>CAJQTT010000001.1:0-10000000 GCA_906901655.1 Sminthurides aquaticus
CCAACAGCGGTCCCGTCCACGATATAGCTCTCCCGTCAAACCTTCAACTCTCCCGTCATACGTACACCTCTCCCGTCAAACCTTCAACTCTCCCGTCATACCTACAACTCTCCCATCATACGTACAACTCTCCCATCATACGTACAACTCTCCCATCATACGTACAACTCTCCCATCATACCTACAACTCTCCCATCATACCTACAACTCTCCCATCATACCTACAACTCTCCCATCATACCTACATTTCTCATATCAAAACCTACAACTCTCGCGTCAAACCTACAACCCTTCCGTGAAACCTTCACCTCGCCCGTCATACATACACCGCTCCCATCAAAACCGAAACCTTCCCGTTACACCTAGAACCCTTCTACAATTCCGCCGTCAAACCTACAACGCTCCCAACAAACCTGTCGTCGAAGCTTTAGTTATTCTATAGAGCCTACAGCTTACGATTAGACTGTTGCTCTCCCTTCAAACCTGTATTTTTTCCGTATAATGTACCGTTTAATCTGCCGTCAAATCGGTAGCTCTCTCGTCCAACCTATCGCTCTCATTTCAGCTTTAGCTCTCTTGTGAAGTAACAGTACCCCCACCCACCCCATAGGTCTCCCATCAAACCTATTGCTCTTCCGATAAAACTCAAGTTCCCCAGTTGTAGCAATAGCTCGCCTAAGATCCTAACATGGTCGACCATAAAAGGGAGGTTATGATTTTGGAAACCTTGAACGAAATTCAGAGACTTTAAAAACTTTGAGCAGAATTGAATAATTTTGGAAAACTTGGATCAAAATTCAGAGATTTGTTGAATCAATTTTTGTACAAATTTTCACTGTAATGTCCATCATACTGTTGCAGAAAGATACAAATAGTTGCTAAAACATACTAAAACTTGCAAAACATGCTAATGTTGCAAAAAGATTCTAAAATTTGCAAAACATGCTCAAAATATGCTCGAAATGTGCAGAAAATGCTCAAAATTGGTATAAATGTGCTAAAATTTGCAAACGTATGCTAAAATTTGCAAAAGCATCCTACATCTTCAAAAAGTATGGTAAAATTTGCAGAAATGTGAAAAGTCAATTTCATGTAAAACATTGGAGTTTTACAAAAAGGGAAACTCGGTGATTTGACAAAATTTCATTTTTTCATGTAAAACGTTGGAGTTTTGACTGATATAGCTCAGATTTCATGTAAAAAGTTGGAGTTTTAGCTTGAAACCAGTCAATTTCATGTAAAACATTGGAGTTTTGGCCAGAAACGTTATGACAAAATTTGATTTTTTCATGTAAAACGTTGGAGTTTTGACTGATATAGCTCAGATTTCATGTAAAAAGTTGGAGTTTTAGCTTGAAACCAGTCAATTTCATGTAAAACATTGGAGTTTTGGCCAGAAACGTGAGATGAAAAAATTTGATTTTTTCATGTAAAACGTTGGAGTTTTGACTGATATAGCTCAGATTTCATGTAAAAAGTTGGAGTTTTAGCTTGAAACCAGTCAATTTCATGTAAAACATTGGAGTTTTGGCCAGAAACGTGAGATGACAAAATTTGATTTTTTCATGTAAAACGTTGGAGTTTTGACTGATATAGCTCAGATTTCATGTAAAAAGTTGGAGTTTTAGCTTGAAACCAGTCAATTTCATGTAAAACATTGGAGTTTTGGCCAGAAACGTGAGATGACAAAATTTGATTTTTCATGTAAAACGTTGGAGTTTTGACTGATATAGCTCAGATTTCATGTAAAAAGTTGGAGTTTTAGCTTGAAACCAGTCAATTTCATGTAAAACATTGGAGTTTTGGCCAGAAACGTGATATGACAAAATTTGATTTTTTCATGTAAAACGTTGGAGTTTTGACTGATATAGCTCAGATTTCATGTAAAAAGTTGGAGTTTTAGCTTGAAACCAGTCAATTTCATGTAAAACATTGGAGTTTTGGCCAGAAACGTGATATGACAAAATTTGATTTTTTCATGTAAAACGTTGGAGTTTTGACTGATATAGCTCAGATTTCATGTAAAAAGTTGGAGTTTTAGCTTGAAACCAGTCAATTTCATGTAAAACATTGGAGTTTTGGCCAGAAACGTGAGATGACAAAATTTGATTTTTTCATGTAAAACGTTGGAGTTTTGACTGATATAGCTCAGATTTCATGTAAAAAGTTGGAGTTTTAGCTTGAAACCAGTCAATTTCATGTAAAACATTGGAGTTTTGGCCAGAAACGTGATATGACAAAATTTGATTTTTTCATGTAAAACGTTGGAGTTTTGACTGATATAGCTCAGATTTCATGTAAAAAGTTGGAGTTTTAGCTTGAAACCAGTCAATTTCATGTAAAACATTGGAGTTTTGGCCAGAAACGTGATATGACAAAATTTGATTTTTTCATGTAAAACGTTGGAGTTTTGACTGATATAGCTCAGATTTCATGTAAAAAGTTGGAGTTTTAGCTTGAAACCAGTCAATTTCATGTAAAACATTGGAGTTTTGGCCAGAAACGTGATATGACAAAATTTGATTTTTTCATGTAAAACGTTGGAGTTTTGACTGATATAGCTCAGATTTCATGTAAAAAGTTGGAGTTTTAGCTTGAAACCAGTCAATTTCATGTAAAACATTGGAGTTTTGGCCAGAAACGTGATATGACAAAATTTGATTTTTTCATGTAAAACGTTGGAGTTTTGACTGATATAGCTCAGATTTCATGTAAAAAGTTGGAGTTTTAGCTTGAAACCAGTCAATTTCATGTAAAACATTGGAGTTTTGGCCAGAAACGTGATATGACAAAATTTGATTTTTTCATGTAAAACGTTGGAGTTTTGACTGATATAGCTCAGATTTCATGTAAAAAGTTGGAGTTTTAGCTAGAAACCAGTCAATTTCATGTAAAACATTGGAGTTTTGGCCAGAAACGTGATATGACAAAATTTGATTTTTTCATGTAAAACGTTGGAGTTTTGACTGATATAGCTCAGATTTCATGTAAAAAGTTGGAGTTTTAGCTTGAAACCAGTCAATTTCATGTAAAACATTGGAGTTTTGGCCAGAAACGTGATATGACAAAATTTGATTTTTTCATGTAAAACGTTGGAGTTTTGACTGATATAGCTCAGATTTCATGTAAAAAGTTGGAGTTTTAGCTTGAAACCAGTCAATTTCATGTAAAACATTGGAGTTTTGGCCAGAAACGTGATATGACAAAATTTGATTTTTTCATGTAAAACGTTGGAGTTTTGACTGATATTGCTCAGATTTCATGTAAAAAGTTGGAGTTTTAGCTTGAAGCCAGTCAATTTCATGTTAAACATTGGAGTTTTGGCCAGAAACTTGATATGACAAAATTTGATTTTCCATGTATAACATTGGAGTTTTGGACAGAAACGTGATATGATAAAATTTGATTTTTTCATGTAAAACAATTGAGTTTTGACTGATATAGCTCAGATTTGATGTAAAAAGTTGTTTTAGCTAGAAACCAGTCAATGTCATGTAAAACATTGGAGTTTTAGCTAGAAACCAGTCAATGTCATGTAAAACATTGGAGTTTTGGCCAGAAACGTGAGATGACAAAATTTGATTTTTTCATGTAAAACGTTGGAGTTTTGACTGAAATAGCTCAGATTTCATGTAAAAAGTTGGAGTTTTAGCTTGAAACCAGTCAATTTCATGTAAAAAATTGGAGTTTTGGCCAGAAACGTGATATGACAAAATTTCATTTTTCATGTAAAACGTTGGAGTTTTGACTGATATAGCTCAGATTTCATGTAAAACGTTGGATTTTAAGCTTGAAACCAGTCAATTTCATGTAAAACATTGGAGATTTGGCCAGAAACGTGATATGATAAAATTTGATTTTTTCATGTAAAACGTTGGAGTTTTGACTGATATGGCTCAGATTTCATGTAAAAAGTTGGAGTTTTAGCTAGAAACCAGTCAATTTCATGTAAAACATTGGAGTTTTGGCCAGAAACGTGATACGACAAAATTTGATTTTTTCATATAAAACGTTGGAGTTTTGACTGATATAGCTCAGATTTCATGTAAAAAGTTGGAGTTTTAGCTTGAAACCAGTCAATTTCATGTAAAACATTGGAGTTTTGGCCAGAAACGTGATATGACAAAATTTGATTTTTTCATGTAAAACGTTGGAGTTTTGACTGATATAGCTCAGATTTCATGTAACAAGTTGGAGGTTTAGCTTGAAACCAGTCAATTTCATGTAAAACATTGGAGTTTTGGCCAGAAACGTGATATGACAAAAAGCAGATAATATATAGTATTAGGTAAAATCCCTTTTGCGGTTGGTGAAAGCCGTCCACAATTTGACATTGAAGTTATATACTAGTAGATTTACATGAGATATATAGTATACTAGCTTGGCGACGCGGCTTCTCCCGGGGGTTGCGGTGAAACAATTTTTTTATGTACAGGCTGCTGCCCTAAAATCTCCTGTTCAAACTTGCGTCAATACCGTCAACCTATAGCTCTACCAACAAACACACAGCCCTCCCGTCTAAATGTATAGCTTACCCTTCGAAGCAGTTGCTCTTTCTACGAATCCATACCCCTTTCTTCGATTTCATTTACTTAAACTTGGAATTTATATCACAACCGTCAATCCAAAAGCGCCAATGTCAAACTTTATACTATAACTATAAGCCACCAAACGAATAGTTCTCCCGTCAAACCAATAGCTCTCGCTTCAAACATGTAATTCTCAATCAATATTTCTCCAAGTACCTCTCCTTCAAAAGCAATAGCTCTTCCGTCTAGTCTGCAGCTTCTTCCGTAAAATCTGCAGCTCTCCATTGATGATGCTTATATCCTGTAGATGCTCATATTTGTAAAAAGATGCTAATAATTGCCGAGATGCTATCATGTTAGAGATAAGTATAAAGCGACCACTCTTATTCTTTTGCGTGCTGCAAAGCTTCCTTATATACTCTTACATTAATTATCCGTTGAACTTATTCACCATAACTCGTTCCAGCTAGGTAGTTACAGAGACTTCAGAACCATACGTTTTACGGGAAAGCGTTGGTATCCAGTCATCCCTATAGTCTGCTGTCGAACCAATAAATGTGTCGACAAACCTGTAGCTCTCCATTTAGTTGTAGTAGTAGTAGTTTATTTAAATCCATTCAGCTGATTCGGCTCAGCCCTTACGATTACAAGTTTTCAAAATTTAGTTTGAGTTGTTGTTACTTAAGTACTTCCACTTACAATAAATTTGCCTATTCACCTCGCTCTAGCTCTGTGTACGTCGTATCAAAATAACATCAGGTTTTTCAATTTGTCGCTATCTTCAAGATCATTGCATATCCTAGGATAAAAAGAGTTTCGGTCAGGTTAGTTTGGGAGGAGGTTAAGTATTTGCTTTCGTTGTGTACAATAAAAATTGGAACATGATAGAAGGTATCCCTATTGCCGGTTTGTTTATTTTTCCTGTCGCCATAGTTTCTAGTACATATGTATTATGAAATTAATGCGTGGCAAGATTTGACTTTCCATGTACGCTAGTTTAGCAAAGTTTTCTTATCGGGACACTACAGGGAGAAATGTATATCATTTTGCAAGGTACGGAGACTCCAGACACTGAATTCTGTTCGAAGTTAAAACTGTAAATACCGAGGACAACGGTAGAAGTATTCACACCTATCATGTAGGTTATAAATAATAATTTTTGAATGAATTAACTCTTATTAGCTTTTTTAAGTTTAATATAAAGTAATTTAAATTTGTATTTAAAATTATTCAATTATTTCAAAAGACGATAAGACCCTTTAGATCTTTATTATTAAAACACCATACAAACTTGGCGGAGTTTGTATGGTGTTTTAATAATTTAGTTGGGGCAACTCTAGAATAATAATAATTTCTAAACACAATTTTATCATATCTTTTATTATAAAGTTAAAAAGTTACCTAAGGGATAACAGCGTAATAAGCTTAGAGAGTTCTTATCGATAAGCCTTCTTGCGACCTCGATGTTGAATTAAATTAATTATTAGGGGCAAAAAGTTAATAAATTAGTCTGTTCGACTATTAAATATTTACATGATTTGAGTTCAAACCGGCGTAAGCCAGGTTGGTTTCTATCTTTGAAGACCAAGTCCTTTATTTAGTACGAAAGGATCAATATAGGGGGGAAACTTTGCTAATTTGGCAGAAAGAAATGTAATTGATTTAGAATCTTTTTATAAAACTTAGTTTTATTAAGTAGTGACACATTATTTATTTTCTTTGTTGTCTTATATTTCTTCTTTGTTAGGAATTCTAATTAGTGTAGCTTTTATAATCTTGCTAGAGCGTAAATTATTAGGATACATCCAAATTCGTAAAGGACCAAATAAAGTCGGTCTTATAGCAGTAAGGAATCTGGGACCAATTGGCCGCTGTGGGGACCATTTGGCCGGGACCATTTGGACCCTGTGGGGGCCAACTGGATTTTCCATGCCTGAGCCTGGTTCAGTGGAGGAGCAAGGAATCATATAGAAATTTTTGCAGCTGCAGGATTAATAGGCAAACCAAACTCAAAAAGCCAGTTGCAATGCCACCGGTACTATTCCTCCACTGGCACTTTTGGAACCATATTTGTATTGCTCGTATCTCAAAAACCGCTCATGGCATTTTAATATGCCTCGGCGTGAAAATTTGTTTTTTAAACGGGGAATCTGATGGTACTAATTTCAGAAAATTTGGCCCATGCCCGTAGTCAGGAAGCCCGGGCAAACGTGCAACGGCCAAATTTTCAGATTTAGCTTATTGTTGATTGGCCAAATGTGGAACGTGGGAGGAGCTCAGAGCCCAAATGGTCCCCACAGCGGCCAATTGGTCCCAGATTCCTTACTGTGTAGGTATTACTCAATCTTTCTCAGATGCTGTTAAACTGTTCGTAAAAGAGCAGATTAGTCCTCTGAAATCTAATAGGTTCCTCTATTTTATCTCTCCTTGTGTTTCTTTATTCATCGTTATTTTTTTGTGAATCGTTTTCCCAAAGACTGACTGCTCAATGAACTTTAGACTCTCCTGAATTTTTTTCGTTTGCTGTACAAGTTTAGGAGTTCTTTAGGAGCTTAGGAGGAGGTCTTCAAACTCTAACTACTCATTAATTGGGGCTATTCGAGGAGTGGCACAGACTGTTTCTTACAGGTAAGTACTAAGTAAGTCTGGCAATCATTTTTATTAGATTAGTTATTTTGGCTCTTTTGATCTTATCAAAATTGTTAAAGATCAAAATAATATACTTTTTATATTCATGTTGTTTCCTTTATTTGTTTGTTGGTACATTTCTACCTTAGCTGAAACCAATCGAACACCTTTTGACTTCGCTGAAGGTGAGTCAGAGTTAGTTTCTGGCTTTAATATTGAATATGGAAGAGGAGAGTTTGCATTGATTTTTCTAGCTGAGTACGCCAGTATTATCTTTATGAGTTACCTAATATCACTAATGTTTTTTAGAGGAGTATTATACACTATATTTACATTTTTTAACGTGGCTGTAATTATTATAGTTTTTTCAATTATTTGGGTTCGTTCATGTTATCCCCGCTTTCGTTATGATAAACTAATAAACCTGGCCTGAAAGTATATTCTTCCATTCTCATTGAGAGCACTTTATTACTTATTCTTGTATAAGATTATAATTTAAAAGAATAACTAATATAGGAGTCTAACCTATATAATTTATTTTCAAGATAAACACCTAAAACTTTCAGTCAATTAGTTATAATTTTTTTAAAATTAAGAGTTCTTAGTTAATTTTTACTCCTATTATTAGTAAAAAAATAGTAAAGTATGTGTGTTGTTAATACCTGCCCAGTTAAAATATAAGGATCTTCTACTGGCCGTGCCCCAATTCAAGTAATACTCTTCTTACAAGAGTCCAGAACAAAACTTGAGAGAACGGAGAAAAATGATTTCCTTGTACTTTTCTTGAAAATATAAAAGGAAGGGTGTACAGGATCGCGATCGATATTACTAGGGCAATAACCCCGCCAAGCTTATTAGGGATTGATCGAAGAATAGCGTACGCAAATAAAAAGTACCATTCTGGCTGAATGTGAACAGGAGTGACTAATGGGTTGGCGGGAATAAAATTTTCAATATCCCCTAGTATGTAAGGATTAACTGTACTCAAAATCACAAGCGCTCAAACTATTATTACAAACCCAAAAATATCTTTAAATATAAAAAATGGGTGAAAAGAGATTTTATCTAAATTAGATCTAACTCCTATAGGATTATTAGATCCTGTCTGATGTAAAAACAGTAAATGAATTAAAGTGGTGGCAGCTACGATAAACGGAAGCAAGAAATGAATAGAAAAAAATCAAGTCAAAGTTGCGTTATCTACGGCGAAGCCCCCTCACACCCATTTAACCATCTCAGGCCCCAAGTAAGGAACAGCAGATAATAAATTAGTAATAATTGTGGCCTCCCAGAAAGACATTTGGCCCCAAGGTAACACGTATCCTATGAAAGCTGTACCTATTACTAAAAATAGTAAAGTTACTCCAATTATTCATGTCTCTGTAAGAAAAAATGAGTAGTAGTAAATCCCCCGCCCAACGTGCATGTAGAGACAAATAAAAAAAAGAGGCACCATTAGCATGTAGGATGCGAATAAGTCATCCAAAGTTTACGTCTCGGATGATATAAACAACCCTGTTGAATGCCAATCTAACGTCTCTGGTGTAATGCGTGGCTAAAAAGATTCCTGTAATCAGCTGGGTTCTCAAACATAACCCTAAAAGAGAACCAAAATTTCACCAGGCTGAAATATTAGAAGGAGAAGGTAAATCTACCAAAGATCCTGCTATAATTTTAATTAGGGGGTGTGATTTACGAATCCTTGTCATTTAATTTTTTCTTCTACGAACTGGACCGTATTTACTTTTTGAAATAGTTACACAAACAAATAACGTTAAAAGTAGGTAAATGATTGTGAATACAATAACAAAAGAAACGTTTGAAAAAAATATTTTTCTTACGGTCAGGACAATATTTAAATCTACCTCCTTTATAGGCTCTATTCAAATAAGTATAACTAAGTAAAGGGCTAAACAAACAAGTATCTTTTTATTTGTAAGATCAAACTTAACGAATTCATTGGAGGCCACCCTACATACATAAATAAACAAGACTATTAACCTCTTCCCCACCAACACATTAGAAGCATTCTCTAACTTAGTGACCGTGTTGTTATGACACCTGTGCACGGCATATACCAAGCTCTAACATCTATTCTAGAACGCATGGCTAGCATTAAAATTTTAAAACTAAGTTAGTTTTAAATTAAATTAAATCTTCGTATTTTGTAGTTCAATGAAGAATGTAAACTTAGATGTAAGCATCGGCAAAGTCCATCTCAAGAACATTCTATTTTTGCCGCTTTCACAAGTTTTAGCTATAGTTATATTTCCTATGCATAAGAGATGCGGAATGAAATTCGAATTTATGCAACACTGATCTAATGGCCAGATCATGCGGGAATTTAACTATGCAACGTTGTTTTTAAAGTCCCGCGCTAGGTAAATTAAACTATGCACCAGTGATCTTCATGTCCATGACAACTGGTTTTAAAACTATGCAGCGTCTATCCTTTTGGTGGGGAAGAGGTTAATCCTCCCAAGAATACTAGGAATAAAATATAGGAAAATCAAGAAGTCGAAAATAAAGAGTGCATTAAAAAAAAAATTACAATAGTCATAGAAATCACGCACAAAACTAATGTTATAGGGTTATCTGATAAAATAAAAACTATAGAAAATAAATTAATTAAATACACTAATTCCAATATACAGAGTTTAATTAAACTATAATACTAGCTTTGGAAGTTAAATTTAAGAAGAACTTCTTAACTCTGAGCTATCCCTAAATTTATAGGTCTCTGACTTACAAGGTCAGTATTTTAGTTTAAACTAGAAAAGCTATTCTAAAAATTGTCGTTGTTAGATTCTTTAGAGGACTACTAATATTTAGTATAAAAAATAAGCACTTTCTAATTGCTTTACTTAGTCTTGAATTTATGGTGTTATCCGTATTCTTTGCATTATTCAGTCTTTCTTATTCTATAAATGTATATGTTTCTATAATTTTTATTACATTTTCAGCATGCGAGGGGGCTTTGGGGCTATCCCTTTTAGTTAATATAAGCCGTAGGTACAGTTCAGATTATATCTCTTTATTTAGATTTGCTGATTAAATGATAACTTTAGTAATCTGCTTATTGCTTATTCCTTTGTATAATATTATATGGTCAGAGCTAATTATCTTACTTATCCTGTTGCCCCTATCTCTGGTTATAAATTTTTGCTCATGTTTTCAAATGATAAGATATTGAAGCCATTGTGACGAAGTCTCCTTTTTTCTTTCCTATCTAAGAATATGGATTACTACCTTAATAATTTCTTCAAGAATTATAATTTATAAAAACAAAATAAATTATAATCTATTCAGCCTAATTATTACAACTCTTTTAGTAACCTTAGTTGTTAGATTTAATGTCAAGAGTATTTTTTTTTTATTTTTTTTTTTGAGTTTTCTCTAATCCCGACCCTTCTTCTAATCATAGGGTGGGTTTACCAGGTTGAACGAGTTCAAGCTTCATCTTACTTTCTAATCTATACCATGTTTGCCTCGCTTCCTCTTTTATTAATAGTCTTTTTTTTGTCTTGAGGGGCCCAAATTTACAATTTCACAGATCTTGCGGGGAACATAATTAGATTGAACTGCAACATACATGAAGTTCTATTTTTATGGATGATTACTGGGGCCTTTATGGTCAAGCTACCTATTTATTTATTCCACTTGTGACTTCCTAAGGCTCATGTAGAGGCCCCAGTATCGGGATCAATGATTTTAGCTGGAGTTCTTCTAAAACTTGGAGGGTACGGATTAATTCGTTTCAGCTTTTTAGTAAAGGGATTAAATTCAAAGTGGGGGGCTATAGCTTTTTCTATCGGCTTAGTATCTCTTTTAACTGTTGGACTATTCTGTTGTCGAAGCAATGACATAAAGACTTTAATTGCCTACTCTTCAATTTCTCATATGGGACTTGCATTTTGTGGTCTAGTAAGATCTTATTATGTGGGGGTAGCTGGAGTACTATTAATGCTTTTAGGCCATGGGGTGAGTTCATCTGGAATGTTTTCCTTTGTAAATACAGTGTTTCAGCGAACTGGTAGGCGGTCTATACATATAAATAAAGGTTTAACAAACCTAATTTTAAGTTCTTCTTTGCTGATATTCCTTTTTTCAGAAATTTTTTTGATAATATCTGTGGTTAATTACTCTTACCTTTGTATACCTCTCCTTATTTCTGGGTCTTTTATGGTATCTTGCTATACTATCTTTTTGTTTTAGTTTTTCTCACCAAGGTAAACATTTTATTAATAATTTTACCCTAACTCCTTTAAAGGTTTCAGAAATACATAACTTGGTGATTCACATTATCATTCTTAACCTGTCTTTCTTGCTTATAACTTTAATTATCTAAATTAATATATTTTATAAAAAATATAAATTTGTGGAGTTTAAGAAGAGAGACTTTCTCTGTTAATAATCTCAATTTGTTTTTACTTATCTGTTGGCCTATTTATTTTATTCTTACTAAGGTCAATGCTCTCCATTATCCTGTACAGATCTTCCATAAGCTATTTTCTAGAGATAGATCTTATTTCTGATTTAAATTCTTCTAATATTAATTTTTTAGTTTTAATTGATTGAATAAGGATAATATTTATTGGTGTTGTTTCACTCATTAGATCAGTAGTTATAGTTTATAGAAAGTCTTACATGAGCGCAGACAAGAGTTCTAATAAGTTTATTATAATAGTTTTTATATTTGTTCTATCCATGTATCTTATAATTCTAAGACCTAATATACTATCAGTCTTACTAGGATGGGATGGACTCGGACTGGTGTCTTATTGTTAAGTCATCTACTATCAAAATGTAAAATCTTACTCTTCAGGAATACTAACTATTCTATCAAATCGATTAGGTGACTTAGCAATTCTAATTAGTATTTCCTGAATTATGAACTTTGGTTCTATAAATCTTCTACTTGTAATAAAAATCTATTCCAACTATGAAACTTTAGTACTGTTCTGTTTAATTACCTTAGCAGCCACTACTAAAAGTGCTCAAATTCCTTTTTCTGCTTGACTCCCTGCTGCAATGGCCGCCCCTACTCCTGTGTCTTCTTTAGTCCATTCATCTACATTAGTTACTGCGGGGGTATACTTAATGATTCGTTTTAATTTCTTTTCTAGTTTAAATTATTATTTATTCATTTTTTCCTGCCTTACCATATTAATGAGAGGTTTAGGGGCCTTTTTGAGATAGACTTGAAAAAAGTAAACGCCCTTTCTACACTAAGCCAGTTGGGGGTTATAATAATAATCGTTTCTATTGGAATAAAAGATTTAGCCTTTTTCCATCTCTTGTTATTTATCTTAAAGTTTGATTCTTGCTTATAAAATAATTCGAAGAAAGATTTTATCATGTAATTTTGACAAGTAAAAATGAATAAAATTAGAAAAAAAACTTAAATAATCAGTAATTACTATTATACTACTTAAAAAAAGGTGTAATTAACTGATCAGAGCTGAATAAAATTGTGCCAGCAGTCGCGGTTACACAATTTAGTTTAAATTATTTTTGTTATTATTTTAATGTTTATTTTTATTAATGTTAGTCTAATATTAAGAGTAAAATCTGTTATTAGGTAATAAATAATTATATAATATAATATTATTTTTAACAAATTTGGACTTGGATTAGATACCCAATTACAACTATTAATACTAAATTAAAATTTTATAGTAGTAAATTAACAAACTTAAAGAATTTGGCGGTGGTTTATCTCTTCAGAGGAACTTGAGTATTTATAGACAACACACTTATATCTTACTTAATTAATATTTATATACCATGGTCTAAAAAATTTATAACACATTAATTTTGATTTATAATAAAGAATAAGAAGTCAAATAAAGGTTTAGTAACAATTAAGAATATTTTAGTTACATTTAATTAAATATTTAATTTCTAAGTAAATAAATAAATTTAATTACAAAAGAAGGATTTGTAAGTAAATTGTATCATTAATTAAAATTTATTTAAATAAGAGCTCTAATCTATGCACATATCGCCCGTCATTCTCGTTTATAAAATGAGACAAGTCGTAACAAAGTAGACTAGCCGGAAGGGTAGTCTATATTAATAAAGTATAGCTTAGACAAAGCATTTTATTTACACTAAAAAGATCTTCTTTGTGATGTACTTTAAATTAACTTTACCAAATATTGCAAGTATAAATAAATGTTTTAAATTTAATAGTAAAATAAAGAAATTGTTATTATTTTTTATTAGAAATTTAGTTTTGAAATATAATTAAATACTTCATAAATAATAATTAATTTACATTTTACCTTTTGTATTAGTGATATTCTATATATTAGCTAAATAGATTATTCTCGAAAAAGAAAGATCTTTAACGTCGTACTTGTTAAAGTTATATATTTAATTGGAAATCACGTTAAAGATAAGATATTTTATACGATTTCTTTTATATCTAGTTTATTCATGTTTAAAATAATTTTAAATCTAACTTATTAATGTAATTAATGTTTATTTGTCTTATTAATATAGATTTAAAGCTAAGGGGACAAGCTTTTAGTTTATTAAATTAGATAAATAAATTTATTTTTATTAAATATTAGTAGGCTTAAAATTTGTTTTCAATATAAATTAGTTAAATATTAATTAGTAAAATTATTTATTTATTTTATAAAAATTTTCTTTTTACAAGAATAAATTTTAATAAATCATTTATTTAAAACTATAATGAATGTATTAGTATTAATCAATTAAACCTCTCTTATCTTCTCTAGTAATAAACTTTAAAAACTCGGCAATCTAATTAGTGAATGTTTATCAAAAACATTTCTTTGAGATTTTTTTTCAAAGTAAAATCTGCCCACTGACTAAAGTTAAAGGGCCGCGGTATTCTGACCGTGCAAAGGTAGCATAATCAAAGGTAGTAACATCTTCGAAGAGAAGATGTTACAGCTTCTTCTGTAGAATCTTTGCTCTCTTTGCCTATTGTTTTGCTCTCTTTGCCTATTGTTTTGCTCTCTTTGCCTATTGTTTTGCTCTCTTTGCCTATTGTTTTGCTCTCTTTGCCTATTGTTTTGCTCTCTTTGCCTATTGTTTTGCTCTCTTTGCCTATTATTTTGCTCTCTTCGCCTATTGTTTTGCTCTCTTTGCCTATTGTTTTGCTCTCTTTGCCTATTGTTTTGCTCTCTTTACCTATTTTTTTGCTCTCTTTGCCTATTGTTTTGCTCTCTTTGCCTATTGTTTTGCTCTCTTTGCCTATTGTTTTGCTCTCTTTGCCTATTGGTTTACTCTCCCTGTTTCACGTACAAGTTGTAACTTTCCCCCTAGCGCATTAGTTCTCTTCTTCGCTAGGGAATTTGCTTTTTCTCTTCCAAGAGCACAAGTTAAAGCTTAAAGGTTCGACGGGAGAGTTACAAGTTCGACAGAAGTGCTACATGGAAGATCTAAAGGCTAGACGGCAGAGTTACAGATTTGACGGGAGTGCTATGTGCAGTCCCGAGTAAGCAGACACCTACTGTCTCAAAGTGACAGTAGCTGTATACCAGAAAGAAACACGACGAGTACTCCACGGCAACAGCTAAAGTTTCCGCGTGGGTGAAAGTGCGGGGAGTTTAATTATGTCTGGCCATGTGGTTGAGGCGGAATAAAGGATTGCTATAATCAGCATAAATATATAATTTCTTTAAGCTGTGACAAGGATCAAAAATTGTGTTTTTGGAATATAATCCCTTCAATTAGGGCTTATTGTGATAAAGGTAAGCGTATTACTATGATTGCTAACATTATACACACTTATTATAATATTAATCACTTGACAAGATCTCTTACTCTGTTTTTATTGGGACGGAGTTTTCCGATTTGTTTAATCTCTATGCTATATTTAAACTGATTGAAGTATATATTGCATTAGAGTAAGATCTCTTGTCTAATAAATTGGCATAATGTTACAATGAAATCGTTATATATTTAGGGTTGCGAATAAGCAGGACAGAGACTTCAGTCTGTTAATATTCTAAAGATTAACTACGTCAGGGTCATCGCTGAAGAGCGTACCGGAAATATTTTAAGTTTCGAGCAACGCAAAGAAGCGTTTTAACGACTTGCTGTGCATTATCGCATTATATAATCTTTACAATTGAAGGTAAAAAGTGTATTGCCGAATATCCTATATATTCGAATTTGCAAGAACGGAAAGGAAGTTCTTTGCGTGTGGAACCGATACACACAGCGAGTAATTAACTGTAGTTCTTTATTGTTTTTTGCAGAATGTCCGACGTATGTCATCGGTCAGCTATTCCACAGTTGCCAGCTGTGATCAGCAACTGCTGGGCTTGCGGGAGCTCCACCCATTTCAAAAAGGATTGCAGATCACCAGCTCCAGATCAAAAAGAGGTGAAGCGTCTCTTTACGAAATTCCAGAGACAAGTACATGGTGTTAAAAGAACCCGAAGAACAAAGTCTGGCTTGACGTTCAATTATCCTGAAGATGTAAGTTTTTTGCACGTGAAGGATAAACTGAACTAGACAACAACTCATTTCATGGAATCAGTAAGAGACAAGTTCAATCCGTGAGCCCTTAGTTCTCGTATAATGCACTCCATTCAACAAACATTTAAAGTACATACGTAAAATCTCATCAAGCAGCAATGATCCTTCGCGGTTCTAAATTTTATTTAAATTTTTATGGCATGTTTGAAAGGATTAAACTCATCTCTTACTCATTCCCTTGGCAGGGAGTAGCGAAATTCTCGTAACGCTTCATCAGGAGTCAAAGATTAATCAGCCCATGCTGCGGAGCATTTTTTAACATAGAGTAGAATCCTCCAGGGACCAGACGAGAAAAGTTTAAACACTAACGATATGTTTCAAGTGATCTGACAGATACTTATTATATTCTATTCTAGCGGGCCAAAGTCGAGGCTATGGTTTCGGAGGAAGCAAATAAACTGGCCCCGGTGGGGATCCAGATGGAGAAGCTGTTTGCAACAAGGAGCCTCAGCCGGAGCAAACTGGACGAAATTATCACCAAGACCAATGGAATGAAGGAGGGACTAAAGGATCCGAAACTGTTCGATTGTCTGGAACTTTGCCGGAAGGTATGGTAATCATATGGCGCATAATTATTTATTGTACTCGTTTATTGCTCCACCAAAACAGAAAATATCGGATCCAGATGAGTTAGCAGCGTACCAGTTACGTAAACGAAACGGATTTGAGGAAAGCATTATCATAGGGTGGGGTTACCAGGTTGAACGAGTTCAAGCTTCATCTTACTTTCTAATCTATACCATGTTTGCCTCGCTTCCTCTTTTATTAATAGTCTTTTTTTTGTCTTGAGGGGCCCAAATTTACAATTTCACAGATCTTGCGGGGAACATAATTAGATTGAACTGCAACATACATGAAGTTCTATTTTTATGGATGATTACTGGGGCCTTTATGGTCAAGCTACCTATTTATTTATTCCACTTGTGACTTCCTAAGGCTCATGTAGAGGCCCCAGTATCGGGATCAATGATTTTAGCTGGAGTTCTTCTAAAACTTGGAGGGTACGGATTAATTCGTTTCAGCTTTTTAGTAAAGGGATTAAATTCAAAGTGGGGGGCTATAGCTTTTTCTATCGGCTTAGTATCTCTTTTAACTGTTGGACTATTCTGTTGTCGAAGCAATGACATAAAGACTTTAATTGCCTACTCTTCAATTTCTCATATGGGACTTGCATTTTGTGGTCTAGTAAGATCTTATTATGTGGGGGTAGCTGGAGTACTATTAATGCTTTTAGGCCATGGGGTGAGTTCATCTGGAATGTTTTCCTTTGTAAATACAGTGTTTCAGCGAACTGGTAGGCGGTCTATACATATAAATAAAGGTTTAACAAACCTAATTTTAAGTTCTTCTTTGCTGATATTCCTTTTTTCAGAAATTTTTTTGATAATATCTGTGGTTAATTACTCTTACCTTTGTATACCTCTCCTTATTTCTGGGTCTTTTATGGTATCTTGCTATACTATCTTTTTGTTTTAGTTTTTCTCACCAAGGTAAACATTTTATTAATAATTTTACCCTAACTCCTTTAAAGGTTTCAGAAATACATAACTTGGTGATTCACATTATCATTCTTAACCTGTCTTTCTTGCTTATAACTTTAATTATCTAAATTAATATATTTTATAAAAAATATAAATTTGTGGAGTTTAAGAAGAGAGACTTTCTCTGTTAATAATCTCAATTTGTTTTTACTTATCTGTTGGCCTATTTATTTTATTCTTACTAAGGTCAATGCTCTCCATTATCCTGTACAGATCTTCCATAAGCTATTTTCTAGAGATAGATCTTATTTCTGATTTAAATTCTTCTAATATTAATTTTTTAGTTTTAATTGATTGAATAAGGATAATATTTATTGGTGTTGTTTCACTCATTAGATCAGTAGTTATAGTTTATAGAAAGTCTTACATGAGCGCAGACAAGAGTTCTAATAAGTTTATTATAATAGTTTTTATATTTGTTCTATCCATGTATCTTATAATTCTAAGACCTAATATACTATCAGTCTTACTAGGATGGGATGGACTCGGACTGGTGTCTTATTGTTAAGTCATCTACTATCAAAATGTAAAATCTTACTCTTCAGGAATACTAACTATTCTATCAAATCGATTAGGTGACTTAGCAATTCTAATTAGTATTTCCTGAATTATGAACTTTGGTTCTATAAATCTTCTACTTGTAATAAAAATCTATTCCAACTATGAAACTTTAGTACTGTTCTGTTTAATTACCTTAGCAGCCACTACTAAAAGTGCTCAAATTCCTTTTTCTGCTTGACTCCCTGCTGCAATGGCCGCCCCTACTCCTGTGTCTTCTTTAGTCCATTCATCTACATTAGTTACTGCGGGGGTATACTTAATGATTCGTTTTAATTTCTTTTCTAGTTTAAATTATTATTTATTCATTTTTTCCTGCCTTACCATATTAATGAGAGGTTTAGGGGCCTTTTTGAGATAGACTTGAAAAAAGTAAACGCCCTTTCTACACTAAGCCAGTTGGGGGTTATAATAATAATCGTTTCTATTGGAATAAAAGATTTAGCCTTTTTCCATCTCTTGTTATTTATCTTAAAGTTTGATTCTTGCTTATAAAATAATTCGAAGAAAGATTTTATCATGTAATTTTGACAAGTAAAAATGAATAAAATTAGAAAAAAAACTTAAATAATCAGTAATTACTATTATACTACTTAAAAAAAGGTGTAATTAACTGATCAGAGCTGAATAAAATTGTGCCAGCAGTCGCGGTTACACAATTTAGTTTAAATTATTTTTGTTATTATTTTAATGTTTATTTTTATTAATGTTAGTCTAATATTAAGAGTAAAATCTGTTATTAGGTAATAAATAATTATATAATATAATATTATTTTTAACAAATTTGGACTTGGATTAGATACCCAATTACAACTATTAATACTAAATTAAAATTTTATAGTAGTAAATTAACAAACTTAAAGAATTTGGCGGTGGTTTATCTCTTCAGAGGAACTTGAGTATTTATAGACAACACACTTATATCTTACTTAATTAATATTTATATACCATGGTCTAAAAAATTTATAACACATTAATTTTGATTTATAATAAAGAATAAGAAGTCAAATAAAGGTTTAGTAACAATTAAGAATATTTTAGTTACATTTAATTAAATATTTAATTTCTAAGTAAATAAATAAATTTAATTACAAAAGAAGGATTTGTAAGTAAATTGTATCATTAATTAAAATTTATTTAAATAAGAGCTCTAATCTATGCACATATCGCCCGTCATTCTCGTTTATAAAATGAGACAAGTCGTAACAAAGTAGACTAGCCGGAAGGGTAGTCTATATTAATAAAGTATAGCTTAGACAAAGCATTTTATTTACACTAAAAAGATCTTCTTTGTGATGTACTTTAAATTAACTTTACCAAATATTGCAAGTATAAATAAATGTTTTAAATTTAATAGTAAAATAAAGAAATTGTTATTATTTTTTATTAGAAATTTAGTTTTGAAATATAATTAAATACTTCATAAATAATAATTAATTTACATTTTACCTTTTGTATTAGTGATATTCTATATATTAGCTAAATAGATTATTCTCGAAAAAGAAAGATCTTTAACGTCGTACTTGTTAAAGTTATATATTTAATTGGAAATCACGTTAAAGATAAGATATTTTATACGATTTCTTTTATATCTAGTTTATTCATGTTTAAAATAATTTTAAATCTAACTTATTAATGTAATTAATGTTTATTTGTCTTATTAATATAGATTTAAAGCTAAGGGGACAAGCTTTTAGTTTATTAAATTAGATAAATAAATTTATTTTTATTAAATATTAGTAGGCTTAAAATTTGTTTTCAATATAAATTAGTTAAATATTAATTAGTAAAATTATTTATTTATTTTATAAAAATTTTCTTTTTACAAGAATAAATTTTAATAAATCATTTATTTAAAACTATAATGAATGTATTAGTATTAATCAATTAAACCTCTCTTATCTTCTCTAGTAATAAACTTTAAAAACTCGGCAATCTAATTAGTGAATGTTTATCAAAAACATTTCTTTGAGATTTTTTTTCAAAGTAAAATCTGCCCACTGACTAAAGTTAAAGGGCCGCGGTATTCTGACCGTGCAAAGGTAGCATAATCAAAGGTAGTAACATCTTCGAAGAGAAGATGTTACAGCTTCTTCTGTAGAATCTTTGCTCTCTTTGCCTATTGTTTTGCTCTCTTTGCCTATTGTTTTGCTCTCTTTGCCTATTGTTTTGCTCTCTTTGCCTATTATTTTGCTCTCTTCGCCTATTGTTTTGCTCTCTTCGCCTATTGTTTTGCTCTCTTTGCCTATTGTTTTGCTCTCTTTACCTATTTTTTTGCTCTCTTTGCCTATTGTTTTGCTCTCTTTGCCTATTGTTTTGCTCTCTTTGCCTATTGTTTTGCTCTCTTTGCCTATTGGTTTACTCTCCCTGTTTCACGTACAAGTTGTAACTTTCCCCCTAGCGCATTAGTTCTCTTCTTCGCTAGGGAATTTGCTTTTTCTCTTCCAAGAGCACAAGTTAAAGCTTAAAGGTTCGACGGGAGAGTTACAAGTTCGACAGAAGTGCTACATGGAAGATCTAAAGGCTAGACGGCAGAGTTACAGATTTGACGGGAGTGCTATGTGCAGTCCCGAGTAAGCAGACACCTACTGTCTCAAAGTGACAGTAGCTGTATACCAGAAAGAAACACGACGAGTACTCCACGGCAACAGCTAAAGTTTCCGCGTGGGTGAAAGTGCGGGGAGTTTAATTATGTCTGGCCATGTGGTTGAGGCGGAATAAAGGATTGCTATAATCAGCATAAATATATAATTTCTTTAAGCTGTGACAAGGATCAAAAATTGTGTTTTTGGAATATAATCCCTTCAATTAGGGCTTATTGTGATAAAGGTAAGCGTATTACTATGATTGCTAACATTATACACACTTATTATAATATTAATCACTTGACAAGATCTCTTACTCTGTTTTTATTGGGACGGAGTTTTCCGATTTGTTTAATCTCTATGCTATATTTAAACTGATTGAAGTATATATTGCATTAGAGTAAGATCTCTTGTCTAATAAATTGGCATAATGTTACAATGAAATCGTTATATATTTAGGGTTGCGAATAAGCAGGACAGAGACTTCAGTCTGTTAATATTCTAAAGATTAACTACGTCAGGGTCATCGCTGAAGAGCGTACCGGAAATATTTTAAGTTTCGAGCAACGCAAAGAAGCGTTTTAACGACTTGCTGTGCATTATCGCATTATATAATCTTTACAATTGAAGGTAAAAAGTGTATTGCCGAATATCCTATATATTCGAATTTGCAAGAACGGAAAGGAAGTTCTTTGCGTGTGGAACCGATACACACAGCGAGTAATTAACTGTAGTTCTTTATTGTTTTTTGCAGAATGTCCGACGTATGTCATCGGTCAGCTATTCCACAGTTGCCAGCTGTGATCAGCAACTGCTGGGCTTGCGGGAGCTCCACCCATTTCAAAAAGGATTGCAGATCACCAGCTCCAGATCAAAAAGAGGTGAAGCGTCTCTTTACGAAATTCCAGAGACAAGTACATGGTGTTAAAAGAACCCGAAGAACAAAGTCTGGCTTGACGTTCAATTATCCTGAAGATGTAAGTTTTTTGCACGTGAAGGATAAACTGAACTAGACAACAACTCATTTCATGGAATCAGTAAGAGACAAGTTCAATCCGTGAGCCCTTAGTTCTCGTATAATGCACTCCATTCAACAAACATTTAAAGTACATACGTAAAATCTCATCAAGCAGCAATGATCCTTCGCGGTTCTAAATTTTATTTAAATTTTTATGGCATGTTTGAAAGGATTAAACTCATCTCTTACTCATTCCCTTGGCAGGGAGTAGCGAAATTCTCGTAACGCTTCATCAGGAGTCAAAGATTAATCAGCCCATGCTGCGGAGCATTTTTTAACATAGAGTAGAATCCTCCAGGGACCAGACGAGAAAAGTTTAAACACTAACGATATGTTTCAAGTGATCTGACAGATACTTATTATATTCTATTCTAGCGGGCCAAAGTCGAGGCTATGGTTTCGGAGGAAGCAAATAAACTGGCCCCGGTGGGGATCCAGATGGAGAAGCTGTTTGCAACAAGGAGCCTCAGCCGGAGCAAACTGGACGAAATTATCACCAAGACCAATGGAATGAAGGAGGGACTAAAGGATCCGAAACTGTTCGATTGTCTGGAACTTTGCCGGAAGGTATGGTAATCATATGGCGCATAATTATTTATTGTACTCGTTTATTGCTCCACCAAAACAGAAAATATCGGATCCAGATGAGTTAGCAGCGTACCAGTTGCGTAAACGAAACGGATTTGAGGAAAGCATTCGTAAAAATCGCATGTTGATCGGCAATTGGTTGAAGTATGCGAATTGGGAAGAATCACAAGGAGAAATCCAACGGTGTCGGAGAATCTACGAGAGAGCGTTGGATGTGGATCATCGAAACGTTACGTTATGGCTCAGATATGCTGAAATAGAAATGCGATGTCGTCAAGAGGGTCGATTAAGAGTTTGATATGTGTAGGATATTATATCAAAAGTTTCTAGAAATTGCCACGTACAGCAAAACCAAAGTCCAATGCGCATTGGACTTTGGTTAATGAAATGATGTGAGATTTATTTGGCGAAATATTTGTTGATTTGCACAGGTGTCAAAATTCTTGGACCCAGATTCATCACTTCCAGATAAAATTTTCATGGCCAAGATCGAATAGCTTAGGGCAGCTAAGCAGAAAACTGGATGTCTGGCAAATCGCGTGATTATACACACGGAATGTATCAAAAGGGATTTGATTCTTCTTCGATCGGCACTTATCAAATTCAATGGAGCTGCAGGCGCTGTGCTGGAATTTTTAGCTGATGACATTCAGGACGGGGTGATTATAGGACGGCATGAAACAGCTCTTGAAGAGGCATTTAGCGAAATCCATTCGCTAAACATTTCCTTGAACAAAGTTAATTCAGGGTTTCTCGTTCACTCCAAGTTTTCGGAGGCCTTGACGAAGAAGCTGAATATCGAAGATAAGTTGAACTCCGTCAAATCCCGGCTGGCGGTACCCGTTCCCGAAGATATTTCGAAGGTTTAAATTTATAATTAAATTCCTAAAGGACATTACAAAAATTTTTACACGTATCGGCTACAAGATTTAAACGTCATTATATGATTTTCTTTTTTCTAGTTTTCTTGCAAAATTTGTACCACCACGGAATCCGATTTTATGTTTTGTTCAGACTTACTGGATGGGAACAGGCCCGTGGAGAAGAATCTTGCTGCCCATATTGCCGAACTGCAGTGAGCTACACCAAAATTTACAAAAACTGATCACTATCCGTTGCGCAACGGATTTGGACAGTTGTGTAAAATACTTTATGAATTATTAATCTATTCCGCGAGATTTAAATTATAACGCCTTGTCAATGAATATGACGGCTGAGTTCTAATTTACAATTTTCTTGTTTACAATTTTCTAATTTTTATCGCTATGGCTACATTAAATAAAATCTGTGATTTAGTTTGTCACGAAACGGCAATGTCCTAATTTTTTGGCGATTATGTTAAAACCTATTCCTATTTTAGTGTCAGAAACGTTCCCCGCCGGCTGCAAGAGTATCTTAAAAGCAAAAATTTGATCCCCGTAAAACCCAACGGGTTTGTGTATCGCGATGCTGTGGTTTGTGAAGCTTGCATCGGCTTTTGTAACTTAAAATTGACTTCACACCTAATAACAAACTCATCTCAAATAAAAATCGAGTGCATCGTTGTTGAAGAGGAGCCACAGACTAAAGAAAGTGCTTGTTCCACTTCTTCGTTTATAGAATGCATAGTAGAAGGATTGGAGACATGTTGTGAGCAAGATTTACTAAAAATTGTAACTAAAATTGGGAAGGTGCTACGGAACCGAATAACTGTGCATAACACACAAACAATATTGACCTCGAGCAGACGCATAGAAACTATGTGTGACGCAACATACGATTACAACCATTCCTGGAACTCGGCTGAACCTTTGACGAAGAAATTGCTGGAAGCGGTCACATTGTCACGTGGACGAGTTAGTTAAATACAATGACTGCTACTCGATATGACATTGACTGGGTACCCAGAATAAGCAACTAGCGCTAGTCACTGATTCTTTTCCCCAATTGTGATGCAAATATTGTTTTTCCAGAATGGTTTCAGTCGAAGAAAAATATCGCCGAATTATTCTACTAGTTGAAGCTTACAAAGCGATTATTGGGGCAACTAAACAACAACTAATAACTCCTTTGGCACATGCTAACAGTTTGACCATGCATATGGCAACTCATTCCAAGGTAGCATGTGGAATTATTCAGAAAACACATCTCGGAGGGTCGTATTCAACGATTCTTTCTACAGTTAAGTCCATCGCTGGTAGGACAATCAACTATCCGGAGGGTTTCATTGTTGTTGCATTTGACAACACACAGATTCTTGGCCGAAACTTTAGGGTTCAATGGGGCCAGTCTACAAAATGTACCGTGATAACACATGTTGTTTGTTTTCGCCCGAATACGTCATCTCTACGTCAAACTGACCGAAAAAACTTACAGTTACCAGAAAACACTTCCGCATTACCGTTGCGCAACGGTATTTGCGGTAAGGAGACATGGATGGAGGCTCAAACTTGTTATTTACAATGTAACTCATCATATGAGAAAGAATTCCTTGAACGACTGTTCCATCGGATTTCGTTTTGTGATGAATTTCTCGTTGAAGATGCATCGATTTCCAGTTTGTCGGTTGGAGACTTTTCCTACGAAATCGTTCCAAGAGGGGAATTCACGTCAACTATTCATGTACAGGAATGCCTGCATTTAAATCCGAATGCCATCAAGAACATTCAACAAATACTGGATGATATCCTTAGGAAAGCTCTTGGAGAGACCAACACCGGTGGTAGAAAATGGGTAGTTGTACTTTGCGACGGCTTGCCCTACGTTATTGCAAGCAAAATAATCAAGGAAACGATTTTGTGTCCTGTCTGTGAACAAAGTATGGCAGTGCAGTCAATTGACAGACATTATATTCAAGATCATCCTGGGACTCTGCTTCCGAATACATTTGTTTTAAAGTACAATGATATTGCCTTGCGACCTGGAAATGGACACTATGAAATGAATTTAGTCAAATCTGTTTTTGCTATTTTCTGGCCAGTATACATCGAGAAAATAGCCGAAGGATTGAATTTTAAATCTCCAAAAGCAAAAGAATACATTAAGGCGGTTAAGGATCACCACAAAAGTTGGGCCATTTTGCTTGTAAGTGAAAAAAACATTGTTATTCATTGACTTTTTAAGCTGAAGTTTTACAGTTTATATATGATCAACATATAGAATTTACGAACTATATCCAGTCTTTTTTTACCACTGAACCGTGCTTCCATTGCGCAATGGAAGCATGGTTAGTATAATCCTAAACTAACTGATGTAACTTATGTTCCTAGATTTTATTCCAAGCACTAAGCTCGGAACTAATGTATTCCTACAAAAATGAAAATTTCCTCGGAACACCTGATGGCTTTGAAACCAAGGCACAAGAAAACAGTAATCCTAATGTTAAAATTGCTTATGACTTCTTGTTCGAAGTTTTGCATCCCATACTTCTTTTCCGTGCCAGCATTCGAAGATGCAACCGAGAAGTCACACTTGCAGCACGAACGAAAGCCTCTGCTATATTTTACGGATCCGCCCATTATAAATATCAGCTTATTGCCGCTGAAGACACCCTATTCCTGCTTTGACAATCAGGGGATGCTGGAGAATTGATTGGTATTGAAAGCCTTAGGACGGAAGAATGTCGAAACGGTGAAGGAATTGATTTTCTAGTAGAGGAAGAAATAAAAATACTTAAATCAGTACTATTTATGAATGGAAGCCCGACTCCCGAGCAATATGACGTTGCAACAAAAGCTGTAGACACATTAAAGCAGGTAATACCAATTCACTTACGTTGTCATGGCAAATAACGCCGATGGCTTTCTCTAAAAACTAAAACATGGGATACACAAAGCCTCTTTTTTGGCAAATCTGCAAAAGAGTTAACGAATCCAATGCAATCAATGTGAGCCATATTTGCACATGAGTTCGGCCACGCACAGGAAACCGTGACAGCGTTAGGATAATATACTCCAGCGATCTCGAGTTCCTTCTTTTTACAAACTTGACAGTCTGATTCTTGCCGTATAATCCCATGGCTCATTGCCTAAAAATTCATAAAATAAAAATTATATATGAAAACAATTAGGCGAAAGTTCACCAATGCGCATTGGTGACTTTTCGCTTACAGGGTTGACAAATTCAGTTGGAGTGACACTGGGCTGATTTTGAATTGAAACTTCACTACTGTCCTCTGTTCCATTAGTATGAATCCAAGTGTGTTTTGCGTTCTCCGTCGTAACTGATACGGAGATCAATTTTTGCTCCTGTCTCAACTTCACAAGTTTTTGCCTGGAATTACAGATTAAAAAGACAGCCTTAAACCGACTGCGAATTCCAGAGTCGTCCGATACGAGGTTAAAGAGGGTTGACATTGATTCTGCTGTTTTGGAAACGAGAAAATTGCTTCGAGACTCTGGGATTTTTGATCCGCAAACAAGAACTGCCGTTAGCGCTAACGGCGTTCCCCTGGACCTTGCGTTTGTAAACTTCCATAGTATTTGCAAAAACAACATGCAAGAGTACTTTGTCAATTACATGGAAGGGAAAAAATCAAATCTATCCTACATCCCTGTGTTGGAAACCTCACTCCAAGACAAAGTCAAGTCCAAAACTGTCGCGGTGCTAAGAAAGGAAATTGACCAGCTCATCCACCAAATGGATCCACTCCGACAGACTTATTTCAGAGGATTACTGAAGTCCAGAATGCTAAAGGCTGAATTAGTTTCACTCTTCATCGACATTTACAGAGAATCAGTTGATCAAGAATGGGACAACACTATACAACTCGGAATAGATACTCAAAATTTTTAAATGCTAATTAGTATAATGGTTCTTACTCGTTTCAAAAGCGCAAAAGCATGTCGTTTCAGTCGCTGCATTTTTCTTTTGGGGACCGTTTCAGGAATAGGATGTTCCGGCCTTTTCTTTCTCTTACTCGGTGGGTTTTGCAAACCGGTAGCGCTACCAGTTGCAATTTCCGCTGCCATCATTCCATCGTTCGAAACATCCGAGCTCGTTTCAATGCCAGAATCCGAAATTTCTGACGGTTCTTCGTTTATAACACTCTCCATTTTACGTAACTATGCCGTTGTTAAACTAAATATCCACCTTAAATAATAAAAACCACATTATTGCTATCACTCAGAATACCTTCGGTCACTTGTCCACTTCAATTCATTACAGAGCGAAAACAGAACACGTTACATTACCTTGCACGCCAGAATATTGTAGCTGATAATATGCTGATCATTTAAAAAAACAAAAATCAAAATCTGACTATAAATAAAATGTCCACCGCGATTAAATGAAGAAAACCATTCCTATACTACCGCTGCTGTTCCCGCGCCCGCACCAAGAGTTTCTAGAAACCAGCTCAGTGGCTTAGCGTACAGTTCGTGTCACCCACCACCGGGCACAGAGGGTGTATCCTTACTCGGGACTGATGTGTACCCCGGTAGAGTTACAGGTTCGACGGGAGAGTTCTGTGTACAGAGGTAGATCTATCATTTTAACGGGATAATTATCAATTCCACGGGAGAGCTAAAGGTTTGACGGGAGAGCTAAAGGTTTGAAGTGAGAGCTGTAATTTTGACTTGAGAGAGCTATAGGTTTGACATACCCCTTTCTTCGATTCCATAGCTCTAACTTGGAATTCATATCTCTACCATTAAACCAAAAGCTCCAATGTCAAACTATATACTGTAACTATAAACCACCAATCGAATAGTTCTCCCGTCGAACCTTTACGGATTCGTACAAAGAGCAACGGATCCGAAGGGTAAGCTATACAATTAGACGGAAGGGCTATGTGTTTGTTGGTAGAGCTATAGGTTGAAAGTATTGCTACAAATTTGAACAGGAGATCTATGGGTAGCAGCCTGTCCATACAAAATTTGTTTCATCGCAACCACCGGGCGAAGCCGGGTCGCCAAGCTAGTACATATAAGGACATATATAGTACATATAGGGGACGGAATTGCTATTGCGATCGGCATTTTGGCTGTCCACAACTGGATATATAGTGTGTTTACGCGTAAGACAAATACACTGTTTAGATCCCGTAATTATGTTGCAATCGTTGATCCAGTCCCTCATCATACTTTTCTTAACTGTAATTTTTCCCATTTTTGATTCAGTTTTGGGGGTTTCACTGTATTGTAAAAAGGCATGTATATGAACGGAAACGATAACTAGAGGCTAGCATAAACCATTTCCGAAGTATTTTCTTTCACCTTTCGGGAATAAA
The DNA here is from genome assembly GCA_906901655.1 of Sminthurides aquaticus. Lineage (NCBI taxonomy): Eukaryota > Metazoa > Arthropoda > Collembola > Symphypleona > Sminthurididae > Sminthurides > Sminthurides aquaticus. The sequence goes on from CAJQTT010000001.1 coordinate 28,179, forward strand.
ATCCAATTATGGAAGTCAGTGGAGGTCATCCTTTGGTTACGTTTCTTGACAGAAATTAGTGCAAGAAACACTGCGAAAATAATTTTCGAATAAAATTGTTCGAGAAATAATAGCAATTATTAATTGGCGCAGCCATTCCTAGAGCGGGTCGATGTTGTCTGTCTGTCTGTCGGTCTGTCTGTACGCACGATAACTCACGAAAACAATCATGGATTTATATGAGAATTGGCATACAGGTAGATAAAATACTAGGGACTATCGCTATTGAACTACAGCCATTTTGGTTTGTTACTTTAATTTTTACAGATGATTAAATATCCAAGTAGTCATCATTTACATTAAAATACATACGTTCCTCTCACAGCAGAGTCCCTACGCTAAGCACGCAGAGAGTGGAAAAGAGAAAGGGAATTTGCACACAACCATACAGTCCCGTACCAAGCGATTGGAACTAGAATGAAAGGAAACGTGTTATATACAAGCATTCAGTCGTTTGGCTCAGTGGTTAGAGCAAGTGAGACAGGGAGGAAGGGCGGGGGATCCAATCCTGTTTGGCTCTTGGTTTTTGCAGACTTTAGCTATAGAGTTTAGGCTTATCATTGAGTTTTTGCCATGAAGTGTTTATGTTCAGTATGGGGCGACTAGAGAATTCTTTGTTTAGTTACGTGGTTATTTTCCCCTTCATATCGCATCTCCCTTAAGAGTCAGCCAAAGTTTTTAAAGTGATTGTTTCTAACTAATTTTTGTTTTGTAACTAATTTTACAAAAACCCTTTCTCCAATCCAACCGTTTTTAAATCTGCGCCAATACCGTATTCGGTTATCCGTTTATTAATTGGCGCAGCCATTCCTAGAGTGAGTTCCATGTTGTCTGTCTGTCTGTCTGTCTGTCTGTCTGTCTGTCTGTCTGTCTGTCTGTTCGCACGATAACTCTCGAAAGGACAATTGGATTCACATGAGAGTTTGCATATACGTAGGAACTATACTTAAGACCATGCCTATTGAATTTCAGAATTTCATTTTTATTATTTTGAGAGTTACGGATAATTAAAGACGCAGTAATAATCATCACATACATCATTTACATGTAATGTACATACATTCCAGTCACAAGCACAGCTACGCTCAGCAGGCAGAGAGTGGAAAAGAGAAAGGGAAGTAGCGCACAAGCACACAGTCCCGTAGCTAGCGAGTGGAACAACACTGGAAACACATATGAGTAATACAAGCAAGCAGTCGTGTGGCGTAGTGGTAAGAGCGCATGATAGAGCTAGGGAGGAAGGGGGATCGAATCCCGGTGGACACATTATTTTTGCAGATTTTAAATCATAGAGTTTAACCTGGTCATTGAGTTTCTGTCACAAATATGTTATGTTTTCTATGGGGCGACTCTAGAATTCTTTTCTTAGTAAAGTAGTTATGTTTCCCTTTATACTACATCTACTTTAAGAGTCTGTTGCAGTTTTTAAGTGATATTTTGAAGTTAAAATGATTTACAAATTTCAAAAGTTAAGATTAAGGTGGAAAGTTTTGGAGGAATCCTAACTTATTTTCTAGTTATCCTTTTTCCATTTAAACTATTTCTAAATCTGCGCCAATTCCGTATTCGGTTACCCGTTTATTAATTGGCGCAGCCATTCCTAGAGTGAGTTTTTATGTTGTCTGTCTGTCTGTGCGGACGATAACTCAAGAACGGATATATGGATTGAGATAAAATTTAGAACACAGGTGTATATGCTACATGCGACCATCGCTATTTAATTTCAGAATAATTATTTTCAGAGTTATTAAAAATTAAAGCAAGATGATTCATCACTAAAACGCAATTACATACGTTCCACTCACAAGCACAGCTAAGCTCACCATGCAGAGAGTGGAAAAGAGAATGGGAAGTAGCGCACAAGCACACAGTCCAGTAGCATGTATAACGGGACGCCATGGGATCGAATTCAGATAGCTGATTTATTTTTGCAGATGTTTAATCATAGAGTTTAAGGTTGTCATTTAAGTTTCTGCCATTTTTTACGGCAGTATGTAAAACGGGCTAATTTCCTGTTTCCACTCCTCGCTCCTTTCACTGGCCAGAAAACACGGGAATGGGCCCATCCTAAGTGTATGTTAGTGTATACTGGAAAAGAAGCAGCAAAGGGTTCTCGGCTACTTGCGATGTGAGTGACGAAGGCAGCATTGCTGCAACAGGGGTAGTACTGCAATGAATGTTGTGCCCCAAAAGCAGGTGAAAGCAATAGATAATATTTTATCCATACTAGGCCAGTAAAATTGTGGTGCTCCAAGAAGGAAACCTTAGAAGTAAGGAATGTGAAGGAAAAACTTGCATTCATGAAAATTTTCATGTATTAGGGCATATTGACTAGAGTTTAAGTTGCCGAAGGCCGATAGTTGATTGGGTACCAGGAAACTCAGGTCAGGGAAAGTTCTGTAAAAATAGTCAGTGTTTCAGTCTGGCTGCAAGCATTGGGATTCCTAAAGGAAACAGGCCATATTACTTTTTCCGTGAAGAGTAGCAGACGCCTAATTTGATATGCGGAAAAGGCTGGATGTTAAAAACAGAGCATTAAAGTTCCAAAGAAATACAGACTGTTTAATGTGTAAAAGTATCTATTACTACGACCCAGACTGGCATTACCTGCTTCTCATCTGACCTGCTGTGTTATTTGCGGCAATAATTTTAGGATAAGTACTATCCGGGCGTTTAAAAACAGACGCGCGCAAAAATTCGTTATGTATTCGTTATTGGTTATGTCCACCAAGCGAAAAGAAAAAAACGTGAGAATAATTGGACCACTCTCGGATGTGAATGAAAGGGGTAGAGAAAGTAGAAATGAGAAACAGAGAAAATAGGACAGGAGTAGAGTAAACATTGGATAAGGATTTAATAATATATGGAATCAATGGCACAAGGGATCCTTAGTGGGAAAATATCGGATTGTTTAAGGAACCTAATGGGAGTATAAAAGAGTTAGGATATGAGAATCATAATTATTGCGAAAGGAAGAAGCGAGTAAAATTGAGCTCGTAAGTAGATAAACGGTAAGATTATGATCACATAAATCGGTGTTTTACTTTCTCAATTGGATGAATGGACATAAAAAGGTCGGGGTGTCGAAAGTATTAGAAGTGGATTTACTTTCAATTGGCTTTCACTGCTGCTACAGTAGAAGATTAAAAAGTATACTTGTTGTACTGGCGGGAATGGTGAAGAGATTGTATCTTCAGTGATGAGGCCCACAGTGACAAAGAAACAGAAGAACATTGATTATCATTAGGATTTGACTAGAACTTGAAGATATTGGATGGGGAAACCCTGAAGCTATAGGAGTTAATAGAACAGTGTGTATACGAAATGAAGAAGGGTGGGATTGATAAAAGCTTGCGTTAGAAAATTTTTTGTTGCACATGATTTTTCTTGGTTCCCCCTTGATTGTGCGGTTCAGAACTATGGCTGTCGTTATATTCGATTGAGTATCGGTGGATGGGAGGGATTGAATGAGATTGTTTTTATGATGGCAATTTAAAAGAACGGGCATGCGGTTGCATCCACTAAGTGCTTGCTGTGATTGCATCCGCGACTACGTCAAGGGTCTATTCATACAGTTAGGTAATCTATGGACGAGGTTCAGATTGGGAGAGGAGAAATACAGAGGTATAGTATTGAACGTACATCCTGCCATTATTCGCCCCAGCTTCAGTTTTTGCTAGGGAAAATTGTCGTGCCGGAGGTTTCTCTCCATGCATGCTTACCCTTCGTCCAGGATTTGGCAAAGGCTGGTATAATCTAATGCCTCCTCCGTATTGGCCTGTCCGCCTGCATCCATGTCGGTTTATGGTTATTTCCTTGGGCATGAGGAAGCCATGACCGGAAAGAAAGGTCCTTGCACAGTCAAATACTTCAGAAAAGAAGGGAATAAAACCTCACAATTTTTGGAGTATATTTGACTGTCGTCTGCGTGAGACTTTTATGAGAAAATATTTAATAGTTTGCGTCTATGGTTGAAGCATTTCAAGTATTGGCTGATGTTCTTTGATACTCCGACGATATTGATGGATTATATACACATGCTTGAGTGACTGAGCGAGGAGAGAAATGAGTTGTCCTGGAGAATAAAATATGTACCTAGAAAATAAGAGAGATAAGGCGTTGTACGAGATGGAGGCGACATCCGATCCGAGTTAGTAGAATGCAAATAAAAGAAAAAGAAAAAGCGGAGAAACTAGGGTAATGTGGATGCATAAGAATTTCGTGGATGGGATTTACTTCCCCTCAGTCCGGGTTGAACTGTCATCGAGAATAGTTTCGCTGTTTTTATTAGTTTTGATACAAATATAATGTATAGAAATATAGCTTCTTAGAATATATTGAGGATGTATCCATCTCTGTATAATTACGAATATGTATCCAGTCTACCTCCAACCCCATTCTCATGCCGATGCGCACTGTTTGAAAATATGTAGCAAGCAACACAATTTTATGATCTTTTTGTATAAAAATTAGAGAGGCAGCCACAGCCAACCATTGATGAAATGAAAGCGGCATACCCAAGAGGCATGCTAATCGTTTGCTTCCTGAATACATATATAAACTGGACCTATTCATCGCCAAATTTCTGCCCATGGCCATTGGTATTTCGTACGTAAGGTTTGCGGTGTTCCGGCAGCAAAAAGAGGCTACGGAAATCCCTGCTCAAGTCTTGAACCGTTATTAAGCTTAATGTAGAGGGTATAAAGACTAATCGCTTGTCTCAATTGGATGGATGCCAGTAACGGCTGCGTAATAAATGCTTGGTTTCCGGCGCTTCCGGAATATCCGCTAAAACCTGCCATAAAATGGTTTCAAGAGATGAGACCAGTTCAATACAGACACGGCAAAATTCGTTAGCGTATTAGGGGAAATGGTATTGAAATCTAAAATAGTAACCAGTTCGGAAAGTAATGAGGAAATCAATTTTTTAACCTTAAATGGATTGTATATTGCTGAATGTATAAAATTAATATTTTACAAATATTTTATATAAATTTTGTATAGCTTTTTGCATCATGCATTTTTTTACTAAATGCCTCGGTTATGTTTTCGGTATTCTAGTCTCTGTGAGTGTGTATGCCTGTTCACAGTAACCGAAGTGTGAAGTATAGAAAGATGAAGTTTTGGAAAGATTTTATTACTGCTCGTAAAAAATGATATTCGGACGAAATTCTGATTAGATCTCCGTTCCTTCAGCACTTTCATCTTCGTATCCTTCGTCGGGACTTTCATTTGTTTGAGCCTTTAATTTACGCTGAAGTCTTGCGACTATACCCATCTCCGTAGTCACACCGCCACCGTTGCTTGAATGCTTTTTACTGTGGGAAGACGGAGAGGGAAGGAAGTTGTCGGTGGAAATAATTTGATCCGTAGTAGATCTAATACTAGATTTATCTTGGGCATCTATCATTGAATCCTGTGTGATGGCTTTTAGATTTGGGAGATGGATGTCATTTTTTCCGGTTGACATCATGATAGATTCAGTCTCTTTTTGTGCCTCCAAAGTTGCTGCTTTCTCCTCCTCCTCGCTCTGCTCCGGGATTGTGGTGCAGGTACAATTGGTTCCTCCTGGGTTAAGTTGAATCATGTTCTTGAGGATCATTGAAGGAGGATCGTTCCCCCCGGGACCTATCATCCCCCCGTGGAGATGACCCATTGCCATGGAGATATAGTAGTCTTCTGAAGATGACGAGTTAAAACTGAGAAGGGTCCCGCTAGGGGCAACCATATAAGTTCCCGAATAATATTGATTGGCACTAGATTGATGATGGTGCTGGATGTGGCCAGCACAGATATTTGCTGTCCCAATCCCTCCCTGATTTAGTGAAGGGTACAGAGGCGGCAAAGACAAAGAAATCTGAGACGAATAAACTTGCTGGGGTGTGCACGAGCTAAGCGGTGGGGGATTGATATATTCTTTGGGATATTTTGCAAGATCGTAGTTTTCTGGAATTGACATCATTTGAGGCTGCATGGTTGTGGAAAGGTTTATTTGGTTTGTTTGATTGGATTGGGAGCGACGAATGAGAGTACCACAGTTGTAGGTTTTAGCGGGGAGGCCATAGTCCATAGGATAGGCCATTGAGGGGTGGAAAGGTTCAAGGGTTGCAGGGCTTACTGCGGAAGATGATTCCTGAGGGGCATACACTGCTCTGGTATTAGGAAAACTGGAAGAAGAAAATATAATTTCCTGACCATCTCCCTCTACTCGCTTCACTCCCTCAATTAAATCAGGATTAGAATCAGCAATGCCAAGCTCCGAGGAGGAGCTTAGAAGATAAATAGAACCATTTGATTTCGTTGTGGATGTCAGATTGGACGCCTCGGATAAATGTCGGCTTAATCTCCCCCTATAACTTCCGGAATCTTTAGAATCTTCGAAAGACCGAGGGAAATGATGATGATTGGTGCCAGCCTTGGAATGCTGGTTCGAGCTTGCGCTTCTGGAACAATGGTTCTTCCTGCACAGTCGACTGCACTTGCAAATGATGAAGGTTAGAATAAATACAATAATCACAGCTCCCACAGCACTCACTGTACTTACAACAATCACTATTATATTCGGATACGAGGCTACCAGAGAAGTTACACTATGTTCTAAATATGTTTCAGCATCAGAACGTATCAAAACTTTGAGCGTAAAATTTGCAGTTCCTATCCCCGCCGAATTCTTTGCAACGCATACGAACGTCCCGTTCTCCTCCCCAGTTGCATTAAATATTAAAAGTTCACTTTTTCTCTCTATCCCTATCACACTGCTCGTGTACGCTAAAGTTTCATAATTATTATTACTGTTATGGATAGAAGGAGTTCCTCCACCGACAACGCTTCCACTGCTCATCTCAGCTAAGGGGGGATACGGGTTATTATTATCTGCAAACACGGGAAGGGGGAAAGAGGAGGCATGTATGGAGGTGGACGACTCCACCAACATATTCATCGAGGCATTTGACACCGGTTGTCCATTAAACCACCACTCTATTGTGGCCTCAGGGACGGATATTACCTTGCAAAGTAACGACACGTTTTTTCCTTCACCTGTGAATAATTATAAAAAAACATTAGTACAACCCAAACGATCCAAACTACTAAAACGCAAGTGTGCAAGGCATGATACACAACGAGGGGTAAATATATGTAAGAGTGTGCTAGTTCTGAGGTAAGTTCACACATTCACACTGCATGCAGGCAGGACACAAACACAAGGATGCGATGGGTAGTATGTAGTAGCAGCCTAGAAACCCGAAAGAAAAAAACCGGAGAGAGTCAAACCGGGCAAAGCCCGACAAAAGTTCAGTTAAAAGTACTAACATTTGTAAAACAAGAATGTCCTAATAGTCTACATCCATTTCTGGTGGGCACTCTTCAGGTCAATCCAAATTTTGGCAACAATTCAACTAAACTGCGCGAATCTTCTCCACATTCTTTTTTTTAAAAAAAATTGAATGTGGAGAAGATTCGCGCAGTTTAGTTGAATCGCCTTAAAAATTTGTATTGACCTCAAGAGTGCCGAGAAATGGATGTAGACAACTAGGGCCTAGGGCATTCTTGTTTTACAAATGTCAGTACTTTTAACTGAACTTTTGTCGCGCTTTGCCCGGGTTGACTCTCTCGGGTTTTTGTCTCTCCGGTTGTATTTTTCCTTTTTAGTACTACTCACTAAAAATAATTTTGGCGACACGGACTAAAAACAGAAACTTAAACTTCAATCGATGCATTATTGGAAACGAAACGTACGGAAAGGTCCCGGGAATGTAAAGCTAAGAACCGTGTACAATGTTTCGCTATAAAAAGGTTTAGCAATAGCACAGTAAAGAGTGCCATTGATTTTATGGAATGCTCTCAGTGAAAGTGGGAGCTGTCCGCAGGCAGGGTAGAGGAAGGAGTAAAGAGGGATGAGGACGAGCTTCGCATCGTCCCTTAGAATGAAGGCAGTGGGGAGAGGGAGGATGCTAGGTGACGAAGGGAGAAGACTGGGATGCGTCCACAGGCTCCCCTCAGCTTGTTTGGGTATGCAAAATGTGCTAGAGTGTCGAAAAAAACCTCGGGAAGCAATCGGTGATTGCCCACGTGCATATTTTGGATTCCCAAAGCTGAAAATCCATATATTTAATCGGTGTAGCTCTGGCGAAAATTTTGTCCTCATTTGAATGTTCGCGCTGACTTTTGAACATTCGCGCTTGCCCCCTCTAAGACATTGATTTTAAGCATCTATATACTTATAATCTATGAAAACTTTGTAACAACGTTTCCATGGCGACTGTGTGGGTGTTAATAGTATTGATGGGGAGAAGCTATTTCATTGCTTGCTCGACATGCTACATCCACTTTGTTTAACTATTACGATTCACTTAACTGTAATCAAACTGTTTAACCGGCTTAACTGTTCGTAGCGGCCTTAGCGCTATTCTAAATCCTGAGGAAATTCTTACTCATATGTTTATACTTAAATGTAGTTATTACCGCCGCACTTTATTTACTCTGCTCTGAAGCCCTACGCTGCAACTACACCTGAAATCTTCTACCGACACATGGGACTTTACACCGCCAGCGTTACACAATGTGTAATGTGACCGCTACCTTAAATGATTAGCTGAGAAGCGAGCGCAAGCGAGCTTAACCACTATCGGGTCAGCGGCGTGAGCGAAGCGAACGCTTATTCTTTCCTTTTTATAATTCCCTGTAGCTCTGCGGAAACTTATACCTGTTTTAAACCTGCGCTTCATAAATCATAATTGTGTTACTAACGTCCTCTATACTGGCCAGAATAATTGGGGCGTTCAAGCGCAACCGCAGCGTTAGGGGTGTTTCAATGCTATTCTAAATCCTCAGGCTATTTAGGTTTTACAATCGTAAATTAATTTTACTTTGCTCTCCTAACCTTAACAACTGCATCTCATACCTTGCCAGACTTGCCATCATCGCATCGATACAAGGAGAATTCTAATATGGAATATATTGCCTTGCTGAGTGGTTAGTATACTACATAACATCATTGTACTGATAGTACTTACAAGTTACTAGCAAGTAAAATTAAAATATCAGTTGAACCGCGAAGTGGCATTTTACGCACCCGTTGCCTTTAAAAATGAATGCAATACTGCTGAATACGTTGTGGAATCAGTTTCGAAATAACGGGTCACCCCCGGCTATGCACGCATTTTTAAGCACCTTAGAAATCTATCATGCGGAACATGATTTTATGTTGCTTTAAAATTTAGGGTTCTAATGTTAAACTGCCACTAGGTCTTTGTGGTAACTCCAATTTAACTTCGGTGTTAGCTAATAAAAGGCTGTTCACCGTCAAACTTTAATTATATGCTGACAAGCGAGCGCAAGCGAGCTAAAAGATTGTCGAGCACGCGGCGTGAGCGAAGCGAACGCCCCCTCTACAACAAGAATTCAGCGGACCATCAGCCGTCTCGAAACCTATGCAAGTTTTAGTTAAATATATATTGCACGGGAATGTTCCGGAATTGTTGTAATTAACGCTGAAGCGTCTGCACAGGCTAAATTGTGTGTTCAATGCAAACCGTGTGTACAGTGCAAGCCGTGTGTACAGTGCAAGCCGTGTGTACAGTGCAAGCCGTGTGTACAGTGCAAGCCTTGTGTACAGTGCAAGCCGTGTGTACAGTGCAAGCCGTGTGTACAGTGCAAGTACAGGCTGCGGGTAGGCTGAAGGCGAGCGAAGCGAGCTTCAGCCTAGTATGTACAATAGAGGAAGAGAAATTTGGAATTTTGTTTTGGTGACATATTGTTTGAATTGAATAAAGGAGGGAAGGGGATTTTGAGAGCTACAGAAGGTGTGTCATAGAAGGGAAGACTGGATTATGATGAAGGAGAGATAGTCGAGATAGATAGAAATGATGAAGCATTGGCTGCGTAAGTAGTTTTGGAAATACTAATATATTAGTTTTGATTCCAAGAAGAGGATGGGCCGGCTGTACTGAGATAGAGGTGAATAGAGAAATGAGTGGAAAATCGAAGTTGTTAGAAAACGTTAAATGTGCTGCATGATAAAATCGTAAAATCTTGTTGCATTTCCCGGAGGCACGTTTGGAAGGTTCAACCTTTCCAATATATGTAATTACGCCGGAAGAAACTGACACTGACGATAGAGGAGGAAGAGAGGATTCCAGGTTCATATCCATGAGTAAATCCAAACAGCGTTCAAGAGGGATTGGTAGACTCAATGCGAGAGTTGGGTGATAGCACGAGCACCACCACCACGTGCAAGATGCGAAAAAGCGAAAAGGGAGCAGGGAAAGTATAATAATGTTCTGGTTAGGTCGGGGTATCTTGTTACAACCCTTTTTTGAGTGGAGAGTTACAGGAGGCATGGAGAAAGGGTGTGATCGAAATCTTGACTCCCGGAAATTGATACCCAGCAAACCTCTAACCTCAAATTGATATCAGAGGATTCTCAAGAGCCTCATGAATTTCTCATCTCAGGAAGCTGAGCAGATTCTGATATCACATTCGTAGCATAGTAGCAAGGTATTTTTGATGTCAAGCCTTAAGCATCATAATGACATCAAATCGATGTCACGAATATTTTTTGCATTGCCATCTATCAATCCGTGCAGCCAACCAATTTGCGCGCTTAATTTCACTGGCTTCGGCCGTTTACAAGGATTCTACTCTTTGCCGTGCACTTACTTAGTATAAGACCATACCACCATACCAGGCACAAGTGTGCTGTATCAATCCGTGAGAAGGTAAGTTTATTTAGTGTTAAAATCATTTAAGTTATTCAATTATTAATTGTAGTGGATTGTAGAGTAATCACTACGATATTGTTCTCAAATAATTATGAAGAATGTGATTTGTGCGATGGCAGTTTTTAGTCTAAAACTTTGATAAATGGTAATCTCGCATTGTATAATTTTGTCTACATTAGCAAACTATGAAAGTGAATAATGTCATCAAATTTAGTGTTAAGTGAATTCAGTGTATTGATTCTGTTTTTGTTAATTTAAGTGTAATATTTTGGTACTGTTTCTTATAAAAGGGCGCGATATTTATTAATTGTTTGAATTAACATTAATCAATTAACATTAAGCAATTAACATCAACACCTTATTAATTTTATATTTCTCTAAACGCTATTGTACTACGTTGTGATTTAAATTGTGTATTTTGTAATTCATGATGTGACATTTGTTATGTTTTACTGTGCGGGGTAATAATTAAATTTATAATCCTACTTCAATTTAGTTCTCAAAGTGAGCAAGTAGAGGAATAATTATGTATATATACATATTGGTTTTGGCTGCACGAGTTGGTTAGTAGAAGCAATTGCACCTAGATGGCTCATTGTCAGAATCTACTCAGAAGGCGCTCAGATATAACTCAGCGCGTGAGGTCATATTGATCTCCCTCTGACTCTAAGACTGGGACATTTCGATAAATCTCTGAGCTCAAATTTGTATCAGAACTAGAAATCCAATGCTCAGCCTGATATCATGAACATCAGAGCTTTTATATCATTATGATAAAAATTTGAGGTCGATGTGTTTGCTGGGTAGTGTCCAAATTAATTAATTTATAGGGGGAGTAAATCTTGAAGAAGAGTTCAAGAAAATTATATTAGGAACATTCAAGAGGGGAAATTACTTGATACGAGACAAGGAAAAAGGTGGAGGATAGGAAGATGACTTGAGTGTGAGCCGGGGTTGTACATTGACGATGGAATAAAGATGGGGTGGAAAAGAAGGAGGTAATAATAAAAGTGGTGGTGATGTTAGGAATCAAGGTTTACACTTCCGTTGTGAGAAATTGTGCAGTTTGTGCGGATTCGGATGTCAAGAAAAGCGAGAGAAAGTATGGACTTTTATTGCATGAAAGAGTCCCAAAACTAGTTAGCATGCATGGGTACCTGCGACTAGAGTGTTAAGAGCAAGTGTAGAGGATATAAGTAGATGCTGAATTAAGATTGGCGCAGTTGGAAATGAGGTGGCATTTATAGAACGAAAATATGGTAGGTGAGACTGAGGCCGCAGGCTGGATTTTACAGGGGGGTTATAAGGAAAAACGTAGGAAGGGCAAGGGGACTATGGCAGTTTACAAGAAAGCTTTGCGGGTGAAAGAGTTGAGGAAGAAAGTGCATGAAAGGCTTACCTATTTTTTGATACATGGTTGTCGGAGAAAGTTGCGGAACACATGCAAAGTTGTCCGTAGTTAAATCCTTCAAGCTAGTATTTGTTAGACGAGATGGTGTAAGACAACGAGGATCGACGGAGTTGGCCACGTTTCTCTCTGTTAGCCACAATCGCAGCTCCAAAAGATGGCAATCGCATTCCCAGGGGTTGTCTTCCAGCCATATGCCTTTCAATCCCAATGGTAAACTGCTGAGCCCCGAGATGTATTTCAATTTATTACCATTCAATTTTAGCCACCCTAAACTGAGAAGCCCGTCAAAAGCTCCCTGTGAAAGTAAAGTACACATCATTAAACATGAACAACTTGAAGAAGGAATACGGCCAGAGGGGGATCAGGTACACTCGTTTACACCTTAGAATTTCCAGGGAAACTTTACACAAATATGTCTCAGAACTTCGCTTTTACCAAAGAGCGTTTCAGAAAAAAAAAGAACTCCAGCCGTAGCCAGATGGAAACACACAAGTCCAGAACTCCAACTAGACTTGCATCTACCCAAGTACTGGAGGAAAGGAACGCCGGAAGAACCTATAGGACCTGACGTTATTGTAAAAACTTAAATGGATGAAAGCTTAGAGCACCATTGTGCTTCTCTGTCGATGAAAGTAGAAATCTGACAAAGAAGTGAGCTGCTGGAGATGGAAGTAGGTCGTAGTTGTGGTCTCTTGGTTCTGGGGCTCAGATGATAGATAATTCTGTCTATGTGATTTGGAGGCATCTGTAGATGATGTGGATCTCAGATGCGAAGCCATGAAAGATGGTGCAGCAGCGGAAAACATAAAGTCTCTTGAGCTCACTTTGTGGAATTTAAGAAGACAATTTTCATGTAAATGTTTTGCGAAAACGGCGTGTTGGAACTGCTCCGAAAATTGAACGTATTGTCAGAACCCACAGGAGAAAGAAATTGCTCTGGGCTGAGTAAAAGTGGCACTAATTCTACTAAATTTTCTCGGAACAATGATGGTTAAGGTAGAAACTTATAAGAGGATAACAGAGAATGTGTTTAAGGCTGGCTTCTGTCAGCTACTTCCCGTCTATCACTTTTTTCACAAAGGCAAAGAGAGCTAAGCGCAAAGCTTCCGGGCATACTCCTAACAAACTGAAGGATGGAAGACTTAGGGGATCAAAATTCAAGGTGGAGACGAGTTAGATCATGTACAGAGATGAAAAGAGCAACGTATTCACCTTTTCAACAAGTTCAATGACGGCATCGCTGATTTCGAGGGTAGTGAGTGACTCAAGACTAATAAAGGCATTCCGCTGAAGACGTGTAATGGGATTGGCAGTCAAGACGAGTCTCATGAGACCCTGACAATCTGGAAAAGCTCCACTAGGAACTTCTCGCAACACGTTATTGCTCAAATCCAGGTCGACAAGGTTACTCAAACCACGGAATGTTCTTGGACTTACGTGTGATAGTCTGCACTTAGCTAGAAAGATCTTTTGCAAGTTTATCAAACCCAGTCGCATGAAATGGTCCGGTGGTAATGTTTCGAAACTATTACCCGCCAAGTCCAGAACCTGTAAAAACCAAAGGAAAAAGTTTACATTAGAGAAACTGTAGAACATATATACTCATGCTATATACTTGTTTTCGTACTCATACTCTTTCTCTGTTTCAATACAGGGTGATGCATCCTATTTTAGCACCTTTTCGAAAGTCATTTCGGATACTTCATAACAAAGGAAATTTGAAAATTTTACATTTACATGATTTCAAATTTCCTTAACTACATATGTGCTAATTGGGTTCTATACCGTCTAAAGTATCTCCATATTATGGAACAAAACAAGAAGAGAGGTCAAAAGTTAGTTTTCCAGAGCGAAAAAACACTTTTTTTTGGATAACTTCTGAATTGATCAATACTGTCTTGTAAAATTCACGTATATTGAAGAATTTGCTTTTCCAGCCATTTTAAAATTTTATTTGTTTAATTCCGACCTCGGAAACGTATTTAATAGCCTACCACAAATTTCGATTTCTGACTGATTTTAATCTTTTGTGCGTCCTCAAAGAGGAGGTTCATGTTAGGCTCTTTATCTTAAATTTCACGTTACTTTTATCAGAACTGCTTACCATAGCCGTGTTAGCTAAAGGGTGTTCGTTTTAAGCCGCGCGGCGGCACGGAGTAAAGTCTTCCCCGTTCAACTCTATGGTAAACAGCCTCACTCCTCTCTGGAACTCCTCACCCCAGTCCCGCTGCTCCTCACAGCACCGTCCACTGAGCATGGAGCAGCTGCAGAGAGGAGGACGGGGAGGAATCGGCGGGCTCCTCATCCAAAAATACCACACTCCTTAGCCGCCTAGCCTCCGTAAGAGAACCATTGGAGACCGCGGCTAAAAGGGCAGTGTGCGCGCCTTAAAAGGAACTCCCTTTAGTTAATTTACTACAAATATTATATTAGGATTTTCTAAAATGTACCCGATAGCCAAAGAAATATTTAAAAATGTCGTTCCAAGTTTAACATATAGGGAAACGGAGTGGGGACTTTTTGCTACGGCGGACCTTTTTCTAACTAACGCCAAGGATTTACTGCTAACGCTAATGAAATTATCAGCACACTACCTCGTGCTGAAAGAAATAGGCTATCGAACGGTGCATTCAGCTTTGGTATCACTTGCCATTCCTAAATCCAAGAGCGTTTTTAGTTAAGTGCTAAAATAGGAGGCATCACCCTCAGTAGATAGGAGAAAGAATCTCAGATTTTGCTAATAGTGTAGTTTATATCCGCCACGTCGTTATTATTACATTTCGAAACTTTAAAACACAAAAAATATTCTGTTCGACCTAAGACAATGTTTTCATAAAAGTTTTATGATATCGTACACTTGTGTTTTCACAATAAAATTGGCTGGGCTGCAACAATCAAACCATTCCAATGTTATCAACATAATGGCCGGTAAAAGATTTATTAATTGGCGGAGCATTCCTATAGCGGGTTGGGTGACGTCTGTCGGTCTGTCTGTATCAGAACGTGGCGGGCCGACCCATTTTGAAAGCCCGCCAGGCCCATACCCGTTAAAAATTTCATTTAAAAAAACCCATTCAGCTTAAACCCGAAAGAAAAATATATTAAGATTACCCGACCCGACTTTCGGGCTAAAAATTTTTTCAACCGACGGGCCGATAGTGTAAATCCGACCCGCCCAGTGAATTAAATTGCGATTATTTCTTATTTTGAACTTTGAGAATTTTGAATCACATCTGCTTTAATTCGTCCTCCTAATAGTGATCAAAGGTAAATGCAGAGGTGCTCGATGGTTTCCCAACGAGCGGCGACCTAGCCAATGTAGGCTAATTGCGCTCTATCCTCGAGTTAGCAGCCTATTCTTTCCCCGTGAACAGCCTGGCATCCCATTAGAGAAGCGGCACTCTAATGAGGAGTTTGCATACTGGATTCAGGGCCGACCCGCTCTTGGTCACTTTCCATGCTATGCAAACTACCCAGTGTTGTCTACCCCGTACCGGCTGCATATTACGTAGTCCCAGGTCTTTAGTACCCAAGCTGCAGCACCCACAGAGCCAAGTAGACATTGGAAGCTCCACTTCTCAGGAAAGAGGTAGATCAACTACTCATCTCACCCAAGAATGTAGAGACAGAAAGAGGTTGATCAACAACTCACTTCCTCCCACTTAGGATTAGGATTGACTTCCCGGTACGGGTTACCCATCCAAAGTCCCAGCAAGTATAGTGATCAAATTCCTCCTAGAAGTATTAAATTTTACGCACGCCAGGGAAAGTTACACTGCTGCAAAATATCATGTGAGAGTAATGCTGATAGTATACTTAACCCAATTGAGCACATATTCAGCAAAACCATATAGCAACTAACCTCAGCGTACATATGAAATCATCTGAATATATGAACAATTGCATGAAGTATACAACCAGCTTACGAAACTTTCCTGAGCTGGAGAGGTTATTTTACGAAGTTTACGAGCATGTTGTAGGGATAGCTACGAAGCTTTGAAAAATAACCCTCCTGGGGTTGAAATGCATGTAGCTGCATTTAGTTGACACGTTATTGCAACGTTTTCCGAGTCACCTTTACTTCCCTGATGCTCGAGTCACCGAAAATCTCTTATTGCGATATAGTTTAGCAGCTTATCCCCACCTATCACTTACATGTAGCACTTTGGCTAAGGCTCCAGTCCTGGTCGGGCCCAGGTTTATCGGAGCCCGCCCGGTTTTGGTAAGCAGATAACCCAATTCGCCCAACCGGTTAAAAATGAATGGTCCCAAAAGCCCGCCCGGCCCAACCATGGAACAGCCATCGTTTTAAAAGCCCAGCCCGACCCGCTACCCAATTGTTAAAAGCCCAATCCGTCCAACCCGCCGAACTTTTGGTACCCTAATTCCACATGGGGAATCTTATTTTATTACTTTCAGTCATCAGGATTATCAGAAAGAATCCATCAGCACTTACCGGGATTCTCTCGACCCCAACCCGGGTAGCAAAAATCGCCAGAAGCGGATAAATGAGCCCTGACATCTATTTTACCGTTTTTTCTACATCACGTGCTTTCTAAAAATGTATAGTTTGTAGGGGGATGCTATTTTAGGAATTTCTTTATTAAGGCTCAAAACAATGGCGAGCGGAACACAACTGGAAGGAACAGGGCTGCACATATACTAACTCCCCTGGCTTAGTGGCTAGAGTGTGGGGGAAAAGGAGAGAGGTGCGTGTTAGAATCCCGGCTAGGCTTAGATTTTGCATAGCATTTCCATTCGACCATTGAGTTTTAGTCATTTACAGTAGATATGGTTTATATCGGTATGGTATATAACGGTTTATTGGCTATAACGTTGTCCGCGAGAAGTCCCGGCAGATCTTGTATGCTTTAGCATTAGAAGTGTATTTCAATAACGGTGAATCTTTATAACGGTGGAATGGATATAATGTGGAGTGTTCAAGGTCCCTTCAGCGTATAACCAATGCAATGCGTCAATAGCGGTGCTCACATTCAAAAGCTTTGATTGGCTAATTTATTTTGTTTTAAGTATGAGTGCTTACATTTGAATCACCGTACTGACCATGCTATACGTTTTCTTTCTTCATGGTTTGATTGAAAATATAAGAAAAGCTATTAATAATCAACCTACACCGTGGAAAAGTAACGCAATAACACGCCGATCAAGCAGATAAAATTTTTAATTCTTGGCCTTTATGTTGCTCTTCGAGTACATAATAAGTAGGATAACCGAAGCAGCTCTAGCTAACATACTGAATCAAGAATTATCGCATTCCTATTCTCTATTTACGTGATTTATTTATACATATGGAAGACGAATCCTTGCTCTACCTCTTCTAGCCAAACGTCGATAAAAGCTGAAGAGGAAGAAATGAGGCAACCATGTTCAAGGATGCCGGTTTCAACTGTCTCTCTTCTACTTTTGCTTTTACCTATTTTGAATATGTTGATTGAATAAAAAAGATGTTTGTTTTTTTAGGCTACAAACGGGTGAGACAAGGGATAAATCGCTTGAAGCTTCGGGTTAGTTTGTTTGCTAAGTCAAAGCTCGGAGGAAGTCTTTTCGCCTTACAAATGAGTAAATTTCTGTTCACTGGGGAACAAGGGGTTCGCATCTAATAGATCACTTACGTGTGGTTGAAAATCTAAGGCTCTGTTCATATTGGCTTGCTCACGCAAAAATAGGAAATACTACAGCAGAAACTTGCGAAAATCTGCTTAAAAAAAGATGATCACAATTCCCTACAGCTTCGTAAAGTATCTTATGTAGAGTAAGTGTAAAATATAATGGTGAGTAGGAGGGTACTCCTGCGGGGTTAGAATCGAATACCTTACATTGGATGCCCATGTGACACTAAACTCTACCTTTAGACTCAGCGCAGCGCGTGTTAAAATAAGAAATCAAAGACGGAAGAGGTTGGTATATGGTAGTATAGTATTACCGATTTCCTAAAGAAGTAGCATAGTTACAAACAATATGGTTTTTATATTTATGTTAGGATTAGCGGAGGGATGGTCGTAATCGCTACCAAACTACAGCACAATCACAGGAAGTGATTTTGTTTCGGTCAATCACACACCGTCGCTGGTTAGGAACCTTTTATTGGCACCTAAACTTCAACTTAGTCCCTATTTTTGTGTATTCCACGATAATTTGTGGTGGTGCCCCTCTTTTGTCGAGATTACGTTTTATCGACGTATGCTGTACAGAGGTTTCACTGCACCATTTTAGATGCAAGATCTACCGATTTAGATACAAGATCTACTAGTTAGATGCAAGGTCTACCAGTTAGATGCAAGATCTACCAGTTATATGCAAGATCTACCAGTTAGATGCGAGATCTACCAGTTAGATGCGAGATCTACCAGTTAGATGCAAGATCTACCAGTTAGATACAAGATCTACCAGTTAGATGCAATATTTACCGATGCAGAAGCAAGAGCTTGTATATCGGCAGATATTTCGGTGTTATTTTTACGTAGCTGATTATTTGACACTGAAGACTGAGTGGCGAATGGAAAATATTTTCTAAAAATAGAATATCGGGATGGAAATGAAATGGGAGATGTAACGGGGAAAGAGTAGGTGAAGTTGCTTGTAATGGAAGAGTTGATAAGATTGGTAACAAGAGGAGAGAGTGCAAGAGAAAATATTGAGAAAGTTATGGCGGTAAGTATTAAAATAATGGAATATCGCACTTTGAGTTCCTGAACCTAAGGAAGAAAGTACATAATCTCATATTGGGCCTGGAGCCAAGGCCGGAAAGGTAGGAGAAAGTGAGATTTTTAGGTACGGAATTTGCTGCATATGTATAGGTTTGGCGTGTATAATTTACTGAGTCATGAAAAAGGGATTTTTGTGATCAATATGATATAAAACTACTCGAATTGAAAACCATTTGATGATGGGTAAATGGGAGTGGAGGAGATCGTGAGAGTAAGAGGAAAGACAGTGACCTTCAATCAAGTCAAGTGCTCCTTTCAGAGAAAGTTTCTCGAGAGTCGATTCTTTGAGAAAATCTAGAGAAAGCAGGGGTTTAGAAAAGACCAATGATTGAGTCAAATGAGCGGTGCCCTGCTAGTGCAATTCTGGAATCGGAAGAAGTAAACGGAATCCGTCCTCCACGTCTTCCGCTGCTTCTCAGAGAGCAGGAGCGAGAAACGGACTTCCCGTTTTCGATCCACTGGCGATTTCTCAGCTCCAGAGGGTCCAACTAACTAGCCGCTTACACTGCTCGATAGCTGAAATTTTCTTGTCCGGTTTGCATTAGCTTTGTTTCTGTAAGTCAAAAATTTAAGACGAAAACAATGCACTTGGCTCGGAAAATTGACTTGTTTCAGTTCAAGCGTAGCAGTCTTCTCAATTTTTGACCTGGAGATATACAATTTCTGCATACGAGAGAACGAATGCCAGCTATTCAGCCGTGTGGTTAATGCTTTTCTTATGGAGTGCGGGAACGCAATCCTCATTGTGGAGTATAAACTGGACATCCGTTATTTTCCTGGTTTTAGGCGTTGACTATGGTCAGCATGCATAAGAATCACTATATTTGTATTATTTTGCAGATGATGAGGAGAGCAAAGGATCAAGGATAGTCAACAGTTGCCATCGTGTCACTAAAAAAGTTTAGCTGATTAGCTGAAAAAATGTTTAGTAGAAAAGTACTAATACTTCCAAAAGAAGAATCCCTAATGTGGTGCATCCTTTCTTTTCGTCCACAGATCAACCAAAATTTTGACCACGATTAAACAAAACTGAGCGTTATTGGATTAGAGTTTACATGGAAAGGGTGCGCGCAGTTTAGTTTAAGCGTGGTCAAAATTTTGGTTGATCTGTGGACGAAAAGAAAGGATGCACCAGATTAGGGATTCTTGTTTTGGAGGTGTTAGTACTTTTCTACTAAACCTTAATCGGGCTCTTGCCCGGAATACGTTTTTCCCTCTCGGGTTTTATTTTTTAATTTTAGTGTCAAGTACTAAAAACCAAACCCGAAATACATGAAACGTAGTGAAATATTGCGGTAGGATAAAGGAAGTATAGGCGCAAGGATAGGGTAGTTTATCAAGCTAAGGACCGCGCACAATGTTTTGCCGGATAAAGAAAGCTAACAGCATGGAAAAGAAGGCTGAGGCTGCAGGAATTGTGTGTATGGCTCTTAGGGAAACTGAGAGCTATCAGTAGGTAAGGCTAGAAGGATGAGGACTTTCAGCTCCGCTGAGTCCCTCAGAACGAAGGTACTGGGGAGAGGGAGGATGCTAGCTGATGCAGGCAGGACGGCTGGAATGCGCCCGTAGGCTTCATCCAGCTTGTTTTGCTATCATAAAGGTACTAGCGAGTGGAAGTGAACCTCATAACGCAATGGGGGATGGCCCGCGCCGATGTTTTGGATTCCCAAACACCGAATAGAACTAAACCTTATAAAAAGAAAAGGTTAGAAGCTACCCTTGCCCTTGAGCAGCTGTAGAGGAGAGGTATGAGAGAGGTATTATAATTATAACATGTATTTTATGCATACCTGAGTTCTGGGATCCATAGGGCTGGGGAAAGTGTCAAGCCCACAGTTGAGACACTCTACACTTTGTTTACCACCTTTCCATTTGCATGAGCAATCTGATGGGCAGGCCAGAGCAAGTGTTGAAGTGAAGACAAGAATAAATTGTACGTAGCCCGCCAACTTCTCGATTAACAGAGGATGCATCTCCTTCTTCAAACGCATCCAACTTGGATAGCTTTCAGGTTAAGTATGACAATTTCACTCCGTTCAGAACGAGCGCAAAGGACATCTCTCGCTATTTTTCTCATCACTAATCAAACATTGCAGGATGTAATAAATCAAATTTTGTCTCCCCATCCCCTGTACTTTTAGCCATCATGTCTAGAAATGGAATTCACTTTTATAATTCTTTGAAAGTGTATCATGACGCTCGCAGAAGTCGGTCGCTCCTCAAACTTTCTACTCACATGTTTCTTGGCTCATTCGTCTTGAATTTTTTTTTTGAATTCCGATTGATTCGTAGAACCGTATTCCTGAATGAGAGAATACAGCAATATAATAGATTTGAAGCACTTGACTATTAGGAGAACAGGGCGCAGCTTTTTTCTACAAAGGTACACTAGGTACGTTTCCTGCAAATCTTGAGCTATACTCCAGTCGACCAGGCAGACAATACATGATGCGGGAGAAGTCGGCTTGAGCAAGTAGGGTTGACTTGGTGAAGTATGATGGTGATGAAGATAATGAAAACTCGTGTCTCTGAGAGAATGTGGAGCATTGGAGGCTTTCCTGCTGGATCCAGAGCGAGGAACAGAGACGAGTTTCAATTACACATGATAATTTTCACATTAACGCGTCCACTTTTCGTTGACTTAGAGCGGGAGTGTTTTTGGAAGCGGATGCTGTGAATAGTCACGGCTTTCTTGTTTATCTCCCTAATCGTTCATCCTTCAAATGCGGAGTTTTCTCCGTTTCTCCTTGCTCTCTCGTTCCCACTCAAGTGAAGGCGAGGATTAAGTTTAGTTTGTGGAGTATTAGTGTATAAACCAGGAGGCAGGGCTCTAGAATAAATAGAACGGAGTGAAAAGGCTGAGCTCCGAGATGAGACTCCCGGATCCAGATATACTCCTGAATTCATACGAAGACGAAGAACAGGTACAGTGAAGAGAGCAGTGCATAAGATTTAAGTCGAACATGAGCTATTCAACTCACGCTTCATGGTGACCTTTCATTTGATTTCCCAGATTATTTCTTCTCTTAGTTTCTGAAATCCAAGAAAGCGAGTCATACATTAGCGAATTTACAGGCTCTCAGGACATTTTTCCCCAGACAAATTTCCGCGGCGCTTTTTTTTCCCGGGCAGCCTTCCAAGGGCGGGTTTCGGAGCTCAATTTTCCGCGGACAAAATGACGCCTGCCTATATACACATAACAGGTGCATCCGGGATACCGAGTATTTTGCCTAACCTCCACCAAACATAATTGGGACCTCGAACCTAACGCAGGCAACCACCTGGTTGGCGCACTCGGTCTTAACATCTGCTTGCATGAGAGCTCTCGTAAAGGTCTCGTACAGCCATCTCGTTGGTCCCCAGGTTAAGTTAGATGCCCAAATTATGTTTTGTTCACCCCCCCAAACTCTCACGCAAGGGGTGCAAATTTAATAATCAGCCAAATCAAAGTTAAGGCGGAAACAAATGCTTGACGGAATTCCGTCCGGATTGGCGGAAACTGAACTGCGGAAAGAGTCCGACGAAAAACTTAAGCCGAAGAATTTTACCCGCTCGAAAATGTCTGCGAAATATTCTCCTGAGTAAAAAGGTCCGAAGACCATTTAGAGTAGGGTAATAGAAATGCGATATAATGATTAATTATTTTCATGGAGCAATCAGAATGGTCACGGCGCTGCTAAACTATTTTTGCTGCCTTCACCTTCTTATCACATATGATAGAGGTGGTGCTAGAGGGATGGGGATATTACCAGTCAAGTTTACTATTCACCATCTCAGCTTTAGCTATTGGTTAAGCATTCGTTTTTTCTCAGAACTTGTAGAAGATATGGAATGACGGATAGGATACAATGCAAGCATGAATGGACGAATGGAGGATAGAAGAGATGGATGTTAAGGGATGTAATTTGGGAGTGAATTTCTTCAAATCTTGTAACAAAATATCGCGCCTGGGAAAACTCCAGGTTTGAAATCATAAAAATGACAGGGGATGACAAGTAGGACGGTACAAAAAGTTGGGCCGATTAAGTGGTAGAGCGACTTTCTAGGGAGCTTCGTGTACGTCTGCCTGTCTTCCAAACCAAAACGCGTATTATTGAGAATGCCATTCGGCATGTAATCTTAAGTATAGCAAATAGTTTTTTAACAAGTAGCTTCAGCTCTAGTTGAATTCTTTAGCATTAGCATTTAAGCCTAGCAGGAATAAATGTTGCTGCCAACATTTACCCCACTGCTCATTCACATCAGTTGGTCGCGCCTAAGGAATTTTGGTGTCAGGTATCATAAAGTTTATGACTCTGTTCTCACCCTCCTGGGGTTATGACTCCAAAGCTTATGGAAAGACTCCAGTACAACTTGCAGTTGGTGGAGCCTCTTCCCACTTGTTCTAATTGTAAATAGCGATAGTTTACTGAATAAACTTTGCAGTCTCTTTTAATTCTTATGCCAAGAACGATTCTCCTCTCCATGCATTTTATTATAACACGGATTGACATCGGGTTTGCGGGAACGTATAGCTCATACCTTGGATCAACAGCAGATTTGTTTCTGTTACTTTAGGTCCAGCCATTTTGAGCCTGTGAACTCTCAAAGTTCACGATTAAACGAACGAGTTCGAAACCCTAACTCTAACTATGAGCTTGTACCAAAACTTCCCAGTTACCCATTCTTCAACCTATATGTCTAGCCACACTACGTCAAAGCACGACTCCAACGTTTAAAGTCAAAGCTCCACCGTCATAAGTCCAAGCTCCACCGTCATAAGTCCAAGCTCCACCGTCATAAGTCCAAGCTCCACCGTTTTAAGCTCCAGCTCCACCGTGCTAAATCGTAACTACACCGAATTCAGTAGCAGCTTAACCTACGTAAATTATAGCTCCACCATCTTGACTCAAAGCTTTACCACTTTGGTACTCCATTAGTTGAGTTGAGCAAAGGGATTTTAGCTGCTATCCTTTCTCGGCACCCAGGAACTTGCCAAGACACGCCCAGTGAGAGAGTGTGAAGAAACCATTTCGGACCCGGTAGCGAACTACATCCTTTTGTCGAGAGAATTTCACTTAAATCTCACTGTGATGGATGAGGAAATGATTACCTCTACACTACACAAGATGATAGCGTAAAAGTTTCAGAGGATTCAAGGGAAATAAATTGGGCAGTTGACGAGGATGCCTTCAAAGATGGTTTCGAGGGCTAATATCGGGAGGTTGGGTACATGTGAATAAGATAGGTAATGCAGATCAGCCAACATTCTCTCTTCCCCGCTGTAAAGATTGCTCCCCCATCTAGAGGCAGGCATTAGAACACGCAAAGAAAACTGAAGATGTTAGTGAAATTTACAAGACGGTGGAAGACATGAAATGATAAGTTCTGAATGGTGTCTCTCAAGGTAGGCTCACTTACGACAGCTCCTCAGACATCTCTCTCTCTCTCTCTCTTCTGACTGTGGATAATCGATACCCAGGAGAAATTCAGACACAATGTATTCCCTTTTATCTGAGTTACGTCTAGGCGTAAGCATAAGAATATATTCGTATATCATTGTCATCTTATAAAAAACCTGAGAAACCTGTAAAATGGAAGTAAACCATATGCATCTAAAAGATGTGGAAGTATTCGAGGGATATAGAAAAAGGCAATTCAGCAGTTCTCACAGTTTAGAGCGCTAATTACTTTCTCCTATACGATATTGCGCCATTTGGGAGAAAGTCAACCAACACCCAGGTCAATACTTCAAGCAGTTGGGAAACACTTTTGATAGGCTCGTGAATCACAATTTTTGCAAACCTTTTCGTTTCCCTCCGGAGATCATCTAGAGAGTTATCAAACCCGCCTACGGCCAGAACTTTGGATGATAGCCAAGTTGAAAGGTTATGATGTATGTGATAGAAATGTTTTGCTTTCTCCTTGTACAACCTTGCCTTCCATAGGTGAAGGCGAGTATCGTTATAGAACGGATGTGAGCCAGAGAGGAAAAGGGATTTGAATATAGTGTTGGTTCAGATCAATCTGTTTGCTTAGATCTGATCTAGATCTAGGCATCTAGATCAGATCAGATCATACCAAATTCCGCTGATCTGGTAATAAGATCAGATCTAGATCTAGAACCAGATCACCTGCAGTTAAAGAACTGGTATCTGGTTCCATAAATTAACTGAAAAAATCAAAGCTTTTTGGCATTACAATTAACTTTTTCTCGTAGACAAAGACAGAAACGGTCTGAGAAACTTACTAAAACTTCCGCGTTTCAGTATGTCGGAGGCAATTTTTTGCAATAGCCTAGAATTTGTATTTCTCTTTGTCATATATCTGACTCAAATTGTACCTTATTTGATTGCCCTGTTTGATTTCTGGTAATGGTCAATGGAACACTAAAGTATTGCTGCTCTCGAATACAATGGAAATGGATTACATTACAACAGTAAATAAACTATTTCCATAAAGAGATACCGATACCTAAGATACTTTACTACTAATCGTTATCAATTAAAAATGGCGAGTGACGGAAGGAGGGATTTAATCAAATGAAATCAGTGACAGTTGTACTAGTTTTTTTACCTGAATTTCAACTGAAAAATGTTTTTGTTCTGTTAAATGTGTCTAACTTTTGGTTTCAATATAAAGAAATCTGATATCCGAAAAACCAGATGTGATCTGGATTTTTTGAAGATTTGATCTGGTTATCCAGATCAGATCAGATCTTCCGCATCTATGTAATCTAGTTGCTAAACCAGATCCAGATCTAGATCTAGATCAGGCAAAAACGTGATCTTTTACAACAGTATTTGAATATAAAATGGACAGAAGTGAAATGAGCTGACTCCTTGACGCTGTTTATTAGTTTGCAATGAAAGAAAATGAGTAAAATTGTAGGTAACAAATTCGGAAGCTCTATTGAAACATTGTAGAGAGTGATAAGGAAATGAGCAGAACTACGAGACACTCGTTTAACCTAATGTGGATTCCAGATGGAAATGGAATTGTGTTACTACTCTGGGAGAGTCATCCTCCAACTTCCCTTTCAGTATCTAACTTCATCATTATTTTTCACTCAAATCAGCTCTTGTACACCTTCAGTCCTTCAACTCTATCTAATCTCATTCTGCGCATACACGACATTTCTTTAAAGCGTCGTACGCCGAAATTAGCAACGCACATTCAATATGCATACAGTATCTTCTATTAATCGAACCCACGCTTTCCGCTTTTCATCGTCCTCAGTTTTCAAATTTTTCCGCTTCCAAACTGCACTTTACTTACAGGCTATGACTTTGCTTGAAGAATTTATACGGACACTTGGATGATACGTGGCTTCTGCTCGTCGTATATTTACTCAGTATTACGCAAGCTGCTTCACTACTAAACGAAACCGCGTAGCATGAGTTGTGCCTTAAATTAACTGCTTGTCTATATCTAGGCTATTACGCTATTGCGGAAAGAGCCTTTCCATCCCGTTCCTGAGTTCCAATCTTAATCCTCAAGTTCTGTAAAAGCTTAATCGATATATGCATATTTTTCACAGCCAATTGTATCTTACCCTAACTCATTTACTAAAGATCAGATAGAAACAATTGCAAAAAAATGCATTTTCGTACAATAATTCTCATGATAATTAGAAGAAGGAGAAAAATATCTAGAAGATGGCTCCTGAGTCCTTTTTTTTGCCTTTGAAAGGGACACCAATAACAATTTACAACGTCCGGATATACCGTGCGGACTTTAATCCGTGAACCGTGTTTAACTGTGGCGCGTGCATGCAAGAACTTCATAATGGAGAGCTGCTAAACTCGCCATAAGGATAACATGCAGATGCTCCGTCGCTTTGCATTCTCCTTCCTTCCTCTCCACCTCGCTTCTCCTCTACGCGGCATCTCCAGAGCTTGAACTCACTTTTTATTTCTTCAACGATTTCTCCGCGCGCAAGCGTCGCTGCGACTAACGGATTGTATCATTGTGTAGCTGAGTTCTTCCTACCTCGAATAATGTATTTTGATGCCAATATGTCAAGATTTACGGTCCCTGTAGATTTTATAGTCTACTGGGTCAGAAAAAAGGTTTTGTTTCGCTTTGAGTACTGCAAGGACCGTAAATCTTGATATATGGGCATGAATATACACTGTTTCAGAGCCGAAGATGTCAGCTATACAATGATAGAATGCACTAGTCGCTGCGACACTTGTGGGCGGAGAAATCGTTGAAGAAAGGAAAAACAAGTTCCAGCTCTGGAGATGCTGCGTAGAGGAGAACCGAGGAGGAGAGGAAGGAAGGAGAGCAAGTTTAGCATCTCTCCATGATGACGTCATTGCATAGAGGAGACACAGTTTAACACTGTTCACTCACGGATATAAGTACCCACGGTAAACCTGTCCTTTGTAAAAACAATTATCTCTCGATGGAAACGTGTACATGAAGAAGGGCAGCAATTCTTAAATTGACTATGGAAATCGTTAGTCTCCATGGCGGAGACACATTACGCTGAATTTACGAGGCGTGGAAAGTTGGTTACGAAGGAAATTTCCACGGACACACATTTTTGAGTATCGGGACCTAAAGACAGAAAACCCTGCTCAAACCTCATCTTCAGCCGACATTCCACTGCACCGCATATAACCCTGCTTGAGGAAGTGCGGGGTGAGTGATAGTTATTGGCCAACTTGCTACAAAAATATAACGTGCTGGTTCGCTCGTACTGATGAATTCTATGATTCCAAGGTAATAATAGAATTGGCGGCTGACGTTCGAAATTACATTCACGATCATGCACTTGTATAGAGTTGAATCGCAACTAGCGGAAAGTATAAAGTTTCAAAGCCCATCGAATACAAAATTATTCAGCGTAGGAACGTAGGATTCAGTGCGAGCTGGGTCTGCCCCCAGTCTAATTCCACCAAATCCTTGAAATAAGATCCAGCCCTCCTAAAATAATAATTCCTCCACCTGGCTCTGTGATACCTTCGTGCTTTGAAAATAAAATTTCGGAGGCTGTACGGGGTGGATGTTTGTGTAGCAAGCTTGTTGGAGCCTTTGGCTACTAGCCGACGTAGCCCGGCTACGAAGGGAAAATTATTCGCCTAAAAAATTTTCAGTGGCCCGGCTACGAAGTTTACAACTACCAAAAACAGCTAGGGTATTCTCCGTCGTAGAATACCCTGGCTGTGTAAAAGTCACAGCAGCTGTGTCCAAACTGCCACACGACGGTTGGCCGTAGCGTACAAGAGCTGTCACCACTTGAGCAGGAACACGGGAAAGTTGAACGTCAACGTTGTTCTCACGTACACCTAAAACATTATTAACTTTTAATTAGTTTTCCCTGCAAACATGAAATTCTGCGTTTCCTTGCACCCCGGATTGTTGTCACCCATAACATGGAGTAATGATTTTTAGAAACAACTAGTAAAATCCATGCGCAATTAAAATTTCCACGGTATTTTAAGCAAGAAAATAATATTTAGCTTACATGTAATGTGGTAGGTGACACCATAAGTATGCTCGAACACAAGAGCATCTGTCTAGAGTACATCACGTATGCCTAATGCTTGGTGACAGTAGGTGTGCGGTTACTTGAGACTGAAAAATTGGAGCAGGATAGAGGCTATACCTACTGCCGGTTTGAAATCACCATCGTTACTTGTTCATGTCTACTGTTTTCAAGGGCGGCAAGATTTGATTGCCCATTCTTGCCATTTTGACAAAGTTTCTGATAATTGCGCCACAGTGCAAATGTGATCTAATTTCGCAAGGTGTTGTAGTCAACTATTATGTATTGTTGCATTTCTGTATATTCATACAACTACCGAGATGCTAAAACTGCAAATGCGCCGCACGAAGGTTGAGGTATTGACACATATCATGTATATTACAAATAATTATAAAAATCAATCCTTTTGATTTCCCTCTTATGTTATAGCACTGTTTCTTGTGCTAATTCGTAGGAATATATAACACCCTGGGAGAACGAATGCTGTCTTGCTATACTGGATTTATTCTTCTCTATGGGTGTAAGATAATACTTTGCAAAGGCTTTGCCCCAGCCGCTTATAATCCCTTGACAAAAGCCTTCTTTAGTACAGTGAAACCCCGAACCTTAATTGAAGAATAGGAAAACTAACCACGATTGAGAAAAGGATTGAGGACGGCCGTAACCCTGATCGGAATGCATTTATAGATAATATACAGTGTAGATGTAGTGTTTTACACATGGATAAATGTATAACCCATTGTTGACAGCCATAACGTCTATCGTAATAGCAATTCCAACCCATTATATGTATAAATGTAATTTTTGGTATCTAGTGTACATAAAGTGTATATACGCATAGCTTTACTATATATACCCGTGAATGCACCATATATCCAATTGTTGACAGCCAAAACGCCGATCGCAATCGCAATTCCGTCCCCTTATATATATAATGTAATTATTGGTAAAAAGTGTAGATATGTGATTTCAAACGTGTATATACGCATAGCTATACTATATATACCCGGGAATGCACTATATATCCAATTGTTGACAGCCAAAACGCCGATCGCAATAGCCATTCCGACCCCTTATATATATAATGTGATTATTGGAATATAGTGTAGATATATGATTTCAAACGGGTAATTGGGCATAGCTTTACTATATTTACGCGTAACTACGCTATATATCCAATTGTTGACAGCCAAAACGCCGATCGCAATAGCCTATTTTAACAACCCGGCAATAAGGAATCATGCCTGGAGTCACATACTCGATGCAACCCGAGTCAGCAATTGGACTCATGCGATCAATTTTATTGCGTATGACCATAAAGAGGATACGGTACACGTCTATAGTTATTATAATTAAGGTACATTGTGATTGTACACTACGCCACACAACACAGGAGCAATGGAAAACAATTTCTCAATTTAATCATTCAATAACAACGCAACAACTATAAAAGAGACGCCATGATGATGTAAGACATAAGGCGACACTCACTCTTCACGTATTAGAGAAAACGTAGCTCAGCCGAATTCGGTATGGACAAAAAACAGAAGTCCCAATATTGATTACGCTTATTGATACGGGTTAATATTTCCCGAACCTACTTCACGCTCCTCGCCAGAAAATCAAGGAATGGTGGCAATTCCAAGTTTACTAACACTTACTACTTACAACTTACAAGATGAATTAAGTACTATTTTAATTTCAGATTTCCATCACAGTGCATGGTTTGTAAGGCGAAATTTAAATGCACAAAAATTATCATTTTAATCCTGGAAAAGGTGTGAACAATAGTTGTAACAATAAGATCGAAGGTTTTTGCCGGTTTGAAAAACAGGCTAATGCGATCGGTGAAGCCGTCCACATTTTCCGGGATATATGTATATCTACTGTATATTTATAGTGAATAGCAATAGGTATCTATAGGTATCCATAGGAATCTATAGATATCTATGGGAATCTACTATATATCCATTATTAATATACGGTATATACTATGGGGCCAAATCCCTATTGCGATCGGTAAAACCGTCCACAATTTCCCAGATATATGTATATCTACTGTGTATTTGTATTATATACCAACAGGTATCTATAGGAATCTATAGGAATCTATGATATATCCATTATTAATATACTGTATATACTATGGGGCGAAATCCCTAATGCGATCGGTAAAGCCGTCCACAATTTCCCGGATATATGTATATCTACTGTATATTTATAGTAAATACGAATAGGTATCTATAGGTATCTATAGGAATCTATTGATATCTAAAGGAATCTATAGATATCTATAGGAATCTAGTATATATCCAATATTAATATACTGTATATAGTATGGGGCGAAATCCCTATTGCGATCGGTAAGTCCGTCCACAATTTCCCGGATATATGTAAATCTACTGTATATTTATAGTAAATACCAATAGGTATCTATAGGTATCTATAGATATCTATAGGAATCTACTATATATCCATTATTAATATACCGTATATACTATGGGCGAAATCCCTATTGCGATCGGTAAAGCCGTCCACAATTTCCCGGATATATGTTTATTTACTGTATATTTGTAGTATACACCAACGGGTATCTATAGGTAACTATAGGAATCTATAGATATCTATAGGAATCGATGATATATCCATTATTAATATACTGTATATACTATGGGACGAAATCCCTATTGCGATCCGTAAAGCCGTCCACACATACCGGGATATATGTTTATCTACTGTATATTTATAGTATGAACCAATAGGCATCCATGAAATCTATAGAAATCTATAGGAATCTACTATGGGACGAGCCGCTATTGCGATCAGTGAAACCGTCCACAATTCGATGTTGATTGCAAACTCTTTGTTTTGTGCAATGGAATTGTTGATTGCAAATGCGTCGCTTAGTGCAACCGGATTTGTTGCTACTAATTATTTTGCAATCAACAATTCCATGATGTATGTGTAGCCATTACAAATACAATTTTCAATATCTTGGTCACTACATTTGATTGCAGTTCAAACCGGCAGAAGGGATAGCTTCTATCCTGCTCCAATTTTTACAGGTGTAACACAATGCAACCGCATTACTTTCATTATAAATTGATTATTGTCACCAACGTAAATATCCAAAACTCAGGTTGGATTAAGAATTGATCTGACATTCATAAAATTTCGATTGACTCAATTAATTTTTGACTAAACCCTTGTTCTATGATTTAGCAATCATAAAGCATACAATCACATCAACCCTACACAGTGGAAATATCATTGTGTAACTGTGAAGGAACTGAGATGGATGTTTGATGGAGTACTTTAATTAAATTAACATTGTGATTCCACTGGATTGTTAAGATGACCCGAATCACTCGTCTACACTAGCGATCGCTATAATCTCAGCGGATGCTTCTAGTTTAAGTTAAACTGCGGAACACAATGGATCTCAAAGTGCCCATATTTAAAATAAGGTAATTGATACAAAACAAGTTGCACTCAGCAATGTTTCAATTTCTGATACAACATAAGGATCATTGTGAATGGTTACTGAGGCGCATAAAATGCAGAATATTTGATCGTTCAGTGAATGGGAAAGGTGATAACAGTAAGATCTAAAATTTGCACAACAGGGACACCAGCAGCCCATTGATCTCATAATAAATTAAGCATTAACGCTAACGTATAGCTACGAAATTCAGGGTAGATTGTATTTACAAGTTAGTGTGCCAAAATGTATCCTTCTAATAATAAAATTGATGATTTCATCTGATGCTCTAGCAGTTTCGATTGACTCAAACAATATTTTTTAACTTAACCGTTGCTCTATGATTAAACAATAATAAAGTGAATAACGGCCTAGTTCCATGCATCGAGAGACACAAAAGACGTTTAAGCTGAACGTTAACAGACCAAATTAACAACTTTCTGTTACATCCTCAAATGTTTAATCCTACTTAAAACGTGTGAATGGAATCACTTGTTACACAATACGTGAAATTTATCATGTAAAACCAAAAGTTCAAGATGTATAAATAACACACTTGTGGCAATTTGAATATCTCGCGTGAATGGACAATCAAATTCTATCTTCAGCAGTTCTGCAATAGTGTAAACAAAGTGAAGAAATACGTTACCAGAAGAAAAACTGTAGAGAAGCGGCTATAAGCACGGTCTAAGAAGGAAATTCTAACAGTAACTTAAAAAGTCTGATACCGCATCGGTGAAAACCTGCAGCCGAATGATTGCTTGGACATTTTATTCCGGACACTTGAGAAAACTCCGGAAACTTTGAGATCTAAATGGTGCATTTTGGTGCCTGTCTACGAAATTATTGCTGTGTCATCCGGAACTGAATTTGATATGACCTACTTTCTTTGTAAATACATGCTTTCAAGCAATAGTAATCGCTTTAAATACTTGAAGTTGACCTTTTCGTTCTGGCAAAATTGACAATATCTCCGTCTGCATTGAATGTGTTAGCCTAGCTGTTCCAGTGATAATGTTGCAATGGCAATGACTGTTTCTGTTCCTTCAAGAATTGGTTTAATGAGCACAATGAGACAGACAACTAGCCAAGATTGCTTAGTTTATGCAGTGTCATTTCAAATTAGCATTACTTGAATTTAACTAACCGACATCTTCATCTCATTCTGTAGTTAATTGTAATTTTCAATTAGATGAACATTTTGAACCTACGTTAAATGCGTTTCTAAAAGCGCATTCAACGTTTCCCAAGTTTAACTGATGATATACGCGCGTTTGCTATTCAAACTAGATATGAAGGCGTAACCATAGTGAAACGCTAAAGGAAAGCCTTCAAGGCTTTAAAATACTATGGGATAAATCGCTATTGCGATCAGTGAAATCGTCCACATTTATATGTTGATTGCAAATCAATTGTTGATTGCAAATGCAGTGATTTGTGCAATGGAATTGTTGATTGCGAATGCGTCGCTTAGTGCAACCTAATTTGTTGCTACTAGTTAATTTGCAATCAACAATTCCATGGTGTATATGTAGCCATTACAAATACATTTAATTTCTTGGTCATTACATTTGATTGGAGTTCAAACAGGCAGAAGGGATAGCTTCAATCCTGCTCCAATTTTTAGTGAATATTGTTCTGAGTATAAGGCCAGAAACTTGGTGTGACGCATCAAGTGAAAAATTTAAGTTAAAAAAAAAGTTAAGTTCTGAGCGAGCCAACGAACGAGTGTAGTAGAGAGAAAGTTTGCTCCATTTTTCCCACATCTATTTTGTCTTCTTTCGTAACGGTGCTATTTAACTTGGTTGGGGGATAAAACGTTGTGCAAGCTAGGAAGAGGTGGCGTACAGTAATCATAGTCACCCACTTCGTTCAGGACGAAACAGTATAAATGAGATAGTTTTCGTTAGGGACAAATGCAATTTTGCAGAGAAGGAGACATAGCAGCATTAGGGGATGTACAAGTGGAAAAGCTGTAGAAGAGTTAGAGAAAGTAGAATAAAGCATCAAAAGAAGCAATAGCGTTAGTCAAGAGAAAGAGGACAGTTGAGCATACTTTGGCGCGTATGCCATAGAACGGAGGATCGTTCACTCATTGGTACTCCGTTTCAATGGTCTAAAATCTGCATGCTAATCCCCATAAGAGCCGAGCCACGCTTGCGTTTTCAGACGGGTAAAGAATTTTTATCTCAGTGAGTTCTTGTCGTATGGGGCTAAAATTTTGGATTTGGGAGTTTCTGAGTAAGACCTATAACCTTAAAAATTTCAAGGTCAAAGGTCGCAGAAAATTCCCTTGCCCTGCGATTCAGTAGAAAATGTCTTGGTAGATGTTATTTTCTTGGAGTTTCTTGACGGGGCTTTACTCTTTCACTTCTTCCTTCTCGGCATTTGGAATGATGGAGAAAGCTGTCGGGAATGGGTCCGATGAGATTTGTTTGACTTGTGAGATTGCTCTTTGCCTAACCCCGGAAAGCTCTCTGAGAGAAAGAGGCAAAGCTACCAGCTAATTCTGTCATCCGCGTCTACTTTCATATTCGTATGGTAATATTCGTGTGGTAAGGTGAGGGGCGTCAGGCTGGAAGTATTTGGGGGAGAAAACATTATTTTTTCAGCTAATGAAGAACTGTTACTGCCGATAGGGAGAGCCATTGCAGAGCAAATAATTCTAAGCATCTCCATCCCTGTCCCGTATACAACTATTTGGCAAAGAAGTTTTTGCCTCAGATAAGAAGCGGCCGTGTTTAGAATTACTGAAGACGGACGTTTTTTTGCTTTCTCCTGATAAGCTTAAGGTTTCCTCATTCGCTATGCCAAAGAAGATATGAAGAAACGCCCCCCTTACTAACTAGTAACGACAATGATTATGCAGTCGAGAAAAGGAAGTATTCGTGTCGATATTTGTACATGTATTTAGCGAGTTCTTATACTTCATGAAAAGACCCAACCGGGCATTCCACACTTCTTTGTATCTAATCGCGAAATACTAAGGCAACAGAAGAATATATACCGGATACTAAGATATAACTATTTGAATGTATTTTTTTCGAATTAACGGGTATTCTGTATTAATTAGATTATAATTGCTTTGCTACTCATTATTACATATCATATTGAACATCCTGATGTAATAATCGGTAATCGTATTCTTTCTATAACTTTATTTCAATAGACCCTGCATTAGTACTGAATAGAAGCTATTTGAATGTAGTGGAAGGGAGAAAATTTCTACGCCATTAAGATGAAGTTGATGTCATTGGCCTTGTAAATGGCCAGAGCTCGGCGAACATGTAGTATCTCACCTAAACATCATCGGACTTCCAAGTGAAGAATTTATATTTCGGAACTATTCGGAAAGCTAGGGCTACCGTGTATT
The DNA here is from genome assembly GCA_906901655.1 of Sminthurides aquaticus. NCBI lineage: Eukaryota > Metazoa > Arthropoda > Collembola > Symphypleona > Sminthurididae > Sminthurides > Sminthurides aquaticus. The sequence goes on from CAJQTT010000001.1 coordinate 63,407, forward strand.
GTTTTCTCAAGGAAGTGGGAGTTTCATTTGTATCCAGTCAAGTTACAGGGAAAAGTAACCGTTGTGAAATTCAAATTTCTTGGTCTGAAAATAAGGGGTATCAGTATGATAAAGTGATGATGAAGGAGAATTATTCTGAGCGCGTCATCTTTTCTAGGGTTCTACCTGTTTTGTTTCACTTAGGAATAGATTTCTGCACATGGATTTATTCGGATTTTACACATCCTCCACTCACACGATTTTGAAATGTGGTGGACCGGTAGGCGTACGAGGTATGAAGGGAACAAAAAACGCTGTTTTTATTCTAGGGATATAGCCCAGTCCGCAATGGTAAACTTTGAGATAGAAAAACTTGGTTATTTGAGAAAGTCCGTTGTCTGATCCCGTTGCGTGTGCCGTAGAGAATAAGATAAAGTGTACTATGTGAGGGAAAAACGAATTGTGAGTTTCACAAAGCCTGACTAGGGAGAGACGAGGCATAGGGTCTTCAGAGATAGCGATCAAAGTAAAGTAGCTTTCAAGGCTTCACTTTATGATTGTATAGCTTGAGGTTAATAGCAATTGGATTGTTGATCTCTCGTGGAGATGTTGAGTGAAAGCGGCAGTGGGGAAAGAGCGCATCAGTTATATTGAATAGCCGATATCTTAGAATGCCGGACAAGGGAGCTTAAGGTGATAATAATTGTATTGTATTGTATTGGGGAACCTCCTGCCCATAAAGGGACAGGCGGAGACGAGGAAGCCTGAGGCTTATTTCGTACTAACCCCTTCCAACAACTCCGTGCCTGCTGCACTTTAATCTATGATCTAATGTATATGCGTGTTTCCATGAGTAGGATAACACGCTGATATACGGAGATCAACCTTACAGGATTTCGTTTGATTGCCGCTTAAAACTGCAGCAATCAACGTAAGTGTGGAGGGGTGTGCCACTACCACGTACTTGGCCATTTGTCAGTAGTGTGACAGCCCTTGTTGCAGATTACCATTATGATATCTACCGCATTCAGTCATACATTCGTAGCGTAGACTGCAGCTCCGAAGAGTATTCTAGGCATTGCCGGTATTTGCAACACTTTAGCCAGTGTGATGATGCATGCATCACTTAGTGGTAGATTCCGTGGAAGCTTCCTTTTCGCAGGGGATACCTGCCAAACTACAGTCTTTCATGACTGTTAGTGACTCTGTTGAGTAATCCTGGATAGTCTATACCCAGCCCTTGTGCAGTTGTCTACTTACAACTGTTTTCGCCATTGTGGCCATTTCCTAAACAGTGGAGTAGAGACCAATTTTGTTCAGCCTCCTAAGTTCACTGATAAGGTTTGTCCAGACCTATTCTGAACGGTACGTAGTGTTCACTGGTTGGATCTGGCAGGACGATGTATGTAATGTCCCATTAGTCTGTTCCAGCTAATCCCGTATGCCCTTGTGCGAACTATAGGTTTAACTGCAACCAAATGCTTTAGAGCTCCTACACCATCTTGCGGGCGTCGGAGTACTAAAATTCGCACATGTCGCCTCACGGGTCCTGTGCGGTTTTGGCTGCCTGGAAGCGACTGCTAGTTTGCCCAGTGTAGGTTGGTAGTGAATAGCACCCGTATGTACCTTCCATACAGCCTGACGTATGCACTGAGCCATGGGAATAGATAAATTTTAATTGCAAAATTTAACTATAACCCATGAACGAAAAATTATAACACTTACCTCATCTTGTAGCTTAGTCTACAAGAAGTTTAACGTAATAATTTTCACTTCAGTACACCACTTATTTTACGATATTTACCTCCGAATGCCGGAGCTAAAAATCAACACGTCCGTTTAGCTCTACACTTGTGGACCGACAAGGTGATAATAAAGTATAATCCGAATTACCTTTAAATTGAATTCCTTTGGGAAAATATTCCTGGTGATGATACACTTCTCATATTTCTTTGATAAAGTCACTCAGCATTCTTCTTTACCATGCTCTTATCAAGCTGTATATTGAATTTATGAGATCAGAATGGGATATGCGATGCGTGTATAGGGGCAAACAATGTTGACCATCCTTCAAACACACGTACCGTCTTCATTCGTCATCACTCTTTGTGTTCTTGTGAATCTGTGGAGAAAGTTGCACGGCTTCATCTTGGAAAATGATGATGAAGATGAAAGCAGGGATAACTGATGGATAAGAAACGTCTTTGTTACTTCCCAACTCTGGCCATTCGTTTCTTGTCTTAACTGCAAGGCTTGGGTGCTTCACGGTTAATACTTCAATACAGAAAGATAAAGGTCGGGTTTTCCAAGACAATTAGTGGGACGAAAATAAAGATTTTTCGATGTCCTCCATTTTGCCATGTTTGGAAAAATCTCCGTAAGATTAAGATGATAAGATAAAGATGACATTAAGATCCGTAAAACTTTCAGATGGCCTCAGATAAAGCTCCACCAATCCGCCTCTTCTCCTCGTGGTACAATATTCTTTTGCACAACCTGAAAATTAAAAGAAAGAACGAATAGTAGACTTTCGCTTCAATTACAGTTATACGAAGCCCAGTGAAGCTTGGAAATAAATGGAATCCTTTACTATAGAAAGGATGATGGTAGTAGTGCAATGCCGTCAGAGAAATGTATCAAATCGGTTTGAAAGTGCACATCGGTTCTCAAAGCAGTCTCAGGTAATGACAAGCAAACGAAATTTGTGAACAGTCAGAACTAATGTACCCGTAGAGGCTGGAAGAGGACAGAAAAACGGCATCATGGCAATAATGCTGTTATTTTTGAAATGCCCCAAAAGTGGGAGATTTCCGAGATATTTAGAAAGTTTTTTAATTCAAAATTTTCCTGTTTCTGAAGCGAGGGAATGAGCAAAATCTGTAAAAATTCTCCCTGGCGCTTGTTATTTATCGACGTTATCGATGTTATTTATTGTGGGTGCGTAATTATTATTTATGAGGTTTTCGTTGTTGTTTCGGAGAAACCAGTTACGTCTAATTTACCTTAACGTCGGGCATTAGTACAATTTTGGTGTTTCGTATACGGAATAGAGATCCCCTGATTGTGAGAGAAATGGAGATAAAAGAAGCGTGCGTTCCCTCGATGTTTCCTGCTAAAAGAGACCGAATACTGTGCAAGGAATTAGGGAGAAACGGTAAAGTTGCCTCCCAACCATAAGAATTATTCTGAAATGAGCATTTCAAAGTCAAGGAATGACATAAAAGGAAATGAATTGCAGACTTTGATGCATCGATGCATGTATTGTCCGGGTTTTCAAGATAAACTCGAATTTAAAGAATAGAACAAGGAATGCACTGAATGATACATTTGCATCATTTAATGCAAAGACACATGTCTGAATTTTCTCTGCGTCAATCTATGTCTTCCAGTGCACGTACCTACTACTTTTGTCATAAAATCCAGCGAGCATTACATTTGTTATGAGGAACGAGGATTGAAGTGAACTAAAAAACTACTTCAGGACAATAGTTTTGGAATCCTTGGAATAGAAATAGAAGAGCAGAAAGAGGGAGTGCATTTTCGGAGAAAATGAAGAAAATGTATAGATAGGCCGATTTTACTTTCCTAGCACCAGTCTTTTTCATAAGTTTGTCATATCAACAACGTTTGTTATGGCTTGTTATAACTTCACATAATGGTTAACCAGGGGCAACATAACAAATGCTGTGAATATGTGCCCATTTCAGAAAATTCTGTATTCAGCTAGTGGTTTTCGGGAGGTAAAGGGACTTTCCTTGGTCGCTCTCTTGCCCTTCATTTCCATCTGACAAATGAAAACGTACTTGCTTGTAGTTAGAATAGTTTTGACTTCCCCCTTAGTTCTGCATTAGATTTCATGCACGGATGGAAATTATTCAAAATTATTATTTGAGGGAATGGATAGGACATCTAAGAGAGGTGACAAGAGAAGCCCCTAGAAAATCATGGAGATGCTGAAAAAGGATTAAAAGATTCCCAATTAAAATCTGTTCCCAAATTCCCCATAATTTCGAACTACTCGTATTTTTTACTAAACCGGAGACGGACCGAACTCTTAATTTCAAATCAATTCAGAAATAGGTGTGGGTAGAGGACCACTTAAGAATACTTCATGCTTAAAATATTTCATAAATCGCAGGGTAAGGGAACTTACTGTGATCTGTGAGCTTGATTTTTTTTTAGATTATTGGACCCGCAAATCCTAAATTTTAGCCCCATATGACAAGAACACCTTTAAAAAAGGGGAAGCATTTAGCGAAAGCTGCAGGTAAGTATATATACATTAGAAAAGTATGCACGTCGGCCAATCGTATTACTTGCTTCTGCTCCTCCCTCGTCTATCGTTGTGCGAAGAGTGAAGAAGTAAATGTGCGTTTCTGTGAATTATGCCTGGAGTTTGGAAACTGCTCAAAGATTGGGAGGGGAGGTGTGTGGGAGCTGAATACTGGATGGAACATAGACGACGACGACTATTCAGTTAGGTTGTTCGCCTTCATCGATTTTTTCCACCGCATATTTCTATCTCTCTCGTAGACTTTTCCATTAACCTCCTCGTCAACCTATAGGTTTGGATGTGGGGATGTAAGGTAGGAATGCTGTCAGAAAATAAGAGACACAGCATGAGAGAAGAGCGCACGAAAGATATGATGCTAAGAATTCGTAGAAGGAAGAGTTGCTTCAAGGAGACGAGAAGTGGAAAGGATACGGATCCGACTGGCAAACATTAGCTTGAATGGAATTTCTATCGGATACGATTTTTTCTGTTGATGCAGTGTGTACTCACTCCCTATTGTCCCGCATGTACCTACCATGCTTAAGATAGAGCCTCGTCCAGTTACATGCAATCTTAAGCCACATTCATCCTTCCTAGTATGCCAACACCCATGTATACCATTTGACCCGAATGACCTAAGGTAACCGCCATACTGTTTTAAGGCACCCATTGACGCAAAATGGGGGATGCGTTAAATAATATGGTGGATGCATCAGCGCAAAATGGCGGATGCTTGAAACAATATGGTGAATTGCTAAAGATGGATTTCAGCGCACTAGGAAGGTTAGATGTGGTTCACGGATTGCATGTAACTGGATGAGGCTCTATCTTAAGCATGGTAGGGACATGCGGGACAGTTGGGAGTGAGTACCCACTGCATCAACCGAACAAATGGTATCCCATAGAATTTCTCTCCTCACCTTTTCTCCCCCCTTCTCTAACCGTTTTCACTCTCTCCCGCATATAGATAGATGGCTTAAGCTGAGAAGAAGCGAGACAATTTTATATCTATTTCCTTTCTTCCGTTTCTATCTTTCTCACTCCCTCTCGTCGCTCTCTTTAAAATTCTCCCTTATCTACTTTTACTCCTCTTACCCAAAACCCTTGCTCACCCACACTTGATCGCTGGCTCATTCCGCCTCCCCTTATGCGTTTTAGCGTGAAGTTGTGGATAAATCTCGAAAACCTTCCTCATCAAACTTTTGGCTAGCTATTATCTCCAGCTTTCTGGACGTGGGACGGGAAAATAAAATGTAGCTTGTCAAGACATAATGCTGAATGGGTTGAAAATACGGTTCCTTTTCCTATCATCTAGTTTGACCTCCAGCCACGATCATGACCCCTGAAAGTTCGGTCCAGTTCGGTATCACGGCTTGTGGTGGTTTAGTCTAAAGTTAGGACTCTTATTTAAACTAGAAATTTATAAGTTCGGCCGACGAGTGCATATATTATTTGTTACCACCTTAATTAAGTATATTAACTGCCATAATATTGTTTTAAACAAAACTAGACACTGCAAGAAGCTACCTGCATTCGCTAGAGAGCAACGTCTTCAGTACTTATATTATTGAAGACCCTACACGCACCAAAACCCTTAGAAATACGTTTATATAGCCTTTACATCTACACTGTAACCCAAAAAAAAATCTTAACTTCGGCTAATTCAAGTGTGTACCGCTTTTATTAAACTGAAGGAATTTAGAAAAAACTAGGTTCTAAGTTTCAGGAAATTCGGAAAACTGTCCCCACGGAAGGCGAATAATTTTAGGGGGATAAGCTTCACTACTGAAATTATCTCGCGAGTTTGCGAGAGAAACGGGATATCAGGCGATCAGGGCTGTTACGACTCAGGAGTCGACGACTCCACGATTCATGTGAGGGGTCCGACTCATGAGTCGGAAGACGATTCCAAGCGACTCCCGACTCGAAACGACACACCCCAACCTGACACTTGAATCGATTCTTTCATTGAATCGATTCAGACCCCTCCTCACTGATCCGGGTTGCTTATGGAAATCCATTATCACAGACATATGTACTTCTTGGTAATTAAGTTCGAGACGATTAAGTAGAAGCTAATCGATTAAAGCACTTGCAACTTAACTGAAACTCGGCCGCAATTAAAAATTAAAATTGACAATCAAATTAATTGTCGGTTACAATTAAAACCTTACAATTAAAATTAAATCCTGTCCCCCGATAATTAAGCTATACAATTAAAACTAAATTGTTTCCTGCTGATAATTAAGTGACCTTTAAATGTTGTTAATTTTGACCCAAATTGAGATTAAAATTACCAATGTTTGACAAAAAAGCGCTAATTTTGCTTAAAATACCCTGGTTTTTTACTATTTTTTCTGCATTTTAATTGTCACCAGCTACAATTAAATTCAACAATTAATTGAACTGTTGGCATGATAATAAACTACAGTTAATAATTAATCTCAAGTTTTTGACAACTAGATCTTGCAATTAATAATAAATTAAATTTTTTCTGCAATTAGATCTTGCAATTAACATTTGTTACGAGAATCTCAGCAATGGAAAATTAATAATTAACATTAAATTTTCATAATAATTAGCCTGAAAATTTAATTTTAATTATTAATTGTCAATTGCGTAGATACTCGCACTAATTGTGAATTGCTAAATCTAATTGCCGAACAATTGATATCAATTATTAATTGAAAGAATAACTGTCGAAAAAATTGAGATCAATTATTAATTCCAGCTTTTAATTATGAATGAATGAATTTATTGTTCTGACGTCGATGCAGCCGGAGCTCTTACAACGTATTTGTCTTAATCTAATTTTTTCAATTCTGTGTTGCGCACTTCGTAAATTAAGTTCTCGTCAATATTTGTTAACCCTTAGATAGAAATAGAAAAAGGAAAATGGGGAAGAAGAGTTATCTTATGAAATACAATCGTTTTATATCTATATTACTTCGTTCATTAAACAGATGATTATCATTTACTTGATGTTTCCCTTTAGTCACTCTCACTGTAGAAAAAAATCATAAATTTAATGTACCCACAGCATTATTTGTATAATTTTATGGCATTTTCCCACTCGTCTGTCCATTCTACTAGTTTCATGTAGAAATCTTTCTCATTATTGCTGCAGTTCAGTTGCAGTTTATCTAACAGTTCCTTGCACCAAATGTTCCGGCTTGCATGGAATTGTTTACATGTTACAACGATGTGATACAAGTTCTCTCTTTCACTTAAGTTGCACATTTCGCAGATTATAGATTTCTCATTCGCCCAGAGCTCGTTGATAGCATTGAGGCTGTAGGCTTTACCTTTGATAACAAGTCTCGGCATGCCAATTCTCAGACTTTGTACAAACTTGATTACATTCCAGGATTTTTCATTGAAATGATTAGCTTTAAATGCATGCGTTTTGATTAACTTAAAATTTTCTAATACATTATTTGCTAACATGTGTTTGACATCTTCACTTACCAGAAAAAGTTCGTAGTCCTGCATTATTTTTCCCCAGTTTTTGCTAATATAATTGTGATCAAGCTTAGTAACTATTTCCAGCATTCCAGCCTCTTCAAACATCTGTTCTATTTGCATGTACCAGTTATATTTTGCATCAGTATTAAAGTTTATTTCCTTGTCAAATTCTCTCATTTCTCTCAATTCTAGAAAGCAGTTAGCTATAATAGAGTTCTCTGAAGCTTTTAATAGCTTCGTCAGCAGCTTCAGTGAGCCTTTGAAAATTTCCAGTTTAACGCATTTTGCACCTGTCTCGAGTCTAAGCAGCCATCCTGGTACATTATTTCCAGTGTGAAGGAGCTTTCTTAGAAATCCGTTTTGAAAAGTTTCAAACTCCGCCATAAATCTAAGCCCTCACACAGGTGAAGCGTACATTAGTATCGATTAAACTAGAGAGGTGAACAGTCTTAAGTGTACATAAATATTGTATATTTTGGACTTGTAGAACAAGTTGAACAGGTTCGCTGTTGCTTTCTTTGCCTTGAAAAACTTTTCCTCTTTGTTACTATTAAAAACTCCAGTGTAGCTAAAATTAATACCTAGGTACTTGTACTCTTTTACAAATTCAATTTTTTCCTCGTTCCATTCGAGTTTTTCTTTCGTAGAAAGCCTACCTCCCTTCCTAAATACAACAACTTTAGTTTTATCTAGGTTGACTGCCAACCTATTCCTTTCAAAGAACCACCTACCACCTGCCAACCTATTCCTTTTCGGTCTGTCAGTTTATGGAGGTCTTCTAAATTATTTGCGAGGAGGACCATGTCATCAGCATAAAGGAGAATCTTGATTTCACAGCTACCCATACGTATTCCCCTAGCCTGAGATAAGTCTAGATTTTTGCCGGTTTGAAAAATAGGCTAATGCGATCGGTGAAAGCCGTTAACAATTTGATATACTAGTAGATATACATTAAATTAATAGAGAATATCTCTTACTATCTATATAAATCTACTATATATCCGAAAAATGAATATAGTATATACTATGGGGCAAAATCGCTATTGCGATCGGTGAAAGCCGTTAACAATTTGATATACTATTTAAATACTAGTAGACTTGAATGAAAACTATAGAGAATATCTTTTAGAATTAATATATATCTACTATATAGCTGAAAAAACAATATAGTATATACTATGGGGCAAAATCGCTATTTCGATCGGTGAAAGCCGTTAACAATTTGATATACTAGTTAAATACTAGTAGACTTGAATGAAAACTATAGAGAATATCTTTTAGAATTAATATATATCTACTATATAGCTGAGAAAACAATATAGTATATACTATGGGGCAAAATCGCTATTGCGATCGGTGAAAGCCGTTAACAATTTGATATACTAGTTAAATACTAGTAGACTTGAATGAAAACTATAGAGAATATCTTTTAGAATTAATATATATCTACTATATAGCTGAAAAAACAATATAGTATATACTATGGGGCAAAATCGCTATTTCGATCGGTGAAAGCCGTTAACAATTTGATATACTAGTTAAATACTAGTAGACTTGAATGAAAACTATAGAGAATATCTTTTAGAATTAATATATATCTACTATATAGCTGAGAAAACAATATAGTATATACTATGGGGCAAAATCGCTATTGCGATCGGTGAAAGCCGTTAACAATTTGATATACTAGTTAAATACTAGTAGACTTGAATGAAAACTATAGAGAATATCTTTTAGAATTAATATATATCTACTATATAGCTGAAAAAACAATATAGTATATACTTTGGGGCAAAATCGCTATTGCGATCGGTGAAAGCCGTTAACAATTTGATATACTAGCTAAATACTAGTAGATTTGAATGAAAACTATAGAGAATATCTTTTAGAATTAATATATATCTACTATATAGCTGAGAAAACAATATAGTATATACTATGGGGCAAAATCGCTATTGCGATCGGTGAAAGCCGTTAACAATTTGATATACTAGTTAAATACTAGTAGACTTGAATGAAAACTATAGAGAATATCTTTTAGAATTAATATATATCTACTATATAGCTGAAAAAACAATATAGTATATACTTTGGGGCAAAATCGCTATTGCGATCGGTGAAAGCCGTTAACAATTTGATATACTAGCTAAATACTAGTAGATTTGAATGAAAACTATAGAGAATATCTTTTAGAATTAATATATATCTACTATATAGCTGAGAAAACAATATAGTATATACTATGGGGCAAAATCGCTATTGCGATCGGTGAAAGCCGTTAACAATTTGGTATACTAGTTATATACTCGCATATATACATGATATTTGTAGAATATATTGATCGCAATCTATTTAAAATCTACTGTATAGAAACATTGGGGATTTAGTAGGAGCTATTGCTATCGTTGATTGGCCTTCCACAGCACGGTTTCTGTTGTAACTATTCGTTACTAACTGAACTCAGAAAACATTCGTTAATAGATGTAGGATAAGGATATGCTTGAGGCAAACTATTTGCAAAGTAGTGACTTACATTATCGCTGAAAACCTAAATCAAATATTTTTATATACTGCGCCGGCTCTTCTGTAGCGTCGTTTAGTTCCAGTAGTTACCGCAGGAAACACTGCGAAGGTAACTCGAAAATCAGACCAATAGATAAATTAACATTTTTACAGCATACAATTTTACAGTTCCATTACCTTTGCAAACCATTATGCATTACTGCTCACCAGATTTACTGTTGTAGTGTCTTCATTACGTCGTTCGCACTACGGTGGTATTACAAGAAAGTACGCGAGAATGATGAGTTTTCAGCAGCAAATCTGCCCGCCATTTCAGCGCATAGCAGTAAAGAAGGAGGAACCATGGCGATATGAAAGAATTTATCCGTTTTCTGATTTTGTGCTTTTTTCTTGAATAATTTCTTTAAAATGTATACTACCAGTTGTTAAATTGTATTTCAAACCGGCACAAAAGGATAGCTTCTATCCTGCTCCAATTTTTAACAATTGCATCGAGGTAAAAGTTAAAAATTCCTGGGCTCATAATTTCTCCCTGAATGCATCCTTTTTCTAGCTTAATCTTATCAGTATAACCGTCTACTAGTCTTATTTTAGTAAAAGCTTCATTATACAAGTTTTGAATGGAGTTAACAAAATCTCCTTGGTAACCTAAATGTTGGAACTTTTGCCAGAGTACCTTTTGGGATATGAAGTCGAATGCCGCTGCAAGATCGATGAACAGTGCATAAAGTTTTTTGCTTGGTCGTTCGAAGCTACGCTAAATCATGGAGTATAATGCGAAGATGTGGTCAGTACACGACCGTCCTTTTCGGAAACCTGCTTGACTGTCGGAGATAGTTCTGGTGTAGTTGTTGACCGTTTCAAATCTGCAGTTCAAAATCGTTGTGAAGATCTTCGTTTTAGAGTTGATCAGGGCGATTGGCCTATAATTTTTCGGTGAGTTGGGATCCGCCTTTTTATATAGTGGGACTGTGGTGATTTCTCCCCAGTTCGGTGGGATACTTTCTTGCAAGGCGTTATTAAAAACTCGTGTCAGGAGTTTCACTCCACTTTCGCCAATGTTCTTCCATACTTCGTTGGGTATTTGGTCAGGCCCCGGCACCTTGTGGCAGCTTATTTTCCCGATTGACCATTTGACTTCTGCTTCCGAGATTTTGGAGTTGAGCTGTATTGTGGCTGCTTCTCTCATCTCATCGCTAAGTGTTTGACGGATTGGGTGATATTCCGCCTCTTCATCGGCTTCTCTGAATAGTTCCGAGTAATGCCGCTCCCATTCTGATTTGGTTATGCTGTTTTGTGGTTGTTCCGGACGTTTTTCTTTGTAGTAATTTATCGTTTTCCAAAAAGTAGTTGAGTTTTTGCACTCGCAGATTCGCTCTTGCATTTTATTGTAGAAACGTCGGCGGGCTTCTTCGCAGGTTTTGGAGTAGATTCGTCTCGCGTTCCTATACGATTCAAGATTCTTAGTGTGTGCTGTGCGTGTTCTTGATGGCTTCCTTAGTTTTCGCAGCTTTGTCCGGGATTCTCGTTTAGCTTTACTGCACTCATAGTTGAACCATCTGAGGCCTTGCGAAGTAACTGTTGATCCTGCTTCAATGAACATTCCTGATGATTTTGCTGCTTGGATTATTGCACTGTTCAGATCTGCATCGTCACCCTCCTCCAAACCCCTCAAGCACTCTGACATTAGCTCCTGAAATACATTAGCATTTTTATTATTCCATCGTATTTTACTTTCATACGTTAACGTACGTATAGAGATCGTTTTGTTGAGATACAAGGTTACGGGTAGATGATCAGGTTCTGTTGTGTTTCCAACTTCAAAGTCTTGAACTGTTGAGGTGCATGCGGAGCTAACAATACATAGATCAACTACGCTAAGTCCATTTGATCCGGTGTAAGTGAAACTTCCTTCTTCGTCTGATTTGGTTCTTCCGTTTACCACTACATATTGAAATTCTTCACATCTGTTCCTCAGATCAATTCCCCGCGAATCCATTTTTGTGTCGCTTGTCCTCCGGTTGTGTAGTTAGCTCCCTGTATTTTGGTCCTTGCAGGTATCCCCTCCGATGTGTGCGTTCATGTCTCCAATGACTATCAGTCTTTCACAGGCGTATTCTTCTAGGTATGTATATATAATTTCCATTAGTTCATTCTATTTTTTGGGGGGTACATACACTCCAAGTATTGTTGGGCCATTACCGATTTCAATTTGTACAATATTTGCATTTACAATATTAACAGTCGAAATAGGGGCGAGCTTTATACTTATTCCTACAGTCATGCCATTTGAATGTCGCCCCTTTACTTTGTTGTCTTTTTTTGCTGAAATCCACGTAATATTGCATTCCTTTTCCAAAATTTTACAGGTCATATTTACATGGTCAGGTATCCAGGTCTCGCTGAGAATAAAAATACATGGCTTGCTATTATTGATATAGCTCATCTTGTTCATAAAATTATTACGGAGGCTATTTACATTCCAGTACATTAAAGAGTTTAATTGCAGTTTATTACCGTCCCTTCGAAACTCTAGTCACTTCCGGCCTGTGCCCTGTTCTTTGCGTCTGATTCTCTTCTCCTGTTCTTCCTTCCTGGTGGCTGGTGGGAGGTCTCGCACAATGAATATTTTTGCGTCTTTCTTGTCTTTGAGTTTTTTCTTGTTTTGCTCCACCAGAATCTTGTCCGATAGTTTGACAAAGGTTACTCGTACAGCTCTGGCGTTGCCTGTGCCTGGTTTCCCAAGTCTCATAGCGGTATCGATATCTGGGTTAACTCCCAGGTCTTCGATCATGAGTTGACTAACATTTAATTATGACATCAGCTCAATTAATTGTTGACTTTAATTGTAGCTGCCTAACAATTAAAATTGGCGTAAAGAAGTTAAAAAATAGTGAAGTTTATGCCAAAATAGCCATTTTTTGACAGAAACAGTAAATTTAAGTAGTAATTTTTGTGATAATTAAGAGCATTTAATTGCCAATTTTAATTGCAACTTAATTTTCGGCAGCAAGCAATTCATTTTTAATTGTACAGTTTAATTGCTGGAGAAAAGGATTTAATTTTAATTGTCAGATTTTAATTGTCACAGGAAGGGATTAAATTTTAATTGTTAGTTTTTAACTGTGCACAAAAACAATTTAATTGTAGATTTTAAATTTAATTTAATCATTATAGGCAACATATTCTCACTGAGGATTGTAGGTCAGGTCATTGAAGGTCAGGTCAAGCCTAGTTTTGTTGAAGAAGTAGACACACGGATCAGATGACTAATGGTAATTAAATTAATTATTATAGGCAACATACTGCCACTGAGGATATTGGGTCGACGCGAGCATAGTTGTATCCACCTGCATCAGACTTGAGCGGAGCCGAGTCCGACGAAAACAACGACTCGACTCAAGCATTAGTACGGAGCAGCTAAAACTTGCTCGAACTCGGGAATCGTGGAGTCGTCGACTCATGAGTCGTCATAGCACTGCAGGCGATACATTATTAAATACCACGGAATCGAAGGAAGAAGTAGTAAAGGAAGAAAATGGGTACAGCGAATAAACGTAGAAAGTTAGACCGTGGAACTGCGGAAGAAGTAAAATGTAAATGTAAAGGATGTCGGGTTTAAAACCACTCCGACGTAGCTACCTTTAAGCTAATTGCAGAAATGCCTCAGTGATCAGCCTGTATCATAACAGCCTGGCATCCCATTAGAGAAGCGGCATTCTAATGCGGGGTTTCCATACTGGACTCAGGATCAACCCGCTCTTGGCCACTTTTCATGCTATGCAAACTACCCAGTGTTATTGTTAAAATATGAAGTGGGTGAGTAAGGAAACATCATTGTATGGAATGCATCTTACTCAACCGTGTGTGTCTGCGCTTTAGCCAGAGTCACTCAGCCATAAAGTTTTATGACTGTTGACATTTATTGCTATACTGACTGGTATATTGTATCCAATATACTCCCATCTTATATCTCGGACATCATCTAAGATGCCCGAGTTTGTTATAATATGTGGAAAGCTCGTTGTGCGAAAGCTTGCCAGTGCATACTATATATACGCTTCCAGTGTGTTAAAGCAAGCACTCGTTTATTCAATCTAATGGAATAAACTACCCAGTTAATTGATAGAGCATAAAGGTTACTCTGTTCTTTATTCTCATCAGTAATCCACCCCCTACCGGCTGTTTTCTTAATGCCAGGTTTTTACTACCTAAGCCAAACTACAGCACCCACAGAGCCAAGTAGATAAGAAGCTACAAAGCTTAGGAGAGAATGTCATAGACATTACTTCTTCTAAGAACATTCCATCCAAGTTCACAATGTGTCAACAACGCTGAACGGAAGAAGTAACTAGTTGACTGCGCAAAGTATCAGAAGAATATATCAACCACATACGTTGGGGTCGTTAGGTGTGATGGTAGCAAAAATTGGTGAAAGCCACTAAAGTTCTATTTACTCCGAGAAAAGTCGGAGAAGGTCATCTGCGCCCATTCCTTATTCGGTTACCCGTTTATTAATTGGCGCAGTATTACCTGGAGCGGGTTCGATTTTGTCTGTCCATCGCTCTGCGCGCACGATAATTCACTAAAGTCGGAATGGGTTTACATGAGAATTGGATTACATGTAGATAAAACATTGAGAGTTGAAGGAAACGTGGTAAGAGCGTGTGAAAAAGGAATGGAAGACAGGAGATCGAATACTGTGTTGATATTGTATGTCTCCTTCTGAAATTACAATTTTAAAACATCGCCAATAATTATGTAATTATTGTATTTTTATAAGTCTAATCACTTTGCGCGTTTGTAAAACGTATTTTAACCGTTGTAAGGGCTCAGGCCATAAATCGACGAATAAACAATTATTTTTATTATATATTGTATGTCTCCTAGGTCCGCTCTCGCGTATCGCCGTTCGTACCTTGAAGCTATCTCATTGCCAATTTGACACTTTGAAGTCATCCAGCCCTAGCCTAGCAGCTAAAGTACGAAACTAAAATTATATATTTCAAAACTAGTACTGTGTTTATAAACCTTGCAATAACTTCTCTTCCCATCTTCAGTTTAAGTGCATTCTAACCTTTACACTAACATAACTTCGACTTACTTAAGGATTTCATCTGCTGACATGATTCCCTGAAATAACTGAATAGTTATCTGCAAAATTTGAACATTCAGCCGAATTTCTTTGAAAGTCGCAACTTTCTTGCCATTCCCGTTCTCACTGTGGTAGATACTAAACACGCCTTTGTGAATTGCCCAGAATGTCCTCGAATACGAAGACACCGGGTTTCGGCATGTTCCGCAAGGCGGATCCGTTCCCCTTAAACTTTCCTCATACACGGGGTCTGTGGATAGAACAGTTTGATTGGTTTTACAGGATTGCAAAAATAGGAACAGGATAGAAGCTATCCCTACTGCCGGTTTGAAATCACCATGGTCACTTGTTCATGTATTCTATAAATTTCAAGGGCGGCAAGATTTGATTTTCCATTCTTGCAAATTTCACAAAGTTTGTTATAATTGCGCTACAGTGTAAATGTGATCTGTTTTGCAAGGTATTGCAGTCAAGTATTGATTATTGTTGCATTTCTGGATATTCATGCAACTACCGCGATGCTAAATCTGTAAATCTGTCGGACAAAGGTTGAGGTATTGGCATCTGTTATGTATATTACAAAAAATTATATAAATCTATCCGTTTGATTTTCCTCTTATCTTATAGCACAGTTTCCTCCAATAATTCGTAGGAATATACGACACCATTGGAGTAACAATGCTATCCTTCGATATTGTTTTATTTCTTCTTTGATGATGCAAGATAATGCTTTGCAAAGGCTTTGCTGCAGCGCCTAATAATCCCTTGACAAAAGTCTTTTTCTAATACAGTAAAACCCCGAACTCTACCTCAAGAATAGGAAGCATAACCTCGATTAAGAAAAGTATTGAGGAAGGCCGTAGTACTGATCGTAATACACTTATAGTTAAAAAACAGTGTCGATGTGGTGTTTGATATACGGATACACAGTATATCCGATTTTGCGCAGCTACAATAAAAATCGCCATAGCGATTTCGCCCCGTTTAATATATCTACAATATTAAACTTGCATTAATTGTAAAAATTGGAGCAGGATAGAAGCTATCCCTTTCAGCCGTTTTGAAATACTATTTAACCCCTGGTAGTGCACATTTTAAGGAAATTATACAGGAAAAAAGCATAAACCTCAGAAGATGGATAAATTGTTTCATATCAAAATGGTATCTCGTGCGTTACTGCTCCGTGCTGAAATGGCTCCCAGATTTGCTTCTTCAAACTCAACATTCTCGCAAACTTTCTTGTTTTTCCACCGTAGTGGGAAATGACGTACCGAAGAAACTACGACAGTAAATCAGGTATGTAAAAATATGAGATCCGTAAAATTACATGCTGTAAAAAGGTTTAAGTATCTATCCGTCTGATTTTCCCGTTACCTTCGCAGTGTTTCCTGCAATAACTACTGGGGAAAAACGACACTACAGGAGAGCCGGCGCAGTATATTACAATATTGGATGTAGTTTATCTACAAAAATTTAAGTCACTACTTTGTCAAAAGTTCTCGACAAGCAGAACCTTAACCTAGGCCTACTAACGAATGTGTTTTGAGTAGTTATAACAGAAACCGGGCTGTGGAAGGCAACTCAACGATAGCAAGAACTCCTACTATGTCCCTTTTGTTTCTATACAGTATATTTAAATGGATTCCAATGAATATATTCTGAAAATCTCATCTATTAGTATATAACTAGTATAGGAAATTGTTAACGGCTTTCACCGATCGCAAAAGCGATTTCACCCCATAGAATATACTATACTCTTTTTTTGGCTACATATTAGATCCTTTAGATTCTAATGGATATTCTCTATAACATCTCGTGTATATCTACTAGTATATAAAAAATTGTTTCAATGCAAAAGGATAATTAAAAAATAAGTTAAGTTTCCTCTGACACTCTACAGCTATATCTGTAAATCAATTGAACTTCCAGCACGAACTTTAAAAACTGTGACACGCCCTTCAATTACTTGGCGTATAAATGGAAACCTAACCAATTTTCAAAACCCGAGAGTTAAAAAAGTATTCCGGGTAAGAGCCCGATAAGTACTAACACTTCTAAAACAGTAATTCCTGGTGCAGTGGATCATTTCTAGGAGCATCTGCAGGTCAACTAAACTTTTGACACGATAATCTAAACTGTGTGCATCCTTTTGAATCCAATTGTAGCTTTTGTAAGCCCAAATCCTCTACTACAACCTTTGCTTAACTAATGAGCGGTTGTGTTTAATCGTGGTCACTTGATTAGTTTGGAGGTGGGTAAGTGAGTGTAAAAATTCATCTTTGCAGCTGCATATGTGTTTCCGGTAGTCAGGATAGGTATTGGTTCTTTTCGCCGTAGTACGTTTAGATTGGAATGTAATTAGAGTTGAGATTCGTCTCGTCGTAAACCCGGATTCCCTCTTTTTCTTGGCTCATTGTCGTTCCATCACTAATGAAGATCTCTCTGTCTACTTTAAGCTTGTTGAAAGCAACAAAATCTTTGCGTACCCTCCTTCCGCTTTCATTTGGCGCATTTTCTTCACGATGTAAGATTTATGATACGATTCTCCTTAGTGAGATTTTGTGCGATGCTTATTCCCGTGTCTTTGAGCTTAGTACCATTGCGTAGGATGCGTATGGCTTCGAAAGAGTTAGGAACCTGGAATAGGATTATCGAATTTTGTTTGCTTGATTGAGCACATGATGTGGTGGTGGTGGAGGTTTCCTTGATGCTATCTAGTCGTCTTGCTGATAAGATGACCAATATCTGTATTGTCTGTATCTGTATTCTGAGGTATGCTAATTACAGATATTCCCAACTGAAGTTGGGAGAGGAGAGCTGGTGCTCTGGTCGCTGGAGGTTTACGTTCCAGTATGGCAGAAGAGTTGGGAAGAGCTCTTGGATATATTCCCTTGAGGGATCCCTTGTTGTCCCCTACTCCTTTGCCTTCCCATACCGTTAAACCTATAACTCTCGTGACAAACCTGCCAGCGTTCCGTAAAAACCTTCAACTCTCCCGTCATGCAAACACCGCTCGCATCAAACCCACAACCTTCCCGTGAATCCTACAATTCTGCCGTCAAACCTACATCGCTCCCAACAAACCTTAAGCTCTCTCGTCGAAGCTTTAGTTATTCTATAGAGCCTACAGCTTCCAATTAGACTGTAGCTCTCCCTTCAAACCTGTATGTTTCCCGTATAATGTACCCTTTGATCTGCCGTCAAATCGATAGCTCTCTCGTCCAGCCTATCGCTCTCATGTCACCTTTAGCTCTCCTGTGAAATACCAGTACCCCCGCCAACCTCATAGGTCTCCCATCAAACAGATAGCTCTTTCGACAAATCTCAAGTTCCCCAGTGGTAGCAACAGGTCGCCTAAGATCCTATCATGGTCGACCATAAAAGGGAATTTATGATTTTGGGAACCTTGATCAAGATTCGGAGATTTTAAAAACTTTGAGCAGAATTGAATAATTTGTAAAAACTTGGATCCAAATTCAGAGTCTTGTAAAGTTTTGAGCATTTTTTGTCCAAACTTTCTGTTCACGACCTCCATCATACTGTTTCAGAATAATACAAATGTTAGCAAAAAGATAATTTTTGCACTCATGAGCAAAATTTGCTTAAATGTGCTAAAATTTGCAGAAAATGCTAAAAATTTGTACAAATATGCTAAAATTTGTAAAACTATGCTAAAATTTGTAAAACTATGCTATCATTTGCATAAATGTTGTAAAAACTTCAAAGCGATGTAAAGTTACGGAAATATTTGCAACATTGACACTTTCAAACTTCCGATATGCTTTCACAAAAATTGGAGCAGGATAGAAGCTATCCTTTTGTGCCGGTTTGAAATACAATTTAACAACTGGTAGTATACATTTTAAAGAAATTATTCAAGAAAAAATGCAAAAAATCAGAAAACGGATAAATTCTTTCATATCGCCATGGTTCCTCGTTCTTTACTGCTATGCGCTGAAATGGCGGGCAGATTTGCTGCTGAAAACTCATCATTCTCGCGTACTTTCTTGTAATACCACCGTAGTGCGAACGACGTAATGAAGACACTACAACAGTAAATCTGGTGAGCAGTAATGCATAATGGTTTGCAAAGGTAATGGAACTGTAAAATTGTATGCTGTAAAAATGTTAATTTATCTATTGGTCTGATTTTCCCGTTACCTTCGCAGTGTTTCCTGCGGTAACTACTGGAACTAAACGACGCTACAGGAGAGCCGGCGCAGTATATAAAAATATTTGATTTAGGTTTTCAGCGATAATGTAAGTCACTACTTTGCAAATAGTTTGCCTCAAGCATATCCTTATCCTACATCTATTAACGAATGTTTTCTGAGTTTAGTTAGTAACTAATAATTACAACAGAAACCGTGCTGTGGAAGGCCAATCAACGATAGCAATAGCTCCTACTAAATCCCCAATGTTTCTATACAGTAGATTTTAAATAGATTGCAATCAATATATTCTACAAATATCATGTATATATGCGAGTATATAACTAGTATACCAAATTGTTAACGGCTTTCACCGATCGCAATAGCGATTTTGCCCCATAGTATATACTATATTGTTTTCTCAGCTATATAGTAGATATATATTAATTCTAAAAGATATTCTCTATAGTTTTCATTCAAATCTACTAGTATTTAGCTAGTATATCAAATTGTTAACGGCTTTCACCGATCGCAATAGCGATTTTGCCCCAAAGTATATACTATATTGTTTTTTCAGCTATATAGTAGATATATATTAATTCTAAAAGATATTCTCTATAGTTTTCATTCAAGTCTACTAGTATTTAACTAGTATATCAAATTGTTAACGGCTTTCACCGATCGAAATAGCGATTTTGCCCCATAGTATATACTATATTGTTTTTTCAGCTATATAGTAGATATATATTAATTCTAAAAGATATTCTCTATAGTTTTCATTCAAGTCTACTAGTATTTAACTAGTATATCAAATTGTTAACGGCTTTCACCGATCGCAATAGCGATTTTGCCCCATAGTATATAATATATTGTTTTTTCAGCTATATAGTAGATATATATTAATTCTAAAAGATATTCTCTATAGTTTTCATTCAAGTCTACTAGTATTTAACTAGTATATCAAATTGTTAACGGCTTTCACCGATCGCAATAGCGATTTGGCCCCATAGTATATACTATATTGTTTTTTCAGCTATATAGTAGATATATATGAATTCTAAAAGATATTCTCTATAGTTTTTATTCAAGTCTACTAGTATTTAACTAGTATATCAAATTGTTAACGGCTTTCACCGATCGCAATAGCGATTTCGCCCCATAGTATATACTATATTGTTTTTTCAGCTATATAGTAGATATATATGAATTCTAAAAGATATTCTCTATAGTTTTTATTCAAGTCTAGTAGTATTTAACTAGTATATAAAATTGTTAACGGCTTTCACCGATCTCAATAGCGATTTCGCCCCATAGTATATACTATATTCATTTTTCGGATATATAGTAGATTTATATAGATAGTAAGAGATATTCTCTATTAATTTAATGTATATCTACTAGTATATCAAATTGTTAACGGCTTTCACCGATCGCATTAGCCTATTTTTCAAACCGGCAAAAAGAGCATCTATTCGGTGACACCAACAAACTTTCTTTTTTTATATCTTAGATACTAGCTTTGCTAGTTCGCCCGGGGGTTATGTGGTACGAACACAACACAACTCCCGTCGATGGTTAGCTCTTGCGTCGAACCTTTACCTCTCCTGTCTATCCTTTAGATCATCCGTCGAACATATAGCTGCCAAACCTGTAGCATATGGTTCCAAACCTATAGTTCTGTCGCCGAACAATTGTTCTCCAGTCGTCATTAAGTTTTCCCTTTGATACAATAGCTCTCCGTCAAACACAAAGTTCTCCCGTGAAACGGATAGCTTTCCCGTCAAACGGATAGCTTTCCAGTCAAACGGATAGCTTTGCCGTCAAACGGATAGCTTTCCCGTCAAACGGATAGCTTTGCCGTAAAACGGATAGCTTTCCCGTCAAACGGATAGCTTTCCCGTCCAACGTAAAGCTTTACCGTCAAACGTAAAGCTCTCGCGTTAAACGGTTAGTACATACGATTTCTTCAATATGTACAAAATGTACTGACCGCAACAGAGAAAACCATTGGCTAATAGTTACATTGCTTATTATTAGATTTAATTATCCTTAGCCTTGGGTGAAAAACTCTGTTACCAATTCTCGATACAATGTTCGCTTCTCAACAAGCAAACAAGGGGGGAGCTAAGTAGATGACATGACGACCGGAGAGCACACTCAGAGAGTTACTCATTTTACACTGCTTTGGCGAATATATAATTTTTTCACGGAGTTAGTATTCTATTTTTTCGTTAATTCGTCTAGTGATTGATTCCGTAAAGTCGTGATGACATAATCGTTGTCCTTCTTGAATTGTGTCCATGTGATGAAGTTCCGCACTTGTGTAGGCTGCTCCGGTACCAAAGAACACCCCAGCACTCGTTCGGTTTCACGTATTCCTTATCGGTGGGTGGTTGCGGATTTCGTTATTTGTTTGTTTGTTTGTTGTTTATTGAATTCTCAAGACGTTCCTTTTACATCAGGCTTTTCAACATCGGAGAATATGAGCGAGCAATTCTATTCTACTGCAATTGATTACATTCATTAAATTCTTTGGTTTATAATGTAAGTTAGTAAGCTTTTTTGGAAGACATCAAAAGTAATATCTTTGTCAATTATACTATTAGGAAGAGAATTCCATTGTTTAACTCCTACATATTTAATACTGGTGTCAGAGAAAGCACAGTTTCTCCTTGGAATAATCAGCTTATTGACTGATTTTGCACATATACTGAATGGGTTTTTGGAAAACAGTTTTTTGTGGAAAAGTGGGTAGGATTCATTCCTCATACATTGGAATACAAAGGAGGCGGTGCTGTATGTCATTTGCTCAGATACTGTGAATGAGTTACATATTTCATAGTAATTGTAGTTAATTAACGTGGCGGGTTTTCGTTTAGATTGGACTGTGAAATAGTGATCAAGTAGACTTTCAATTTTTCTCTCTAGGCTTTCAAGACTAACACCCCTTCCTGCACCCCAGACTGGAAGACAGAATTGGTAGAGCGAACATACATAAGAATGAAAAAGTATTGAAAACGGCTTGAGTGGGAGAAGTTTTTTTAGGCTACGTAGCTGGGAACATGCCACAGAAATTTTATACTTCACAGTTTTGAAATGGCTATTAAAGTTAAGGGTAGGATCAATAGTTATGCCCAAATATTTAAAGCATAGTTTTCTTTCTAGGGCCTCACCATTATAATTTAGACGGGGGTTGGCTAGCACTTTTCTGTCTGGAGGTTTGTGGAAGATCATGAAGTTGGTTTTAGATACGTTTACAGTCATTTCATTTTCCGCACACCAGTTAAGAATATTCAATAATTCATTTTGAACTGTTGATAAAGCATTGGAGCCATCATCACAGGAGCTCGAGAATATGACTAAATCATCCGCAAAAGCAGTTTTTTCACATGAGATCGATGATAGAAGATCATCATAGTACATTAGGTACAGAGCACTAGCGCTAACACGGCCTTGCGGAGCACCGCATCTTAATTCATATTGAATAGAAACTTGCTCATTGAAATTAAGGCTAAATTTACGATCTAGAAGAAAGTCACATATAAGTTTTAAAACATTACCCTTAATTCCAAAATTATTTTGCATCTTTGTTACAAGTTTCATGTACGGAACTGAATCAAACGCTTTACGCCAGTCAATAAAAACCGCTACAACTTTTCCATTCCGCTTATCACAGCTATCTATTACTTGTTGTGTAAATTCCGAGGTTGCAGTGAGACAGGATCGGTTCCTCCTAAAGCCATGTTGTGATTCATTAAGTTTAGCGTCAACGTCAAGGTTGTTGAAAATGAAGTTCACAATTACACGTTCAAAGAGTTTGGTTAAGAATGGAAGTATTGAAATTGGTCTGTACGAGTTTGCATCTGTCTTGGAGCCTTTTCCCTTGTATATTGGTGTAATCATGGCAGTTTTTAGTCGTGAGGGATACGAGCCAAGCAGCAGGAACTTGTTGAGGAGAGCTGCAAGGGTTGGGGATAGTACTTTCAACGTCGGTTTCACAATGTTGTATGTAAGGTCATTGATGTCCCCGCCATTCTTTGGCCGTAGACAGGCGAATGCGGATTCAATGTGGTCAGTAGTTACGACGAGATCACCTGTATTCCCATCAATATTAGCTTTGAATAGTCTAACATCTGACAGGTCAGTGTCTGCATTGATAACCATTGCTTTCGCGAACTCGTCCGATAGGTATTGATGGTTAGTCTGCAGTTTGTCATCAATTTTCAGTGCTATGGTCGGGGCATCGGTAGAAAACTTTTTCTCACAGAGTATCTTCATTTTTCTCCATAATAATTTGGGATCTCGTTCATTCGCAAGTTCACTGCGAAAGAAGGCTGCTTTAGATTGGGAGAGGAGTGACTGAACTTTCTGCTTGAGCCTTAGGTAATCCTTGTGTGCAGCAGCAGCGGCTAGGCCGTAGGATGAGAGTGAAAGTTTCCTGAGGGTATTCCTTTGACGGATGAGAGTAATTATTTCGGGTGTGATCCATGGGGAACAATTACCCTTTACTCGCATTTTGACTGTTTTTGAGTGTTTATTTACTACAGTCAGAATTTTCTGTGTCACTTGAGCAAGTAGCAAGTCGGCATCAGAGCCCTCAGGGATTTCTGGGTACGAGAGTAGAGAAAGGTCATCATTCATTTTCTTCCAGTTTGTGTTCTTGAACGATCGGCAGTGCTTGTATATGGGCGAAAATCTGGCGCGGGGAGCTTTTCGTACAACGTAGATTAAATGATGATCAGAGCAGGGAAATGGTACTGAACCGGAGCTGGCATAGTAGCTAATGTCGGAGACATAAAAGTGGTCAATAGTAGTGCTTGATGTTAGTGTTACACGCGTAGCATTCTTGACGGTTTGGTGCATTCCATAAGTCAGCATGAGGGTTTTCAAACTAAACGCTGTGCTCGAGTTTGAAGTAAAGTCAATGTTAAATTCGCCAGTTATGTTTAGTTCACGGTCAGAGTACTGGTTGCGGATGGCACAGATTAGAGATTCCAAGTAATCAAGGAACTTGATGTCAGTAGTTTTGTTTGGAGAGCGGTAAAGAGCCAGGAGGAGAAATGGCTTGGAGTTAAGTTGCTTGATACGAAGGAGTTGGGTCTCAACATACGACGGCGGTGCTATGGGAATAGGTATTTCACTACACTGAATGGAGTGATGAATGTAGGTGCAGAGTCCGCCTCCTATCCCATCTTTTGGAAGATAATTTCGGTCCGTGCGTACTGCTGAGAAGCCACATATTCTAATGAAGCTGTCAGCAACTGTGGGGTCAAGCTTTGTTTCCGCACAAGTTAGAACTTTAAAGCTGTAGTTGTTCAGAAAGAGAGCTACTTCATCAAGTTTATAACCACGCAGGCTATTTATATTTACATAGCCAACTCTTAGGCCTTTGGGGAAGGAAATATCATTGTCAACGAGGGAACTCTGGTGTGGTTGCTGCAATATGATGGGAACATCAGTTTGGCTCGCTGACAAGGAATCCTCTTCAATAGGTACAAGATCTGGAAGCTGGAATGACGACTGTTCGGCACAACATGAATTGCAAGACCAGGAGTGGGGGATGTCTTGAATAATGCGACGATACTCCTTAAGGCAGGGTATTACACAAGTTCGATGAAATAAGCTCCCACATAAACTACATAGGATCGAGAGTTGCTTAGAGCTTACTGAACCTTTCTCACAGCTCTCAAGGCAACACTTTGGTAGGGTTCGGCGCCCCATAGTTATGGGTAGATACGGAATTATCCTATCACGCTGTGACGATAAGGAAATTAGAATAGCACAGGGGGAAAAGACTAATTTCAGATGAGTGGGTATTACGTGTCAAAATTTTTTTCACCAAATTCTTACACTTGCAATCACCGTAGTTACACGAAACTAGCACTAGTGATTTTAGAAAGTTTTAAGCTACAAAACGGTACTTTTTACACTAAGATTTGGTACTATTTAGTGATGTTTATAAGTAATTACCGGGAGCAAGGTAAGGACATGTCCTTCCACCTCGCTCCCTGCCAGTTCCGAATGTTGTCTTCAATATCAGCTTGAGGTGTTGAAGTTACAGACTTAAATAGTTTTACAGTTTCCTTAGCTTAGTTTCCCGATTCTTACATAGTCAAATTTCCTTAATTTTTACGCGATTCCTTTATTGACTACAATGAATGGTCTACCTTGTCGCATTAGGATACAGTAGTGAATGCGAAGTAGCCAAAACGTACTATGTACATTGCTTACCCCTACAGGCCTAGCTTCCTCTTTCGAGATTCCCGTACCTGGCCTGACATCACTCTAATTAATATTTGTATTTTTTACTCCTCTGCGATAGTTACAGATTTTTGACCTTCATTATTGCAAATTTTTCTTACGATGGTTTCTCTCAACATTGATTTATAAACTCTGGCTACACACTTAAATAGGTTCACAGTTTCCTTAGCTTAGCTTCCCAGTCTTACATAGTCGAATTTTTCCTTATTTTACGCGTTTCTCTCGTTGACTACGAAGACTGGTTCACGTTTTCTCACTGCGATCCAGTAGTGAATGCGAAGTGACAAGAGCGTACTATGTACGTTGCTTACCCCTACAGGCCTAGCTTCCTCTTTCGAGACTCCCGTACCTAGCCTGGCATCACTCTATTTAAAATTTGTATCATTGCTTTTCTACAATTATTTCACGATTTTCATATTTAGTTTTATAGATTACTCTGTATTCTTGTTGTCTACGCTAGAACTTGGTTGTACACTACATTCTTTGTTTCCGCTTTTTCATCAGCTAAAATATACAACTGGGTAGTTTCCATCTCTCTTGATATTCCGACATAAAGCTTTACATGTGAAAAACACTCTTCCGTCAAGTCTAAGCCTGTTGCCTCCATGGATTGACCCTGGGACTGGTTTGGTGTCATGGCGTTGGTTAGTCAAATAGGAAACTGCAATCGCCTAAAATCAAAAGGTAAATCAGTAGGAATCAAGGGAATCCTGGGAATGTTCACCTTCAAATGGGCCCGTTAGAATGCAAGCGTCGATGTCATTGGGTAGTATAGCCTTGACAGATAGTCTAGTTCCGTTACAAAGTTTGGGAGGGTCCAAATTTCGCAATAGAATTACAGGAGAGCCAATTTTCATTTCAAGTATATGCGGCGGAATTCCATTTGGGCTCAATGAATTTAGGAATTCCACGGGATAATGCGTGACCTCTTATTCATTTACGCAGCTATCGATTGAAAGGAGTGTTCGTTTGGTTCCTTTGACCCGAGACTGGATGGAATCATTAATTTCGTCGACTATCGTATTCAGTGGAGTAAGAATAGACCGTTGTTGAAGCCAAGTTCGGTTTCCAATGTTTATTGCGATTTCGGGATAGACACAATCAATAAAACTCTTCAGTGAATCGCACATCTTCCCAAATTTTAAACTGAGTTTGATTTTTTCCGTTTTCTGTTCTCATTTCTCTGATATCTCCAATTCGCAACAGGTATTCTGAAAACGCTTTGGAATTAGTTGTTGCGTGCAAGGTTACCCTCATTTTTGTCTTCAGCTTCATAACTTTGACGAAGTTGTGATGATTTCAAGCATGCTTGAATCTCGTCGACCATTGTCCCTCGCGGTATCACCGGTAAGGTTTGACGAAAATCCCAAGAAATAATCACAATAAAGTTTCCCATTAGATTTGTGACACCCCATATATCTTGAAGTGTTCGGTTGACCGGTTCAAATCCGTTTTTATGCGTCATTGAAATTTCATCCCGGAATAATAATTTAGCGTCCATCAATAATTTGGCTGTTCCAGATCTGTTTTTGCAAACTGGAGAGTCGCAGTGTATCAAGTCCTCCGGGATTTTTAGGGTAGAATGCGCAGTACGTCCGCCAACCATTAATGTAGCAGCAATTCCAGAGGAAGCTACCGCCATTGCAATTTTCGTTTCTCCTCGTATTCGTGCCAGTAATAAGTTCATAAAAAATGTCTTCCCCGTCCCTCCAGGTGCATCGATGAAAATTAAACCACCTTCGTTGCTATTGAATGTTCTTAATACCTCGTGAAAAATTTCGTTTTGCTCATTATTTAACAGAGAATAATTTCTTTCAACATAATCAAACTGAATTTTGGAGTCGTACGACAACTCGTGGAGGATTTCAAGTGGCATTCCCAAACTTGCTGCTTTTCATTCCAATTTCATGGAAACGTTTCCCGATCAATTGTAAAACCTTGTCTTCTAAGCATAATAATGCTTCGTTTCATATTTCATCCGTCAACTGCAGCGTGGGATCCGAAGTTTCGCGTCTACATCGTTTGAAATATCGTCTGACATTCTGATTATCCTAAAGCTCCTGCGGGTTTGATGGTTCACAATATTGGAGTATAATTGCAAAGACGGAACGAATTTTGGATGGTGAATCGGATGCCGTCGCTTCCTGCAAAGTATCGTCCCATTGGTTGTCGTTCTCTAGTAATCCTAACGCAAGGCAAGCTTCATGGTATGTCGGATGTACGGTTCCATCAACGGTTCCGAGTTCCATGAATCCAGTTGGTCCCTTAACGTTATTCAGCAACATCCTTAAATAATAGCAATCAAAATTTCTCACGTTTACCGTGTATACTCGTCCAAGGGTGTCGCTGGATCGAATTGTGTCTTCTCCGTTCACTTTTTCTCCTTGTTTACGACGACTTTATGTTTTTGTTGTCTTATTCCACCTATAAAACTCTGGGACTTGACAATACAGAAGAGTTTTAGCGAAATAATCGGCATTGATTTTGGATGATGGCCATTTGTAAGGCTGTTCAAGGGCTCTGGTAACTGCGGCAACTCTGGTAGCCAAATCTTGCCGTTGGAGCAACAAATCCCTTGCGGTTCACCTTCGAACGTGAACGCTCCGCAATATAGACATCTGGATGACATGCTCCCGATCAAAACTTGAGGTGAATTCGAGTAGTCCAGATGAGAATCGTAACGAAATGCTTCATCTTTCAAAAGTATCCAATCGCTTTTACGTATAGCAATGGGTCGAGCTGGTTCTCGTTGTAATCGATCTCTTCTGGCATCTTCACTTTCAGCAGCTCTGCTGTTCATATTACGAATACGATTTGAAATTCGGCGCTTGTTTGTTTCTTGTTCATTCTCCCTCGCCCGTGCGGCGGCAATCCGCAATCGCTTTGTAGTGAAACGTGATTCACCTATGGTGAACGAATCGTTATCGTGTTGGAAGTCTGCAAATGCGGTGGTGGGATGGGCCCTGCCCCCATTCCGTTAGAGCTGAAGGCAATTGCAGGGCGTAAATGTGTTGCTGTGCTAGTGCTTGATTGTCATGATGGAGGAGTACCGTACAAGGATAGGGCTTAAATAAAAATTGCTGGTGAAGTTCTTGCCTTGGCATCGAAGAAAATACGCCTGAAAAAGAGAATTCAACCTTCAGTGACGGAAAATGACATATCCACATATTATTGGAGCAAACGTTGTTGTAGTTTCTTAAAAATACAGTAACAATTAGGTGAAGCCACCTCTGTGAATAATAGCTGGACCGAGTAATGGTAGCTGGGATTATTGTCTTACCTTGGACCTAGCGCAAATATATATGTACCGTTTCTAGCTGTGCACACCATTCTACCTCCTCAATCCTAACCTAAGAGTTTAAATTATATACAAAAAAAAGATTTGTCTCTTTTTCAACGGCAAAAGCTAGGCTAGAGTGACACAATTTTCACGGCCCAAGTTAATTCATTTCAGATCAGTTCGGCGGGAGTGATTTTTGTTTATCGGGGGACCCACGCGTTGGATGCGAGACCAATTTTTGTATTATTTAATATATATTTATTTGTATGCACTTTGTGTCCTTTTCTAAGGCCAGAGCAGGATATAAATGTAGACTTTGGGACGCCCCAAGTTTATTCATTTTATATAATTTAAATATTTTGTATTATTCAATGTATATTTATTTGTATGCACTTTGTGTCCTTTTTTACGGCCACAGCAGAGTCAGAATGTCCATTTTGGGACGGCCCAGGTTTAGTCAGAATATCCATTTTGGGACAGCCCAAGTTTATTCATTTTAGATAATTTAAATATTTTGTATTTTTTAGTACATATTCATTTGTATGCACTTTGTGTCCTTTTCTACAGCCACAGCAGGGTCAGAATGTCCTTTTTGGGACGGCCCAAGTTTATTCATTTTAGATAATTTAAATATTTGATTCTTCTTGTGCCTTTTAACTTTTGGGGACAAATTTTAATACGCTTGGGACGTCCCAAAATGGACATAATCGAATCGAAGGTCTCGAGATAAGCTTCCCTTAGACTTCGTCTCTTAGCTCAAAAGCATCATGCATCCATTTGATGTCATATAATCCAGGGTTTTCATTGTTGAGGGAGAAAGTGCGTGGAAGAGGACGACTGTGGTTGTAGTTTTCGCAAGAGGAACACTTTCTAAAAACCTTTCACTCACACGATAGGGATGAGGAGGAATGGAAGGAGAAAGTTCCGAGGTCAGGCTCTAGCGTTACCTGAAAGTGGGGTGGTGTGGTGGGCCCTGTCCACTTTCCGGGTTGGCTTAAGGCAATTGCAGGGAGTAAGATGTTGTTGTGTTATTCCTTGATTGAGGAGTACCGTACTGGGATAGAGCTTAAAGAGAAGGAAAGTGAACCATTAAGAATTTATTATTCAGCAATTTGATGTCATAATATTAGACAGGGTAACATATAAAATCAGCCACTTATAATGTACTAGCTTTGCTACCCGGCTTCGCCCGGGGTTTGGGTGGTACGAAAACGGCAAAAACTGGCATCCTCTACCGTCAAATCTTTAGCTATCCCGTAGAATGTTTAGCTCTCCCGTACAATGGTTAGCTCTCCCGTACAATGGTTAGCTCTCCCGTACAAAGGTTAGCTCTCCCGTACAATGGTTAGCTCTCCCGTACAATATTAAGTTCTCCCGTAGAATGTTTAGCTCTCCCGTAGAATGTTTATCTCTCCCGTAGAATGTTTAGCTCTCCCGTCAAACCTGTAGCCTATGATTTCAAACCTAGAGCTCTCCCGTGAAACCTAGAGTTCTCCACCGAATCTTATACTATAAACTAAATGATTCAGCATAGGACCTGATAAATATGGATTGAAATATGGATACCCCCGTCAAACGTATAGCTCTATCGTCAAACGTAAAGGCTTCCCGTTGAACGAATGGCCCTTCCGTCAAACGTATAGCTCGTAAGCCGAACTAATAGCTCCAACCTACAGTCAAATTTATAGGCCCCCCTCCGAATGAAAGTGGAAAGTTGGAATGCTCCCCCGTCAATTATTTAGCTCTCCCGTAGAGTTTTCAGCTCTCCCGTAGAATGTTCAGCTGTTCCGTCGAATCTTTGCCTCTCCTGTCAATTGTTTAACTCTCCCGTAGAATCAATGGCACTCCCGTAGAACCAATGGCTCTCCCGTAGAAACCAATGGCTCTCCCGTAGAACCAATGACTCTCCCATAGAACCAATAGCTCTCCCGTAGAACCAATAGCTCTCCCGTCAAACATGTTGCCTTTGGTGTGAAACATATGACTCTCCCGTGTAACCTATAGTTATCCACTGAATCTTGTACCGTATGGTCCAAGGTAGCGTCCGTGGCAAGGAAAACTCAAAACTTTGGCCCTTTCAATCGATCATTGTTCGGCTCAGCATCCTCATAGCGTGATCAAATTTGCATTGCTGAATAGCTGAGGCTTGTCTCCCTGTGTTGTACTAAGTACCAAGTCCGTATAACAATTTTTGTGGACGCTGCAACGCTTATAGTAAAAAAATTCATTTTTTCTGACTGAGTTGACCTCAAGCGCTGCAGCGGCTGCACCATTTGACCTATGGACATGAAACTCAGCATAAAAGAGAGACCAAAGTCTGAACTATGCAGAAATACAAACTTCTTTACGCTACCACGCCTAAGAGCCGGGTAACGATCGAAGAAAGGCAGAAATCCATCTTTGCCTGGCGCTCGCAGCAACAGCGAGAGAGCAGTGCTGTGCTGCGATAGGCTGACGGGACGAATCGGAGTACGTGATGGGTTGAAAGGAGCGCGCGAGAGTGTTCAAACAGAAGACGCTAGCGTGGACTACACGGTACTATAAACTAAAGGAATCAGAAGAGAACTATAGATTTGAGTAAATAGTGATTGAAATATTGACACTCCCGTATAGCTCTGTCGTCAAACGTAAAGCTATCAGGTAGAGGGTATGGCTCTCCTGCCAACAGTAAAGCTCTCTGGTCAAACGTAAAGCTCTTAAGCCGAACTAATAGTTCTGACCTATAGACAAACCGAAAGTCAAACCAATAGTCAAACTTGTACTCAAACCTATAGGCCCCCCTCCGAATGAAAGTGGTAAACCGTAAAAGTGAAAATAAAAGTGAAAATGAAAGGGAAAGTGAAAATGAAAGTGAAAAAGGGAATGACACAGACAAACTTTCTGTTTTATGTATTAGATTCTCACACTTACTACTCACGTTAAAGTATTCTTTAATGGTATCGATCTGCAGTTTGTCCACGTAATATGTTCACGGTCCCGACAGTATTTAGTATCAGTGCTCAAATCGCTAAAAATTAAAAATTGTTTATTTTTGAAGAGGAATTTGAAACAACCAAATTTTACCAATTTTTGAGTAATATCGAGTTCACAATTTTAGTGGTTCTTACCTTCAACAGTGTTTTTATGCTGGTATTTAAATTCTTTTGTACCGTGGCACTTTAGTAAAAGTACGGTCGCTAAAAATCTAACATTAACAAAGTTGCTATTGGTCATCCCTGAATCCCTAAATGCACATTATTGCTTCCAACACTTCATTCTCTCATCTTATATTTAGCGCTACCAAGTAACTTGTGGTGATTTTGCCACAGTTTTTTAAATATTAGCTGGGTATCTTTGGTATCATTAATAAGTCGTTACACTTAGCAACGACAATGACCAAGTTGCAAATTTTTTTCTGATTTTACAAAATTTTCATGAATGTACAAACTTTTGAAATTTATGAATTTGGAAACTTTCATTATTTTCGAAACTCTTTCACTATTTTGGAATTTCTTCACCATTTTCCAAACTCTTTCACTGTTTCATCATTTCGAAACATCAAAGATGATTTCACACTAAAGTGAAAGGGAAAGTGAAAGGGAAAGTGAAAGTGAGAGTGGAAGAGGGAATGGCACACACAGACGTTGAGATTTATAGTCTGTGTGTGCCATTCCCTTTTTCACGTTACCCACTTTCACGGCTTTCCACTTTCACTTTCCAGATTTTCCACTTTCATTTGGAAGGGGGCCTATATGGGTCTGACTATATTTGTGACTATAGGT
This sequence comes from Sminthurides aquaticus, assembly GCA_906901655.1. NCBI lineage: Eukaryota > Metazoa > Arthropoda > Collembola > Symphypleona > Sminthurididae > Sminthurides > Sminthurides aquaticus. The sequence goes on from CAJQTT010000001.1 coordinate 96,195, forward strand.
TTGAGTTTGGGTTTGACTATTGGTTTGACTGTAGGTTTGAGCTATTGGTTCGGCTTAATTCAGAGGGTCTTTAGGTTTCACTATAGATTTGGCTACAGGTTTGACGATAGGTGTGAATATAGGTTCGGCTGGAGAGCTATACGTTTCACAGCAGAGCTTTACATTTGTCGGAAGAGCTATAGGTTTGGAAACATAAGCTACAGGTTTTACGGCAGAGCTATTGTTTCGATGGGAGAGTTAAAGGACTGACAGAAGATCTAAAGATTCAACGGGCTGGTTAAACATTCCACGGGAGAGCTAAACATTCTACGGGAGAGTTAAGCATTCCACGGGATAGCTAAATAATCCACGGGAGAGCTAAAAATTCGATGGGAGAACTACAGATTTGACCGGAGAGCATTCCAGTTTTTGTTGTTATCGTAGCACACAACCGGGAAGCAAAGCTATATATATATATATAATATAATAATAATATATATAATATGTATATATTTATATAATATATATATAATATATAATATATGAGATTTATATAATCTTATACTATAAATCTCAACGTCTGTGTGTGCCATTCACTTTTTTACGTTCACTTTCACGGCTTTCCACTTTTACTTTTAAGATTTTCCACTTTTGTAATAATATGCTAGTTGTACCGAGCGGTTATGTACGTAACATATTATCGACTTTATTAAAGGTAGCTGAGTCAGTACAAGAGTCCAACCAGAATGAGACTACTTTAACATTCTCTCAGGTGAGAATATATATTGCGAGTACTGCGCAATAACCTGACCTTCAATAGCACGCTACCACAACATGATTGTTGCACAACTGCAATCATGTTGTATGCACATTATGATACCAACACATCCCCTTTACGAGCATGTTGCTAAACATATAGAATCTTGACAACAATTAATTAAAAACCTTTCCAGGACAAAAACTATTAATTGTATCTAAGTTCTCCATCATAACCATAATGTGTTCTCTTGGTCTGCTTGTGCTGCCGGGCTGTTCTTCTTAACGTTCCCGCACTGCCTGCAGATCCTGTAGAAGTTTCATCTTCTCGCTGAGGTTCTTCTTCCAGAATCTCAGTCTTAGCATCAGAGAATAATTCTTCAGAGCCGCTTTCTGAGCGCTCATCCTCCTGATTTTCATCTTCCTCTTCCTTCATCACTGGAACGGATTGAGGGAAATACCAATACTCTTCTTGGCTTACTTCTTGGTTTTCTTGCTTCTTTTCTTGCTTAACCAAGTGGAAAGAATTTCTTCTAAATTCTCCCTGTGTTGTGTTTACAATCCACGACCTTGGTCCGTGCGATTTTACAATTACACCCCACAACTTCATATCTCTTATCCATACTTTATCACCTACAGCTAACTTGTTCTCTTGTACACCATGGCGTGCATCAAAATTTACTTTCTGCTTATGCACCCTTTCCCTCTCTTTTCTCTCTAAGATAGGCTGACGTACAACTTTACTCTGTAGCTGCTTAGGATGTAAAGGAATGAATGATTTCATTCTTCTATTAAATAACAATTGAGCTGGACTGTAACCATTAGCTAAGGGTGTATTCCTATATTCTAACAAAGCAATATGCGGATCTTCACTCTTTGCTAATCTTTCTTTTACAGTCTTAACCATAGCTTCAATAAATCCATTACTTTGTGGATACCTTGGAGATGAGGTTACATGTTTAAATCCCCACTCCTTTGCAAATCTTGCAAACTCAGATTTATGTAAATTACCAAACTGCGGACCATTATCCGATCTGACAATATCAACTAAACCAAACTGCGCAAATAATTCTTTAAGAATATTAATTATTGCTCCAGTTGTCATTGATTTTAACTGTCTTACAAAGGGATACCTGCTGTAATAATCAGCTACCAGTAAATAATTTTTCCCTTTTAAGTAAAATAAATCCATGGCTATCATTGACCACGGTCTTTGAGGAAACTCTGTTGGCTGTAAAGGCTCTTTCCTCACAACCCTCCTCTCAATACACTCTGTACATCTCTCAATCAACTCCTTGATTTCACGAGAAATACCTGGCCACCACATACTTTCTTGTGCTCTCGCTCTGGTGCGAGTAATCCCTAAATGACCATAGTGTAACTTATACAAAAATTCTCTTCTTCTTGAAGACGGGATGATGATTCTCATCCCTCTCATTAACAATCCTCCAGAGATGGCGATGTCGCCTCTATACTCGAAAAACGGCTTTTCATCTGCCTTCAATTTTTCTTTACACGGCCAACCTTTTACTGAATACTCTGACAGACGGCGGCAAAGCCCGTCTTCTTGTTGCGAACGTCTTAAGTCATCTAAGCACGCTGCTGAAGCTGGAAAATTTTTCACTATTTCCTGCACATAAGCTTCAACTTCTTTTTCAAATTCAGTATCACCAACCTCTGGTAAAGGTGCTCTTGATAAATAATCTGCCCCTTTTAAATCTTTGCCTGCTGTATGCGAAATTGAATAATCAAATCTCATCATTCTCAACCTAAATCTCTGTAATCTAGGTGTAAGTTCATCTAACATTTTCGTCTTGAAAATCGCTAGTAAAGGCTTGTGGTCTGTTTCTACTTCCACTTTCATGCCTAAAATAAAATCCGAAAACCTTTCACACGCCCAACATGACGCTAAGGCCTCTTTCTCTATTTGTGCGTACCTTGTTTCAGCACTAGATAACATTCTACTCGCATACGCAATAGGACGTAAATAACCTTTTTCATCCTCTTGTCTTAAAATTGCTCCTAAACCATAGCTGCTGCTATCGGCGGACACAACTGTTCTTTTTCTAAAATCAAATAATGCTAGACACGGCTTAGAAGTTAATATTTTCTTAACTTTATCTAACGCCTCGTTCTGCAATTTTCCCCAAGTGAAATCTTTTTCTTCGTCTTTAGATTTCTTAGTCAATTCATAAATTGGCTGTAAAATAGTAGAAAGATTTGGGATAAACTTAGCTAAATAAGTAATCATACCCAACAGCGCTCTAGTCTTTGTAACATCAACTGGATTAGGAAGTTTTAAAATTGCTTCTATTTTACTCTCATCTGGTCTAATTCCGTCTGCGGAAATTATATGACCCAGATATTTAACTGACGGCTGACCAAATTCACACTTTTGCGCATTAATTGTAATTCCTTTCTCAACTAACCGCTTAAGAACTGCTCTCAATCTAGAGTCATGTTCAGTTTTGTCAGCTCCCCAAACCAAAATATCATCTACATGGTTTGTACATCCTTCTAATCCTTCTAGAGCTTGAAATATTTTCTTCTGATATAATTCAGGGGAACTACTTAACCCAAACGGCAATCTATGAAAGAAATATCTACCGAAAGGCGTTATAAAAGTAGTAAGCTTCTTGCTTTTCTCGCACAGCATTTGCTGCCAAAATCCCGACATAGCATCTAACTTGCTAAAAATCTTTCCACCTTGCAACTGCGCAAATGTATGCTCTACAATAGGCATTGGAAAATTTTCTCTAAGTACGGACTCATTTAGATATGTATAGTCAACACAAATTCTAATATCTCCGTCTGACTTAGCTACAACTACAAGTGGACTACACCAATCAGTTGGCTCCTCTTGTTTCTCAGCAACCTTCATTGCAACCATTTCATCTAGTTTAGCTTTCAACTTATCCATAACAGGTAGTGGAACTCTTCTAGGTTGAGTTAAACAATACGGCACAGCATTAGGCTTAAGCTTAATCGTATAAGTATCATGCATCTTGCCTAAACCTTCATACAATTTTGGAAATTCTACTTTAGGATTTACATCCGTCAACCCAAAAATTCTTCTAACAATACCCAGTTTATAACATTCAACTGCACCTAACAGCGGCTGCAGTAAACCTCTAATAACATAAACATATGTTTGTATTCTAGTCTTCTTATAGGCCATCTGAAGGTAAACTCTTCCTAGAGTTTGTAAACGATTTCCTCCAGCACTATGCAGCTCCTTGTCCGACGCTACAATTTTAAGATGAGACAGGTGTCGGCGATAAATTGCTTCAGGAATCACTGTAGAATCCGCACCAGTATCCGCCTTGTACTTCACTACTGCTCCTGCAGTAAGCACGTCCACCTTCCACATGTTGGCCCTCTGCTCAGCAGTCATCGGCGCAGAACTACGCTGAGTTATTCTATTAACCTCCCGTAGCATGCCCGCCCTCTGCTTCTTGTGAGCTAGTCATAATGGGTTTGAATGCACGGCCCCCATGAACAATCCGTCTGGTTCTTCAGCCTCGTACACCCGGTTGACTTTCCCCTTAGAATTCCCTGCTGACCGACATGAATTCGCGAAATGTCCAGATTTTTCACATATTTTGCAAGCTTTTCCATTAGCTGGGCAATTCTTCGCTTCATGTTTCTTCGTACTACCACACTTGTAGCACTTCCAGCCACCCTCGGCTTGAAAACTACCTGATTTCTTCTTTCCACCCTTTGGGAAGGATGGTGGTCGGTTTCCACCCCTATTATTATTAGGTGAAACCCCCTTCTTGAATACTCTATCAACATTACTGTTCCTAGTGCGCTCATACATTTCTCTCTGTACTTGTTCATGGATTGATGCAATCTCTCTCACTTTCTTGAGAGTTATCTTCGCATCCTCTAATCCAGCACTATATAATTTTTCCTTGAGCTTTGCGTCTCGTAAACCACTTATAAATCTATCTCTTATGGTTTCATCTTTGCTTGACTTTGCAAAGTTACAATTTTTAGACAGAGCGCATAAAGCTACATAGAATTCATCTAGACTCTCTCCTTCTCTTTGATTTCTTTGATAAAACTTGGCTCTCTCATACACAATGTTAACCTTGCCTTTGAAAAACTCAGCTAAGGCATCCTTAACAACTTTATATGTTAGCTCATTTTCCAAGTCTAACGCTTCTACTATCTGTCCTGCCTTATTCCCCATACAATACAAGAGTTGATTCTTCTTTGTTCCATCACTCTCTGCACTTGTTGGTAATTTTAACAATTCAAGATAGCGTTCAAAATGAGTAATCCACTCTTCAAAATCTCCTGGATTCTCAAAATTAAATCCTCCTGGAGTCCGGATGGATGAGGGTACACTTATTTCTTTCACCTCTCCAATAAATCCTCCAGAACGCATTGATGCTGCGTCATCCATTGCACCTCGCTGGGATGCGGATGGGAAATAAAATTCTGTTGGTGGTTCTACTCCTGCTCCCGCGGCGCTGCGCTTATGTGGCGGAGTATAAACTCTATCATCCTTCAATGATTGAGCTGGGGAGGTTTGGGTGTCGTTATGCACTCTTGACGGCCCTTGAGTTGATCGAGACTGTTCCCACCAATTCACAAAACCTGGCATACGACTTTGCACATATTCCTTGAAAATTTGCACTGTAATCTGTTTATCTTCCTCCCTCATATTCGCTTCCAAGCGAAAATCTGCGAACCACTTTTCAATTTCTTTATCCATGTCCCGTCGGCTGATTTTCGAATCTTTAGAAAATCCTTCCGCCATTTTAAAAGTTTGAGAGAATCACTTGCACAATTTCACAAAATCTTGAAATTTGCTTAAAATTCGCGAGTCGTGAGACTTTTCACGCACGCTGCCACCATGTAATAATATGCTAGTTGTACCGAGCGGTTATGTACGTAACATATTATCGACTTTATTAAAGGTAGCTGAGTCAGTACAAGAGTCCAACCAGAATGAGACTACTTTAACATTCTCTCAGGTGAGAATATATATTGCGAGTACTGCGCAATAACCTGACCTTCAATAGCACGCTACCACAACATGATTGTTGCACAACTGCAATCATGTTGTATGCACATTATGATACCAACACAGTAGGTTTGACGATAGGTTGGACTATAGGTTTGGCTGAAGAGCTAAACGTTTCACGGCAGAGCTTTACGTTTGACGGAAGGGCTATACGTTTAACGGGAAAGCTTAACGTCTGATGATAGATGTATGCGTTTGACAGGAGAGTCAATATTTCAAACACTAGTTAGTCAAATCAATAGTTATCTACTGAATCCTTAAGCCTATAGTATAAGATTCAGTGGAGAACTATAGGTTTGGAATCATAGGCTACATGTTTGACAGAAGAGCTATAGGTTTAGAAACATAAGCTACAGGTTTGGGAGAGCTATTGGCTCGATGGGAGAGTTAAATGATTGACAGAAGATCTGAAGATTCTACGGGAGAGCTCAACATTCTACATGAGTGCTAAACATTCTATGGGAGAGCTAAACAATATACGGGAGAGCTAAACGTTCGATTGGAGAACTACAGATTTGACGGGAGAGCATTCCAGTTTTTGTTGTTTTCTTAGCACACAACCCCCGGGCGAAGCCGGGAAGCAAAGCTAGTATATCTTTCTTCTTATACTATAAATCTCAACGTCTGTGTGTGCCATCTAATATATAAAAGTGGAATGCTCTCCCATCAAATCTGTAGTTCTCCAATCAAACGTCGGTTTGAGTATAAGTTCGAATATCGGTTTGACTTTAGGTAGTCCATTGGTTTGAACTATTGGTTCGGCCTTAACAGCTATAAGTTTGACCAGAGAGCTTTACTGTTGGCGGGAGAGCCATACGTTTAACGGGATAGCTTAACTTTTGACGAGAGAGCTAAATGTTTCACGGGAGTGTCAATATTTCAATCAATATTTACTCAAATCTACAGTTTTCTTCTGATTACTTTAGTTTAATGCTCACACCTTAAGTCGAACCTATAGCTATACCTCCCTGAATTAAAATGGGACACCGTGAAAGTAAAAGTGAAAAAATGAATGTCACAAACAGACATTGAGATTCTTTAGTTGATACGTCGAATCAGTTTTACTCCCATGAAACGGCTAGCTCTCCCGTCCAACGCTTATCCTTTAAGCCGAACAAATAGCTCAAACCTCGTCACACAAAATAAAAAGTGAGGAAGGAAATGACACAAACCGGCATTCTTACTTTCACACTTTCGCAAAAACGGAATCTACTCCGTGACACCAACAAACTTTCTGTTTTATATATTAGACAGCTTGGCGACTAGGCTTCGCCCGGGGGTTGCGGTGAAAAAATTTTTTTATGTACAGGCTGCTCCTGTTCAAACTTGTGTCAATACCGTCAACCTATAGCTCTACCAACAAACACATAGCCCTCCCGTCTAAATGTATGGCTTACACTTCGAATCCGTTGCTCTTTTTACGAATCCATACCCCTTCTTCGATTTCATTTACTTTAACTTGGAATTTATATCACAACCGTCAAACCAAAAGCTCCAATGTCAAACTATATACTGTAACTATAAACCACCAAACGAATAATTCTCCCGTCAAACCAATAGTTCTCCCTTCAAACATGTAATTCTCAATCAATATTTCTCCGAGTACCTCTCATTCAAAAGCAATAGCTCTTCCGTCTAGTCTGCAGTTTCATACGTAAAATTGGTAGCTCTCCATTGATGATGCTAATATCCTGTGGATGCTCATATTTGCAAAAGATGCTAATAATTGCCGAGATGCTATCATGGTAGAGATAATAGTAAAGCGACAACTCTTATTCTTTTGCGTGCTGCAAAGCTTCATTATATACTCTTACATTAATTATCCGTTGAACTTATTCACCATCACTCGTTCCAGCTAGGTAGTTACAGAGACTTCAGAACCATACATTTTACGGGAAAGCCGTTGGTTCTCCAGTCATCCGTATAGCCTGTTGTCGAACCATTAGATGTATCGACAAACCTGTAGCTCTCCATTTAGTAGTAGTTTATTTAAATCGATTCGGCTGATTCGGCTCAGCCCTTTAGTTTAGTTTGCGTTGTAGTTACTTAAGTTCTTCCATTTACAATAAATTTACCTATTCACCTCTCTCTAGCTCTGTATTCCTCGTACCACAATAACAGCGTTTTTCAATTTGTCGCTATCTTCAAGATCATTGCATATAGGGTAAAAAGAGTCAATCAGGATAATTTGGGAGGAATTTAAGTATTTGCTTTCGTTGTGTACAGTAAAAATTGGAACAGGATAGAAGCTATCCCTATTGCCGGTTTGTTTATTTTTCCTGTCGCCATAGTTTCTAGTTCATATGTATTATGAACTTAATGCGTGGCAAGATTTTTTTTCATGCACGCTAGTTTAGCTAAGTTTTCTGATCGCGACATTACAGGGACAAAAGTATATTATTTTGCAAGGTACGGAGAAACCAGACACTGAATGCTGTTCGAAGTTAAAACTGTAAATACGGAAGACAACGGTAGAGGTATTTTCACCTATCGTGTAGGTTATAAATAATTATTTTTATTTCTCTATCAATTTTATTCTACAATTTTTTAACACTGTTTCTTCCACTACTTCCTGTGAAGAAACGTAACCACAGGATGGCCTACACTGACTCCCATTATTAGATTTAATTCCGAAAGGGTGTAAGATAATACTTTGCAAATGGTTTTGCTACCCTCTAGTTATTGTTTCAGTTCTAACAAATGACAATCCAGTCAAATACAGTGAATACAGTGAAACCCCAAAAACTGACTCAAAAATAGGAAAAATTGTTTTAAGTATTGTAACGGACTGGATCACCGATTGCAAGAAAATTGTGGAATCTAAACAGTGTATTAGTCTTAAATATATATCCGCGTAAAAACACTATATATCCAATTGTTGACAGTCAAAACGCCGATCGCAATAGCAATTTCGTCCCCTTATATATATATTTTTTTACTATAAATCTCAATGTCTGTTTGTGACATTCCCTTTTTCAATTTTACGGTGTCCAATTTTCATTCGGAGGGGTCATAGGTTTGACTAAAGGTTTGACTATAAATTTGACTACATTTCTGAGCTATAGGTTTGACTATAGGGTTGACTATAAAGATTTATGTCTGAGCTATCGGTTTGCGTATAGGTTTGAGCTATAGGTTTGCCTATAGGTTTGACTTTAGGTTTGAGCTCTGAGTCTGAGCTATCGGTTTGAGCTAAAGGTTTTACCACAGGTCTGAGCTACATATATGATTATAGACCTGATCTATAGGTTTGGGACAATGCGGGTTTTGGCGCAATTTTGGTACGAGTCTCTAAAATCCTTCCAATATTCAATATTTCAAGCCATAAACATTAAATTATTACTCAAATTCTCAACTTAAAACTCTCAATACGTCGCGCTCGTACTTTTTCCCGTATCCCATTTATACACCAATTCAGACCAATTTTACCGTAATTTTGAACAAAATCTTAAAAAATTAAAGAATTTAAATATTTAAACGAAATTACACAAAACGGAATTTTGTCCTCTTACTTCCCACTGCGCTACTATAATTTACACTGTTTGTATGCAAAATCCATTGATATTTTAAGAAAATCCAAAGAAGTGGAACAAAAAAAATTGTTGATTTCAAAACCAACAAAACTGAATTTAAGAAAACATAATATTTGCAGTAAAATAATTTGTATTCTTAATTTCCATTTCCACAATATAAGTTAAATTCATTCCAATAAGCTCGCCTGCTTCACTTTCTTTTAAAGTCGAAAACCTCGCTGGTAAATAGGAACGATAAACTTGTTTGGTTTCCAAATCCATAATTTTTAATAATATGCTACACTTGTTTAATCTTTTATTACAAGTTTTTTCTGCATCCCTGATTTCGTAAGGTTTATTTACATTAAGCTCTGTTATTTTTTTAAATTCAACACCCGCCGACTTGATATTATTGATTTTTGATTAAAGTTTTTGGTTCCATTTATTAGCAAACTAATTTAGAAATAAATATATATTACCTCAACGTATTTAATCAACTATTAAATCTAATAAAGATGAAACAAAACCATTAGTTTCTACAAGTTTTTTATATAAAATAAGACATAAATGACCACAATAAGAGGTTCCCACGTGTTGTAATATAAAAGACGAATATGTTATATCATTTTTCACTTTCGCCGTGTCCAATTTTCATTCGGAGGGTCATTGGTTTGACTATAGGTTTGAGCTATAAGTCTGAGCTATCGTTTGAGCTAAAGGTTGTACCATCGGTCTGAGCTACACATATGACTTTAGGTCTGAGCTATAGGTTTGAGTATAGGTTTGACTATAGGTTTGACTATTGGTCTGAGCTGTAGGTTTGACTATAGGTCTGAGCTATTGGTTTGGGTTAAGAGCTTTACTTTGCCGGGAGATCTTTTCGCTTGATATAAGAGCTATATGTTTAACGGGAAAGCTTTAAGTGTGACAGGAGATCTATACGTTTGACAGGGGAGCTATACGTTTGACGGGAGAACTATTGATTCGACGACAGAACTGTAGGTTTGCAACCATATGCTACAGGTTTGACGGGAGAGATATTGGTTCGACAGATGAGTTAAGAATAGACAGGAGAGGTGAAGATTCGACGCTAGAGCTAGCCATTCGACGGGATATTTGTTGTATTCGTACCACACATTCCCCGGGCGAAGCAGGGTAGCAAAGCTAGTATATATATATATATATATATATATATATATATATATATATATATATATATATATATATAATGTAAATATTGGAATATAGTGTAAATATTTGATACGCATAGCTTTACCATATTTACGCGTAACTACACTATAAATCCAATTGTTGACAGCCAAAACGCCGATCGCAATAGCCTGTTTTAACAAACTGGCAAAAAGGGCACTCGCAAATAACATGGAAGGTATCCTCAGTTGAATTTTGATCACAAAATATGTAGATTTATCACGTCGGTTACTATTTTTCCACTTGATCCACATTGCATTTAACTGGAGTGTTTTATTATTAATAAATATATACGCCGTTGAATGAATAGCTCAGCAGTCATGTAAGTTTCATGCTACCGTCAAACCAATAGATGTCCTGTCAAACTTATAGCTCTTCATACACGAATCTCTACCTCCTTCCCCTAGAATAAGACATATTGGCAGAGACTGGATGATGATGGCACTGCGTAGGTCGGTTAAGATGGTTTGAGCTGTTTAATTGACTTGACTGTAGGCTACAGTGTACAGTATCCGGCTCATTTGGGTCATAAATGGAGATTAAAGAGTAACACAGGTTGAAATGCATTGTCTTTATGCCCGCCGGCCCATGTAGATGTGTGTCGTAGATGAATACAAAGACAAGTCTGAATAGTTTCAATAGAGCACGTAAATAGCTAAGTTGTGTATCTACAGCTAATCTCCATGGTTTCTAATTCTTACCACCATGAATAAAATGGCTAATTCACTATTCAATTATCTCTCACTCTCGTGTTAGTCAGCAAATGTTGCTAAAAATCAATAGGGGATATGCTCTCTTAGTAGTTGTAGTATGAGTTTTATTCTTTTGAGCCGCGGCTCCGTCAATATGCTTTGTTGATGGAGAGACGTTTCTAAGAAAGTTTCTAGAATGTGAATGACCCCAAAAAAACTCAGTCGTGTTTCCACATTTTACACAAATTTCTGTCATTGACAGGTGTTTTCGTTGCACAAAGACTTCTGGTAGGTTGAATTTTAGTCAGATAATTGCAGCGCAGATGCGAACGGGTAAATCGGAATCAAGATAACTTTCGCGCATCACATGTGTCTTACAGTATTTATAGGCTTTGGTACTACATGATTCGTTCAATCCTGAAACATCCTTTGCTAGAAGTTTCATCCAGCACATTAATACAATCTTAGCTTACTCTTGTTTCTGTACACGGGGGTGTAAGATCTTCCATCCTGCCATAGTGCACTACTAGTTATTTATCTGTGTTCAAAATTTCATGTGAATCTTTTTCGGAGCGTTCGAGAGTTATAAAGCAAGACCGACAGGAAACAAAATAGCTCTAGGAATTGCTCCGCAAATTAATAAACGGGCAACCGATTACGATATTTGCAGAGCTTTTGGAAATATTCTGAATGGTAAGTTTCTTATCTCAATGGCTTTAAGCGGAAAGACCTTGCAAAAATTCCAGGCCTAGATTAGATTCGATCACACATCATTTCAGCATTGGCGAATGAGAAACATGGCCATTTTGAGGGTAACCACCTGCAAGCGAAATATTATTCTTTGGGTTGTTTGGATCTCATACCTGACATTAAGGACGTATATACATCAAACTGTTTTAAGTGATAACTGTGGTGTAAAAAAAAGAATCAGGACCACGCAGGAATGAGCTAGATAACACTAATGGAGAGTAATCTTGGGGTCCGCAAAAAAGAAATTTTCTTAAGTAAAAGTTCCAGCTTTCGGGAAAGATGTTGATTGAGAATAAACTGGTGCGAATTGAAACAGTAATTTTATGTACCTCAATTAGCCTTTCCAAGACAACACCAGCGCTTGTTAACAACATTCAGCACTTCCTGTACGACGTATAGGTACCACATCTGTTTGTAGTTTCTGGAACAAGGCTTGTACCTGTTAATATTATATGCAATGAACGGGATTTGTGTTCAACAAGGGTAGTTAAAAGGTGACGCATGAGTAACTGAATATATATTGCAGGCGGGAAACTTGTTAAAAATGAACATCTAACACTAGTGTCAAAATTAGTCCTTGGGGCTGTTTGGAGGATGAGCATGGAGATGCTTGAAAAGGAATGAATAACAAAAATCTAACCTGCTCGTTGATGCAGATTAATTGAGGTCGTCTTGTAGGTTGCGTTCCTGCTCTTACAGATGTCGAGTTACGGATTCTTTTTAATTTCGTTCAAAGTTTTAAGTTCCTTCTTTTGATGGCGCCGAGTAAAGTAGTAGAGAATCCGGACTGTGAAAAAACGTTGCCATCGGCAGGAACTCGGGATATTTTGCTTTGTTTCCTGACCCGTCTTACTAAATGAAATGAATGTACAGTTGTTCGCGAATTTTAGATGGCTAGTTTTTTCGGCACACAGCATGAGGAACCATGCGTGAAAATATGTTTACGTAGTTAATTCTTTAGAATATGTAGTTTCTCTTCTAGCGCAAAACTAGTATTGATTCCGTCATCCCCCCCCGGAGGTAAGTTCCATGATAAATCATGCGTAAAGTTTTGTTGAAGCTGAAAAATTCACTAGGGCAGGGAAGGACTACCCAGTATTTGTAATCGCTGCTTAATATTAATCAGAATGAAACACTTTCAATCCTGCATGAACTGATACCGACAATTAAATTTAGATTTATGTTTCGTATTAATTCTTCAGCTTTAGTCGGATTTCACTTTTTTGCATCCCTACATCACTGCATCAAAAAAGAAAATGAACGAATTGGAGACTTTCAACTGATTTATGATAAGCAGAGAGTTTCAAATTATTCACGTCTTCTGATGAGATATCTCGAAGAGTAAGGAAAGTTGCAAATTGGAACGAGTTTATAAATGTAACTGGGGAGAAATTTCAGTAGTTGAAGTTACCTTCTTTAAAAAAATTGTAGCGAAGATCACATATAGCACAAATAGGGCACCGGTTACAGTAACTATATCTTTCTTAAACCTTTTTGGTGTCAGTTACTCAGAAATTACCACTTGTTTGTTATCCAGGAACTTTTGGGTTTCGAGTGACGAGAACATACAAAGTTTTGATTTTAACTTTTGTAGAATGTGCACTTTCTGTGTGTGAGCGTGGGACGTTGCCACAGAACTAAGCTTTTTAAATGTGTGAGAAGAAAGAAAAGAGGAAAGCGGGAGCGGAAAACAAGGATGAGGGGAAAGTTTCATAAAGCAGAGTACCCATTCGCTCAGTCTTCTGCCCATGGACATGGCCTCTAAACATGTAACAAGGATCCCAGGAGGGCGGGCAGTGAGGGAGACTGCGTACCATAAGAACACGCCGGAGAAAACTAGGCGTTTTTGACAATATACTTATTATGGAATTGCTGGAATAGGCAAGCGGCGATACGATGCTGAAGTTAATGCATACGGTAAAATAACTTCTATCCTGTAGTACACAAGAGAGCGTACCGCTGCGCGCTGTGAGAATAGGCAAACGTTTTGAAACATAGTAAAGATAAAAGTGGATTCATCGTTAAAAAACAATGGCTCTTTATTTGGGAGAAATCAGGGATCAAGATAACATTTTTATTCTTTCTTAGTTCAAATTTTGCGTGTTGCACGTCGAACCAACGCGTGCTCCAAAAGCTAGAGTTTTGAAGGACAGGTTATAGGTAAATTTATACTTTTCCATACGAAATGTTTGAGTTTTCACTTGGTTAGATCAAATATTAAGTAAAACATGTGAGGTTTAGTAGGGAAGAATACTCGACAAAGCTGACATTCTCAATGCAAATCGTTAGAGTTTTCAAGTGAAACTTTCATGTAAAACATTCAAGATTGGATGGAAAAGTTTCTTCCACTTTATATGTTATAAGTCGTACTTTTCTATGTAAAACGTTATAGTTATAAATTTTTGCTTGAATCCCCATAGCAAACATTGGAGTTTTGATGGATAAGGTTGTTTCCCAAAGTTGGACTTTTTCATGTAATATGTTGGAATTTGAGTTAGAAATACTTTGATTCTCATGCAAACCTCGTATCTATGGTGGAAACGGCTCAACTTTTTCTCGTAAAATATTGGAGTTATTACATGAAAAGCTGAAAATCTGGTTTAGAATGGAGTTGTCATAAAAACGGTTATTTTACAAAATTTATTTCTATCATTAAAAAGGTTTTAATTTCAATCGATATACTGAAATTCCCATCTAAAATATTTGACTTTATATTTAAAAAGCTTACCGAAAAAATTTAACTTCTTGTTGTGAAACGTTGGCTTTTCACTATTAAAGCTTCAAACGCATTCAACGGTAGATGTTTCTCTGGAATAGGTACAATTTCAAGTAAATCGTTGGAGTTATGATGAAAAAGGTTATTAGACAAAGTTGAGCTTTTTGATATACAATTTTGTAGTTTTTGCTTGAAAAGTTTCAATTTCATGTAAAACGGAGTTATTGCTTCAAAACACCATCAGACAAAGCTGATTTTTTTCATATAAAACGTTGGAGTTTTGTTGGAAAAGGTAATGAAACAAAATTGAACTTTTTCATGTGAAAAGTTACAGCTTCAAGCTTTGGCTTGAAACGCTTCAAGTTCATGTTAAACATCGTCGGTTTGGTGGAAAAGCTTGTTGGACAATTGACTTTTAGCTGGCCCGAAGAGGAAGTGAAGGAAAACTTATATTGAGACTTTTATACGTAATTATGCTTAACTGATATGGCCAAATATCTTCAAGAATAGATTTTCAAAATATATAATCAAAAATAGTAGAATAAAGTTATAAGTTTCGAAGCTTATCAAAGTGAGCATAATTTCATAAATATTGGCCGTCCATTCGCATCGTTCCATAATAGCAGTCACGTGTTAGGCAGGAAAAGGGAAGATGGAGATACTCACTAATTCTAATGAAATTGCAAAGTTGATGAAACTGAGCATTAAACCATAAATATTGGCCGTTTAACCTTGAAGTGTTCGAATTTTATGTAAAATGTTGGCTTGTTGACCTCCAACGAAACCTTTTTGGTGTCAGTTACTCAGAAATTACCACTTGTTTGTTATCCAGGAACTTTTGGGTTTCGAGTGACGAGAACATACAAAGTTTTGATTTTAACTTTTGTAGAATGTGCACTTTCTGTGTGTGAGCGTGGGACGTTGCCACAGAACTAAGCTTTTTAAATGTGTGAGAAGAAAGAAAAGAGGAAAGCGGGAGCGGAAAACAAGGATGAGGGGAAAGTTTCATAAAGCAGAGTACCCATTCGCTCAGTCTTCTGCCCATGGACATGGCCTCTAAACATGTAACAAGGATCCCAGGAGGGCGGGCAGTGAGGGAGACTGCGTACCATAAGAACACGCCGGAGAAAACTAGGCGTTTTTGACAATATACTTATTATGGAATTGCTGGAATAGGCAAGCGGCGATACGATGCTGAAGTTAATGCATACGGTAAAATAACTTCTATCCTGTAGTACACAAGAGAGCGTACCGCTGCGCGCTGTGAGAATAGGCAAACGTTTTGAAACATAGTAAAGATAAAAGTGGATTCATCGTTAAAAAACAATGGCTCTTTATTTGGGAGAAATCAGGGATCAAGATAACATTTTTATTCTTTCTTAGTTCAAATTTTGCGTGTTGCACACCATCAGACAAAGCTGATTTTTTTCATATAAAACGTTGGAGTTTTGTTGGAAAAGGTAATGAAACAAAATTGAACTTTTTCATGTGAAAAGTTACAGCTTCAAGCTTTGGCTTGAAACGCTTCAAGTTCATGTTAAACATCGTCGGTTTGGTGGAAAAGCTTGTTGGACAATTGACTTTTAGCTGGCCCGAAGAGGAAGTGAAGGAAAACTTATATTGAGACTTTTATACGTAATTATGCTTAACTGATATGGCCAAATATCTTCAAGAATAGATTTTCAAAATATATAATCAAAAATAGTAGAATAAAGTTATAAGTTTCGAAGCTTATCAAAGTGAGCATAATTTCATAAATATTGGCCGTCCATTCGCATCGTTCCATAATAGCAGTCACGTGTTAGGCAGGAAAAGGGAAGATGGAGATACTCACTAATTCTAATGAAATTGCAAAGTTGATGAAACTGAGCATTAAACCATAAATATTGGCCGTTTAACCTTGAAGTGTTCGAATTTTATGTAAAATGTTGGCTTGTTGACCTCCAACGAAACCTTCATAGGAAGGCAGACGCTGGGGCATTTGCTTCCAAAGACCGTTGGACAAACATGAATTTTTATGTTCTATTCTAGCTAATTCGGCAAAATTGAACTTATACGTGTATAACATCGGAGTTTCCACGAAAAAAAACTTCAATTTGATTTTAAACGTTTGATTTTTCGTGGAAAAGCTAACGTGAATATCATGTAAAATATCTGGGATTCAGCCAAAAACATTATAATCACAACATTGAACTATGTAATGTAAAACATTGGAGTTTTGGCCAAAAACGTTACATGACAACATTGAACTTTGTGACGTAAAAAATTCCAGTTTCCAGTTGAAAAATCCAAATTCATGTACAACGGAGATTGACCTTAATATACATCATAATTACGATAATGATATACGTTGCACCATAATTTTACAAAGTTGAAAAATGGGTCTTCGGAACTTTTTTCGCAGGAGATTATTTCGCAGACATTTTCGAGCGGGCAAAATTCCTCGGCTTAAGTTTTCCGCCGGACTCTTTTCCGCAGTTAAGTTTCCGCCGATCCGGGCGGAATTCCGCCAAGCATTTGTCGCGGGCGAATTTCCGCCGTAACTTTGATTTGGCTGATTATTAAATTTGCACCCGTTGCGTGAGAGTTCGGGGGGTGAACCAACCATAATTTGGGCCTCTAACCTAACCTGGTGACCACCGAGATGGCTGTACGAGGCCCTAACAGAAGGTTGCATTAGAGTTGTATGTAACTGCAGAATTGGGAACACATCGCCGCCGGGCCGAGCGAAGCGTAGGCTCCGGCCGCTGTGTTTCTGATTCTGTAGTTAGGTAAAACTCTCATGCAACCAGATGTTAAGACCGAGTGCGCCAACGAGGTGGTTGCCTGCGTTAGGTTCGAGGTCCCAATTATGTTTGGTGGAGGTTAGGCAAAATACTCGGAAGCCTGGTTGCACCCGGTATGTGTATACACACAAGCGTAATTTTGTCCGCGTAAAATTGGCCGGAACGGCGGAAAAAACTTGAGCGCGGAAACCCGCCCGCGAAAAAAAGCGCCGCGGAAATTTGCCTGCGGAAAAATGTCCTAAGAGCGAAAAATGTCATGTAGAACGTTCGAGTTGTTGCTTGAAACACGCCTATTTCATGTAAAACATTGGAGTTTTTGCAAAAAACGTGGGCCCCGGATTACCCATAAGGCACGGTCTTGCCATGGGTTGGTGTTGGACTTGGGCCACGGTCTAGCCATGGGCCCGGGGCTAAATGAAAAAGTCAAGCCAGCTAACAGTACTGCACACTCGTAGGTAAACACCAAGAAATTTGAAATGTAGGTAAATCTCATCATTACTGTTGTAGTAAATACCCCTATTCAAAAATTTTCCTACTTTTTCGTTTTTACCGAGAAAAGCGAGCTTGAAGTTCTGGAATTCGTATATGATTCACTACAGGGCCCGCGCACATATTATATTATGCAATCGTGTTCTAAACATTTTTAGCAAAAACTTGAACTATATAAACCAAAAATGATTGGATTAGGCAAATTATTGGATTCTTTCAAATTAAGTTTGCAAAAATATCAAAAAGGAGTTTCAGAAACGCAAAACTAATCGCTACGGTAAAACAGGACAGATTTTCTTCAATCAAGCGTACAGGATTCGAAATCATGTACATACGCTGGTTTTTTTACATTCAGCTGATCATCCATCGTCCAGGACGATTTAGTTTTATCATGTAAGACTATCATAAGCTACTTTTGACATATTACGATGTCTTTATCGCCGGGAACCTAATTTTGTTGACCTGATTCATGGATAGTTCCTAATGTCTTTATTGAATTTTTGGGGAATTTGGCAAAAGTAGGAAAATTGGCTAGGAGGGATATTAACTACAATCATATTGATGAGATTTATCAACATTTCTAATTTCTCGGTGTTTACCTAGGAGTGTGCTGTACTGTAAGTGGTTAAATCATACTGATTGGCATACCTCCGTATGCCGTAACCCGATACAATTAGATTACTTGACGTAACGTAGTAGAATCCAATCCCCCGATCTTATGTTGCTAATGTTATTTCATTTCGATACAGCGTATTTGTCTTCATGACGAATTTTTGTCTGTGTCCCCTGACTGACGTTACGCTGTATGGAGGTTTCATGGGTTACTAAAACAAAATCGAAAAAATTAATCGGAGTGAATGGAATTCGGTGGTAGCTGATTTCACTACAAGGGTAGCATAAGTTGTCATGATTTTAGGCAAGTTTTCAAAACGTTAGTGACATACAAGTGATTTTAGCCATGCCAACTCGTATTACCGCCATTAATAAACACAGTGATGAATAACGTACTGATGAATCCCATTGCCTTTATTATTGGGTTTGTAAGAATTTGGAAAGATAGTGTCTGTATGACATGATAACAACACTAACATATATACCTGCTTTCTACAATATTCTCGGGAATGAATTTTTAATTACAAGGAGGTAATTGGAAAGATCATATTCATTCAATCAACATTAATCTGGCGAAAGACACACATATAATCAATTTTACACTTATTGTATGGTACTCACGTTTCACAAGAGTAGAATTAAATTTGTAGAATTTTGGGATCTTGTTAAGGTTCACTTGACTTATGTTTGCTGAGTAGTGCTGAGCATTTGGCTATTTCTAACTACATATAATTACTATAATCATAATTTTATGCTACTCCGTCCATTTACTTCCGTCCGATAACAAGAAATTAAATCATGCTTCTTGTACAAATAGTCATCCCTTGATGGGGTCATTAGAGAAATACCATACGAAACATCAACTGTGTGTTTGCCTCCCGTCAGACAATACCTACTTGTGCAATTTATACAGGGACACATTAGGATATGTGTTTGAATCCTTCATTGTAGTCTCAATTACAAAACTCTTCGAAGTAAAAACATCTATAAGGTTACTTATGGAAGTGTATTGCAAAATGGTTTACATGGCTGCGTGCCACAATTTTATCCGCTGAACATAAGTACAATCAAGTAGTAAGATAAGGAGGGATTACTTTCGTTATGTCACACCTCAATTAACCTCTTCCGCACATAAAGGATAGACGCTGCATAGTTTTAAAACCAGTTGTCATGGACATGAAGATCTGTGTTGCATAGTTAAATTTACTCAGCGCGGGACTTTTAAAACATGCATAGTTAAATCCCGCATAAACTGGCCATTAGATCAGTGTTGCATACATGCGAATTTCTTTCCGCATCTCGTATTCATAGGAAATTTAACTATAGCTACAACTGGTGAGAGCACGGGTCTAGCGTTCTGAAATGTATTTTATAGCGTGGTATATGCAAAGCGCGAATGTCATAACAAAAAGGTCGCATGCTTACAGAATTTCTCCAATATGTCGGTGCGGTAGAGATTAACATGTTGCGAACCAACACTTTTAAGCGTATCCTTCATGGTAACCCAGGTTGCCATAGCAAGCTACTTAGCCATAGACTAGAGAAATGAAAGGTTAAGGAATTTTAGTTACTTTAAAAAAATTATCGTTAAAGATGTCTATTCCTTACAAAGCAACTTAATTTTATCTGAAAGTGCGTTGAAAACTGTCTTCAAGCTTTCGTTTGCAAGAATGGCACTAGCTAGCGCGATAATTGAAACCCCCGCAAAGAAAATCAGACTGGTAACCAAATATTGGCAACAGTGAACTACTTAGCGGAGGCGAAATATTTTTTTCAATGCAACACTGAACCAACAATCCATGGCAACAGTATTTTAAAAATGCAACAATGAACCAACCGTTCGCAAGAGTTTAAAATATTTGTTTGAATGAAAGTTGTCTAGGAGCAGACGCAGACATAACAATAAATGGATTCCATGTATTATGTAGAAAAAATAATAAACAGTGTATGGTGGGATTTCTTTGAAGTAACTAACTTAATTGACAAAATGCTCACTTCATATTGCTAACATGCTATAAAACCTATGTACGCTTCAAAGTCGTATTTACTATTGAATTACCCAACCTTCCATGGTTGAAGCACACAATGCATAGGATAAAGTAAAAGTCGCAATAAAAATGTTTACAGACGAACTGAGTAAGACAGTTGGTAATGGGTAATGATACTTATTGTTTATTATGTACTCGAGATTACAAATGTTCTACAATGTGAAAGGCTGTGGTTCAGTTTTTTGTGAATTTTTTTTCTGGCTATACATGCGATCATCAGAGGTTGCGTGGAGAAAAATAAATTGTAACCATGCTGAGAGCGGATCCCCCAACGAGTCATGAGACTTTATCGTACGGGCAATACCATGTTGGGCCCATCAACGTAAGGTAGTTTATCTCAAGAGCTAGTACTACTTTGATTCATAATTGAATAGCTACTAGCAGTAGGAATTAACTTGTTAGAGTTTAACATTGGCATTTGCGAAAAAAAAAATTCGCAATATTTTGATGTACCTCCTAGCATAGAGATTTTCAAATTCTGTTGTGACGCGCCGTACATCACAGTCGAGAGAACCGCCCATCCCCGCACCCGGTTCTTCTCCCTGAGGAGAAATGGCAGGATGATAGTGTGCGAAAGTTTCGACTTGCTACCGCAAAACAGGAAAACTGTTATAAAATGATATGAAAACCTGTCATGGTTCACTTACATAACATATTCCCGAATAAGCATAATGGCGGTCACCACAACTATCGTCACTAACCGTGACATAGTTTTAAACATTTTTAGCAAATTAGCAACATATATAAACTTATAGATTTGGTCATGTACATTTCTTAGTCTAGCACCACTGAATCAGGGAATATTGCAGGTAAGTTAGCACTGCCTCCACGATATAGAACAGAACCTCCAACTCCAGCATAGGTTGTGCAGCATTTAAGATTGTAAGTACCATTCTTTGGCTTTGTAATTGTTTTGGGCGCATTAAGTTTTCTAACCTTCCCAGCGATTTACATCTGTAGTGCCAAGAAATAAACTAGACTTTCGTAAAAATCTGGTGTAGTTTTTTAATGTAGAGCAACTTGCACCGTTCGTAGAAAATTGCATCTCTTCTGGCTTGTAGGAAAAAAACTAAGTAAATTGAGAACACGAGTCGGTACAAACTAGACTTAAGAGCTATTTTACAAATCCAAGGAATGTCAGTAGATTAACAGAAAATTGTGATGATATGCTTGATCGAGAAGAGAGCGCGAAATTGTTACGTTACTTTTACATTACATTATCATAATATCCGTCCTGAACAGACTTCAAAAGAAGTAGTCCAGAGTATTCACTTACATAACTTAGTTTAAGCGGAACAAGCGGTTACTCTTTACGATCTAAGTGTGCTTTTGTAATGTTCTGGGAGTATTGCGTTAAAACAATTCAATCTTCCATGTCTTTTTGCTTAACCTCTTCCCCACCAAAAGGAAAGCTTTGGTCACTTCGAAGGTATGGATGGAGCCGAGGATGAAGAAGAAGTCGCCATGCTCACGCTATCACCCGTTCCCATAGTAGTTTCATTAATTGGCTCTGGCAAGCGTTCCATATTGGATATTGCGCAGTCATCTCGTTCCTTCTTAGACTCGTTCACAATGGGTAACGCTGAATCCAATGACATTTTCCTAAAAAAAACAAAGGAAAGCTTATAAGCTTATTTCTGAACTCCACTAACACTGAAAACTAAAAACCATCTTCGCACTCTCTCAAGGATTCAATTAAAAAGAAAAGCTGCAATCGAAAAGAAAAAAATCCATCCAAATAAATTGAACAAAAATTAATATAAAGCAGGGAAACTTAATCAGGCATGTTCCAATGCAAACCTCTTCATGCTAAGAATTTATCCCTTACGTGCCTTATCGGAGTTGTAGTATTCTTGGTTCGGGCATGCCAAAATTACTGATTACGCAAACTACAAAACATAACGTCGTCATATCTGGCCAGAATAAGCGCACCTTGTATCGCGGATTACTGTGTGAATTGACTTAAAACTTTGTACACAACATGAACACAAAATTTAGGGCATCTTAAACAAGCAGCTCTCACAAGAACTAATGGAGATAGCGACGAATGCGGTTACGATATGGAGAATCCAGACTCAAATTAGGCCTTCACAAACAAAGATTGAATATTAGTAGATGTAACTCACTAAACAGTGGAATCAACTAGAACTGAACACCAAGAGCGCTAAGCTTACCGTAGGTGACCTAATATGGTATTCTACCCTCGCTTCGCTTCGGTCGGCGTCACGGTTCCCAGAGCCTAACCCAACTCAGCTGATACCACGACCCGAGCTTCGCTCGGGTCGGGTCGTATTACTTTATTACTTATGCCAGCTCAGCATGACTTAATTTCTCGCATCGTTTTGTAAGGTTACCTAGGAACATGGTCAGTTATAAGGCCCCGTATAACAGCTAGGCTAAAACTTCGACGCAAGTAAGTCGTCTTTGCTGCCTAAATGACAACCTCAATGCGCAAACTAAATGCGTGTGGTACAAAGTTGCGGTCTACAAAGAATGAGGCGCGACCCTGAATTTGTGATGTATCCAGGTTTCACCGCAATTAGCCTATTTGTGGCTACGTCGGCGCCTTTTGGTATCAATGGGCACCTTCTTTACAAATCTAGGTCACACTGTACAGCACACGCCTTTAAATGCATACAAGGAAAGAATGCATCAAAGACAATGACTTACGATGACTTATACTTCAATTTGCCAACTCGCGGCCCTCTTCGAAAGCGTAAACTTATAGAATTAAAGAATACAGAGAGAGCGCACTCAAGAGTTCAGGTATGAGTCATAATCTATGACTCATTCTTGCATTCGCCACGTTAGGGCCCTTTTCAAAAGCACCGACTTTTACGATTAAGAATATAGAGGGCACGCTATCACCGAAAGTATGAGTCGTAGCAGATGACTCAGATATGAGTCAAACTGTAAGACTCATCCTTTCATTCGACACCTAACGGCCCATTTCGAAAGCAAGGACTTTTAAAATGAAGAGTATAGAGGGCGCATGTTCACTACATAGTGTGCTACCTATTATCAGCTCATGTGTGTGAGCACTGCACGTTTCTCCGAACTATGGCGTTCGGAGAACAAGTGAGGGAAAAGTTTACTTTTACATGCATTTAAACGAGGGTGGGGGGTCTCTTCTAGTCTTTTCATCCAAGGATGACGTCATTCGAGTATGGCTGAATTAGGGGTGCAGTTCCACTTGATTTGCGCTTAAACACAGGGTGCGGTATATATTGTACTATAGTACACCGTGTTCCAAAACTTATGTTCCCTTTTCCGCGACATCTGGCGGCCGTTTACTTGTACCCCATGGTCAAAAAGCAAAGTTCATGTTGTAGAGGAAGGTTCAAAGTTTTGTTTCATGTCAATGACCTCGATGTCAAAGGTCATTTTCATGCTATGGCGCGCAAAATTCCAAAATGGAAATTTTTTCGCCATGGCAGAAAACAATCCAAAGAAATGTATGTGTGTACGGTGATTTTGTAGAAACAAATTCGATATTAGCAGTTCAACGTAACTTCAAAAGACACTTTTAACGATCTTCTCCATGTCAGGCGTCGATTCGTCGTTGGTATCGAACTTTTACGGAAGACACAAGAAAGAGCAGGTGGGCGCCCACAAATTTTGGAGCACCCACCTCTTCTGCTTTGTTCACTTTTAACACTTCCTTCTTCAGTAAAATTTCGCTGCCAACAACGAATCGGTGCCTTACATGGAGAAAATCGTTAAAAGTGTCTTCTAAAGTTACGTTGAACCGCTAATATCGAATTTTTTTCTAAAAATCACCGTACACAAAAAAATTTCTCTGCATTGTTTTCCACCATTGCGAAAAATTTTCAATTTTTGAATTTTGCGCGCCATAGCATGAAAATGACCTTCGACACAGAGGTCATTGACATTAAAAAAAAAATTTCGCCTTCATCTACAAGATGAACTTTGGGGTCCACTAGATCTACCTCTTAAAGCATTATGAGAGCCGGGTACGAGCCTAATATAGTCGTATTCCTGGAGGAGTCATGCCCCGGTCAAAGGGGTCAAGTGACTTTATTTGGTTACAAGAGGCTCTGATAATGCTTTTCGAGGTAGATCCCGTCGATGCGTAGTTCAAAAAGTGGATAGTATAGATTTGCGAGTCGATTTTTTGGGGTCGATGGGAATGCTGCAAAAAGGATAGCTCCGCTATCCAGGTTTTGCAGCAAGATTTCGTGTGAAAAATCCTACATATTTGAACAAAGAGTTTTCAAAAAAAGGCAATTTAGTTACGCCAGGACCCTATACAAGTTTAAGTGCTACCTTTAGGCTACCTGATAGCCTTGGTCCCATTATAAAGTAGCTGCCCCTTTGGGAGATATGGGGGGTCAAAGATGTGACATTTTTCCGGGTTCTTTGCTCACAGGTACGACCGAAAAGGTCATAGAGGTCTAAAAATTTGCGCACTACCCTTATTTCATATGGAGAATCTAATTCTATGACTCTCAGAAAGATTCCATTATCAACTACCCGGGTCCCGGGAGCTACTACCCGGGTAGCAAAAACTGCCCGGATCGGATAATTTACCTTTAAACTGATATTACGGTGTTTCCTACATCACCACCTTTCCAAAAATGTATGGGGGGTCACTATTTCTTTCTATTGACTCAAAACACTGTACAGTGTCCCAAGGTGACAAATTTAAATCTAAGTTATGCAATACGATTCATGTCTGAATCAGCGTCTAAGACGCAGTATTTTGGCCAATGCAATTACAGAGGAGCGTTCTGCACTTTAAATTATTGAAGAAAAGGTTATGCGATGATTGCCACTAGCTGGCGACCACAAGTAATTTTCAATGATTGACTCATTCATTCCTGCTCTATGGCATTACGTTAGATAATCGCCTTTGTTCTTGTTCAAGAGATGCAAGAGCCGATGCTTCTGACGCGTATATTGCCTCTACACTAATGGGTCGTCTCGGACCCGGTCTCGTGGCTCAGTTGATCGAGCGTTGAGACCCTATTGTGGGAGGGAGAGAGGCGTAGGTTCGAATCTTGGCCGATTCGATCGTCACGTAATGACATAGATACAGGTTTTTCCACACTAGTTAAAGGCCACATATAATAGGTGCAATAATAAAAAACGATGGCCAGGTTGAGCTGGCTTAATTCAGCTACCGACAGCTTCAGCGACCAGTAATACAAATTCTGCCTCTAATCCTCAGTGACACTGCAAGCAGACCGCACAATATCGGGCGTATAAACATTATCTCAGCAAACATTTAAATAACTTAATATATCAGATTCATCTGAGAGTGGTAGACGGCTTGATTCGATGCAGCTTAGGTTTTTGATGCTGCATGTACGGTACTCTATCACCAATACACGGACAAGCCGGGGCGCGTCGTGCTTACCTCTCGTTAAAGAAGTCATATGAGCTAGGGGCCGACATAGATCTGCCATTGATAAGGAGGCCGCTTTTAGAATTATTCCTCTTGAAGGGATGCTGAAACGAGTGGTTCTTCAGCATAGTTTTAACAAGGATGAGTGTATCCAGTTTCGGTATGGAACGAACACAGTTTATAATGTCTTCTTCCGTAACTTCTACGTAACTTAAGCAATGCTCCTCTTCGGAGGGTAAAGGCATCTTTCCACATTTGGTCACCCAATCATGAATCTGTCAATACAAAATAATCAAGCATGACTTTATTACATATGCTGATGGTCTCATTTAAATTATTTTCTCGTGCACATTTACTTCCATTCTTGAACTCCTTAATTTCCATTTCCAATGAGTTGTAAGCCTAATACTTCCACCGGAAAGAAAACACAGTAGCGAGCAGGTAGTTGAAAAGAATAGAACTTAATAGGAAGGAAATGTAATTTTTGTAAATTGTAAATTTCTTAAAGAAATGTATTAGATCCTCTTTCGCTTAATGCGCACCTAGGAAACTTGCAAGCAGTGACTTACTTTAATTTCTTGAAGGCTTATTCGGTCCTTCGGGTCTTTTGCCAACATTTTCAACAAAAGGTCCTTAAGGTGAAGGGAAACGGTTGGATGGGGAGGGAATACGAGTTTGTCTCTCTGGATCTTGGTGTAGAGCGTCATGATATTTGAATCATGGAATGGTACTCTTCCAAACACAAGTGAGTAGAGTGTAACCCCAAGTTGCCATATGTCCGAAGCTTTTCCACTGTAGCTTCCTTTTGGAATAGCAAGTGCCTCTGTAATCAGCCAAAAATGACGAGGGAGAACCCTGTTACTTTAATTTCACTCAATCGACAGTTTTCAACTGTTCAAATGTAATTTCATCGCTTTATAATTGCCCCAATTCAGAGACTATTCACAAAAGGTCAGCGTAAACACTATAGACCACAAATTTTGTATGTAATAATTTCGAAATGCATTGATGCTATTTGGAATGAGGTACAAGGCAACAGATATGTTGTGGTAAGTGTCAACACGGACTACCAAAAACAGCATAAAATGAAGTCTCAGGGTCGCCAGGATATCGCGAACAGTATCGGTTTGAAGGTTTTCAATAATTTGCTTTAGTTGGTTTCGAATGCAATTCTGAGTTTCTCAGAAATTGTGGTCTTATGATGGAGCTAAGTTCAGTTCCACGCACGGATACGCTGTAGTATTCTACCTTCAAATATTCGAATAAGAGTCTCCTTGCCTACTCTTGTTTCTTGTACGAGATATGGGGCATACGTCCACAAATCCTTATTTTCAGCTCCAGTGAAAGTTACCAAAATTTTACACAAATACTTGCTTCCTGTTTCTATTGAAGCTCGCTAATAAAATTGTCTGATCCGATACTTTTTCAAAAGCCCATCTCTTGTGCTTTGAAGCTATATAGAATTTGCTCAGTTAATCATTTAGATTTGATAGTTTAGTAACCATTCAATTTGACGATATTAAGAAATCCCTGTACAGCCAGTTCAGGATTCAGAAGAGTGGCATCTAATTATTTCATGTCTACTTTAATTGCAATCAGCGAAAACGCTGAGTTGTTCAAGAAAAACATAATGTTAATCCAGAATTATGACCGCCATTTTTTGAGTTGACATGGAATTTGTTACTGTCAATCCTAAATTCCTAAACAACTCAACTAGGTAGTGTATAATAAACATCACCATATTACAAGAAAACGGGATTAACCCGGATTTAACATCTGTGTATTGATAATGGTAGTTGTTTCAGCGCTATTTGAATATCCAAGGTAAGGGATATGAGGACCTTATTTCGAATTGAACACGCAGTGTGTACTGTACTACCGATACATTGCAATCGTTGCTTGGTAACAATAATGTCTTCAGGAAAACAGGAGAATGCTTATGTGTAGTGTTCCTTACATGAAATGCATAAAGTTTTTTACAAAATATTTGCCATATTTGCGACATTTGTTATTGTTACTGTGAATTGATAAAAACCGTAAAAAGTACAATGCTACTGAGGTTGAAACATTGCAAGTTTAGAAGTATAAAAAGGTATTACCATGGGCAACGTAACAAATAACACACGCGAATGTGGCAGTAATGATACGAAGTCTGAAAGTAGCATAAGCAACGGAATGAAATAGGAAGCAAAGCCATTAAAAATAAAGAAAACCTCGAAGAAAACATGTAAACGCTAATGCTTGCTGGAGTACATATAAAGTAAATCGTGAAGAGAAAGCACTAGCTAATACTAAAAATCTTTTGAAGACAACTTACCAGGAGCTATGAAGGCAGGAGTTCCAGAAGTACTCGTCAAAAGTGCATCTTCCTGTCCATCGAATTCATTGCAGACACCGAAATCTGCAATTTTGATGTGGTCATCATCTCCAACCAGAAGATTGGAAGGTTTTATGTCTCGGTGTATGATTTTCTGGTAGTGGAGGTACTCTATACCGAGGACAACGTCTCTGAAGTATTTCCAGGCTTTCTCCTCTGACAATGGCGTATCCGTTGGCACATCAAGAATCTCTCCTCTCTCAAGAAGCTCAAATGCTGGTAGAATAGCCAATGAGTTGGTTAAGATTCCCACACCGCCACGACATAAATATCCTAATCATCAACCATTCATCTATGAATGGTTGACTAGCAACAGGTTGATAGTTTCCACTTTCCACCATGTGCACTACCGAAGGTGTAAAATTTTATCACGCTTTCAGTAAAATTCCCATGTTCTTCAATGCAAACCCACCTCTACCCCTATTTTTTATCGCAGTCACTAGCAAGTGTGGTACAAGTTCAATGTCATCTTTTTCGTTATGATTTTTATAAACCGAATCTTCTCGCAAACTCTGCAACTCTCACTCTACTATCTTCTATTCCCCCAAATTCTCCATTTAGCAATCGTATACTTTCTCCTCTCTTTCCCAGTTTCTCACTTCTACTTGTGTTAAAGAAGGAAAAACCAGGAAAAACCAGTAAATTCAGACAGAAGAACAGGAATTTGGTAACAACTTTATATTTTCTCACGTTCTCTCCGTTCTGTTTTTTTTCAGAACAGCTTCCGCATTTACAGTGGGGGTATTATCTTCAAACCAACATGTCCTACTGATCCCGACAATCCTCCGAGGTAGCAAACTCAACTCAGTGTTATTCCCCAGTCCTAACCTAGTCTCGCGGGAGGATAACATTCCCAATTTTTTCATGGAACATAAACACTGAAGCGATTGTCTGACTCTTTAAACATTGCGAAACACGTTAATCTATGACTTCGCAAACGTTTATACTATCCAACCTCTGCAAAACCCTGCTGTTTCCTTTCCCTTTGTATTTACATCAAAATTTCTCCACTACCATAACTCCTTGCAATTCGAACTTGACAATCTTCCATTTGCTTCCGTTAGTTAGTTGATAAATTGGAGCAGAAGCTGTCCCTTTCTACCGGTTTGAAATACATTTTTACACCGGCTAGTACACATTATTAAAGAAAATATACTAAAAAAAGCATAAACCTGAGAAGACGGATCACTTCTTTCATGTCACCATGGAATCTTGTCCGTTACTGCTATGTGCTAAAATGGCGCTTAGATTTGCTTGTTCAAACTCATCATTTTCGCTACCTTTCTTGTTATTCCACCGAAGTGCAAACTTTTTCTAATACAAGCATAAGTACCATGAATTCGTGAATTTTGGAAGTCCATGCAACGAAGACACTGGAACAGTAAATCTGGTGAGCGGTAATGGTATGTATAGGTATTCGAACTGTAAATATCAAATTGTTAACGGCTTCCACCGATCGCAATACAAATTTAACCCTATACTATATAGTATATACTACATTTTGCCTATCTTGTAAATGTAAATAGATTATATTGAATATACTACCGTAAAATTCCGCCATTAACCCAACCCGCGTGTAGCTCATAATTAAAAATTTGAGGAGGGAAATACTCTTTATCCCGCGTATAGCCCACTCCCGCGTATAGCCCACTCCCGCGTATAGCCCACTCCCGCGTATAGCCCACTCCCGCGTATAGCCCACTCCCGCGTATAGCCCACTCCCGCGTATAACCCATGCATATATTCATAGAAAACAGAGCAGGTAGAAGGTACTTTACTCTCCTTATAACCTTATCTCTCGTAATCATTCCCAATCAGTTCCTTACAATTCCTTTCATGACAAAGGACCAGTTTCCTGAAGCAATAATAGTTGAGGTGAAACAGAAAGGTTAGATTAACTAACACGTGATGAAAATTTGGCTGGATAAGTACTGGAAGGCTCGCCCTATGGCGAATAATAAAAAATAAAACCCGCCTATTAGCCACCCTCGCGTATAGCCCACCCTCAATATTATTTTGGCAAACGAAAGTCGCTGCGCCATGGGTTATATGCGGGATTTTACGATGTTAAAGAGATCTCAAATCGTACAATTCATTGTATGAATCGTAAAGTTATTTTCAATTACAATATGAATACGGAAATGTAATACTGATGTATTGCAGGGGCTGTGCTAATACTGCTAACGGCCAAATTAATCGAATAAATTTATCTATCTATCTATGTATATGTCATGTATATTTACTAGTATAGAACTAAAATGTCAAATTGTAAACGGCTTTCACCGACCGTAATAGAGATTTTTACCCAAAATATATAGTATATACTATATTTTGCCTATGTAGTAAATATAAATAGATTCTATTGCATATACTCTTTATATCTTACTCCCTTGGCTACCCGGCTTTGGCCGGGGTTTCTGTGGTACAAATTCACACGACAAATCGAAATGCTAGTGAACGAGCTAGCTCTCCGGACAAATCTTAAGTTCTCCCGTGGAACCAGAAGCTCTCTTAAGAGCCTGACGTTGCCAACTATAAAAAGGAGCCTATGATTTTGAAACTTAAATCATAATGAAAAGATTTTTTATCTAGATTTTAAAACTTGATAAATATTGAGGAATTTTAAAAACAGATGGAAAAAAATAAATTTGCATGAATATAATGCATAAAAATGCTTATACTTGTAAAGAATGCAAATTCGAAGATACCGAGAGTCGCTCACGGAGTTTTACGCAAAATGACTGAGTACTTTTAATATGATAACCTGCATCGATGTCGTCCATTTAACTTTTATTTGTAAACAATTTCAGTAGCTTCATTTCTATATGAAACGTTATTAATTTGATCTAAACTAGACTTAACTAGAATCAAGTGAAGTGAACACTGCTGAAAAAAATGTTTCCAGTAATGTTATCAAACGGGAGATTTTGCATCGAAAACGTTGTACTATTTTCTTAATACTCAATATATTTTTGAGATTTATAGCTACAAAGTAAGCTTTCAACGAGTTCTTTCAAAAAATATATACAGTGATTTGCAATGCGGACTTTTGATGCTTAAATCCAACAGTTAAAAATTCATCCACTCTAGACGTCCGCCAACTTACATATTCTCAAGTAGCCCCTTTTCTTTATTTGCGATTATCTGAGTCAGCTATCTGTTTAAAATTATAAACGTGCTATACTGTCATAGCTGCTATACGATAATCTGGTAAAACATGGTGCTACAATTTTGCCCCAAAACTTAGCTACAGCAGTTGGCGCAGAAAAAACCAAAATTTTTTGGAAACCCTACATTTGAAGTATACATCTACTTGCGTCGATATGTCATCCGTAATTCCATTCAGTTAACTCAGGTTGCTATTTATCTGTTGAATAAGAGTTCCTCTTTCGAATAAAGTTACATAAACCCTGTTTAAACTGTGACCATACCATGATTACAGCTTATGCATCATGCGTAAAACTTCGTGAGCGCCCTTGTTTGTGTTAAAGATTAATATTTCGAAATTTGAACTGTCACCAAAACGGAATCTATTCGGTGGCACCAACAAACTTTCTGTTTTAATATATTAAAGTATATTTTATATATTGATATACATATTAATAAATAAAAAATTAAATACTATACATGGATGTATGTCTACTAGTATATAACTAAAATGTCAAATTGTTGACGTCTTTCCCCGACCGCAATAGAGATTTCGCCCCATACTATATAGTATATACTACATTTTGCCTATGTAGCAAATGTCAATAGATTCTATTCAAAATACTCTTTATATCTCATTCATGTATATCTACTAGTATATAACTAAAATGTCAAATTGTTAATGGCTTTCACCGATCGCATAAGCCTATTTTTCAAACCGGTAAAAAGGGGTAGGACACATTCGTGCCGAGGAATACACTTCCGATTTTTCTGCTTACTCTGAACCTGCCCGATACTTTTCAGTTTTCTTTTATATGGCTTCTATCAGGCTTCCACAGATGGCCATTAAATCGTATTGGATGCAAGCAAATACTGTACGCCATATAAAGAGTGCAAATTGTAAAAGTAATAAGATATAAGACGTCCAGGAACCATTGCATTCCATCCGTTTCCCTACAGTTCTACGCTACACTTGTTTGGCAACATGCTTTCTCTTATCCCAGCTATACATTTACATTCTTAGTTCCAACACAGGCTTTCTCTTCTCTCCCGTTAGTCACCTTTTCTTTACTCCCAAGTTTCACGTCCATCCAATGGACTCAGCATATTAGTAAACTAGAATAGGGGAGATAAGCGCAAGTTTTTTTATAACTTACCAAGGTACAGGTTGTCCTCCGCAGGATCATCTAAAACTTCTATAAGCTTAACGACATTGGGGTGGTCCAGCTTTTTGAGAATTGCAACTTCTCTGTAAACTCGTGTAAGAGGATTTTCGACGGCATTTTGTCTCCTGGATGGGGCTACACGTCCAAAGATACCAGCTTTCTGAAGTAATTTTCTCTTCGAAAGTATTTTCATAGCCTATCATAAAAATAAAACAATTCTACTCAAATAAATCTCATACCAAACCCAATCAAACATCTCCTGATGTCATACAAGGCACACAATTCTGTTAAATCTATTTGTCTATCAATTGAACTAAATTAGCAACACTTTTATCGCCATAAGCTTTTTTCCCGCCTTAATTATCATTTAAATCCCGTGTCTTTTCAAAAGTTGCGTCTTGCAATCTTTCCTTTCTCCTAATTAATTCTCTTTTTAATCATATCCTCCATTCAAAACTACTCATTAGCTTTATCTTGTTTCGCTATTTCTCTTCCTAATGCAACTCTCGTCACAATGAGCTCCGTTGCTTACTTTTGGTGTTGTATTCACACACTTTGATTTTAGTCTTTTACATTCTTCTAGTTTCTTCGTCTCCCTCCTAGCCTCGTGATAGCCTTCTTTAGTCTATAGGGCATATTGCCAGCCTGCTTCGATGATTTACAAAAGAATAAAAAGATAACACCCTCACCCGGATTTATAAAGTTGTCCATCTCTTTCCTGCCTTTTTCTCCTCCACATTTCTAATAGATATAATTTGAGACCTTAACCGAGTCTTGTGACTTGCAACCAACGGAGTCCTAATTAGAAAGGTGTTTATGTAAGTACTGGAGTTGTTAATTGTTATGACAATTTAAGTCTATAAGTGTGGTAAAGTAAACTGTCACAAAAGCTCACCATCGCTAAAAGACTTCATCGCGTATATAAATCCAAATTTTCAAGAAAGCTAATAGAGACAAAAATAATTTCTTAAAAAGTAGAACTTACATAATGCTTATCATCTTCTTCGCTATAAGCCAATTTAACGATTCCGTAGGATCCCTGGCCTATGGGCTCTTTGAGACGGTATTGATTCAATTGAACGTCATTCCCGACCTTCTCGATGCTCACTTGCTTGGATTCTTTTAACTTTCTCCGCCGGGCGGAATGCGGAGATGCTCCAGGAGATGTAAAAGGAGAAAAGGGGAAATTCGGGTAAATCGGTCGCGTTCTCTCCACTAGCCATAACGGCCCTCTTTCCACAAATATTGGTTGAGTCTTTGCAACGAATGATTCACTACTTGCAATGCGATTGCCACCCGCTCCTGAGACCCCTACTTGTGCCTTAACTCCCATAACTGCGTCTGGAAGAGGCCCTGGTCCTACGGGTGAAGCAATTGAGCTACTAGACCCTCCACATCCACTGCTTTGGTTCACCGGTGTGGAAGCAGAAGAATCAGATGATGATCCCCCCAAACTTATCGAAAATATCCCGGTTCGGTCGTTGCCGTATCGCCTCCCAGTGCTTATCATCATTACCTGAGAGGCTGAGATGTTGTTGTTGTTGCTACTTCCAGGACTCAAAGCCTGACCTAGTAAATGATCTTCGTTATTTCCATCCTGCCCGCTTGCCCCCATCCTTCCTCCACAGCTCTCTGGATGCTTGCTACAGGGTAGATTGGATGACTGGAGCACTTTAGATAATCCAATTCCAACCCTATTCCCTAAAAAAAGACTGGTCGCCCCAACAGTCTCTGCGGATTCAACTTGTGGAGGCGATGTAGAAAAACTTGGCGCAAACACGGACCCCTCTTCTCTGCCACTCTCGGTCAGATTCAATTTTTTTGCATTCTCCACAAGCGAAGCAATCAACATGGTATTACTGGCAGTTGTAGTCGCCGCCGTTGTACCTCGGATACCCTCTCTCCCCGTTTTTTTGCTATCCGTTTTAACTTCTCCACCCAGTCTTTGCTTTTCCGCCACCTCCTCATCCTTTGGTTCAAGACATGGAGGCACAGTTCGTTGTGTTGCTGGCTCTTCACTTCGAGTTCTAAATCTGAAAAAAAACCGCTAAGTTAAAATCGACATCCCAACAACTTTCCTTACAGTCAAAACCCATTCATTAACTGGCCAGCCAAAAGTTCGAAATATGTAGACCCCCCGAACCTGTCTTCCACTGATTTGGTACATTCATCAGTCACCTGTGTGCCTACTATCCGATAACCTTCACGAAACCCATTATTTGGCAACCCCGAAAGGAACTCCGTTTCCTCAAGTCCACCATAGTAGGAATAACATACCGTATATTTGCTCAGATCTGCGTGGCGAGAAAAACTCCGAACCTTTACTCTTTCTACTGGCCGTTTCTCAGCTCATAATCGTCATAGAGTCAAGTAGTTTGTATCGCTGAATAGCTGAGTCTTTCTTCTCTGTTTCTTTCTAAGTAGCAACTCCGTAGGTCAAAAAATACAGACGGTACAAAGCAGGCTGGTACAAAGTTTATACTGAAAAAAGTCATTTCTTTGGACTAAGTTAACCGCCGGCGGTACAGCAGCTTTATGCATTGACTTATCGACATTCAACTTGATTTGAAAGAGAGAGAAAGGCTTAAGCTTTGCAATTATGCATACCCCTTAACGCTGCAACGCTTGTGAGCTGAGTAACGACCGAAAAAAGGCAAAGATCCCTCTTTTTCTCGCCCTCGCAGCAGTGGAGAGAGAGTGAAACACGTGCGATGCTGTGCTCCGATAGGCAGAAGGGACGAATCCGAGTCTGTGATAGGTTGAAAGAAGCGCGCGAGATATTCAAACGCAAGTAGATCGGAGCAAACATACGGTACTACGTAATATATTACAGCAAACGAGAATACCATACGTTTTCTCATCTCTTGGTAGTTTCTCCATGTATTCACAACTAGCTTTGCTGTCCGGCTTACCTATTATTTCCAATCCCGTATACATGACATACCCCGTATATAAGCTGTGGTAATTTTGGTAAAAAAAGAGAGCAGGGAAGAGGTCCAAGGCTATCCTACAAGCATAGGGTTTGCAGGGGGTTTAAATTGACAGTAACAATCAGTTCTTCACAATGGATACAACTAGAAAGTTTTTGCTACTACTAAGCCAACTCTTAAGAAAGGATGAAATAATTTAAAATATAGACAAAGGTATGAACAAAATACACATAAAGTCAACGAATGTGAATGGATGGAATAGATTTGTATAATTCTAGAATTGTTTTACCCATCATCACTAGTATTTGTGGAAATTGCGTCAATTACAGCCAGGAACATGTACCATAAATAAGGAAAATTATCGCATACCCTATGATATAATTGTCACATACTTGTAGTACTACCAAGCACATGATATCCCGTGAAATCACAGATCCCGTGATATCGGTAAGTGGGGCAATACGGACTGTAAATAGCCGTAAGATTTTCCTCGGCTTGCATCATCTACCGTGTCGTCCACGGTAGCGTTCCTCGCGAGAAAAACTCAAAACCTTTCTTCTTTCCACTGGTCATTTCTCGGCTCACAATGGTCGTAGCGTTAAGCAGTTTGCGTTACTGCATAGCGGAAATCTTTTTCTCTCTTTTAGTCTAAGTTTAATGTCCATAGGTCAAAGGGTACGGACGCTACGAATTTTATACTGAAAAAAGTCATTTTTTCTGACTAAGTTGACCTTAGGCGCTGCAATGGCTGTGCCCTTTGACCTATAGACATCAAACTTAGACTGAAAGAGAGACAACGACCTCAGCTATGCAGCAATGCAAACTGCTTAACGCTACGACGCTTGTAAGTCGGGTAATGATCGAAGAAAGGCAGAGAGCCATCTTTTTCTCTCGCTCGCAGCAGCAGCGAGAGAGTGGAACACATGCAGTGCTGTGCTGCGATAGGCTGATGGGAGGAATCGGTGTATATGATAGGTGGAAAGAAGCGCGCGAGACCGTTCAAACAGGGGAACGCTATCGTGGACTACACGGTATTACTTCACTCAAGAGTGGCACAGTGCCAAAAAGTTTGCATTGTTGGATAGCCTAGGTCTTCTTCTATATTTGAAACTAAGTTTCCTGTTCTTAGGTCAAAGTTCGAAGATACTGCAATGCTGGAAGTCTACTGCCGAAGAAACCTGACTTTTTTCAGTGTAAGCGTTGCAGCCATACTTTGATCTAGAGAGATTAAATTCTACATGTAATCGAGAAAACCAACTCAGCTATCCAGCAAGCCAAACTGTTTGACTCTGAGACACTCATGAGAGGAGCAATTGGAAAGAGAACTCAGAAAACTTTCGGTTCTCCACTACAGCGGAGAAAATGCGTGCACGTGAGAATCCCAGTGCTTCTGAATTTGCTTGTGAATTTCTCGCTCCCATAAGGGAGCGGGAAATTCTACAATGGCGCTCACTTTGAATTCTATTTCCTTCAAAATAATGGCGAATAGAGCACCTTGCACACCGGATTATTTTGTGCAGGAGACCTTAGATGTGTTTTAAAACAAAAAACACGAAAATCCGCCAAGAAATTAAATTTCCACAGCATCTCAACGAAAACATCCCGTGAAGTTAGCCACAGTTGTGATATGAAAACTTCAATATCACTAAACTGTCTGATATATCACAACCTAGTAACATCACAAACCGAGTATCCTTGATACTGCCTGTATTATAAAAAGGCATTCGTACTGTCTATAACATGTAGCGATACCCCGAAATACAGCACTAGGAACTTCTAGTTTGCGTTTCTAGATAGGCACTAGGTCCAGTTTTACTCATACTAAATATGGCCCACATCGACAAAGCCGTTTGGGAATGGCAGAGCGTCAAATAATTAAAGAAACTCTAGCACCTTTACCGACGATCTTGATAGGTGCTGTAAATTTAACCAAGGTTGGTGAGAAGTAATAGATGAAAGAGTACGGCTTTCTACATGTGGAAGCTGGTATGACTATTATAATTAACCTTTATAGTGAAAAACATATTATGTTGTCATACTTTTTCAACTTGATGAATTTGATGCAAGAAAAAATATTATAATACGAAATACGTCACAGCGTCAAGGGAAAAGTCCGTTGGAAAGCCGAAATCTTTTACTCTGATATGCACTAAATTTTATGTCCCTAGGGCAAAGGGCTGTTCTTTCAGTCCCGTCGTAGAATACTCTAGCTGTGTAAAAGAAACAGCAGCTGTGCCCAAAATGCCACACGACGAGCGGCCGTAGCGTACAAGAGCTGTCACCACATGAGCAGGAACGCGGGAAAGTTGAACGTCAACGTTGTTCTCACGTATGCCTTAAAAGTTATTAACTTTAAATAAGTTTTCCCTGCAAACATGAAATGCTGCGTTTCCTTGCACCCCGGATTGTTGTGACCCATAACATGTAGTTATGATTTGTAAAAAGAACTAGTAAAATCCATGCGCAATTAAAATGTCCACGGCATTTTAAGCAAGAAAAGAGGATTTAGCTTACACCTAATGTGGTAGGTGACACCATAAGTATGCTAGAACACGAGAGCAGCGGTCTAGATTACAGCACATATCCCTAATGGTTGGTGACAGTAGGTGTGCGCTTACTTGAGACTGTCTTTAGTATATGAGCTAAAAATTCACGCTGTTCCCTTAAAAACGCTTGCTTGTTCCTGTTCCATAGCTAGTCGGGTGACACAACTGATTTTCCAATCCTTAGTATATTCGGGGTGTTGCAACAAATACGATAAGGTTGGCTTTCGCTACCTGATCTGAGCGAAGCAAAATGAGGCACGAGGACCTCATTGAGCGATTAGTTAACATGCAAATCATAGGAATGGAAAAATTGTGTTGGATCCTAAATTTTTACGACTGATGGCTATTGTTGTCTCGTAAACTCAATTAAACCACAAGCACACTATACTGCGTAAAAACGTATGGGCTATCGAATGATGTATCCATCTCTACCTGTAGTTGTTATTTGTAAGAGTAGGAGCGTTTGGTACGCGTGTAAACATAAGGAGACATCACTCTCAGTATGTAACATAAATTCCGCAAG
Organism: Sminthurides aquaticus; assembly: GCA_906901655.1. Taxonomy (NCBI): domain Eukaryota; kingdom Metazoa; phylum Arthropoda; class Collembola; order Symphypleona; family Sminthurididae; genus Sminthurides; species Sminthurides aquaticus. The sequence goes on from CAJQTT010000001.1 coordinate 134,836, forward strand.
CAGATATATTTTATGCCCGTTAATTTCACGACGCAATGGCTCCAACCTCCAACCAAAGGTTCAGTAACCAAATCTACTGCTTCGGTGTGTTAAGTTTTCATATATGAACACTACTTATCCTCAGCGATTATTTTCTTTCGTACTGACCGTGTGAGATTCTGAATTATCATTTCTGACAGCAAACTTATTTCAGCTACATCAAACCTTTACAGGATTTGCGCTGTTCCCCAAGAAAATAAACATACGATTTGGGGCATGGTGTGCCATCCGTCGGTTCATCTTGACAGAAGTCAAGTCAATCCTAGAAACTATGCATAGGTACATTAATAAAAGCCAGTCACTATGACAAAAGTTCGAGAATTAACTTGACTTTCGCCAAGACGTTCTCTATCTCCACGTTCACAGGTAATACGAGGAGTGAATTTTACGTAATCCAGAAATCGCAAGGGAGTTAACAGCTACAGGATAGTGGGTAGCGGATGAAAGAACATAAAAGGACAAGATGAATACTGAGAAGAAAGTGTTACCTGAGACGCTTGGCGAAAGCCTGCATCTCCCGGTCCTTTATTTCTAAAAAGAAATGTATACTTGACAGCGCATATGGAAAAGTTTCTGAAAATTCCAAGAAATATTACTCATTCTTTTGGAAAATAAAAGTATGTGACGCATGTTGTTTCAACTCAACCAGAGCTTTTCCTCTCATTCCCTCTTCGGAGCGAATGTTGAAAATAAACCGCGATTCCAAGCTCGCTTTCTCTTCTTCTATCTCCCTTGCGTTTTGTTTCTCTCAATTCCCTGTCTTCTCCTTCTTCAGAGCAAGTTTTTATTACTGCCCATCCAATTAGATCCGTACTTCCATGATTAAGTGGCAGGGCCGTTCCATAGGTAGCTTCGTGTCCGTCTGTGAGCACTCTTGACTGACGTAAGCATGCAGATATTGACATGCGACTTGCGGTATGCTGAGGACCGATGTTGCAATTGTAAAACATGTGCTAAAGCATTCTTACAATTCTAAAAGGTATGCTAAACAGTATTACCATTCTCGAAGATATGCTAAAGCATCATAACAATTCTAAAACATTTGCTAAATCACTGGAATAGTTTCAAAGCTTACGCTTAAGCATTGCGTTGAAGCTCGGTGTCACCTGCATTCCCACCTACTTTCGTACATCGTGTGGTTTTTTTCATTTCCGTTCCTCTCAATCGAGTACCAATATTCTGGAAATCGCATTGCATAACTAGACTGAATGTAACAGAAGCAGATACAGTACATTCCATAATATTCCGGTTGTGAAGTTCCTATTTACCAATAGTACGAAATCAATATGAATCGAGTTTTCCAACCCTTTCTTCCGGCTTATGCATCTCCTTGAACCCCCTTAAAAGCGGCGTTATTATGCATGCGCAATAAGTTATTATGCGAAGAGGATCGCATCACAGAAATGACCTATAGGTACTAAAAACAATAGAGATCGTCATGCCAATATCAGGCATCTTTCAGCAAAATTATTGTCGAAATCCGCAGCCGTTTTTCCAAAAACGTGCGGACAAGAAATGCATTGGAATCCAACAACATTAGAATGACAAACATCTCACCCTAATAGACACTTAATGTTTCAGGCTTTGCGTTTTGAAAAATATTTTAAACTAGCTTTGCTACCCGGCTTCGCCCGGGGGTTGTGTGATACGAATACAACAAAACTTTCGTCAAATGTTAAGCTCTTGCGTCGAATCTTTACCTCTCTTGTTTATTCTTTAACTCATCCGTCGAACAAATAGCTCTCCCGTCATACCTGCAGCATATACTTCCAAACCTATAGTTCTGTCGCTGAATCAATAGTTCTGTCGTCGAATCAATAGTTCTCCCATCAAACGCAAAGCTCTCCCGTCAACCGAATAGCTCTCCCGTCAAACGTATAGCTCTCCCGTCAAACGTATAGCTCTCCCGTCAAACGTATAGCTCTCCCGTAAAAACGTAAATCTTTCCCGTTACACGTATAGCTCTCCCGTCAAACGCATACCTCTCCCGACCAAACGTAAAGCTTTCCCGTTAAACGTATAGCCCTTCCGTCATATATAAAGCCCTCCCGTCAAACTTATAGCTCTTAAGCGGAACCTATAGCTCAGACTTATAGTCAAATATGTAGCTCAGACATATGGTCAAACCTATAGATCAGACCTTTAGGCAAACCTTAAGTCCAAGCGATAGCTCAGACCCGTAGTCAAACCTTAAGTCAAACCGATAGCTCAGACCTATAGTCTAACCTATAGCTCAGACCTATAGTCAAACCGATAGCTCAGACATATAGTCTAACCTATAGCTCAGACCTATAGTCAAACCCATTGCTCAGACCTATAGTCAAAGCTACAGCTCAGACATATAGTCAAAGCTACAGCTCAGACCTATAGTCAAAGCTACAGCTCAGACCTATAGTCAAAGCTACAGCTAAGATCTATAGTCAAACCTATACCAACTCCGAATGAACGTGGAACACCGTGAAAGTGAAAAAGTGAATGACACTTACAAACTTTGAGATTTATAGTATAAGATTGTTGCTATAGGGTCATTATGATAAGGTAAAAAATAAAAATCCCGTGTTTTGCCTTATTCGGCAGAAATCGTGGTTTAAAATAGCGATTTACCTGTATGGGTTACTGTAGGGACCGTGCACATTCTATCAAAAACGCAAAATTGGCAAATCTCAACACTGTTTAACTTCAGATAAACACTTAACTGCTTAAGAAGGATGAGCGATGACCTTGTCAACGTTTTAAAGTTTAAAGCTTATCAGGAAAATTTAATTTCTGAATCTCCAAAGGTTTTACTTCATCACAAGCTTTTTTCACGTAATATGTTGACGGTGCCTACCTTGGAACTCGGATTTATCCCGAATAAGGCAACACATGGGATTTTTATTTTTTGCACTGTTCATAATAGCCCTATAGCTACATTTTAAAATATTTTTCAAAACTCAAAGCACGTCACATTAAGTGCCTATTACGGTCAGACACAACGTTCGTAAACGCTTGCTACCGCAAGGGGATAAGCCCTGTCTAATTTCATAGTGAAAGTTGAAATGCTGCTATGCGAAATGGATACAAAACACTTATAATTTGCGTAGCAATTCCTAGAGCAGGCCTTTGATGTCTGTCTTTTTGCACGACATTTCCCGACGAGATTAATGGATTAGTATGAAATTTTTAACAAAGGTTTTTAACTGGTAGGGCATCATCCGTATTGATTTTCAGCCACTTTGGTTAACTAGCATCGAAGTTGCAGTATTTAGTTTCAACGAAGATTGAATAATTTACAAGCACACAGTAATCCAGAGTAGGAAAAGAGTGAAAAAAAAGGAGAAACACACAGGCCCTCAATCCGCTGGGCTATTAGTCTAGATCGCGCGAGGGAAGCAGAGCGAGGCGCAGTATCAAATCCAATATAGGCTTGGATTTTACGCGATGTCTTTGCACTTCAACGCATTGAGTTTTACAGAAACTTCTCCTTCAGGATTATTCCAAAAGCTCCGCAAGTACCGTATTCGGTTGCCCGTTTATGAATTTGCGTAGCCATTCCTAGAGCGAGTTCGATGGTGTCGGTCGTTCTGTCTGTGCTCAAGACAACTCGCGAAAGGAAGCACAGATTTACATGAGAATTGACATACATGCAGATAAAAAAACTAGGAACCACCGCTGGTAAATTTTAAAGATTTAGGTTAATTATTTTCAGAGTTATGGATAATTACGACGCAATTAGTCATCATATACATTGAATCAAATACATGGAATGTACATACGTTCCAGTCACAAGCAGTCTCTTCGCTTAGCATGCAGAGTGGAAAAGAGGAAGGGAAGTTGCGCACAAGCAAACAGTGCTGTAGCTAGTGAGTGGAACTAGACTGGAAGGAAATACGGTTAATTCAGGCACCCGGTCGTATGGATTAGTGGTAAGATGCTTGATAAAGATAGGGAGGACACGCGATCGAATACTACTTGCCGCTTCATTCTTGCAAACCTTAATTCCATTTAGTTTGCTCTTGCGGCTAAACTAACACCATAAAGTTTCTTATGTTTTGCATGGGACGATTTGACTTATTATCTTTTTAGTAAAGAAGTTATGCTTCCCTTCAACTGCAAACCTATAGCTATGCCGTCAGAACCGTAAATCTCCTGTGAAACCGATACTTTCCACGTCAAACCTATGGCTATCCCGTCCTATCTATGACTCCCCCATCAGACCTACGGCTTTCCCGTCAAACCTATGGCTCTCTCCTCAATCCTGGGCACTCAGGCTAAAACAGTGGTTTCCTCGCCGAACCTTAGATGACCATTCGAACCAATTGCTTAGCAAAGTCTGCAGTTTTTCCATCAAACTGATAGCATCCCTGTCATTGAGAATAGCTTTCCTGCCAAAGGATTGGAAATGGGGTACGCTGGTGATAGCTGTCCATGAAATTTTCTAAAAATTTCAAAATAAAAAAATCGAAAAATATTATGCCTAATATGAGCCCGTCAGGAATATTTTGATAAGGATTGGAATGTTGGAACATTTATTGGAAGGGAAAGAAAAACTCTGGGCAAAGAGAATAAAGATTCTAGGGACTTAATCTTGTACATGCCAACTTTCTGCCTTATAGTATAAGAAGATAGCTAAGTAACCCGGCTTCGCCCGGGATTTCGTTTTCACGGTTACGAATTGGCGCGGTTACAGACTTTTGTGTCGGAACTCGGAAAATTAAACCTATGGATAGTTCTCCCGTCGAACCTTTAGTTTACCCGTGGAATGCATAGCTCTCCCGTTGAATCCATAGCTCTCCCTTTGAAGTAATAGCTCTCCCGTTGAATGCATAATGCCCCGGTCAAACCTAAATCTTTCCCGTCAAACCTAAAGCTCTCCCGTGAAGTCTAAAGCTCTCCCGTCAAACCTTAAGCTCTCTCGTCAAACGTAAAGCTCTCCCATCAAACCTAAAGCTCTCTTGTGAAGTCTTAAGCTCATCCGTCAAATCAAAGCTCTCCCGTCAAACCTAAAGCTCTCCCGTCAAATCTAAAGCTCTCCTATCAAGCGTATAGCTCTCCCGTCAAATCTACAGGATAACCGTTCAATGTTACAGCTCTAGCTCCTCCTCCTACTCTTTGAAGAGAGAACAAAATTATTACGAAAGAGAGTAAATTCTTTAGGGAAAAAGCTGCAGCCTCTACTCTTCGAAGAACAAAATTATTGGCAACGAGAGCAAATTCTCTCATGAAAAAGCTCCAGCCTTTACTCTTTGAAGAAAGAGCTAAACAATTAGCAAAGAGAACAGAGGTTCTTGGGGAACAGCTTCATCTTGTACATACAAACTTTCTGCCTTACAGGATAAATACAGTTTAAAAAAAGGTATAGGCAGAGGTGCTCCATGGTCTCCCAACCTACGGCGTCCTAGCCAAATTTAGGCTAATTGTGCTCTGTCCTCGCGTTATCAGCCTATTCTTTCTCCCGTGAACAGCCTGGCATCCCACTAGAAAGCGGCACTCAAATGAGGAGTTCGCATACTGGATTCAGGGCCAACCCGCTCTTGGTCACTTTCCATGCTATGCAAACTAACCAGTGTGTAGGTCAAAGGTTGAGGACGCAGAATTAAATGTCTACGGGTTTAGCAAACCTGACTTTTTGTACTTTAAGTGTAGCTGCATCGTCAATGTTTGACCTAGGGACACATAAAAATGTAAATGTAATGGAAGCCAGGTTGTATTGAACAACCACGCCGATGTAGCTATTTCAGCTAATTTCAGACTTGCCTCAAGTATTCAGCCTTTTCTTTCCCTCAACAGCCTGGCATCCAATTAGAGAAGCGGCACTCTAATGAGGAGTTTGCACAATGGACTCAGGACCAACCCGCTCTTGGCCACTTTCCATGCTATGCAAAATACTCAGTGTTATCTACCCCGTACCGGCTGCATATATCGTAGTTCCAGGTCTTTATTACCGAAGCTGCAGTACCCACAGAGCCAATTAGACAATGGAAGCTCCACTTCTCAAGAAAGAGGCTGGTCAGCAACTTATGTCATCCAAGAATGTAGAGACAGAAAGGGGCTGATCAACAACTCACTTCCTCCCACTTAGGATTAACATTGACTTCCCGGTATGGGTCACCCATCCAATATCACAGCAAGTCTACATCGCTGAACTTAACTATGAACCGAATCAGTAACACATACACCACAGGGTCTCCACTTTAATTACAGTATAAGAAGATATAGTTAAAATTAAGAGCCAATAAGTCATTGCATACATGGCATGTACATATGTTCCACTCATTAGCTATACCCACACTCAGCATGCGAAGATTGGAAAATAGACTGCAAAGTAGTGCACCTACTCTGGAAAACATGTTTAACTAAACTTTAATTATTGAGGGAGCCGCAAAAAAGCTCAAATCAATAAAATCAATGTATATATATTTAAATCTGCGCCTACTCCGTATTCGGTTGACCGTTTATTTGAAATGTACCGACACTTTTTTAAGTGTCTGTCTGTGCAAAAACACGGTAACTCTCGAAGGTATACACGAATCCGGGTGCGACTTTGGCATAGCGTGCCGTAGGACCTATCGCAGAAACCTATTGAATTTCGGCACATTTCAAGCAACATATCATGCCCTGTGACCTCTCAAATGGCCCGTTGCAATACAAGCTTCTCACATACCACTGCGCAGTTGCAGCTTAATATTTGTGGAAAGCAAGGGTGTCAAGTCAGCTGCCGGAGCTAGGCACACTACGAAGTAATTAATGCGACCAGCCTGAAGAGTACAACCCCAGTTAGATCCACAGCTATGACGTTGGATTTCTTGCTGTAGAACTACCGCCTGTTCTAGGGGCTTGCACCGTTGGAAAGCCCATATCTTCTTCTCCGGTACGCATTTACTTACATGACCCTAGGAGGAGGCCCTGTGGTGTGGTATTATCCGATTAGGTTCGCAGGTGAAGTTCAGAGTTGTTGACTTGAAGTCAACCTTAATTCCTAGTGAGGAAGAGTTTCTGGATGGTGCGGGTTTCTTTCTGCTGCACTGCAATGTCTATGATATTCTCTCCTAAGCTTTGTAGTTTGTTTTCTACTTGGCTCTGTGGGTGCTGTAGTTTGGCTTAGGTAGTAAAAAACTGGGAATAAGAAATCTCAGCCGGTACGGGGTAGATAACACTGAGTATTTTGCATAGCATGGAAAGTGGCCAAGAGCGGGTTGGTCCTGAGTCCATTGTGCAAACTCCTCATTAGAGTGCCGCTTCTCTAATTGGATGCCAGGCTGTTGAGGAAAAGAAAAGGCTGACTACTTGAGGCAAGTATGAAATTAGCTTAAATAGCTACATCGGTGTGGTTGTTCAATACAACCTGGCTTCCATTACATTTACATTTTTATGTGTCCCGAGGTCAAACATTGACGATGCAGCTACACTTAAAGTACAAAAAGTCAGGTTTGCTAAACCCGTAGACATTTAATTCTGCGTCCTCAACCTTTGACCTAGGGACATAAAAGTTAGTGTGTATCAGTGACTAAGATCTCGGCTTTCCAAATGTGCAAGCCGCTTGACGCTGTGACGCGCGAAGATTTCGGCGGTTAAAAGAAATACCCGGGTTCATGAGCGAGCACGCAGGAGACGCAGCGGAGGGGAGAAGAGAAGCGTACATGCAGAAAGTGACGTCGCGGAGGGAAGTACGAGCACATCAAAAACTTGTGAAACAGACGGTGCATAAAGTAATTACTAGAAAGCTGATATACACCAATGTTACTTCAAATCCAATATCCAACAACATTGCGTTTTAGAACCTACATCATTGTCCGCGTAATTAATCTGCTGCCTCTTTTTTTTACATCGTTCCGGTTTATATCTATATCCCTTCTCCGAATTTAATAAAGTCACCAACGCAAAGATCATTTCTTATCCATGAATATAATGAATATTTAAACTACTTCCATCCATACATTCAACTTAATTGCCGCATCAATTTGTATCCACACGTACGTTACCTGATTGCATTGTCCCCTCCGATCATTTTATCCACTTAACTTCCCAAAGGGTTCAATTATGTAAATGCCAGTGCCTTTCTACATTTACGTCGACCTGTCATTGATCTTAGCTATTCCTCTAAGTTCAAGGTCAGGAGTCCGTATTATTATCCGAATTAAAGATTTTTGTATCAAATTAAAGCTACAGAATGGAAAATTTTTATAGGATAAGTTCAATTCGCCAGTTTCTACACGGGCACTTCCATTTGCTCGAAGAGTCTCGATGCGGAAGTCCAGCTCCCTCCATGTGTTTGCTAGCCTTGCCGCGCGGGGTGATGGTTGCGTGATAACCTCGCTTCTCTGGCATCTAACAATGTGATTTTCTTGTAAAGGGTGTACGTCAATGACTTTGTATATGAAGAGGAAATCGGTAACGTGGAGCATCTCAGTCGACGAATTGAAGAAGCATTTGCAACATTGACCCCGCGCGGCAATGCTAGCAAACACATGGAGCTTGACTTCCGCCTCAAAACTCTCCGAGTTAATGGAAGCGCCCATGTCGAAACTGGCGAATTGAACTTATCCTATCAAAATTTCCCATTCTGTGGCTTTAACTTTATGCCAAAATCTTTAAATTCGGCAGGGCTGGAGCCGCGTAATTTAAAGTTCAAATGTGTAGACTAATTAAACACCCTGTATTTCCTATCTATAAGAGATGCGGAATGAAATTCGAATTTAAACAACACTGATCTAATGACCAGATCATGCGGGAATTAAACTATGCAACGTTGTTTTGTAAGTCCTGCGCTAGTAAATATAACTATGCTGCTGTGATCTTCATGTCCATGATAAGTGGTTTTAAAACTATGCAGCGTCTTTCCTTTTGGTGGGGAAGAGGTTAATAACTGAATCATTCTGAACATTCAAGCTACACCTACAAGTACAGCAACGGGAAAGTGTGCTCACATGCATGTAATGTAGTATGTGAATTCCAACACTCCTATGACTAATGGCCGTGCCGAGTTCGGATGGAGTAGGTTCATCATATGCTTTGGACACGTTACAGTTTAAATCGATAACCCCATATACTGTATATGTTTGTCTTTTGCACCTTCATGCCGGATAAACAGTGCTACATTTGTGTAAAACTTGCCAACACTTTCATATTAATATTTGAGGTTCAAAAAACCCTCAAATATTCAATGTTAATCAACTGGAGCACATTTGTGTAAAACGTTTCGATTGAAAGTGATGGAGTGTGAAACGGGGTTACTCTGGCAATATTTCCTGAAAGTGTTAGACAAGGTTCACACAAATATTGCACTGTAAATTCGGCATGATGCCGGATTGGGAGTTCAACATAAAAACTGTGAATAAATACGTTTGCCATGAGCCTGTGTTTATGCATACCGTTCTATGCTTCAAAACTTCTAGGCTTAAAGAGTTAGTGGCGAAAAGTTTTAGAAAGTTTCGAAGCATAAAACTGGGTAAAAACTTAATTCCAGAAAGTTTTGTCACAAATTTTGAACTCTCAATATGGCATAAACCTGGAACCCATGATAGCACGATTGAAAAAAAGACTTACCAAGCTTAACAAATTAGAGGCCAAGTTTCGTTGCAGTAAAATTCTACTTTAGAAAGCATCTGAATAGATTATGCAGGAATTATGTAGGATGGCTGCTAATCTTCCTCTTTACCGCTACACTTCACTGTCGTTTAGAAATATCATCAACTCTCGCGGATTCGGAACTTAAGGAAAAAATCCAAAACACTTAAAAAGGAGCTTACACAGACTTAGTTAAGAGTGCGTAAACTTCAAGCAAATAAAGCTTCGTCTATCAAGCCACGAACTAAACTAACCTCATACTTCTCCTTACATTACTCCGCATACATTTCTTGCACAAACTCTCTTCTCCATAAAATCTTGAACAATAATACAACTATCAAGTAAGTTTATTTCCAACATTTCCATATACACATCTAACTCCCCATACATTAGCCCTAACTCTTCTATCCCCTATCGGCCACAAACTTATTGTTGTTAGCTATGTTATCTGTTTTACTCCAAGATTTCCTCATTTGACAGCAGCTGGAGGAGAGCATGACCATCAGCAAAGCAAAACTGTAACCTTAATATTATCCCTTTATCACCTACACCAGTATATACAAATTTTATTTTTTGTAGGTGGCTTGTATCCTTTTGATTTGCTTATATTCTTTTCCTTTGCTTGCAGCCAGAGAGTGTCTCGCTTTCGGTTGATGCCTCTCATGATTTATACTATTTGCCCTTGGTTAATTCTTATGTCACTGTTTTACATACATGCGACCCACAGTCGCTTTTTCTAATACACTTACAGCCAGTCCTTGCCTCTTGCATCTCTTGCTCATGGGAGATGCTTTGCAAAATTATTACATTGGCAGACACATAACCCCCCCTTCACTAACATTCTCTTCATGGATGGTACAGAATACTTGTTGAAAGGCAGTTTGAAAAGCGCAAAGCAAGTTAACAAGTATAATCTGCGCAAACAGCACGACAGACCAAATACGTACTATTGCAAACAGCCTATTCTCCTTGGCGTGCAAAAATATACTCTATTGAACTTGGACTTTGTATAAACATATATGAAAGTACAATAGAGAAACCAAGACGGATTAAGCAAGACGACGAGCTTCTCCACCGCTTGATTCTCACTGCAAATCTCTTCAACAAATCTACTCTACACCAGGCATCAGCGCTTAAGCTTACTAAACTGGTTCCCAATTTACTCAGAATTTCCAGAAACGCACCCCATTGTAGTAACATGTAATAAATCACTGGGGAGCAAAGAAGGGAAAACGTTTGCGGCTGTTGCAAAATGCTTCCAGCGCTGAATAGTTACAGCCGTTATGGATGGCTATGTGAGTTAAAGTTAGCAACATCTACAACGGTTTCTGATATTAGAAGTCTTAAGTAACGACTTACCTTCATTTTCTTTTGAATTCCATTAGTTTTCATCTTCAAGACCGTCTTTGGTGCTTCGAAGTTCGATCCTAAACATGTGCCCGATAAAGATACAATCAAAATCCACCGTTATAGATCGCTTTTCCCAGCCTCCTGTAAATACTCTTACTTGCGTGCCCACCGTTTCTTACTAGCCTTTTAGCGGAGGCCATTATGTATGCAAGTTGTTAGCCTAAGCCCACTCCGCCTCAAGATCGTGTTAAAACATCCCCCCCCCCAACGAAATCAACCTTGTTCCTATTCCACTCTCGATTCCGACTATGCATTAATAGCTGTTTTTGAATAATTAGTGTCGTAAAAACGAATACTGACCTGCAGATTACAATTGACTGCGTATCTTCCCCCGTGCCCTTGCTTGATCTGGGCTGATAGAAATTCCTTCGATACTCTCCTTCTTGTTTATTGTGGGAACTCTCTGGACTTCTCCACACCCATTCTCCAAACTACATTACTCCATTACAACCGTGCTCTGCATTCATGGTGTGCGTCTAGAAATATGAGGCTGTAATTAATGGAGTGAAGGAGCTAGCTGTGCGACGTTCTTAAAAAATTCGAATCTCATTAGTTGGTTCAGAATAAGCTGTTGTTTCTGCAGGGAGATAGTTCGCCCATGAACAGAAGAAGATAAGACAGCACCTTTGTCCCTCGCTAGGTTCACAGCTTCAGTATTAGTAATTACTTGTTTTCTTATCCTACTTGTCTTCCCATTAGCCTTCCAGGATAAGATCCTATTTGCCCGTCTCACTTACTATTTTCTTGGGTTTAATGTTAATCTGATTAGTGGTGGACTGGTACACACAAATTACGCATATACTTGCTAGGACACAGAGCTCGTCTGACTCTTCTACTTGTCACAACTCAGTGTGTACCCGCCTAATTACTTCGCACTTTGTGAACTTGATGTTAAATACTTTCTCCCACAATTCACCGATAATTCCAGCTTATTACAGCTCACACTTTCTGCGAGACTCATTTTCATCGTCCTCGTTTCCGTGGGATCCTAATACATATAACTATACAATCCTCCACTGCCTGAGAGAATACTCAACTTTTGAACAATATATAAACGAAAACGCGTTAGTAATTTTACAAATAATTTAATTAATTCAATTATTTATGAATAAGCACGAACTTTTGTGGACTACCATTTCCTTTCTGTATTTCCACTTAGTTTTCTCAGATGCTTAGCTTTGCCTTAGTTGGACAAACTTAAATATGTAGAAATAGTGACTACATTTAACTACCAAGTGTGCGGCCACAAGTCTGCTAATTAACCAGCTTAGGACATCTCCTTATCTAGTACACGCGATTGTTTGAAGCCCACAAAGGAGGTAGTGGAAGGAGTCAATTAAAATCTTTGCATTTCGAAAATATTTTCGATCACTTGTTTTATCACACCGAATCACACCGAATCACACCGAATTTGTAACCAAGCTTCCCGCTAATTGTTGTAGGAGGATATTTCTTTAAGGATTTGATCATGTCACCACCACCTCAGCTGCAGTTCCGTCGCTCTGTACACGTGTATATGGCAATCACTATATGCACAACCCACGCAACGACAATCCCCCCAATCCTACAGTTTTGGCGCCTCTCTCCAGTTCACCCTCTCTTAAATCCGACGATTCCATAATTCTGCGCTATGCAACTCGGTTGTGAGCTTTACCTTATTGCTGCACTTCGTCGACTTCGTGTATCGATGTACTTTATCAGTATATTACCCTTCCCACTCTCCACTACAACCCTACAAAAGCTACTAATCTTCAGAATAAAATTCAGCAACACATCATCGTAAGTTTTGGTATTATTAGGAAGATTCTTAAACAAGGTTTCAGTTCAGGTTCAATTCACTGTTTTTTCATGCTTCCAAATGGAACATCAGGTTCTTCCTTGACATACCATGCATATATTTCTCTCCTGCTTCCTTTTTTCCTCTTGCCATTTGGTGCTAACAACGTATTTATTTGTGCTACACGTCTTTGCCCTTTTACAAACATGAACCATCAGTGGTTTAAAGCACATCTTTCCGTTTAAATACTTACTTTCGCTATCCTTACAATTCAATTATACTTCAGTGATCCTACAGGATCCTATGTGAATTATCCAATTTCATCTAATTTCCCTTATATTTTATAATTTATTGAGTTTCGGTTGTGTATTTATGCTTTTTGAATAATTACTTGACGGGAGTTATTAATTCTGGAATTAAAAATAACGTATATAACACTTTTGTACGATGGGTACTTCTGTTTGCACTAGTGGCTTAGAGTTTTGTTTTTAAATAATTTAATTCGAATCTAGAAAACTATTTACATAGACAGACATGGGAAAGTTTCCTTCAAGAAGTTGAAAAACTTGGCGTTGGTTAGTGCAAAGGCAGACAAATATCGTAAATACTTTGTTTCTAATTGCGACTACGTCTTTTTCGAAGGTTAAACAGGGACTGTAACATTTTTGAATGTCACTTCTTTTGCAACTACGACAGTTCTTCCTCGTTGGATCTGCAAAAGCTTTTTAAAATGTGTATGTTACTTCCACGTTACTGGTTACGAGAAAGGTCACTTGGACACTATTATTTCACAAGCGTACACAAACCTGTACAAGTTTGTCACTGGTTGCAGTTTCGGATTCACATGGATTGTAGATACGTATAGATTTTAAAACACGTATTTTACGAACTTAATTCTGAATGATTAATGTGGCTATCACACATGGATAGGATTATTAAAATAGTATAGATATATCGCTATTATAGAGACGGCTGAGAGGAAATTGTTCTACGATTGTCCCTCCATAGTACTAATAAAATTAATGATAACTGAGTGAATGTGCACGCGCTCTTCACTTGCATTCCTTAGTCTCGCGTCTTTTCAGCTTCCTTTTATGTACTACAAGTAGACGTAGTACTTGAACCACCCTCAAACCATGGAGAAAATCCAATTTTTCCGCAATCACCCGATAGAATTCCCTCGTTACTCCTTCTTCCCTGCGCAAACAGCTTTTCTCAATCTTTGTCACGGCGAATGCGCCCCTTGGCCTTGCGAAATACAGTCGAATATTATTTATACAATGTCTCTCCTCTAACCGTACTTTCTCTGCCTTCCTCTCGCTGCAGCTGTACTATTTGGAACCCTCTCGGTGTTTTCTACTCAATCTGCTCTCTCGATCCTCTACTGTAAATGCGTATGCCTTTCAACGTTATATTCACCGCTTACAGTTCCTTCTGAGTTAAATATTGCTCAGTCTTTCCATATAGTAAGGTAACTCTAGCAATCTATACATGACAAAAAGCTTCTTTTATATTGCTCCTACGTCATACTATAGGAGCTCAAATGGGACAATGCAGCTGTGGCGTGTACACACCACTTCGTCTACCAAAGCAAAGCATATACTCCGTGGTGTGTGTACACCACTAAGGCTTCAACCTCCTCCTCCCCTTTGGGATGCTCACACCGCTCTGACTCTACCGACTCCACCTCGAGTGGTGTTGTGCGTAAAATATCTCGTTCCCCCACCCCCACATTCCGTCCTGCTCCCCACTGTAAAAAGTTGGAGTTTTAGCTTGAAACTAGTCAATTTCATGTAAAACATTGGAGTTTTGGCCAGAAATGTGATATGACAAAATATGATTTTTTCATGTCAAACATTGGAGTTTTGACTGATGTAGCTCAGATTTCATGTAAAAAGTTGGAGTTTTAGCTTGAAACCAGTCAATTTCATGTAAAACATTGGAGTTTTGGCCAGAAACGTGATATGACAAAATTTGGTTTTTGCACGTAAAACGTTCGAGTTTTGACTGATATAGCTCAGATTTCTTGTAAAAAGTTGGAGTTTTAGCTTGAAACCAGTTCATTTCATGTAAAACATTGAAGTTTTGGCCAGAAACGTGATATGACAAAATTTGATTTTTTCATGTAAAACGTTGGAGTTTTGACTGATATAGCTCAGATTTCATGTAAAAAATTGTAGTTTAAGCTCAAATCCCATCATATTCATGTAAAAATTGGGAGTTTTGGCCAGAAATTCGAAATGACAAAAATTGACTTTCTAGCTGGACCGAAGACTGAGTCAAGGGAAGATTATCTCGAGACCTCTTTATGGAGATATGCGAACATGGGGCGACCTAAAATTTTCGAAAATGATTACGAAAAATATATAAGGAAAAAGAAGAAAACGAAGTTTCATCTATCTTCACAGTTAAACTCAGCATAATTCCGAAAATATTGCGCCGTCCCATTGTCGCATATTTCCATAATAGCTGTGAGTGGTGGGCTATTAAAAGGGTAAATAGCGATTTCTACCAATTTTCATGAATTTCTACAGTTGTTGAGAATCGTAACTAAAATCCCTACCCGGGATCAGGCCTTTCAGTTAGAAGTGGCTAAGAGAATAAAATGCAGAGTAACGCTGGAGTAGTTTAGGGACAGTCCAAATATTTATGAAAGCCCCAATAATAAATCCCTAATATCACTAATTACTGCTTAGATATAATTAAAGTTAACGCACAATTTCTTCCTCAATTCCTCAACTGTCACTACACATCTTTCTTGTATGCCAACCCAAATCTGATTCCCAGAGTTCTTGTCCATACTCTACTCTATTCTTTTTCCAGCAGACCGCATGCTAACTTCTTCAGCATCTAAACATTGAACATACATCACCAGGGTGTGGGTGGGTCAGGATCCAGAAATCGTGGCTCAGGCAAATAAAAACGAAAGTAAGGATTAAAAAGGGATTATAGAGCTTCAACTTTTTGGTCGATCGTGGATCATGGACCACCTGTGGGGCATGACCCACGAACATGAAAGTTTTAAACAAGTTTTACACAACCGTTGGAGCGTACATTCGGCATTACACACTAAAAGCACATACCACAGGAATCAGATCTTGTCTACAAGCAAATCGTACACATTGCAGGATTCGGATCCTACTTTTACACATTAATGCCGGATGTACACTCCAACACTGGTGTAAAATTGTTTAAAACTTTCATATTCATATTTGCGGTTCAAAAGACCCGCAAATATTCAATGTTAATCAAATGGAGAACATTTGTGTAAAACTTCTGGATTTAAAGTGTTGAAGTAGAAACGGCGTTACTATGGTAACTAAACAAATTTTCGGAAAGTCTTACACAAGTGTTGGAGTGTACATCCGGCATAAGACAGTTTCTTTCACTCTTCTACAATTTCCCATCCTATTATCCCTTTATTCCTAACATTCTCCAATCTTTTTATTGGTGAATAACAATGAAAATAACCTTAATCCCTGATATTAGACCATTTCACAAATTTAAAGCTGATGCTTGACAATTTCCATACATTACGCATCATACATTGATTTTATACATGACACAATAGTACAAGAAACAAGCAAGTATCAATGTCCTAATCTCACAGGCACTTTCACTACTCGTCCACTACGAGTTCGCACACCATTGTTCTACTATGGTAACTATTCACAACACATGTGTTCCTTGATCCAATTCACTATCTTGAATGATCTTGGTCTTCAGTCTGCATCTCCACCTCCATTGGATACAGCTTCTGCATTGGACGCACTGGTTCTCCAGACGCTGTCTTCAGTTTGACTACTTGTACAGCACCGTCCCTGCCAGGTTTGACCTCGATGCCCTGTCCAATAGGCCAAAGTACCCGCTTCTTCTCTTCGCTTCCAATGAGAACGACATCACCAACATTGAATGTCGTCCGCCCCGTTTCATTAAACTTCATTAGACCACGTCCAAGCTCTCTAAATCCGGAACTCCATCCGGTACAAGGCCTCCACGTAAGAACATGCTAGGTCAAAGAGGCAGTAAATCATGAACATCCTCACTGACATAGGTTAACGGACGAGAATTCACCATCGACTTCACAGATGATCGTTATCAGCTCCTCGTACAGAACAGTCCTCTGCCCAAGAATCCTCACCAGAAGACTCTTGACGATCGGATGAGTCGCTGCCACCCTTCTCCCCACCACAGAGATGCAGGAGGATTGAGTCGCCAGTCTATCTTCTCGAGAGCATGAAATCCCTTATCCTGTCCCAGTCGAGCCCCTTCAATATGTTGGTCATTCCAACAAAAATTAGTCCCTTGGTCACTGTAAACGATAGAGGGCCGAATCCTCCTTTAGACAAACCTTCTGAACGCTTGCAGAAACGCCTCTGTGCTAATTGATGTGACCAGCTCCAAATGCACCGCCCGAAGTTTTGGCAATAAATAGGATTTGAAAAAATTAAACTTTTCCCTGTAAAATGGGGGTTTGACTGATAAAGCTCCAATTACAGGTTACTAGTTGAAGTTTTAGCTTCAAACAAGTCGATTTTATGTAATACTTAGGAGTTTTCGCTAGAAATTCAATATGACAAAATTAGGCTTTTTCATGGAAAACGTTTGAGTTTTGACCGATGTAGCTCCAATTATATGTAAAAAGTTGGAGTTTTAGCTTCAAACAGGTCAATTTTATGTCAAACATTAGATTTTTTTTCAGAAACGTGATATCACAAAATTAGATTTTTCCATGCAAAACGGGGTTTTGATTGATGTAGCTCCAATTACAAGTTAAAAGTTGGAGTTTTAGCTAACAAGTCAATTTCATGTCTAACATTGGAACTTTGGCCAGAAAAGTTATATGACAAAACCGAACATTTTCATTTGAAGCGTTGGAGATTTGACTGTATGATATCCAATTTCAGTTAGGAATTGGCCGCTGTGGGGACCATTTGGACCCTGTGGGGGCCAACTGGATTTTCCATGCCTGAGCCTGGTTCAGTGGAGGAGCAAGGAATCATATAGAAATTTCTGCAGCTGCAGGATTAATAGGCAAACCAAACTCAAAAAGCCAGTTGCAATACCACCGGTACTATTCCTCCACTGGCACTTTTGGAACCATATTTGTATTGCTCGTATCTCAAAAACCGCTCATGGCATTTTAATATGCCTCGGCGTGAAAATTTGTTTTTAAACGGGGAATCTGATGGTACTAATTTCAGAAAATTTGGCCCATGCCCGTAGTCAGGAAGCCCGGGCAAACGTGCAACGGTCAAATTTTCAGATTTAGCTTATTGTTGATTGGCCAAATGTGGAACGTGGGAGGAGCTCAGAGCCCAAATGGTTCCCACAGGGTCCAAATGGTCCCCACAGGGTCCAAATGGTCCCCACAGGGTCCAAATGGTCCCCACAGGGTCCAAATGGTCCCCACAGGGTCCAAATGGTCCCCACAGGGTCCAAATGGTCCCGGCCAATTGGTCCCAGATTCCTTACTGAATTTTATGTGAAAAGTTGAAGTCTTTGCTTGAAACAAGTCAAATGCATGTCAAACATTCGAATTTTGGCCATAAACGGGATATGACAAAATTGGAGTTTTTCATGTAAAACGTTGAAGTTTGGATTGATATAACTCCAAGTTCATGTGAAAAATTGGAATTTTAGCTTAAAACATGTCAAACATTATAGGTTTGGCCATAAACGTGACAACATTGAACATTTTCATCTGAAGTGTTGGAGGTTAGATTGAAATAGATCCAATTTTATGTTGGAAGTTGGAGTCTTTGCTTGAAACAAGTCAATTGCATGCAAGACATTGGAGTTTTAGCCATGAATGTGATATAACAAAATCGGCTTTTTCGGGTATTTAATCATCAGCTTACTACTATTCCGGCCCAATAATTTTACCCAGTTCCGCTTCCGTTACGCATGCAATGTGTGGCACACATAGTCAAGATGATTAACAATGCTAGTCAAAAACCAAATTCATGAACGGGCATTAGTACTTGTCTCCATTTTTAGAGCATAAAAGAAGATTTAAAAACTTCTCGGATAGCACTTTCCATTTTTTACAACCTCCATCTCCTGCCTACCAACTAAGAACTGTGTCTATCATTATTGATAGTAGGCTATTGATGTACCATGAACGAAAGTGCAATATAATTAAGACGAGGGAAATCAATCTGAGCAAAAAATATTACATCCGCCTAGGAATCTCAGGAAAACCAGCAATATGTGTACGACAATGAGGAACGAGAAAGCCAGAGGAAGCCCGGAGAAGGCAAAAGAGAAAGCCAGCTAGGAGAGACTTGGATATTGATCTGGTATATACAGTATCTCGGAGTATTTCCCGATCATCAACTCTCCCTCCAATAGACATGTTCTCTGTTTTGTTTGTGAAACAACCTGTCTGAGTCCACATTCTACGCCTTCCTCTTCCTCTTGGTTTCCTCATCTCCTCCAAGCTTCATGTGCTTGTGCTCCTACTCGCCTCACATCCACTCTCTCCGCTTTTAAAAGTTTTTCTTCCCCTAAAAGAGGTTGTACCACTGGAACTTACACACACTACACACTAGTCGAATACCTTATCTAGACCAAATAATAAACAAGCCTTATACTTTCTCCTAATGCTCTGCAGGTCGACCCAGCAGGGATTCTGACGAGATGCATACGGTACCGAAGAGTGAGGAAGCTATTCACATTTCCAAGTCTGGTGGAGAAAATCGGAGAAAGTATCTGCTTCCTTCCAATCCGTTCCATCTTTGTCACATCCCCCACTTTTTGCTCTTCTCACGGGAACGGGTAATGGATCCAAAATAGAATATTCACCCTACCTGTATCCAAGGCATCATACAACTTCAAGCAATGCATGCATCCATCCGTCCCGACTCTAGTAGAGTCACTCTACGCATAATGAACGTTGCTCCAGCCACTACCAACCTCCTCTCACCAGCCGCCCAGTTCACCCTCTTCTTATCCTCATATTTCTATCTCATCCACTTCTTCAATGTTACTTCCTTCAGAATCCCGGACAGCTGAAGATAAGAAGGTAACGAACAAGTAGCAAAATGAGGATAGAAACACAAAATTTAGCGAAAGTAAGGAGCGTAAAGCCATGTTCCCAGCAACAGCAGCAACGCCAACATCATTGTAACCTTCTCAAGTTTTACAACCCCCTCAAGCAACTCTCCCAGTTTCTTCATTTCAAACATAAACTTCCACCTACCCAGGTTCAACAAGCAAGCAGCCTGGACACGAGTATCCACACCTTGCAGCTAGGGCTCCATTCTCCACCGCAGTCACTAGTCATGTGCACTATGCACCCACGTTTTCCCGATACCACTCACCTTTTTCCAGCAGTCCAACCATGATCCCGTCCATTTACGCAGGTAAAAATAGAATTTATATATTTGCATTGCACACAGCTAAAATAGCTTCCGAGGATCTAGGGTCCACATATGATAGATAAGCGCCTTCTAACCCGGCTATCTTCGTACTTGATGCCTCCTTCCCAAGTAGGCTACAGGGACAAGAGAGGCAATCTCCCCGACCATTATCCCTTCTGTTTCTGCATTCATTCAAGAACTCTACCTCAACTTCAACATCCACACCTTCCGCGCAGTCTTGGTTAATCAAAACTACGGGAATCTAGGGTCGGACTTTTTCATGGCCGGATGCGGGCCAAGGCCAGCTCGTAGCCCTTATTAACACTCAAAGTTTCGAATCAGAGTTCCAAATTAGCGTTTTGCAGCATTTCCACAGTTACCGATTGAAGGCGTCAGTTGGTGGTTGCTGTGAAACGCTGATCCAAGACACTGAATTGGAATTTGGGAATTCTGACAGGAAACTTTGCGCGCTAACAGTGGACATCGTGCTGCGGAAGGGTAACTGTAACTTCCATCACCCAAAGCTTCAGACTTTTAGCTTCCCAAGAATATCCGTTTGAATAAAATTGGTGAACGGGGAGAAGCTTAATTCGAACTCTTAATCAAAACCTAAGGTTGTACAGTAGATATGGTTTCTATCAGTATGGCTTATAACGGTTTATTGGCTATAACGTTGTCCGCGCGAAGTCCCGGCAGATCTTATATGCTTTAGCATTAGAAGTGTATTCAAATAACGGTTAATCTTTATAACGGTGGAATGGCTATATTGGGCAATGTTCAAGGTCCCTTCAGCGTGTAACCCATGCAACGCGTATCCCAATAGCGGTGCTCACATTCAAGAGATTGGATTTTAAGGTACAAATTAAAAAAAATTGCAAAGTTTAGTTTCTCGAAGCTGAAGAATTCCTGTTAAACTGGATAAAAGAAGCTCCTCATGATCACATTCCTACTGCCGGTTCAATTGCTTTTGTTAAGCTAGTAAACTTGCCAAAACTTTCGGAGAAAATCAGTTAAAAATTATATGGCGTATGTGGTTAACGGTGTATTATTATAACGGTTTTATTTTGGACCCCCCTGCATAACCGATATAAACCATATCTACTGTACTCACCTTGTAAGTTGTAGCTGGGGAGATCCTAAATGGCCCTTGTCAAAATACCGGAGCATTGCAATTCCATAGTTTGACCCAAGGTTAGATTACTTAATAAATTCAATCGATTAAAGCTTTTATAACTAAGCTGAAAATTTAGATTGAATAATTAATTGTCAATTGCTGTGATTCTAATACTAAGTCTTGCTTGCGAGATCCAATTGTCGAAAAAATAACATGAATTATTAAGTGGCAGAGCCACTTTATAGGGAGCACCGCGTCCGTCCGTCCGTGAACACGATATCTCCCGAACGGAAGCACGTATTCACACCGGCTTTGCGGTATCGGATGGCACATACCTTCGAGCAGCACCCTATTCATTTCCATTATAATCGATCCACCCGTTACGACCCTGTGAAAGGTCACACTCATACGGCTTTTACATACCCTCTATCAGCTTCCACCACAAGTACGCAGTTAAGAATCCATAAACCTTTACACCATACCCCACTACGTATAAGCATTACTCTAATGTAAACGTCTTATCATACCATGCAAACTCATAACTAAGCACCACCTCTGTTAAAGCATAGCCCCACCTACGTTAGAGCATAGCACCACCTATTTTAAAGCATAGCATCCCCTACGTTAAAGCAAAGCACCACCTACGTTAAAGCAAAGCACCACCTACGTCAAAGCAAAGCACCACCTACGTTAAATCATAGCACCACCTGTTGCATCCATTAGCTCTACCGGAACGTAGTGATGTCCAATAAATATACGCGAAGCTAAGTTACTGACTAAATGACAAGTTAATTAAGCCAATTGTAGACGGCTACACAATTTCAGTTAGTTTAAGGTGGTTTATGAAGACACAGTTTTAATTCCAGTCAATTATCTACTTAGTCTCTTAAATCAATCAATACAATAGTTTTCCACATTTTTCTATCAGCACAAATTAGAACACTTCTTGTCTCTACCCGACTCTTCTTTACTACCACACTTCTTCGGGAGGTAGACAGGAGTCAGAAAATTAGCATCAACATCTCTCATTGTAATCCCGGTCTTCACACACCGCAAGGCGTTTACTTTATGCAACTCAATCCCAGTCGTCTGATTTGAGACTCCTGACTCCAGCTGAGCTAACCTTTCGATCTGCTTCTCTGCCTCATTGAGCTCATCCACAACCAATTCTCCACATCTCCTCACTCCCCTTTTCCATCTCAGGATCCATGCGATGACTGGGATGTTTCGGCGGTAACCGTTTGTTCGAAGGATTCAGGACGTTACAATGGCAGAAAAAACAGTTGCGACAGTTTTCCTCTTTTCTTCGCTCACTTTCGCTTCATCGGCTGCTTGATTTTCACCGGGTCACAATTCTACTCGCCGTAGATCCTTTGCGGACCTTCCCACCATTGGGACGCAAGATACTGGGAAGTGGTACATACTCTGGATGGTAAATCTGCTGGGTTCAGTACGCCTGGAACATGGCTCCAATCGTTTAGAGAGCTGAGTTGACGTATCTCTGCAACTCTATTATTCAAAAATGTGCCCCACATTGCCTGTCTTCTTATCCAGGTCATCGAACCCGTCCAATAGGTTAAAGGCCGGTCCATTCCCAATGTCATCATCACCGTCTTAGTAAGCCTTGCTGCAATGAGACAACCTAATAGCTCTACTTCTTTTCGTCACTCTCTCCGGGATGAAAACCTTCGCCACTGCTGGTGCTAGGGTGTCCCGATATTTGTTCCACTGTACGCCCAAAAAGGATGACTGACTAGCATCTGGTCCAAGAGTCTGGTCACCGTTTTTCTCCCGAAGTCTCAAGTCCATGTCGGCATCCTCCATTAAATCACCTCCGCTTCTGCAAATCGAACAAACTCATCTAGAGACATCACCAGATTATCCACATAGAAACTTTTCAGCATCACAGCGGCAGTTGGCTTCAGAACTTCTGGTACATTAAACAAATGATGCTCGATCACTGCTGCTAATTGAAAAGGGCTGCTGTGGACACCAAATACGACACGACGATGACGGAAGATCTTCACTGCCTCGTCATCCTGCTCCCAACATAGAAATCGGAGATACTCACAATCTTTAGGAACCACGGGTATTTGAAGAAAATCTTTCTTGATAGCTTAGCTCCCACTCTTCTCAGTCTAAATCTCAAGAGAATGTCCGGAATCAGTTTAAGCTGGTTAGGTCCTTTCGCCAGACAGTTGGTCAAACTGTATCCTTTTTTGAGTCTACAAGACGCGTAAAACATGGGACGAACCTTAGATGTCGCAGAATCTTCGTTTATCACAGCTCTGTGTGGAAACTAGTGGCAATTAGCTAAAATGGGATCCGCATTTTCCACAACCTCAATTATGCCTTTCGCCAGCCACTCCTTAAATATTTTCCCATATGCACACTGATTTTCAGCTTGTTTGATGCGGAGATTTACCTCTTCAGAGTTTGATGCTAGTTGTTGACGACGTTGGATTTTGGTGCGGTCCAGGTAGGTTCACCTCGTAACGGGTTTCAGAATTTCGTCTCAGCGTTTGTAGAAAATGACTCTTGATGTACTCTTCTAAATTTCGTTTGCTCTTCGTTTCTATTGGGTCATTGATAACTATCAGGTCCAAGTCCCACAGCTGACTGCCACTTACGGAGTTCATCATAGACACGATGACAACTTCCAATTCACTTCATATTTGCCTCCAATGCTTCAAAACAACAAACCTCTGCCACTTTCGTACACCAGTGCGGTTTATTAATTGTTGCATGAGCTCAATTATTTTTTTGACTTTAGCTGCAGCTAGTGACAAGTAAAATTAGCAAAAAGTAGTCATAAAATAGTAAAGTTTATGCCGAAATAGCTACTTATATAGCCAACAATGGTTAATTTAAACATCATTTTGACGATTAATTTAACAACTGACATTACGTTAAAATTAACCGTTGCTGGCAAATTCAGGCTATTTCGTCATAAACTTTACTATTTTTTGACTGGTTTTTGCCAATTTTACTTGTCACTAGCTACAATTAAAGTCTACCATTAATTGAGATAATGCAACGATTAATAATTGATGTCAACTTTTTCGACAATTGGATTTCGTAAGCAAGAATTAGCAAGAGAATCACAGCAATTGAAAATTAATTATTAAACCTTTTTCAGCTTAATTGTGTAAGTTTTCAGCGATTGAATTTATCAAGTAACCCAACCTTGTGTCAAACTATGGAATTGTAAAGTTTCAGCAAAAATGTAATGCTCCGGTATTTTGATGAGAGCCATTTAGGAATTCCTCACCTACAACGTATTACAAATGATAAGTTTGCCTGCATAAATGAAGAACCGTGGACGATAGATTCTAGCTGGCCACGGCGCAACCATTGCCCAGATCCGGCCATGAAAAAGTCCTAACCGGAATCTAAGCAATTTCCACCACAAGGTAGACCCTCTACCTATACAGCTCGAAGCAAACAGTATACCTGTTGTATTGAGTACCGGTACTCCTCACTAAAGTGGGAAACTAAACCAATCCAAGGGATCAAACTTCTACCCAAACCCTCTTTCTATACAGATTCGCTTGCTCAGACAAAGGAAATCATATGCTTTTGCTTGCATGCTACGAGGAGGAACGATTGGGTCGCTTTGCATCTTTTACTACATACCTCTGCTCTGTTCTCCTACTCTCTCTTGCTTTCTCTATCTCTTTAATCATCCGCAGGATTCTCTTGACTCACCTCTGAGATTTACCTTGATACACTGCAAATTCTTGGATCCCTTCCCTCTAGAATGCCCCTAGGGCACTGTAGGGAAAGTAATTAACCGCAGACTGGCGGAGTATACCGTTAGCTTTTTTAGGTAGCAAAACAATGTTCTTATTCCTTCTACCTCGTATTACAGCTTGTCTTACCCACTAAACCTTAAATTCAGTATTTTTGCCTGCCTTTACCTCCAGTCTCGGGGAGTAGCCTTGTGTAGGCTTAACATGTAACACAGACCAACAGGGTTTGAGAGTCCTATATACTCTAGTCCAGTCCCTAAGCTCTTCCGTAGCTAAAAGTTGGCCCCGACGTTCCCTGAGTTGGCAGACTGCAACCAACTGGGACACGCGTAGTTCAAGTTAGCAATGTAAGTTTGTATGAGACATTGTTGAAGATTGCTAACTATAGCGCCCGTATCTGACGTCACAAATGAATGAGTAAAACGTTCTTGCCGACGCATGCTGTAAATCTGAGCATAGGGACTTGCCTCTTACTCTACCTCCCAATATCAGTCGGTCCGAAAGATACAAACGGCTTGAATCTGAGACAAACGGTGTAGCTAGATTTGTGCATACGAATTGTACGCAGCGGCTGGTAGCGCATACACAACATGTATGCTATGTGATCTCAGGCGGGGAGTGGGCACATAGGACAGTAAATAGCTGTAAGATTTTCCTCTGCTTGTTTTATCCATTGCTCCGCTTAAGACAGTCACACTGCGAAGGTGTTTGCATTGTTAGATTGCCTAGGTCTTTTTTTATACGTTAAATAAAATTTCATGTTCTCAGGTCAAAGGTCGAAGATGCTGCAACGCTGTAAGTCTACTGCCGAAGAAAACTGACTTTTTTCATTGTAAGCGTTGCAGCTACTGTACACTTTGACCTACAGAGAAACAATTTCATATATAATTGAGCAAACAATCTCAGCTATCCAGCAAGCCAAACTGTTTGACTCTGGGACGTTCCTGAGCGGAGCAATGTAAAAGAGAACTCAGAAAACTTTCGGTTCTCCACTACAGCGGAGAACCTGCTTGCGCGTGAGAATCCCAATGCTTTTCTTATGGGAGTGGAAATTTGGTGATGCCACTAACTTTAATTTTTATTTCCTGGCAATTTCCGTGCTGTTAGAGCACCTTGCACCCGGGATTATTGTGTGCAGAAGACTTAAAATGTGTTTTAAAACAAAAAATACCAAAATCCGCCAAGAAATAAAATTTCCACGGCATTTAAAGTAAGAAAAATGATTTCTGCCTACAGGAAATGTTCCCGTGCTTACGCGGTTTGTATGCAGAAACAAGCTATATGGCCCAGTATACACCACAGCGGAACTCCTTCTGAGAGACACTACGTGTAGCTATCCGGGGGACTGAATATCCGAGTAAGAGTCTACTTGCCTATATACGCTCATACCCCCGCTTGCCCTGTCAAAGTCTCCTCTTCTTCATCACCTATCCTACCTATCTGCTCATCTTTTAGTCCAGTCTCTACGAGCTCCGAAGCTAAAATCCTGAGCTAGTATTTTAGCTACGGTCCCTTAGATGGCAATCGTCAACCAGAAGGAGCGCGCGAATTTTAAACCGACAATGTATTTTATATGAGCCATTGTTGAAGTTTGCCAACATAGCGCCCATATTTTACGAGTATCTTACGGCGCGAACGGAAGGGCAAAACATAATCGTCGACACTTTCTGTAAATCAGAGCGTAGAGACTTGCCTCTTACTCTACCTCCCAATACCCGAGTAAGAGTCTGCTTGCCTAACCCTCCAGTGATTTTCCCGTGAATCAGGAGAAGTTCCCGACACAACGGAAAAGACACTGCCTGCGAACAATGGGAGTCCCTACAGGTCCCAGCACGAGGATAAAACAAAAGTGGAGGTTTGAATTACAATCCACTTATACAGAGGAGCTTCAGCAATGAACGTGTGGGTACACAAGTTCCCTGTGGATGCGCTGTAGAGAGAGGTGGGTGAGATTTGATTTGAGGATGGTGCTCTTCGTGCAGGAGTTTTCATTGTGCTTTTTTAGGATTGGAGAGGCAATGAAGCTGCCGGGTTCTTCCACTATTGCCTGCTCCTCTCCATCCCAGTCCCTGTATAACGTTCTCAGCTATTCTCTATAATAAACATGAAGAAGGGCAGAAAGGAGGGAAGAGAAGGTGTAAAAACTGTTTTGAGATTTAGAGAGCAGGGAGTAGGTAGGGAGGAAGAAAGAGAAAAAGCTCCTCGGACGCCATTCGCCCTTTCTCCATCCACAGTCTACTCACTTTATTATCCCCGCACGGTAGATTCCACCCCTCTACGCATTCACAGATTTGATACAGTTGAGCGTGAACGAACGTAAGGATACACAGGCTTGGATGCTAACCCAATATGCTGGCGCACGGACTTGTGCACAGCGATACACGAGCCTTTAAGCGGGCCAGCTATTGTATCCAAATACATACCGTGCAGAATTTCCTAAGCCGTCATGTATAGTGGCTGGAAGTGAGGAGGCTGTGGCTGTGGGGTTGAATGCATAATACGGCTTTCAAGAGGAGAAGGCAGAAATTTCTGAAGGAGAAGACGAAGAGAGAGTGCGAAGGAGTGAAGAAGAACAAGGTGGTGTTGGATTTTGGGCTGGATAGTAAAATAGTTGCTTATCATCTAAAAGTCAAAAGTGTTTGTTTTTTATATTCATCGTATCGTAAGATAATAGTAAATTCTTTTCAATATGAAACGTCAGTATTCGAAAAGTAAAGGAAGCTTATTTTTTAAAATTTAAACCCCATCATGAAAAAGTTAAAGTGAATGCAGCTATCGATCAATTATTCTGCTCCCCCTCCAGCTTCTAGTACGCCTTTCTCTCAGAGTCCCACACAATTTTCCCAGGCTTCCTCAAACGGGTCTCGAAAATCATCCTCTGGTAATCCTTCATGGTTTAGCTCTATGTATTGTTATTTAATTCACATGAACCCCATTTTCCTGCAAGTCGTAGAAGAGCGGATTCCCAGAAAGCCGTCGTCTTTATTCTCAATTAAAGTGTGGTGATTCATTGTTTCTTATCATTAGTGTGTATGTATATATTATTTTTTTCTTTGACTCATTCTGTTCTTCATGCGTCTTAATTGCCCCTTTTTGGTATTGGGAGGCCTGTCTATTGTCATATCATGTGTCAATTGCCTGACCGAGTGTGACTTAAACCTCGTTAATAACCAATATTTTTTTTATTCTTGCAGGACCATCTTCCATATCTTGGGCAGGTTGGATTTAAAAACCTACAGTTCTCCATTGGTTCCATGTCATTCTCTCAGAGTATATGCATTATATACTGTCTGCATCCTACGACAACGGCTTTTATTCGATGTCCGACGACTACAGCCACCTTGTTTGTGAAGATAGCCAGTCAGTTTTAAGAGAAAAATAATCTTATGTATGTTTGTGTAAAGTTTGTAGTTTCATATTATATTTTCAACTGCCTCCTCTGTCTGTCAGGCCATTACCGCCAGACGCACTGTTAGCAAACTAGGAAGTGTATTAATAGAGTATTGATTTTGCAGTTAGTCAATCTAAAATCGGCACGAATGCTACCACCTTCAATCAGTCCATGGGATTAAGAAAACTATATTAGTCATACTTTGTGCATCGTATTTCCAGAAGAAAATATTTGGACTCTCTTCATCTTGTGGTGATTCGTGGTGTCTCCAATTTGTGTTAACACATGTTGCTAGAGGGAATTAAAGCGAGTGAAACGAGGGAGAGAGACATACGCGAAGCAACTATCTCCAATTCTATTCTTTGATACGGATAATTGTGCAGCATTCTGTGAAGAGTCCTTAAGTTTGTCTTGAATGTATAACCGATTTTATCGAAAACATGTGTACGTAATTGCGTGCGATCAAAGTGCATATGTTGCGTTTGCTTCAAATGTGGATATAATCGTGAAAAATTAAGTTCATCGAGTTATATTTTCCAAAAGTGAAATTCAACGTGGTGTTGTGCTTCCGAGATTTTCTGGAGTATACGGAGCTCTAGCCTAGTAATCCTAATAACATATTCCACAGTTCCGCACTCGTTGTAAAGTGATGGCTCAATTTAAATAACGGGTGAGGACACATAAAAATTTTGTGTGTGTTGATAATGAAGTAATTTATCATGACATTTATATTTACGGATTAACGATCCGCATGTTCCCACAAATGAAGATTGAAGCAATCGGAATGAGATACATTTAGCTAGAAATTGTTGATATCATTAGCGAGTTATGTATATGATCTCCGTCTTCCTGGTAGATGTAATCGGCTTACAGGAAGCACATTGCATTGACTTATGTACAACTAATTTTGTCTCCATTCAATTCAATGGGCTCCTGAAATAATCATAGGAAGTTTAATAACTATTACTGATAAGCTTCCGTGCGGTTAAGTTGTCTCACTGATTCGTTTTTTAGCTTGAGTATAAACTTATCTGAAAAATTGCATACCCTTCCGACAGTCAGTGTCTGCATAGCTGTACCGTCTAGCTCTATTTGATCTTTCGTGTCTAGTTCTAGACCTTTTTCGCGAACGCAGCTTTACTGTGGTAGATTAACTCCTTCGAGGTCTACTGGGGTAAGTTTCTGTCATGATGCGTGCCAAACTTTGTGCCGGCGACATTGCCTCAGATGAGGCTTCATCCGTTCATTCTGATTTGCCTGACAGACTATAAGGCGAAATAGTTAAAAGTGTTTATAATTGCTTGCGGAGCAATTTATTTCCCGTAAACGGTGTTGAGGTGTCCTCAATACTCATCTGGTTTTAGTGTCTAAGGTGGCATTGGAAATACCATACGAATGAATCATTCAAATCTCAAGTGGAAGGAAGGTTTTGGTCAGTCTGTAGATTACGTTTGGCCTTGTTTACTCGATTAGTCAGAATTAGTCTCTGGACTCTTATCTGGTTGACAATACTTCCTTGTTCTAATGCAATGATGACTGACAACGTGGATTCTTTATGCTTTAAACCGGCACGGATACGAGATTACGTAATGTGTGAGGTAGCTAGTAGATACTCAGGATCACATATCCTCGAGGGCACTGTTTCATTTCTTGGGCGAGACGAAATTAGTTCAAGATTTCATATATCTCAGGTTACGTATAACTGTTTGATTGATGCGAGGCTAACCTTTGTGCTGTGTAGTAAGACGAAACGTATGCTCTACCGATCACCGTGTTTGTGCAGAGGAAATAGAAAAATGCGGCTGAAATACATGGTAACCGAAAATGCGGTACCAGCACATGACATCTGCTGCTGCGGTTGGAAGTGACTAAAATAAGTTGTAAATTGCTGTAATGAACAAATAGCTTTTACTGTTGATTCAGAAAAACATTTGCTGAAATTGTGCGGCATTGGTTTTGGTCTTATATAGATCCAGTACTTGTGGCGTTTGTGAGCTGGGCAAGTTGAATGTAATTTCTTGCGGTAGCAGGGACGGCATCAAGACAAGGGTTGTATGCATTCAACTTTTCCTAGTTTCGGATAAAATCGCAAGACATGGAACGTTATGGTGTCGAGAGAGTTGCAAATAAATGTCCAACCCTTTCTTCCCAGTCGATCAAAAGGTACATGTGCATATACAGGTTAGAGGAAGGGGATCAGTTTTTGTATTGTGGTCGTGGCTCTCATCCAAGGTAATATTTCAATCTATGAGAGAAAGACAGGTTCATTTCGAAAGAAAGATATGAGGAGCGGGTACACGGTTGGTAAATAATGAGGAAAGCCCGTTTGCGTTTCACGAGAGTCGTTTTCACTGTGCCCTCTCCCGAAACGCCATCGTTACTGTTCGCGACTTATACATATATACAGTAACATTATTATACTTGGAAATGACGTATCTGGGGTTAGTTTCCGTGACAGATGCGCTCATCCTATTCTTAATGTAGCTGGATTATTTAAGGATCAGCTGTTTGTTTTGCGGTTCATAAGTTTGAGTACCCTAAAGTTTGACCACTCGGGCTGAAACTCGGAAAATAAACAAGTACACACCTCTACAGTGAACCCCTTGAAGCATAAGTATACTGTATACTTATATCATACTGTTAAGCGCGTTCATACCTGGGCGACCACCCTTATGTAGCTCCAATGTAAAGTAAACGGGAAAACTCGCGCGGGAAGTCTGAAAGGGATCAGCTATGTGCGCGCTGACGATACATATATATACATATATATATATGGACCATTTATATGGTATTTATTACACAATCTATGGACATTTTTCAGCAAATAACAATTAACTGTGAAACAATTTCTTTTACAGGCGCTAATGAGGTGACTTTGCATGACGTGGTGGGTGCCCGAAGACATCTGCCGCGATGGAAGATCTACGGAAAATAGGAATTTTTCTAATTTTAATTAGCTGCTGCATTAGCAGAAGCTACAGCGCCCGTGCTTCCCATGTAGTATTAAGTTATCAAGATGCAACAGCTGATAATGCAACGGTCAACAACCATCTCGTGGTCCACAAGGACACTGGTGTTTTATACGTGGGAGCGGTTAACCGTATTTATCAGCTCGATCCAAACCTGCGGCTTATGGCTTGGAATAAAACCGGCCCAGTCAATGATTCAACGGAATGTTCGAGTGACAAGGAGTGTTCAATAACAGCAGTTAAAGTTTTGACAAATAACGTAAACAAAGCCCTTGTCATCGATTACAGTAGAGCGAAGTTGATCTCATGCGGTAGCTTGTATCAAGGTGCATGTTGGGTACTCGGTCTGGATAACGTGTCGACAACGGAACAGTTTGTTAGCGAACCGATTGTTGCCAACAATGAATCTGCAAGCACTGTCGCGTTTATTGCACCGGGACCGCCATCACCACCGACTTCAACAGTAAGATTTCATTATGTTAGCTGGAAAATAAAATTTAATATGTCAAGAGTGTTACTCCTGCAAATGATATGATTTGAATAGCAAAAGCGAAACTGTGCCACTAACAGCGAGAGTACTTTTACCTTCGGTTATTTTGGATCCAATTTTTGCTGGAAAAGGATGCTAATAGTTGTTTTTCATATTTAGGTACTGTATGTGGGTGTGACATTTACTGGGAATTCAGCCTACAGAGCGGAAGTTCCTGCAGTTTGTAGTCGGAGCTTACATCCTAACGATCATTTCAACATTGCATCTCAAGGAGTGTCGTCCGGGACGAAAATGAATATCAACAATCGGGAGCACTATCCTATAAACTACATCTATGGATTCAGCTCAAATGGGTTCTCGTACTTTTTAACCACCCAGAAGAAGGATACTTCGAGTGATTCCGAGTTTATATCTAAACTAGTTCGTATATGCCAGAACGATTCAAACTACTACTCATACACCGAAATTCCGATACAGTGCATGAGTGAGGTGGGCAACCCTTTTAGTCTAGTGCAGGCCGCATTTGTAGGACGACCAGGACCCGATCTTGCAAATAAGTTGGACATCACAATTAGGGATGATGTTTTGTTTGCTGTGTTTGCACGTGCTGATCCTATCGGAAGTGCAACTCCAGGGAACGAAAGTGCTCTTTGTGTTTATTCTCTTAAAAATATCCGAAGAAAATTTGTGGAGAATATTCAAGAATGTATGGAAGGCAAAGTCTCTAGGGGATTGGCGTTCATCGCACCCGGTGTTCCTTGCGTCAGAACGGTAAATAGCGTTGCTATGGCCAGATTTTCACCTGAAGACTTCTTTAGATGACTTTTTTATTTTAGCGATAGCTGTAAATCCATAATGTGTGATATCTTTTGTGCTGTAATTCGTTGCAGCAAGTTAAAATCATTGAAGAGGACTTCTGCGGTATGGATGTCAACACTCCTTTCGGTGGCGAAAAACCGGTGATATCAATGTCAGTCCTGAATTTCACTACGCTGTTGACATCAGTTGCTGCTACCTCAGCAGGGAACTACACTGTAGTATTCCTAGGCACTAGAGATGGTCACTTGAAAAAGGTAAGTCCGTGGTGAAAAACCAGTGGTACCCATTCATTTTTGCTGTATCTTGTCTTCATACTACATCACCCTTTCTCTACACAGGTGGTAGTAGAAAGTGATAAATCTGGGTCGGAGTATGATGACATAATCATCGATGAGAGAAAGCGTGTCAATCCTGACATGTTCTTCGATCATCAGCAAACTCATCTTTACGTTATGACTGAAAAAAAGGTAATGCTAAGAACTTCATATTTAGTGCTGGTGACATAAATGACACATGTTCACGGTAAAATATCCGGGATTCGTTTTTTAAAGGTATCCAAAGTTCTCGTTCACAATTGCTCGGAATATGCAAGCTGCAACAGCTGTGTTGAAGCAGGAGACCCCTATTGTGGTTGGTGTTCGCTCCAAAATAAGTAAGTATTATCATCAAATCAAACCCCCTTATAAAAAAATTATTCGAATATCATCAAAATTTATGTAAAGTTTGGCTCCCTTTTGCACAAAAAGTACTCTATAGATTTCGATAAGAGTTGATTCATTAGAAAGCCAAACTTTCAGAATCGATTTTACCCTCTAACGTTAAACCGCTGCATTTCATCAACGTGTCTTTAATTGCAATTAAAGATCGGATGATTTCTAGCTGCTGCCGCCAAAATGTCAATGCAACATAAGTAATTGTTTGTGTTACCTGGGTTATCAACGGAACCGCTAATTTTAAAAAACAATTACGGCAACGCAAGAATCAAAAATTAGAATTTAAACAGCTGTTTTTTAGAATTTAAACAATTTTTTATCAGTGGGTTAGATGATTGCGTTGAAGTCAGGGATTTGATTATATAACTGATTTCATGCAAAGTTTAAGGTCTTTAAATTCAACGCGCGATTTACACGGAATTCCAAAACGTTTTGTTAATGGCTTGGCGGATTGGTAGGTATCACATGGGCTGCATCGCGTGATTCAACGATCTTATGCGCCACATCGTTTGATGTATTTTATACTGTAAGATCTAATGCATGGAAAGGTTGAAATCCCGTGATTTGTTCAATTAATTAGCCTGAAACTGAAATATTGTGGTCGCATTACGCTACAATTGCGAAATTAGCTGTTCGATTTCTAACAGGATGAGTAAAGTGGGAATACTTGAAACTGAAGGCCTCAGTCTGAGGCACCAAAAGTAAAACTAAACTAAACTAAATACATCGGGAAAAAATTGAGTAGTCTCCCACTGAAAAGGGGGAAAGCTGGGTGTTATTACGGGCTCTTACTATATTTATGGAAATCAAGATAGAGAAAGGTGCACCCTTTCAAACATATGATTTAAATGTCATAAACTGTGCGTCTGGACCTGTAATAAGTTGTTGTAGCTTATAATCTCAATAATCAGAGAACCTTTCCATGCATCAGTTTGTTTTCAAGGGAGATGATAATAATGGATAACCGATATCAAAGTCCTACATTTTCGTGAAACCGATAATCCCCGCTAATCCCGGGTTTAGTTGAATTCATGGGTTGGCTTTCATTATAGTTATCATTAAGTCCTTTATAATCACTTCCCTTTAAAGAAGGAAAAAAAGTTCCAATAGTATAAACATTGAAGCTTTTTTGCATTGTCGCGGAAATGTAAGATCCAAAATCAGCAATCTAAACTGAATCAACTTTTATGCCAATCCAGAAAAATTAACGGGGGGCGTTGCCTAGTGAATAGTATAAGAAATATGCAAAATAAAATGTCCTCAGAGAAATCTCTTCGGTGCTGCTAAAAATTCATGTGAACCAATTTGTTCATCAGGTGTACGCTGAAGAGTAATTGTCATAAAGGAAATAAAGCCAAGGATCATTCTTTGTACTGGATTTCTTATAAGAGTGGGCAGTGCACTCGCATCACGTTCGTCAACCCAAATCAGCTTCAAAGTTCTACCGCTAGAACGGTAAGATAGAACGCAGTGCAAATTAAAATAATACGAAAAATGTCGGTAAAATGCTATTCCTTTTTCTATTCCAGCTGTACGTGAACATTGACCATCTTCCAACTCGGTCAGGTGACTTTTCCTGTGTCTTCCGGTTTACGAGTGGAAAGATGCTGCATACTCACGCTAACTTGACTAGCAATGGCGTGACGTGTTACACGCCTCCAACATCCGAGCTTCCTCCTATTCCTTCCGGCAAACGTAAGCTGGAACTGTTGAACTTTTCGATTGGAGATTCACGGCCCCTTTGTTTATTGTAGAAGTGTGACGAGATGAGAACATAACACAGGATTCGAATGTACTAATAAGATGTTGTATCTCGCAGATAACTTTACCGCAACTTTGTCAGTCAGAATGGTGCAAGAAGGCAATCCAGCTAATGACTTTGTGGCTACTGATTTCACTTTCTTTGACTGCAATACGTACACCACCTGCACTTCTTGCGTTACTTCCGCTTTTCCATGTGACTGGTGCGTAGATAAGCATCGGTGTACTCATGATACTGCGGAGAACTGTCGCAATGATATTTTAGTTACTGGACTTAACGTAAGCACGCTGGACTTCACTCATAAATATTCACGAGGAAGTCGCAATGTTGATTATGTAAAATTAATATATTTCATCTTGCAGAGAGTTGGTCCTAGTATGCGCGGGGGGCCGTCATTTTGCCCACGTATCAACGTTACTAATGGATCTCCAGAATTACTAGTTCCATTTGGAACGGAAAAACAGATTCAAGTTAAAACGGATAATATTGCTGTAAGAATCATCTATTGTCTTAGACGAATAGAATTCGAGAACGAATAGCGACGATTCGACGAATTTCGCGTTCAATAATCATGATTTGTATTGATTTCGTAGCAACAAATCATCGTGCAGACACGGTTTTCTTGTCGATTTAATATCGAAGGGAGGGTCGTTCCAGTTTTGGCTTCACTAATAGACAATACAATTTACTGCGATTCGATACCGTTTACTTACAGCTCTGCTGCTCCCAATATCACCGTACCGTTTGCTGTGGTTTGGGGAGGTGGAGAAACAAAATCATTAGATAATCCAGATGATATACATAGTAAGCCGTTAGTATAATATGTCTTCCCAAATATAAACATGCAACGCAGAGATTCATTAAAATTCATATGTATAATTTTACAGTCAAAGTATATCGCTGCCCGGTAATGGCGGATAACTGTGGAATGTGTTTGGCTATGGACGAAAAGTTTAGTTGTGGCTGGTGT
Organism: Sminthurides aquaticus; assembly: GCA_906901655.1. Taxonomy (NCBI): domain Eukaryota; kingdom Metazoa; phylum Arthropoda; class Collembola; order Symphypleona; family Sminthurididae; genus Sminthurides; species Sminthurides aquaticus. The sequence goes on from CAJQTT010000001.1 coordinate 170,952, forward strand.
CAAAGTTCGCAGCGATGTCAAGTCAAAGAGCAGTGTGATAACGGAATGGGTGTCTGGTTGAACCGAAATCAAACTTGTCCGAATCCAGAAATTCGTAATTTTGAACCGAAATCAGGACCTTGGGAAGGTGGAACAAACGTTACAATCGATGGAATAAACTTAGGAAAGAGATTTGACGTAAGTAAAAGTGTCTGTTATCGACAAGCAAGAATACAAACAAATTTTCTGTCTCCGAGTTCTCTATTTTGAAAAGTCGACTCGTACAACGAAAAATCCTGTATGGAGAACGCTTGTGGTTGTGGTACTGTAAACCTGACACAAGGTGTTGATTGTGAGATACATTCTGTTGCAAATTTATACAGGGGCTCGACCATAGAAATTGTAACAGAATCTGCTTATAAATGGACTCTAATATATGATTGGACCAAAATCTGAAACATTTTCATTCTCGTTTACAGGATATCTATACGGGAGTTACTGTTGCCGGTGTTCAGTGCCAGCCTTACAGCCATTTGTATGAGCAAACACGTAGAATTGTGTGCAAATTGGATGGACCTGGCCAGAATGATTTCAAAACCGGTCCCATTATAGTTAAAGTTGCTGGATATCGAGCTCAATCGTTGGAGAATTACCGGTTTGTAGACCCTAAAATAAAAAATGTCAGCCCTGGTCGAGGTCCCAAATCTGGTGGCACACGAGTGACAATTTTTGGGGATCATTTAAATGCTGGCAGCAGTATACAAGCCTTCATTAACGACATTCCCTGCGAGATTTTAGCGTGAGTAGATTCAATCCCAAACAGTAGAAAACTACTGTTGAGCAACTGTAATCGTTATTCTTAATTGCTGATTTCAGGAAAGAGATCAACAGAATCACTTGTAGAACTGGCAGAAGTGTTAACATAATGAAAGCCCGACTGGTAGTTAAATTTGACCGGACTGAACGAAAATATGAACATGGTTTCACGTATGTGGAGGATCCAGTCATAATGGAGAGAGACAAACCGCTTAGAGGCATTCCAGGAGGTGGTATCAATATTACTGTTGAAGGCCGTAATTTTGATGTAGTTCAGGAACCTTTTATCTACGTGATTTACAATGGAACTAGCTACAACGGGGTGCGTGTAGTTTTGGTTTACTAAAATTTTGAATACTGAGCATTCATTCCTCTCTGATAGCGGACTAATGCTGGGTGGGTGTTTTTCAGACCTGTGCTATCGCTAGCAATGAGACCATGTTCTGTCTCACCCCGAAACTAGACGTGGACCCCTACTTCAATGAAGCTGACGCGAAGGATGGAATGCGACTTCAGTATGGATTCATATTGGATACCGTAAATACAAGCGTCCAGCATCAATCAGAGGAAAAACTTTTCCATTTATATCCAAATCCTCATTACGAACACTTCGAAGAAGAAGTTAAGAAGTACAAGAGTGACTATCTGACCATCAATGTATGTAAATCCGATATTTAAAGCTAATATTGCGCACTACGGTAGAAATTTGTATCGCTAATTATGTGCTGGAATCGCAGGGACGAAATCTAAATTCTGGTTCAGATGAGTCAGACTTGACAGTGTTAATTGGCAGCAGTATTTGTAATGTAACATCTCTTTCGAGAAATCAACTCACATGTAAACCGCCAATGCATCAACCTCCAAACCTAAATGATGACGGACTAGAAGATGGTTCGAAACCACCGGCAGTCATTGTAGGAACTTACCTCATGCACTTCGTATTCTCAATAAGAATGGCTAACATTTGCTTGACTTGATTTTATTCTGTGTTTCAGGTGAAAGTTGGCAAGAACTTAATGTATAAGATTGGAAGACTGCGCTATGATCATGTTTCTCCCGTAGAACTTCCGCAAAAAATCATGTATATCATGATTGCTGGAGCAGTTATTCTACTTATAGTTTTTGTAGTTATATTAATCGCATACAGACGAAAATCCACAGAAAATAACCGTGTATTGAAGAATATGCAAGAGCAAATGGACGTTTTGGAACTTAGAGTTGCTGCTGAATGTAAAGAAGGTAAGTAGCTACTTGTGTTCCCTCATGTGATTAATACTGAGAGAAAGGCAGTTATTCCTATTCTTACAATCTATCCAGCATTCGCTGAACTTCAAACGGAAATGACGGACTTAACTGGCGATGTAACCTCCTGTGGTATACCGTTCTTGGACTACCGTAATTATGCCATGAAGATTCTGTTCCCAAATGGCGAAGATCATGGAGTTCTGCAACTAGATCGACCAGAAATAATGTACAGGGCAAAGGGGTTGCGCCATTTTGGGCTTCTTATTTTGAACAAAACTTTTTTACTTCTATTTATACGAACACTGGAGAACAACCGATATTTCTCTATGAGAGACAGGTGAGTTTGTTTATAAATTAGCTCAAATGGATCCAAATAATTAAGTGGACGGATTTGTGATTCAATTATTATAATTTTAGGGTCAATGTGGCGTCCTTAATAATGGTTTCCCTCCAAGGTAAAATGGAGTATTGCACAGATATACTCAAGACTCTTCTTGCCGAATTAATTGAGAAGTCTATGGAAAGCAAAAACCATCCAAAATTGCTGCTGAGGAGGTAATGAGTGTTGCCATTAAGAAAAACAATAATCTCCTTTTTGTGACGGTCATTGTTATGTTTTGTTAATTCATGTGTGCAGAACTGAAAGTGTAGCTGAAAAGATGTTGTCTGCGTGGTTTACATTCCTACTTTACAAGTTCCTGAAGGAGTGTGCCGGAGAACCACTGTATATGCTGTATAGGGCAATTAAACAGCAAGTGGATAAGGGTCCAGTAGATGCTGTAACTGCGGAAGCAAGATATTCACTAAGCGAGGAAAAGCTTATACGCCAGTCAATCGGCTACAAACCGATCGTAAGTAATACAGTATATACGAATCTAACAATCTCATAAGGATAAGGATGTTACGAATTTCACGTGTACTGTGTACTTTATATTGACTTTTTATATTATTAGACTGTTTTCGTCTCGATGTCACATCAGACTACTTACATGACTGGATTAGACCTTAACCAGGAAAATACCGATGTTCCAGTGAAGGTTTTGGACTGCGATACAATAACACAAGTGAAGGAAAAGGCTTTAGATACTATTTACAGAGCTACTCCATACAGTCAACGACCAAGGAAGGAAGATCTTGATCTTGGTAAGACGGAATGAGCCGATAGTTAGCCATTGTAAATGTTTTACATAACTTTTGAGTTTTTGCTTTTTACTCTTTTTGCAGAATGGAGAACTGGAAATAAAGGCCGGTTAATTCTGTATGATGAAGACAGCACTACAAAGACTGAAGGAGAATGGAAAAAACTCAATACTCTAAGTCATTATAGGGTCCCTGATGCAGCATGTTTAACCCTAGTCCCGAAGCAGTCGTCCATGTACAATTTGTCCATACTCTCGGAACGATCCGAAAAGTCTCACAAATATGAAACCCTCAACCTTAGTAAATATAATTCCGCCAGTCCTCCACTAAGTAGAGCAACATCACCTCTCAATCACGACCGAGAGGGTGGAATGAAGGTTAGTGGTGTTCCCTATTGACATTGATAACCTGTATCGTAAACGTACTTGTTACAAGGACGGGCTTGCAATTGAGGAATAGAATTTGTTTATGAATTCCACACAGCCGTGGCACTTGGTGAAGCACCACGACTCAGACAACCAGAAGGAAGGGGAGAGGGGTAACAAAATGGTTTCAGAGATATACCTGACGAGGCTCTTGGCTACAAAGGTATGTTTTAAACAAAGCATGGAACTTATTAACCGATGGGTAATTAAAATCCCCGAAAAAATATCAACTGAGTTTTATCATTGTATTGTCTTGCAGTTAACCCTACAAAAATTTGTGGATGACTTGTTCGAAACAATTTTTAGCACCGCTCAAAGAGGCAGCTCTTTGCCGTTGGCAATCAAATACATGTTCGATTTCTTAGATGATCAGGCCTTGCAGCATGGTATAACTGATCCTGAAGTCGTTCACACATGGAAGAGTAACAGGTAAGGCTTGTGTTTTGAACTAATTCATTTCAAAGCGTATTTATTAACCACTTAACTGAATGCTGCCATGAACAGTTAGTCCAATGGTGACACAAATATATGATTTTTCAGTTTACCATTGAGATTTTGGGTCAACTTGATTAAGAATCCTAATTTTGTTTACGATATACATAAATCCAACATAGTGGATTCATGTCTCTCCGTGGTTGCCCAAACCTTCATGGACGCATGCTCAACATCCGAGCATCGTCTTGGTAAGCATTTCGCTTTGTAGCCAGTCAGCCGTCATTGCAACGCCATTATCATTTCGTTTCTAATAATACGCATCCGTGAACTTTCAGGAAAAGACTCTCCAAGCAGTAAATTACTGTATGCCAAAGACATTCCAAGTTATAAAGAATGGGTAGAACATTATTACGCCAACATAAAAGCTATGCCATGCATATCTGATCAGGATATGAATTCAATGTTGGCGGAAGAATCAAGAGTGAGTTCTAACATTTTTGCTGAAGTTGTAAACTGGTTGATTGTACGGCGATTATAAATTGTTACAACGTTTTTCAGCTTCACGCTAATGAATTCAGCACGGAGAGCGCCCTGATGGAGTTATACAACTACGCCATGAAGTACAACGACCAGCTCATGATGACGTTAGAAGAGGACGAATTCTCACAAAAGCAAAGACTAGCATACAAATTGGAACAAGTACATAACATAATGGCATCAGAAGGCCATTAAGCGATAATCACATGAGCTATTACTAAGTTTTTTTTTGTTATGTAAGCTTTGAACTACCTTTACGTATTCTCTTTCTATGTTAATTTTGCAGTGAACTCATCTCACGGCTAACGAGTATGATTCAGTCTAGTATCAGTCACCAATCTATATACGATAGGACAAGAACTAAAGTTTGGTTGTGTTCTGATTCGTATTTTCCCCGAGCTTCTTGTAGGTTTTGTATTTAGTTGGTTTCTCCAAAGAAATTCAGTTTCAGAAGATTACAAGTTCTATGATAAACATAGGGGGCGCTAGAACCTGCTGAATCCTACCGTTGTTAGCGATCCTTTACTATTGCAGTATGTTTAAGTGTCAGTGTCCAGAATGTAGCAGATTAATTGAAAGTTATGTTAGGGCATCTATCCAAACTGCAGCTTGGAGGTTAATTTCGTTTTTTAAAATGCTATTTGAGGACTCATAAATTACATTCCACTTGTATTTCAAATTAAGACTGTTGATATCAAGCGAATGATTCGTGTTTAAGTATTGATTATGCTAACTGCAATGGTAGTTAAGGTAATCCTGTTACGCATGCTGGGGAGCCGACTGTTTGCGTTTCTATCTGATCTGAATTGCTGTGTTGATACATGAATTCAACTTTATTTCCAACTTTCCTACAGCAAGTCTACTGCAGCTTGTGACCAAGAGTGTATGCGAAACATACTTGGGCATCAGTTTTCAGCGATGAAAGTGTAACATTTATATGTAATGTGAACAAACAAAAAAGCCAATGTTAATGATGTATATTATTCCTTGAGAGTCACACTATGATCTGATGAAAATACTGCTACCACTCGCTGCTTAAGATTTGTTATTATACTATAGGACTGTTGATAGCTATGTTTTTGTTACTGGATTGTCTCAAAGAGGGCAACTAAGGACTGATAATTACAGTTGTACTTGTACGCAATTATATACATACTTCATGGAGTGAGTGCAATCACTTCAGTTAGGATACAAGTTAATTTAGTTAGCAAGTAATATAAGAAATCCTTTTAGAAATTCTGACGGAGTTTCAAAATTATGCTGGTCAATTTACAACTAGTTCGGCTCTTAAGTTTTTCTTGGTGTAGACGAGCTGAAAAAATTGGTCAGTAAGCCACTATACAGTGTTAAATGTCAGCATTTACACAATTATCCTAGATTTGTACAAAACTAAAAGTTAACATTATTTATTCCAACGACGTTTTTGATTGACGCTGAGAAAGTATGCTCGTAGTCATAATGTACATGCGCATCAACTAATTCTAAGGTTTGGTACCTGTATATAGATTTTTAATTAGGTAAGTATTCACTAACTGTTGCATCTGCTGTGACATAGTCGACGAATTTCGCATTAAATATTTGCAGGAATGCCGAAAATAGTTATCATACAAGTTGAGTTTAGAGAACTGTGAGAAACTCATAGAAGGGATACCTTTCATTGTATCTGGAGTTCTTTACTCTCAGGGTTCTACGGTTTCATGGACATCTCTTGTAGGAATATGTCTGTTTCGTATAATCTTGTACAGTTAAAGTGCGAAAAGATCTGTTGAAGTTCTGCGCAGACTCGAAATATTTTTTAGCCTCAACGTGAAGAAGTGAATTTTGCAACTAGCTTTAGGAGTACTTGAGCTCAACAGCGATCCAAAAAACAAAGTATTAATCTTGGGTTTAAAATTCCATAAAAGTAAATTGATGTTACACTCGCAAATTTAGTCTTATTATCCAGCATTATTTGTTTTTAGCTTTTGTCTTTAGCTCTTTACCTTTTTTGCTGTTCAGTTGTTGCTGAACCAGCTCCATAAAACCTGAAGCCATGGCATGACGTGTTTCCAGATCTGAGAAACGTAGTGTAACTAAAAAGCCCTTTCCTAGTATCCGGTTTTTCGCGTCACATGGAACGTTATCCCATTATCCGCTTGAGTATTTGTATGAGTAATAGCTGGTTGGAAACTCATGAAACGTTAATTTATTTAAACAAATAGTATGGTACTTCAGACGCAAACTTTTGAGTACGGCAGGTCCCCCCGCATCGTGATACTTAATTTGCATTTTTGCATACCGCCCAAACTCCAGCAATGAACTGAATCAAAATGTCACCATCTTGTCTTGTAGAGTAGGCTTGGACTGCTGCAGTTCTCGCAGGCTTTTTAAGGTGAGCTAGATTTGTCATACTTCATTACAAATTGAACTGATGAGACAGGGGAAAAGCTTACACCAAGGCATGGCAACTGTCACCAAAATTTAAACTCGACAAATAGTTGAAACTCAATCTTGGGGTCGTAGTAACATTACCTGAACAAAGAACGCCCAACTTTTACCGGATTCGGGAGAAATTCGAAAAATAATGAAGGGACTATTCACATATTATGGCAGTAAAAGTCAAACGACAGTAAAATATTAGTTTGATCTCATAATATGTGAACGGTAACATGTTGTATGAGCTCTAGTAACATATTATTGCACTTACTGACGACTTTGTGCAAAAGTATTATTGCATGCTATTCCTCAGGAGTTGGCTCATATAACATGCACACGGTCCCTGTAGCATTTCCTATACGAAAATCGCAACATTGAGTCCCTATGTCTCTGGTTAAAGCAGAAAGTTGGGCGTTCTTTTTTCAGGTAATGTTACTACGACCCCAAGGTTGAGTTTTAACTATTTGTCGAGTTTAAATTTTGGTGACCGTTGCCATGCCTTGGTGTTAGGGTTTGTGCCCCAAAACTTTTTAAGACCAGCGTGGAAGTATAACGTAAAGTTATGCATAATGCGTATTCTGCATTTAACAATAAGCATTTTTAAATATGATTAAGTAAGCTACTGAAAGGTACACTCAATATACTACCTACTTAACGCCATTGCCATTTTGCGCTCTGGGAGGTTCTGGTTGCTGTTATATTTAATTCTAATGTGTGTGCACGGATGGCTTCTAAGATGACTTCCGGAATCCCTTGCAGGCAATCCAAAAGTGTTGCTACCCTTTTTTATACATTATATGATTGGTTCTCTGTCCGACTATGGATAATGTTTTACAAATTGGAATACCTGTACGTGTATAGAAACTGAAAGAGCTTCAAAAAAAATGTTGCTTCCTTAGTTAATACTAAGATAATCCAAAACATGCTAACTAAATAAGTACGGTAGATGATCTAATGTAAGTAGATAATATTCCAAAACGATCTATTCATGCAGAACATGATTTATATATACATTTTGAATCCCCTGCAAGTCTGTGCTTATAACAAATAACTTACCGTAATACGCACTTAATGTGACGGGCTTTGGGTTTCGAAAAATATTTTAAATTGTAGCTTAAGGGTCATTATGAACTGTGCAGAAAACAAAAATCCCATGTTTTGTCTTATTCCGGAGAAATACCGGTTCAAAATAGCGATTGACCTATACGGGTGACTATAGGGACCGTGCACATTCTATCAAAAACGCAAAATTGCCAAATCTAAACGTTGTTTTACTTCAGATGTGGACTGCTTAAGAAGGATGAACGATGACCTTATCAACGTTTAATAGTTCAAAGCTTATCAGGAAAATTTAATTTCTGAATCTCCGAAAGTTATACTTAATTACAAGCTTTGGTCACATAATATGTTGATGGTGCCTACCTTTGAACTCGGATTTCTCCCGGATAAGACAAAACATGGGATTTTTGTTTTTTGTACTGTTCATCTAGACCCAAGCTACAATTTAAAATATTTTTCGAAACCCAAAGCCCGTCACATTAAGTCCCTATTACGGTTAGTTGTTTTTACAAGAACGGTGATCTAATCCTTATTGTTTAATGTTCCTTTCGATACCAATTCTATAGAATTGATACACAATATGAATATGGTTTTCGGAAACGAATAGGTAATTTTGCATTCATCTAATGTTACTGGATTTCATGAAGAAATTAACTGAATGATGCTTTCACGTTCCACCTAACTGTTTTGCTATTAAATCGGCATAGGTATTTTGGCTCCTCCATTTTCTTCCAGACTTTATTATTAACCAGATTTAATTAGCAGAAACTCTAGCTACCTTTTAGCCAATGCATATAGTGTAGATAGTACATGATCCCTTGTGTTGTGAGTACTCTGGAAGAGATGTCCAATTCGGAAGGCAGGAAATACTTAATCATATTCGCATTCATCAAGGTAAAGGACATTGGGGAGATACACAATAGATTTTTCAATGTGCAAACTTCTTCGCCAAATATTCAGAAAATATTAGCATGTAATCCTGAGGTGATATTCAAAATCTGGAAGGATGGAACGTTTTGGAGACGAGTTACCCAAAAATACGGAGTATAGCTGAACTCTACCGATTTTCGATCAGTTAAGTAATCACCACTAACTAGCGGGAAAGAACGTTTGTAAATTATTCAGAGGAAATGAAAATAGTGTGCTGAACAGTGTGAGACGTATAAGATTATGTATACACATAGATTATATGTTCAAAGTGCTGTTCATTTTGTGTACAACTAAAATTGTGTTTCGTGTGCTATATGTAATAATAATTAAAAATCCATGTAAATAGCTAATTGTATACACAATTAATGTATGCTGCATAGGAAACCGTATGCAAAGAACTTGTATCAGTTTATTATTTTAGCATGATGAGCATTGGGCTCCGATGACTACGGAAATGAATATGATATGCAAAATCTGTAACATTATGACATAATATATTTAAATAAAGAAAAAGTTCACAAATTAGATTAATCTTTAGCACAGTCTTTTTAATTTCATATTACGCAATATTTTCTTGAGCCTTTTGCCACGTTTTCAAAATATAACGGCTTCACCAGCTATATTTTAAAATAATTTATCTAGGTTTGAACCTGCACTTACTACTAATTAGCGAGCTCTTTATTTTTTACGCAGCGTTACTTAATAAACCGAACGGATTATACTTCATGGACCGCGCGGAGTAAGAACGTCAAATCGTCGTATTGAAGAAGTAAGAACAATAAAATTAGGTAACAATCAAAAGTGCAACTGTGGGGGAAAAACCATTTGGATTTGTCATAAATAGCTGTGTTTTATTCTTAAGCAGCTATGCCATAGGGAGCTTAGCTATAGGCAATATGGCGGGCGGTCTTTGTGATATGCGTATCATAACAGTTCATACTAAAGGTCTTATTTTTTGGCCCAGTCGAGCATGCTGTGCCTCCCGTTCCCAGATGTTAAGTATTATAATTCTATTTTTTTACGCGTTAAGAAATTTCCAGATAAATAGACACGGATAGCGTTTATTATTTCAATGATCACATTTTTCGCTCACAGCCGCAAGCTTTTCGGATTCAGAAATTGTTATTTCTCCTCACTTTTAGAAAAAGTCTTATGTAGGCAAGGAGACTCTTATTCGGTTATTTGGACTATTTAGAGTATCTCTCCTGTAGGTCTCGACGACGCTGTAAACTCATGAACTAAAAAAAGTCAGTTTCCGTGCATATGAAGTATAAGGGAGCTAAAACTTTAAAACATAGTTTAGGTTCATCCTTGGGGTCTTAGTAAAGCTCCCAGTTAAAAGATCTTCTTACTTTCGTCTATTTACACCAATGATACTGGGATAGGCATAAACCAGCGTTAACTTTCATTGCGTCACAGATTCTAGTTATGAAGTTTGTATGAAAAGAAGGTAACTATAGACGGGGCTTCATGATTTATTCGCGCAATATCGGGCTGTAAAAGAGACATGATATGTTTTGATTAGCAAAAACATTGTTATTTCCGTAGGACCTGCTGTTGAAACCAGCAGAAACACAAGTATTTGTCAACGTCGTCTTCTTAAGTAAACTTCCGAATCCGGAAACTAGTCTTCTGTACCTATTATGTGGATAGTACATATAGTATGTCACCTATACTATGTAAGTTGGACGATCTAGATCGTCCTATTTTTACACGATTCGGCAAGAATTCAACAATCGCTATAGGTACTGATCTCTTACAGGGGGATTTACTTAGATCCCAAGGATGGACTAACTTTTTTCACATTTTTAGCCCCCCCTTACACTTCGTGTGCACTACTACTAGAACCTGTAACTATCTGAGGGTCGCACATTAGGATAACTTTACACTGGGGCTAACAGCTTTTCATTTTAACCATCTCAAAAACAACTTGATTTTGTGGTTTCCAAGCAGATTTGCGCGCGAACTTACGTGGGCGAACATGTTTCCATGCGAACTTATGCAGGCGAACATATTTCTATGCGAAGATATTTGTGGGAATTGTCGTCATGGCGAAGATATAACACTGAGCATATAAGTGGGCGAACGCTTTTCCGGTCACATAGAATTGTCGCGAACCTATTTCCGTGAATCACACGTCCAAAAAGGCATTTTCTCTTTCAAGGGCTCCGAAGAAAGGAATCAGACAAAGTTTTGCAAAAGTAACACTTACATCATCTAATACCTAATCATTTAATTAAAACCTGGTTTCATATAAACTCTTTTGTGATAATACAGGTCACCTCTTCGTACAACAAGAAAATACACTTCTGCGCTAGATTTTTCTGGTTGCACTTTTTTACTGCCGGGCCATGGTCAACATATGACGTCGGCCGACGCGGCCCTGGTCACCAATGTTTGCCCAAGAACATCAGCGTTCCACTCGACGTCCCCGATGAATTCGTGGTAACCTTTGACCGGGACCATGAAAAGGTACAACCCGATGTTTTGTTAAATTGCGAAAGAATTTGTGTGTTTTACTACATACATTATATTTTTTTTAAAAATTTTAGCATTAGGGCGATATCTATCTATATCTATCTATATATATCTGCTAATTTACGGCTTATCGGGGTTACATTTTTTCATGGCCACGTAGCCATGGCCATCAGGTCTGTGCCTATGCGACGTTCATGGCCACGTGGCCATGGCCACCCATTTGAAACTTATGGAAACGACATTTTCACATGTGGCCATCACAATCTAACGTGTGGCCATCAAAATCTGACGTGTGGCCATCACAATCTAACGTGTGGCCATCACAATCTGACGTGTGGCCATCACAATCTAACGTTTGGCCATCACAATATAACGTGTGGCCATAACATTTTAACATGTGGCCATCACATCTTAACATGTGGCCATCACATTTTAGTTGGTGGCCATCACATTTTTAATATTGGCTGTCATGTTTTTAGTGGTGGCCATCATGTTTTTAGCGGTGGCCATCATGTTTTTAGAGGTGGCCATCATGTTTTCCGAGGTGGCCATCATGTTTTTAGTGGTGGCCATCATGTTTTTAGTGGTGGCTATCATGTTTTTAGTGGTGGCCATCATGTTTTTAGTGGTGGCCATCATGTTTTTAGAGGTGGCCATCATGTTTTCCGAGGTGGCCATCATGTTTTTAGTGGTGGCCATCATGTTTTTAGTGGTGGCCATCATGTTTTTAGTGGTTGACCAACCTGGTTTTTAGTGGTGGCCATAATGTTTTTAGTGGTTGACCAACCTGGTTTTTAGTGGTGGCCATCATGTTTTTAGTGGTGGCCATAATGCTTTTAGTGGTGGCCATAATGCTTTTAGTGGTGGCCATCACGTTCTAAGGATGGCCATCATGTTTTTAGTGGTGGCCATCATTTTAACTCTACTCCTTTTTTTATCTACAGGAATTTGACAAAGTTGCAATGTTTTATTAATCTGATCTTGCAAAAAAATAATGTGTCACGACGAATTAATATCTGTTAGTAAACAATAGTAAAGATTATTATGAGAATTCTTTTCAAATTATTTATTGTTCAACTTTTCAGCACATGCTGCTCAACTGTGCTCACACCGATAAAACGTACATGCGTTCACGAAAATGATTGTATTTTAATCAAGTATCGTTACTTGGTGCGTACGGATCAAGAAAAGTGGGGACCTGGAGAATATAGAGCCAACCCTTAAAAACTTATTGCAAAACCCCACAGGACAAAATTCATACCCCATTCTCTACCTTAACCGCCGGTTCGAGTTCAACTATGATGTCCACCACTAAAAGCATAATGGCCACCACTAAAGACATGACGGCCACCACTAAAAACATGATGGCCATCATTAGAATGTGATGGCCACCACTAAAAACATGATGGCCACCACTAAAAACATGATGGCCTCCACTAAAAACATGATGGCCATCCTTAAAATGTGATGGCCACATGTTAAAATGTGATGGTCACATGTTAAAATGTTATGGCCACACGTTATATTGTGATGGCCACACGTCAGATTGTGATGGCCACACGTTAGATTGTGATGACCACACGTCAGATTGTGATGGCCACACGTTAGATTTTGATGGCCACACGTTAGATTGTGATGGCCACATGTGAAAATGTTGTTTCCATAAGTTTCAATTGGGATGGCCATGGCCACGTGGCCATGAACGTCGCATAGGCACAGACCCGATGGCCATGAAAAAGTCTAACCCGCTTATCGCACGCTTGAGAGGAATATGTTCCACCAAAAACAGAGATCAAAGTTGGAGCTAAAGAGACATTATAATATGAATTTTAACAGTAAACCAAACTCCATTTCGTACCCTAACATTAGCCCTTGTAAAAGCTACCGCATGTTTCACGAAACCTTGCTTTGTTTATACTTCCCTCCGTTTGTCGACTACGTCACTTTCCTGCAGGCCCGCTTCTCCTCTCTCCTCCGCTGTGGCTCCTGCTTGCTTCCTGATCAAAACGAGCATTTCTTTTCTCGCCGATATCTTTGCTCATAAGCGTCACAGCGGTAAGCGGCTTGCACCGTTGTATAGCTGTAATCTTCTAGTCTCATACAAGCTAACTTTTATGTCTCTAGGTCAAAGGTTGGCGATGCAGCTACACTTAAAGTACAAAAAGTCAGGTTTCATAAACCTGTAGACATTTAATTCTGTAGCGTCGTCAATCTTTAACCTAGGGACATAAACGTTAGATTTTATCAGAGAAGAAAATCTCGGCTTTCCAACGGTGCAAGCCGCTTGACGCTGTGACGCTTTTGAGCGAAGATTTGGGCGGTAAAAGAAATACCGGGTTTCATGAGCGAGCACGCAGCGGAGGAGTGAAGAGAAGCGTACATGCAAGAAACAGGCGTCGTGGAAGAGCGGAGGGAAGTATGACCAAAGCAAGGTTTCGTGAAACATGCGGTACATCGGACACGTGACTTTGCATGTAGACTGAATCCTAAACTATTACCACAGATTTTTAGTAAATCCGACCTGTTCATGCTAATTTGTTTCACAAAACTTTGTTGGCAGAAGCCTATAAACTAGTCAACGAAACCTTTACATGAGGTGGATGGCATTAAATTTTGTAGGCAAATAAAACATTTTGACATTTATAGCAGTGTATTACGTACCATTAACTACCATGAATCAATAGGTTCAGATATATGGAAAAGTGTGAAATAGACTTACTATTTTGTAATTGTAATCGCAGATAAAGTATGGTAGATTTAGCGGACTAAACAAATGTCCCATGCACACGCCGCAATGACAGATCTACTCTCGACCTGCCTTTTCTCCACTCCCAGGGCAAGCACACGTTCTATTCAACCGAGGTTTGCAAGCCTTTTTCTAGTATTCCCCCACTAGTCATTACTTCCTGTACCACAATTAAAACGCGTAAAATGAGAATGAAGCTGGATGTATTAGACCTCTACGTCAAGTATATGGTAGGTAGTTATTCACAGCTAATTCCTGATATGTGCCTGTGGTTGGTTCACTATGAAACTTTCCAAGGCTTATCTACCCCGTACTGATGGAGTTCTTTTCAAAAGGTTTTCTGACATACCAAACACTATAACTACAGTAACTACAGTTACAAGATGCTTCAAGTTCCGCGGAAGAGGCTAAATGTTACGTGCATCAAGTGTTCGTTTCGGCAGATTATGAAAAATAGTGGAAACTGGCATTTGGGTCCTAGTGAATAGTTCCAACCCAAAAAATCCCGCGTTTTTCGGTTTTCGTGAGTAATTGCGATTCACAGGTTTTTAATGGGGAATTTGCGTAGGGCGAATAACATGCGATTCTGGATCGTCCAGACCTCGTTCAAGTTATGGTTAAAGCGTGTGTCCTAAATGATGATCCCAGCAAGTCATACATATTTCGAAAGCCCATAAACTGAAAAAGATGATTATGGTCATATTTTGGAGCTAATTATCAAACCTGGATATTTTACAGATCCTTGAACTATACAGCTTCTTGCTTACACTACCCCAAACAACTGAACGCCAAAAGCATACTTCTACGCGCGGAATCGCGCTGCGCGTGAGCGGTAGCAGCTACAGAGCCAATTGGTCTTAATGGATAGATCTACTCTTAATCTACCAGAATATGCTAACTTTGATTGATTTATGCTCTTTATTTAAATAAGTTTTGCTTTGCTGTGCGAAAGCCCAAAATGCAGCGTAAAATTACTGAACGCCATTACGGGTTTGACCTCATCCCTTTGGTCATCTGGGATCAGAAGGTTAAAATTTAAACTAAATTCGGATAGCCCATGCTTCGTTTGCTGGAAAAACTTAACTTTAGGTCTTAAATATTTTTATTACAGCTACAGCAGGATCAAGAAGACCAGGCTGTTTTCCCATATGAATACATGCAATTCTGCCACCACCATTAAAACAATCGTCAATTGCAACTAGAAAAAACATATTTTCATGATTCTTTTTATTGATTCATGTATAAAATCGTCTTAACTAACTGCTAAGATGATTAGTTAAGAAGTTAGTAGAATAAGTAGTGTGTGAATAGTAGAATAAAAATATTTAAGATCTAAAGTTAAGTTTTTCTAGCAAACGAAACATGGGCTATCCGAATTTAGTTTAAATTTTAACCTTCTGATCCCAGATGACCAAAGGGATGAGGTCAAACCCGTAGTGGCGTTCAGTAATTTTGCGCTGCATTTTGGGCTTTCGCGCAGCAAAGCAAAACTTATTTAAATAAAGAGTGTAAATTAATCAAAGTTAGCATATTCTGGTAGCTTAAGAGTAGATCTATCCATTAAGACCAATTTTGGCTCTGTAGCTGCTACCGCTAACGCGCAGCGCGATTCCGCGCGTAGAAGTATGCTTTTGGCGTTCAGTTGTTTGGGGTAGTGTACCGTGGCAAAACTATGGCTATAACTACAAAACTATGCCAATAAAACTATGCCAATAGGCTTGTCATTTACAGATAAAATCTGTGTATCTTCTGTAATGCAGCTTTGCATAGTATCTCGAGCCCATTAATATTTTTAAGTCTTGTCCCCCGATGTTCCCATTCAATAATCGGGAGGGCGAGATTTTCGGCGCCAATGATTAGGCTACAAGTAGTATCCATGTATGTATATCTAATGTTGGGCTTGCGTAAATTTACTCATTTGGAAGGAGCAGGGAACAACTCTTGAGCCATAGAAATCATGGTTTCTTGGTTAGCTGAAATACGCCGCAGTGCCCATGATGACGAGAGGTTAATGAACACCAGCTGTAGAGTTCTTCGTTTTGAACGGAAACTGAGCTCTGATTTAAGTAAATATTTCCAAAAGTTTTCCCTCTTCTCGTCTTCCTTCCATAAAGTGGTGAGTTTTTTAGAGGCGAACAGGACGTTGTTTCCGGCATTTACAGCGAAGAAGCCTCGCAAAAGCAGTGCGGAAGTCACGGTTGAAAGCAGTGTACACTAGTAAGAAAGATAAAATTAGGCTTTGTGACACACTATCACATCCTGGACTACACATTACAACCATAAGTGTTTTAAAACTAAAAGATGCGACTTCTTAAAACCGGTACTGAATATAAAAACATACTGCCGTTTCTTCAACCCTTGATACCACGAAATTTAAATAATTATCAAGCTGGTGGGTGTTTTTTAAATTCCTATAGTACGCATTTTGATAAGCGATTATTTCAAGACCTTCATACGGAACAAGTCTTTCCTCTAGAAGTCTCCTTACCTAAGTTTTGCAAATTCAGAGCTTTGCCCCTGTATACAACCCAGGACATTCTCGATTTCAAGAGAAGACTTTGCAACACAGGACATGATCGGAAATCTGTCCAAATATCTTCATTGATAATTTTACAAACACACTTGATCACTTGGATCCAAACCAGATATGACAAAGACTGTCCGAACCGCTAAAATCCATATCCTTTAATCTTTTACCTATGCAAAAGGTAATATTTTAAATCATCAATCATGCGACGTTCCGTCAATGCTACCCTTGTTTCCAATACAATGAATTATGATAAACTAATAGATTTGGCCTGCAATTTTCTTGATTCTACGAATCTCTGGAACATATGTTAAATTTTTCATAGAATTCTTGAGCACATGGATTGCTACTTAAATCGGTATTGAAGAGGTTGCTTCTAATTGCATACTTTAATTTTTTCTCACTTCTTTGCAAAGGGTAATGGACACTGCATGGGAAAAAAGTCTTTCGAATATATATTGATCACCTATACATCTATCTCTCGACCATCCAGAACCTGTCGGTCATAAAAATCCTTACAGCGTCCCATTACGAATCCCTATACACCACTCTACTCATCTGGATTTCTGATGATGTTCTGCTGGTTCAAAGTTCAGTTTATCTTACAACCACCTTGAAAGCCTCCAGATTCGTCTAAACCTCTTGCGTACGTGGCATTTCTACGTGCATTTTGAATACTTCGAATATGCCACGTGTCATCTCTGGAAGCATTTTCAATATCGTTGTCATGGCCGCTGGAATGGGGTGTGCATATCAAATCCCATAATTCAGCTTTCTGTCATGTATACAGACAAACAAAACTGGATGCCCTGCCTGCCTTGTGTCTCATTTTCAAACCTTGGAATATTTTCGTGCAAGAAATAAGGGAAAGAATAAGGATAATGAAATAGGATTTGCAAGAGAAACTACGACATGTGAATTTTTTTGAAAAATATTATGTTGGTGAATTTTAATTCACAGGGTTAGAAGTTATATTTACGGCGGAAGAATTTAAGGTTAGTAAAGGATACTGCCTGGAAGATAAGACCTTCTGGAAAGCAGAAATCTTCAGAAATGTGAAAGTTAACGTTACCCTGCTCTTGCTCCCGACTAGACAAAATTTTATAGCTTCAGGGATTACAATACTCAAATAATTTTTTAGTTGTATAGCTAAATACACATCAGAATTACGAGCGTCGGGGAAAACGTGTGAACTATGTATTCATGAGCGATGTCAGGGTTTCTCTTCCAGTTAATTTAGCTTTCGCTATTGAAAAGTAAACTGCAGTACAGCATGAATCATGAATATAGCACTTGTCAATGTAATGAGGATATTTCCCAATGCAAGTGTATAGTATTTTCATTTAACAAAAATTGCACTTGCATGAACGAAAACATTGCGGGCCCAAGCACCTCATACCGCTTTATGTGCTAGGCCTGTAATTCAAACTCATCGTTTGGAAGAGGGCTGTGAATGAGTTTTGTCCATAGAAACGGGGGCTCTAGTTACGATTTGGTGCTAATGGCAAAGTACCCAAGAGTTTAAAAGAAGTCTTACAAAAGGGATTGATGAGCGACGATGTCCATCCGATCCATGTTGCTCCTTCCAATACTTGATCATCCAGATACCAGTGATGTTCATTTGGTTTTGCTGAAAGTAAATTTTAAAGAGAGACTCATTAATAGAAAAATAGGGGCATCATAGTAACCTGCAGGCATTTCTTAGCGTCTCAAAATCTTAATTCTCTCTGGCATCTTTTCGTTTATTTAATCAAGTTACTTCAACTTGGTAGAAATCTCTGAGAATTTTTATTTCTTTTGCCAAAAATGATGTCCAAAGTTAGATGTCTATCAAGCCGGGAATATAATATATTGTAATCCGCTTACTGAGAAGATTAAGATCCTCTTGATATAAACTGTGTACTTTTTTTCACTGTTTCGTAACCATTTGAAGTTCCGGAATTACACGCACAGCGTGAGTTACACAGTCATGAATTTTGCTTAAATGCGGAGTTCAATATCATTCGTATTCGGCCGTCTCCTAATCTCAATGCAAGGTAGGGTTGAGCATGATACGTGTGCATAGGATCTAAATGGCCATTAGGGTCCTATTATGAAGGATCTCGTAAAGATGCTGTGGTCCATTTATTAACCAACGTTATACATATATTCCACACCGCTATCTCGTCCGCCAATAGCTTGCAGCTTTTTCCTTATTTTGTCTTACAAAGTTTGACTGCGAATTACTTTTTATGCATATGTGATGCAATTGTAATGCATACTATTGTCCTTCAATTTGCAGTACACCCTTTTATCATGGCAGGCATCCAAGTACTCGGGGAGTCGCTTTTGTGTAAAACGTTGGTATTGGCAGGCAAAATGCTTCAGAAAGATTTGTGCGTAATACCAAAATTGGCTTGATAGAATGTATTAAAGCGGCATTTTTCTTCAATGCCTTCTTCTAAAGAACTTATCTCAAAGCGATAATAAAAGGGCTGTAAGTAACTACAGGTAGACGTCACTTCCATTCCATGTTGTACGTAAGCTTGTTGCCGTTGCGCTTTGCTGCGTTACTTGACAGGAGAAGATATGTATGGACTCGCTTATCCGTTGAGCTTTATTACTGAAGGTCAGTGGAGCAAAGAGGGTGAATCTTAGCAGTTGCCAAGTAGGAAGGGGAATGAAAATTCCAGTAAATTACGCGTCTCAAACAAACACTCTCTCACAGTGTTTAAGCCAATAGAAAACTAGCAGATCTCACGAGAACTGATGGAGATAGCGACGAATGCGGTTACGATACGGAGAATCCAGAATCAAATGAGGCCCTCACAAATTAAGATTGAATATTAGTAGATTTAACTCACTAAACAGTGCTATCAACTACCGTGCGGACTCTTATCCGTGAATAGTGTTAAACCGCCGCCCGTTCTCTCCAAGTACGTCATCATGGAGAGCTGCTGAACTCGCCATAAGGATAACATGGAGCTGCTCCGTCGCTTTGCATTCTCCATCCCGCCTCTCCTCCTCGCTTCTCCTCCACGCAGCATATCTTGAGCTGGAACTCACTTTTTCTTCGACGATTTCTGCGATCACAAGCTTCGCAGCGACTAGCGGATCGTATTATTGTATAGCTGACATTTTCAGCTCGTGAACAGTGTATTTTTTGGGCTAAAACGTCAAGATTTACGGTCCTTTCAGCACTCAAAGCGAAACAAATTCTTTCTTCTGACCCTTTAGACTATAAATTCTGCAGGGACCGTTAAACTTGACGTATTGGCATCAAAATACACCAGTCGAGAGAAGATGATGTCATCTATAAAATGATACAATCCGCTAGTCGCTGCGACGCTTGTGAGCGCAGAAATCGTCGAAGAAAGAAAAAGCGAGTTCCAGCTCAAGAGA
The DNA here is from genome assembly GCA_906901655.1 of Sminthurides aquaticus. Classification (NCBI taxonomy): domain Eukaryota; kingdom Metazoa; phylum Arthropoda; class Collembola; order Symphypleona; family Sminthurididae; genus Sminthurides; species Sminthurides aquaticus. The sequence continues at coordinate 191,065 of CAJQTT010000001.1, forward strand.
TGCTGCGTGGAGGAGATGCAGGAGGGAGAATGCAAAGCGATCCTTATGCAAGTTTAAACAAAGAACCTTTGAAATGCTGTACAATGAATATCACAAAGCTAGACTTGACCGGAAGATGTGAAATTTTAAAATATTCTGCAATCCGATATCTTTCCTCTTTAGTGCAGATAAAAATGGCAAAAATATACAAATCAAACTATAAGCAACTGCATTCATAAATCCTGTGATAAAAGCACCACGTAATGTCAGATCGTAGGTGGAATTCAGGAACCGGCCTGAGCACGGTAGCTGCTGGCTTGGTTGAGATGTCTGTCATTATATAATACTTGACCTAATATAATAATCGATCTAATCTATGTACGAAACCACTGCATTTGTTAGCGAGTAAGGTACTAAGGGAATAAATATGGAAATTTAATTTGAAAAAAGGGTGCATATTCACTGCATAGTGCGCCCCTATTATCAGCTCATGTGTGTGAGCACTGCAGGTTCTCCGACAGATGGCGTTCGGAGAACAACTGAGGGATAAGTGGGCTTTAGCATGCATTTAAACGAGAGTGGGGGGTCTCTTCTAGTCATCATCGAAGGATGACGTCATTTGAGGATGGCTGAACCAGAGGCGCAGTTCCACTTGATATGCAATATACGCTTAAACGCAAGGGTGTGGTATGTATTGCACCGTAATAGTTTTATCACCATACTGTGCAGAACCTCGTGTAAAGCATATTCGAAAATATGGTTATGTACGGGGAGTATACACCCAAATATTATTGCGTCGTGTATGAAATGCTGACTCATTATAGGCGTGCTACTGCACGCCACCTAGTATCACTTTTAGCGTCTACGTTTTAAAGTTTCTTCCTACAGGTGGCGTACCACAGCGGGCATGACGTCATCTTATGGAACAAGTGAGAGATAAGTTGACTTTTACATGCTTTTAAGCGAGGAGGGGGGCCTACTCTGTGCTCGTACCGAATGTCGTGTACAGTACGTACGAGACATGTGTATAGATTGGGCGTGTACACGACTCACGGCCGATATGAGACCATAAGTATCTAGCTACGCTATCTCCTGTCAATGTCGAAAATCATTATAATTCCATGGCGCGAAATTCAAAAACGACAAATGCACAATGGAGAAATGAAAACGGGAGAAATCTCGGTGTATGTGTGGGTTTTAGCGACAAATAATTCGGCTCTTTCGGTTCCATGAACTTTAGAAGACGCTTTAAAAAACCACTAATAAGCCAGCAACATTTCTGATCTTTCATGAAAAGCTTTCGCACTTATTCCTCACCTTCTAACCTATTGGTTGGCGCCATCCTTCTCTCCCGTCGTGACTTTGAACGCTTCCATCTTCCACAATACTCTGAAACCAGCCATGAATTGATCCCGGACATGCAGGAGTTTGTTAATGGCGTGTTCTAATTTGTAGGAGTTCTAAAGTTGTGTTGAACCACAAAAGCTGAATTGATCTCTATATCCCAGCGCATAAAAGCAGCGATTTCTCCGGGTTGTTTTCCGCCATTGTGTTTTTGCTGTGGCCTGTTGCCATAAAAAAGGACAACACGCAGTTAAGGTCTAAATCCCATCGTTTGCTAGGGTCTAGTCTCACCTCGTAAAGGTAGGGTAACTGGACCAAAGCATAGAGTGGACAACCAGTTGTAACATGTACTGCACTCTCTTCTTGACCACATAACTTGCATCTTAAACCAATCCCAAGATGTCAGCGTGTTTATTTAGGGCTATGTTTCTAGATATTAGCCCTAGCAGACTTAGGATACGCAATTTCTTCCTGTTCAGAAGTCTGACTCGGGAGTTCCTACATAGTTTTTTCTGTGGGTATCCACATTTTAGTTTGTAAGCAGTCAGTCGGATCTTCACATGCCACATGACGGTATTCTCTGATCCTAGCTTTCATAATCTTTCGAGCTCGTCAGATAATCGTACACAATGGCAAGGCTCAGAAGTGAATTCATCATTGCGCCGAGAGCCAAGTTCCTACGGTGAACCGTTGTACAATAACTGCACAGAGAAAAGAAAAGATGTACTTTCGACTTACCTGGCCAAAGCGCTGCTGTCACATTCAGGGCAAAGAAGGGGAGCCAAAGGCCGACAAAGGCAAAGAAGACAATACCGAGAACCTAGATCAATTTAAATTCTGGATTAGTGTTATCCTATGCGGGGTGGTTTGCTTTCTTCTACAAGTGGAAATCAAACAAGCATGAGGGAAGCGTAGCAGAAATGGGAGAGATTTTATTTCCGAACTTTGAAGAAGTTTAATCGTGTCGCTATGAGGCTGTAACTGAGTTGCAACTAATTTTTTGTTTCATTTGCTCTGAATCTAGAGCATTAGCAAAACAACGGCAACCATCAATCCGTAAGTTTGATAATTTATGGGAAGCTCGAATGAGGATTTTTCGAAACTATTGAGGCCTGTCTGTACCGGAGTGCAGAGATGTACAGTATAACCCCAAAAAAATCATTCGATTCAGTTTCCAACTTTATAATGCAGGTAAATTTCCCACTATTAGCACTAATTAGAAGCTCGTCTAGTTACCGAGGAAAGTGTAGCCTGGGCGATACGAAGTTTGGCCCTTACTGATCAGCTGGGCCGGATAGCTTCAGTCCTATAGTTTTATAAATGGCTCTTAGCAACATTATCGGCCAAGTTGTTGCAATCTACAGGTCTTGCCTCATACTAGGGTATTTACCGAAAGCCTGGCGTAAAGCCAGGGTTGTGTTCATACCAAAGCCGGGCAAGTCCGATTACCGTAATACTAACGCTTGGCGCCCGATCTCTTTAACTAGCTTTTTCTTAAAAGGCTTAGAAACGATTGTGGACCGTTCTTTTGAGTCACGTCATTTAATTTTTTCTCCAGAACTGATGAAATCTGATTGATTTGATTATAGTCGGGTGATTTTGCTTTGCTGAGGAAGCAATTTGACCTCCGATTTCGCAGTATGTTCGTTGAACTCTCTGGATGTGTGTTGGGGATAGGTGCATGGTGGATAGAAGTGCTTAAAACACTGGAATTGCAGCTAATCATGGAGGATATGGGGGTGTTCAATTTTAAATATGTATCAAATATCCTCTGTTACCATGGTTTAACTACACAATGGTAGTTAGTACAAATGTCTGGTAATTAGCGGGATTTATGTATGATTTGACACAGCTACCAAGCACATGTACAAGCAATCATGCTCCCATTAAATGCAAGTATATGTTAATTAGACATCAGCATTTAACCCATCATTGATTGCATTATCATTTGGTCCTTCTCAACCGTTAATTTGTGAACCTTAAAAAAGTTTTATAATTAGTGATGGCGTCCCGTTCAAAGCGTACAGCTCCGTCCAGCACAGGCAATCCGGGGGGAGCAATAGTGTCAACAATGAAGATTCTTCGTCAGAGTCAGCTCCAACTGGAGAAACTGGAAAAGAAAGTACAGCAGCAGAACCTGCACCTCAAGTAAAGAAATGGCTTTAGTAGAAGTCAGCTCTCAAGTAGAAACTGTTCAGGATGGAAGACAATCTCAGTTCACCAGAACCTTGTTCCTTGTACACCCTGACGTGTTATATGAAGCAATTGGAGAATATTTGGGAGGATGTGGAATTCGTACAGGAAAACCTCGTCACTAGCACTACAGATCAGGCAGTTTTCCTTAACTATGAACAAGAATATGAGGAAATTAATGATATTTACACATCATTATTTTCCCGAATTCACTCCCAGATGTCAGCATTAAGTACAACTCCGGCTCCACATTCCGGCGCTTCCTCTGTTAAGCTTCCTCGGATTGGACTTCCAGGGTTTGATGGAAACATTCAAGCATGGCTGTCGTTCCAGGATCTTTTCACGAAGCAGGTTGTGGAAAATACAACGCTCTCTGGTGCTGAAAAGTTGCAGTACCTCAAGTCATGTCTGCCTGGTGAGGCAAGCATCATAAACAGGCAGCTCATTGAACCTTACCACATTACTAATGAAAACTTTGATGCGGCATGGAAGACCCTAGCAGATCGGTATCATGACCGTCGGGCCATCGCCAATGCAATCATGGCAAGACTCTTCAATCAACAAAGACTCCAACAAGAATCAAGTAGTGCTCTTCATGGGATTTACGCCACCACGAATGAGTGTCTACGGTTACTAAAATCTATCTTGCAACATGATAATTTTGGTGATGTCATGTTAATGTACTTCCTTTATGACAAGTTGGATTCAGATTCCAAGCGTCTTTGGGAATTCAGTTTCAAAACAGATGATATTCCTACATCAGAAGAAATGCTGAAGTTCAAAGACAGGCGGGCTAAATCATTAGCAGCAATCACCGCTGGACTGAAGCATAAGTGTCCCACTCCATCTCAACTCACGGGGGGAGTATCAAGAACATCAAGTCATGTGGTACCAGCAGCAGCGGCTATTGGATGTCCACTTTGCAATGAGTCTCATGGATTTTGGAAATGTTCAAGATTTCTGGCTCTCTCTGTTCCAGAACGTGAACAAGTGATCAGGGATAAGCATCTCTGTTTCAACTGTTTACATGGTTCTCATGCGTGCAGGTCATGTCCCTCTATAAGTAGATGCAAAGTCTGTAGCAAGCTTCATCACAGTTTGTTACACTCATCAGAACAAGGGAATCAACAATCAGTTGTTTCAAATCAAGAAACCGATAGTAACCAAGAATCCGGTCCTGGTACAAGCAGCTCACATACAACAGTTACATCATGTTTAGGATCAATTTCAAGTAACGTTTTACTCGCAACAGCAGTAATTCAAGTCAAAGATGCAGTTGGAAACTTCCAGGATATCAGAGCACTGATAGATCCCTGTAGTGAAGCTTCTTTCATGACGTTGTCATGCTGCAATAAACTCAAGCTTAAAGTCAAGTCAGATTTCACAGAAATCCTAGGAATTGGTGCAACCAATGTAGGACAAGCTTTAGGACAAGTATCATGTGTGATGAGGTCAAAGAATGAAGATTATGAGTTGCCTTTGAATGCACTTATTCTAAAGAAAGTTACAACAAGGAAGCCTACAAGTACAGTCTTCAGGGATTACAGCCACATCAAGGACTTAACATTAGCAGATCCAAGGTTTTACGAGCCAGGACATGTTGATGTTTTCTTAAATACCGAAGTTTATGCAGAAATCCTCCAGCCAGGTTTAATCAAAGGTCAACATGGTGAGCCGACAGCTACTAAAACAAGTTTAGGATGGATACTCATGGGATCTCAAAGCAGTGAACCAGATTCATCATTCTCATCATTTCTATGCTCGTATCAAGTCAGCATTGAAAATCGTCAGCAGTCAAATTCAAAGGTCAAAACATACAACAATTGCATCAAGGATCATCATACATGGAGAAAAAAGAAGAAGCAGTGTTGCACATTATGTCAAAAGTGTCTAATGTAGTCATGTTAGTATTCAGTTGTTGTGTTATCAATTCAAATTATTGAATTAATTGTAATGCATTTTATCATATCAGTGTTTTACAGCCATAATTTCAATTCAGAAATCAATCTTTAGGTAATGTCTTTGTTTATGTCTTGTGCCTCAACGCGGGGGGAGAATGTTCAATTTTAAATATGTATCAAATATCCTCTGTTACCATGGTTTAATTACACAATGGTAGTTAGTACAAATGTCTGGTAATTAGCGGGACTAATGTATGATTTGACACAGCTACCAAGCACATGTACAAGCAATCATGCTCCCATTAAACGCAAGTATATGTTAATTAGACATCAGCATTTGACCCATCATTGATTGCATTATCAGGGGGTAATTGAATACAGCTAAAAGTACAACTGTACAAAACTTACTTTTGTAGCCTTCCTTTCAGAGCGCAATATCCTTCTGTTTGATGCATTCTTGGATAGCCTCGCCAAAAGACGCCAGGACGCTCTGGAAACGTTTTCATCCCAGTATTTGCCCGTTCTTCCTAGAAAAAACAGCAAACATGATGACTTTATTCATTCTCGGGAGCAGGTGAACCGTGTATACTAGCAAGTATACGATGGAATTTCGTTAATGGATTATGTTTACTTCGTTAAAAATAAAGGAAAAACATTACACAGTTTGGTACTCATAATCAGCCCATTCTAAGGATAGTCCCTACTAATTTTGACACTTCGGGTGGAGCATTTGTCGCGATCTTTTAAAAAGATATCACGCAAATTCATCAATACCTGTAATGTTTTCAAGGACAATGCCATAATTCTTGCAATTACCATACCTGCTATTATTTATTTACTTGATGATAATAAAGTATTACAATACTTGTTCTATTATACGTTTTGTGTTGCATTCGTAATATTCTCTATCCATCAAAACCGTGCTGCAACCAAACTTTCATTTTACAGTAAAGCAAACTTCGCCACTTTTCATCGCTTCCAATTTTCTTTCGTTATCTATTTAAAGCCAGGCATTTGGCATCCGGTAGCACATCTCATTAATTGACACATTGGTGTGTGAAATGAAACCAATAGGTTTCTCTTTTGATTTTTCTCGCAACTGACTGGAATGAGAGTTAGAAGTACTAAAGTCTTAAAAGAATCTAGATCATATACTCACAAGCTTAAAATTAACAATTTGTAAAACGATTTTGTAAAACGATTTGTGACATGTAGTCATCTAACCTTATGCACCAAGCGAATCTCTGAAAGAAATTCGTAAACAACGCAAGCAATACTTCCTGATTTCCCTTGGCCATTTTTTCTCACTGCATGAACGGGGTTGAGTTGGTCTGGCAAGACACTCATAATTACGAGGCAGATCTATCCGATTCCTAACATGTCACGGTCTTATGGTCAATTCTCCGCTAGTCCAGTCCTAGTTGCGATTCAACCCTATACAAGTGTATAGGGTTGAGAACTTAATTTTGAACTCCCGCAACTAACTCTATGACTTCCTACAAAATCATAGAATTAGTGCCTATGAGAGAGCGGAAACAATCTGCTTTGCTTTCAAGTTGCCCAGGAACTGCGAAACACCCCTACCCTCCCCAATTGGGTTAGCGGCTTTCCGGGCGGAAAGGCAGAGGAAGAATACCGAGCGCGCTGCCTTGACGTCCCGATGCACAAAAATGTGCATCCTGGGAATTAATGTTCCTAACTAGTCCAGTCCCTAAGCTCCTCAGTAGCTAAAAGTTGGGGCCAACTTTTACCTATGGTCGCTGAGCTGGCAATCGTCCACAATGCAGGGCGCGCGTGGTTCAAAAAGCTGAGCCGATAATTTTTATGCATTGCATATACATAAATGGGGCATTAGTTACGTTACATCCAAAAACTTGAACAAGAATTGAAAACTTAATATCGCGCAACTAATAACTTTTGCAGTTACGTATAGTTCATTCGTATATTTAACCTGATAATTGCATTTACTGAAAATGTATTTTAATAGGACTTAAATTGCATATAATTATTAAATTGCGTATAATTATTAAATTGCATATAATTATTAAATTGCATATAATTATTAAATTGCATTTAATTATGAAATTAATTCATGAGCTGCATCAGCATGAAGTCATGCTTTTGCACGCATTCCAACTATTATCCTAATTCCTTCAAGAAGTATTGGCCTTCAATGTGTAACAATGCCCTCCCATTCCGCGGTTACAAAAATCATTACTCGGTGTTAAGGTCCACTTCCATAGAATCCGGTTCTGCCCCGTAATTCAATTTTGCGGAGAAATCCTCCGTTGCTACGGTAACAACGCGACCGCAACTTGTTTTTAGATTCACATAGCATGCGGTAAGCCTTCCGTAGATTTTTTCATTTTTTACGGTTCAGTATTGCGGTTGAGTAGAATTTGAGCCAGAATTCGTAGCTGTAACTTGTCACTGCTGTATTTATTAAAAGCCCCATTTTTGGACAAAATACTATTAATTGAAAACTTCTCCTGGATATGATCAACTTATTTACATCATGGTGAGAACAAGATGGAATGCTGGAAAACGTAAATTTCATGAGCTGGAAAACAAAATCTGTAGAGGTTATTTTGATGATAACTAGTGCCTGTCTTTCCCTCAATCAAGCCATGTGGAAACTACCAGTGTTCCCGAAACTAATGTCAAGAGGAGGAATAAAACTATTAAGTGGTCTGTAGCAAGCTTAGTCAACAATTAGGAACAAAAAAAATCAGTTTGAAATTTTAATCATGGAGGGCTTAAACAAATTCAACTCCGAGTTTGGGGTGCAGCCAATTCATGAAGTAAATTGTATAAAAAGAGACAAAGTTGTTGATGCACTGACCAACTTTATTTATCAAATACCAGAGAGACTCGAGTTAAGTTAACTCGATTACAAATGAAAAAAGTAGATTTCGCTTTTGGTTGATTGAAGAAGGTGAAATCATGGTCCAGCATTAATATAGGATAACTGTTTAATTAACTATTTCTAAATGAGCAAAATATCCCAATTTAATCTCCAAGAGTAAAATCGGCGTTAGTTTAGCACGTCTCTATTGATTTAAATTCATACTCGCTCAGGTTTTGATTAAAAGTTTCAATTTTAAAACGAGATAAGAGCTGCTTCTCAATTCTCAACTTCTACTGACTTGTTTCTCCGCCAGCCATGTGAACACATTGCGGTTCGGATCTGTAATGTTTTACCGCAATAATTTTAAAAACCTGTAGCTATGGAGTTACTGCAAAAATCAAACGTAAAGTGTGAAACCGGAATTTAAGGAAATGGGCCTTTACTCGCTGCATTAGCTTGAATTCCAACAAAGCTGTCTAGCTAAAACGCTTTGTTTGACCATTTTAGTTTACATGATGTTTTGTTCTGTTACTTACACCGTGTATCCAGTATATGTGTATACGTTTCTCAGAACGTTGCAGCAACCTCTTGCAGTAGCAGAATTTTAGGTAATACTTTCAGAAGTCTCCACAAAGTGCTTCTTTCTTAAGTCACCACCTAGAAGTCGGATGACAGACTTGGAATACTAACTGCCGCGCTCTCGCGTCAGCAGTTAGTATTCCAAGGCTTTTAAACCTGACCCCCTCCCAAAACCTTAAGGTTGTCTATCGTAACCTAACCTTCACCCGCTCAATGAGGCCCTCGCCCTTAGGTCATCGGTCCACGAAATGCCTGGCCAATGGAAATCCAAAACTACAAAAACAGCGTCTCGAGCCTACGCAATTCTGTATTTCCATTAACCAGGCATTTAACGTAACCTACTGACCTAGTTTCTCTGGCCTCATTTCGCTTCGCTCAGGTCAGGTTGCGACAGCCAACCTTAACGTTTTTGACTCACGTCCCAGAATAGACTTATGAGTAGAAATTCAGTGACGTCACCCGACTAGCCATTGAATGCATGCAATCAAGCGTTTCCAAGGCAACTAAACCATCTACAATAGACAGTGCAAAATCCGCAGTCACAGTCAGAGCTGTATGCTGTCTCCCGAAAAGACTGCATTATCAGGCAATGAATTATTTATTTACGCGTCGGTTATACTCGGGAATAAAAACAAAATAATTCAGCACTAAATATATTTTGGATATTTTCTATTTATACTCATGTTAAGGTATAGGAGGATACCTCAAAACAAAGGAAAATCTTGCATATATATTTTTGTGAAGCGTTTAGAACATCCGAAAGCTTCAAATGAAAAAGCTGCAAATTAAAACTTGTCGCAATATCGAGATGGAGAGTTTCGAGAACGATGTACCGCGCCGCAACCGTTAACTAACTCCTATGAAACCAAAATGAGTGAAATCCTCTAGATTTGTCCTAGGATCCTGAACCGTAAACTAATTTAAATCATCTCAAAAGAATAAAATTATTGTGAAGACTTTCTCGCTACTCAGCATTTACCTTCAGAGCTGCCTACGATTCTCGAGGTGGCGTCAGAGAATTACTGAATCCTTTCGAATTATGTATGGAATTCAAAAACTTCAATAATCAAAGCATTCCGTTACTTTAGATCTTGATTAAAGAAACGAGGAAGCCACTTTGTTTCAGAACGCCTACCTCCTTCTCTAATCAATAATTTGGAATTCAAAGCACTCAGCCACGAGCCACGAGACAAAATTGGAAGGACTTTTTAGGATTTGCGTGGATCGTATGATGGATGGGTACGACCAAATGGATCTGATAAATTCAAGGATCTCTCAGTTTAAATCTGAATCAAGCACAAGATCATTTCAAATAAATATTTCCTCTATTTTTAGCTCAAAAGTTAAAAGACATGCACGTCGTCCGTCGCTAGGATCAAGTTATTTAAATTGGTATCTTTTGAATACATGGTTCCTCCATCTCAGCGATTCTTAGACACACACTCCTTTCAGTGGAGCAGGAGAAGGAAAAAAGCAGATTTCAAGTTATGTCACAAATATCGAGTCAGGATCCGGAAAGGGCTGAATCGTAAATAAATGCTTGAAAAAAGGAAGAGGGAAGGAAAGGCAAGTGCATGGAGTGACAGTGACACCCTTACATTCACGTATTCAATATGATACAGAAAAAACATATAAGACTTTCATTTACATCCATCCATGCTGAGATTAAGATGAGAGCAGAGGCTAATACATCAACTTACCGGACGCGTTTCTCGAGGACGGCATTTGGTAATCGAAGTTTGCCAAGGAAAAGGATTCAGTCTTTTGCTTAACTTTGGAGATATTATTGGGAGATGATGACGCAGATGAGGATAGTTTAAGTATCGAATTTGAAATAACCTCCTTGATGGTGGGGTTGGATTCATTTCCTGAAGTGGTCACGATTACATTATTCGTTTCAGTGGAGCAGGAAGGAGAGGTAACGAGTCCGCCTCCTCCGGAGTAGGTCAGTGTTTGAGCAAGTGGAGATTGGAGGAGGTGATGAAGATTATTGGTATTTGTGAGAGTTGTAGAGCTCGATGTGGTGGAAGAATGCAACAATCCTCCATGATGACTAGGACGATGACCCAAGACGTGATTGTTTCCGAGATCAGAGTGATTCCCTACACTCCCGCCGCCGCACTGATTGCTTCCTCCATCTCCTGATCGACATTTCCAATTTGCCATTCGCTTCCGCTTCAGTTTTCCGGAATTCTCTTCACATAGTTCGCAACTGTAGGATGAGGAATCCGTCTCCGTGCTCACCTGGTGCCCGAAAACTTCCTGACTTGGAGTAAAATGGGATTCTTCCCCGCCCGTATGCGTTATTCCTTATATGAACACACCACAATCACACAATATCAGTTCCTCCATCTCAATGTCCTCCTCGTAGAACTTTAGCCATAACACAACTGACTTTCTCCAACAAGTACAAATACTTTTCAGCACGCAAAACAAGCTTCCCCCCCTCCATCTAATCCCTGATCACATGGCCTGTCCTTCTTATCCTGCCCCAACGACCTCCCCATACGCCATGATGCTCTATGACTTTTCATTTTCGTTCACCCCCCCCCCCTCGCTTGGATCTAAAGAAAGACTTTAATTTTTCAGCTTTCACCGAATGTATTTCTAATGTTCTCATTCTCCTTGTAAATGTAAATGTAAAGGAGGCCGGGTTTAGAACCACTCCAACGTAGCTACCTATAAGCTAATTGCAGAAATGCCTCAGTGATCAGCCTGTATTATAACAGCCTGGCATCCCATTAGAGAAGCGGCACTCTAATGAGGAGTTCGCATACTGGACTCAGGACCAACCCGCTCTTGGCCACTTTCCATGCTATGCAAACTACCCAGTGTTATCTACCCCGTACCGGCTGAGTTTTCTTAGTCTCAGGTTTTTAGTACCTAAGCCAAACTACAGCACCCACAGAGCCAAGTAGATAAGAAGCTACAAAGCTTAGGAGAGAATGTCATCACATAACTTCTTCTAAGAACATTGCAGTACCGCAGAAAGAGACCCGCAACATGCTGAAACTCTTCCTCACTAGGAATTAAGGTTGACTTCCCGGTATGGATCACCCATCCAAGTTCACAGTGTGTCAACAATCGCTGAACTTCGCCTGCAAACCGAATCGGCAACTACCACACCACAGGGTCTCCCCCTCTCTCATTCTCCTTAGTTGCACCTCTTCCATCCGGCCGCTTTTACTAAATAAAACACTTGAAACTTTTCTAAGGCACACGTCTCATTTCCTTTAATTATTCTTTATTACAGCCCCACCCTATACTATAATTTCCTTTTTTGGGTAATGAGCAAATTAATTGTATCCGATTTGTTTTCCATCAACACCAGGCTGAAGACCAGCTTTCTCTCCGCCGCTTCCCATGTACCCTAGACTAGACTAAACCTTTAAAAGCATCAGTGCTCAGCTCATATAGTTCCTTCTATCTTTCCATCGAAATTCATTGATCAATCGCATCAAACTAGTAACTTACGTTGTAGCCGCCTCTTCAACGGGATTGAGTAGTTCCTTTCTGGCATTCTCAGCGGATGCTTCTGCAATAGTCTCACAGTCAGGGCTGGAAAATAATTAAGTTTTTCTTCATTTGCATTCATTTGGTAATGGGAGGTTATCGAAGAAGACGGATGGATGAGTCTCTAGTTCATCCCCTCACCTTCGCCTACCCGTATGTTATATACAGACAAATTGTCTGAGACAATAGATATAAATCAAGCCTTGCTTACCGTATGTCGCGACCATGGCCAGGAGTGGGAGGTAAAAGCAAACAAGAGATGCCCACACACGATACGCGGGATCTGGAATGACGCATTGGCCATCAACTAGCACGGATTCTTGTACCTGCGTTGGTTCAATACAAATACTCATATCTGGACCTTGTCATCATCCACGATTCATTTCATTTATTCAGTATCACACTTCCGGCGACACCAACGTCTGCTCAAGCAATGTCAACAGGATTATTCGAATCGTGTCAAAGAGCTCTTTTCGGAGGAACCTCCCACCCCGTTAACAAATATGATAGTGCACGTTCGGATAATTAAGACTTTTCCCACGCTTTATTTTTCCCATGGCTATAAGTACTTTCTTCCAGTTTATTGAAGGTACAAGTAATCTTAGCTCGGTGGGTCCGAAGTTGTTTGCATAAAAAACGACCAATCAGTAACTCTTATAAATAGCAGATTCAGAAATAAACACGTGTGGATATGGAAAGAAGGTTAACCAAAGGTTTAGTAAAGTCGGTAGTTTAGTGTTGAGTTATACCAATTCAGATTCTCCTCTTTGATCATTAGTACTACTTTCATTAAACATCCAGTCTCATTCTCATCTCGTACGGATTCCTTTAACTCTTGGTTTCGTCAAAGAAACTTTTTTTATTCAAACTGCCAACTGCCTCCAGCCTATTCATTTCCTTTACCCTTCCTTTTCCACGGGAACATTTATATTAAGAAATCTCTCCACTTTCAGAATTTCCTTTCATTTACTTACGAATCCTCTTGCATTTTCTCACTTACTATTTCCTCCGGTCGGAAAACGTGACAAGAGTCATTTCGTATCCTACCTATACATACTTGGTTGTAATTAAAGCCTTCATCGTCTTCATTACATAGTCAGTTTCTTTACACATGCCTTTTTATCAATTGTGCTTCATCTGCAATTGACCCGGTCCACAATTTACTCAAGCTCACAAATCACGACCACGAGCTTGCAAATTGCAAAAGTCAAATACTTCGCTATTAATTTTATTTTTTTTTCCTTCACGGCATCAACTGTCTTATATCTCTATCTCTTTCCGTCTCTACTTAACCTGCTTTTCTCGGAACGCAATGAAACTCCGATGTAACCTAACGTAATTGAATCTTCTTCTACCATTTTCATTAAGGGGAGTAAAATTCATATCAATTGTATTCATTTTTATGCATTGACCTTGAGGAAACAACTTTGAGCCCCATCCGTTGTTAAAGCCCATGAATAGCCATAATAATGCGCCACCAGAGAAAGTCACTTTCACCTCAAAATCCCATACTTTCCCCCTGCATTTCCGTTCTGAATCGAAAGTACCCAGTAAACCTTTCAGGGGCAGTACCCAGTAAACCTTTCAAGGATTAGGTAAGTACTCACGCCACCACGCTCCTTGCAAGCATGCTTTCTACGACCTCAGACTAAACTGATGGATTCATAGCTAGTCGAATGATATAAAATGCGATGACAGGGACTTACCTCCGCATGTTTCAAGCACAACGATATGGGCAAAAATAGAGCTGGAATCAAAGTAATATAATTTTTTCATTACCACCAAGGCCATGGAATACTATCTTCATTAATGTTTTCCCTTAAAGCAAGAAGTATAAGAGTCTAGAATGAAAGGAAATTCTCTCGGTGCTTTCACCCGACGCATTCCCCTTGCTTTTCCCACGATCCCATAAACCACCCCAATTTTTCTTCCACAACTTCCCACCAATGACTTCTGTGTTATATTAAGTATTTTCTTTTATGGCAAATTACTATCATTAAAGGAGCAATAACGGAAATCTTCATAAATACACTCGTATTCACCATGACCTTGCACATTATACATACATGTACATATGCTCCACAAACAGCCCAATGCACAAGCGAGACCGTTCGAGCGCTTACCTAAAGAGACTGAAGCAAACCAGACAAATACTATAGTTAGCATCAACCTGGAGCGGGATTTTTCTCTACCAAATCTCCAGGGAAACCTGAAACAATTCATTAGACAAATTATACATAAGGTTGGTCCATCCACTCTTCAAGTTCCTTTCATCAGACAATAAGCTAACGAGCGTATGTATTCCTGGAATCACAAGAACCTCTCTTAAACTTGCTCTATGTAATCACGAAGTTATCTCCTTTGAAACATCTTACAGGAAAGTTTCAAACTACATTCTCTCATTATCTCCTTTCTTTGATCCAGCGTGCGGCTGGCTTGGAATAGTGTTTAGTATTTGGTCCTTTTAGCAAACTGATGATGTGGCATTCAAAGAAGGTGGAGCTCATATACTATTTTTTTCTTTTGCCATTTCCTCTCTAGCTTTTGTCTTTCTCACCGGTCTTCCTCTTCTACGTGTGTCAAAAGTTAAAAGATGTTCCGCGAAAGCGTTTACCTCCTGAAGTTCAGTCAAGATAAAAAAACTCGGTTACTACTATTTCGTAATTTTGCTCCCTGTTGATCTGCTCTAGGTAGTGTAATTGACCGTTGACAGGAGTCCAACAGTCCACTTTCAATAATTAAGATGGTGACACGCTTGGTTTTGAAGTTGCAGGTCATATTATCAACGTTGTATAAATGGGCTGTACACATTCGAAGTTTGAAATACGATAAAGAATATATCACATCGATTAACTCGTCTCACGATTAAGATAGCCTCAAATATTCAGTAATACCGTCCTAATTTCAGTTCTGACAACTAGTTTAGTGAAAATCCTAGCCACTTGCGAACGAATTTGTAGTACGAGCGTTCGGTGGTTCTTTTTTCATAAATGAAAATAACATTTTAGTTCGTTCCATCTTGTTTCCTCATCTAGTTTCTCGAATCAGATGGTTTTACATCTACCATTATCATAATTGTAGCAAATCCATTTTCCATCACTTATTCCCGCCTCGAGTAAGCTTATCTCATTTTCTACATGACTGACTCCTACGAGGCATTCCGATGAAAATTTTCTCTGAACTCTGTCCTACATGCTTTTGTGTTCTTCCTTCCGCCTTCCTCACAGCTTGGTGGATGTAGATGTAATTTCCTAGAATCGGGGTAGCTACAAGTCATGAGGACTCATGAGACTATTTAGACTTACTCTTTGCATTTTCTGTCTTAAAAATCATCGTTTCTATAAAAAGGGCAGGTAGGGGAAATGTAGGGCAAGCCATATGTGGACTGCCCTTACTCTCCTCCACAAATTTTAACATAACTTTCTCTAACAAAATTGCTTGCAGCAACGGCATGCTTGGTGCGTTGAACTGTGGAAGAAGGAATGTATATTTTATTTACACGCTTCGTGTAATCGTGTATATACATGTATCTACTACTGCATACGTGTTAACTTTGGAGAAACTCTTCGGGCGATGTTGGAGTTGATAAATATTTTAATTTACCTTAAGCTCAGATATCTATCCACTGAGAGCGTGGCTAAATGTAATATGGAGGCTGTGCAAAAGAAAACATCTAAAAAAAGCCAAATCAGGCACCCCACGCCTCCTCCTAGTCTCCAGTTTCCTGCAAAAATATAAAGCAAGATATCTAAAATTTCGCTTTACTCACATTAAAAACCAATTTAAGCTACACTACAATTATCACTTATGATTCTGATTATTTTATTCTTCTCTCTCTCTTTCTCGTACACTCTAGGAATATAGGTCCGAAGTCGCTCGAGCAATTATTTGTATATCATCTTTGTAGATGAATTTCCAGTTAATTCAAATGCTAATTTTTGCAAACGTTTTACGTTGGATTCATTGCTTAACTTTATCTTCCATATACATAAGTTGTTTTTGTATTCTTGGTCATAGCTGCGCATTCTAATACACTGCATCGTATGGGACCGAAAAATTTCTTCGCTCCCTTGGCTGTTCGTAGGCCAGAGCTTTGATGATGACGAGTTTCGTATTCCCAGTAAGAGCGAAAAAAATTACGTTTCATCTACCAATTATGCACTTCACGCATTTTGTAGCAAATGTACTCCTAAAAATTCTCTACATTCCTCTTTTTAATACTAAGAAGCAACAAATCTATCATTCATGAGATTGTTATCTCAAAGTGCGACGGATAGACAGATGATTCAGGGGGCCTAGTTATGGGGGTTGAATACGAATTAGAAGATGATAAAGAAAGGAGGAAAGATGCCGACGACAGCAAAGATTCGCGAAATCCCCACAGTCTTTGTAAAAGCTAAAGTATACTAATTCTGGTAGAAAAAGTGAGGCTTATTATACCCGGAGTGATCATGAAATGGAAAGACAGCATGCCCCGACAATAATAGCTCCACGGTTCCATAAAATATTATTTTCACAATTTCACAATACTACCATGCTTTGACTTTTTGCTAAGCGCTCTAATTCCCTTTAAGAAAAATCCAAGTATATAATCGCCATCAGCGTCAATACGCTGTCACTATCCTATAACCCAGTCAACGAAGACAAGGCCATTACAATAATTTATTCCGTTTACTATTGCTCAAAATTATCCGTTATTTCCCCAGAAGCTTGCTTCGTAGTTCCTAGGACAATCTCCTTGTACACTTTCCCTCCTACTCTATCGTCCCTAGTTTTGAAAGCCTTATTTCTGTCCTCTCAGTTTTGATACGGGTTACGGCATAACGAACGATACCTTTTAATTCCTTCAGTATTAGCATCCACTAAATACATGTCTTATAACTCCCTCGATGTGTAACACCCTGCAGCGGTTCGAAGCCAACGCTCCCCCTCCGAGAGTCCACTGTAACCAGGGGCATCTGGAGAAGCATGACACCAAAATCAAATGGGCAAGTCAGTGGCATAAACGCGAGAGACAAAAACCGGGCACAGCCCAACAAAAGTTCGGTTAAAAGTACTAACATTTGTAAACCAAGAATGCACTAATTAATTGTCTAAATCCATTTATTGGTACTCTTCAGGTCAATCCAAATTTTGATCAAACTAAACTGAACTGCGCGAGTCTTCTCCACTGTTCGCGTTTATTGTGCTAAGGTTGAATGCAGAAAAGATTCGCGCAGTTGAACCAAACTTTATAAATAAAAAGCCCCGACTGACTGCTTACAAACTAAAATGTGGATACCCACAGAAAAAAATATGTAGGAACTCCCGAGTCAGACTTCTGAACAGGAAGAAATTGCGTATCCTAAGTCTGCTAGGGCTAATATCTAGAAACATAGCCCTAAATAAACACGCTGACATCTTGGGATTGGTTTAAGATGCAAGTTATGTGGTCAAGAAGAGAGTGCAGTACATGTTACAACTGGCTGTCCACTCTATGCTTTGGTCCAGTTACCCTACCTTTACGAGGTGAGACTAGACCCTAGCAAACGATGGGATTTAGACCTTAACTGCGTGTTGTCCTTTTTTATGGCAACAGGCCACAGCAAAAACACAATGGCGGAAAACAACCCGGAGAAATCGCTGCTTTTATGCGCTGGGATATAGAGATCAATTCAGCTTTTGTGGCTCAACACAACTTTAGAACTCCTACAAATTAGAACACGCCATTAACAAACTCCTGCATGTCCGGGATCAATTCATGGCTGGTTTCAGAGTATTGTGGAAGATGGAAGCGTTCAAAGTCACGACGGGAGAGAAGGATGGCGCCAACCAATAGGTTAGAAGGTGAGGAATAAGTGCGAAAGATTTTCATGAAAGATCAGAAATGTTGCTGGCTTATTAGTGGTTTTTTAAAGCGTCTTCTAAAGTTCATGGAACCGAAAGAGCCGAATTATTTGTCGCTAAAAACCACACATACACCGAGATTTCTCCCGTTTTCATTTCTCCATTGTGCATTTGTCGTTTTTGAATTTCGTGCCATGGAATTATAATGATTTTCGACATTGACAGGAGATAGCGTAGCTAGATACTTATGGTCTCATATCGGCCGTGAGTCGTGTACACGCCCAATCTATACACATGTCTCGTACATACTGTACACGACATTCGGTACAAGCACGCTAAAAGTGCTACTAGGTGGCGTGCAGTAGCACGCCTATAATGAGTCAGCATTTCATACACGACGCCATAATATTTGGGTGTATACTCCCCGTACATAACCATATTTTCGGATATGCTGTACACGAGGTTCTGCGCAGTATGGTGATAAAACTAGTACGGTGCAATACATACCACCCCCTGCATTTAAGCGCATATTGCATGTCCTCGGGACAAGTTAGCAATTGTAAGGGATCTCCAGTATGAATGGTATATGTCCGCAGTGATTGGAGCTACATTGCTGATTGGAAAGAGTAAATGGTATGATAGAAGTGTGATGATTAAAGGTGAATGATTTAAGTATGTGAGTTGGCGGACTGTATGTGTGTTGTTATGGAGATCCTATCAACCCGCGTAACTGCTTGTCACTTGCTACTAAAATGAGGGAAGTTTAAGAAATAAACAGAACCACTTGAGCAACGAAAGAGTGTACACTGCCTGTTTTATGTGTCTCTTAATTGCAATACTAATTGTGGTTAAAGCTAATGAATGACTTGATGATATTGGTGCCATAAGGCGTAAACATTGGTCCTTCGAATTACCGTTTATTAATACCCAGTGACTTTGGGAAAGCTAAGCTGCATTAAATCTTTGAGCTTAATTGACTTGATTAACTAATTAAAGTATGAGTTATCAGGGTGAAGTGCGTCGGTCGACGCGACAGAATAAGGGACGAATACCTAACAGATATCGTTCCTCACCTTCCGTCCCGGAGAATCCCAGGAAGGAAGTGGAAAAGGAAAGACGTCAACGAAGACCGCTTACTCCGGTATTCCAAGACAGAGAAGTGGACAAGCATGAATCTATGCCACTGTTCGATAACCCTAAGGATACTCCACAAAGGAGAAGAGCTTGTAGTGTCATCAGTAATATGTCCGTAGCAAGTTCGATGAAACGGCAAATTCTGGAAGCAAAACTTGCCGCCGAAAAGAAAAGAGCTGAGATGGATAGGAGGGAGGCGGAGATTGAAAATGAAGAACGCCGTGCTCAACAAGAGAGGGAAGAATTACGGAGACAACGTGAGATATTTGAATTAGAACAACAAATTAATGAGGCTAATCTAGAGGATGGTTTGAACACAGAATACGAAGATTGTGAGTCAGAGACGTCGGAACAATCTGAAACAGTGTACCACTCCGTGCTAAATGATGATGTCGATAGGTTTGTTATGCCAAGTAGTAAATCCAAAATTCAAGTATTTCATCCGAATGGTTTGTGTTCAACTCGTCCCGGTGCTCAGCATAATCAAGATGTGGCAAACTGGCTGCAGAAATCGGTAGTAGCACCGTCAATATCCGTCCCGGATTTGGCGGAGGCTTTGAAAATAGTAATGAAGACTGGTCAAGAAGAGGACTCAAATGTCAAGAAATTCATGGCTCGTTCTTCAATGTTCCGTGAGCTACTTCATTTCTCTGGTGATCCTGCGTCTTGGACAACTTTCAAGAGTCAGTTTGAAGAATCCACAAAAATGTGCGGATTCACAAAGGCTGAAAACATTCAGAGACTACATAAGGCGTTGAAAGGGGTGGCAAAGGAATCCGTTGAGGCGTTCATGACGTCTCCTGAAAACTTGGACAAGATTATGGCAACGTTGGAGCGGCGATTCGGACGACCCAACCTCATCATAGAATCTCTGGTCAAGAAAGCAAAAAATCTGAATCCTACAAAAGATGACGACTTCACGTCAATTGTTTCTTTCGCTACTGCCGTTGAGACGCTTGTGTGCAACATGCAGAATTTGAAATCGTTAGGTCATATGATGAATCCGACGCTTCTGAATGACCTGAGCAGCAAACATTCGCCGAATTTGAGATTGCAGTGGGCTGCTGTTGGAGCTGGTGTGGAGGAACCGAATTTAAGAATCTTCTCAAATTGGTTGACGAAAATTGCGGACAGTGTCAGTTTTCTACAAACTTCTTCCAGTCTGGAGGATAATTCTGGTCAGAGTTTTCGCAAGAACAAATACAAAAAGCATGAAACTGCGCTGGTAACTAATGTTAAAGATGCAAAGGTGAAGAAATGCAATTTATGCTCCGAGGGTCATTTGATGAAGGATTGCAAACGTTTCAAAGAGCAAGACATTGACGTTAGGTGGAAGACTGTTGCGGAGAAAGGAATTTGTTTTTGCTGCTTAGGATCAAAACATAGGGTTACCGATTGCAAGAAGAAAGTTCCATGTGGGAAAGATGGATGTAATAGAAATCATCACCCTCTTCTTCACAAGGAAAACAAAAATCAAGAGCATACTGCCCCGTTAGAATTGAATTGTGCTCATATAACAAAACGTCAAGGTTCAACTTATCTCAAGATTGTTCCTGTCATATTGAGAGGTCCGAAGAAGAGTATTGAAACATACGCCATTTGTGATGAAGCATGCAATGTAACACTCATGGAGTCTAGTTTGGCAAAGGATTTGGGACTGAAAGGAAACAAGAAACCGTTACGATTGGTCTGGACTAATGGTCATTCTCGAGTAGAATACGGATCAGAAGAGGTGACTGTGACTATTCAAGGCAAGAGGTGTGAATCATCATACAAGATGGATTTTGTTTGTACAGTATCGAACTTGGACCTACCGGAACAATCAGTTAATGCTACCAAGTTACAGTCAAAATGGAAGCATCTGCAGCATGCTCAGGTGGATGATTTGGAAAATGTCAAGCAGTTAATTCTGATTGGTCAAGATAATATTCATCTGACTGTTACCAGAGAAGTTTTTGAGGGCCCGCAATCTCCTCCAATCCTGTCCAGAACAAAATTGGGATTTGCGATACACGGGAACAACGGAACGAACAAAGGCAGGATAGATTCAGATATGCTGTTGCACATGTATTCGCCGGATGAAGAGTTACATGAATTGGTAAAAAATTCGTTCACAACGGAAAATTTCGGAGTAGTAGCAAAGAAATTAGTTTCTAGAGAAGACGTAAGAGCTCGGACGCTAATGGAAAACATTACGAAACGCATCGGTCAACCCTGGGAAACAGGAGTGCTTTGGAAGAAGGACGATGTCAAACTTCCTAATAGCTATAATCTAGCCTTCAAGAGATTACTGTCAATGGAGTCAAAAATGGACAAGGACAAGTTATTTCAAGAAGGATACTGTAACAAGATAGTTGAATACTTGGACAAAGGTTTTGCTGAAAAACTCTGTTCTTCTAAGGATTTACAAATAGATGACAAGACCTGGATTTTACCGCACTTTGCAGTTACAAATCCGAAAAAACCTGGAAAATCTAGATTTGTTTTTGACGCTGCCGCCAAGATCAATGGAACAAGTTTAAATTCTGAGCTGCTGAAAGGAGAAGATTTGCTGTGCAATTTAGTTGGGGTCATTTTTAAGTTTCGTCAGTATAAAGTAGCGCTGGGAGCTGACATTAAAGAGATGTTTCATCAAGTTGTGATTCGAGAGGAGGATCGCAAGAGTCAGCTATTTCTTTGGAGAGGAGAAGAGCGAAAAGCGCCACCTGACGTCTATCGAATGAGGGTAATGATTTTCGGCTCAATCACGTCTCCTTATTTGGCTCAAGTTGTGAAAAATAAAAATGCGGAAGAATTTCGAGACAAGTATCCAAAGGCTGTAGATGCAATACAGAGAAAGCACTATGTGGATGATTACTTGGACTCTGTTCCTTCAGTGGAAGAAGCTATCAAAATTTCAAACGAAATTCAATGGGTTCATCAACAAGGAGGATTTGTTATCACAGGATGGACAAGTAATTCTACGGAAGTCTTGGAATCTATCCCGGCGGAGCTGCGAACTAACGAAAATGCTTATGTGATGTTGGATGATCAAAAATCGACGGAAAGAATGCTAGGAATACAGTGGCTTCGGAAAACGGATACGTTTACGTTTCTTAGCAAATATCACCAGATACAAGAGGATGTCCGATCAGGAAAACGTAGACCAACGAAGAGAGAAGTGTTGAAAATGGTCATGTCAGTTTTTGATCCTCTTGGATTCTTGGCAAATTTTATGGTGCAATGTAAGATTCTACTACAAGATATTTGGAGAGCTGGAACTGACTGGGATCAGAAAATAATCGATACCTGCATTGAAAAATGGATGAGATGGCTAGGTCAGCTGAAGCAAATAGAAAACATTACGATTCCTCGATGCTACTCTACACTCAAACCCAGTTCCGAAGATATCCAGCTACACTTTTTTGTGGATTCAAGCGAAAAAGCTTTCTCAGCGGTGGGGTTCTTTATAATTTCATCACCAGAGGGAGTCAAGGTGGCTTTTGTAATGGGGAAGACAAGAGTAGCGCCACTCAAACCAATTTCAATTCCCTGACTAGAGTTGCAAGCAGCGGTTATGGGAGCCAGGATGAGTCAACTCATCATGGAGGAACATGAAATCAAAATTAATCGTGTGCAGTTCTGGAGCGATTCAAGGATTGTTCTCTGCTGGTTAAGATCGGACGCTCGAGCCTTTCAGCAATTCGTGGGACACAGAGTAGGAGAAATTTTAGAAATAATGGAAACAACCCAATGGTCATGGGTTCCGACCGATCTTAATGTAGCAGACGATGCAAAAAGAAACGAAATAGACTCAGAAGTGAATTCTCAGAGCAGATGGCTGACTGGACCATTGTTCTTAAGATTGCAAGAATCTGAATGGCCTAAAGAACCAGAGCAGAAGAAGAAACTCAGTGATGCTGAGTTGGAGCTCAAAAGTCAGTCGGTATTTTTATCAGTTCAGCAGGAGGAATGTGTCGGGGACATTAAGAAATTCTCTACCCTGAGTAGATTGATTCGAGTAACTGCATGGATTTTTCGCTTTATACATCAGTTGAGATGTAAGAAATTAAGGAAAACAAATCAATTCAAATCAGGCGAGCTGGAAAGTGATGAACTTGAAGATGCGCAAATGTGCTGGATTAAAATTTCGCAAGATGAGAGCTTTCGAGAAGAAAAGACTGCATTGTATAAAGGAAAGGTTATGGCTGCGGATTCTCGTCTTTTCAAACTCAAGCTTTCTCCATACGTTGACGAACAAGGAATTCTTCGCGTCGAAGGACGCATCGATTCTTCCGAAGCTAGTTTAAACACGAAACGGCCAATAATTTTAGACAACAAGCATCCGTTTACAATTCTCTTACTTCAAGACTACCATCTGAAAGCTGGACATAACGGAATGGAAAAAGTGTGCAATGAAGTTAGACAGAGATTTTGGATTCTGGACCTTCGTACATCCGTTCGGAAAACTTGGAATTCGTGTCAAAAGTGCAAAAATCTACGTTCAAAACCAAAAGTCCCGGAGGAAGGAGGTTTACCGTATCCACGTACAACTCCTTATGGAAAGCCATTTACGTATACAGGAATGGATTATTTTGGACCGATGGAGGTAGTGGTCAAACGAAGCAGGGAAAAACGTTACGGAGTACTCTTCACGTGTCTGACAACAAGAGCAGTGCATGTTGAAATAGCGTCTTCGCTAACTACAGATTCAGCAGTAATGGTGTCAGGGCCTATTCCCGAAACACTCTTTTTCTCCCAAAACTCCTCCCCGGAGACAATGGAGTCCGAATTCCGCGTGACCGTTGTCCTGGTTCTCCGATGCCCACTTCCGGTTCCCCAAATACCGTCCTCTCAACAAGCCCTTAAATAAGATGCCCACACACTACACTCCAAATCCCACTTTAAGTCCGATATACTTTTAACTTTATTGTAGTCCAACTAATCCCTTTCTTTCCCGGTTACAATTATTCCACAAACCACAAGTATCCCAACCACAGTTAATTGCTCGCTCACAATTACACCTTTCTCTGCACACTTGCTTCCGCGCACCTTCTCTCATGCCCTGCTTCCAGCCGACTCAGATTGAACGGAATCCCGTTCTCTGAGCTCCGCAGCATACTACGCATTTCCCCGCCATCCTGAGCGCTACAATACAACCCTTATCATGATTACCTTTACAGGCCATAACAAATGGCAATTAGAAGAATGCAAGCTCGGAGAGGGAGGATTCTTGAAATGTATTCAGATAACGGTACCAATCTTCGCGGAGCTGATACTGAAATGAAAAAGGCTTTGCAAGATCTGGATCAGGATGAAATATTGAGAAGTTTTGCAACAGATGGAATAAAATGGAAGTTTATTCCTCCAGGAAGTCCTCATTTCGGTGGATGCTGGGAAAGACTTGTACGATCTATCAAGACCGCGTTGCAGGATACGTTGCAGAGAAAAAACCTAAAGGAAGAAGTTCTTCTCACTCTGATGAATGAGGCGGAGTTCTCCGTTAACTCAAGACCTCTGACACATGTGTCTGTGGATCCTGATGACCTCGAAGCCTCCTCGAACTCCCAATCACTTTCTTTTAGGCTCTTCGACTGGGTATCAGGTTCCAGGAGTATTTGACGACAGTGACTTAATCCTCCGAGCGCAGTGGCGGGTGTCACAACGATTAGCTGACGTATTCTGGAAACGCTGGGTTCGTGAATATCTTCCTACCCTGACAAGAAAGACGAAGTGGAATGTGTACGAGAAGCCTGTCCAGGTCGATGATGTGGTCATTATAGCTGATGAAAACATGCCTCGCAAATTATGGCCCAAGGGACGAATCGTGGAAGTCTTCCCAGGCAAAGATGGCAAAGTTCGAGTAGCGGATGTGAAAACTCAGCGTGGACTGTTCCGACGACCTGTAGCTAAACTCTGCGTACTTGATGTCAAGAAAGTGGATAACGCAAATAATTCGTTATCAGCCGGGAGAATGTCCTCGGGACAAGTTAGCAATTGTAAGGGATCTCCAGTATGAATGGTACCGTATGTTTGCTCAGTTCTGCGTGGCGAGAAAAACTCAAAACCTTTCTTCTTTCCACTGGTCATTTCTCGGCTCACAGGCGTTGCAGCGTTAAGCGGTTTGCATTATTGCATAGCTGAGGTCTTTGTCTCTCTTTCAGTCTAAATTTAATATCCATAGGTCAAAGGGTGCGGACGCTACGAATTATATATTGAAAAAAGTCATTTTTTCTGACTAAGTTGACCTCAGGCGCTGCAATGGCTGCACCCTTTGACCTTTAGGCATTAAACTTAGACTGAAAGAGAGACAAAGACTTAAGCTATGCAACAATGCAAACCGCTTAAGGCTGCAACGCTTGTGAGCTGAGTAATGATCGAAGAAAGGCAAAGATCCCTCTTTTTCTCGCGCTCGCAGCAGTGGAGAGAGAGTGGAACAAGTGCGATGCTGTGCTGCGATAGGCAGACGGGGCGAATCGGAGTATGTGATAGGTGGAAAGAAGCGCGCGAGATATTCAAACGCAAGCAGAACTGAGCAAACATACGGTATATGTCCGCAGTGATTGGAGCTACATTGCTGATTGGAAAGAGAGATACCTAAATGGTATGATAGAAGTGTGATGATTAAAGGTGAATGATTTAAGTATGTGAGTTGGAGGACTGTATGTGTGTTGTTATGGAGATCCTATCAACCCGCGTAACTGCTTGTCACTTGCTACTAAAATGAGGGAAGTTTAAGAAATAAACAGAACCACTTGAGCAACGAAAGAGTGTACACTGCCTGTTTTATGTGTCTCTTAATTGCAATACTAATTGTGGTTAAAGCTAATGAATGACTTGATG
Organism: Sminthurides aquaticus; assembly: GCA_906901655.1. Classification (NCBI taxonomy): domain Eukaryota; kingdom Metazoa; phylum Arthropoda; class Collembola; order Symphypleona; family Sminthurididae; genus Sminthurides; species Sminthurides aquaticus. Next base: position 217,204 of record CAJQTT010000001.1, read on the forward strand.
ATATTGGTGCCATAAGGCGTAAACATTGCATATCAAGTGGAACTGCGCCTCTGGTTCAGCCATCCTCAAATGACGTCACTCACTCTCGTAAATGCATGCAAAAGTCAACTTTTCCCTCAGGTGTTCTCCGAACGCCTTCTGTCGGAGAACCTGCAGTGCTCACACACGGGAGCTGATAATAGGGGGCGCACTATGCAGTGAATATGCGCCCTCTATATTCTTAATTGTAAAAGTCAGTGCTTTTGAAAAGGGCCGCAACGTGGCGATTGAAAGACTGATACATAGCTTATGACTCATACCAGAACTCTTGAGGGGAATGTGCTCCCTTTACATTCTTAAATTTTTTACAAGAATTGGAGTCCTTTATTTGGTTAGTATCTCATAGTTTACATAACAGCTTTCATCATTTGATACCAGGGTTGGCATGGACAAAACAAAACTGGACAAAACTACTGGTTAAAACCGTCCAAAATACGGACAAAATGAGTTTTGGAACGGACAATATAAAAATAACACGCCATCTATGATTCAATGCCATGATATACTAACTATTCTTTCTTCCTTCTCTGAAGTTTTAATTATTTAGGATTTATGGAATCTTTTTGATTATTTTTGTAACTGGAAAAAGTTTGCGGTTGCGAAATATTTACTTCAGAGGACTGATAACTTCTGCATTTATCAATGCCGATCGGCTTGACCTGGAACATCCTGACATCCTTTAGAGAGTTCACAAACTGCCAAATAGGTAAATTTTCTGATCCAACTGGTATTGTCCTTGATTCCTTAAGAAAATCTGCTTGTTCTTTCTTGTTGCCGCAAATGCTTACATTTGGGCCAAATTTTCCTGTCGCTTTAATAGAATCCTCTCCATACATTTTTTCGACAGCCTCTTAGTTATCACTGAGCTGCTTGCCCAAAGTTCCTTTTATCACAAAACCAAATGTCTTATCAGGAGGATCACCCCCTCAGGGGATTCCCGAAACTCCGTCATCCCTCCTCCAGATGCCCCCCAAAAACTGATAAAGCGATCCGAATTCGGGTTTCGAACGAAATCCACTGAACTCACTGCAATCAAAGCCATTTAGGGATACAATTCATGGATCGAATACCGGATGACGCAATATTTTTGCAGATTTTGAATCATAGAATTTAATCTGATCATTGAGTTTCCGCCATGAATTATTTCTGCTTTTAATGGGGTGATTAGAGATTTACCTTTTTAGCTATGTGGTTGTATTTACCTTTATGCTACATCTAATTTAAGAGTCTGTCGGATTTTAAAGTGATTGATTGGAAACGAATATGTACATATTGCGCTGTAACCAAACTAATATTATAATTATCCTTTCAAATAATCCTATCCATTTAACCAAACTAATAATATAATTATCTTTTCCAATAATCGTCTCCAATTTAATCGTTTCTAAATCTGCGCCCATTCCGTATTCGGTTAACCGTTTATTAATGGGCGCAGCCATTCTTAGAGCGGGTTCGATGTTGTCGGTTGGTCGGTCTGTCTGTCTGTCTGTACGCACGATAACTCAAGAACGGATGCATGGATTAAGATTAGATTTAGAACACAGGTGAGTATGCTACATGGGACCATCGCTATTGAATTTTTGAATAATTATTTTCAGAGTTATTGATAATTAAAGCGCGATGAGTCATCACTTACAACGCAATAACACACGTTCCACTCACAAGCACAGCTACGCTCACCAGGCAGAGAGTGGAAAAGAGAAAGGGAATTAGCGCACAAGCACATAGTCCAGTAGCTGGGGAGTGGAACAAGAGTCGAAAGAAATATGATTAATACATGCAACAAGTCGCGTGACGTAGTGGTTAGAGCGCGTGATGTATCAGGGGAGGACAGAGGATCGAATCCAGTTAGCATGTTTATTTTTGCAGATTTTAAATCATAGAGTTTAAGCTTGTCATTGAGTTTCCAACATACATTATTTCTGCTTTGTATGGGGTTGAGAGATTTCCCTTTTTGCCGGTTTGAAAAACAGGCTAATGCGATCGGTGAAGCCGTCCACATTTTCCGGGATATATTTAAATTTACTGTAAATCTATATTATATACCAATAAGTATCTAAAGATATCTATAGGTATCCATAGATATCTATAGGAATCCATAGATATCTTTAGGAATCCATAGATATCTATAGGAATCCATAGATATCTATAGGAATCCATAGATATCTATAGGAATCCATAGATATCTATAGGAATCCATAGATATCTATAGGAATCTACTATATATCCATTAACGATGGTCGTCTGGTGTGCGGAGAGTGCGGACGTGTTTTGAAATTGCTCCAACAGTGAGGATTAATTTGGCGTGTGTTTGGAAACGTTTGCTTGTGAATTTGGCTGCGTGTTGCAGAGGAGAGGACCAGGTTCCTGAAAAGGTAAGATTTTGCTGCTCACAATTTCGTAACCATGGGGAAATTTTGGTTTTCCGAATTCTCTCATGGGCCGCATTCATAGGAAATGGTCTTGGTTTGCATGGGTATACATACCTGCCTTGTCTGTGTCCCTCGCACATGGGACACGGCAGGCAGTACCCAGCAATGCCACTAGAGGCGACAGCTCCCACGTCGTCCTACATCAGGTTGCCGCTAGCCGGCGCCTGCCTGCAGGAAGCGTATTCTGGGTTGCGGGAAATCGCTCCAAAATACGAATTGTGGGACCACGCACATATTACGTGCTTGGTATTGGAAACGGGGGGAAGAACAGCCTGTGCACATATTACGTTGATGTATATGACACCCAGGCCCTGTTCACATATTACATGCCTCGAATTGTTGTCCTATCGACACGAGCTTCAGGCACATATGACCTTATGCTAATTGGGTACAATTGGTGTAATGACCCGCGCATCTATTGGGAAGTGACTTATTATATGTCCTTTTCTTTTCAGATGGACGATAAAGTAGATCTCGATATGGAGACTGCTTCGGGGATCGGTGATAGTGCTGAACAGCCTATCAATGACGTTGATCTTGACCGAGTGGAGAAGGTCATGGATTGCCTTGATGTGATCAGGGCTAAGAACCCAATGATTGCGGATAAAGCTGAAGAAGAAGAGCAGTCGCTTGACGCTCTTATCACACTCCAACGCCTCGTGGATTCAGGTAGACTCACCCGAGTCACCTGCAAATTGAGAACGATTTTGAAATCGTTCAGCAGGAAGGACACTAGAGCAGCCAAAAGGGTTAGTGCTGACAATCGGCCTATCCCCCAAGCCTCTGTGTCAAACGTCAGTGCTGACAATCGGCATGACGCGGAAAAAGTAGAAGTGGAAGGTGCTGACAATCGGCCCAACCCTTCAACTGACATGGCGTCTGCATCCGCAGCGCCAAAGAAAATCCCCAGGGCATCTGGCGGTAAAACCAAGCGGGGCGAAGGTGCTAACAGCCCTTCACCAAGCCCTGACAATCCGAAGGTCAGCCGCATAGAGGGTGAGGGCCAGGGGGTCTACGTGTTGGTGGTTGGACTTCAGCCCAACACGAGTGATCCGATACCGGAGTCTCTCTTTCCAGCCATCTATGCGGCGATGGACCAATACACCACCCAGAAGCGGTTTGATGGCATCGAGCATGTCTCACTGCAAAAGGGTCGAATTGAGGTCTCCGGACCAAAACACAAGCGGGAGGAGGTCAGGGCGTTCTTCAATGACAGATTCCTCATGAAGATTCCGGAAACGGGTCGCATGATGGGATTTCGTTGTTGGGACCCTCTGACCGCCGTGACGTGGCCAAAGGCTCAGTTATTCACAGCAATACTGAGTCGTAACACTGATGTCCCGTTTGACCTCAAAGCGCTTGTGTCAGAACTGGCCGAACGCAATGAGGGCTTTCGGGGTATAGGTTGGCGGGTAGCATCCAAACCTAAGGAGCTACCTGGTCGAGTAGGTATCCGTCTGAGGTTGGTGACGTTTCACGTCCCTCCCGACGACGCGGCGTACATAAGATATCACGGTAACAAGCTCAAGAAGTACGGCATCGGCAGTCATCTCGAGTTCCGTGAGATCGTACCAAGGAACACTAAGGGTGACGGGGTCCAGGCCGATGAGGCCATGGATGCCGGAACCTAAAGTGTTCCAATCAGGGGGTAGGAGGAGGGGGTTCCCTCCTACCTGCTATGGGGGTGGGGATGGCGGGAGTGGTGTGCAGCCCAACGTGCACATCCGGGACCTCCATTGCACCCTAACCCAGGCGAATCTCCATAAGCACTACCCCGCTGCTTTGGCTTTGTCGAGCAGAGGGAATGCAGATGAAGATTTGCCCACCAACCATTCAGCAGACCCCGTTATCCATTCCCCCAATAGAATTCTACTTGTCCAAGAACCGGCCTGTGTGAACAATGCGGTCGTGGGATTTGGACAATGGAATAAAACATTCGCTGCCAACTCAGCCGAGCGGAGACAGGCGCGCATGTGTGGTAGTTAGTCGAAATATCAGTGCGGTACTTCTGCCTGAATTCTCTGACGCCGATATGGTGACAATTGTCACAGATTGGAAGAGAGGTAAAGTAATCCTTTCCTCATGTTACATGCCGCACGGTTCCACCGATCACCCGGGTGAATTACTCAGGAATCTGGTGGAGCACGATCGTAGACGTATTTCCCTAATAGTTGGCGCGGATGCTAACTCGCACCATACCAGCTGGGGTAGTACTGACATCAACAGTAGAGGAGAGGAACTTTTCGAATTCCTATCTCTCTACAACCTTTTGGTGTTAAACCAAGGCGCAAAACCTACGTTTGTGATTAAAGGCCGTGAAGAGGTTCTTGATGTCACAATCTGTAACGATCTGGGAGCACGCATTGTCGCCGATTGGAGTGTTTCCGACGACGACAGTCTCTCCGATCATAAGTATATTGACTTCTGTCTCGGCTTTGGTAAACCCAAGCCCAAATGGGTGCGCAATATTAAGAAAATGGATGATGAGAAATTTGTTTCTTGTCTTCGGGAGCAAATGATCAAAATCCAAGATGCTGTACCATTCGATGTGCATAGCATCGAAAGGTGTTCTGAGTTGCTGACCACGGCACTCAACAAGTCACTTGATGAAGCTTGTCCATGGAAAATGGCCAGCTTCAAGGAGAACAGAAGTCCATGGTGGACTTCTGAACTGACCGCACTGAAAAAGGTGGTTAACCGACTTTTTGACTCAACTTCTAGGTTAGTCAAATGTTTGGGCAAGTCAAGAAGAGATAACCAGTGTGGTGACCCCATCTGGCTCTCTCACCTGCGGAACCGAACATACCCTGGCGGAACTTCTGGCGCAACATTTCCCAGGTAGTGCTGAACACGTCCCTGCGGAACACTGCACCAGTGGTTTAGAAATTGTGGATGAAATAATTACCCCTGGTAAGGTATATGCAGCTCTGTATAGCTTTAGTCCCTTCAAAGCCCCCGGGCCGGACGGGCTATTCCCGCATATACTCAGAAAGGCCTCTGTGTGCATCCTAGAGACCTTGTGCGGCTTATTCAAAGCCTGCCTCGTCACTGGGTATGTTCCACAGAAGTGGAGACTGTCTAGAGTAGTTTTCATCCCGAAACCTGGTAAGAGCGACTACACTAGCACTTCAGCGTGGAGGCCCATCTCCTTGATGAGCTTTCTCCTGAAGACATTAGAAAGGTTGGTTGACAGATTTCTAAGATCCAAGGATCTGGTAAACCACCTTAAGAAAAACCGCCAGTATGCTTACGTTGCTGGTGGTTCAACTGAGGCTGCCCTCCATAGTATTGTGAAATTCATGGAGGTCAGCAAAGGTGCCAAAAGGCCCTGTGTTGCATCCTTTGTTGACATCGAGGGTGCATTCAACAATATCGCACGCCGTTCTATAACTGACGGTATGGTAAGATTGAACATCCATCCAATGATCATTAGGTGGGTAAACTTCATGTTAGCCAACAGAGTACTGCAGTGCAGTCTCAATGGGGTAACATCGTCAAAAACGGTGAGTAATGGATGCCCTCAGGGCTCCGTATGCTCACCGCTCTACCGGAACATAGCAATTGACGCTCTGATGGATCAGCTTCGGCTGAACCATACGTCGTTGCTGTTCGCGCGCGCTCTATAGGTTCAGAACTCTTATACATGAATTTTAAGCCTCCAGCTAGGCTGTTGTGCACCCGGCTTGCACTCTACAGTGCTTGCCTTCTTTGCTCGTATTATTTGTGTATATGTCGTCTCCGCTCGGCTAATTCGGTACTTGTCGTCTCCGCTCGGTTAGCTATGTACTTGGCGTCCTGGCTCCGCTTATGCCACCCTGATTGGTACTACTCAATGTATGTCTGTATCGCTCCATTCAATTGTAAGTTCACGCGCCCTTTTCGCTCAACCTTTTTGCCACCACTTCCCATCTTACTACTGCCACCACTTCCCATCTTACTGCTGCCATCACTTCCCATCTTACTTTTGCCACCACCTCGCATGCTTAGCATTGCCTGCACCGTTCCCATTACTTATGTACTTCCGCGCCCGCTCCGTTGCTGGTACTATCCTGCTTCCAGCTCTCATTGTCTTACCGGCAACTACGCTCAGCAGTGTTTGTTGTCATCGCTCGTTCCCTCATGTCAACACAACTACTCCCTCAAATGTACGAATGTGCAGTTATGTTATTGTTAGGAATGACCAGCTGCTTGCAGCAGCTGATCCAGTCTCTTATTGTCATTTCTATGCAGTCTCGTAATCTATTTATACATCATGTAAATGACTTGTTTACTTCAACCTGCTCACTGCTTGTAACTCCTTGACTTGCTTGTTGGTCATCCTAACAATCGATCTATTTATAATTCAAATGTTATTACTAAGAATCATTCTATTTATAACGTGTCCGCGGTTACCTTTGTCTCAACTATCATTCCTCCCCTATAAAAGGGCGAGACTCTTCTACAATCATTGTCACTTGTAAATTGTCCATAGTCCGAGACTATGCTATTTTTGAGCTCGACCAATACATTCAATCACTTCTCAATTATTGCAGTAATAGTTGTTGTTTTCAGTCATTCTGATTCACTGCTTTCATCAAGCATCCTCTCTCATCCTACCCCAGGCACAAGTTAGATTATCATCCCACCTAGCTATCATCGACAACCTTATACCGGCAGAATATCCGCCTTCGCGTAAAACAGTTGCTATGTCAGGCCTTCGCTGATGATGTCTGTATAGCAGCATCGGGGATTTGCAGGGATACTTGCAGTCAACAGATCAGCATGGGACTTAAAACCATTGATGAGTGGTGTTCTGGAAACGGACTCACTCTCAATAGCAAGAAAACTGAAATCCTATGGCTAAACGGCTCAAGGATTAACGAACCTCTCTCAGTCAAACTGAGGGGGCGAAACCTGAAATGTGCCGACTCAGTCAAATATCTGGGAGTAATCCTAGATAAAAAACTGAATTGGAATGAACACATTAAGAATAAGGTTGAAACGTGCAAAAAGACACTGCTCCTCTGTAGAAGAGCGGTCGGCAAGAAATGGGGACTGAGCCCAAAGCTGACTTCATGGATATATGAGTCAGTCATTAGGCCAGGTCTCGACTATGGTGCACTGGTCTGGGGGGTAAAACTCACCATAAACCAGAGTGTGATTCTGAGCCAAGTACAACGCTTGGCTCTGCTGATGATTACTAGTGCTCCGGTTTCGGCTCCTACGGCTGGACTAGAAGCTCTGGTAGGTGTCCTGCCTATTGGCGCACACCTTAAAGGAGTAGCCCTGCGAACCTGGAGGAGGTTACTCCGGACAGGTTCGACGGACTTCAAAGGACTTCCAGCACGGGGACACGAGGCCCTTGTGTGGGAAGCGGCGAAGACAGTTGTTGAGCTTGGTTTAACTCCAGCTCTCTATGACTGGATAGAAACCACGTGAATATGCTCCAAACGCTATTCCTGTGGCATTTCAGACAGGGCCACTTGGGCCACTAGGACTGTGACGGGACGTGGGGTGGTCTGTTACTCCGACTGTTCTCGTCAGAGCAATAGGACCGGCTACGGCGGCCACGTCAGTGACAAAAGTTCCAGATACCACAGAAGATTCTGTGGCCCTCTGGATCAATATGCCACAGTGTATGATTGTGAGCTGGAGGGTATCAACCGCACAGTGCACATACTGGCGGGCATGGGTCTCTCTGGCAAGCATATCACTATATACTGCGACAACATGAGTTGTATTAGTTCCTTTGAGAAGGACTGTACGAACTCCAGCCTAACTCTGGAAATCCACAACCACCTCCAATCGTTGGGTGAAACTAACGAAGTGTGGCTGGAGTGGATTCCAGGTCACGAAGGTCATGCCGGAAATGAGCTGGCCGACAAACTAGCCAAAGCAGGATGTGAGAAACCCTGCATTGGACCAAAACCCATGCTACCGTTACCAGAACCTTCTGTTACCAGAGGCATATGGAGGTGCATGGTTGCTAACTGGTCAAAGCAGTGGCGGAAACGCCCTGATTGCCAGCAAACGAAACTGTGGATTCCCGCAGACGAAATTAAACGAAGAAACTCCCGTGTCAGACTACTGACCAGGAGTAAACTTCGCACCTTAACGGGGCTAGTGACTGGTCATATAGCCCTGAGAAAGCATGCTTTCAATCTGGGCCTGGTTACCGACCCTAATTGCGAGTGTGGACTTGAGGAGAGTGCAGCTCATGTCATTACTGACTGCCCGATCCACGCTTTGGTCAGGCTTCTCTACCTCGGCGAGGTGAGACTTGATCCTAGCAAACTTAAAGATCTGGACCACAGACGCGTGTTGTCTTTCTTTATGGCAACAGGCTTAATGGAACAGATCAACAGCAATCATAGTGTGTAAGCACTGTTGTGAACTGAGGATAGTCCGCAATTAGCCTATTTGTGGCTACGTCGGCATCTGTTGTCAACCAACGGGCACCTCCTTTACAATACAATACAATATATCCATTATTAATATACTGTATATACTATGGGGCGAAATCCCTATTGCGATCGGTAAAGCCGTCCACAATTCACTACATACAACGATTGGAGTTCAAACCGGCAGAAGGGATAGCTTCTATCCTGCTCCAATTTTTAGCTATGTGGTTGTGTTTCTCTTTGAACTACATCTAATTTAAGACTCGGTCTGTCGGTCAGACGTAAAAGTGATTGTTTGGAGTTGAACATGTTACATATTGTGCTGTAAGGTTTTGGAGGAAACATATCTAATATTATAATTATCCTTTCCACTAATTCTCTCCAATTTAAATTTTTCTAACTCTGCGCCCATTCCGTATTCGGTTAACCGTATATTAATTGGCGCAGCCATTCCTAGAGCGGGTCCATGTTGTCTGTCTGTCCGTCGGTCTGTCTGTACGCACGATAACTCGCGAAAGAAAGCATGGATTTACATGAGAAATAGCATGCAGGTAGATAATATACTAGGGGCCATCGCTATTGAATTTCAGCAATTTCGTTTCATTGCTTTAATTTTCATAGATGATTAAAGATCCGATTTGGCATCATTTGCATTAAAATACATACGTTCAACTCACAGCACATTCCCTACGCTAAGCAGACAGAGAGTGGAAAAGAGAAAGGGAATTTGCACGCAAGCAGACAGTCCGGTACCAAGCGATTGGAACTAGAGTGGAAGGAAACGTGCTGTATACAAGCATCCAGTCGTGTGGCTTAGTGGGAAGAGTGGGTGCGACAGGGAGGAAGGTCGAGGAGTCGAATCCTGGTTGACTCTTTTTTTGCAGACTTTAGCCATAGAGTTTAGGCTTATTATTGAGTTTTCGACATGAAGTATTTATATTCAGTATGGGGCGACTAGAGAATTCTCGGTTTTGTCAAGTGGGTATCGTTCCCTTCATATTGCATCTAATTTAAGAGTCAGTCACACTTTTTAAAATGATTGGTTTTAACTATTTTTTTTTCTAACTAAATTTACAATAACCCTTTCTCCAATTAAACTGTTTTTAAATTGCGCCAATTCCGTATTCGGTTACCGTTTATTAATTGGCGGAGCCATTCTTAGAGGGGGTCGATGTTGTCTGTCTGTCGGTCTGTCTGTCTGTCTGTGCGCACGATAACTCACGAAAGGATGCATGTATTTTTATGAGATTTTCAACAAAGGTGTTTAAACGGTAGGGCATTATCGCTATTGATTTTGAGCCACATTGGTCCACTAGCATCGGAGTTATAGATAATCATAGTTAATTGCAAGTTTCAAGTAGCCATATGATACATTGAATACACATATGTTCCCTCGCAAGCACACATTCAGCTGAGTAGGAAGATAGTCGAAAGAGAAAGGAAAAACAACCCCACGCAGACATTCCAGTGGCTAAGTGGTATAGAGCGCGCGAGGGAGGAAAAGAGAGGCGTGGGATCGAATACAGCCGGATGTCTTATTTTTGCATTATTTTATCAATCGAGTTTAAGTCTTTGAGTTTCAGCCATTGAGTTTTAACCTTCAATACATTATCATGAGTACGGGGTGACCAAAGAATGCCTGTTTATAGTAAAATAGATAGTTTGCCTTTAAATATCTATTTGAAGCTACCGTTTCTTGAAACCTGACAACCTATTAACTTCTTTATCCATTTAATTTTTTCAAAATCCGCCAATTCCGTATTCGGTTACCCGTTTATTAATTGGCGTAGCCATTCCTAGAGCGGGTTTGATGTTGTCCGTCGGTCTGTCGTTCGTTCTGTCTGTCTGTGCGCACGATAACTCTCGAAAGGACAAATGGATTCACATGAGAGTTTGCATATACGTAGGAAATATGTTTATGACCATCGCTATTGATTATCAGAATTTTAGATTAATCAATTTCAGAGTTATGGATAATGAAAGACACAGTTCGTCATCATCACAATCATCATTTACATGTAATGTACATACATTCCAGTCACAAGCACAGCTACGCTCAGCAGGTAGAGAGTGGAAAAGAGAAAGGGAAGGAGCCCACAAGCACACAGTCCCATAGCTAGCGAGTGGAACAACACTGGAAAGAAATGTGACGTATACAAGCAAGCAGTCGTGTGGCGTAGTGGTAAGAGCGCGTGATAGAGAAAGGGAGGAAGGGGGATCGAATCCCAGCGGGCACATTATTTTTGCAGATTTCAAATCATAGAGTTTAACCTAGTCATTGAGTTTCTGTCACAAATATGTTATGTTTTCTATGGGGCGACTCTAGAATTCTCTTCTTAGTAGAGTAGTTATGTTTCCCTTTATACTACATCTTCTTTAAGATGTGTGTTGCAGTTTTTAAGTGATGATTTGAAGTTAAAATGATTTACAAATTTGAAAAGTTAAGATTAAGCTGGAAAGTTTTCTAGGAATCGCAACTAATTTTATAGTAATCCTTTTTCGAATGAAACCGTTTCTCAATCTGCGCCAATTCCGTATTCGGTTACCCGTTTATTAATGGGCGCAGCCATTCTTAGAGCGGGTTCGATGTTGTCGGTCGGTCTGTCTGTCCGTCTGTGCGCACGATAACTCAAGAACGGATGCATGCATTAAGATAAGATTTACAACACAGGTGTATATGCTACAGGGGACCATCGCTATTGAATTTGAGAATTTTTGAATAATTATTTTCAGAGTTATTAATAATTAAAGCGCGATGAGTCATCACTTACAACGCAATAACATACGTTCCACTCACAAGCACAGCTACGCTCAGCAGGCAGAGAGTGGAAAAGAGAAAGGGAATTAGCGCACAAGCACATATTCGAGTAGCTGGGGAGTGGAACAAGAGTCGAAAGAAATATGATTAATACATGCAACAAGTCGCGTGACGTAGTGGTTAGAGCGCGTGATGTATCAGGGGAGGAAAGAGGATCGAATCCCGTTAGCATGTTTATTTTTGCAGATTTTAAATCATAGAGTTTAAGCTTGTCATTGAGTTTCCGCCATAAATTATTACTGCTTTGTATGGGGTGATTAGAGATTTCTGTTTTTAGCTGTGTGGTTGTATTTTACTTTATGCTAGTTAGTTTGGTTTATTGATTTGAGCTTATTTCATACAGCTCCTTCAATATTATATAATGAGTAACAGAGAAAACCCCTGGCAATTTTTTACATGAAACTTTTGGTTGAGCTTGGTCGGTGAACAGAGGTGAAAAACTCTGTTACAAATTAAATAGATTTGATACAATCCGTGTAAAATTACAATGCTTACTTGTTACCAAGCAAACAAGGGGGGGGGGGAAGCTGCTGATGACATTAAGACCGGAGAGCACACTTACTTCGTACAGTATTTTACAGCTTCTTTTACGGTTTATCTTATCATAATCATAATCATATTGTTTCATGGGATTCTTCGTTGGATTTATCTTGTAATTTTATTTTGTAATTTACTTTATGCTACATCAGATTTATCTTACCTATCAGATGTTAAAGTGATTGAATAATTATCTTTTCCAATAATCCTCTCCACTTGAAAGTTTTCTAAAGTTGCGCCCATTCCATATTCGGTTAACCGTTTATTAATTGGCGCAGCCATTCCTAGAGTGGGTTTGATGTTGTCCGTCGGTCTGTCGTTCGGTCTGTCTGTCTGTGCGCACGATAACTCTCGAAAGGACAAATGGATTCACATGAGAGTTTGCATATACGTAGGAACTATGTTTATGACCATCGCAATTGAATTTGAGAATTTTTGAATAATTATTTTCAGAGTTATTGATAATTAAAGCGCGATGAGTCATAACTTACATTGCAATTACATACGTACCAGTCTCAAGCACAGCTACGCTCAGCAGGCAGAGAGTGGAAAAGAGAAAGGGAAGTAGCGCACAAGCACACAGTCCAGTAACTGGCGTGTGGAACAACACTCGAAGCAAATATGATTAATGCAAGCAAGAAGTTGCGTGGCGTAGTGGCAAGAGCAAGTGATGTATAAGGGGAGGACGGGGGATCGAATCCAGGGAGCTGATTTGTTTTTGCAGATTTTAAATCATAGACTTAAGCTTGTCATTGAGTTTCCACCATAAATTATTTCTGCTTTGTATGGGGTGATTAGAGATTTCTCTTTTTAGCTATGTGGTTGCATTTACGTTTATGCTACATCTAATTTATGAGACTGTCAGATTATAAAGTGATTGCTTGGAATTGAATATGTACATATTGTGCTGTAAGCTTTTGGGGGAAACATAACTACAATTATAATTATCCTTTCAAATAATCCTCTCCAGTTAAACCTTTTCTAAATCTGCAACTAATAATATAATTATCTTTTCCAATAATCCTCTCTTATTTAATCGTTTCTAAATCTGCGCCCATTCCGTATTCGGTTAACCGTTTATTAATTGGCGGAGCCATTCCTAGAGCGGGTCGGTGATGTCTGTCGGTCTGTCGGTCGGTCTGTCGGTCTGTCTGTGCGCACGATAACTCACGAAAGGATGCATGTATTTCCATGAGATTTTCAACAAAGATGTTTACATGGTAGGGCATCGTCGCTATTGATTTTGAGCCATATTGGTTAACTAACATCGGAGTTATAGATAATTATAGATAATTGTAACTTTCAAGTGGCCATATGATACATTGAATGTACATATGTTCCACTCAAAAGCACACATCCAGCTGAGTAGGAAGAGAGTGGAAAGAGAAAGGAAAAAAACACACACGCAGACATTCCAGTGGCTTAGTGGTATAGAGCGCGCGAGGGAGGAAAAGAGAGGCACGGGATCGAATACAGCTGGATGTATTATTTTTGCATTTTTGTATTCATCTAGTATAAGTCTTTCCGTTGCAGCCATTGAGTTTTAACCTTCAATATATTATCATGAGTACGGGGTCACCAGAGAATGCCTGTTTATGTTAAAATAGATAGTTTGCCTTTACCTATCTATTTGAAGCGACCGTTTCTTGAAACCTAACAACCTATTAACTCCTTTATCCATTTAATTTTTTAAAATCCGCCAATTCCGTATTCGGTTGCCCGTTTTTAATGGGCGCAGCCATTCTTAGAGCGGGTTCGATGTTGTCGGTCGGTCGGTCGGTCGGTCGGTCGGTCTGTCTGTCTGTGCGCACGATAACTCAAGAATGGATGCATGGATTAAAATAAGATTTACAACACAGGTGTATATGCTACAGGGGACCATCGCTATTGAATTTCAGAATTTTAGAATAATTAATTTCAGAGTTATTGATAATTAAAGCGCGATGAGTCATCACGTACTATGCAATTACATACGTTCCAGTCACAAGCACAGCTACGCTCAGAAGGCACAGAGTGGAAAAGAGAAAGGGAAGAAGCGCACAAGCACACAGTTCCATAGCTAGCGAGTGGAACAAGACACGAAACAAATATGACTATTGGAAGCAACATGTTGCGTGGCGTAGTGGTAAGAGTGCGTGATGTATAAGGGGAGGACAGGGGATCGAATCCAGGGAGCTGATTTATTTTTGCAGATTTTAAATCATAGAGTTTAAGCTTCTCATTGAGTTTCCGACGTAAATTATTTCTGCTTTGTAAGGGGTGATTAGAGATTTCCCTTTTTGGCTATGTGGTTGTATTAACCTTGATGCTACATCTAATTTAAGAGTCAGATTTTAAAGTGATTGCTTGGAATTGAATATGTACACATTGCGCTGTTAGATTTTGAAGGAAACATGACTAATGTTATAATTATCCTTTCAAATAATCCTATCCATTTAAACTTTTTCTAAATGTGCAACTAATAATATAATTATCTTTTCCAATAATTCTCTCCAATTTAATCGTTTCTAAATTGCGCCGATTCCGTACTCGGTTAACCGTTTATTAATGGGCGCAGCCATTTATAGAGCGGGTTCGATGTTGTCGGTCGGTCGGTCGGTCTGTCGGTCTGTCTGTCTGTCTGTCCGTCTGTGCGCACCATAACTCAAGAACGGATGCATGGATTAAGATAAGATTTGGGACACAGGTGTAGATGCTACATGGGACCATCGCTATTGAATTTCAGAATTTTAGAATAATTATTTTTAGAGTTATTGATAATTAAAGCGCGATGAGTCATCACTTACAATGCAATTACATACGTTCCAGTCACAAGCACAGCAACGCTCAGCACGCATAGAGTGGAAAAGAGAAAGGGAAGTAGCGCACAAGCACATAGTCCAGTAGCTGGGGAGTGGAACAAGTGTCGAAAGAAATATTATTATTACAAGCAACAAGTCGCGTGACGTAGTGGTTAGAGCGCGTGGTGTAAAGGGAAGGACAGGGGATCGAATCCAGTTCTACTCTTTATTTTTGCAGATTTTAAATCATAGAGTTTAACCTTGTCATTGAGTTTCCGCCATAAATTATTTCTGCTTCGTAGGGGGGATGAGAGATTGCCCTTTTTATTTATATGGTTGTATTTCCTTTTATGCTACATCTATTTAAGAGTAGGTCACATTTTAAAGTGATTGCTTCCAATTTAATTTGTACATATTCTGCTGTAAGGTTTTGGAGGAAACATAACTAAAAGTATATATAATTATCCTTTCAAATAATCCTCTCCATTGAAACTTTTTCGAAATCTGCAACTAATGATATAATTATCTTTTCCAATAATCCTCTTCAAATTTAATCGTTTCTAAATCTGCACCCATATAGTATTCGGTTACTCGTTTTTTGAGAATTGATAGATTATATGACAATTGATAGATTATTTGACAATTGATAGATTATTTGATAATTGATAGATTATTTGATAATTGATAGATTATTTGACAATTTATAGATTATTTAATAATTGATCATTGTGCTGAAAGGTTTTGGAGGAAACATAACTAATAGTATAATAATACTTTCAAATAATCCTCTCGATTGAAACGTTTTCTAAATCTGCAACTAATGATATAATTATCTTTTCCAATAATCCTCTCCTTTAATCGTTTCTAAATCTGCGCCCATTCCGTATTCGGTTAACCGTTTATTAATTGGCGGAGCCATTCTTAGAGGGGGTCGATGTTGTCTGTCTGTCGGTCTGTCTGTCTGTCTGTGCGCACGATAACTCACGAATGGATGCATGTATTTTTATGAGATTTTCAACAAAGGTGTTTAAACGGTAGGGCATTATCGCTATTGATTTTGAGCCACATTGGTCAACTAGCATCGGAGTTATAGATAATTATGGTTAATTGCAAGTTTCAAGTAGCCATATGATACATTGAATGTACATATGTTCCCTCGCAAGCACACATTCAGCTGAGTAGGAAGAGAGTCCAAATTGAAAGGAAAAATAACCCCACGCAGACATTCCAGTGGCTAAGTGGTATAGAGCGCGCGAGGGAAGAAAAGAGAGGCATGGGATCGAATACAGCCGGATGTCTTATTTTTGCATTATTTTATCCATCGAGTGTAAGTCTTGGAATTGCAGCCATTGAGTTTTAACCTTCAATACATTATCATGAGTACGGGGTGACCTGAGAATGCCTGTTTATGTTAAAATAGATAGTTTGCCTTTACCTATCTATTTGAAGCGACCGTTTCTTGAAACCTAACAACCTATTAACTCCTTTATCCATTTAATTTTTTAAAATCCGCCAATTCCGTATTCGGTTGCCCGTTTTTAATGGGCGCAGCCATTCTTAGAGCGGGTTCGATGTTGTCGGTCGGTCGGTCTGTCTGTCTGTGCGCACGATAACTCAAGAACGGATGCATGCATTAAGATGAGATTTACAACACAGGTGTATATTCTACAGGGGACCATCGCTATTGAATTTGAAAATTTTTGAATAATTATTTTCAGAGTTATTGATAATTAAAGCGCGATGAGTCATAACTTACATTGCAATTACATACGTACCAGTCTCAAGCACAGCTACGCTCAGCAGGCAGAGAGTGGAAAAGAGAAAGGGAATTAGCGAACAAGCACATAGTCCAGTAGCTGAGGAGTGGAACAACACTGGAAAGAAATATGGTATGTGCAAGCAAGCAGTCGTGTGGCACAGTGGTAAGCGTGCGTGATAGAGCAATGGAGGATGGGGGATCGAATACCAGTTGACGCATTATTTTTGCAGATTTTAATCATAGATTTTAATCGGGCCATTGAGTTTCCGTCATAAATAAGTTATTTTTTCCATGGGGCGCTGCGATAATTCTCTTTGTAATAACTCGCGAAAGGAAGTATGGATTTACACGAAAGTTTTCATACACTTAGATGAAGTACTCAGGACCATTGCTATTGAAGAGGGTTAATATTCTTCCCCCTGCCTCCAACTTTGGCATATAGGACGGAAACACACAAACTACAAGTTAAGTATAGTAAAAACATGAACCCTGTCCCTCTAAAGTGCCCGTTTTAATTGATATGGAATTCAAACATTACTATGTTCGAAAGCGTGGGTTTAATTTTTCTTCATTTCAGTGCATGCAGTGCTTCTTTCATGCACATCCGTGCAGTAATTTAGACAATCCCAGGACACAATCAGCTTTGCTATCCTCATAACCTCTACCCTCTATTTAACCCGCCTGTAAGACATAAGCGAGTCGCTCTGAACAGGACAGCGTCTAGAAGCTGCTCTTCCTCGCCATATCATCCTGGAGAATACTGCAACAACCGTGCTACAAACTAATTTCTTGTGAACTATTCAACGCTATTCGGAACGCTCGATGGACTTGAAACTAATTTTATAAATTGCACTCCTACTTCCTTCCACAATTAACATACTCTCTTTAAAAGGCTCAATTACTTTTCCTCACTAAATTCCTTAATGAGCCTACGTATTCCATAAGCTTGGATTCTCCACGAGCTTTTGCTTTGGAACTCATCTAATGCCCCTTTCATCTCTCCGCTAACTTCTCTAAAACTCAAACCTCCTTAAAAGCTCCCCAGAGTATTCTAAAATCTGCAGTCCCATCTTCACAAAAGGTGGAACTTCATTTCAGATTAAAACGATAATGCGAGATCTCATGTGACTCCAAACCGCCTGCATCGCAGTATTTCTCCAGATTTAGGAGTAGAACGTTTCAGTACTGAAATTTCCAATGTAGTTCCCCACCTACACGTTTTCAAGACTGCACATAAAGGGGTTTCAAAGCCGTCCAATTATTTGAAATGAGCTCGATACTTTCACTTCACATAGCCCAACGCAGCCATCAATATAATCTGCACGTACTTCAAAAAATATATACACTCAGAGGAAAGTCAACCTCGGAGTAAATTTCGCTTTTCACACTCACACAGCTGAACTTGGCCGAACACTTCGCTTCTTTGCAAAGTGCATTCGAATTAGTGCAAAAGCCAAGCTTGCGAACCCCATTTCTTCATTAGACCTGAATTATTTTAATTACTTTATGAGCTACGACCCCACGATTGAGAGGACACCGTTTGACTTGCAAGCTACTTCTCAAACCAAATTCGTCTTTGCAGAGTTATGATAATCACAAACCTCCAACCCTTGTTGTAATGTAAGTCAAACATGACATTAAAATTCGGTATGGCACATAACTTTGGGGCTAATGAATGTTATTAGAGCTCAAGCAACAATTCGTTAGGTCACTTCCATCTGTCTCGCAGTGCAGGCACAGGTAGACCTTTCTCATGCCATGCTATGCTACCTCATAATGCTTCCTTTGGGCAGCAAATTCTCTCTTTCTGCATCCTTTTGAAAGCTCTATCCTATCTCTCCTTTAAGTCGCGCTCTTTGATCTCTGGAGAACAGGAACTCAACTTCACCCGTAAACAAAAATCTAATTGTAGGGTACATTTCCTGTCAACATTCCTCAGTTCTGTGGTCGATTGTGGTTAGAAGTAAGAGTTGGAAAGAATAGATGGAAGTATAGATTAGTTAAGAAATAGAAAACTGTCGTTAAAATTTCATTTAATGTCCCATCCCCGTCTTAAAACTATCCAAAGTATATGAAAAATTTTGGAACAAAAACAGAAACCTCAGAGGCTGTATGCTGTCAATGCTGTGGTGAAAGACACACATGCAACTTCTCAAAATCTAGGAAATGGCTCTCTCCAGGAATTGCTTTATGCTCGCTTACACTCACAAAACAAACAAACAGAGATGCGTCTGCATCGTTGTTCAAAAATTCTTCTTCTTATAGTTGGACACCTGAGAATGTATGCATAAAGGATATTTCTGAGATATGTATGGAAATATTGCTAGATTGTCTAGATTGAAATTGTCTAAATGGTATATGATCTGAATACATGACCAATGGAGTTTTACTTACGACTTCACCTAAAACTCCCACTACGATCCTCAAAACCTGCTTCTTCCAAGGTCTTCCAAATCTCTCACACATTTATTCCCTTGTCCCAAATTTCGTGGAGGAAACACAAGCGTTTTGAAACATTGTGCTTTCCAAGCGGATATTAGAAACAAAAGTACATAAAAATGACCCAGGTTTGATTGGGGACGCTCGGAAGATCCCTTTGTTGTAAAATGCATGCCGGTAAACGATTACGATAGTACATGGATCTGAAAACCTCGGTCAAATTAAGAATTTTCTGTACCCTCTGATTCCTTCTTAGTTTCTCTTAGTTTACAGGAAGCGTTCTTAAAGTTTTAGACCAGAAACATGAAGCACAGCGGAACCATACAGGGTTAGGGGATGAGTAGATTGCGAATTGTGACTCGATCTTCACATTTTTGCCAACAATTTATCAGTTTTCTCTTTTACTTGATTATGCTGGCAAGTGATTGTGAATCTGATCTCACACATATTTGTCATAAATCCATTAAGCATGTACAAAGCCGTTTATTTTAATGGATGTACAGCCTATTCGCATATAATGATTATGAGAAGTGGGGGATATGATGTAAGGTGGCAAGGAAAGGAAGCAGGGGTGTAGAAGAGAATATATTTAGACATAACATTAGAGAGCAATAAAATTTCATAATGTACATTTCCCAGGCTTTCAACTCAAGACTGGGCCTAAGCGCTAGCCATTTCCCGGATCGCTTTCTCTTGAGGCTAGCATTTCATTCCGGTTTGAGTGCCAGCGTGAGCGTGACTCAATTGACAAGAAGGAGCCGCTGTTGGAGTTGGGATGAATGGAGCGCGATGAAAATTTTACTAGAAAGCCTTCCCGTTTTCCGGATTCATGGGATATTGTAACACTCATGCTTTAAGACGGAGGACAGAATGCGTAGGCTAGGAGCAGGAGCCCACTTTAGGCTCTATATACAATATGCCATTCAATCTCAATCTGGACAGAGAGAATTCCTCGCAGAAAGCAATCCCAAGTGATGCATCTCCACATAACAAACAGCTTATGTCACACTGTTCCCCTCTCATCTTTCCTGCGGGATATCCATTCACTTCTGCATGCTTAGAGCGCCTCATCTTAAATATGTTTTCCATCTCTCAAGAATCTCCATCCGCTTCCCGCTCTGCCCTTGTATGTTCTTCACGCCCTCCCTCATTTAACCATCCAATTCCGCTGCCTTGTGGTCCACATTTATGCAGATTTGTTTGCAAGGCATACACATATATATATATATATATATATGTGTGTTATTATATATATATATGTATTATTATATATATATTATATATATATAATATATATGCACAGGCTGAATGCTATTCCCCTTCTCCACTTTTCTTTTCCTCGGGAAAGATGGTATCCGCGAAAGTATGGTGGAGGTGGAGGATATCGATACAACATATTTTCTTTAAATTACTTTTCCTAGCAACTTTCCTTCGGGACGCTAGAAAAACTCCCATTCATACAGCCACACAATTTTTCTTCCAGTCATAGATTTATCTTTTCATATCCTTTTCATACAAATTTTCAAGTTCCTTCTTCTTGTTTAGAAAATGGGAGGTCAGTTTCAGATTCAACTATTTCCGCACAAACTTTCCCCATTTCCGCTCAGCTTTCCAATTCCTCAAGAGAAAGCATAACGAGCCAACTCTCTGAATTGATGATCTCGCTAGTTGTAGAGTTCTTAGAAAAATTTCAGCCAAAAGTTAGTAGGTACCTACGCTACTACCTAAAGCATTCTTTTCTCCCTGTATTCCTTTGTTTTCCTAAAGGTAATACAATCAGTACACTTGAATGCTTCACTTCTCTTTTTCCATATCAAAGTCAAGCTCTGCATAGCACAAAAATCTAAAGAAACTACATTTTACATTTCCATTTGAATTCACGAACTCCAAACATCCCTGACATGTTTAACGTTGATGGGAACTCTTTTCTATATATTTTTGTAACTCTGCTGATAGCAACCTTGAGCGACATGCGGTTTTCTGCTCTGGGTAGCCCGTTCTTTCGTGTATGTCACAGCATAACTTTGACTTTAGGGTCATGACCCTTGGGCGGTCAAATTGACCTACGAACATGAGCTGTGTTTGGATATACTAACTACACAACAACAACCGCATTTTGGCTCTATAAAGTATGGCGATTTATAAAGTTTTAGCTATTTTAAGATGGTATGTTTTGGATACATAAATAACGATTTTTGCTGTTATTTATTAAATTCGGCGACCGACATTTCGGAAAAAATTTCTAAATCATTGTTTTGGCACGCTCCATGCTTTGGTAACATTATCTGGAGTCTTTTGGTCAAAGGTCAGGTCAAACGGCACTTCAGGTCAATGACCTGCGGATTATCGCTGTTGCATTAGAAATTGACCAAAAGGAATTCGTTACGTCTTGAGTATTCTAAAAATGCCTGGAGTGAGTTTCTACGACTCCTATAACCGGAGAAACTGAATTTTGGCCGCTTTAAGTGAATTCAGGCTACTGTACAGTGAAGCTTTAGCTGCAAGCAGAACAACTTCCCCTTTCCCGACCACGAGTGTGGGAAACCTGAACCGACCTCTTGCTCCCTTTTAGACCTCTTACTTGAAAGCATTCCTTAGGAACTTCTCCGTTATTTCACCTGCTGTTATGTAGGAAAACAGCAACATTCGCTTGGTCCAGTGCCCGGATGAAAAAGTGCATTAACGTGGAACCAATTGAAATGTTCAGAACGGGCTTTAAAAATAGGAAAGTGGGAACGATAAGATAGTGAGGATAGATTGCGTAAAATCAGGTCATTCCAGAAGGTTGAAAAGAGATGGCGGTTGCGGTTGGTTGGTGGGTGGAATGATTATCGGAGTAAATAGTGTACATGAAAGGCTGTTGTGCCGATGTTCTCAAAGGCAGCGCCCATGGCTGCTATGCACTTCGGAGGATTGGAGACTAAAAAGATCCGGATAGAATAGTTGAAAATAGAAGTAGAATAGCGAGAGAAAGAGAGAAAGAAGAGAGAGAGAGAGAGAGAGAGAGAGAGAGAGAGAGAGAGTCGGTAACTACAATTTATGGGTGGAATTTCTCCACTAATATCGTCCTGGCTAAAGCTAGAGAAGTATGAGTTTGAAACTTGTTCCCGAACCTGTTAAGAGTGCTAGACACGACGGCGGAATGACGAGAAGGGCCACGAGGGAGTCACAAACAGCAAGGGATAATAAAAATGAATTGGTTCGCGTCTGAAGCCTTGGTTCATTTCTCACGGCGAGGATGACCAAAAGATTACCAAAGACAGCTAATAATGGGACAATAAAGGTGAGAAGAGCCCACCAATTTAAATCATTAACTGTCTCCTCATCTTCCCATCCACTTGTGTTCCTGGCCTCTTCAGAAGAAAGCCTGAAATCATTCTCTTCCGTTCCTCGTCCTCCTCCCACACTTGAGGAATTCGCGTCACTCCCCAACACCATGCTGAATAAATGTCTTCCCCCCATTTCTCCACGCCTGTCTCGCTCTCCAAAACTTGAATTCGTCCTGTCGTCTCCCATTCAATTCAGTCCAATTTATTCCTTTATTATGTCCTGCTTTCCTCATCCACATCCTCCATCTTTCATCGCCCCTCAATTCTTTATTTTCACACACAAAAGTAAAATTCAATCCTTCTCCTGTTTCCTTCGCATCATCGCATAATGCCTATAGTGGTCACTATCAGTAGGTTCAACTCTTTCACGCTCTACACCATCAGTCCAAAAAGTCCTTCCTTCCGCCCAACCCACGACAACCCCCTAAGTCTATTTCGATCGTGTCACGGTGCACTTTTTTCACTTCTTACGTATTTTGGGATTCTCAGATTCCATATGTAATTTAAATATTCCCTCACGGTCACCACCATCCCACAGCGTCGCAACTACACTTTTGCGTGGACAAAAGCAACACGTTTCAGGCGATCTTTATGGTCTCTCTCTGCCACAATTGACGTAACACAGGCGGTGTCATCTCGGAGTTACTCCGTCCGGTGTCCTCGTGTCAATTCTTCCTCACTCTTTTCGTCTTCGTACACTTGGCACTTCTTTAGCCCAAAACAAACCAATTATGGGAAAACAAAAACTATTTTAATCATGACATTTAGTGACACGGTAGTTAAGCAGTGTGTCAACTATCAAAAATAATCACTCCTCATCTTACACAACGGTACAAGAAAAGTAGGAAACGGGTAGAGTAAGAAGGAGGGAAAGTAGGCGAAGCAACATTGAATATGACTAGCGCTAATTTTATTATCTTCGAGAATTTCCAATCTTCATTCTACAACTTCAGTCATTTTTAGTAACAGAAATTTTGTGAGTTAGAAGAACTCGTGTTACTAGAACTCGTTTGCCCGAGCAACAGTCCCTTTCAAATTTAAACAAATCACAATCCACCAGAGGTAGGATTAGGATTGACTAGTTTTACCCGACTCGCACTAGGAACGTTTCTGTGACGCTGTCCTCCTTCCTCACGCACCTGACCAGCAACTGCCCCCTTTCTCCCAGCTTCCTCCAGTAGTTTACCTTTGGATGGAGAGGAGACGCTCCCACAACTAATACTAAGGCTTGCCATTCGCATACACAAGTGGAAGTTGTAGGATTCAAGTAAGAAAGCAAGCAACCACAAATATTGTGGATGGAATCCAGAAGCTGTCTGCAGGAAGCAAGCTTCAGGATTGTTAGATGTTGCAAGTCTCTTACTTCCTCTCAATTCTCAAACTCTTCCCAGTTCACTCGGATCTTCCCTAACCTCGGCTCTAAGCTTCAAACAGCCATCAGCCAACTTCTTCACCTTTCAACCAACGTAATTTCATCTTCTCATCTTTTAATGAGCCTAAACAAATCTTGTCTTCTTCATCTCCTTCGCATTCCAGAATCCTATGCAAAATCCTCAAATATATCTCTCAGTTCCTTCCAAATAGCGGAAGCTACGCTAATCCTAACGGCACTACTAATTTGCGCAAGCTGAAAGGAGCTTCCGAAAAGTTTGGGTATTTGATGATGTGCGGAAGCGAGTGTGAAAGAAGCTAGGAGAAACATCAGTCTGATCATATAGCCAAAAATTAACTTATGAGCTCCGATGTCTATTTTACAAGCCACTTCCTTCCACACACACGTTTTTTCTTCTGTTCTTCATTCTCTAATTCCTAAGAGCAAAATAAGACCAACCCGAAAATCGCATCCTTTGTTTCTATGCTACGCTAATCTCTCCATAACACATCTTTGGGAATCCTTCAACATGTTAAAGAAGGATCACTTGTTTCTTCCTTATAACTTCCCTTATCGCTGTATCCGTCAGTATTTCTATCCATCCATCTCCCGCTCTTCTCTCCACCTATGTACTCTGCTCATTCTCTCATACAGGAATCAGGGTTGGCATGGACAAAACAAAACTGGACAAAACTACTGGTTAAAACCGTCCAAAAGACGGACAAAATGAGTTTTGGACGGACAATATAAAAATAACACGCCATCTATGATTCAATTATGAATTCCTGCCATGATTTACTAACTATTCTCTCTTCCTTCTCTGACGTTCTGTTAGCTAATAATTACAAGTTTTAATTATTTAGGATTTATGGAATCTTTTTGATTATTTTTGTGACTGGAAAAAGTTTGCGGTTGCGAAATATTTACTTCAGAGGACTGATAACTTCTGCATTTATCAACGCATATGTTTGAGACTAGTATTGCCTAAAATGCAGATCAAATACTTTTTTGTTTTAATACATTCTTACATACCGATTTAAGAGTATTTTACGAAATTAGAAGTACCCAGTACAAGTCCGGATTGTATTAAATCTAGTCGTATAGTTCTTGACAGGTGACAGTATAGCTATAGTTTCGTCCATTTTATCCGTTTTGTCCATTATGTCCACTTCTGTCCAATGGACGGACAAAACCAAATAAGGCGGACAAAATGCCAACCCTGACAGGAATTTAAACATAGTTTTCTTCGTCCCTCGTTATCTCTTTTATTACCACAAGCAAACAACCTAGACAAGAGGGGCCAAGATCCAAAATAAAACATTTTGAATCTCTGCCCAAAAACACCATCACACCACCACAACTTCTTCCTCTCACTACCACTCACTACCACTCACTCATCCAACCATCTATCTAGCCTCCTCATCTCTCTATATAATGTCTTTCGGTTCTTGGGTAGGCCCAAAAGAACCTCGTTTAGATCGGGATCTTCCCTGAAAATGACACGAGAGAATAATATGTCCATCCAACCCATCTTAAACAATGCTTCATTGACCCAAACAGAGATGAGGTCAACGGACAATTCCCAGGATGGAGCATCTTATAAAGTACATACTTTTTAAAGTCGCAAGATGTCAACTTCATTCGCGAATATCCTAGAAGCTCTCTCCCAAGAATTACTCAAATCTATTTAATTTCCCAGAAAGAGATGCTCCTAAACCATTCTACCATTCCTCCGGCCACCTACGCTTTGTCCTTCCTTCCGCAGCATTCTCGCTCTCTCTCTCTCTTGTTTTCCTCTCTGACGCAAAATTTTTCAATAATTTGGTCTTTCACTTTAGATTTGTGGATTTGTCCTTTGAAACGAATACGGGTGCTTAATTCAAGCAGTTATAGAAATGACGACTTGTCGCGTTTTCTTCGCACTTGAAGGAAGTTAAGATGAAGGAAGAGAAAGGAACTGGATAAAACTCTCCCCATCTTTGCTATATCTCCAAACTTGTAGTGAGCGAAACCGGCTTTTATCTGTTTCTTTACCACATTTCTCTCACTATCTCCGGGACAACTTGCGTACATTTAACGCAATAACCCTTAACCCCTTCTCTGATTATCATCACAATATTAATAAATATTACAGTCCTCCCGTATGATCACCCCCTTTATCCGTCCTCGTTCCAGACAAACCTTACTCGGTCTTAAGTGTCACCCAAAGAACTCATCAGACTCCATCCGGATAATGCCAAGCAATCGAAGCAAACAGGGCTTCCACTTCCACTGCTGTGATGCCCCAACATCATATTATAGTTATTTATACAAACAGCCGCGACGTTTTTCACTGCACCACTACATATCCAACTTAAACTCTTCGGTGAAGGTATGTACATGAAACTCGGATATACTTTTTCTCCCCCCCGCATCATTTTAACTTTCTCCTATCTCTCAACTGATGTTGGTACACCATAAAGAGAATATCAGGTAAAACCATCTTTCGCCTTCCTCGCCACTGAAGCGTGACAGAGCAGGATATAAAACAAAAAGCTTACTGCACGCACCTTCCACCTGATTTATACAAAACAGCACCAAGTTCCGGTAACATCCTTCATACCTGCTTCATTTGATTCAACACTTTCCTTTCATGCTATTGAAGAGAGATAAAGACAAATAAAACGAGTGGAAAAATCACTTCAACCAAATAGTTTGCCACGAATTTTCCGATCTTAATTTCTCTATATTTCTATCAGGGTCTGCCAAATCCCAAATCTCCGGTATCACGAGCTTCTATATAGGGAAAGTCCCTCATTATTTACTGATCATTTTTACGGTTCACGGAACATTGATCCACTTCATACTGAAGCCCGGTTATCTCATATATACCTTGATAACGCATCACTAGGAAAGGTGAGGTGAACCTCCCGTAATCCGTTGCAGGTAGAGTGATCAGCGGCCACTGGGATTAGCAAGCACGATAGATTTCCTGGTCCTTACTCTACCACTGATGCTCGGGTAGGAGGAATTCTAAATAATATTAATCACACATTTAATTCCCCTTCTCACTGCTCGTCCCACCACTTACTGTCCTGTCTCTTCAAATGAAGTACCTTTATTGTTTCTAATTTGTTTTATCTTTTCCCTTGAACGTTTTACCTTTATCCTTTACAACACTCGTACTGGCTTTAGCATAGTTCAGCCAATCTATGGCAAAGAAAACTGAAAAGAGAAAGTCAGTAATGTGATGACACAGAAACACTCACAAACAAAAATAAAGGGATAGAAGGAGAAAGTCAAGAAGTAGGAGAACACAAATCCAGACTCAACTACACCATGCTTGCCAGATAGAGTGACGAACCTTTCTGTGCCTTACTCCCGTTTTATAGAAAATATCTTCCCAGCATCAACTCCTTTCTCCATTTCTCCTTCTCGTGTACGTCGCTGAAACAAGCTAAATGAAACCAGCTCGCTAGCTCTCTCCGGGTCGGCAAGCCAAGTCAGTAGTTCAAGAAACTTATCCAAAGCCTTTTACTCTTCCTGTCCCTCGCCAGTTCTTTCCCGCTTTCTCCAGCTTTTACTTTTTCATCCATGTGTCCTTCCATTTATACCAGGCTGTCCTCGGTCACATTCTCACTTCCTCATTCCTCTAAAATTATGCAAATCCTTCTATCTCACAAACACCTTCCAAATGTGTACGTAACGTAACGCCCTCAGATCTGTAGAATGTTTATATCCCTATATTCCCGCAGGAATACGGTTTCTCTTAATTACAATTAACTAAATTGCAATTAACCGTGAGACCAATCAAAAGGCGATGCATCATCGGCTAGTATTTAAATTGATCTGCCATTTATTTACTATTTCCTAACAACTAAGAATCATACAAACAGTTACAGTAAAATCATCTCCAAGGAGATATTGAGTCTGTAACATACCACCCTCCGATGAACCGTACACGGTTCATCCAAGATACAGTAGTCATATTTAGATAACAATTTCTAGTCACAAATTCATTTGCTCAAATATATTTAGTACGTAACATACCACCCTCCGATGAACGCTTGTACGGTTCATCCAATACACATTATATACACATAGTTAACAAGTTGTAGTTATACAAAGTTAATCATAACACATGACTAACAACGCGACAATCATTTTATTCAAATTTAAGTTAAACACTTCCTCCTTTAATCAAATACCTCAGCCTACTCCAGCAGCTACCGTGCTCAGGATGGCTCTGAGGTTACTAATTCCAATTCCAGTTTTCCATCCGTTCCGTATTCTTATCCGTTTAGTTTTCATGTTAAAATTACCAGCAGAAATTAGGATTCTTTTCCAGTTGTCTCCCAGCATATCAACTGTTCGTTGACGCTGTATGCGTACTTTTAGTTGCAATCTTTTAGATGGTTTTCGGTATCCTTGTTTCTTCCTTGACTTTTCTTGCATTCGTCCAACTTGTACTTTTTTCTTTCGACCAAGGCATTTAATCCCAGTAGTACTGACTTTCAAAGCTGTAACAAAACCATTGTCTTCATCGTTACTTCCTGTGTCGTAGCTTGCAGCATTTGACAAACTCTTCTCATCGGAGTCATCTTTATTCCCGTCGTCGTAACTGGTGTCAGGCTTTCGGCTACCACGCACGTTAATGATTTCCGTTTTCTTGTCATCAAATTCGTTCTTAGCGCTGAAATCCACGCTCATGATACCCACGTTTCCATCAGCCTCATCTCTCCACCCCGTAATTCCATCTGGAATTACAGTTGCTGAAAGTTTCTCCAGATCGCAGGCCACGGCCTGATCCTCTTGTAGATTTGCTGAGCATGGTTATACTTTATATCGCTGTTTTGTCGTTTTCAAATCGCACCACTCCGTGTATTCATCTATCCTGTTTTGAATAGAGATTGCTGCAGCGCGGCTGAGTTCTTCTTTAGTTTCCCGTATCCATGATTCAGCTTTCTTCACCATGGATATCGCTTCCCGTTTGTGGTTACGTAAGACCAGTTTTGAATCGCTGACCATGTAAGCGGCTTCCAAATATTCCTGCACAAGCTGTATTTCTTTTTGATAGTGCGCTTGAAACTTCAAATTCATTTTCTCCACCTTGTTTTCAATTGCGTCGATGCGTTTCATAAGTTTCTGGAACTGCACCTCTTTCTCCTCTTCAAATTTTCTTTCGTCCCATTTAATGTCTGGGAAAGACATCAGCAACAGTAAGGATCCATCTGCTCCCGTCTGTGCGCCATCTTCTTCGGGTTTCGTTGGCATGTAGCGACGTTCTCTGGACCTCTGACCTTGTGCTTCTTTGGACCCCTCATCTGGGAACGCAGATAATGGCACATCTGTCCGACTAATCTCGTATAATCCACCGCTTCTAGATCCCGTGTCCATCTTCCGTCCTGACATACTCGCACTCTCACCCGTAATTATATCCATAATTGCACTGTCGTGTTTATCTACTATCGAAGGACCAATATATTCCCGCAGGAATACGGTTTCTCTTAATTACAATTAACTAAATTGCAATTAACCGTGAGACCAATCAAAAGGCGATGCATCATCGGCTAGTATTTAAATTGATCTGCCATTTATTTACTATTTCCTAACAACTAAGAATCATACAAACAGTTACAGTAAAATCATCTCCAAGGAGATATTGAGTCTGTAACACCCTCCATTTCAAGCAAATAAACAAATCGCCCGCCCGTTTACGCCTCCCACTCACAAATGTAATATGTAATCCTATCCAGCAAGACCTGAACCACTCCTTACTCTCCATCTCAGGTCACTGACTAACTAACCTTGAGCTTACGATGTTTTGAAAATCTCACTTTGCTTTAGCCATAACGCTATAACTAGGTATCCCATACAATCCCCTCTGTGCTTATTTTACTTAACCTCTTGCGAACGAACAGTTGGTTCATTGTTGCATCCATGGCAAAACTGTTGCCATGGATTGTTGGTTCAGTGTTGCATTGAAAAAAATGTTGATCCTCCGCTCAGTAGTTCACAGTTGCCAATATTTTGTTACCAGCCTGATTTTCTTTGCGGGAGTTTAAAATATTGCGCTAGCAATTGTCATTCTTGCAAAGGAAAGCCTGAAGACAGTTTTTAGCGCACTTTCAGATAAAATTAAGTTTTTATATAAGATAATTAATATTTTTAACGTTAATTTTTTTAAAGTTACTTCAACTCCTTAATCTATCATTTCTTTAGTCTATGGCTACTTGGCTACATAGCTTACTATGACAACCTGGGTCACCATGAAAGATATATATGCTTTAGGTAATAGGCCTAGTGCAAACCGCGGTGGCGCTAGTGTATTCTTTTAAATTTTACCGCAATTGTTGCATGCTAGCGATATTTCAACATGACAGCGGAGAAAATTTGCAACAAGACGGATAGGCGGGTGCAATACATTCAAATTGTAAACTAAATGGAAGTTTTCATAGCCCGTTATGCTAGCTGCCATTTTACAATGAAGGGGCGGGAAATTCGAACCGGTAATGTTAAAACTCGCACTCTTTAAACTAAAACTTTGTTCCTAACTAGTGAAGCTGATTATAATATTTTCATTCAATATTTTGCAAGAAAAGATTTATGGGAGCGGGACCACCACTTCACCTATGAAAGAAGAGGTCGGTTTCTTTGGTTGTGGTTGTAGACTTGGCTGACTGGTTTGGGAACATTGGAGGGAAGCATGTATTGGGGGGAATGACTTACTATAGGAATAGCTTCACATCATAACAAGTTCCTCATAAATTCTTTACTGTCATCACATGCATACTCCTTATTATTCGCCCTCTTGTTCTGCATTAACAGTTCCCTCTCATCTCAGCTTCTAACAATTGTAAGAGAAAGCGTAAACCTTGGAAGCCTCTACACGAAAATAATACCCGACCACGGGCAATAGTAACTCCAACACTAAACCTGTGTTTTCAACCTGACTTGCATGAAGCTGAGGAGAAAGAAGGAAGCGAGTACAATTTTTCCGTCCAGCCACTTTCACCACTACCACTACCACCCAAACCTAGTTCACTATTACATTTAATACCATAATACGTGTGATGCTTCAGGTAGGTTTCACATGCCAATGATTTCACTTACGCTACTGTAGCCATATGCACGATGCCTTATAATGTTTCCAAGAAAAGTCTTCGTTACATTCGCCCTTCGCCCCGTCGATCCTTACTGCTCAGATATTATCAGAGACCCAATTAATGCCAACATCTCGTCTCATGTAGCACAACACACGCCCATTCAAGCAAACCTGGAGTCAACTTTCTTGCATCGGAATTTCTAATATTCCTGACAAGGCTTTCACTTTTATTTTCCATTTCACCACACCAATATCCTAACTCACTCCACGTTTTCAACAAATATCATTTAGTTTTCCTCCTCCCGTCATCCACCTATTCAAGTGTCTCTTTCGTGATCCGCGCTAAACCCAAACGATTCTCATCATAATCTCATCCTCTGCAGTACAGAATTACATGCTTCGCTCTAGCCTGGCACCTCATCTTAACTTTTCTCCAAATTCTTATGAGCACAACCAAACCAAAACCGCGTAAATTCCAGCTTTCCTTTCATGCATTAGTTTCTCAATTTCAACCTATCTACTGTATACATTCGCCGTTCAAAGATTGCTATTTCCTTTATACAAGAACCTTCAGTATAGTGCGCTGCTTCTTCTTTTATGCAACCATTGCCCCATTTCATCAATCTCGTATAGTACTTAGGTGAAAGCGATTTTGCTTGAAGGATGAAGAACCTGGAAGGAAAAGAGAGTAAAACCTCCGTGAATATCACCTCAGTAATTACTCTTCTATTGAAAGCACAGGGATTCCCCAAGCCC
The DNA here is from genome assembly GCA_906901655.1 of Sminthurides aquaticus. Classification (NCBI taxonomy): domain Eukaryota; kingdom Metazoa; phylum Arthropoda; class Collembola; order Symphypleona; family Sminthurididae; genus Sminthurides; species Sminthurides aquaticus. The sequence continues at coordinate 248,929 of CAJQTT010000001.1, forward strand.
AAGCCTTTATTCTCCTTGTTGTATTCACTCTTCCCGCCGCCTTCCACTTAATTTTTTATAATGCCCTACGTATATGCATCGGCTCAAGCCATATTGCCTGATTTCGAATTCTTTTTACTTGAAAATCGCATGTCAATTCAAAGCATTTACCAAATTTTAAAAGTCAACCCTAACGATGTCACTCCCATCGCTCGCTACCCGTTCTTCTCGAAAATTGTTTCAATTTTTATAGTCCGACTGACAGACTTTCAATGACAGATTTGTGCATAACCTAAAAAATGCGTAGTGTCTCTTGTATCTTCTATTCTTTTCTGAAAGCTACAAAGTCCTACTAAACTTTTTGAAAATAAACATAGAATTCCTCTTGAACTTCATCTAGCTTTGAATTTCTTCTTAATAACTCATTCAATTCACGAGTCGTCACACGTCCTTTCATTTCAAGCTAATATTCTTCATTCACTTTCATTCTGAAAAGCACAGCTATCCTTATTTTCTTCATGCTGGACACATTTAAAAGCATTCGAACTAACGAAGCTTAGTGGTAACAAGTAACAATAAGCCGCACTGGTGTACGAAATAATCATAGTGGAGCTAAGATATGAGCCGGTGAAGATAATATTTACAATTGTGGAGCTTTGACTAATAGACGAGGAGCCATGTTTAAACAAGGTGGTGCTATGCTTTAACATAGGAGGTGGTATGCTTTAACATAGGTGGTGCTATGCTTTGACATAGGTGGTGCTATGCTTTGACATAGGTGGTGCTATGCTTTAACATAGGTGGTGCTATGCTTTAAAATAGGTGGTGCTATGCTTTGACATATGTGGTGCTATGCTTTGACATAGGTGGTGATATGCTTTGACATAGGTGGTGCTATGCTTTGACATATGTGGTGCTATGCTTTGACATAGGTGGTGCTATGCTTTAACACACGTGGTGCTATGCTTTAACATAGGTGGTGCTATGCTTTAACATAGGTGGTGCTATGCTTTAACATAGGTGGTGCTATGCTTTAACATAGGTGGTGCTATGCTTTAACATATGTGGTGCTATGCTTTGACATAGGTGGTGCTATGCTTTGACATATGTGGTGCTATGCTTTGACATAGGTGGTGCTATGCTTTGACATAGGTGGTGCTATGCTTTGACATAGGTGGTGCTATGCTTTGACATAGGTGGTGCTATGCTTTAACACACGTGGTGCTATGCTTTAACATACGTGGTGCTATGCTTTGACATAGGTGGTGCTATGCTTTGACATATGTGGTGCTATGCTTTAACACACGTGGTGCTATGCTTTAACATACGTGGTGCTATGCTTTAACATACGTGGTGCTATGCTTTAACATACGTGGTGCTATGCTTTAACATACGTGGTGCTATGCTTTAACATACGTGGTGTTATGCTTTAACATACGTGGTGCTATGCTTAATATACGTGGTGCTATGCTTTGTAAAAGCTAGAGTGAGAAAATATATAATTTAAACCTCGGAGCAGAGTTTTTGTTCTCTGTCTAGAAGTATGATTCCTACAGCAGAGGGCGTTGGTATTCTACAATCCGAAAACGTTTTGAATAAGGGAAAATGTACAAATGTTTAATGCTTAAAGTCGTAGCTTCTCTTCCGTCACTCAGATACACAGCTTCTAAGAATGAGTTAAAATCTATACAATGCTTGAAAGTAATGCAATAATTCAATGAGCTAAATATCTAACAATAATACTTTGGCAGACTGATTACAAAATCCCTTTAACGTTGTCAAGGTTGTAACTGTTTGGGCCAAACCAGAATCCACTATCAGCCTAGGGCTTAGGTTTATAACTCCCAACGTTCAGTAGTTGGAAGGTGGGAAGTAAACAAGGGAATACTGGATAATTATTCGCAACTCTTTCCATATACCTAGGTATTTTTCTAACATTTCTGACGAACGACGAACTCAATTTACAAGGTTGGTACTAATAACTTACAGAAAGGTATGATTTTAAATTAATTAATCGACATTGTTTTGAATTGTTGAACATTACCTTCATTTAAACATAATTTAATTCTGGGCTGTAAATTCTATTTGTCAATCACAACTGCTCATTAGTTTAGGATAGGATGCTGTATAGGATTAGGCTTGCAGTGAAAAAGATGCACGCAGTTAAGTTAATCGTGGTCAAAAGTTTAATTGACCTGTGCATGTCCCTAGAATAGAAATTACACACCACATTAGGGATTCTTGTTTTAGAAGTGGTAGTGGTAGTACTTTTCCAAACTTTTTGTCGGGCTCTTGCCCGGAATCCTTTTTTAACTCTCGGGTCTCAATATATAATTAGTTTGAATTATTCCCCCGCCCTTCTTATATCTGTTCTGTACGTGTATATTGTATTAATTTGGGTTTTCTGCTCCTCAGTCTAGTCCTTACAAAACATATTACACGTGTAGATTATTAATGTGTGGAGTTTGGAGTAGAGGCTGGAGGCCACACCACGAAGCAAACTTCCGTTTTCTACTTTCACTTGTTTCAAAATTCGGTACGTAATAAACTCATTTCTTAAAAACGTCTCTTATGAACAATGGAAAGCATGAATCTGAAGTAGGAACGAAGAAGGAGAATGCCTTGAACATGTTCTTTCTTCTTGCAAATTGTAATCCATATTATTCTTTGACAGCCTGAATTTATTCGCACGTTTCACGTTTGCACAACCTCTAATTTAACCTTTACTTCATCCTCCGTCTCCGTCATATTTCATAAACAAGTTGTTACCCATTGACTCAATATTTACTAAACATACTGTAAATCTCTCTTCCATCATCAGTTACCTGCGAACCAGCTTCTCGTATGCATCATCCATGACCAGATATTTATAACAAATTCTTAGCTAGCCCCCACACAAATAAACCCTATCAAATGTTCCTGTTGATGCAAGGCAGGGGAGCAGTGGAAACATAGCGACCTATCTCTTCTCTGTCATGTTAAAGGCTGTTGCCGCCGCTTGACAATGTTGTAAAATGCCTCCCAATGTTTCACCATTACCCCAGTGGCAACAAAGTTGCCGCTTAAGTTTGTTTGCGCCCCAACATGACAGGAGTATTGAGCAAGAAATATTAGAAACGAGCCTTTACTAACCTGAAATAATAACTTTCTCGTAAAAACATGATCTACATTTATGTCTGTTTCACATTTGTCACCAGCAGAACAAAGGTTCTTAACCAGACAAAAAGGCAAAAGCTAGCGGATTTTGACCAGCCTTTTCGAGAGAGAGAAAAGGGATTGCTAGGTAAAAATTAAGAATATTGGCTATTTCCTGACGACGAAACCAAGGTTTCTGGTGTTCGTCAAGTGGAAATTTCAACCTCCAACATTTGAAAGAGGTGTTGACCACTAAATTATTTTAATCTTGTTGTGTGCGCCGTGGCAGGTCTTCAGTCGGGACAGTTATCTAGAATTCGTATTTAAAAGGAGAAAAATAAGAATTCAGAATCAAATGCTCGACGGAGCGAATTTTGTATTTAATTCGGAGCACAAGAGGACGCTAAGAATATGACAACTACCTTTACCGTGATACAGATCCTACTACTTTGCTACTGGGATAACCGGATGTGGCAGAAGCGACATGTTTTACTTTCCGAAAGCCAGGAAGAAAAAGAAACATTCCCTAGAAATTCGATGCTACAAAGAAGTGGTGACCAGTTACTTGAAGGTCATTGAGCTGGCGTCATTCCTTTTGTGGCGATTTCAGATATGGCCTGGCTAATTAAATTGTTACCGACGGTCATCTGTGCATCTCTGCTTCTTAGTTTCAGTACTGCTTATTGATTTTTCCTCGTTACAACTTTGCGTTAGAGCTTTTTAATTTAACTGCACCTTCTCTGTGTTTGAGGGCGATGGTGCTTTATTTGCATTTCTGAAATCATTTAAACTTTACACTCATAAAATCCTTTTTGCCTCTCAGTAACTTCTTACAACTCTCATCTTCAGCCTGCCTAATCCTTAAAATATATACTCGATTATCGGTCCTCAATTAGAGGTAAGCGGCGAAGCTTCTCAACGTACATTGTAATCATGAAGATTTTTCTAGGATTCGCATAGAAATTACCGCGCAACTCAAGCTAAGCTTTCAGTATGTATACCGTCTTCATTTTTAACAGAGTCAGAATTGTTTAAAGAAGCCGCTCCAAACGTTTGTCTTGATTCATAAGAATTGATAACTGGAAAAGTAAACGCTAAGAAGTTTACGTTCGCTTAGGGTGAACGCCGAAGATGTAATAGTGAGGACAAACATGGGAGGGGGGCAAGCCCGCTCCTTTCAATCAACCCGTTGCCATTTATTCCCAAAGTCAATATAATGTATCCATGCGTATTCAACATCGTTCAAGCAGTGCAATCGTCGCCGTCCTAATATTCACTTAGCATCGTGTTCTCCTCCATCCACGATCTTGGCTGGCAAAATTGAGTGAGTCGTGCAAACAGCCGGGATTTCCATCGGATAGGATGTACTTAAATTCTTCTTCAACCCCTACGTCTAGCCTTTCCGTAGTTCTATGTCTCAGGAAACTTAGCCCTAACCCGTAGCCAACTAAGCGTACACTCCCACCAAATGAGATTTGTGACCAAGTTCTGTATTTTCTGTCATCCAAGGTCAGTAATGCCGTTTAGCAAACAAACTTGGCAGGCTTACCATTCCCGTCCCGAGATTAATCTTCTGTCAAGTTGGAACATACAGCCATTGTGGGACTGTGTTAGTTCACGTTAAGAAAATTAACCAAGAAGGGAAAGCTTTGCATCACTTGAAATTACAACGTATAGGCGAATTTATGAACGGCCTTTAAAATTACTTCAAACCTTTACAACTTCCTAATTCTCTGAGTTTATCCAAAGTCTTCATCGTCCTACTTGATAGAAAAGCGCTTGCCTTTTAATATAATTCGCAAATTTTCTTTCAATTTCCATCGTTTTATATCTTTCTTGGTTGAACTGTAATTTCCGCCGTTCTTCTAAATCCTTGAAACATTCCGCCCAAAGCTGTGTCCTGTGTCATCTACACAGTATTTAGAAAAGGTAAGGCTAGACCTTACGTTCATCGAAAATAGACACTAAATAATATAAACACTACATGCTGTTGCGAGGGGTCAGATTAGTACGATCTACTAACTTTATTTATACCGCCTTTTCTCTTGTTCTCCCTCTTCCACAATTTACGAACCTAAATATTCTGCATTAAAGTTTAATTGACAACTGAATGATGAAATGATGATGCCAATTAAAAGGTAAACACTCTTCATGAGTAAATTACAGGATTCAGCACTTCCTGGCTGATGTTGGCAAAACTAGGAACCACAAATAAGCAAAACTAGTGAAACTTCAATCTCTCTGCTAAAATCCTAGTATCATGGATACGACATCGAAGCTTAATTTCTGAATGAATCTACCAGCTTAGGATAAAATCTGTGGGGACAATTTGTTCACATTGCACCGAATAAATCACATCAAAGATGTTTACCTGAACGAGCAAAATTAGTAGTTTCACTAACATTAGTCGTCTTGCTGTTCTTAAATAATTGATCAAGAGATCTAAGATCAAGCTAAACGTATGAATTGTTATAGTGGCAGATATATAGCAGCTTTTAGAAAAAAACTATTAATGCACACACTGAATGTCCAAGTGGATATTTAAATAACAATTGTACATATCCGGAATTCCCAGAGCATGTCGTAGTGCGTAGATGTGTACAACTGCTCGAAGTCATTACGTCCAAGTCCGCAGTCCGCAGCAAGGATTCTCAGAAGGATTCATAGTTGCTCCAACAGCCTCGAACTGCTGTAGCATGACAATGCAAACCCTAATTTATTAAAGCAAAGCACGAGTCAGAACAGCAAAATTACAAAAAATGAAAGACGGGATTAGGGGCCATCTCCACTATGGTTACGGGCTGGTTTTGTAGTAACAAACTTGCCAAAATTGTTTTTTTTCAAACATACTATGAAAGCTCTACGTACACATGTAGTAGTAGTGTGTACGCTTACATTATTGTCAACGCGACCTCGGAATATTTAGTAAAAGTTTTTGGGATTTTCCACGTTGATTAACAAAATGGAGTTCAATATTACACCTTGTCGTCAATTGCGTTCGTAGAACTGTGTAACACAAACGCGCTTTCATACTGTGCGTCTACTAAAGCGGTTCTATGGAATCTCAGTATTACAAAACCAGTTTATCATCATAGTGGAGATGGAGCCTGAATCACTTTTCAGGATGACAAGTGTGAATCAAGGGGAAAAGAATGCTTTTCAGTATTTGGGTCACAATATGGTATGGTATCCAAATAAGTAGACAAGATCTCTTACTCTAATACTGCGAGTAAGAAACAAGTGAAATCTATCAAAATATGCCATCGTTACTTCAAGTCTAAGTCTAACCCAAACAAGTCATAGAAAAATGAGCGGGAATGAATGCGCATAGTTAGCGAAACTATCGGGCCATATGTATTGTTGTGCAAACTACTTTGGTTTCCAAGGTTACCGCGGGTTTCTAAATTGAATTTACGCCAAATTCCGCTAACTTTTCGTACTGTGGTCCACATTTCTTAAAAAAACGGACCACAGCAATAGATTTTCCTTGTCTCTTACTCGCTGTGTTTATCGGTGTCCATAACAACAGAGTAAGAGATCTTGTCTACCAAATAAGTATCATTCCATATTCCATTGGTTAGATTGCTAATCTTTTATTCTTGCGCAGCATCCAGTCTTCTCTTTCATCCGGGCGGGTTGGAAACTGAAAACACCAATTGAATACGAAAACGATTTTAGCGAGGTGCTTCCCCGGCTTGGTTTGCCCTGATCCCAATTACTATGGTGGATCACTGTGCCGTAACAGTAATGACTCTTGAAACGTTTAGACTTAGTCAACACGCAAATCTTTTCAAGCGTATTAAGTGCACAGAGAGTTAAGGATTAAACAGTTAAAAGTAGTTCACAGAACCAAAAATTTTCACTTGGAAACGATAAGTTTACAGAAGGGCGGCTGAAAAATTGCGAATAGGTAAGGATCAAGCAGCGCGTGTATTAAAAGTATTGAAAGAAGTGGCAAAAGCTAGGAGAATCCGAGCCCTACGAAAAGGCAAGTGTTGCCGTTTTACAGATACCCCTGATGGCAGCCACGGTGGCGACTATCCTAGCTTTTAGCTCGACTTCTCTTGAAGAATTTATCTCACGATAGAGTGAATCTGATCCTCCACCGGTGATAAAACTTTTTACAAACCCCATTTCGCATCCTGAAATTCCCTTTGGAAAGAAAGCTCCATTTGTTGGTAATCTCCATTTATTTTGCTAGAGGAAGTTGGCTAGTAGGGGAAAATACTTTCTCAAATCGAAGTAAACTTTCTCCTCACCCATAAAATCCATCTAAAATGCCCTTTGAGCTTCGCATTTAACTTTCCAAGTTTTCAATTTCTGATACACCTACACTTTACATCAGCACATTTCCCTAGGCCAGTATCTATTTATTTCTAAACTGCTTGCATTCGTCAAATCCTTGCAAGTCTCTTCCGCTGAGAACGTCCGGAAATCCCTAACCGTCTCACTTACTCCCCCATCCCTCGTATCTGTCCATTTGAATTGCACAACTAAAAATACCTGCCTTCTCCATTTGCAGCTCTTTCCACCTACAATCAAGTAATTCAATATCCATGCATTATCTTTATCCTGTAGGTCAAATGAGCTTCTCCTAAGAGTTTCTCTATTCTCAGCTGCGTAAGCTCTCACTTCACTACATCATCATTTATCGTTTTCACCTACATTCTCATTTGCAGCCGAAAGTTTCAATTTTATGCTGCTATTTTCACTATGCCACGCTTTTCTTTTCAAACCTGCAGCTCGCGTTTACTGTTTGTTTGGATACAAATTCTGAGATTCTTGGAATAGTAGGAAAGAAGGAGAAGAAGCGGAACAAACAACAGAGACTCATACCATGCATACGACGAATGCATCGCCACAGTGTAAGCCACGATAACAGTATCAAAACCAGCACATTCTCAACAAAAGTATCGTTTTCCCAGCAAACATATTTACTTCATTCTTCCAAACTTTTGTCGTATACAGTCTATGAGTCTACACGCCCGACTATGCGACCCTCCGCCAAGTCCGTCGGTGACGTCCGTCGGCCGTCGGTCCGTCTGTGCACACGATAACACACGAACGGATTGACATTAAATTTTCAGAAAGATTTCTACATGAAACTAAAGATTTCTACATGAAACTAGTCGAATGGACAGAAGAGTGGGAAAATGCCATAAAATTATACAAATACTGCTGTGGGTACATTAAATTTAGGAATTTTTTCTACAGTGAGAGTGACTAAAGGGAAACATCAAGTAAACGATAATCATCTGTTTAATGAACGAAGTAATATAGATATAAAACGATTGTATTTCATAAGATAACTCTTCTTCCCTATTTTCCTTTTTCTATTTCTATCTAAGGGTTAACAAATATTGACGAGAACTTAATTTACGAAGCGCGCAACACAGAATTGAAAAAATTAGATTAAGACAAATACGTTGTAAGAGCTCCGGCTGCATCGACGTCAGAACAATAAATTCATTCAAATTCATTCACATTAAATTTTCAGTATAAGTAGCTAACCCACCAGGGACCATCCCTATTGAATTTCGTGCATATTCATTAATTAATATCAGAGTTAGAGATAATGTAAGTGTCAATTAGTTATCTTTTACATTGAAAAACATACGTTCCACTCACAAGCACGCTCAGCAGGCAGAGAGTGAAAAAGAGAAAGGAAAGGAGCGCAGAAGCACGCCGTCCCGTGACTAGGGAGTGGAACAATACTGGAAAGAAAACCGCTTCTCTCGTTCACACTCCCGTGACTTAGTGGCTAGAGCTTGGGAGGAACGATGTGACGGGCGCGCGTACGAATCCCGGCTAGGTCTCGGTTTTTTTGCATTGCAATCCCATCAAACCATTGAGTTTTAGCAGTATAGTAATTCTGAAGATTACGGGGCGATAAGAGAAATTCATTTTTACAGCAAATACGAGCATACAATATTCCTAAATAGTATTAAATCATGGATTAATTGTTATTATGAAGTCTTAAACTTCTATATAAACTATCAATCCAAGGTTTTTTAATAAAGCTCCGCCCATTGCATATTCAGTTGCAAGTTTATTAATTGGCGGAGCCATTCTTAGAGGGGGTCGATGTTGTCTGTCTGTCGGTCTGTCTGTCTGTCTGTCTGTGCGCACGATAACTCACGAAAGGATGCATGTATTTGCATGAAATTTTCAACAAAGATGTTTATACGGTAGGGCATCATCGCTATTGATTTTCAGCCATATTGGTTAACTAACATAGGAGTTATAGATAATTAAAGTTAATTGTAAGTTTCAAGTAGCCATATGATACATTGAATGTACATATGTTCCCTCACAAGCACACATCCAGCTGAGTAGGAAGAGAGTGGAAAGAGAAAGGAAAAACACACACACGCACACATTTCAATGGCTTAGTGGTATAGAGCGCGCGAGGGAGGAAGAGAGAGGCACGGGATCGAATACAGCTGAATTTCTTATTTTTGCATTTTTTGTATCCATCGAGTTTAAGTCTTTGAGTTTCGGCCATTGAGTTTTAACCTTTAATACATTACGGGTGACCAGAGAATGCCTGTTTATAGTAAAATAGATAGTTTGCCTTTAAATATCTATTTGAAGCGACCTTTTCTTGAAACCTTACAACCTATTAACTCCTTTATCCATTTAATTTTTTCAAAATCCGCCAATTCCGTATTCGGTTACCCGTTTATTAATGGGCGCAGCCATTCTTAGAGCGGGTTCGATGTTGTCGGTCGGTCGGTCGGTCGGTCGGTCGGTCTGTCTGTCTGTCCGTCTGTGCGCACGGTAACTCAAGAACGGATGCATGGATTTACATAAGATTTAGAACACAGATGTATATGCTACATGGGACCATCCCTATTGAATTTCAGAATTTTTGAATAATTATTTTCAGAGTAATTGATAATTACAGCGCGATGAGTCATCACTTGCAATGCCATTACATACGTTCCAGTCGCAAGCACAGCAACGCTCAGCACGCATAGAGTGGAAAAGAGAAAGGGAAGTAGCGCACAAGCACATAGTCCAGTAGCTGGGGAGTGGAACAAGTGTCGAAAGAAATATTATTATTACAAGCAACAAGTCCCGTGACGTAGTGGTTAGAGCGCGTGGTGTAAAAGGAAGGACAGGGGATCGAATCCAGTTCTACTCTTTATTTTTGCAGATTTTAAATCATAAAGTTTAAGCTTGTCATTGAGTTTCCGCCATAAATTATTTCTGCTTCGTATGGGGCGATGAGAGATTGCCCTTTTTATTTATATGGTTGTATTTCCCTCTATGCTACATCTATTTAAGAGTAGGTCACATTTTAAAGTGATTGCTTCCAATTTAATTTGTACATATTCTGCTGTAAGGTTTTTGAGGTAACATAACTAAAAGTATATATAATTATCCTTTCAAATAATCCTCTCCATTTAAACTTTTTCGAAATCTGCAACTAATGATATAATTATCTTTTCCAATAATCCTCTTCAAATTTAATCGTTTCTAAATCTGCACCCATTCAGTATTCGGTTATTCGTTTTTTGAGAAATGATAGATTATATGACAATTGATAGATTATTTGATAATTGATGGATTATTTGATTATTGATAGATTATTTGACAATTGATAGTTTATTTGATAATGGATGGATTATTTGACAATTGATAGATTATTTGATAATGGATGGATTATTTGATAATTGATAGATTATTTGATAATTGATAGATTATTTGATAATTGATAGATTATTTGATAATTGATAGATTATTTGACAGTTTATAGATTATTTAATAATTGATAATTGTGCTGTAAGGTTTTGGAGGAAACATAACTAATAGTATAATAATCCTTTCCAATAATCCTCTCGATTGAAACGTTTTCTAAATCTGCAACTAATGATATAATTATCTTTTCCAATAATCCTCTCCAAATTTAATCGTTTCTAAATCTGCGCCCATTCCGTATTCGGTTAACCGTTTATTAAGCATTAATATAAGATTTTTCAACACAGGTTTATATGCTACAGGGGACCATCACTATTGAATTTCAGAATTTTGGAATAATTATTTTCAGAGTAATTGATTATTACAGCGCGATGAGTCATCACTTACAATGCAATTACATACGTTCCAGTCACAAGCACAGCTACGCTCAGCAGGCAGAGAGTGGAAAAGAGAAAGGGAAGTAGCGCACAAGCACATAGTCCAGTAGCGGAGGAGTGAAACAAGACTCGAAAGAAATCTATTGTGTGCAAGGAACTAGTCGTGTGGCCTAGTGGTAAGCGTACGTGATAGAGTAAGGGAGGATGGGGGATCAAATACCGGATAACGCATTATTTTTGCAGATTTTTAATCATAGAGTTTAATGTTGTCATTGAGTTTCCATTATAAAAATTATATGTTTTCTATGGGGCGACTCGAGAATTCTCTTGTTAGTAGAGAATTCTCATGGTAGTAAAGTAGTTATGTTTTCCATTATACTACATCTACTTAAAGAGTCTACCGCAGTTTTTAAAGTGATTTTTTGAAGTTAAAATGATTCACAAATTTTGAAAGTTAAAATTAAGCTGGAAAGTTTTGGAGGAATCGTAACCTAATTTATCGTTATCCTTTTTCCTATGAAACCGTTTCTCAATCTGCGCCAATTCCGTACAGGGTTACCCGTTTATTAATGGGCGGAGCCATTCCTATACCGGGTTGGGTGACGTCCGTCTGTCCGTCTGTGCGCACGATAACACACGAACGGATTGACGGATTTACATTAAATTTTCAGTATAAGTAGTTAACCCACCCAGGACCATCCCTATTGAATTTCGTGCATATTCATTAATTAATATCAGAGTTACAGATAATTTAAGAGTCAATTAGTTATCTTTTACATTGAAAAACATACGTTCCACTCACAAGCACGCTCAGCAGGCAGAGAGTGAAAAAGAGAAAGGAAAGGAGCGCACAAGCACGCCGTCCCGTGACTAGGCAGTGGAACAATACTGGAAAGAAATCACCTTCTCTCGTTCACACTCCCGTGACTTAGTGGCTAGAGCTTGGGAGAAACGATGTGAGAGGCGCGCGTTCGAATCTTGACTAATTTTCGGTTTTTTTTGCATAGCAATCCCATCAAACCATTGAGTTTTAGTCATATAGTTTGAGCCATTGAGTTTTAGCAGTATAGTAATTCTGAAGATTACGGGGCGATAAGAGAAATTCCTTTTTACAGCAAATACGAGCATACAACATTCCTAGTTAGTATTAAATCATGGATTAATTGTTATTATGAAGTCTTAAACTTCTATATCAACTATCAATCCAAGGTTTTTTACTAAAGCTCCGCCCATTGCATATTCGGTTGCCCGTTTATTTTTAATTGGCGGAGCCATTCCTAGAGCGGGTCGGTGATGTCTGTCGGTCTGTCGGTCGGTCTGTGCGCACGATAACTCAGGAAAGGGTGCATGTATTTGCATGAGATTTTCAACAAAGATGTTTGTACGGTAGGGCATCATCCCTATTGAATTTGAGCCACATTGGTTAACTAACATCGGAGTTATAGATAATTGTAGTTAATTGTAAGTTTTAACAGGCCATATAATACATTGAATGTACATATGTTCCACTCGCAAGCACACATCCAGCTGAGTAGGAAGAGAGTCGAAAGAGAAAGGAAAAACACACACACGCACACATTTCAGTGGCTTAGTGGTATAGAGCGCGCGAGGGAGGAAGAGAGAGGCACGGGATCGAATACAGCTGGATGTTGTATTTTTGCATTTTTTTATCCATCGAGTATAAGTCTTTGAGTTTCAGCCATTGAGTTTTAACCTTCAATACATTATCATGAGTACGGGGTTACCAGAGAATAACTGTTTATAGTATAATAGATAGTTTTCCTTTACCTATCTATTTGAAGCGACCGTTTCTTGAAACCTTACAACCTATTAACTCCTTCATCCATTTCATTTTTTCAAAATCCGCCAATTCCGTATTCGGTTACCCGTTTATTAATGGGCGGAGCCATTCCTATACCGGGTTGGGTGACGTCCGTCGGTCCGTCGGTCCGTCGGTCCGTCTGTCCGTCTGTGCGCACGATAACACACGAACGGATTGACGGATTTACATTAAATTTTCAGTATAAGTAGTTAACCCACCCAGGACCATCCCTATTGAATTTCGTGCATATTCATTAATTAATATCAGAGTTACAGATAATTTAAGAGTCAATTAGTTATCTTTTACATTGAAAAACATACGTTCCACTCACAAGCACGCTCAGCAGGCAGAGAGTGAAAAAGAGAAAGGAAAGGAGCGCACAAGCACGCCGACCCGTGACTAGGGAGTGGAACAATACTGGAAAGAAAACGGCATCTCTCGTTCACACTCCCGTGACTTAGTGGCTGGAGCTCGGGAGGAACGATGTGAGAGGCGCGCGTTCGAAACCCGGCTAGGTTACGGTTTTTTTGCATAGCAATCCCATCAAACTATTGAGTTTTGGTCATATAGTTTGAGCCATTGAGTTTTAGCAGTATAGTAATTCTCAAGATTACGGGGCGATAAGAGAAATTCCCTTTTACAGCAAATACGAGCATACAACATTCCTAGTTAGTATTAAATCATGGATTAATTGTTATTATGAAGTCTTAAACTTCTATATAAACTATCAATCCAAGGTTTTTTAAAAAAGCTCCGCCCATTGCATATTCGGTTGCCCGTTTATTAATGGGCGGAGCCATTCCAATAACGGGTTGAGTGACGTCCGTCCGTCCGTGTGTCCGTCTGTGCGCACGATAACTCACTAACGGATTTAAGGATTTAATTAAGATTCAGCATATAGTTTGATACTGTACTTAGAATCATCGCTATTGAATTCCAGCTACATTGGCTAATTAGTTTCGGAGGTGCAGATAATTAACAATTCAATTAGGAATACATAGTATATGCATATGTTCCACTCCCAAGCACACTCCCTCTGCGTGGTAGGCAGAGAGTGGAAAAGAGAAAGGGAAGTAGCCCACAGTCCCGTAGCTAGCGAGTGGAACTATACTGGAAAGCAAGAGTTTGTATGCAAGCACCCATTTGTGTGGCTTAGTGGTGAAGAGCGCGCGAGGTAGGAAGAGAGAGCAAAGGGATCGAATACAGCTGTATGTCTTTTTTTTGCATTTTTATACATCAAGTATAAATCTTTGAGTTGCACCCATTGAGTTTTAACCTACAATACATTATCATGAGTACATGATGACAAGAGAATGCCTCTTTATAGCCAAATAGTTAGTTTGCCTTTGCCTATCTATTTTAAATGACCGTTTCTTGAAATCTAACAACCTAATATCTCCTTTATCCATTTGATTTTTTCAAAATCCGCCAATTCCGTATTCGGTTACCCGTTTATTAATGGGCGGAGCCATTCCTATACCGGGTTGGGTGACGTCCGTCGGTCCGTCGGTCCGTCGGTCCGTCTGTCCGTCTGTGCGCACGATAAATCAAGAAAGGATGCATGGATTAAGATAAGATTTAGAAGAAAGGTGTATATGCTACATGGGACCATCGCTATTGAATTTGAGAATTTTCGAATAATTATTTACAGAGTTATTGATAATTAAAGCGCGATGAGTCATCACTTACAATGCAATTACATACGTTCCAGTCGCAAGCACAGCTGCGCTCATCAGGCTGAGATGGGAAAAAAGAAAGGGAAGAAGCGCACAAGCACACAGTCCAGTAGCTGGCGGGTGGAACAAGACTCGAAAGAAATATAATGTATGCTAAGATCTAGTCGTGTGGACCAGTGGTAAGCGGACGTGAGAGAGCAAGGGAGGATGTGGGATCGAATACCGGGTGACGCATTAATTTTGCAGATATTTAATCATAGAGTTTAATCTGGTCATTGAGTTTCCGCCAAAATTATTTCTGCTTTGTATGGGGTGATGAGAGATTTCCCTTTTTGCCGGTTTGAAAAATAGGCTAATGCGATCGGTGAAAGCCGTCCACAATTCGACATATTGGTTATATATTAGTAGATTTACATGAGATATACAGTATATATTGAACAATATCAATGAAAAACTACTAATATCCAAAATTTAATATATACTACATAGTATGGGGCGAAATCCCTATTGCGATCGGTGAAAGCCGTCCACAATTTGACATTTTAGTTATATAATAGTAGTTTTACATGAGATATACTGTATATATTGAACAGAATCAATGAAAAACTACTTATATCCAAAATTATGTATATACTATATAGTATGGGGCGAAATCCCTATTGCGATCGGTGAAAGCCGTCCACAATTTGACAGTTTAGTTATATATTAGTAGTTTTACATGAGATATACAGTATATATGGAACAGAATCAAAGAAAAACTACTTATATCCAAAATTATGTATATACTATATAGTATGGGGCAAAATCCCTATTGCGATCGGTGAAAGCCGTCCACAATTTGACAGTTTAGTTATATATTAGTAGTTTTACATGAGATATACAGTATATATGGAACAGAATCAATTAAAAACTACTAATATCCAAAATTTAATATATACTATATAGTGTGGGGCGAAATCCCTATTGCGATCGGTGAAAGCCGTCCACAATTTGACATTTTAGTTATATAGTAGTAGTTTTACATGAGATATACAGTATATATGGAACAGAATCAATTAAAAACTACTAATATCCAAAATTTAATATATACTATATAGTATGGGGCGAAATCCCTATTGCGATCGGTGAAAGCCGTCCACAATTTGACATTTCAGTTATATACTAGTAGTTTTACATGAGATATACAGTATTTATTGAACAGAATCAATTAATAACTACTTATATTCAAAATTATGTATATACTATATAGTATGGGGCGAAATCCCTATTGCGATCGGTGAAAGCCGTCCACAATTTGACAGTTTAGTTATATTTTAGTAGTTTTACATGAGATATACAGTATATGTGGAACAGAATCAATTAAAAACTACTAATATCCAAAATTTAATATATAATATATAGTACGGGGCTAAATCCCTATTGCGATCGGTGAAAGCCGTCCACAATTTGACAGTTTAGTTATATATTAGTAGTTTTACATGAGATATACAGTATATGTGGAACAGAATCAATTAAAAACTACTAATATCCAAAATTTAATATATAATATATAGTACGGGGCGAAATCCCTATTGCGATCGGTGAAAGCCGTCCACAATTTGACAGTTTAGTTATATATTAGTAGTTTTGCATGAGATATACAGTATATATGGAACAGAATCAATTAAAAACTACTAATATCCAAAATTATGTATATACTATATAGTACGGGGCGAAATCCCTATTGCGATCGGTGAAAGCCGTCCACAATTTGACATTTTAGTTATATACTAGTAGTTTTACATGAGATATACAGTATATATGGAACAGAATCAATTAAAAACTACTAATATCCAAAATTTATGTATATACTATATAGTATGGGGCGAAATCCCTATTGCGATCGGTGAAAGCCGTCCACAATTTGACATTTTAGTTATATACTAGTAGTTTTACATGAGATATACAGTATATATGGAACAGAATCAATTAATAACTACTAATATCCAAAATTTAATATATACTATATAGTGTGGGGCGAAATCCCTATTGCGATCGGTGAAAGCCGTCCACAATTTGACAGTTTAGTTATATTTTAGTAGTTTTACATGAGATATACAGTATATATGGAACAGAATCAATTAAAAACTACTAATATCCAAAATTTAATATATACTATATAGTATGGGGCGAAATCCCTATTGCGATCGGTGAAAGCCGTCCACAATTTGACATTTCAGTTATATACTAGTAGTTTTACATGAGATATACAGTATTTATTGAACAGAATCAATTAATAACTACTTATATTCAAAATTATGTATATACTATATAGTATGGGGCGAAATCCCTATTGCGATCGGTGAAAGCCGTCCACAATTTGACAGTTTAGTTATATTTTAGTAGTTTTACATGAGATATACAGTATATATGGAACAGAATCAATTAAAAACTACTAATATCCAAAATTTAATATATAATATATAGTACGGGGCGAAATCCCTATTGCGATCGGTGAAAGCCGTCCACAATTTGACATTTTAGTTATATACTAGTAGTTTTACATGAGATATACAGTATATATGGAACAGAATCAATTAAAAACTACTTATATTCAAAATTATGTATATACTATATAGTATGGGGCGAAATCCCTATTGCGATCGGTGAAAGCCGTCCACAATTTGACATTTTAGTTATTCACTAGTAGTTTTACATGAGATATACGGTATATATTGAATAGAATCAATTGAAAACTAATAATATCCAAAATTTAATATTTACTATATAGTATGGGGCGAAATCCCTATTGCGATCGGTGAAAGCCGTCCACAATTTGACATTTTAGTTATTCACTAGTAGTTTTACATGAGATATACGGTATATATTGAATAGAATCAATTGAAAACTAATAATATCCAAAATTTAATATTTACTATATAGTATGGGGCGAAATCCCTATTGCGATCGGTGAAAGCCGTCCACAATTTGACATTTGACATGAGCTATTGCGGTCGTTGATTTGCCTTTCATAGTCCAGTTTTGCCGTAGCTATACTCACAAAAGGCATTCGTTAAAAAGTGTACTATAAGGAGATTCTTATCGCAATATTTTATTACTTTCTTACATTATTGCAGGAAAACTAAATCTAATATTGTAATATGTGTGCTTGAGTTGTTAGTTAACGAGCAGCACGTATCTTTTGCTGCTCTCTAGAAATTAATAAAATTCATCGTGTGAAATTGCTCGAAATCAGGTGAAAATTACACCCACCTGCGTGAAAAAATTCGGTGTCTTTAAAGTGAGTCAACAAAGGAGAGAAAAATCAAGTCAAAGGTCAACAATTACCCGGGACAGTGCAATAAAGAGGACTGGAGAGGCTTTAATATTTAGTGCATTGAACAGGAGGGTGACGAAGTATTCAAAGCAGTAGATAAGCAAATCAATCATACTGGGCTCAAAACTAAAGGCAGGGGCAACATATCAGAGAGAGTTGCCCCTCCGCTTGTAAGTATCAGTTTCAGAACTTTTAAGAGAGAGAAACTTGGGAACGATAGTAGCCACAAACCCACCGTCTTATACATAACTTTCTATAGCGATTACGATTTTATTTTTACCATGTCAAACGAGACCAAGAAGAGGAAAGCCGAGGAGGATGAAACTACACCACCGATCTGGTTCACGTCCTACATGGAGGGAAAAGTGGAGGCGCGCTTTGATGGAATTGACGGGGGAATTATGAAAATCAACCAAAATGTACACGAGCTACATACAAAGATAACCAAAATGGACCGTATTAAGTCATTGGAAGAAGAAAATCACCGACTAAAAATGCAATCAGATGATCAGCAACGTACAAACAACATACTCGAAAAGAATATGAAAAAGCATAACGTTATACTTTATAATCTACAGGAGGAAGATCCCGCCAAGCTACGTTCCCAGGTGATGAACTTACTACATGAGAAGCTAAGGATATCTGTCGAGATTGATGATTGTTATCGGATGGGATGAGAACCCTACACCTCAGAAAAACCGAGACCTATCAAGATCGAACTATTGAACACCAAGGACAAGCTAGCAATCTTCGACGCCAAAAGAAGATGTAAAGACTCCGAAGTGCAACAACTCTTCTTCAAACCCGACTTGCCCAAAAGTGTAATTGCGAAAAGAAAAGAGAACAGAGAAAAGAAGAATGAAGAAACTCATATGGAATACGATACTGGCAAGCCCTTACGATTCGGACTGAAAAATGTGTGTTACTGGAACTGTTATGGACTTACGACGGAAATGGACTTGAAATTAAAAAGAGTGATGAAAGAAAAACCGACTGTGTTTTGCTTGTCGGAAACATGGATGAGTGTGAATAAGAAGAAGCGAGTTTTATCTAATGTGGAAAAATTATTACGAGATAGAGCAGGTAGATGCAGTGGGGGAGGGAAACAGGAAGAGTGGAGGTATGCTCCTCGGATGGAGCAGGAAACTACAAGGTAGCAGATTATTTTATAAGAATGACAACTTTATTATTCTAGAAATTTGCAACAACATGTATATTGTATTTGCGTATATATCTCCGGACGCAAGCCACAACGATGAAATTAACAAAATGTTCGAAAACTTGCCTGATCTGGCCAGCGACTATGTAATGTTGATGGGAGACTTCAATGCCAGAATTGGAGACCAACAAGAGTTTGTGTACGAGGATTATCCGATTGGAAATTTTAGCTATGTACGCAGTAATTGCGATAAATTTGTAAACAAGAGGGGACGTCTACTCTTGGAACAGTTAGTCTCGAAACAGCTTATTGTACTAAATGGCAGGTCAACAAGCGATCCGAGTGGTAAATGTACCTTTTCAAACACTAGTGGTGGCAGTAGTAACATTGATCTCTGTATTATTACTCCCAATCTAATAGACTATGTAACCAATCTCTACCTATCAGAATCGGTATTATCAGATCACGACATAATTGGTGTAAAGTTCGCTAGCAAAAATAGCCACAGGTCAAACAATACTGTATACGGGGAAACAATCAAATGGGACCCATCTAAACAACTTGAATTTAATCGTGTTCTATACAATAGGCTTAACCAAGAAAATGTAATAGATATTGAAATATTCATTGAACTAATCAAATGTTCGGCTAGAGAACTCAAAATGTTAAAGCCTCACATTGCATCAAATGCTCCGGTGATCCACTGTCATTGGTACAATACTGATTGTAAAACCGCAAAGAAACTAGCAATGGAACTCTTAAGGAAATGTAGAAAGACGCATAAGGGAAGCAATAATTATTTAGAATTAATTGGTCAATACAAAGAACGGCGAAAGGAGTACAAAAATATTGTAAGACAAGTGAGAATTAGCTATTACGAGCAAAAAGTTCTAGACATACAAAACGCACACTCGAACTTCTATTAATTACTTTAGGCCAAGCAAAAATCAAACATATTGTAACTCAATCAAAAATAGCACTTGGGAGGAATATTATGGTGAAATGTACAATGAGCCGGAGCGGCAAGACTTGCAATGGACATGTCCGCCGGAAATGGTGGATGCCAATATTATCGATCCTGATGAACTAGATCTTCTTTTAAACGAGATAAGCGTATTTGAGGTAGAACAAGCTGCCAAACATTTAGCAAAAAATAAGAGTCCATGGTATGATGGCATTGTAAATGAGGTGTGGCGTGGTCTGGAACTGTGTAATTTAGAATACCTTACTGAAGCTCTGAATGTAATGTTTGTAAATGGAATCCCTGACTCACTTAAAGAGATTGTAAATGTACCTATACATAAGAAAGGGAGCAGAGATGATCCACAGAATTTCAGGCCAATTGCCTTAGTCAATACTGCCACAAAACTGTATACTAATGTACTTGCAACTAGATTACAAACCTACAGTAGAAACCTAGATCTGGGTACAGCTAATCAAGCAGCTTAAAAAAAGGGATGTGGCTGCGAAGACCACATTTACACACTTACCAGCCTTGTACAGAAATACGTAGGGATGAAAAATAGAAGATTGTTCGCCCTTTTTGTCGATCTGTCGGGTGCATTTGACTCTGTAAGCCACAAAAATTTGTGGCCAAAGCTAATTAGTAGAGGAATACCGGAGGAGTTTGTTTGTAAAACTAAATCACTTTATACAGGAGCAGTAACGAAAGTTAGAGGTGAAGAAGGGTACACCGAAGCCATCAGAATTAACAAGTCTATCTTACAAGGAGAAACTGTCAGTCCAACACTCTGGAATTTTTTCATTTACGACCTGGTCAAAGAACTAGACGATGCTGATGGCAAAGGTGTATTCTTAAATAAGCTAGAGCTAAAAGTCCTTATTTATGCTGATGACATTATACTAATGGCCGAAACTCCTGTACATCTTCAAAGACAAATTAATTGTTTATCGGAGTACTTAGATAGAAACAACTTGAAAGTAAATCTAGGTAAAACGAATGTGTTAGCTTTTGGTTCAGGAAAACTAAGCAACAAGATAAAATGGTATTGGAAAGGCAACGAAATCGCAAAGGCTAATGAGTACAAATATCTGGGAGTTCCCTTTAGCGTATCAGGAATGTTTTTAAATGCATTCAACCACTTTAAATCAAAAGCAAGGCTAGCACAAAATGCACTTTTCCAGATTTTTGTCAAAGCGAAGATAGCTGCAGTAAAAACTCATATGAAGCTGTTCCAAGCGCTTGTTAAATCTGTTCTACTGTACGCAGGGCATACGTGGGCAATCCAGTACGTTTTTGAACTAGAAACCTTCCAAACGTGCTTCCTGAGAAGATTACTTAGCTGTACTAACCTAACGCCAGGCTATTTCCTAAGATTAGAAACTGGAGCATATAGCATTAAGTTCCAATTAGCAAAAATTCTGCTGAAATTCTTGTATCGAGCTCTTAAGGAATCTAAAGTTATACTGTACAATAGCTTAGTGGAATCCCGAAGTAACACTTGTACAAACGAGAGGCTAAATTGGTTCAAAGCAGCAAACCAATTTCTTCAGGATGTAGGTGCCCCAGTTAATCTCAAAACAGTAACAAGAGAAGTACTCGATGTAAACTTTAAGTCCATACTTGAGACAATTAGGACTAATCTGCAAAATCAGGATGTACAGGAGATGATCAATAGCGGCAGACAATTCAAGTGCGTTAAATTATCCACACATGTGTCGCAGCACCTCTGCCAGAATTATAAATGGTCAGTAACTAAATTTGTGCAGAGTTTCAGAAACGGGGAACCATACATAATGATAAAGAATAAACCACTCAGGCTAAATGGCATGTGGAGGAGATGGCGGAATAGTTTCCGTAGCGATAAATGTACTTTTTGTAATCAGAATTCGATTGAAGATATCTTTCATGTAATGTGTGAATGTCCTTTCTACCACACGCAAAGACAGAAAATAGCCACCCTAATAAGAAACTACACTGTCCGAACTGATTTTTACAGTAAGATATGCCAAGACCTAGAGTACAGTACGAAACTACACGAGCTGTTAGATTTCTGGAATGATGTTTATATTATGAGAACTAAAGTGCCCTAAGCACAAGCGTGATAAACTGGTATTGGTTTCCTAAGCAAACAAACAAAACAATCTAGATGAAATTTATAATTTAAGATTAAGTAAAACCTATATAATCTATCTTAACAACCCAACTAAATGAGAATTGTGAAAACTTATAATCGTAAGGGCTGAGCCAGAATCAGCCGAATCGATTGAAATAAAATTATTATTATTATTTTTAATCTAATATTGTAATACACAGCGCCATCTCTCCTGTAGTGTCGTCCATTCCTAGTGTCTAGCGGTGGAAATGCTGCGAAGGTAACAGGAAAATCAGACGGATAGATTAATACACCTTTTTCTAACATGCAATTTTTAGGGTTCGAATAACTATACATACCATTACCGCTCACTAGATTTACTGCTGTAGTGTCTTTGTTACATGCATTTCCAAAATTTACGCGTTCATTCTAATAATTTTTGAATTCGAAATAATTTCGCACTACGGTGGAATAACGAGAAAGTTAGCAAAACTGATGAGTGTGCACAAGCAAATTTGCGCGCCATTGCAGTACATACAAGTAACGAGCAAAATACCATGGTGATATGAAAGCATTGATCCGTCATCTGAAGTTTATGCTTTTTTTTGCATAATATCTTTACTTACGTGTCTTCCAGGTGCTAAAATGTATTTCAAACCGGCAGAATGGGATAGCTTCTATCCTGCTCCAATTTTTAGGTATGTGATTATGCTTCTCTTTGACCTACATCTAATTTAAGAGTCGGTCAGACGTTAAAGTGATTGTTTGGTGTTGAACATGTTACATATTGTGCTGTAAGGTTTTGGAGGAAACTTAACTACAATTATAATTATCCTTTCAAATAATCCTCTCCATTTAAACTTTTTCTGAATCTGCAACTAATAATATAATTATCTTTTCGAATAATGCGCTCCAATTTAATCGTTTCTAAATTGCGCCCATTCCGTATTCGGTTAACCGTTTATTAATTGGCGGAGCCATTCCTAGAGCGGGTCGGTGATGTCTGTCGGTCTGTCGGTCGGTCTGTCGGTCTGTCTGTGCGCACGATAACTCACGAAAGGATGCATGTATTGGCATGAGATTTTCAACAAAGGTGTTTAAACAATAGGGCATCATCGCTATTGATTTTGAGCCACATTCGTTAACTAACATCGGAGTTATAGATAATTATAGTTAATTGTAAGTTTTAACAGGCCATATAAAACATTGAATGTACATATGTTCCACTCACAAGCACACATCCAGCTGAGTAGGAAGCGAGTGGAAATAGAAAGGAAAAACACACACACGCACACATTCCAGTGGCTTAGTGGTATAGAGCGCGCGAGGGAGGAAGAGAGAGGCATGGGATCGAATACAGCTGGATGTTTTATTTTTGCTTTTTTTTATCCATCGAGTATAAGTCTTTGAGTTGCAGCCAGTTGGTTTTAACCTTCAATACATTATCACAAGTACGGGGTGAGCAGAGAATGCCTGTTTTTAGTATAATAGGTGGTTTGCCTTTACCTACCTATTTGAAACGACCGTTTCTTCAAACCTAACAACCTATTGATTCCTTTATCCATTTAATTTTTTTAAAATCCGCCAATTCTGTATTCGGTTACCCGTTTATTAATTGGCGGAGCCATTCCTAGAGCGGGTCGGTGATGTCTGTCGGTCTGTCGGTCGGTCTGTCGGTCTGTCTGTGCGCACGATAACTCACGAAAGGATGCATGTATTGACATGAGATTTTCAACAAAGGTGTTTAAACAATAGGGCATCATCGCTATTGATTTTCAGCCACATTCGTTAACTAACATCGGAGTTATAGATAATTATAGTTAATTGTAAGTTTTAACAGGCCATATAAAACATTGAATGTACATATGTTCCACTCACAAGCATACATCCAGCTGAGTAGGAAGCGAGTGGAAAGAGAAAGGAAAAACACACACACGCACACATTCCAGTGGCTTAGTGGTATAGAGCGCGCGAGGGAGGAAGAGATAGGCACGGGATCGAATACAGCTAGATGTATTATTTTTGCATGTTTTTTATCCATCGAGTATAAGTCTTTGAGTTTCGACCATTGAGTTTTAACCTTCAATACACTATTACAAGTACGGGGTGACCAGAGAATGCCTGTTTTTAGTATAATAGATAGTTTGCCTTTACCTACCTATTTGAAGCGACCGTTTCTTGAAGCCTTACAACCTATTAACTCCGTTATCCATTTAATTTTTTTAAAATCCGCCAATTCCGTATTCGGTTACCCGTTTATTAATGGGCGCAGCCATTCTTAGAGCGGGTTCGATGTTGTCGGTCGGTCGGTCGGTCGGTCTGTCCGTCTGTGCGCACGATAACTCAAGAACGGATGCATGGATTAAGATAAGATTTGGAACACAGGTGTAGATGCTACATGGGACCATCGCTATTGAATTTCAGAATTTTTGAATAATTATTTTCAGAGTAATTGATAATTACAGCGCGATGATTCATCACTTGCAACGCAATTACATACGTTCCAGTCGCAAGCACAGCAACGCTCAGCACGCAGAGAGTGGAAAAGAGAAAGGGAAGTAGCGCACAAGCACATAGTCCAGTAGCTGGGGAGAGGAACAAGTGTCGAAAGAAATATTACTATTACAAGCAACAAGTCGCGTGACGTAGTGGTTAGAGCGCGTGGTGTAAAAGGGAAGGACAGGGGATCGAATCCAGTTCTACTCTTTATTTTTGCAGATTTTAAATCATAGAGTTTAAGCTTGTCTATGAGTTTCCGCCATAAATTATTTCTGCTACGTATGGGGCGATAAGAGATTGCCCTTTTTATTTATATGGTTGTATTTCCCTTTATGCTACATCTATTTAAGAGTAGGTCACATTTTAAAGTGATTGCTTCCAATTTAATTTGTACATATTCTGCTGTAAGGTTTTGGAGGAAACATAACTAAAAGTATATATAATTATCCCTTCAAATAATCCTCTCCATTTAAACTTTTTCGAAATCTGCAACTAATGATATAATTATCTTTTCCAATAATCCTCTTCAAATTTAATCGTTTCTAAATCTGCACCCATTCAGTATTCGGCTATTCGTTTTTTGAGAAATGATAGATTATATGACAATTGATAGATTATTTGATAATTGATAGATTATTTGACAATTGATAGATTATTTGACAATTGATAGATTATTTGATAATTGATAGATTATTTGATAATTGAGAGATTATTTGATAATTGATAGATAATTTGACAATTTATAGATTATTTAATAATTGATAATTGTGCTGTAAGGTTTTGGAGGAAACATAACTAATAGTATAATAATCTTTTCCAATAATCCTCTTCAAATTTAATCGTTTCTAAATCTGCACCCATTCAGTATTCGGTTATTCGTGTTTTGAGAAATGATAGATTATATGACAATTGATAGATTATTTGATAATTGATAGATTATTTGACAATTGATAGATTATTTGACAATTGATAGATTATTTGATAATTGATAGATTATTTGATAATTGATAGATTATTTGATAATTGATAGATTATTTGACAATTTATAGATTATTTAATAATTGATAATTGTGCTGTAAGGTTTTGGAGGAAACATAACTAATAGTATAATAATCCTTTCCAATAATCCTCTCCAAATTTAATCGTTTCTAAATCTGCGCCCATTCCGTATTCGGTTAACCGTTTATTAATGGGCGCAGCCATTTATAGAGCGGGTTCGATGTTGTCGGTCGGTCGGTCTGTCTGTCTGTCTGTCTGTCTGTCTGTACGCACGATAACTCAATAACGGATGCATGCATTAAAATAAGATTTATAACACAGATGTATATGCTACATGGGACCATCCCTATTGAATTTGAGAATTTTAGAATAATTAGTTTCAGAGTTATTGATAATTAAAGCGCGATGAGTCATCACTTACAATGCAATTGCATACGTTCCAGTCTCAAGCACAGCTACGCGCAGCAGGCAGAGAGTGGAAAAGAGAAAGGGAAGTAGCGCACAAGCACACAGTCCAGTATCTGGCGTGTGGAAGAAGACTTGAAACAAATATGATTAATGCAGGCACGAAGTTGCGTGGCGTAGTGGTAAGAGCGCGGGATGTACAAGGGGAGGACAGGGGATCGAATCCAGGTAGATAGTTTATTTTGCAGATTTTTAATCATAGGGTTTAATCTCGTCATTGAGTTTCCGCTTTAAATTATTTCCGCTTTGTATGGGGTGATTAGAGATTTCCATTTTTGGCTATGTGGTTGTAATTCCGTTAATGCTACATCTAATTAAGAGTCTGTCAGATTTTAAAGTGATTATTTGGAATTGCATATGAACATATTGCGCTGTATCGTTTTGGAGGAAACATAACTAATATTATAATTATCCTTTCAAATAATCCTCTCCAGTTAAACTTTTTCTAAATCAGCAACTAATAATATAATTATCTTTTCCAATAATCCTCTCTTATTTAATCGTTTCTAAATCTGCGCCCATTCCGTATTCGGTTAACCGTTTATTAATGGGCGCAGCCATTCTTAGAGCGGGTTCGATGTTGTCGGTCGGTCGGTCGGTCTGTCCGTCTGTGTGCACGATAACTCAAGAACGGATGCATGGATTTACATTAGATTTATAACGCAGATGTATATGCTACATGGAACCATCCCTATTGAATTTCAGAATTTTCGAATAATTATTTACAGAGTTATTGATAATTAAAGCGCGATGAGTCATCAATTCCAATGCAATTACATACGTTCCAGTCACAAGCACAGCTACGCTCAGCACGCATAGAGTGGAAAAGAGAAAGGGAAGTAGCGCACAAGCACATAGTCCAGTAGCTGGGGAGTGGAACAAGTGTCGAAAGAAATATTTTTATCATAAGCAATTAGTCGGGTGACGTAGTGGTTAGAGCGCGTGGTGTAAAAGGGAAGGACAGGGGATCGAATCCAGTTCTACTCTTTATTTTTCCAGATTTTAAATCATAGAGTTTAAGTTTGTCATTGAGTTTCCTCCATAAATTATTTCTGCTTCGTATGGGGCGATGAGAGATTGCCCTTTTTATTTATATGGTTGTATTTTCCTTTATGCTACATCTGTTTAAGAGTAGGTCACATTTTAAAGTGGTTGCTTCCAATTTAATTTGTACATATTCTGCTGTAAGGTTTTGGAGGAAACATAACTAAAAGTATATATAATTATCCTTTCAAATAATCCTCTCCATTTAAACTTTTTCGAAATCTGCAACTAATGATATAATTATATTTTCCAATAATCCTCTTCAAATTTAATCGTTTCTAAATCTGCACCCATTCAGTATTCGGTTATTCGTTTTTTGAGAAATGATAGATTATATGACAATTGATAGATTATTTGATAATTGATAGATTATTTGACAATTGATAGATTATTTGACAATTGATAGATTATTTGACAATTGATAGATTATTTGTAATTGATGGATTATTTGATAATTGATAGATTATTTGATAATTGATAGATTATTTGATAATTGATAGATTATTTGATAATTGATAGATTATTTGATAATTGATAGATTATTTGATAATTGATAATTGTGCTGTTAGGTTTTGGAGGAAACATAACTAATAGTATATATAATTATCCTTTCAAATAATTCTCTCCATTTAAACTTTTTCGAAATCTGCAACTAATGATATAATTATCTTTTCCAATAATCCTCTTCAAATTTAATCGTTTCTAAATCTGCACCCATTCAGTATTCAGTTATTCGTTTTTTGAGAAATGATAGATTATATGACAATTGATAGATTATTTGATAATTGATAGATTATTTGACAATTGATAGATTATTTGACAATTGATAGATTATTTGTAATTGATGGATTATTTGTAATTGATGGATTATTTGATAATTGATAGATTATTTGATAATTGATAGATTATTTGATAATTGATAATTGTGCTGTTAGGTTTTGGAGGAAACATAACTAATAGTATAATAATCCTTTCAAATAATCCTCTCGATTGAAACGTTTTCTAAATCTGCAACTAATGATATAATTATCTTTTCCAATAATCCTCTCCAAATTTAATCGTTTCTAAATCTGCGCCCATTCCGTATTCGGTTAACCGTTTATTAATGGGCGCAGCCATTCTTAGAGCGGGTTCGATGTTGTCGGTCGGTCGGTCGGTCGGTCGGTCGGTCTGTCTGTCTGTCCGTCTGTGCGCACGATAACTCAAGAACGGATGCATGCATTAAGATAAGATTTACAACACAGGTGTATATGCTACAGGGGACCATCGCTATTGAATTTGAGAATTTTTGAATAATTATTTTCAGAGTTATTGATAATTACAGCGCGATGAGTCATCAGTTACAATGCAATTACATACGTTCCAGTCACAAGCACAGCTACGCTCACCAGGCAGAGTGGAAAAGAGAAAGGGAAGTAGCTCACAAGCACATAGTCTAGTAGCGGAGGAGTGGAACAAGACTCGAAAGAAATATATTGCATGCAAGGAACTAGTCGTGTGGCCTAGTGGTAAGCGTATGTGATAAAGTAAGGGAGGATGGGGGATCGAATACCGGATGACGAATTATTTTTGCAGATTTTTAATCATACAGTTTAATCTGGTCATTGAGTTTCCGCCATGAATTATTTCTGCTTTGAATAAGATGATTAGAGATTTACCTTTTTAGCTATGTGGTTGTATTTACCTTTATGCTACATCTAATTTAAGAGTCTGTCAGATTTTAAAGTGATTGATTGGAAATGAATATGTACATATTGCGCTGTAAGGTTTTGGAGGAAGCGTAACTAATATTATAATTATCCTTTCAAATAATCCTATCCATTTAATTTTTTTCTAAATCTGCAACTAATAGCATAATTATATTTTCCAATAATCCTCTCCAATTTAATCGTTTCTAAATTGCGCCCATTCCGTATTCGGTTAACCGTTTATTAATGGGCGCAGCCCTTCCTAGAGCGGGTTCGATGTTGTCGGTCGGTCGGTCGGTCGGTCGGTCGGTCTGTCTGTGCGCACGATAACTCAAGAACGCATGCATGGATTAAAATAAGATTTACAACACAGGTGTATATACTACATGGGACCATCGCTATTGAATTTCAGAATTTTACAATAATTAGTATCAGAGTTATTGATAATTAAAGCGCGATGAGTCATCACTTACAATGCAATTACATACGTTCCAGTCTCGAGTGGAATAATACTCGAAAGAAATAATGTGTATACAAGGAACTAGTCGTGTGGCCTAGTGGCAAGCGTACGTGATAGAGTAAGGGAGGATGGGGGATCTAATACCGGAGGACGCATTATTTTTGCAGATTTTTAATCATAGAGTTTAATCTGGTCATTGAGTTTCCGCCATGAATTATTTCTGCTCTAAATGGGGCAATTAGAGATTTACGTTCTTAGCTATGTGGTTGTATTTCCCTTTATGCTACATCTAATTTAAGAGTCTGTCAGATTTTAAAGTGATTTTTTGGAATTTAATATGTAGATATTGTGCTGTAAGATTTTGGAGGAAATATAACTAGTATTATAATTATCCTTTCAAATAATCCTCTCCAGTTCAACTTTTTCTAAATCTGCAACTAATAATATAAGTATCTCTTCCAATAATCCTCTCTTATTTAATCGTTTCTAAATCTGCGCCCATTCCGTACTCGGTTAACCGTTTATTAATTGGCGCAGCCATTCCTAGAGTGAGTTTCATGTTGTCTGTCTGTCTGTCTGTCTGTCTGTTCGCACGATAACTCTCGAAAGGACAATTGGATTCACATGAGAGTTTGCATATACGTAGGAACTATACTTGGGACCATGCGTATTGAATTTCAGAATTTTAGATTTATTATTTTGAGAGTTATGGATAATTAAAGACGCAGTTTGTAATTATCACATACATCATTTACATGTAATGTACATACATTCCAGTCACAAGCACAGCTACGCTCAGCAGTGAGAGAGTGGAAAAGAGAAAGGGAATAAGTGCACAAGCACACAGTACCGTAGCTAGCGAGTGGAACAACACTGGAAAGAAATATGATGTAAGCAAGCAAGCAGTCGTGTGGCATAGTGGTAAGCGTGCGTGATATAGCGAGGCAGTATGGGGGATCGAATACTGGTTGACGCATAATTTTTGCAGATTTTAAATCATAGAGTTTAATCTGGTCATTGAGTTTCCATGATAAATATTTAGTTTTCTATGGGGAGACTCGACAATTTTCTTGTTAGTAACGTGGTTGTGTTTCCCATTGTACTACATCCACTTAAAGAGTCTGTCGCAGTTTTTAAGTGATTTTTTGAACTTAAAATGGTTTACAAATTTTAAAAGTTAAGATTCAGCTTGACAGTTTTGGAGGACTCGTAACTTATTTTATAGTTATCCTTTTTCCATTGAAACTATTTCTAAATCTGCGCCAATTCCGTATTCGGTTACCCGTTTATTAATGGGCGCAGCCATTCTTGGAGCGGGTTCGATGTTGTCGGTCGGTCGGTCTGTCCGTCTGTGCGCACGATAACTCAAGAACGGATGCATGGATTTACATTAGATTTATAACGCAGATGTATATGCTACATGGCACCATCCCTATTGAATTTCAGAATTTTTGAATTATTATTTTCAGAGTAATTGTTAATTACAGCGCGATGAGTCATCACTTGCAATGCAATTACATACGTTCCAGTCGCAAGCACAGCAACGCTCAGCACGCATAGAGTGGAAAAGAGAAAGGGAAGTAGCGCACAAGCACATAGTCCAGTAGCTGGGGAGTGGAACAAGTGTCGAAAGAAATATTTTTATCATAAGCAATTAGTCGGGTGACGTAGTGGTTAGAGCGCGTGGTGTAAAAGGGAAGGACAGGGGATCGAATCCAGTTCTACTCTTTATTAATGGGCGCAGCCATTCTTAGAGCGGGTTCGATGTTGTCGGTCGGTCGGTCGGTCGGTCGGTCGGTCTGTCTGTCTGTCCGTCTGTGCGCACGATAACTCAAGAACGGATGCATGGATTTAGATAAGATTTAGAACACAGATGTATATGCTACATGGGACCATCGCTATTGAATTTGAGAATTTTCGAATAATTATTTACAGAGTTATTGATAATTAAAGCGCGATGAGTCATCAATTCCAATGCAATTACATACGTTCCAGTCACAAGCACAGCTGAACTCAGCAGGCAGAGAGTGGAAAAGAGTAAGGGAAGTAGCGCACAAGCACATAGTCCAGTAGCTGGGGAGAGGAACACGTGTCGAAAGAAATATTATTATTACAAGCAACAAGTCGCGTGACGTAGTGGTTAGAGCGCGTGGTGTAAAAGGGAAGGACAGGGGATCGAATCCAGTTCTACTATTTATTTTTGCAGATTTTAAATCATAGAGTTTAAGCTTGTCATTGAGTTTCCGCCATAAATTATTTCTGCTTCGTATGGGGCGATGAGAGATTGCCCTTTTTATTTATATGGTTGTATTTCCCTTTATGCTACATCTATTTAAGAGTAGGTCACATTTTAAAGTGATTGCTTCCAATTTAATTTGTACATATTCTGCCGTAAGGTTTTGGAGGAAACATAACTAAAAGTATATATAATTATCCTTTCAAATAATCCTCTCCATTTAAACTTTTTCGAAATCTGCAACTAATGATATAATTATATTTTCCAATAATCCTCTTCAAATTTAATCGTTTCTAAATCTGCACCCATTCAGTTTTCAGTTATTCGTTTTTTGAGAAATGATAGATTATATGACAATTGATAGATCATTTCATAATTGATAGATTATTTGATAATTGATAGATTATTTGACAATTGATAGATTATTTGACAATTGATAGATTATTTGATAATTGATGGATTATTTGATAATTGATAGATTATTTGATAATTGATAGATTATTAATGGGCGGAGCCATTCCTATACCGGGTTGGGTGACGTCCGTCGGTCCGTCGGTCCGTCTGTCCGTCTGTGCGCACGATAACACACGAACGGATTGACGGATTTACATTAAATTTTCAGTATAAGTAGTTAACCCACCCAGGACCATCCCTATTGAATTTCGTGCATATTCATTAATTAATATCAGAGTTACAGATAATTTAAGAGTCAATTAGTTATCTTTTACATTGAAAAACATACGTTCCACTCACAAGCACGCTCAGCAGGCAGAGAGTGAAAAAGAGAAAGGAAAGGAGCGCACAAGCACGCCGTCCCGTGACTAGGCAGTGGAACAATACTGGAAAGAAATCACCTTCTCTCGTTCACACTCCCGTGACTTAGTGGCTAGAGCTTGGGAGGAACGATGTGAGAGGCGCGCGTTCGAATCTTGACTAATTTTCGGTTTTTTTTGCATAGCAATCCCATCAAACCATTGAGTTTTAGTCATATAGTTTGAGCCATTGAGTTTTAGCAGTATAGTAATTCTGAAGATTACGGGGCGATAAGAGAAATTCCTTTTTACAGCAAATACGAGCATACAACATTCCTAGTTAGTATTAAATCATGGATTAATTGTTATTATGAAGTCTTAAACTTCTATATAAACTATCAATTCAAGGTTTTTTTACTAAAGCTCCGCCCATTGCATATTCGGTTGCCCGTTTATTTGATAATTGATAGATTATTTCATAATTGATAGATTATTTCATAATTGATAGATTATTTGACAATTTATAGATTATTTAATAATTTATAATTGTGCTGTAAGGTTTTGGAGGAAACATAACTAATAGTATAATAATCCTTTCAAATAATCCTCTCGATTGAAACGTTTTCTAAATCTGCAACTAATGATATAATTATCTTTTCCAATAATCCTCTCCAAATTTAATCGTTTCTAAATCTGCGCCCATTCCGTATTCGGTTAACCGTTTATTTTTCCAGATTTTAAATCATAGAGTTTAAGTTTGTCATTGAGTTTCCTCCATAAATTATTTCTGCTTCGTATGGGGCGATGAGAGATTGCCCTTTTTATTTATATGGTTGTATTTTCCTTTATGCTACATCTGTTTAAGAGTAGGTCACATTTTAAAGTGGTTGCTTCCAATTTAATTTGTACATATTCTGCTGTAAGGTTTTGGAGGAAACATAACTAAAAGTATATATAATTATCCTTTCAAATAATCCTCTCCATTTAAACTTTTTCGAAATCTGCAACTAATGATATAATTATATTTTCCAATAATCCTCTTCAAATTTAATCGTTTCTAAATCTGCACCCATTCAGTATTCGGTTATTCGTTTTTTGAGAAATGATAGATTATATGACAATTGATAGATTATTTGATAATTGATAGATTATTTGACAATTGATAGATTATTTGACAATTGATAGATTATTTGACAATTGATAGATTATTTGTAATTGATGGATTATTTGATAATTGATAGATTATTTGATAATTGATAGATTATTTGATAATTGATAGATTATTTGATAATTGATAGATTATTTGATAATTGATAGATTATTTGATAATTGATAATTGTGCTGTTAGGTTTTGGAGGAAACATAACTAATAGTATATATAATTATCCTTTCAAATAATTCTCTCCATTTAAACTTTTTCGAAATCTGCAACTAATGATATAATTATCTTTTCCAATAATCCTCTTCAAATTTAATCGTTTCTAAATCTGCACCCATTCAGTATTCAGTTATTCGTTTTTTGAGAAATGATAGATTATATGACAATTGATAGATTATTTGATAATTGATAGATTATTTGATAATTGATAGATTATTTGACAATTGATAGATTATTTGACAATTGATAGATTATTTGTAATTGATGGATTATTTGTAATTGATGGATTATTTGATAATTGATAGATTATTTGATAATTGATAGATTATTTGATAATTGATAATTGTGCTGTTAGGTTTTGGAGGAAACATAACTAATAGTATAATAATCCTTTCAAATAATCCTCTCGATTGAAACGTTTTCTAAATCTGCAACTAATGATATAATTATCTTTTCCAATAATCCTCTCCAAATTTAATCGTTTCTAAATCTGCGCCCATTCCGTATTCGGTTAACCGTTTATTAATTGGCGCAGCCATTCCTAGAGTGAGTTTCATGTTGTCTGTCTGTCTGTCTGTCTGTCTGTTCGCACGATAACTCTCGAAAGGACAATTGGATTCACATGAGAGTTTGCATATACGTAGGAACTATACTTGGGACCATGCGTATTGAATTTCAGAATTTTAGATTTATTATTTTGAGAGTTATGGATAATTAAAGACGCAGTTTGTAATTATCACATACATCATTTACATGTAATGTACATACATTCCAGTCACAAGCACAGCTACGCTCAGCAGTGAGAGAGTGGAAAAGAGAAAGGGAATAAGTGCACAAGCACACAGTACCGTAGCTAGCGAGTGGAACAACACTGGAAAGAAATATGATGTAAGCAAGCAAGCAGTCGTGTGGCATAGTGGTAAGCGTGCGTGATATAGCGAGGCAGTATGGGGGATCGAATACTGGTTGACGCATAATTTTTGCAGATTTTAAATCATAGAGTTTAATCTGGTCATTGAGTTTCCATGATAAATATTTAGTTTTCTATGGGGAGACTCGACAATTTTCTTGTTAGTAACGTGGTTGTGTTTCCCATTGTACTACATCCACTTAAAGAGTCTGTCGCAGTTTTTAAGTGATTTTTTGAACTTAAAATGGTTTACAAATTTTAAAAGTTAAGATTCAGCTTGACAGTTTTGGAGGACTCGTAACTTATTTTATAGTTATCCTTTTTCCATTGAAACTATTTCTAAATCTGCGCCAATTCCGTATTCGGTTACCCGTTTATTAATGGGCGCAGCCATTCTTAGAGCGGGTTCGATGTTGTCGGTCGGTCGGTCGGTCTGTCTGTCTGTCTGTGCGCACGATAACTCAAGAACGGATGCATGGATTTAGATAAGATTTAGAACACAGATGTATATGCTACATGGGACCATCGCTATTGAATTTGAGAATTTTCGAATTATTATTTACAGAGTTATTGATAATTAAAGCGCGATGAGTCATCAATTCCAATGCAATTACATACGTTCCAGTCACAAGCACAGCTACGCTCATCAGGCAGAGAGTGGAAAAGAGAAAGGGAAGTAGCGCACAAGCACACAGTTTAGTAGCTGGCGTGTAGAACAAGACGCAAAACAAATAGGATTAATGCAAGCAACAAGTTGCGTGGCGTAGTGGTAAGAGCGCGTGATGTATAAGGGGAGGACAGGGGATCGAATCCGGGTAGCTGAGTTATTTTTGCAGATTTTTAATCATAGAGTTAAGCTTGTCATTGAGTTTCCGCCATAAATTATTTCTGCTTTGTATGGGGTGATTAGAGATTTCCCTTTTAAGCTTTGTGGTTGTATTTCCCTTTATGCTACATCTAATTTAAGAGTCGGTCAGATTTTAAAGTGATTGCTTCCAATTTAATTTGTACATATTCTGCTGTAAGGTTTTTGAGGAAACATAACTAAAAGTATATATAATTATACTTTCAAATAATTTTTTCCATTTAAACTTTTTCGAAATCTGCAACTAATGATATAATTATCTTTTCCAATAATCCTCTTCAAATTTAATCGTTTCTAAATCTGCACCCATTCAGTATTTGGTTATTCGTTTTTTGAGAAATGATAGATTATATGACAATTGATAGATTATTTTATAATTGATAGATTATTTGACAATTGATAGATTATTTGACAATTGATAGATTATTTGACAATTGATAGATTATTTGACAATTGATGGATTATTTGATAATTGATGGATTATTTGATAATTGATAGATTATTTGACAATTTATAGATTATTTAATAATTGATAATTGTGCTATAAGGTTTTGGAGGAAACATAACTAATAGTATAATTATCTTTTCCAATAATCCTCTTCAAATTTAATCGTTTCTAAATCTGCACCCATTCAGTATTCGGTTATTCGTTTTTTGAGAAATGATAGATTATATGACAATTGATAGATTATTTGATAATTGATGGATTATTTGATAATTGATTGATTATTTGATAATTGATAGATTATTTGATAATTGATAGATTATTTGATAATTGATAGATAATTTGACAATTTATAGATTATTTAATAATTGATAATTGTGCTGTAAGGTTTTGGAGGAAACATAACTAATAGTATAATAATCCTTTCCAATAATCCTCTCGATTGAAACGTTTTCTAAATCTGCAACTAATGATATAATTATCTTTTCCAATAATCCTCTCCAAATTTAATCGTTTCTAAATCTGCGCCCATTCCGTATTCGGTTAACCGTTTATTAATGGGCGCAGCCATTTATAGAGCGGGTTCGATGTTGTCGGTCGGTCGGTCGGTCGGTCTGTCTGTCTGTCTGTCTGTCTGTACACACGATAACTCAATAACGGATGCATGCATTAAAATAAGATTTATAACACAGATGTATATGCTACATGGGACCATCCCTATTGAATTTCAGAATTTTAGAATAATTAGTTTCAGAGTTATTGATAATTAAAGCCCGATGAGTCATCACTTACAATGCAATTGCATACGTTCCAGTCTCAAGCACAGCTACGCGCAGCAGGCAGAGAGTGGAAAAGAGAAAGGGAAGTAGCGCACAAGCACACAGTCCAGTAGCTGGCGTGTGGAACAAGACTTGAAACAAATATGATTAATGCAAGCACGAAGTTGCGTGGCGTAGAGGTAAGAGCGCGGGATGTACAAGGGGAGGACAGGGGATCGAATCCAGGTAGATAGTTTATTTTTGCAGATTTTTAATCATAGGGTTTAATCTCGTCATTGAGTTTCCGCTTTAAATTATTTCCGCTTTGTATGGGGTGATTAGAGATTTCCATTTTTGGCTATGTGGTTGTAATTCCGTTAATGCTACATCTAATTTAAGAGTGTCAGATTTTTAAGTGCTTGCTTGGAATTGAATATGTACATATTGCGCTGTTAGGTTTT
Organism: Sminthurides aquaticus; assembly: GCA_906901655.1. NCBI lineage: Eukaryota > Metazoa > Arthropoda > Collembola > Symphypleona > Sminthurididae > Sminthurides > Sminthurides aquaticus. The sequence goes on from CAJQTT010000001.1 coordinate 286,113, forward strand.
GGAGGAAACATGACTAATGTTATGATTATCCTTTCAAATAATCCTATCCATTTAAACTTTTTCTAAATCTGCAACTAATAAAATAATTATCTTTCCCAATAATTCTCTACAATTTAATCGTTTCTAAATTGCGCCCATTTTGTATTCGGTTAACCGTTTATTAATGGGCGCAGCCATTCTTAGAGCGGGTTCGATGTTGTCGGTCGGTCGGTCGGTCGGTCTGTCCGTCTGTGCGCACGATAACTCAAGAATGGATGCTTTGATTAAGATAAGATTTAGAACACAGATGTATATGCTACATGGGACCATCGCTATTGAATTTGAGAATTTTTGAATAATTAGTTTTAGAGTTATTGATAATTAAAGCGCGATGAGTCATCACTTACTATGCAATTACATACGTTCCAGTCACCAAGCAGAGAGTGGAAAAGAGAAAGGGAAATTGCGCACCACCACACAGTCCAGTAGCTGGCGAGTGGAACAAGACTCGAAAGTAATATAATGAATGCAAGGAACTAGTCGTGTGGCCTACTGGTTTGCGTGCGTGACAGAGCAAGGGAGGATGGGGGTTCGAATACCGGGTGTCGCATTATTTTTGCAGATTTTTAATCATAGTCTAATCTGGTCATTGAGTTTCCGCCATAAAGTATCTCTGCTTTGTATGGGGTGATTAGAGATTTCCCATTTTAGCTATGTGGTTGTAATTCCCTTACTGCTACATCTAATTCAAATGTCTGTCAGGTTTTAAAGTGATTGCTTGGAATTGAATATGTACACATTGCGCTGTAAGGTTTTGGAGGAAACATAACTAATATTATAATTATCCTTTCAAATAATCCACTCCATTTAAACTTTTTTGAAATCTGCCACTAATGATATAATTATCTTTTCCAATAATCCTCTTCAAATTTAATCGTTTCTAAATCTGTACCCATTCAGTATTCGGTTTTTCGTTTTTTGAGAAATGATAGATTATATGACAATTGATAGATTATTTGATTATTGATAGATTATTTGACAATTGATAGATTATTTGACAATTGATAGATTATTTGATAATTGATGGATTATTTGATAACTGATGGATTATTTGATAATTGATAGATTATTTGATAATTGATAGATTATTTGACAATTTATAGATTATTTAATAATTGATAATTGTGCTGTAAGGTTTTGGAGGAAACATAACTAATAGTATAATAATCCTTTCAAATAATCCTCTCGATTGAAACGTTTTCTAAATCTGCAACTAATGATATAATTATCTTTTCCAATAATCCTCTCCAAATTTAATCGTTTCTAAATCTGCAACTAATGATATAATTATCTTTTCCAATAATCCTCTCCAAATTTAATCGTTTCTAAATCTGCGCCCATTCCGTATTCGGTTAACCGTTTATTAATTGGCGCAGCCATTCCTAGAGTGAGTTTCATGTTGTCTGTCTGTCTGTCTGTCTGTCTGTTCGCACGATAACTCTCGAAAGGACAATTGGATTCACATGAGAGTTTCCATATACGTAGGAACTATACTTGGGACCATGCGTATTGAATTTCAGAATTTTAGATTTATTATTTTGAGAGTTATGGATAATTAAAGACGCAGTTTGTAATTATCACATACATCATTTACATGTAATGTACATACATTCCAGTCACAAGCACAGCTACGCTCAGCAGTGAGAGAGTGGAAAAGAGAAAGGGAATAAGTGCACAAGCACACAGTACCGTAGCTAGCGAGTGGAACAACACTGGAAAGAAATATGATGTAAGCAAGCAAGCAGTCGTGTGGCATAGTGGTAAGCGTGCGTGATATAGCGAGGCAGTATGGGGGATCGAATACTGGTTGACGCATAATTTTTGCAGATTTTAAATCATAGAGTTTAATCTGGTCATTGAGTTTCCATGATAAATATTTAGTTTTCTATGGGGAGACTCGACAATTTTCTTGTTAGTAACGTGGTTGTGTTTCCCATTGTACTACATCCACTTAAAGAGTCTGTCGCAGTTTTTAAGTGATTTTTTGAACTTAAAATGGTTTACAAATTTTAAAAGTTAAGATTCAGCTTGACAGTTTTGGAGGACTCGTAACTTATTTTATAGTTATCCTTTTTCCATTGAAACTATTTCTAAATCTGCGCCAATTCCGTATTCGGTTACCCGTTTATTATTAATGGGCGCAGCCATTCTTAGAGCGGGTTCGATGTTGTCGGTCGGTCGGTCTGTCTGTCTGTCTGTGCGCACGATAACTCAAGAACGGATGCATGGATTTAGATAAGATTTAGAACACAGATGTATATGCTACATGGGACCATCGCTATTGAATTTGAGAATTTTCGAATTATTATTTACAGAGTTATTGATAATTAAAGCGCGATGAGTCATCAATTCCAATGCAATTACATACGTTCCAGTCACAAGCACAGCTACGCTCAGCAGGCAGAGAGTGGAAAAGAGAAAGGGAAGTAGCGCACAAGCACACAGTTTAGTAGCTGGCGTGTAGAACAAGACGCAAAACAAATAGGATTAATGCAAGCAACAAGTTGCGTGGCGTAGTGGTAAGAGCGCGTGATGTATAAGGGGAGGACAGGGGATCGAATCCGGGTAGCTGAGTTATTTTTGCAGATTTTTAATCATAGAGTTAAGCTTGTCATTGAGTTTCCGCCATAAATTATTTCTGCTTTGTATGGGGTGATTAGAGATTTCCCTTTTAAGCTTTGTGGTTGTATTTCCCTTTATGCTACATCTAATTTAAGAGTCGGTCAGATTTTAAAGTGATTGCTTCCAATTTAATTTGTACATATTCTGCTGTAAGGTTTTTGAGGAAACATAACTAAAAGTATATATAATTATACTTTCAAATAATTTTTTCCATTTAAACTTTTTCGAAATCTGCAACTAATGATATAATTATCTTTTCCAATAATCCTCTTCAAATTTAATCGTTTCTAAATCTGCACCCATTCAGTATTTGGTTATTCGTTTTTTGAGAAATGATAGATTATATGACAATTGATAGATTATTTTATAATTGATAGATTATTTGACAATTGATAGATTATTTGACAATTGATAGATTATTTGACAATTGATGGATTATTTGATAATTGATGGATTATTTGATAATTGATAGATTATTTGACAATTTATAGATTATTTAATAATTGATAATTGTGCTATAAGGTTTTGGAGGAAACATAACTAATAGTATAATAATCTTTTCCAATAATCCTCTTCAAATTTAATCGTTTCTAAATCTGCACCCATTCAGTATTCGGTTATTCGTTTTTTGAGAAATGATAGATTATATGACAATTGATAGATTATTTGATAATTGATGGATTATTTGATAATTGATTGATTATTTGATAATTTTTCTAAATCTGCGCCAATTCCGTATTCGGTTACCCGTTTATTAATGGGCGCAGCCATTCTTGGAGCGGGTTCGATGTTGTCGGTCGGTCGGTCGGTCTGTCGGTCTGTGCGCACGATAACTCAAGAACGGATGCATGGATTTACATTAGATTTACAACACAGGTGTATATGCTACATGGCACCATCCCTATTGAATTTCAGAATTTTTGAATTATTATTTTCAGAGTAATTGTTAATTACAGCGCGATGAGTCATCACTTGCAATGCAATTACATACGTTCCAGTCGCAAGCACAGCAACGCTCAGCACGCATAGAGTGGAAAAGAGAAAGGGAAGTAGCGCACAAGCACATAGTCCAGTAGCTGGGGAGTGGAACAAGTGTCGAAAGAAATATTATTATCATAAGCAATTAGTCGGGTGACGTAGTGGTTAGAGCGCGTGGTGTAAAAGGGAAGGACAGGGGATCGAATCCAGTTCTACTCTTTATTTTTCCAGATTTTAAATCATAGAGTTTAAGTTTGTCATTGAGTTTCCTCCATAAATTATTTCTGCTTCGTATGGGGCGATGAGAGATTGCCCTTTTTATTAATGGGCGCAGCCCTTCCTAGAGCGGGTTTCATGTCTGTCTGTCTGTCTGTCTGTCTGTTCGCACGATAACTCTCGAAAGGACAATTGGATTCACATGAGAGTTTGCATATACGTAGGAACTATACTTGGGACCATGCGTATTGAATTTCAGAATTTTAGATTTATTATTTTGAGAGTTATGGATAATTAAAGACGCAGTTTGTAATTATCACATACATCATTTACATGTAATGTACATACATTCCAGTCACAAGCACAGCTACGCTCAGCAGTGAGAGAGTGGAAAAGAGAAAGGGAATAAGTGCACAAGCACTCAGTACCGTAGCTAGCGAGTGGAACACTGGAAAGAAATATGATGTAAGCAAGCAAGCAGTCGTGTGGCATAGTGGTAAGCGTGCGTGATATAGCGAGGCAGTATGGGGGATCGAATACTGGTTGACGCATAATTTTTGCAGATTTTAAATCATAGAGTTTAATCTGGTCATTGAGTTTCCATGATAAATATTTAGTTTTCTATGGGGAGACTCGACAATTTTCTTGTTAGTAACGTGGTTGTGTTTCCCATTGTACTATATCCACTTAAAGAGTCTGTCGCAGTTTTTAAGTGATTTTTTGAACTTCAAATGGTTTACAAATTTTAGAAGTTAAGATTCAGCTTGACAGTTTTGGAGGACTCGTAACTTATTTTATAGTTATCCTTTTTCCATTGAAACTATTTCTAAATCTGCGCCAATTCCGTATTCGGTTACCCGTTTATTAATTGGCGGAGCCATTCCTAGAGCGGGTCGGTGATGTCTGTCGGTCTGTCGGTCGGTCTGTCGGTCTGTCTGTGCGCACGATAACTCACGAAAGGATGCATGTATTGGCATGAGATTTTCAACAAAGGTGTTTAAACAATAGGGGCATCATCGCTATTGATTTTGAGCCACATTCGTTAACTAACATCGGAGTCATAGGTAATTATAGTTAATTGTAAGTTTTAACAGGCCATATAAAACATTGAATGTACATATGTTCCACTCACAAGCACACATCCAGCTGAGTAGGAAACGAGTGGAAAGAGAAAGGAAAAACACGCACACGCACACATTCCAGTGGCTTAGTGGTATAGAGCGCGCGAGGGAGGAAGAGAGAGGCATGGGATCGAATACAGCTGGATGTTTTATTTTTGCTTTTTTTTATCCATCGAGTTTAAGTCTTTGAGTTGCAGCCCTTGGTTTTAACCTTCAATACATTATCACAAGTACGGGGTGAGCAGAGAATGCCTGTTTTTAGTATAATAGGTAGTTTGCCTTTACCTACCTATTTGAAACGACCGTTTCTTCAAACCTAACAACCTATTGATTCCTTTATCCATTTAATTTTTTTAAAATCCGCCAATTCCGTATTCGGTTACCCGTTTATTAATGGGCGCAGCCCTTCCTAGAGCGGGTTCGATGTTGTCGGTCGGTCGGTCGGTCTGTCTGTCTGTGCGCACGATAACTCAAGAACGCATGCATGGATTAAAATAAGATTTACAACACAGGTGTATATGCTACAGGGGACCATCGCTATTGAATTTAAGAATTTTTGAATAATTATTTTTAGAGTTATTGATAATTACAGCGCGATGAGTCATCACTTACAATGCAATTACATACGTTCCAGTCACAAGCACAGCTACGCTCAGCAGGCAGAGAGTGGAAAAGAGAAAGGGAAGTAGCGCAAAAGCACACAGTCCAGTAACTGGCGTGTGGAACAAGACTCGAAACAAATATATTTAATGCAAGCAAGAAGTTGCGTGGCGTAGTGGTAAGAGCAAGTGATGTATAAGGGGAGGACGGGGGATCGAATCCAGGGAGCTGATTTATTTTTGCAGATTTTAAATCATAGAGTTTAAGCTTGTCATTGAGTTTCCACCATAAATTATTTCTGCTTTGTATGGGGTGAATAGAGATTTCTCTTTTTAGCTATGTGGTTGCATTTACGTTTATGCTACATCTAATTTATGAGTCTGTCAGATTATAAAGTGATTGCTTGGAATTGAATATGTACATATTGTGCTGTAAGCTTTTGGGGGAAACATAACTACAATTATAATTATCTTTTCCAATAATCCTCTCTTATTTAATCGTTTCTAAATCTGCGCCCATTCCGTATTCGGTTAACCGTTTATTAATGGGCGCAGCCATTCCTAGAGCGGGTTCGATGTTGTCGGTCGGTCTGTCTGTCCGTCTGTGCGCACGGTAACTCAAAAACGGATGCATGCATTAAGATAAGATTTACAACACAGGTCTATATGCTACAGAGGACCATCGCTATTGAATTTCAGAATTTTCGAATAATTATTTTCAGAGTTATTGATAATTACAGCGCGATGAGTCATCACTTACAATGCAACTACATACGTTCCACTCACAAGCACAGCTACGCTCAGCAGGCAGAGAGTGGAAAAGAGAAAGGGAAGTAGCGCACAAGCACACAGTTTAGTAGCTGGCGTGTAGAACAAGACGCAAAACAAATAGGATTAATGCAAGCAACAAGTTGCGTGGCGTAGTGGTAAGAGCGCGGGATGTACAAGGGGAGGACAGGGGATCGAATCCAGGTAGATAGTTTATTTTTGCAGATTTTTAATCATAGGGTTTAATCTCGTCATTGAGTTTCCGCTTTAAATTATTTCCGCCTTGTATGGGGTGATTAGAGATTTCCATTTATGGCTATGTGGTTGTAATTCCGTTAATGCTACATCTAATTAAGAGTCTGTCAGATTTTAAAGTGATTATTTGGAATTGCATATGAACATATTGCGCTGTAAGGTTTTGGAGGAAACATAACTAATATTATAATTATCCTTTCAAATAATCCACTCCAATTAATTTTTTCTAAATCTGCAACTAATAATATTATTATTTTTTCCAATAATCTTCTCCAAATTAATCGTTTCTAAATCTGCGCCCATTCCGTACTCGGTTAACCGTTTATTAATTGGCGGAGCCATTCTTAGAGGGGGTTCATGTTGTCTGTCTGTCGGTCTGTCTGTCTGTCTGTGCGCACGATAACTCACGAAAGGTTGCATGTATTTTTATGAGATTTTCAACGAAGGTGTTTAAACGGTAGGGCATTATCGCTATTAATTTTGAGCCATATTGGTGAACTAGCATCGGAGTTATAGATAATTATAGTTAATTGCAAGTTACAAGTAGCCATATGATACATTGAATGTACATACATACATGTTCCCTCGCAAGCACACATTCAGCTGAGTAGGAAGAGAGTCGAAAGAGAAAGGAAAAACAACCCCACGCAGACATTCCAGTGGCTTAGTGGTATAGAGCGCGCGAGGAAGGAAAACAGAGGCATGGGATCGAATACAGCCGGATGTCTTATTTTTGCATTATTTTATCCATCGATTGTAAGTCTTGGAATTGCAGCCATTGAGTTTTAACCTTCAATACATTTTCATGAGTACGGGGTGACCTAAGAATGCCTGTTTATGTTAAAATAGAGAGTTTGCCTTTACCTATCTATTTGAAGCGACCGTTTCTTGAAACCTAACAACCTATTAACTCCTTTATCCATTTAATTTTTTTAAAATCCGCCAATTCCGTATTCGGTTACCCGTTTATTCAGCGCGATGAGTCATCACTTACAATGCAATTACATACGTTCCAGTCACAAGCACAGCTACGCTCAGCAGGCAGAGAGTGGAAAAGAGAAAGGGAAGTAGCGCACAAGCACATAGTCCAGTAGCGGAGGAGTGAAACAAGACTCGAAAGAAATCTATTGTGTGCAAGGAACTAGTCGTGTGGCCTAGTGGTAAGCGTACGTGATAGAGTAAGGGAGGATGGGGGATCAAATACCGGATAACGCATTATTTTTGCAGATTTTAAATCATAGAGTTTAATGTTGTCATTGAGTTTCCATTATAAAAATTATATGTTTTCTATGGGGCGACTCGAGAATTCTCTTGTTAGTAGAGAATTCTCATGGTAGTAAAGTAGTTATGTTTTCCATTATACTACATCTACTTAAAGAGTCTACCGCAGTTTTTAAAGTGATTTTTTGAAGTTAAAATGATTCACAAATTTTGAAAGTTAAAATTAAGCTGGAAAGTTTTGGAGGAATCGGGTTACCCGTTTATTAATGGGCGCAGCCATTCTTAGAGCGGGTTCGATGTTGTCGGTCGGTCGGTCTGTCTGTCCGTCTGTGCGCACGATAACTCAAGAACGGATGCATGCATTAAGATAAGATTCACAACACAGGTGTATATGCTACAAGGGACCATCGCTATTGACTTTGAGAATTTTTGAATAATTATTTTCAGAGTTATGAATAATTAAACGTGATGAGTCATCACTTACTATGCAATTACATACGTTCCAGTCACCAAGTACAGCTACGCTCACCGGGAAGAGAGTGGAAAAGAGAAAGGGAAGTTGCGCACAAGCACACAGTCCAGTAGCTGGCGGGTGGAACAAGACTCGAAAGAAATATAATGTATGCTAGGAACTAGTCGTGTGGACCAGTGGTAAGCGGACGTAATAGAGCAAGGGAAGATGTGGGATCGAATGCCAGGTGACGCATAATTTTTGCAGATATTTTATCGTAGAGTTTAATCTGGTCATTAAGTTTCCGCCAAAATTATTTCTCCTTTGTATGGGGTGTTCAGAGATTTCCCTTGTTAGCTATGGGGTTGTATTTCCCTTTATGCTACATCTAATTTAAATATCTGTCAGATTTTAAAGTGATTGTTTGGAATTGAATATGTGCATGTTGTGCTGTAAGCTTTTGGAGGAACCATAACTACAATTATAATTATCCTTTCAAATAATCCTCTCCAGTTAAACTTTTTCTAAATCTGCAACTAATAATATACTTATCTTTTCCAATAATCCTCTCTTATTTAATCGTTTCTAAATCTGCGCCCATTCCGTACTCGGTTAACCGTTTATTAATGGGCGCAGCTCTTCCTAGAGCGGGTTCGATGTTGTCGGTCGGTCGGTCGGTCTGTCTGTGCGCACGATAACTCAAGAACGGATTCATGGATTAAAATAAGATTGACAACACAGGTGTATATGCTACATGGGACCATCGCTATTGAATTTGAGAATTTTCGAAGCCTTATAAGCTTACTCCTCCGAAAGCTGCAATCATGGACGCCAAATGTGAGGAACTGGAACGACAAGGACTAATAGAAAAATGCTCAAGCCCTTTTTCGTCCACGGCCTTCATCAAGAAAAAGTCAAACTCCTTGAATGACTACCGAATAATGATTGACTTTCGCGAACTCAACAAACGGACCGTCAAGGACAACTTTCCCATACCAAACCTGCCCAATTTACTCCGTCGTATTCAAGACGCCCGATTTCTCAGTACCATGGATGTTCAAAAAGGTTACTACCAAGTTGAGGTTGCACCAGATTCCAGAAAATATACTGCTTTCAGCACCGATCGCCAATTATACCAATGGAAGGTGATGGCTTTCGGCTTATTCAATGGACCAGCAACGTTCCAGCGTTTAATGAACAACATCCTCGCGCCGTTTATTGGTAAATTTGTCTATGTTTATATCGATGACATATGCATTTTTAGTTCTACATTTGAGGATCACATGAAACATTTACGTCTGGTACTCAAGTCACTGAGAGATGCCAATCTCTCAGTGAATGTGTCTAAATGTCACTTTGGAAAAACCGAGGTTAAGCTTTTAGGTCACCTTGTCTCTGCCAATGGCATTCGCAAAGACCCTGCACATCTATCAGCTATTCGTGACTACCCAGCACCAGGCGACAAGAAAGCCCTAGCAACATTCCTCGGCATGACAGGCTGGTACCTTCAATTCGTACACAACTATGCGGAACTCGCTGAGCCACTTAACCGCCTTCGTCGGGCAGGTACCGGATTCCACTGGGGCCCAGAACAGGCAACGGCTTTCGAGCAGCTCAAAGCACACATGCTAGAAGATATCGTCCTCGCCATTCCAAACTTCTGTCTACCGTTCATCCTCCGTACCGACGCCAGCAATGTCGCCCTTGGAGCAGTTCTTCTGCAAACACAGGACGGTCGTGAACGGATCATTGCCTGCGCCAGCCGCACGCTCAACTCTACTGAACGTAACTACGCCGCGGCCGAACGTGAATGTCTTGGGATAATGTGGGCTCTGCACCGGATGCAGGACTTCCTCGATGGCCAACGCTTCACAATAGAATGTGATCATCGCGCGCTCACCTGGCTGTACTCAATGAGGAACAACTCACAGAAGCTCATGCGCTGGGCCACACGACTCCAAGAATGGAGCCCAAGCATAGAGTATATCAAGGGAAAGGACAACGTCGGAGCAGAAAGAAGAGTACAGGAAACTACTCGAAGCCGTAAAGAAGCGATCTGCGCACATGAAGGAACTTCAAAAAGCCCAATACGACAAAGGTCGACGTTACGTCTCATGCCAGGTGAATGACTCGGTAATAGTGAAAACCTTTACACTATCCAACAAGGACAAGAACGTAGTCAAGGGTTTCTCATTGAAGTATCGTGGGCCAGCTCGCGTCGTGGAGAAAGTGTCGGACCTTCTGTATCGCTTGGAATCACCTGTCGATAACTCTCCTTTGGGCACAACACATGTCTCCCATCTTCGACCCTACGTTCAACGCCAGTCAACTGATCCCTCTACACCAAGCACCAGTTCATCTCTGGAGTGTTCCCCACACAATACTAGCCTTCCGCCTATTGACAACGACCCAGATACATCTCTGCCCTACGTTTTTCTTAACGACATCAGTGAGGATGTACTGCCAATAATGCCTGAGCCTACACATGAACTCCTGCACTCGTCGTCCATCCCCACTATCCCTGAAGTTGAATCCAGCTCCCCGACCACTTCGTTATCGTCTGCTGAACCTCCTGGACTCATCGCGGAAATTCCAACGATAAACGTCCCCGCCGAGCTCCGACAAAGTACTCCAACTACCGGTACATCGACTACAATTACGCCCCCAGCAATTGTTATAACTCCAGTAGAAAACGCTCCCATGCCAGACCCCAATATTGTTAGGAACCCCATCACTCCGCTAAGTGCACCCTGACAAATAGTCAGTCTGAGTTTAGCTATGCTAGAAGAAGCATCTTGTTAAGTATACTTCCTACTAAAGCTTACTCTTTAAGAATTTGAGTGTTTCAGTCCGCTCCAACTTCATTAGTCTCTCCCTTAGCTATAATTACTATTAACTATCTTTAGAATTAAGTATAGGTTAAATCCAGACGTCTTAGGTTAGTGATTATTTAGTTCCTACGACCTTGCTAAGAAATAAAACCCTAGAAATAGATCCGGTTGCCTTGGTGTTTAGAACGATTTATTCATCTCTACGAGAACTCTCTCCGTGAATATCTAACATCGTCATAACTTGACGACCCTAAGGTTGAAGTGTAGCTATATTTCAAATTTAAACTATGTTTACGGACATATCATGTAGCTTACTGTTAGCCTAGATTCTCTTCCTATGCATGACATGCATCTTTTCATAAGCTTTGCATTAATTATTGACTAACCGCCTTAAATGAAGAAAATTACAGGATTAATATCAGTATTTATCATTTTTTATTATATCAAATTTTACATTTACCACAATCCTTTCGAGTAGTAGTAAAGTGTCTGTAAGATATCAAACCGCTGGTCCGGTTATAACCGCAACTTTTCAATATCGTTTGTACGTCATCCGGTTTCATGAAGGGGAAATCGGCTGGAGAAAGCAGAAAGTTTCCATAATACTCTACCCATTTTACGCTCATACACTATGCACTACATTGCATGCAATAACTCTCTTTTGATCGACTTCAAGTCTAGTCAAGCATAGTAGAGAGACGAACTTGTTAGAGATCTAATTTAATCTCAACTTCACAAAAAGGCCCACTTCACTTACACGCCCAATATAATACATTTAGCACCATTATAAATAGCATAAAAACCTTTGCTGTTAAACAATTTGTGTACACTTGAGCCCCTCTTTACGACTTTCAACCCTCTCCTTATCCTCCCACTTCGCCACAATCTGTACTTCAGCTGCAATTTCCACGCACTAATTAAATTAACCTCTCAATATGTGTCGCATCTTCTTGATTTTACTCTTGTGCTTTCTCTTCCTTTTTCACCCAGCTCCAATCGTGCAACTGACTATTGTTACATCAATCGTAGATTTCTCACACTACAAAACTGCCGCTTTATAGCATGGCAGCCAAACTGCAACAAAACTTGCAAATGGCTAATTTTTGCTATCAGCCCAACCGTGTAACATTTTTCCCTGAGCCCACAAAGATTTTTACAATACTGATAATGCCCAACAATCACTTGTCATCAGCATTACATTTCGATTTCTACCTTCTGTATACAGAATAACTAACGCATGACCAAAAACCATTGACCAAACTTTTGAACAGTAAAAATTATTACTGGGTTGAGAACGCATCAATTGTTCGCGGGGGGTAGATCTTTGGCGGAAGGTGTGGAATTAATTCATTTGTGTGGACCAGCGATGGCTACGACCCTGGCGCATCGGGTCGTCTAACAAGTGAAAGTAAGTCACGTGTTGTTCCTTTCTACGACCCGGTCACATTTGCTCACGTGTGGCCTACCACCAATATTACGACCCGTGAATACATTGGGTTACTTATTGATAAAATTAAGACTGTGTAGCTGACCAATTGTACAACTGGGCAACAAATGTTTATCTGAGAAATTGGTTAAAGAAAGAATATAAGTGTTGGTTGCAACCTGACAACCAAAACCGGGAGCAAATAAAAACGGCCTTGTAAAGACCATTGGAAAAAAACCTGAGCGGAGTAATTGGAGGAAGGGAACTCAGAAACTTTCGGTTCTCCACTATAGTGGAGAACCTGCTTGCGCGTGAGAATCCCAAAGCTTCTCTTATGGGAGTGGGAAATTGGGTGATGCCGCTCAATTGAACTTTTATTTCCTTCCAAATTATGGTGGTTAGAGCGCCTTGCACCCTGGATTATTGTGTGCGGGAGACTTCAGATGTGTTTCAAAACAAAAACCACGAAAATCCGCCAAAATAAAATTTCCACAGCATCTCAACTAAAACATGCACTGAAGTTAGCTTAGGTTGTGATATTAAAATAACACAGGTTAGGCAAATAATAGGGATAATTGAAAGTCGGGACTATTTTGAATTATTTAGTCGGGTTTTCTTTGATCTGTGTTGCGAATGCAACTTGAATATATTTGATACTAATTGCGGGGCAAGAAGTTAGCCATAATTTTTTTGAGGTTCATCCGCTGAACAGTGTGTTGATTTATGGTACATAGAGTAAGTTGCAACTTTGTTCATTGTGTAATATTGTAGAAACAAACCCCTTTGGTAAGCGAAATGTAACAACGAGGATTACAGCAAGCAGAGACCTTTAGTGATTGCGACCTTAAGTTTCTAAGTGAAATCCAGAAGTAAACAAACATGAACAACATTGTGATATTAAATGCACAATTGCAAGGACCGATTTGTTTTCTTTTAACGCTCTTGCTAATTGCGGACTTGATACCTGATTCGTAAAAACGAAAAAACAACCCCTGCGTTTATATTTTACCCGCAATTTTAAGTGTATTACTATGATGTTAATAACGGTTATGGTTTTCTATGAGTATTCCATAGATTGATGTTGTTACGGGGTTAATTCCAACACATAGGACCACAGTTTTATTTACAAAAAACATTTGGCTCATATCATCTGAGCAACTGTGTGTAACGATAAAAATGATTTGCAGTAGCCTACTTTCTCTCGCTTCTGTACTACTTGTCTACTTAGTCTACTTGTACTGTAGAGTTGGTACCTACATAACAAAATATTGGTTACAGCTTGTGCAGACCACTGTGTTTAAATCTCTTATTTCACCCATCCAGTTGTATACCGAATTATCTGTATCAAAGCTTAATGGAAACTAAAGATGACTTACTCAACGACTTTTTTAATTCATTTAATTTGACTACTAACTGCTGGATCATATTTTTACTATTTAAAGTTGTAGAAAATCATCGGAAGAAGATTCATCTAAAAGTTCGTAAAAAGCTGTCTTTGAGTTTTCCCTTGCAATCTTACCACTTGCTTGCGCAAGTATTTTAAATTCCGCAAAAAACATCCAGCTTCTAACAAGAATTACGCAACAGTGATCCACTTAGCGGATAATATATTTTACTATGCACCACTGGAACTAGCATCCATGGGAACATGTTTAGAATTATGCAACAATGACACATGCGTCCTGAAGAGGTTGAAAGCGGCATCTTACCAAACCTATAGCGCTGCCGTCAAACAAATAGCTCACCAGTCATATTTATAGCTCCAATGTTTGCGTACATCGAATACTTATATTTGCGTCAAGGTCTTTTACCTCTTTTAATCATCTTTGCAAATTTTTATCTTACTCATCGCTTTGACTTTCCTCCACCGTTTCACAGTTTGATCTAGGAGGGGTGGGAAAAGGTAGAATCTTGAAGAGATGAGGAAAGGAAGAATCTTGATAAGATGAGGCAAGGAGGATTCTTGTATAGATGAGGAAAGGAGGAATCTTGATAAGATGAAGCAAGGAGGAACCTTCTTGAAGGGATTGGGAAGCTTTAGCAAATTGAAGAGAAGGTGAAAAAGGCGAAGTGAAAATGAAGGGAAAGTGTACACACAAACTTTGAGATTTATAGTTAAGATAATATATATATATAATATAGACAATATTGGTTCCGGGCCAAACAGGGGTTTGGCAGCACCAGTATTAGCGAGCTTGTCCGCCCGTTCATTGTTCCAAAACCCTTTGTGAGCAGAAATCAATTGACGCTCAACCTCATTGGATAACCCCAAGATATGTAGAGCCTCATGGCACCTAGTAAGTGTTTTGGATGTGGAGTGCGAATTGCCAAGAGCAATTACATTGCATAGACTATCACTAAATATGCTTATACGCGTATTTGTGATGGGAAGTTTTACCACGGACTCAGCTGCCTCAGTGATAGCCTGCAGCTCACTTTGATTGATCGTGGTAAGTGACCCGAGAGCCCCTTTTGCCCACCGGCAACCATCGTCTGCGGAATATTGGAGTGTTGGATGCCGCCGGGCCAACGGAAAAGAACCCAAAGCCCGACTTATCCTGTGACCCACCTTGTAGCAGGCAGTGTATATCCTGGAGAAAGGCACGGATATACGCGTGCTAGCCATTATAAGGACAATGGGGTAAAAGTCGTCATGGTTTGGCGCCTTGAACAATGAAAACTCACGGAGAGTATTGCTCACTCTATCCGGAGTCATCCACTCTTCCACCCTACTGACTTCAATGACAGTGTGTTTGGCACTAAAGCGAATCGGGGAAGCTGCCCCAGGAAAATGCATCCCAAGCTGCTCTACCAGAGTTTTGCTATAATTATCTGTGGAGGTTCCAGAGCTTGCCCTCTTTATCCTATCCAGATTTCGCCTTACGTTCCCGATGATACGATAAGCCCGTATTACCTAGGGCATACTGTTTATTTCTCCACAGAATTTTGCCCATGATCTCCGCTTTGCCTTGCGCAGAGCCTTGGAGTAGGCATTGCGCTTCTCCTTGTACGACTCTCACGCTGCACCCAACGGTGGATGGCGATAAGCCGCCTTCGCCTCCTTCCGAAGCACAGAGAGATCCACATTTCACCACGGAGAACGCTTCTTAGAGCCCCCCACGCAGCGTACAGGACAAACAGCATCCATTGAACTGCCTAAAGCGCTATGCAATTTGCCCGCCATGTCCTCAATTCCCTCAGGTATCAGGCATGGTTCCACATTGAATTTCTGCTCTTCAAAAGTAGGAGGAGTCAGGTGACTGTTCATTACTGCCAGGTTATTAGCAACCAGGAACTCCAGAAGTGTATGACCTCTGGTGTTGCAATCACTACTTCCCCACATGAGGTGGTGGGAGTTAGCATCTGCGCCAACAATAAGTGGTAGATTGCGTTCGTTACAATAAACAGTTAAATCCGCTAATAGCTTAGGAGGATGAGCAGTTGAGTCGCCCGGCATGTATACCGAGGCAAATACAATTTCCTTATTCAACATCACAGCATTAACATTTCTGTTGGCTACAATGCATGCCCTGGGGGCTTTGTCCTCTGGATTTACACTCAAACCTGATTTGCTACCATCAACCGAACCCGACTCTTGTAATGATAAGGTTCCTGTATAAGGTATGTATAGGAGTCATCGTCATTTGGAGGTGGGCTCTGCTCGTCACCCATACCCTTTCCACGCACGTCAACAAGCGTTTGAGTCGCTTGTTTTGCATGGTAAAGATTTATTTGCACCACAGTGCAGCGGGAGGCCGGCGAACTGTCCCCACCCCGCCGCACTGTTGTGTAATGGCCAGGGCTAAACCCCTAACCATTAGGTAGCTGAGCAGCACCCGACACCGATGACTTCTCCTTTTTAGCCGGACGGCTTAATTGCAGAGCGCGGACCAGTAGAGTCCCATAACGGCGCAACATACCATCATGGGACAGAATAAACTACCTGTTACACTGTGGTATAACCACCACATTTTGAATTCTACGCTGCCCGTCTTTCCCCGTTTCTCTTGGGTGTTCGCTCCGAATCCAGCCATTAGCGGCTAAACCAGGATTGCATGCCCGTAGCTGTTGGCAAACCACTTCCAGGTTGAAGTCCTAGGGGGTCCAGCCAGTCGCCCTGGACGGATATGTGAGGAGAAAGCGGTAGCAGGATTTCTCCACTGCTGGTGCTTCCGCCTCCTTGTATGCTACGAACCGGATCTTCGCTCCATCCTCTAGCAGCATCTCGAATCGTGGGACCAGCAGTAGCAGTGCTTCCGCCTCAGCCACGGAAAAGCACTCTACACGCGGTCTACCACGAACGTAGGACGAGAATTTGACACCCGAGAAGCGTTCCTGGCCCAAGAAGCTGTCAAAGGCCGGCACCCACTTTTCCCAGAACTCCAGAATGAATGGATCTTGGGGCTTGTCCCGTAGTGTGATAATTATCACGCATCCATCCTCCACGGGGTTTGGCGGGACTGGTTCAGCCATTGCAGCGGGCTTGTTCCCCGCTTTTGGTTTCTTCGTCCTGCTCTTTCTTCTCTTTTCTTCTCAACAGGATTGTTCCTATTGGAAGAGACGGCAATCGCTGAAGAGGACGATGTTTCCCCTTTCTTCAGCTTCTTCGGAAATACTTTCATAAGTCTCCCCATAGTGTATTGTAGATGGTGTAGTTGCCTTGGAAACGCGTGATTGCATGCATTCAATGGCTAGTCGGGTGACACTACTGAATTCCTACTCCTTAGTCTACTTGGGGTGGTGAGCCAAAAACGTTTAGGTTGGCTGTCGCAACCTGACCTGAGCGAAGCGAAATGAGGCCGGAGAACTTAGCTCATAAGGTTCCGCTGAATGCCTGGCCAATGCAAGTACAGAATTGGGAACACATCGCAGCCGGGCCAAGCGAAGCGTAGGCTCCGGCCGCTGTGTTTCTTCTTCAAAATACTGGTCATTATACTACATCAAGAATTTTAAACCAAAATTCAATCACGATTCAGTATACAGCAGCAACTATAAGTTCACGAAAGGGTTTTTTGAAACCCATTGAATGCTGACGGAGAAATTTTGAATTGTTCTTGAAGAAATATAGCGGCATTTGGTATTGAAACCCATTTACAATACTACTTGGCTTGTATATACTACTTGGCAGCAAGTATATACAAAATGAGTAGATCGTATCAAATTCACTTCCAGATGACACAGCAAGGAAATTGCCCATAGACACCGCAATAAAATCTCTGTGCCATCGTTCGGCTGCAGTATTTTTACCGATGCGGTGTCTGATTTTCATTTGAGTTACGGTTATAATTTCTAGCTTGGGGCGTGCTCTTAGTCTCTACTTTAGAGTTTGGATTCTGGTAACTTGTTTGTTCACTCTGTTTACACAATTGCGGAACTGCTCTAGACACAATGTTAATGTGGATGTGTATTTAGTATACGCAGCGTAAACACGGTACTGTACCCAATAGAGTTACCTGACTACCCTTCATACAATTCATTGATTCTTAAAACGGATGATATACTTAGTGGGTAATGCTTGTTTCATATCGTTTGGTGAGGATTTCTTTTTTTCTAGCAGGTTTTCGTAGGATTTTGATAAAAACGGTAGTACTGATATTGGTCGGTAGGATCCTGGCTGGAGGGGTTCTAAATTAGGTTTAAAGATTGGAGTCATAGTTGCGTTTTTTAAATCATCGGGAAAATTCTTGTATAAAGGATTTTATTTGCTAGAATAGACAGAAGAAGCGAGAGCTCTTTCTTAAAACTATTTATATTTTAGGTGGGATAGCAACGCCTGCGTCTTATTTTGCATTAAATCGTTTTACTATCCTTATTATTTCTTCTTGACTGACATCGTGTATAAAAAAATCCGTGTGATATGCGGGGCATGAGGATGTAGTTAGCTGTTTAGTTATTTCACTTTCAGTTTCATACATAAAGCCTGAGTTGTCACCATGTGGGATTATAGTAGCTTGGAGGAGCTGTGATGATATTTCTTGGGGCTCTGTTATTTCCCTGCCTTCTAAAGCTAGCTTGTTGGGATATTTAGCTTTTAGGGAGGAGCCTGTAAGTTCTCTAAACATCTGCCACATTTTAAGTGAATGTTTAGCCTCCTGGAATTTGTTTGTAAAATAATATCTCTTTGCTATTCGAATAGAGGTATTGACAAAATTACGATATTTATTGTAGGCATCCCATTTGATGAGGCCTAGCTTGGCTTGAGACTTAAGATAATCTTGATGGTGCATTGCTCGTCCAAGAGCCGGAGTGAACCACGGATTTTGAAGAGTTTTAACTTTTCGTTGCTGAAGCGGCAAGTACGTGGTAACGATAGGAGAATAGAGCATGTTTAGGGAGCTTAGTCTATCGTTGGGGTTTTCTAGCGATGACAGTACTGATACAGGAAAACTACATATTTCTTTTGAAATTTTTTCTAGGGAACCTTTGTCACGTAGGTGCTTGTAGTTCCTGCTAGTAATTTTAACTAGGGTATGTGTCAATTTCTTACAGAGCTTGCGGACGAGATATATACAGTCGTGGACCGAGATACCTCTGGGAATTACTCCTAAACATATTTATCGCTCGGGTGGTATTAAAACACGGGATCAAGAAGAGGGGAATAGTCCTTCCTGCAAAAGGTTGGCTCTCCAATAAATTGGTTAAGTTTTAGGGATTTTACAGTTTTTAGCAAAGCTTTAGTGTAAGAACATTTTTGGTTTAGTAAATTTATATTAAAATTACGTAAGAATGTGTTCGGTTGACTGATTTGGCATTTGCTGAAGGATAGAATCAAGTTGTTGCAGGAAGTAAGGTATACTGGATTTGGGTTGGCGATAT
The DNA here is from genome assembly GCA_906901655.1 of Sminthurides aquaticus. Classification (NCBI taxonomy): domain Eukaryota; kingdom Metazoa; phylum Arthropoda; class Collembola; order Symphypleona; family Sminthurididae; genus Sminthurides; species Sminthurides aquaticus. The sequence continues at coordinate 305,456 of CAJQTT010000001.1, forward strand.
AAACATGTAACTAGGATTGGGGAGGAGAATGGTGGTCTTAAGACTATACCTTTGCATTCTAGGTTTTCGGTAAGGTCTGGATACTTTACAATCTCATGATTTACATTTTCTTTAACGTAGCATGCAAGTCCCCCTCCTTCCCTAATTCTGTCCATTCTAAAACATTTGTATCCTGCTAAGTCAATATTGAAAGTCTGATTATAGGCTAGCTTGGTCTCAGCAGATAAATGTGCAGTGATTGAGCTAGTTCCTGCATTTGCTATACTTTGTGTCGTAAGCCGTTTACGTTTAGGTGAAATATCTTGAAGCCCTTATTAAATGCGCTAGGAGTTGAAATGTGAATACGAGGTAGCGGACTTTCTATTTAATGTTTACACTCCTTTACAAAGTCTGGGCATTGTGTGAGCGGGAATAGTGCATATACTAGATTTTTTACGGGATGTGTGGTTTTACATGCTATATATTTAACTGGGCTCGTTATCCTAATTGATGAGAAGATAAATTTACTAAGCTTACATGATTGACACATCCAATCTCCGGAAGATAGAGCGTAGTTGAATTCTTGGTCGGTGATCTTGAGGCAGATTTTTTGAAAATATTGTTGACACTTTGAACAGCGGATGCCGGACCGGCATTTGTTTATTTGCAGGATACACCAGGAATGAAGTGGTTTGGTTGATGGTAGTAGGGAGTGAAGATGGAGGAGGTGACGTCAGTCCAGGTCAGCAGAGACAGCTTGGTAGTCTGGTTCCTGGGGGACGCCGACGCCCAGAGCGGTCTTGGTACCGGTCTGAGGTCACTATCTTTCCTCACAGCGCCCGTTACAGATGGTATGCTGCGCATACGTGGCTTGAGTTAGGGGCCAGGGACCCTAGTAACTAGTAATTCTTACTCTGAGGAGAGCAGAGCACGAGAACCTTCCAGCTCAGAAGTCTGGAGGAAATCATCCATGAAACTAGTAAATTATTTAAATTTCGAAATGGGTGTTGTTAACACATCTAATACTTTTGGTGCTACATTACATTTCACGCAATGTGTAAGTAGTGATTCCATTTACACGTTATAAGTAAGTACAGTCAACATTAAGTTGTAAATTTGGTTAAGTCGTGAAAACCTAAGTTGTCTGGACTTCCCGTAACGAGTCCGTGTAAGCGTTCTATGGTTTACTCTCTGATTCCCAATCAATGCACCAAAGCGGCATAGCAGCATAGAGTAAACCATAGAGTTCTAACACGGACCCCAACTTCTTGCACATTGCGTGAAATCAGAAAGGTTTATAAATTAAATAATATAATAATAAGTAAATGTTTTATGAATGCTTGCTCATACAGCAAGGGTTTAGTCAGAAAAAAACGAAATTGCATGTGTGTCATATTCGAACTCGTGCCCACCATTTCCCCCCCTCGCGCTCTACTCATTGTACCACCTCTGCCGTGTTGAAATCCTCAGGAAAATGTTCTCTACTTTTATTCTGAGCTTCAACTTTTCTCGCCCTATATTTCCTTATGTACCATTAGTGTGATTTGACTGCACCATTAGAAAGAGCTCAAGAAGATCTATCGAATGGTGTATGCATTATAGGGAAAAATTTATCACGTACAGTGCTACTCCATTGTAAGCTAAGCCTTTATGGGAAAATCTAGACAAAAGCCTTGTAATATGTAAGACGACCACTTCATCAAATATTGCAAAAACACATTGGTAAACCGCTGGTGTACTCACTAATCTACAGTTTGTAAATCCAAGGATCTTTAAAAAACTCCCACCTGTAAACTAGCTTAGCTTCATTGTATTTGTTGAATACTACATGAAATAAAACTATTTAAATTTCTTTTACTCCAATTTTTATTCTGATTAATCATTGTTAGTGTTTCGATGCAAACCACATGCCCGTAATATATGCACATATAAACATACTGTTTGTCAGATTCTCATGTCCGAGCTTTGAATGGCCCGCGCGCTTTGTTCAGCCTATCACGTACCCCACTTCGCCCTAGCATCTAATCGCTACACAGCAGCGCACATGTTCCACTCTCTCTCCACTGCTGTGGGCGGGAGAAAAAGACGATTCTCTGCCTTTCTTCGGTCATTACTCGGCTCACAAGCGTCTCAGCTTCAAGCAGTTTGCATTGCTGCATAGCTGAAGTCTTTTTCTCTCTTTCAGTTAAAATTTGATTTCTATAGGTCAAAGGGTGCAGCCACTGTTGCGCCTGAGGTCAATTTAGTCAGAAAACATGACTTTTTTCAGTATCAAATTTGTAGCGTCCGTACCCTTTGACCTATGGACATTAAACTTAGGCTGAACAAGAGACGAAAAGTTCATCTATGCAGCAATGCAAACCATTTGACGCTACAACGCTTGTGAGCCGAGAAATGACCAGTGTAAAGAAGAAAGGTTTAGAATTCTCCTCGCTCGGACATGAAAATCTGAGATACGGTATGTACCTACACGCACCACCCATTAGACCGCATTAACAAATTTTCACATAAGTACGACAAGAATTAGTAGGTTTGATAAATTAATGTTAGTTCAAACTTGTGAATCATTCCTGCTATTGCTGATTGAGCGAGTATTGTACCCCTCTGTGCTCCAAAAGTTAAGGGAGAGAGGGACTCCAAAAGTTGGCCCGGCTAAATAGCCCTGCCCTGGCTACTGTAGCCGGGCGACTGAAATTTTGTGAGGGATTACTTTTCTTTTCGTAGCCGGGCTACGTCGGCCATTAGCCAAAGGCTACAAGAAGCTTGATTACAGCACAAGTTTTACACTCTTAACATAAAACTTCACACCAATTCTCATGCAACCATTCAAATACAATTTTTACTGCTATTCCGCAGATTTTGTCCCACAGAATGGCAAAAAAGCTAGTCCGAATCCCATTCAAATGGATCATTTTCAGATTGCCATTCTATGCAAATATAAGGACTCCATAGAGTGGTGAAGTTAATTCGCAGTTCATCGTAATCAGCTTCCGTAACTACAGTTCTGTGATATTTAGTCGCTATTTAATAGTATCCTCTGGTTGCCAACAAAAATAACGATTGGCAAATTGTTAATATGCAAGGCTAAAAAAGTATGATATGTTAAAGTAATTATGTGTAATGTCCTATTTTAAATTTTTTACGAATCAAGGAAGCATACCAATTTTGTTATCACTTCATTGCAAATTCATCATGCATTTAGCTTTGCTGGATGTACCTTCGAATCTGGCTGGATTATTAAGCTCGTACATTACTGAAAGTGGAATGCAGGCAATGAGTGTGTAATTTTTGGGGGTTGGACTTTTTCATGGCCACGTGGCCATGACCACCTTCTTGGGGCTGTGCGTAAGTGACGTTCGTGGCCATGGCCAACCCGTTCATACCTACGGATATGACATTTTAAGTGGTAGCCATCACATTTAAAGGGTGACCATTTTAATTGAACGCGGACCGGAGGTTTAGGTAGAGAAAGGGATACGAATTGTTTGCTATTGGGTTTAGCATTAATTTGTTAAGGGCTGGCCTTATTTTCCCCGGGTTCCTACCTTTATTGATCCGTGCGCAGCAAGTAACAATACTTGTGGAAAATACTATCATTTTCGTGGACGCATTTACGTTTTCATCTGTGTGGGCACAGTTGAAAAGTAGAGCTATAAATAATTGGAGAAGAATTATCATTATAGTTTAATGACTTTACTATTGTGTACAGACAGGAATTAATTCTTCATGAAAAAATTTTATTTTGCAAGGTCAGATAAATAACACATTGCAACTTTGTGAAATTACTGTAGATACAAAAATTGGAGCAGGATAGAAGCTATCCTTTTCTGCCGGTTTGATCATTTTAACACCTGGGAGTACACATTAATAAAGAAATTATGCAAGAAAAAGCATGAACCTCAGGAGACGGAACAATTCTTTCATATCACAATGGTATCTTGTTCGTTACTGCTATATATTGAAATGGCGCGCAGATTTGCTTGTGCAAACTCATCATTTTCGCTAACTTTCTTGGTATTCAACCGTAGTGCGAAATTTTTATTTATTTTAGCATTATCAGAGCCTCTTGTAACCAAATTAAGTCGCTTGAACCCTTTGACCGGGGCATGACCTCTCCAGGAATACTACTATATTAGGCTCGTAACCGGCTCTGATAATGCTTTTCGAGGTAGATCCGGTCGATGCGTAGTTCTAAAAGCGGTTTGTATAGATTTGCGGGTCGATTTTTTGGGTTCGATGGGAATGCTGCAAAAAGGATAGCTCCGCTATCGATGTTTTCCAGCAAGATTTCTTGTGAAAAATCCGACATTTTTGAACATCGGGTTTTCAAAAAAGGGCAATGTACTTACGCCGGGACCCTATACAAGTTGAAGTGCTACCTTTCGGCTACCTGATCGCCTTGGTCCTATTGTAAAGTAGCTGCCCCTTTGGGAGATATGGGGGGTCAAAGATGTGACCTTTTTCCGGGTTTTTTGCTCACAGGTACCACCAAAAAGGTCATAGAGGTCTAAAAATTTGCACACTACCCTTATTTCATATGGAGAATCTAATTTTATGACTCTCAGAAAGATTCCATTACCAACTACCCGGATCCCGGGAGCTACTACCCGGGTAGCAAAAACTGCCCGGATCGGATAATTGACCTCTTACACTTATATTACCGTGTTTCCTACATCACCAGCTTTCCAAAAATGTATAATTTGTAGGGGGTCACTATTTTACGGATTTCTTTCTATTGACTCAAAACACTGTGCCATGGCCACGAACGTCACTTACGCACAGCCCCAAGAACGTGGCCATGAAAAAGTCCGACCCTAATTTTTGGCCCAAGAGAAAGTATGATGACAAATCTTTCCCCAATGTGGCAAGGAGTTGAAAATGTTGCCACATTTTAAGAATCGTGTGTTAAATTTCATTATACAGCTTTTTAATATCGTCCAGAAATTGCAATATATTTTCAAAAATAAACATAACTTCCAGCGCGTATTTAAGCGGTTATGTATTAAGTAACCTTCGTTTCCCACAAAATCCCGTCTTAGGAGGCATGTATGTTTTTCCAGGACATGAGTTCTTATTTCAACTTTTATATTAACATCCTCTCATCCAATCTAGGATTCTGGCAACTAACAGTTGAACCAATACGGCCGAATTCTAAGTGGGAAACGCTCTTCGGCATGAACGATTGTATCATCGAATCTCCAGAATTCATCCTCGCTAAAGAAGTAGGTTTTCCCTGCAAGAGAAAACACATGATGAAAGGCAAGGCTTCTACTCCCTCCTAACCGAGACTTGTAATTTGCTTCCACCCGTACGGAACAACCGAGGGGGAGCCTAATGTGAGAGGAACAGCTGACCGCAGAAACCTTTATGGTTACGAAAACATTAGATTCACTACAGCTATCATTCCGAAGGCCAGCTGTTCTAGACTTAAGTAATCACATTTAACATCTCTTTCGTCCTTCATCTCTTTTTCGATTCTCTACAGTTCCTTCCTCAAATGTTTAATAGGGCCAGAGTCAGGGACGGCAAGGAAACGAGTTGAGCGAGCCTGCGGTCTCGGAATTTACTGATTTCGATTAAAATGTTTTCACTTAAACTTGTGTAATCACAAAATAATTTGCGAAAAAAACTTCAATGGATCTCCTCCCACAAAGGTTTCCCATAGAATGAGTTTAATGTATACAGACATGACGTAAGTTGATTTCTGTGAGACTTTGATTGTAAGATTCTCTCCTCTTGCTTTGCATTTATATCCTCCAGAGCTAGTAAAGAATGAAATGAAACGACGGATAATCAACTCTAATTCCATCCTACCCACCGACTTCTCCTCATTAAATTATAAATAAATAACATAAATCTCTCTCAGGTCTTTTGATTACGGAAGAGAAAATCCGAGACAAATGCATTCAGTATGTATTTTTACCATCTCTCCATCGCAGAACTGATCTTATCGGCGCCGGGATTCCTCCCCATCTCTCTTCTATTTCCATCGGGTAGCCTTCGTCCACACGTCCAGACGTCTCATTATACCGCCAGTACAGGCTCCCGCTATCGTAAAAACAACAAGTTGCTTGCATTTATCATTGGAACGCCCTTTTAGCAACTCCCTAAACCGATAAATTTTCCATCATGTTTACATTAACGTTACTTGACACACGCGTCATATTTAAAGAACCATGCAATAAAATATGGGAGAGTAGTCATAAGATTCCAAAGTTAGAATATCTTAACTAACTGTTAATAACCGTAGATCATCCGTGAAGATTAAAAGAGTTATGAGTATGACCGAAATTCTCGAGTGTTATTTAGGAAGAGGTACCGGTAAGTCCACCTTCAAATACTAAAAGCTTAAGATATTTGAGGTAGGCTAGAATATTTTCTTTAACAGCGATTATACATATCTGCATAATGAATTCTAAAATTTCATGAACGATCATTTGTGGTAATTCCGCTTTAAAACACTTACGTTTGTAGATTACCTTTTTCTCAAACAACACCCCTTCTACCTATATATACCATCTAGTAATACTGCAATACACATTACCCATGACCTGATATGGGTCTTAGAGTAGTTTTTTCTATTCTTACCTGAAAAAATAAGTGAGCAGATTTTTTTCCCAAATGAATGCTCCATCCAGTTTTTTGAGCGAACTAGGTAGGCCGAGAGAAGTCAACGCTTTTGGGTTATCCGCCCTTTCTTGGGTTCCGTTCAGCTCCCAGAATTGATTGCCTGGGTAAAGTAGAAAGTAGAACGAGGGAATACGAAATTTGATAAAACCTTTTAATAGGCTTCATTTCAAAACCGTATCAACGCCTTGAATAAATCATTTATCTACACTTCTACCACCGTATCGCTTCAATTTTCATAATCATAAGGTAAGTGAGGCAACTTCTTCATCCAATTCCGCCTGGAGCGGAAAAATTTTCTCCAGAAAAAATGATGTAGCAGCCAATTGGACGATTTGATCCGCCAGCAAGTCAAACCAATAAACTATTCCTTATCACATCACCCACTTCCAACAACATTTCAAATCCACCAACTAAACCGGAAATTCAAGAACCAATCGGAACTCCAGAAATTCGGAAAATATAGATAACTCAACTTTGCCAACTTTCTTCTTCTTCCTCTTCCGTCATAATTTATCAAACTTTCTCCACCTACTTCCCTCCGCTCCCACTGCTTCTCAATCGCACCTAACCTAACTTCTGACTTCTTACGTTTTTCCATTTCGAAACATTGGAGCTAGTCTTCTTTATCTATTTCAACACGATCCAGTTCCGCTAGACGTATACAATACAATGTCTCTTTCATTTCAACTTTTGCTGTAATCAAAGGTTTTTTGGTTCGGGTCAATCAATAACATGCAAAGGCAATGTCTCCGCCGTGTGTGTTAATCTTATTAAGGATTGTGTCAAAGACAGGAGTTTGAACATAAAATAGGTAAGAAGAAGGAAATGAGAATTCTTCCCACCGCCCCAACCGACACCAAAAGCAGTGTGCGTGAGAAAATCAAAGTTATTGGGAGAAAGTGAGGAAATTTTTCCGTCATTGAGCCGTTTATATCTCAAAGCCAGATGAGGTTCATTCCTCGAAAAGTCTAGCTTTTGATTGGTTGGCTTAATCGCATCTGGCTAGGATATAGGAAATAAGTGAAAGGGAAGACGAGAGTGCTTTACCTGAAAAGAAGATGAGTTTCCCATCCGACTCTCTCTCGTATGCCGCATCTACACGGTCAAGATGAGTTAGGGGTGAGAAGAGCTGTCCGATTTTGACGGGATAAGCAGGTGCGGGAGTCATTCCCCGGTCCCCCAACCGCCACATATACTGTCAAACACACCCGAAATAATATTTAATACGTACGCACTCGAGCCTCCCGAGTGCCGGCGGGTCTATCGGATCGGTGAACCAGCCGGCAGTCAATTCAATATCTATCAATCCGACTTTCCCCAAACCAAGAAAAGAGTATGGGCTAAAAGCAACTCAGCAAGTCTCCACTTTCATATACTCAAATCCGTACTCAAGCAGATGCCAAACAGCTCTCTCGGAATCCGTTCCAATAATTTCGTGTCTAACAGTTCACAGTTAAGAATCACTTTCTGCAAATCCACCAACGCTCAAAGCAGAAGTGCACCAGAACGTGAGTTGGAAGATGTATTTTCTCCTCAGTGCCTCTTATCTCAAGGGATCAAAGGATTCCAACGTCTTACGCAAGACTTTTTTTCCAATCCTCATATTTTTTCATGAAAAAATCAATCCGATTTATTTCTCCTATCAATCCCAATAACGAATTTTTATGCTAAATGTTCTCTAAAATACATCTATCTCAAGTTTCAGAGGATAATCAAATGTGCTCTGCTCTACCATTCTTTTTATATAACTTGCAAAATTCCTCATCCATATGACCTACGGAAGCTTCACTAGAGGGAATGTAAAGGTCAGCTCCTTACATCCAATCTAATAGACGTAGTGCGGAGGTTGTGTTTAGTCTGCCTCCCGGTCGTTAGCCTAATTACTAGCGACGAGGTCCGCTTGACAGGGTAGAGCCGTTAGAGATAGCGCGCAAGTCGTTAGTCGTTGGAGCGTTAGTGTTATGAGCCAGTCCGCGCAGTAAGTGGAAAAGGTCAGATGCAGTAATAAGCGCAATACACAATAGATCGGGTTCAAGGGAATGGACTAGTTGGTGTTATATTCTAGCGTAATATTTACAAGAGATGTTTATCTCCCCACGGACTCTACGCGAGAGTGCGGGTTTCTTTTGGAAAACATGATGCGGAAGCTGAGTGACCATTATAATTAACTTTTATGTTAAAAAATATTTCGTATTCTAATATTTTTTCTTCATCAAATTGAAACATTTTTTTACATAAAAGTTAATTATAAAGGTCATACCAGCTTCCACATGTTTTCCTCAAGAAAGCCGCACTCCTGCATCTATTACTTCTCACCAAGCTTGGATGAATTTACAGCACCTATAAAGATAGTCGGTAAAGGAGCTACAATTACTTTCATTATTTGACCCTCTGCCATTCCCAAACGGGTTATTCGATGGGAGCCATATTTAGTATGAGTGACCCTTGACCTAGTCCCTATCTAGAAACGCAATCTAGAAGTTCCTAGTGTGGTATTTCTGGGTATCACTCCAAGTTAGACTACTATGTATATTATGCTAAATAGTGTGGAGTGGTTACTCGTGCAGTAGGGTAGCTTTGAAATCTGGTAACATACGGTTTCATTTTAATGTTTCACAAAGCCCGCTTGGTAGCTGTAGGTTAGGTACGGACGGTAGCATGCACGAGTGCTTTCACTCATTTCTCTTCGGCATTGCTGGATCTTGCCATAGATGTATTAAAGTTTGCTCGCTTTCCCTGAGCCTGCGGATATGAATCCTCTAATCTCTGATTCCTCACCACAGGAAAGTTCTATCCAGTTAACTTTCATAAAACAAATTAATTTAGCCTCTACTCCTTTCCTTACCTGATTACGAAATACGAATATTTCATTTCGGAGAAACGAGATTGTGAGCGGAAGGCTGCTGCATAACTGTTTGATTTTCTCCAACTCTCTTTTCTCTCCTGATTCAGATGACTCCGTGTTTTTCTCCCCTGAGGATTCATTTGATCCGTCTCCTGAACCCTCGCCAGTTGCACGTTGTGTCGTTGTTACGGGAATTGAAGGTGTAACCGTAGGTCTCCTGGTTACATCTCTTGGTCTTTCCGTTGTCATTCGACCGTCATAATTTTCATCGCTTCCTGATTCAGAAGTAGAACTAGACTCGGAGTATGTGGTTGAGCTTCTTGCGGTGCTTGTGTGTCTTTCGTCGCTGTTACTTCCATGATTATCATCACCATCAGGTATATACCTGTTAACTGTATAACCATGAAAGAAAAGAAGGCATGCATTTACAGGGAACCATAAGGTATAAAATCATCATCACTTCTTGCCACATTCGGTAAAGATTCTTCACAAGCGTTGAATTGCAGTATAAGAGCAAAATAAAGCTCAAAGTTGCATTCAAATTAATAGAAGACTAATTGCAAGTCAATAGGATAAACTGCAACTGCATGTAAGAATGACTCACTGTACAACTGGTAAACTGCTCGTATATCATCGTATCCCAGCGTTGGGAGCGTCCCTTGCTTCCCATTATAATAAGGGAACATGATTGACTCTCTGTCAGATGAATGTGCCTGGAAGATGACAATTTTAAAAACTAAAAACTTCTCAAAAGGGAAAACAAAACAAGCAAAAGGTCACCCACCAGTCCCAAAGAATGTCCCAGTTCGTGCGCAGCGCTGGAAAAGGAAAAGAAAGTTTTACGCGGGGACCGCTGTGACTGTATACTCAGTACAATCCTACTTCTCTTTTCTAATGTCAAATATTTTCTCTCGTGTAAATTAATAGAGTCTTCTCTGAAGTAACTCGCAAGTCGCAAGAGACGGTGAATGGAAATTGATCATGAAAAACTATGAACTACAACTCTAGCTGCTCATGGTAGCTCTTTCGATTCTTCATCCTTAACCCCCATTTGCAGCATTTGAAGCTTACACATGAACGAAGCTTATAGGGTTCTCTGTCCCGTATCTCACATCCCCTGCTACGGACCACCAGTCTTCGTCTTCATCAAAGTGGATGTCACCCGCTAGATTTCCGTAGTCGCTAGGGAAATACGCGTGGGCCAAGGTATAGCCCTTCCCATCGAACGGGTAGCTAGTGTGCACCCCCAAAAAAAATTCATTATTAATCTTCTTAATCTCACCACTTACCGTCTTATAAAACAGAAAAGCTGCAGCCAAAGACTCTAGAGAGAAAAGAGAGACAAACCTATCTCCGTGATATCCGCGTCCGAAAGAAATCATGATGTCCGCATCTGAGTTCATATCCATTCTCCTGAAGCGAAGGTTAGTGTAATTTGACCATGTTTCCATCGCAGTTTCCATGTCGGATATTGCCGAATACTGTCCTAATTTTGGTGACCAGTTCTGAAAGCTATGGTAAAACTCTTTTCAGGAACGTTTTCACTGGACGAGGATTCAGACTTCAGACACACAGCAGAAATTACTTTAAGAAAAACAATGTTGCCTTTCCTCTCCGGCCTCCTCTCCGGTCCGAGACATAAAGCGCTTGACAATGCCAAAGAGGACCAATAGAAAAAAAGCAAGAATAATGAATACATGCAATAAGACTTAAAAATCCCTTGCCTATAAGTTAATAATCGTTTGTTCCATCCCATGGAGCCGATAACGTATCTTTTAGACCGCGTTTTGTTCTTCTGTAGTATATCCGGAACACCGCATCGAGGGGTAACAAGCAACTGGAACATAGGATAGGAGTACCTCACGCTCACGTTACTAACTCTATACATTATATACGTCCATTCAATTTAATTTCCGTCAGCAACAGGATGAGAGGCATCAATATAGTCTCGTCTACTCACCTCCCTGGTTTCTGTGTCTAATAACCCTGTTTCCTCCAACCCTCCAAATTTTTGCATTTGCATCAATCCAACTCGAACACTCTCTTCTGAGTAAATCGTCTCTGAGCTGCTCCCAGAAGCTGAACCGAGGTCCAGGTATCCGTATTTTCTTAAGAAATCTACCTGCAAGTTATTAATTAAAAGTACCTACTCAGTTCAGATTCAGGCTCGTTTTATATGAGACTTTAAAGCCCTCCTGCACGAGTGCCATAATTGCATGTGTCAGCCTTTTGGAAGATTATCAAAGCTTAAAAATATGCATTTGTGTTATGAATATAATTGTTTGTATTGTAGTGAACTAAATATAAAAAACAGGTCAATAGATTTGTTTCAGGTACCGGTTTGGAAAATACATTCGGAATACCATAAATTCTAAATGTAACCTCTTAATTTCTTACCGTTGCAACTGGTCCAACCGGGGATAAAGTAGATTGCCTTAAATGAGTGTGGCCTTGTGTAACAGTGGGGTTTGTTGTAGGCTTAGGCCTGGCATTTCCTGTGGAGACAAATAATGTTGCCAGTAAAATCGAGATCCATAGCCAATGTGCTATGAATCGCGTTTCCTCGTCTGAATTTTGTTTGAAGCACATGCTTTAGTGTCTGGGTCTCGAGAAGAACGTTCAGGATGTAGTCTTTTTCTAACACGACTTAAGCAAGCCTGTACTTCGCTCAAGCCCCAGATGTGAACTAAAGTTGGGCTGAAATTAGTAATTACAACAGCCTTGCGGTGCAGTCCAGTCTGGTCTTTGCTCATCTTTAAAATGTACATGGATAGACAAAGAAGATGGATGTTACCGTTAATTGTTAATTGTTGGCAAATCAGCAGACACAGAATCGTGACGGTCAAAATGCACACATGCTCAAATTAAGTGATTTATGGTGGTCCTTACATCTGGCGTATGACTATCTGAGAAGATCATTTTCGCGACATCACCAGCAAACTGCTATGTTGTTATTCTGTATAATTTACAATCAGGCCCACAAGTACCAACTTGATTAGCACAAAAGACAAGAGCTAACCGCAGAGGTAGAGTTTACTCATCCCAGTTAAGATTTACAGTTTCTTTCACATCTCTTCCCGTTCTTATGAATTGCTCAGGATTTAGTATACAACTCGCAACAATCACAAGTTTACCTCTTCCAAAGAATTGAATGACGCGTAGGAACTTCGCACTTGGTATTTCCCTCTTGAGTAATTGGAGACAGGTAGCCATCATCATTTCTTCGTATGATTCTCCCGTTATTAAGTGGCAGGGCCACTTTATAGGTAGCTCCGTGTCCGCCTGTCCGTCTGTCTGTCCGTCCGTCTGTGAACACGATAACTCACGAACGCATGCAGATATTGACATGGGACTTGCGGCATGACATGGACCGTGACCTTGGCTAGAAGCCTATTGATTTTCGTGACCTTCACTTTAGCCGTTTTGACCCTATGACCTCCCGAGTAACCCGTCACAACGTTACAATGCCTCGTATACAGCGTAGATTGCTTTACCCACAACTACGCAGTTATGCCTGCGGGATTTGCTTGCAGGCTGCTTCGCACAGTCGTGTACTGAGTGCACGTGTCCTCAACGAGTCATTGGGCCAAACGCGCAATACGAGATGCGTCGCAAGCCTAGTGCTACATAATGCTAGAGGAGTACGTACAACATTCAAAAACAAATACTATATCGTTAACAGTTCTAGAGCATATGCAAAACCATAACAACCGTTGCAAATCATATGCTAAAGCATCGTTGTAGTTACAAAGCCTATAACTAAGCCTTCTAGCAACCCAAAGCATATGCTACAGCATTGTTGCAATTCTTAAATACACGTTGAAGCATTGTACCTATACTAAAACATACGTTAGAGCCTTGCAGTAATTCTAAAACATATGCAAAAGCATTGTTACGATTCTCAAACATATGCTAAAGTATTGTTACAATTCTCAAACATATGCTAAAGTATTGTTACTATTCTCAAACATATGCTAAAGCATTGTTACAATTCTCAAACATATGCTAAGGTATTGTTAGGATTCTCAAACATATGCTAAAGCATTATTACTATTCTTAAACACATGCTAAAGCATTATTACAATTCTAAAACACATGCTAAAGCATTGTACGATTCTAAAAGATATGCTAACTCATTGTTACTATTGTGAAACATATGCTAAATCAGTGTTACTCTTCTCAAACATATGCTAAAGCACTGTAACAATTGTAAAACATATGATAAAGCATTGTTAGAATACCTAAACGTATGCTAATGCATTTTTACAGTTCCAAACCATATGCTGAAGCATTGTATTTATTCTAAAGCATATGCTAAAGCGTTGTTATGATTCTAAAATATATGTTAAAGCATTGTTACTATTCTCAAACGTATGCTATTATGACTTAGCCTTTATAAATACGCCTTATTCCTGCCACTTTCGTACAGCAGTGCGGTTTATTAATTATCCACGATACAAGCAACCGGAGAGAAAACGTCAGATGATTCACTATGCAACCACTGTGTCACATAAGTATACCAGTTTCGTCAAGCCGAGAAAATATACACACAATTGCGACAGCAAAACATGGTAAAAATGCACATGTTTTCAAGAAAAACCGGAAACCTCGTTGCATATGGGGTTTGGAAGGTTGTGTATTTCACTGCATTTATTTCACTCGTGCGCTGTAGTGACGACAGCGGCGTAGCCTATTGTGGGGATAAACTGAAAATAACCTTTAAAAGTCCCACTTACCAATATCTACCCCGCTGAGTAGGAATGGAATAATAGTATTAAAATTCGAATGGCATTTTATTTGTTTCCATTCTTTCCTGAAAATACAAAACGATTCTACCGTCATGTCTCCGTACATGTCTCTCTTTGCTCTTTCCAACTTTTGTAGCAAATATTTCTCCACTTCTGTGGCAGTTAACGTATTCTGTGATGGACAAATACAAACTTTGAGATTCTACTATTCAAAAACACTTGCGTCATTAGTAGTTCAGTTCAGTTCTTCTGATCTAATGCCGAAACTACGAAAGCACGCAAACTAAATAGGATAAATCTCCGATGTCTTTTATACACAATAATTCTAAATCCACTACTTTCCGATGTTTGCAGTCTGAATCTTTCATAAATACTCAATCGGGAGTCAGTTTTTGCTCTGTAACTCAACTTGCACAAAAGGTCTACATCCTAACACCTAAAACTAATCTTCAAAGATCTAACAAGTTCTCGTATAAACGATACTGTAAATTTCGGAAACCCTGAAGCACCACGAAATTTTGAAACTCGTGCAGCTTGTGCAACTCTCAGTACATACATGTAGTTTGCTAAGCTTCATATTGTGGATTCATTAAAAACCAAATAACCTACTGCTCATTCAATACTTTAGCACTGTTAATACATAAAGGTCTCTATAACGGTTACAAACGTAATAACTGGGCGTGTAAAATATTTTTGTCTATCGTGGCAACGGATTCGAACAACGCTGTGTCGTTCAATAACTGCTGGATTTACCGCACAGTTTCTTCCCCACACCACCTGGGAAGATATTCCTAGGATTTCTGATATACGTCCACACAGCAATCGTCCTCCAAATCCAAGTCATCTGGAGTTTGTGTCAAGTTGGCTATTTCCCCATCAATACGAAAGAATAGCTGTTTTTCGTCTAGCTTCAAAGAACTTGCTACACGAGAGCGAATTTCTTTCAGACTGGCAAACTTGTTCACTAGAAGCATCAACGGCCTTTTTAAGCCTTCTTTCTGAAATTTTAAGCTAATGGCACCCAGACTATTCACTTCTGTTGAGGGGCTTTCCGACTTGCAACGCAAGGCCTCTAGGATATCACCACTGTTAACGTTGTAAAACTCCAGAGTCTTCCCATCTACCATTTTTTCTCCGGATTCAGTGTAAAGTAATATTTCCGTGTCTCGAATATCAATCCGTTCGCTCAATCTTTCGCGAACAGTTTCCACGTCCCAGAGCTAGGATTGAATAAAGTTCATATCAGAAGAAACTCAAAAATAATTGCGAAAAACGGTAAAGGTTAATGAGGATATTCTAACCCTGCTTCCGTTGAATTCTAGCAAATCACAACGGTACTGGATCCTTATACGCATGTTATGCATATTTGGGTCGATCAATGAACTAGGTTGAAGCTGAGATCTGTTGTAGTCAAGCTCGACTACGTCTCGTTCGGGACTTGGCTGGAAAATCAAAGTTAAATATATAACGATGGAATCACGACATATTATATAACCTTTGCAAACCTTACCGGCGTCGATGAGCTGGAAGACAGAATCACGATATGTGGCTCTTGTTGCACTGCAGATTTTCGTTTGTACCTCCGTTTTTTCTTCACAGGTACTGCACGCTTCGAATCACTGAAAATATCACAGCGTACATCAGTAGTACGCGTAAATTGCGACTGAAGATATGCATGAGTGTTATCAAGTTACCTTTCTGACGATGACACTACATATACTTCTACTGGAACTTGAGGGCCAGGCGGTGCAATAGGGATGGGATCAGGGAAGTCGAGCTCAGTGTCTGTTTCAAGATCCGCTATTGCCAAATGCAAGCTCGTAACAGTTTGAGGTATATCCTTGGATACGGATTTACTTGTTGAAGGAAAAGAGCTCTGACAATGTAATCCATTGGTGCGCTGTAATGCAGAATCAAAACTGGGCTCTTTCAAGTCTCCCTCAAATACCCCGACAACGCTGTAATTTTTCTCCCTCGATTTCCGTTTTTTTTTCTTAAGTTTAATTTCAGGATGTTTTCTGATTGTGGCCGTGGCTCGTCGAAATATATCTGAAACCAAAATAAGTATTTTATCTAGTTTGCGTTGCTCACGCGTAAAAAGCTTTCGACTGCAATATTTTTCATTACCACTGAAATTCACATCCGAATCTATATACACTGGATTTGCGGATTTTTCTTTAGACTCCGAGTCCTTAGAATCATAAGAATCTTTTTGGTGCGATCGTTTCCGATGTCTTGATGATTCGCGATGTGATTTACGGTGCGTTTTCTTCTTCCGTTTTTTCTGTACCTGGTCATCCTTAGCAGAAACAGCGCTACAACCATCCATTTTCACTCGAATATTCGCCGCAAGGATTTCCTGAAAACTATTCAAGTAGCGAAACATTTCGTTGAAATCACTGCACAGCTACAGTATTGAGTATATATATATATGTAACCAATTGCCTCGCGATAAAGATTGCGCTGTTTGTTCTAATAAAGTATAAAAGAAGCGCCCGACATGGATGTAAGCACAAACTTATATCAAGATTCTAAAGCTGTTACAGAGTAACAAGTAGTCCAGTTCCAACCCTAAATGCTGGTAAAAACACAACTTAACGACTTAAATGCTGAATACGCGCTTGCATGATAAGATAACCTCGGCCCTCGATATTCTTAATTTCTGGCCTTTAAACTGAATAACTAATTAGATACAGCTGTAGCTCCTATGTAAATTTTTATGCTGGTCAGTTGATCGTTAAACAATAAAACTGGCATTTTTAACGATTTCATTACCTGTAATTCTTCAATATTCTCTGCAGATCACCGATTTAAAGTTATTACAGAACAAAAACACAACCACAACAGTGAGTGTGTAATTACACACATCAATGAATGTTGTTGACGTTCTTCGTCTAGAAGAATGCTCTATGGCCTCAACAGGTTTGAAGCGGGAGATACTCGATTCAAATATGAACAAGTCTAATAAAACATGTGCTGCAACTGCAACAAAAGGCGGCACTTAGTGTAGTAAATGTTACATGCATATGTGTATTTATAATAGTGAACATGATATAGCAGAGAAACAGAGTATAGATAGAGTAGAAGAACTTTTTGTTCGTTTTTGTCTGCCAGTGTCGAACGGTTAACTCTGCGTAAACTCGAGTACAGGACCATTTACTTTTACGCGTATCGGGTCGGGAGCACGAGTTCTGGACGTTTAGTTTTGAATTTTAATTAATCGAACAAAAGAATTGTAAAAAATTGGGAACTCGCATTCGGAGGAAACGGTAATGCTGATTTCGGCTACCAGTGACTAACCGGTGCCGTTTCATCCTGTCCAGCAGTAAGCAGCCATTATTTTGTATTTATCTGCATTAGTTTTTCGCTACAATTTCGATAGAATACTTTGCAGGCAACCTCGTTTGAACAGTGTTAACCTGAAGGGGATTTAACAAGTGGGCATTTTCAAAATCTGAAGTTGAAGATGGTACGGGAAGGAGGACCTACTCCAAATCCTAAAAGACTTCGGCGGACTATTGAATCTCCTGGTGCGGATCGAACCGCGGGGTCGAGCCTCAACGATACCTCAAGCGAAGTATGGCATTCTACCGCTATTCGCAATAATAGCATGGACTTTAGCACCGATTCCAGCGACTTATTACGCGGCGCTGATTTGGGGTCTGAAATTGAAGGTTCCCAACCGTTTTCACAGAAAGGGTTTGTACGTCCATATGGGGTTCCTATGAGATCAAGTCAACAGGTCTTGTCACAAAGAGCAGCAAATAGGAATCCTGTAGCAAGAAATATCAGTCCTGTGGTTATCACAGAATCGACAGGCCATTTTGCCTTTTCAGCCATCTTGCAAAAGCATGGTTATTTCTTGTCACCAGAAGGAAATCATGCCAGTAAGTGTTCCTAGCTGCAGCTATTCTGCAACAGTAGTTAAAGTAAATGCCGGCATAGTATGAACAAAGCCTCGAAGACAATTACCTTCGTAAAAGTGGGAATGTATTTTTTTCTGTAGGGAATGAACCCAGTGTATTCCGAAAATCGATGACTGATTGGATAGATGGATGTACTAACAGATGTTCTCAGCTGAACGAAGAAGTTAAACAATTTATCTCGGACATGAAACGTTACCTGAGCTACAGAGAAAATCTGAAAAATGCCTTAACTGCAACGGAGGTATGTCAGTCAAACAAGATTGGAAATAGCTATTATATTATTTATTACGCTATCACGTCTTCCGTATTTCTTATTTTCAGCAACAAGCAACTGGATATCAGCCAAGTCTTTTGCATTATCTTTTGGGAGTGCTACCCCTGCAAAGGCACATATTCGCTGTCTTATTTCCAGCTCTTGCTGAATGCGCCTACACAGCTCGGTAGGGACCAAATAATAAGCTTTGCTGCAAACATGACATTATGATTACCCCTCATGTTCACTTGTTTATAGCAATGACGAAGATGTTTTCTTCTTCCGCGACCTCTTGAGTCAGATAAAGTGGCTTCCGTATCTGAACGAAGGAGAGAGATTTACGGATGATTTGCTCGAGTTTTTAGAGAGGGCTACTCCGCGATGCCAGGAAGAAATGATTCAACTCCTTCCAGATGTAATTCCGTCAACTTATCATGTAAAAGTCGGCGAGAAACTGCAGTAAGTTGTAACTGAAGCCGTAATTAAGCTGAGGTGTACGGACATTCAGTAACAACACTAACGTCAGTTGGTATTAACTTGATAGGAAAATGTTGGAAGACTTTTCACCCTTATGTTCGTTAATAATGGCATGCTTCTCTGCCATTGATGTTCCGTCTACCGACTTAGAAAAGGTCAGAGATACGGCACTGGAGAATATGCTCATTGCAGAAGCAAAAGA
The DNA here is from genome assembly GCA_906901655.1 of Sminthurides aquaticus. Classification (NCBI taxonomy): domain Eukaryota; kingdom Metazoa; phylum Arthropoda; class Collembola; order Symphypleona; family Sminthurididae; genus Sminthurides; species Sminthurides aquaticus. The sequence continues at coordinate 324,516 of CAJQTT010000001.1, forward strand.
GGTACCAGTGTACATGGGATTTCTTCTTGGTGCAAATGATCCCGAAGTGCTCGATAAGGTAAGCCAAACAGCCTTGGGATTTCACCTTTCTAGTACTAGTAATAAATGCATTAGGCAAACAATTTTTTTTGGTCTTTCGATTAGGTAATTTCGGATATCCGAGAAAAAATGGTATTCAAGCCACCATTATCAGTAGACGATGAGCTGAAAACGAGCATGAAAACTTTGATAGAAAAGATCAAATTTAATGCTTCCATTAATCATAACCTTGCTCACCAATGGGTTAAGGTATATAATACAATTGTATTATTTCTTTTAATGGTGCATTTTTTAAAATTTCTACAAGATTAAATAGAAACATACGTATATTAATCAATAGTTGAACTTTTTAGCAAATTAGGGACGAGTACGTGACTGAGCCAGCGGAATTTAAGTCTCTTGACTTGCTGATGCTACTAATTTTCACCGCTTCTGATAAAATGGCTGACGCTCCGTTACGCGCTTTGTTCAGTAATGAAAGTTTGGCTTTACAGACCTTTAACGATCTGGTAGAAAGTATGCCAACTGTAAGTAAACCTACATTACGTTACCATACAGTATTGAAATAATAAAAAAATTACGACTAGAAACTTTTGCGCCTATAGGTAATGGACCACATATACGAATATGTGAAGGCGTACTGTGAGAAGTTTCTATGGGGAAATTCAATTAAGCATTTTAAAGTTGCAACAAAAATTCTTACGTAAGTTTAGCTAAGACACAAAATGCAGCAATAGGTCTGTTTGTATAGCTGATTGACTGAATGTATGCAGGGTCGTCTTTCATGCTGTTTCTGATACTTATGGGAGAGACATCGTCAAACTATTCACATGTACCTTGGCTCATAGTAGCCATGTATGTCGTGATGGCCTAATCGATTCGATGCAGACTATGGCGATGAAGGATCGTAAGCGTTTCCTAGGGTTTACTAATCTAGTAATGGTATGTATCTAAGATTGTAAATTTTATTTCGCATCATTGTATAACTTTAATCTGACGACAGTTTGTTTCATGATTACAGGCCATAATGGACTACGTCATAAAATTTTCCCCAGAACATATACGTAGCATAATCAGGATCCTAGCAGCAGTTGCATACATTCCAAATAACCGCGACTCGCAAAGATTTGAAACTGAATTCTTCATACTTCTAAAAAAACAGATGTCACAACGGGATGAAAAAATTCGTGCTATCGGGGTAATAGCGGCTGTTGCGGCCATCGATCAGTTAATCAGACAGGAAGATGTAGAGGGTAAGCTTTATTTTGAAGAGGTTGTTTAGTAGTTGGCAAATATTGTAAATCAATTATACTTTATTGTCAGGAAAGCTAAAAGAACTTGTCGATCTGGTTTGGGCCACCGTCGAAAATGACAATAATGCATGTTGGATATTTTTTGATGAAATGGCAACAGTTGCCACAGAACAAAATCTAAATCCGGAAACATTTGAGACTTTGCGAGAAACGCTTGGTGCAAAATTTAAGGTAATCTAGACAATGTTGAAAAGAGCGTTTGATTGCAGCAGCAGCAGCTAATTGTAAGCCTACTTAAATTTTCCGAAAATTACAGGAGAACTGGCTGATTGAGGAATCCAGTATAGAGTCGCGAATGCTCGGGGAACATAAACTTAGACTTAAGCAGATGATGAATGCTAATGAAACTTTAGAGATTGAGCCACTCGTCATGAAGTTTGAAAATCATCCTATGGGACTTAGTCCTCAAACCCTGCCTGCACATACTCGGTTGTTGTGTGCATTGGAATACAAAGTCGGTGATGGGACCTTGCAGGAAGTTGATATAATTATTGGATGTCCTTTTCTTCTCCCAGATTTTGATGGTAACACGATCTCTTTCATTCTTGTTGTTTATGAAAACAAAGTGGTATCTAATTGGTTTTGCTACCTTCAGATTATTGCAGGGAGGAGAAAATACAGGAGTTGTCTGTTAACAAGAAAAATACTCTGGCAAATTATCTACTTTGCGCCATTAATTATGTGAGGGAACTTGTTTCGGCCTTTTGCAAGCAAAAGGATACAGCGTCCAAATTTAAAGTGTTCATACGCATGATTCATCTTGTTGAGCTTCAAAAAAGATTCACTGCGCTAGTTTCCTGTTGGAAAAATCAGTTTCCGGCGTTACCATTTGCATACGCATTAGAGAAAAATCCGTCAGCTGTCAATTTTGCGGCAGGTAATACCTTCTTAAAAGAAATAGTGTTGAATGTTGTCTTTTTGTACAAATTCAGTGTTATCCGTTTCACATTTTGTTACAGCTTCCAAAATAAGGAAGAAGAAAGGATCCGAAAAAAAGACAAAACCTGCGATTTCTGCTTCAATCATTGAGGAGACAGCAGTTGATGTAGATAATGACGAATTGAGTGACACAGCCTCTCCACCTGCTTTCTCTATTCATGTTGCTGCGACAAAGAAAAACGAAAATTATCAAAATACGGCTGTGGACCCTCTGGACAAATTGCAACCTTTGGCTATACGACCTTTCGTTAGAAGATTCAGTCCTTGCGTAAGAAAGTGAGATTTAAACAAAACAATTGTATTATGCTATGTGAAATTGTTAATCGAATTCCCTGCTGCACAGGTCTTTAAGATGCTGAAATCCCGGTTTGTGATGCATCCTCCCGACCTAGATTATCTGCAGTTGCTAGAAGAAGCTATGCAGACAGACTTACCCGCATATCGCGAAGTGACCAAGCCCGTGTCCATCTTGACCCCGGAAATGTTGATTCTGCTTTTACAGGATTTGAACCAGCAAGCTCAGAACGATAAATGGAGGCTATGCCTAGTTAACGATGTTGCTTCGAGGTTTTCTAGAGATTTTTTAAAATGCTTGTGCAGCCATCTGGATGTATTGGTGACCTCATGCGAAGTAAGTTGTAGGCTATTTCTTGTGGAATGTTCTATGCGACTGTGATATGAAACATAGGAACTATAACTAACTTCGATGTTAATATTTTGAGGTGGAATATTCGTCTTGGTCGCTATCCAAAAAGATGGAAGCTGAAGCTTGTTTTCGTCTTCTGTATGTAACTATAAAGAACTATTTAGAGGCTTTAACAAAACCAGAACACAAGGAAAAATTTTCTTCAGCTATTGGCGTTTTGGTGGAACATTCGGGCTCATCAGTTTCGGGTTCCGACGGGAAGAAAGCTGTCGCATACATAGCAGGGAATCCCGACTTTATAAATAATCCACTTACAGCGCTTGAACAGGTGCATATCATGAAAACTATCTACGAAAATGTTGAAAATATCGACAGAGAAGGAGTGTCGGAACAAATAGGTACAAAGTTTTTATCCATATTAAGCAAGGACTTTTAGTTTTGGTTTTTGCTCATCTACTCGTAACTTTAATCAGGTGAAGTAATCAGTACATTCTTAAAAAGAGAGTGGAAGGTTCGCTCCGCTGAAGTGCTGCTGTTCTTGAAAAGTTGGTTTGCGACGAGTATGGATCCATTGTCCGACATGTTGGTTCTCTCAAAAGATTTAATCCTAGGAAACATAAGCACCGCTATACCGAATCCGAATACAGAGTACAAATCTTGTACTTCACCGAACTTTCACACATGGTATCGTGGAATAATGGAGACTCTATGTACATACACAGTGAAACAGGTGAGTCTCATTGCCGCTTTTTCTTTTATCATAAACTAATTCCCAAACGCGCTGAAACTTTTAGAATCTAGTGTATAAATTAAATCATTTGTACTGGTAGCTGAAGAAGAAAATTTCAAACATTGATGAAGCGCATAAACGATGGTCGGCTGCAATTGAAGTATTCCAGGCACTCGTAGACGTTATTCAGAAAAAGCGCCAAGCCCTCATAATAACAACGTTGCTGAAGGTAGGATTTTCAGATCGACAATATGAGCATAGTAGTTAAGACTTTCTTTTCCCTTAACAAATAATTTATTCAATAGAACTGCCGCTTCTTTTTGGAAGTCTTTACGAATCATGGAGTAAACTTACTGCCGACTTTATGGAACACTGATCCCAATGAAGCTCGGGCATTCATCCGAAAACTCCAGGGTCCAACAAGAAAAATTCAATATATATGTGAGCATTGCAAAGTAAGAGAAATTTGTCAGCTGGAAAGTGATAATTTATAATCAGGCATTTTCGTCTTTACCAGAATTAACATTCCATTAAGTACATGCATCAATCTTGGATTTGTAGGTTCAGAAAACAACGGGCCTTATCCGCTATGTGCCTCGAGTAAAGCGGTCATTAGAAGCTTTGGTGTTTCGGGTCCGAGAAGTACTAACATTACATGGGGCTCCGAATGCTTTCTGGATGGGATCTTTGAAGCACAAGAATTTGGATGGAGAAGAAATCGATTCGCAGATTAGCGATGTTGTTGATGAAGATTTGGAAGACGATGATTCTGAGGATGATGATGCATCTGTGGTGAATGAGGATTTGTTTGATATGCCTCCAGACATAGACGATGATTCGAATTGAGATCAGTTTTAAGCCACGTTTCAAGTATTTCGAGTTCGGTTTTTAGTACGTGACAATAAAAATTGCAAATTAAAAAATCGAGAGGGAAAAAGGATTCCGGGTACGAGCCCGACTAAAGTTTAGCTGAAAAGTAAAATTTGGTCCCTGGTTGAGTTGTGGATGCCTAGAATTGATGTACCACATTAGGGATTCTTGTTTTGGAAGTGTAAGTACTTTTCATCTGAACTTTGGTCGGGTTCTTGCCCGGAATCCTTTTTCCCTCGCGGGTTTAAGTTAAACCTTACGTGCCCTGCAACTCATGTTACCGGGGCCCCATATCAACAACTAGTTGGAAGTAGAAAAGCTACCGATGAACATTATATTTCCCTATAATAGATGCATAAACACTGTCATTCAATAACCAACATTTTTAGTGGTACATATATATAATGTTGATTTACTTGTAAATGGACATTTAAGATTTGTAATACATATTTTTTACAATTCTGCTATGCGAAGCATGTAAGTATGGCGTTAAGAAAGTACGACTATCCTCTAAGTTTGACTATTTCACAGATAAAGTGCGGAACAGGAAGGTATCTCTCCGCTTTAAAATTTGGGACATAATTTCATTCTATAAATCATGCATCAGTTCTTTTCAACAATCTCTCAATGGTATTTGCAGATACCGACTAGCTTTACGTGTCAGAAGCGACGCATGGTCAGCAGCGTAGTGCCATACATTTGCTAAATATTTTTTAGTCCAGTTACTCTAGTACCTTGAATGCGCGCTTACCGTTTTGAGATTTCAGAACTGATAGAAAGTATTTTGCATCAATCCGTGATGATTAAGTTGAGAACGCTAATATCTTACTGTGGGGGAACACTACTGAAAGTCCCTATTTTCATATGTTATGGACAGTGAAACTTGTCCAATGGCCGGAGACCGCAGGATGCCTTGAGAAACTGTTCGTTCAGACGAATCCACTTATTTGAAACTGGAAAAGTACAGAGCACATTCATGTATGATGTAACATTTTTGTGTTTACGTCAGATCTATGCAGATGGACGAATCATTGAAATATCACTTTACCCCATTTATCACCGTAGAGTACGGGACAAGCTCCATGCCTAGTATTTTCGTCTCCAACTCCACTTTTATCTAAGTTCCACCAAAACGCTGCGGATCCTTTTTTTGGCCACAAAGTCACACCGGCACGGGGGAATACGGTAGCCCCTCCTGCTTCCACATCGCTTAACTGTAAGATACAAAACGTAGATCTAATTATTTCTTCGTACTAGCATTGTCAGTTGTCACTACCATAACTCTATCAGCTGGTAGAACGTAGAACTAACGTAAATCATCATCGTTGCGATCCGGTCTCCAACAAATTTCTCCCAAGTTGTGTAAAGATCTGGATTTGGATTATTCATTAGATGATCAGTGTGAGGTACATATAGTCCCCCCAGCCCGTAGTTAGCAATCTAAAACGAAGTATAAATGTAACTCTTCAATCACCCTTGCAGTAAATATTAGTTGACAAGAACTCAATCTAACTGGTATGACAATATTTTGACTGCGTAAATCTTTTCCAACCTGATAATCTTCAGCTTCTTTTGGTTGAGTGGCCTTTAGTCCAGTGACGCTTTCAACTCTCCTAGTTATGGACCACAACGTTGGATCTTCCCAATCTTTAATCCAAGCACTGAATTCAACGAGAGAATTACATTCTTACTATATTCTTGTAATATGATTATAAGAAGCTCTACCCTTTTTCCAACACTTCCCCACCTTTAGATAATTAAGCATACAGTAAGTGAATTTTCATTTACACAGGTGAAAGAAAGAAAACAAGATATGCGACAGCAATTTAAAGATAAAATCATAAAGATCCAAGTCCAAGGGATTGCAAACTTACGTCTTACTGGTACGTACGTAACTTTTGATAAAAGTACCATTTCTTGTTTGATGCATTGAAGCTTGAAGCTGTCAACAATTAAAAATCAAATATATATGATCAAATCTAAGAAACTCTATCTATGCGTCTAGAGCGTAGCTTATTTATAACTCCCACATCCCAGTGCTCAAACTCTTAGGGTGAGTCGTTGCTTGCCAAACAAGCTATCGCGTCTTTGCAAAGCGAAATTACGCAACTGCATGTACATGTATAACGGTTTTATTCCCATTTTCAGTAAATCAAGGTAGATAAGGTCCTCGCAATTCGTTCATTTCCTTGAAGCAATGTGTCAAAGAACTGTCGGATACTAAAGAAGCTAATACCCTGGTATTGTACCAGGACCAGGGTGCTTTTTTTAAAGGAGTCTAAAACTAGCTTGCTCAGTACGTGGAGCTGTACCGGTTTCATTAGCAATAATGAACTTTCCCGGCGAAAAGAAGAAAGTCACTATGTACTTCTTTTTGTGAAAATTCCCTGTTCCCTCAGGTTTATTCAGAGAATGAGAAATCGCTATTATCTCCCCGAAAAAAGTTTTCGAAGGTTAAACGAATGAGTGTTTGAAAAAAATCAATGTCTTCTCTACTTTTGGCTGATTCGTTTCTGGCTTACGACGTCCACATTTTTACCCTTGTAATGTCTGTGTCTGGATCTAAATAGCTTAGAGGAATCACATAAAGAATGGAACAATTCATTCAAGAAATACCAACCACAAAACCTATTGTCATTTTTTCATTAATGTTTGTAGATCCTTAAATTATAATCCACAGTAATTGTGAACCTCTTCCCGTACACGTTTGCAAATGGATCTACAAGTAAAATAGTTCTTGCTCTTGCCTACCTTCGGTTTTCCTAAACTGATAAGTTGGTCGGCTTGATTAGATGTGACAAAATCATGGATTATCACAATATGTGGTGACGCTGAGGCTTCTTCCACCTACAGTTAAAATCAGGAATTTTTTATTACCTTGAATTTGGTTGTAGTTTTGGCTAAAGTTCTAGCTACTACTGCAGACAGAATTTACAAAGACATATTACAATGAGCCTATATAAACTATATATACAAAAATGTCTTCTACTTTACCTTGAAGGGGGCAAGAAGCGTATGTAGAGCGTCTGTTATTTTCAGTCGACATTTCAAATTTGCAGTCATAAGTTTTGGCTAAAGTGAAAGGATTCATAAAATTGGAGGAGCAAGAAAGCGCAGCTACCTTGTAAATACCTTTTAAATAAATCATTTCTACTCATCTAATGTAAACCAGCCGTACCCGCATTTCCTCCCCGGCACAAAGCCTTTCAAAATGCTGAAATTCTTCCTCCTGGGATTGTCTTCTGAAGAGTGCAGGAATAAACTTCCGGTGTCCTTGCGCGTGATATTTAGCATCCATTGCCAATTCTGGATTGATAGGAACCGGATTTGTTTTCCAGTTGGTTCCGATTGGTCCTTGTCGTTCTAGGACATCGTCATGCTAAAATATAGAAGCATTGTTTCAGTAATCCAGTCATCATTCATCATTACAATGAATGAATTAGTATTATACGCATAAAACACTCAAATTCACACCATCTCGAAGATTTGTTTTGCGTAAATCCTTCTCATACGATTCGTTAAGGACGCTGTACCCTATAGGCTTACAGAATGGAAAGGGCTAGTACCGTGACAGATAAGGTAACAGAAAGGGAATGTGTCCCACGGAAGTCATCTAGTAACATATTGTACAACGTATGGAATTTTAATGGTGATGGTTTTAGAAGAAATCCCATTTAAAGAAGCAAATAAGCTAGATAGCTAGTAGCCCGTAATCATAGCATAGTATCTGTAATCTGAGTTTTTTGCGTCATGGAGACATACTATAATTTTCCTCAAATCTAATCCTTCTACTCTACATATGTACCTTGAAGCATTATGGAGTCTGCCTCGTAACAATCCATGCATTTTAAGTTACTCCTCTTGTTTGACTGCCTATACAGTTCATTATGATTTTGGGTTGCTTTCCAATTTTTCCGCTTCATAGCCCATGTAAGAAAGACGTTTTACTTTAATTTTACAACTCCCTTCAACTCGAAACGTTTCAATGCAAGACTTTGAATGCTGACGCTGTGACTTGTATTTATGATACGTAATTCTGGGGTTAGACTTTTTCATGGCCGGATCTGGGCCATGGCCGGGCCATGGCCAGCTCGTGGCCCGTGGCCAGCTTGTGGCTTGTGGCTCGTGGCCAGCTCGTGGACAGCTCGTGAACAGTGGCCAGCTCGTGGCCCGTGGCCAGCTAGAATCTATCGTTCACAGTACTTCATGTATATAGGCAACCTTATCATTTGTAATACGTTTTAGCTGAGAAATTCCTAAATAGCCCTCCTCAAAATACCGGAGCATTGCAGTTTTGCTAAAACTTATAGTCAAAATGACATTGAAATTAACCATTGCTGGCAAAAATAGCTATGTCAGCATAAACTTTACTATTTTTTGACTTCTTTTGACAGTTTTACTTGTCTCCAGCTACAATTATTGTCAACAATTAATTGAGCTGAAGCAACAATTATATAATAATTGATCTCATCTTTTTTTGACAATTGAATCTTGCAAACAGGAATCAGTACGAGAATCACAGTAATTGACTATTAATTATTAAAATTCAATTTTCGGCTTACTTATTAAAGTTTTAATCGATTGAATTTATTAGGTAATCCAACCTTTGGACGCCTATGGAATTTCAAAGTTTTAGCAAAAATGTAATACTCCGGTAATTTTACGAGGGCCATTTAGGATTTCCCCAGCTACAACGTATTACGAATGAAGTTTTCCTACATACACTATTCAAGTAGAAGAACCTCACCCACCCGTTGTAGAGTTTCCACTGTTTACAGCCTTGGAACGGAAAGTGCCACATTCCTCAAATATTTCTCATTGATACTCTAGTGTAGCAAGCTACCATAGCTATTATATAAGTTTGGTACCATCTTTCAAGATAAGCAATGCCTGGTTCTGGTATCGTTTGACACTGCCAGCACCAAAAATCGGAGCAAAATTGGTGAACGCTACTTACGGATTCCATCGGCTCTTCTGGCTGAACCGAGGTCACCAGGGTCATTTACTTTATGTACATAGTACATATGTACCTTAACTTCATATTAGCCTCGTTTGCTGATTGCAGGTCGAGGTCATTGATATTGCTGAAATTGTAGAACTTTGTCTGAAGGCATGTATCTGCATTTGATATCATACGTTTTTGAAATGTCCCACAGATTCATGACCCTAAAAAACTGGGGAAATAATATTATCAAGTTTTACTAAATCCCATACTGCAATCAATAGTCCATGTGACGTAAGGTCATGATTTCAACAAAAAATCTGCGTTAACTATACGCCTAGATAGGCCAGCAATTAGTAACTTTATCGTGCTAACGAGCTGGTCACAGGCCACGAGCTGGCCACGAGCCACGAGCTGGTCACAGGCCACGAGCTGGCCACGAGCCACGAGCTGGCCATGGGCCATGAGCTGGCCACGGTTCACGAGCTGGCCACGGGCTGGCCATGGCCCAGATCCGGCCATAAAAAAGTCTAACCCTAATTCTGGATGAGGAGCTGAACTTGCAAGAAACTAGGTAAAGCTACAACTAAACTTTCACTGGATTCTTTAAATATCTGCAATTAGTATGATAGCTGTTTATAATTAAATGTTTACTGGAATGACAATCTCTAATAACAAAACTTGTTATCCTCATATTGTAGGAAATAATGAGTCACATTTTCTTTCTTGAAAGTCTCCTCTTGCAGATTCACAACACTGACGCTATTGGCTGGTAGAATTCAAAATTATTTGTGCTTCAATGAGGGTCTTATACTGCTCCTGGATTAATCAAAATGGAAAAATTCATTAATCATACTGAACAATTCGAAGCGCAAGAAAGATGCTTTAACCGAAGGGCCTCCACGATCTAAGCGCTGCCGCATTCTTGTATACTCTAGGCCATGATTTCCAGATCGGGGGTAAAAGTTTATCTGATTTTCAGTTTTTCAATGATCACGTGAACCTCGACTAAAATGGAAACAACTATATAAAAGTTATGTACATAACATTCCCCTCAAGTTGTATTGCAGTTCTGGCAGTTCTAGTTTGTTTTTTACTCTAAATTCCGCACATGCAAGCAATGCCATCTGCAGCAGGTTTTTGGTTGCTTATTAGCAAGCCAAAGCTGAACCCAAAATTCTGTACCTAAAAACGAACTTGATTAAAAAAAATGGAGCAGGATAGAAGCTATCCCTTTCTGCCGGTTTGAAATACATTTTAGCACCTGGAAGACACATAAGTAAAGATATTATGCAAGAAAAAAGCATCAACCTCAGATGACGGATCAAAGCTTTCATATCACCATGGTACCTTGTTCGTTACTTCTATGTACTGAAATGGTGCGCAAATTTGCTTGTGCAAACTCATCAGTTTTGCTAAATTTCTCGTTATTCCACCGTAGTGCGAAATTGTTTCGAATTCAAAAATTATTAGAATCAACGCGTAAATTTTGGAAATGCATGTAACAAAGACACTACAACAGTAAATCTGGTAAGCGGTAATGGTATGTATAGGTATTCGAACCCTAAAAATTGCATGTTGGAAAAAGGTGTATTAATCTATCCGTCTGATTTTCCTGTTACCTTCGCAGCGTTTCCTGCGCTAGACACTAGGAATAGACGACACTACAGGAGAGACGGCGCTGTATATTACAATATATATATATATATATAATATAGGGGAAAGGGTACTTATATATATATATATATATATATATAAGTACCCTTTCTAACGAATGTCTTTTTTGAGTATAGCTACGGCAAAACTGGACTATGAAAGGCAAATAAACGACCGCAATAGCTCATGTCAAATGTCAAATTGTGGACGGCTTTCACCGATCGCAATAGGGATATCACCCCATACTATATAGTATATACTTAATTGTGGATATTAGTAGTTTTTAATTGATTCTATTCAATATATACTGTGTATCTCATTGAAAACTACTAGTATATAATTAAATGTCAAATTGTGGACGGCTTTCACCGATCGCAATAGGGATTTCGCCCAATACTATATAGTATATATTAAATTTTGGATATTAGTAGTTTTTAATTGATTCTATTCAATATACACTGTGTATCTCATTGAAAACTACTAGTATATAACTGAAATGTCAAATTGTGGACGGCTTTCACCGATCGCAATAGGGATTTCGCCCCATACTATATAGTATATATTAAATTTTGGATATTAGTAGTTTTTGATTGATTCTATTCAATATATACTGTATATCTCATGCAAATCTACTAGTATATAACCAATATGTCGCATTGTGGACGGCTTTCACCGATCGCATTAGCCTATTTTTCAAACCGGCAAAAAGAGAAGCTGGGGAACGTATGAGCTAAGGATCCTGAAATATATAATTTGTTTTCAGAAGGAACGTGAGAGTGGTTTGAGGTCATATGGACATAGTTTGGTTCGTTTTCTGGCCCTGCCCTAGGAACCTACCACTTCAATTGCAGAGGTAAGAGACGATTGAAGTTCCTGTAATAAATTTTTTTGGTCTCGATCTTCTGTGCCGTTCCCATTTTCTTTGATAGCGACATCTTCAGCAGTTCGCAACCATTCGATGGCTCTATCATACAATCCTTGCGTAAAGGCATGTTTCCCAAGAAACAACATGTCTTGTGGAGTTAGTCCATGGCTCCCATGATATTCTGTAATAGAAAAAAAAACCATTAAACCTGCATTTTAAAATCTTCATTTGATTCAAGGGATTCAGTCTCCCATATTCGCAAAATTTGATACGACAAGTGCCAGCCATTCTCAAATGCTCATTCATCAATATGGATCCAATTCGCATTCTTTACAACTAAACTCTTCTTTAGCCTGTGCGCCTCTGCCAAGTCTTCCGCTTCGTCCTCTCTAAGAACACCGTCGTCACAGTTCACACTTCACAACACCCTCTTTTGCCACTAACCAGTATTTCATTCATTAATTGCACACTTTTGCATTTATTATACAATGCGTACATGCTATAGATATTATACATTTCGCTACGCAACTCCTTCGTGACGATTCTCAGTTTAGGCGTTATCTACGACAAGCTCTCCATCGCAATTAGAGTTTTAACATGTCAATAATGCACCCCGGAGCTGCTTCATGAAAATAAGTACATCATCTCTAGTTTAGTTAGTCCGTCATGGGATTTTTAAAAACTGCTCACACCTAGGTGCCATTCGACAGGCTTCATTGAAATTCATTCCGTCGTAAAGCCAAAAAGGGAAAGCGATAATATCCTACTTACTTCTATTCAATGCCCACAAATAATACAGCTTTGATACGAGTGCTAGGATAGGATCGATAGGACTGCTCCCTTGTGTCTGTTCTATCGACACAGGCCTCCAAACTCTGCATGTATTTCTCCCATACTCCAAGTAACAAATTCAAATCCGTTCAAAAAACTTCCACTGCAAACATTTCCCTTTCACGAATTTCCCTCATCTAACCGCTAAGAAACCTTTGCAAATCATCGTAAAAAAGATTTGGTGCGGTCCATCTTGATTGTGACATCATACAATCTACATGGAGGTCGCGTCTTTCATGAAGTTTGCCGACGGATTGTATGCCTATTCTGCAATTATCTGCATCCTCCATGTACTTGTTAGCCTGTTTTAGAAACCTGCTGTGGAATTGTAAAAATTCACTAGTTCTATCTTTCACTCAACCATCCATTCTTCATTTAGATGTTCCTTATCTCATCCCACATTTCATCCCGGCTCTTTAGTTACATCTTTTCATTTTGTCGCTTCCCAAGTACCATTTTGTGGTCCACCCCGAAAGTTACAATTATTGGTGCCGCAATTGGCGATGCATGTGAGCAAATCATTCAGTATGCTTATTCTAAACCTCAAGCATCACTACACTTACTATGTGCTTTTGTGATTTGTGTCTTCTTATTGCAGCATTTACTAGTTAGTGCAAGATTACGAAAAAGGTTTCTCATTTTCTAGTAAAAACATAAACTTGACGCATTCACTCACCTGTTCTCTCTGTTAACTAGAGTATTCGATGTAATTGGGATGCAACCAATGGTCACATAACTATCTGTGTAGCATCAGTTCTAGGTTTATCACTGACTTTAGTTAGTCGTGCGGTCTTTGAGAGAAAGTGTTGAGGATGGTCTGTTCGAAACTTTGGTAAAGACCTTGCGTCCTTAGCCTCAACTTACAATTGTTAGGACGCCATATTCTGTATGCTGTGTATAAACCCGAGAGGGAAAAACGTATTCCGGGCAAGAGCCCGATTAAGGTTTAGTAGAAAAGTACTAACACCTCCAAAACAAGAATCCCTAATCTGGTGCATCCTTTCTTTTCGTCCACAGATCAACCAAAATTTTGACCACGATTAAACAAAACTGCGCGTCATTGGATTAGAGTTTACATGGAAAGGGTGCGCGCAGTTTAGTTTAAGCGTGGTAAAAATTTTGGTTGATCTGTGGACGAAAAGAAAGGATGCACCAGATTAGGGATTCTTGTTTTGGAGGTGTTAGTACTTTTCTACTAAACCTTAATCGGGCTCTTGCCCGGAATACGTTTTTCCCTCTCGGGTTTTTTTTCTCGGGTTTTATTTTTTAATTTTTAGTGTCAAGTACTAAAAACCAAACCCGAAATACATGAAACGTAGTGAAATATTGCGGTAGGATAAAGGAAGTATAGGCGCAAGGATAGGGTAGTTTATCAAGCTAAGGACCGCGCACAATGTTTTGCCGGATAAAGAAAGCTAACAGCATAGAAAAGAAGGCTGAGGCTGCAGGAATTGTGTGTATGGCTCTTAGGGAAACTGAGAGCTATCAGTAGGTAAGGCTAGAAGGATGAAAACTTTCAGCTCCGCTGAGTCCCTAGAACGAAGGTACTGGGGAGAGGGAGGATGCTAGCTGATGCAGGCAGGACGGCTGGAATGCGCCCGTAGGCTTCATCCCGCTTGTTTTGCTACCATAAAGGTACTAGCGAGTGGAAGTGAACCTCATAACGCAATGGGGGATGGCCCATGTTTTGGATTCCCAAACACCGAATAGAACTAAACCTTATAATAAATCTTGTCCACATTCAACCGATAAACGAAGTGTCATAATAAATGCAATCCTGGCTGAGATAAGGTGAAAAAGCTTTGCGCTTCCTTGCAATTTCGGATAATAGACCAATAATAAGTGAAGTTGCAAAAGATCAAACTTAACTAGATTCTACGAAGCAATTGAAGCCTTGTCATTCTTCACATTTAAGTGGTACCTACAAAAGAGCAGTAAGAGCAGTAACTTCAGCCTGATTTGACTTGTATTTACTCAAGCAATACACACTCATGCAGTTGTGGAAGGGCTGTGGCATATTCAAGCACCTTGCCCCTTAACAAAAATCTTTCGCGAGGATGCAATGAAATATTTGGAATCTCTATTCCTTTCTTGCTTCCTATGTACAGTAAGTGCAACTGTTTGCAAGGAAACTTTGCCACTATAGTAGTTGATAGTTGTATCATTTATTCCGGCCCCATAAGCTTTGTTTCGTCTCTTCATTCTCCGATGTCTCTAATATATAGACGAATAGCTTTTCTGGTCTTACCTGAGACATGATGGAGAATCATATGTCTAGGAAGTTGTATAGTTCCTTCGGAGAGAGATTCCATGTTTAGCCGGTAAGTATCTTGTAGTCGGACGATTGCATGTGCAGCTCCTGTTAAATCCTCCGCTAGTGGAAAATTTGTACTTTTACGGTAAGATTCAACCCAGTTGAAGACGCCTGAAAAAATACAAACAAAAAATAAAGACATAAACGCCGGGTTCAGGAAGTAATATGCCGGAAATCAAAGTCTTCGGTCCGCCTAAAAATGTTCTCTGGGCTATGCATGTTCTCAGAGTTTTCGGACGCGTTCTCGTTGGATCAATTTCCGTTTCAAAAACTCTTTTCTATCAACTTTCAACTGCAGGAAATTAGCAGCAAAAACTTAATTTCCACCCCTGGCATTTCTCAGCTTACAAATGAGTTCCAATTCCAAAAAATGGAAGCAACATACTCATTTATCTCACCAAGTTTATTAACTTGCTCCTATTGTAACTACAAACTATGTGTGCGCTAGGCAAAGCCCTGACCAGCGAATGAGCAGAGCAAACTCAGGATATCGGAGTAATCTTATTTTCCAAAACCTTTTGAGTAGTATAAAAATGTGTTTGAATTCAAATGTACTCCATTTTATGGGATACCATTTGTTCGGTTTATGGAGTGTGTGCCCTCTCCCTATTTTCCCGCGTGTACCTGCCATGCTTAAGATAGAGCCTAGTCCAGTTACATGCAATCTTAACCACATCCCTCCTTCCTAGTATGCCAACACCCATCTTTACCATTTTGCCCGAATGACCTAAGTTAGCCGCCATACTGTTTTAAGGCACCTACCATATTGTTGACACGCATCCACCATATTGTGTCACGCATCCACCATATTGTGTCACGCATCCGCGATATTGTTTGACGTATCCGCCATTTTGCGTTAACGCAGCCGTCATATAACGTGGGTATGGCGGAATGCGTCAACGCAAAATGGCGGGTGCGTTAACTCAAAATGGCGGATACGTTAAATAATATAGTGGATGCTTTAACGCAAAATGGTGGATGCTTTGAACAATATGGTGGATTGCTAAAGATGGATGCCAGCGCACTAGGACGGTGGGATGTGGTTTAGGATCGCATGTAACTGGACAAGGCTCTATCTTAAGCATGGTAGGTACATGCGGGAAAATAGGGAGAGGGCACACACTCCATCAACCGAACAAATGGTATCCCATACCAGTTTGGCTCATCCTTGCATTGCGCCTGAATATATATTTGCTCTAAAGTTTTATCGACTCACTCATGGAAATGCAAAATGAAAATGGATCTGGCTGTATACTAAACATTAGCTGATTACAAACTTAATTGTCCTAAGTACCGAGAAACGCCAGCAGAAAATGTCACTTAGCCGACATTATGAGACTTATTCTTCCTTCTTCGCTCAGCTTTTATTTTACACAAATGCATAAACATCTTCACTACCACTTGTAAATTAGAGATTGAGAACAGTAGAGAAGGCGAAAGCTTTCTATCAATCAATTAGCTTACCAGGTGTTGTACATGGCTAACTCTTCATATTGCATTCCTTCAGGAATACGAAGAACAAGCAGACAAAAATCTCATATCCAATACTTGCCCACGTTCTTTTCAATACCATGAGCTAAAATGTATGGATACATTTTCGTTCACCATTCCCCTTTTATAAGTGCTATTGGGGTACATTAAATAAAAGCAGTTTTTGTGCTTTCGTGAATATCTATAGTACCTTGTCTGTAACCTGTCACATTTCCTATAATATGTCTTCTTTGTTAAATGTATTTCGTCAGAGAATTCATTCTTGAATTATCTGTATTAGTAGAACTGAAGTGAGTTGGGTAGAAATCCGCTAGTTATTTCCTATACCTCTGTTTGTCCCCACGGTAAATCACCGTGTGGGAATCATCATCTTTTCACCTCCTCGCTTCCTCGGCCAACTGCCGAAGCCGTCACCCTCATCGTGAAAAACTGGATCTGATATCTTTAATGCTGCGCTACTTACTTGAATTCAAACCAGTGACGAAGGACTCTGTCGAACCCATGTGAATATCTCAATTGACCTATTAGTGCCCAACTTCTCATTATTAAATGGCAGAGCAACTTTATAGGGAGCTTCGTGTCCGTCCGTCTGTCTGTCTGTCCGTGAACACGATAACTCCCGAACTGAAGCACGTATTGACATCGGGTTTGCGGTATCCGATGGCACATACCCTGGGGCAGCAGCCTATTCATTTCCGTTATAACCAGTCCAGCCGTTATGACCCTGTGACCTATCAAAGGTCACACTAATACAACCCGCTTCAACATTCTCTCTATGAGCTTCCACCACAACTACGCAGTTACCCATCCATAAACCTTTACGACATAACCTACAACGTAAAAGCATAACTCTCTTATAACCGTCCTATTACATAGCACCCCCTTGTTTCAACATAGCACCACACATGTTAAAGCATAGCACCACACATGTTAAAGCATAGCACCACACATGTTAAAGCATAGCACCACACATATTAAAGCATAGCACCACACATGTTAAAGCATAGCACCACCTATGTTAAAGCATAGCACCACCGTTGTTTAAACATGGCTGCTTCTCATCAGTTAAAGCTCCACCATTGTAAATATTATCTTCACCGGCTCATGTCTTAGCTCCACCGTGTTGACTCATACCTACACAGGGTTAAGTCACGGACCAACGACACAACATGAGCTACTGATCCCACGTTCCTGATTCCTGTTGCTCCTGACATCGCTACAATGACATCTTCCATTCCACTAACTTCCAATTCACTTAAGATTTCCATGTGCCTCGCCTCCAATGCTTCCAATCAACAAACCTCTGCCACTTTCGTACACAAGTGCGGTGTATTAATTGGCGGAGCCATTCTTAGAAGAGGTCGATGTTGTCTGTCTGTCGGTCTGTCAGTCTGTCTGTCTGTGCGCACGATAACTCACGAAAGGATGCATGTATTTGCATGAAATTTTCAACAAAGATGTTTATACGGTAGGGCATCATTGCTATTGATTTTCAGCCATATTGGTTAACTAACATAGGAGTTATAGATAATTAAAGTTAATTGTAAGTTTCAAGTAGCCATATGATACATTGAATGTACATATGTTCCCTCACAAGCACACATACAGCTGAGTAGGAAGAGAGTGGAAAGAGAAAGGAAAAACACACACACGCACACATTTCAATGGCTTAGTGGTATAGAGCGCGCGAGGGAGGAAGAGAGAGGCACGGGATCGAATACAGCTGAATGTATTATTTTTGCATGAGTTTCGGCCATTGAGTTTTAACCTTTAATACATTATCATGAGTACGGGGTGACCAGAGAATGCCTGTTTATAGTAAAATAGATAGTTTGCCTTTAAATATCTATTTGAAGCGACCTTTTCTTGAAACCTTACAACCTATTAACTCCTTTATCCATTTAATTTTTTCAAAATCCGCCAATTCCGTATTCGGTTACCCGTTTATTAATGGGCGGAGCCATTCCTATAACGAATTGAGTGACGTCCGTCGGTCCGTCGGTCCGTCTGTCCGTCTGTGCGCACGATAACTCACGAACGGAATGACGGATTGACATTATATTTTCAGAATAAGTAGTTAACCCACCCAGGACCATCCCTATTGAATTGTGTCCATATTGATTAATTAACACCAGCGTTGAAGATAATTTAAGGGTCAATTAGCTATCTGTTACATGGATATACATAGGTTCCACTCACAAGCACGCTCAGCAGGCAGCGAGTGAAAAAGAGAAAGGAAAGGAGCGCACAAGCACACAGTCCCGTAACTAGCGAGTGGAACAATACTAGAAGGAAAACAGGTTTTCTCGTTCACACTCCCCTGACTTAGTGGCTAGAGCTTGCGAGGGAAGAGGAGATAGGCGCGCGTTCGAATCCCGGCTGTATACACGTTTTTTGCATACCATTCACATCAAACCATTGAGTTTTAGTCATTTAGTTTGGTCCATTGAGTTTTAGCAGTATAGTAATTCTAAAGATTACGGGGCGATAAGAGAAATTCCTTTTTCGAGCAAACAACATTCTAGTTAGTATTAAATCATGGATTAATTGTTATTATGAAATCGTAAACTTCTATACATACTATCAATCTGAGGTAATTAAATCAAGCTCCGCCCATTGCATATTCGGTTGCCCGTTTATTAATGGGCACAGCCATTCTTAGAGCGGGTTCGATGTTGTCGGTCGGTCGGTCGGTCTGTCTGTCTGTCTGTCCGTCTGTGCGCACGATAACTCAAGAACGGATGCATGGATTTAGATAAGATTTAGAAACATAACTAAAAGTATATATAATTATCCTTTCAAATAATCCTCTCCATTTAAACTTTTTCGAAATCTGCAACTAATGATATAATTTTCTTTTCCAATAATCCTCTTCAAATTTAATCGTTTCTAAATCTGCACCCATTCAGTATTCGGTTATTCGTTTTTGGAGAAATGATAGATTATATGACAATTGATAGATTATTTGATAATTGATAGATTATTTGACAATTGATAGATTATTTGACAATTGATAGATTATTTGACAATTGATGGATTATTTGATAATTGATGGATTGTTTGATAATTGATGGATTATTTGATAATTGATAGATAATTTGACAATTTATAGATTATTTAATAATTGATAATTGTGCTGTAAGGTTTTGGAGGAAACATAACTAATAGTATAATAATCCTTTCCAATAATCCTCTCGATTGAAAATTTTCTAAATCTGCAACTAATGATATAATTATCTTTTCCAATAATCCTTTCCAAATTTAATTGTTTCTAAATCTGCGCCCATTCCGTATTCGGTTAACCGTTTATTAATGGGCGCAGCCATTCCTAGAGCGGGTTCGATGTTGTCGGTCGGTCGGTCTGTCTGTCTGTGCGCACGATAACTCAAGAACGGATGCATGGATTAAAATAAGATTTACAACACAGGTGTCTATGCTACAGGGGACCATCGCTATTGAATTTAAGAATTTTTGAATAATTATTTTCAGAGTTATTAATAATTAAAGCGCGATGAGTCATCACTTACTATGCAATTACATACGTTCCAGTCACAAGCACAGCTACGCTCAGCAGGTAGAGCTTGGAATTTTGGGGATAGCGGAGCTATTCTTATAGTCTCGTCGGCCAAACCAGGATGGTGTATGGTCGTGGAAATTGCACACGAAAATCCGTTAACGCCCATGTGAATACATAAGTAATGCACACGGCATTTGGAAAACGGAAACGAACTTAAGGAAGCCCCCCCCCCCCTTTCGCATTGTTGTTTCGATGTGTTAGAGTCCACTTTTACCATTATTCCCCCTCACCCCAATGACGTCATCTATCTTGGCGCCATCTACATGGTAGATTTTAGAACTTCAGTAGCTACATGAACGGGCGGTAGATGGGAATTCAGGGCGCTCATTATTCTACCCCGCATGATCCATACCCCTCTTTCACTCTCTTATCCCAATGACGTGGTTCTTGTCCCCCACCAGGAAATTGTTGAACGGCTTATGAATTATGACTCATGCCAATTAATAAGCGCACTGTAATAAGTGTGATGTGCGCTTGGATACATGTTTTCACACAATGATAACCACGGTCAATGCAGTAGGAATGCGTGCGCTCCATATATTTTAGTTGTAGAAGTTAATGTTTCCTACCAGTGTCCCAAGGTGACAAATTTAAAGGTAAGTTATGCAATACCTTTCATGACTGAATCAGCGTCTAAGACGCAGTATTTTGGCCAATGCAATTATAGAGTAGCGCTCTGTACTTTAAATTAAGAAAAGGTTATGAGATAATTGCCACTAGCTGCCGACCATAAGTAATTTTTAATGATTGACACATTCCTGCTCTATGGGATTACGTTAGATGATCGCCTTTGTTTTTGTTCAAGCGATGTAAGAGCCGATGCTTCTGACGCGTATATGGCCTCTACACTAATGGGTCGTCTCGGACCCGGTCTCGTGGCCATACTAGGTACGGATCACCTGGTCATGACCCTGGATCATTGGCCCATTGGGACAATGTGATCCAAGTGGATCAATAAATTGGGTCAAAATGGCTTTGATTCATTGATCCTGGGTCATGATCCATCTTGTCTTTGATCCAATTTTCCATTGATCCAAGGTCTCCATCCTGAAGTGCTTGCATTTTTAAAGCAATAGTAACTTGTAGCGTGTGTAGCATGAGCGATCTATTCTTTACAGATTCGTAACTGAGTGACGGCACGAGAGGGACGATTATTTAATTTAGTGATTTTGTCTCTCTTATCTGTCTCGCTCATGTATTGTATTCACCTTGGGCAGTATGATCAGATACCGATATGAGTATATACTGGTATGAATTAATACAGGTACCATGTTGCATTTACACGATGCCATAGAGTGTGATATAATAAGCTTGTCTTTGGGCTGCGGGAAACAGCTTATACGTATACCGTGAGTGCTAGTAGTGTGATCATACAGTTTGCTGAAAACTGACATTACTTTGTAGTACTGCGGTTATTTCGAATTGGAGAAAGGGATAACAAACGCGGGACACGCTATTTAAAATATTTTAATAACTTTTCCTCGGATTTCTTGGATCTTCTATATGTTATAATTGAAGACCACAGTGTAAGTTATTTAATGTAAATAGTTAAGTATATTATTTTCAATCACACAGTCATTATTTCTTTGTCCTTGCGTGAAACTGATTTGCATGTACCTTCTGTTTCAGAAAAAACAGAAGTACCTACCCACAGTGGTAACATTTAAAATCAGTAGTGAATTGTAGAGTATGTAGTACGAACGATCTGTTCTATACAGATTCGTTGCTTAATGACCGCACGATACTTGAATTTTGTGTTTTTATCTATTAAATGTCTCGCTCATGCACTGTATTCAACTCGTGCAGTATGATTTATATTGCCAGGCATTAATAAAGTTATATTTATAAAGTTTATTTATACGACGGCATAGAGTGTGAAATGATCAGCTTTAACAGTTTCTGAGATGTGTGAAATCTCAGTTTACATGTGTACTGTAAGGGCTAGCAGTGTACTCACACAGTTTGCTGCAAACTGTAGTATTTTATAGTCATTTGTACCATCAGGTCATGACTTTATACTATTAGATCAGTACTGTGGTAACTTGCAATAGTAAAGGGGGGCAATAACAAAAGCGGGTTACACGACTTAAAATATATTCCTTGATGTTACTTGGATTTCTTGTATCACATGCATGTCATTATTGAAGACCACAGTGTACGTTATTTCTAATTTTCAACTACGCAGTCACGACTTCTTTGCTTTTGCCTGCTTTAGGGCACAAAACTAATTTGCATCTACTTACTTCTCAACGGGAAAAGCAGTTTCGAGTACCATATCGAAGATACGCAAAACTGTTATTTGGGTTTTCATTTTATAGAAAACGACAGTGTATTTCCACCTGGGTGCCAAGGTGATAGAGAGAGAGTGAACATCAATTCTGGAGTAAGTTAACATCTGAATACACACACCAGGTTTACGTACGGTATGGCTGCTACGGCTTTGTTTATGTACACCACTGTGGTTCTGTATGTACTTATCGAACATCGCTTGAATGATGTCGAACTAACAGGGAAGTAAGTAGTCGGCATGGAGTTATTAATAGTAGTACATGAAATCAGAGTTCATCCCATTCATTTTTGTAAAAAGTGTAGTGATTCGCATCAATTGATTTTATAATTGCATGAACATGAATTAACTCATTTTCCACATACCAGTGGAAGATTCAATCGATGTCAATGCGGGAGTCAGAAACTATTAATGCAGTTGACGAAAAAGCTTGCCCTACATCTGAGATGAATGCAATAAACGGACAACTTCAAATCGTGAAGTGACAAATACCGCACAATCTTGTATAATTCATGCAATTGGCTATCGTCTACATGTTAAAATACCTGTTAAAAAGTCTTTGAAGCGTTTTATTAATGAGTTTCAGTAACCACTGTGTGCATGAGATTTTTAAAGTAGTTTTTAAAGTTTTTAAAGTGTGCTCGTTCAGTTTGCGGCAAACTGCTAGGGTTTCATAGTTCTTTGCTTCTTCGCGATTGTTGAAAGGGATAACAGCATTCCGAATAGACGATTTTAAAATATATTCCGTTCCTGTGCCCTGTTATTTGGTCGCATGTCGAGTTAACTGAAGCTAATTTTTCAACTCGTTCGTCATGGTATCCAAACCATGACTTTTCGTTGGAAACATTATAAAGAATGACCCGACTTTCTTATGCGAAATAGAATCATCCAGCATCAGAAATTACTCACTACATAAGAAATTTAATTTGTACAACAATGGTTGCGAAATTGTTGAGGACTTTTGGTAATAAAATCTGCGGTTTTTTAAGATTGCGATTACAGACTGCTTATATGGACCACTTTCCTGCATATATTGAAACCACGCGATGGTGGGCCAGCCAAACTTATTCAAACCGGTCATGGTGACGACAATACAATTCGCATCAACCAAATTTACATTTTAAATTTTTAAGGGATTACAGTTGAAATAAAATCTGCCGCCTATTCAATCTTATAAAGGAATCCAAGTTAACATAACCTGTACATAACACAATATCAAACAAAGAGCTAAATTTGATGCATCCTTTGGTGCAAGGTTAAAGATTCATATGAAAACAAGTTACGATACGCTATGGCAGGTACATCTTTGGCATGCACCACTGTGGTACCACATGTGCGGGTCAAACCTCACTTTATTGATAGTGCAGGTAGGTACTAAACCGACAGTTTCAAACCAGGAAATGCTGACAGTATAGTCGTTACTGGCTAGCCATGAAAAACTGTAATTTGTGGGGTTATGAAGTAGTTATGAAATACTTTGGGAAACTATTTATTTCATTTGGTTAATTTAGGAGTTGACGGACACCCAGGATTGGGAAAGACATTAATATGATGGAGTATTTCGCACCTCCTGCCACCAATTTCTACTGTTCCATATAGTTGACAGGGGGTTTTGCAGTGTTGCATCTACGTTCGCTGATGGCCGGAATTCGTTCATAAATGTTGGTAGGGATGGGTTAATAATTCTTTAAATGTGAATGATTTGTGACCACAGTGGTCATTTTTATGCAATATACTTTCATGAGTTATAGCAAGAAACCACAGAGATATAAATTCTGCGCAAACTTGTTCAGGACAATACATGAATTTTCAAGATTGGAGTGATTTAACGCTGAAATTCTAATTCAAACGAAAAATATAAGGAACAAAAGCTTAATTAAAATTCAAAAAATCGTTCCTTAATTACTTGGACGATTATAATCAGTAAATATAATAATGAACCGGAGAAGTTGTTTTGATATGGTTTGATAAAACTTATTTTTGACTGAAGGTACTTACGAGCAGTGCCCAACAAAATTATTGGAGTTAAAGGAATGGCTTATATGTAACACATGCCTGTGAAGAGTACATTAAGTAAGTATCAATGACAGTTTCTAAAAGTTCGTTTTTGAAATTAAATTACTGGAAGTTTAAATGAACCACTGGGGTGACTACGTTTTACGACCATATCTTCTTCTGAACACACGCTTATCAACCACTTCCTTACCAGCAATGTTCTTCAATTACTAAGTTGAAACCCAGAATTTCTACACACCTTGTAATCATTTTAGTAAACAACGCTCAGCTAATCGGTAGTATTCAACGTTGTACGAAGCAAAAATTGGCCACTGGATTAAATTGCAACCATCTGATACACACATGATTGTTGGAATATATTATGTCCATGGGTCGAATTTATTGTGCTTTGAAGCACAATTTCTTAGCACGCGTCAATTGCTCTACGTGTGATCTGCAGTACACGAGAGTTATTATTTACAAGTACTGTGGTTCCCATGCTAACATCAATATATAAATATATCATGGCAGCGACTTTCTAATTAATTAGGTTTAATAAAATGAATACTTGCTAGCACACGATATCGTCCATGCTCATCTTGAGCTCAACACGTAATGAGTTCTTTATTCATTATCACCGATTCCTTACAATCTCATGGCCTTCATCTTAATATAGAGAGAGACAGGTTCTCTCTCTTCTATCCGTTACATCACTATAGAGAGGATTCTAGATGCTTCTAGAATTCTCTCTAGATATCTACGCTACATGCTACCCCTCTAAATAAAGCTCAAGCTCCGTTTGAGCCTGAGTTCTCATTTTAGAAATTCATACGCATCCTCTTTTCGCTTGCATCAGCTCTTTGCACTTCTTCCTTGACCATGCAGTTTTACAGTCGTGATGTCGTATCTTGTGCAAAACCCTGGTGAGTCTTAAACTTTTTCAAAAGTGATTTTTAAATTAAGTGTATTGTTTTTCTTTCTTAATTGATTGTACGCTCCCCCTTAATTTAAATTAGCAAACTCCTGTGAGCTTAACTAACCGAAATGCCGTCTAAATTTGCAAAACTCCGTGGTACTTAACAAACTACATTCTGTTTTTGGTGTTTGTAGGATGCTGTGTCGTACGTGCTAATAAGTAAAGCATTCAAGGAGAAAACTTGTACATCAAAATTATTACGGTACGTATATTCTCAATCATACGAAATTAAAATTTGCAATTTTTATGGAAGTCCATATTACTACATTGAAACTAAAATTTTGCAAATTGTTTGTCTGTAAGGGAATGATGGAAGTACGAACCTGGATCACTTCCAGTATACCTGTGCTTACTATTCAACGTACATACGTAAGCTATATTCATGGGAATAATCATATACTGATCAATCCTCTTCCGATTTTCATAAGACATGTATCATTTAAAAGCTTATTACCTGTACTGTTTACAGAAAATTTTGAATGACCGTTACGTCGACCTGGTGACCTTAAAATATTCAGTGTGGGAATATAGGATTTTTGTGGAAGGATGTGGGTTTTCAAAGGAAAATGAATGCTGTTAATGGGTAAAATGAAGGAAATGAATTTTTATCTAAATTTTTAGTGGGATTTGGAAGGATTTGATACGATTAGTGGGTAATATCTTCATTTTTGCTAATTTTGACGGTTGATTGATGTTTCAGTATCTGACCTTGTTAGTAGCAATACGATGGTTGCGGAACTTCTCATGACTTGAAGATGCATTGGTGTCCTTTCCGTTGGATGGATTTGCTTTCTTGGAGGAGAATTTGGGTGTGGGAAGTCTGGCCTTCATGGATATTTTTACCGGGATGATGTTGCGGTACGTTTCGTAGCACAAAATATGCCATTCGTTAAGCACTTGACGCATTGTTTCAAACCATGTGTCGTCTCGTTGAAAGTCTGTGTTGATGGAAATGAGCAATTCTATTTGTAGACTCTCAATAGAAAAGAAATTCCAGATAAACATTTCTTCGTGGTGGAATATCCGTGACTCGTGCACAGAGGATGTCAATCATTAGTTTCCAGTTATCCGGAAAGGTACGATAATTTATACAAAAGTTACGTGTAGTTGTAGGTCCTGAAGAGTACTTATTGAGCTGATTAAGAGTGTCTACCGCGGTCATCGTGGGGATGGTTGTTGCTTCATATTCCTTAACCAATGCTTGTATTTCCTCTTGGAAGTTAGCATACGTGGTCGTGACGATGGTCGCTGTTTCTTGTAGAGCTTCCGCAAACGCTTCCGAAGTTGAAGGGTCGTTGGAGAAAAAGGAGTGCTGAGGCCAAAAGACACAACGTTGTCCCATTTCCGAAGGTCGGGTCATCAGAGTCCCGATACAATATCCGAAAAGGAAGAGTGGGTATATCATCGTGTATCCTTCTGGTTAGTGCTTGGATCTAACGAAAGGTATTGGGAAATGAGTTCAAGGTAAATAAAATATTACGATTCTTTTAACACTGTTAACGGTCAACGGTCTATTAAATTATTACCAATATAATTATAAATTAAGTTTGTTTTACTTACAAATTCCCGAATAATCTGTCCCTGATTATCCTAGTTATGGGAGTCAGTACACTTTTACACAAATTTCAAAGTTTTTCTAAAAGCCAATAAGAACACAACAATTAAGTGCGTATCGTATTCTCGCGCCGGGTGTCTCTTAATGGAGGATTTGGAAAAATTGCTTGAAGTTTCTTTTACTTTTCACAATTTCACTACGTGAGATTTGTTATGGTAAATCACTGTACTCTCTGACTGTTTGATCGCATAGGCATCTTGATTTAACAAAATGGTTTGATAAAACTAATGCTTAACTAATCAATTAACTATTCAAACAAGCTATTTTGTATTCTTCATCCTCTCATCCACATCTTATAGTCAGGGTTAATTGTGGTCATTCGATGATCACATGATGTGATGACATGATTAGTACTTATGCTAAAGACAATTAAATGCTGATACAGCATTATTACTGAACACTACTATTTATGTTCTATGGTTCCGTAAGGAATATTCTATGACTACGCTATTGCTTATTGCGGATTTTTAAAACATTTTTAACTCATCTTTCCTTGTTTCGTAATGAAATGAGCCTTGAAATTTTGCAACTTCATCAGTTTAGACCTTTCTCATTTCACCCAACAAGTTTGTGGGATATGTGCTGCTACTAGGCTGTACTAGGCTGGTACTAGGCTTATCACTTAGATAAACGTTTAACTTGTTCTTGTAACACTCCATGGATTAGGTTAAATCCTTCACAGAAGCTTTTCGTTCCCTCTGAAGCTAATGCTTCCGTGTCACATTTCTGAAATTCCGGAATTTTGATTTGCATGTTTAATTTAATTCCAAATCTTAAAGGTACGTTACCGGTATATATGATCTGGTCCGTTTGTTTGGCCAAAGAGATTCCTGTTGTTACTGAATATTGTAATTCAGATTGACCAAATGCACCTGTGAAAATTCCGAAAATATTATAATGATTCCCATCATATTAATTCCATACCTTATTGGTTTTACTCGAACGCGAGTTGATATTCTCAGTGTGGAATCTGCTTCCATGGGTAGGATAGGTTTTGATGTACGTTGCTGTTGTGGTTCATTCCTGGTTCTTATTTTGCGTAAGCGAGAAACGTGAATCTTAATGGGTTGTTTTCCATGATTCCGCGAAAAGTCCCCAAAAATTCCCACGGGCCGGTGTATGGTGAGCTAAGACTGTTTTCTCCCGTCTGTATGTTAGGGAAGTGCACCAACACTTTCTGTCCCACTTGAAAATATCCCGGTTTTCTGGTCGTATAACTTCGTTCGTTTCTCTATACCTGCTTCCAAGATGGCACGGGCTTGCCTTCTGATCTCCTGTATCTTCCGACTTTTCTGCACGGCTTATAAACAATTACTGTGAAGTGGGTTGAGTAAGTCCAAACTGTGTCTTGCTTTGAAAACGAAAAGAATTTCCTGCGGAGTAAACTTTAAAGATTCATGTTTAGAGCTGTTAATAGCACTGACACACTGGTTTAAATATAAATCCCAGTTTCCCTATCATGCTCCGCGTATTTTCGTAATACTTCTTGGATGGTCCTGTTCTCTCGCTCACAAATAGCGTTAGACACACTGCGATAAGCATGACTATGCAATACTTGTACTCCTGCCAAGTTTAAATTTTCCACAAAATATTTAGCATTGAAACTTTGATGGTTGTCACAGTAAAGTATTTGAGGAAACCCTATTACATAAAATACAGAATTATATAAACCTGCGATCACTACGTCGCTTGTTAGATTTTTGCAAGGAATTGCAAAACAGAACCGACTAAAGTTCTCCACACAGGTTAGTATATGTGAATGTCCGCGTTTAGATAATGGCAAACCCACAATGCGGTCTATGGATATAATATCCATTATGTCTGCCGGTACTTGTGCATTCATGAGTCCAAATTCTTTTTCATTCCTTGGTCTAAATCTGTTGCATACTTTGGATGACTGAATGTACCATTTTACGTATTCTCTCATGCCCTTAAAAGTTTAATTTTCTGATAACCTCGCAAGTGTTTTAGCAATCCCGAAGTGCCCCCCGGTAATTAATTTGTCATGCGATTCGTATAGCACCGATGCTCTCAAGCTTTTTGGGCATAAAATTTTAAAACCTTTGATTATGCGTATCATTAATGTGTCATTTACCAGCTTATATGATTTGAACCTTTTTATTGGTCCATTCCCTTACATTTTCCCTAATATTACCTTGAATTCAACTGCCTGTTCTGTCTTTAAGTTATCTGATGTGACCAGATTTATGCTAAATAAATCTTCCGGGTCGACTAAATCGACTGCCTTTCCTAGTAGTGCCTTTTTAAATTCCGGATGCAATCTGGAAAGCACGTCTGCCCCGAAATTTAAGTCTCCTTTTATGTGTTTAACCTCAATATTGTATGATTGAAGGTCGAGTGCGAGCCTAGTCATCATTGGACTTTGACACCGTTTTAATTGTAACAGGACTTTCACTGAAACATTGTCGGTGTCTAAAATAATTTTTGTTCCTGTCAGTAAATGCCTCCAATGTTGAATACAATATACCGTACACAATACTTCCAAAAGATTAGTATGATATTTTGTTTGATAGACATTGAAGAGTTTTGAGAAACATGCAATTTTTCTCATAATACCTTCTTGCACTTGATATAAGGTAGCGCCACAAGCGAATTGACTACTATCCGTATGGATAATGTTTGGTAAGAGCGGGTTGTGAGGAGCCTCACTAAAAGCAATTCTTTGCTTAACCTCCTCAAATGCCTTCTGCTCTTCCCCAATTTCCCATTCTACACCTTGTCTCAACAAATTTGACAGAGGTAACACTACCTGACTATAATTTTTCACAAACTTCCTATAAAAGGATGTTAATCCCTAGAACCTTTTTAATAATTTAGCATCTGTGGGAAATGGCATTTTCATCATTGCAACTATTCTTTCCTTCAATGGCGAGATGCCATTCTTGTTTACCTTTAAACCCTGCAACGTAACCTCGTGCATGCCAATCTCCGTTCTCTCATCGAACGTTTCTAGCAATAATTTAAGAGCCGTTATATGGTCCTCAATTGTTTCGCTAGCCATGATGCAGTCATCTAAAAAGCTTTTTGTGACTGTGTTGTATTGTCTTGCATGTATCTGTGCAACATTCCGAATAATTCTTTGCATTATTTTGCTATAAGCACCCGGAGATACCGAGAGCCCCATAGCGCATCGCTTATAGCGATACAGTTCACCATTAGCCACGAACGTAGTTAATGCCTACTTGATTTTTCTAATGGCAAACTCCAGAATCCACTGTTAAAATCCATGACTGTGAAGATTCTCTTCCCTGCCAGGGACGTGAAAATTTCCTCTTGATTTGGTAAGATTTGTCTTATGGGCTTAATACATGACTTGTTTATTTTTCTAAAGTCTGTCGTAATGCGAACTTTGCCGTCTTTCTTCTAAACCACATGTATGTTACTACAATATTCCGCGTCGGACGGTTCAATTATTCCTGCCGCCAACATTTTTTCTACCTCCACCCGTATAAGTTTTTGCTCAAATGCACTGCGCTCATACGGTTTGCATTTTATGGGCCTGTCGTGTAAGAGTTATATTCTCATCTCTCCTATCGTACATTCCCTGAGCTCATAGATATTGTAAGCGAATGTATCTCTATGCTCCTTGAGAACCTCACGAATTTGCGTTACTTTTCTTTGTTCTAATTGTGGATTTATTTTTATCTTCTGCAATTCTTCCTCCGTAAATAACTTTTACGGATCTCTGGGCTTTGGATTCCCATCCTTGTGTGTTTTAAATTTGATCATGCAGATATGATGTAATCCTTCTTTCGCAAGCTTAAATGGCACACTAAAAATAGTAGTCCTTTAAGTAGTAATAAAGATCCAGGGATTTCATCCTGTATGACTTCATTAAATCTTATAGTGCTAGTGGCATAGTCCAAGAGTACACCTCTCTGCTTAAGGAAATCATTTCCCAGCAGAACCTCACACGTTGGCTTGAAATTTACCACTACAAAGTCCATTCTAAGCGCAGTCTCCACGATCAACTGTTCTGCTAACCTGGTGACTCCTAAGAGCTGCAAAGGGTACCCGTGCACCGCCTGAAGTGAAAAGGTTTTAGGTAATTCCTTTATGACCACCTTTTCTGGTAATTTATTCAGAGCTGCCAAGCTAATTATAGAAATGCAAGCCCCATGCATGCCAAGCACTGAAACTTTGTCCCTTATATACTTCCCTGTACTATGACTGTGCCACCATTTGCATTTATGACATTAGAGATATTTTGAAACTCAGTGTTATTATAGAACAGCTGGTTTTCTTCCTCCGTGAACACGCTTTCCTCTTCTTCTGAGCTGCTTTCGCCTTTCTGGTCTGCCGTAACGTTATTCACCCTGCCTGCATTTTGTTCTGAAGGATATGCATTCGCGGTCTCTATTTCTGTCTCTATCATGGTTACCTCCTTCATAATCTCTTCTACTATTTCTCTCTGTCATTAGTTCTATAATTCATCTCGATTCTTTCGGTGACCTCTAGAGCCATTATCTTGATTGCGGTCTCCGCTAGGCTCCCGCCAATTCTTTCTCTCATAACCTCTGTCTCGCATTTCCGGTTTGACCGAATAATTGCTGATTAATGCCTTAAGCTCCTCTAACTGCTCCTTCAGTTTCTCATGCTCCTCACGGAGTGGCATTGGCTCTGCTACGCTTATGGTTAGCTGGGACAATTGTTGGAAAATTTCCTGTTCTCTCAGCCATGCAAGCGCATCCGCATGTTTAGTAAACGCTTTGTCCGATAGACGCGCTCCTAATTCTTTTGCAAGCCCCCTTATCAGAAATAAGATGATTTCGTCTTCATCATTTATCTTTGCAATTTTCGCTAACTTCAGAGTGTCATAACAGAACTTGTCATATGTCTCATTCTATATTTTAATACGCGAGAAGAGACGTGCTTTGGAAGCGGAAGGCGAGAATTGTTTTCGGAACCAATTCTCAAACTTCTTTTTGAAAGTTGCCCAACTTCTGTCAGTCTGGCAAGTTTCTATACCATCTTCATCTACGACTTTGGGATACTTGTAATTAGTTATCCAATCCTTAGCGGGCGCGGTGGAGTAGAGACTAGTGTCTCTAATGCGTTCGACATCATTCCATTTCCAATGAGTCGCTATCATCTCGAATTTGGCCAAAAAATCATCTATGGAACCAATCTCTGATTCTGTTCCACTAAAATTAATGCCAGAGGGAAGAAATCCAGCCATCTCGGTCCAATCTAATTCTTCCTCACTTTCACCCTCACTATTATCTTCACCTTCACTAGCCTCATTACTCTCTTCGTGATCGGTAGTCCTTTCCTATTTGCAGGAATAACACTCTCGTTGCTCGAGTTAGTTTCCTGACTTTCGCTTGTGCTTGCAGATTCCTGTCTTTGTCTACTGAATTCTTTATTTCTTTCACGCCACTTCTTTTCAAATTCTCGGATTTTGTCTTCAACCTGACTAGGTGGATATTTAGCGAAAATTGGGATCCAATGAACCTCTCTTCTTTCATAATGTATATTAACGCCGTTATTTCTATACACCTAGCAGTTATGAGTTGTAACTACTTGATCTAGAATGTCTTCCTCAGTCGCTGAACGGTCTTGAGGATCTACAATAGTGAAGCTATCCTCAATATTCAATTCCGCCGACAATAGATTCACATTCACACTGCTATCTTCCCAATAGTCGTTATTTCTAGGTTGAAAGAATGCTCCTGGGGAGTTCGTTCTTTTGTAATTCCCAGGTGTTAAGGTTCGAATAGCGTTTTCTATTTAACAAATCTGCTCTTCTAGTTCCTCAGGTGGAGTCTCATTGAATACTCTAAAAAGCCTAATCCTTGCTCTTTCTAAATATCCAGATGATCTTTGCCATCCACTGTCAGTGACAATAGTATTATCGTAAAAGTCTTCGTCTAGATCTGGATGTTGTAAAATAGGTTGCGCCAAATTTGCTCTATTGATGCTCCTGCTCCTGCTACATTTGTAGCTGCTACCGTTTCTACTGAAGATATGCTTTCCTGTCCAGATTGATTAAGATACAAATTTTTACCTCTACTTTTCCGGCTTCTTCTTGCTTTTTGATATCTCCAGCCTCTTCTTGTTGCTTATCGGGCGAGATTATGGTTATGTTGTGACCTTGTGTCGTAGGTATTGTCTTCAGTAATGGTAATCCGTCGTAGGACTGTATGTCTCCACAGACGAATCTATAATTCCCTATTGATTCTCTTCTTTGCCCCTGTGATCGCAAGCTATTGAATTGCGATGGTCCAGGTGCTGAGGGTTCCGGGGTTCCTGGAAGCGAACTTCTTACGGTCCTTTGAGGGTCCTCCGCGAATACTACTTCCCTTCTTAGTCTTTTTTCTATTTCGTTGGCTTTTATCCTTAGTTCGTTTACTTCTTCGTCCGTTAACTTCGCACGACCTCCACTTGTATTTTGCAGTTCTAGCTTCATTGCTGCTGCTAAACTTTTGTAAATTCCGCGAGCGTTTTCGCTCAATAGAATGTTGCCTGACCTTAATATAGTCGGCTGAGGGGAGTCTGACATTTATCGTCCGGTTCCTGCGCTTCCACTTGCTGCAGTTTTATTTTTCCAGGTGATTGTTCCAGTGAATACTACTTCAAGATTCCAGTGATGATTTCGGTAGGAATCCTGGCCAAGGATTTCCAGCTTATTTGCACCACTTTTATCCCGAAATTCACGGACTAAATTCAATTGTGTGCACACTTCATCACCTGTTTATTAAATTCTCAGTTGTCTTCGGGTACGAGATTCCCGTTTTTCAAATCTTTGCTTATAGCCCCCATTTAATAAAATGAATACTTGGTAGTACACGATGTCTTCCATGCTCATCCTCTACTCAACACGTAATGAGTTCTTTATTCATTATCACCGATTCCTTACAATCTCATGGCCTTCATCTAAATATAGAGAGAGACAGGTTCTCTCTCTTCTATCCGTTACGTCACTATAGAGAGGATTCTAGATGCTTCTAGAATTCTCTCTAAATAGCTACGCTACATAGGTTCGACAAAACTTCCATTTTCCACGTGAACTAAGATTAAAATTGTTTAAACACGTACATTATCACTGTCGTCCCCAACATCCAGAGATGTATTGCCACTACACTTTAGTTTCAGGGTGTTATGTAACCGCTTGAGAATTAGCGATCGCCATGATAATACAATTTAAATTATCATCGGAGTTCAGTAAGCATTTAGTAGAGATAAAAAGATGATTGACGATCTAATCATTTATCTTATAACCATTCAATTCTTGTTATGCAATTTATGGTAGCACGCTTAACCCATAGCCATTTTGGAAGTAAATCGGAAATTTTGCAACTACAATGAAGTGATTGTATTCTTTCCTTTATCCGTTCCTGTATCTTTTTCCCCGTTAATTACAAAAATCAAAAAATGTAAAGCGTTAAAAAATTTAAGAAAGTAACAGCGAACGTCTATATAAAATATTGGCCGAAGAGGAAGAAATTGCAAAAGTCAGAACCACTCTGCCCAGTGGGTTTTTGTTTTTAACATTGTTTCTTCACTGCCGAACATGACTATGCACAAGCTAACATCCCGACTTTCACAACGCACAAAACTTACTCTATCATGCACATACGTTGGAATTTTAAATATATGTTCGGCATGATATGTAGTGCACTACGTGCATCATAATTACGACCACTGTGGTCCCGTTGTTTCAACCCAGCAGAAAATAATATATATACATATGTTCATGAATACATAATGCTAAGCCTTATGCAAGCTACTGTTAATGCGTGTATTAACAAACGAGCCCCTCTTAGGCTTAAAAGAATTAAAGGTAATCTAGTCCCTTGGATGAATAATGATCTTATCACTCTCATGCATGCCAGGGATAAAGCAAAGAGAATTTGTAATCACAGTCGGTCAAATATCCACTAAGCTCAATACAAGCAACTTAGAAACACTGTAAACAACAGAGTTAAA
The DNA here is from genome assembly GCA_906901655.1 of Sminthurides aquaticus. Lineage (NCBI taxonomy): Eukaryota > Metazoa > Arthropoda > Collembola > Symphypleona > Sminthurididae > Sminthurides > Sminthurides aquaticus. The sequence continues at coordinate 359,552 of CAJQTT010000001.1, forward strand.
AGTTGCAAGTATAAGTACTTTAAAGATCAATGTAAGCAATATGCTTCATCTCCTAACATTTGGAGGGTTTACGATGAAATCACAGGTAGAAAGCCACAAATCCCATTAATCCAAGAGCTCCGTGTCAAAGGAGTCTCGGTTACTGATACTACTGGGCTAGCCCAAACCCTCCATGAAGCTATGAGTATACCTGCTGATAAAGTTCCTTTAGATGACCTTATCTCTGATAATCTGTCCAGCTGTCATATCATTACCCCCACTGAAGTAGAAGAAGTTTTCAAAGCCACAACTAGAAAAAGTGATAGATCTACAGAGGAAATCCCTTACAAAGTTATGAAACACTGTTTAAAGAGCCTCTCGCCCCCTATTGCAAGCCTGTTTTCTTTAATCATTAAAAGAGGCCAATACCCAAAATCATTCAAGCAAGCAGTAGTACTGCCATTGTATAAAGGTAAAGGGAGCAAGCTTGATCCAACTAATTATCGACCCATCTCGCTCCTTAGCTTCTTAAATAAACTATTAGAGAAAATTATCTACTCTACAATTTTAAAGCATATGGATTCCGGGGTTGGCCTACCTGAGAACCAACATGGATTTAGGAAGCATCACTCCTGCTTCACTGCGCACCTTAAATTTACCACCGATATCCTTAAGAGTATTGATAAGGTATCCGGCAAAGTCTTTGCTATCTTCATAGACTTTAGGAAGGCGTTTGATTCGGTGGTGCATAGAAAACTTATCCTAATCCTAAAAGAAAGGTACTTGTTACCCCCTTACCTTATCAACCTCATCATCAGTTACTTAAGTAATAGAACATACCGTATCAAACTAGGTGATGTACTGTCTAAGGAATACGATGTTAATATATCCGTACCCCAGGGTAGTATACTTGGCCCTATATTCTTTGTTCAATTTATCTCTGACTTTGGTGACTATTTGTCAAATTTAACTGTATACCTGGGTAATCTTCAGTATCTATGGTATGCTGATGATTCCGTTCTGTACTTGTCAGTTCCTTCCCTCGAAAAACTAGAGGAGCAGGGTAATTTTATACTTAAAAGCTTAAGCGGTTGGCTTAAAGATATAGAACTGTCCCTAAACGTAAACAAAACCGAATATATGTTAATCCATAAATCTGGTGATAAGCTTCTGTATGACAGTGACTTCTTGCTCAAGTATGATAATGCTCCCTTAAATCGTGTATATACCTTTAAGTATCTCGGGTTAATAACGGATTGTGACCTAAGTTATGTACAACATTTTCAATATGTATCCAAGCGTATGAGTCAAGCAATTGGAGTACTTAATAGATAGACTTAAGAGGCTTATTACCTGCAAAGTATTCATAATACTGTTTAACTCGTTTGTATTAAGCATTATTGACTTCTGTTTTCCCATTTGGGGTGGACAATGTTCCTCTAACTTACTTACTTTACAACTACAAATCTGCCGTGCTATTAGTAATTTCTGTAATATTAAAAAGTCACGCGCAGGCTACCCGTTGAATGATTTGCTTGAAAGAACTAATATTTTATCCGTAGAGGAACGGCTAATCTATATTAGCTCTAGGTTTCTTTCAAAATACCTAAGATGCCCAGAGTCAATTCCTAGTCTCTCTGGTCTATTTAATGTAAGCTCTGGCACTCGTACTCGCTCTGAAACGTCCAGAAATATCTTAATTACCAGCAAGCTTCACTCTGAAGCTTTAAAAAGGTCTTGCTGGTACCGTATGATTTTAGCCTGGAATAAGCTACCCTCTAATATCAAGGCACAGTTCCTTCCTCTCTCTGTTTTCGAAGAAGAATTGAATGCTTATCTAGTTGATAAAAGAAAACTCAATGTATTTATATAGAAATAATATTATTTACATTTACTTTACTTAACATTCCGAATACTTTTTGTGCTTTTATAATTATGTAATACTTTTGCCTTTACATGGACCGTTCACTGAAACCAGTGAGCTTAGGCATTAACTGATGAACCCGTCCATTCAATAAAGACAACCAACCAACCAAGCTCCGCTATCCTTTTCAGATCTCGTGAGATCTGCTTGTTTTATCCTACCCTGCCTCGACGGGTACTCGCGTATCTTTCTTTTGTTAGGAGAAAATCTCGCCAACCGTTTCTTGTAAATTGCCTCCGTCTTCTTCCTTTCCATTGTTTTTTAGTATCAACTCTGAGGGTCTGGAACACCCCCGCGAAAGATGAGCATTAAGCATACAACACCCAGGAGATCCACTTGAAGGTGATATTTACGATAACTTGAGTATTATTTTATTATAATAGCATATACTTACATTTAACTCCTTTCTTAAGGCTCCTTAAGCTACTTAGGGAACTTTCATACTAAATCGACTCAGACTCTTAAGCTCCTGATCCGAAGGAAATGTGTATCAATATCAATCAAGGACTTCAATTAAAAAAATGCTCTAGAAGCAAGCTGATATTCTGATATTCCATACAGAAATATTGTCATGCTTGCCACCGATGCAATTCACGGCAATTCTACAAACCGTCTCTTGCAAAGTCGAGGAAATACTGCATTGAGGAAGCCCGAGGTGGGGATAAATTATGTATATTCCAGGGAGGTTACATTAATCAATTTTGAACGTGTGTCTAGCAAAGCAAGTGATAACCATAATATATCTATCTGTTATCTATGTTATCACTCAAAGAGATTTACTACAACTGTAACAGCCCACGCACAGGACAATCGCCTTGCTATAGTCCTGCAGACCGATGGACTGCTGCTACACGTATTAAAATTCCTATATAATAACATGGGCTGAATTGAAAGCATTATTTTAATGATACGCCGTTAGTTTTCCTCAGTCAGTAAGACAATGCTAGTTCTCGATCCAATGACCGTGCTACAGCCCACGACCCACATTTTGAATGCGAAATCACGTGATACAGTTCCTGCTTGCATTGCTTTAGGACCTAGGAGCATATAAACATACGTCCTTTGCTTTACAGATGAGCTTGTCATAAATAAGCTCAGATTCGTATTTCCCATTCATCCGTGCATCTTTTTCATCTTTCTCTGTTCTCTTTCAGTATTCCAACATTCCAGATTTTCCCAACCGCCTTTATCATTCCTAATTCCATCCACCCCAAGCAGCTAAAGACGGTGATGGCGCCGTATAGAAATATTTCCGCGATTCATTGTCTTCCCGTCTAATTCAACATTCAGCCCACTCTTCCTTCCTTCCTGGTCCTAGTTCCGAGTGATCCAGATGAATCTGGAGATCAGCATAGCACAGACTGCAATTACAGTGTTCCCACGTTTCATTTGTCTCACATCTTGGGGACATGATTAGCATGATTGAAATTAAATTAGAAACCAGCATACACCATGCCTCGTCCCATCATCCCCAACGGGCTGAATATCGGTAAAGCTAATTATTTTATCAAACCGTAAGAGTTGAAACCCCTACACAGCTTGTTTCATCATCATTCCTTTTCCCATACCCGGACTGAGGCGGAGGAATATCGAGATTACCTTTGCTAATACTATCATGGTGTATTAAAAAGCTTCAGACTGAATTTAGGTGTTATGTGAAACGTATGGTTTTTACCAATATTTCTAGGCGCATCTCATTACGAATCCCCATTTCCTGCATTTTGTTGCACATGATCAAACGATTTTCAACTCCTTGAGCAAACCCTTTTTTCAGCTTCAAGAAGGAGTTGAGTATTTTGCAAAAACTTGTAAATTGTTTGCTCATGAAGGCGAGAAGAAAATAATTGATTTTTACATCCTTCTCGAAATGAATCCGAAATGCCAATAGCTATGCGTTGGTCGTCTAGATTCCAAGACATGAATCCTCTGTCTCTACTTCTTACTTCATTTAAATTTGAAATCTCCAGGTTAACATTATTCTGATTGCCAGACACATTTGAAAAAGGTAGACATTCTTATCATTCTTTCTTAGATGTATACTCCGCAGAAGGCATTGCTAATGGCTCTGGCAAGAAGCAATAGGAACTAACTTTTCAAAAGAAGCAATTAATAGGAACAAGGAACCAACGTTTCACAAGAAGCAATCGGAACCAAATTATTATTATATTACAGCAATAATGCAGGATTGGTGAGGAATGCGTCGAAGGGAATCCAGGTGGAAAGGCTTTATTTTTATGTATCCACTCCACTGCCTATCAGAATATATATTCAAGAGTTTGTAGAAAGGGGGAAGCAAACAAATGTATTTTCTAAATTTCAAACCATAGGGAGGATTCTACTATACATCTTCATCCAATTCCATAAGCTTTCCCATTTCCTAGTTTTTAGGTTCTTTTCCGCCGAAACACATCTCCAAAAGTCACTCAGACAATAGTAACTCAAAAATCAACAAGACCATAAGGAATATGATGCTTGTCCTCATTGAATCCTTTATTCTTTATTATTTTTTTCGGCCCTACCATCCCACTACTCCTCAGAGTCAGTCAGTCAATAGTCACAGCTCGCCGCATCTTCTGTACCACAGACACAACAAGAAAATAATAAACTTGAGTTTCTTCCGTTTCAGTTAAATCCGCAAATACTGTATACTTTTCAACGCAGAGTCAGTAGAAGCAAACCCTCCCCCAAATCCAACGGATGTTACATGTGCCTGCTTTCTGGTTTCCGACTTTCATGTTTCGGCCTTTTGCTTATAGCCATCTGGCTGTAGCTTAGGCTCGGCTAAAATTAGGTAAAAAATCAATTCCAAATCTTTAGCTTAGCTTGAGTGTTCACATGACAGTGACTAGGTCAAATTCTACAATTTTCTAATTCTATTTACGCTTCTCTCATTCTCTCTCCTGACGTGACTGAATAAAGTCAGCTTCCGATTATTCCCTTCGCTTCTACCCTCTTATTTTTTTTTCTTCATCTTTCAGTTCAGCAGTAGAAGCAGAGACAAGGCACGCAGGCAAAAAAAGCTCTCAGGTTTCCTGGCATGATTGTAAAAAATGATGCAGTTAATGCGGTCTGCAAACTGCAAATTTCAGCCATACAGTATGGCCCGTAGTTCAGAGAAGGTGAAATGTAAGCCTTGGATAGTCTGTGGATAGTAGTTTCATACCTATACATCCTTTGAAACTATTAAAACCGGAGATATTAACATCAGCGACCAGCTATACCACTTCATTTAAAAATTGCATAGAATTTATAATAGAACTTTAAATTAATATGCGCAGACTAGCTGTAGTATGCATTTAAATGTTGTTCTAATGGTTCACTTTGATGCAAAAATTTTCACACTCCAGTAAACAAACTCAGAGTTACATATTACATAGTAGATCTAAAAAATCCCTTCAAAATCCGACTCTCATTAAATTTGCAGCACTGAAGGAGAGATACTGCTCAACAACCTTCCAACAAATAGCATTATTCTCCTTGAGTGTCGTGCAAAAGTTATTGAGATATGTAGAATTGTTGTAGAACCACACTGTTTGTATCCTTGGTGTAGGATTTAAAATTTAAGTTGCTCTTGCAAATTATGTAACAATTAAAAGCGGCATCAATTTATGTAAACACAAAACACAACACACTGTACTTAAAGTAAGTCAGAATATTATCATGCAATGGGCTTGACCAATACGCAATCATCTCTCCAAATGGCTAGTTTCAAGATAGTTAACTGATTGCAATTACTACAGCTACGTTATAAATTGTTGCGAGGGTGAAGGATGAAGGATAGACTTCAAGATAATAATGCTCATTTCGTACCTTTCAGACTGTAGAGTGTACATATTGCGGCTTTGGTCTATATATAAATGCAGTCATGATCTTTTTGCTCCCATTGGTAATTAGGAAACATACAAAACTCTTCTTCTGCTCATCAACACTATATATAGTCTCCTGGGGGCGTGAATTGCATTACGCTGCGATGCCATGTAGTGATAGTGGAAGGTAAATAGTTGGCGAGGTAAAATAATTTCCTTGAACTTCAAGAAGATGAAAAAATAAGGTATTTAAAACAGAAGGATGATTGCCGGGCCGGTTAGGCTGCAATGGCATCTTCCGTCAACGGGAACGGGACTTTGCACAAGACAAGCTGTTTGTCCACTTCTAAATAATATGTATTTTGTGTAAATGGGTTTTGTTATTCTTCAAGAGGAAAGCGCACTTTTTGACATTCTCTACTACTACCAACTGATTAATTTAGATGGAATCACACCTTGCCAAGATTGAGGATAGGAGAATCAAGAATACGGCTGACCCATGGGTCAGAAATGCAGCAAGTTGTCACATCTCCACTGCTTTTTTCTAGCCCTTGAATAAATAGTAAACTAACTCAAACCAAGTTAACTAACAGCGTAACTCGTATTTGGTCCACATTATTCACGAGTCATCATCCCAGCACAGACCGAGCTTGAGAAGCATAGGAGGAAGGTAAGCCTGAAACGTATTGCAGTACAGCTCGCAGGTGGGAGCGTCATAATAATCAGGGAAGCGCTTTATTCCACTTCATACTCTATCCCTTAAGGCGATTTTATCTTGGAAAATTGCGCGAGGCTGGTGGGATGGATGATCAAACAAGAGTGTCAGCAAGTCAGTGATTGTGTCACTTATAACTATAGCTTTCAGATTTTAACGTGAGGTTTTGATGAAAGAAGAAAGAACTAAACATCTACTCCAAGGCAGTTCAAAATAGACCCCATCCATCCGACAATCCATCAAAAGTTTCGTTCTTACAAATACAATGATAGTGAAAATCTGCCCATCAATCAAATCTATAAGTACCCCCATCTTCTTGATTTCCTAGCCAATAAACTCTTTCCTCTCAAATGAGTATGTAACGATCATACTCAATTTCCTTTTTCCTACCTCTATCGAAATTGAATTACAAGCTAACCACAGCCGTGGACTCGTGGTGAAATAGAATAATTTTTTCTCAGAGTTTATAGCCGCTACTCATTTCTATTTCTTCATGCACCGGTTCTGATAATAATAAACTACTCATAATGTAGTAGAGAACTTAGGGAAGATTATGTACCTGCTTGTGCTACTTAAATATGACGGCTCTCGCTAAATTCCCAATCACTTAGATTTATTCGGCTAGTCATTCAGCCGTTGATTCCAATTCCATGCATATGACTTTCGATTTTAAACAATAAGCGCTTTTATATCTTCACATTCATCCTCAACTTCGGCTTAAGTTAATTCCTTCCTTGCAGCACCAAGCACAAGCCTAAATAACGATTATTCAGAGAGACACACATATAGGAAGAAAGTATTGACATTTCTAATTACCGCCTCTTGTAGCTTCACACTCCAAACTTTTAATTCAATGCAGTCATCAGCTTGAGTGGATCGTATAAGAAACCACCCCAGTAGCATAAACATGACCATAATCATTAGCACTACTTCAATGCCATACGCCATATGTACGTATCGTATTTATTTGAAAGTCATCTCCGCCGATCGTCTTCTAGGAGCAAATATTTAGCAGCCGCCTGGATTTCTTTACTAAATATACAAAAGAGAAATCCCACTCCAAACCGCAGTTCTTTTATCCTAACGATTCCTTGTGTGCAAACTTACACACCTGTGTATATCTCGTACCCATAATTTAATAAATCTCACATTACCTCACCAAACTGTACATCTGTCTTTTTAAACCTTTCTGCCACCTCCATTTGCTCTTTGAATACTCTTGTTGAATCTGCAACCACTGACTGATTGGCCACTGCTAGGAAAACGCAAGAGTCAAGGAACTTGTCAACATTCAACATTGACCATTCTTACACCTTCTCCACGTCTCCCTCCAAACCAGATCTTGCCATTTTACAGTTACACCTTCTCCTTAAGTCAATACTTGATTCGGCACAGAATCCTTGATTTTCACAAGTTCATTTCCTTCATCATCACCTCTGTATGCATATAAGTAAAGAAATCCAAATATGAATAATCAATCATAGATTTAGCGTATTTCATTCATTTTTGCACAATTTTAACCTGTCACAAAGTAACATATGAACTTGTAAATTATTTTAGGTGACAAGCCACAGGCCACTGTATGCTGTAAGGGAAGAAGTTTAAGACGCTCAATGTGATTAATTTGAAATTGCTTACCCACACTATAGTTGGAAATAGCATGAAGAGCTGTGTTAACATCCTCCCAATCCGCAGTGAGTCGCCGTATGAGCAAGTACGCTTCCACGGGATGAGCCACTAATTTTTTGCCTCCCTGGTTTATCAACGTTTTTTGAGCATCCACGTACCTGTTGTGGCAAAAAAGAGAGAAAATTAGACTACTAATTAAAAAACACTGGCTCCGTCCTATGCATCACACCGTTACCACCCGTTCTTTTCCTTGCACTCTGTCCGCTCTCAACTGTGTCCAAGACGAGAATACGGCGGCGAGCCAATCATTAACTATACTGTCCACATAATTCACACTGAAATCTTTCATAAGTCATACTTTCATAAGTCTCCCCAACGTGCTTGTTTCATAAGTCACCAACTAGAAGTCGGGTGACACCGCGTTCTCCCGTCAGCAGTTAATATTCCAAGTGTTTTAAACCTAACCCCGCCAAAAACCTTAAGGTTGTCTATCGTAACCTAACCTTCACTCGCTCAATGAGGCCCTCGCCCTTAGGTCATCGGTCCGCTAAATGCCTGGCCACTGGAAATGCAAAATTAGAAACACAGCGGCCGGAGCCTACGCTTCGCTCGGTCCGGCGGCGATGTGCTCCCAATTCTGTACTTCCATTGGCCAGGCATTCAGCGGAACCTGTTGACCTAAGTTCTCTGGCCTCATTTCGCTTCGCTCAGGTCAGGTTGCGACAGCCAACCTTAACGTTTTTGGCTCACCACCCCGAACAGACTAAGGAGTAGGAATTCAGTAGTGTCACCCGACTAGCCATTGAATGCATGCACTCACGCGTTTCCAAGGCAACTACACCATCTACAATACACGCTGGGGAGACTTATGAAAGTATTTCCATCCTTTCCTTATTCCTAAAGTATTATTTATCCATAGCTTATTTTTGCCGTTTTGGATCCTAAGAAGTCAGTACAAAAGCATGGTAAGCAACCACCGGATCCGAACCAAACTTCATCTTCAGAAGATGCATCTTATTTTCTTATATTATTCATGCAAGCTATAGCCAATTAATTTTCGCTAATGCAACCAAGTCTCAAGAAAAGGCAGCGAGAAGTACGCAAAGCCCATTTATCCTACTATCAGCTACTCAAAGCTTTATGAGTCTCTTGATACTATAAACTTTTTCCATTCATGGTTAAAACTTTTAGCTTCAAGTATTATATTGATCTAGCTCTGTAATCTAGACCTGAAAGGAGAAGCGGAGCAAAAGCAAGACCTGCTGGAGTGGTTATCTTAAGAAAACTTGTGAGCAACCTAATTTCTCTCAAAATTTTCTTTCTTTTCCTTTTCCTCCTCTTTCTTTTGATATCTTAAGACTTCATTTTCACCAAACTTTTCACTTTTCCCTCACTGCTTTCATGTACACAGTACACACTAATGTCAATAGGGTAGCAAAATCATTTTCTTTGCATCCTTGCATTTCATGTTGCCTGCTCTTGTACACACATGTTTGCATAAAAATGACCTCTCTCTCTTTGTGTTTATGTGAATCGTACCGTGCAGGTAGGACCAGCCTTTCGATCGGATCAACCTAACTGTCACAGTGCCTCACACCTGCCGCACCACAGAAACAGAGCAGTCATTAAGTTTGTTTCAAGGCCGATTTTCCAACCAATGCACAAAACTTGAGCGCTCAATCCACTCTATCAATGCTCGGGGAGCAGGAATTGATGGAGAGCTTGAAACCCAGGAAAAATTTTTAACTTCTTCCGCTCGTGAACACAATATAAAAAGGGATCTCCTTTGGTAATCTTTCAAGCAAGCTTTCTTTTAAAGTATACATGTAACTTGATAACGTCACGCATATGTTCTAGTTGAATCTCTGCCTTTAACAAGTAAAAGATGCGGGTAAAAAATGAAAAATGCCTTGGGTATTTTAAACGGAGTCACTTGTAATGACATGAGCAAAGCAAGTTAAGCGGTCTCTCCTGCAATTGAATTATAAGCGGGCGTAATAATAATCTACCAAAGAGCTGCGCTTATACTTTGAGGGACGGATTTAGTGAGAAAATCCATTAACTCAGTCGGGGAGGATACATGGAGATTAAATTAGAGAGCTTTAATAGAAAAGTTACGAATCATTTTTCACTTAACGCTTCACTCTTTGCCTAAAACGTCTTCCACATTTTTAGGGGTACTCCAATATTCTCTTGCTCCACCTTTTCTTAACATTCAAATCTATCCACTGAATATGAATATGCTTGCGCGGGCTGGTGAACACACGAAAAATGATGTTCAAATCTGCTGGAAAAATCATTCCTCAGGACAGCTCAATAGATGAAAAGCTCAGAATCGAAATTCATCATCCCGGCAGGCGTAAAACCGGGCCAGACTCGCGGTATACTGTCAGATTTACAGATCTGCCACTTACTATCAGCTAGGAACCAATATTATAATGACTACAAATGGGGCTACTGGGAAATTATCAGCGTATGTCATATGTTACTTTTATAGAGTTTTCTGTCTGAATAGATCTCGCGTTTTCCGAGGGAGGCCAAGCTTAATATAGACTGGAACCAACAAATTAGCTGAATTAAGAACAACTAAAGACTTACGATTTTATGAGTTTAAGCTTAGCCATGGAGTAATCAGCGAAAGTTTCCAGAACGTCAACAATTTGCACTTCATTCTCCACCAAGTCTTCCAACTTTGACGTTGAGGAAAACAGATCTTCTCGTGTATTTGATACGTCCTGCTCACGAAATGCCCCAACTTGTGGGAATGATAAAAATACAAGATTTGATACGAGTCCCACTATTAGTATCCAGCGCGATTCTCTCCAGCCCTGCTCATTCATAATGCTCCGAGGAGAGCAATTTAGAATGGCTTATTACAGCAGTTGGGCAGGGTATTAAGATATACACTTGAATCAATTGGTTTTCCTGTACAAAATTTCAGAAAGAATAAAATTCACTGGGGACGAAACTACGTAGTTATACTATGAAAATGTTTCCCGAAAAGAGCTTTTCCCGACAAAGTAAATGACAGGTCTTTGAAGATTTCTGTGTCTGTCAGATGAAATCTTGGGAGGCCTCTATTTCCTTTTACAGCTCCAAAGTATCTATCAAAGTGTTAGCAAGAATTCAGTAAAATGAATTATTAACAGCATTGATAAAGTGCGAAGGGGGCTTAACGACGCACTGCACGGGGAATCGTACTCTTCATAGGGGCGAGACTTCTCTTACGTTTTCGAACATGACGGTCTTCTCGATACGAACAGAATGAGCCCAACATCTTTTCGACAACGTGCTTAAGCCTAATTATTACAATCGCGGAGTGAACGCCTCTCTGGTCCCAGGTTAGGCTCCTCTCTCTACACTCCTTGAAACGTCTGCGCTCTCAGTTGAATCTGCAACTTTTCAAAAAGCGAAGATAGAATCCTGCATGCAGAGTATTATGCAATATGCAGTGCTATTCCATTTCCCATCTTCTTGCAATTTGCTTGAGCATAGTCAGCAGATTTAGGCAGGCTAAACAAGCTCCCAGTTCCCTCCGTGTTGATTTCTAATACATTTTTAAAGAAACAAGTTGTCCGACCGTGAACAAGAGTGTCCCAATCCGTCTCCAAGGATTCCAACCCCTTTTATCCTCGTATCATTGCTTTTTATCTTCATAAGTTTTCAAAGGAAGAAGTTCGTAGTTCGCCATTTCGTCCCTAAAATATATTATTCAGCTGACTCACGAAGCATAAATAACTAAAGCTCAAATCCCAAGAATCGCTAATTATTCATGTTAATCTGCGACATTCATGTATTACAGGACTGTGGCTCCATGTCTTCGTTCCAGGCAGTAGTCAGTCTCTGGTTTTATTATTAACAGCGTGTTAATCAATTTTTTTTCTGAGCAGCAGTTCTTTCCGTAAGTGCTGAGAGAAACGGTCTGTTTGAAAATTGATAATATGTTTTATTTTCATCCAACTCAAGGTGATCTCATCGTTTGATAAAATGGATACAGTAATTTCCTTGATCGTAGTAACTTCGGATTATTTTTGGTGGAGGATTAACTCTTCCAATTAAGTTTTCCAATTCATCTTCATCAAACACATGATAATATCTATGGTGAACTGTTTTCCCTTCAGGGCCACTAATCCACGGCACAAGCATGTCGTTCTCTGGGAAGTTTGACTCCCGGTTGTGAATGGGAAGAAACGAGTATTGATGGGAAGGCATACAACTTTCTCGAGCTGCACCATTCACATTCTTCCCGAAGTCTTTCGTACTCTGGATTTTGGCATAAACCGAAGTTACTTCTTCTGTGCTTTGCTTTTTTGCCCATACGTACACGAGGCCATGACCGCCAATTGCAAGAACACGGTTAATTTCTTGTAATGCTGCCAATCGCCGTTCCTAAATCATTGTAAATATTGTTTCAAATTAACATTCTTAATGATGTCAAGATATAAGCTACGTGATATTTACCTCTGTCGCCAAATGATGTATGACAGCTATACAAATCACCGCATTGAATGTGGAAGCTTTAAACGGTAGCTGTAAGCAATTTGATTGCAATACTTCTGCTTGTTTGGAACTACGGCAAATATTAAGCAATCCAGTACTTATATCTGTACCAACCTATATAGAGAATAAGGTATGTGAGCTTGGGACTTATGCTTAATTTCCGGTTGTAGAATCTGTGTTAGCCTTACATCGAGGAAACTATTCCTTTCGTGAAGATATTTTCCATTACCGCATCCCACATCCAATAATACATCCTCTGGTGACACGGCTTGCACAAATTTTTTAATTTCAGGCCATGCTGTATGCCGAGTTGAACTAAAGTGGGAAGCAATTTCTTCGTAAACCTGCGGGAGTCGAAATCATTATTACTTATAGTTGTATTATTAATAAGTTGTATGCAATGCGTGACAGTACAGAAAGTTTTATTTTAAGCGTTAATGCATCACCTGATGAACTAAAGTACTCTCCAAGCCTGCAGCATTGTCTTGACTGATTTTACCTTTTTGCGAATCACACATATATGGGTATCTACAACCAACATTTCAAAATTTTCATGAGAACATTGCAGAAGAAATACAATCTAACGCTCAGAATTGTACTTACTTGCAATCACAAATCCGAGTTTTATGAAGTAACCTAAAAGTTAAAGAAAGTCTCGGCGATCTTTCAAGGACATCGATACCACCGCTTTGATGTGGGATAATATCAAAAGTTCGGTTAGCGATTCCGTGCGTCCACTGATATCTACAATATCAGTATGCAAATTTTATGCTTACAAGTGATTTATAACATTGCAATTCATAAATTTACTTATGTAACACCTTGAGGATCCGTCCATTACAAGGAGTGATCTCTGTGGTAGAATTCGTGCATAATATTCCGATCCATTACGAAAATCCATCACAACTGAAGCTTTAAGGCTAAGAGAAATAATGGGTCCTTCAAAAGCACTGTGGGTGTCTACATGGGGAGGAATGCCTGTAACGTAAAAAGAATTCAGAGAGTTTCAGAGCCTCGAATAAAGTGTTAGAGTTAATTAATTAATTATGAACAGATTTATTTACCTTGGCCAGGTAAATAGTAGTTCAGCGTTATCTGCTGAGGCAGTCGAGGTATACATTTATTTTTTAGCATCCTATCCATAACTGATTTAAGGCAGTCTGGGATTCCTATAGCGCTGGGTCTGTCAGGGTCCACGTTATTTGTGTCGTAATTAAAATCGAATCCATAATGTTTTACCCATCTTCTTTTTAACGATTGTCCTATAGATTTCAATAAAAATATTATTTGTTACACCAACTGCCTCAATCACATATCGGACTACCTAATAAGAAATTAATCAATAGAACTAACCTTCTTCTTCACTCGGGGATAGCTCCTGCAGTATTAAATTCTCTTCTTCTGGTGTGACAAAATTTTCGACCATTAGAAGACCCTCTGGTTGTTCTATAAAGAACTGTCGCACCGGAGCAATAGTCTCTACCGGGGGCTCTAAAATAATACAAGCACCAATTAATGAATGAAAGAATGACTAACCAGTTTTGAAACTGTTTTCTTACCACTGGCTAAGTATCCTAAATACATCACTTGAAGGTCGGTAAACTGCAGCCCTGTTACTGTCTCCTTAGCCGATATTGCATCAGCGACATTACTAAAGTGAATTGCACAGTACATCTGATTCTCATACAGTCGTACTTCAGCCGGTTTTGTAGCAAACATACTTTTTATTCTGAATTTCGAGACTCCCGTTGACAAGCTTGGTCCCCACATTGCCAACCACTAAAATTCAAACAATCATTTATGCATCGGATTTTCGACATTTATCAGAATTAAATTATCAGTTTGGCTCTGCATGTAAACTGGATACCAGTACAATCATCTTAAAAGTAACATATAAATGTAAAGCCAAGCCAACTAACCTCGGTCGGCTTATTTGTAATTTCTATGCCCATTTGTTTAGATAAAATGTTCATAGTTTTACGCTCTTTACGTTCCAACTTCCGAATCTCCTTAGAGCCTTTTTTATCCTTCTTGCATTCCATGGAAAATATTTCTGCTCCATCTGTATCCATTTCTGACTCAAAATGTGTGGAATAACACTTGCCTAGAAATTAAATGTAAGTAACTAAATCAAGTTATTCAACCTTGGAGATGTCACCCAAGCTTAAGAACCCTTGGACATTCTTAAATTGAGAGAAAATATGTGAATACAATTTTTCTACAGGTAAGTTTGTTTAAGTTACGTGCATAGGTTTTGATGTACCTCTATAATAGTTGTCCTAAATGTGTCTCGTCTCAACCTCTCAACCTACATGTACGTCTCATTTATGCGATGCCAATTATTTACACTTATCACAATATTGCTGCAAAGACAGAACATACGGTTCTCCTTTTCAATGAAAGCTTATTAAAATCTCAACTTACTTGAATAATCAAAATCAATTGTAATTAATTTATGCAAAACACGCACAACACGTGCTATACTTTTAAAAACACAACATTTTTCTTTTCCACATGCGGCACATGGGACGTTTCCGCCTTTTGTATCCTATCTTTACGCGCTGCGATGCACAGTCAGATGGGTCATTGAGTTGGCGTGAATTCGCCTTCTCGCGGCTTCTGACTGCCACGACCGTTCATAAATGGTATCATGGTAGAGCAGGAGTGTGCATCTTTCGTGAATCATGATTGCGTTTCTGTTTTACACACGAATCAATTCTTGAAGTGAAATTATTTTATTATCAGTCTACATAAATTCCCACGTACAGTTCACCCACAACTACGTCATCACATCCTGAAGGTAGGTCTTAAGTTTTTTGGCTTTCCTATTTCAACATTCTACTGCATCTCACTACACTAGTTACCCTTGACCATCATTACATACTGCATCCTATGTTTAGTCAAACCCAGGTGTTCCATTTTGACAGCGAACTCTCCCGAAAAGCTAAAAGATAGTTTAAATTATGTTGTCCTCTAAAGAAAAATAAGATATTATGCTAAAACTTTGCAACTGCCAAGTTAGAATATGCGTCATACGTATACTGACTTTGCAGGGCATGGAAGGATTTAAGCGATCCGTATGATTTCATTAAATTATAATATTTCATACGTACATAAATTAAACCACCGTTGAATTTAGCTTGCTGAGCTATTGTGAATAAGTTTCACAGCTATGTCAATGCTAACTGAAGTACAATGATAAAGACACCCGTCGAATACGCAGTCAGTTCAGATTCAGACTGGCTCTAATTTTTTCACGCAAGGCCTGCAACAATTTTGTAAGTATGCATACATTATTTGAAAAAAACTGGTCGCATAGTTCATTCAGATCTGACCATTATAATTGTGATTCTGGACATGAACTTGTAGAGTTTAGAGTTGTCGTTCATTGATTGATAAATAAATGTACCAAATACCGGTTATAATTTCAAGGGGGTCACTTCTAGTTTGTTTTCAAAAACAAAGGCTAACATAATCAAATGATTAAATGGATTTGAGAGGCATGTCGTTATCGGTTAGCGTTTCGGATGAACTTCTTGCTTGCCTTTCAATATTTTTAATGGCGTATCTTGGCGTCATATGGGCTTCGCCCAATACGGCTCGCCGTATGTAGTTAAGTAAAGCGTAGTCGGCTAATACATATTTCCGACGCCATCATTGCTTAGTACCAAGGAAATCTCTGGCGTTGGTTAACTTCTGTGGTTCATTGTTTTTTATATTTAATTACAATTTATTAAATAATAAGCATATCATTAGATACGGTTAATTCCCGTACCGTTTTACGATAGATGCAGGGAGAAGTGGGGTTCTGAGCAGAAAGGGTAACTGCGAACGATCATGTTCCGCATTGCATGCAATATATACACGAAGTAATAGCATAACTCCATTGAATTGAAGGTCGCTTTATGTTTAAAGCTCACAGAACGGTTTGAATTTCCCGGCGGTGGAACACATTTGGTTTATTCCTCGTTAATGCTTTAAAGCATACAGGAATCTCGAGGCTTTCAAAGCTACAACATCGAGCAAGTCTAAAAGCAAGCCCTCCGCTCCGCTATCTCTTTAACGTAGAGGGGGAATGGGTACACAATCTCTATGCTCTCATCTTAAGTCGTATTCAGTTAATTCTACTGTTCATAACAGCAAAGTCAGTTAATTAGGTCGATTAATTTCAATGCCATTATGAGGTAAAACTTCATTAGCATTTTAATATCCAAATTTTAATATTATCTCGCGTGTATATTTTCAGATTTTTTTGATTCAAAATTCCCAGGAAGGCCCATTTTGCAAGAACTCAGGTGTATCTTCTAGGGACGAAAAGAGCCGAGGAAAATTCAAACGTACAATTTACCAAGCTATCCTCCTAGGCATAAGCAAGTCTGTGGGACTGGATATCAAACTCAGACTGCTTAGAAGGGTGAGGGTGAGTCTAGAATCCAGAAAAGAATCAATTGCTAGTTTCTCCATGGGATTTTAAAATTAATTATCTTCTACAGTGCTGAATTTTTTTTATATTTTGTCAACCCTTCCTATTTATGGATTGACCAAGTCTTGAGCCCAGGCAGGCGTTATCATCATTTCTTTGTAATTCTAGAATAGAGAAAAACGATCTGCAACTGCAACTACTCAACTGTAGGGAAACATAGCCTGGACAGTGTTGATAAAAAAAGTATCGAATTGAGATGCTATTAAGAGTCTTCCAAATGTTTTGTAAGTTGAAATGCAGTCTCCATTCAGATTATTTCAATCAATTTTTAAGCTTGTAGAGATTACCTTGTAAAAGGGTTCTAGCGTATTCATATATTTGTGTACTAAGAGCAAGTACTAGGGTGGAATAGATAATATTAAGATCCGGTTGCGAAATTCTTTCGAAGTTTTCCTTATTACTGATCGAATTAATGTGGAATAATTAAGCGTTCCGTTAGATACGTACATTTTGCTAAAATATCGTTTATTAAAGCAGTAGCTGCTTTTAGATTATGGGTTTTCATTTTGGATCTACATTTTAAGAAATGCTGCTAGGCATCAACTAATAGTCAGTGGAAAAGTTTGAAGAGTATTTCAGGACCCCCTCCCCGACTTTTGTTAGACATGTCGTTTCTTGAAGGAGATTTTCGAAGTTTCGGGGTTGTTAATTTTTATATGGTACTGGATACGCATCCATTGTAGATTCGTACAGCATCACGTGACTTGAGGATCTCAAGGCCCTTGGATTACTGTATGTACACAATGCAAGTATTGCACGGCAAAACCTGGGCTTTGTCTGGTAGAGGGCGCTGTAATTTGGACTGACGGCAAATTTAAAATCTTTGTGTACACTTTTGGCTGACTGAACTTAGGGTCACTGTTTGATAAACTAGCCTCATTCATCCATTGTAGGTAGCAAAATGCATTCCGTTGATTACTTGGGATAGCAGAATCGATGCTTGAAGTAGAATACAACTTACATTCAAGCTGCATTTTTAGATTAATTATCAATCAGCAAAGCATGAAATACAGTTTTATTTTGCGACTTAATGTGTAATTTAAGGCATTCTTTTTCATAAATTTATCCGTTCCATGTAATTGTAAGGCTAAATTGGATTTTATTAATTGGATAGGGGCAGTTAATACATTTGAAACTTCAATCGGGACCATTTTAATTAATAAAACGGTTCAAGGTTAATAGTACAGCTAAGGCGATAAATTTGAGTGGCAAGCAGGTTAAAGCTAAAATATTGAAGCACTAAGAGTGCCAAAATACACGCAATAGCCATTGTACCTGGCTACCAAAAAATCTGTTCACAATTATTAACTGAATTTGAGAACATGAGATTTTATCATCATCTCTTTAAAAAAACTTTGATTCAGTCATTTTAAAAAGCTACTTAGCATTTTAATGGGAGCTATTTTAAGTAGTGATTATACAACGTTGATAAGATAAATGTTAGTTTTGCTAATTAAATTTTTTATTAAAATTTTATATAACGGTTTAACAGAATATCAGCTCGCCGCGTCATGAGTGTTCAGTGGCTATCCGCTGACGCGTGGAATAACTGGAAAGAAATGGATGCTGATTCCTTGTGAGTAATTTGTGAACATTTTATCATCACACAGTAATTTTTTTCAGGAATCGAAATCATAGTGTACAATTATTTCAGTATAAAGGAAGAGGACAACGTAAGCGAAGGCACAGCAAATTCTATGCCGAATCTTGCAGACTCCATAGATAGCCAAGAAGATGATTCTCGCGAACCATCTCGTAATGCATCTCCTAGCCCAACCGAAGATCTTGTTTCCAATGGAAGAATTAGTGCAAAGCACGATGAACGAACATGTAGTAAGTTATTGCAACACGTTTCGTTAAGGCATTCAATTTCTTTAACAACATTTAAGCACGTTCATATGATTTAACAGAATTTGTGAATGATGAATCAGTTTCTAGTTCGGGGGTGCCAGACTCCACACGTAGATCTTCAAGCAGGAAACCAATAAAAAACCCACTGCTGGGTTGCACCTTGACTGGAAATTATTGGCAGCTTCCTGAAAATGAGAATCCATGTAATCGGCCTAAAAGAGCAAACGCTGGAGCTTTAATGGTCACAAAGTTAGGGTATATAATTTTGATAAAATTGTAAAACCTTCCCCGTAATTCGAATCCAGTGTCTATATTATTATTAACATTATGTATATTATATGTAGTGATTACATTTACTGTTTTTAGATTGAAAAGGAGAAAATCTGAACCAGCTCCAAAGAAAGAACCTTCCCCTACCAAGCCGAGAGTTGCAAAGAAATCAATATCGAAAAGGGCATTAGTATGGCCTGGGAAAGCTGTAAGTAAATCAACCCAAGAGACTATAACGAAAGACGACATGGTGATCAGCAGAGTTTTTGCGTCCCGATGTATCTTCAGCGTTCCTGAATCCATCTGCTTCACGTCACATGTTGATTTCGTTCAGCAACATCATGAGTGGTTCGAAGAATCGGAGATCACGGAACTTAAGATACTGGTTACGAAACTAAAGCCCCAAATCGACGTAGCAGCGAAAAAGTCTGGCATGGATAACTATCTAAAAAAACTGGCTAAGAGAAGGAAAAATTTAGTGGAGCAACCGGTTATTCCTCCTTCCTCAGAATCCCTGGACTACTCAATTGAATCTCATGTGATGGAAGAAGGGAAAATTCCTAAACCCAATGGAATTAAAGCTCCCCCTGTAATCAAGGAATCAGTATCCAAACCTAAACCGTCTTCTTCGCGCCGGAAATATGAAGAAGACGAAAAGACGGAAATTAGAAAATTAGAAAATAACCGAATCATGGCTGATGGGCAACTTTTTGAAGTGAACCATGAGCATTACGTTCGAGAAACCGATGTTGATATCCCCTACGATGACCATGAATTTCTCTCTGTTGTTGATAAAGACTTCAAGCATGATACGGAAAATCGCCCGCCCGAAACGTTAGACATTGAACCTTCATTAAGTGAACAGCCCTGCAGTTTTCCCCATTGCCGACTGGGATGTATCTGTCCACCTACTGGTGCAGAGCGGCCGGAAGGCAAAGTTCACTGTGGCAAGCTGAATTGCATGCTAGAATGCACTTGCAACGTGGCGGGCGGTTGGAATTCGGAGGATGCCAATATTCGTAGTAGACTGAGACCACGAGTGAGTTTACTGAATTGGAATTATCGACTGAACTACATGGATGCATTCATAAATGAAAAGGAAAAAGATTCTGGAGCCAAGGTAACGAGGGTTTGATTAATATTTATTAACTATGTAATATTTCAAGAAATACATATACATGTTTTGGTTTTTCAGCAATCGCGATCAGAATCACAAGCCCACGGTAGAATTAAACGCCACATCGTACCTCCTAAGCGTAATAACGATTTCGTCTCTCACAGTCCATCTAAAAAAATGGCTAAATTAGCTGCTCCTACCAAAAACCAGGCAAAATTATCATACAAGAAACTTCGCTCTCGTCTAACTCATAAGCGTCAACCTTTCGTTAGAACTTTGAAGAGTAATAATGCTAAGGAGACAATAGATATCGGAAGCAAAAAGATAATTAGGACTTCTAACATGGGTTATTCCAAGTCGGAGAGTAAGCAATCCGTCGCCCATCTGAGCGGAAGAAATCCTAAAGTTACTAAGAAGCTCAACAGTGCAAGAAATTGTCTGAACAAATCAAGGCCTCCGATTTTATCGCCTCGGCAAGCAGTGAATGTGAGAAAATATGCTTTTTGTACGAACTGTAATGAAGATATAGATCGAAGCATCTGTAATAGTACTTCGATGTTAATGCATTCCAGGGAGGTCGTATGAAGCCACTAATTGCAGGTGTCGACTTTTCATTAGAAGGAACTGGTCCCCCAGTACCGCCAGACATTATGGCCAAATTCGCTCCATTTCTGGAAATCCAGGTTAACACACTTACAACACAATTATATGGAAATTATATTGCTGTGGTATGAATTTTGCAATTGCATACCGTTGGCTATACCGTAATGATAGCATATAGCAGTAATCAAGTCCATTTTTTCATATAGTATCAACCCAGACCCGATAGGTTCTTACCTCTATTATCCGAGTCGGAAGAAAGTTCCGATGATGACGAAAATGATCAGGAAACTATTTTCGTAAGTCTTCTCGTGTTTTGAGATTACATGCAACGAAATTTTCTCACGAAGAATACTGTCATGCTTGGGTCTACTATTATTTTTCAGTTAAACTATTTGAAATCAAAACAACAACCAGCATCAGAAGAGTCCTTTCCTGTGATTGTTTCCTACCGGAGCTGTCAACTCGAAATACCGATTGTTGACAATGTTGATGCTGCTGCGTAGCATAAGAATGTGGAATACCGTGTGGATCGCGCGTTGACCACAAATCAGAATACTTCAGAATTTTAGCTAAGTAATTATTATATTAAACCCATACAAAAGGTAATAGTTAAATTATGGTGTACACAGTCTGAGCAGGACATGCCTGCAACACAAGGGAGTTCGACCGTTCGTTCAAAGTCGATTGTAAATTTTTCGGAAATAATGCTGAGTGCATGATGAAATATTCGCGATTTTTCTTCAAATGCTGTATAAACATATTGCTCACATTTAAGCGGTTGACGTTACACCAGGAAATGTAACATAAAATCATAAGATATATTATATGCAGATATACATGTATGTATTTATGTAAGATACAATGCAAAAGCTCATTGTCCCATCGATGTAGTAGTTTCAGTTTTTATTAGAGAAAGTTGGAAAATCAAGTGGTAAATTACGAAATGAAGACTGGCTATACTTTCCAACTATTAGATTATAATGAATTTTGAAATATTATGACCAGAAGAGTTTTTCCAAGCTAATCGAGTCGGATTGAATTATAAATTGATTGTTCTGCGAATATGCAATGCGTACTGTTCCAGAATCCTGCCTTAGTTATAGTTAACTTAATATTTTATTACAAATTGTGTGACGGTGAATCAGTTAACGATTACTGTGGAAGTAAAAGTAAAACTTCAACATTTTTGTTATTATTGCATGGGTCATTAACCTTATTAGTAAAAAATATTTACGCAGTCATCAAAGCCATAAGAATTTTATTCGAAAGTTGTGGAATAAATGAAACCCAAATATATTGCCAATGAGTGACGCGTAATACAATGCTTCCGGAACAAAATGCACATCATCGGAACTGCTTCATGAAAAACTTTATTTTATTTTCATCTTGTTTGTTTAAAACGTTTACATACATTTTATCATAGGGGTAATTCATTCATAGAGTGTAATGAATATGTCAAGCTACTCACAGGTAGAACTCCAGTCAAAGATAATCGAATTGCCTGGACTTTTCTGCATCAAAGCGCGTTTCCCTGCTAGCCATTCATACTTCTACTTCACATATTTATACCAGTGAACTAGAATAATTTTTAAATATTCTGAAAATAGCTAATTAGTAGAATTTTGATCCCTGCGCCTGCATGTCTGTAAACAAATATAGAATAGACGAACTAATTGTGATATCCATCCGTAAACATGAAATGTTGTACGAAAGACAGCGAGAACTGTGGCTAGAGATAGATAGAAGGTGCTACACACATTCAAAATATGGGATTACATTAGCCCTCTTGTGCTTTGAATTTCATAGTAACATTAGATGACTCCACAAGCAGAGACAAAATTAAGATAATGCTCAACATAGCATTATATTCTCGGACTAGAATCTTGTTTTTCGATATGTAAATGTCTTTGGACTTCCTGCATAACTACAATCCTATACACCATTTTTCATTACAAACGATTGTAGCGCGTTTTGCCTACAGACAACAAATATTATAGATATCATCATAAAAATCGTATGAAACTTTAAAATAATATATTTCTACATTTATTTTTAATAAAATATCTTTCTATTATCGACATGTACTATGTACTTGGATTAGCGCTATCCATTTGAACTGTGTAAAGAGCAGAAAACTCTAGCTTGGTCAATGAAAGGCCACAAAAGTATTGTCGATTTTCAAGCCCTTATAAACTTAAAGCTGATTTCACACACCAAAGAGCTTCTACGAAAGGCGCAAGGGTCACGCGCAAGAGTAACTCACAAGAAACTCCTACTGACAAACAGATTGCTGCTCTCCGTCTTGAAATCTTAGCTTAGTCTATGGAAAACAAATAAAACCCAACACCAAAAATAAATTTACAAACAAAACGCCTTGTAAAAGGCGAATAACTTTGAAAAATACAAACCACTTCTCCTTAACCACTATACAATCTCCGGTCTTCTATATGCATGTCTCGACCGCAAAATTTGTTATACAACTACATACATAAACAAGACAAGAGAAAAGACAATACTATTGGCTTCAAGACCGGGTGAATACGTTAACGTTATCTGTGGTAAGCAAAGACTGGAATTTTTAAGAACGAGATCATTCGCGATGAGATACTCTGGTTACTTGCACGATCTAATGTTCCGAAGGCACATTAATCTACCGGTTTTATTTGTAAACGTACAATTTAAATCGTATTTACCCATATCGTTCCCACCATATCCATTCCCACTTATTAGCGTGGGGAGAGATAGTTGAAGAAGACGGAAAAGGTATTATTGGTGCGAAGCAACCGGAAACTGACGCTTTTTGTACATGAGGTAATGTTCATAGATGCATAGCTCAAGCCCAGCTTTGAATTCGTTAAACTATGATGTCTTGTACATCTGTAGGGGTATTATGACCGGAAGTGGAGACTCCATAGGACGACAACTTGGACGATGCGGAAGATGGCGGCAAGCTAACTGAGGCAAGACCACCTTTGCCTACAGGGACATCAATCGTTTGTTGCTCAATAGAAGCCATTTCTGTTGAAATGACTTGTTCGATCGACTCGGAAATGTTTCGTAAATCTTCCAGTTTGACTAAGACAATGCTGGATAATTCCACGGCAAGCATTGAATTTGTCCGACTCTCTCCCTTGACTCCTTTGAGGGCTGTATAGATTGCGGATGCTGCTATAAGGGATGGTTGAAGTCCGACGAACCTGGGTTCTGTAAAAGAATAGCAAAAGAATCATTAAATATTTATTCCTGAACATATCCCCCTCTATTTCTACATCATCCGCTTCATATAGCATGACAGAGTCAGCGTGACATGTGCTCCGGAGTTTCACCTCAAGGCTTGAATAAGAATAAAAGAATAATAATTATCTCATGTAACTCTTATGTGTACCCCAACTTTTGCATGTCTTCTCCGAGCCTTCGATGTCCAACCCTACCATCCAACAATTCAACCCCCAGCATTTCCTTTTCACCTCCGAATTTCCTCTCATGTTCACGATTCTTATCATCATTCAAAGTTTTAAATTAAGTCAATCTACCGGTCATACAGCAGTGGATGAAAGTCTTTTAGCAATACTCAGGCTGCTGTCAATACCTTGGCAGAAACTTCCACCCGCCACTAAGTCCCAGTTCCCAGCTCCCAGTTTATGGTCATGAAGGAGAACCCGGAGGACCCTTTCTGCCTAAACTAAATTGACCTTTATATTACACACAAGTCTATCAAAATCCGTAAAGGTTCACACGCTAGTTCCAAATGGAAAGAAAGATAAAATGACGTAAGTCTGTTCGTTTCTCCTGCTCCCTTTAAGTCTACCATTTTTTTTATAAAGATACTATCAAAACTGAGCACCTAAGCCTCCGCTACAATGCCAACAATAATTAATAACTAGCCTGGCAATAACACCTGATCTCCTATCGGTGATGCGCAGTCCGTTTCCGTTTTCTTTATGCTCCTCCATTAGATGTTGTAATTATGTCTCTGTAATCTACAAGTCGGAAATGAACATTTCCATCCATCCTCTCCTTGAAGTATGGCAATATATAGCCATCCCGCCTGGACAAGCAAAACTTCTTACCACATACCCCTATGGAGACACCAAACACATAGATGGCGCGCGCGGCTGTTGCTCCTGTTTCACTTCTGCTCCAGCCGTACAGTCTGTAACTGATTATTGTAAATGCATTTTTCAAAGGTTTCCAGATGTACCAGCTAGTTTTGGGCTACCGATGGATCTCCTTCAAAAGCCATGTCATTATGGCAACAAAATACCTTTATTGTAATAGGCATTCCCCCAAAATTCAAGTCACCCCTATTGGAATAATATAGTGGTTCTAAATTTGACAAATATCGGCATTATGGGAAAAAGTATGATATATGCCGTCACAGAGAGACATTTCATATCCGCAGATGTTTCCCTCAACTAACCCCTCAGCTATTTAACCGAGCCGGATCCGACCATCCAGAATATCTGCCCGAAGATACATAAAGAAAACGGGTTACCTCTCTCAATCCTTCCTGTCACGGAATCCCCCTCAATGTCTGTTCGTATTTTGAGAACACCAAAAGTGAGAATTGTAGAGTTTATTTTCCATTTTCCCCCGCATCACGAACCAATATCGCCCTCCAAACACATGAACAAGTAAGGAAACCAGCCCCATCCCATCCCCCATCAAATTTCAAATACCAGGACAGCTAGAACCACAGTTAATTTTATTACAACTACCATGGATGTATGAACTGTGGATGACGTGAGTGGTGCGTGTTCTATTAAAAATGAATGATTGCAAAGCATAGTGCAACCACAGACACCTACAAATACCACCGTTCTCCGATATCCCATCGTGTCCGAATTCGGTCACATTAAATTTAAATGTCCCCTCCACATTCATTCTCCCAAATTCTATACACCCTTCAGTTGCCTATGATCGTCAGACGTTATACGATCCTAGCAATTCTCTCACCTTTTAGATAAGAGAAAAGGGGGGAAAGTTAACATTTTTATTTGCTTCCAGTCAACTCAGACACCCATACCTCGCAATTCCCATGAATCTATACACGTCTAATAAAAGATTGCATTCAAATCAAGCTCACTAGCCTGCTTCTAATTCTGGTAGGGCAATTTCAAAAATCCAATTCATTCGGTGAGTTCGTTTTTATTCCATTCCCAAGCAGGAAAAACTCGCATCCTCCAGTTATAAAAAAATATATGTCATAATTTCATAATTATGAATGAGACATCCCTTCATTTATTCGACTGGGGCATAAACCCCCATCTTGAATACTGGTTGTCATCGGTATATTCCATCAGGTTCGAGGATGAATTGCAGGAGTCCAATTCATTATGACATGGCAATGAGCGGTGATGCAATTCAATTGTATTACCAAGCTATCGCACAATTTTTTTTTCTCATACCCTACCCAACTCCTCTCTTGTCTTTGTCGATTTCAGTTTGCAGATGAACACGGTCCTGACTTGACATGGCTTGTTCTTTTGTCTGCCACCTCTTCATGGCTTGCTTGCCCCTTACGATAATAATAGTATAATACTCTATACTCTCGCATCCCTCCCCCTCTGAGAATTATCTTCATTCAGTGATTAAGCATTCAGAACATGTTCTACTTGATCGAATAGAAAATGTCATGCCCGTTTTCCTTACATCGTTTTTTCGAATCATTCATATTATTTCGCATTCCCATGCCTCGTAAAGTGTGTCCAGTTTAAACCGCGCAAATGGCGATGTTAGCCTCCGCGGATACAGTTAGTCTTATAAGCGGCGCCCGGCTAGTGCACACCTTGGACGAGTGAATTGGAATCCGCCGTCCGCGTCTTCCACTGCTTCTCAGCGAGCAGGAGTTAGGAGCGGACTTCCCGTTTTCCTTCCATCAACGATTTCTCAGGTCCAGAGTGTCACAGCATCAAGCCGCTTACACTGCTGGATAGCTGACATTCTCTTCTCTCGTTTGCCTGAATTTTATTTTTCCAGGTCAAAAACTGAAGAGGCTACAGCAAAAACACTACACTTGACTCGGAAAATTGACTTTTTTCATTTCAAGCGTTGCAGCGTTGTCAGTTTTTGACGAGAATGTCAGCTATCCAGCAGTGCAAGCGGCTTGACGCTGTGACCCTTTGGAGCTGAGAAACCGTTGGTAGATCACAGAAAACTTAGCGATACCCTCCACGGTAGAGGCTGCTTTGAGCACCATGCTTTTCTTATGGAGTGCGGAGACCGCAATCCTCCTTGCGCGCTTTAAACTGGCCACCCTTTAGCAACTCTTAATTATCTTCTATTCGAAACCAACCTTTCCATGTACACCGAACAATCTTTGTCTGTGAGCACTTCAAAGTCCGAAACATTATGTCATCCTTACTTCTTTGGCCATATCTTCTCTGGCCCTCAAAACCGCATCGTACATTACCTCTTATCAAATATCAAATCCTCTTTAATTTAAGAAGCATTTGATCAAATCTATCTAGGTAAAAACTTAAATCTTCCAAGGAAGTATGCGTTAAAATGTTAATAGTGAGCGATTATAATAAATACACGATTCAAACCACAAAATTGTACTCCCAGATACAATTCCTTTAACTATAGGACCAGATCTAGGAGCATATTAGTATCGATCGTAATACCAGTTAAAGCTTCTAAATATTATCTACCTTATCTTTCTCAAAATCAAAATCATCTTCTCCACGAGCCTACGTTGCCTAAACTGTCCCGTTAGATAATATCCAAACCCACTCATTGGTGATGCGATGCCACATATGCTTTCTACCCTTGCAGTTATTTCCCATCACACTCGAAAGGAGATCACGGAGGGGGGGGGGGAGAAGAGGACACATCACGACGGATTCAGATTCTCCCGGACCATATTTATTTATCAGATTCCATCCATTCTCCACCTTGAGGACTATAATCCAATCCTCTTGAGGAGAACTGGGGAGGTCGTAGTGAAAGAAGGGTAGGTGAGAGCATTACATATCCTTCATTATTAATGGGCGGAGCCATTCCTATCTGTCTGTGCGCACGATAACTCAAGAACGGATGCATGGATTAAAATAAGATTTACAACACAGGTGTATATGCTACAGGGGACCATCGCTATTGAATTTCAGAATTTTTGAATAATTATTTTTATAGTTATTGATAATTACAGCGCGATGAGTCATCACTTACAATGCAATTACATACGTTCCAGTCACAAGCACAGCTACGCTCAGCAGGCAGAGAGTGGAAAAGAGAAAGGGAAGTAGCGCACAAGCACACATTCCAGTAACTGGCGTGTGGAACAAGACTCCAAACAAATATGATTAATGCAAGCAAGAAGTTGCGTGGCGTAGTGGTAAGAGTGCGTGATGTATAAGGGGAGGACGGGGGATCGAATCCAGGGAGCTGATTTATTTTTGCAGATTTTAAATCATAGAGTTTAAGCTTGTCATTGAGTTTCCACCATAAATTATTTCTGCTTTGTATGGGGTGATTAGAGATTTATCTTTTTAGCTATGTGGTTGCATTTACGTTTATGCTACATCTAATTTATGAGTCTGTCAGATTATAAAGTGATTGCTTGGAATTTAATATGTACATATTGTGCTGTAAGGTTTTGAAGGAAACATGACTAATGTTATAATTATCCTTTCAAATAATCCTATCCATTTAAACTTTTTCTAAATCTGCAACTAATAATATCATTATCTTTTCCAATAATTCTCTCCAATTTAATCGTTTCTAAATCTGCGCCCATTCCGTACTCGGTTAACCGTTTATTAATGGGCGCAGCCATTCCTAGAGCGGGTTCGATGTTGTCGGTCGGTCTGTCTGTCCGTCTGTGTGCACGATAACTCAAAAACGGATGCATGCATTAAGATAAGATTTACAACACAGGTCTATATGCTACAGAGGACCATCGCTATTGAATTTCAGAATTTTCGAATAATTATTTTCAGAGTTATTGATAATTACAGCGCGATGAGTCATCACTTACAATGCAACTACATACGATCCACTCACAAGCACAGCTACGCTCAGCAGGCAGAGAGTGGAAAAGAGAAAGGGATGTAGGGCACAAGCACACAGTTTAGTAGCTGGCGTGTAGAACAAGACGCAAAACAAATAGGATTAATGCAAGCAACAAGTTGCGTGGCGTAGTGGTAAGAGCGCGGGATGTACAAGGGGAGGACAGGGGATCGAATCCAGGTAGATAGTTTATTTTTGCAGATTTTTAATCATAGGGTTTAATCTCGTCATTGAGTTTCCGCTTTAAATTATTTCCGCTTTGTATGGGGTGATTAGAGATTTCCATTTATGACTATGTGGTTGTAATTCCGTTAATGCTACATCTAATTAAGAGTCTGTCAGATTTTAAAGTGATTATTTGGAATTGCATATGAACATATTGCGCTGTAAGGTTTTGGAGGAAACATAACTAATATTATAATTATCCTTTCAAATAATCCACTCCAATTAATTTTTTCTAAATCTGCAACTAATAATATTATTATTTTTTCCAATAATCTTCTCCAAATTAATCGTTTCTAAATCTGCGCCCATTCCGTACTCGGTTAACCGTTTATTAATGGGCGCAGCCATTCTTAGAGCGGGTTCGATGTTGTCGGTCGGTCGGTCGGTCGGTCTGTCTGTCTGTCCGTCTGTGCGCACGATAACTCAAGAACGGATGCATGGATTTACATTAGATTTAGAACACAGATGTATATGCTACATGGGACCATCGCTATTGAATTTCAGAATTTTTGAATAATTATTTTCAGAGTAATTGATAATTACAGCGCGATGAGTCATCACTTGCAATGCAATTACATACGTTCCAGTCGCAAGCACAGCAACGCTCAGCACGCAGAGAGTGGAAAAGAGAAAGGGAAGTAGCGCACAAGCACATAGTCCAGTATCTGGGGAGAGGAACAAGTGTCGGAAGAAATATTATTATTACAAGTAACAAGTCGCGTGACGTAGTGGTTAGAGCGCGTGGTGTGAAAGGGAAGGACAGGGGATCGAATCCAGTTCTACTCTTAATTTTTGCAGATTTTAAATCATAGAGTTTAAGCTTGTCATTGAGTTTCCGCCATAAATTATTTCTGCTTCGTATGGGGCGATGAGAGATTGTTCTTTTTATTTATATGGTTGTATTTCCCTTTATGCTACACATATTTAAGGGTAGGTCACATTTTGAAGTGATTGCTTCCAATTTAATTTGTACATATTCTGCTGTAAGGTTTTTGAGGAAACATAACTAAAAGTATATATAATTATCCTTTCAAATAATCCTCTCCATTTAAACTTTTTCGAAATCTGCAACTAATGATATAATTATCTTTTCCAATAATCCTCTTCAAATTTAATCGTTTCTAAATCTGCACCCATTCAGTATTCGGTTATTCGTTTTTTGAGAAATGATAGATTATATGACAATTGATAGATTATTTGATAATTGATAGATTATTTGACAATTGATAGATTATTTGACAATTGATAGATTATTTGATAATTGATGGATTATTTGATAATTGATAGATTATTTAATAATTGATAATTGTGCTGTGAGGTTTTGGAGGAAACATAACTAATAGTATAATAATCCTCTCGATTGAAACGTTTTCTAAATCTGCAACTAATGATATAATTATCTGTTCCAATAATCCTCTCCAAATTTAATCGTTTCTAAATCTGCGCCCATTCCGTATTCGGTTAACCGTTTATTAATGGGCGCAGCCCTTCCTAGAGCGGGTTCGATGTTGTCGGTCGGTCGGTCGGTCGGTCTGTCTGTCTGTGCGCACGATAACTCAAGAACGGATGCATGGATTAAAATAAGATTTACAACACAGGTGTATATGCTACAGGGGACCATCGCTATTGAATTTCAGAATTTTAGAATAATTAATTTCAGAGTTATTGATAATTAAAGCGCGATGAGTCATCACTTACTATGCAATTACATACGTTCCAGTCACAAGCACAGCTACGCTCAGCAGTCACAGAGTGGAAAAGAGAAAGGGAAGTAGCGCACAAGCACACAGTTCCATAGCTAGCGAGTGGAACAAGACACGAAAAAAATTTGATTATTGCAAGCAAGAAGTTGCGTGGCGTAGTGGTAAGAGTGCGTGATGTATAAGGGGAGGACAGGGGATCGAATCCAGGTAGCTGATTTATTTTTGCAGATTTTAAATCATAGAGTTTAAGCTTCTCATTGAGTTTCCGACATAAATTATTTCTGCTTTGTAAGGGGCGATTAGAGATTTCCCTTTTTAGCTATGTGGTTGTATTTACCTTTATGCTACATATAATTTAAGAGTCTGTCAGATTTTAAAGTGCTTGCTTGGAATTGAATATGTACATATTGCGCTGTTAGATTTTGGAGGAAACATGACTAATGTTATAATTATCCTTTCAAATAATCCTATCCATTTAAACTTTTTCTAAATCTGCAACTAATAATATAATTATCGTTCCCAATAATTCTCTCCAACTTAATCGTTTCTAAATTGCGCCCATTCCGTATTCGGTTAACCGTTTATTAATGGGCGCAGCCATTTATAGAGCGGGTTCGATGTTGTCGGTCGGTCGGTCTGTCTGTCTGTCTGTCTGTCTGTCTGTCTGTACGCACGATAACTCAATAACGGATGCATGCATTAAAATAAGATTTATAACACAGATGTATATGCTACATGGGACCATCCCTATTGAATTTCAGAATTTTAGAATAATTAGTTTTAGAGTTATTGATAATTAAAGCGCGATGAGTCATCACTTACTATGCAATTACATACGTTCCAGTCACCAAGCAGAGAGTGGAAAAGAGAAAGGGAAATTGCGCACCACCACACAGTCCAGTAGCTGGCGAGTGGATTAAGACTCGAAAGTAATATAATGAATGCAAGGAACTAGTCGTGTGGCCTACTGGTTTGCGTGCGTGACAGAGCAAGGGAGGATGGGGGTTCGAATACCGGGTGTCGCATTATTTTTGCAGATTTTTAATCATAGAGTCTAATCTGGTCATTGAGTTTCCGCCATAAAGTATCTCTGCTTTGTATGGGGTGATTAGAGATTTCCCGTTTTAGCTATGTGGTTGTAATTCCCTTACTGCTACATCTAATTCAAATGTCTGTCAGGTTTTAAAGTGATTGCTTGGAATTGAATATGTACACATTGCGCTGTAAGGTTTTGGAGGAAACATAACTAATATTATAATTATCCTTTCAAATAATCCACTCCATTTAAACTTTTTTGAAATCTGCAACTAATGATATAATTATCTTTTCCAATAATCCTCTTCAAATTTAATCGTTTCTAAATCTGCACCCATTCAGTATTCGGTTTTTCGTTTTTTGAGAAATGATAGATTATATGACAATTGATAGATTATTTGATAATTGATAGATTATTTGACAATTGATAGATTATTTGATAATTGATGGATTATTTGATAACTGATGGATTATTTGATAATTGATGGATTATTTGATAATTGATGGATTATTTGATAATTGATAGATTATTTGATAATTGATAGATTATTTGACAATTTATAGATTATTTAATAATTGATAATTGTGCTGTAAGGTTTTGGAGGAAACATAACTAATAGTATAATAATCCTTTCAAATAATCCTCTCGATTGAAACGTTTTCTAAATCTGCAACTAATGATATAATTATCTTTTCCAATAATCCTCTCCAAATTTAATCGTTTCTAAATCTGCGCCCATTCCGTATTCGGTTAACCGTTTATTAATGGGCGCAGCCATTCTTAGAGCGGGTTCGATGTTGTCGGTCGGTCGGTCGGTCGGTCGGTCGGTCTGTCTGTCTGTCCGTCTGTGCGCACGATAACTCAAGAACGGATGCATGCATTAAGATAAGATTTACAACACAGGTGTATATGCTACAGGGAACCATCGCTATTGAATTTGAGAATTTTCGAATAATTATTTACAGAGTTATTGATAATTAAAGCGCGATGAGTCATCAATTCCAATGCAATTACATACGTTCCAGTCACAAGCACAGCTACGCTCAGCAGGCAGAGAGTGGAAAAGAGAAAGGGAAGTAGCGCACAAGCACACAGTCCAGTATCTGGCGTGTGGAAGAAGACTTGAAACAAATATGATTAATGCAAGCACGAAGTTGCGTGGCGTAGTGGTAAGAGCGCGGGATGTACAAGGGGAGGACAGGGGATCGAATCTTGGTAGATAGTTCATTTTTGCAGATTTTTAATCATAGGGTTTAATCTCGTCATTGAGTTTCCGCTTTAAATTATTTCCGCTTTGTATGGGGTGATTAGAGATTTCCATTTTTGGCTATGTGATTGTAATTCCGTTAATGCTACATCTAATTAAGAGTCGGTCAGATTTTAAAGTGATTATTTGGAATTGCATATGAACATATTGCGCTGTAAGGTTTTGGAGGAAACATAACTAATATTATAATTATCCTTTCAAATAATCCACTCCAATTAATTTTTTTCTACATCTGCAACTAATAGCATTATTACTTTTTCCAATAATATTCTCCAAATTAATCGTTTCTAAATCTGCGCCCATTCCGTACTCGGTTAACCGTTTTTTGAGAAATGATAGATTATATGACAATTGATAGATTATTTGATAATTGATAGATTATTTGACAATTGATAGATTATTTGACAATTGATAGATTATTTGATAGTTGATGGATTATTTGATAGTTGATGGATTATTTGATAATTGAGAGATTATTTGATAATTGAGAGATTATTTGATAATTGATAGATTATTTGACAATTTATAGATTATTTGATAATTGATAGATTATTTGATAATTGATAGATTATTTAATAATTGATAATTGTACTGTAAGGTTTTGGAGGAAACATAACTAATAGTATAATAATCTTTTCCAATAATCCTCTCCAAATTTAATCGTTTCTAAATCTGCGCCCATTCCGTACTCGGTTAACCGTTTTTTGAGAAATGATAGATTATATGACAATTGATAGATTATTTGATAGTTGATGGATTATTTGATAGTTGATGGATTATTTGATAATTGAGAGATTATTTGATAATTGATGGATTATTTGATAACTGATGGATTATTTGATAATTGATGGATTATTTGATAATTGATGGATTATTTGATAATTGATAGATTATTTTCAGAGTTATTGATAATTAAAGCGCGATGAGTCATCACTTACTATGCAATTACATACGTTCCAGTCACAAGCACAGCTACGCTCAGCAGGCACAGAGTGGAAAAGAGAAAGGGAAGTAGCGCACAAGCACACAGTTCCATAGCTAGCGAGTGGAACAAGACACGAGAAAAATATGATTATTGCAAGCAAGAAGTTGCGTGGCGTAGTGGTAAGAGTGCGTGATGTATAAGGGGAGGACAGGGGATCGAATCCAGGTAGCTGATTTATTTTTGCAGATTTTAAATCATAGAGTTTAAGCTTCTCATTGAGTTTCCGACATAAATTATTTCTGCTTTGTAAGGGGTGATTAGAGATTTCCATTTTTAGCTATCGCCCATTCCGTATTCGGTTAATCGTTTATTAATTGGCGCAGCCATTCCTAGAGCGAGTTCCATGTTGTCTGTCGGTCTGTCTGTCTGTCTGTCTGTCGGTCTGTGCGCACGATAACTCGCGAAAGGACGCATGGATTCACATGAGAGTTTGCATATACGTAGGAACTATACTTGGGACCATCGCTATTGATTTTCATAATTTTACATTAATTAATTTCAGAGTTATGGATAGTTAAAGACGCCGTTAGTCATCATCACATTCATCATTTACATGTAATGTACATACATTCCAGTCACAAGCACAGCTACGCTCAGCAGGCAGAGAGTGGAAAAGAGAAAGGGAAGGAGCGCACAAGCACACAGTCCCGTAGCTAGCGAGTGGAACCACACTGGAAAGAAATGTGATGTATGCAAGCAAGCAGTCGTGTGGCATAGTGGTAAGCGTGCTTGATAGAGCAAGGGAGGATGAGGGATCGAATACCGGTTGACGCATTACTTTTGCAGATTTTTAATCATAGATTTTAATCTGGTCATTGAGTTTCCATCGCAAATATTTTATGTTTTCTATGGGGCGACTCAGGATTCTCTTTTTAGTAAAGTGGTTATGTTTCATATTATACTACATCTACTTAAAGAGTGTGTCGCATACTTTAAAGTGATTTTTTAAAGTTAAAATGATTTACAAATTTCAAAAGTTAAGATTAAGCTGGAAATTTTTCTAGGAATCGTAACTAATTTTATAGTTATCCTTTTTCCATTGAAACTATTTCTAAATCTGCGCCAATTCCGTATTCGGTTACCCGTTTATTAATTGGCGGAGCCATTCGTAGAGCGGTTCGGTGATGTCTGTCCGTCTGTCTGTCTGTCTGTCCGTTCGCACGATAACTCAAGAACAGTTAAATGGATGCAAACGAGATTTGCCATACGGGTAGATGAATTACTAAGGACCTTCGCTATTGAATCTGAGCCATTTCGATCCATTCATTCAATTGTTATAGATAATTAAAGAGCCATTAGTCATCTCATCCATACCACGTACATATGTTACACTCACAAGCACGCATCCAGCTGAGTAGGAAGAGAGTGGAAAGAGAAAGGAAAAACACACACACACCCACATTCCAGTGGCTTAGTGGTATAGAGCGTGCGAGGTTGAAAGATAGAGGCACGGGTTCGAATACAGCTGGAAGTCTTATTTTTGCATTTTTTTTATCCATCGAGTATCAGTCTTTGAGTTGCTGCCATTGATTTTTGACCGTCAATACATAATCATGAGTACGGGGTGACCAGAGAATGCCTGTTTAAAGCAGAATAGATAGTTTGCCTTTACCTATCTATTTGAAGCGACCGTTTCTTGAAACCTAACAACCTATTAACTCCTTTATCCATTTAATGTTTTTAAAATCCGCCAATTCCGTATTCGGTTACCCGTTTATTAATGGGCGCAGCCATTCTTAGAGCGGGTTCGATGTTGTCGGTCGGTCGGTCGGTCGGTCTGTCTGTCTGTCTGTACGCACGATAACTCAATAACGGATGCATAGATTAAAATAAGATTTATAACACAGATGTGTATGCTACATAACATGGCACCATCCCTATTGAATTTCAGAATTTTAGAATAATTCGTTTTAGAGTTATTGATAATTAAAGCGCGATGAGTCATCACAATGCAATTACATACATTCCAGTCACAAGCACAGCTACAGGCAGAGAGTGGAAAAGAGAAAGGGAAGCAGCGCACAAGCACACAGTCCAGTAGCTGGCGTGTGGAACAAGACTCAATGGGGCAATTAGAGATTTACGTTCTTAGCTATGTGGTTGTATTTCCCTTTATGCTACATCTAATTTAAGAGTCTGTCAGATTTTAAAGTGATTGTTTGGAATTCAATATGTACATATTGTGCTGTAAGGTTTTGGAGGAAATATAACTAATATTATAATTATCCTTTCAAATAATCCTATCCATTTAAACTTTTTCTAAATGTGCAACTAATAATATAATTATCTTTTCCAATAATCCTCTCTTATGTAATCGTTTTCTAATCTGCACCTATTCCGTACTCGGTTAACCGTTTATTAATTGGCGCAGCCATTCCTAGAGTGAGTTCCATGTTGTCTGTCTGTCTGTCGGTCTTTTCGCACGATAACTCACGAAAAAGGGCACAGATGTGCATGAGAATTAATATACTTGTCGATAAATTACCAAGAACCATGTCTATTGAATTTCAGAATTTTAGATTTATTATGTTTAGAGTTATGGATAATTAAAGAAGCAGTTACTAATCATACCATACATCATTTACATGTGATGCACATACATTCCAGTAACAAGCACGCTCAGCAGGCAGAGAGTGGAAAAGAGAAAGGGAAGTAGCGCACAAGCACACAGTCCCGTAGCTAGCGAGTGGAACAACACTGGAAACACATATGAGTAATACAAGCAAGCAGTTGTGTGGCGTAGTGGTAAGAGCGCATGATAGAGCTAGGGAGGATGAGAGATCGAACCCCGGCGGACGCATAATTTTTGCAGATTTTTAATCATAGAGTTTAACCTGGTCATTGAGTTTCTGTCATTAATATGTTATGTTTTCTATGGGGCGACTCTAGAATTCTCTTCTTAGTAAAGTTGTTATGTTTCCCTTTATACTACATCTACTTTAAGAGTCTGTTGCAGTTTTTAAGTGATGTTTTGAAGTTAAAATGATTTACAAATTTGAAAATTTAAGATTAAGCTGAAAAGTTTTGGAGGAATCGTAACTTATTTTATAGTTATCCTTTTTCCAATGAAACCGTTTCTCAGTCTGCGCCAATTCCGTATTCGGTTGCCCGTTTATTAAGTGGCAGGGCCACTTTATAGGTAGCTTCGTGTCCGTCCGTCCGTCCGTCTGTGAGCACGATAACTCACAAACGGATGCAGATATTGACATCGGACTTGCGGCATAACATGGACGGTGATCTCGGCTAGAAGTCTATTGATTACTACAGCCGTTTTGACCCTATATGACCTCCCGAACACCCCTTTACAACGCTACAATGCCTCGTATACAGCGTAGATTGCTTTACCCACAACTACGCAGTTACCACCCCTACGGTACTTGCTTGCGGGCTGCTTCTCACAGTCGTACTGAGTCGACTGAGTGCACGTGTCCTCAACGAGTCATTGGGCCAAACGCGCAATACGAGATGCGTCGTAAGCCGATTGCTACTTAATGCTAAAGCACGTACGTACAGCATTCAGAGACAAATGCTATAGCGTTCTAACAGTTCCAGCGCATATGTAAAACCATTACAACCGTTGCAAATCATATGCTAAAGCATCGTTGTAAGTTACAATGCATAGAACGAAGCCTTGTAGTAACTATAGCATATGCTACAGCATTTTTGCAATTCTTAAATATATGTTCACGCATTGTACCGATACCAAAACATAAAGTTAGAGCCTTTCAGTAATTCCAAAGCAGATGCTAAAGCATTGTTACTATTCTAAAGCATATGCTAAAGCATTGTTACTATGCCAAAACATATGCTAAAGTATTGTAACAATTCTAAAACATATCCTAAAGCATAGTTACTATTCTAAATCATATTCTAAAGCACTGTAACAATTCTTAAGCACTGTAACAATTCTAAAACACATGCCAAAGCATTGTTACTATTCTAAAAAATATGCTAAAGTATTGTAACAATTCTAAAACATATCCTAAAGCATAGTTACTATTCTAAATCATATGCTAAAGCACTGTAACAATTCTAAAACACATGCTAAAGCATAGTTACTATTCTAAATCATATGCTAAAGCACTGTAACAATTCTAAAACACATGCTAAAGCATTGTTACTATTCTGAAACATATGCCAAAGCATTGTAACTTTCCTAAAATATATGCCAAAGCCTCGTAATGGTTCTTAAATATATGCTTAAGCATTGTTGCCATTCTCAAACGTATGCTTTTATTACTTAGCCTTAATCAATACACCTTATTCCTGCCACTTTCGTACACCAGTGCGGTTTATTTTCCTTGAGGAAAACGGCCTAGGATCCCCTCCCCGTTCCCATAAACTTGCCTTATTCTTTCAACAATAAAGTTATCATCCTCCATACCATCCTTCTTGAAGGAATGAAGGATCGGAGACACAATGCAGGAGGGCAACTGGATAAAATATATATCAGGAGATGCAATGCTGGTACAGAAAGGCAGGAAGTGTAGTATCCTGGTCCTTCTCAAGTAGTCTATCCATGTTCAAAGAGCAAAAAATATAGCTCAATCATCATTATCTTAATAGTGTCATACACGGTGATGGGATTCGCTTCTACGCTCCGCTAAGCCTAGCTTCCCTTTTCCTTTCCAAGGGCCACACTTTACCGTTAACTATTTTCCCATTGGCATGCTGTAAGTATAGTTTGGATCAAGTTAGCTCTAGGAAAGAAGAAAATGGGCAAGGAGGAAAAGAAGAGGACGTTAGGATCGACGGGAAATTCCTGTGCATTCAAGACCGGTAGAGACACGTTTAGAGAGACATGAGACAGGTAAGTTTCATGGGAACTTGGGAATGAATCTGACGGCCGGAGATTCTCGTCACACTTGCAGTTTCTCAGCTCAACCCTATCTCTAGTTCTACCCCATCACCAAAATGCACCTTCTCTTAAAATATTGAAATATGAATCAAACTCTCAGCAACTCATGTAATTATCAACTCCATCTTCTACTTCTTCTTTTCCTACTACCAAACGCAGTCTTTGCATTCATTAAGTGATCACAACTTGCTATTTCTCATCTATCTTTTCAGTAGTCCAATTTCAAGAAGGCACCCGCCCAGTACAAACTCTTTTCCTCCTGGAAAATACTAGAACCCGTACCCGGAAAACTATAACCGAGCACTTTCCCACCTTAATGACCCATCTCCTACCACAAGCATTGTTTAAAGCCAGTGGTTTTAAAATGAGTAAATTGTAGCAAGTAACGAGGAAATTGAGCCCTTGGAGGAACTGGTTACGCTCAATGATGGCTAGGAGTAGATAATTTAAAGGAATTATATTCTCCAGCCTTTTTCAATCGGAACGTGAATTTCATCAATGCAAAAACATTTAGAACTATCATCATTACATCGCCACAACAGCCTCCCTGCATGTCTAGCAGAATCCAGAAGTAATTACAGCATGAAAGGGAGGAGGAGGAGGTATTCAAGAAATATATTTAATAAGAGCCTTCACCAGACCCACAATTTACGTCCCTTAAGAAGAATTACGAATTCCACGTGCGTCGTGTGGCTAGTGCCTGGTAGAGCCAGAGTAGGGTCATCTCTCCAACACAGCCCAGGCTTATTCATCCCATCTTTTCTATGTTCTCCAGATCGTTGTCATGAACAGTGAGAGTTTAAGGAACATAACCTACCTGCATGCATGTGACCTCTCCTCTAAACCCATGTACATTTCAAATCTCTATTTCTGTTTACCGAGTAACATTCCCGGGCGCAAACAGATTTAAAAGCCCGAGAAGGAATAATCCTCGTAGCTACTTATTGAGTCGGTCGGGAAGGGATTTAAAACGTTTATATTTCTCTCATCCGTGCCTCTGTATATTTAGTTCAGTCGGAATGGGTCACAGGTAGGTGCACACACAAAACTTGCCTACTTACTTATCCGACAAAACCAAATCTTTTCCCTCATCATACTGTACAAATAACATGTCCATAGTCCATATATTCACAAAACTCTATCGTACCCCTCCGTCTTTCTCAATTCTTTTTACCGTATCGTATCCCTCCCCTCATCCATTTCCTCATGTACACAAGGGCATATTTTCCATCCCCATCCCTGCTTTGAACCTTCCCCATGTACCATGTACCATAACCTTTACTCTCTCTATTTACTGTTAAATATGAATCTCTGACCAGAAGATCAGACAAAGCCAATTCCGTATTCTTTTCGACTCTTCCCCTCTCTCACTTCCCTATCCGCCAGAATCAATGCACATCTTTCCCTGCTTTCTTCAATTTTTTTCTCCAGCCTATTCAGCCCGGTTCATCTTAGAATCCATTCACATTCAAGCCTCAGTCCCTATCTTTTCGAAAGAATTAGTATCGTACACTGTCGTCGATCTCACGAGAAAATTCAACACTAGATCGGGCATTAGCCTCTGTCTCATCATATTTCTCTGCTCGCCTTTATCCTACACTACACAATATTATTTCCACCATATAAAAAAGCTTCTCACTCCCCTCCTCAATATTCTAGAAGATTTTGTAAGTACAGCTTATTCCCGACCTTTCCCTTGATATCCTTACCTACCTCTATCAAGATTCTCAGAGCTTTCTCTCAACACCATAACGAGCAGAAAGCAGAACTTGAAGTCTACCTCACGTTCAAGAGGGCAATCTTCTTCTGACACAAAGCTACTCCGTTGAATTGAAGCTGACTCAATTGAAACATCCTTACAGCTTTCAAATCTGCATGGCAATCAACTCGACCCGGTTGAAATAAAACAGCTCTTCTACTACAGCACAGAGCGTAGCGGCTGTATACTATACTGGGGAACGTGTAATCTTTTCAAATTAAGAATTTACGTCCTGCCTTGCTCCTGGCTTAGTTGCTACGTGCTGCTGTCTTGAGAAACATATCCAGGACGAGACTATTAGTTTGACGATTTTTCTCCTTATCATTTATTTTCCCGGACTGTAATTTATTTATCCACCCATAATTACAGACACAAGTAATGTGTGGAAGAAGCTTTGAAATTGTGGACTTAGTACGTGACAATGTCCATCCCAGGATTTTCTCATACAAATTAAATGACAATAAATGTTTCCACAACAACTAGATCATCTCGCCGTCTCCACTTAACTGTCTTTCCCCACCATTTTCCTATTAGCTCATCATCAAGTACTTTCCTTCACGCTTCTCGGCTATCACTGAAGTTCCCACCATCATACACCAGAAGTAAAAGTGCTGAAATCCCCTTGAAAAATCCCTCAAGATATCTTCAACTCTGTCTCCCTTCATTCTTCATCCGCCTCCTACAGAGTTTAAGTGGGCTGAAAATGTT
Source organism: Sminthurides aquaticus (assembly GCA_906901655.1). Lineage (NCBI taxonomy): Eukaryota > Metazoa > Arthropoda > Collembola > Symphypleona > Sminthurididae > Sminthurides > Sminthurides aquaticus. The sequence goes on from CAJQTT010000001.1 coordinate 400,980, forward strand.
TGAAAATTTTCCATCATTCTCGGTAAGAGTTCTTAAAGATGATCAAAAAGTCTGAAAGCATCCGCTCATCTTGAGTCTCCAGCCATCCAGTTACCACACTCCAGCGGTAAACAGTGTATGATATAAGCTGTCTTGGACTAGTGCACTGTTACAACAAAAACCTGGATGGTATTCCCTATTTCTGGCCAAAATCCAACTGCACAAGCTCTTGTGTGAACCAGAAAGATACAAAGCAAATCGTTCATCCATAGCCATAACATCCCACCGACCAATACAGAGAGGGATGGGGGATGTGTAAAAAATCTATGATTTCACCATCTATTATGCATGCACATCTTCACTTTCTTCTTCTTTCCCTCTCATCGTATTATCTCACGCATCTCTCATAACAATAACGGAATCCTGACGGGTACGCAAGGGAAGACAAAATGCTCCATTTCCCACCCATGCCCTAGTACTGCTGTACTCCACTTCTGGATTTTACCGCCAGATCAATTAAATGCTCAGGCGCAAAAGTCAACCAGAAAGCAGTGGATAACTTGTTCCAAACGACTATCACAGCTCGTTATCCATTCAAAACTAACTTACTTCAAGCTAGATTTGCATCATACATCCATTCACACTTACAATCAACTGCTAAGATTTCCCCTTCTATCCACGCTCACCCTTATGGCTTAGCCTCCCTGCATGGTTTGCATAATCTGGATTTTTATTCAAATGTCTTCAATGAACTCAACGGTTTACACTTTACACTTTTGTCTTCTCCTGTTCCATTAGGTCCCTTATTTTACGAGCAGCGACCCAGATCTGTTGTTCTATCATCACTCGGCAGTAACGTTTTTTTCTACGTTCTTATGGACTATGTATTAGTGATAATTCATGCGGTTTTCTTGGAGCGCAAGAATTGTATGAAATATTGTGGGAATCGGCTCATTCTTACCTGTTGAGCATAAGGCGATGAAGGTGATGGCATGCCTTCGGATGAGCATATTTGGCTTGGTTGTTTGAATCCCTTGGCCGGGCAAGCGAACGAGGAGGTAGTCAACAAAATCTGTTGGAGTGATCACATTCACATCCCAATTGAGCTGAGACAATATCATGAGCTCCCATGACTGTCAAACATGTAAAAACAAATAGTAATTAGCATTCAAGTAAAAAACACACATCCTCTTCTCTTTCTTCTCCCTCTGCGGTTTTAACCTTCAACAATCACCCTCCCACCCAGTAGTATCCTCTAATTATCCTACCAGTAGGCGGTGAGGAATACCTATACTTTTTGGTGCACCACCCCCTCTTCTTTTAACTTTGCTTTCGTCTATTTTAAATATAGAGCTAATGCCAGAAGTTTGACAGGCTAACATTTCTAAACTCAATCCATGCTCCGAAAAGTTTCTGCAGAGCCATTCTTACGATACGACTTTGCGCACAAAACATTAAGAAGTTGCTGTATCCAAAACAAGCATTCTGAACAGGTAGCGGAATTAGTACACATTCAAAATGACTAATTTCACCTATACTGAGTCGCGAGGGTATGATAATAAAAGAAAGTGAAGCAAAATGAAGCTCGTCCGAAAGAAAGCTACATTTAAGTTAAGAGATATACAGGGCGATAACGCTACAAGGACCCTGCCAACCAACATTCCCCTCCCACTCATCCCCCCTCTCTCACGTAACATCCTCTGCTGGAGCAATCATCCTGATCCTAGAGAAAATGCAAAACGAGGAGGAAATCCCATTATTATTATTACTGTTATTATCGCCACCACCGCTGCGGCCCTTGTATGGTCTTATCCCGCTATAAAATGTTCGTTTAACCAAACCCGCAAAACCATTCTCTTTCTGGAGCTTCTAACTCGGTGGAGCTGAACGCTGAACCTCCGCTTTGCTTCACTGTACTCCTTAGAATACTCGGTCATATCTTGACGTCCTTTAGCACAGACAAAAAACAATAAAAACCAGGGAAAGCTTGTATCCTTTTGATGGGTGGGTCTTTGGAGGGTTTTCAGTTCCTGGCACCTCCGGTGTGGAAGCGACAACTTTGGTTAATGTATTTCAACCGGAGAGCGACATTTGAACAAGTGCTCACAATGTCACGCTTCCATGAATGGCGAAAAGACGGTGTTAAAGAAGGGGAAGAGGGGAAAAACTAAGGCATCCGATTATGCACCAACTCCCAATCAGACCAACTTCCCCACCTTCCAAAGGATCTTGAACTTCCTGCCAAGATCCTCCACTTCCTTTCCAAATTAATGTCGCACACATGCATTGTCTACAAAACTAGATTCACCCCTCTGCCACCTTTTCCAGCTTACTTCCCCACTCGCCCGGTTCTATTGCTTACATGTCTTCCTTCCTCCAATGGAAATTTCAGTCTTCAAGGGCCCCTCTTCCTCCACCAACCTTTTTCGCCCTTGCATCCCCTCTTCTTCATTCTTAGAGCTACAAGTCAATCCCTCCAGGAATCATCTAGCATGGAAAAGGAAACCAGGTGCACCTTCTAATTAACTAGATTTCCCTTCTTCATAAACTCCTACACATCCTTCCTTCGCACTAGTTGCACTCACGTAAAACTCTAATGCTTTCATCCGCTCTACAACCCCGGCCGGACACATGCAATCAAGTACCCGCTCCTTCGTACCCCCCCCCCCAGTTTTTCTCAATAACATGCAGATTATAATCATAACTCTCTCCTCGGCAAACATCCTTCCTTTGGATTTCCAGCGACGGTGTACAAAAAAAACCATAGCTTATTTCAACACCAAGACAGCAAGTATCCCTAATCAACCTGCAATCCCAACCCCATCTACAATTAAATAATCTTTTCCTTTTTGCATAATTCCCAGACTTCCACCTCCACACATTTGTCTGATTTCATTCCACCGTAACTACACCTATCGACCTATCCTTACGATTCAGACTTAAGGGATGGGGCCTTCAGAAAAACTGTAACTGTAAAAGCCACCCTAAAATCCTGTCCAGCACGGCACGAATATATAGTAAGCAGCTGGACAGGTGAGTTAACTGGGTTTTTGAGGAGTAGATAATTCTTTCACCAAGATGAATTCAATGAAGTCTATATAATCCTGCCTGCACTTGGCAAAGACCTCCAAAGTTTCCCATGCTCGTCACCAGGAACCAAGTTCATTGTGCACTATCTTGCTCTTCTTATTGATTTACTCGGTTCATTCCTTAAGCCCCAGTAAACTTAAGGATTCATTTTTCAAAAGACTTTTAAAACCCCAACCTTTTGTGATCCACTTCATTCATGCTTTCAATGGTAGCAGGACGAAGTCAATCGAGTCAGTCTTGTTCCACTTTATACCGGCAGAGTATTTGGAATAATAATAAGCGCAAACGCAAATGTTAAACCAAAACAGTTACTTCGTGCCAGTCTGCCAGTCTTTCATTCTGATCTTCCTCTCTTTACTGTTCATTTAAATCCCAATAGTACCTCTCACCCTCAACAATACGCAACGTGCACAATGAAAATGTATAAGAATCTTGCAATGGTCACTTTCTGTCCAGGCTCATATTTTCCCATCGTTTCCCCAACATTCCCTCACTGTCAACAATTGACAATGGTCCTCCGATACATTACCTCCGGTGAGAGATAGATAGAAAAGAGGATTTCAATGAATGACGGAATTCTTTTTGAGAGAAAACTCACACATCCTTGCGCATTCAGTTTCTATTCCGATCTGCTCCCACCACCGGAATTCTCCGGGTTTCTTTTTATAACATCAATTTTACAATCCACCCATGGTACGGTTTTCCCTAATTTCGATTCTCTCTCCGTCCCTTCATTTATCTACCCTTCTGGCTCATCAAAGCTAGGTCATATGTAGGGATTTGTGGAAGCTGACTGAACAGAAGGGAAGAGACGTGATGTACACCTTGTGGGAAAATCTCGGAGGATTTTAAAGGAAAACCGGTAGGGATTAAAAGGTCATTTTTGAACACTTTGGTCAATCAATGAATAAAAAGGATGAGGATGAGAGAGTGACCAGCTGGGCAGCGGCTCTAAAGGCTTCAGCAGATAAACCGAGAGTAAAGAGTTGCATTGAGCTTCCTTTCTTTCATTACGACACATCCTCTAATATTCAAATCAGCCCATGTGTGTGTGTGTGTGCAATTTACTTGTTAATTGTCCAAAATCCAGTTTTTTTTCAAATCGTAGCTTGTTTTACTAGAGCTGACAAAGACGGGCTCCTAGTGACCGTTCATTCATAAAAAGAAGCAAACTTAGACTCGATTGCGTTACTTCTTCTACTAAAGAAGTGTCGGCATTGGGCCCATCGACTACAATTACGCATCCAATGCTACCTATAACAGTATAGTTTGATGGAAGTTAAATATTGAAGCACCAGTCTCAAACTGGAGGAAGACGTGCTTCAAAAGCGTATGAAGCGAGTCTTTATCAGTGAAATGAATGATAGTAGTATCATATCATGCAGTTGAGTTGCGATACGACTAAGCGAGAGAGAATTGGAGTATTTTTTTTCGGACAACCGGTAACCCGTCCGTCTGGTCTGCCCTTTCTTTTACCGCTTGCTGAGCAAGGCTTGAATGGTAGTAAAAGTGATATATATGAGGGAGTCGAGTGCTTGCTTACATGATTGTAGATGGATGAATGAGTCTTGCTTAAATCTACCATGAATTTATCCCATTTACTCTTTTTTCTCAATGAGGGGTCCATTTAGCAAGAAAGAGCATTGTATATCCGTTACCCACCCTCTCCTCCTCTTCCACTCCTCATTTATTACATATTATCAGATGTGCGTGGCAAGACCCAAGGCTTATTTCGTACACCCCGGAGGCTACTTCTCCTCTTTATCATCCACACAGATTTATAATTCAACGCACTTCGCCTCCGTCTTCCTCCTCTATAACCGACATCTTCCTCCACTCTAACATGCATACGAAGTACAACATCCGGTCAAGAAATTGATGGCACACATAGAAAACCGACATTTCACCTGCAAACTATTCTTGATATCCTTGAAAACAACGTTTTCTTCCTAACACCTTTGTCCTCCTCATAATCAATGCGGTATAGCGTTTTTCCAAGCTAGCAATTAATCGTTAAGAAGAAACTGCATAATTTCAAAACCATGACTGTAACCCTACACATCCAGTGAAAGTTTCGTCCATCCATCATCTCCCCCATTGCACTACCTTATTCCACGTGCAGCTTCGAGGCCCTACAGATTGATTGAGGCATCATCAGACCTTGTACCTCATTGTACCCGGTAGTTCTTCAGCTACAGGTATCTACAAGACTACATGGACCCTTAAGTTCTTCAAGGTGATGGGGTAGATCCTATATCCTAAGCTTTACGACACTCAACATTAGGACTCACGTGTACAAGGCCCGCCACGCAGCATCGTTTTTCCCTTCTGAGCTAAGCGATAAAAGCTCTCGGAAATTTGTACTTACAGATACTAATATTACTTATATTTCCAGCGTACAGGAACGGGAGCGAAACATTCACACACACACACACACACTGTTAATTCTTTACTTCCGACGGACGTTCCATCAAAAAATATCTTTCGAATAAGTCAGACAAGAACCTAGAAACTGTGCTTTTGCAACCCGCGTAAATACGGACAGAACATGTGTTGCTTCAATTTCGATGTTAAAACCCCATCATCCGATCATGTGCATTTGCGGGGTTGATACAATTTTCAATCTACTTTCAAGCACACATGTCTTAAGAGGCTATTTCGTTTGCTCCCACATTTTCAAATTCATCCTGATTCCTCCATGAACATGCTACATGGTCTGCTTGAACTTATTGCTACACATACGACCTATAGCTTTGGCACGGACCATCTCAATGCAATGCTCTCTCTCCTTCCAGAATTAGTTTCCTAATGGCAATTCTATACAGATGACTGATGGTTTTCCCTGGTATTTGAAGGGGTGACCCAGGGGATGTTCCACAATGTTTCGGAGGAGAGAGCATGTGGGCGGATTGATCAAGGAAATTGACTTTAGTTTCACTTCCATCCCTTTCACCACATATACCTGAGCCTATACCATATTGCCGGAGCAAGTATGTACCTATTATGTCCTTGTAAAAACGTTTCTTCAGCGGGGGCTGGAAGTAAAATTACAGAGCCAACTTAACCTACTACCCGCCCGCGTCATTATTTCTTTTACTTCTTGTTCCCTTGTGCACACCAAGGACCCCCCCCCCTTGTGTACTTTGCCCCTTTTAGTCACCCGAGTTGCACATATCTTAAAGTAGTCAATACAAAATGGACTGCCATGAAGAGTTTTTAAAGATCCTTACCCGGAGAGACTGCGGTGACACGGAATTGTCAGTGTACCATGACAAGAGGTCCAGAGAGAAATGATTGCACTGTCTTGTTTTAGAGGCTAGAAGAAGGCATACGCAAGCGACGAGTTGGAGTTGTTCCTTTTTGATCTTGCAAGTCGCCAAGAAGCGATCCAGAATGGCTGCCGCCAGCGGAAATACTGCTTCATCACATCGCTGTTCTTCACATACCTGTAATACATGAAATTATTCATAAAATTATATGGATCACTGGATCACTTCATCCAGTCCAAGGGAGGTAGATAGACAGGGCTAAGCTTTTCCGCCATAAGAAGGGAGGGAGGTATGGGAGGGTAGAAAATGATGTAGAAGCGGGAGCATGTTAGATAACAGCCTCCGCGTTGATCACTTTTAATATACATCCTCAAGGAAGGATTGTCTAGAGATGGAATGATGATCTCGTTGATAGTTGACATGGTTTCCTCCCATTCCTCTTGTAAGAGTTGCGGCAGGGCATGGAGAGGAATAAGGATTCTGGATAATGTTATTCCCTCCCTCTGGCAAAATCCCCTCTTCAGCAAGCACATTATGAAAAACGAAACGTTTAACCTCTTCTCCCTTCCACCACAACAGATCCTAGGCCTGCGCATAGGTCTCCAGGATACTAATACATTCTTTTTATTCCTCCAAATATATTCTAATAATGCTAGCTTAAAGGCGATCTAGATAAAATAATAAGCTTATTTGGATTCAGGCTATGTAGATAGGTTAGTTATAGGCTCTCCTCATTTTAACGCATTTTTCCGAATCTTTCTCTAATCTTTGTGGAAAGAGGTCAGTAAGTTATATTCTCCCCTAGCTGCTTACTCGACAAAAGAATGGATGCATTCCAGAATTATTTATTTCTTCTAGCTTGCTTTCATCTTTCCACTTTCCACCTCTCCGCCTCCTATGATTCTATATTCCATCCCTGAGCTCTTGTAAAATTTTAATGAAAACGTTGATACTGGAAGAAAAGCTGAAAAAGAGTATATGAAGCACACTTAGTGTGGAATCGAGGTCTACATGATTTCCGGTGCATACGCTCTTGTTGGAGACACGCGAGCGGAGAAATATCTTTGCATTGAATAAGGGCCAAACTGCATGCCATCCCTTACTTGCTCTGACCCTCCATTCATTCTCCCAACCGAGGAACAACCTCATCCCACAACATGATTGCCATTAAACCAATCCGACTCACTCACCATGACTATCTCCTTTTTCAATCCGAAAACAGACAAACCTTCGGCGCACAACAGCACTCGCCAGGAATAAGATGGTGAACTGCCCGTTTCCCGGCCTAACACCTCCTCTTGGATTTTTCCTTCCTGTGCCTGTGCGCAATCCGCTTTTTGAAATATATACAGTAAGCTTGCGCCTTGCACCTACACGCAACACATTGTGAGCAGGAAAAGGAGCATAAGAGGAGGGCAAATGGAGAAGCTTGATGTTTGGAACGTTAGAATTTGAGAGGGAAGATAAAATCAAAACAAATCTAAATGCTTACCTCTAGCATCCAGGACGCAACGATTTTCCTCATGTACGGTAAAATCTCGTTCTTGCTTCCATCCCCAAAATAGTCGACTGGTTTTGGCATTGTAGCCTCAAGAAATTTGAGACTGGGCATGACTCCGGAATGATGTAGAAGCGTCGTATCAAAATAAGACTGCACACTATGTTCATCCCACTCATGGTTTTCGCGAACGGAGCTCATGAGCTCTTCACTGGGCGGTTCGGAGCACAACAATTCTGCGAGAACTGGAACGGGTGCTTGACAGCATGGAAGATCTGCTGGAGTTTGCTCCGCCACGTCCGTATCCGAGATGATTATTTGCGGTTGCATCTTCACTGGGACACAAGAAGAGACTTTCCGAAATGAATTCTCTGTTGCCCTCCCACTCACAAATCCAACCAAAGCCAATGATTCGACCAGGGCCCTACCAAATTCTCTCGGGGCGGGGAAGAGTCGTAAAAGTTTGCGAATTTTGGCGACAGGGTAAGAAAATTCGTGAAAATAAATATCTGCTGCGCTCCTTCAATTGCAGTAAACTTTCTTCTCCTTCGCTAACTGCACGTCTAAAGCTGTGTATGTCTGTTCCACCCACTCACGTGGTCCTAGTCTGGGTGTATCAACAAGTGTGTTGATCTTCCTTGAAGGTGTGAAGAACTATTGACTCACTGCTGGGAGAAGGAGACCTGAGATCAACCGAAAGGCTGGCACGCGACTGAGCCCAACGTTTCACCCACCACGACTTGAAATAAGAATAAACTTTTTTTATCATCAACTTTTTTATCCCCCGTCAGAATCAGCTGCCGGTCTTCTACACTCACTCACTTCAGTCCGACTCACCTAGACTTCCCTACCTGCCTCTAACCTTACGACAACTACCTATCCTTCCCCACAAATGTGGCTACTACAACTCGGACAACCCAGCTCCCACTCTTGTTCCTCTCGTACGTACTCCGTCCTTCCTATGGCGTACTTATTATACCCAAGCCCTGCTAGCTCGTCAAAGTAGCAGCGAAATAGTAGTAGACTCACCGACGGATCCAACAATAATCAGCTCCCGAGTCTTGTACTTCTCCGTCTTCAACCTTTTGATCCGTATCACTCACCTGGGTCTGGTCTGGGCCTTACATGTATAAGTTGAGTCAGAGACGGGCAGCCTTCATCATTTCCTCTCTCGTCCCTTAACACTCCCGGTCCTCATACGCGCTTCTGTATTATGTGTTTCAGGTTTAGTGATCACAGGTAGTAGAGTTGCGTGGTAGCTTAACTGCGTCCATAGCAGAGCATAGCCCTTCAGTACTCCCTTTCATTCCCCTGCACAATAGCAACAGCACAACCTACTTTGAAATCCTACGATCGTTTCAATCAGCTTCCCCCCTTCATTACTTGTCCTTAAGGGACAACCCTCCCTGCTTCTAGTACAGTAGTTTCGTATAGTTGCACTCACTGGACGTTATGTCCACGAGATTCAAATCCATCCAAGCTAAAACATCAGCGAGGCCAGGTGTTTATTCCCCTTACCCCAATCTAAACTGAAAGCACAGGGTCCTTCTTTTCTATATAGTAATTCAACCCTCGAAAGCTTCTATCACAATCCCTCCATTTATTCCCCTTACGTTCCTCCACAATCCGCTATCAGTACTGTATGACTGTATAATAATGCCGGACACAGAGCTATCCTCAACCATCAAAACCCGAACCGGGTTCTTCGTCCTGGCCCCTCCGCGTACCCAAAGTACACATACATAAACGATCCGATGCCAAGGTGAGAGAAGTAGTCCCTTTTTCAGCAGTGAACGCGTCAACCAAGGGCTAAAGCGACACTTTCGAAAAAATCTCCTCCAAACTCACTCTGCTTCCTAAATACTATTTATACCCACTTCGCTTCTACTAAAATTTCACCCGCCTCCAACAGAACATTATTCTACAGCGTACGACGGAAAAGCAACCCGGGTAAATCGCTTCTGCTTATTCCAGATCCTCTTGTATATTTCAATCCATTCGCATAAGATCACAGAGTGTCCCTCACTTTTCAACCCACACGTTTCCCCGAGTACCCACTACCCACCCTCCCTTTATTTCCACACTGGTAATCCACAATAAGGGATTCCCAAAACAATTCCTCTAGAACTACAATCCTATCCTACGTCTCATCTATTCACTTACAGAGATGAGCTTCGGTATTACCTCTTCTTTTACCTCGTTAAGATTCCGTTGATAATCTTCTTTCAGATACAACAAGGTCACTGATTTAACTCTTTTAATGAAAACTTTGAAACCTCGTTCGTAACACACGACCATTAGCTGAGAAAATTTTCAGTTTTAACTAAAAGTTACGCACCGTTCCCTAAGCCTCAGTGCCTGCTCTTCATGTTCTCGACTTCTGTGGTCGTCTTCTTTGCTTTAGTATAAAGTTTATCATAGGCGTGCTTTTAATGCTCTGCTCTTTCTTCTATATTAGAAGAATGAGCATAATGCTCATTTGTTCCCAATCAATCTGCACGGCCCTTTTGCCTGCTATTCTTTCTATGTTTCTAGCATGTAGGAGATAGCTATTGGCTGCCTATTAGTTATTTCACCGTGATGCACTGCCAGTCCTGCAGTGGATTTTACTCAAGCCAAATCGCATATGATGCCAACTAGAAGAGAGTTGCCGTATTTACAGCTATTTAAATGAGTTTATTTCTCGGTTCTCATCCCGTTACTTGTGGCTAGTGAAGTAAACGAATCTCATTCTCCATTCCACTACACCTCTTTTGTAGCTTCCCGCATAGATTTCAACATGATCGATATACAGCATATTTACTTTTCCTCCCTCTGCCGCCGTTATTCACTATTCACCCAACCTTTTGCTCCGTCCAGCCATTCATTTTATGATTTTATATTTATCACATTTCCAAAATATCAGTCTTTTGCTTCTGCTTTTAACTCTCAATCTTTAGTCCATTGTCCCTAGTGTCACTAAAGGTATCGCAGGACTCACTGTGTACTATTACTTCTGAAAAAACTCGTGGCAGATGTACCTACTAAAAGTACAGACAATTGCCTCGCTTATTGTTTCTCCAGCAAAACCATCCTCGCTAACCTCTTCCTCATGACTTGTTGGTGGCGCTAACAGAATAGCGGTCGAGTCTTCTGCTTTAATGATGCTTTAATGCTTTATTCCTAATCATGAGTATTGCCCTTCTAATTCTGACTGTCTTCATCGTTCCATTTTAGCCAGAACTGAACAGCTTCCTGCTTTTGCTACAACAATCCGAGGCCAAGGACAGATGATGCAAATTCTACAAACACGAATGGATTCCAGCCATCATGCTTGCAAGAGAAATGAATGAACACGATTTATACATTTCCACAATCTTGGAATAAGTCCGGCCTTCGGGTCCTCCAAGTATATCATATTTTCAAGTTGTGCAATCCAGCTGTACATCCCGTACATTCACAGCATCCGTCTGCTGGAGCAAGCAGCAAGGCTTGCCTCAAGTGGTGCCTACCATAAGAAAACGGATCTGTTGAGCTTATAGAATCAGCTTAATTTTCGTAATCATTTCAATATGAAGAGATTTTTACGAGGTCTCCACGAGCAGAAGCACGTGTTATCAGTCATGATTACTTGATTGCATTCCGCGTACCCTTTAAAACTGGTTGCCTGCTTGTATGTAGCTTTTACTCTTTTCGTTTTCCTCCTATGCCCCCTAAAGTCTCTGATCCTCTAGAATATCCTTACACTATAGCAGCTATCTATCCCCTGCTTGTGCAATGATTCATTCAGCCAGGTGCTTCTTGCTAATAACACAAGTCAATGAACAATACCTGTGCTGGACGGAGCGGAGTCTCCAAGCAGAAGTACCTCTTCACCGAAGGACAACCTCCAGAAGCGAATTATTGTTATTCCCTTCCTCCTCATTCTCCAGTTCACCGTACACCTCTCTTTGGAACAAGACCTGGAAGTATTCTATCGCTTTTCTAGCAAAGAGGAGCGACAGGCGACAGGAGCAAGTTGCTAAACATACACGGCTAACACCGGTGGAAGAGTAATCCAGCCCCAGCCACAATTCTCTATAGCTTCAACTTTTCCAGCCACACCATTTACGCTTCATATTTTCATCTCTTGACTTCATTCTACTGAATTTTGTAACCTCAAGCAAAACTTTTGGAGCTTTGCATATTTGTACCCAGCCCAACCTTGCATAGGATTTTCTCTGCCAGATTTGGCCATTCCGGGCCAGAACTTCTGGATTCAGGTCCAGAGGCTTAGGTTCTCTTCAGGATTTGTATGTAGACAAAAACTCCAGAAACCGTCTTCACAAACCCTCCCGGTCTACCTCCCTTCCACGAGTTATTATCAATTACGTTCAGTACTTGCACTAATCAGGGCGGAAATGTATGCACATGATTATTTTGGAAGGCATGGGGAGGTAAAGAGAGGATAGTAGCTGCTATTGTAAAACAGAAAACCTATGGACCCAGCGGAAGGAAGGAAGTGAAATGAATCACCATTACAATCCTCCACTCAGGCGAAAACATATTCCTCATTGCTAATTGGTGCGCATATGCATAATTGCATTAGCTCTTCTATTAAAGTGTGAACACTTCCGCTTCCCGTTTAAACGAGGAGCGCGTGCTAGGGAGGGCGCTGTAAATGAAGTAATGATGTAAGTACGAGCCAGAGAGTAGTAATAATAATTAGGGGCGACTTACCTCGTTTTGTATCTCCTGGTCGTGGTGTCCAGTGTTGAGAGAAATTGAAATAACCACGAAATGTCCGTCAGTTACTACCAGTCGGAGTAGCCTCACCAGCTTGCGAATAGCGGCAGATGAGGATGAGACGGGACGATGTACGGTGCACAGAGCAGACAGTCAAGAAAGACAGAGGTCAAGAATAATTAATTTCGCGAATCCTCCTCCTCCTCCACAAACTTTTTTTTATCAGAGATCATTAGAAAATTATAGGATTAGGCACTCTTCCGTACTTACTTCTCCGAAGAATAAAATAGTGAGTCCTGACAGTCACTGACTTGAATGGAGGACAGGAAGAGGAAGAAGACATACTCCCCTTTCCTTTGTAAGCTGTGGTCAGAGAAGTAGGGAGAGAGAAAGCTTGAGTTAATCCAATGCAATAGTCAGGTCAGGCAAGTCCATTTACTGGACATTGCTCAAACACATGCTTTGAGTCCATCACCTTACTTGAACCATCCTCATCTGAGTTTGTATACCTTCGTAGCATAGTTAAGAATCAAAAAAAGTATTTACGGCGGACATATGGCAAGCAGCAAGCGGAGCTAAACGTTAGAGGCTCGAGTTGGAGGGTTTATTACGATATTTACTCTCCCCCTCCCCTCCAGTATTATAGCCAGAAGGTAAGAAAGAATAAAGGCTTTTAACTCCAGGACAAGTACTGAAAGCATGATTTTTCTTTTGGATACCTACATCGTATCCTCTCTTTTCTTTTTATCATACTGATGAAATGCGCTGTTGTAGTTTGGATTAGCAGGTTTGTGTGTAGAAGAAGGTCAATGTCTTAGGATGTTGTGTCCCAGTATCTCATTTTCTGGACATTTAAACCCCCGAAGAAGGAAAGGAGGAGGTAGCAGCGGGCGGGGGTAGAAGCCTTGGTATAGTCCGGAGAAGAACTCTAGAAAGCAATAAGCCCCCGGTAAATTCAGATCTGATCAAGTAAGGAAACGCACATATCACAAGTCACAAGGCAGGCCAGGACTCCCTTATCTTTCCTGGGGGTTATGCGTAATCAGGATCACCGTTCTTCCTTTAACATCGCTCCGCTTTTACCCAACTTCGTCCGCCCGCCCGCCTATCCATTCTATATGTCTACGAACATGCATTTTCTCTGAAACGTACACAGATTGTCGTACTATTTAACTAGTAGTATTTTCATAGCATTCCCTCTTAACCTATTCTTTTAAGTAATTATAATGTTATTCGAATCTAAGACCATGCCCTGCTGCTGCAGTTTCGAAGCTGAAGTGTAGTAGTAGTAGCATTATCTTTCTATTATTTAAAGGCACACTTTGCTATTTCAGTTAAGCTTCGACGGACTATATGTAGATCTCTGGTTTCTTTTGGGTCTAGAAATCTTAAACGGAGCTACTATGTACAACTTAGCTTTGAATATAATTTAACCCCAAGCTACATACACCTTTCTTTAAAATCCGTCCCGTTTTCCTTCCCTTCTCCAAGATTTCTTTCAAAATGCACAGCTGAGGCATAATAATGGTGTATAGGACACCGGTGATTTTTTCTCTAACCCTAAGACCACGGCCTAAATATAAACAACCCGTCTCCATCTTCTTCTGAATCTCTTTTCTCAAAGAAGCTTCCTGGCCCTTTAAATTCTCTTCCCCAACCAACCAACCAACCCAGCATCATTCGCATTCATTACCATCGCCCCACCTGGTAGCCTTCTTAAGGTTAAGCCTTAACTATCAAGGTGTAGGAATTAGGAATAGCATGACCAGACTCATAGATTAAATCCCCACTATGCTTTCCTCACCCACTTCCACCACCAATCTCCTAAATGTTGAAGCTCTTGTCACAAGAGCTTGTGATAATGACGAAACAAGTCCTCGCGAAGTTACATAATTTAATCTGATTTAAAAAATATTCAAACCTAATATTTTCAATTTTTTACTAAGCTATCTCGCTATGCTTTTAATATCATTAATTTGCAATATTTGCCAGCAGAAAGTATCGCGGCACTCATTTGCTTTTACTTGGTTTTCATCTATGCATTTGCAGTTCATTTATGAGATACTTTTAAATTTGATGGTTATTACGTGAGTGTTATGCAAACTACACTTATTCGGCTGCGGGGGAGGATATCTACGAGTTCAAGCGTAAAACTGGAAAAGGTTACTGTCATTTAGTTTGAGGCTCTCTTCTCTATTACATGATTCAGATGAGACGGGGGTGAATAAAAATCCAGAGGAGATGTTCCGGGTGATTCAATTGAATTTAATTTCTAGTCTGTAGTATGTATTTTTTAGAATTATTTTTTCACCTTGCTTTTTACACACACACACCCACCATTTCGTGGCCATCCTTTCCCAATCTTCCTTTAGCAAGGAAAACAAGGATTACGCTACAAGCCTAATTGTCGCTTCCTTCATCCCTTTAAAGTTGAGGGAGGACCAAGAGCCACGCGTCCATCCGCAGCTATTGTCCTCAAGAATGTTTTCATCTTATTCATCTTTCCAGCCGTTCAAGACTTCTTTACATAGCTTCTTCCCCTTCCTCCTCCACCCTATACATGTCCATGTCTTTATGCATTTTTTTGAATCTCCAGGCTCTACCTCAACCTCATCCTGTATATGCAATATGTGTTAGTGTGTGCTTGGGTGGCTGCTATTCTTACATGAGGACGTTCCTATTATCCTCCTTGCAAATGCAGTATGTGGCTGCATAATCCTAAGGAGATACCCTAGTATCCCTACGAAAGTCCAAAAAGGCCTTCTTCTTCCTTAGTAGGTAACTACGGCCTTGAGACTTTCGGACCATAGTTTTCTATTTCTTCGGGGGCATCTTGTATGAAATCTTTTTAAAACCCTCCATTCGTCGTCCTTTACCTTTCTTTAAATTCATTCAACAAGGACAATAGTCTTCCGTCATAATTCATCCTTGCTCAGAATATACTCCTTCATCCATCTACCACACCAGCCAGATACATACTATAGAATTTATGCAATACTGATCCAAGAATGAATTCAACGTCATTCGTCGAATTCATCTTCTTCTTCATATACCTTCTCCACCCACCAACCCACCGTCTCTGTCCGTCAGCTCTAAGAAAATCCATCCATCCTTCTCCCGCAGCCGCCGCTCCGAGCCTAATCAATCCGACAATACATTGTCCTCTCATGTACATCTACTTTGCTGTGACAAAATCCAGAGGACCACGTGTACTCTTCTGGCCCTTTAAATTTTTCTTTATCCTCTATCCAAGATGTGATGAACACATGTCCACAACGAGTTTTATTCTTTAGCTGTCTAAAATAGACCCTGCCTTACCTAGGAGAATCCAAAGACGGAATCATAACAACAATGATCTTATAAAATCTCATCCACAAATAATGAAATAAATCCCAACATCTTTCATCTCATCAGTATACATCCTGGATTTGGCTTTATCGAGAACAGCGCAAGCTAGCTTCAAAGTCTTGGATTTAGCTTTCAGGAAAAAGAAGGTGAAAGGTACGCGGATCCTTATTGTAGTTTTTAGCTGTTGGGCACGGTTTAGCTGATATAAGAGCTTCCAGCGTTTTGCAGTATAGGACGAAACTTATGTCGCCTATACATTCCTACATACGCTTCTGTATTAGTCAAGGTGCATGTGACAAACATTCTGATAGACATTCAGGGATCGTGTATGCAATCCAATATTCCTACAAGATTGAATTTCATCTTACGCTACTATTTCTACTCTTGCCGCCGAGTTACTCCTACTCCTATACCCACTCCTGTCTACGCTTATCATTCTCCAATCAGGGCTGGCTACTTGACACGGTCGTACGGATCGTATCACATGGTCGTCAAAATCAAAGAATTGAATAACTTTATATTATTACTAAATTTGCATATCTGAGGATAGGTATAGTACCCTACAGCAGTGTAAATACGTATATATTTGTATATGCTTCTGATGATTAGCGCCTTCAAGTCATGAAAACATTGACCACAGTGATACGAACATTTATTACGAACCTAATTTGTGACTTCTTTATTCTTCCCAACGAAGGCGTCAAATCCTCCACTGAGGCAAATAACTGGATAGAATTCAGTCACAATCTCGCTCGTGATGTGTGTTCAATACGGAATGCTCTACACCAGTTCCCCACTCAGCTCGAGTCTAGCAACGGGCTACCACAGTGGCACAATGGTGGTGGCAAAATTTTCTAAATAGACATTAACTCTTAAATCGATGACAGTTAGCATCGATTACTCCTCTACTGCATCGGGAGCGTTATAGAATCGTCATTAGTGTAGTAAAACCATTAATAAATTCATCATATTTTGTCACGGGTCGTAACATCGGTCGTAGGCTACGACTGATGTTACGACCTGTAGCTACGACAGGGTCGTAGGAATAAAACCACGTGATTCTCTCTCTCACTTTTCGAAGGCGCTATACTGCAGGGTCTAGCCAGCTCTGCCTCTAGTCTTTTATTAGACATCCGGATGTAGATAATTAAACATTTTACCCCAAAACATTATTCCCCAGCAACTGTTTACTTTTCCTCCTCTATAATAATCGAGCTTAGATGACACGACCCAGGAATTCAAAGGCAGGCCATGTTCACAGTTGGGTCATTTTGATATTATTATAGAAATAGCAAGGAGTAGTAACTATAGTGAGTGAGTTCGAGAGCTGTAAAGTGAGTGGAATTATTTTGAAAACCGGAATTTTATAATACGAACTAGAAATCTGCCTTCATTTAATCCAGAAATTTTTCGTAGCCTCAGACTATCAAGGGTGAAAAGACTACCAAAGAAATTGCGGCTGTAGAATTTAGTATATAATGCTGAAATAACAGTTAATGCTATTATAGTAAATACACCCAGGACTACTCGTATTGTTTCACTCTGTTTTCTATTACTTGGCATTAATGTGTTTCTAAATGCATGCAAGCTGTGAACAGCTGTTGTACAATTCGAGACTGGTCATTAAAAGATAAAGGTGAGGGCGGAAGAAAAAGGGGAAGCAGACAGCATGAGCTTAAACCTGTATGCTGCCGAGACAAATGGAAGAAGCAAGCCATAAGCTAAAACTAAACGATTGTGAAGCTAGAATGTATGTAACTAGGTGAAACTGTTTTCTTTAACCTTCTCACGTAGGCGAAGCAAATATGCTTTATTACATCACACTCATTTAGTATTACCTTAATGCTGAGTTTCATTATTGGCATGTGTGAGGCTTCAGGCTTCCATGGGAGAGCTGAGTCCCCCTGCTTTCCCATTTGCTAATCGAACACAGCTCTGGATTCAGAAGCTCGAGAGAAAAGTCACTTTTGAGGAGGAAGGAAGAAGCTCCAGCAGTCAGCTGCTTAAATTATGATCGGAAGCAGATTAAAAACTATTGATATCATTAAGTGAGGAAATGGAACTGAGCCTAGTTCTTCATTCCTCACTCTTCTTCAAGCCAGCTCCCGTTGGCCAAAGGTAAAACGTAGAACCGTTCTCTCGTTGGCTGAGCTGTTCGGCGTTCGGCTCAATAAGTAACTTTATTTTAGCTTGCTACAGCTACCGTGCGGACTTTCATAGCTGGATGATTCCCGTATGTACCTCTAATGAGAAATGAACGGGGAAACAGGCGCGGGAAGTTTGAAAGAGATCAGCTTGGTGGGACCGCACAGTAACTCTGGTGAACTCTGCTCTGTCCCTGTTAACTTTGCGATTGTCTGATACTGTCAAAACCTGACGAACCCACCAAAGAGGTGATACGACTGTACTTACAATAGCAAATGCAGTTTTATTAAAACGCGACACCTAATGCGGCTTCTTTGGACAATCTGTGGTTAATTGTTAAGTCCAGCTTCTGCATCTTCCTTTCCAAAATCTCAAAGACCAAACTGAATCCCCCTTTTTACTTACCCAGTTTTGAAAGGTCGGCCAAGAAGCTTTAAGTTAAGCCGCAATAATGACTTCCCCATTCACCTTCACCTAGACTTCACCTTTACATATAGTCCATCATCTATTCTCCTCACTTTGACTTTTTAAATCCACACTTAAGGAGAAACATCACAATCGCCTTTCTTAAAATACAAGCCTGAATCAGCATACAGCCTGGCATCATCCTTGAAATAAAAGTAGGCGTGCGTCAACTAAAGCGTAGGGCTTCATTCAACTTCAACCTCATCCCTTCCATCTAGTTCCTCTTTCTCTTCATTTGGAATCGTTCACTACTCTACTACACAGCCTAAATCCTTAGTAAATGTCTGGATTTTGGGTAACTTGGTGCGCTCGAAACAAACATTTACAACGTTTCCAAGTATCTACTAGTCAATGAGATTTTAACGATTCAATAGAATCTTTCCACTTTTGTTCATAGGAATAATAAGTCTTGACCGGCTACCTTGCCGATAGGCCAGTTGAAAATTGCCAGACGCAACTGCGGGCGTTCATCCCTCTTATTCAAAAGTAGGTAATGAAACCAATGTCCAGTTGGACACATGGTTGATGCTGCATAAGAGAATTCTCGATTGCGGTCAATGCATAATTTCAATGGTTAGCAATAGTTCCTCTATACATAGCGTAGGACACTACATGATGTAGGGAGGAAATAGGCGTTTCTCGCTAAGTTTCAATACCTATTCTTGTTCTACTGCTTTAGAAACCAGGTCGTCTGATCAATTGACCACCGGATCTGGGTTCATCCTGCGCATACTGCATGCACTACATGCTGTATAGTTTGCAGCTTGTATCGTTATAAAATCTTGAGCGTCTGTAAAAAGTGCAAAGAGTTTGCATTTCAAACATTTAAAAAAAGGTCTGCTTCGACTCTCTATTCGACTGGAAAACATAGATTCTGCATTTTTAGAGAAATGTATGGACTGACAAGCACATTTTTACAGTTTCAATCTCTTCCATTATTTTTGGAATCTATATTTTAATTTCAATGTTAATTTAATTTGAATCACGTGCTAGTTTCTTCGAGGATCAATGATCAACTCATCATCTCATTGATTTCTCAAGACAGATTTTACGTGATGACTGGACGAAGCTGGGAAGTGTGAGGCCTGAGGGAAGGATCAGCTCTCGAAACTCTGATCTGAATCCATAACGGTAAGATGGAGAACCTGCATCTTTTTGGCTTAAGGCCTGCGTTCAGTTGAGGAGAGACCGTCTTTCCAGCTTCAGCATCACGCTACATTATGTTTGTTGGTGATTGGTGAATGTTTACAAAGTACACAGAAGAACTACGTGCACGCTTAACCGTTCCCTAAGGACTTTATTGAGAAGAAGCACATCCGGACGTGAGGAAATAGCGTAGTAGGGATAGGGATGGAGGAGGTAAATGAAAATGAATTCAATTTCGTGTTTTTCGTTGTAAAAAAATCAGGCTAGTTTCCTACAGGAGATCTTATTCTATCATCATGTGCGTAAACGCGTGCCAGATGACAGCATCCCGCACCTGTTCGTTCTTCATTTTATTTAATGCGTCCTCATTTTGAAGGCTACAGACGCGCTTGCAAATTTATATACTCAGTGTGTACGTTTACCTTGCAATAGTATGCTACTCACAGTCCACAGTGCCGGAGGCTGTACATTGCTACAGTGTAACTAATATCCCGTAATTACGCGGACTTGAGCTTCCGGAGAGAATTAGTATAACGTTTCTATTAAAGCTGCCGAAAGATTCTTTTGCGGATGCCATATGTGTAATGTGCAAACATTTTTATACATGCCCTAAATTGCAATCATCCTTCATCCCCGCCCGGGTCGTCTTATCCGTCGCCCGTCGTATGCTCAACTCGGTTCCTCCGTTCCTTTTTCCAAATCTCTAGTTTCACTTAAACCAATAGTTCATTGCACTTTCTGGCTTCCAGTGATGCTTCCAGGATAGCATAGTTTGTGGATAGCATAAATGAGTAGCTCAAAGAACTTCTATTGCGCACTCTGTCTAGTTTTTATCGGAAGTCAACGTGCTTAAGTAACTTTAAACTAAACCTAGTTCGCCATATACCGAATGACCATAACCCACGTGCGAAATGTCGCTGTCGTCCGGCATTCCCTCATTCTTATGCACGATTTATTCTAACTACTATGCTTTGACAGCTATAGTATCTATGTGAAGAATGCAGGATTCGTGTAGTACGAAGTACGAAATCATGATATGCAAAATGTGGGCACATTTTGGTAGGAGCAGCACGAAAAAAAGCCTCATATTCTATTAACTTAATATGATTTTATAAATTAAAATGGAGAATAGAACTAAGAGGATGGGATTCATGAACATAGGTTACAAGCTCGGGCACTCACTCTGGCCCATGCTGGACTGAATTTGATTCCGTATAATATACCATAGAGTAGTCTGTTTTCTCTGTATGCAATGAAACTGGATTTTGAGGCTTCAATATCCATCTGGCGGCCCATGATAAACTTATAGAAATCCAGAAGGGTCCATATAGGTACTTCAAACAGTTTGGAGTGCCCCCTCTCCAGCGCCTACTACCGATGAGGTACCAAACTAAACTAGTACCTGGTGAAAATCCCTAGGGATGAATTTATTCTTTCGCGGGAATCTCTCATTTTCTGACGCACACATGTGATAATGTAGTAGCCTTAGCCTGCAAGCATAGAAGAAACATGTTCCAAAAGCAGAACAGGAGATGAACTGACGGAAGCTGGAGCAATCTTTGATTGGACTGCATCTTCTTTGCAATCTTCGTTGGGATGAGAAAAATGTTGCACTTGTATAGGCTGATCATACAAGCTATACGTTCCGGTTGATCGATTCGGACTGCTGGAACGGATGAAAAAAAGCTAAAGCTTTCTCTTATGGAGCTAATTAAGAGAGAAGGAAGTAAATGTTTTAGGGATGAAAAATCACTGTAGAGGAATGATTGATTTTCTCGTAACATATTATTTCGGCTATAGAATACATGAGCTGTAATTAAGCGTATTTGCCATCCAATATCTCTGAGCAGTGGCAGTAGCAGTTTTATTGATTGGAGCTCCTTCAATATCAGTATCAGTAAAGCATTTTCCGTAGTCTGCTTTGCTTGTGCTTATACATTAACAATATAATTTATAAGTTTCATGTTCCACTTTAATTAGTGACCGATTTGTTTCCTAAACACAGTTTATGTAAATTCAATCTTGTTTTCTAAAGTCAAAGCGACAGCGTGTGTACGTACGTAATAGAAACTGTTCCTACAAAAGTGCTAGTGCCAGGGAATTTTGACACCTTGTACTTGTGCACCTTTGTACTGTCGTGGATTTCCTCAGATAGTTTTGTTGAAAATCTTTTAATTAATGATATAACGATGTTTGGCGTTTCATTTATTTATTGGAAGAGCTGCTCAATTAAACAGCACGTATTGATGCGTACAGCGCTGTACTTCCCTATTACAATTCAGGGAAACGTTGTGCAGCATAAATTTTGCGTAGGCGGAGAAAGTCAAGTCTTACCTATAATACCAATGCACATGTTCTGTTCTCCGACAAGGAGAATTTCTCTAAAATTTATTCTTTCTCAAGACTCAGGATCAACTCTCAGGAGATTGTTGTGAAACTTTCGACGGGGATCGATTCTTTGCTTGTGTCAGCCGAACAGAAGTACTTGGATGGTTTATTTTCACCGCTTTCTCACAGCCGTTTCCTCCGGTGAAAGTATTCCCCTGGTCCGGAATCTCCGGAAAGCAGAGGCTACTTATTCACTGCAGTCTATAAACAGGGCCAGATGTCATCTTTGAGCTGGAAGCTTCTCATCCAAGTGAGAAAAGGAAAGCCCTTTTCTCCATGTCCCTGCCAAGACTATGATAAAATGTCAACATCAAGATTCACACACGCAGTTGACTTCCCCTCTGTAGGCCCTAACTTGATTTCCTCTTGGTTCTCGTTAGTTGTGCAAACAGAGACTACTGTATTTACAAGGGGCCAAAGGCAAAACCATATCTCTACCTCAAATTTCCTCTCTTCTTGTGGACCAACGCTAGCGACTAGAAGGAAATCTCCTCAATTCTCAATCTATTCTATGCTTACGTAGTAAAGCCTCGATCCATCTAGCAGCTCGTCATGCCTCTTTGTTTTTCCACGAAATCCAAAGTTCTCAACAAGCAGCAGCAGCAGTAGCTAAGATGCTACGCTACGTGAGTACAGAAGCAAAGCAGTATCAGTCTCCTTCTTTTATTAAACTGCATTTGCATTCTGCATCTTCCCACTACTTGCTCATTCGATGTTCTATAGCACATATAGGAAACGGCATGTACGGTTTTATAATTTCAAGTACTTCACATGAAAATATCAAGTTTTCGTCATCTCCTAACTTTGAATATCAAACACGGCCCATTAAATCAGGAAATCGTTGTGTGTACATTCTACGTATTTAGCATATTAGGAATTCTAGCGATTTGCTCCATCCTGGGTCCCAGTCCAGCAGTATCATAACGTGGCACGCGGTAAATACCTATAGACACTACCTAACAAAAGCTTTCTCCTATCCTGTGCATGGGCCTAGCCGACAATATCGATATCAATATTTATCTTCTTTCGTACCGAAGCTGAGTTTCTCTGCCACAACTTTGAATTTATAGAGCATATGCTTTAACATTCATCGCGTTTCCAAGAATCAGTATGGCGGTAAATAGAAGCTTTCTCTGACTTTCTCCATACCAAGGAGCTATAAAGGTTGGTCTGACTGAGTTGAGTAGATGGGGATAAATAACGGGACGTTTGAGATTCAAGGATCAGAATGTATGTTTTAGCCCTGTATACATAAGCCAGTTTAGCAGACAGGATGAGAGAAGGATTCCAATAAATTTTCAATGAGCAAGTACTTTGTAGTTAATTACAAAATTGTCGCGAAGGGAATAGTACGACCAAATTTTAGGCAGACACCAGCCACCCAGCGGATGAAGTAGGGATGCAATAGTCATCCATCCCATCCCCTCCAGTTCGTATGCGATCAAAAATGTACGACTGCTTGGGGCGAAATTCTACTGCCCACCTCTTCCTCTTGTTTCTGGCCTGGCGTCTTGGCGAACTATGCTGTGAAACGGCTAGAGGCAAAGAGCATTGCTAAAGGTTATAGATTTTCTTAGCTATAGTCTGTCGGTTCGTAAATGTGGTACATGGAAGTACGACTAAGACAGATAAGGAAGTACTACGGCTCTCTAATAAGAACGTAGATAAAACATGGGATTGTGCCCCCTGTAACTTTAATCACAGTTATGGGGCTCCCCGTCATGAATAAATGATAACACTCCACTCGGAAAAATTAATTCGGTAAACTGTCCCGGCTAGATTCGTCATTGTCCCATCTTCTCCCGTCCTCCCAATCCCAAGACCATAGTCCATGCCAAACCCATTGCCATGCGTCCGTCCTCCAGTATATACGTATATAAGTCCCTTCCTGTATCCTCAACTCTCAACTACCCAGGCACAATTCGGATTGTACCCGAACACATGTTCTGATTGTCAAGATACCGATTTCCACTTCCACCTTCTTCCTGACTTCCACTCCGACAGATTATTCCCATGTCTCTCTACCTCTACCCAACATCATTTCTTGCATTCCTCTCTCAATCTTGGCCTGTCTCCCAAGCCACACTGTTTCTTGTATTTTTGCTTCCTGGAAGTTTTCTTGTTTTTTCCTGTATCCCTTCAAACTTCTCATAAATATCTGTCTACATTCTGAGTGTTTAGCTTTCCCTTCCTCATCCTTTGGTCTCTTTCAACTATCTTCGATTTTCTACATCACATCACATCAATTTAATCGCCTGCTCCACAGCTCAAGGAGTCAGTTTCCCCTTGTTTCTTCAAGTAGGCAAATGGATATACTTTGTGCAGATTATAATTTGGGAAAGTCTACTGAATAAATAACTGTAGCAGTTACGGGACATAATAGTTAGAGGAATTTAAGGTATCTCTGATTCTTGTGAAAAAACAACCTCTATCTTAAACATGCCTGTCCTTGACTAGACTTCACTTGATCGCTAAGCAATACGAATACGTTGCTAATGCCAATGCCAAGTATGAATTTTCAGGGAAATCAACTTTCTCTTACCCTCCTTCATTCCCGTTTACTCACGTATTTTTCTTCAAAAGGGGTTTGTAGTAGGAGACGCGTAAAACTAATTAAATTCGTGTGAAAGAAAATCCCGCGAGATTGTTTCCTGGTTTTTCAATGTGCCTTTCCCCCATCCCCAACTTAAGGATGCATAGTCAGGTTATATCATTACAGGATGGTTGGAAAGGATTGGAGCTTAAGTATTACAATGTCTATCTTGTTCTTCACCAAAACTTTCTTTTCTCCCTTCACGTGAAAGATAATTTCCGGCTACCTTTTCTCTACGTAACTAAAGACTGGCATAACTTTTTGGCTCGCTCAAGTAGTACTCATTTAATGGTTTTATAGAGACTTCCGAAGAAATAACTTAGAAGGATATTAAACATGAGTTTTTCATGGCTGCATTCTGCTAATTCTGCATTGAAGGAGCCGGGATTGGGGATAAGCACACATGAAGGATATCCCTAAATCCGGAGTTCCCTGCATTCATGCACTTTACCTTTCCTAACAGTTGTTGCCGTGGGAGGATGAAGCTAGGAGATGATCCGAAACTACCAACCTCCTCTGCTATACAGCATTAATAGCATCCCGTACGAACCCATTGCTTACTATATATTAACCGCCTGCTCTATCCTCGAACCTACGACATCTCCTGCTTCAGGGATTTCCCTTTCTATCCTCAGCCGAAGTAACAATCTCCCGAATCCTAAAGCAGCATCATACGTTAGTATATAAGATCATATTCAACCGGGTAGTTAGTAGTTAGCCTGGAAGAGTAAGCGTGAGATCGGGTAGAATTGGTCTTTTTGTTCGTGGCGGGTAGATGGGTATACGAGAGAGGAAGCACCCGAGGGATGGAATACTAGGCCTGTGTGAACCGAGAAAGTGCATTTAGGAGCAAGCAGAGCAGAGCTCACAGCAGAGCCGACACTAAAAGATCAATGAAGCATTCTTTCCCATGTCATTTCCCTTGAGGATTTTTCACCATCATCCCAATTGCTTGGAAGGGAAAAACAGAAGGCAGGAGCTCGGATCGGAATGAAGATGAGGAACATGGAACATGAACCACTAGCAAACACCATGCCCGCCAACGCCAACAGACTCATCATCTTCCATACCAGCACCAGCTTACTACAACCAACCCGAAAAAAAAGAGTAAAAAGCGGATAACAAGACAAGGAAATCTCTGGAAGCTAATGGTATAATATTCTTATTAAATTTTGACGGCGTACCTAAAGCAAAATAATCACATGATCATCATCTTTATTATTTCCATGATTATCTCATGAATTTCATCAAATTATGCAGTGAACCAGGTTCGGGAAAGTGGCTTTTCTCATTCCGACACGCGCCACACCACCCTCACACGTGCCCACACACTTGTCCTCTCTTCCCACTTGACACGACCCCACATATGGAGATTTTTATCAAGGTCATGGGAAATCCTATTACCCACTTTACCCTAATTCACCATGTAAATAATTTTATGCTTCATCCCTGACTCCCTCACATGACTTCCCTCTCCATAACATCCTCCCGCTCCACAGCTACTACACCCTCATGGCCAAGAGTGACGACCAGCACTTGCTCCCTTCATTCCGAGGGGATAATCAAAGGACCATTCTCAGCCTACTGTACATTCGACACCTCCTCCGGGAGCATCACCATACAAGAATTTCCCCATATCGTTTTGAAGAATTACATATTCCCGAAGGCCGAAGGATATTGTCGTCAAAGGGTAGTAAGTTCAACTCCGACTTTTCTTTACTTTGATACCTTCTGTTCAACTTTCCCATGCCCATAAATTACCAAGTTATAGTTTTCCTATACTTCACACCCACCTTCTCTTCTTTTCTATTCTACCCCAACGCCATCCAAATAATCAAATCCCAGAGAAACGTCTTGCCGTCCAAGTCTCGAATGAAACCAATTTAATTTGCTCTAGTTCCCACGCTATTTCTGTTAATTTTAAACTTCTTGTACGTTGCTGATTTATTTTGAGTCTTAATCGTCGTGAGCCCCATCGGTTCAGACAAAATTTAAATGCAAAATATAACGTTTCCTTTCATCATTCTTTCAATATTGGAACTCTCCGTAGCTATTTGGTAAAACAGTGCGATTGAAATTGCACTGTTTATCACTGAGGATACGCTATATGCAGTAATAAAACCGGCAGATCTTTTCCAGGGGGCAAAAATCCAGCATGGACAAATATTTCAGCCACTCAGCCACAGCCAGTCTTAACGACTGGCCTCTATCTTAAGAAATTAAGGAGATAGTGGGATAGCTGAGCTGAATGGCTACCTCGCGTGTGTTTCGGTACTAAGATGGTGTTAGGAAGTGGTGGAATTGATGTTGTGTGTAAAATCTAATAAGAGAAATCATCACAGTCATGGACAATCTAATAAAAGCAGTTTGAAGGACTTAATAAATTTGTGTTACTTAATAAAGTTGAATGAGATGTGTTAGTAGTTAAGCGTTATAAGCTATGAATATATACCCTTCTTTTACATTCCTTTGCTCCAGACCAGATTCACACGCAGCATACACCTGAGCTCTAACTTGGTTGTGGCCAGTCCAACAGTCATGATCTGTCTTGCATTACGTACTCCAGTTGAGAGATAAGTCGAAGATGCAGGAGTTTTCCTTTCCTTTGAGACAAATGTAGCAGTATTTCCAGGATAAACTGATTGTGGAGAAGAATCTCGGAGATATGTGGTAGGAAAAGTGGAGAGATTTGGGTCATAATGATGAGCATTAAAGGAGATGGGCAATTTTCATGAAAAGTACAGGAGTGGGCGGGCTATGGTGGGATGTATGTGGGACTTTACTTTCCCCACATTTCCCAACTAAACCCGGGATCTCTCTCTTCCTCTCCTCTATATTTCGCGTCCCTTTTACCATTCTCTCTTCCCAACCATGATCCTATGTCCACACTTCTGAAGCAATATTTCGAATAGACAAAAAGGCTACCTGTTGAAAATACAAAAAAAGCTGTACGCGAGATACATAGCTCAATAGCTCGCACTCGTGGCCTTGCTTTGGTATCTAAAATAGCAAGAGTTGCTTATTTCCTTTTTGGATTCTTCCAGAGGATACTCATACGAGAGTAAAAATATAGCCTCCTGCTGACTTACGTTACTGCTTACATTGTTAGCTTTTACATGAGTATGAGAGAGAAAGCAGAGAAACTATACGGGAAGAATAAAAGGAGAGCAGGAGAGCACAAGAGGGAAAGAGAAGCTGATACGACATGCAGTTTGAATTGGCCAGAGTAGAGGGAAAGACAAGAGCAGGAGGGGCAGAGGCAGAGCACTAGAGCCGAGAGTATTATGTGAGATAAGATGAGAATGAGATTGAGAGAGAGGACTAGGATTTGATGTTTAGCCCCTTGGATTGGTTCTCGGAGGCTGAGAGTCTCCTCCCAGTCTTTATAGAACTCAGGATTGTAGTTCCGCCCCAACAGCGAGCATCCCGCTACTGGGGAATATAGTGATCTTATAAAGGCTGAAATGCCTCAAAATTGAATTAGAGGCGAACGTTTTAACAGCGAAATTCAGTTATCTCAAACGACTATTTTATATATAATCTCTTCCAAAGTCTTCACTGAGTAACCAAAGAAAAATCACCGACAAACGCCTCAAAATATAATTATACCTTATGGCTGTAATGAAATTTACTCCAGTTTGAATTTATTCCTTTTTAATTCTACTTACTCCCGTGTAATTCTCAGCTCAAGTGATCACCTTTAAATCATCAAAGGTTGGACAGGAAAACCATGTTCTTGAAAAAGTAACGCAATGTAAGTAACGCCTGACCGTCAACCCTCCCTCGTGCAAGCAAATTTCAAAACATCTTGAACATACAAAGTGCACACAGTTGTGATCTAAAGCCGGAAGAATATTCATGTCAAGACGAAAGAAGGAGTAAAACGCTGTGAAATCTCAAGTGAAAGTCCCTTCTTTCCCCCTCAGTTGTCTTCTACGTATACGTTGTTCTTTTTTACCCATCCCCACAAAATTACCAAACAAATAACCATCTTTGTGAAGTGTGCATCCTTTTACACTCGAGAAAAGTAAACAGTCCCTCAAAATACCCAGTGTATTTCTTTCCCCCCTCGTTGAAATAATTTACTTTTTGTATGTTCAACTTCTAGTATTATTACGTCTCATCATTGAACGAGGATTCCAAAAATATTCTGCGTTTTTATTAATAAAAAGGCTAAAAATTATTCGACGTTAAGGTTAGCGCAGTTTCAGCATGGATTACAGCAGTTATATTAATCACCATCACCAGGCCTCTTCCTTTGACCCGCAGTCATGTGGCCTTGGAGGGTCATTAGGTGTGGGTGTGACAGGGTCAATGGAGACTGCTGCTGCAGCAGCAGGCGCTGCACTTTCCAATATGGCATGCTCGTACGCAGACCTTTCCGCTTGCGCCCAGGTAATTTGATTGGTGACATGATTGAAAACCGATTAGTGATCCCGCGGTCGAAAACGCCCTTTTAAAAGTCCGTAAAACATACGTAAAAATCGTATTCTTTTACCCCATCACAGGTTGGAGGTTACCGTTACGGCCCCTCAAATGTCAGAGGCTACCACAGCAGTGGAATGACAAGCGGTAGCCAATGTGGGGTAATGCGACATGACCAACAGCGACACCACCCTGCTGCCACCTTCCCAACAATGAATTTGCAAGGTAATTCTTCAACCAATTCCCAATTCTGTTGAAAAAAGGTTTTAATCTATGACGAAGAAGACCTTACGTCTAAAGCAAAGCTCAGAGAGCTGTTCCAGAATACTCAAATGTTTGAATTCATTCAGTTTCCAACACTCCTGCATTAATCCTTCGCAGTAGGAAAGCTGTTTTTTATATATTTTCCTTGAACTCGCAATCCAAGAAGTTTGTTTTACCCCTTGAGTAATCGAAACCTAAACTTGCAGCAGTAAGATGAGCGCATCCCGAATATTTTTTATTTGCTCCATCCCTTGTACTATAAAACGAGCATAAACCTATAAATTCCGTGAAGATTTCAATCCACCATTTTATAGCTCGGTCTGATCCGAATGGAATAACCCATAAATCTCGAAATCATCTTTTTCTCGTCACGTTTCGGGCGCATCCTCGTAAACCTTTCTCCTTGTAAAAGGTTACTTTCTCCTTTTCTTTTTTAATTTCTTCGGACACTTCCAGCAAGTGCTTTCTGAAATGCGCGCGGCCCTATCTTCTTCCAAAATAATGAAACATTTCTAACCGAGCTTAGTTACAGTTACTCGAGAGCCTTATGTTCGACTTCGACCCTCGATTGTAGTTACCAGCCTACATAGGATCAGAGCTTGTTTTGAAAATTAATGCTAACCTTTGACCCTGCATAAGAGGAAGATTAGAGGAAGAAGGAGGATGGTACGGATAAAACCTTAACTACCCCAGATATTTCCTTGGACCGATGGGCAAAATAAGACAAATGATATTAGGGGGAGAGGACGGAGAGAACCAGACTGTTTTTCCCATCTCTACCATTACTTATAGACACTCCAATGTCACTCCGCTTTACTTTCTCCATTTCTCATTCCTTGCATACTCAGTATCATAACACTCTTCCTCCATTCCGATCCGAATATCATAGTTTCTCTTGGAAAACTTTCAGGAAACTTTTTAATGTATCCCATTCCATATTTGCAACTTCCTGCTCAGTTTTTTTCGAAACTTTGTTTTCTCGCCGTAAAATGATTTTAAAGATGAGGATATTAGGGGTTAGGGCTAGAACTGGAGGTTTGAAAAGTTTCTCTACCCATATGTAGTAAGAAGGATTGTAATCAGTACAATTTTTTTATTGCTTTATTTTATGGTGTTGGTCAAACTCAAAATTATAGCATCAATTAGACTAAAAAATTGAATTTCGAAAGCATTATCTATCGTTAGAGGAGATCAATGTAGAATTTAAGATACACGTATTTAGGTGTGTAATTTTTATGCACGACTGTACATGATTGCTTCCAAGATGATGATTGGTTAAGGTATCTTTCTGAACGATAATGTCTTACAGATGTTCCTCACCATTTGTTTGCAGCTGCGAGCTTGAGTTATAAAATGTATGGAGGAGATGCGAGCTCAGTTTTGACAGAGAAAAGGAAACAGAGACGAATCCGTACGACTTTTACGTCCGCACAACTCAAAGAACTTGAAAAATCTTTCCAGGTAATCTTTAAACATTTATAAAACTACCATGAGATAAAATATCATTATAGATTATGGATGATGTGGAATCCCCTACTAAGTTTCCCCACCTAAAGTAGGGACTTAAAGTTTTTTAAATATCAAAATTCGCAAGCTAAGTTCAGTAACATAGAAATTAGTGGCAAATAATAATGAAAATAGACTCATCTTCAATTTTCTCTTTGCAGGAAACGCATTACCCTGATATTTACACTAGAGAAGAAATCGCAATGAAGATCGACTTAACAGAAGCCCGCGTACAGGTACGTGTGTAAACGTTGGTTGTATGTTGTATAACGTGCGTATGATTTCCTCTCAAATCCGGACTAGCACGGACTAGGAACTAGGACTAGGTGGTTGAGGATGTTTATTTATCCATTCTCGTGTAATTTATGTGATATAAACACGGCATGACGCCCTTAAATTATTATGGTGCTCTAGAAAAAGATTATCGGATTGATGATCATGAAGAGGCACGTGGCCCCTTTGGGTGGCGTGCTCCATTTCTTTTACAATTGAAAAGGGGCCGGAAGATTGTGTTTCTGATGAGTGTGGCTAATGAAAATTTTGTACTTGGTTAATTTCAAGAGCATTTCCTTTCATCTCTCTTGATTATATTTCCTGTAGCGCTTTCTTCCTGCACGTGACCTGTCGCCCTGCCGAAATATACATGTCCCTTGGCTAATTCCCTTGCTAATGCTCACTTTTACGCCAACCTGTCGCTTTGGCAATGTATAGCTACTTTTTCCAAGTTCCCACCCATCCGTGCATAAAATTTCGAAATTCCCTCAAGTTAACGGAATGGCACAAGTTAGTTCTGTTTGTTGACTCTTTTGGGCATGATGATGCCTATGTTCATCCTGTTTCCTACTTAATTGTGGCGTAGTCCAAGCGCAATTCGCAACTGGCGGCTATTCATGACACTTAAAAGTTCTGTTAGTGAAAGCTGATTCTGATTCTATAAATTTAGGATTTACAATCAGGTAGGATTTTTATACTGGGTACTATTTAATGTTTATATGACTGAAGATAATACAACTGCAAGAAAGAAAAGGGATAGACCTGCTCCGCTCGGCCCACTGAGTCGTGACACATTTCAAATCAAGTTCGTGGTGTTATTTAAGAGGCCCTTGAACTAGTGTGGAAGACTAGCGCCAATTGAAAAATTGCAATTGTCATGATGGAATTGGGTATAAGCATGCTTTCACCCTGGGAAAGTTTTGTACACCAGAATGCAGATACTTAATTGACAGGAGTTGGAAAGAGAAAGTTAGTAGCATGCGTATGTCGGATTCGGATAAGCGATGGTGCATAGCTCTTTAGTAGAAAACCAGTCTCGTCTCCCGGATGTATTCAGACGAATACACGATGAAAGGAAATTGGGAAGCATGGAGTGCGGAGGGGAAGTTGAAGTATTTAGATGTGTGACGGTATTGTTATTTCGCTAAAGTAGTTTTAATTTACGGATGAGCCATAGTTTGTTTTTGGAGGAGGAAAGGGCTGATGTTGAGATGTAAGAACATGTATTGGAAGGAAACGTCCCATCTCGTCTAAGTTTTCATCTTCGGTAAGGATTTCTGCCAGAGATGCAGGCAGATTTGAGGAAGGGTATCCAAAAAGAGAAAGCTGGAAGAGAAAGGTTGATTTCGGGGAAACATAAGTGACAAGAGTAGTGTAGTAGGAGATGTAGATGATACTTAAGCTAATATATTTTCTGGAAGCTTTTCCAAGGATACATATTAGAATTTGATTCGAAATAAATGCGCGCATAGTCGCATCAGCTGCCGGCTTACGATGAGAGAGTGATTAAAGTGTTAGAAGCAAAAACGGCACCAGAGATCTCATACTGTGAGCACTTAAGAAAATTAAATATCACCGATATTAGCAGAAGGGAAGAGAGCAAAAGTGACTCAACCGTCTCCAACCTGCCTCTTCATTCGCCAGCCAAGCCAAGATTCAGCTTATAGCTCTTCGCTTCTATTCCCCATTCAGGAAAATATATTTTTTATAGAAGTCTAAGAAGCCTTGTATTGCTCTCTCCTTATAGGTTTCCTCCCTCCACTATCTCGCATGCATTCGACCTCAGAGAAATTAGTTGCTGTCTTTTCTTCTTCCAGAAACTTGGGGATAGCGTATAAATAAGGATCATGAAAGACAGGGAAGGAAAGGATCTGGACCAGTAGGCAGAGGTAACATAAGAGTTGGAACTTTTGTAACAGAGCAGAAACAGTAACAGCTTCTTCAGAACTTGCTCTTCCAACACTCCATCATGTTATAACTCTACCACTCCTACGTCCAAAGGAGCCATTTAATTTTTTGCAAGTGCAAAAATAAATCATCACTCCTCCACAAATTTAACACTTTACTTAATTATTCCAGGAGATAACGGAATCTGCTCATTTATCTCATTTTTTTTGCGCTCGGAAAATCTTCCGCCATTTCCATTTTTATGCTAGAACAGCTTCAATTTAGGAGAGTCGAAAAAACTTCCGAACAAGCAGCACGCTTGCACATATTCAAGATTTGTCCTTAAAAACGAATTATTCTCTGATTTATAAACCAGCTTGTAAATTACTATTCATTATATCCTGGAGGAGGACCACGGTACCCGCTTTTAGAGATTAGATTGAGCCGTCCCCCAAATATTTCTCCTAAAATGATGTTGTTTAATTAAGGGATAGGAAAGTGAAACATGTGGTCTTTCCTTTACTTGTTGTTATCCCTTCATTCTTCATGTTTATCCAATGAAATTAAGATATATCAATAAAGTGGGAATGTCGGACGGATCATCAAGTGCTCACAGGAGCGTTACGCACTTTTGTAACACCCGTGATGTCCCTCTGAAGGTCGAGGCCGAATCTTGTAAAGGCTACTTGCATCCTCATCGTCCCCCTACCAGTTTCTACCTTGTCCAACCTCCCTTTTCAATTCGGTACCATTTATTTCTCCATCCTCCTATTGTTCCATCCGACCATTGCCTGGATAAAGGTTTTCTTAATTCCACTTTCATGACTTGTCTCTTTTGTACGCTTATTGCCGCTTATATCCGATTAAGGGCAGCGGACATGCCTTATTTATCTCCCCGTACCCTCCTCTATCAAATTTGCAAATAATTTCGCCTGGATCGTTATCAGTCCATCAATATTTAAGCTATAATCATAAGCTTGTGTGACACTGCACCCAAAATCGAATGAAAAAAGAGCTCCAAATTATCCCTTGGTCAATTTACAAATGCTGTTTTGAGCTTTTATTCAGCTTTTACGGCATTCAAGTCCAGAAGAGGAAACACAGTCATAAACATTTGCTTTCTCCTCCTCCTTTCCCCTTTTTTAGACACTTACCTCCATATGACATTGTTTTGAATCAAAATCTTTTCTGTTCGGCGATACAAGCTATCAACATAAATAAGCATCCATCGTATTTTCCACCCTTTATATTTACGCAGAAACTCAAAATTGGAGCAAATTAATTTATGTTAATATAAAGGCTTATACCAACGCGCTTCCAACTCCAGTTTAATTTCGCCAAAAAGCTGCGAATTGCTGCTTGAAACTTGAATTGCTTAGGGTTTTTTCCTTCAAAATATACTATCCTATTCCTCCTTCCACGTTAGTGCCGCAAGCTGAAATAAATTAAGAAGGAGTCTGAGGGGATTCTCGGAGAAAATGCTGCAAGCTTTGAGGATCGGGTTGAGTTCACACCCGGTTAAAGATTAATATTTGATCTGAGGGAAGCTGAGGGGAAAGAAGGGAGGATGAAATTTGCTGAGTCAACAATGACAGGTGGCAATATAAAACTCGCACTCTCCTTTGGCTTACAAATCGGAGAAGATTCTTCCCTACAAGCCATATTCAATCCTCCATTGCACCTCCTGCATTCATCCTTTCTACCTTGTAAGCTTCAGCTTACTTCTTATTCAGGACAAGTGAAAGTGTGGACAGGAGGGCATTTACTAAAGCATGAAGTGAAAACAGGGAGAGATGCAGTTTGCAGTTAGAGAAGCCCTAGGCCCTAGCAAAGCAAGGACAAGCCGGAGTGTAAATCCAAGGGACACAAACATTATGTTAAATGGCCTGAAACAACTTCTTTTCACCAAAACATTTACCCTCTATCTTGTAATTCTCTCCTTGTTTTCCCCCAGCTAAACTATCCACCCTATTCAATTCTGGAAGCCCGAGTGTCTACGGGTGTTTGCTCTGTTAGTACGCACAGTCCTATCCCTCCCCGAATATTTTACCATCCCTCTACCGCTTGTCACTAGATCCTATTCATGTATTCTGCTTCTTCATAAGCACTGTAGTGTAGAGAGAAGCACCCTCTTTTTGTCAGTGCATAATTACAATCCGCTGGTTTTCGAATCCAAACAGCACATAGTATTCAATATTCATTGGGCCAATGTGTAAATAGAGGGTAAACATTAAACATGCCACATCTGACACTCTTGCTCCGCGGTCAACAGAATCCGAATTCAATTCTCTTTTTTAACTCTTCATTAAGATTTAATAGAGAAACGGGTGTCTGGAAGGCGATAAATCATTTCATTTTTCCTTCAACCATCTCTGATCATTCATCCCCCTACTTTCATCAATTCATGTTCCTCTTCCACAAAGATGGCTCTTGAACTTTTCCTCAGTGTCAGTGTGCAGACAAACATGACAAACACCATACTAATTTTATCACTTCATAAACTCCTCCTACAGGATTAGTCGTGTTCATTTATTCTTTAGCACCATCATCCCAACTTTACAGGATTCAGTTCATTGATTTCACAAAGCAACAGATGCACCCATTCGCTTTGTTCGGCTCTTGTATCTCTTTCCATAAACTTCCGCCCGTCATTAACTTTCTATTTATTAACTACCGGCAAGTACTTTAGCAGCGTGATCTTTAGAGTAAACAGCAGATCAGTCCATGTTTCTTCTTCAGCAATTGGACACCTTACCTTGGAAAAGAACGCTGCAGAATTTTATATTACAAGGCCTGCAACCATTGATACTCTATGGTTTCGATAAAATAGTGTGACTTTCTATTTTTTCAGGTATGGTTTCAAAACAGGAGAGCAAAATTTCGCAAGCAAGAAAGATTGGCCCAGCAGAAACAAAATTCAAACAGCAGTTCTAATGGATCTAACGGCTCCCATCAAGGGAATTCCAACAACAATAACAATTCCAGTAGTGGATCTGGTGGGGGTAATGAAAACGGTATGAGTCCTGCCAAGTCCCAAGCCAATTCTGAGATAAATAGCAACAAAGCATCTAAGGAAAATGGGAAGCAATCTGATTCAGGTGAGCGTCAAAAGGAAAGCGCGTACCCTGCTGCCGCCGCCTGCCTGGCTTCCAGATACCTTTCCCTCCGTCCATATTGAAGGTATATTATTAACGCAGGAGCAGACCGAGGTGGAGTTGCAACAAAATAGTACGTAGGGCAAGCAGAAAGGCAGGTTGTAGAAACCATATGCCTCAAACGGGATGTGAGAGTAGAGAAATGCCGGGTAACAGGTACCTGAGCTCATAAATCTGGGAGGTGAAACTTTTCACACCTCTCTTCATTCTCATCATCTCCCTCCTCTCAGCTACGTATTTTCCTTCTCCAGCCACTTAGTTCCCCGCAATCTCGCTATACCTTACGTTTAATATCTTCTTTCCACATAACTTCTCACCCCTCCATCAGAATTTCATAATGGCTGTATTCCATGTGCATAGAAGGAGTAAGAAGGTAGTTCATAAAGTCGTGATAGCTAATAATATTCTTTATCATGGGATTGAAGGTGGTATAAAATCCGAAAAGGCAACACTACTCACTACATTTTATAAACCAAAAACGCGCACACTTCCACTGCTTTCTCCAGCCCTACTTATTTCCTACCCGCACATCATCTCCCACAACTGAATTATTAAATCCGTTTCGCCTGCTACAATTTCCCCATACTTGTTATCTAGTAGTTGCCATGTAGCCTTTCGTTTATCGAGGGACTTTTCTCTACCTGAATCTTAATGTATTCCACCCAGCCTCCGCCTATATTACACAGAAACGTAATGCAGGGTAACGAGAGCCAATGATTCGGAGAGGATGGAGCGGGAGCTAATAGCCACGAGGATTGAGATTCCTGAGGATTAAATTGTGTGAAATTAGGTGGAGAAATCAAAGGATTTAGTTGCCCGAAGGTATATTATTTTCTCTTTGTATGACTTTCACAGTTTATTAAATCAGGTGTTGTAAAAGTC
The DNA here is from genome assembly GCA_906901655.1 of Sminthurides aquaticus. Taxonomy (NCBI): domain Eukaryota; kingdom Metazoa; phylum Arthropoda; class Collembola; order Symphypleona; family Sminthurididae; genus Sminthurides; species Sminthurides aquaticus. The sequence goes on from CAJQTT010000001.1 coordinate 437,997, forward strand.
CGGGTTTAGTGTAGCATTTACTATCAAGATATAATTTCCTCCGGAGGAGCCTCCTGCGGTTGATTTTTTCCCCATCAGAGAAGGACAGTGTGTTAGAGGAGAGGATGGAGCGAGGGGTGCTGGTGAAAGTAGAGAGGGAAAAGATTGCTAGTTTTCATGGCAGTGAACAAGATAATAAATAAGCCATATACCGGGAGATCCTGGCGGAATAACTCTTGGCCATGCCTGAGTGCTATAATTTTTGCTACAGCCTTTCCTTTATTTTTCTCCCGTTTCTCCCTTCCCTTTTCCTCCTGCTTTCTCCATCTCTCTATCTCTCTCTCCTTGGCTGCGGCTGCACGGGGAGGAGAGCACAACTTTCCAGTTGTTAGGCAGGGGCATCATGTGGCATGGAGCGGGGATTGTGACGTTAATAGAAACAAACGATTGGAAGGAGTGCGAGCCGCAATTTCCTAGATTAAACCGTCACAGAAAAGCGACGCGAACTTCATACCCGACTTTCTCCACTATCGAAAGACTAGCAAAAGGATGCATCTCCTACTCGAACCCGCTCTAATACAAGAACATGTCTCTTTTCACTTCCTCAGGCAATGTAGCCCGAATTCAGCTCTCTTAGCAGTCACCACCAGGACTAGGATCACCGCACAATCTTTAGCTACCCCCTAGCATTTCCCTATCCTTCCATCTTTCACTCTCCTTCTCCTAGAAACTTCTTCCGGAGCTACAAACTCTTTCCACATCTTACTCATTCCTCCATCGGATTCTAGTCGATTTCAGAACCAAGAACCTCCCTTCTTCCCGTCTCTTCCATACCAATCAGCTCTTACACAATTCCTCTAGCCAACCCACGCTTTCAGCCAATTACACGAGGACTCCGTCTAACTGTCTCCAATCTCAGACTTTTCTTCTAAAACCCGTCACACCACCACCACCACCACCACCACTCTTCTTATATCCTCCTTTGTCTCACCCGCTTCCCACTTCCCACTTGATCCCGCACCGCTCACTCTGCTTACCCGCCTATTCTTCCACCTCCTTCACCTTGTGCTTATTTCCTCTGTCTAACATGTATCTTAACATCTTTTCCTGCATTCCCACATTCACTGTATTCAGAACAACTCCTTAGCCTGAAGATTCTCGTACTTTATTGATTACGTGCATCCGATTCTCATTCAGTTATTTCTCTTTCCTTTACTACCCCTCCTGGTCTTAAATTTTCCATGAAACCCCACTACGGGGTTCACCCCTTTTTCTTAATCAGCGACTTCCAAGACTTTCCTAGATTTCCAAGAAGCTATGAGCTTTGGATTCTGATCTGAAGGAGGCAGGCGTGAAACAATGGAATCAAAAGAAAGCCCTCTACAGTCCTTCTCCTAATAACTCTTTCGTAGTATGAGTAGAATAGTTGAGCGAAATATTATTTTATACCGTTTATGTTTTAGATAAATTTATTGAATCAGCTACGGTCAGCCATATTCTAATTGCCCTGTTACTACCCGTTTCGCACTATGAATCCTGTGAAGCTGTGAAACAATCATAAGGAATTCCATTCCGAACAATCCGAACAACTGCATACATTAATATCTGCTGTATAAGTTGCTTCGGTGCTTCTTCAGAAATCCAAGTAGTATTTAGTATACGTGTTTTCCTTAAAACTGTTTCCCAATATTTTACGCCTTCCGAAAGCCTGTCATTGAAACCTATTGGAGCCATATTTTTGATGCTATTTAAATCGAATTCTCTCAAGTTTTTAAAACTTCTGCGGAGTCTAATCCATGTCCTTTGTTTTACAGTTGGAAAACTCCATCAATGTGGTGGTTCGTCCGTGTCATCTCCTCGCGGGAATCAGTCCCCATCAAAGTCTCCAGTGATTCCTTCCGCACATTCCTTCACACCGCTCATGCTAACACCAAATCCGTCTCCAATATCTTCGGGTTACGGGCTTTCTGCTAAAGCACTTTTTTGAAAATAGTTGGAATCAACAACTAACTTCCTTCTCCTTGAACTTTAAATTATATGCCAAAGCTCACCATTCATCACCAAAGACAGCTCATCACCATCACCCATTAAATATGTAACCGCACACACCCTTTTTGCCCTTTTCTACACAACCTTAAATCCGAGTAAGTTTCATGTGTAACTATGAATACAATTAATGTATTGTTTGAGCTAACACAAGTGCTTCGACTTAAACCCCTTGGTTATAAGTTAGTTATATTTCATAATAGTGATATTGTGATCCTTCATGGTTTACGTATGTGAAACTGGCGTAAACGTCTTTGAGTTTATTTCGTGCTTACAAACGATTTCCACAGCATCTGCTAGTCGCTCCTCCAACCTGACCCCTTGCCATGAATATAGAAAATAATAGTACGCCCCGTCTTCCGTAGGTGGCAGGAGGAACATCTAAGCGGATCATCCATCTTACTCACAAGGAGTGACAGTGACACGCAACAGTGTTTTTCTAGTATCCCAGTATCAGAGAACGCATTTAAAACAAATAGTAACTGAACTCAAGTCGTTTTGCATTCTACAAAAGAGAATAGTTGCAGTAAAGCTGTAACTTACCCTTGAACGAGGCTTATCTTATATTTCAATGCCCCCTCCCAGTTTCTTGTATTATGTTTTCTGTGGCTAAGTACGAAGTAAGAGAAAGACAAGTATGCAAAAACTAGTTATTCGTCTGGTTGGTTACGACTTATGGTAGAAAGGGTGCGGAACATAGGAGGAAACGTTGATATGTTTAAACAGGTTGTTCGCACCATCTCGAAATATTTACGACAAGGCTAGTAAAACATAGAGACAATTATCTGACAAGGAAAGATTCAATGTCAACTTGAAGAGGTTCTATGCTTAGATCTAGCCAACCTAAAGAGATGAGCTAATCCAGGTATTTCGTACCTTTGTAAATGGCAAAAGCAAATAATAGGGGTAACATAAACAATTAACTCATCTTTGTTTTCGTCCCTTCCTTTTGTTTTCCTTCTTTAAATCCCTGGCAATGTCGGAAATGAAAATTTTACAGTTAGCATAATTCTGCGTGAGTTATAAAATTTTATTCTTTACCGTAGTAAGCCCAAGGGTAATTTCTGTCTCCTGGCCATTCCAACGTTTGTCCAGTTTCTGAAGATATTCTTTAGGATTGCTAATGTAACAAGAAATTTAGCTGCACCTTGTCACTTATTTTTTCTATAACCATTTCCGTTCAGGCCAATAGATGTCCCTGGAACATATCCCATTTTAAATAATGTTCTGATTCCTTCATAGACAAAACCCACATGCGCATTAGTGTAGTAGAGACGACAAAATTATACAAACATTCTTGTGGAGTGAGCATCGAGTAAAAGTAACAAAACTTTGTCTAGTCTTTCAACCACAAAACACAAAATACTGCCTAGTCTTCTAGACCGATACCATTTCATTTGATCATCATAAAATTCTCATAGTCATTCCTATTACTCCATAGCAATTTTATACTACCAGGCTCGAGTATAAACTCCTTTCTCTGATCCCTAGTTAATTTCAATAAGATAAATTGTGTAAAAGATAAGTTAACTGTCTGTAAGCCTGTCTTCTGTAGAGACTGCTCTAAGCGATCACACTCATGTGTTTGTAATTTATAGTTTTATTTATTCCATATGTCTCTTGGCAGCACTGTCACAAGATTTTACTCAGTGAAAAATTCGCATAACAGAATTTTCAACTCCTATTCGCACATGATAATATCTGAACCATGCTTCTTCACTTTTCTGAACTTCAAACGCAGAATCCAGAGCAGTATTCTAGGGGTCTTTCTGACTCTTGCACAGCGTAACGCTAGAAACTTCTCTAATCTGTATAAACTATTTACTTAATTCTGTGAAGCTAAACTGTCTGCATATGATTCGGATAAGAGTATGACGTGGAATATAATTAAGAGATTCCCGGGTTCAATATTTTTAATCATTAAAAACTAACGATGACGAGATAAAAACTACTCCTGTAAAAACCCATTTAGAATCCTAGAAGAATTAAAATTTGCACAGTATACAGCATGGAATAGTGTCCGACTAATCTAAGGACAGAAGAGGTATGATAATTCTTTTTTCGTATTAATAATACAATAAATACTAATAATTAGTTGAATACAAGAAGTCTAAGTCGTAGTATCTGTTGAGTAAAGTCTGGTGAAGAAAATGTTTGCGCGTAGTCGGTAAACTTCACTTAAGTAGTAAATGTTTAATTTAAACGCCGAGGCAACTTGCGACGTATTCTTTTTTATCCAACAGAATCGTTCCAGAGTCTCTTAAAATAAAAATACATGATAAGATAGGATTAATGTAATATGATCTTAACCATCGCCACCTAATTTTTCTATTAAAATATAAGAAGGTGACCAGTGTAAAAAACATGAAACACCCTTCATATTTCCAATACGTATTGTTCGTCTGATCTAATTATTAAATTAATCAAGATAATTGAACATAATTAATAATAAAGAACAAATAATGGAAATTTCTGTAATGCTTAAAATACAAATCCCCTCATGGAATAGTTGTAACTAACCGTCTATACGTCTAGTTATATTTTTATGCACATTAATAATATATGCTACACTCCTTCATGAGTGCCAGGGTAAGCTGCGCTGATAGCCATATCTAAAACACGTAATATTGTACATATGTACTAGACTTTGGGTCCGTAAAGCCCCTAGAGTCTTTGCATAAACTTGGAATAAATTTGGCATAGCTACCCTGACCCTATCTTAAAACATCATGAGAAATAATGCCTACCTCATTTCATTACCAATGTTAAACAAACGGGTTGCTAGGCAAAATTTATGGCAAATTTATGCTAGCCAGTTTTTATGCCGGACTCTATTAGGGGCTTTGGGTTTAACAGGCAAGCAAGCTATATGAACGTGTTGTGAACTGAATTCTTGTCCCTGAGAACTTTTCTTGTTTATCCATGCTGAACTGGTCTTTAATTAGCTTTTATGATTCCATCTAAAGTATATAAATTTATCGCAATCAAAGATCAGGTTAGCATTAGTGAACTCCGTCAATTCTGCTTTAATCACTTGCTTCTATCAGATTGCAGGATTTACCCGGTATAGGTTCAGCTTGCTTGGAAGCATTGGCCCTTGAGCCTTGGTTAATAAAATAAATATGGATATCGTGGAGTTAGCAACCAAACATGGGATCAAGAACCTAGGAGTATTACCACTTACAGTTATACTTTAGTTGGAGGCAAATTACGTTTCTGCAGTAGGAAAACGAGAAACGGATTTCAGTCTACTGTAGTATAAGCAGAAGTAGTGGGACAGCTTACTGACAAATATATTTCTGGTTCCGTAAAAGCATGAAAACCAGCTAGTCGTCATCTTCTTCATCGTATTTAACCTTGTCTTGAACTCCTGTGATTTTAGCAAACATATGACATGATATGATACGTTATCAAGGAAGGATCCAGCGGTCACTCTGCGCTGCGGGTTCGTTGGAGCAAACAAAGATGATGATTTCAGATAAAGTTTTTATATAGCCACGTTTTAGAAGCTATTATCTTCTCCAGCATATTCCCATTAGAAAAGATGGGGAAAAATCTAGTCTTCGCTGAATAACCCTAAGCAGTTCACCTTCAACTCAAGGTTTACCCCACCAATCCCATCCATAACGCTTATTAAACTTTTTTTTATTTCAGAAGCCTTTAGCGTAATAATGGTACACAACTTTATGAATTCATTCCCGTTCTTGTGATCTTTCCTCTCTATGTCATCCGTCATCCATCCACCATCACGACATTATTGCTTAAACTCAGGACTCTGCAGCAGCATCAAGGATCAACCCATAAGATGGACGAGCGCAAGACGAAAAAGCTTCGCGCACACAGTTTTTGTGTTTTCCAGCGTCAAGATTTTTTCAACAATGCCAGGAGTATGAGTATAAAGAAATGGCGCAAGGTTCCGAGTTCTGATAATGCTGAACGAAATGTATGAAAAACTTTCGTTCCAATAACTGTAACGATTATAACTTTTTTGAGGGTTTCTTCTCCGGTCATTGATTCATAAGCGGAGGAGGATGATGAGAGATCATGTGAATTTGAGCGAAGGCAAGTCAAGCATCAAGGCAAGGACTCATAATTAGCATACCCGTCACATTTTTGAATTGCCAGTAGAGCAGTACTTATGGCAAGCAACCAGTCTGGAATCTCCCATCTGTCTTCAATCTTTACCTGCTCCACTTCGTTTCCCCTTTGCTACCAAAGAAACAAGTATTCGCGTTGTTCTATACTATGCTTAGACGGCTTAGCAGAAAGGAGCTGAGGTGAGAAGAGAAGGACCAGAGCTGTCACCCAACACTGCCTTGTGAACCAACTAAATTACTTTAATTACAAGCTTGTATGACAGCAATTATTCTCGACTATTGGTTTTTTACAAGTAGATTAATTCTTATTTTCCTCAATCATTTTAAATGAAAACAAGGTTGGAGAGTACAATCATTTTGTTTTGATTCCTCAAAAGAAATAGGAATAATCCTTGTTTTTAAACGGTTTAGACTAAAAAGAATGCAACAATTGTAACGAGAAGATGATGGGACAAGAAGAAAACACAGAGGGCGGCCATGAAAGAGGAAATGACTGACTCAGTCAATACAATACATTGTGTGACTGGTGATCTGTTCTGTATCAAGTTATAGGTGTGTCCTCGAACTTGAACATTGGACGCTCTCATGATAACTATGGATAGATGGCATTGATTGTTTGTTTTTTCTCCCTCAATAATCATAAATCTATCTTGCTACGAATATAAAAATGTGCTTCACCGCATCCGAGATGAGCAGCTGATGATGCTTCAGCGATAAGATTGCAAAAAGTCTGTTTTTACTCTACTGACAACACGTTAGCATTAACAATCTACTGGGGTTACTATTACGCTACAAACATTACACTGCATTGCACCTACAATAAGTTTCCTCATTATCTCTCTCACCTACATATAATAATTATAAAATGTGTACATAGTGTACATGCATGTATTGGCGATTGGGCAAAGTGGTGGATTTGGAGAAAAAATTGTAGGCGTGTGCAGTACAAATGATGATTATAGCAACTAGGATTTAATACACAACCTTGACATTGAACTCTCGTTTTTTCTCTCCAGTTTCTCCAGTTTGAGCAGTCAATGCTTCCTTTGCGTGCTTCCATGCCAAAGTGTCTTGAGTCTTGTCTTGAGTATATCAATGATAAAAAGGGCCCAAGTTCTCGTAACTACTCTGGACTGGGAGAGCGTAACATGGATGATTAAGAGGGGATGAATTGGGCAGCGGTCAGTTTTCTATTCCAGAGCAGGTGTGTGTTCTTCGTTCATCATCTTTTTATTTTCATCTTCAACGCCGACAAACTGATCAAGCAACACAGTGTTCCGTTTTTTCATCAACAGGTTCTCTGTAGACAGATCGTCTTTGAGGATTACGTGGAGCATTCACGTCGTACGAGCAAATACTATAACATGTGCTGGACATTCGAGAAAAAAGTTGCGGTCGGAGGGTTGGCGAGGGCGAGGAGACCCATGTCCATACTCACGTACAATTTATTTGGAGCAACAAATTTCATTCTCAACCTCATGTATTTTTTGCTTCTGTTCTTCTTCGTCTTTTTGTTTCTGGTATCCGCAACGTGAAGTTTTAATATTACAAAATTACAATCTGCTTTCATCTTCTACCGATTTTGTATAAAGTTCTACCCAACTGGATAATAGGCGACTCATGGCCTAAATTGGAAATTGTGTCAGTCTGCCAGACAACCTAACGAAGCGTAGCATTTCGGCTTCTCTTCGTTTCTCAATCTATAAACCCGACTGTCCATCTGACAGTCATGATTTTATGCAAGTTGTATGTGTCCGGCATTAGATACTCCCAGCAAGTGCAGCATATGTGAAGCGCGATAACAATTTGCAAAAAGCGATTTGAATGGCTATCTCTGTACATTGCTATCATTTTGCAACATGTTTTTCAATAAAAACGGGGCGTGCTCCAAGGAATTTTCAATTTATTCCTTCCACAATTCAATTATTTTCACCCTAGGAACATTTTTATCCAGGCAAAAATACCTCACGTTTTCTATTGCAAGACAGAGGTTCTCTTCGATGACGGAGGTGGAGATTCCTTGGAGAATCAAGCGATGATCTCAGTCTTTGCGGAAGGGACAGTAGGGTTACAATGCAAGTATTGGGATGGCTTTAGCTGGGTGCTCCACGAATCTCATGATTCACATACTTTTTCTGAAGCTTGTCATCTCCTCTTGCCCCGTGTCTTCCTACACCGAGCAGCAATTATTGTCCAAGCGATGCACCCAGCATGCTTCCCCGCGCGCTGCGCAAACTTGTAATGGTCCCAAAAATATTTTCATGTCTTGTCTTCTCAAAGTACTCATCGGCAGTCAAACATTTTCTAAGCTAATTACTAGCTTGTGGTTTTAAAATTATTTAACCAATTCAAACTCCTTACAAATGCCTCTCTGCGTATCATCTTCCCTGTTTTCCCTGCTTGCTTCCTTTGTTTCTCTCTTTTTCTCAAATGACTTTTAGCATTTATTTCGTATTCAGTTCTTCTTAAACTCTCCTTATTCCACAAATTTAAGAGGAAAACGTTCGGGCAAGTTGATGTTTTGTTTATTGATGAGTACCTTTCAGCAGGATGAGATCCCCACCTGCTTTATCCATGTTTCGGTGCCTCATATCAGTCTCCATTTAATCCTTGCCGTGTCATCCATCCAGGTAACTCTTCCTTTTCCCCATTTTTTATCGCTGATTACCGAAGGAGTACTATCAAAAGGCAGAACAGAACGTCTGCGTCGAAACACAAGAAGGGGAGAAATATGCTAGAGACAGGCAGATGCATTATGCATTTGTGGTTTTTATGCAGATCCAGCATCCAGTCAGTCCCTGTCTCCTACTATCCTGGTAAAATCATTCTAGAGGATGGACCGGACACCGGAAGTCTAACCTGAGCAGATGGCAAAGGCAGTTTCTATAAAGTACGCACAAAAAAACTCCACATCTCTGCTACGCCGCTCCAGTCCACTCCACAAGGCCAAGGTTACAATCACCATGTGTAGCAAATAAACAAGCGCGGACACTATGTAGCCAAGCAACCCCCATTTCCAGGCAACAGCAGCAGCATGCAGCATCCCTTATACCAGCATAATCCGTCTATAATTTTCATTAGCAGCTTTTTATTTATCACCTCCACGGAATATGTGGATTCATCTACGACGGATTAATCCAATCCACCCAGTTTCAGCATGTTATTCCAAGCAGCTAGCTGACAATCCGGACAATCTAACCCACTACACTGGACGGCTGTACCTCTTCCGTTACTACAGCCTGCCTGCCTACAGCCAACCAGCGCATTAACTCTAATGTGGTCTGTTACCCGAAACGAACTGTCCGAATCCGTAAGATGAGCTTGACAAGAACCAATGGTGATGATACCTTCCAGTTGCCACATGCCATGCGGCATCTTCTATTATTAATTTTCCAGCTAATCATAAATATAGAGGGCGGAGAATCTGGTTGTGTACTGGACAAGGAAAGGAGAAGAAAACTAAAGCGGTGGATAGCGAAAAACAAGAGGAAGGTGCGGAGGATGTCAAAAAGTAATCTTGAGCTGCTGTAATCTTGAGCAGCTATTTTAGAATTATAGTAGCTGTGATAGGAATGAGGAGTCAATAGCAGTAGCAGTGAGCGAGATACCCAAATGAAATTCATGGGCGCATTATTAACAAACATCGTATGGATGCTGTGATTCAAAACAAAAGGGTAATTACAAGTAATATATGAAGGAGGCTTATGGTAGAGATGCAGTTGTTGATTCCATCATCTGCCCCGTATTATAAAACCTTGTCCAAGACCTTCATCAACGGGGAGGACTAAAAAAAGATGATGGTCCTGGTGGTGAACACGGTCAGTAGTGTAATTATTACACACAAGCCTGTATGATAATTTTAGTCTTATCATTTCCTGTCAGATTTCACCGCACAAAAACTAAATCAAACCTTTCTCTATTAAATGATTACTAGTTGAACATGATTTTAAGCTTCCAAACCCTAAACCCAACTAAGACTTGCCTTTCCCTTTGTTAGAATGTATCTTTTCTCAGGGAACTTCTTCATGAAGCATTTAGTGCATAGTGTTTCTTAACTACGGTATAGAAAGATGAAAAAGAAGTTGGGAAATGTTTGTTTTACTCACTATGTATACCAATCTTACAATGCTTCCCCGGGTATCAAGCACACCACAGTCCCACCGTCAATCATTTTTTCATACCGGGATCAAGTTGAGGTTAGAGAGCCATTCCGGTTTTACCCTTTTGGGAATCAAATAATTTAGAGTATATAGTTAGAGAGCCATTAACTTGATGAAAATGTGGGGAAATGTAACGGTTTTACCCTTTTGGGAATCAAATAATTTAGAGTATATATATGTAATTACCCACCATTTGAATGGAATATCCCTTCTGGGCTTTCCCTTCCGTCATCCTTTCATATTCCTCTCCCCCACGTGGCTTAATGGGTGTAATGAAGTAAAATGGTATTTGGAAATTATTTTTGGATATTTTCCACGCTTCACAAACAATTCGTTTCTTCCAGCTCTACATTCTGCATTGTCTGCATCCAGCTCCCGAGTAGGATCTATGTGCAGGAAAACAAGAAGATGATTCCCTTATACTTTGAATCATTACTTGTTTTACGCAAAGATTAATAGACATCTGCCAGATGTACCGTGACTGTCCACCCGTTTTTTACGCCATGTAAACCTCATTTCTTCTTTTGACGGAGCTACTGCATAACCAAGATTACCATTATTTTACCATAGACCAACCATTCAGGCTTATCCTAATTCCAACACACTAACAACCAAACGAATAGGGTGAAGATGACGATGAGGAGCTCTTGAATTTCAACGAGTTCCTTACTCAGACATGATCTAACCCTCGAATGTTACTTGGAAAACTGTAGGACGAGACTCTGATCCTGGAGGATGTCATAGAGCAGCCCCTAGATTTATCCCTGTCTTCTCTCTTTCTTATTTCCTTTGTCTTCTTTCTTGAATTTTGATATAATTCAAACCGAACTTTATGTGTTCTTGAGAAGGGTGAATGTACATGATTATGAAGCCAGAAAACTCCTTCCCTTTTTATAGACTAGTCATCCATCCATTCTTAATCCACTCGTCGTCCTTTTCCTACCAGACCTCAACCAATTGATGCTCATGTAGTCCTTTAACCAGCCGACCCGGCTTGCTTTACGCAAAGATGTAATTTCATCTGGATCTCGAGTCCTTGCCTCTGGGTTTCAAAACAACTCTACCAAACAAATCATCCACGCGACAATCTTCTCATTTTCCCTACCACATCTCAGTCCATGTCGCACTATTATTTGTTTCTGTCTACGCTTCCGGAATCTAAATTAGTCTTGGCCAGAAAAAATCTCCAAATTTCGTGTAGATGTCATTTATTTTTAATGACTTTCTAACTTTTGTTCGCTGTCAAAAATCCGCACGCAGTTGTCCTTCCTTTTTTGTTTTCCTGGACCCTACAACAAATTCGCAATAAAAGACGCCACTTGTTCCTCTTACTCTTGGTTTAACTCTTTCGCGCTTCCAATAGAAGGGGATTCTTTGCATTTATTAGACTTCTATATGAAGGTATTTCCACTCCAGTAATGGAGAGGACAGACTATAATGTTCGAGGGACACGCAGTAGGCATGCATGTGTGTAGTTAGTAGTTCCCATGATGCGCTTGACAGACCCACTCATACTGTACTACTCCGTGGTTTTATTTTGGTAATTTGATTTAAAAAACGGAGGATTTTCGCAAAGTTTTACAAAATAGTTGCGTTTCCTATTTACGGATTCCTGGTAGGCTATATGACTGAAGGAGGACGAATGGATAGGGTATGTACATTTTAGTCAGTGAGGAAGTTATATATCGTTATTGAATAAGGGGGGGGGGGAACACGTAAGGAAAGAACAGAAGAATATGTTTGTTACGAGAATTGGAGAAAAGTAACACTTGCGGAACCGCGTGTTTTAATGCCGGTTATGTGTGATGCAACCATGCAGAAATTAAGGAAAATGCTAGGGAATATTTAGCACGGAATACTCGAAATCAGTCATGCATTATGCATCTCCCTCTCCTTTTCCTCATCTAACCACCTACACACGTAGCAGCGCGATAAGGATTCCTTTAGCCTTGAATCATGTAAAACGTATGACGGAGATTATTGCACGTAGTATTTATCTCTATTCCTCTTCCTTACCTGCGGCGGTAGCGCACTCCATTAAATCTGGATTCAAATGTATACAACTTTTTTTCACCCTCTGGCTCACCTACTCCAGATATTGTGGAAATCATCTTTGTGAGTGGGATGGATAGTGACAGTGACTAGTAAGTGGATACTGTGGGCAGGGTAAAATGTAGAAAACTGCAACTCCAGGATCGTGAACCCGCATGCATGCAAATTCTTTTTTTTGTCATTTCCCTACATTCCTTGTAATACTAAAAATCATAGCTAGCAAGTCATTCCAGTTCCAGTCTCACGCTTCCCCCTAATATAATCTCCCTTCCTAATATTGGGTAAAGTTTGATTTTTTTCATTGTTCTTAATGTTCTCAAGAATTCGCTAAGACCAATAGCAGGTTGAATGAGGAAAACATGTAACGCCAACCGTCAAAAATTCAAAACCTTTTCATGTCGCTACAAGTACCCATGGGTTTAAAAAGTCCTAAGTGCGGATTTAACGATATACTCAAAGTATTTCAAGTATTCCATCCAGTAGGCAATCCAATTGCACCGTAAAAATGTATGGCAAAAAATGATTAATGCTATGTTTGTAAGTCGAGGATCATCTCTGCACTTGAAACTCTTTAACGTAATTGTTTCTGCCCTTGTAGGTTAGCATATCCCCACTCTGTTTTCCCAATCCCAGCAGTGCGATAATACCTGTAGAAGAGTGATATTAGAGTACTCTGATCAACAATGAACAAGGCCTTTCCTATCCTTCTCCGCCATTCATGCCTCCCAACGGGATTCACTGCAAATCTCTGGAAACGGGAAAGCTTTTGTCGGATTTCCTTTTGAATTGCAAGTAATTTACATATGCTAAAAGTTTATTGTAGTCTCGCAGTCTGAATCGGTACTTGCCGCTCACCCCCTCCTTCTTCTAGCTATTCGATGCAATGCAATAGAGTCACTCAATGCCACTCCACATACAAAATAGTGCTACACTATACGTTCATAACACTTGGCCCTCCATGATTGAGGTTTGCAAATTTCCAATGGAGAATTACATGCATATTTTAGCATGTGTTCAACATAATAGTGTATTGCCGAGGCTTTTCCTGTCGGGAATCCTGAATGGAGAACAGTATATACAACTCATCGGAATTATTCTTCCTTTTGAATATGCAATCGAATTCGTGATGAGCTTTATGGCGAGTCCAATCCAACAGCCGAGGATTAGTTACTTCCTATTCGTAATGTCCTCTCACAATACAAAACGCTCTGTGTATCGTTCCGAGTCTGGATTAACAAGTTAGCACTTTCGCTGAGTGAAGTAAATACCTTTATAATCACTCACGTTCATGTTCACAGCTTTCAAGCCGTAGTACTTAGTAAGTAACTCGCAGCTCCAACCATACACACACTTCATTAATATTTCTGGGATGGTCCAGACAAACTATTGAATGGAAAAACGGTGCGCCGACAATTGAAACGGTAACATTTGTGACGTAGATTATGTCTCCTGTTGAAGACATAAAAACTGACGAAGCAATTTTTGTTATAGTTGGTAGAATTAGTAAAAAATGAAAATCTAACTAAATAAAAAATATACCAATAGATTTAAGCTATTTCACCCTTTTATTTTGCAAGAATTTATATATTCACTTATAAAGTTTTATTTCTCCATACCTTACCTAACCTCCCTCATGCCGAACCACCTGTTACTTCCTGCATCTCTTTGTGGTTGCAATGAAAAGGCGATTAAAAGATTCAAGTTGATGCCTTAAATGCCGTTTTACGGTCACCTAAGTTTGGCTGAATAATTTGCAAAGTGTTACAAAATACTCCACCTGACTGACAGGAAAATGAAGAGGTAATGATGTGTTTGCCGTATCTGTAATTTATTACCTTTTCTTCCCTGGAAATGTTTACTCTCTCCCCTCTTGGAGATGCTCTTGGAGAAGGATTTTGGCGTCTTTTCAGCCAAGGAAACTAGGGAAAAAACAACAAGGTTGGCTTTGCCTAATGAGAAATGTTCTACGATGGTGGTAAACGCACTAAAAATCCCATAAAATCCTTGCTCTATGTATACCTATTTACTTGCTCGCAATTTACATAGCTCACGCTCGGCTCTCCTCTTAACTCTTTACTTGGATGGATTCTCTGTCCGCACTGGGAATTTGGCCGATGAAATAAATTAACACCCAAACAATACGCCATACCAAATGAATGCCTTATGTTCATTTAACATACTTTATAAGTAGATATTGTGGGACGGAGATGACTCGGGATGGTCATAGGGTGTTCATCATTCCCCAAATCGATGGACAAGGAAACTCAAAGGTGGTTCCTGTCGACATGTAAGGTTATGCTTTGAGGTGAAGCATTAATTAAATTCATCCACAGCACAACAAAACGAATATCTCCAGCCAAAATAGCGTCGCGGATAAAAAAATTCTCAGACGCGTGTATTAACTCATCATCACGGTTTTATCATCTGCTAGCCAGGTCTCAAAATCCTTCCATCCAAAGTAAAAACAGTCTAATAAACATATACACATATAGATGCAAGTGATGTGTATTATAATTATATAATTGCAATTAACCCTTTTACGATCTCAGCCATACGCACCAAACCGCCTTTTTCATCTACCTCTCTCTAGTACCAAGTAATAAAGTAAGTATAAGGGGACAGGTGTTGGCCGGGCGGGCGGACAGGGGGGGGGACTGAGAAGCATAGGTTAAAAATCGACCTTGGCATTGGATCTTGCATCATTATTAGAACACAGGCAAAGGAGACGAGGGAAGGAAGGAACATGCATTAAATATCAGGACTTACATTGACCATGTCGTGAAACGAGGTATTTCTTCACACTTAAAAAGTCAAAGAATATTTAATCCTCCGTCCTCCCTCATCCCCTGCACTACAACAGAAATCCAACGAAGGGAAGGTTAGAGGGGCAAAGAGGGATAAAAAATATTTTTACATTTTAGTACAGCAGCCAAAGAGACTCCTCACTCCGTCATCAACTTATCCGAGACTCTCCTCTTCACTCGATCGTACAGATGTTCCCTCTTCTCTGATTCATCCATAGAATCCGATCATTCTGCTAGTAGGATACTAAATACGGGACTTTTTCTAAAGCCCATCAGCTAATCATCTTCTCACCGATGCGATGGTAGCCCAACAGTCCGTAGTCGGAGGCTATTCTACCAGAAGATGAGGGAGACTAGACTCACGGGTTACGGCATTAATAATATGTAAATGTTGGATCTTGTATGGAAATCAAGAAGCTTTAGTTCTCGGGAAACTATAGCTGAAAAGGTTCCGGGATCCTCCAAGTTTTTTGCTCCATTTACAGAAAGGATTTGGAAATCTTTTTCAGGGACCATCTATAAATACGAGATGATTAGATGTTATCATTATCATTTAAAAAGAACACGTTTCCAGTAAACGCATGTAAAGGCCACAAGGCAAACCTGTTTCACCTCCGGCCCGACGTCCCAGGAGCTGTGAACCCTGATCAGTTATAATCACAGGTAGATGGTTCTTGAGATGATGAAAGGGGGGGGCGGGGCGGGACATTCTCTTATCCACAGCCTTGCATTTCAACCCTACAATACATAATATGAAGCAGTATATCAAAACACTCTTAAATCCAGGATTTGCCCGAGGTTAAAAACCAACCAAAGATTATTCCACATCTCAAAAACCTCGGAACCTACCGACTCATAGTCATTAATTTTTTTATCCCTCCACCAAGCTCATCCATCCGATTCCAACGCTCCGTTTACTTGCACTTGAACCTGAACTTGATCCTCAAGGGCCTCACGGAAGGAAGGAGAACAGATTTTCATGCCTCTGGAATTCGGTATAGGTTAGTTCTACGTTTAGGATGCTTCTGAATGTGTTAAGCTCCGTTTGGAAAGACAGACAACGTTCTTGGGTATCTCAAGAAAAGAGGAACACGTGAGACACGAGAGACGTCTTTTATCCCTCGATTCTTCCTGAGCTGAAAATGTCAAACGGAATAAAGGCTCCATAAAAAATCCTCAAAGCCCATCATCTGCATCCATCTCTCTTCCAACCCTTCCAACCCATCTTATTCTTCAACTCAACTACCCATTAGCATATTCAAAATCAATACAATCTCTTCGTCATCATCCTCATCTACGTTTCATATTAATCCTCATCCTATATATTCGTCAGTTATGCCCTTCTTTTACGCCCGTCCTTGCTTGCATGCAATGCAAGCCTATGTGAAATTGTAAAAAACCTAGTCATTTATCTACCATCCATCCCCCAGGTGACGTTCCACGCCATACTTAAAATCATTTCTTACTCCCAATAACCACATACGATTCTTACAATTATCATACAATATTCGAGATTCCAGACTGTAGCCCTAGTTGCCTAAATTTCGATTCTAAGCCCACCTTTGAATACTAGTTTTATACCTGTAGCCCACAATAATTTTTATCTTGCACGAGATGGTCAATTATTTTGATTAATTATTTTAAAAAAATTCTTTTTACACTGCCAGTATACCCCGTTACTTATTGGCTATCAAACAATATAATTTGTAAATTTTAAATGCACTTCAATAGTCAGAAGCTGCACCATTTGTTTGTTTGGAAATGTGTCCCAGGACACATATGGGCTGAGGATGGGGATATCATTTGTGTGCGAGGACGCTTATACATGGCAATAAGAAACGATTTGTTGGCAGGCACTTCAATCGCCGAGGCGGGTGGAATTTGAATGTTGGCTAGGTAGCTTATGGTGCCTAAGAGGTTAAGTCCCATCACAGGATGCCATTAAAAATTACTACTTTGACATAAAGTGGTGCGAAAGACATCCACTTTTGGGATATTAGATATTACTCGGTAAGCTCTTCTACTTAGGAATAACACTTAAGAAGCCGGTAAGCTGGTTGTATCATGTAGGCAGAATCGTACATCTTCAACGAGCTCTAATCATAGTTTATCCTGTCCTTTTTTATTCTTAAAAGTACTCATCCAGTTAACATGCCTGTGACAGTAGGATTGTGGATAAAAACAATGAGTAACCCACATATTGAGGGAGGGAGTCAACTCAATTTGAATTTTATCGGAACCATAACGTTAGCTTATTCAATGTGTGTGTACATCTCATTCATTCACAAATTTTAGGCGGTCGATTCCCATGAATAATTAAAGAGATTGATCCGTTCGATGCGAAGGTTGATTCCACTGGAATTAATGCAAGCAATATGGCAGATCGTGAAGTACTGCCTATCTCTAAAATTCTTTATTCTATTCCATATAAACGCTTCCACTAGCTGCAATCTTCATCCCTCATCATCTCCAACTCTTACTGTAATCTTAATTCCTACTTTCTCCTCGTATATGTAGGGATATTTTAAATCCATATTACTTGCTTGAATTAAAGCTGACATTAAAACCATGCACTTAAGCTTCCGAGAAACGTGCAAGGGCAACGTGTTCCTGGTACATTACCATCACTACAAAAAACTGACTGGAGAAAAGGAGGGTGAATGAGATGTAACGGGTATGTTCAAAAGGTTGAAAATAACAGCATTCTACTCTATCTGTTAATCTGTTTTCCGGGAAATCCCAGTCATTATTCATTCGAACGGTATGATTTGCGGATTGCATTGTTCCAGATGCCAGATACAGAGGGAAGACCTTTATTCATATCTGTTATTATCCGTCTCTTTTAAAATTCCAGTAAGCTTCATCCCCTGTATGATTTTGGTAATACCTATTACTCAAAAGCTTGCATTGCAATTGCAAGTAGCCTAATCAGAGCTTCAACAAAGTTAACCAGGTTAATAATTATATAGTGCACGAGAAAGATAAATTGCACATTTATAGAGCATCTATTTACTTAGCTCTGAATTTCCAAGCAGTTTTCCTTATATTTGACCTTGTCCACATTGGAGGATTCCCCCTGAGGATGCACCATCAATTGCATATAAAAATCGGCATCCCAATCCCACCTGCCATCACCAGCAGGTTATGTGCAGTTGCTCTGCTGCTACGATATAATACCAGCAAGCAGATCCTGGTTTGCATACAAATAATTTGATCCATCCTTGCGTTTTACTTGCCCATGTGCTCAAATATAAGCCACTATTAATAATTTTTTTCACATTCTAATTACCAGTAGGACTACAACCAGCATCACCCGCGACATCCATAGTACAACTGTAGCAATGGTGTGATGTAAGCGAGCAGAAGAAGAGGCAAGGAGTACTAAATGTATTAAAACCCTTCAACGGCAAACCAGTACGACCGCAACTTACCCTGAAGGTCACAGAATGGAGCTGGCCGAGAGGTCTCGATAATCCGAGGAGAATCTCATTACACTAAAACCTGACTGGTGCAAACTAAGATGCTATTCAACCAAAGATTCTCTCACCTTGAATCCTGGATGATAATATACTGCTTTCCTAGCCTTTTCAAATTCGCCAAGAGTCAGAAACGCTGCATTCGCTCCACCGAACTGCGAATCCCCTTTGAATTAGTCATGTACTATCATTTTCGTCCAAAATCGCTTGAATTTCCACAACATCCATGAATTTTTTACTTCACAAACATGTACTTACACAACTTAGTCTTTATTACTGCATCGTTGTACACAAATCAAGTTGCAAATATAATAATGTACTTCGAGAACTCCTCCTATAAGCTACAGGGATAAGGGTCATGAAAACAGTTTGATTGCATGAATATTAAACCTCATCGGCCCTTCTCATCTTTCCTCTTACAAGTTTTAAGGTTTTATGGAACATTTGGCCAGTTAATTTGTTATCCTTTATACCTTACCTATCTAGCTGAAATGAATGTTAGAATTATAGTTTAGCATCTATTAAGTCCCTGTGAAAGCCCCAGTTAAATAACGTAACTTATACGACAAGAGTTCTCTCCTAATGTTTACACCAGTTAATCATCCAATGTCCTTCCAACAATGTTTTTAGACTCGTGAAGTCAACAACATGACTATTATTCTGAGTCCATATGTATTATCCATACACGAACAGGGACCGTGAAGAAATTCAACATCATTCCTGGACTTGGACTGCTTAATTCCATCTTATACTCAGTAAGCACAGTCCCAGCTTGCGCCAAATTATTATTACAAACGCATTCAGTCACAAGGCCATGATCATTTTCCTTTTAAACACGTCAACAACCAGATTTTTTATGCATTCGTATTTCAACTGAATCAGTAGGCGATCGTAATTTAGTCTCCGGTTCAATTTGACCTCTAAGTCTCCAGTTTGGTCCAGCAAACTCTCAAGTATGAAAGTAGGAAACTAGGATAGAATTATACAGTTTACCTTTTCCTGGGATATTAGCTAACCCTATAATACCTACAAAAAAATCCTAAGACTACATCCTCACTTTAGCATTAAGACCAATGCTGGAGTCATCCCTAACGAGTCTCATGAACCGGTTTTTGTATGCAGCCCAGTTAAGTTGCATCTAAGAGGAAGTGTTTTGGAAATTATCCCAGTTTACCTCGCACACGCGCTCTCCTTTCTTGTAATCCTTACTTTCCTAAACAACATTCGACCCCGTGCCCTACCAGAGGACATTTTGCAGAGTCCAGGCTTACATCTGGAAGGCTGAACCTACCTTTTTTGCAAACAACAAAAAACACTCAAGTAGTAACAAGGAAATCGTATGTACGTAAATAAGTTAGGGCAGTCTTGCATGCCTGTATAGCGTACATCTGTTCTCAACGATGCAATACACCCTAGCGAAAATGAGTTTGCGACCGCTACTGTTTGGGAATCAGTTACCATGCTTATAAAATACCTTATACTGTTTCTCATCAATGTTTTCTACAGTTAATTCCCAGGAGAAGGATGTCCAGTTTGTCCCAAGTATGGTTAACTCGGTTAGGTCTCGTTTGAAACTGCTCTTTACACTACATATGGAGTATTAATCCAGTGCTGGTTTTAGCTAGTGGGACCTCTTTGGAAATCTGAATAAAATATTTAGTATACGTCCGAGTGAGTGGTCCTAGTCTTAATATGTAGAATAAACGAAAAACTTAAAAGTCACATGTTAATAAACTACAACTTTGCCTGAATACAGAAAAACAAAGAATAAGTTGTATCTGATTAACTATTTTGAATAAAGTATGGTATTTATATATAGTTTCAAATGCCGTTCCTATATGGTATTTGAAATTATAGTTTCAAATGCCGTTCCTATATGGTATTTGAAATTATAGTTTCAAATGCCGTTCCTATATGGTATTTGAAATTATAGTTTCAAATGCCGTATAGTTTCACTTATTTCCACTCATTTCGTATCGCATTTCGAGCCATTGCACCTCGCGCTGGATAGTTATACGGTATTACGTGTAGTTAACTGATGTTGTGCAGCAAAGAACACACGTTCTGAAGATGCAACATTATCAAAATCGAAGGGCCTTACGTGAATACAAAAGCAAATTGTTACTCTGGCAAAGTGGCAATCTTTTCCTCAGTCTACGCGGTATCTGCATCTGTGGCAAGGAAACATTGGATCGTTTCTATGTCAAATGCCAAGCTTGTGCTCCAATCAATATATCGCATTGTTTACCTCATCATCATTTTACTTGGCGTTACTACTATGCTATGCTTGCACGAGCTTGTCTCTGTCCAAACACATGTACGTGCATTTCTGTTTTAAGATTTATGACTTTGAAAGTATTTCTCGAGGCGATTTAGATTCCTGACAATACCTTTAGTTTAGTTACAGCTCTCTAACACTATTTTAAAAGTTCATGGACAATACTGTCATATTTCTCAGTCTACAAGTATCCTAACAAAACAAGCAACCGTGCTGGGTAGCTTCATCTCTATACGCTGATTTGAAACGCTAATTGCAGAAGCGTGTCCTTACTGGAAATTTAAATCGCATATACCACCCCTGTCACCCTTTCCTTTTGTCTCTGGCGCTATTCACACATTCTCGTTCCCATAGGGAGGGCTGGAATCTGCTGTTACTCATTGAAATGCTGGACGTGGCTTTTAACAAGTTGCTAAATATATATATGTGCTTGTCCTGCTGTATACGAGAAGGGTTTAAAGGATTTCTTTAGAAGATTACTTAAGGGGAGAGGAGGGGAGGAGGGAAGTGCTACAGCACTATGGCAGAGTTATAGGTCAGTGGGGGAGACTACTCACTTTTTTACCCCGGGGGAAGATTTTTTCTAGGCTAACTTTGTTCCACTGGGGGAAACTTTCTTCCCCGTAATGATATCGTGACGTCACCTAATGAGATGCGGGGGAAATTAACTTCCACCCGGGTTAGATATGTTCCAAATTGACCTGACGGGTTTAATTAAAACCTGACAGGTTTTAAATTAGCACCATATGAAAGCCCGCATAAAAAACTACAAATTAGCCGTGGCGACTTAAAATCCATCGTGGCCAACTTCCGTTACGATGGATTGAAATTCTGCGTTTTTCTTGGGTGTCACTAAAAGCGGCCAAACTTAATCCAAAGCAATTCCATTGAATTTATCATTCTCAGTAAACACATCGGTAGGAGTGATACTAACTTCCTTTGCTTTCAGTCACAATATCTGTGGAGATGCGGAAACTGAAATCGGAAGAGCTCAAGAAATATTAGTCTAATTATTTAGATTCTGCTGAGTCTGTCGATAGGTGTGGCTTGAGGATGAGAATGACACGACACATTAAGAATTATTTGCAATTTTCGCTCATCATCATCCTTGTCCAGGAGCAAAAAATAGTTTGTTCCGCAAGCATCTTGCTAACCAATACTCCCGTAGCGTAGCAAGATTAGCATATACATATGTAGCATTTTAGAACCTAAAACCTTTCGCCTAAATCCCACTACTCCCCCTGGTTTCCAGAAGAGAGCCTCAACTGGGAATTGTGTGCGCATCTTTTGGAATAATCATCATTCAACCATCTCGACAAGTACGTCCTACGGTGAAGAGCTTTTTACCTCTCCTCCCAAAGCCCAAATTATCCGGCTTCCCCATTTAATAATAACCCCTCCACTCCACACAGATTCACAAGTCTCCTACGCATTCACGTCATTTAAACATTTGTTCAATCGATAAAAAAATTTGCATCCTCGTCTCCCTCTCTCTCTCTCTCTCTCTCTCTCTCTCTCTCTCTCACACACACACACACACATACTACTAACTTTACTTACTAGTCAAAATCAAAAGACTCGTTACGCTCAAGCGGGAGTTGGTTGGAACAGTGGATAACTAATAGAACGAGTCGGGAGAGATTAGTTTTAAATTCCCATCCGCCCATTCCATTCCAGCACTTACAAGAGCAACTACAAACTATCGTCATTCAAGTCATTCTATCATTCCGATTACTCTCCTGATAATATAATCTTTTATGTGTGGTCAGTCTTCCATGAATATGATGATTACAAAAGAATTAACAAAACCATTCAACAGCTCAGTCTCCCTAATATGGCCATCCTGAATGAATTGACATTTGACAGCCTCGTCAATTCACCATATTCACAACCCTCACCCTCAAATCCCTACCCTCCCGCCCGCTCCCACTTAAGTGAAGAGCCATCCCGAAAAAGGATCCTCCTTATAAACTCTCTTCATCCAAACGTTTTTGATCTCAGAAATAGCAGCGACCACAGCTTTTAATCCTTCTCAAAGATAAAGTATTCCAGTACTAAATTCAGTCTAGAGATAGCCTTTCTTTCATTTACATTTCAAACTTCTTATTCTGTGCTTCGTGAAAAAACTCATCTCAGCCAAAGAAACACTGACCTTTCTCCATTTACATTTCAACTTCCCACCTGACTTATCTCCCGTTTTTTCACCATGCAGCGCTGGGTCGAAAGGCCTGGCTTGCACTCACCCCTTCCACCAGGATGCTTTCAATCAAACTATCAGTCTGTCACTTGGTTCTTCTCGGGCCAAAGGTGTAGCGCTTAGCGCTGCTGAGTTTCTTCTTCTTCTTTCTTGATTCTAGAGCAGCGGGTATCCTATAGGTAGAAAAACTAACCAGGGTTAAAATATTTTTAAAGATCACGCAATGATGAGTAGCATCGCATCTTTTTCTTCGATATGATCCTTCTTTCACAAACCTTCTCAATTTACAACTTAAAGGTTTCAAGTAGCATTTCTATTGGAAAGGAAATGAAATAACGTCTATGAAACTACGCTTGGCTTATATTTGGATTGAACCAAATGTGTCTGGGGGATACTTTTGAGTTGTTCAATCGGTACTAACATGTAATCAGTAAAAAGCAATAAATTTCATGTCCATCATTCCCAAATCTTTCAGTAAAGAAAGGAAAAGAAAAAGTCCTTTAGAATTTGATAAATATCAAGGTAATCAACGTTAAATTAGCTGCACAATAACTATATTTCTTGCCGGTAAGTTACAACTATCACCACCGACATTCAGCAACTTTCTCCCCATAAATGATATAACTTCCACAGCCGTATCCTTCTATATCTAAATACTAAAACAAATAAGTTGTATACTTGCAAATCATCCCTCTGCAAGTTTTAGCAATTTGTCTGTGTCGATCCAGAACATTTTGCTAGGAACTGGAGGATTGAGGAAAGAAGAATGATAAAGAAGCTTGCTATGATGTTGACCTCGCAGAGGAGTTACCGCAGTATTTTAATTATTAGCCACGAGACGGAAGAAATCGCCTTCTACATTATTGTAGCCGAAATTTTTTGTAATTTGTTAAATCTTCTTAAGAAAGAGCGATTACAGCTAGCTTAAAAGTCTAGCTTTAAACTAGTATAGTTTAGAAGTATAATATAGCTACTCCTTATTACGATAGCTAAAAGGTCGAATTCCTTACCAAAGTAGAGGCTTGTCCAAGACTACGGATTTCCAAAAGCTAGCGGAAAGATCCATCCCGCCTATACCCATAATTTACTTATTATGGCTGGAGTTGGAGTACACCTCCTTTCCGGGCTCATCGTTCATGCGTTGCTAAAAGCTGTATCCACACAATCCACAGCAGGTATCGCCATGAGAGATCATCGCTTCCCATTCGCAACTCTTTAAAACCTTTTTCACCCATTATCATCTCCTAATTTATCACTGAACAACTCCCATTAAGATTTTTAAAAAAACGGCAAAAAATCTCTTAGCTGATCATCACATCAAGGTGATGTAGCATGTAGCCTAAGAAAAGCATTAACCGTCAATAACTACAACGGCCCAATAACCAAAAAATCCTCCGAAGCAATCATCGCCGATACTTGGACCTTATGCATAACATTAATTCACATTTCTTCCTCCAAAACACTTTGAAGATCCACTTAAACGCTGCAACTTTATGGCAAGTCTCCAGCACTTCTTAGTGATTGCTTATTAGATGATTTCATTTTTAAATCACACCGTTCCCTACCAAGCCCAATATTATTTATTAGTCTTCTTGTACATATATCAGTGAGGGGACACAGGTGCATTTGCACCATTAGCCCTCGCAAATGCAACTTCGCATTTGCACCGTTAACCTGCTCATTTGTACCAGTACAACTGTGCATATACACCGTTAGCCCTCGCATTTGCTACAAAAACCGTAGAAAAGAGCAAATTTTTCAATAAAATTGACCTGACCACCTCAGAGAAGATTTTATTAGATAGGGGACGAAAAAATAGACAAAATGTAGTTGGTGGAGGAAAATCGTAGTTGGAGGGGAGATGCTATGCTTATTGCAGAAATAAAACTTAGAGGTGCCACACGTGGCACCTTACACATCTACCTACAGCCATTTGGTAGTATTCTATTCGAATTATTTTGAAGTTAATTAATTGATTCTCAGCTTCAAAGTTATTCCGTTTCACAATTATTTTATACATTTTCATTTTCTATTATCTGGAGACGTTAAACGCCCGTGCATTTCTAATCCTGAAAATATGAGCTGTCATCGGATGTGTAAATTTTGGGAATAGCATTGTTCACTTATATTTTTGGTCCCGTATGTACCTAACACACTACCTTACGTACGAATTTTGGTTTGAGTTTATTTAGCAAATGCGAGGGCTAATGGTGCATTTGCACCGGTATACTGGTACAAATGAGCTGGCTATCGGTACAAATGCACCTGTGTCCCCTCACTGTATATATACTTGCATTCGAATTGCCTCTCCTGGAGCTTTTAATTTTTTTTCAGTTTTTTGCTCATCTCCTCAGTTTCTTCTAGATCAGCCGCCAGCGTCATTCTTCCAATTCCAAGCAATTCCCTACACCATAAGTTAACGCATAATACTAACTCTAACAATATTGAGTAATCCTTGTGGAGGCGGCCAAGATTTAGTATTTGGTTCTTCTCATTCCCCATTCGCGAACCTCCCTCCCCGCCAATTTGATCTTCATCTCATTCCAGCTCGCAAAATCCCAGTCAACTGACTCTTATGGCTTTCTGCAATCGTTTTCCACCTCTTTCCATATATTCCCATACTCCATCAATATTCTAGCCAAGAGCAATGGTCACCGTAGCAAAAAGCTGGGACCACATGTCATGTCGGAGTAAAATGGCAAACACCTAGCGAGTTCTACATGGCAACTCATCATCATCAATATCTTGCTTCATTCCTGTCCTCCCTACTTGATCTGAGCATTTTTAAGAATAAAGACATGTAGATTCAGTTATCTTTCTTTTATCCAGTGTAAGACCAGTAGATGCCGGCGGAATGTTCTATTTGTATACATGCAATACTTAATTGAACCTTATCAAAGATAAATGAATGCATGAGTAATGAACCAAGATGTTCCAATCGGTCTAAACACCCTCCGCCTCTTCTTTGTCCACTCTCCCATGATCCTGCTAGGGTCCATATCATATCATCCAGAAAGAAATGAGCTGCGAGTCAATCCAGCAAGAAAAGCTTCGTATTCCCCGCCCTCCGATCTCAATCCATTTCCAAAGACTATTCCTATAAACCTCCAGGTGACTCTTGAATGAAAGCTCTGATTAATGGTTGGGGTAGAAAGGACAAAAAGATGATGATGAACGTGATGTAATGCCATTAAGTACGTAAGGAGGAAAGCGTACAAAAGTTGTATAGCAGGAGCGCAGCGCAGCGTCAAGAACGCTAGTGAATGCATATGAATAATGGAAGGTGATACATGACGGTTGCAATTTCCTATGCTAGGACTTGACTTTCTGCGGCCATATGTGTGCACATGATTTTATCTTTGGAATGGTTAATTAATTTTGCAAAAATGTTTTTTACAGTCACAAAAAATTATTATTTCATTTCTCTTTCTACATTCTAGAATAGTAGATAGATTACCGCTTCGTTTCGATATTAGCACACATGGGGAATATATACTTAAGTTATCGCATTAGACTTCCAAGCGTCAGGTTTGTTGTAATCGATATAATAATTCTGGATTTTCACGCAGGAAATAATCCATTCCAATTATCCAACTACTGATAAATGAAAAATTCATGAGTTTTTTAAACTACGAAACGATTCCAATAAGTTATCAACTGTAACACAAAAAGATTTGATTTCTCACGTGTGCTCACATAGGGCTCACATATCTGCTGTAAACTCTCTCCCCGCTATAGCATCAACTATAACTACATTTACTAAACTAGCTTTACTCCTCAGATTGAAGATGTCTCTTCTACTAGAAGACCAGAGCTGCGTACGTACCTAGTATTAAGTTAAGCAGAAAGTTTCATTTCTTGATTGATTGCTTGAATTAAAGGGAAGCATATGAGCTATGAGCTTATAGGATTAATGTGAGCTATACTTTGTAGATTGTATTCATTCCAGGATTTGTCACTGATTGTCCATACAAAAACGTAGATTCAGAGACAGATAAATTCATGAACAATTGTACTAGAATCTTGTGATTTTTTGGAATCGTATCGTGAAGATTTCAATATTTTTTCAAGTCATAAGGCAAACTTGTATATTCCACTTGTGTTCAAGTTTAAATAGGTTACATTAAATTAAAAGGAAAATCCTCCTGTTTTGATTATCAATCGATTTGAAATACAAACTTATATCTTCGTCCGAATGAGGTACTTTTCTAACGTCCGCCCCAACTCTACCTCCGCACAACCGAGCATCTTCGTCAATACAGTAATCATGCTTACACAAATGCAATAAAGAATCTCTCTGTATATCTTGTCATACGCAAAACATGTTGTACATCCTATCAACTAAAACACAAGGATACGATAGGAGAGTTGAAACGAGAAGTTTAAATGATTAATATGTTCTGTCGGATAATTCTAATGCGAATTGATTTTTCAACAAAATTCACGACATTCCAACAATATTTACGTATCATGGTTATCTCTATAATAAATTTACTAAAGCTAATTAAGTCTATCGTAGATGCTCTAAAGAGAAACTATATATTTGAAAGGCAGGCTCTTTCCTTTAGATAGAACATAGCGTTGTACATTGATTCAAGGTAAATTATTAAGATGTATATGTACTTGTGTGTGCAGGTTTAACTTAGTTTAGTTCTCTTCCTACTCTTCTCACCCACAATACAATAATAGGATTCAACAACAATTGTAACAATAACGTAGTAGAAAAAATTAGTCAATATCTACAAATAAATCAACTATTAACCCCGCCATCAAAGAGACGATGAGACGATGAGAGAAATGATCAATGTGTAAGTGTGTTTTGTGTCAAAGTGTTACCATTTCATTACTTCTATGGGGAGCTCTTTCCCCCAACAACTGATCATCATCATTATATATGTATATATATATATATATATATATATATATATATGCTCCCTGCTTTTTCCTTTTAAGTATATGTGTATTTAGTTTTATATATAATGATTTTTCCATCTCTTCCTCCATCTCCGTCCTCTTA
Source organism: Sminthurides aquaticus (assembly GCA_906901655.1). NCBI lineage: Eukaryota > Metazoa > Arthropoda > Collembola > Symphypleona > Sminthurididae > Sminthurides > Sminthurides aquaticus. The sequence continues at coordinate 466,103 of CAJQTT010000001.1, forward strand.
AATTTCAACTTCGTTTTTCCTTTGGTCCTGTAAGATATCTCCCCTGATTTGATATCATCCCTCTCAGCTAGTATTTTCATTTCTCTCTTGAAGAGAACAAGACTGCATCATTCTTTCTTCTCCTGATTTTCCCAGGACCAGGTGATGATGATATTTATGGTTACGGTTTTCGTAACAATAACAATATTAATAACCTATAATAATATAAAAAATGATTACTTTACGATCGAACCTGAAGGAGCATGTTTGCAAACGAGGAATTTGTAAACTTAAAATGTCGCTTGTCGTAGAATTTCAAAAGGGCTGGACTATAAGGATGATTTTCTTTGAGATGAATGTAATGAACTTCCGGCTCGCCCGTCGTGTGACCACATTCTTCGCAAACATAGACTTTTGTTCGCCGCTCCTTGTAAGCGTACTGGTGTTGCATCCCGTGCACTTTCAAGCAATGTGACTCCAAACTGCATCGCTGAGTAAACGACTTCTCGCACATGTTGCACTTGTAAGGTCTTACCCCTGTTCAATCAAATCAAAGACAAATAAATTAGAACACCGCTCCTTTTAATCAAATAACAAGTCTTCTTCTCGATTCATAACTACCCTTATATGTTATATATTCCCAAGAATCCTCCCTCTTCCTATCCCAAATCCTCCTCGAAGACACACTTCTCAACTTTGTAAATAATTTACCTATCCACTGTCCTACCAGTTTTTTCTTTTCCTGGACTTGTTTGTTATTAAACAAAATACAAACATACATGCATCAATTGGATTCTCCCCAAGTTCACCCCTCTTCAATATCCATCCATGACCAACGCAACTTACGCAACGCATCTATCTTAATCACTATAGCCCCTATTCAATACCATTCCATATTCTTATATTTGCCTTCAAGAGTTTTTGGAATTTCTCCCGTACAACTTCCCTCTCCGCCGGAGGTGGAAAGTGGAAAGCATCTCCAATCTATCCTCTGCTTCAACCGCAGAGGAACCAAGAGCTCCCGTATTTTAAGCTCTTTAGCCCCATGCCCCCATCATTACGACTCATACTTCGTCTCCTTAATAGCTTGAAGAAATTCATCACAAATTTCATATCCCTAGATAATGCTTGTATTTATAATATCCTCCATTCTATCTTCCCCCTAGCTTCCCTTAGGGAATACGGATTGATTACCTTCCGATCAAAGCTTCTCTTCCTGTAACCCGCACAGATTACTGAGGATTTAGAAAAAGAAGAGACGTCTGTAACCCTAAGAACTCAGCAAAGGGACCGGCCTGCATTAAAAGTGTTACGGAATACGTAACACAAGCCAGCATAGCAGCCTGGCAATAACAGTCAGCGTAATCACAACAAGATTCAGAATAAGAGAGGAAGGAAGACGGGGATGCTTTTTCTAATTCATTTGCGCTACATATGGGCTCAGCTCGACCATTCCTTTCATAGCGATTCCTACAAATCTCTATCGATTCCTCTACTTAATTATCTCCTGGTATTCAGCTTTCATAATCGTAAGAGTTTCCATTTGAATCTTTGGCCTGCCCCAAGCCAAATTTAGGCCCTCAGATTCCAGAACTTGTCCTCCTGTTACCCTCTTTCATCTTTAGGTGATTCCAGTACAGTAACCACAACACTTTCCAGACAATTTATTGTTCAAATCCTGAAAATCGCTTCTAGTTTGAATACCAAGTTCTGATCTCCTGATATAGTTTCTCTGGGAATAACAAGAACCAAAAGTGGAGTCTTTAATTGTTGGTTTGGGCGGTGGCTAACGTTTGAAGAAGAGATTATGAGGGTGGGTCATGTCTAAGATTGATGGCAACTTTTAGTTTTTCAAGCTCCAACTCATCCTCCTTCAGTTCTCCTTCTATCCTTTTCTTGTACACTTGTATACGGTACTTGGTAAAAAGTAATCAATGATTCACCCACTTCCTCTCTTTCACATGAGATCCAAACCTAACTCCAACCTACCGCATGAGTGTCTGATTACACGCACACACTTCACTTCAACCGGAGAGAGATGAAGATTCTCCGAAAGAAGCTGCATATCGATTGGCAAACAGAAAATCAAAAGATAACAGTTTGAAAATATCCTTGGAGATAATTCCGCGTAGTCTCTATGATAAGGATAAGGAAAAGGTCAATATTTCCTAGCTTGAGCCTCCTCAAAGTTGGACCACTCCTGTGGTAGTAAGAATCCTTTGGAATGATGTGCGAAAGGCGAAATGTATAACGTCATAATTGACAACTCCTTTACCCATCAATGCATCACTGTCACGGGATTAACCATAAATTCCTCCCACCAAACCAATAACGAACACTTATTTACAATTTGCTCCTATCTTCCACCCCGTATCTCCTACCCCTACTAAACTTAATTGATATTCAACGACTGATCCCCTATAAAAACTCAACGAGATTTTGTTAGCCAGGCGCTAACGTAGGATAGTACGACGGATGGGGGCGGATGAGCCAGAAGTTTGTGCTTACCTGTATGTGTTCTGGTGTGACGTTTAAGATCAAAAGTATCATTGAATCCCTTTCCACAGAATGTGCAGAGGTATCGCTTGACATCTGAATGACATTTGAGATGTCGGTTGAGTAGGCGTTGGAGGTTGAAGTTTTTGCCACAGATTCTGCAGCTTAATTTACCGGTTCCATTGGAGGTTCCAGTGGAGCCGGTGGAGCGCGTCGTGTCCCCGCAGTCTGAAGAATTATCACTGTGGTGACTGTGGGACTTACTGTCACTGTCCACCATGGTATGGTGACGTTCAGGTGAGTGAGATGCAAGTGGATTCTTGATACCATGACCCCCGTTAACGAATTCAACGGGCGAATCATTAGGGATTCCCAACTATAAAACAAAAAACCACGTTCTCAATTCATGAACATCTTCTTCTCCCATTAATACAATGCAAAAAGGATAGGCTGAGGGCGAGAGAAGAATTCAAGTGCTGACACTTCAAGAAGGAAGGAAAGAAAAAAATTGATGTAAAATGAATAACTACGCCGGATGAAGAGTTTTTAAGGAATGAAAGAGCGTAGGAAGACAGACGGGGTGGAGGAGGTCAAAGGTTGGAATACTGCGGCTAGAGTGGGCGGGGGGAAATGGCAGGTTGGTCTTGGGTGGAGTTACTCTCGGGGTGTAGTGGAAGTGAAGGACGGAGAAGATGGAAGGATGGATCAAGGAATTGGCTGGAAGATGAGGATGGCGACTATTGGAAAGTCTACCATTTACGCCAGGCAATGACAATGCCTGGAATTCGTTTCAGATAATTATGATGATGATGACATCAGCATCAGGCAGGCTAGCAGAATCGGATGATATCTAGAAAAGAAAGGATCAGGAGCGCTAACCCTTTGTCGCAGAACGGAGACCCGTACTTGGAGTGACGATAAACTTGCGATATCGTTGATGGATGACGAACCCGAAGAATGTCTCCTGTGGGTTGTGCTAGAGCCAATGCTTGAGCTGGGACTGAGGGCTGTGAGAGGACGACTAATGCGGGATCGAGGAGAAAGGCCAGGAATGGAGGGAGGGCCGGTGAAAGTTAAAGGAGAGAAAGGAGTACCAGGAGGAGATCCACCAGAGCCATTTGTGAAAGATGGAGGAGATGGGAGAGATAAATCTGCCGGGGAGGAAATCGGTGGCGAGGGTAGCCCAACTATGTTGTTTACCATTTGGTTTGAAGAGGATATCTGGGAGCCCATCATGTTGTTGTTATTGTTGCTGGAATTACTGGATGAACTAACCGGAGTTCCCAAGAGAGAAGAATTCAAGTTCAGTTGGTTATCCAGGGCCGCGTTAAATTCATCGGTGAAATTAAATCCGTTGAAATTAAAAAAGTCACTCGTTGCTTGTTGCTGCGGCACAAACTGGTTTCCACGACCTGTAACCCAATCATCATCGTCTACTCTTAGAATTATCTCAGTCACAAACAAATCGGATGATCTTCAAGTATACTAACTAGTCAACTACACATGAACTCGTTTCCGTTCTGGATCACAGCCTGTAGCATCAATCCAATCCCAAGGCTACTCAGAAGAAATCAAGTTGTCTAGAAGGATTGCCATTAATTCCAACAAAAATCACACATACCTTGATCTAACATCTGATTGGAATTTCTTTGTTGGAGGAATTGTGGGTTGATTTTGATATCATGGTTTCTGGATCCAATACAATGATCCGAGTTCCCGCCTTGGTTTTGTTCCATGGATGTCAATGACGCAAGAAGTGGAGGGGGGTCGGGTTGGGGTGGCTCAACGTCATGTGCCGGAGGGTCGTCTCGATATAGTTCCGCCAGTTCCAGTAGAGATTCGGGGCTTGGTAGCGGAAGTAACAGCGGATCATTCCCTAAATGCCCGCTACCCGGCCCCCCAACACAAACATCTAACAAAGTTTCAGTCTGTCGAGGATCATATCGCCCGATAAATCCTCCTCCCATCCCACCCGAACTAGAATTACTTGATCCGAAAGGCCCCAGTCCTAGGCTATGGACCGGCGGTAAGGGGTCCGAAGATGCGAGGTTGTACATCCCACCTCTTCCGCCCATATTTTCAGCCATGTTCCCATTTCCATTCTGACAGGGTGGCGGCTCAAACCCATTATTGTTCAAGCCACCCGGAGGAGATCCATCCACTCCTCCACTTTTACCACTTGACCCTCCCGCTGATACCCCTCCGCCAATTCTACCGCCCCTTGAGGGCCCATTTCCTTCATAATCTTCTTGTTTAGTACTTGTATTTCTGAAATGACACAAAATGAGCCATTGGAATCCATTCAAAATTATTCTGGTAATTTATAAATCTAATTTACTTGACTATAAATCCTGCTGTAAATTATCTAATCTATCATCCTCCTATGCAATACAAATCCCATTCCCTAACTGCAAATATGTATCCCGAAGAATCCGTTTATAGTAACAGGATTATTTATGTTTTCTCTCTTAATTACATTTTTAAATTAGTACTTGAATGTTAATTCAAACAAGTCTGAACACACTGACTATATGGCTAAATGGCTTAGTTTTGTATCTTTCCTTTTTTATTTTGCATCCGCTAACTTCATTGTTATTGTCACAATTTAATTCATATAACATGTCCAAGTTAGTACCTGTCGTTTCCTTGACTGAAATCCAGAGGGGCATCTTGTTCTGGGGGAAACAACCCAGGAGAGCCAGGAGATTTGGGAGCAGGTGCCCGGTGTATGACGGATGGTCGTGGTGGCGTCAATATCTCGGGTTTAATACAATTTCCTTCCTGACGACTTTTCCCGTCTCCATTACCTGTTCAATTGAAAAACAAACATCATTAAAACATCTGCTTTTTCAAAGAAAACAACATCCCTACTTGTTCAACCACACCGAAGCATCCACGATTCCCTTGTAACAGCTAATACCGAGAGGATAAGACCCGGAGAATCAATCTCTCAATCAAAGCCCACCTTCCATTACCACATTGGAGAAACTCATCAAGAGTTCCACACTCCTGTGGAAACAATTCCTCCTTAAAAGAATACAAATTTAGGGGTAAACGCCTGAAAAAAGAATAGCAAATGCAAGCGACTGTGGGAAATGAAACAAGTGCTCCCTAATTGTAAACGCCAAGGAATCATTCTATTCACAAGTTACCTCCACCCTCGTCCCCCAATCCCCCGTCGGTCCACAGTAAATATTTTCTAATTCTACTTTCCCTCCAACTCGTGTGTATACGTAATTCCGCTCCAGTCAGTAGCAGCCACCTTGAAATCCAGAAAGACACAATGTCTTCAAAATCACTACCGTTCATATCCCTCTTCTACCACCCTTCCCCACGATCCGATACCCCAGAATGATTCATCGAATTTATTTGTCTTCCAAAGAAAAGCCCACCTGAATCAATCATTACGAGGATCCATCCCTGTCTTTTTCACCTGCATCTTCCCGAATCAATTCAACACGAACTGTACATTTTCTCAAAATACTCTTCGATCCCTCTCCCTCGAGTTCTTTTTCCATCTCGCTTCGCTTCCTCATTATTTTCCCATCAAATTTTCTCATATTCCATCTTTCCAAATCCACTATATACCCACAAATTCCTTCCGAGCTTTTATTCGTTTCTCTGTTACCTGTTCTCTGTTCCTTGCTGTTAAGACCCACAACAAAATCAGAAATCCCCGATCGTTTACCCGCTTATTTTTAAAATTCAACGCTTGTCCCATAGCAATTAGGCCAAATATTTCCTTCCATCTCACAGTAATTCCTACATTTTTAATTCATCTAGCCTCGAAAGCTCTGTCCAGTTTGCATAAAATATTTCACCATAAATTCTGATAGCGATCAACTAAAAAATTAGCGGGTAAATTAGCGAATTCTCTACGTCCGTTCACCAGCTACAAAACAACATAATTCCATCTTCTTCCTCGTCGCATATTTCCGTGTAGTTTAGCAAAACTATCGAGTTTTAATCCCCTAGTTCGTTCACCCCCACCAAAGTTGTTTCGTCCTCCCTTTCTTCCTATTACACAATTCCGCACCCCTCCCGCTCCATTCCCAGTATAACATCCTTTGTGGAGAAAAAGCTTACTAAAAATCCCGCATCTCTCTAGCGCTTATCAACATCCCCAGTCCCTTGCAATTCCCCACCCCTCACTCCTTTAGCTCTTTCTGCAAACTCCCATCTTTCCCCACCACTTTACCATTAATTCGTCATGACAAATAGTGTTGGCAATTTTATTCGCCTGCGGCAATTCAGCCAGCCAACCAACCAGCAACCAGTCTCAAGTTCCAGGTTAAGCAAAACAACCCCATCTGCTTCCATCAGCCAGAGCAGCTTTACCTCAACCCTGAAGGTATGCAATCCATACAGGACGTAATCCTGGGAAGAAGAATGAGAAGAGGAAGAATAATATTGTTTGCCAAATCATCTCCCTGAGGACTTTTAGCTACGTCTCTCCCCGCAAACAATTCCAAGGAGAATAGGCACACCTGCACAGTATTACAACAGCTACAGCTAACTACCAAAACTTTTTTCACTCTCATCCCCACCAACTATTCCCCAGCATCCCAGTAGTTCTTCTTCTTCCCCCTACCCTTCCTTTCACATTCAGTATCGAAGCTAAAAGTCGTTTGTGGTGAAACGGGATTTCATTTCCTTCCAATGAACCCCTCCATCGTCTCTCCGCAGAAAAGGCGAATGGGGAAAGATGGCAATTTTAAATTGTACTCCCTTCACACGCCTCAGACTTGTATTCCAGTACTCTTCCCCTGTAAATTGCCGTAATCTTTTTCAACCAACCTCAAAAACACTCGTCTCTCTCATCCATCCACCTTTCTTCCACCAACCATTATCATTCTCATCACCCTACCTTTACTTTTATCAGCAGGAAAAACAACAACAAGCTTCTCACCTCATCATACTCCTCTGTAGGATAGAATCCTCCATCAAAAACTCCACCAATCATCCCGTATCATCATTCATCATCCCACAATATCCAACTAACCAACCATCCAAAAACCAGCCTGTAATACTCTCTCCCCTGCTTCGTAATCCCATCAAAACAATTTGCACATGCAACAGCCCTTCTTACCCTTGAATTTAACCATCTTAATGTCAATGTCAGACAAACAAAAACGCTATATATTCCCAAACACACTGCCGTAAAACATACAAGAGCGCTATATAATCTACATCCACTCCTTCATCTTGTCCTCCTACTTCTCGTCATCCATTCTTTATTCGCTCTTCTTCACAACAAACACAGGCAAAGAGGCTTCCCAGCATTATCATTCCCAACTGTTGACTGTATTACACAAAACAGTAGTGAAGAGTATACCCAATGCTTGAATGAATAACCACTACAGCCTCTTTATATGCCTTCAAACCGTACAGCTAAGCCATATTCCTATCAGGCTCCAACTCCAAGAGCTTCCATGCAAGCTGTATCATCTTTCATAATCTCCTCAGATGTAATCAAAGGCACTTTCTTGTTTTGCAGGTAAAAAACTATTTCCATTCCATGACACTCAACCAATACCTGCTAAACTGACTAGTTAAAACTGATCTACTTTTATTTCTTCGCATCAAATTTTGTGGAATATGATGAACGGGAAATAAAATCTATCCCATCAAACCTTACCTTATATCTGCCATTAAACGTAGTTCCCACGTTATAAACCTTTCTCATAACTAATGTGTGCAGCAATAAAAAAACAAGAAGCTACTGTAAGACAATAAGAGGAAGATTTGGATTTTTAGATTCAGTCCACCCAAATTTTCGATTGGCTCTAGTCTCAATGCCGTCTGAATAACTTGAGGAATTCTCTCTATCGTCTTTATGAGATTCTTACTAATCACAACATCCCGAATCCCAATCAGCCACCAGCTCAGCTGAATACCATTAAAAAACTCTTACACTTCATTCATGAAATGTGGGGAGATAATATGGATGGACTGGACAGAATCATCTCTGGTATGTAGTGATTACGGAGAACAAGTTCTAGAAGACAGAGATGAAAAACAGTTGAGCGAGGAGGGGAGGAGATGAGGGATAATTTCCATATATTCATGCACGTTTCAACGTTTCAGGGCGAGCCGAACCATAAGCGTAGCCAAGCCACCACAAACAATCCAGTGCAGTGAATCCACCAGCTCATTCTCATTCTTTTTCTTTGCCACTGCTTCTTTTACAAGAGAATCATGCCAACATCACCATACGGAATACTCTCTTTTACTACCATAATCAAACTGAATATCTCAAGGAATTAGAATACGAAAAGTTCCGTTCCCAGCCAAGGGATAATCCACGTGTAAATCGAATTCATAAACCATGCCCGAATATGGTTTTTACACACATACACTGCTCACATCATAATCACCCCTCGCTTTCATTCTCTTCCTTTCTTATTCCTTCCATCCCGCAGTTTTTAATCATCATCAATAAGTTTTGGTCTAGATCCCTAAAGCTTTGTCTTGTACCTTAACCAAATGTAACTGATGGGACTGAGCAGAAGCACAACCCGGGTCCAATCCCGTTCTTGCATTCTTTCCAGTCTTGCGCCCATCTAGATAGAACGTACTCACCACCAAACATCTCTTAAGACAAACTACCAATACCAACCCGCTCCACCCTCACCCAACGACTCCTCCCATGGTTCCATAGTGCATCTCCCCCTACTTGAAATCCCTCTTGGTTCTTAGATCTCCCTACGACTCCTGCGAGTCCCGTTTGTCCAGGTAACAGAGATAAGAACAGGAATTTGGTTCTGCAACATCCAAGCTTCTGATTCATATGAATGCTTTTGATTTGACAGCTCAACGAGTTGGGGCACCCACTAAGAACTTGATACGCATCTTTGCAATACTCTCCCTTTTTCCGTCTTCAACCGTCTCCGTCTGCTGTCTACCAAATTTCGAAATCCCAGACAGTGCTTACAAATAGGGACTGGCTTGCAGAATTAATTTGAAATTTTTACGTCATTACATGTCACATTATTCCATCCCTTATATTTAAGCTCGAAATTTATCTCTGTCTCTATGTTGTTGACAAAGATAATTCTTCAAAAATCTCCGAATATTACCAAATGCCGCCTTTAGAATTGCTATTTTCGATGCTTTTCCGGAGGAAAGAAAGGGAATGAAAGAACCACTATTATGTAAGCTTTTTAAGGAACCACCCAAGCAGTCCCATGGATGTCCCTACTATTTTTACCTCGTCAATCACCTCCATTAACAACTAATGATTTTATGAAGAGACCATCCATTATTAAGCGAGAGGAAGATTTAAAAAAAAGAATATTTGTAGGGAGAGGATGGACTGATGGATAGATAGTATGCAAAATTTAGCAGCCTCTTACCTATTTACTTCAGCTCCTTCTCAGGTAATCCAGGGAAGGGAGGTATAACCAAGTTAAGAACATATGAAAATCCTCGCCAAGCTTACAAACCAACCGCTACAACCCCCTTTGAATGCCAAGGTGAACGAACTGGTAGGGACGTTTAAGATAAAGAAGAGGGAGGAGGGTGGTAAGAAGAATGAAGAATCAAGTCTTTTCATTCTCTTCAACCATGCACACCGTTCTTCTTCCAGTCCATCCATCCTCATCAGCACAGTCCCAAGTCAAGTAATCAAGAAGAGGGATGATGAAGTCGAAGCGAAGTCGAGAGAAATAAGATTCCTTAGGAGAGAAAATCCCTCTCATCACTACCTTCCATCTATGTGAATTGTGAATCCTTCCTGCCCTAACTAGCTACCTTTCCCACCTGAACATTTCAGCCTCCCCCTCCCCCATCCGTATCCGCCGTCTTATCACACAAGTATACATTCTCCCTCCTCACCTGTGTGGATTCCATCGTCATCCCGACTTTTCCACCACCACGATCTCTTCTTACATCATTTCAAATGTACGTTCTTCTCTTTGAAAAGTACGAATTCCGCCTACGGCTATCATTTTCCACCAACTTTAACCCAACTAACTCTCCGACATCGTCTCCTCTTACTCTTACCTAATCCCAAGCTCAGCTCAACATGATTCGCATACATCCGCTGTCGCTAACTTAAATATCCTTGACTTTGAGCCTATACACTTTTTTCACATAACCTCCACTCGAATTAGCTACACGAACAGCATCTCCTCAACATTTTCCAACACTCCCTCCTCCTTCTCCACATTCCCCATCCACGCATACATGTAATTCCCCTCCCCCTGCTTTTCTTTTCTTCTGCCTCCCCCCCACTTTTTTCTCGGAAGATTTTCACAGCAAACCGTAGCGAGCCAAAATTCCCACCTCTAACACAAGTCGTAACTACCCTCACCACCACCACATCACCCCCGCGGCAATGGCAATTATAAGGATGCAATCTTGACAGAGAACTTGAAAACTCATTCTGCCTACACGCGAAACAGTTCCTGCAACATAAAGACCGTATCCAAAACGTAGTGGAAGAAACGGCAATTCTCCATCAGCTCAACATTACTCAACTTCTACTAGCCTAGCACTAGCTAGAATGTACTACATACACACACAATAAACTTTTCTCCAATCAAACCGTTAACTTTACCTACCTTTCTTGTCCCCGAATTTTATTCAAAACATTGTACCTTCGGATACGAAAATCACTCCCTCCAGTCATGGAGTGCTCTTGCAGTTTTTGAGTTGGGCCACCCTCCCCTTGTTGGGCAAACAGTGGAATCATCAAAGAATATGCTCAGAAATTCGCGCGCATTAGTACTAATTCTGTATTCTTTATTATTATCCTAATCATCCTTCCGTTCATCACTTCCATGTTCTTCAACAAGTACTTCGCGATCCTCAAGTCTTTCTTAATAATTGTTCAATCGGTGGACATTTCTTTTCAACTTTAACACAAACGGCGTCATCTACGGTTTGGAGGGTGGCTTATTTTAAATAATTTTGTACGCGGACATGGACCGTAACAAATAGTTTTGCTTCATTCGTCAAACTTTCTCAGCTTCCATTAGGGAACTAGCATCGTCTCGAAAAAATCCCGAGCGTTAACCCGATGAAATTAGCCAAAAATTCTAATTGGATGATACCCTTCGTAGTCTAAGCAATGAGCAATATAGCTAATACGACAACACCGCATAGTTTTCATTCCGTAAGGATTTTGCTACTTCTTTTACCCGCTCCTATGAAATCATTCCACCGAATGTGTGCTTTTCTTATCAGATCTGAGAATTCCATGGCAATTTCTAATAAATGTTTTTCCGTATTGCCCCCGCCTTGGTATTTAAGGATAGAGAGAAGGTTAGCGGACCAGGGGTTCAGGTTTTTCCTTTCCAAATATTTCCTACGTATGGCTTACTTAACACGAATACATACTATTGGAACTCGTCCCTCCCCAATTTCTTATGTCATGTCTTTGCTTATCTTATTTAGGGAGCTGTAATCCTTGTCCTTGCCATTTCAACTTGTAAAGGCGGCACTAGTTACTAGTTACCAACTTACATCATCCTCATCATTCAGTGACTGTGTATTACACACATCACTACACATAAACCAAGCTTGTGATTCCAGATCATATGGGATAGTGGTGATATTCTTACTAATCCTCCTCATCCAAGTGTCTTCGAATTCCCCAAACACCCTTACATCTCCCTCGGCAGCAATAATCATAAACCACGGCCATTCTCTTACTCCTATGATATCCATCCACGTTTTTTAATCTACTCTACACGCTCCGCCTCAACCATAACCAATCATGACTTGCCGTAAGGGTCCGCAAAACAAAGTCGTAAAGATGAATTAGGGTTTTGATGTGAAAAAGTATAATTCGCCTATTCTTTCAACAAAGGATCCAAAATCCTCTTTCATGTCTGCTTGAATCACGAAAGCTAGCTTGGTTCTAGCCGTGTAGTAAAGTCGTTAATTTTTTGAAAAATTCGCTAAAAAATTCTAGAGTATTTCTCATTCTAGCTCTACACTTTTTCTCCTTGCATTCATTACTAGCCGCTATATCTATTTCGCAATTTCTATTTCCATTTCATCCAGACACTTTGGTCATAACCTATGCTCACGAATCGTACCTTGTGCACACGCATTTCCAGTCAAGTCAATCATCCGGCCAATTCACCTTTGCACCCCTTCCTCCAGACAAGACAGTGATGAATTCCATAGTTTCCAATGGATCTTCATTTAATCATCATTCCCAACCTTCGTTCCAACAAAAAATCAAATCCTGCTCCTAACTCCTAGCAGATATTAATATACATGCCTACCAAGAAACCCTTCTTCGAAGCAACGAGGAATAACTATTTCAATCACTTTGACGTTACGGCGTTACAGCCTAAATGTTAAAATATTTAAACCCTCCGTCCGGTATGCTCCCCCCACATCCGTTCCGTTACTTGCTTTGCAGGGGTGGTGTAGGGCCTATGGGTGCTGGCTATCAGAGGCTATTGATTCTTCTTGTACTTTTTCCACATCAGTCTCTTCTCCTAATCTCGTCGTCTTCGACTCCGTACCTTATCTTGAATATCTACGTAAGAAATAACTAACTCAGAGCGAACGGCTTGGAAGAAATCCTTGAGGCACGACAGTAATGACAATAATTACAAACGTTAACATCCGTTTTCACAACTCTCCCCCTCCTTCCCATATACACTATCTTAACAAGAACCACCTCAGTTTGTTTGTCCTACAAATGTACAACATAGACCTGTATTATCTCATCCCAGCACCACCCTAGAACTACAAACGTTTCGACATAAACATGGCGTTGCCCAGGCAGACCTTGAAAATTAATTCACCCTTCTCTTTTTAGCCGCTAAGAGACAGTTGTAATTCTGATAGTGATAATAATTATTATTCCTCCATTTTCGCAATTGCGGTGGAAAAAACGTTAACACTTAGCTCATACAACCACGTGATCCTATTTGAAATTTAACTGACTCCTACTCCTCTGTACGTGTTCTTTATCGTCGTAACTACTCATTCAGGCTTGCTTACAGGCAAGAATACAGAGATACTACACTAGACTGTCGTATAACAGCAACTCAACTTACGGCATAGGATGCGAGGATAGAGGATCGTAGGAACGTGTGTCGATAACACTACTTGACTCACTTGAGTAAATTACATCTTCCAACTAATTTACATGAGAATCATTCTGTAAGAACCAAAAGAGCTCTCTTCCGCACATCCCTTCCACCTTCCTCTACTTCTTGCTTAATCCCATCTCCCGCTCATTCCATACCAGTCTTGTCAAGTGTGAAATTCTGTCATGAATCCTATTTATGGATTAGTTAGAATCATCGCCTCAAAGTAAGTAGCAATGATGGCAGAGTCATAGGCAGAGGTAAACGTACTACAACAACAAAGTCAATCCAGAAATGGGTGGACATTTTTCACCGCCTTTATCCCATTATCTGCAACACCACCACCTTCCTTTAGCACTCGTCCCGCCTCACAAAGAACATTCTGAATCATTAGAGACGGTACGACGACACAGGTGTAAGACTTGTATAGTTGCGGGTTGGATTGAATCTAGAGTTTAAAATTCCTTCCTCTTTCCCTCTCCTCCGATGATAATATTCCTGGATGGAGGGAGGGTGGTGGTAGCGTAAAGGATAGACATTGCGAAACAAATTTCCAAAATTTGCAAAACACTTAACCACCACTTGGAAAATTCACATTTCCGCTCTCTCTCTCATCAGACCCGTGGATAAAGCCATAATAGGTAACAAGCGTACCGGTATTGTTCACACTTGTTCCTCCTCAATCTCCAACCCTCCAAAACATTTCCTATAAGTTTCGTCACCATCCCTCCCTGTCCATCAGTCTAAATTTCCCTCCTCCTATAATTTCGAATACCATTTCCAATCCAAGCTGAGCCTTTAGACAAGGCAGCAGCACCACGCCACAAAAGAGTAAGGAAGTAAGTGTCTTTCCATTCAAAGAGCATAAAGGGATTCTCATGCCTCATTTGTATATGGATTAAACCATGAAGATCAACAAATCCGAGGCTTACCATCCTCCCTGCCTTCATACTCCTCCAGACATTTCTCTCAACAATTTGCATATATATACTCACCGCAAATCCATATGAATGGCACTGAGTTCATGGTAACATTTTGCAAGCTCCTCTCTCTGCATCTCCATCATCCCGCTTATCCCTAAACTCTGGCTCTTCAACAATTTTTCTTCTTCTCTTTTTTGCTAAATCCCAATCTATACTATCATGTAATCTTTGACTCGCTATTAAGTCTCCATATCACAATTAGTGGCTCCTCAATTACAAACACTTTAAATGTACAAAGAAGATGGTTGAGAATCGACAAAACACATTCTTCTTTCACGTCGGGTTTTTAAACTCTGCTCATCCATTCCAACAATCTTAACATCTCTGATTGACTTTGAGCTGGACAGCCGGAGGGGTGAGTAAATATCGAGTTTGAAGCATAAATAACTAAATCATGGTTTGGAGGTGGAAAGACAAAAGGTACAGAGAGGATAAACCGTTATGGTGAACATTCAGCAGGGGACAATGTTCTCAAAGATAAGGAACAAGGAATGGGTACATGCGTAAATGGGTAAACACAACCCCGAAGGAGTTACTGGGAATAAGATGAATTAAACATTCTCGTTTCTACAAATATCTGCATATTCCTTTCCCATAATGTTCGTCCATCTATTTTACTGGTAGTCTTTCCTTCTTTTGGTCTCTACACTGAATCGTCACCTACTAGCTTTTGAAACGCCATCAGCTTCTTTTTGAAACACGGTCGCTATTCATGAGTTTTAGGCATTCTTCCCCTCTCATCCTTCTTGCCTACGTGCGCATTATCAAGTATTCTAAACTATCAAAATGACTGACTTTGAAGTTCATCCACCATTTATTTCCAATTTGATTTAGAGCTACCTAAAAAATATCCATACCAAAAATTAAGAGGGATTATAAGGAGGTGGTGACCTTCCAGAAATTTCGATTGTAAAAGGCTCCCATCTCATTATTCTTCACAACCTTAAAATAGCTTATAAGTTTAAAAATAACCGGCCCTTGAGGCGAAACCTTTTATAGAACAATTTATGCCATAGGCCAAAGGGATAACATGAAACTATACGTCGGAATTTCAGCCTTTGCTCATTTATTTTCTCCCTTAAAATGTTTTATTCTTTTTCAAAAAATCATTCCAGCCGCCCTCTCATCCTCCCTCCCTGTATTCTTCCACGCTCACCCATGAGCTATCTATCGGTAATCGGATGGAACAAAATGTAAATAGCATGGATAAAAATCACCTTCCAAACCCAAACTTTGTTGCTTCTCCATAAAACCGTTTCATTCCTCATCGTGTTTATGCTAGACTATTACTTCAGACCGTAAAACAATTTCATGCTTTTCTCCGTTTACTTCATTCAATCCGACTCAAGAGAGCACTCTTTATCATAGACCATCCATGGCCCTCTTCCGTGTATTAAATATTTTTCCTTATTGTTAAGCCCTTGTGCTCAGGCTTTATTACATGTTTGGCAGTTTCCTTGAAAGTTTAGATTTCTCCCTAAAATCCACCCATGTTACGACAGCCTTATTGTCTGTCCTCTTCGTACACACAAGACAATATTTTTCAAAGATTCTAAATAAAACAAGCCTTCTTCCCTTCCATACTGCCCGTCATAATAATCCAGTAACTCAGAGCTTGGCAATTCCTTGTAACTTGCCCAACCAACTTCCTTCAACACTTTACTAACACATCTCGTAGTTTATTGAACAATGCCAGAAAGCGTACAAGAAATCCTGGAAAGCTTAGTCTGCAAAACTCTAGATTATTTACAATCTTCCGGAACTTTGAGAGGGTCACAATTTTTTATTGTCAATTTTATTGCCCGCCTCACGGCCTAAACTTTCAAGGGGCGACCTTGGATCCTCTACTCTACACCACTACTTCCTTTTGTGTCGTAACAATAATTTCACTGTGAAATCCTACTCATATATTGTTGTTTATGTATTCCGTCACTTCTCTGTAGTCCTCCCTGACCTGGACCTACTTTCCAAATTCGTACCCAATTCCAGGATTCTCCTCTCCAGCTTAATTATTTAACGGACGGTCAAGCCTAATCTATTCTTACCAAAGCATAGGACACCCTCCCGTAACTCCCTTCTCTACTGACCATCTTAAGAGTAATTCCCTCTCCGCATTTCTGGCTGCCTGCCCCAATCCCTCTCCCTCCACTAATAATAAATATCCACTGGATTTACTCCTCTTCTTTTGGCAAGTAGGGAAGCGTAAGTGCAAGCCAAGCGATGCCATAAGTGTAGCATTATGGTTTTGGGACGAGGATGATTCCTCCTAAAGCAAATTTAGTCTCTACAAGCAGGTTCCCTTAACGGATTTACCTGATGCGTAAAAAATGAGAAAAATGTTCCATGCGCAAGAATAATAAGTGACAGGTTTTCTTTTACTCCTGGCTGGATTTACGGCGTCGTAACAACAAGAAGTTTTGCAGCTTCCTCAATAATATCTCGTAAAAACTGGACATTTACTACTACTACTATACATACAGCTAGAATCTCGTAGTTAGTTTCCTTTCTTCAGATTCTCCCTATTTTTATTGTTAGTAAACCCTCATTAAGTTCTACAGCAGCTCTTTTATAAGAAGAAAAGCCAACGTCTTCGAATTAAAACTCCAACATCCAGTTACTTCAACACGTTACATTATTCCCTTAGGTAACTCCAACAGATGACCACTGACTCATTCTGATGTTAATGCTTGTAAAACCTTGAAACTGCAGCACTTGAAGCTTATAACTTCAGCTAATGGCTAATTCGTTTTAAGTTCAACTGAGCATTACATATATACAAAAGTATGCATGATTTAGTCAATGTGTATATTCATACCCCACTGGTTAAATACGACAAAAATAAGTCCCAGAAAAGAAGGCAAGATGAATGCCCATCCTTGTTCCTTCCCCAAGCTTATTCCCAGCAGCGCTTCGAGGCAAATGTGAACTACAGCCTCGCTCTGAATTTACGAAGCGCTTCCTCCTAACCAAGACTATCCTTATAGTTAAACCTAGCGCAACAAAAGCCTTAACCTCTTCCCCACCAAAAGGATAGACGCTGCATAGTTTTAAAACCAGTTGTCATGGACATGAAGGTCACTGGTGCATAGTTTAATAAACCTAGCGCGGGACTTTAAAAACAACGTTCCATAGTTAAATTCCCGCATGATCTGGCCATTAGATCAGTGTTGGATAAATTCGAATTTCATTCCGTATCTCTTATGCATAGGAAATATAACTATTGCTAAAACTTGTGAAAGCGGCAAAGATAGAATGTTTTTGAGATGGACTTTGCCGATGCTTACATCTAAGTTTACATTCTTCATTGAATTATATAATACGAAGATTTAATTTAATTTAAAACTAACTTAGTTTTAAAATTTTAATGCTAGCCTAGCGTTCTAGAATAGATGTTAGAGCTTGGTATATGCCGTGCACAGGTGTCATAACAACACGGTCACTAAGTTAGAGAATGCTTCTAATGTGTTGGTGGGGAAGAGGTTAACCAGCTAAGTAACCATACCTTCTTCCCAGTATATGCAACTTTAAGACGCTCCCCCATAACCCACCTTCATACCTCACCATCACTGTTCTCCCTGTCCAATTTATGAACCATTAAAAGCACAGGATACATTGGGTATAAGACGAGGCTTAAAGAAGATGGGAAGCGTTTAGTTGGCGCTGGGAAGAACGAGAAAAGTCATATTTTGAAGGTCGAGATAGATCCAGGTTTTTTATCCGTTTCTAATTGTTAATAATGCATAATACATCCATGCGCCCAACCTTAGTTAACAAACTATCTGTTCTTCTCTACGTAATTCTTATATTCTTATCGTAGCAAAGAAGCAAGCTGGCAGGATTGCTCTTTCAAGTCCGCCACCTCCTTCCTACATATCTACCCTATAAGCTTCTTTTTACAATCTTCTCCACATAGCTCGTAGCTCTGAACAAGTTAAACCTACCACGAAAAGTATGATATGGCAAGAGGGAAGGCTTGTACTTAAGAATAGTCTCGAGTTTTAGCGAATCCTGAGGGAAACTTTTGTGAATAGCGCCACTATAGACCATGCAGTGCAACCCTCACGCTTTTCCCTCCCGCTTTAGTCTTTCTCATATGAGCTGGAGGAGATGATGATGCTTGGTGATGAATAGGAGTAGGTGGATGTAATAATAATAATAATAATAACGAGCTGCGAATTTCTTCTATGACGGCTACGAACTATAGTGAAACCACGGCGCTCCCGTCGCTTCGTCTTTGTCAACAAAAATTTCCAGATCATAATCTTAATTATGATGGGCACGAAAGGAATTTCGTGGACAATAGCACTTTTTACTCCCACCTAGAACTATCCTCCCTCCTGTGAAATCTCTTGCAAATTTCTTTTGTACCATTCAGCGAAAACCAAGGAAGGGATACCATCTTCAGCCATCTCATTTGAAACCAACTTTTCAAATCATCTTCATTATCCTTTCAAAATTAAGATTGCATAAAACAACTATTACTTATGCTTTCAACCTCCCTCCTCCACTTCCACGTCATCAATACGAATCCAATGAGAATAAGTCTAGCACGGGTCAAGACATACTATTGATCAAATATTCCATTCCAATATTTTCATCTCGCTTCAGCCCTTTTTCATAATTCTACCCAGCGGCACTAGAAGCCTTAAAGCCTTGAAGCCTTGCTTTACAAAGGTTTATTTCGAACGTGTTGCCCCTGAAACAACGGATACTTCAACTCAAAATCTTTTACTTTGTGCTTGGAACTTGCAGCACCCTTTTTAAAAGGGTGATAATAAATCCCCGACTCTTTGGTTCGAGTAAATCTTAAAGTCCCGTCATTTTTACTTCAACGATATAGATTGTTTTTTGGGTATAAAAATAAGTATTTTTTAACATTTATAAATTTCAAGGCCCCAGGCCAAGTAATGAGAAAGCGAGCACAAGAACGACAAGAAGAACATTAAAGAAAAGATTGAGAGAAGAGCAACAGGTAGTTTTTCTTATCTGTCCTCTCCTCCTACCCTAAATTTAGGTGGTGTGATTTTATTATACTCACTAAGTTTGCCTACCTTTTTCCTACTGCTCCTGGTAGAGCTTTACAGAGTTCACACAAGTCCTGACGGGGATTTTTAAGCTAAATATAATTATGGGAGGGAATCCTCAGCCCTCGGTCAGCTTTACCCTTGGCTGTACTAAAAGAAGGCTGTACCAAAAGAAGGCTGTAACTTTCATAGAAAAAAGGGTTCGACACTTTATCAAGGTGAATGGGCCCCGAAATAAGGGTAGGCCAAGATTATGCTCCAGGCAACTCCAACTCAAAGCTAAGGTAGTTCAAGCAGCAAGTCAGCTATCATGGTTCCTAGTTCCAAGCTAACACAATTCATACCAGTACTAGGGCTATTCCTGGAGGATACTCAATGATCCAGAACAGATGGTCCTATTTTAGTTTAATTGATTCTGATTTCAGGGAAGAGGACGAACGAAACTTACCTCACGAACGGGAGAACTCAGCTACTTAATCTCCTGGAGAGGCCCTTGATTGCATTTCATTCAATAATGATTGGATTGACTGAATTTTCATCCAAGACCAGTCTGTGTATCCAATAACTTTTTTGGAGATAGAAGCGGCGTAGCTTTCTACGATTGCAGCGACGCGCTATCTTTTATAGCCTGAGGTTTATGAATCTATCGCTATTGGTGCATAAGAAGGTGGTAATCCAGGAGGAGTGAATAAATGAGCGAGATATGAACTACTACTACGTATATATTGAGAGATGAGAAGCGGCTAGCGGTCGAAACGGGCAGCGTGGCCTTGGCCGCTACGATTTTGGGCATAAAAAAACTCGTTTGCATAATTCTATTGCCTCCCATCCCTCTGGATAACATGATAAGTAGGGAGTGCAGTGGGAGAGAAACTACAAATATACGAGGTTTACACCATTTTTTTCTCGTTTAGTGTCCAACAATAGTGCGCCTTCTCGCTATTTGGAAACAGGAACAAGTGAAGGGATTGAAACGCTGGGGTTGCTATGACTCAGTCAGCTGGCTCAATCCTTCTCTACTCATAGTCATAGTGTAAATCTCTGGGCAGGATTAAACCATGCATGTTATGCTTTCCCTCCTGGAAGGTGTAACAATTATATCTTGCTACCATATGGTTGTGGTCCTACATGAAGCAAGAGGAGAGAAGAAGACAACCCCGGCGACCGGATGGAAAAGATAACGTAATTTCTCCTACAATAGGTTAAAAAGATGTGATATACGGCAAATCATACCTTTATATATTACGTCGATTCTTCGTCTACCACCAACAAGCTCAAATCCTATCAACAGTACCCATCTCTTGCACGTTTCCCTCAAACTGTACCGTATGACATTCCAGATTAGGGTGCGCTAATTCCTGGGGAAATACGGTGAAAACGTGTCCTCATATCTCATCACAAAAACTTTGTTCAGAAGCACGCGAAACCATAATCTGGTCCACCACTACCTGTCCTGTCATCCCGCCATCCCGCAACAACAAAACAATCATCAAGCAAACAAACTGTAGCAATTACAAGCAGAGCTATTTATACGCATCATCTGGAGATAAATCAGTTGGTCAATCCAGAAATTCCTACCTCTATTCAACAAGCATTTCCAAGACTAATCCCCCAGTCTTCACAGGTTATTTAGTTACGTTAAACGGCGAAGGGGCAGCGGTGGGGTGGAACTTAGCTGAAGGTACAGTACAACCATCATCAGCCTCATCCTCTACACTTGCTTCCTTGTTAAATCTCGTGTTGGTTTCTGAGGCTTTGAGCAGCGCTATTCCGAGAGTACAGTACGCACGGTAGTAATTCAGTTCCTCTCTAATGAGGAGAATATGGTGATTACGACGAGGCACACACACGAAACAAGTAAAACGCCAGTCAGGTAAATAGATAGCCGAGCCAAAACTTGAGCCATCCATCCAAGTAAATAAGAGCCAAAATGAACAAACGAAGAAGCTATTCTTCTTTCCCTTCCACCAACCACTATCCACTATGAGTGGCAAAACGGTATATGATTCCCACAATAAGTTTCTACGTAATAACGTAGTACGTAATAATAATACGCAATCTCCCATAGTCGTCAGGTATTACATCTTTGCGAGAGGATGCCGTGTAGACTTTTCCTTTCGTGTCTTGGGAACGACGCGCTCCTTCCTCTTGAGTGCGACCGCAACGCTTCAGCATTCTTGAAAAATTTCAAGTTCAATATCAGGGAAATGTGAAGCGTCCGGCCTTTCACACAGACTCAAGCGATTTGCATTACAACCAGTGCTCCTCTTGCACGCTGCACGCTAAGGGCAAATGAGTATACAATACTGATTCTTTCTTCTCTTCTTTTTACTATTAAGCTCGTATTAAGCCCAAGTTTCCTTCCATATTCAAACAATGCAGGGGTATACGGTATACACGATAAACTCATGCCTAGTGTAATAATAATTCCCTAGACTAGTTCTAGCAAGTCTATTAACTCAACGTTTCTCATACTATTTCAATCCTTTGATAAAATGGCAAATTTTATTCTATAGCTGCTAATCCATGCAATCCTACGTCAAGCAACTCGCAACCATCTGAAAATGTAACAAGCTCTTTGAAACGAGAAGGTGGATGGATGTAGGCGGCATGGAAGCCAGCCGAAGGACAGACTGGGAACAGCTTCACCAAATAATAAATCCACCATCATGATGTTTATCACATTCATGGTCCATCGGAGTATTCAGAATGGGAAAGCGCATAGGATGCGGGTGGAGAGCGGCAGGACCGATGATTAATTAGATTCGTTCTGGACAATTACTGAAATTACGCATCTCCGGCATTCCAAGGATATTTCTTTTTCCTACCACCATACATCTACCACCCTCGGAGAGAGCCAGCATCTGCCCCTGCGCTAAATTCGTAACCAACGAATCCTATTCCAACCACCATCAAACTGTATTTCGTCTTCAACCTTTGCATCAGCTCCTAAAATTTCCTAATAGGCAGCGGTCAGAGGAAGGAGAATTCTTTTGCAAAAACTCGTTCTTTGTTTTTTCCTGTTCACAGAGATTCAAGAAATTATTCTGGACATGGGTGAAATACTTGGAAGATTGATAAAAAAGCCTGAGACTCTAGACTCTACAGTATGCAGTAAGCTGAACCAAATCCGTCATTTCTCTACCTGTATCGTACGAATTTCATTCACCCTCGGGCGCTTCACTCTCCTCTTCTGGATTCCAACCGTATCATCTTGAAAAAAGATTTAATACAGATGCTAGATACAAGCGTTTTCAGGGAATGCTCTATCATGATAATCCATTCGTCATTATAAAACTCCATCACCACTACCATTTTATACTGTAGAAACCAGCCATCTATGCGTTCCGCAATCTTATTCAGTTTACGTCATACTGCCTCACAATAAGCCCATCCTGAGCTCGGAGAATCATTCCTACAGCTACAGTTCACACTTAATGGCAACCACCGTATCTTCCAATTGAAGTTCTGCAATTCACCTAGTATAATCCACCCACCCAAGGCGGCCAGAGCCCTTGACTAGTAGAGCGGAAACACCCAAGTTCAAGTCCATGAGTCCTCAGTCATAATAATACCTTTCGGGTAGAATCAGCTGGCCACTGAGTCAAACCGGACTTTTTGAGGAGGAGGAGACTGGAGAATTTCAAGGACTGGACCACGATTCCAGCAAGTACGAAAGCTTTGCTTTCAACCAGTTCCTTCAGTTCCTCCGGTTGCATTACAATTCTAGAGGGGGGTCCTTAAGGGAAAGTGAGAGGGGGTTTGATAAAAACGCATGGTACTGTTAAAAACTGAAAGTACTTCTAGGTTGGTCACACATTCTCCGTTTCTCCCCGTTATAAACCTCCATGTTTTTTCCTCCCATCTCTTCTTCACCCTCGTCTTTCTTCAACCCTTCCATTCCACTATCTTCAAACTCATCTTGAGAAGATGAAAAAAACCTGAGCAAGGATTAGACAAGCTTAGATTCACATCATACTTTCTGGGGGTGGAACCCGATTCTTAGCTTCTCGCCATATCTCTATGGGGGTTGCTTCACTCCTTGCAAGCTATCTATCCACCCTCTCCCTGGTTTCTCATCCCACACCAACCGTCATCGCATCACCGACTCTTGTAGGAACAGAGGAGAGGAAAGTCTAAAGTCTAAAGCTTTCAGAAGGAAGGCAGTGAGGAGAAAAGACGCGGAGAAAAAGAAAGGGTGAGGGTCCCCACACATGATACGCCTTCCCTCATTCTTCCCACCTGTAATTTACAGTCGGGGAGGGGGTGGAACTTGTTGCTCCAACCTTCAATTCCGTCTTCCTTGGAGACAAGAAAAACGGCGGAGGAAGAAGAAACAGAAAGGAAGATAGGGAGATGGAGGGAGGCAAGGAAGCGGTTGTGCTTCTTGGATTCAGATAAATCTCTCTACCTTCCTCTTGCTGCTCCACGCTCTTTCTGGTATGTGAATCCCCTCCGGCACCCGTTGAACCGGGTACCCGTGACCGTTAGGGCGAAATGATAAAAACGAGTTCCTCCATCCTCATCCCCCTTCTATATAATACATACCCCAGATATCAATTGCAAAATTCCTCGCCCATCTTCCCTATAATGCATACGCTAATCATTATTATCCCACCCCTCCTTCCCTCCAATGCATTCAGAGCTATCATTTTCCTTTAAACTCCCATATAATCTAGTCCATCAACCAACCAAAAGCAAACATTCCCTTTCTTCTTCACCCCCCAACACTCACACATTTCACAGCTAAATCCTGATCTGCGGATACTGAATTTGCTTCCCATTACCTGCCTATATTACTTATCCAGTTCTTTAGCCTTCAAAAATATGGACGAAATATCGAATGAACGTCTCAGATTACACTCTCGGTTCAGTACTCTATTTAATGCACACATTCTTCTTTCCCCTCCCTATACCTTCCTATTCTGTCTTCCGCTAACCCGCCGATACAAGGCCCGCCAAGATGTTCTCCTTGAGACACCCGAGAAAAACGGATGTCTTCACACGGAAACCTGTCTAGAAAAATCTGTTGGGTAAATGGGGAAATCGGGCAGTTGAATATAAAAAACAATTATTTCTACAAACCTCTCATCATTTTTCCATAACTTTTCCCTTCATCAACCTTTCCGCATCCCAGCACCATATATTCTTCTTCTCCTGCCTTTTCTATTTCTTTCAATCCAATCAACTTCATTTCCATTCCGGCTGAATTCCCACGCATCCACACACAACTCATACCCACGAAACAAACAAACCCACACATGCTCTTCTAGAGAAAACAGATAAAATCCTTCCGAAAGAGAACAAATAAAATCTCAGCTTACTAGTGCTACTTCCACTTCCACAAGAAACTCATATGGAACCCACCTACAACCCCACATGTCCCAAACAATCGTCTCACAACCTTCCGTGTACTGCATCTTTTCAAAACTTTTCTACACCTTCATGGACAAATTTAGGCAGGCCCTTCCGAAGGTTTGTCCAAGCAGGGAGGGATGAGAGATAATAGTAAATAGTCCTTGTTCCTTTTCCGTCCAATTGTCCTTACAAGGAAACGGAACGGATATATATATATATATATTCTCTCCTAAAATTTACCTGCTCTGCTCATCATAAACGCATACACGGCACTATTAGGAAAAGGGCCTCAAGAAAACTAGCAAGCAAAGTCTGCGTTTGTATATATTCAATCCACCCTCATATCTTTCTGTATTCTCATCATCCATCCAGTTCATCGCATCTACATATCGGGATATCTCAGCCACCTTTTCCTCTTCCCTACCGTTCCACATTCGAATGAATGAATGAATGTTTTTTAAAAGTATCAAATTAAGCTTCAAATTACTTCCTTAAATGAATTCATAGTCTTTTTTCCTCGATTCTAAAGTACACCGTCCTCTAACCTCGTTCCAAGTAAAGGTCCCACTAGTCCACCAACCAAGCCACGGAACATCACTTTACCTGGACAAACAAATACTTTTATACATTTTCCTTCCTCTTCTCAAGTTACTTGGCAAAACCTCTGAAAAGAATCTTTTCAGTTGAAAAAGCTTCGCATTAATCCCATCCTATAGACAAAGGTACAAGTGCCCTCTTGCGTCTGCCCACTGCCCGCCTGGGAGATGTGGATATGGATGTAAGGGTTCAGGGCATTCTTCGGCAATTTACAGGAATAATCAAACTTCTTACTTACTACTAGAACCTATGCGAACAGTAATAGGATTCAACATCCTCCCACTCCATCCTTTGAAATAATCGTCCAAATTTTTTACTCTGTTCTTTCAGAGTACTCAATTGAGCACCTTTTCAGAAACTTGTCAAACACTTGTTGCTTGTCCTTCGTTTTCTTTGCAAAAGCCAGCCTGTCTTGCTAACCCCAGCTTATAGCAACCTTGCCAACCTGCTCAAAGCGTTAGTGTCAAAGTGTCAGAAACTGTAGATGGATAAATGAGAACATGGAACATGTTTGGTCCCTTCCAAGCCGCTGCCAGTGTAGACCGGCAAGTGATTCGTATTTATTGAAGACGGATGGGCCCGGTGCCCGGTATTAGTGTTACAAGGAAATAGATGAGAATTGAATGCTTTACATGAAAAGTGGAGAATTAGCTCTTAGTCTTACCTTTGTTAACGACGAGGGAGAGTGGTTCATCGGAATCATCGGAAGAGGAATCCTTGTCAGGTTGAATGTGAAGGTTGGTAAGTAGGGGAATGGGACTTCCGAAATGTTGCCGATGGTCAAGCTGATTTCGTTCGGACTTATCCCGAACTCCGCTCTCGATGTCTTCATCATCGTTTGAGTTTTCAACTAACGGAGTCTTGGAAATCTCCAATAATTTTTGCTGCTGCTGAAGCAAGCGGTTTTTAATGAGAAATATCTTGGGCATTTTCCCGTATAGCTCTGCAAGCTATTCCTCAATGTGACAAAGTCAAAAAAGTATCCTTTATATCATGTACACGCTAAACCCAGCCGGACTTTCCGGTCGCAATTCGCAATGTTCATAAAAATTCCAGTAAATGATCCCACACAAAGTCACCAGAAGAGAGTTTCTGGAAAGCGTTTTTCTCCTCGTCCTCGTCCTTGTTTTCACTAACCTAAACTATAGGGGCACACGTTGTCTTGAGCGACTACTTCTTCCCACCGCACTCGGCCCAGGAGTTTAAGTCAATTCTTCATCCATATTGATACGGAATTTCCAAAATCGTCCCTCCCGGATTCAAAAATCCTTCCTGCACGGGTCACCAATTCAAAAAAATCTCACGGTTCACAATTTGAAATCCTTCTTAATAATAGCAATAACACAAGAACTGAGGTTCCAAGGATTCGAAGCGTATATTCTACACTCGTATTCTTCCGTATCTGTACTTTCCAGTCTAATGGAGAAACTATTATGAGTTAGTTCCCAAGACACGATTGACGTGAAGCCAGGTCCACTGCCAAGGATGAACTGAACAGGTATAGTGTTGGATTCATGGCCAAGGCTAACAGTTACTCCATCCAACCCACATCATCATATGTTCTCAGCATAGGCTCTACCGCTCTACCAGATTCAGTTAGGAAGGAACGACAACAATCTTCTCAGCCAGACACGGCACTAGAGGAGCGTACAACAGTAAGCAAGAGCTAGAACCAGCACTTCCCTACGCTACAACGCTCCCTACAATACAAAACACAATCAGACCTAGTCCTCCAACCTTAGTTAGTCCTCTACTGCCCACCCCCTAAAATCTAAATCCCTGGCTTCAATACACAGCGCATACATATGGCTCAGTCAGCCCAAAAGCCAAGCTGGAAGGCTCTAACATCTAAATCCAACTTGATCATATCCCCAAGGAAGGAACGTTTAAGTGTATGCAAGTCGGTCCCCTAACAGACAGTCTCCGTGAAAATTATATCTTTTCCAGCCAATACGTTAACCTTCAGTAATGTAAGTCATACCAGACCTCATTATGTATGCTATCTCTCCTTCGTATATGTACTTTCGTTTAGTAGGGCAGATGCCTTCAGAGCAAAGGTTTTAAAATTAAAATTCAGCCAACACTAAAACGTTTTTTTAAAAGTCAACCCCGATTCCGAAAAACACCATTTATCATAAGTGGGCTACTACAGCAATTAGATGCTTGGAATTTTAGTACAGCGTTCCTTCCTAAGTTCCTGCTCCTGGAAAACATTTTTTAATTTAATTTTTTTACAAAATTTAAAATGTAATTGTTATCGTACATTATTATTATTATTGACGTCTGTGGCGATCTTAAATCAAATGACAGTGTAACCATTTGGGTAGTAAGCCGGTTGTGATGCTGTTTTATACAACATGCAAGAAAAATATATGCTTGGTGTCATAACCAAACCAGTTTGCTAACTATCCTCACAATCCAACTTTAATAAAGTAACACTACACATTTTCCTCAAGCTGATCTATATAGTCTGTGGTGGCAAACGCAACATGGAGAGGAAAAAGAACATGATGATACGCGGGGCAAAAGCAACGCGCTTGACACGGGGGCAAATGTAACATGGGGCAGTAAGCGTGGACAGAAGATACGCTGACGCTGCCATAGCAACGTGCTTCAATATAACTCCCCTGTTACATTTCCCCACATTTTCATCAAGTTACCTTTGCCTTCCACATAACCATGTTATTTTTCTTACTAAAGTTACATTTGCCCCCTACCACTATATTGTTACGCGCAATTCTTGCGAGATTAGATCAAGCTCCAGCTAATATCGGTATATGTATTGCACTCTCTTGTCTTTCAGACCACTTCTATTCGCAAATCCCGACCCCAACAAACAAATTGTATGATGGTGTAAGTTACTTTCCTCAACTTCAAAGGTTCCTACCGAGTTCATGTAGGAAATAACTAAATACGTTTCAATAAAAACCCAATAGGTACTTTGCGTAAGCAAGAAATGTATTGCAACATTGTGTATTGTCATAGTTAATGGTTCTCATTTCGGGATAATTTTCTGGAAAATATGTGAAGTGAATGTTGCTACCGAGCTCCAGACTTGGACTGGCTTACATTGTTCCTGCCGGACCAATTGCGATCCCAGAAACTGAAATCTCAGTTATATAGCCTCATGGTACAACTAATTTGCTCATTTACATTGATCGGAGGAAACTGGAGGGAACGATACAATTTGGGAACTTTATGAAGATTATTACATAAGAAACCGTGTAATAGAAGGAGAATAAGATTTTGTCGAAAACTTTCTGCTAATCAGTTCAACAGATTCTCGTACTTACTATACGAAAATTGTGAGATGACACCAGCACTAATGGATCAATTAAACCCCTATTGTACTAATCTTCCAGGACTATCCTGATATTCGCACCTATACTGAACCTAACTCAACATCTACGTAGTGATCAAACCGTGAACACGTGCATGTTTTCTGCAAACTCCACAGATTTCTCATCAAATCAAGGCTCCACGGTAATTCATTCCTATCCTCAATATTGGAATGTTTTTTCGTGGGAGAAATGTTCATGACTCCCGAACCGAATTTGACTGTGAAAGGACACAATTCTGTTTGAATGCTTAAATCCGTCATTCCGATGCAAATCGGCTGTTGATCCTCGTTGAGATTTTCCGGAATCTCGTTCACATCTAAGCTTTGCATGACTATCTTCCGAGTTGTGCTTTTAGTTGTTTACCCTCTTGTTTTTCATGACATTGTAAGCTAGTTAGTGTGAAGCCGAGGACTAGAAGCCAGTGCATGACGAGGGAGTTTGATAAAATTCCCTTTTACGCAGTCTGAAACTCAGTAGCGACGCGATCAATGATCTTGCGGCCAAGATGTGCTTGAGAAGATGGGCAAGATAATGATTTGAGTGGGATGCAGAGCATTTGCCGAGACGGAGAAGGCGAACAAAATGGAGGGCGAAAGCAATGAAGAATCAGCAAGTAAGCCAGAATACGGTTTCACATACAATAAAGCTTTCCTTCTCAACCTCATCTTCCTGAATCCTGGGAAGGAAAGTAACATGGGAAAGAGGCATAGAGCAATTAAGAGTGGTGGCAGTGCTGTAGTAGAGGTGGAGTGGAGTAGCGCAGCCATGCTGGAAGCCTATCAACTGAGTGAAAAGAATCAAGAGCAGCACAATCATAACAGTTCTTTCATGCTTGGCAAATTTTATCCCGAGCTTTGAGCAATGTCCTTATTACATCCGAGCTTACCATCATCATCATTACTGCAGATTGCAAAAAAATTAATCCTTTTCCCTTTTCTCCGCTATATGACCAACCATCCCAATCTCGTGTCCCCGGAAAGAATCCACCTCCTCCCGCTTACCTCTTTCTTAAACCCACCTCTCTCTTGTAATTTCAACCATCTTTTCGTCTTCTTCTCCTCCCGGTCCTCTCTTAATTCCTTTGACTCGCCCCTTTGACCGAATAATTTCTGCGTAATAGTTTCCGAACCAGCCACTTTTCCCACTTTAGTATGTCATGTCTAGAAAATCATCTGTTTTTGCCAAATCCCTTTCTCCTTTTGTCCTGTCCAGTCAGGCAGGCTAGGCACTTGAGCAGGTATGCAAATTAGTCCCTCCCACCAACAACTTGCTCTACTAACAGGTGGAAAAAGCCCATGAGTCTTTTCCTTCCTTTGTATTCACCATAATCTCTTTCATTATTCCACGTCAATCCTCTTCTCTCATTGATGAACCTGTTCACTGTTCTCCACACCCTAAAATCCCCAAACATTTCCCCATACATTCGCATAATGAACAATTCTTATCATCCAAAGCGTCAATCCAACGAAACCTCTGCATTCCCCCTCCCCTCCACAATGACTACCTGTAATAATGCAACTCCCTCAATATTGCCGCTACCTCCACTCCTTGCATGCAGGCATGCATCTCTCCTGGAATCGCAAATCCAGCTCTCCTATGCCAGTCAACAATAATGTAGCACAATGGAAGATGATGATGAAATCATTTTATCCTCCTCCCCCTCTATCCATTCCAACGTTATATTTTCCGCTAACAATCGTCTCATGCAAAACAGAGGAAAACAGCAAGAGGTGAATATACGACACGTAACATACCATACCGTGAGGAAGATACGAAGAATAGAAGAGTCGGTCCTTCCACGATCGTCATCCCTACTCATCCTCATCCCGTTATCGCGTCATCACGCACAACAGGAGGAATACATAATGAATGTGCAGAACCGCTCCGCTATCTTACGGATGTGTATCTTTCACCCAGTTCCATCCTTTATCCAACCTACCTGTCCGACGAAACAGCCGTCGTCTATTGCCTACACCATAGCATCATAGCAGATCACAGGATTATTTGCGAACATCATCTGTGGACTGAGTCAGCGAACACCCAAATTTTACTTTCTTTTGCAGTTTCCCCAAACCTTATTTTACTCCATCCTTTCTCTCTTCTTTTACAGATTGGACCGGTTTTTTCTTCATCCAAAGGGGGTAAGTAGAATGGTGCCAATTTGCCGTAATAGATTCCGTTCCTTCTTAATCTCTCTTTCATTTTCATCCCCTTGGATATAGAACATTCCTTTTGCCCGGAAATTCTTCCTCCACAATCTGTAATTCAGAGGTAAGAAGAGTAGGTAAATCCCAAAGGCTTTACAAAGTCAAAGCTTCTCCGCCCTGGATGAGATAAGGGTTGTTTGCAGAGAATTCTTTAACATATTTGCATGTTTAGTCAGAGCGCGCATCGACGCTTCAGCTCCATGTGTGTCTCAGTTCAAGAGAACGATCAAGTAAACTACTTATAACTCACTTAAAAATAAAGCCAAACGGCGTAAATCCGTATCAAAAAATCAACTCAAATGAGTTATCGCTATTAGCTCTTCTGTCCTGAGCTGTAATCTGATGAATAAATACTTGTGCTGGCTACACTACAACTACAACAGTCAGATTTAGTATTTTCTCCATCAACATTATTACTCTTCCATGACTCACCCTTTAGTGTCTTCACCACGTTTTACAGCTTCCCTTCCTCCTCCACTCTCTCCAACCAATATCTCAAAGATGGCAATCCATAAAAATGATACGAGGATGATGACGCATTTAAAAAAATATTATTTTTCTTCCATCATTTCCACTATTTTCCCCTCTTCTTCTCCGCATCATGAGAATCAAATAACATTTTTTCCCATCCAAAACAGTAATATTCTTCTTTTCCCAACCTGTACTTTGTTAGCTTGAGCCACTCGCCCTATCCATTCTCCGTGTAAAATCATAGCAATACTTTTTATTATATACTTTAATTTTTCCAGGTCTATAGAAAACGTTTTAAAACTAGTTTTTTATATATTTGGGTTGCATGAGATGAAGCTCTTGAGAAAATACAACGGAAGAGGGAATATCAGGAACAAATCATTCCTCCGCCTTTATTCTGCATTGATATCCACCAAGTTAATGACTATAAACGCTCCACGACGTTAGTAAACTAGCGATAACTCTAGAGAACACGAATCATCTCGGAATTCCCATTACAATCCGCTTATTTCCAGTCCACATCAACATCCATAAATACATTACACTATAAGACAAAGAAAGCTAAAAATACAAAACAGAGTAAACGCTTTGCTTCCTTGTATGCTCCTGGTGACAAGAATGCAAGTAGAAATCGACAAACCGTGTTTTATGCCATCTGTGAATACATGTGGCTGTTAGCAGCAACAAAGTGTCCGTAGGAAATATCCTTTGTAAGCCTCTATTGTTACTTAACACGAGTAAAGCTGAATGCAATTCCCCAGCATCTTGTTTCTCGTTTTAATTTTTCGCTCGTATGGGAATTGGGAATCCTGCAGTGCCATGGTCCGTGGTACATGTATTTGGTTAATCACAGAATGGAAAGAATACTTATCAGAAGATAAAATCAGGGGTTTATTTTAGAATATTTTCGAGCCTTTTCATCTGATCGCTATTCGGATTTCGGAGTAAATAACTATGATAAGATGGTGTTCGCAAATGATTCGTCAGACAATTTTCAGCGTGATCACACAGGGCACAACAGAGAACAGGCTGGGGTACGAAGGGCATACTGTACATGGGTAAAAATAAAAATTGTATTTGTTGTGGAGAATGTGGGTGCAGTGGGATGAGTCGATGAGTGGTAGTGGCGCTTCATAGCTTGGAAACTGAATGTACTTGTTCTGAATTTCTGATGTATCGGAATAATGGTGGTAAGACCATATAATCTATAAGGGCGATTAAAAGAAAAAGAGACGGCAAAAAGCTTCGGTGGAGGATTTCCCTTTGCCATTTTTCTTTCCTTAGACTGAATGTAAACAATGAAATGGGGATGAAAAGAAGAGGGTGGTTATGTAGTTTTTAAAATGGGATGGAATTGATTAAAGTTTTGGCGGTTACATGATAGGAATCAAAACTCGTGTGCATCTAGGTCGTTTCGTACCACAAGTTAGAAGAGAATTCTTCTTCCACTTCTTGCGACAGCACATTCTTCGGAGTTGAAGAAAATTAAAGAGGCTTATGTATGTACAGTCGACTCTCGCTATAAGAGACTCGCATAAATCCGGAAAAAAGTCTCTTAAAACAAGAAATCTCTTATAAAGGGATGATTTAACATTACAGACATAGGGAGTGTGGCTCGCAAATTAGTCTCTTACAGCGCGGATTCTCTTATATCGGAGTCTCTTATAGCGAGAATCGACTGTACTTGGTTGTAGAGTAGAGGGTAGGCGTAGGGTATGCATAGCGTAGGATATTCATCCGTGAAGCAGTTATATGCAATATGCATGATGCTGTTTGGAGTAACATGTATGTGTGTGAATGAAATCTAAATGAGATCATCCAGCCCGGGGTGAAAGATAGGCTTCTTGACTCTGGATTGTGAAATCAAGATTGCCATTTAAATAGGAAGAATAAGAATAATGATAAATAATTCTCTCGGCTTTTAAAATAAAAGAGAAGACTTATAATCTGCGTGCAGGAAGAGGCAAAAGGGTTCAGGGTTCTTTGGTGGAAGTGACGGAAGAGAGGTAAAGAAAGTTGACTAGGAATTTTAAGAGGAATTTTTACTCCAACCTACTGGAGTCAATTAAAACGAGACTTTCAGCAGAAAACAAGAAAGTAGAAATAACAAGATTTTGAAGAGGAAAACGACATCTTTAGGCAGATTTTTCAATACATATATATAAGTAACAAATGAGATTTAGCGAAGGTGAGGAATTGGAGCAAACTGAGGTGATATATACCGGATTTGTAATTTGGTTGGGATTTCAAACATGGGTGAGTGTAAGATATTGTCATCGTTATTTACATCGTCTTGTCCTTCTAGTCTTTCTTCAAGTTGTATTCGAATTAGCTATCAGCTCCAGGTCTGGCTGAGCTTAAGTTATGAAATGTATTTTTCTAGCACGTTTGACGTGTTCCATATCGAAAAATGAGAAGGGTACTTATAAATTATCCCGTGGTAAAATAATCTTTCACCCACTCACTGGTGTCGAATCCACCATTCCTACTCGCTCACTCCGAAATGAGGAAGCGGCTAGGGTGAGGGCTAACTAAGTTAGCAACTCAGTCAATCATGTCATCAGCTCGTCGAAAAGGAATTTAAATGCAACAATCTCCAAACCGGCCTTACGAGGTGATGCTGGTGAGTGCTTTTCATTGGGAAATCTTTGCAGGACTAGTTTGGGGGCAGAATGACCACTGCATCTTGGTAAACAAGGACTACAAGGATGACTTGTTGAATGAACCGGTACTGTGAGTAAAACTCGATTGTGGATGGGCTTGACTTGATGACGAGACTGGATTTTCTTCTTTTCCGTCTTTGGCTCGAAAGACAAAAAATCTTAGCTTCTCACTTTCAAATTCAGATATCTGATATGTTTTACCTCCATCTTGCACCGTCGTACGGTGCGGATTGCAAAGGTATTACGATTACGTTTGGGGACAACCAGTAAATTCAATTCCTGAACCCCTTGTTTTGATTACAGGAGTGCGTAGTAAGATAAAGGTCCAGTTTGAAGGGACTGTTGGTGGGCAGGTTTCAGGCATTATCATACCTTTCCAAAGAAAATTCAGGACTGCTTGCAGTTAAGACTGACCTAAAACAATGGTGGAGGAGCTTATTCTTCTAAAACTGTTTTCATGGTTACGATTCTGCAAGCTATGCTGTTCTTCGAAGCAACTTGTTTTAGTGAGTCTTGCTGTAAGTACAAAACTCAAAATAACGTTGTTTTCCTAGTCCATTCGAATTTCTGAGATCTCATTTTTAGCAGTGAGGGAAGAGCATGACACAAGTGTTTTTGAATCTGAGAAGAAGAAGCCCGTGAATGTTGAGTCGGCTTTAAAACAAGATATAATTCAAAGATACGGAAAGGATTGTAATAATGAAAAGTAGCTCAAGTCTGAAGTGGTTTCGTTCTTCCTCTCATTCTCATCTCTCCTTCTCTCCTTCTCTCCTTCTCTCCTTTCCTCATTTCGTTTTCACAGCAAGGTCAATGGCTTGGTTACATAAGAGTGAGTGGAAGACGCGTGACGACAGGATTCCGTTACGCAAAGATTCTCTCTAATTGTTCCACTACGTTGAACACTGCACACACCATACAGGTAAGTCATGAGCCAAAGAAGCTAGCAGCCAGCAGTGAAAGCAAGCAAGCCAGCCAAACGAGCTTACCTCAAAAGCCCATCACCGCAATCCCTCTCCTCTGACCATCTCTTCCCATCTTTTCTTTCTCTCTTCACCATCCCCAATCCTGCAAGGAGTTTAAATAACTCCGCTATCGTGAATTTACAAATTAAGGCCAATGTCCACCTATACTTAAGTGCTCCATCCACTGACAGCTGAGAGTACATCAGAGTGAACGATTCCTAAATTCACCGAATGCAGGTAACACGGTAACAGAACCAATATCCTCGCCCAAATAATGTCTCCTTGTTAGACTATGAGGGTGACAGCTCTCGTAGAAATATAAAAATCTGAATTACCCTCGCATAAACTTCTTCCTTGTCCACGGCTACGACCGCATGGGATTCATTACTACTTCTCGTCTTCAATATAATTCCATATAAAAACTTTTCATTTTTCACTCTCCGCTTCTCATTTCTCAGCCTTCCTCCTCCGATACCATACCGTTAGTTCGTGGTTGCATGAAAAGTAAAACGTGTGGTAATGAAACAAAAGATTGAGAGGCTTAGTTTCTTCTAATTCACAATCCACCCTCGCCAACTCCAAACCATGCATTTGCCTTACGATATATTACGCACTCAAACTCGTACTTCCATATACACTCCAACCAGCTCCTTACCTGCAGTTAAAATTGGAATCTTCAATATTACAACAAGAAAACCGTCGAGGCAATAACCCAGTACCGGGTACCTACGAAATTCACCCCACCGCAACAATATTATTTTATTATTTACTCGAGTCATATAATCTTCAACTATTCGGTCTTCACCGATATCTAACCCAGTGTTGTAGTGTGTTTGATACAAGCATCAATCCTCAAAAATTCTCAACCTCAACTCAGATTCTTGGCGTAGCTCCCCTCAAGCTTTTCCACATTCTTATCATAATTCACTCATAAGACCACATAATGAGACCACGTTGCCATAATCCTGAGTCCCCATAGGATATTACTCCACCACACCAACAACACCCTTGAGCCCTTCACCGCTGTATTTTGCCGTCCTGGTCCTGGTGAAACAATGACTTTTCCAAGCAGAGCGGTATTTTTGGTAGGTATGTTAGAGCATGCGATCCGCATCAACGTCCGGATTCACTTCGTTCTTGGTTTACCTTCACCTTCCTTTAAGGTTTCGTGGAGCGTGAAAAACTTCGGATTCTCTTTCTCCTATCGTCCTACCGGCTCTATACTTTTCCTGATTGCCAGCCAGTCACATACGGACGGATTGCGGACAGAAGATGGACCACTAATGAACTTCCTTCTTCCCAGACTTGTTAGGATAAGATCGCATTGATAATAAACGGCTAAGCTGATTTATAGAATTCGCGAAGGGAAAATGTTGATACAGACGCAAACTTTTGCTGCTCAACTTCGATACGTACTTGTGTAGTATCCTAAAGTTTAGCATTAATGTCATTAATTAACTTTTAGTCAATTTCAATTGATTGTTTTTAATTTAAGTTATATAATCCCTGTTGCCCCAATGAAAAACGAAGCAAAAAGATTAATACCTACTTGGAATTGAACCATCACCTTCCCCTTCCCCGCTTCTATAAGATGGTCTTTTGCTTCAAAACGGATGAGCTATGGAATAGTGTAGAAACTTTGCTATATATATAGGTACATCAAAATGTTTTTGCTTCTACTGGTTGTGAGTGGCGACGGCGACCCGAGAGATTATATTTTATCGACTTGTATCTTAGTGAGAACTTGATGAATATTACTTGGATTCAAAAGGGATGGTTCCGAATTTTTAACTATGATTTTAGACAAGTTCCGTGTAAAAGTTTACTTATTATCATTATCGTACGTTTTGAAAGACAGAAGCAAAAACCGCTACTGGAATCCTATAGGAAGAGGCTTCGCCACTTTATACATTAGAGATTGAGATTAGTGAGACTCGCAAATACAAAATACGTACAGAAATATGGAACGTTTCTTGTTCTTTTTCAACAAGGAAAAGCTTCAGTAGTAGCAGAAGCGCGCATCAACAGATGACATGATATGCTCACAATTGTCATTAACTATAAGAGGATCAGATGATTACTCAGCACTCAGCACTACAGATTCTTCACGGGAAAGACGGAGGAGAAATATGTTAAGTCTTGGAGTAGTTACAAGCCAAAACCTTGTTAATTTCAAGAGCTTGCATCAATCTCCACAATTATGGAATACACACGCTTTAAATTCCAGTCAGTAATTCCGTTGCCTGATTGAGAAGCGTTGAATAAGTAAACTTTTAATTATCTACCGCAACTTAATAAGTCGTTTGAATGTTTGGAAGAATCCCATCCTCATGATACATGATACAAGTTCAGCATCGAACACACGAAATAGCTATGAGAGTATTTAACTAAAT
This sequence comes from Sminthurides aquaticus, assembly GCA_906901655.1. NCBI lineage: Eukaryota > Metazoa > Arthropoda > Collembola > Symphypleona > Sminthurididae > Sminthurides > Sminthurides aquaticus. The sequence continues at coordinate 503,634 of CAJQTT010000001.1, forward strand.
TGAGCGCCTTAACATTTTCAACATATATCATCTCCTTAACTTCCATATGTGACATTCCCTCATTCGTTCACATTAGTCTGAGTTTCCTTAGTCTATTTTACCATTTCTTCCCCGGACAATTCCTCCTACCTTAGCTTTTGCTTATTTTTACCACCAACTATTGTTATCACTTTAAACTTCCCATTCTGGTTGCTACTCAACAAGATTTTCAAGAAGTAATAACAACAAGCCCAAACTCACATGCATCCTCTCTTTTCCTGTTTCATCTTTCTTTAACATTTATTCATTACTGCAAACCTTTGATACACCTTAGAAAAACAAATATTAATTCATGTCCCATCTTCTTGCTTTAAACGGCTAATCCAGTTTCCTCATCGATAACCACCTTACAAAGGAATTCATCTCAGATGATCATCAAAGGCAGCAATAATTTCTTTTATCTTATCATGTGTTTTCCTTTATATCAATTAAAGAACATTTCTTAGAGCTTACTAGCTTGTAGAAAATATGTTTAATTTTTCTCCTGTTTCTTCGTTTTTTCTTTCAACGTCATTCCCGTTTGCCCTCATCAATCTTGTTCCTTTTGGTGCCGCTCCGAAAGCCAAAATCCGCCAGACTTGAATCCTGCATCGCGAATTCCAGGAGTTGAAGCGGTTTACTTGAAAGGTCAAGGATTTGCAGTAAATGTGAGCGTAGGTGCATCTTTGCCCAATGCTAGCTCAAGTACTTCCTAAAGTCAATGGTCAGTAACAAACAAGAGAACAGTATTTACAGCGCAGAGTTAAGCTTATAGGATAGCTTAAGTCGCGGCTCCAATGGGAAGACGAAACTTGTTTTTTATGAAAATTGTTTGATAAAAAATAATCTCCCAGGCTTGAGAACCAGTAAAAGATATTCTGAGGTCAATGTTCAGAAAGACAGTTGTCTTCCTTTGTCTTTCGTTTTCTGTCTGGATTTATCTAAATCTTTTACGATTCATCACATGAATAATAGCGTCTTTTAATGCTTTTTCAATGTCTCATTGCATTTGCCATATTTTTTACGTTTTTGGCTTTGACCACCACCATACACCTTTTCCTCTCCCTCGTACGTCGGCTCTTCAAAGAAAAGGACCTCTCATCCTAGGCTCTGATTCCCTTAAAATACGCAAAGCTCAAGACAAGAATGACACTAAAATCCATTTCCATGTGATAAATCTTTTTGTCCAGCCAATGACGCCTAGAAAAAACCTTTGTTATTATTCATTTAGTCTACCCTAAATGTCCACCCACTGGTCACCACGCATGATTCAACCCTTTATTGGTACGATGCATGCATATATGCTTAAACGTATACCCTGGGACCAAGGATGAGGGAATGTAGCTGTGGTAAGTCTTGAGCCCTCCCGCATCCACGATAAAAATAAGGCTTGCTGGCAGTGTGTTTCGTCGCGAGCAGACTATATTTCCGCCACAATATATACAGCTAGAGCTAGAACCACGGCTCACTGACCTACCATTCACGCATGTTAGTGACCTTCAAATCTGTTCGTTTTCTCTCATTTTAAATGCCCTCTCATTTTCGGAAAACCCGCGAGAGGATTGAACCCAAGAATAACGTACGTACATGTCCACCGAAGTGATTATCAAATCTATGCATTTCATCAAACCCTATCTTTCGATTTCTGCGTCAGCCACTTATAAAAGCTATTTACCCAGCCTTCTCTCCTTGCTCATATTGTAAATAATAAAGTTCTTGACCAGTGCCTACGACTCGTCAGTTACTATTAATAGTTTGCTTGCTCTATCCGTCTTCTGTGTACAACGACCTTTCATTGCCCAAGTTCCAGTTCATTTTGACACTACATGGTAGCCATAAATTGTGATTTAAGGTACTGGTAAATTCCTGCAGCGCAAGTGCAAGCGAACTAGCCAACCATATTCTCCATATACTACCTTCGCTGCTTCCATGGTTTTATGGTTCCAGGAGGGTTTGGATTGGCTTCAAAAATTTCATGGATATTTAAATTTAAAGCAGTCCTTAGAGTTATCCTGACAGCTCACCATCAAGTCCAGAGTCCAGAGGCCGTGGCTAGTGAATGCTCACCTTAGACCTTAGTAGTAAGGCAACGTCTATCCCTGAAATCCCTGACACGGATTCTAGTAAATATAGTGACCGAAAGGCCCACAGGGCCCTTGAGGAATACCAAAATAGTTGAGCGTGGCGACTGTCGACTACAGAAGCTAATATACATAATATACCCTTAATTTTAACCCCTCAATCCTCACCTCAAAATCCCGCCACCTCTCTCCCTTGCTATTCTTTCTGCGTCAATTGATGGTCAATGTCCACCTATATTGGTCAGTTTCCGTCCAAACATTTTGAGCTTGTAAATCCTACAGTCTATACAAACGCAAACTTATGGGACGATAGCCTTGTACCCCATTTTCAGAGTACTATTGGGGCAATAACATTTATTCCGCTATTTGTTTCTAGCAAAGCTTTACAGCCAAGGAATGGGACGACTCTCTTGATTGAGTCAGTGGGTTGAATGCAGCGCAGCTCTATATTTATTACAGAGAGCAATATACAGGCTCAGTCAGTCAAAGAAAGGTTCCCATAATTCCAATCATTCTTATTGTGTACCAGAAGACCAGAATCCTCATCAATCCCCAACAGCTAGACTTAAGAGACGACCGTGAGGCGGAACAGCTTTAAAAATGCTAATACAATTCCTATTTATACCGCACCTCCTCCCACTTCCCACCAAACCACTCTTTCTTTAGTGTAATAAAGTCTAGAAGTTTTTCCTTGATCTGCTTTCCTTAAAAAACCACCCTCTAGATAAATGTATATAGTCCTGGGCGCGAGTAGCAATATAGAATACTGGATTCCTCGAAAACTACAATTTAGCTTCAAGTGAGCGATTAGTAGTGAAGGTATACTGCATCCCGAGGCAGGTCGAGCGTTTTGACACGGACAATTTCAGCGCTAATATCTTTCCTATTCGAAAATGTAAGTAAAATGAACCAAGGTCAAAGAACCAAGATTTTAGGTTCTGTCTCAACTTCAGCTAGCTTATTCATAGCCAGTTTACAATGGAAAATGGATATAGTATGAAAGCGCACCGGTTAGGGCTAACTTATTTATGCAGTTCCGTACAACAATCACAACACCTTCTCTCACTTCCTACTTCCTACCTGGGAATCCCATTCCTTCCCATCGCCGGTATTTTACCTACCTTTGCTATAGAGTTTATGTTGCATGGACATTATTTCTAACGTTTACCCTTTTTTAGCAGCATTATATTCATGTCAACTGTGTTTTCTATTGGGGAAAGCAATGTTATTTGATGAAACTATGTCCGGCGGGTGGTGAGTCAAGTGTCAAGTTGCAGGAGACTGACTGCAGCTATTAATGGCCGGGTATAGATGAAGAAGCCGTTGACCCGAGAGAACTACTTGCTATATTGGATTTTACATTGACTTAAAAAGCATATAAGCAGGAACGCAGGTTTGTTTCTTGTTATAAGTTCCAAGCGAGAGGTTGCTGGATGTTTTGCGAAAGAAATAAGGGCAATATATCAAAAGGTGTGTGTGTAAGATGGAAAACCGAGTTACTTAAACTTTTTCCCTTTTCAAAATCCATGAAAAGTAGAGGTAAGGTAAAGGAAGTTACAATGCTCTCTTTCACCAAATTAGTTGGATTGTAAGGTGGCACCCATCCCTCACTGCTAATACCACTGACTACGAAATTCATATAACTTTCTTCTAACAGAAAGTATACGAACGAGATGGAGGAATTATGAGGATAAAATTTACCAGACTTTCGACCAGATGAGGAAGAGGAAGGATATTAAGTAATAATAATAAGTAGAGAGCGAAAAGAGGATTATCTTTTCCCACTCTACTTCCTTCTCCACAGAGTTGCGTTTTCTGAGCGTATGCACGCATCATCTGGTCTCCTCTCCCTGCCTTTATAACAATTATAAAGCCTCAAGTCCGGACAGGTAAAAGAAAAGGTAGTGGTTGGTGGGAAGATTCCGTACGGAGGAGAGTTTCGTTTTTCAGCCAAATCTTGTTTCATTCCACCTCAACCCATGTGGATTACAGGGAGATTTTGTGATTCAAGAATGGAGTGAGGTTTTGCGTATTAGTTGTTGCTGGTCGCAGTCCTCTCCCTCATCTTTCCCTCTCATAACCGCAAGGCGTAGCCGGGCGATGACCCCCTCCAACTCTTCTTCAATTCTAATTTGACTTCCTGGTTGGACCCTAAAGTGGCACCAATGCGGAAGCAAGTACCGTTGCTCCATCCGCAACCAGCCAACGAGCCTCAACGTCAGTCTCAACGCCAAGATCATCCTCCATATTCTCTCCTCCAAATCCATTGTCATGCCACGAACCTTTAAATCCCAGCTCAGCCATCCATCTCCTCTTCATCCCTCTCTCATCCATATCATCATCATCCCAATGGCAAATACAATCAAATTCCCTCCGTCATACCTATGCTCCTTTCTCTACCTCTGCCAGGTTCTCATCCTTCCCTGCAAACTCCTCCGCCATTTCTAATGTACCCAGCTTATCTGAGACTTGCTCTGACGTCCAAGTCCTCCCTTCCCGTCCTCAATATCTGGCGTGACCGTCGCAATCTATCACCCTTTGGTACATACACACACCTTTCAGTTTCCACCGCCAACAAGCTCGCAATTCTCAATAACTCTATGTCTCCATCGCCTAGCAACACTCAATTAAAATTCAGCCTTTCTCGGCACATACTACCACCTTTAATGATTACTCCTCATCTGTCACTTCTCCCCTTCCATCTGAAAATCTATTCCGTCAGTTCTACATATATATTTAGTCTATCCCGCCATATTTCATTTTTAGCACTTAAAGACAACTTCCGTATCCCTTAGAAAGTACAAAATAAGGAAACTATACCGTTACTTCCAGCATACTGCCCCGAAATAGAGGATTCTCAAACTTTTGGTAGCACATTTCCTGGATAGGTAGGCTCCCTACCCGGCACCCCCATGCCAACAGTTTCCTGTCGATTCTAGAAAAGTACAGGCTTCAAATATCTTTTCATTAAAATCGCAGTTTCAAACGAAAACGAAACATTTTCATGCCTTGCTGTTTCGGTTGTAAAGCAGCCTTTTACATAGTGAAAATGAAATTAAAGAAGAGTTACGTGAGGAATAACTATGAGGTAACTGTAACTGAGGTAACTTATGAGAGTGGAAGAGAGAAAACGTGGACACAGTGGACAGGTAACTCTATATCTGAGCGTGAGCATAGACCAAGACGCATCCTCCGAACACTTTTCCCTTAGATTGTTCCTAGATGGGGTGAAAATCAAAACCCCATCTTGCGGCCAAACTGTATACTTTGCCAAAGTAAAACGTATATCCTGCTGTTAGTTCTAACGTGGTAGTAAAGATGGCGGCTTCCACTCGTACTTGTCTCTCCTCACCAAATTCAATGCAATCCGTCTTTAGCATCGTTTTACGAGTCTCTTCATAAGCTTTCAAGAAAAATTATTTCTTTGGTTACCTATCATAATGTAAACCACACACTCGTTAGCAATCCTAAATACACTGGTCAAAGTTTTTGAGTAGCCTAAGGTGGATTTATTTTTCTCGTGTTTGTAATCCTTTCGGGTTTAATCATTCAACCAAGTATTTCACATCACCTTGTAGCTCCAAGTCTTAGCTTTCTAATAAGCCTACACACTTGTGACCTTTCTTCGGGTCATGATGGCTGCAGTGACCTACAGTTGCAAGGAAAATCTAAATTTCCAAGCAAATAAATGAATAGCCTAATCCGATTTTTCGGTGAAAATAATTTCAATTGAGGTCACAGAGGTCAAGTCAGCCACTCAAAAGTTTCTTCGTTCTTCACTCAAAAGTCGTTTTCCATACACGAATCTAGCGAAAGCAAAAGATGTTACATTAACGTTTTGCACTACCCCCCCCAATTTTCTCGAATATAAATCGAATATGGTCTAAACCTCAACCTGTCAGCTTCAGCTGTTTTAGCTCTGTCTTTGTTTCTGCATCAGCTCTATTGTTTTTAAGCATTCGCACTTTGTTGTACGGTCATGCACGCATTATTTAACTAGCGGGGTAATGCTAGTGGAAACAACTCATTCAAAAATAGTATTTACTTGCAGTTAACCCTGTAACAGTGGCTTATTTTATCACCCATAATTCACGTCTGTAGGATTTAAAATTGTTTTGATTTAACATATATTTATGCATATTTAAAATGGCCTTAAAATGTTTCCTGTTCTTATTCTTCATAACATGTAACTTACTCTGTGTATTTAAGCTTATAGTCTGTGTAAGAGAGCTCATCACTAAACGACTGATGATGACACAACATAGGATAAGATAAAAGGACTGTAAGCTACAGCATTTTCTAATATTTTTCAACATATCTTCTCAACCTTAACTGAAGCTTCCGTTCATGGCTATTATTATAGCTTATGGTGTTTACCAGCCCCATTCACAGAAACACACAACTACGTTTTATGACCAGGTGGAGGAAGTCCCATTTTTTAGCTACACGAAGGCAGGTATGAAGGTTTCAAAAAGACTAGTACGCTAGGAGGCTTACGACAAGGTGTTGAAGGGGTGTGGGGTAGTATGAGATGAATGCGGATGGAATGTGGGTCACGGGGAATAGGTGATAGAGCAAGGAAGTAGTTTCGGTTCCCGAGTCTGACGGGAATGACGGAAATGAAGCAGAGAATTGTGAATGAAAGATGAACCGAATCTTCCTCCCTCTTTACCAAGTTTCACCATAGTTACACTTATATGTGTACGTATATATAGGTGCACGATCCCCGCATAGAGAATGTATGGTGCCCGAATCAGCCTTTCAGCAACCCTCTTTCCCTCCCACCCCGTGGTTGCGTAATATTAAGCATCAAGGCCGCTATTTATATCCGACATCCGATTATTGTTATCTTATTTTTTAAGTGGCAGAGCAACTTGACAGGAACCCCATCACATGGTCCGTCTGACTCTCCGTCCTATATATTGATGTGTCGGTAAGTCAGTCAAACACGACAACTGCCCCGGCGGGGAAGCCTCAATCGTCTTCGAGTTTGTGGTGTGGCGTGACAAACTTGGTGGCCTAAAGAATAAGCCTATACTGCTTTCATTACGTTTCCACTTGTGACTTGTCCTTGTCCATTGAGCTCTCAAATGACGTAATATAAACCTTATAATAATATAGGAAAAAACCGCCTTATAATTACACATCAATACTACACAGTTACAAAAAATATTCATTTTCTTAAGTCACAGCAGAGTCAGTACTGGGTATTTCATGGTTTCGGATGCCTGAGTATAGCTCAATAGACATAAAACTGGTATACTCTGTCTTGCATGCAAAGTTTGTTTAAATGGTTACGTCCATGAATATAGCATGGCCACCTAATATCCCTGTGTGAACAAAAATTCCGTGTATGCCCATGGAAAACTATGATTTTACTCACTCAATTCTTCAAAATCTGATTTACATAAACCGAATGGACCCTACCATACATTCAGTACGTGATCATCCGTTTTCCCCTGTTTGCGGTGGCTCTGCCACTCCCGCGCACCATTTGGTTTTTGAGATACGGGTTTCAGATAGAAACGTGCAGAGAAGTTCCAGCTTTTGGATGTACTGTCCCCTCCAACCTTTACATGCATACGATACACCAGACGAAAATGCCGCTTCGCCCTGCGATCAATGAGTTCATGGCCAACTACTAAAATTTTTACATGCCTTCAACCTTAATCAATTCGCAGTCTGGAGAATATTGTTTAGGTCGTAAAAACCATCATACTCCCGAAGTTTCTGTTTCCTAGATTCATGCCTAGTTTCATGAATCCCCTGGCTTGTTGTCTCCGTTGGAAACATGGAAGACGAGATGGCCATGCTATCATTCCATCTACGAATTGTTCTCCATTCACAAATTTCCCTCTGACCGAAACATACAGAGCATCTTCTCCGAAACTCCTCCGTTAGAACGTATGTACCTCATAATGTCAGTTCAAGAACCTTGGGCGATCCTAATTGATAATTTGTTTAGTTAAATAATATTATATAGTGTTTCCTATGCTGTCAAAAGTCAGTGAGTAAACAAAGCTTGTGCCCAGGACTTGTTTAATCTACTAACGAAGCTACCTACCTAACGAGGCTACCACTAACTACCCGGGGTAAAGTGGTTAAGAAAGTGATCAAGAATTGTTTCCAGTAAGCGACGCTACTAGAACAACGTATGAAGATGTTGCGTAAACTATCTCAATTACGTCAATCCTGTTAATACAAAATATACAAGGGTTTCAAGTAAATAATTACACGAAGATTGAGAAACCAGATGAGGCGTAGCATGGTTTGGAGTTTGGAGAGGAAATGTTGTTGACTGCACATGGTTACACTGAACCCCTGATACTGGATTCAAGATTTCCCCGGTATTGATTCCTTGATGCTGTTTATGTCTACAGTAGATATATAAAAGTAATCCTCACCTTGTGATTTTCCCACGTTGCTTTATTTCTTCTCTCGTTTTCTACATGCTTTCAGAATCACCGTTGCCACTCCAACTAGATGAAAATACTTTTGTTGGGTACACAATGAGAAATTGTCCTAATCAGTGTTAGGAGGAGGGTCAAAACACGAATTGTGCAATTGCGAAACTGGTAAATCTCTCTACGGGTTAACTTACTAACTGGAACTGCCCTCAAATGAAACTTTGTCATCAATATATTTCAATCAATTTATGGGACAGAGCCGTTCCTATCCAACATCTGAATTAAATAAATCGTAATCAGTAAAACGGGTTACGCAATTATCTCTCCGCTCACCAACTACTATAACTCACTTCATTCCATCATCCCAGCAACAATAGTTCTTTAGTACAGAGACTCAACCTGAATCCTTTTGTCCTCACAAATATAGTTTACTTTATTAACGCTGACTTATAAACTATCAGATATAATTTGGCACACTTTGTCATTCTTCTGCTCTCCAATTATATATTCCCGGCCAACAACAAATAATTAATTGCCCTTCAAGTGTTCCTTTACAAAGCGGTTCATACCACCGTCGTCGTCGTGGAGTGATACAACTGGTACAACTCTTTCTGACTCCAGACTCTGGCTCCATTCCGTACGCTGTGTCGCACGTCGCACCATAGTCAGACTTGCCCTAATTATAAATATTTTATTGAAACTTTTTAAAATAATTCTATCCGGATTTTTATACTGTTCTCATCTCCCCATTCCATTCCACGCTCCGTAATGTTATTCATTTTATTTTCAGCCTTCAGATAAACATTATACAAAGTGAATCATCCATGGGGCGATGCATAGCTTTTAGCTTTTTCTTTGCCTACCCATCTACAAGACTTTGTTCAATATCCTCTATAACACCCCAACTATGAAGTGCTAAACTGTGACTACAGTTAAATTTATCCTTAACCAGTCAATGAATCGGAGAACAGACTTTCAGCAGAGAAGGCAGTTAAACAAGTTTTGTAGGAAGACGTCAGGAGAGTTTTAGCTTGCGAATGAGGTCAGTTGTGCGAATATTGCATTGTTGTGCTAAATTAATTGCCAACAGGATTATATAATGCCATTTTATTTCTCGCTTGTATTTCCTCTGAGCTCAAAGTCTATTACACCTTTAGCAAGCATCCCCAGAATTAATGCAGAATTAAAATGTCAATTAAGCTTTCAATATATAGTTAGCGGTAAAGGCTTGCTTATTCGGGTAGAGAATACAGAAGATCGACCAGATTTCATTGTATTTTATTTCGAGGAAGAGAGCAAGACACAGGGCCGAGCCTAGTGGAGACAGTGAGAGAGAAAGTTGAGTGAGAACATCCACGTCGCGGCGGGCTAGAAGCTGCTCAGACTTTCATTCATGGAAAGTATAACGAGTTCTAGGGCACCGTTGCGTCAGTGCCTGCGTACATCCATTTTATTTGCTCATCGACTTTTCAATACCCACGAACATCATCCACTTCCTTCCCTTCCCCATCTCTTAATTTCCTCCCTTTTTAACTAGCGTATTTCTCTCTCACCTTTTTTTTAAATTTTGCTATATATATATGTCTTTCAGGATCAGGAGGAGTGTATCGAAAGGTAAGTCTCAAGACTTTTCATCTCGCATACTCCTTTGGGCTAGGCATTTTCTTGAATCTTTGCTACTATGTGTTACTCTAATTTAAGAACTGATTTTGTTAACAAAGCAGAGCGCAGCACAGGACCCTGCATGACTGTTTGATCGTGAGAAAATCTGAATATAATTTGAGCGGTTTTAATCTCATTTCACAACACGAAAATACGTTCAAGAGCGGATAAACGCTGTAAGGGAGTTGGTACGATTCATTGATTTTAAGTGCGTATGTGGAGGATAATTTTGAACTTGAACCATACGCTTACGCATCTTACCATACCAACCAACCTTACGCTGTGTGTGTTCCTGGGAGATGTTCAAACGATCCCCAAGCTTTGGATGAATGAATGAATGAAAAGAGAAAGCATGTTGTAGTGCTTGAGGGAGGGATGAGGAGGAGTAGAACAAGAAAGTTGAGCTTACGCAGGAAATATGTTGCCATCCGCAATAATAGCCAATAGGGCAGGTGGAACGTTAAAGCAGCTATTACAGTCTTCCCACGACCGAGAATTTCGTCTCCAGGAGGCTGGATTCTGATTCAAATATGTGGAGTTCGAAATGGTAAATGTTAGATTTGCTCCGTTTCGTTTCGTTGACTCTGCAGGAGGATTCGAAGGAAGGAGTAGGAGCACAGAGGAAGATAAGTCAATGTTATTTTAAGCAATGATGAGCTTCGTAAGCAACGTAGGCCCTTTGAAGTTACAAATAGATATTACCCAGTTGTGAAAGCAAGGGAAGATGGGAGACGGTTAAAGTGTATCTCATGCATGGAGAAAGTATTATCGACATACGCATCCCGGAATTTGGCGGAGCGGAGAAAGGTGCCAGGCTGCTTGGCTGGCGTTTGGGATACGCGAAAGCGAGAGGCGCGTAATGTGCATATAATATGCGTGTACGCGCATATGCATCTCCTTCGTGGATAGTCGGAAGCTGGGAGAAAAGGAGCGAGAGCCTAGAAAGTAGAGAGCACGGCACGTGGCGAACCGTCAATCAATTCCTACTGACGTCATTCTCAGCCCCATTCACTGATTCGCTTTCATTCACAACATGCCCATTCAAAAGCCTACCCGGGTTCAGTGTCGTACTGGCGATCGTCCCAAACTTACTTCCACTCCTCGCTCACTCCTTTTCTTAAACTTTTCACTTTTGGAATTCCATTTTCAAGAAACCTAAGACAGATCCCCATATTTTGTAACGTTACACATCCAGCCCTTCAAGTCCTTCAGATTCCGGTGTCAAACAAGTGCTCTAAATTACGATGAAGTCCCCTCAAATTGCTTTACACAAAGCCTCCCAGCGATTCTTTTCCTCTGTTATTAACTAGTCCATTTTAAAGGATTCGAGAAAATCCTGTGACATTCTAATTCTTGAATTTGGTTTAAGTTTGTGCGAAAGATTTTAAAGTTTTGCGAGATCTTTCTGCCTCACATTGTTTCATCTACCAAAACTTTCCCCCCTCCAAGATGTGCAAATCGGATTGTACAGCACAACTACACGACAGTAGTGTTGGCTTTCACTTCCATGGATTGCGGATTGCGGATGCATCTGACAATAATCTTGCCCAGATGTTATAGCATCCTGGGCCGTATTCGTAAGTCTCGCTTTAAACTTTACCGTCTTTAAAAGCTACATAACAAGCATGTCTTTTGTACGCAAAAATTTCTTGTTACAATACCTCAGCAGAGTCCGTACACATTGTGTTTACACCATCATTTCCGATTGTGTTGAAATGGCTTGGTCTAAAATACAATTCTTACTTGCTTGGTAAAGTTTTTCGAGTTATACTGAACGCGTTTTGATTAAGGTGATTGTTTACTTTTAGTCATAGTAAGCACTCTGAGTTCAACTGATACTACGCTACAAAGTCGGTATTTTCCGGAGCTAATATAGACTTATATAGACATTGTGCATTCAAAGGAATAGTTTTGAATACACTGGACCTCAGCATTCCTCATTTCGGTCGGCGGTTCTCCCAACATTAGCAAAATGTTGCTACAGTTTGTTGGGGGCCAGTCAAGTCAAGCTGTCTGGGGAGGTTAATGTCCAGGAAGGAGCCCTCTAGTAAGTAGGTAACGGGACGGGCAGTTTGGCCAGGTAGTATAATTCAGAGAATTAGCGGCAGGACAATTATACGCGCAAATTATTTCGGTTACCTCCAAATCAGGTAGAGATGGCTGGACGCATCTAAAAATACACTAGACTATAAAAAATTTACTCTTTTAGATACTGTTGCGAAATTTAAGGTAAGGTTGCGAATGCAAGGACAATAAGAGACGGATAGGAAGAGTAGGAGAAGGAAGAGGCAACCTTGAGAAATTGTTGGAATTTTCCGAAATGATCTGACAAGCTGAGAGTGCCAAAAAGTATGTTCAGCCTGCTCATTTCTGCTATGCTAAAGGCTGTACCCCGGACAGAGTAACGAGCTACGAGTAACATAGTTTGTCACATTCCCATGGAAATATCTGTAATTTGATAAAACTTTACTGTCTTCGCGTGTGTATGTAGGCTTTAGAACGATCTTCTACTTCTTTACTGCTTCATCAGTTGGTTTCTAGAACCCGCTTAGGCAAATGCAAATGGATAGTCGGGGATTTAGAAATCTTAAAAAACTAATCCCAATTACCCACAGCAGAAGAATGCGTGTGAAGATTGAAGGGTATCATACATTCCAAGTTATGATTGTGGAGATGGTAGCATTGTTGCTAGTGTTTGAGCGGGATCTACGTACTGGTATGTAAGGTGCGTAATGTGCGTAAGCATTCCACCCTCTCCGTGAGGAGGATGCAGGAATAGTGCGTATATGGCGAAGGTATGGACCAGGACCACCTTATTCAAGGAAGAGAAGAGATGGATACATGTGCAGAGTGGCTTAAGGTTCATTTCGGCAATGAGAATTTTTCGGGGTGACGTAGCTCGGAAATAGCGTCATACGAGGTCGGCGATGACGTTAGTTATTTCTTCGGGGGAGGAGGAGGAGGAGGAGGAGGAGGAGGAGGAGGAGGATGGGGAGCGAGAGAGATAGGATCTTTTCAGGATGGTTCATCGACCTAACTTGTGAATGCACAGGGGGAGAGGAGGAGGAGGACTACTAGAAGAACACATACTCTCCCTCCTCTTTCCCTACTCCTCCTTGACCCAATTATTCCTCCGTGGAAGTTGGCAACTCAACTAGGCTAACAATTCACCACCAGCACCACATGACCTTTTCCTTATTCCTCCTCTTTCTATCATATCTGCACGTATATCAGATCAGATGAATGATGGACTTTCTCCTGCTTTCTCCTCCAGAATAGTTAGCTCTGAAAAGCATCTCCAGTCATGGGTGGTTATATTGTAGTGTAGGGTGTAGTGCGTGTACCCTCTTTTCAGTCCGCAACCGTGCTACAAACATCTGAACTTGCGTTTTCCAGTCTGCCATGGAATTTCTACAAGATCTAGTGACCGTGTCTACTGCCTACAGTCAGGTCACGTTCTGAATATTGAAGGGGTGTGTTTAATCTGGGTTTACTAAATGCGACTAAGCTGGGAATTTTCTAACACCGGACTGATTTGATTAACTTTAATTGTACATTATTCTTTATGTGTACTACAACATGACTGGAAGCCTGAACATATTGGTGATTTTGGAGCGTTGGATGGGATGATGAGAAAGGTGTGACTATTGTGAGCAGAATTAAACTTCATTGGAGTCATTTCGAACGATTCATTGTACCATCTGGATTTAAACTAAGCGAAAAAAATGGCACAGTTTCATTTACACCAATGGATTTTATCACGCCAAAGAAAGTGTAGTCACACCATTTGTACCCTGCCGCATAACTGTTCTGGAAGTGCTGTTTTGATTATGGATTTGCTGGAAGTCTGGAAGTAGGGATCAGAGGCTTTCTCCTCCCCCGCTATACAAAGTTTGAGAATAAGCTGACGGTAGGGTGGCCGAGACGATTCTCCTCTCCTGTTTCAATCCAATGCTCCAGTTTCTCTCACTTGCTTACGCACTCACTGCCACTTTTTACAGCCCTCTGACGCACACGCATCAACAAATCCGCTTCCTCCTCCGCTATCGAAAACCCATCTGCTCCTCTTACGCACTTTCTCTTCTACTCCTCACTTCACTCTCAATGTCCTTTGTTCCACATATGCTGAACTGCCGTTGCCGTTCCCAGACACCCTCTTGGTATCCACTAAGCTCTTTTTACCCAGCCTACGCAACTAGATTTCCCCGTTCATCCATACAAACCCGTTTTTCTCCAAGTTCTTTCTCCAGCTTGTCCAGCACTGTGTTGGGAGTTGGGATCATGCGATAGACTGCCGATAGACTTTGAATGATGTATGTATCTTTGGCTGGCAGCACCTAACGACAGAGCCAGATTAACTGTCAGTATAAAGTTTCATTTATAGTAATTAGCCTCCTCGAATGATTGCAGTTTATATTTTTATTCCGACCAGTAGTATAATTTCCATAATGTTCTGCCGCTTATTTCTACGGTTCTACCGTTTTGAAACTGTGAGATATTCTGTTGTCCCCGAAACTCGGTTACGTGCGTAAGCACATTCTGTCTTACTTTCTCTCTGTCTACGCACGCATCTTGATTACAGCAATTCACCAGACCCACTTCACCTACTTTTTAACCATTTCCCAGCTTCATGAATGGCAAGAAGGACGCTGATTCACGCATCTGCACTTGAACCTGACGTAATACTTTTCTTTGCGTGTGCGTACTGCGTACCAGGAGGAAACCACCTTGAAGCTCGCATATTTCCTCCTCGTTCCACACGCACTCACTCCTTGGGATGAATGTAAGGATAGTGCGTTCCAGAAACAAGGACAGATGAGTTCTATATTTAGAACTTTCCCCATAAAACCCATTTGGAAACTTTATTTTTGGACTTGTGCTTCTATAACCTTGAATCAAAATTTCTTCTCTTCTATTCGAGGGGAAACCGTAATGCGGCCTCAAAATGGCAACTTCGGACGGGATATTCCCAAATTCTCACAACCTTGCCCATTAATAAAAAAATTTGTCAACCTGTAATTTAGTTTATGACACCTAAACTAGTCTTCAGATAATATAGCTTGCTCCTATTCGTTTTTATCAATTAACATCCAGTTCAAAATACTTTTCGAAATTCACCCCGGTTTCCATGTTTCTTTTTTAAAGTTCGTGTCGTTTTTTCGACGGGTTTAGTCAATTCCGTTTCTATTTTTTATTATATTTTTCATTTATTATATTTGACATGCAGGTTACACAATATTTTGAATCGTATTCCTTTCATTCAGAACATTGAGGATTCTACCTTGACGGACACTATAGGTATTTAAGGTTAAGATTTCCAACGACTAAGATGTATTGAGTCTTAAAACTTAGATCTTTAAGAAAAATCGTGAAAAAGGAACACAAATAGCAATCTAGTACGATCTAGTACGATTGCGTGGTCACAAAGCGGTTTCTGTAAAAATGTAGATTTATTGCTAATTGCTGTTGTAAACGGATTAATGGAAGGTTAACACGATGTAGGCTCTAAAGGCTGATTTAGGATCACGGAGGAGAATTGAAAGGATGCTAACTAGAGAATTATGGTAGTTCGAGGAATTAATTTGTGATTTGCGGGGGCAGGAAACGGGATAAATTCTAATCGGGCATCACTACAAGAGAAAGGGACGAAAAAAAAGACGGTGAAAGGTGGACGTTGCGCTTTTCCGGGTTTTCTTTAGGTGGTAGCTAATCAGAACATGGCACGGAGCACTACTCCGATAGAAAATTCAATCTTCCATGTACACTGCATAGAACGAAGGAACTGAATTAGCGGACATCGTTCTGAAATATTTTTAGGCAGCAGAGAAGCAATATTACAGCTTCATTGTCACAGGAAACGAGGAAAGACTGAGCAGAGGGCGTAGGAGACACGTGGCTATTTTTTACTTAAGAGTAAACTTACCATTAGTAAACTAGAACTTCAGTGTGGATTAGATCTATCGCTGTTGCTTTTGAGGGTGTCAATATCCTTGGAAAATAAAATAATGGCATATAAATACATTGTCTCTGTGACTTAATAACTTTTGATTACATGGTGTGTAGTCTCTATCAGAGAAGATGGACTATATGGCGCTACCGTGCCTGGATACAGTGTCGATATGGTGCAATATTAAAAACCCTCCACCTCCTTCGCATATGTCTTCTGATGACCGAAAAGATAGACTAGAAAGTCTCATTCCAGTATTTCCATGGCTTTCAGAATCCTATTTGCTGGGCGCATAACCACGTTAAACGTCCCTACTAATTCATACCCTCTTTATCCGGACGTACCGTTGTCGTCCTCTGCCCGGGACCATGCACAAGATTGCATGTTCTCACTAGCTATATCCCTTATGAACTTGCTAAGGTTTCATCTATCTCAGGTCAACCCACTTCAGTGAGTACCAAAAATCCAATTACAACATATTTCACAGTATAAAAACAGGGTGTCGTAGAAATTCATGATTTTTTATTCAATGTCCGCCCTCCAGGACACATCTCACCTGAAAACTGCTCTCAGACTTACTTTTTTCTAAGTAACACCGCCTGTATCTTTCTCATCTGTTTTCTCAAGCCCGGTTTCGTATTCTGTTTCTTGCCTTGTTTGTGCCGTGCTAGTTTACCTAATTGGTGACATATTTGGTAAATTTGTGATCTTCTAACTGTAGTTTTTACGAATAATTCCAGGAAGATCTTCCTAGTCAATCCAGATTCCCGTACAAGCAGGAATCTAAAGCTAAAAATTTGAATCTGCTTGCAGACAAGACCGGAATCAGATTACAGATGAACGGACGTGAATCTTGAAGAGTTTCTACAAGACTAGTTGTCCATAACAGCTGCTGGACATTGCTCAAGATGAACAAAAACTCTTGTGCGTGTGACAGCGGCTATTTTGGTACAACGATTGCAACTATTTCAACGAGAAGATGATGTAACAGGCAAATATCTTGGCTCACTCACTCAACCCGTGTCAAGCCATTTTCCGTCACATCAGGTTTCTGCAACTCGTAAAAAAACTGTGAGCAGGGAAGAATCCAGTCTAACATATCTCTCTTGCTGTAGCGACTGTACATAATGGTGACGGGGTTTGACACCTCAACAATCTCGAGCACGAGCCTGCCACGTCAGTTGTTTATTAAATGAGCTACTTTGAGCAATTTTTTCTTTCATCTTTGCATCGGCAACATTGTCAAGGAGACGCCTTGAATTGAATATCCATTATTATTATGAGCTCAATTGAGAGTGTTTTATGCGATTGTTTTCAGTTTCCATCATGGTTTTTCTTTTATCTGGAGGGATACAGCTTTTCTTTATCAGCAGCATTAATCAAAAAGCAGTCCTTCCAAAACATCTAGTCCCGCAGCTTCCTTGAATCATTTGGAAAGATGATTTTTAGATTAGGCACTCGCTCAATATCCAATTGTTCATTCCTTTAATAAAATGTTTTTGCAATAAAATTACTTAAAGAAACAAGATGTTGCCACTGCATTTATTTGTTCTCTAGCAAACACATATTGAAATTTGGGGACAGGAACATATTTTCTCTCTGTAAGAGCAGCTCTAAAAACCGGATAAACCATGATAAACCGATCAGGTGGGGTGAGATGCTTACTACAGAAGGACGGTGAGAATTTATCCTATGGCCTCTAAGCTGACACCGGATGTGTGCGGTACTGGACACTGTCGCAATTTTTGTGGGGTAACGTCTACGACTCTTGCACTACCTTATCGCTCGTAGTGTGTGTCGTATACCTTCCCTTCGTCCTCTCGTCAAGCGGACGGAAGTAACATTAAGGTTTCCATCCACTAAATGGATTGCTTTCGTTACATCAGCTTCAACCTTTGCTGTAACTCGTTCCTTCTCCGAATCTCTCACTTCAATCCTCTCCCTCACATTATGTGAAGCAGCTCGAAAGACTGTGCTTTCCCATTTTTGATTTATCGTCTGTCTTTACCTGATGTAAGATATCCCCTAATACTGAGTCAGTCTTATATAGCAGGTGTAGATGGTCTGGTCAGACGGATGATATAGAAATGCAATAAAGTAATTATGCATATGACAGGGCCACAACTGAATGCACCAATATGGCCTGACTTGACTGGGAGGTTTCGAATACCTAAAATCATGTCGTCGTGTTCCACCAAGATATCCGTAGTAGTGCATAAGCGGAAAAATTTAGCAAGGCTTCTCCATCCGAGGGGCTCATCATGCCATCCGAGATTAAATGTCATGAAGGAGCTCATGAGTGGACATGACAATCTCTATCTGCTCTGCTATCACTCCACCAAAAAAGTCACCATTATCTCGTCGTTACTGCATTTCTCCACCCCTTCAACGTCTGCAGTCACAGTAATCTTTTATAATATCCACAAGTACTCTATTCCATTATGTTACTTGAAACCGGTGGAATAAACCCAAGTGAAATAAGCCATCAATCATGAGAGCAAAGCTAAATATTGAATAAAGTATTTGAAACTTACAGGAGAATCGTTGACAACTAATTGCTTAGGCTCCAATTTTCCATAAACATCTATCTTGTCATCTTGTGCCCTTACAATTGTTAGACGCAAGACACCATAAAGCATTTCATAGCCTCTGCGTGTACACCTATAACCTTGAAATCAAGACTTTCTCGATGATATATTTATCTGACGTCGACTCTCTCTCTCTATATTCCATTACTAAGTCCAAGCTATTCTGTTTTATTTTTTTAAGTGTATTTACAAATGATGAAAGTTACATAAGGTATACATTAGGACTAAAATTTAAATTGCAAAATTAAATAACAGGACGGTTTTCATGCAGTAGCTGACTACAAAGGTGAAACCAAACGTTAGAATTGCGTGCTCACTAACCCACAGCTTATTTGCAAGATTATCATGGAAACGTTTCTGTTGATTTTTCTTTCACGCCATGCATGTAATGGTCACATGATATCCTGTTTACGTGGCAAATCCCAATTTGAAATTTCGTAATAAGCTAATATATAGTTTAGAATTTCCCAGGACGGTGTATAAACTCCATTGCTGTAGTTATACCACTTATTGATTATTTCTGCGATGAAAAATACATCTACTAAACCTTTAACTTATACAACGATCTGGATCTAAATATCATTACATCGCAGATAGTACCAGGACTAGCAGAACCGTCTATCCATATCTACTAATGTATCACTTTACAAAAATGTAGAATAGGTTTGGTTTCATAACTATTAAATATAATCTAACCAGAAGCACAAACGATCCTAGATTACTCACGTTAATATATAGTATAGCTGTTTACAAAAACGTCAGTTTAAGCAAGCTTTGATTAGGTTTACCCTAGCCTTAGCCGTCTTAACCAAATCAATAACTATGTAGTCATCAAACCTAGGCTAGCCTCTTGAGAGTATTGCTTATTTATCCAACACTATGGCCACTCTGTGAAGTAACGTTTGTATAAGTCAGCTTATGTAATTCAGAGTTTCAGCGAGAAATTTACGTATGTAGCGGGGCAAAGAGAAGACCGGCTATTATTCTTACATTCGTAAGCTACAATTCTGCGTATCATGTTACATAATTACTACATATCAGATAGAAATGTCAACTGACATATCCATGACCCAAGAAATCCCGCGCTGTTAACTAGTATAAATATGTAAGCTTTACTAAGAAGGAAAACAAAAGCGTTCAATCCGCGAATGTATAAAAGGATTAAGGACAGTCCGCTGTGGCTTGCGGCTTATTGCCTTCCTAAAATTATTATATTAAGCTAGACTGTGCTGCATATACAAAGTTCAGAGTTAACCGCTTAGCAGAACAATCCCGTTAATTAGAAGTAGCACCTACTTCGTTTTAGTGTGGAATCCAAGCTGCAAACCATAGCTCCTTTAAATGGATAGTTCGTTACCCACGTAGTGAAAGTTAAAAATTTCAGTCAAGTTAGTCAGACAGTACTTGAGGAGACAGCGCTATCTGTGGGAGCCCGAAGGATTCTACGGAGACAAGATGCATATAATGTGATTGAGTACACAAGGCGGGTAGATGAAAGATTCGGATCGTTTCAGCAATGTCAAATTCCCGAGCACTTCTGTCACTTGTGACGGAAGGATCCGAGCTTGGCGGACCACTACGAGCAATGCTGATTTGTCGGGGGTCCGAGGAATTTCCCGTTTGCCGAAGAGATATAATCAAATGCGCTGCTACTACGGCTCGGCAGAGAAAAATACCCGAGGAAGATCGAGCAAGGAGCAGATGGATCTGGAAGGAGGAGAAGGGCAAATTGTTACCACCAACTCCAGAGACGAGAAGATTAGGATTTCATTTGGGTAGCTCAACCCTCATATCAGGGAGCGGACTAGTCAGGAGCGTGTTGAGAGCAGGAAAGTTTGAACACGAAGCTTTAGTCATACCGATAAGGAATTCAACATTCACACTCGGCTCTTACAATCAGAGGAACGAGAATACTGATGCATACAGTCCCGAGGAAGTTCAAGTGAATCTTGTGAAGGAGAAGAAGTGCTGTGTTCGTGAAGTAGATTCTGCAGCTATAAAACCTTGGTCCGTCGTAACCTCTCGTCAATGCTGTTTTGGGTCACCAGTGAGTGAACGAACAGCTACCGCCGTGTTAAATCCTATTTACAATCCAATATTTGAATTTCAATTAAAAACAAAATTTGCAAATCCTCCTCGAATTTTTCACCAACGTCGTCTCTTGGAGTCCACTCATTTCAATTTTGATTCAGCAATCTTCTCTCCGCTCTCAACGTCCTCGTCATCGCTTCTCTGCTTATTACACCAACATTTAAAACTTCGTCGACACTCGAACAATTACTTTTCAACCATGGCATCATCATCCGACAAAAATGGAGGAGGAACCAAGGTCCGCCAAAATTTCCCTGAAGTTTGCGAAGGACTTATCAACAAGCAAATCAACATGGAATTGTACGCAAGCTACGTCTACATGTCCATGGTAAGTCATAGTCGGGTGTCGCATTAACTATCTTTAATTTAAAACACGAACATTTAACATCCCACGCTGACAGTCACTATCGATTTCGACTTTACGCATTATTTCAAATCCCTTGGCACAACTTCCAGCATTTTCCGTGTTCTTTTAAAAGCGCTTCCTAGGGTCGAAAATCCGTGGCAGGTTTATCACAGGATATTTCCTAGTAAACTCCTTACATATTTTTCATTATGTAACTATCTTAAGGGCTGTCATTTTTAAAAGTTTACAGTATTCCCTATTTGTCGTTAGTTTCATTTATATTCTTGAAATGCTATCTGCATATGTATTCCTTAGACTGTCAGGGAGAAAATACCTTGAAGCCATACGTAATAGTAGGTTGTTTGCAAGTGCGCAGTTGACAGTCGGGTGACAAGTCAAAGTCCAAGGGCCGCGGGAAACGAGTCTGTTTTTTTAATCGTCCATTGGCTTCAAAACCATAAAATTAAAGATATTTATGTTTATATCTGTAAACTTCTACCGCTTTTAACATGTGTCACTGACGGGCATG
The DNA here is from genome assembly GCA_906901655.1 of Sminthurides aquaticus. Taxonomy (NCBI): domain Eukaryota; kingdom Metazoa; phylum Arthropoda; class Collembola; order Symphypleona; family Sminthurididae; genus Sminthurides; species Sminthurides aquaticus. Next base: position 525,303 of record CAJQTT010000001.1, read on the forward strand.
CACGAAACTACAATCCAAATTTATTAGCCAAATATATAGAGGACAATAATACAACGTATTAATTCAACAAAATGCTACGATAATGTTTCACTTACATGGATGTCATGCTACCCGTCATAGTCCTCCCTGTGGAGTTATGTCCTATGGATTTATTCTTATTGATTTCAAACGTCAGTTTCCTCAGTTTATTTGCTGTCGCGCTTTATCTATGAAACGCTGATAAGATTTCAATTGACTCCTCACTTTTTAAACTTCCCATTCCAGTTATGTTCCGAACTTGAGTGAACTCTTAATCGATCATACTTAATATTTTTTCAATCCTCTCCAGGCCTATTACTTTGACCGTGACGACGTCGCTTTCCCGGGGCTCCACAAATTCTTCAAAAAGAACTCTGATGAGGAGCGCGAACATGCTGAGAAATTTATGAAGTATCAAAACTACAGAGGCGGAAGGGTCTTCCTTCAACCTATTGCCAATCCAACTAACGATGAATGGACTTCTCCGTTGGCTGCTATGACAGCTGCGTTGGACCTCGAGAAAACTGTGAATCAGGTATGTGGATTGTGGATACATTAAAGGGCAACAAAACATTAATTTGAAAGCACAATTACATGAGTCATACATCGGGCGTAATCATTCTTGTAGTTCCAGGAGCTAGAACAGTGATAGCCTGCTTCAAATATTTACTCTGTCCGTATAGGGATTGCATAGATGCTAAAATACTAAATCCACACATTGCTATTTGTCAAGGATAAGTTTGCAGACATCCAAGTTGTTAGAAGCATCACAGTTGTGCGGTGAACGTAACAATAGAATGTAGGATTGTAAAATATACGCTAATATCCCTTACACCTTTGTGAAAGAAGTCATTATTTCTCATGAATAACGACTGATAATACTTACATATGATTTTGATTTTACTAAGAATTTTGTATACATACATACAGGTCAAGAAATTGTTTCGTTTTAAACTCGGAAACTTACTTGGAAGATTATATGTATTATAGGATTCTTCGAGTTTTCTGTTGAGGATTTTCTGCTATAGTGCTAATATTGTTTGATAGGTGGCGTGAACAGCATCTTATATCAAAGAAAAACTTGCCAATGTGATGTCTCTTCAGCTGGAATATTTTATTGGTAGAAAAACTTGGTCCAAGAGACCTTCGTAAAATATCTTAATATCTCCAGAAACAGGAGGATTAGTTTGTAATCGGTTAATCTTTATCTGTACGAATGGAAAATTAGTCGTACAAAAATATTGGTATGGATTAAAATAGCCTTGCACAGACCTTTCAAAGACAGTTGACTCCGCAATGCAAGAATCATAGTAGAAAAGTAGAATAGTTCCTACGGAAATGATTATGATAAACCTGTTTAACCAATGGCTCTTCCAATTCTTATATGTTGGTTGACAAATTTTGTGATTAAGTTGAATCTATTTATTTTCAGACTCTCTTGGAGCTACACAAAGTAGCTGGTGAAAACGGGGACGCTCATTTGTGTGACTTTCTCGAGGCGGAATTCTTGGATGAACAGGTGAAGGCAATCAAGGAATTGTCGGACTTCGTGACCCAGTTGCAACGTGTTGGCACCGGGCTCGGAGAGTACATTTTCGACAAAGAATTTCATGAATAATCTGAACCTATGTTTTTTACTCTTTCGAGAAATACATGTGAATCGTAGAAATTTCTATAAATATTTTCACTTATTGTTCCGTTATTATTGTACTTCACTGATTATTGGTCTGAATACGTTTTTATTTCCTTTGTTTTTGCATTACATTTGTGCCCAACAATTTTTACACATGTATTGTTTTTTACGAAGAATTCACAACTTTCGGAATGCGCGCACATGTCCAGGAAGCCCTACCAGTTTTTGTCCTTCGACGTTTTCACACCGCAGTAAATTATTGAAAGTGATTCGTTCCGTAACAAAATATCCTGCATGATTTCAAGAATGCTCGCAAGTCAGTCGTTGTTGTTGCCTGCGAACCCTGACATCTTTGTCTACTGAAGAGATTGTTCTTTACTCACTTCAGTAATTTAGAAGTAATAAATTCTATCGTATATATATTTAAATATGCTACATAAATATTAAAAATTTAATAGTGTTGAATTTTCAAACTGCTTCATCGTTGTTTAGGGATGTGATTGAGCCGATCACAGAGTAGCATAACAACAGAGAGCTTGTGCATTAGAAGAAAACAGACTGATTGATTACCATCAATTACGAATCCAAATTACTCACATATTCAGTTTAAGACTGCCATTGCCGGTTAAACTTGATTGAAGCGATTCCCTTGATCCGTTGTTGTTGATTAACCTAAAAGGCACACAAGTAGAAGAATTTCTGCCATGTACTTTAAATTAACACGGTTTCTTTCGTTAATTCAGTTCATATTTATAATTATCTACGAGGAAGCCAGCTTAGAAGTAATAGCTTGAAAGCGCTGCAATGCCTCGATAAAAGAAAGGCTTTGATTCTTGGTCAATTAGATTTTTTCATGGCATGCAATCTGTAAATTGGTTAATTGGAAAGTTAAACATGTTAAAGAAACTAGCGGCAGAGATATAACATCATTCATCTCAGCTCCCTGATTACGTTTCTTAAGAATGTTTCATCAACTTTCGAGAGTTTCTTGTTAAGTAGATTTGTATTTTATCAGCCTGCACACAAGAGCGACTGGGCTGAATGCGCTTTAAAGGAGTATAAATGTGGAAAATTGGTAAGAAGGAGAGAGCAAATACAGAGGAGACCTTTGCATTATGTGATAGCGAGCTTTTTTAGGAAGGTCGTGTGGGGATTGAATGAATGAGTGTGATGGAATAGATTTTTTGTGTGAATACAATTAGACCAGGGAAAAGAAGGAGAAGCAAGGGGAGAAGACTACATGCTTATGAATAGGTTATAATTGAGTGAGAAGACGAGATGGGGAGAGAGGGAGAGTATCCAGGAAGGTTTCCATTCTGAAAGCCGAAAAAAACTGAATTATGAATGTCAATAATATTTTAATTAAAATTTCGGAAGCTAAGAGCAGAGAAGCGGGATGGGAGAGGGTTGGTTGTCGGGAGGTTGGAAAATTAAAAAAAGTCTCTCATCATTAATGCATATATATGAACTATAAGTAGCGTCACTTTCATTAAGATGACATAAATATTTCACCATGATCTAAGAACTATATTAGATCTAACCGTCTCACTTTACATCCACTGCCTCTGGAAATTGAAAGAAGAAGGAGCAAGAAAAACAGTAGTAGAGAATACGACAAAAGGCCTTGCGTAGATACAAGTATATGAGTCCTTGTTTCGTACGATGGCGATAAGAGTAAGATGCCCGTATTGCCGTATTATAAAAGGTTTATATGCTAGAACCTGCTCTGTTTTTTCTACAGAATCCGGTACCGTTCAACTTCAAAAAAATGATGGATATACATCGACTGAGTCATATGTTGAGATGATAGCGGAATGTAGTGTACAGACAGATTCTTACTTTTGAACCCTCTCTGAAATGATGAATACAATAAATGTGAATGAGTTGGATGGAGGTAGGATAGAATAGGGTAGTATTACTAATATGTAGGAGAAGCGTTTGAAAAAAATTCACTTCCTCGCTCATTTCCTCTCAAATTTCCCCCAAGCGGTCTATTCCCTTTTAATTAACAGCACCGGAGAATCTGTGCGTTAATAAGAATAAGGAGGATGAGGGTAAGAGAGATCGAAAAAATCACTCGCTAAAATTCCCATCCCACTCAACTCACTCTTCTCTCCTTCAGCCATTCCTTCGCTTTTCCTTCCCCTTCTATTCCCTTGTCCCAAACGAGAATAACAGGATTTTCAAATTTTAATACTTTCCCCACTTGTCGTCCCTCATTTCCGGCCCAGCTTCAACTTCAATTAGCTCCGTCCCGAGCCGGTTTCAGGAGGCTGCAAAGAAAACTTTGAAATATTATTGTGAGCAGTGAAGCCTTCGTTTCTGGTATCTTGCCCTGTACCATCCAGAGGGCAGCACAACATCTCCCACTTGACCCCTTCAGTTACTTCTCCACTCCTCCCTATCCCTTCTCCTTTCTCCAACTTTCTTTTCCTGGGCTTCCAAGCTAAATCCATTTCATTCAACTTATTCCATCAGTTCCACCATCCGAATTTTGGCTCACGGCCCATAGAATTCCAAAGCTTTTCGGACCGAAACTTTGAGCTCTCGGACAAATCAGTACAAACTTGTTTAGCCATTGATTCTTGCGGCTCTATTCATCCATGATTGATGACCTTCCATTTGCCCTGTGAACAGAGACGATAGGTAAAGTGTGCGGGCATTAAGACGGAAGCTGAATAACATCCGCTTCCATCTCAATGCGGTTCCTTTCCGCCATCTTCTATCTTCCTCCCATCAAAGTTTTAAGTTCTTAAAAGTCATTCCAGCAGTCGAGAAAATTATAAACATTTTATCTCTCCTATCCGCAAACTTCCGAAAAAGAGAAATAAATGTATCACGAAACACACTGCCACATATCTTATAATTCGGTACTTGTTTCATTCCTCAAGAAAACGGCATAAGTATATACTGTACGAGATACTTTTAGAAGAGCATCATGAAAAATCCTTACATGCACATATGGAACGCTTCTGCTTGAATGCTCTAAATGAGTACTTACATGAATGCAGGGGTTATGGTTCTACTTACTTGTTAATTGCTAGCAAAGAACTCGTTACCTAATAGGAACTGACAGGGCAACTCACCCGTAGAGATAACCTGAGAAGGATTTAATCTAACACGCTATCTACCACATTTGACATTCGTGTTTGTGTAACTAAGTTCGGAATGTTCAATCAAGCTTGAGACATCCCTTCTTCCTTTGCATGTCACTCTATCAATTCTTGCAAGCTCTTTTTCTAATAGATATTTCCTCAATCCGGTCCTAGCATCATGCAAACCTCATCGAGTTAAAGATTTACTCCTTTCAGTCGTATTTCTCTCTTATTCGCCAACACATAATTACCTGACAGCGTGACAGCATAAAAATTTATATAAATTAAATCCAACAGTTTCAGCAGGTGTCTAATTTGTCAATTAAAATTTTAATTTCAGTCAATCCATCCAAGCAAAACCACTCTCATGTACATTTTATGTCTGAAGGAGAAGAAAAACACGTAAAGGCTCATTGTCCCCAATCGCGGTATTGCCCTACGGCTATGGCAAAGAAATAGTCTGAAAATGGTAGTCTCCCAAATCATGAGACTCTACCTCTAAAGGTTGAATAATGTTGGTGTGGTACGTTCTACCTTCGAGATCGAGGACCTCGAGGTACAGTTGTATAATAGGTACATGGTAGAAATGCATAGTATTGCGGACAGAACTGAGAGATTTGAACCGACTGGCGGCGCAGGGTTTGTGAAGGGACAATTTTGTGGGAGAAGAAAGTTGGTTGCTTTTGTTTATGCGATGTGAACCATAAGAAGGTTTAGGAGTATACTCTATGTGCGGATGTATACTTGCCAAATGTAAAATAGTTTGAGTTGCCGTAGCTGAGAAACGGAAGAGAGGGGCAAGGGGTGGAGAAAGTATGATCTCTGTGGAAGGAAGAGAAGAGGCTGTGGGAGTCTAGGAGATGAAGAGGAGCAGAGCGAAGAGGTTTTACGTAGAATTTTAATTAGTTTTGTGTCATTTTCGAATGCGAGCCATCTGGTTTGGCGATTATTGTTATAAAGTTGGCAATCTGTATGGAGGTGATTCATATAGAAAATCCAAAACTCAGTAATTACAAATAAATTCCCTAATTAATGCAAAACTCTCGTGTGCTGAGGGAACAGAAGGAGAAAGGACCAACATCTTTCATAGTCCAAGCTCCAAGGTGCGGAAGCACAGAGTTTAGCTCCCTGATGAGGCTAGAGGAGAAAGTGGAGAAAGTAGGGGATAGTAGAGGGGAGAGCCGGGAGAGAGAGAATAGGAAAGAGAAAAACAAAAAGCCACCAAAACTTTAGCACCTAATTAAAACAGGAGAATACCCTTTCTATGTAACTTTCTTTAGACGTTTCCATATTAATAAGTTGGTTCCGACGAGGCCACACCTCAATTATTGAAGATTCCTTTACCTACATTATATCGGGGTTTTGTTCCTCTCTTATCTCTCTCTCGTGCATGCTCTCCCGCAGCGTTCCCGTAGGTATCTCCTATACTTCCACTTTCCACCACTGCTACATGCAAATTCGCGCGCTCTCTCTCCCTTCTCTCGCATCCTCGCATGCAAACGGATGGTGGTAGACGAAGAAATATGTCAGTCTCATCAGACAAAGACAGAGAGAAAGGAAAAAGTAGTACTCACTAGGAAACTAGCATTCAGAGAATCCTTCCTGTCTTACCATTGAAATCTTAAACTTTCTACCATTCCAGAATGAAGCCGCCCTCATCCCTACATACACTTTCATTACCCGGCTCTCCGCTACCTACCATTTGACTCAATATGCACGTATTGTGGCCAAGAAACAGGTTATAATGACTGCATAAACTTGTTCGTGTCGTCCAAATTTACTTCGTATTTGTACATGTCACTCGTTGAAATAAGCCCCGAATCCCTCCACCCAAAACACGACTTCCGTCGTTCTATCTCCATCCATATTTATGATTCCTCCTAAATGTTTCTCTTATCTTAGACTTAACAGTAACTTAACAACTAAAAGGAAGATGGAAGGGCGAAGGAAAACATCTCTCGTAACACCTTTTAGTGTCACCTAATAAGTTAAGAGGCTACGAATTTAAGGAAATCAAGCATGCTAACCAATGCAAGAGATTTCATCAGTTAAAACCAAAATCTAAGCATCTTTTTCTTTGAATTTTACCTCGAAAATTTATCAACCGTCTTCTGGAACAACAACACTGTCTAGGTGAGGTGAAAGTCTAACATTATTTACATTATTACTCAACCATCTCTTCAAGAACCGCCAATGTGGATTCTTAACGAATTAAGCAAGTAAACTTTCCACAACCACACTTCACTTGTCGTTCATTTAAACAAGGGAGTGCATTAGAGAATCGCTGCCCTTGCCACCGTTACCTCTGTTCACGTCTTCTATTCTAAGTCATCTCATCCCCATGCAGTCCAGAAGTCCTTCGATTTCGCTTTTGCAGTATATAGTATATACTTCATCACTTCACTATATTCCTTATCCTTTCTGACTTTGCTCTCAAAACTCAGGTTTTGTCGCGTATCACTCCGCTAGTCTTTTGGCATGTATGATTCAAGTTGTATTCCATGATCCAACTTGAAAGAAAGAATAAAAAAATGACATGGGCGCAGTTTTTCGATAATTTCAGAAAATATGTTTAAGGCTTATACATATTTCTGCAAACTATGGTTTCAACCATTCCCTTTCTCTATCGTCGAGTTTCTTTGACGAAAAATCCGGTAGGCGAAAGCAGTTTGGGGCACCGATTAGGGATAACGTGAGAGAAACGTGTTGATAATCTTCCTATTGCTTATAATTGCCTTCTAAATAGAGCCAAGATAAGATTTTTAACACATATTCCCCAGGGATACTCAAGCTTATGGCTCGGAGAGACATTCTTTTCTCAATTTTTTGCTATGTACCCCGCCAAAAGTTCCATTTTGCCCCTTTAGCCGCCTGCCTGCTTATCATCTCTTAAGATGAGTCAGAGATAGAACATGCTGTTTTTCCGTATTCTACCCATCTACCCCTTGTCCTGGATCATATCCAACCAGTCACTTTTGATTAGCTTTCAGGAAGAGGAGGAGGAAACCTCAAAAACATTTAGCTTTATCTCGTTTTTCTCACTCTACAAAAATGTGTTAAACATTACCTTCGTATCTAACTAACCAAGCGCCACTTGCAATAGCCATTTTAATCTCTTCTTTCATGTTTCTTCCTCTTCATACACACGCAAGGATCTGTAAGGGCTCATCCCTTCTTCCTATAGATAGATAATTTTATTCCAACAAGTCATTTTTCCCCACCATTTTCAGTAGTAAAATCCTACGCCGTGCCATCCATCCTATCTTTTCTCTGAACCTAAGAACCTAAAATTGTTTGGCTATTAGAGGTTAGACCGAAGATCGGGCAGTCGAACAAAGCACAATCCATTTATGTGTACACATATTTTATTCCTTGCTCATTATTTCGTCTCCTACTCTGACCTCTGCCCATATTGCAGAGTCTTCATTTCTTTCCATGTACCAGCTTTAACATAATCCGAGAGCCACCGCAACCACCGCGAGCATAGAGCGACTGGCTACAGGCGGGATGTTTTGGAAAATCTTAGTATTGTCTTTTTGAATCAACTGCCGTGGTTAGCGATTGCTTCAATGAGAATTTCGTACAGTAGCGTTTTAGATATCCCAAGCTGTTTTTGGTCTACTTCATAGTCTCTAACGGAGCATAGAAAAGAATTTGCGGCGCGAGTTTTTAAAATCCGTCTAAAAAAATGCAGAGAACGAGAAAATTCGCGAGTCACAGTTGAAACTGCATAAAAAAGTATTAATTCGTACATATGTATGTATCAAGAAAAATAAAACAGATTGAAGTTGCAGACAGCTTTGGTTGAATTCGTGTGCAGGAAAGAGGGAGGTTCAAGCGATGAAAATTCAATTTGGAGATAAATAACCACGTTAGCTAATATTAACCACTTTGATATCCATGGCCAAAATCATTGAGTTAGAAAATGAAGTTAAGGGTTATTCAGGTGTACAACGAGGGGATGAAAAGCAGTAGGAAAGAATAGCAGAGGATCATCATAATCATTAGCCCTTCTTCTTATGAAAACTGACTGACTGAGAGGCTGGAAAATGTGGAAAAATAAGCATCTCTCAAGCGGAGGGTTATCTTTTCAAACGTTTTTCCGATCCGATCTTCGTTACCCCTACCAGAGCATTATGGATAGAGAAGGAGCTTTTGGGCAAAGGGAAAAAGATGATTATGAGCCTTCGAAGTTTTTATCCATCCACCAAACTAACTTAAGGGCAACGCAAGCGCTTCCTCCCTCTTTCCCCCACACCACTACCACATCCTTTTAATACAAAATCCGATCCGATTTTACAACAGTGAGGGTAACAGACTCGCCAAGTGAGCACGTTGTTCTCCATCTCTCTCGGACTCCTGCCCCAACTGTGTTCTTTTCCACGAAAACGTTGCAAGCTAAAGTAGAGCCAGAGAAAGCGCCGAACACTGACACAACCCCCTCCAACCCGCTTTCGTACGTACTTGTATTACCCGAATTTTCATAAAGCTTCCTCAGGAAATCACTTAACATTTAAAGGCCAAACACCATGCGACCAAGTACTTTAAAAGGCAACCCCAAAAATAATCAAAACATCACTAGTAGAAGAGTGTTTTTGTGATTGATCATTCCTTTTAATTTGGGAGCAATAATAAACTACATATAAAGGCCAGAAAAAAGTGCAAAGAAGATTAAGCTTTATTAGCGACCGCCAACAGCCATCTGCGCTACGTACGGTAAGGAAATCTAGTCGTACATATTTTGATTACGGTTTAATTTGTGTGTTAGGTAAGCAATTTGAATATACCAATCAAGAAGATCAAGTTCCTCCATTTGACAGAGAATGGTTATGGGCAAACTCGGGGAATTCGTTCTTAGTTAATAACTGCACTACTGAAATCACGGAACGACATCGTATGGTAAATATTGACATGGGTTAGTGGTATTGACTTACCCGTTGTTAACGTCAGTGTACCTGTACCACTGAACTCAAATTCACAGTCTTGAAGAGCGACTAAGTTTTGGAGGCATTGTGAATAGGAGCAAAATTGTAGAAATCTACAAGCTGGATCGAGATCGAATTAGATGAATAGAGTTACGTTAGGCTAAAGTCTGGAAGGGTTTAAGAAGAGTGAGTGGGAGTGGTAGGGCTTCCATGAATAGCATTAAAAGGATATAAAAGACTATTAATTGAAATGATTTCACTTGAATAGATTGAGCTTTTGTTAAGCCTTTCTTATGAAGGGTCGGTGTGTCAATAAAGTTTTGCATTTTCGCCCCCGGTAGAGAGGAAGCCGCTCCAAGGATTTTAATTAATTATTGAGTTTTCAGGATATGCATCCTTGTCTAAATCAAATATTTGTAGCTATTAGCGGAACAATTTCTCAGTACACCGACCGCCAACACGACCGGAATGCTCAGAAGAGCCAGTTACCACTCGCCTTATCCGGACCCGACGTGTAAAATATAAATTTTAGACAAGTAGCTTTGTAGAAGCCAGACATCACCAGTGTGTGGCGTCCTCCGGAGGCAGATTACCTGATATTGCCTGTTACCTGGGTGGCATGCAGGGCAACACTCAATACTTTCACCGCTTTCTTCTACCTCTTCTACCATCCTTTCCGTCGCCTTTTCTTGTTAATGTACTCCTTTTGTACAGCTCCAACCTTTACTTCACCCCGTTTAGTCTTTTAAATGTCTACCATATTTTTTTACCTTCATCTTCAACAGCGCTAGTGAAAAAGAAATTTGTATACTACGGCAAATTACGCTAAGGAGAAATTCGTGTGAATTCAAATACTGCGGGGAATTTTATTGGCCCAACCTGTATTTGCAGTTATTCCTACACCAACTCCGTATAGGAATTGATAGTATCATATTTCCCCTGCCTTAACCTAGTCCGTTCACATCACTTTACCCCGTCATATTCCCGACGTACAGGTGAAAGTGAATATAATCTGCTTTGCTCACACGAGCGTAGAAAGAATAGAATGGAGAAAAGAGTTTGGATTATGGATGCTTTGAGATTGTGGTGAGAACGGCAGTGATTGGAGTCGTTAGTCGCATAATGAGGATGCATGGCGATGTGTAATAGTGATGGTGATGATCATAGAAGTGATCAAGGCGGAATCATGACCAGGAAGATGATTGAGGCTTAGCGTACAGGTGTGCTTCTAAAAGAGGATCAACTGTAGACTTGATTCTCTTTCTCCCAGAAAGCACATCGGTGCAACAAATCCATCCATGCTTTAGTGTTTCGACGTTATGCATAAGGATTTGCATATAAGGATGACGAAGAATTACAGCGAAACTGGCTCCCTGTACTTGTTTACTTCAGCTCCCACTAAAACGATTATCCCGACCGACCGAATCAGACTTACCGCATTCAAACATCAAAGATTCCATCTCTGATAATTTCTTGCATTAATTATCTTTGACCATTAGTGGGAATTAGTAATCAGTGCTTACAATTTCTTCTCACTGATGGAATCTCCAAAGTGAGTAGGTGGAGGGAATAAGGAATGAAGATGGTGCCTATCAAAAATAGAGAATTTAGTCTTCTTATTCATCTAGGGGAAGGGGAAAGTTGTGGATGGCTTCCTTCCGAGAATGTGTGAGTGAAGACTCAATCTATGACACGATCCTGTGCATCCTAACTTCCTGCCTCCGCTTTCTTCTACTTCATGATGGCGATGGCTTGTCGGCTTTTCAGCATTTTGATAGGCTGCATTTGTATTGCTCTGACTGTGACGCGTGAAGGAGGGCTTTAGATGTCGGAATCAAACTGTAAAGACGTCGTATGATCCTAGAACACTGCGATTAGAAGGACAGGGGAAAACCGTAAGTAAATGATTTATTCCCCCCAGGTATCTTGTGGAACTGAATCCCGTAAACACAATATTGAAAGGAAACTATTTATTGGCAGTCTCTTAATTTGTATTAAGCCGTGTAGACGTACACTATTATTCGGTGTGATCATTAGCAGATGCAACGAGGTTTAGCTGCAAGACACAAGTACCTGTCCGTCGATTAAAATGATGATCTTTCTTTCCGTAGTTGCAAGAAAGTTATGGATTTACGACGTATTATAGGGCACAATATCCTGGCTGTGTCTGTACAGACTCGAAGAAGGATGTGTATATTTCACCTAGAAGGACGCCAAGTAGGAGGAGTATCAGGAAAATAAAGATTGCCCTTAAAAGATGATCCTCGTTTCCTGAAAGTTCGAGCAGCAAAATCCTTCTAGTTTCTGAAAATCTTGCAGAAGAAATGGCACAAAATTCATTCACAGCTTTTTATTGATATGCTTCCCATGCAGATAAACTTACTCCCGCCAATGAATAAGATACTTCTACCCGAGTAGTATAGAGCTCGTAGGAGACGTGACGGCCAACCCCTGCCCTACCTTCGCAAACCCATACCTATTTGACACTGGTAGTAGTTACCTTTGAAGAAGTCTAATTAACACTTGGAATAGAGTTGAATCTAGAAAGATATCTTATTGCGATCTTAGACGAAAAACTGAGGACAGAGAAGCTTAGAAGAACAAAGAAGAGTAAGAAATATCTCAAAAGGCCCGAGCTTATACTGTACCTACGGTCTGGCTTGGCTAGGAGAGGAAACTCTTGAAACTGTCGCTACTTCGACGAGAACTTCAATGTTTCTGTATGCTCAACCGCGATGTAATTCCTCTTCTCTTAAATGCATGAAAGGTAATTATCGAGTAGAAGTAGATACAACAGAATTCTTCGAGATTGTAATAATATGTACAGAAATATAAGTGATCAAAAACAAGGATGTCCTGTCCTACTGGGAATTTCTGTAGGCCTGTAAAGCTAATTATAGTGTTTATATCCGTTATCTTGGTTTTATAAGGGCAAGAAAAATAAAATCCAGGTGCCCAGGTCCTGCATTCAGCAGAGCTTTTTCACCTTGAAAATGTATCGAATATGACGGAGTGGGCAATATCAGGATTTTCTAAAGCTTGCTTGAATATATGCAAGAAGTCAGGAAAGATTTTGCCTATATTCCTTCCCTTGTCAAATCTGAGAGAAAGTCATTTTGTGTAAAAGTATAAATGCTTAGAGCCGTGATCGTGCTAGCCTTCTTACCCTGTATGTTTCCGCCTCATTCCAATGGTCTATAAGAAAGAGAAGCAGATTGAGAAAGGCGAGAGAAGAGTAGCGGTTCCTTCCTCCCGGCTGCTGGAAGTGCTGGAACGGCGAAAGCTGAGAGGGGAAGGAATTGCTCTCAAATCCAATCTCATAATGGATTCTCCTGGCGTCTAACACTGATTGCATGTCATTAGTGGCCGATTCTCTTTCCTCTTCGTGATTATTTTACTGTACCCTGAACTCTCTTTAAAAAGATAGCACAAGGATCCTCTTATTATACGACATGTATAGTTAGCTCTACCGTCGTACCAAACACTATCTAGCAATCTCCTGCCTACCTCCTCAACTACAGCATCGAGCATCTCCTCCAAATCCCGCCTTCTTCCCTCAACTTTTCCCCTACAGAAGATTTTCTTCTGTATTCCAGCAGACTGGGAAACTAACATGGGGTTTCCGGGTTTTGCACCCAAATTTTACAAGGCCACATTGTACCGCACTACCAGTTTGCCAGCCATCCCTCATCTTATTCCCAGGGCCCATTAGATCCCGTCTTGAACAATTTGCAGACAATATTCTAAGGGGTGCGAAGAGGGAGGGATGGAAGATGATCTGTGAATGAGGATCAGAGTAACCAAAAGGAAACATACACCGTTATGGTTTGCCGTTGCACGAACTCTGTCCTACGGAATGCGTGACGTGTGGACTCTCAGTAAGAAGGATTAGGTAGATAGTAGTATAGTAGACACCGCATATTCCAATAGTTTATATTCAGTCCCGTATGGTGAAAGAAGTCAGAATGTTCCACCAAAATTTACTTAGAGAGAAATCCCAGGCCATGAATTGCGCCCATACAAGTGATTTGCTTCCATCTCATGATCGCATCTCTGAATCTGTGCGATAATTTCTTGTGATTCCAAATTCTGCTCCCGTTCATCCAACAAATTTCTTCATTATACACGCTGTCATTTATTTCAACGGCTTCTTTGTATAGTAAGCTTGATTCTGTGGACAAGAGAGGACACAGGCGCGGGGATGATGGAACTTCCATGCAGCGCAGCTTGCAAGGCTTACTATTGAGTATTAGTATTACTCCTTTCCTTCAACTTTCTCCACCTTTCATCATGTAATCCTTTTCGTACATGACACGTGCATATGACTTTATACTTTCTCAACTTCCTTCACCATCAGCCCTGCTAACTTAACAATACTTTCATTAACCCTTAATGAGCTGGGGAAGTTGGCTTGATGGAACACACGATTCCCCCACCCCGCTAGTAGTAGCATAGTAGTGCTTTTATTGATATGATCCATACAGCTCCTTCAATATTGTACAAAATGTCCTGACCGCAACAGAGAAAACCCTTGGCTACTTGTTATGCACATTGGATGCTCGTAAATTTAATAATCGTTGTCCGTGGGTTAAAAACTCTGTTGCCATTAAACTCTCATCCCACCTCGCTATCTGTAGAATGCAAACCAACTTTCCCCACCTCTCGTCAGCTTCTTTGGGCGTAATTGCTTATGTCTAAAACGTTGAAAGGAACGTTGGACTTTCTTGGAAATATTTGGACAATTAGAATAAGAAACTGATACGTGACGTCCGCTCTATCTATGGTACGCTGTAGATAAGTGAAGGGATCGTTACCATAATGCGCTCGCTTCTTTGGTTATAAGGAGCATAACGAGGGAGGGGGAAGAAGAGCGCAATTGACAGGGGCTATGATGTGACGCTGAGTCAGGCATTTGTTCCAGAGATTTGCCTTGGGAGGGAGAAGTAGGGTCCTTGCGCGAGCTGGCCATAACAAGTTTGAAAAAGTGAGAGGGAAGAGAGATGCCATGTTTGCGAAACTAACAATCTCGCTAATAAATAAAATAGGATTCCGTCCACCCATACACGTACTTGTTAGGCAGATATTAGGCATGGGTATGGTATGGCTATGGCTAGTTGATGGGTTGAATGGTAGCGAGTTTTGTAGGCATGATAAAAGAAGAAGTTGGACAGTTGGAGCGAAATTCGCATTGTTAGCTGGAGTTTCTGTCAGCTTTGATCATGTGATACATGGTTGACTTGAATGAAAATAGTGAGAGTGAAAGGTGAAGAGGAAGGAAACTCTAGGCTTATTATTATATATAACACATTCTCAACTTGCTGTTGTAGCAGTTGCACTTCCATTTTCGCACACCCAGAATCTTAGTGAACTACTTACCTACCTGTCTCCTACGACTCCAGACATTAAACTTTGCGTGGGAATAGCAAACAGGCAGGTTGGAGAACATATTGAAGGCAGCACTAGCACAAGCAACATACGAAACGGGTTCACATCCCGTTACTCTACCACCCCTCCCTTTCCCGGGCTAGAATGTTTAGGCTAGGATTACAATGTGAAACTTCAATATTTTCTATGATACTGGCAATAAGAAGAGCGAGAAGTAATTAGTTTCAATCCTAACCCTAGCTTTGAAAGGTTATATTCACCTAGAGACATGTTAGATGCTTCATACAATTTGAAAAATAAACCCTCCGCCAGTTATTTTATTCCTCCCCTCCTCTCTAGCTTTCTCCGTAGTGTCCGTAGCCAAAACGAAGAACTAGGGAAGGGGCATGCACAAGCTAGTCCGTTTTCTATTAAGTTTTGCATTTGTTCAATTTCTTCGACAAGAAATGCTGAGGGATTCGGCAAGGAAGAGAAAGAGAGAGAGATAGAGAGTAGCAGACAAAGTTGCTGGTTGATGGACAAATGGATGGACTCGTTTATTTTGATTCCAGCTACGTAACACAATTTTAATGATGGTCGTTGATATGGATATTTTAATGATTGTCAATTCACCATCCGCCCTTGGCCCTTCCTCAGATGTTTATTTACAAAGTACTGGGAGCCGGGAGCTGAACCAATAGAAAAAGAGCCTCTATCTCTTAACCATTAGCTACCAGCATCTCGTTACTTGAATCCTTTTCACCAAATCCCTCATCCGATCCTTTCTGTACACACAATCGCTGCTCCGCCAGGGAGGGAAAAGAGGATATTTTATCCTGCACTCAACTCAACACAAAGTATAACAAGTATAACCAGGGAGCAGAAAGGTTTTACCATAACCCAGTATCTACCCACCAATCTACCTTTGTAATTGTTCACGAACTTGTAAATAAATAGAGAAACATCCACGTGTCCTCCTCGCTTTTCACAAGGAGATCCACAAACCAAAGAGGGTTATGTGATGAACAAGGATTCCAAACCCCTGGCCGGAGCCCATTATTACAAATACCACGGAGCTCATTGAGGCTCGTTAAACTTGATAAAATAATAGGAGAGGGAGGGAGAGAAAGAGACTGCTTATAAACTCTCCGGGATTGCATTACTTCAGATCTACATGAAACCCGTATCTCTGCGGGTTAGGTAAATTACATTATCATCTTGTGGTCTTCATTAGCCAATTCTGGCTAACGCTAAGCTCGGCCAACTTTCTCCGCTTTCTCTCGGATGTAAAGACCCACCCCTGCCTTTCTTTCAACAACTGCCCTTCCCTCCCAACAAATTTCCATCCTACCCAATTTCCGCCACCTCGTTTCTCCCTACCCACACAAGCTATGCAGTTCAGCAGCTTCAGATAGTTCTCCGATTACCCCTCCTTCCTTACGCAATGGGTCAGAATCACATGACGGGGGAAAGATAGTCATCCCGTTAATTAGATGGTTGAGCGTTGTGGAAGAGTTTTCAACTGCCGGCTAAACATTTTAATCGCGTAGGATAAATGAATCAGTCCGGTTGACTGAGAAATGAATAGGTTCCGCAAATAGAATTTTGGATGGCAGGAACACAAGATGAGATAGAGAAGAAAGAAGTTAGTACTGTATATTCCATCTCGGAAAAAGGATTTCTATTCCACAACGCGGTTATCTATGTACGGATTAATCTAGCTAATAAGCTAAGTATTCCTATTTCGCCATGTACAGTTCATTCACATTTCAAATTATGGTCACTTTTGGGATAATTTTCCTAACAGCAGTGCAATATTAAAATCCCTGTAGTAATTATTCAACTTAATAATATTTTTTGCAAATCCCACTAAGCAAAGTCTGTGGAATTTTGTCTATGTTCAAGATCTGTTAAGAAACCGGCTTCTAGTAGAAAGAAATGTTCTGCCAATTGTGGTCCTGCTAGATTCTTCTCAGGATTTTATATAGTCAAGGATATCCATTGCAGAGAGAGACTATTTGTCTTCATCCCACTTACACTAGATAACGGCTAGATTGATAAATAATTTGCACATATATGGGAGACATGGCGAGGTATGAAATTGAAAAAATGCTTGCGAATGGATTGCTATCAATTTTCAAGCTCTCACCATTGTACTGAATATCAAACTTTCACTTAAATTGATCCTCCCGTGACTCCAGCCAGACCATATACTACCACTTACCCTACCCTCTATCGCTCACTAACGTCAGTGTTAACACTTATACCCTATTGGAAGCCTAAGTTCTTCCAGCATCCCCTGGAAAAACTAGCTCTAGCTAGGAGGAAACGGCTGGAGAAAGGATCGAAAATGATGCATGTCTTGTAATTATTATTTTGTCTCCCTGCATATGAGGTGATGGTGGCGGTATGGGGGAAAGTTAATTGCTAAACATTTCCCAACCATCCTGGATGGAGTAGAAGAGTGTAGACACAGTGATTTAGAATTTCCTATTTTCTCCTCCTAGTTCAATTTGCATTTTAATTTGATAACTAGTCGAACATGCATATTTATGGGAGAAATTAAACAAGTGTGACCGAGAAAATGGGAAAGAGGAGCACTAGAATAATTTTGGAAAGATGATCATCCCAACATTCTCAGTCTCAACTTCCCGGCCTTTTCCTCCTTCACCCCATTCCTTTCATTTCTATCTACATTTCTTCACACCATTTCTTAACTCGTTTCTCTTTCAGGCCGAGTTACCATGTTACACTATCTATTATTGCAATGCATACATACACAATTCCTTCAACATTTCTTTATCATGCTACGTAGATGAACGACTAGAAATTGAACGACTGATTCCTAATTCAGCCTTTATTAATTCAAAATTTCTAACAACTCTTAACTTTCACAGCGCAGATTGAATTGATTCATACAATCTCCGAGCTTAATTATTCCTTCACAACAACCGCAACACACAACGCTTACGTCCTAG
Source organism: Sminthurides aquaticus (assembly GCA_906901655.1). Taxonomy (NCBI): domain Eukaryota; kingdom Metazoa; phylum Arthropoda; class Collembola; order Symphypleona; family Sminthurididae; genus Sminthurides; species Sminthurides aquaticus. The sequence continues at coordinate 543,316 of CAJQTT010000001.1, forward strand.
CATATAAATTTGTTTTACCATCAGACCGCTAGTGTAATTTTGTCAAGCTGTGAAAACTATTTGCAGAGGCCAGTTTGTTTCACACAAAATTCTTAAATTGTGAAATTGTAGGAGTTAAGATTAAATTTGTATATATTCTATTTTCTACAGATAAAATGTAAGATAAAAGATTTTCACCTCTGTCCTTGTCGATAATCCTTGATTCTTATTTTGTTGTCAAGAGTACCCCAGATCCTTATTAAGCGGGCTTTGAACCATTTACTGTGTACAGCTTGTGCAGAACATGTTAGTAAAACACGACATGGTGCAACGTGCACCTTGCAGCTTAAAAAAGGATGACACCCGCCGCAAAGCATTACTGATAGTCTTAACCGTAATACGCGAGCCAGGCTTTCGGACGTGAGAGAGAAATATAAGTTAAAAAGAGAGAAGTGGTGCAGTAAAAGTCCCTTCATAAATTTAACTTTGCGGAGACGACTTGATGTCAAGAGAAATTGTGACGGATATTTTAAAGTAAACTAATGTTCGGTTTTAAAGGTTAGGAGACGGGGGCGAGGTACTTTCTTTCCAGCAGAAAACTTTGACATGGAAGAAGGGAGGGACGAAGGGAGTGTGAGTACATTGAGAAAAATGTGAGAGAATCAGAGAAAAGCTCCCGAATTTGTCTGAAATAAAATTGGGAGATGTAAGGATTGTCTTCGGGTCATTCCGATGAAAAACCGATTCCGGTTTTATCGGCCAAAGTTGTGTAACAAGTCTGAGAGTTTCCAGCTTCCAGTCCTATATGTGTGCATGTGCAAATCTTTGTGTCACGCTGACTCAATTATGATTTTATCGCAGTGGAAATAGATGGGTAGCTTTCTTTTCTTTCCTCATGTCCTCTCGCCCCCTTTTCTCTTTCTCGGACGATTCCAATAGGGTTTCTTCTTTAGAACTATTCCTGGTCTTATGTGAGAAAAAAGTCTGGAGCCAACCGAGATCTAAGCTGCCGGCTTGGACGGTGAATCATAGAGAGTATCGCTGATAAGAACAGAATTCAGAAGTGTGTGATATTTTTGACCCTTGCTTTTCCTCAAACACTCACCCTCTTTGCCCGCCTTGCAATGATTGTACCACTCAATACTCTTAAGAGGAGAATGCGCCAGAGAAAGTATGTAATCTTTTGTAATATTTTACAAAGGAGGGGGACAAAATAAGTGGCCCCCATCATGTGTAATGTACACATATATATATACACTGGTGTTGGTAGTTTCCTAGGGTCACCTTTCTCCGTCTCATTTCACCCAGGATACGATTCGAGAGAAGCTTCTTGTTTTGTAAGTCGCACAACCCCCAAAATTGCTACTGTAGGCTGAAGGTAGCCAGGGAGGGGTCTTCAGTTGAAGATTGTAACACTCGTGAATTCACCTCCTCACTTATGTATTGCGTATTGCAAGAAGGTGGGTAATTCAGTTCAAAAGAGACATATTTACGTACGCTTTTCCGTTTTAACTACAGAGCTTTGGCTACGAGTGTTCCACAATGGAAGAGAAATCCCAGGAAGCCAGTCAGAGAAGAGCTTCGAAGGTGGGCGAAAGTAGAGGAATAAAGAACGGATTGGGCTTGAGGAAAGACGTTTGGGATCCGCCTGAACTTGCTTTCTCGGGCAATGCTAAGGATTTACTAGAGTTTTCAGTTTCTCCACCGGTCGGTATACCGCTTTGTGCTTTACTTAGAATAGTACAGCATGGCGAGGCGGGATGGAACGCACCCGGTATTCGGTATTACTCAAAAGAAGGATAGCCATTCCTTTAGGGAAGGGTTAGCTAAAGCCATGAGAGAGAGACTAGGGAAAGCGACAAAAATCAACAATTTTTAACGCTATTCAGCTTTCAACTCACAGATCTGTTGGCAATACCTTTTCTTCTCTACCTCTTTGCAGATTACAATCTCTATTGTATACAAAATGTCATTTTTGTGAAACGTTGGAAAAAGAGAGCCGCATTCCAATTTCATTCTAGAAATCGATTATGCCAACCCAATAAGATTGCCCATTTCCCTCCGTAAATTTCCCCCCCCCACTTACTGCCCACAAATCTGCTCTTCAATGACCGTGCCTGACTTTTTCCTCTTTTCTTCTCCACGTATGGATACTATGGATCCAACCAGAGAGAGAGGAGGAGAAACTAAAACCACACACAACGGAGCGTCCTATTTATTTTTCCACCCAAACAAACACATGTACCATGTACCCACCCACCCTACGGACGGACCACATCACAGGAGTATGAAGTTATCCTCTCCAGTTCCCTTATCACCCAAATCACATATCCGTTTCCCCCTTCCGTTAAACCTTATTCGATTACCCGAAACGACTTGGGTAATTATGCACATACACCCTTCCCCTCACTTATCTTCCGCTACAACTTTCTCTCTTTCAGGGAACAACCTAAAATGATGAACTTAAAATCCGAGATGTCAAATCCTGAGCTTCCCAAAGAATGTGCCGGCTGTGGAAAAAAGATAACTGACAGGTACAGCAACCATGGATTTGCATATTTGCATGCTCAGTTTTACTTATTATCACCCTAGTTTTCCCGTTTACGCACACCCTGTGCCCTGTAGCCAGTACCCGTCACATTGACCAAAAGTTAGGAAAAGACGCTAAATTAAACTTAACCACCGCTCCTATCCTACTCCTCACTAACCATACGGTATGCCCTTATACTATTCTTAATTCAATTGTGATTTATCATAAGTGGCGCCCAACGGGAAGTACCTGAAGGGAAAGACATTCTGCGTTCCCATTACCACGCGCCCTCGCCCTCTACCTGGAGTTCTACAACTGAAGTTCTAACCTATAGCTAGTTTCACTGCGGTGCTCCCTTCCCCCACATGCATAACAGATATTGTACGTAAAGATTGTGGTTAAAGGAAAGGAGCATTTATCTTGTTCTCCTGGATGACATGTGACGTTAGTGACAGGGAATTTTGGTCCAAGGGTCTTTAGAAATTGAATTACTGTCGTTTGGGATACGTTTGCGAAGAAAGCGAGGGCGACAATTGGGAAATCAGCTAAAGAATGGACGTTGATCCTGCCAGGTCCTTTTATATACTTCACCCTCTCTTCGTTTTACTACTCTGATGCCCATACTTTCTCTTACAACTGTTACTGAATAAAATTGCCTTTCTGCCTTATACTTTCCTCTTAATCATATGCAATGACAAGACAGGAGGCCAAGCCCTCTCTTGTACCGTCCACCCCATTACACAGGCATCACATGTCTTTATTAGAAGACGGAATCTAGAAACATTAATTCCTAATGAAGAGCCTTGGGAATGTCTATTCATGATTGATGAGAATAATAGGGAAATAATAGTTTTCGAAATGCACCTGGTTCCTTTCCTAGGCCCTTGCTTGTTAATTTAACCCATTCGCGATCCGGATATTCCCACAGACGAATTCACTCTCTCACTTCCTTAATACAGAGAGCAATTTTCTTCCCTAAAATTTCCTTAACAAGCCAGATTGACGCGCTTTCCCCCAGCTGTGTGACTAGAGCTTTCTCCTAACGAACCATAGCAATGGGTTATTATATGCTCCAAACGGGCATTACAAGGATATTCCGATGAAGGAGAACAATTAGCCGGTATTACAGCTGATATCCCCATATTCCTAAACATTCACTAGATTATATGTAAGGTTCGCTATAAGGTTCGCCCGAAAGGTATTCAGAAGTTTGCTTCAGTTATTGGATACTGGAGCTTCACATATAACCAATTAAAGTAAGAGAGGACCCTTCATGGGTTCCTTTTCTGTAACTTCTATTATCTTGCAATTATCTTCCCAGATCAATCTGACGTAGGGGTAGACCAGTTCCCGATTGTAGTAAGTTATCTTAATTACTCAATGCCTAGAAAGGGAAGGAAAAGGGCTGGGAGGTAATGAAGCATTTTGGTTTGCTTGGAAACATTATTCAAAGCCACTACCTTCGCCATTGCGGCTCCATGATGAATTTGTGATGAGGATTAGTTTTTGATGGGAGTGAAGGATATTTTGATAAGTTTATTTGGAGGTGAATGAGTCGGAAGTTAATAATTTGTGGGAAATATTATATGCAGTTCTGGTTGAGGAGAAGTAAAGTGGGGAATTTGCATCAGGTCTGGATAGTCTGCAAGGCTGCTCTTGCTCTGGTTATACGGGAAAGACGGAGAGAGAAAGATTGGGAGATCCGACAGAGACTCTTCGCCCCGGGTTTTATCCTCTGAATAATGGAATGTTTCCAGCTTAAAGAACAACCTCTGTTTACACAACATTTAGACACTACATAATTTGATGAGAGAAAAGAGAAAGGAGAGCGGGGGAGATCCGGCGGGGAAAAGAATAGGTAAAGAAGTTATTAAGTGGAGACTAAGAAAGTGCACCCTCCCCTCCGCCAGTATCTCGTCCTTTCATAGTTTTCTCATTAAAACCTTCTTCGCTCATTAAAGTTGGAGCGAAGATATGTTGTTGAATTAAAACCGGCTTTTGATGTGGAAAGTCTGAGACTGTGAGAGGCGGGCGGGCGGGCAAGGAAGGAGCGGGTGATACATGATGCACACGTAGCCTTATATTTCCGATGTGAACACGAACTAGACCCGGGGAGAAGGAGATGGTGTATTGAATAGAATTAGAACCAGCCGAGCCTCCCACCGCTTATGGTAAACAATAAGTGTATTCCTCCTTTGGAGCGGAGATGGTCTTGTATATGATCTAATTTCCTCCCCGTCTCTCCCACCCTCCTCCTTCTTGGGTAGATTGAGGGGAAAAAATTAATTATCATAGTCGAGCAGAGCAGAGCAGAAGGAGGTGATCTGAAATAATGAATCGTGACGGAGTAATCGTAGAACGGAAACATAATTATATTCTATAATTTATGATCGATTAATACCCATAGTCGTACACTGTAGCTACCAACTACCTCCTTCTGTCTCCTCCTCCACCACCTCCCCCTCACCGTCTTCTCCTCCTCCGCCTCCTTCTTTCGGTTGCGGTAGGAATTGGAACAATTCTGGCGGAGAAAGCGAGTGAATAATTTTGACACTTGATCTGGAATGTAATGCATAGTGAAGATAAAGACAAGGACTAACTACCTACTCTCCTGTTATTAATGGAATCGTTAAGATTGTGTGGATTAGGTGGCCAAGGTGGGGGGGGGGTTCTTATTTGGTGCGTGTCTTCATGCAATTATTTCGCATTAATTCATTATCTTCATCAAGGTAGGGTGGAAAAAGGAGTGTAATTAAGCCAGCCGGAATCCTTAGTAATAGTCCGTCCGTATTCTCCGTATAGATGGATTCCTTTTCATCTACCCTCACACCCTAGTCCCACACACATAGCTTGAGACACTTCCTTTCTCCCACTGTGCTTAATTTTCTTCGCCGTCTACTTTCCATAGAACTAGGAATATTCTAATGACTTTTCTCTAACAGATTTTTACTCAAGGCCCTAGAAATGTACTGGCACGAGGACTGCCTCAAGTGCGGTTGCTGCGACTGCCGCTTAGGGGAAGTTGGGTCAACCCTGTATACGAGAGCCAATCTAATCCTATGCAAGCGGGATTATTTGAGACTGTTCGGGAGCACGGGTTATTGTGCAGCTTGCTCCAAGGTGATACCCGCCTTTGAGATGGTAATGCGAGCTCGGAATAATGTCTACCATTTGGAGTGTTTTGCGTGCCAGCAGTGCAATCACAGGTGAGAAAATTCATCCCAAAAATACATGCATATACTATCATTACATTACTTAATTGCTGTTATTAGTCCATTCGATTAACTCGCCTCACTTGACTATGTACACTGACAGACCGCTACTACAAAGGAATCGTGCACCAAATCCACCTATTCGAAATCCCTTGATAACTGTTGTAAACAACAGACTAGGTTAGTTATAGTGCAACTGCGTCAAACATTCACACCTCCACACTTCTAAGCTTCACCTATATAGCCACCATACCAGATTACGTTCGTAACTGCTCGTAATTTTCCAAACTGTCACCGTTTTTAAGACGCAATCATGCTTGTGCGTACAGTTGTGCTCGTACAACAGTAATTCATCAGATCACCGAATATCTCCGCACTGAGTACTATATCTCAGTTGACTCTATGACTCAGTGGAAGCAACCCTCGTTACGCGAAATAAAATATACGCCAGTACTCTGACTGGCAGCCGCAAACACTCCCTGATTGTTTCTATGGTAATTCATCCCGGAAACCGCTCTATAGACTTTAAACCTGAATAAAAGTCATAGCCCAGTGAAGCTTGGGGTTATGGACCAGAGAATCGGGCACACTAATGCTCATTGCATTACCCGGAGGGGGACTAGTTTTGGAGGACGTGGATAAGATTAAGTATCCTCAGTACGGGTCCTGAATGTCCAGGCGACACCCTTAAAGGGGCTGCTAGGTTAGATAGCGAGAAGTAGGAAGGCACGGGAAGAGGCAGAGGGGACGTGGAAAATATTACCGAGTAATAGTTAGAATTGTTGTCTAATCTCCGCGTAGATGACGGGGATAACTAGGCTCACGCGTTCCTGAAAATAGGGTGAAAAAAAGCTTAGTGGAGGGAAATTAAAATTGAAAATTTGATATTTATCATTTAATGAATCACGTGCAGGGCACCATTTCATATAGGCCGAAAACCAGTGAGAGCTCAAACGATCCAAATAATAATTCCACTTTCCCTCCTTCTCCCGGTTTGACTTCTTGTACGGGCAAAAGGGAGGAACTGGCAATAGCATTCTTCCTTCCATTTACATGACTTGGAGCATGTATATAGAGACGTATTATTCTTATGCTTCCAGGCGGCCTATATGCATGTAGTAAGACTGAAGCCACGGAGAGGTAGGATTGCGGGATACACAGCACGAAGGCTTCAAGTAGTCAACAGGGCCAGGTAGAACGGTAGAAGTAGGAATCTGGAGTAAAGCAGACTTTCTCCCCGTTTTGTGCCAGCAGGCCGCTACCGCTACCACGACCAGTTTAAGGACGAATGATTGTTGGTAGACAGAAGTGCTGAAGGAGGAGGAGGAGGACGTGGTTCGCATATGGCGATAAAATTATTAGTACCACTACTATTATCATCGTTAATATTTTCATGAGTTTCTGGGTTAAAATCCCGTAGAAACTAATTCCGGCTCTAGATGCCGGGAAAATGGGAGGGTGAAAGCGGATCTCAGTTGTGGTGAGAAGAAAGTAGAATAAAATGTTTGTGCTAAGAGTAAAGTGAGGCACGGACGTGGAGAAGATTGTGGATGGATGGAAAGCGTAAATTTTATTTCACTATTCATTCTCCTTAATACATTCACTTCCATCATAATCCTAACTCAATAAACTTTTAAGTGTTTTGAGAAAGCAAACTTTGCGTGATACATGATAGAAATGAAGTTGTAGGAGGAGCCGGAAGTCGGAGTGACAGAGTTGCTTTCTATTTCACCCGCCTCTCGGCTTATAAATGCCCAGCCGAGGAGCTCTCTGCGGAATTATTTAAGAGTTACACATGTAAGGTGAGCTCTAATGTGCCACCTTTAGTTCTTGTTCATCTCATCCACCCATGTATGTCCGCTCAATGTCACGTCCTAGAGTAATTCATTCAAAGTCTCCCCGCCTTCCATCTCAGTATTGTCCACAACATTTCCCCGAGTCCACCGCATTCTGCCTCTTCTGAATACCATCTACAATCCCCAGCTCCTTCCTTCCTTACTTTCTCCTTCTCCAGCTTTATACCAATATCTACTTTCGCCACCTTCAACTATACGAGCCAGCCTAGCTCATGTTGAGAGGGCAAGTTATTTACGATTTTGCGTGTTTACCCTCGCTAAAACCCTGTGTGCAGGCCCTGTTCGAAATCCCTCCTCGCCGTTAGCTGGTGTATATTTACAGAGTAGGATACGACCCAGCAAGAAGCAAGGGAGAAACTTCTCGTTCTTCTGGATTTGGGACAATTTAGGTGGAGGAGGCTGTAAATTCCATCAGCTCACCGTCACCATCTTGATTTCCTGTACGGCCACATAGTTTCTTTTACGCTTTTAAACACACGAGATGGGCTTCACTTAACAGCACGACCTAATAATCGTAACAATTATATATCCGAGGATATGAAGCAATAACTTGTCCGCAAATGAGTCCACAAAGCAGAGTGATTATTCCGTCCAGGAACAAGACTAATCGTATTCCGCTTCCAAAGTAATCATAAAGATTGAGCACGAATAAAACCATATTTCACACAAATCTTTCAAGGATTCAGACAATCCAGCTCTCAGACGTTCACATATTTCCTGCACGGGTTGTTCTTCAACTAGAGCTCTCTCCTTGACTCTTATTCCTAACATTCCGCTCAGAACAACACCGTTGACGGCGGATCCTCGTTTCTTTTTCTCGCTTCCTCATGAGTCTTTTCACTTTCACCATTTATATTGTAAATAATTTACCTCAATAACAGTCACCCCCGATTACTTTCTCGCGTGGTCAATTATGCATCCCTTAGTGTTTTCTCCACGACTTTTCACTCTGTCCAAAAATATTTCCTGGAGAGACCTCCACCTCACCCGACCTCTTTGGGAGGTAATCCCATAGTTTCAGTCACTCGCCTCTCCCCTCAACCACGCATCACTTCTCCCGTGCTCTTAAATTCCTTCCCGAGAATTAAATCTGTTATGCCAAATAATGTCACGCAGATTTTCTTCTTCAATTTAGAACAAGAGTTGGCCTTGGCAGGATGCAGGATGCGGTGGATTCATTTGTCTGAGACATAGAACATCGGTGCTATTTATTACTGCTCCTCTTCATTTAGTTTCCATGTTCCCTTCCCTGCTTGTTTCCTCGAATTCGCTGTATTTGCTTATGTCTGTCTAAAAGATCATATTCCGTATTTCTGAATGAGCTGGAGTTGAGTCTACGGAGGTAATGAGGTGTAAAGTTTAGCATAATTGCATTTAAAACCATTGCCCTGCTCAGGTGGCACGGGCTTTACCATTATCAGCAAACTACTCGTTACTTCGTTTTATTCGATGCAGTGCTGTGTTTGAAGCATAATTATAAAGTTAATTTAGCATATCCTAGAGCATAACCCATCTATCCTAGCCAGCTAGCCAGTTTCATCATGTTGTGAGATTTCACTGCTCCCTGATACCAGTTAAAATCAATCATCGTCGCTATATGCTCCTCATTCAGTTGATGAGTAGTAAAAAGGTTGTAGCTACTCCCACTTACTTGACGCTTGACTGGCTTGACACGCTGTAAACAGAGTTTATTGCAGCGGCAGATTTGCTGTTCCCATCCGACAGTAGTAGTTAACCGTCAAATTATGCCAACTAAATCCACAAGACAGCGCACGGTGTGGTCGAACAGTCTCTTTCATGGGCGGTAATATTGGGGGAGGGCAACGAGCATATTTGGGTGCCCTATCTAATGCCGTATGGTTGTAATCTGTGAGGAGATAAACGTCAGTTTCTTGAGCTTTATTGACCGAAAATTAGGAAAGAATCAAGGAACGCCGTCTTGTTAGGCATGTAGAAATCACGACGGAGAAAATATGCCTACCCCATAAAGCTGTGAATCCAAGCAAAGAAGCATATTTAGTTTCAGTCAACCATCCTCAATCCTGCAAATGGCGTACGCGTTCAACCATCTTTGACAAACCTAAGGGCTTGTCTTTTAGCCTGTTATTTGCGTGTAACTCTATGGTGAACTTGCTAAAAGGTAAAAATCCAAGAAAAGAATCTGTTATTGTTGAAGGTCAAAGAATAAAAATGTCGGGTAACTCAAGTCCTAGTCCTCTCCTGCCCTGGAGTACACTAGCTTGAAACATTTTGATACTGCGGAATAAAAATGGGAAGAAATCACTATAGAATGCAAAAGCTTTGCTGTTGCACGTTCAGAAGTATGCAAGCTGGAAGAAGAGAAAAGGTGCCGGCTCAAGATTTATCCGTCTTCCGGGAGGGGTTTGAAAGGAAGAGAGAAAGTGTGTAAAGGATATTAAGGATGATGAGGTAGAAGAGAAATGTGGGGAGGGCGAGGGCTGTGGAGGAGAATTGATAAGAGAGGCATGGATAGGATTGGAGGATATGGCGGTGAAGTGAGGAAACGTTTGCGTGTAGCTGGTTGGAAAATACTAAATAACTCGGTAATAACAGAGGTTAATACACCTGTACGATGACTAATTTATGGGAAGACGTTTCCTTTTGTGGCTACCGAGGATTACCCCCACGTATTTCCTTTTAGTAATCCAGGGAGTACACATCGATTGATAAATAGTCCTTCCCAGATGACACGTTTATCCTTAAGTAGTGTTTGTATGGGTAAAATAAATCCCACTGCTCCCTATCAACTTCCACCATAACTACGTGTTCCGGCATCTTACGTGCTTCATCCACCCTTCTCCCATTTTCTCCACTTTCCCTCAAACCGCTCTCTTCATCCACCTGCCTTCACTTTCCTGCCCACTCGGCTATTATCCTTTGAAAGTCCGGGAACTAAAATATGTGACCGCTCGCTACCAAACCCAAGACTTTCTCTCCCTATGTCACCCTTCCATTCCAGCTACTACGCAGGGCGGGTTCTAACAAACTTGGTGTATTCGGCTGTTCAAACACCCTAGAACCGATTGCCTCGGAATCGGAAGGAGACATTAATTTTCGCTAAATCTAATTCTCTTTTGTACCAAAACTCTCTCAATGATCTGTGACTGGCTTCCCTTTACGTACGTCTAAGCGGCAACAAGGCTGCCGTCGATTCTATTTCTGCAATCACGTTCCTCCATATATTTCTCTATTCTACACCATTTCCCTTTATTCTTGGGGTCAGTTGACAGACTCAGTTGAAACTATTTATACCAAGATTAAATAAATATATGGCTAGAGTACAATCCTCGGACTGACTGAGTAACAGAGTAGTTAGTGACAAGTAGCAGGTCCGAGGAGGAGGGCTGGAAACATCTGTCATTTCCCCCTTTCGCGTGCCACTTTCTTTTTAGGACACCTAGGGACAAGCGATCATATCTTAAGAAATCAATCCACCACCGACCGCCTTCATTGTCTTGCCCACAGACCCTCTCTATCATATCTGAATGAAAGAAAATAAATTAATGCCCCTCTCTCAGCTTGCTCAATTCATTTTTTCACTTGCATGCATGACCGGTCCGAATGTGACAGGAGAGGGAAAACGAAAAGTTCTACTCTTTGTTCTTGCTTTGGTTTTTAAGCTACATGTAGGGTAAGGGTTACAATGTGACGTTATCCCCAAAACCGCTAAGCTGCACACTTTCATGTCGCTAACAATTCCAGATCACGAGGACACGGTCAAAGTGTACGCATACATACAATTAGTTTTAAAGCCCCAGGTCCCCCAGTTCCTGGAGCATTTGCATTTAAAACAGTGCACAGGCTGACTTTTGTTAGTGGCTTCACGCTACCGATTCGTCAACAGCTGAAATTGATTTGAAAAAATTGTAAATTGAAGGAAGTAATGTTTATGCTAAGCATAATTGTGGTTTTTCAGGTTTTGTGTGGGAGACCGATTCTACCTATGTGATAATCGTATTTTATGCGAATACGATTACGAGGAGCGCATGGTTTTTGCAAACATGAGTGCGACCGGAAACAGTGGGCACAACGGCCCAGTTCCATCCATCAAGCATCAGCGACAACAGGGACCTCATACCCATCTTCCAGTAAGTGGTTAACACGAAATTCTTCTATTTCTTATTTAATTAGTTATTTGAAAAAAAGGGAAACTCCCTTACATATACATATCTACGATTTTATCAATTCACTACGTTCCTTGCCTCTGACCTGAAATCCCCATAAGCCGTAAATGCACATATTAGAGCTCTTTTTCCAGCGAAAAGCTTGGCAAAGTAGTTATTTTATTGAAAAACTAATTTAGCAAATTGAAGGGACTATGAGTAAGAATTAATGGAATGGAAGAGAAACGCCCTTAAATCTTCATGCGAAGATGTAGCATTGAGTTTCCATTGTAGACGGATCTTGGATTTCCCGTAAAATCTTTTACAAGAGAGAAAGACGGAGAAAGACGGAGAGGAAGCTATATCTCTTAACGTCTTGGGGTCTACCAAATTTGTATGTGTGTGCATTTGATTTTATTATTACAGACAAGTAACTCGGGCGTGGTGGAATCCAGATCTTTGGGGGGACTTCATGTGAACGGTGGCTTAGGTGATGCCCGGAACCCTCATCAAGTGGTCCGGAGTAATGGAGTTATTACATCGGATTAAAGTTATACTCCGGTTCGATCCTTAGCGCTCCATCCTCTTTGGCAGTCTTCCTACATCACTCTCCAACCTTCTTCCTCATTTCACCTTCTCCACAAAATCCCTCCCCGTGAATATAACTGAGTGACGGATAGAATCAGAAAAGAGACAAGAACTTAACAATTTATGATGCTTATACTCCCATCCAGCCACTTACACTTACTTGCTCTACCTCAGTTATCTTTCTCCACTGTATAACACGATTCCGATTACGCCAGAGTAGTCGCTGTGGAATTCATATCTTATCACGGGTGACGAGGGCAAGTTTGAGCGGATATCATGGATAAGTTTACTGTCATAAATAGAAATGCCTCGCCCAAGAAAATTGTTTTCTGATTTCTCCCTATCCATTTTACTGTCTTTATCCTCATTTCTACCGTCTTCATCTCAAAAAGCTTCCTGAAGACCAGAAGGAGGAAGGCGCTTTCCCCGACTAGTATCTAAAAGTCTCCATCCTACGTCATCTTGCGAGAAGCCTACTTTGATGGGTTATGTGTCAGAGTGGGAGATATATACTGGGCGTTACGTAAATCCGGAAGCGGACGTCTCCCATAATCATGAATAAGAGAAAGGGCAATAGAATCAACAATCAAGGTTTTATAGTCAAACCCCACCGTGAGAGGGAATCCTGGTCTCGTAAATGGATCATACCATCATCGCTTCTCTTTTATTACATCACAGAATTATCATCGCCCAAAGATTCCGGAGAAATCGTTTTATCGCTGTACCCTTCTCTAAAATATGGTTCACACAAATCCAAACTGCAACACTTTTTCAAAAAACAAGATATGCACATCTGAGAAACCTTTACCTAACCTTCACCCCCAGCTCAGCTGTGGCGCCCAGCTGAGAACTAACGTAGGCGGAATCGAACTCTATCCCCTCACCATTTTATCTCCTCAGTTAAGTAAGCGGCCTTTCCAAGGTTCTTCCACAGAGTTTAGTAAAACAAATCTTTGCACAAGTCCAAGGCTCCAGGAAATACCGTACCTCGATTAGACTGCCGGAAGAGGTACACTTACATGGATCCCCTTTTCCAGTTCCAAGGATCGCCGCATCTTGTTACTACGCTATCACTACGAACTAACTATGCATCCAAATATACGAATAGCAAATAAGATTTCCAATAACTAATCAATAATAATCAATTACCTTCGTCATATAGTCAATTAAGTAAGTATAACAATTAGTTATATCATTCCATAAAACTCATCAAAACGTCAACGTTTACGTTTTATTGCTTTACAATTTTAATCTCGTACATATTAAAATTTCCGTATCCTAATTTTAATGCCAATCATAATTACCGCCGACCTGGGTAAAATTTGTCAACAAATGCGAAACAAATGAGCCAACAATGAAACTCTCGCGATCTCAGCTCCTTTCCTTGACCAGCCTACACGAACTATAGCCAAATGCAGAAAAAACTGTTGCAATCCCTGAGTATACATGCCAGAGTTTTTCTTTTTGGTGAAAGTCAAACTGATCGTACTCATGCTGCATGAAGCTAAACTACGACGTCGTTACCACTGCGAGAAAGATGAGCCGGAGCGGGAATGAGTTGATGGATGCAAACACAGAAAATTTTATTGTTCCTCCGTTAATGACTTCCCACCTTCCCAGATTTATTAACTGCGATAATAGATTATAACTGTAAGACCAACATATTGAAAAGGTTTGTCGTAGGAAAGTTATGAAAGAAATCTTTTCAACTGTGATAATTTCCTCCATTTTATCAACACTTGTTTCTCCACCCAAACACCCTTGAATAAATTGAACTTGTACCGGATAATACCCCTAAGTGTTTTCAGTACGAATATCGATGGGGGTTGCCATTGCCATTACAAATTAAAAAGTGTACGCAACGGATTATGCAGTTACAAGTTATACTATTACGAACTCGTAAACCAATACAAGATTCCAATGTATGTATAGAAATGTTTGTCTTGTTTTCTTATAATACTAAATGTTGAATTGCCATGACAAAATTTCAATAAATCGCACTAAAATAAACGGATACAATTTTTATTGTTTCATATTCTCGTAGAATCTCAGATTATTTCTCACGCTATTTCTTACACCTTAAAAAGTAGGATCAACCCCTGCCCTAGAACTGGGTGCAGCTTTCGTGATCTTACAGTTTTGCACTGGATGAGTTGTTGTATCACTTTTAAAAGGTAACCCTAACCCTGCAGATGATTCTTGGGTTAGTTTATCGAAGAGCCGAAAGTGTGCTGAGATAGGCGTCCTTACAAACGCCAAAGGATCAAGGAAGCTCTACAGAATATCACGAAAAGAGATAATGAGGAACGAAATCCCATGGGGAAAGAACACTAGAATCCACCACACTCTATTATCTGGTTCAAAATCTTCAGGAGAGCCACCGCTGGATTCACTTGATGACCACCTCGTTTCTGTGAAAAAGGAAAACAGGATGATGGCACAGATGTAAATATGCGTGTCATGTACTACCGTCGGTGCCACCAGCCCCAGCCACCACCGCCGTAAGTGCACCAAAGAAAGGGTGGAGAAAGAATCTCGTTTGAACTACAGGTTAGGGATTTGGAAAAGGGTTGATGAAGAAGAGAGCTAGAGAAGGTAGGGGATGTGGGTTTGCTTTTGCAGGATACAAAGGAAGGCGAAGAGAGACCAAGATGGTCATTGCTATGCATAGTGACAAGTAAAAGAGGGATGGACGAGTCCCAAAGGACATTGAAGATTTTGCAGATTTTCATGGAATCCTAAATTCTAAGTGAGGGATGAAAGCAGTGAAAGCCGCTCTTAATGTATTTGCTGCTACATCACGTCAAGCTCCGCCATGGTCATTCGAGCAATAGCCTATGCCGTGTATCCGTATGAGGCAGTGGACCGTCTATGCAAACATGATGAGGGGATTGATGCGGTAGCATAAATAAAGTTTGAAGCAGTTACTGATGTATGAACGCATAAACCGGATGTTTTTCTTCTGGGCATAGGAGATAACTTATGGAGTTGCAGGTGCATGTGAAGAAAATTTATGACGGCGGTGAAACTTGTCGGAACCATACTTTTGAATCTTTCCCAGGAAACTCAAAATCTGTATTCATCCCAAATCGGACATAAGTCTCAGATTGGATTATGAATATTTCAAGAAACAATAGTAGTTGCGGTCAGCTCAATTTTAGTCGTCCAAACATGTAGGGGTCTTCCGGGCTTTAGTCCCAGAGATGCTAAAACCTTCTGGGGAAAGTAAAAGGGTGAGAGGGAGATCAGCAGGACGTCATGACCGACCGCAAGTTTGTGTAGAACAGAAGGAAACAAGTATCCATACCATATTATTCCTCCCTGCTCTGTGAAGCTGCCGACAGAGAGATATTCATCCTTTGCATTTCCAATTCCTCTCTTTGAGGAGGGATGATATAAATGTGTTTTCTCACAGAATAGAGGAGGAGATATGATATTCATGAAAAATTTCTACATGTTAGCTCTTAGTTTGCCGATTTATTAGACCAAAGGGAAATTGACTTGGCCAACTTTGTATTCCCAGACGCAGACCAGAATGAAACCCTGGATTTCATGACCTCTCATCCGTAGGGGTCAGCTTTCTTCGGACATGTATGCAAATACTTGAATCCTAATCCCAGCGTCAAACGCTTCTTATGAATAGTTGAGAAGCTTCTTTTGATTTCTCTCCCGGACTTCATTAATATTAATACGTTATTTAGAATGAGCAATTCCAAACTTTTCGTTACTCTACTAACTATTCCAAAGACAATCTCTACAAAATGAAAACTGAGTTTTTTAAAGCTACCACTCTCTTGCAATTTTTAATACTTTAGACCATATAGAAAACTTTTACTATTGGTCCCGCTTTCACTGCAATCCAGAATCCCCAGTTCGTTTGCTTGCAAATATCCCAAAGTAAAGCGTAAGCTCTTTAAAAGTCAACTAAAACCGCCTTCTTAAAGCCGCCTATCTGTGTCCACCCATTTCTAGTTCATGAATCATTCTCCATCCAAGAATAGACTATCAGGAACGCGTCGATCACAATATACTACACTCCTAATATATACATTATTAGCAGCTTTTACTGGATAACTACATACTTTTTGAATTTCTGGCGTGTTGATAAGGATTTTTTACTCCCGGAATATTCTTGTATCAACCGCCTGTCAAATACTACCGGCCATGGCCCACAAATCTCTAGAGAAATTCAGCTGAGGTTTCAACTTCATTCAATTTGATTTACCTACGACTCTGCATGTCAAGCCAAGGCTCCCATATTTTATCCTACCTATGTATCAGTTTTATCTAGACAGAAATGTAACCAATGAGAGAAATAATTCAGAAAAATACTTCACACTGAATATACCACAACATCATAAGTAAAGATATGAATCAATAAAATAACTCCTAGGATGCCAGAAAGCCTGACCGAACCATTGCGATGCGTTTTCTTAGTTTTCTTTCTTTGTTTTCCATTAACCACGAAGTATCATTTGCAGCATACTAAACCCACGTTTTATTTAATCATGGTGTGCATGCAGGAAAAATATTCTGTTGGGAAAAGAATATTTCCTCTTAATATTCTTCTGAAGAATACCAAAAAAATATCAAGAGAAGAAACCAGCAAGCATAATCATGATTACTGATCCTGCGATCAGGCCGCTCCAACCAGAGGGTTAATGATGTGGGAAGGCTCTTTGATTCGGTTTTCTCTTGGTTTTGTTGTAGAAATCTGCTTTCTTCTCCTCTCATGATAAATCCATGTGAATAAAGTAAAGATTTTGGCAATACTTCCTGGCACCAAGGCCGGTGAAGCCAAAAGGTTTCAGTGAGGGGTGAGGGCACAAAAACAAGTCTTCCCGTTGATAAAATTCAGGGATCCCTTCCATGAGATTTTGTGCCAGGAAGGTGCGGATGTGGGTACTCAACCCCTATATTTCCATCCCTTTCAGTCATAGTGGGGCAACAACCACACATGTGTGGTTGTAACCATGGCCTTGGTCGTCCGGAATTTCAACCACGGCAACCACAGCAGATTCTGACCATGGCCTTCGCAACCACAGTGATGACCATAGCCTTCATGACCGCGCTAAGGCCACAGCTCAGCAATTGAAACCCAATGCTACAATATTACAGATTGTATTTATAGAAAAAGTCTTAGTAATTTTAAACGGCATTCGAAACAAAAACATCTTCTAGTCATGCACATATGAATGTACTCCTGTTGCACAATGAAATCGTAGGAGTTCATTGTTACATTATGCTGAGAACCTGGTAATCCTAGGTAAGTATGTGCACTATAGTTATCAATGTTTAGCATATGTTTTAGAATAGTAGGAATGCTTTAGCGAATGTTTTAGAATAGTTACAATGTTTAGCATATGTTTTAGAATAGTAAGCAATGCTTTAGCACATTTTTTAGAATTATAACGCTTAAGCATATGTTTTAGCACAGTTCACAGTTACAATGCTTTAGCATAGTTACTAGCTACAATGATTTAGCATAGTTTCTAGTTACACTGATTTAGCATAGTTACTAGCTACAATGATTTAGCATAGTTACTAGCTACAATGATTTAGCATAGTTACCAGCTACAATGATTTAGCATGGTTACTAGCTACAATGATTTGGCATAGTTACTAGCTACAATGATTTAACATAGTTACTAGTTACAATGCTTTAGCATATTTTTTACAATTGTAACAATGCTTCACCATTTGTTTTAGAATTGTAACAAGATTTAGCATTTGTTTTAGAATAGAAACAATACTTTAGCGTATGTTTCAGAATTGTTACAATGCTTTAGTATATGTTTTATAATTGTAACGATACTTCAGTATATGTTTTAGAATAGATGCAATGATTTAGTATATGCGACGCATAAGTTTACTCGGGAGATCATAGGGTCAAAACGGCTGCAGTGAAGGTCATAAAAATCAAACGGCTTCCAGCCGAGCGACAACTCTTGTGCCAATATCTGGATGCGTGCGTAAGTTATCGTGTTCACAGACGGACGGGCACGATACTATCTATTAAATGGCCCTGCCACTTAAAAATAGCGTTTCCTATTTCATTATAATAGAAAAAATTGTTTCAGCAATTGAAAAGCTCTGTCAACTAATTTCGCCACACAATCCCAACAGGGTGTATTATACTCGGGTAATAGCCTAGCCAGCGGCCACTCACCGATACTATTTTCGAGTTAAGGAATTACTGGAGATTATATGTCTGTGGCTGGGCTAATTCGGTACGATTAACAGCCGGGCTGCACGGCTACCCGAGATTGCACAGCTCTCTCTCCTTGCCTGCTGCTCATTTCCGAACACTCATTTCTAATTGTGTTCAACATTTCTGTCTTGCCTAAGGAATAAATTTCTAACGGACATTAGTTACTAATAAACGTATGCACTAAGTAGTTGATTTTGGGTGATCCACCCAAAATGCTAGGCAACAGTTGCTTGTTTCGGCACCCGGTTTATTCGACCGATTGAACAACCATGTCTTGTCGTCACCAGCAAGGTGCAATTATAATCAACTAGCTTGGCGACCCGGCTTCGCCCGGGGGTTGCAGTGGAAAAATTGTTCTATGTGCTGGCTTCAACCCATAAGTCTCCCGTGAAACCTATAGCTATCCCGTGAAAAACCATAGCTCTCCCATCAAACCAATAGCCCTTCTGTCATACTCATAGCTCTCCCACCCCCGTCCGAGCTATAGCTCTCTTACTTACTCTACTCCAAATTACTCCTTATTTTGTTGTAATATATTTGGCGTATTTTTGGTGCAATATATTTGACGTAATTTTGGCGTAATATATTTGGCGTAATTTTGGTGTTATATATTTGGCGTAATTTTGTTGCAAAATATTTGGCGTAATTTTTTATTTGGAACTTTTTGATCAGTTTCGTACCTTTTGGTTTGCAAAAAATCTCGCTTTAAAACAGCGATGATTCTGCGATGATTGATTTTTACAAAAGCATTCGGGCTGTACAGACAAACTTTCTGATTTATATAATCAATATGTGCCCTGTTTCAGGATTCAGCTTAACCATGATTATTCACTGCTTGGGTAGCAACCAACAATTATTTTTTTTTGCCATCCACACTGCATAAGCTCTACGCTTGTAGTGTGCACGTCGCAACGGTCGGTAAAGATACTGCTTTTCTGTTAATCCAACCAAGATTCACTGAAAATACTTTTTACAAAAAGGCAAACTACACTCAAATACACACACTTGTGAATTCAGTGCATACAATGAAGTAACATGCAAGTCGGTTTATAGTGTGTACTATTGAAATGTTCTATTAAGGGCTATGGAACCAGTGTTTAGAATCTTCAATTATCTGTCCAGATAAAGTACTATTGGACAAAAATCGATAGTTGAAATGGAAATGTGTGTAGCGGTAGTGGCACTGTTTCTGTTAAATTGTTGATAACGTTTGAATGATATTTTGCTACTAGGCTATTTCAATAAATTTATTGAATCCCTACTTCATGTATCATTGTAAGAGTGACAACATTACTAAAAGTGCAAAATAACGTATAAATCTTGCTGGAACCGGGGCATGTAGACAAGTATCATTGTCAGATTCTTTCAGAATTAATTTTCACTGAGCTACCATAAACAAGACACTTTGCAAAGGCTTTGGGGCAGCACCTTCTAATCCCTTTACAAAAGTCTTTTTCTAATACAGTGAAATCCCGAACCCTAACTGAACAGTAGGAAACATAACCGCGACCAAGAAAAGGATTGAGGACGGCTGTAACACTGATCGGAATATACATATACATAAGTTATTATACAATGTCGGTGAAGTGTTTTCTACACAGATACACAGTATATCCCATTGTGGACAGCTAAAAAACAGATCGCAATGGTAATTCCACCCCCTTATATAAAATGTAATTTTTGGCATATAGCGAGATACAGTGTAAATACGTATATTTTAACTGTATTTACGCGTATAAACACTATATGTCAAATTGTGGACAGCCAAATCATTGATCGCAATAGCCTGTTTTAACAAACCGGCTAAAATCAATTCGGAACACACTGACCCCTGATTTTCAAGAAAGTGAAAACGCAATGAAACACATTGTATCTACGTTGTGTATTTCGCAATTAATTGGTTGATGAAGAACTCGCTAAAAAGATAGAACATTAACCCCGAAATCGATACCGCTATACGACTATAAGCACCATCTGGAAAGCCGAGACCGGTCAAAGTTACTTTAGTGAAACTCTCAGACAAGTACGAAATTGAACGGAACAAGAAGAAACTGAAGAATAAAACCGAGAAGATTTTCATCTGCAGAGATCTGACACCTGAAGCGAGGAAGATTGAACAGCTAAAACGACAAAATAGAGCCGCCTAAAGACAACAATGACAAATCCCAGCTAATAACGGTAAAACCCCGACGAAAAGATCAATTCTTTACTGGAATGTCAACAGCCTGCGGAAAAATTATATGAACAAAATATGTCATGTAAATAATCAAAAACCATGTATATTTGTAGATAGTGAGACCTGGGTCCCAGAAAGTGTAAATATGAGCTGTAAATTACTGGAGAAAGACTACAACTTACGATGGATACCGGCAAAAAAGATTAAGCGGAAACCAGGGAGATTTTCAAATAGTATGCTATACGGAGTGAAAAAAAGTCTATCGCAAACTTTGAAGGCACACATTTTACGTGATAACCTCATGCATATTGAAACTGAAAACAAACTAACCGTGATATGCTTGTACGCTGCCCTAGGTGAAGAAGGGAAAAAAGTAATGGAAACTGTATAGAACCTATTTGACGAATACGCTTGTAACAAAATCATAGGGTTTGGTGATATGAATGCAAGCAACGGAAAGGAAGACAACAAAAGTGACACTGGATGCGCCAACCTAACCCAACGATTAACACAAGACCCAACCACCAATACAAGAGGCACCGAACTGAAGAAGCACGTTGATGAGCTGGAGTACAAGGTTGTGAACGGATGGACCAGATCGGATAAAGAAGGGAGTTGTACATTTGTCGCCATACAAGGAACCAAGTCTAGTAGACCTCTGCATCATAAGTAGGGCCTGCACAAAGGAAATCGAAGATCTGGAAGTTCAGGACTTGACTGAATCGGACCTTTTACCCGTACAACTTTACTTGGAATGCGTAAATTAGCTTTATTAGATTTAGATGGGATCTTAAATTTAAAACTCAATTTTAGGAGCGACTGAAGGAGCGGTTGGAGCATATGGAAGAAGATGGCGACGCCAGTCTATATAATGCAATCATCGAACTGAAGATGCTAAAGGAAGGGAATCCTGGACGGACGGACATGGGACAGGTGGTTCAACCGGGAATGTCGGCATGCGAAAACTGATTCACGTCAAGCTCTACGAAAAGTAAGGAGAACGCAACGCAACGACCTGAATTATAGTTACGCTCTCATAATCAAACTACAACAGAATCTGCGAAGAAATACGAAAGACGTCCTGTGATACAACAAACCATTTCTGCATGTGTAGCACATAGGTTCTAGGCTACAGGAGGGAGCACAGACGGGAGAGCAACCATTTCCATGTTGAAGGATGATGCAGGAGATAGTGCGGACGAGGAGGAAGCAGCGGAGTGCGGACGTCGGAGGAAGACTTGGCCCAGCCTAAAGGAAGACGACAAGGAAGAAGAAGATTCAGTCTAGTGTAGGGATTCAGGGAGCTAGGAGTAAAAGTTAAATAAACCAGTAAAACTATACCTACCGTCTTTTCCTTTACTCCATGCCGTCGTCATCTCGTCCTCATCTCAACAACATGGCGACCTAAGGACAGGACCTGAAAATAAGGAAAATTATAAATTAATTAGAAAACCTAAAACAGGATAGCTACAATTAACTACATCGACAGTTAATAAGTGGTTAAAGTGAATTATTGATTAAATTAATTACCAACCAAATTCTCGCACGAGATTCGAGCGAGAATTAAGTAGTTGCACGGGTTTCGAGCAACCGCCATCCTCATCGTCCAAAGGTTTTGGGTATTTCTGAAAAGAGAAAAAAAAACACACACAATTTATAATTATTTATTGTCGTTATGGTTATGAAAAAGGGGAAATTGCTATTTATTGGGGGAATTTATTATTGATGATTGGAGGGGAATATACTTACCTTGTTGGAATGATAAATTAATGCTGGTCATACTACCCTACAGCTTACTTACCTGGAACATTACGGGAACTCGGAATCAAGAGGATTTAACGGACAGTAAACTCGCAAGTGTATCTAGCGAGGTTTTACTTAACCGCACGGGTAATCGAGCGGTCAGTCCACCACGCCGGAAATTGATTCGTCACGTCGTCATCCATCTTGAGTACAGTTGGTAAGGGAAATGATCCACCTGAAAATCAAATTTAATCAACCATTAACCTCAACAATAATAAAAATTAGAACCAGTTACCCAAATCAAATAAAAATTGTAATTAAACAGGGAGAGACGAGAAGGCAAAGGCAGGTTACGGACGAAGTTTTTGAAAGGATTGTTAGAGAAGTGTTTCACTAGACTCCCTAGACTCACCCAGTTTAGGCAAAGTAGCTCCAAGGTTTGATTAATTGAAGAATTAAGGTAGACCTGTAAAGATTAAACTGGATTAGTGGATTCATTGAGTAAAAGTTTTCTTACCGTTTACTTACCTTATCGTACATATGGTCCAACAGTAGCAGGTGGGTGCACGCCGTCGTATAGTTCCAATTATCTCCGTGTGGCGCTTCAGTCGACTTCAAAGTCATATGTTTAGATTCCTAGAGGGAGATCAAAGGGAACAAATTAGAGAAAGGCAAAGAGAAGATAGAGAAAGAAGAGCCCAGAGACGGAATTTGAATTTAGAAGATATTGAAGAAGAAAATAGTGGAAGCGAAGGGAGTTTGTTTGAAGAGAGTTTTGGTAGTGCTGAAGAAGGAAATCAGTCTGACGATCAAGAAGCAAATTTTAATATGGAAAAACCAGCAAATTTCCCTGTAGCTGCTTGGAATGCTCTAGACAATGCAGGGAAACAGGCTGTTATTGCTTTAGCTAGAGAAAATTTGAATAGAAATGAGAATCAGAACTTAAACATAAACGTGTCCAATGTGAATCCTAATATTCCGATGCCTACCTTCGATCCCAAGGTTAAAACAGCTGAGAATTATTTGCTTGAGATAGAGGCTTACTTCAGATCCCAAGGTATTAGGAACGAAATTTGGTTACCTACGGTAGGATCTATTCTTCAAGGACAGAATAAGTCGTGGTTCAACTACAAGAAGAGAGAAATACAGGATTGGGAAGGATTTAAGAATTCATTTAAAGAGCAGTTCGACACGCATGCAGATAAGGCTTCTAGGATTTTGTTATTAAATACGAAGAAACAGAAACAGGATGAAACGGTAGAAGGATTTGTGTGGGATATGATGGAGTTAGCAAGACAGGTTAATCCAGTCGAACTCATAGAAGATTCTGTCCGGAGAGCAAGAGATGGATTATTACCAAGCATTAGAAAGGTTATTCGCAGTTTAAGTGCCTGGACTCCAGAGAAGTTAATTGAGGAGGCTAAAGCGGTTGAGAGAGATAATCAGGCAGAAATCAATTTTGCAAAAAAGGCAAATAGCAAATCAGAGCAAGCCACAGTAGCTCAGTCAAATAGTCAGTTTGTTCCTTCAACTAACTTTAGTCAACAGAACTTTCGTGGTAGAGGATTTCCTCCTAGACGGAGTACATTCAGAAGTTTTCCACCAAGGCCTTATCCTAGATTTCCTAATTCAGATTCAAATTCAAGTGCTAATCAGAATAATTCACAAAGTAATTCCAACACTGGAGCAGCAGCAACTAGTTCACATCGAGGTAGTAGCTATGGCAGTGTTAGAGGATCAAACTCTCGGGGTAATAGCAATCGAGGAAGAGGTTCGTCAACAATTTCTAGAGGAGCAAGTCAGTCTTATGCAACTAATGTGCGTTGTAGATTGTGTCAAGGATTAGGACATTTCCAAACTAGTTGTCCTTCTAATCGAGCTATAATGATGTTTACTGACGCTAATGGTGATAGACAGCAGGTCCAGTGTAGAGCGTGTTCAGGACTTGGACATTATGCAGACCATTGTCCGTCGCCGGTAGAAACAGCTGAATCGACTTCAGAAACTGAAAATGCAAATGCTAGCACGAGTAATTTAAACGATCAAGGGGAGAATTAGGTATTCCCTCCTACTTCCTCCCTATATTACAGATCAAACCTTATCAGGGACCTCCAACCATTGAAGTTTGTAGTGAAAGTAATTGTTTTAAAGCTTTGTTAGATACTGGTTCCAGATTTTCCCTAATCAGACAAGAACTAGTTAATGAGTTGCACAAGTCGTACAGGAAGTGTGTAGGATTACCTCTGCTATGTGGCAACAATGAATACGTAAGACCAATTGGTAAATTAAAGTTAAAAGTAGAAATTGGAGGCAGAAAATTAGAGTTTGAGTTCCAAGTAATGGATGAAGTTCCTTTGTTTCAGTTAATTATTGGTGAAGATTTCATAATAGCACATCGTATTATAATTGAATTAGACGAAGGCGTCATATGTTTTCGAGATGCACAGGATAACAAGATTCCAAATAAGTAAGAGAAACAGTAGTTCTGCGATAATGTTAGGCTCAATATGTCCAATCGGAAATAATATTGAGGCAAAGAATGCAAGTTGTATTGTTAAGCTATTTCAAGAGTTTCCAACTGTTGTCAGGAACGACAAGAAGTTAGGATTTACAAACTGGGTTACTCATTATATTGATGCTCCTAGAGATATAATTCCTAAAGCTAAACCAGCATTTTTTCCACCAAATAAGACTAAAATACTAGAGGATCAGATTAAAGAGATGTTAGCTATGGGCGTCATTAGATACTCCACTTCGCCGTATTCTTCAAGAGTAGTATTAGTTAAAAAGAAAGACGATAGCTGGCGCTGCTGTATCGATTTCAGACCAATAAACGCGCTTACAAGGAAAAACGCAGCCGCACTTCCAAAATTACACCTTATTCTTAGACTTTTACCTCGATCAAAGTATTTTGGACGTGTTGATCTTAGAAGCGGGTATTGGCAGATAGGAATGGAGCCTAGTAGCATTGAAATGACAGCGTTCTCCACATCTCAAGGTCATTATGAGTGGGTTGTTATGCCGTTTGGACTATCTTCTAGTCCTCAAACGTTTCAGTCTTTAATGAATCTCGGTTTCTCGCAATATTACTATAAATTTCTATTTTGCTATTTTGATGATCTAATAATTTACAGCAACTCCGAGCAAGAACACGAACAGCACATACGGTTAGTGTTCAATCGCCTTAAAGAAATGGGTTTAGTGATTAATAAGGATAAGTCTGCATTTTTTCAGACGGAAATTGAGTTTCTTGGACATCAAGTTACACAGGAAGGGCTCAAGAAATCGCCTAAGAAGGTTAATGGTATTGTAAATTTTCCTGTTCCTACTAACAGTGCTTCAGTACATTCGTTTCTTGGATTAGCTTCATGGCATCAGAGTTTTATCCACGATTATGCAGTTAAATGTCAGCCATTGTACAGATTAATTAGACCAAGCGTCGTTTTTGAATGGACAGAAATAGAACAGAGAGCTTTTGAACACATTAAGAAGGAAGTGCAAGAAAATGTATTGTTAGCTGGGTTGGATTACGAGCAAGAGATTATCATTAGAACTGATGCAAGTCATATAGGCTTAGGATGTGTTTTGTTGAACAAGGATAGAGATGGAACTGAAAAAGTAATAGCTTATTCAAGTAAACTGCTCAACTCAGGACAACAGAAGCTAAATGTTTTTGAGAAAGAGGGACTTGCTATTATTTGGGCTTTAAATTTACATAGAGAATTATTGTTCGGTCAACATATTAAAATTGAAACAGATAATAGAGCTCTAACGTACATGAGGAAGAAGGTATCTACTTCTAAAAAGATTGAAAGATGGTTATACGAATTAGAAGAATGGGACTATGAGCTTAGACATATTCCAGGCAAGACCAACATTTCAGCAGACGCTTTAAGTCGAAATCCAGATCCTAATACGGTTCAAGATGATGCAGGAGAGTTTGGCTCCGATCGAGCTTTGTTACTGATTATGATTGATGTAATTCCGAGAGAAGAGTTTATGTTCGAACAACTAAATGACAGGAAGATAAAGGGTATAATAGACGGATTAGAAACAGGTCAGACACCTACAGATACAAGAAATGATTACAAGATGGAAGAAGGTATTTTGTGTAAAAGGGTTAAATGTTTTTGCGACACCAAACGTGTCAATCAGAATGAAAATATTAATTGCAGTCATGTTTTGTATGTAGGAATGGTTCCAGAGAAATTAATTGAAAGAGTTTTGCAGATTTTTCATGATAGTCCTCAAGCAGGGCACTTAGGAGTCAAAAGAACTCAAGAAAGGATTAAAAGAAGATTATTTTGGGATAGAATGAACGCTGATATTAAGGAGTACGTGAGAAGTTGTGAGGTTTGTCAGAAGGGAAAGTACGATAATCAGAAACCAGGGGGTTTAATGCAAACAACCCCAACCGCTAACTATGTCTTCGAGGTTATTTTTGTGGATATCGTAGGTCCTTTACCACCTAGCGGACGTGGAACTAGGTATTCGTATATTTTAGTTGTGGTTGATCAGTTAAGTAAATGGCCAGAGTTAATACCATTAAGAGCAGCGACGTCACAGAAAATCAGTGAGAAGCTAGTTGAAGAAGTCTTTACGAGATATGGTTCACCTAGAGTCATGATTACAGATAATGCTAAGAATTTTGTTTCAAATAAGATCAAGAAGTTGTGTGCTGAATGGCACATCCAACATCGTTTAACTTCATTATACAGACCAAATGTTAACCAGTCAGAGAGAACTAATCGAGATATAAAGGAACAACTTAGGAAGTATTGTCATAGGAATCACAATGAGTGGGCAAAGAACCTTCAGTTTGTAGCACTTGCCCTTAGAACCGCTATAAAAGCTTCAACAGGTTATACTCCAGCTTTGATTAACTTAGGTAGAGAAATCAGACTTCCATTCGATAGAATGCTAGACATTGAGAAGCCGTCGGTAGAGCCAGGAACTATTGTTCCACCTGAATTAGTAGAAGTCATTCAAAATGTTCGCGAGAATATGAAGAAAGCACAACTAAGAGCCAAGGAATACTATGATAAAGGCCACCGATACGTTAGTTTTTCAGTCGGAGAAAAAGTCTTAAGGAGAAATCACATTCTATCTAGCAAGGAGGATGGAGTGACAAAAAAGCTAGGCTTGCGCTTCGTAGGGCCATATATAGTTAAAACTAGGGTAACTCCAGTAACCTATGAGCTAGCAGACTTGCAAAATAATTCAGCAGGTAAATGGCATGTCTACGACTTAAAACCTTTTATTGAGCGCAAAACTAAGCCTAAATTACAGCTACCAACAGATGTCAAACCACCGGAGACACCACGAAATGTAAAAAGACTACGACCACGACGTAACATAGACTACAGAGCGTTAGCAGGGCTAAGTGAACGTAAGAGGAGAAACCTTCAAGCTGGGAGCTGAGGGAACTAAAAAACAGTAAAATGTTGAAAAATATATATATACCTTTTCTTTATATGTCGTATGAATGTTGTATGGGTATCTTATACCAAAAAATGTACCTTGCATAGTTGTATGCAGCATGGGTAATGCGTGAATGTCTTCTAGTTAATTATATATACTTATAAATTGGTTTATTTTTCTGCGCAGTTTACCATGCCGAAGGAATCCTACAAAGTCCGGTTAGATCGAGCCATTCAACGCTGGGGCCTCGCAGACAAGAGACCGCAGGATCAATATAAGGAGGTAGCGGTCTCGAGGAAGCAGTTGAACCTGGAAGGCGTATCGATTCCATTACCAATTCGTCTCAAAATATCGTCTTGGAAGCTTCCTGAATCAGCCAAGCAAGTGTTCGACTTACCGTATCCAGTTAGAAGACCAACTGTGATGGTGCCAGAGCAAGTATCGATGGACGAA
Organism: Sminthurides aquaticus; assembly: GCA_906901655.1. Lineage (NCBI taxonomy): Eukaryota > Metazoa > Arthropoda > Collembola > Symphypleona > Sminthurididae > Sminthurides > Sminthurides aquaticus. The sequence continues at coordinate 571,609 of CAJQTT010000001.1, forward strand.
GTTGTGAGAGAGCTTAGAGAATTCAGTGAAATCGCGTTGGACATGGAATTTTCAAATTTTGGTGTTTATAGACACTCTTTATCGTGCGTAATTAGTATCTCCACTTTTGAGAAGGACTATCTGATAGATTGCTTTAGGACATGGAGTCTGATCAGCTCCAAGCTTAGAGAAGTTTTGGAAGATAGCTCTGTCGTCAAAATTCTACACGGAGGAGTAAACGACCTGAAAAGACTTAGAGAAGATTTTCAAATCGCGCCAATAGGAGTCGTCGACACGCAGGTAGCCTATAGTCAAAGCCAGTTAATCCAGCTCGAAACTAAAGTCGAATTAGCTAGTCTAGACTTGCTAGCTAGCATATATCTAGGAGTAGCGCCAGGAGACGACTGTACGTTAGCCGACTACCGCAAAAGGCCATTACACCCTGATTTAGTTAGCTACGCTACTTCAGACTCAAGGAAAACATTATACTTATGGCAGAAACTCAAGGCTCAAATTAACAATGGTCCAGCGAAACAGCGTGTGTACTCAGTCTTTGACTTAGGTAAATTCGTAGATGCTCAGATCGCTGATACGCCAAAGGCAAAACCGCTGGAGACTATTGCAGACAGCTGCAAAAGCGTACTAGGGTCAGATTGGAGGATGCATAGGAGACGAGAAATGTGCGAGCAACTAGTTGATTGGAGAGACAATCTAGCCAAACAAGTAGATTTGAGACCTAATAAGGCAGTTAAGGACGACGTTCTTAGGAAGCTTTTAAAATTAACAAAGTTCTCGGAAGGAGCGTTAGGGTTAATCGTAGGGTCAACTCGGAAAATAATTCCTAGCTCGTCATGGTCAAAATTAGTTGAAATCCTCACCTACGACCCTCTGGTCCCGCACGTGACACGAGCGGAGACAATTAAACCGCAGAGTGCTACCTCAGCGGCCGCGTCAACGAAGAACATCGAGGAGATCCTCATTATTAATGCCGAAGAGAGTGAGTGGGATTCAGACGGGAACTGGTCCAATAACTTACCGACGCATACAAGACCAACCGAGGAGGATCCCATGCTTTACTTTCAGAGGATCGGACGGGAAAAATTAGAGAAGCAACAGACCATCACGGTCACAGCGCAGTTGGAATCAGAAGATTCGTGTTTTTCCGACTACCAAGTGGTCATCCCAAATGACTCGGCCAGCCTCACCATTCAAAGTTCAAAGGGCGGAGGAGGTCACCAATCACCATCACCTCAATCAATCCCATCTCCACCACCTTCTGTCATAGCTCCAAATAGCGGGATTGCCATCACTTGTGGACGTTGCCGGGGCAACCATAAGAAGAAGGACTGCGTCTTAACTACAGCGGAAGTCAAACGCCAGATGTCAAGAAGAGAGAGAGCAGACTTTAATTTTATGACCCGCAACACCAACGAGAACAGGAAGAGGGCACGTCAACTAATGGAACGTAGGGTGCTGAAGCGAGCGAAGCGAGCGAAGTTCATTTAAAAAACTTTAAAGGTTTAATTGATCTTTCTTTTGTCTGTTCCAGTGACGGAATGACTTTGCTACGTACCATTGGATTCTTGTACAATTGTTTTGCTTACATGTGGTCTTTCTATATATTCAATGTCATTCGATATTGTGTAGTATGCATTCCAAATTCCTATAATACTATTATATACATTCAATACAATACTCTTAAACGTTCCATGTTAAATGCTCTAACGAGGAAAGGATTATTTTTGTTAAATTAAATGAAACGCATCCCCACCTCTCATTAAAGGGGCGGAGGATATGTAGCACATAGGTTCTAGGCTACAGGAGGGAGCACAGACGGGAGAGCAACCATTTCCATGTTGAAGGATGATGCAAGAGATAGTGCGGACGAGGAGGAAGCAGCGGAGTGCGGACGTCGGAGGAAGACTTGGCCCAGCCTAAAGGAAGACGACAAGGAAGAAGAAGATTCAGTCTAGTGTAGGGATTCAGGGAGCTAGGAGTAAAAGTTAAATAAACCAGTAAAACTATACTTACCGTCTTTTCCTTTACTCCATGCCGTCGTCATCTCGTCCTCATCTCAACAAACAGATACTGCTGCACTTATGTTAAATGCCGCAATATGTTCTACACCGAAACAAACTAAACTGCTAATACTCAATGTAATTAAGGACCGCGCGAGAGAAAGCAGAATTACATGTAAAGTCATACACGTTGTCAGAGCTGCGGCTATATCGACGTCAGAATAATAAATTAAAATCAATTCATCAATTAATCGCGGATAGGGTTATTAAAAAAGAATAGGTTTCCGCAAGATAAATTAAGCATTTCAATACACGCAATGATTACGCAATGTCGTACATATCTTATTGTAGCCCATGTCCTCAATGGGCATCTGCAAGTTTTTTTTACAATTGAGGTTCCATAGTAATTAAATTTGTATTACAAAATCCTGAACGTTATTAACTACAAGATAACTCCTGCAAGGAAACTGACCAGGAATTAAATTCAAACTTCAACAGCACACATGACTAGTTTAGCCCTGAAAAATATGATTCCAAGATTGAACGCACACCACCCCTGATTGTGTATGTGCTTTTGAAAAAGAATTTGTTTAGTCTGCTACATCAGCATGTGTTTTCGACGCTGGGATCATTACAGGGCAATCAGACATTGCGTTAATTTGAACAACATATGACAAAAGTACAGTTGAATGGCAGCTGCTGCGTTCTTCTTGAGTTGTCTAAATGTAAAGTGCTGTATTCTGGACAGTGATGCAGGCTTACTAACTCTTTCGATTCGCGCTTATCTACTTTCCATCTACGCAGTGCCTACACAGTCATTGTCGTCATTTGGAAACCTACATCTTAACATCAGGTATACACAAACCCGAAGCTCTCAAAACTCTGATCCCGCAGAAGGAAAGAACATAATGCAAATTTGTAGTAAGAATTCCTTGGAATCGCTCATAAGCTCGCCTCCCTCCTCCAACCTTAAATATTACCACAGCAGAAGAGACTTTACACAATTGCCACACCAATACTCTCATTGTGCTATCTCAATTGTATAATTTTTTCAAAATCGAGCTATTTTTATGAAAACAAATGCCTGGAACGATTTTTGATGAAGATGAGTCCGACAACGACCATTTCAGGCACGAAAATCCATTGGCAGCTGCTTTTTATTTTTCGGTTCCGAAGGCCATGGTCACGCAACCAACCACAGATAACCACACACCTTTTTTTCGAAGCTGAATCCCCAAAATAATCCCTTTCTAATTTTTGGGTAGTCCACGATTGATTGTGGTTGTGACCCTCTATGCTTTCAGTTAAACCTTTTCCACGTTTATATTTCTTTCCGTCAGCTTAGTCTCCTTCTAAGCACTTGTCGCTCGAGAGGAATGGGACGAGGAAGCATGAAGGGAGAGGAGGATATTAGAAATAGCGTTTAAAATGTAAAAAAGTGAATATGTAGGAGGACATAAAATTCAGTCACATAAACATACATGAATTGATTTCTTCCTTTTATCCTCTCATAGCATATTATGGCGGGTGTTTTTCGGGGTGAAGCATGTGATGAGTTGTGACGGTTTGTCTAAATCAAAGCTTTCCGCTCTCCTTGGGTCTTCAGTAACAAGCAAAGGAGTTGTACAAAATGTCTGTGGTCTGCGGTTGGTTAAGAGTGGAGTTTAGATAATGATGACCACGTTCCTTGGTTTTCTGTGTGTGGGTAGAGGATAGAAATACGGGAGAGGGGCGAGTTTTTCCCATATCGGATCGGAGCAAGTCAATCTGGCAAACTTGTGCTGGTAATTTTCCATCTTGTTCTGCTACCCGTACCCGGGTCTGTAGATGTATGAAGGGTGCTTAGTTTTGCCGAGGGGGTTGGAACCGAGCGGGCACCCAACTAGGTTTAGGTTACATAATATAAATGGACATCACACTAACTGCCAAAAAGATAAGAGAGGAAAAAGCTATTATGAAAGGGTTTCCCAATAAAAATGACCGCACATAAGATACCCATACGAGATAAGACGTCCGAAGAATAAGGGAAAATATAGCAAGTCTCCCACTCGGCTGTTTTCCTCGGCATTCAATCATAAAAGGACCAAAGCCATTCTATTCCCCATGACTTTATCTATGACTTCACATTTGAAATTCTATCATGAACGTAATAATTCATGAAAGACATGTATGGAGAAAACTTTTACGTTTTCCTCTCGCTTTTCTTCTTTTCCTACTATCATTCTCCTCCTCATCTCTTCACTTCACTCCACATCCTCCGCCTCCGTCTCAGCTTATTCTTCTCTTCATTCTTCATCTATCCCTTCCCTCATCATCATAGAAGCCTTCTTCATCATCATTCCGGAGTATATAAAAGAATTTTCCGGAAAATCTCCTATCAAAGTAATTGTAACAAAGTCCGAACTCCGAAAGGAAAGACGGCAGTAGAAGAAAGATAGACTGATGGACTTTGGACAGGAGAAGGGAAACAAAGTAATATTGATTCCAAATTAACTACCCTTGTTCAATTACATTTCTTCTTCCACCCTCTACTTGCCTTCTGAGAGAAAGCATTTGAGTGAAAGTCAAACATCAAAGACCCAGTGGACCAAATGGAGGGATTGCCGGCTTTAGAAAATTTCAAAAGTATTTATTGTCCAAATGCAATCAAGGTATACATAGAGTAATAAAACTAAGGCTTCCCATTCAATCCGAGGTCAAGGATTGTATCAGAATCTCGCCGGAAGTACTTGCCTTCCCGGCTAAATTTCAAAGAGGAATCAAGGGGACGACTACAGGATTTTCGGGATGACCAATGGCCAAGATTGAATGGGTTATTCCGAGAAGAGATTGTTCCGAGGCTCAAGCTTTGCTTTATGGACGGCAAAAGTTTAAGAGAAATATTTTTTGTCCAACCAAGAACAATATTGTAATATCCCAAATCTCAGCCCAGCCGATTTTCAACTAGATAGATACCTGCCATTGCCTCACCCCTTTCTCTACTTTCCCCTTTGCTAATAGTGGAGAAATGTATCTCCTCCCTCTCCTTTCACCCGTCCTTTCACTCTTTACGAAGAAATGGATATCACGGAAAAAGTCGGAGGAGGCGGTGGCACTTTACCGGACAATTCACAGAAAAACGGTTACATTTACATCTATCGGTCAGGAAGCTAAAGCTTCAGTCTGCCTTTTTCGTTCTAGGGTATACGTACATATATGGAGGGGAAGACTGCTGTTTCTGGTTGAAGAAAACAGAAGTTTAAGTAACAAGTAAAACAAAGGCGCACTGGTATGCAGCTCAGACTGAGTGGGAGTAGAAATGGGAGTGCGGTTGCGAAAAACAAACGAGATGATGAAGATGATGATAGTCCGGGGTTTATCTGAGAACGATTTCAGGCTTAATATTGTTATTGCATATCCTGTTATTCAGTTTATATGGGAGGATTTCGGATCCAAAAGGCCATTATATTTTATCTTGTGATTCTCTCATCTTCCTCATTTTCCTCCTATTCCCCACCCACACACAACCCAGGAAGGGAAAACATTCACCCGCAACCATACTCCTCCCATCTCTTTCAATCCATAGGTATTCTAAGCTCATCTCTTCCAGAACGCGGGATGAGAATCCTTTAAACGTTTCTATGCATTTCTATTTCTGCAATTTCCAACTACAAGGCCTCTACCATGAAGTCCCGTCCATTACTCCTATCGCCCTATCCGGCTGATCCTATACATTTATCCTTTTCTTCTATGAGGAGAGGGTCATCAAAACTTGCGTCTCCTCTGTCCCGTTCCCAGTTCCCATAGCCATGATTGGTTATGCATGGCAGTTATTAAGTGGCAGGGCCACTTTATAGGTAGCTTCGTGTCCGTCCGTCCGTCCGTCCGTCCGTCTGTGAACACGATAACTCACGAACGGATGCAGATATTGACATGGGACTTGCGGAATGACATGGACCGCGACCTTGGCTAGAAGCCTATTTATTTGTGTGACCTTCACTGCAGCCATTTTGACCCTATGACCTCCCGAATACCCCGTTACAACGCTACAATGCCTCGTATACAGCGTAGATTGCTTTAACCACAATTACGCAGTTACCGCAGCTGCGGGATGTGCTTGCGGGCTGCTTCTCACAGAAGTACTGAGTGCACAGGTCCTCAACGAGTCATTGGGCTAGCGCTAGGGGAGCAATATTACAATTCTAAAACTGTTGCTAAATCACTTGCAGCAGCTTTAAAGCAAAACTTTAAGTATTGTGTTGAGGCTCCTTATCCGCATTCCCTGCCACTTTCGTACATTCGTGCGATTTGTTTCTTTAACTGGAAGCCAACAGCTTAGTTATGCTTTTGGTAGAGAAAAAGCCAAGCAAAACCCTAGCAATGACATTGAAAATGATGAAATGAGCAAAAAAAACATTGCATGCGTGTTGAAAATGTACTTCTAGTTTCCCCATATTCCTTTTTGACTGGAACAAGCGTCATGAATTCCTCCAGACTGAGACAAGATATTAAAGCTAGAGACCAGGGTTATTTGACTAAGTCTCGAAATTTCCTTCTATATTCCAGCACCATCCAAGAAAGCGATCACTTACTATTTTACACAGACCTCTTCCCAGCTTTCACTCGGTTAGCAGAATATACACTCAAGCTAGTATAAGCTAATAGCTACGCTCCAAGCTGGAGAATGTTGAAAAGGTCGGATGTACACACCGGAGTAGAAGAGGTTACAGCAAAGCTACAAGACTGCTTCCTTCTACTTTCCACAGCCTGCGTGAGACGGAATGAAAGCTGTTACATTATCCAGTATTTGATTTCAAACTAAATTACTTTAATTATAAAAGTGGATAGGGCTGGATGGAAGAATGGTTACAAGTGACAAGAGCAATTATTGCTATTAACTTTCTTCCACACCAATTCCACGCTTACGTGAATCCAGCGACTCCTACCCATGCACTCCTATGTGCCTATCCCTTCTTTCTCCTAACTTTCTCCACCATCTTCCCCCTTACCAACCATAACTCCCAGATACCTATCACCATCTCATCCCCCCTCCCGCTCCCTTGTTATATACTCTATACGGGCTACGTAAGCTAGTCGGCCTAAGCTAAATCCCTAATTTTGCAATTATAGTAATTACGTTGGCAATCACAAAATGGCTGGCTTAACTGGGATGAGGGACGATGATGAGAATCAAAGTAGCCTGCCTTTTCCTATTTCTCACACCACCAGTGTCTCCCCTCCCCGCCTCTTCCTGCAATCCCTCCAACTTTCCACACGGTTATTCCTACATCTTCACTGCCTCCCCTCCCATCATCGACGCTAACGTCTTCCCCACACTGGAGAAATTTTATGCCACAGCCCCTCAACTCTTGAATCTCTAATATATCTATGGATCTTGCCTATGGATTAAACGCAACCGCCAATGCTTTCCCCCAAATCCTTTCCATTTTCCTTTATTCTCCCCTTCTTCTACATGTCCCATACTAATTTGTGGTGTATCTCTTTGGGATTTTTGAACCGCGCATGAAACGTTTAATTTTTACTTAGCATTAATAAATTCCCTGCATGCATGCGGTTTCACAATTGAATTCCATGTCACATTATAGCAGCGCTGTTTTAAGCCTAGCCCCGCAGTCTGTCTGTTCTGTAGAATACAGCATTCAGGTAGATGGGCGATTAAGGCCGTACATTATGGTTTCACGCGAACGACGACGAAAAGTAGAGCTTCTCCTGGTAATTAAATTTCAAGGGTTTAGTTTTAGAGAAGTTTGTATTTCCTCTCTAGGATAAATCCAGGAAAGAGATGGTTCATTCCTTCATTTCAGAATATGTTTCAAGGACCTTAGCGGAGAGATACAAAAGGGTTTCTCTAAAGCCCACTTTTGCAATGGCTTGAATCCAATGATGAGAGAGAGCAAAGCTGGAGTTAGTCTGTCTCGGGGCTTTAATTTGGGAGGGATATAGGTGGCGTGGTTATGTGATGAGAAGGGATTATGTGGAACAAGTTGTGAATTAATGTCGAGGTTGATGATTGAAATCTGGATGAAATGTTCTATTTGAATGACTCCCGGGATATGGGATTTGAATGTCTTTTCCTTCCGCTATCTCTTCCTAATTGTTAGCTATACAGAGTTAGACGTGCATGCTTACTCGAAGTTTCCAGTTTTCCCGATCCCCGGAAGCTTTTGCATTGCCCGCACTCGCACCAGCAGATAGTCGTTACGAGAGCTAATGGATGCTGGTAAACCCTTGCAGTCAAGTATTTTACGGGGATGTAAAGTGTGCGGCATGCCGGATAGTTGCTTAACCCTGGCAGATATCTCCCGGGTTTCCCGTTTCCCCACGGCTCAGCCTTTTCCTGGATACATGGCTGAGGGTGGCGAGTGTCGGGAAAGCAATGTCAGCTATGTGGAAAAGATAAGATCATAATTGAATGGTAGAAGCAGTTGAGCAAGATTTGCACACGATCATAGGCTCAGGATCCACATGTCCGCGAAGGGTATATTTTAGAGAAACGAGACCGTGAGAGAGAGCGAAACGGTTCGGCGTTGCTTTGGCTGTAGGGTTTTATATCGACTCTTCATGAATGAATCTTAGAGCAAGGAGCAATAGTTACAGCATCCTGGACTGGAAGCTCATCCCCGAAGTGGGAGAAAGGAAGAGAAGGAAAGAGGATGTGCATAGATCCCAGTCGCTCTCTTTTATCTTCACCCTGTAGCCTCTGAGTTATAAATGTGCATGCGGATCATGATGACCAAGAATATGAATCTTTCCTCTTTCAAACACTCAGCTTCCCCTTGCGGTTTGTAAATGTGGCCACATAAAAAGCGTATATCTTCACACAAATTCCATGGAGTGCCCCTGATCAGCCACTGCTACTCTTATTGCTACCCGGTTAGCTAGACTTTAACTCCAGTACACAGCATCACAGCTTCTGTCCTGCTTCTCCGAGAATAACAGGGAGTTTATGAAGTACATTTAAGAGAGAAGTTTAAGCTGTTAAAATGATGAGATTTCCCACATTCTACATCATCAAGTGATAGAGCAGTGTGTAACGGAGGGGAGGCTGTAGTTCTTCCATTTCTCCCATCCCTTCTCACTTCCCTTCTTCCCATCCCGAAATGTAGTCTCCCTCCTCTATCGTTCTTGTCTCTTCAAGAGATGAAGGAGGTGGAGAGATAGTTTTGCCTCTCGGAATATCAGATATCGCTTACGCTCTATTATATCCCAACTGATATATTAGGCTCTTCAAGCTTTTCACAATTGCTCTTCTAATCTAAACTGGCTTATACATTGTCAAAACCTTTTCAAGTGTATATAAGATTAACTTTATAATTTTCTCTTACACGAATAGAGTTTCACAGCCTTTCCTCCTCCTACTTCTGTGGCTGTAGTACCTACAATCTAACCAATCTATCCCCGATCCTCCGGCTACCGCCCGCACTTTTCCCAACCTAGCGTCACTATAATGAGCTTTTCCAGCTTCCAACACCATCGTTAACTGCACAGGGAGTATCTATCCCTGCTTCGTCCAAGCTTTGTTGTCCAATGAATAGAAAATATGAATTTTATAAATCGTTTCATCCATACAGTCTTGATTAGCTAGCTGTGACAGAGGCGGTGAGAATCATCTAGTGCGCTTCCTTCCTCTATTTCTCAGACTTATCACACAGATAGTTTTCTCTTCCGCCTCTCATATACATAAATGGCTCATTTCACACATAATTCTCATCTTCTCATTTTCACCCTTAGTTCAAGAGTTAGCAGACTCATGTACGTAATGCTCGCTTTGTGTCTTTCTCTGTCACTGTCAGTCTACAAAACCTTTTCCCGTTGCTGAATTTCCATTCGACGCTTCACACGAAAATCCCTCACAATTTATCACAGTTATCTCTTTTCTTACCTTCCCCTTAGGTATGTTTTCCCCTCCAGTCATTTCTCTGCTATTAGGTTTCTCCTTAAGCTGTCTCCTACTTTCTCCCGTTCCAGTTGTTCAGGATAACTCTATATATTTCTCCTCTTTTCCCTATATTTCCTCATTCGCTTCTCATCGCAATGCTTTCTCTTCCAGATGAAAGAGTATCAGTTAGTTTGTGGCAGCATGCATCCCTTTATTTAAGCTTACGCCAAGTTTTGGGAACGGTTCCCTCCTCAACTTTGGATACTAATGGAGAAGCAATTGCGAGCATTTGAAGAAAATTAATTCCTAGCCCACCACACTTGAGCATTCAAGTCTTCATGTCCCCAACGGCAAATTAACTTTTAATGAAATTGGCCTTGAGGCGTGGAAGAAGATTATGAAAATTTGAACGAATTTAAGTACAGAAAAGCGAAAGGGAGGATGAAGAAAGGAGGAAAGAAAAGCGGGAGGGACAGTGGTGGAGGGAATGAGAGCGTTTGTTTGTGATAGCTGGAAATAAATACTAGAAATCATTGGCACGTATCACTCTCGGAGAAAGTGGAATCAAAGAAAGGAGTGAGCGTAGCTAAAGAAGATGAAGTGGAGTTGGGAACACAGAGGAAATCCTAGAAATGGTCTGTTGAAAAATAATGGGAAGGAAAAGATTGTCATTTTATGCTTGATCGAATCGTAAAATCGTTTTCAAATGGCACTCAACATGTAATGTAAATTCAACCCCCGCCAACCAACCCAACCAACCATCCCTCCAATGCTGCTTTCTCTTCTGCACAGTTTTATTCTTGGCTTTACTATCCCCAATTCTCAGCTTGATTTCTCCACTCATCCCATCATTCGGCTTCCTTTCTCTATTCTTATCCAAGAACCCTATCCTTCTCTCCTTCCTCCTACCTACCTCATCCTCCTTCCTTCCTCCAGTATCCAGTTACTTCTGCTATCAGCATTCATGTCTGCTGGATTCAAGCTAATGCATCCTGGCTATACGCATTTCTATAAGTTTCAAATAAAAGTCTCAAATCTTATACAAAACTCCTTACAAATCCCCCGCATTTTCCACATACCTTCACATTCGCACGTACCAAATCCTTCCCAACCACCTTCATAATATTATTCTATCCTCCTCACATGCATCCAGATCAAGTTTTTTCGATCCAATCCCGCCAACTTCTTCAATCTCCACTTTCTCTCCGATTTCTTCTGCCTCCTAAACATTTAGTCTCTCTCTACTGCTATCTGAATAATTCCTAAGCCTGGTGCAATCATAATACCTCGAATTGTCTTTATTGAAGCTTAAGTTTACTCTATTCAGGAAGTTGAAGCAAAATCAGGGATTTCATTCACTTCCGTATTCTCTACTAATTTCCCAATAAACCCCCATCAATTACACTTTATAAAAACTTTTATCCTAAACTGAAAGCGGTATGTAGAATTTACTTTCTAGTCATGAAATGACACTGTTTATTGCGACTATCGTTGCAAAAGTCTCACAAAATATAAGCACTTGACTGCAATTATTCCAGCTGCCAGCATGCGATGTGTAAGAATCATAGTTATTACAGTGTGCATGCATCCCTATTGCTCTTCAAATTCTGCGTTGTTTCTCTTACGCCAATAAATGGGAAGGAAGTAAAGAAAGAAGGCAGCCACGAAGGAGAAGATGGTTTTAGGAAACAGAGTACGGATGTAGGGTGATTTGTAATCGCAGAGCAAAAAATGCAAGAATGGCAACTAGGAGATAAAAATACTTGAGCAACTATTGTCTAGGAGATGATGGGACGATGGGAGGGAGGTTGGACTTGGATAGCCATCGCTCCTGCCTCCTTTCTGCGCCAGCTTGCTCATAAGTGGAGAATGTTGAGCAAGATAATGTAGTGAGTGAATGGAGTGATGGGAGTGGTTCGTCAAGAATTTAGTATTAAAATCACGGAAGAGCTAGTAAAAGACTTTTGAATTTAAGTTTAAATTGGATCTATGTAGCTCTGGGACAAGGAGGGGAGAGAAAGTCATAGATTTGTGCATGCAAACCAGTTTTACTCTCGCTCCACTACACTACTTGTTACACTATTACACACAACTCCCTCAAATCCACTGTCTTACTCTGCTTTTTCTCGTTTCTCCAGCTATTTCTCCACCGTTTTCACCACATACTCACTTACGTCTTGGTTGTATCGTACTCCCCGTCTACACCATCATCCCTCCGTCTTTTCTCCATGTATACCAAATAGCGTTCAGAGGACGTGCCATTCTTCGCATACATAAATAGTTGTGAAACATTAAAAGTTTTCCCATCACCCCGCATTTCCCTTACCCAAAATCACACAAGCACAACAACCAAGCCATTTGTGCTTTTCATCACCTTTTTCCCCCGCACACTACAATTCATACTATACTCTTCACTATACCCTTTAAGTTCCACCTTCAGTCTCTTTCTCAATGCAGTCTTCGTTCCGCCATAGTTCAACCTTTCCGCGGAATCATAACCAGTTTCCACCCAGCCAAATACATCTTACCGCGTAGACTTCAGCTTTTTTCTACCAATGAATGGCATAGCACATAGCTTTGTTGATTGATAAAAAATAAATTTTAAGCGGAAAGTGGTCACTTCAACCAAACTTCTCCTTGCAGGGATAGTTCGCATTCGGAAGAGTACGCCAAGGAAACTTGGTTGAAAATGGTAATGAGCTCCAGAGTACAGTACACGCATGTCATTAAACCTATTAATTGCTACGGGTTGTTCCCACTGAAGGAGTTCCCCCGTTAGTACTTGGGTGAAGGTTGTAGAAATCACAAAGCTTTTTCAAGTACTGGATTTTGAGAAGTTAGCCAGTGTATGAAAGAAGATGAGTTGGGCGTTGATGAGGAATTGTTCAAGATGAGGGCTCCCGGTCTTTTCCAGCTGACTCAACAGGGAAGGAAGGAGGTATGAGTTGAAGAAGAACGTGTGAGTAGCTTGAGGGGAGAAGCTGAAGAGGATAAGAAAGATAAAAGATTCGAAGGGAAAAGCATGAAGGATCATTGAGAGATTCAAGTGGATGAAAGTGTCAATAGCAAAGTGGTATCATGAAAGCTTACACCCTTTCTAGTCATGATCAAATCCATCCAGTCTTCATACTCTTCACATTTCTAGGGGTTTCACAAATATCCTTAAACTGTGTAATAGGCTAAGCACCTTGTTCTTTAAACGTGAGAAGACATGCACTTCCGTATTCCCTTCCTTTAGGTTTCCTTCCTCTCTTATTTTGAGTTCCAGCTTCCTCCCTGTTTTCTCCTCCGCTCAGTGTTCTCGCTTAGATGATTTACACCTTTCTTCCTGCTTTTCTTTGTCTTGCGTAAGTATGTTTTAGTAGCGTAACTAAGTTGTCGAAGAAAGAGGACAAGAGGAGCCAGGCGGTTTCGGCCTCCCTTCTTCAATTCCACCTCTTTTCAGTCAAGTAGCGAGAAAGTTGGGGGAAGGAAGTGGGAGTAAACGAAAGATCTGTCTTCCTTAATGCAAAATATAAATAGCCATCAAACTTGGTTATTCCTCGAGCCTTTACATATTTCATCATTAGAATGAGAGTGAGGCTAAGAGACATGAGTCTCAAAGCTCTGTTTCCTTTCATATTAGCATTATGCCTGGATCATCCCTCGAGGGTTATCAGAAGGTAGCATACTTGGAATGAATTACGAGTAGGGTGAGGGTTGGACTTGGACTCCGTCAGTCCTACCTTCAGAAGACCCTCTTCAACTTGGGTTGCCTCAAAGCTTGCAACAACTTAATAAGTCTACTTTACCCGGATTTTGGGGTTCGGAATTCCTACTCCAATTCAAGCCTCTCTCTCCCCTCATCCTGTCCTCTAAGAGGGTGAAAGAAACAAGACGGAGAAAGACCGAGTCTTTTCGTTATTGTGTCAGATATCCTGGATTTAAAAGGTAAGGAACACGATTGCGGCTTTCAAGCCTTCCTGATTACTTTTATAGTGTATTCTGGAAGAGGAAGAAAGAGGAGGGATTTCATAAATTTGCATGATTTATGACGTCTGAAATGACATTTCACTTCTGGTCCACACAGTCCCTGACAAGCCGCCACGGCTCAAAAACGCCTTCTTTATTCTTTCTTCCAACCCTCACACCAACGAAACCAGTTCCATCATCAACCAACCGCCATTGCACTACCTACAATAAGGTTAGGAGGAACACGGGAACAAACAGCAACTTACTTGATATTCCTCAACGACTTGTCAAGGTATCCAGAAGAAAATACGTGCTTTTTGAGAGGGCTACCCTGCCTATAATCTTCCACCCCTCCCTGTCATTCTATTCACAAATCCACCCAAGCTTCTTCCTTTCCCTGCCCAATCTCTATTTCTCGGCCCCGGCCCGCCCGTCCTCTCTTCATGTAATCATCATTATTCAAGCGGCTGTATTTTCTCCCTTTAAAAAGCACAGCATTTACTCATTCTTTACATCATTAACTTTTTCCTACCCTTTCCCCTCCTCCATTATGAAATTCAGTTAGGCAAAAAGTTATGACTTGGGCGGATTTGAGGAGAAAACCATTAGTTTCTCCATCATATTTCTCTTAGACCTTTTGTGTTCCGAAATTTTGTCTCCTATCATCACCATGCATAGATGGATTGAAGACAACCAGTCAACCCAAGCCCCAAGCAGAGGATAAGATGCATAAAGCTTCATCCTGTACACAGACTCCACCAAAGTATCATACTTTATACGTTCTAGTAATACCTCATTCACTTTCTCCACCCAGCCTACATACATGTCCACCCTCCCCTGCTTCTCAACGTCTCATTTCTAGCAAGTCGATTTATTTCACTCAATGATTCCACGTCAAAATTCTTCGCGATTATTGTTCACCCCGTCTTCCTCATTCATCCACCCCCTCCATTCTACCACCGCGCGCTGTAGCTTTCCTCGTTCTGGCCACTACAACTTTCTCTTCTGACAAGCGTATTCGACAGTCTCATCTTCTCTACAGTGCACGTCCCATTTCCTCAGTACATTATGATCATGGCCAAATGGTAATTTATGAATCCATGAACAGTTTCAATCCCTCGTAATCGTCTTTTCTTAGTATCCCCAACAACCGTTTTCCAACACCAAAATCAATCAAAACCCCATTAGATAAAGCCCTTAACGATTTTTTGGTAGAAAGCTAAAACAAAATCGACCATCTATTCCTAATAGAGGTTTAATAAGATCCGTATTAATATTAAGTCCACTCTCCTCGATTTACTTAAATAGTTGGGATCTGAGCACAGCATTTCGAACGTGACAAGTAGTTCTTGTGGCAATAACTTGGACTTATTTTTATTGATGAGAAAAAATGTAAAAACTATTTTTCAACAACGATTACTTAAAATGAAATTTGGAATATTTATATTTAAAACTTAAATATTCCGCTCTTCAGTTGAAAGATCCGTTGACAATAAAATATATAGCGGATTTAAAAGAAGAGCTACAATTAACATCCACCTATCCTCGACAGAATGCGACCAAAGGATAAGGCAGGAGTCTGTTTGATGTATGAATTAAGTGGATAGATTATTTGACCTCGTAAACGGGAAACCCGTTTAGACATTAGGAACTTACTTCAGGAGAATACATTTTTCAGCTTAATGTTCTGTGAGCTATGTACAGTTTGAGCCCTAGAATAACCAAATGTGGTATACATGAAAAGGAAAGAATCTGGCCTGACCTGCCAACCAAGCTCCTCGTATCCATTTGAAGTCTGCTAAGTCTGCTCCAGTAAATCTGGGAAAACAGGAGATAGAGAGAG
Organism: Sminthurides aquaticus; assembly: GCA_906901655.1. Lineage (NCBI taxonomy): Eukaryota > Metazoa > Arthropoda > Collembola > Symphypleona > Sminthurididae > Sminthurides > Sminthurides aquaticus. The sequence continues at coordinate 587,279 of CAJQTT010000001.1, forward strand.
AAAGGAATCGGAAAGCTTATCCAACTAGCCTTAAAACTGGTGAGCAGGGAGTTTAAAAGACATTAGAAAAGATGCAAGAAGAATATCTCGTTTTCGGATACAAGTGTGTAGAAGAAGTTGCATCCTACATGCGAGAGAGAAGGAAGAAGAAGTGCTTTCTCTTACTACTGTTCCTAGCAGACAAACCACACAACGACTCCCGACTCCGTCATGGCATAAGTGACTCACATGGATGGATAAATAGCCTTCTTTCATTCTTGCACAGCTGGATCCTTGTAGACACTTTAACTAACAACCTCAAGTTGGCCACATACTAAGCAGATATTATGTAGTCTAATGGATTGGCGTGTGATACAAGGACTAATGTGGCGCGTTCTCTACCGTCTTTTCCCTCCAGCAAACTAAATAAAATTTGTCTACAGTTGTTGCACTCCCCTCTCTCTCTCTTTCTCTTGCACGCTATAACCGCTGCTACAAGTCAGCTCAGTTCATGCATCAAAAACGAATACTATTGTTTCTTTAGCATTAGGACAAGCATGAGAAGGAAAAGCAGTTAGGAATAAGCTCGCCAAGATGAGATGAGCTACTCAGGATCTTTATGATTTTCCAGGATTTGCTCATGCTAATACCCGCTTTGAAATTCTTGTATGCATCTTTAAATTTTTCCATCCACCACCAGCCAAACCAAGCAACAAATCCTCTTGCCTTAATCTTCTTACCCTTCTCCTCAACCTACTACCGCACTGTCCCATACGCTCTATGTCTCCAACTGACATTTTCATTTCAATATCAAGGGTAATCGACCATGAACACTTCTCATTTTCCCAAAACCAGATGAGATTCACGTTCACGTCCCATCCGCCTAATATCATCATATCATGCATAATGGGCTAATCAAATTCCCTCATCTCTGGTCCTTCCCGTCATATCTCCTATATCTGGATATATGACATCTCGAAATCCCCACCACCCTTCTTAAACTCCACAGCAGGGGCCACATATTGCATATCTTTTGACTGTCGCATTGTAGAAAAAAACCCGGCTTCGCCCGGGGATGAAGATTAAAACGAAAAACTTATCATGTGACCAAAATTCCTTATAATCTACACGTATTGTAAATTGGAATGATAATTATAAAAACATAACTCCATGACTATGCGATGTGAATCGTAGCTGCATTGATATAATGATGCTAGTTCATATTGCTGCTCACGTTAGATTCTCTATTGCTCCCCTTAGTCTGGCGTACTTCTCCCGTTAGTCTAACGTACTGCAACCGTTTACGTAAGCCTCTCTCGTTGATTCCGTTTCCATCATAGTCTCGTACTGCTCCCGTTCATGTGAATCTCTCGTACTGCTGCCGTTCATGTGAATCTCTCGTACTGCTGCCGTTCCTGTCAGTCCCTCGTACTGTGCTGACGCTACTTCAAGTATCATAATACTCTAGCTAATGAGTACGATACAGAGTTACGGGGGCAGAACGATAAATAAAGGAAACGTATGCAAAATTACGGGAGCAGTTCGAAAGAAAATAACCGGAGCATTGCGATAGAGTAACGGAAACAGTACAGTACTTTCTAACGGTCTGCTCCGTTACTTTCTAACGGTCTGCTCCGTTACTTTCTAACGGACTGCTCTCGTTATTTTCTAACGGTCTGCTCCTGTTACTTTCTAACGGTCTGCTCCCGTTACTTTCTAACGGTCTGCTCTCTAACGAAATATTTTAGTTTAAATTTGATACAATTGAGTTAAAAACCGGGAGTGAAAAATGCATAGAATATCCAAATAAAATAATAGAAGTTCTTTAGAAAGCCCTATAGTAACTAAAATTTTAAAAGTCCATAACTTTTGAATTACGTGGGCTACAAACATCAAATTACCAGTGTTAGAACGGCAATTAAAAGAAGTATGATTGTTTTAAATTTTATAACGATAGGTCTAATAGTTAAGAAAAAATGTTGAAGTCAAATTTAAAAATGTGGATGAACTTTGGTCTGGTGATATTAGAAATTTGAAAATAACCCACGTTCAACTCCAAATTCAAAAAAGTATAAGTGATAAAAATTTCAGAATTTTAGCTCTTGTAGTTTTGGAGGAGTTTTGGACACACAGACAAACTTTCTCCCTTATAATACAGAAAGAAAGATATGACATTTCGAAATCCCCACCACCCTTCTTAAACTCCACAGGAGGGGCCACATATTGCATATCTTTTGACCGTCGCATTGTTGGCATTGTAGAACAAAACACTTGCTAAATCCCTCTTCTTCTGCTTCCACCGCTTCAAGCGATTTGCTGTGTAACTGTAGTTTTTCGCCTCTGTTTTACTAAACGGATATTTGTTTCAATTCATATTTTCTATGATAAACGCTGGGATTCCTCTAAGAAAGTTGGAACGTGGACTGAAGATAAAAACACCAGAGGCCCGCTGCAGTTCGAATCAACAGTCCACCGTCCACTCCCCTATATGACCAATATACAGAGGAAAGCGGACAGAGAGTAGAGACTAGAGAGTAATTCCAGGGCGAAAAGCGTTTAGTAAATCTTTTGGACGAATAGCTACCGTTTACACTGTCAAGGCAAGTAAACTCTCCAATTCAGGTTGACAGTGGGAGCAAGAAACAAATGCCAAAGGGTCTATTGGACATTTCCCGAAAAGAATCCCGTACTTGTTAAAGTAAAGAATCCTCAGCATAACATTTCTACAAAATCCGTACGCCATGTAGCTAAGAATGTTTGATGAAGAAAGAAAGTGGAGAAGAAGAAGAAGGAGGAGGAGTATGGTTCAGAGGAGAAGGAGATGCTGTTGGAAGAGCTGGTTATTTATTTACGCTTCTGTTTATTTCCAGAGAATTGTTACACCCTTAACAGAGGCTAATGGAGACACTCATTTGTTTCCCTCCGGAAAAGCTATTTCAGACTCTTGAGAGAAAGCCTTTCTGTACAAGTCTTAATTAATGTTGGTTTGAGTTGACAGAGAAGAGAAAAGTGTTCTTATGTAGTTCCTATATTTTCTCGTGAACCCATTCTTTTCCTACTCTCTGCATTTCATTGTAGTCTAGAAATATTTCTGTAAGGCTCGAGTCGAGCCGCCCCAAGAAAAGAAGGAGAAGTCCAAAACTTCTCTTCTCCGTCCCTCTCTTCCTCGGTTTTACTACACAAAGTTTTTCACCAGAATCTTCTTCAACGAGATTCAATCCCTACTCCCGTTCATTGTCCTAACTCTTGTGTTTGCATACCATTCGAGGAACATTATTATCGTTGTTTCATTTTACTTGATACCTGATAGTTCCTGATAATCGTCCAAAAATTTCATCTTTAAACCAATACATCGAATTTCGTCAACGCCTTTGCAGTTTCGTGGTGCCAACTGAACTGAGAATGGGAGGTATTAGGTATTTATTACCTAGGAACGTCTCCAAGTCGGTTTGGTGAAAGTCTAGATTGGTGCTTGTTTCGCAGTCTTTATATACTTACGACGGAACTGGCGAGGAGGGGAAGCTATTAGCATTTGTGGTAATCCATCAGAATTTTCCCAACCCAGCCTCCTCCTTGCCGAGTAATAAATGATTCTTTTGCTCAGTTCTGACTTCGAACCGAAGAATATGGGTGAGACAGCATTCTGTGTTTCACATAAGTAGAACAACTTAAGGAAATGAATGTATTTGAAAAATAAGATGGAATTACAAGAAGTTCGCCACTGTTGTAGAAAGCTGAAGGAACAAAGGCGGATAGATCCGAATAGAACAGGACAAAGCATGGGGTGTCTGTTCGCAACCTTTGTATATTGATTGGAGGAGAGGATAAAGTGGAAAGTGGTGCTGGTACGTAGTGATTGAGCTAAGTAATGGGATGGGGTGAGTGGATTTATGTCAAGCATCGTAGAGTTGATATTAAGACGAATTAGACATAATCGGAAGGAATTGCTCTAGGATTTGGTCTCATTATAGCCATATCATCGCTTACCTAAAACTAGCATCACTTTAGCAGTTTCAACTCCTCTCTAATTACTCCGCAATTTCCAAACAGCTATGAGAGAGAAAGTTTCCAAACTCTTTCTTTCTTTTTCTTAAACTATTACAACGAGGAAGAAATTTTCCAAACATGCTCCCACTCCCTAGAGCTTCGATGCCCAATAGGATTTCTTCAGGCAGATCTTGTTCCATTTGGGACGGATGGATGAATTGGGAGTTATATGTGAATGCATATGAGCAGACTTAGCGGTCTGTTGGATTTTCACATCTTTTTATCCGTACGGACTTGGATGAGTATAAAGTAGTAAGAAGGAGGGAACGTGCTGGCTGAGATGCTTTTTAGTCTCTAAAAGTAAAAGTAACGACTGACCATTATCTAAATGAGAAAGAATTCAATCAACTAAATGCGCACATATACCTATACTTGCCGGGTGAAGAAATAAAGGAGAAAGTAAGTGGGAAAGACAGATATGGGGGGAAGTGCCGGGACGGGAGGATGAAAATCCTCACGTTTTTCTACAAGTATGCATTCCAATAGACGTAAGTATAGAGTTTTCAAACTCTTGTTCAGAAGCGCGTATATGCTTTTCCCTAGTAGATTGGCCTACATACGGACATGTGTGCCAGGAAAGGATACAAGATGTGACGGATTGCTACTCCATTTCACCCTCCAATTTGCCTAAAAGCAACAAAATTATCGTTTTTGATCCAACTCCATCAACTAAGGGCTATTTTCCTGTTCCTCTGCCTCCTTTCTCGATATCTTGTAATGCTACTGCTATCCGTCCAAACTGGATAAGACGTAAACGCACAGCATAGGCTGCCCTCTTTCCGGTGTCTCCGGAATAAGTTTCCTCTTCCTAGATCCCGTCATTACTTGTTCTGTTCAGACTCTTTTCTTTTTCAATGTCCGGTCACCAATTTCTCCATCCTTCCTCCGCTCCTCCTCCCTTGGGGACGCTTAAAATTCAAGCATAAATCAGTTCAAAATTCATTCCAAAGATTCAAGCTGCGTAAAAATGAGTGTAAGCTCCTTAGATAAGAAAAAGATGGAGGTGGAAAGAATAAGTTAAGAAAGAGAAAGTTTGAAGTCTGCTGATGATTATTAAAAATTTTGAGGTATATACAGGATAATGGTGTTATACAATTACATAAATTATCTGTGTTTCTTTCCATACAGAACCTATTAGAAGATACAACGACCTGCACAAAATATTAAAGCTGACCTCGGGGCTTTACCTGTTTTCAGTTTATTAATTACAAAAATGGCTGAGATAGTTTTACGGAAGTAAGGAAGGAAAAGAAGGTAAAGGTGGAAACGAAAAAAAAGAAATTAATGAAGCGCGAAATGTAGGGATGCATGGATTGTGTAATGAGCTTGGAGATTGTTTCTGACCTTCCTCGGATACGACGGAGAAAGTTAGTAGTTTGGACTGACTGTAGAAGTATGAGGGTTTGAAAGTTTGGATGCATATCGGAACTCGGAACGGAAGGGAGGAAGGGCTTGGTTGTTTACTACGTAAAATTGCGTGCATGTTGTGATAGAAGTAGGAAAAAGTTGAAAGGGAGGATTGATTAGGAAATACGTGCACGTTTCTCCGTCAAAGTCCTTAACTTTTGTAATTATAACACAATTAATTCATGGAATATAGCATTTGAGAGTAATTAAAGAGTCAAGAAATTCTGGTAACAAAAAATGACTTAAAGAGAGCATTTTCATTTCACGGCATCTCTTTCAAAGCATGGAGTTGAGATGAGTCGGAGGGAAAGGGAGAAATTAACCAGCTAGTTCTGTTCTGTTCCCCTTATCGCTTGCGAATAATAATACGAGTGCATGGTACAACTGCTAAGAAGACGCTCACTTCACATCCTTCACAGCAAAAGAGAGGAGTCGAGCTATAACTCTTGAGTATGTATGTACGAGTTAAACGTTGGGGTTAATAGAAGGAATTGTCGGAGGAGAAGAAGAAAAGGGAGAAGGAGGAGGAGCACCCGCCTATTTGTAGATGGATTTAGATGCTGAAGGAGAAAGCGGATGTTGAATATACTACGGCACTTAACCAAATTGGTAGAGATTCTTGCAGCATTCTTCTTGTTCCTCCTTTCCCAATTCCAGCCTTACCTCCGAACTCCTAGCTTGCGGCCAGCGCGCTAACCTGTTACCTTCTTTTCTTCGGCTCTTTCAAAAATTCAAACCGAAGTTAAAGTAAGCTATGGAAGCCGGTCCAAGAATATGCAAGTTTGCTCCACCACGCTGTTCGTATATGTTATGTGTGACAATAGGAATATACCATTAATAATACGGACACATGAGAATGATGCTAGAATAAATTGAGTTCAATATTGTACATATAACAATAACTGGAATCTTCAATCTCTTTTACCACCATCAAAAGCTTAATTGGTTGCCTCCAAAGAAAATAAGAATCATTTCCTACAGATCTTTTCTTAATGTTCAACCATTGCTCTGCTTTCTCCTCAACACTCTACACGCTGATCTTTCTCCTTGCTTTCTCTGTCTCTTAAAAATTACCCTCTCTACCGTTCTCTCCCCGTCTCTTCCGTCCATTCAAATTTAATATAATTTCCATCCGTATTTTCCACGCTTTCTCTTCTCCGGCTCCCTCTCTCTTACTCTGCTTCTCCCCTCTTTCTGTGGGCATAATGTAAAACGTTTTTCCAAATCTTTCCCATTCATTTCCTTCACATCTTTACCAGAAGAGCTGCGTTAGAGTATGCGTCCAGAAAGTAAAATTACTTGATTACTCCACTGTTTTCTCCCTAACATTCTTTTCGCATCCTCTAATCATCTTCCTTTCTCCACGTTCTCCAGTTCTCAAAGTACGAACATAAGGTAGTCCTGGTACCGGAATCCTGTCCTTTTGGTCCTTGTCAAAACGTTTTCTCTCCTTAATATTGCTCCTTGATCTCCGGACTCTCCAGACTTGAGTTTAAAATTATACAATCAATTAAAATTTCTATAAGCAATATCAGAACAAAAGCTTATGCTCATTTTGTTGCAAGCTAATCATTGGCTAACGCTGTTTAGTGGTGGACTATACCCGGAAAGTCTCTTATGGTTCAAACTTCGAAGGACCCCTGAACCCAACCGAATGGATAACGTTCGTAGTTCTAACTGACTCTATTAGAGCTGCACGGATGTTGGATAATAGATCGAAAAGTCAGGAAATTCGTTACTGTAATCTTCACTACCTGGTATAATCATTAATCTGTAGCCTTTTAATAAAATTTGATGACATATTACTTCCTACATATACTCCCACTACATTTAGTAGTATGCATTCAAACATGGAGTTGAAAACCGAAAAAAGACCCTTTCTTAGAGAGTAATGAGACAAGTGAAGTAGAGCGGTCGATGTTACCTCTATACGATTCCTTGGATGATGCATTGATAAAGAGTCATTAAGAGGAAGATACGAAGAGGAAGTTGTAAGGTTTTAATCCTTGAATTCCTCAAGAGTTTTAAATCGTGCAGAGCTGAAAATGATGCAATGCAGCGGAGGAGAAAATGGAAAGGATACTGAGAATACGGGTTTCTTTTCTTGTTTCCATATTTCTCCTCGTAGCAGGTGTCTATTATAGCATTAGGGATCCCGAACGGATTATCTTCAAATACTGATACGACTCATGGAAAAATTTCCTCAGGCTTTTTTTAACGAGTAGGGAATAGGAGTTGCTAGTGGTCTCTTTAATATTTATAGGCGAAGACGCTTGCTCTCCCTTTTCACAGGCAGTTCGACTGAAGAAAGCCCACTTTCTCCTTTCATTCCGGAGAAAATTCAAAACAACTTTTTCACCATAAAGGAACATGTGTTAGTGCTCCCAAAACGATGCTGAATATGCATAAATGAAAAAACCACCATGAGCAAGTGCCAAGTGCTCTCAATGTATGTCATGGCATACGCAATGGAATTTTATTCTTCCCGCTTTCTCTCTAATATACCGCTACTTCAAAACGATTTGCATCCATCCCAAAAGAATGACTTCACTCACTCTTGCACTTCCAACCTTTCCCTTATTCCTACACAACATTTACATCTTCAATTGTTTTTTTATCTTATTTCATTTTGCCCCTTCGCCTTCTCTTGTTCTTTTCCAGTCTCGTATGCATTTCTGGCTGTCTCCGCATCCTCCATTCTATTTCTTCATTCTCTTCTAGAAATATCTTTGCTTTACGCCAAGAATGTGGAAAAGAAATCCGTGGAAGTACATTGAGCTTCGGGAATTTTGCCTCAACAATCAATAAATGACTATGATGAATACGGTAGTGGTGGATTCCACTGAAGCGCGAGGAAAGTGGCATGTTGGGGATGCGTATCCCTCATCCCTGTCACCCTGTCTCATACAATATCACCATACCCTACCAGGTTCAAAGAAAGAATAATGTGATGTTAGTATCTCATTCCTCCATGTATTCTCTATGCATACTGCTGTATCCCAATGCCAGTGAATAGAAAGTGATTGGGGATAGGAAACCACATAATCAGGTTTTGGAGGACATTATCTTCTTCTTCACCTCATTTATAGCTAGGAGAAAACATGAGGAGAAGGGGTGAAAGGTGGGGGATAGAGTGCAAAACGACTATCATCTCTTACCAAGCTATCATGTCAGTCAGAAGAAGTGATAGCCGCATAGGGGAAAGTGAAAAAATACGATAGACAGTGGAAGGAAGAGAGTTACGCGATTCTGATGACGATGTAACGACAAGACGTTGATGACTTGTTTTGTACCGGGTGATCGAAGTTGGCACAGGAGGCTGGAGGCGTATTGACGCATTTCTAGATGACTTCCCACATCCCCTTCACGTGTCAACATAGCGTGTAAAAGATGAAGGCAGGCGGGGAATGAGTCTACTTTAACTTCCATACAACTTCAAATCTCGTACGCATTGTGTAATAACCATAAAAAGATGCCTTCCCGAGCTTCTCAACCCTTTCTTTAATCCGCAAGATACATCATCACATCACCTTACGTAAATCCACAGGCGGTGTTCTTATACGTTCTACTGTTAATACTTTAACCCCAAGCTAAGCCATAACCCAATCGGAAACAGTACAATCATTGAGAATCTTCTTACTAAGGATACCGCCACGCATGGATTATGATGCGAAATCAGGAAGCTTTTCCATGCATTACCTAGGCTGAATCCGGTGAAAATTCCATCATATCTTTCTGTACTTATACTTTGCAAGACGTTTGGCTGACTGGATCGCATCCAACCCCGAAATATGGGCAGACTCCGGCTCAGCATGTTCGCTTGTCGGAGAGTAACGAAGCGATTGAGCCCTCTTCCGGTATCAACTCTTCAAACTTCTCCATCAGGCCTGAGACGACTCAGGAGTCGACGACTCCACGACTCCGGGGGACGAGCAAGTTTTAGCTGCTCCAAGCGTAGGTTGTCCGTACTAATCCTTGAGTCGAGCCGTTGGTTTCGTCCGACTCGACACTCGACTCAGCTCAAGTCTGATCCAGGTGGATACAACTATGCTCACTGAGGATATAATGATTAATTTAATTACCATTTGTCATCTGATCCATATGTCTACGTATTAAACAAAACTAGGCTTGACCTGACCTTCAATGACCTGACCTACAATCCTCAGTGAGAATATGTTGCCTATAATGATTAATTTAATTACCATTTGTCATCTGATCCATATGTCTACGTATTAAACAAAACTAGGCTTGACCTGACCTTCAATGACCTGACCTACAATCCTCAGTGAGAATATGTTGCCTATAATGATTAATTTAATTACCATTTTTCATCTGATCCATATGTCTACGTATTAAACAAAACTAGGCTTGACCTGACCTACAATCCTCAGTGAGAATATGTTGCCTATAACGATTAATTTAAAATTAAAATCTACAATTAAATAATTTTTTGGGGAGAATTAAAAACTAACAATTCAAAATTAAATCCCGTCCTGTGACAATTAAAATCTGACAATTAAAATTAAATCCTTTTCTCCAGCAATTGAACTGTTCAATTAAAACTGAATTGCTTGCTGCCGACAATTAAGTTGCAATTAAAATTGGCAATTAAATTCTCTTAATTATCACAACAAATTACGACAAAAATTAACTGCTTTGGTCAAAAAATGCTATTTTGGCATAAACTTCACTATTTTGTAACTTCTTTACGCCAATTTGAATTGTTAGGCAGCTACAATTAAAGTCAACAATTAATTGAGCTGATGTCATAATTAAAAGCTGCAATTAATAATTGATCTCAATTTTTTCGACAGTTACATCTTTCAATTAATAATTGATATCAATTGTTCGACAATTAGATCTAGCAATTCACAATTAGTGCGAGTATCTACGCAATTGACAATTAATAATTAAAATTAAATTTTCAGGTTAATTATTAAAGTTTTAATCGATTGAGTTTATTAATTAACCCAACCTTGATTTTAATAACCATTATATTTAATTTCCAAGGTTAGATTAATAAATAAACTCAATCGATTAAAACTTTAATAATTAACCTGAAAATTTAATTTTAATTATTAATTTTCAATTGCTGAGATTCTCGTAATAATTATTAATTGCAAGATCTAATTGCAGAAAAAATTATATTAATTATTAATTGCAAGATCTAATTGTCGAAAAACTTGGATTAATTATTAATTGCAGTTTTTAATTAAGCCAACAGTTCAATTAATTTTTGAATTTAATTGTAGCTGAAGACAATTAAAATCGAAAAAAATAGTCAAAAAACAGGGCATTTTAAGCAAAATTAGCACTTTTTTGTCAAACTTTGTTAATTTTAATCTTAATTTTGGTCAAAATTAAGTATATTTAAATGTCATTTAATTATCAGCAGGAAACAATTTAGTTTGAATTGTATAGCTTAATTGTCGGAGGACAGGATTTAATTTTAATTGTAAGGTTTTAATTGTACCCAACAAATAATTTAATTGCCGATTTTAATTTGTAATTGCGGCCGAGTTTCAGTTTAGTTGCAAGGGCTTTAATCGATTAGCTTCTACTTAATCGTCTCAAACTTAATTAGCAAGAAGTACACATGTCTGTGATAACAAATTTCCATAAGCAACCCGGATCAGTGATGAGGGGTTTGAGTCGGCTCAATGACAGAGTCGACTCAAGCGTAAGTTTGGATGAGTCGTGGCGAGTCGAGAGTCGCTTGGAATCGTCTTCTGACTCCGAGTCGGAGCCCTCGCCAGAGTCGTGGAGTCGTCGACTCCTGAGTCGTCTCAGCCCTGTTCTCCATATATTCCTTCATATAATTATCATTCCCACCCCTTCCTTCTCACATGACGTGCTGTCACCTTAGTTAATGTCACCCCGCCAAGCTCAACTTACTCCGATTTTTCCCCTTCAAAGGCGCTGATTGAAAACCGTATTTCCGTCACCACAAGCCCAGGAACCGATCACAACCGAATCTTATCCCGTGCTTCTCACATGCGACATACTTATATAGTTACTCCAATCCCGTTTTTAGGCTCCTTCACCCCTAATTTTGCATGTCATAGAGGCAGAACTTGGATGCTGCGAACAGCGAGATAGACAGGCGGGAGGCAGGCAGAAGGCCAGCACGCGGAATGCCCCTCGTACCATCCTTTGTGAATCCCCCATACAATTCTAAAATCTACATGCTTTTCACTTATACCATATCCCTGCTCTCGTGTATTTATTAAAACCATCTTTTTGTCCGAGAAGCAGTCAGCGCTTAAATTAATTCGCATTTAAATCAATAAAATATGTGTGGGATCCATCCGACCGCGAGGCACGAGCGTCACGAGCCTCAAAGCCGTTTTAGTAAAGTATCAAACAATCCTCCCTCCCGACACGTGCGTACCCTTCAAAACAGCATCCTACGAGTTTAAGAGGGACCAAGGATGGGGGATACCATCCCCTCTATTCCTTTACTGGTACTCCAGCTTCTGCAGTTTCCACAGTGTTTTGAATGCGGTAGCCCAAGGTTGGTGTCCATCATCTTTCGTGCCTACAATCGCGTTCATACTTTATGGCACTATGCCATCATTGATCTCGTCCAACAAAAGCAGAGGTGACTTAGAGAACGGCGATGCTTTATGAAACTAAGACTAAATCACTTTTTCCAGTTCACCCATCATTCCATTTTCACTGCAATCCCATCTGAGGGTACCCAAATGCGTTTCAAAAATTCCAGACTGGACCAGCTTGATTCATCGTTGAGTTGTGCTGTCATCATCACCATCCAACTACCATCACTTCACGTTTCTGGAGCCTCTTGCAAAAAGTGTATAATTTGTTTAATAGGGCTTTTCAAAACTGAAAAAACTCCAGCCTGTCATTTCTCATCCCATTCATCCGTATTCAAATAATAATGCTTCCACCATTTTCATCTTAAAACAAAGTGCGGTCCACTATTGTAGACATTCGCTATTTCTTTCTTTTTCCGCAAACTGTAAAGCATGAAGCCAAACCAATATTTGAACTTAAGTCCCGGAGAAACATCGGCATAATAATTATCATTGATTCTAGGCCGTAACCATGGTAACAGGTGTTTCTATTTTGGAACCCAGTCCTTGCATTCTTTTTTAACAAGACTAATATTTTTCTCACAGCTGAGCACTGCCATCTAAAGAATTTGCAGTTTTGTGCTGAGAAATAAACACCTGTTTGTGCAAAACTTATGATGCGCACAGATCCTACCGTGTGTCAGATTTTCATGTTCTTTGCTTTGAATGGTCTCGCGCGCTTTGTTTAGCCTATCACGTACCCCGCTTCGCCCCAGCATCCAATCTCAGCACAGTAGCGCACGTGTTCCACTCTCTCTCTTCACTGCTGGGAGCGAGAGAAAAAAATGGCTCTCTGCCTTTCTTCGCCATTACTCGGCTCACAAGCCTTGCAGCGTCAAGTGTTTAACATTGCTGCATAGCTGAGGTCTTCCTCTATTTCAGTCTAAATTTAATGTCTATAGGTTAAAGGGTGCAGCCAATGTAGCGCCTGAGGTTAACTTGGTCAGAAAAAATGACTTTTTTCAGTATAAAATTCGTAGCGTCCGTACCCTCAGCTATGCACCAATGCAAACCACTTGACGCTACAACGCTTTTGAGCCGAGAAATGACCAGTGGAAAGAAGAAAGGTTTTGAGTTTTCCTAGCTCGGACATGAAAAACTGACTGTCGGTATGACGTTTCTGTGTAATATTTTATTTATTATGCTGATGTTAACTCGGGGGTTAACAGGACCAGGCAAGCAGGGACAGCTTAAAGTGTCTTTATTCTGGATGAACCCGTCTTTTTACTCCATGTTTCACTTTTCCACTATTTGACGTATCGACAAGGAACTTTAAGGTGTATTCATAGAATGCAGTTGTTGAATATTGCGGAAAAAGCCTTGAGTTGCTATGGTTTCATTCTATCTTCTCCACTATAATTACCGCAAGCTGTTCACACGTAGCATGCGTGTTTTGAGCTATGGAAATGGGCCTTAGTGTTCGAATCACATTATGCGAAACTCCAAGCTTGTTTTGCATGCTTTAACTTTTCCGTTCTTGGTAAAAAACCTAAAAGAACATCTTGAAGCGAGCACATAAACTTGTTATCCACTTCCTACATTGTTGACCTTTTCTGCATCAAAGACCGCATCCGCCCGGGGATCTCCCTTTTCCCTACTACCCGTTTGTTTGAGTGTGTTTTTTTCATTTTCCAATAGGCTAATGTCTCTCTACTCCCCTGCCTCTCTCTAACAAGATTATCCCAGCTAAACTAATTCCAGTATTCACTTTCCACATGACTCGGTTTGATGATAGCTGAAAAGGAATATTCACGACGCGATTCACTGTGGCAATCTATGCGTACATTTCACCCCCAGCTACTACCTATCCATCACACATCACACAACTTGAATGGAATTATACCCGACCCCGACCCGGGCCCACGCTTTCATCCCCGTCACGTCCTCGTGTCGACTATGTCTCAACTGCATGCTGCGTGTATTCTCCCTTTTTCACGTTTGACGAATGGCAGATTATGTGAAAAGATTCATTCTTTGTAGGATTCACTTGCGCGGTTTCAGTGAATGCGCTTACAGCATTTATAAATACAATAGGTATGTTTCAAACGCCGCTTCCGACTATGCGAGGCACTCGTATTTCAGCTCTGAGTTAGGTTTTTGTCCTACACTTCATCATCTCTTCCTCTGGCTCCTCCTGTTGTCCAGCTAGTTCTTGTTTTCCAGAAGGACCGATGTTCTTCCATAAGACCGAGTATCTGCTCCGGTCGCTGTTTCCCTCCGTGTTTTTAAAGTCATGACTAGGGATTTTTAATTTAGAATATCGAGGGCCGAGGCCGAGAGTGATAATGCTATGTAAGAGTGTAGACTGTGCATGTGTCATGGCTGTGGCAACGCTCATTTCTGGCGCTACTCAAGGTCTCGCTCCATTTTCTTCACTGCGCCCTGGTCACACTGGACAAAAGCACATGATGCTAATATAAATTCCCTGTAATAAATTCCCTCCAAGCGAATATCTTTCATTGCTATTTCTTTCATAAGCTGATTGTTATTACAAGTGGCCATTAAGTTTACTTCCATGACGTTCCCATTAATATTGTATTATGTTCCCCAGAAATTTTAATAACAACGTAACTATGATTATATTTCTTTTCTCCTCCTCCAATTTATTTTCTTCTCATTTTTCGACTGTTTCATATAATTTCCTTTCTCCGCTTTCAACTCGTCCCTCTACCCGCCTGGAACAAAAGAAAGGAATAAATCAAAACCCGAACAAAGCAAACCGCTATCTTCATTATGAACCTCCTCAACCACCTTCTCAAACTCCCGGTCTCGGCATGAGGTATTTACTGTTTTCTCTCACAAAGAAAACAAAGCTCCAATCCTTCACCAGTCCCACAGTCCCACTTGGGCTTGGACACACGAAGCTACGAAACAAAAGTATTAAAGAAAGCATTCTCTCAAACACTTACTTGTTTCCTCGAAAAACTCGGAAGTAAAATTCTTTTCTGCATAAAACATTGAAGGAGCAAAGGAACAGAAATTTTATACCATTCCTATTGCTTTTATCCCGACTAACTTCATGTCATACCTGGATGCAAGAACCGGGAAATGAATTAAACGGAACGGAGGAACGCTCATTTTCCCGTAGAAGATGCTCATCCATCTACAACCGGTATTTGAGGTTACATTACAGTAATGAAGTGAAACAGGCGCATAAACGAAGCAAGAAAAGTATTTCGAGTAAATAGCTGTTTCCAGCCATGTAATATATTTTCTTTCTTAACCCCTCTCTTTCTCTTCTCTGTTAAAGCAACTTGCTTTCTCCTCACGACTCTTCCATTGTTAGTTCTTGCAGTGAAAATAAAATTTAAACTGTTAAACTATTGTATTACTCCGGAGCTGAGGAGGATGAAGACATAACAAGGAAAAAAGATTAAGAGCATGTGATTGTGAATAGTGCAGTGTTGATGTTCGCTTTGATCTTGGCTCAGATAAAAATGATAATAAGATGGAAAAGAGGGTACATGCCGCGGAATTTAACTTAATGAAATGAGTTCCGCACTCTTACTCTACTCTTCCGACCAGATTCACTCACACACTCTGCGAACCTTAATGAATGGTATATAAACGAGAGGAAGGCGAAGAAAAGAAAGAACAAGTCAACCGAAAAATATAGAAGTAGACGAGGAAGACCATTCCGGCATGTCCAAGCTCCTTTCTCTCTCCTTAGCAGCAGTAACACGTACTGAGGATGTAATAGCAATAAGCTACAGCAACCACGACATGATTATGTACATTCTTTTCTTATAAGGCTAATCAAAGAAGCTACTAAAAGCATCAGCCAATATTATATATACAATACAATATTATATACTCCAGTTAATCTCTACTTTTTCAACAAATAAGCTTTTTAAA
Source organism: Sminthurides aquaticus (assembly GCA_906901655.1). Taxonomy (NCBI): domain Eukaryota; kingdom Metazoa; phylum Arthropoda; class Collembola; order Symphypleona; family Sminthurididae; genus Sminthurides; species Sminthurides aquaticus. The sequence goes on from CAJQTT010000001.1 coordinate 603,163, forward strand.
CGTTTTCAAAGTAGTTGGTACAGTGGTCGGTGACTTGAGTATGACGATTCTGCTTTCACTAAAAACGCGTTCTCTGTTACTTCGTTATATTTTTTTTCTACAATAGCCTATTGCTTCTTAAAATAACTATGCGGCAGGCAAAATTCATGTTAACTAATAATTCTTCCCGAAAAAATTGACTCCTGTAATTTCAAACCCGAGAAAATGAATAAAAATCGAAAATGTCTTGCAATGATACGATGTTAACACAGTAGTTGTGTGGTGTGAATAGGTGCGCAAATAAAGCCCTTATTAAAATATTAAAATAAAAACATTCAAGCAATTCCAAGTATCATACAATTTGTAAGTTTACCATACTATCGATCGCTGACTTCGATTATTTACTTGTAGACAACAGAATTTAGCATTAGTTTTGCTAACACATGCTCGATTCCAGCAGACATATTACTTGATTATACGGTATATTTTCTACGTAGAGGTTGAAAATTACACCAACTAAAGAGAAAATCCGGATTTTCTTCAAACGGACATCGGTTTGCATTCTTGGATATGCTGTTACCGTTTGGGCCTTGTAATGCTTACCACTTCTCTATATTTTGAGTACTGTTTCATTGAACGGGTTTGTACAAATTTTATCATGACATTATCGATATGATTGATGTTTAATAAGATGATCATAGCTTAATCGCAATCTCAATCCAATAACCAAGTTCGGATTTTCAGGCTGCCATTTGTCTTTGTTTTCTGATTTGATCGGACAGCGATGTGAAAGTTATTCAAAACTTCTTAGTTCCGAGCCCGCAAATGTGTTCGCCATGACTTCTCTCAATGCAATACGAGTACAACGTCACAACTACTTCTAAATTCCCAGGTTACACTCGAAAGATCTCACCGTAGAGGGCCCTTGATGTTGCGGGCTTTGGGGTTTGAAAAGTATGGTAAACTGTAGATAAGGATCGTTATGAACCGTGCAGAAAATAAAAAATCCAGGATTTGCCAAATTTCGGAGAAATCGGGGTTCAAAATAATGATTTCAGTATATAGCTTACTGAAGGGACCGTGCACATTCTATCGAAAACGCAAAACAGCCAAATCTTAACATTGTTTTACTTAAGATTTGAACTGGTTAAGAATGAGGAACGATGGCCTTGCCAACATTTAATAGTTTAAAGCTCATCCTCGTGCAGAAAGCAGGAGGGACGAACGGCCTTCCGATTTTCTTCCGCAAGTTTTTTCTCGGCTCCAAAGCGTCACAGCGTCAAGCTGATTGCACTGTTGGATTGGATAGCTGAGATTTTCAGCTCTATCTTCTCGGCAACCAACATCATCGTCATAGCTTAAATTGATTTTAGCTATGAATAAATCAGAGAGAGGATTTGCCTTCAGTTTCCTCCTATGCCAGATGAGCTCATACAAGTGCGTGGAAGATTCGAACTTTCTCACATGAAAAATACATTACAATAAGAGATGATGTAGAAACTGGACACCCCTCTCCAATTACTAACAATTGGTTTAAGAACACGTAGAGCCTTGTTTCGTCTAGCTAGAAGTAGATTGTGGCAAGGTGTTCAATTTTAAATGTACATGAATTATGCCTGTTACCATGGTTTAAATGTTATGCCATAGTTAGTGCAAAGATTAGGCAATAAGCGGGAATTAAGTATGATTCAACTCAGCTACCAAGCATATGTACAAGGACTTCATACACATATTCAACACAAACTCATTATAACTATCCTTAGTAGTTGCCATCATTAATTGCATTATCACAGGGAATGATGTAAAAGATTCTTGGTACACCGAAGGGATTCTTCAAATGATAAAAGCAAGACGAGAAAAAAGAACTTGCCAGCAGTATTGATGATAGAAATGGAATAAAGTATGCATGCATGCAATAGTATGAAGAAAGCTATTTAAATAGTAGGACAAGAAGTCGGCTAGTTAGTTTTAAAATTTGATATAGAGCCAGGTAGTCCGCTCGTAAAAAGGAGCCACTAAGAGCAAGACCATATAAAGTATAGTTCCACTCCAAAACGATCGTAGAATTAAAGTGCCATTACTCAACGTCTAATTGTGTTAGTCTCCACGGGCATAAAACAAAGAGAAGACAAATGGCTGGGAAATATAAGTTAGAAGCTCATTTCTACAGTAATTACCTCCGATTACGACTCTTTCTCTTCTCTCAACTTCCCCTGCATCTGAAAAAAGATTTAAAAGGACTTGGTTTTATCATGGGGGCGACATATGAGAGCACCAGCTCTTTCTTCCTTTCTCTTAATTTCTCTCATTCGAATGCATAACCCGAAAGAAAATGTCCCTGCATTTCCTAGTTTATCTAAGTACAAGCGATCTGAAGGGTGAATCCACTTCTAAAGCCCAATTTCGCCCTTTACCGATATCTTTTACCTACTCATGCTTAACCACGATTGCTTTCATCTGTGATTGTCTATCACTTCTTGTGCATTTTTCGGAATCAAGCGGAACTCTAATACCCCCAACCAGCATTCGCATTTCTCTATGTGCTTGCTGCAAAAATAAATAAGAACCTCTCAGTATTTTAAATAGTTTGTCCTTATTTCACACATTTCAATCTCACCCCACATGCTGACATAAATTAGTTCAATTCAATAACATTGTGATTTGCACTAAATTATTTTTGCGGCTGCTTACTATGGACAATGTCACAGCTCGATTTATTTAGACATTAAGATTCAGTGTCAATTCCACAAAGTCAACACTCAGTTGTCCAATTTCGTGTGGTAGAATCAGCGCTAACAGAAATTTGGTAATGGCAATAGATTTTGTACGAGGGACAGCTATGAAAAATCTAATTTTGTAGACCAGTATTAGCTTATGGCACGACCGGATCATATAGCACATTTAGTGACCGGGTCGGGTCGCATTACAGTCGTACGTTCAGTTCTTCGTACTAAGCAACGTTCTAGTAAAATCTTGACTTACGATCGATATCCAAGAACTTTATATCAAGCTGAATAGCATCCTTGTTGGGTTCACCTCACCATTCATGGAACTCAACTTAATAAAAATAATCCTTATACGGTATAACCGTACTGTCACGAATCAATGCCAACTAACCCCTAAGGAGAGTCATGCATAAAAACTGCATAACACTGGCATAGTATCAAAATAGTAGCGAATTTCGTAAGACAGAATTCGTTCCGTCGATAGATGGAATGTATTTTTGGAAGGGAAAAATACAACAATCAGGAAAATCACACATAAATTAGAGGTGGAAGGGAAAATAAAAGACTGGATAAGACTTCGATGACGATGAGGTAGAGCTTGCCAATGCTATTTTTATTCTTGCCACCAGAGGCAGGTTACTGTGTAGATTAGTAAAATTACCGTGTGCACGTAATGAGCTGTTCTGGTTCCTTTTCATATAATAAAATATTTCGACCATGGTTCACGGATTCTTCACGGTTAGCTATACGAGAAGAAACGGTAAGGGGTAAGGCTTCTTTCTGGGTGGTAGAGAAAGAGAAAAAGCGGGTGGGAGGCACCAGAAGTAGAAGACAAAGAATGGAGAGATAAGAAAGTAACGTAACAGTACGTGTGTCTTCCGGGGGCGAGACTTGGGCGGCATTTGTCGGAGATTGCAAATGAGATGATTGAACTAGAGTGATGTACGGTAGATTTTTGGATAGGTTCTCCAAAAAAACTGGAATTCCGCTTCCTTTCTTCTATACAGAGCCCAGCTCCAGAGTTGCACTATCCTTCTATCAAATAAAGTTATTTGCAGGAGCGAATATGGTATATAGAGTATAGACACTTGGAGCATCGTACACGAACTAGTAGTAAACAAGGAAGAAGAAGAAGAAGCATAAAGAGGCAAACATAAGAGTTGTCGGGTACGGAAGGCCTGCGGCAGGATTCTAAATGAGAAATCCTGTTTAATGTTTCCCCAAATGATCATTACATTTTCCCAACTCATCAAACCCATTACAACTTCATTACAAGCAATTGCCTATCAAACTCTATATATATCTCTGACCCAAACCGCAGACAAACTTTCTATTCCTGTCGCCCCTTCTTTTCCCCAACTTTTCCTATCCTACTTTCTCCATCTTTCTCGTCTCAGTTCTCGCTCTCCTTCTTTCTCTTAACTTCTTGAGTCCTAGCTTTCTTTATCTCTCGCTTTCTCCTCCCTAACTTGCATGATCATCATCAAATCACTCCTTCCTTCCAATTGCCTCTACCATCTAATTTCAATTCTTCTCTCAACTTTAGTTCTCTCATCCTTCTTAAGTCTTCCACACTATCCGTTTTTTCTTCCACAACTTATTATTCTCCTCTAACCTTCTCTAAACTTGTTCTAACAGTTTCTAGTCGCATCATCCATTTGTCCTCCCGTTCATACCGCCTAAACCACCAAAAACTTGTCTCCTACATTCTCCTACATATCTCTTTACTTTCTCTCTGCTGTCTTTATCCTTTCCTGAATCCTTCTCAGACAACTCCTCCCAACTTATCCAATCTGATGACGAATTAACAAAATCAAACGCTTATCTAATCATCCAACTTCAAAATGGCATTAACCAAACTCTCGCCAGTTTAGCCCAGCGTTGCTCATGTTATTCATGTCAGGGATTCAGGGACCACTGTCATGATTCTCCTGAAAACTCTTCTTCTTTCGAATCAATTTGGTTGCCTTTCTTCGCTAAATTCTGTCGTCCTTAAGTTTTCTTACTTACCTTACGTGTCAAAATCTTTTATCTGTTTATAGCACCTGAGTAATATTAGTAATCTCCTAGCTCAAGAATGCTATGGTTTTAATGCTCCAGCGCTACAACGCAGTAGCAGTAGGCCGTGCCAAATGAGTAATGGTATGTAGAGGTAAGAGCAAGTGACAAAATTCCAGGAGAATGAAGCGCCATCTGTGTAAGATTTCTTTGAATGCATTGAGTAGAATGGGCTGGTAAGCGAAAATATGAACCTCTCGTTCGAATTTCATTATATTTTCCCGAATTTACCTGTGGAACGGGAAAAAATCTTTGTCACGCTTTAACAAGGATTTAGTGTAACTCAACGAACTAGCTCGAGAATCTCATTACAATTAATTTATTTTTTCCCACCTTTATTATTACATGCTTATGACATTCCTTCTCATTTAACTTATTGTTCTTATCTTCTATATAAAGGCTTAAAGTAGCGACTATTAACTCGTTTCTCCGCATGCATCGTATCGTGAGGATTACAGGAGGTATCTGAGTAAAAAACTATAACTATACAACTTACAATTTAAGTATGTCCCCCAATAACTTACGTATGTTCATATTATGTCCCCCTGATTAACGAAATGATTTTCTAACAATCTACCCACCTATTTTCTATACGACTGTATATACATAATTATCAATTACACAACTATCATCTTACACAATAACAAAGGGCTGTTGATTCCAATCAAGGCAAATTTATCTATCTAGTCGGATGTAAACTTATTCCAGAGTTTGTTCAAACAGAGTTAGTAATGGCAAGTTTGGAAATAACAGTCTATTGTTCATTTTGTAACAATTTCTTGTGTTTCCACTTTGACTTTTCGAAAGGAAGAAAATTTGATTCAAGGCTGGCTAAAATTTATACAAGAGAGTTTCCCAACACACTTAATTTATCTCTGTTCCACCCCTGAGCCTCCTGTCTGGGAATCCCAGCCAATCTTATTCTCAAATAATGCTATTTTAACCATTGTCCTGTCCAAGGAATGATATATTCATCATATCCAAGCACGAGATACCTCCAAATCGATTATTCATTGTACTCTCAATCTCAACCTCCGCCATACTGATGGGGTTTAGATTGAATTTCTTTGAATCCTCTTCTTCGTTCCGTCTGGATTCTGGTCTAAATTTCTTCCTTGACTCCGTCATATACTTCTAGATGTTCGAGTAATCTTGAATTGTTCAGTAGCGTTGACGGAAACTGAAGCTGTAGCATGCAAACTATACTATTAATAAAAAAAACATTAAAACATATATTACACATATTAAAACAAATATTGTGCATCGCAAGTGAAACGTATCACTCCAGACCCGAACTACGTTTAGGAATCGGACTGGAAGATTTGAAATCGTATAACGTCTATAGCAATCGTCTATTTCAGTCTTACTTATATTGCATGCAGGTTTGCTGCCCTCTTCTGCATCTATCTAGAGAGATGAGCTTACGTGCATCGAAAGCTGGAGGTTAAATTGCAAAATCCAAACAAGTACAACTGGAAATTTTAATTTGGCCTCAAAGTCCTCTGTCGAAAACAAATACATAGTTGGCGGAAATAGTAGGCGTAGTTTGGAAATCGCCTGAATATATAATACCAAACAATCGTCTGTGTTAATGCTTTCAATTTTTTAATGTCCTACAGTAATGTCACGTTGCTCTCTATTTTATAAAAGGCATTCCTGGGCGTCCTGAAGTTAGTTTACAATTTTAGCTTACACTTTACAAGTGAACTTCCTGCAGAACTGGCCGTTGAAGGGTAATATAACTCACCTTGTCAAAGAAACGCGCTTCGACAGCCAGGGTTCGCAGACGTTTTAAGTGGTTTTGGTAAATCGGACTAATAAATGATATCGTTTATTCAACAAACTCCCCCAAATTGCGTATACTACCTTGTTCAACCACATGCAACACGGAATCAAAAGAAAGGTATATATACACGGAAATCGGAAAGATTTGCGGTTTTCAGTTTACCTTAGTCTGGAACGATGAATTTCAAAAAAGTTATCTAATTGACATGTGTACAAAGTTATCCAACCTCAAAGTAGAATTTATATGCAACCCGAGGAAACTAGACCAGACAATTCTCTCTTCCGCCCATCATTATATCCCGCCTGGGAGAGCAGCCTTAATACAAATGCTGCGTCTGGAACAGCGCCGGGACATCGGACTCTCTTTCTTGTACCTTGTACGAGAATAAAATGCCGTAATGATGAAAAAAATGGTTACAACATACAAATCACAGTTGGTAATTTTAATAGATGTGAGTGATACACCCTTGTGTATTAAAGATTTTACAACTAATTGCGTTAACATGTGTTGACAATAGTAAAGGTACACATACTGATGAGGAAAATCTCAAGATTTCCATCGAATCCCCGTGCAATATTTTGTAACTTGGAGATGCACCGTGATGTATTCGTATACGACTGGTTCGTATGATTAGGATATAGAAGTTATTGGAGAGTCTTAAGTAGAATTTTTTACAAGCCATAATTCATTAGTCTACATTTAATTAATATTTACATGAGAGGGAATTGATATTAGTACATGATGCATAAATAACAAACAGGATAATCAAGATAACACTGAAGTATGGGGACAGGAATGAGCGTCTGAGCGAATGCAACACGATACGAGGACAAATGAGAATTATAAATCTATTTCTCGTCCTGTATGGAACTTTTAAGAATTACAAAGCTGATTGTAAATAGTTAATGTTCATTTGTGTGTATTTGCCTTACTTCCATCCTTAAAATTGACTCGAATCTTTAAATGGGCTAACTACTAATAAATGTGTAATGAATGACTAATTAATTATTGAGCTGATTTTTCTTCTCGTCCTTACACACGCTTATGTACTTCTTTGCCCGTCGGAGTCACTCCGAAGGAGCATATATTCGTGCACCCTTTGAGCTACTGGACTAACATTAAGTGCGGATTGGTTTAAATCGTTGCGTCATATAATCATTAGAGAATATTTCAAACCCTACATACAGCTCGATAGATGTATAAATAATAAATTAATTATTGACTTACTTGAAATAAGAATCACCTTTGTATCGTATACATGGATTGATTTTCTTGCCTCCTACTTTCTGTAAGCCACCTCCCGGAGATGGGAATTTTAGGGAATGATTTAATATTTGGTAGCCTCACAATTGCTGTCACTCTGCACAGTAATTAATTAATCTGGAGGACGTACTGTACATAACGATAGGTTGATTGAAATGTGAGGACTGAAAGCAATTTCGATAAACATAAATCAAGCACAGCCGTTTCGGTTTTTTGGGCATAGTTCATGGATGCATCTCACATAGCTGATGTATTTCAATACATTTTTTAAACTTCCTCCACAATTCCAGAATCCGGGCTCTCATACTCCTGGTAGTCCATGGAAGAGTGAGAAGGGGCAGAGTGAGATGAGGATGATGAGGAATGAGGGAAGGGTGTTTGGAGGAGCTCTCGAAAAGTGTTACCCAGGTTTTTGGGAGAGGCTAGTCCTGGTAGCAGTGGCGATGAAGACGCCCTATTCTCCTCGTTTAGTTTATTGGCTTGAAAGAAATGATGATTGGCAGTTTGGGTTACTCCATTGGTGGGGGATGATGAGAAAGTAGCTGGCTTGTTTCTCTCTTCTACTATGTGATCGTTCTTTGAGCTCCCGTTCCCGGATGATGCGGCAATGAGGAAGGGCTGAGGGACTGTATTTTTGGTGACAGCGAATTGGAATTGTTCATTAGAGCGTTCATGCTGCTGCTTGTCTTGGACTCCTGACTGTTGTTTCCAGCCGTCAATTACAAGGATGATGAGAAACATGAGATGAAATACAAGGAATAGAAAAACAATCAAACATGTATTGAAACCTTACTTTCTTTCATTTCATCAAATCATATCAACACCATTCCTTTACACGTTTCTCTTTACTAACGTCCATAATCTCCCTCTGTCAATCAAATCTAAGCTCATTCTCAGCTATGAACAAGTGTACACGTAGTAACATTGGTGATCAGAAGCAATTCAATGCCGATGTCATCTACCCCTTCCCTGCAGTGTCTTCACACTACCACATCTTACACCTAGTTTTTTGGAGCCCCAGATAACAACTTTTGCATAACTTGTCTTCATTTCTCTCTGCGTCATTTCTTTCTAATTTCTGAGGATAATATACGTACTCAAGCTATTTTGATTTGAGTCCGGCTGAATGTAACTTGCACGACCAATAAACTGGCGTATTTAATTTGCTCTTTCATGCCATGCCTAACTGACAGGTTATTTTAACGATTAAACGACCCCAGGATAACTTTCTAGTTTGCAATACTGTCCCACACACAAGAGAAATATGATAACGTAAATTGCACTGACTTGCCTTCTTAGAAGGGCGAGATTCCCAGGGCTGTAGGCCATATTCGCGAAAACCATCCTTTCTTCGTAGTCGTACTCACATAAAATTTTGTTTTCGCATAAGTAAAATTTGTCACCGACGCAAAATCTGTAATGGTCAAGGCAAAATTATCAAAAAAACAAGAAAAGCGAGGAATGCTGGACTATGGGTTTCAAAAAGTTATAATTCATCTGACAATCTACATCACATCACCGAGAAAGTCTCACTTAAAAGGGAGAGGTTTAAGAAAATGACATCTTTGCAAAAGATTAACCGGATATAGCAGAGGGATAGTACATTATAAAAAATAATCTCAGTGAAAGTCTGGAAAGTTTAGAGATGTTTCTATTTGTGAACGGAAGGAGGCTATATACCAATAGTAGTATGGATGGGCAGCAATATAATTAAATCACCATACCTGTGGTTACACTGTTGACAAGCAAAGCACTCCAGGTGGTAGACATTATTCCGAGCTCGCATCACCATTTCAAATGCAGGAATGACTTTAGAACAGGCCGCACAGTAGCCAGTATTACCAAATAATCTGGAAAACAATTTGAGAATTAGATCAATTTAATTCTGTTTACTAGGATCCGGTCCCATTGGTGCAAAGTTCGAAGCAGTCCTAATTGTGGCTGATAACTTATTTTGTACAATACATACGAGGACTCGATTCCAATCGATAGTTATAGTGGAAAACTCAGCTGGTAATTGGCGGTACCCCTAACTTCATTGGGGCTTCATTGCAGGAGATTATAAAAGTTAATGTTATTCTCTTCCCAAGGAGGAATAAACAAATTCATTTCTCCCACATATCGCCGTCGGTTTTGATTCGGTGATCTTACTGGGCTTGATCCATAGCTGTTTCGCCACGAACGACGGAAACGCCCAGAAGAAACAGGAAACAAGGATTTGTATTTGGTGGAGAAATAAGAGTAGGTGGTTTTGTAGTTCAACCGTTTAAAGTAAAGGGAAAGCTAGGTACCACTATAGCTCACATAGTAATTGGTAGAGTAGAATTTGAACAATAATGGGTACGGCTGAGAGTGCGGGCATTAGTGTATAGAGGTTGCGAAAGAAGGAGCAAGTAAACTTTTGCTGCTACATGTCGAGTGTAGAGTGTAGCTATCTGTCTTGCGGAACGAGACAAAGAGGGGTAAGTGAAGCCAAGGGAGATATTTGATAGAGGTAAAAACCAGTGGTGTGTCTAAAAGCTAATTAGTGAAATAGGTCGTTTAAGCGAAACCAAACGAACCGAAATGAAGGGGTGCGAGAGTCTGATTAAAGAGAAATACTGACGATCTTCTCCACTCTCTTTCTCTCCTGTAGATACACATAAATTGGAGGCTTTATATGTCTTTTCCAAACGCGGTCCAGACCGTGTCATGCTTGTGCTCCTACAAACTCTTGCAATCCACCCTCCTCTTCAGTCCTGTTTAGCTATAGGCTAGGCTAGGTCTTTTCCATATGGCCGTACATATCTTTCCAAGTAAAAGTTTAAGCATACCAACTATCAATTATCATAATGCAATTATTTCTAAACAAAGAAACGCGAATTCTGCAGCTAATTAATTGCTGACAATAGTAATGAACCCCTTTCCTTATAGGCACATCATAATTATCAGGCAACATCGTAACGGACTCACAGTCTCTTTTCGAATTTCAAACTTCTCCCCGTTTCCGGTTTAATTCTTCGAGCTTTCCCTTCTCTTCTATTTAATTCCGGTATGTACTCTCTCTCTCTCTCTCTCTCTCTCTCTCTCTCTCTCTCTCAGTATTTTGGCGTCTCTTTTTTCGGCAAAGGCAAGGTAAATTATTTTTAAGTCAGGACCTTCAAACTATACAGTCTGACTTACGTACGCATTGGTCGTATTTGATTTTATCCTCGTTTTTATTAAGCTTCAATCTTCATTTGAAGGCATTTAGTATTCGCACGAAAAAAAAAGTTCTAGTTATTTGCGGATTCTACTTTTACAAAAACTTTAGTTTCAATCTGATTTGATAAAAATTCCTAAAACATTTCACTGGTAATCAGCGAATTCTATTGTAGTAGTAAATACTTTTCTCTGAACAGAGAAGGCGCGATTTGGATTTACATAAAGTAATTGGTGAATTGTTACAGATTCTATTCCTACCAGAACTCTAGTATTCACGTGGTGTTTTTGACAGTGAGTTATTGTAGTTGTGAGTTTTCAATTAGTTTGTTTACGCTCCCGTAAAAATCCCTCTTTCCACAATGCGAAATCCTCTTCCCTTTTAATGAAAGAATAATAATAATTAAGCTCTTTAAAGCTTGACGTATTATATCTATCCAACCGTGCTCATTTTTCCGCAGTAACTGAAACCAGAAACTAAAACCTTCTCCATATATCTCTTTTACCCGCTCGCTCATTGCCAATGAAGCGCCTGTACTTTCTTCGCTACTTTTACTCCACTCAGGTTCTATCCTCTTTCCCTCCTCGTTTCTGCCTCTACTTTACTTTCACCGAAATATATATAATCTTCCCATTGTCCTACATCTTACAATATGGGATAACAAACTCCGAACCTTCATCAAACTGACGAGCTCTTCTCCTTCTCCTCGTGATTAAGCCAGAAGTTCTCTTTCCTGCCTCCTATTTTTTTTCTTCATAATGAATCTATGTATTAATATGAAGGCGTTGCGCTTTCACTAAAAAATACCCCTTAACATGTCACATCCAGAACGTAACTTGCTAGTAGCCACTGGCGGTCCTTCCTAGTTATTCTTTAATTGGATTTACTTTTCATAATACAAAATGTACACCATGTTTGAAATTTCTCGGCATATTATTATCTTAAATCTTCATCCGAGTAACAGCATTACCCCGTCTTAAACACAAAGACTGTAATTTAACCGTATGGATGCTGCGCGATACTCGGTTCGCTACCAAACAATGATTTTGAGGAAGTGAATTCAATGTAGGTTCAATACAGGTGCAATGAAGGAGAGCGTGACACTCAAAAAAATGTCATCTTACCTGAGATAATCCCTTTTACAAAGCATCAAATTCGCTTTGAAATAGAGCGTGGATCCTACTTCTCCTAGACGGCAATCACAACATCCACATTTTAAACAGTCTTCGTGCCAGTACATGTCAAGAGCTTTGAGTAGGTAGCGATCCACAATCTTTTTCCGGCATCCTGCACATTCATTCATTGGTCCGGATGAGGTTGAGCCATTTAGTTGTACAGTCCCGCTTTCTCGAATATGTCTTGATGTGACACCCACAATCCCGTTCGTCAAACCCCCTCCAATATCACCATTCGTCATTGTCGTTGTTATAGCCGTCACTCCAGTGTCACCACCTGAAATAGAATCACGTAATCTATTATACACGGTAACTACACATTAATTCAACTCTTTACTCTGTCCTTCACTGATAGTAGTTGGAATGTCAAGCTAGATCAAATTTACATTTTTGCTCGCTCAAATCTGCAGGTCTGCTAAACCTGAAGGAACCCCATCCAGGCATTCGGCTCCTTCGGGAGACTTCAGATAGACTCTACACGACATTACCCTTATTGGTCTTGCAAATTATCCAGTATTATGAAAATATTCGCAAAGAAGATTCAAAGAAGCCATGGGACGTGATTTAGTTAGCGCCAGAGCCAGAGGGTTGGCGTTTAGGAGAGACAAGTCTCCGACTCGCGTTTGCTTTTTGTAATCTTCTTCAAAGGACAAAAACGTTGAGTCAACCCCAAGGCTGTCCGTTTAGGAGCTCAAGGTAAAATAGTCGGGTTATTTTGATTTCATTTTTTAAATGGAATTAAGAGATATTCCTTTTATTCTTTTGGTAACTTAAACACTAACATTTGCTTCATGACTTGGAAAACTTGCTTTGGAATTTCATAGTTATGCCAGACATCTCAACCAAGCCAGCAGCTAATGTGCTCAGGCCGGTTCCGAGATTCCACCTACGATCTGGCATTACAGCTTCTGTATCTTAGAGGCTCAAAGATTAAGGGATATGGTATTGTATCTAATTTCGTAAAGGAAGTGCAAGTCTCCCCAAAATATTTTGAAACTTTGTTGTGAACTATTTAGTCTCCTAGAATGAAAATCAGAGTACATAGTTTCAAATAGTTTCTGTTTTAGTGTTGCTAGAGCTGGCTTGACAGGAAATTTGTTTATACTCAGGTAAATTGTTTCATATACTATCACACTACCAAGTATCACTAGGGTCCTGAGACACGGTGTTAATGTTGGGGATAATCTGGATTTGGTCTTTGAGTGCCAAGCGAAGCCACATTTTTCGAGGATTTTTTTGATATGTTCCCACATTTCTTTGAAGTGCTGACATGTGTAATAATGCGTAAGGGAGGGGTTTTCCTGATGACAGGAAAAACATTTATTTTCATCCGTGATTCGCATGTGTACGGCTATCCTAGGAATTAGAATTGCTTTATGCCACATTCTCCACATTATGTCTTTGTGTCTGTTGGAAAGACACGATCTTAACTGTTTCCAGTGAAAACGGTTTCGTGAGGGGGATACAGTGTCACCATGTATTGCTCCTAGGGATACTTCATATAGATTCCGTTTTGTCAGTTTCAGTGGTTCTGGTGTGGTTGGTATGGCAATGACTGGGGAGCTGCAAAATAGTGTGTCATCACTAAAGATTATTCCTGCTGCATTTTCTCGGCATGTTTTGATGGACGTTGTACATGATCTTCTTATTTGCTTAGGGAAATTTGACGCTACAATGAGCGGGTCACTTATTTCAAGGTCTTTCCAGGTTTTTATTCCGTTGGATTATTTTGATTTCAACCTTTAGAAACCCGAGGCACACTGACATGGCAGACGAGATTACATTCTATGCTTTCCCTTAGCATTAGCATCACGTGTGTTTGCAAATTCGATGATATCAAGCACATTCAAGCCAGACAACGTAATATAGCAATCAAAGGTTGCGAGCTGGCGGAAGTCATTGTATTAAGTGATAAGTGAGATAGAGGAAATGGGAGTGTGTCCCTCTACCCGAACTTCGGCAGTTTCGAGTTTCGACAAGGTCCATGCTGAGGAATGTGGAGGAAAATGTTCTCTCATGCCTCGCAGCTATAGCTCCCTCCCTCCCTCAAATCTCTCTTGCTTTCATCCCCTTTCAACCGACGTGATATTACGAATCTCTCTTTCTCGTGCTTTCTTACTCTTCATTCATTTCTATGCCCCCAGAAAGTTAAGAGGCAGAAATTGAGGATATAAAAAGTCTCACAGCCGGTGCACATGTGGGGGCATATCCGCTGGGGGAGAAATAATATCATCGTACTTTACTCAAACGCTTTTAGTACACCAAAGACTACGCCACCCAGAGAAAGCAACTCATCTTTCTCCCGCCGCTTTCTTCCCTCATTCCTCTTTGACGTTCTCCTTGATTTCTTTCGACATGACTCCTACCCATTTCATTTATCAGTGGAGCATGGTGCATGGGTGTGAGTAAGAGGAAGGGCGTAATGTATTAGTCCGGAGAAAGTATGATTCCCACATGCATGGAGTGAAAACACATGTAACAAGTCAACCACTCACTCAAGCACGCACCGCCTTCTCATCATCTCCTGACACAATACCGGCTTTTATAACTTTCTCCTCATGCTACAATACACGGTAGGTGAAAATAGAAAGCAGTGACTCTTCTTAGCCCAATATTTTAGGTTCATTTGTCTTCCCTGAAGCGCCTACGCCTGCAGCTACGCAATTCAAGTACGTACTAGTTTACACAAACCCATGATTATGAGAACTAGCTTTCATTATGTTCGAATCTGGTAGGGGCAAAAGAATTGATTGGAACTCCTTTGGTATACGTGGAAATTTTGTGTAGGAATGGAAATTTCTCTTGTCTCCAGTCTCCACTCCCATCCCTCCTCCCTCCTCCCTCCTTTGCTCCCTACCGAGTCTTTATCAACAGTCCCATCTAATTGTAAAGCCTAATCGAATCCGTGAGAGACAAGAGGAAAAGTTAATTGAGCCACACTGGAAATCATAGATGGAAAACCTAGCGTTCTAATTAAGGACGACAATAGCTGGGATATCACTTGAAAAGGGGAGGGCGCCACCGCCTCCATCCGACCCAATCTTTCTTCCAGTCCTCTCTCTCCTTCTCCGTGGTTCTTCCAGCCAACGTATATTAGTTAGCTACGTCCTTCTCCTCCACGGAGGCTCCATCCGGACCTATGAAAGCAAGTAGCTGAGTTAGCAAAAGAAAGACATCTGAGACCGAAAGGCCCTTCTGGACTCTCCTTTCTCTATACTACACTTGCTCTTTACATTGAATTCTCTCAGATATTTATATTATTTTAGTTCTTGACAAAGCTCAGCCCAAAGGGATACACAACGAGTTAGTTTTCCTGCCCTCGAATTTCACAGCTTTCTTCTCATTTCTCTTTCCTTTATTCTCAGCTCTTCTCAGGCCTGAGTGAGAGTTTTGTACCATTCTACGAATTAATTCTATCTACTTTCCGCTCCAAACAATGTGACAGAATATATATTTGTAGAGGTTCTGAAATGCCAGGCAGTAATAAAGGTTGAAATAAAAGATCCAACTTTAAAGAAGCGTTAGCATCTCCTACCTTACCTGGCCGGCAGTGAGGGAGAGAGAGAGAGAAGTAAAAGGAAAATTTACAGGGGTTTTAGCTTTGAAAGAAACTCCAAGTAGGAACTTATTCAATTCATCTCCATCTTCAATCAAGTTGAAGACACAAATTCTCGATGGCAACTAATTCCTTATAATTCCATTCTCAGGAACAAATCCTTTTGCTTTCCCAGACCTGACTGGCTGAACCGAACCAACTAAGCTTTATAGAGAGCAGACTAGAAGACCAGCTACAGTAGGAGAAAGATCGGCCAAGGTTGGATAAACAGCTTATTTATTATAGGTACATTATACTTATTACGTCATTCCTATATATATCACCGCAAAAATGTGATTATATACGTACATATTGAAGAGGTGCGGAAGAAACGAGGATGGACGTGTTGAAAGTGGTGGGATACAGGGAAGCAGTTTTCCGAAGCAAAGCGGCAACTAAGAGAATCAGTCGAGAGAAAGTCGGATGAAGAAAACAAAGAGAGTTTGTTGTGGAGAAAATCAGTCAGTTAATGCGATTAAGTTGTCGTATTTTCTTTCACTGACTCAGTTTATTGGGAAAGTGATCTTTCCCATCTCTTTTATTGCTTCTTGGGACCCTAAAGTTAGACAAAAATTTGTTTGTTTTCCCATCACCCATTTCTCCTAACAGCTCCTACCTCTTTCTTTCTTTCTCTAGTTTTCTATGGCCACAAACCAGATGGTAAGATCCTTCCTCCTCTCCAAGTGACTGAAGCACATACCAACCCCAACTCGCACCGAATGAAAACACGTGCTCATACCGAAACTCGTACTTTATAACCAAGATCACACATTAAAAACAATGTAGATACGTCGTGAGAGAAAAATGCCGTTATTCATACGATACATCTAACGACCAAGAGTTCATTACGGATATTCTGCTCCAGATAGAGCAGCAAGTCTGGATTCTGGATCCCAAATTATAAGCTCACAGCAGTGTACCCATACGCTACCCTGGTACCCACCCACCAACCCGTTCTGGCATAGATAAGCAATACTCGAATGTGCGAAGTTGGTGAAAGGTAGCTTGTTAGGAAGATATGTAGATGTGAATTATAAAGATAAAGTGAAGGAAATGAGAAACTGGTATGAATTTCAACTTATTCATGGAAGCACACAGAAAAAATCTGTGATATAAGAAGACTAAGGGAGCATTAGCTCCGCATCAAGGTGTTTTATTTTCGGACTTTCTTCACTCAATAGGCCGCATTTTCCTCAAACTTCCGTTGTTCAAAATCTTGGAAGTAGAATGTCATTGTAACTTTAAAATAAAGTAAATCTAAACCCCTATTATCCATGTTTACAGTTTCTTTTTCTATTCTCATGTGTCAACGATTTTGCCAGCAGCCAATTCTGGTCCAACACAAATCCATTCATGTTTTAGCATCGCTTTCACAATAGAACATCCAGAACGGAAACCATTATTCCTCCTGGCCACCTCCAAGTTTTATTTGCTTGTCCGCTTTAGCTTGTTAGTTCACTTCCTGGTAGGACTCTTTCTTCACTTGGTGGGAGTGGGATCCAATGATAAGGGTGGCTTGAAAACCTATACAATAAACTAATAAGCAGGCCTCTAATGTTGAAAGTATATCTTGCGAATGCTACTGAGGTAAGATCCAGTTGCTCAGAATCTTCACATCTTGTGTCCATTGCCCCTTACGCTCATTTACGCAAACAAAATCTAGCCGAAAGAAACGAGTAAAAGAACAAGGGAATATGAGTGAAGAAAGTACTCTTTTTTCTCTTTCATCCTTTGCTCAGTGCTCTGCAGCTTTCTCTCTGTATTCCACTCTTGTTGAGTTCTAGGTTGTAGTAATAACTTTCTAGAGATTTAGAAATTAGAAAAATGGGTGGGGAGGAGGGGGCGGGAAGAAATATGTGTTCTCTATCCGTTTATAATTATATAATGGGTTTTACTTTTTAGTGGTTTCAACTTTTCTCTTTCTCGCGTCTCTATATTATCCTGTCCATTATACGTAGATACATCAAAATTTGCTGGGAGTAAAAGTGAGAAGAAATGTACACAATAGACTTTCCCTTGTATACTAAACACTCAGTTTATGTATACTCTATCCTCATATTTTCACTTTAGTTTGTTCAGCTCGAGTCTATTGTTTGTGGTCATGCATACTGGATAGTAGGAAGTAGGAAGAACCCATGTTTCTTAGGTTGGATGAAAATCTAGGGATAATGCCATCTTCCTCCCGGGGCTATAGGATTTTAGCTGATATAGTCTGGGAGATAGGCATATATAGCGCTGCTTCCCAAAGGAGGGTGTATACCGAGTATAAAACGTATCACGAAGCAATTAATCACAGTAGCCCGCACTTGACGTTTCATTAGCTCGTCTCTTTTCGTTTTCCCAGATTTAATTAACATTGCAACGGTCGAACAAACTTTGAGCAAGCTTCCTTGGATCTTTACCCAACTTGTTTTGACGCTTGTATTCGCCCATTTAACACTTGAGCTTCCATGAACAGCTCATTGCAACCTATTTCCTCACGGATGTACATAACATTTTCATCATATACTTTCTCCGCTCCCCTCTTCCCTTTTCCCATCCACTCCTTCTCTCCTCCATTTCTTCCACCCGGCCGGGACAAGACAGATTCTCCTGTATTTTCCTCCATAAGCCTCGCCTCCTCCCATCCCCATATAACACTAACGAACCTTCTCACATTTGTTTCAACCACACCAAAATAACCAAGTTAACTGATTTAATATCCTTCGCACTCACTGCCTCCTCTCTCCGTAAATTTCTCTCTCTATCACCATTCTTCTCACAAGAAACAACAATCATTTTTCTCAATCTATTTCTCCCCATCTCAATACATATGCTTCATGCCATCAACGGACAACATCAATTTGCAGTCTATCCTCCTCCATTGTGTTGCTCAGAAAGAGAGGAACATGATGTAATAACTACGATGAGGACTACTACAGTAGATGAGAATCGTTAAGTTCTAAGTTGTACCTGCCTTAAGATTTTTCCGCCACGTTGAGCGGATAAATACTCGTGAAAGTTTACTGTTTTCTCTTGAAATCTAGGAACTGTTGTAATTTAATCTTCCAGAACCCGAATAGGATTCAAGATTCGAAAATATTAAAACTGACGGGCTAACTTTCTGGGGAATAGGTCAAGAATGAGCAGACATCATTTGGTATGCTTGAGAAATCGAAAAGTTGAGCATTTGTTTTATAAGCAATTACATCGTAGCCTTTGGGTTCTAAAATAGACGTTACAAGACTTAAAACATATACGTAAGAGTTGACAACTCGAGGATGAGATTGAAAAACTTTGACTTTGAGAGGAAAACAACATAGCTAAGAAGCTGCGTAATAATCTTATACATAATTCAGCATCACCTCATCACCCCCAGGAATTCTTTCCGGTAAGCTCACATGTCTCCTTTTACTTCTCCTATCCTGCTTTCCTGCTATCCCCACAAACTTGCACAGCGTAATCATAACTTTTCATAATCTCTTCCTCCTGCCGACCCAAACTTAATTACCGTTATACTTGTTCAGTAGTAATAAAAGCCTTAACGGTTAGGGAAAGGAAGAAAATGGATAGGAATTAGGAAATCAGCTTGTCCTACCCAGCTATGTAGACCAGAAGAATTCAATATGTATCTTTCCTTAAGCAAAATAAGATTTAAATTCAAGTACAACTGTTCAACAAAAGAGTTCGTACCTTCAAGCTAATAGTGTGAATCCCATCATAAAATCTGTTTAGCCAAGCTTTGGTGTAGCTTTAGTTTGAATTGACTCTTTAGTTTCTTGATAAAAGGAAAACGTAGACCACAAACTCGGGGATTCGATAATAAGGGGGCGGAGGAAGGAAGCGAAGCGGGGCGTGATATCCTAATCATTTCCATGCTTGAATTCGAATATTAAGCTATTCTTGAGCTTGAGAAGCGTTTCGATTTATCTCCTACCTCTTTCAACTGTCATCTACATATGTATCTCTCCCTTCCATGCCAATGCCAGCATGACCTTGCTTCCTAGTCTTAAAGCTGAATACATACGGAAATAAATACATTGGCGTCAAGGAATGCAGAAAAATGTTTAGGAGCACCTAATACAGTGAGGGGACACAGGTGCATTTGTACCGATAGCCCTCGCAAATGCTATTTCGCAATTGTACCGTTAGCCAGCTCATTTGTGCCAGTATACCGGTGCAAATGCACCATTACCCATCGCATTTGCTAAATAAACTCAAACCAAAATTCGTACGTAAGGTAGTGTGTTAGGTACATACAGGACCAAAACCATAAGTGGACAATACTATTCCTAAAATTTACACATCCGATGGCAGCTCATATTTTCAGGATTAGAAATGCACGGGCGTTTAACGTCTCCAGATAATAGAAAATGATAATGTATAAAATAATTGTGAAACGGAATAACTTTGAAGCTGAGAATCAATTATTTAACTTCAAAATAATTCCAATAGAATACTACCAAATGGCTGTAGGTAGATGTGTAGGTGCCACGTGTGGCATATCTAAGTTTTATTTCTGCAATAAGCATAGCATCTCCCCTCCAACTACGATTTTCATGCACCAACTACATTTTGTCTATTTTTTCGTCCCCTATCTAATAAAATCTTCTCTGAGGTGGTCAGGTCAATTTTATTGAAAAATTTGCTCTTTTCTACGGTTTTTGTAGCAAATGTGAGGGCTAACGGTGTATATGCACCGTTGTACTGGTACAAATGAGCAGGTTAACGGTGCAAATGCGAAGTTGCATTTGCGAGGGCTAACGGTGCAAATGCACCTGTGTCCCCTCACTGTGCTGTAATACGTTTCTCTAGATTTTCCTCGCTATTTTCTCTCCCCTTCACATCAGCAGCGTAATTTCATCCGCACCATCACATCAAAAGTTTTCTCCTCCAAGACTCCAGTCCCTCTCGTCGTCCGTAATTAAAATGTTGGCATTTCTGCGACGAGCTGCGTTCCTGCTATATTGAGAAATCGAAACCTGTAGATCGGAGCTTTAGACGGAAAGAAATGTTGTCTATGTCAGATAATATCATCCTGATTTCCTGCTCCTCTACCTCTACCCTCATCCCATCTTCATTTGAGACCTAGAGTCTCGTCCCCACTTTCTCTTCCCACCTTTCCTATTTACGCGGACAACCTAAATCTTCTCAGTAGCAAAGTAGCTAATGGTGACTAAGGAGGAGTGAGGAATGAAAGGCCGGCTGGAGAAGAAAGAGGAAAATTTCTCTTAAGAGAGTTATGCGTGTGGCTTCATCTCAATCATCCCCACCCTAGGTATTTCCCTATGCCCCTTACCTTTGTACAGCTGACGCTACTTACACAAAATCTTGAGCGATCTCCTCTAAGGCTTGTACTACAAGCTAGGAAATGGTATGCCCTGATGCATGTTTGTTTTAACAGAAGGAAGAGTGAAACTTAAGAGGGGGAGGTGGGCCAGGTGAAAATGTAATTAGGTGTCTTCCAAAGAATTTTCTCATAAACTGCTTTCAAGGAATGCTTTGCTGCGGGCACTTAACAATATTATTCGGTAAACAGACGCGAAAGCCAAAGTGCATGCCAGACAAGACAAGTAAGCTTGGAAATTTGGAATGGGATTCCAAATAGTTTATAGATGTTTACTCTCGTTTAATGGAGCGTGTACAACTGAATACGGGCCCAGAATCTCCAGAATTTCCCTCTTCTCACTGAATACCTCGGCAACTTTCTCTCGAGCATTCCACTAAATACTTAAGTCCTTTCATTTTAAATGTCATATGTGAAAGGGAAACAATCCTGGATAAAGTACCGCACAATCCATCCTTTACATCCCTTTCATCCTGTTTGAGAAGCTGAAGCGAAATCTAGAGCATTTAGAATTTTAACAGAATTCGCTAAATTTCTCTAGCATTCCTCCCACAATTTTTCATCCTCCACCTTCCACTGTAAGTATAATACCGCGTTTTTGCCGGTTTGAAAAACAGGCTAATGCGATCAGTAAAGCCGTCCACAATTTCCATTGTATCTAATATATAAAACAGAAAGTTTGTTCCAACCGAAAGGAGTTCAAACCGTCGAAGGGATAGCTTCTATTCTGCTCCTTTTTTTAAGCCTAAGGTGGCTAACCTCACCTACCTGGCCTGAGGCCTGTGCACTGTATCAACTTTATTTTCACGTGACAAATGATTCACTCGTCTAGTACAAGTTTAACTTACAAAAGAACGATGAGTTCCATGTCGACTGCCCACAGTCCTCACTTGCCGATTGTTTGGACGAGCCTGAGTGGCTCCGATTTTCATTTGTCTGCTCACATTATTATCATTCAATCATCACCTGTCTTTTCAACCCACTTGGACCTTCTCAAGGACTTTTATTAATGTTCATGAAACCTAATCTACTTATAGCCGTGTATTTAGCGAAATCAATGTCTTCTTCCTAATATACATACGAACCTGTTTATCTTGACTCAGCTTCGCCTTCCAGTTCCAGCATACAAGTAAACCTTAGCGCATTATAAAACGTTCGTGTTCTGAAGTGTGTGAGAACACGAATCAACTTGAAAGCCTGGAAATAAATAATGCTCAAAATTTAGTCGTTCTTCAAGGAAGATGCACTACATTACACACAAAGGAGTAAGGAGAAAGTTCCAGAGCAAACTAAAAGAGAACGGAAGTATGGAGAACTTTAACGGGCCTAGAATCTAGCGAAAGTCAATTAGTTGGTTAGCTGTTGTTTGACTAGTTCCATCCAGGGCTTCTATTAAATAAATAGTTAATGAGGAGCTGAAATTGACTGATTGCTTAATTGGAAATTAATATGAAAGTAGAGATGCTGATTTGAGTTCGTGGATGGGAAAAGATGGAATATTTATGAAACCTAAAGGGACTAAAACTCTGGTATAAACATGCGTGAGCATACATACAAATTATTAGTCTAATCTCCAGGAGAATGCTCACGTCAGTAGAAGCATAGAGTAAGTTTGAAGTCAAGGAGGTGAAATTAATTGAAAGCGGCTAAATTTACTCGAAATACTCAAATCCCTTGAGATGGACACTGACTCGATGGAGCCCCGTTATGCCTCCCTGTAATGCTACCCCTAATTCCCTCCCGCCTCCCTTTTCATTCTCACTCAAAAGAACAGGGAAACTAAGGATGATGCAACTAATTGCGTACCTTCTGTATGCAGTTCTACACCCGCTACTCGCTACGTCCCTCTCCTCAATGTGTGGAATAGAGACGTGCAGATTAATACAGTTTTGTTCTATACAGAACGAGAACACGAGTGAATCTTCAGGAGAAAGGGTATTAGAGAGAGTTAGACGCTAGTATTAAGTCCGCAGCGATTTCTATCCAAATATTCTTCTTCGGAATAGAGAAAAGCAGAAGAAAAACGAAAAGGCAGCTAGAAAATTTACGGATATATGAGAAAGATAGATAACGTCGAGTCTGACTTCTTGCATAGAGTTTTGAGAAAATCTCGTTATGCAAGCTCCACCTCTCTCGAAATTATAAAGGTAGAGTCCGACGAAGAAGTTTGGTAATTAAAAGATAAATATTTCATGAGCTTTTACTCCCGGACAAAATCGCATTCACAGCCAACAAGTTAGTCCACTATTTTATAATTCCCACTCACTTTGTCTTCTTCTTCCCCTCTTCGACTTTCTCCACCCTCAGCTTATCCTCCTAGGAACGGTACAAACTTAGAGGGAACAATTCGAATTCTAGCAAGACTTGAAGGTCTTCTACTTAATTCCACATTTATATTGGCTCTTTCCGTCAACCTCCGGTCTTTTCCATGTTAAAGCTTGATATTATATCATCAGGTAATATTATGCTGAAAACTCTGGTCAATACAAACAAATCAATGGCTCTCATAGTGGGCTACACAGACTAGATACATAGGAAAACCTAATCTTCTAAAAGCTAGTAAAGCCATTTATTTGTCGCTATGTAATCCTTATAATCCCATGCACATCTCCACTTTTCTCAACTATGTATTTAAGTTCAAAGCAGAGGGGGATTTGCATTCTTCTACGTCTGTCTTAATGATTTCTTCGTAATTAGGAATCCGATGACTACGAAAGGGAAGAATTTTCTTTGATTTGCAACGAAACAATTGTACATGTGAACTCAGCAAATCGTCGACGAGGTATCCAGACCCAGACACTTTACTGTTTGGGTGCGGGGCAACCGAGTAGAAAACCTTGGAAATAAGAAACTACCTAAACTCGTCAACTTAATTCCCTTTAACTAACCTTTTATTCCAGGACGTCTTCGTCTCCACCAGAGTTAATCCGTGCATTACTAGAGTTTATCTAAGGAATATGTAGCCATGTAGCCTGCTCCTGGTATCTAAGACGGAGATCCATGAGTTCCATGCCTCACATAACTATTAAGCAAGCAGTAAGTATAGAGAAGGCAGTATATTCTTCCCCGCGGATAACATAGCAGTGAGGGTCCTCAATTTTCTTTCCATTCAGTCAGGCAGCATAATGAAGAATGGGAAAAGCTGGGGAAAGGATTGAGCCAGGAAGAGAACGAGGCTTCTTAATAATGTTGGGGAAGGAGGGAAGAAAGGTCCGGAGTCCGGAGAACAAACCGCCTCAACGGCCCATTTTGAAAATACATATATTTTCATGATGAGGAAAACTCATTAAGTCCTTTTCATAATGAAAACTTTCTTGCAAAATAATTTAACAAAGTTTTAACGAACTTTAACTCTAATTAGATTTCCCTCATAAGCCTACTCTTCCTCGGGCTCTTTTGTCCTCTTCTCAATGAATATCCATCCGATCCATAGGAACGACCATGAGGATGACATGCAGACAAACATTATTAATACTCATGAATACTCCCGGAGACCTCCGCTCCCAATCAAATCCTTCTCCCCTTCCTACCTACCAACCAAGTTTTCTCCATCATCCTTACAGAATTCGCCAGTCTTCTTCGAAATCGCCCCACTCACCCCATCTCGCCACACTGCCCGTCAATCCCTCACTCTCCCCACATCTTCATCACTCCTTTCCTTCACCCGCCTTTTCAAGCTTTGGTTCTCGGATTGCCGAAGAGAAAGTCGGCGCACCGGATTTTCTTCAATGCAGCACACTGTCTCTGTCTCTACCTTCTAGGCTTCTATGCATACGCTCCCCCTTTTCTTCATTTCCCATAATCCCAAGCATATTTTGAGTTTTAAAAGGAAAGCTAATCAAAGAGAAAAACTAACAACTCTTTCTCACTTTCCGCTTCCTTCCTCTACCCTGTTCTAGCACTACATCCATACATTTAAATTTATATATGTAATGTTAGACAATGTTACATTACGGTATATATATATATTATCCCTTTTCTTTCTAAGCTTTCTCGCTCCTTTTATTGACAATTGGGAAACAAACTTATTTCTTTCTTTCCAATGTAAATTCGTACAGTTTCAAACGCACACACATAACTCAACTTCTAAAACTACTACCCTCATATCAAAATAAGATGTTTTATAAGAACTCTCCTACTCTTTTCTGCAGCCCGTAATCAAGACCTGCTACAAACGAACCCTCCACTCATTTCATCCCTCTCCCCTTTTCTCGTCCACTCCTCGACTTAAACGAAATTCAATGTACTCAGTTTTCACTTTCCTTGTAGTATTACATGCAAATAAAGGATTTAAGAGTCCGGAAAAGGTAAATAAGTGAATTGGCTGAAATTTTGGCAATCTTCTGGGGGTAGCCGTGCAGAATCAAACCTCTATATATGTATGGGAAAGCAATACGGAAGACGTGACAGCAGAAGTAGCATTATTTTCTAGCCCTCATTCCAAAAAGTTACCCGCTTCAAAAACGCAATTCTCCGTAAAGAATTTCCACATGTATATATAATATATATATACACACACACCAAGAACATTTAACTTGGATTTCCTTATGTGGAATTAGAGCGAGAAAAAGCTATAGCTTAAGAGAGAGAGAGCAAATCTTTGTGACCCAACTATATCCAGCTTTCTTTATATCTGCATCCTTTAGAGCGACAAGTTTTGTGTAGCAAACTGCATGGAATTTCCTCTCTTTTCACATTATGTGATTGGCTTTAATGTTTTGCGGAAAAGCTAAGTGGTCCCACTCGACTCCTGCGAGTGGAAAATTCTTTGAGATGATATTCTATAATGCGAAATTCATGTATCTTTACATTACCTCCAAATTCCCATCAAGGCAAATGTAGACTTGGTGAAAAAGCGAACGGGAGTCTCCCCCCGCACCACCACACTACACACACCACGGACTACCTCATTTTTCTCTTTGTGTCATTCCATAAAACACGGAAAATGAATTAAACTTCATGACATTCCCGCCCCTCTCATCATTAGTACTCCACACTTTCACCTAATCAAGATACTAGTTTCACTCTGCCAACCTTATTCCTGCAACACCGTCAAACATGCACAGAGGAAGCCTTGGAAGCCTTAAAGAACATAGCACAATCCTCCTTGGGTGGCGTAAACCGCCACAACTCCCAGTAGCAGCAACACCCAAACCAGGAAAGGAACCGTAGATTAATACCAGTGTCCCCCGCCTTCTCCTGCTTATGCCTTTATGCCTTCTATCCACCCAAATAACTTTCTCCAAAAATAAATGCTCTCCCTCCCTCTCCTCCACCTTCTGATATGTCTCCTTTCTAATAAACCGCCACTAAAACCACCAATCCTCAATCCCTTTTCCGGGGCTACAAAGCTAATACCCTACTTGCATAGTGCGGCTCTAGCTCCCGCTCTCCATCCACATAACATAGGGATAATCGTCGGGCAATAAATAAACTTTTACTTCCCCACGAAACGAGTAAAGTATTCTAAGACCACCATCAATTTATACTCCATCTCACCCGCTAACTGTCCACAAAACCTCTCTATGCCTGTTTAAAACATAATCTAACGGCGCTAATCCATCTCAGCCCTTCACACTCTCTTCCCTTCACCTTGATTTACCTCCTTGGATGAAGCTAGGGATCTTGTTAATAGGCTCGAAATTCCCAGAGTAGTGATCATGATCATACATAACATAGCACGCATCTCCCTGGTCACCGCTAACATATTCGCCATCAACACTATTGTAATGCGGTCACATGTTTCCTAAAACCCTCCCCTCAAATCCCCTTGCTAGTCTTCAAATCCCGATACACAATTCAACGCATCTAACTGACCGATTCCCTAGCGATTCTTCTCCCGTTCAGTACCCGGCGAGTCACTCTTGAATCGATATGGCGAGTGACGAGGAACTATAGGAAACGAAAACCCTTTTAGCCCAGTACGTCCAATGCCCCAGGACTCCTTGTACTTGCCTCCCATTTCCTCCAAATCCTAACTGACCATTGTCCTGCTAGAGGAATCCCGGATTTCTTATGTCATCTTAATATGCCTCCCTACTTTTCATCCCGTCCTTCTTCCTCTCACCATCCATAAATTCCCAAATCAAACGAACACCAATGTCCTACCATTTTCCATCTATTCAATGCCTACCTTCCTTTTACCCTCTCGATACCAGCCTATCTGACATTCAAAGAAAGTACACAGTTTATCAAGGCACTTGAAATATCGAGGTGTTTACCCTGCATCAACTTCTTCACACAAATAACCCGGATCCAAGATGGTGTAAAAGTTCCAGCGTTCCCAAACACGACTGCTGCTCCCTCTCAACGCAGATTTTATCCTCAAACTACTATCCCGATGTTAGCGCCAGCTAACTGTAAAGCTGAGTTGGAAGTTATAATTCCAAGAAGCTATGTTTTTCATGACCTTTATTTTAAGCTCAGTGTTTTATTCCAGTCTATTTCTGACCAAGACTTTTGACTATTATCCAGTAAGGATTAGTTATTGTGTAACTTTGTAATTTCCCTCCTATCTATTCCAGGAATTAACTGTTCATTTAATCCCTTATTTTTCTCAAAGCTCATGTTTACTCCTTAAACTGTATTATTTCTATTGCGCTCCAGCTCCTATAAAAGGAGCGAAGAGTTAAACATTAATTGTCACTGATCATTTAGCCACAGACCGTTACGCTGCTAATTTATCTACTCAATATATACTGCACTAAGTTACTATCCTATTCCTTGCTGTATTTTGAGTTGTTATTAATTTGCATCCACTCATCCATCCACATCCACATTCGTTAGCCTACCTACATCGTCTACCTTACACCCGTGCATAACATCCCCAGCACGCATATCATTTTGGTCCTTCGAGCCGGATCGTGAACAGCTTCTTCTGGTGTTGTCACTGTCCGTGTTTTGTGTAAGGCCGGTGTGAAGTGTAGGTTGTTGTTGTGTTTCCCTAAAGTGACCATCTCCAATCATGCCCCGCAACGCTGAATTCCACGCACTGGAGAAGTATCAGGCTGGAGTAAAGAAGAGGGATTTAGTCCAGCGCTCTATCAACAAGATAGAGACCTTTGCTGCCGGAGCTGAACCAACCACCACCCTTCAAGAGATAGAGACCAGACTCCAATGGCTGGATCATCAGTGGGCTGCATTCCAGGCGGTATCAGTGGATATCGAAATGAATGCACTACCGGAATCCCTCGACGCTGCCCAGGCTATGCATGATGAACTGGAAGACCAGTACCTGCGGTTAAAGGTACAACTAGCCACCCTCCTCAAGGATCGTCAGCCCGTAACTCCAGTTCCCATTCCCATACCCAATCAACAGTCTGCAGCTAAAGTGAACGACGTCAAGCTCCCTCAACTCCAACTCCCTACATTCGATGGTAATCTGCTTGAATGGCAATCATTTTACGATCTATTTACCAACACTATAGATAAGAAAGAGCATTTGTCTAACTCACATAAACTGCAGTATTTGAAAACCTCGCTCCGCGGGGATGCTCTCAAGCTTATTCAGTCTGTGCAGATAACGGATGCTAATTATGATGATGCCTGGAAGACGCTCAGGGATCGTTATCATGACGAAACCCTCCTAATCAAGGCTCAGGTAGCGCGGCTGAGAACCCTTCCCTCCTCTTCGAATGAATCAGCTAGCCATCTCCGCAACATGTCCGACACCATCACGGAATCTGTCCGATGCATCAAAGTCCTTGATCCTGACGTTGACCATTGGGATCGTCTTCTTATCATCCTGCTGGAGGAGAAGCTGGACTCTAACAGTAGGCAATGGTGGGAAGATAACCTTCAGAAACGAAGCTCAGCAGAAGGTAAAGTCAAGCTTGTGGATTTTACCACCTTCCTTCTTTCCAGAGCTAAAATCTTATCTTCAAGTGCTCACCACTCCAAGGGCCATTCATCCATCGTCAACTCCAAACCCCTCTCCAAGCCTCCTGCTTCAAGTCCAAGGGTTCACCATGTGAATGCAACCCCCTCATCCTCCTTCTCATCGTCTTGCAGTTGCTGCTCCGGGGACCGCCACCCCTTGTACCAGTGTTCCAAATTTACCAAAAAGATGACAGTTGACCAACGCAGAGATTTCGTCGCCAAGCAACGCCTCTGTTTCAACTGTTTTAGGTCATCACACTCGGTCGGAACTTGCTCCTCACCCCACAAATGCAAGACATGTCAACGGACTCATCATACCCTCCTCCATGTAGATGAACCCACGAAAGAAAACTCAATCTCCGAGACTTTCAAGGCTCATACTATTCGCTCGCACCAATCTAAGGGATCATTATTGGCCACTGCCAACCTTGAAGTTCAAGACGCTTTTGGGAGGTGGATAACCTTGCGGGCGTTCTTGGATAATGGGTCGCAAGCCAACTTGGTTACCAAGGAATGCGTTAAGCGTTTAGGGTTGAAGCCGAGGGATCATGCTACAAACCTGGAAAGCATCAACAATACCGCCACCACCGCATCCCAAGTTGTTGCTATCAAAGCCAGGTCGTCGATTAACCAGTCACCGCTTCCTGCATTCAACGCTGTCGTCCTTGGCAAAGTCACCTCCGACTTACCCTCCAACCCCATTGACCCAACCCCTTGGGATCACCTCCAGGGTCTACAGCTTGCAGATCCAAACTTCCATGTACCAGCCAGGGTTGACATCCTCATCTCCGTATCCGTCTATGCTCATATCATTTTACCAAGAATCAAGGTTGGAGCCAAGCATCAGCCCGTTGCCCTCCTCACCACCCTCGGCTGGACAGTATTCGGCGATTATTCCCTCTCATCCAACCCCAAGCTTCATTCATTTGCAACCTTATCTTCATCCCCCTTAGATGATTTGATTGCACGTTTCTGGGAAATTGAAGAAGTTCCTACCAACAAGCACCTATCTGTTGAGCACAGAAAATGCAAGGAGCACTTCGAGTCAACTTTCTCCCGCCATCCCAGTGGTAAATTTATCGTTCAACTCCCATTCAAAGACAACGTCAACAAACTTGGTTCCTCCCGTAGCCAAGCCATTCAGCGTTTCCTTTGGTTTGAGAAGAAACTGATAAGAGAGCCAAAACTGAAGGAAGCTTGCGTGAATTTCATGCAAGAATATCGAGAACTTTCCCATATGCAGCTTATTCCAAGTGACCAAGTCTATTCCAACCCTGCTGTCTACCTGCCGTATCATGCGGTTCTTAAGGATTCCAGCACCACTACAAAGGTGAGAGTAGTATTCAACGGATCAGCGCCCACCTCCTCCAAGATATCCCTTAATCAAACTCTCATGACCGGACCCACTATCCAAGCTACTCTATTTACCATCCTTGTCAAGTTTAGAACATATCCCATTGCATTGACTGCCGACTTGGAGAAAATGTACAGGATGATTCTTGTTGCTGATAAGGATTCTGATTATCAACGTATTATCTGGAGAGATAAGTCCGACGAACCCTTCCAAGATTACCGTCTAAAGACTGTCACCTACGGAACTACCTCCGCTCCCTATTTAGCCATCCAATGTCTCCAGAAACTTGCCGAGCTGGAAAAAGACAATCACCCCCTTGCCTCTGCAGCTACTCTCTCCTCCTACTACGTTGACGACTTCGTCTGTGGATCAAACTCAGAGGATGAAGCCATTCATTTATTCAAAGAGATGGTCAGTCTCATGGAAAAGGGTGGGTTTAAACTACGCAAATGGGCTTCCAGTTCCTCCGCTGTTTTGCAAGCAATTCCCATTGACCTTCGTGAAACCAGCCAAGAAACAGAGTTTGAGGAGAACAGTATGGTAAAAACTTTGGGCATCCATTGGATACATACTAATGATTCATTCACATTCAAAGTTAATCCTAATCCTCCTTCCACTCTTAACAAGCGAGCATTGCTCTCCGATATCTCCAAGATTTTTGACCCTTTAGGCTGGCTAAGCCCTGTGACTGTTACAGCCAAGATACTTGTTCAAGGCCTGTGGCGCTTGAAGGTGGGGTGGGATACTCAACTACCTGAGGATGTCATCGGTGCTTGGACTACCTACCGTAACCAGCTCACCCAAGTTCAAGAGATAAGAGTTCCTCGCTGTATCGTCTCCAGCTCAGCCATTCAATTCCATCTTCATGGGTTTTGCGACGCCTCCGAAAAAGCATATGCAGCTTGCATTTACTTATGGACAAAGGATGTGTGTGGTAAAGTAAGCTCAAACTTAATTGCTGCAAAAACTAAAGTTGCTCCACTCTCTTCTCTTAGCATTCCACGTTTAGAGCTCTGCAGTGCCGTTCTTCTGTGCCATTTATTCCTTTCCGTTCGTGATTCCCTCAACCTCCCAATCCAACAAGTTTACGCTTGGAGCGACTCAACGGTTTCTCTTGCCTGGATTTCTTCGCCATCCTACACTTGGAAGACCTTTGTGGCCAATCGTGCAGCGGAAATTCAGAAGATAATTCCAGCATCCCAGTGGAATCATGTGCGTTCTGAAGACAATCCTGCCGATCCAGCATCTCGTGGGATTGATGCATCATCGCTAGTTCATAGCTCCCTCTGGTGGAATGGTCCTTCATGGCTATTAACCGAAGAAATTCCCTTCTCTAATCAACACGCACCTCCTCCCAGTGACGTCGACTTGGAAATCAAGGTTCAGTCAAACCTGACCTGCACCGCCATTGACAATTCCCTCCACCTGCGGTATTCATCACTAACCCGTTTGTTCCGAATTACCGCTTACTTGTGTCGTTTTATCAACAACTCTCGTAAAGGTACTGTAAAACTTAAAGGTTTCCTATCCCATGATGAGTTAAGTGCTGCGAGGTTGAAACTAATTTCCAAAATCCAAGCTGACTTATTTCCAGAAGACTTTAAGCTCCTATCAGCAGGCAAGCCGGTATCAAAACACAGCCAACTTGTTCGTCTCCATCCCTTTATTGATGATCAACATGTGATTCGTGTGGGAGGACGACTGGACAAAGCCAACATTCCGTACACAGCGAAATTCCCAATCATCTTACCCAGCAAGCATCCCTTCACATCTCTACTTATTCGTGAAACTCATCTCAATCATCTCCATTGTGGTCCCTCGTTACTCATCAGTGCACTATCCCAAGAGTATTGGATTCTCAAGGTTCGTGATTTAGCCCGTGTTCATTGTCAAAAATGTGTTATTTGTTTTAAATTCAAAGCAAAAGCTACTGCTCAACTGATGGGAAACTTGCCCAAGCTCCGGGTCAACGCTTCCAGAGCTTTTACCATCTCCGGTGTTGACTACGCTGGACCCTTTGACATCAAGGACAGAAAAGGACGCGGCTCCAAGATCTCCAAGGGATACATTGCTGTGTTTGTGTGCTTCGTGACTCATGCTATTCATCTAGAATTAGCTTCAGATTTGACCACGGAGACCTTTATCGCATGTTTACGCCGGTTCATTGCCACAAGGGGTCGTCCCAATATTATCCACAGCGATTGCGGCACCAATTTCGTTGGTGCTATCAAGGAATTGGACCGTCTCTTCAAGGGAAATCAAGATTGTGACAAGATTTCCAGGGCTACATCCAGCCAAGGAATTCGTTGGTCTCTCAACCCACCTGGCTCCCCACATTTCGGTGGTCTATGGGAGGCTGGCGTCAAATCAGTTAAGCACCACCTCCGCCGTACTATCGGCAATACATGCCTAACATATGAAGAATTCTTTACAGTTCTGAAGCAGATTGAAGCCTGTTTGAATTCTCGCCCACTTACTCCCAAGTCCAGTGATCCCGATGACCTAGAGCCACTAACTCCAGGACATTTCCTTATTGGAGCTCCTCTCATTTCCGCTCCTGATGATGACCTGCTTTCCGTTCCAATCAATCGCCTCTCCAGGTGGCAGCACATGCAGCATATCGTCCAAGGATTCTGGAAACGGTGGCAAGGAGAATATCTGACTCGACTCCAATCTCGACCCAAGTGGTGGTTCCAAAAGGAGATCAAGACTGGTGACCTCGTCCTTATCAAGGAACCAAAGGAACCATTGCAGTGGGAATTAGCCCGTGTCATCCAACTTCACCCTGGAGATGATGGGATTTCCCGCGTTGCAACCCTTAAAACCGCCTCCACCACCCGGAAACGCCCAGTCAACAAGCTGTGTATTCTGCCGTTGGACGGCAACTAATTTATTATTGTATTCATTTTACCATTGTTTACCATTTCCATTTATTTTATGAATGACATACGACTATTTCAATCCATTTTTTATGACTCATGTACATTTGATCTTTGAAGTGTGATACTTCAAGGGAGGCTGTAATGTTAGCGCCAGCTAACTGTAAAGCTGAGTTGGAAGTTATAATTCCAAGAAGCTATGTTTTTCATGACTTGTATTTTAAGCTACATTGTTTCATTCCAGTCTATTTCTGACCAAGACTCTTGACTATTATCCAGTAAGGATTAGTTATTGTGTAACTTTGTAGGATTTCCCTCCTATCAATTCCAGGAATTAACTGTTCATTTAATCCCTTATTTTTCTCAAAGCTCATGTTTACTCCTTAAACTGTATTATTTCTATTGCGCTCCAGCTCCTATAAAAGGAGCGAAGAGTTAAACATTAATTGTCACTGATCAATAAGCCACAGACCGTTACGCTGCTATTTTGTGCTCTCAATATACACTGCTTCAAGTTACTATCCAATTCCTTGCTGTATGTTTGAGTTTATTACTTTGCATCCACTCATTCATCCTCATCCACATTCTCCAACCTAACTACATCGACTACCTTACACCGTGCATAACATCCACAGCACTCATGTTGCGTTCAGAACTGAAATTTCACTAATTACCCTCATGTCACCCTAAGAGTCTGAGAGAATAGGGAGGCGGATTGGTATTAGTGGTAGCGGTATCCCTAAAAGCCTCATCTCTACCTACCTTTTGTAACTTTCCTCTATCAGTCCCACCGCCCGAATTTGTTTCAATTTCCTTCCCGCCGTGCCACATGTTTCCCCCCGAGCAAATGCGGAAGGGTTACTTGGAAAGGGAAGAGAAAAAAATGGATTTCAACATCCCGAATGTGTTCACCTAACTCTTAAAATTGAATACCAATGGGACAAGCCTTGGAATAGTTAAAAAAAGCTGGGCCAGAGCTCGCTATACGTTGCTACCGGGAGAAAAGAAGGATGGAATAGGATGACGTTCCAAAGGAAATAGTGAGTTCATTTCGGTGTTTTCATTAGTGATTTCGGTAATGCGAAAGTTGGAGTAAAGTAGAAGCTTATACATCTTGATTTATCGCAAAGTGATATATATGGACAAACTCAAGCAATCTTTCTCCCCTCCAATCCCCTATTCACGCAATACATCCATCCAGATTCCAGATCCACACAAACTCTGTCTTTCTCTCTCCGCCTTCAAGTGAACGGACAGACACTCGAAACAAACCTGAAACTAGCAACAACTTTAGCGAATAACATCACAGTCCTTAGTGTTCGCTCTTAGCCCAAGTAAAATGGAGAATGTAAGACACGCCCGTATGCATTCAGTGGGGAAAGCATAGACTTTTCAAAGATGTTATGCCACTCTACTTGTAACTAACGTAGAAAGGTCAGACCAAGAAATTTATGCATACGTGTAGTACTACAAAAGTGGGCATTGTCTTCGTCCATGCTCCACAATCTACAAAGCAATGCCTTAAAGAGAGGGTAGTAGTAGTTGTAATTCACTATGGAATGGATTCCTCCAAAATATATGCAACTACTTTCCATTAGGCCTTTCTCCCTCATCCTAACGCAACTTCGGAGTCAGTCAGTCAGCCAGTCAATGTATTTACTACTTACTCTCTCCGACTCCTCAACTTGCCTTCTTCTTTATTTGCCACTGCTACTACGTACACCACATTTCTTTCTCGCCGTCGGTACACGGGCCGGGTATTAGTTTCTTAGCTTCACTCCCGCATCCCCTGGTAAGCTAGTAGTGCGTCAACCCGCACCAGGAGACACAAAGATGGCAAGTGAAAAAGACTTGAGAGTACAGAAAATGGTATAGAATGAAAATAAATCCCTTTGCTTAATAGACTGCAACATGAATTTGCTATTATTTCCAAGAAGAAGACCGATTCGCTAGATCGGTAAACATAGAATCTGAAAATGCACTTTCCTCCTCTCCATTTCTCCTTCTCTCTTTCCCTCAACTTTCAACTTTCGTTCTCTTCAGTCTTTGTACACTCCACTCTTTCTGCAACTGTACTTTTTTAACCATCTTCCTCCCTCCTTTCTTCTTTCATTCTTTGCTTTCACTTGCTTTCTCCATTTATAAGATATACAGTGTCAGAAGGAAACAAGAAGCTTTTTTAGCAAATCTTATACCTAACTACTTTACCTACTCCATACGTTTACACTCTCATCACCTTTTAGCAGGCCACTCAAATGGAGAAAGCTACTTTTACTCCTCCTATAGCGTTCTAACTTTCACTTCTTTCTATTCCTCATTATTCATTCGAAACGTTTAGCTCTAGTGTATTTACTTGTTAGTCGTCCTCATCCATATATCCTCCTTTCTTCCAAATAATCATACACTGTTCACTCTCTATTATATACATGTACTTTCTTCAGCATAACCACAAATCTCTTCCTCTTTGCTCCTCAGCTTTGGTTTCACGCTCTCAAGCAAATCTATTCAATATTCACACTTCCTAGGTTTCCACTCAAATCTAGAGAAGTGGCAAAAAAACATTCCGGCGCAATGAAATCTAGGATCCATTATTCTAGTATAATGTACTAAGAACACAGTTGTGAAATAGTAGCTTAGCATCTGCTCGGGTCAAAACTTTCTTTGATAAAATATACAACTCTTCCCTATCCCTTACCCCTTTGTCCTTTCCTGCATAAATTTTCACGTCACACACAACAATAAGTCAGAATGGACGAATGACTACCACACAGTAAAAGCAACACCCATTGTCCACCCAGTACATGCTTTTACTATTTCTGCTTCAATCCGTTCCCTCGCCCCGTATTCACCCCCTCCTTAAAAGGTTTAAGTACGTATCAATCAAACTTATCTTGCCACCCTCCCGAAACTTTCACCGATGTAATGGTCATCCCATCCTAGCTGTATGGACGCAGACTAGTCTACTCATTTCAGACCTCCGATGTGGTCTCTATGAGATAAACAGTGCGACCCTTGCCGAATTCTCTAATTCAGTATTCAGTATAAGTAAAAACTTTTCAAAACCTCAAACGCAGCCTCCGCACAACATTTATGTTGTGTAAGTGTCTTAAAAATTTTACAATTTCTTTTACTTATTGGCTAATTGCAAGTTAGCTAACTCGCATCATATGTTATGCCTCTAGTCTCACTTATATCTTAATGAAATTATAATAAGCTTGCTTTTGGTAACTTGGAATGTACTCGTAAGCTGTTGTAGTTGTTATAAAAATCATTTAAAATAATTTAAAACGTACCGTGAAAGGACTAGTTTTCGAGCATAAATAACACTAATTCAACCGCTTGCCGCTTACCTGTGACATGATCATTTCCCGCGTTCTTCGGTTCTGTATTGTGCATTTGGATTCCTGTTAATCTCCAAGTTGTTATTTTAAAAAACGCCGTTTGCTTTTATCTGCAAAAAAATACATCAAAATTATTGGACAAGTCAAATACGCGAAGTTTACTTAATCTACCTTTCTTTTATTGTATTTTGCTTCGGCATGACAATATTCAAGCAGAAAACTTTAGTATGCTTATTTCAGTGGTATCCCATTTTAAGCAATTCAAGGCCGCGATATTTCTAATGTTGTGGCAATACATAGATACCTTTTAGCTTAGCTTAGTGTAAAACCAGTAATTCAAATTGGATGCAAACAAGAATTGCTTCAAACGTTATTTTGTGCCAGGAAAAAATCTAAATAAATTGAACGCACGCTTTTCTAGTAGGTAAGAGCAAAGACAATACAGCCCCATCAGTGCAAACAAACTTAGGAGCAAGCATTCA
Organism: Sminthurides aquaticus; assembly: GCA_906901655.1. NCBI lineage: Eukaryota > Metazoa > Arthropoda > Collembola > Symphypleona > Sminthurididae > Sminthurides > Sminthurides aquaticus. Next base: position 640,186 of record CAJQTT010000001.1, read on the forward strand.
AACTATTGGTTCAGCAATTTTAATCTTTATTATGTGACGACTTATGGTTTAGTCCAGTCCAAAACACAAACAAAATACGAAATGAGAAAGTCCACACTACAACCGGGTGAAGATTACTCAAGAAAAAAGCGGAAATTGAAGAAGATGTAGGAGTAAGTTTGCTTCGACATGGTCCCACCATGGGGTTCAAGTTCATGTGACAAATGATCTATGGACGAGTGAAAGAATTTGATGGAAATACGATTTATGATAATTTTGAAAGATAATTCCATGATAATAAAAATAATTTGATTTGTTGGATCTGAAAAGTCAAAGTACCTCTGGGGACGAATAGCGGATGAAGCGAGAGTGAATATAAGTGAATGCTTGAGCAATATTTGAGCTTTCTTCGGGAATCCTGCCCTTGGGCAAAGGCAAGGTAAAGATGGAGAAAGCAGGTGGAGGTGGAGTATAATATTCCAAAAGATAATGCGGACAAGGGGAAATTGAGCATGCAATCATAACAAGGTTTCTATCCACATCTTCACAGAATATTTGGGCAGGACTCAACTTTCTAGCTTATGGGTTACGAGACAATGAAATGATTTGGACCACAGAGGTTTCTCCGTGAAAAAACTAGGTAGCTGATGATGGAGCGAAGGGTAGGAAGGAGCGGTAAAATTTGAAATATATCAAAGGGGGAAAGTAGGAGGTAATGATCACAACCTCCAACTGGCAAAGTGGCAGAGCTAGGCTCGAGAAGATTGGAATGAGGGTAGACAGCTCTGGCAAATATAAGGAGAGCACATGGGAAGTGTTAAATACATGAGGGAGTATGGAGCAGGTTTGGAGTGGAAGTATGAGTAAATTGGGCTGGTAGTGGCGCTAAGAGGGTGAGGAGAGAGAAAATATTCACTCTCCTCTTTCTCAATCACTTTCCCCTGACTCCTCTTCAACTCAACTTGTCTCTTCTGGTGGAGAACCTTTTTCCAAAATTGCTTTTTTCTCCTGAATGTGATAAAATTTTCATGAATTTCTTCTTCTCTTTTTGTCTCCTTTCACTTTCTCCCATCCATTCCAAAGAGATATGTAGAAAAGTAGAAACCAGCTACTCCTCACTTGTTGGCCAGGAAAAGAGTAGACAAGTTGCGTGTAGTATGCTTAAAGAGAAGCCCGAGTTAGACTTTCTCCGTCCTTGCTTTGATCCTCTCAAGTGCTTCTATCTCTCCCCTACTTAATTCTATCTGATGGATAAATGTCATTCTTATTTTTAAATCCAGATCTCAAAATGTTGTTTGTCTTTAAAAACCATCCACTTCCGTCGCAATTTCCTCACACACAAATCCATCTCTGTCATGAAAATCTTTTCCAAGTGAGGAACAGCATACAAACTATCCTCCTGTATTTTACTTCCTCCCCCAAAACCTTACGTCCAGGATATGCATAATGCCTTGTCTTGTTGAATGTGTAAATTATTTTACAGTTTTCACTACGTATGAAATAGAAAACAGTGCTTGGCTCCGCTTTTGACATGAGTAACGCAACTACAGAAAAGGATGGCATACAAAATGTAGCCAAGTTGTGCTGCAAACTCAGTCATACTTGTCTTCGTTTCCCGTGTATGACAAATACATAAAAAACGTTTTTTAACTAATAATTAGGTGAATTTCACCAAAGCTTATGGTATCTCTTCAAAGCAAGTTTACGCACCCATATACTGTAATACTGTGTAAGTGTAAGAGTAAGAATTGCAATGTACTTTGTATTCATCTACATCTTTCAGAGAATGCACTTGCAAACTTATGTATCTTCCAGAAATAGCCAACGCGATCTTCCATCTTCCCTTTCTTCACAGTAGACGACAATGAGTGGCTATTATGTCGTCATTTGCCAATGACAAACACTTGAGACTGCGATCAAATATCAACTTAAGCTTCCCCTACCGTTCGGTTTTCCTTATTCCAGGGAATTTGAAAATTCTGTGAGAATACAGCATGTAATGTGATGTAGAGTAGCGATAACATTAGTTTCTTAACGCTTCAGACAGCGCTTTCTCCAGTTCGTAGAGAACCCATCTATGAATTATATGCCTGCAGGGAATGTAGGAGGGTTCACCCCGGGACAGGAGGGGTAAAGGAACAAAAGAGGGACGTGAGAAAACATGGAGCCTCTTAAGCACATTGGGACATAGAGGAATGAAGGGGCATAGTGAAGAGGGATTCCCCAATAAATCTTCAATTATCAGAGTAATCAACGGAAATGCAACTCTTTTTGATCAGTTCGCGAGTTTTTTCCCTTTTTCTAATTTCACGATAAAGCATCAGCGAAAAAGTAACAAGAGGCTTTATGTGGACGTGATTGGAAAAAGTAATTTCTCAATCTGGTTTCTATCAGAGACACTTCTTGGTTCTTCTTCCTCAATGCCTTCCTACTTTCAGGCCGCAGAGCCGGCCCTCGATTCAGTTTTTCCCGCAGTTTCTCGCGCTAGGTCTCACCATATAATTCTTAGAGCTGTTGGTCTTTCTCATTCTCAGGATCAGGGTTGGGGTAAGCTGCAGGAGAATCATAGAACCTCATCCAGCTTTCATACCGGTACATATAGTGTATTTTATTCCCTGTATCCATCCATTTCTCACACAAGTTCATTATATTGACGAGAGATAGAGAAAGGAGGTTGGAAGGGAAAGAGTGAAATTACCCAAAATGAGGATTCTCCTCTTAGCAATCTCTCCACCTACTAAACTAAGATGAAAGAAACTGTACACAACCTTGGAGACAATACTCAAGTGCGTTTTCCTAAATAGGAAATCAACTAACTTTCTTCTGCTGGTCTCGTCTCGAACTTTCTCCCATTAATGTTCCAACAATGTATCGAGATTAACTGGAGATACGTTCAAACTTTATCATTTCGAACACGTTGATAACAAAGTTAGTTTCTCTCCCCACAACCACCTACGCTCTCACCGCCGAATCGCAACAATCTTCCTTCCTAGATAATTATTTGACATGAGATGAGATTCCTTTAGCCTAGTAAATTCCTTCCTTCCGCTCTTTAACACTATCCCTTCCTTCCTTCTTCTCATCTTACATCTTTTAATCAACGGTAATTTGTAAGCTACGTAAGGAAGGATTAGATTGGAAGGACATTACTTTCTTCAAAACTTTTCCCAATGTTTGTCTAAGCATTGCTTTAACCGCTCGAGCAACCCAACTAACTAATCTGTTCACAAGAGAAGCGAGCGGAAGATGGACGGACGAGAAGGAGATTTACGGCGTAAAATTTTCGTCAATTTCCCACAAAGCCTCACGGTCGTAATGATACGTTTAGCATGAATCTTTCCCAAGAGGAGAAAGTTAGAATCGCCGAAATGTCCGATAAGGCAAGCGTTAAAGCTTGTATAAAGAGGTGCACAAAAGTATCCGGTTTTATTAGGAGGGAGAAAGGGGATAGTAGCTTGGTTGAGGATGTAAACCTTGGTGGAGAGTTCTCATGATCAACTTAGTGTGAAATTAACTTAAGAGTCATGAGAGATAAATAGGAGCGGGTTTTCATTCTTTCAAAGGGGAATAAATCTTGAACAAAGGTTGAAAAGTGTAGGGAACATCCCTGGATTAGTCTTGTACTTTTCTCAGCTCACCCGCCAGAATTTATAGACTTTCAACCATCTCCTATCCTCTTGACACGAACAATGTGAATTTGGTAGAAACGTCAAGGGGGGAATGGAAAACTAAACTCAAGCCGGGTAGCAATCCTCTCTCTACCTGTAACTGCAACCCAGATGTTGCCCAGCTCCACCTATTTTATTTTTCTTTAGAATGCTACTCCTCTGGAGATGAATTCGAACCAGCTGGTTCAAATTATTTTCCTACCGCAAGAACATAGGCTTTAATGCATAGAAAAAAATGTATGGAATTAAAACCAGCAATTCCATCGTCTAAGACTCTTCTTTCCCCTTCCCTCTCTACCATCTCAAGTGTAAATGTAAATGGATGTAGGGTTCCGGTTCCGGGGTTCCGCGTAGAATTAGTGGAATGCCGCCGCCAATAAAAAATAGATTTGTATTGCTCGTTTAACTAGTTTACCTATATATTTCCTTTGGATTGGATTGATTTGAGAAAAGTTTTCCACTTTGCAACTAGCGGCAGCGGCTGGTGTAGGCTACACCGTGTAGCTACGGAAAGGAGGTACACAGTACTAGTACACATGCAATACTTTCACCCGTTCCATTAGTACTGGTCAGTGGTAAAGGAAGAAAAGGCTGCAGGAACGGAATAGAGATTGGTTTTCTCAGAGTTACTCTCGCACTTTTTCTCTCGATTTCTTTTGCCCGGCCGCAAAACCTGCCCCCCGACCATGAGCCATTGACTCATTTTGTGTGGACGTAGACAGACAGATGAGATGGAGAATCTGTGGGGAAAATAAATTTGAGTGACGTACAAATTGGATATATAGTCTTCCCAAAGAGCTCTTCACACTAAGCCCCTGTAGAAAAGTGAGGAAAAAATCGCCAACTCATTTTCTCAAAGATTGATTGCTTCAACTCACGCAAAAATTAAAACTTGCCAGATTCTCTTCCACCTAAAATATTTTTCAATTCCGCTGCGCACTCTAGTTCAAAGCCACATCGTCACGTTATCTGCCCTCACACAATCCCTCATTTTCGCAATTATATTCTTCCTCATTTTCTACACGTGGATAGAGCAACTGGGAGAAGGATTCTGTCCTTAATTCTAAACCTTCTTCAGTTTGGTTTTCATTTCTTTTCACGGAAAAAATATTATACATTCTCCATACACCAGCTGGAACTGGAGAATGCGACATTCTCAGGCTTTCAGGTGTTGTATTGTATGAGGGAGAGCACAAATCAAAGTATGAGTTGCTACGCTCCTACTTTTTATTTCTTCTCTTCTTTTGATTTTTCCCTCAACTCGTTTGAATCCATTCTGAAAATATATTTACAATTTAGGTGAACATAACGGTCCGAGTCGAGATTTTAGGTTTCGTGTACAGTCGGCAGGGCAGACCTTCACTACTATGTTTTTTACGTCTCAACATCAATAAGCTGAGCAAATGGCTTTTAAAGCCACCACAATGCCGAACCTACTGGTGGAGAAAGTACGAAGCAGGAATAAAAACGGATGGAGAACGTACCGCCGTTAGCATGGAGAGAAAGAAAGTGAGAGACGGGAAGAAGAAAGGAGGAAAATAGGAAAACTAGACTCTCTGTTGATATCAAATTCATTCCCTTCTACTGAAAAAGTACAGGAAAGAAAACATAGCGTAGAACAATTGCACCCAACTCGATCATATGTAGGCACTTAATAGTGAAGAAATGGTTACATACAAACTTATGAATCTTATTCCCCTTATTCTCTTCTTCAATCTTTCTTGTATTGATATTTTTGGAGCTTTCTCCAACTGCTTCTCCGCTTTCTCTCTAACCATTTTCCTACTCTCTACTTGCTCCTACAACTCGAAGCTGAAATAAAGTCTCTGCCCACAAAAAACTTGGCATATGACGTTCACTCTCAAAATGATGTTTTATGCAGTTTGAGAAAGGAGTTTAATGCTTTTTCTTTCTCCTCCGCCTATGATGAAATAGGATGCTGAGAGAGAAGAGAAAGCGTGCATTTTGATATTGATATTTCATCTATAAAGAGCACGGAAGCAAGGCATCACCAGAATGTCGGCAGCGGCATTCAATTATTGAAGGCAATCAGGCGTGAACACAAATTGATTTTGAGACACGCCAAAACAGCCTCTAAAACCCTTGCTACACCACAAGGAATCCATTACAGAGAAACTTGTACCATACCGTCAGACTCTAGCAGAGTAGCAGCCGTTAAAGCAAAGCACGTAACCCAAACGTAGTAGCTGGGGTAAAGTAAACTAGGCTGGGGCTGGGCTCAGCCCGGCCCACACACCAGTAACAGTCCCTCAATTATTATCCTCGTCCTTCTCCCTCCAAGACCAAGACTAGGACCCCCTTCATTTCCTTCGTCTATCTTTCTCCAAAGCTTTCTTTTCATAACCATTCAGATTGTTAGCCCTTGTCCCCATTCCGATCCTGATTCTATATGAAGAACGGAGCACGGTCGGCAGTTCCTCCCAAGACTTTCTGATTTCACCACGCAATCAAAACACTTTCTCTGAGACACAACTCTCAGTTGGTTTTTCTCATTATTTTTTAAATCCTTTCCAAATTATTCGCTCTCTATGGGCAAACAATTCTTTTTTTAATCACACCACAGTAATGGAATAATGGAATCCCGGCCATCCAGATCCAGCCCCGAAAACTTTTCACACAAACTTTCCCTATTTATTTCCCCTTCCCAGACATGAATCACGATCAGGCTCCAATCCATTCCAGACAAGTGTACAGCTCAAAATTCCTCTTGTAATAGCTACCGTGACAGTAAACATCTAAACTAAATGAGCCAGCCAAGCCCAACGTCATCCCCCCTCCCTTCCCATTCTTTACTTACGAGCAGTTGAGGGAATTATGAAATGCCAATAAAACGATTTAGTTTCACCGCTAGGAGATATCTCAATTCTCTCATCTCGTCAATGAGCCCTGTCTAGCAACAGCGCCTAAAACTTTCTCTCATTTGTTTAATTACTTTTTCAAGACGAATGAGGAGAGACGGAGAGAGAGAGAAATGAAAGCTTAGGGACATTATAAGCTAACATGGCGAGCTAAGGGCTGCACATTCTGAAAGATGATAGAATTGGAAGCGGTGGGATGGTTAGAGGCCAAGTAAGGAAACATTTGTTAAAGTAAGAGAGGAGTATTAGCGTTTTCTTCACATTCATTCATTCATCCATTCCCTCTGGCTTTCCGACAATATGAGCAAGTCAGGGAATGAGAGAGCCAGAAATAGGGAAGGGAAAGCGGAGCATGTCTTGGCAAATAATACTTGACTTTAGTCGCTCCCAGGAGTACAACTTAACATTCACCGAATGACATTCCTTCTTCCCGTTTACGATCCACTCCACCTACTTTCCCTCAGCCAGTCAGCCCACCTTATCATTACAAGACCAAGATAAACAATATATTATATTTTTGGTATTGTCGCCTTCCGCTTTCCTGCAAACATCTCTCCTCCATTACTGCCTCTCTAATCGCATTTGTTTTCCCTAGATGAGAACAAAACTTCTCCTCCACCCAGACCAATTAGCTACCAACCCCTGGGCGCTCAATAGTTGATTGGTGCTTCAGGAGTTCATTCTAACAGCTACCTTTAATCACCATATCCTTTCCTTTAATCCATTTTATGAAGATTCTACAATCTGGGAAAACTCATGCTAAGCATGATCAAGTCTTCCTTAAATTCCTCTTTAAACGTAACTGTGAAGTGAGGATGTCATGTTCAATGTTCAGAGTGTTTAGCATTTTCTTTTAATTACATGCTTTCCCTACTAATTCTACAAAAATTCAGAAGGTTGTACAAGTTACATCCTTGTAGACTCGGGATTAAAGCAATGAAAGCAGCTGAATAGAAAGAACAGAGAAAGCAACGTGGGTTAATGCAGAACTGGCAGAACGCAATAATAGACGACGAGATATCCTTTGACTTTGATTTCGGAAAATACTCTGGAAATACGAGAATAATAAAAAGCCATTAGAAACAGGAAGGACTTGTAAGTTTCTAGTGGTCACATAATGTCACCTGGCAAATCAAACATTCCTAATCCAATTTCAACCCTATGTAGCAGGCTTTATTCGAGCCGCACTACTTGACTTTCTCCTCGATTCTCCTCTCACTTTCTCTCTCCCCCCATCCCCACATTACCCATCTGGAGGATGGCAATAAAGCATAAAAGTGTTTTTCATCCTTTCTTTCCTTTCCCGAGCCATTTGTGATACAGCGGGAGAGGAGGCTGTTTCTCGGAAACTCCTCAATAGATCTAGCAATTGAGGAAATAACAAGTTACGGGAGCTTGGTGAGTTGGGTTGAGAGTTTGAGAGAGCCGATATTGGCTTTTGGCATTCCTCCGTAGGAATAGCAGTGGGAAAACACATGTATTCCCATGACCAAAAAGTTTGTTTTCAAGTGTCATGGCCTGTTTCTATTTCTTCTCTAAATTTGTTTTCAATTTTATACTTTCTCAAACTCGTCTAAGCTGATCCAATCTTATTCCACTCTTCTTTCAATATGATTCCCTCAAAGAGAATTTAACCAAGTCCCGTTCCTCCTCTTTTCTCATACTTTCTCTTTTCCTTCTTCTTTTTCTGCTCCTATTTCCTATGCGCCTATCCCATCTCTAACTTCAAACTATTTTCCTCACCTCCACTTCTAGTCCTAGCCTAGCTGCTACTCATTTCTCCCATCTTCTTCCCTCTCTATCCAGTTTCCAGCCAAAAATGCCCGCCAAGCCAACCTACCAACTACCAACCTATGAGAGACTCTGGGCTGCATTCCAAGAAGCAGAGAGTGTCACGTATCATCCCAAGCTTATACTCTCCATTATAATATTCTCCACAATTTCCAATCTCCTTCAAGGATGAGCTAGGCCACCACCCAAGCCGGGTAGCCAACTACAACAAACACATTCCCTCCCTATGTAATCTTCTCTTAAAAATTCGCCGTCACCTAATCCGTATGTAAGTGAAACGTAGGAGAGTGAAAGCTGAAGAAAGGAGAAGGAGTGAGTGAGAAAGAGAGCCCGCATATTCCAGGAAATTCCCGGAGGTCGCTTCAGTCGTCTCAGGGAGACAAGAGGAGAAAGCAGAGAAAGCGGAAGCAGTCAAGGTTCAATCACCATTCCCATCCATATCCAACCTCACACGAACCATTTATAAGCCACATTCTCCACCACCATTCCACCATCCCTCAAAATATTCAATTTTCTCCAAGATTCAATCAAATTCTAACCTCCCAACTTGTACACAATAAGATTTTTCACTCTCCCAACATCTTGTATGCCCTCAACCCTATCCTATACACTACTAACTGCTTCCCCCTTCTTTTCCCTTTCTCTCATCTCCTCCTTTCTTCTCCCTCACTATTCCATTCATTCACTCATTCATCCATCCTATCCATTCTCATTCAATTCTCTCATAACTTTAAACAAACAAAATCCAATTTATACACCGCTTAAAACTTTTCTCCATTAAAGTCGCAACCAACCAACCCAGTGAACTCGCAGCCTATTCCCCATCCCCAGCCAGCTGCCTCAATCCTCAATCGTATCAACCAATTCACATATTTACAGATCTATCCCGTTACTTTTTCAATCTTCACTCCGGCACAGATACACAGAGCACTGTATGTTGGATTTTCTACATTCTTCCCAATTCTCAACACTATATCTTAACGCTCCCCTATCTATAACTAACGGCCGGAGCAGTCACTAACTACGGAGTCGGAGATATTTACCTTCAAATCAATCATATATATATACTGTATTTCCAAAGTGCCGATACTCTTGCTTTATTAACGCACAAAAGGAAAGTTAATTTCCTAGTGTAGGGTGTAGAACCCTGTCCAACATATTTCCCTAATCAATTTTTGTTTAACCGCATTGTCAAGCACACGCGAAACAATAAACAAACAGTGAGTTGCAATTCAAGCCCATTCCATTTCTGGATCTATTTCCATCTCTGCCATCGCAGGAGGCTTCTAAGCTATTCAATCCTCTCCTTCCGGTAGCCAATCAACAACAGAAATTCATCATCATAACCGCATTTTCATTGCTGAATAAATGCGTTTAATCTACCAATTTCTTTGTCTTACGTGTGTGTTCCTGCAACTTAGAACTCTTCAACGAGAAGAAACAACCCATCCTTCTCTCAGCTAGTCAGCTATAATATTTTTATCCACTCGCGTCAATCAAGAAAAAATCTCTTTCATGGAAAATATTATAGCATTAAAGTTTTCTCTTCATTCGATTCCTCGTTGAGCTCAGTCATATGTCCTCAAGGGCTGGGGGCTAGGGTGAGTGAAGTTACAGGAGCACGGGGGAAAATTAGCGAAGACAGCATTTTCCTTGCTTTTGTGTGACTTCATTTTTCCGCCTACTCACCTCGCCACTCGGTGAGTTTCACAAAAATACCTCATTCATCCGACTCACCACCGCCCAGCCTTCAAGCCACCCATCCACGTCTTTTCCTAACCGCAAATGGAACTATTTACAGTTTACGTCGTCCCGATCCCGATCATATGTTTCTGTTAGTGTTAGCAAACGGTCTATTGCTTCCTCACTTTTAAATAATACTGCAGCAATCATAATTGACACCTTTATTCTCTGCTTACATTCTTCCCCCATCTTTTGACAAAAAGCCTAAGAAACCAATTTAATACTCTCAGTATCTCAGTCCTCTCTTCTTTGAACTTCTGCCTTATGTCACTGCTTAGTAAGCAGTGCTTACATTCCCCTTAAATTTTTCTATAAAGCTACTACCTAGAAAATTGTACAAGAAGATCAGGAAAAGCCATAACCAAGCACTAAACGCCGATAATTCTCGAAGACAATCTAAAATTTTGAATCGCTGCTTTTTTTGAGTCGCGACTCAGAATTCAGAATGCTATATAACTCATCATGTTGTAGAAGCTTTAAAACTCGTTGCATTTACTAGTTGCTGTGCTAGTCTACTACCTACGACTCTATAAAGTAATGTTACCGATTTCATAATGTCCCTATCCCTGAGTCCGTGCCTATCCAATCCCCTAATTGCAATGACATCCGGATAATCATCTCTAAAATCAAAGTTTCTTCCTTTCCTCATTTCTTCCTTAATCCTTGATCAAAGGTAATGTTAGCGTTAGTTCCGGGTCCAGGCTTTAATCATCCCATAAGCATCGGCTTGCTGAATCCCATATAAAAACTCAACTCAAGCTATCTATTCTCCGAACTTTCCAACGCTTTCCCGCAATCAGCGTTGCCGAGGCCTGCTCTGCCAAACAATCAGATTTTCCTATTACTCGTCAGACAATTGAGCTTTTAGTTTGGAAGGTGGAAAAGTTTTGCACTAAACATCTTCCTATGTCAATTTCCCCATAGTCTTAGCCTCAGCTCAGCTCTTCTATCTCTAACTTAATGTAAAGCGAACCATCACACGATGTAGCTGTAGAGAGAAAACGGAGAAGGAGGAGGCGAAGGACAAAAAGTTTCAACTAACTAGCAAGCAAAAGTTAACTCGATAAAAGGAGAGATTTTACTCATATCACATGGTCAGAAGAAAGAAACGTTTTGTCATCGTTAGACTAATTAGCTTGATTGAATGAAACCAGATACGATGGCAGAGACTGCTTCAGTAAAATTGTCTATACCACTATTCTTTGTTTTTCACAAACAACCTTATTCCATTCTCCCTAATTCCAGCACCCATAACTTGTCGTTTCGGTAGATTATACAGCTTCGTTGTAAAATCTACCAGTTTCTGTAACAAGCTTTTTTTATAAAAATCACCGTTGTTTGAAAAACTCACGTATTATTTTTCTTGTCTTAGCTTCCCTTCCTCACTTCCTCCTATCGCATCACATAATCTTTGTCTCCTCCTCCCTCCGTCTTTAGACTAAATTTGCTACGCTGCAAGATAATATTTAACGGTAGCTTGAGAAGCCAAACAGGCAGCAGCTACGGGCTACACCTAACAAACTGCACATGTCCTCAATTCTCTCTACTCTTTTAATTCTTCTTTAATCCGATGTCTTACTTCCGCAAATATTATGACACGGAATCCTCGGATGGATGGATACATCTAATTATTTTCATCAAATTAACTTTTTTCTGAGTATCCCAACTATTTATTTAATTCTATTCCAAATTCGCACTTGTGTTTCACAAGGGTATAGGTTCTTTTATTCCTCCCAAGTTTCCTTTTCGGATTCATTCTGGAAAGAAGATTCAACAAGATGCGCCTTCATCTCCCATCAATATTTGCACTATTTGTTTATCTATATGTTAAAAGAGCCAAACACAAACATGTTTCTTCAGCTATTCCCTTTTCTTGCTCTTTAAACTGAGACATTAAAACTTGGCAGTTAGTATTTGGCTGAAGCACACAATCTCAGACACCATTATTTGCTCCGGCTTGATTGTCTCATATCATTCCTGAGTCAGATCTTCCATATTCTTATCCTTGTATTTCAGAGCTCTGTTAATTCCCTTTTCTTGTACCATCTTTCAGAACTTTGAATGGTTCCCGTCCCCACAGAGTGATTGCCGTTGGAGTCGTTAGCTAAGAAACTGAAACGCCCGCCGCCCTTTTTCATCTATATTGTTTAGGTAACAAAAGAAACGATCCCTGGAAATCCTCAACCTTAACCAACTCATGTATTAACAAGGTCGTCAGTTCGTATACAGATATTCTAATAATCATTAACTCATCCTTTTACCCTTTATTTCCTCCGGTATCTTGTATGGTCAGTGGTTTAGAAGGAAAAGCTCCAGGACAAGAAACTCGTAAAGTATATATTTCAGGTTCCCCTCCCCAGGGATTTGCTGATTTAGAAAATAAATTGCGTGTAGCATCATTTGAAAATCATTAAGGAGTTAAAAAAATGCTGCCTCGATGGCTACTAAAACCGCAGTGATGGTCAGAAAACGAGGTTGGGCCTGGAACGGGCGTAGATGATAGGACCCCAATGGATAATAAACCCGGAAAAGCATGATGATAAAACTCGCTCACAATTTTAGCTAACTTTATATGCCGGTCTGATTTTAGTTTTTCTCATGTTTCACAATGTTTACACGTTCCTTTCGAACATTTAGAGCTAGAGAATGTTTGAGGAAATACAATTACACATAGGCGGTTACGCTCATACGTTCCTTGATGCCTACCAGCTCGTGGACGTGATAATCGTAGATCTATACTGCATTCGATTCAGTTGCAGAAGGTAGAAGTGTGTGTGGATGGAGCTCATTGCTCTTGTAGTCCTAGAGCTAAGCGTGTTAAGGGTCCAGGATACGAAGAAGGACGAGAAAAGCTCTGGAAGAGCACATTAAAGGAGAGATGGGAGAGAGAAGGTTTTTGAAACTGTAGACTCCTTGATTGCTTCATTAATTATGAGAGTTAATTATTCCCTGAATGTCGGAGATTCAGGGAATTTCTCAGATCGATTCCAAGAAGCTTTTCCAAGAAAGTGGTAATTGGGGATGCATTTTCAGAGTTTAATTCCTCGTGAAATTGTGGCTACCCCTCCCTCACCTCTTCTTCATTATGGATCCTATTCTCCTCGCTAGATGAAAGAACCAGCAACTACCAAGCTAGGATATGAGTAATCTATCAATGCTTAACTCGCCGAATTCGACCATTTCTCTCCAGAAATTTCTGTTCCAGTCCAGGCATACATACTGTGTTGTGTAGCTTATTTCTCCGCCCAAAAATATTGCGTGCTTTACAGCAAACTTCCTCCTAACTGGGCCTGGGCCTCTTTTAATATTCGTGTTGTTAAGAATTTTTAAGAATGCTTCAGCAGTGTGTGAAACGTGTCTGAACCTGTCTTAAACTGTTTTTTGACATTGTTTAAAACATATTCTAAACATTTCTAATGGCTCGGATCTACTATCCACAGCACTTTAATCTTTCAGCGCACTTTCAGTAGGGCGTGCAGTGTTTTGATTAGAGAAAGGTTCTTTCTTTTTTAACAGATAAGAACTGAGGGGCGGACAGGCTAGAGAAATTGTATGGAAAAATGAAAAAGAAAGAAATAATCTCGTTACAAACATCGATAAGGGCGTTCATCACAACTGGTAGTTTAAAGAGGACCGAAGACTGTAAGAGTCTTTCATAATGACTCTAGCTTTGACTAATAAGAGAAAAACTGCATCTTTCCTCTCCCTCCTCTCCCTCTGTGATGCAGTACAGCAAAGGATGTTCCCAAACATGCTCGAAAGAGAAAGCTATGATAAAGCTGGTACAGTTTGTGAACTTGTGATTAGCGTATATAAAACTTGAACAGACATGTCTGTCGCTCTCTCTTTCTTGCGTCTGAAAGAGCTACGACCATCTTCTCCTTACGTCTTCGTAGAGCACTCAGCCAATTAGTACTAGACTAGTACACAAAATGATTTGTGTATGTTCTTCATTTTCAAACTACCACAGCACAGCCTTACAAAGCCCACTCAGTCATTCACTCAGAACTACTCTGCTCAGAATCCAGTGATTTTAGCCCGTGATTATTCTCCACTGGAATTCTTTAGGGCAGATATGGCTTTTCTCTTTCCAAAATACGCAGTTTTCTCCATTACTCTTCGCATAAGGATACAAAGGATTCAACCTCCTTGTACCTATCATACTAATTCCACTTTCATTCTTCATGGCCCCGTCCCTTGTTCCTTGCCATTTTCCATCATTTATCTTCCCTTTTTCTCCTATTCTATCCATCACTTATCCAACTCCTACATCTCATTCCACGTGACAATCCCAAAAGACGCCGAGAGAGTCGGATACCAGGCAAGAAAGCTTTGAAAATGAGATATGGCATATCGGAGAATCCCCCAAAAGTACTAATTGATTCGATCACATTACATCATCCTAGGCTGACTGACAAGAGCAAGAGGAACGGACAGATGCCAGTCACAGTAGCTATAAATTCATAAAATTATGAAGAGGGTAATATCAACATCAGTTGCCTTAATGTTCAAACAGTGGCTTTATGAACTTGGAATTCCTTGAATTCAATCCTGTAGTGGCCTTCATTCCTTCATTTAGCATCGCGTATATCCGGTTTGGCCACTTTTGTCGTCAACGAGACTCTCGTCGTATTACTACTGTAACTACTAAGACATACAGTTTGTGCCGCGTTTCCGGGTATAATTATATTTTCATTTTATACTCTTTCCAAAATCAATCCAAAGTGTTGTGTCCCCCTCATCCCAGATCGGAATCTTGATTTCTCTATGGAAGAAGAAACTGTCGGATGATCGGATGTGATGGTCCGTCATCCACCGCTCTGCTTTAGGTTCTTAAACCCTACCCTATCCTTCAGGGAACTTGTCCACTTGTTCCCGAATGGCACTTTCCCGGTTGTACTGCAATTCTTACCCTTACTGCGTCCCATTCGATCTTCTAGCCTAGTCAGCATTCTACCTCATGACACTTTGAATAATCACTAACTCTGTCGAAACAGCATGTTGGATATTCAACGTATCTCTCATTCTCTGCTTCATTTCAAGTTTCTCTCAGAGTCTTCTTAACGAAGATACCACATCATCATCCTTTCCTCCAACGCCTCCTCTATCCCGCTAATAAGGGGAGGGGATAGAGATGACGGATAATTCGGATGCTTTCCCAATATATACGTCTCGTATCCATTTCCTCAATCATAGGACCCGAAGCAATTAAGGATGGCGCAACCGTCACCATCACACAAGAGACGCTCAATCATCATTTCACATTCTCGGGCACACAAACAATCTACTCCGTATATTCATTCCTACAATAACAATATCCTCCTCTCCTCTCCTCTTTCTCATCCCCAACCTCATCCTGTCTTCGTCGTATTGATGACAATCAATAATTGGCAAAATCTCTGTCACATCTTGCCTCTATATCCTTAGCTAAATACGCCTCATTCCTCAGTCAAGCTGAGGACGGTCTTGTACGGCAACTAACAATGATCCTCTTTGTACCACCGCACGGATATATTTTATTTACCGGCCCCACTGAATGCGCAAGAGGGCGCTAAATCAAGTTACTTTAATTAGAAAGCACGGGTCCAGAGGAAACTGAAACAAATTCCGCTATCATGTACATGTATCGCATCTGCTACACCCAAGCCTTTTCATTGGACAATTGCCAAGCCTGTGGGTAGTTCAGTGAAGTGGGATGACGAATGGAGTTGAGATTATTGAATTGATTGGAATAATCATATCGGCAGACGTCAAATCCCTGTAATTGGTGCTGGCTCCTACAGTAGGAGCCAGCAGCAATTACAGTGGTTTAAATTATGTAGTAGGAGCCCTACTACATAATTTAAAACCAAACTCTTGAAATTCTCGAGTGGAGTGTGTGTGGGCGGAGGAAAAGGCTTATTCGGATAAGCATATGCACATTGACGAAAAGCAAACTCTGCCTTTCTCCTTGAACCGAACTTACTCACGTCCTCGCTAAATTTTAAGCTTGTTAATTCTGATTTGAATAAATCTACTTTGATACACTTTCCGATTACGTCTACGTCCGGAGGACATGGGGGTTAGTGGGGAAAACGGTGCTATGTTCTGTATCAAGATGAGCAGCGTTGCAGCTTACGCTTTCTTTTAGTCAGCCCACAAGCAAGCTTTGAGCCGTATGTTGAGCCTTTGGAAGAGTTGTTAGTGGTGAACAAGTTCTCTGATTTCGAAGGATGCTTGTTCATCACGGCCAGAGTTAGTTGCCTAGTATTACTTATCATTCAAGTGGGACTCGTTAACTTGCATACGCTCCCTCATTATATATAGGAGCTTGGGTATAATAAAACGTAATGTCACTTCCCATCGCAATAACGAGTTTCAGAGATATGTCTCCAATTAACGAGATCACCATCTTCCCTTCTCCTCCGTCGTCCTCTCGCTCTCAACTTCTCCCGTTCGTTCTCCCGTTCTCCCTCACCACACCACACTAGTCTTTCACCAAAACACGGACGCACAACTTTTGACTTTCAAACCCACCAAACCAAACTAACCTTTCTTCTTTAGCCGGGTCATGTCATAGCTCCATATGAGTACATTTGCTCCATCATACCCGGCACTGCTGGTTTCTCATACGTAGACGAGGTAACGTAAAAGCTCTCACCGGAACTTTCCTTCACTCCTTTCCTTACTACTATACTCTTGTCCCATTTACACGCTCCTAAATGAATCAAACCCTTTTACTCAATCTTCAATTTGTCCTGTCCTTCTGTCTCCACGCCAATCCAGCCAATCCTGATCATCATGTGCGTCAAACCTTTACGGAGAATCCTCACTTAGTTTTTCCTCTCATCTATTTACTTTCAAGTTACGACGAGGAAACTAGGCTAGGCCAGGGCCAGGCCAGAACGCATATGCCCAGCCCACCGGAGAGCAACTTCGACCGCCGTGTCCGTAGTCTGGTGTACAACAAGAAAGACAAGAAAGAGGAATATATGTGCATGTAAGCACAAAGGAGGACGGAGGACTCACTCCTTGAAATGTCACACGTGGGAAGAAAAAGCTGTCGGAGAAAAGTTGCCACGTTAACGATCCCTTTACTCTCATCCATTCACTAATGAGATGAAAAAAATCCTAATTAAAGAATGATGAATATCTTCTAAACCATTTGTTCTACTCTTATAAATTTGCTACAGTTCAATTTGTCTTTGTGTGCATGTCTCCTCCGATAAAGCAGACTCAGTGAGCCATTCGTCCCATCCTCCCATCCCGTCACCCCTCAACGTTGCAAGTTTCTCAACTTCTCCTCCAGCTTTCCCGGTGTGTCTTTCGCCCTTATCTGATATCATACCATCCACTAATGATGGCTCTCCTCTTTTCTCAAAGTCATTAGACGGATCTGCACAAATTCCAGGCTGGGACGCTGGGATCAAACAAACTGATACACTTTTTCCTTTCGACATAACCGCCCTACCTATTCTCCGTCCATATTCTTCAATTTTTTTACTACTACTCTCGGCTCTGTTCTGCCACATCCTAAGTTTAATCCTTATTTGTAGCCAACTCCTCCTCCTCTTCTTTCGCCCTCCCCTCCTCTTGCGTCTCTAATGATTTGCTTTATTCCAGCACAAGAAACCCAACTACTATCCAAACTAGCTTCTACAACATTATCCACAAGTCTTAATCTACAGTCGCTTAAATGACGCCGGACGACGGACTCTGTTCGGCCCCGTCCATCTCTTTTTACTTGTTTTTTTCATCATCTTCTAAAATCCTTCCAATACTTCCCCCTACCGCAGATGACTTTCACTTCTTTTCATTCCACCTCCTTTGCTCTTCTGCTTACATTGCTGCCCTATATCCTCCTCTATCACTTTCTCCAACACTCCTTTGATTATACTTTCTCCAGAGAAAGTAGGATTATTCACTACAAATGGGAAGTGTAATCCAAACAAACAGGTTGAGAGACGTAGAATGCTGAAACACACTTCTTGTCAACATTCACCCCGACGTGAACAGAGCCTTTTCTGAGCAGAGCATTCTGAAACAGATTCTCCTGCCTTCCAAATATCGATGCCTGGTGACTACTTTAGTAGCCTTAGATTAAACAGTTTTCCAGTTAAGAAACCATTTATGGGTGATTGTGGCGTAAAAGTGGGCAGAGAGAAGGAGGAAGTGAATGAGGGAGAAGCGAGAGAAATCATGTGCCCGGGCCTAGCAGGATAATGTGTCTAGAGAAAGTATATGTGAGTGAAAGTATTCACTTTCCTCCATTCCTTCATATCCCCCTATCCGGAATTCGTTCGTATCCTTTTCCAGAGAAGAAAGCCCTGGGCGGAAAACACACTTAATACGCCACTTTATTTCCTTCCCCACTTTAGTATTCATTTAGCTACGACTCTGAATAGGATGGAGGAGATCAGAAAGAGCGTCTTTTTGTCGTCCAGACAAACACTTTCACTCTCCCGGCTCCACCACGCTATTCGCCCAACAGCCTTCTTTCATTTCAGGAAAACGCCACTAACAGTGAAGGAAAAGCTTACGCTCCATATAACGCTCGCTTAGAATAGAAGGGAAGTAATAGACGGGAAGGCGAGCGTTTAAAAGCTAATGCCCGAAATAATTTATATTCCAAAGCCTTTGGTACTACGGACTATGGAGGATGACAAGCTTGATTTAGTAGCCGGCCGTATATTTTTGACACGATGCAATATTTTGACAGGATTTTCGTTTCGGCTATGGACTTTCTGTATTTCTTTTTTAATGGTTTTCTCCAGCTTTCCCTTCCCAGTACAAGGTATACTCTGCGTCCTCCTCGGATACCCAGAACTTTTTGACTAACCTAATGTTTTGTGCACAAAGCCGTACAGATACTAGATACACAGAAGGATATTTGTATCAATTTCCAGTGTCAGCCAAAAAGAGGAGGATCAAGTATTCATTGCTTGGAGCACGCAGAAAATTAGAGAAAGCAAACGTTTGCTATACAGCAAACGGTTCACGGTTCTATTTGGCAGCCTGATGCCTGACCGTATGGGCTTGGCTTGACCCAAGCAGTCAGATTGACTTCCAAAAAGTTCTTTACACGATGCTATGTACATTTATATAAATAAACATAAGCAGTATTCCGTATTATTACTCCTTAGGCAGGGAAAAAATAGCATGGTTTTGTTGTTTCCACACTAAAATCACAAAACGTCTACACACGTATCCTTATGAACTATACTTTCACCTCGTGGTCTATGTCTATAATGGCAATCTGTCTTCTCCATAGCGCGTCTCTCCTTCTACTTGCTCCATAACTCTTGAACAAACTTATAAAGCAAGAGCAAAACACCCTTCCAGCTCACGCTGCTTAACCCACTCTATATTTATTTCCCAAAATATATTAAATCCAGCACTGAGTCTTAGTTCCAATCTTCCAGAGTTGAAGCGGAAGACATTATTCCTTAAATTGTGTATCCATTCTAAACATTTTCTTATGAATGCATTTTTGCTTAAACTTTCTCCACTTTTCTCAGTTATATTTAGTATTTAACTCGTAGCTACTTGACCTATTTGGAATTTTCTTGGATCTTTCGCATGGAGACCATTGGGAGAAATCACGGCACACATGGTGGAGTACGTGGATTGATCCGTAGATTCTTTAAGATTTATATACATTGACAAATTTATATATAAAAATGTATATACGTGATTCCTAGCTCTTCTTTTACATTAAAGAAGGAAGAGAGACGGGAGGAAGAAAATCGGATATTTTCGTATATAAAACAGCTGTTGCACTCCTACTGCTCGGTGACACATTAAATCACAAGGCTCGTAATGAAAACTCGGCTCCAATATCTATTTCCCGACCAGCCTCCCCTGCCCTCCGTCCTTCCCCATCATACGACATATAGCGTCTCCAATCTCTGTACTTTCTCTAAGCTTCCTCCCATCCCGGACAAGGAAAGGCAGGCCGGACGGATCGGATCTACTCTCATTCTACCAACTTCCTATATAACTTTCGGAGCACTCCTCTTTCATTTCATATTTCCTTTCTTCGTCCCGCCACTGTATAACCCATTGTTTTGGCGCAGCTACTTTCAATCAAGGAAAGCAAACATTTCTCTAATGAAATTGACCGGAAAGTAGCACTACACTCAAATTTTCAATTATTATCCTTTCCATTCCTCCTCCACCTCCTCCTTCTTCACAAGCTACATATACCTAAGGGTTCACCTTATCCGCTGGCGTGCTCTAGGTTGACAAATCCTCTTTCCATTAAAGAGTTTACTTACTCACTCTCAAAGCCCGTAGATGCATGTAGAGGCTTAAGCTTCGCGAGAATCTCGTCCTCCCCGAGCAAATAAAATACACATACCATGAGAAAAACTATGTTCTTTTTAAATTGCCATAAGAGGAGAGGGCAAATTTTCTTTTCTTCTCCCGAATAACTACTCCCTCTACACAAGGTACATGTTATATACAGAGCCCTTGGGCAGTTTATACTACCGAATTTCTTACTAGCTTCCTCAACGACTCAATATATATATATATATATAAAAGCAACGACCTGATTGCTCCTTATGACATGTGTTTCTTTTATTCCTACCATGATTTCTTGAACGAAATCTATCTTTCGCCAACTTCCTCCTTCCCTCTGTATCTGAAGGGTTCCTTAAAGTCCGCTGTATTCTGACGTCATGGTATCAATTAGCGTCGAGTAGGAAGAATGATCATGCTGTTATCCCCCCATTTCAAATTATTTGAAGAGTAGGAGTAGACTACTAAGGAGGAGAAAGTTTGCTTTCTCTTTGCCGCATCTTGTGACCACTAAAGGCGTATTTTCATAGAATGCGTTAATTTTAACGTACTGGTTTTGTCATAGCGATAGATAGAATGTACATTTTTCAAAAAAAACATACATTCTATCCTTTTTTTATTTGAGTTCTTTATTAAATTATTTCAAAGTTCCTCCCTCATTAATAATACATTTTCCTTACTTAACATAATTGTTTCTAGATCTGCTTCTTCTACAATTTGATTTCTAGATATCCTGCTTTAATGTTAAATAGAAAGTGCAAATCAATTTAATATAATTCAAAAGCTCTTAATTTTCCCATAAATTTATGGTAGTGAAACTCCTTATATAAAATTTCAAATAACTTCTGCTTTAGGAATCCTAGCGCCGGTTTTAATTTGTATCCATTGACCTCACTAACCAAAGTTTCATACATAACCAAGTTGCCTAGAACCAGGATGTTCCTTACAGATTTGCTATAAAATTTGTTTAATTTTATTTTACAGTCCTCCTTCCATGTGTTTCCTGTTCTAACGACAATTTTTTAATGTATTCCCACATGGAGTTAAAGTAATCACATTTATAATAGTGCTGAAGCCTAGGATCTAGTAGATTACAATGAAAGCATTTGTTATCTCTTTTCAAGCCCATAGCTACAGCGACCTTTGGAATGACAACTGCTCCATGCCATAGTTTCCACATAACATTTCGATGTCTACTATTTAAACACTCCTTCAGCAATAACCAGTTAAACTTCTCCACGTTTTTCCTGCGGCTTTCACTATAGATTCTATCCATCGCTATGGCAAAACACAGTGCGGTAAGATAAACGCATGTTATGGAAATACACCTTAAAGATATGCAATGAAAGTGGGGCTGGGTTTATTCCTAAGTACCCAACTTCGATTAGAGGCAGTTTCAATAAGAGTGGAGAAAGTAGTTGAGTTGAAAGAGAAAAGAATGAGTGAGAAGAGAGGAAGAAGCGGGAAGAGAAATGTGAGAAGACGCGACCGTGTGCCAGGACGCCAGGAGTTGGAAATACAGGGGAGGCTGGGAAGATGTACATTAAAGTAGTGCCATATAAGTTTAATATTAGGAAACTGGTCTGTCTACTTCAATTTGTTTCTGATAACCTTGTGCTGCAATTCCAATATTCTATTTCCCCTTTTCAAGTGACACTGATGTATGTTTCTTCTTCCCTTTCATATAATATGAAAGAAGAGAGAGAGAGAGAGAGAGAGAGAAGAGAGAGAGAGAGAGAGAGAGCGAAACAGCCAAGGAAGAGTGAGACACGCCAAATCTTCCATATTCCCTCTCTTCAAACCAACAACAACGTTTTTGTGGCCTCATGTAATTGAAAATCCGGCCGCCTCGTCCCGCTTCCATAACCCACGCAACTTCATATCTTCCCACAGCCCGCCGCACTTATTCCTCTCTCCTCTCCTCTCACTCATACCAACAAACCTAACTCTACCGTTCTGAATTCAGGGAAGCTTCAAGCAAACCGGGTAAAATCATACCAATTTCCAACTTCCTTCTATACCAACCTCTTCCCCACTACTTCACATCACATCTCACCTCACCTCTACCACCAGCACTCCTACTCTGTACTTTTCTCTCTCACACACACCCCGTTTCCTTGTCTGTATCATCTATAGCTATCCATCCGCACCAACCTTTTTCTTTGCCTCCTCAATCTTTTCTCTTGGAAAACCAATATTGGAGTTTGCTGGAATCACCTCGCACTATCACTATTACTTTTACTAACGGTTTTTACTACAACGTGCCCCTACCCCGCTGCATCCTCTCTTTCTCCTTCGCCACGGATTTTCATCTCTAACAACACGCCAACAACAAGTTGGTCTATACTACTTGTCATCCAACTGGAGTTTACAGAATCAACTTCCCACTATATATCTGCTATTAGAATAAACGGGTAACCGAATATGCAATGGGCGGAGCTTTTTTAAAAAACCTTGGATTAATAGTAAATATGGAAGTTTAAGATTTCATAATGACAATTAATCCATGATTTATTACTAACTAGGAATGTTGTATGCTCGAATTTGCTGTAAAAATGATTTCTCTTATCGCCCCGTATTCTTCAGAATTACTATACTGCTAAAACTTAATGGCTCAAACTATATGAGTAAAACTCAATAGTTGAATGGGAAACGCGTGCAAAAAACTAGGCATCGCTAGGATTCGAACATGCGCCTCTCTTGTCTTCCCTCTCTAACCATATGACTAAAACTCAATGATGTGATGGGAATGCTATGCAAAAAAACGAGACGTAATTGGGATTCGAACGCGCGCCTCTCACAACTTACCTCGCAAGCTCTAGCCACTAAGTCACGGGAGTGTGAGCGAGACTTTGTTTTACTTCCAGTATTGTTCTACTCGCTTGTCACGGGAGTGCTAGCTTGTAAGCTGCTTCCCTTTCTCTTTTCCACTCTCTGCATGCTTAACGTAGGGACTATGCTTGTGAGTGGAACGTTATGTATATCCATGTATTTGATGGCTAATTGACAATCCGTTCGTGAGTTATCGTGCGCACAGACGGACAGACGGACCGACGGACGTCACTCAACCCCTTATAGGAATGGCTCCGCCCATTAATAAACGGGTAACCGAATACGGAATTGGCGGATTTTAAAAAAATTAAATGGATAAAGGAATCAATAGGTTCTTAGGTTTGAAGAAACGGTCGTTTGAAATAGATAGGTAAAGGCAAACTATCTATTATACTAAAAACAGGCATTCTCTGGTCACCCCGTACTTGTGATAATGTATTGAAGGTTAAAACTAAATGGCTGAAACTCAAAGACTTATACTCGATGGATAAAAAAATGCAAAAATAAAACATCCAGCTGTATTCGATCCCATGCCTCTCTCTTCCTCCCTCGCGCGCTCTATACCACTAAGCCACTGGAATGTGTGCGTGTGTGTGTTTTTCCTTTCTCTTTCCACTCTCTTCCTACTCAGCTGGATGTGTGCTTGTGAGTGGAACGTATGTACATTAAATGTTTTATATGGCCTGTTAAAACTTACCATTAACTATAATTATCTATAACTCCGAAGTTAGTTAACGAATGTGGCTCAAAATCAATAGCGATGATGCCCTATTGTTTAAACACCTTTATTGAAAATCTCATGCCAATACATGCATCCTTTCGTGAGTTATCGTGCGCACAGACAGACCGACAGACCGACAGACAGACCGACAGACATCACCGACCCGCTCTAGGAATGGCTCCGCCAATTAATAAACGGGTAACCGAATACGGAATTGGCGGATTTTGAAAACATTAAATGGATAAAGGAGTTAATAGGTTGTTAGGTTTCAAGAAAAGGTCGCTTCAAATAGATAGGTAAAGGCAAACTATCTATTTTACTATAAACAGGCATTCTCTGGTCACCCCGTACTCATGATAATGTATTAAAGGTTAAAACTCAATGGCTGAAACTCAAAGACTTAAACTCGATGGATAAAAAAATGCAAAAATAAGACATCCAGCTGTATTCGATCCCGTGCCTCTCTCTTCCTCCCTCGCGCGCTCTATACCACTAAGCCACTGAAATGTGTGCGTGTGTGTGTTTTTCCTTTCTCTTTCCACTCTCTTCCTACTCAGCTGGATGTGTGCTTGTGAGTGGAACATATGTACATTCAATGTATCATATGGCTACTTGAAACTTACAATTAACTTTAATTATCTATAACTCCGATGTTAGTTAACCAATATGGCTCAAAATCAATAGCGATGATGCCCTACCGTATAAACATCTTTGTTGAAAATTTCATGCAAATACATGCATCCTTTCGTGAGTTATCGTGCGCACAGACAGACAGACAGACCGACAGACAGACAACATCGACCCCCTCTAAGAATGGCTCCGCCAATTAATAAACGGTTAACCGAATACGGAATGGGCGCAATTTAGAAACGATTAAATTGGAGAGAATTATTGGGAAAGATAATTATACTATTAGTTTCACATTTAGAAAAAGTTTAAATGGATAGGATTATTTGAAAGGATAATTATAACATTAGTCATGTTTCCTTCAAAATCTAACAGCGCAATGTGTACATATTCAATTCCAAGCAATCACTTTAAAATCTGACTCTTAAATTAGATGTAGCATCAAGGTAAATACAACCACATAGCCAAAAAGGGAAATCTCTAATCACCCCATACAAAGCAGAAATAATTTATGGTGGAAACTCAATGACAAGCTTAAACTCTATGATTTAAAATATGCAAAAATAAATCAGCTCCCTGGATTCGATCCCCCATCCTCCCCTTATACATCACGCACTCTTACCACTACGCCACGCAACATGTTGCTTCCAATAGTCATATTTGTTTCGTGTCTTGTTCCACTCGCTAGCTATGGAACTGTGTGCTTGTGCGCTACTTCCCTTTCTCTTTTCCACTCTGTGCCTGCTGAGCGTAGCTGTGCTTGTGACTGGAACGTATGTAATTGCATAGTAAGTGATGACTCATCGCGCTTTAATTATCAATAACTCTGAAATTAATTATTCTAAAATTCTGAAATTCAATAGCGATGGTCCCCTGTAGCATATACACCTGTGTTGTAAATCTTATTTTAATCCATGCATCCGTTCTTGAGTTATCGTGCGCACAGACAGACAGACCGACCGACCGACAACATCGAACCCGCTCTAGGAAGGGCTGCGCCCATTAATAAACGGTTAACCGAATACGGAATGGGCGCAGATTTAGAAACGATTAAATAAGAGAGGATTATTGGAAAAGATAATTATATTATTAGTTGCAGATTTAGAAAAAGTTTAACTGGAGAGGATTATTTGAAAGGATAATTATAATTGTAGTTATGTTTCCCCCAAAAGCTTACAGCGCAATGTGTACATATTCAATTCCAAGCAATCACTTTAAAATCTGACTCTTAAATTAGATGTAGCATCAAGGTAAATACAACCACATAGCTAAAAAGGGAAATCTCTAATCACCCCTTACAAAGCAGAAATAATTTATGTCGGAAACTCAATGAGAAGCTTAAACTCTATGATTTAAAATCTGCAAAAATAAATCAGCTACCTGGATTCGATCCCCTGTCCTCCCCTTATACATCACGCACTCTTACCACTACGCCACGCAACTTCTTGCTTGCAATAATCATATTTTTTTCGTGTCTTGTTCCACTCGCTAGCTATGGAACTGTGTGCTTGTGTGCTACTTCCCTTTCTCTTTTCCACTCTCTGACTGCTGAGCGTAGCTGTGCTTGTGACTGGAACGTATGTAATTGCATAGTAAGTGATGACTCATCGCGCTTTAATTATCAATAACTCTGAAAATAATTATTCAAAAATTCTGAAATTCAATAGCGATGGTCCCCTGTAGCATATACACCTGTGTTGTAAATCTTATCTTAATCCATGCATCCGTTCTTGAGTTATCGTGCGCACAGACAGACTGACAGACCGACCGACCGACCGACCGACCGACCGACCGACCGACAACATCGAACCCGCTCTAGGAAGGGCTGCGCCCATTAATAAACGGGTAACCGAATATGCAATGGGCGGAGCTTTTTTAAAAAACCTTGGATTAATAGTAAATATGGAAGTTTAAGATTTCATAATGACAATTAATCCATGATTTATTACTAACTAGGAATGTTGTATGCTCGAATTTGCTGTAAAAATGATTTCTCTTATCGCCCCGTATTCTTCAGAATTACTATACTGCTAAAACTTAATGGCTCAAACTATATGAGTAAAACTCAATAGTTGAATGGGAAACGCGTGCAAAAAACTAGGCATCGCTAGGATTCGAACATGCGCCTCTCTTGTCTTCCCTCTCTAACCATATGACTAAAACTCAATGATGTGATGGGAATGCTATGCAAAAAAACGAGATGTAATAGGGATTCGAACGCGCGCCTCTCACAACTTACCTCGCAAGCTCTAGCCACTAAGTCACGAGTGTGAGCGAGAGAATTTGTTTTACTTCCAGTTCCAGTGTTGTTCTACTCGCTTGTCACGGGAGTGCTAGCTTGTAAGCTGCTTCCCTTTCTCTTTTCCACTCTCTGCATGCTTAACGTAGGGACTATGCTTGTGAGTGGAACGTTATGTATATCCATGTATTTGATGGCTAATTGACTCTTAATTTATCTGTAACTCTGATATTAATTAATGAATATGGACGAAAATCAATAGGGATGGTCCTAGGTAGGTTAACTACTTATAATGAAAGTCTCATGTAAATCAGTCAATCCGTTCGTGAGTTATCGTGCGCACAGACGGACAGACGGACCGACGGACGTCACTCAACCCCTTATAGGAATGGCTCCGCCCATTAATAAACGGTTAACCGAATACGGAATGGGCGCAGATTTAGAAACGATTAAATTTGGAGAGGATTATTGGAAAAGATAATTATATCATTAGTTGCAGATTTAGAAACGATTAAATTTGGAGAGGATTATTGGAAAAGATAATTATATCATTAGTTGCAGATTTAGAAAACGTTTCAATCGAGAGGATTATTTGAAAGGATTATTATACTATTAGTTATGTTTCCTCCAAAACCTTACAGCACAATTATCAATTATTAAATAATCTATAAATTGTCAAATAATCTATCAATTATCAAATAATCTATCAATTATCAAATAATCCATCAGTTATCAAATAATCCATCAATTATCAAATAATCTATCAATTGTCAAATAATCTATCAATTGTCAAATAATCTATCAATAATCAAATAATCTATCAATTGTCATATAATCTATCATTTCTCAAAAAACGAAAAACCGAATACTGAATGGGTACAGATTTAGAAACGATTAAATTTGAAGAGGATTATTGGAAAAGATAATTATATCATTAGTGGCAGATTTCAAAAAAGTTTAAATGGAGTGGATTATTTGAAAGGATAATTATAATATTAGTTATGTTTCCTCCAAAACCTTACAGCGCAATGTGTACATATTCAATTCCAAGCAATCACTTTAAAACCTGACAGACATTTGAATTAGATGTAGCAGTAAGGGAATTACAACCACATAGCTAAAATGGGAAATCTCTAATCACCCCATACAAAGCAGAGATACTTTATGGCGGAAACTCAATGACCAGATTAGACTATGATTAAAAATCTGCAAAAATAATGCGACACCCGGTATTCGAACCCCCATCCTCCCTTGCTCTGTCACGCACGCAAACCAGTAGGCCACACGACTAGTTCCTTGCATTCATTATATTACTTTCGAGTCTTGTTCCACTCGCCAGCTACTGGACTGTGTGGTGGTGCGCAATTTCCCTTTCTCTTTTCCACTCTCTGCTTGGTGACTGGAACGTATGTAATTGCATAGTAAGTGATGACTCATCGCGCTTTAATTATCAATAACTCTAAAACTAATTATTCAAAAATTCTCAAATTCAATAGCGATGGTCCCATGTAGCATATACATCTGTGTTCTAAATCTTATCTTAATCAAAGCATCCATTCTTGAGTTATCGTGCGCACAGACGGGCAGACCGACCGACCGACCGACCGACCGACCGACAACATCGAACCCGCTCTAAGAATGGCTGCGCCCATTAATAAACGGTTAACCGAATACGGAATGGGCGCAGATTCAGAAACGATTAAATTTGGAGAGGATTATTGGAAAAGATAATTATATCATTAGTTGCAGATTTAGAAAACGTTTCAATCGAGAGGATTATTTGAAAGGATTATTATACTATTAGTTATGTTTCCTCCAAAACCTTACAGCACAATTATCAATTATTAAATAATCTATAAATTGTCAAATAATCTATCAATTATCAAATAATCTATCAAATATCAAATAATCTATCAATTATGAAATAATCTATCAATTATGAAATAATCTATCAATTATGAAATAATCTATCAATTATCAAATAATCCATCAATTATCAAATAATCTATCAATTGTCAAATAATCTATCAATTGTCAAATAATCTATCAATTGTCAAATAATCTATCAATTATCAAATAATCTATCAATTATGAAATGATCTATCAATTGTCATATAATCTATCATTTCTCAAAAAACGAATAACTGAAAACTGAATGGGTGCAGATTTAGAAACGATTAAATTTGAAGAGGATTATTGGAAAAGATAATTATATCATTAGTTGCAGATTTCGAAAAAGTTTAAATGGAGAGGATTATTTGAAAGCATAATTATATATACTTTTAGTTATGTTTCCTCCAAAACCTTACAGCAGAATATGTACAAATTAAATTGGAAGCAATCACTTTAAAATGTGACCTACTCTTAAATAGATGTAGCATAAAGGGAAATACAACCATATAAATAAAAAGGGCAATCTCTCATCGCCCCATACGAAGCAGAAATAATTTATGGCGGAAACTCAATGACAAGCTTAAACTCTATGATTTAAAATCTGCAAAAATAAAGAGTAGAACTGGATTCGATCCCCTGTCCTTCCCTTTTACACCACGCGCTCTAACCACTACGTCACGCGACTTGTTGCTTGTAATAATAATATTTCTTTCGACACTTGTTCCACTCCCCAGCTACTGGACTATGTGCTTGTGCGCTACTTCCCTTTCTCTTTTCCACTCTCTGCCTGCTGAGCTCAGCTGTGCTTGTGACTGGAACGTATGTAATTGCATTGGAATTGATGACTCATCGCGCTTTAATTATCAATAACTCTGTAAATAATTATTCGAAAATTCTCAAATTCAATAGCGATGGTCCCATGTAGCATATACATCTGTGTTCTAAATCTTATCTAAATCCATGCATCCGTTCTTGAGTTATCGTGCGCACAGACGGACAGACAGACAGACCGACCGACCGACCGACCGACCGACCGACAACATCGAACCCGCTCTAAGAATGGCTGCGCCCATTAATAAACAGGGCAATCTCTCATCGCCCCATACGAAGCAGAAATAATTTATGGCGGAAACTCAATGACAAGCTTAAACTCTATGATTTAAAATCTGCAAAAATAATGAGTAGAACTGGATTCGATCCCCTGTCCTCCCCTTGTACATCCCGCGCTCTTACCACTACGCCACGCAACTTCTTGCTTGCATTAAGCATATTTGTTTCGAGTGTTGTTCCACACGCCAGTTACTGGACTGTGTGCTTGTGCGCTACTTCCCTTTCTCTTTTCCACTCTCTGCCTGCTGAGCGTAGCTGTGCTTGTGACTGGAACGTATGTAATTGCATTGTAAGTGATGACTCATCGCGCTTTAATTATGAATAACTCTGAAAATAATTATTCAAAAATTCTCAAATTCAATAGCGATGGTCCCCTGTAGCATACACACCTGTGTTGTAAATCTTAACTTAATCCATGCATCCGTTCTTGAGTTATCGTGCGCACAGACGGACAGACAGACCGACCGACCGACCGACCGACCGACAACATCGAACCCGCTCTAAGAATGGCTGCGCCCATTAATAAACGGTTAACCGAATACGGAATGGGCGCAATTTAGAAACGATTAAGTTGGAGAGAATTATTGGGAACGATAATTATATTATTAGTTGCAGATTTAGAAAAAGTTTAAATGGATAGGATTATTTGAAACAATAATTATAACATTAGTCATGTTTCCTCCAAAATCTAACAGCGCAATATGTACATATTCAATTCCAAGCAAGCACTTTAAAATCTGACAGACTCTTAAATTAGATGTAGCATAAAGGTAAATACAACCACATAGCTAAAAAGGGAAATCTCTAATCACCCCTTACAAAGCAGAAATAATTTATGTCGGAAACTCAATGAGAAGCTTAAACTCTATGATTTAAAATCTGCAAAAATAAATCAGCTACCTGGATTCGATCCCCTGTCCTCCCCTTATACATCACGCACTCTTACCACTACGCCACGCAACTTCTTGCTTGCAATAATCAAATTTTTTTCGTGTCTTGTTCCACTCGCTAGCTATGGAACTGTGTGCTTGTGCGCTACTTCCCTTTCTCTTTTCCACTCTGTGACTGCTGAGCGTAGCTGTGCTTGTGACTGGAACGTATGTAATTGCATAGTAAGTGATGACTCATCGCGCTTTAATTATCAATAACTCTGAAAATAATTATTCAAAAATTCTGAAATTCAATAGCGATGGTCCCCTGTAGCATATACACCTGTGTTGTAAATCTTATCTTAATCCATGCATCCGTTCTTGAGTTATCGTGCGCACAGACAGACTGACAGACCGACCGACCGACCGACCGACCGACCGACCGACCGACAACATCGAACCCGCTCTAGGAAGGGCTGCGCCCATTAATAAACGGTTAACCGAATACGGAATGGGCGCAGATTTAGAAACGATTAAATTTGGAGAGGATTATTGGAAAAGATAATTATATCATTAGTTGCAGATTTAGAAAACGTTTCAATCGAGAGGATTATTTGAAAGGATTATTATACTATTAGTTATGTTTCCTCCAAAACCTTACAGCACAATTATAAATTATTAAATAATCTATAAATTGTCAAATAATCTATCAATTATGAAATAATCTATCAATTATGAAATAATCTATCAATTATCAAATAATCTATCAATTATCAAATAATCTATCAATTATCAAATAATCTATCAATTATCAAATAATCCATCAATTATCAAATAATCTATCAATTGTCAAATAATCTATCAATTGTCAAATAATCTATCAATTATCAAATAATCTATCAATTATGAAATGATCTATCAATTGTCATATAATCTATCATTTCTCAAAAAACGAATAACTGAAAACTGAATGGGTGCAGATTTAGAAACGATTAAATTTGAAGAGGATTATTGGAAAAGATAATTATATCATTAGTTGCAGATTTCGAAAAAGTTTAAATGGAGAGGATTATTTGAAAGCATAATTATATATACTTTTAGTTATGTTTCCTCCAAAACCTTACGGCAGAATATGTACAAATTAAATTGGAAGCAATCACTTTAAAATGTGACCTACTCTTAAATAGATGTAGCATAAAGGGAAATACAACCATATAAATAAAAATGGCAATCTCTCATCGCCCCATACGAAGCAGAAATAATTTATGGCGGAAACTCAATGACAAGCTTAAACTCTATGATTTAAAATCTGCAAAAATAAATAGTAGAACTGGATTCGATCCCCTGTCCTTCCCTTTTACACCACGCGCTCTAACCACTACGTCACGCGACTTGTTGCTTGTAATAATAATATTTCTTTCGACACGTGTTCCTCTCCCCAGCTACTGGACTATGTGCTTGTGCGCTACTTCCCTTTCTCTTTTCCACTCTCTGCCTGCTGAGCTCAGCTGTGCTTGTGACTGGAACGTATGTAATTGCATTGGAATTGATGACTCATCGCGCTTTAATTATCAATAACTCTGTAAATAATTATTCGAAAATTCTCAAAATAATGGAGTAAGCTCTTCATACCTTATGCATTTTCTGAGAGAAATTCATGTTAGAGAAGAGATGAGCTAGCTCCTCCACTTTCAACATGAAAGAGACAGAGAGTTAAGAGTTACAAACATATTATATGTATCCAAGCAAGCGTCTCTCATCTCTCTCCTTTCTCTGCAAAGCTGCTTTCCACTACCCACGGTGGGTGGGTAACCCACCAGCTCTCGCTCTAGACTTCCGGGCTTCCAGCCAACAAATATCATCATCTTTCCCGCATCCCAATCTCCATCAGGATTCCTCCACGCTCTTGCCTAACAAAAAATAATTACGTAGGCTCCCATCCTCTTAATTGGATTTTACACCTCTTCTTTGTGGCTCCGCTTCATCATGCCTTTAATTATTTTCTCACTTGTAAAAATAGCAAATGCTTCATTAATCCATCCACTGCTCTCATCCTCATCCTCTCCTAATTTCCGAGCCACAGCCTTATCAAATTCAAATTAATTTACTCAAACCCAGACACCCATCTATATGCACCAAACACAAACCTTTCCCTTCAGTAATCACTTTTTACAATATGTCAACATCTTTCTTCCGCACGCTACACTACTGCACTTATGCATCACCCTCCGCCCTTCCTCTCGTGTCCCATCCCATCCCACCAAGATTAATTTCGGTTTCACGTATTCCTCCTTCTCCCCTCTCAAGATCTTCACCTTTCCGAGATAGTTTAGAGAGAGACAGGTTAGAATAGCATCAGTGCCGGCCTATGTATCATAGTTCTATTTCTATCTACCGTTTCGTGCCCAGTAGCCGGTAGCCCCCTATTAAGTGAAAATAATTTATCCGAACAGTATCCTCGAATTTTAATGAGCCCTCCCAACCCCAACCACTGCTACCTTATTTGCAACATCGATCCCAGCTTTCCTTTAACCCACCATCACATTCAACCCTTCCTCTTCTTCTAAAATCATCCTCTCTCCTTATCCTTCGTCAACTTACGATTTATTCATTTAAATTGTAAAAAATCTCTGCTGCCCATCACCATCACAGATCCGGGTATCCAACGTTTGGGTTTTGGAAGGAGGTATCAGGAGGCACTTGCCTTCATTCTTCGAGATCCAATTTATTCTCTATCTCACTCGTAAAAACTTCGCCAAGTTTTCCCTACAAAGCCCTTTACAAGTTTCAAACGGAAACTTTAAATCCCCTTCCAAGGATGCCTCCCCGTTAAATACTTCTGTAGGAAATACTAAAGGAAGGCAGGAAAAATCAGAAGGATGCAGAGGATAATGCAGCTGTACAATCCCCTAATAATCCCTATTCTACCGTCTCCCTTTATCAGTTTAATATTATCTTTCTCCAATACTATGGCTTATTATAAAAACTCTACCCAATCTACCAGATTCCAAACATGTGTTGTTCCCATCTTATTCTTTTCACTTGATTTACATGTTGATGATGAAGAACAACTGAAATTGTTGCCGCTTCTGCTCTAGCTGCAACAAGGAAGACAAAAAGATAGTTCGGCAGTTCAAAAGCAGTTTCTCATTCTTTCGTGCCTTGTTCTCATGTGCATGCAAACCGGAGAGAAAGGGGTGATTCTGGAAGCTGAACAAGAAAGAGTTATTATAATTCCTTTATGCAGTATTTAGAGTCTCAAAAAAGGGTAGAGATGAAGCTTACCAAAAGTCTCCATAATTACAATAATAATAATAACCTTTCTAGCACCAATTTCCCTCCATCAAATTCCGGGAGGGAGGAATGCGGCTACAGGGAAATGTTGAAAGAATGCCAGCCTGCATGAATCCAGAGCTTTTACATATTAAATCTCCCTACATAAGTTTTCCTTTATATTACAGCTTTCCTACATTATTTATTCTCGTTGCTCTACCTGTGACCTGCTACTTGCTACATGCTACATGTCACAAAAACAAGAGAAAAAGAAACAAGAGTCAACTCCACTCGTTCCTCTCTCCTTCAATCCATTCTTCTGCCATTTTTGTTCTTCTTGCAAGCAAGCTTATATATCTTCCGCTTAGGCAGAATTAAAAGAAACGTTAGATTCTCTATATTTGTGTTTGTGCAGTATTCTTTTGAATTGTGTTATAATACAATACTCGGTTCAGCCAGCCATCGGACAATTGGAGCAAGCAAGGCAGAGAACGAGGAGCTAAATCACGAAAGACAAAGAAGGACAAAGAAAAATAATAATATGTCTAACGGGCATAAGAAAGGAATACTCCTGTAGCACGTTCTTCTTCCTACTTATTCACAGTTTCAATCCATCCAAATATTTTCACAGTCTCATAAAAATTTCATTAAAATAACTGAATATTCCGTCAGACCTTTACTCTACTGTCAGGATTTAGGCATGCTAGGAATTATAATCATCATCCATCTCCCCCATATTCCATATAAACTCCAACACGATAATCAAGCAGTAAGTAAACTATTGGGTAACCACAACCACTAAGAATAAGTCTTACAAACAGTACACAACAAGTTATAAGCACTAAGCACACCGAGAGAAGAGCAGCTAGTTCTTTCTGTCATATGTATTCTTATTTTTCTATCATTCCATGGTTCATCCCATCTTTTAAGTACGCACATTTACTAGTTTACATCCCATCAAAATGCAGGTATAATTAGTAAAAATTCTATGCCCCGAGAAAGACGCGTACAGACTTGATGCTCACAGCTCAGCCATTTTCCCCGATATATATGAGTTCGGAATGCTTGTACTGATGTTTAATACGTTTCCCTCTCAGTCTCATCCACAATCGCTTTCTCAACATTTTACAGTGTGCTTACATTTTAAAGCTATACGGCCAAAGCTTGGACTGGACACCAAGTACAGATCCTTGAAGCAATATCCATAATTTAAAAGCCTGTTCATGTTAGATCATTTCGGACCATTCTAGATTCTAGAGGAACAGAAGGAGTGGAAGAACGAAAAAATGTACTTCGCTTGGGCTAATGGCTATGGATTTGGGAATCAATGACTACATTCTACATTGACATTGACTCGAAGAGTAGGCACTTCCAATAATAAAAGGAATAAAACTACAATGTTCGGAAGGGTATGCTGATTTAAATGAAATTCGATATTTATTTGTAATCCTTCCACATTCAATTTCGTCATTAGGATTCTGTCTGTGATTTTGTAAAACTGCTTCAGATTTCTTCTTAAAACCTGGAGAAATAAACGGGTAGCATTTGCAGGAAATAGTCATTACTTACAGCTCAAGTCAAAGCGCACACACACAACTCACATATATACCGTTTTAGCATAACCATTAACCATACCGGCTTTGCATTTTATTATCATTGCAACCCTTGCTGCTCTTCTGAAACTGAATGTGGTGGTTTCTGGAAATTCTAGGATTCTACACTACAGAACAAAATGTTGTGAAGCATGAAGAGAGAATCTGTTATTTAACTAACTCGTCCACATCCATTCTATGAGACAGTTAGAATACAAAAATGCGAAGCCAGACGTTTCTATCCCTCCCCATATGCTTTAACCAGGTGTGAAGTTAAGTCTAATTTGTTTTTACTCCTCCTACCTTTATTCCTTCCTTTGACAAACAAGACTGCGAAATCTCCCCTCCCTACCTTTCTTTCTCTCTCTTCTCTGTCTGCATGCACTTGAATAATTATAAATTAATTGTACGAAAGGAAACCGTCCTGCTCTACCCTACCTCACTCACACAGCTTTTCTCTCTTAGTCTTTCCCTCATCCCAACAATTTAGCTGGAGCTCTGTACTTACTGTTTTTCCCTATTTGCTGGAGACCTTCATAAAATCTGCAATCCCTCACGCACTAGTAGCTACACGCCCCCGACGGATTCAGTATCTTCGCCAGTCAAGATGAGAACCCGTGGAGTAGGAAAGGAAGCGTAATGAGAGCTGCGGATACATGCATGTAAGCGAGGAAAGTAAGAAGCTAGTAGTGTGGCTCTTGGATATTACATTTCTATGGCTATTCTCTTGGATAAATTAGAAAATTCATCAGGAATGGAAGCAAGACTTTGAGGGTTGGTTCGAAAGAGGTGGTGTACTCGGAATAGGAAGGGGAATTAGCGTTGTACATGCAATTTTCGTTTCTATTCATTCCCTTAACTTCCAAGCTCAAGCTAAACCAACTCTAACCCGGTCCTCATCAGTCTCATCTGCTATATTTTTGTCTCAGTCTCCTTGTTGCATGCATCATCTCGCCTGCTAAATATTTGATAAATGTCCCTGTGTTTTCCTTTCTTAATATTTTTTTTCTACTTCACCTCCTATTTCGTTCTCTACTCTCAATCCTTTAGATGTATATTCTCACTCCCGCACACTGCCGTGCATGTGGTACAACAAGCACTGATTGACCACCGCAGTTTGTACCAGAAACAGTGACCTCTTCCCAATCCTGAACCTCGTCTATCTTTTTTAAAGCTATGGCTATAACAGCTTACATGCTGGTTTATTCCTCATTCTCCCCCTGTATGCTCCGCAACTAGTGAATATAAAAACTAGCTTTTTCAAAAAAGGCAAATCAGTATTCCCCCACCTTCCAGAACCCAGGAAAAGAATAAAATTATGCTCTCTTTACAGCAAATATGCAATATTCTTGCAATTAATATCCCACAATAAACGATACAGTTTATCCACTGAAAAAGCGGCAAGAACCCCTACTTCATAGTACCAAACTCTACAGTTCTTGCCGCTTTTTCAGTGGATAAACTGTATCGTTTATTGTGGGATATTAATTACAAGAATATTGCATATTTGCTGTAAAGAGAGCATAATTTTATTCTTTTCCTGGGTTCTGGAAGGTGGGGGAATACTGATTTGCCTTTTTTGAAAAAGCTAGTTTTTACGCAATTTTTTGCGGTAGTATTTTTTATTTGTGATTTTTTTCTAACTCAAGATTGTTGCATTGTTTTGGACGCAACGAATAATGATTAATGTGAACAGGAAAAAGAAACAAACGCTAAACGTAGAGAGAATTCCACTATTTCTTTACACGTAATGTAGAAACCGCGGGATTCTTCTTCGACCTATATAAGTAGGGCGTTGATGCATAGAGAGTACAGGAATATTGGGACAAGATAAGAAAGGCCAATGTGAGTCGGGACTGGAACGATTCAGGATGCTTGTCCATAAGAATCTGATGGGAGTATATACAAAAAGAGAAAGGAAAGCGGGCACGAGCCCTTGCATTTGCGGGTGCAATCTAACAGTACATGCGCTCGCAGCGCTACGCGCTGGGATCAACACCACGAAATCGCCGTTCATCAATCCTTCATTTTTAACATGGGCAAGATAGGAGCCCAAGTACCCTGAATATAAGAAAAAGCTAGTAATGAGTCTGCAGCCTCCTACTCTTCTGGAAATGAGTCATTCATAAGATGGTTCTCCTATGAAGAAAGGGTGGATAATGAGAAAATGTATATCGCGCCAACTCAAT
Source organism: Sminthurides aquaticus (assembly GCA_906901655.1). Classification (NCBI taxonomy): domain Eukaryota; kingdom Metazoa; phylum Arthropoda; class Collembola; order Symphypleona; family Sminthurididae; genus Sminthurides; species Sminthurides aquaticus. The sequence continues at coordinate 677,872 of CAJQTT010000001.1, forward strand.
TAGCCACCATTCACTGGCCTCAAGCACTCCATTGTCAACTTTCCTTGACCACCACTACCACACGGTCATATTCAATTATCCTTTTTAACGGCCTAACAACTACAGCAGCATCCACTAATCATACTTTCCATCCAGTTCTCCCTTGAACCTGCCCAATCTGAACGGCGCACCATCTATCAGAGCAGTAACAGTCGGGCATGTTTTAAGCGTCATGCATTGTGCATGCAGTTATATCACTAATACACCACTACAGTGTACAGCAATGTCACCCTGCAATCCGCGACGTCGGCACAGGATTTAAATATCTCGGAAATATTTGAAGACACTCCATGATTGACACATGAAACTCGTAACTTAGTCAAGCATGGTATTATCAAGAAGCTGTGGTTCGGGGTAAACGGGTGGCGAAGTGTAATAATTCGTGTATAATTAGCGCTTTCTCCAGTCTCCAGCCCATTAGCCTCTTCTAACTCCTACCTCAATTCGTTTCTTTATCCCCTCTAGGGATTTTCTCAGAAAGTCTGGGACAAGGCCTACTACTAAATTCATACGAGACGTGTATACATACTTGTCGCTGGTTAAAGTTAAACGCGTCACGCTTATTTATACCCCGACAATGATTAGATTAGAAGAGATTGCCGGAGCTGATGAAGGAGATGTAATTTCAATTTAAGTTGGGTGTTCCTTACTATATCGATTCTTGCCTACCCTTGTCGCATTCACAAGTCGGCTGAAAGAGGAAGATCCTATTTGAAATTTTTATCAAAAATAATTTATAATATAATGATGCGTTTTAAGACGATGAAAATGGAATTTACATCACTTTAGACTTCCCCCGCAAAGAAAGATAGATACAGACATGTGACAAGAAGACCATATACACACGGCGACTGTTTATAAAGTTTCCAGAGAATGTGCAAATCCACCCAACCCAACTTTGGGAACCATCCTAACTTGAAACGGATGTTAAACCGGAGCAGATACACTCCATTCCTGCTCTACTTGCAAAGTTAGAAGAATGGCAAAGTAGTATCCTATCCATAGAGATTGGTGGCAAATGTGACTGGGGAAAATAAAGAGCTGATCTGCTTGGCAAAGATTACTATACTACCTATAGGTAGTATCTACTTTAAAGCAAGGTGAATTGCGACGTGAGCACGTTACGTTGTGTGGGCGTATGGCTTCTGTGTATACGCTGACAGATACGATATCCGCAAGTTTTTCCCCGCACTTTTAACCCGTAACGTTGCTCAGCGGATGAGCTCCTTAGTTTTTCTCTCCTTTTAACATTGCCACCATAGACTTGAATACTTCTTTTGCTGCACACTAAAAGCAGAAAGGATGGTGTGTGGACGTGTGGAGCTGGATAGGGATGGCAAAACACCCATCTGATCCTCTTCTGGAAAGGGTAGAAATAGAAACTGGTGAAAATTTAATGTTTTCATCATTTCCCTTCACCAGAGAACTTTAGTTAAGTCGGCACAAGGGCCGATTTAGATTGCTACGCCGGTGCTCATTAATGCTTTCCTATTAAAATTGCATAGATTCATTATCTTCTCTCAAACCTCTCCTGCTTTCTCCTCATCCGTCCTCCCACTTCCCACTCCCGACCAGCCAAGGAGATAGCATAAAGCATAATACGCAATACGCATCACCACAGCCCCACCATGTCTTTTACTTCTCACAGAAACCTCACTATACAATCCTACAAACTACAAGTCCAATCAACAACTCTATTAAATCATTTTCCTTCATCCAATTCCAATCCTCCCTGGAACATGATCCCACTCCTCCAACGACTACGCCTCCTTCCACAATAGAATTATTCATTAACTTCAAGTTCAACCACTTCAATCCACTCTGGAAATCTAACATTGTCCAATGATTCCAAGCTGATTATCCCAAGTTTTCAAATTACCAGATTAAGAGTGAGCCAGCAGTATGAGTATAAGAAGAAAAAGTGATAAAATCATTGCTGAACTGATCAATGAACCGCTAGATAGACTACCTCTGTAATTGATTTTTCCTATCCCTAATAACCAATTCCTAAAATAGACTAACCAAAAGGTTTCTTCTCAACACGTGTACCATACTCAAGTCCCGGTAAGTCATCGATGCTTCCACATAAATTCTACGGATTAGAAGAACCATTAGAATTGAAATCCTAATAGCTTTTCCGCTCCACTACCATATACAATATAGTCGCAATCCTGATCCGAGTGAAAGCTGTGCATGAAAGTTAGATTAGCTCCGGGAAATAATGGAGACAAGTGGGCAATGAACAAGCATTATACAATTAGTAGTTGATTTGAGTGATAGGACAGGACATGCATGGCCACGGCCACGTCTGCATAGCTACCGTCCGAAATGCTACGTCTGAACGAAGTCAATTTTGCAAAAATCTTAAGAACCATTAGCCAGACAATATATGGCCCAAGACAAGAGTGTAAGAAAATAAAATGAAGGAGTGCTTTCTTGTTGCGTAAAGAATGGGAGGCTGGAGGGCTGGAGCTGGACGGAGAATACTGGAAGGGTCATGTATGGCTCATTATTTACTTTGCCTATTCCAGATACTAGGAAATGATAAGTGGTCTGTGGAGTGTGGAGGAGGCTGGATAATAGGCTATTTGCATAATGTGCTTCTACAGTCAATTAAGTGTGCACTCGAAATGGTCACTGCATTCATCATAAAAACCACTTTATCTCTCTATTATACCTTTCTAATATTTCCAAGGAGCTAACTCTTCTTCTTTCCATTTATCAGCCAACTTGGTTCATAATATCTTTTAAAGCGAAAAGGCCACAGATTCATCCCTTTTCAACCCCCTCTTCACCAACATTGCTCCGTTCTCTTTTTTCTATTTTGAACACCAGTTTTCTTTGCAACCAACCTCTTGGAGTTACCCCAACTTGAGGTAACTTCAGCTCATCCACATTTGTAACACAGCAGAATCAACACATTACTCGAACCCGAAGTGCATAGATTTCTTGACGCTTCGTTCATATGAAGGTCATAGAGATAATGGTGCTACTTAACGGCTATGCAACCTGAGACTTGAGCTAAAAGCGCTGATGATGAAATGCATGTAAAGTTTGGACGGTGAAAGCAATACTAACTAACTAGCGATTGGCGAGTGAGAAAAATAGAAAATAGTTACTTTGTGTAGGTTTGGGATGGGGTTCCAGGTTCTAGTCGTATACGAGAAGATTGAATAGATTTCTCCGGTTTTTATACCTTATGGAATTGGTTAGTGGGGACAGTGGGGAGAGAGAAATGTGGGAAGTTGGTAAAGGATTTACGTGAAAGAAAGCCGAGATAAAGAGTGGAGGGGATGTGTATGGAAGTTGGTGGATGAAGTGACGAGAGACATGGATGGCGGCGAAATCGAGGGCGCACAAACTGAGGGCCATTCGAGTTAGCTTTAATAATCTGATGTACCATGGTTGGATCTATAAAACTAATTTCCTCGATGGCTTTCCACCACCTCCCAATCCGCTGGTCTCTTTAAAAAATTAATTTTCCACCCAGTGTGTGTCAAAAGGAAATTGCTTATATGGCTAAGGATTTTCATGTCCTACCTCTTCTTCCTGCGACTTGGACACTTGCATCGCATCCATCCTGCTCTGGTCTGGTCCCTTTCCCTTCTATGCAGCCATACACACACAACACATTAACTTTCTCTTCCTTTCTCCTACATTCCTATCCAGCCAACTTTCCCCGTCCTCGCCTCTTCTCTACCAGGAAGCCAGCCTTATTCTACAATTTACTCTTCTCACTAGCTTTCTCTCTCCCGACCGCTTCTAACCTTCTTCCTTCCTTCCTCTTCCTCATACTCCTACCATTATCGTACATCCTAATTCCTTGAATGGCAAAATAAATTTCTCCATCCTCTACTCTTTCCACAAATGCTACATCTATCATGTACAGTGGAAAGAACGACGGGGCAAGTATAGGATGACGGCGGGACGGGGAAGGTTGGAGGATCCACTAAAATTGCACTTTGCCACAGAATCCGCTCCACGGTCCCACGCTCAGACATCGGAGGCTTTTAAATCACGTTTCCCGCAATTCTAGCCCTCTTGTCATAGAGCCTGATGATATGTAGCAGGAGCAAGATGGAATCACCTTGTATCCGCGTCTTAGCTTTCTCTATAGTTTCTTTGCTGCGTACTCATATGCATGAAAGGCCAGGCTAGCAAAAGAAGGCTAAGCATGTCCAGGTTGTCCTCGATGTTTTCTAATTGTGGTTATAATAGTGGGAGGAGTATACTTAAAAGGTGGTTAAATTGATTTCCACTCCTCTTGTCCTCTTCTTCAGAAAGGAGACAGGTTGGGACAGGTGAAGGAGATGGATTTTATTAAAACCTTCAGGAGGCACGCTCACTTAGTTTATTGGAAAACTTTCATTATTTCCTCATTCACATCAATCTCGTACCAGCCAAGATAAATTCACCTTTGAATTACACTCTCTTCTAAAGGTTAAGAGTAAGAAATAAGCTTCACCCTACAAGAATCTGCTGGCTTCTTTTACGCCCTCGCGTTTTTCCTTCCCTTTATTTCCATACGCCGGGTCGGATAACATATCGGCGTAAGTTATTTCGTGTAGGAAGCTCAACTTTCTAAGTTTGAGTTAGGTGCGTTGTGTGTTGTGCGGCCTGCGTAAATACTGTGTTACCAGTCTTGGTACTGAATCGTTTTGACTCACAGAAGGCCTTTCGTTTGGTGAATATGTATTTTGGATTTAGAATAAGTTTAGCTAAATAAATCGGCGAGGAGTTGGTCTAAGGAATGACTGGATTCAACAAGCTATTCCACAGAAGCATGATTTGAGAGTAGAGGGAGAAGCAAAGGGTTCTATGGAGCCCCAGTTTGCCAAGGAAAGAATGGCCCAATCAAAGCTCATTAAGCTTTCCTTTCAACAGCTCTTTGTAAAATAATTTTACCTTTTGTTGACACCTAGGAATTGCTCCTGGACAATCCAGGAAAGATGATGGGAGGTACGGTGGGAGCTTGTCTAGAATTTGGTTAGGCACGTGGAATAGAAATAATACTCAATTAACCACCTTGCTTCACCTATTCTACAAAAATTTGTTCCCACAAATGAAGCAATCAGGATCAGGACCCACCCTTTCAGTCCCTACTATTTTAAAATCCTGTCCTTTCTGCATTATAACCTAAGTTTTGCTCCTAAAAACTACCATGATTGCTATCCAATTCTCTTGGATTTATGCTTCTAAACATTAGTAGAGAAAAAGCTAGTCAGAGCCTAGATGGAATGATAAGAAGATACAGATTCAAAGCCTAGATAAAACGCCGGCCGTACGAATACTGCGAATACATGCACAAATAGAAAACGTTTGCCGGTTCCAACGAATAGGGAGTCGGACTAGTCTACCGTGCCGTATGAAAACGTTTTACTGGTTCCACCTCTCTTCCCTGAAATACATCAGAACTGCATGGAAGGACGGGAGCGACAACAATTCTTCCTAAATCCGTCCGCGATCCCTCAGTCCTGAAGTTAAAAGACCTATAAACCGAGAGCGGGATCCATCATTTCACTGGTTGAGCATTAGATAAAGTGAGAAAACATGCTTCACATAGAAAGAAGAGTTTCTCCTCTTTCTTAGAAAGTAGGTTAGAGAAGGGAAGAAAAGTATGCATCCACGCTTCTTCATTCTCCACTCTATGAGATTTTTTGAGAGGTAAGCTAAAATATATTCTCCTTTCTCTGCTATTGATCAGGTAAATAGGATTAACGAATTGATTTCCGAGCTGGTCTTGAATGGAAGCGTGTAAACAAGATAATAAGGTGCAAATTGTATTTTTTCTTGCATCGTTTTTCTATAGAGAGGGATGGTGGAATGCTGAATCATGTATCATCCATCTACGAAAAGGCAGGAATATCCGCCGACCCTGGCCTGGGCAAAGGATTGGTAAGATTGAGGATACGGATGAAATCATATTTACTCATCAGTGAACCCGATTCCGGCTCCGGCTACCCTTACGCTTACCAACAACTCCACTCTGACGCTTGTCAGAGAGAGAGAGACAGAAAGGCAGGGGTTGGTTGAAGGCTCTGGGAAGATTTGAAAACTTTTTTCTTCCAGATGGTTACAGATAAAAATTCAATCAGAGCTTAATGCTATTGAGGATGGAATATTTTCCTGATGGAGAGATGGCAAAATTTTTTCATTTCCTTCTTTCATACAGAGGATAAAAGAGGGGTGGGGTAGTGGGAGCGGATAGGGGCGGGTGGGCAGTGGCAGAGTTAGATAGGATGGATGAAGATGACGGGTAATAAGAGAGGCTAAAAGATTTGCTAGAAATTTATGAAATATCGCCTTATTATGAGATTAGATGTGATGAAAAATAACTAGAAGTAGGAATCAAGGAGCAGCGTCTGAGCTGGAAGGGAAGACGAAGAAGAGGAAAAGGAGGGGGGTGGACGCTTTAGTTGCTGGCGGAGAAAATAAATTATTGCATTAGCAGAGTACACTGTGCACACACTCACCAAGCGCCCGGGAAAGTGAAACGAAAGGCTTAAGAAGTAGGGAGGAGGGAGAAAAAGTTTCACAATTTGTCTCACCAAGTAAATCAGATTAATAGCTAATGTAATGACTTTGTTAAAAGACTTGGGTTTCCTCTACCCGGGAGGAGAGGATAATAAGAAGAGGACATGTGAGGGAAGAGAAAGTTGCCATCCAACACCTCATCATAATCATGCGACATTAACTGGATTGAATTCCCAGCACGCATGCCACCGCCACTTCCTCCCGCCAGTCCCTCAATCCATCCAAACCGAATTCCATCTCAACTTCTCAATACTGCGGAGACTCTTTTTCCGATTCTCTCTTTTACACAGACACACACACACACACACACACACACACACACAACTCATCTCTTTGGCCATCATGTGGAAAATACTTTTTCAATCATGTTTTCCCAAAAGTTTCAAAAGAAAATATAATAACTACACACACACACACACACACACACGTACGAGGATCAAGCCACCAATGGAAGAGCTACCACACTCATCATCTCCACTTATGGTCCCGAGGTAAACAGACATTATTAATTTTTTCCTCCACTTCACCCAGGAGCCAATTCCAGAAAGAGCCAAACTGCCGGTATATTCATCACCAACATCCCCACCCTCTACCCAAGGGTAAATTGGGCGGGGAAGGATTTCACTTTCTCTGTAATTGATTTACATTCTCCACACCAGTCATGCAATATGTTTTCTCTTTAATCAAGGGAGCGCTACAATCTCCCACAACTTTCTCCCAACTTTCCTGTCTCCATCAACGCTCCCGCCCACACTTTCACCAAAACCTTTCTCATTGACCGGCCCTTGGATTTCTGGCTTCATTTGATCGCTGCTACCGCATCCTTTTACCCATAAACAAAAGCTAGCTAGCCATTCATATACCTCTCCGCCGAAGCAATTTCTCACTAGCGTTCCTCGACCAGAACGGCCCAGGGAAGGTTACGGATTATTATAAATGATATTCATTCAGAGGAAATGCCACCGGAAAGAGCACGGCTAAGCTAAAATGACGTGTCCGCCATCCATGGAATCTAGGGATTCTATGGCGTTTCCCTAGCATCCAATGCAAGCTAGTAAAAGCGTAATATATACTGTAGTAAAGCGCCAATGACACTGGGAAACTCTTTTCCCCTCGCACGGTGTTTTAACAGAGGGATGCAGTATGCAGCAGTATGCTCGCCACCGCGTGTTGCACTATACTGCTTGACAGCTGTAGGATTTGAGTGTAGGCGCTTAACGGATATTGCTTACCTTCTTTTTCCTTGTTAATTTTAATCTCCCGATGTTGACACAGGCCGTAAATCTTTGAGAGCACCACCAGAATTATCCGTCACATTCAAATCCACGTAGCTCTAATAGGAGCTCCACCAACCAGTTAGTCCTCCCACCCTTCTTTCAATTCTTTCCCTTTTCTTGTCCTTTCTTTGCTTTCTATCAAAGTTAAATCCGTCTCTTTTGGAGGAATCGGCAAACTCTTCTTGTACTAAGAAACCGGTATGGCTGTGAATTGCTCGAGTCAGGAATAGAAAAAGCTCTACACAAATCTCATCAGTTAACTTGTAAACTTTCTTCTTTCCTTAAAGCACGTAGCACAAACACTTTCTTATAAAGACTTGCGTCAATAATTCCTTCTCACTTCAATCCCATTCAATCCCTTCCGATTAGAGTTTCTCCAAATCCTTCTCTGGATGAAAACAGTTTAATCGTATTCCAATTATATTTCATGCACGCCTGCCCTCGCTCCTTCCCCGTCCAGGGCTTATCAAGATTATATTTCAATTCCTTTCACAAAAAGTCCTTCCTGTCCCCCTGATATTATTCCTCATCCTCCTTTTTTTCAATTCTTTCTTAATGCATGTAACCGCATCCATCCACCCGGCGAGCACACTGGATATTGATATTGATGAATGTTCTCCAGCTAGAAGGAAAGACAGTGATTGGAAAGGAATGAGTATGTATGCATGTGTTCAAGGTGTTCCAGAATGTGTAGGTGGAGTCTTAAGCGTTTTTTATTCCAGGGGCAGATCTTCTTTTCTCCATCTGCTTTAGGCTCTACCACAGACAGGACGGCCTGGAAAAGACAGAGAAAGAGAATACTATGTGAGTTATTTCTCAGAGGGCCCGTATACTTTCTCCCAAAGATTTCTCCACTTTCTTCCTCCTCCTCCGTTCCGAATTCCTTGATGGGGAAATTGGATAGGAGAAGAAGATTAATCTACAGATATATTGGATAAATCCAACATTTAATAATCAGCTACACCACCCATAATCCATTCCTCCAATCCTCGTTCCCATCCCCGAATGGCTTTAATGATACTCATATACGTCATGTCAAAGCGAAAGAGAGAAAGACATAGAGAAAAGCTTACTACAAGTCAAGGAAGGAGAATCTTCTTGTGCTCCGTGAATCCAATGAATTCTCCCACCACCCGTAACTTCCCTCCAGAGACGCTCTTATTAATTTTTTTACCGGTCGCTCATTCCACCACAATTCTACGTTGTCGTTGCCCTACTTCCCCCGCTTTTCCAATCACATCGGCTTCTTCTTGCAGTATTCCAATAACTAGAACGGATAAACTCCCTTTAATTTCTTGATAACCTTCTTTTACGTCTTCGCCCTTGACAACCACTACTTCTGTCACTCCACCGTAACGATTCCTCCCTCCACTTAGGGTTGTTGTTGTCAAATGAACGCACTAGAAATGGATGATAGGCTGGGAAATGAACCCTGCAGCCTTTGTTTTGTCCTCTTCCTTCGGGGGCTCAAAACAGACTGATTCCTACTCACACAAATCCTTTGGAACGTGGAGGAGGAAGAAAATGCTCATGCGCTTTCCCTCTTTCCCCCAACAATTCTTAACTTACTACGCTACGTTGTTACGTACTCATCTTCTCTCTTCCGCTCTTCTCCTCATCTCGTCTCTCTCTGTTTCTCTCTCACTCTCTCACCACACCAGCTAGAGTACACAATAAACCAAGACGGCTTTTACGCTTCTTTCTATCCAATTCTCCTCCTATTCATATCAGAATCATCCAGCCTTTTCCCATCCATTCACCACCATAAGTATCTTCCTCCATCGTCCACCCAAATCTATCCAGACTCCATATCCGTCCAGGCTCTCCATGGAAAATATTCTGAACTTTAACGGAACTTTACAGCAGCCAAGCAAACCTCCAGATTATTTCCAGCCACAGTTTCTCTTTCTCTCTCATACAACACATCCATCCTTCTTGCTACAATAATCTGAATATCCAGCCAACTTTCCATTATCTACACAGCTCCAGAACTCCCATCCTGTTCGTTCCTGGAAAATCTTTCTGCCTGTCTCTCTCTGGCTGTGCATGCTTTATTAAAATCTTTTAAATTCACTTTGCCCCCTTTCCTCTCCCACTTGTATTATCTCTGCACACATCTATGCATTACGACTATCTGGATTTCCATTTCTACCACCATCCCAGTCTTAATCTTTCAAACAGTCTTCTTCCCAGCAAATACGACCAATGAACCCTCCATCCTCCAGCTCCAGCTTACTTCATCTCTCTGCTCTCTGCCCATGCATTTATCTTCCAGATAATTAGTTAAGCGCTTCTCGGATTTTCTTCAGCGTTTTCTTCCCCTTATTATCTACGCCTACTTCAACTCTTCTAATCCTTATCCGTAGCTTTCCAGCACAAAATTCAAAAGTAATTTCCATTCCACCAACTCTCGCGTATTTAATAGCAGTTTTAATAGAAACTTTACTTGTTCAGCTCTCACATTATCATTTATTTAATATTTTAAGCTTCCTTAAAATATTCTAATGTAGTTTATCCCCATTCTGGAATCCAGGGAATACGACTCGCACAGTCGGGGATATCCAATATGAGCGATTGACTGTAAGTAAGAAGGTTATTATTTCCAGAAGCAACTGCAAGGAGTGATTGCATATGCAAATATCATTAAATTAATTAAGAGCTTTCAATCCCAGATCCAAACCGCAGCCCTCCCTGCTCATATCTTTTAGAGCTTCGTGGATTGGATCTTCTTTCCTACATATGCTGACAGAATCTTGGAATGGTATGACAATCAGGCACATAATTGCTCCCACTTAAAATAATGGACATCCAAACCAACACCACTTGCATCCTTGTAATCCTTCAATTTATGTTTTTATCGCAATCAAAGCGCTTTCGCATAAATATATCGTACATGTCTAACCTCGACGGAGAGCATTTAGTCCTCAACCTGCCTTCACTTCGTCATGCATGTTTTCCATCATCCACTCTATTCATTCCATCTTAATTAGCATCAATAAAAAATTCACGACTTTACAATCAGTCCTACTCCCCTCTCCATATCGTTTCCGCAATCACAATAAACAGGAGGATTTAATGGTCTAGTAGAGTAGTGGTGTTTGCGAGTTTGCGACAAGATTCTTTCCACCCCTCCGGCCATGTGGTATTCACGTACAATGCTATTATATTTCCTCTCTTCATTTCAGTATACCATCGCAAGTTTCGCAAACATGCCCTGGTTCAGTTGTAGCTGCGGATTATGTCGGTATTAACTATGTCGTAGTCCTCCTTTGTTATAAAATCGGTATTATGGAGAGGCTTCATTAGCGATAATGATGAATACTAATAATTAATTAATGTCACAACGTTGTTACCTTCCACCGCGGTAGAGTGTGACGGAAAGGTTTAATACAAAGTACAATGATAAGAAGGAGAGCCCGTGTATATTCTGATTGGAAATCGTCGATGAGACAGACTGAGAAGACTTTCAGTGATCATTCATCCAACCCTTATAGTCTAACGTGTTTCTTTCTTCAGGCTATCCCTTTATTTAGCATTCATTAATATTGTTTAACGTCCCCATATATTACGGAAAGATGCAAGAAAGAGGTTTCAAATTTGAAATTATTAATATTATAACAAATTTGAGCTTGTCAGAAGAGTCAATTCTTCATCCATCCTATACAATTCTATTCAAAGCAAACAGGCCAGGAGGCCTTTAATCTGGAGCACCGTCATAACTTAGTATTCTAATTTATACCCGGTCTCCACTCCGATGTACACGATGTTTCACAAATATATGCCAAAATCAGCCATGCTCTTCACAATCCCTAAATTGAAGCAAATGCGAATTCCTCTTCCTCTTCTGTTGCAACAGGGCCACGTATCAATTTTAAAATAAACACAGGTATTTTCAAGGAAAGGATATTCCAACTTATTCCGACATATGTTCAACTTGAAGTCGAAGCTCTTCGAAGTATTTCAATCATTCATACACAAGGAACTACCTATCTATCATGGTATAGGAAAGAATTGCTGCTGAAATTAGCGAATCAAATGAACACAACTTTCAGAAGCTACGCGCTATTCACCTAGTCACGTCAATCAGAGGAAATAAGCTCTTTCATTCCTGTAACCTTATTTGATTCTTTTTTGCTACTATTCTCTCCACATCAACTTCCAAATAAATACGAAATAAGCAAATCAAACAGATGTGGCTGGACGGATGGAGTGATTTAAACCTCTTGTGATTTAAACTTACTACCCACGATGAAGTCATATTTTCTCTTCATTAAAATCTCTGCTTGTGTTAGTTTTGGATGCGATATGCGAATGTACGGAACACCGTAGAAGTTTTAGTGAGCATCAAGTTTAACGGTATCATTAATTTCGTTTCATGAGAGTTTCAAATCTTATAGATTTCAATAAAATATAATTCCGGGTCACAATATATCTCCCCTTGCAAATACTTGACTCTTTTTGTGAGTAAATCAATCTAAAGCATAAATGCAGTGCAAACCCTACAGTGTTCTGAGTCTGAGGTTGAGTTGAGCATTGTATATTGGTTTTTATAAGCATGAATTTGAATGATAAAATCCTGGTTTTTCCTACATTATAAGATTATCCAATAGAACTGGAAGCCAGTCAGATTTGTAATAAAGAATACGCTAAAACTAAATGTCAGATTTCCTTATCATCTGGAATTTAACTACCCCAAGATCCAGAGTCTATCACCAACTGCATCATTCTCTCTGATTAACGACCAAATATAAAGTAAAAGTAATTAATTCCTTGCAGTCATGTAAACTTATTTATGTTTGTTTTGGCCTTAAATGTTTGGAATCATGAAGTTTCCCAGGATACATTGCCTTTATTAAGGAACACTATGCTCATATTATGTTATTCTTTTGATATCTGGCTGATATGATATCTAGAATAATTATTGACAGAGTTGGATTTTGAATAAATCGAAATATCCTGAATTTCTTCTCTACTAATTTTATTAAGGATATTCGGATAGTGCCATGAATAAACACAAGTGGACGATAGAATAGTATTTACAAATAAGAAAGATGCCGCTAATTGCTTCTAGACATGGGAGAATTTGTCCAACTGATTACATTTTTACAATTGATGTCCATTAAATTTGTTTGTTATTTTAAAAACCGGACTTTAATAAGTGTTTTAGCGTCTTCGTATTCATTTTTATACTCTTTGCCTCTCTTTTTGCTTCTCCTCCATGTGTATTCAACAACTTCCTTAGTTATCTTCTTATAGTCAATAACTTCTCGTCACAAGGTCTAACACAGCCTATTAGCCAGAGCCTGGGCATGTCATCCTGACGAATCGCTCTCAAAAACATTTTCATTCTCTGAAACTCTCGGCTTGATTTTTTATAATATTAGCTTTAGTTATTCCGCTCGCAGCTCATCAGTTTTTAACAGGGTGGCAAGAATAATTGGCTAAGCAATTGGCGGCAAATCGGAGGAAATTGAACCGGAATTTCGTAAACTGGTGAGAGAGCTCTCTGGGTAGGGAAGGGAGGTCGGAGTAGGAGTAGGAGGATCAGGAGGAAACTTTGTTGCGGTGCGAGTGAATGCGGATGTCGGGTAGAGAGTTATTAATAGTGAAATGATTAGGGATGAGAAGTGGAGAAGAAGAGTGAGCAATTAGCAAGGACAAACAGAGGGTCCACTCCGCTGGGAATCAGACTGACAGCATCGCCCAACAGAACCGCACAGACTCGTGTCATAGACAAAAGGAAAGAGAAATTGAGTGACAATGAATAAAATCCACATACTCGCACCACGCATCACATTCAGCCTCATTGTTTGCAACTAATAAGACTATAAAACTAGGATGATACACACAATATGCACTACTGCTACTGCTGCAGACACTCGTGCTTCCCCTTCATCTTTTCCATTATCCTTGCATAAGCACTGTATCAGATAACATGGAGAAACTAAAGGATTGATCCATACATGCGTATGCTATGTGGTGCTAGAATGTTAATAAAGGGCAAGCTGCCAACAGAAGCGGTTTTCAATCTTTCCCTCAGCTTTCCTAACAAATCCATCCAGGGAATTAGCAATTACAATATGATGGTACTATGGAGTATGAGAGAGAGAGAGCGAGGGAAAGTTATAGGTAATTGTAAACTTGCTTCAAGTAAATCCAGAATGCAACGGATGAGTGAGTAATGGGTGAGTTAATTAGACGACTCGTCCAACTGCCACATGTTTCGGACAGGTTAAATTGGAAACGGCTCTCCGGAATTAATTAACTCCATCCACGGCCATGCTTTCATTCCCCGCTCCCATCTTGCTTTCTTCCTTCATTCTATTACCCTGGATTCGCCCATTCCCCAAACGAAACACCATAAGCCCATTCGGAAAACACTACCACCATGCACCAGTTAGACCAAGTCAAACAGGGAATATCCTCATCCTATTTCATATACTTACGACTTTCCTTTTCCTTTCTCCCAACTCTCTCCTAACTCATTTCATAGCAAACATGCATGGGAGGTGGTAGTACTCTTCCTTATGCTCTCGCTCTAAAAGCAATCAATGCGATCACCTAAATTGCGTTCATTAAATCCAAATTTTTCCACTCTCGTCCAATCCTCCAAATATAACGAAGGTTACTTGCTTTTTTTCCATGTACTCTCTATATGTACACTCATCCGTCTATCTATTTGTCCATCTCTGAAATAAGATTAATAGCATTAACCCAGCCCGCCCTTCCCGCCATTCTGCAACAAACATTGCTCAACTCTATTTGTTTTTTCTTCACTCCATGTCCGCCCGGTTCTCAATCACATCATGACTTTCCCAATTAACCAACAAATAAGCCAAGCGTGTATATTACACGCTTTCTTCTCTCAAATTTCTCCATTGTCCTTGCCCCTTTACAAGATGCTATTAGGTTCTGCGGGAGTTTCCTCTGACCTTTCAACTCTTGGAATACTAGCATTGACAAGCACCGCCGGCGTCGGAAAACTGGGTTCTGCACCGAGCTAGTTTCTGAGTGATAACCGTACTACTGATGCAAACTATGGACTGTAACGGACATTCCGAAGTGTGTGTTCTTCGCAATGCAGTTACATCATGAGATGATTGGATTCAAGTTCAGCTAATTTGTAGTAAAATTTTTGACTCACTTAATGTTTTCAATCTAAATGAATGACATGAGTAGTCTAATCAGCTTAAGTCTACAAAATTTATGCTTTAATGCTTTCCTCGAAAAACAACTAATCTGAGTTTTACACATCCCCTGTCATATGCCCGCATCACATGTCAACCAATGCACACGGAGGATAGTTTAACAATACGAGGGTTTATTCAAACCATGGCCAAAACTCAGAACTCAAATGTTAACTCGACCGCATGGAGATCAGAGTCACGGTCATAGATCTACTGGGATGCTAAGGTATTACACTATGAGAAAATCTCGTTATTCTTATTACTAATCCTGAGATCTATGTACAATGTACACTCCAACCAAAGTGTTTTTCAGTAATTCTTCGCTCAAGTACCCTATAATTATATCGTGTTATTCTCTTCTCGTTTTCTCTTCTTCATATTAGTGGGTTGATGGTTTGGATTGGTTAAAACAAACGTTTTCTTTCTTCTAAAGTCCCTACAAATAGTTTATGTTGTGTTTGTATGTCAGCTTAACATTTTCCAACTGGATTTAACCTTCCGTGTTAACGTCTTGGATAAACAGGGTACGGTCACAGACAGAGACAGATAAAGGAGTGACTGGTCATCCTCATAATTAACTCAAATCGTTTCCAGACATGCTTCAGTCAGCTCTTCCTTCTGCTTTGCCTCCGCCTCCATAGCTTTAACATGACCCGAACTTCCCCCTCCCCCAAACGGGCATTCCACAAAGTCCGAAAGTAGTGTAAATTACCCTGGCGTTTATCATTATACTATATTATGATCTGCCTTCTTCCTTCATTAACTAGCTGCGAAGTTATTCGTTGATACATCTTAATATAGCCCTCCACAATGTGTCACATCACAAGAAATGAAAATCGTCATAATGGGAACTAAAGAGACTCTCGTTTATAATTGATGTTCGAAAGTTCAAAGAGATTGAACCTTTTCATTGAGCTTCTTGTGTCAAGATTGAATTGGATAGGGTTGAGTTTAAATTATTCTTTAAAATATGAAGTGCATTTTAGGTTAAAGTTGCTGATATGCTTCAACAAAGTTATGTTGTCATCTTCCGTTTAAACCAATCTGGGCTTGCTTAAGTTACTAAGCTGGAATGTAGAGTATGCTATGATTGCAATTTGCAACAAGGCCTGGATAAAATTCATTTTCTGGTAGCATTTATTGTATGGCCACTAGCCCATCTAATTTTGTAAAGCATGAAGAAAAATGGACCATTTCGGAATTACACGCCAGACCATATATTCTTCTTGCACCGCCTTCGTCCTTCATACTGCTCTGCAACGACAAGCTTCCTTAGAGTTTTCTCCATTTGTGCAATTTATGCAATTAAACAAAGAAAGAGCTAAAAATAGCATCGAGTATCATAGTTTGCAATAATATAAATCCCGAATTAAATATTCATCATTTGAAATTGTGAAGATATTCTTTCCGAATTCGGTTCAGTTAGCAGTCCTTTCTGTCTGCAAGCCATGTGCCTGGACTACCTATCCCTCCTATTTTCTCTTACAAGGTTTTCGTTTTATGAATCAGTATACAAGATGGATAAAAGTGTTGATTCTACTGAGCTTTTAGAACTACTCTTAGGATGTGTAGTTCTAATAGGGTAGAAAAACTCTCTTCCATCTCATTGTTATGCTAGTTATACTGGAATAAAGTGGCACTTGCTTACTTAAAACGTTTCATGAGGGATTCGGTGAGAGTGGGACCGGTAAGTGATTTTACTTCACTCAGTATTATATGTCTTACTTATTCTGTGCTTCACCGTCACCGTCACCAGACCTCAGACCACTTCAGCAAGTCATTCACGGCTCGCACCAAATGCAACCTATTTAAGACCATCATCATCACATACTCCCCTCCAACCACCAACGCAAGTCTTTATCGTAGTAAGTACATAATACAATATAAGTATAAATATATATCTTATATTATATGCTCAGGACTTTCCCTATGGCCTCTCCAGTTTCCAACCAAATGATTGTGTACACTCGAAGGACAAGGGTAAACTCTTATAAGGTTTTCCTTAACACAGATGTGCGTATGTATGGTAATGTACTGGAATTGTCCTAAAAGGAGCATCCTTAATGGATTATTGCTGTTTTTAAAATTCTCTTGTCGCACACTAAATCCCCACTCCACATTGCCTGCACACACAACTCAAACACGTAAGAAGTGTGGAGTACGGAGAGTCAAGCTTTCCCCCTCTATTACTAACTCACAGCAAACGTAACTCGAGTCCGTTTCAAGAGATGCTGCACTTTTCTTTCTTACTTTTTTATCTTCTTCAGCCTCTAGTTATCCTTCACAGATTCTTCGAGCCTTTCCTTCTTATTTGCGCTATCACATGGATAGATCTTATCAGCTCCCAAGCAGCCTTCTTCTTGTCTGATTATCAACAGCATAGCATTTATCTAGAACAATTTGCTTCACATCGACATCGTACGCCATGCCGATCTTACCTTCTTAGAGATATTTATACCGATCTTAGAGACCTTATATCTGAAAAGATATAAGGTCTCTGTCTCTGACCAATCTGTTTAAAACGAATTAACTGGGTAGCTTCCAGAAAATTCAAAATCAAAATTATCTAAATCTTTTTTTTTCTCTCTCTCTCTCTCTCTCTCTCTCTCTCTCTCCCATTTGTTCACAAGGAGATAGGAGAAAATAATCTTGGTAGCCTGCGATGACTCGCAACAGGAAAGATGTGTGAAGCCTACACTATTCCCCCTGTGCTGTAGCTGTGCATCGTTATCGTTACTTGAATTGGTGTCTCACCTTGCCCTTTACGGTGAGTAAGTGAAACGCTTGAGAACATCTCGTCGAGTGTGAGATTGACATTAACAGTCTCACCGATGGCCGCATGATCATATAAATTCTATCAAGTATCCTATTTCTCTAAAAACCATTAAAAGTTCATAGCTACATTACAATCTTGTGATGGCACTAGCTGATGATGAAATCAAGCTCTTTTTTCTGAATTCGGGTGATTAAATCTGGTGAGAGTAAATCCTTTCGCATCCTGTCATACCCGGAAGTATCACCAACTGACGAATCTTCAGAAATTAAGACCAGCTGCAATGTCCGCCACATTCCTCCTCCGAAGAGAAACACTGAAAATTTACAAAGTCTTTACAGCATATAATATGGTACTGGTTGTCAACCTCGAGGGAGACATGACTTATGAAAAGGTCTGGGAATACTAGTCTTTATCTTGACCACCTGGCCAAGTCCCTCTGCTCTTTCGTCCCATCATTATATTTGACATTGTCATTTCCGCTGAAAATTACATGTAAAATGGAGTATGTATTTACCTGCCAATTATTTTGTGGCCTGTAATTGCTTTCCTGAATACTAATCAAATGTCAAATGGGAATTCCTTATCGGAGGCACTAATGTGAGGGAAAACCACGGGATTTTCGTATCAAAGATTAGCTGCTTCACACACAGCTAATGATATGAATTATAAACGGAAATAAATATCGCATGCTCTCGTCAAAGTCAAGGTTCCTGCTTACCAAAAACTTCCTATAACCCGCCCATCTTGAAAACGTGATTGATTGTATCTTTATTAGTAACATTCCATGATTTCATTCCTTTTAACCTTCAAGATTCAAAACATATTAGATCAAACCAATCATCCGCAAATATGTCTACAAGACTTGATGTCGTATGAGATCTTCAATTCAAAGGTGAGCGAGACAGAATTGTAAATAGTGTGTAAACTATTCTGAAAGCAGTATAGGAATGATGAGTCCCTTCGGATGTCGCCTCTGAATTCATTGGATTAACTTGAGAAAGCAAAAATTATTACTGGTTATGAAATTGCAAAAAAACAAAACTGCCCATTCTTCGTGCAGTTGGAATCTGTGCGTCTAACTGTGAAATATAATTCAGTGCCAGAAAAATACGTACCCGTTTTTACCCTTACCCCTCAACCCATGATTTCCAAGACCCTATTTCTTATTGGTGTCGGTTCCCCAAAATTCCTACGTACACAGCACAGTAACTTGACACGGTCTATTGTTTCATGTCAATTTTCGGATCCCAACGTTCAGTCATCCAGGCTGGGCACGCTATTTTCTTCCTATCCAAGATGATTAAACGAAATGAGAACTGCTACGAGTTTGCTTGCATACCTGGAAAAAATTAATCGCCCAGCTAGACACACATACTAATAACACTGAATGTACCACCACCACTTACCTTCCTTTTTCTAAAACCATCAAGCATGACATCTAACGTATGCAAGAGCAACTATATCCTTGTATAGTCTGAAAGTGGCAAATTTGAAGTGTGGTCGTCCGCAATACATATTACATAGTACCGTATGTCAATGTGTAGATTCGCTGCATACAAAACATAAACAAAAGATCCGGCTTCCATGTGGCTTTGTTTGCAGGGTTATGTAACAACTTTTACGGACGCTTTAAGTAATATAGTTCTTTCTAGGAGTGAGTAAACGTTATGCCGCGAGTCTTTGGTAATAATAATTCAATTGTTTCAAATCGTAGGGTTCATAGCTGAACATTCTACCTTGCTTTTCGAGGTTAATGAATCATTTTTTTGCTGGAAAGCCCTGAAGAATTATTGAAGATATTTTAATTTCAGCGATGTTTTTGATCAAGTTGTGGCAAGTTTACACAGAGATTCAATTTGGGGGGCAGTAGCTGTTAGATCACCGTTGACGGTGTCTTAGAGATTTGCTCAAAAGGTAAGCTTGCATAACCTTCTGTTGTGTAAAACATTACTTTAATCGTTAGTTTATTTGTTACACTCAAATTTAAAAGCATGACTGAAGTATTCAAGTGTCAAAAATTAGATTTTGATTATGTGAACGATAATAACTATTCATGCTATAGGTTCCAAATTTGTCATCAAGATGTCCGGCACTGATTCTAGCGAGGATTCCTCTGATTGGGAGGAAGTAAAAGAAGAGGATTATGATCTTCCCAAAATATGCAATGAAGATCCAGAAAGTATAAAAGAATATACGCAAAACTTGAATATTCCTACCGAAGGTATACAGATTACTCTGGAGGGTTCTGGCAATAATCTTGGTAAGTCCTGGAAGGATTTTTATTTTCTTGCTGAACAGTAACTGCTTTTGTGGACAATATTCTTAAAAATTTCAGAAGTTAAATTACAGCATTATTTTTTATTACTTTCTGTTATAGGCAAGAAAAAGAGGGAATTCGACGCTGCCGCATATTTTCGTCGGCGCATGAACGGTAGGAGAAAGGAATTGCAGCTGTATATGCACCAAACCCATTTATTGTGCCTACTTGGTCGTGGATTGTATGTAAACAAGATACTGAAGTGTGAAGATATTTTAGCAGTAGGATTAACTGTTCTTCCTGCCCAGAAATCTAAAGCTCCGAAGAATATTGATCTAGGTTACTTGGAATCCTTCATAAAATGGTTTAAAAAGACTATGTCAATCTCGGATGTTCCTGAAAAAAAAAGCGACAGTGAAAACCTTCTAACGGAACTGGAAGAAGAGCTTAATGATCGTGTCGTAAAAAATGCAGAACATTTTGTCTATGGCTTCATTGTGATACTTCGATCCTTAAGCGTGACAGTCAGACTCGTTTGTTCTTTGCAACCTCTTCCTCTGAAGGCACCAACATCTGAATTATTACAAGATCCAGAAAAGAAAGGGCGTCAAAAGGGTACTGCTAAGGAAGAGGACCAGAAATTTAAGCGAGAAGAAAGTCCCACAACGTCAAAAGCTGTCAAGAAAAGCTGCCAAAGTTTTCACACACCATGTAAAAAGTCTTCAAAGCCAAAAACCAAACCTACCGAACCAGATCCCTGTAGAGCTTCCCAGTCAAAAACACCATCAAAGAGCAAAAATAATTCTGGAGTACCTGAAACATCCCCAGTCCCTGTCAAGAAAACCGAAGGACGGTCATCAAGAGCTAAAAGACAAAAGCGAGATAACGCCAGTACCTTGAGAGACGGAACTGAGAATGATTCGGGCTTCGATGTCAAAGAAGAAAGTCAATCAGATCACGATTCCGATTTTGACTTAAATAGATCGTCTAGTAGCACTAGAAGGAAAAGAAAGGTGCCCCCTAAATCTAAGCCAGTCTCGTCCAAAAAGAAATGTAACAATTCTAAGAAAATTATTGGTAAAGGAAGAAAAATGATATCCAGTTCGGAGGATGAAGCGTCCACCACTGTTGGTACAAAATCTTCGAATAAAAAGAAGCGGACGGTAACTGACACTTGGGCGGAAGTTTACCTCGAGGAAGAAGAACGTTGGGTCTCTGTAGATATCCTTAATGGTAAAATTATGTGTGATAGCGACTTTGAGGTTAGTTCGTAAGTTCATCCTCGAGCAATAGTTTTGAGTAGTTTTTGAATGTAAAGCTTGTAGTTTGCGCTAACTTCTTTTACTATTACTCAGCCAAAAGCAACTCAACCCATGGCTTATGTAATCGCATTTGACAACGATCAGCGCGTGAAAGATGTCACGAGAAGATATGCTTCGAAATGGATGACCGCCACACAAAAAATTCGTGTCCAACCCAAGTGGTGGATTAAATCTCTCAAGCCTTTTACCGGACGGAAAACAAGACGAGACAGGGAAGAAGATGAATACCTGGATCAGCAATTGATGAACCAGTCTATTCCCAGCACTGTTCAAGAGTGAGATACCAATACTTTCACTGTGATCAGGTCATCTTACCGCAACAAGCTGTCATGTTTATTCAAATTAACAATTTATTCCAGGGTTAAAAACCATCCGCTCTTTGCCATGCAACGACATCTGTTGAAATTTGAGGCTCTCTACCCACCTGATCCCCAACCTTTGGGATTTATAAAAAATGAGCCCGTTTTCCCACGCGAATGCGTTAAAACTCTTCATTCCCGAGAGCTTTGGTTACGACAAGCCAAAGTGGTCCGCTTAAATGAAGCTCCATACAAAATTGTAAAAGCGAGACCAAAGTATGATCGGGTAAGCAAGTCAGCAATTAAACATTGGTTATATTGAAAGAAGTTTCACTTTCGCAATTTAATAAATACGATTAATGGTTTGCGTTCAAGGGGACAGGACAAGTGATAAAAGATCGACCTCTAGATCTTTTTGGAGATTGGCAAGTGGAAGATTACGTACCACCTCCTGCGGTAGATGGCAAAGTTCCCCGAAATGATTACGGAAACGTGGAATTGTTTATGGCTAAAATGTTGCCCAAAGGAACTGTCCATTTGCAAGGTAAAACTCTTATCTCTTTCTAAAGGCTCATTTCCGTAAAATGTGTTTGTTTTAAAGTGTATTTCTATAGAATGCATTTATTTTACCGGACTGGTTTTGTCATAGCGAAAGATAGAATACGCGGGTTTCAAAAACACGTACATTCTATCTATCGCCATGACAAAACCAGTATGGTAAAATAAACGCATTCTATGAAAATACGCCTTTACAGCATCGGGTTTACCATAGCGTTAGATAGAATATGCGTGTTTTCAAAACCCGCGTATCACCATATGGCGTTCCTTTACAAAATAAAACGCATTCTATGAAAATAGGCCTTAAGTTTGTGCTATGGAACTCCTTTCGTAACTGGCAATGGTTTTATATTTTCTTCTGACCTATATAATTTCTAACTTAATAGAACCTGGACTTAATCGTGTAGCTAAGAAATTAAATATTGATTGCGCACCAGCTGTCGTTGGCTTTGACTATCATAGTGGTGGATGCCATCCAACTTACGACGGTTTTGTCGTTTGCGAAGAGTACAAAGATATCCTTTTGGATGCATTACGAGAGGTAAGTATAAACTTAAGTAATATGCGGTGTTAGTGCTGTCTGCATTGAGTGAAACGAATAGTAACATTGCTATGCGCCGCTTATTGCATGAAGATATCTTTTGAGCTTTAACTTTTTATATCAAATTTTTCTGCTCATTTTTCTTAGCCTAATTTACGTTTTTGCTTTGTTTTTTTTCGTTGCAGGATCAAGAGGAGTCTTTGAAACGAGGAGAAGCTAAACGTAGTAAGAGAGTAAGAGATACATGGCGTCGAATAATCCGAATGGTGATAATCCGTCGAAGACTGGAAAGAAAGTATGATATGTTTGGTGCATCAACTTCAGCTACGACTTCCAAGCGTAGTGTGGCTGCCAACAGTGCTAAACCCGTACCTAAAGTGAATGGAAATCAGAAAAGCCGCCGTGGACGTGGACGTCGCAAAAAATAACGATGATAGTAATCAATAAAAGGAGCTTCCAGTTTTATCGTATTGGTATTCCCCGTAACCAGGATTTCTCACAGTAAAGTATTAAGTAGTTTCCCACCTATACTCAAAGGCACTAACAAGTACACTCAGTTTCATTAATAAGGAAACTTCACTCAAGTATTCATAGTAGACGGTGTATTTATTTTAACACTCATGCACGCTTCCTTATGAGCGCAGTATGATTTTATTTTTAATATATTAAACATATTTTGAAACATTAAAATATATTAGGTAGTATTATAAGAAAATAAAATATATATACTTGCGACATTAATGACTAGCTGTGAAATCAGAAGCGTCGGACAACGTAAGAGCTTTACTGTTTAGTAATACATATCTCATGTGTAAATCGTATAGCCTGACTGCTTTAGAATTTGAACACGCAGTTTATAAAATCCAGATTTAATTACTACGGTATTTACAAGTTGTTGTACAAGTTTGGAATAATGACTATATACGCTAGTAATGATGTTCTAAGTTCTCATGCTCATAATTTCCAGATAAGTTTCGTAATTAATCATTTTGCATGAGTGGCTGATAACCAGGCATGCACTTAAAGCCTCTGACTCGTTGGAAAGGATAATTTGAGCGTGGCTGTGTTAGCATGAGTTTTTTTATGTCTTTTCATTTACGAAGACTTCTAATGCGGGTGAACGTGCTCCTTCTGTTTTATTCAGTCAAGATAGTTCGTGAAAACTTTGTGATCCGTTAAGCTGTGGAATAGGCTGCATCTGGAGTTCATTTGTAGTTGAGCTGGAAGTAGATGGCAAAGTTAGATTTCGTCTAAGATGGGCGGGGCAGAGACTTCGTGTTAAAGTTCGGTGGCATTCTCTGCATCCAGGTTCCCCATGATATCTTTGCATTGTTTTCCATCTTTTCTTCTGTATATGCCTTGTCGATTTAGCGAATTCAGAGCCATCCGATCTCTGACTGGATTTCCGTTTGTGTCTCCCGCCTCGGCAATCATCCGTTCGTCTAACACTTTGGAATCTGACGGTTGAGGAAGTTGACCCTGACGGCTCAGATATTCTCGACTTGCTATCAAAAATTACCATATTGTCAGTAGCTCTCCAATTTTGGTTGATAATCGTAACCCTCCGTATGCACATGAAAATCAGACATCAGCATGAAGCAAACAATCAGCGAGCACATATTCAGCTTCACATGCACGTCTAGATATTTCTTTAAGTGTTACAGCAAACAGTTTCTACTCGTAGCGTCGTAGCTCAAGCAGCGCGTTGAAGTCTTGTAAAACTTGCCACACTTCCCTGTTTAATTTCTCGTCCATTAAAAATACAAATAGCAGGGACAGTTTCATTCCACCGTAAATTCTACGGCGGAGAGCAGAAATAGGCGTCTAAATCTAGGAAATCATTGCCACCCCTCTCATTAAGTTATCCCATAGCATATGGCAATCAGGCATCATAGCAGTAATCATTATACCACTAGCCGAGTGTGACCCAAACTTTCTAATGACTTTTCAGGATATACTTCTCTCCAAGATACCATGCAATCCTGCAAAGAATTTGTCAAACCGCGTGTCGCAAACGATAGCTACAAATTTATGTCATTATTCCCAAGTTAACTTGTTCTAAAGTCGGCGTAATCAGGACTAAATACTCACTCTTTGAGACTCTGAGACTGATATGGACCCTGGGAATCAAATCATTTCGCAAATCTACAACTCATCAGAGCAAAGTGAATTATTTTCTTCATCTGTGTTCTGTGTGCTTTTATGAAATACGCGCCAGAAACTGGAATCAGGATATTTTGGATGAACGGTAGCGTGAAAGCATCATAAAATTTTATATATATATAATCGGGTGAAACCTATGTATGCAAACCTCTTGTTCAGCTCAGTCACTATTGTGCGGAAAGAATCGATTCCTATGAGACTGAAAATTGACTTTCTGATTCCCACGAAATATCGCCCGGACAGTATTTCTAACAAGGTTTTTATGGCCACCTCACTCACCTAAGTCGCTAACTCTATCAAAAAAGACAATTAGCAGAAATGGCAGCATGTCATTGTCCTTGAATGCCTAAATACATTCCCAGCACCTCCTTTCGATCAGAGTGCTGCTCTGCTGAACAAATATGCTGGCATTTAGTCTTTGCTAAAATGCGGAGAAAGCAGAACTGCTGAAGGCATGGAAGATGTTTGAGGGAAGCTCAACACTCAGCACTCCTACATACATGTGGATGCCTCCACGAAATGACATCGATCGATAGAAACCCATCAATATGAATGCTAGATACTGTGGGATGAAATTTACGGGGTGTCTCTCGGCGTCGTCGTTATTAACCGATGGTCCACATGTGCGAATCAGTGGCAAAACTACTGCAAACATAGGACCTCCGTAGGAGTTTAAAAACTTGCGAGGATTTAGGAACCAAGACTATAGAGACTGAGACACACTTCCAAGTTCATAAGGAAGGGCATTGGTGTACATTAAGGGTGAGGATTGGATTCTAAGAATGATTTAAGGTCGTTTCTCTCACTAGGTTTCTTTGAAGATGACTTTCTCTGCTATTATCGTCTTGACGTGGATGTATGGGTGTCATTGATGCTTTCGCTACCGAGAGAATTTCTTGCAGTGTGGTCATAAGATAGCCTCGGTGGTGAAATTCATGCGAAACTACAATGAGAATACAAAAGGGAGGTTATTTGGAATCATGGAAGTGGAAAAGAAGGATGTCGTTCGTGTTAGCAATAGCATTTGTGACCATGAAATACAGTAGAAGCATGCTGTCGGTAGTGACTATTTTCTGCTGTAGATGCCTTCGATCCGTCGCCTCCAAGTTAGACTTGTATTAAATAAGGGCAACACTCGTACAAATGGAGTTGTATCTATACGAATTTTCTTTCACTTTCTATGCCATTTTTCTTGCATGACCTCGACCTTAAGTTTTCACTACGATACCCATCGTCAAGATTTACAGTGCCTAGTGGAAATTCAGCCTTTTCCTGTGATTATATTCCTCCCAAAAATTGAGACTCTACCTGACCAAAGTCGTTGAGAAAAAAGCTGGAAATCACAGGAGAAAGCTGAGAAAGGAAGGGCTGGAAATATAAAAGGTTGTAATCTCTAACCCTTCAGCGACCGTAAAATGTGTCACGAACTTCCATAATCTTCTCTTCGACGTAGCTTCCGGAATCCTTGCAATTTATTACAGACTTACACAATCTCCACCCTCATTTTGTTGAGAGCGGACATAATTGAGAGCAGAATTGGAAGTATACAAATCCCAAGTACTTGAACACTTATATTCAAGTCATCAGAGGAAATAAAGATGGGAACTTTATACAAGTTACGTTAGAAAGTAAGCCACAAAATGGAGGTAACATTTGAATAGCGGAGCCAAATATTGTGGTTATTCGTAGCGTCTAACAAATCATGGAGCAGATGTGATGCATATGTATATTATGCAGCAGACAAAGCTTGTTTCACACCATTTCATGAAATGTATCTTTGCTTGGGAGAGTTATGTACTGGTGGAGGATCTCAGAGTCTAACGAAAAGGAGGATTTACGACCGAGGTATCCCAGAAAGTTACGCTAGTTTCCTGGGCATCCAGTTTGGATACGGTCTTCCTTAGCTGGGGAGTTAATGGTCTCAGAATCCTTGCTACGTGTGAGTGTTTATACATTTCAGTCCCTTAACTTCTAAAATTTAGTCGTCTTTCCTAATGTATGGTTGGACCTGAGTCTTGAGACCATATGGCCAGGACATTATGGAACTTCTTTATGGTGAAAGTAATTTGAAATTCAAACTTTCAAGATACTCAATGCTCAGAATAAAGGGTTTTATGCTTCAGAGTTTCGGGTGCGAAAGCTGATTATTCTCATTTCTTCTTCTTTCCCTTCCTAAGATTTTTGCGCGGTTACTCTTCTACCTGTAGTCTCTAGTACGAATCATAAGTTGTTCTCGACAGGCTTACGACTGACTACGACCACTTTAGTTAGTTATGTGCTCACGTCCCGGATAAAAATGTAAGCATACAAATTAATTACCACAGTCTTACTTACATATGGAACGTTTCTAATATTTTCCACTCCGATACCTTGGGAATTATGTTGCTTATCAATAAAATCACAAGTTCCGGAAGATAGGTAACTATGGAAAGCTCTAGGTATGGGAATTATCTTCCACGAATAATTAATTCTTATGGTCTATGTTCTCGCAATCCCGAGCACAACTGCTCTTTATAGATGAGATTGGGGGCATAATGAAACAGAGTAGACAGGATAAGAAGAAGACGGATACATAAGAATTGAAGGAATAAAGGATTTGTGCTTTGCGAAATTTGGAGAAAAGTGAAAAGTTGGGGAACAGCTTGATGAGAATAAATATTAAGTGATCAGTCTACCTACACACCAACTACTTTAATTAGACTGGATCGAATCCGAATAGCCGCGAAGACAATTTTAAGAACAATTCTTCATGATCGTGATAACCTGTATCTTGACATACCATGCCAGAAATAGATGATTCAGGATTGGTCTAGGGACTCTAGAATTTGGAGCAGAAGGGCCTTGTACTTATACGAGTACCAAGTATTAGATTCCAGAGCACTGGCTCGAAACAATGCATGGGAAAATGGGAATGGGAGCATGCTACTTGGTATTAAGCTTCTTTTTAGGCTTGCAGAAAACTTTTCGTTTCAGCTCAAAACTTTAGCAGGCTCACCAATATGAGAGCATAGCCTAATGTAATCATCAATAATTGCACGAACGGAAAATCTGAAATGTGTGGGAGAAAGTCATGCACATCCATATATAACTTGGTCGTGACGGCCCTAGAGATTTACGCTTTTCTTTGGAGAGGAATTCCGATAATATACTACAATGCCTTGTTAGGCATGAAGCGTTACTATTACACAGCCCTGCTCCTTCCTACCTCACAGATGCCAGTCGTAATTAAGTTTAGCAATAACAAATCAGTCTACCTCGCCAACCTCGCCTGCCTGCCACCCAAAGTGGCATGCAAGCGTGCAATTCCACACAAATAAATCAATTTGAGGACGAATGAGTGAGCATAATCCATTTCTTTTTCAAATAAACTTGTAGCATGGAAGGAATATTCTCTGCTACTGTTGTTACCAAAAATATAAGTGACCCATCTAGTTCAAGAGTAAAAGAGCAAAGACAGGAAATGGGAGGATTACATCCTATCATATTTATATGTTATTTTCCCATTTGGGGGCAAACTAAGAAAGACCCACGCAGCAACACTCGTAATGGCATTGACAGAGTCTCCTTGACTGAACTAATACAGCTAATAAAGGATGCCAACTTTGCGATTTCAATCTGGAGGGTGATGGCTGGCGGCTTTCTTCAATTTCATGCACGTGAGCAAGGAAGGGGCGTACACGAAGGAAACAATTTTAAAAACTACAAGTCTATGCCAACAGAACTCCACATAAGCATCTACGGAAGTACGTGTAAAGCAAAAGCTTGGAAAATCCGGGTGAAAGCAAGCCAGCTTTGCTTTCTCTTTTTTCCCTAAGGTTAGCAAGGCACAGACAGAGATAGAGGGAGGAAAAAGAAGCACCGGAATGAAAGTACAGAACCATACTCAGAATTGTTGCTCAAGTTAAAGCAGCAGGCCTCCTGGAGCCCTTGCTTCACGCGTAGATTAAAACATCCGTATATGATTGGATTTACAGCGCTGTTTAATAAAGCCAACGTGTCTGCCAACACCATAATTGTTTCTGGGATTTCAAATTTGTAGTCAGTGAATATTCGGATATTGTAGACCACAAAGTATGGTGTCCAGCAGACTACAAACGTGATGACGATACTTAAGCTCATCTTCATTGTTTTAATCTTAGCTCGAGGTATAACGCGAATATCACAGGTCTTCCGAAGGAGTGTGAACCCATCTGAAAATAAAGAAACGTCATTACATTTCAATTCTTAACCGCAATCCCCCGCCATCAGTAATATTGTCTTTTCGGAGTATCCAAGCAGGACTGTAAAACAAGAAGGAATACGGACTACGGATAGTAGAATATGAACATGTGGTCTGAACATGTGGTAGACAGGGGAAGGTAGAAAAAGATGGAATTTTGCGTATAAAATCCTCCCCCAATTTTGGCATGCTTCTTTCCCACCCGTCACATGAAATATGCTACCTTCTAAACCAGGCCAGATTTGAGCTTCAATTTCACATTGAATCAGATCTCGCAAACTTTCACCCATAGCTGCATAGGCTCGCAACAAATTCTTTCCCTTCTTCACTTTTCTCTCCTACGCCCAGCGCCCAGCAGCCCAATCCCACTTTTTAATAGCCATCATCAATCATGCATATTCATAATAGTTTCTTTTTCTGTGGCTCCACCAAACATATGTGAAGGAATGGTTTCCGCGTTGAATTTTAATCTTTACAAAAGGAAAGGATTTTACAAAGCTTGCGTGGACTAGATCATAAAAGCCAGGGATTTGCTTCCAACCTCCACCGCTCACACGATATTTTTAAAAAATACAACAGACAATAGAAGAGGAAGCGGAAAACTTTCTCCGACTAGGAAAAGACACTAGAACATGCACACACAGTAGTTCTAGAAGACATCTCTTTTTCTTCCCCAATACCTGACATACCTTTGCTTCTACCGAAGGTAAGACAAGAGTCGGCAGGCACTAGAAAGATGGACAGCAGTTTATTTGGCCCCACATTTTCAAGAAATGTCAAATAAGCTTATGTAATTTCCCTGTTCGTATCTCTTTCCTGCCAACCTTTTAGAGAGCTAATAAAACCTATTCTTTCCGACTCTTTCTCGCCCTACTACCTTTTTTGCGAATTTCTTCCATTATATTATTTATTTGATCGCGTCGTAATCTAACTCCTTCTGACGCTCTCCATTTCAGCAGAATTATTTACAGCTTCAGTAGAGCTCGTCCTTGTCAATTACAATCAGAGTCCAGGGTATGTGTCCAAAAACTGCAAACTGTTCAATATTTCCCCTTTATCCCGTTCTCTTTGAGTTCCTTCATCAACTTATTCAGCTCTTACTCACTTTGGATCAAGTTTCTTCTACCAAGCCATCAACCGCCAACTACAGAATGCACCGAACTTAATGAGTTTCCGTGAATGAGAAGCTAGACAGTTATTCGCCGTAGTCCTCTTTAACCAGGCAGGTCTAAGTAAGTATACTTGGATTGTGATATTGAGGATATCACAGCGGCTGTGATATCTGTCGACTACGTTGTGATATTGCATTTTTCATATCACAACTGTAGCTAACTTCAAAGGATGTTTTAGTTGAGATGTTGTGGAAATTTTATTTCTTGGCCGATTTTCGTATTTTTTGTTTTAAAACACATCTGAGGTCTCCTGCACACAATAATCCGGGGTGCAAGGCGCTCTAACTGCCATTATTTGGAAGGAAATAAAAATTAAAGTGTGCGCCATCATTGAATTTTCCACTCCCATAAGAAAAGCATTGGGATTCTCACGCGCAAGCAGGTTCTCCGTGTAAAGTAATTGTAAAGTGGAATTACGGGTAGGAGCGCACTCCTACAGAGTTTTTAAAGTTGGATTACTTTACGTTGAATGCCTATGTGACATTGAGCACTGCCTTTATACAAAGCGCAGCGCATGTTAAATAAGAAATCAAAGACGGAAGAAGTTGTTCTCTGGGAGCATACTATTATTATATTCATAGAGAAGCAGCATAATTACAATCCCTAGGGCTATTAGATTTATGTTAGGAATAGCGGAGGGATGGTGGTAATCGCTACCACACTACTGCACAATCCCAGGCAGTGATTTCGCTCCGGTCAATCACAGACCGTTGCTGGTTAGGAATTAGATAAAGGAAGGTAAAGCCAGCATCACACTAGCCAAGGCCGACCATCACAGTCAAAGGCCAGGAAAAGAATGATATCGAGTATTAGTTAGATGAGCCCTTTTATACTTTTGCGTTCCCGTACAATTACATTGGGAGACTTAGTTAAGGTTAAGAAATACTCAATGAGCTTGAGAACAACAAGCTAGAATGTAGAGCTGGAGCAAATCACTCGCTCACAGCGTGATTACAGTTTACATAATATGGTCATACGACAATAGTTAATAACGGAATAATCCCTTCCCCAGGATTACATGATTCACCGGCTATTCCATATAAAATAACGTTACATCCGCTGTAGTGGAGAACTGAAAGTTTTCTGAGTTCTCTTTCCAATTGCTCCGCTCAGGAGCGTCCCAGAGTTAAACGGTTAGGCTTGCTGGATAGCTGAGTCTGTTTTCTCAATTTCATGTAAAATATTATCTCTCCAGGTCACAGTTTAAAGTAGCTGCAACGCTTACACTGAAAAACGTCAGCTTTCTTCGGCAGTAGACTTCCAGCGTTGCAGTATCTTCGAACTTTGACCTAAGAACATGAAATTTAATTCAAAACATAGAAAAAGACCAACAATGCAAATTGCTTGGCATTGTGACAGTCTTGTCTTGAGTGAAGTAATGGATAAAGCAAGCCGAGGAAAATCTTACGGCTATTTCCTGTTTGTATTTCCCTATTTTCCGATATCAAAGGATCTGTGATATCATGTGATATCATGAGCTTGCTAGTACTACAGTTCTGTGACAATTATATCACAGCTGCTGTGATAAATTTCCTTAGTTATGGTACTTGTTCCTGCCTGTTAACCATTTTAGGGCTCAACTTCCAGATACATGCTTGTACACTATTCTATAATAACTAACTCCTTGTGCATTGTGCTGAAACCCGAGCATGTCACATCTTCTAGCGTTCTAGCTTTACTTAAAAAGACTTCGCGTCTAATAATAATAATGGAATATTCTAATTTACTTAAATACTCCATAACTCACACGCTCCGCTCCTCAATCGCGGCTCCCCTGTCTCGCTCATTCATTTTCCTCGTAAGTACTTTTAGACCCCTTGAACTAAACCATAGCTTTCGGCTGATTTCTCGCATGTTGCCAAAATACTTCCTCCTATTTAGAAATCCGTACAGTATACATTTTAAATAGAGATCTATTAATGAGATTCGTTTATATATAAAAGTTCATAACTTCCTTTAGTTGCTCAAATTTCTCTCCTCGATTGAGTTCAGTTAGCATTTAAGTCTGGCTATACAACATTAGAACTGATATTCTGATCTACTCGTAAGTATAGCCCGTTCAAGCAAGCCGTACTGAGGATCCGCCAGCTGTATTTACACAAAACTGAAGCTATAACTGCGAAGAAAGTTGCTGGCTGTTGCTGTTGCTAGTGAAACTAATATCAAAATGAAGCCCATTTTCTTGCGCTTTTACCACATTTTTTCAACAGTTAGAGATGCAGATCATAGGTCACAGCGTTGCAGTAAACACGGCGGGGTGAAAAAAAAAGTTTCAAGCCTATGTTAACAAACGGATATTCTAATTTTGTAAAACTCCACTTATAACAGGTTCCAGTTATCTTTTGAAGCTCTTTAAAAGCTTAAACCAACAGTCGGAAACTCCTTCATAATATTGTGAACAGATTCAGAAAAAAATCTATCTTGAATAGTATTAAAATTTAAAAACTCGTCGGACTAGGAATTAGGGGTAAGGCAACTTCTCCTTCCCGACTACCCAATCTTTCAACATCTCTGTTCCAGTCCTCCATTAACAAAGTCGACTTTCCCCATTGACATCATGAAGCCCAACAGTGCCCTATCTAGTGTGGTCACGCATTCCGACCTTTGACCTCCCAAACACTTTTCGTAAAGCCATTTACAATCTGTCTTCCCTAACTTACAGTGGCGTTCCAGGAGTGTATAATGTCGATATTTTTTCCGTTTTTGTAAACCCAATTGGATAATTTCTCGACCAGGTGGCGACTCAGATACATTAACTGACACGGGAATCTCATTTTGAGATGGTGAATTCTCTCTAGCCGCAAACAGGTCAATTTTTCGTAAAACACTCGAAATTAGAGTTTAACTAGGTCTTTGCATTTTTGGCGATGAAAGGTTCTCAGCTTTAGATTTTCTTTGTTCATGAACAAAACGCTGAACATCAATAACTGAGCAAAAAAATGATATAACTCAGCTTTATAAGGTCATCCGCAATGACCCTACCG
Source organism: Sminthurides aquaticus (assembly GCA_906901655.1). Lineage (NCBI taxonomy): Eukaryota > Metazoa > Arthropoda > Collembola > Symphypleona > Sminthurididae > Sminthurides > Sminthurides aquaticus. The sequence goes on from CAJQTT010000001.1 coordinate 711,200, forward strand.
GTCATTCCTCCTCTGCCTTCAAAATTAGGCCTTCAACTTCAGACTCCAATTTCTTCGACATTTCTCAAAATTTTGAAATGAAAATTTGACATATTGAGGTCAATGATATTGCACTTCTTTTGAATCTACCACGAAATCTGTAGCTACCAAAATGGCCATTTTGTCGTACAATTTAGTTTGTGCAAATACAGCTGGCGGACCCTCTGTATAAGCCGGAAGATAATCATGTTTAAGACAAATTCCAAATTCTGGAGGAAAATAAATGGCTTGAAATTTAATTTACCCAGTGTTTTCTTGTACCTTTGTCTTGGTTCATTGCTCCGTTACGGGTTTCATTCCCGCAAAACATGAAGTTTATCCCCATAGTCGGGCTACAGGGAGAAGCATTGAACCAGGTAAAGGAGTACTTTCGTTTCAGTGATTGCTGCACAAACAGCTTTGTAAAATACGCAAGGGAAGCCAACCTTGGCTGAAAAGAATATTTATCGGGGAATGAATAGCAGCACTGAAAAAGAACGTGAGAACATTTCTATTTTCTCGGGCAAGACTGTTTTTATAGGTTTCCCTATCTTTCTGAGTCTGAACTATTTCCCCATCGGAGATAGATGAAAGTGAAGAGTGGGGTGAGAAGCGAGAGGATTCCATTTGCTTAAATTCCCGAAACTAATGAGTTTGATAATGAAAGTGCTGGAATGAAAAGTAGTAAGGTGTGGTGTAGGGAAGAATTCCCTTGGTTGCTTCTCAGTTCTGTTTCCCCCAAAATCCAATTTTTTCTATCCCGTTCCTCCTCCAGCCATCCGTCTGTGCATGCAAGCCCTAGGCAAATGCTCTTCAATAACTCATATGTATAGAACTAGAATTTTTACCGATCGAAGCCATTTTTTGAGTATTTCCCTGCTGCCAAACGACTCTTGCCACACTGAAATAGCAAAAGGCGATCCAGAGGGCTGGAAAAATGAGAACGCTGCACGTCAGCCACACGAAATTCAATTTTTTCTGCCAGCCCGCCGTGTATCCTTCGGTATAGCAGTAGAAGACTGGAGATCCGTCCGCCTCTGTTCGCTCCACCTTTGTCAAACAAATTCATCCTTTTAGCTTAAAATCATCATCATCTTCAATTTATGCCAAATTCCAACGCGTTTGCAGACCAAACTATCACTTATTTTCAAGATATTCAGGAAAGGACAAAGCAAAAGAGATGCTCAATCAAAATAATTCCACCTTCCCTCTCCATTTACAGGTATATATCCCCCTCCTATGTATTACTTACTGTTCCTGAACTTCCTCGCTGTCGCCATCAGCCAGAGATTTCCACTTATTGCCCAATTTACCTTTCCCTTATAATCCTTTCATATTTTATGAAAATTACATCAAATATCCGTTCTCTCAAAGCCTCTCTTGACAGCCTGGAATTTACTTTTCTTCCTGCAAAAACAACCCGCTCTTTCCTCCAATATGCCTCCTCAAGGAACTTCCTTGAGCAAGAAGCTAATGCAGCTTAACCTGTTTATTCCTCAATTTCATCCCTATTTCTGACAACCTCCAACGCTTCCTCGTCATACCATACCCATTCCTCCTTCTCTCAACCTTTCCCTGGAAGAATTTTACTCATCCTAAGCTTTTGAACGTTGAAACTCATTTAGCGTACGAGATTCATATTGCCCAGAAATTCTGAAACCTTGGGTTTGCGGATTTTTTATTCCAAATAATGCTATGAAGTTCTTGCTTTGCCTCCTTTACCTCTTCTTCTTGCAGCCAATCCGCTCTAAATCTTCTGATTCTGAAAATTCTAGTCTCGGCTCCACAAAAGCCACGAGTGTATTACTTTATATTTATATAATTTTATGCGGAACGACAATAAATCAAGTCAAATAAGCCATCTGGATCCTTCCTTGCTTAGATCTCTCCAACTAGGATTATAGCTGCTGTGTAGGTAGGCTACAACACTGCTGTGTTTTTACAACTCCCTCGTACATGTATATACAACCATACCCTCAAATTATTTCTCTAAATAGCAATAGCAAGTAAGTATTAAGGCCCAAGTAGTACTCAAAACACATCCACTTGATTATGTACCCATTCCAAAGAATTAGCTCTTAGTTTACTTCTGCATCTGAAATATATTGCCCTAAAGGAATTCCAATGCAAAATGTCGTTATGTAAAGTGTACTTTCTCCGATAACTTTCTCCATTTTCTCTCTCTGTCTCTCTCTTTACCCCTCTCAGATGAAACGGTATAAACTCCTAATTCTCCTCGAATCCGTAAAATATAGCCGGCATTTTAATCTAAATTATTGCAATCATTTCCTAGGGCATTAACTAATCAAGTTCAGCTTAGGCAACGCTTGATTTGCAACCATACTAACAGACGCAATTATTCCTAGACAGAATTTCTGGGAACACTTCCTAAAAGCTTCTGGTTTCCGTATTATGAAACCCCATTTTCATGGGATTGAATAAACCCATGCAGTTAAGATAGTAAATTAAAAGGATGTTATTATATTTATACAATTCATAGCCCAAACGTTTCGCTTGTTGTTCTATTGGTAGATGGGTTAGTTTTCTCTCTCCAGGTTACTCCTCCCATTGGCCTTAATCTTTTTAAATTTCCTAGTCATAACCACGAAATAGCTGACAATGCTCAATCCCAAGTTTGCATGAGCTTACTTGAATACTACCAGAACATTGCCTGCCTGTTGTCTTGCAAAACCCAAGCCAGTAACAGTTTCTTAAAGGCATGGCTGTTTCGAATCGCTAGTGAAAACTACTCAAATCCTCTGTAACGAGCTCAGTCTACGTATTTTTATCTCTCTAAAACATTCTGTAAAAGTGGAGTTCAAAAGCTATATTCTAGGCAACGAGATGGCCATAAAAACTACAGTGAATATGAAAAAATCTACGTTCTTCTAGATTTTTTTTCATTTTTGAGCTTACTCGAAACGAGTAATTTGAATGTAACGAAACCACTGACTTGGAAAACGTGTAAACTAAATTTTTAAGTTTCGCACTTATTTTTACTGCGTTTCCCATTTGAAGGGAAATGAGGCATGTCCTGCTCCTGACGTTTATTTCAAAAATCTACAGCACAAATGAATTTCAGAGCAACCGAAAATTCTAGCTTTTTGTAATAAATATCTTACCTGGACAAAGATGAGCAAGTTGGGTATACCAAGTACAAGAGCCACGACCCATGCCGCAGCCACGACTTTGCGGGCTTTAGAAGAACTTGGATTAAAGTCAAGAGGTCGGCAAATAGCTTTGTACCTGTCCCAACTCATGGCCATGAGTATATAGGTTGTTGAGGATAAGGTAACTCCTTGAGTATACATAACTATTTTGCAGCCCGCATTACCGAGCTTCCATTCTTGAAAAACCTAGAGGAAAATGTCCAATTCAATTAGTACTTGACTTCTACGCGGAAATCTCGTGCGATTTACTTTCACCATAGGAATTCTAGTCTACAGTTCACATCTGCACTCTGCACCACTTCCCACCTTTCCATCAAGCCGTATCTTGTCCTTAAAATTAGAATTTCCACGTATCAACAAAAACCAGCAACTCCCCAGACCCCAACCAGCCAGCTCTCCCTCACTCTATTTTTCCATACACACTTGCTTTCCCTTTGAAGGTAGCTTAAATTCCTTCATGTCTTTGTTTCCCTCACATGCACAAACAACATGTATACTACGCTAACCGGGTACACTCTGCAGCTTTATCCTGTATTTGTTATTTCCAAGAGAATTTTTTCTCTTGAATCTTTACAAAGAGAAGCGTGGCAACTAAAGAAGAAAGCTTCTCATGTTGCCACATTGATAGCCCGCATATTCTTCAAATACAAAGCCGAATTTTACCAATAGTGTAGATCAATTTTATCCATCATACAGTCTTCATAAAAAAGAATACCCTTGCCCCGTGTATCAGATCAGAGCCTCTCAGATCTCTTTAATAATATCCTGTGATTCTCGATTATACTTTTCCCTTCGTCCTTCCCCGTAGTTTACGAACGTGAATACGAAATCTTTCTAGAATAGGAAACTTTACGAGCTTCCTCTTCAACTTCATTCCTGCAAAATAAAACAACCTCTTGCTTTACATAACCTCTTGTATGTTATACAGTTTTTACTGAGCGATATTGATATTAAGGAGCCAGGAATTCTTCTTAGCAATACATTTGACGTAGCTGCTGAGAGAGAGGGAATCAATCCCTACACGGTAGAGACTCCACCAAAGAAAGAATTTCTCCGCAAACTGTACAGGCAAGCCGCTCGAGTCTAGCCTGTGTACCAACTAACTACGCAAAACTCTTTTGCATGCTCAATGTTCCAGGATGGATTATGCTGTGGACATGGTGGTTTTAGCCAAGAAAAGATGTCAACAAGAAATTAATTAAACAAAGGCAAAACAATGTTTGCGCATCCTTCTTCTAATATTTTACAACCCGCGGGTAAACCGCTAATAAATATTGAGCATTTGTCTCCCGTGTACCGTAGCTGAAACATACCTATGGTTAGTCACGTTCTCCGCCTCTTCCCGTATCATACTTCTACTCTCGCGATTCCGTTTTCCAGTACCCAAAACCCAATCTCTTTCAATCCAGTTTATAGCCAACCTTTACAAAAGGAAAAGTTTCTGGGGAAATCCTGCACAGCGTGGAGCCTCGTATCGCAAGCTTCACAAATGACAACGGTTTCATTCAAATCCCTGTTTTATCGCTTAATCAACGACATCCTAAATGAATAACGGCAGGGGGCGAGGCGTGAGCTTAGCTAGGAAATTCTTGAATAAACTCGACAACTCAAACTATCTAATCCTGTATCCTACGCGGCTCCCGCCAAAGGCATCACCTTCATAATCTGCACGATTAATGGGAGAAATTCCTTTATTTTAGTTGCGACATAGGACAAATTCTTGTGCAATTGTTCAAACAATGATTCCCTATTATTTCTACAGAGACTTGCTTAGTAGAGAACGAATGACGGAAATGGCGTCCGTTAATCCTTCTTCATTCAGGACCGCTAAACCCCATACAACTTCCAATCTTTATGTTCCCAAAACTTGCTTCACTTAAACTTTCTTTCCTCCAATTTTGTTAAATAATTTTACTACCTTCATCAGAAGTTCTGCTTCAGAACCATCAGCTAACTAAATCTGACTCTCTCATTGCCAATTTACGCTTACGACTAAAAAAATCTAGAGTTGAATCGCACACAACTATACTAGACAATATTACGGAGATAGTCTCATTGTGAGAGAAGCATTCAGCTTGCCCATTCTTAAATTAGTCTTTTCACGATCACACAAAACTTGGAAAAGGAGGAGTGTAAATGACTTTATGGAAATTAACGCTCCGCAAAAACCCTAACAGCGCAGGTAAGAGCTCTTTACAAGGGTTTCAGGTAAGTGATAGTATAATATCATTCACGTTCACCACGATAGTAAAAGACGTACAGTATTATCAAAGGGGAATAGAAGGCCTTATCTCATTATTCTTTGTCAGGATTCAGGAAGCATATTCTTTCTTTCAAATTCCAGCCACATACCCTTTTTACGTTGATAAATCATGCTTTCATCTTATGAATGACGAAATCCAAGGAGTCTCTGTTACATATTTTCCGTAACTTTCTCTTCGGGATTTTATTTTTTATTTCTTCCATCAAATTATAGAGCATTTTAAATTAAAATATTCTCCTGTCAAATATGACCACATTCCTATATGGGCTGTCATTCTCTGTTGGCTTAACGAGAAGGTCATGCAAATAACATAAAAAGGTATCCTACTGAAATCTGAGTCGAATCTTCTCCTCTTTCCTCTCCTGACTTTCTTTTGCAAGCCAATGCAATGGAGCCAAGCCAATTTCGTGTGAATCCCTCGCCAACAATAAAAAACCAGAGCAGGCGGTAAAGTCGTATACATCATACAGGAAATAGAAGTCTGAATTGAAGCTCTAAAGCTGACGCTATGCGCTATGATTTATTTCCTTCCGAAAACTTTCGAGCTGCTTCTTTAAACAATACGAAAATTTATCTGCATTATTTTTACTGTACAGAAATGCCTGGTCTCAGTTTCCAGTCAAGAAAATCTTGCAAAATACGTATCACGTACCCAATCTGAGCAAAACAACTGAAAGAAGCTCTCTTTCAAGTTCTCTTTCCTTAAGACCATCACAGATTTAAACAGAACGTACATCTGGAAAATAATACCCTTTTGCATCAATTTCCATAAAACGTATTGAAAGCATTTCTCCTCTATGCTTGTGCTTTCTTATTATCTTCTCAGTTTTCTCACGTCTTGACTCTGACTCTTGACACTAGAGACTAGAGGAATAAGCGGCTACAGAATCTTCATTTGAGCCTAATCTCACCGCAATCAATCCGCCCTTGATTTGTGATTGAACACATCTTGTCTAGCATGATTCCTTTTCACCGCCAACTCGTTTAATCTATTCTTATTCATAATGACCTACCTCTACTATGACTCCAGAATCTTGCTGCGACGAATGAATGCGTTGTTATTGGGCTTGAAATCCAAGTTATGCCGTCCGCCGGATTTAGAGAAGTAACAAAACTTTTCTTGAGACGATATCTCATTAAAAATTTAAACAATTCCGTAAAATATACACTCTCAAAACATTCAATGAATATGGTGGAAGGGGAAGGGATTGCAAAGAGGGCGCCACTGGTAAAAAGTTACAAGCTTTCCAGCCAATATGAGTATGCAGAACGTAAAATTCGAGGAGCAATTTCCCTAATATTGATTCCTTATCTAGTTGGCTATAAAACGTATTAACGATCAAATCAACAAAAACTTTTGCAACTTTCATCAGAGCAAACTCCAAGTAGAGTTGGTTGCAATTCATCGCTCGCTTTTGTCGTATAAGGTCATTCTTCCGTTCCCGTAGTAAAATCCTCTCACAGTTTGTTAAAATGGGCTTAAGTTTATAACTGAGCAAAATTAGGGTTAAGCAAAGTGTGTAAACGTAATCCTTGTTCCAAGCGAATGCTAGTGAATTCCTTTCCATTTATATTGCATGGCTAAGCGTAGAAATGTGCAGAAACTTATTAAGAAAGTTGCGAAACCGAATCTCAAGTAGGTCAACCAATAAGTTTATGGATCATTTTTCTATTCTCACCAGCACATACAGTTTATTCAATTTTCGCTATGAGATTGGCCAATTCCCTAATTGTGAAACTTTCTTGCATTTTTATTTATAATTCATTAAATTCTGCGAATTGAACTGACATTTAATGAAAAAATTGGAGCAGGATAGAAGCTATCCTTTTGTGCCGGTTTGAAATACAATTTAACACCTGGTAGTATACATTTTAAAGAAATTATGCAAGAAAAAAGCACAAAAATCAGAAAACGGATAAATTCTTTCATTTCGCCATGGTTCCTCGTTCTTTACTGCTATGCGCTGAAATGGCGGGCAGATTTGCTGCTGAAAACTCATCATTCTCGCATACTTTCTTGTAATACCACCGTAGTGCGAAACGACGTAATGAAGACACTACAACAGTAAATCTGGTGAGCGGTAATGCATAATGGTTTGCAAAGGTAATGGAACTGTAAAATTGTATGCTGTAAAAATGTTAATTTATCTATTGGTCTGATTTTCCCGTTACCTTCGCAGTGTTTGCTGCGGTAACTACTGGAACTAAACGACGCTACAGGAGAGCCGGCGCAGTATATAAAAATATTTTACTTAGGTTTTCAGCGATAATGTAAGTCACTACTTTGCAAATAGTTTGCGTCAAGCATATCCTTATCCTACATCTATTAACGTTTGTTTTCTGAGTTTAGTTACAACAGAAACCGTGCTGTGGAAGGCCAATCAACGATAGCAATAGCTCCTACTAAATCCGTATTGTTTGTATACAGCAGATTTTATATAGATTGCAATCAATATATTCTACAAATATCATGTATATATGCGAGTATATAACTAGTTTACCAAATTGTTAACGGCTTTCACCGATCGCAATAGTGATTTCGCCCCATAGTATACACTATATTGTTTTTCATCTATATAGTAGATATATATTGATTCTTAAAGATGTTCTCTATAGTTTTCATTCAAATCTACTAGTATTTAACTAGTATATCAAATTGTTAACGGCTTTCACCGATCGCAATAGTGATTTCGCCCCATAGTATACACTATATTGTTTTTCATCTATATAGTAGATATATATTGATTGTTAAAGATGTTCTCTATAGTTTTCATTCAAATCTACTAGTATTTAACTAGTATATCAAATTGTTAACGGCTTTCACCGATTGCAATAGCGATTTTGCCCCATAGTATATACTATATTGTTTTTTCATCTATATAGTAGATATATATTGATTTTAAAAGATGTTCTCTATAGTTTTCATTCAAATCTACTAGTATTTAACTAGTATATCAAATTGTTAACGGCTTTCACCGATCGCAATAGCGATTTTGCCCCATAGTATATACTATATTGTTTTTTCAGCTATATAGTAGATATATATTAATTCTAAAAGATATTCTCTATAGTTTTCATTCAAATCTACTAGTATTTAGCTAGTATATTAAATTGTTAACGGCTTTCACCGATCGCAATAGCGATTTTGCCCCATAGTATATACTATATTGTTTTTTAAGCTATATAGTAGATATATATTAATTCTAAAAGATATTCTCTATAGTTTTCATTCAAGTCTACTAGCATTTAACTAGTATATCAAATTGTTAACGGCTTTCACCGATCGCAATAGCGATTTTGCCCCATAGTATATACTATATTCATTTTTCGGATATGTAGTAGATTTGTATAGAAAGTAATAGATATTCTCTATTAATTTAATATATATCTACTAGTATGTCAAATTGTTAACGGCTTTCACCGATCGCAATAGCGATTTTGCCCCATAGTATATACTATATTGTTTTTAAGCTATATAGTAGATATATATTAATTCTAAAAGATATTCTCTATAGTTTTCATTCAAATCTACTAGTATTTAGCTAGTATATCAAATTGTTAACGGCTTTCACCGATCGCAATAGCGATTTTGCCCCAAAGTATATACTATAATGTTTTTACAGCTATATAGTAGATATATATTAATTCTAAAAGATATTCTCTATAGTTTTCATTCAAGTCTACTAGCATTTAACTAGTATATCAAATTGTTAACGGCTTTCACCGATCACAATAGCGATTTCGCCCCATAGTATATACTATATTCATTTTTCGGATATATAGTAGATTTATATAGAAAGTAATAGATATTCTCTATTAATTTAATATATATCTACTAGTATGTCAAATTGTTAACGGCTTTCACCGATCGCATTAGCCTATTTTTCAAACCGGCAAAAACCCATCAGAAATTTGATTTTCCATAAAACTTAGAGTTTCGGGAAATGTGCGACTGCTGTTTCCTTTGGTGAGAGAGAGAACTCAACTACCAATGGATTTCTTATGCTGCTCAGCTAAAAATGTTCTTGACTGTAACCATTTTAATCACCTTAAAAAGTGTTTTTACTCATACTTCCATCACAATGGCTCCCAAACGTGACACTAGGGTAGTGGTGGCAGAAGAGTGAGCCGGTGAGTGAGTCCGTCCCAAAGTAATAGAGCTAGCTGCCTTTCTCTTCGTAACGGAACGAAGGACTGAACGTGACGACGACCATGGCAATTATTGGGATAGCGGAGCTATTCCTATAGTCTCTTCGGCCAAACCAGAATGGTGTATGGTCGTGGAAATTGCACACGAAAATCCGTTAACACCCATGTGAATACATATGTAATGCACACGGCACTTGGAAAACGGAGGCGAATCTAAGAAAGCCCCCCCTCTGTCATTTAAACATGTGTTAGAGTCCACTTTTACCATTATTCCCCCTCACCCCAATGACGTCATCTAGCTTGGCGCCATCTACATGTTAGATTTTAGCACTTCAGTAACTACATGAACGGGAGGTAGATGGGAGTTCATGGCGCTCATTATTCTACCCCGCATGATCCCTACCCCTCTTTCACTCTCTATCGCAATGATGTGGTTCTTGTCCCCCACCAGCAGATTGTTGAACGGCTTATGAATTATGACTCATACCAATTAAGAAGCGCACAGTAATGAGTGTGATGTGCGCTTGGATACATGTTTTCACACAAAGATAACCACGGCCAATGCAGTAGGTCAGTAGGAATGCGTGCCCTCCATATATTTTAGTTGCTGAAGTTAATGTTTCTTACCAGTGTCCCAAGGTGACAAATTTAAATCTGAGTTATGCAATACGATCTAAGACGCAGTATTTTGGCCAATGCAATTACAGAGGAGCGCTCTGTACTTTAAATTATCGAAGAAAAGGTTATGCGATGATTGCCGCAAGCTGGCGACCCCAAGTAATTTTCACTGATTGACTCATTCCTGCTCTATGTCATTACGTTAGATGATCGCCTGTGTTCTTGTTCAAGAGATGCAAGAGCCGCTGCTTCTGACGCGTTATATGGCCTCTACACTAATGGGTGGTCTCGGACCCGGTCTCGTGGCTCAGTTGATCGAGCGTTGAGACCCTATTGTGGGAGGGAGAGAGGCGCAGGTTCGAATCTTGGCCGATTCGATCGTCACGTAATGACGTAGGTACAGGTTTTTCCCCACTCGTTAAAGGCCACATATAATAGGTGCAATAATAAAAAACGATGGCCATGTTGAGCTGGCTTTATTCAGCTACAACCCCGACCCGAGCGAAGCGAGGGTCGGGGTGTAGGTTGAGTTAGGCTAGCTGCAAGAAACCTTGACACAACCCGAGCGAAGGAGGGTCCGAATGTCAAACCAGCTAGCATAGGGTAAGCTTAAGCTAACGTTCAAGTGCCCTGAATCTAAAAATTTTAATGTTTATCTGCAATTGTATCATGGCGTATTTTTTGTAGCGCAACCGCATTAATTGCTATCTCTATTAGTTCTTTTAGTGATCTGTTTGTTTCAAATGAAACTACGACTGCATCATTCCCCCGTCTACGTATTCAGTCCCGAAGCTCCGCTATCCTTTTCAGATCTCGTGAGATCTGCTTGTTTAGTATTCTTTCAACCCAAATGTAAGCTACAGATTTGTTTCCCGTATCTTCCTTTTAATTAAACAATTGCAATTAAGTGCAGGATCTACAAAACAGCTTTAGATAAGATACAGTTCATTTGTACTTTTCAAATTTAATCAAGTTTCTGAAGTTGATATCGTGGGAGACCTTCAGCTAGACGGAAATTTGGATCAGACGACAAGCTTATTTTAATGAAAATATAATGCTACGTTAAAAGTTTTCTCATCAATCTATTGCGGTCTTGCAATATTTGGGACAACTTCTATTGCCTCCGCGTTTTATTTAAAGTTAATTCCAGTCATGCAATGCAACAAGATGCACATTAGCCTAAAGCTGTCATAAAATTAATTATGCGCATTTATAACTGTCAGTGTTGCCCAATTCAAACCTTCACAACGAGTAGGACGCCTTCGTCAGAAGTTATACTGCATTTTTTATCCTTCCCCCATGCCTCTCACAACTTTTAAAGTCTTTGAAAATTAGCTAAATCAAAAGTTCTGTCTGTGTTCCATTTAAAGACGGCTAATGGCGAGGGCGAGGGGGATAGAACGTGCTTTGCAGCCTTATTCATTAGACATCATTTGCTATTAAACCTTAATCCTCACGGAGAGCTTTTAAAGGGATCGATGGAGGATAAAGATTCATAACACTGAAGAAGCTCTGCTCAAAAGTCTCGTCATTCAGCATCCATTATAGGAATATTTCAAAGAGCTTTCACCAACCGCGTGTCACTGTCACTGACGACTTTCTTCTTATAACTTACTCCTAGACGATCTCTCTCTTTTCATTTTGGAAACGATGTAACGCTCTCAGCCATGGGTTTGAACCAAAAGAAACCCAGCTGTGAATCTATCTGTTTATACGTGAAGCCGAAGCAAACGAGGTTTTTCACTAGAACTGCTTTCTCCAAACATTAAGGTTCCATCCTTATTACAGCATCCTTCATCCTAACCTTGCACGCGTTCTTCCATTATGATTTTCTTTGTCTTTCCTAACCCCCTAACTTCACAAACATGCAGCTTAATCCTCCGGTTATTCCATCCACTACCATTGAATCCAGCGACAGTGTTCCATTAACTTTTCCTTTAAAGTAGAAAAACATATTTCTTTGTTTCCAACCAAAAGAAAAACAAAGTGTGGTTGATTCTGCATTTCTCTTCAAAATATCTGAGGTTGCCCCACACATGATAATACGGAAGAACCTTCTTGAACTTTCACCATTAAATCTCACGCAGGAAGGGGAAGGGCACACTATAGACAGATCAGATCAGATCCGATTATCTAGGATCACGAATATCTAGCAAAAACATCAACAAAGCATATTTTTTCGTTGACAAGACCGGATGCAAAGTAAATCAAGAAATGAAAAGGCGATCTATGGAGAATTAATATAATAACCTACTTGACGCGTCGAAATTACACAAAAAGTGTATCAAACATGACATTCGCAAGGTCAAAGCGTCTTCGCCGTGTTGGAAAGAGATCGAAAGTTGCTACATGATTACAGTGTAGGCTCATTTCCTCTAGCTGTCACTTGCATCCTTAAAATCCTGATTACGACACACTTTGTCACCCGAAAGTATACAATAGAAATGAAGGCCACAGTACAGTTGTGGCTACTTTCTAAGCAAGAGGGTAAATAAAACACTTCTCAAATAACTCCTCTACTTTTACCATGTAGTCTTTTGGAACTTTCTCCAGCAAACATATGCGGACTGCAAAACGTTGGCAGGCTATTACGTATAGCAATTAGTGTCAACGGATGATTCATCTTTTTTTCTTCCTGTTTACGAAACTTCAGAGGATTTACACATCCATGTCATTATGTAATACTCCCGCACTCACAGCACAGGCTGCTTCCTATTATCCAAAACTGGTAGCGATTTAAGTTCTGCCTCCGTGTACGGTTATTAAAAAACTGACGGAGGGAACTCCTGATATATATGCCTACATAATCTCTCATAGATTCACTACAGTCTGGTCCTTCTTATAGCTTTTGTTCCCTTGTATTAACTGTGTTGTCTTGACTAAGCACTGTCAGTTATTTTCCATTACAAGTGCTACGACCAGCGCCACAAGGGAAAGTACACGAAAGGGAGATGTTTGTCGTTTCTTTGCCATCCATTTGTATTGTACGGAATCCATGAGCCTTACGCTTCAATGACTTCGGAGGCGAGGTCTAAACTCTCCGAACAGATGAGGAATTTAGTTTGCTAAAATTATTTCCCTCTTTCGTTTAATTGTTCTACTGTAGTGAAAAAACGATTAACATGCAGCGTGTGAACTTGGGTTATATAGGTCGAAGAAACAGTCGTGAGGTCTTGTGACTATTTGAAGATCGGAAGCATACCCACTTACATATATCCAGAAAAGCTGCCATCAATTCCGCTAATTTCTCCTCCGTTTAATTCGTCGAATAGATAATTTACATGCGAACGTCAGAAAAGTAGCAACCCATCTGATAAAACTCACATCAATCACCTGGAGTGCTAAATCATCCTCGGAGATAGTTCAAGCCTTTTCCCACAATCTTGCCCTATAAAATGGTTCCTTCGCTTTGCTCTAGATTCTCTCCATCCCCCCAAATTTTAATCAATTAGATGCAATGAAGAATGTTCAAGGATTAGTGACTCTTGCGCAAGCTTGTTGGCATCCTTTTGTGTGCAGTTCGTAAATGAAACGTGCCTGAAAATATTCGGTGCTCAGAGAGCTTCTCTCAGATCTTGATCAGCCTTCTTCTTTAAAGTCCAGGTAAATCTCGGACATTCATCTAACTGAGAACATCAAACATCCTGGAGACAGGCTGGTGAGAAGAAACATGTTTCGTAGTTCGATAATTACAAATTACTTCTGAATATAAGGCAGGTGAAATGTTCAAGGGCCAAGAGAGTCTGGAGAAAGAGAGTGGGTGGAAATGAAAGCGAAAAATGGGTTATAAAAGTCAATTAATTCCCAATTGAAATTTGATCTACCTAATACTCCGTTGTATGTAGTTACCATTAGCCAAGAATACTCCACATTTACGCTTTCTGCGATTGAAATTACTCATGTGGTCTGATGCATCGGCATCGGCGAATAAATAGCTATAGGCAAGTCAGCTCATAAATATTAGTGCGATATTTTAAGGTTCACTTCGTAACTCCCACGCTACGTATAAGCAAAGTTTGAACTCGAGGGTGTTTTGAAATGGTTTTATTTAGATATGTAATTATCTGCAGCCTTAGGGCTAGGGCTTCGCGAAAACCGTTGAGCAAACACTTTGTGTGATTGCTTCATGTTGACTCGAGGCGAGAAAGGTTCATGGAACGTGGGAGCAATAGAGTTTTGGAAGGATGATAAACCGCAGAGAGAATACCATTGACGCGAGCGTAGTGAAACGAAGCGAAATGTCCGATTTGCTTGTCACCATGTCACTGAAATAAGAAGCATGGGATGCGTTTGATCATTCCAGATTCTTGGCTTAATTCCCTAGAGTCAATTGATTCTGACAGGCTTCCATGTATACGTATACGTACGAGATAAGCTAAACATCACGGAATGGCTAAGAAAATATAAAACACTCTAGCTTGAATCAAAAGATCAAACGGGTATGATGATGCAAGTTGGAAATACTAAACGAAATTTGGTCGGAATCGATCCGGGTGGGCCTAAGAAACTGTTGGATATGACTTCGGTTGAATGGTCTTAAAAAGTGATACAGAATCGATAGAAACAGGAAAAATCTAAACCCATTCCCGATGTTTCGAGGGCACATCCACAAATTTATTCTTGCAGGTCAAACTCGAGAGAAATCCTGTAATTTAACCTCTTGCGTACTGAACCATATGAGAGTATTTCAGTTACTAGCCCTGGTTGCTATGACTGACTATTTGATTCATGCCCCCTTCCACATAGTCAGTATTTAGGTGGTAGTTCATACTTGGACTTTTCATACTATCAACTTTTCCTCCTGAGCCTGTTTCGTACTTGGTGGCAATTCATCCATGGACAGTTCATCACTTTACAAGTTCAACCTTTGCATTTTCATGCTCAATAAGAATTTTATTATTTAGATTACAAACACTCTCAATATAATTCTCTCTTGCTGAAATCACGAAGAATGAACTTCCAGCACATTCTATTTCGTCAATCAGTTGACTTTAGGGCTTTATCCCAGTTATTCCTGTTATTTTTCTCTCCAATATGGCCGGATTCACACTTACTAAGCGGAGAGCGCCTGAGTTACACTTTCAAGGTCATTCGTATAATCCAAAGCAGGTCAACATTTCAATTATTAATTGGAAGCGTGATTTTGCTAATTGTACGGGCAGTTTGACTGAAAAGTGGTGTTAGGACATTCTTTTCCTCTCCTCTACGCTTTACTGCCTAACAAAACATTAGATTTAATACTATATTCAGTTCAGTCCACAAACGCAAGGCAGCTGG
The DNA here is from genome assembly GCA_906901655.1 of Sminthurides aquaticus. Taxonomy (NCBI): domain Eukaryota; kingdom Metazoa; phylum Arthropoda; class Collembola; order Symphypleona; family Sminthurididae; genus Sminthurides; species Sminthurides aquaticus. The sequence goes on from CAJQTT010000001.1 coordinate 726,695, forward strand.
TATCGATTTATCTCAGGCCAACTGAAGCTGTGAATCTCATTTTGTATTCTCGATTTCTTAACCTTTTCAATACCGCATTAATTTGGGCTCGCCGTCGCCATGGCCCGCGTGTTTGCTCAAAATTTCAAGTTTTCTGCAGTTATTAGTTACTAGCAGCCCGACTTTAAAATTTCCCTGATGGCAATTCTCACCATTGTGAAGCTTTGTAAAAACGCTAGCTATGGCAACGGATTTTGATTTGTCTCAGGGTTGAGACAAATGCTAGTAGCGACAAAAAGCGTTTGTCTCATTTGCGGTACAGGTGGGTCGAAAAGGTTAATTACTCCGTACTTAATCTTTGCTCAGGTAAAGACCATACTTCGACACATTATTACACTCATTACTACTTACTATATGTTTTGAGTGAGACTAGTTTTCTAATTTTTTTATGGATGAAACATGGGTATAAATAAACCTTTGTATGAACTTTTCAAGTATGAACTGTCTTAAGCATGAATCAGTACAAAGGATGAAAAGGTAGGAAGTAGTAAGTACGAATTACCCGTGGATGAATCTTAGGACGATGAACTTGTCAAGTACGAACTACCCAGATCCCATTGGTATGTACACATCCTCTATCCAGCAATGCGAACAGCTCCAGTGTTTGCCAAATACTGGAGCTTTCTACACATAATTCCGGGAGAAATTCAAATGGTAAAACTTTTGAAAATACAAATTTTTGTGACGTTTGGTACGGTTCAGTTCAGAGTATTGAGGGACGGATTCCTGAAGTACGAGACTAAGCATGGAGTTATCGACAGGGGCCTTCGACTGTAAAGCTCAATGTTACAATACAAGGCACTTATACGAGAGCCATAAATCCTTGAAGAGGATGTGAAAGCATAATAATTCGGTAAACTTTGTAAGTAAAATCCCCCACGGATTTTACTGAGGTTTTTGTAAAAAAAAATCCTAGAACTTTTCTTTTGTTATTTTTGAAGGGGCGACTGTGACAATTACGAGGAAATTGTTGATAAGTTCTTTGTATTGTTGAGTTTAGTAGGCGCGTGTTGGCATTCTCCTTTGCATCAGCGGGGACTTCATTACTTCCAACGCTTCGCCTGAATGTACGAAATGCGCCTAACTAATTTAATAAACAGTAGGTGAAAGAAATATCACTAAGATTATAACAGTTCTGGGATGTTTTCCGAAACCTTTATATCCCTCTTCCTTCTTTGAGGAGACTGAGTAAAATTTGATCAGCGTCCTCTATTTGCATGTGTCGCTAGCTTTCTCGCTCTCTGAGACGATTAGTTTCTCTAGGATACTATCACTTGTGAAGCGAGCTTTCCAAGAAAAGAACTCCACCAAGGAAGTAGTAATAGTAGTAGTGGCTTTTTTCGTCGATTTGTGGCCTGGGCCCTTACAACGGCTTAAAATATTTGCTTCTACCAAGGAAGAGGAAACAAATGTCTTCAACCTCGTCTAAACAAGAGGAAGGGAATGTTATGATGGATTATCTAGGGATAATTAGCTTGTAAGAAAATAATTAAATGATCGTTAGAATACTGTTTAAGTGTGTATATGTATCGCAATCTGCAGATAATTGATACAGGCAGAGGAGGTTATTTTGTATGGAAAGCTATAAACAAGGCAGTGCGAAGATCTGGATATGAGAAACAAATAATTAGGTGTGGATCTCAACGGGATCTTCTACTCATCGTCATTAATAAACCGCACTGGTGTACGAAAGTGGCAGGAATAAGGTGTATTGATTAAGGCTAAGTAATATAAGCATACGTTTGAGAATGGCAACAATGCTTCAGCATATATTTAAGAACCATTACGAGGCTTTGGCTTATATTTTAGGAAAGTTACAATGCTTTGGCATATGTTTCAGAATTCTAACAATGCTTTAGCATATGTTTTAGAATTCTCACAATGCTTTAGCATATGTGTTAGCATTGTACCAACGCTTTAGCATATGTTTTAGAATAGTAACAACGCTTTAGCATATGTTTTATAATTGTTACAATACTTTAGCATATGTTCTAGAATAGTTACAGTGCTTTAGCATATGATTTAGAATCGTAACAAAGCATTAGCGTATGTTCTAGTATTGTTACAATACTTAAGCATATGTTTTAGAATAGTAACAATGCTTTAGCATATGTTTTAGAATAGTAACTATGCTTTAGGATATGTTTTAGAATAGTAACAATGCTTTAGAATAAGTTTTAGAATAGTAACAATGCTTTGGCATGTGTTTTAGAATTGTTACAATACTTTAGCATATGTTTTGGCATAGTAACAATGCTTTAGCATCTGCTTTAGAATAGTAACAATGCTTTAGCATCTGCTTTGGAATTACTGAAAGGCTCTAACTTTATGTTTTGGTATTGGTACAATGCGTGAACATATGTTTAAGAATTGCAAAAATGCTGTACCATATGCTATAGTTACTACAAGGCTTCGTTCTATACATTGTAACTTACAACGATGCTTTAGCATATGATTTGCAACGGTTGTTATGGTTTTACATATGCGCTAGAACTGTTAGAACGCTATAGCATTTGTCTCTCAATGCTGTACGTACGTGCTTTAGCATTATGTAGCAATAGGCTTACGACGCATCTCGTATTGCGCGTTTGGCCCAATGACTCGTTGAGGACACGAGCACTCAGTCGACTCAGTACGACTGTGAGAAGCAGCCCGCAAGCAAGTACCGTAGGGGTGATAACTGCGTTGCTGTGGGTACAGCAATCTACGCTGTATACGAGTCATTGTAGCGTTGTAACGGGGTGTTCGGGAGGTCATAGGGTCAAAACGGCTGTAGTGAAGGTCACGATAATCAATAGGCTTCCAGCAGAGATCACCGTCCATGTTATGCCGCAAGTCCGATGTCAATATCTACATCCGTTCGTGATTTATCGTGTTCACGGACGGACGGACGGACACGAAGCTACCTATAAAGTGGCCCTGCCACTTAATAATTAGACATTGATACATTTAGGCAAATCATATATATGGGCTCTGACTCAAGAGGGAACTTTATCTGTGGTGCGACTTCCTCTCCTCAGCTCACCAAATCTCGAAGGATAATTGCAAATACAGTAAATAAATAGAGCTTCGAGGTTGAAAACAGTCACAAAACTATTTGTGCTTGACTATAGTTCCCACGCAGTACAAATAATGAGCGGAAAGAGAGAATAAAAGGAGAAGAAAGAGAGATGACACGTCAAGAAATACCTCAACCTTCCCCACCTTCTTCTTTCTCTTCTTCAAGAAAGGGAACCTTTTGGAGAAAATATTCAGTCTGGCGGAAAGCTGGATCTATCATTTTCTCCTCATCTTAGCAAAGTTTTGGCTTTCTCCGATTTTCCAGTAGTTTATCTTTGTTACGAAAACACTAAAATCTTAGCCCATTTCCATCTGAATTGCTCATCCGCCATTGTCTCTCCACTCCAGGAGTTAATCGTTGATTTTCCTATGTTACATCCTCTTGTCACAGTCCGTAATCTCCGCCACCGTATCTCCTACCCTTTGTTTACCAACTCGCCTCTACCTCCTCTCAGCCAGATCAGCTTTTGCCTAAAGGAAAGCGGGAAACGCTTAAGACTACTTGCTTTGATTAGTACTACGCTTTGAAATTCTTCTCGATGCCCCATATGCCAGATTCCCCTATCTCATTCGCTTACACTGCCAGAATGAGAACCCCTTGTATCTCTTCACTTAACTCAAGGTTGCCTTTTTCCAACCAAGTATTCTTCGTTCCTCTTCTGATTCGGGAAGTACGTCCTTCAGAATATGATACCATGGCGCTACGCGGTCGCGGTCGGTCGGATTTGCGGAGTTCTCTTCCATGCAATTAAAAATCTGATTTCGGCCGTAAGCATATTTAGATTCAATGTACAATCATGCTTTAAATCCGTTACCCAGTAAAAAGCTCTCTCTACCTCAAGTACGCGCTTTGCATACAGCACAAGATATGACGAAGAAGGGGTTGGGTTAGCATGGTGAAAGTCGGCAAAGTCACAAGAACCACGCCAACGTAAAATGGCCCAAATTCTCCGGAAGTTCTTTCTCGTCTATCAAAGAAGCTGTTATTTAGAAATGAATTTTTTTCTGGCCCATTTTTCGCGAAGTCGTGAGATTTATGTCCCTAAATTGTTAATGCAAAACTCAGAGATTTTGTACTGAAGCTGTAGTAACTTACATCTGAGCAAGGTATTTGGTAGGGTTTAGACGGTTATACCTCCTTTTTTAATGGTTTTTAGCGTACTGATGTTACCGATAGACGAAAGATTTCCAATTTAGATTTAGGTTGTAGAGAAGTTCATTGGCTATATCTTTAGCAATCCTATTTCGCTACACTTCATTAATCTGAGTTGAATGGAATAAAATTCAGCGAGAGGTTAAAATGCAATCTTTCGCAGCTTAAAAATACAATTTTTTGAATAGCTTCTAAAGTCGTTAATTTTTTTACATAAAATTCATATGCGTTAAAGAACTTGCTTTTCCAAAAATTTCGAACTTACTTTTGTCTGATTCTGACAACGGAGACAAATTTTGTAGCGTAGTGAAAATGTAGATTTTTTACTGATTTTTAACTATTCTACATCCTTCTGGAGGTAAATCATGTAAACTCTTTTATCTTAAATTCACGCTACAGTTATCAAATTGGTATGGAACAGTCATAATTGGTAGTTAATTTCCTACATATACTGTGTGCCCGATAATCGAAGATATATTCGAAAACGTATTTTAAAATTTAACATGTAGTTTTAGGGAGTGGAATGGAAACTTCTTATTGGGGCTAAACTTTTTTCTAGTACCTTTAAGGTTTACTGATTGCTTAAATTATAATATTGATGCAGTTTCATGTGTAAAAATGTAAGGGCATCGAATGGGTTATGCCTTTTCCCGTTAATTTCCATTTGTAAAAGAACAAGCGCTTCAAACGAGCGTCGAAAATAGTAGGTGGAGGTATCACCCTCTCTCAGTTGTAACGTGTTAGATTATCCTAGCCATAGTTATCCTTGACAGAAGCTAGCTATTTGTAAAAGTATTAGTGCGGGAAATGTCTTGCCGGTCCGAGGTTTGATATTCTCCGGACGGCATGGTTTTGTTAACAGTTGTTAGGACATTCTTGTAGAAGGAGCTTCTGGTCTTGTATCAAGATCCAGGCTTCAGCCTGGATCCAGCGTCATTTTAGTCTACAATTAAATAGAGTCTACACAGTCACACAAATCCTCTCCCAAGGCCTTTACTACCTAAGAGCACACTTTCCCATACAGAGATTTCATAGTAGAGTCTACTTTACACAGTACGCCTACCCAAAGCTGTATGTAACACTCAAATCTCTTGTATGTTGAATCAATAGCGTGAAGATATCACCTCGTTACAAATTTCGCACAGCCCGAGCAGGACGTATATATACTGCGCCGATTTTCAAAGCAGATGTTGGGAAAAGACAAGCTGTACAGATATTATGACAATCTATCGAAGAAGGTTGAAATAATTTTGCCAGAGTATGAACATCTGTTCCCACGGCGACGACCCTATACATATATAGGTTTGCAATTATAAAAGACAAACATATATATTATGTAATACTGAACGAAAATGTTTCATAGTAAAGATAGTTTTTTATAGTGCAAATTAGTAGATAATGCTAAAGCAAGATTAAAAAGTTGCTTCCTGATTTTTAGCTGGACCGAGACGAAGTCTAATGGAAGCTTATCTCGTGACCTCTTAATGCGATTTGGACCGGCCCAAAAGTGAGCACACTTTAAAGGTAAAACGTTAAAGGAAAAATTAGGCGGCGCCACCACTGTATCTAACTCGTTGGACCCAGTATGGGAATTTAGATCTGAGAAAATTTGGCTCACGAATATGGGTAATTTAATGCGCGAAAATCATACAAATGGAAACATGGATAGCTAAACATTGGTTTGTGCTATTTCCAGTTACCGCAGGAGGCCTTTTTGTCATGACGCAGCCTCTTTTTGCCGGTTTGAAAAATAGGCTAATGCGATCGGTGAAAGCCGTCCACAATTCGACATATTGGTTATATACTAGTAGATTTACATGAGATATACAGTATATATTGAATAGAATCAATTAAATACTACTAATATCCAAAATTTAATATATACTATATAGTATGGGGCGAAATCCCTATTGCGATCGGTGAAAGCCGTCCACAATTTGACATTTTAGTTATATACTAGTAGTTTTACATGAGATTTACAGTATAAATTGAATAGAATCAATTCAAAACTACTAATATCCAAAATTTAATATATACTATATAGTATTGGGCAAAATCCTTATTGCGATCGGTGAAAGCCGTTCATAATTTGACATTTCAGTTATATACTAGTAGTTTGCAATGAGATACACAGTATATTTTGAATAGAATCAATTAAAAACTACTAATATCCAAAATTTAATATATACTATATAGTATTGGGCGAAATCCCTATTGCGATCGGTGACAGCCGTCCACAATTTGACATTTAATTATATACTAGTAGTTTTCAATGAGATACACAGTATATATTGAATAGAATCAATAAAAAACTACTAATATCCACAATTAAGTATATACTATATAGTATGGGGTGAAATCCCTATTGCTATCGGTGAAAGCCGTCCACAGTTTGACATTTGACATGAGCTATTACGGTCGTTGATTTGCCTTTCATAGTCCAGTTTTGCCGTAGCTATACTCAAAAAAGACATTCGTTAGAAAGGGTGCTTATAAGGAGATTCTTATCGCAATATTTGAGTACTTTCTTACATTATTGCAGAAAAACTAAATCTAATATTGTAATATACAGCGCCGTCTCTCCTGTAGTGTCGTCTATTCCTAGTGTCTAGCGCAGTAAACGCTGCGAAGGTAACAGGAAAATCAGACGGATAGATTAATACACCTTTTTCAAACATGCAATTTTTAGGGTTCGAATACCTATACATACCATTACCGCTTACCAGATTTACTGTTGTAGTGTCTTTGTTACATGCATTTCCAAAATTTACGCGTTAATTCTAATAATTTTTGAATTCGAAACAATTTCTCACTACGGTGGAATAACGAGAAATTTAGCAAAACTGATGAGTTTGCACAAGCAAATTTGCGCGCCATTTCAGTACATAGAAGTAACGAACAAGGTACCATAGTGATATGAAAGCTTTGATCCGTCATCTGAGGTTGATGCTTTTTTCTTGCATAATATCTTTACTTATGTGTCTTCCAGGTGCTAAAATGTATTTCAAACCGGCAGAAAGGGATAGCTTCTATCCTGCTCCAATTTTTGCGAATAATGCGAATTGGAACGGTCCAAAAGTGAACAATTATGTTGCACTCCTCCAAAAGTAAAAACTCCAAAAGTCAAGACTCTAAAAGTTTAAAATATTTAACCTCCTCCCTTATATAGGCGGCCACCGCAGCCTCTTAATGCGAATAATGCGAATTGGACCGGCCCAAAAGTGAACATTTATGTTGCTCTCCTCCAAAAATAAAAACTCCAAAAGTAAAGTTTTTCTTTTTAGCTGGACCGAGACGAAGTCTAAGGGAAGCTAATCTCGAGACCTTGGATTCGATATGTCCATTTTGGGACGGCCCAAGTTTATTCAAATTTGTCCCCAAAAGTTAAAAGGCACAAGAAGAATCAAATGTTTAAATTATCTAAAATGAATAAACTTGGGCCGTCCCAAAATGGACATTATGACCCTGCTGTGAAAATTGGGACGGCCCAATTTCAAAATATTTTAGTTTTACGCATTTGGATATGTTACTTTTGGAGTTTTTACTTTTGGTAATAATTTGATACAATTTAGAGAATTCAATAGATTTGGAGTGTTTATTTTCGGAAATTTTAGTTTTGGAGTTCTTACTGTAAGAGTTTTCACATTTGGAGTGTTTTCACTTATATACATTTTAAATTATTTAGAGTTTGATTCTTCTTGTGCCTTTTAACTTTTGAATTTGGGCCGTCCCAATTGTCTAACTCGAACTCGAAGGGCTCGAGATATGCTTCCCTTAGACTTTGTCTCGGTCCAGCTAAAAATCTTTACTTTTGGAGTTTTTACTTTCGGGGGAATGCAACATACATGTTCACTTTAAGGCCGGTCCAATTCGCATTATTCGGATGAAGAGGCTGCGGGAGCCGCCTATAAAAGGGAGGAGGTCAAATATTTTAATTCTAGAATATTTACTTTTGGAGTTTTCATTGTTGGAGGAGTGCAACATAAATGTTCACTTTTGGGCCGGTCCAATTCGCATTGTTCGCATTAATAGGGTGCAGTGGCCGCCTATAAAAGGGAGGAGGGCAAATATTTTAAATTTTAGAATATTTTTACTTTTGGAGTTTTCATTGTTGGCGGAGTGCAACATAAATGTTCACTTTTGGGCCGGTCCAATTCCCATTATTCGGATGAAGAGGCTGCGGGAGTCGCCTATAAAAGGGAGGAGGGCAAATATTTTAATTTTAGAATATTTACTTTTGAAGTTTTCATTGACGGAGGAGTGCAACATAAATGTTCACTTTTGGGCCGGTACAATTCACATTAAGGGGGTGCAGTGGCCGCCTATAAAAAGGAGGAGAACAAATGTTTTAAACGTTTAGAATATGTACTTTTTGAGTTGAGTTTTCATTGTTGGAGCAGTGCAACATAAATGTGCACTTTTTGGCCGGTCCAATTCAAGTGCTTCCAAATATCTGTCATAAGTGAAACCTCATTTTTATAATTTATTACAAAAGAATTCAAACATCGCATCTTCAAGAAGATCAAAATCCTTCAATAATTTAAATCTAGCTGATAATTTAAATAATAGGTTTGCTGCATATTTCCCAAAGATTTTTCTATTCCTGAGCTAACACATCTATTAGAAATAAGAGCTACAGATTTTCTGAAGTCACGGCAGACACGGGCTTTGCTCGTGATGAGGTAAACAAGGCTCATGCAATTTCTAATGGTTTCAGCCTATGCTCATCCTCACTCACTTTTGCCGTGATCATCACGTGCAAAAACCGCATCCAATGCTTGCACCCCACACCACCGATTATGAGAAGGACGATAGGATGTACGAATAGCAGCTCCTCTTTGCGTCTTGGCATGGAGTTAGCCATGCAAGCAAGCAAGCTTATTCTCAAAGTCTAAAGTTTTTATAGACTTTGTATCACTCTCGTTTCAACGTTAATGCGTAATGTCAAGAAGGCATTCTACTCTACGGTAACTGGAAATAGCACAAACCAATGTAAAGCTATCTATGTTTTCTTTTGTACGTTTTTCCCGCATTAAATCACCCATATTCTTGGGCCAACTTTTTCCTTTATCTGATTTCCCATACTCGGTCCAGCTAGTTAGTTACAGTGGTGGCTTCACCTAATTTTTTTTCTAGCTTCCAACAAGTCGGATACTTGAGATTTTTTGAGGAGCTAACAACAAGTTGCATGTTTAAAAAGCTAAATTTCTTCTATTCAGTAAAGTTTTACTAGCGTCTTTGATTTTTTCTTACGATTACAGCTGGTGAGAATTAGTTTGTACCGGTCCGGTATTTTGCTGTCATAAACTATCCAACAGCGTAATATTCTGAATCTAGAATAGAGCGATGGGGCATAGAGAGCTATGAAAATGCAGTTATCAAGTATTCAACTCTTTGCACTAATGTGAAGTGGTTGAAAGTGTCACAGGAATTTCTCTTGCTCTTCTCCTTACACTTTTGATTAGATTTGATGACAGCTTGTACTTGCAGAAACGGTAATATGAACTCTTCTCTTACTACTCTTTGTAGTGCCTGTACAATGGATAGCACCGACCTAATAGATTGGTGCCATAATTATATTTCAAGTTCCTTGGAAACTTGGCAATATTTTTATATATAATAAAGTGTTCATTGTGTGTAAAATCCTGGTGTTTTTCCCAACAAATTTTCAAGATATTTGATACTGAAGACAATAACAGTTGTTGCTAGGCATCGTTAGAATTAAATCTTTTGTTCGGCTCTGATTGTTTGAAATTTTAACAGCATATAATTTTAAGCATAACATCTCATTAAGACATCAGTCTCAAGTAAACTCTATAAACATAACACAATTGGGGAAAATTCAGACTATAAAATCAACATTGTTCGTTATTTTCTCAATATTTTATGAAGTAACAATTTTTGTTTGCCGCATCTCTCTTTATTTCTCAACTGTAACAGAAGGAGAATCCCACGGTTTTAAGGTATGGTTACCATATGCAATTCAGAATTTAAACCAATGCGAATATCATAGGTATCGGACACAACCTGGAGATTCATAAGGGCAAATAAGGAGTAGAATTCCAAGATTCTGGGAATGACAACAGATGCGTTTGGATTTCAATGTCAGGTTTTCCTTTAGGATGAGCTTATTTGGCCTAAGAAATCTTTGAATATTGTCGTGAGAACCAATTCTAGGAAGATAATAGCTAATTTTTTAGCTAAACCCCAATCAATACAACCACGTAAATATTTGGTTCCTGTGACGTTTGTACGAAACTGTATTTTCGTTCAGGAACGTGGCATAGAAACGTCCAGAAAACGATCAAATGTCCAACTTTTCGTCTCTTGGTGACGTTTCTCACGTTATTTGCTCCCATCCCCGCCACGCGCCAGTACAGTATAATTATTAGTCTGCCTCCAATTACTCCTGCATTACATGCAGGATCATAATTATTTTCATCAATTCATCTCATCAACGAGCATTGTCCATTTAGATGCATTACACACAAATGTATTTCACTTGATTCAGTATGCTCACGAATTATTTTTTAAGACAAAAAATGTAAGTATTAGTTTTCAAGGGCAAAACTTGTTTTTCACAAAGTTTTAGGATATCAAATTCTGTCTTGAACATGCACACCCTATGATGAGTCCTAATACCTAACCTAACTGACCTAACCCGACAACCTATTTATGTGCACGAGAAAGACAAAATCTGATGTCCCAAAAATTTGTTACTCAACAGATTTCCATTTTTAAACGGAATAGAAAATTACCGATCACAAACAAAGGCCCTGAGAGCAATATTTTAATCTTTGCAAACACTCACACGATAAGATTCACTGTGAAGCCAAATACATTTTAATGAACTTCGATGCACACTGAATCAATAATTATAGTTATCATAAAACGATATTTAAAGTACTGCTGGAACACAAGTTATTGTAGGACACACAAGCTTTCGGGAGAGAGGAAAATCTGCTTTATTCCCGTACTTACTTCCAGAGAGAATGAGAGAAGGCAATGATTGTGACACATATTCCCTTTAACCGTTATTTTTACTTATTCAGTTCCCCCAACTCGAATTCTGACGTTGTTGCAACCGCTTGAAAACGTCAGGATGTTACGTTCTGTGCGGACGTTACATTTCGTAGATTTACAAAAATATAACGTCATAATACTCCCTCGTTACGAAATAACGTTATGAACGGTAATTACTGGAATTTAACGTCAGTGTGACGGACCATTATTGATTGGGACTTTCTTTGGTCACAATTTGTCGGCTGGAGGAATTTGTGCCTGTTTTTTATAATGAATTCGTATAACTAACTTTCAGACGTTTATATTAAATTTTATTTGACAATGTTTGGTCTTTTGACTTGAAGCGGGGAATTAAGTACGATGAAAACGAGAACGTTGTGAAAAAGTAGTTCATAAATTCGGCATACAGTTTTTCAATTTATGTTCCCTTCAACCTTTCCCGGTATCCTAAAAAATTGAATTCTTTGTCCTCCTTTCCAGTATAGCGCAGCTAGCAAGATGTTAACATAAGCTGCATGTAGGTAGTCTGGCGACGGATATCACCTCTCCTCCCATGGACCGATCTCGGATCCTTTGTTGCTCCTTCAAATACTCAGTAGCTTATTTCCCATTTTCAGTGACAGAACCTAATTGGCGTACATACGTGGCCATGGCTTTCCTTTGCTTTCACCAGCTGAGGTGAGGGAGATGCGAGAGAGAAGATGACTCCTGGGGCGGAGCCAGTTAAATACTAAGAAAAATGAAACAGGATTTATTGCTGAGATTCCTCAATTCTCTGTCAGCCGTCCTTTGATCTCCGGAATCCCTTTGCCTCCATTTTCCTCCACATTATATTAAATGCGTTCCTCCTTCAGGATTCTGCATTTCTGCAAAATGCCTTCGCAGTTCAGCTAAATATTTGCTTTAATACAACTGGTATGGTGACAATGACGGGAATTTCGTAATTATTGTCAATCAAATGACTTCTTCTATCCAGTTTTACTTCATATGGGAAACAAAAAATAAATAGGCCTAATAATGTGGTAAAATAAATGGGAGAAACATTTCCTGCTTTGGTGTTGGTGCTACGTATGGTATATACGTATGTATGTAAATAATATGCTTCCTTGAAAGTGTAAATAATATGGTTCCTTGAAAGTGAAAAATTGAAAAAAAGTTTCAAGTTTTCTTTCGGTCTTAATTCACTCCTTGGGCCTTCATTCTGTTACTTTCAAGAATTTAACCACTAAATACGCTTTGCTGAAAGCATATCCCTAGCAGTTACTGGGGCGCTAAAAACTGAGGAATATTTGATATATTGAGCATTCAGATTTCTTTGTGATTCAGAATGAGCTACATACTACCAATAAGCACCAATGCCCTGTGGCTAACGACCAATACATAAGTCTTTGACAAATTAGCTGCGCTGCCGCTACCTATTTGAAATTAAAATGTAATTATAATATTTAGTCATTGAATTTTACCAACATTAGTGCCATCCGTTGTAGGTTATCGTGCGCTGTTAGTAGTAGTTTCCTCAATCACCAGTTAAATTGAACGAACCATTCTATCACACAAGTTTGTCTGAAGTACTGTATGAAAACCATGGAGAGAAACAAAAAAGGCTTACCTCGAGCATTAGTTCAGACGACATTGTGAGACAACAGACGGCTAAATCCCCAACAGCAAGGTTGATAATGAAAATGTTAACCCGGCTTAACTGCTTGTGGTAGCGGGAGCAAAAGAGGATAAATATAATTAGCGAATTTCCAATTAACGAGACTAGCATTAGGATGGATAGGGTTATGACTCTTTGAATTCTCGCGGGAGTCCATTCCAGGTTTTTAGGACTACTAAAATTTCTCAAGATCACAGTGTCATTGAAGGGGAATAGTGGGAAAGGATCCGTTTCATTATCAATCATGGACACGAATTCCATTTTCTCTGCACGTAATCTCTGGTCTCAGTTCGTATTGTACATTATAGGACGTCTCTCTACTGGCTGTCTGGAGGAATCTTGAGAGGAATTTGCTCAGGAGTAGAGCTTTTTCACAACCAAAGAGCTACAGTTTCACGTCTTTTACTTTATTTTTATCGCAACATTCGCTTCGGAAATAAGCACTTTCCTTCTTACTATCTCGGCCCTATCACACCTTTACACCAAGCGAATAGTGAACTTTTTGAAGTTGTTAACGTAGGTTTATATCCTGCTGCCAAAGGAGTAAAGTAAGTGCGGGCTTCCAGTGAACCGATACAGTTTTTCTGGGAAATGTCCTCTTCCTAGTGTATACTTTTTGCAGCTGGTCGTTGTTCGCTCCTTTGATTTCAAAGTATTCACTCCTGGGATCCAGATGGACGACAATTAGCGGGTTTCACGATCACAAAGCAATGAGCACCTAATAGGGCGTCCAGAAGGATGAAGATAGCTCGGAAGATTACAAACTTAGCTTCTCTGTTAAGGCGGGAAGTAGACAACTTTTCTCTTTGATCCGTCAACACAAGAAGGCTCTGAATTTCCTTTGTTTAAAAATTCCACAAAAATCTTCTCGCCCACTGACAAGCTGCGTAAAAGATACGTATAGACTTATCGAACCTTTCAGATATTTCCCAGCCAATTCGAAACTTTTAGAAGGAAGGAAACGAACATTAAAATTCGGTTTCTACTTATTTTCTCCAAGCTCGAAACTTATTTCCTCTTCCTGGGATAGTGGTATATCTCTTTCCGGAATTTCCTAGTCAAGTTATAATCTTACTTGCTACGAAACAAGAATGCTGAATTAGTTTCACCCCTATAATGTTTTCAGACATTAATTTGCCAGCCTTTTATGCTAATATCGAAACTTCACCTAGATTTCTGAAATAATTTCATTGCATAACTCACTACCAACAGAAAGTCTTGACTTGCCCTCAAACTTTCCAGCCTAAAAAGTTAGTTTTCTCCTTGTCTGCAGGTTCCAATCTAAAATCCCTGGTCTCTTGAAGGGATTTATAAACTGAAATGCCTATACATTCTTTAAAAATAGATACTCTAATTTGTAATGATTTCCAACCCTAAACTAGGTTGCCTAAAAGTGGCTGAATCTTCAAAGGTAGCTAGGAAGACAATCGGATTCATGAAAGTCCATTCCGATCCGAAGTTACGGAAAGTGATAATGATGTAGAGCAAATGAGAAGTAGTGAATGCACAGGCTTATACTCTGGTTAAATTAGGTTCCCTTCAGTGAAAGCTTCCGGATGACTGAGATGAATCTCTTGACAAACAGCACCAGTCAGAAATCGAGAACACTGGTCGAGAATATTCCTCGATCCTGCTTTTCTGGAGAATGAACTTGGAGAGCTTGCAGACTGGAACTGAGACTATCCAGGGATCAGTAGTGAAAGTACAGGAAAACCCAACTCGCGTACATGTGCAACACGGTAGGAAGAAAAATTCAACGGTCCCTGCATCTAGTTCAGTGCCATCCAACCGCGCATTCCCTCCTTCTCTACCGCTACCACTTTTTTCCTTTGACTTTCTCCACTTTCTACATTGCTTCCCTTCGTTTTTGCCTACTTGCGAGAGGAAGTTTCCTTGACTCGAAAACGTCTTTGCATCAAATTTTGCTCAACTTGTTAGCATTTCATGCAGATTCAACACATTGTTTGTCAACAAGAGGAGCCAGCACGGACTAGCCAGATAGACTCAAGTTATGTTGTACATTATTGCACATTGCATTAGTTGGGAACTACTAGGTACTCTAGCTCAAGTCCATAGCTTTAGGAATCTCCTAAAGGTGCTTTAACGACCTGTAAAATGTACTCAGAATCCCTGCCGTTGGTGAGATAAAGCTCCGAAAAATCTCGGGTCGGATGAAGGCAATCTTATTCTCTTGTCGTCAAAAATAATTTAATGCACTCAAGACCGGAGGATTTTACGAAAAACTTAACTTGCAAGCCAGAATGAATCTCAACTTTAAGGATCCAGGATACTAATTTTGAACTGCGAGTGAAAAAAGGAACTGTTTGGAAACTCTTAGAAAAACACATTCAATGTGGATTTTAATAAACAAAATTTACTTCACATTCGTACAACCTGTCGCATTCTAGCCTCGTGCACTCATGGTCGTTTAAGCGTTAAGTTGATTCAAAGGAAGGCTGACATTTACTAAGTGAGCAATGAAGTAACTTGAAAGAAAGTCTGCTCGATTACTACGTTGCCTCCACAATCTTAACGAATACGCCTACTGCACGCCTACAGAAAACCAACATTCACAGTTCTCTTTCCGAATAGGAAGGCAGAAATGTCCTAGGAGTCGCCTCCAATGTTCCCTTTTCATCCTTTGATATAAAAGTGTAGAAATTGAGAGCGAGCTCATGTTAAGTCTTGGTTAGAAACAGCATGAAAGTCTGAATCTCCACCCAATTCCGGGCCTTTTTTCAAACTTTATACTCGTTAATACCCATGAATGGTATTCCACGACTCCAATGATCTCTCTCCATGTTATATTTGACATTCTAATTTTTATGATCTATCGAGTACAATCGATTCATCCAGGTCGCCGCTTTTAACTTTACTTTGTGGGGCTTACGCCTTTGTTCGGTTTCTATTTCATTCACGGCATTTAACTATGGAGGGAATAGCCCCGCACCCAGGAAGGAGAGCGCTCCAGGAAAAACCCCACGATTTTTAGTTAATTTTTATTGAATTTAAGGAGTAACTCATAGCTATGGCATTACAAAGCGCACGAACCGGCCAAGGTTCGAACCCGCGCCTCTCTTTCCTCCCATGATATCGTCTCAACGCTCTACCAACTGAGCCACCCGACCTGGCAAATCAGCCGTGATGTGCATACATCAATGGCATTAGTTATATAGTGAGACAAGCTCTATACGGTAGGTAGCAATGCTGGCAATCTCTTGGCATTATCCTTTTTCTGAGCAAAAAGAGCCCCGTCATGAGTACATTGAACAAAAGCCCACCGGAGTAACCAGTAGTAAGTAGTAATCAGTTTATTGATACGAGCTTGTATAAGGCTCCTTCAATATTTTGTTTTACAATAATCGTTTAGAGTGCACAATATTTCACAAAATTGAATATACCAACATACAGTTCTCGATCCTGGGAATTCATCATCTGGTTATAGCTTTCATAACTTAGGTAATTATTTATATAATTACAACGAGCGTTCAATAATTCCTTGCAATCCCATAGAATATGGCTCCAGAGGTACTGCGTCCTTTCTCTGCAGAATACACACGTTTCACTTATCTCTATACACTTTTGGTTGATGTAAAGATGTGGTAAATTGATTCTTATCCTAATTATTACTGCTACAATATGCAGTGGGAGTGAATAATCGAGGTAGCTTGTAGTTCCTATGTGGGTTTTACATGATTTATAAGCTTTAGAAATTGCTGATTCATTCATTGCGATAATATCCTGTTCCAAAAATTTCATTCTGTACATGGCTACAACTTTACTTGTCTCTTTTCTCCAAACTTTGGGCTCCTTGCTTTCCCATACTTCATCATTTATACAGTCCTGGAGTTCATTTTTTAACTGAGTTGCCCAATTATATTTAAGTGTACCTCTAGCCTCCCACAGTAGTTTTTTACAGTCTTGTAGTAGCTCATTGCATGCTCTTTCACAGAGCGATGTTACATACAGTAATGCTTGTTTAATTAATTTAACTCTCAGTGGGCTCACACTATTTTCTAGTCTGACAAGGAAATTTGGCGTACTTTTAGGCAGACGCATATACTTTTTATAAAAATACATTTGGATCTTTTCAAATCTGTCTAAGAATCGCAGACCCCATAAATGCGCGTTGTACATAGTAAGACTTAAAGCTAGAGCATTGAACAGTTTAGGTTGTACTTTGCTACACGGCAACTTACTTTTTACGAGCGTTGGCCATAGTGCTTCGACTCCTTGGATACCTTTTTTAATATAATAATCAGCATTATCATCAAATGAGCCACTGGCTCTCATCTTCACACCTAGATACTTATACTCTTTGACAATTTCTATTTCCTTCTTTCCCCACTTAAATGCGTCTAGTTTGCTATCCCTTCCACCCCTTTTGAAGATCATAATCTTTGACTTGCTTAAATTTATGCTCATTTTGTTTATCTCAAAGTATGTTTGGAGCCTATTTATTTTACACTGCAAGTTATCTTTGTCAGTCCCGAGTACTATAATATCATCCACAAATAGGAGCAAATGTAACTTCTGATTGCCTACATACAGTGGAGTTATTCCTGATTTCCTAAAGTACTCGAAAATATCATTGATTTGTAGTAGGAATAATTTCGGCGACAGTGATTCTCCCTGGCATAAACCTTCCGTCATTGCAAAATGGCTTGTAGTGTTCTCTCCCACTCTTAAAGTTCCACTCATATTGTCATAAATTTTCTTAACAATATTAATAAACTTAGAACTAACTCCTATGTTTGACAGTTTTTACATCTACTTTGTCGAAAGCTTTTGACAAATCAATATAAAAACCATATAACATTTTTCCATTATCTAACCTCTTGTGGATAGCCGACATCATTACTAACAAGTGATCAGTACATCCCTTCCCTGTCTGATATGCAGCCTGATTATCCGAGATTACTCGTTTTATATTACACCAATTTGTCAATCTTTCGTTTAGCAAGGATGTGAAAAGTTTGAGTACTGTAGAAGTGAAATAGGGCGAAAGTTTTCGGGGTCTGTTTTACTACCTTTTGTGTAGATTGGGAAAATAAGCGTTTGCAGCCAGGATATCGGTACATCACATTCATTATACACTCTATTAAAACACTTGCCTAGTTCGTCTATTATGTCATGTGGGAGTGATTGTAGAGCTTCGTTCGGTATCAAATCGTTCCCTGTACTTTTTCGTTTACTAAGCTTTTTAATACACACAAATAATTCTTCTATATTGAGCGTCAAGTAAATCATCGCTTATTAGAGGTAAGACAATATCTACTATTATCTTTTCCGGGAACAAAGTTTGAAAATATTGAACCCACTAAGCAGCTGTAATTTCTGGCTTAGGTGTTTTAAAATGAGGTCTGAATTTGTTAATGCACCGCCAAAAATCTGCACTACACTTGGTTTCTAAGATGAGGTTCTGCCGCCAATCATAGTGAGAGTTCTTTGCTTCCTTTATTGCTGTTTTGTATTCCTTGACTTTCTCTAGGTATTCATTGGCGTCTTTCTCTTCGCTAAAGTGCTGTCTTTCTCTAAACTTCCTTGGTCTGGACTTTACCTGCTTTTTTAGTTCCCTGCATTTACTATTGAACCACTTATTAGCGTATGGCTTGTTTAAGTTACATTTTTTTATCATTTTAGTCTCTTTCATGGCTATTCTTACACTGGACAAGATACTGTCGCTCATCGATTGTGTAGTATTATTGTCATTGTTTCTGGCTAAGTCCCTTACTATATCCTGATAGTGCTCGATTTTTGACTCATTCCATCTTAATCGTGTGATTATCTTTGGGGCCTCAGACTTATCCATACCTGACCATAGTATAGGAAAATGATCAGAGCTGCTATAATTAAGAACCTCGAACTTTGAAGTTCTAAAATACATGTTTTTGCTTATAATGCAGTAATCTAATACACTCTTTATATGGGGCTTGTTTCTTACTTTTTTCAGGAATGTTATTTCTCCATATTCGTCTCCTGCTACGGATCCATTTGCTATTATAAGATCTCGCTCTTCGCATATTGATAGTAGCTGCTTCCCTCTCCCGTTTACAGTTAAATCTTGTGACCTTCTGATCATTTCCTCTCGCAATTGTAATGAGCCAACTCTAGCATCCAAGTCCCCCAAAACAATTAAATTCTCTCCCTCTTTCATAGTTTTTAGTGAATCACTTAGTTTAATGAGGCTCTGATCGCTCTTCCCGTCTAGGTAGCAAAAGATGCAGTTGTAAGTTATGTTACTGTATTCTATCTCTATCAGGTAAAGCGATTTTAGTCTCTCCTTATAATTTACTTTGCAGTCCTTCCTCACTCCTACTATTAAACCACCACTTGCTCTACCTGGACGATTTGGTTCATCTGCACACTCTTGCATTGAATTATAATCGTGAAGTGTTTCTAGTTTTATATTTCCTACAGCCCATGTTTCCGATAAACAAAAGCATTTTCCACCGACTCAGTGGAAGCTGGGCCCAAGTTTGAACCCCAGCGAACGCTTGGAATAATATCCAGCTTTGGTAATCCTGAACACCTCCACTCGGCTCTGTGATACTTCCTGGCTCTGAAAAAGGAAGCTGTACGGGGTGGATGTGATGTTACAGGTGCTTCCGAATGTGCAACACTGTTACGGCATGACAGTGCACATTAAATTAATCTAGGAAGCCTTCATAGAGTACCGTTCTCTATGAAAAGACTGTCAATTTGTATGATAGTTGAGCTAGTCTTTCCTTGGAAATCAGACTGTATAGTTTGAAGGTCATGACTTAAAAATAACTTTACTTTACTTTACTTTGCTTTAAACGCAAAAGGCGTTAACTTACATATCATCTTAACTATTTCGTTTAACTTATCTCCAATCCCATGTGCGTGCCAGTAGAAGATCCGGTGTCCATAGGTCCTCTTGCTAAGTCATTATTGATCCATCTTTTCCACTACTCTTCCGTCTTGCACCACATACAGTCTTTCATTTATCCATAGTTTGTCTCCTCTCAGTTTTGTTGGCATTCCTTCGTCCCGAGCTCTCTTCATCTCTCTCACTAATAAACTTCTCTTCATTCTCTCTTCTTTCGGCAAGTCATCGGCAATGCTTATCATTCCCGTTAAGTTCCTTATATTTGCAAATACCCTTCCTTTTGTTCCCTCCATCAATATAACTTTAATGGGACGGTTCATAGTTCCTCTCTTCCCAAAACGAAAAGCGTCACTAATCATGTCTTTAGTAATTTTCAGTTTTGTCTCAAAAACTTCTTCCACCTTCCTCCTTGCAGCCGCACTAGACTCATCCTCCATTCCATCCACTCCGTACACTATAAGATTGTTTCTATTCTGTTGCATTTCAAGCTTAGCTAGTCTTTCGTTCAATGAGTCCTGGCTATTATTTAAATGCCTCGTTTGTTTGGTTAGGGTGATTTTGTCCTTGGTGTTGGCTTCTACTTTTCTGGTAATCTCCTGATGGTTTGTTTGAATATTCCCTTGCATCACTGTCATAGTCAGGCTCACTTCGTTTAACTTTTCAGTAAATTTGTTCTCCATTGCATCCATCCTCAGTCCTAGTCCATCTATGGAGCTTAGTATCTTCTTTAGCGTACTATTCCTCTTAGTTTCGTGCCATTGCAGGTTTCTTCTTATGTTGGCCTTTTGGTGAGTTAGCTTCTTCCCTCTTTTTCTTCTCTGGCCTTGGTGTTCCTGGCTTCATCTACATACAGAAGTGATAGCGGTGCCCGTATCTTTAAACCACCTTTTACGCAAGAAATGGGCCACCTCGGGAAGACATATACTATTCAAAAAATGACTTATCTCTTTATGCAGATGAATTCCCGTTGCGATCCGTCCTCTGAAGTTAGATTTTCAGGTTGTTTTCTTAATCCTTATTATTTTAACCACAATTACACTTTAAATTATCCCACTTAGATAATTAGATCGTCTTATTGTTCGTTACTTTCTCTTTATTTTGGTTTAACTATTTCGACGTTTCTTATCTGAATTCCCTTGGTTTTTATCACTTTTCAAGAGCAGTTATATTTGGTTGTGCACTCTACCAACGCTCTACGCTGCCCAACTGAGTCAGTTTCATGCACAAAACCCAGCTAACGCCTTTTTGAAAATTCACCTCTTCTAAAATAATACAATGTTTGCCAGGTAGTTTTCGTTCTCTAAATATAACACATTAACATCAGTATATAAATGAAATCCACACACAAATTTCCTGTGCTAAAAATTCTGTCACTGGAGTAACCATTGACAAAGTAAACAAATTTGCTGTAAATTTGAATCCACGAAAACTGAATTGCAGCAGTGAGTTGGAATCAGCAATGTATAGACGAAGACGAGTCTTCCTTTCTTAGCAACACTCTGTTACCAGTTTCTCAACAGTGAGAAAGCAATGAAAATTGAAACAAGTAGCAGAATCATATACGGCGATTGATACTAGATGTAATTCTTAATGCTCATCAGCTTACAAGTATATATATACAGTACCTGCATTAAGTTTCAAGAAGATCAAGAACATGTTTAAAATCAGATTTTCCAACAAGCCCGACAAAAAGAATTTCCGCCTGTACACATTTAAAATTTAACCATATGGCAGCCCGACTGAGTCAGTTTCATGCACAAAACCCAGCTAGACGCCTTTTTGAAAATCCACCTCTTCTAAAATAATACAATGTTTGCCAGGTAGTTTTCGTTCTTTAAATATAACACATTAACATCAGTTTATAAATGAAATCCACACACAAATTCCCTGTGCTAAAAATTCTGTCACATTTAATTAACTTCTACTTCAAATCATACAACGCTGGATAAATAAAATAAAGGCATCCTAAATAAAATTAAGGTAGCCTAAATAAAATTAAGGTAGCCTAAACAAAATTAAGATAGCCTAAATAAAATTAAGGTAGCCTAAATAAAATTAAGGTAGCCTAAATAAAATTAAGGTAGCCTAAATAAAATTAAGGTAGCCTAAATAAAATTAAGGTAGCCTAAATAAAATTAAGGTAGCCTAAATAAAATTAGGGTAGCCTAAATAAAATCAAGGTAGCCTAAATAAAATCAAGGTAGCCTAAATAAAATTAAGGTAGCCTAAATAAAATTAAGGTATCCTAAATAAAATTAAGGCAGCCTTAATGCATCACAATCGATAACTGTCGTTGACAAATGGAGGGAAATTTGATAATCAATGGGTATTGTTGTTGTTGCTACTTGGGCTTCAGCAATAGGATTATCCAGTGGCGAATGTTGTTGGTTAGTTTCAGAAAGCCGCTCAAAATAATAATCATAGAAGTCTCCGATAAAACGCTCAAATACTTTATGTGTATCGTTTGGTACCGTAAGTGCTAAAAACTCATTTGTAGATACAATAGTTTGGTCAATTTTTATTTGAATCCCGCTGTGCGAAAATAATACCTTACGGGCTAGTACCGACGATTTTGCCAAATATTTTTGTTCGATTTATGTCAGATACAGCATACAATTTCATTCTGCAGACAGGAACCTAATACTATAAATCACAGTTTGAAAAATAGGTTCATGCGATCGGTGAAAGCCGTCCACAATTCGACATTTAAGTTATATACTCGTAGATTTATATGATATATAAAACATGTATTGAATGAAATCAATTTAAATCTACTAATATCCAAAATGTAGTATAAACTATATAGTATGGGGCGAAACCCCTTTTGCGATCAATGAAAGCCGTCCACAATTTGACATTTTAGTTGTATACTATGTAAGGAGTAGTACATCAGGAATGGAATCAACATTCCTTTTCATTGCCACAGATTCACAAGCTTCACTTCTGAATCATGATTGCGTAACTAGATTAGTCACTAACTATAGTTTAATAACAAATAATCTAAAGGTAGAGTCGCGTCCCGTAAAAGGAGTCAGTTCTCTTGTGGAGTCAAGACAGGATTCAAGTTAATAAACACTCTCGTTCTCTCTCTCACCTAAATTTGGGATTCTTGTGTTGTATTCAAACTTACTGGCACTGGCGTTCGTAATTGATTCTCATCTTTCTCGTAAACTCATCTCCTCGAATAAGCTAACCTTTACATGGTGGCCCATGCGTGGCGTGTATTTATTCATACACGGCCGTTACCTTCGCGTAATTTAATTCCATATATCAAGCCGTGCCAATAGTTTGACCACAACATACCCAAGTTCGTGACTTCCGGCTAAGGAGACTCCTTATTGGCGCCAGCTATTCCTCAACTAACATTCCTCCTCAAGGATACCTGGCTCCGGACGGTCACGTTATATTTTGAGAGAAACGTTTAAATCTGTCCGAAACAAGTGAACTCCAGGCCTGCGTCAACATCACATCAAAAGCTAAGTACTTCCTCAATCATTCTTGCGTACACGGTTTCCATACCCTGTCGATCATTCTTGCGTACACGGTTTCCATACCCTGTCGATCATTCTTGCGTACACGGTTTCCATACCCTGTCGATCATTCTTGCGTACACGGTTTCCATACCCTGTCGATCATTCTTGCGTACACGGTTTCTATACCCTGTCGATCTATACAAGCGTACACGGTTTCAATACCCTGTCGATCATTTCTGGAGGAAGCCTTTTACCTCGAATCTTTGCTCTCTTTGCCAATTGTTTTGCGATTCTTCCGAGATTCCGATCTTTACCAATACTCCTTTGATGAAATGCAACTAATTCCTTCACCCCTCCCGTCCCTTCAGCCGGAGATTCAACCCATTGCGAAACAAATCCCAGCACTACACACACCGGATGTAGTACATCCTCCATCATCCCCAAGGAATTCCAAACAAATACCGGATGAGAAATCCATTGCCCAACCTCGAAGGAGTCACCGTATCCCGAAGCCTACAAGTAACAATCCGCGGTACAAAGACTTCATTCTTTAACTGACAACCAATCAGATAAGTCAATTTTCATCCTTCATCATTCACACCTCCTTCCAACATCCTAATCGTCGTCTGCAACTTCATTCCAAACAAGTTCTCTTCTGTCCTCTTGGCACATCCCATTTTACAAATACAAGCCCTTACTCTTGCCTTCCAATCAACATCCAACCAACAATACTCCATCATGAAGCTAGTTTGAAATTTTGAGCAAAAGTTCGTGGAGCAAACATCTGCATATGCAACCATTGGATGTGGCAGTAAATAAATCTTTCAAGGCCAAAATTCGAAAGTTATGGTCCGCATTAGACAAGATCTCTTACTCTATTTGATCGAGTAAGAGACAAGTGAAATCCGTGCAGAGATACCATCGTTACTGATTTTAAACCAAATTTCGACATCGAGAAATTTGCTGGAATAAGTACGTTGAGTTGTATATGTAGATAATTATGTAATAATTATCTTGTATGCATTAACATGCAAGCATAGTTGGTTACCTAGGTTAACGAGGGTTAAAAATTCAATTTTGTAGTAATTCTGCTACGTTAATGCACCATCATACTTTTTTTGGTGAACCAAAAAAAGTATGATGTAGATTTCACTTCTCTCTTACTCGCTGTGTGTAGCGGTTCCCATACCAACAGAGTAAGATATCTTGTCTAGGTCCGAATGGATGAGAGACTCGAGCCAGGTGTCCCTGACTAAAGGAGGGAATAGGAGAAAGCCAGCTTTATCGACTGCATGCAATTTCGTAAGCATGGCTTGGAAAGATGTAAACCCTGAAATTATCAAGAATGGATTTCGGAAATCAGGTATTTTCTACTTGAAGAATGAAGAATTAGAAGACGATTTGCTGATGCTTCCTGAAGATAATCTAACGTTAGACATCGGAGAAAGCGTGGAAAATATATTGTTAGGAGATACTGAAGACGAGCAAGATGATGAACAAAGTGGACAGGGCGTCGTATTCCCGGACTCTGTTGGCGACGTTTTTGATGGTTTTGAGGGAATATGACGAGCTGATGTTATTTTACGAATTATAAAAGAGTTTTATATGGATACATTATTACATGAAAGGCACGGTACATTTACAAAACCAGTGTAAACCCCGTTTATGCGCGCACCCGCGTACTGCGCGCACCCGCATTTTGGCGCACCCTCTCGAGCCCTAAATTCGCCTACTGCGCGCACGCAGTACTATTGTTGTAACCATTCTGTGCCTCGCCAATTTTTCATCATCAGCACCTGGCTTCGCAGCGGTGGGTTCCGCAATTGTACAAATGCTGGCCAGAGCGGCGCCGCCAGCGGGTAAAGCCCTTATGACTGGAGGAGCTTTCGTCGCAGGAGACGCTATTGCCGACCGGCTGAATCCCTCTCCAGTTTTCACGTTAATGATATTCCTGCTCAGCAACCAAACACTAACGTGGATTATCCCATCATCACGGAACCGATGGATTCCCTTGTCCCGTTCAATCCCATGCATTCCAGCGCAAGAAAGACACGGATTTTTGATTTTGTTAAGCAAATGTACGAGGAGCAAATGCAGAAACTTAATAATACTACACCAACTCCGGCTCCTTCACCCTCAACCGAGCACAGTTTTCTTCTCCATGCCCTCATCTTCGTATCCAGCCTAGTTATAATCATGTCAATTGCTAAACTTCTTTACACCATCTTTAGCAAGAGATTCTCCAAGAAAATCTCCCCCAACGTAAGCGTCAACTTCGTCCGCGGAACAGCTACCGAGACAGAGCAACTCAACCCATAAGCTACAACCAAGTCTACTCTTCACTTCCCTCTCTTTAATCCGGTACAATTAAATATTTTCTTCATTCCAATTCCATCGTCTCTTCTGTTAACAGTCATGTCGTTGCCAACCAATTTTCCGTTTACCTCATTTAATCCAAGTGACGTCGAAATTTTTACTACGGCCGGCTCAGTTCTGGCTCCTCCGGCATCTGCTAATCTCACAGCCCAGCTACAACTTGGTTATACGGAGCACTGTAATGTTGGCATTGTGTGGTATCCAGAGCAACAATATTTTATCATATTGATTCAACGCAGGGAAACGTCGGCACGCACTTCTTACTCCCCAGAGGAGAAAATTCAACTTCGGCGAGATATCCTTTTATATCTCATACAACGTATGCCTGACACTTTCCCACCACTTCCACAACCTGGTCCACCGTTTACCATTATTTATAGCAAAGCTATACACGCTGTGCATCCCTCGGAGATTGCAGTTTCCATTCAATTTCAGCAATTCGATCTTTTTGTTGATCCATTTATTTACCCAGCGGGGTTAATGCATCAGTAAATCTCTGGCTCAACTTCTCAAATTCAATTTCTTCAAGATGAATCCACAACATTATTGCACTTTTATCCCGGAACACCTACGTAGACGCCATGGATCCACTCTTTCCGAAAATCAAATCCTACAATTAACCTTACGTCGTACTGAACCCCTTGTTCTAAACGTCAAGCGAACTTCATCTTGCCCAATCCCAAATTTCCTCGACATCAGTTTTGGGCAACTTATTCATTCTGCTGGTTTTACCATCGTCGGTTCGAGTTGTCCACCATCACCGCTTCAGCTCCCTCCCAAAACCCTCTACATCACATTGGAAACCGATATCCCTGTCACCTATAACGCCAATACCCCTCTTCTTTGGACTCCACAACGCGCTGGTCAACAAATCTTGCAATTCAATCCCAACTATTCTACTATGTCGACTGCTGCTTCTTCAACTTCTTCAAACTTACCCATCCCAACTACACCTCCAGTACCACCCGTTGCTGTTGCTTCATCTATCCCAAAGGAATGAGGTTTTACTTAACATTATTTATTTCATAGTTGCTACAGTTAGTTTTGCTTCCATTCAATATTTATAGCCCTTCAGGCTCTTGGCATACTTTTCTCATGGCCAGCTTTCAGTAAATCACAAAATACAGTCTATCATTAGTCCCGTTCCAATCCTTTTCTTCTTCTCACAAAAAACATACAAAAACATTTTTTCTTCCCGTTATTCTAAGCAATTTTAATTTCTTCGTAATATTTAATCATTTTTTTTTCTCTGCTTTTAAAATCTAGTTTCCATTTTCCTATAATTTAACCATACACGTAAGGTAATGCTCTTTCCATCTCCTTCGCTTACTTAATTTAATTATTTTCAGATTTTATCGTATCTTCCCCATCTTATTTTACAGTTTTTATTCCCCTTTTATTTTGCGGACAAAATCTGGTCCACCGAAGGGGATGTAAGGAGTAGGACATAAGGAAGGGAATCAACATTCCTTTTCATTACCACAGATTCACAAGCTTCACTTGTGAATGAGATTGCGTAACTTGATTAGTCACTAGCGACAGTTTAATAACAAATAATCTAAAGGTAGAGTCGCGTCCCGTAAAAGGAGTCAATCTGGCAGAGGCAAATCTGCACGCCATTCCAGTACATTTTTGTACAATTTCTTTTACAACGTATACTTTGAGGTGCGACATTGCATGACAAACCGGCAATAAGGGATAGCTTCTATCCTGCTCCAATTTTTTGTATGTGTCACCGACTAAATAAGAGTTTTAGAAAAGCATCGGGCATGTCTTCAAAAATGGTCAAAAAGTTCAAACAACGATGAAAAAATTCAAAACATGATCAAAGAGGTCAGAAAAGGACCAAAAATTCAAACATGATCATTAAGTTCACAAAATGTTCAAGAAGCTCAACAAATAATCAAAGCGCAAAAAATAATCAAAAAGCTCAACAAGTAATCAAAAAGCTCAACGAATAATCAAAAAGTTCAACAAATGATTAAAACGCTCAACAAATAATCAAAAAGCTCAACAAATAATCAAAAACCTCAACAAATAATCAAAAACCTCAACAAATAATCAAAAATTTCAAAACATGATCAAAAAGTGCAAAAATTATTGTAAAGTTAAAAAATTATCATAAAGTTGACAAAATGTTCAAAAACTTCAAGAAATGATTTTCAAAGTTATCTAATGCCAAAGTCGCTCATTATTAAGCCAATTGAATGCATTCTAATGTTGCAAAATCTCCCAATTTAAATCATAAAAGTGATTTAGTTTTGCAAACAATTATAGAGGTCATAAGTTTGACGGGAGAACTATTGGTATGATGGCTGAGCTACAGATATTACTAAGACATAAGATCTATAAATTGAACGGGAGAGCTTTGCGCTAAACGGGAGAGCTATACGCTGAACCGGAGAGCTACACGCTTAACGGGAGAGCTAGAAGCTTCATGGGAGAACTATCAGCTTGATATGAGAGCTATAAGCTTGATATGAGAGCTATAAGCTTGATATGAAAGCTATAAGCTTGATATGAGAGCTATAAGCTTGATTTGAGAGCTATAAGCTTGATATGAGAGCTATAAGTTTCATGGGAGAGCTTTAAGCTTGATGATAGAGCTATAAGCGTGGTGGGAGAGCTATAAGCTTGATGGGAGAGCTATAAGCTTGATGGGAGAGCTATAAGCTTGATATGAGAGCTATAAGCTTGATATGAGAGCTATAAGCTTGATATGAAAGCTATAAGCTTGATATGAGAGCTATAAGCTTGATATGAGAGCTATAAGCTTGATATGAGAGCTATAAGTTTCATGGGAGAGCTTTAAGCTTGATGATAGAGCTATAAGCGTGGTGGGAGAGCTATAAGCTTGATGGGAGAGCTATAAGCTTGATGGGAGAGCTATAAGCTTGATAGGAGAGCTATAAGCTTGATGGGAGAGCTATAAGCTTGATGGGAGAGCTAAAAGCTTAACAGGAGGGCTATACGCTTGGTGTGGGAGATATAAGGTAGACGAATGCGCTGTTTATAATACGGGAAAACAAAAGCAGGACAGGAGAGCCTTAAATTTCATGGGAGACCTACAGGTTTGACGGCAGAGGCTATGATCGCACAGGAAAGCTAATGCTTCCACAGTAGACCTACACGCTTATTGGAAGAAATATTGATTCAGCGGTATAACAATAGGTTTGATAGGAGATTTATTTGTTCCACGCAAGAGATTAGGGGGCGACAGTAGAAAATTTACGGTTGGCGGGAGAAAGTTCATGCAAGAGCTACAGGTTTGTAGGTAGCGCTGAATGTCAGATATGATAACTGAAGGTTCCAAAGAGAGCTTAAGTATCTAAGCGAGAGTTAAAGGTATAACAAAGTACATAAGAGAGCCTTAGATTCTACGGGAGGGAAAATTTCTATTTTCTTATTTCTTCTATATTTTTTTTAAATTTCCAGCCACACAACCCCCGGGCGAAGCCGGATAGCAAAGCTAATTTCAGTATAATCCCAACCAAAACACCTAAATCCGAATCAAAATAAACCCGAGATGCTTTACATACTTGACATAATTTTGTAGTAGTTTGAATAGCAACTGGAGTAGAAATATAATGATATTCAACCTGTGGCAATCTCTTTGTCCCAAAATAACCAGTGGCTTATTGATACAAAGGCTCGCAGTCAGGAGTTTCTTTCGTACGAATCATCTTACGACATACTACCTCTGAAACGTTCGATCGTTCAAATTCAGACTGCTCATTATAATCCCCAAAAAAATGTATATGTAATCTTAGAAGTATTTTTTGCAACATATGCATAGGCAGGTACCGGAAGGTTCCTGATATCGTTAAAAAAATTCCCACTTAAACTGCCTTCGTAGTTTCATCATTCGAAATCATATACCAATCGAAAGGTATAGGAGCTTTGATTTTGGCACTTTCTTCAAAAGATGAGCATCGGTAAAATGGAGTTGATTAAGGAAGGAAACATTGTTACAATTCCAGGATCTTGATAAAGAGCGACCTTGAATTCTTCATTTTTATGTAATTTAACATCTGCCATGCATCTAATGATCAAAACCAAAAACAATCCAAGTGACAGTCGGATTCTAAAAATTAGAAAACAAAATATAAGTATCAAATAAACAGAAAAATATTAATACTTATAGATATGTTCGTATTCAATAAAACAGCTTTAGAACGTAATCGATCTAGACATTAAATTGGTAATTTTTGTCGTAAATATTTTCATATAAGGAAGGAGAATTTATAGGCGGTACTATGTGTGAGGTTCCTTTTCTCTTTGGATTGGTAATATTAAATAAACTGGGATAAAACATATTCTGAATGACATGACAAGTACTTCAATTTTCTCTTACAAAAGAAGGATTTTTTTTCCTTTCAAACAATTTCTAATCGGCTGCTTTTACTCAATAATTCACCTTCAGATAGTAGATATCCAATACGATTTTTCGGCTTAAAAGAATATAGTGCCATTTGCAATACTCCACAATCTGTATTTTGTACTGCTTCATAATTAAAAATTTCATGACACTTCTGGTTTTTGTAACCATCTTCTCCAACAACTAATCTATAATACCAGGGATCACTAGTATCAAATCCGCTTGTATGGAATTCAAAAAACGTTGATTTAAGACATATGTAAGACATATAAGACATATTTAAGACATACAAGACATATTAAAGACATATAATTTCTAAAAAAACATTTCTTGTTCTGAAAATCGATACGTATATACTGTAATACGAAAACATTTTGCAGTAAACTTCAACTCATCGGGTGGTTTCAGAAAATACCGAATATTTGGATAAAAGCATAAGCTGGACGTAGTTTAACTCTAATGCAAAATCATGCCTGTTTGTTACATTAATATAACTATACGTTCTATCAAATCGGGTCGAAATCGAGGAAAACATTCAAATATTGTATTCTTGTGCAAAATTTCATCAAGTAAAAAATCCAATATCGGACAAACTAACTTTTTGCCGGGTTTCATAAATAGGCTAATGTGATCGGTAAAAGCCGTTAACAATTTGATATACTAGTAGATATACATTAAGTACATACAGAACATCTATTATTATCTATTAAAATCTACTATATAGCTGAAAAAAACAATTTAGTATTGTAAAGGATTAGCCTTTACTTAGGCTTCAGCATGCTAGCGCCACCTTTCCGGCGCCATAACCATTTCATAGCCTTTATCGCCATTAAAGCCTGTGTTAGGACGCAGGTGCAGTAGGTGTACACCGTTTTAGGGGTCAAGGAGGGGTCAAATCGACTAGGTTAAATTAGCACACATAGCAGCATAACAAGGGGCATCGAGCCAGCTAGTTTAGTTGACCCTTAACTATCCAGTTAGTTAATTATAATTAAGTAAGTAAAGTAGTCAGTCGTGGGATAGGTGCACTCCGGTGTATATACTGAGATTTTTCCCATGCTAAAGGATCGGATTTTCAGTTGGGATTTCCGAGCTACAAGGTTTCTGCCAAGTTATTACTTGGGAGTTCTTCCTTTAGCGAAGCTTCAGGTGCGGTAACCTTTAGCTTTTACTTCCATTTTAGCATTGCGTATGCTTTAATGCCTAGGGAATTGCTTATTCTCTCAAACTATCCTATATATATTCTATAGACTTACTTGTCAAAGATAGGGCTCGTTTCATATACATACTTAATTACCTTTATTACACATATCTTACCTGTAGATTCGTAATTAGCACCTTCTTATACTTTATCCATTATTCTTACCTGTATCTTATAAACTTTGCATTAGAAACCATTAGTACTACCTTGCTTTAATCCTGTATGTTACCTTTATCGTTCCTTTAAAACATTACCTTGAATTGCTTTAGTTAGTTTTACCTGTAATTAAGTACCTGTGCGTATTTCCGTTTTCTTATATTCTCTGTATTACGGTGATAGTATTAGAGCTTTGGGATCCCAATAGATAAGTAGCTGCTTCTATGCAAACTGTACTCGTAATATCTTACTCTTAGCCGTAGTTCCTAACGCCCTCTGGTGGTGATTTACAACTAGCTTTAATCCTAGCCGTATTTCCTTGCGCCCTCTGGTGGTGGTTTATAATTCTCTTTGTTCTTAGCCTTATTATTTATTGCTTTGCTTTATGTTAGTGCTAGCCTGAAGGGTACTGAATAAACATTGCATTTCATATTTAACTTAGAATCTCTATGCTATTGAGTTATGCGTGATTGATTGAAAAGGATTAAAGGACTCTCGCGCGGAATCAATACCCTTAGACATTGACGCCATAACCAAGCAGAGGACTAATAGCTAAAACTACCAACTATTGACACTCTTAGCTTTACAGTATATACTATGGGGCGAAATCGCTATTGCGATGGGTGAAAGCCGTTAAAAATTTGATGTACTAGTTATTTACTAATAGATTTGAAGTAAATTTATAGAGAATATCAATTAAAAACAATAAATATCTACTATATAGCTGAAAAAAACAATATATTTTATACTATGGTGTGAAATCGCTCTTGCGATCGGTGAAAGCCATTAAATTTGGTATACTAGTTATATACTAGTAGATATACATGATATTTGTAGAATATATTGATTGCAATCTATTTAAAATCTAAAATAAAGAAACAATAGGGATATAGTAGGAGTTATTTCTATCGTTGATTCGCCTTCCACAGCCCGATTTCTGTTGTAACTACCCTAAAAAATGATTCGTCAGTAGGGGATAGGATAAGAATATGCTTGACGCAAACTATTTGCAGAGCAGTGACTTACATTATCGCTAAAAATCTAAATCAAATATTTTTATATACTGTTATGCTCCTGTTGTGTCGTCTAGTTTCAGTATTTAACTCAGGAAACACTGCGAAGGTAACGGGAAAATCAGACGGATAGATAAAGAAACCTTTTTACGGAATACGATTTTACAGTTTCATTACCTTTAGATACCATTACCGCTCACCAGATTTGCTGTTATAGTGCTTTCATTACGTCGTTCCGCACTCCGGTGGTATTACAAGAACAAAAGAGAACGATGAGTTTTCAGAAGCAAATCTGCCATTTCAGCGTATAGCAGTAAAAAATGGAGCAGGATAGAAGCTATCCCTACTGCCGGTTTGAAATCACCATGGTTACTTGTTTAAGTCTACTATTTTCAAGGGCGGCAAGATTTATTGCCCATTGATGCCATTTTCGCAAAGTTTCTTATAATTGCGCTGAAGAGCAAATAGGAACTAATTTCGCAAGGTGTTGCAGTCAACTATCATGTATTGTTGCATTTCTGTATATTGATACAACTACCGCGATGCTAAAACTGAAAATCTGCCGGACAAAGGTTGAGGCATTGACACATATTCTGTATATTACAAATAATTATATAAATCTATCCGTTTGATATCCCTCTTATCTTATAGCACTGTTTACTGCGCTGATTCGTAGGAATATTTAACCAATGCTGTCTGGCTATGCTGGATTAATTTTTCTCTATGGGTGTAAGATAATACTTTGCCAAGGCTTTGTATTGTATTGTAAAGGAGGTGTCCGTTGACTAGCAACGAGCGCCGACGTAGCCACTGATAGGCTAATTGCGGACTACCCTCAATTTGCAACGATGCTTACGCACCAGTCTTTCTGTTAAACCGTTCCATTAAGCCTGTTGCCATGAAGTAAGACAACACGCGTTTATGGTCCAGATCTTTTAGTTTGCTAGGATCAAGTCTCACCTCACCAAGGTAGATTAACCTGACCAAAGCGATGATCGCACAGTCAGCAATAACATGAACTGCACTTTCCTCTAGCCCACACTCACAATTCGGACTGGTTGTCAGTTCCAGATTGTAAGCATGTTTATTCAAGGTTATGTGACCAGTCACCAACCCTGTTAACGTCCGAAGTTGACTCCTGGTCAGCTTCCTGACACGAGAGTTACTTCGTTTTATGTTCTCTGCGGGAATCCACAGCTTTGTCTGCTGGCAACCAGGACGTATTCGCCACTGTTTTGCCCAGCTTGAAGTCATGCACCGCCATATGCCTCTGGTGACAGAGGATTCTGGCAATGGTAGCATGGGTTTTGGGTCAATGCAGGGTTTTTTACATCATGCCTTGCCCAGTTTATCGGCCAGCTCATTCCCAGCATGACCTTCGTGTCCCGGAATCCATTCTATCCTCACCTCGTTGGTAGAACCAATCGATTGAAGACGATCATGAATTTCCAGTATTAACTTAGAGTTTGTGTAATCCTTGTCTAAGGAATTGACACAGCTCATGTTGTCGCAGTATATTGTGATCTGCTTACCGGAAAGGGCCATACCCGCCAGTTTGTAAACTGTACGGTTGATTCTCTCCAGTTCGTAGTCATATACTGTAGCGTAACGATCCAGGGGGCCACAGAATCTCATGTACCTCCTAGAATCGTGGTCAGTGATGGTAACGCCGTATCCAGTCAAATGACCCTGGCGAGAGCCGTCAGAGTAACAGACCACGACCCGTCACCGTTCTATTCGACCAAGTCGCCCTGTCCGAAATGCCACAGGAATAGCGTTTGGAGCTTATTTCCGTGGTTTCCGTCCAGTCATATAAAGCTGGCGTTAAGCCAAGCTCCAAAACTGATTTCGGGGTCTCCCATACATGGGCCACGTGGCCACATGATGGTATTCCCTTAAACTCTGTTGAGCCTGTACGGAGTAGTCTCCTCCAAGTTCGCAGAGCCACTCCTTTGAGGTGAATGTCAATCGGCATAACACCCACCAGTGCTTCCAGCCCAGCAAGGGTGTCGAAGCTGGGGCACTGGTCATCATTAGCAAAGCCAAGCGTTGACCTTGGCTCAGCAACGCTATTTGGGTCTTGTTGAGATTAACTCCCCAGACCATAGCACCGTAATCGAGGCCTGGCCTTATGACTGACTCATATATCCATGAAGTCAGTTTGGGACTCAGACCCCACTTCTCGCCCACTGCCCTCCTGCAGAGGAGCAGTGTCTTTTTGGATTTATCCGATTTAGACTTAATATGTTCGTTCCAATTCAGCTTCTTGTCCAGGATAATTCCTAAGTACCTCACTGAATCGGCACATTTAAGCTCTTGTCCCCGTAATTTTACAGGGTTTTTTTCCTTGGTCCTTGAGTTATCCACCCAAAGGACTTCGGTTTTGCTACTATTGAGAGTGAGTCCGTTTTTGGAATACCATCTATCAATAGTTCTGAGTCCCCAGCTGATTTGGTCACTGCAGGTTTTCCTGCAGATCCCGGACGCCGCTATGCAAACGTCATCAGCAAAGGCTTGACAGAGCAGAGACGGATGGTTGAGCCGAAGCCGCTCCATCAAACTGTCCACCGCAATGTTCCAGTATAACGGAGAGCATACAGAGCCCTGCGGGCAACCATTGCTTACCGTCTTCGACACTGTTACACCCTTGAGGCTACTTTGCAGCTCTCTATTGGCTAACATAAAGTTGACCCACCTAATGATCATAGGATGGATCCTGAGTCTTGCCATGCCGTCTGTTATAGATCGGCGAGCAATATTGTTGAAAGCACCTTCTATATCGACGAATGATGCTACACAAGGTCTTTTGGACTTTATGCAGCCCTCCATGAGATTCACAACTCTATGGATGGCTGCTTCTGTAGACCCGCCAGCCATATACGCATACGGATGGTTTTCTCTGAGGTGGCTAACCAGATCCTTCTTTCTCAGGAATCTGTCAACCAGCCTCTCTAGAGTTTTCAGTATGAAGCTCATCAGAGAGATGGGCCTCCAAGCTGAAGTGCTAGTGTAGTCATTCTTCCCAGGTTTAGGAATGAAGACAACCCTAGAACATCTCCATCTACGCGGCACATACCCCGTAACCAAGCAAGCCTTGAATAGGCCGCTGAGGGGCTCTAGTATACATGCAGAGGCCTTCCTAAGTATGTGAGAAAAAGCCCGTCCGGCCCGGGAGCCTTAAATGGACTGAAGCTATTAAAGGCCTCTAACACCTTTTCTGGGGTGACCATGTCAGAGACTACTTCTACGCCCATAATGTCGTGTTCCCCAAGGATGCGCTCAGCATCACCTGGGAAATGTTGCTCAGTATAATCGGTACCACAGGTGAGAGAACCAGATGGAGTCACCACACTAGTAATCTCCCTGTTTGAGTTACCTAAACACTTCATTAGCCTAGAAGTGGCCGGCATGGACTCTGTAGAGTCACAAAACATGGTCCAGCTGTCTAGTTTTGCTTTCCGTATTGCCTTTACGTATCTATTACGTTGAAGACAATACCAATCTTCCTCACTGAGGTGGGCCATCCGACAGAGTCGGCCTACTTCCTTCCTCAGTGCGATGAGTTCCGAAGTCCACCACGGACTTCGGTTTTCCTTGAAGCACGCCTTTTTCCAAGGACACGTTACGTCCAGAGATTTGTTGAGTGCTGTATCCAGCTGCTCAGAAACTTGTTCAATACCCGTTATATCATAGGGTACATCGTTTGGGATGTGAGACACTTGTTCCCGTAGTCGAGTAACAAATATGACATCATCCATTTTCTTTATATTGCGCACCCATCTACGCTTGGGTTTTGCAAAACCAATATGGAAGTCAATATATTTGTGATCTGAGATGCTGTCGTCGTCGGAAACGTTCCAATCGGCGACAATAGTAGCACCTCGTTCATTGCAGATTGTGATATCAAGGACCTTTCCGCGCGCCTTGGTCACAAACGTGGGTTTTGATCCTTGGTTTAGTACCAAAAGATTCTCTTGAGACAGAAACTTGTAGAGTTCCTCGCCTCTGTCGTTAATGTCGGTGCTTCCCCAGCTGGTATGGTGCGAGTTCGCATCCGCTCCAACTATCAAGGGAAGATTGCGACGATCACAATATCTCACCAGATTTCTGAGCAATTTGCTCGGGTGATCATCGGAGTTATGTGCCATACGAGGAAAGTATAACTTTACCTCGCTTCCATTCGGTACCCATGGTTACCATATCCAAATCAGAAAATTCAGGCAGTAGGGCTGCACGGATTCTGTCGGTGACTACCACGCAAGCTCGAAGTCTAAGCCCGGGAGCGTTAGCAGCATAAACTTTCTTCCACTGTCCAAAGCCAACGACTGCGTTATTCACACAAGCCGGTTCCTGGAGGTGTAGAATTCTGTTGGGGGGGGGTGATGACGGGGCCTGCAGGCTGGTCAGATTGCGAGTCTCCACCGACACATCCTCTGCTTGACAGTGCCAAAGCAGCCGGATAGTGTTTATGATGATTCGCCTGGGTTAGGGTGCAGTGCGGGTCCCAGATGCGCAGATTAGGCTGCGCACCACTCCCACCATCCCAACCCCCACAAGTTGCAAAGGCTTTGCCACAGGGCCTTATAATCCCTTGACAAAAGCCTTTTTCTAATACAGTGAAACCACGAACCCTAATTGAAGAGTAGGAAACATAACCGCGATTAAGAAAAGGATTGAGGACGGCCGTAACACTGATCGGAATGCATTTATAGATGATAAACAGTGTCGATGTAGTGTTTTATACACGGTTAATTAGTTAAACGCATTGTTGACAGCTATAACGTCGAACGCAATAGCACCCCATTATATGTATAAAATGTTATTTTTGGTAAAAAGCGTACATTAAGTGCAATTACGCATAGCTTTACTATATTTACGCGTTGAACTCAACAGAGACGAAGAGGTAAAAGTTTTACAATTCTGCTTACGAATTCTATTGGTTTCTCTCCTAGTTGTGTGGACCTGGACTTTTTGTCGGTGGTGACTACCAGTCTCTGATGCGCCACCTGCGATTGAAATAAAACCAAGGTTGGGTTAATTAATAAACTCAATCGATTAAAACTTTAATAATTGAGCTGAAAATTTTAATTTTAATTATTAATTGTCAATTGCTGAGATGCTCGTACTAATTATTAATTGCAAGATCTAATTGCGGAAAAATTGATATTAATTATTAATTGCAAGTTCTAATTGTTGAAAAAATTGAGATTAATTATTAATTGCAGCTTTTAATTGTGGCAACAGCTTTATTAATTGTTGAGTTTAATTGTAGCTGGTGACAATTAAAATTGGCAAAAAAATGTTAAAAAACAAGGCATTTGAAGCCAAATTAGCCCTTTCTGTCAAAAATTGTTAATTTTAATAGTAATTTTCGTCAAAATTAAGTGAATTTAATTGCCAATTCTAATTGTCACTTAATTATCAGCAGTCCAGTTTAATTGTTGGGGGAAAGGATTTAATTTGAATTGTAAGATTTTAATTGTTAGAGGAAGGGATTTAATTTTAATTGTAAGGTTTTAATTGCACCCAACAAATAATTTAATTGCGGCCGGGTTTCAGTTTAATTGCAAGGGCTTTAATCGATTAGCTTCTATTTAATCGTCTCAACCTTGGTTGTATTAATAGATTTACCCACTTCTTTACCATCTTTGTTAAGCAATGTGGTAATACTAGCGTTCATAAAGGAGACCTTCTTAGAGAGGGCTAGAATACGATCTTGTGTATCTATTACCGAGTTTCTTGCGATCCGTAGCTCTGCCAAGATGTGGTGATCCAGGCCACAGCGAAATTCTAGAATTAAACAAATACTCATATCATTAAAACATTTACAGAGCATACGCAGAATAAATGGTGCTATTAACACAGTGCGTACTCTTACGTTTAGTAATCATATCATTGTTAATAATACTCCCCATGTCTTGACCACTTTAGATGGGTCTGCCGCAGCTGCTATTAAAACAAAGATAATCATTAACACGCATGGTTTACTCTTCTTGCCGCTACATACAACATTATGAACTTAATTATAGCCAACTTACTCCACAATTTATTCTCACTCCTGCTTGATATTTCGGACCAACGAGGCACTTCCGAAATGTCTGCAATAATAAAATTATCTTCTGTACTTGATCATTGGGAACTACAACTGCATTAAGTAAATTCCCTTACTTACTTGTATCTTCTAGCGGGTAATCTCCGGTATCCGACTCTTCTATTTCTTTTGTAAAAGAAGGAATATGAAAATCAGTTGCAGGCAAGGGCAAATAACCCATGACTGCGTAGTTTTAAATTAATTAACGTATACGTTAACTAACTGAATTAAATAACATACACTGTGGTATTCAATAATTCACGTGAGATCCGAGGATTCCGAGGACCAGGAAGACGTAAATTTTAAACAGTATATCCACTGTGAGGGAAGCCTTCCCAGTCTAGTGGGTAGGATACCGGCCATAGACTATCAATGAGCAGGTTCAAACCCTGTGCGGGCAAGAAGAGCGCACAATTATGGGATGAAGATAGGAGGCTTCCAACGATGCTGCGAGGGAGGAGGAGAGGCCTAGAAGTGAGGATGTACTGGAGCAGGAGGGGAAATGAGGAGGCTGTTCGACTGGGGGATCGTCTTCTATGTTCTACTAGCGGAGGGAGCCGCTCGACTGGAGAGACTCTGCTTGGCGTTTCTACGTGCCAGCAACCGACTAGCCTGACTGTGACAGGAGTAAACCTCATGAGGAAAGGACAGTGGGAGGCTGAATGACCCGCCGGACTCAGTAGCAGCATCGTATCGTATGGCATCATTAGGTTAAATGTAATCCATTAAAAACTTGAATAATTGTGTAACTGTAAAACGATGTAAACATTGTACAACAGTGGTAAATAAACTAACTAACCCACCTTGTGCTTCAATTAATTAATGAATCTGTAAAGAATGGATCGTTCATGCTGCACACGCTACAATTCCGTATTGCTTTTAAAATCACTTGGGGCAACTTGGATCAGTAGGTCAATGGATCAAAGTAAGATGGATCATGACCCAGGATCAATGACCCAAAGCAGTTTTGACCCACTTTGTTGATCCACTTGGATCACATTAACCCAGTGATCCGCTGATCCTGGGTCAAAGGATCGCATGATCCGTTCCTACCTTGGTCTGTACTCTGTAATTGCGTCATACATATTAATTATATCTGTTCGTCAGTTCAGCATTTGTATCCAGACATCGTCTTCACACTAACGAAACGTCAATCTGTTATCAACCGAGCTGGATTCTACAGCCTAAAACATTAAGAGCTTCCAATATGAGGTATACTAAAGCCATTGAAGGTATGGGGAATTCAAACGAAAAGCATCATTTTCAGTCCAAAAAATGTTATACTGTATCTAAGGAATCTTTCTTGGAAGAAGAAGAAGATTTAGGACGAAAACAAGAGAACGAGCAAGAGGACGGGTGAGAGACAACCAAGGACACAATCAGCATACGAAAGATAAGGAAATTTATTTTTGTAGTATATGTCCCCGAAGGAGTACCACACTTCCACCTTGTAAAAGCAACATCAAAGATACTGGCACAGGATTTGCATTTGTATGTAGATGAGTACCACTACCCCAAGAAGGAAGAATAAGAGAGTCGAAACGAATTCACCGGAGGAGCAGCAAAGAAAGAAAACAGCAATGGATAACGAACTGAAGGATAAGATTAACCGTATACTGGATAAAGTGGACAAGCTGGATGTGCTGGAGGATAGAATCAGAGCTGTGCAATTAACAATTCAGACGAACCATGAGCAGCTACTCGCAAAAGTACAAAACAATGAGAAGGAAATTGTTATCCTCAAAAAGCAGAACGAGTACCTTCATCGAACTCAGCAGCTCATGTCAGATAGAATCCTTCAACTGGAGATAGAGAAAACTAAAAACTGTGTAATAGTACATGGGATAGTTGGACTGCCTGGTGAGACGCTACATACATTGAAGAATGCAGTGCACAATGTTTTCAAGAACAACCTTCAGATGAACCCAAATGTAATTATGGACATGTGGAGGATCGGAAAGAAGGTAAATTTTGTGGGTCCAGTTAAAGTTGTGCTTCATGAAGGTGAAAGACAGAATGTATTTGCTAATGCTAAAAAGCTTAAGGATACTGGAATTTCAATTTCCGAAGACCTTCCAAAGGAAGAAAGGCAGAAGAGGAAACTATTAGTGCAAGCGAAGAAAGAAGCAATTGACCAACAAAAACAAGTGAAGTTAGTTGGTGGGAAACTGTGGATTGATAACAAAAGACACATTGTGAAAGGAGGAAAAGTAGTTCAACAACTGGATCAAGAATGACGACGAACATGCACTCATCGACACCGGCTAATATTCTGGAACATACACGGAAAAATTAAGTTAAAACTGCAAAACGTAAGATCACTAGTTAATAAGTATAAACCTATTGTCTTCTGCATCGCAGAGACTTGGGAAGTGGAGGATATTAAATTTAGTGATACAGAGGAATATGAAATTATAAATGTACACGCGATTAAGACTTCAAGTCAAGGCAGAGCGGCGGGAGGATTATTGATAGGAATAACTAAAAGTGTGCAGTGGGAAGTGATTAATATAAGTAACAAAATCTGTCATTTCAAAATAACTTATGGTAATAAGATATTACATACAATTTTTTGCTACCTGAATGGCACAGTTATTAGCAACATAGAAACACTAGGGTGCAGGTTAGCAGCAATACCAAAGGGCGAACTAATTGTCACACTGGGAGATTTTAACGCTCGAACGGGCGATAACCAGCCTCTCCAGAAATTGATGAGAAAGTCACAGGATAAAATTACAAACTCAAGGGGAAAAAAGTTAATAGAAGTGTGCAGTACTACGAAACTCATAATAGCAAACGCAACCGTAGCAGGTGACCTACACGGCGGACCTACGTTCCAAAGAGGCAAGAGTACCAGTGTTATAGACTATTGTATAATGAACGAAAACATGTTCTTCAATACCCTTAAGTTTGAAGTACTAGAGAAATTAGGGTCAGACCATATGCCTATTATGTGGTCAGGCGTCCAATACATAGAAGTAAACAATACAGTTACTAG
The DNA here is from genome assembly GCA_906901655.1 of Sminthurides aquaticus. Classification (NCBI taxonomy): domain Eukaryota; kingdom Metazoa; phylum Arthropoda; class Collembola; order Symphypleona; family Sminthurididae; genus Sminthurides; species Sminthurides aquaticus. Next base: position 768,166 of record CAJQTT010000001.1, read on the forward strand.
AAGCAGGTGGGTAAAGGAAGCGGCTGAGAAATATAAGGAGAAAGTAAGAGTACTTACTCAAGATACCAATACAAGCACAGTGCAAAGTCAGGGTGATAGCCTCACTAATAGCATAAGAATAGCCATGATAGAAACTGGTATGGTTAAAACCTACAATGAAAATAAATTATATCCCAACAGGTGGTTCGACAAAGAATGTAGGGAGAAGAAAAAGCAAACAAAGAGATTACTGCGCCAACTCAGGAAAGAATCACCTTTTGTGTCAGAAGAAAGTGCAGATAATTACGAGAAAAGCAAAAGGGAATATCATAATACTTTAATTGAAAAGAAAGAGAAATATTATCAATGGCAGCGTGAGGTTATAATAAGCACACGAAATAGCGCTGATTTTTGGAAAAATGTTAACAGGTTTAGACCGAGGGCAAGAGCGGAAAAGCCGCAAGTATCAGAAGCTGAGTGGGTAAACTATTTCAAATCACTTTACCCGGATAAACCAGATATAAGATTAGAAGGCTATGTCAAAGAAGATGCGATATTAGATACAGAAATCAGCTACGAGGAGGCAACAAAATGTATAAAGAAACTAAGTAATGGTAAAAGTCCTGGAGTAGATATGATACCAAACGAGGCAATTAAGGCGCTACCTGAAATAGCGTTACAAGAATTAGTGTATCTAATGAATAGAATATTTGAAGAATGTAATATGCCAAAAACTTGGCTAAAAACCATAATCTATCCAATTTATAAGAAGGGAAACAAAAACGCACCGACCAATTATAGACCTATATCATTAATGCCAACCCTCCTCAAACTGTTTACGTCAATACTAAATGAGAGACTAACAACTTGGTGCAATGTAAATAGAAAAATATCTAACTTCCAAGCCGCGTATCAGACTGGTAAAAGTTGTGCAGATCATCTGTTCGTACTTATGTCGTGCATACACAAACAGCTAGACTACAGTAAAAAGTTATATTGTTTTTTCGTCGACTTATCCAAAGCTTTCGACAAGGTAGATCGAGCACGATTATGGGAAAAGCTATGTAAACTTGAAGTTAGTTCTAAATTTATAAATATTGTTAAGCATATGTATGATAAAATGCATGGTTGTGTGAGAGTCGGTGATAATTATACGGGAGAATTTAAAATGACGGAAGGGATCTGCCAGGGAGAAAGTCTGTCCCCTAAATTGTTTCTATTGCTAGTACAGGACATATATGAGTATTTTGAAAAATCTGGTATAACTCCACTGTATCTAGTTAGCCAAAAAATTCACCTGATCATGTTTGCGGATGATATAATTGTAATAGGTAGTGATAGGGATAACTTGCAAATAAAAATTAATAGGCTAGCAAAGTACTTTAGAGAAAATGATCTACAAATTAACCTAGAAAAAGCAAAGGTTATGATCTTCAAGCGGGGTGGAAGGAACAGCAAGCACGACAAATTTAAATGGGAGAGAACAAAAATTGAGCTGGTAAAGGATTATAAATATCTGGGAGTGCAAATGAACACGAGTGGCGTGTATGACTGTAACGCCGACAATTTTATTAAGAAGGGGATACAAGGTGTAGAAGCTATATGGCCATCTCTGGTAAAAAGTAAATTGCCTTGCTCCAAAGTTCAGCATAAACTCTTTACAGCCCTAGCATTAAGTCTCAGCTTGTATTGTTCCCACTTGTGGGGTATGAGGTATTTAGACCGTTTTGAAAAACTAAGTATGTATTTTCTCAAAAAGTATCTACGATTGCCAAGAAGTACACCTAACTTTATGGTCAGGCTAGAGTTCAATGTATCAAATTTAAAAGTAAAAATTATGAAACAAGTAATGGGATATATCATAAGCTTGTGTAAAAGGCAAGATAACGAGTTACTTGCAGACTGTAAAACATTTTTGTGGAGAGAAAAAGGCACGGAGAGATTTAATTGGGCTTTACAGGTTAAACGGGAGCTGGGAGAATGCTTGGATAGTGATATATGGGAAAGCGGGGATCCAACGGTATGGATCCGAAGTAGCAAGAGAATAATAGCCCTGTATAAAATGAAGCTCCTAGAAGATGATATTAGGTTAATGAATGAATCAGCAATTAGTAAACAATACAAGTCCTGTAAAACCCATGTGAGATTCGAAACATATTTATACAGTTCTCTACCATTACATGTATGCATAGTTATTATTAGATTGCGATTCAATATCCCGAAAATATACGTTAAAAATAGAAGTATTGAACTAAAGGAAGAGTGCCCAAAGTGTGGGCAGAGAATAGATATTAGTTGGAAGCACGCTTTATGGGATTGTGAAGCCCTCAAATCAAGTCGAGATTAAGAAGATCTACTAATAAAAGAGGAAGACAAATAAGTTTTATGCAAAGAGGTTCGAGTACGACGTGTGGCACTATATTCTGGAGCCGATATGCGTTCTTTCAAAGGTTCAAACTGACTTAAAATCGGACAGCATCATATGCCGCTATTTGAGAATTGTGATATTTCCAACCATCATCTTTGTGACGGAGGAAATTTTGAGTCATGCTGTAGAAAGGAAGCAGATGCTCCAGCTTCGTAGCGTTGAATAGAAGTCACTACTGTGAAAGCCTGAATCACAACAAGTATTTCAATTGCTTTTGATCTATGATTGATATCTTTGCAGGGAAAACGGTTGTATCATTGATACAATACAAGGAAAACAGTAGCAGTTGTATGAAAGCCCTTCTGTGTACTCCAAAAATCCTAAAATGTATATCCGTATGAATCAGGAAATCAGGATTACATGAAAAAGAGAGAAATTTCAAAGCTATTCACAAGGAAGCCTACAGCTATAAAATAGTATAAAAAATCAGTTTGCTCAGACTAAAACTACTTTAACTACTCAGAAGAGCAAGGAAAAGAGTAAGCGATTCAAGGAAATTTCATTGTTATGTTTCACCCATTTTCTCTGTACCTCCTCAGCATAAGTTGTTCAATACGTTAGGATTTTGAGGAGAACAGATTCCTCCATAGAAGGATGCCATCCAACGTATAGTTTACCTGTTATGGTGTATCTCTGTTATGGTGTATCTCGAATTCTGGAGGCAAGCATTTTGTGGCACTTGTCAGATCCTTGGAAATGGAGAAACTCAGCGATGAGTGATAATCCACTTACTCATGATTGATGTAAATCAGACCGTCCTTTTGGATCCTCGTGAGAAGTTAACGTCTAATGCCTTTAGTCAAGTATTTTATTCTAAGCTGATGCTTGAATTCAAGCAGTTAGCTGCAATAGCTAAGCTTGGACTTTGGACCCTGCTCACCGCCAACGCCAACTGCTTTCTCTATACTTTCTTTTGAAAAACCCGTGAACTTGTGAAAAGCCAACATTTGAAAGAGCCTTGTAAACTATTCCTCCGAGATTTCCGAATATAGCCAACGGTTTGTTTGCGCTGATGTGAGCTGAGAGACGAGAGAAACGGGCAGAATGAAGAAGTTGAAAAGAAAGACTATTCTACTCTGGATTTGCACTTTGCTTTCCCCGGAGCATGTTAATTATACTATTTAGAATTTCATCCTGCACTTCGCAAGGCTATTACTGAAACTAGAACCAGAACCAGACTCGTCATCAACGGCGGAGCTTGGAACCGGCTGAGAAAGTTGAGTCTTCCTGAATGGAACAAAAGATGCAAGGCTGGAAGCCGATACTGTTCTTTGATGGAAAGATAAGATACAATTGCCGGACTGTCATGTTTCTGTAATGTAGTTTTATTAAAGCGAAGCTTGATTAAAGTACGTATCATATTGAAATTGGGAAACGCTATGTTACAGAGGCACTCCTTTTAAAGGATACGTATTTCAGCATACATGTATTTGTTTGTCACTCGGATAATAGAATCATTTATAGTTTAACAGCGTAAAAGTAACAATGTTTATTGCAGTCCCCCATTTCCCACCCCTGGATTACAACAGCGTATAATAATCTAAAAGTCTTGTTTTGGCATCTGAGACGCTAGAAGCTATTTTTTCTCTTTTCACTATTAACTACACACATTAGCTACTTGAACTTGGTATTCCTTGAAAATTTGCTCACAATCATATCCAGCACAATATCCGTTTACACTTTATATCCTCGTTCAACCCGTCTTTATTCTTCACGTTACGAAGAAATTCAATTGCAGAGTACAATAAGACAATAAATATAGTGCATAGACTCGCCTCTAATAGTCTAGCCTCACTATAATTCCTTGCATTTCAGCATACCAAATAAACACGACCATTCTCTACCACGCTTTTCTATCTTACTTGCTATACACTTTCTCCTACTTTCTCTTTTACTCTTAATTTATAAAGTATGAAGCAGGCATAATTTATCCCCACTCAAACCCCTTAGTCTTAATCAACATTAGTATCATTGGAAATTAAGAGAGTGTGTAATTGTGCAGCCAGGTTGGAAGTATTGATCGCCTCGGTTAGAACTTTCGAAATTCAGAAATGCATGCAAATACATATATAGTCACAAGGCCCCATATGTGTCAGCTATAAAGCATCAACCTCTATAAACCTGTATAATTGGGAGTTAGCCGTTGCGAAACCACCTACTGAAAAATGATCTTTGAAATACTTAATTTACGTTGACGCCAGTGATGAATGAATGCTAAACTCATTTATCATGTCTGGGATCATTCGATCATCTGATACCCGTTCCACAGGCCTCACAGGCGTAAGCCCACATTATAGACTTTGTGAAGCCCTCAAGATTGACTTTGAATCCGTAATAACCGCTACATTATTAGTTCCAGGTTTCCCTTTCTAGATTCAATTTCGAAATATTTGATAAAAACAGTTATTATCCATGCTTCTAGTACCTAATTTAAACGTTTCTCATACGCTTACTTATATATACTAAATATATGCTCAGTTTGGGAATTGATTGGAGTGAAGAATTCTACAACTCCCTTTCTAAACAAAATCTTGGGGATAAAAAGGAGTGGTAAATATTTCGCCTGCTTAATCTGGGATACATAATGCAAATGAAACGAAGTGAAAGTCAGATTTTACTCATGTGTTTCTCTACCCTTGGCTTTCCCCACCTTTCTTTCCTGACTGAGGCTCTTGGAGACCATTCGAGCATCTTTACTTTTTTTCGGATATACCTACACAATTTCGTTTTTGTATTGAATGAAGGTAAACTGAGAGTCACAGTTAAACTTTGGGACTATGTTATGTACATACCTCGATTGACAATGTAAGTGTTTTAGTATCCTCCTCTTTAAATTTAATGAGCATCAGCCTAAATTAAGGCATTGCCTTTGCTGCGATCCAGAAAATTTGCATGCAGCGTAAACAAAATTACAATCTCTGTGTTCCTTGCCTAAACAGTTTTTCTTAACTGAAGAGAGTACCGTGGTCTGGTGTGGCATTAAACTGTTTTTCTGTGTGTGTTATTGTTTGGACTACATGTCAGTGTCAGAATCGTGTTCTGTCTCCTCCTCTTTTTTGTGTGAATGTGATTGTGTGGATTGTGTGTGAGCTCGAAGAAAATATAATGTCTGGGTTCCGAATTTTAGTTTTAGTCAAAACTAATTTGTTAGCTACCTTCTTCCTCTAGCATTGCTAAATCAAAATACGCGATGTGTGTATATTGCCCGTACGTTTTCATGTGTGTACATGTGTGCAGTGTGTATAAGGTAATAAGCTGTATTCGAAACTATTGTTTCCCTAATAGGGTAACCTTTTTTATTATGTGTGTTTGCAAAAGTGTGCGATGCTCGAGTAAATTTGTGATTTGTATTATTCGTATGTGGTATTTACGTGACGACCCATACATACACTCTCCCTCTCTTGCTCATCGCAGGAAGTTCAGACGTACGGAAAACAAGTCGAGTGAAGCGATCTGTGCTCAAAAGCATTTAGTAGATTTACTCCGTTCACGTTGGCGTTGGTGTGCTTTGGGTGGGAGGCAAGCAGTTTGTCGGAGAAACTGAAAGAGAAAGTACGGCCCAGGACTCAGGACAGAATAAAATAGAGGTCCATATGGGTAATTTGATAACGTCGGAAGAATGAAAATCAGACTTTCTCCTCATCCATATTCCATATCCACGGAGTTCTCTTGCCGATCCGCTACATTCTTTCACGTTACTATTCCTTGTGGCAGTGTAGTTTAAATTGGAATTTAATGAGTTGGGGACATGGTGTTGAGGAGAGAGTTAATTGCCCGTGTTCCATGCATACGTAACCCAAATTAAATCAACTGGTAAAAGAAAGTTGGGAAGTTGTAGACGCGCCGTAAAAAGCATATTATTCAATAATGAGATTTGCTCCAACAGTATACACAAATTGGTTTAGCTACTCTTAAGACTGTAAAAAGCATCTTTGAAAACATAACTACGCAGCATCGATTACAGGGGTGGGAGGAATCCAGTGTGAAAGCAGAGGAAAGTTTCAGCGGAGGAGTTGGATTTAAGTGGAATTCCGGATTATTAGTGTCTGTGTATAGAGTATAACATTCCTTCGGTGAAGGAAGAGAGAAAAAAAGTTGAATATCCTCGTCTTTTCCAAGGATTTTACCTCCTGCCTTGTCTTTGGAAGCTTAGGAGGGGATGAGGTAGGCTACAGTAAAAAGGAAAAACGGCCTAGACGTGTGCCGTCAAGAGAAATTACAAGGAAGTATATACGTAAAGAGATGATTAAGAGTATATAGATGGTGCAGTATTCTTTTGCCAAGGTGAGCTATGACCTACGTCATGAGGGGCAGGAAAGGGGGATTTCAGACCATAATCCTAGGTATCTCTTTCACTACAAGTTCTATTCCCAATTCCCACCGCACCATATGCCACCAGCATTCCCACTGTCACCCCATCATCATCTTGTTTTTTTCAAGACTAATTTGTTCCTTATACAGTTTAGCAGTCATTTCTATATCCGAGTGCCACTTTTGGAGCACCCTGTTGCAATAGTATAGTAATATAACCCGATATTAATTTTACAAAGAAGAAGCGAGCGAGGGATAGTTTCAGTGCTTTCATCTTACTTTCCATCCTTCCTTCAAGCTAATTAACATGTGTGTCATATCCCTGTCTTCTTACGTGGATGCAATTAGCTATTAATTGTGTACGTTTGAAATATAGATGACTTCCTGTGAATCTTCCCGCCGCCATCATCAGTACGTAATAGTTGCAAAATCATCAAAATCGTCCCTCCTGGAACACTCCCCCACCCTTTCCCCTTAGCTTGACTTATGGAGAGAAGCGATTAATATGTAATCATGCCGAGCATGTTAGGCCATACTTAAAGCCCCCGCTCCAATACCGAAACCCACTCCTTTCGGACCGAATTTCCTTCCATAGCAGCCTCTGCAATAAATATCCCCATCGGGAGCATCGCATAGATTTGTCGAGTCCAATGAGCGTCTACAATCTCCACAGTGGAAGCAGCGACGATGCCATATCTAGTGGATAAAAAGGAAACAAATTTGTTAACGTCTAATCATAAGGCCTGAGGCAGCGGAGATTATTCTAGTAATCTCCGGATACAGCTTGAACCTTCAAAGAGGTTTAGAGGAGGATGATGGATAAGTAATTGAGGAGGCCAGTGAATCGGACAAGGATAAATGTTATGGATGCCCTCAACATTAATCCTCTTACCTTTCCTTTGCACATCATTTGTTCAGCTGCGAATACAGCGAATCCACATCTACCGCAACCTTCTCCCTCAGCAGCCTTTGAATTTCCTCCTGGTCTGACATCCAACCTATTAGGGAAATTAAAGTCAAAGATTTTCAAAAACCCACGTTCGGCTGATTTTATTTACAAGTCTTCCGTCATTCTATTGCCGACAAGATAAGTTTATATCCTCAAACTAACGAGTCCGCTCAAAACGGCGCAACCTTTAACACAATTCCAGGGCATCTCTCCCTTCAGCTTCCCAGGTCTCCCCCAAAACATCTCTTTAATCCTTCCATAGATGACTCAAAATCAAGCTAACAATCCTCTGACTTTCCCACAAAGGGAAAGTTCAACTTTCACCGGAAACAACCCAATCTTGCCATTTCTTACATAGGATCACAAGCTCTTAAGCAACTAGCCATGACGTCTATGTTTCTAAATCTGACTGAATCTCATTTATCCTAAAGCTGGTGTTATGGCTTATGGCTTCCTTCCCTTGTATTGACACAATACAATGATTACAGGAGGTTGAAAGGATAATTTTCAAGAAATAACTTGAGATTTCTCATCAAGTTATTCCCAGAAAATGATATTCTCTTGATGCCTCCCTTCTCATCTTTATTATGTCTTCTTGTAAGATTTCCATAGCTCCGGCTTGAGGCTTTTCTCCGGTTCCTTTGAGCCGGGAGTCTACAATGTACTTTCTCTCTATAGCTAACGAACGGGCCGTGGTCTTTTCTTTGTTCAACTACGCTCTGTTGAAATGCGTTGTCTGTTGAAATGCTCCGTTGCAACATTACATCCAGTTAGGTCTCGTTGAATAATTTAAAGGGTTCCTATTTCATGTGGACCTATGAACCTATGTCCCGATCCGACTCATTTAGGATTAACTCATGTAAACACTTACATTGGAGCAGTTGATTCACCAACGGTAGTCAAACAGGGAGAGTGGCCGTAACCGAATCCTTTGGGACCAAACTTTTTCCCGTAGCAAGCCTTGCAGTAAATATTCTTATCCGGACCGTCACAAGCAAGGACAGAGTCCAAAGGTCTTCTGCAGTCCCCACAGCTGAAGCATTTCCTATGCCAAGTCTGAAACAACCAATCCAAAATAACTATCCTCTCACCAATCGGTTTGTGTTTTTTGGCAAATCCAAACCCATTACGTTTACAGCTTATATATGCTTCATCAAGTAATTATACCAAATTGTTAGCTTTATAAAGAAGTTATGAAGCTACAGTAGTTGATATAACATATATACCTACCGTTCCACGAGCGAGCATTTGCTCAGCTGCAAACACAGCACCACCGCATCGAGGACAAGAGGCCTCCCCAGGCGCCGCCTTTATGACAGACGTGTCTGAATAATTGGGCCGCTGTGTGTCGTTTCCTTCGTTCCTGCACAATTCCAATCCTCAATTACCAACGCCTCTTTTTGTACAAATCCCCTCTCTTTCTTCCACCTCAGTTCTTGCAACTCAGTCTCGATTAGCATCAACAAGTAGCTTTCCACCGGTTCCGTTCCGCTCGCCACCGCCTTACTAAGCCCCGGAAGAGGCTACCAAGATAACTTTTCAGACTATTCCAAAGTATCAATTTACATACAATCTCCATATTTCTCTCAAACGTGCCCCCCTTCAGTTCTGCTGGTGAAATTTAATGACAACATCCCCATCATCCGCTCACCCTGAATTATTTTCCTCAGAAACCTGAAACGTTACCCTTTGCGAAATTTTAGTAATCCAGCTTCTGTTTCACTTCCCCGGAAAAATATATTCTTTTCGCTCGCATTCTTTTATTTCTCTTCCTTCCAACTACCCCATTTCCTACAACTAGCGGGTACAATTGTATGGCTTCCCCAATCCTTAAAGAGACGAATTTCGTTTCTCATGTTCCTTTCCTTTAGCATTATTTTGATTTTTTCAAAATAGAAGCTGGAAGACGCATTACTCCTTTCTCGTGTCTCTTCCTGGAATCCAAGGTTTCAACAGTCATAAAGACCCAGCAGAAGTATTTTCCTAGCTCTCGCATTTGTGCAGAAAAAATGAAAGTTTTCAAAGTTGAAACATACCAGCTTTTTATCATGACAAATAGGTACATCCCCCGCATTTGCGCATTCTTAATTCTAGGCAAGTTTAGCGCTCTTGTTTGATATTTCTATAAACTTTTTACAAAACCGACCACCACGTGCCCCGAGCTCTGAACCTAATTCGTTCCTTTGCAGCAATTTTTACCATTCTTCGACTCATATCAGAGACTGTGCAAGGCGCTGCCCTTTATTTCTGTCATTGTTCAGAAGAGCCTATGGCTTGCGGGAATATTTTTTCTGTAGAAACTTTTTCCCAAAATATAATTGGATAGAAAACTATCAGAAAAGAAAATTGAGGGACGTCGGTAAATAAATTTTAAACCCATATCTCAGCTTACTAATTTCAAGTTTTTCTTTGTTAACATTTCATTACCTTAGAACACCCCTAGAGTCATTCTTCCTAAACTTTGTTATTTAACTTCCGTAATAAGTATCCCGTTTTTTTGTCTCACACGGCATTTGTTATTAACAATGAAATGTGTCTACCGCAATGCAAACAAGTCCAATAGTCCTACCCTTCTTAATACACTTTTTACCTTTTTCAATTTTCACTCGTTTTGTTAAAAGAAATGATTGATTCTCTTTTATTTCTAAGAATCGTCTTGATCCTTGAAATATTGCAAAACGAGACATGTATTTTTCTCTTTTCCATCGACCCGTTCAAGCGGGTAAATATTATTCCAGTTTCTAGTTTCAGTTTCTGCTAGTACCATTGTAACAGGGCGAGCCTTGTGAAATCCTTTCTGTAATTTAAATCGTAATCCCTGGCAATGGCGGCATGTAGAATGGAAAGCTACTTGAGATAGCACTCCTAAAAAGAGGCAGGAGACAAGAGAAAAAGAGTAGATTTTTTTACGGCTTCAATGATTAACTTACGGCAAGACATCTGTAAGAAGGAAACCGGAGCCACATGCAAAACCGTATCCTTTGGGACCATATTTTTTAGCGTAACAAGTTCTGCAAAAGACTTCCTTGTCTGCATCACAAGCGTTGATAGAGTCAAGATTCATTTTGCAGACGCAGCATTTGAAGCATTTCCTATGCCATGACTACCCGGGTAACATGAAAGAAAGAGGAAACAGATCATCAAAAACATTATTCCCATGCTCTTCTCAAATTGAATTTGCGGCTCGAGGAACAACTTTTTCATCCTTTTAACTCATTCTAGCGTAAAAGCCTACTTTGACTACAAGAGAACTCCATCACGTGATATCATACCCTCTCGGCACGGACAGATGTTGAAAAAGAGTACGACGGTATAGGATATACGATTTAGGGAGACGAACAAGAGTTTCATTCAAGTTTATAATACAATCTGAGAGAAGGAAAGTGAGTGCTGCTGGAATCTCAAGGATTGAGGCTGATAGAAAATTAACTTACTCGACCCTTGGCGAGGACTTCTTCAGCTGCGTAAACTTTTCCTCCACACCTTGGACAACCTTCTCCTTCCTTGGCAAGGATACTGGTAGTGTCTGTTATCAAATGGGGCTTGTTGGACAAATATTGATCCCTGTTGATTTCAATCAATGAATTAGTTCTCGCTTAACTTCTCCCTTGCTCCTGCTGCTCCAACTTGGCGTGCTTCCGCTATTTCTCACCCATTATTCTTCACATCAGCTACACCAAAGAGGAGGAGGAGAGAGAGACATAGAGGATACATATATTACACCGGTTATATTTTACCGGGCTCAGCAAAAGCAAGCAAAAGTGCAATTAGTGGACAACATCTAGGGAAGCATGCCAAACTTGCTAATGATCCAAATCGATGGGATCCATTCTGTATATCAATGCTGCAGCATATATTTTCTTACTTCCTGTAGGTAGAGAGGTTTGGTTCAATTCAGTAGTAGGGTAATGGTAGTGATTGTTCGTAGTTCTGTGATGGGATACTGTGTTTGGTAATGAAATTCCCCGCCCTCGCCTCGCCCACACATGTACAATTTGTTGTACACAATGTTACAATTTCCCTTATTCTTTTCTTCGACATAAGTGTCAATTTTACGGATTGCGCTTTCTTCCTTGAATGTAAAGAGGAAGGTATAAGTATTGCTACAGGGGACATGGTCCGCGAGTGCGTGTGAAAGTTAGTTTCACGTTCAAAACTACTAGCCTAGGTGGGCACGTACAAGAAAGAGTAAGAGCGGATGAGAGGAAAAAAACAACTCTAGGACTGGGAGAAAGTAAACTTTCTCCAGTTTAGAGTTCTTCTCAATTCTTTCCAGTCTTTTGTTCCTTTATGACTGAATCCAACGGGGATTGGATGATTTTGATTTGAGTCATTCATGCAGGAAGAGGAGGAGCGGTTTAGCCAATTTCTTCTAAGGCAAGGCAACCCGCAGAACAAACACGTAGGGACACAAGTGTGTGTCCCAAAAGGATCAACTCAAGAAAAGGGAACATCCATGACAAGTTGTACATACAAAAAACATTATCCGTCCTTCCCATATACATGATATTTTTCATTCACCACTGTTGAGAAAGTCATAGGCCTTTCGGAATGACCTTACAAGGAAAAACGACAGTGCATTTTATAGCCATTACTTGGAGAAAAGTGGTGGTCAGTTTCTGGGTAGGATTTCTAATATTTCCCTTTGTTTCACAGCTGATAAATTCTTACTCGTCTGGGTTATCTTCCGTTGTTAAAGTAGAGCCTACGGTTCCGTACCCATACCCCTTTGGACCAAACTTCTTTCCGTAGCAAACTGGAATATAAAGCGAAGCAGAGCGTACATGAGCAAAATTAGTCGAGCTCAGATCCAAAACCCACATACCCATTCAAAATTGATTCGTCACTCTGAAGGATTCCAGCTCCTTGGCCATACCCGTAACCCTTCGGTCCGAAACCCCTTCCATAACAGACTATATACACACACAGAAGATAAGATGAACATACTTTCCCCAACAATTCCGCCACAGCCTCCGCCAAACTTTTTCCCACTTTCTCATTCTATCCCTCACCCCCAAATAAGTCACCCCCTCAACCTCAACTCAGTTCTCTGACGTTTAAACTTTTTCCTCCCGCCTGCCATCAACTTTCTTCAAATTCTCTTTTGTCATTCAAGCGTAAAATATGACCTACTCTTCCTGGGGCGAAATAAAATATCTTCTCTCGTATGCAAATATCCAAGCTTACTTTCCTTCCCTTCGTAAGCTATTTCACGCTGGTTCCGTTTCACAAATTGTAAACCATGACCTTACTTGAATCCGTTACTCCATAAGCTAGTTGTCCATTTCCCATTACTTTTCTTCTGGTTCGTTTACCCGTTGCTACTTTTTTCTTGAGAAATCTGCTAGCTAGTATAGCTACATCTACATTGGCATTTTTATTTATCGGAAAATCTTTCTACATTCTATCCGCAGTCATTATTTCATTGTGGTAGAATACCACTGGTATTCCTCACTCTGGGATCTTGTATTTCATATTCCTATTTAAAATGTTCGGAATTTGTCATCGGAGCCACTTTTTTAAATTTTGCTACTAATAGCCAAGCTTGAAGAGCATACAGTTGATAAGAAATTGTATGGGAACGAATGAATGCCTTTGGTCATGAACTGTCCTAAAAGAGTGAAGATAAATAATTGGCGGGAATACGAAGTCTGCATAAAGAGTACATAAAAGAGAGAAGACTTATTCGTTTTGCACTCGGATAAAGTCTTTGAAACCTGAACGAAATAGTCGCAGGCAGTGAGTAAGGAGAATTCAAACTGAAAGAGTAACGAGGTGGGGGGGGGGGGGGTACGGCTACGACGAGATGAGAAAAAAGAGCGAAAAAGATATTTACGAACGTGTTCTTTCAAACAAAAAGATGTAATGCAAAGATTACATCCTCTCCGCGGCTTGCTTGAGTCTCGCTCTTTCGAAAATATTCATTTTTAGAGCATGATGTAAGTTTTTAAAAATAGATTTTGTGATTTTTGTAATTCTGTACGGGTAGAGAGTGCATACCTTTGCAGTAAATATCTCTATCTGGTCCATCGCAATGATTTGTAGAGTCAAGCTGCTTCAAACAAGTTTTACATTTAAAGCAGCCCTTGTGCCAAGCTCTTCCCTTGGCCAGCATCTGCTCTGCTGCAAATACAGCTCCGCCACACCGAGGACAGCCTTCTCCTTCTACAGTCGGGGCGATCGACTTTGTGTTGGGATTCATCCACGAGTTACTGCGGAGACGAAAAAATCAAAAGACATTACTTTCTTAAACCCGTCTCGTACATCTGTATCCAAAATTCCAAAATCCTACACACCAAATAATAACATCGTGTCTGTATAATTCTGCATGACGCCCACGCGCTTCCTCTCTTCGAACCAATATTTTGATGGACTTTTCCCTTTCTTCTCACACTTTCCCCAACTATCCCAAATCTTGCTTAAAAGATTCCTCTTAAGTATACTTCTTAGTAAACATTTATTCTTAAATAATTAGCCTAATCCCGCCTTACGATAGTAAGGCCAATTCTACATCATGCAATTAGTCCAGACAGTTGTTACAAGAAAATAAGGATTAGTAATTTACGACATACCGAGCAACTAAATAGTTTCTCCTTGATCGAACTCGTTTCTACTCCTGCATCCACACAGGATTATAATAACAGACTTTTATTACTTTAAGAAGAAGAAATCAAGTCTTCAGCAAAGAAGAGCTCGACGAAAAGAACCCAAAATGCTGAGCTTTCCCTACAGTTTTGCAAGAGAAAGTCTTACATTATAGGACGTGTAATCAACTTTCTCTCCCACGTGCTCTTGACGTCTTAAGGGAATTATACTTATAGCAGGGGTAAAGAAATTATAGAATCCAGCTTTCAGCTACTCTTCATCCAATCACGTGTATATTTTTATTCTTGATTACATTTCAGAATGCCCACACATTTAACTAGTCATTAAGCAAATCTTCACCTTAAGCTTTAAAGTAAATGCAGGATCTAATACATTCTTCACCTTCGTTACATATTCTCTCTCCCCTAGACTCCTTTCTCCACGGAGGTCCCTTGAATTTCTCGTCTTAACCTTTCCCGCAAGCACAAGATAAAAGATAATCATCATCTACTCTTACGTACAAGGAGCAGCACTTTATCTCTCCTACTTTCTCTTCTCTTTTTCTATACGCGTCATATTACAATTACCTTATAAAGACACGTGAAACTGATCTCTGTCGTTCCTTTTCTCTAATATCCTATGATGACTTCCCATGATGAGCCGGATCCTACCGAAGCATAAATTAGCATGAATGAAAACGGGTGGGGGAAAGGATATTATAAAGATTGATTGATTGATTTGCACATGTAAGTAGCTCAGCGCTTTGGGAAATCTACCGCCAGCTGTGCGGCACACAACTTTTAGCAGAGTTAATCAGCTGAAAGCATCTCTTTTCATTCCAGCCTCACACAAGAAAAGCAACTATTTACCTAACATTATCTACCTTGAACAATACTTTCCTTACTCAAAACTGTCGTTTCAAAATCCATTACTTTTTCTTTCTTCACATCAGTACTTAGAAATTCTCTCTTCCTGATTCTTTCGAAATGGAATAAAATCTTTCAAAAGGTCTGGTTGGAGCAGTGCTAAAAGTATTGCTTTCAGATTCAGATATCTAGTTGTTCCTATATCAGGCAAAATTGAAATTTGTTACAACAGTAAGTGTTAATTGTATCAGTGCAGGCTGGGAGCTTATTGTAAGCTGGTACTGTTATTGGCTAACAAGGCAACCCTAGTCCCACTAAATAAATCCTCCTATTACTCATAGTCGATCCCTTCTCCGACGAAGGCACAATTAAGCAAAAATATCACTTTAAGGTGAGCAAAGCACACGATGCATTAAATTGAATCAAAATCTAAACAAACCCCATCATAGAGCTTCTTTTAAGTAATAATGAAAAAATGGCCAACAGTGCACAACGGAGAGGAATGGATCGCATTCCAGACAAACTTAATTAAACCCGTAAATAGTAGGCAAACATGAATACACACTCTACCAAAAGATTTTCTTATCATTACATACAAAAATATGAACGTCTATATACTCAATTACACAATTATGTAAATAAATACTCATACTCCGTCATGAAAGTCCATCAAGATTATGGCCAAGAAGCCAGCGTCTCGTTATGCATAATTATACATTAACTCTTTTAAATTAATCTAATCAATAGTATTTGCGTTCTCACCCTAATAGTTGTCAATGTATGCTACGCGTAAACCGCTTCCAAGCTACTACATGTGATGACGGTCTTCTCTCAGCTCGTTTCCATCATGACGCGTCACCATGCAATCATCATCCTTTCCAAATCTTCTGTCTCAGTAATTCCAGCGCGTCTCATGCCTTAATTGCCCTTCCTTCTCCCCCTTTACCCGAATCCAGCCGATCTTCTTATGCCTATATTCGATGCTCCTATCTCTTCATTCTTCATATGACATACGCGGTAGCATCTTCAGCCACGGGCAAGTTACGTAATGATGTGGTGATAAATTGCAGAGCAGCTAAATGTAATCTTTCTTCATCCTCCAGTGTCTACACGATATCCATCATTCTTGTCATGTTCTCATACATTTAGCTGTGGATTAGGACCGCGTTTTATTTCCTACCTACTTGGATGACTTGTTTTCATTTGAATTCAGTGGAACTAGTCCATTCAACTAAAGATCCTTTCCTTGGTGGCTTTCAATCCCTGCTCTCTAATTACGTCCTACGTCGTTCCTGAGTATTTCCCCTGCCTTCCGTCTTAAAGTAAAAGCTAACTTTCTTCTTATCGCTGAAAAGTCTGACCACCGCATCCTTGCATAACACTTCTCATTGTACGTTCAAAATTAGAAGAGATACGGAGAGACCAAATCGTTAGAGAGATTGAGAGCAAATGCACACTTTTATTGGAAACAAATTTCCTGACATGAGCTAAGCCTAAGTTGGAGTTCATGCTGGGTGTTTTCAAATTATTGATCATAGGAGAGAGAAAACTCCTCGAAAACTCAGCGTTTAGTATCAAAATTGCAATTATAGCGGCAAGCTCCCATTTTCAAATGCAGCATTCATCGGAGAATGCACGTTAGTACCACTATAGTGAAGTAAATCTAGTGTTTACTCAAGCATGTGCGTTGCGGAAACCCAATACAAATCAAATTATAGCCATTCTAGCATATATGTTCTTATCTGAAGACGCTGCAATGGCTAGGTTTAAAAAAATGCAGTGATTATTTTATCGATAATTTTCGATCAATTATTAAGCTGCTGCTAATGAGTGGGCATACATACTTTTATTTTAAATTCAGTATACGTACATATTAATATGGGAGTATGTTGGGAAGTCTCCCTAACCTACGATGTAATGCAGAAGGAACCAGACAAAGCTGGAGTTTTGAATATGCTAAAAAATTCCGGGTATGTCTACTTGAAACAAATCTCCAGCATTACTTACACAGCATAAATCAAGAGCGAGGCAGCATTAATTCGAGTAAAGGATTCCCTTAAATACTTAATCTTGTAAGCTAGACAAAAATTTAATTTCTCTATTAATTTATTTATGTTATCTTCCAACCGGACGGGGAAGGTAAGATGGGCATACAACGTTCTACAGCATTTCATAAAGCACTTAACCTCCTTATATCAATACATTTTTTAATTTTATACACGCTTCATGGCATTTAATGCATCTTTCTCTTGAATATATTATACTGTGAGTGAAAGTGAGCAAGAAGCTTTTAGCAAGCATTGTAGCTTCAGAGAGCAAGAATCCTAAGTTAAATTTGCAGAATACAGAGTAAGAAGAAAGCAGTATTCTGAGTTTATGAGAATGGTGCTATCAGATACAACTCTGATTCGACTAAAAGAGAAGAATACCTACCAAAGTATTAGAGTTCAGTTTCCGCGCGTGTATTTGAAGAAATAGCAGAAAGATATTCTATACAGGAGAAACTTTAGCTAAAAGCGTACTAAAATGTTATTTGAAAAATAAATGGACGGTTTTTTCGTAGTGAGAGTATAAAAACTGCAGAAGATCGAGTATTCCAGTACGTAAGAGCATATGGAGAGTGAAAGAGAGATAGATAGAAAAGTACAAGAGAGTATTTAAGCTGTCCAGTTGTTTACTTCGCTATATTTGGCATGCTGTTCTGCAGTACCCTATTAGCTTTTGTATTTTTGCAGCGTACTTTCTCAAGCTTTAGCAGCCTACAAAAAAGACAAAGTGGAAGAAGAAATCAAGAAAGGGGGTGCAACAAGTGATTTTCGGTCTCAGTCCGGTCACTTTCTAGTTTACTATAGCTCCTTACATCTTAAAACCTACGCAGTTGCCCTCACTCCATATCCTTAACGATTGAATTATTAATCCTGTTCCTAAATATGTCTATACTTGGTATTAACTGGACGGATTTTGATATATATTTATAATTTGTTAATTTATGGAGGCATCACTTCACCTGGCCTTCTTTCCGTGTACTTATCCTTGATTCCACATTCCATATAATTCTGTGGTTGGATATTTTGCAAGGTACAATAATTTGATGCAAAATTTGCAGAAACTCTCAGCCTTTTCTGTATGACCATTCCGAGGAGGTGTAAAACACACTGATAGCGTACTGATCGACTAACTAACTAGTACATGGAGCATGTCTTTTGTGTGTTAATGAACATGTTTTAAATTTGCGTTCATTGTAGATGGATGGTGTGGGGTGTAAAATATATATGACTGAGTGCGTTTCTTAGTTTATTGGGACATTCCGACTGTATTTCCAGCGTACATTTGGAAGAACTGCAAAGAAGGATAAACAGTGAGTAAAGGATACGAGATATGTGGTGAGTAGCTTATGGATGGATAGGAGACGTGTAAGGGTAGGAAGTCAATGTCAATGCGGGTAAGTCATAAAAATAAGATAACGTTCCGAGGGAATTTTGCGAGGTCTTTTTAGTTAACAAAGGTGTAGCGGTAACAGAGTAACAGCTGCAAAATCATAGCAGTATGAAGTCAAATCAATCAATGGTATGCAGGTTTTAACGGTAGGTAATTTGGCGGTCCTATAGTTACAAATGGGTTGGTTCCGTAATGAAATTGTTAAAATGGGATTGTCATGATGGAAAGTAGGGCAAGTCATAAAGACGAATAAATTTTGGAGAAGACAACAGAGAGATAATTATCGAAAGGATGAACGAGAGGGTATTTGAGCATTTGCAATCATCAAGGATGCACGGTAATAAAGGTGTTTGAGAAGAATTGGCAAGGCATATCAGGTGACGATATAATCCATTGTATGTATGTATTCAAACTGTTGTGATTCAAACTGCTCAGAGTTGTGCCCTTCTATCTTAAGCCTCTTATTCTTCCAAGGCTCCTTGTATCAACATCAACCAACATCATCATCATCAAGCTCTATACATAGTTAGAATAATAGTAATCAACTCTTGTGAGAAATTCCCGTGGTAAACAGGACCGAAGCACGACCATTCATCAACTTTGAAGTTAGCAGTTTGTTCTGATTCGGGGGCAAGCGGATGGGATTGTAGTTATCTCTCAATCAAACATTCTCTTGGCCGATCCTCCAAAAAAGAAAAGTACTCACTTCATGGAGAATGAGGTTGCAGTATAATATGTATAGGCTCTTTTAGGCAGATATACAGCTACACATATACAAAACTGGAGACAGGATTTTGTTTCCTCTTCCTTTTTAACACTTGATTTTCCTCAATGCACATTATCGTACATGAAGGAATAAGATACAAGGGAGAAGAGAGAAGGAAAGATTTGTGAAAATACATAAAACAAAATAATTAAGAATTACTAGTGTGTGTGTATGTGTATTTGTGTATTGAAGAGCGTGCGTCTGGCGTGATAATACATGAATTCTTTTAAAGAGCGCGAAAATAGTTTTTTTGTAAATTATTGTTCCTCCTTCTCCACCTTACATCTAGTAGACTGACTAGGAATTCGTTTCTAGAAATTGATTACCTCAGATTATTTAGGGGAAAAGAGATGAGAGAATGAGAGATATGTTCACGAGGGCGTGTTGTGTGAAGGTTGATGTTAAAGGAGAGATTGAGAAGTGATGTGTGTGCGAGGGATTCACAATATAATTTTTAGATGAGAGGGGAGAAGGGGAAAGTTGCTATGTAGTAAAGTTTAGAGTAAACTAAAAATCCACACCGCCCCTCATCAAGTACCTAAATGATGACCATCGAAGACAACTCAGCATTTTAGGTTCTCGTAAAAAGCGATCAAATAAACGTATCGAGCATAGTTATAGTGTATTAAGCACCAGAAGTGTATGAATTAACAGTAGTAGAAACTAGAAGATCTGGAAACTACACTATCGCAACAGCATAGATTCAGTTGACGAAGGAGTTCCACAAGCTATCGTTTTGTAGATGAAGTAGTAGAGTAGTAGTAGTAGAGTGCGTTCGGCTCTTTCACTGCAGTCCATTTTCATGGATCCCTCTCAATTGTAATTAGGATCGATCGGCTTATTGCTACAGTAACAATCACAATCACACAAAACAGAATTCATCAGACTCAAAATTCTATCATTTCCCCACAAATAATTTCTCCCACCTTTCCAACTTTTGCCAAATCCCAACTCTTTACCTCTTACAAACTTTAACTTTCTCCGAATACGACTAACACTCCTAATTCGTCTTCACCACCTGCATTTGTGACTCTTCCCACTTCCTATTAACTGATGTTTTAACTCTCTTAAAAAGTTGAAATGAGAAACTTTCAGGGGGAAACATTTACTGTCTCCGCTATATTTAATCCGTATTCCAACACTTGAAAATTGTCTGTCTCTTATCAAATTTATGAGAGCATTGCGAAATTTTCCTAGTCATGCTGATTTTAGACTTTTCTGAATTGGAAAACACAAATGTTTTTCATAAGTTTGCCATATCAACAAAATTTGTTATGGCGCCGAGCGGGATTAAACTGCATGATTATCAACTTTAAGAGATAGGCGTACACTTTGAGAAAATATATTTTCTCAAAATGTAGGAATATAAAAGTCTTCAAATAATGGTTACCAGTGGCAATATAACAAATTTTGTGAATATTTTCTCAATTCAGAAAAGTCTAATTTCAGCATCAGAAAAGACTTGGAATACAATTTAATTTATCCCGTTAGCAGTGCTGCTTTAAATTTCTAGATTCTCTGGAGAAAACAAGCCAACGTTTAAATTAAGTCGTGATAGACTCAATTTGACTAAATTCAAGATTCTCTTCTTATTGACATGAAAAGAAGTGCATTTCCTTTCTACGACTCCGCACATTCAATGAAACTGTTTAAAAATTTCTTGAATCGGAGCTTGAATCTTTAATAGTGTTCGGTCAGTTGGTTATTATGGTAACATATGTTGCAATTATTTCTGCTACTTATCTGTCTGCTCTATTCCGTCATGGCACCGGTACTTTTATCTCTCGTTACAACCGTTTTCAAAACCTAGCAACAAGCACAATGAAGTTGCTGCTTCAAAGCTCTTGCTTTCTCTTCCTTGAAATCTAATCTTGCTTGAATGATCGGTGCAAACTATAAATTTTCGAAATTCCCGTCTTTAAAATAAGTATAGAAGATTCGTTTGATCGGAAAATTTTCTTCATGATTTATACATAGCGCTCTTATCAAGATTATCCCTCGGAAACCATGGTTGTATGATCTAACTATGGAAATCTGCCCTAAAATGTTCTTTCAAAAGGCGGCACAAGTTCAAACTATTACGTGCTTCGCCCTTAGGGGAAAATGGCAAGGCAATAACTGTCCTCGATAATATCCACTTTGTCGCCTCTGGCAATTTGGATTTGCACATTGAAACTTGCTCCTTTCCGGTGCTTCCTCCGTGGAAATAAGGATTCGTCTAGAAATAGTAAGGCGAAGAGTGATGTTTATCGTACGAGCTACCTCCGCTAAAGCGAATCTACTTTCTCCAGTCCCTTTCCATCTATTTCACAAGCCTAAGGCCAAGGCTAGTCTGAATTTAAATAGCATCTCCAAGCCTTCCTACCTTTGCACTATTAGATATTGGTGCCTAGGAGACTGAATTAGGATTCCGTACTTCACAAAGTCGGGAATCCCCACACTTGTTTACTTAAGGTAGGAGCAAGTAGGAGTAGCATACGTATTTCCTCCAAATGTTTAAGGGCAGGAATACTTGCGGAATATATAGCGGAGAGGAGAATAATAGATACACAAGAGAGTGTTGATTGATAAGATACAGGAAGAGAACGAAACGATATACAGAGAGGCTTTTTCAATTCGTACCTACTCCAGAACCCATACGTTTCACCAGATTATATATACGTACTGCGATGATACAGTTAGAAAAAGAAAAAGAGAGAGGGGGCATGCAATTTGGTATGAGCGGGTACGGTGGATCGAAGAGCGTACTAAATATATAATAATATTATGTGAAATAGGATTTTCAGAAATCGGATTCTCTTGTAACGCAATCTACCAACACCGCACCTCTCTACTTTGTTTTGTACAAAAGTATAGAGACAAGTCTTTTGGGTTGGCATTCATTTCTATCGAATTATTACACCCTATTTAACCACTCATGTATCATATTCTCATCCTACACATCCCCACATTTGATGCTATTTTATGAGGCAGTTAATGAGCTCTCTTGTCCTCCCTATCAAAGTAGTTCTTTGAAACATTTCAATCACTACGATGCCAGTAAAATGGACACTGTTTATTATCAAAGCTCGTTATGTATTGACGTCCAAATTGCAAGCAAACTTGTTCTCTGAAATCTCCTTTATGGCGGGAGATAATCGATGCATCTGACGCAGTGATTTCCTCCTTCTTAAGAAAATAGAACTCTTAAAAGGAAAACATTCTATTCTTACCTCACGCTGTCAGTGTTTCCAAGGTGCTCACCAACATCCATGGACAAGCATCCAGCGCCGCCACCGAATCCATATCCTTTGGGTCCGAATTTCCTGGCATGACAATTTTTGCAGAAAACCTCACCCTCATGCTCAGAGCAGTTGGTGGAGTCAAGAAATTTGTTGCAGAGCCCTGGAATAGCATCCAAGCAGTTAAATTAATAACAAATCACACTTCCAGCAAATTCCTCACTGAATTCTTTTCCTCTCTGTGCCTCTTCATTTGAAACAAGGTCATCTTCCATCGTTGCCTCCATCCCCGTACTCCCATAGTCGCATAAAGCTCACTCCAATTTTACAGCTTTGTTATTTCTTTCTCAGAAACTAAATTCCTATTGAGATTTTATCCATTCCAACTACTCTTCGTTACGCTTTACAAAACCGTATTTGTGCTCTCTAAACTCATCATTTCTACTCTTTCATCTTACTCTGGGAGACAGGTGATAATATCAAAGGATCAACGTTCAGTTGTGTATTATTTCATGGCCATGCTCGAAAATTACACCGGCATTTGAGACTCCTTCTTCAGAGTTACGGCTAACTATCATAATATTGCAGCATGGAAAGCTCACTTTCTCCGCACTTGGACACTCAGCTGGTTGAAAATACATGTATTAATCTATTAAAACGAAAAAAATGTAACTCTCATCGCGACTGTTGCAATGCCCTGTTATTAGCTTCTAGCTAAATCGTTCAAGAAGCATGGATACGGGTGGCTACACAGTATAGTGGTCTTTACTGTAGACAATACAGCCAGACTGAACAAAGATACAAGGGATTTTGAGTACAAACAAGGCATGTGGACTTACCGCATTTGAAGCAGGTTTTGTGCCATTTCTTTCCTCCGGCAAGACGTTCTTCTGCTGCGTACACAGATTTGCCGCACTTGGGGCATTTTGGGTGCTCTGGAGGCTTGAAAGGCATACTGATAAATTTCTGTTAGGAAACCTGTGGAAACAATCATTTCATTGAATTATCTTGTTCAATTCTCCAATCGTCATCCCTACTTTACGCTAAATTCCTCCAAAATCCCCAAAACTTTCAAACTTTCCCAAACGACTTAATCTCTGTTACTTCCCAAACTAACGCTTCCTCCTCTCACATAATCCTTATACTTGATAACCACATTGAGAAGATTATTTTAGACAGTCTTCTCAAACGCAAAACATTTCTTATATGTATTAATATAGCGACGTCACCAAATTAGGCAACCAACGCTTCCACCACAGTCCAATGAACTTGGTGGTGTTTGTTTTTGCTCCGGAGGAGAATGCCGAGAATAATATCTGAGCATTACCAACTAAACCCCGGCCCTCTTCTTCTGTTGAAACTGAAGTTTAGAAATAAGGGCAAAAATCCACGTTGTTCCCTCATTCAAATCCCAGGACAAACTCATACGAACAGCCCCATCCTAGTTTTTCACCCAACCCGGGTTACTTATGGCCTCCCGGAAATGATATGGGAAAAGAGTCGAGTATGAGGAAGTCGCGGGCGAAAAAGCCGTCACTGTTTTTCCTTCTATGCATTGACTGAATCCCTCGAAATAAAAACTCCAGCTCCCACATCCGATCGGATGCAGCCAAGCTTGCAGAACCATCCCACATTTACTTCACGCCTTCTCACCCAGACTAACTTTTTCAACATCCGCTCGGAAACATGCAGACAGGGCGTACCCATCTACCTCAGCTTAGTATTATACACCTAGCGCTGCAATTCCGTCAAAAACTACTCGTCATGCAGAAGGATACAAGGAATTTAGTAAACGACACTAAAAAGCTGCTGTATGCAGCGTTCAAATATTTAACACGTGGCCTCAAATCTGTTCCTTATGATTTGATCATCCGCCGTTTAACATTCCCTTTGTACGTCCCTTATTTACCAAATTGTTCGCAATATTTGTGGATTCTATAATCCTATTTTTAGTATTAAAACTTCCAGCGTCCCCTGAACAACTTGGGCACTTCTTGCTTGTCACGAGGTAATATTGCAGACATTAGCTCTCGTCAAATTAGAATTTATGAAGAATATTGGGAGGAGACAAGTGGCCAAAAAGATGGCTCTAAATCTCGAACGCGGTCATAACAACAAAACCCGAAGATTTGCACACGGCAATAATGGTTCCGAATATTTAGGAACACATTTAAGATACCATGTCTCTCCCACCCAGACCGACTTTCTCATATGCATGAGATGTCCGATTTTTGCTTACTCTTTATCTATATCTAACTCGCAGAAGACAGAGCAGTCTAGAACGTCTTATATGCCCCTATTCCAATCATTGGGGAAGACGTAGGAGGCGGGGGAAGGAGCAGGATTTAATATCACATTGCGTACTCCATATTAGGAGGTGAAGGGATTCGTGCCAAAATTCTAGTCTAAAATTAAAGTGTGTGAATCATGCAGGTGGAGAGTTTTTTAACTTGTTTTTTTCAACTTCTTCTCCTTCTTTCTATTCCTCTCATCAGCATCCCTACTCTTTTACAATTTCTCTTCCTCGTTCCGACTTCTTTTCTTCTCCTTTCTCGTTAGCTATAATGGTCCAAGGAAATTATTTTTTTATCCAAAACCTCTATTCCATCCTTCACTACCGTGCACGTAGAGCAATTCCATAAGTCAGTGTCCATGTCTCCCAAGATAATCTTCTCCTCATTTATCTTTTCAATTACTGGAAGAATACTAAGGGTGAGATCCGAATCTGAGGAGCTTCTGAATGCAATATTCATGATTCTCTACCATTATCCTATTTTTCAATAACTTTTTTTCTTGACTTTTTAGCCCTCCTCCCATACCTCGTCTGCCTCCTCCTCCTTTCGTCCTTGCATTTATTCCCCGTCCCTTCTTTTGCCTTAACTTTTGGCATGTTTTTCTTAGGGAACTTCTCCTCACCTTCCTTCCATATTTACCATGGAGGCATGTCTCTGTGTGCTTCCTCTACAAACGCTTACTCTTATGCTCAATTCAACTCCAACTCATTGTAGAAGGAGAAGAAAGAAAGGAGAGCGACACCGCCCTCATTTTCTCATCAACCTATCTAGAATAATGCGAGCGTCGGACAAGAGTCATCAAACTTTTGTTGACATGCCAAAAATTTCATTTCAATCATGTCATACTGAGTTTCTTCCCCGACCTCACTACATCTCAAGTCAACTCATTTTTATGCATTCTTGGATTCCTTACAAAAACTCAACTTTCCTCTGAAAGCCCTCCTTTCTGCACTAAGCAAGCACACCATTATCTTGCGTTAGTTCTATTGAGGAAATTTCATCCCCTCCAGAAACATGTATCGAGAAGACTTGAAAGTTGGGACATCAAATTTTCAACAGATGCCATTCCATAAAAAACTTATTTCTTACTTTCCATCCACTTCTGCTGCAGTCTTTTTTCTAAAATGTCGTGGAAAGAAGGAGAACAATCCTCAACCCCCTGTCATAAAGCTTTCACTCGCAACTTTCTCTTAGAGTTATCATTACTTTCATCGGTAAATCAATCTTAGAATGTAACTAGTTCTTCATGCAGAATTTACTCAAAATTCAAACCGCTTAAAACCACTTTTCTTGATGGGCTTACAAATCTATGCTCCAGGGCTACGAAGAAAGACCAACTGCTTTTACCTTACCATTAAAGCAAAAGTGCTTCTCGTGCAACCAGTTAGGCTTGAATTAAGTGCGATGTTTCACTGGTTGCTGCGACTCTTGATACTTGAAAATTCTTTGCTTCAACCTCTCTATTTAATAAACATCTGTTCCTGTTCTCTCTTTCTCTGTAGTTTCCTCTCATCCCTAAGCCTGGGTATGTAAAGGCTGAAACGCAGTGGGCGGCTACCAAGGTATTCCCTTCAAATATATGAGTTTCTATTTCCAGTATAACATGAAGGTTGAATTCAAAATAACAGCTTATACCGGAAATCGGTATACACGGACGATTTGCAATTTCTTCCAAATCATTTGTATGTAAAATTTTGCAGAGCACAAGAAGGAAATTGCACTCCAAAGTCCTTCCTGAATACAGAGGAAAAGAAGACTTGAAAGCTTTTGTACTCTCGAGAGACTCATTGTAATCTGTTATTGATTCTCACTTTTCCCACAAACATTCTCTCTTCTACAAACTGACTGGATGCGCAAAATGCAAGCCTTTGGCAGTTCTTTTACACTCGTTGTGTAATCAGGCAACTTTTAGTTTTTATCTCTCTCCAGGCAATCAATTACTAAGCCATTCCAAAGGCCATGAAGAATTAATTAATTCACTCTTATGAGGACTAATACTTTCAGCTTTGGCTATGATAAATATTCTCTAATGATTTATAAATTTCACTCACTTATAAATCCTAATACATGTGCCTTCACTCTTTGAATTAGAGATTTAAAGGGATATATATGTTTTTCTTACCTTGTGTTGTGGATCCAATTAAATTTTAAAATACAATTTTGAAATTTGTTCACGAACACGAGCTGGTAGATGTGGTTCTGGCACACTGAAGTAACTGTGTAATCGTGGAATCAGTGTTTCATCGGGCTTTTAGTTTTGTTAAAAATTTTGCACACGACACTCCAGAATAGGAATAGAAATTGCTCATCCCACGTAAACGTGAGCCTTTTCCAAATGCTTCTTACCCCAGCCTCGAAATCCGCTACAACCCGCGTACTTGTTGCACTCCATCCATATCTTCCAACATCTGCCTGCATACATTATGTGTATAATCTCTACACGAACGCGTGTACAGATCATAGCCCGATCCAAACCCAACACAGAAGATATTCTTACAAATCCTAAGAAGCATAGAGTCAAGTGATAATAGCAATAGCAGCCGTGGAGAAGATATACTCACACACATGGCTTTTCAAAAACTTTAGTCAAATCATTAGTTACAGGAACAAACCATGACTTAAGAGTGTTCCATCATACATTGCAGGTCTGTGGCAGTAAATTACAGAGAAAAAATACACCTCGTCTCGGGTTCTTTCTCAGCATAGTATCATACTACCCGGCATAGGGCAATTACCCGGCTTCATCTTCATCCCGGGAAAGTACTTCACGTGCTTATCAGTAGAAGCAAGTATACCAAACCAGGAACAGGCTCAATGAACATGCATTTACCTCTCCACACTCACACTACTACATCGTAATCCAGCGCTGTACATAATAATCGTAAAAACCTCAACGGGCAATACTTCCCAATCCGGATGTCTTCGCGTTTGCATCGATTTCTAAAAGATACCTCTAAGAAGATGCGAATGTCCTCCATCCTTCTCGGTCTTCAAGCGGAAGAGCTTATTTGCATGCACGTTTAGAAGAGCGCGTCTACCTACTAAACATATTCTCTGCCCCCGCCCTTCTCCAACTCGTGCTTATGCTTCAAATACATGCTTACAAGAGTAACTTTGTATTTCCTTCTGTCAACCAATGAGGCTGACAATAAGGCACTGGGTGGTTTCCTGTTCGGTGTGCATAATTTCTCTATTTTAACATTTTCCCATCATCTCGTCATCCCACAAAAGTCCGTCTCCCCGTATTTCTCTTCTCTTCTGCACACGAACTAATGAGTGTGTGACTCTTCCCAAAGGTATGCCACTTCGTCCAACACCCTCCCCAGTTGTACGCCCGTAAAGGAGACAGGCTGCAGGTATGCAAGTACGTTACAGAGGGTGATACTTCCTATTTTAGCAGGTTTTTGAACAGCAGTATTGGCGGTTCAGACCGACGAAAAAAGTTATTATTTGGATTTATCCTGTAGAGAATTTAATTAGCTATAACTCCTATTATTCTACTTTAGTATGCTCCATGCATCTGAGTTTAATGGAACAAACTATGGAGAAAAATCAGTTTTCCACATCCAAAAAACAGTAATTTTTGAGTAATGTGTAAAAGGCTGAATTAATTTGTTCCAAAACTCCATAATGTGAATGAATGTGTAATTACGGTAATTTTAATGTCCTGTTTGTCTATTACGCCCGTAGAAAACGAATTTTATGGCACATGAAACTTTTGGATTTTGGCTGTTTTGCAACTTTTCTATATCCTCATGGAGTAGTTTATGCTGGCCTTTCTATCTTAAGTTTAAGTCACTTTTATCAAATCAACGAGTAATAGTTATAATCAGTAATTAATTTGCTACATATGCTGGGTGGCAATTTTCTGGAATTTACACAATAACCGAGGAAATATTAACAAACTCCGTTTAAAATTAACATGTAGTTATATGGAGCGAAAACTTTTCGCTACGGCGTACATTTTGTTGACAGCTGGTAAACATTCAGTGATACATGGATTTGAATTATTAACGTACTCGCTTATGTAAAAAGGTATGGGCTATCGAACGGTGCTTTTACCTTTGACGGTACTGGACCCTTTAAAAAGATATAGTGTTTTTAGTGGACTGCTAAAATAGGAGGTATCACCCTCAGTACAGCAGAACTAAATTTTCTCCGAAGCTACCTTCCTTGGGGAAAGCAACGTTTATATGGTCACAGTCAGCAATGTAAGCTGAGAATTGTTGGATTAAGAGTCACTCGCACTTCGATCTTCGGTGTTTCTTCCACCTACGTAATTCGTTCTTTTTGTGGTGGCAGGACTTCTAAGCTATCCTCCCCTCACTCGCATATCATTCTGTATTTACACCTCATCATCATTTCTGCCATGAGGGAGCCCATCTAACGTAATGTACTCGTTTGGTATGGATATAAAAATACCAGATGTGTCGCCACCCATATTGTCAACCTTTTACAATATGTGGCGATTCTTAGATTGTTCTAATCTTGCCCTCGCACTCCAAGCTTACTTGACGAGAAGCTGCCGCTGCCGCTGTTGACGCAACTGCCTAGCATAAAATTTAATCAAATTGGTCAAAACCATTTTATAGCCGACAGGAAAAATTCACGTAGCGTGCGCTACACATTCTTAGAAAATCATCGTTTACCAATTTATGACTAACTCGCTTCAGTGCTTGGCGTGTTCAACCCAACCTTGATTCTAAGCAGTGCTTTTCAAAGATATTAGTTTTCCGAGAAACTTTCGAAAGCGCATGTAAATCTAAAGTCTAATGATGCGATCTTTTTTGTGATAACTATGCTCTTTCGCATACTTATCCCAGTACATGTATTACATGGTTTTATTCATAGGTGGAAAACAAAAGAAATAGCAGCTTACTAAGAACTGAAACTTTATAATAAACGTATTGAAATCAGACTAGTTTGTTTATTAATCCTCCTTTACACGGATTGTATCAAGTCTTCTATTTAGTTAGTAACAGAGTTTTTTTACCCCTGGTGACCGATCAAGTTCAACCAAATATTTCATGTAAAAAATTGTCAACGGTTTTCCTTGTTACTCAGTATATTACACAATATTGAAGGAGTTGTATTCGTAAGCGTAAATCAATAAATTCTAACTAACTATATTACAAACGCTGCCACAGGAGCGTTAGAGAAAGAATCGATGCGTACTGAATTACTGTGATCGACTCTACCCTGGGCTTAAAATAGGTTGGTCAAATGGAAATGGAGCAATACAAATACCTGTACATTGCAAAACAGCTTTCCCTCGTTCCACGTTCACCTCAAAGTCTGGGAATGTAAGCCCGGAGGATGGCAGAAAACTGGTCGAGTGAGTTTTAATCTTACACATACATTCTCCGTCAAAATTATTATATATTTACCTCACTATTAATTAATAGCGAAGCATCATAGCACAGTGTTGCATCCGTACGTTCGCAAACCAGTCCGATTACAGTATTTGAAACCCGGGATTACTACATAATGAGATTGGTAGCAGAAAAACATAGGTTTACCTCTCTAGCATTGTTCACTCAACAAATGGATTAATTGGTTGCCAATCTTCAGACTTGAAATTGGTTAGTACCTCACGGTTAACGAGGTTAGTTTTAACGTGTGGAAAGCCGTGTTTTCTGTTGGAGACTCCAACAGAAAACTCCTACTTGGAGTACACAAATTTTCATGCTCTTTGTTATTTTGAAAAAATCCGAATATTTTCCTTTGCTATTCGGAAGAGAAAAAAAAATTCGTAAAGCTCTTTCATCATGAAGTAAGGCTTGAAAGTTTTTGAATCGTAAGGTCGCCTCCCATGCTTTCATGAAGATTTTCCTCGTTTTATCCATCAGTTGTCGAATTTTTTTAAATCCAGAGGAAGAAATCCATAAAAAGGTCAGACAAGAGTAACTTTCTTTGTAGAGAGGGAAGTAAAAGTGTTGAAAAACTAGGGAGGAGTTGCATGCTTTATCCTATCGGGCAGTAAAGCTGTCCCGGCGTTTTTTGAGAAAGAATAGGTTGGGGTGAATCTTATTAAGTCGTTTTATCTATGACCGGATACAGAAGTGCGAAGATCAATAAAGTGAATGGTATGGTAGTACTACTACCACAGTACATGCTAGGCGTTTTTTCTCTCCAATATTTTGAAAATTCTAACCGTCTTGCCCTTAATTTGTTCTAGGGTATAATCCAGTAGGACGGGATAGAAGGTTCATGTTTCGTCACAAAATCCTTTGCTTACTCTTCTGCATTTCCTAAACTCTCTTCCTTTATTTGCGACT
Organism: Sminthurides aquaticus; assembly: GCA_906901655.1. NCBI lineage: Eukaryota > Metazoa > Arthropoda > Collembola > Symphypleona > Sminthurididae > Sminthurides > Sminthurides aquaticus. Next base: position 799,281 of record CAJQTT010000001.1, read on the forward strand.
TGCGTTTCTGGATTGCTATGCTTTACTCTTCTGAAACGTCGCTTACCATTCTACTCCTTCTGTACGTAAAGAATGAGTCAGGCGTCAGGTTGTAAAAATAAATCTTTCCTCTTAGATTTCGATTCGTATTTTCAAACATTGCGACTACACTTTGTACAAGTTCCTTTGCACTATCTCTCGCTCCAACAAAATAAGATCGATCCCTCTTGTGTCAACTTGCAAAAATAGCCAGACGGATAGCAGTGATTCCTTCGGTGCTACTCGCAAGAGCAATACAATAAGAATGAAAATGAAGGACTGAAGGGAAGTGACGATAGCTATTGAACTGTACTGTTGCATCTAATGTTAAGACCAAGTATCATATCATGGAATTTACAACACAACTCTTCCTTACTACTGACTGCGGGGATTTCGTCTATTTAAATCCCTTTCTTCGAGAAACCGAGGAGTTTGTTTCCAACTATATAGACTTCCTCTTGTCTCCTGGAGAAAAGTCCCGCTAAGAAACCCATTCCCACCTCAAGAAAGGTTGACTTCCTTTCCCTCCTCTCCTTCGTATTCTCCCCTGCTCCATTAGCCTCGCTCCGTATTGTTTTTGTGCACTACGTACATATGCCGTCCTTGCTCTGTTTCGGATTGTCGGAAGCCTGTCTAGATTATAGAGCGATTGGAAAAGACCGGATAGAGTCAACCACTGTAGTGTTTTTGCTACTTCCTCCTCCTGTGCTCTGAACAGCACGTGCTACACACGAATAACGTGCACCTTCTCTACGTCGCGTCGCCTGCAGACTTTAATGCATTCTAATTCATTTCATTGGCATTTGGCTTACACAGATTTAAGTATTTGCTAATTAAAGTAACGAAAACAAACATGTGAGTTATAATTAATGAAGGAAAGTTGCCCCTCTTCTCCTTTTTATCCCAACTTTGCCGCCACCGTACAGCATGGCGTTTGCATCGCTAGATTTGACGACTTTGTATTCGCGTTGGCAAGCATGAAAAGGATAAAAGAGGATACCGGTCGGGTAAATCCGTAGGAGTTGTTCAGAAAGAAAGGCGGAGGAGAGGTTTTGTTCATTTTTCCCAGTGAGCTATTAATCCGAATTTCACATCTTCTCTTACCATCATGCCCCGTCCCAGTCCCACGTATGCATTATTTCTGACTCGAACTCAAGAGAGGAAGGTAAAGCGAATCAGGTGGGTGGGTTAAAGAAGCCTCTGCCTCTAGGCCGAATACTAAATACTCGGTGAAATAATTTATGGAAAAATACTGTGTCATCCCGGATTGTCCTATCCGATTCCCTTATGTAATGAAAACCTAATTGAACTCCTATGTATTAAGATAAAAATATGAAAACCCGAACCTTTGGAATTCCTTTCGATTTTTCCTCAAGTTACATAAATGAGATGTACCTTACGGTATTTTGAAGCATCGAATTTATTTGCCCAATACTCACAGAAGCTCTAAATAATGCTTATGAGAAAACTGTGAAGCAGGACTATTTACACCCACCCGGAATCACTACTGAAATTCATGAAATTCACTTAAGACGGAGTTCCCGCATCACGAATCTTACGCGAACCTGGAGAGTTCAGCCTGGAATTACCAATATGTCTTGGGTTAGAAGGATACCATGGATAATTCATTCTTATTCATAATTCGATCGGCTCCTCATATCTTTCGATTTACTCTTTGCTACCTACGTTACTTAACTTAATAATAGCTCATGATTTAATGCAATAGGTTTTGAATAATGTAAGTACGCAGTGTAAGGGTAGGAAGGTAAAACCAAAGTTCTCAAATACGGGCATAAACTGCATGCAGCCGTGCACACGATAGTGATCTGATGGTAGAACATGTGCACTTCTACTCAGCTACAAAATGCTGAATGATTGCTCCGTAAGTCATCTGTAAATTACTTCTCTGACTATGATTTAAGTGATGGTGAAACGTTTCTAGAATTCCTTCGGATCGCATAATAACCTATTAGAAGATGTTCTATAAAAGCCAGTGAAGAAAGGTGAGGTGGTGAATGCAAAGAGCCGACTCAGCGTTGAAATGTCCACCCACTAGCTACAGTTTGACTTCAGTGATTCAATTCAGTCCTTTCCGCATTGGCCACAGAAGAGAGATGTTTGTAGAATTTTGGCATTACATCCAAGAAAGAGGAGGAAAATGTATCTAGGGGAGACTTCATCGAGCAGGCCATCCCACACGATTTGTGCAAGGAGTGTGAGCTTAAAAGTTTGTGGAATGTGCTATATTTATTCGCTGTATAAGCTCTTCCCCATTTCAGTCTATCTTTTTCGCTTTCTTCTTCTTTTCTTCTGCCTCCACTATCGCATTTCTCCTCGTCAATAGCTTTTTAGTTTCACAATCTTATAAGATTTACTCCGATCTCTTGCTAAGGTCTCCATTTTCGAATCCTTCCATCCATCCTTCTATACTCGTAGAACAAGCCTCTTCTTTCTTCCAATCCGCCGAAATCCTGCCGAGCAAAAGAGCAGGATCGCATTTCAAAGAAGTAGACTCTTCTTCCTTCAACTTTAAAAGCAACTCTTTTACTCATTACACCATATACACCAATGAACAAACGGAGAATACCCGTGTCACGTGGACGACAACCAAGCACATTTTATCATCTTCGTCCTTCCCGGTCGAAACGGTAAACTACCCTGCTCCTCCACACATAATAGATCCGTGCTACTTCATCCTTCCTTCCGTTTCAACTCATATAAATTGCTCGTCTTGGTTTCACAATCCGTGGTCCTTTTAAATCTCCACTCTTTGATTCCTTTTAACCTTCCCTCCAACCATCCAGGAGGACACATCAACTTTCCCTCTCTGCAATTAAATTAGCGAAATATCCGGAAACAGACCCTCCTCCGGCATCTTTCTCCAACTTCTTCATCCAAAACTTCTTCATCTTTTCATTGTCTGCTTTCCCTTCATTTCATTTTCTTCTAAGGAGCTGGGCTGGAATATACCCAGCGAAGGTGCAGAATGGAATTTGATTATAGTTTTCCGCTGGCTTTAACCACCGCTCTGCGGTTTCCACTCCTTATACTACCTTTTACTCCAGATAAGTTTCGATGTAGGATATTGTTTTTGAGATTTCATTCCATTTCAGATACTCGACGGCATCGCGTCGAGTCAGTTACATACATTATTATCCAGAAACAGTACCCTTTCTTGCTTTATCCACAGGAAAGTTCCCGGAGCAAGGGCAAATGTTGTAGTGATTTGAGTGAGAGCGGTGAGGATTTTAATAAAAGTAGAAGTTGTTATTCCTTGAGTTTAAAATATTTTTTCCTCCATAGACGAGATTGATAGAAGGAATAGTTTTCTGATTGACATTCCCTAGGTACCGTAAACTTTTGGCATGCTTTTCTGAAAACTTTCGTTCATCCATCTGACTGACGGGTTTGGTTTTGTGGAATAGAGAGAGCGTCGAGCGTAAATGCATCACTTAAAAATCAAAGACTCCTTTTCATCCCCTGCACTCTATCCTTCACGATTTACTACAACTGCCTCTCAACTCCGCTTAGATTACACTTTTCCAGGGTGATGTCTGCAAAACATCCGGACATCTCATCTCCGTCACTTCCTCTGCAACATTCCGTTGGCTAAAATCAAAGACTACGGATTACACTTTACGTATAATCTGCCAGTCTGCAAACTATTTTATCAGCCGCTTGCTCACTTTTCTCAGTATTAGTTTCTAGGAAGATTTTTGGGGCACGTTTACGAACTGATGAGCTTCCTGGCCGAATGAGAGTCTCGTCTTTTGGATACCAACATGGAGCAACGCCGTAAGGTTTAGGTATAAATAAATGTTCCCGTAGGAAAGTAGCTTTTTGGATGGAAAGAAACAAGACTAAATTGCCCGTACATATAGCTCTATCTACTTGTAGAGCACATGTATGTTATACACAAACTCCTTGGAGTTTTCTTTTGAGCTCTCGCTCTACTATACGATGTATTCCGTAGATGATATTAAAAGGGCTTCTGCTGGAAGTAGTGAGTATAGAGCTAAAAACAGACGAGAAAGACGAGGGAAGAATAAGTGATTCATTATGTTTTCTGCTCACATCACAAGCAAGCCTCCTCCTGTACTTTCCTTTTGCTAGGTTATGTTTTAAAGAGAAAGGCGTAACCGGTATATAAGGGACAGAAAAGGTGTGAAAGAGTAACTGATGCTAAAATCAAGGAGATGTTCATTTCTTACTTCAGGAGTCCCATTTTTACCAATCGCTTCTCCCGGTAACCATCCCTGCCCTCTGAATTCAAAAGAAATAACCTATCGCTTTTACATGAAAAGACAGAAACGCTGTAAAAAGCAAAAGCTGAGATTGATGGTCTCACTTCGATCTCTTTGCTCCCACACACAAAGCCAATCTGGGAAGGGAACTTGGGAAGGATATTCACGTTTACACACTATATTATTTGAAGCAGTTTATCCAAATCCTCCTTTTCAAGCACGCCACACGCCATAACTTTGGAAATACACACAAAACTCAGTGGGTGAACGCCGACTCGATTCGACTTGCTAGAAATCGTTTGGTCTCATTATTCATCTATACTACTCTGCCTAACTACTGCTTGCCTGATCTGATGCCAGGCCCTCATGCATACAAACCTTCTCTGTTCTTTTTCTTTCTTCAGTTCCAACATGTCCCACTTCTCCTTCTTTGAATCTCCACAACAACATACACGAGCTATTCTCCGCATCCTAAATTGTTCTCTGGTTGTTTTTCATTAGGAAAATCCTTCCAGTCAGCTGTTCCAATGCCCTCTAAACAACTTAAGCGTAGGCTTCCAGTTCTCCCACAGCTCTGACAACAACCGGGATTATAGAATGTATGTGGCTATTGCTATTTCTCCAAGCCTCTCAACTTTAGCAGATTGAACTTCTAAACCTGCTATCATTTTACTCGAGCTTTTGCTCCTAGTATTTTAAAAGTTAGAGGCAGATGCAAAAAATATCATTCTCCGCCTTAATCACGGATGGAGCGAGAAGATCAAGTGTCCATTTTTTGATAGTAATTACTGTTACTTTTAGAAGTGATAATAAAAAGAATCTGAATGCTGTGAAAAAAAATCATTTTCTGCCAATTATGTATTTGGAGTTCAGATAAACAAATTTTAGTATATACTTTTAAGTATTCTCTAAGAAAGCTTGATAAATTAAAGAAAAGTATTTACGTGTCGCAGGCAAAAATCAAATTTTTTGCTTTTAATAATCTTATTTTCCAGCAAATAATGGAGATGTAACATATCCATTGATGTGTCTATTAACTTCTACCTTCTCCCTCCTACCTCTTGTTAACTTATCAAAACTTACTCTCACGTTCCCTGTTTCATTCCTCCTTACGGATATTATCATTCTCTATTGTGAATAAACTAACTTCCCTGTTTTTAGTGTCCGTAAGGAATTCCAACTATTTAACAACCGGTGAATAAAGTAAGGCGTAAAGCCTTTTTTAGCAAATACGTGGGAAGTTTCTGATAGGTTGATAACCGAAAAAGTAATGTTATTAGCCGTGAGGAGACGGGGAGAACGTGATTAAAAATATTTTCAGGAAATGAGCATTTTACCCACATAAAAACTTTTGCGAGACCATACAGGGACGTGGAGGGGGATTGGATTGTCTGTTGGTATTCGATATGGAGTTTTTGATTCTGAGGAAGGTGAAAATAAATAATGATGAAGAGAAAGCATAGTCTTCTAGTGTGTAAATAAGAAGGAAAAACTTGTGGGAGGGTTGCACTTGTGTTGCGGAAGGAGAAAGCCTTCCCACTTCCCATCTGACCAATCTGTAAAAAACGTGAGCCAGTTAAGTTGTAGAAGTTTTACAATCACCAGCACAATCCTCTGCTCCATAAATTTTCCTGTCAACTTCCAACCGTGACAACAGCTAGTGGTTTCTACGAGCTATCTTGTACGAGAAGCAAAAAAGCCAGGAAACCATTTAAATACACATGCAAAAATACTTTCACCACTCTAGTGCCCCTCCATTTCTGTTTTCTCCTCATACAGCACCTATATGTGCGAATTTTATTGAAATGGAAGATGCAAGCAATCTCCTTTTATCCAACCCGCTGTCACGGTTACATGAGCAAATTATCCATCTATCAAGTCAAACTTTATTTATGATGGAGAAAGCAAATGAGAATCATTTTTACCTCGTCTCGATCGTGAACTATGAAACGCGGGTTTTCGCAAAATAAAGTTAAGATGCAACTGTGGAAAGCCCGATAAAATATTTCTTTTCAATCAACTCCTCAGTCCTCACCTTATTCCTTATTCGACCTTTCTCTCATCTCTGCTATTCCATATACATGGCTAGCTCTCTTAAGTCCACATTCTCTCATGCCAGCATTCTCCTCTTACGGGACGCAAAATAGCAAGACTTTCTCCACTTCTAATTACCACCACAAGCATATTTAGACACGGAAGTGAGAATAGCTCTAGGGGGTTGGCCCTGACGTGTGGTAGCATCTGTTCGGGTTCTATTTCCAAGTTAAGCAATTAATTTTGGCCGATGAATCTGGATGGGTGATTGCACGGGGAAGCTTCCCTAATCCTGAGTTAGACTACTTGGCTCGGTGGGTGCCGCTTGCTCTGATTATCTGTTTATTCTGATGTCTGTGGAAGGTCGAATTGTAACTCTGCAAGAAACATTGTGTCTTGTTACGATTAGGCTGACGTATTAACAGACGGATGGGTTTATAAGAGAAAGGAGGAGTAAACAAGCAGCCGGTACGGGGTAGCTAATTTGGGTACAATGCATAATCGGACGAAATAACAATTGTCGCGGCCAAGAACGGGTTGGTCTTATCTGGCTATGCAAAGTCCTCATTAGAGTTCCGAGTCTCTAGTGAGAAGATAGCTCGCTCATAGAGCAGCTATGTAAGCACTCCAAATACGGGTGCATATAACAACCCTGAATGGTGACATAAGGTTAGCCTGCAATAAGTCTTCTCTGGCTTGGGCAGCTCTGGGTCTTCCACCGCGTACTCAGTAGCCTTCAACTTTAACTTTAAAGAATAGTTCTACTCGAAACGTAACTGCCCATTTTCTCTTGACTTGTATTCCCATCTATTACCTCAAATACTCCAGCTAATTGCCGAGTATTGAATTGAACAACGAAAGGATGGCCTATTGGCATTAATTTTCTTACCGAATAAGGACAGTCTACGCTTACTGATTTTTAAGTATGGACAAGCTGTGTAACAACCTCCGATGGGGAAGCATGAAAATCAGCGACAATGTGCATGTACAATGGACATAATCTTTAATTTACCTCGTCATACTACATATCCATCTATTTAATTACACTATAAAGGATTTTATCACTTCCGTGCTCCATACTTATAATACCCCTAAAATCCTTCTTCAGAAACACATTAACACACTTAAAGTATATCTCTCTCAGCTTACTTACGGTTACAGCTGCTCGAATACTCGCTTTCCATTCCCTTTCGTTTTCTTGACTTCAACATTGGTCAATCATAAATTCTTATTTAATCTTTCTACTCCTTACGCTGCCTCTTTTACTATTTATGCACACATCTTAACGTAAGCGGAATCCTTCGTCATTTATAAATATGGTTGCTATGTATATGCGTACGGGAATCTTGCGTAGCTTGAGTTTTGAAACCCGTGTTAACCTTGGAAACCAAATTTATCTTATTTTAGCGGTGAATGGGTTACATAATATATAATACATAAACCCTAACTGCTCCACTAACGATGCGCACTTATTCCTGCAATCAATGTCTCGTTTGAGTTTGCTCCCAGTAACGATAGCATCTCTCATCAGATTATACGTGCCTCCTACTCGTTGAATTAGAATTATCTTGTCTATTTAATTCTATTCCGATACACAGTTTTTGAATTCGAAAGGCACGAATCCGCTGTCTACGCTGAGTTCACGGGTCCAATTTATCAATCCTGTTATGAAAAATACATAAAAGCGAGTAGAGTAACCAACCAAGTTTGCCGATAAGTAATAAGCGCTTTTTGGCATTCATGTTTGAACTGGAATGTTGGAGCTACGTGAGGGACAGCGCACAGAGGTGGAAACATTAGATTAGCAAACGTTAAGGGAAGAGCAGAGTGCATTGCCGATTTTAGGCTTTCCTGGATAGAGTGAATTGGGAAGTGTTTTTCAAAAAGTTTGCCATATATACGACACTTGTTATTCTGTGGCGCGGTTTCAAACTGCATCATATTTTCTCAAAAGGTTGACTTGAAAAATTATGGTTACCAAGCTCAACATAAGATTTTTTTTGAATATTTGCCCATTTCACAGAAGCCTTAAACCGGAGTGGAAATTTTTGGTACTCTCTGCGTACTGTGCACACTCGGTCTATGAATGCTTGCAGAAACTAATGTTAGTCGCGGCACCAAACAATGTCTTACATACTTCCCGTAGTGCTCATCTGTAGCAGTAGGATCAACTTTTGCTCCGACAAATCACACTCGACACGTGCAAAACTCTTTTAGTTTTTCGCATTCATTCTTAATGGCCAATGGTATATAAGTAAAATAGTTTCCCTTTCATACTCCCAACTTCTTGTCTCTCTTTTAATCTCTCTCTCCCATTTCTTTTCACCTTAGCTGATTGATGCCAGGGGAATGTAAGCCCTCTTCTCAAAGTAGTTAATGTTCCCGTCCATCCTTGTGGTCTTGACTTAAGTGGAAAACTTTCCCTGTGAGTAAAACATGCTTTCTCTAACTTTTTGTCAAACCTATTAATGTTTGCCTAATGTATAATAGCTTAGAGAGCTTTATTGTAGACACTTGTGCGTTCGCGTTCACGAATATCTAGTCTTCCAGGATTTCGTGCACAGAGGCAGAGGCTCCCGGTTGAGTCTTCAGCGGGAACTCATATATATTCATTAGTTGGACGTACAATTATTCTTGGGAGGTACAAGTACTTTATGAAGTGAAGCGGCAATGGTTCGCAATCGAAGGCACTGGAAAGTGGTATTTTATTCGCGTCATTCCAATTCTCTACGACAGCTAACCCAGATCTTACGGTGGATGAGGCGGTTAGCAGCCGCTGATTCAGTGCAGGGTTTCAAAATTTTATTTTCTGTAGCACACACTTCTTCTTTATTCCTTTAGCCTTCTTTCCTCTACAAATCCCCAACACCGAATGCCCGTCCGTTCCTGTCTGTCCTCCCTATCCATCCTACACAAAACCATGCCTTCCCATCCTTTCTGCTTCTTCCTAACTCCACTGCTCTACGCTGGCGCTCCTCTCCGCCTCAGCGCTGCCCTCTCTTGCGCTCTCCAGAACTCACTCATAACACTCACCGCCCCTATGACCTTCCCCGGACGCTGGAAATGACCTACCGAACGGCATTCGTACAAATATAAGAATATAGTTATACAGGAATACAAAACATTGACAACTGAATGATTATGATTGAAAGATTGTTACTTAAATTTAACAGGAATTAATAACATAAGAATGTTTAATCAGTTAATCAGTCTTCTTATTCTTGTTGCCCTGGCGACGCTTCTTCCTCCAAGCCCGAATCTGCTCTGGCGTCATATTGGCTTGGCGTTCCTTCGTCGTCCTCCTTTTTCTGACCTTTGGACTAGGTTCCTCTTGCTTTTCTGGTGGTCCTTTCTTGATCTTAATGTCCGTAGTGGTGTTAACAGCCTTGAATCCTTCTCCTGGCGCTCTTTTAACTGTGACCACAATAGTTTTAGTGACTGTGACTATTTCCTCCTCCCCCTTGGGGTTTTGAAAGTTAGGCACAAATGTGACGAGTTGACTAGCAGTTTGGGGACTACTGATTGAACTGAGCAGTGTTTCAGGTGTATCCTTGGTTACTGTTGCTGCTGGTGAGTTTGACGAAATAGGTCTTACATTCCGAGTTAGTGCGGTGTGTGGTGACTTGCTTCGATTACATTGAAGCTGTTTGTCTTCTCGACTCTTAGGAAATGAATCCCAACTACCACTATCACTCATACTCTTTTCTCTTTGTAGCCTGTTCCCATAACGACTAGATTTCCCAAATCCCGAAGTAGGTTGTTTCCAAGCGTATCCCTTGGATTCCTGTCGATTCGTACGACCTTTCGTCGGGCTTCGACTTTCACTCCTTCGCTTCCACCCTGATTCACGCCAATTCCTCTGTTCAGCTGCACCCTTTGACCTCAACTGTTTTTGTGATGGTCGATTTGGGATGAGAATAACGCTTCGCATTTTCTGAACAGGTGGCTGTTCTGCAGTCGCAGTTGTTGTCACCTCCTTTGCGAATTCTTCGTCTGACACGTGAATCTCTAATTCTTCCGAAGGTTTATCCGTCTCGATCACTACTTGCCCTGATTCATCTGGAGATTGGACTATCTCCATCGTAATTTGTGGCGTAAAAAATTCCCGAACGAGGCTGGTTAGCACTTCTATTTCGCTCCCAATACGTTTCGCTCTATATCCAACAATCCGATTTATGTCCGTTGGTAACGACGATTTGGCTTTAAGTAGCTCCTTGATCGATTTACGATCTAAGATTCTGATAGGGTGTAGGTCGTGTCGTCGAGCTATCTTGTCTCTCCAGATCAGTATGCGCAATACAAAATCGCTCAGCTCCTTAGAGGTTTCCGGTTCTGACTCCAAAATGGCTGCTGATTCGGACATGAAATTAAGCTTCCTTGGGACCGGTTGTGGTCTACTCAAGCATTTAAGCTTGTAAAATTCGTCCTCTAATCCAGTGAAAATATCCTCCCGGTTGCTCTCGGTTATAGCTGATTTCAGCTTCTGCCAGCAATACAAAGTTGCTCTAGCGTCTGATGCCGCGTATTCTTGAAGCTCAATATGTAGTGGCCGATTTCTGAAGTCTGCTGCTCGTATGGCCTTGTCCAAAGTTACACTCAAGTACCGTTGCGCTAATTTGCTCAAGGATAAAGGCTGGCTTTCCTTGGTCAGTGACTGATGCACAAGCTGTATGTCGATGTTACCGACAATGAAGATTCCAAAATCCTGCTTCAACCTCCGAATATCGTGATCCGCTCCCGTAGAAATTTTGGCGATAGCCGGATTGGCGAATATTGGTCCCAGGTAGACCATTATTTGACCCCAAAGCGGAAACACGTCGATTAAGTAATCGGCGGATTCGGTCGAAATAGCAATAATGCAGGTAAGTGGCTCTCGGTAGACATCCTCATTACTGAACTCCAGATCGTATGCGAATTCGGTCCTCCTTCCCAGCTCATACACGAGATTTTGTAGCAGCGTCACATCTGTTATCCATACTGGCATCCTTTTCTCCCACTGTTTGTCGAATGGCTTTTTATGGCATTCCAGCATTCTCCATTCTGCAGCATTGTTCAATGGCATTGGTGTGAAAGCTTGATCCATTGAATTTAGTCTTGATCTTCCTGCCAGCACCTCTGGATATTTCTCCTGTGGACGGATACGACATTTCCCATACAATTTTTCCATCTCTGCTCGATCCCTTTTCCACTCCTCCACGCTCTTCTCCCTGGAACTCGACATCGGATCTACGCAAAGGAAAAGACTCGAAGATTAATTTTGGTATTCACACACATGGTATATACGTACATCCATACGTAAAGATTCCTTATACTAGGCACACAGTTTGTTTTTGGATTTTCTTCACTCCGTTTTCTATTTTTTTGATTTCAGTGGCTTAAGGCCGGCTACGGCTCTATAGTCCACTGGTTTACGCGGTCGTAGCTTTCTTGGCTGATTTTGATTGGCCTTAGCTACCTCAACTCTTAACAACTCTCCTCTAGATTTCTCCCGAGCAATATATGGCTTGAGATCAGCGACGTGATGTTTCCCAGCCGCGTTTTTCTCCCCCGTTTCTAGCAAGTAGGTCACTGGTGTGACTTGTTTGACGACAATGTATGGTCCATCGTATTTGAGTGCTAGTTTAGAGGTAATCCCTTCATCCTGATTCGATAAAACGTGCGTACGGAGCAAAACTTTATCTCCTGCTTTGAATTCAAGAAATCGCCGCTTTGCATCATAATATTTTTTGGCTTTCTCGAACGCAAGTTTCTGGCTATCTTTCACCAATTGAAAAATTTCTGTCATGTCTGGTGGTAAATTGACAGTTTCCTCTGGATCTCTCATATCTAAAGCTCGATCGAACGGTAGCTTTATCTCTCTGCCTAAGTTCAAAAATGCTGGAGTGAATCCAGTTGAACTACGTACGACGGTTCTTAATGCAAGTGCAAGTTTTTGCAGATCTTGTGCCCAAAGCGAATGTTTCTGGAAGAAATATTTCCGTAATTGAACCTTGGTGTCGCGTATATGTCTTTCGGCAGCATTGACTGATGGTTTGTAAAGCGATGTAAATCGATGGTCGATTTTCCACAGCTTACAGAGATCCTTTAATGTTTTGGAAACGAATTGGCTTCCGTTATCGGTGATTAGTTTTGACATCGGTCCGAATCTACAGATGACATCATCCTCTAGTTTTTCCGCTATTTTCGAAGCCGTTGCTCTTGCAAGTGGGAAGAGTTCTATCCATTTCGTTGCCTGATCGATGACAACAAGAATATATTTATATTTGCGAGGTCCTCCACTAGATGGTAATGGTCCCGCAATGTCAGCATAAACAACTTCGAAAGGTTCGACCTCGTAGTTGACAGGTTGTAACAAACCCGCTGGTGCTTGATTGTCATAGTTGGCTTTCTGACAAATATCACAGGATCTGACATAATCCTTGATTTCCTTGTTCATCTTCTCCCAGTAAACTCTTCTCTTGATCCGATCTTGCGTTGATTTAATTCCCATGTGCCCCGCGTGGCGTTCGTCATGAAAATAATTCAATACTTTCGGAATTAAACTTTTTGGAATGACTGGAACCAGTTTTAATCCTTCATTCCCTCCTGACTGTGATGAGTCTGGCTTGATCTTAAATGCTTTGATGCATCTACAAAGAATTCCCTCTTTTTCCAAGTAACTGCCTTCAGTTATATTTTCGTTTGACGTGCCGTTCTGATCAGTAACGCAGCGTCCTTTTCTCTCCATGATTTCAGAATCCTTGACTTGTTCCTCTCTCAGCACTTCTTTAGAAATCACATCCCACATCAGCATAGCTATAGGTAACTCGATCCGATTTGGTGACTCGTAATCCTCTGCAGTTGGATCAATTGTCGTCGGGTCGGGATTCCTACTTAACGTATCTGCATGTAGATTGCGCTTCCCTGATATATGTTCCAAATCAAATTCCCACGTAGAAAGTTCGTCTAACCATCGCTGTATTTTTGCTGACTTAGGTGCCTTGGTCTTCATGTAGCTCACAGCTCGATTATCCGTCTGAATATGAATCTTCTGACCCAGAATTAACTCGCGAAAATAATCTAGGGCCCAGATAATCGCCATGGCCTCCTTCTCATAAATTGGCAAGCGTCGTTGTCCCTCGTTCAGCAAACGACTGGCATACGCAACAACTTTCTCTACGTCGTCATACTTTTGCACAAGTGCAGCTCCTAATCCAAAATCCGAACTGTCCACCCTTAGTATTATTGGTTTTTCATAATCCAATCCAGTCAGCATAGTTTCTTCCGCCATTTCTTTCTTGATCGTTTCAAAACTGGCTTGCTGCTCCTGACCCCACACAAAATCCTGTTCCTTCTTCATCAGCCTATAAAGTGGTTCACATTTTTCGGAGAAATTGCTGATAAATGATGAGTGCCAAGACGCAAGTCCAATAAAAGAACGAAGTTTGTCCTTGTTCAACGGAGTTGGAAAGTTAATTATAGCTTGAACTTTCTTCGTCGACTTCATGAGCCCATCTTTAGTGACGCGATGTCCCAAAAAGTCGATGCTTGACTTATAGAATTCAGACTTCTCCAGATTTATCGCCAAGTTCATCTCTTTCAATCTCTCAAATACCTTCTCCAAGTGCTTTTGATGTTCTTCCAATGTTTTTGAAAAGATAACGAAGTCGTCGTAAAACACGAACATAAACTTGTAGTACCACTGACTAAATCCACGATTCATCAAGCTTTGAAACGTCTGAGGCGCCGTACAGAGTCCCATTGGTGTACAAACCCACTCGTAGTGGCCCTCGCCCGTCGAAAATGCTGTCATTTCAATACTGTCTGGATGCATGGGTATTTGCCAATATCCGGACCGTAAATCAATTCGACTGAAATATTGATTCAATGGTAATAGCCGCAGGATGAGGCTAATTTTTGGTAATAATGCTGCATTTTTACGGGTAAACTTGTTGATTTCGCGAAAATCGATACAGAGGCGACTCCCTCCGCTTGGTTTCTGAACTAAAACAACTTGAGATGAATAAGGTGAAGTTGATTCTCGAATAACTCCCATCTCCAACAGGTCGTTGACTAATTTCTTAATAATTTCTCGGTGCGCTGGTGTGAAGAATCTTTGCTTCGAAACTGGAATAACGTCGCTTGTAAGCTCAATCTTGTGGTAAACCCACGTTGTTTGACCAAACTTATTGTCTTTTCTTGCAACAGTTGGATAATTAGCGAACAGCTCTTGCAGCTTCTTGTCTCTTTCTGGAATTTCGATTTGCTCATCTCTAATTTCCCAGCTTACACAACAGGATATTCTTCCTTTTGTCCCTTCTACGTGACTTATTCCATAAATCTCGTTTGGATTGTCTTCAAACCAATACTGTCCTCGACTTAGATTGATGATCATCTTGGTAGCGATAATCAAGTCTTCTCCAATCACAATAGAAACTGGTAGTGCTTCAATCACTCGGAAAATATGTCTAATATTCCACTTTCCTAATACAATATTCAATGGTACGTTGCCAATGTTAGTTATCACAGAAGAATCTGCACAAACCAGAGCAGTTGGATTGTGTTCTTCGTAAAAGTTCTTGAATTTCGAGGAGAAACGTTTTGATATCAGTGAATAAGTTGCTCCTGTGTCTAATAACGCCGTAAATTTAATATTATTCGCCTTAATTGTCATCATCGGTGGTCCCTCATATGGTTTTACATGAATAACAGGGAGAAGTAAGCCGGGACGAACTTCTTCTCCGCCTATTCGTTTAAAGGCTCTTCGGGGTCAACTTCCGGAATGTGTGTTTCTTCCGGATCCGGCGACGAACAAGTAGCAGCCAGATGCCCGAATCCTTGACACTTGTAACAGACCAATTCACTCTCCTCTTCATATGCCAACATGTTTAAATTAACATTAGGACAATTAGCCTGGACATGTCCGTATCCATGACAACGATAACATTGCAATCCTCGATTAGCAACTTGAGCAGAACCTCTTCCTCTAGGTTGCACACTACCTCCTCTATTTGATTGTCCATTTCCTCTTGTTGCATTTCCATTCCCTCGATTCGCTGGTGTACCACCCCGTCGTGCACCGCGATTTCCTCCTTGAATATTTGCATCTTGAGTCTGGGCTTGATTTCCATTAGCTGAACCATTCGGACGCGTACTAAAGCCTCTTCCTCTAAATGAACCCCTGAATCCTGCTCTCTGAAACCTTCCATTTCCATTTGTGTTTGCTGTCGATCGAACTGTAAATGCCACAACTGCTTTATGGTCTTTTTCAGCTCTCTTGGCTTCTTCTATGAGCCTCTCTGGAGTCCACTCAGGTAAAGACGTGATAGTTTGTCTTATACAAGGCAATAGACCATCCCTTACTCTTTTCACAGAATCCTCAAGCTCCTCTTCTGGATTGACCTGTTCCGCTAAGTCTACCATATCCCAGACATAAGATTCTATTGACTCTCCTTCCTTCTGTTTCTTGTTTGCAAGCGTTTGAGCTCTTGCTGACTTCTCAGCATGTGTGTCATATTTGGCTTCAAATGCAGCGATGAATGCCGCCCAAGTATGTACTGTCCTTGTCTTGAACGTAAACCACTTCCTACGTTCTCCCGTCAGCATACTACCCATCGTGGATAACCAACGATCCTCATGTACTCCTTGAGCTCTGAAGTACTGCTCCATTTCCCTCAGGTAATTTTCTGCTGTCTTCAGCAATGGATCAAACGTCGGCACAGGTATATGCGGATTAATATTATTTACATTCACGTTAATTCTGTCATTCCGTCTTGGTCGAACTTGCAAATGACGTCTTAATGCGTCAGCCACTTCTGGATTTGCATCTATTGCGGCTCGGATGGCTTCAGGAACTTCCATATTTGTTCCCACTCTTTAGGTACGTCCGTACTTTGATTAGTTCTGTCTCTTGGCTCTTGAATATCGTCCTGTAGTACGATACCGTCAGATGATACCGAAGGCTTAACCTCAGGACTGCTAATCTCCCTCGCTGCCGTAACCAAAACGGGATAATTTGGTTGTTCGGTTGATTCCGACTCACTCCCAGTGAATGAAGATTCAAATTCTAGGAACTCGTCCTCCTCCTTGTCAGCTTCCTTCGTAGAATTTGCTGCAGCGGATGTAGATTCGCCCTGAACAGGCTTACCCTTCGTAACCACCTTTCCTTTCTTCTTGCGGCTCTCTGCCAACGCCGGATTCTCACGTACCTTTTCTCGATACTCTAACCTCTGCTCCCTCGATGTCATTTGCGTACTAAAACTGTACGACTTGAATATTTAAATTCCCACCTCAATTTAATTTAGCTTAGGCTTTTTCCCAATCTCTCATCCACCTTTTATCTGAAGATTTTCAAAATCTTCGTAATTTTAGCCGGTAATGCGTAGCTTTAATAACTACCGTCGTATGAGGAGGTTAAAGGTCGTGCTGTAGCTCTGCCGTCGTAAGGTTAATGGATCTACCAATAACCCTTGTCCATGAGCTTCATAGATAGGTAGAGTAACGGGTTGGAATTACCTTTAGGGTGTAGCGCAGTCAATTTTCCGATTAGGCAGTCCTCAGCGTCTACACGTCCTTGAACTTTGAACAGTTCACGTATATAGTGAACTATAGTTCACTGGGATTTGAACTACTAAAGTTCACTGGCTTTCGCCTGTGAACTAAAGTTCAGCTCCTTATGAACTTCACAGTTCACTACGACGTTGAACTACGTCTTCAGTTCAGCAATTTCCTCTTCCTTCTCCTTATTCTGAACTTCAGTTCGAAATTGTGAACTTCAGTTCAGGCCTGTGAACACCGAGTTCTAAGCGAAAGCTAAGAACTATTCTGTTCACAATTCTGAACTACCGTAGTTCACAAAGTTGAACTCCTAGTTCAAAATTTTAGTGGAGCACTTTTTCACAATTTCAATCCACAGCTGTCCTTTCCTTTAAACTATTCTTTTCTCCGTATTCTTTACCTGTCCTTCACTCTTCCTTGTCTCACTCCCCGTTGTCCTTTAATTAAATTCCGTCCTTTTTCCTCCTCACTTTTCTAATTAAATTTATAGTTTGCTTTTTAAAAAATTTAACTGCAGATTTTACGGCACGGTCGCCACTGTACGACAGCTAACCCAGATCTTACGGTGGATGAGGCGGTTAGCAGCCGCTGATTCAGTGCAGGGTTTCAAAATTTTATTTTCTGTAGCACACACTTCTTCTTTATTCCTTTAGCCTTCTTTCCTCTACAAATCCCCAACACCGAATGTCCGTCCGTTCCGTCCTGCCTTCTCTATCTATCCTACACAAAACCATGCCTTCCCCATCCTCTCTCGTTCTTCCAACCTCCACTACACTACGCTGGCGCTCCTCTCCGCAGCACAGCTGCCCTCTCTAAGTTATAATTCCAAGAAGCTATGTGACCTGTATTTAATCCTCAATATTTAAACTACATTGTTTCATTCCAGTCTATTTCTGACCAAGACTTTTGACTCTTATCCAGTAAGGATTAATTATTGTGTAACTCTGTAGGATTTCCCTCCAACCAATTCCAGGAATTAACTGTTCATTTAATCCCTTGTTTTCTGAATTCTCATGTTTACTCCTTAAAATGTATTATTTCTATTGCGCTCCAGCTCCTATAAAAGGAGCGAAGAGTTAAACATTAATTGTCACTGATCATTTAGCCACAGACCGTTACGCTGCTATTTTATCTACTCAACATATACTGCACTAAGTTACTATCCAATTCACTGGCTGTATTTTGAGTTGCTTTACTTGCATCCACTCATACTTCCTCATCCACACTAGCTTGCCTAACTACATCGTCTACATTACATCGTGCATAACATCCCCAGCACGCACACCATGCTGCAATTTTCGGGCTTCTAACTCAACCGTATGCAATTTGCGTATTTCGGAAGTACAGGGCTTTACTAGCTTCAGAATGGATGGAAGGAAAGAAAAGCGCATGCCTCTGCATAGCTTGTAATCGTTTGGATTGAAACTAACTTATTAGCAGCAAATCGTAGTTATGAGGAGATTGAGTCCTTGACCAATTTGATTGCCTATTCTAAAGTTAAAGCCATAGGAGAAAAGTTCGTTCCTTTCCTATATCTAGGTGTTCAATTGAATTCCAGAAAATCTAAACTTCGATTGTTAGCATAAAGCACAAATAAAGTGTAAATAAAGGTATCTTTGCGATAGAAATACTATACATGTACAAGTTGTTTGCTGAATTTAGGAAGCGCGAGCTCGAACCAAAGGGGGGATATCATGGATTGAAGATATGCACACCATTGATGGTACGGATTACCCTGTCTTAGCTTTGGATCAAAGCGAAAAAGAGAAAGGGGCAGGAGCTAAAATGGATTAACAAAAAAGGTTCTTCTGGATCAATAAGTCATATGACCCAGTGATCCATTGATCCATCCTAAAACTGATTGACCCATGAACCAGCATAATAACTTATAAAATTTTAAATATTATAATTTTTGACGATAGTAGATGGTAGGCGATGTAATCAGGAATGCGTTGATACTTTGTTTGGACCAATTTGATCGTTTTTGGTGGAATGGGGGTTGATTGCAAATTCGAGTCACCACTGTGGTCGTATTTATGTACGGTTGCGTAACTTATATGCCATGAGCAATAACTTTCGTCTTACCGCGAGCTGTGAAGGAGCAAGTGACTTCGCGACATCCTATCAATGCTAATTGGATTGATTTAAAAACATTTTATGCGGGATACATTGCATTGGGTTCTGTTTATGAATTGCCATGCCTAAATAAGCGAATACGAAGCAGTGAATGATTTTCATAGTATGTAACCGTGCTTAAATCAGCAATTTTGAATTAGGATTGCTGGCATCGTTTGAAAGTTTTCAATGACATATGGTGCTAAAACTTCAGTCAGCTTAAATTATACCATAATTGGATAGCCCGTTGACGTATCACGAGTATGGTATATATTAAGCTGCATATGAAAGGTTTTGTTGGTTTAACCGTGCCGACCGGTGTAACTATTAGCAGCGACCTAGAAAATATAATACTAGACAGCGCATGACTTGAGATTTCTCAAGTAGGAAATCTCAAGCCTCTCAATCAAACCATTGACGAAGATTCCAGAGCTAAACTTTAGAGTAAGAATAGTATTCATGAACAAATATATATATTAGTTCCCGCTAGGTTGAAACAACGGGACTACAGTAGTCGTGAATATGCACGCTTGTGTAGTTTACTACATATCATACCGCACATATATTTAAAATTCCTACGCAGGTGCATGATAGAGTAAGTTATGTGCCTAGTGAAGGTCTGGATGTTAGCTTGTGGATAGTCATGTTCGGCAGAGATGAAACAATGTTGAAGACAAAAACCCCTTAGGCAGAGTGGTTCTGGTAACTTTAAGTTTTTCCTCTTCGGCCAAAATTTTACATAGACATTCGCTGTTACTTTCTTCAATTTTTTAACGCTTTGAATCGTTTAAATCCACGGAAAAAAAGAAATACAAATACTTCATTGGAGTTGCCAAATTTCCGATTCACTTCCAAAACAGCTAAGGGTTTAGCGGGCTACCATTACTTACGTAAGGAGAATTTAATGGTTATAAGATGAATCATTAGATCGTCAATCATTTATTTTTATTTTTACTTAAAGCTTACTGAACTCCGCTGATAATTCACAATTTTTAATCATGGCGATCGATAAATCTAAAACAGTTATACAACGCCCTGTGTCTGAAGGGTAGTGGAAACACGTCTCAAGACGATGTGGACGACAGTGATAATGTACGTGTTGAAACAATTATAATCTTAGTTCAAGTGGAAAATGGAAGTTTTGTCGGACCTAATTAGAAAGTCGCTGCCGTTGATATTCCCAAATACCATAAGGTGTTGATGTTAACATGGAAACCACAGTACTTGTCAATATTAACTCTCTTGTACTGCAGATCCTTAGTTGAGCAATTGACGAGTGCTAAGAAATGTTCCTTAAAGCAACATAAATTCAACCCATGACATAATATATTCCAACAATCATATAGGTATCAGATGGTTTCAATTTAATCCAGTGGCCAATTTTTGCTTAGTACAACGTTTAATACTACCGCTTAGCTGTGTGTAGTTTACTAAAATGGTTACAATGTGTATAGAAACTCTGGGTTTCAACTTAATAAATGAAGAACATTGCTGGTGAGGAAGGACAAGCGAGTGAACATAAGAAGATATGGCCGTAAAACATAGTCATTTAAACGTCCATAAATTTTATTTCAAAAACGAGTTTTACAAACTATCATTGATACTATCTTAATGTACTCTTCACTGGCATGTGTTAAATATTAACCGTTTATTTAACTCAAATGATTTTGTTGGGCACTACTTATAAGTACTTCTAGTCAAAAAGAAGTTTTATCAAACAATATCAAAAGAAATTTCAAAATCTCAGTAAACTTACTCCGGTTCATGATTATATTTACTGATAAATCTTAAGTAATACAGGAATGCTTTTTTTAATTTTAATCAAGCTTTTATTCCTTATATTTTTCGTTTCTATTCGAATTTCAGCGTCTAATCGCTCAAATCTTGAAATTTCATATATTGTCCTGAACAGGACAGAATTTACATCACTGTGGGTTTTTGCTATAACGCATGAAAGCATATTGCATAAAAATTACCACCGTGTTCACAAATCATATACATTTCAAGAAATTACCAACCCATGCGTACCAACATTTATGTACGAATGCCGCCCATCAGCAAACGTCTATGCAACACACAAAACTCCCTAACAACTGTAGGGAAAAGTAGAGATGTGTGGCAGGAGTGACGAAAAACTTTAACATAATAATGTTTTCCCAATCCAGGTTGTTTGGGGACTTTGATATGAAAACTGAACTAACGAACTGAATTAAATAGTTTCCTTAACCTCTTGCGTACTGCATAATTTTGCTACATTTTTTGTATGAGCCCTGGTTGTCATGGTGTAAAGTACTGCACAATGCCCACATGTAAACGTTAGGTTTGCATCCGAGGCCTCTGTAAAATTACATAAATTCTTCTGGAACTGCACTTGTACTCGAGTTTCTGGAGACTGCTGGACAATTTGACTTACTTAAACTATCAGATACATATGACGACGTCTTAGGGTAGGGCATGACTGTATGAATGGGATTAGAATACGATCCCAAAAAAAGTTATTAAAAAGACTAATTATTGAGTCGTTAGCTATAGCATCATCGAAACATAAAAATCATCAATGGGCTGCCAGTGCATCGTATTGTTGTTTTCTGCAACATCAATCGGCACATATTCCGGATTTTGTTTGTGTGCCAGGAAGCTTACGGCCATGGCAACCGTAAAAGAATTGTTGCTGCAAACATCAATTGGCTGCAGGAGCGGAATTCAAATGTTTCCTGGGAAGCTTATGGGACGCAAGAGGTTAAGTTTTTCATAAACACTTTCAACTTGCAAACGAAATAAAATCGAATAAATAAAATGAAAATTACAGTTTTTCATGCGTACCCAGTAACAAATACAATATCAGCATTTTTCTAGTTTGAAGCTATCCGTTTAGTTCCTACCTGCACTATCAATCAAGTGAGTTTTGACACGCACACGTGGTACCACAGTGGTGCACGTAACCGTAGATGTTCCTGCCATAGCGTGTCGAACTTTTTTTCATATGAGTCTTTAACTGTGTACTAAAGGATGCATAAAATTTCGCTATTTGCTTGAGGCACGGGTTATTTACAGGTTATCTGAACTTGGATTCTTTCATAAGATTGAATAGGTGGTGGATTTTATGGGGATTCTTTAGTAATTGAGCTACAATGGAAAACATAGCAATGGAAATTAAAATGAGCTACAAGTAGTCGGGTGACATACTTCTAGCAATAGCAGTCAGTTTTCCGAGTTTTTTAACCTTACCTAACCCGCACCAAAAATTTAAGGTTGTCTATCGTAACCTAACCTTCACTTGCTCAATGAGGCCCTCGTCCTTAGGTCATCGGTCCGCAGAAAGGCTACGGCATTTAGCGGAACCTTCTGACCTAAGTCCTCGTGCCTCATTTCGCTTCGTTCAGGTTAGGTTACGAAAGCTAACCTTAACGTTTTTGTTGCAATACCCCGAATAGACTAAGGATTGGAAACTCAGTTGTGTCACCCGACTAGCTATAAAATAGGAAAAATCAAGCGTATCTATGGGGACTTCTTAAATCTGTAGCTCAGTTACTAAAGAACAGCCGATTTTATTTCAGTAATCCCTTAAAAATTGAGTGTGAAGTTTGTGTGATGCGAATTGTATATTGTCTTCTTTGTGACCGGTTTGAATCAAATAGGCTGGCCCAACATTGCGTGGTTTTATATACAGGAAAAAAGTCCATGTAAGCAGTCTGAACTCGCAATCTTAACAAATCAGCAATTGTATGTAAAAAAGCTCCTTGTTGCAAAATAGTGTTGCCTCGAATAGTAAAAGCCCAGTAGTCTAGGTGCCGGTAGTTTTGGTGGCGCTATTTACAGTCCTCAAAAATTTTGCAACCATACTTGTACAAATTAAATCTCTTTAGTAATAAGTAATTTCTGGTCTTTTTCACATAAGAAAGCCGGGTCATTCAAATTTATGTGATTTATAATGCGATTTTATTAGAATGACTAGAATGGTCGTTAGCCTATCAGAAGAATGATGGTGGTTCGTAGAAAAGCCTTTAGAAGCCAGAAGTTTTAATTCCTTAGTGATGCAAACTAACAAGATGCTAAAGATATTAGAGAAAGAGCCAAGTAAAGAAGAAATCCAAGCCGTTTTAAACAGTTTGCTTAAAAAATTTCAAGAGATGCTAGGATCAGGCACAAAGTAGGAAGGAGTAGTATTGTGAAGCATAAAATATTACTGACTGGAGAAATGACAAGAAGACAGAGACCATATGTATATGCGCCACCAGTAGAAAAATGCATTAATGCTGAGATTAAAGGGCTGAAGGAGAGAGGAATGGTTAGGGAATCAAATTCATTCTATGGCTCATCCATTGTAGTTGTGGCAAAAGATCAGGGCAAAGTATCAATCCATCGTAGACGAATGTGAGTTTCAATTTTCGTAAAATTAATTTGGTCACGTTACCAGACAGGTTTCCTCATCCAAACGTCAGCTGGTCAATGAGAAATCACCCTAACTCTAATTGACTAACTAAGTAAGTTTTAGAATATGGTTACTGGCAGATGGAAATGGAGGAATCGAGAATTGAACTTACAGCTACGATAACGAGGGATGAGTTGCTAGAGTTTACAGTAATGCCTTTTGGTTTAAGAAATACAAGCGCTACGTTTGGCAGAGCCATGGCAAAATGCTTTGCTGGCTCGTCAAATGTCACATTCTTCCAAAATGACATTTGCATTCATTCCAAAACTTTCCAGGAGCATATACAGCATGTTAAAGCAGCATTGAATAAGCTTAAGCAGGCAGGATTTATTTGCTAGGCGGAGAAGTGTGAGTTTTTCTGTACTGAAGTGAAATTTCTGGGGCATGTTATTGAAAGGGATGGTATTAAGATGCAGTCTTCTACGGTGGATGTCACCAATGAGTTTGAGAGAATATCAAAGCGTGCAAACGCGACGTTGTGAAACGAGGAAAGCCCGCAATAAGTCTCTTTTGGCTTGGGCGGCTCTGGGTACTCATTTATGATGCCCAGTACCTCCAAACAATACAATACAATACAATGCGTTTGAGAGGCCACGGAATAAGAAAGAATACAGAAATTGCATGGCATGGCTGTATGGTATTCATCTTTTGTTTAGGATTTCGCCGCTAAATTTGAGCCTTTGTTTCGCCTGGTAAGGAAGGGCGTCAAATTTAGATGGGGAGAAAGTCAAGAAATTCAGCGCGCATTGAAGACGGAGGTCACACTGGCAATTTTACCAACTTTAATCGCAGCAGAGTGTCTGGGCTGGGGCGAGGTTGTTTAGATGATTTCCCATCCTATATGTTTTATGAGCCATTTGATTGATTCTTTAGGACGCAATGAAACGTTTATTCATGAATATCTGTTAATGCGATTGCAAGGAGAAGCTATTATGTAATTTGTAGGAGCAGGGTAGGAGCCTGGAGTTCTGGAGCAGGAGGAGCGACCATCGCTCACTCCAGAAACTCTGACAGGACAACATCTCGACTAGCTTAGAATAGTATAGTGAATTTGATTAGCTTAAGACCTACAACTTCAGTAAATAATACGCTACTGCACCGGAAGTCGGTTAAACTAATCCTCTTCCTAACTGTTCATCTTAATAAATAGCATCTCCCTTCACACGAATCTAGAATCTACGTACTAAGGTCTCGGAACGGGACTTGACCTTATAGACTCATACAAACCAAAGACAGAAGAAGACACAAACATACACTCTGCCCCGTTGCAATGGCGATCCTGACCAAAAGTGAATAGTGTTATAACTTAAGTATATACAGTGAATTAATAACATTGTAAATAATTGACAATTAAATCTGAAAACTGCAGTTGTGAAATTCGCTAAACAGGTACATAATTAGCTAATACATAATAAGGTGAATGAATGGATCATCTTCAAGGACAAGGAGTTGAGTGAGTCAAGCTGGATAGATAAACAAATACGGTCATTCAATCTAGCTAGTGCCTAAGAACAATTGTAGAAAAATGACTTTGTTAGCGTATTGAGCTACCTTGCCATCGGGGGTGGAACGGGAGAACTTCATGGCAGTTCAAGAATGGAGGGGGCAGCTGTACAATTCCCAGAGGACACGTCACCCTTCCTGCAAGGACCGAAGGAAGGCCAAACTACTGAGGAGGGAGCAGTACCTGGAACATCGTCAAAACCCTCAACGCAGTTTGCTCAACGTAAAATAAATATTACACATTATTCAAACGCACCTTTCATACATACGATGACGATGAGTTCAAACCTTATCGTCGCGCCGTGGATACTGCAGTGATACCTCCTCGAATACCAGTGACAGTTACTCGAGGGAATCAGTTATATAACTTCGATACGATTTTGGACGAAAGAGTACATACAGAGGTGATGCGTCCATTCTCTTCCAGCAATGGATCATCATACGATCATGAAGAAATTTGCATTGACGAAGAATCCCATCCGAGGGATAGCAACAGGTTTGGAGAAGAGAAGATTGGAAGCTACAGGAGATGATTTGACTGATGTCATTCACCACGGACCAACACCAAAAGCAGATGTGAACAAGAGAGGTAAAAGGTTCGGGAATATTCTCAACTCGATGTCCTCCGCCGTACAATCTGCAGCAGTATTGATTCCACACCAGAATGATGCCGTCAATGTATCTTTGAATAACAGCGCTGACGCTCTTCGAAAATCCTTTCGACGTGCACGGACAGAAGAACTGGATGCTGCTGGACGACAAGAGGTGGAAGAGATGCAAATTACGGAGGATGATAAAGTTGAAGAGGTAGAAGATTTGCGGATTAATCCCTTCAATAGTCCAGAATATCTGACTCCATAATCAGGACAGGATACAATGATGCCCGCAAGAACTCTGATACCAGCTTCAGCTTCGGCGTCCGGTATGTACACACCGCTTATCAGAGACAAAAAGACCAATTTGTACCATAAGCGAATATAAGGAACTTGAACTGCAGTACACATCAAAAAAGAATAATTGCGCATCCCTCATAGACCAACTTCAACAAATGAATGAACAGAAGGAAGAGCTAGCACGGCTCAATGAGGATTTACAGCAAAGCGTTGCTTACCTGATGCAACATGATCATATAGATGAGGCACGCCTTGAACAGGTAGAAAATATGAAAAGGGAAATACACCAATTAAAAGTCTAACAACAGTCCTGGGAGGAAATGCGGCAGCGGCTAGAAATCAGGCTATACGATAAAACGGAGGAAATCCAAATACACAAGGATCAATTTACCGGTGAACGAGAGGCCCATTTGCTAGCCGAAAGTAGAAAAACTGAGTTCAAGAAGGAGACGAAACTTTTACAGAGCCAAAAGAAAATCTACAAGGATGAAGCGGATATGCACAAAGGTCGACTGCATGTCTTGCAACAACTCCAGAAACAAGAAAAGGAGAAACTGCAGCAAAGAATCCAGTAACTTAAAGCATATGTTTTATCGCATAGAGGTTCACCAGCAGATAAGGAAAGTTTGAAAATTATCCAGGAATTTAAATCAGCGTCAGCCGTTAAGGATAATCAAATCTCAATAGTACGACAAGAACATCAAGCTCACCTGACCCAAATCGATGCTTTAAACACACATCTAAGGCAGTTGTCACTTCAAGTATGGGAATTAGGACTGCAGAACGCAGCTACACCGAAATCGGCGACGGAAGTTGTGGAAATACTGCAGTCCCAAACGGATGAGGTAGTCTAGCCGGTTCCCAAGGAGAAGGAGGAACCCTCACCGCCACCGACATCAGAAAAGCAGGATACACCCGTCGAAGTTACAACTTTAGGACCAGCAGAGCTACAGTTGATTGCCAATGAGACAACTTGTAGGAATGAACAATCCAATGTGGCCACAATTAACGAAGGATTCCAAGCCACACCAAATCATCGCCAGCTTTGAACGGAAGTGTTCGGAAATCGGGATTAAGGATGGTGAGACGATGGCGGAACTCTTCAGTAACTGCTGCAAAGAAAAAATATTTAAATCTTGGTACAGCGACTTTGTAAATCGTCAATACAGGGATAAAAGACTCACCTGGACGAATTTGAAGCAGAGCTGTCAAGACCGATTCCAGGTTAAGATAAAGGACAATACATCAATAGTACGTCAGCTATGCAGCAAACAGGGAACCTAGGCACAGAAGATTTCCTCAGGGAACTTAATACGCTGTGTGAAGAATTTCGCGGACCTTTGATGACGGAGGCGGATCGGGTGGCGTTGATCATAGTTAAAGAATGTAATGTACACCACGGAGTTGCCATGAAACTTCAGAACTACACCACTGTTAAACAAATCTTGGCCAATGCCAAACTCTTGGATGAGGCGAAGGTGAAACGGAGGAAACTGCTGTCAGAGGTATCAGCGAAGAAACCGATTAGTCCAGCATTTAATAATCCTCATTCTCCTCCGAAATCAGTACCTGAAAGTAACAAAACCAATCAAAAATCAACAAGTAGTAAGGGGGGATACGGTAGGCGCGCCATTACGTGTGT
Source organism: Sminthurides aquaticus (assembly GCA_906901655.1). NCBI lineage: Eukaryota > Metazoa > Arthropoda > Collembola > Symphypleona > Sminthurididae > Sminthurides > Sminthurides aquaticus. Next base: position 826,698 of record CAJQTT010000001.1, read on the forward strand.
TTGCATGTGAGTACATACTAAAAGTAGGAAAAACGCTGATTTTTGCGGAAACACCTCATACGGTAGGCGCGCCATTACGTGTGTTTGCATGTGAGTACATACTAAAAGCAGGAAAAATGCTGATTTTTGCGGAAACACCTCATACGGTAGGGTTGCCAAACTATACGTTCGTATTAAAGTACATAATGATGAACAAAACAAATTATATTTTTCACCGAAAAAATTAAGAAAGAGTATGTTTTAGAGCATGCTAGTTGCACATTTTGGTAATTGCATTCGAGAGGCCAAAGGACAAGAGAATACAATTAGCTAAATAAGCACAGCGCATGCTCGCTTCCATAATATCCGATCCGGGGAGGGTTACACGTTAAGATCCCAGTCGAACCGATACACATCAGCGCATGCGTAAGATTTGCAGGCTATTAGAAAACATGTACGATTCCCGGACAGTTGTCTTACCGACACGGAGGATCGCAGAAACCCTAACAAAGCTGTCATGGAGAACAAAAACGTGATGATTGCAGCTTGCAAGTTTTACACTGATCCAGTTTCAGAGGAAAGGGAACTTAGGTAAGAATCAATTAAATAGAACTAAACCATTCTCGAAGAGGAAAGTTGTGCCAATGTAACTTTTGAAATGGGCGTTTTGTGTCTGTCTTTACAGAGAAGAGCGCGAACTTTTTCAAAAGATGGCAGATTATGAAAGCAGGAAAGCTTCGTTTGAAGGAATAGTGGTGCCTATACCCCCATCAGTACTCGCAGGATTTGGATTCTACAAGGACCCTGTGCTACCTCACGTTATGCAATGTATTCATTGTGGCCATCATCAGAACCTGCCTTACCAAATTGGATGTATTTTCCAAATGCATGGTGAATGCAACCGAATGTGTCCCCGCGTGTATGATGTTTCGACTGGAAAGGAACCCTGGCCATTTTCAAAGATCTTCACATACACGACAGAAGAAAGACTGCAAATTGAAAGCATGAAGAAAATACCCAATCATCTTCGAATTCGCTTTATCCTGGGATGGGATCTTAGCAAGTACACGTAAATCATACTGTGCGCATATTCTTGAGAAAAAATAAAGTTCAATTAACGCCCACTTGTACCTATTTGTTTCGTTTATATAGACGCATTTCACAGCATAAGTAGTGAAGCAAGTCTTGATCCTATTCATTCAATTTCATGAAGGCAGTCACTTTAGAGCACTTCATTTCATAGAGATGGGGGATAAAATTGTTTTTTTGCAATGCAATGCTTGCATGGATGTTTATCCGGACAATGCAGTTTCTGATTTTCTAAACAAGTTAAGTGGCAGGTTAGAATTCTCAGATGATTACCAAGTAGCACTGGTTGAATGTTCTTACACATTTGGTCACACAATAATAAAAAAAGGCGATACTTTGCTACGAGAAATGTGTAAGATTAAACCTCCAGAAATCCCTAATGTTGGTGATGAACAGTCTTCGAGTCAAACAACAGAATCGCTTACTTCAAGTGGGAATGAATCTGAAGCAGAACCTTTACAACAAGATGTGGGCGTACTTGATGTTTTCGAAGATCTACTGGATTGGGATGTGCCACGCATAGCGCAAAAGAGAACAGGAGACGTTCTGCCGCTGAAAGCCAAAAAATCTGCATTTGACGCGGGGGGAAAGGGGGTCAAGGAAAAAGTCAAAACTATTAATAATGAGGAAATGCGTGTAATCCGACATACTGCTACGACAAACATACGTACAGTTGATGAACTAGTTCTTGCTTTGAAACGATGCATCAAATTCAACGACTCAAGAGTCGAAGCCTACATGTTCAATGCGGAAATAAAATGGAAGGAAACAGACAGAGTCGCAGTACAGTTTGCAAACAAAGTCGCAGATATTTTAGGTATAGAGAATCCCCTGTACAATTCCCAGAGGACACGTCACCCTTCCTGCAAGGACCGAAGGAAGGCCAAACTACTGAGGAGGGAGCAGTACCTGGAACATCGTCAAAACCCTCAACGCAGTTTGCTCAACGTAAAATAAATATTACACATTATTCAAACGCACCTTTCATACATACGATGACGATGAGTTCAAACCTTATCGTCGCGCCGTGGATACTGCAGTGATACCTCCTCGAATACCAGTGACAGTTACTCGAGGGAATCAGTTATATAACTTCGATACGATTTTGGACGAAAGAGTACATACAGAGGTGATGCGTCCATTCTCTTCCAGCAATGGATCATCATACGATCATGAAGAAATTTGCATTGACGAAGAATCCCATCCGAGGGATAGCAACAGGTTTGGAGAAGAGAAGATTGGAAGCTACAGGAGATGATTTGACTGATGTCATTCACCACGGACCAACACCAAAAGCAGATGTGAACAAGAGAGGTAAAAGGTTCGGGAATATTCTCAACTCGATGTCCTCCGCCGTACAATCTGCAGCAGTATTGATTCCACACCAGAATGATGCCGTCAATGTATCTTTGAATAACAGCGCTGACGCTCTTCGAAAATCCTTTCGACGTGCACGGACAGAAGAACTGGATGCTGCTGGACGACAAGAGGTGGAAGAGATGCAAATTACGGAGGATGATAAAGTTGAAGAGGTAGAAGATTTGCGGATTAATCCCTTCAATAGTCCAGAATATCTGACTCCATAATCAGGACAGGATACAATGATGCCCGCAAGAACTCTGATACCAGCTTCAGCTTCGGCGTCCGGTATGTACACACCGCTTATCAGAGACAAAAAGACCAATTTGTACCATAAGCGAATATAAGGAACTTGAACTGCAGTACACATCAAAAAAGAATAATTGCGCATCCCTCATAGACCAACTTCAACAAATGAATGAACAGAAGGAAGAGCTAGCACGGCTCAATGAGGATTTACAGCAAAGCGTTGCTTACCTGATGCAACATGATCATATAGATGAGGCACGCCTTGAACAGGTAGAAAATATGAAAAGGGAAATACACCAATTAAAAGTCTAACAACAGTCCTGGGAGGAAATGCGGCAGCGGCTAGAAATCAGGCTATACGATAAAACGGAGGAAATCCAAATACACAAGGATCAATTTACCGGTGAACGAGAGGCCCATTTGCTAGCCGAAAGTAGAAAAACTGAGTTCAAGAAGGAGACGAAACTTTTACAGAGCCAAAAGAAAATCTACAAGGATGAAGCGGATATGCACAAAGGTCGACTGCATGTCTTGCAACAACTCCAGAAACAAGAAAAGGAGAAACTGCAGCAAAGAATCCAGTAACTTAAAGCATATGTTTTATCGCATAGAGGTTCACCAGCAGATAAGGAAAGTTTGAAAATTATCCAGGAATTTAAATCAGCGTCAGCCGTTAAGGATAATCAAATCTCAATAGTACGACAAGAACATCAAGCTCACCTGACCCAAATCGATGCTTTAAACACACATCTAAGGCAGTTGTCACTTCAAGTATGGGAATTAGGACTGCAGAACGCAGCTACACCGAAATCGGCGACGGAAGTTGTGGAAATACTGCAGTCCCAAACGGATGAGGTAGTCTAGCCGGTTCCCAAGGAGAAGGAGGAACCCTCACCGCCACCGACATCAGAAAAGCAGGATACACCCGTCGACACTGGTTGAATGTTCTTACACATTTGGTCACACAATAATAAAAAAAGGCGATACTTTGCTACGAGAAATGTGTAAGATTAAACCTCCAGAAATCCCTAATGTTGGTGATGAACAGTCTTCGAGTCAAACAACAGAATCGCTTACTTCAAGTGGGAATGAATCTGAAGCAGAACCTTTACAACAAGATGTGGGCGTACTTGATGTTTTCGAAGATCTACTGGATTGGGATGTGCCACGCATAGCGCAAAAGAGAACAGGAGACGTTCTGCCGCTGAAAGCCAAAAAATCTGCATTTGACGCGGGGGGAAAGGGGGTCAAGGAAAAAGTCAAAACTATTAATAATGAGGAAATGCGTGTAATCCGACATACTGCTACGACAAACATACGTACAGTTGATGAACTAGTTCTTGCTTTGAAACGATGCATCAAATTCAACGACTCAAGAGTCGAAGCCTACATGTTCAATGCGGAAATAAAATGGAAGGAAACAGACAGAGTCGCAGTACAGTTTGCAAACAAAGTCGCAGATATTTTAGGTATAGAGAATCGTCTTTACCTAGCTCCACCGCTTGACAAAGATGGTCGCCTCAGCATGGGTAGTATCACTATAAAAGGAAAATATCCAATATTTTCTAACGTTCATTCAACACGAATGATGGTGTATACAGACATCATTAAGTCACAAAATACAGCTGACACTCTTTCGCCATGCCTCAGAGTTATTCCGCTAGAGGGTGAATACAGACGCCAGTATAATTACTCCTTCCAGCAGCCGCATTACATGGATCTTGCGACTACTAGCTTTGATTCAATCCATTTGTACATAAGATCAGAAACAGGAGATCCAATTGATTTCGAGTTCCCATGCTTTTCTGCAACACTTAAGTTTCGAAAGAGAAAATACAACTAAAATATGTTTAATCCGTATAAATCTCAAATGATGGTGCCATATTACGATAGTGCCATTCCAACGCAGCTCGGAGGATCATACCATAAGCCAGAGCAATTATATTTTAGAGGCGTTGCGAGGCAGAGGGGATCAGGGCTTGGAGGTATATTTAAATCCTTGATAACACGAGCTCTTCCATTCTATCGCTCCTGGGTCGCTCCACATGCTAAATCAGCCTTGAAGAGCGTAATTGCAGATGCAGTAAGTGGTGATGTTCCACTTCGGCAGTCTTTTAAGCGCAATTCAACAGAAGCATTAAAAAACATGGGAAAGCAATACTTAAATCAGAAAGGTTCTGGGCGTCGGAGGAAACGCACGTCTAAGAAGAGGAAATCTAAGAAAGCCACCCGAAAACGGTCCACAAAAAAGTATCGATATTTGATAAAAAAGAAAAGTGTCTTCGATTGATTCCAAAATGCCTAAGATGACAAAAAAGAAGCGTAGCAGTGTAGCTACTGTGGCACAATCGACAGTCAGTAAAATGCCATACACATATCTTCGCAGCGAAACAAATCTTTTTGGTGAAATATCATACGATGTAACATCTACATCCTGCCACGTAGCCGAATATCATCCAATCTCTTCCTTAAAGGAAAAGCAGGGACCTTTAGAATTTTTTGTGAAGGGTACTGATGTCAACTACATTGACATGCGAGATATAAAATTGTACTTGAAATGCAAAATTGTGAATGCAGATGGGAGTGACATAAAACCAATACTAACAACCATTGCATCACCGACTACCGAGAATCCTTTAGCTACTCGGCAAGTGTCACATACACCAATAGTGTATCCTGTTAATTCCTACCTGCGTTCGCTATTTAATAGGGTGCAACTTTCATTAAACGAAGTTGTAGACACTCCATCCAGTAACAATTATGCCTATCGAAGTTATCTAGAAACCTTGCTTAATTATTCCAAGGATTACAAGAAAAGCCAAGGAACTTGCTCCTTGTATTACAGTGAATCTAATGGCGAATACGATATGCTTAACCATGACGATGGACCTTATAAAAGATATCAAGTCACTCGAGATAGTAAAAGTTTTGAGATGATAGGACGACCATTTGTGGACATGTTTTTCCAAGAACGCTGGATGATGCCTGGGATTGACTTGCGAATATCTTTAATGCGAGCGCCGGATGAATTCCATCTTTTTAGTGAGGAGGGCATTAAATTTACTACAGAGATACTGGAAGCAAAATTAATTGTAAGCAAACGCACAGTGTTGCCGTCTGTTCTGATGAATCATCTTACAACATGGAATTCCAAACCAGCAACGTATCCATTAAGAAAAGTTGATGTCAAAAGCTACACGATTTCTCCACAGACCTTAAGTGTAATTAATGAAAACTTGATTCCTGGACATTTACCGTATCGAATGGTGATTGGTATTATCCCATCCAAGAATTATCTCGGGAATTACTCTCGTAATCCGTTCAAATTCGGTCACGAGAATCTCTCCTACATAAACGTTCAAATTAATGGCGAGCAAATGTCTAATACACCACTTCAGCTAGACTACAAAGACAATAAATACCTTGAAGCCTATGATAATCTCTTCACTGGGCTGGGCATCAGCAATGAAGATTGTGGACTGGACATAACGAAACAGAAATTTAAAGATTGCTGTGCACTTTACGTGTACAATTTTACACAAAATAAAGATTCAAGCTCGCCACCAATGTTTGGAACCTGTCGAATTGAACTTAAGTTTGATACGCCACCGGAAGAAGCTCTAAGTGTGATAGTCTACTACGAAACCGAAAGCTGTTTACTAATTGACCGCCAAAAAAACGTCTGGTACAAGGAATTTCAACAATGAACACCGTACAAATTTACTCAATGCTGCATGGACTTTTACATGGAACCGGTGTGCAATACCATGTCTTACCTTCAGACCGCATGATTGTGATAAATACCACAATGTATCCTATAGCTGTCTGTGTAAACGATTCTCCAAGTGACCAAAGAGGAAATCACTGGATTGGAATTTTCAAGAGGACCAAAGGATCTAAAATAGTTTTCTTTTGCTCGTTTGGAATAAGCTACAAATTTTACAGGGACGAGTTTGCAGAATTTTTTAAGAGATTAAATGGCCCAGTAGTCCAAATACAGTCAACTCTGCAACAAAAACACTCGTCCGTATGTGGAATGTTCGTGATACATTTTTTATATCACATGATTAGGGGCGAATCTCTGAAAAAATATTACTCTAGATTCACTAAAAATTTATCGAATAATGATCAAATTGTAACTCAGTTTGTCAAACATATCTCGAATCGCAGGATATATTGTAAACTGACCGCGAATACATGCTTTCAATGTAATAAATAATCGTCGTTGTACTCTGCTGCAAATTGGCTGCAAATGCTCAGTTATTTCTGTTATTCCTGGCAGGTTTCCACAATCGCTGTTCTCACCAGTGAGACATTTGACAATCTTTACAATGTCCGAACCTGGTACTCGCATGCTATTTATCAAAAGTTCGCCAGCGGGATTCCAATAAATGTTTTGAGTTCCTAGGAACTGTAATATTTTGGCACAACTCTTGGATCGAACTTTTGAAATTATTACGTTTTTGGATATGAATGGTGCGGTTTCGTGTAGGCTGTCGGTAGTTGGCACATGCGTTGTAACTGATCGTCTTGGAATCTTGCTTTTTGGATATGTGGCTGCGGGTTGAGGTGAAGCTTGGCGTGGTTGTTCCGTGGAGGGGCTTGGGTTTTCATTTTCATTAAATAGTGACCTATTTAGCGGTACCACTTTAGATGTTTTATCAAGTTGTGGAGTAAAAAATGGACTAGAATCTGGAGAGCTTTGTTCTGTTGTTTCAGGAGCTAATGATTCCAGCGAGTAATTTGCGGATACGCTTGGTCCTCGTTTCTTAGACAGTTGCGAAACTACAGGAGTGCTTAGCTGTTGCACAGTACTTTCTTTAATTGAAGACTCCTCTGGCCAAGTTGATTTCTGATTTTGCTTAAGTTCATCAATTTGGCGCATGATGTCCTGATACCATCTTGTCTTTATCTCATCTGGTACTGTAGTTGCACTTAAAATTCTCTCCCCTTCTGTTTGTAGTCTCGCAAGTGAATCATTGCCTGTAGAATCCTTCAATTTCTTTAGCAGCTCATAGTCACTTTCCGTGACAAGTTTCATTTTCCGATGCATTCCTTCACTTTTTCAATAAATTGATTAGAGCAGGCAAAATAGTAGATAATATGAGTGGTATAACCGCCCCACCTTTTTGATTCAGTAATTTCTTTTTCTTTCTACTGCTGAGCTTTTTAGAGTATGCGAGCTGTTTAAGTGAATCTCGGAAAGGGTACAGTTTTTTAAAATTCTGAGATTTGACTGATACGTTTCCATTAACTAAGTTTAGACAACACTCGCACAAACTATTTAGTTGTTTGACAGATGCTTTATTAATTAATTTTTGTCGCTTACAAGGTTTACAATTTTTGAGATACTTTAAAAACTCAAGCTGTTGTTTCATTTGTGCTGCCATGACGGCCTCCTGGGATAGACTAAGCAATAATTCTGGTATTCACTTCTAGATGCTGGATTTGCCTTTGAATCTGGAGACATCATAGTCAATCATTGCATTGTAGAACGACTCCACATCAGAATCGCTCCAGAACGGACTGATACTTCTCAAAAGAAATGGAAAATCAACTTTTACAAAAGCACGCTTTAAATAACGCTTAACTACAGGTGTTTTCGCGCTAGAGATGAGAACTGTGGTGTATTCTTTGAATCTTGGTACATAAACCCGAACTGGGTAGCAGTGCATATTCGGCAATCGGTATGCAAAATGTGCTTCGTGGAGTTTGACAAGTTCTGAGACACAGTCCTGCTCCCAGGTCTTCAGGTCTACATCAGCGGGTGGTGCAATCATGAATGCACATTTCCATTCTGACATCTGCAATGTTAAATGGCACAAAACATTATTGAAATGCTGCATTAAAGACACAATTCTTTGTTAATATAAGTTCATTGAATATTGCTTACTGCTTTCAGTTCTTGCAGATACATCTGGCTGTCTTTGAGAGACGTGTAAGCTTTACGACTTTCTTCAATAGCTTGCCTGATCTTTCTTTCAGTTTTCACAATCAAATTTGGTCCCTCTGACACGATTCCAGCTAAATCTGACGAGTGCTGACTGTTAGTCGGAGAATCAGCCGAAGAATTGCTTCCAGTCTCGCCACCTTCATCCGGATCTTTCTGAGCATCTTCACTCTGGTCGTCGTCAAGTTCTTCCTCCAAGTTCTCTACGGACGCTGACCTGCTCAAATCTACAGCTTCATTCTTGGGCGATTCTGGTGAATCCAGAGTACTCCAAATTCCACAAACATCTCGACTTTCAATCCCACCTTCATTGCTTTTCACAGATTCCATGTTTTCAACCTTTTCCTACGGAGAGAATTTATTGTATGAACTCTTGGAAATCAGATTGGCGAATGGGGCAAAACTGTTACTGCAACATAACCAGAACAGCTTTTTTTGATTACATTGCAAAATGAATTCCTCTGAGGCTTTGAAGCAATATGCTACACTGGGAAAGCCTGGAAGCTTTGCAGCAATCTCAGGCTTTGTAAAGAACAACCCCAATCGATATAGAAGCAAAGTTGTAAAAAAGGCATTGAATACTCTACCTGCAGTCTACCTTCATAAACCTGTGAGGAAAACGTTTCCCCGGCGGCATGTATTTATACCAAGAATTGGGGACCAGTACATAATGGATCTGGCGGATTATAGCAAATACAGCAAGTATAATAATGGAATCAAGTTTATCTTATGTGTGATTGATGGTTTTAGCAAAGTAGCGCATGCCGTTGGCCTCAAATCCAAAAGTGCTTCCCATGTTTTGGCGGGGTTTAAAAAAATTTTAAAAAAGTTTAACCATATTCCCGCTAGATGCCAATCTGATCAGGGTCTAGAATTTTTAAATAAATCTTTCCAATCCTACTTAAAATCTCTGGGAATACAACATTTGTTTACCGGTAGTGACAAAAAAGCGGTAATAATTGAAAGATGGATCCGTACCCTCGGCCAGAGAATTCATAGATGGTTTACACACACTGGGAAATTCAACTATATCACCGTCTTGCAGGATATTGTGAAAGCATATAACAATTCATATCACTCATCTATTAAAACATATCCGTTTAACGTAGGCTCCCACAATCAGACGGAAATTTTTGAAAATCTGTACGGTAAAAAGCAGTTTCATGCAACTTCTCCCCCAGCTTTTAAAATTAATGACAGAGTCCTCCTTAGCAAGTACAAGACCGGATTCCAGAAAGGATTCACGCGATCCTTTTCCGATGAAATATTCTACATCCATAAGATAACCGAAACAGAGCCAAGACACTACATTCTTCGGGACAGCAAGAAAAATATTATTTATGGAGGATGCTATCAAAGCGAAATGCAAAAATTGGATTAGTCAACGGCATACAGCTGAGCTGGTATGTGTGGTGTTGCAAGTTCTTGTGTGGCGTTTTTCAGAAATTTGTTAACCAATTTTTCAGAAAAGTCAGACGGAGTAGATAACAGACATTTTGCTAGAAGTTTTATCTGCTGTGACTGCAAAAAGTGCTGTTGCATTTGCAGTGACAGAGTCATGACGCAAGAAATGCTGAACGTGCCCCGCCTAGATTTTGCTGATGCAATCCCCCCCGTATTCGATGATCAAACTTTAATGGGATATCCGGAGCCTATACCATGTATGGATGAGCGAGTATCTAACATGAAAACAAATAAACGCAAAAAATTTAGCCAATCCAAATGTAGCAAGAAACGAGGAGGAGTTTCGTCGCCAACCAGAACCACATCAGAACTCTGGAAAGTGACGGAGATGGTACCATTAGCACTTTCTGTTCAGCGGAGGGACAACGCTTCCACATCACAATCCCATCCAAGAATATTTCTGGAAGACAAGTGGGTCTTGTTTATTGGAAGTGACCTTGGTGATGAAAGTAGCAGCTCATTCATTAATATTCGTAGTACGACCAATCCTGCAGTTGGACTTGCATTTCCGATAGAATTACTTGCTTGTTTGTCCACTGCATTGAAGCAGTACCTGGAACCACCTCAGTAACTTCACTTTACCCGAAAGCATCAAGTAAGTTTAGCTTTCTTTTACAATTCAAGAGTTAATTGAATGTTGTTTTGTGCCTTCGTAAATGTCCTTGAAGAGTTAATCTGAGTACGTGAATTGAAAATGGATTTGCGTTTGTTGCAGATATTAGCCACGGTGTCCAACACGTCTTTTATTCCTAAAATCAACCTTTATTTAAACATGGAAGGAGAAAGCTCAGTCATGCCAACCAACAGTGAAACGATGCGAGAAAGTTTAGACCAGGGCAGTTTGGCTTACCACAATAAGAATGGTGATGGGAATGGAGGTGAAAAGGAGGCTACATCAACGGTGGATAAGGGAAATCAAGATGAATTTAAAGAAGAAGAAGCGAGCATGCTCCAAACGTTGCAAGACCTTAAGAAGCAAGTTATCGAACTTCAGGCTGCATCTGAGGCTGCTAGGAAGAGGAAGATTGAAGAGGTTGAGACGGCTACGGACACCTCGACCCATTTCAATACATCTACAAAGTCTCTGCCTGGATTATTTTCTTCAATGCATCACGATGGCAATATTTCTGTTCCTGCTAGAAGTAGTACTTATGATCCTTCTGTGAAAAAGCGCAAACCATCAAGTGTAAAATCTGAATACCCGGAGCATGATGTCGTTTGTTACTACGACACCTATAAGAAAGATGGAAAAACCCAGATGATGATAAAGGTTGGAAGTGATGATGGACGCTGCAGATTTGATGCTCTGAACGTGCCATTTCTTATTCGAAAGCTGAGTGAGTACTATATGTGGTCCCGACTTGATGAGACTGTGCTTCAAAATGCTATTACTCAAGCAGCTGAATTTGTGGTATCTGCTTTGAAGGATAGGAATGATAAATTTCAATAATCCAGGCATTCTTTCCCAAACCCAAAACCCCCAGGGGAGGGGGGGGCGGTCCATACTCTTGCTTCCTAACAATTGTATGTTGGTTATATGTAATGAATTGTTGTCAAATCAAAATAAAACATCTTGAATCTAAACTCAAATTATTTTATTGCAGCAAATTATTCCATTGTGTAGACTGTACAGTTTTTATCTGGAAATATTGATGATCTATATCTGTAGGCATCATTTTGTCTTGGATCCATGTCCACAAGTAGGTAGGAATATGGCTTTGACGTAGCATGCTTATAAGCATACTCAATTAAAGCATTCTTCTTTCCATATGCCAATTGTCTCCCAAGATGTGCAATAATAGTCGTATCCCGAGGATTTCTGAAAATGACGCAGTATCGCGTGTTGAGGCTGATAATTCTGAGTCCCCGATGAAACATGGTCTGAACAAGCAGGGCTACTGTCATTTTTCGATGGTGTGAGAGGCGTGTAAATATATTCGTAATGTAGGGATTTGAAATGGCAACATCTAAAGCATCATCAATAATTAAAAAGGTTGGGATACTGTTTCCGGGAGGAATTAGTTCTTCCAACGCATCAAGACCTTTGATGAAAGTAACATGGTTGCCTGTACTTCTGAATTCCGTTTCTTCTATTCTATCGAAGAGCTCTTTTTGAAATTCCATGTAGGAGTAAACAATGTTTTGTGGAACAGGCCACATGACTTCATTTCGCCGTTTGATGAGCTCAGCTATCAAGTATGATTTACCAACATTTGAATTGCCACTTATGAGAATGTTACACGGAGTTAACATGCGATAGTCAAATTCCATTTCAATAACAATTCTTTAATACATTAAATGTGACTATTTCGAAGCAAAGCATACATCCAACTGAAACAACTGGAGCACTACAATAGACTCTAGTTCACTTTTACATTTTTGGAATACGATAGTGTCCGAAAGGAAGAGATTCAGTTTGATTTATATAATATCTTTTCACATCTACGGCTTGCATTGCACGTTTTCTCTTCCGAACTGTAGTCAGTTTGTGATTTTGGGACATAATCGTCTTCATGGAAAGATATTCCTGTGTTTCTTTTTCTAAAACTCTAACAAAATCCTCGAATCTTAGGTGATCATTGACAACGGAACGTACAACGCCTTTGCATTTTTTGATTTCACTAGTGTCAGGATCTCTGCCATCTATGTTCACCGATTTGATGTTAATGGCTTTCAAAGCATAAAGTTTGGGTTTCAGAGCAATAATTTCTATAAGGAGATGGTGAGGATGGTTGTCTTTCATCTTGCCGATAGTTTTTCTGTTCGTTTCGCAGAAGTAGTTTCCTTTCAGTCTATCGTTAGGACAGTAATCAGAGAGATCGAACCGATCTTTATCGACCCACATATCATCAAAAATATTGTCGCATTTGACGTGGTAGTAGAACGAGTCTGCAAAAGTTAGATTTGTTATTTTCAAACGTGATTGGTTTTCGGCTACGTGTTTAAAAATTCAACATCAGGCTTGAATCTTACCGGTATCTCCATAAATAAGCCGTGCCTTCTGTCCATATTTTGGAATCATATAATCGTAGTGATACTGAATCATGCAGATTTTGGAATCGTCTAGGCAGCTGGAGCCGGCATATATAAATTTGTTTAAGCAAACACTTTGCTTTTTCATAAAGAACAAGAGCATGTCACTGTTGTAGATGTGAGCAATGTGCTGTACAGTTCCTTTTCTTAAAAGCAGTTGCGCTTTTGCCCTGGTTCTGACAAAATTGACTCGTGTATGTTTCCGAACATTCTCGCATGTTTTTCCTACAAGCAGACAAAGAAATATTAAAAATTAGCACCATACAGTCAGCAATTATTGACATAACCGTAAAAACAAAGGAAAGAACTAACCAAAGCAGATACAGGTGAGACTTTTATAAAAGTCTTTGTCGAATTGAGTTACGGCTGCCCTTCTTCGCGATGTAGCAAAATCAACGAATGGTTTCATCCAAGGCCGCTGATTAAAAGACAAGACTCGATGGACTTTCGTGACCTTCAAACCCAGTCTAATGTACTCTTTCAACGCTCGATAGTTGACGACATAATTCTTCTTATGCTCCACACTCGCAATTAATTTTGTTCCCCCAAGAGAGTTTGGATTCAATCCCAGCTTCTGGGCAATACGTAACTGGTAGGGAGAGAGCTCGTCGGAGCTCACATTTCTCTTTTCACAAGCCAGCGGATAATCTGCATGAAGATCCATGAGTTTTTCATCATAGTAAAGATCCACTTCGAATACATAGCCAACGCTGTCTTCATCTCCAAGTTTAGTTATTTCATGCATTATACTGTCGTAGTTAGTACCAGTCCAACGCGAATCGGAAACATGGCACCATTGGAATTGTCCAGTTGGTAGAAACGCTCGTAAGCCAACCTTATAATAATTTCTTTAGTTAAATACATGTCACTAAAAACAATGCGTGAAATTATATTAACACTCACAGCATACAAATTGTTGTAGTCAACTCCGATGATCCATGATATCGGTTCTCCTTCCCGGTATAATTTCCCCATTAACTTGTTGTTTGCAGCAGCTCTAAAAATATTTATTTATTTTAGGTCTTTTACGCAAGACTTGATGTTACTTTTCTAATTTTTTCCTGTTCCGTACCTTCTTGTGCATGCCACATTAGTTATTCCCCCTCTGATGGATCTTTCATAGAAGCAATACGTGTCTTCTCCTTTCAAATATGACAATTTCACTTTTGTCATCTTCAAACAAGCATCAAAAGCCAAAGACGGCAAAGAAATGTATGAAGATGCCTCGAGCCCAAAATCCTCATATACACGCTTCCTAAACAAGGTATGCACATCTGCTAATTGGGCAGTATCCAAAAGCACATATCTGTAAGACAGAAACGGATTATGTGTCAATTCAAGATATGATCTTATAATTCAAGATAATATAGCATTGATTAACAAACCTGTCATGAAAATCCCCAAGACACTTGCAATCCCAAGCTTGATACAGCTGAGATGCTCTAGTATAATCTTCATCAGAGATTTCCCTTCCGCTCAAGTCACATTTAAACATTGCTTTTTCTGGCAGCTGTGTTTCTTCGAATCTATCGAAAGAATCCATGTAAGAGTAACAATAGACACCTTTTGCGAAAAGTAAATTCGTGTCTTCGCAAATCCCTTCAAATTGTTCCAGTGTTGTTTTGAATTGGTCGGTACTTTCTAGGGCTGCGTTCTTGACCAAGGTTGATAGAGAGGCCGTGAGAAATAGGTTCGAGTCCAAAAACTTGATAATATCACCATCCAATGTTTCTACCGTTATTGCCATGAACTTTTCCTGACTGTGGCCAATTCCATTAATGTCTCGGATCAGCGGACAATCTGCAGCTTGAAGCAAAAAATGGGAATCATAGGATTTAAGGCAGTGAAAAAAGACTGGTATGGACTTATCCTGACGAGCCAGAAGATTGCATCTGCAATTAAACATGGAAATTTATCAGTCTCAAAATCAAAACTATTAAACCATTACAAACATTTTTCTACTCTTACTTTCTATGCACATATCCCAAAAATTCGCCGGAAATGTGATGATGATGATAGCAGATGTCTTTGCAGTTATCTTCAAAATCATGTCCAGAGAAGTTTTTCTCACACAGAAAACACGTACGTGCATTAAACTTCCCATCTCGCTGCTGCTTTGTCAATTGAATTGGCTTCACACACCGCAACTGTTTGAACAATGGTCGAGTGGCATCAATTAAACACGGGAAGAATCTATCCCTTGCGTCAATACCCCTGTATTGGGATTTTATAACCGTGTCGCCATTCATGTCTTTGATAATGATGCAGAACCCGGAAGCAACATGAGTATGGGTATGCTCGGTTGATTCGTGCTGGCAACAGTGGGGATTGTGACAATTTATACCGTCTGAACACGGAGAAACAACAGGATTTGGGGCAACTATAGCCTCAAAATCAGCGTATGCCACGAAAGGACTGATCAGTGTTTTCGAAAAGTTATTGAATTCAAAATCATTATCCTTGGGGAACGTCGTGCGCTGAAGTCCAAGGGTTGCACAATACTTTCTATGCTCTTGCATTCCCGTTTCAGTTGTAAATGACTGCAGGCAATGTGGACAAAAATGCCTTCTCCTTGAATTGCGATGTCCTAAAAGCCGACTTAAGCCACAAGTTGAGTTGTCGAACGATTCTTTCAAAAGTACATAATGGCTGGCACCACTCGTTTTTTCCAGCAGTAATAACAGATTCACATGATGTTTTCTTTCTTCCGCTGTCACAAATATAGGGTATATGTCCTTTTCAGTATTACATTCCTTTTCTGAGCCTTTCGGATTCTGCAAGTATTCATACGTAAAGACGTTAACACTTATGTCCGGATTCAAGGTGACAAACTTCCCCATCTGTTCAATGGACATCGGGAAGGTTAATGTGTCAATTTTTAGACTCATTAGCTCTGACTTCATCTTCTTCGTTATTCTTCCAGGATGCCAACTGTTGACATATTCTTTGGTGATTCCGCCAGCGATACACCACAGGAAGCAAAAACTATCACTATCGTTTATAAAGTTAATAACTGCGGCTTTTTTTGATAATTCCGGGGGCGTAGGGGTGTACGATCCACCTGTGTATGTTGGAAGAGGGTCAAATTCAAATACGTTTACATATAAAGCCTCGATTTCTTCGACATTCCATCCGCTTCCAAGGTTCTCGAATTCTTCAATGTGGTTTTCAATAATATCACTAGACGATGACAATAAATATGGTATCATCGTGGCGTGGTACAGAGAACGTAAGCATGAATTGAAAAAGAAAGATTCGGTAAGAAATCCTGAACCGTCTTCGCTGGAGGCGTATCTACTCATCCGTACCTTCGCTGTCATCTCTACTTTAAAACTTTTATGATCCTGGAATAAAGTAACCAGGATATTCTTCACGCTTTGCTGCAGCCGGCTCATTAAATCTTTGATGCATCGAATACCCAAGCCCTTTAGTTGCACCTCGTACAAACGATGTAAGTTTTCCAGGGTGCTGGATTTCAAACGTAAAATCAAATTGTCGCCTTCGTCTTCAGCCTCTCCGTCATTTGATGTATGGCCATTTGATTCAAGTAATCTTTCCGCGTGACATTCAAACACATGCAGGTCCACCTCACCACCTCGTGTAAATTCTGAATTTGAACAGAATGGACACTTTTTGAGACGAATGTTTGCATAATCTGTAGATTTATTGAAATTCATTTCATATATTTTCAAGTAAAATCATAACTTGGAATCAGTACACAATGTTATTATTTTTCTGAAGTATAGTATCCATAATATTCATGGAAAGATGCCGGCTTCCCACCTCGAACTGACTCTCGAAGACACTGACTCTCGAAGTCACTGTTGATGTAAGATCCACGATCCTGTGGTTTACTTTATGCAAGCTGTTTTGGCTACAGAATTTCATATTATAATTATTTTATTTTAGGACGACGAATCTCCAGGCTATGCACATTCCATTGCTCCATGGGGACTTGCTGGAATGATTTATGAATTTGAGGAAATTTAATATTGTGTAGGTCTTGACGGTGTTTTCTCGTTGCAGGACAATCAGTGACTTTAATACAACTTTATTCTACCAAAATAAACTGTCGATTGCCTTCGGATAATTTGTTGATTGTGATCGAGTCAGTGTTGATTGCGGCGCGAACTTCGAATAAACTGTTGATTGAGTTCGGGGATTTGTTGATTGCATGCGTTGGATTTGTTGATTGCGATTGAGACAGTGTTGATTGCGGCGCGAAATTTGAATAAATTGTTGATTGCATTCGCCGGATTTGTTGATTGCGTTCCTTGGATTTGTTGATTGCGTTCCTTGGATTTGTTGATTGCGATTGAGACAGTGTTGATTGCGGCGCGAACTTCGAATAAACTGTTGATTGAGTTCGGGGATTTGTTGATTGCATGCGTTGGATTTGTTGATTGCGATTGAGACAGTGTTGATTGCGGCGCGAAATTTGAATAAATTGTTGATTGCATTCGCCGGATTTGTTGATTGCGTTCCTTGGATTTGTTGATTGCGTTCCTTGGATTTGTTGATTGCGATTGAGACAGTGTTGATTGCGGCGCGAACTTCGAATAAACTGTTGATTGAGTTCGGGGATTTGTTGATTGCATGCGTTGGATTTGTTGATTGCGATTGAGACAGTGTTGATTGCGGCGCGAAATTTGAATAAATTGTTGATTGCATTCGCCGGATTTGTTGATTGCGTTCCTTGGATTTGTTGATTGCGATTGAGACAGTGTTGATTGCGGCGCGAAATTCAAATTCAATGTTGATTGCATTCGCCGGAATTGTTGATTGCGATGAAGATACTGTTGACTCCAACTCATTTTTACATGGCTTCACAAAATAATTTACTTTTCTCATTTTACAGTATGCCATTATGTAAACACTTTGTTCGGCAAGCCTACCGTATAACGCACTTTCGCAAAAATCTAAGATTTTCCAACTTTTAGTATGTACTCACATGCAAACACACGTAATGGCGCGCCTACCGTACGAGGTGTTTCCGCAAAAATCAGCATTTTTCCTGCTTTTAGTATGTACTCACATGCAAACACACGTAATGGCGCGCCTACCGTATGATGTGTTTCCGCAAAAATCAGCATTTTTCCTGCTTTTAGTATGTACTCACATGCAAACACACGTAATGGCGCGCCTACCGTACCCCCCCTTACTACTCAACAGCAACTCAAGATAAAAATAAATGGTATTCAAGCTCAGCCAGATTACCGGACATGAACAGCGCTAAGCCCGGAGTAACGGCTTCGAAGAGCCAGTCAAAGTACTGCAGTCGTTGTGATACAAACACACACAATTTGCCAGATTGTTGGTGGGAACACCCGGAGAAACAGCCGTCTCACTGGAAGTCAAAGAAGAAGGAGATCGTTGCTGCAGTTATGGATATATCAGATTCAAAAAACTAGATAGCCCCAGAGGGTTAGGCAAGATCCGCACGTACCTGGGGAAGAAAAGAAAAAAATCCAAATTAATCGTAATCAAGAGCATGATTAGTTAAAATGAAGTAGATGAAGTTACGGTTGAGACGTTGCTAGACACAGGAAGCACTGCTACAGTTATTTCCAAGGCGGTCGCCGACGAACTCAACCTAAAAATAGATGAAGAAGATACAATATTTGTTGTTACTGCTGATGGTAAGAACGCGTTGACGATGGAATCTGCAGATCTTTGGATTACCTGGGAAAATAACCGAGTGTTCCAACACAAGATCTTCATCCTGGAGAAGAAACCCGTACGGATGATCATCGGCATGGAACTCATGTATACCTACGGCATGGTTCTGGACATAAGGGGCGAACGGTATTCTTTTGCGGAGGACAACGAGCGGCTGTGCACGGCAATAACTTTTGATCTCAACGGAGATGAGTGCTGGACACCGTTCCTAGGAGAATTATGTCGAAGATACCCGAATGTTGTCTGCAATAAAGAAGAACACACCTTAGCACACGTTAAGCCCTTCGTCTTGTAGGTGAAAGAAGACATCATACCATTTGATGATAGGATAATGAAGAGATCTGCAACAAAAATGAACGAAATAATTAAACATGCCCGGAAAATGGAACGACAGGGGTACGTGGTCCTAAACCAAGCAAGAATAGACCTCCGGCAGTCCTTTTCCCAGCGCCCTCTAGCCGAAGAAAGCCGTCAGTATACAGCCTTCACACTCGGGTACGAGCATTACGAATTTTGCTGCCTACCAATTGGGTTGAGCCAGAGCCCGGGGTGCTTCCAGCAGATAATGAATGGATACTGCAGCGCATCAAGACGAACTCTGGAGGAGCTGATCCGAAGACTGGAGAAGCTGTAGAACCCTACTGCTGTGTATATATTGATAACATCTTGATATGGTCGCCGGACGCGGAGACACACAAGCAGCACGTAGAGGAAGTTTTCCGGAGATTGTCGAAAGCAACTGTTGCCATACACACCAAGAAGATTCGATTTATCCGACAAAAGGAGTCGAGAAGAGTCATGGTCGGGTGTATCGTATCGCTGAATTTCCAAAGCCAACAACGCCACGCCTACTGCAGAAATTCCTGGGAGTCGTCACCTTCCTAGCTGGATTTCTCCCGAACCTGTCAAATTATACGGTTCCATTACGAGCCATGATTCTAGCGAAGAAAACTGTTACCACGAACGATAAGAAGTTGAAACAAGCACGTCTGGTATGGACTGCAGAAGCGGAGGAGGCGTTCGTGGAAATCAAGCGTCTTGATAAAGCCGACCTTTAGGCGCAAAAGATGAACACAGATTGGCCTGTACACATGTATTGTGATGCATCTGGAGTAGGCGCTGGAATTGTTCTGATGCAGTTTGATCCCAGCAAGCCCGACGTCTCGATCCAAGAGTTTTACGCCAGGAGAAGCCAAGCTGGAGGCTAGAGAAAGGTAATTGTGTGCAATTAGATTTGGATTACGGAAGCTACGACCGCTCATTGAAGGTATGGAGATAATTGTACACACAGACAATATTGCACTTACCACGATACGGGTGAACGACAAATACTCAAGTCGTCACATCAACAGATGGGCAGCAGAAATTCGAGCTGCAGGGTTAAAGATCCAGCATGTATCCGGAGCGAAGAACATAATTGCTGATCTTCTTAGCCGCCTTCCGATACCGGATTTGGATTATGATGATGATGTAAAGGAGGAAGATGGACCGATCAACCAGCTTGTTTTCCTTGATGTCTCCGAGACGGATCCACGACTAGTTACACAGTAAAGCCTACAAGAAGAACAAAGAAAGGATATGATATTAGACCTGATCCGTACCTCATTACTGCAGGAAAAGTCAAAATCAAAATTCGCACAACTTAACAAGCTCCAAGAGGGTATAGTTTGTCGTCTAGTACCAACGAAAGGGCGGATGAAGAATAAGAAGATTGGTGAGGTTACTGCAGTGGAGGGTAACTTGGAGACAAGATTCAAGGAGCGAAAGGCGGATCCACCGAGGCCGCTTAAGTCTATTTTGCTAAATCTCTTTCCAGGTTATGAGGACGAGCCGGTATTCCCTAAACTAAAGAAGAATTTAATAGTTTATGTAGCAAATCCCAAGGAAGAGGTAATTGTCGGGAGGAAAAAAATCAAACTGCAATATCTAGACGCCAGTGATGTGTTCCGGATTCCTTTACCGATAATACCGAAAACCCTAATAGAGCCCATCATTCAACAGTTCCACGCTTCTAAGACTGCAGGTCACCCGGGACGGGAAAAAACACTGCAGG
Source organism: Sminthurides aquaticus (assembly GCA_906901655.1). Taxonomy (NCBI): domain Eukaryota; kingdom Metazoa; phylum Arthropoda; class Collembola; order Symphypleona; family Sminthurididae; genus Sminthurides; species Sminthurides aquaticus. The sequence goes on from CAJQTT010000001.1 coordinate 847,553, forward strand.
CTATACAGGAACACTGTTATTTTGAGAAGATGAGCACGATTGTCATCAACTACATAAGAACATGTAAAATTTGCGAATTAGTAAAGCCATCTAATCAACAACCAGTGGGAAAACTCGGACATGCAGATCATTCATCAAAATTGTGGGAGACCGTTCACATGGACCTAGTTGGACCAATGCCACCTTCTGGACCGTATGGTTACCTCTACATCGTCACTCTCGTAAATAGTTACCGACAACGGAACGACATTTGCATCACAGGAGTTCATCACTTGCCTATTGGGGAATCACCTCGGCACCGATAGCTACTTACCATTGTCAAGCAACCGGAGTCGTCGAACGAAAACACCAAGATCTAAGAGCCATCTTGAGAGCACATCTGCTGAAAAATAAACAAAGGCATTTAAGTTGTTGTTTTGATATCCAGGATTTTAAATTAGCAATCAATAACAGGTGTAGTAAATCTACCGGATTCAGCCCTGCAGAAATAAACCTTGGACTAGAAATAGCAACTCCTCAAATCCGATGTATGCAGATACTTAATCCAGAATACGCTCCACCAGATCCAGAGACTATACGAGCACGAATGAATGAATACGCAGATGAAATAAATGCTGCAGTGGATGACATGCCAGAGGATTCCCGTCCGCGGATGAAGAATTCACATGATCCTAAACACAGGAATATTGAATTTAAAGAAGGCCAATTAATCAAAATCACAAATATGGATTTATCAAAGGCGGTAGAAGGCATCAGCGCAGCCCTAAACCCGCTTTACAAAGGACCTTACCGTATTGTGAGAATTCCATCAAGTACCAGTTCATCTTCAAGGACGCTGCAGGTAAAGAAATCCGTTGGTCGAAATATCATTCACTTCCTTGGTTTGACCGTTAAGAATGTCCACCAACGCTGGAAAAATTCGATGCACATCACATCACGACGACGGAAGCACTGCAAAGTAGAGAAAAAATAAAAGCAATCAGAGATGCAAACCCTTTACCGGACTTACGTGTTGCTATTGATGACCGGACATGGGACAAGTGAAAACTGCAGGCTAAACGAAAACCAAATGCGATGATCACTTACGAAGTCTGGAACCAAGGCGACGAAGAATATGAAGAAACTGCAGGAAATATTCCTCGGCGATCCGAAAGAATTAAGAAGAAAGATTCCAGTCGAGTTGAAACTGCAGCTATTCTGTTGGAAACCACATTTACGTAGATTCAGCCGATGAAATTGGTGCACTTTAATGTTTGCACTGCGGCGCCGTTCACACACCGAGAACGACGAATGCATCATTTATCACACACGGATGGAAAACCTTTTCCAGCCTGAAGGTTAGGACTGCAGTACGGAGTTTTGGAGAGCGCTAACACACACCACTGTTCCGTCATATCGGCTCGCACTTTGCAACTCCAACGCGGGATTTGCAAAACTACATATGCTGCGAGAGAATTTATTCCTCACGTGACTCGTTATATACATTATTGTGTGGCAGTTGGACGCAGTTGTTCGATGGAATTCCTATCAACTGGAATGCTGTTCCTACTTTTGTGCGTTGGTTAATATGTTGCGTGATTAGGCTAAGACAATTTTGACAAATTAATTAATCCTTGTCGTTCTAACCTACAGCTGAATGTGGTGCTGCCACTGGGATTTAGGGACCGAAGGATTGGATCTGAGGAAGGTTTCGCGATACTGCAGTTTAGGGATTGACAACTGTTCAAGAAAGAAGACTCAACCGGCAGCCAGTGATAAATGCTCACGTTGTGCTGCTAAGGACATTATAAATTAAGTTAAGACGAAAAGTGACCAGTGAAACATGCTCACGTTGTGTTGCTATGGGATATTGTAAATAGGGTAAGGATAATACTAATTATCAATAGCAAGTGCAGTTCGTACTGCAGAAATTGGACATGATCCGGCTATGACAATGATTGTGTCACAAAGCACTACAGTTAAAATTGTAGGAAGTTAAATTCCTAACATTATCTAATCAGATTAGGTAATAACAGGCTAATTAATAAGTAGCTAGCCTGTTCTACAACATACCGAGATTAGTGTTAGAGCTTCAGTCAATTCCAGGATATAGTCTACCATTTCTTCACACTACTCACCTGCGTTAAAATTGACACACGCTTAGGCCACCGATCCCGATGCTGCCTCAGGTAACTAAGGTTTTGGTGAAAGCTTAAGGTCAAACCTTTTTCAAAGTATTGCACAAAGGCTTAATAAAGTAGGGGGTGGGTGTAGGAGGGTATGAGCGTGGAGTTCTGGAGCAGGAGGAGCGACCATCACTCACTCCAGAGACTCTGACAGGACAACATCTCGACTAGCTTAGGATAGTATAGTGAATTTGATTAGCTTAGAAGATACCTACAACTTCAGTAAATAATACGCTACTGCACCGGAAGTCGGTTAAACTAATCCTCTGCCTAACTGTGTATCTTAATACATAGCATCTCCCTTCACACGAATCTAGAATCTACGACCTAAGGTCTCGGAACGGGACTTGACCCTATAGACGCATATAACCCAAAGACACAAGAAGACACAAACATACACTCTGCCCCATTGCTAATTGTGTGGATATGTTGCCTAAGCCAGTCTTGAAAAATATTGGGTAGAATAGTGGAGATTTGCCTCAGTCGAGTTGAATGATTGCGAGACAGAGGGATTATGTCCCGCAACGCTTCAAAACTATCCGAACCCTTGCTTTCCCGCTGTCCTTGCACCTCAATCACACCATCTTTCCATTAACAGCTCCTTTGAACCGCAAACAACCGATGTAGAGGACAGGATGGTATGGACTTGAAAATTCCTTACGGAAAAACTTTCAAGGTTGCACGTAATTTTTCCGGAGGCTTTCTCCAACTTTCACCTTTTCATCTTATTCTGCACAGCCGGCGGGAGCAGAGCTCCTCTCGTGTCAAAGACTTCTCTGTGGTAAGACCTCCATCTACATAAAGTTTGAATGCATGAAAGCAATAAGGATGTAGGTATGTTCTGTTTCTCTGCTCTCTCTCTGTCTGAGTTGTCAAACGAATTAAGCTATTACGTTGCTTTGAGTACATAAACAGTAAAAATATAGAGATGCCGGATGATAAAATGAAATTCCCTTTCCGATACGTGATCCGCCGTGAGAAGAATGCCCTTTCAAAATATTTCGCTCCGACAAGTTCCCCTGGAATTTCTTGTTCTTGTCCGTCCAAGAGCTTCCGAAAATTCTGACTTGGAGCAACTGGAACAATATCGCAGGATACATGATAAGCCATAAGCGAGTTAAAAACAATACAGCTCACTTAACGGGCACAGCATCCGGATCTTTTTGTATGCATCAACTTAGTCAAACTATAACGTATAAGCATTATTCAATACTGTACAATCTCTGTAGCAATTGTAGAGCAGAAGCTTTTAACTATCTAGGAAGGATTCTATCCGAATAATACACGCCCTTTCCTCCTTTTTGCGTGATCAAGGTGTGGAAGTGGGATGGGATGCAGAAGTGAAGGCTACGGGATGTACGTGATGAGTGGCGTCAAGGGAATAGAGCATTGCCATTCAAACCAGAAAGCCCGTTACATTCTTGAAGTCGCATGCCGAAGTGAAAGGAGATGAATTTCGTCCTTCTATTTACGGGAGGGATGACAAAAGCATTCAAATGAACTCGTTCCTTTTAATTTAGCATAAAAATTTCACGTTTCAGCGGTTGTCTCCACATATGATTTCACCTAAGAACCCGCCGCTTCTATCTTATTTGTGTTCCCTCCCGTTTTTTAGTTCTCCTCCCTAAACATGTCTCTTTGAGACTCTATTCCAGAAGTTTGCGAGATTCCTCTTTACTTACGCTAGCTTCACAGGGTTTCTAGAGCTACTTACAATAGAAGAGAAATACAAATGCATTGTCTAGATTCTCCCTTTACCATCCCCCACTTGGGCGCATGCAAATCAGGTTGAAGACAGGCAGGCAGGAACAAGAGCCATAAATAAGGACAAATATCACGTTCCCCATGAATATAATTGTCACAGAACTGTAGTACTAGCAAGCACATGAAATCACGTGATATCACGTATCACGTGATATCGGGAAGTGAATACGGACAGCAAATAGCCGTAAGATTTTCCTCGGCTTGCTGTATCCATTACTTCACTCAAGAGCGTCACAATGCCAAGCAGTTTGCATTGTTAGATAGCCTAGGTCTTTTTCTATATATTTAACTAAATTTCATGTTCTTAGGTCAAAGTTCGAAGATACTGCAACGCTGGAAGTCTACTGCCGAAGAAACTTGACTTTTTTCAGTGTAAGCGTTGCAGCTACTTTACACTTTGACCTAGAGAAATTAAATTTTACATGTAATATGTAATCCAGAAAACAAACTCAACTATCCAGCAAGCCAAATCGTTTGACTCTGGGACGTGCCTGAGCGGAGTAAATGGAAAGGGACCTCAGAAACTTTCGGTTCTCCACTACAGCGGAGAACCTGCTTGCGCGTGAGAATCCCAATGCTTCTCTTATGGTAGTGGGAAATTTGGTGATGCCACTCACTTTAACTTTTATTTCCTTCAAAATTATGGCGGTTAGAGCGCCGTGCACCCCGGATTATTGTGTGCAGGAGACTTCAGATGTGTTTTAAAACAAAAAATACGAAAATCCGCCAAGAAATAAAATTTCCACAGCATCTCAACTAAAACATGCACTGAAGTTAGCTAAGGTTGTGATATTAAAATTGCAATATCACTAGCTGTGCGATATATCACAACCTAGTGGACAGATATCACGGGAGCCGTGATATCCTCAAAATCACAAACCGAGCATCCTTGTTACTGCCTGACAGGGGTAGAAAAGATTAAGTACAGTGCTGGTGAACTGAATTCATGTATAATAAATAAACTCTATCAGTCGACCAATTTCATTATATATTTAGTGCCCAAGGACACAGAAACCAAAAACATTACAATCAAACCAGGTGCCGCTTTTTGCTTTCGTGCGAATGTCGTCAGTAACAACCTGACATAGAAAAGTACTAAGTCTATCTTTCCTTCTTAATTTCTTTTCTTGCTGGTGTTCCAAGAGACACGAGTATCCCTTTCATCTTAGATATGCGTACATGCTTTCTTCGTAGTAGTCGATCGAAATAAAATTCAGGATATTGTTGTTCCTCTTTATGCGACATAAGTTGCAATTGAAAAATTATAACTTGCTTAAAAATTGACTTGTGTTGACATGCTTCCCATCATCTATCACATTGCTTTGCTTCGTCCAAAAAACCCAACTGTGGTACGTAAATGAACCCAAGAGAAATAATTTTTAGCTTCTTTACCTAGAAGGGGGGCATGGAAATTGAGAAAGGTCATTCCTTCGCTTCCGAGAATTTAGATGGACATCATGAGTGGTTTCGGCCGTATTTTGGAGTACATTTACTTACTCTTGCAACTCTCACTTATTGAACTTTGTCCGAATTCAGGATTGAAAATTTGCTGCCAGGTCGCATTGTCTTACAAAAACCTTATAGCACTCTTTAGGCAAACTTCTTTATTCATCTTATTACACGCAGCGACATCGATCTTTTCAAATTAGAACCGTGTAGGCGGGCGGGAATAGATATAAATGATGTGCCTTTTCTTAAAATTTCCAACACACACAGCTTCTTACACTTCTCAAATGAGGTGTATAGGCACAAATTAACAATAAAAGTTACCCATTGTTTCATGATGCTCTGCTTTTCCCCATATTTTATTATAATCAGAGATTAGGTGCAACTACCATTATCCAAGGGTCCTTCCATTGTTTTAGAGTAACTTCGAAGTGAAAATGAACGCAATATTCAAAGTACCACTCGTTCTTCTCGGCTTTCTCTCCACTCCAAGTACTGAGAGGTAACGCCCAAGAATAATTACTGGAATGGTCTGCACAGCATGTAAATCCAGAACCGGGAATCATCTAAAATGAAGAAATGGGGGTTGCCATTGCCATCTAAGTTAGGGTGTTAAGAGAGACAGGGAGAAAAAACATGGAAAGCCTTCATACGGGCTTCTAGGGGGATCAGGGGATCTGGAATAAATAGAAACGGTGGACAGCTTTGATCTTCAAGTCTTTTGTAATGTCACTGTCCTGCCAGCAACAAGAAGCAACATATAAATTCTCAAAGAGCGTTCGGACTCCGAACTTCCTTGCCGTCAGGCAAGACAATAAATCAATTTATGGTACGAGATTTTCTAAGGTTTCTGTAGTAATTCTCCGTAGTGAAGAATAAATGTAAGCTGATGAAAGCAAATTTGTCAACTCCAACTATTTAATCGGATCAAAATTCAATCTGTCATCTGACTCTCTGAAAGATTCTATTCTTAGTCTTCATACGTAATGCGTAGGCACTTGAGAAATAGGAGAAATGATGTCCAAACGTGTACGAATTGCAGCAAATGTTCAACCCACAGAAAATCAGCCATATACCGTACTTTTCTGACCAGCTACCTCAAAATTTAATAAGGAGGATTCTCCTAAATCCTAAAGATTTTCGTAACCAAGGTATATAGTTGCTGTCTATTGCAAAAGATTTGCGAAAACCAGGCAGGTATGCAATACGCATCAGTAATCTTAAACCCATTTTGGCCATCCACGTCTTCGATCTATCACAACGTCCATATCTACCTATTTATCAAAAGCGTGACAGGAATGGAGCACGTAGAGTGAATTCTGGACCGCAAATGTCAAGTTTCATGTGCGCGATATAAGTCCTTAGAAAGACATTTTTCCCGTTGCAGCAATGAACAAGAAAGTATAATGAAAAGGTGAGTGCAACTTTTGATTAGGCGAAAATCTGACAATTCAACGCCATTTAGGAGCGGTTGTATTAAAAATTTTGAGAATTGAGAGGTGCAAAAAATACACCATAATTGCATGTATAGCTAGCTCTGAAGCACAGGCATTTCGAATTGCCTCAAATACACCATCACATATAGCGTTTACAGCAGAGGCAGCCTAAACAAAGCACTCTAAGTCATTTTATAATATCTGCCAACCCGAGGTTAATTCGGATCAGTAAGATTCCAGTAAGCCAGTGACAGTGACAGGGACATGACGATAAATCTTGCACAGCGGAGAAAGTCGGGTAGTAATTGGAGGAGAGGTAGAGAGATAAAGGAAGTAGTTTGATTGAAAAGTTATCCACCTACGTTAATAAAGAAAGTAATTAAAATTGTTAAATTTTGGTTTTCGAGATTGGGATGTTTGGCTAAACCTATCGTATGTATCCATGCATCTTGGCTGTGATCAAGCGGACCTGCGGGAGAAGGACCCGAAAGCCTGAGGGGGGTTAATGGCTTTCTAGTAGTGAGTCGTTCAGGTAGAATATTTCATCATGACTACAACATGTTACCGAACGAGCAAGATGCGCCCCTATCATCCTGAACCAATAGACCAAAACAATTATAGAATCTTTTATGATGAAATAGCACAGGAGGATAGAGGAGGAATTGCTTGGCGGAGTGATGAAACGCCGGGATGAGGAAACTCTTGAATCCAACCGTAATAATCTCACTTGAACTCCGTGGAAAAAGAATACAAGAATTTCAATTAGCATCTAACGAACCCCTTCCCACTTGGTTCTCTTCAAATAGCTTCATTAATAACAGCCCTGCACCTCCAGCTTCAAAGAAAGACATTTCAGAACACAGTTATTACACAATCCTCAAGTCCATTTTTATTAATTAAGATAACAAACTCGCGAAGTAATAAAAGATATGATGGGCTACCACCTCGGATTCTTGATACATTTTGTAGTAAAGCATTATACCGCGGTCTACTTAAACTTAATTAAACTATTCGTATTTACTCTCGCTTAGCCTTATAGTATCTTCCATATAATACAGTTGCTAGAATTTAAACTTTGGAAGACCATTGGTAAAATCTTCACTCACACCTGTATTTTAAAGACTGGCAAATCAGATTTAAGCTTAAATTGTAGCTAGTTTTGTAGTTAATGCGTTTCTGTATTCCATTCTTACTGAGGTTGCCAAAACCCGAGCACACCGCCCCCAGAAAGTAACCACCCTTGAAATCAGATGGAAATTAGTCTTTGGACGATTTCTTCGAATCAATTATTTTCAAAGCTTGAACAGGAAAAATTATAGATTCTTGAATTATTTTTGTTCTCGCACTCTCGTAGATCATTTCAGGCTGAAACAAATCTTTATTTTATGTATTGGTCACGTACAGGTCACCACATAAGGGTACTTTCTCTAATATAATATACTCTCCATATACATGAAAATAAACTCATCTAACCTTTTTCACTTTTACACCCGCTTGTGTTGTGAGCTACCATATTGTGTGCTTAGGAAACTGTGTTGAGTGATTAAATTTCTAAAAACCCAAGAGTTCGCAACAGTTTTCATTCAAAGAGATGCAGGAGTGGAAGCAACGGGAGAAAATTCACTTTTCATTCGTACATGTTCCATTCATTCTCTCTGATTGAGGGAATCAAGGAGGATCAGGTTGGTGATTGACTTTGGTCAAAAGAGAAAGGGCAAGCGGAATAGAATTTTTTTCATCAGTTCATCCTGAAAGCTGGGGCTGTTGAGATATAAATTGGATTTTCGCATTGCTTTCACTTCCAACCGAGTGAAAGTGAATGTGAGCAAGTAGTTTTCAACAAAAACAGAACAATATAACACTCACAAGTCCAACCTTATGCTTGCCTCCAACAGCGGATTATTTCACTCCCAAAAACGCCCAGAGTTTTGGCATCCTGTTTAACCCGGGGGTTCGCAGCAAGAGCATAAAATATTTCTTGTACTCATTGTGTTGCTATTTATCCAGGACTTAAGTCCATGTGTCAGTTGCTGTTGCCATCCATCCAGCAGGACCCGTCCACTGATAAGTCCTCTCTGCTCCTGTCAGACAATTATGGAAGGATGTAGGTAGGTTGAAAGCTTGGAATTCCAGAGGTGAATTACTCGGAAAATAGGATAAAGCCTGCCAACTTACTTGTAAAATACCCGGAATTTGGCAATACCTTAATTGGGTCGTAGGATAAAAAATCCAATAGGGTCATTGAAATATTCTCTCCTCCTCATCTCCACTTCCCTACTTACATGGCTTCTCCTGTTCTCAGCACAGCTTTCGAGATCTGCATTCTATTTCTATTTTGTACTTATAGTAGATTAACTGGCTCGGATGCGGGGATTAGAATACATATCGCCGCGTGTGTGTTCCCCATGCCTGGTGTGCAGAGGACAAGATATTTGGGCTCTCTGCCAGACTATCAGGATTCATTTGGTGGGAGAGTTATCATAAATCTATATCAACTCCAAGGGCAATCCCAGTCTCGCTCTTTACGCATAGATTCTTAATCACTGGATTCGAGTACCAACTCCTCCATTATTTGTCAGCTCCTATAATTAAACTTGAAATTACTTCCAAGGACTTTCCATTCTCCTTCCCATTACCACCCACTTCTTACCCTCCCGCCTTCTCCTTTGCTTTAAATTCCTTATTTCTTCCCATTTTCTTTGATCACAGTCATGATCACAGTCGGATTTTTTTATCTGCCTGCAACTGCAACTGCTTTCAACTTCCTCTTTATTACAGAACCGAAGCAAATAACCGGATTTCATTTCAAAATCCAGTGGCCTTCTTCCGGCCATCCCTTCCCCTTCATATATCTACTCAGGAAGTAGTAGGCCAAAGGATAGCGAAACCAACTATTTGAATTTTTTGTCTCCCTACTCTTCCCCCTAAGTTCTTGTCCATCACGATCTCAAGTTTTCGCACATTTCTTGGAACTCGGATCCCGAAACCGTTTTACCAGGAAAAACATATATTCACTCCATATTTCGCTCTCTTGCATTGCCAAACTGGGATAAATTATTAGCTGTTGTTGTAATTTTAATCACCAGGAAGAGTCTTTTGCCCTCGTGCCTCCCTTTCATTTTTCCTACTGCTATGTCCAATAGAGCTCGTCCTTGAATTACCTTGTTTCAAACGCTCCGCTCACCCAGGAAATGTCATATCATGTGAAAAATTAATCGTATATTTAACTATGCGGGTAAAATGCTAAGCTACCTCATCCACCTCATTTCCTCTCGTCTTCCTTGTATTTGGTTTATCATCCGTTCTCTGCGACCTATTCACTCCTCTCCCCATCAGTCATCAAAACTTATGTACACTGCTTTCCTTTTAAAACTATGTATGTCACTCTCTTTACTTACTCGAGGGACCGCTGCGCTGTGTGGTGGATTCAATTCTGTCTACAATACTATTCTTTCTAGAAAAAAAAGACGAAACATGACTGCAAGTTGCGTTGCGTACATCACTAGGTTACAAGTTTCGCCTGTCTGTCATTATAAATTCCGACTTTGTGCGGCAACTTAATGATTTAATTTCTTCACAAAAACTTTCTATGCCCTGCCCATCCTCTCCATGCCTGTCTACTTGTTTACTTCGAAAGGCTTGAGTATGAATCAAACTAAACTCATCATCACTACATTTTCCGTTCCTTTTAAGAGAAAGGGGTAAAATGAAATAACCTTAAGAAGCTTAGATGTAGAAAGAATTTTACTGCGGAAAGATTTTTGGTGATATAAATGTCATTTTTATGATTTTAGCGAGGATGGGTGAATTATTTCAGTTCAGGAAGCAGTTGCCCACATCAATACACTCCAGTTCCGAAAAATGCAGTAGAGAAAGTGCAATGGGAAAGGTTCTGAAGCAAGTAGCAGTTGCTAATGACAATTATTGAGTATGGCAAAAATACTTGGAATCCTAGAATTTCTACTGCTATGCATTCAGATGCAACGATTCAGAGGTATAGCAACTTCATGGATTTTCGTATGTGAGGTCGTGAGGTAACCAACTTTTATGCATTGGGAAGGCTGACGCTTTTGTGTGTTCATGTTTGTACTTTGATTCTTGCAGGGTTTTGCTTATTCTAGCATCAATAGGAGTAAAAACATGAAGGCACAGGTATGATTATAGCGTCATGTACATAACTTTAATATATGTTGTTGTATATACATTTAGCGCAGGGTTGCTTATGTTTCTGATTGGAATAAGTTCCGACTTTTATAGTTCTAATTGTTTACATGTGTTTTCAGAAAATATTTCTCGTCTATTTTGTTGTTCATATGGTGATAATCAACCAAATAGTAAATGCATCTTCCTCCACGATAAGATAGACGAGTCAAAGAATAGAATAAAAGAGGAGAAGGAGAGACGGGTGGCGTTGGTTGGTGTGATCATGATTAATGATAAATAATATCCAGTTATCTGTTGTGCATTATGTTGTGGTGTGGTATTGAGAAAAATTCCTTTCTCTCCTAAACGCCTTACTTTCCGAGAATGATTTTTCTTCCCGCACCAAGATTTGAACCGGCTTGGGAAGCTCCTTTATTGCTTCCAGCTTGAAGACCGATGATGGCTTGACCAGCTGCAAGGGTTTCCTCGGAGAATTCACGTTTGTTCTCAATGGAAGGCTTGGGTCCCAACCATGGACCGGACCATTCGGGATGAGAATATGTCTGAAAAACGGTAGGGGAAAACGTTTCACTCACATCGGGCAGCCTCATCTTTTCTACTTTTACACCTCATCAAGCTTTCTTTCTTCTCTCATGTGATTCATGAGAGTTCGGAAAAATAAAATCTTCGCTACGTTTTTCCATTTCTGATTCCTAATCTTTAGCCAGCCAGCTTTCTCTTTCCAGTTACACTATGCTGGCTGGACAGGCGTCATATCTCAAAATGTTCAGTGAAGCTTTGGAAAGAAATATGGGAGGTGTTAGAAGACTTACGGTTCTTCCGAGGGCAAACAGACATGAGGTTACGGATGAAATATCCTTCTTCTCGTAAAGATCGACGGTTTGGAAGAGGTCAATTTTTGGAACTCCGTACTGCTGGATAGCTTTCTGGAAACTAGAGAAAAGGAATACATGTGTTAGTTGACGACAGCTTTATTTCTGGAAATCCTTGGCAGTTTGTAAATGGCTCCTATTTCCTGATTCTTTGTACTCACTTGTTGATGTTCTCCATCATTTTGAATTGCCCTCCGGTACTGTTGATCTTGGGAATTGAACCCGGCTTCAACTTGTTCATTAACCTGCAAAGGACTTGTCCGTCCTGGAGGGCTTCTTCGTATCCATTGAGTTTCTCTCCAAGGATGGATTCGATCCATTCCTTGGCTTCAGCCTCTTGTCCTGCATCCCGCTTTCCGGCCAACTACGAAAATGTCAAAAGTTAGTTAGTGGAAAACATCCCGCTTGAGGCTATCAACAGCACTACTCAATGAGTTCCATTGGAAGAGCAAGAGGTCGAAGCGTACAGGAGATTCACGTCCGTACAAACAAAGTTCAGCTTTCTCCAGTTTATCAGTCAAATCTCAGCGACTGATCTGCTCAGATCATGTGAGCCGAACGAAAGGGCGGAGAAGTATATACTTTCACAAATCTCAAACTAGATCCTTCTTGTAACCACTTATTGGAGTCTTACCTTAGCGCGAACTTGTCTCTCAAGAGCCATTTTTGGAAGTGAAGGAGGTTGTGCGGAAGGAAATTATCACACAATGGATTGAAAAAATCTAAAAAGTTTTGAAAAACAAGAGCGTTTCTCAATTCAGTGAGACCTAAGCTGGTTAGTTTAGTTATGTGGTCTATTGACGGCGTTTGAAGACTTTTATAGTGGAGGCAGCAACACTAGCCTCTTACTTCCACTCCCGCGTGTCGTCCCACATTTCTCCACTTTCCCCCACTCCCCTCCTAACCTCTATCTACTGTACGTGTATTATTTCGCTTCCTCATCATCTGGAATCTTCTCTCATGCACTCATAGTCAGTTCATCAGAAGGAGTTTCTCATCCCGATTTTTGAAACATATGCATCGCTTCCTCGCAGTAAATAGGGATTAACCCTCCTACTATTTTTCTCGAAACTATACAGCAACTGATCATGCACTACTTTGCCTATTGCATTTAATGCTTTCGAATGCTTCGCCCACACTTGTGCGGAATCTAAAATTATCTGAGAAACGTTATATTTTTCTCTAAACGCCTTATAACGCTTTCTCGTGGATTTGAGAATAAAGATACATTATACCAGACCAACGAAGCTTGCTTCTTACTGGCTTGCTCAGGGATGTGTTGAAGTAGAACTAGCGCTACTTTACAAGCTTCTTAGCTCCGCCCCTATAGATGAGTTGACTTTGTCGATAATCGCTCCCACTCGACTTGCGTGATCTGAGATGTTTCATCGAATGCATTCTGCCTCGGTCCCTTGCTTGCACTCCTCCAAACCGGAGCAGTAATCGCAGTGAGTGATTGCAAGCGACAAGGAACGAGAATATGGTTACTAGGGTAAATCAGATTCGAGTTGAGGGATAACCTAAGTGGTTCGTAACATTTTTGGCAAGCTTCTTTCCTCGTAGATACACCTTCCGAGTTTGTGATGAGCCAGAACGGGTACGCTGAGCTGGAGGTTCGTCCCCATAATCCTAAAAGCCCACACATGCAGAATACACAAAGTAGAAACCTGTAAATATTTTAAAATCATGAACTCACTCTCATTCCAACGGAATGCATCATCCTTTAACAACCTCTTGATGATGGATGCCTAATATTCAGCTACTTTACTATTTAACTTTAACCTACTGCATGTAATGCTTTTATATGTGTTTATTCTTCAGAAAGCTTCCAACCTCGATAATTTTGTTATCCTCCCGCCATCCACACTGCTACCCCGTTCCGTTCCACTCATCCAACTATTTGACTCAACCAATTTTTTTACCCACCTTCTAACCGAACTTCCTACTCTTCAACTACGTTCCCTTGATCTACTTTCGCTGGGGTAATCCAATCCGGAACATAGAGCAAAAAAGATGTCCCCGTGTCTATTCGCATTCGCACCCAGTTTGCATAGCCCTCCTGTCCGCCGCCTACTATGATGAGGCCATTTAATGGCAAATCATCTCCAAGACTACCTTTCCGTCTTATCTGTCACCTGTCACGGATCCGTTAGCTAAGACATTGGAGAAAGCGTTTTTCCCCGAAGACAATAAACTTTTCATACTTAACAACGCTTCTTTGGCAATGTTTTGCAGCTAGATAAAATAATTTAAAATTTTTCGACCAGGATACAACTTTCTCTCCTCCAGGCTCCATACCATGCACGGATTTCGAACAAAATCCAAGAGAAAGATTGAAGGTAAGTTCTTTGGAAATACGCATGCACTCCTCCATGCCCTACGAGCTCATTGTAGCCCTCACTTACTCAGACTATTTCATTATTTCTCTGTTTCAAGATAAAAAGATATTTTACCTCAGATTTGCCATCTATTTCTCTTACTGGCATACTGGCATTACTTGTTTCTCTTAACGGATGAACCCTTTCCATGAACGCTTACGTCATTTATTCCCTCTCTCTTACAGCATATCCAATTCAATCCTTGTCCTTCAAATATTCAAATACCAAATATACAATGCTCAGTCGTGAGTGGGTGGATGAAAACGTTCGTTTGTGAGGAAGACACAGTCTTTTAACAAACAGCAAAGCGTCAATCCGATTATTCGCTAAATTTATCTTCATCCCCCAAACATCATAGCTGACAATAGAACCCTTATTCATCTTCGTTACAGTATCTAACTAAGTTTACTCTTTCATCTTCTTTGACGAAACTGTCATTTTGTTTTTTCATTGTACGCCGACCGAGCAAACCGTTTGCGCCAAAAGGGGAACTATGAATTCATATCCTCATAATACATTTATTTTCCTTTCTAACTTACGTACGAATTTTCCAAACGCTTGAATGGGATGTTCATAAAATTAATATACTCATGGAATGGTTTGGCTAATAATGAGAATACGTACCTCTACTCTAGGCTTCGTAAGCATTGCTTAATCACGCACAATGTGATAGTGTGAAAACTACTTGTCTTTAAACTTTCTCCGTTTTCAAACTTGTTACACATAAAAAAGGTTAAGTTTCCAGGCAGATATTTCACACCATCATTTCGCTGGAAACATCGTCTCAGTCTCAACATATTAAGGGCGAGGAACAGCTTGAAAGTGTTCGCAAAAAATCAGTGCGTAAGAGTACTTCATTGCTAATACAGCGTAATGGTAGTGCGGATGTCATTTTCCCTTGTATGAATGAACATTTATTTGAGGGTTGGACGTATGAACTTTTTTATTGGAAGTTAGCAGCCGCTTTAAAGCGTTTTCGTGGCGGGTGTTTGTCTTTCCGCTTCATTCCTCAGCAACAGGCTACTTCACGAACAATCTGGGGCCATAAATCCGCGACACTACACTACGCAGGTGTTTAAGTATAACGAAACATCCCCGTTCGTTTTACATATTCACCCATTAAAGTATCACACATTGCGAAGAGTGAGTCATTACGCGTAGCTAAAAACAGGTATCTTACGAATTCAGCAACCACACTGAAAATCTAAGTGCAGACATAAATATTTACAGCGTTCTCGGTAGTAGAAGAACTGAAGGTTAAATTTCCACAGCTTCTCAATGTCATACCATTGAAGAGCTATTATTAATCCTGAGCGGTTTGTTTAAACTTTTCCCTGTAATAACGGTATTTTCCAATCCGTATCAGTAAAATTTGCTGCCGAAAATTCTAGAACTTCCCCTATGTCCTTAGTATGTACTTAACACACCTACACGTTCGGGGTTATCACTTTACGAGATAAAGTAAAATCTAACCTCGAACTGCTCTGAGATCGAGTCTCATTATGTTTTAAAACTGGTTGGACTTAGCAGATGTAGTTATATATATAACCACTGTCATTTGCACGTAAAATGTACTGGTTTCCATGAAGTAATTCTTCATGTTGAACATAATATGAAGCACCGTTAAAAACATGGTACAAATTAATCGACCGCTTTTTTCGGATTATATGGCAACCAGAGGTCATTATGAAGTAAAGAATATGACGAAATGAATACAACATTTGAAAAAAACAGCGTTACACAACTCAAATACGAATTTATGCTTCACACATGTCACGCACTATTCTATAACATCAGTACTTATGGCTTTAAGTTCTATCAACTTGAATGGCATTTGGGCGAACAAAATTACCGTATTTTTTAAGTAATTCACAACACATGAAAGTGCAAGGTATGCATTGATATTTGCATCCATTGTTAAAATTAAGAATTTTGAGAAGTTGGAAGGATTAAATGTAGTACAATTGGCACATAATTATACTTAGGTAAATTGAATACAATGTTCGTGTGTACATAAAGAAGTATTTTCAATAATGTAGAAAGTACATATATTCGCTCAGACATAAGACTAAGTATGCCACTACATATATCAAACGCGAAGATCCTCGTAAACTAAAACAACTGTCTACTATACTTTCTCGTACAATAATTTACTCCCTACTATAATTGCTAATTCTACAGATTTTAAAAATAAAATACAAAGTTCTCATTATTACACTACTATGCAAGTTCTTCCTTGAATCATAATAAATATATTCGTTATGGTAGTAATGTGATAAAAGTAATAATACGGTAGATTAAAACTTTCTTTGATTGACATGACCCCTAAAATAACAGAATTTTTTTGTTATCCTTCACATAGTATGTTTCTGATCAATGAGAAGTATCATATGTGTAGTTACGATTTAACAATACACCAAGTATGATTATTACTGGGGAGAGAAGTTAAACTGATTATAAGCTTTTCGAGCCAAGACTAGGATATAATATTACACCAGAAATTAAACATAAACACGATTGCCAAAAGTTCATTAAATGATATAACGGTAGCAGTATTATTGTAACTAAAATTCTGAAAAAACTACATTTCAACTAAGATGGAATCCAATAAAACTAAACTGATGTAGGAGAAAAAAAAAGGAAAGCTTACAACTGGTCTAACCTTTGCGTAAACCAATACCCTCGAATGGGATTCCGATGTCTAATACCACATGGAAACATTGATTCTCATAAAATAATCTTTATAACGTAGCCAGCCTCTTGGTCTTCATTAGTACTGCTGCAGACTTTGCTAAATTTTTAAAACTGGTATTTTAAGCGATAGTTTGTGCTTCAGTAGCATACAGATGATAGAGAAGGCACTTCATCCTAGCGTCACTTAGCTATGTGTGATATAACAATTACTTATAAAATGCAATCGCTCGATTGAATCTACCTAAATATCGACATTTTCTGCTGCTCACGCGAATTGGCTTGACGGTGACACAGACCACCTTTATAATTAATGGTCTTCATTGATGGGAGACAATTATGTAGCATCAAGTATAGTAGAAAGGATGTTGGCAATAGATAGATTATTGGCACTATTAATTACATTAAAATTCAAGTTTTCGGTAGTTTTATAAACTAACACATAAAAATTGAGTCGCTAATTTCTTTCCTCTTCAGTTCATGATCAGGAAGAGCCGAAACCATTGCACTCTCAAGAGTGATGGAAAGATCCTTGAAGACGTCCACTATGCAAATTTATGCATAAAATACAGCAACGATTTACTTAAGTTAGTTAAATCTCTTGAATTAAAGGTAAATTGTTTATGTAGCTACAATTGAGATTTTAAGTCACTCTTTGACAAGCCGGTATATGTGATGCTGAGCTCCATGGTCGGAGGAGGAAACTTCAAACACGTAAGCGATACAGAGCAGAGTTTCTTGAGTTTCGCGATTAGCTACCACCTGGAAAACCACAACAGAGTAAGTTTAAATCGGAATTTTCTTCAAAAGTAACTGTAACAGAATTTTAGATTCAATTCATGATCCGTTCCAATATCATAAAAAATCAATTTCTGCTTACCTGTAAAATCGTGAAGTTTTCGAGAACACTGTTCATCATGTATTTCTCTGGTAGGTGTTTTAATTTGTGTATAAAATTGATCATATATTCACACATTGGAGACCGATGAATTCGATAGACATATCGACCATTTTCGTAGCGTGGGTACTCAGTTTCTACTTTTTCAACCACCTGCTTCCCAAATGAACATACTTTGGTGGAACAAGTGATTGTCATGTTCTCATTGCTCTCATATCTAAAGCGAAAAATGAAAGAAGCATTAATATCGAAAATCTAACTACATAGGTAAAAACTGAGGTAAATAGACTCACTGGCTTGTGACTCCGTAGAAAGCTCCGGTTTCATCCTGAATGTTGGAATTGAGATCAGCCCAGAATTTGACGAGGAAGAAAGCTACCTGAGGTCCTTTATCATACAGTTCTTTTAAGCCACCTTTCTTTTCTGGAAACTTGTCATATATTTGCCGAATATCCACTGACTGAAAAATAAATTATAAACATTAAGTGATGTAATTGTTTTAAAATTTTGAAATTTTAAGAATTCCCATCTACAATACTTACCTCTAACGCAGGATCAGAATAAGATACTGGCCCGATGTGGACAAATAAGTGCTTGTGATACTAAAGGGTAGAAAAATCAAGGTGGTCAAAATTGAGTTGTTATTGGTTTCTTATTGAACTTTTTATTCTCCTGTCCTCTTACACTAATCGCGCATTGTAAACATGATAAACTTACTGTATCTGGGTCACGCTGTTGTTCTAAGAAAGCTGAAAACTCAACTAGGCATAATTTGTGTGTAGCAATAGCTCGGCCTTCCCATGATGTTGCGGGCGGTACAGGAATAGTAACGTCTAAGCCGCCACCATTTCCGGTCGGGTGCGATTTTCCGCCGCCGCCTCCAACATAAACAGATGGGGGGAAAGGCTTCACACTACAGAAAACATAATCAGTTAAGGTAAAATTTCGAAAATTGTGGCTACTTTAGGCATGAAGAATGTAAAGCCTTTCTTCCACTTACTCTTGAGAGCCCGGTTGAAGACCACCTTGCCAGAACTGCAGTAAAAACAAAACAATTTTATCACACCTTCCAAACGCTTAATGCAATATTGCATTACACACATAGGCTGCATTAAATTTAAATTACATTGTATGGTACAGGCGTTCCGAGTCCTAATGAAGCAAGTCCAGCGGTTTTGGAGTGGATTGCGGTAGCAGAGACGATTTGGGCACTCGACATGTTGGACATTGTTTGTAACGCTTTCTGTGTGTCCTTCCCAGGCTGATCGGTATTCTGAAATGAAAACATTAATAAAAATGTAAGGAACAAGTAAAACAGCCTTTAGGTATTTCAAAATTATTGAATAATAGAAAAAAGATGATACACCTGTCTCACAGAGCGGACGTCCGTACTTACATTACTAACTTTAATTTTGGCCTGGATTTCTCTCATTTTCCGTCGAGCCAGCACCTGAATATGCGAACTAACTTGCTTTCTTGTCCGTGTTTTTCCAGTTCTTAATTTAATGTAGCGCGCAATCAGTTCATTTCGACCTGAAAGAAAAACGAAATTACTAAATTACACCAAACAAAAAACAAAATAACATCATAATACCATTCGTGTGCATATCATGAACGCAGTATCAACATTCTTTTCTCATACAAATCTTAAAATCTTGCATATGGAAAACAACAGAATTTGTTTCCGAGGTACGAAATTGTGGAACCCCATACAACCTAAACATCCTGTTCATCCAATGCAAATACTTTTCTCACTTTTAGCTTGACACTTTGCACTGCATAGAAACAAACGTTACATTCACAACCACTATCCTCGTATTCGTATTCGCTTTCACTGTTATTATATTTGCTTTTCCTCTTCATGAAAAATATTTAATCACATATGCCGTTGACTATTATTTCCGAAGTACCAAATCGAAATCATCAACAATTAATTCATACGATTTAAATTGAACCCCCAAGTGGCCTTCGTCCCTTAGCAACTCTTCTTGTAAAGTCTGTAGCGGATTGTAGCGGACTAAGTAATTGTCTGTAGCGGACTAAGTTGAGAGGCGCAGATAGAAAGCATTAAGCATCACTCAAGCTTGGGAGTAGCGGTTAAAGTGGAATAAGTTTCCCAAGACTTTTACTTCCCTATTATCATTAGTTGGTCTGAGGAGGAATCTAAGTAAATCCGCGGTTTCGCCCTCTTTGGAGAGAGATCCTGTAAAGCTAACTGGGTTAGAGTGAAGGAAGTGAGTGAGAAAACCTCCAGAGATACATTTCCTTCAAAAGAAATTCAATAAAGAAAAGCAAGTTCACGGAAATCTCAAACTAATTAAGGCATTTCCCCCCTCCATAGCCTCTTTCTTAATCGAGTCTGAGGATGGTCGGATGTAGGAGGAAATGAATAGAAGTGTGCCCTGCAGTTTCTCCTAAATCTTCTGCTCTCATACAAGTAGGGTGCTCGGATACGGTTTTGTCTACAACCATTGACTTCATCGATGTTAGTGTTCCTACGTCATGGAAGAAGTGAATGAGCATTGAGCATAGAGGAGAGAAATGAAAACGAACACAAAGATTCAACTTCAGACAGACAAAGAGAGAGGAGTTGAGTGAAATTCACCCACGGAGAAAGCCAACAAGAACCAAGCCGGAACTCGCTTCAAGAGTTGAACACCTAAGCTAAAGTTTCTTCAAACTTTGAGCTTTTACATGAAAAGCTAACCCAAGTGAAAACAGAGATCGAGAAAGAGACTAAAGGAAAGGATAAGGATGAAGAGCCAGAGGAAGAAGAGAGAAAAGAAAAGTCTCCCCATCCCAAAGACTAAACCTCGTTCAAGTCAAAATGATAGAAAGAAATAAAAATCCTCCTCACAAATTGAGGTATAAATTTTCCTCTCAGCACAACTAATCGTCCTCTGTTTCGCTCGAGAACTATGTTAACTCATGGTTGAAATTGCCTCATCATTTTCTCCAAGCTCGGCTATCTCTCTCCCTCCTGTCCCTTTAATTCTTCCTCCGACCCGTCCGATTTCCCCACCAGCCAACCCCCCTTTGGAAACAAACATACAGGCTACCCGACATCCACATCCAGTGTCCTTCTACTTTCACACCAAATCGTCTCTACTAGTAACTACATCTTCCTCCTCTCTTCCACACCCGGGTCATAAAACAAATCGACAAGAAACCAAATGTCCGCCTTTGTTTCCCCAAAAACTATATTCATGACTTTCTATTCTATTACCCGCTAAAGTCCACATCAGATCACCGCCGCTAATCGTCTCCAACCTCCACCCATCCTTGTTTCTCCTCGCCCTCTCACCATCACTAACCCTACCCTATTCTTCCACATACATACTCATTCCACCGTCAATTTTCCCTCCCACTCATCCATTTTCAATCTAAAACACTCTTCGCCTCCTTGCTCCTTCTTGACTCTTACTTCCGAGACGGACACGGACCCACAAAAACCAGAGCATGCATCTCCCCTTACTTTCTCCGTCTTCTAGTACCCTACCACATTTCCGAAGAAGACAAACACTTTCTTGAAAGCAATTCACTCAAGAATTCATTTACGGCAATAATACGTACATAATGGAACCCCATATCTTTATATCCATGTCTTCCCACACGGCCTCTCATTTTCCACACAAATCTACACCACTTCTCTACTCGCTTCCCTTCTATAATCAATGTCAAAAACACCGCAATTCCCCAATGTCCCTAAAAACTTCTACACTTTATCGCTACGACAATAAGAAGGGCTCTCAACTTAGACGCGTTATTGGATGTGAGGAATGCGAAAAAACAATGTCATTTTGAATCTCCACTTATCGCTTTCCTTCAATATTATTTGTCACTCTTATTTCTTTCTCTATTTTTTTCCTCTTTCTCCTGTCTCTTTCCTTGCTTTCTCCGCACTCGCCACCCCCTTTCTCCAACTTTCTCTTTCCTTTCCTTACTTCATCTTTTTATTTCTATCTCTTCCTCTCTTCTATCTTCTCAGCCGTTTCTTTAATCTTCACCCAGACTTCGATATCGTCTCTTGAAAAAACTATGTTTAACCCACAAATAAAGTGCATACGCCAAAGAACACGAACCATAGACGTCAGCTCAGCCTTACATTCCCATTCTCTCTATAATCTTAATGCTCTGACAGCTCTGCCGCGAAAAAATAAATTTCTTCCATTTGTCACCCGGCTTTTCCTTTTTCCTCAATTTCTTTTTACCCTACACTCTTTCACCTAAATCTTTATACCTAGCCCAATCCTCCATACATCTTCCAAAGGATACAATTTTCTACGCCAACCAGCCAACTCCTTTTCCCTGCGTTTACTACTAGCTTACTTTTACATCATTCCCTTTCTCGCTATACTCTTTTTCTTTCAAACGTTCCTACCAACCTCCGAAATACAAGACAAAGCAATCTGGGCGTCTCCATGAAAAATTCGCACATTATCCAAACATCCATGTACGTCCTTTGTTCAAATAAATCCACATCCGATTCTGCACAAATCTACTTCCCTTCCATTTTAATTTTATTCCGTTCCCGCACCGCTCCCGCATCAAAATCCGACCGCAATCTTCTTCCTCTCTTCCCATCTCGTCTTCCCCCACACTTATCGTTCTTAACATCTTCCATCTGCTTTCACCATCTCTCACCCCATTTTTCCCTTATCTCTTTTGTTCCAAAATATCCCAGGATAAAGGAAACCCTTGCTTTCTTCCCATTTTCCACATCTTGCAGTTCCTGATCACCCTCGTAAAACTGTTCTCCCACACCCTCACACAAAGAAGATATTTCTTATTTGTTATCCAACTTTCTTTCATAAAGCCACCCGATCTCCCCACAATTCAACTTGAGTTAGTAAGTTCCCTCTCGTTCCGTTCTCTCCCTCACCTAAATTCGCTTAATTAACCTCCCATATCTACACCTCCATTCATCTCCATCCTACCTCCTCCTCTACACATACTCCAATCACTTACCTAAGCATATCTCACGATTACGAAAAAAATCTCGCTTAAAGAAAGCCATTCAAACCCTATCTCTATCGATCATAATATTGCTTGTTACTCTAAGTCGTAGAACTTTTAATATGTTCTGATAAAAACCATTCATCTCTTTTAGAAACAATCCCTAGTCCATACTTTTCGTAAAGGAAAACAATAGTTTCCTTATTTATATGGAACCATGAATATCCGAGCGATGGAGCGGGCTATAGTTTTCCAACCTAAAAGTTAACAAAACTTCCGATAAGAAAACTTTATAACTATGCCAAGACGAAAGAAATTTCTTGGTACGCTTCTTTTTCGCATCCCTCAAATCCCAAAGCAGTGAAATATTCATAAAAGCGGAACATTCTTTCTTATCATCGTTAACTTTTGGTAGTTCCGCTTATCACGACCATAACTAACTCTTATTACGATACGACTACTTCATCAAACCAAGCATCACATGGCTAGCTGCAATGTGAATTCTAAAGGTAAACGACTTAAAACTCAGCAACATAAACTTCTTTTCTGGAAAATTATTAACAACTTCAATCTGCCCACTTCCACCCGCTCCACCTATTATCTACTCTAAAAATCAGCTTCCAGTCAACAAAAGGCCAACATGCACGACACTTCGTCTTCACCTCTCTTGTAAGTCTCAATATCCTTCTCAGGCGTATTACTGAACTAAATACCTGATAAATCCTATTCATCGCTTAATGTTTATTCAACGAGCCTCACTATGTCTAATTTCACTCACGCCCATCCAGCCAACACACTACGTACACTATAAGTAGTATATAATAGCTATAAATCTGAAAATCTAACGGTGTCGCTTTAATGTGTTTACCCACACATAACAAACATCATAACCTATCTTCACCATCCTGTGGAATCAAACATCAACTCAAACCCTCTGATTGACAAGCGACAGCTCAAGAAAATCCTGCCCTTCCGTCTTAAAATTCACACAATTCACAGGCGACAAACTACGCATCAACTAGGCCGCAGTCCTTAAAAGCTTCACTTACGAAAACTACTCAAGTTTTTAATACAGCTCCAAACTAACACACTTTCACCAGTTTTAAGGCTCTTGTTCTTAAATCTCAAATTTTTCGTGTAAATGGCATATACTAGTAACGATGCCCGCCGATAAAAAAACCTCGCCGTCTCTGTAATGACTTTTTTCACACACCTCCGTCACAATTTGAGATAAGCAAGCTACAGCAGGTATGATTCCTTTCTCCATCACAATTCACCTACCAACCACTTTCTGAGCAATCTCTCCTTCCCCATTCTCTGATTTTCCTTTGCAGCCACATCGTCGTTTATAAACTAAAAATAATAACTTTGATTTAGTTTTCCCTAATATTCTAACGATAAGGGAGACGTTAAACGTGCTTATTTTTACATCCATATATTTAGAAGCTAACCAAGCACTGCACTGCACTACCGGCCCCAATATCAACATCCTATACAGCTTCCATTCAGCCTTGTCAAACTAACATTAAACAAGAAACTAGCCGTTACAAGAACATCATGCGTTATCTTCTACTTTTTCACCTTCTTCACGAAATGTACGCAGTAATCCTGTAAACAATTTCATTCGAGTAATCAACAACACGTACTTAACTTGCATACATGTACATATCACCAACATCTTCATTTTGCCAACCTATTCCATGCTACCAGTTTCTCCCACAGCAACCATTCTCTTCATCTCTTAGTATCAGATTAACGTTTTTTCTCTTGCAAGCTCAAGTGTCGAATTGCAAAACAGCTGATAGCATAACTGCAAACTGTATTCCTACAATCGCAATACAATATATTTCGCCAAATCATCATGAAGCTAGCATTTAGCGTGTTACAGAAAATGTTTACGAGGAGCAATATATATTATCCGTACTTTTTTCACGGGAGGCTGAGTTGAGTCTATGCCCTAAAATTTCTTGATTTTCTTCTCTTCCTCATCTCCATGTCCTGCCGCTTCCCTCCCCCACACAACTGGAACAATCACTTCATATCGGCATGAGAAAAAAAGATTCATGAATCACTAACGCCATCAAGCTGAAACACATTCATTTTCTCTCTCTTCTTTAACCTTATCCTTACAACTTGAATCGAGCAATGGGAGCAAGAGATTGAACATGTGGTACAGCGGAAAGTGCGGCTGGAATGGAAACCCGCGTCCGGATATTGAATACCGAAGAATTGATTCTTCAAACTACTCTCAGCCAATGCTCCTCTGGTGTTAAGCGATTGTGAACTCTACTGAATGTAATCATCCTTGTCACGGTAGCTCAGTTCAATATATATGCTGTATGCATGAAGCTACAAGTGTGAATAACGCAGTTCCAGGGAAAGCTCTCCCTAGAAAACTTCCCACCACTATCCGTCCGCATGATATACAATATATTAACTGGACCTCACACGCATCCATCAGTCCATCACCAATTCCTTCCAGTCAACAACTGTATTTTCTATGTTATTCAATCACACTCCTTTTCACTTTCCTCTCTCCTTATTGGTCCTCTCGTATTTCTACATCAACTTCTGCCAAATCAAAATTTAATCACAATATTTTTCACTACTATTCTTTCGTCTCTACCAGAATCAGAATCCCGCGTATCCATCCGCCTCACCCACTTTCCTCCTATTCGGTTTAACTTGTTTGCAGAAACCTTTCCTCATACTTCTTCCGATCAATAATCCCAATGTCCTCATCCTCCTAGAACCGGAACAAATCATCCATATTTTCTCTTAAAAACTTTCTCTATAGCGTCTCTTCACCCGTTATCCAACCAAACCATTCATATCGGGAGTAAATGCAGCTGCTAAGCAAGCCTTAACCCCAGCCGCTACATCAATGAGAGAGCCTTTGACAGTTCTTTAGAATAGAAGATGGGTAAATTAAATTTGTTACTCCACTTTTTTCAAGCCTCTAACATACTAAAGAGAGAGTAGACTAAGACTGGCAATAACCGGAGAGAAACTCCTAGAGTGAAAGAGCAAATAGGAGGATAGGAAATACAGAGAAAGAAAGAGGGATAAACCCTAAACGGCCGAGGGGACAAAATTCATAAGAGTTGCTGAGAGCTACACAATTTATGATTACATACATCTACTCCGAGCTACTATGAATACAAAAGACAATTTGAAAGGGAATGGACGGATGTTGTTGTTCGTTATTTTCAGGTTACTGTACACGTCAGGCCAGGGCCAATATAGGGAGTCCGGAGGATTACGCTAGGATAGGACAACCATACAGAATCCGAGATGGATACAGAGAGACTAAAAACGGAGAGAGCATGAGGATAACAGAGAGAGCCGCCGGTACGAGAATCCGGTCGGTGGATCCCGGAGATCACCCGGGACGAGGGAAGACAGGAGAGTAGGAGGGGAAATTCTAAGCGATATCCTCACTAAACTATTCCAAGAATGTCCAATTAGTGCATGTAGTGAACACACTAGAGCGAGGGGAAAAGCGAGGGAGAGAGAAAGAGGGTAAGGGAAAGAGAAGTTTAGAGCACGAGAGAGATAGTCTGAAGACTTGGAAAAAAGATGCGTATGCTCCAACTCTACCAAAATGAGCGAAATAGATATGGATCTCCCAACGACGTTCTTGAGATGAGCTAAACTCTCTCTACTATCCTGAATTCAACTAAGTATACTTTTCCCCATCGCTTTGGCTTTTCTCCCTCCCTCCTCCTCAAAGTCACTTCACTCACTCCTCATCCTCCTCCCGTCTTTTTCTTCTTCATTTCCCAACTTATTTCTCATCCCAGTCAGACAACTTTCCTTTTCTCATCACTACTATATGTAAGTCAACGGACAATAGGACAATATTATATTCAACTTGTCGACTCACTTGTGTTCATCTCTATTTTCTTTCAAAAAAGAACTACTCCCAGCGCAGTAAATCAACCAACATCCACAATTCCAAACCATAATCTTTCTCACATAAACTTTAATTCACGAACCAAATACATTGCTTCCTTTCTCTCCTCCTCCCTCACCCACCCGCCTCTCGTTCTCTTCTAGAAAGCAAGCAAGATCAAAGAACCACGAGCTTTTCTACTTCAAAATTTTCTCCGCAACTAACAAAAAAGCAACTCAGAACCTTTCCAACCCGTTACGCTCCTCTTATTGTTAGTTTGCCCATTTCATCAATCCCGACATTACATTTTTCAATTTCCATAATCAAGTATTTAATCTTTGCAAACTTCCTCCATAATTAATCAACACGTCTCATGATTTATCCAAGCCTCATTCCATCTCATTACCTTCAGACTTCATTCCCTAGGCTAACTCAAATTTCGATGAGCTAGTTCAGTTCCTCTCTAAAATATGTAAGCTGTTTTACGGAAGGTGCTAACCGTCGTGCAAGCAGTTCCATGCACACAATCTACAAAACCCTCTCCGCCTTTCAGCACCTACTCTAACATCCAGTAACTTGCATAATCTTTCTCCATCCTTCCACCCTTTCCTCTATCTACACGTCGTAATAATTATAATAAGAGCGATAATAAATTTGGAATCGTCCTCCTTTGCTACGTTTACCTTCCACAATTCCTTCCCTAATATGAAAGCAATGCATTTAAGGGGGCTCTTTCATCATCTTTGCTATCCTTTTCCAAGTCCTACCTTCACCTCCCTAATAAGCCCCTTCATCTTTACTTAATCAATACTCCAATTAGTGATTAATAAAAGCTTAGCACCTCCACTAAATGTCCTCGTGGAATCCTCACGGGCACCTACCAATATGGTGGTACTCGTAACATAGCATCAGTACTTGATGCAATACGCTAAAGACTACACTACTATGTGCAATAAATTTAGTACTACATACTTATACTACATACGTCTTCCTCTACTTACCATACATCTTCCCTTCGTCGGATAAAATAATTTTTCTTCTTCCGCATGGTGGATAGATTGCCAAGGCTTCCTGGAAACTTTGCTCGATGTCCGGACTCCAGACTCCTTCTGCATCGGATGATGACAGGTCCTTCTCATCCTGTACCATAAACAATACATTCCTTGCATTAAATCTCGCGAAAACCTTATACTCATCCTCCGCTTACCCGCTCCTCCCTTCATTTCTTCTGTTTTAAGCCAACATTTCTTTAGAATTTTTGATCATCTTATAAGCGTTCGAAGAATAATCTCTCTTGACAGCTACACTCCTATTATTCCCCTACCCTGCCCGTTCCAGCTTCTGTAAATCTCGTTTACTACAAGAGCCGAGGGCGACACGACTTTTGTGAACAAACCCTGAAACATATCCCTCACGCTCTCCCATCATCAAAAGAGCTGTAGGATTTACGCAAAGCTTCGTAGAAGACGGTTCTCAAATGATGTAACGTTAAAGCGAGTAACGGAGAGAGCAGGAGATCATCGGGCCTTTTAACCCTTTCTCTCACAAAAACCTAAGACACATATTGTAAATATAGCATTTCCGCAGAACAATAATGAAAAGGTAATTATTTTCATGCCTGGTGAAATGGGAGAATCAGTGGTAGCGGCGGTCCTGCATGTAATCGACATTAGCTCGTACGTAATTTCTAATACAAACAAAAACTAGTTCACGTATATCCTCAATTCAAACTAAACCATCCAGGAGAATTGGTTAATTTCACTCTCACCCATAGACACATACATCTTCTATTCACTTCTTCCAAGAAGGCTAAGAAGAAAGATTATTCCGTTGCCTCAGCAAAATCAATTGACTTTCCATTCTCCTCGTGTAACCTAAACAATCCGCTGAGTCTTCTATTTCTTCATATGCAATGCTACAGGAAAATATACATTAAAATGCAAATTCCCCATCAGATCTGATTTCCTCCATAAATTCTTTCCGCTATCCTGTACCTTCTCTACATTTGTCTTCGCCAACTGATTCCTTCGTTACAAGCAACCAATGCACGTTCTTCCTGTCCACCACTTCTCTTATGCCAACCGGGGACAGGCTTCACCATCCCACTTTAAGCCAAACCGCCTTCCGAAAACGCTTTCCCCAACACTTTCCAAGCATAAAAGTTTTGCTTACCCTGCATAAACCGTATGCAATACTGAACGGCATTTAGGTATTTAGTAGTAGTAAAAGAAGACGAAAAATACTTACGTCGCTCACATCCAAGCTTCTGTCACTCCCCGCTCCGTTAGTATCCGGAGCGGGGGCAGAATTCGGAGTCCAAGGGGAAGACAGTTTGGCGCTTTTATAGAGGTGCCCCAGCTCCAATTTCTAAATCAATTTCAAACAAATAGAAACACATTAATAGTTATTCTCCAGCAGTTAGCTCAAATTTCCTTCCCGTCTGCACATTCATATTCAAGTTATAATCCTTAGCAACACTCCCTTCCGCTCCTCTGCTATTCATTCTCTTCCCTTGTATTAAATCCTTACAACTACAGTTTGCACACACCTCGTTTACTAGAAGAGATAACTTCACCATTCACAAAGCTGTTTTAGTCCGCTGATTCACAAGATAAATCAATTCAATTATATAATCCGCAATCTCCCACACTTTTAAGATCCGACACACATTACATATGTACACGTGCAATCTCGCGCTTCTTCTCTTACTAAATGCACTACTACACGCGGTGCAGAAGCATACTGCTCCCTAGTTTGGACTTCGAGCGAAACTTCCCGGGATGAACATTTTTGTGCACCGTAACGCCACAGCGGATCGGGAGAGCATATCTTTAAGTAATTTTTACATGCGTTTTCAGAAAGTCATAGATTTCGGGAGGGTATTCAAAATTTTCTTTTCAACTCTATTATCACTTAGTGTAGAGTTGAATTTCAAAAACCGCCAACCCTCTGTTTTCAGTTCCTAAGCCCAAGTAGTATCACCACACACTGATGTACCCCACCAACCTTACCTTGCCAGGTAGGTGACTCCAGGAAAACATTTGATTGTCTCTTCTCTTTCCCCAACATCCCCACAGGATCTGCACCCCAAAGAGAAAGAGCAGGTTTGCGTACACACAAACACACACGGTCACACCTTCCCTCCCAACTCCCGAATGAAATCAACCGAAAAATTAACTACCGATTCCACCAACAGCAGCACACAACACGAACAACTGCAAACGGGCAGAAGCAAGGAACTGGTTTTAGAAAACTGAAATAATAAAACAACAAAAAATCTGAGTTTGATTGCAACACGAGGAAGAGCTCATAAATTGATGCTTTGAGGGTAGGTTCAGATAGCTTTGTTCCCGTCTAGAAGGAACAAAACTTAGTAGTGGGTTGACGGATGAAGAAGAACTACTAGCAGAAAACAGAGGATGAATACGCCTTAAGAGTACCTCCAGAACGAGAGAGAGCCTTCTATGACCTTTTGTTTTCCTTCCCCTTATGCAGATACCCATTTTCTCAGTCAGTCAGTACTTAGAAAAAGAACCTGGGCAAAACAAGCTACGTGTTCCCTGAGTGCGCCAACACCTTATTCCAAGGATATAAAGTACCTGCTGCTCACCTATCTTCACCGATCTTCTTCTTCATCTTCTACAACCCTCCTCCCTTCCATCCAAGGCAAACACCTCACCATCTAATGTGCATCCGCCTTAAAACCTTCCCGAAAGAAAACAGAAAAGAACAGAGGACTAGACGAGACAGAGAAGAGGGAGGGATAAGAGAGAGCAAGGAGGGTGGTTTTAAGACTCTCCAAGGAAAGTCTTGTAAACACAAGAGCAGGTTCCTTAGCCCTACCTGCTGATGATGGGTAACAGGGAATTAGCTATAATTTATAAGACGATTTTAACGTGTCCTTTGCTTTTCAAAAGTCATTTTCCTTCCTCAAACAGAGAGAGTAGAACAAAACTCATGAAACTATGGATCCTCACTCTAGCCCATCATCCAAGCCGCCTTCTGCCTTCACAGCTAACATCCTTCTTGTGCATGCATGCATACGAAATATTTTTTCCCTCCAGGACTTACTTCCCTCAAGGCATCCCCAGATTTAAGGGCCGCATCCTCCTTCACGCACATTATCTTCTTCCTACACAGTCTTCCTACCTTTAGTTTAGTTTCTTTGCCTTCTTCCTTTCTCTCCTCGTCATATTACCCTCCCCTGCTAATGCAAATCCGTACAAACACAAGTCACCGACCAAGGAACGACTC
Organism: Sminthurides aquaticus; assembly: GCA_906901655.1. Classification (NCBI taxonomy): domain Eukaryota; kingdom Metazoa; phylum Arthropoda; class Collembola; order Symphypleona; family Sminthurididae; genus Sminthurides; species Sminthurides aquaticus. The sequence continues at coordinate 878,472 of CAJQTT010000001.1, forward strand.
AAGGAAAGCTTTCTTCTTAATACCTCCAGGGGTACTCCAGTCTCCTTTGCCCTCGGGCCTACTAGTCAGAACATTAGCTTAAAGCACGCTCAAGCTCCTCATCTCAAATCACCACCACCGGCCCTTCCCGTATTTCTACCCACTGGCCAACAAAAAAACTAAAAATCCGTTCTACCTTTATTACAGCACTACGTTACTACTACTACTACTACCACCACTTCCCCTCCCCCAACCATCATCATCCACTCTTCCAAATAGTCACCTCAGTCAGTGTCATAAATTATAATTCCTGTACCTATGTTACATCCTACAATCCCTGCTGCCAAACGTTTCTCCAGCGCACACGCTTTCCTCTTGCAACTCTTTGTCCAGGAGCAGTCCATCCTGGGCAGAGGGCAGAGATACATTTGTTTCCCTCTACTTTTATCCCGGCACCTGGCCTCCGCCATTTGCCTCCCCTCCGATCAACGCCCCACTTATCCCTACTTTTTTTTTAAATTTTCGGTCCATTCGCCAAACCGACTAGCTAGCAAGCTTGCTTGCCACTGTTGTCAACTAGCCTATCAGACCCAACAACTATACGTGTGACCATTATAATCCACGTCTACCCTGTGGTCCGTCACATCATCCTCCACATGGAAGTGAACATTATTAAAATCATTCCCTCCCGTCTTCATACTCACCCGTCTCGCTCTCCGTAACACATCACATTGCATAGAACTTAATATTCCAACGGTTCCTAAAAAACCAGAATCCTACCTAACTTCTGCATCCTATTCTTTTCCGCATTATCTCTTTCTCATATTATTCACAATCCCAATGTTATATATATATTATATTCAATGCAACAATGTCCATCTTCTGCACTCAAAGATGATCTTTCTTTGCTACCAACTCCTCTACTTCCTTCCATTACATCTTATCTCAATCAGTCACTAGCATCTTATACGACCGAGCTCCCTCCTTATCCCACAATCCTCATCTTTTTCTCCACCATTTATCCCGTTGCTTATTGAATCCGTCGTTACGGCTTTCCCTAGCTCATCCTCGTCTTCTCTTATGCTCAATGTTTTTGATCCGAATGAGTACACTCCGAGAGAGTGAGTATGAAATAATATTCATCCGTCTCATCCCACACACAAAAACCTCTTGCATTAGTATTGAGCGAGAAGAAAAGGCAAGTCTGTAACCTCTCATTACTAGGCCTTCTAGGACAGAGAAGACTACGAGAGCTTCAACCGCAGCAGCTTATTAATGCTCAGCTATAGGAACACAGCCTTAAGAAACTTGCACCAACAGTGATCAGATCATGAAAACACGGATTGAACAAATTCATATCCTATGCAAACTCAAGGAAAACTTTTAGATCCAAACATTTAACGAGTATTCAAATCTCCTCCAACTACTTCAACTACTTCTGTATTCATTCTAATCCTTGGAAAAGAGAGGGAAGAAAGATTCGGTTCGAAACTTGTACTGCAGCTGACAACTGCCATCAAAAGTTTCCAACTGGGGGAAGTACCTTGCCTCACAACTTCTATCTGTGTCTCTCTCTCGCTTCAAACCCGCGCCTATAACCGTCTCTGCACCTCGCCAAGTCATGCTCATCCCAAACATATTAAAGGAGAAGATCCGAACGAGCTGTTGCATTCAAACCTTTTCTTTCTCTGCTATACACATCTACCACGCCAAGCAAGACAACCCCTCTGAGTATTAGATTTATTATTATATGTGCACAAACTCACTTTCCTCTCTCTCTCCCTTAATTTCCTTGGAAGCTTCAAACTACTAGAAGGCTGTCCCGAGAACGTACCTCAAAGCTAATACTATAATGCACACCTCTATCTCTTTTTACCACCTCCTACCTTAGCCAGCCCGTTCTAGCCGCAACCTTTCCCTACCTCCAACAAACTACAATAGCTTATATATCATCTGTACACAGTAGAGGAAACCAGAATTTAACGTTTCATCTTTTCTTCACATGGAAATCCCAAACTGCATCCCTCCTGAACCACCCCGCACACAAAAGATTACAGGGAAGAGGGGATAACGTTTACAGCTACCGTCAGCCAGGATCCTATTCCCTCTTTCTCTATCCCGACTACAAACTACTCACATAGACGAGGGCTTTCCCGAGTAATGCTAAGCATGCAAAACAGCTACGCAAAAATTCTCCTACTTACTCCACTAAAACTACCTCTTCCCTCAACTCAACCTTTAATAAATATACATACGCTTAAACAAGTTACAGTTGGCAAGCAAAGGAAGTAAGATCCGCGTCTCTTTCATCCCCCATAATAATCCACACGCCGGCCGCATACTCGCCTCTCTTTTCTTCTTATATCGGAACAAACATTACATGTATGTAACTTACCTTATTCACAACCTTTCTAGAAGCTTACATTAAATCTGACCCTACCCGGCTACGGCTAACCCTTTCTAATTACGTATCCACTCTCATATCGACTAAAACCTCCCTTTTAGCCACACACCCGTCCATAAGTATGCACATACTTCCAAAGCGTTTTTATCCTATTTTTAACTTACTTCCTGAGGTTTTCCCCAGCTCAGTCACTCACTCTTTCTCTCCTCTCTTTCCCTCTCTCGCGCTGTTTTCTCCGCATTTCCCGGATTCTCTCATCTTTTCCTCCTAAATCGCCCGCCACATTTCATCGTTTCTCTTTCGTGTCTTCTTGCTCAATCCTTGCGAGAGAGCGACTCGTCAAAAATACCGGTATAAGCCCATTAGGTAAATAACTCATAAAATTGATTCCCGCTTTTACTCCCCTTCTTCTATCTCAATTCAACCACCTCGAACTCCTCATCTCTATCATCAACATGACAAAACCAAATAACTTTCCAAATATTTCCCTTGTTTCTTCTACCTCATTTCCCCTTTAACCTCTATCTCTCTTGCCCAACATTTTCTCTTATTTTCCATCCGATATCGACAACCAACCAACCCTGTTTCCTACTCCTTTCTTCAAACATATTCTTTGACTACAATACATCCATCCAACATGCCCAACCTTACAGCAAAACAAGATGAAAGGCTTTATAGCTTTATCTGAAAAAACCCGCGTTCCTTTCTCAACATTTTAACCTTCATAAAATAACATCATCAACTCTTCTACCCTTCCTTTCCCTCTGCTTCTCTCCGTAATCATCACATACTTCCTTTTAATCATCCAATTTACATTATATCCGCGTACTCTACTTCAAAATAGGTGTAGACTGTAGACACACCCGGTGGCGTATCATATAGCCTTCATTCTTTCTCTTGCAACTTTCAACAACTTTCCATCTTGCTTTCTTTCGTACTACTCATCCATCTAGCATGATACCGTCGCGGAGGTATGATACCACATCCTCAGACACACAGTCCGGAGTAATTACTGACTCCACAGTAACCTAACTTTCCCCTTTACTCAATTGTGACAACTTGCTTTCTATACTCCTACATATGCACTTACTATATGCTATGTGAGCTACTTTAACTCTATCTCCTCCCATCTCCTGCTGCTGCAACCACTACCAATAGCTCAGCAGTCATCATTTCCACGAGTACGTACGCTTACACTCTAATAAAATACACGTGCTGGAGAGGAAACAAACTGACTTTATTCTTCATAGAGAAAGTATCCGAAGTATTCACCCTACAAACGAGTCATGTCAAACCAAAACGGAAGGACAGACAGGAATTTGAATTTACTCCCATGAATTATTCCTCATAAAGGATCATCATCATCATGACGTTGATGATCAGATAAAGGGCAAAATTAATAATATAATTTCATTTATACGGGCAAATGAGGCAGAGGGTAAGCTTTATTCATCCTCCATTCTATCATCATCATCATACTCATCGCCACCACCTCCTCCTCCCTGGCGCACGTATCCTCTTTCTCTATCTCGTCTCCTGAATCCATGTTCCCTAAACTTGTTCTTTCTTACTCAATCCTCAGCCTCAATTTCCCTATAAATACATTGCTTTCCCTACATTTCCTCCCGCTTATCTCAACTTGCCCTTTCTTTTAAAATTTGGACCAAACACTGCCGAGCCGAGTACGTGCGTAATACTTATGTCATATGTCCTAGCACGGAGACTCACTCTCAGCCTCAGTTAAGTCAAATCTTACAAACTTTCTTCATCGTTCCACACTTACTCTTTTCTCCATAAACCCTGCCCGAGTGCCATAAAGCTTTATTCCTTCCGCCACCCAACTCTGTACGCTGACTTGAATATCCATACCACTTCCAACCTGCTACTATTATCCCCGTTATCATCATATGCGTCATGGCCAATCCGTCCACATTTATTACTTCTTTCATCTCCTTAACGTTCACTGTTATTCTGCCTATTTTCTTCATAATTAAACTTCTATTCCCCTCAAAGAATCAGTTCCCCAGATCCATGATCCATCCACATCATTCGCAGTCTCATTCAGATACTTTCTATCTATTCTCCCATCACATCACCCACAACCAACTAAACTTTCCAAACAAATCATCTGTCATTTGTCACTCACCACCACCCTGAACACTCCCGGGAAAACTTAGTGTCTTTAAAACGTATCTTCCTTCTAGTTCCCACCCAAACCGGGACAACGCCATAATCGTTCTCCAACCAGGTATGTAATATTACCACCATCCAAATAATGGCAAGAAAACAAAGAAATTGTCAAGTTGAAAACATGAAAATCAAACAAACAGCACATGCTCCAACCAATCCTTCCCATCCCTTCAATCCCCACACCTCTAGTCCTCTATTCTATCCTCGCCTTCAACTCTCCATCCATCTACAAAGACCACATGGGAAAATTAAACCTACACGACAGCCCAACTAAAATCTGAAAAACTTAAATGCACCTCCACCACTACATACACTAATAATCTCCGGATAGGCAGGCTTACAAAGGCTAGAAAGTGCGGGTTGAAAACAGGCAAAGCCCATTTTGGTATATATAGCTCATCTATCCTAAGGGAGGACACACACGTAAACAGATGGAGCCCTGAATAATAATGGTCCTTCATCAGGAAGCGTAAAGTAAGTAGTAAGAAAGAAGGTTAAGCAAGAGGATTCACTCTCCAGAAGATTACCCAGAGACAACAGACAAGGAAAGGAAAAATCGGACAACACCTTCCCAGTTCCCCATCTCTACCTCTCTTACTCTCTTCCATCCTTCGTGGACCAGGTAAATAGATAGAAGGAGTAGGAAATAGGAAGGCCAAGACAAAGATGATGATGAGAAGGGGGGAGAAGGGCTGCGTTAAAGGAAAACAACAGGTGTTATCCCGTATTTTTTAGAGAAACTCAACCGGTTCACCAGCGCTCCGCTTCTTCCACAGACCCGACCGAGTCAGTCAATCCTCAATCCTCTTTCCACTCTAACCCTCCGGCCACAACTGCTAACGACCATCAACAACAACTACCCACCCTCGCTCTCAATCTAAAAAAACTCATTTCCCTTTTGTCAAACACTAAGACTAACCCTCCATTCCGGGCGGATTCTCCATCACCCCCACCCCCACCACCACAAAAACTATCATCTTCCTAGCTCCGACACGGGATGCATACATAAGAAAAAGAAAGGCTAAGACGGACGGATCGACGGATGGACGTACGATCTGCCGCCTCTACAACAACTCGGACAAATCCAACAGAGCATCTACCAGCTTCAGACCACTTTCTTACCTCCCTTCCTCATCCCACTACTTGCTTACTACTTCTTATTCTTCTCCTCCCGTCTTCAATGATATCATACCTTTTCCACCTCTGTCTTTTCTTCTTTCTTTTCTCTCTCTCCTCTTTCTCAAGGTGAGACAGAATCAGAATGAGAATGAGAATCACCATCTCTCCCTCTCTCTCTTTGCCTCTTCGAATCCTCCACCACCGGTCCTTCATCCATGCATGCACCTATAAAAGAAAAGCTCCAAGTACACACACACACACATCTGAAACCCAGATCCAACAACTCCACTAATATTCACCATCATCATCGTCCTCATCTTCACCATCTCTACAGTCTTTCTTTTTCCAATTCGTCATCATCTTTTTCCTCCCGTCTTCCCCTCCTCTTTCAACCCCTCCCAAACCTTAACTCTTTCTCCTTAATCCTTCTACTACTTTTATCTACCCTCACTTCTTCCCATCATGAATCCTACCAAGGAAAGCGTCGCAATGCAATATGACCAACAGCAACGAAAACTAACTCCAAGAATTAGATTCTGGTTCAAAATGAAGACTTACTCAAACCCAACGCTGCCCTAACAACAAGGGCCAAACAACTATTACAGCGATGCTACCCGCTAACTTTTAGACTTAATCAGATATTCTCTTCCTCTCATACTAGCCTTCACTATACGCCCCCAACTATGATGTACTGTATCCACCTAGTTTGCGTTTTTAGCCCTGTATCGCCAGCCTCATGACTTCACACCTACCGCCTACCCTCCCTTACGTATTCAACGTTTTCTTTTACTACCGACTCTTATCAATCCAGCCTCATCATCAAATCTCAAACATAAAAATAATCCAGCCACCCTAGCACTCCACTGCACTGTGTACCTAGCTCCTCAAAAAACTGCGGAATCGTTCCATAAAAAACCTCTGCAAGAGAAGACAATAGGTCGTCACAGCCACACAATTACACGAATACGCATAAAACTTTCCTGAAGAAAGTCCAAGAAAGCCAGAGAACAGAAAAAGTGAATCCTTCAAAGAAGGGCAAAGACAGGCAAAGACCAAAGCAACGCCAAAAGGACAGGGCAAATTTTTAAGTCCCGCATCAAAACTCTTGTTCTTCCCTTCCAACGTTAAGTAAACACAATTTTATTGCTACCCTCTTTCATCATGATTACATTCCTCACCCAGATAAGAATGAAACTTTAAAAGTGGTAGTGTAGAGAGTGTTCTGTAAGCCGATATACTTTGCTAAGCTGAGGCCTCTTTTTCCACGTTTCGACACCAAAACACTGTTAGTCCTTCTTGTTAGCCTCTCTTCTTTCTCTATTTCGCTAATAAAATGATCAGAATAATTCAAGATTATTCATGCATTCGTCATCTTCTGGGGGCTGTGAATCATTATCTAATATGTAAATCCTTGTCCGGATAGCATAAACATCAATATCAGGATTCACGTATGCATTACCTTGGCCATGATAAAAAAACTTTGAAGCCATCCAGTAGCTGTCAGTGATAGTGAAACTCAGTCAGAGGACGACTCATAGCTTTTCCTGAGAACATATCCAATCCAACCATCCGTTCAACACCTCACCTTCTTCTTCCTCCGCTTCGTGGTTCTTCGTCTTTCTTTCTCTCGTTCTTTTGCTTAGTTGTCTACTTTCAACTTTACCATTCCTCATGATGAGCAGTTATTTACGTATGTAAATATGCAAACTTCAATCCCAGTGATCAATGTGTACCGTATGCCAGCGAGACACACGCTCCACGCTCATATCCATATCATCAACCCCCTCCCAACTATCCTTTCCCTAAAATGAAAGCGTGTGTATTGCACGAACCTCAGCTATCCCGATTTGATCATCGTCATCGTCACCAGCTTACTCATTTCGCATACAAACAAAATCCCTTCCAACAAAACTTGTCTTCGTCATCCACGAAATCATTTTGAACGTTATAGTGATAAGTTTTCTCATTAGCCCCTGCCCCGACCCTTTATATACGGGGAGACGCAAATGATCGAACGACGTTGTTTTTAGAGGCTTGCTTACATTTTCGTAACTTAAAGGCAGTACTTAGCTTTTTTTACGATGCACCATTTGAAAGTGCATCTTCTAGTCTACAATTATGCGCTGCTTTCGTTATACTACTGTCACTGCGTTCATCGAAACAGCTGCAGCGCCGCGCGCCAAACCTTTTCTTTAGCGGTTAGACAAGAATTAGCAAACGCTGTTGATATTGTTTGATCCTACTTGAACGGAGGTGTCCGAAAAAGTTGTTTCTAACGGTTTAAGAAAGCTTAGCGGATTTTAAGTTTCTAGCTTCGTGGGAAAAAAGGTCAAGGCTGTGTTTGAACTCATTTTCGAACTCGAATTGTCAATTACAATTAAGCTTACTTTTAGGTTTAGACTAAAGTTCAAATTTATTGCGCAAGATGCTCCAATAAAAGAGCAACAATTTAAAGTCAAATCTTGTCAGAAAACTTTTGGAAAAAAGATTTTGTATAACTCAACTCAAGTTAAAGTTTGGTTAACAATATAAGATTTCATTCACATGCTCTGGAATGGAAATTTCGCCGAACTTTAACTGCTACAGACTTCCTACATAATTATGCGGCATAAAATTTTACTCGCAAATTTAAAACCTCAGCCACACTTTTTGACCTTATATACATAGTTTTTCGTATTCTCGCAGGTGTGCAAGAAGGAGTTTAACTAAATTACCTCGCACACCGACTATTTCCATGTCGTGTTTAGCTAAGAAGAACACGAGAGGAAGGGGGAAAGCAAACCGTCAAACAGATCAAAGTTCTACCGTAGCAATCACTAGTAACCTACCGACTACTGAGACACGGGGCACCGAACCTACGCCTCCCAACACAGTAAACGTTCCCGTACATCATTCGCTAACTTGACAGCAGCTTTGAATTATTCCACTACTACAAAACTACTACTCCTCTATGTAGGGGCAACATTTTTGACAATTGAGTAATCATGCCTTCGTTTGTTTAATATCCCTAGTTCTAGTAGAAACTAGTTTTCCTCTTTCTCCTATTGCATCTTAGCCCTTCCCTCCATCTATTTCCCTTTTTTCCTACCTTCTTAATTCCAGTCTTTCCCCGGTCTTTATTTACTCTTTCTTCCTCTCCCTCTGTATTCAAGCACGACGAATCCAAATCATCTTCCCTCTTTCTTTTTCATGAACTTATACAAGATCTGTTAACTCGACATATATCCTATAATACGTTAACCTGGTACATGATAGAAAGCGCACAGGTGGAACACTGTATGTCGTAGATCACTTTCATGCGCTCTTATCTCACTCATGCTTCCAGCTTCCAAAAATCCCACCAAGGAACTACACCCTTTTTCTTCTTCCTCAGCATATTCTGTTCCTCGGCTCTAGAAATGTCTTAGTTGAAAGCATAGAAAACTTGTTGCTGGAACGGAAGCATGAAGGCCTTTTGCATTACGGAGGGGAGGAGAGAACTCTTGGTTTGGTTAATTAAATATAACAGTTCTACCCTGCTAAATCTCTGCTGAAATCTAGAGTCCGCGAAGTATTTTTATATTTTTCGTACTGTCTACGCCGCATTCTTCCACTCATCCACTCTACTCATTATTCCCTTCCAAGATAATATTTTGCTCCTGCAAAATATATGGATACACCATGATAACCTTTTCGCAGTAAAAATCAAACAAATCATTTCAAAACTAGTTCACAAAAAGAGGCAATACACGGAATCCTTCGTGGAAGTAATATGTGGTTAGTTTTTCTTCTTCATTCTACTGATGTGAACTTCCGTGCAATTGCGCCAGTCCAAATTCAGAGAGGGAAAAAACTTTTAATTTTAACTACGATTAGCTCACGAGAATCAAGGAAATGCATTTTAGACTACATCAATTGAGCGTGAGCGGCGCCTGAGTTACTGCCATGGGAGAGGGAGATACGGGGGGTCGAATTAGTCGAATCCTGCCTGGTCCTAGTACCCGTGTGGCTTTTGCTATTATCTGTTGCTTCAAATATCAGAGAGGAGGCATAAGTGCGTATGTACCGATAGCCCGCGCAAAACGAACGCAAGTTGGAAATTTCACACACGTTAACGTAACTGTAGTATGGATTCGTATTCCACCGTTTTTCAACAAGTGACCGTGTGAAGAGTAAGAATTTGAGAACTTTCTAACGCGTAAAAACTCACAAAAGCTAGAGATCCTTACAAGGGATCTCAAGGTAGGTTCATAATTCATAATGTTCAATCTTAATTTTCTATCAGGCTAATTTTAAAAAAACGGTGAGATGTGAGTAAAACAACGTTTTTCTAGCCTTACGTAAAATTTAAAAAAACGGCCAGCCCTTTATATATAGCAAAGAACTGTTGCTCCATTGTTATTGATGCGATCGAGAAGAGCCAAGCGGCACAACTAAAATTTTACAGAATCGCGATTGCAGAAATGTGACAATAGCCTGAGAGAAGATTATTTGACCAACATGCTAAATTCACAATTCGATTCGACGCATCGCATAATGATTTCTAACTTTAAAATAAAATAATAGCAAAAGTTTAAAAGTCTGGAGTGAGACTGGATTATGTCTATCAAGATTATGAACCAAGTGTACCGTGTAACTTACTTCTTTTGCATTATCATGTACATACGTCTTGAAAACCCCAGTAAACCTCCGGGCACATGCCAACGTACACAATAACAATAACAGATACACAATTTCTCAAATACTCAAACTTTTACGGCAAGGAACTAACATTGAACATGCATAAACGGAGAAATCATTAGATTTATCGTTCCCTGTCTCCCCCTTTTGCTTATTAATACTTAACCAAATATATACTCTTTCAGAGACTCAACAACGAAAAATTGTTTTTCAATCGGAAATAACCTCTTCTCTAGCTATATGTTTACAATCCCATATCCACCCTGGACAATTTTGAAGAAATTTAACATTCAACATTACCTATTTTTTCGCTCCGAATCCGGGTTTATAGAATCTCCGGATTTACTTAAACTCCTTTTGGTAAAGTGATGAGAAAAACACAACTAAACGAAGGACACTTTCCGAAGCATGGTCAAAATCCGTTAAAAAGTTTTAAAAATAATTTCTTTTACACAGGGTCCTCTCGTCCTCACTTCTGGGCACAACACCGACCTTCGGTTTGAGAGCGTAGGAGAACACTCATGAAACGGAATGAGTATTTTCAGCTTCCAACTTACGTAGTGTAGCGCAACTCTAAGTTTGGTATGCGAGGAATGGGACAAAAGAATTCAGACTAAGTCAAGTTTTCAGGCGCACACCACTCCGCGCAGCCACCTGTAGATAGCTGCGTGGATGCGTCAATTCAAATTTCTTCCATGCTACAAAGCCATACCACATCCCCGCCGCCGCAGCTAGCATTTACCCCGCCACAGCTCAGGGAGGTAATTTTACTAAGCTCGTAGCTATTCCTACAACATGCTCACAGACTTTGTAAAATACATCCCCTGGTGCGTCGTTCATCCCGCTAGACTCGACAGTAGCATCTGTCCAAGGCTGTGTTGAGTCTTCATATTATATATATATAGTGCCCGTGAACCATCAAGGCATAGGGTTGCTTTGCAAATAATTCCAAAAGCCTAAGTCTCCCGTTTACCGCTGACAACTCCATGTGCCAAAAGGCGGAGAAATATTGTAAAACACCTCCTCCGACGAATTCCTCTCTCCGAGAGTTTTCAATCTTATGTTGATCTTAAGTTTATTTGTTGCATGCTGCGCTAGTAAAATGGTAAGGTATATGAAATACTGTCAACATTGTCGTAGACTTTGTAAAGATTAACCTTCCAGATTGCTGCTAGGGAAGGGAATAGGAAATAGTTGCAAATCCATGTGTACTTGTGCATGTGTGCTAGTCATATCCCTGTAGATAGGCAACGTGTTCGAATCCTCTAGTTTCAGACATCTGGCCGAAGACATTTTTAGGATTCCATAAAATTTGAGGGATTTCTTCATTGGTGGAATGTAAGTTTTCTAGCCGAATATTTTCTCTTCGCTGCTTGGAAATATCACATGTGAACGTCAACGTAGCTGCTTGAAATTTGGTTACAATCTTAAGAATTTGAAGGATGTTAGCAAAGTCGATAATACGAAGCTAATAAAGTATTCGATAACTTGTAGTTTTAAACATTTTTTCTTCCTCCCGAATATAGAGAGCCGGTAGGATGGATCTGTCAATGGATTTGAGTGCTCCGATCAGCGTCGAGTCTGACTTGGGGTCAAGCTTGAAAGGGGATATCATTATTCCGGCCGAGGTGGGAACTACAGCCGAGAATGAAAATACCAGCAAAGACTACAACACCCTTGATGAACCAATTATAGACACGATAGTGAGTTTTTAATTTTTAATTTTGAGTACATGTTCCACATTGAACATGTACGGAATTATGGTGTGGTAAAAATGGTGTTCTCAACTATTTGCATGATTCCATTCTAGACTCGTGACCTGAAGGCGATCGGGAAAAAGATTGCTACTGCTATGGCTCCTAAAACCAGCAACGTACTCATGAAAGAATGTGAGTATCTTTGGATCAAATTCCTTGATTAGCTTTCGTATAGTTGCGGTTATCCTTTGGCAAAATATCACGTTATTGCATCCTTAAATTCCAATCAGCACGTGATTAGAAAATGCATGGAATTCAAGTTTCTCTCTTCAGTTTTGAAGACTTTCATGTATTTTTACCGCCTATCTCGTAAAAATACTTTTAACGTAGTTTCACGCGGTGATAGAGACTGATTTTATAGATACCCAAATGAAGCTTGCTTTGAGTCTACACCTCATGCCACATGAATTTGATTCCTAACAAGCAATTGTTGTAATGCTGAAATTTTTCACGTGGCCGTAAAATCTCCGGGTCGTAGTTCCATTAGACGCAATATGTACGATAATTAAACTGACATTTATTTTAGTCATGCTTTGTTCTCTCATACTAATAAGCGTCATTGATTGTACTATTCCAGGGGATCTATGGGGCCCGCTCATAATGTGCACTTATATTGGACTGTGAGTCAACTTCTATTGTCTAAGATTGAATACGCTTTCCCCATGGATGGAACAAACACGATCTCTCTATTTCTAAATTATTCTAGGGTGCTTCAAAGCATTGTAGGGGATGCAGCAGGCTCGCAGTTTACGCAAATCTTCGTTGTATTCTGGCTAGGTGTCGCAGTCACAACTTACAATTTCGTCATTATATCGTCATCAAAAATGTAAGTTAGAACGGAGGGCACCAAAAGCATGATATTGGTAGACATGATATGGTGGAATCCAGCTCTTTAATTGCTTTTTGCAGATCCATATTCCAATGCGTCTGCGTCTTGGGCTACTGCTTAGGGCCTTTAGCTGTAGCGGTGACGGTATTCGAATCCATGCATCTGCTCAACGTTTCATCCGGAACAATTTTCCTGCGTTTCATTGTTTCAAGCCTTTGTGCTGGTTGGGCATCAATGGGTGAGTTGCTGGGAAGAAATAATTTAGCAAACTTTCCTCGATATGCAAATGGAGCGTCGTTGATTAATTAGTAAGTTGCGTAAAAAGTTAAACTTCTTTTTTCTTGTTTCGCAGCTGCCGTTCGGATCCTGGCAACTGCAACTGCTTCCGATAAAAAATACGTAGCCTTAACTCCTGTTATAGTCTTGTATGGACTCTTATCCTTGTTGATTCTTTATAACTCCGCCTCTTGATCGCAGTATTTATTGAAGACGATTCTTACTATATGTTAATATAGAGTATTCGGATACCTTATTTATCCTTTATTTATATGGGAACTAGAGTTATCCCTGCCATTCCAAAGGTCGTTGGTAAGTAGTTTGAGTAAACCAGCAATTGTCAATTGCATTTCATACGAATGCTCGTAACTCATCATTAGTTCCGTGTTGTATGACCATGTGTGCATTCTGCAGTGCTTGGGCTTTCAAAGAATGTATCTTGTACTGACTGAGTTTAATGGAAACCTAACCACTAACCACCGTAATATACTGAGATAAAGGCATTGAGAATGTATGCTTACGATTTATTTACTGCACCACCGGTACTATGGGCATGAATATTGGGATATGCGATGGAAAGTTACAGAAGATAATGATTTAACAGGTGGCAAAAAATATGCGTTAAATGTTACGAAAACTATACGTACATTTCCTATAGCAGATTCATAGGCCCTGGCTACACTTACTACTTACACAGAAGAAATTAAAGCTAATAGGAAGGTGGGAGGAACAAAGATTTTGATTTTTCAATTACATAATTGTGTTTCATAACGTTGAGCATGACTTAATGAAATATTATGAATCCACACAACACACTGTTACTTTAAGTTATACTAGACTAAAGGAAACGTCGCACTATATATGAGCAGACGAATATTAAATCAAAACATATGTATATACATAGGTAAAGTAAGTGAATTTGAATCTTCGCGGTCTTGCAGTGAACTCAATGGCTGGTCATAATCTGCAGAAGTTGTTCATCGAACTGTGTATGACTGGAACAGGCAGTGCTCTTGTAAAACTAGGAAATTATCACTTTACACATTGAGCGGATGGAGGCCGATTCTAATCAGGAACTGCTGTCTCAGAAATAGTTTCCGCCCATATGGATATCAGAACCGAAAAATTGGGCCATAGATTCTGGTGGCTCTGTTTCAAATTTCTTGACACACTGCATGTGGAAAAGATTGGAATAGGTTGGAAAAGAGAAGTACACCCACTATTTAGTAAATAATATTCAGCTGAGGTTGTGCAAATTAAGTTCAATTAATGGGAAAGCTAGTTTGCATTTTCCTCAGTTGTGTATATGGTAAAGAATAATTAGTCACGGCGTTTATTTAGTCATACAGTCGTCTTGTGAATAATCCCTCATCCATAGCTTTAGTTTCAAAAGTTTTTGCGAACCTGATAACTTTCTTAAGCAAAATTTGACTAGCGTCGTCTGATATTGTATAAGAAATTACTAAAATTTTATGAGGGACTCGTGTGTACCAATTACAGGATTTAATGTTGGCGTCTGTCTTGGAGAGGAGCCTTATGTTCAAAATATCAACAGATTATCCTATTGTAGTTACATCATAGGAATTGTTAGCTTTCATCCAGCTGCAGAAACAAAAGGAAACGTAAATTGATTACAGAAAAAAAACCATGACAGTTTGACAGAAAGAAGAAAAATTATTCTCACGTGTTATCTATCAAGTTTGTGGTGACAAAGATTTTAACTGGATCATTAACCTGGGACACGTGTATAAACAAGGTAATGTCATCCGCGCATAATTAATAATCTGCTTCTTAATTATTAGCCTGACTGACGTTTCGTACTGATGTAACCAGCTTTGCGTGTCTGCTTTCGGTTGCAGGCGAATCACAAACGTTACATTATTTGTCACAACATAGCATGCATACATAATATTAATTTCGGCTGGGGTGGAGTTATTTTTACAATGCCATCATAGTAATGACGTATAAATAGAATTTAGTTGGAGAAAGACTCAAGTTCAAAAACTCTCCGAAATATTCAAAAATTTGAAGCAGCTTATAATGAAAAAGAAACATTTTTAGTCTAGTCATACTTGTGTGCTTTCGTTATCGCATGCTCGGTTAATTGCAGAATAGGCTTATGCAACTGATGCTTAAATACACAAAACGAAATAGATTATCTCATGATCCATTGAAGTGTAGTCAAGAACTCTTGCTGTGTTTGGTAGTCTGTTAGCGAGCAAGAGTCAAGTCTCACTTGATCAACAATACCAAAGATTTGCAAATCCGAAAAAGTTTTAACTAGCGGGACCAATGTTCTGTGGAGTCCGAGAGCGTTAAGTCAGCGCCTATCGGAAAAATTTATTAATGATAAGCTAATTAATCCTCATACGCGGCAGCGTTAAGTTTTATCCTGGAGCTGTTTATTTAATCCCTAAAAGCCGTACTCACCTTAACGTGCTTTCAAAATCAAATAACTGACCTGCAATTATTTTAAATTAGCCTATTAAGACCAAGCCAATAACTCCGCTAACTTAGCGTTCCACCAAAACAAATCGCAGCTCCCCTGGTGGTAAAGTTTTCCTATAGGATGGTTTAAAACTCTCGAGTGAGACTGGACTAATTGAAGTGTATATTTCTAGTAGCTAGTTGATAGAACATGTTGTAAGCTGTGACAGCTTGAAACTCATTTCACTCATAATCTTTATCCAATTATTAGTTAACGTTTATAATCCATGCCCTAAACTTTATAATTTATACCCCACAAATCCGGGCGTTCTGTCCATAGGATTCTCCTAAAAAAGCAGCCACTCTTGGTTAAAAAATATGAATTTTAGATAAAGCTATGATGCTGACATGAGCATCTGATCTAAATGTGAACTGATGCACAATGCGCACTCTCAAAGAGGGTGACCTGTCAGGTATATAAGGTTTGTACGTATGTAATGGGGATCACAGCAGGTAATCATGATGTGGCTGTTGCTTCTGACATGAGTAGTAGTCTTGACATTTGACTGGAAGTCGGGCAGGATATCTCTTGACAGGATGCAAGTAAATGTTGTGCTTGTTAAGTTGACGAATGGAAAGTTAGAATAGGTTGACTGATTGTGTATGCATTTTGGTAAGGTGCTAATGTAGGGGCTGCGTGCTTCTGGTTCGTATATTTTTCTAAAAGTAATCATTCCGTACACCTCACCTCACACCTAGACTAGTTAGTGTAACACATGGTGCGGTGCTTGTTCCATGTGCTGTATTCTTGGGTAATCTTTGGTTATCGCTGTGCGCTAGTAGCCACAGTTCGGAAGTAAATCTTGCTTGCGACGTGAATTCCGCCAGTTCTTTCAGTTTTCCGAAATTAAAAGAACTAGTGCAATAGTGCCGTCGGCGATGATGGTAATTCAGAAATTCTGATAACATTTGAACCGTGTCGCACTTTACGAGATATTAAATTAAACTTCTTCAGGAATTTGATCATTTTCAGGGCCACCGCAGAGATTAATCCTCTTATCGAGGCTATTCTAGCGCTTAAGAATTTAGCGTGATCTCTACTGATCTTTTAGTTATATGTACGGTAGTTAGATATAGGGATACGAAATAAAGCTCCTTCACACTGAGACAGGGGAATCTGATAAAGACTACATATTCAGTGTATGGATTGGAAGCTATACATGTATTACTATAATCCTAAGCGCAAGCACACGTTAATTTAAATTCACAGGGTTGTTCCATTTCGGAGCCGTGTTAGTGTGATGAGTTGTGAAGATAATATTTAATCGTCAGTTCATCTATATTGTTTGTAATGCTTTAATTTTCAAAACCTTTTACCTCTTCCAGGTTAGAAGGCGTCACGTTCGTCCCGCAATAGAAATAACGGGCTCGGGGTAATTTACCACAATTGCAATGATAAGAAAAGAAGAAGCCGAACCTTTGTTGGATGCGGGATCACATCATGATGGGTAATTTTAATAGTTTTGCCAGGCCTAAACCCCAATGGGCATTAGAAAACATTATGCGGTTTTCTACAGCTTTCCTACCAACTGGTTCAATAATAATAATGGCGTAAGCGTCAGTCCTAGAAATAGAATATGCATTGACTCTTCTCTCAAAAATTCTCTCAGTCTTTGCAAAATTCCTCTTGTAGATTGAGATAGCTTCATAAGTCAAGAATGTATCAATATTATGTTATTTGTATCTGTGAGAACGCCACGTGGACATTATTTAAACGGATTGATACTAATCTGCAGTCTGTAGGTGATATCGAGAAAAACATCTGCTTACTTTTCGGCTGCCATCCTCAACTGGTGCAAAACTAAGTTTAACCCTGAGTGATTGTTTCAACATTTATTATGAGTACGTATGAGCGTATACCCTTGAGTAAAGGACGGTATGGTCGTGCTAAACTAAAAACCTTGAACTTCTAAAATAGTTTGCAAAAAATTTAATTGTTTACCATTTCAGATTTTTAAGTTTTGTTATGAGATCGATAGGAGACGTTCCACCTTGACATGCTCTTTAATAACTAGTATGTCTTGTTGCACCTTAAGCAAACTGCTAGAAGTTGAATATAAGGACTCCAATTTTTCCTAAATTCGGTCTGAAAATTACGTTGAATACTAGTATTTCAAACACGGTAGTGTGGAATCGTTTCGTGTTTAACCACACAAAGGACATGCTGGCATACATATATGGTGTAGCTCCCACAGCACAATGATCTCAGCTACCCTAAAGTAATACCTTGTTTTTGGATAATAATTTTAGGAACGCACTTAAGAGGGAATATTAGTCTCCTTAATGACATCTGCGTTTGAAATGTTGAACAAAACTAGACGACGTTCTAGTGTCACAGTCAGTAGCGGAAGTTCAGCTTGCCTAGTATCGACTCAAATTGTTTATTAAAACGTGTTGTAGGGGTCTCACTTGATAACCGTAATTTTGTTGTGTAGCTGCAAGGTGTAACTATACTATACATTCGAAATGAAGAAAAAGTCAGTACAATTTATTCAAGGGGGCTCCCATCGTGTAATTTTCGAGATTAAAGATCATTCTAGCGACTTTTCAGAATCTTATTTTCCCATCATAAATTTCAAATTTTGGTTTGTGTTTTTCGGTTTTCAGAGGCCAGGATTCGGATACTGAGTACCCGGCATCAAAACAAGGAGGTTCTAAAAATAAAGTAACTGCAATCTCGTTACAGAAACCTACTGCTGACCATGACTACTCCATTACGGGCGAGCATTTCGACCCACTTTCACGGCGAACTGTGGACCATCCCACATCGTAAGGACTGAATGCTTCGGATGTAGTCGTATAGACATTTATGGATGAATCAAATCATTTATAAAATTTGCGGTTGCTTTTAGAAACGTGGACACCATGATCCATTTATTAAAAGGGAACATTGGGACTGGTATTCTGGCTATGCCAGATGCATTCAAGAATGCTGGCCTTGTAGTG
Source organism: Sminthurides aquaticus (assembly GCA_906901655.1). Lineage (NCBI taxonomy): Eukaryota > Metazoa > Arthropoda > Collembola > Symphypleona > Sminthurididae > Sminthurides > Sminthurides aquaticus. The sequence goes on from CAJQTT010000001.1 coordinate 897,118, forward strand.
GGGACACTTGGTACGGTCCTAATAGGGCTCATTTGTGTTCACACCATGCACATTTTGGTACTGCTTAGCACTAAGCACAGTTCACGTTTCATAATCCTATTAAAATAGACTGAGTATTTCATAATCTAATATGGGTTACCGTTTCCTTGCAGGTCAAATGTTCACATGAACTATGCAGGCGCACGCAAGTTCCATCTTTAAGTTTTGCAGAGGTCACCGAAGTTTCGTTCAAAGTTGGTCCAGCTGGATTGAGGAGATTTTCGTCTATAGCAAAGTAAGTTGGGAAATTAAAATTTGTGCAGTAAGTGATTTGGATTCTCTGAAGATTGAAAATTGACAAATTTAACTACTTTATAACTACGGGACGTTTGTTTTTCAGAAAACTGATCAACGGTTTTTTGTGCATAACCCAACTTGGATTCTGTTGTGTCTACTTTGTCTTTGTTGCAACAAATTTAGAGCAGGTATTTTGTTTTCCAATCAGTACATTGGCATATACTATGCTTTTGTTTGAGTTGGTGTCGGAGTTTATTCTGAAATCGATTGGCGTTTTCAGTTGATCAGAATCCGGTGGGGCTTTACTCTTGACACACGAGTTTACATGGCAATGCTACTGATACCCATGATCATGTTGAACCTTATTCGAAACCTGAAGCTTCTTGCTCCATTCATGATGATTGCTAATGTCTGCATGGGCGCTGGGTTGGTCGTAATTTTCTACTTCGTCCTCCAAGATTTACCTCCTGTATCCGAGCGAGCGTCTTCTGTTTCTTGGAAGCTTCTACCATTATATTTTGGTACTGCAATTTATGCATTCGAGGGCATTGGCATGGTAAGTAACCTTAGAAGTGTGGAATATATTTCCTAATGTGTAGTATTTGAATGTATTGCTTAATTCTCATTATCTCCTCTCGTAATGTAGGTGCTTCCACTGGAAAATTCCATGGCTAATCCACAGGACTTTGGCGGTTGGAATGGTGTGCTTAACACTAGTATGGTTATTGTTGGTTGCTTGTACACCGCTGTGGGATTTTTCGGCTACCTGAAATACGGAGATGATGCAAAGGGGAGCATTACTTTGAACTTACCAGAAGACAATTTGTAAGTTTCATCTCGTTCATTATGGACCACAGAGTTGTTGGCAAAGAAATAACTAATTGGTAATTCAATCATTTTGTACGGTACAAATTCCAGATTGGCCCAATCCGTACGACTCATGATGGCACTCTCTATATTTCTATCCTACGCTCTACAGTTTTATGTTCCAATAGAGATCGTATGGCCTTCCTTAAAATCGAAGATACCCACTGAGAAAATGCAACTCGTTTTGGAGTATACATTCCGTTCAGTACTCGTAATTTTTACTTGTAAGTGTTTTTATGTTATTTCGTTACACACTATAATTGGGCCACTTTGAACTCGAGTCTGACGTATTACTGGGTTTTACAGTTGCGATGGCCGCCTTGATTCCAGATCTAGGCTTGTTCATTTCTCTAGTCGGAGCTGTCAGTAGCTCTACGCTGGCACTGGTATTTCCCCCACTTATCAACATTTTAACCTACTATTCTCAAGGATACGGTCCATACCGCTGGACTCTCTGGAAGGATTTGTTTATAATCACGTTTGGTATGATCGGTTTCCTCGCAGGAACATATGTCAGCGTGGAAAACATTTTGCACGGCGCGAGTACTCCTGCTTAACCAGTCGGATCATCAAGTTTCGTGTTTATTAGATTTCGAATTCCTTATTGAATTGCAGGGCATGTCGGTTAAAACACTGACTATTTTCCTAAAATTGAGATTTTAGGTAGCATTTGATTTTCTATTCATCATGATGTACGATTTCAGACCGGAATTCCAGGAAAATTTAAAGAGACTTTACTCATTATGTAACCGTCAGCCAATTGAAAGAGATAGAATACGTTCCTTAGAGTCAGTTCTAGTGGTTGATCTTAAAATTAGCAGAAGCGAAGAGCATATAACGCATGTGAGTGTTAAATGAATTGAGTATGTAGAGTTTATGCAGGCCTGCGCAAACGTAGAAGCTGGTATCGCATTCCTTCTGGAGACTGATACGGTAGAATAGTTAAGTTTGAAGTCAGTACTTGTGGATACAAAATGGTTGCAATGAGATAATTTTTGAACTGATTATTTGTTAAGTTTAAATTACTTGAGGAATTTGCGTTCTTCCATAGTACATAACTTATGGCATGCGTGTATTGGGGTATTATAGAAACAAGCTTAGTTGCAGTTTGTTTCATAGACTCGTATTTCTGCTAGTACGAGCAAGCTATGTATTCTGCTGTTGTTTGATAAAAGCCAATCAGTTTTTATTATTTTATGGTGTGCAGCAAAACTTTATTAGAAGGGTCAGTCTGCTGGATTTGTATTGTAAATATAATAGATCGTTAAGATCCATGTGGAGTGATCGCCTGTACGAAAGCTAATTAACTTTTAGTTCTTGCTATTTGTACGAATCTGTAACAATTTCAGGGTATGTGTACGCTGATTTTTAATTTAACTTCGCATTGTCGTCTCGCTTCAGATGGTTTCAAGTCAGATTACTCTTCATTCCGCCCCTTCCGATATATACACGTAAGAGTGGGAGTTGCTGGAAAATAAAGCTAGAAATTATATTAATTGCTTTAACAAGGAATGAATACAAAAAGATAATATAATAAGAGTAACAGAGTGCGTAAAAGCATTTAATGTCGAAGTCTTAGGTTGCAGTTGTTAGCTTTCAAAAGAATAGTAGATATTATTGAAAACATTATTCAGAAATTTACACTGTGTTAATCCAAGCAATCAAGTCGGATTCAAATCCTGAAATCGTGTCTTTTGAATTATCCTGATCAAAGGTTCTAATCTATAGATATTGTAGTTTGAGCGCAATGTAATGTAAGTGACTCCCCGCAGTAGTGAACATTATACAAATCCTTAAAATACGAAAAGAAAATGTCTATATATATTCTGTGATGGTGCTACATTATTTCCGTTCGTTGTAAGAAATCGCTTTATTTGGGAAACGAGAAGTATTCAAGTAGCTTCTCTAGCACAAATAAGTTCACTCTGTTGTTTGAATGTATATATACGCGTTAATGGTACAAGGAACTGGTTGCCAGGTTCTTCTGTGCTGATGATGATGCAAAAACTGTTTTCATCTATTGAAATGGATCTATTTTTTGGCGAAATCGATTAAATATTTACTCGGTAGTGCGATGTTCGCAAAATTGCATTAGATTTTAATTGTGGACGGTGAAATAGTTTTGGAAATTCGATATTTTTGCGCTTGGAACGCACAGCATCTCTGCCACAAGTTAAGTTGTTTGTTCATTGAGCTTGAAAATTTCTGTTCTAATTTAGTGTTTTACTTGATAAGGTGCTGAAATTGCGGGCAACGCAGTCTTACGACGGGTGCCTCGTGTTTTGTGATTTGGTGTCGTATACAATTCCATTTTCGATGTCAATCTCGTGCATACTTGCCAAAGAGCACGCACATAATGTCGATCCGCACTCCATGTAGACAAACCATAATTACTTTTCTCTCTTTCTGTACACTTATTTTCAACTCAGAGTAAATTCCAATGTGCTTGTTCGGATATAAACAAAGATTTCATCTTTGTCATTGACTAAATCGCGTTCCGTGCGGAGGCGTTACAGAAGTTTAGAAGCCGAACAAAAAGGTTTGGTAGGGAAATGTAACTCCCAATTTCAAGGATAAAAGTAGGTCAAGCATACCGATTCGCATATTGAGTTTTTCGTTTGTAGCTTGAAATATTTAAAACGTTTTAATATTGCGCTTCATTGGCAGCTTCATGGATGCCGCTTGATCATTTCCATAAGTGATATGTATGCGCATTTCTAAATTCCAGTAACATCTTGAAGCAGTCCTGAACCTTAAATAGTATTAAAAATGCTAACGACTAAAAAATGTTTAATAGCACAAGTATTATCGTTTAATTCTCGAAACATAATATAAAATATTTTCCATCGAAGCACAGCATGGGCAACCATGCAGATATTCCAACACTTTTTATAGGCTTGTCCTAGATGGGGGAAAAAGTTGTTCTCTTTATCCCACACTCATCACATGCCGTTTTTGACAGACCTATTGTGGTTTATGACATTTGAGGGAAAAGCTGAAATCTTTGCTGTCATCTGTATAGAGTATTGGCAGTATCCCTTTGATTGCTACTGATGATTCCAAATGATCTAACATCATCTGGGAAGTTTTCATTTAACAAGCTTATATTCATCCTGGCGCCGCATATTGAAGCAAAAGCAAAGAAAGTTGAAAGGTTTCCAAAGAGTTATAAAGATAATTCTTTTTATTTAAACTCTCTAATAGTTTTACAGATAGCTGTTAAATATTATTGTCAACAATCGGGAGATCACACCAGCTTTTCAGCAATGCTCATGAAAAGCAGTGCATAAAATCATTTTTACGCTCATGACGCTAACATCAAAGTCCTGCGTGATTGCTTTTCTAATCTCTAAAACTTTAAAGCCATTGAGTAGTTTGAAACCCCACTTCGATCCATATGAACAATAGGATGGTTGCAATCAATTTCAAAATATTGTTAAAAAACCATGGTCTCGCCACTTGTCCTGATATTCCTAAGTTTCCAGGTAAGTGTATCTACTTAGGCATTGTTACGCAATTACCGTAGAAAGCAGTGTTAACGGTCGAATGAAAATGCAAGATAAGTTTTGGACATGACACAGGTGCATTTGTACCGATAGCCCTCGCAAATGCTATTTCGCATTTGTACCGTTAGCCAGCTAATTCGTACCAGTACACCGGTGCAAATGCACCATTAGCCCTCGCATTTGCTAAATAAACTCAAACCAAAATTCGTACGTAAGGTAGTGTGTTAGGTACATACGGGACCAAAAATATAAGTGGACAATGCTATTCCCAAAATTTACACATCTGATGACAGCTCATATTTTCAGGATTAGAAATGCACGGGCGTTTAACGTCTCCAGATAATAGAAAATTATAATGTAGAAAATAATTGTAAAACGGAATAACTTTGAAGTTGAGAATCAATTATTTACCTTCAAAATAATTCTAATAGAAACTAGCAAATGGCTGTAGGTAGATGTGTAGGTGCCACGTGTGGCATATCTAAGTTTTATTTCTGCAATAAGCATAGCATCTTCCCTCCAACTACAATTTTCATACACCAACTACATTTTGTGTATTTTTTGTCCCCTATCTAATAAAATCTTCTCTGAGGTGGTCAGGTCAAATTTCAGCTGGTAAGGTCAATTTTATTGAAAATTGTGCTCTTTTCTACGGTTATTGTAGCAAATGCGAGGGCTTACAGTGCAAATTCACCTGTCAGTTATAATACAGTGCAGGAGGAACATACACGTACTGTCCCCTCGTATGAGTTGCGCTTTATGTATTCCAGGGCATAGCCCGCGTTTCCAGGGGCATTTAGTGTAAGCCGGGAAACATTATTTGTACGCCGATCTGAGTTTTCTTGGTTTAGATGCTGTGGAAATCTTCATTACAAGCGGATTCTGAAAATTCTTTTTTTCAATCGTATCTGCAGCTCACACCGCACAATATTCTGGGCTGCAAGGAAAGGTAGCGCTTATGGTTAAAGAGGAAACCATGATTAAAGTTTGTCTAGCGAACACTTTTGACGTTAGACTCGCCTTTAGCTCTCACAGGGAAACAAAAAGTGTATCCCAGCGGACATTTCTTATGCTCTCCGTGGCATACACCTAATGTTTCCTTCGACACCCTTTGTATGATAAACATAAACTGTAATAAGTTCTAGTTCTATGAACGTCTCACGCGGTGAATGTATGAGAAAGAGTAAAGCATACTATTTCTTTGTAATTCAATCATTTATTAAGATACAATGGAGACCAGGGTTCTTAATAGAGAAGAGTTATAGGAGTAACAGAGGGGACAGTAATTGAATAATAATGAAATAATTGATGAAGCGGCGGCTACTGTGAGAGGTTTGACAGGTAAGTTACTAGTCTAGGTAGGTGGTAGAGACAAGTTAGCGTTGGCTAAAAGTTTCCGAGTGTTTGGAATCACTTCTATAAATGTTTCTCGTCAACTAGACTAACCTGATCCTCCTATCCCTACCCTATTGATGGTTTCGATTAAGACAGGACGAATATTGTTAGCAAGAACATTCAAGAGTTGTTGTTTTCCTACAGTTAATTTCTGATCGCGTATTCTAAAGCTTATATACTGTAACACAGACAATTGTGCATTTTAAAATCTCTGGAATTGAAATGAGAGGAAAATATTAATATCGCATATTATATCTGTATAATAATGTGATGTATCAAGAAAGAGTATGAGGTGAACTGAGACGAAGTTTGGTAAAAAATAAAACAATTTGTACAATAACCCACGTTCGTGGGTTAATTTACATGATATCATAGATCTCCACGGAGTAACATCTAAGAAATAAATAATTAGCTCTGTGCAGACTTGGAAATATCTCCTCTTTCACCTATGTACAGTGTATATATCAGTCATACAGTCTGTCACGTGTATACGTATTTACAACCTCAGCTAATTCATTATAGACATTTTTTGTGGCGCTCCAAACCCAGGAAGAAGCGCCACCATTTACATTCCTTCCAGACATTTAAAAGCTTGTGAGCTTTTAGGACAAATACTCCCAATCACTATATTCCCTACCACATCTTCACAAATAATAATCAAGCTATTCTGGCATATTGAACTAGAAGTCTGTCAAAGATAGGCTGATGGGGTAGGATCAGAATGATTACAGGGATGCCGAAATAATGAGGGAAGAAAAAGATAATTTAAAAACATCAAGCAGCAAGAATTCAAAAATGAATTCTGACAAAGCTTCACTTGACCTAAATGAACGGTTGTTGTTATTGAATTGGTTTAGGGTTGAGAATATTTTTTTCTCAGACTTGTCTATCCGTCTATCTTTCTCTGTGGCGACAGGGAACAAAATATTGGACTGGCTCCGTCGAACTTGCACTAACAATCATGGTATGACAGCCCAGACGAAATGAAACAAGTATTTTTGCTACTAGTTGGACAAGTTCAACCAATAACGACTAAATGTAGCAGTACATGAGGATGAAAACAAAGAATTAGTTGAAATACAAGTGACAATGGAAAACAGGAAAAAGTAAAGTGGGAATATGAGAGGAAAAGAGCTGGTGTGCTCTTTATCTTTTCAGCATTTTATAATAATTGCCAAATGACTAATGGTGTCCAAACTTAAAGATGAAGGGGTGTTGTAGGATTGTTGTTCCTAAATCGTGGAGCGGATTGCATTATTATTTAATTAATCATACGATCCTTATATTCCAGCTCATTCTCCGAAAGATTGTTGTGGGCAAGGGAGAAGTTCGTAACAGATCCGGGTAGACTAGTTAGTGAAAAGCTTAAAGTCTTCATTAACTATGGATAACTAGCTTTTAGATTGGCAAGAATGAATGGAGGAGAGCGCTATAGTTGAAGCTTAGCAAGGTACAAGCTACATTTCTTCTCATCTACTACTCCTATTTAGTTGACGTAATATAAAACTCTCGTTCCAGAAGGTTTCAATCATAATTTCTAGCACTCAATCATGCATTTCTTGTACTCTTCTGAAGTTTTATAGTTCTAGGGTAGTTTTCTATGTACAATAAATATACAAGCTGATATCATTTATCTCCGCAATTCAGTTACCGTCTCCTCCCTTCTACTATACTCGGAGTCCTTTCCTTAGCTTTCTCTTCTTTATGTATTGTTTGGCTAGAGTATCCTTGTAGGAGGATGCTGGTCAGAAACGAATAATAATAGATTCTCTACGCTCATGTGGTAATTTCTCCGTACGTACACTGGATTGGGCATACGGTAGTGGTATAGGAATGAGAATTCACTAGGCAAATAACTAATTACGTAGCCTACTTACAGCGAAACAATAATAATAGATATATAGAATAATAATATAATAATAATAAACAATGCCGGTGGATTTTTTCGGCGCTGACTTTGAAAAACATCCGAGGCGTTTCTCTTAAAACCACTTGAATCTCTTTATGTTAAAGTCGTCCTGAGAGAATCCTGACGAGAGACGCTTGCCGTAAGGAGAAAAGTAGTCAGGACTGTTGTACTGAGTATCGTCAACGTGATTGTCCATAACATCGTTGTAAGTGTAGTCATCCTCCCATGGGAAGCCCTTGCCGAAGATGTCGAGGAGGCGGAAAGAGTCTCCGGGTAGTTCGTTTTCGGTTTCTTCCCGATCCCGGAACTCATCTTGCCAATTGTAGTATTCATTGTCGTTGAATTTCCCACCGCTAGTACTCCCTCCAGGTCCTTGTTGAGTTTTGGGCTCTTGCTGTTGGTTGGCTGTGCTGGAAGGAAGCTCGACGGAAATTGGGGCGTCGCTAGTCCTCCCTTCAATGTCCACCCTTGACACTGGTACTTTCTTCAATTCTTCTTCCTTCTCAGCAGGTCTTGAGTTTTCGATTTCTTCCTCAGAGTCGGGACAGACTGGTTCAGGGCAACAATCCGGATAGGATTTTGCCTTGTCCTCGACCAAATAACAAGGAGCGTCTACGCCGACACGTCCACATCTGTAAAAATATTTAAAGAGATGGGAAATTAATATTTAATTCAAATCTTTCCTGCATATTTTGCAAATCCTAGACAGGCATGCCTCTCCCACGTCTAAATACGCTTATCATCCTAATCTAAATGGGACAATCCAGACAGACAGATAACTACGATTCTGTCAAAAAAGCATCATCACTGCGCGCAGCAGCTACCTGTCTAACTAGCCTAGGCACGGCGTCTCTCAGGTTATATTATTCATTAGAACCACTAGTGATATCGATCTCATGTTGCTTCCCATCCCCGGAATTCCTTCAGTTATTCTTTTCACTCCTTTTTATCGTTGAACTATAAATTAATGATGCAGGGATTGTGGTAAACAAAGATGGATCTTGGTTCTCCTACATTTATCCAAGCTTGAATTCCTGCATTTAGCAAATCTTCTCCTAAACTTTTCCTTTAATCCATGTATGAGCTGAATATTAGAGATGAAGGGTGCTTACAGAATGGCCTGCCTTGGGTACAAAAACTAGAACTGCAAGTTTCTTTCCAACCCCACCGTACACTAACAAATCATTTATGGCTTATTCTCACATTGTTCGCAAAATCCTATGGTCAAAGCCGATAATTTTTGCGAGTATATATACATTGTTTTGTAACTATTGTATCTAGTGTCTTCTTAAAATCATTCCCTGCCTACTGTTACAATAGCAACAATTTAAAGTGTATGGATGGATGATTAACATCTCACAGTGCATGCTTCATTTTTTATTCAAGTCTGCAAAACCCACAATACCATCAAGCCGATACTGAAAATCCATTATTTTGCCGAGATTTTATTTAATCACGTTAGTGATAAAAACAGGAGGTGGTCTCCGTAATAATATATACTTTGCAGCTAAGTTAAAAAAAACTCCAATAATTTGTTGCTCACAATGTCTTAAAACACACTCCAGGATATTTCCCTGAGAATATGTCCACTCAACCCATCTCAAACCCTTAGATGCCTACCACATCATATCCTAATGTGAATCTCAGGGCCAGTGAAATTTGATACTCTCTATCGTCTTTGCAAACTTAATTAATTGCTCTCTTTGCAACAATATATACTTTTAAAGTGATGGCTTTATTTGCCATTGCCTGTTTCACACATCTCACCCTATACTTATACCCACCACTCAATTCTCCGTGTAGCTCAACATTTGAAGAAATTGTCATGTAGGATTGAAATCAAGATAAGCTTTTTATAAACTAATTCATTTTTTTCCCTTGTGGTTGTCACATGAAACATATCACATCGCTATTCTACTCTGCATCTTCGCTTGATTCCAACAACAAATCCTTTGAAAATTTTTTTTTGCAAACTTTTATTCCACACTCCCACATTACTGTCCACTCCTTTCGTCCTACTGTCACTGTCCAGGATCTCTATAGATGGTCTTGTCCAGGACAGAGGACAGTAAGGAGTGAGGATAAATGGTATCGCACCGAAGCCCTGACAGAATCCATTGTTTCCCACACGTGTAAACAAACATATGACTTGGGATGTAACACCTAATCTTTCATTCCCCCAAAACTAGCCTATTCCTCTTCTCATCCTGCGCAAGTATCATGTTCCTTCAGTACATATCTCTTTTTAAATCTCATTTGAATGAATGACTGTAAATCAAAGATGGAATTTCTCAAGGTGCGACTCAACCAGGAACCATAACTGCAATTGACTATACGCTACAACATTTCGTATGTTCAAATGTTCACCTCCATCCAACCCTTATATACTAATCATGTAGCATATGAATTCACAAATGAGCCTCTTATCCAAAACTGTGAACCCTTAACTAGGAAAAAGTGATGCAACTCAACTAAGTCTACATTAACCGAAGGGCCTCGGAAGGATACATGGGTAATTGGAGGAATCGTGTTACACGATTGGCCTATCTATTGCCCACCGCCTTTCTCTATTTACTATTCCATCAAGTATTAATTACTATTATTTCGTGAGGCAAATCTGGAGCTCCTAATCTCCCACCTCGTCTTCAAAATCCAACCCCTTGTAATAAACCGAGTGGACCTAGAAATGATTTCTCGTGGCAGAACAAACCCTCCTCGGGTGGAACATCCGGTTCGAGAAGGCTATCACCCCATATGCTGAGTCGTGCAAAAAGAAACTATCCTGCAAAATTCCCAGACGTAATAAGGCTAAATTAGCATAGGCGAATCCTCGGATGAGCGCTGCCTTTTTACCTGTCTATTTCTCTTTCAGTATCATTTATCCTCCTCCTTGCTATACGTGCTATTGGAGAGGATGACTGGTGTTGGCGTAATCCTAGAAGAGCCGGTTGAAATATTTACTATACCAGCACGATAATTCCTAAAACAATGTGCTCCACAACTATTCGTCTCCGCAAAATAGGATTATGTCCATGTTGCATGCATATGTCGTATCTAAAATCCTGTATCCCGTCCCCGTCCCGCCTCAACAACAATCTCAGGTATGCAAAAGTAGTAAAGTTTGAGCAACTGAGGACGAACAAGAATGGTATGTAATAGGAGGATGAGACAGTGCAAATAAAAAATCCGTATAAAACATTCACCTTCATCGCCAGAATCTTACTTAATTCTTTCCTTGCTTCACCCATCGGAATTCGCAACGAAGATGGTCACAGTATTTATCAGGATGAGCATGCATGTGTAACGTGACGTGCGTGTACGTACTTACAAGACTCGTGCATCCGGCTCATTCCCATCCCATCCCTTGCAAGCTAGAGGATTACCCGCTTTTACTACTTCAAGTAGCATGGGCAAGGACGGTCACGTTCAATATCTTTCCATCATTTTCTTGTTTACAAACGTATTTACTTTGCATATTTTTGCATACCCGTATATCTTCCTTTCTCCAACATCTTTTCCTCAACCTTGCAAGTCTCTTGCATCCCCCTCCCATCTTTCCATTTTGCAACCTTCCTCCCCCCGCCTCAACAACATAGTCTTCCTCGACCTTTGTCACAAAAATTTAAAATTCATAGGCCACAACTACTTTAGCCTTCATTGCGGCGAAATTCTTTGGCATCCGATTAATTTTTCATACCGAATTCCTTTCCATACAACACAGCAAAGTAGAAAGAATTTCCCGCTGCTATTCCATCCTGCAGATTTTATTTTTTGGGCTTTGATATCATTGCAAACTATAATTTAATTGATGAACTGTAACTGCCTTCTTAGATAGAATGAGAAAAATGTTGGACCTGATATTGTAGTAACCTGCTGCTTAAAGTTGAAGTACGCAAAAAGTATTTGTAAACTGACGACATTTTTATACGCCTACAAATTCTGATAATTATCTTTGACCTAGCGGAAGCTTATCTTGGAATCTAATGGGGGAAGAAGAAGGCCGACGACTGAAATAAAATGACAATCTATTGTTTCTATCTCATCAAACTACAGCTCAAACACAATACTCACACATCATTAGCACTCATCTCTTGCCATGTACAACGCGTATACAAGGTGCGCGTATAAATATAAAACTAGCTAAAAATATAATTACCCCAACTACTGTCAAAGATGCATTCAACTCTACAAGTTTTATCTCCTTCCTTTATCATTCATGCATTTCCTTACTCCTTTAAAAACTGAACATCACACACAAAATATGGACGCGACACACGCCGCCACGCCGCCTAGACAAGCAAGCTTCCCTACACTACACGCATGGAAATGGGTAACCAAAGAGACATGTTATTACAATCTCACCTATCTTCCTGCATTATTGTCGTCTCCAGCCACTTGTTTTCAAATCACCGTCGTACAAGGATGTCAAATATTATGATGACATTTTTATCTTCTTCTTATACCTTCTGCTTCCAAGAGGAATCAACTATATCCACAGCAACCCAAGTTTAAATCCATATAAATCTTTCCAACTCTCATTAAAATGTCGTCAATGACCATACGGAATCTTGTTTCTGGCTCTAATTAAATAGCCGACGCAGCGTTGGTGACTAATTTGAAGAACACACTTGTTTACTGTATGCTTCTTCCTAGGCTACCCTTGTCGTCCTGGCTGAAAAGGGACAATTTATTGCAGCAGCTCCTTGGTTTTTTCGACTTTAACTACTCCAAGCAACCAACGCAAGGAAATAATGAAGAAAAAAGGAAATGCCTCACTTCACATTCATATAACTTAATCCTCCCACCAGATGCAGGCTATACAACGTCGTCACAAATGAAGGATTTCAATATAATTAATGAGTAATTCCTATACCAATTTTAAACCAGCTAAGTAACTTGGTCCTACAAAAACCAAATTCGCATCATACTCTTAGGTTTGCAAATGCTACTTGAAAAAAATAATCGTCCTCTTGCTCTGCTTCCTCTGGAATTTACAATGTCCTCAGCCTCTTTGTCACGTTTTTTTCAAAGGCTCGAGTCGGAGGAGTTACCTCTTTGAAAGGAATTGTGAGAAGCAAGAAGACTCTTCCGTAGGTGGAACGGTTGCTTCCGGAGACTACTCCAAGCACATAGACATTTTGATGTCATTTTCGCACTGCAACTACAGTTAAGTTACTTAAAACTCTGGCTACTTACTTACATAAGATTGCCATCTTACTATTGAGCTCTATCACGCAATCATAACAAATCAGCATATCTAACCATATTTCTTTCTTCCTCCTTCAACGAGCTTCGTCCCTAGGATACGGAAGAGGCTTCGCATTCTTCAGCGCAAACAACAAGTTACTTTACCATTCCTTTTTCTAAATTCAATTATCTTAAATAGGATGCAGTCCATAATCCCTAAGCGCCCAAGAGCAAGAGGGAAGAAACCAGATACTAATTTTTAATACTATCAAGTAAAATATATCTTTTTGCTTAATTGAATTTGGAAGAAAAGCTGGACTTCCTATAAAAAGCTCTTCTTCCTCCTCCATCGTTCCTCCCTTTCCTTTTCATTTATTCCATGTGACTGTGATATGAATCTGGTAGGAAGATGAACTGTGGAAGCTTCTGATTAAGGAAACTGAGTAAGATGGACAAAAGATTCGATACGCACGATTTAGAGACGACATTCGGAGAGAGGATTGGGAATATCATTCTTTTGAAGGTTGTCATTCAAATTCATCATCCCTTAACCCAGTCAACTGACCATTACTTTTCTGTATCCCTCGCTGTCTCTGCATCTCCTACTCCTCCTCAACCTCTATCTGACTATGTGACCAACAACAAAGAGGGATCGAACTTTTTCTTCTTCGCCTGTCTAAATATTATACAACATTCTACATTCATCTCATCTTCCCTGGCTGGTTCTACTTCTACCTTCAGAATGCCTATTTCCACATACCCTTTATCCCATATAATTAGCGTCAAATATTGTGAATCTTATCCGTTTCCATCTCTTCATAACTCACTTTTTCCAATTCCCATTATCCTTCTTCCTCTTCCCTGATTCTTTTTCCTTCTCATCTCCGCCACAAAGTCTGTCCACTTTTTACTTATTTATCAAAAAATATCAAGCTCATATCTTACACACTGCGGCCCGGCCTCCAGTTGAATGCAATCCTTACAATAAGTTACTCAGCCATTCTTGAAACATTCATCAAGCAAACAAGGAAGCAATCCAAAAAGCAGAGCAGGACCTAGGAAACCCAAGTTTCCTCTAATCAGAACTACACTAATTGACAGAAAGATTTGAAACTCGAACTGGGCATTAAGAAGGCATTTGGCTGATTGAACTTGCCACGTTTTTATACTTTGTTTACTCTTGGAAATTACCCTAAAATGATACACATTCCTCGTACGCATCACCGTCTCCTTGCCTTCCCAAGCGCGAGCAGAACACAACCTTCACCTTGACATTAAATTAGCAACATTCTCGCTTACTTTTCGTTCCCTACCAACCAGTAGAAACAAGGAATGAGGATCATGGATGAATCAAGATGAAAGACAAAGGGCACGTAACAGGATCATATTCCGAAATTAGAGTACAGTACTACTGCGTCAGTTAGGCTGTTTGTAAGATGTGCATAGAGTTGGTGAATAAATTATACCCAGTATTCATTAAGTATATAAGCCATGATGATGATCATCATTGCATTTGTGTACGCCGCTATGAAGATGGAGGAAGTGTTTCGTGCTTTAGTAATTGACTCCATGGATGTTGCCAATAATTCCCACACCGAAATCTTCCCAAGAATTCTCAAACAACTTTATCATTATTAATTCCCGGTTCCTCTTCCGGGAAACGTTTAAATCCTGCCACTATATATATAGTCCCATCTTTTAAATAACAACCTTCCAATTACCTCGAAACTCTGTTTCGGGCTTTTCAATGCTAAATGACTCCCAAGAGCAAGCTCTGTTTTGTTCTCTGTGAGGGTGACGGTAAGAATTGTGAACCGACTAATACCTAACTTCCCTCTTTTCATCTCCCACCTCTCACACCCACGTCCTCTATAAAACATATGCTTAGGTCCTATTCCTGTCACGGCGTCTCTCTTACGAAAACACAACAAATTGCCAAATTGAATGAGATCCAAGCCCACAAACATGGAGGAGGAGTCGGAGGTTTTCGCATGCTACGCAAATCTGTTGGAAAGCTCTCCGTAAGACTCCAAGGATCAATAATATAAATCCATTCATCCAAGTCATAAAACTTGCAGGCCTCTTCCCCAAATGTCAATAATGGATTTGTTATTGTCGCCATGTAAAAATTAAAACTTGATTCCTTTACGTCCGTACACCCTTCCCGAGAGCAAGAAAGATGTAAACATCTTCCACATTTCCCCAGCCCCCACACACACATACACACGGATGTACTGGATGGATCATCTCCCAACAACTACGTAATACCCTCTCACCTCTGACGTCGTCACTTGATCCAAATGATTTGAATTTTGATGTTTATTGAATTAATTACAAGTTATCATCTGATACGGGCAAGCAAGCCTACAGCTTAAACTAACCAAGGAAACTCGTTCTCTAATTTATGCAACTACCTAGTCACAAAAGACTGAAACTTACTTATAAGCCAGTGAGCACACATATCAGTATATAACCACCACCTTGATAAATATGCATTTTTGCAGTCATTTCCATCCCACTTCTTTCCAGCCTTTCCAAGCATGTACGTAGAAAACACCCCTTGTTTCAGAGCAAGATCCTAGTCTGGCCCAGTCAATTGACTGGACAAGTATGCCATATTATTTGAAAACTTTCAGCTTGCGAAACAATCTTGATATTATTTACATCTTTTTTCTTCATCTTACCCTACACGTAACCGGAGGAGAGCAAAGGCAGAAGGATCCTCAACAATCCATCTCTAAATCAAATCAAATCCTTGTTCTTATTAGTACTACGCTTACTTACCTAACGGCTACATTCTATCTTGACAAGCTGACTGTCTCAATAGAGACTGTATACATGAGGCAAATAATAATTCCGCATGCTTCTCTTTAACAACATTTTCTTCCATGACCTACCGCGCAAGCTACACAATCTGTTTCTGCCTTATTCTGACTCTAAGACAAGTACTATGAGCAAATAATATGTAATGGCAAACAACCTGACTAGTCGCTCGTGCATATTCTTTGAGTGAACTCTATCATCAGCATTCCGCATATTATCCCTTTTAGTCTAACTTCACATTCATTCCAAAGTCCAACACTTTCCTTTCGTCCAACGTACATTTTATAACCAATTAATGAACTCATTCTATGGTCCTTCCATTCACGCTTGCGCCTCCCTTGACGGACATCACAAGGATTAATGTCAACGTCAATCCTCCTTATTACTAACTACGAAGTGTGTCCAACTCGAGCAGAAAACAACTGTTCTCATACACCTATACTGTCATTCGCAAATCTCAAAAAATTCTAAATGTTAAAAATCATTTCACTTCCTCAAAAACACTAATTAACCTTGTATCATCGCTTAAATCTCTAAATTCGCGTCACTATCGAGAAAGAGCTTAGACTACTCAGTGCGTAAAATCGACGCATAAAGTAATATACACCTTTTAATTTAATTATGCCGGATGGCATCCTGTAACAGCGAAACTCGACGCAGTCGCGTGGCAATCGAGCCTTTGTATCTTTGATGTACATAGCTTATTTGCGGATTGCGTAGAAGTTTTCACACCTCGTTAAAATTCCGATTTCTATCTCAATTCTATAGATGTACCCTTTTTACCTGTAATACAGCAAGACCAGCGAATCTGTTGCATGTCACTTATGTAAACCGGAAACTGCGAAAAGAGGGATCATTACACCGGAACTTGTCACCTCTGTGCTAACTCAGGCGGATTACAGGTTGGATTAAGCATACGGAATTCAATGGATTGATGAAGAGCAGCAAATAGTAAGAAAACTTGTTACCGGATAAGGATGAGTTATGGAGAGTAATGGCTAGAAAGCCCAATAGGGTAACAATGAACTCATGGCGGAAGGGAGACGAGAATAATGTCGTTAGCACTGTTAAACAGGAATATCACTTCCCGACCTCAGTCATTACATCCAGCTCCTACTTGCTAATCACTGGAATAACAATTCATAACTTTCTCTATCCGCCTTCTTTCCATAATAGAAGTTCTACACCAACTGAGCCAAGCCTGCTAATCAGCTAAAAACACCTGTCGCCCTGCAACATCCTAGCCTGGTTATGTGTTCATTACTATGCCTGTGCGAATCTTGCTTTTGTCTTATTCCTTCCAACCCTCCGTCCGCATCCGTAAAAATAATCAAAAAATAACTGAATCCTTGAATGTTTCACTCTATTCTCCTTCGTACTAAACTATCTCCACGCCTGTGCTCTCCCTGTTTATTATTCTACATTCATTTTCATTACTTCACGCCCTCCCTATTCCACAATCCGTCCTTCCAGACGAATAGACCGGCTTTTTATACCGATGCAGAATATCTAAACCCTGAGGAGAAAGTTAAGTAGCTTCCATCTAGGCATTACCTAATTTTATTCTGACATGGAGCTTACATGCTTAGTTAATTGGGATTAGTCTGGGAACTTTTGGAGGAAAATGGTAGGAATATTTAGTCACTCTTCTCCTGGTGGTAATTCCCTCCGACCATTCGTAATAATCAACATAATGCAGGAAAAGGAAGGTAGTGGTAATATTATAATTAGTTCTTAAAATAGAATAAAGTAGCCACAGCCTGTGTAATCCAAACTGTCAGCTTATACACGATATTGCTAATTCTAATGAGGAAAATGTGCTTGCTCGCAGCATTCACGGCAATATTAGTGTAGCTGACTTTCCTCTTCTCTTTAGAAAAAATGACAGCCACAAGGGAGATAGACTAAAGAGATTGGAGGGCAATTAAATTCTTTGTACTTACGTTGTGTAAGAAATGTAAAGTTTAGGAGTTCCAGTAACGTTAAGGCTAACACAGGTGACTTCTGTGCATCCCTCTTCAGTCCAAGAGTCTCCAGCTTTATGGTAGGATGCTGATGCTTCATGATAGCATTCACCTGGTCGACCTGAAAATTTAATTTCCATCTGAATTAATTATGATTTCCTACAAGAAGAACGCGCCTCCGTTCCACCGGAGGGTGTCCTGTCCTGTCCGCCCGCAGTCTATTATTATTTTTCATGTGTATACTTACTCGGATGAACTTGAGCAGGTCCAAAGGCAAGGGCAGCCAAGGTTGTTGAAACAACGCCAAGCACAAGGGAAACACTGAACAATATGGATTTCATTGTGGAGGTTTGCGGCTAGGTTATCCAAGTTAATGTAAAATCTCACGGAATGCCCGGCACACAAGTAAAATACTGATTTTTATCAAATCAAAATGTTCAAACTACTTCTAAAACAATCTAAGAGAATTTGCCCTAGGTAAAGGTAAAAGTAGCACTGCTATTTCTTGTGGGAAAGAACAGAAAATGATTATAAACGTTGCTTGGGAGCGTAAACGTTTGCTTATGATGATGAAGAAGAGCCCTCCAGCTTTGTTGTGATCTCCAAGAGTTTCTCTTTCGAATTGAGCATGAGGTCCATTTACTTGTCTTATATATAACGGAGGCAGGACGCTCATGACGTAAAGAGAAGTTGTGTACATTCGTGTATCTCTGTTTTTCCCCACCATCAACTTTACTACTGAAGACAGAGAAGCGCAAGGAGAGAGAATGAACGTAGTAATAAATAGTGGAAGATTCACAAAATTGCGAATAGTGGCGAACGACGGCTCCACTCGTTTGCTACATGAGCCACTTGTTACTTTCTGTGCCTTCCTCCCTCCTTGCTCCTTGCGTTTTGAGTACAGAATAAAGCTGTGGATGAACGAAGATGAAGCTCATGCCATGTCCTACCCTACCCTAAAGAAAAATAAACCTATATGTGTGTGTAGTTTCCATCGCAGAATTTGGAGACGTTTAATTTTTTAAAAAGTGACGACCTACGTACGCAAATACGCAACCCATCCGCAGATATCCAACTGTGAGAAGCTTCATCTAATCATTTAAATATGCTGCTCGCCAGCTACTTGATGGTCCTCAATTGGACAAGAGATGTGTTTTACGACCCTCCACAAACCATCATTGCTGCTACAAGTGTATGTCTGTCCCACAGATTCTAATGAAATCTCCATGCTTACGTGGGTACCCTCCTAATTTTCCATCATTTTTTTCGCCCTAATAAATTGCTTCAATTCCGTCAAGCAAGGGGTTTAATCGAAACTTGCTGTCCAAAATACTATTCTGGACAGACGCAAGCAAAACAGAGTTGACCACCCTGTCACCCTTCTCAAGCCTAATCGTATTTTATGCTATTATGTCCGTTGTTAGTTTGGATTGGACATAATGGGGTAAAGTATGAGGACACAGAAGCTGAATGTGCTGGCATCTGACATCCAGGCACTCGAACATTACAAAAGTATGAAGTAAATAGCTCATCCACACAGTCCACAGTTCACTCATCTCTGCTGCTCTCTCTTTCCAGGATAAAAAGGAAAGAGTAGAAGCGAGGACCATAAGTAAAAGCAAGATGAGCTTGAGAAAGAGGATGAATATAGTTTATACATTTTTTTTCAAACACGTTCCCTCCCATGCATAACAGATGATGTCACATAGAGATCAGGAAACCCGGAACTCGTCGCAGGAGATTTGGCAAGGCTTGTCTTAGGCCAGGCGCCAGTCCCACCGCTCGGACAAGGGTGTCACAAAATACCAATTTATTATGCCAAACCCCAGAGCCTTAATCTCGAGCAGTCATCACTCACTACCTTCAGCACGGACGCCCAGAGCAAATACCCACCAGGGAAGGGAGTCCGGATTTGTAGAGAGTACGGAGTACGGAGGTAGTCAGTGAAGATGCAACTTTTTGTAATGCCCAAATCTTATTCCCCATTGTCCCCTCCATATTTTTCTCTGAATATTCAAGCACTACATCGAGGAGGGAAAAACTTTCTGACTCAATGATTAAAACATCAACGTCGTCTTATCTTGTAATATGGAAATTACACTGTCAACTGAGGAAAAGATTTTTTAAACAAATTCCTCACTAATTGATCCCTGATAACCTCTCAGTCCATCGACAAGCTCAACTACTCTTTTCTAGCTTCCTCCTTCAAAAAATCTAAAGTTTGCAAATCAAACTCATTTTTACGTTCGGTTTATCCGTACAGTCACAGTCAGTGGCGATATATAAAATCGTGTCAACAAAAACAAACATATAGTCTAATTGTTATTTTCCCGAAATCTTCAACCAATTAGGCAAGACAATTTTGAGAAATGCTACAGCAAATCCATTGTCCTTATGACCATTAAATCCACCTGGATTCCTGTTTACTAAATCTCAATACACAACATCCTGAATGCATTACAGCTGTAACGTATTTCCCACCTATTGAAATCAACTGTGAATCATAGGAAAACTACAATTAATAATAAATAACAATTTATTTTTCGTCTACCCCAGCTGCCTTTTTTCTCTTGCAGTTGTAGAACGATTTTACAAGAAACTGCTCTTTTTGCAATATTTGTCGCGAATGTTGCCAGTACTAAGCTTTAGGCAAGATTTGCGAGGCCCACGCCTTCAAAACACTGCATAAAGAGGGTGAGATAAGTGGAGTTACCCAAGTGCTATGCAATCTAATAGAAAACCAAGGGACTCAACAGAGTAGTAGAATCCTATTTCTTCCCCACGGAATCCCACATTTATGCTCCTTCATGACGCATTCACATGGTGGCATTGGAAAGGTCGATACATGCGATATGAAATCACCACTTTTAGCTCAATCAGATAAAGTTTATCCTTTGTTACAGGGCGAAACAATTAGGTAAATCACATCACAAGTGCATGTGAGGAAAGGATGTGAAAAAAATAGGAACATATTAATCTAATCGGGCAATGATGACTACTGGCTCCAGTGTGCAGTGTGCAGTGCCCTAGCTCCAGCTTCTGTAGATTGCTTATCAAGTTGATGAGACAGAAGGAGCTTGCGAAACATTTGCAGCCAACATAGTGTTTCTACACTTGTATTCGCTCCAGTTTTTCTTTGAGTAAATCTTGGAATCCTTTGAATATTTTTATCACGCTATCCAGGTGATGATTGCAAAGGTAAAACAGAAAATTTTCTTCTCCATTTAATCATCACGTTTATTAAGAAGATTTTTGTGTCCATTCTATACCCAACTCTCCATCCCGAGTCATGAAACCAAATCCTTTAAAAAACAGAAACTCTGTTGTCTTCCCGCATAACTGGAACTGGAATCAGATTGGGCGGGTGCGTAAGTAAATAAATAAATGTACGAGTACAGATGCTGCTGACAGATAGTAAACTACTCTTCATGCGGTATTTACTTAGAAACGTATTACGTCTACAAAGAAAGTTGTTTTGGGAGTCGAAAAGATAATTACGCGACTGACTCTGTCTTCCTATGATAAGCATCACCTTTGTCGCTTATCTAACGTTAGTGTAACAAGCCTTCATTTAGTCGTAGCATACGTTACATAAATAAGGAACAACGTTTACGAGGTTAACAAGGGGGAAAATCAACATTGAACCGGGTCAGCATCAGACCGGATGAGCAAGTGGTATTGTAAATTATATTTTCTAATCTAACTTCCTTCCAGGCCTGGTTTCTAAGAGATCAGCTGTGTTGCATAAGCGGAGTTGTAATACAAATGTGCCGCATATTAAAAAACTCGTGAGTTAGGAAAAGACTTGTATTGTAAAATTAAAGGGCTAGAGGCGTATGGGTATGATGAGTTTCATCTCTGTTTCAAATCTGGGATTTTTGGCCACTGTAATCTTCTTTCTTTCTACCTGAAAGGAGGTGGTTGTGGCGGCAGTCCGGTGGGGCCCAGAGGGTTAGTTTCCTTCTTTGAAGACTACAATACAACTACGTATTTCTGTTTAAGCCTAGATAGGAATTTGCGTGTAAGGAAATTAAAAAGTCCGTTCTTGCCTTGGTTGGGGCATGGGGCATGGGGCATGGTAGTGATATGTGCTCCTAAAGTAAATCCTCTTCCAAGCTGCATATAATCTCCTCTGCCTTCTCTCTGGCTTCCTTGCTAGTTCTGTATGGATGGACTGGACGATGGGGATCGGATGGTCTCTCCTCGTTACTACAAGTTGTTTTTCTGCGCCAAAAAGATTTCACGTGTGCGAAAAAGATGTTTATTTGCATACCTACTACAAATGCTCTCAGGTTTCTTGTCGCCGATCCACTGCAAGTCTGCATAGATAATCCTTCCCCCAGCTCTTTACCTCTTCATAGAAAACCATAGAAGGATGAAAAGTATTGCATGCAAATTGGATTCTGTATCGGCGCCGGCGTCTTTCAACATGACATATAGAATGCGGATCTTCTTCATCACCGCTCGTCTCACTCGTAATTTTCTCAGCGCAAATTCCTCCCCAACTAAGCAAATGTGGTCTCTCTGTTTCTCTGTGCTTAAGTTTGCTCCCATCCTCCAAGAAACATTCCTTCACAATATCATAGGACACACATACACACATCTTAAATGAGGAAAAGAAACGGACCACTTCCCCGGCCATCTATCAATATCAGTCTTCATATTATTCGCACATCATTTATCTGCTATGTAAACGCCGGAATTATACTATTTCTTTACTACGAAGAAGCGGATGTAATTCCACCCCCTCCCCGACAAACTTTCCAATCCCGGTTTCTGAAAGCCTCTTATTCTTCATAAACAAATACATCATCCACTCTAGTGGTCAGTGGTCAGCCTGGATGGACGGAACAGCATCACTCATGGAATCAATTCATTAGGAGATGAGATGAAGCAGGGCGTCAGTGTCACTAGGAGTTGATATCCTTATGAGTGTACAATAGTAAGGAGTAGTAAATAGTAGATTCATCAACTCTTGTACCGAATATACTCAGAGGGGTGGGAATGTTGACAGGAATTCCCTTTTATGGGTGCTTAAAAACATCATGATGGTAATTGATACTCCTCAGATTAATCCTTTCCTCCAGCCGCTCAGTCAGTCACTTTCCTAGCCAGTAGTCCGGCGGCCACCCATTTTTTACATATATTACCATATGTTCCAAGAACGAGACGCCGTAGAACTAGTATGAGTAGGCTAGAGAAAATCCAAGCCCAAATGTTTCCAGCAACTTCTTAAATCCTCTTTATCCTGGATGATTTGGAAACGATTATAGATGCTAAATGCTAATACTCCCAGCACACTTCTTGTAATTGTATAATCTTCTCAATTTCATATTTCTTTTATTTCTTTTTTAAGCTGGAACCAGCTCCTGTGCTCTACTCTTACTCAGCCCCGTGAAACGTACAGTGTATTTGCAATGTAATTACTAAAAGACATTCCACTTTCTTATTTTGATTGAAATAAAGTACTAAACATTTCCATCCTAGTAAAACAAGGAGCAATAAGATGGAACGTTAGATGTCATACTTGAGTGTAGCGACAGAAAGATAAAATAATGGCTTAATTTGACGGCCGTGTGAGTTGGAGAACAATCCACAATAAAAGCGGCTCACAGATGATATCAGAGTAGGTTTGTGTTAGTTAGTTGATATTTATTGATCTTGACCTTATTAAAAGCTCCTTCAATACAAAATATATGTACATACCATACCATGCTATTACAAGTTATATTAATAAGTAGGTATAATATATTTTGGAGAGATTTATTTTTAAATTAGTAGGAGAAATTATTGCCTTGGCGAATTAAATTTCTACATCATTTTCTAATGCTAATCTTGATAATATGGAATTGCTTGAGAGAAATAATCTGCGTACTCTTTTTATGTATTCATCATCTTAATGCTGCACAGAAAAAAAATCCAGTAATTATATGGCAGACTGACAGAGGCCCTTTTATGAGGTAAGATTATGATAAAAAAGAATTTTGGCCCCGCGATAGCATGTACGGTGTGTAACCTTCTCCCTGTAGTTTGATCTCCAGTCCATCTGGCCTGGCGTAACAACAAACAGAATGGCACACAGGACAAGATGTTCACGAATTTGAAAGCATCTTCCCATTCTTGCTTTTCTCTAGCCTATCATCCTATCCTATCACCTTTCATCTCCACAGATTTCACAACTCTTGACAAGTCTGAACAATTTTCCATGCCTTTTCAAGGTATAGAGAGTTGAGAGATTTTTGTTGAGAACGGGGTAAATAACGCCCAAGAAGGCGCCAGGAAGAAAAACTAACTTTTAGCGTGCTAAGCATTTTCTATCCGCATCATTAACACACAACAAACAACAAGAGATCGCGTTATTTAGGAGAAAGAGAAAACTTTTCTTTCACCCTAATTCATCCTCTCTCTCTCCTTATACACTCGCGATAATCAATGAATCTATTTACAAGTTCACTCCTCACTTGAACTTGACCCTCCTTCCATGCAATCTGCCTGCACAGAAGCGCATTAAGATCAAGGCGTCACGTTTAAGGACAGGACGGACAAACGAAGAGAAAAAATCCCAATTCTATTACTTCTATCTCCGTCACATCTTCTCATAATAAACTGATCAGAAGCTTACATTCCTCTCTGAGTCAGCCTCGCCGCGCTTTATATATACTACTTTTGAACTTGAAAAATACGCGGATTTGTAAAAAATATCAAGAGCAGCATACTCTCTGTTGTCGCTATCCCACCTTCTTATCTGGTTTTATTTAGTATGGCCATATAATTCCTACTCCCTCCCCCTCCCTACTCACAATCGTAAATTATTGCCCTACTCTGTACTTGACCGTGAATGAGTAATGGAAGTGTGTGGTTATTGCAAATAATCTCCAATAGATTCGTCAACTTTCTATTCGTTTTCTTTCCTTCTTCCACGTTCCTCCAGATCCTGAATCATGATTATGAGCAGAGTAAGTTTTCCTCCGCCTTCTTGCAATTTCTTCTATATCTATGAAAGAAGTTTCACCTTGTTTTACTTAACCCCTTCCCGCCATCATCCAATTATCATATAATTTTTGCAAAATCCATCTGCTCATCTCCTAATGTTGATTTGCTAGGAATATTACATATTTTTAGAGCTCCCCTCATCTGAAAGTGTAAGTGAGTAACCACCATGGTTAATGATTAGGGCAGGATTCATTCCAATTCTCATTACAAGCCAGTAGATCACGACTTTTGGACGAGTTTCGCTTGATGTTTTTCCTATATGTCTGCTAGCTCTGTATACTCATTTCACTCGTTTATCTCATTGCGCATTCCATGAAGAAAATTCAATTTATTTTTTACACAACTCACCACTTGAACAAAGATGCACATTTACCATACAGCTCAGCATCCCCCACTCATCTTTACCCCTCTTCTCCTGCCTTATAATAGTATGTGCACTTCTGATGTGCTTAAAACTTACACAACATTCATCTCAATCATTCACTTACATGGTCATTCCAGTAATGCCTGCCAATTAGCCAGAAGCAGATAAAACTTTAGTAAATGTCCAATTTTTTTGCACCCTTCTTAAACCCTCATATTTTTGGAAATCTGAATAACCCTCCTGAGTCGGTATATCTTAACATATTCCCTGGTCTGAAACTCAAGAAACGTGATAGCCGGATGCTTAGAGACACGGTGAGGAGCCGGCTATATTTAGAAAACGTCTGGAAGAAGTGTCTCCAAGCTTTCACTATCTTCCGTATCTTGTTTGAATTCGTTTGGGAAGGCTGGTGTTGCAGGTTGCAGCTATCAGGTTACTCTTTCACCCATCTGCCAGTATATTTCGATAATAATAAATAATTCCCGTGAAATCAACATACACTCTCACGATGTTAGGAATTGTATCCGTGGGAACTGAAAACTTGTTATTTTCATACGTGGAAACGAGTACTGTGGAAGTTAGTCCGTCAGGACATGTATCCGT
Organism: Sminthurides aquaticus; assembly: GCA_906901655.1. NCBI lineage: Eukaryota > Metazoa > Arthropoda > Collembola > Symphypleona > Sminthurididae > Sminthurides > Sminthurides aquaticus. Next base: position 923,005 of record CAJQTT010000001.1, read on the forward strand.
GGATATTTATCCGTACGGAAGCCTTTACGTTGTCATGGAAACTCGCCCATTATTGTTGTTTTGAAAACAATGTAAAACCACGATCTAACTTCCTTTATGGCAAAATTCTGCGTGCTAGTTTACTTCCGAGCTATTTTCCACGTATTATTTTACCAACGTAAAAATTTCTACGCATTACTTTACCTACGGATAAATTTCTGCGTGCAAATATCCATCCGCACAAATTTCCACGGACTAATGTCCATACGGACACAACTCCTAAGTATACGCTACCGAAGTATATACTTCCTAAGTTTTGGTATCCACGGATACGCTTCCGAACATCACTCTCACGGATTAACTCTGCCCATTATTTTCATCCCATGTCTTGTATGACATGTAATGTTCCCCCTGATAATCCAATTAGATATGATTAAGTACCAGAAATAAATTTCACCCATTTTAATGTTCAAGTGTATTATAGGAGTGCGAAAACCAGGGACAGTTTAATTCATGTTCAAGGCTAAAGATTAATATGAAAAAAAGAACGAAAGAACACATGAATTCCTCTTTTCCGATTCCTAGATCCGGATTTTTAATATTTCTAGCTATTTTTGCTCCGTCACAGACTCAACAGTCTTATTCTTTGCCAATCTCTGACAGTTACGTAACTGCTACTGCAGCCAGCCAGCTCACTTTCGTTGCCTATTCTTGTTTTTGTTTTACTTTATATTTGCCATACGATACGTATTAGTATTAGTATACGCTTCAGGCTGCTAAATATTATTTTCTCAAATGCGTACTTTTTTCAAACTTCAACAAAGTTCAAACTCAAACAAGAAGAGCTCCGTTTCAAGTTCTTATATTAAATATTAGCAGTTTCTCTAGAAAATAGGGAGTTGAAACGAAACGCTTAAATCACTCCTCACATTCAGAAAAATCAGGAATAGCAATCCGTTCGTTTGAAAAATTAACTTATATAGATAATTTAGCGATGCAAAAAAAAAACAAATGAACCCAGACAAAAGATAGCAGCTACTGGAAGAAAAGGGAGGAATGATTTGAGAATCGCATTAACATAATTGGTAAGGTTGGACGAGCTTTGTAAAACAAGTAATGTTAGTTTACTCTCACTCTTTATTCTCATTCGTATATCCTATTTGCAATTTGCCGTTGTTTAGAAACAGTAGGGCACGAAAAGAGTTTGAAGGGGGGACAGTGATGAAAGGTATGCTAAAGGAGAAGGAGAGGGTCGGGAGTAATAGAATTTTCAAATTTTCTCAACAAGTAATAAAGGAAATATGGCGTGATATCCTTGAGATTTCAATTTTAATTACCTTTGTAGCCCTAAGGTAATTGAAATAGACGTTTGTAGGAATTAAGGGATGGGGCAGCGTGCGAGGACGCAATTTTGCTATTACCAGAAAACTTGTCCAGATCTTGCTCAATCCTATAGCGTGTCAAACCCATCTCGGCCCATGCCCCCAGTAGTTTACATTAACTAAATAACTTAAATTGCCCTTCCAGTTTGTTAGACGCATAGACATAGATTCTTAATTCCAGACCTTAATTGGAACAATCAAATCATGGTAATCGAAGGTTACGCACGTAGAACAACCTGATTATTGTCCTGAGGATGAGTTTGAAAAATGTCTGCGTTTTTTCAGACAGTATCCCACATCATCACTTCCACTCGTCAGTCCGTTTAAAAGCATGAAGGATTCCGCGTATCCTAAAATCTTTTGCAAACCTACAAGAAACAAGGAGAGGCACCGACGAACACAAGATCAGACACTTGTTGAGAAAAATTCGAGCTTCTAGTTTACTTTGATGTAATCAAACGTAACTCGTATTCGTACCTTCCCCTAGTCGAATTTTCTCAAAACTCTAAATGAATTACTGAATGAAACGCTTATTGAAGAAAAGTGCAACGCTCATTAACCGCAAATGATGGACAGCCCTAGGTTCAGAATCAGGTTTTAGGAACTAGAAGAAGTATTTTTAAGAATAAGGAATCAAGGAATTAAACTATTAAACCCGATGCACGGATATCAGCCATATGATGAAGAGTAGAAACAACAGGAATCGAATTTATTTTTAAGAGTAGACAATCGTTTACTTTTCTTTGACAGTTATGGGGAAACATTCATAGAAATAGTTGTTATGGTATGGTATAAATTTTCCTGAGACGTTCTCCAACAGTTTTGATGAGTGTAATCATGGACATGTAGCACTAAACTTTGGGGTTTTGATCGACTCCACTCCATCTTGATGGTTTGAAAGAGTGAGGAAAAGAAACTAGAAATCCTTGATTTCTTTTACGTTTTATCCTTCAGCTCTCTCTACCTGCCATTCGCATTCTTCCCGTTTTTATCTTTCCACTTTCCACCCTTTCTTCCAACTAGAGGGATGAGGGACAGGCCAGGGCGTTCTGGAGGAGCTGGAGGAACTCTTCATCTGTGATAAGAAAATAATAAAACAAACACTTTCCCGATAATCTGAAGCGTCATTCAAGTGTAGGGTTCAGAAGCTAAATAACTTGGCCACATGAGTAAGAGAAAAGGAAAAATAAAAAACTACTTTTACTTTTTACCCAAAAAATCTTTGGTTATAACGTTTAATTATTTTTAAAGGGGGGTAGTAACGCTGACTTTACTGGGATTCTAATGTGTACAGTTGTACAGGGAAATCCTTTGCCAGCTATTAAGCCACTGACTTATGGATCCAACCTACACATCATAAAAGTCAGAGGTGTTCAACTACAAAACCCTCCTTCACCCTCGTCCTTTTTGTCTGTCTTCTTTCTTTTAACAAAAGCTTACGTGGGCTTTACTCACCAGTCCAAAAACACAAGCATCTGCCACAATCTAATCCCTAGCACCCAAGTTAGCAATCTCCTTCCGTAGTCATGAAAAGACGAAATGGAAGTGTAGAATTGGCGCAAATTCGCAAAATTCCTCCCATAAATCCCAGAGCACGCCTGCTAAATGAATACGGACACCTGGCTCCATAACGTCATCTTCCCGCCACCTCGGTGTAATGACTTTCTTCTAATTGTCAAACCAGTAAACTGAACAACACAAAGAAGAAGCTTAATGTTTTATGGCAATGTATCACAAGTATCGGAATGTGAAAGCTTACGGGAAAGTATATATTCTGTAGTTGATGGCAGGTATGGTACATGACAAGTTCAGGAACGCAGGATCGCATACAAATCATCTGCCACTATAGCGCATTGCATTTCAATACCATATTTAGTCATGTGTTTACTCGAACCTTTTAAGGCTTACACGGGCCTTCATTCCACTCGCATTAGGTAAGCATTATGTGTAGTGGGCACGCGACCAGGGCAAGAGGTCCGTCATCTTTAATTCACATCCTCCCATGTTCATATGTTCTATATATCTCAGTCTTATTTCTTCAAGGAAACAGGTCAATGTATGATATGTAGTAGTTTACTCTGAACTGTCAACCAGTTTTGTTTCCAAACTTTAACCTTCTAAATCCACCAGCCTTCCTTCAATATTCATGCAACAACTTCCAATTTTCAATATGCCTGCTCATGCACTCATATTTATGCATGCTAATATCGCAATTTCATGGGTTATTTCTTGCCAACTAAGTACTAAACATCTTTCCCTTGTTTTGCGGCACAATTCACACATTAAACTTGGTATGAGAGCGAGAGCATGATACAAGTAGAATCGCCTCGCCGCCCACAAGATCCTGAGACCTGTCCTGGGATTAAGCCTCCTATAAACTTGTAAGCAGCTCCAACAACATGAATCCTAAAGCAGGAGCAGGTAAGAGCATGATGCACCTGTTAATAACAAGAATGTTGAGGAGGGTGTGAATCACACTGCGTGATACTATTATGGAGGTATTCCTTCTGTCAATGTCCCTGGTTCAAGATTGGGAAATTTTGATGAGCTCAGCATGCGCCTATAATCCTTCTCTTCGTCCTGCGCATTTACGCAAGCCGTTAGGATTTAGCAAAATTTTCTATTCGTCCTCCCATTCTTTTCAGTTTCTGCATACCCTTGAACTTCTTGGGAAAGCCATGTGTGCGTAAAAGAACAAGTTGACAGAACTAGTCCAGTCGTCGCAAGTATTATTTGTAGCAGGTAAATGGTATTATGGGACAGGATCAGCTGAAATATAGGAAGATCCTACCTTTGGATTCTACACAATCCTTAGCATGTAATTATACTTTCGGTAAGCCCCAGTTTTAATGACAACTATGTATAGGACTTGGAAGCTGGTTTGCAAAGCTATGGTTAGGTTAAGGTAGGAGTCAGTTGACGCATTTTTCCATAGGATAAATACTGGCCTTTTTTCAGCCAAGCACTACGTTGAGAACAACAAGGATTCTTGTACTTGAAAATCAAGCTCCGAAATGTAAAACCGGCCTTGGGGAATCGAGGAAACCAAATTCCCAACAATTCTCTTCTGTTGGCCTATCGCCCTTGTGCAAAACGCGCCGATTTCTTTTAAGCGGATAATGACCGGATTATTCAAGAAGCCTCTGGAGTCTGGAGAAGTATCTTTAGGTGGTACTTAAACCTACAAGCTTAGTAAAGCAGTCGGTTAGATATTCTCCGTGTGTATTTGTATTTATGTTGTACACCTTGGAAAAATCACGGTTTGGGAGCAGCAGCCATGAAGGAGAGGCAAGAGATGATAATTTGTGAGATTATGGGTGATCATCATCATCTTCTGTTGATGCAAACCGTTCTTCCTACTTGCTCATTCGAGAGTCCTTGTAAGGTTATGTGTTTAGAGAAATTCTTTCCCTATTTCATCTATCACAACATTCCAAGTCTTTTCCAAGTCAAAGGTGACTTAAGAATAAAAAATTTTGGTAAGATATGCAAGGAGAGCGAGCGGCGGGAAGAGGAACGGCATCGCCAACAGGCTTTTGCCGATTCTGCTGCTAAAACTAACGAAAATCTCACATGCATATGAATACCTATCTGCATCTTGGGTTTCTTTCTATAACTGCGTACATACACAATTACGACTCGACACTATCCAGCAGTTTTGCCCAAAATCAATGCGACCTTTGCTAAGTATTTTTTGATGCGGTAGGGAAGCTTAGTGACACCAATAAGTTATAATTTCCATGTTACAATAAGTTTTCTTTGTTTGTACGTACAAGGGAAATGTGCATAGCTTATTAGTTTCTTTGGGATTTCCTAACCCTTTCCAGTTCTTCGCGTCTCGCCACTAACTTAATTCTGCTACAGGCAAATCTCCCACCATCCTTTCATTCTGGCTGTTGTTTATAAGATAAAGTAAAGTAAAGTAAAGTAAAGTTATTTTTAAGTCATGACCTTCAGACTTCACAGTCTGATTTCCAAGGAAAGACTAGCTCAACTACCATACGAATTGATAGTCTTTTCATAGAGAACGGTACTCTATGAAGGCTTCCTAGATTAATTTAATGTGCACTGTCAAGCCGTAACAGTGTTGCACATTCGGAAGCACCTGTAACATCGCATCCACCCCGTACAGCTTCCTTTTTCAGAGCCAGGAAGTATCACAGAGCCGAGTGGAGGTGTTCAGGATTACCAAAGCTGGATATTATTCCAAGCGTTCGCTGGGGTTCGAACTTGGGCCCAGCTTCCACTGAGACCGACACTCTTACCACCAAGCTACAAGGCTCTGGTTACCAGGTAACATTTATTAAGATTTTCAAATTTTACCATTCACACGATGCGCATGTTTAATCTGCCACCCTTCTTTTCCCTGTTATCAAAATAAAGATAGTTTGCAGAATATGAATACCAAAAGTTAGTTCAGTAGCGCTTGAGTCAAGTGTGTCAATTTAATTGCATTGTAGTGACAAGGACTTGTTCTTGATAGTAATAATATTCATTATTTCTCCCATTATTTCTTTTGAGGTTCCCTTCTACTCTCCAAATATTCTCAACATACTATTTATTTTACTTATCCGCGTGTCTCCCTTGTATTTCTTTAGCCACAGTAGAAGTATAAGAAATAATATTGAAACGCACCACGCTCCGAGTGCGTTACTAGTTAAAATTCAATTATATTTAAAAAAAAAATCTGCCCCCTGGTCCCAAGAAATCTGTGAAGACGGGCCCAGTCGCCGGCTTTTTTCGCAAATCTTTGGTCCATTCCCTTCTCACTTCTTGCTCTTTCATGTCTAATAAAATAGTTGGATAATTGAGCGTTTATAATGAATTCAGTCGATTAAGCTCGTAAATATGCTGCTTCTCCGCCATTTCCCTCATTCCCTATTACTATCTCAAACAAGTCAAAGGAAACTGGGACCAGTCCAGCACCATCTACCACTAGGGCTGGGAGGACAAAGGATGCGCGAATTGCTGAGGAGATTGAGTGGATTCTAAAAACGTCTTTTTAATTACATTTTTACCACTCATCCACACTATCATCAAACCTAGCACCGCAAATCATACAGCCTGGATCTCTCTTTTTCATGCTTCAGAGGTGCACACACACTCGGTCCTGGAGAGGTGGAAATATTAAGGAATTAGTAAGTCTTCCTTTTACTCTCCTCTCTAACTGACTTAACTCAAATTGGCCGTATTACTTTTGTGTCTATGATACTATGGTTTTTTCAACATAATAAATGCTGCTCCCTCGAGGTTTTACTAATTCAAAATGTAAACCTGTTCGAGCAGCGATCCTCCACCATTGTCTACACCTTGTAGATTGCAGACTACTGCATTATTAATGTTTTATATGATACTCATCTTCATCAACATGTCAGTTTGAGTAGATTCTATATTACTCTGCCCCCAACCTTTTCGCCTCTTTTTTTTCTGGCCGAAATCCTGCTTAATCTTAAATTTATTAGAGAAAGAGACCCACAACGACTCGCAACTGCCAAACCAAACCGGGAAGCAGCCATTAGCTAGTTAACTTCACCCTTTGCAGTCCCATAGATCAACAACCGTCAATCCTCAAAAGTTATTTACAACTTCTCCAGAGTGCTTGTTCCAGATTTTTTCCTTTCTTCTCTCCAGTCATCCTTTATTTTCCATGATAGTGTTCATAATTACCATTTTTATCAGTCATGCGAAATTAAGTAACCCACTGCGCAGGCATGCATGGCCGTCGTCCCTGCCATTTCCTAGCTCTACTCACTGGCATTTCTTCCAGAATTGGAATAGTGCGCCAGCGTTCTTACGATTCGTGTAGAAGAAATGACGGCTATGAAAGATGTAGCATTCACGCGTTCCGCAACAAGTTCTGTACATTTTTCTGATCTGATATATATATAGGAGCTATTGACTAACTCGTTTATCAAAAGAAATGAGGTGAGGATAGTTGGGTTGCGGCGCTCTTTCACCATGCATAATCTTTAGTACAGTTCCTCATCTTCAACTTCATATATTTTTTCTTATATCTTGTACCTGCTCTCATCAGTTTTCCATTCTCAGCATGATGATTCTAGGGTTAGGTCCATCTTTTAGCTCCAATAAAGAGAAGTGAGCACTCTAAGAGGATGGATTTACCTGTATGTCAACGCGTATTCCCACAAGCTGTAAAGCATTAATATCCTCTTACATGCTACTAATTTATTATTCCTTTTTCCATCCACATGGGTCATTTATTTTTTTTTGAATATTATTTTCTTTAAATCTAGTCCATCGTCTTACAGTAACAACAATGTCCATTTCACAAGTCCTGGACACTATCAGCTGGATTCCTCATTTACTTCTCGAATCTGATAGCTGAAAAGGAGCATAACGGTTGGTTGCTAAGTTAGTTAGGTTATAGGATACAATCACTACTTTGCCAAATCTGGGCGATGCGTATTGGGTGGTCATAAACAACCTACTGGTGATAGGCATTAGCATATTTCAAATTCGCAACAAAAAAGAAATCAACTTCTTCTGCTTCCTATAAACTGTAGCAGATTCTTAGAGCTCTCAAAAGCTTGGACACATTTCATCGCTTTGGGAGACATGTTACATGTTTTCTCTAAATTTTTTACCCTCATAGATATTGCACTAACCACAGGTACGTAATAGTGGCTGAAGATGAACATTCAGTGAATAAATACACGTTCCGAGAATATTCTCATATTCTTTCTGCGAACTCTGTAGTGGTAGTGGTGGCACGTTTTGAAATTTCCATTTGCGTCACTAACATTCTTGGCATTCAATAAATGTACCTCTTTGATAATTGTCGGAAGAATTCAACAATTTATACGACAATAATTCTAAACTTCTTCTACCTTTACGAAGATTTGTATTTGGCGACTATTGGCTTGCCGAGCTGATTGTATTAAAACAAATATTTGCCAAATTCCTTGGCAATAGTAACAAGTATATATATATTTATAATAGGGAGTTCTTTAGCTAAACATTTGCAAGCTGTAGAAATTATTGCTCCGTTAAACCAACTTGCGCCAGCTATACTGGCTAGGCTAGGATACTGAGAAATTCATCAGGAATTATTCTAACCGGATTCTTGCTACAGTCAGATTACAGTCAGATGACCGTATATTAGACCGTGCAAAGCTTGTAGAAATTGGAAAATATGTCTTGAATTTATACGCTAGATCTTGCTTACGTAGGGTATGAGTTGACATGATTGTATCGTAAAGGAGTTGGCGTATTTATGTCAAATCCGTAGGAGACGGCCACTTTGCTTAAACTGTGGTTCTAGTAATCACACGGGAGCAGCGGCAGCCCATGCAAAAATTCAATAACCTCCCGATGAACTGTCACGTTCTACCTGAATAAAAACTTCGCGAGTCAATTCTCAGAAAATTTTTTTTTGACCAATAAAACAAAATTCTTGTGGGACGAAGGAAACGGGGAAGAGAACGTGCGAGTAAGCCAAAAGGGATCTTTATGGGCAGAGGCCGCGAGAGATGCGCTTTAAAGGGATGGTTACAAGTTGAAACTACACGAACTTGTAACAATATTCCAAGTCTATCTCTAAGCTTTAGCCCGCTTCCTTCAAAGGATTACGGTACATTTACCTAAATATAAGGGTAAAAAAGTTTCAAAGTTTCAATAGAAACTTTAATTTCATACTAATTAGACATATGCAGCAACCCAAATCCTGTATTGTATGCACTCATTTGCCCAGCCTCCGCACATTTGTCAATTATTTCTTTGAAAGCTCGTTCTTCTCTCTATCGATATCCGGATTCTTCCGCTTCAGGCGTCCCTATATAATTTCCCCTCCTCCATCCATATTCTTTATATCACCAGACCTTTGACATGTTCAACTTTGTGGATATGTTAACAGACTTTCTCACAGGGATTTATTACATTCCCGTCGACATGATCACTTTCTTTGGACGTAATGTATATATTCTTTACAACCAACTATCCTCCCTCAATAACCAGGATTTCCAAAACCCACACACACCTCAAACATGGAGGTCACAAGTAAGTCGCATACACTTATTCCTATTCCTATCCTGATGGGATGCATCCTTAAAAGTTCATCGATATAATGCTTCAAGGCATCGGATTACCAGTTAGCAAGTCATCATACCTCACGGATCTAGTCGCAGAAAGCATATTTAAACCCGTACTAATTAGGCATCTTTCTTCATGAGCTATGCCCATTACTTATGCATACGGTTTTAGATTAAATAGGTTCCGTCGACTCGATCGCCACTACAAGGAGGCCGAATTATTGTACAGAATCAAAACCAAACCTCCTAATAAACTTAACAATCTTCTTCATATTTCTGCATAAGGTTCTCTAGGGGTTTCACGCAAGGGCGAGACGCGATTGCTTTCCTGTTCCAAAAGGCAGGATTTCGGCGTTTTTTTTACAATTCCTTAATTATGACCCTCGCAAAGTAATAATTAATACGCGATGACATGAACTGCCATTTCATATGATTGGGATGGACATCCCGAGATAAAGTTTTGAAAATTCCTTTCCATCGCATTCAACTCAAAAAGTAGTCCAATCACCCTCAACAATGTCCAGAACCCAAAGACTTTAAACGTTTTTGCACGTTTACCATACTCAAAATTAGTAGCAGGAATTTGATCATTGATATTTTTTAAACTTCGCTACAAAAAAAACAGATTCAACTCTAAATCACAACGTTTTTTACTGTTCAGTGCGAATTACACCAAAGCAAAACTCATCCTCATCTTCTTAAATTCGCTAATAAATTCACAAAATACTCACTACTCAAAGACTACAATATTCCATAGTGGAGTCAGTTGGCAATGCTGCCACGTATAAAATCAATGTAATCGTGGGGTAATGCTAGAAATATTTGCATGAAGGCACTAGACAAGTTTCTGTAACATTCGCAGCAATTATATTACAACCAGTTGCGGCTATCCTAGCTCATTATTATGATCCCTCGTTCCGCTCAATACACCCAGTTATTTTATGCATGTTAAATAAACGCGGGTTCTTCTGTCTACATAGAAAAACGTTTTAATTAGAAACCAGTCAACAACTTTTATTCCCTTTCAAATTTTTTAACCTTCCTTGTTTTTTCAGAAGCCATTAAAGCCTTGATTTTACCAATCTTTTATTAAGCATCGAAATCAGTCCAGAGAAAGAAGAAATGCTTAATTATTTGAGAGAACCTGACTTTACAACCGCTACTTCTTCAAAAAAAACATCCCTGGGAGTTACTAGTTAGCTATAAACGCAGGGATAAACACTTGCAATTAGTACAACCAGGCACATAAAATATGAGGATGCATCCATCTCTTCAAATTAATCAGAAGAAAAATACAGCTAAACAATAATCTTGTTTTTTCACTTTCCATTCCCTTAAAAACGCTCACTTTTACCAAATTGAAAGAAATTAGAGTAAAATACGCTGCCCACACCTGCTGAGCCAATTTTCAATCAGTACTCTTTGGTGATATCATCTCTGGATTCGGATGCGAATCCTACCAAGTTGTGCGGTTAAGAGCAAGAAGCGCTAACTCATAATTTCTATTCTTCTTTGACCACCCCAGCCAAATCTTTTAACATCATGTCTAGAGTCATGAAAGAAGAATCTTCAAGACTGTAGTCGGCATCCTTATTATTGTTATTATTCTGACACACATCAAGAATGAGATTATGAGATCTCATTTTCTGCCATCTATCTCCCTCCGCACTGTCCTTGTCCTGCCCACCTTCACCTGACTTGTTGCGAATACAGCAATCAATGCCCAGTCTCTGTTCATCACAGAGGAGGTAGAAAACTGATGAAGCGACAGAAATAGTACGGGGTTTGCGTGGGGATGACGTGCATATTCATGATTCCATTATTAGATTAACCATAGGGTTTAATGAATTCAATGGATCTGAAAGGACAACATGACTCAGAACAGAAGTAATTTGCACCGGAGCAATGACGACTTAATTCATAAATATCATTTGAATATCGAAAATAGCTTTATACGACTCCTCTGCCAATCAGAGCAGACGATGCATGTTTATATATTTCTTTTTCTCTCTTCTCGATACACTTGAGGACAAAAGATGTATTTATTAAATTTTTTAAATCATTTTTACCACCCTCGTAAATCCGGGTTCTCACACCTCTTCTAAACACATCACATCTTACATCACTCTACCCTCTAACTAAAGCAATCAAGCAAAGCTGGCAATGGCAGTTTATCTAACGTATGAGTGCAAATAGGGCGATAAAGGATCATGCAGTTTTGCCATGTGTTGGACACTACACATGCCAAAACTAGACGACACACACTGCATCAATTTGTTTTCCAATGTTTATAATTTTTATAGTGATGAATCCCGAGGAATACCTGCAGTCGCACCATATTTTTCCAACCCTTATTCATATTTCTTGATGATCATGAGTTTTACTTGCTTGTATTGGAATATCGGGAATGTGACGGATATCGCTGTCACGTAGGCGTAAGAGATGGAAATATGCAAACCTTTTTCATCGAAACCAAAAAAGCACTGTTGGGCTTAAATCTAGGACTACTATACTATGTGAGTCACACCACACCTCATGATTTCATAACTTGTCCTACACATCTGAATCTCACGGCATCCTCCTTCGTTTCATGTGGTCGGTTTAATAGGAAACATAACACAAATGCCGCCTAGCGCCTTCTCTGTCCTTCCTAACATCTTCCTTCAAGCTTGCCCAATTAGTATCCCAGCAATCTGTCAATCCTACTCTTTAATGTTAAATAATGACCCTTCAACGCCCGTACACACCATTACATTTTATCAATAGCTTCGTTGCAAGCCTCCCGTGTATCTACGTCCATATGATGCATGCAGATTCAATCGGTGTCCCCACAGATTTTAAAATTGCATTAACATAAATCCTACCTTTACAGTGATCTTTATCCCTCTCTTAGCCGCTCTTCCTCGTCATACAAAGATTAAGCTTGTATGAAATGAACAGATTTGCAGTCTTGCGTTATCTTCATTATGTGCAGTCGTACACATTTTGCGACCCCGCAGGCAAGCATGATTGCCAAAATTATTAAAAAAGTAACGTTTCTTTTACATGAGTCTACCAATGCGCTTGAGGCTTTGATAAAAAATACTCCGACTCTTAAAACTTTCGCAGTATGATAATGCATTCAAGCCCGAAAGACAGATGATGATAGGAAAGTAACTGCTTAACCCCAGGATAGTTTCTTTGAAGTTTTTCTAATTAGGGATGCATACATGCAAAAGAAGCCCATATACAGCATATATTTATATATATGTATCGGCTTTGACAACTCAACTCCCATATTTCCCTAATATTTCGCATGACGTATAGACCAGGTGTGTGTGAACTATTTTACTGCTTTATCGTGATAAATATATCATCCCATTTTAATTTTTTCCCTCGACAATCTCTCACTCTCCCTCATATCCTTACACCTTCTTTGATCGCTATTCCCTCTCATGTGACAACTGCAGGATGCAAATACATAAGATTATCATGAAGCAAACTATAAAGTCCGCTCTGCCAATCCCTGGTTATTTTGCGCTAAAAAATTTGCTTTTTACTTCCATATCATAAAGATGCAGATTTTGAAGTTCGCAATCCCTCCACTAAAATATCCGCTTCTTGGCATGATAAATTAACAAATAATAATCCCACCAAACCCATTTTAACACTTCGTTCGTGACCCTCTGAGGAAAACTCATCAAGGAATTGACTTGTCGGACCATAATGTCGGTACTATTGTTGGAATTGATGAATTGTAATCTGCGATTTCGCTCAATTTTCACGCTTTTCCCTGCATTTTGTTTACAACAATCTTATACTTGGCCCATGTGTAAAGACACACACACACGATCACAATATGCATCATTTCGCGAACAGCAAAAATCCAGGCCCCTCATAAAAGTAAAGCTTTCCTCAAGTGCTAAAATAATGCTTGAACTAAATGTAGTTCCGTTTTGTTTGCTAAAATATAAAGAGTTATAATACCAAAGACTTTACATAAGACGGTCGGATTTAAACTCCGTCAGTTGTGACACAATGTAGTCCTTTAATCCAGACATGTTTCTTCTGATATCCCAAGACAAAGCGATACTTAAAATTTTTGGGACTGACTGAGGTAATCAATCATTTTCATGGCATGCTGGTAAAAAAGTTTACGACCTTTCCTCCAACGTTTCCCTCAAGGAGCCTGTATTCGGCAGCTATTCTCTTTACGAAACAATCAAATTAAGAATCCGCAAATCCTTGGACAAATGTCTAAGCTCGTAAAACCCTTCGGCCTGACGCCTAACTCACTCAAACGTCATAGAGACATTATGTTGTAGCCTTCAACAAGAATAGCATCCTCGTAATAGTAATAGTACTCATGCCTTTATTAGCAGTTCAGCACGCGCGTTTAAAATTTTCTTCAAAGCTCTCTTTTCTTATCCGAACAAAATCTCGTATCATTCCACGTTCCATCCAAGTGCCATCCTTATTTCTACATTCTCCACAACAATGTGCCTAGAATTTACGTAGAGTGATATCCGGGTATAGTCAATAATTTTTTCTAAATAGCAAGTTTAGATCTGATACAAAACTTTTGTATCAGATCTATACTTGCTCTTTAAGCTCTGAATTCGACATTCTAACTTGCAAGTCGTACCATTCAAAGTTTTGGAGCCCATCTCTATCAATCCATGCTAAGAAATCAGCAAATAAGATGAGTGTCGTATTCACGGGAACGATTTATAGTTTGACATACTCTAACGTTACGATTGTTGTCGGCAAGATTGAAGATGGTATTAAAGTTCCATTCCGGATCACATATAAAATATATTGCCAAATGCAGTTACCTCATGCAGAGAGACAAGATTATAGCTTGTCGATATCAAATCAAGAATTAAAGGCAATGATTTTTTGACATTTGAAAAACCGTCTCAGGAGACTTGTCCCACGCTGTGTTCAATACAATACAATACCTCCTAAATTATAATCCAAAAGTCATCGTGCTTCAAGCCTGCAAATGAAAAGAGAGAATTAACTAATCTAATCTTTCAGCTAATGGATTATATTGAGAGAAATATCGCGGTTCAACATTTTGTCCAGTAAAGTTTTTGCAGCTTACACAAGGATTGCATGTGCCCGTAGTAGTAAAAGACGAAAACATTTCTGGATCCTGCTTCATCTTCCCTTGCTGCTTATAATAACTAGCTTATGACTTGAAAAAGTCAGCAATGATAAACATGCTTGATTCATGCAGATCAGAGATTATCTTTGATTTTCCCCCAGGTATTTGTAAATGCACTGTATCTTTTATACAATGCAGCAAAATTAGGATGAGTTTTTCCTTGCGACCTGTTTTTAGTACGAATCAACTTACCCAAAGGAATGCGAGATCAGACAAGATAAATAGCAAAAGCTATGTTAAGTAGGTGTACTATTCATAATTATTTATGAAAGTGTCGCTCAGTCTCAGCTTAATCCCTAGAAGGAGTATTTGGACTTCTTATCTAGAACCTTCTTATACATGCACAAGATTTAGCATTTTCTTTACGACGTCCGAGGCTTACAGTGAAACTTGGATGCATCTGGTGCAAAATTCTATCCCCTGTCCATAAAAATGTTATCACTTTAATATATATGCATAGCCATGCCACAAATTCCGTGTTCCCGTCTCGCAACGAACTGACATGTTGGCGAACACACGTTGACGCCAAAGCTGGAAGGTTGAGATATCTTCAACTTAGTTGCATATTCCTATCCCTCATTTTTTTATTCTAGTCATTGCCTAAAATGCAAGAGGATAATTTCCTGGGTTTCCCACGCGCAAAAGACGCGAGACGGATGTCTGCTATTCTCCTAGGTCTAATCCTCATCATCACTATCACTGCTCTATAATGTTGATCACATTCCTTGTAGTTTTTTTCTCTAATTTTCTTCCAGCTCTCCTCCCCCAAGTCTATACTGAACTGTGGCACAGGCCAGGTGGTCCATGTAGGCATAGTCCTATGGCCTACTCGCCAAACATTATGTTTCCCCTCTTAGCGTTGGAGCGACGTGGAGGCGATAAAAAAGATCCAAGATTCGCAAACTTTCTACCTAACAGATGGTAATGTCAAATATCCTATAGCAGTATACCAACATAAGTTTATTCTGGCTTCTTTCTTCTTTTTACGCTTAGGAGGTTTTTCCATATTTTGTCCAAGCTTACTCATCCCAATAGTTTTACGTTTACGCTAATCTTAATCACCCTGTCCTCACCTGATTTTAATTTCATATGAGATCCTGCTACGAATTCCAGGAGGTGCCAACATTCTTGGAGCCGTCCTCGCACCCATGTCCCAATATATTCTTCTCACCTGTCCGCTCTTCAAGTCTCTCAGTCTCACTGCCTTGCCTTTTCCCTCCAGCATGTCGTTTTATTTCGAAGCAGAAAGGATTCACGCGTCCAGTCAACTTAAAGAGTCATTTACACTGCTATGACTTCTGAGCGCCAAATCCCCTCTACTTTTAGAGAGCTTATGGAAATGAGTTAGGTATATATCTAAATATTCATTCTCACAACTACAAATTAGGTAAAAACATACAAAAAATCCCCATTACTCATTCCGAGTGGAGAAGCAATAGATGTACTTTTGAGCTCCCTCATCCCCGTAAAAGTATATGTACGCTTACACTTGGGAAGGATGTCCATTAATGTAACTGCTTTCAACCGTAAAGGTTTCGCGTTTATGTCTTTAAATAAACGCATTGATACACTTGTATAACTGGAATGTAAAGTTAAGAGATCATTTTGAGATGTACCCCTATCCCATTATAAGGCGTGGCATAAATCTTCACATCAAGCTCATTTGTGTTGAATACGCTTTACGGCAATTAGTAAAATGTCTTCATTATTCTCACAATTCCTTTACGCATCCTCAAATCCATTGTCTCCTTAATGGCCTAGTCGTACAGCTCGCCGCTTCTTGAATTCTGACGCTGTTGTTATTCTCGAGCCATTATTTAAATCTCCTCACAACTGTTCTCACGCTTGATCAACAAGAGTACTCACTCTCCTCCTTTTATCAAAGCAGGAGGTCAGCGTCAATTTTCATTAACAAAGGAACATGGCAATTGTGTCTTGGTGATTTTTCAGCAACTTGATGAACAGCAGCATACTGACTGTAGAATATGCGAGAGAGCCTCGTGTAGGAAAGCAAATAAAATACAATACCGGTTGCTCCTGAAAATTAGAAATTAACTGAGATTATCATTGACAAGTACTAGGTATTAATCAACCTTCCTTGCTATTTGCAATTGGAGTATTTATTGCTATTATCGGTACATTGAGCGTTCAAAAAAGCCACACAGTTCCACTTTATGAGGTTCTTTAATTATTTCATGCTGAAAAAGCGAAGAGCAATTGCAAAAATGTTATATTGTTAACTTATATTGTCTGGAATTTGAGGATAGTCGGAAATTGGCAACAGCACTTCCTTTACAATACAAATTATATTGTCTGCATTTCAATGAATTATTCGTATAGGTTTCATTTCCTTATTCAAGAATCCTGGCCTTTGATATACTTTCAGATTTTATATTATAAACCAAGATGAGCAGGCTATAAGCACAACTTAGATGTACACTTGAAATAATGGTAGTAACTTCCAGGTTTTCTAACGTTTCTGTTTGCGCTTTGTATACCACCAATATCTGTAGCTAGCTTAAAGCTTAGTAAATTGTTCGCTATTTCTGAACACGAGAGCTGGTGTACTGCTACAGGAACTCAACTTTCTGAACAGGAGGTGAACCGAACTATTAACTCCAAAATAAAATTTCGAAATAATTTTGAGTAGAGGACCATGTAAGAGTACTTCATGCAAAAAATCGCATCCTTTTTAGCTCTAGTTTAAGCGCGGTGCTAGCTCAAAGTTTGGTATATGGCGGCCCATATTGCTGATGCCGCGTCCTCGTCATGCTTAAGGTATGGATGAATACTTTAAATGAGTTATTTGGACCGCCATATACCAAACTTTGAGCTAGCACCGCGCTTAAACTTGGGCTAAAAAGGATGCGATTTTTTGCATGAAGTACTCTTACATGGTCCTCTACTCAAAATTATTTCGAAATTTTATTTTGGAGTTTATAGTTCGGTTCACATCCTGTTGAGGATTCCGATAAACCCAGATTCTTCTGTCTGAATCTAACATTTAATACGTAAATACATGCATTCGGCTATTCCATCCATAATATCCGTAGAACTGTCCGTTAAACGAATGTACTTGCGAGGGACATTTGAACTAATGCAGCCTTATTTTCCCTTGTGAGACCAATAAATGATGTTTGTTCTTAGAGGAATGAAATATTGAGTTTAATTCTCATAGTGGTAAATGAACTTGCTTTTCTAATTCACGCTACTTAGCGCTTTACTTTAGCGATTTGCAGGACGGATTTAGTGTATAATATCATCATTTTGTATCACCGAGTTAACAGTACGCATGACTTCTCTGTGAAACAGTTGAAACGGTTTCACACACCTGTCATTTCAAACTCTGTTATCCACGCATAATTACTTTAGTAAGCGGCCTGAATACTGAGACGAGGAAAAAATTCAACTCAATTATTCTTACGGAGATTGATCCTAGCCATGGGTGAAATCATTGTAAACAAACATTTGATGTTTGTTTTCCCCATGTTGCAGCGTCGCCATGCTGGGCTAATTTTTTATCCTTGGCTGAATTCATAAAGAAAGCTTTGTGGGGAAAACAGTATATAAGCATGATTTTTTACATCCTCCGCTTTGATTAAAATCAGCATGCAGTTCGTGTCCTAATGGGCCATGTCTTGGGCGATTCAAAGCTTTAGCGCCGTAACCTTCTCAAGGGAAGGCGCCAACCCATTCTTTATTCACTGTAATTTTCTAGTTCATCTCTTGATTTTTATTTACGCTCTCACACAGAATCAATTTGGAAAAATTCAACAACTAAGCAGTCTTGAGCCAACATAATTCTTCCTTTTGAACTTGACTCGAATCTACGCCACGGCCCATTCTGTAGGTTATGGCATGCCCATTTCTTCGCCTCCTTTATCACTTTACCAGTCGAAAAAAGTTTGTCTTCACTACATTTCCAATTTACTTCGAGTTAGCTTGAGTTGAATGAAACAAGTAGACAGCTTTAATTTGCAATATCTTTCACTCTCTGGAAGAAAAAATAACTTTTTCGCGTATATGGACGTCCAGCAGATGTGAATGGAATTATTGGATTGCACAATTGCTAACTCAATTGCTTCATATCAAAGGTCTTCACTCAGCAATAATTATTAACAATTCTCCAGTTTCAGAAAGCGAGCGGAACGTGTGTAAGTCCAGCGTAGCATACTTTTCAGTACAGCAATTCAACCACCTTTCTTGCAAGTTTTGGTGGGCCTCTTTCAAACTTATCTCCTCATTCCGCGAGAGATTTATTTGAATTGGAGATTTCTACCTGCCAGAAGGTGAGCAAATAATGGCTTGCAGTGATGATGAACGCGAGGCGCCATATTAACGTTCTCTTGCATATACAGGGCAGCGCGACCGTTATTGTTTATTCCTCAAATAAATCTTAACTCTGGACGCTAATGTTCTTCAAGTGAATCAGTTTTCTTTCATTTATTCAATTCATTCCAGGTACACGCTCACATACGGTAATCTAATAACGCACTCATAGTTAAGATACAGCTTCTAACGGAGGAGGCTGGGGAGTGAGTGGTTCTATGTTCATATCTAGTTTTCAATTATTAATCTAAATGACGAGGGTTCAGCAGAAAAATCATTATCAAATCCCTCCTCCCACTTCCGTCCATCTCCCCTCATAACTGCTAAAAGCTTTAACGTTAAGTGACTAAACTCATTGTAACTGCGCTTAAATTAAAACCTTTTAGTTTTGCGTGCATCTAAAACATTCTTAGGATAATCAGGAGGAAGGTGATATCTTTTTAGATTTGAGGTGGTGGATTCGGTGCATTGCCTCCCCTGCCATCTAACGGGACTGCATGCAGAAAGTTTTAGATTTACAGGCAATTCTAAGAGTAATTATTAGTAATTTAGAATTCCCTGTTCTTGGATAAGCTTGTAGAACTGTTTTACAAATAATCTTCAGCTTGATAGTGAGCTCGTACTCAATTAACCGTATAACTTCTCAACAGCCGAACCTTCTGGGCAATTGGCACTTTCCCCATGAAAAGATCTTAAAGGGGGGAAGCTGTGGCCACAAGTCTTAACTTCAAATTAACTTGAAAAATGTTTGCATTTTCCTCCTTCCTTGCTTGTCCGGTGTCTTACCATACTTTTCACATATTGATTTTATCATCTTTTGAAAAGAGAAAAACTTATCAAATAATACTAGCAGTTCTAAAAGGTTTTTTTAACGCTGAAATTGCCGTCTTCAGCTACAAAATAGCTGCTATCATCCTAAAATATAACTATTTAGCCTAGTTGTTACACACCGATCAATCAATAACACTCTGATCCAGTCTGACGGATTTGTATTGGTACAATAAGAGTGAATTACTCAGTCCACAGTCAGTCAGCCTTTCTACCGCAAGATCTGAGCTGTACTAGGAAACGCACTTAATAACTTACAAATTGAAAAATTTAAGTTCCACAAAAGCAGTTAATCGTCATGATTCTTGTTATGAACGTTCATCCTTCGTAAACGTAATATTTAAGCAATCGTATCCAACTCTTCCAAAGTTTGGAACGTCATTCGGGTTGCGACGTTATTTACGAGTACAGCGGATGGCTGCGGTCTGGCCCATGTGAGTCAAAAACCACAAGATCATCTTTAAATAGCATTCACTCATGTCATCATCAGTCTGACTGAGCGAAACCATTCAAACGATGATCTGACGCATGAATCATTTGGCTTGTATTTGTGCTAATGCATGATTTGTCTACAACCATTACTCACTATTTCTCTGGAAATAGCTGAATTTAAAAGGGCACACAATGCGTGCATTCAAGGCGGGAGCTTTACACTTTACTCCAAAACGTTGAACACAAACCGAAACATGTATCATATTCATATACCCTGACGTTAACTGCTTTCGCAGGCTGCTAAACAAACTGGTTGGAAATTTCTTCGCTCCTTGAACTAATTATATATTTTCCCTCACTACCTCCGTCAAACTAATAAACCGTTTAACTAATTAATGTACAGAAAAAAAAGTTGCTCAAAGAAGTTTTTTGTAAATAGAGCTCATGCTGCACAAATAGAAGGGATTAAATGTAGTCATACCTATAACACATACCGTTATGTTTAAAAACTATTCCTCGGACTACTACCACCTTTGGTTTATGAGCAAGTATTGTAAAATAAACTATGGTGGGGCTACAAGGATTAGCATTCCCGATATTCTTTCGTGGGAAGAAACTAATGGGTTTAGGTAGTAATAAAATTCGCAATGTACAGACAGACTATATACATATATGTCTCTGTTATCGCTGTAAAATTGCTTAAAACGTTTACGAATGTGCGAAACTGGCAAGTGGTGCGCATGACAAGGGTTTTCATATTGGTCGTTCCTATATATTGCTGCAATTAAAACGCATATTGGTTCAGGCATAGACTTGCTATGACAGACTAGGCACATTGCCTAGTTGTTACAAACTGTAAAGTTCTTTTTCCTTTTCAACCCTTTGTTACAGTAGTCAAGAAGGCAATCTAAATTCGGTTGGCGATATTCAGGAAAAACGAAAACAAAGATTGATTAGCTATTAAGTAGGAGTACGTATCTAATAGTACATAGTTAATTTCAAGGATATTTTCAGTGCGACTCATATTTTGCGATTAGATTCTGCAAGTGCTTCCTTTAAGTATACGTATAAGTTATCTAGTACTAGGACTTTAACATCATCTCGTTTTTATCAAACATCTTGAATGTTTTGCGATTCATGAAAACTAAGGCGGGATCTTAATCTTAAGCTAACTTCGTCAGTACATTGATTAACTTGTAGTTGTAAAACTATTGATACTTTTCACAGTCAGAGTTCTACAAGTAGAAGTTGAGGGAATGCACTCAAGTGATTTAAACGCTCAGTTTGCCTAAGTAGTACCAAAATATTTCCAACATCAGGTTAACTCACACAAATCACTAATAATCGTAGATATAGTTGCTCTCTCAACTTCTTTTCATGAAAACTAACGTTTCTCAGTCCTCACATAATCGTCGTTCCTTTGACTAAGAACACTCGTTATTCGTGAACGATTGACTCCACGCTAGCTACACATCATCACCTCCTTTTTTCACAAAACATTAGGTACATAAGGTACGAATCAGTTTTCACCCTCTTCCACTCATTAACTTGCTTAAAATTTAATAAATTTCCAGCTATTTCGTCCCATCTTTAAAAAAATCTTCCACACTAAAAATTGCTATCGAAATCTCAAAGTCATTTCTTTGAAAAACATAAAATACAATAATACATTCCATCCATATGGAATAATGGCGTTTCACCAGCTTCGTTCCGCACTTATTTTAAAATCCGAGCGACCTCTTGTGCTTGAAATACTCTTCCAGTCTGCACAGCCCGTATTCCTGTAAGAACGTTCAATTTTCAGTCAGTATCCAGGCGTTATTCCACAAAATCGATTTACATATACTTAAAGATGTGTCTATTTGAGTTTCCTTACCCAATACCCAAACGGAATTTTCGAAACCTGAGCA
This sequence comes from Sminthurides aquaticus, assembly GCA_906901655.1. Taxonomy (NCBI): domain Eukaryota; kingdom Metazoa; phylum Arthropoda; class Collembola; order Symphypleona; family Sminthurididae; genus Sminthurides; species Sminthurides aquaticus. The sequence continues at coordinate 945,062 of CAJQTT010000001.1, forward strand.
TTCACAACTGCCCAGAGACTCCAAAAGAAGTGGGATGCGAGAGTGAAAGCCTCAACTTCTTTCACAATATACTCTTCGTTAAAGAGAGGTGAATTCTTCAAAAAATCCTCATCAGCATCAGTAAAGTTTGCTTGGTACTCCCTTTGCAAAGTTTCCACGTAGGTCCGAATGAAACGATGCTAAAATAAAAACATTGATTCCCTATGTTATTAAATGTCTTACTGAAAAAATCTAAACTGAATGCCAATTCCCTGAAAAATGTCAGCTGCAAAATATCATTCTATTTCGGCGAATATTCACGAAATTTGGTGAGGGTTGGGGGTTGGGGCTTAATGCCAAAGCTTGGAAGTCTACATTTATTCTACAAACGCACCGACAGCCAAACTAATTGTTGAACCAGCTGTACGACTAGATTAGTTCTAACGGTTCTAAAATCACACGCAGTAACATCCCCCTCAAAGATTTATCGTCAAAGCAGGCAGTGTACTAAAAACTCTGGTGTACTGTACGACATTGCTTCCGAAATGCCTATCCAAGGTTTATTAAATTTAGCCACTTCGAGGAAAGCAGCTAGAAAAATACAACCTTCTCCTTCCTTATATCTGGCTTGCTATAAAGCTAATCAAGCATCCATTCGTATTCTAGTTGGCGCCACTCACGAGGAGAATAGTTGCAATTTGTGCATCGTAAAACCCGAATAGGTTTACCCGGTGGCAAATGAGGTCACTTTATGTCAGTTTCTCACGCTTAACGTCCATACCAACTCCTCTTAACAACCTCCTATTTTGAGGTCTAACCATGACTTTTAGTTGGAAGGAAATACCCACTGAATCCATTTTCATTCGTTTTTCTGCTGTGTATCTTGTGATTCCCTAGGTATTCGTTACTCCTAGACAGAGAGTTTCATTTCCGGTGATGTTTTCAATTCGATCTCATTTTCCCTTGAATTTTCAAAACTTAGAATAGAAACTAATCTTATGCACGCCATCTGTCTATCAAATTTATAAAAGCTATAACCTACATCAAGAATGGTCAAGCGTTAAAGAATCTGCAAGGTAAACACCTGACCTACTCTTCTAATTCAAAATAATTTTACTGCGAAATATTCGTCGTTCCTGCTTGACCTAGTTTTTCGCTTCATGAAGAAAAGTCCTATATATAGCACCGATGTAAAACACTAAACTTTCTGGTCCTGTCCTGGTAGGAGATTTTACTTACAACCTCGGCTTTTCTCCGAATGACATGTTCATGAAAATGTTGAGAATACATTTTTGCATACATGAGTGTTAATCAAAAGCCACTTACCATTTCTTCTTGGCTAGGTAAATCAGAAGGTCGATGAAGGAAGTTAGGGTAAGAGTCGACATTATAATTGTAGCTCCATTCGCAAAAGTGGTTGGCTAGATCAAATCCTCTGTAGTTGTAGGAGCAGTATTCGAAATCGATGAGAACAAGCTTGTCTTCCAAGTTCTCAACGTCGGGTCGAATAAGAATATTTCCTTCTTGGAGATCATTGTGCGAAAATACAACCGGGCTTTCGATTTGCGGAAGAAATTTCCTACGGAGAGAGATTCCAATATTAGCTTCTACCAGCTTGATACATACTCAGATCCTTCTTTCTCTTACATTCTCCTCCCCGTTACTTCTCATACATGCTATGCATGAAATACTCCTGACAGGCATTGAAATCAGTATAGCTTCCTCCTTTACCTTATTGCTAATGCATATATCTCCTTTGATCCTCCCATGCCCGTACGCTTTCTCTTACACCTCGTCCTGTCTCATATCGATTTCTACTTTCGCTCTTCTTTCTCCTTTCTCCCATCTTTGCAGAATCTTTCCTCTAGAGCCTCGCTTTTACTGATAAAGAGTTGCAAATCCTGCTTACATCTACCCCAGTATTATTGGCATAGGCTCAGGACTTCCGCTACCAGCCATCTCATCCAACTTTTCTCTATCAACTACCTAAGCTACCTTAGCTACCTACAACTGTGCACTTTTTCGCAAAACCCTCAATCTCTTCCAATGTCAGCTTCTCTCTCCTTCTACATGTTTCCAAAACTGCCTCTCCTCCCTCATCTTTTGTTCTCTCTTTCAGCCTGGAATTCGTAAAGTTAAATGTGTGTATGTGGATCTGCTGTCGCTCGATAACTTTCTCCGTCCTCCCGCTTCTGTGCCTCTATGTATATGTAGCAAAGTGTATTGAAATGCCAGGGAGATAGAAAGGTTCTTGATAAAACGTTATAAGCCTGCTCTTCACCTCCTTTAGCATCTACGACGTAAACTCTGGAAAGGCAGGACGTGATCCCGCTGTGAAAGAAATGAATAGCGGAAAGACTTACTTGAGCCACAGGAGCTCATCTTCCAAATTACAGTCAACCAACCTCCGAAGAATTTCCTTGTGCTTCGAATCCTGAACAGCCACTTTCTTCAAATTTTCTCGGATATTGTTCATCCAGCTGGAAGGGAACACAGTGAACACAATGATTACATTCTAATCCAGAATCCACGCTTTGATACTAGCCATTGAACAATATATATATATATATATCCAGCTCTTAGCAAAACACCGTTACTTCTTGTTCCACTTACCGATCCATAGTTCCCCAGAGCCAAGAGGGTTCTTTGCTAATAGGGATATTTAGTCCATGAATTTGGGCCATTTTTTGAGCAATTAGGGAGCTAAGCTCAGCATCTCGCAGCTCGTTGGTTAATAAAGGTCGAGCCTAGTAGGAAATAAAGAAACCCGAAGACCAATTAAAGCTTTCTCTTCCTACATTCTCGCTCAATTACTTCCACTATACATTATCCCTCCCTCTTGTGCCATAAACTTCTAGCAGCAGCAGCTCAAGCCACGGGGAAATTTGTACATTCTATATTTAAGATACCACAACTTTTCCTTCAGCCTAAAAGCTTCTTTAACGAGATTTTCAATCCAAATCGTCAATCGAGACATAATCAATAAAGGATGATGGAGAAATTTTCGGGAATTTTGTAAACTAAACAAACTCCTTGATAACAACAGGAAACTGAAAACTAAAGTATGCAAAGGTTGCTTGCCTTGCATCAAGGCGTATTATAAAATTACTCAAACAAATAGGAATAACTGTAGTATTTCGTTGAAAACAAACTTTTCTATCTAAACTAAAATGAATGCATTTAACTTAATAGCATGAAAGCCACCCAAGGCCACTAGTCTCCCAGATTTCTGATTCATGGCTTCCAGTTCGACAGAGGGGCTTCTTGAAAGCCGTAGCGAAACCGTAGGGAGGAGGAAACGGAGGAAACCGTTTTATTTAAAAATTAAACGGCGACTAACTAAACTCCTAAAAATGACAAAGTAGGCTTGCTTACCGGAATAAACTGTTCCACCCTTCCTCCGGGGAAAATCCCGTACAGTCTAGGTCCAAGTTTCCTTTCAGAAAGGAGGGTAAATATGACAGACTCCGTGATTAAACTCTCAAGGGCGTCTTCACCGTGAACCTTTGAACATTAAGAAAATCACCTCCAAATTCTGTCAATCGATTCAACAATCTACAGGTTTTAAGTACAGTAACGAGACAGGTAAATAAAAATGCACAGCAGTCACAAATTACAGCAAAATCTCGGTCCCTTTAGAATTTTCTAATTCCGCCTTTCTCTATTCTCTATATATATATTTTTCTGCTACCCAACTAGTAACATTATATGGGTCTGGCAGACAGCAAAATAGCCTTGGCAAAAACAAACCGAAAATGGCACACATTACAGGCATCTGGCCCGGTGCTACGCAATTCGCAATAGAAAAAGATTATGTCGAACAAAACATGTGAGCAAAATACCAATCATTCTCACATAGTCCTTAAACATATAATTTTTGAGAACAGAGTGAGCATAATATACATACTTTCATTGAAACATAAACATTCAATTTGAGCAAAACTTAATTGTAGTCTAAAGCGTCACAAAATATCATAGATGCAGTCTTTCTTTTCTTCCATTCTTAATTTTTTTCCAAGTGCCAGGGAACTTCATAGCTTGGTCTTAGTTTTGTGAACACTCACGTTCTTGATTCAAGTACGTTTCACATGCATGTCCTTGGAAAAACCCTATACTTTATTGTCGAAGGAATTTTATGGAATAACTGAAACTGGTGATTTGCAAATACAGAATTTCGTATGCGAAATGCAAAGACTGAATGAAAAATAAGAATTTTGGTAATTCTCGGTTGCCTGGGCTGTGATATAAAATAATGGTACGTTGGAATCCATGCCATTTGAATTGCTTTTGTAATTCTAATGCTGTACTACATAATTTGATAAAATCGAGATTTCGCTGTACTTCAGTACATGATCTATAAGAAAATAGATGATAAGTAAAGCGTGAAAGTGAGAGAGAGAGGCACATGTAATGAGTAAATGCAATCCCAAACTGAGATTAGGTGGTGGATGCCATTTTAGGTCAATTGGACATGGCATGTGAACGAGCTGAGAGTAGTGAGGAAATTCATCCACTGTTGGCCAATTAGCTTTTCTTTTTCTAACCACCGTACGCGTCATACATTCCATTATTCCATGGCTAAGTTACAAACATTCAGTTAACATTGCTCCAATTAATTCAGCAAACGAAACAGAGTTTTCCATACCTGTCCGTAAAATCTCAAAAGGACCTGTGTCGGCTCATTGTTAACCGGGGTTAGTGTCAGAGGCAAGGAGCAATGATACAAGTAATTGCTCAACCCTCCACTGTAAATACAGAGAAAAACACAATCAAGTTAAATTACATTATATTAAGTACCAAGTTACACGGATTTCCCCAATCTCCCATCTCCCCGCTCAATAACCAGAGTAACCAGACACAACACCCAACTCTGCCGGGTACATAATTAATTTCAAGGTGATTGAATCTAATTTATTACCAACGCAACTCTCGCACGAATCCCTTACTTTAGCTGTAGCTGTACCTCTTTCCTTGGATGCATAATCCGTAAAAGCCTTGATACATCTGTGACTACGGCCTTGCGTTTATCACAATAACGTGTTTTTACAGCAGTGTTTTCCGAACCGAATCCTGGCGATCTTAAACCTATATATATATACATGCACGAGAAACTCCGGGCATTTATCCTTCACATTCCTCTTCAAATGAGCAGGAAGGCAGACGAGGAAGTTATGTGCTCAAGTTTACGCGTATCTTTCTTTCTTTCTTTACTCTTTTCTAATAGTTTATTTACAAGACGGAGGCGGGGATGACAACGAACAGATTCTCAAATCCGCAATATCCCCAACACTTCCTACACTATCAAAAAATGCAATTTTCCCCTCGCTCTATCCTCTTTAATCCTACAATTTCAACTCCTCGTATTACTTCTATTGCGTTGTCATCATTAGCTTGTTTTATATTTATATCATCGTCTGACTAGCCTCTTGAATTCCTAGTTTTATATTCCACCGGATTTTCTCTAGCTGCCACTCCTTCTTCTAAACCCAATCAGAGGCCTGGAAAGTTATCACACCCTTTGAAAACGCTTCTAGTTTCAGATACCTCTTCTCATTCTAAACCTCGGTATCTTTCTTTCTTCCTCACATGCAAAATACTGTAGCAAATGTGTATTTCTGTTCGCTCCGCACCAACTCTAGCTTTTCCACTCCACTCCTTCATGCAATCCCAAATGTTGCTAAATTTTCTCCCCCGCAATTTCGTACCATCTGACTCATCCTCGGATCAAAGCATATCTTATTCATTCACTACTTACTTCTTTGATAAAAACAGCAACTCGGAGCTCCCCTTTCCCTTTGAATCCTCGTAAAACTTGACAACTGCGAACTTGCAGAATGTTTTCAGAATTTTAAGACTCGGAAATCACGTCTGCTCCTTATCAGTGTGTATCGTGAATTCGGTTGAAATCAACTATTACGATTCGAGATTCGTCGAAGAAGGTAAACAAAAACACGTTTACGATACAGGACAGATGAAACTTGACTATGTGACCCTGTCCCCGTTGCTTCCCGCGCCGCGTGTTTCTCCATAAAATAACACAATAATTTGATCTGAACCCTACATTTACTCGGGATGACTCCATCTGTTCCGTAACGTAAACTATTCCTCAGAGCATCCTCGTCTTTTATTTTACTGCGCACCACTATCCTGTCTTTTTATTATTATTTCGTCTTCGGCTCACCTACCCCTCCCAGCTTGTCTTCTCCGTCAACAGCTCGTACATCATTTCATTGTGTACTGGGGAAAGCGGAGAAAAAGTGCTTATTACACTTCATGTGTCTATTTAGCTTTCTTCACCTATACTCTTGTTTATTTCATTCCTGTTCCCTGTTTCCTTGTCCTGATTCTAGCTTCTAATTATTCTTATTCTTTTTGTCATGGACACTTGACTAGTTTAGTTTGCACATTCCATTCCGGCTAGTTCGAAACAACTCATACCATACCTTTCTAAAGGACGATTATTTTGTTCCTAACTTTCAGCATCAAGTAATAATGATGAAAACTCTAACTTTCTAGTCACTTCCTGCTGGTTCCTTTGAAACCGTATTTCTACGCGGGCAACAAGACCACAATAGCTACGATTCCGACTTGGGTATGCCCACCCAAAACCTGCCTTCCAACCCCGCGGAAAGCTAAGAATAGGATTGGGAATGATGTGAAATCGAATTATAAGGTTTACGTATATAGCAGCACGTAGTTGCAGGGTAATATCCCACATGCTTTGAAGAAGCACGGAACGGAGGAGACAATTTCGCCAATTGCGTCGACGTGAGTGTACATCTGCCACGTGTTCTAGCAAAATGTTCTACTTCTCGTAGTTAGCATTCTCAGCTTGAGCTCATCATCCCAGCTGTCTTCCACCCTCACATTTACTCATCTCTTATTCCTGCCTGTAAGTTCTAAAATTATTACATGATTTAAATAATAGAAAAAGCGCTACGTGCTACCTCTCTGGATCTCAGATTTGATCAAAGAAATATGAATTAAACCGTACATCTATTTATTTTCCATGCTCATGAACTGAACTTTTAGTACAACTGCTAAAATACGGAAACCGACGATTAGATCTTCTTCAAGCGGGTAGGAAACCTTTGTCCCTAGTGAAATTGGCATGGACAATCGTTCATGCACAGCCCTTGGCTCTCGTTTAACCAGTCATACATATTAAGGATCCATTAGCATGAACTTCAGTCTAAATATGTACTGTAAAAAAGAGGAGAGCAACCCGGGAAAATATTGTCGCAATGCCCGCCGTAACAATTCTTTAACTGCCAAATTCATTCCTTTCTCTACACAACACATTCAATGTCCTTCCGTTACTATTACATTAACAACATTTGCTAATACAAACAGAGAGAAAGCACTCGATACATCTAAATCGAACCAACCTCACAAAATATTCTGCTCTCGAGTCGAGACGATCAGTTCAAACACGCAAGCCCTCGCAGCCTCGCTATAACATATTCACTTCTATCCGAGTTTCCTTGTAAGGTTAAAGCTCGAGGAACTCCCACGTACTTTCTCCTCTGATCCCATGGCTACCGTTCTTTAAAACATACTATTTTACTATAGTTCCCACGTGCCATTTTTATTCACACGCTACAAACTAATTAAGATCAAAATTTTCTCCATTATTAAAAACATAGTCGCAGTTCAATCTTAAGCTTATCCCCCCTACGTTAAGATTGGCACCCGTGACTCGCTGATTACTTTTACCTACTCTTACTTCTTAAGTTTTCTCCGGTCCGAAATTTACCCAATGCCCTTCCCGATTAGAATGTCAAGCTGAATCAGCAATAAATCAAATATCAAAACTTCCGACATCAATCATCACAGTCCATGTCTTTCCAGTCAGGAACATAAAGAAAACAGGATGGAAACAATGTATGGAGTGTCGGCACGTCGAGAATAATCTCCTGGATGTCGGATCTAATTTATCAATTCAATTATCACCGCATATGAGTATCTTCATGAGAATTGAGCTTAGATTTGCAGAATAGAATTCCCACTTCTGATAAACAAAGACGCAATGAGGTACTATGCATGTTCAACAACGACACTTCTTTTTAGCATCTTATCGGTACGACTATTTATACTAAATACTTCTAATGTTCCTGCTAATTGCTGCTTCTATTTCTCACATTCCCACCACTAAACTCATCGATAGATGATTATACACATATACTTTTCTGGATTCGTAAACCTTCCTCCATGAACTTTAAGCTGCCCATCATTAAGATAATTCTGCGCTGAGTGGTTGCTAGGATCAGCGTTTCTCTGGCACTATACACCTCCTATTAAGATATATCTCTGTGATATGATCAAACATTTAGTTACACATGATCTATTCCATTCAAACTTTAACCACATTCATAACTACCGCTACCACCCCATCACAAGCAGAACCAGTCTCAATAGATAATTCCTTCATCCCCTTCAACATCCATATCCAGCTTCATCAATTATATCGGCCTAGTGCCCATTCCTGTCGGTTTCTTAAACAACTGCGTGTTCCACTATCATTCACTTCGAGGGTCAAAGTCAAAAATAAAATGACGAACAACCCACTAAAGCTGAAACGTTTGCTCACGGTTGGTACGTTACTTAAAGAAATGACGGGTCCTCCGAGAGTCAACGGGCACCTCCTTTACAATACAATACAATAAAGAAATGACGTAGCCTTTTCCATAGATATTCGGTATCAAACTGCCTTATTCATTCTAATAAACCTACACTTTCAGACTCGCTACCGTACGATATTTGAAGTTTTGCGGATTTTCATGATGGCAGGAGGAAAATGCAACTGTTTGGCTAAAATTAAGCTTTATCGTAATTTCTCTAACGTGTATACATCAGACGCATCATGACTACCCACCCATATATCTTCTTTGAAGACACTGACATCTTGACGTGCCTTTTCCGCTTTGGCGATATTCTTACGAATCCCTCGCCTGAGGAGAAATAATAATTGGAAGCGAGATAATGGGACGTCTATAAAATAATCTCGGTGGCCTGATACTGCAATCTCTTTAGCAAAACTTCCAGCTCATCTACCTTTGATACAGGCAAATAGTGACTGGATAAATATTCCTAAAATCCCATGACCTTTTCACAAACTCCTCCTTCAATATTGGATATTCGCAACGATTGCATGTATGCACTTTCTCATCACATCTACACTGTTTGATCTTTGTTCTACGACGCGATTGAAGTACGCAAATCAAACTAAAGTTGGCAAAATAATAATTACCCACGTATGTAATATAACATAAAGTCTTCTAGCGTACTCTGTGATTAGAGGCAATTACTGCGTTTCTCTAAAGCTGAATCATGTTTACTGGGATGGGATGCCGTTCATCGCGTGAGAGTGTGGATGTAAAATTTAATTTCTTGTGAAAACTTCATGATTCAGAAAATTGTCGATACAAGGAAACTCAAATAATTATAGAATGCATTTCCATACTCTTGTCTTGATCTTGATTGTCTGAGTAATTTACATGTCACTCCTCCGCTTGCGTTGTCTCTACACCCAACGCGTTGAAAAGAAACCAGTGAGAAATATTATATTTTTTCAACTATTCTCTCTTTTTTCTAATCCATGACGTCAATCATATCAATTTAAGCGGCTTTTCCCAAGAGTTTGCTAAATGCATGTTTGAGTTTTATGATTATATTATTATTTGCATCCCATTACAAGACTTCTGTAAATTGCATATGCTACTTTTATTCTCATTTACCTGTACCCGCTCTATATTATGAAAGGATTAAGCTACAGAAAAAGTTGTTCCCATTTTACCCATGCCTTCGATTTTAGTCTTCCCTAATTACTTACAGGGTGCGCATTTGATACAGCTAACTCCATACCCCAGCAATTATAAAGTCTTCCGCTAACTGCGCCTGTCTTGAAATCATTTCTCAATTAAAGTGGAATCATATAGCCTTTAAACTGCGCACCTCATCAAAACAAAAACACTTAGGGACGAGCACAGCTTTTCGTCACCAAGTCTGTAGAATCTACGCTTTGAGCGTCTTATGCAAGTATTAATTTCATCTAGTCTGAAGTATCGTACGATTCTACTTTAACTCCTCTACAGTGCGCGGCGATGTATACACTTACATATATTCTACACGTAGGCTTCATTCAATCAAATATAACATTCTCCCCGATGTCCTCATTCAAACTAATGCAGATCCTTTACCCTAGTAATTCTTGCTCGCAAAAGAATCCGATTCCGACACCCTTGTTTATAGCTTATTTTAAATTATTGATGTATATATATGTATATACATATCTTAAATTCCCAAAGATTCATCTTGAACGTCACATAATAATGCCATGCCATGGTCCCGGAAATCTGATCGCTTAAAAGAATCTTAAGACTGTCTTACTAAAGTTAAATGACAACGCCAGAAATGATTTTGAAGAACTCTTAAAACCGTCTTTCTGCTTAGGTATATACGTAATAATGAATAAAGGATGGAGTAAAGGATGAAGTACAAAATGATGGGTAGAGCAGACGGTAAACCTGGGAATGTGTATAGAGAATGATTGAAATTGTTTTCAAAACATGCTCCGCTGATCGTATAAACTATCACTCAATATATAAGCTCGCTCTCAGCCAGATCCTGAAAATACTCCAAGACGTAACTTGTGGAATGACATGCAGGATAAATTTCCTAACGACTATTTTCACATTGCACCTGTTACTGAAAAAGAGGATTTTGATGAGAATTAGATTTCAAACAGAGTAGTGATTTAGTGGATGTTGGGATGAACTAGCTTTATGTGTAATGTGTGCCCACTGCTGCAACTCCTACAAGCGCATCGAAAACTGGAAAAACATTCAATTCTTTGTTTAACAAGCTGTCGCCAGTTCGTCATGGTAAATGCAACTTTGCAACTTTGGAAAGCATGTATTGAAATACGTGGTTAAACATTTACATGGAAGAGCGCCTGTTTTTAGAGCAGCAGCTGCCAGCGATGAAGACTATCTTCCCAAATACCTTGCTTTCTTTGCTGCTTTCTTCTATCCTAGACTTAGCATTACACGACTCCCCCAACTTAAGATGGCATTAAAATTGTTAGGGATTTAAACGATTGTGGGGCTTAGACTACATGTGACTCCAACGAGATACAAGTTTAGCCCGTTGACTAGTTTATGTGCGTTTGTGCAAAAGTTATTTTTGAGACAACTCCATCCTCAAGGTTATTGTAATTCTGTTCCCTTTGGCACCAAAAAGAACCAACTTGATCCTATTACCCGACAAAACCTCCTGTCTACCGAATTAAGGTAAGCGAAACCATAGTCGCCTGAGTGCATTCACGGAACCGCTAAGTTTGAAAGGGATTTGTTTTGAGAAACTAAAATTTTAAGGAGTGGAGAAAGAAACGCCAACGTCAATTAAGCTTTCCCAGTCCCATTAGCTTAATTAATCTTAAGAATGAAGGCTTAGGGGGGAAGGGGATTTCGTTTGGAATGACTGACTAGCCAACTGGATGGAAACTATTCTAGAAATGCTCTTAAGTCCGAGATAGATTAATCGGATGGTATGGGAGAAAATAATGAAAATTGACATTACCTTACTCTTTTGAGTACCAAATCCCGGCAATCGATTTGTTTCCAAGCGCCATGGAGATAATCTCGACAAATGCCAAAAGCCTTGGCTCTGATATCCGAGTTGAGACCTAGATCCATTCTGGAGTCCCACTCTTGGCAAAATGTACCTTCGGTTTCAGTGGCTGTGTTAGGTCTGGTGACGTGCTGTTGGCTGGCAAGCGGGTTTTTATTCGTGTTCGGATTTGCCGGAATCCCGCTCCCGTTCAAATTTTGCAAGGTATGATGATGGGAGGGCGTTGTGGTTGGGAAGGATTTCGGGTGGAAATTGTTGTTATTGTTGTTATTATTATTGTTGTTGTTGTTGTTGCAGATATTGAGAGGATGCGAAACGATTGCTTGTTCTTGACTGTTAATACGACGATGCCGATGCGCGGTACCGCTCCCACTACTCCCACCAGTACGACTGAAGCCTCGCAATAATTTTAACTTGTGTCGAGTAGATCTCATTGTAAGAGTGCAAGCTCAGCTCTATGGTATGTAATAAGTTAGTTCCTCCCCAGAGTCAGTTATTAGAAAGATATCCTTCAAATTCCTTACAACTTGCAAATCCTTTCCTGCATATACGCTTATGTATACAATCTCAGATTAATATATTCTCCGAACACAACTTTAAACAATCCCTTCTTGTTTAGATCAGATTCTCCGTGCTTATATAATTTTTACACACCTCACAAATCCCTCCCAGGTCCACAGTAGCAGTTAGCAGTCTTCCTCTGAATCAGAATCAGGCCTGAAAAGATTTCGGTTCCAAATCACACATTAGATAAGTAATTCACATTCACAACCAGCACTACAGTCATTTAGTTATCTTATTTGCTACTATACATATAGATTCGAGCTATCCCGACCACCCGTCCCTGCTACTCCCGCTTGGTTCCATGCTATAGTTTTGTCTATCAGCTAAAGGCTACAATGCATAACTGACGACCGAGTTGCATCAATCTCTAGCTTATCCCTCAACCATGTGCAATGGACTACTAAACACATTAAATTCTTGAATTATTCACCAATTTTGCAAGTACTGCAAATCCAAAATATTAAAAACTTATTTCCCTTTCCTCCCACCCTGTCGCATCGCAGTCACTGCCTTCCGCACTGGTTTAGCTATGCCAATAGTTTCTTTTAACTACTTGTCCTAAACTCGCACCTTCATCATGATCAGACATTTAAACTGTTTTATCCTGTCAAAATACTACTGCATCAAGAGCCACTGTACCAATTATCCAAACTCAAGAAGACGCAGCGGTAAAAGAAACTATGTGCAACTCTATGCTATTTAAGTTTGGAGTCAGAATAAATTCACCGCATATTCAAACTTCAAACTAATAATGTAATTCCAAATCTTCATCTCACTCAATCTCTACCTCAACCCTCAACTACCTTTAATACCGGTAGCCCTTGGTCCAGTCAAACAATCAAGTAGGACTATAATCTTTAGATCACTCCCTTCCGTATGTTAGTGTGTGAATGAGAATGAGGAGACAATTTAAATTTAGAGACCAGTTTTAGATTACTCCCACTCTCATACTTTCTACTTATACCCAAGTACTCAAATTAAACATATATATTTCTTCTTTTGGTTAACCCATTAAGGTAGTATCCGGGATCTCCTAAGCTTTTGAGCCTCCTCGCCCTTCTCAGTCTGTCCGTAACGCGTTCAGCATTAAAAAATGTCTTTACAAAAATCTGTCCCAGTCCCATTGTTTGCACTTACCGATTTGATTAGACACACGTTTCTCGTCGTATCTTAGTCAGTAAGGCTCCTGATAAACGTTTTCTTTCTTTCACTCGGACGATACGTAAATTATCAATTTACATGTCGACTCAAATTCTTAGAGATAACACGTAATATTTAGTGTCGTATTACCTGGCTTAAAAACCAATATTATATGTCACTCATAAAATCTCTATGCCTAATAGCACACGAAACCTTTCTAGCTTATTCGATGTGTGACAAAGATTCTTGTCTCGTATGAATTGTCGAGTTCTTCCAGAACTAATCCAGAGAAACTCGCAATTGTATCAAGTCCACTGTAAAAGTTCCCACTAAATAACTGTGATAAGTCTTTTAACACGTCTTCCAAACTCTCTTCAACTTTCCGTGAGGGTATTCTTGAGTCCGCTGCGTCATTTAGCTCACTAAGACTTGTGGTGGACGAGGAGCCGACTTTTCCTCAACTTTCCACCCATCCAACCTTCCTCTTTCTTCGGATCATCCGTCGTCTATGACGAACACACCCACCAAAGAAATACCGTAAGGACAAACTATCCCGAATCAGCGAATTCCAGACAATATGCATCCATGCAAGCCTATATACATGCCAATTTTTTCCATCCTACTCGCACAACCTCATATCCCGTTTTCTGTTCCATATAATTCTCCTTCCGAAGCCCTAGCAGAAACCACTATAGCTCCTTCCGATAGATACTCTAACAACGCCGGCGCATGGCGGGACTCTGCTCCGATAACTCCGACTGTGCCACCTCACCTCATGCACCATGCTCTCTTCAAACCGGCAAGATTCGCGAAAACATCCAGGCATACTCACGCTGCACCAGCCGTAATAATCAATGACGCGCCGTCAACTACCAAATGTATACATACACAAATACAGCTACCACGTTTACACTAACGTCATCGTCCATTCCATATCCATACACATATCTCCGAATGAAACCTTTTCATCTCTTACCAACTCTTTCTTTCAGATTTTTACCAACTTCTTCTTTTTACTAACTTCTTCTTCCCTCTCTCCTCCCTCTCAACCTCAACCGGCTCGGATTTCACATTATTATTCTCCCACATGTACGTCACATGGACCGATAATCCTCCCACCACAACGTTTTCGTTTTATGAGTTGCTAGTTTCAAGATAAGTTCCGCTCTTCTTCCCAGCTTCTTAACGATCTTTAGCGAGCTTATACTCCATCTACTTCTCATCCCTAGAATTTGGAATGCTTGTATGCACACAATACAAGTATTCCCATACTTCTACCCGGGTATTTGTAACTAACCGTATGGTAGCCAACTACAACAACAAAAAATTGTACATTTCGGACAAATCGGATGCATAATTGGAGAAACTGTGAAATTCGGTGCAAGAAATCCAGCTGGAGAAGCTTTTCAAGAGCTTGTTCAGAATACCCGCCCGCAAAGAGAGAGGGAAGGACAAAAACTAAAATGCCCCGACATCGATCTTTACAAAGTCAAGGTCGTGCGGACCCCGTTCCTCCTGGCCTAGTCGGACGCATACTATGGTCATGTTGTCTACAGCTGTAGAAATACTACAACTGTATATTGTACAGAAAATGCTAAAGAAAACTCATTCCATTTCTACAGCAATCGTTGATTTTATAAACAGCACATCACGTCCTAGGAAGAAATTTATTCTTTTCCTTGTAATCAAACTGGAATTGAAGCTGTGCCCGATTTACGTCGTCCCTGCACGAACAAAATAGCTTCTAATTTCTGGTCCTAGGAGCTTTTTACTAAAGAATTGCTACTGAGAGCTTCTCGGCTGCGGGTTCCGGTAGAAGAAGTAATCAAAACCTTTCTGTTGCCAAAATTATTAAGCGTTGTAATGCTTTCAAAAGCTCTCTCATTCATGTCATCATTAAGCCTACCTGATAAAGCCTTTGAAAGTTCGGGTTCGAAAAATACGGAATACCAGTACCTTTCTCTTCGTAATTTATCCGCTACTTCAAATGTATTTTCTCCATTTACCGTGTCATGGTCATATGTTATTTAAACATTTGCACTTGGATTGCTGCAAAGCGGGAAAACAGTGTAATCCTTCCTAAATCCTATAAATAACATGAAAACGTTTCTCAATGTTTTCTAGTATTGCCAACTAAAAGTATCGTTTTCGTTCTTGTGCACGATACAGCGTTCTGTACATTTATTTGGAGCAAGGTATCCTTAAATGCTCCTTCCTTGCAACGTCATCTCCTTGTAGAACCCTATACCCATCATGGGCATGGGTTCAGTATCCCCCACATGTAGCTTTTAGAAAGCTCACTCTTGACTCTTGTTGCCTTTTAGGCGGCACATCAGAATGATCTATATATAGAAATGTTTGGGTTTTGCCTCAAGAACACACATGTCCTTTACCTTTAGCAGTCCGAATCCTTAATGACGTTCCGGGAATACTTTGAATGAGACTGAAGAATATGTCACACGTCAGGACATCAAGCCGGATAATCACTAGATATCCCTATGAGCTCGTCTCACGTGGGAGCCGTAATGATGGATGTACACAGTCACAGTACGCATCGTCAACTCTTAAAACACATGACTCTAATTTCAGTTGTCAATGAACTGCGGTTTCGTGCTACAGAGTATTACTAGTTTTTATCTTTCCGAAGTCTATCATATCGTTATAGTGATCGATATTACAACAATGGCAAGCAACCGAAAATACATTCACCTCTGCATCTACAACTGAGTTTCTATATTTGCAAAACCATTGCCTTTATACTCGGTATCACAAATTAAACTAAACTGAAATTGGATCAGATACGAATTTGGAGTGGGTAGCAGATAAATGAGAGAGCGTAACAACACAGCTGTATAGTAATAAGAAATGTAATGGAAACAAAACATAAACACCGCTATTCATGCTTACCTTTTTTCTAGGTTCCAGGACGTGTTAGTGGTTAGAAGAATGCAAGAAATTCTGCGTATTTTGACGTTTCTGAAATGAATCTGAAATATTTTACTTCCGTTACATCATAATCAGCCCAAACTTTGCGGGACAAGTGTACACACTGAATTAAGGTCAAACGACTTGGTTTTAGCACATTTAGCAGCTAGCACTACTCTGACAGCTCTCTTCTCGAGTTTCCAAGCGTATCTTGAGAAACAGACGACGAATGAGAATGTGATCGCACACGTGCAAAAATTCTCCTACTCCCTTTATGTGTTTCAAAGCTTCACACTCTTCCACTAGCAGATTCTGTCTCAGAGTTTCGTCAACTCAAAACGCAATCCGGAAGACAACAAACAAGAGAGGAGGCTCTGCTGCATTCACAACAATCCACGCACTTCTGATGTACGTACACCTTGGGGTAACATTTTTTGTCTTGTTTTGCTTCAGTCAGCATATACCCAACATACACATGTGTTGCTCCTCGTTTCACGCAGAAAAAGAAATGAAAACAATCATGCAGTAGTGCCACCTGTCCCAAACTTGGGTACTGTCCTTCTTGGTTCCAAAGTCTGGGAAGAGATGGCCTGCAGCACACAGGTTGAAAGATGGTAGGTAAAAAATGACTCGAGTGCAAAATAATACAGCTCATCTTCGCACATCACGATCAGCAGTATGCTTCTGCCACTAACTTGCCTTTCTCAGCATATGACATAACAAGTCTCAACAATAACACTCCAACCCCAGCAGCGTATAACCAAAGTCAAAGTCATCCCATTATAACAGAGCAAGTTTAATATCCCATCATCCTACGAGAGTACAGATGCTGTTCCCAACACTCTTCATTCCTCTCATCAGGTGTTTCCAGTTTGGATTCTCGGTTTCGTTATAATATTTTAACCATTTAACTAACCCCGTGGAGTCTAATATTAATTTAACTCTGGATACAATTCGTACAAGCAGTTTTCTTTTTGGTGGAAGGAATTAAAGCTCAAAATGTGAGTTAGCATTTAACCCTCATTCCTTTAGTGTAGCTTATAAGTTTAAACATGCTGGGGGGACTCCCTGTTCAAGTGTGTGAAGTTTAATAGAGAGTGAATCCAGGGACGCGTCGATAAAATTATGAATTAGCAAACTGCACTTCACCCCGGTCCTCTGTTTAAGTTATAAAGTGTGCCTTCCAATTCCGTCATGGGATGGAGACGGACCTTGACACCGAGGATACAGCTATCCAGGCTATCCTGATACTGGAAGAGGAAGCGGGTAAGCATATTAATGTACATTGCGTGGGATGTACACACCCACGTGATACCTATATTTTTCAAATTTTCGCTTTAACTTAACTGCGATTAGTTTGAACAGTCGAGCTAAAAATGGTTGCCGCGCTTTAATCAAAATCACATTAGTCCCAAGAAGAGAGTAGTACAGTCATTTAGAATTTTGCATCCATTATTTTAGCATCGCGTGTGTGTTCACTACAACAAGGCAGAATATTCGACAAAGTGTCTTGCGGGTTGATGCCTTGTAATTTTTGTAATTGTTGTGGACTTGTGATAACATACAACTTACTCTTACGGATCCAAGGAGTTACATAATTACTTTTGAGTTAATTCTGGCACCCCGAACTGAATTTCGCTGGCGCTCTTCTGGGAAGACTTGAAAGAACCATAATCTAAATCATATTTGTGAGTCTATCACATTTGTGAGTCTATCACATTTGTGAGTCTATGCTCGTTAAGCGAAGAAACCTGATGAAGCGCACTAGGAGTTTCAGTTTTTTAAATCGTGTAGTCATGATTGTTTCCACTTAAGATGCCACAGTTCTCTATTTTTATAGACTAAAATAAGGCAGAGGTATTCTCAATAATGTGATGTAGCAGCGGTGTATAGGGTTGAGCGTTACAGCGTCCACCATTTATATTGCAGCGCAGTCAGTTCGCACTCCATCAGTTGTCATGCGTGACCTCTTCCGTGAATTCTCCTTGTAGTAGCAAAGTTTAGGCTCGTATGCTTTATTTCCTGTATGCATGTTTCATCGAGAGCTGAATAGATATAATTTCTCCACTTCAATCGAGGTTCATGTAGAAATGTATGCACTTTTTCTCTTTTTTACTGGGCTTCAAGTGCCTCGTAAACGAAATGTGTAGCACTGCACTGGCCATGCCATGGCCAACCTCAGCGAAATTATGTGTATATTTTGATGGATGCTAAAATGTTGGTAGCAATACGTAATACTTTCTTATATATATATACTATTGTACTCCAATGAGGAATTCTGTTAATGCTTCTTCATCCCATGGACTTTTGTACACTCTGCTCATTTGGCATTGTCGTTAGCTGATGATAGAGATTTAATGTACTCGTGATAAAAATATACCATTTACTTACATCCAAAGTCATTTCGGCCGGCAACTCATTTTCATACCATCCTACGCAATCTCGCAATTCCACTTCCTACTATGGCTTCGGATTTCCACAAAATCCTAACGCCCAATCATCTAGTTAAAAACATCTGATCTAGTGTTTAATAAAAGAGAATATTAAAATGATTACTAGTAGGTAGACTCGACACTGTTTTCCAGTATGCACATGTAAATGTTTGGGGATCCGCTAGTTAGCGATTCAAGCTTGATGGCTTAACAATCTTAACAGTTTTACATATAATACTATAAGCTTCACATGAAATGATCTCGTATTGTAAGATCTAGCCATACTTACAACTAAGAGGGATGCATTAGTACAGGGGAAGCATCGTTTTCTTGAGGATTTTCATTAAAAGTCAAATTCAAACTTCAAGTTTATCTACTCGAAGTTCGAACATGATCAGAAAAGCAGGTCTGAGCTGGACCTGAACTAGGTAAGGTTGAATGAGTCGTTATGCATTACCCAGGTTATAGTGATTCCATCTTGGTTACATTCGTAATATAGTCACATAATAACAATATTCTGCTACGCTCAAATCCTCATAGATGTAACATATTTTAAACAAACCTGAACAATGACGTGCTTCGTTTTCCTTAAAGATCTTTCCTCAATTGCTTGGCTCTTCAATTGGAAGATGCGGGAACTAACTTTTCAGATCTTAAACATATATGCTGCACGAATTATAGATGTATCTGTACTTTGCCATCATATTACTGCGGAAATATTCATACAAGTTTTGATTCTTTCTGAAGAGATTCTGAATTGCTGTACAATGTTGAATGTAGCAACTCTCAGACTCTCTGAGCACGAAATGCTGCAGTCGGCAAACAGGTGATTCCTCTTGGCTGCAACTATGCGTTGCGAGTAGGTAAAGGTAAATAGGCTCACGCATAGATCCAATCAACTTCTCCTGCTCTTGACCTCTAAAATATAAAAGACCCAGTTGAAGACACATCTCCCCTAGTCCATAGTTTGCCCGACGATGCTGCTTCATTCTTAAGGCAATAATGCGTTAGAGGTCCTTCCTTTGTCATTGTCAGCTGCATGAGATGCATGCATCATCGGTAGAAATCATTAGGTTCAGAGCTACGGCGTATAATCCATCCATATCATAGTCAAGAAACTTATCATAAAACATCCTGGTGAAGGAATTAAACTTGAATTGAGCTATGGCAACTGTTCACATTTGTCGTAGCGACATGCATGCTCTCATCTGATTAACTTGATATATATCAGCTCTTTGCTAACTTTATCTCAAAAGGCAAGATAACTCGTGATGGGAAGTAAAAATTATGATTACTAAGATTCTGCGTCAAAGAAAAATCTACACTTATAATGTTACCACTCAGTGTAAAAGAAAGATTATACATAAATAGTTCTTTCCCTATGAGGAACCAAGCAATGTTGACAAGTTAATTGATTAGTTAAATATATAGTTAAATTATGTTCCAAGGTGACTCAATCTCTCAGTTAAACACAGTTAACAACACCGACCTTTTCTTTTAGCCTTCATAAAGAAGTTAGAACAGTATGAATTTAATGCATTTCTGAAAATTTAGTTTTGAAATGAAACACAAGGTCAAAAGACATTAGAGTCCCCTACATCAGATATTATATGACATAGGAGCGTTAATATTAAATATTGTCCAAACTGACCTTTATGTTTTCTCCCTTACGAATTACAATATCATGGGTTTTGTGATTTACAAAACAATACAAGCTAGATTAATGCTGCAAGTTCGGCAGGAAAACGTTTTGCTGTGGTGCGAAAAATTAGTTATACTTTCATATTATATGCATTCAGTGGTTCAGATTATCTTTAACAGATGGCGTGGCACATGTAATTCCAAACTAACGTTTTGAGACATTGGGAAAGGAAATCTAACTCAAAAAGAACCCAGTTTCAATACATAGAGAATAACGGTTTTGGCAATTCAAAGCACCTAAAGACTGATTATTCTAAAAAACACTCTTCGCTGACTAGTTTTCTAAATAACTTCACCCCTATTTAAAAAAGGACGAGGGTAAAACAAGGGGATGTTGAATAAATGTCCCAACCCTTAGATATCGCTAGTATCTGCTTATATTTAGCTCTGACTCTTTTAATCAGCTAATGCGAAACCTAAGTAGAATACATTAAATATTTACGTTATGAGAAGAAACCCTCTACTTGCTTTGTAAGGTAACTGTAATGTGGGATTACGAGATCTCTCTGTGAAGAGTATTATCCTGGATAGAAGAAAGGGGGTAAGGAATAGAATTAATGTATAAACTATAACTGATATTTGGCTCGTGAAATTGCTTTGGTAAATGTTTTAGTACAAGCAGGTCGTTGGGAGCGATTATTCCTAGGGATATGTAGAAGATAGACATAAAACAGCTAGATCGACACTGACATGTATGTAGTAGTAGTATAGTAGTAGCAGTAGTTTTATTGATATAAGCTCGGCGAGCTCCTTCAATATCAGTAGCAACAGAGAAATTCCTTGGTTAGTTGTTACATCGCATTACAAAACTTTAGTTATCAGTAACCTGGGGTAAAAAACTCTGTTGCAAGTTATAAATCCGTGGTTATAATTACAGTGGAAACGGTTTATAACGGTATGGTATATAACGGTTAAAAGTTAAAAACGGTGTTGATGCCCGGTCCCGGCAGATACCCTATGCTTCAACACTAGAAATGTATTGGAATAACGGTGTGCAGTTATAACGGTTTATTGGTTATAACGTTCCATATTTCTGGTCCCTTCAACACGGTAGTAACGTGTTTTGTACACGAATAACGGTGGGCAAGTTAAAGTGCATGCGACTGGTTCTCAAAACACATGGATGAAGCGGCGCCGAAGAAAAACATTTTGAAATGTATTGGGTACGTTATCTATTTGGAACTGCTAGCTGCACACATCCATTCCGAATCTCAAGTGTTAGTGAAATGGAGCTTCGAGTCAAACCGAAGCACCATTAGGTTAGCTATCAAGTTAATTACAATTAAATCCTGCCGCTTCTGACTAATTTGGTTCGCTAAGACTCCTCACACTGCTTGACAAGATTTACCAATAAATTTAAGCAATGTATCTGAACAACGGTGTAATCGTTATAACGGTCTAATTTTGCATCCCCCTGGGCAACCGTTATAAACCGTTTCCACTGTAATAAATAAATTAATACAATACGACATGCATGTAGAATGTAACGAGAGAAATGGGGAAAACTGTACAAAGCAAAGGACACACACCATATACTAGAGTCGTTCAGAATATGAATATCTCGCAGTTCTCTGTCTGTATCTAAATTACGTCCCAGATTTCTATGCTATTTGTCATCTCTCCCTCCATAATTGTTTTCGAGCATGTGAGAAAGGTGAATGGACAACAGTGTGTACAGCTAGTGTAAAGAAGTGGTGGAAAGGCTATATAATGCAAGGGAATATATTCATGAAGTTAAATGGCTTTCTTCGGGGAGCATGTGAAAGGTTGACCGTCGTGCTTCATGCTTTGTAATTGTAGTTGCTATGGAATGAAGGCTTCTACGGTTTAATTCCTTCATAAGGTGTCGAAAGCCAAAAAAAGGAATTGTAGGAGGAGGAGGAGGGGATGTGTTTCCGTAAACTTTTGTCGCTTATTATGTTGGTCGGAATAATTTGACAGGGTACAAGTGCACTTCTTGAAATGAGAGAAAAACTGGGGGAAAGTTTGATGACAAGGAGCAAAGCTTGCTTTGTAAATGGGAGTTATAAAGTCACTTGATTAATGGACATTTCCTCAACTTTTTCCAGACCACATAGTAAGCTATTGTTTGCCTTCCATAGACTCCCTTCCAAACTAGTTTCATGCATGCCAAAATTCGATCGTTTTTTAGAGGAAACGGTCCTATCTTTTCCCTAAAAACTCTCTCCAAGTGTTTGCATAGCATAGCCCATCGTCTCTCCTCCCATCCATCCCTCCCAGCCCCATCCAAAGTCTTTTAATCTGGAGAAAGTAGTATTTTCCTATCTCCAACTTTCTCACGCAGCTTATGCATCCATTCAACTCCCTCATTCTTTTCGTATTTTCTCCCATTCTAAATCATTTCTTCTAACGTTCGTCAAACATGCATTCATTTTCATAGCTGGATGGCCAACTACATAGTCCTTACGTAACCTTGTACCTTCTCCCCTTGTTCAATCAACATCAACTTTCCTGACTTTCCCTCCTCGCAATACACTTCTCAGACTTTTCAGAATGTCTCCTGGATCTGCTCTTTAGTGACTAATGTATTTGTTTGTTTACATTCTAACTCTCTCTTTCACTTTATCCTGACAAGTTGCTATTATTCAAAAGATGTTCTTATATATACATTCCAGCCATACCTCTTGTAGACTGAGACACATCTGGAGTGAATGAAACCAATGCAAGCTCAGCAACTTCCTCGAACAAAAAAAAACGAGGAAGTTTTGCCTTTTTTCTGGAAAATTTTAGTCTCAAATTGTAAATTGTTAAGCACATTTGCAAGCTGGACCAAAATATTTAGGGTTTTGAAAGTTCCGCGGCCAAAGTATTTCATAGAAGCAGCAACATTTCCTTCTGTAAGTAATACCCTGGCGGCAGAATCTTTTTAGTCGCAAAAATCGATTATGCACGGTCTATTAATCCATAGAGCATTGAGTTTATGTAGTTAACGAGATTCGTACAAATTAAATGTAAAGTCGTTCGAACTTCTATGAATATGTATTTCTTACACAGCTGTTGAAAAACGGTTAAAAAACTTAAATTGCCATTTTGCTTTCGATGGCCACATTTAATTGCGGTATTAAGGTACCATCGATCCTTGAAAGCTTGATAAAAATGTGCTTGGTACACACACAACTACTTTAAAAGATGATGCCTGCCTACTGAGAATTCAATTAACCCTCTGTCTAAACTAAGGCTCAGTAACTGACAATGTGAGCTAAGTTACAATCCAAGCATGTGCAAGTTGCAGGTTATGGTATGGTTATGGGAAGAGTAGAAGGGTTGAGTATCTCCACGGAATTGTTCCTAGCTCCTTCTCATACACTTTGGCTCGAAAGACTGTAAAGGAAACGCACGGTTTAATCATTAATTTCTTAAGATACACAAACCATTAGGTAATTTTCTATGATAAAATTAGCCAGAAAGATTGACTCATTCTTTACGCGCTATTAAATTTGCATAATATGCATCCCTTTCCATAAAAATAATCTTACATTAACTCTATAGCAGTAAATAAAAGTCTAATCAATAGTCTAGGTTGTTTAAGTAAATTGAAATAATGGCAGCGAGGAAATTGTCATTGTCACTCTTTATATAGCCAATGGGGTACGATTTCTATGCTTCTCACCTCTTCCCCCACGCTTACCATACTCCATCTTATTGTTTCTCTCTAAAAATCTATGCCTTGATTAAGTTAGCACTGTTAAGGAGCAGCTACGGGGCACCTAACTTTTAAGTTTAAGGCCAATAAGTACAATTAGACATTCTAAATCCTTTATCGCTTCCAGAGACTCCCGTCCATGATGCCCCATGGCTTTTTTCGACAACTTTATCACGTTCACGCTTAGGTTTAATTTACTCCTGATTTTGCTCAAAGAAGAAAAGCTCAAGCAGAAGTCGAAGATTAATTACATTAAATTATCGTATATTATAGTAAGGAAACCAATTTTTGATTTGGTTATAAAGCTTGTCCTTGTCTCATGACTTTTTCCAAAACATGTGTAAAAAATGTTGAAAGCGCATGTAAAAGGTGTCCTTTAGTTACATTTACACACATTCATGTAAGAAAACTACGTCGCCACTGTTGACTGTTGTGAATGCAGTGTTTCTCGTAAGTTGTGGTTCGAATTTTGGGTAGGATTTTTGGCTACCATGACTTTTTCGAAGCCAAGTTAATTGATTCCCGCTTGCTATGACGGGTTACGCACTCGTTATATGTAGTTAGACATAATTAGCCATCCACAGAAATCAGGAACAGGGGATAATGGATAAGCGTGAGCGAAATAGGGGTGTCCGTCAGGTGAATTTAGAATGACTGTTGACTTTTCTTATTATACGAAAAGAGCTACTACTTTCCCTCCTTCCTGGTTTGGATTCGGAGATAGATCAGATAAGAGAAGAGGATAATTGAGGAGCTTCAAGCAGACTTTTCACTAATTGCACTTTGGAATTAGATTATGATGCTTTCTCTTCTTATTCCTCCCTACATCAAGTTGGTTCTTTAATAGTATGGCATGCTCGTCTAACCAAGACAGTGAGAGAAATAATATGGTGAGTATTATATCGCTCTCACTACAGCCTTAAGTTCCAGTTCATTTTCAGTTTTTCAACTGAAACATATGCCAGCACATGTCATGGTCATAAATTTCAGTACGGGAGTAGATTAGGTTGGTTGATTGCATTTTTATTTTCTCTTGGATAGGAGGTTCGGTCGGGCGACAGTAGTATTGGAGATGGGGGATGATTTTTTCCGTGACCCTCAAACAGACTAAACTCCCGTCAAAATGACATGATTACAGCTTTCAAGGATGCAGAAGGAATGTTTTTAGGAGGTAGCCATGACATTTGAATTATTTTTGGTCTAATAAATCTCTTGACAGAAACGCGCTTTACTCAGCGGTTGCACACTTGTCACCAGATTCTAATTTTGGGCAATTTTCAGCGTGTTTGTGACGTGATTGCTCTCCGTTTGACAATATCCTTGTGGACGATATGTAACGAGCCGTTACAGTTTTTCAAGAAACTTTTCCTAGAATACATCAGCTTTTTCCTTGCACTTACGCTTAGGATCACCTACGATGCTAGCCCCGTAATAGTGCTCAGTGAGCAAGGTTGGATTTAACCTTAAGTGAATGGATGCTTAACTGCAATTCAGAGTATATATAGAGAGATATACTCAATTAACACGCTTCAATGGTTAAATTACCCAATCTCTTTTGGTATTCCCATGGAAATGTTGCTCAAAATTCCGTATAATAATTCACTACCTGTCCTTTACCAAGGTGAAACCTTTATATCTGTAATTTTTCCTTTTAAGACCGATCAATATCAATTTAATAAACAGGGCCTATTCAATCAGTTCTTCCTTTATACACCATGCCACAGTTCATCTTCAGCTCAAAACGGGCGAAACACAATTTTGTGTTCGGTATGAGAGTGCCAGGGAATTTTCAGAAGATGGTGAAAGAGTTTCACACCTTTTATATAAATAACTAGCGTGTGAAGTCAACTCTTTTAATCCCTGGCTTACGTAAAAGCGTATTAGTGAAATTAATTTAAATGTCTATAAAGAACTTTGCTACTCGTTTTACTAAATCGTGATCAAATTTCATGAGGTGACTTAAAAATCCCAGCAATTAATGATCCAAGTAATTGTCCTCTTCTTACATGCACGCAGCTCTAGAAAAATCTTACAAGAACAAGAAGGCTTAGCTTGGCGCAGAAACAGATGCCTCCCAACTTGAAAGATCGGCACTTCTCCTTATATTCTTGTCCTCATATCCATTGTTCTCTTCTTAAAGCAAAGTTTGAATGATGAACGAGAGGTGTTTTAAGTTTGCTAGCAAAATATCAACACAAATGCCAAAGCTACCGCTTGTTTCTTAAAAGCTTGCAACAAATCCCCCATTTTTCTCGCTTACGTAACTTTCTTGAGGTTGGGTTGAGTATCTACCGCAGTTTATGTTACGATGTGCGTATTTATGTGCACATAGAGACTACATTATATATTTTCTGCTGAAGTGAAAACCAAAAGAAAATGGTTTGGTATTATACAACATAATCTGGGATCTCTGTGGAAGGTTGCATCAGAAAGAACGAAAGAGAGGACTCACAACGGAACACGAAGACTGAAAGTATCTTCCCTTCCCTTGCTTTCTTTGGGCTTGGTATTTCCAAAACTTGAGTCCAGATTGAATTGCACTACTAAGCTTTTGAACGGCACGGCGGCTAATTATAGCGCCCACGATTGATCTGTCCCGATTTCTATGAAATGTGTTGTAGCTTTGTTCACTTCACACTTGGAGAATGTTTTGGCGCATATTCAGTGAGGAGAAAAAGCCGTGGCTATCAATTAGGTTAGAGGATACTGCAGTGCGTCGCAGTTGACGCTGGGACAAGTGGTCGGTCGCGGATAATTGGTCTTTGTGGAGCATGTGTGTGGATAAGCATCTTGTTCATTTGATTGCCGCGATCTATACATCTACTTTGGGGTAACATGCACGCTCCCGCCTTATTAGTTAATGAAGCCCTGCTTCAATTATTATTAGTCTCGATTCTAGCTTAGGACTACCGAATTTAAGTCTTGTCATCTAGATTGGAACACCCTCGGCTTGTTTTCGCAGGCTTCTATTGTTTCCCCTACAATTCTTGTAATTAATTAATGTTCGTCTGTACACTACCGCTAAATATAATTAATTGCATGATATATTTTAAATCTTTTAAACTCTTTTCAATACGGTTGCTCAACTCTACAATTAGGAGAATTGCAGCTAGTGTATCGTGTATAATTGCAGGATTTACGGAAATTGTTTCAAGATCTTCTTTTGTATCCTCGCAGAGTATTCGTATCTTCCGTCACAAGTTTCTCAGAGCAGCATCTCTTCGCTTATTGGTCTCGTATAGAGCTTATGGACAGGTTTTTTCACTGTAAAATCTGTATGCGTAGCGTACTCGCGGATCATAGTGAGGTTCTTCATCATCACGAAACTGTGCAGAGTAGCGAGAAAAGGCGACTATGGGATTAGAAGAGGGTGAGAGAATGTGGTGAAAGCATAAAAGAATTTTCACTACTTCTAGTTTTGCACGTATGCAGTATGCATGGTTTCCCGTCTATTAAATTAATGTTTGATCAATATTTTCTCTACTGGTAGCCTTATTTCTCATCCTAAGTTAAAACATAACATTATTACCTCTAGAACTATTCTTCCCCGTTCTGTTGTTACGTACTATATTTGCATATCAGAGCACCCAATTTTGTTACTTTATAATTTGTGTGAATGGTGGCACGATCAATTGTTCAGCCTAGTTCTTTACACCGTAGTTACGCTCGCTTCAAAAGATATGTAAGAGTTAGTAACAATTACATTTCAAACGGTTTCAATCTTTATCTTCGGCTTTCCCGTTGTACCCAGCACAAGAAATTTGAAATCATCAATTTTTTCGAAATTCTAAGTTTCCCACAGAATTTGTTTTTCGAAATTGTATAAATTGGATAAATGGCAGCAAGTTTTGGTTGTACTTGTATTGTAAAGAGAGTCCTTGATATTGAACAAAATTACTTGTTAGGTTACTACGGTGGGATTCTCAAGGGAAGGATTCCGGTTACGTATTAAGCCTCCTTTCAATACTCTTAAACATTATGATCACAAAAAGTGGAGTTAATGTATTGTCGTCCCTATCGAATTCGTTGAAAAGGAAAGTGGGGATAAGTGATACCGAATGGAAAGAGGATTTACATGAGTGTGAAGCTTATAGTGTGTACGACAAGGACGCAGACGGATAATTTTTGGCTTAAGAGGAAAGGTAGTTTTGTGGTGTCTCACACTCTGTGTCATTCTGATTCCTAACCGCAGTATGAGAGTTAGCGGCGATTACGGCTAAAAGTCACCAGAAGGGATTTGGTATTTATATTGTGGAAAATAAAACGTTGGTGACGCACTATCTTGTAGAGAATTCACTTACACTGTCGTAGGTTGCAGTGTATGCATCCTTGTTCTATGTTCAATCGCAGAGAAACGTAAGCAAATGAAGTTAATGCCACACAGTACAAAGCCCAGGGTAAATATATACTTTACCTCTAATGTGCATAAGTTTTTCCTCATACTCGTGTCCCACAGTCTTACATGAATGAGTGAAACCCATGTGAGTCATTGACAAAGAAAAGTCTGAATTTTTTGATTCGCTTTAGCTTCAGCCTCTGCTCTACCTTCCCTCCGTGTTGTTGTTTGGGCATAGGTGGGATAATTGTCATTGCAAAAATGGTGGTGTTTCAATGGAAATTTGCGGAAACGGATCATGGCTGTTGATGTGTACTTACAACATTTTCAAGGTTGAATATGACAAATTGTTGAATCCATTGTCCTCACATTATTACCACAACGACAGCTAGAAGATTATCAATAATTTCCCAGTTTGTAAAACTTTCTGTACCTCTGCTCAGCAGGAACGTGGGTGCCAAGGAGCAGACAGTCCTCTTTTAGTTTGACATGCTGAGATGAGAGGCTATAGTTTTTGCGGGAAACAAAGCTGAAAAGAATTATACATGTAACGTTAGGAAAGGAATATCCCTTAAGAAGAACTGGACCCCACCCCTACACCACCAACAGAAGCAATGGCTACTGGATGCATCGTTTAGCTATGTGCGTTGTAAATTACACACTTTTTTTAATAAAGGGCAGTACGGCGGCAGGAGAACTAATTAACGATTGTTTTCACGCAAAACAGAGGCTTAGGCTTAAGGATAAGACATACCGTCGTCATCAGAGTCGTCATGTCGACTTAACGTGAAAATAGTGCAAGAGCTGCAAATAAATTTTGTACTAACTTTTGCAAATATTTGTCAAGTTGCTGCCACCCCTCTCGATAGCCTTCACTTCACCCCTTCCCCAAGTTATTGCTACAGATTGCCTGCAGAGACGAGGGCAATGAAAACACTTGACAACGGGAGACAGACAGACGCTTGACGTGTTTTTAAGCTCACGCATTCTAGAGCCTGTAGGAGGCCTCTTTTGTGTCCTGCACTGCAAACCTAAGGAGCAAATCCCTTCATGTCCAGGTTTTTCTCACCAGAGTGCCGGGGTAACCCAACCAAGGCGGTCAAAGGGTGATAGTGAACCTAATAGTATTGCTTCGTCTTGTGTAATTCGCGTAACAGCTCATTCCTGATTCTCAGTCTCAGCTCCGATTTCCAGACGTTTTTTTGAAGGATAAGTGTACTGTTATTTCCATCATACTAGACGCTCTCGCTCAAGAAGTCGTACAACGGTATATAAAGTTTATATATATATATATATATAGTTGATAGTCGTCAGAGCTAACTGGAAGAGAGAAAGAAACCATGAAAACGAGGGAGGATAAGACAATTCGACCATTGTTGTGTCTACAGCGAGCTGGGTTCAGTTTAGCTGATATGATCGTTCAATTTGTTGGATTGCTTGAAAGTTAGGAGAAAGAGAGAACGTGCTAGGATGAATAAAAAATAGATGGTAACTACTTCAAAATTCGGTATTTTCTGGCTACTCCTTGCTCTAATTTTTTCACCCCTCCTTGGAGGAAAATGACTTTACTTGGATTTATATACATGGTGTATGATGGTCTTAAAATTTCGTTTAGGGTTAAACGAAAGAGTTGTTGAAATGCATTGAATGTCTAAGCGAAACTAAGATACGGTTCCGGCAGATACTTTACGGATGATCGCCTTCAAATCTAGGAGGGAGTGGAAGATGAAGCGAAGCGGCGGAATATACTACAGTTTGACACCAGCAACCACAGCAAGTCTTGTCCTCCATCTTTCTCGAGTATATATATTTAATTCTTTTAAGAGTATGTTTAAGGGAACTGAGGATGAAAGAGTGACAGAAGGGGGCAACGAGATGGGACGGGAAGATCCATGTCAAGATCCGTCTTCGTCAAACATCCCAGATTGGTTCAGGACAAAGGGTTGCATTTCCTAATCATGGATTACCAGAATATGCAGTGTGTCAGTAGAGTCAGCATGTTTTGAATATCGGCATATTATGTAAAGCTGTAAAGAGTGCAAGGTGGCGGGGGTGGTAAATGCAGAACCAGAAACAGAAACCAGAGATTTTTGATTGTCGTCACGTACGGTGTTTCTAAGGCACTTAATACTTGAAGACATGTACTAAAGTAAATGACAGTGGAAAGTCAAACTACGATATGCACTGGAATTCGAATACGTTTACATACACTTTATGTTGGCTTAGCGTAATCCTTTCTTATTTCTGCAAGATCGAGAGTGGGGGTTTGGGGTGAATATAATGCTTAATCGTACCTGAGAAATCAAAGCAAGTATCTTAGAGAACGATATAACTGACCCATTTGGGGGTAGTGCAGTAAAGGGCAGAAGGAAGGGAGGAAAGAATGCCTTCCCTAAAGTTAGTGTTTTAAGCAAAGCACAGCACGAGCCTTGGATGTACTGCTGACTGCCATGAGAGCAATTTATATAGAATACTCTGCTCGGAAATGAGTGTAAGTAGCAGTTTGCGAATTTCATAGAGCAAGCACCGTCTCTTTGGTTGGCTTGGTTTCTTGGGGTTAGCTTGAGCCAGAGGATTGATTGGAATCCAACTCAATCTTCCCACAGCCCTTGTATCTATCCTCGCGTCTCAAGAACAAGAGCATTCCTAAGCGAGACTTGTCGGAAGGAAGTTGAGGGTAAAGGACGTCGTCGTGTGGGTTTTGTGAAAAAGTTTAGAAGAAAGGAAAAGCAGGAGAAAAGGAGTGCGAGATTATTTGAATCAGGGAGCTGTAAACCAAGTAAGAGGGCAGTTTTCAATGTTTGTGGGAGGAAAGAGAAAGAAGGAAAGGAAAGAACAAGTTGCCCGGGTACTTTGAGTAGGCGGTGCCGGATTTTGTGGAGGAGTTGTTTTCTGGAGAACATCTTGAACGTTACTTGCGCAGGAGGAGGTTCACCGCCTCCCAACTTGATTTCCATCCCATAGCCTCCTAGCCTATTCTACCCAGGCCATCTTTTCTCCGAGTGTTCTCAAGAGTCACGTGTGTGCTACCGGAATTGCCGATTACGGCTGGCTGAGGAGGAGAGTGCGATAGATTTTCACGGCTAAAAAACAGACGGGGTTAAAGGGAAGGGAGTGGATAAGTTTGTATTTGTTGAAAAGTTGTTGCCAAATTTGAGAATAGTTTATGATTCCGGGAAGCTATTAAGAAGGTGCGGTGAATGAGTTGGAGCTTGAACTATCCTCACTCCCTTTTTTATTCCATCACTTTTGTTCTCAACATTTCTATGCTCACTGTGTCTTGTCTTACAAGGATCCGAGTATCTCGTTATCCAGCCCTCATCATCACTGTCATCCTCTTGGTGGAGAATGGGCATCCATTGAGATTACGACGACAGAGAGGTGAGAAGGACGGTGATTCGCAGTCAGTCCATCCCGTATATCTCCATCGCCTCAACAACTAACTCTATATTTCCCCACATTCTCTCTCCGCTATTCTTTCGCACATCTTCATCATCATTGCCACCCTGCCACTGAAGCCTTGTATCTGTACATTGACTTTCCAGTACTTGAACATCCCTCTTCATAATCTTCTACACTTGCCCCATTCTTCCCCAGTCAACAATGAGTAGCATGTACAATAACCTAGTTTCTGCGCCTCAAACATCCAATGGTTAGCAAAGCCTCCGTTGCACACGGTTGTGGTGATAAATCAGCGGGAATTGAATTAATCAACGGACACTAAGCACAAAACCCTCCAAGTGCAATCCTCCCACCTCTCTACCACTCTCTCTATCAACATTCAGTACTTGTGTGATAATCTATTAATCATGGATCAAAGCTACTATAAAAATTATTGCCATCACTCAGTGACGCATCATCAGCCCAATCACCACGGTCAGCAGCAGATTGGTGCGCCGCAACATGGGCATAAACCTATCCCAGGTAATTGGAATTTTTATTCCTTCTTTTTCTTCCAGAAACAGTGTCTTTTAGTTTTTTATCCGCCCAAGGACGGTACTTTTATCAATTATTTACCCGATACCCGAAAGGTAGAGTATCACATGTAAAGAGGATTTCTATGGTCAAGCATGTCACACTCTCATGCTCACGCTGTTTATAGATGTTGAGAATTTCGTTTTTCAGAATTGAAACGATACCGTAATACAGAATTGTGGAATTAATTGCATCTACAGCTTTTCAATCCTATGCTCTAAAACAACATCTTTACTCTAAGCCTCACAAGCGGAATTTCTCTAGAATGTTGCAAGTTCACATTTCTTCTCAACTTTTGGAGTAGTCAATGGTGCAGAAACTCTAGCTCGCTTCTGGGACCGTTCTCCTAATTATGCAGGAAGTAGAAATTGCGGTGCTCCCTTCATCCCTTCAGCGTCATATAATCAAGAGTCTCCAGGCAGACTGTAAGTTCGGGAAAATTATTTTCCGGAATGATCAGCTGGGGGAGCACAGGCTCATGGGGGTAGAGATATCGAAATGAAATATTAGTTTGACACGTGCTTGAAACAATAGGAGTAGACAAAAGGAAGGATGTCTATTGTATCCCACCTGGATTTTCGGAGTTTTGTGTCGTCAAAGGGAGTGTGTAAGACGGGGAGGGAGGAGGAAGCGGGACGGATGGATAAATTGTAAACATTTGTAAATCCTATTTTCTATCCATCCCAAACAATGTCCCCCTTCAATCTAGCTATTAGCGTGTCACGGTAATTTAGCCACACTCACAATCACAAATTTGCCTCCTCCTTCAACTCCCTCCCATCCTACGAGCTAGCCTTCGCTACCTTTCTCCGAACTCCTTTCTCTGGAGAGCCAAGGAACAGGAGTAGGAAGTCACTGGATTCGTATCCTCTCCTCTGCTTCCTATACCACCTTATAACCTGTGTCCTGTGTGTGGTAGAGGTAGAGTTGTAGGGCTCCAGAGTTAATGACAAGTCTGGATGCATTGCAAGATATTCTTGCTACTGCTCATTGCTCCCTCCCTATGTTCCGTCATTTCCCATTAGACAGACTTTCCAGTTATTTCTCGGAACACTACCTGGAAAGTTTTCTGTAGACTGCAGTCCATTTTGTAGGACAGTCAGCGAAGGCCGTCATCATTTCCAGCTTTCATAATAGCCTGCGTTGAAGGTAAAAAATGAAATTTTCTAGAGTGAAGCAGCAGGGGACTTTGGGTAAACTCTAAAAGCGTTACCGAAATCAAACAAAGCCTAAGAATTGGGAGCATGCTGCTACCGTTCCCAACCCCAATCTAACCATTATCTGTCTCATATGATTTTAGCAAACACTCCAACTGTATTCTTCTCAGAGTTGGCAAAGTGCTGTATAAAACAAAGGACGTCAAAAAGAATAAGAGCAAACATGAGAAATTATTACCCCACAATTCCAGAAGCTCCCATGTTTTGCATATGTGAGCGGGACGTATATAAATATAGCTATAGAAGTATTTTAGACGAAGAACAGTTCCACAACCCTTCCAGTACAGACAGGTGGAAGGGAAGGGAGGTAAATGGAAGCCCGTGCTGGCCATGGTGCTAACCATCCTGGTGCGGCATGCATAAGGTATGCTTTTACGCAAGGGTGCAAACGTATATTTCTCCAGCCTGCCTACCAGGTAAAAGTTAATGAGTTAAGTAAGTAAAACTTTTTGAAGCAAGTCCATCAACGAAAGCATTAATCCAGGTTTGGTTGCCACAATGGTTTTCTTCACTATTCACTCTCACTCCATCCAGTGTTGTGAAAGTTCCTGATTTTGATTTTCCCCTTGAAAAGTGTCTGCCTGCTGTCCAGGTTTTCTCCATCATGTTGGCGCGGAACTGGATCCAGAATTAGGAAGAGCGTCGGTAGGCGGGCTGGAAATAAGAAGTGTAGGAAGGAAGGATGGGGTTGTGTGTTTGTTTACAAGAGCTTCCCCCGAAATTACGGGGACAAAGATGGGAGGTATAGAGGAGGGCTTGCGTGTTAACATGTTATTGGGTTGTTTAAAACGGTGATTACTCTTTCACGCAAATCGCTTTGATTTCATACATAGTTCGGTGATTGTCAGCTATTAAGACTTGTGTAAAATTTATTCTCGTTTCTCTTTCATTTTCTTTATTCTTAATGTACTCCCCGCACGCTCCCCTATCCCCTACCCTATCTTCCGCATCTGTATCTACTATTCTCTCCCAACCACCAGTCCTCATCCCTGACTCCCTACACTATCTATCCTGTGCTGGAAAAATACATTACATAGCTCTCATCTTACTTCCGCTCTTTCCACCTGTCTTTCTTCCCTCCTTCCTACTTCCTTGACCGGCACGAGTATTCAAAATTATCGTGTAAAATATGTATGTCGTTCATGCTTTCGTTTGCACCATGGAAACTAATCCGGAGAGATTTGCAATCTCTTTCAAATTTGATGAGCTCAGGAGTAATTGATTGTAGGAGATGGGTGTTTGCACTTTTTACTAGAAGGAGGGAGAAGAGACTACCTGATTTCAATCCACAATGCTGCAATATATCTTTTCCCGCTAGATAATAAGTAAAAGTAAATAGGTCGATTATCTTGCTTTCTCTACATTCTCGGAACGCGCCCTCTTTCTCTTCCTGTCTTGCTTTGTCCAGAAATGAGCGGGCAGTGGCCAAATCAAGGATGTTTGTATCATATGATCATCATAATTTGCCAATTTTACCTTCCCATTATTCCTAAAATAGGTGGAATTTAATGTTCTTTACTAATGCGAAATTTATGTGAATGGCAGCACATTATCCGGATGATTAATTGTACAGGACGATTCTCTCTCTACCCGCAATCAGAATAGAACAGTTTCGTGTTCCTTGGAAATAACATCCGTTTCGGTATTATAGTAATATTTGTATTCGGCATTACGACGGCTGTAAAAGGATATTTATGTGCATGCCTTAATATTCCTGAATGAAGGCTATTTGGTTTGAAGTGAGAAAGTGTCAAATTAATGATTGAAAATTCCTTAAATCTAATCATGCATATACGGTGCTGCAGCTCATGCTGCCAATACTTGTTAGTTCAGTCCGTCAATATCCGTTTTATTATATTATAGGTATATTGCTGTAGTTCGCATTCATGGCATTATGTATAACGAAACGGGGTAATAGTTTCATCTTAAGTCAAGTTTACTTACAGCTACTCCATAACTACATGATTGGGGATTTAGATTGTTTATGCAAACTACTAACTACTAACAGCGTATCAGCTAACTTCAATCAAAACATCATCTACTTTAAACATGTACCAGAGCGTGTTCCACTGCTCACTTTATTTCCAAATTTGCTCCTCGTTATCCTCAAAACTTCGTGCATTTACACGGCCCTTTCGAACCAATACAAGCTCTTGTAAGTTTTAATCAAGCGCAAGTGCGGACATTTTTCCACATGTTCTATAATTTCTTGTAGCTATATGCGGCCGCGGCCCCCTTGCATGCATGCCAAGCCCCCTGATTGGGAAGTGGCAGGTATGGAGGGTTGAAGTAAACATTTAAATATCGTGGTTTCTTGCGATAATTCGTGCGGTAAAGCGTTCATACAAATTATTAATACCACACATCCAATAGGCATTCCCATCTTGCATTGCATTCGAATCTTACATTTAACATACGCATAATGCACAATCCCTCTCTCAAATGCTACCAAAAACCAAAACAATCTCCACGTAATCATTCTTCCATTCATCCAACCTCCTCTATATTGTGTATGTATCAGTCTATACGATGTGGCAATAATTTTCTTCAATTAAAATGTGCAGATAAAGGATAAACGTAAATAGGTTGGTGCAATTATATGGTGCGTAGTAGCGGGAGTAGGATATCAGCGATGCAGCAGGAACAGCGCTGCATTTCATTTATTTACTCGCCAACGCCAACATAACACACTGCGCGGATTCCCAACCATGCGTGTGGCCTGGCTTGACACTCTTCAGCTCTTTGTAACTAACTACTTTTATTTGTTATTTCCTATCTACTAATTTCGTTTTCCTTAGATGATTATACTTGGTTAGTTAGCAGGTGGGTGGGGGATGGGAAGTGGTGAATGCTTGAAGACTCAGTCAGAAAATTGCAAATTAAGTACGGATTCAAGTGTGAATTTTTATTCATTCCCGCAAACTTTATCATTTTAATTTTTATCCATTAATTTCATGAGGACTGGAGGGCTGGGCACGCTTGCCTAATTTTTCGCAAATAAGTATTCGTAGCAAAGGCATACTATATGAAGCAGTTCTCAGCCTCCCGGCATTTCTGCCTCATTTATTCTAGTTAAAATCTGATGGCATAATCTCACTTTGGTTTACTTTCTTTTGAGAAAGTTATTTCGTCCAAAGTAGCAGTATTCCGGTTCCTCTCAGTCCCTGTTCTGTTTTAGGGATTCGTTTGTTGTATAATGGAAGTAAGTAAATTCCAAGTGATTACGGCTACGGCCCGTGTATTAGGTCTCTTATGCTCGATGATCGCCCGTAAAGACAAAAATATGTTATCAGGGATGAGATTTATTTTGATGCAGCTTAAAATTACCTTACTGTCGGCGTACCTTTGTTTAGTACGGGGATATAATTAGGCTAGTGTCATAACTCTGGGGGGCAGTTAGACATTAAAAGGATTAGGGGTAAGGTGTGAGAGGCGTAGGTGGAAGGTGTGAGATGAATGTGGAATTAAACATTAATTGATAAATGAGCTCTCAAGTGAAACTGAATCACAATCCCTGGGATCACGACGAAGGAGAAACGGAGTTGAAAAGTGTCTCAGTCAAACTCCTCCGCATAAACTAAAATTTAAAGAGGCTTAACTTAACTTCGTGAGTGGAGTGTAAAAAAAGTTATTTAATATTCTTGAAGAGTGAAAGGATTTGTGCAAAAAATGAGTAGAGAATGAATAGAGATTTTAGAAGAAATTATAACAGGATAGGGGAATCATGTCTGAAACCAATCTACTCTCCTTCGAGTCGAGAACAACAATCTAGTTGATATTATCAGAATGAGCGGAGGCCTAAGCCTTTATTATTAATATCTCCGTAAAGAACTAAGGAAGGATTCTAGATAGACTGAAAGTCTCGTCAGTTTTCGCGACAACAAGTACATAATAGACGAGAGTTGACTCAAATCCCTCTCAGATAAAGCAGTGGTTAGCTGAGTTTGTTTTTTTTTGTTTTTCACCCCCCATCTCTCCCGTCCTTTTTCGCTTTATTCGGCATCATTATCATAAAGGTGGTCCTCCCGGCGTTCCTATGAAACAGAATCTTTCATTAATGAATGAATAGCTTCACGTAAAAGAGACTTTTTACTTCCCCTGGCAGCCCGTGCTACCAAGGGACGGGGATGATATCATGAGTCGTAATAATTTTTAAACGTCTTGTAAACCTTTTCCCTTAACATTCTACTGCATTTTTACTAAATTATTTAAAGAGAAACGCAGGCATAAATTATTTTATGCAGTCACCTTTCGACTTGCAAAATATCCTGAGGTACATGTATCCTACAGGAATACCTTTCCAGACCTTAAGCCAGTCAGAAGAACTTAAGGCTAAGCAAATTTGCAAATTGCGAAACCCTGCCGTCCCTCTATTGAGGTCGGCTTCACAAGAATTTGTATAGCTGGTTTAAGCTATAATGTCAAATTTCGTCTTTCTCTTTAGTTTGTTCTACGATTTGGAATTGTTGCAAAATGTGTAAACTTTGTTTCTTGCTAAGTATGTAGAACGGTTGTTGGAAACATGGACGAAAGCGTGCAAGCATGGAAGCATGCGTGACTTTTGAGACATTTCCTATGCGTGCATTGCGTTGTCATCAAAAAGTTAGTCTAAGAGTTTGCTGAATTTGAAAACGACAATCTTCCATCTTGTTGACAGGCAGGACGGAACAAGACAATCTTTATAAGGACCATGTGCTAGGGACGGATGAGGAAAGGTTTTGACAGGACAATCTTGAGGATATTTGTGGATTAAATTGCACAAGGGGTAAAACAAGAGTGGTTCTTTCTGGTTCCTCTTCTTCCTTTGAATAATACTCATTGTAATTACATCCCTAGGAAGCGAGACGGTTCGCGTTATTAATAGTTTAAAGCCACAGCTTTGCTGCGTTAACTTTAGCTAGCAGCGATAATCTTTGATAGAAACCAGAGTAATTATACGCTTAAATATATATTACAAAGAAGTTTTCATTAAACCCTACGGATAATAATAACTCTAACATCATTTCCTCAATGTGATTCCTTATCAGATAACACTAATAACCAAAGCGTAGAAAGAATAAAGAATGCACAAACTAAAGCTATATGCAGATTCTTTGAATCTAATCCTCTGTGATACGATACATGCACGGTAAACGTTAACTCTAAATCCCTAAAGTTGCGTTCTGCTATCAAAACGCTAGCGGTTCATTCACTAAATCCTCCTCCCCGTCTCTGATCATTTACAATCATCATCGCCATCTCAGAAAGATTGCATGGTTAGCGTAATCTGGAGCGCTTTGGAATTCAATCTTTTCCAAGCGCGCTTACAGGGCTACAGCAATCTTAAAAATCCACAACTCTCCGCGACGTATACACATACTGTATTCCCTAGAGATGTCTATCGCTGATTTATTGTACTGATTATGTAATTATGATTGCTGTAAAAAGTAATGGTTAAGCTTTAGTTTTCATTTTCCTTTTCTTCTTCCACAGCTTAGTTAGCTCTCAAGCTTGCTAACTTGCTTGTTTGCCACCCCTCCCCTTGTCGGACGCACGCCTGACGGCGGCTAAACTATTTTTTATCTCGTATAACTTTTAGAGAATCGCCAAACAACTTGTACTTTTGTGTTTTGACACAAGTCAACCTCTATAATTGTTAAGCGTGTCTCTCCTTCTACCACGTCTGTCTTCTTGCCTTTGTCTATACTTGAAATGGATTAATTATTTTCCTTTGCTTGACTCTCACATCCACATCAAACAAGCGCATGTATATATATACACTGCACCAGTGGATCATTCATGATTCGGCAAGATATTTGTGAAACGTTGACGTGATAATTAGAGGTTAGAGTGACGTGTGGTTTCCATCATTTCCGGAAATATTATATGTTCACTCTTTCTACGGCCTCTGCCCAATATCTCCAAGATTCTATCCAATGTCATTAACCTAAACATTTGGGGACAATCCGATAAATCGCAATATTCTTCAACTAGTTCTTTACATTTGGGTCTCAGGCAAACTTCCTCTAGCAGCCACATAACAAGAATTTAAGCAGCCCTTCCGTATCTTTATATGAAACACTTGGGCCTCAGTTCATAGTTGATGTATATATTCTATATCTTTTAATTGCAAAAACAACTTGCTTTCTTTCGCTTTTCTGAGAAATATCTAGTTTTTAAGCGTAGGCGCGTTACTGGGTTGGTAACTAAATAGTAGATTGGGTACGCAAGTATTGGACAATGCGATGTATTGCTCCTCACGCTGCACTTTGGGAAGAGAGCATATAAAAATTAATTACTCCAGACACATAAACAATTTAGAAATTTCTCGACAGGATTTCGTTCGTTGTTCTGTGCGTTAGAATTTTTTAGGCGGTTTGAAGGGCTGTGGTTATGAGTAGTGAGTGACCAATGTTTAGAAGCAATTATGGCCAAGGACAATAATTCCACGGTTTTTGTTCCATTGACTCAACTGATGAAACTGAAACCAAATAATGGCTTAATATTGAGTGGCGCATGTAATATCAGAGACATTTACACTGGATTTATTCTTTCCCTTCAAAACCATCATATTTTTGATGAGGGAAACAGTGGGATGATGCGAACCTCCAAACCCCCCTCACATTCCCCATAAGAGTCCCAGTAAATTGTAATTGAAACTGAAAACTTGGCTCTTGATACCAATGCCATTAATTCCCCATATTTCTAAGCCACCGTGGGAGCATTGGAAGCCATCCTGCGGCTTTGTGTTAGCTGTAATCCATGCAGACTATTGGAAATCCAAGCCCTTGTATGTAATTTACAGTTTTGAGGAATTCAGAAAATGCAGGAAGCAGCTGGTTGACAAAGACAAAGAGATTTTAGATGCTTTTAGCTCTAGTGCAGTTTTGCAGAAAGCTTTGCTTGTGAACACTAGATTGACTAGATTGTCAACTGCTTAACGGTGCGGGATAGTCATCTATGCTCAAGTTTTCGGGAACAAGTATATGGGGAAATCCTACGTATATTTTCCCTT
This sequence comes from Sminthurides aquaticus, assembly GCA_906901655.1. Taxonomy (NCBI): domain Eukaryota; kingdom Metazoa; phylum Arthropoda; class Collembola; order Symphypleona; family Sminthurididae; genus Sminthurides; species Sminthurides aquaticus. The sequence goes on from CAJQTT010000001.1 coordinate 985,620, forward strand.
TCTGTCATATCGTCGTCGTTTTCTTTCATGTTTTTTCTCCTGCCAAATCAAGAGCTAATATGGGCCTAAATGTGAATTGAATTGAGAAATTCATTGCCTTCCGTACTATCTGCATTAAGCTCTTACCCTTCTACCTTGTCTTTCCCACTTACAGATACAGATAAAGACGTGTGTGTATGGGTAAATGCAGCAAGGGTAAATTAATTTGATAATGAATAGCAGTGAATTTCAAGCTACTACAAATCTCCTTTTTTCTATTGTTCACTCGAAGGTTTTGCCTTAAAAACAAAAAGCCTCTGCACTTTATTGATATCGTCCACATCTGTATTACTGCTTGTAGGGATGTTGCTTGTAAAGGATGATAGATAGGCAGCAATCCAATGTCCATATATTTCTCAGTCTCACATTTACTTTAGCAACTACTTTAAATTTGTTTAATTTTGAAGCCCTTCAGATATCCCTTTTACTTATGTCGTAGTGGAAAAGGGATGAAAAGTGTTAAAAGGACTACATTTAAAGGGACAAATTCCTTGAAGTGTCTCTTCTCAACAATCTCAAAAACAATGTCCATTCCCTCTCCTCCTGTCCTCCTTCCTTGCTCTCGGTTTTAGGAAGGAGGATCAACTATTTTAACGCCACTTAACCTACGCTCTTTTCTATGAAAGCATCAATGCTAAACTTTGTAGCAATGCCACCTAACCCTTCCTACATCCTTGATAAAACGTAGCACAAATACTCGTGAAGACAATGATTAAGATCAGGTGAGAAGAATACGTATCGCTGGTAAAAGTTCATTGGATTCCTCTCTCTTAAATACATTCAAGTATTTCTCTATGAAAAGCAGTCTTTACCTTTGAAAATTCTCCCCAATCCCCAACCCAAACAAACCTTATGAGCTCTATATGAAGTTTATATATACAGAGTAATCACAAGGGACAGGTGGAAGTGGAAGCAACTAGGATAAGTCATGTAATTTCAATTAGCTTATAAATTTCTTTATCTTAATTGGACTGGACTTCTGGTTTTGATAGTTTACGTAAAGCTAGGGAATTCATTACGTTCTTTCGCTTTAGCTACCTTTCCCACAACATCAGACAAGTTATCACCCTCTTCGCTTCCTCTACATACATGAGTGTTTCATTAATTCACGCTCCATTCATTAAGGTAGTGTCTCACTGAATATCTTGTAAAAGATTAAGAGCAAGGATTACAGCAGGCCTTCTTGCACAAAGGGCTATTCCCCAACCTTCGCAATCTAAAATTAGTTATATAAGGGAAATCATTGGGATTTGGGAAGAGGATGTAAGTCTGATTACTCCCCTTCAAAGTTCCTCCAACGTAATTTCCAACTGTTCCATGTAGACTCCTACACCTGGCGACCTGGCTTCATACTCTCAGTTGCTGCTGCTATGATCGTTCAGTCAGACAGTGTGCAGGTGGAAAGTACATGTATTGTCAGTGGGCGATCTTCTTCTCAGTGTTACTACTATATGTATGACCAAACGATGCTCTTTTGCGTTTTTCATCACTGTTAGTCAGCTGTCCGTACATTACTGTAGAAAGCGAGGGAAGGAAAGTAAAGGAAGTAAGCATAAGTTATAAAGAACTTGGATTTCCCCACGCTTCATAGGCTCTGCCAATCTGTCCTTCATCCATTCATATTTTTTGATCCAGTAAATGAGCTCTTGTCTTTGCATCCATCATCTGATCCATTCCGAAGCGGAAGCGGAATGAAAATATGTATATATGTATAGGGAACCAGTTAAGCGGTTAAGCTTGATTTGTGAGATTTTGTATAGGGAAAAGGCGATTAAATGCATTACGGTTGTCCAGAAAAGAACATGCTGAGTGGGTGGATTGGATTAAATAGACAGACTGGCTGGAGAATGGGTTTCTGAAAAAGTGGGCAAGATTGAAATGGGATGGAGTGCGTGATTATGGATATCATTTTCATGTTTCCCAGCAGCCAAAATTGTCTGCTCAAATGATTGACTGTGGGACGTTGAGGGAAGACGAGGATAATTTTTTACACATGCACCTTCTTCTCATTATTTCCAAACTCGCAGCATTTCCCTGCCAGCCAGCTTTCTCCGCCTCCTTTTATAATAGAATGTTGTATTTTTATGGCCAATTTTCTCCGCCATCCCAATCCCATCCATTCCTTAAATATTCTTCAAGTTTTCTATCATTCATATACAGAATATAGTCTCAGGTAAAAACTAGTAGGCGCCGGCCATACATGGATTTCTTTAGGGTGTCAGTCCTCAGGCAGTCAGGTCAGGTGTACATCATGTTCAGTTCGGCTTGAACCAGTTTCTTTTAGCTATTATGTCCATTGTCCATGAACCATGAAGACTTGTCGGATACGAAAGAATAAGTTATACCCGGGACGGCTGTATTGGATTACCCGATTTCTCTGTGCTGCATTATTTTGTGCTTACTGCTTGGATTAAGGGGTGTAAAGTGTAAAGTATCTACCGTCGGGCCGTTTTACTTGTCGGCTGAATTACAACGTTTCCTAAACTCATTTATATCATCTGGATGGATTCCCACAGGTGGAAATAAATTCAAGAAGGGGTGATTTTATTAGAATAAAATTGCCTTTCTCTTTTATTCACTGGATGATTATAAGTATTTTAGGGGATGCAAATGCTATTTAATTCCTCATTTCCTCTTGCGACAGGTTTTGTCATACAGAGCAGACAGAGCTGTGGAGCTTAACACCAACAACACACTGAATTTACTAAGTTTTAATGTTTAATTTACTTACTTTGAATATAATATTTTATTGAATAAAAGAACAGTGGTTAGTAGTTGCTGCAAATTTTAAGATCGTATAGGAATAGCTCGTGAGCATCCATGAAAGTATTTCCGGAATATACGATACTTACCTTCACCGAATCTATAAGATCCCAAATCCCAGCTGGGTATATACTAGGATGAGTGATCAGGGTGAGTGTGTCAAGAGAAGGTGACGGATATGTCTTAGAAGAGATGAGAGATAATGAGATGGAAATTTTTGAGTGATTTGCAAGAATATGGGGAAAGCAATGCGGTAAAGGTTGATCTTGTTTGACAGATGCTTCCTTTGAAGAGTGAGTGTAGGAAACCCGCGGGATTTAACATAGACTTATCTGACTGAATCTAGAGAAGTGGATCATTTTATGATCTTTTCATGAATATTAGCTTTTTATGGGAACAAGGGTTTTCCGAGAGAGATTTTTGCCTCATTGATTTTTTCTTCCGTCTCATGTCACTTCACGCTTTGACACTCCGCGCAACACTTCCCGCCTTCCATTCAATCTCCATTCCCTTCATACCACACTAAATTAAAGCATGGCATACGACCTCGTTCACGTACAACACTGATCTCTTTCCTACGCTTCATAGATTTTAGAAAGACGGCGCCGTAAATAACGTTCCTTCGATGTAGTATAGGTTGTGATGCACTTATTCATCTAGTCAAAAGCGCAGCGCTTGAACACACTCCTTTGGTAGTTTCTTTAAATTTGGTTATATTTTAAAGATCTGCATCCGCTTGCACTGTGCAAGTTACATAGCCTCAAAGCTCCTACTCATACTCATAAGTGTTGCATACATCAGGAATGGAGAGAGACATGTAAATTACAATTTTTTTTACTTGTGTGTACACACTGAAATGAGTTGCAAATGGTTTCGCTTTGACCTAAAGCTTAAGGAGAGAATAAAAGAGGAGGCAGACTGTATGGTACTGGGGCGTTTGGAATCATTCATTTGGAATGAACTTGTACCACGGATTAGCTATCATCATCATTGATTTTAACCCAGGAGAAGCAAAGACAGCAAGGAAGCCCTTCACCCTTCTTTCAAAATTTACCTTGAGACATATTGGTTTTCCTCATGATTTCGCATCATTTTAATTCCGAGCACAAACGTAGCGAGTTGATGAATTTCTCTCGTCCGTATCCCAGTTTTCCGTTCTTGCAGACTCGCAAAGCAGCTGTACTATTCTGCAAAGTTTTAGCCAGGATGAATTGCATTTATATTTTGATTGAGCACTCGCACTAGTCGCACTACGTGATGGATTTAATCCATATCCGCCAAAACTCCTTGACATTCAGAGATAAGCGCGACCAGGAAATGAGAGAATCTTGTCCATCACACATCCTCCCGTCCCCGCAAGCTCTCCTTATTCCTATCCATGCCTTTCTTTGAGAACCTGCTATAATTGCGTAACTTCGTCAATCAGTCAGCAAGACTTGAGTATCAATTCCAAACCATATCCAGTCAATCAGGATACAGGGCAGAAGGGACAGGTAAGAGATAAGAAAGACCCACTACACCTGCATCTAGATTGGCTATAAATAAGCGCCTACTTTTTTACCAATTTGTCTTAACCGCAATGACTTGTGCAAAGAGTAGTAGCAAGTAGTAGTGATCACACATTTGAACAGGAAAATATTTTTTAGCTCCTCTTTTTGCCTCATCCAATCCTTATTTACTGTCATGATATTTTTGAGCCGCTCAAAAAGCTGTTGATCATTCTTCCAGATATTGGGTGAGCGCTGCGTATATTTGTATGAAGGTAAAGGTAAAGCTTGGGGATTTGCCTAAATACCCATGATTAGATGAAAACCAACTGGTAAACGGCTAATTTCGTTAAAATTGGTGGAAAAACAAGTTTGGAATTTTATAATAGTTCTTATGGTTTCTCAAAGAGTGATGGCTCATGGCTAAGGAATGCTGAATAATCATTGAGATTTGCAACTTTTCCGCTGGGACCTCCGGTAATTTAATCCATTGTCTCCTCTCTTAAGACAGATGATATTCCGTAGTGGGCCATTGGGTTGGAGTATCACGTAGAGAATTGGACATCCGTTACAAGGGTAGAAGGACAGTGATAATGTGTGTAACCACGAAAGGGATGATGATAATAAGTTGATTTAACAAAATTAGATTTTGCATAACCTTGTCCATCTATCGGTTTAAGTCATTCTGTCTGCGGCTTATAGTTACTATAGAAGTACAGGAAAGAATGAGAAGCGCGGAACGGTGGAGAAACGTTTTTTTATAAAATTCCTATAATTTCAGCAAGATCCTTTATCACTCCTTATTAGCCTCTAACAGGAAGAGAAGCTTGATTTTTTCTGACGTTTCAAAATGTGCTTTTTAAATTTGACTTTATCTGTATGTGATATGTGGATTCCAGTTTCTCTCTTATTTAAATAACCTGCATATCGTCGTCCCATTTAGAAATGATGTTTTTTTGAATAAAAATATCGGCAGGACTCCTTAAAGAAAATCCAAATCGCTGACTGTGCATAAACTTTTAAAGAATCAAATCATCCCAGAAAAATAGAAAAGCACGTTCCCAAAAATCTTCTGATTTGCTCGTTCCTTAAAAAACTCCGTGAAGATCAAGAAGCATGGTTAAAACTTTCGATTCTCTTCCATGTTTTTGGTCTTTACACTCTTCGATACCCTCTGGCATTTTTGTACTATTTTCAAGAATGTAAAAGCAGATCAACGTCTGCATGCATTTGCATGTATTTTTCAGCAACTTGACGAAAGTAACGGTTCTATGCAGTTTCTTGTAGCTGTCTTAACCTTTTCCAACGATTTTAAAAGCCAAAACCAATCTTTTTCCACACGATTCCACAATACGTACATGTGCTCTTTTAGGGTTAGCAATTAGGCGTGATAATCGATTTTAAAGCCAAAATGCGTAGAGTATAAACACAGAAGAACATGTGTGAGAATGCATCTGATTCTATTTTTATTTACCAACCCTAATTTTCTTGGAGATAAAAAATTGTCCTTGTCTAATGAACTCCATTTTCCCATTCCGACCATCTACTTCTTGCTACAAGTAAGTTACTAGGAACACATTTCGACATTTCTCAAATGTGCGTTTTTGTATACTATATTGATTTGTCAAGAATGTGGAATAAATCCCGCAGCTTCGCTCAGGTAGATTATTATCTCCTCTTCCTGATGCGTCGCGTCTAGCTTGTTCAGTTTAATAAATATACCCGTTGTGACAGTAGCTTTTGCCATTATTTGGAAGATAGGTAAAATTGTGTAAATCGATACCAAAATGAAGTTCCTGTTCTTACCATTTCGAATCAGGGTTGACAAAGATGCTATGGATAGTTATTATTGTAAACATGTGTATGATGGCATGATGGAGAGTGGAGATTTGGAGAAGCAATTTCCGTGCCTTCATAATCATGGATTTGCCCCTTAATTTACCTGCAAAATCCTTTCCTTTTTTAAATTACCCTGCTCCATGAGGGTAGGTGTGGGAGGAAGTAATCTTCGTGTTCACCAGTTAATTCCCCTCGCTTCTTCTTTACGACTACAATCAGCGCAGCGCACAAAGCGTATTTTTCCCTCTCAACATAAGTTGTAAGCACTATCGCTCCTTACAAGTTCACGTCCCGTTCCGCTTGTACATTTCTCCTCGCAGTCCCCCTTCAAGAATAGTTTGAATTGAAGCGTTGGACTAACTGTACAATGACCGATATGTAAGAAAAGCGATCAAAACATTTTCACCTGTCCGTGAAAGTAAAGTGCTGTGAAGAGCAAAATGGAAAAAGTGAAACTTACTTGCATCGAGAAGGCTTTTGGTGCGCTTTTCCAAGGCTTAACACTGTGCGAGAGCGGAAGCAGCATGTGCAAATGTTTTTTTCGGATCCGGCGTTGATGGACAAATTGTTTATTATTTTCTCCGAAGTGAAGTTGCAAGTACAGCACATTGGGCACTACAACGACGTATATATGCGGGTGTGGATTGTAATGGATATAAGTAGAGAGGTAGGAGGTGGAAATCAATGTTGACACTGGGAAGTAAATGCGTGAACCCGTGAGAAAAGGTGGATATAATGTGATATTCTGTGTAGACATTGATAGGAGGGTATTGAGGAGGTGGATGATGATGGGAAAAGTTAGGGTTCTACAAGTCCCGCTTCTCATTATCATTATCCCCTTCATTCATTCACAAATTACCCGTGCGATCTCCTGTCTCTTTCCTCATACATATTACAGTGACGAGTGTCAGTTTAATTAAAATGATGGGTTACTAAACAACATTATATGTGGCTCTGTAGATACATTCTTATCAATAGAGCACCTGCATACGCTCTACACCTTTCCCCGATTTGCGGAGGGTTGGAGGGTCGGGTCTCCGGTGGTAGGGCAATACAAGGGTGATTATGACAGGGAGCGTGTTCCAGAGCTACATCACTCTTCTCATCCCATTTTTACTTCCCCTCAAATCACCAGGATGATATTTCTGTATTCTCCCCAACTATTCCCCTCAATTTATTGACAAGTGAATCGGGAGAGAGAATGATTATGAGAGATTCAATGGGGCCATGTGTCAAACAATTCCTCCCCCAAACTTGCATGCATACTATCAACATCAACTCGACTTTCTCCCACTCTCTGGATCAGATTCGGCCAATGCTCATGTAGGGATAATGTAGGCTCCATTTGTTTGCATTGTCCTTGACTTTTGCCTGCAAAAAAGGGAAATGGGATAATTTTCTTCGCTCCAACAACAGCAAGCACATGAATATTTGAGGCGGATCCAATTGATTACAGCTGATACAGAGGTGAGGTGATGAAGAGGACAGAAGATCGTGTGAATAGTAATGAATTTTTCATTACTGTACACATCTCTCTATTAGATTAGCTTCTCTTAATTTCATACTTTTTCATTTTATTCCTGATTGAGGTAGTATTGATTATTATTATTTCACAAACCCGGGTGGTATCCCAGGTCCTGACATTGTTCAATTCAATCAATACACTTGTACATGAAGATTCACGGAAGCTAGCTAGTATGCTAGTAATTTTGTGGCTTGGCCTAACTTTTGTAGAAAGCAAATCAATTTTTGCAACGTTGGATTACACTACATTTTAATTTCGTGGTCACTCTAACCAACCACCCCTAACTTCCATCGAAATAATTGAATATAGCAAGCAGTGAGAGAAGCAGCTCATTCACAAATGTAAATTGAAATCAGTTATTGATTATTGGGCTAAATAGCAAATTGCCAATAGAGGAGTATATGCATTCCCGTTTCCATTGTGCTGATACACTTTTGGTTTCTTTGACACTCAATGGCAGGACTGTCCCTCCAATGTGTTTTTCTCTTTTACTCGGTCATTATACGTAAAGACGCTGGGGAATTACTCAAGATTCAGAGACAGATGAAAGAAATTAGCCCTAACCGCAAATGTGTGAAGTTGTTGACAAACTGCCTTTTGTAAGTACTCCCTTCATGCGCACATACCATTTGTGCAAGCCTGGTCATGTCCCCGTCCACAGCCTGGGGGCATTGGGCAACTAACATAGACTTACTGACACCTCATATCAAATATCCTAACCACCTCATCCCAGTCAGTGAGCAAAGTTCCCACAATTAAGTGCAATTAAATACAACATGCTACGCATAATGTTAACAATTATGGATATGAAGTACGTTAAAATCCCAAGAGAAATTGTTCCATTTCTAAACACAACAATTCAGTACAGTAATCCACACAGCCAGATGGGCACGGGGCTTAATGAGAAATTTCAATAAACACCTTGCTGGCTTTCGCTTTGTTTTAATACAATGCAACGCCAAAATTGCAATCGCCAAAAGATCTTGTAGGTTTAGTAATTTCGGTCGAGTGTGTATTTTTTAGAACAGGTAGGGAATGGAGTTTCGAGAACATATACTTTGTCATATGCAACCTTGGTTCGGCAAATATTTTTAAATAATTAGGAACCTTGCCTTCCATCTCTATTAGCAATCAATCTCGGCCTGGGCTGGGGCTTTGTTCCTTAGGATAGATGGGTACAATTGAAAAGATTATTTTGCCATGCGATCACATACTTATTCTCGATATTTTTATTCAGACCAGCATGTAAAAGAAATTGAGTATGAAAATTAGTCCTACTGTTTAATAAACGTGCAAAGCTAAATGAGCTACAGTATTCTTGTCTTGATTTTGTTGTAAGTTGACTCGACTCGAGTTTTGGAAATTTTCATAAGTAAAAGCAATTAATTACTAATTTTTGATTGTTTTTTTTCGATTAATGTGTGTTTTAGACTTGTGAAAAAGAGAAAAACTTACAAAATGTATACTCCTTCATACATAACAACATCCTGCAACAAAAGGAAACATGATCTTTACTCTCCAGAAAAATAGTTTCTACAGTTTACTATAGTCTTGCTGCCAACCAATTTTCACCAAGTCGTTGAAAAACTCTTTCTTATCATGGCGACAAAACATGGTGGAATATCTGTAACATCACATTGTATTATATATATATATATATATACAAGCTAGAACACAAAAGAGCTCAGGATGGAAGTAGTTTAAGAGGTAAATTTATCTGGGAAACCAATAAATTATGCATTTGCCAAGAGATTGAAAATAATTAATTTCATTAAACCTTCTCACAAGGCTTTACACCGAGGAGCGGTTAGTGAATACATGGTTTGGAAACGATATCACTTAAGCGAGCATGCTAGGCTAGTTACTTCCTCGTTTGAAATGCCACAGCTTTGATAACGTCAGAGAGTCTTTTTGTTGAAACGCGTTATGTGGACTTCGTCCCTTGAATTGTAATTATTAATCAAAGAATAGCCTATATCCGATGTCCACATTGCTCTGCATACGTATGTGTACTCTTGGAAACGGATTTTAATTCAAAGACTTTGAATCAGCTCTGCGAGTTGTTCGGTCATATTAAAATTTCTACACGCTATCCCCTTTGATAATGAAAGTCTTAAAAAGATTTTGATTTATCAAGAATCGTGCCTACTTGTGGCTTTTCCCACTTAGCTTAGCGCTTTAATTCCGTCTAAGATAGCAAGAACTAGGCGTATAAAATTCGTACTGTACACCTTTCGTTACATTAACTTAATCTTTAGCCGGCCAATGTGTGTGCAATATCGCGTAACAGGATCGGGTTAATTGTGCCGCTTTCTCGAGAGTCCATAAGTGGACAAGTTTCATCACTGTTGCTTGAATTACATCATGCCAAACGGGCGGATATCCAGACAAACTAACAGGCAGATAATAACAAGTCTGGATTTCCTTAAGTCCTCTGTGTGGTCCCACGATCAGTTACGAGAGAGCTTACTGGACATCTTTAAGGAATACATAAAAAAAGTTTGCGGTTTTGGACAATCCTCTACTTACTCACTGGATTCTGAGGTGGCCAATTCTTTCGTGCATAATGACCTTCCAATTTTTGTAGGAATTAGTTTGGGCAATTTTCTGAAACCTTATGCCACCAACCAAGCAAGGGCAAGTTTTTTGCCACTTTTTCAGTACATGAATTAATCCTTGTATTGTGGTTAGTCATACAGACAATTTAAATGGAGTTTTTCCCTTGACTCTAAAATATTTTTTTAAACGGGTAGGACGGTAAGGGATGATTCAAACTGCAGTTTATGATCCATACCTAACGACAGCAAGGATAGTATTTGCTGTTGACAGGGTTTGATTAACCAATTTCGGAATCAGGCTAATCAGAAGCTATAAATCTGTTTCTAACTGTTTGTCTTTGTCGGTCCGAGTCTGGAGCTCTTGAGGTTCTGGAGGATGGTTATATGCTTTTACAAATCCAATTCTTTCAGTGAGAAGGTTCTTTCTTTCTTTAGTTTTTCAAGTGATGATAAAAGCTTTTGGTGAAAGGCCAGGGAGTGAATTCTGGACTGGACACATTGAATCCTTTAATGTACTTTCGATCATCGGAATAATAGGACAGAGCTGTATGTGTAGAGAGGTAGTAGCACCTGGACATGTAATGAATGCAATAGCATTTATGTGGGAGGGTTGAAGATTATCTACGTATTCCAAACGCTCCCCCATTCCATTGGTCACCCTACCCGAAGTGTAGGACGTTCTTTGGCTAGCGGGCGAATCCCGGGCGAGGCAATGTTCCCATGACTAGATTGTGCGCGTTCCGGGAGGAATAACACCTCTGTATGATTCTTCCTTCACTCTTTCCTCCCCTGCACGCTTTCCTTCATCGCTTCTGATAATACGCAAATAGCCTCCAAAAACCTATCTCGCATTTAGTATTCTTTCATCACACCTTCTAGCTCCTTCCCAAAGCTAAAGTGTTCTCATCGGATATCCTGTTTCATGACGATCTATTCTTGTGTATTCCTTCAAATTGTTCCGGCCAGGATTCTTTTCACAAAGAAGGCATTCCTCAAAGCGCTTTGCACACTTTTATCCTTGTGGAGTGAAAATTTTGCAAATATTCTTCGTATTTAAGACGAGGAGGAGAAGGACAGGAAAGTGAGTATCTTGTGAAGAAAGTGGGAGAAAGCAGGACTCGTCTATAGTGAATATAGTTAGTAGCACTTAAGTTTGTCATGAAAAAATGCTCAAGTGATTCTCATCATGACAGCTGAAAGTAACGCTGGACGAAATGTCCTCATGCAAAGTCCGGAAGAAACCTGTAATTACTGTTTTAAATAACTTCACCGTTTACACTTGAACTTACAGGAATCACTGTACTTTTACTTGAATGACAATTTGGGTTTTATCCAAAATAAGTCACGTTTGACATTGGAATGCTATGTATGTGTGTTCCAAGCTCTTAGACTTTGAGGGTTTGACTTTTAGTTCGATCTTTCTCACCGTACGTAATCCTTCCGTTTAAAAAAGTATAGAGTTCTGGGTTCTAGAATCCATGTCCATGTGGTCCCGGTTTTATGGAATGTTTTGATGATACTGCGATTTGCGATACGGAGTGAGCTTCTCCAGGCTTGTTAGTAGTTAGAGTTAGGCTCGTTTGTGGAAAAGAACGTTTGGAGGGGTAGGTAGACAAGTCAATCGCTATTTAGACTAGAGATGCTACCGTGGAGTTTTACTTTGCCCCACGATGGTATTTTTCAAAGCTTCCAGCGCAAGAAATAGCAATGTTGCAATGAAAATAGATAATGTTTTTTCTCGACTTGTTTCTTTAGCTACTATCAGTATGACAACAGTTTCAGCTGCATTATAGATGTGAGAAGAAAAGCACAAGAGATGGATTTTACTTTTGCTCTAAGAACTCATCAAAATGGTCCCTGTGAAAAAAAGCTCCCTTTGCAGAGCATTGATTTAAATGCGATACTCGTTTCTTCTTCTCAAGAAGCTTACATATTTATAATTAAGCTTCTTAAATAAGTGGTTATAAACTCGCTAATCGCATAGCAATTTATAATCATGTTAAAAAAACTTGAACGAACGCTTAGATTTTTTCGTGGGCAGATATTTAAAAGTGGTGGAGCAGGATGTGTGACAAGATAACTTTGGTTTTTAGTGTCCTGGAGCAACTGCATGCATGCATGCACATTTAGCATAAAGCAAATTAAATATTTATTGAAAAGGGCTAAAGTTGTCAATCAAAGGCGGAAATCAGAACATTCACTGGTTTTTGATTACTCTCTTTGTAGGTCGTTCTTACACTAAGTCGCACATTCTACCAAAAACTTATGAGACGCGATGAAAGGATTATAATTAAAATATTACATATTTAATGTCAGGATTGCATCAAGTGAATGTACAGTTCGTTACCATAGTTTCCGCTGATTAGAAGCATGAGTTTCAGACTAAAATGTGTGGTTAATTTTCAGGCCGTGAAGAGTTTGGTGGGCTTGACAACGACGCTCTGGATTTCAGTCAGCTTGAGGACTTTATAACAGACGACAATGATGCAAATGGAAGGTAAGTAATTGGGTTGGATTGCTACCCGTGACATGAAGTGATGTTGGAACTAGAGCTGGGAGGTATATTTCTGAAGTAGAATTTCGGGTGTTTTCAGTTACTTCGCGGATACTTTGGCAAACAGCGAAGCATCCAAGCATGCAGCCGCGGGAGCGCACCCATCCCCCCAAGCCCTTCGAGATCGAATGTTGGTTATCACATCGGCTCCAAACGATCCCTCCAGCTATGCCTCCGGAAAACCCATACCTCCGACTGGGCCGCCAGCTCCTAGTGTATATCCACCAAACGCTTTACCGTAAGTACCATGTTTTGTCTATTTCTCAATGTCTTTGATCTTCTTACAGATATCTGATCACCTACCTAGCTTCAGAAAGAATATCATAAAATTCCTAATTGCAATCTCGTCAAACGGAAGCTACCATGTGCGGGTCATATTTGCTACAGTATGTGATCACATTGACTAACGTGCAGGAAGATTTTAAGTTTTTGAACATGACATAATACCCTAGGGTAAATCTCTACAATCATTAAGCATGATCGACATGGATGATATGATTACAAGTTACGTATGTACATAAGGCAGGTACCAGGATTTGGAGCACAAGGCACAGGCACTTTAGTTAAGTTGGGCTGTAATTGGTAAGGCGTCCGCTTTGGTTCGATAGTTATTTCATCCTCCATCTTCTCCAAGCTCAGAACTTGGTGGTTGCGGAGAAATAATTGTTTAAAAACAAATAAGAAAAACTCCAGACGAGCCGGTCGTACCAGGTTAAAAGCAAAGCGGCGGAGGCTGGAAGTTTGAAGATTTTTTTGTTTATACTTTTACGGAGATAAGTTTCCAAATGCATTCCTTCTGCCCGTATGCGCTTACAAAAACACATGCTACCAATCCCTAGTTAGTGTTTTCCTAGTGAGATTGAGCAGTTTATCGAAGCCTGCGTCATAAATGTTGGAACGATGTCAAATTATTTGTGAAAACAAATCTTGACGAGTAATTACAATGAACGCATTCTTTCTTGATTCCTCTCCCATTCTGTCGGCTTGTCCCCCGAACTTGCAGTGTTATAGCCACGTAAAGATGCTGAACCATGAGATTAAGGTGTTAACGGTTTGCAATACACTGTTATCTGAATTTTTTTATCTGATTAGTCTTTGTGACCATTTAATCCGCTTCTTCATTTAAGTCCTTCAGTTACAAACAGGGGGCAAACTAAGGAACTTGCATTCAGTTGGATCATTGAACTGATATCTTTTGTTTACAGGCATAATCTGCCGGATAGTCCACCTGATTCTGGATCTGAGCCACCATATTCTCCGACAGATCATGGATCGCGATCTCCTCGTAAGAATTAATTTGATATTTTCGCTGTATGTGGAATAATAGATGTAAAGCAGGCATAGTTTTAGCTTAAAAGCTGACACTATGGATTTTGTCTACACTTGTTTGCAGATCAGCAAAAAGGGAACGGCCTGGGTACATCGCGAAATCTTCACGACCTATTAGTTCATCATCCCATGTACGGACAAGGTCATCCGGGAGCTCAGCCAGGGGCATCTTCAGATCCTTCCCTGATTCCAATTGTTCAGCATGAATTAACCTCCCTGGGCTCCCCCCTCCCTCACATGGCACCTATGCATGTACCCTCCCTTGTTCCTATTTCCCCTTCAACGGCTAGCAATTCCGCCGGGTCACCCTCCAGCACAACGCTAACGACACTAGGCGTACCTCAACAAGCTTCCCAGCCCCCTCACATGCAGGGGCCACAACTACCCGTTCCTGCAAACGGCGGAATATCACAGTCAAATCCTCAGCCACCTCAACAGCAGCACTCACATCATTCCGAAGGTATGTCACCTTTCTACACACCCTTGCAACCCGTCAATGGGGACAGTACCCGGGGAAGGAAGCGTAAATCGTCGGAATCAAATCCAGCGAGCGCTGGAAATAAGCATTGCATGATACACGTGAAACAAGAACCAGGTATTCCAAGTTCAAAATGCTCGAAATACTTAAATCTTTAGTTAGTAACCCAAAGTTGTGTGTAGCTTCATAATAATGACGAATTGACCAAAAAAGCTTTAGCAGAGAAGTTTTCATACCTTCTCTTCTCACTAAACCACACGTAGTGATAATCCCACGACAACGTAACCCCCCTTCGTGACAAGACGTTCTGGAAGAGTTGGTCAGAGATTGTTTCATAGTTTCCATTCAACCAACGGTATTCAACAATTATGCAAGTGTACAAGATACGAATATTGACCCAATTAAGATTTGTTCTGGTGACAGTCTTTCCGCTTCTATCTCTTCCGCGTTCTTTGATGAATAGCATGGAAGCAGTTCAGTGAATCCAGTTATTATCAAACAGAATTTAACTAGGTTAAGAAAATAATGACTATTCCAGTGCAATTTTTAAGAGCAGTGTGTTGTAAGTTGTAGCCACCGAGTCACATTACCTTGTTCCTAGTTAGTTACTACTGTAATCTGTGAAAATCTAGATAGTTAAACGGTTGACACCTCTCGGTTGACACCTCTGGAGATGCTGCTTGAAATAACGCTGACTTACATGTATAACTGACTTTAAGATGCGGCAATTATTTCTCGACTTGCAATCTTTGGATCCCCGGTTCTGCGACAGTACATTAATGTTCGTAGCTCCTTGTTTTTCAGAACTTTCTCCTACGGATTCAGACGCTTCAAACAACAACAGCTCCACACCGAATAACGGTAACGTTGATGATGAATTCGGTTTCGATTTTTCCGGGGATGCGTCCATGTTTCTTGATTCCAATTACCAGTGCATCAAGTTTCAATCTTTCCAAGAGAATAATTGGCACCTTCTTGCCGATGAACACTTTAAGGAGTTGTAAGTATCTACAGAAGCTTATTTAATCATTATGCTTTGTTCAAGCTGTGCAGGTGATATTTAATATTTCAATCCCTATCCTTCCCAGACCTCTGCCTTACTACAAAGTTGATGCTGACAAGGGATTCAACTTTTCTAACGCGGATGATGCATTTGTTTGCCAGAAGAAAAATCATTTCCAGGTAATTAATGTCACTGTTTACTCCAAACATTCGCCAGGTTATGACTTAAGTGTATTAGGTATTATCTTCGGATAGCAAAAGAAAATACTTGATCAATAATCATTTAAAATGTTCCTAGATTACATGTCATGCTCGGCAGGCAGGTGATCCAAAATACGTTAAGACCCCAGACGGTTATAAGCTTATCGACAACTTTTACATACATTTTTACGGAGTAAAAGTCGAGTCCCCGAATCAGACTATCAAAATCGAGCAATCCCAAAGCGATCGAAGCAAGAAACCTTTTCATCCAGTTATGTAAGTTAAAGCCTCGAGACTTAGCGCTATTCATTCCTTGGATTATTGAATCGCAAAGCACTAATGATTAAGTGATCTGTGCAGGGTGGATCTAAGCGGCGACCAGGTAGCCAAAGTGACCGTCGGCAGACTTCATTTCAACGAGACGACGTCCAACAATATGCGAAAGAAAGGAAAACCAAATCCAGATCAACGATATTTCTACTTGGTCGTTGGCTTACACGCGCATTGTGGTGATATTGTCTATCCCATAATAGCACATTCTTCCCAGCGCATCATTGTTCGGGTAAGTGGAATATCATGTACAGCTGTGAAGCAAACTCGGGTGCTTTCTCTTCACATGACGACCATGATAAAATCATAAAAAGATGAACCTTGACTTGTATTATCCAGGCATCCAATCCGGGTCAATTTGAAAGTGACATGGAGTTATCCTGGCAGAAGGGTCATACTTCAGATTCAATCTACCACGCTGGAAGAGTTGGAATTAACACAGATCGTCCTGAAGAAGCTTTGGTCGTCTATGGAAACTGCAAGATCACCGGACAGATTACTCACCCTAGTGATATTCGCGCCAAGCACGACGTTCGAGAGGTAAAGCTCCAGATATTGCGTTAAGAATTTTTTTTTACGGATTTGCAACTCCTGAAAATTATTATACGACTACTACTGTCTAATCTATTTTCAGGTGAATACAAAAGACCAGCTTAATAACGTAAAGCAGCTTCGCGTGGTGACCTACAAGTATAACCCAGAGTTTGCCAAGCTGGTGGGCCTCTCTGAAGCAGAAGCTATGGACACAGGTGTTATCGCTCAGGAAGTTCAGAAAATTTTGCCCGAAGCTGTCAAAGAAACCGGGCAGGTTGAGTTGCCAAGTGGGAAGAAGATCGACAATTTTTTGGTTGTGAACAAAGAGAGAATATTCATGGAAAACGTTGGAGCTGTCAAGGAATTGTGCAAGGTGACAGATAAACTAGAAAATCGGATCGATCAACTTGAGAAGATCACAAGGATTAAGCGCTCTAACAGTGGTAAATCCAACTCTACCATGAATTCAAGTAAGCATTCACGAACTAATCGAGTGTACGAATTTTCGCAATCAGCCTTAAAAAGCTCTCGTTTCTCACCACGTGGCGTGATTCTCAATTTCAGTTCCGTACAGAGGGAAGAAGAGGGTGAATAGCTTATCGTCTATTACTTCATCGACTGGCTTACTATGTTCCAGCAAATCAATCCAACTACTTATTTTTATTCTTGTCCTTATCATGACTGTCTGGTAAGTATTCCACTGGAAGCTTTTCCAAATCTGCTGATAAATGGCAGAAATCCAGAAGAGAGGTTCAAGAACTTATCATGATATACATTTCTCTAGTTTGATTGCAATGGCAACTTTGTGCGTCCTCGAGTACCAGAAACGATCGTCTTACGATTTTTTTCACAACGGAAGAAATTATACAACTACCCACGCCGTTGTCCACTCTCATGGCGCCATCTTGCATCCCGAAATCCCTTTGTCAACCCAAGATCATCTTTCATTTCATATAGTCACTAACGCTAATCCTTCAGTATCTTCACAGTCCACAAAGTTTCCAAAACTACCTGCCAAATTATTTCCAAGAGAAAAAACAACGATTCACGGGGAGCATATGGCTTCTGCAAAACCGGAAGTACTTGGACGGCCAGCTAATTGTCCCGTGTACCTGACACTGCCCACCTGCAAGGTAACCTAAAAGCATACAATCCACGTACCTAGCATTTTGATTCGTTATGTCATTAAGAACTTCTTCACAAACTTGCCTCTAATCCCAAACAAGTCCATTAATTTCACTGCAATGTTTTTATGTGTTATCTAGATCTATTGTTGCGGTGGAGCCAATGGTGAAGACGGATATGTGGATTACAAATATAGCGAAAGACAAAATGATGTAGCGGGAAGAAGAGTATTTCCATCTGGGCAGCAAAGAGGATTAAAAGAAGAGCCCCCTATCATAGCAGCGCAAAACAACACTGTTGATGTGTCTGCCTCTTCTAATTCCGTAAGCTATTATTTCATCAGTTTACGGTTCTCAACCTTTTCTTTAATGCCTGTTCACACAATAGCACCGTGCAGTTAATTCTTGACGATGGATTCCAGGTCCTGTGTCTTAATGCTGTGCATTGCTATATTGGGCTTTATAGTTTATGATGGTGTGATAACGCTAGAGTAGTCTACGTTTTAGCATCTTTACGTAGGAGTTGTTTTTTATTGACGTTTATCCTCAACTTTTGCAGGGTAATCCCGTCCATAAGAACGGAATCGAGAGACGACGTAAGAGACAGATTCACGACAGTAAGTAAATTATTAATTTTATTTACACAACTTATTGCATAACACAGAATTGGAATTACATTACTCAAATTACTAATTGCAGGTCCTAAATTATTTAATGTGCCATCCATACAAATCAAATCTCAGAACATTAACCAAACTTTGGGGCCACCTTATTGCATGATCAGTTCCGAGGGATATCATGACTGTGTATCAACAGAGAACAGATATTTTGCAAGCGCTAATCTCACTTACCAAGTCCCGCTTAGTAAATTTTGGAGTGAAATTACAGTTTCTTTGATTTTTAAGTAAGACGACGGCTTTTAACTTTATTTTTAAGTTATTTGATCTTCAACTTTATGAAAAAATCGTACAAACCGTTCTTTTATCCTGGTGCCACCGTTAATGAAACATGTTGGTTTTTTTCAGTTTTTCTTCCAAGTATGAAATTTCTAGACCAGAGATCTGTAAGCGCATGTCTGCACAACCGGAATGCATGCCTGATGCAACAGTAACTTTGGAGAACAAAGTGGATGGGCCCTCGGACATTGCGACTTCCTCAATAGAATCTACGGGAAGAAATGTTTATGTAGCCAAGCTTCAAGTTGGAACGACTCCTTATTCAAAGTTTAGCATTAGGTTCGCCTCTGACCCTGAAGACTATGAGGTAAGATATTTTTATCATTATTAAAAATTTTACCCCACATGATTCGTTTACTGATTTGAATTCAAAACACTTGATCCCTTTATTATGGTGTTAACTTAATCACGTTTATTTGTATCTTTCTCTTGCAGACAATTTGCTCCCTCACAAAAGATACGTCGAAATTCTTCGAATTTAATTTCCATTTCTATCGTGTGTGCGATGAGTGAGTAAATGCTCAGACACAAATTCGCGCGTAGATGGAAGAGCTACTCAGTGGAGAATCTTTACTTACCAAAAATTAAGTTCCGTCCATATCCTAAGCATATAGGGAATGACACTGACACAAATCCTCAGGTAAAGGGGAGATTACGCTGCGGTTAAGGAGACCAGCTTTGAAAACTGACCATCAAATTCAAGACATTCAAGCAGATTCCTTGTGTAAAAAATATTAACTGTATGCTGAATAACGACCTGCCTGGATATGAATTAGCTTGATCTGAAAATCCAAGCGTCCCAAATTCTGTGTCAATCAAGCTGCATTCATTTATAGGAATTATTCGTGGATATCCCATGAAATGTATGTCCATTGGATTGGTCCATCAAATCATCTGTGAGAATATCATGTCCCGTCCATCCTAATAAAAAATACGCTAGTTTTTAAGTATTTTAGAAGAAACTAAGTAGTTGTAGTTTATATAGCTGAAAATCTCATATTTGTATCGCTCAAAACCTAATTGTTACTGCTAGTCATCACGGCGTCCTCCTTCTCCTCCTCAAGACATGTTTCTGATGGAGAAAGTTTCGAAAAGCCTGCAAACGTCGGTTTCAAGTCCGACACTACCCGACCACTCCAGTGGCTGTTGCCCATTAATTTCTAACCTTGATGGCATAATTCACGAGCATCAGTGAGAAGGACGCAACGGGGAAGATTTAATTTGCCGGTCGCATCAAATCAAGTGCGTATTTAGCCTAATGTATTTACGTAGCTCAGTGTGCTAAATTATATTTGTCTTAGAGATGTGTGTGAAATTTGCCGGTAAAGTATATTTACTCTATCTTTCGCTCTCCAAATCTCACCCTATCTGCCGTTACATTCTCGAGGGTGGAAGAGCACGTAGTGCTGTCCAGCGTTGAAGCCAATACAGTAAAATTTATTATTATTATGCGTATTAACGTAATTAATATCAATCAAATGATTACGAATACAACTCCTAATTTTTCCTATAAAAGAGAGTGAATGTGATCATGTCACGTTTTAAATGAGTTTTAAAGTACCGGCTGTGTCCCAAATACTACCATCGCTGAATGAAATCGGAAAAGCCGTTTGAGCCATTTGATATCTGGATGTCACCCACTCTAGGAAAAAAAATACAGGGGGTATTTAAGGCATTAATCGAACTTGTGTGGAATATATATCCGTGAGAATGTATACATATATATTATCTGAACGCGAGCTATTAATAAATTGCCGAGGTTTTATTCCTTCATATAGATTTTATTTTGAATGCTGAAAAATTATTATATAATATCATTATAATTAAGTTACTGTAATAACGAAGACTATATAATAGATATACTATTAGCTCGTATTTCGGATTTAAGATGGAAGTTAGGATGAATGTTTTGAAATATGTTATTAAGCGTAAGTATATAATCGCATAACTCATTTGCTTGTTGTAGCTAAGGTGGTATGTAAGGTGAAAAGGATTTTCTTTGAACCTATGAATATTCTCTTTAATCATGAATATATTATATAAATCATACAGATTCTCATCTTTAACATTCTTTTACTAGGTAGTCACCCCGGTATACACTTCATGTCTGTCAATCTTTGTCTCTATTTCGTCAAATAAAACACAAAGTACTCGTTGAACGTAATTCAAGCTCTTACAGTGCCCTCTACTTCGTACTTGCACAAAGTATTGTGGAGCATCTACTCTACCAGTCTGCCGGCCTCTACCCACAATTTTCCGCACTCGGAATCCTGCCGACTGGAAGATTCATGCATGTCAGTGCCTTACCGAAAGTCCCGATTGCGGGCGAGGGGTAATTAAGAGGGCTAAAACTGTCCTCATTTACAAGTCATTTCATTCAATTCTCATTCCTCATTTACCTCGTTTTCTAATGCTGAATGTCCAGTAACGGGTTCTTGTGTGTTCTATGCTCTAGTTTATAAGGCCTTAACACCTGACAGTGAGAATATTTGCTAAAGTTTGAAATATCACACCCTAAAAAATAAATCAATTCTCATATTACCTCATTTCTTTCTAAAGAGTAACAACACAAGGTTTCAAAATCGGCCAGCTGATTAAATAACAAAAAGATATAATTTAATGCGTTCTAAAATACATGTAAGAGCTTGGTGTATGCGCGAGTGTAATAAAAACATGGTCGCTAGCTTATAGAATCCATCTAGTGTGTTGGTGTGGAAGAGGTTAGCTAGGAGTTGATTTTTATGCGAACAGGAACAATGTTTTCGCCTAGATTAGGTGGAATTAGTTTACGCTCATTTCATTTAAAAGTGAATAGTTGAAATTTGTTGTTCTTCGTTTTATGTTAAGAAAATAATTCTGAAAAGAAGTTTGTTTCGTTTCTACAAAAAAACATTAGGTCATAACCTAAAAACTAATTCTTTCGTATTCTATTCCTGAAATATTTATGGCCCAAGCGGTCAACTGTTTGAATAAAAAATCACACCCTGGGTCAGCTTATTCCTTTTTGAATATAAAACTTTTTACGCTAATTACTTTTCGCAATACCTGGAAGAGCGCTGCCAGAGGATAGAAGCCTTTTTTGCAATAAGCATATGTTAATTACAGAAACCCACTCCTCCTGCTGTGTACATCATACTCCACGCCAGGTCTACGAGTTTGACGATGACAATTCGCTAGGGAAATACGAGGGTGTCCGTACAGCGCAGAGAGTACCGTCACTGGACAAAACAAGTCTCTCACTCACCACTCATCACAGTAAGTCAGAGTCAATTCTCCCTTCTCTCGTCAGTGTGCAAAACATGATACGCGGCTCGCTTAACAAGCACGTGCCGGGTTATTCCGTCCTTTGATAACCTATTAGCTAGACGTGTTTCTTTCCCCAAAACCTCTAAGCTTATTCCACCTTAAATTATTTTTGACACATTGGTCTACTTAAATATATTGTATTTTCTTAATGCTAGAGTATAAAGTGTAGAGAAAATAAGATTGGATTTACATACCTTCCTCTAGACCATAGGGATCAGTTGGCAATACAAAATTGCGTTTCCTTTAAATTCTGTGTCTTTCCAATGGATATGTCAAGTGATACTCAACTTGTGGAACTTTGCTCAGGTAAGAGGATTGAGATTGCACGCTTTTTTCGCCATAAACTAGCACTACCCGGGTATGCAAGGGCAGTCGCTCGTTACTTTTCTGATTGTACTTATTTTTGACCCTCCCTTTCACACCATCATAATTCATCTTTTGCAACGATTAGTTAAATTTTCCGTACTGCTCCGTTCATCTCAATACGTTTTAGAACCAGATTGAATGATTTGCCCGATACCAAGTAATTTGAATCGGACTGAATGGTACATTCTTAGAGATCCTTCACTCTTCTCTAAAAACCTTCGAAAAGGTCAGGATTGGGTTAGTGGAAGTATCTCGTAGTGGGGTGGTCCTATCAGATATCACGTTTAATGCCAAAGTTCAAATGCCTCTTAGCAAACTCAAGCTCAGCTCGATGAATAGTATTCTGATTCATTTCCTTCTGGAGCATAATGGAGGGAGGAAAGACGTGTAAATCATGTTCCGAGTTCTTACTCTGAACTTTGACCTATTTTCTGAAAACCAAGAAAAGATCTGCAAAAGAGCCTTTTTTCAGACAACAAATAGGGGCAAAATTCATAATTATGCTTTAAATATTTCAATAGCTTGGAAAATATTAGTAACAGCTATTTTCGTTATTTCTCTGTCTGTCAAAACAGTTTTAAAGAAACATACTGGATTGGAAAACAAAAATATATCCTATTTTTCATGTGTCAAAAGTCTCAACGCGTGTCTCAGGATTCTCGCCAGTGCAAAAATATATTTTTGTTAAACCTCATGCTACAGATGTAGAGATGTAGTCCCGCAATGGCTGCATATTTTGACTTCATTTTTGTATTGATTTAGAGGAGGAGGAGGCACAGGTGATTGGTGGAGAGGAGATAATTTTCTAAGTATGATCCGAGCGGATCTGTAAAGGATAAAGATACAATATCTAACATGGATGGAGGAAGAGGGTTTCACGAATATAAATAAAGCTTTATCCAGCATTCCCTTCAGCGACTATATGCAAACCCGTTTGAAAACTGGCTCTTAAAATTCTATTTTCTTCATCCATCCAGACAAGTTGCCCCTCTCCTCCTGGAATACAAGATAAAATTTAGTTTAGTTTACATAAGGAGAGTGCATGATCAGCTACGTAGAAAGAGCCGGATAGAGAACAATTCAGACTCAATCCTATGTATTATCTCTTAGCTCTCTTATTTCCTCTATCTGTCATGTGGGGTTTGAGGAAAAGTCAACAATATATAAACCTCGTGTCATCAGTTTCGACTTTGTCCACAGTTCAGGAATTCTTTGTAAATAAATGAGATTACTTAGCCGCTCGATTAGATAATGCAATGGTGTATTGAAGAATGGGACGCGAGAAAAAGCTGGGATTAGTTTCAATAATTTCCACCACTTTCACAATTGCATACTTTCAGATTCGGATGGAATCATTAATATCTGTCTTCCCACGTTGCCTTCTATTTTGCCTGCGTTGCAACGCGTTGTGGTCTAGTTGAGGATTAAGATGAGAAACCCGAACTAGAGTTTTTTGAGAATTCTAGAATAACTGCTTAAACTAATCACTGAACTGGGACGCTATAATATTGGGCTGTTGCACATCCTCGAATAATAGAGTTGATAGAGGATATGAATTACGCACCAGGAATTCACAAACTGAATTCTTCATCCGCTGAATTTGACTCAGTGTGAAATCAGAGAGTCAAATTGGGATTGGGGCATTATGGCGATACTCTTCTACGCAAACTTGTGTGCACAATAAAATGAGACATTATTTTTTACTTTCATTCCTAGCCGCACCTAAAAGCGTCATGCGATTTCCAGGATTTGTTTCATCCTAGCAGGTTGAATGATTTCATCTTCTATGTGAGCTCGCGAAATATCCGCGAAATACTCGTGAAGTCCTTCTCTTCTTGCTTTGTTGCCTGCCCTTGCCACTCGTATATATATATATTTGTATATATATATATTTATATATTCGTACATTCGTATACTCATCAGCTTTCTCGCTACAGACTTCTCTCTCACATCCCTAGCTTGAAGTTATACGATAATATAATTCTTGCTTCATTGCACTGAACCTCTCCACATGGCTACCAAGATGACATAATCCATGTAGATAGAGATAGAGGGAGATGGCTTACAAAACGTCATCAACAAAATTAGCAAGCAAGTTCCTACATTTTTAAGTAAGCGTGGTTTGGGTCGCATCTAAACTTTTGTGACGGAGAGAAACGTTCATGTTTTCTTATACATAGCATAGGAATCATTTCCACTGTCTCTTCTCCATCAAGGCTTACTCATTTTTTAACGGGAATGCAAATTGTCTTCTCTTCTTTTAGGTATCTTAGAAAAATCCAATCACTTTAACAAGACTAGGAGTGACGCGGATTTCATCTTTCTAGTTAAGTTTCCGTTCTAACTTATCGATGACAATTTTCAAAACGTGCGTTGCATTCAAGATTAAGTGTGGTGCTCTATGATTTCTCATCTCGTTCTTATTGAGCATGAGCTCATTAGTTTTTCTCCAAGTGAATGACTGTGGCTGTACAACCAACTGCATATATTTCCACATCTTACTCATCTTCAACAAGCTTCTTTCCCGTATTCCTATTTCCTCATTTCGGCTCTTGCTCTTCTTCATACTCATTCTGTATGTTTTCCCCTAGTTTCTGTGTGGACAAGTTCCGGGTAGTTTTTGCGAACCTGCCTTCGTATACCACATATTGACATTTGCATTCTCTTTTGTGAACGGAAGAGATGGCGTGAAGCCGTGGAATACTATCATGCAATCATAATAACTCACATCCTCATCTTGAATCTTGTAAAGGGTCTAAAAGATTTTGGTTATGGGTTATGGGCGGTTGTTGTAGGCAACAGTTGTAGACGTGCAATCCACTCACTGACATATGCACATATCATATCGTATCTCATTTGACTTTCCTCATCTGTGGCCATGTAAAACCTATATATTATACATCTCATTCGTTTTTTGGGTTGGTGGAAGCGAATTCATCTTCCTCTCTTTCCGTCAACCTAAACCTACACAGCTGTAAAGCTGGCAAGCTACGGCTACATTTAAAATGTTGCAGCATGTGGAATAGGTTGGCAAACCTGCGAAAACCGCAATTATCTTCAACCGTTTATTCAGTGTATCGTAAATTAGCTTGCATTCTGCCGGACACGCACTAGTGCACTATCTGGAGCAAAAAGGAATCTATACCCTATCCGCCAGTTCTGATATTCAGTTATTCAGAATTTGAATCAGAGGAAGCTTTTAGTCACTGCTGCATCGTTAGCTTAGCCGGTTAGCTCCTTCAATCCTTCCTTCCTGGCTCTCGTAGAGTCTCTCCGATTGTATGGATTTCGCACCGGATGTGAAAATACGGTTAAGGGAAGAGGAGGGTAAAGACAAACGTGGTGTAAATAGACAAAACTCTACGCCTTTATCGCCCCATCGACGCCCCATCGACATGCTCATAAACTTTGAGAGTATTCAAGGGCAGCACTTTAAGCGCAATTTCCTCCGATGCATTTTAAGCAAGCATATAGTTTGTAGTGTAAAACCGTGGAGAAACTGAATGTGAAAAATATCAATGTTTAGCTTGGAAATCCAACGTGACATTAACGCATGTATGCATATTGGTCCATGCTTGTGTCCGATGGCATGAAGACATTAAGGGAAGACCTCCACACCTTCGCAGTGTCTAATCTCTGTTTTGCTCCTCGTGCTATCTTCTTGTTAGCAAATGTGTACAATGTAGTCTCTGTCTAACGGCTAATATTCCTGACACAGTTGTCAACGTACATGATCGGTAGTCACGTTATGTGATGGAACTGTAAATGCAATTGTTTCACACATTGCAATTTCTCATTGCCAACAATCCCTGCATAACTGCTTTGTGCAGTTTTCTCCTGAATATTCTCTTTCCGTGTCTCGAGAAATTGGGAACGCTAGGATTTCAAGGCGCTGAAAACCTAGAGCCGGGAGCGAGAAGGCCAGCGTGGAGAAGGACACCAAGTGGAACGGTGGAGGTGTTAAGGTTAAGACCCAGAGTTGCCCCTTACCGTGAGTAGCTGCGGATGGACTTGGAATACGTGCGATTTGTCTGGTATGGCCAATGTGGATAGTTGGCCATTGTTTTCATTACCGTGCACTCGGTCCTGCACTCTCTTTGTTTGGTTTCCCTGGAATTTGGTTGCTAAGGGCAAGATAGCCCGATGGATAATTTCATTTATTCCAACCCTCCCAAGGCCCTAGCAAGCAGGTTCCATGATTTTAAATCGATATTTTTGCAATTTTCTTATTTTCGATTTACAAAATTACTGTATATATTAGCTTAGATTGTACAATAAGGGGTTACGTGAAAACCAAAATAATATTTTCATCCCAGTCCCACGTCATCCTTTCTCATCCGCGGCATCATCGCATTTCTACGTGGTTACTGGTCACTAAGAAATAAAAACAAAGACCGAAGCCCCAGGTGGGTGGTTCTTATACAGTTACACAGGTTATACTTGCAGCAAAGGATAAAACGATTGGCATAACAACGACATACGTACATAAAGCGTTCACCCTTAATTCTCTAGTCCCAATTACGGGAAATCAATACAGAGGAATTCTGGAGAGCTCTTTTGAATGTTTGCAGGGCAGGATAGAGGAGGGAAGGGAGAAGAAATATGGATTTCTCCTCACCTCAAATGTGTGTCAAGAGGAAAGGATTATCCACCTTTCCGTTTATTATATTGCCTAGTCTGAAAGCCGAAAGCAAGGACGTTCCATGATATTAAGAAGTTTTTTCCAACTTTCCTTTTTCTCCTCGTCGAATCCCTGAATTCCAATCTAATGTGAAGCATACCGTTGAAAATGTAGCATGTCGCGGAATTCCTCAACATGTACTCTCCTTTCCTTTTTTCCGTTCAGTTTTGAAATTACTGGCTAAAATATTTTTTACATCGCTCAATTCCGCAAGTACATCGTAAAAAGAAAGTTTGCCTCCCAAAAATCAACTCTCCTTCGGCGAGAGAAGAGACCGGAGAGTGTTCTTTTTCTTTATGCTATTCAAGTCGGCATGTTAAGGGAATGCTAGAAAAAGAGATCATTTCAATGCTAAGAATAGAGGTGAAGATAAAAGAAAGAGGTCTCATTAAACAAGTGTTTCCATCTCGGTATTTACCATTCCTTTCATCCATTCTGCCCTAAGTAAGACCCAAGTCTGTTACTGTAGATGAGGATGAAGACTGAAGACAGAGAGAAGGGGCAGGGGCAGACACATCTGGGAGTCTCTTCAACTAGTTTTCTAGTGATTAATAGTTGGTCTCTGTTGCTACAACATTCTATAATTGAGATTGTAGCTGTAGTCTGTGTCTACGCACCAAGGAACCCTCAAGGATTAAACCAGCAAGGATGCATATCGGCAAGTTCTGTTAGCTTTTGAAAAGAGTTAGTGCTATCGTCCTCCAACTCTCCATCTCATCCGCTTTCCATGTCTTTCTTGCAGTTAGTTTATTAGTTAGCTCATGTTTTACGCGCTCTCTCGTCCTTGAAACCTTGGCTTAGTACATGGGGATTTAGATAAACACATGGGGAATGTATATTTTCACAAGGTAGCATTATTGATAGGAGATGAATCCGTATGGCGTACCCGAAGGAGGTTGACTGGCTCCGTTAAACATGATGATCGTATGTAAAGCATATACAGGTCCCAAGCCCGTATCATAGAATTAGCATGTCTTTACCAGGGCCGGAATACCGTAACATGATCAGAAATCAAGCATTATGCTCCTAGCCATCCTTAAGTGGATCAAGTCATTATTTCCAGGATTGCATAAATTCTGCTGCAAACATTGTGCTCCATCCTCCCTCAGTTAGTCATGAACTTGACTACTAACTAGACCACTCACTCCACATGTATGTATGTACCTATCTCTCACTCTGACTGTGAGAGGATTTGTGAAGAGAGTTGGAAGGAAACCCAGGGCTAATCAGATACCACTGTAGCAGACTAATAATTGATCGACCGGAGGCGTCGAGTCATGGAAGCAGTCAGGCTTCCATTCGGAGAAAATTCCTGACGTAAAACCAACAATCTTGAATCTACCAGCCAATCTAATCTAAGTAAATTAACCGCGCCGCACAGTACGGTCCACAGTCACAAAAACTCACACCAAAATTGGATGCCGGAGTCTGTACTTGTAATCTGTACGGAAGGAGCACTAGTCCAGATAATAAGGGTATAACGATTTTCCTAGCCTCTAAGTTCTTCGCCCTTCCGGAGATGAATATGAGTCAGTTTTCTGATGTGTAAGACATCCGCCCCTCTTACATATCAGTCAGAATCAGACATGATATCAAGTTTGGAGAAAGCCAACAAACTTAGGGAGTTTAACAGAAACTCAAATGCGAAATAATAGTAGTCAGCTAACGAAATAGTTAGTCTTCATCTTGGCATCTAACTGCTGTAGCAAGTGGTGGGATTATTTACCTCCTTCAACTCTCTCCGTATTCAGCCCAAGAAAGAATCTGCAATCGGGAATACAATGCGTTCCCTCTGTCCTACAGCCTTAAAACTATCACCTCCGAAAATTGGTTTTTGGGGAAGGGTAAAAGCTCGCACAGATTCTCTCTTCTCCTCCGGAGAAAGTCATTCAACTCCTTATGGACAGGATTCACGACTACTTTAAGCTTCTTATTTCTTACCAGTTCCCGACGTACCTGGGCTGTTAAAGACATGCATAACTTCCCCGTCCAGATTTCCTCAAGATGTACACATAATGCATGTTTGTCTGCATCCCGCCCGCATCATGTGTTATATACGCCAAACCCCAGACAGAGAAAGGAGGAGACGCAGACGAGGAGGTATGTATGTGCAGGTATAGTCCTTTCTCCGATGTATTACGCTCAGGGGAAGGTTTCTTTGGTGGAAGGAATTATACGTCAACTTTCTGGACTTTCTCCTCTTGTCAATCTACTAGTCTGCTCTGCATATCCACCTTCACCTTGCTTTCTCCAAATCATATTTACCACACATGATGACAGGATGTGAAAGGATTAAAAGACAGAGGAAGGATGGGATGATGAGAATTTATTAGCTGATTAGAGATAGGTTATCGAGTGTAAAGTTTTCCACCGATTTTCTCTCTATCTCACGCTCTTCTTCCCCTTGAAAGAAACCCGAAAGGAGAGACTGGTACATGATGGTATGGTGTCGGCTCTAAGGATTCTCCCGCGCCGCCGGTTCCCCAAGCAATACCCGTAAACGCCCTCCTCCTCTCCTTTCTTCCTTTCTCTCTCTCTCTCTCTCTCTCTCTCTTTGCCTCGTCGAGGTGGTCTGATTTTCTCTCTGTCCTATCGAATCCCAGATTTGCCTGTATATATACAACTCTAGAGCAAGGTTAACCATTACGTGCGAGGGAACTGCCGGTTGGCACACTATCATCATCCTCAATAGATTGCTTTCTACCATGCATGCGCCCCTCTTCCAACTTTCTCCATGGCTTCCGCAAAGGGATGAGCTGTGCACATATCATCATGATATAAATCTAGACCAAGGGGGGTTAACTGGATGTTGCCCCAGGAACTAGTATTACAATAAAATCAATTTTATCAATAAAATTAATTTTCGCCTTCACTTAATTCCAAAACATGGACTGATGACTTATATAAATACTTACTTTTTGCCTCCATTGTTGGCGGGTGGCAGGCATGATAAATGGGAATTTCAACGTTTTTTACCACATCCTCATCAAGCCGATCCGAACTTAAGTGTCCAGGTGAACAGGGATTATTTCAACTCGAATTAACGTAAAAGTATTAGGTGCAATAACTTGGGCATCTTTCCGGGAGAATTCTGATGCGCTATGCTGAACTGAACCTTTGTTTCTCCAAGAAAACACGGTTTTCTCCGGTTTTGAAACCGAAAAATATTGTCATGACATGAAGACTAATTATTAGACTATCGTGCCGAAAAATTATGACTAAAACGGGATGTGGACAAGAGAATTACATTGTATAGTAGGTATAGTAGGTATCTCCAAGTCCAGGAAGAGAAACAGAGTTGGGTATGCGGCGATTATTCTGGAGGGTAGTTTGTGGACAGTGCCATGGGGAACTGACATGCTTTGTAGGCCAGAGGAGTGGTGTGATGAGCTGCGTGTTTTCCCTCTTTTCTCTGTATACTGTACTGTGCTGGGCCTATGGACCTTGAGCAGGTATGGAAGCCCAAATGGGACGATTCATCTGTGAACTCCGTCTCCCAAAGCATCCACTCTGTGCTGTGTGTACACCATTCCGGCTTCAACCTCCTCCTCCACTTTCGGTTGTTTATACAATTTTGTCTCGAACCTCCTCCACCCCGAGTGGTGTTGTGCGTATAAAAACTCGTTCCCCCACCCCACATTCCGACCTCCTCCCATCCAAGCCATTAAAACATTCGGGACTATTTTTTAAGGCTTTGAAGCCCAAAATGCAGCGTTGCCGGGTTGTGCAGGTTTAAAACCCGGGGTTATAGTTTGTATAAGCGTGTCTCAGCTGGGAATATATTTGGAATACAGAAGTCTCTAAATTTTTTCTACGGATTTTAAATTACGTTATTAAATTCTAAAATTGTACAAATATATAAAAATGTAATAAATTACACAAAACATTTTTGTATGCATGATTTGTCTAATATGTAACTACTAACGCTTGCAGGATGGACCCTACACGTATAACCAGTTATTCATAACTAATTAATGAATTAGTGCATCAGGACTATCCAAGTCCAGTGCAACTGTAAAAATACAGTCGACTCTCTATATAAGAGACTCGCACAAACCCGGAAAAAGTCTATTAAAGCAAGAAATCTCTTATAAAGGGATGATTTAACATTGTGAACATAGGTAGTGTGGCTCCCAACTTAGTCTCTAACAGCGCGGATTCTCTTATATAGGAGTCTCTTATAGCGAGAATCGACTGTAAATTATCATTATAGCAATAATGCTGTCGCTCGCATCCTCCTTGTAGTAGTCGTCTCCGCTCCTATCCATCCTGTACTTTTCGTCCCCACTCCGCTGTATCCTTTACTTGTCATCCCCGCTCACATCCTCGCCGTACTTCTCGTTAAAGTATCAATATTATTCCAAATGGGTGATAATCTCTGCGTAACTATTTATTTACAAGATGGCTGATAATCCCCGAGCGACTATTTCATTACAAGATGGCGGACATTCCCTGGGCAACGATTGAATTACAAAATGGCTGATAATCCCTGGGTGACCCTGGGCAACGATTTAATTACAAACTTAGCTGGTAATCCCTTGGTAAAGATTGTCCTACATTTTTTAATAATATCGTTGCCCAGGGATCATCAGCCATCTTGTAATGAAATCGTTACCCAGGGATTATCCGCCATCTTGGAATAATATCGATATTGTAAAGAAATGTACAGCGAGGATGCAAGCAGAGACGACAAGTACAGGGAAGATGCGAGCCGGGTGTTCCACATGCATGCAACAGGATTATCGCTTTAGCCATAATTTATTTTCAGTTACAATAACCTTGTATAATCCTGAAGCACTTATTAATTAATTGGGTTGTCATTAACTGTTTATAGATGTAGGGCATTTTCTGCAGGGGTTGGCAAGCAAATATGGTCGATAATTCATACATGCGTTTAAATTTGGAGTTTAATTATAAATATATAGTTTTATAAACCAATTCCATTTGAATCATAGCACTTACAATGCTTAGAATTAATTATGAGACTCATTCATTCAAAATATAAACGACAGAGTCGGAGTAGTTAAGGGGCGAATGATTCCGGTATTCCACATGAAACGTAAATTCTCTAGTTAAAACTGTTTTGTGTAAGTGAATGCCGCTCCAAAAGCAAGAAACACAAATACGGCAGCCAGGACTCGAACCGGCGCCTCTCTCATGTCCTCACGATAACATACGAACGCTCTACCCACTGAGCCACGGCTTGGAAAGCCTACGCAGCATGGGGTAGATAATTGCCGTATGTACGTGCTGTGTTGTTGCCCATGGATAACCGGAGGCATTATCTTCTATAAACTGTAACCTAGTGATGAATTACCTAATCGCAGTGAAACTAAATAGGCTTCTTCCTTAACGTATTAGCTAGATACCGGTGAAAACAAGATGAAAATCCGTCCATCGGTTCGAGAGTTACAGTGCCTACCGTCAAAAACGGTTTAACATATGTACATACCATGTGTTAATTTCATAGGTGATGAAATTAATTATCTTTCATCATCTGTAGCTCAGAGATCATTGAATCAATTTGACTGAATTTGAATAGGCATGATCTACAGTAAATTTGCAACGTTTTGGCGCAAGTCCCGTGTAAATCCGTCCATCCGTTCGTGAGTTATCTTGCGTACAGACAGACAGACAGACAGACAGACAGACAGACAGACAGACAGACGTCACCAACCTCCCTAAGAAGCGGCTTCGCCCCTTAATAAACCCAGCTGAGACAGTCAGTGAATCTTGTACATTCAAAATATAATCCCGGCTTACACGTGTGTACAATCCGGCAAGGCTGCGTTTTGAGCTTGACAGCCATTGAAAATAGTCCTGAATATTTAAATGGCTTGGAGGGGAGGAGGGCGGAATGTTGGGGTGGGGAAACGATATTGTGTACGCACAACACTACTCCAGTTGGAGGCGGTTGGAGTCAGAGCGATGTAAACATCCCAAAGCGAAGGAGGAGGTTGAAGCCGGAATGGTG
Organism: Sminthurides aquaticus; assembly: GCA_906901655.1. Classification (NCBI taxonomy): domain Eukaryota; kingdom Metazoa; phylum Arthropoda; class Collembola; order Symphypleona; family Sminthurididae; genus Sminthurides; species Sminthurides aquaticus. The sequence goes on from CAJQTT010000001.1 coordinate 1,018,666, forward strand.
TACAGACAGCAAGGAGTGCGAGTGGATGCTTTGGGAGACGGAGTGGTGTATACACCTCACAGATGAATTGTCCCATTCGGGCTTCCATAGTATGAGCAGGAGAGCAAAAAGAGTTTGGGTGGTTTGAGTGAGGCATGGAACGAGGGAATATTTGAGTCGCACACTTTCGCCGACTCGCCCATTCTATCCTAGAAGGTTTCTACGGTGCAGGATAGTACCCGGGTAGCAGGATTTTAGGCCATCGGTAGCAAGGTAAGGCATCAGGAGGCGGTAGCTTATACGGGGATGGGAACCAAGCCCTTGTTTGAAAGAGGGAGAAAATGGGTGCTATACGGCCTACACTTACATAGGGAAATCTCATTGATATTTTTCAGGGGGGAAGCGAACTGAGAAAAGCGCCGGGGATTCGGTGAAAGGGAAAAACTATAGTGGTGTATTGGTGTCGTCGTCGTCCTCGTCGGGATCATCGAGAGGTTTACGGAATCGGAAGAAGGAGACACCCTATGCTGTGGAGGAAATACAGGAAGCAAGTCTAGGAGGAAAAACCAGAGAAGGGTCAGCTCAACTTATGTCCACCAAAATTCCCCCTGCTCCAGCATTTTCCGGGTCAAGTGTAGCCAATTTTAATTTGTCCACCATGGAGTGCAAGAATAATTCAGAAATTGTGGAATTTTATCGCAATAAAAGTGTTTTCGTAACTGGAGCCACTGGATTTGTGGGTAAAGCTACCGTGGAAAAATTGCTCCGGTCATGTCCAGAAATTCGAAACGTCTATACTCTCATCCGGCCCAAATCCGGCTCGGATGTCAAATCCAGATTATCCGAACTGGTTGACAATTCCGTAAGTTTTTTCTTAATTAATTAACCATTGTAACTTGAAGCAAAGTGTATATGAAGCTGAAGAAAATGATGCATGTAGAACATGGAGCCGTTTTCATTGTCCGGCCTTCCTTAATTGGCATCCATGCACTCCTTTGTGGCACCTTACCTTTCACGATTACATTTGAGTTCGATACTAATTAATTCTACGGTATTGCTTTAAATGGGAAGGGAAGTAGTAGAATGCAATGGTTTCCAGTAAACATTGATTGATTAGATTCAAGTGAGACAGCTGGATGTTTCAATTGATTTGAATGTTGCTTATTGTAATCTTTTTTTTGTACAGTTATACGACACACTGAGAGAAGAAAATCCAGAAATCTTATCCAAAATCATTCCAATAGCAGGTGACATCACCTTAGATGAGTTAGGGATCAGCGAAGAAGATCAAGCAATGATATGTGAAAATGTAAATGTCGTCATTCATTCTGCTGCTACAGTCAAGTTTGATGAAAAACTCAAATTGTCAATAAATGTTAACGTATGCGGTACGCAGCGGTTGATTGTACTTTGTAAGAAGATCAAACATTTGGTGGTAAGTCGTTGAAACTATTCTTGAATATCATCTTTTGAGTTTTCCTTAGTAATCAAATATTTATTATTAAAAAGTGCGTGTAAATCGTAGACATTTGACATGTTCGTCGATGATTGCACTGGCTAATGTAGTACTAGTGGAAAGAATGTATCATAGAAATTATTGTTGTATTATAGAAACACTTCTCTAGAGGCTAATCATTAATGGTTTACTTTATTTACAGGCTCTGGTACATGTTTCCACGGCTTACGCTAATTGTGAACATGAAGAAATCAAGGAAACCATATATCCTCCTCCTATTGATCCTCACAAACTGATAGAAAGTGTGCAGTGGATGAACGAAGATATTGTAAATACTATAACACCTCAGTAAGTTTCTTGACATATTCTGTAACGAAATGATGTATGTCTTGACCCATGGTAACAGTTTACGATATAGTAAATGTCCGCTTGTTTTATTATTAATAGCCTGATAGGGAGTAAGCCTAATACTTACACCTACACCAAAGCTTTAGCAGAACATTTGTTGAGCGAGGAAACCGGAGCTCTACCAATTTGTATTGTACGTCCATCCATCGGTAAGAATAACGAGCTTGTTTATTGCGACAGTTAGCTATCAAAGTACAGTTATCAGGCCCAGTTTTTGATTTATTTATTCATTTCAATTCAACAGTAACTGCCACTGTAAAAGAGCCTGTTGCCGGTTGGGTTGACAATATCAATGGACCAACTGGACTAATTGCTGCTTGTGGTAAAGGAGTATTGCGCACACTTTTATGCCATCGCGAGAAAGTTGCTGACCTGATTCCATTGGATTATCCAGTCAACTTGATCATTGCTGCTGCTTGGCACACTGCCAATGCCAGGTAGTTAAAAGTTTTGATCGTGCAGTCTGAATTTATGTTTCGTAAATCCGAAATTTAAATCAGGTTTTTGATCTATAGATCCAACAGTAGCATCACAGTATACAATTGCTGTACTGGAACCCACAACCCGCTGCTCTGGGGGGAGCTAGAACGATGGGGATTCCGATATTTAGTGTGTAATCCCTTGAGTGATGTGTATTGGTATCCAGGTGGATCCTTCAAATCGAATCGGATGTGGAATAGTTTCAACGATTTCTTCATTCACTATGTTCCAGCTTACTTAATGGATGTATTCGCGAGAATTGCTGGAAAGAAACCCATGTAAGCTTGACAAATGATGAAAAGTATTGAACTGAGAAGTTCTAATATCAACTCCATTTACCTTGTATGCTTGTTGTTTTGTTTGAACTTCAGAATGCTCAAAGTATACCATAAGCTTAGCAAAGCAGTAACTTCCCTGGAATATTTCACAACCCATGAGTGGAAGTTTGTGTGTGAGAATATGATGGAACTTTATGAGAAGATGTCTCCTGAAGACAAAAAGCTATTTTCAGTCAATGTGAAAGAAGTAAATTGGCACAATTACATTGGTAAGTATTGCTTAGGCCTTCGGAAGTATGTAATGAAAGAAGATCTCAGTACACTGCCCGCTGCCAGAAAACATGTTCGAAAGTAAGTGAATTATATGATATGTACTGGTTTTGTGAATACTTTGTAATCTTCTGTTTTCTGAAACAGTGTCTAACGGTAAGGGTATCCTGTTTTTTTCAGAATGTATTGGGTGCATAAGATCACTCAGTTTTTCCTGATTCTGCTATTCTGGCGTGCTATAATGTTCCGGTCAGAAACTGCTCGACAGCTGTGGTCCTTTATGTTCGGTATGGTGTTGAGAATGTCTCGCATGTTACCAATAGGTCAAACTAATTGATAAGAATTAGACTTTAAGAATAACAACATTTAAACTGACATGGACCGGTCCTTCGTAGTCCTCAGAATTGAGCAATTCTATAGCTGTGCATATTCTAGCCTAACTACTTCTACCATGCAACAAATCCATGCTGCTGAAATCGTATGAGTGAATTCCTAAGTAGCACATACTTGTGTCTTACTTAACCTTCATCTTGTTACTAGCTGCTTTTTGAAGCTCAAGAAGTTCTAAGTTAGGATTTATTGGCGTTCTTACATAAGTACTCTGTCGTTTGTGTTTGGCTGGCTAACTCAAAGGTGAGCACGATTTTAAGTATATGTTTATACAAGTTGTTATGTAAGGTACGACAGTTGTAAAAAACATTGTATTATTTAATATTCTAAGATTTTAAGTGCCAACAGTTTTAAATGTAACCTATAGTACTGTTATAGTTGTAGGATGAGCACCTGGAGTGATATAGCTACATCTGCTGTGGCTCCATAAGTAGTCAGAATCTGTGCTGAAAATGCTGAGTTGATCATTTCACAAAATATAATGTTGGCGTCGAAAAGTAGATATTCTCTATTTGCCGACCCGAGATTGCATTTGATCCTTCCCTTAACTCTGTAGATGATGAATCATTCCGCATGTGGAATTCTTTTAAAGTTCCTGTGGAACCTAGTAGTTCTGTACCAAAAATGCGTTAGCGGAGCTACCGTCACCGTCTTAAGTCAATTGAGTGTCAACTGCTCCAGTTGAATATTCTTAATTTGAATCGTAGCTACAGTTACAATTAAGTAGGATTTATCTCGCCTGGAAGCGCATAACGACCGCCAGAAGAACACCACAAATAATGACAGCAGGGTCGGAATTTGTTTAACATAATTAATTGTAACGTTTGTACCATATACCTTGTTGTGCTTGACGTGTTGCATGGCCCAATTTCTTGCAATTCCACAAGTGCAAGAAAACTATTTGCCGATGTTCTAAAATTGAGGCGAGTGCATGTTAAATTTCATGAAACGTGAATTATGAATATGTAGAAAACAAAAGTGTAGAAATCTTTGTGACTTTCAGGCATCATGTCATTAATCGTTTGTTGTACTGTACAAGGTAATGCAAGGCATCTTCTTCTGTGTCCGAAGTGTTGGCTGAAGTGTATTTCTCAGTTAGAATGTGAAAATTCGTACAATAATACTACTGAAATCATTGGAATAAGTGAATTAACAGACCTATCTAGAACATTTGGTCTCAACCGTCACTGAAAAGGACAGAACAAAACCTTAACCTTTGTAAAACCACATGCTTGAATAATCAACAGATGCTGTGGTTATCAATGCTATTATTGTATCCACTCCAAGCCATTACAAGCGTGAGCCAAGCATGTTTTGAGCGACATTGTTTGTAACGTAATCCCAAGCTGAGTACCATTCTTTAATAATTATAAAAATTCTTATGAGTAAGGGCATCTCTCGTGGATAGACCGCAAACGGGTTACTCGGAAAAAAACTAACTTTCCGCATTTTGTACCACATTCGTAAATTATGTACTATTAGCTTCAGCCGCCTAGCTGTAAAAATATTTGAATTGTGTTACACGTGGGAAATAGCTGAAACCTCATTTCGGTTATGTGAGTTTACGGAGGAACTCCTGTAGATTCCTACCTCCTCAGCACCAATGCTCCAGTTGTGCTCTAAATATTCTATACTTAATGTTCTAGTTTCTCACCTTCTGGTCTGTGAAAATTTTGAAGTAATGACATGACGCATTGAAAACAATGATTTCTTGATCGCATGTTAATTTTTTAGTTACGTACTAAGCACGTGAGCAAATGGAGGCTGCGTGCACAAATAAGTGAATGATATAACTCAAATATACTAATTATGAACTATGACGATACAGGCCCCTGAAAGGTTAGAGTGAAGTTCACCTTTCTTACAATATCGACTTGACAAAAGGAAAGCCGGTACTTAAACCCCAACCATTAACTCGTTAGGTTTCTTAGATTGCCAAGGATCTGGGAGAGCTAATGTGAATTACTAGTCAAAATTATAACCAAGGCTGTAACCCGCTAGGAGTTTCTCTCCTTAGTAATGAATACACAACCTACCTTAATTGTAGTTAAAGTAAATAATTTTAAGGAAACTGTGGCATCTAGGTGACAGTAAAAGCGTATGTAAACAATAATCCTTATGATTACATCCGTATTATAGTTCAAAAAATTGAATGTGCGTCAGAATATGTAGACCATGAATGCACTAAAACTTACTGTCGTTCCCTTCTTTGTTTCATCTGTCTTATATAAATGTTAACGTCACAATTTAAAATAAATTGTGTGAACAATAAAAGCTTGAATTTTTTCCGAAGCTTTCCCCGCTGCTCTCTAAGCTATCCACCCTCCATCTTTGATCTCAATGCGTTTGAAGAAAACAGGAATGCCGGTAAAAAGCAGTACTCTTCTTCTGAGGCCGTTAACTATCAATAAACGAACGCAAACACTCGCAATTTATGCTCCCATTGAAGACAGTCATGAAGATGCAAAGAAAAACATGAACAAGTTTTTATTGAAATGTGCTACACTAGCCTATACATATTCGTAATATCCTCCTTGGACAGCCAATCATTGTACAAGTTCCCCTTTTCCGTTAATCAGTTAACTACTGCACAAGAAATCAATAAATATATTGACACTCGGATAAGAATAAATATTGGCAAAGCACATCAAGACCTCCCGGGTACGCTTACTGTAATTGCCCTCTCTGTGGAGATAAAGATAGTTTCCGGAAAGTTGACAATAAATATTTTGTCGAGGCATACTTTGAAGAGGTAGGTCATTTCCCTGAAATCATGGCTCCTAAAAATACCCAGATTCCTCCTCTCCTCCAATATCCCTTGAATCTTTCAGTTTAACGCAAACAAACGCTTCTAATAATGGCTTCCACGTCTCGGCAACGAAATCCCTTCTTGTTCAGCCTCAACTTGTTGTCTCAACGGGAGTCCAGGATAAATCACTAGCTTGACTGAGCTAGCATATTGCAGTACTTGCACCACTCAATCATCTACCTCCAGGGCCACGATTTACTGACTAGTTCTGAACTATACTTGTTGACAATTACATGAATTTACATTGTTTTTGGATTTTTCAGCTATTGTAGCATCATTTACCTCTAACGACAGATATATACATATATATATTTTACTCATTTCTTCCGACAAATTTAAAAAGCTGAACCTCAGTAGCTGCGAGTTTTAAAGCTTGCTCAACGGAGAAAAGCGAGGGAGCACAGATAAAGCACTGCTTCAACTTTATATCATAGTCGACATGTAGCGTTCACGCAAATGATGAAAAATAAACTAGCTTTGGGGTTGATTTTTGAAATGCATTATCGCATTCTCTAAACGTAAAGGTCTGGTCAAAGCTTATAATAAAAAAAATAACGAATCAGGACAGGAGGAGATTCCTTTCGTCATATTTTAAAAATAAGATTATAAAGATGCGAACATATTTTTTGATCGTATCGTACCAGAAGTACGTATTTTTTTAAGCACATATTCGGTCATTCTGTGGCGTCACACATGTGTAAACAGGTACATGAATGAATAACTGAAATATTGAATACGAGTAGGATATGCTCTTAATTCTACTGAATTTAGAAGTCTCACTGATTTCACCAGATATATAGAGACTTTCTATGCATTCGAAACGCTTACTCATATTGCTCTATCATACGCATACTCCAGATCATTCATTTTTTTTCTCAAACACTCAGAAAAAGTTGGATGAGGGATTCCACGGGTTGTGCGGGAAACCATTTACTAGATCCGGTTAAATAAACTTCAGCACGGTTTCTGAACTTAAAAATAGCACCTTTGTATGGTATGTGGATTTACTCTATAACTACCTAGTTTATTACATCAACGCACCAATTATTGAAACAACATTATATTAAGATTTCCGGGGCACGATTTACATGACATATTTGCTGCTTTAAATCTTCTCGTGTTTATTTCCTATGATTAGAAGTGTCAAAACTTTTAAAGGTAGTGTTTCATCAAAGTACAACGACCAGAGGATAGGGTTACGCTCATCTTGTTTTCATTTTGAATGATTCTGATTGAGAGCAAGCTTTGGGAACAAATTACAAGACATTTACTGCAATTAATCGACGTATTAAGTACTCGCCCGGACATGCTATCTTGTCGCTACAATTTAACGAAATGTCTATATTTGTCATGGATGCAGGTTTTTGCATGTAAATTGGATAATTCCTCATGCAGGATGTAGGATTTTCTCAAGTAAAAGTCTTGCTTTCTCCAAATGTATGATTCAAGGCGAATCAAGAATTCGTCTCGCGTTTTCACTTTTCAGCATCCGTTTTCCCCTCTCTCCGGCCCATAGCGTGCTTCGCAAGTATGTTTTCTGTAGTTTGTGCTGGTAAACGACGACAACAAGGACGATGACTTGGGATAGGCTGTCAACTCTTTTAGAAACCAAGTGGAAAGAGTAACGAAAGCTCCTTGGAATTCAATTCCGGAGACGATACACAAAATACGACAAAACTTGTTTGGTGCAAATGAAACCAAAGGAAGTGTCTGTAAACTTTCATCAGTTGTAGAACAGAACGTTGGCTTTCTGGAACAAGAGAAAAATTTAAATCATTCACAATAATTATTTATAAATCCCAACAGGTTTTAGACTACGCACTCCATCACGTCCACGGTTTAATTAAAAAAAATTAATCCCCTCCCTACAAAAGCAGCTTACGTGTTACGCATAAATGAGTAACATTTCCTTAGCGTATAATTCGCATCCTTTCATCTATTCCCGAACCAACTGGACTGTCAACTTTCTAATACTCATTATCGAACGGCCGAAAACATGTTTTCATCCAGTAAGTATCACATTAACTATCTTTATGTCTTTAAGTCAGAAGTATGGACTTTAATTCTCCCATCACAGGTAAGATTTATTCGTACCCATGCCCACTGATCTTGCTTTTCTTGCCTCCTTTACTTTCTAACTGAATTACTCTATTTCTCCGACTCATCCGAAAATAAAGAATGTGTATAGTGTTTCATTAATAGATGTAAGGTTATGCTCTGGAGTTTGTTTTTGCTTTCAAATATTTTTACTTGTTAATCATTCTTTGTACCAACTAACCCTGCTGAAGATATATACCCTACTTCAGCAAAGATTTTCTCGCAACTCTCGCTCCTCTGTGCCCTGTGCCCCTTTAAAATTCAGTCTCTTTCTCTTACTTCAAACAACTTAAATCCGAACAATTCTATCTCAATTTAAAAAAAACATTCTCGGAAATCCACCGATAATGGCTTCTACATGTTTTATTTATAAAATTCATTTCCTTCCAAGTTAATTTCGCATTCGAATGTGTACTCCTATATTGAAGAAGATACTACTCAATTCCAGAACAACCAGGTAGTAATCGAACCCGGCTGGACTAGTTCATATATGTTTTCGCCAAACAGCTTGCCTTTCATAGACATTTTTACACAACCAAATCCGCTCAACTTTTCCTGCTTTCCCTATAGAATCTTTCCAACGTTGAGAACTACCACTTTTAGCTGCGGTGGAGAACCGCTGGATAGTTGTTCAAAGTCTGATACTTTTCATGTATCATCTTGCCTCAAAGAATCTTCCTCACGTTTATTCAAAGTGCTTCTCTCAACTCAATCTTTCTCCAGGTTCTACCACTACTCTTCCAGTATCAGGGGAATAGCAAGTCCTTCGGCTTTATGTTATTCCCACAAATTTCCCAAGTCTCATTATTTTCAAATGATTGACGATTGACTATGCAAGATAAGAAAACTGTTGGCTGGAGTTGAGCCGTAAGTTACAGCAGATGAACCCAACTTGGGTTACCCAAGAGAGAATTGAGAACGATCAAAACAGCAACAAAATACTTTGACTTTCTTCCAATTCAAAATTAATGTGACTCTTGTTTCCCTCTTCCCACCCACCACCTTGCATAGTACCATTATAGATTTTAATAATACAAATTATATGAAACTCGTCCTGAATTAGACGTCACAGTTACTGTCATCTGGAAGGAATTTAATCGTATTTTCTGCCTCCCACCGAATCTGCTTTGATTGCAATGGTTCATAGACTGAAACCGTCAAGATTTATGCGACTGCCGAATAATACTACGGCTAAAAGAGATTTGAATTTTCAATTAGAGAAAGTGTATGGTGTTCTTGGTTATCTTATTATTTCAATTGTTTAGAATTTTACATTACTGTCAGCATTTTCTCTTCAGACAAGGCACTTGGTTAATCTATTTGTATGTGTTTCTACTTCTACGGCGGAAACGTGTATTCATGTGCAACCAACTCTCCTGACTAATACTTCAGTTCCATTTAACAGTAGCTAGTGACCGCATAAGTATAACTTGAACAGTGGTTCAAACTTCAAAGTAAATGCAGAATCCAGCAGTTCCTAGAATCTTCCTTGTCTCGTTCCTTACTTCAAATACCGAAAAGATAACAAAAACATGGAGATGAAGAAGGCGGGGTGGAAACGGAAAACTGTACTCCAGCAATACACAGTGGAGGCAGAGCAATTAGGGGAGCCACGATAGCTCCAAGGGGAAGAAGAAGAATATGTTAAGAATAATAGTTTATTATCTTCGAGAGACGACTAACTGATTTCAGACCAAAAGTGTTGGAGATGAATGAGAATATAATTACGCAATCACGAAGACAGATTTATTTAGGCGTTACTTTTAGGGACTTTCCTAAGCTCATCTTGGACTTGTTTCCAAACTTTTTTACTCCAGCAACTCCGTTTCTTACAAAGTCTGCCTGGATGCCAAGTAAAAAACAAGAAAAGACAAGGGCGGCGCGACAGATTGGATCAAGTTGGTTAATTAGAAATTCAAAACTAATCACTCGGTAAATCCAATTAATCTCGTAAAAACCAAGACGTAATGATTCCAAACAAGTTTTTGGGACGTGGGAAGAGTGTTTAGAATTCAATAATCTTTCCCCCGAAATTAGTGTTAAGACATTAGCACAAATGGTGTCTTTCTCCATTTACCCATATCAAGTCAATCCAAGCTGGACGTATACGAGGAAAGGAGGGGACAGGAGGATTTACTTTCTAGCCGTCACCACCAGCCGTGGCTTTTTGTCTTTCTGAGACTGGAAGAGCATCACGCCATGTACTATTTCTGGATCCCGTAGTAAGTTACCACGAATGAGGTGAAAGCAAGCTAGGCTGGTTAGATTGGGGGAAAGTTCTCTCTATCTCTCTCAAGCCTTTCTTCCAGTGTACCGTAACTACCGACACCGAAAAAGGCATATGCCAATTCTCTTTTGCAAACTTATTCAAGTCTTCTTCACATTAGCATGTGTCCTTATTTTGCTAGTTTTAACCGTAGCTTCTCGCAATAAATGTAAAGAGAAAGTCTCCAGCTGCTAACTTCAAGCGTTTATACATATCTCAACTGCGGTCTATCCTGTAGCCAACTGCAGCACTATATCATTGATTGTTAGGTGTGAAATAGAATATAATCCATGGTGCCAGTAGAAAGGTTAATTGAATGGAACGACGAGGACGATAATTATTACTGGTGAATCGAAGGAATAAATACGGAAATATGCTCTTTCTCCGGACCAAATCGAACCGTCTGGAAGAACAATCCTTTCAAGATCTACGCTCTTAGTATTTGCATCTGTCGCTTCACATGACCAGACTCTAATTCGTGATGTTGATAATAACAGCTAGCTTTTACGTATTACTGCTCCCCGCCTCCAGTTTAGGCAACTTTATGTACCCAAAATACTTGCAAATATGTTCCCTGAGAAAGCCCTGTTCATGGCGAACATTTGGACCCCAAATCCCCCACTTCGCATCTCTGTCTCGCCGAAGCTAATGCATGCCGAACATGATTTGAAAATATTCAATGCTTACCATGCCGTAAATGATTAGAAGTTATTTTCTCCCGTTCCCATCGCTCCATCATCCTTTCTAATTATTTCCTCTCCTCAGCCAAGTTTTGTGCTAGATTTCTCCCGTTAGACAAATCTGATACCCAGGAAGATGGTAACACATTGTTGCCGCCAGGGTAGCCAGGGGAAAATCGTGTGGATTTCTTCCTCCTCCCACTGAAATAAAAAATCAAGCCTTGTAAAATGTCATGGGTTTCAACGTGATCCCTTTTAGGATCCTTCAGACCCTCATACCAATCATAAATACAAATTGATCCCCCTACTTTTCTTGGCAGTAGTCACTTGAACCCTTATGAAACTCTAAACTGTAGAAACTTTAAATCTAAAATTTCATAATTGAGTTCACTTCAAAAAATCTCTCTCTCTCTCCTACTTTAGAGAAAAGAGCAAACTGTCTTGGTTTGCTTTAACTTTCCCGGGACATTTGAGCTCATTTTGTTCTCAAAAGATATTCATCAAAATTTACGGAGTCATGTATTTGATCCCCTGTCTATATACAAACACACATGGGTGAATCCCCTTTAGGAGGACGAAATCAAACTTGTTTGAAGTCATATGGTAGGATCGAAAGAATGCATCTCGTATTTCTTAAACACTCATCCACATCGGCCTCTTCTCCATTTCTCCTGACTTTTCCATCTGATTCTCTCCATCTTCAGACTTCAGGCTCTGCTCTGCTGTGTAAAGTAGCAAAACGGGCAGATAGTGGGCGAAGTAAACAAATTTTAAAAGATGAATTTCCTTGAGTATGTTTCATGCAAATATCCAAGGAATAGACATGTTTCATAACTTCCATCTAACATATTTCCCCTTGAATTATTTTCTCTGATATAGGGTTCACGTATTTCGTCAATTTTCTTCCATGATTCTATCGCTTCGTATCGATAGATTAAGCTTTACAGTTACTGTAAAACTAGTCTGTTAACAAACTATTTATAAGATATTTTCTATGTAAATGCTCCAACTTATTTTCCAAAACATGACACATATTTTTCTGTTTGCGGCAAAAAAATTGTATAAAGGAGAAAGTAAAGTAAAATGAAAGATCATACATAATATTTTGTCCTTGAAAATTTTGCTGAGAAAAATGTTAATTTAACAATAATCCTAATTTTCATTGAACTCTACATTGTTCTGCGATAGGATTTCTGTTCCATGCATTCATGCTAGAGTTGTCGTCAATCGGAGGCCAATTGTTCCAACTCCAAATTTATTGCCCGTCATTCGCCGACTTTCCAGATCCATTGGATTCATGTTTTCAGCCCACACATTGGCAAGCTTAGCGTAGGCGGGCAAGGGAAAGTAAAGATGGCAAAACTTTCTCCAGCGGACAGGAGTTGGCATGAAACTAACTGATTAACTGAATACCACGCGGGATTTTCTGTAGGGTCATTCTAATTTCGCAAAGTAAGCTCACTACCGACTACCGAGACAACTCCTACATGTATTAGCTATCATCAGCACTACTTGCTTACTTGTTAGTTACAGGTTTGGTCAGAACTTAACTTGTAATTCGGACTGTGTGATTTGTAGCTGTAGAACCAGAATCCCACAAACGCAAGGGAAATGTCTGATGAAGCATAGTGATAATAATTCTTTCACTGCCTTCACAAGGTTTAGCTGTATCCGACTCTTCTCTTGAGAGCGTGGGTGTCAGGTTAAGGAAAAGGATGAAATGAGCCGCTTTGTGTGAAAGAGACTTTTACGAGGGTAATATGATTTCCTCATGTTCCTACCCTGAAAAGGGCAAAGAAGATCCGTTGGAATCTCGATTAGTTGTGTAACTGAGCTGGGATTCGGCTGATATAAATTCTTTCCATTCTAACACCACATAGTTTGCATTGTTTCCTAGTTTATCTTCGCAGGAGCGTATTAAGTATGCTACAATTTGCTGCTGTCGTTGTCAGTGCAAGCAAATATGGCTATTGCAAAGGGCATCAAGCGTAATTCCTGTCATATTCTTATGTTATGTTATGGAATCAGAAGGATTTTTTAGGCAATCGCTATGCCGGATAATAGCAAGTATAGTGCTACAGTCTGTAGTACAAATAAATTCAACTTCTGCTAGCGCGTATTCTAGCTTAGCGGGAGAGGAAATAATAATTTAAGAATAAAGCAAGAAAGTCGGAGGACTTACATTTTCTCGAAATCAATTAAACCAAAGCCTGGTGGGAGGTCATTGTGTGATTGCCATCCTCGGACTCGATGACCGTTGTATTTTTGTAGAGCAAGCAAAGTCTCGAGCTCTGCTAATCTCTGGTCCGATTGGCGTTTCTGTCGGTTCCTGCAAAACAAAACATTCAATCCCGGATGAGAGCGCATTCAAGCTTTACATTAGACAAATCTGTAGTCTGCCGCGACACAACTCAGAACGTTCCACTTCAAAGGTTGTCATCAAGGTGCTGAATGAAGCAAATCCAAGGTGATGACATCCTCTTCTCGCGCACATTATAACCAAAGGAATTGTGACGCTTTGAGTGAGTTAAGGTAAAAGAGAATTTTTCAACTTAAGCGCGGATTTCCCCAAACTTCATCAGGACCTCCTCTTCCTTGTACCACACCGCTGACACTGACTTCCGAGCAATTAGAATTACGGATGGGATTGATGTCAAAAGGTATTGACATACAAGGACTCTTTAAGTGCACTGTCACCATTAAACTTGAAGTTATATTCGCAAACAGGATTTAAAAACTTCAATTTTCCCATTCTCAATCATCCATCCCCTCCAAGTGATCGATGACTCCCCATTCGTGTTCTTTAATAATGCATAACCCAGTTATTCCCATTGGGCCTAGGAAGAGAGGCACGCTCCCTTATGATGACGTTCGCATATAAAATCAATCCTTCCATGTTTTAAATGCCAATTTAAAATCCTACTTTGAACATTTCACATCGCTCTAACTTCAATTAATCTATATAGTATATACGCTCTCCAAAACTGTATAATTTCCGATATGATATAGTCATTGTCTTGAAAAAGCATCAGCAGAGCTCCACTTCTCTACTGGGGGTTTCTTCCTTTTCCCACCCGACTTTCGATTCAAGCTGTGTCTGTGCCATTTTCCTGCCTGCATTACATAGACTGCTATATGGTCAATATCTCCGAATTCCCTTCAGACTGGAATCGTTCTGGGTTTTTGCAAATTCCTGCTTGTCAGCCGTCATGTAAAATGTATGGGGTAAACACTCTGTTGCGTTTTGTCGCCCCCTATGGCTTTTCCCATTCGTCCTTTCTAGTAGAAAAAAAAGTTTCTACTATACTCATATAGTATTCTATACGACTGGAGTGTGGATTTGGTGGTGGGAATTGAAACAATTCACTCTCTGTTTACTTTAACTCTTGACTTACTGGATCCGGAGGAGATGAGGATTGAGAGGGCAAAGGAAGAGAAAGAGGAGACAGATAGTGAAAGAGGATGTAAACATGAGTGAGATTCGACCTTATTGCTCCTTCATCAATTAATGAATTTATAGCCACCCTAGGTAATGGCGCCAATTCCCTTGCGAGCGTCACCGCGATCAAATAATTAAAATTTAATTTCAATTCTACCGTCCAACCCACCAAAATCCATCCAGAAACGCCATCTTCACTGACTCTCTCTCGCCTCTATCTTCTCCCGCTCTTTAAAATCTGTAATAATATTTTACAGTATAAGATGTATTCAACTTACTACTACCACACTGACGTAGCAATCACAGCCCCCCCCTCGATGCATACTTTCTCTAGCACTTGCCTCTCATTGCCCCCTTCATGCACATCCTTACTCTTAGTCTGAATTTCTCCCAGAAACTTTCCTCATTTCACACTATGTGGCTACAGTTTTGAGTTTTCAGGATATACTGTATCTACGCTCTCTTCTCGTCATTTCTAAGTATCATGAAATAAATCCCTCATAGATGGGGAGCTTTTTGATTTGAAAGAATCCTTACAGGGCTTTTGAAGAGGTGGAGGTGAAGGTTGTGGGGTAAATAATTTCAGGAGGATAAAAATATATCCGAGAGGTGACGGAATACGGGATGGAAAGCGGATGAAAAAGCTAATTTAACACAAAGCTAGGAGAGATGGCTGTAGGCACGAAATATACTAATCCACGTTAACGATACTGATACTCCTATAACATACCAGTCTCTCATTACATCTTGCGAAGTTCTAATTTTCTGGTTAGTTTGTAGTTGGAAATAGAAAGCGAATAGCAACTTACACATTGGTAGGTTTGGCGGAAACGATGGTTGCTGCAATGATGAGCATGCAAATTATGGCCAAGTACTTATTCATGTTGAGAGAGGAAGTGTTCAGCTGTGGAAACTGCCTGCTAAATATTTTCATCACGATCCCCTCAGCACTAATTGCCTAAAAAAATAAAGAATGCGATCATCAGGATTAGCCCCATTGCAAGCAACAATTACGATGGGAGATTCAAAACAAGATCATTGACAAAATCCAATTGATGTTCCTCAACTATCCAACTACGGTGTGACTTTGACTGCAGTCAAACGTTACAATTAGCCGAATTATTTAATCTGAATTTTTACCAAATTAATTAAGAGTCGTCGTGTCTTCTCGGTTTTTTTCGGTTTACGGACAATAGCCAAGTTAAAAAACTGTCGCCAGTCGCCGCACTAATTGGAATTACTCGTCTTCTTATTTTTTACAAGTTGATGTAAACGAAAACTAATCACCGCACTGGAAAAGTTCCCTTTAGAAAAGTCTTGCTTTCTCTTTAATGAGACAAAAATATTTCAATCCGCGTAGTCAGGCTGAAGATGGGTGTGAAAATAAAGAAATGTTTCCAGTGTAATGCTCCCAGCAAATAAAACCACGACTCTGCTTGGTGAAAGTCGAGGGAAGACAGAGCTATAGAAGTTGGGGTAAGAGAATAATATAACTGTTTTGTCACACAAGTCACTGTAACAAAAGCTAAAGAGTTCTTTCTCTACTTATTCCTTCTTTCCCCCCGAAATCTTCTTCCAAATGAATCCCCTCTTCTCCAAACCCTAGCTTATATACCATTTTCCACTGCAAGCTCACAACTCACAGGACAGCCCACTCACTCAGAGCCAAGCCAAGCCATCCCGATGCACAAGTCCCGCACTCAAGTAATAACACACACTCTTCTTTCGAGGGGTGAATCCCAAACTTGCTACTCTCCATTCTCCTTTCTTACCTGTAGTTACCTGAAGAAGTATATATGTAGTGGTATTAAGCCTGTTCACGATGCTTCCTTTGAATCATGAACGTTTACCTTCTTTTACCTTTCCGTCGCTGTCCTGCCGTCCCCGATTGCTTACGTAAAATCCCTTCCCGATTTCCAAAGATGATCTCACACTTTTCCATTTCCAATCCAACGTTCTCATCTTCAGTCCAAAGTACAGCCCGGAGTCCGGGACTGCAAAATGCAGGAGCAATAATCCGGTTTCCCTTGTAACACAGTCTTTGCGTAATCTCTCGAAACTGGCAGTTGGATACGTGTGGAGTGAGTTGGACAATGCCTCATCGTGTTCCGGAAACGTTTTCAAAATTCCAACTTTTTTTGGCGCATCTCTCTTGAGATTTTTGTCCGCCAGCTTCTTGAGCTAAATAAAATTTGATCCTTATCTATCTGTGTGTCCAAAGGAAAGGAAAGGATGCCTTATTTCCTGCTTGCTACCCGCATCATGGTATTTCCGAATTTCACTTCTGCATTCCAGGTAGAAATGATTGATGGATTCGGTTTGAAGAAGTGGTTCTCTGTCATGTCGCTACACGTTTCTGTCATCCGCTTCCCCGTTATTTTTTGTCCGCCAACGATATATCTCTGGAATAATCCTGGTGTCAAATTAAGTAGAGAGGAAAAACGTTCGCTTCAACTCCTTTCATCCGCATGAGACCTATTAATTATTAAGTCACGCAGGCCAAACTATCTATTGGCACGTCCCTCTCCTCTTTCTATTCCCGTCTTCCCGATAAAGTTCGTAGGTTAAGTTTCCAGGTGAGCGACTGAATCGCCAAGGAAGGATGCATACAAATAGCTCATCCACATAATCTGCCACTTTAATCAGCATGCTTCTTCATTCCCCTTCCGCGTCCATATCATATTTACCGACAGTCGGGTCGTATCCAGCTCGTGTAAATCCCAATCCTAAGCCAACTTACCCGGCAGTTTCAGTTACACATGCTTAGGTCTGAGGTGTGGCAAGCAAAAAGCATAAACTCCGATTATGGATTAGTCCCCGGTTCGGCTCGTATTAAAGGGGCGAGCGAGCAGCAATCCAGTGGACAAACAAAAACGTTTCACAACCTCCTAGCTAAACTTACCTAATTCTTCAAATAACACCTGTAATGCAAAAACTCCGACGCCTTACCTACCAGCCAGCCCAGTTTGACATGCGAAAACCTGAATTACGCAACTCAGGTAACTTTGATTCATGACACCAAACCAAGAGTAGAACGCGTCTAAAGATACCAGCTTAGAGTACCTTGCCGAGTCATTCTGTAGAGGCATACGCGATATTTGAACGATATCCTTGTGCACGTAGTATTTTGTCCCTTATCCTAGCTCAGTGATGTATATAATTAAAATCTACAAACCATATTTGGACTAATTCACTTTACCAGCATTAACTATAATTTATTCAGAATAGTATGCCAGAAATAGTCATAAGCTTCGGCAAAGCCAACGTATGCTCGGGACCGTCATAATGTCGTTACGTCATATGCATCCAACGTACGAAAACTTTTGATACCGTCAAGTGTCGCCCAAGGGATCTCTGTCTCATTCATACCAAGTTAGACTGAACAAGTTTTAATGACGAAGTAATGTGTCCAGAATAACTCCTTGAGTATGAAAAGAAGTGAAGACAACTGTAAAAAAAGCAAAAGGATACCAGATATGGAATCATAAGAAGGAAAACGTTTCCCTCTCCGCTCTTCATTCATTTTCATTACCACCCATATAATCCTATACCTCTTATCTAAAAAGGCCAATGCTCATCATCTCATCAGAGACTCATTTCCAACTTATGTGAGGAAATGTTATTCAGTCTGCACGTACATTTGCTAACGTTCACTCAGTATCTTACTACATGGGTCCGAAGGCTCATCTACTTTCAGAATCATTAAAAGAGTTAAATGTCCTTACATCATCATCAACACAGGAATAAAGTTCTGTGTCTCCAAGGAAACCGCTCGGCAGCATCGTGAGCCGGCTTTTATATTACCTTACCTGACATGCCAAGATGTTACCATCACACACCTGCCTTGCCTTCCTTTGCGTCATTATCTGTAAGACTGAATATTTGCTACTTCATGCTAATGTACTCTACTCATCTACTTCGATTCCTAACCCAATCCTTGTTGCGTGATCCAAAATCACCCTCAGCAGCTCACTTAAAAGCTAATGAAGTTCATTGAAGAAGACTCGGTCTGTATGTACGTCGTTACCATAGGAAGGACTGGCATCATCTTTCTAGTCTCGTAACTTTTCAAACGTTTCCTCTCCTCTTGCAGAGTTTTTTCTTGAAATTCTTCCAGTTCATCTATCTCTTTTCCCAACACCTGTTACACACGTTCTAATCGTTCTTGTAATAGCTTCTCCCAGTTTCTTCTTGAGCTGATAGAATGAACGATTCACCTGCCCATCCGTGCTGCCATGCACTTTGTATACCAGCATACCAGCATACCAGCTTCTTTGTAAATTAATCGGGTATTTTCCCTTTCGCTTTTTTTGTCCCGTGGTATTTCTAAACTTATGTATAATTCTGCATTGAGTAAGTAAGGTTTTCTAAAATGGCCTGGTTCTCACCCGCACCCACGTAAAAATTTCCCTACAACGTATTAATTGCAGTGTTAAAACTAATTGACCTTCTGGATTTCCACCTCCTTAGTCATCTGCCCGTCGACTCTTGCGAACGAAATTTGCCATTACTCTTAACTCTATTCGTGCATAAACTTTAAGGATTAACCATGCGAATGCATGGCTAACAAAATTTTAGCATATTGTTTTTGTTTTCTGTTTTAGCAAGTGAGCGCACAACTTGATATTGATATATTTCTCAGTCTTGCTCACAATTGCAAATTCTGGACATTCCCGTACAATTTACATCCGTTAACTTAGCATTAACCTTTGAGACGGTGAGAGAAGAAAACAAGGCCACAGATACCAAGTGTATAGGTTTCAGCTCTTTTGTCCTATAAGTTAAATACCAGTCCGTGGTAATATTACATCATTCTTAGTTTCACAACTTACTACGTCCCAGCATACCCCAACAACCCACTCATTGATGTAGCCACATTTTGTTGGTTTACGAAAACTGCATTTTAAATACATGGATTTTTTGAGCTTTGAATAGATGGATTCCTCCCAAAACTTGTTCTTCTTTCACTTTTGTATGATGCAACGCCAACTAGAAATTTACTCAGAAGAGTGTCTTCTTAGGCTCTTCTTGTTTGATTTTCGAAGCAAGTCTCTGCACAGATCTTGGAATAAACAGAATCCGCTTTTGTTTCTTATCCTTTAATATCAACTTTACTATAACCAACATATTATCCTCTTTTGTGTTGTAACAGAGATTCTCGATGTTCACCCAACGAGCGCCGACCTACACCTACCTAGCCAATATAGGAACATTATCCTCTTTGACCCCACATAATAAGCATTGGAAGTTTACATGTACACACGTACTGGACGTACTGTACAAAGATTACTAACATTTTCATTTATCCCCTATCAGGTTGCGAGAGTCGACTGAATTTTCCAATATGAAAGTATTCTTCTCCTTTTTCTCTACGCGGCCTTTGTTTCTGAAAAACTGTAAAGCATCGTAGTTTTTCATCATCTTTACGATTCCTCGTATCGCTCGACCGGCTTCTGTCAGCAAGTCTTGAGCGCCACTAAGGTTTAGGCATCCGAAACTCTGATTTTGAAAAGAGAATTGCCCATGGTTAAGCAAAGCAAGTAACAGTTTGACAAGGAAAGGTAACAAGGGCAAAAGAAAACATAGGCTTGTTCCAAATGGGAGGGGGTCAGGATCGCTCACACAATTATCGTAAGTAAATATTGAATGGTCGACACAGATTGTATAAAATGTTTCTAATGGAAACCACGTCCTCGAAGGGATATTAAGGAAAGAAAATGCAACTCCCTCCCGACTACTCATACTGCTACGGCTTTCTTTCCATTACCTCTCATCGTCATGCCTATAGCTTTAGAATCACTTTTCTCCTCCGGAAACAACAAGTGAAAGCGAAGACCAACGGGATTTTTCCCCAGGGCTACATGCCAGCTTTACCCGGGACAGATCCTACAACTAAATTGTCTTCTATTTCTTCCTTCTCCGAAATCTTTCATGCATGCAGAAGATGTAAAAATGCGCGGTGAGTTTCATGAATAAAGGCATGCTTCCTGCTTTGCTTCCAGTAAAAGTTCAAGAAAATTCTTAAGCAGAACAAATTTAATTGTACGCAGTAGTATTAAAGGCATTCCGTATCAAATGCCAATATATTTTAAACTAGACTCCCTTTGTGTGCACTATGGTTTTGAAGGTAAAGTATAAAAGTAACCAACAAGAACTCCATAAAGCGAACCACGGCTGCAGTATTCGCCATATCTACGTTTAAAGTCGGCAGATGTCCCATAAAGAATGAGCTCATTGTTACATCTGAAGGTGAAATAGGGCCTTTTTTTATTTCTCCTTCGGTTAGTAGCGCAGTGAGGTAACTTTAGGAGAAATCCAGATTTAACATAAACTATATACATCCCCACAAGTCCCAAGTGCGAAGCAAAGTGCAAGATTCGCTTAACCTTTTCAATACCTCACAAATTTGAGCTCGCCGTCGCCATGGCCCGCGTGTTTGCTCAAAACTTCAAGTTTTTTGCAGTTATTTGTTACTAGCAGCCCGACTTTAAAAATTCCCTGATGGCAATTCTCACCATTGTGAAGCTTGGTAAAAACGCTAGCTATGGCAACGAATTTTGATTTGTCTCAGGTTTGAGACAAATGATAATAGCGATAGAACGCGTTTGTCTCATTTGCGGTACAGGTGGGTCGGAAAGGTTAACTACTTCTGCAATGTTTGATTGATTAGCCTGAAAAACGTTAGTGTTACTTGGGGCTGACTTTTCAAACTCTTGTCTCAAGCTCCATCGAGTGGTGAAGGAAATAATAGGTTTCCGGAAAATACTTGAAAACATGAGAGCCGAGAACGTGCCCGGTTTATTTCTCGACTGACCCACTAACTGTTTTTAAGTAAACCAAAGAGCTCCGTTAAGATTTAGCACCAAACATATATATGCTGCCGAAAAGAATGAGTCATCCGGCAGCAGTTCTAAGAATGAACAAGGTTTTGGGGGATTGCAAAAATGTATGGATTACGTGTTAGAATTCGGATTATTCCATCCAGCGATACAATAGCACTTATTCGTAGGATATGGGAAGTATACAGTGAGACATGTAAAACAATTATGAAATGTTTAGTCGAACGCTAAACGGAAACTTACTTACTATGATATTCATATATATAGCAGTGGCAGTATCTTGACAAGTTTTAGAATATTATAGAATAGAGACGCCTCCAAACGGAGCCAGATGTACCCTATCTATATTTCTGCATTTGAGGTTTGAAAATTGCGCTGCAATGAAATAGGGAAACTTAAAGAATTTTTGGGAATTACACACATATGAATATGTAATACATTACACGGGCTATTGACATGATATTAGTATCACAATCAGGCTGTTGAGGATTTTATTGCAAGGTAATAAAGCATGCAAGTTCGGAAGGACGGAATATTTATGAAGGGACAATAAAGGAAACTTAACTTTCGGGAAACGCCAATCCGGAAGAGTTAAATTGATTTACGCGTAAACATGTGCACGGATTTACCGTCCGATGATGCAGAGGTGAAAAGCATATTTGGACGAAGGGTAGTAATAGTGCTCCGATTTATTGTTCATTTAGCGTGAAATCTCCATTCTATGTCTTCTCTTGTCTTCTACCAAGACGACCAAGAGAACTGAACTTTGGCTGCATCCATATTGCTTTATAAACCCTCCTCCTATCCTACAGTAGAGGTGTCGCTGCCGCTCGATCATAGGAACTGCAGAATCATGAACTAGCTGCTGGGAATAAGGTTTGAGCTATTGGGAAGATTCAATGGCACTTGGTAATTATATTTGACCGGGTCCTTCAAAAGTGACGACCTTTGAAAAGAGAAACTAAAATTGGCCCAACTCCTGATCCCATTATTATCCTCGTTAAAACGTTTATGAATGCCCTTCTTCCACATGAGAGGATGAGGACGGACATAACAAGAGCTTAAGACTGCATAGAATTCTCATAATGATCTCAAGCTCATACTTTCTCTGTCGCTCTCGATGATATTCAACATCCTGGGGATTTCCTTGAAATATTTGTCTCGCAAACAAAGTGCCCGAAACTCATTCACGAGGATTTATCCCATCCTCCCTCCCTCGTCCCTCTTCGTCTTTACCAGTGTATTTGATCTCTTTTACTTTCTCCATCCATGCTCTCAGCAGGTCTAGGTTTGACTTACGTCTTCTCTTCACCCGGGAGAGTTGAGACATTTGAGAGTAGCTGAGAGGAAGTCCAGGTTGGAATCTAAATCTCTCTCCACCCTACTTCTTTTCGCAACAATATCTTATTTCGAATTCAGTCCCGAACTGTTTCTTTAAGCTTTTAATTTCATTTCCATAGGAGAATGACAGATGATTCTCTGAAGGCCGAGGCAGGGTATAGGATGGTAGGAAATTAGGAAAGACTAAAGTCAAGTCAAGCAGGGGAAGCGCGTAATTCCTCCAGATTTTCAAACAACAAGCACCTCTGGATCCACCTCTAAGGAAAACTCTATTCTCCATGTCTCCATCATTTCCTTCTTCTTGACGTCATCTAGGTCACACGGAGACGAAGAAAGAGGGAAGAAAAACTTTCTTCAGTAATTCTTGTCTTCCCTTAGAAATGGCCTAGCCTAAATCCAAGAAAAACTCCTACCTAACCGTCAAACCAAGGCAGCATATGCTATTTTCCCTCCTCCAGCTGAATTTCACCCCAACTCGTGTCCTTAACTATATCTCTCAAATACCAATTCAAAGCCGCCCACACAAACACTTCCTAGATTTTCCCTCTGAACTCTGGATTATCTATCCGAACCATGCTCTCTCACTATTCACCCAACCAACAGCATCCACAATCAACCCTCCAAGATCCTTCCTTCCTACAACAACGGAGAAAATAAATCAAACACTTTTCTTCAAGGCTCCCACCCTTCCCTTCATCCTCATACATACATGGCATAAAGTACTTTCTATATTCAGTCAGGAAACCTTTATCTACGTTACAATTTGCCTGTAATTGTCATAACTCCGAGACTGTCCGTTGCCCAGCAAAGGTCAAATTAGAGCAAGAAGAAAGTATCGAACACTAGGGCTAAACAGTGGTTATCGCTTTTATCACAGCAGACTAATTATAATTTTATCACTGTCTTCCCTCTTTTTATCAACATATTTCCGGCTTGAATTTATCGGTATATGAGTTGCTCCTTCCTACGTCAATTCTCACCTGGCTGACAGAGCTCTATGAATCTAATGGTTATCAAGGAACAATTGACTTGATGGCGGACTATTACGATACTAATTGCTTGGAAGACAGGATGGATTATCCCTCGAACATTCTCGAGAGGTAGCATAAAGCAAGGTGGGACTATTTGTTTTGTGCATACTTGGTTCGCAAAGGTGCTAAAGCTTCACCGAAATCTCTTCCTTCTCACCGAATCCAATTAGAGCTGCTCACCTCTCTTGTGTTTGCCCAGCATTTGGCACAAAGTTCGGATTGCATCATATTTTATGCGTGAATCATGTTAAACATACGTCAAGAGTAAATCTACGACCGTCAGTGTATCCCATCCCGTCACTCTTAGAAATGGGCGTTAATACTGGGATTATTCATTTGTAGAATGGTGTAAGAGTGTGGAAATGGTCTTCTTCTAACCATAGTCGCAATAACCTTGTACAATTTATTTAGCGACAGTTTAACAAATCCCAAGCTCTTCTTTTTCTCCGGTTTTTTCAATCTAGATTTCTCACTTTGTACCCATATTTGTCCTAGCTTTCCAGTTGAGTTGCTCTTTATAAAATCTAAAACAACAGCTATGAATACACTTAAAAAACTTAATCTTTCACCACCTCCTCCACCCCTACTTTACAATTCTTTATAGCTTTTTGAATGTACTGAATTGTTTAAATATTGCGTGCGTTTTCCCCATATTCAGCTAAATTATCCAAGCAATTACCTTTTCCTGGATGCTAGTAATCTAATTAACAAATTGCTAAGTGCCCTTAGTCCTAGAACTGTACATACATGCCTAGGAAATACTTTGAAACATTGCTCAACGAAGTTGAGAAAAGGCTGTACTATCAAATGATAGACTATCACACTTTCTTCTCTTGATTCCTGGATGATTTGGTCTACCTTCAATGTTTTTGGCTCATCTCCACTTTGTTTCGAAATCTCGTTGTCAACAAGAGCTAGATGTAGCTTTTAAATCAGATTCAACTTCTCATTTACCTGTAAATCTGTAAACAGTAACGATTCGTTGCTCACAATCAGTACATCTGCAGGCCTGTCACCAAAACCTAGACAACTATCCTACCAAGGGCACGGCTCATTCAAAAACGTAACCTGCATACTGTTTTCTCTTCTCTAACTTTTACCTTTACAGGATAATAAAAGGAAATAATCACGAATAAAAAATGGAGGCACGCGGAGGGAAACAGCCCCTTTGTAACGGGATCTTAGTATCTCAAGGTTCAATAACTGTGTTTTTGATCACGGGAAATAAAAACATTGTCAGAGCGGCATCACAATCACTCCATCCAAACTCTACGTTCAACTTCTTTGCAGGATAACAAAAGAAAATCGTTAAATTATCTCTCTATCGAGCAACGCCAACCAGAAGCCAAAGCCTGCTAAAAAAGGATACTCCTGAATAAGAGCTCATGGAAGAATCAATTTAGGCACCTTTTCTACTATTGTATTGTGTGATTCCGTCAGAGGCATCTTTCCCTTTCCTTCTCGCCGTTCTCGCTCTCAGTTTTTAATAAATTCCTCATACAGTAAAAACAGTGCTAGGAGGAAGAGGATAGCGCTAGTATGAAAGCTTGCAAACACATTACACAATCGAATAATAATATCTTTTATTGTCTGCTCTGCTGTGCAAGCACTTGCCCACAAAGTATTTGGAAGACCTAGGGAAGAGGATGTATTAGTTGCAGCTTGTCGCGATGGAACTAACCAATAATAACGTGGTGTGGTTGGGGCGAGGAGAGAAATTCTGTGTAAGTAAAGAGGGCGAGTGAAAGCAAGCGCGAGTTTCTCCCCGTGGAGGAGAGAGAGGACGCCGCTGCTGGCTTATTTAAGAGAAAGTATGCGTATAAAGAAATTAATTTTACAATTTCCCCCTCTTCTTGGCTAGAAGATTCTAAGACTTTCTTTTAGCAAACATTTCCTCTTCTCCTCCCCACGCTCTTTTTCATTCCCCCCCCCTTATCCACCATAGTAAGCTGAGAGGCCAGAAAAGTCTTGTTGTAAATCAAAAAGAATTTACACTAATAGCCAGTTATTCAAACCGGAGTTTTTCTTGGGAAATGTTTCGCTTGTTATTTCTCTGCCACTGCTTGAACGAAAGATACTGTACTGTGGAGTCCACATTCTCCAAATTCATGTCTCCTTCTGAACCAAAAAAACATTTCAGATGTCCATAGTATACTTCATTGTATTGGGATATTGTACAAATCTTTTGTTGCAAGTTAGTACATTCATAGTGTATAACTTTCCCTTCCCTTCGCCCTCGTTGGGTTCACAAATACTCCTAAGCGATAGACTCAATTAGGCTGAGTCATTTGATTTCAGTATATATAGCATGGCGAACGAGGATAAGCGGTTATAATTGAAACATCAAACATTAAGTGGACATTCTTTAGCTAGATTTTCACGACTATCACCTCAATGAGCCAAGTCAAGGCGGTCACTTTTCCCAATTGTAAATGCATTCTTCTTCCAGCATATGTATAAAGGAGGCGTTGAAAAGAGTACTCTTCCAAGAACCACGTGTTGCTGCTTCCCCCACGCCTTTGGATGGTAGATAAGAAGGTTGTGCTCAAGAAATTCATGTCACAGAGCTATTACGAAATGAAATTCAACTTTCTTTATTCGCCAAAAACTTTCTCTCCTTTTCATCTACCCCTCCATCCATAGAACATGGTACGTTGAAAATCCGAAGGATAAAGTAATACTTTCTTGTAATCATAAGTTCGGAAAATGTTCGGGTTTTTCAATTTATCCTTCTACAACTTTCTCGCATAGGAATGTCCTATAATACATCTGCAAAACATTATAAAGAAAAGTGAGGAAAACTTGACCAAATTCAGTCACTAGCAAGTTTGAGAGTATGTAATTTTGTATGCAGTCAAAACTAGTTATCCGCAAACCACGAGACATTGTTACTCACAGTGGTTTCTTCCAGCATCGAAACAGTGTATAAATACAGTTAAGAAATTCCGAGTGGGGCAACTACGCTGTAGAAGAATAAACATGACATTGGAAACAAATGTAAAACGTCTATCGTATTGCTCTGGAAGTCCATCTATTTATTTTAAAGTCATTAAAGCAACCACTTGAATAGTTTCCGGCTGATGGATTTGAGAGTGGGAGGAAGACGGAAATCTCTCATTCCGTTATTCGCTATAAAGTTGATCTCCGTTCAGGTACTCTTCGTAGTCAATTCGACTTTACCAGTGATTTAGCAACTTCTCTACCTCTCTTCTACTCCTATTTCTCCTCGTATTAGGTTTGCATTTGTTCTTGTTCTCTTCCAGATGAGATGAACTCCGAATTTCTTGCCGACCTTTCCCTCTTTCGTTCTTTCCGATTTCCAGCCTTTTCACATTTCACATCATCTCCCTTGGCACACTCTCATGTCTTTATTCCCCACCTCCTTCTTCCCCTTTTTCTGATTTTGTCGTCCCGCATCCATATCCTGCCCGACCCCGACCCGACACTCTACGCAATCCGAGACGGCTCTCAGAACTGGCATCCTGTGTTACATGTACAGGATGCCAGTTCTGACATTCGCATAGTTCGCAGTACAGGACTGCGAAAAAGAATTTGATTTCACAAATGCGATACGTTTTAAAGTTGCTGACTGGTGCACCTTTACAAGTTAAAAGTAAATATGTCTAATAACAGCTTAAGCTGATCCTTACAAAGTTTTGTATTTCTATCCCATGCTCACACCACCTGAGGCCTCGGCCTCTGTTCTCTTCAAAGCAACCACTGCGAGCTAGCGGTTCAGGTTTGTGGTTGAAACATAAAACTTTTTCTGGAATGGGGAAATCGTTGTGCTAAATGCAGATTCTATCATCACAGCTTCATCACCGGCCTTAACGTTCCGTCTAAGTTCTGTGCATATCACTTAAAATTTTCAATGCCTTCTATTTACTAAAATTCGAAACTAAAGCGTATTTCCACAGTATGCGTTTATTTTCCCGTACTAGTTTTGCCATAGCGATGGATAGACCCGGATAGAGTATGCGGGTTTCAAACACACGTACATTCTACCGCTTTGGCAAAAACAGTGCTGTAAAAGAAACGCATTCTATGCAAATAGGCCACGCGAAGCTCGACATATTCACTTGTATCTGCGCACCTAATTGCGAACATTGCATCTGCTAAAGCAAATAATTCATTACCATACAAGATCGGGAAAGCAAATACATACTTGATTAACCTGTGTAGCTACAGAATTCCAGTTTCAGAAATACAGTGACCCGGGAATAACGCTTTGGACAAACTCTACTTCGACGTCTATGTCAGGTACTAAAAGGCATTTGCTTTATGAACGTGTATTTCCAATTTCACAGCCTTCTCCACTTCTTTGGATGTGCAAATTCCGTGATTCCAGCTGTAATCCTCACATTTCGCTTTGAATGCCTAACTACTGGTTGTATATTCCAGACAGAAACCTACTTCATGTTTACTGAAACCGATTATACGGATTAGAATTATTCCCCCTATGTGAACATTGTAGCTTATTCTTCAAATTTTAGTATCTGCAGTTGCAATTCCTGTACGTTAGATGCCAGAACACAGAATGTCTTAGTGGATCATTTTAACTAATCTTTATGGTCTGCATCTGCATGTGATAAAAATAATGAATACATGAAGATCAATACTCTCAGTAAAAGTTCAATATTTATTTGACCAACTCTCAAGAGAATGTAAGGTTTTACACGCTTTCCAGTACTGGAGGTTCATATCCTTCGGGTTTCTCAACCTTCTCCCCGGTCTCGTCTATTGTTGTAGATTTTCCACCACCATCTCCATGAAGGTCAAGCAACTTACTAATGTCGAAACGAGGCTTCTTCAGCACTTTAACCTAGTAAACAAGAAAATGTAAGTGAATATTCGTTTACCCGGTTTCATAAAGTTTCCGCAAAATTGGTTTGCATCTCATCTTACTTTGCGTATCATGACGTCATGAATAGGATAAATTCCTTGACAGCACTTTTCAATATCCTTCGAGATGGAGTCCGGAATCAGCTTGTTAACAACCTCCTTCATGTCACTACTAGACACTTCCTTGCTGATTATGTCTACCATCTTCTTCCTAATGGCTTTAACCTAAAAATATATAAATGTTACGCTCATTCCGCTTCATGCTTCCACTAGCGAATCTCAATTTTAAAACATTCCCATACAACAAGCTTACTTGGGTATGCTGAGCATAGCAAGTCTTCTTCTTCTGGTCTTGTGGTTTCATGGTGTAGCCAATGCAAAATACTCGGAGCAAGTAACCATCCGTAGTTTTGACGTCACAGTTGGCCTCGATCAATGTTTGCCATTTCTTGACCATGGAACGCAACTTATCCGTGGTCAAATTCATACCGTGGAAATTGGTCAACACGTTCTTTCCCTGAACATCCTCAGAAATAAGCTTGAATTTCTGGTACGATCTTTCCGCACTTCCATCCTTTTGCAAATCAGCTAAGGATACTTCGAACACACGTCCCTTCAAGCTGTCCGATGCAATTCCTAGAAACAATGACCCACCATAAATTCAAGCACTGAACAATCCAGTTAATAATTTAACAGCTACGGAAATCCCAGCATCATCCCATTTCACATTTAATTTTTATCTAAACGTATCCTCTGAGCACTTACGAGTTCCTTGAGTTCTGTTCACTAAAGTTTTGCCAACCTGACGTTCAGTGAACATAGAAGGTGCCTTTACATCATACCAATCCTTACGGGTGAAAGGATCAATTCTGTCACAGAAAATTATTCATGACTATATTAATTCCTCGTATTATTTATACGGAATCCCGCAACTCCGGCAGTATTAAGTCGGAAAATTTACATACGCAAAGCTAATAGGTTCAAATTTTCAGCAAGCCGGCTGACCTTAACGTACCGGAAATTCGGAATTTTTAATGCAACGTCTAACTACTTAAATAATTTACTTACACCTTCTTCTTGGCTCCCTTCTTTCCTCCCTTGGAAAGACCCTTATTTTTACCTACGGCCATGATTTACGACGATATTTTTCAAAAAACTTCCAAAATTCAACACACTCCACTAACCATGCCGTTCAAGACAGACTGCCAAGACCGTGTGCTAGGGATCTATCCCACAATAATGAATGGGAGAGCTGCAGTGGTAGATTTCCTCTTGCTGCTTGCGAGCATTGCCGCACCAAATTCCACTTCTACATAGTTACTCTCTAGATGTCACGGCACGCACAAATCTACCATCTAGTATAGTCAATAGAAGACGCACTGCTTGATTTCATTTCTGGAATATACTTCACACAAGAATATATCTGTGACACACGAGGTTAAGGTAATGTTCACGATGCATACGCAGAATGGGGTTTGGTTTAAAAAACCCTATATGCTTCCTATTCTTTTCGTGGCCGAATAAAGTGGGAACGTCCCTCAGATAGTTACGCTGAAGACTAATAGATGGCTTCCTAGTCGAATTTGGATGTGTGTCATCTAATTTTGCTCCTTCCTATATGTATGACCACATTCAGCTGGGCTATTTTACTACAGAACGTTCTCTACGTTGGACCTTGCTTAACCGGCCAAATACGATCCAAACTATGTACACTGCGCATTGTGCAGTTAATAAACCTATGCCTATGTTTGTCATTAGGCTGAATGAACGTTTTGATGACGCGAAACATTTAGTTTCTGCTTTGCCTTCAAATACTTAGCATTTTACGTTAAACGAAAGTTTTTCTTGCTTTTAAAAATTTATCGGCTCTAGTTAAGTCTAAATAGGACTGCGCTCCTTCTGGTAGTGAGCTTTACAAGTTTGCCAGGTTCTTGCTTTTTGAATGCGGGATAGAAATTGTAGACGTGTCCGCACGTACTCTCAGATGACCGTGACTTAACTGCTGGTCATGTTATGATACTCTGAAATACGTGCCGTGTCGTATCAATTAAATTGGGTTGGTTTTCGATAAAAAACTGATATTATTTTGTTTGACTTTTGATATCGTAATCAAAATTATATCATTTTAATTCTTGTTTGTTTCTACTTATCCTCGAATTTTTGGGCTAGACTGTCTGTGACTTATAGTTCCTTATTTTGAAAGTTAATGAAGATGGAATACGACGGTGGCGGACGCAGGAAGATGGTCACCCCTATTAACCTCAGGTAAACTGCCGACCGAATGCATTTACTAGTAGCTTATTTAGTTCAGCAGGATCATCGTATCCGAACATAATTAATATGAACCGATAGTGTGCCCGTATTATATATATATGTATATATAGTGTGCCATGTATTTTGAGGAAGATGACATTAGTTTATATTCTCCAGTATTCTATTGTAGTGACTTCCGAAGGAACGGCTCTTGTACTTTCGAAGTGGACGGAATGGATGATGTACTTGATCTAGACGAGAGTGATCAAGTAGAGGAGCTTGCAAGGGATCACTTAGAAAGCAAAAAAAAGTTTTTTGAGGGGATATCATTGAAAAACGTTCCAGTCGTTCACTATTCCGCGGAAGAGACGTTAAAGGATTTTGATGAATACGAGATCACATGGGAAGAAGTAGGCGAAGGAGTCAGAAAGAAGGTAGGTGTCGGGCCAAATACATATTTATCTTTTGACAGTGCAGATCATTAATAGCCTTGTAATGGAACGAGTTTTGTTCGTTATTACTGTTACAGTTAATCAAACCTGGGCGAGGTGCATCGATTGAAGCTGGTGCTAAGGTGTCGATTTTGTACACTGCCATAGCTGAATTAGCTGATGAACCGTTCGATGAGTATTCCAATCCGCGTCGCCCGTTTCGTTTTCGTATCGGTGAAGACAACGTCCTTTCGGGCTTGGATACTGCTGTGAGATCTATGCGCCCAATGGAGGTTTCAAAATTCTTACTGCAGCCGAATGTTGCTTATGGAAAGCTCGGACATCCTCCTCGAATTCCTGCCGGTGAGTTAACGCGTATTCACAGAAATATGGAAAGTGGATTTACAGTATAGTATGGTGTTCAAGTAGCTGTCATTGCCACTTCCCTAAACAAATAGTGAGGTCCATTCCTGAGGTCTTAACTCACTTTTACAGATTCGAAAGTCCTCTTTACGATCGAGGTTGTGGAATCGAAGATGTTTGCGAAGGACAACAAAGTCTTCGAGATGACTGAAGAAGAGAGACAGGAGTTACCCTTCCATGAAATCATTAAAGCTGCTGAAGAATTGAAAGATGATGGTAACAAGGAATTTAAAAGAAAGGAATACTCTGAAGCGGTTTCGCTGTAAGTTTTAGGCATAACTTTCGCAAACCTATCTAGTTTGTAAGATTTTGAGATATCCGAATCAAGTTCCCCGGTAATATCTTTTCAAATAGATACTCCAAGTCAGCTACGATGCTCGAAAGCTACACCGTCGTAACAGTCCGAGATGAAGACGACCGAAATGAGCTTTTATATAAATTGTTAAACAACTTGGCTATGTGTTACGATCATCTTGGGACGTATAAGAAAGCCATCAAAGCATGTGAATCCGCTGTGTCTCTTCCCGTTTCCATCAAGAAGGATAAACCATATTACCGGTAAATCTCATATAAGAATATGAATGTTATCTAATCAATAATTCGGTATAATTCACTTCAGTTGTTCTGAAATGAAGAATCGGCAAAGTATACCACATCCTTGGGAAATTGCAAGAGGCTCGAGAGATGCTTGAAAAGGCGTTGGATATCGATAATCAGAATTATGAAACAGCTCAGTTATATGAAAAGGTGAGTCTTTGGAAATCTGTGGAGAATGAGATTTGGCAATGCAAAAATCAGTTATCAGATGTTGCACTTAATTTTTCCTCCGAAGGTACTGATTGAAAGCAATCTCGAAGATAAAGAACGTGATTCGCTGTACAAGAAGATGATGAAGAAGATTTGAAGAAAGAGCGTTGAGCTGTCACTTTCATGCATTAGTAGTAAATAGTGCCAACAGAATCGGAATTACATTGCATTCAGCCTGGTGAAAAGTGAGCGAAAGATTTGTCCTCACCGTTGCAGTAGTTATTGCTTAGCAAGCCCTATGTGTCCCTATTTAACCCTAGAATCGGAATCGAAAGGTAAAATCAAAGAAGAGTTGGCTGATAAAAACACATTTTTGTAAAAAAGAAATAACTATGTACTATGATCCGCCCGATAACAAGATAAAGAGTATATATGTATGATAAAAAACGTATGATAATTGCAGTCCTTTTTCTGGTCGTGACTGGTAGAAAAAACAGGAAATGACGAAAGTGACTACAAATGTTTTTGAACAGCGGTTGACCTGTAGTAAAGTAACGTTTACTTTGCAGATGAAATAAATTTCGTTCACATACACCCCCGAACTTCCGCAGTCAAACATTGTTCATTTGCTAGCACTTTTCTCAGTATACGGTGCATAAGTATTCAGTGTTTGGTAATAAAATGTTATTATTGCTCAACTACAACGAAAAAAGAGACTCACTATGCAATAGATCGGCGTAAGTTTTGGTTGCATGTTGCAGATGCAATGTAGCCTCATCCACAACATGGACATGCTCTTATGTTGTTGAGCTAAAAACTGTTGTGCTGAGAATTACTGTGCCTGTGATTCCGAAGGAGAAAAGTTTGATCGTGAAGTTAATGCTAGCTCCTGGCTACTTGGGGTGGAGATTGGGAATAATATTATATATATATATACTATATATGTATACAGTCCTCTGCTACTTAATTTCTACTTACGTTAACATATTGCCAATTGGTTATTTGAAAAGGTAAGGCAAAAAAATTCTGATACACTATATGGGGTTGAACATTTTTCATGAAAGGCAGTGTCTACATGCTTTATATTTCCATACTGTATCCGTGTAAGAGAGATTTCCATTTCATAGTATTGTTCATACGTTAATTCTGAACATTTACCGATATTCTGATAGAGATCGTTCAGTAAGCACCAGCATTCCTAGTTTCAGTTTCTGCGCTTCTCTATATATCTTCTTTGCCTTTGTTATGGAATATGGAATCGAAGAATGTCAGCTGATTCTATACCATACTACTTCAGGAGTTACAGTCATCTGAATCAACACTTAAATGCTATTGTCTTAAGTATAATCTATGGGATATCCAGTTCCAGTGACTTGCTTATCAATTGGCGCAATTGTAACGCTTCTTGTAGTGCCCAATAGTAATATACTAATTTGCAACAACAAATGGCAAAGTACTTTTTAAAACTAAAGCGCTGTCTTTATGGTCTCGTTAATATGATTGCAGAGTATTTGTAACCCAGGAGCCAGGTGCTGTTAATTGAAAATACGGAAAATCAGTTGACCTGTGGATCCTCTTAAGCGTACATCAAGTCTCACATAATCGGTGTGAGAATAATGACGTTGTTTTTTCACTACTGATTGATGTTGCCCTCTGACTATCTAGATAAAAAACAGTGCAGCAGCAGCAATCCGTATTAATAACGACGTTTCAAAATTAAATCTAGAGACGTTGACTGTTACACCTGAAGACATGGTGCGTTGGACGTGATTGCTGAATAGGTTAGTGTTTTACAATGCGGTTTCCCTTTTGAAAGGTGATATCCATTTTCTATGCTTCCAAATGTTTCCTTGTTTACAGATGAGCTCATTCGCATAGTCAATACGGCTGTCTGGGGTCGTATTGAAGATAATCTGCCATGGACATTAATAAAATTTCGGCGTCGGCTAGCATTCACTATCTGACGAGCGACTTGAGTAAAATACTTTGCTATGCCATTCGGCAATGAAATGGATGTGGAAAGGATGTGCCACGATTTCAATCCAAGGTATATATACTGCTGCCCTAAGCATTCAAAAAGCGAACAAAATATACCGTCACTCCTTATACATTTAGAATAATTGGAATTGGATTGTACCTGGTCCGGTGTGGTACGGAAAAATGAATTGAATAATTATTTTTGGATTCCAGCAAATTTTTGGTACATATCTGTCTATACCTTTTTACAATTTTATTTGCCCTCCGATTGGATGGAACGATAACATGGAGCTACTGGGTAGTTTTTTCTCCGATCTGGTTCTGGAAAATAATGGTCTTGGCGGGAGCAGCTGTTGGGAGTTATGTTTGGTGGAACAATCCGCATTTCAGGCTAGTTGTTAAGCTACTGCTATTATCAACGCTACTGTTGAACATCAATTTTCGTACACTTCTAGTACCATCGTTAAAAGTTGTGTAGCATCAATTGTGTGAATCGATTCATTTCAATATCTTAAATGTATATTCAAATTACAGGATGGAGGGAGAAGCATATATCCAGTACAAAGCTATGATGATTACCCTTGCTCTGCACTTACTCCTGCTAATGTTTGAACTTCTAGTCTGTGATAATCTTGAATCTGAGCGACACAAATGGATTTTAGTCTTCATCCCGTTGATTTTTATCTCGATTATTTCAATAGCGATATGTATTTGGGCTGTAAAGAATGACCGATCTTTTGATGTAAAACTTTATACCATTTCAAGAATCAAATCCAAGTTAGCCCATAGAGTATTATTTTTGAAAAACTAAATTATGTTACGTTTTTTTGTTTCACAGCTGGAACTGTTTTGCTCGGTCAATATTTTGCAGTTTGTCTTTCTGGCCTTACGAATGGATAAATTTATTTTGTGGGAGTGGGACGTTGTTTTTGTACCGTTGTGGATACTATTGTGTGTTTCTCTTGTTGGAGTACTCTATAGCATTATCTTTGCCGGAATCCTTCTCCGGGGGGCCCAGTTTAACGCTGAGCAACGAAGAAATTCTACAAGCTCTGCTATTGGTTATACCTTCCTAGTTATCCCGATTTTAATTTTTCAAGTAAGAGAAATAAACAACCAAGATAAAAAGTTTCTATAATCTGTACCGATGCCGTTTAAGTTTTTTAGCAAGATATAAATTCTGTTTTGCAGGTGCTACTAACGAACAAACTTGACGGAAGCCTCGAGCTAAGGTATATAGGTGTCGTATCTCCGCTTTTCCTGACGTACACCCAGTTAATACTAATGTCGTTTAGCAATAAGCGCAGTAACAAATGTAAGTCTCTTCAATTGAAGTACTTTGGTCTCTTAAGTCCTTACTCATAATTCGCTGGGGTTAACCGAGTCCTTATCTTTCAGGGTGGTTTGGAGTACGGAAAAGCTTTTGCCATTTCCTCTTTGATTTATGCCCTTGCTTCCAAGAATACTGCAACATTTCCTACAGCGTTCAAGATGACGAGCCTCGCAGTATTGTTGTCGACCGTGAAAGCCCTGACACTCAGCATGCGTATCTCAATCGCTCGTTAATAGTCACAGCTAAGATAAGTTCGAAGCCTGTTGTTCCAATCGTGTCAATAGAGACACCCGATTGAAATTTGTAGTCGTAGTTTTTTAACTTTTTTATCTACGTCTCCCCGTGAATTAGGGAGTGGGTATCCCTAAATTTGATATGTATATTACTTGTTTTACGTTAACTATGGCATTTTAGCTCACAGGTTAGGTGTACGGTTTTGAGCAGTTGATTTTATATTAATTTGTGTTAGTTCTACTGTTGCTCATCATTGACCGTCTGTTTTCTTTAACTTCATCTATCTAAACGTACACGCTTCGTGTAAGAGCTATTATCAGTTTGCATTTCCAACCTTCCACGTCTATTAATCTTGGCTCAGGTTTACGTTTCTACCACATGAACGAGTGGGTAAATACTTTTCATGTCGTTTTCTGAAAAAAACATAAATGTATTCAAGGAAACTTAGACATTTACTGTTTTAAGTTTTCAGCTAGCTGTTAGTCCCCTAGGTAACGTGATTAGTGAGAACATATATGAGTGCTTCGAGTGCCATGCATGCCTTTGCCTCGCTGAGGAGGCCTTTTATAGGTGTGACAATTTATGTATTAAGTATCAGCCATGTTTTAAAATGTACATCGCATAGGACTATTTCGCAAACTTAGGTATGTGTCCGATTTTGTAAACTTCAAATTCTCTGGTGAGATATATGTGGGTACTGAGTAAGACTTGAGAATTGTAGCATTTGCGCTTGAAATTAGAAGAGACTATCTTCAAACGTAATTTCAAAAACGTCGGTATTTCTTCCAACCGATTCAAATGATAGTGTCGTTACATATTGATCAAACAAGTATTTTACCATACGTAGAACTCAATGATTAGTAAAACTTGTAAAATTCATCAACACGAGTATCGTTCTTTGCTAGCATCTGCGGCGGAGCCACTGCACCGAACTATTTTATAGCATTCATTTAAATAAGCCTTTTCTTTTTGCGTAATCTGTATGTTTGAAGCGGCTTAATTCTTTTTAATCATCATCATAAATATTTCGTAAAAACTATATTTTAGCACAAAATATTATTCTTTTATTGGACTATTGCAGTCAAGGATACGAATAGATACAGTATTATTTCCTCACGCTGAAGTTATACATGTTTTTCGGAAAATGAGTTGAATAAGTAGTTGGGGAAAAATACGGAACTCTATAGTTTTGCAGACCAAAAAATACCTCATCCAAACCAGACCAGGAAGGTCTAAATTAAAGATTTCTTGCATAATCATAATAGGAGAAAGTTAAACTTTCGCCCGAAAACCGTAACTTGCACTATATTCGTTTTCGCCACTAAAACAAGCTGCGGCACTGATAGTTCAGCTAATAGGGATATCATCATTCATCGCGCAGTACCGAATATTCGCAACTGCGATAAACATATTTCAATTTGGAAATCATAAGCATTTGAAAAATTTGCTTCGAGTTCGTCAGTTCTTTAATTTGATTATAACAACTTATCTTTTGAAACAGTCAAGGAAGCAAATCACGGAACGTTTCTGAAACAATGCTCCCGTACATATGCTCGCGACAAACCTAAATATTTCTCTAGAAAATCTATTCGGCTTTCCTGATCATCTTTTAGTGTGACATTTCTCTCGAGTACTCTATTGATCATAATATTCCGCTGCTCACATTCAGGTAAAGTTTTTAACACGAACACTGCCCATTCGAAAAGTCCCAAAGATTCCAATTGCCCCGCAAAGCCAACACTGAGATCTTCGGTTAATTCGAGGCTAGGGGTATAACCAAATAATTTCAAATTTTGCATAAGAAACCAAGATAATTTATAGTCTAAGCAGTCAGGGTTGTTAGTTTTCGGATTCAGAACGTTTCTTATGTTGTAGCCAACGGTCACATACGCTTTAAAGAGATGAACACAAGTATTCGCAATAGACGAATCTGACCTAGATGGATATTCTACTTCGCGGTCATCGCCGACATAATCGTAAATATAAGTTTGATAGTGGATCACAGCTTCTTCAATTGAAAAATGCATGGGGCACATGTACCAGAGATATATAGCAAAATGCTGCAACCATTGAGAGGTAGTCATCTGTTTTAAGTTAATATTCCCCCATACTGGAAGTCCCGTGCAAAGACGATAAACTTCACGTATTTCGTGAGGAATGAGGCTCACTACTTCGCTACGTTCCCACTCTTCCATCTGAACTTCCATTGTGCGACGACTTTCTCCACAACATTGCGCCAAGTCTAAAGCTAGGTTAAAGTTTCCCTGTTTGACAGCTAATTCGCAAGCTTCCATATGATGCCCTTTCTTCAAAATCCCCATAAGACTCTTGTCGTCTTCATCGTATTCATCGCCAAACAGCATCTTCGAATTAGATTTAAACCAACTTGCCAAGCGAATCCGTTGTTCAATTTGATGTCCTTCATCTTTTAGATCGGCGTCAGAAAGCTCCTCAGAGGGCCATAGAATATCACACAACTTCCACAACTGTAACTCCTCCTGAAACAAAGTGACGTAGCCGAATTTGTGCGCGGAGGAAGCTTTTTGTATGATTCCGGCAGATTTCAACTCGCGTGAGAAATATTTAACAAGCTCTCCAATGATTCCTTGCGGTCGAATGGCAAAGACGTTGTCTTCACATGAGTTTTCGAGTACTAAAGACAGTTGTTGCACAACGCTGCCGGAAAAAACTTCGGATACTGCTTTCCCTCTGTTATGTATCTCTCTATGTGGCATGATCTTGTTTACTTTGATTTGTCCGATAAAGCGGTTCGCTTTTGGATATTCCATACTCTGATTAAGTATGTGCAAAAACATGCCATTGGGTCCAAATGCAACTGGCACTCCCCTTTTGTAGTCAGATTCCGGATACGACATCAGCTTCGAAAAGTTAGTTCGTTTTTTTCTCGCGTCCATGAAACTAATTTCGTCTCGTCGTCGATGCTGCGGAACTTTAACGGACGGAATCACGGTTATCAATCCAGCGACGGATTCAGGGACACGGGGTTTTCTTGCGTCTGCTAGACCGAAATAATCAGGATAGTTTAGAACGTTTTCGTCTTCATTAAAGTAATCGGCAACAGCGGAAGGAAATCCAATATCCATAGTTTCTCGCGCATGTACTCCATTTTCACGAGTTAAGGTTAACATAGGCTCTTCGTTCACTTCGTCGCCACCACCATAATTGATTTCCGCAGGAAGTGAAGGTATTTCTTGAATAGACTCCGGGATATTACGTTGAATTAACTCAGGAATGTTACTGTCTCCTTTCTCGTCAACTATAAGCGCTTGTGTGGCACCCGCATATGATTTCAGTTGTTGGATAGTTTTGCCCCCGAGTCCACTTTTTGCTACCTCCATTTCGATCACACTGTCGTCTTCCTCTTCCTCTTCG
Organism: Sminthurides aquaticus; assembly: GCA_906901655.1. Classification (NCBI taxonomy): domain Eukaryota; kingdom Metazoa; phylum Arthropoda; class Collembola; order Symphypleona; family Sminthurididae; genus Sminthurides; species Sminthurides aquaticus. The sequence goes on from CAJQTT010000001.1 coordinate 1,058,062, forward strand.
GGCGCACAAGAATATTTACTAAAATGTTTAACCTGGACAAAACATTAAACATTATAAATGATTTTAATTCGATTGGCTTGGCACATACGACACAATGACTTTAGATTATATGACTTACTCTGAAAATCCATTCGCCTTTTTGCTCACTGTATGAAATAAACTCTGCGTCAAGTCTAGCACAAGAACGTCGTAACTTTTCTTCGTATTTCAGTGCTTTAATTTTAGATGGCACTTTAATTGGGTCTTTCGTAATTTTGTCTATGGGCCAAACACGTTCCAGAGAGATTTCAGCAGGTACATTAATGCCTTCTCCAACAGGAGGCTTGTTGTTATCATCCGGGTACACTACAACCTCCTTGTGGCGGAACAGAACTGCGAAAAAGAACACATCAATGTGATAGATTAATCTCGAGTCCTCGACTGCAACGTACATCGTTGCTAGTTTCGCCTAAATAGATTTGCCTGCGGATATGACCTGGATCACATGCCATTTTAAGCGCTCATTTATGTCGTTCTTACCAATGTCATCGATATCCAAGGTCCCCACATTGACTATGTCCAAGAAACGGATTTCGCCGTAATTTCGTCTCCCTATCACGAAATTTTTGACGAAGCAGTTTCCCTGACTGTCTGTCAAAAAATCCAGATCTTTAACTGTTGGGAGCAAATAGTATCCCACTCTAGTACATTTGACGCCGCAAGGATGATCCTCATTTGTGTCTCCATCATTTAGTCTGTCGGTAGAAGTATCTTCGGGCTTGTCGAACGAATCCAAGTATGAGGATTTCTCATGAGCATTATGATTGTTCACCGGTGCATAGAAGGAATCAGCTGGACTTTCGGAAGAACTGCTTTCGTGTATTCCTACGATAGGTTCCACAGATTTTGGAGGATATAGCTCCGAAACCGACAAATTCGAAATATTATGCGACCCATTGAAGAGCTGTGAACTATTTAATTTGCTTCCATTCATATTTTCGGTAGGCACCTTTCCTCTATCCTCTCTATCGCTTGAATTAAACGATGACGCATTCAGCGAATACCGAGAAAATCCCATATTCTTGAGATTCAGTTTCTTTACAGATGTCTTGGGCGAAAGAATATCTATTGTCGAGCCTTGATCTTCTTCTTCGAACCCATCGAAGAGAGCATCCTGAAATCCAGAAAATCGGTAAGGATCTTATAGTATTCATAAGCTAGTTTTTTAAAATCTTCTCCCTATAAGGCTTACCTTTATCGATGTTTGCAGTTTCGGTGTAGGGAATGTTAAATTTTTTATAGCAGTTCCGCTACTTGCACCTAGGCTAGTAGACGGTTTTCGTCGAGCCGCTTCCTTGATTTGACGCTGAGCTTGCGGATTTGTTGGTTTTGACATCTCATCTAAACTCCGATTATTCTATAAAAACGTAAAAACAAAATAAATACAGGTTCCTGAATACTATCTTCTTAATGTATCATCCAGTTGGATCTTTGAACTCTTACAATAAGATTGTAGAAGAGTGGAGAGTCTTTATATGGAGTAGTTCCAAATGGTACAGGTCCACTAGAAGATATATTCGGATTGCCGACATTTGCAGTCATTGAGTTATTCGGATTACTAAACAAGGACAACCCAGTAGACGTATTGCCCGTTCCCAACCCACTAAATGTATTCGCTCCAAACCCTGTATTAGTGATCGAATTTCCAAAATTGGTTGTTGTATTTGTCCCGAAAGCTGGGAATCCGCCTCCTGTAGTACTTGTATTTCCGAAGCCTGATGAAAATGCTGGTGCTGAAGTGGGATTCGAAAAACTGAATGAGCTACTGGTTCCTCCTGTTGAAAGTTGTGGATTAGATACAGGCAAACCGTTATCGTTAATTCACGTAGTTGGTATAATGATCTTACCAAAGAGAGGCTGACTCGTAGGTTGCTGGTTAAAACCAGATGAAAAACTGAACGGCTTATTTTGTTGCTGATTTGGAGCCCCGAACAACGAAGTTGTTGCTCCAAATGGTTGTTGCGCAGGTGTTCCAAACCCTGAAGTTGTGTTACCAAATGTCGGCACAGGTTTGTTGATTGCTGAACTCGTAGGAGTATTAAATCCAAGAAAGGGTGTAGATGTCGCAGGGGTTGTCAAAGGTTTGTTTCCGAACAAACTCATCGCTGGTTGCTGTAAACCGAAATAAGTATTGAAAAGCACTAGTAAAAACCGAACTTAATCGTTTGAATTAAAATGCTACCTGCTGTTGGGAAGTTTGAGGAAAAGATCCAAAAGATCCCAGGCCAGTGTTTGATGTCGCAGTGTTTCCAAACAAGCTTCCTCCTGCTGGTGGCTGGGTGGCCGTATTCCCGAAACTAAAAGATGAGTTACCAAACGGGCCACTCGTTGTACTCGTGTTACCGAAAAAGCTGGTCTGCGGCTTTGGTTGATTCAACTGGTTGAACAATCCTTCAATAAATCATAATCATTGTTAGCATTCTCATTACTGATACAGTTGCATATTTATTTTTACCCGAGCATTGATTCACCTCCAGTTGCAGGATTGGTACCACCAAAAGTTGAAGTTTGACCAAAAGTAGATGTGGCTCCTGGTGTCTGGCCCATTTGAAACATAGAGCTACTTGGCTGAGTCTGAGCACCTCCGAAAACATTCTGTGAAGGACCCTTACGCCCAAGCTGATAATCCTCAAGACGCAATTCTTCCAATGATTTATTTTCGTATTCTTTCATGCATGTGATACACTGATTTCTTGTGCTTATCGGAGTAGCAGTACCGTTCCGCATCATCGTATCATTCCCAGCAATAGGATCAAAGCGTACCGAAGTTCCGTTTGGCTGGGCTTGAGCTAGACAAGCATTACCAAAAATTGTAACGAAAACTTTACAATAGAATCATAACTAGAATTCGTATGAGACACTTACCACCACCAGAGAACGGGCTCACGGTAGCTACAGTTGAATTTCCGCTAAAAATACTTCCAGTTCCAGTCCCCGGTAGCCGAGGTTGTCCAAACATGGTGTTTGTCTGTGGAGCTCCGAAAAGGTTCGAAGTGGCTGGTTTGGGTTGGTTAAATCCGCCTCCAAAAATGTTCGCTGCACTAGAAGCTTGAGGTTGCCCAAACACATTAGACGCTGGTGCAGCACTCGCAAATCCACCTAAAATTTAGTTTCACAATAATGCACGAATTTGGTAAGTTCTAAGCTTGAAGCCGGTGTTCATACAACAGTCATCGCTCCCTACTGTCAAATTTACCTGTGTTAGCCGACGTGCCGAACAAGCTGGTCCCTGTCCCAGAAAACGTGGATGTGGCAGGCTTATTTCCCAAGTTTGTTTGGCCAAAAGTCCCTGCAATACAAATTCTAAAGATGAAACGGAAAGGTCATCCTGACAACAATAAAATCAAGCGAATAGACTAGGCTGAACGCTCGGCGTCTCCTGGTTGCTTTAGTACACACTTACCAAATGTGGGTGTTCCGCCAAATCCCCCTCCGAACATGGTGTCGGGTATCCTAAGAGACTTCCGTCACAAGCAAGGTAACTTTTGTTAAAGATGACTATAAACTACTTCCTACTCGTCCCGCAGTTCATCAAGCGCTTAGAGACTTCTTCCTGGAAGCCAATTCAATTAGAAATTGTAGCTACAAGCTCATTTGAGAGCTTTATAATTTCAAAAATAGTATGAGCTCTTTTTTCAAAACAACATATCATATTTTAGATTGCTTCAAAATTCTGAAGTTATAAAGCTGAATCTACGGGTCTAATGTCGGTAGTGAAACTGATCAATAGCAAAAATCCAACCTTATTTACCTTTTGCATGAGAGAGTATCACAGATGTGATACACGGACCAAGTAATCTGTAGGTTTCAACTTCCTGGGGCGTGTGCTAGCGGCTAGGTAGTTTTCTCAACTCGTTGTCAACTCTGATTTCAAAAACGAAACTTTCAGTTTTCATGCATTCCAGAAAGCTTCGAAGCGAGATAACAAATCACAGACGTCTCCGCAGTTGAACTGATGAAATGAAGAAATGTCCGTTACGGATTTATTTCTGCAACTGCCTATTTTCCCCCAAGAGTTAAAAGAGTTTGACAACGGTAGTTTTTGTTAAAATTATCCGATCCGACTACCCAAACTGTTGTACAGACTCAGGTTCAACATTTACGATCACAATAAGACATACAAAATTCTCAAACAGTGTTTTCCACGCTCCCCTCACAATAATTTTTTCCCTTGCTCACCAACACTCCAATTAAGTTGAGTTTTATAAAGCTTGTAAGATAAGTTGATTGCAGTCTACCTTTCGTAAGACATTTCCGAAATGGGACAATTAAACATGCTCTGACGGTCCTACTTCTCCACAGCTTTATATAGTATACTAGTACAAATGATAATGGTTATAGTTGATAGTGCTGATGTTTCTTGGATTTATAATTATATATCTCCTAACAGCTCAAGAGCAATGATATAATATATAATTGTACATAAACTCAATTATATACTACGGAGTCGTTGTTGCGTATGAATATTAGGCGCCCTTAACACCCGCAGAACTTAAATTCCCAACGACGTGAGTTTTGTAGATCTCGCTTCACACGAAATTGTGTCGAGTGTTCCGTTTGCGAAAGGATCGTCGTTAAGGAGGTATGGCAGACTCTCTTTTACTTCGCGCTAGCCGACGCGGAGCATTAGCTATATTCTTCTTATGGTTTCATGATGATCCTCATCTTTCTCTCTCTTACGACGACTAGTTATAAAGGGATGTGAAATTATAGGTGAACACATCATAGCAACCAAAGTGCGTCTCTACTCTAGTCTCTAGTCTCTGTACAGAGATTTAAGGCACAGGGCCCCTATACTCGAAAGCCAGCGATAGTGCTGTAGACCCATTTCGCAGAGAATCGAAAATAGCCCCCCAGGCTGACATATATGCAACAGACTTTAGCTTATTAGCCGTACACTACGTACACAGACTTATAAATTGTGGATGAATAAGCTTTTATTGGATCAGCCCCCGCTAAGAAGCATACACACTTGTGTTCGCCATTCCCCATGAGCAACGTTATGGTTCTCCTACCATCAACCATAGCTGTGGGTTATATTCACATGCTTGCAAATTTCGTTGGGGTTTTCAGGGACTTGTTCCGACGTACTGTTTGAGCTATTAAAACGTATTTATTCGGCAATACCCAGCGATGTGATGACAGTTTGAGCGTTAAACGTTGCATCGGCGACGTTTAGTCCCGCCGCGCGACCTTAGCATTTTCGTACCCCAAGTACGGCAACAAACGGTGTTTCCAGTTTCTGTAGAAGTTGATCTATTTCTTGCTACGTAATAGTAATTCACTATTTAGGTAACAATAACAATGCTCAGCTATCATATGGATGGTGGGCATCGCATTTGTCCTTATTATTATGTCCAAGATTGTCTGTAATAATATTCTGTGATGCTGGAGATGACCTTAATCAGCTCACATTTCAGAATTCACGAGTGCAGTAGTATATATTATATATACAACGAAAGGAAGCATCATGTAACTTGTAGATGAGCTGATGAAAAGACGTGATGTGAGCATTAGGTTCTTGAGACGAGACAATAATTCAAAGGTAACTGAGTACATAGGTCAGTTTTAATAGCTGTTTACAATTGGGCACTTTAAAACCAAGTTTACATGTTTGAAGGAATGAAATGTATACGAAAAGGAGACGAGAGTGGAGTAAAGTGATATAGTAATAAAGTATACGGCACAGATTTCAACCATTCCCAATTTTACTGTCGAAAGAAAAGAGCTGCTACTATTAAGTCTGTACTTCACTTCGCGGCTGCCTCGCACATGTAAGCGAACGTTCGCTAACGTGTAGATTTTCAATTGAAAGGATACTCTAATTAATTTAAGGATAATTGAACATAATAGACTGCTATATCTTTAGCCCATACATGAACAAAGGCAAGATGGACAGCAGTGACTAGCAGCCAAATCGATAGTAGATCTGCTTAATTTTGAGAAGATTTAAATGACCAAACCAAGATGCGTATTATATATCATTTTCATACAATGTTTTAAATCGTTGCAACTTCTGGATAGAAAATGCTTATAACGATTCTGCAATTGAGAAAGCGGTTTACAGGAAGAGCTGCTTTAAAGGCATATCAAGAACATAAACGTAGGACAAACGCCACAAAAAATACGTAATAACAATTCAGATTCGTATCATTGATTAATTTCAAAGAAGTATATAATATTTCGTCGAACTTTTATTGTTGCTTACACTCGGGATTTTTCGCAGCATCACCTTTACGCGCAGGTCGTCGTGATCTATTCTGACCTTGAGGAGGTGCATCACCGTCTTCTTCTTCCTCATCGTCTTCTTCGCCATCTTCTTCCTCTTCCTCCTCCTCTTCGTAGTCTTCATCTTCGAGGGCCTCTCCGGTGAAATAGAGGACGGCACGGGGTACAATCCTCTCCCGAATATACTGACCAACTTCAAAATCATTTGTCAGTCGTAATTGAGTTTCATCGTCCAATTCGTTTTCAGGATCATCAGGAACTGTGAATGACAGAAATTAACATTACTTTAACTCATGAACTCTGATGAATGTTGTGAATGCCGTTTTAAAAGAACTTTGATGACATACCAGCAGGTGGAGAGAAGAAGTTGAAGAACGAAGGAACTTCCATAGGCTTATTCACAGTCCTCGTGGTACCCTTTTGCTTATGCTTCTGCTTCTTCCGGATCATTATCACAGTAACATTTTTCCCTTTCTTCCAATCGATAGTGCAACCTCGGCATTTAACTATCTCAGGTCCTTCAAAAGAGAATGGATTATCCTCCTCCAATTCGCATTTCATATCGTACGTTTTCGTCAAGACTTCATTAGTAAAGAATTCGTTAGGAGAAAAGTAAAATTCCAAAGTGAACCCCATTGGATCAGAAGACATTTTAACTTTAATATCCTGCAGGTGCTTCAGTATAGGCTCGTCATGAGGCTCAGTCATCTCAGACAACATCTCCACTCTGCGAAAAATTGTAAGCCAAAAGTCCGGTATTCCAGGCACTTTCTCCTTATTTGCATTCTCTCCTTCCAATTTAATGGCTGCAACCGAATCTGTAACTTCAGCGTCTGACTCGGAACCCCCATCGAAGTCGCATTCATCTTCAGTTGGTTCATGTTTTCCGGTTGTGATAGCCAATCTCTTCTCGAAATAAGGCTGATACTTGGGTAGATATTTGCACTCCAATGCATGTAGTTCAGAATAGAACTGTGCTTCAATTTTGGTCACTTCTAGTTGTATTTTTTTAAGGGCTTTGACTCTCTTCTTCACTTCGGGTGGCAAGTCTTCGAACACTTCTTCTCCTCCAGTCACCTCTCCTTCTTTTGCCTCCATTGTCTCATCTTCGTCTTCAGAGTCTTCATTAGTGCCCTCAGCATCCACAATTTGTTTCTCTAAATCTGCCATCGTTATAAAGTAATCGATGAAATCTGAAAGAGACAAAACCATGATACTCTAACTTCTTCATCTTTGCGTTCACTCTGAATTACATCTTCCTTTAACCATTTCCTCAGCTAAAAAGCTCAGAAGGGCAATAAGGAAGTCAAGGATTGCCACGGATTCGAGTCACTGGGGACCATGATGCCCTCTACAGATGCCCGCTCACATTTTGCCAGCATTTTAAAACATCATTCAACGGCCGAAACGAGTATATACAATTAAACTATTCAACCCACGCGTCAACCACTCTATTATCAAGTGGACATAACTTTAAACTACAGCATTACTACAACGAACATAACACATTATTTGCAACTCTCCCTCAGTTCTCCCGCTGAGATAATGTGGAGTCTAATGAAAGATCTAAAGATGAAGTCTCCATGTGCTCTACTCATGTTAACTCCTCAAGTCCTACTGCTTCTATTGTCCGCCCTGCACGTGCATGACTTAATTTAATAGACGACTAAAATTTAACGTGGCGGGAAGCATTACTATATTAATATAATGTAGCTACATAAATACTACTGCTACCCGGATTTAGCATTACAAGTGACTCGGGGATCGGAGATAAATTACCTTCAGAATCGTACTATTGTGTTTCTCTATTCAATCTATTAGATCCTAACTAAAACGTGACTTAAAAAGTTAAAAAATATTATACTCCCAATTCATAATTGCCACGTGCCATTCCTCTCAAGTTCTCAATGCAATTGCTCACGAATAAATCGGGACATGCTCTAAACCTGGATTTTAATTCTTATATACGCACATAACTTACATAATTTAAAGCTGCCCTCTGACCTCTCATGATCTCATGAAAACCAACAGCATGCATCCATCCTAACTTGACTTGACACCCTCACTCTCGGCCGTATCATTGTACACAGCAATAATGATACCCTTAAACCTTAGTGTTTATGAACTCCATTCCAATTGCTTTGAAAAACCATGTAATTAAAAGAGAGGGATCAACTCTTACCTGCAACAATAGATTCAACTTCGTGGTCGCTGCTTCCTTCCAAGTCAGTAAACTTTCAAAATCGAAGCAGTCAATGAATGGGTAGCTGTGCTGTCCGTGTTTCCACTTTCTCTCTCCCAATTAATGACAACCGAATTTAACTGTTCACGGAGTATAAGAAAAGTAAAGAAAATAAAATGCAATTTAATTCGGTTGGCGTAGTTTCGTTACCAGAGCCACAGTGTAGTTCTCATCAGGAGCACGGAACGGGAAGTCACATTCGAGTAGAACCTCTGTGAAAATGCGGTTATAATCATTTGCATGGCACTTCTTTGGCATGAGATTATGCACAGGGTGAGTGCTGTGTGCACGTGTGATATATCCTTAAAAATCCAGCGACTATAGGCATAACCCTGCTCTCTACGAACCACGAGGCAACCGAGATGGGCAGAGTAGAGGGCTAATAAAGCACATTTACCGCTCTTCCATAGCAAGCACGTTTGTAGCCCCGGCTACATGTTTGTTCGCGCCTTGGATATGGAAGTCTAATCCATCTGCTATGGAAACCACAAGGCGGGGAATTTTTTTAAAATCGCCGCGCGACCATCAATTCACCTTTTATATATAAAAACTTAATGCATTGAGATATAAGCTTTAGGGAATATGAGGTTTTCGCGGTTCTTTAGTTCAGTAAACCCTCCCAGCGACCTCTATATACTGCTTTTGAAGCTGACGTGAACTTTTCCATTCCTCTTAAGTCTTTCACCAGTAGCCGTCACCCTTCGCTCGCTTTTACTTTCAACGTTGTCTTTCAAGCTCTATCTCGTCTTCCCGTTTTTGCACAATTTCTGCATAAAATCCTTGACGGTATCGAAATTCTGCGGAGCTTCAACTTAAACCTCATACTTTTCAATGGTTTCCAGTTTTGGTTGCTACTGTTTTTTAACCAAGTCACCAGTGGTGATGTATAAAGATGGAAGATTACATTTTCTGGTTTCGGTTGGCGCAAAGTACGGCACGCGGCGGGATTCCCCGGTACCACATACCGTCGAATATGGTTAGATTTAAGTTGCCCCTACATACGAATGACAGTTCTGGCGTAGTGGATGAAGAACTGGAGCTGTCATTCCAATGCAGGAGTTCGAATACCAATCCATGATTAGTCAGTTGAGGTTTCTGATACACAATTGCATTACCATCCATGGGTACTTGCTAAAATGATTGTACTTTGTTTTCAAGTAAATGAGATTGGGCAACTGTGTAAATTTTTCAAGAAATTCTACTCACTATTCTCTCAATTATGACAATAACGAATACAGTGTACCTCTGCGCTGCAACAACATTGCAGTACTTTACACAATTTAAAGCTCGGAGAGAGCCGTCTTATCTTCTGTAATTAGGTCGTCGAATTATGTGTTAAGTGATCACGATTTATGAAATTATAACCGGCAAGTAGAATGTAAATTTCAACTTCCAACTAAAACTCAGCACCAGAGCTAAGCTCGTCTTCTCTCACACCAGTCAGTTCACGAGTTGTAGCAAAAATTGAAAGCGTAGCATTGAAAGGAAAAGTACCAATTCTTTTATTGCTACTATTAGTGATCAGAATCATCAGGATCATGACATGGACAATATACATCTCCTTTACTGAAGGAGGGCGGAGTTATTGGTATTTCCATGACATGGATTCACTATTTATACTTGACTTTAACTTTTGTAGATAATGGTTTGCAGCTTGCTTTGCATTTAATTTATGGCCGGTCGTCCTTGAGCGGGACGTATACGTACAAGTGTGTGTTTTGTGGTCGAATATTATGTCAGTTGCGCACTATCATAACATTTTATCCACGAACAACAAACCGAAAAAGCTCCCAAGAGCTCAGCCTTCAAGGTATCTTTAGTATCCACCCGCATTCCTATTTACTTTGTGCACTGACACTATTATCTCTCCCCCCCCATCATAAGCAGCCTCCAAATGCACTTCGTCCTAGTGACCTTACTCTGTGCAATTTCCAAGTCCCCTTGCTTCCATCCAGGTCATTTCATTCTGATGTCTTTACAGTTATCCCAAACTATTTGGATTATCCTTGTAACTGAAATTGCAAGCGACCTTGTTCGTTCGGTAAGGCAAGGGATACAAAAGTGGTAGACAAAAATAGCATCTTGGGAATACTGAACCAACTTCAGGAATGCCAATTCCTTAGACGGAATTGTAATATTTTAAGTTTATTTTGAATGACTATCACCTTCCTTGTATGGTCAGGACTTTTCGTTGTTAGAGTGTATGTGAAGTTTAAAATTTGTGAAATCTTATGGAGATTTTGTTGAGATGCGTAGTTAACGCTAATATGTGGATATTTCTCATTTTCTAATCAATGATACGGATTTGAGCAAAGCTATATGTAAATATGATGTTCTCTCTACGGCATCTCTCTATGCTAAACGCATGTATCTCTTCATGACCGTGTCAGCTTGTGAAAATGATTTGTTAATCTAAAAATAAATGTATAAAACAGACTCGTTGTGCTCTTGTTCCTTGCAGAATTTGCAGAATTCAGTCAGATGCTTCTCTCCGAAAGAAAGAGAGAGCTTGAGAGTAAAATATACGGTTGCCTTGACTCATTTACAGCACAAAAACTACAGACCGAGGTCTTCTCCATCCGCGGAAAGAACCCATGACGAGACACTTGTGACACGTATAATGTATTTTTTGACAAATATTTTCTAGGATGGTGGCGGCATAAATTAAATAAGATATTCTTCTCAACTCCTCTTGTCCTTCGACACCTTTGTGTTCCACAAGAGTTACACCATACACACTTCGGATTATGTCCAGCTTATCATTTATGATCATGAGGGGAGACAATGTAGGAGAAACGGGTATCGGACTAGCAAACTTGCTTTTACTTTCTCAACTTATCCGGCAAGTTAATTTTATACCAGGAATAATCTGCAACCCCCTTTCGCCCTACCCCACGCTCTTCGACTGCTTTGCGCAGCATTGACATAAACGGTAACGTTTGTATCTCTTCCGAACGTTTATCTGTACAATTACATAGAATTACACACAGAGGGGAAGGTATAGACGAAGAGGGCAGGGTTAAGAAGAATAATACATGGCCTTATGTGCAGTAGAACAGAGGGTATAATAAATGGGATTATTAGAGGCAAACAAGTCACACGTAGTTGTGGAGAAAACTAAACCCGCATCTTTGATCTTAGCTTGTTCCACGTCCATAGCCTGCCCGAACCATCCTCCGATTTCTTTCGTCCTCATGTTCAATTGGAGAATTGAAAGAGTAAGCCTGTAAATGTCAGGGAAAATAATTCAAAGTATTGCTCTTTCGGAGAATAGGTGAAATACCGAAATACGTGAGCCAAGCGGTTTGCCTATGCACACCGAAGGAGTGTGCTAACAATCAGTCGGATACGGAGATTTAGATCAAGTCCCTCACATCTTCATGTTGCACTGGCATAATTTTTCCTCTTGTAGCCCATAACCCGGAGCGGGTAGAACAGGCGGGCGGGATGAGGATGCTTATGCCAGGACGCCAGCAACGCCAGGCGGATCATCTCATTACGTGGAGAGGAAAGGGACAAAGTAAAAGCTCTAAATGCGTATTTTTCTTTTCCTTGACTACAGTTTTGTGTGCACTTACTCTTAACTGGCTGGCTGGTTGTCTGAGGATTGCAGGACCTGAGATCTCTTGCTGTTTTTTTCGTTTTCGCTATATTCACTACACTCCAGCTGTGTACAAGAAGACTTGCGGGAACATATAGTAAGATTTTAGTCAGCAATATTTCAAAGCAGAAAGAAACTCAACTCCGCTGCATAACTACTTGTACAAAAGGAGGATAGATGGGAGGAAACGGAGAGAGGAAAAACGGATATGTCCTAATATTAACGTTTCCCCAACCAACCGCTAACTTCATCCTGCCTGGTAGTTTACTCCAACAAGTCACACGTTTCTCTGATCATGAGAATCCCATGCCAAACTCTTCACCTCCGCACACAAACTAGATAACCACCATCCAAAAGCAACATTCGGATTTTCTTTGCTCGAACAATTCTTATCTGAAACCAGGATTTTCCGTTAGTTATTCCAGTATCAGATATCGTAATTAGGAAAGCGTATAAACGTATCCGGGGGAAGTCCTTCCCGAAATGGATCAAGGTAGAGCTAGTTTTAAAAATTAAAACGCTTCTTCCGTGTCTTCCTTCCTGCATAGTATTAACTACGTGGGTGTAAAACCGTGCAGAAACTTACAAGTCCCTTGGATATTTTTATTACCCCAGGAAAAGAACATTTCCATGAATTGTTCTGGCAAACAAACCGTTTAACTAATTTACGAACATCCGAGCCCTTCGGCAGTGTCTTGTTTCCACGGCCAATTCCAGAGGTGCTGATACCCAACTAGTGTTTGAACTTGTTCCTGTGCCATTGTTTCAGAAAAAGGAAACAGCGCCTCAGTAATTCCAGCGTCAATTCCAAATTCGATTGGAATTTTGGCCTGTATCCCGATTTGTTTAGTAAAAGCCATAAGTTTGCGAAAATCCTGTTGGAAAGAAAGTTAGAGAAATCAGCGTGCAAAATTTATCTTAGGAAAAAACGTAATACTGCTGCTGCAAGAGAAGCTTAGATTCCTTCTCGTCTCCTTCATTCCTACGTCAGTTCATCACCCCAGTGAAGTATTTTGTAAAGAAAATTTCTCATTTCTCCTTCAATCATGTCGTCTCCAAAAGAGTTTCACATTGACGCAGTATACCCTGAACCACTTTCAAGGCTTAGGAGAAGCCAAGGCGTACTTAAAAGCGACATTTCTTCTTCAGCGCTTCATCGTAGAGCTGTAAAGAAACAAATGCATAGAGGAAGCTCTGGAAGGTTTCGCACTCAACCTGTAACTTTTCACGAAATCAAGGTGAGCTGACAGTTTGCACGATAAACTAAGTGTTTTGAAACCATCAGAGATTCTCACTCAAGATCAGTATAATCCAAGCAGCTCCAAGGAGCGCAGCGCAGTGCAAGTAAATTGATAAGCCCTGTAATTGCGCATGGCTTTTCCCAGGTTAGGTGTCGGTTATGCTGTGAGGTCCCTGTATGGTTTTCTCCACTCCCATCTCATTTTCGATGTTCTAACTTTGCGCTAAGTTACACTACAAGTACCTAAATCAAATTTTATTTCACAGGAAGTAGATGAGGACAATATAATTGAACCGGAAGGAGAATGCGGTACGGGGAGCGCAGGAGCGATTTACAAGTCGGAATCTGATTTGAAAGCAAAGTTTGAGATTTTTTACCGCTCCATCAATCCCAGCATCGAGAATACTACTTCCAAACCGCAAGCGTTTCCTGGAGACATGATTTCTGGAGCGTCCAACGAAACTGTGCCCATTATTCCCACCGAACTTAAATCGAACCCTGCACCGATATTCATTTTAAATCTGAAATCCGACTCTCCAGCCAAATTAGAAGAATCTAAAGCGTTCACCACTGAGCAATGTCATCCTTCCCCTCCCATTATTTCAACAAGCTCGCCTCAGTCCCCACCAGCGTCACCTCCTCTCGAGATTCCCTTTAACACAAAAAGTCGGCCATCCTTATAATTTGAAACAATTTAATTAAACTATCTAGTCAGTCAGCAGTCAGCAATTGACGCCAGGTTCTTCAGTAAGAATGAAGACCACCAAACTTTACAAGGATTTGTTTAACGCTTCAATCTGTCCCCGTTTTTTCAATACCAACGGTATATATGTATACTAATCCCGGTCCTTTTATTTCGTTAGCGCTTCGGATATTTCACCTCGAAATTTTCAAGAAATTGTGGGCTATGGACAAACAAGCTCAGAGCAGCTTGGTTTTTTAAATAGGATCGTATTAGAAATTTGAGTTGGCCGTGCATAATTATAATTATTTACAAACAGAGAGTTAACTTAATTACAACTTATCATAAAATATTTGTAAAAAAATGCGCTAAAAGTAATTATGCTATGCTTGTCGGTTTGTGTGCCTTGTTAGAGCCAAGAGCCATTTGAATCTGCTCTGTTTGAAACGACTACAATAGTAGCATAACGCTTACGCCAAACATGTGTAAACTAATGCATGGTATTTAGGCTTATTATCCGGTTTCTATGTTCCAGCTTAAAAACAGTGAAATGCAATTGAACCCAAAAAGAAAATTAGTTGCTGAAGCGGTTGATCATTTCCCAGATTTAAATCTCAAAACTTCCCATTATTTTTTTTTATCTGCAAAAAATGTTTACTGGACATTAGTACTGTCTTGATCACAACGAGACCAAATCAATCCGCCCTTGCAACCATTGCAAAAGCGCATTGCTGGGTTTCCCGTTCTTACTCACTCTGGCCGTGACGTTCGTTCTAACTGCAAAAACTGAAGATTTCACTGCAACCACGTTTATCGGAATGCCTCACCAAAATTGGTTTTAATAAGAGTTAGGCTTAACTGTCCCCATGATTACAAACACACAATCAGTAACTACATTTAAATTTTGTAGTGACATCGTAAAGTGCGTTTCATGATTCACAACTTGTTCTATTCCGTATTATCTTACTCTTACGATTTCAGCCTCTTATTATCTTTCAATCGCTCCAACGACCGATTCAAAGTGAAACTGAAATTTTTGTAATAAAAAATTCTCGACGGCAAAATCTTCTTTATTACAACAGCTTTCATGTATCCATTTCTGTTATCAGACATACAAAGGGTTGGATCATTTTATCCTGCACTGTACAGCTTTTTTTGTGAATGAATCTCGTGTTACGGTACGTACAGCTTCAAGATGAGGATGACGAGCAATCGTAATATCTAATAGAGATAGAAGGAAGGATTTGGCTTTTTCGAATAAATTACCGATTAAAACAGGTCCGAATCTGCGCCTAATGTCTTAAACTCCGAGAAACCAGCAGATGTTGCATAAAAGATAATCTTAAGGCGCCAAGAAAGAAACTCGGTTTGCATACAGCAAATCTTTCGCAGTTCGTAATTAAAGTCAGGACATGGTTGGAAACGATCGGAAAAGTAGTTTAAGTATCAGTTGGGAGATATTCATCCTGTCCTCGATTGCCCTTTCCAGCATAACATATAAATATATGTGTACTCTTGTTTTGCATACCGACTGAATGTAATCCAACTTTTTCGTAATATGCGGCAACAACTATTTTCAAAATTTTGGACTTCTTCCTGCACACCGAGACACACTCACACTTGACTAGGGTTGACATGTCATTGGTTGAGACTCGTACAAAATATTTGTATAATTATGATTCAATTCGTTGCAAGGCTATTGAAAACAAAAAACGACCCAAGGACGACATCTAAGGATTTGGGCATTTTTTAAAGGAATCATACCCAAATCTTCATTTCACAAACGATTCCCCTGATTGCCCCAGGGCGTCTCAAGTTCCCGCCGAATAAGAATAAGATTTACCCAAGAGTAAACCCCAGAGTAAGACCAAGAGTAAAAGTAAGGTGCTACCCAGACACACATAAGCACAGGTGCTGCTGATTGAGCTGCAGCTCTGCCTGTTTCGAAGCTAAATCATGCAACTCTTCCGCTATTGTTGAAGGTGCCAAACTCAATTTCCTTAAACTTGACAGTGCACCGTTTGCTCCGAGTTCGCAACTTTGCGTAAACGGGTTAAGTCATTTTGGATAACTTATAGCTCATATTTTTTCCTTGTCCTCACAAGGTCAAATTACTCTTTTGTTACACAAGAGGATGTAGCAGCAATGTCAGGTTTTAATTGTAACAAGTTCGAGGTTTAGAACCACCAAGAAAACTATGAAAGTCATCACATCGTTTACCATGGTAAGCAAATAATTTAAGTCTACGTTTCTATCAAGTGATTCTCTGGATTTCTATGACATTTATTCTATTTAGAGAAGATTGATAAAGAGTCAGCTGTCCTCTATCTGTGTCGTAATCACTATGTATTTCATGTATCTTCGATCCCGACGGGATTTATAGAAGTTAAGATATGTGTAGCAAGAAGGCGTTGGAGATGGATAAATAATTGATAGGATTGGCAAGAATTACGAAAAGAGCTCCAAATGCCCGGACAGATTGCGGGAAAGTCCGAGAAAATTCTTAATACCCCTCTCTTTGACTGTAAGAGTCTTGAAAGAAGAGACGGATGGCAACTCCCGTAGACAACATGTTATTCCTTGGAGCAGAAGAGGATTGTTAGTAATGCGACGAAGCCTACATTTCCCAGAAGATGGTATTTTTACCCGGGTAGTTGCCAAGGCCGGGATGATTCAATGCAATTCCCCCGCGCATAATACAACAACCCCGGGTAGTGTTTCTCTATTTCCTTAGACTTTGCGAATGCCCGCTCTGTATACTCTTACCCTAAAATTAAGCATCCGAGTCCAAAATGTATATATAGTTTACCCGTATTGGCTACTGCCCTATCAAGAGTACTTTGAAGAAGTAAATATATACTGACGGCTAGTGTAGCGAAATTCTGAGAAAATATCATCTTTAACTCAACTAGAACTTGCTCATCGCCCTTAAATCAGATTACTCATACCTTATATATGTACAGTATGATACGTCCTTCCTACCCCTGGCCTTATTGTTCAAAAATATGTCTGCTCTAGCCTCTTATCCCTGATAATTTACGAGTGTTGTCCACAATTCAAGAATAATCTTCATATGCTACATAATTTTACGCTTCCATTTGCTGACTCATTAAATATTCCTCTTCTTAACTCCAGCCAGAATGGCCTTTCCTTCTTATCTCCTCCAGTCTCGCCATCGACATACGTCGTAGATTTTAGGCAGATTACACAGTTTTCCTTTGCCATTTTTTGCATTTCATTTCATTTCTACCATCAGCTTTGGAAGCACATTTCTGCTATTCTGCAAGGATAAAATTTAAAAAAAAATGACCCGTAATTCCCCTTCAATATTGTTGAGTGCGCAATTAATAACCAGGGGAAGCAAACGCTGTGCTTTTACCCGGCACTGCAATTATGTAAAAAACTTTGAGCACCTCATAGTAAGGCACACTGCACACTACAGGAAAGACACCGAGAAATTTGAAATGTAGTTAAATTTAATCATTTTGGTCGTAGTTAATATCCCTGTTAAGGAATCTTCCTACTTTGGCCAAATTCTGCCAGAATTCAATCAACACTATAGGACTTATCCACAAATAAGATTAACAAAACTAGGTTCCCGGCTATAAAATTTAGCTAACTAAAGCCAATGTAATACGGACATCCAAATTATTTGCTTAATCCAAGCATTTGTCTTTTTTAAAGTTCAAGTATTTTCGAACAAATGATTAGATTCCAACACGATGCAATGCAGCTATATCGGTTAATACAGTATAATATGTACGCGGACCCTGTAGTATACACGAATTTCGCAACTTTGAGCTTGATTTTCTCATTAAAAAGGAAAAAGTAGGAAAATTTGTTAACAGGGGGACTAACTACAGTACCAAGGATGAGTTTCAACTATATTTCAAATTTCTCGGTGTCTTTCCTGTAGTGTGCCTTGCTGTCAGCGTTCAGTCTAACTTGGTATGAAAAAATGTTCCTAGAACAAAGTCTTGAGACTTTACAAGCCTCGAAAAGAGGCCAATATTTCCAAGGTGTTTATTCATATTTCGATGTTCCACATTTGAAATGTGTGTGAACATTGAATACCAGATGGCTTCTGTTTCAGGAAGCAATAACAAATACAATACGATTTAAGGTCAAGCTGCTCCTGTAGCTTTCATGGCCAAAAATAACTGAAAAAGTTTCTAAAGTTAAAGCAATCGTAAACATTGATTTATTGTAGGCCGTTGATCAATTTAGCATTATAGCTGTATGACAGAAGACGAGTCCGACTGAGAGAGTCGAATATCGTAGGACATACTTTGGCAAGGCTAAATTACCTGGCTACGGTTCCTGAGGAGTAGCTAATCATGGTAAGTTCTAGAACATCCAACAAATTTCACGTGTTTCCGGATGGATTTCCGTCGTTAATCTGTACTCTGTACGTGAGTAAACTGAGAGGGCGGCGAAGGTAATGGCGGGGGTGGGTGGCATGCTATGCTGAGTGAAGGGATAAATACATATGGATGCATTCATATAAATCAGGCAAGGGAATTAGAGAGAGAGCGTGTAGGACAAGAGAAACGGGTAGGACACAGGACACATCGGGAGACAAGTGTGTTTTTCGTCCCTTCCTTCCTTATTCACTAAACTCGGAGCTCAATTCCACTTTCACCGGCATGAATTCAGGTTGGCGTGTAATAGCTCTGTAAGCTAAGAGTAAAGGGGAAGCTAGCCTCAATCCTGCTGGGACAGTGAGTGAAAGCCAAAGGAGTAACAGGCACAAGGCATTCCACCAAGGAACATAGCTTACCCTAAGAGAGTAAATTTACTTCCGAGTGACTGACTTCCCGAGGGTTCAAGTCTGCGTGGTCGTAAGGGGAAACGTATAATGTCACCATAGGAACGGCCAGCAAACAAAAATACTCGTACTCCACACCGTTCCTCCGCTTTCTACTGTATGTTATATATCACTACTTTCTCCCAGAAGAAGGCTCGAGCTCATATTCTTTAAAGTCGTCATAATTTTCAACTTTTCACACTTATTAGAGCAAGAAGAGTGGACCAGGGTCAGTTAACCCGAAATTCTCTTCTCTTCCAGGAAATCTTAGTCCCGTCAAGTGAACCCTGTATTGCCGTGTTCCTAACGTGCTTATCAATCGCTCAAAAGCCAAGAGTTGCAACCAGTAAAAACCCTCCAGTGTCACCGCCAAGCGCC
The DNA here is from genome assembly GCA_906901655.1 of Sminthurides aquaticus. Classification (NCBI taxonomy): domain Eukaryota; kingdom Metazoa; phylum Arthropoda; class Collembola; order Symphypleona; family Sminthurididae; genus Sminthurides; species Sminthurides aquaticus. The sequence continues at coordinate 1,077,279 of CAJQTT010000001.1, forward strand.
TTCATACTTCACGCTGTGTGGACCTTTTTCAGAAATCTAGTGAAATTTGAAATAATTTAATCAATAGTGATTTTTCAAGGAATCAAACCGTTTTGTGGGAGCGTAAGTGAATGTTTTTCTAAGAATATTTCACGGCTTACACTTTTACGTAAGACACAAGTGAATACAGGACCTTAATGCCTGCAATCGGTTTTATACGAATACTTTTCCTGACCTCGACTCAATTAACGCTTCACAAGGTAACATAAAAGGAGAGGAAAGTTGCGAAGATAGTCGCTTAGCTGTAAAGGAACATGTCCGTGACTCAGGGCTTCCAAAAGCAGAAAAAAACTAGAGAAAAGCCAATAGAGTCGATAAGAGGTGCATTAGCATAGATTATTAAGAATTTCAAAATTTCAACTGCGATAAAGAAACGATCGGATTGTATTGCTGCTATGATGGCTATGAAGCTCTACTATTGCAAGTTACTCGCTGAGTACAGCTGAAAACAGACTTTTCTGAAGTGGGAACATATTCACAAAATTTGTTATGTTGCCCCTGGTAACCATTATGTGAAGGCTTTTATAGTTATAAATTTTGAGAAAATGTATTTTCTCAAAGTGTAAGCCGATCTCTTAGCATTGATTATGATGCAGCTATAAACCGCGCTGCAGCATAAAAAATTTTGTTGATCATGCAAATTTGTGAAAAACATTTATGTTTTCCAAGTAAGAAAAGTCTAAAATCGGCGTAAGGCAGAATTTACTCTTGCAGGAAGGGAAAAAATAGATTAAATAAGAATAGACAAAGTCCAATGATCATAAGGTTGGACAGAGGAAGGAGACCTACTAGTTTGAGTGATTTAAGGGATTCGGTTCTTCTCCTTTGAGTTAAACTCCTTGAGTTTACGGATTGAGGGGTAAGTAGCGCATAAAAAGGCCTCCAATTATCCACCTTTCTTCATCCATCATTCACAAAGCAAACAGCAAACAAAGAAGAAAAATACAATTTTGTGTTGCATACTACACACACCTTCAACCTTGCTAGCCGCAGCAGATATTCAATTTCTTCTCGTCTTGGTCTTGGATGATGATAATAAAGAGGAAGACTGTGTTGCGTTGCGAGTGTTGCCTTCCCTGGGTTGTTCTTGGTTGGTGGGGAGAGTGACACTGGGGGGAAGTGTTGCATTTAGCCCAGTGAATATTAGAAAGAGCATTTTGGCGTCATGTTCTTTTTATACCCCATCCACCTTACACACAACGGACAGTTTGGATCGTATCGCACAAGCAATGGATAGCGGTGCAGTAGATACGAGATTTTATTGGGAGATTTTTTGCAAATTTTATCTTTACGCTACGCATCCAATCCCGCTACGTGCATGAAAAAAATATAACATCTCTCTTTTCCTATATTGCAAATGATGTGGTGTATATAGGAATGGTGCCAATGTCCAATAGCTTAGATGAAGATGAAACCCTTCAAGAAGAATAGAATATATAACTTTTATAAAAGTTCCCCTACAAGATGAACGGGAATTAGATGCAGAGCGGCTAAGCGTGAATATTTTGATACACATTGCATCCATATCCATCCTTTTCAATGGTGCAGATGGATGCCCTAGAGATTACGGATTCCCTGTCTGCAAACTGCATTTAATAGACGACTCAAAACACCATACCATAATATACAGCATCTTCTGTCATTCAAACGCATCACTTTTTTCTCTCTTCTGTCCCAATTTTCTTCTTGGCTAATCGTGAACATCCTTTCTCTCCTCTTCAATCTATCTTCTCAGCTAATTTAATCACAGATAATGATTCTAATCTTGTTTCCATGTTTCCACCACCTCATATTCACTGTTAAACTTATGAAGAGCGAGTCAAGGAAACTCTCAAGAACAAAGTAGCAATCCCATCTTTTTTTAATTTTCTTTTCTCTAAGGCATCTACGTTTTCACCCTACGTGAACAAGTAATTACTTCCAAATCCAACAAACAGCACTGTTCTTTCATAAGTCATTCAGTTTACTTTGTACTCAACGTTAGGGGAGATAGAACTAATGAATATAGTTCTATTTTTTTGGCTCGTGCCATCTCATTATTTGGCGTGTTTCTGTACAAGAAGTGGAAGTGGAGGAGGATAACCAAAGAAAATTGTGGAGTAATATATAGTAGTCAGGTGGGACGTATTTGCCGTTGAAAACTTCAACCTTGCTTATTATTATGTCAGATGACTGAAGGATAGAGGGACAATTATTGGGAATGTGTGATAAAAGTTAGGGGAAGCCTATAAGGAGTCCGTTCTTGAATCATCACCAACTCCGGTGGTCTACCAACTGATCTTAAGAGTTTGTTTGCATTCAGATTGATCAATTTCTCTTGAATTGTTTCATCCAGCTTTGCGGTCCTCGGTTCTTCTGCAGGTTAATCATTTTTCTCACTTGTTGAGGAAGATAAAGTGTTTTGAACACAAACAATAGGAAACCGCAGAAATTACCAATTCTCATCACACAAATCTTCCTGTACAGTAATATTAGGGAAGAGAGAGCAACTCTGTTGCTGTTTATTCCACGCTTGATAAATTTGGCAGAATTAAATGATTCTCTTTTCTGTTTATTCTTCTGTAGGTTACTCCGAGGGAAACTTTTCATCATGGATTGGGCTTACAACACAACTACGGGGTTAGTATCTGCTTTCACCTTCTCTTTGAGATAATCATTCACCTTGCCTTTACATTGCTGCTTAATTGCTTGAAAACATAGGTTATCCCTAAACATATTGTCCAATTACCGTAAAACGAAAATCATCTTCATCATCCTCATCATCCTCGTGCCTTAATCAATTTTATCATCAAACAAGGAGTTATTTCAATATTTTCTACCGGCTTTCCTTTTATTAAGCATCTGGCATGGCGTGATAATATAAAATATTTTAGTTTATTTTAAATTTCATTAATCAGCTTGTGTTATGATTTATGCTACATATGTTTTGGAAACTGAACATTTACCGGTCTTTGATATTTCTGCCCTTCTCATCCGCCTTCATTTAAAGATTACAGTCTGCTAGTGCATTTTTTCCAGCACTCCAGACGCTAGACTCTACTCTAATCCAAAGCTCCTTTAAGGTATAATGTGCTAGTTACACTGCGCTTAGCAAAATTTCCTCGATTTACGTAGAGAATTGAAGGTAATTTTATTAGAATTTGAAATGTACACCAACTGTCCTCGTATTCAGCTGAAGAATATGGAAGCTTTAAAAAAAGATTGATTCCTGGGTTGGCACTTGGCTTGGTGTAGTATGGGGTGGAAAAACAGCTTCCGCAATCGAAAATTCTGAGAAAAGGCTTAAAACAGATTTTTTGAAAGCAAGCGTGTTGAGCTGAGAGTAAGACAGGCTGAAATGAGATGTTTCGCTGGTAAAATTGGGAGAGGAAATTTAATTTTAGTCCACATTTATCACACAGTTTTCATATCTTCTCTCGTAGCCAGAGATGACAGACGATGAAATCCTATGTAGGTGTGAGCTGGGTGGGAGGGGGCCTGTGATTTTTATCCCTACTTTTCCTTCCCTATCTTCCATCAGTCTTTGTCAGCCAGGTAAAGGATTGCTTTTGAAACGAGCATGAACTGCATCCATCTCTGCAAATTTTTTACGCTCTTCATAAACCTGAGATGTAGGTATTTTGCAATTCTAAGTTTTAGAGTAAGCAGGAAGGCATTTATTAGTCAAAAATTATAGACGTAGTGCTTCAATTCCCCTTCTTCGTCTTGGATACGTTCATGCGTTAGAATGTATTTCATTCTTCACTTTGGTGTATTTTCATTGTCACCCGAGCTCCTTTCTTTGTATCACTCGACCTTAAACGTTAGAATCTGTAGTTTCGATGCATCAGAATCAAAACGTATTCAATCTTACAGCAAGCTTTGCTAAGTCATTGTTATTACATTGTTTTAGAAATAGAACCGAATAGAAACAAAAGCTAAAGATCTGACCACCTTGTATGCATCAGTAGATCCAAATTTCTGCACCTTTCAAACATTTATGTCTTTGAAGATTGAGTGAAAAGTTTGGGAGCAGTCCATAATTTCACCAGAGAAATGTGACACAAAGAGCTTGAGCTTCTCTTGGTCGCCAATTTATATTTTCAGGGAAGCTTACATTGCCGAATCCAAGGTATACATTAATATGACAAGATGACGACAGAGAGAGGGGGATGGATGTTATTGTGAGAGGGTTTTTGTGTCGAAAAAATAAGGAGTGTCAACAATTCATTGTGGTGGATGGGTCTCGCGCAATTTTCTAACCATGTACTCTGTAGTTAGAAGTTTGACGGGGAGTGAAATCTTTGCCTTTGAATCCAATCTGCAAACCTCTTCCCAAACCGCCTTTCTTCCTCATATCTTAATTAAGCATTTTCCGAGTAAGGCGTAACGGGAGGATTTTACTATTGCGGGAAAAATAAGGCAAATCTGATAGAATTCCCAGTATTTCCTTGGCTGGCTCTTCTTAAGCTGAAACTAAGGAAAAGGGAGAAGATACGAGTGTAAGGTAGAGTGCTCAAGTTGACAAGGAAACAAGTGAGAATTAACGGAGTGAAAAAATAGTTCTATATTTTTTTTACAAAAATCTTGTAATGGGAAAGAAGATAAAAAGACAAAAAAGAATATTATGGGTGAAACGCGTTGCAAATCATCTTTTGTAACGGTCACCTTTGTTTTCCTGCACAAAGCTAATATATACGTTTCTGGTTAAAGAAGCATGGAATCATTTTCTCTTATCATCATCATCTCCTCATCTTCTTTTCCTCGTTTGTTTGCCCACCTTGTCGTCTTGAGCAAGAATATTGAAAAGGCGGTAGAAGCGGCGCTGCGGTTTAGTAACACACAGTCCACCATTCACTCATTCATCAATGCGTTAGCTCCACGAATCTCGTTTTCTTTCTCAAAAAGACTAATTAAAGCGCAAAACTCCACATGGGATTCTTCTGTGGCGAAAGAAAGGTGTTGTCCTTTACATTTCACAGGCGTGTAAAGTAACAGTATCACCTTAGGAGAATCCCAGGGATTTAGCTACGCACAAACAAGTATTGGGTCATGAATCAGGAATTATTGTTGAAAGGAGACTGCCAAAATTGCCGCCTCACTCCCTTAAGGGAGTACTCCTCTACCTAGAGACTACCCTGTTGTGTCTGATATCCACGACAAAGGATTCTTTAAATCTGAGCATATAATATACTTTAAAATCCGACAAATTACCAAATGCTTTAATTTAAATGAGCACGTGTCCGACTGCTAGTTGTACACTTTCATAGTTTTCCCTGCCCTTCTCTTCCGTTTTCGTCAATAACGTTTTGGGTCCCGTTCAGATCCGTCAATCTAGAGCAAATTAGAATCACATTTCTGGTACACCCATAGCCAGCTGCCTTGGCTTTTACTTCTGCCGAACTGAGGGAAAGAGCAAGTCATTTTCTGTGTTTTCTACCATTTTTTCTTCCATATTCTTCTCGAAAGGAAGATGAATCGCACATTTTCATTCCGTCTCCACCACTCCTCCCTCGCATCAGTCTACTTACTTGCAATCACATCTGCTCCCCTTTTTGACTTTTCGTCTTACTTTCGTCTCACAAGGATTCCCCGCCCGAATGACAATTTTACCCATACCGGAAGGGCGACATCGACATAGTCTTTTTATTTCCATCAACTTGATTTTCTCAATTTTCTCGATTTTCTCCTTGTTATGCAGCGTTTCCATATCGACAATGTCTGCGGATGAATTTGACCCGTTTCCATTGGGTAGATGAAACATGCAATCCTTGATCAACAAACTAGTACTAGAGTTAGTCCGGTTGACAAATTAGTTTGTAGTTTACAATGGTACACAGAAGCGACTATATTGAGTGGGAGTAGGTAGTGAACAGAAAAGGTTGTAGTTCCATCAATTATTTACTCCTCCCTGTAAGACAAACAACAGGTGCATCTTACAGCCGGTTACAATCTCCTGCAGCTTTTACTACGGTGTCCAGTTTTTCTATTGTAGCCCGAGACTTCAGGTTTTAGGAGACAAGATCCGAGTTGTGAGGAGGATCGAAAGAAATACTGGTAGCAAAATAGTTGCAGGAGCTAAACTCCCCTCGATATCCCCTCGCAATTTCTCAAATAATGTGAAAAACTAGGCACGATCTAGACGCACGTATGAGATGAGAAAAAAGTAATTATTTACAACAGATATTACATACGCTTGCCAAATGACTACTCCATTTTCACCATTAAACGACAAGTGGTGTGTAATGTATCGCAAGAAACCACCAGGGTAGCCAAATTAAATGGTCGAGAGAGGGAAAATCAAGTTTCAAATTACGCTCAAGTTGCATCTTACAGTAACAAGAAATGATACCTAGAAAAAAAACGTGTGAAGGTTAAGGATCAAGATTCGTTTCACATCCTAATTATTAATTTAGCTAATCTTTGTTTGAATTGAAACAAGTTTTAGAAATCCCAAAGAAGCTCAAAGTTTTCCAAGCTTTCCTATAAAAGGCAATTGACTATACTGTAGAGATTGGAAGATGAAATGTGGTTGTTAATGTAAATGTAAACATGCAAAGTTAATTAATTTCATTGAGGTTCGGTCAAGGGCAGAGGCAAGGCTTTAGAAGAATTGCTAGTCTCTGTTCTTGTACCCGAATAGTTGACTTAATTTTTATTTATCCAATGAGTATTTTGTCTGCTGACCAATCCTTGTTATTTAATTTAATGTACTTTCAAGGGATACTGTTCAAACATGAATGAAAATAATCAATTTCTTGCTACACTGAGAATTGTTTTAGATAGCTTATTTCCGATATAATGCGATTAGTAAGCTTATTTTGTAGCAGTGATAATGATGATCTTGCTAATAAAATTCGTGAAATAAGTTAAATAATAGCAACTGCAGAAATAGCTGTGGTTGAAACAAGTAACAAATTTTTTATGTGACAAAGATAAGGTAGTATGAGAAGCACAGTACAGCATATAGAAGGAAGATTATATTTTTTTTATTTTTCGTTGGGGTTATTAAAAATCATTCGGCAACAAGTTGTTGTGTTGGTTAAAGAGTCAAGTGCGTAAAGCATAGGATTTTAGTGAGCTTGACTGCTCAGGTTTTCTAGCTTCTTAATAATTCTACATAACAAAGTCGGCAGAGAAGGCAGACAAGACAAGAGCCAAAAAGATTTAAAGATGAGTAAGAGAGAGAATTGATTTCCCAAGAGTTGATTATTTCTCTGTCAGTTTCTCTTGCCTCTGCTACCTCCACCTACTAGTTTGTTGTACAGGTTTTGTGAGAGTTTAAGGAAGAAGAGGGCTGCTTCGTCTCTTGTGTTATTTCTGAAATAGAGATGAAGAAATCTGTTAACGGATTAATCCACATGCACATAAAGTTTAATGGTGATTTAAGGGAGCTCAACGACTGGCGTAAGTGTAGCTGTCGTATTTATTAGCGGAATACTAGACGGTATTAAGTTTTTTACCTGGGAGTGCATGGGGCAACAAAATTGACTTAGATTCAAGGTGCGTATCCGTCGTAACTAGGCTCACTTCTCCCTTCTCTTGTACCCCTCCCCCACTCGGAATATGAAGCCATGTGTGAAGGAGATTATGTAGAGAAGGGGTGGAGGAGGAGTGATGATAGTGGGACTGTGGGACTGGGCTTTTTGCCCTAAGATTGTACACGGTAGTATAGGGGTTTGTAGATGAGAGAATATGATGTTGGAGCTGCTATAGAGCTGCAATTTTGATGCGGTTTATTCTCTCTACCTGCCCAGGTGATCATTTCATCAGAGGATACCAAAGTAGTCGGAGGAAGTGATACCAGTCTCGAGATTTGGTGCTACGGAAGATTGGAGATTCGTTTCTATTTCCAAACAAGCTTTACACGTGTCCGTCCGGCCATCTCTCTTATTGTGTGCATGCAAACAATTTTGCAATTCATTGCAAATTGCAAGCAGGCGTGACTTCCTGTGTCATTCTCACCTCCTTGTTTCCATCGCCCTCCCTTGCCGTGTACGCTCGAGATCCATAATAGGGATTACGTAGATGTGAATCAATCACAGCGTCTTCATTGATAAAACCAAGGGGACCACACGTGGCCTAAGGATAATAGAATCTTCCCGGACATTTTTGTTTTCTCCATTGTCGTGAATGAGTCAATAGGAATCCAGCATTTCATCACTTTCTAATCACATTCCCCAATTTACTGAACCACTGACACAATTGGATTAACCTCAAGGATAGGAATGGAGAAGAAAATAATACCCAGCTCCTAGTCAGAACGTGCGTCATTTCTTGTCAACCTGTCCACGACGACGAACGCTTGCACCGTCTTCTAGTTTATAGTTTTCTTCCTTTCTGCACGGAAGGTATCATTATTTTCACCTGTCCCCTCTACCTTTTGTTTAGTTGGTGCTTGTATACAAACTTGCTTCTCTCACCGTGGGGACTTCAGTTTTCCAGCCTCACTGACTTTTCATTCAGCAGAGCTTCTTTCGAATGAAGTTTACTTGAAACAGTCTTGTGATTCTTCACCTGTCTTCTTTGTTTCCACAATCCTTGCTTCACTCTGGATTTGATAACTTAAATTCCTTTTAATTCCTTTGACAAAATGTTATGTGAGGTGACTCTGAAAGAAGTGAAGTGAAGTTTGACAATTTTTTTAATCTTTTACTACCCAGGATGAGTGCCGGGATAGGAGAGGATCCAGTTCAAACAGTTCCAGTTCCTCTGGCTAGGAAAATAAAATTGGATCAACAGGTAAGAAATTATTTTCTCAACGTGCTCTCCCAGCATCCAATCCAATCTCAGATCCAGAGGTGTATTTCACAGTTTCCCGTCGGCCTACATATAATTCACGGAGCTACATCAGCACTAATTAATTGAATCATACTCGTATTTCGTATCAAAGCGTATCTCCATCAGAAAAGAGTGCATCAAGTTTGATGAATCTCATATTTAGTCATCTTATTGACATCAAATGATGATTAGTTAATTAAAATTGAGCATGTCGTGCCAAGAGTGAGTTGTATCACTAGATTTTTGAAAAGGCCAGTATTTTGCGAATTGACACTTTAGGCATGAATTCGGTTGAAAAAGAGCGTGTTCCAATTTTGGCCTCATCTTCTTCCGCTGATGGCGGCTATTCACCAAGCTATGTACTGCGACGAGATGAGGATCTATTACTTTGTACTTGTTAGCTTTTCAAGTGAGAACGTCAGTCGTTTGAAATTGAATGAATAATTAAGAGAGTTTAGGCGTGAGGTAAAGGAAAATAAGAGCAGCTTAACCACTACGAAGCAATTTCAAGGCAAGAGTCGAGACTAAAAGCGAGGAGGTATAGCGTGACAAGTGTAGCACTCAGCATCCATGAAATGTTGGGGAAAAAATGAGAACACCTACATAATTTCATCCGGATATTCATGCTCTACTCCTTTTCCCCCGTTATTATCTTTACGGTCCATTAAACACGAGAGAGTCAAAACTACTTTAGAATCAAATATATCTCTTCCGATTTCGAATATACATCGCTATGGCTGCGGAATCCTCAGGAAGCCTCCCGTCGTTGCAACATTAGAGGATAATTAATTCCCTAGGATTCACTCAACTATTGAAATTACCCGTAATTTTGTTCATAATCCTTAATTTGGATGATTGCGAAAGTCCCAGGAAGATGTATATGTGAATCTACTTTGAAACCAAAATCTACAAAGTGTATCACATTTGTTTGGAATCATTTGCAAAAAAACAGAAGCAGCTTATCGAATCTCGACAAAAACAGAAACGTAAACAGTCAGGGATGCCGCATATTTCTGACGCCAGAGACATGTCGACCAGAGGGACCACAAATAGTGTCGTCTCTTCCGCTCGACGACAATCTCGTCCGACCACGGCTCTCTCACCTACACAGAATGAAAATTCTAACATCGGTAAGTCATCACAAAAATAAACAATCTTTTCCTTCACGCATTTTTTCCTTCCCGTGTATTCGACGTTGAACAAGTACTTCTTGCTCTGAATCTGACGTCTGAATCACGTAGACTTGTGTAAATTTTATCGTATAGCCAAGCTAAAGCCTACATCTGTATTCTGGATACAGTAAATAGGATTCCGAAGGTAGAAATGCATTTAGGAAAGAACGAAGAAGAAGGAAAGAATGAATTACAAGGGCGGTGGTGGGACGTTGTTGGGAGGAAGAGATAATTATGTCTGCTTCGGACAAGTGAAACACTGAAAATTTAGCCTGTGGATTAATCTGCAAAAAGTTCCAAGTCCACGCACGGTCAGTTGCTTATCTTCCCATCCAAGCTCTACGCCTGCCGACACTAAAAGCTTCATCCGTACCCGTGAACCTTGTCTTCAAGTTTACACGCTTTCAACATTTGCACACCTTAGGAGGTACTTGAGGGTTTCATTGAGAGGAGAACAGAGACCAGCATGTCTCTCCCTACTTGATCTTGATCTTGCAGTTTTCAACGTCAATTGTCTTGATATCAAAGTTTGACTCAGAAAGTCTCTGTCAGTGCCAGTTTAAATTGATCCTCCCCCCAGTTTTACAGTTTGTGGCTATGGCTAACCACCGTCATCTCCAAGAGTCTAATGGGTTTTCAATTTTGTCATATCCTCTCGGGAAAATACCGTAGTACGTATTCTGAATCCTCATGAATACCAGTATTCAGTATTATCCCCTACCCCCGAGTCTACCATTCTGCCCAAGGCCATTTAATGCTGTGTCTTTATTCAAATTTTGAGTCATTTCTCGCTGGGATCATTCCCATTTTATATTTTTCTCATCTGTGGCTGCGTGGTTGATTCCCTCACTGATTTTTCCATCAAATTTGATGCCAGCGAGAAGATTTATTCCGCGGTCACTGCCAGAAGCTAATAGATGTTTTGAAAACGATTTAGCCGCAGCAGCTGAGCCCGATAGTAATAATTCTCTCATCCGTCTCAATCGTAGTAGCCACACTGTCTGTCATTATCTGTCATTTAGACCGTGGAGGAGAGCTTGTCCCCTGCACAGTTGAGTTACCTTTAGCAAGTGTCGCTGACGTGTAGGGTGAATCAATTATAGGATATCGATTTCACTTTGTCGTTCTAAACGTTTTGTTCGACATCTGCAGTTCGGTTTCCCAGGGCTGTCTTTGTCATAATTTCTCTTTGTTACAGTAAAAGGTGCATCCGTTCCTTCAACTCCGATAACTCCGGACGAAATAACGTATCCAGAAGAGATCAAAACCTCTGAAAGCACCACTAAACTCTCTAATGCCTTACCTGATTTAGAAGACGACCTTGAAGTCCTCGAAATTGAGGATACAAACTACTTTCGCCGGAAATCTCTTACGGCGGAGGAGAAAAACGGTGAGTCTATATTTGTTTTACCATAAATACATATTTCTTCTTTTCGTGTGTATTCTTCGCCCCTCCTTCCTGCGTCATACATGGTCTCAATTACGAGTGATACAACCCTCCTTGTAAAGCGTGAGCGTTAAAGATATGGCGCTCAATCCCTCACATTTCACACAGATTGCTGTGCCACACAGAATGATGGTTCTGTGAAAAAACATTGCACTGTCCAACTTTAGCTACCTTGTGTGAATCTTTGCGGGGTGTGCATATATCTTTGCAGAAATTTTGATTTTTATACACGATAACGATAACCCCGCATTTAAAGAATGTGTACTTGGACGCATTACACAAAGATTAAGGATTCGGGTTGTTTCTTTACACTCTCTCTCAAGCCCTATTGTCTGTCATGCTTACTGTAGAAGTATGTACACTGTACCTGTAAGCTACAGTCGTGGGTGCGACTTCCTGATTTCTTAGTAACGTTGGTACCTAAGTAAGGGCCAACATGTTTCCAGTAGCACGCATTTGCCGATTGTAGAAACAAACTTTTCGAGGACATTGGAAAAGGAAGTGAAGAATAAACAAAGAATAGGAAGGAAGACGATCTTTAGATGCTGATAAAGGATAAAAGGATACGGCAGAGATGTGATTGTAATGGGTGCGATCGATGAAAAATGTGTGTGTTTGGGTAGAACTGAGTTTAACTTCTTTATTCTCTCGATGCTGTAAAATGAGCTAGTTACTGAAAACAATATGATTTGGAAGAAGATTCGCGCGAGAGAGGATTTCTGGAAGATAAAAGCTTCTTCCTATCCTTTGCAGATAAATAGCGCGTGATTTGTCCGACCCAATCTGAACTTTCTCCTTTTCTTTGTTCTTTGTATTTCGTTTCTCTGTCTTTGATTCTTGTATCTCATACACTTGTATTTCTCCAGCTAAACTGTTCCTCAAATTTTTCTCCCTCTGTGTTTCCTCCACTGATATGTTGAGAACTCCATAGTTTATTTCAATATGCTCTTCCTGGCTTTCACCGAACATGGCCCTTTTTCCGGGCCATGTTCGGAGCCAAATCAGCCAAAACCCCGTGTAGGGAACAACTTCCATCCAACCGGATTTATTAAGATTGGGGTTGGCTATAATCTGTATTTTGCTTTACTCTACCTCTACCTTATTTCTTCGCTTGTTTATGGATAGCATGCATGATTAAATTGCATGGTATACAGCACGTAGTCTACGTTACGCAGAGGATGAAAGCTGGAGAAAGCAGGCGAGTCGTTCTGGTAGTACTTTCATTCCATTTCAAGTAAGCTAAATCGTCAGAGGTTGAATATTATGTGGAGTGGTGCTTGCTGGCTTAAAAGAATTTTTGAGCAGATAACTTTTAGGGGTGTGATGGTGTGAAGATTATCCCGTAAAATTTCCATGGTACAGAATACAATTTGTATAAGCTCATCTTCCTTCAGGTGTAGGAGTAAATGGAATTTTGAAACTTCATCTCATTTTATCACTCATATAATGCTTAGTTTCATTCCTGTCTTAACCCGTCCTCTCCATCTGGCAATTTCTTTCTTATTTTTTCTCTGCTGTCCCAATCTAGTTTCTGCTTGCATATTTATGGGCTCTGGCTCGAAAACTAAGACTTTCTTCTGGAGGTTCAGTCAAGTCAGAACTAGGCACTAGCTAGGCGACAAAAATTGTTGAGGACGGCTGGGAAAGGTTGTCGTTGGCAAGAAGGTTGACTCCAGGTGTAGGTTTTTTCATGAGGGAGTCGTGTAGTGAAAGAGGGAAAGAAAGTGATTCATATTACGGGAATATATATATGAACTCTTGAGAAACTTAGCTATGAGTTACCCACCCGAGCGGGTAACTTAGTACAACTCGAGAATATTGGTCCATGAAAAGATTGAGACTGAGCTTGATGAGATGGGAAGTTGGAAGAGAAAGCAAACAAAAATTCTGGAGAAAATGTGCCATGGAAAACGTGAATGTAGAAGGTACACACGTATTCAGCCGTTCCATTCATTGTCTCCCGGAGAAACTTGTATTGACATGCTGAAGACTATTGCCAAGCTGGAAAGCTGGATGAAGCTAGCCAAATTCAGTACTGTCGACTGGAGCGGAGGAAAGAATCAAGCAGGCCAAGGCCTTAGTTTAAAAGCCTTAGGAGAAAGAGAAGGAAGGAGTGTGTACAAAGGATTCCCTCGTCTTCGTCTCCTCATCCGCCTCCATCCATCCCTCCATTCTATAGAAATAAAACAGAGATTCATCTACCGAGCCAGTAGCTACAAGTTGTTGGCCTAGTCAACTCCAATCCCAAACACATCTCCCTTTACTAGTTTTTTCATAGTTTTCTCCAGCCTTTCCTGGACACTGTTGAAAGCGAGAAGCCCTTGAATCCCCTTAACTTACTTTCTTCCTCCATTCTCCGCCTCAACTTTGACAACAAGCCCTACTAAACAATTTTGCATAATGATTACAAAAATAGTCTATCTCCTTCTGAGAAGCGGAGAGGAGCATATCAATCAGTTTCCCGTAGCAACCCTAGCCCCACATCAACTTTCACTCAAGTAACTCTTTTTACCATGCAGCGTCCTGTGCTTCGAATGTGTGTTCAACCCGTATTGTGTTCCATTTAGAGTGTATTTCTAATCTCACCAAACATAACTTTGCTTAAAGTTCTCCCGTTAAAAAAATTAAAACAGCTTAAAATCTCTCGTCATTTGTTAAATAAGAACAATTAACAAGTAATCAGTTATACAATTTTCCTGTTACCTAAATTAAACCAGCACCAGTAACTGGAAACTATAGATAACTATTGCCGTTCAAGAGCAGCATTCTCCCGAGCTGCCGTGATCCGTGACGCTCAAATTAACATAAGTTTATATTCCCCGGTAACCCTTGCAACGCACAGCAAACAGCAAATTGTTTGTATGACTAAGTAAGTTTCTGCGGGATCACTGTACAGAATATAACATCCCCTTTAGTCCAGAGCCAAAGGCCTTGACGGCCTTCCAGAAATGTCAATTCATCTTTACTTCTTAGTCTCCCGTAACTTCATCCAAGTCCTTACGTGCATCCAACTTGTAAACGTCACTTCACTAGCGCCTATGAGAGATTCTTTCTGAGTATCCCTATAAGCTGATTAGGGTAAATTTGTCAGAGATTTTCTCAGTTCTGTTCTTTATCTTTTCTCCTTCATCAATTCTATAACATTAGGTTACCTAAGGAAACATTCAACTTTCACGTCTTCCTCAAGTTACGACTAACTAGGAAGCGGGTTTCGTAGAATATAATACAACCCCGCTGCACCAGGTTAATATCCGAGCTCGGATGTTTAATACCATTGGACAGTGAGCATCTTACGTTCCTTTGTGCACACTTAGCAGACTTTTCCGCTTAAAACTGCTGACTACAGGGAGAAAGTATAAAACATTGAGAAAAACTAGGAATAGAACTTAAAATCCACTCCATTTTGCTCAACTTCAAAGAGAATTCCAGAGCTTAAATCCTAGCGTCAATTGTCTTATTATCTCACGGTACACGCCTTCCGGAGATGCATTTCCAAACTCCATTACCTCGAAGGGTGTCCGGAAATCTAGCTTTCGTCTTCACCCAAAGTACACAAAACTAAATGATAAGAAAGAGAACTCTCACTCGGTATACTTAGGACACAGAAGAGAAAGTCAGAGAAAGCATAAACGGTAGCACATTCACAGTATGTCTGGAGGAAGCAGCACCAGAAATTATAATACATGGAAGAAGTCTAAAACTTATCTTGTTGTACCCCATTGTGGGAGTGCATGTCTGCCTACTAACAACTGACTTTCTCCTCCATTCCACTCATATTATCTTGCTTTCTCTTTTGCCACCCATACATACTTCTTCTTAGGCACCCAGTGTATTTAGTACATGAGGAAAGTTGAGAAACTTTCTAGAACAAGTGGCTGCTAGCTAGTAGGTAAGTGAGTCAGTTCAGTAGTGCAGCGTATAGTCGAACTGAAAGCGCGGCAAGTAATCCTCTTAGCGTACCCGAAGCTCCTATTTTTCAATTGAGCCCCTAAAAATAATCTTTTCCTTGGTCTATTTTCTTCCCCTGCATTTAAATGAGATGAACATGGCTTTAGGTCGGCAGCTCCAGTCTATATTCAAATACACCAGCCCCATCTTCGAAACAATACAAATTTCTGCTTTCCAAGCAAACCCCCGTACAGACCTCAACTAGCCGATCAGTAACCGTTATAACCTAATGCATTATTCCATTCTTGAGGGGAAATATACTGTGAACCATCAGAGATTATAGCCAAACCGTTTAACCCCCTTTCGAAGGTAACCATGCCAATGCCAGCTACATGCTTATACCGCCGCTTTGCTTCAACTCCAAGTAAAAACTTGTAGAAAGAAACCGTAGGCAAAAATCAAAACACTAATTCCACAATCTGTACATCCCTTTATTATATATTTTACCATAGTTAGTAATAATTTATAAAACTGAATAACCTTAAATGACAATGTATTTTATATCCATAACAAAGAGCCAAATCATACGCATACTGTTTACTTCCTGTCGGTACTGAAACTGTTGTACACAAAGAGTCAAACTGTATTTCCAGTCATTTATGAAATACTTAACAACGTTTTGACGAAATACTTGCTTGGAATTGAACATAAGCTACGATCGCAACTGTTGATGTGAGCCTCAAGGCATAAAATAATTTTAAATGGTAGTCGGAGGAGAACATAATCTGCTTGAGAAACCTTTGAAACCGTCTGTGGTTTTCACTGCTTCATAATTTGGCTTGCAGTGACTCTTTTTCACTGAAACCTTAGTCAATGAGGTGAATGGTTATAAACTCAAACCTGCTCTAGGATGTCTGAAGCAGAAAATCTTTGAAATATTGTATAATGAGTTTCATTATCATAAGTTTGTAGGGAGACTAAAATTCTTCGCACTGTTTTGGAATGATCTCCACTTCCTATTCAGTACTAATGCAGGGTTTATTGATATAAAATTATAGAAAGAATGTGGTCCAAAATTATTACTTCAGGAAGTGTATTATAATATGTAATAATGAGTAAAGCAAAATAGAATCTAATGAATAAAGAATCCTGTCTAAATATAATAAATTTTCACTATAAACAAAAGACTACCTCTGCTCTGTAGTGATAGCATTTACATGACTCTCTAAAAATCAACGCTTTAGCTAAACGTTTGCAATTCCTTTTTGAAAAAACTTTTCAACGGTGTTTCCCCCACGTTTTCTCTTGGAAAATACCGCGAAAGTGGTCTAGGGCTCATGTAAGAAACTTTTCCACAGCAGAGTTCCCTCCGCAAACAGACTGTGACATAGGGGAATCTTTGAGGTTTGAATCTCCCTTTCCTCAAAGATTCCACTCGTTTGAGCTGGCTGCATTCTGAGTCAACTTTGTCTGAAGAGCAGATAAGGACCCAATCTTCCCCAAGAAATATGTGAAATAATATGACGAATGCACAACGGATGAACCCTGCAAAGCTAACCGACCTATAGTGTCCCCAATTCATTCGTTCCTTATTTTCATGTGTACGTACTTCTCTTTGGAGATTTTATATACGTAGTTAATTTGCTAATTGATATGTTCATTGGATTATATTCTAGGTAAAACAGGTAAACCAGTCCTAGACGCTAGGGGGATTTCTACATCTGAATCCTTTGACGGTTCCGCCCCTGTCGTCCCCACTTTACACGGAAGAAACTCAGGCTCTGAGCAGGCCGTCAACGGAGTTCAATCCAATGATAAAGGAAACTCTGTAAGTACAATTTAGCAAATAGCTATGAAAACTAACTTGATTATCCAAAGGAAATTTGATCCCGGTTCCGGTCCCGAAATGACGGAAATAATCCTTTCATTTCTTTATAATTTCCGGGAATTTATTCCCCAGTACAATCAGGATTATTCAAGATTCGCTGTATACATAAATGACATAGACGGATTCTAATGTATGTTGAATCAGTCATGCAACATGATTGCAATTCTTCTAGAATGTATTTGATTTTTAGTAGTTTCTATTCCAAAACTTGACGAAAGCAGAATTGAAAGCATGGCCAGGTGCCAGGTGCTAACAGTAGCAGGTGGATGGAAGAGAAAGGATCAGGTTGAGTAAACCCAAAGTAAGGTGCAGACATAATAGTTACGATTAGAAAGCTTACATAGCGACTCTCGTCTGGAGTGAAAGTAAGGATAAAGAGATAGAAACGATCTGGGTTTGATTTGGTTCTTCACACCCTTGAACCACGTAACCGTAAAACCTAACCAGTTGGAATCGAGGGAGCCCCAGGGAAACAGGACAACCAGTGATTTCTTCTTCCCTCAGGATACTGTCAGAATCAGAATGTTTGCATTCCCATACGTACATCGAGTTCGAATTGGATTAAATTTGGAAAAACTTGCCACTTGGAAAACTTGGACATTTTTGCGTAAATCTAAAGAGAAATCCTTCCCAATTTTCTTTTATCTTCTAGTCTCTCTCATTCTCATACATATATACCGACTTCACTTTACGTCTCAGGCAGAGGACATGTACGTTTCCTTTTCTAGTTTTCCAGTTTAGAAAACGAGGCTCGTTTTATCAATATCCAGTTCAAATAGTCACGTTTGAGTCTTATTCTCACCCCATCAGTTTAGCTGAGAGCGGCATGGCTTGGAGATTATTGGACCTAGAATTAAGAGTGGCGTGAAAAGACGCTGTGAGAAAGTATAAGGGGCAGGAGAAGGAGAAAGCGAGAAATTTTATTTTATAAACGCTTTCCCTTGAGGGAAATTGAACAAGTTGGACTTGGTGAAGAACTAGATGCTTTTCCTGCCATAAAAGTGAAAAGTCGTAGGCTAGATGATAGATGTTGCTAGAATATAAGGATGCTAATATCCAACTTAAAAAGCTTTTGATGAGATGAGGAGCAAGCGGGATATAGGATACTGGTGTTCAGAAATGTGGCAAATGTCTGGAGGGAGGGTACATTAATCTTATCTTTCCAGATTTTAAGTTGAATATTTCAATAATTTGTTGTTCTGTTACCCATGTGCCTGCAGCTGGATGACGATAACAGCCCACCAAAATTCAGTGTGAATCTAGTGGAAGTGATGGATAACATTGAACAGTTTGTTATGCAGCCAGCCGCTCAAGGGTTTCTCATTAAATGTCGGATTACAAGAGACCGGAAGGGGATGGATCGAGGCCTGTATCCAACATACTACATGCATTTAGAGCGAGATGATGGAAGGAAGGTGAGAACTGTTCTTTTCTTGTTATTCTCCAGTGATGTTAAATTGTTTCCATCAAACTTTCTCTCCTTAATTCTCCACCTGTCCTTGCGGAATAGTTTTTCTTTTCCTGAGCAAGTTTCTCCTCCAACTTTCACCTTCACTATCCGGTTATCTTCTCGCAGAATACTTCAAGTATAAATTACGGTGGTCCCATAGCTCCTCCTCATACTATTTTCAAGTTTGAGGTACTCAAGGGGGGCGAAAATATGAGTTTCCCGTTTCCCTTTATACTTTTAAATTGGTACATGAGTACGTTACATTTATATGTAGCCTTTAGAAAGTTTAATTCTTTTTTAAATTTTGCAGGTGTTTCTCCTTGCCGGAAGGAAGAGGAAGAAAAGTGCGACGAGTAACTACTTGATATCAATTGATGCTACAGACTTATCACGTGGTGGAGACTCGTACATAGGGAAAGTTAGATCTAATCTCTTAGGAACACAATTTAGTGTCTTTGATAATGGAGAGACGCCTAAAAGAAACGGACCTTTAGTGGACAAGGGTACGTTGAGAGAGGAATTAGCAGCCGTTATATACGTAAGTTTTTTTTATTCCAAGTGTTTGGTTTGAATTCTGTAAGTACTGTTTGAATCGGTGAATTATTATTTACAGAGCCGTTTTCTACTTAGCGACAGTGTTGCTTTCTCATAGCTTCACATGCATAGTTACTGAAAATTGAAGTGATTTTGTATGCCCTTACAGGAAACAAACGTCCTGGGTTTCAAAGGTCCTCGTAAGATGATCGTAGTCGTTCCTGGAATGTTGAACGAGACCAAAAGAAAGGAATTCCGTCCCGAATCAGAGAATGATAACATTATAGGCAAGTTGCTTAGCCCTCTAGTTAAGCCTATTCTCATTTCTTCCTTTCGATCACGAATCTCTTGAATTGGCAATCTCTCTAGAAAATCAATCCATGTGGAATCAAATATCAAGCGCTCTTTTTCTCATGAAACTCATGATTCCAAAGAAGAGGGGGACGTGAAGCATGATTTCATGATAAAGTCCAAAGAGGATGACTGCTATTCAATCATTTTAATTCTCTTCCTTCCGATTTTCTTGCAGAGCGATGGAAAAGTCGTCGGATGGAAGGCCTTGTAGAACTAAAGAATAAGACCCCCGTCTGGAACGAAGAGAGCCAATCCTATGTGCTTAATTTCCACGGGCGCGTAACGCAGGCGTCCGTAAAAAACTTTCAAGTTATCCACGAGTCGGATGGTAAGTTATATTGTATATTATGTGTCTGTGCATCCATCCATTTTACGTCCCGCAGTTAGTTGCCAATTAAATTTTACATGAAAGTAATAATATATTGGTTTTCAAAATTCTAATCCAATTTTACTTTTCTTTCATTTCAGAGGACTACGTAGTTCTCCAATTTGGACGAGTGGCAGAAGATGTATTCACTCTGGATTTCCGCTACCCTCTCTGCGCACTTCAAGCCTTCGCAATAGCTCTCACAAGCTTTGACAACAAATTAGCATGCGAATAGTTTCAGTCAAATTCCAGAATCCCTATTCTTTTCTTCCTATTTCACAAAATTTCCTACTGAAATCCAGAATCATCATTGGCCTCCCGTCCCTCAGAGGAAGTTGTGTAAAAGGTCTCTGAGCTTTCCAGCTATTAGTTAAGCAGGAGGTAAGAGCTCTCTAGAGGGCTGGAAAGTTAACTGAGTTTCGCAATACGTAGCCGTAGCCTGTGTGATATTTTTTATTTTCTGCCCTCTCTTCTTCATCTTCTTCAACTTATCGCAATGTTTTTTATATTAAGTACAATCATTTTAACGTTATTCTTATATTAATTATCCTCTCATTACCTATCAACAAGTTAGCCCACCGTCCTATTCAGCAGACAGATGAAAGAAACGTTGGAAGCTTTAAATACGTACTGCTGTAAAATTAACTCTGTTACTGGAACCTAGTACCTAGACACAGGCAAGACCAAATACAAAGAAGCAATCACTAATATGTTTTTACTTATTAACGTCGCAGATAGTTGTAAAAGATGTATTCCTAGTATGATCGTCTCGTCTGCACAAGGTCTCAGGACATTTTATGGGGAAATTGAGTCTGTAACAATTAAGTACAATCCATTCGATTCGTACTCATCAATCCTTGGTATAGTCGTAAACGTTAGATTTTCTATCATGTCGTTCGCCAATTCCTATTGTACTTTGGGATTGTATGCAACTAGGATTACGGATTCATTTTTGGAATTGTGATACTCTAGACAGATACATCCATTCTAGATTTGTATCCCCCAAGCTTTATGTTTCGGCATTATAAGTAAGTGTTGAGCACTAAAGTCCGAACTAGAATGGGCTTACATACGACCATGACATCAAATCAACCGGCGTCTGTCACCCAAAGTGAAGTTTCACTTTACCCGAGCGAGGTGTTATATAACATAGCAAAAAAGCTCCGAGGAAATTATTGGATTCAAATCAATAACTTATCTGTAATCTTGTATCTCTTGTTGAGTTACAAAAAGAACCTCGCGCAACACCTAGTTGGCACTTTTACAAGAAAGCGCTTAATAATATGGAACGTGATTTAATTGACGTCACTGGGATAGAACTCTAATATCATGTATGTCATATATGTCAAATATGTGAAATCATGTATGTCAGAGTACATGTAATGTGTTTTCCTAACAGAGCCAGCCACTAAAATATAATTATTCGTTGAGATGACGTCGGTATTGTACTGAAGGATTGATTTTTGCACTTGAATGCAAAATTTAATGCCTCCTCGTATCGTAAATAACTTAGGACATTCGTTAGACCTGTTCAAAGGAAATTTTGTGTAAGATGGAAACCTATAGTTAAACATTGATTGTACACGCCCGTTTCGACTTTACAAAACGAATCTTAAAATACTTTAATAAATACTATGAAATCAAGTTCTTAATTATATAATTTCATATTAAATACACATTTTCCTCATTTAATCCCAACAATAAGACCAGCTCTTATGCATGAATACAAGTTTTGGCAAAAGGTATGAAGTTTGAAGGAGAGTAACTCTCCATAAATCAGGAACAAAGCCGTTGACTCTTATTAATTAATCAATATTACCGCTGAGTATATAGTATTTGACCTTGACGAATATGACTTAAAGAATTAAGTGAAGGAGGGTCATGTGATAACGGTGGTGAAATTGTTTGGAATTATTCTGACTTTTCCAGGTAAATCCAAATTTTCTCTGGTAATGGAAAAAACCCCTATGAATGAGTGCTGAAGGAGATAGTCAGATGAAACTCTTGTTCTGATAAGATTGCAACTCCCTTAATTATCTTGCTGTAGACGTGGAAAGAAGAATCTTTTGGTTGACTGGGTGCAAAATCTTAGGAAATACATATATTCAATTATATAATTCTTTCCTTTAATTTCCTTCGACCCTTTCTATTACCAAATAGCGCTGAACTCTAAAGACTCTGACTTGACTGATCATTATTCTTTTACTTTTCTTTGTCCATTCGTTGATAAATGTGGGATAGCGTGTGTATTAGTCTTTCCATTGGAGTGTCAAGTGGGGACAAGATTCGTTTCCCCGTACATGTTACACACATGTTACTCTTAGATTTTCGATGGAGGTTATTGGTTATAGACGCTGCGGATGAAGCTGTTAGAGATTTCAGACCGTGATAACAACCTACCACACAAAGGAAAAGAGCTGATGCTGTACTTTAACCAGGCTCGCAGAACAGTAATTCATTACGTAAAGTATGGGCGAGACGGGGTATATATATGTAACTATAATCAAAATCATAACTGTTTGGGTGCAAAACACATTTCGTTTGCACCAAATCCTCCTTGATTTCAACAAGGCTCCCTTTCATATCGCTCCTCCGTCCCGGCTTAATGACCAAGAAAGAAGATACAGTAATCGCTCCTATCATTTTCAATCCTTCCTTACCTAAAAGCTCATGATTACACAAGTTTCTAGAGCATTTTACACCCATGCTTTGTGGTTTTTTTCCTTGAGAGGACATGAAGAGATTAGAAGGGATGGGAGCTGAAAAGTGTTATAAAAACGGAAGGGGATTATTTTGTTTTACTCAGTCAAACTTCTGCGGAGTTCCCTCTCCCTTCCTATTTAAAGACAGGAGAGCCATAGCCAGAAATAAACTTTCTGACCTGTTAGGAATAGTATTATTTACTATTAGGAAGAAAGAGGGGAGTAAAGTCAAAAGTCGAGATACTTAATCCAGTGTATTTATATCGGGCTATGCCAAGCCTTTGACCGCAAGTTTTCATTCAGGCAGTCTGTTGAGCGGACTGTCACTAAGTGAGCAAGCCCTGAGAAAGTAAGACATATTCCTTATTATTTGTGGCCTCCCAACTTGAGTGTAGGGAAACGTCGGTTCTGAAGGTACAGTAAATTGTCCTCAGAATATTTACGGAACGATTCTTCCCCGGGAAAAAATAATCAGACTTAGATGCTCACCGCTTATTGTATCTGCAGTTCGTCGCCCTGGCTGATTTCTTTTGTGATTTATTTCAGATTTAACTGATTTTTGTGCAGTGCACTCACAATGGGGTATTCAAATAATATTTCCGCATTCAGCGCAGGGTTAGTTTCCCTAATACTTGTCGTCTCCTTATCTGCCGAAACTTTAGGAGAGGATTATGTTTTTAAAATAGACCACCACGAATTACCGGTAAGGGACAAAGTTGATTGCTAGCCCTCACGGCTTCATGAAGATACCGAACTTTCCGAATTATTTCAAGCCACATTCCCTCAACCCTAACACTAACGCTCTCTCAACAGGTGGACCATTTTAGCTTTTCCACGAACGCTACTTTTAAGCTTCGCTTCTTATACAACGACACATACTGGAACCAGAGCGCAGGAGCGCCGATATTTTTTTACACGGGAAATGAAGGAGACATTACATGGTTTGCGAAAAATACCGGATTCATGTGGGATATTGCCCCAGAATTCCAAGCACTCTTAATCTTTGCGGAGCATCGGTACTATGGAGAATCCATGCCGTTTGGTAACAAGTCCTTGACGGTAATGCAATACATGCCGCTTGTTCATGTTCTCAATTCTGCAACCACAGTTCAAGCTAAAGTCAATTAGGGTTGCAATTTGCAATGATAATTATTTTGAATAATCCTTTTGTCGTCGTCAACAGTCTCCAGATAAATCCGGCTACTTAACTTCAGAACAAGCATTAGCTGATTTTGCCAACTTATTGCAATGGTTTCGCTGGAAGCACAATGCTAAGAATAATCCAGTCTATGCCTTTGGAGGTTCTTATGGTGGGATGCTCACTGCGTGGATGCGAATCAAGTATCCTCACATTATTGACGGGTAATTGCAAATCATACTTTCTCCGGCACGTCTTCTACATCGACGTGCCCCCAAGTAGCCAATTAGAAGCTAATTAAAACTGTTCTGAATACCAGAGGAATCGCTGCATCTGCCCCACTCCTTCAGTTCCAAGGGATTACATCCTGCAATGCTTTCGCTCGTATAATCGGAGATGATTTTGCCGCAGCCTCACCTGAATGTGCTGACTCCATCCGGGCTTCCTGGAAACACTTGAACAGCATTGGTGCAGCAGGTAGGATGATGAAGGTAAAACATTTTACTTGACGAAACGTGTGGCTGTAAATTTAAACTCTTCTTCAATTTTTCCAGATGGTGGCCGTGACTGGTTGTCTCGAACCTGGAAGCTATGTAAACCTTTGAAAAGTGTAAATGATGTGGAATCCCTCAAGAGTTGGCTTTCCAACATATATGGTAACTTGGCCATGGTAGACTACCCATACGAAGCAAACTTTCTGTCTCATCTTCCGGCTTATCCCGTCAAAGTATGTCCACGAAACGCAATATTAAAAATTCTAAGGCCCCCAGGGTTTCATCTACATTTAGCACTTTCTGTGAAAAACTTATTAATTAATTGGATTTCTCTGGGTTACATAGAAAGTCTGCGAGAAACTCAAGGACTCAAAACTACCCGACAAGCAGCTCCTTACGGCTCTCTTCGAAGGTGTGAGCGTTTACTTCAACTACACCGGTAAATCAGACTGCTTGGACATCAATCAGGATGCTTCAGCATCCCTAGGGGATGAAGGATGGGACTATCAGGTAATGCAATGGTGTCCTTTTCGCTGGTACCCCGCGTCTAACAAGGCCAGCACTAATTGGGCGTCTACGTTTTTACAGGCGTGTTCAGAAATGGTGATGCCCATGTGTAATGACGGAATCCATGATATATTTGAGCCTGCAGTCTGGAACGAAACAGCATTTGCAGAACAGTGCTTGAAACGTTGGGGTGTAACGCCCCGCCCCTACATGGCGGAAATTATTTACGGCGGGAGGGATATTTATGCAGCATCCAACATAGTTTTCAGGTACGCGTAGTTTTGTGATCCTCTGCAAACTCTTATAGAGTACACGTCAGAATTTCGGGACCATTTTAGTAATATTGGTTAATCTTTTCGCTTTGAATTTCATTCCAGTAACGGACTTCTGGATCCCTGGTACGGCGGTGGCATTCTCAAAAGTTTGTCAAACAGCCTTGTTGCAGTAGTTATCCCAGAAGGTGCCCATCATTTAGATCTTCGTGCAGCAAACAAGGATGATCCACCCTCAGTACGCTTAGCTCGAGAAGTTGAGAAGCAGAATATCAGAAAATGGATCGCCGCCTTCCACTCAAGGTACAATGACGAAGATGAGGATGACCAACATAACTCCTTCCGCCCTAGCAAACTCGACGATTATGACTACTCAACGACGACCAACGAAATAAACCGTTAACAACGGTTTTGGGATTCACATCATCTCATAATCAATTTCACTCTTTCTACTTTTCCCCCCAACATTTGTCTGTTGTTTGCAAAGAAACTGCAGAGTGTTTTCATGTGCCTTGTAAAAGTGGTGTTGAAATAAAGAGAAATCCATTGACGTTTTTCAGACGTGGTATTGCAGATTTACAAAACTCCTTCCACCGTTCTAGAATTGGTATTATAATTAAGTGGCTCGCAGTTCCAGGTCTGCTAGCTCTCAAAATCCCCATTAATTTATCAGGTTTGGGTTCAAGAGACTGTTTCTAGTTTCTAGTTTTCAGTCAAGTTATATACCAGCGACAGTAAGGCACTGATGAATATTTCCAAAACGCCTCCATTCTGAACTCTTCATACGTTGCGCTAGAATGCGTTCTAAAATAGTCATGTAGATTTTAATTATTTTCTTGAATTTTCTCCCTCTAAATAAGACAACGTATTCTTACATTCTCTCATCGCTTCTGAAGCTTACAGGAATTTCCCCCGTTTAATCTACTCCCGAAGCGCTTAATTGTCTACGCTTGTACTACATTGATACATACGCTATCCCTCTCCCGCGAATCCTGTTTCACGTGTTCACCTCATTTCCACCATTACCAGTTTCCCTATTTCGCAACTTTGAACTTCCATTCAAGAACAAGAACTTGCACGGATATCGTCATCCAAACACGGGCATATAAGACACATTTATCCGGCCAAGAGTAGTCTAAAGTCTAAAACCTAGACGAGCAATAATACTGGAGAGCGTACGGGCTAGATCGGAGGTCTAAGCTATGTCTGCATTCTCTCCATGGAATATTTGCAGCTTTTTTAGGGAAGGAATAACAGAACACTAAAATCTACTTGTACGAAAATTTTGTCCAGGCCGAGGACATCCCTGGAAGATGCATCTATTGTAGTTGATTAAGCGAAGCATATCTATTGTCTATATAGGATGACATGCAGTCTTCCAGGCATGTATCCCGCATATGGCATATGGAACCTGAATTGCACGCATGCCGAACCCGCGATGCGGGAGAGGCGGTGCAATGCGAAATTCCTCCTCCGTCACGAGACAGGAAAGGCCTAGTTTTTGTGTACGCTTTTGGAGTGCATGGATACGAGGCAGGAAAGTCCGTCTCCCTGTCCCTGTCCCATCCTGCTCAACGAGATAATAAAAGGCTTCTCTCTCTGTATAACTCTGCGATGTATATATAATTCTGTGTTTTGTACTAAAGTAAATAATCAGTTAAAGTTTACAAGAGAATGAATGAACTGTAAACAAAGAATTAACCCTCCTTAATTGTGATTTCATCAAGTGAACATTTAACACTTCCTTTCACCTATAGATAAAAACTACCACAATTATATACATTATCGTCCTAAACACGGATTTTAATCACGAAACTGTTTTTAAAACAAACTGTAATTGTAATCCACCATTAAATTAAATTCTTGTTTCTCCCCTACTGCATTCACAGTTTGTCTACTGTTGTGGAAACCTTTCATACTGCTAAATCGTGCTATATTCAATATTAATTTGTGTGGGTGCTACTAACTAACTGAATTAAGTTTTACTAATATTTTGGAAATTGTGATACGCAGAGTTTTAACTTTATCTATAACAGGATATTTTTATCAATTGTTGTCTGTTTATGATAAACCTTGATGATAATTGGGCAGATTGAGATATTACAGTGGTCCATTAGTTTACACTTTCATGCCGGATGTACAGTTCAACATTTGTGTTAAACTTCCTAGACATAAGTGTGGTTACCATAGTTACCCCGTTTTACACTTCAACACTTTCTGAAAACTTCCTAAACACTTTCTTAAAACTTTTGGCCCGCCATTGTTTAAGCTTAGAAGTTTTGAAGTGTAAAATGATTTGCATAAACATAAGTTTTACACTTATGTGTTCTAATATTTATGTTTAAAAAGTTTTTCACATATGTTGGAGTGTATGTTATATCCGGCATCAGTAAATATTGTTAGATTTACTTTGGAAACGTGAACTATTTATTCTAAAGATGCTATACGGGTGTAGCCGGTGCGCTACGCTCTCGGCTTGATGATCACTCGCCGTGCATAACAATCTGGTTGGTAATCAAACATCTGGACTGACAACCAGAGTCTACTATCGTTAGATTGATTGTAAGTGTACAGATCGTACACTGGAATGTTACACTGTGCAACCAGCTGTTTGTAACTCTTGAAGCTATTAAGGGATCAATTATGCTTGGATAATTAAGCTTGAAATGCGAATTTTATTGGGACGTGTTGTGAGATAATGAGACACCATTGACATCAAATTAAGTACATAGGTACATGCAAAATCAAACTCAACTGCTAGTCTGTGTATTGTAGATAAAATATATTGTTAACTATCTACTTATAATAATAGTTATTTGATATTATTAAGTATTTTTGACATCAGTTCCTAACTCATTCCATCTTATTATTACACTAAGTATGTATATCGTTGATTGTCCTTATTTATTATGATTCTTACATTTTATCTCAAGCATTTGCTGTTTATTTATTATATTATCAGCTGCTAAAATGAATATTCAGATAGATAAGATAAATTTGTGATTGTCTTAGTCCAGTTCGGCTCTGATGTACAGCTATTTTAGATGAAGTTAGCGAATTAACCGATGTCAAGATATCAACTCAGATTGTTAACAACTACCTCTGTTCAAAAACTTGAAGGAGGTATAGCTTTAATTAATTAGAGTTAATGAAATAACTTATCAGTATAACTTCCGGTGGTAAGGGTTTATACGTGCAACCGCGGTTGTCCTTAGAGTTGGTTTAGCAGGAATTTTTTGTACGTGCATGAATTTGATATATTGTTTTTAAATGAATGGATTCAGGATGCGGTCGTTGCGTTGCTGGTGTCATGTGAACACCTTTAAATGCACATTTTAATTTTGTAGCATATACAACAGGGGATTAGTGTTCAATAATAGCCTACTTACTTGTAGCAATACAAATCTCAAGGGTGCATAAGAATTGTATTTTTAGGAATCGTTTTTGTCAATCACGTTATTCCGGATCTTTACTTCCGGATACAGGTTCAATGTCTGAGTCAATTGACTTGTGAAACGCTGTTACAATAACGTGTTAAGTATTTTGAGTACTGTATGTTTTATTTAAGTACGAAATCGCCTCGGAGCTTCCAGCAAGAAAACTATAGGAAATCCTCCAGTCATCAAGTACATAAGTTGTTAGCCTACAATCCTTCTGGTTGTGTCGATCTTCCTGGATTAACTCGACTTTTCCACGAGTTACCATTTTAATCAAGGGAATACCAATTAACTTAAGAGAATTCTAATTTTGCATGATGGCAAACCCTGCAAGACTCAAATTTTTTGGTATCGGAGGAGCAAATAATGATCCTGAGATTGGTTCTGCTCCGGAGATGAGAGGCGTCCTCGGAGGTGGCGGGGACGACGAGGCTGGAGGGGAATATGCTGACCCGGAACGGGAACGGTTGATGCGAATAAGTCGGGTCAATGACGGTTGGAGGCTTAGCAAGAGTTCAGTTTCAAGTGTTTACCATAGTGCGCAAGATATATCGGATTTAATGTCGGACGTCAATTCGGATGAATTCAGCGACCCTTTGCAAAGCCCTCATCGGAGCTACCATTCTGTCCACGAAAATCTCTCATTCGAGAATGATCGGGACGATATTTTTAGCTCCCCGCAAGGATCGCCTGTTCATGGGAAAAAAGTAAGTTGCATATTGTCGTTATCTTCTTCCTTCGTATTTACGTATCCTAGTCCTAGATGACGCATACATATACCTAAGTAGCCCTAGTTTTTACTGAATAATACAGAAGTTTTCATCGTCTCATCTGATCCTAAGCAGCACAAGAGCCAGTGTAGTGTATCGTTGGAAATCCATGCAACTTATTTTGTAGTTAACTCTCTTATACAAATACGACAAGATAAGCAGTATGAGTTACTCTATCCTTTTATAGAGCTTCAAGCCTTGAAGCTAGAGATTCTTTTGAAAATCGTGTTCCATAGGATTATTTCTATCCTCTGCTTCCTCGACCTTAATATTGTTGTTTAAAGGGCGAATGTTTAGGTACTGCGAAAAGTTTTCTGTTCATTGTGCTTCATGTTTGTGACCCCGTGTTTCACATTAATTCGGAATTTACATCGCTCTCACTGGTAACAGTAAAATAGAAATACTAGTTTATTTACCTTAAGTTGCGTACAATTTAGATGATTTGGCGAACATGACATTACCGATATCCTCAAGTCGTTAGACTCGCAAAACCAACTTAACATTTAATGACATTGTGTCCGGCCCTTTTACATTCATGTGGTCAGTACAATACGAACTTTGAGTTAATGGACACTCAGCCCTCACGTCCCTTACAGGCGGAAGTGTCAATGGAATCTTCATTAATTTCCATGTGGAGACCTGTAGGCTGTGTAAGCAGATTACTAGATTGGTACTAGACTTCTGATTGTTTACCTCGGTCATGTCCAAGGTTATTCTACTTTCTTCTCAGTGAAACTGTACATACGATGCTTTTTCTTAAGCATTCAAAGTTGCGATACGAAATTAGATTTAAATTCCAGGATTTAAATGTAGACATGAAGTAACCTCAGCCTTGCTACTGTAGCCAAAACTTGTTGATATTAACAAAAAGTTTTTTTTAACGGTAGTGCGGTCCTCTCTGGCAATTGTAGTTTCGAGTATCTGGTTTTCAAGGATTTTCCCATTTTTTGAAGTAGAAAAGTGTTTACGGATTTGCAAAAATCTCTGGACGTACATTTAAGCGGTGTAAAATTTGTGATTCAGTCACAAATACTGCACGTACTACCTCTTTACATTAATATCATTCTAATAAGTTTCCACACTACCAGATTGTAAAAAGAGATGTCTTAATGAATTCACCGTACAGAATTCATAAGTGAGAAGTATTGAGCTCTGTACAGGAAAAAGGTCCTAGAGAATTTGATAGCAGAGTGTTAATAATTAGGGTTTGAATAAGAAAAATGGATATTGTTAATTGACCAAATAATAGCATCTAGTTAGTCAAGGATGAAATGCATAAACGCGATATGATGAGATGAGATTGCCGGTAGCCTCGACGAGTTTGAAGAGACAGGAAAAGAGAACGTTAGTTACCTACCTGTGCGATGTCTGGAAGAGGTAGGGGAGAAGGGAATATTGGCCACATGTTGGGCACTTCGCGAGCCTACTCGGTATGACCAATGCAAGGTTGCAAAAAGCTGACTGCGATCAGACATTGCGCACGTTCATTATTTGAGCGAGCTTCTCTTGCCTTGGCATTGAAGCATCTTATTGCTCACATCATTCTCCTTGGAGACGATGCTGCGTGCACATGCTTTGCAAATTAAAAGCCGCATGAAGAGTGTGCGAATTCTGTTGTGAATGGCCACGAGTAAGTAACCAGTGGACTCTTTTCTGCTGATTCTTCAGTGCTGCTTATTCCATTTTGCATTTAAATTTAAAGAGGCTGAGATAGCTTGTGTAAGAGCCATCGTCAGTATGTGTTTATTTAATATTTAACCATGCTTCATCTGTGTAGTGCACTGTGCACTAGGGAGGGGGGAGAGACAGTTTTTTCTCTCTCAAAAAGTGGTCTCTGCCTTAGTTCTTATCAAGCGATGAGCTAAGATTGTTGACTCAGTGAATAAGTCTACTCACGGCTTGCAGCATTTGCAATAAATATACACCCTTGGATAATTCCAATAGTTTTTGATGGCTACATCTCTGAGAATAATAATCGACAGTTCCTGGAAATTGATAGTCAAATCAATCACTACCGTATCACGTCAATGCTGGAGTTGTAGTCACAGTTACCCCGATTGCAGTATTCCTTTTTGGTTCTTAACATGTTCTACATTTCGCTAGCTTCAGTAGTTTTGCATAGTGCCAATTACATGTACTGCCAACATCATTCCGCATTCTGGTGAATGTGTATAATCGTGCGCTCTAAGTCTCGTCTAGGCTTAGTTGGAATTCTAAATGATTTCGGAATCTAGTTAATATCCGGCGAGTGACTGGCTGGGACTGGAAACGAGCGCAGTTTCCCTCAGTTCTCTACAGTATATATCTGTCAACCCAACTGAGAGTAATTATGTAAAAGCCTTTAGTTTCCAGTGAGGATATTTCAATCTATCGTGTGTATTGATAAATATAAGAAAGCATCCTGTGCTGTGTCTGTGATTTTTTCTCAATTACGTGTCCTGGAACATGCTCAGAGTGGAATGAGTTCCAACAGAGTTTCAAGGACTCCGGAGTATTCGCTTTTTGTGCCAATATAACCCCACATATAATTCACTTGGAAATAACGTGACGAATGATTACCTATTTTTGCCAGGGGTAATAATCGTAGATATTGAAAATTGTGACCAGTTCAGGACTATTATCACCTCCGATATCACAAGCTAGTCAGAGTTTTCGTATGTAATTAAGGATAAGCAATAGCAGTCCGATAGCTGCATTTTCGATTTTATGGCTGATGCTCGTTAGAAACTGACTGTATGTCGAGTATTTCTTTCCTACCACAGAAGAGAGTGGAATCTTTATGGATTGTAGGTAGTTCTGTAGTAGTATCTGTTCTGTCTCAACAGGATTTACAAGATTGAGAACCAGCTATTAGCTGGCGAATCTATTTCGCACGCGGATGGAAAGTGCTAGCAAGTAAAGATTAGGACATTTTGTTTCCTGCATAAAAGCATTGATCTGTGCAAATGAAAACGTAGTGTGATATCGACTATGGCGTAACAAGCATCTGGGTCTCCAGGGTTGGAATTAGATCTCTTACCGGGGAATTGGGAAGATCACCTCAATTTGCTTACATAGTTTTGCTCATGCGTGGGTTATGAGGAAAGACATGTTCAAGTTTTTATCCGAGAGGATAGGAAATTCTCGGTAGTTCCTCAATTGAGTCCCATACATCAAACTAACTCTTTTTATGTTTATCAGTCTAAATCCGTAGCGTTCCAAGAAGTGATGGCGTTAGAAGATGTGGACTACGTGCTTGTGTGGGAAGGATCCACCGGCACGGATACACAACCTGCGATGAATAAGGAAAAACGGAGAGTGTTTGAAGAAAATCTGGAAAAAGAAGGACTGAAGCTGGACAGAGAAAAAATCGAATCTACCAACTTAAATTTTATCAAAATCCATGCACCAAAAGAAGTTCTCATGAGATACGCAGACATTCTCAAGCTCCGCATGCCAATGAAGCCGGTATGCCAAATTTTTTGATTTAAAAAAATATTATTGTAATTAATTATGAATTTTTTTAAGTGACCTGTTTAAAGGACTGCAGTCGATTCAAATTTTGGCTAGTTATTAGTCATTCACTGTTGTTCAAAAGTTCAATTGTCGCTTTCTTAGTCATGGCAGCTTTGATAAAAGTCGAGTAGATTGACAATAAGCGATAGATGTGAATTTCAGGAAAGAATTGCAAAGCATATCCTTTTAGTATATTACATCCGCGTGATAAAAAACGGAAGTCAAGAGAATGATATAATCTCCAAGAGCTGTGACTTTCTGGTTTTGCGAAATGTTAGCAGGCGCCGTAGCCCGGTCATTCACATTTCCATGAAACCAGAAAGGAAGTTTCTAGCATCAAGAGTTTATACTCTCTTGAGACTGGTATATATTTTACCATGGAAGGAGGAAAAGTGGGTGTTTAGTAAAGCCTACGGATCAGTTCTTTTGCCTATTACTGTTAGCTTACCCGATTCGGTATAGTAGCCAAGAAGGCTTGTAATAGATTTCTTGAGAGTAATGTTTCAGCTGTTAGCTGTGTTATGTAGCTGCCAAGCAGTAAGGTGGTAAACGTTACAGGCACACATATTACCATTTTATCCTTGGAACAACCAAATTCTAGGAGAATGCCTCACAGAATTTGAAATCTTTTATGTCAGTTCAGTTAGTTCGCGTAGTAGACACGTGATTTGCTTCGAGACGCAATCAACGCCAGAATGAGTTTTGTGTTGATAAAATAACGCTGGTTAACCGTATTTGTATTTGCCATTCCAAAATAGTGCATGCTGATGTTCCAGGAATGATTAGATTTTTTGTCGTGGAGAGTGCCTTGGTCATTTGAAAATATTAAACGTACAAAGTTGCAAAGTTCATTTTCGTGTTTGTGCAAGAAAATATATACACTATTCTGTCATTCAAAATCCGAAACAGAAGTAACTCTTGATCCTCTATTCGAATTGTAATGCTTCGTATTTCGAAAGAAAAATTGACAGCCGCCTGAAACAATTTCTTTACCCTTTTGATTCTTACACAGCACCAGCTATATTTGGAATTCGCTATAACGTTTAAAGTAGCTGTACTGTAAGCCGTATCGCTGCATAATTATTTTTTTTATTCTGCAGAAGTAGAGGAAAGGTGGGGCTATAGAAGAACTATCATGCAGTAGTCATTAGTGTATTGATATTCAGGATATCCTGGAGTTGGTAACAAGTTTATGCAACCGCCATAACTTAGGCTGTGGCAGTGTTAAAAAGTATGTAATTTGTGCAAACCTCTTTCCCAGGGTATTTGAAAAGTATCGTACTATTTCTTTCTCTTATCACAGCTTAGTGGGGATTTAGCGGACAAATTCCTATCTGAACTTGAACGGGATGAATATGGTTCTCTCTTGCAGGTTTTACATTATTTCATTTTATTTTCCACTGGATTAGGCACTTTGGCTTTCCTTTCTCAAACGCTTTGGTGCTTGTTTCCACATTTAAGTTTAGAATATTTATGGAACTCAGGTCAGGTCCTTATTGTGCTGTGTTCAATTTGTGTTATTTTAATTTTTTCTTTGTAACGTGAATATAATGTTTACTTGAAACTAATTTTTCTATTCTTCCGTCCAGCCTGTAAGCAAGCTTCCGCTTTGACCTGACTGTCATAGACTGATATCGAATGTAATGTAATGATTGCCGTTTTATTATACTTAACTAATCTCCCATGTCTGTTTACCGATACCCGCTTCCTTTATCTTTGGAATTTCCATAAATGAAGGCATGGAAAACAGAGAAAACATGGCTGAACTTAATACGAGCTTTACCCGCACTTCTTAGCTGTAAATTTTTTATGCAGTCGCCATTTCCAGGCTTTGCTACATCTACATTCTACACGCAGTATTCCTTTTAGAACGAGCTGTAAATTTCCTTCGTGTATATACTTCTTTTTTTATTACATGAGGATGGCTACCGGGGGCTGCGTAACTATGAAATATTTGGGCTACGGTTGTAAGTGTTCACCTCCCGGCAAAAAACATTCTCCGCAAGCTAGTCATGGGTTCTAAGTTATAAGGGCTTAAAACAACAAGCTTTTTGGCGGAAAGTACTGCTGCTGTGCGGACTGAGTACAGTTCCAGCTCCTTGAAACTTGGGTTATTTTGATGCATGCATAGGTCATCATTTGTATGTTTGTATATGACACACAAGTAGTCATCATGTTTCCATATATAGTGTACATATAGTGCATTGCCTACCCTGGTAAAACTTTTGCTTTTTGGGGGTAGCCAAATGATAATTGTTATGAAGGATGAAACTAAACTATGCTGTATACTTTCAGGTGCTGCAAAGTACTGCTGAGACTGAGAATGCATTGTTTGCGGAAGTCAAGTCCTTCTTCACCTATTTTACCGACTACTTCACCGTGGATCCAGCACTGTTTCCTAAAACAAGAAAGCTGCATGCTGTTTATAGTCGGGACAAGGAATATTTGTAAGAGTGATGTCATGTTTTTTTGACATTTTGGACATGTCTATCTGTCGAAATTAAAGCTGCTGATAATGAATGGATTAAGTAATGCATAAACAGTAATAATATATATTGTGTGTTCTTGTCAATAGATTTGATGTAGATGATGAAAACTTTTTCACACCCCAAATAAAAGCGAGAATAGTGGACTTTATACTAAGAAGAAAGCGGTATGAGGAGGATTCTGGCGATGATTTCGCATTCGGAATCGAACGACTACTGACTGATGGAGTCTACCGGGCTGCGTATCCTCTTCACGATGTGTGTGCAAACTCAAAAAACAACATAGTATCGGTTTATCTGTGAATTTCAGATTGAAAGATGTATATGGTGCTTGTTTTATACATCAGGGAGATCTGAAAAGCCCGGGAAGTCAAAGGTACTTGCTATGGACTGAGTGGGCTGCGCTTGGGAAATGTCTGAAGTACCAACCTCTGGATAGTGTGAAAGAATATTTTGGAGTCAAAATTGGTTTATACTTCGCATGGCTGGGATTCTATACCAACATGTTGATACCCGCTGCCATTCTAGGCGTAATATGCTTTATGTATGGTTGTTTTACATTATACGATAATGAATTGAGGTAAGTTTGTACTTATAGTATTAGGAGTATTTTAAACTTTAAATTGTTGAGTTTCAAATTAAGCTCACTGACTGCTTTACAATTACAGTGAAGATATTTGCAACAAGACGTTTTCTAAGGATATTTACATGTGCCCTTTGTGTGATAAACTGTGTGACTACTGGAAGCTTGAAGATACATGTATTTATGCAAGACTAACGTATCTTTTCGATAACGATGCCACAGTAGCATTTGCCATCATCATGTCCTTTTGGTGTAAGTAAATACAAGATGAGCAATACTAAAATTCCGATTGACAATCGGCGTTGGTTTCGTGTACTATAGTCACTCCTTCTGTCTACAGCGGCAATATTTTTAGAAAACTGGAAACGCTACGCTGCCGAAATAAAACATCGCTGGGATTTGACCAACTTTGACATTCATGAAGAGCATCCCAGGCCTGAGTATCTTGTTCGATTGCGGCACGTGAATAGTGTACCTAAACAGAATTGTGTAACCCGTAATACGGAACCACACGTACCATTTTGGAAAATGCGTGTCCCCTACACAATTTTTAGTATTTCGATGGTCCTTTTCTTGGTAATTTAGCAACTCCTGTAAAAGTTTTGACTATGTAGTTCATTGAATCCAAAATGCGATAAAAAATTTTAACTGGTTATAGATTCTACTTGCTGCAGCAGCCGTTGTTGCCGTCGTTGTCTACCGTCTGGTGTTCTTGGCATTTTTAGTTACTAAAACGGACAGAAATCCAGCTATTCACAGTTGGGGACTGATCCTAGTGAACGGTACAGCTGCCGCCGTCAATCTCGTGTTCATTTTCTTCTTCAACTGGGTAATTTCACCTTGTCAAATAAAATGTGCTTTTGCTTTAAAAAATGAATCAGCTCAAATTGTTTAATCGAGTCTTAAACATTTGTTTTGCAGCTTTATGGCTTTCTGGCCGAATATTTGACTGAGCTGGAGCTACATCGCACTCAAACTTCGTTTGATGATAGTTTAACTCTCAAGATGTATCTCCTGCAGTTTATCAACTATTATTCTTCCATATTTTACGTTGCATTTCTCAAAGGCAAGTTCACTGGATCTCCACACCATTATACCAAAGTGTTCAACTACAGACAGGAAGAGGTTAGTAAAAACATTATTAGAGCTAAACAACGATTGTAGAAGAATTTTATTGTTGCAAACATATAATTCCAACTGACCTTTTCTAGTGCGGCCCCGGAGGATGCATGGCCGAGCTTTGCATTCAGTTAGCTACCATAATGGTTGGAAAGCAAGCTCTTAATACTTTCATGGAAATGGGTTGGCCGTAAGTCTCATTTTTGTGATGCGCATCTTTTTGTGTATAGTTTCTCAATAAGCATTAGCGATTAAAATTTTCATCGTATTTATCTCCATCTCTGGTGTTATTTACAGGGTTGCAATGAAATGGTGGGGTCAATTCAAACTGATGACAGGGATGCAAACGGAAACCAAGAACACCGTTTTCAGTACACAATGGGCAAAAGATGTAAAACTTCTTGATTGGGGTCAGCGGTCTTTGTTTCCTGAATATTTAGAAATGGGTAAGTATAACACAAAAACTCCGCACCAATTCTTTTGATGTAGTCTAATCTAATATTTGTGTTTTAAGTTTTGCAATATGGGTTCGTGACAATATTCGTTGCCGCTTTTCCTTTGGCCCCGTTTTTCGCTCTCCTTAACAATATTTTGGAAATGCGCCTCGATGCCAAAAAACTTATAACATACTACAGAAGACCTGTTAGCCAGCGAGTTAAAGATATAGGAGTCTGGTACGGTATTCTTGATGCCGTAGGAAAGCTGGCCGTAATATCAAACGTAAGTCGATATGTAAATCAGAAATATATGAAGAATATGTTTAATAAAAAAATGTAAACAATTCAACAATATTTTATATTTTAGGCTTTCATTATCGCCTTTACATCCAACTTCATTCCGAAATTGGTTTACCTGTATTCTGACCCTGAAATTAATAATTTGGACAATTTCTTGAATCACTCACTGGCAACTTTCAACACTTCGGACTTTCCCCCAGGACATGCGCCTGAAAAGCCGTCCCAGACGGTTGAAATTTGCAGGTATCAGCAATATCGAGGAAGTCATTTGGAAGATGAAACACTAAAATACAAGCGAACGGCATTTTACTGGAAAGTTTGGATGGCGCGTCTTGCATTCGTAGTTGTATTCGAGGTGAGTCGCAATGTCATTGTTTGAAACAATGTTATTACCTCTTACGGCGCAGTTTCATTTTTTCATGTATATCTAAATTTCGTGCATTTTGCAGAATGTAGTTGCGTTGTGCGTCATGGCCCTAAAATGGATAATACCGGATGTGCCCAAGAAAATCAGTGATCAAATTCGCAGAGAGAACTATTTAACAAATGAGATCATAATCAAGCAGGAAATGGCACGAGCCCGCGGAACATCAGCTGGTGATAGTTCAGATTGGAATCCTGTTTCAACAGAGAGAGGAATCGAGTTAGGTCGAACCTCTTCATTTGCAATGAACAGCCTAAGAAAACGCAAGAGCGATTTGCCTGAAGGTGAAGATGAAGTAATGGTTTGAAATTACGATATAAGAGCACGGAAAGTATACCTCATACTCCTGAATCTACTCAGCTCATGAAGTTACGCCCGAAAGATGCGCATAAAAGATAGTGAAGTGGTTAGAAGAAACTTACTGCTACCTAATTCAGTCTCTGGAATCTATTTCGATAACGTTTTTGAGCTTGGTGTCATGTGGGACTGTCTTTCGCTTAATTAATTTATGAAGTTCAACACTGGAGGTCCAACCATGTATGTTAGAATGTAGCATGTAGTCTTAAGTTAATCGTTTTTTTATTGCCTCAGATCTATTTGCACGTATGATACTAAATGCATCTGGCTATTTTATCTCGTGGGTTTATCTTATACATTGGTGCTAAGTAGGCCTTATTCCTACTACAATATCAGCTTTACTTATGCAGCATACAGCGAAAAACAACAGGAAGTGACGTTTGCAAAACGTAAAGCGGTGGAGAAAAAAAACTACGGAAAATAAGCTACTGCTTGACCTGATTTCGCATATCAATGTTTTGCTCGAAGTTGAACAAGAGTACCTGTTGAACTGTGGGAATATATAATCTTCTGATACTTTTTCGGTGCAAGCCTAAGATAATGTTACCGCATCTGTGTTTATGAAACGCAAAAATAATCTGCCAGATTTATAGAAATTCGAAGTATCCGCTTTAAAGTAGCATTCTTTATTATAGTTGCGTCACTGGATATGTAAGGAACTCAGTTCTGTCCACGCTTTTGGCTAGCAGTGTTGGTAGTGTTTAAGTTTAAACGCTGGTATGTTATAATGGTCTCAGGTAACCCAATCCCAATCAACGTCATTGTTAAAATCAATATACGTGTTTAACTTATGTACTCAGATAAGTTCTTTTAAGTCAAATCTCCGCGCATAGCATTAAGTGTATGCACGCACAATGGAACTTGAGATTTTGCTAATATATTTTATTCAAAGTGACTGAAGCAGTTGGGGAACATTTTGAACGAAGTCCTGGATCTGCATGTAGTGTAGAAATACATAATTGGGAAAAGATCAACTGAATGATTGCTTTATATAGAACAAAAATCTCGAAACGTTAGGTAGAAATCTCGCTAACCCGTAACGCTGAAACTGATTTTGATTTGATTCCAAGTCAAGTGTATAGATTAAGTATTTGAATTATCTGAAAGAAATTATTGCTGCGACCAGTATTCGGTATGTACCCGTTTTCAGAAAACATCAGAAGATGTTTTTAGTGTTATATTTATCAACTTTGTTCTAGAGTGCGCATTCATTGCCAAAGTTTGAAGCAAACTCTACGCATCCTAATCTTTGTAATTTTATGGACGTGTCTATAAATATTATGTAGATTAACTCACTATAAGCACTAGTTTTAGTTGAGTTTTCTAGGAGAAACTGTATAATCAAAAAGTCAATCTGCAACAGCACGCTTATTAACTTTACTAAAATTACTACCGGAATCTTTTCGAGGGGAGCTCAAGTAACTGGCAAGCATGATTATTGTTACATTAGCCGAAATTCCAGTAGTTATTGAGGAGTTTAAGGAAGAACAATGATGTTTGTCATAATCTGTAGACATCCATGTTAGATCTGGAAGGGCAGGAACGCATTAATATTTCATCCGAAGGTGCTATCGCAATAGTTTCGTAAAGGCCTCTACCAAAATACTGGTTGTAACATGTTAAATCTGTTGTGCTGTGCGCTTAACAATCCTGCGTATAAAATTTTACCTTTTATAAATGCAGTTTGTTGCAGATTGAAATCTGTAAGCCTCTTTTCTAAGTTACTGTTGCGTTCTACAAAGTTTATCAATAAAATCTCACGTCCAGTTATTTCAGCGGAGGATAATTACTGTACTATGTGGCGTTGATTGAATGCTATAACCCAGAACTTAGCCTACAAATCTAGTCGCCATTTAAACTTCCAATCATTTCTGTTCTTCCAGTCCCCACCTTTTTAGTGCGGGTGGGTACCAGCATACCCCTTTTTCTTGGAACCGATAATGTAGTTTTCTAAACGAAATTTTTGCTCCCTTGTAATATTTGAAAGAAGTGAGAATGTACTTCCTCCACTGAAAAAAGTCAGATTTGATGGAAACCATCAATTGTTGCAGTGCCACCGCTTTGCTTCTACTAGAACCTCAGGTTAAGTAGGGCAGGGCTTACCGAAATGCCTACGTAGCTTGGCATAAATTTTGCCTATACCATTTAACAGCATCGGTCAAACAATGTACTCAAAGCCCCAGTGCGTGAAATAAGAGCTGGTGTAGGGTTTTTGGAAGCAGCCAATGCTCGAGGATAGTTGATACTGTACGTCGGCCCAAAGTATAGAATTTGTTTAGGAGTCATTAGGACGGTCTTTAGGTTAATGGTTGAATGGGCTTTTAGCAGAGTGGAAGCGGATATTCGGTCAAGGTCTGAGATTAAGACTGGAAGTAGAAGAGAACGTATCAATAAAGCTTTTCATCTGCTCCTGCTTTCTCCACGCCATGAGTTACATCATATGTTCTATGTAGTCTGATAAACTCAACATTTGCAAAGCTTCGTCGCGAACTAGTTTACCTATATTGACAATTTGTGCATAGAGAATACCATAGAGGGAAGCAAATAAAGCGTTTGTAGCATAAATGCTTCTTTCCGGGTTAATAATGGTGGTGAAAACCATTGGTTTATGTAGCAGCTCGAATTATTTCCAATAACATGGAGAATGTAACGACTATTGCAGGTTTCCATAAGTGTGACAAAGCATTCCTTATTTTTCACCTGTAGCACTTGATTAATCACTTGATGGCATCTTGTGTACAAATTTTAGTAGAAGAAAAGTTTAGCTACGTCAGCAAATCAAATAATCGATGAAAAATATCTTGTCACAAATTTGAAGTTAAGAATCAAGCAACATTACATTTGAACATGACGTGATGGAATATGAAATTGGGGGTTCTTTATCTATGCCTATCCAGCCCATTACCGGAGTCCGTTGATGTAGTTACATAATTACAATTGGTTGGCCTCTGTGGTTACTGGAGTCATGTTGCTCGAGATTCCAGCGTATCGTTCGGTATTGCCGTAGTGTACCCGTATGGAAGCAACTGGAATGAATATAACGTCAGAAGAGGAAGAGGCACAGGTTTACGAAAAGCTCATTCTCGGTATTTTTCTTCTGGTGCTCCATAAAGTCTCCGCCTAAAACTACTGGGATTAGGCAGGAGGGGTTTGAATTACGGAAATGCATGGTGGGGGACCCTATATGAGTGAGACGAGAGGGGTGGAATGATTTACGTTGAGGCTTCGGCATGTGTGATGTGATGACCGTTGTTATGGTATTGTGGTGTGTTGTTGAGAAGAACATGAAATGTTTGATGGAAAACCACATCAAGTTGCCAACGCAATTTTGGAGTTAGTGACGGACAAGCTACAGCATAATCCATCCCTCCCCATCGCATGCCGTTAAACCCTTTTCTTTTCTCCTCCTCATCAGCCGAGTGAGTCCAGGCTTGAACCAGGCTAACTAAACTGGAGCTCTCTCCTCTATATATCTTTTGTTATTTGCCTACAACTACCTGGGCACACTACAAAGACCCAGTCATTTCTTCCGTGTAGTATAAGGAGTCCGGGAGTGAAGTGAATAAAGAAAATTGTCACCCATTTCGTGGTCTATTTCCAGAAGTTAAGGCACCGCTAAAGAGCCTTGTCATACTTTCTCCTTACTCTGTCTCCATCCATCCGAGAGCGACGTCACTTACTCTACGCCAGTCCGCAGAGGCCCGCAAGAAGAATATCTAGCTAAACTTGTTTCAAATATCCGTGACCAAATTATCTAGTTAGAATTTCTCATCAAATTTTCGACGCCACCATGGATACAGACATGGACAAAAATTATAATTCTAAGGACTCCAGGGATATTCTCAATTATGACATCAACGCCAGTACCGGAGAACTTACAGTCAAGGTAACACATAATTTGTTCCCGCACCTGTTACTTCCGGGGTCGAGGACGTGGATACTCCATTGCATTGTTAATTGACAATTAATTTCATGTCAGAATGGGAATTACTTTTGAATTTTTCAGGTCATTTGTTTAGGGGACACTTCCGTTGGAAAATCAAAGTAAAACATTTTGTAATATTTGCTTAGTTTCCCCCTAGATCCTAGAAGCGGTTATCACAGAAGTCCTTGAGATACTCATGTAAAATTCATTCCTAATTAACAGATTGCTGGAAAGATTTCTCGTCAACTCATTCAAACCTCAACAAGTCTCAACATATGCCTTGACGCTATACAGATACACGACTGATATTGATGATGAGCCTGTCGTTGTAGGTGAGTAAGCAACTGGTCGGCTAAACTTTTCCTTCGCCCACATGTTCATCATTCACTTTCTCCGCCCCGCAGATCGCGTGATACTTTCTCCATGCAAATTCCTCAACTGTACTGTATCAGCGTCTGAAATACTTATCCCCCGTATTTTTTAAGCATTATAGTCAGGTTACTGGTTGGAAAAATACGCTTGTCTACTAAACAAGGGGACACCTCCTATCTCGCCAATTTGTTTTTACTTGCTTTTGTTTTGCTTTTAGATTTTTGGGATACCGCTGGCCAGGAGCGCTTTTGTTCACTCCATGCCTCCTATTATCACCAAGCTCATGCATGTAAGTCTTGTGTAAAGTGGATTTATCCTACTGCGTTTTCATTTGTTAAGCTCTTGAGCTATCCGGATATTCAGTGCAGGGTGGAATCAACCATGCAATAACCAATAATAATGTTACGACCTCTAGATCAACGGAGCCTCCAACGTTTACGTTGTATTCCCAACTTATGTTATTAATAATAAGCATGGTTGATTTCCTGTTTCTTCTGAAGGTATTATGGTATTCGATGCTACCAGAAAAGTGACCTACAAGAATTTGACAAGATGGTACGAAGAACTTAGACGTTACCGGCCGAGTATACCGGGTAAGACGCGAAGGGTTTTAGTACACACATCATGCATCACCTTTATCATTAGCAAACGCAATGTAAATCATTCAAAATGCGAAGTATTCAATTACTTGGTAATTAATCACAATTACGCTACTTGTCCTTTTCAGTTTTATGTGCAGCAAACAAAATTGATGGTGAGTTGGTTTT
Source organism: Sminthurides aquaticus (assembly GCA_906901655.1). Lineage (NCBI taxonomy): Eukaryota > Metazoa > Arthropoda > Collembola > Symphypleona > Sminthurididae > Sminthurides > Sminthurides aquaticus. Next base: position 1,120,763 of record CAJQTT010000001.1, read on the forward strand.
TACTATTGGCCGCGCTCCTGTTCGCTTACATGTTTTTGCTTGACCTTGTGAATTCTGTTCCAGCCAATACTGAAGTGACGACCAGAGCTTTTGCCTTCCCAGAAAAAAATAATATCCCTTTATACTACGTCTCTGCTTCCGACGGGACAAACGTTGTAAAGGTTAGAGGACCAATACTCTGTAAATAGGAAGACAAGGGTGTTTACCCAAGCCTACAGACCTGATATTTTTTTTCAATGTAGAGTATCCCAGGGAAACCACAAATCCAAAATTTCAGCCCCATATGAGTAGAAATGGCAGAGGTATAAATTATTCACCCCGTCAAAAAACGTATGCTTTGGAATGGAGCAGGGGGGGGGAATTGCATCGGCCGCTGTCACCATGTTAAACTCCAATAAGCGATGCATTTTTTGACGGGGTAAATAATTTATATCTCTGCCATTTCTACTCATATGGGGCTGAAATTTTGGATTCGTGGTTTCCCTGGAATGCTCTACATTGGAAAATCAGGTCTGTAGGCGCGGGTAAACACCCTTGTCTTCCTATTAACTATAATTTCACTTCCCTTATTTTAATAATCGTCATGATATTTAAATAACTTACAGCTTTTTCGGGACGCCATCACCGCCGCTGTAAACTACAAAAAGAATCCAACGGATTGGACGGACCAATTGCTGGCGGAGCTAGAAGATTGTGCCTCCGTTTTTCCTAATGACGCTAACTCAAGTGTAAATCCCCCGGCACACACTGCACAGGCTCAAGGAGAGATTTTGACTCAGTAAATATGTAATTGTAAAATCATTCATTTATTCTCGCATTATATTGTGATATCTACGTAGATTGGACGTGCAAAAGTTACAGAATAAATTACTAAAATCAGTATGTATGCAAATATAATGAGTCTCTCCCACAAGATCTTCCAGAGTTATTCTTATGGAAACAAGACTCTTATTTTAATAAAATCTACGACTCCCTAGATTATACATTATACCCGTTAACATTCCCTGTGAACACAAACTTTTCCATCTTAACCAGAGCAGGCATTGACATTATAAGCAAGTGAATAGCCCAGTTGCCCTGTATTTGCTGCGGTACCTGTACAGAAATTTACGTACGTGTAATTGGATGTGGTTTTCGTTACTGCAAAAAATAAAAAATATGTAAGCCGGTGATGGGGGAGTCAATTTAGTGTGACCTAATTCAACAGTAATAATAGTTTTCGCTGGTGTGCGTAGTGCTGTACCCGTCATTGGTGTCGTTATTTGGCCACAAAATGTTGTAGTAGTGCCATTTGGTTGAAGGTAGTCTGTAGTGCAACTACCGGCCGTTCCTGTGTGTACGTAAATGCAAAAGATTGAAAATAATCATTACACTAATGTCTGAACACATTAAGTTTAAAACCTACATTAGTAGTCAAAACATTAAAGCCGAGTACCTTGCAAATTAAAGGTGCCAGGAGTTAAGGTGACTGTACAATACCCTGCCGGTACCAAGAAGCATTGCCGAACACAGCTTCCGGTTTCAATGTAGGCTGACGCTCCGTCAAAACCTGGAGATGTCACAGTTCCAGACAGCGAGTTGAAATACTGGTAACGGAATTAAAATCCACAAATATTATTAAATACACATGATTCCATTAGAACGTAATCAACGCTAACATGCAAGAATGCTACTAATCCTAAATCAAAATACCTGATCACAGCCGAGTGGAGCGTAACAACAATCCCCAGATTTCGCTTGCGAAATTAGGAATTGCCAATTTCTGGAGCTTCCGCTTCCGATGTTCACAGTTAGCGTATTTACCGTGGAGTTTCCCCAGGGTAAATAAGCTGTTCATAAAGCCAAATAGTACAACAGATTCAAAATTATTATAATTAACGCTGTAGAAACTGATAAGACCCAAAATATTATTAAACGCAAAGATCACTTGCACTAAGTATTCGATTTTTCTTACATGAAGATCCTGTTAAATTTCCGCATGCAGTGTCGAATGCAGCGTTCGTGGACGTTACTGAATCCGTGCTGCATAGACCATTCGCTGACGACGCGAAAACGGATGTTCCGTAGTCAACAATATATTCAGTTGCCTTTATCAAAGAAAACGTCAGAATTATATAATTATGCAACTTCAAGGCTAGTTTAACATGGCTTATATATGAATACCGTTCCAAACTTATTGATGGTTATTGCACATCCCAAAACACCGGCATCCGTGCTGGGGTAGCTAGGATTTCGAAAGTAGGTATTGTTGTATTTCACCGTGCCACCACAAGTTACGCTAACTGAAATAACAGAATAAAGCCATTAATCTCCAAAGTGTATTACAAACGCTTACATCTCATAGCCACAACGTATATCAATTCTCACAGCGGCAAACTACCCCGAAATTGCCAGCGCATGGTCCATCTTCAACGCCTCCCATTGCAGCGCATTCTTTCCTGGAGTAGCAAGTGCCCACTAATCCAGAAGTGCCCGTGCAAGCGACATTGTCAAAGGAAACGATTGAAAATAATCCTCCGGATACAACTAATTGAAATGTCGAGGAAAAATTACTGACTGGCACATTCATAATTACAAACAAATAAGATGATTATGAATCTTTGAAAGATACCTGAGCGGCGAGCAGTTCTGACAGACAAATTAAAATTAGTCTGATTAGCTCCTTTGACTAGTTGATGATAAGTTTCCGCACACGCTAAATGATCTGTCGTAACCAGATAAAGCACGATATTTGCCAATACCATCGCACTCAAGCCTAATTCTCGTTTGCTCATCCTGAAACTTAACATCTCTTCTAGCGAAGCTATTCAATTTTCCTCCAAGTTGCACAGATGACTGGAGGCGTCTATGTGGATTAACAGACTGCGTTCGCTTCCTGTCTCAAAAATACTGACAAGGATTTGTCTCAACTTCCATTGGAGCAAGGTCACCAAGTTAACCGTTCTGTAACATATTTTTAACGTTTTTCTGGCACTACTGCGTCGAAGTGTCGGAAAATGTGCTATTTAAATCAAAATAATGGGAAGGTAGGTTGCAACGGTAAAAAAATTCATGATGGTAATGGTGGTGGTATTCATTATCATCAACATGGACACGAGACGACAGCGGTGTTATAAGACAGTGTATGATAAGCATAAAAATGGAAAGACGGTCGTTTAAACGTGAAATCATTGAAACCATACAACTTGCCTTGCTTTATTTGTCCGCTCCAAATTATCTTTGAAGTAACTGTTGTCGCATCTCTTCAAAGTTAATTTATTTAGGAACAACGTGAAACGTAAATATTACCCATAGAGTTTAGAATGTTGAATCTGTGGCATCGCTTTCCTTGAGGGAGATTCAAAATTTCTTTTTCGTGGAACATGTATTATGGAGAAATTTGTAAGCCTTATATTTCCCATCAATCCATCGCATAAAAGACACTCGGCTGACAAATGAATGACATAATTTGACTCACAATTAAGCCCCACAGTGACCACATTAAGTGTATATATTTCGTCTGTTGCTGCTTTAACAATGTAGCCTAAGTCAGGTAGCATCAAGAGCCTTGCGTACGGATATGTGGGTAAGTGTAAATCTTTGCTACCCACTAAGTAACTATGAAATCCGTTTATTTTAACTTTTACGGCCTAATTATAAAGCTTCACAAATAAGAACATGTAAAGCAAAACTGCATTCTCTTTTTCACTTGCAGATAAGACTTTACGTTGAGTGCTCCAGTCCAGGAGTTGGTTACAAAAAATTGGGTTGAAGAGAAGTTGAGCTCCAATATGATCGTGGGAACTCTTGGAGTTGAACTGTCGCTGTAATAAAACTCGGTAAGTAACAACAGAAAATACTGCTGAAATATAAAAAAATAGTTTACTGATTGAAAGGAGCAAAATGGGGCAATGTAAAAAAATGTCTTTTTGAGTAAAAGCTTCAACTATTTAGGAAGTGCGGATACAGTCTAATGAAGTTAGACCAGTCACTGTATCATCAATAAATTAAAGATTGGCAACTATCACATAACAGGCAATGGGAACTCAGTTTCTTATTAGGTTGTTATCCCGGTGCTGATAGACATGGATTTTGACGGTAGTAGATGTTAAACCCACCGCCAACGTCGATTTCGTTTGTTCGAACCATTACTGTGAACGGGCCGTTACTTGTGTCTGTGGGATAAAGTTGCTGTATAGAACTCTTGTACGCCTTAATTCCATAAAAAAGACCAATTATGCATAATTAGAGCTTGTCTTTCCTAACCTGTAATGGGTGCATCGTTGACAATAAGGATGTTAGTAGTTCCGTCATTAAGTCTTTCACCGCAAAGCCTAACTCCATTGATCAAAATGAAGTCATAGGGACAGTTACGGACTCCAAGTCCAGCTTGGCCACTCGGTATAACAAGTGCTCCTTCCGCTAGTGACGTAGAAAAACAATTCGTTTACACACAAATATAATTTTAGGAACCACGATGCATTTCATGAGGATTTTTAAAATCATTACCATTGGCATTCACAATTTGAAATGGCTGGTATGTTCCGCTGGGACTTAAGTTGGAGTAAGTTATGCTGCAAAATCCGGCTTCCCTCCGAATGCATATGGCGTAGTTTAAATTATTCTGATCAAAAAAATAAAATATCTATAGTCTATGTGGTATGCACATACAGTTTATGCTAATGCTACAGTGTAGCTGTAAGTGTTTAACATTGGTGCTCCCGTGAGTGAAAATGGTATGCCGCATGCTAAACATTTAAAATGCTTCTGATATTACCAAATACTGAGGAGATGTATCTGAAATGTAGTTAAAACTGCGAATGGTGCCCATGACTCCGGTATGGTACTGAAGGCAGTGGGACGGTGCTCGATTGCGATTAGCTGCATCGTATTGTGTGACTTGTATGTTCCAGCTACGGGCTCCGTCGCCAGTAGTCTGAATTGATATTTGAATTCCACTGGCAGTATCCGATGTCTCAACATAAACTGTTGTGAACGAATCAATTATTTCTTAGGTTGCATCAACTGCTTGAACATTATTATTGTTGGTGTTTTGAGAAAGCTTACTATGGGATCCAGAATTCTGACCACACAGGATAGGGACGATATTGTTGGTGTTCTGGCCTGATACAACGAATCTATCACTTTCACAGCTTCCTGCCACTGGTTGCCGCAACTGGAATCATTTTAATGTCGGATTCATTATCTAATTGAAATGTTTATGTTTGATTTTCTTCAATAACTAGCTCTTACCGTGAAAGTTCTGAAGTCAAGCCGTATCTGATGAACGCTAGTGCTAGCTTTCAAAATTTGGATAGTGCAAGTTCGGATTTGATTAGCAGAAAATACGATGCCGGTGCTGACAAAGTATGTACCGTTCCGGTTGGTTGACCCACCGCACCTCACTTCAACTAATAGTTTAACAAGTTAATGACCAAAGTATTTCGTGAAGTAGCGATATCGAGATCACCAGTAACATTTTCAAGCTACTTACATACACAGCAAACGCCAAAGCCGTTAGCACAAGTAGTTGAGCCGGTGCCTCCAAGGCTCGAGCATTCACTAAAACAAAACGTTTTCCCTGTATTACTGTGTTTCGTCGATGGTATTGGTATTGAAGCCTCGACTAACTGCTGAAAGTTAGTTCAAAATTGAGGATCACTTACTGTGAGTTATAGCAAGTTCCATTTTGTCCTGATGAGGATACGCACGCAGTGTTTTGAAAGCGGACGAAAGTGAATAAGCGCAAAACTAAAAAAACCAACTTAATTTAATTGAAATAATATTGGCATGATTGCGTGTTTTCATCTCAAGACGGGAAGCATTTGTAACAAAATCTGCATTTTTAAATGGAATTATACTAGACATAATTATTATTGCTCACATCTGGTAAGGCTGTTATCATAGGTTATAGCTGCTGTAGTGGGTTTAATCGTCGGTAGCACAGTTCCTTTTGTAGTGGTAACCGTTACGTCACCAACCCCAGTTTTACGTGTAGCCGAGAATCGGGTCCATAGCCAATTAGGAAAAAATATCTGACGAGCTAATTGAGCCAATGTGATAGTAGGATAGTTGGCTGTAAAAATGCTAGTTGAGGCTGTCGTGTTCACTGGCATCGTGGGTTGTATGGCATATCCTATAAATCTTGCCTGTGAAGCTTCAGAAGCGTTGTTAAAATTTTCTTCGCTGATGCCAAAATCGCTACTGCTTTTATGAACCATCAGAGCTGGGGATTTCCAGATCGGTATATCCAAAATAGTTTCTCCTTCCTTAGATGTTGCTGACACTTCTGCAGTCTTTGGAAGTCGCCCCCAAGCCGATGATCCATTTTGCGATGCTGAGATGAGCACGTCATGTCCCTGCGTATCTAACAACGGATATTCCTGGTTTTCGTTGGACTCCGAAGGGAAAATACTCTTTTTCGGTTTACATCCCCTCCCAGATTTTTCACATTTTAAATTGTATGTTTTTTCACTTAAATCTGTGTTTCTGCGTCTTAAATTACTACTAGTTTCAAAGCTTAGCATTTGTGCACTATCTTCCTCCGAAGCCTCCTTATGTCCATGAACAAATGCACAGTCCACTAAATAGCTTCCTAAGACGATGATAACAACAATGTGTATGGTCTTCATTTTGTGAAGGCACCGGTTTCAGGGCTTCGGCGGAAACTTTTGCTACCAACGAGCCAGTGCTAAAGTTAAACTAGAAAATTTATTTGCAAGGCGCCACCTTAAATGAAACCTTCTTGGAACAAGTGTTATTACAAAGTGTTGTCGCATCTTTCGTTTCTGCTCATCTTCAATTAATTAGGACGAGATGCGTGTCGCGTCAAGTGAAAACGAAATCAACTCCGTAAAAACGCTCACCTGCTCCTGCATGAACATTGTCTACGCGTGACACGCTTGGCAGCGCTCTTTGTTCTCAAAGGTGAGAATACGACAACTGAAAGTGACGGTAGCGAGGGGAAGTTAATGGCGGAACCTTGTTAAGGGGGGACTGCACTCTCCTCAGGCCTTTGCATTATTCAGCAGTGGAAGGGAAATTTGGGTCGAACAGACTCTCTGTTGACAACCCGGCACTTTTTCAAGTGCAACTACCGAAAAACTGCTCATCATTCAGTCAGGGAGTGCTGAAAGCTGTTTAACACAACTTTTTTATTCAAACATCAGACTTGATGAATGCGTGAATAGAGCCCACGCCATTAATCTTCCTCCTTCTTTCGAGCTTTATTCTTTTGATTTTCGAATCATTTTCAATAGTTCATGTTTTCATTTCTTGAACAGTTTGATGTACACCTAAGCACTTACACTCTTATTTCTATCAATAAATTTCTCATAGGCTCATTCTTTGGTCACCTAGGAGCCGTCACGTTACTTAACTGCTTTCCCAAACTAACGATGTTATCCTACAGCATTATTTCCAATAAAATACTTGCTCATCCGAGTGTAGCAATGGAAGAAGAAACATCAGTTGAGTTCGGTTATGGCCTAATTATAAAATGCCTAATCGCAGAACAAGGTTAATGTTACTATATTTGTGAATACGTGTTACTTGCATCGGTGCAACAGAGACGTTTGGGACGGTTGCCAATTTTAAAGGAACAATTGAAACAACCCTTACTTCCGTTCTTTGTTTTCTCCTTAGAAATAAATACGAATTTTGAATATCATATGCCTTTTAACCTTGAACTTCGCATTACAAGTGAGAACTACTACATTACTATGACATGCGCTAAACCACCTACAGAAAATTGCTTGCATCTGTTGGGATTTGCAAGGGTAGGATTGACTTTATTTTGGGGTTAAGCTGTAGGCGACATTGTAGCGTTTATTTTTGCTGGTTTCCTCTTCGGTTCTCTTTTCACTTGTTGTTTACTGCTTCCGCAGAATGATTAAAGATAAAGAATTGTTCATTATTCTTGAGATGCAACCGTGCTCTAACCCAATGGGATTGTCTTCACGAACAATAGTATCTAATAGGTCACCGCACATCTTTTACGTAGTGTTGTGATTATTGCCAGGATGAGTAGCAGATGCAGCCTTTAACTCGTGAATGTGCTAACTAATGCTATGACTTACTAGCTACTAAAGGGATAGATTTGTCATGGGAATTGAACATGTGATTATTCTCTAGCGTTCCTTGAATAGCATCTAGGAATCCCCAAGAGAAATCATGATTACGGCCGTATTGAAAATGTGGAAACTTACGGATCCAAGTGATAGGAAAGCATAAGCTTAAATATGTACATGGCCTTTGCTGCAGATGCGTAAAGTTTTCATAAGGTTTACGTGTAGAAGCACGCATGATGACTGTGCGTTGGATTTTAACTGTTGATTTGAGTTTATAAAATAAACTATATGCTAGTTGACAGTTCTACAAAAAGCAGTTTTCTCAAATACAAACGACCTAATTACATCTCCGTTTTCAGCAGGTACCAAGGAACTGCTGTTTGTAAACTTTATAAATGGGATCCGAACAAAGCTCGCAACATGGGTCATCAAAATTTCGAGGGAAGAATCCAAAGCGGTCACAGTCCGCAGGAAATGATAGTACGGAGTCTCGTGGTGGGGAAAAGATGCTCGGAAACACATCTCCACGTCCAAGCATATGTTCCGATTCGGATATACCGTACATTTCGTATGCAACAACTCGACCCATAAGCGAAGGTAAACGTGTACAAAAATGTTCTGAATAATCTCAGAGGTTGAATTCGTTTTAATGGAATTACATTAAACATTTCGTTTCGTCCAGATACGCACGAGAGGAAAGCTAAATGGAGTGATTCTGTGCCTCTAGTAGCGAAAACACGGGAGAAACAAATTAATCGTGAAAAGCGAGACAGCAAGTCAAAAAGTGCAGGAAGCATTATTGTAGTAAAAGCTGCCACAGAAGCGCCTACAGTTGAAAAAGATCCGTTGTTTAGTAGATTATCGGTAAGATACAATTTATAAACATGCTAAAAGCTGATTTCGTACTAAGATATTTGCTTTATGAGGTCTTATTTTTACAGGAAATCCCGCCGTTTGCTCCCATAATTCGAGGTAGTCTAAAAATACCATGGACGAAAGATCCAGAGATATCCGAAAAACTGGACCCTTATGCACTGATCAGAATAGGAGTCCTTTATGAAGAACGACTTAGAAATCAAGCTCTAGCTATATGTGCCGAGCAAGCTGTTCTTGCTGATCGTGTCAAAGAGGCAGATGCCTCGATCGCAGATATCGTAAAATCAGTCACAGAACGGCAGAAACAATTTGCTAAAAACGTTGAGAAATTGAACAAAGTGACGGAGTTGTCGAATAGTTTGTCAAAATGCCACTGCGTTCTCAACGATACTTTGGAAGCAATAGAACTTTTAAATAATATGTTACCTCCAGAAGTTCGTCTTGAACCATTCGTATGGACAACCGGCTAGCTATGATATATCTGGACGCTTAGGTTTACCAGTCATTAGATGCATGCTAAATTAAGTTTTTTATTTTCTTTGTCACACGTTGATCTCAAACCAAGACTGTATTCCGTAAAGTATTCTCTGTGATATAGTCTATTCAATTTCATTATAGTCGCTTAGTTGTGTACTGCATTAGATTTTTTGAACTTTCGTTTTACGGTAGGTTTTGGGGAATTGATTAGTTTCTTCGGTTATCTGTCTTTGTAAGGTACAAATAAGAAATATGATTCTCAATAAGTAATTTACCTAGAAGCAGCAAACATATGCTGCTACCTAAATATAACTCTGACTTTAATCCCTGACAGGTTGCCGAATAATTCCTCATGATTGTTGGGCAACTGTAAATAATTAATAGGTAGAAAATATGTGGATGCGATCAAGATTAATGGTTAAGAATACTCTCAACTACTCTTTTCACACTACTGGTCAAGATAAAAAATCTACAAGAATATGTAACCCGGTATGAATGGTAACTAGTCTGTACATTTTATGCTGGAGTTAATGTTTGATGAGCCGTGCCAGTAAAAATCATAGCATCACACGTTTGTGATTTATAATGCAACCATGAATACACACAGCTAAGAATCTTGCACAACAAATGTGAGTCCGACAAGATGAAGATGAGAAAAAAACTTCCAGCTGAACTTAGCCCGTAATCATTTTTAAGTACAGTAGAATAAAGGAAACCCAAGACCTTCTTGAGAGACTTATGGGAATATGATTGAATGAAACATTGTAGAGCGTTGGAATGAAGGGCTGCAGGAATATTATACGTGACATCTAAGGAAGATTTGATATTCTTATTCATGTGGATAGAACACGGACTTGTAAAAGGGGACAGAAGTGGATATTTTGGAATACTTGTAGTATTAAACATCCCTGCATCTGATCTCCTCAAGAGATGAAAGGAAATATTTGTCTCGGAGATTTGGGGCTTGCTGCGGAAGAAAAACTGTGTCGCCTGCTAAGAGTAGCAAAGATATTTACAAGTTGCAGAGGATGAGAGAGATCATCCTTGTGATTTTCAATGAGTTAGCTTTATGAGTTTGTAACATTTTTGTAACTGACTTTACAGGCAATAATGGAGAACCGAGCACATTTCCTGCTGGAAATTAAGAATTTTCCGTAGGTACATGTTTCTGAGTTGTTGAATTATCGTGTTTCGTCTCTGGTCTTCTCTGCTTCTAATTCAAATTTCAATTTTCTCACTCCCGCAGCCACAATGATTAGTGATTAGCTTAAAGACTGGCCGTAAAAGTTAGTCACACTTATTCAAAAAATGGAAGTAAGAATTACTGTAGAAGTTACAAGATGCAACCCAAGTTTTTTTCAACCAGCTGTAATTTGTAAGCGTCATAAAGATTTTGAAAAAGAAATTTGCATCACAATAATGTCCACGTCGGATTCCCCAGCGGACATACCTAGCGCAGAAGACAGTTTTGCTAAAAGCATTTGCTTGCTTGGCTCGCCACACAGGTCATAGTAAAAGACATCACAGCCAGCAGCGTGTCCAGAACGAACCAATAAGTATAAACATGCAGTGAGACTGCATGTTTCACTGGGACTGCCTTCGGGATGGGAACTAGTTCCAGGGGGGTTAGTTCTCATGGTTTCATGAGTGTCAGCGTCAACATGCAAGTCCGCCTCATGCTCTGCAAGTTGACGAAACATGAGTCATCAGAGCTCACGTCTCCCCCTCGAGCCCTCGAGTCCCTTAATTGGGATGTATTAATTACACATGGTTGAGCAATTTGGTGTCATGTTTCAGAACTACGAAAATTCGATAAGGTTCCAATGAGGCTTCAAGTATGATTTGAAACCTCACTCCTTCCTCTGATACTGATACCCAGCAGGCATAGTTGAATAATTTAAGTCTATACACATTGTAATGTGGCAACAATGAATTTGCAACGACAGTGTAATGAAGTTGCAAAACGAAGTACTAATTAACTTAGCAGCCTATTTAGTGTGCGTGACTTGGAAACCATTTTACTGAATTTCATACCGTCAAACAGAAACCAAGTTGAAGAAGCTTACATTAGGAAATATAACTTGTGATCGTTAGAAAGAACTGGTGGCAGTTGAAAGTGAATAGGGTTTTAAAAAAATATCTTCTTATTTTCAAGTCCAAAGTTTCAAGGGCTGTTGCTGAGGTTGTCAAAGGAAGATGTCCAAATATTGGGAACGCTGAGTCGCCAGGTCAAAGTGGTTTATTGTAGGAGAGATGGTGGAAGTATGGTGGAGACGATGAGGCATGTGGAGTCACAGCAGGCATTATTTAGAAATGGAAATGTAAAAAAGGAAGGATATTCGGGTGAGATTAGAGATCCTTTCAGCTTTGTCTTGTCTTCCCCTCCCGAGGATTGGAAGGGATTGGATGGTTGAGTTGGGAAATCAAAATTTTCGGTGACCACGGCGGGTTCCAAACGTATCTATTGTCTAACAGACCAGACCCTCTGCAACAGTCCAGCAATACTTTTTTAGCGTCTCCTCCCATTCCTAAAAGCTTGACGTAGAGCAATTTTGAGCACTACTAGGAGCATGTGAACGTAAGCTTGGCACATACGCATTAACTTATACATACTGATGTCTTATAGCATGAATCCCCTGGTTTTTGGGATAGAAAATGTGGAAGAAAAGGTTCAAATAGGTTGAAAGCAATGGTTATCTTTCTGAATCTAACTCCGAAGTAGCGAAATGCCTAACAATTTCACAAATATTCTTGATGAATTCCCCGTCCACCCGTTCCCTAGTAAAAGACCATCTTACTTCCCTCAAGTCAAGTCCCAGAAAAGTTCCATCCACCTTCAAAGACTATTGCCCTCCACAGCCCGACAGTATTCCTTCCATTCGCATTTTTGAAATTTCTGCTTCCGTTCTTGTGTGTTAAAAGCAGATCAAAGTTACGTCAACTACTCCGCTCCGCACACCCTGTCAGACCGTCCGTCAGTCAACTAATCAGTTGAATAAAACAGGTGCAATTCGGACACGACAACTAATTGGTAGTTTGTCTTGGGATACTTGTTCCGCTCCACTGCTACATATGTAACAAGAAGCTCCTCCACATTTTTCATGACACCATCGTTTAAGCTCAAACCATTGAGAGAATATCAAACAATGTCATCGTCACCGCGACGCGAGCCATTGGACAGCGGGGCGATTACCATCCGACAAAAGGACGAAAAGGGGGAGCGTTTCAGCCAAAGGCAGCAAAAGGCATCGAAACGCTGGGAAAGATTTTTTGATTTCTTAAAGTAAAGCCTGATGGAATGAAGTAGGTGCGTCTAACGAAGGTTGAAGGGAGGATGGGTCCTAAGAGCGTATATAATGTATGCAAATCCATGGATGTCACTTGTCCAACAAAATCTCCATGTCCGCTTTGGCTTAGCTAAGCAGCGAGTTGTAAATATGCAAATATTGCTCTCGTAATCCTCATAATTCAAGTGAAGATGGTGTGACATTTGAAATCGTCTCCATAATTTCCTATGCCTTCTTCAGGGATTCCAGCTGTCACCGTATTAGTGTTTTGACATTTGAAGAGGTTGCAAAAACGAGATGGATGCAGTTATTCAATTATTTACTCACTTGCACTAAATCATCTCCTCCTACGAGCAAAGAGTCCAGTGTATGATGTACTCGCTCATCCTCAGACATGCCCGTGTATGAAAATTGTGGAATCTTGGAGATGCAAGCCAAAGTGTCCAGTATATGGCGCGATATTCTCCGAGAGCAAGGAAAGTATCAAATATCCCAGACTTGGTTGGTATGGACTCAAGCCTTCTACTTTTCCATCTAAACACTTCAAAAAAGGCAAGTGAAAATATATGAGACATGACGACGAGGATGTTGAAATGTAAGTGTGAATGTCTGAAGGTGAGGGGCATGCTACTCTGCAAAGCAAACTCAGGATGGAGCTACGTCAAGTCCCGCAACCCGGGGGCGGTCAAAAGGTTGCGATAATTTTGCTGACATATTTGTAAATATGTTGTGAGGAAGGGAGTATAAGATTTTTAGTTACTCAGATCTTAAATGTGTTCATCAAGACAAGGGTTCATCTCTCAAGCTGTTTCCTCATCAAATTAGGTAAAAGGGATGGTCAGGCCGGATAGTTGTGTATTCTACAGGACTGCAGAGCTCGTCAGTAGCATTCAGTCAACACAAATCACGCATCCACACACCACATGTCGCCATGTCGCCCCTTCCCTTGCGAAAAGCCCAATCCTCCATAAGCCAAGACTGAGTCTGCGGGTTGCGGAATGATGATGGTCATCGAAGACAGCTCTTGGCCATCCGAAACCGCCACATCATGTCCTCTTTGAAAAGGGGAGATGAAAGCTTATGAAATGGCGTACCAAGTAAAGCTGAAGCGGGGGAAGCAACTTGAATGGCCCAATATGGATTTTCTCCATTGTCATTCAACTAAAATCAGACCGATTCGAACCGAGTTTCTCAGTTCCACAGCGGGATTATAATATTCTTCCGCCCTAATTTTTCATTCCCAAAATTTTGGTATCATTCTTTCTCTCAAAGGAGAATAAGCATCCGACAGATGAGCTTTCTGCCTTATTTACTTAAGCAGTGGGTGTGAGCTCGAAGAAAAATCTTTCGTCTATTTGAATCCGATCTTCCGTCAAAAGGAACCATCATTAAATAAACCATTGCTCCCACCACATTCAACTTCAGATGCCACATTCAATATCTCCGCCAAATCAACATCACACGCCAGTCAGCTCAACCCTTGAGGGTTCTATAACAATAATCTCTTTCACTCCCCCTTCTTGACCTTCCACCCTCCCCTCCCCAAACTTTTGACCTACCTATGCACTCCGTAATTCAATTTGTGGTCACTGCTTGTTAGTTTTCCAGGGGTGCTTTACGATTTAGGGAAGAAAATAAGAAGTCCATATCCTCCTCATCACATCATTCCCCACTTTCCATTCAAAAGATAGTCTATAAAAAACATTAATACGAACCTTTTATCCACTATCCACGTCCTGCTCTTGAGGTAGCATGTAGACGGACTGAGTGAGTAAAAAGAAGGAAAAGATGGGATCTTCTTAGTTTTTTTCCAAAAATAAATAAATAAACGGGTGGTGGTTCAAGTAACTCTTGGGGAGACACTTGGTCTCATTTAAGTCGGCTTAATGTCTAAGGAAAGTAGAGAAAGGGCAAGAGAAAGATTAGAATGAAAGCAGAAGAATAACATAGAAAAAGAGAAGAGAGAAGAAGGAGCTTTCAGGTATTTTTAAGAAAAGAAATATGAGGATAAACCGCATTCAATTAAATGCATTTTAATGTTAGTTTTAAACTCTATTCTCCCACCAACAAATCCTCAATAAGTTGCATCTCTTCTTCCAAGAGTCCACAAGCATTCATAAATCTTTCAATAGACTCCTCATTCACTAACTCACCGTCCTTCCAGATCAAATTTCAGAATTACCCCCCACATAAATCCCATGGGCCTCCTCCAATCCCCGTTCTCTCTCAGCTCCAGAATCCGTAATTGTTTGTGGCAAAGAGCATAAAATATGATTTACCGTCTCCACTTGAACAAGAGTCCGGTTTTGCTTTAAACCGAACGCTTTTAACTTTACCAAGGAGCTTCTGCTCTAAAAACCCATCAGGTTAGCCGACAATGACATGAAGGAGTAAAGTGTAAAGGAATTAAGTACTTAAATTGTGATTTGAACCGAATCCAGTAAATCCTCCATAGCAACTGCATAGCACAAGTTTGGCATAAATTTTATGCCGCTACCTGTTTAGAGTCTAGCACACACACAGCCCACTGTACATAGCTCACTATGCAAAAATTATGCAGGGCGTTATTTCTATGACATTTTTATGCTATGCCGTTGTTATGCCAGACTTTATCGGGGACTTAAGGTTGAAATGGAAAGCTGAAGAAAACTTGGAGACAGAGCGAAGCGTAAAAGCTGACAATCCTTACATACCCCTTGTGATCTTCCTGGAAATTTGAAAGAATTTCACCTTATTTCCCCACAGAATGTCGACCCATCCGGCTTGAAGGACTGGTTGTCGAAGGAAATAGGAAACTTTGATGGGAGGAATAAAAGAAAACGCTCTCTCGAAATTCAGAAACTTGAGAGCTAACGACAGCAACTAAATTATTCTTGAAGGAGAAGAGTGTAGTGAATCTTTTTTTGAATGAAGCTAATGCCTTATTGGTCTATTGACACTTGAGAATATATGTAGCAAAAGCACATGGAGTTGATGGGTGCGATGATGAGAAAGAAAACGAGGGGAATGAAAACACACACCTTAGGAAAACATTGTTTGAATTCTTTTTCTCGGAGGAGGGATGAATGAAAAAGCACATCTTCTTCTTTCTTTGACTAACATAGTGAACGGTAAGCGTAAAGATGGAGGGACGGACACTTAAAATCCGGGAATTTTCTCCCGAGTATTACGGGGTCGTTGTTGTGGTTGTGAGTCGATCTATGGACATTTTCTCAAGCTTAGAAAACTCACTATAATGCTCATAATGGTTTCGGGGATTAAATGAAAAGGAGCACGTTTAAGAGGGATAATCTGCTCTTTTTAAATTGAATTACGTGGACATTGTCAATGAGTGAATCCTTGAAATTCACAATCAACAGTCCCTCCAGCTTTAGGATTTTTCTCACAAAACTCAGCCCAGCGTGGTATGACCCGAACCAAGGTAAACAGATGATAGAGGATGTAGGCTGGGCGGCCTGCCGTAAAAACTTTTCACAGCCATTCAAGTCACCCTTAGCTTTAGCAGCATTATATACATAGCACCTCAATCATATCTTTTGACCACTGTTTCTTCAATGAGAAGCTTCTGTTCCGAAATAGCCTGTTGGAGTGTATCCTGACTGGTCAAATGCATGGACTCATGGACTCAAGGACCGGCACTTTAATGCTTAGGAAGGATAAGGGGCATGCTTCGGTCCATCGCATCGTTTAAAGGAATACTATGGAGTGGAGTGGATCGGAAAAATATTGCTGTCCTTCCTAACGTCTAAGCTTGATGCTGGATAGATGTCATAGAGAAACACATCAGATGGGTGATACACGCGTGCTTGTAACCCTCTGCATTTCAAGTCCACGAAACTGCATTCACAAATTCATCTCAGGAGTCAGGTCAGGACTTCTTCAGGAGTGCCGTCTTTTTCCAAATGATTCATGCAAGAGGTATTACACACAAATACTGTATTGTACGTAGGCGTTAGCCTTCGAAACTTTTCAATGGAAACGATTCAACACGGAATTGACTGAGCGAGGTAAGAAGGATTTAGGTTCCTCAAACTCGTAACTAGGGTAGCACACCTGGGCAATAACATTTCCAGTTCTCAAAGTATTTCACAATCCGGTAGTTTTGTGACAAAGACATGGAACAGGCAGGAGGGTATCTGCAATTCAAAGGATGCAGTAGTGTCGGGGAATTTTCAAAATCTTTCGGGCAGGAATGAGAAGAAGAAGGTGAAAGACGGATATCTTTTGACCAGGAATAGAATAGAGTAACGTTGACTTTCCTTGCTTTGTTACATTTGTGGACATTGTCCCGGATTTCCCAGATAAATATCTATTATCATGCGTAAAGAGTCAAAGGAGTTGTAGCCTCCCCTGCCCGTGTCTCAAAGATTGTCGGCATCTTTCCCTCATCATTTTGGGGATTCCTCAAAAGAGCATCACCCCATGTGGTATTCTGCCATTTTCTCCATAACCTACTCGCTCATCCATCCGCCATCGTAACGATTTCAACCTCCGCCACCTACTCCCGTCTTCATGGCCACAACATTCACGGCCACATTTCTCGAACCCAACCCCAACGGGCCAAGCCTGAGACATTTTCAAGTCCGTCTCCATTTACGCAATCTCTGTCGAAACTTTTAGCCCAGACATACACGAAATGCATTCACAAACACAGCTGGGTATGTAGCTTTACCCACTGTTTCTGAATCTCCTTTCGTGCCTTTTAAATGGCTCTGCCTCAATTTTGGTTGGCCAAGAGGCCGTCAGAGGTCGTGCCACTTAATATCTCATCCGCTCTCATGATTTGGCAGCCTGCTATATTAACGATTGTGTATTATATTATTGATCGGGAGAGGAAAGCATATAGTTGCATAATGTTGAGGTTATAAAATAAAAGGGCGTGCAGCTTGTGACATTTTCTTGTGTCATTGACTTGCACATCCCCATCCCCTATAAAACAAATTGAGATTAACGAGGGTCATCTTAACCTGTTCGGTGGTTGAGACTGAGACACAGAGGATTTTGTCAATTTTCTAAAGATTATGGTAGCGGCAATATTGAACGCGATTTCTTCCAGCTGTCGCTTGTCAGATTCTTTCGAGAACCCCTGTCCTGAGTGAGAAGCAAGAAGTTTAAGGCTTAACAGCAGCTATGAGCGTTGTCCTCTACAAGAATCCCATAGTGACGACGATCGAATAAAATACTGTAGCAGGTTAAATATTTTCCGCTTTAGCGTTATTAAGGAATCTGTATTACACGAACTGTTTTCTGCGAGGCAGAGCTCGGCCATAGATGTACGTGAATTAGGTAAGGAGACTGATTTATTTTTGCAATTTTTTGCAACTAAGGTTACCGTAAGCGACCGAAGGTATGTAGACTAACTGCTAATTTGATTTTACCCAGTGGCGTCAGGGAGTTGACTGAGAACTTGTTGTAGACAGTACGTCATGTCTTCCCGTTTCTGTACGAAACAAATAAAGAAAGTCGAACATAATATAAGCAAAAATTTGCAAATCCTTCACGCACCCATCTCTCATCTTTATGACGATACAGAATTTTAGTAAATCGTGCATGTAACGCATGTCCAACATCAAATCCTTCAAGCCCCCACGCTAGCCAACTTGTTCAAACTCGTCCTGTCAATTACTGCTCTTAGGTATGTACTTGTATAACAAGCATTACAAATTGCAAAAATGGGAATTTGGCTGAAGGAACAAGAAAGACGTGTCACAGGACAGGATGGACATTGTTTCTTCCGCGTAGTCTCCCCCCACCTAATCATTATTATAAACTTTTTGGATCCGATTATGCGTAGGGAAAAGATGCCATATTGTGGAATATTGCTACCTTTCTTCAAACCAACTAATTCCTCTTTATTTTGTGGCCAGCAGTTGTCCAGCAGGTAGCAGATTTCGGTTTTCTGGACTGCTCTGCATTATACCTATGCAATTGCTCTGCCATATGAGGACTAGATTTTTGCGAAGTTCCTGGATGGAAAAATCTGATTTACCTAATCGTATCGTAACACTGATTATAAATTCGGATTCAAAAACAATAGATTTCCTTCACGGAACATCGTTGTGACTCCACATACGATACATTTCGAACTGCCTTCTCCCTCTCACGCTCCAAACTGTAGAAAGACGATGGAAAATTGTTACTTTTCGAGCCCACAATACATGCGACAATCTCATGACAAGATATTTTCTCGCGATAAAGTGACAATTCGTGAAGAATGATAATGAGATGGAAGCTTCCACACTTCCCTCACCTTGACGCTACGTTGCAGACGGTTAGGACAGCAAAGAAGAGGAATTGAGTTTTGCATACAGGTGTGCAGTGTGGATATGTTTCTCCCCATCCAGAATGCGCCTCACCTCCAACTCTGGCTGACGAAGTGGCGGACAGGGTCCTTCTCAATGCTTCTCATGTCCCAAAACTCCTGAAATTCCTCTAGATAACCCTTGACCACAACACCTTCGAACTGCATCATTGCATGTCAAACGGATGGGATATGAAGAATACGAGAAGTATTGCGCTTTCGTTGCAGCAGTTGGTCTGTGATGAATTTATCCGCAAAATTCATCTTCCATCCAAGGTTGAGTTTCCTTCTTTCTATTCCTCTCATGTCCACATTAATTGTTTATCCCCGACTATAGATTTTTAAATACTCTACTAAAAAAGTCTAATGACACTAAAATATTTGCATTCTTACTTCTTTCTTGCCTGGGCTCGTCAACAGGTGTAGGATTTGAAAAGGAAATTAGCATAATTGCCAGGATTATTTTATGAGAAATACTTTTTTTTCTCAAGCCATCCTCCCTTCCCTCGTCCCCAACTTGTCATTCCATATCACAGAAATTTACGTCACACTCCTTGCTTCTCACCTTGCTGCATTTCATTGTTGCCGTGCTTTTTTGGACGGCGTGCCTATGTTTCTGTTCCGTAAAAGACTACTTTCAGCCCTGCAAACCTTATTGAGTTCTACTCAGAATTTCTGTCCAAAATATTGACCGGAATTACGAATATTTGCTCGCTCTTTTCTCCAAAACTTGCTACAGGGCTTTTAGAGCCGTTCTCTCCGATATTCGTTTCATTTCCACTGCAAACTGCAATGCTATAAATAATTTAGAATTAAAATCTAAAGATTAGCAACAGAGCACTTGTATGATATTGTTGAAGCTGACCGCTGACCATTACGCTTTTGCATATTTAATATAATGTATTTTGACCATAGAGAGAAGATCGAGCCTTGAATCTGAATTCCAGTTTGACCTCACGAAAGCGCATTATATTCTCCCCGTCTCCCCCTCTGTCTTTTCCTCCCATTCACTGTCCAGATAACAATAAAAGGCAAGAATCCACTCTAATTCACCACCAATAAATTACTTAACCGAATGTTCTGACAACTTCCTTCTTCATTGCTCCCAAACATGCATCTCTGCATTGTTGTTTCCCTGTCTGTATTTCTTTTCCGCTGGTTTTCAAGCCTTCTGCAAGCCCAGGTCTAACACGACGGAAGGAAGGATCAGCGTCACGTTTCAAAAGGTTTTCGCATAGTGCATGGCACATCTGCTCTGCTACCATAGGCTCCGGGGGATGGACTTCTATCTGAAAAGAAGTATGACTTCGAGGTCTATATCTTAGCGTAGCATGGCTGGCTCCAAGCTCCTTGAGCTTTAGAAGCCAGGATGAATGGATGAAAAAGGGAGAAAGGATAAATTAGTCATCATTAAAACACTCATCCCATTCCAGTCGCGGACAAAGAATGAAGAAGAAGGATTGGACTGTAGTGTCCATCCAAACGCAAGTGAACAAAGTCGTAGCCCAAGTCCTAGTACTGGCTGGCAGGCAGTGGTGGAGTGGTGCAAGCAGAGAAAGCTTGCAGATAGGACAGATGGGTAAGCATGGAGGTAGGTTTTAGGACCTGGATGATGAGTAGCTAAGTTAATAATTAGAGACTAGAGATAAGTTTGTTGGCTAGCTTCCACTCCTTGAGGACGACTTATACAATCCCCACCTCCCAAATGACGGCTTCCCACATTATTCTTCATAATAATGGCTACTAAAGGGGCTTGCTCACTAGATATAATTTCTCCATTATATTCAATCTCACCGGATTTTCATCCCTTAATCGCTTCTTCGTGGGAAAAAGCAGTTCAAGTCAAAACTTGGGGAAGAAGTATGACTCTCTACCTGTAATTCAGCGATTCAGACACAACGGGCGAGATTGGAGCTTCATTATTCTTGAATCATCCATCCAACCTTACCTCTTCCGTTGTCCTTCTACTTTTCCTTACTGCTAATCCCACCAGGGCTGTCCAGGACAACCCAACACCCACCACTCTCATAATCATGTGAGTAGTCACACATTTCCAGAAGAAACTTATAGCATCCTGGAAAACGGAACCGTACTCGTCCTATAATCCTATAGTACCGCACAGATCTGCCCTCCCTCCTCCGTCTTCAGAACGCCCATCCCATTTAATCATCTCATATCTTCTCAACAATGTTGTGATTCTTCTTGTACCTTCCACGTTATTACCGCAATTATAGCATAGAATTTTATTTATAAGCTACCACTTACATCCAACCAGGGACCTCCCTCTCTCCATTCAATCAAGTCCTCCTGTTTTCCTATGGATTATGTCGCTTACAGCGATACAGCTCACGAGCCGCCTACCAACAACAATCCAGAAGACACCTTGTCGCATGTTAGTCTATTTTTCCAGAAAAAAATGGTCCATAATAACATGACTTGACATACCGTGTCTGACACCCTTTGTGTCTACAAAGCGAAAGCCGAGTCCTCTCGTCTGAAAATTATACTATGAATTAAATATATATTACGTGTGTGCCGACTGGTCTTCCACACTATACGACACGTTCAGCTACTACGCTGGCTACTCTCCTCTGCAGTCCCTTGGTTCTGTGCGTTGTTTTTCAAACAGCTTCACTTTTCTTTTATCCGACGGCTGAAGACTGGAGGTAGTGTATATTTAAGGAAGCGCAGGGCTATGGTTTAAACACGTCTTTAATTGTAAAATGTACGGGCACGCGATACACGAATCAATCAAAACTACGGCGCGGATAAGAAAAGATGATGTAGCCTCAAAGGATGCAGTAGGCAGTAGTAGCTTCTTGCTATATTAGAGGGTTGCCGAAACTTTTTTATCCCAACGTACCCTTTCATCATCCTTGAACAAATCACTTTTACCTCACAGACATGACACCCTTTTTACTCACTTTGTACAGCGTAGTCTTCTCAATCAAAATGTACCGAACTGGGTGGGTAGCAAGTAAATCCGTAAAGTGAGAAAGCGCTATAACCTGCTATAGTCCGTTCATTTTGTATACGTTTATGATCAACGTTTGAGATGGAACTCAACGAGCGCTTTTACCACCAATCTTCGGCATAAAAAGAATAAGTTACAGGTCGACTGCTTTCTAACCGTAGGCTAGAACATGTTTCTATTAATTCCGCAAAGTTCAATTCAAGCGTTGATAATTTGACCCCGGCATTTTCAACTTCTCCTTCATACATTCATATATTCTTACACTCAAGCCTGTGATATAGATAGACATGGAAAGTCCTGCTTCTCATTAGAGGGACTAGAAGATTTTTCTGTTGAAACAATATAAAACACGGAAAGGAAAAAGTCAGAAAGGTGTACGTCATTCACGCTTGATTATAGCAAGATTGACTGACTTGAAGGTACTTGACTAGCTTACTCTGGGTGACGGACAGGGGATTTAGTGATTTTTTCATAATCTAACTTTCATGATGATGCGTGCTAAAAAGCGTCGAGTATATTGCATTGAAACCTCTGTCGGATCGTATGTATCTACAGTAGAATTTAGAGTGCAAAGGTAGGTATGGGGCATGGATAAAATCTAAGCTGATGCTTCCCTTGATTACATGGCACTTACAAGGGTTGAAGAAATGTCCGAGCTTGGATTTTTTAAACCTAATCCAATGGGCTGAATGACGAGAGTATGAGAGATGTCAATACTATTGGGACTGGCAGTTCCTCTTAGGACAAGTAAAATATATGCGCCTTTCTAAGTAAGCGTAAGTCTCATCCAGCCAGACCTGTCATGATGGGGGTGAAAGATGTTTTAAATTTTTGCTTGTCTCTTATCACGGTGACTTGTAAGAAACTGTCCCCCATTTTATTTTCTGTGGGACAGAGAGAGTCTCAGAAACTTTCCAAAACGTATGGAGTTGCCTGGAGAAGATCTAGTACCGTAGAATTAGGACAGGAGTCAGGAGGGAGTCACCGTTGCTGTTAGCGACAGCGTCAAGCGTTCTAAGCACAGAGCTTATGTGCCAGCTTTCACGACTTCACGAGACGACATCCACAGGCTGAGTAAGGGAGCCATTGTCGCTGGCTTTTAGGATTGAGCATCGGAGATAATCAAGAGGTTGTGATTTGTGAAAAAAGTATATACTCCTTATCAACTCTCAAATCCAAAGCCATAAAAAATGCAAAGGTTTTAACCTAAAACTTGTCCATCCCGCTGACTAAGCGTCCGTCCCATTTTTTGTATTTTTAGCTTTCCTCGCTCAATCACGGGGCAAAGGGATGGAGGGAGGCCGTGAGATGAAAGCTAAGGGCTAAGGGAACAAGCTACACTTTCCAACGGGTGTTTGTCTTGAAGAAATATTTTCGGACTTACTTCCATCAAATTGCCCGCCAGACGCAAGCACAGTGGGGAGGACAGAGGTTGGCAGGCCTCTGGAAGCGTCAACTTTATCAAATCCAACCCATTGAATCGCCAAGCAGAGGACAAACAAGCTCTAGAGAAAGATAAAACAAGAATACGTTTCCGTCCGGAGTCAAATCATGTTGACGCTGAAAAAAATTGACGCATAGCAGGGAACTATCACGAATTTTTGAGCTCCGGCCAAAGCTTTTACATTTACACACAGACACAGAGTGGCGTTGCGGTGAAGAGAGAGGAGAGAGTCACTCTTAGACGTCTTAGATCGGAATCGAAGACTGGTACTCGAGTGACTCGAGTCCAGAGATGAAAGTCTTCATGGGTATCCTCTCATCATCATATCAGTAGAACTAAAGGATTAACAAACATGACGGTGACCGCAATCGCACTTTTAGAAGACTTCTTCTGGTTTCATTACAAGGATTAATAATAAAATAGAACACAATCAAGTAAGAAGGAGGAAGCGCTTTAGTGAAGACTTCTATAATTTTCCAGATCTTCCCGCCATTTAAAAATCCTTCCCGATGTTCCCACATGCAATGTAGAGCCGATGCACAGGAAAAGATTATTTGAAGATATAGTAGGAAGTGTGTGTAGGCGAAGGAAGAGGAATGGAAGCGTCACGACTTGAGAGACATTGCAATAGCGGCCCCTTTTCACTCTTCGATATATTCATTCTTATTATTCTCTGGGCAAATCTCATAGAGAGCCCAACACCACCACCACCTAACCTTCATTTTCTCACAATTCTTTCTCCATTAACTTTGAGCGCAGCATGAGGGCCTACCACTCTCAAATTAAGTTATTTCATAATCAGAACGTGTCAGAATTTTCATGAATAAATCAGGATGCAATATACACAATACTTGGTGCAAAGTGCTAATTTCTCATCCCTCCCACACACATCATCACACCAAGCGCAGATTGCGAATAATCTG
The DNA here is from genome assembly GCA_906901655.1 of Sminthurides aquaticus. Taxonomy (NCBI): domain Eukaryota; kingdom Metazoa; phylum Arthropoda; class Collembola; order Symphypleona; family Sminthurididae; genus Sminthurides; species Sminthurides aquaticus. The sequence goes on from CAJQTT010000001.1 coordinate 1,145,093, forward strand.
TTTGTTATTAATGTTCTCAAAGAACAGGATTCATCCTCCTATGACTCCGAGTACAACTGCCAGCACAACTGTCCACACAACCTCTGCTTGATTCACACACGGATTGGATTGTCTTTGATGAAATCTTTTGGCAAATAATATATTCTTTTTCATTTTAAATCTTGTCTCTCTTTCTGAATTAGTTTTACGCTTTCTCGCTGCATGTAGGCTTGTTCTCGGCTCCGGATTGGTCCTCCCGCCTCATGAATCTCCCAGCACCTAGATTCTGGGGTTCCATTAACAACGTAGTGTGGTATTTTGAAACGTGAAAACATGATAGGATACCAATTTCGCCAATTATTTTTCATCACTTCTGACTCATCTGATTTCTTATACTCTCCCCTGCATCCTTCTTTCTCACCCAGAGAAACTTTATTATTTCACCGCATTTCATATTCAATTATTTCTCGGCTACATCAATTACAATGAATCATCTTCGTCCGTAAAAAATCACTCCCAGAATCCCATCCAAACTTTCACCACCTATCGCTCAGCTTTCTCAGGCTACTACTTCCAAGAAAGAAATTCATTTGAGCAAAATCCAGCAACACATTTATGACTGTCAAGGAGCTGAGGTAAAGAATATTCCAAAATCTCCCTAGGAGCCAATTCCCGGGTTTTAAAATCCGATGATCCATCAAACAAACAGTTTCTACCAGACAAGGCTGAGTCTGAAAATGCTAGGGATAACGGAGATGCGTCACCAGGCACAAAATATATTTTCCCTTCAGGGTGGCAATGGCAACACCTTTTGTCATCTCTCTCAAACCTATTTCCTTCCCGAATGAAGAGAGATGGATTCATGGTGAAATTCAGAGATTGTGTAAGAAAGAGAATTAGATCCATTTATGCACATTCATAGGCACTTTGTCATCAATCCGACATCACAGTCCACTCGCTCATCTTTTTATGTCAGTCATTATGTATGAGAGGCATCCAGAAAAAGTTTATTATTTATGAAAGCTTGGCCCAGGACGGAATCATGAATTCCCTGGATACCGATCGTTTTCTCCAAAAGCCTTCATTCTCTCCTTGTATGATTGATCGCCAATAATTTACACAGTTCCACTGTAAATGCATAGCGATCGAGCATCATAGGCTTTCTCCGTGTAGTTTTGTAGCACTACAAAACAAAATGCCGACAATATTCAATAAGCCACCTAGGAAGAAGAAGACCTTAACCTTGGTCTTTTACTCTCATCAGCCAGTCGGTATCCTTCTCTCCTACCTTCTCTACTTCTACACCCACTCATCTCTGTTCTCTGTCACCGTTTCAGCCTCTTCTTCTCCACTGCATGCATATACATCAAAAATCCTAAAAACTTCACAAGCTTATGTATCTTCCTCCACATTCATAATCGTTAGCAACAATAGCATCAGATCTTGATGTCAGCCTTGATAATATTTTTCACGACACATTGTGTACCCTCTGAGAGCACAATAGTTTTCGTATCAGGGACTAATCAGTAAAATATGTAGAATCACTGAATCATGTCGCAGGAATTTCCAGTCATCTTCTTCTCTCTCTCATCATCAACATCAATGGAGGAGAAATTTTACACACTTTACAATGCCGCTATGACAGCGTTTGAATCCCTGCCCGGCTCCTTTCCCGGACTAAACAATTATTAGGTGAGAATAGGAGCGATGCATCATAACCCCTGTCACTGATCCCCATATTTCTTTCTCCCTGTGACCAACTCTTTGTTTGCTTAATTCACCACCAGGCTCCACGCTCCACCTCGCATTCGTCTTCCTGCTCCCTATTACTATTACCGGAGCTTATTTTTCCCCAGCTGTTTCAAGAAAATAAAACGAACTTGTATTCTTAAACTTCCACAGTTATTGTACGTTTAGAAACTGTTTTGAAACACGTGAATTTCTTGAAAACTTGATCAAAAGCATTTATACTCACCAAAAATCATTCTGTCTCCCACTCATTCTTTCATAGGTCAAAGTAAACCAGGCAGAGGATCCTTTAAATGCCAATTTAGTTTCATTCAAGAATCCAAAATAAATCAAACAAAATTCTTTACAACCAATAATGCTCTGTCCAAGCCTACATGCTCTTCTGAAGATGAAGAAAAAGTTGAAAGTGTTGGCGTTGGCATGGAGAGAAATACTTTGGAAAAGAATAGGAATAATTCAAGATGAATTTGTAAGCTTTCGGATCTTGTTAGTTTTATTATCTTTCCAGCTTTGCTTTTATATGATAGGTTGGAATGGGAGAGCTCTTTTTAGACTTGCTTATCGAATCACACATAAAGTAAAATGTAATAGAAAGAAGTGGGAGAGTTTCCGGTAACGCATGACTGCCCTGACTGCAGCTATGAAATGGGCTCAGAAGGACAGCATAAAGAGGCACAGTAGAAGCAAGTGACACGTAGAAATTATTAAGTAAAGTATTAATTTTTTTATTCTGTGCACATCCTTCGACTAGATTACTTGGTCTTGGTCTTGGTCTTGCTTCTTTTAGCTTGCTCCTTTTCCCTTGATTCTAATGAATGAATGATTCTGAAGAATACGGATTTGTTCTCATCCAGAAGGGAGAAGAATGCATGAGAATGGAATTTTTTTGACAAGAGGAGCGAGGGAGAAAAGGCTCTTTCTATTATATCACGAGGAAGTTGTTCAAGTCGTTTGATTCCCAAGTGGTGCTTGAGACGATTATTGGAGAGTTTGTGGGTAAGTTTGCATTATTTACTTTGGAAAGATCCGGCCATACCAGCCTTAGTCCTGGAGAAAGAGAGAGGGTGAGAAAGTTGGTGAAAAACTATAGGGATGAAATGATGAAATCGAATTTTCTTGTGTCAACAATGAGCATTTTTCAAAATCCCATTGATGTTTGTGTGATAGACTTGTGGTAGCTGACACTAACAATATCTTGCTCAAAATGCCTACGTCATCCGCTGACCACCCAGCAGAGAGCGTGTGATCTGTTCAAAGCAGAGCTATAGTTCTAGCATATTCATCATTCGTATCAAAACCTTGATGCCCACCGCTCCTATTCCAGTACGTTTCTCTCCTGTAAAGTCCTGTATTTTCTTGCTCGTCTATTCAACAAAAGTTAGCTAGCGTTTTTCAAAGAATTCAATTTCCATCCCTGTATTTTGTTCCGCTAACTTCCCGTTTAAGATTGGCCCGGAATAAGATTAAGCTGGAACTTAAACAAGCTTTAACTTGTATAGTAATAAACCTTTTCGATATATTACAGGTTGATAACTCCTATTTTGTACAGTGTAGAACGCTAACTACTGAAAGTTCAAACGAACAAATTAATTGAAATTTGGGTTTATTTAAACGACAATTTCATTAGCTACATCTACAATGATTCTAGTTGATCATACTTTATGCTTCTGGGTTTAATGGAAGAATACTTTGAGAGATCTCAAAATTCCGTTTTCCATAGGTACAAATTGGAGCAGGATAGAAGCTATCCTTTTCTGCCGGTTTGAAATACAATTTAACACCTGGTAGTATACATTTTAAAGAAATTATTCAAGAAAAAAGCACAAAAATCAGAAAACCGATAAATTCTTTCATATCGCCATGGTTTTCTCGTTCTTTACTGCTATGCGCTGAAATGGCGGGCAGATTTGCTGCTGAAAACTCATCATTCTCGCTAACTTTCTTGTAATACCACCGTAGTGCGAAACGACGTAATGAAGACACTACAACAGTAAATCTGGTGAGCGGTAACGCATAATGGTATGCAAAGGTAATGGAACTGTAAAATTGTATGCTGTAAAAATGTTAATTCATCTATTGGTCTGATTTTCCCGTTACCTTCGCAGTGTTTCCTGCGGTAACTACTGGAACTAAACGACGGTACAGGAGAGCCTGCGCAATATTTGAAAATATTTGATTTAGGTTTTCAGCGATAATGTAAGTCACCATTTTGCAAATAGTTTGCGTCAAGCATATCCTTATCCTACATCTAGTTACGAACGTTTTCTGAGTTTAGTTACAACAGAAACCGTGCTGTGGAAGGCCAATCAACGATAGCAATAGCTCCTACTAAATCCCTATTGTTTCTATACAGTAGATTTTAAATAGATTGCAATCAATATATTCTACAAATATCATGTATATATGCGAGTATATAACTAGTATACCAAATTGTTAACGGCTTTCACCGATCGCAATAGCGATTTTGCCCCATAGTATATACTGTATTGTTTTTTCAGCTATATAGTAGATATATATTAATTTTAAAAGATATTCTCTATAGTTTTCATTCAAATGTACTAGTATTTAACTAGTATATCAAATTGTTAACGGCTTTCACCTATCGCAATAGCGATTTCGCCCCATAGTATATACTATATTCATTTTTCGGATATATAGTAGATTTATATAGATAGTAATAGATATTCTCTATAAATTTAATGTATATCTACTAGTATATCAAATTGTTAACGGCTTTCACTAGTTCGCAATCGCAATAGCGATTTCGCCCCATAGTATATACTATATTCATTTTTCGGATATATAGTAGATTTATATAGATAGTAATAGATATTCTCTATAAATTTAATGTATATCTACTAGTATATCAAATTGTTAACGGCTTTCACCGATCGCAATAGCGATTTTGCCCCATAGTATATACTGTATTGTTTTTTCCGCTATATAGTAGATATATATTAATTCTAAAAGATATTTTCTATAGTTTTCATTCAAACGTACTAGTATTTAACTAGTATATGAAATTGTTAACGGCTTTCACCTATCGCAATAGCGATTTTGCCCCATAGTATATACTGTATTGTTTTTTCAGCTATATAGTAGATATATATTAATTTTAAAAGATATTCTCTATAGTTTTCATTCAAATGTACTAGCATTTAACTAGTATATCAAATTGTTAACGGCTTTCACCTATCGCAATAGCAATTTCGCCCCATAGTATATACTATATTCATTTTTTTCGGATATATAGTAGATCGGATATATATAGATAGTAATAGATATCCTCTATAAATTTAATGTATATCTACTAGTATATCAAATTGTTAACGGCTTTCACCGATCGCATTAGCCTATTTTTCAAACCGGCAAAAAACACTACTTTTTAAATATTTTCCAAAATACTTGAAATTTTGTTGGTAAAATCCTCTCATTTTAAACAACTTGATTTTGCGGTGATTTTAAAGTTCTTTCAGTCGAATTATGACTTGTCTAACGAATGTTATGGCGCATGTAATATCTCATGTTTGGCTGATTTTCAACTTTTCTAAACATTATGAAGATGATAATTAAAAGCCCTTCTTATTAAATGTATCTCAACTTTTATCCAAGAAACTTGCAGTAGCCGTTACTGGTAAAGAATTTGATGTATGCAGTATTCAATAGTTCTTTTAAATGTTCTCGATAGCCGCAGAAATATGAAAAAAACCGATCGATATTTAACATGTAAATCATAGGAATGGAAAAACTGGATTGGGTCGTAATTTTTTTTCGCTGATGTCAAGGGTCTTTTTTATTATTTTAATGAAATTATTGGCACACTGACATACGTAAAAACGTTTGGGCTATCGAATGATGTGCTCATCTTCACCTTAACTCATTATCTGCACAATTGGTAGCGTTCCAAACAAGTGTCCAAAATAGGAGTTATCACCCTCGGTATTTGGGGCTCCTAAAATTGTGTGGCGCGGAAGTCAAATTTTCACGGCAACCGTTGAAATGACAACGATTCTACCTGTTTAAGCCAACTGGACGTGCGAAATATCCATCAAAGCAAAAGTGAAACCTCGTTGAAGGCGTATGTAAGATATCCTTATTACGAGTGCACTTGAGGTTCTCTATGGGTACATGCGAAAACTTGCGAGCTGCAAGCAAGGAAATGACACCAGCATAAGGTCAAGCGAATTATGTGTTTCATGCAATCGAATAACAGACAGGTCTTAAACATTCCTCGATGGATGGTAATTCCCGCCGTTTTGAAGTTTTCAGCAGATCATGAGTTGTGTCAACTCCCAGAGAAAAACATACAGGAGCTGAAGACAACTTCTTCGTCATAGTCAATAGTCAGGTGTCAGGGTTGGTCAACAAGGCTTATCGAATCCTAGACTTAATCGGTTTGGATAATGGACTTGATTCGTCTTCACAATTTGGGATAATGTAATGCAGTGGGGCCGCGGCAACATGGACCTAAGAATTTAAACAATGTTACTGTGGTCTAGTTTTCGCGTCAATGGAGATCAAAACAATCTTCATATTTAGTAATACGTTTTGAAGACCTGTAAAACATAAAGCTGGATTTTTGTCAGATAGCAGCCTTCCTATTGTGCGAGACTGGTCCCAAGTTTATTAGCTAGAAGAGGAATACGTGAGAATTTCAAATACTGAACTGTATAACACTTATTCACGGGTCAGAGATACGGGGGACAAGAAAATTATGATTGGATGGCTGCTGGGATGTCCAGCAAGATACATTTATCTCCGCCTTTGAATAAGAGGGAGACGAGAGTCATGATCTCCAAACGAGGGTTATTTTTCTAATGCTGGAAAATGATTGAGGACTCCGACTCCCCGGGTTATTGTATGATGTCGTGAAATAATATGACATTGTTTAAGTGAACGTGTCGGTGAGGGGAGAAATGGGCATGTTTGTGTACAAGATTTATAAAATGTCGCCAATGTCAGGTACATCACCTGCCTCGCTCCCTCATCCTTTATACAAGTTCATTAGAGATGGGCACGGACAAGTGTTTTTTCATAGACTTCTCCACTGAGGAATCCTCTACGACAGTCGTGCAATCATAACACTCCCGGCCGGGTCCCTTCGGATCCCACTTGATCTCACATTACTTTTCTTTCTCCTCACCAACCGAATCCTCCGTCAATTCCAGCTTCTCCAGGAAACTCATCATCCTTAACTCCTTTCATGTATCTACTGATCTTTTGGATTCTTCCTAAGGAAGGCCCCTGGGAGTTGATACTGGGACGTAGGAAGGAAGAACCTCGGATTTTCGGATAAAGCAACTCCTTAAATCTTGTGGGGAGAAGTTGAAAACAGGGCCGGGAGAGAGAGTGAGCCCGCTGGGTCATGATGCAGAGCTATAAAGAAGAAGGAGCATGGAGGAATGGCGCAGAGGGCAGAAAGAGAGGTATGAGGCCAAGAGAGATAGAAAAGTGGAGGACGAGGAGGAGGGTTAAAAACGATCTGGAAGAATGAGGTGAGTGTATGTGTAAGTAAGTAACGTTTTGAAAAACGAACATGTTATTACATTTATAATGTTGGAGCACAGCGGAAACCTTGGATACATGCTTCTCTCTGTCCCATAAATATTTCACACGTTTCTCACAATCCTTCCTTACTCTCCTCAACTTTCTAAGTTATGGCGGCTGACGCTCCATGGACACTTTAACGCTCTGTCTACAAGAACCACAAACTCCCCCTGACCCTCCTCTCATATCCATTATGGACAGGATGAATGAGTCTTTCTAGGATGACATCCATATACGGAATCCTCCACTCGGACACCATGATGACCCACTCAACTAGTTCGCAATATAGTCAAACAAATAATACTTCCTAACGATGAACAACACGATTCACCAGACTAAACTAAGCAAAGCAGCAAACAGCCTCCCACAGTTTCCACCGAGTCTACCCAATACTCAACTAGTCTCTTCTCCCTCAACCAGTTATACTGTATTCCTTCACAACTACACCTTTCAACCCGTTTTCCAGCAAGATTCCAGTTTCATCAAAGCCAACCAACCTTGTCAAGCGTTACTTCCCGTCTTTTCATCCCAGCTTTTCAGGCACTGTTTACTCCTTAAACGACGTTTTTTTACTGTAGTTTTAGTTTAGTTGTTTCCAGTTCAAGGTGAATTCGAAGGCCTCTAAACTTTATTGGATTATTGGTTTTGAATATCAGTGCCAATCAAAGAGGTAGCCGACCCAAAACTTTGGGAGGGAATTTCGGTAGGCATGGAGCTCAAATTACGACAAATTTATTCAATACGCTACTATTTAGTATTACACAAGACAGCAGCTGGGCTTGGATTATGCAGATGAGCGTCCTGGAAATGGTTCAGAGAGAAAAAGGAGAAAGAAGAGACGATTACGGATGTCTGCTTGGTTACTTTTAGATGGAGGAGTCTGGGATGGTTCGCTCTTAAACATTTTGGCTTTGGATGCGGAAAATGATGGAGAAATCCCAAGACGACCTGGAAGGTTATGATAATGTTCAAGTCATGTGACTTAGGCGAGAGAGAGACGAATACTAAATGTAAAAGAGTGGCCGAAGAGAGTAACTAATAAAATGTGAGTATAAATGGATAGAAAGATGATTATTTTTATGACGGTTCGTATTGGTTCTTTTTTTTACTACACACACGAGTTTCCTGCACGGGATCCTTTCATATGTACATATGTGTGTGCATCTATTCTCATTGCACATTCATCGTTTGTAAAAGTTAAATACAGGCATTAAGAACAAGCCAAAGAAGGTCTGGATGCAATATCTTCCTTGATTCTCAGCCTTGTGCCTTGTTGAGCTCATACACACTCGCTGGGTTTGTTATGTGCCATCATCATCCTCATGGCCAGCTTCCAGTGGTTGAAAAGAGAAGGACCCAGGAGTCAACTCGACTACTCGACTCCTGCAATCCCAAAGCCCGAACTCAGCCCGGAGAGAGTCAGACTCGGAGTACAGGTAAGAGGTATGGAGAATGTGAAAGAAGGTAAAAGGGTCATTAGGAATCAGCAGACATAGGCAAAAGGGACACCGCTGGGCAGGGAATTTTTTATCAACCCCTTGCTTTGTATGTGACCACCCGTTGACTTCTTGTTTATAGCTGACCGGCGTTTCGAAAATAAAAACTCCACTACAAAACTACAGATCGAATCAAGCATGTAGAATCATCCATCCAACAGCATGCCTCCCTCTATATATGACTTAAAGTCTTCAAATCTCATCATATTCTTCATCCGAAGTAGTCACTTCCAGAGGAACAAGCAGAGGATGACGGGGATGATGATGAACAAGAACAAGGACCACTATTCCGGAGTATTACCCACGTCTTCTTACCCGCCGAATGGCCGAACCTTCATCTCTACCCAATCCCTTATATATTCCTCTTCCTTATTCCATCTCCTCCCTTCCCAATTCTCTCAACGGCATAGCTAGCCACCCAGGGCTTTGTTGCCCTCCCCGTTTGACGGTTCGGATACAACACGCAATCCGGATTCCATTCCTCCGGTCATCTTAATCCTCCTCTTCCCAGCAAGGCTCATATCCCTCTGTACAAACCAAACTTAATTCCCCTCCCCCACTCCATAATTCTGTTGCAGCTCTACGCCCTTCTATCAAGGGCCTTTAAGTACGTATAACTCTTGCCCTTTGCTTGGGATTGAATTTAAAACTTTTCATGCAACATGCCGAATCGGACAGTATTTACTAGCTCCACATTTGTCCAATAAAGAGAAATTGTATTTTCACTTATTGTTAAGGGTGAAGCAGTTAGTGTACCCTGAATCATTGCACTCTTTCCAACCAATTATAAATTCCCCAGAAAGTTTTTTTTATAAACTAACTATGCCGCCATAAGAATTCAAACGTGGAGGATATACCACTGCCATGTTACCAAGGTCAGTGCAAAACTCCTCCAGGTATATTTGGCACATCAAGTCTATGGGGCTGTCGGCTGTCCCAGTGAGAATGATGAGAGAAAGCGGTAATTATTTCCTCATTCATCATTCCCCAAGGGCATGCGTACAGTAATTGGGGTTTGAGGCAGGGTGAAAGAAGAACGTTACACACGGGATGTAAGCAAGCTAGCGGATAACAGTTGCTGTTAAAGAAGCGGGATGCGTCACATTACAATCTAAGCTAAGTAAGAAAAGGGAAGCTATTTTTGCTTTGTAGTGGTCAGTAGATCCTTCGGAGACTTGCTAATTAATCATTTCCCTGATGAATGAAGTTCTGAGCGATGAAGGTGGTGCGTCCATGCAGATTCTTGATTGTTCCCTGGTGTGCTATCTCAAACTTGTCATTCGAATTAGGCGCTGAAAATGAAAGTGATGAATGTATAAGAGTCTGCCTCTGTACATTATATAGATTACAGACTCTCAAACATCTCTAACCCTACCTCTTTCAAACTCACATTGGTTTTAACCCGAGAGCAAGTTTTTGCAAGAGTTCATCACCTCACTCAACCGTCCTCAAATTTAATTACTTTCCCCACCTACGTCTCATCAAATGTCTGACTCCTTCTTGTATACTTGCTTGCCAAAATCCCTTGGATAACAAAATTTCTAAATACGTGTTGTAACATTCCCCGCAGAGACACAACTTCATAGATTTCCAGTCTTGTAGTTTAGTATCCTTCATATCCTTCTACCTGGCGAGCTTACAATTCTTAGTGGATTCGCGTTCGCGGCCTTGGCAAAAGACAAATCAGCTTTCATGTTTACTCCGAGGGGGTTGGTTAATAACAAGTTGCAATTTAGTTGCCGCCGCAATATAGTTGTCAAGAAGAGGAGGTCGGAAGAGTGGCAGAGTGGAGGGAACGTGTTTCTATTTCAGCACCCGCCTTTGACTTTATATAGAAAAATATCTCCTTTCCCCCTGAAATCAATTCTGGCTTACAGTTTACGTGTATGTAGTACATACTTATGTACCTGCACATTTCTTTCACCGTTCGAACGCGTTCCTTCCATCTTTGTCTTCTCAGCGATATGAGGATGAAGGCAGTTTCCTTGTAGTCATCTCATACGTACTTTGAAGGCCGGCCGAGGCTACATAAGTTACATGATTTTTTTATTCGTCTACACACTACATTTCGCCCGGGCACTACATATTTACTGATATTTATTTAAATGTTTTTCTTGCCGTTGGTTACTTTTAAATATCGTGGAGCTGGAAGAAGAGGGCTAGGAGGAAAAAGTAAGGTTGGATGGATGGATGAACGGATGTGATATATATAAGCGCCGTTCAAGATGTTTTTTCTATCAATTCTTTTCCATACAAGTCCTTCATAGTAGTGAATAACAATTGAAGAATAAAAGGTTGGATGACTCGGGAAGAAGTGTTTTGATGAACAATGAAGTCGTCATATTCTGCATGAAATCCTCCATGTGTGTTTGTCCATGTGATAAAAGAGCTGTGACCATTTGAATTTATCCATCAACAGGAATAAGAATAAGAAGAAGAGCAAGAATCCAACACCAACCAGAGTCTCAGTCTTACACCTTCTCCATTTAGTTGTGCACCAAAGTCCGAAAGATTTAAACTTATAACGTAGACTTTGGTAAGAGGTCTTTCCTAGCCTCCGTCCAACTACCTATGTTTATGCTATCCCCCTGGGAATGAGTCCGTACTTCTTTTCCTATGTCCAGATCCATCCATCCGTCCTTAACAATTCTTAATTCCTACTCTATGCAAGAGTAGGCTCGTTTGCATCAAAGCAAATGAGACGGAGCATATCAAAAACTATTTCTTTTATTCCTTTCCCTCACTTTTCTAGCACATTAAACAGCATCAACATATTTTATAGCATTAGAAATACATCATATAAGCAGAGATAGTGCTGAAGGAGTTGTGCCGCAATCGTACATATCATCTACTTGTACAATTGTACATCCAGTGATACAAACGCCTGAGCCAGCACCTGACTTTATAACTTTAAGTTTAGTCTGTCAAAACAATTAAAAGAGCTTAGGTAGAACAAGGCAGTAACGTGAATTTTAATAAAAGTTTATACTTTTAGCGAACAGACAGACGAGTAAACAGTTTTAAGTTACGTCACAAAATAACGGATAGATTATGGCGAAATAAGCCGAACCGAGAGCTAGGAATAGATAGTTGGACGGATGAGCAAGTCTGAGGGAACCATAACCCAGATGGCGCTGAGCTAGACACCCTCTCATTTGGTAGGAATTCTAACAAAATAGGAAAAATAGTTTATTTCCTTTCACAACAATCTAGAGAATAGATAGAATTATGAAAAACTAGGGATTCGTCTGAACCTGCAATATTTGGAAGGGAAAAGGATGCCAGAGTTACAATTTACATGGGATCTGGAGTCTGGAGTCTGGAGAGGCTCGTTCTTTGGGATGATGAAGAGTGTGGGTAAAAATGTATCATGTATGTAGGGATAAAAAATGATTTAAGTCCTCCGTAAAATTGCCGATTCACCATGACATTTCTCTTCAATCTCTCACTCTCTTCCTTTCCTCCTCACTTTATTCTCCACCACAATAAGACATTATTATTATCATATCGGTTTCTCTGATAAATTCAACGCAACTCTCCTCCTCATATTTACTGTCGCTGTCGCTACGCTGGCGCTACCCTATACTCGCAGTCACTCATACTTCCATCTAATCTCCTATGAATTCGTACACAAAATTAAAGTGAGTTCCAATTCCATCCTGCTTCTTCTTCGCCCAAACATGCATTTCGTTCCATGTATCCCCTGAAATATTCCGGACTTTTCCCAAAGCAAATCATCATCATCCTTCAATCCTTTCTCTACGTCATCTACCAGTAATTTCCTATTTGATTTCCATCATCTTTCCCTCCCTTGCTGTCTGAATACACAAGCATCTTTCAATTTCACACTGTATCTGTCTCAGTCCGCTTATACGGAGCTCCAGTAAAATAGTATCAAAAGCTTAAAGAAGACTAAGAAGAGGGAGAGAGAGAGTGTATACAACAAGACTTTCAATCCGAATATTTATCATTGCAATAGATCCGAAAGCTGGGTGGGGTAGATAGAAGGAGAGGAAAGGAGTGATGGATTTTGAAAAGATAGCGTGTGTGTCCTCCTCCCCCTCCTCCAGGTAAAAGCCAGGTGAGTTGAGAAAGGGCACTCACTCATCACATCACCGGAATGCTTGTATCAATTCTCCAGCACATCCATCCTCCAAAACATGGTTACACCTCCAACTAATTAGCTCTAGCTTAGAGATCTGCCCAAGCAGCCCTAGCCCTGCCTCCGTAGGATTTTGGGATGATGATGGGGCTATTTGACTCGTACTTCAACACATCCTACCACTCCACCACCAACCAACTCACCCTCTACTCTAGACTCTAATATCATCTCATTCATCTCCGTGTATTTATTCCTGATTCCACTCGGAATTCAAACCCGTCATTATCTAACCGTCCTCCCAGCCCACTCTAATCACACAATTACACAGCTATCAATCCATTCAGAAGCCGAAAAGAGTGAGTTTAACACGTGGACCCACTCAGCTAAAGCCCAAAACAAGAACCAATAATCGCACGCAACCTACCTCCTCTTCTCTTCCTTCAAAACTGAAACTCGTCCCATCTTCCATCTTCTCACCTTTATAAACTCTAGTAACTCCCATATCATTATCGCCTAACTTCTATTGTCGTCTATCACACGCACTCTCGTCATCCACGCCTGTTCCAACTCGTAGCTCCACCTATTCTAGTTCTATCCCAGTATTTTCACCAACAATCCTCTCCGTCCTCTCGGTCCAACTGTTTAATCCCAATTATTTCACCTGTCCGCCTTCCCGCACCTGTCACAAACAGCTTAATCTTCTTTTTTGAATCATTTAACCATCCTTCCGATTTTCCCAATTCTTGCTCCACCTGTCTCTCCCTCTCTCTAAGTCTTGACGTTTCCTTTACGGTAAATTACGGATTTGCAAATCCTTCCTATTTACTTAACCTTGCCCTCGTGAACTTGGAGGAGAGTGCAGCGTCCGCTGGGGTATATTATTCCCCCGCTCGCTTGCTCTTATATCTAAGTTACCGGTAACTACCAAGTTACACAATTTAACAAAACCAGCAATCGCATTCCTAGTCACACCCTCATTTCACATTTACGTCTCACCCTGTTTTTCTCTACTCTTCTCGCAAATCTGAGGAGAGGGTGTAATTTGGAATGGAGGGCTTTCCCCACTGTATGTTACTCACGGAAAGTACATACTCTCCTACCATTTATACTTTGTACTTCTGCAAAAATGTGGGAGCGATGCAGTTTAATATTAATTAAGGTAGAACGGAGTTGTAATCATCTATCATTCAATAATGATTGATTTAAGATCAGTAGCTTGTATGACTGCTTTTCTCAAACCTTTGCCTTTTAACACATCCTTCTGTTCCTTCCCGGTTATTCCTTTGCAGAGCGTTCCCCACCCTCTGCTAAATTATTCAAATCGTATCACATTATAACCAATTTAAGCGCTCATGTAGCCCGTTCCTTTTTCTAAAGAGCTTGTAAATCCAGTCAATTCAGCTCATACTGTGAGAGGAACGACGGATTCTGTTTAGCTTTGCACTGCACTGTCCTCTTATCTTTCCTTCGTGATAGTCTTTCCTTCTTATATCCTTTCTATCGCACCCACTCCTGCATCCTCTATGAAGTCATGAAGTATGAAGCAGTGGAACTTGCTACTTGCTACAACTCATCCATAATCCTGTCCCTGTCAAGACAATTAGAGACAAATCTGTACCGAACCCTCCTCTTTGATACTTGTACGTGTTTGCACTGTAATGCTGAGTGTCAAAAATTACAATGAAAAAAAAAAAACATTTATCTGAGATTGTTAATTTTTTCAAAATTTAGCACTATTTTTATTTAATCTCTTTCAGCAACTAGATAAACAGTCCTTGATCCATCTATACACCCTTATTCCCGCCAGAATACGATTTCAATTCTTTCTCTTAATTACAATTAAATTGGATTGCGATTAACCGTGAGACAATTCAAAAGGCGATACATCATCGGGTGATATTAAAATTGATCTGCCATTTATTTACTAATTATTTCCTTTCCTAACAACTACAAATCATACAATCAGTTACAGTAAAACCATCTCCAAGGAGATATTAAATCTGTAACAACCCCCACTTTTGAATTTAATGCATCTATATTTATTTACGTTTCTGCTTGGAAAAAAACGCAGCGTTTACTTTGAACCGTCTCAGACGTCAGGGGAAAGAAGATCGGATTTGGCCGTACAAATTGAATTTCATTGTAAATCATTCGTAAACACAACAGTTATTTCTGCCTATACCCTAATTTAATAGGCCCCGTGAACAGTAAAAACTTTACGAGGCTAGCGCCTCTTGGGAGTAAAATCTGAAACCGAAGTGAAAGCGGGATAAATTGGCATTTAAATTCTGCAATCTTAATTTATATGACAGCGTTAAAACCAAAATCACCATGGTGATTGGTTAACTAGGCCCATACTAGCTTGCAAATTTGAATGTGTAGTGTCCGCCTTTGAATGCAGTTGCACATTTCTGCCGCTTTCATGTGAAAATGGCAGCACCATGCAAGAATGGCGGAAACATTCAAACGTTACTACTAGCGCCACCAAAGAGTGCACGAGGCCTATACGCTAGTCAATGAATCACAGGATAATGCTTAAACTGTTGTTGTTGTAACCTTAATGAAAACATCTTATTTTATTATTGCATATACAACTGTAACAGAAACAAAAGAGAAAGCTGATTGAATTGGAGTAGACTAACAACGAGTGCAGATTATTGATTCTTTGCTGTCTCCTTTAAAAATACGGAGACAAAAGGTAAAACAAGGAGCACATTCTTGACGCAGCCTATTATCTTCTGCTAATGGAATTTATCAAGGAATAACACATGGGTTTCGTAAGTCATCCTCTCTTTCTTTAAGGTATCTGATCGAATCTGAAATTGATACAGAGAGGATTTCGAGGATGGATAAACGAGTCTTGGATAGAAGCTCATCTGCCTGGGTACTCCTAAAACATGCGCATCATCTCTAAGACGTTTCTTACATCGCATGATTTTCAAGATCGTCACAGATATCTTCCTTGTTATCCCACCCTCCTGATTGGCAGCCGTAATTAGTCTCAATTATACCCATAATATCTATCATTTTCTTTACTCTTATCCTTTCACCTCACCATTTTCCCTCTCTTCAACTTTTAATCAATTGTCGTCATCACTTGATCCCTCCCTTAAGTACGTATCCGCGCCTCCTTCTATACTGATTCTTCCTTTAATTCCGGTATCTCCTAACAAACAAGTCGGAGTCGGAATATGGCAAATCTGTGTGTAGGAATAGCGAATAGCTTGAAGAATAAGCGAAGCAACATACTGCAAAGTCCTCTTTGCAGGCTGAAAATTGCAGTTTTTAGCGAAGGATAGAACTTATTTGGAATGTGAAATTTTCATGGTGTAAGGTGAGAAGGTATGAGTCGTAGAGGAAGATCATTTCGCCATTTTGAGTCATACTAATCCGCAAACTTGATCAGAATCTTAATCCTGACTCTACTTTGCTTGTCTTTAAATGGTCTGAGAGGAAGGTGGAGGAGGAGGGGATGGTGTGATGATGGAGGGGAAATATGAATCCGTTTCTTTCCACGGCCTCCGCTGCATTCCTGAAAAGGTGAGGAAGACAACGTTGGCAAAAAGATTCCTCGAGAGATTATTGTCCGCTTGGGTGGTCATAAACGTCCGGAGGATGACAATCTTTCCCATCCTCATCAGCGCCCTGAATTTTTCTTCCAAAGCCTTCAAAACTTCCAGGCTTAAGCCAGGAGAATCAGTACCGATTATCAAATATCAAAAACAAGAATCAAAGTAGTTTTCCAGCTTAGTTAAGCTAGAGAATCCACTTACCGGTTTTCATATTCTGTACTCCACTGTTTGCATTTACCGCCTCTCTCGCTTTCAGCTCACCTGTCGGTACATCCTTGACTTGGCGTAACAGAGCGATAGATTCTGATTTCCAATTTCTCCCCTTAATTGCGTGTTCAAAGTTAATAAAAAAAAAATTCCTAGCTCTTGCGTCCTTGTTACATTCCTCTTCGGAAGACTTCAAACGACAAGATGCAGATTTCACGCACCGTGTTTTTAAACCATTTTTAAGTGACTGCGCGGATTCTCATGAGAACGGATTTACTGCTGTGTTGCGGCGGAGTACCTGAAATATTTGCAGGATTTTCATCGTAATTATTACTCTCCATCCAAATAATGTGACTTGATTATTTCCGATAAAAGTATCCAAAACTTTCCAACAGCGCTAATTGTTCATCTCATCAATGGATTGCATATTATTATAATAGTAACAATAATCCGGATTTTTCTGAGAAGAACGGGGGTTAGGGATGAGTTATGGATTTAGTTTTTCTTTCTTTAGTTCGGAAATATCTTTTTCGTAATCTCTGTGTAGTGAAGAAAAGCTCTTTATGTGATCAAAATTCTTGTAATTCTCTTTTCATATGTATGACCTTTTATGAGCTTTTCCCAAGGTCTTGTTTTTTATATGATTTTCAGGAGGTTATGTAAAATATTTTTATTGATATGACAAAGTTATAAGAGCTAATCGGAGCTCATGTCTGGGGAGAGAAGGAAACATATCTCCTGTCTCTCCCGCACAAGCCTCCTCTAACACCAACAACACTCACCCCGTCAAAGCTCATCTTCTTATCAATTTACAAAAGAAATCAAGAATACCATGTCGTCGCTCCTTCTTATAATCTTTCCTCTCTTGACAGTCTCTTTCCCCGCCTATGCGGTATGCAGGCAGGTATAACTTCTCATTCCCACTTTTCCTTTTCATCTTTCTTTCCTCATCAACGGCAACGGAGCGGACCGCCACAATCTTCTGGTCCCTCTTCTATAACATTTACAAAATGTCGTTGATTCTTATTCCTTCCTGACCTCACGGAAACGAATTTCTCTATCAGTTATCATTAGATTACAAAAGCCACTACACAAAATATACAAAAGCAAAGTCTGCCTGTCTACATGAGCAGATCGGTGGCTTCCTTCAGGAGTCCCTCATTCCATCCATACCTATCTATTTACCAGAATCAGCCTGAGACATATGTGTAATTACATGCATTTCTCTCTCTCTCTCTCTCTCGTTTGTCGGTTCAGAAAAACTTTGTCCGAAGATCCTTTCTCATCCAGGGGACATAGGTCGTAAAATCGGACATTATTTTCTCTATCTGCCAGCCAGCCGTCCAGCCAGCACAGCGGAGGGAGATTGAGGAGGAAGCATGGTGATGTGATATGATAATAGAAGACAAGGAGAAGAGCGTCTACTGACATGAGGGATGCGGTTCTTCTTCATTTAGACTCATGGGATATGGGGAGAGAAGCGGATTTTATAGCGTCCCAGGAAGTCAGCCTATCATTTGAGTCATTGATACCAGGATTTTAGAATCTGTAAATCCGGCTTACTTACCGAGGTCTCACACAATCTTCCAAAGAGCTTTATGAATAATAATGTACGGAATCAAGGAATTTCGTCGACAGTCGACACTACCCACATACCCACCTATTCCAATTTCCAATCCAACCAAGCAGAGCCCGAGTCAGTTTATCTTTTCTCTTCAACTCGGACAACTATCCTTCATGATCACATCTTTAGGTTCTGATCATAAATCCAAAGCCATCAATTCACAGCAAGAGATCAAGAGCTCCGTGTACACAATGAGACATTAATATTGCTCTACATAATGAATGTCCAAGTCAAACATCCAGCACGACCCATCCAAGCGTCTTCACTTAATCATCCCAGTACCATATCATGGCCAGTCCCAGGGCCTCCTTCCTTTCAGCTACCAATAGCCATCGCGGCCCGTCATCCATACTACAAACTAATGGTCAAACATGCTCCTATGTGGCCACCGCTACATTCACATCATTCTTCTCCTTCGGTCCCAATCATTTAATGAATACCCCCTCCCCCATCATATATATTCTTCTCTCACCTTTCTCAGTTTCATCATCCTCTCTCAACCTAATTACAGTTTCATTATCCATCGCTTAACATCCCATTAGATCTAATTTCCAAACTTCCGGCTCATTCTCTTCTCGCATACATTTAGATGATGCCTATAGATATCCACAGGGGGAGTAGATGTAGATGCGGGATAGGAGAAACTTGGGCGTTGTGCCTCAGTCTTTGGTGCGTTACAGCTAACGCTGCTGAGTGGAGAAAGTATAAAATCTACACTAAGGTTTTCTCCTGCACTCGTTGGTCTGCTGCTATGTTCAGTGCTCGGATGTATTCTAGCCATTCTATCAAGTCATTTCTACAACGCTTCTAGTATCTTTGTTGCAATAGGACATGGATTTTCTGCTACAAAAGGAGGCTCAGTCTGGGAATGGAAATGATTTTTGTGAAATGAACTTGGTCTGGTTATAGTTATTTCAGAAGCATTACCTCAAGTAGTTAAGTTTCACGCTACTACAACCGCAGAAGTATGTAATAAGGAAGCCAAAGAGTGTGGATCTGCCATGCTCCGATCAGAGGAGGGTCTCCGGCTGTAAATATCCGATCCATTTATACCTGTCATGTTTAGTTGGGTAGACCAGGATCACCTGAGCATGTATGGAGTAATTCCATTTTTCTCTCCCCTCCTTCATTTCATCTACTTCTCATACAACTTTTACCCTTGTATTGACTCTAATAGCTCCAAAACTAAATGAGCTTACTAAGCGAGCTAGCCGACAAATTCTGGGACGTTGAAGTCCTCCGTCGTACGTGGATGACATGTAAGAGCGTTGATTTGAAACGACAGCTCCATGTTCATTATGCCTTAGTACTTGACAAGTAACAAGTTGAATCCAAAGCGGATTCACTCCACGTCGCCTCCCTTTCAAACCCTTTATCCCTTCATCTTACCTGTTCCACCTTCTACAAAAACCTATCGTACACTGGAGACGTGGTGTGCTCAAGTAATTTGTTGGAATCCGCTTAAGAGCTCCTCAACTCAGTCAGCTCAGTTTGTACCGACTGAAACAAACAAGTCAGTAAATTTAAGCGAATAAATTAAATTTCCATAGAGTCAAGCTTGTATTTGAAGGAATGTTTCTCAGAGGCTATTACATGTTTGTTAGGTCAGGAAATGAGTTTGAGCGAAGAGGTCATGGTTAATGGTTACATGCAATCATTGTTGCGTGGTAAAAAGGTGCAAAGCCAAATTGAATCCTGATCGTTTTGACAGCCAGCTTCACCGCAAGTAGGACGATACCGCGAAAAGAAAGCCAGGAATGGTTACATTAGATAGTAGGTAGGTAGTCGCACATGTACAAATCATAATAACAAGAAGTACTTGTTCCGAGAAAAGTGGTCATAATCAGTCGAGTTGAAGTTTACTATGTTTGTTTGGGATGGAAACACGCTTTGAGGAATTGCGACAAGTGTTGCCCGCGCCTGAATTGAGTGCATTTAAAGTATATGTGCAGCAATTACATATTCAATAATGCTAAAATAATGTTGTAATTCTTAATTGTAGTAAATCCTTTCTCTGGCACATGTAGTGTTATATGAGATGAGAGAGGAGAAAACAATTCTTAAGTAAATCTCGAATGGAACACAAATCAGTTCAATTTCGGATGCTACACGTAGGCTACACGTGCAAGATTTTGAGTAGCGTATCCGACAAATCAATTTACCCCATTTACCTATCTGTATATTACATTTGTCGATAGCTGGTTACATTTTCTACCTTCTTTTTATTTATCAAATTATGTCTTGTTTGTATTCGTGGTTTTCGCTTGGTAAGCGTAACCGAATCTATAAGTAAAACAATGGAATGCAAAATGCCAGTGCATTCATATCATAATTCCCTTGTTTATTATTCGAATCTCTGTTGTAGAAGTTTTCAAGCTGAAATCAGTGCTGGAAAAACCATTGAAGTTTTTATTTACAATATATTTCATTTTCTCTGCTGAGCTGGCAATCAGTGTTAAGGAGATCTTAGGTATCATAAGATCAGTTTTCGTCCAAGGAAGGATCTCATTCAGAGCCTGAATTATGAACTCATTTTTAGGGTCTGAAAATTAGGTTTGTAACTAGCCTTTGGATGCTATATCGATTTTTACTTTACTGAAAACATTATTTATTTAAAATTCTCTCCCATAATTTTCAACATGAAAGCATTTAATGCTAACCAAATGCAGTTTTGATGGCAAAGTATGCACAAGCACAAACCTCTCACCTCTGTGAAAGCGCTTCGCTAAGAAGGCTGCGGTAAGATAAATTTTTTATTAATTAGTGGCGTGAAAGTTTAGAACTCGTAAGTGAAATACGCTGAATCCGGCTTTAGAGATGAAAGTCCTGTATTCGTTTCAAACTCATGATGTAGCTTTTAGTAAAAAGAATACAAATCTCGTCTCCAATAAGAATCCGAATACGCTAGCAATCAAGGACCAACCAACCTTACTTGTAGCTTTGCACTACAATATATACATCACATACACTGTTGTAGGAGCCGTAATAGCCCCCCCCCGCCTCATTTTTGTTTCTACACAGATAGTTTTGGTGGACGGTCCAGAAGTGTTGAACTTGAGAGTCTCAAGTTGAGACTACTGCCAGGAGCACACCTATGAAATTCAGAATTTCCAGGAAGAGCACAGGAGCTTAAGGGAGAAAGATTGTACTGTAGGCTGTTAGGATTATATAAGTGAAGATAGTACTAGGGGGAGGTAGTAATAGAGAAGAATGGAAATGAAAGAATCGCAATATTTTTTCATCTTCCATCTAGGACACTAAAAGCCGCTCTCCCGGGAATGCAATGAATTTAAAATGATGATTTGGCAATGATTTAAATGAAGGCTACAGACATTGGGCTTCGTGCTCATTTTGCAAAGTACGGCCAGCATCCGAGACAGCTCGGGAAGACGAGCAAGTTGAGAGAGAGGAAGAAGAAACAAAGAAGCGCCTTCAACCCGAGAGTCGTTCCACAGAGTAATCATCTTCCTCATTACAAGCAACAATTCTCGTCTTATACACTAGATTGATTTGATCCTCTAAGTTTTTTCGCGTACTGGGAGGAGCGGACAGAGGTAGGGAGTCCAGTTTCTGTCTACAAGCTCACCTCTCCATCTATATGCAAAACTGTTGAAGTAAAGAAACTTCATATATAACAAGCATCTCCCGTCCCTTTAGCCAACCAAAACTATCGTAATTTTTCCCAACTCTTTCCTAAATGTCCTTTGCCATTAGTCCCCTCCTTTGTGACAATAATGGATGATGAGCAAATGGAAATGATTTATTAAAACTAAGCACATACGCCGTATCCACTATAGCATGGTCAGCGCAGTTTGTCCCAGCTTCAGCATCCCGTATGTATCGTTTTCATCATAACCTCTTGTAAGAAATACCTAACTTTCCAGACAACCCCACCATTTCCATTAGGGATAGAATATAGATATGGATTTGGGAAAGGTTGCATGTAATCAACCCACCTCTTTCACCCACATCATGCATTACCTCCATAAATATAATAATCATCAATGCTGAACAGAGTGGGGAGCAACCATGATTTCGCGGTGGACATCCCATTTAGCCGAGCCGAAAATATGGTCAAACCTCTGGGAAAGCCTCACGAAATGAGTGATAAGAGTAGCGAAAAAAATTATCATTCAGATTTACAGAATGATTTGCAAAACTCTCCACCTCATGATGAACTCTGAGAAGGATCCAAAAGAAGACGAAAAAGACGACGAGGACGAGGATGGTCAGCCTAGGAGAGAGGATGACCTCTCAAGTCCCTGATAACAGATAAAAACACGGCGCTCTCATCTCCGGGACTCGACAGTGTGGACACGACCATTCCCAGAGAGTAAATCCGGCTCATCATCATCTTTGACCTTACTAAAAGAGAGTCCATTGTTTCATGGTTTATTCCTCCACGAGGAGCTCCTACGACTTTTAAGCTTATCATCATCCTCTCACCCCCTCAGTTAGTTCCACTTGCATAAGGAGCAAGCATTCTCCACTCATTTCAAATTATCTCCAATAATATCTGCATCATATCTCAGATCAAGTGTAGGCAGAAAAGGAAAAGGAAGGAGCAAAATATAGAACCCTTGTATCATTTCCAAACAATACAATATCCATGCTCATTTTAAAATTTCTGAGGATGCACTTCTAACCGAAATCCTGTTGATTCTCGGCTCTTATTATTCCTCACACAGTTCGCCATACTCCCTTGGTTTTCTGTTCCGTTTAGAGCCGTCTCTTCGTTTTGGGATTCACATTAATAACAAAATTATTAATTCAAGAGCAACTACCGCTTTTAAACTGGGTTCAAAGGAAGGTGGAGGGAAATGAGTGGTACATGCTTTACCATGTTGGAAATTCGGTTGATATCTTTTCCCGGCAGACCACCTCCCGTGTGACACGGCGGTCCTGAGTGTTCCTACAGGGATCAACCAGGGCTCGCCTTCCCTTCCGGTTATCTTGTCCTTGAAATCAACTTCACATCATCCACCTTCTTCTATATTAGCTCCACGGGTTTCCTTCCAACATGCTACAATTCATAATCATTATTAGAATAATACCATCTAGATCTAATCCGTCCCTATTCCTCTCTTTTTCTTTCCTGGCTCTTCTTCCTTTTCCCTCCGCCCCTCCCCTCTCGTCGTAGATCAAACTCAGAACTGGAAAAGTAACACAAATACAATTCTTCATTTCCCTCACACATTTATAACTGATACACACCCTCAACCCACGCATGGAAAATCATCTCACAGATAAACCCAATCAGTATGAGCAATAATAATAATACAATTCATAATCCTCAACCTTGAATTCCTCGATATTCTATTCTCATACCTTCATCTCCATCAACCCTTCGTCATCAGTTCGGAGCAAGCACTATCTGCCAGTACTTTAAATCCTTCGGGGATTCTTCAGACATCAGCCAGCCAAAGACCTTCATACGAGGAAGAATTTTTAAATCTGTTGTGTACTTATTCTCGTTCCTTGAAATATCTTCCCATCTTTTGATTCTCTACCCCTGGAAAAGCCAATCTATCACCGTTTACAAGGTACATAATAGGCTAGCTCAAGCACGGTACGGTATCTTCTTAGTCAGCATCCCACAGGACGTCCTTTCCTCTGTTTGTAATCTTGTAATAAAAATAATTTAATTTTAATTTCCCCACCTCGTCCCGGTCAGGTCGAGAGAGAGTAAGAATCTTCCACACATCCTGTATCCATGTATCCTGAAGACTCTTCCACAGTTTAAACCGCAGTAATCCTCGTTATGATCCTGGAAACAAGTAAAATATTTATTTCTTTACCAACAAACATATTTCACACCCTCATCATCAAATCTCACGCTTCCTCAAGAGGTGTCTAATGAATTTATAATGGAGGAAATTATATTACTACCCATGCCATCCAGGATTTAAACCTCAAACCAATTTACCAGTCATGTGATCAAGCTAAAGGATTTTAAAAATCTATGACGTCCTCCTATAAAGTCCTAACCCCACCGGAACACAAGGATTTAAAATTTCTTTGGACGAGGAATGTATTTTTACGGATTTTAATATATTTCCCCTCCCCATCCTGCCCTAGGAAGAATGTCCTCCAGGCATAGCTTGTTATACCTTGCATACTTGAGATTTTTATACCGACCTTTTCCGTAGGCCAGTCCAAGAAGGTAAGGTAAAATTTGTAAAGATGAAGCCATGGAAACGTTCCGAGATTACCGTAGATCTCAACAAGAATAGTAAAGTACACCTGTGAGCACTTGACCATCCCTCTCATCCGTAACATACCAATCTTTTCCCTGGCATTCAATTCACAAGAACCCACTCCGTTCACACATCCTCCGGGAGACCTCATCCACTCACCAACCAGCACATGGAGTACAGTTCTCGACCCTCATCATCATCATAGTACACAAATCAACGCACTACGACGGCAACCATTGCCACATAGTTCCCAGCCGTGCCTATATACTTACTCGTCAATAGAGCACACACTCTGAGAAAGAATCGTCAATTGAGAAACTCGTTAGTTCCTTTGCTACATTTAACCCTCTGTTATCAAACTTATTTATTTATATTCAAGCAAACACAATGAGGAGATCGTGAATGAAAAGTAATACTCCACCGCACCGTCGTCAGTTCCAAAAGCCTAGACAATCCACACATTTTTTCACACAACATGCAACATAACCCGCATCTTTTTAATCCTTCTCCAGATTCTTGAGATCACTATCTACTTTTTCAAAGCCTGCTTTCATCTACACTCCTATATCTTTCAGCTTCTCTTTGCGTCCTCTGTAATTCTACAGCACTATCCATGTGCCGAGAGGACCGCTGGACGACCCCTTAGCCACCTCATACTATGCCACTTGTCACTAGCCGTCTTCGAACCTTCGAAAGAATCCTTCTCTCTACGCGTCAGCCACAACCTCAATGGATTTGACCATGCTCTCTGATTCTTAGAACTCCTTTCAAGATGCATCCCTAGTTGCATGCAAATTGCTTAACAGCTTTTACAAATCTCGTTACAAATGGGCGGACAACTTTGATGAAATAAATTTCTAAT
Organism: Sminthurides aquaticus; assembly: GCA_906901655.1. NCBI lineage: Eukaryota > Metazoa > Arthropoda > Collembola > Symphypleona > Sminthurididae > Sminthurides > Sminthurides aquaticus. The sequence continues at coordinate 1,170,428 of CAJQTT010000001.1, forward strand.
ACAAATTATATTTGTGTCATTTTAATTATTTGCTGGACACTTCCTATAGGGAATGAACATGGCAAACTTCAAGTTTTCCAATCCACATCATTAAGTCTCTTCCAATCAAATTGGTCGGTCATTTAATTAGGGGAGACTTTATACTTTTAGCGTCACGTATTGAGATCATTACTACGCAACTCTGTCAGCTGGGATTCGTCGGACAGTTCAGAAGTGAAAAGATCCACGTGGAAGGATTTCCTCTTTTCTGACCTTTTCACTCTTTGCCATTGTCTTATATTGTAATTAAATTTGATGTGTGGTGCCATAACATAACATTAAAACGAAGGACGAAGATATGATCGCAATAGCTTAGCTGATCCAGAACGCATTCAGAGACAACTTATACAGTTTAAGTCAGAAGTGAGGAGACGGAAGATGCCACATTGACGAACTAAGCCTCTCAAACTCAAATAGGAAAAGAATAAGTTTTAAGTTAACAAGCAAGTGTAACCAGGGGTTTTCACACTCGACTGTTATCTCGTTGTGATTTTTTCGCGGAAGTAACATCAATACTGAAGGCTAAGCTCAAGGCACGTTCAGGAACATTGATTAACCTTACAGACTCACATAGCTTAAAGCTGTGATTCATTTGAAATATTTTCATTCTGTACAATGAACCGAGTTAGCCGATTCTCGGATGACTAAAAAGGTTAATCCTTTTTTAAGACTAATTAGAAGTAAATTTTAACCTACGGAAGGAGGGTTTACATGATAACCTGCATAGATGGAATCTTTATGACACGTATGTTACGGATGTTGAAATGAAAATTGAATGGGTCACCAAGATACCTAAAAAGCCAACCGGATACTACAGAGTAATCACGTTTCTGACTAATGGGTACACGATCGTTTTACAAAACCTACAACGACGCTTAATATTTTACTACTCTCATTCTCAATGTTGATTCAAAAGCGCAATGTTCCCTGCCCCATCCGGTACAATATACAGCATGCATGCAGGCTAATCTTTAAGATTCTGGAACGAATAAGTGGAATAAGCTACGTCTTTCAAAAGCATCGTTTGCTCAATCCTTTTCTAGATATTCCGTTGTACTCATAGCCTCAGTTCCTTGAAAGCGTATGCGTAATGGGTGTATTTTTTAAAAGAAACCTACCATTAGAGATTTCAATTGAGAAGAAAATTGGCAGGTTGAGAAGTGGCCAGGAGCGCTTTGCTATCATCATAATCAACAAGGAGACGATCCTCTGAAAATCTTCTCACAATTGCTACACAATACACTTTACAAGGCACTAAAATGCTCACATTAGCCCAGCACACGCAATTACTAGTATCATCCTCCCCATCTCCCACCTTCTGTGAGTACTCCGTACACGATCTCCTCCCTCCGCTCAAGACAAGGACCGAATTACAACAACTATTTACAAGGGCAGGGGTAGGACACTCCACTATTACTTAACCAATTACCCAGCAAACCCACTCGCCCACCCTACTTTGCTAAACCCGGCAATAATGCAATTTACAATTCACACGTACTTACAGTCATTTCCATGTAAATTAACCCACATTTTAACAAGAATGCATTTGTTTACCTTTCCTGTTTCCAGGTCCTCATTAACCCTCCATTCCCATCAACGTTATACACCCAATTTTGTTCTCCAGAACAAGAAGAACAAACATATCCTAGTGCTTCATCCCATCAACCTAACCCAGGAACCCAGGAACAACTCTTGTTTTCCTCATTTAAAAAGGCTAAGATACAATCGTCTTTGTCCTAACTCCTAACGGCCGGTTTTTGTTTACAATCAGTTTCTTCTAGCTCCGGCTGGATAACAATAGCCTTGTCCACACAATTGACACAATCCAGAAAATTTCACAGCAATCCGCTCTAGCTCTTCGCTTTGCGATTCCCGAAATCCCTTCTCATCTATGTCAAAAGCAAACCTCTTCTGAATAATCCTTTGTAAGTATTATTTTGGCAAATTCCGCCGCGGAAGAAGGTTCCCTGGAGGAAGAGCTTCCTTTCAAGAGACGTTGTCTGCAGTCAGGGAGTTGTAACTGTCAAAACCGTGTGAACTTCTCCATAAATCCTGTATAAAGCCTACGTGCCGGTCCAAAGGGCATGGATCTTATTATTGGCATGTGAGAAGGTGGAGGGTGGATTTGCGAAATGGCTTGTTTACAGTTTTACGACGCGGGTTGTGTCCCATTAAAATTTATATACCTATGCGGTTCTTCCTTACTCAATCTCACACGTCTGATGACAGGTGAGAGAGGCATTCTAGTGTACTCAGCTCTCCCGCCTAACATCCCACCGAAGAGAGGAAGTAAGCTTTGTCAGCTTGTGGTATTTTATGTCTTTCGCACAAAACCGCCTGACCGAGGACATGATTTCGTGGGCATTAAGAAATGACCGAGCTATTTAGCAACGCTGCTGGGGATGACTTTAGGAAGGAAGGAGACAACTCTTTGATTATATTGTCCAGCTTGCAAATTCCACTATCCTTCCTCTCATGACTCTTCGTACTTTTCAAAAGCAGTTAGGCTATTGCTAATCTTTCCGATAATCCTGAAAGAGAATTTCAAAGTACACACCTGCTCTCTTCTCAAAAGTACCCCAGATGTGTTTCCATCCCTTCGAATGGCTACTAACTTTGATGGCGAATTATCTTCCCAACGACATTTTTATTTACGACCCATTCTTTAGCGGTGAGGCTTCGTACGTCGGGAAGGTAGTCCCTGGAGCTGGAGTACGTTATTAAAGACGAGAATATTTGAATGTCTCCGCTTCTTATCATTTTATGCATCTAATCTCCATTTTTGCCATTTGTCAAGAAGCGGATTGGGATTATAGCTTTCTTAATTTTATTGTCTTGAAAATCGTATTACATTTTTACTTGGTTCACTTCTACCTTAGCTTACACATGTATCTCCAGCAGCAGCCAGTTTTACTTCTAGCAACATTAGTCACACAGCAAACATAGTAGAAAGTAGTACTAACTCCTCCAACTCTGTCCCTTGACTCCATTGTCGGCAATCCATGAAACTAACACCCTAAAAAATTATCCTCGCCCGAGTAAAAGTAATCTGATCAGAATACTAGAATTCCAATAATTCTTTCCACCAGCTTCATCCGTCCTCCTCGATTTCTCATTACTCTCTTCGTCTTCCATTCGCTCTATCCAGTTCTTAGAAAGTTAAAGCTCCCCACCTATACCAAATACCACGTAAACCAAATGGTTTGACGACATTCAGCATGTTCACGACGGACCATCCGTGTGATCCTCCTCCAACTTACCCGAAATTACTTTTACTGCGGCTTGTAATTTACAAGCCGCATGACGCATGGCAGAATGACACCGAGGTAAACCAAGGACTCATTCTAAAACCGACGACTAAAAAATGTAAGAAAGTATATCCAAGGCTGAGAATGGTAACCCAGATGGATTTTGCTTAAGAAAAAGCGCGTCCATTGCTTATTTACTTACTAAGTTGGGCATTAAAGAGAATTTGTCGTGATAAACATGATTTTTCACTCAGGTTTCCATCTTAAAAATGCTAATTTCTCCCATCATTTACTGCGTTTTCCTCAGCCAAGTTTGTATCTCCGCAATCCGCAATTTCCACGACGAAATGTCCTCAATCACGTCTTGAATGGTTGCGATGCGATAACATTTCCTCTCGGAGATAAAATCCTAGCCGAAGATTCTGCTTTTTCGAAGTGGTAAAGCATTCTACCCCTCCTCCATCCTGGCCGAGGAACGACTCAGCCCCTTTACATGTCCAACTCAGAACGGTGTTCCTAAACCAATAACCAATGAAACAACTGTGTCTTCGCAGATTCTTCTTACATGCATTGCAATCAAATTAAGGAAGTAATCCCGCTGACCATCCTCTCATCCTTTCCCATATTTTCCAATACATGTAGTGCTAACAACAAATCCCTTTAAACTTAACGTCCTCCAACCGCACAAGGCATAAAGCTACGGCTCTTCCGACTCATCATAAATGAGGGGGTTGGCAGCGGTGAAAAACGCCATTTGCGTACATCTCCACAACCTATAGTGCACCATCTTTCTAATCTGTCTTCACTTCTCCTTTTAATAAAAGGAAAGGAGGCATGTATGGGACGTAGGACGTAGGAGAGGGCGAGGGGTGGGTAGAAATGAAATGTGCTTGCAATTGATACCTGAATGATTTTTGTCAACCCTGTATATAAAGCGACGGATGGAAGATGAAGAGAAGAGGAAGGCAGGTGGGTGCGGCAGGAAATCTCACACGCTTCGCCATCAAATGCAAATGTCAGAAGTATAATACTAGACTATACAAGTAAGGGCGACAGTGAGGAAGAGAAAAGGGTTGAGGAGATGAAGCGGATGATTGTACGAGATGGACGGATTCATTGAATTCATTTCAAGCCCTTTCTCAAGATTACAGAAGGCATAATACCCAAGAAATCTATTATTTTTCTTATCTTAGCCTCAGTTTTCATCGTCCCTTATCCTCTTAATACGCGAAAGAATGGAAAGTGTGTGAACATATTATGTTCAACATATTATAAGGGAAGTGTCCCAAACTGTGCCTCCCTTATTTTCTCAAATTTTTATATCAGCTGCATCCGAAACGTCTTGCGCATTATCCGTCGGTCCGCTTAACCCAAATTTGCTCTTGCACTTGCACTGCACATCCATTTCTTACGCGCTACCTTACAAAGATAATTTCCAGGTTCAACTTTCAAAGATTCTCTCCGATCACCTATTTACTGAGCGAAACGTTTGTAAAGTAGCAAGTAGCAGCTAAAGCAGACTTGAGTAAGAGTTCACTCGCTTGGACTGCATGAAGAAGAGACACTTGAGATTCGTAAGACAAACACAACACTTGTGGCCATCCTTCCGCCCGTTTATTCTAGTCTCAATGACCAAGGTCGGATAATTCTATTGGAAAAATTCTATTTTCGCCACACAATGAACAGATATCAAAAGAATAATAGAAAGAGTGGAGAGGAAGAAAAAATATTGTGGTTTCCATTATTTCCTCTCTTCTATTCATTCAACCCCGAATCGGGGTCCCCGATTCCCCGGCTACAATTTCATCCTGTCTTTTTCGGAGCAAGGGCTCTTCAATTTTTCCTATCTCCCATTTCAAAAGACGGATAACTAACCAACCAGCAATTTCTTCCAGTCTTAAATGATCAAGACGTGAATATAATATACAGTCTCATCTATTAATGGCTCTTCCTCCGCTTCCAGCCTTCCACCACACACGTAAAATGAGACGTCGTATTTACTCTCTATAGAGTCCTTCCGTTCCATTTATCTCTCTTTCAGTCCTCGGCTTTATTAAAAATCTATTAGGCGGCCGCCTCAAAGCCAAAATGATGAATTTCAGAAAATTGGCAGTTAAATATTCGAATTAAACAGATTGATAAGAAAGATGTACCGATTAACACGTGAATACCGTGGAAAACAATAGCTCAAAAATAGTAGGAAATACTGAAGGCTTTCTAAAAATGATTTGTTATATCCCAAATAATTTCAAAGAAAGGCTTAATTTCCGGGTAAATCTACATATATTATTCCTGGTAGGCAATTGCCTAAAATTTCTAGCCAGAGCAAGTATATACCATTTTCTCTGTCGTAAAACGACGCAGAATCTTGTAGGTTTTGTCTCATAGGATTCCAACTCTGCATTCTGTTTTGAAACAGCCACGAAAGAGCTTTAAGAATGCGTCATACTCGTTTGGTCATACACACCACTATTCCACCATCAGTTCCAGCCCAGTTCGAGCTTCCAGTTAATCTTGCTCACTTTCCAGGAACAAGTCGCATGGATAGTGCATATATATATATATACATACTTGTTATAGCTTTGCTGGAGAAAAGAGGTAGGGCTTGAATGATATGAATTGGTACGAGGTTGAAAAGGTTGTAATTATAATAATATGGGCTCAATTTGAAGCCCTACTGAGGACACTTAAGCTTGGAATGTTCATAGAAAAACATACATCTTGAGCGGTTGACATCTGTTTTATTGACATGTTACCGTGATTTTCATCTCTCTCCTCTTCATTTGAATAACTTTACTAACAGTGGTTGCCTAGTGCCTATAAAGAGTGTTCCAAGTCTTGGTCTTCTTACCTACATCTTCCCGTCCCTCGTTTGTCTTCCCTACAAGGTGTAGTTACAACTAGTAAGACAATCCCAACTACACATGTCCTGAACATGGAACAGAGTTGCAGCCTTCATCAATTACAGTTCCTGTCTCCCTTTCCTCCATCTCTCATGTTCCCATCCCCGTCACCCAGACCGGCAGGGCCTGACTTTTGGACTTGTTCCCCCGTAGAAAGGTTTTCACATGACAAACTCTCGTACCAAAAACTTGATCTTTCCTTAATTTACAGTACATTCAATCCTTCCTCTGGATTTTTGGATTCGGATGCTTGGAGCGGGTGGAAGCGGAATATATTTATAATAATCAACTCTTCCGTCAGTCAATATTTCTCAGCTTCAATTCTCCATGATTTACCTCCCAGGAATTCCCATTGGTTACTCCATCTATTCCATATTTACGGGACATGTCGTTACTAGCTCCAGCTCCGGTGATACAATTATCATGCTTTCATCTCCCCTCCTGACAAATCTGAAAATTCTAATGAAATTCTTCACCTGAAACCATTATGGCAAATGGCGCTTCCATCAGCCCCGCGCCCTAGTGACTATAGGCACAGAACTGCCGACGCAGAATCACCCGTGTAACTCAACAACACTCTTCACATTTTTCCCTTCCAATTATTTTTCGGGCTCATTTACTAAAAGTGCAAGCAAACTTTTCCTTAAAAATTTCGTAATTCGCATAATTTTTCAATCGTTACACAATATTTTGTAGAACTCAAAATCTTTATGTATGTATTGCTTTATTTCTGGTCTGGTAGCAATAATCGAAATCTGAACTAATTCCACCATTCCACCTTCACTGTTTCCATATGCCTCCCAAAACTTAAGGACACTACTTCCTTATTGGCGAGTCAAAGTATAACAATCGCATCAAGGACCACGGTCTTTCCGCAACGAATCGCAAAAATCTAGCTGTCAGCAGAAATCAAACTGACTACCGCAACGTCTCTTACATTAGCGTAGGTGCCGTGTAATACGAAACCCTCCTAAAGTTTTCTTCTCGCTACAGATAATCATGGGAGTTTGCCTTCTTGGCCACACAGCTTAATTCTCTCTTTTTGAAAACTTCAAAGCGGAGTTTCTATTATATAAACAGAATTTCTGAGCAAGCAATCAGCCTCTTCTTGGAAAACTAATTGAGCTGAGGAATGAAATATTACAAAGTCTAAGCACAGGACGAATAAATCCGTCATTCTTAATTACTCTTACAGGAGGGTGGAGAAATCCTATATGCAAAAAAGGAAAAGAGGAAAGGTGGAATGGCAAATGAGAAATAACTTTTCTCCTTACTCTTCTGTCATAAGGAAGCTACGACGGTACGAGTGTAAGAGAGAGGGAGTGCTAGATTAATACATATTATGTGAACGTAATAGAGTAGGGGGGAGACGGAACAAGTAAAAATGAGTTTCTCACCTACGTAATCATTAAATAAGATCGCGACTTCAGATGAAGATTAATTGCTCCAAAGGCAAATTTCTCGGAAAATACACTCCTTCTACGTAATTACTACCAAAGATTCTGCTTAAAGTCTAACAAAATTCAGTTTGTCTTTCATGATCTTTTCTTATATTAAATGATAATAGCAATTGCATTAAAAAAGATTCCTTGAGATCTACTTCCACGTTTCCGCTCTATTAGCTTTTGAGATTATTACTCGAGTTTGATTAGTTGAATTACAAGAAAATTCCGAAAATTCACTCTTTCCGCGCCGGATTATCTCTGTAAAAATGGATATCTACAGTACATCATTCAATAATAATAATCGAAAATGAATTGTGCGTACGACTAAGCGTCAAACTATGAATTTCTGTAAAAAGTAAATGAAAGTAAGCGGCAGGATTGTACGGGCCGTGCTGTGTTGTGTACTGCACGGCCGTATCAATCGAATAAATATCTATCTATCTATCACATTCATTCAGTCTTCTTCCCTGGGGCAGATAATTACGTGATTTAAGTTCCGGACCATGTATAACCCTTAGCAAATTGTTTCACGCTAATTAAACTAAAACCGAAACGCTTATTTATATTACCCTGGTAATTTTTATAATTTACACTTACTATAACTATATTCGCTGCTGTTTGTACCGTGAACACGGTTACTTGGAAGAAGTGTCCGTTTCTGCTACGCTCCAATGCTAGCGCGTTTCAATATTGCAGTCACCGAAGTTACACCTGATATAACGTAAGGTAACGCTATGTTATAATACTATAACCAGTTTTATATCTCAGAAATCTTATGAATGTAGCTAACGTTTCAAATGTTGTATTCGCTTGGAGCATGTCGAGGGCACCTCTTCATAATGTATATACCAGCCATGGTTTTTTCCCATTTCCATAAGAATGCTAAACTCCTTGAGAATATCCTGTATAGAATTTCAAACTCTCGTCAAGAAAGGATCGTTAATAAAACCAAGCAACCGGCTTCCGATAAATCATTATTTTTACTTCCTCCAGAGGATTGCGAAAAACTTTGGAGGTTGGCTTGGACGGTGAGTAGCTGGGTTGGGTGCAGTCGCAAGATCAAAGACAATAGGAATTTGCAGATTTCTCGATACGCTATTAATTACAAGAAATAAAGAAGGTTGAAGGAGCAAAATTTGAACATTTGCAACCTGTCCGTAGGCTTCACTCCTACAAACAAGATATCAGAAAGGCATTGAGCTAAATGCAGTTTAGGTGGTAGAAGTAAAAGAAACGAACAGGTCAAGAAGTATTTCCTTCGGTTATTATAATTCTTTAAAATCAAACCAATGCTCCATAGCATTTTAAGCACAGGTCCACGAATCCAACGATCCTCGTCCGCTCTCTCCTTACTGTCCTTACAGGAAGGTTACAATACAACAATATCCACGTTCAAGATCTTAGTGACTGCGCTCAAGAAACTGGTTTTATCTGTAGAAGAATAAATGGATTGAATTGTATTCCATTAGCTAGTTGGAAAAGCTGGCTTTTCTCTCTCTCTCTCTCTCTCTCTCTCTCTCTCAAGAATTCCCTGACTCCCATTATATTTATGACCTGCACCACTAATAGGAATTTAGTGAATACTACCTGCTTACGTACCTCCCCGTGTCGTGTCCTCGTTCCTCTACAGTGTTCTAGCCTATTTGGTTTAAATCCTTTGATTTGATCTTCTTAAGCGTACGATCCTGCTCCTAGTAGTTAGTAGTAGTAAAGTTTGTTTGACTCTTGAAAGCCTTGTGTACTTGAAGTTTTGCAGGTATCCTTACTCTATCGAGCTTATCCCTCATTTAATAACAAGAAAAGGGACAAAAACAAACCTCTTCCACTTAATTATAATTATTCTAATACGGTCCAAGCAGTGAGCCGGAGCAGGGAGACCTTTCATTCCTGAAATTTAAGATTTTATCCCAGCTCCCAGCCACTCGTACTTACTCCCTCCCTGTTACACCCTATCGTCATCAGTGGGCAGGATCAGTGAACAATGACCAATGACTTGGGTCCTCTCAGGTTTCTGAACCGGTGAAAAAAGACAACGTGATTGCCCCTGCCTTTCGTTCCTTGATGACTTCCTCTTCGGTTTACGGCTCCCAGTTTCTGGATATATGACAATCCTGGAAGATGTTCTCTAGCATTTAGCACGCTCTTGTAAGATGGGAAAGGAAGAGATAATTGAAAATTACAGAGAGCCTTTATTAAGTATGAGTCTGTAGGTAAAAGATAACGATTTACGAATTTCGCGTCGTCATAAATTTCTTTTGTTATTTCTTCATATTGTAACTACAACGTTTACATAGCTAAATTACCCCCACGTCATAATTCTTTACATCTTTCTCCACTAACTTGTCTGCATTCTCCGCATGCATGCATGAGATGATAATATCCTGCAGTCCAACAGGGCCAGAGCTAATGTAGTGTCTTGTGCCGTACAAGTTACGCCTAGAGATCGCAAATTCCATCTCCTCTGTTGTCCGCTCGCTGATGTGCTAGACGGAATGGGAATACGTGTGAACCGGACATGCCCACATGCCCTCGAAAGCCTCCCCGGAGTACTTTGACAATCCTGTCTACTTAACTAGGGCCTTAACTAGGGACCATTAGGATATTTATTGCTGCAGATGGATTGAGCCATTGTTTTCTTAATCCAATAAATCCCCTCGTAGAAAGAATAGGAAACAAGTTGAAACTTGCTTATGTGGTTTCGTTTCCTTTCCTCGAATCCTTCAGTCAGATTCTAAGTCCTTCACTCCGGGTGAGGCATGAGGCTAGTCCTGGCAGCAAAGATCATGGTGATACATGACACCATGACATGAACCCGAACCAACTGAAACAGTTTTCCTATTATTTCCTATCCGACTTACCTTCGGTTCGGATATTGGCACAAGAAACCCATCAAGACGAGGACCACAGGAAGCGGTTTGGCTGAGTATATATCGTCGTCTCCTCTTCCTACTCCTTGCCGTGCAAATAATTATGACTGTCGCTCCCGATTTTTTCCTCGCGTACACACCTTATTTACGACCGCAGAAAGGCAGTCATGTCATGAATAGGGAACAGGTTACAGTTACAGGAGGAACAGCAATATATATCTTTGAAGCTCTTAGAATCCACTGAGATTCCCAGATCATGTAGTATGTAGTATGCTTTTGCATGGTTACCATTTTCGCTCCCTTCTTCTCTCCACTGACTGCGTCTTACTCTCTTTAATTCTTTGCCCACTTGATGATTAAGTGATCAGGATTCCTGGATGGAGTGAAATTGAATTTATGCATAAATTCAAGGCAACCCCCCTTCACCGAGTCAAACTCTTCAATCTCTTTTACAGGTCCTGTAATACTAGGAGGGAGGAAAGGTAAGGAAATCAATTATTGTGAGACGAAAGAAAATCAAAAATCATTCTCATAGTGCACGCAACCCTTAACAAGAAATACAGGAATCTTTGGCCGGGCCCACCCTCAGTTTTATTTATTCATCTTCTTTATTGAGTTCAATCTTCCACTTTCCCAATGATGTTTTACTTTGATCAAAAGCCCCCGTTCGCGACCATTCGGCATCCGGCCAGACCTTCCATGCCAGATTTTTTTTAAATTCGTTATGGATTCTCAATTGGTAGAGATTTCTTTTCTGGCAAATCTTCCCACTCTATGATGGAAAAAGAGACCCAAATCAAATTATACGATGTCGAGTGTACTTCTTGGTAAATCCGAAAGAAGACGGCAAGTACAGTAGATATGGTTTATAACGGTCACGTAGGGGGACGCCGAATTACGCCGTTATAAGGAATAAATCGTTATTCGGATACGTTAGTAAGTGTAATTTGTCTGCAGGGACTTTAGATCTACCCCGTTATAACCGATACACCGTTACTCGCTATACCGTTAGTAGCCATTTCTACTGTATTCAGTTTCTCAGTTAAAATATAGAGTGCTAGCTTTGTATGAGATATGGGCTGAGCAGATCTTTGGCTTGAATTGGCACCCTGGCTGGTGGGGTTAGAGACTTGATATTTGTTCTGTTCATGTATGCGAGCTAATTCCTTGGTTTGGTTAGTAATGGTATGTCCCAAAATTGCAAACTGGTCCTTAATGTAAAATTAGAACATATTCTAATTTTATATAAGCCAAGTTACCCATCTCTAAATATTTTTATGCACTATAAATTCTACTTTGCATCAACTATAATATTGTGTACCACTGCTATAAGAACCAGTGATATTTATGCGCCCTTTTTCACCGATATAGTGGAACAGCAAATCGCTTAGGAAAGCTGTACAATATCAGCAGCTTCTGGTATCATCTTTAAAGTCATTACTTCCGTCTCTTGTCTTAAGAGCGTTGTCTGTCTGCCGTGATCCTGTCCTAATCCCGTTCAACTGCAAACGAGGCTTTGCAAAAAAGTCAATCCCATCAGGATCAGGAATGGGTCTGGGGTATAAATTATTCCGCTTTCATCGCTCGAATTATCAGAACGGCTAAAAAATTTCCACTTCTTTTCTCTGTGTCTCTCTCTGTGATGTTTCTGTCAAGCCAAGCGTAAGCATATGCCATGAGCGTATTTATTCTAGTTTGCACCAAACTGCAATCGCCATCCGCCAATCTCGTTAACGCTGCATAGTAAAAACTTGCAAATTTTATTTTTCCTCATCCAGTCAGATTAAGGTGTAGATAAGCTAGAAGAAACTGATGGAATATATCATAAGTGGTAAGCTGTTATAAGTTCAAAATGCAGCTGCTTTTCTGCATTTTGTTTCCGAGAGGAAATCTAAATGATATAAAGACGAAAATGACGTTTTTAGTACAGCTTACACTGTATAAGTACTACACATCTAATGTCCACGGAGCTTAAGATAGCTTCTTCAGCACAGAGTCTTAAGTATACAAGGGAATATACAAGTCGAAATTCTACCTTTGGAATTATGGTCTTAAGCTTGACCGGTAGGTTCCTTGCAAGTTTTTATAGCATGTGTTTATAAAACTGGAGAGGATGCGGATGATAATGATAGGAATTTAATGGGATTTAGTAAAAGTACAGAAGTCGTGTGTGGTGGGTGAATTAGTGGACAAAGTCTGGGTTTGGAGTTGGATATGTTAAAAAAACAAATGTATTCAGAGGGATAACAATATAAAATGAAGGAGACTCGTAGTGGATTGAATTGAGTAATAAATAGTGAAAATTATACTAATCCTCCAAATCATGTTGTAAATAGTCTGGACTCTGGACCATTGTGATTTTTTCGACAAGCATCAAAGGAGCAAGACTTGGCCGGGATGGAGCAGGGACAGACAGGGGTTGGATGGCTGGCCGGCCACCCGGCATCAAATCTCCTTCCATCACCCTCTTCTCCTCTTCCTCCCTCTCTTGTATAACAAATGGAATTTTTATGGTTCATCCATCTAGCCACTTACTGATCCCTATTATTTCTAATCTGTTCAAGTCGAGGAAGGCAGGACGCAGAGGATTCATCTCGTACTTGTTATTCACTCATCCCACCGCCAACACCACCGTCCAGCAGCCCAGCCTAGCTTTATACCGAGCGATTCTCGGAGTCCAGTTAAGTTCGTCCACAAGGCGAATAATACGATTCAACGCTGAACAACATAACTACGCCGTTCTGGTTCTGGGCCGTCATATCATTATGCCTGCTCACCTGCTTATGTATGTACTATGGGAAAGAAAAAAAATCGGAGGACAAGAGAGGATGCTTCCAGTATTTACGATTTCTTTTTTCCACGGAAGCGAAATCATCATCATCCCGAGGGCCACCTTAAGCGGGTGGAAGAATGATCCATTAAACACTTGAAAGAATGATGAACAGTAGCACTGTCCGACACATTCATCTTGACCCTTCACTCCTTCCCCCTTCCTTCATTCTCTCCTAATGCAATTATCCGAACTTATTAAGCTTAACTCCATCCAGATTAGGGACGCATAGAGGGCCCTTCTTCCCAGGCTGTTAGCTTTTTCCTCTTTCTATCTTCCTATACAGCCCTTCGTGTGCATCCAGGCCCAACTCTCGTACCTCCTACCTTTTGACTCTTCTTCTTTCTTGACCACCTCCTATTTTCCGCCCGTCTAAATCAGAGCTATCACCACAAATCGTTTCATCTTCACCAGGGAATTGATTGACTTTTCTCAACTCCTCCGCCTCCCTCCACCCACAATGACCACGGCTCTATATGACGTCAAGAATGTTTCCCAACAATCAAGTAAGCGTTACTCCCTGTGAAAAGCTTTTCAAAAGACACCCGAACCCTCTGGACCGTGGACAGTGACAGGGCACAGGGCAGCGAACTCATTTCAAAAACAGAGGACACCCAGTGAAAAGTTGGTAGACAAAGGAGACCTACTTTTAAATTGATAAGGCATCAAGGGCTCATACCAAGATGACATGTATACGACACAGCCTTGTATAAGCCGTGAGCGATCCACAATTCTCCGGACGGGGGCACTAAAATACTACGACATTTCAACCTTTCTCTCTGTCTCCTTCTCGTCTTCCTCTCGAAATTAAGGCAGCCAAGGACCAAGGAAACGAACCACCTTTGAGCTCAGAGTCATCCAGTCCTTCGGCCCTGGAGAATAAGGGGACGAAACAAGCTTCCAGCCTTTTCTCAGCCATAGCTCCTTCTTGTACTTGACAATCTCAAAAGTCAAGAATAAGGTCATAAAGTCATTAAAACTGGAGGAAATCCAGTCAGTCAGAAACTCACTTTTCCTCCTTCACTTCTCTATCTCACCTAAATATCTCATCCTCCAATCCTCCCACATTGCAATGTCCCCTTCCATCGCCGTCCCTTTGCCCTCTCTTCCGTTAGACTACCATCTACATCTTGTTATGCATCCATTCTCCTACCCATTGCACAAGCATCCACATCCCAATCCGAGTCCAGCACAGAAAACCCAAAGTCAAGTCCTGTTTCCAAGCCAACCACCAAAAGCCGAAGACGCTCTCGTAAAAAACGTTGTCCTTCTTTTGCCCCAGGACGCGTCCCTTCAAGTCTCTGATCCCTTAGTATGCCATCCTTTTAGTTTACAAGCAGGAGGCCATGTACATACAGGATGAAAGGACCCCACTAAGTAGCCACTAGGAGGAAAGCAGATTATTTTTTCACCTTTTTACAAATCTTCTTATGTTATTCTTCTTCGATCAGGTTGATCCTTTCCTTAGCCCTCCTCTGAGACCTGGAATGGTAGCTCAAGGGACTCGTCTTTCCCCTCCTCCTTCGACCTTCTTCAGCCCTGTTCCCTGTTTCATACTTTGAGTAGATGTAGGTGGGATGCTGGAGAAACTATGTTGTCAAACTATGACCATACACATGATACGATTAAAGGAATGTTTAAAAAATGCTTGCTCTTATTTTAGCTCACTCAGTCCCTTCTACCTACCTCTCACTCTCGTCCATGCTTTTCTATGTATAACACTATAAGCTCTAAGCTATTGTAAAAAGCTTTCTTTCACGATCCGACCTAGACAATTCTAGGATGCCGAGTTCCAAATATTTTCTTCCACGTCCATCCATTCTAAGAAAAAATATCTTTGAGTCCATCCTATCAAGATGAGCATCTTCAAAGCCTCATCAACATCTCTCATATTAGAAGAGAAAGGACCAAAAGAGATAAACGCTCTCTCATGCACTATCTCTTCTGATTCTTTTTTTCACTTCATTCCATCCCTAATCCAATCCATTCTCCATCTCCACCGATACTTACCAGAGGGAGTACATATCTCTTAAATTGCAAGGGAATCATTGCAGAACCCCTTACCTTACCCAAAATAAGCGAACATACTCTTGCAAACGTTTGAAATTTCCAAAAAACTCTCTCGGCAATCCTTTCGAACAGCTTGCCAATGATCTAAGGAAGCGGGAAAAAATTAAGCACGATAACAATATGATTACATGCTCCCTAAATTACTTTCTTCTTATCTTCACCCAATGACATATCACGTGCCCCGCTCTCACTTATTTAATGGGTAGATTGGGGGCGGCTGATTATCGTTGCCAAAAGAAGAGGAGAAAAATAACAAGAAGAAACTAGGCAGGGATAAACACTGTTTCTCCTCGAAACATGCACGTGTAAAGTAATCACAACCTTAAGCGGCTGTGCTCGGCTTGTCAAAAATGGTTTTACCTGTAACAAAGCTTTGGCAGTTGAGAAGGCTCTTAGTTTGCCGCACCTTAGTTTCGTTCCTCACTCACTAAGTATGAAGTAGTGAAAAACTAAGGAGAATTTGAATGACCCATTGGAAAAATGCAAGGAGATTCATCTCGTATTTACTGCGGTCTTGTTGACATCCTCGTTTCCGGAGGCTTCATCAACTGAGGTCCCGCAGAGGGGATTCTAATTAGAATGACAGCTGCCCCCTCCCTTGTCCACTCTCTCTCTACCCCTGCAAGTTTCGCGCGAAACCAAATCCCCTCCATCGAAGAGCAAGGAAAAATAAAGCCTTTAGGTGCATGTATTGTTCCACAATAGTAACAACAATGCGTTCTAATGCATTTCTTCTATATCTAGGAAATTAAGAGGCTTACTCTGCCTCTTAGTAGAGTTAGCTCCCTCTTCTAAAGAATAGTATGGTACACGAAGAGCTTTAATCCCCGTAAGACTTCAGTCTCCCTCTCTCTTGGCAATAATGAGTGCGTATTCGGAAAGGTGTTTAGTCGGGTTCCAAGATTTTTCTCGCATTTGTCAAGTACATAATTCCCCAAATCTCATCCATTCATGTTCCCTACTGTACACAAGCTGTTACACATGTCGTAGATAAGTTATAGGGACGAATGAAACTCTTACCGGATTAGTTTTGTCCCTTATCCTCGATCCTATCTCTGCGCTCTGCTAGACTTCAGCTTGAGTCTATGGGGCATGGGGTTTGTATGAGGAATCCATAGACGTTCCAACAAGCATGTGTAGTAAGTAATCATACCTTAATTTCATTAAAGGTCCTCGGCCTGCGGCCTCTTGCACGCTTGCTCTATAGCCTTAACTGCAACGCTTCTAGACCAAGTATCTCCGGCATTCCAGCTTGTAAGTGCTTCATCTCCATCCTTACATGTGTTCTTAGTTCCTAGAGATTAATCCACCTGAGACAATGTCATAGCGAGAGACCTCGTGTCTGCTATCATCCAAGTCCCAAGTACTGACTCTCGCTCGGGCTCTGCCATCTCTTCTATTCTGCATGATGATATTCAAGAGTAAACTTCTTGGCTTTGTCCTTTACCCATGTGACCGACTGGATGATCGCGAGATCAGGACTGGCTTTCACCAAAAAAGGTTATGTTGTGTGCAGAGTTGTAATAAATATTTCAGTTGGAAGGAACTGATGAAATTTGTGTATCTTGGGAAATGCATTTCCCTCATCCTCTCATTAAGTGACTTGGATGCTTACGGTAGCAGTTGGAGGGATTGATTATACACGCAGTAGAGCTGTATACCAAGTGACTAAGTTCCATCAGTTTTATTGCGCCAAATCAACGGTAACTTTGGTTTCAACAACCCAACAAGGAACATAAATCAATCCAGCTAGGCAAAATAACTTGTCTCATCCACGTGTGAACGCACTTCCCTCTTCCTCTCACCGTAGTAGTAAATAGGTATTATACTTGGACTCTTGCTGCAATGCAATCGAAGAGAAAATCTATTTCCCAAAACTCTCATGAAAATAAACACAATTAGCATTGTACGATGGTCGGTCCAGTCCCTGATTTCCGGACAGAGTTTGGATATGTTTGGAGGTGTCCTTTTACTCCTGCTGAGATTAGAAGGTAGTAGCTTGTAATCCACAATGCACCTTGAATGCAATGCCCGCTGTAAATCATAAACTGACGTTTTCAACAATCCGCTACACTTTAGTCTTCTGTATGCAGATCTAAATGAGCAAACTTCCTTTCCCTTTGTCCCTTCTAAATTGCCCATACCTCCCCAAGATTACTATCCTTAGTTTCCTTATCCTTATCATCTCATTCCTGAGAACGTGTGAAAATCATTTTCTGACCTTTCGTTACGGTCTAGGCGCATTATCCCTCCACCCATACATTTCCTCAGGCTGAAAGGTTAACTTCCTTAAGGATGCATTCCCAGCATCTCTCGTCTTGCTCTTCCAACTTTTATTCCCGATTTCCGTGTGTACTTTCGTGCTTCTCAAGAGAAACATTCCTTTGGCGCATGTTATGTTCTGGCTGGAATTATGAAAATCCTAAGTTAACCCTCGCGTACTAATCGTAATTCGTAAGTATTCCATCCAATCCAGCATGTCTAATGGCGGATATGAGTTGGTAATAAGGATTCGTGGGAATTATAAAAAATTCCGTACTTTCGCATCGCATGGCATGACTGTAGCGTTCGAGCTATTTTCGCTTGCATGTTAAGTTTAAATCCTAAGCTCAAACCTTGTTTTACGGCAACCGTAGTTCCATCCAAATCTGACAAACTGACAATCCTGGTATATCTCATTCAAAAGGTTATGCCATCCTAGAAATCAGTAAAGGAAGTTGGAGAAAGCATGTAAATTTACGTTCGTTGGACGTATAGTTTATTATACTTTATCAATTTGACAGTTACGAGACACGTTTCCTGGTTGCAATTCATCGAAATATACAGAAATGTACACATTTTGTAATACAAAGGCGAGGAATTTGAGTACTGTGAGAGTTAGTGTGTATTCTTGTAGGTGGAAATGGGGGAAAACGTTATGGGCGGGTTGGGGAATTGTGTGTCTTGGAATCGGCTTTTGCAAGCCTTGGCCTTGGGGGGCAGGAGTAAGGGTTCTTGTGTGTTATGTGAGCGCATCTATAGCTCTATAAAAGATAATAATTTTAAAATTATAATAAAAAGACGAGCTTACGTACAAGATACATACACAAAATGAATACTTAGTATGATACACAAGAAGACAAGATCAAAGATATGGGAGGACGAGCGTGGGAATATAGCGGATTCCGCTACTGAAAAATATGTACAACGGATTACACAACAAGATTGGGAAGATTTTGGAGGGGACAAACTCATGTGCATCAGTCAATAGTGTGTATAAACATTACGTTTGTAAAATGATTCGCAAAAAATCTTACATTTATTCGTGCGCGTTTTAATATTAAATTGTATTCATAGGTAATATATAATTTCTATATCGGTTACTGGCTTCCTTGACTGCGACCTCTGGATAATTAAGTACGTATAAGCCTGGAAAAAGAAAAAAGACTGAGGGAGGATGGAAATGGAAGATATAAAAGAAATTGCGTAGAATTTGCTTCATTCTAAAGATTTCTAAAATAAGAAACAAAAATAAAGTAGCAAATACTGTCTGATACTATTCTTAATGAAAATTGGAGGGATTGACGAGAAGGAGATAGACTGTGAGGATTAGATAATTGGAGTATGGATCATAATTATAGATCACAGGCAAAAACTGACAAGATGTTCTCCAAAGAGTACATTTATGATCATAGTAAAGAACAACTTCTGTCGGTCGAGAACAGATAGAGGGATAGTGTATAGTGGAGAGGGGGAGAGAAAACGAGAAGAGAGTATAATGTTTACATGTACTATGCTTTATGATTATGACATGTATAAGCTCTCACATTTTGTAATTTGATCATAGACAGTATCTATCCTATGATTAAGTATTTTGACGGATTTATCGGGTATCATTGGAAGATAATTAGTTAGGTTGGGCTCTAGATTTTTAAACATGGTTTTAAGCAAGTGACCCACGTTCTTGTCCCGATGCAGTCTTTTGAGGGAATCAGCAGTAGATTTACGGAATACACACAAGGAGTCGAGCATTACGCGATGATACTGCTCATACTTATCCAGCAGTCTGTAGCCATGTAGAAGTCCACTCTCATTATCCAAGAACACTAGTAAACCACTTGTGGTATCTTTGGCTAGATTATGGGCAGGAGCTTCCATCATGGAGGGATTCCATTGCAAGTTGTACAAATTGTTGACCATCCTATCAAGGTTGGCCGTTAAGTAATCGAAAACGATCAAGTCGGACCATTGGGCTAGCTCGTTGACATCCAAAGACTCCACCAGATTCCCGGACAGGGCCAAATCTATGGGATGAAGACGACGACTGGAGTCACGGAAGGGGGCAGGGATGTAGGCCTGGGACAAGTTGTCAATGAATTGTGTAAAAACTACGGGCTTCTCGTCCACCCACTGAGCAACATTGAGCTGTTGTGAAACCCCTGTCCACTTCTTGTCCCCAGATTGAATCACATTCAGAGCCGAGGGTGCAAGATTACGAATCCCGAGGATTTGACTCAAGTAAAAGCTGAATATTTCTCCTTGGATTTGATCAAAGTTGTGCCGGTAGCGGCAACAGGCTCTCGTGTTATTCTCCAAGGAGAGCAACCGGTTCTGCATTCTACCACATCCTTCCTCGATTTTAGTTATTTTAGCGGATTTTGCAAAGGATCTCCACTTTGACACATCTTCATCGCCAAAGCCTTTGGGAAGTGCTTTCTCTACGGCTTCACTCCAGTAAATACCTTCAAGGAGGTCTGTGCCGAAATCCCGACGGGGTTTAGGCGCAACAGCTCCTCCGTCAGCCTCTTTCCCTCCGGCTCCGCTAAGGTTGAATCTCGCTGGAGGAACTTCCGCTTGTACTGGATGGAGTGAGAGTATTCTTGAATCCGGGACGACAAACTTTACATTTGAAGGCGGGCGTCGGTAAATGGGATGGGGTGGTAAGGATGGAAGCGTGGATGGAAGAATACCGGATCCAGCTGACAAGTCCACATCATTGAGCGGAGATGGGGCTGAGCTTCCACCCTTCCCGCTTTCTTCCCCGGCTCGAAGAGCTTGAATCTGAGCAAATTCCGGGAATCTATTTGACACGCTCTCGTCCGTGGTAGGGAACTCATCATTTAGATGATTGGCTTGAAGGTTGGGTGAAGCACTTGACTCGTGTTCTTGAGAATTGTAATTACTTGAAGAACTACTACTGCTACTAATGTTATTTCTATTGCTAGCGCTATTACTGACGATCACAGGTTGAGGTGTAAGGGCTAAATGTTCATAACTTTTACTTCTGTAGTCTTGAGGGATATTATGATAATTTAATGTCTCTACAGTGACTGGTAAAAGGTAGTAGGGAATGAGGACTCCGATGCCGATTCCTATTACGAAGGCAAGGGCTGCTGTAAGGAGACAGGCACATTTGAAGGAACGTCCGCTCCGGGTAGGAAACTGTGATCCGAAACACCTGGAATGACCCATGTTCACTTTTGTGACTCCGCTTGAACTATTTCCGCTAATAGCGCTAAAATTTGAAAACGTATCAATATCCCGCCCCCCACTCTGCTGAACACCGGAACCGCAACCGTAGCACGTTGAGAATTCAATCATATTGCTGAATATTTTTCAGGTTCTCAAAACACGCACACTCTCCAAGGAAATCGTTCAAAATGACGACAATCCTGAAGCCGTTTTACTAGTCGTCTTCGTCAATCCTGACAATGTAACAAGCATGTATTCATCTTTTACTTCCTTCAGTATCTTCGACTACTTGTAAGTTTTTAGAATTTTTCTCTCATTTAGATAACAGTTTACACGAGAATAATTATCTAAATGGCGGACTCGACATCAAAACTCGTCTTCTTCTCCTCACGTTCCGGTTGGAGGGTGCGAAGGTAATAACAGTTAATGACACGACCATAAGTCCACAATCCGTTAATGGCACATGTTTCACTACACCATTCACCCCTTGTCACTCAACTTCCTCTACGTGTTTTCGAGATGGCAAGTCGGCAGTTAATTCCTCTAGATTTCAGAAATCATTAGCAATGTGAAAGAAAAAAACTTCCACATTCTCCGGAATTCACACTCGTTCCTTGTTCTTCGCCCCAATAATTTTTAGAGATTTCAATCCGCGCCCCAGGAAGCCAGGCGTTTGTCTTCCTCTTAAAGAGAGAATTCCACTACAAGGACTGCCGCGTCTCAACTTCCCGTTGGAGTCGTCAGGCTGAGCTGCGTAAAAAGAAAACAAGATGACATTAGATTTGAATATTATTCTCATCATCATAAGCCAAGATAGGGAGGGGGCATGGACTTTTTTACAAGAACCTAACTCGAGCTAGCGTAGCGTCTCTTTTAAACATGAAAAACTCTCGTTGACAAGACAAGAGGTCCTCCGTGAGGTGGACAAGTGGACAAGGATGGGAACATGTGTTATGAGCACGAGTATTTTGTCCCAACCATCACACTTTGGACACAAGACCAGAATGGAATGTGGTGACACCATCATATTAGATTAACACTCACTCAGCTCCCTCAGAACAAGCTTCAACGGTAGAAATAACTTGTATAGTTTTTAGATGTATCATCAAACTAACTTCTCGCCTCCCTCCTCCTCAACACTAACCTCAAGAAACCCACAAATATTATATGCTCCCAAACTTTGTTTCGTCACCGTGAAATTTGATCGCCCTCTTTAAAGATAAAAATATATGTCCCTTTACTCTCTTCTTCCTTTCCTACTTACATCTGACTATAGTCCTCTTCCTTAACTAACGAACAACTTGTAAAAAACCCCTTACTTAAAAAACAAACGCAAGCAGACTCTAAGTTTCCTTTCCAGAGTTTTTAAAATGACAACGGAATTTCGTTTCCATGGTCTATCTCAGCGCTTACGATATTTCGAAACTTTGTATAGCCAAAGAGTGCTGCTGAAGTTGACGCTTAAGCGCTACGTTTTACACTTAAACTGTCTCTCTCTAAAAGCCTTAGCTCGCTAACCTCTACACCCTTCTACAATTCTTATTTCTCATGTTGGTTGTTGAGCAAGCGTGTGTATTCTTACCGGAATAAATTCCAATCCAATCATCCTTCTGCATTATCTACTTACACACAAGGCTTTCCAGCATCTTACACAGATTTGTTCAAAGTCGTACGCTTCTCAAGTCTCTCTGAGAGATTCTCTTGTGTACAACTAAACGTTTGATTAAATCAACCCTTGATTTTTTATGTCCGAGTCGGAGGAAAGAGGAAACAAGGAAGGATCGTTGAGAATCCAGCCAGAGCCAGAGGACTCGTCCAACCACGTGGACCTGCCTGGCTAACAATCCCAGTCTTCACACAATGAAGATTAAGTAAAGAAAAAATAAAAAATCCTGAGAGGGAGATGGACAGGGAAAGAGAGGGAGAGATGATAGAAGAGAGAAGGAGATCACACTCAATTAGGCAGGAATTATACAATAGCTTAATCAACTTGGTCTTCTTTCAATCTAATAAATGCAATGAACCATACCTCCAGGTTATTTTCTTCTCCAAAATATACCACAAACTCATTAAACGTTCACCGCACACTCGCAAGAGGAACGAGAAATCTCAACTCTTTCACGCTCCTTCTTATTGGCAAAACTTATTTGAAATCCTTAAGAAAACTCAGACACACATTCCGATAATCCGAGATTGTTGGTCTTCTAACTGATACTCGATTCTTGGGCACTAGTACAACACAGGACACAAGTGTCAAGCTTCCTCCCATCATCCCTTGGACAGATTCTTTTTATGACCTCTTCAATACGCTTCAGGGATGTGACTGAGTCGTGAGAAGCATGGACACAACTATTTCTATTATACTCTTCACTCGGAGATTTATTTTCAAAACTCTTCTACAGAAAAGAGAGAGAGGGAGAGAGATGGTCGGAGAGTAGAGAGAGGCAGAGTGGGAGAGGTTTTAAGAGCCTCTGTCTAAACCTTTAAGCGCTTTACAGACCGGGGCATACGCTCAAGCGCTACGCCTCATCTTTTATAAAAAGGAAGGGGTGGTGGTTGGAGGAAGAAGAGAGCGAGAAGTCCAGCCGGGGGAAAAGTAGATAGGGCGTGGGGTAAAACAAGCTTATTTCAATGGGCTCTTCATGAAGGGAAATGATATAGAGAGGTACCGACGGAGGACGGGGCGAGAGGTCCTCCCTAACATCTCCTCAGCATCAGCTACTCCGCAACCTCTCAGCCTAGAAACAGGTAAACTCGACTCAGGTAAGAAAGAGGGGAAGATACACACCACCGGCTGCGCGATACAAACTAAATCAACCAACTTATTCCAACTAAACTACCAAGCCCTGTCTCAGTTCTCATACAACAACATTTCCCAAATCAGTATGTGAATCAAGCCTCCATCATCCTCGTCCCAAGATTCCATTTCAAAAACTACGAGCCAACCAACCCTACTACAACAACCTACACACAATAACTTTCCTCCTACCAGGACATTCCCGAGTATCAGTCTCATTCCCATAATACAACACGCTAGAAAGTCTACCTTCCTTGGAACAATACTAGCGAAGAAACGTAGGGATCCCAAAAACCTTTCTGGGACTCGACCCTCCTTTTAAGTATTTGTAATTTTGTGAAATGTGCCCGACGCGGGTAGGAATCCAAGTTGAATTCCGATGCCCGCCAAAACCTTAATTGCCTTCCCTATACTTGACTATACATTCTCTTCATTAGGTTATTCGAAACTAATTGCAACAGAATTTTCAAAGGAGAATTGCACCCCTGGATTAATCTACCAACCGGGAAAGCAGGGACAAGAACCAGTAGCAGTGAGCTAAGCAACATGTGTTAACGTGCCATTCAATTAATTCTTAAAGTCCTTCTTTTGATAGCTTTATGAATACAAGAAAAAGGGAAAACTACAAAGGTTTTATTTACCTGGGGTTCAGCACAAAGATCTCAGCCTTTGAATATCCGTCTGAATAACGGGTAACGTAGTTTTGCAGCATGCCACATGGATTCTGCTATCTAACATTGTATCACTTATGTGATTTGCTGCTGGACAAGTGGTGCATTATTTTTCCGCTTTCCCAAGAACATTTCAATCTGTCTGAGCATTTTCTGATGAGTCCGTTGTCAATCGATCTGCAAAAATAAAATTCATGACTAATTATGTTTGTGTAAACTTTAGACAACTACGTACGCTAAAAGTTCAATTGAAACCAACAAAAGCTCAACATTCAGTATGAATCTAATGTTTTTTATCCTGTTGCATTAACAACTGTGAAATTATAGATCAAACTATACCTGAAATCAACCGGTCATAAATTGAATTTTAAATTAAGAATAAACTATGTTAAATTTTGGTACATTGTTTGTAATGTTGGACTTTTAAAGTCTTCACGCTGCTTATTTTATTATTAATTTTTATCAGTGTGGGAATTATGAGATCAAGTTAAATAGTGAAGGCTTACACTGAAATTCTTAATCCTCTCATCAAATCCAGGACCCAATCATACCCTTAATCTGACCCAGGCTTCCAGTGACAGTTCGGACATTTGGAATTTTGTGAAAAGTATACGAGTAGGAAAGAATTCTAGGTGTAAAAATTCTGGATAGGTAGATAGGTTTTCTTTCCTAATTTAAGCTTTGGAATGCTCACAGTAAGTGGTGAACAAGTGACTAAAATAATTGAGTTTATCAAGGGGCTACATACTACATATGTAATGTATGAGCGGTCAGATACCACCATGAGGAAATTTTTAAGTCTCTTTCTACCCCGCATCCGTCACAGACACATGTAGAAACCTAACTCTACTATAACAAGGTATTCACTCCGCACATTTATTCCCAAAAAGTAGAGGGCTAAAAGGATGAGAAGTTCTTTTTAGCTGGGCCCACAATGGGGAGTAAATCATGAACATGTTTTCCAGTTCTTTCAAAATCCTATCTATCCAACCTACTCCAGTTCTACAATGTTTCCCCAACCTACTCCGCACGTTAACAACAACCTTTGAACTGACCGTAAATAACCATGAAACCTACTCAATACTACTCGGAAGATGCACCTATACGACCAATTACTATTCTATGAACCAATAACTCCTTCCCTTCCTTCAACCTTACATACCGGTCCGATGGATTCAGATTCAGATTGAGAAAATCCTCTAATACCTATACAACTTTGCTCGCCATTCAGTCCCTTTCGTCCCTCTCCTACATTACACTTATGTACCTTCTGCTCTGCTCTCTCCTCTAATGTAAAACTAAATCCTCCAACTATTCTGTTGTAGAACCAGAACCCTCAAAGGTTTTTAAGAATCACAGTAAAGGAAGCCAGAGAGCTAAATTTGAGAGTTATGACGGCGTGTAGAAGCCCCGGTACAAAAAGATGATGGGAACAACTCTTTGCCACCCATACAGTTTAGAAATGTCACCAAATATGATGGAAGAGATATTTTTGGTACGAGATTAGTCCATAGGCTTTTCTTAAAATCTACTTCTCCTCCTCCCCCCGTCAACCCTTGAATGAGACCCTGGAGAATTTATGATCGTATCCCCGCTGGACAGGGATCAAAAGGGGTCCCAGACCCAGAGTGTCACTACACATTTACACATGTTCCTTCCGTATATGTCGTCCAGCAATTGCAACAAGGTGAAACGTATGTATATGTAAGACAGTAAGACGGGCTCAAAAACTTTTTTAACTTCAGAGAAACCAGAGGGAGGGCGCGGAAGGGCGAGTATCCAGAAATATTTCATGATAAATAATTATGGAGAAATCCCCCTTTGTAGTCCACTTAGTCTATATCCCTTCTCTATTTATTTTGCTAAACACGTCCTTTACTTAAATCGATAAGCAGAGGACATTATTAAAAGTCACTTTGTCTCAGCATGTCCCCCTAAAACGTCCAGCCGAGTAGATTCCATGCCTTTCATTTTGTTTTCCCTTCTACGAGAGCTCTCTACATGGCGCACAGAAACAATCCATGTAATCCTCCATGAAACATAAATTCTATTAAAACTAACTTAAAAAATGGAAACAAAGACAAAGGTTTTGTCCTCCTTTCACCCTCAAAATGGCTCTCTTCAACTCTGCTCATTTGCTTCCTACAGTCGCCTAGCTTCTTCCTACCAATCGTAATAACCGATTATCCTGCATAATCTTAAATTCTGTCACCTCACGTAAAACTACGACTAGACGAGGCAATCTTATTTACAAGGGAACCTGACCAGACGGCTTTAAATTCTTGTGGTTACAATGATTAGCCTAATTTTAGTGATTAATAAACAATGCTACCGACTAACCCGACAATCGATCATACCTAACTTGGCGACAGAGGGTCAGAGGGCCTTAACTTCCATCCTTTCGAGTCTTTTCGTCTACCTTTACGCTCTTCTATCTCCAAAACTGACTTCTCTGTGTACATAATCCGCGAAGCCGTGTATCACAGTGTACGCTAGAGTTCTGCATGCATTATCTTATAATTAAAATAATTTTCATATATATTAATAAATAATACATCCT
Source organism: Sminthurides aquaticus (assembly GCA_906901655.1). NCBI lineage: Eukaryota > Metazoa > Arthropoda > Collembola > Symphypleona > Sminthurididae > Sminthurides > Sminthurides aquaticus. Next base: position 1,197,309 of record CAJQTT010000001.1, read on the forward strand.
TCATTACAACGGATTGACCGTCGGACCCGAGTTGAGAACTTACAAAAAGAGTGCGAAGCAGCTTGTGCTTAAAATATTCGTATCTGTTCTCCTGATTTTTAGATTGTAGTTGAGTAATCCTTTACTAAAAAGTAACCATGATTTCATTATATTAGGGCGACAGTTTCTCATGCTTCCCGTTGGAGAGTTAGAGTCAGATGAGTTAAGACGAAAGGCGGGTGGTGGTGGTGCAAATGATAAATTCAAGAGGCTCCACATGTCCAGTTTGAATAGAGCCTCATATATAAACTTGTTTTTAATCCATTTTGTGAATTCCGTGAGGATTGAAAATCCCAACGTATCTTTCCCACACTGGAGCTAATCCTCCAAGCTTTCCATAACCCGCATATTCCAACCGGTCAGAGCGTACGATCCTAACGACACCCACAGCCCTGCAAGAGAAGGGAAACAGGTGTGCTTGCTCTAGATTTCAACTACTTGCTTCTTCATATTACACACATGGTGTGAGTTAATCTGTGGTTAAAGTGGTCTGATATTAAAATTCCTAAATTATTACTCTGCTTCCCCTCCTTTTCCCTGCAAAATAAGGTCCGTTTCAATCACCTTGTTCGAAAAATTGGCGAATTTACCATCTCTGCCCATCGTAATTCATATCGTTCAGAGATGTTTGGAAAGAAGAAATTGGTCAAAGTCTTGGGCATGAACCATCCGTTTACCGGTATGTTTTACGGCTTTCACCCAACTTTCTTCTTTAAGATGCTTCCAAATGTTTAATAGATGTAAGGGGAGTTCCATTCGAGGAGCATTGAAAGCTAAAAGCTCCTCCTAGTGGTTGCACTGGGTAATGTGTGATGACATCCGCTGTTGATGGCTGCGAAGACAGGAAGAGAAACTTGGTAAACCTCCCACGTTTTACGGACTGGCTTAGTGGATTGGCTAAATGCGGGAAGAGGAAGTCTGAGGAGATTTTTTCCTTTTCCAAATTAATGAGAACTTCTCACGATACGACAAAAGAGAGCAAGATCTGGATTGGAGGAGAAATAGTATGTTCGTGTCAGTTTCAAGTAGCTTCCCTCGTTGACGTGATAAAGAAAGATTAGTAGAGTCCTCCCTGCACCCTGACAAGCGAGGAAGGAGCAAGTATGGAGTATGGAGCTCAGTTTCGACTATTCGCCTAGTTAACGCACCCGTAACGCTTCCTCACTCCTACCGCCACCACTTCTCATACAATTACTCCCTTCTTCCTCTCATATTAAGTAACTTTTTGCTTTACGTCTTTCAAGGACCGGTAGCCGGTAGCGGAGAAGTAGTCTTGAGTGAAACATACATACACACAGTAATCCAAAGAAGAACTGAAGTAGTTTGACTCATAGAAGGAGAAGATGAAGTAGAGGAGGTCGATTTGTCGGCCAAACGGCCGAGTGGCCAGAAAACCAGGCTGGCATGGGGTAGCTTGAAAAGTTCCTGTGACGGCTGAGTGAAAAAATGGAAACATGTTGAAAGGTGTTCGTGTGATGCGTGTAAGAAATAATATTAATCGCTGATGCAGAAATTAACACGGCTCTGCCTAGTAGCTCTCTTTGAGCGTGCCTTTAACAAGCCAATCCCACTTTCCGTCCTTACTCCAGGACCGACTTGGGGCTACGGCTTACAGAGGCCCACCATGGAAAATCGGGAGAGATGAGAAGGAAGGGAAGAACAAGATAAATCGACAGCTCCCAGATCGACTATCCACACAAGAGAAACAAAGAAGGAAGATAAGGTGCGAAGAGCTATCACAGCCCATAGGACACAGAGGTCGGTGGAACGTCCCTCATCATGCCACAGTAATACCGCTCCGTCTTGGTCATCTAGTTTCCTCGACAATTTTCAATCCACCTATGAACTATGAACTTGGCTATACAGTATAAAACGATTTTTTTCTAGCTCTGGTGCAAGTCTTTCTGGGTTCTTCGGGTTCTCAAAAATTAATAATTTTGGAGGTATAAAGATCTTTTCATGGCATTTCTTTATTATGCAAAGTATTGATTATATTTTGACACCCGTTTTCTTAATCTAGTACCTTATAATACCTTATGCATTTCCCTGGAACTACGAGTATGAGCGTGGATCTTACTTTGCCCTGTTGAATCTAAAGGAACCGAAAGAATCCCTCCCTCTTTCGGATTTCCCACCCGTCTCATTACCCGACTAGAGTTTCCTTTTAGATAATCTATTGATTCATACGATTGCTTCGGCTGCGGTAGAGAGCTTAAAAAATGGGACCCTTTTTCTCTTTTGTGTTTTTCCAGCATTCATCAAAAGCATTCGAGGATTTCCACCGGTATTTCCCTTCCTCTTTTATCTTTCTCTACTCTCCTTCATTCTTCATCTTCTCCTTAACATTCTTAAAGAAGAGATTGCGTCAGAATAAATTTGTTAACCATGGATACTATGGCCCCATTATCTTAAAATAGGTCGTGTGGAAGTCGTCCTCTTTTTCTCCAGCCAAAGAAAAAGGGGACCAAGTATTAAGTCTACCTGGAAATCAAAGCTAGTTTTTCTCTATTATCATCATCCCCTTCCTTTTTTCCTTTCTTCCACAGAACCTATTCAAACTGACAGAGGTGGCGGCTGTACTATTTCCCTCTTATTATTTTGTCTTACGCCGAAAGTATTGTGAATCTTCGCGCGGAAAATTAAATTACTGCATTATGTAAGACGACAAGCCGAAAGGGAGAGGGTGAATGAAAGGAAATAGGCTTCCGGCATTCTTACATCAAAGCTAATATAATCTAGTGTACTCACTCACTCCCTCTGAAATAGCTCAAGGATTAAACTTTTGCAGAGAAATTATGTAATAATAATAGTAGTAAGACAACGTATTGATTAAGTCCATAATAGACTTTAGCATGTGGTAAATAATGTTTTATCCAACGTGATTTGATATTCCACTGGGTTGCTTTCCACTTGTTAGTTGTTGCCTTCCACTTAAGTCATTGCTAGGATTTATCCAATTGAGCTCTTTACCATTAGTAATTGAAGGGGATTAAGGAAGGATGCTAATGATTGGTCATAATGAGAGCTGTATCTCGAGGCAGAGCGGGATGTTTAGTAGTTCCTACGACTTCAAAAGTCATCCTTACCTCAGCTAAGTGGCTGTATCATAGGTTTTTTCTTATCCCAACTACTAATTTGAGGTGATGAAGGCGGTTACTACAAAATTGTTAGTTATCCCCAGATGTCCCCATTAAATTTCATTTCAACTCCCGGCATCCCGTTTCTCTAAGTCCTACCAATTCAACTGACATTACATCAATATTCCTCAAACAGCGTGCGCAACTCCCGTGTAGTGTACACATGCAAACATATGAGCTACATGATGTTATAGTGCTGGGTATCTTGACCTCATACACTTGTTTCATTTGCTTTTACTAACCAGTTCGTTTATGTGAGAGGGGAGGCGTCGGAGGGTTGAATAATAGTTGTAACACTTGCAAGGATTACACGACTTTATTTATCTAAACGAACTAGTTCAAGCCTAGTTCAGCAAACATCTTGAACTTGAGCCCATCCTCTGTTCTCTTCCTCTAACTAAGCACCAGTAGTCGCACGTCTGTAATGTCCGGCATTAATCCTAGTTATAGCTGTTATCCTCTCCACGTTCGTCCTCTGATGTTCCTGTATGTTAATCCTCTTTCTCTTTGACAGTTGCTCCCTCGGTCTTTGATACTTTTCCCAATTAAAAACTAAACTCTTTAAATCCAATTGGAACAAATCCTGAGACGCGTCTGAAATATTTGCATCTTTCCTGCTCAATCATAATTTAAATACCCACGTTCAAATCAAAACCAACTAGTTTAAACCGCCGCCACAGCCCACAGCCCAGTAATTTGCTAGCTTGACTTAGAGCCAGCCAGATTTTAGACAAAAGTTGAGACATTTAACTTGGGATAATGTTAGGGAAATTAGACGACTTTCATAATTTAAAATTGAGTACTCGTCTCCCTCGAAGGAAATTGAGCATTTTTGAGTCCTTCTTCGCCGTCCCTTCCGTCTTGTGCATATTTTCGAGGGTTAAAAAGCCGTCAAACTCGATTTAATCCCTGATTCCGACCGAGGTCGTTCTGGTATTATAGAATAGGAGAAGCGTTCACTATATAAGCAGATTGATGAACACAGGAAGACGAGGAGCTGCCCAAGTTGAGCACGTTGTTACACACTCACCTGCTACAATACTTTGAACAAGTCTTAACCCTCTTTGAATTAACTGGAGTACGAGCAAGCTAACTATGGGATGCAGCTCCTTGTGATTCTGAAGGAAGAATCACCTCACTCTTCACACTCACAGACTCACAGATGGGAGTCATGAGTTGGTACGTGCGTGGCTTGGAATAATTTTTCCCTCCTCATCATCTATGGATAGTGGAAGTGTAATGATGTTGAAATGATTGCCACTTGATAGGTAGTGTCCCCGGGTTGACCATAGAAACGGTCAGTGAATTGGCCCGAGCGTAATGTTGCACGCAATGAAGCAATATAACTAATCGACTATTATTTGGGGTTGGCCGCTCAAGTAGTTGGGCAATAGTGAAGTAGTTCTTCTGGCTATCAAAGCAAGGAAGCCATCAAGGAGGGAATCCAGCAAGCTTTGAAGCCGTCCCGGGGAATAGTGAAGGAAACATCTTTTCACTTAGCCAATCTAATCATCATCATTATCATCATTATACCTTTCCTCAACGAGGAGGTAAAGATAAATACACGGTAGTCTTCCTTCTAATCCAACCCAGCCTATTCCTGCTCATCCACTCTCTCTCTCTCTCTCTCTCTCTCTCTCTCTACCTCTACCCACGGCCTTTGCTACCATCAACAGTAGCAATCAGTTACCAACTCGTCATCTGTTCATCATTCGATCACCTCCACGCACGAGATGAATAATCATTACCCGCTTTAGCACCTTTAAACAATCGCTATACGCCCCAATCCCGGCCCCACTCCGTATCACTCTCTATGATCATCATCATTACACAAACTAGAATAGTATCAGCCCATCATTACCGTGTTAGCAGCTTGTTGCAAAAAAATCATAACATTATTACAGAACAGGGAGAGGGGGAAGATGAACGGAGAGAGAAATAGATGGATGAATTTCCCGGTTTCCCAAGCTTTGGTATTTTATTTTATCCCTTCTCTCCTTATCCCTTACTCGAACTGCAGGACAAGTCGGGGCAGTATTAATGTTCGACCTTGTCCAATCTGAGATCCTGTTTTCCATCCACTGCATAAATCTTCCAGCGTAATCCCAAATGGAATATGAATTCGCAACACACGACTACCAGCCAGCAGCCCACCCTCCTTCTTGAACCATTCTAATTCGCAATCATTACAATTCTCTCCGCTGCGGGCACCGTATTTACGTCAAATCCTAGGAAATATTGCTATTAAGCGAATAAAGCGTAAATGCAAAGCGTCCATATAAATGCAAATTTATCTTGCAATCACACCTATTTTCGCCCTGTGAAACCCTTAAAAAGCATTCAACCTTCACCTTCCCAAGCCCTTCTCATATTTCCTCTCTGACACTTTGACATCCACTAAACATTTACCATCTGACATTGACACATGATTGCATAAATTTAACTCTTAAATGCACAATTTCTTTGTCCATCTGTGCAAAATCTCAAATCCCTTGTATGGACGTCCTAACATTTTTTACAATTTCCATTCTCTTCCTTGAGTATTAACCGCAATTTACTCACCGATCCTTTGCCAATTTGTGTTTTTTGTAAAGGCATTATTGCAATACGTATTCTCTTTTAAAAGAATGATGCGGAATTCAATGGCCTCTGAGTTGTGTTTTGGTTTTTAATACATCCAAAAATGATTTTGAAGACCAAACGGGCTTAAGCTCCTTCCTTGCAAAATTATAGTGTGACTGTGCTGTAAGGATGAGTATGCGTTCAAGTTCCAATTCTACTAGAGGTGAACCATAGTTTTTAGCGAATTTCTAAATGGGGTGTATCGTAAGCACACACAGATTTTCAAAAAGTATTTTCGAACGGAAAGGGTGTGGTAACTATACAATCCTCTGGAACAAAATCCCGAATTTTGGCTTGACGCTCACAGTTTCTAAGGAGTAATCTGGAGGAAGAGACAAGTTTTTTCTCGGGCTTAGTTCTAGGAGAGGGGCAACGCGAGAGAAGAGAAGTAAAAAGTAGTTTAAAACATCCGTTCATATCTTGAAATCCAATTCACGTGTACGGAAAGCAAATTAGAAGGAGCCCCAGCTGGGAGGTGGTGGTGGGAAGAAGATGTGCATCATCTTCCGTCCCGTCCAGTATTTACATGCTCTCTAATAGAAATACATTAAGAGTTGTGAAGAGATGGTGGGCGAGGAGTGGGAGCCACGGGCGCAGACCATCACCACTACCACCACCACCGTACTCTTATAATTTTTCTCCCTCCGCAAAGGCAAGACAGGACTATGTGGTCACTCACCACAACAAGTTCAAGTGGTTTCTGCATATATTAACCAGGTATTTCAAAGAGCTAGGAAAAGAATAAGACGAGGACCGCGATCAAATACTGTGAGGAGCGGGAAGGAGCTGAACATGACTTTATTCCTTGTCAAATACCTCCGATCCCATCCTCCCATACTCACTAATCCAGAAATCTTCCTAATCATAATTCATAACCGTCCTACAAGAGATGTAAATGAATGTCCAGACTGGAAATCTTCCTTACAGCAATGAAACTGGTATTGTTTCTCTACAATTAACCCTGGTGGACCATCGATAGCAATCTATCTAATGTCTACACGCAGTATTCTATCCATCGCATTAGCAATATTAGCATCGATCCCCTCATTTTTCACACATTCCCGATTATCTCGTTCTATTTTCCAAATCGCAAACATGTGTATGAAAACTACTTTCCGTAAATTCCGACTCTTTAAAGTATATTTACTTTTAACCAACGAATGAATTTACCGTTGGAATCAGTAAAACGTGGAATATTCAGGCAAAGTACAAAAGTCCGAAATCGGTTCACCGTTTCTCTTCTACATCACTAGAGTCTTTGCCCAGCTTAGAGCTTTGGACGAGGATTTAACTCTTTTAAGATTTGGAATGTATCAATGAAGAGCTGAGATGGTTGAAAGATATGAGATAGTGGGAAGAAGAAGGTAATCTTGAGAGAGATTTTGAAGAGGCAGGGAGAAGACGAGGGAGGGAATTCACTCGTCTTCCTCTTTCCAGGTGGTAAGAATGATGGAAGCGGAGGAAAATATGCATTGTCCAGCATCCCAAGGGGGTGCATGGGGTGGGAGGATAGCTAGTTTTCTTCATCTTCCAACAAGCACCACATCCAGGATGCCATTCAGGATTTAGTTTGAGATCACCGCCGTGGAGTTGTTATCCAGCAAAGAGCTGATCACGATCAGAGCAAGCAGTACCTCTATTTCTATCCATGCATACCACTTTCAGCCTTACATAATAATGTTATTAGCTTGAGAAAGAAGGCTCTTCTTTGATGCAAGACTTGTCTGGAGGATGGGATGGGAGCTGTTTCTGAACAGACGTAGAATTTTTTTCCACACCCTCATGCCCTCATAATAAGATTACTCGACCCCTCACCTCAGACGGGAAGGAAGGTAAAACGGAGATGATACGACTTGCTCTCTCTCTCTCTCTCTCTCTCTCTCTCTCTCTACTCTACCTGTACAATCTTGTCCTTTTCCCCATTCTTTTCACAACAGCTTCAAACACCTTTGACGAAGAAGCCAAGCTGAGCTGAGTAGCAGGATGCAGGAATACGGAGAGATGTGCATCTCTGACTCGGAAAAGTAAACCCCATCCACCAACCAAATCCTTGTGCTCTTTCTCATCCCTTTCTTCCTCTGCTCCTCCATTAGATTATATTTTACAATGATCTGGGTTCAGGCAGCTCAGGCCTTGATAACTAATCCCCGATCTTGCATATCTATCCGGGAGCAAAGAGAATACGAACGCTGCATACATGGATTATGTACCCTGTACTTATGTTCTCCCTTATCCTCATTCTACAGGGAGAAACAATTTTCTCCGAGCTCATCTTACCATAGGAAACCCAGCTACTCATTCCACCTTCTTCGCCCTCTCATCATCCACCAAAATTTCGTTCATTAAGCGCATAGCAAGTGCCAACTCCTGCTTTCTTCTTAAAAATTACACCGCTACACATTTACCAATTACTGAAAATCTTGATCCTCTCTTCTTTCTTACACACGTATTTACTTCTTCCCTTCCTTTATTCGTGGCTTATGATCCCTTTATCACTATACCTGCTGGGTTCCTGAAGGTGCCCATCATCACGCTGTACGATTCAAGGTAATAGACCACTAACTTTCCCCAAAGAACAGTCTAAGACTGCTTCTTCCTTGAAGCTCGAGAAGATGCTCCGAAAGCTGGATTTTCTCTCTACACATGCTTCCCGTCACTCTTATTTATTGACTCCTCTCCTCTCGCTCCGTAATAGGGATCCATTCTCACTTCCTCATCTTTTTTTATCCTCATTAAGCCTCACAAAGTGCTTGTGAAGCTAGCCTGAAATCATGATTACACGAGATTCACGCCCTTCCCACTACAAATTCTACGTCATCCCCCCAAGTTAAACACACACAGTCAAACTCCTTTGTTATGCAATAGCATTGCAAGGATCAGTATTAGTATACATCTGCCTGAGTACATACAATAAAGGGAGGGTGACTTGTTTTAAAAACCCTTTCTCTTGTTTCACCTTTCTCCTGCTCATCTTTCCCCACGCATCCCCACCGTATATTCCTTCCCACTCAGAGCCATTAACAGGCCATCCGAATTTGCTCCGTTTCAATCTTGCACAGTTGCAATATAATCGCGACACTTCGTCTCGGCTTTTGCTACCGTCGAACCTAACAACGTTTTACAACTTGTTCACTCATAGAAGTTTGCCGACGATGATGAAAACATTCCCTCCGTATTTCAGATGCTCATCATCATTCAAGAATGAAGAATCAACAGGATTCTTTGGAAACATTTGCACACGTTGTGAGGAAATAATAAAAAATACACAACTGTCCACTCCATTCCAGTAGACAGACGACATCTACCCACACTCTTGTCTTCTTGCCCTACCGGCTGCCTCTCTACTGTTACATATGCATACTATATTAACTACGTAATAACGCGATGTTGTGACGAGAATTTACGAAGCAACTTAGAGGAGAACAATCTACGCCGTCTTCTCTTTATTATCCATCCATAAAAGTAGAGAAAACGGCTTCTGCATTCATATTCCAATCATGATCTAAAGAGGGTAAGAATGGAGAGATTGATTTTAAAAGCTCATCGTAAAATGCGAAGGTAACTTGATAGGATCATCAACGTCCGCGCTTCACACAACCACACATTCTTTTTTCCAAAAGGTCACACTCCGCAAAATCCTTGCAAAAAGTATACCCACCACCATTCACCATTCATTACCACCCACTTCATCTCACACATAGTCCATGTCGAGCTACGTCAACCCTTATTGTACCCCTACACCCGCAATGCGAAATGAAGAGACCTACTGCTAACTCTTCCCGCCACCTTTAGCTTGTGAGACGAACAGATAAATACTTATAAATACCTAATCTTTGCCTGCCTGGCTACAGAGTTTGCACACATTTCTCACTCTCTCCCCATTTCTCTTACTCTTCTATGAAATCCCCTATTAATTCTTAAGATTTCTTTAAACTTGCCTCAATCACACACCTCCCAGGTGTTCACCGATCTGCCCAACAGGCTAATAAGTTCCTCCACTAGCTATTAGAGCTTGGATTATGCGTCTCAATAGAAACAGCATAGTGTTAAAATCCGTTGTAAAGACTATAATACAAGCCTAAGCGTATAGAAGAGCCTTGCATATGCGAATGACAGCACGGAACAGGTAAAGGCCATTTTTCATAATGCAAATGAAGGAGTATGAGAACGAGAAGCCATCCCAGATTGATCCAATAGTAAAATCTTTCAAGCTTCCATCTTTCCCAAAGAAATCTTGAGTCAACCTTGGAATTGAACCTTTGAAAAATTATATCGTACCCTCTACTCGTACTATTAATCCAGATTATACCTTCAATCAAGATTTACATATTACAGCCCTCAAACTCTTCCTCATCTCTCCTCGGACAGATACTGTCCTCCATATGCCATATCACTGACCATTCTTGATGTTTTATGCCTTCTTTATTGCCCTTGTGAGCTTGATCAAGGAGCATCGATCAAAGGGATGCTGAATTTCCGTACTTTTCCATTTTCTTTTTAACCCTAAAGCAATCATCAAACCTCTTTTCTCTACATTTCACCTAACCTAAACTTTATCTTCTTGAGTCAATATTACTACCCTTTTCCTTCAGGAATCATCTTTTACACATAGCAAGTTCTATTCTTCTTCCCATTATCCAATAATCATCTGAACCAATGGTATGATGAGTAGTGAATGTCGACAAGAGAATAATGGATTCGCAGGAATATAGCAAATGTTTTAAATGGAGCCGGCATGCAATAAACATATATCTTGTCACTCTCTTCGATAATTTTAAAATTCGATTTGCAAAAGTTTGAATATGCAAACCTGGGCTTGGGAATAAGGTTCAGCTGCCAGAAACGTGCAAAACAATAGTCTTCTCAAGGAACGCCTACCAGACCAGGAGTTTTCAAACAGGAGGAGAAAAATATAAATATGTTGCCATCTATCGCAAATAAATGACTGAAAAAATAATATGTAATGTATATACATTCGATGATTTGATACAACTTTATTAGAATCTGCACAGCAGCATATTCCATGTGTCTTCGTCCTTGACTGAAACAAGACTTGATGAATAAGATGAGGACGGGATGGGAAGCGGGAAGCACAGCCGAGACGGCATAATAACTTTTCACGCGGATCTGACCGCAAGTCAGAGTCAAGTCTCACCTGAGCTGACAGACTCCGTCCAGTTCATTTCTGCATCTATGCTCTGTGCGACAAGTTTGTTAAAGGTTCATGAAATTCAAATCCATAGAGCACGCAGACTCCGCAGACATTGGAGTTGGACATGGGGATTTGGAAATTAAGAAGACTGCATCGCATGAAGAGTGTCACACCTAGAAATATGTTAATTTTCTCCCGTGAGAACTAAGTAGATTCCTCCCTGTGTGCATGGCTAATAAATTAAGAAATTATCTCCAAGCTGACTGGGGGTTTTAAGAGAAACAAGAAATGAGTCAGAGGTTAGACTACACGGATCCCGAATAAGTGAATAAGCGACAAGCGATAGTGGATAGTGTTTCATTCTCTTTTTGAGACCATTGAGAGACCAAAAGCTTTGGCTGGATTGTGATAAGAAGAGACATAAAATATTTATGTTTGCAGATATTTTATTTTATCAATCTACCCGCCAAGTTCAGAGGAAAGAAAGAATCAAGCTCCCAATCCAGGATTCTTTGTCATAGAAGCAATAAAAGACAGGATGTGGGGGTAAGAGCCAACATATTAATTCCAAAAGTGGGGACATCCAAGACGCTTGATGCCGTATACTGTAACTGCAACATGCAATCCCGTGTCTCATTTTCTTCTCAACATCTCAACAACACATTACTTTTAAGAGAGACACGAATAAAGAGGGGAATGATAGGTATGGGAGGTGGATGAAAGTTAGATTGAATACTTAACGGACTTTTCTAGCCTTTGTCCTTGTAGCCAGAGCCCTTCGGATCTTCCGAGTTTGTCTTCCGACCCCTTCCTACCCTTGCTATGTTCAAATCCGGTACTCTTCCCACATGCATTAACACTTACACGACATGCTCTTCTTGCTTACTTGGCAATAATAATAACAGTCTCGCTCTCGCTAACATTCTACTCTTAAACAAACTCTCAGGAGCACAAGTTGCTCAGGTGGGCAACACATCCTACATGAGAGATAACATGGAGTTATTCGGGATACATATAGCTAGCACTTTTACTTCTTAAGCATTCACTTCAATATTCCTTCTTATTCTACCGATACCGACCGAGTCCAACTTTTATTTCCTTCTTTATGTGCATTTTAACATGTTTCCCTTCAATCGGAGATCTTGGTCACCACACCGCGGGTTCTTTTCCTGTTTGCTTTCTTAGCCGGCTGACTGGCTGACTGACTGGCTGGTGGACTGGCAGGCTGTTAAAATCGTAAAAAAGGACAATGTCTGCTATACTAGCGACTCAGGACTGAGGATCCTCAGCAAGCCAAAACAACTTTTGTTCCAACTAAGCTTGCAACCTTCCAGGTCTGTCCGCTTGTTGAATCCATTCAAACAGGGAAAGAAGCTTCCACCAGACAATCCGGATAATTATTATGACCCTACAAACAATAACTTTTCAAACCTTACAACCCTTGCATCGTATAGCTTTTACAGATATCTTCTTTACAGTTGAAACCTTCTCCGCTTCAACAAGTTAAAATCTTTTGGACAACCTGGACTTGGGATTCTCCACACTCAGAATTGTCGATTCAATCTAGCACTTCCAGGGATTGGGTTACTGTCGTCGTCATTGCTTTGCTGAAATTCGAGCTCTTTTCCTATCCTACTAATCTCCAAGCGGACTCTTGGACAAGAATTTCAGAATAAAAATCCTCGGAGGAGAGTCGTAAAAAGGAACTGGAACTAGGAGAAAGCATCAATTTTTCTTTTTCCTGCATCCACATTCCCTGCATCATTGTCTGGTATGGATAACTAAAATCCTAGCTTATATAAGCTTTGGTACCGTAGCTTCAATTTTGTTGGAAGGAATACCTGGTCAAGGAGTATTTTATAGGACTCTCTCAATACCTCCCATACCGAATCCATCCGTTATGCTTCTTGGTAAAGGGATATTTAGCGAGACAAGTATGCTGAAGAAGTAAGGTTAGGTAGGAGCACCTGTTCATTCCTTAATTCAATACATGTTATAATGTTTAATTGCAAAAGCAGGCTTTGAGCAATGTTTTCAAAGAAGTGGTCCTTTAGGGTTGCTTCTAATTCCTACAATAATAATGTAGAAAATGTTGTAATCCGTCAGGTGATGTTGAGCACAGAGGGGGTTTACAGCTAATTTCCATTTCCGAGCTTGTTGGTTTCTGTTTGATGATAACCAGGATAATATAACTTTTCCTTTTTTCACGACATCCCTCCGGCATATTCAATTATTCCTTTATTGACAATTTCTAGGAGTTACGTAACGTAAGGCAGAAACAATGTCGGCTTGCGGCTGCGGCTTGCAAATCAGGTAAAGAAGAGATGCTCTATAGTTTAGTGTATCTGGCTGAGGTTACTATAACTTTTATGTGTATATATTTGTATAATATAGTTACGTATATATGTCCATCCGTTTGCAAGACTCGGATTTGACGAGACGGACTATGTGAGCTGATTCCAGAAGTCTATATAACGTTCTTCTTCTCTGTAAATGTGTAATACCGGATTGGATGGAGATGATATGGAAAACTACGTGACGTTAGTATTTACGTGTTACTGAAAATCCTTCTTGTATCGTCATTTCTCATATACTCTTTCATCTTAAAGCTTGTCCACTTTTACTATAAGATTGCCAACTTACACTCTAGTTTGCAATCAGCAAATACTGGTATTCTTGTTCCTGGGATCATTTCATCTTTTCCTCATCCCTGTCACACCCCTCCTGTGTGCCTCGCAGCAACATTATTCCATCTCGTATTAACCATCCATATTGGCCTTAGGCAAAAGGCTCGCTATGCTGGTCGGACCCGGGGTCGGCTCCTCTCCGCCAATAGATGACCTCCTCACTCACAAAGTTCCACTTTACAAGCAATTACAATCAGTTTTTCTTTCACAAGAAACCACTGCAAACTGAGTAGTTGGTTTAGAACTGGGGTTAATACACGGAGCTGATGCACTCGTTTGAATCTCAAAAAATCTAAAAATTTGTAACAAAAGAATGAAGCTTTATGGACACAACAATCAGAGTTGAAATTTTCCAATGTATATATAGTTACAGAGAGCTTATATCAGTTAAAAAAGTGAATATACAGTTTAAGTAGCACCTATTCAGTTGGAAGCCCGGTCCCGATAGTAAATACTGATTATAATTATGCTCTTTTCAGTAGCGAGGATATGAATACATTTGTAATGAATCGAGTAATTCCTCCAACTATACTTCAAACCTAGATCATTTCAGCTTTTCATAGAGTAGTTTCGTAAAATTTCTAAAGGGGCTTCCCCCGATGCTTATAACGTACATTAGAGGAGAATCATTAGGTGAGTACTATAGGTGAATTCGGGAATTGGATTCCAATCCTCAAGGGATGTGCAAAATTTGTCGGTAATGAAGTCAGTGAGCATCAAGTTTAGGAAGTGCAGAGCTGAAGATGATTGATTTTGATTATTTAATAACCAAAACACCAAATACAAAACTATAAGGTATAACATGAAGGATCTATAAATGGTGCAAATAGAGGAGACTCCACTATTTTATTGGTTAATTAATTTATTTAGAGCCAGTTGTCAAGTTGTTGCTTTGGGAAGACATTTCAGGATCATGAGATACTTAAGCTAGTGGGAGTATACATGTAAAATTGAATATTATTCATTGGCAGGATGTAAGTCATCACATTTGAAAAAGTATTGGTTTAATCCATCTCCTTAGTTTTGCATTGACTGCATCCGTTACTGCTAAACTAGCGCAAACTTATCCAAAATTTTATTAGGGAAAATCCTAAGTATTTTAATAGTATTTCCCCTAAAAGATCTTTCTTCCTGGTGTGTGTACTATGTAGAGCTGATATGCATTCATAAAAATCCGTAAGATTATCACACAGACATATTATATTAAAATAATGAGCACATACCTCATTTCAGTCTCTGCACTTTAGGGCTGAGCCTAACTTGTCGCTGGCAGGTAAGGCGGATTCCAATTAAGAACCTGTCGCCGCTTTCCAACCGCTGCCTTTAACATCTGATGCGGGCTTCAATTCTATCTCTCTTTTTCTCTTCTCTCCTTCTATACTTCTTATTCTATCGTCTAGCCCAACAAATTTGTAAACTCCTCTTCATTCTTCCCCTACTACACCTTCAAATATCAGCTTATAGCAATTGAAACCGAGCGCTCCGAACTAGTCTAACCCTTACAAAATATGGATGATAGAACCTGTATTCTCATATATTTACTAGTTAAGTGTAACATTTAACTCATACTCTGGTTTAACCATCCCTGTATTCCCGCTTCTTCGTAAGTCTTATCTGAGTCTATATCCTTGACTCCTTTTCACAATTCCAGCCCGCTCCCAAGAACAATTCTTGTTTAAACTTCGTGTGCAATAAATTCAAACGGAGGCACACTCGGACTGGAGCTCTCATAGTGGCTAGTAGAACTAACTCTTAATTTTCTTGTTGCCTTAGCTGACTATAGAAACTTTTGTAGCGTGTTGCACTACATTCAACATTAAGGTATCTATAGTTCTTGGAGGGGCTCACCTCATCAGGATAAGCCAAGAATTTATCATAATCCAAGAAAGAGGATATCCTTTTCCTCCGTTCACAACCTTAGCTGCTTAACTGCGTTCACCATCAGTCCTGGCTTTCTCGCACCTCTTTTGGACTTTCCAGCAACCATCTTTACTCGTTTATATATATATTTAAAGCTATCATTCCACTTGAACCGAAACCTGCTTGAAGGTAAATACATTCGTAGTTGCCACAGAATTTCATGTAAATTATGAGTTGTTATTTAAAATTTAGATTGCAAGATGCCTGGTAATTCCAAAGTCTTGATGATTTTTTACATAAAAGATTAAGCGCAGCTAGTTCATTTAGCGCGGTTTATTTCTGAGAGCAAGTTAGAGTAAGATTCGATAGGCTGTGTGCTGATCTAAGGTCAATATGCCTCGGTTTTGATGAATTGCAAACTATGTTACTTAGACCAGGGGGAGAAGAGATTTTTAATTAGTTTTCCATAAGTTTAAAGTTAAATAGACTTTATGTCCTTGGGGATTTCAAACATGGAACTCGGCTGAAAAGTTGCTCAGCGGGAGCGAAAAGATTTTTCCTAAACCTCTACCACATTTCTCCTATCCATCCAAGCTCACCCTGCAATAATTCTGTTCCCGTGCAACCCTAGGGCCTTTCTAGGGTTTTACATTAACCTTAACCGTGACAGGCCTAAATTCGAGCTTAGTTTTGCAATTCTCATAGCGAGGCTGCCACTAAGTCTTAGTTTGGCAGTAGTGATCTGATATATATTATTCACACCATGGGTCCTACTGAGCTTCAAATACACCCTATCTGCTCTTGTAAATTTCGTTTTATACAAGTGAAAATATAGAAACTTGAAACATAGTCTCTCTCAATCCAAGTTCGGAAAAAGATATTTTGCACAAATTCTTATGAGATAATTCCATGTAAGATTCAGAACTTAAAACACTAAAATGGGATATCCTGCAAGTGAAGCTTTAGAAAGAAACAAGTTTGATTTCACGGCGGAGGAAGAGGATTCTCCTGCTTGAAAATATGAGAGGAATACGAGGAAGTTGTGGAATAAAATATTTCCAAACCCTTTGATTTCCCGACCGTAAAATTCAGCTTCTGTATTCAGTATTCACAAGGCTGAAGGTCAGATCTTGTTGGAGTGGATGATGGGTTGGAAGAGAGGAGAAAGGTTATAGTTTTGGGATGGCGATGAGGAAGAAGAGTGAGGGTGGGGGCTGAATAAGAATCCTTTTTTTGTGTCTTACTTTGAGATTTACGTAAACCTGTTGGCATGAACAAGCTGTGGACTCTTAGCCAGGATCTTAATTTATTGCCTAATTTTCCGGTCCCGAGCTCTGCTTGAGGTTATGTCGGTAATATCGCTTTTTCCAATTTCTCTAGCGCAGCCGACATGGGCACATTACTACGCACTGGCTCTGGATTCCCATTTCTCTCCTTTACCTCCCCCATCACCATGAGGGACCATCTCCAAGATGTTTTCCCTACTATCCACCTCGACCAACTTATTCTCAGCATACGTTCTCTTCGTACAAGTTTAGAAATTTCCAAATGATGAAGAATACGAAGAAGAGGGCTGTGTCAGACGAAGTACACGTAGATTCCCAGATATTACTTGGACATCGTGAATTTTGACTTGTTCAACATTTTATTCTTGAATCACTTGTATAGTTCTACTATGCAGCCTTACCGTCTGCGTTACGGGAGATGAGCAGAAAAAAGTGCAGGTGGATTTTCTCTACCCCATCTCCGTGATCATTTCAGTCCCAGCTAGCCAATAACATGCGAAGAGGCCACAATCAATATATCATGCACGCTCCTATTACCCATTTCATCCCCTCGCTTTTCTTCCCCCACTCTTCATCCATTAAATCCATTGTCTCCACCATTCTCATTTCCATCTCTCCACTCGTCTCTTCCTCATGGACTCTCTCGAGATATCAATAGATGGATCATCACCATTTGCATTATCCCCTCATAACCATAGGTCATCCCTCTCTCAGTCTCCTTGTTTTCCCTCGAGCGAAAACATTCTCTCAAGTACATCTAATCCAAACAAATCCAAAATACAGCAAATCCGCGCAGGAAATAACATGTAAACAATCTACGCATTACAATGTTCTGGACTTTCGGTAGCATATAGCGGAAATAAAAACGGCAAAACGGGTCCTTTGTCGCCAATTTTAATAGTGACTTATTTCCGTAGCTATTCCATTTATATATGTGAGTCTTTTTCTATTCAAGCGGGTCAAAGTTCATTCGACCCCATGAAGGCAAGCCTTCGTAGCTGTGCACCCATATGTTATTTACTACCAGGGAAAAGAATCCCCATCTTCTTTTAGTGGAACTGTCTGCATTTTCGAAGGTCAAGAGGTGATAGTACGAAGGAGCAAATTAAAATTAAGGGCGTCACCTGCCTATTTCCATCTCCATCTCTGTATGGTCTTAACATTCTGCATATAAAACATTCATTTTGACACCCGGCAAAACCTACGTGCACCTACACAGACGGGCCGATGCCATGATGCCAAGGAAAGCCCTCACACACTTGTACAAGTCCTTGATTTATGACAAATTGCATTGGCTTCAGCACTGCTAACTCCATCATTTCCCATATTTCTTCCTATACATAAATAAGTCCTTTATGTTTTCTCTTCTTCTCCTGGGTGTGGAAGCTATGCTCATTTTTCCATTATTTTTCTTGAATTTAAAACCATTACAGGCATCCAGCGCAAGCCTCAAGGACCTCATCATACAAATCACGCCAGAAGCATTTTTATATCCTCTCCAGTCCAGTTATCACTTCGTTATCAAATATCTGCTTTCTTATTCTATTTTGCAAGGTTGAGAATACGACTTTCTCCCCAGCTCCCATTGCACATTCCAACACGCTCAATGCTATCTACAATCTACTCTGTTGAAATTGCAAATAATTCGCAGCCATGGTGCTTCCAGGATGTAGCTCGCAGTTTTCGGATACATGACGATATATTGATGACAAAGAGGTCGTGCTTTCATACAAGAAAACTGACAAGGGTTCCACGCTTCATTTAAAAAAATACACCCGCTACTAATGCTCGGTTAGCTTTGAATAAATAGGAGGACTGTGTAACAATGGATAAATATTGTGTGGTTCTTTGCCTGTTCCTCTTCTCTCATCCTCTTCTTTTAGAATATTGCATGGACGGTAATGGTCCGGACGGACTGAGGACTGTTTCTGAAAGGGATGCTGGGAAAACTACGGAGGGATTCGGAGAGATAATAGTACTAGTTGCTCTCGGGTTGAGCGTGCGAGTTACGGGGAGAAGGAAGGACGGTGAAGATGAGGGCATGCTGATAAGAATAGATCTCAAGAATGTGCACATTGTGAATTCATCTCAGGTACGTGGACGAGGAATAGAAAATACAAAGGATTCACGAGTAGCATCCTCATCATTTTTATCATGATCAGATCGGCTAAACAATTTATAGGTCCACAAGTTGCATCATATGCGCCAACTTGATATGCTTGCCCTCCGAAATATTCACCTAATACGTACGTGACAACGCGCACCCTTATTTAACACAGAGAAATGTATTCAAGGAATTCCAACTACTTAACCCCCTACATTTTTCTACTTGCTTCCAAGCTTCTTTCTCTCAATTGCTTTCCCTCCATCTCTCTCCTCCAGGTGCTTAGTGTCACTTGCCCTTGTTGACGGTCCTAATTTTTCTCCAGGCTTTTAACCCTATCCTACCCGCTCACATCCGTCTTTCTCCTTTTTCTTTTTCTTCTCGCAATGAATTTTTAATTCTTTGGACGTAAATCTTCTCCAATTGAAAGGGAAAAGCTCCTATCTGCCTTGCATGTGTTCGTTCTTGTATTTAGTTTTTGGTCTTGTTAAATTCCTGTTTCAGAAATCAGTTCTTTGGAGGATCTCCAGCTTTTTCGTTTTAGCTTCGCTCGTTTTAGATAGATAGCAGTTAGCTCCTTCCTCATTCCTCTCTCGTCTATCTCAGATTTATTCCTGAATTTCTTTCTTTGGTATTTTCTTATGATGACTATAAATTAAGTTTGTACTGTTAAAAATTATAAGCCTTTCCCTGAATTACTATGGGCTGTAACCTTAAAAGTAATAATTAACCACTTTAAGTAACTCAGATGACTACTCCATACAGTTTGAGCTACCTAACAATTATAACAATAACTAAACTTGTATTATTGATTCCTTTTCCCTTATGCAGTTATTTTAATAAAATCTTATCTATTTTTTGCAATAGGTTGTACCTGAATGATATATGGAAATAAAATCTAGCGTGTAGCGTAACTATGTAGAACCTCTTCAGTTAAAAACTTTGTTTACCTTTGTGAATAATGTGGATCTGGAATCCTTGCAGTGAATGCTCGGTTTGTCTCCTTGGAATCGTGAATTTTTCTTTAAATGTTATGAAACTGGTCGAATCGTCGCTATTCAATAGTTCACAAGTTTAGAATTCGTTTGTAGAGAACCTCACTTCACACCCATCACAATCCCTTCAAATTCTGTTGTTGTAATAGAGGATTTGTCCTCATTGTAGACTTTATCGATCGTTTGAATAAAAAATATCTTCAAAAAATTAATTTTTTGTGTGCACAATTTTGACAATCCGTACTTTGAACTTTAATCTTTTCCAAAGCGTTTGTTTGTATCACTCGCACTGAATATAATTCACCAAATCCTCAGTGCTAGTCTGGTTGCACTTGGAAATGGCTGAGATGGAGACAATTCGAAGTTTCGAAGGAGGTTCGGCAGTTGGTGTTGGCTTTGAAATAGAATTGTGTTGGATAGATGTTGTGTAGTTTTCTTGAATTGGGTATTTGGAATAGATTAAAAGTATGGTTAGTACAAGAAGAGATATAAAGCGTGTGCTTGGATGTAAGGTGGTAAGATTTCTGGAAGATTTGGAGGTATGTGATGCGACTGGAAGAGTTGGAGGCACTGCGTGATCCTTCCACCTGCAACTCTTACATGTTACAAGACTCGAGTAACTCCACGGGGTCTCTCATCTCGGAAGGTGATTCTCGGTGTGAGTACCTCCTAGTTGAGTGAGTGCTGAGATGAGTTGATGAGGGAATCATGATGATGAGAAAGAATAGAAGGTATACACAACTAACAGAACAACATCAGAGTTACTATAAGATTCTCTCTTCTCTTCTCTTCTGTCTTACTCTCATCCCCGACGAAAAATCCTAAGCAATCCCATCCACCAACCCGCCTTCCAGACCAAGTTATGAGAAAACTTCCCAACTTCTTACGAGCACACACCTTCCTCTTCCCTTCCTTCTTACCTGTCGTCTTCCCAAACTTGTACTCAATCTTCTATCTTGCAAGTACTTTGTTGGGCCATCCCTTCCTTCCCGTACTGGCAACTTTCCGTATCCTCAGCCAACCAATCAACTCTTCCGCATGCTAATCCATGAAATCAACATTTAATCCGTCTCTTCATAATCTCTCAAGATCCCCCTTGCCCAGCTTTGCTCAAACTTTACTCGTAGCTCCTTCCTAATATCTCTTCTACCAACTCCCTTATTCTACATTTTTCCATTCTTTACCTCGTCGTCTTTCCCTTTCCTCTTCTCGTTCTTATGATTCAGTACATTAGAGGAGAGACCAGTGTGGAGGAGCTTCTTAGTCAAAAAAGCTAAGCCACTCTTTATTCTCACTCCTTAATACCTTTTCTTCTAGACCTAACAAGAACTATGCATTCTGGAATGAGCTAAGCGAAAGCGAATCAGAATATTAGCTCCTACTCGCTAACCACACCACAGAAGCATCTTTAGGGGCAAAAGGCATAGAGCAGAAACCATTAAACTAACCAGCCGTAGCGCTAACTAGAAATCTGAGAGTTTATTTTTCCATCAAGGTAAAAGTTACGATCGCTTCAGAAAGAAAAAGTTCAAACAAATAGATGAGAAACTTGGGTACAAGCTCGCTCAAATTATAACGGGAACTGCGGAGAGGAGGGCTGAGGAGGAAAACACCATTTGTTTACAAATCCCTGATCGTTAATCGCCTCTCTTATTAAAAAAACCGAGGATTTTCAACGATGCACTCGCTGCAATGTGTCTGCAGAACGTTTTAAGACATTCCCTCTAGCAACAGTCGTGCAAACAAATTATCTAACGGAGCTGGAACATGGGAGCGCTCTTTTAGAGAACATTTTGCGAAGTACTAGCAGCCATTAAAGATCGGACGGAAGGGCAGGATCCGGTCTGATAGCCCGCCAATGACAAAGTGGGAGCGTGTGTTAGGTTGACTGAAAAAAATTGGCAAAGCTCCATTACACGCTATTTCTTTTTGAAGACAAGTACGACTTGCGGAAAGGGATGAGGGAGAAGGGGTGGTAGCTAGAAGCCGGACTGATAGTATGGAGGGTTAGTTTTGTTCACTTATTAGCTTCTGTTTCTGTAGTTGTTTGTAAAAAAGAGGAAGCAGGAGAGAAGAAGAGGAAGGAGAAACCGCAAAAAGACGAAGGTAGGGCGAGAGCTTTTTGTTTTCTTTAATGTTTATCCATGTCGTGTAAATGCTTGTTTGATCCCCTTTATTGTTGTCTGGCCTAATCCAGATAATGAGGTGTCATGATGTCATTCATGTAATTTTCTCACATAATGACCACAGAATTTTATCCGTCTCCCTCCTCCCTCCTTGTTCTCCCACAAGTGAACATCCATTCCGACTCAAGGCTCGGCATAAGCTACAAGACGGCAACTAACTAACTACTCCACAACTACATGACTTGAACGAGCGAAGAACGAGTCTTGAAGAAATCAAGTGGATTAAAACAGATTTATTCGATACACGAACCTACTTGACTTCTTTACTCTCTTTCTCCTGGGTCCACACAAATTTTCTCATGTAAAACCAAACCAGGGATGAATTTCGACATCTCTCATTCCAAGCTCTCTTCCTCCTTACCTGTCATACCATCCTCCCATCATACATATCAACATCAACCAGGTGAAGTGGATGTCAATTGAACAAGTGCCACTGTTGCTTACGTTATGTAGCACTGCTCATGGTAAGTTCCTCCGCTTCAGCCTTATGTGTTATGGTAAGGCCCTTACCCTTACCATGCTATTTTGCTATATGCAGCAACTTTTAGTTTACCTCAATTATGAGCCTAACCTACCTGTAATCCAGAGCTACGTTCTCAGTCAGAGAGTCAGTACCCACCCAATGCCGTATCCTCCCACCCTCTCTACCAATTAGCAGGATCACTGTATTCCTCCCCTGTCTAAAACTTAGCATATCTTCGAGTATCATCTCTGATTTTACGAGGCAGCTACTCCTAGCTCATCCGCTCCTCTTCATATTTGCTTATCTAATTTCCCTTGACAGATTTCAAGAAAAAATCCCCACATTTCATCCCACCAGAAAATGATTTAATGAAATCGATTTCAATGAAATCCAAGAGAATAAATCTTGAGGGAATGTTGATATTATTTTACTCGATTCATTTCCTCCTCTTCCTTTCCTCTTCCCTTTCATCTATCAACACAATCCAGGATGACCTCCCCCTCCCCCTTCTCCTTCTTGCATCCTTGCATCATTCTAACCGAGTTACCACCAAGTAGGGATGCAGCGCATTTAAAGTTTTAGCCCTTCGTCATCCTGAAACTTCCACTAAACCTTCTCCTCTGCAATTACGTATTGCATCTGATGTAATATTCTCTTCGGAAGTAACATCCTCTCATCACATCATATGGAGAAGGTTCTCTCCCCCCATCTCTCTATTATTACTACACGATATCCTTGTCCTAAAGACAAGCTTCATAGCTGGCATAGCTTTTTCTTCTTCACCTGCAAAAACTCTATAAAAACAATGTGTAATTCCCACCCCCCTTTCCCTCTTGCTTTTCTCAACTCTAGTTCATCAATCGGAAGAAGCCTGACCGAGTACTATGTGGCATACAAATAGGCCCATTCGTCCTGCACAATTTTTTATGCCTCTGCAAGATGCACTCTTTCGAAAGCTGGGTAGGAGGGTAAGAAAACTATTTATTAATTTACTCGCTCAATCTCGGAGCTTATTGTCTAAAGAAATCAATGATTAGTGCGCAACCCATCAGCCTCAGGCCTTGTCAGCAACACAAGTCCAGTGTCCCTCTAATTTACTTTCCCGCTACTGTTTTCATTTTCTTACAAACAATTAATTATCACACCTTTCACACTTCCTTTACGTCTATCTCGAGCATATAATTCGTCCATCGTTATAACATTAGCTTTAAGGCTAACCATCAGTAGCGGCTTTTTTGTCCTTCCTCATATCTAGTAAACGGGTTACATTTAGAGTGGGGAAGGCTTAAGACTTCCTCATGTACTTTTTCTACTACTTTTACAACATTTGTCCGTTATACATACATTTGCCGTGTCGTGGCTACCAAGGCTGAACTTTCACTAGTTTCCCCAGTTTCTTGTTACACTTTACTTCTTGAAGCTTGCGTTGTAACCCCTTTCCTTTGTTTCGAACTACTATAAGTTGAGATAGAAGAATTGTTTTGCCAGGAGGAGCTCAGTTCGGTGCAAGTGCAAGCGTTAGGACTGTAGTTAGAGGAGATCAGTACCTTATGATTTTGCCAAAAGAATGGGTGAGAAAGCTGTGCTGTGTGTGTGAGGCATTATTTCTTGCAAGATAAAGAATTCAAGATTCAAGCAAGAGTTGGTAATTTGAATTTTGGTTTTGTCAAAGTGGGAGAAGGCGTACCTTTCCTAATTACAATACTGGTTTCATCTGGTTCCGTCTCAGTCAATCATGTCTAAAAGAGATCCTAAGAATACATCGAGAACAAGGACGGTTTCTCCTGTTCTAAAGCCTTCTGCCGTCATTTCATACAGACGGCAGCGAGGATATTTCCCTGTGTGTGATCCATTCATTTCAATGTGGAAATGGACGTGTATGAAGATTAATAAAGGAGTGAAAGGTGGAAATTAAAAAGATTTGTGTTAAAATTAAATCCAATCTTTCCCAGAGTCAGAGGAGACCCGTTGAAAAAACTCTTAATGTCTGTTTGTCTCACTCTCCTCTTAAGCAACCCCAATTCCACTCGACCCAGGAACCTTTGAGAACCCGTCCTCATCAGGGGTCCTTCCCTTCCCTCCACTCCAAAAACCTCTCAACCGCATCTCAGCAACAAAACAGACCATGCACATCGACCTGACACAGCTCTGATGGAGAAGCGCAGTCCTTCTCACACGACTCCGTGGAGAATCTAAAAAACCGTGTCCTACATAAAATACAGGATTCCATTCGCTTACTAGCCAAACGGTACAACATCATGATCCTTGCTCCTGCTTTTTCTTCTCAAGATTTTTGAGCAGGAATGCCGAAATATTTTCTTTCAAACCGAAACATACATGTCTGTAACTGATTGGAATCAATGAATCCATCAGACGGATTTACATTGGAAAAGAGAATCCAATGGACAATGAACCATCTTGGACAGTTCTATGACATGAGAACGTTATAGCAATCATCTCCCTAATTTTCGCTAAATTACGTCGGAGTCGGGACCTATCCCTCAGGGAGGGACCCTCGCCCTCCAACAGTAAGAACAGGGATGGCAAGGGCATTACAGTCTCCCCAGAAAATTTTTGCTAACATATGCTTCGCAGACTGTTACCGGGGATGTCGTACTCTCACGTTCTGAATGGATAAAAGTTAGGCTTTTATGGATTTTCCAGAATGGACGATCCATTTTTTACGGGGATTCGTCATTAATGCATGGAAAAACTGTTTTACGGAAAAAGTTTAATTGCCTTTTAGCACACATACTTCTGCGTGGCAAAATTAGGAGGTCAGTCGGGTACTCCAGCTGAAATTAAGTGTTTTACTAAGTTAAATTAAAAGTCCGAACCTATAAAACTGTTAATTTCTGGTTGCGCACCCTTTGCTCAAGTCCAAAATATTTTTAATCGCGGTAAACGTATGGAAAATCCATGTGGGGATTAAATCCGTCATATACAAACCTACTCTGCCATCCCGAAAATTACAAACCTTCCTGGATTTTGCTCAAATTTTGTGAAAAAAATGACCTTATGATAAGCAAGTTTCGTGCAAAATTTTATGAAAGTCGATATTCTAGTAGACTTAATATCTTTGGAATAGCAAAAAACAGAATAAAGAGATTGGCAATTACCGATTAAAATATACGTTGCGAAATGCGATTTACACCGATTTCACTCAATTAACGATACCATAAAGAGACAGATGAACTGCCATTGCATAATGCCAATGTGCATAATACACGTATACTATGCAGTGGTATTCTTCTTAAGCCATACATTTCACGAGCGACTGGAGGCGGTTATATGCGATAATTCTTAGTAATTATCCAGCGGAATCATAACAATAAATTACTGGGGGTTGTAAATCCTCTAATTCTTTCCTCCCTCCGCTTCTATTCCTTCAAAACATATTGACCATTACAATTTGCCTCGCGGAAAATGATGTAATGATGACCATATTCAATCTCAAAACCATTACCTTTCTCCTCATCCAAGCTGCATTATCCTGGTTACAGTTCTGCCCAGCCAATGCATCAAGATCCCCTATTGTTACTAGGGCAGTTTGCAAATAAAAACTTCTTGATAACATTAAATGTATGATCGAACTAAAACTAAGTTAGAGGGACCGTCTCATCATCGACACGAGTATCGGCTCTTTGCAATTTGCAATGCCCGAAAGGAATTGATGCATCGTGGTTCTCCCTTCTTTCTTCCCCTCCCTGCTTGAACTTCTGAAACGGGTCATGCATTCACTCCCAATCTCCATATACTATACATCCTTGAATCTTTCATTTCTCTCTCCGAATCGATTCCAGCTTAACACTCCATATGCAAAATAAGAAGCAACTGAAATCATCATAAATTCTCAATTTCTCATCCCACCTGACATTAAGATGAAAATTTGCTATCAAAGACGCGGCACGTTCCTCTAACTCGTCCAAGGATTTGCTTCTCTTTCTCCTGTACTCGTGCCTTGGATTAGATTACAAGAGGATTTTTTACATTTTGCAAACGGTCAGAAAACAATTCCAATGCTCGGAGCCCTTCCTCCTTACTCTGATTTCACGTTGCTAAAATCCACTGTGATTCTCAGATTAACTTCTAACTTACCGTATCTCTACCTTAGGAACGGGGTTGAAGAAGCATACAGTAAGCAAATGGGCTCTGCTCTACATGGCACTACGCCAAATACGGAAATGGTAACGCTTTTGCATTTGGAGAAATCATTCCAATATTGAATGATTACCTGCAGTTGATGAACTAAGCAAGCACTTAGGCCAGTTTATATTCTCAATCCAAACTGGACTAATAGAAAACTCGATTGCTACTCTACTGAAAGTATCGAAAAAGATTCCTGTTTCGCATACGACATTCTACTATAATCATCTACTCCCTACTGTCCCTGCATCATACTTTCTCCGTTTGACTGGTTACAAGGTAAAAGATACTGCTGGTTTCTGCTCCAATTATAAATCATGAGTATGTGATATGCTATGCCTTGTAAAAGCAAAGCTAGGGAGGAGGTGGAATAAAGACTAGTTGATCCATTGGGAAGGGAAGGCAGTGCGTGAGAGCGAAGGGAGGGAGGGAGAAGTAAAAGAAGAGAAAGGTTTGAGGAAAAGTCTTAGTACAAATGTACACCTATTCCAAAGGAAACTAAGCCGGATTTTGAGAGACATATGAGCAAGTACAAAGTATGCTACTCCGAGCCTGAAGGCTCGAGAAACTATCCTGCTGAGATGGACCGGTTACAACTTCTCTTTTCTAGCGTCCTTCCTCCTCTGCTACTTCTCTCCATCTCTAATTATTATAAAATATTCTCTTTCACTTGCACATTCTAGACTTTCCTCTCGATACCTTGTCAGAGAATATTTCAAATTCTCACAACAGGGACTCTTCACACAATGTTTACTTGACTTTTCCAAAATTTTCTATTAAAAGCCACTTACTTATTTTCCGAGCCTTTTACGCTTTTCTTAACCCTTCAAGTCTGTTAGTATCTTCTGGGCATCCCAACACCTGTCTTCTGTAATTCTACCTTCTGCCCTTCTTTTGAAAAACTTCATCAGTCCTGCTCAATGGACTGGTACTTTTACATCCCTTTTTAAATCAAATTCCCCTTTTCGAAAATGTTTACCTATAATTCTTATATTTGTTCTTGTACCATAAAACTTTATCAAAAATAATCTAGGCCCTATGTCATTGTGCCCGTCATTCCTATAGTTTAAGCAAAAACAACAAGTGAATGTAGCAATACCTGACTAAGTGATTATTATGCTAATAATTTTCGAATTGCGTATTTTGTGCAACTACTTAAGCTCTTAATTATTTGATTTCTACGTTCTTTATTATATAATACTCTAGTTGTTTCCAATATTTTTGTTGAGGAAGGGGTCCCGAAAGCTGAAGTAAATAAGCTGCGGAAGAATCTTCCGAAAGAAGTGACGTATATATTTGTACAGTCTGTGCAAAGATTGGTGTGAAAATTGGGTGTTTGAGCCAAAATTATAAGAAATATGTCAAAAGAGAAATAATTTTCTCTTTTCACAGAAAAGCATCCCAGAAAATAAGAAAGGCAATTTGTACACACTAATGTTTTTATTTCGCGTTTTTTCTGCCTTGAGGGATACAGCTGGAATGAGACATAATGCAATTTCATGACTCCATTAATTCGTCAATCAATAGCCTCTGCTATATGAATCGTGGATTTCCGATACAATTAGCTAAACTCTCTCATATGTACCCTTCGGTATTATAATGTTAGTCGTCCTTTTTTTGTATCCGTAGAAGGATTTTAAAGCTTGTATAGGTAATAGGTATAGGTACTACCCTTTGATCAATCTAACTCTGATATTAGCAATGCTGTTCCGTATCATTTTAATTGCAATCAATATACTCATAGGGTATTTCGGGAAAGGATGTAAAAACAAGACTGTTTAGTTTCGGTTAATTGGCTAGAGCTTTTGACCTCCAGGCCTTTTATAACAGTTCGAACAAGTTTCATAGCTCAAAGCATTGCATATTGCGCCTCCTCTAAACGATCTGTATTGCTCTGCTTAAAGTGCATAGGCATAGTTAGGTCCTTAGCAAAGCGTGAGCCAAGCAAGATTGAGGCTTTCCCATATGAGGATCTTGAACCGACTTGTTTTGTTTGTACTGTAACGAACAAGTTAAATATCTCAATTTTTACGTGTCTTTAGAGCCTCATATTTCCTATTTCACGGGCACTATTACACGAATTTCGTAAATGAAGCGTTAAACTTTTAAACTACCATTAAAGAGCTTGTCTCAGGCGCAAGCATGCAGAGCATGCATACATGATGGTTTTGTTTCTCCTGTGATATGAATTTTATCAGGTTAGTAAACCTTTTTACATCGGAATAAGAATGACAGGGTTCCTAAGCTGGAGTCTTAGGGTTTACGTAGCACTGATACCAGCGAAGGTATTTGGTTTGAAAAGGGTTAATAGTTCTTTACGAAGAACATGCATATACATAGTTAAACAAGCAATTATTGTGAATGTCGAATGTTGCTTCATATTTCAGTCTTACAAGCTTGTGTACAACTGTAAGTGTGAAAAGTCCATAGAAACCTGGTCCTGACTTTGTGTGCTTTTCAATCCTTGTATTTGCTTATCCCGTGTCGAGGATGTGAGGTCTCTAACACCTCCGCCTACTCTGTCTGCCTGCATCATCGCAAGCCTTTACATGTAAGCGTAACAAAATAAATCCTGAGTACACAGTTACCTAACTAAGAATCAATACAGCAACAAGAAAAAGGGTATTCCTGGAGTTATGACCCTTTGGCTTTTATGAGCATGAGTGTAAGCATCACATCTATGCCCATCGGCCCTACAGCCGAATAACGCGTCAATATAGTTATGTTGTATAAGTAATGTGTACGGACGGGACGCAATTAAATTCAAAACTCTTTTCATTTCTTCCGACTCCCAACTCTAAATCCTGGAGAATGACACTAAAAGGGTTATATACTCTCTTGGGATTGACAAACTTAATCGCTTTCACATAGCATTTTTTCTTCTTCTGGCTCTCAGTCTGGCAAAGTAATGCAATGCTCATGTGGGAAAAAGGAGAATTAAGCAAAGCGTTTCAAAACTCCCATATTGCACTTCATGATTAACCATCTCGCAAAGCTTATACTTATTCAGCCACGCTATAAACCTTTTTTCGCGTATTAATAGGCGGAACCAAACAAATGAGGACGTGTATAAATCCTCAAGTACCTTATTAAATACGGATACGTATATGGTCTATTCCAGCATTTAAAATCTTGTCGGTTTGAAGTTCTTATTTTCTTGTATACAGGAAGAACCCCAAAATTCTTAGTAGTGGATGTAAATGCATAACATTAGTATCTCCACAAGACCAGCACGTACCTCAACATTCATAAATCAAAGATTTCCAATTCTTTTTACGACCGGTCAAAATTCCATTGGAAAGTTATGTGGGAGGTGTTTCAAGACGGACAGGATATAGTGGAGGAGAGTTTAGAATGACTTCCAGTTTGAAAAAGTCATGCGTGATGCTCGGATATCCTGATCTGATCTGGCTCGATTTGACTCGGTCAGAAGCATTTAGCTGTGCATTAATTGAATATCTCCTGTTTCTGTTCATTCTGTGGTCTTTACAATGCTTCATGAATGGAAACAGTCTTATATGAACTTCAACTCATTTAAAACTGCAGATTCTCCGTATTCA
This sequence comes from Sminthurides aquaticus, assembly GCA_906901655.1. NCBI lineage: Eukaryota > Metazoa > Arthropoda > Collembola > Symphypleona > Sminthurididae > Sminthurides > Sminthurides aquaticus. The sequence goes on from CAJQTT010000001.1 coordinate 1,227,546, forward strand.
AAGTATACCGAATAGTGCACGAACATAAGAAGTGTTTGGTTGCAAGATTTATATATTTTTAATTTCTTTCCAAAATATATGGTCATGGATGTTCAAATAATTTAAATGTAAAAAACATTAGGAGACCATGTCCAGAAATGCCTTATCGTGAATTGTGACATGAGTATTGCTATGAACTACACTCTTTCAAAATTCATGGTTGTAAGGTATATGATGAAGGCATATATATGACTTATGTCTTTTACATCTTCTTCTTTGTTACTAAGGAGAAGGTAACTTCAGCTTCAGCCAAGTAGCAAAATTATCCTCTAATTTTGCGTCCATTATTTGTACAATTTGTGTAGAATCCGTTGGAGCGTAGTCGTTGAGCATTTCTAGATTGATATACAAATGCAAAATGCCAACAAAGGATTCTACGTTTGGGTTGATTTTGCAGATGATGCGGTGTTCTAGAAAGAAATTTTCGTTTCTCATACTAAAATCTGATTGACATTTTTTGAAATGATACATTATTAGCAGAAAATGCAAAAGCCGCTTTTCATTAAGGGCGAGTTTGACTAGTGTATGCATTTTGGAGTCATTTTATTCTTGTTCCTTTCCTATATGGGAAAAGAAAGAAATGAAGAATGGCATGAGCATGGAAAGGTTGTCAAAGGGATGGGTTGCATATCGCTCAAGGTTCCCAGCAAACTTTTTGATGAGACCGGCGTGTTTGTCATTGTAATGGCAAACGCTCGAATAGCTTCCAGAAGCCCTGCTGACTTCTTACAGCAGCGCAGCAGCAATCAAGCCACACTTGTACTCGTCTGAATATGTCGCCAAATCCCTTAAAAATTCAGTCCTTTACTTAAAGTATTTTGAAAAAAGGAAGAGACAAAAGACTTGAGGAATGAAAAGCATTTCGCATCAACGCACAAGTGATGCATAAAATAAGTAATTAAGACACTACCACAAGAGTGTCAAACAAAACGATGCAGTTTGCTCTCGTTCTACACCATCGTAACAAAGATGACGAAGGAAGATGAGTTCACAACATTTAACTGAGATAGCGTCTTTATTGTAGTAGTTGTATTGTAGTTGCATCGAGATGTTGTTCGAAGAACTGACTGGAGTAGCTTGATTACTTACGCTTCCTCGTTTTAGTTAACTGAAGTAAAAATATGACAAACGTGTTGCGTAGGGCGCTGAGAGTACTAGCAACCACTGAACTACGGTATAGGCGCGGGCGCGGATCATTTATTACAAGGTTACCTTGCTATGTAGGTACATGTTGCGTCATCTTACGGGGAAAACAACAACTAATACTGAAATTACTTTCCCGGTACACACTACGGTTGGATTAGAACATGCACTACTAGAGAGTGCTGTTATGCTGTTCTGAAACAGTGAAGCGCTTTTGACCAAACAAACCCGATCGTAAATCATATGTCGGACCAAATAACATCCGAAATTACCTAGAAAATAAGAATGAAAACAGTAATATCTAGTTGAGCCATACAAAACGCATGAAGAAATCCCGAAACTCTAGGAAAATTTGTGTGTGCAAGAATAGCTATCGAACGGCTTTGTAAATTATGATGGTTTTTCAGTATTGGGAACAGATATATTAACTATTAACATTGGAATTTAAATAAAAACTTAATCGTCCTGGCTCCTCCGTGTTCGCCAATACACCCTAAGAAACTCCCAGGTTACAGGGAGATAATTAACGTTATAAGTACATTCAATCGTCGGTGTGTATCTTTTCAACTACTATAAGTATAACAGCGAAAGCTGGGATGGAATATTCCAATTCCAGCACTTCCTTTAATTGCGGATGGCAAGTGCATACATTTTCTTCCCACAGCTACTCCTATCTCCTCTCTACTAGGAGTGAGTACTGAATTTCCACAATTTTCTTGAAGAGTTCTCTTGGTGAAACTATGCTCCGAACGTATTTGGCAGTCATGTTACCTTGAGAAAGCAACTTGTTTCTCCATTGGAGAAAGTCCGGGACAAGTGGTCGCGAACAGAATAACTACATTTTTGCACAGCAGTCCCGTCAGTATTTCCTGTGAGCTCATGATATGAGCTTCTTCTCTCCCGACACAACTGTTTTAGCTACTCCCGGTTTACCGGTGCCAGCGTTAACAAAGCTAGTGAAACATCGTAGCTTTATTTATGTACACAAAATGGCTTAGTACAATATTTTTAAGTTTCATTTCCCCTTTTTATTTATTGCTTTCACTGTGGGATTTACTCCAGTCCCTTGGTTAAGCCAGAATGAGGAGGAGATCATCAAATTTGGATTTTGAAGATCCGGATATAGAAGTGATATCACAGGTGGACATGGCCAGAAGTGACTTAACAAGTAGTCATCACATGGTGATTCGAGAATATCCTGCTTGGTCAGACACATGTAAAAGTTCAAAACTACGAGGGGCGCGTGATTTGGATTCTCAAATTAGTTTCATTTCAAATTCCTATGACAACGATATTTCAGTGCAAACTAGTGGAAACGTAAAGTCAAACGCTGCAGCAGTACCTGCATCACCATACGCACATTTCCTTAGTCAGTTGGGTCCAATCACGTACGAGGAGCCATCAGGTAAATCAAAATCTTTATTTCACCTAAACACTACCTAAATATTCATTTCAGACGAAGCTCTTCTGTTAGCTTGTAGAGTCGGAAAAGTGATTGAAAACTTTGTGGTTTTCATCAATTTCATTAACTCCTCCATTTGAATAATTTATTACACTTGGATTTACCTTTAAGTTAACTAATAACTCCACTTGTAAAACACGTGCTGTGAACAAGCAGGCACTACCTGTCTCATCCACTCACACCAAACCCAAGTTACGGCTACCCCCTCTTACCTGTCACACTTGTCACCCTAATGTCCTAGGTCACTTAATTTCAAATTGCGGAAGCCAAGTGCTACATTTCTTTTCTAGTTGGCTGAACTCCTTTGCTTCACTGCTTCATGATATTTAAAATCAATTTACGCTGTAGCAAAACTAGTGTTAAGGACGGACGGGAAAGAGAGTCGTGAATGAGTGCCAACTGCCAACCATAAAAGTTAATTGAACCGCACCGTTGCAGGCCTCATTGATGTAGAGCAACTCTGGAGGTCTGTTATTCATACCGCTGCCCCCCTTTACCGTTTTTATAAAAAAATAATCAAGGTGAAACTAGCCATTATTGCCAACCGGTGTCTTTAGCCTGTAAAAATAATAGTACAGCCCATTAAGCCTTCATTTCTGAAACCGAGAATTAGAACCGGAGAAGTTAACGAATCCTTCAATGGCCAAAATGAGTTTTCCTTCCACCTGAATACATCTCCTAAATTATGTATATAGATGGAATTGCAAATTCATATAACCCTACCCTGCTGGATCTTTATCCCCTATCCAGGATACTTCTAGATCGATAAGATGAATAAACAAACAACAAAAACAAACCAATGCCCATAACGAAGGTAAATATTCACCGCTGCAGAAATAAGCTAATGCCCTTTCACCAGTTTCTTTCCCTCGTTTGTAGTTTTGACGTTTTGTTGGTAGCAGTAGCGATACGAGTAGCTATACTAGAATTTCTTACAAAACGCAGGCAAGCGGTTTAATTGACCAAGGCCTTTAGTGGGTAGGAGCAAGAAGGAGATTATTTGGAGTGTAGGAGTTCCATCAGAAGCGAACATACCTGCCTTCGACGATAAATTTTCGTCCATAATCCTTATAAAGGATTCAGTAGATAAATGCAGGGCTAGGGCTAGAAGTTATAGCGTGGTCCTAATTATTTTCCTTGATTGGAGGGTTTCTGGAATCCTTCGGTTTGATGCATATAAAAAATCTAGCGTAGGTAGGAAGTTTGGAGGAGTGGAGCAGAACATGACATTTCCATATGCTCTCGTGCCAACATTTATTAATTGCTCATTAATATGCGCAAGGAATAAGGAGGAGAAGCAATTAAGCAATAAAGAGTTTCAGTATCATGTATTTCTGCAGCCAGTTTGGCACCGTGGCCGTGGCCTAGGTAAGGACAACTTATCTGTCAAAACGTAGCCTCAACTTAACGGTGCGATAGTGATGACGACGCTATAGCGTGACGTCAATTTCGCATGCAAAATTGACAGTTAATGTCATCACACATTTGTCAGAGCCACCATATCAAATATGCATTGCAAATACGTTCCCGCCATTTAGCTTGCCAACTACAGCTCTTTTCTGTATTCTTCCCAATCATGTACACATCTCTTTTTAATGGCCTTATTTATTATTCACCCAACTATGATGATGCCCGACTTTCAGTCCATAATCTCGCAGTACCGACTCAGACATCGAGTGAGACCTGCTCAACTCTCAAAACCTTCCCGTCCTTTTCCAACTGGGGGTTTATAGGTGTGCGGGTGGAAATTATTGGAATTTTTGAGAAGTTCTGAATACAGTTTTGCAGTTCATCATGTATCTTTCATCAAGTAAGTAAAAGCTAAGATAATTATACTCCCGTGGCCCCTCAGAACAGCCAACTGAATTGAAAGAATCACACAAATCGAATTTATAAGAGTGCAAAATGATGCACCGCCCGGGAATCGAACCCGGGTCGCAAGAATGGGAATCTTGCATGATACCACTACACTAGCGGTGCTCCTTAGATTCGCATGGAGAAACTTTCTAAATATAACCTCCAGCAAGTGCTTCTATAGCAACCCTACCAAGTTGTACGCTGTTACGCGAAAGGACAATATGCAATAGAGTACTCAATCATCCACACAGTTCTTCAGAGTAAAGCTAAAATGGGAAATCATTATCATTGAACGATATTCCTCCTCCTTGTCCCTCAAAACCTTCCCATCATTCAATATTACTGACAGACTCACAATTCGTTTCATAACTGTGACACTGTCTGCAACGTCCTTTCGTTGTTTAAAGCAGACGTGTAGACAATTGAGCTTTGATGTTGGCTGTTAAGTGTTGACGAGAAGAGTCTAGTTTTTTTTGTAAACGTGTACGGTCTGCCAGGACCGTAATGAATCATACCAAGGGCAGTGCATTAAATCTAATGGGATAACAAATGTTATAATGATTATTGAATGATGATTGCGTTTCCAGGAAGTATGGGAGAGGACGCAAAGGCAAACAAGAAGATCCTAGCTCCAGGCCCTGTAATAGGCTACGAAAATCCTGGACTTATAATAGACGATGAATTGGAGCAACCTCATGTCAAAACAATTTCTGATAAATTTGAAGCACATATAGTCAATCACAACCATAGCAATAGGAATGCTTCAGCTGTTTGCGATTCTCCGAATGTAAGTTTTTCTTTGTTTATTCGCATGTTACTACGTCATTCACGTTCCGTTCAGTGGTTATATAGAGTTGCTTCTCCATTTTTTGCAATGGTGGAACAATAGACAATATCGCATATGCCTGAACCTTCAAGTTATACGATTCCGCGGTTGTATGATATAGATCTCCGAAAATAGAGATTCCGGAATAAACTTTTATGCGAATTTCAGAGAAGCACCAAGAGCTACAGAGACAGCCTCTATTTTACCGACGGATCAAGGAGGATCGATTTGGTACTAGTGTACGAAGATGATTACGATTTACTAAAGGAAAAGAGACGACGGACCTTTCTGAGGAACTTGGAAACAGAAGGCTTGCAAGTTGAGCTTGAGAATTCAATACCTATAAAACGGGTAAGTTAAAAACTTAGCAAATGCTGCACTGCTATTATGCTTTAGAGATGATAACACTCCTCGTGCTCTTCTCCTCCGGACCTCCGACACTACATCCTATACAACTCTTTACGGAAAAATTTCAGGGGAACTCAGAATCCAAGACGCATTTTGTAAAGATTCACGCACCTTGGTCGGTGCTCACAAAGTATGCAGAGATTATGAATATCAAAATGCCAGTGAAGGTAATGAAAATTCTGGGCTGCTGCCATACACTGTTTTTACTATTACTAACTCATAACTCTGCATCTTCTGGTTGTACATAGTACATACTTGGACAAACTATTTGTATAGAAGAGATAAACACTAGAGACACAACCACTAACCATCACAGTAACACCACATTTCACTCTGGTACACAATATCTTAATACTCATCATTAATTCTAGCAGGTAATAGTAGCCAGAAACTCTTTGCATTCTTTTGGATAGACTTCTTCTTAGCATTGATTACACGTAAGGGACAAATAAGCTGGGAAAATAGGATCTATCGGTCAGCTCCTCCCACATCTCTTACGCAACATATTGTTGCATGCTACAAGCTTATGAGAAGGGTGGTACAAACTGTTCTAGATTCACTACTTTCTATTACCGACTACGAAGTCCAACCGTGGATGTAGTAACTCAGAGAAAGCCATAGGAGAACGATACGTAGATGAAAATGGGTGAATGAAAAAAGTTGCGGAATGATTATTTAAATGCCAAGGTTTATGAAACGCTAGTTACGTCAGCGGTGGTAGCGCAACCCGAAAGAAGAGTAAAGAGAAAGCGTACAGAGAAAGTAGATAAAATCCTATGACCGCATTAATAGTCAAGTAGCTTAGTGCCCAAAGGTAAAAGCACTTGGAAAAAGGATATAGCACTGGAACCGCAGTCCATCATTTCCTTAGAATAAACTCTCTTCTTCCTGGATGGAAATAATAAGAAAACAATGAAGAAAGTACATACAGATGCAAGCTGAATTATTAATTCCTTCGCTCAAATCCCTTGGAGCCGAACCAAGTACTTGACGATCCATTACGTGAAGGCGTACATGAGATTCATTTGGCATTAGCGAAATCGGGAGTCATAATTTATTTAACAGCAAGGCTTGACAGTGAAATGGTAATTCTCTGCTTTATAGTTACTTATTGGGGAAAATGCTTACATTTTATTCTCGGTAAATACATTGTAAGAACCTTTTCAACTTATATATTCACTATACTCCAGTCAGTCACGTGAATCCTTGAGCAAATCATAAGAAGGTACTTGTTCAAGCAGCAAAATCCAACAAGCCAAAACGACGAAGAAGGTAGAGCGAAATGAATACAAGAACTTTCCTATTGAGAACAATTTATGCGCGAATTTCCGAACACGCCCATTCAAACCTTGCTATTTTCTCCCAACTAGCATATAGCATCCTTATTGTATGATGGAAACGCAGTAGGCAACTTCTTATAAAGCACTGACTTGAAAATCGAGTGGGAGAGATTTGCGAAAGTGATGGTTGGTGGAATAAGATAGGGTAGGCGAGTACGAGTCGGTGGGGGTGGGCGAGACTGAGCTGAGTGAGGGCTGAGGCTACTGAGAAGGACAGGAGGAGAGAAATAATTATGAAGGAAAACCTGGCAGCTGAATAGCCTAGCGTCATAAGAGTAAATAAATAATGAGGGGAATTTGTGTGTACAACCCGAAGAAGGATTGAGAGGATGATGCAGGTCAGGTAATCCTTTGGAGAATCTCAAGCGGAGACGAGCAACCCTACTTAGTATGCATGTACAACTTCTGTGTGACAGACAAGATTCAAACGGAATCAATAATTGTCCGCTCTGATACTCCGATCCGAGTGCATAAAAGAATAGACAACGCTATTGTAAACTGAAGGTCAGATAGCTCCAGCTGGAAAAGCTAAAGCGGAATTGCTTTTAGAGCAGATTAAAGGTAGAGGATAACTGCTTTGTAGGGTATTTTTGTGATTAAAAAAGTAATTGCAAACCACTATGGATTCTGTCGATGGTGTTATGTCGCACATTTCCAGCGAATTCCAATAACCCGGCCAATTCAAAACTCTACTGCGGTACTGGCCTTTTTTCTTTGTGATAATGGCGTAAAATATTTCGAGTAACATAGATGAACGACTCGTTGCTCGAGCCTCGATAAAAAAGTGGCACGATAATATTCAACCAGTCCTTTGTTTCTTTGTAGTTTAATAGAGAATTATAAAGACATAAGGATTGGAATGATCCCAATAGAGGAATATCAAAGTTCACAGAGGAAGAGGATGAGCATGCTCTAGGTCACTTTTTTAGGTATTCTGGTGTCATGTGTCACGCAAGGATTTTGTGCGTGTCCTACGAGTCCTACTTCCCAGCCCCTCAAACACGACATTTCTCTGTAGACACAATTGTCATATTTGCTCACCAGTAGAATTGAACTTGACTGAAATTAGTTTGTCATCATATTAGATCGGGATATCCTATATTCCCATCCCCTGTCCTGTCCATGCACTGGCCTGGATTTTGACAATCAATAAACTCCTTCACAGAAAGGAATAAATACTTCCTCCGCCAATTCTGTGCCAATGCTAGATAGGTTAGTTCTCGAAATTCGGGTCAGGCTTTATGCCAAGACCTCGTGCAGTCATTCTTCTTTTCAAGCAATGGCATGTATAGTATGCGTTGGTGTTGCCCAACCCACCCTACAATGCAGTGAGTGCACTGGATTGTCGTTTTATATCGTGCCCAAAACAAATTTAATAAATTTATAACTTGGAGCCACTCTCTGCTTGAACGTAGTTCATATAGAATTTTACGATTGCTAAATCTTCTTGGAGAAAGTCAGTCGGGGTTGGAAAAAGACTTTTATTTAAACGACATTGTGAAGCATATGTAAAATAAAAGAGCGGTCTGTATCATACATATGGGAATTACTCATGGACCATTCTACTGCTATCAGTCAAGGACGTCAGTTTTTGCAGCTTAAGGGTCGTTGTATCTATTTATTTCATTCAAACAGTGCACAACAGCGCTGTGGAGGAGAAAGCAAGAGATGGGTAAATTGTGAGTGAGCTTGCTGAACGAGGAGAAAGCAGATTGGATACTGCGAATCGTCTCGTTTGAACAATTAGCATTTGACATTTACATGAATACACACAGAGCCTATACTACTTGAACCAATAGCAAAGGAAAGATTGTGAGAAGAGGATAGAGAAAATTGAATATGAGGTACACATTTGGAGGAAGAAAAGATAGCGTGTCCTACTTGTAATGAAATGTTATTCACTGGAAGTATATATTTATGTTAAAATTTAATGTTTTCACCTCAACCCACCACCACTCTTCCTGGCTACGCTACAACAATCTTCTTGTCTTTCCAACAACGAATCAATGTCTGGATAAATTATAGAAACTCATCTCTATTTCGTACAAAGCATGGGTACGTTACCTGAAACTTTTTCTCCAAAGTTTATGTCGTCGCCAGCCTTTATATCGCCTCATTATTCTTCTTGCCAAGCATAACCTCTCCTACTTCCCTCCCACATAACCTTTACAAGCAAACTATGCTTTCCCCAATTGAACTTTTTATAACCAATTCCTCGGCTTCTTTTCTTCGCTTACATATTTGATATATTTACAATATTATTCAAGCTCCTTACTTCATCACAATTCTGCTACTCTTTCTTAACTAAGCTTTCTAATTTTAGTAGCGTCGCCAGAATCATTATTTGCTTGCCAGTTGCCATGAAGCCTGCCATTACATTCCTTGCGTACATAAGTACCCCTTATTGCTAAAACTGTCACCAGCTATACTAAAATACTTACAAACTTTCACATAACTTTTCGCAAACTCAGGATTTTGTGTGAATTAAGTAGAAAATCTCGCATTTTTAGTACTTGGTACATGAATAAGCTTCGTCATATCTTCATATGAAACATGCTTTGCACAAAATCAACCGTATTATGTTTAGAATTTACTTGTTAGTGCTGAACTTGTTACATCATGTTGTTGTTGTTGCCTAATACACATTTGATTAGCGCACAATTCTCTTCAATGGATCGTGACCAGGTTGGGGACTAAATATAATTTTATAACCACAGGATAAAGACAGTGCAGAGTCTAAGCACAGAACCAAAATTAGAACATGGTGGAAAACAATAAAGAAGATGGAGATATTTGAATACAATCATAGTAGAATACCGCCGGAACCATCCTTCTTCATGGCATCCTTTACAAGACAGAAGGAGGAATGGTGAGTTCATTACTAGTTTATAATAATTTTCTCTTCGCTTTCACCTGATGCTCTGCACGGCTGTAAAGTCAAATATAATGTGTAATTCACCCGCCCTAACCAAGTTTAATTAACTGGCGTGAAGCTAAAACACACAGGTTTTACTGTTTCTTTCTTTATATTTCCCAGTTTTATAATCAAGGATAGAGAAACGTTTTTCACTTCTGCTCAGCGAAGCCAAATTGTATGGAAAATGTTGACGCGGGTACGATACGAGGAAAACTCAATGGAGAAAGTAAGCAAATTCTAACACTTGTCTTTATGCGTTTTAAGTTAGTTTAGTGTATAATATCTTATGCTACGTGGTCACAACTTATTTGTACAGTCAAAAGCTTCTAAATGAGCTAATGCACAAGTTTTGGAATTCCTTGATGAACACTTGATTGAATACGAGCCGTTTAGCCAAATCTATTTGCCGGGTAGGTTTGTTTGGAGTTTTGATTGAAGCCTTATTTTTCTCATTACAGTCTGGGATCAGGCGACTATTAAATGACAACACTTTCATTGCATCTTTTCCCTTGCATGACGGCCCTTGGGAGGAAGAGCTTGAAGGGCAAACAAATGATAGGCGGGTAAGACGTTCTCTCGGTCATGCTACGGCCCGGTCGACTGGACAAAAAATAACCACCACAACTTTTGCTATGCACGTAATGTAGTAGCTGCATCAATACAAATATTTTATTTCCAGCTCTTATACACGGAATGGGCTCATTTTAGTAACTGGTACAAAAAGCAGCCGCTTTGGCTAGTCCGTCGCTACTTTGGAGACAAGGTGGCACTATACTTTGCATGGCTGGGCTTTTACACAGCAATGCTAGTTCCGGCATCCATAACGGGTATCCTCTGCTTTCTTTTCGGTATAGCTACTATCGATACGGATTACAATACGCCGAGGTGGGTAAATTCCTTGTCAGCTTTAGCCTGGAGCTTATTATTGTCGGTTTAAGTATGATTAGCTTGAATTGTAGGTGGCCGCCCTTATTCCCATTCCTCCATTATGCTCGGATATGATACTGCCATACCTATCTATGACGTAATACTTAATTCCTTTCGTTTATTTCTTACAGTCGAGATATTTGTAATGACAAAGCTGGGGGGAACTTGACCATGTGCCCGTTGTGTGAACATTGCGAATTATGGAAATTATACAACTCTTGCACATTCTCAAAGCTCACTTACTTTTTTGATAATCCTGCCACTGTATTCTTTGCCGTTTTCATGGCATTCTGGGGTAAGTCCTGCAATAACTTACTCTAGTAGAGTCGGCCACATATATATGTGACGTATTTTGCACTTCGTCACTGTAGGAAATTATTACGTTTTTACACACCAGAGTAAAGGTAATGACATTAAATAAAATTGTGCTTTTATACAGCCACTTCATTCCTAGAATTCTGGAAACGGAAACATGCGGTGATAGCATGGGAATGGGATCTTCATAATTTTGAAGTTGAGGAAGAACCGCGACCGGAATTTGAAGCGGCTGTTAAAACATTCCGCATCAATCCCGTCACCCAAGCACCAGAGCCTTACATGTCTTTTTGGAGCAAAGCTGTTCGAATGCTTGCCGTTAGCTCAATAGTTTTCCTTCTTCTATTCATCGTGGCTTTTGTAGTCGTAGGGATCATCATATTCCGTCTTCTAATGATGAGCGTCCTATACAGCACGGAGATGACTGATATTCCTGTTTTAAAGAACAATGCAAAAATTATTGCATCTGTCTCTGCGGCCATCATCAATTTGATAATCGTTGTCTTTCTTCATAATGTAAACCCCTTCTTACTAAGTATTAAATAATCCTATAGTAATGTTTAAGACAATTTTCTCTAACCATATTATGTCTGAAACTATGCAGTTTTTCTTAATTTCAGAGAGTTTACTACAAATTAGCAATATGGCTAACAAATAGCGAATTCCCCCGCACACAGACTGAATACGAAGACAGCTTCACCTTCAAAATGTTCTTGTTCCAGTTTATCAACTATTATTCCTATTTAATTTACATAGCGTTTTTCAAGGTGATCACATTTCCTAAGAGTACAAATCATTCTTTCGTATCTTCCAATAACGATAATGTCAGAGTACATACGTCCGGACAAGTGCAGAATGCATCGAGGGTAAGGCCAAGTAACCAATTTTGGCTGTTCTTCCACAGGGCCGATTCTTCCGTCATCCCGGAGAAAGAGTTGACAATCCCTTTGAGAAAATACGAGGAGACATGTGTGATCCAGCTGGATGTCTGTCGGAATTGTTCATACAGTTATCAATCATTATGATTGGCAAACAGTTCTTCAATAATTTCATGGAGCTTTTCATGCCGTAAGTAATTAAACAAGGAAGTTTCGTGGAGGTAATGCTATGTGAACATTTATGTCCTTCACCTAGGTATTTAAATTCAGCTCCTCCAGACGGATAATAGTTTGTAATGTCGTGAAACTGTATGAGCAATCGCAAGGAAATGCGCAATTATTTGTGAAGGACAATTTGTAAATCAGTAGGCTAGTGGAAATAACGAACTAAGTACTGTTGTAGCAGAGCCTATAATTTTAATAATTCTACCTGGTATTCTCAGATAATTGCCCTGCATGGATACATCTCACCTGGATTTATTCCCCATTTCCTCAATAATCGCTACGTACACGAGTATCTATGTTTCCCTCAACCTAGCAAACTCTTCTAAAAGTACATTTAACTGCCAATTCGCAATTGGTTGTCCAAGGCTTCAAGGACACCAATTTTCTTTGGGCTCCTTTGCTAAAGCAAGTAATCGAATACTAATTTTATCACAAGTCGTCACTTGGGCAACATAACCAAAGCATACTATGTCCACATTGTAAAGATACCCTTCGTCAAACAGATGTAGTAAAGGCAAACAAAATATGGAACTTGTAGACAAGTTTTGTAGAGTTAGCATAAACTTGAGTAAGTGTTGGAAGAGAGGAGGATTGAATTCAATAACTTTTCTTATTTCGTGGCACGTGGGCGTTCTGTAAGATACTTTCATAGTTACATTTCCTTCCTACTCCCATTCATCTTGAATAGCTTGAATATTTGGACAGCAAAAAAACTTGGATTTTTTGCCCACTTTTTAGTTTTGTTAATTTGCTTTTCTGCCTTGTATTGGATACAGGAAGGTGAGTAACTGGTGCCGCAGAATGAAATACACTTCTACTAGAAATCTCAATTCGGACACTCCCATTTTTTTCACGAGGTGGGAGCAGGATTATAATCTCAAGAAAGTGGATCAACTAGCACTCTTCCAAGAGTATTTGGAAATGGGTAAGAGTATTAAGTACCTTTCCTCTATCACCATTCCCCACATACTATGTATTTGATTAGCATAGGCAGGCATTGTTTAATTAACGATGGTTAACGTACAGTGCTTGCATTTCAGTCATTCAGTACGGGTTTGTCACCTTGTTCGTCGCAGCTTTCCCTCTCGCCCCGTTTTTTGCCTTATTAAATAATATTGTTGAAATACGTTTGGACGCCTACAAATGGATAACTCAACTACGCCGCCCTCTAGCGGAGAGAGTAGAAGATATTGGAGCTTGGTTCGGTATTCTCCAAGGGATTACGTACATGTCCGTTGTTACAAACGTAAGTCGCTGTTCATCCAGGCGATGTGGCCTCATTAGCAATTCACGTTCAATAAAAGTAATTAACTGGAATCTACGTGGCAAATCTTTCATTTGTCAGGCTTTCGTGATAGCTTACACAAGTGATATAATCCCAAGGCTGGTCTACATGTACACATCAACCAACCATACCTTGGAGGGGTATATAGAAAGTTCCCTCTCCTGTGAGTATGGTTTTCATTCAATCAAATGCAGATGATAACATTATTATTATAATAAACAATATTTCCGTTTCGAAGAGTTACTGCTCTCTAAATCCGAATGCACCACAGAATAATAAGAGCTTTTATCATTCTTACAGATTTTCCCACAGGAAATTATTCAGATCCATTACAAAAGGAAATAGATGGACACAGCGAGACTGTTTGCAGATACCGGGGTTACTATAACCCGCCAAATGAAGCACAAGAATACGAACCGTCGCCTCGTTACTGGCATATTATGGCGGCAAGATTAGCATTTGTCGGAGTATTTGAGGTACTTTCAGATTCAAATCGTTTTTAGATGGTTTCTCTCGTTTTCTCTTCGTTTACTTAACTGATCTACTATCTCTTCGAGGATATCCTGACAAAGTTGGAGATAATTTCCCGCGATCTTATCTTAAAAGTAATCCGGTTTCTGTTTCGTCTTTTTACAGCACCTTGCCTTTGCCCTTACGGGCATTATGGCATTTGCGATTCCTGATGTTCCTAGAGAGATCCGTGTACAAATTCAAAGGGAGAAATTATTGGCTACGGAAGCGCTGTACGAGAACGATTTAGCTCGTCTTCAGCGAGAGAAAGAACATGTGATGGATCACGGCCCAGGAAGAGAACTTGCGATACGACGAGGCTCATCTGTTGGCCACGACTTAATTCGCCAATTTCGGGGAGATCGTATAAAGCCTGATGAGTTTGACGATGAATCAGAGTATTATTAAACTGCCAACTAGCGAAGCTAAACAGAAGCTGCATTGTGTTACTCATGTGTACAAATTAATCAGTATGTTAAACCTACTTAAGTATTGTTAGGTGAACGTTTACAAGTCAACGTAACAAGGGCGCATCCCTTGGCCAATTTTAAAATATTTTCTCTCAGGCTCTGAACTCGCTCATAACACAATTGATGGGAATCGGTAACAGTATTCAACAAAGTATCCAAATGAAAGTCTATTTAATTAATAGGCAGCCAATTAGGACGATTAGAAGTAATCCCCTTTGGGGGTTAGTTGATTAACCCTTCAGTGTACGCACAGAACCTTGTCAGTTAGTTGTCATTTCCTCTATAGATGCTAAATCCGCCATGCTATTACATACGGTTCATGATTTGAAAGTTCAGGAGCTTTATACTCTCCAACGTTGCTAAATGAAGCTATAAATGAGAAACAGTCAAAGAAGCATGCAACAAATATGCCAAGAAAGCGCTTATTTTGCCTCCGGCTAATAAAATGTGGAATCAAGTCATGTTACAAATCTAACAAGAATAATTAAATACAGCATTATTTCCACAATTCACTTTTAATTATAAACTATAGCTTGCATACAGACTGCAGCAATGAGAACAATGACCATGATTCTAATCTCAAAACTAGCAGCCGCTTCCCAATTAATACTATTAATTAATCCTTTTCGTCAGTAATGTATAAATATGTGCAGTAATTGCTATCCTCTGGGAATTATACAAATCCGCATTTCCGACAAATATGATATTTATCACCTTCCCACGCCAATATTTTCTGTGTAGTAATTTTTCACCCGACTTTTTACAAGTTCAAAGTTGCTAATAATGCACATCCTGTATCTTGT
This sequence comes from Sminthurides aquaticus, assembly GCA_906901655.1. Lineage (NCBI taxonomy): Eukaryota > Metazoa > Arthropoda > Collembola > Symphypleona > Sminthurididae > Sminthurides > Sminthurides aquaticus. The sequence goes on from CAJQTT010000001.1 coordinate 1,242,951, forward strand.
GCTGCACTACATGTATGATAACGGCGAGTGAAGGAACGGTAGCACAGGATAAATCTGTATCGGAAAGCTTTAATTTATAGCTTTTTCCCTCTCACAAGCATGACTTGTGCTGGTCCTTCAACTGCCAAAGGGGATTCTGATGTAGGGCAAAGCTTGAGAAAAGGTATGAAAGCTTTGCGAAAATCTTCTTTGAATTCCGATCTCAAATTCTTAGGAATCCGGGGATAGAATGGGTTTGCTGCCATTGCTGAACCTGGAAGTTGAACATAAATATAAATGTCATTCTCTGCTTAACTCTTTCCCACTTTCTGTCTGTTTCACTTCAGTTACGTGTACATATTAAAGGATTTTATAAATCACCCAAGAATGCTTCCGTGTTCGGATACCAGAATTTCCTGGGGACGAGAGCCGATTCAAAAACTTGAAAGCCTTTAGCCGTCATCAGATTTTTAATGTCATCTCCAGGATCATCGCTGTAGAACGTTTTAGGGATATATTTCCTCACGTCCTTTAAAATAGCAAAGAGAAATAAGTTGCAACTACTTGAGGTAGTGGAACCCGCTCACTAGTTTAAATAATAGAAATGTACAGTTACCATAGTGTAGCTACTCCATTTAGGACATTTGCTCATAGCATCATAAACGGAAAAGATGCTGCCGCCGCAGAGAAAATAGAAGGCAATTTCTCCGTTCGTCTTGAGTAACTTGTTCAGGGTGGCCATGAGTTTCCTGTAAGAATAAGAATGAGAAAATCTGATAGTATATACAGGTATGAGCATGTGAATGTGATAGAAACGTAGGAGATTCTATGAGGAATTAAGAGTCGGCTGCAATTACATGCCTCGTTACGATTACAAGGTTAAAGACAGAATTCAATTCGTATGCGGACGGGCATCACACAAATCATCGAGAGGGTCGGGGATTTGGAAAGCATATCCTCGTCGCAAAGCCACAGTGCGTTACCACAGTATTTCGTTTCAATTCATATTTTTCTTAACACTCAAAGAATTACATACATGAAGGTGGGCAGATCAAGTTTGGTAACCACGGAAGTGTAAACTTGTAAACACTAAACACCATCACCAAGGAGTAAAGGGTTACTTACTATTACTATTGACTTGTGTTGAATGCTAATGGTAAAGCTGATTCCATTTGTTCTTTCTTTCTCCTGCCCACTACTACCAGTTATCATTCTCTAAAGCTTCTGCCTATTTCACGGCTGGTGAGTATCATCATCTCTCAAGCTCAAACGTTATCCAACCGCAAGTGCATTTTTACTCAATCCCACCTCCCATCTTTCTGTCACTCATAAATCATATGATTTTTTATAATTCTTTTCCGTCTCACTAATTTCAAGCCCGTTCTCACCACATGCAGGTGTAATTTGTCCATAGGATTCTCTCTTCTCCTCCTTAACTTTAATATTCTGGTATCTTCCTCAAGAAACTATACTAATAACTGTTTAACTGTTTGAGACCAGCCTCAGATCTCCAAGACGGCTTCCAACTATACAGTAGACAGAGTGCAGACAGAAAACGCTACAAATTACGTAACCCCGTCAAAATAACTAAATATGAGTGCCACAAATCAAATTTTGAACTGAAGCTTTTACATAAACTTTCTTCCTAACTCCTTCCTTCTCTCCCGCATAAATCATGCAATTAGCCCTTTCAGACCGGATTTTCACACTCCAATCAGATAATTTCCTAAACTCATTTCCATTCCTTCAAACTAAAGCTCTCCCACATCTTTTCCCTTCCCCTACTCCCCTTTCCATCTAATAACTGTCCTATTTTAAAACTTATTTCCCAACCTACCAACTTGATTGCAATCTTTTACTCACACACTTGACAGCTTGGCTTAAATACTACCACATTAGCATTAGAAACTATTATTTATCAATAGCTATATATCATAACGTAGCCTTAAGAGTCTCTTCTTTCCAAGTAAGACATCACTCATCTGTCTGTCTGTCTCTCTTAGTAATTTATATCACCTGAAGCTAAGGAAAATGTGCTGGATAAAAAAAAAGAACGGAAATTAACGATTTTATGCTCGGATTAGATTAGATATATATAGGAAAGGGAGAGACAAAATATAAAGGGTGTGTGATGTAACTTACTCCAGATCTGAGATCCAGTGGAAAACGTGGAAGGAAAATATTTTATCAAACTTCAATCCCAAGTCTTTGTCATCTCCGTTTTCAATGTCCAGGACGCGGTAAGTTATTTGAGGATGTTCGTATTTCGTGATAGCAAATTCAATCATTTGTCTGGAGATGTCCACAGCGTAAATCTGACGGCTGCCGTCCTCCAAGCACTTGTTCAAGGCGGGTAGTAGAACGTGTCGGGTATTGTAACCAGATCCGCAACCAAAATCCAGAATATTTTCCGACGTACTCCACTTCATCTGTGACACTATATAGGGTATCAGATCCACAGCGTCCCGTCGCTGGTAATCACTAAAGGAGTCGTAGGAATCAGGGTCGTTCATTCTTTAGCTTGTGTTTTCGGGAGAGCCACTAGGAACAAGATTCTAAGTAGAACGATTTTAATAAAGTGACTAACTCGGTTTCTGAATCGTCTTGTATTTATATCATATTTTTGAAACTCACAGTAAAACATTTACTGTTTGAAACGGTGCTTGACTCCAGCATCTTCTTGCGCAACACAAACTCTGTATTTGAATACCGTTAAACAGCAGTGAATCCATGATACTCATGAATATCCGTTTCTGTGAGGTCAGGAAGGTTATCGGATTTCTCATCTGTGATCTCCAGTTTCGATACTTGAACTCCTGTCGGAACTTACAAATCCAATGGTATTTTCCCCAATTTTTTGGTTTCTCCGCAAGGATTTTCACTAAACTCTTTCAGTCATCCTCATTGCATTTCCGAGATTCCCCGTGGTTTACCCTGATTCCTCAGATCGTCAGAAAGTAAGGATGGAACCTCATCATAAAGTAGCCTACATTCTCGCTGCTTATGGAAGACTCTATGTACTCGTATGTTTAGGAAATAAACTAAGATTGGGCCAAGCTTCTTACTGTAGACTCAATCATTCATCCAATTCAAAAATTGCCTTTCAAACAAGATACATTACACAAGTTGGCATATTACTTGCGATATCAAAAATCTACTGCAATTCTTTATAGCCCATGGCATATAAAGGAGCAAGAATGCTAAATCAATAAAATTCTTAAGTATCTACAACGTCCATTTAGCCCAAGGTCAAGAACGCATTCCTATATGCTGTAAAAAGATGAGGGAAGCATTGATTAATTCACAACACAAGAATGGTTTCCCAAAAGGGGAAAATCGTATTTAGGTGATTAAGCTCGTATGTAAAAAGAATCCGGTCCAGAAAATACGAATGTATTAACATTCTAGAAAAGCTAGGGCTGGCATTGCGTCAGAAGAGAGTAACTAAAAATAGTTATCATCTGTATAAGATTGGAAACAATTATAGTCAGAACATGCGTTAATTGAAAAGTAGTACCGACAGTGTATGTTAATGTATCCAAAATCCGAGGTGCTCGATACTGTACTGGCAGGGTAGGTCGATTAGCTATATTACGAATGTATACGGAGCGGAGGAGACGAACGACAAGGCATTTTTAGCGCCATTATATTACAAGTATGAAGTCACCTCATGCATGAGAATAGAATATAGCTAGTTTCGAAATGGTAATGTGGATTGCACATCAAGCATATTATTCTGGTAACGACAGGGACGTGTTTTCCCTTCACTTTCCTCAACAAGTTTTGACTGTTCTGAGACGGAAGATTAAATCAAGAACAAGAAGATATGTGTGACGCCCGTTCTTTGTAGTATAAGAAGAATACACGGACCATAAATATTTATTTGGTTCGGAGTTAATGTAATATTAGGACAGGACACGAGCTGTTTGATTCTTTTGATGAGGATGATGAGGAGGGAGTTATGACTGTGCGCTATAATCGCTACATTTAGGGCGCCTCGCAGGTGAAAAGATGGGTTCCTCATCATCACCACGCACACGACAGGAACCACCTACAAGGAAAACTGATTCTGCTGTTAAAGATTACACATATTTCAAATAGAGTTTCATTTGGTACAAAATGTAAAATATCCAAGAAAAGAAACATTACTTTTTCTATTCCGTATCCGTATTGCTGTCAGATTCTTGTTGAGTCTGAACTGATGGAGCGGATAAAGAGTTTATATATTCACATGGAAGGAAAAGTATTGTTCATCCATAACAACTACAGATTATACTACAAGAATCCCATGATCTACCCTTCCTCCCGTCTCTCCCTTCGGATATCCTTACTCGTGTAGGAATCCAGGTGGGCTCTTACGTGTAAACAAAACAAGATGGGGCGAATTACTAAACATTTCCATATCTCTTTCATTCTCCTTCACCTATTCTTCCTCCTTTTCTTTTCTTTTCTTTTCTTTTCTTCTTATCTCTTTCTGTTTTATGAATGTCTGTGCCTCTGTTTCCAACTGCGAGGATGCTCAAGTCCCTCCCTTCTCTGCCAGGCCAAGCAATAGCGTTCTTATGTGTCAATGTGCGTAGACATGTAGTTCTACAGAAAAGTAGTAGCTAGCTTGTAACTCAAACTGAAGCTTGCAGTAAGTATAGTGTTTAGAATTCAGTAGTTTGACTGATTGGACAAAACATAAAGTTTTAAAACAGTCATAGTTTACTATTGCCTATCACTTCATAAAGCAGAAGAGAGAAAAGGGTAAAATACATTATTTTAGCTCAATAGATTTGTTCCGGGAGTGGCTGTACTCTATGCTAATACAGAGCTTTGTTCATGTATTTGTTGTACGATCATGATTATGATAGAGTTTTTGCAATTTTCTCTTGAAAAAAATCTCTTTTGTTTCTTGTTCTTCTCTTTATTAGATTGTACCTGGAAAGGATTAACATAAATGAGAGTTTCAAGAATGGCCAGACTCGTGCGGTGTGGATTCATCAAGTTGGTACAAGCTTGTTCTTTAACCAAGGAATATATTAACTGTATCCAGTTACCATATCGTAATAACAGAGCTACCATAGCTTATCCAATTGCAAAAACAGACTTACTGCAGCCGCACGCAGTTTACTGGGAATCATAAAGTATTGTAGGAATACTAAACTGAAGAAAACCATGAGCAGTTCATCCTTGTGAGCAACCGGGGAAAGTTTATTGAATAAAGTCCGTACTCCCGTAGTGTAGTCCGTGTCCCGTGTCCGTCGTATCAAACCTGCCAGTAGTAGCCTTTTGACCTCGAGTCTATTTTCTTTCTAGCTCTATGGTTTGCGGCAAAATCATCTTTTGGTAATCCAAAATTGTCGGTAAATGGTCAAGGGAAAACAGGTCCAGTCGATTGCCCCATCATCACCATCGTCCAAGTAGTATCTATGTTCGGAGAGAAAGAAGATGCATTGACTTTCATTAGAGTAATTTACATTCTTTTGAAACTTTTCAAGGATCCGTCATTAGATCGAAAACAAATGAAATCCTGGCAGCTTTTACTCTTTTCACTTCTCCATTTTCATAATACTTGCCTCATCTCATTCCCCAAGATGAGCCTTAAGCAAGAAAGGATTAGGACTCCGCTTAAGCTAGCCACTGGTAGATGACTGGTCAGTCATGCTGTTATAGCTAGCTGAGCTGACTTCCCGGACAGTTCTTTGTAAATCTTGTAGACTCTATGAAATTTTTGAATCCAGCTGCAAGTCAAAAGTCTTACTCTCTTACTTTGTTTCCCCAGTAAAATGGTAATGAAATGAGTTCCACCAGAACTTGCTCACATTAAATTCTCACACTCCTTCTGCCCTCAAATAATAACCCATCACGTCCAAGTGGAGAGCATATACAGCGGAGTAGAGCTTGTCTTATACCAAGAACGCTGGAGATGGATGGATGTTTTGGTGAGGATTGAGGACGGATGCACTCAGCCCATCATCCCTCGATATCATCCACAGTACAGCAAGGAAACAAGCCACATTATTTACTCTAATAGTTTATCTCACCTTGCTCAAACGTGTACTTTAGTTTCTTTATTTCTTCCTCTGTAATTACAGACATGAACATAATCATAAATTTCCTTCATCTTCCCAACGCCACCCCACCCTCTCCCTCTGTATTTATCCCTTCAGAAAAACAATTCACGCATCCTTTTCCCCTGGATATACTTTTAGATCATATTAATTCTTGTGAGCAAGAATATGTGTACAATTGATTTAACCCATGTAAACGTAAATCAAAAGTCCTTTCTCCATTCTTATTCTTACCTCACCCCTTTTTTATCTCGGCTTCTATTCTCTTTCGTCTCATCCAGTTCATGAAATCCGTATCTATCACAATCAACATTTCTCTGTCCACTTAATAAACTGTAAATTGAATCAATTTTAACTCCAATTACTATCCATCATTATACCTAACCTCCCAGTAGTTCTGCGTCCAAGCTCTTCTCTGCACCTATGGTTACACAGCACAGCTTATCCGTCATATTCTTTTCATAGACAGTCTGAGAAGGTGAAATCGGAATGGAGAGACAGTTGTTCCCTTGTGCATGGAGGTCATCTACCCAGTCCGAATCTTTATTTATTTTCTCTATCCTTTTCGTTTGGTAAACTCATTTCCTCGCAAGGAATTGTTATGTTCCTGTCACGATTTTGCAAAATAATTACGTGATCATCATACTAAACTAACATAAGCTATACGCTGAGAGGGTGTAGAGCGAAATGTGGTGGAAGCAGTAATGATTAAAAGAAGCGGGTAAAGCACAGAGTGTATACTAACGTTTGGCATGATTGTGGCCTGCTACAGGTTAGTTGAGGGTCTTCAAGGTGCAGCAGATGGCGCGTGCCCTGTCGTTCCCCTTTTAAACTCCCATGAAATGGATTATTTCGGACAAAGGAGAAGATTGAAAAATGTTTGTTTAAGCTAAAGCTCATAAAACTGAATGATGAGGGAAGGAAATGGGGCAGGGTATGGTCAGGTTGAGGAAGGATATGCTAAAGAAACAAAAGAGGATTAAAGGAATGTATTTATGCAAGCCTTATGGTTTCCTTCAGGAACCAAGTCCAGAATACATTTCGCGCAATATTATGCACTTTTTTGCAAGCTACTTTTATAATCCAATTTCCACCGCGGAACTGCCCTGTGTAGGCTTGGCCTCATGCAATACCTTCTCGACAGTTCTATGTTCTATTACATTTTGTAAGTAATGAGAACGAGGCATAAATATAAGAAGTACTGTGTAGCGCGAGCAGTCTTGTTGTCCAACTATTAATTTCTTTTCTTTTGGTTCTGTCCAGGATAATTTTGCGCCGGCGGATAATTTCAAGGTGTTACTCTTTTTCTATGTAGAAGAGCGCGGTGTTGGAAGACATGATTTTTAAATTACAGCATAAAGTCAGCCTCCCGCTCCAAGGGAATTGGTATGGTATGGTATGAGACTTTGCGAATTTTTCTCAAATCTTTTCTACACTCGATTATTTTTTCATTTTCCCGCATCTTCCCATCTTCTTCTCCTTTATTATAGGATGAGGATAAAAGTTGGTGAGTACGTTACAATGGTTTGTAATTTGGGTTTATTAATTTTTATTGGAACGATGAACTTGCAGGTAATTACATTCTTTTACATGTACATTCATTACTACAGGGGATTGTGTTTTGCATGCTTGACAATAATATACCTACACAAGTTTACCCCTACGTCTCTATTTTTTCCATCGTATGTATAATTATAATAATGGTATAAGTATATACGTACGAATCACCCACATTTATAGAAACACACGTAAGATAATTCTAACATTTACGCAATCTCCCAAAAACTCCACATCCCACGTCCCTCATCCTCTTTCTTGTTTCTTAATAGCTGCCTACGCACCTTGTAACTAAATAGCAATAACTGATTAAAACGCGCATTCCCCCCACACTCCACTCTGCAAACTTGCACGCGGAGAAGTGGAATAATAATTAAAACTACGTAATTAAACGTAATGGCATCATTTACGTTTCCTTTTTTAAAACTTGACCACCGGAAGTACCTACTTAGCAGTAGCTGTTTCACTCTTTTACAAGTAAACATTATCGGCTAAAAATACGCTCGCGCCCTATCTTGTTCATTCTCAAGTGAAGATCATCAAGTGTGTGTCGTCCTATATACACGTGCTTAATTGTTTCCCTACACCCGTCTTTAATGGGAGCAGGGAAATATGCGGATTACTAACGATTCTTTTCTTCCCTAACAATATAATAATTATAGTAATTAAATATTACGAGATACTTAAACTAGTTATCCTTCAAATTTATTACACTACCGAGTACAAGCCTAGCTTTGTTACTCCTTACTCCTTAACATCATCTTTTGCAGCTTTAAACTAGCTCTAAGTCTATCTACAAATCTATCCCTTTTGAAAAAGGACAGAGGGGAGCGCGCATATGGTGTGACACGTTAAAAAGAAGAGAAATAATGATCAAGTGTGTGAATTACGACTCTGTAAATTACATTATCTCTAAACATACATTTCCTTATAATAAATATGCCTTAATTACATATTATGCACAAGTAAATAATTACAAGAATGACATGGATACAAAATTATATACTAAAAGAGCTATAACAAACAGCGCATGTGTGTGTAGAACCGTATAAGTATCTCATAATAATACTCGTCTGGCTGGCGTTAAAGATACCGCCCGCTTGTTGATGCGTGCAAAATGATTCCATCCTCCCATCCATATCCATCCCAAGGAAAGCCTTAGACTTAGACTTTTGCACAACACACACACACATTACTTTCTCTTGTCCAATTCCGACCAAGTTTTTGCTATAGTTAGAATAGAATATTCCTCTCCTATAATAGCACATACGAGTCCACTTCTAGCTTCTCTGGACTGGACATGCATGGAGCTTTGCATTACGTTCCCAACAGCAGCCCACCCAATATCTCACTATAACCTATGCGTCAAATATTAAATTAAGTCTAGCCTAAATAGTTATTTACAAATAATAATATTTATAACAGTAATGCTAGGCTAATAGACCAAGGAATTGGTATTCCTCAATCCACCCTCCTACAACAACGAGACATGAATAAACACTGACTACAACGGTTGTGAGTAGGTAAGACTTATTGACGAGGATTTATGGGGAATAATAATTAAAGTTTTAATTACATTTAATACGCCTACGCCTACAATATTACATACCGTAGCTTACAAGGAATTGCGTTTGCACAAGTCTAAAGGTAACTCTGATGTATGCATGTTCTGATTAAACCGTATATGTTTACGACAAGATATCCTATGCTCATATGTGTTTCAATACTGTGTATATTCTACTCGGATGATCATTTCCCTTCCGCGAATAGTGTAACTCCAACTCCAGGCAAGACGTGTCCTTTCTGGGAATTCTTAGGGTGATTACAATATCCTTAATAAGTAATAGTGTTTAGGGAATTGGAAAAAAATGTAAAAAATCCTAAACTTGTCCTTTCCGTTTTCATTCACCACGAGTATGTACATGTTATAATTATTCCACCTGGAGGAGCAGAGCATAACTTGCACAACATCCTATAGCAGGATTGCAGGGTACTGCAATTCTATAATAGTATAACCGTTTAGTAGCAGATAAGAAAGAGCGAACTGGAGTAAAAATCAAGGAACACGGAGCAAGCCAGGGAGTAATTAATAAATACAAGCTCACAGCAGCATCGACATCCTCCTTCATTCCTAACTATGAACTGCTTAGTTGTGTGTATGAACAACCTGCCTGTTATATAAATTATATATACCCCAAGTTTCCAACCAGAATGATGAATCAGAATATTTTTTCAGACCTCGTTCTATCCAATCATCCCTCCCGCTCCGTCATGGACGTCATGTTCTTACCTCCATCAAAACCAAGACTCTTGAGTTTTTTATTTTACTTCTTCAAATTACCAATTTTTGCACTTATTTCAAAGCCTAGAACAATTATCTGGGCATCAGGGGTTTTTGCAGCGAACCTACCATCATCTCCCTACGCGTGCAACCTCTCAGCAACTCTTCCTTCCGACAGGGGTTCTCTCAGTAAGGGTCATAACCAGAGCGTGCCGTATATTTTATTGTTCGGTTAGTGTGGAAAACGTGTGGTCCTCAAAAGATACGACCAGGATTTCATGTTGAGAAAAACGTGATGCCTTTTAAAGCAGTTTCTGGATTCTCATGGATTGTTAAGCAGATAAAATCCATCTTGTTCACAAATAAGACCCTACACAACCCTTGTTTATGCCCGCTTAGTTTTCCTCACTCTATAACATGAGCCTGGCCGAAGAATAATAATAATAATAGTTAATCAATAGCCCTGAACCAACCAGCTCAGCTTGGAATGAATCCTATATGTAATAGCGTGTCCGCCGACTATCATCAAAGTCATCCTACCATTTCAAAGCGTTCTCTTTTTCCTTTTGATTATCCTTTCCTCAAAACCTGACTTATGTTTCAACTCATGAACTTGTAGCTTATTATCTCGGGAGATGCTTGTAATTCGGACGTAAAGGTGCGACTATATATTATTCCAAACACTCTTGTGTATTTAGTGGTAATTTAAATCTGCACTCCGAGTCATTAAACCAGTCGTATGGTTAACCCCAACCACACACGATGGAATTACGCCATACATGAATCTCGCTCCAGCGATTACAACCGAGCAAATCGTGATTACCGTATATACCTTTGTTTCATCAAAGATCCATTCAGCAGTATTTAGTAGGAAAAAAGGAAAAGCTCAGTTTATTTTTCACTGCTATTTTACCACTATAGATGGCTGCAGGATTTCCATCCGGATGCTTAAATCTCTGCCTTATTTCTTTACTGATTCGGCTAAAATCGATAAAATAGTCTTCTGAATCCCTCACTAAGCGGAGCCTTTAAAAATGTATCCGTAACTAAGAAGCCCTGGTCCGAAACACTCAGATAACTGACCGACTCCATGATGACGCAAGAGCATAGAAAGAAGTAGGATTTTTTTCTAGTGATTCAAGTAAAGAGCTTGGAAAGGAAGGAATAATACTTAATTTAGTCGGGAAGCGAGGATGCAAATAGGACGTTAACGCCATCATTTTGTAAATTAAAAAATAGGAATAAAAAGGTAGGAATTAGATAATTGCGTTAAAGAAGAGGAGAGGAGGGGGGAATTGATTGCGGGAAAAAACTTGTACAAGAACTTGTAACTCTCATTCTTTTCATGTCCGACCAACCATCTTCTTTCATCCTTATTGGAGGAAGAGTAATACAAAAAGAAGGAGGGAGTTTAAGACAAATCAAGAAGGACAGATGGGGATGGAGGAGAGTGAGTGGGATTGGGATAAAACTTAAGAAAAACAAGGACAAGGGAACAAGTTAGTATGTCCAGCTAAAAATCCTCAGCATTTTCTTTCTTTATGTATACTGAATCAGTATTATACTGATCCTTTCGATCCTCATCCCTTTCTTCCGTCCTCTATATCCACCTATTATTCCTACCTTTCAAGATGCTAGAACAAACTAAATAATGAATGACTACTCAAATGAGTTCTTACTGTGAGGGGAGTGTCCATTTCTAGGAATGTACCAATGATGATCTCCCTTTATCCGCATCTCACATGTAATTTACTAGTCGCTCTCAGAGTGAACGACGTAAAGATGAATAAAACCACATACAAGTATCTCACAATTGCTATCAAGCTATCAGTATAAGCAAATTCCCAGCAATTTCATCCTCCCCCCCCAGAAACCAATCTTGTTTTCATCCCGTGTATTTTACAAATTAAACGAATCCCTGTTCCTCTCTCAAGTCTCTCTTCGCAATGCTCTTTTCTTCATTACTTTTCAACATAACTACCTTCCCTGTACGTGCTAAAAGATTTTTAAGTTTATGAACGGGAAACAAGTTAATAGATCAGAACGAAATAGGCTCAACGTCTCAATAAATTCAACTATAACAGTTTATTTCCTCCGAGAAAAATGTTCTATGACGGTTGGTTTAAGCGTGTAATAATCTCCTCAATGACCGCACGGATTTTGTGGCGGATTACATTTCCATCCCTTCAAATCCCATGTCTGTCCATGTCCTCCTGACGAATTTCTCACATTCGTGTCATACAATCCCAGTCCCGCTTAGTTAGTTGTTCTGAATAGAGGGAGATGAACAGGTTCGCATGCCAAAGGGAACAGAGATGAGCGCCATGTATTATAAGAGTTCGAAGAAATGTGTGTGCACTACAAAGAAATCTTGGCCCAACTCTCTTGACCGCCGTTCCCTCCATCATCATCTCTACGATTCCAAGATTGTCGATGAGAGCTTTTGTTATACACCTATTGTAAGATGCCTATTGAATGAAACTGCGGTTTAGATTGATTTTTTCCTACCGGGTTGGACCATTGTGAAAAATAATGATAGCCGTTCTTCTATCACGTTCCGAGCATCGCCTCCAAGATGAAATTACGTCAAGCCACAATTCCCGTCAATCCCGCATGAAAGGTTGGACACAGCCGCAAGAATTCCTGTGGTCATCTCAACAAATCTCTCCGTCGCTCTCTCGTTCACTTCATCTCTATAAACCCAGGAGTCATTACCCTTGCATTTAAAAATCCCCCTTCTTTTACCGCATCAAATCCGAATCCTTAACTGCTTCAAAATTTTAATACGTTTACTTCCATCAATCTAACACCTTCTACGGCCTGAGTTGTTATGACAAGTTCCCACTATATGTATACAGAAAATTGACAGAAAATTGACAACCTGAGCAGTGAGCAGAAAGAGAAATTCTAAATCTTCATTTTTACTACCACCAACACTTTGCATGATAAAGCTTCTCATTCTCCTACTATATAATCTACTTCATACTAATTTTCGGACTGGATTCTGTTTTCGACTTTTACGTGACTTAAATATTATGGAATCAAAAGAAGAAGGCAAAGGGGAAATAATTATATTTTTCCGTCGCTCTTTTCTAAACGGACATTCTCACTCCCTCCACTCTCAAATCAGAATCAAAGAGTCTATTATTCCACAAGACGGATAGGATGAGAAGTAAATAATAATATAGATTGAAATATCCGGCCAATGAGATCAGGCAACGTGTTGGGATTCCTCTCTCTAGAAATTAAATTCGTCAGTATCCATTATACTTTAATACCTTCGTATTACTCGGGGCTATGAGAAAGAGTAATTATTATTATTAAACATGGCACAACTCCCCCGACATAATTTATTACCAGGCTCCCAAGACAGATAGTAGATATCCGTCGTCCTCCTCCTCTAGATCAAAGGTAAGGCAAAATATCCTCTCCTGTCTTCATTCTTCCTTGTCCATCATCCCTCACTCTCAAACAGTAACAGGCTGCCTCTAGTCTGATATTACTATTATATTCCAGCATCCATCCCATCCTACATTCTTTCATCTAAATCTGGATCATTGATCAGATATCCGTTCTCTTCAAATTACAGCCTGTTTTTTAAACAGCTCCTCCTCATCCTCATCATTGAAACTATGAACTGCGAAGGATTCTTTCCACAAATAATCTGCGTTAAATCATGACAATTTTAGGAATAACTCGAATCGTTTCTTCCAACATCTTCGTTGGTATGAATCTAGTGCTGAATTCCTGCTTCTTCCGCCAAATAGCACTAGGCTTGACTATGATTCCCTCGAGAGGTAAGTAGCCACCTCTATTTTTTGCCCAAGTCAATAAGTACCAATAACAGGATTGCAATAGGGAGAGTATGCAAGGCTGGATTAAATTTTGATTATCTTGAGGTTTCCATCAAACCAGCGAATCCCCCACCACATAATATGAGGAACATTAACCTTAGTAGGATATTATTCTGATTCTTCTCTAATTAACGAATACCATTTTTTCTTCGTCCCTCGTCAATTAGCACGATAATTACGGACCTCTACTCGGATATTAATGTCAACCCCTTCCCCTTTTCCTTTGCTCATAAATTATTCTTGATGCCCCAACTACCTAAACCGACTATACAAAAATTTCAAAGGCTTCTGCAGCTCAGCGTTCGAGGACCCTCCGCAGATTCAACCCTACCACCTGGTTATTATTATTACTAAGAAAGAAGAAAATGCGAGAGGGCATGTCACGGTTTTTAGTGAATGAGAAACAAGGAACCGGTGCTATTAAGAAATATATTGAAGGAATCCTAGCCCAAGTTGGATATTTAAGTTACCTCTCGTTGTTGTATGTGAATTATGTCCACAAGATACGGAAAACTGGCGATGGATTTGCGCCGGCTCATAAAATAAGTGCAAATAATGTGTTGCATGATAATAGGCACAGTGCAGTGGGATATTATATCTCTTTAAGATGGTTTACGCCATGTCAATTAGTTTTTAAGAGAGGTAACTAGCGGTAGAGTTAAATGGCAATCCAACCACGCAGAACAGCGTTTCAAAAATGTGTTGCTACAATTTTTGCTACAGCTCTCGCTGATAGACAGGGCCAGGATGGAGCTGTTGAGTAGTAAGAAATGTTTCCTCATCATCATTCTGGTTTTTGGAGAATTTCAAACACTTGTCCTTTTCTTAGCATGAGATAATAAATAATATGCGCCAACCCAGGAGGAAAACAGATTGTAGGGTCGTCGAAAGGAATTATGAGCAAGATTTACATGCTAATGTGTATTTATTATTTAAATTACTAAACAAATACTCGCCTGCTTAACTTTTTCCAAAGTTTCACCCCTGATGGAAGATTATGTCTATGAGATCTCCAAAGTTATTGATTTCTTCATTCCACGTTACTCTCTTGTCGTCTCTCTTTCTCTCGACTTGCTTTCTTTTCTCTCCATCTTCTCCTTTCCAATCTTGCTTTGCTCTTCTTCTTCTTTCTTCTTCTTCCTCCTTCAAAAATGATCATCAAACTTTTCTCTTTCTCAGCATAAGTGCTTAATTACATTCTCCCCGAAAGCTTCACAAATTTCCCATCATCGTCATCCTTTCACCCGGCCAATCAAACGGGAAGCAAGAACGCACTCACTCCTTTACATGTAACTGAAACAAAGAGAAAATAGAGAATTCTTATAAAATCTTTTAATTACTTGCCATAATACGGTACAACTTTCCAATAGATACCTATTTCCTTCATCCGCCCGCTAATTATAACGTCAATCATACGCCATACGACAGTCTGCCTAGCCCCTTTACTATTCATTGGCTTGTACTTCCTATCGCCTGCAAACAAGCCTTGCATTTAAATAATTTCATTTTGGAATTCGTAATTCCTCAAACTGAAAGCACCCATATCCCCATCTTCTCATTTCTCTACATGTAAGACGTAAATTCCTATTCTGATGGGATAAGTACCTTTCTCCTATCTCCTGCTGTCTTGGTCTTTTATGCGAAATAGAAGTCGTTAAACATCGTGCCAACAGATGGCGAGAACGTAGCGCAAGGACAAAGTAGGGAATTTTATTCTGGAATGTTGAGAACAACTTTTAAAACATAGGGAAATCTAGTCAAGTTCTCGAGAGAGTATTCGAGGTACAACAAGATACATTTTGGATTTACAAGGTTCTGCAACTTATAGCTAAGGTTGGTATATATACATAGAGAAGGCTGTAGAGAAGGCTATAGAGAGAGGCAGAAAAACGATGGAGCGGGAGAAAGGGTTAGATATTTATATATGTATATATAACGATGACATTTTGGATGGGAGCGAATCAGACTCTTGTTAAGATGAAATAGCGGGCCTGTTTCCTAACTGTAAGCCAGCGGGAGAGTATAAAATATACGCATATAATATGCGGAAATTTTAATTTAGTAGATTAACTTTTCTTCCACCTTTCTCCGACAGTCCGCCGTCTTGTAATATCCTATATACTTTCTCCTCATCTTACCTCTTTTACCACTCCGCTCCTTATTTCTTCCAACTCTATCCTCTAGCTCTTCTTGCCTTCTTTCCCCTATAACTAAGGACCTAATGAAATCAGTAAGATAAATGCCTTTTATTTCTCTCCTGTGTAACATCAGTAAGGAAGGAGAGACTTTCCTAGAAATTGATAGCCAGAGAATATGGAATATTAGAAACTAATTGAAACAAGACTAATACAATATTTCCCCCTTCTTCCTCATTTTATCCTTCTTTTCTATCTCTCTCGTATGATACTGTATTCATGGATATGATATTAAATTTCCAGCAACCAAGGTAATTTTAAATTTTCTATGCCATTTAGAAAATCGGGATATATTCCGTGTCATCATTTGTACCCGATATGCCATCATTCATTCATAACCCCTTTTTCTCTCAAAAATGGCTTAGGGGAAAAACTTTGTGTTTGTTTCTTGTCCTTTTATCTCTTCTGTAGGTATAAGTAAAGCTTAAACTGGCTTGATTCATTTTGTAAGGAAGTAATTTGGAATTAAATCGAGCGGATTTTCTTGTGATAACTGTAATTAATTGACTTCAGGATATCAGTAATTGTCGACGAAAGCAATTACTGATATCATACTACTATATCATACTATGCATATGTTACTTAAACCCCTTTTTGGCTTACCTATCACTGGAATCTCCTTTAACGCTACCATTCGTACTTGGTGTACTTTGTTGTGATTTGGCATTTTCTTGCACTCCTTTCTCGGGTCTTTCTCTCTCGTTATTATTTGATTGTTGAACCAATGATTGTTGTGTAGGTTGCTGCAGGGAATGAGTTTGAGATTGCTGTTGGTGGTGCGGCGGGACTGGTTGATGTGATTGAATATGATGCTGATGAGTTGGTGTCGTACTTCCATCCTGAGAGTCTTCCAGTTTTTTCCTGAATCGCCTCTCTTTCTTCCAGCGTTTCTCGTAGTAGACTGTAGAAATAATTACAAAAGCCATTAAAATAACGCATTTAAAGAAATTCTAGAAGCGCTTTCATTGTATGCGTCACATATTTTCTTGTTCTAGTGGCCTACATTCAGGATTTCACACCAGGAAGGGAATCCGGTAGAAAAAAGAGTCCCCGTGGAGACTTTCCCCTGCTTTCCCGGGAAGCGGGTGGATAGAATAAATACAAGGATTCTTGCGGTTCCATTCTTGGAGAATGAATGCGAGAAAGAAAAGAATAGGGACAGGGAGGAATGGAGGGATTTGTATTTATTTCTGAGATCTGGGAGAAGGGGAAAGTTGGATATGATAGTAGAAAGTTGTGCGGTGCAAGACGGGTGGTGGATGCCGGAGAAGTTTTATTCGGGGGCAAAAGAGATAGAATGGGAACGGAATTTCATTCATTGGTTCATTCATAAGAATCCTTGGAAATACTACTGCTTTTACTCCCTCTCTTCCCCTCTCTTCATCTGTCTCTGCGTGTGTGCACTCTTTCCACGATTCCACTTCCCGGAGTTGTAGCCACGAGAGAGAAAGAGAGTCGAGTAGAAATGAGAGTCACAACCGTAGAATTTCATTCATTCATTCATTCCGTTTCGAGGAAGAGAGAAGGAAAGAAGAGAACTCGTTGTATTCCACTTTTTCCTTCATCCCTCCAGCAATGGTTCTGTCTTTAGGTTAGCCAGCTTTTACTCTTCCGGGACGATTACCATCGTCACCCTGGATTCTTGTGAGTTACTCACACAGTGCTCCTTCACAAATTAGATTTACCTCAAGGGGTGAAAAAACACGGGAATCGTAGAAAAAGAGATACACTCATGAAGAGTAGAAAGAGAATAAGAGAAAGATTTACTTACTTCTTAGATTCCTTTCCTCGGACAATTGTTTCTCTAGCTGTTCCCGGCTTTCTCTTTCCCTCATTAGCTCCATTTTGAATTCGGCTGGAAAAATAAAATTAAGACATGGGTTCTCATATGCTCTGCTCTCTGCTCTTACAGCTCAAGCTGCACCAAGACATGGTTTACTACTACTAGATACGTAGCTGGAGGGAATTTGAGGCTAAGCAGGGGAAGGGAGGATGTGTAAACACGGTAGTGGATGAGAGAATACAGTAGTAGTTTGAAATCCCTAATGCCCGTTATTTCTGACTCCTGCTGGTTTACCAGGAAATCGGACCATCTATCTTTTCAACAAGAAGATATTTATTAGTACGTCTCCTACTAACTACACCAACCCAAACAAATAGCCCTTATAATTTAAATGGCCGAAGAATACCACAGCTCGGTCTACCATTAATTATATCTGGTCCACCCCATCCAGATTAAGAGGAACGTTTCTACAACCCTTCTATTCCTGCCCTTGTAGACAGGCTCTCTCACGGCTACGAGGAACAGATTCTTATTTCTATTTCGCTCCCGCTATCTTTTCACAGTTTAAAGCCCAACCGGCCCAGCCTATACCCAGCCTGCCTCCGAGGAGCTGGGAAAGCTCAAGGAATAAGAGCATATTCCTAGCTTAATGAGACAGAAATTGGGATACCTCTTCTCTCATTGCCTCATGTCTGGCTCCTCGTTTATTTACCCACATAAATTGTAAAAAGAGCCACCAATACTGGATTCACCGTATTCTCTAAATATTCATTTGTTATCATTAGAAACGTCCCATGACGATTCACACAGGAGTTTAACCAACAAACATTCCTTCCCTGATTATGGATTAACCAGGAGAGAGTTGGAGGGAATCAGTTACGCTACCTACTCGTCGTAACGTCCTCCCTCCGACATCTGATCCCACCTCTTATCATCGGGCTCTGGCTCCACTCATAATTTTCTCTATCCGCAACCGTCCTGCAAATCTTTACTTTATTTACACACTGCAATAAATCTAGGATTCATTAGAAATATTTTACCCGTTATTCTAGACCCCATTTATTTAATTGGAATCTCACGACGAGAGCTTTCGTTTGCTTGCTTGTACTGACTGAGTCTAGAAAGGAGTCTCACAGTTGGGTAACCAAACCAAAATATGTAGAACTCAAGCCTTGTTGGATCGAATGGAAAATTTGTAACGAATTTCTACACTTTGCTCATCTCTCCGATTATAATTAATTTGATTTTATTTTATCTGCGGGAATTAATTGTTTCATTTCGTTTCTTCTCGATCTACGTTTTGCAGGATCGCATTTCGCGTTCGTCGCTTCGCGTGATCGTATGCTCAACTATGAAGATGATCCATCCTGAACTTGTTAATGTACAGTAATGGATTAATTTTAATGTGTTTACACCGGCTCTTAATTGTTTTCATGTAGATTATTTGTTTTCTGAATCACGGTCAAGTTTTTAGCAGTAGATATACAAGGAGGCTCGTAAGAAAAATAAAAGCAACCAGTTTATTTACTAAGCGGTTAACAAGTTTGGTAATCTTGGATCGATTTAAAATTCAGATGCAGTTCTTTTCTTCTCTCTTACTTTATGACACTAGCTGGGTCAAACAAACTATAGCAGCTCAGCAGAGTAGAGGATCCTTTACTTGCTTTGCTTATAAACTTTAATTTTTGTTTCTAGCAAGCTAATAGCATACATAAGAATAATGGTGGTTATATTTAAGCCATATTAAGGAGTTATGAGTAAAAGGATTTGAATGGTCTCAGGTGGTAATTTAAATTCTCAGTTTATAAAATATTAGGAAGGAAAACGGTGTTAGAAAAAACGGAAGAATGAAAGGGAAGTGCAAAAGAAAGTAGTAGTTTCAGTTGGACTTTTGATTAAAGGATGGTGATGGATTGAATTAAAAAAATACTAGTAGATTGGAACATATTTAATGAACCACGCTTGAGAAGAGGTTAGGTTTTGATAGAAAAAGTTTAAAACTTGATAGTCGATTGAGAGGTTTGATACAATAGAGGAACAGGAGTTAATTCCCTATCCGCCTATCCTTGCTTTCTGCTCTCTTTTCCTCATTCTCCATCCAGTACCTTGAAATTGGTAGGACGGAAGGTTTTTTTAAATTCTAGACCAGACCTCCTGCATAACCGACTACTACGGGACGGAGCCGAGCCGATCTGACTATCTCAGTGAGGGAGAAAGAGATAAAGAGTTCTCAATAAAAAATCAATGAATGATGAGAGTTGAAATTATAGTGAAGAATTGGCGAGAGATTTCCAAGCAGATACATTAATTCTGGCAATGTTTTACACGTCTATACACGAACGGATTCGCATGGCTGATCCTCCTATTCGAGTCTTGAATAACTTTTGGGACTTCATCCATCCAATTCCGGGCGCCATAACATTGTAGCGCCAGCGCCAGTTGGGCTGCCAAACGGATACATGAAGAACAGGCAGACTGAACAGGTGAAATGGCGGATTTTGTTGTGATTGTAATTGGTAGGAAGGAGAAGGTAATAATTAAGGTTGATTCTGAATAATAAATGTTGGGAAATGTGTAAATGTGTTGATGGTTCATGGATCATGAAGCAAGCGTCACATACGATTCTCCTAATTCGTTATGCTAGTTTCAACTTTAAATCCATCCTTCAACACAACCCAATCCTCCATCCAATCGCTCCAATATATATTCACAAACTCGAAGAATTTTTATCCACATACCAATTTTGCTTTATCCTCAGTTCTCAACAACAGCCCAGCCGGCCGGCTCAATCACCGTCTCTTTTCCTCCACCAACTACATGTTTCGCATATATGGATGGGTAGTTAGCTGAGACGTGAACGTGAAGATAATAAGGATTTTTTCCCAACATCTCCCATCTACTGCTACTAGTACTCCCTGATGGAGTCGGACTGAGAATGATTTGCATTTGAAAGTATAGTTAGAGAAACAAGTCTGTATTCTTGTTTGTACCCAGACCCAGAAGTGTAGATTCTCTCCGTTATTACTAAATACACATCCCACAGCCCTCTGCCATGCAACGCTGCTGCTACGGAACGGGAAAGAAAAGCGAATATTATACCGGCTGACGGACAAACCGGAGGAAACTTACCTTTTTCCACGTTAACCCGTCGCTCTTGGGTTTTCGCATTATCTGCAGCTACTTTGAGTAAGCTTTGTATATTTTTCAGTAAAGTCTCAGTCGAGCAGATTGCAGCCTCCGTAGCTGAAACTTCAGCGAAATGAGCAGCGTGAGCGTGATGATTTTCAAGATGCACTTGAGGAACACTGCTAGCTTCTGATGGACTTTTTCGCTCGTCCAGCGGCGGTGCCTTCATCCTGCTCCCCACCAACATATTTCCCTCTAATTTGTTGTAACCGCTCTCGCATTTCTCTGCAAAATTTTGTCAATCACATCGCAATTTAGTTACATCGAATAAAGAGATTCTGACTGGAGTTGAGTCGGTCATGTTAACAAGAACTATGTCCTCACCTTGAGGGTATTTATTAAGCGGGCGTTCACCGTCACTAAAGTCCTCCTCGTCATCCCCACCGTTCTCATCACTGTCTGAGACGTTATCGTTGGTATTTTTTGATAGATTCAGCACTGGACTGGACGCATCGAGATTTCCTGGAATTTATAAAACAATCATCTAATTAAAGCACATCCATGAAATTAACGTCACTATCACATTGACGCTGTTCATTAAGCATAGATTTCTACTGAATTTTCATTAAAACCCCTTGAAAACACTCCCAACTGTGGGAAATGTTAATTTACTTAATCCCATGAAACTATCAGCTACGAATGGATTTCCAAGCCTTGGAGCAAAGTAATCTACTTAGCGTAGGCAGTGACAGTATTTAAAACCCCTGATATCATGATTATCTTCACTTAATATCATACATAGCTTTTTATGTATATTATCTTAGATCTTTCCCTAAAATCTGACAGTTTGTGTCCAAGAAATCCTTTGGATTTTGAGAATAAAAAGCCCAAGCGCGCTTACTCCATCAAGATGAATGTAATGATGATGGATTGAGTCTGAATTGCATTTTTTCTCGAATCGCATCAATTCATTTCTCTGAATCAGAATGAATTGCAAATAAAAGAATCTATCCCCCGAGTATGAGTCTGTCCAAAAATAGAGAGCTCAAGTAGGAATGGTACTTTGTACTGCTCTAGCCTTCTCTTGGATTCCCTTCCCAATCTACATTTCTTTCCCTGAGTATTTGTTGAGTTATGGCCTGAAAGATATCTGTCTGTTAGTGAATCCATTCAAGCTGAAACTTTCGCTCCAATAGGTATCACTCACATATTTACATGCTCGCTCTCGTAATCAAGATTGAATTTTTAGGCCCAGGATGACAAGGCAAATCCGCTAGATTTCTCTGATTCCTTCTAAAAAAGTTCCCCGCTTACCTATACAAGGCTTAAGGAAAATGTTGCTATACATACATGAAGTCCACCCTTTAAATTCCAGCTCCTTACGTATGTCATCGCTAGACTTCCGATTCAGAATTCAGACACGGCCCCTGCTTTTGAACTCTACGCGACCCTAAATAGTTTTCTCTGATGGATTTAGATTCAGTGACGGATAGCGGAAAGCACATCCCGTGCACATTTACCCATCTTTACCTAAACATCATTCCTACTTCTTTGCTAGAAAAAATATGTGCCTTGGAATATATTTCCACTGGAATCTCTTCCCGGAATTCCTTGGTTCTTCTTACGTATGTGCCACAACACTTACAAGCAAATATTCCCACTCATCTCTGCCTAGTCACGAGGCCATACAGGATGGATAGAGAATTAGCATTGAATTGCCATTTTGGGAACTTATCTTGGAGAGTAGCGGGTAAAAATTGAGAGCTCTTGTACCGTTTTTTTTTCATTTTATATATTCCCTCGTCCATAATATTCTCCTTCTAAAAAATCCAGCAGGTTCGGATAAATTTCTAGATGCATAAGCTGCCATAGGAGGAAACCCGGGCTACATACGGAAAATTATCTAGGATAAAACATGGAGTAGGGTATTTTCGGGGGTGAGTTGAAAGACGGATGGAAACGGTCCGGCCACAAAACAGAATCGAATCAGTCAGACAGAGAGAGACATATGGTATAAGGGAGATAGACGGAGTAAAACGGATCTTCTTCTCATTTAATGTCATATTCTGTTGAGTTTTGGGTCGCATGATTGATGATGGGTGATTGTGTTCTGGAATCACGTTTCCCCACCACCGCTTCACTACTTTACTGCTACCCCCCCCCCCCCAAACCGCACATCTTTATCTTTCCCGTTTCAATCCTCTCCTTTCTCTTTAAATACGTTACAATATCAGCCTACAAATCTCTTTAGATCCTTCTCCATCTCTTCATTTAAACCATTTCCCTGCCTATCATCACATGAACTCCGTCTCTTCTACCCTATATTCACTTTTAAAATCCCATTTCCAGCTTTTCTATTTATTTACCCCGACTCTTGAGACTAGCTCAAAGGAATCGTAGAGATAAGCACATACCACCATCCCCTCAATCATCTACACGGAACTTCTGTATGCATATGCTTGCCTAGAAATACTTGATTGCAAGGAGGACTGGAAGGCTATCAAGGCAAGGCATCTTCTGGTAAACCGCATTCACGCACCCATCCGAATAAATAAACCTCATCCGCATCCCAAAGACATGATCGACGGCGGCAAACAGGCCCAACGAAGAGAGGGAGAGAGAGAGAACCATAAAAGATATTCGGATTCTTGAACCTTAGTGAAGTCTATAGAATAATACAATACGAAGGGTGACAAAACATTTCAAAGAGAACTCGAGTTTAGTTCCCAGAGTAATAGCCAATGCATATGTAATTAGCCATAACCTCTGTAAAGATACGCTTGATTTCAAAATCGATACATCTCTGAAATGTAAGAGTGTTGATGACACAAGATCAAAACAAAACAGAGTTGCGCTCATTCTACACAATTGTGAGGAGAAAACAAAGGAATCGGCTACAATCAATCCTCTCAACCAAATCCGACCTTTACGACTCCCTGAAATCCTGTCAGTTGCATTCACTCCTCGTTCTCCACAACCTAGGCTACATTTTGATCATGATGGGGAATAAACCAAAAGCAGGGGCGAATATTATATACTTTATGTAAACCAGTCACTAAATACCATTATTAGGGAAGGATATAATGCAATCGCAATCATCATTTTGAGGTTTAAATATTTTTGCAAATCCTACGCAGTGCTCATGTCTGTTTAATAGTCTGAAAAAGTCACTTGAAATCGCTCTTTTCAGGGTTGTGTGAAAGCTCCTGAGTAAAGTAGACGCTTCGGTGTGGAAGAAGGGAAAGAGTCGAAAGCTGTGCGATATAAATTATTGAAGGTGACAAACCGTTTCGAATGAAGCCTTCACCACTTCCTGCTTCATTGGCGTGTGATGATTTCTCGGAATCGCTACAATCCTCCTGGTATCGACTGAAAGTACAAAAAATGTGAATTTATTACACGCAAATAGGTATTCATCTCCTGTTGTAATCCAACAACTTTGAGCCAACTAAAATCCAAATATTGCTTATTCACAAACTCTCTTCCCGTCTCTGTCATTTCAACTTAAACCTTTCTCACTTTAACCTTGTTTCCTTCGCCAAAGTTGCTCACCGTCTCCTCCTTTCCTTTTAACAATATCTTCCGCAAGTTAACAAAAGATAGTGGTGTCTGGTGTCAAGGAAAGAAATGTTATAGGCGGAGAAAATATATTATGGCAGTTGGAGGACGTGTAAACCTTTGGAAATCACCCACAAGTATATTAACCGAGGAAATCAAACAGAGGGAGACAAAAGAAGGTTAGGAAATTCAACAAAGATTCTTTTGTACATTCCCATTGAGTTGATTGCGGATTTTCTCCAAAGAAGTCAAACCACAGCAGAGTGGTTTCTTTCTTCCTCTTGTACTTCCTATCTGAACCTGGTTGGATAGGGAAAGCTTAAATCCTATCACTTTCCAATCTATACACTACTTCAGTCGGCGTTTGCATACACTTTACGAGCGTATCGATCCCTGTCAACTCCAGCAAATTCTCCCAATTAGTATCGCCCGAAACTCTTCCGAGATGTACGTCAATAAAATAAATTGCTATAAGAGTTAAAAGCCGGGAAAAATTATCATTCTTCATAGCTTTCTCCATCCACTCATGTACAGGACGAATACTCAGAGGAAACCACTGTCCCCAGTGACTGATTAAAGGAGAAGAGAACCAGGAAACCCTCTATGGAAGAACAGGTAAAGCCCGGATTCTCATTCACCCCTCTCTATCATTCCTCTACTTGTGCAACTAACGACCCATCAAATTATCCCGGAAAGGAAGTGGATACAAGAGATTCATAATGTCAAAAACTCATGTACACATATATTTTGTAAATGTCTCGAGCCTAGAAACGAAATACTCGACTCTCTCTCTCTCTCATTCCTTTCAGTTCTTTCTTATATCTACTGTAATCGGACCTTTCTCCCGCAATTCGTTCTATGTTCTACCACCTGCCTTTTTAAGAAACCTCCTTGGTTTCTATGCTCTTGGAACTTCTTTTCTTGTGCTTCTTTCCTATTCGGTTTTAGTACTTATTAACTACAGCATCAGTAAACTTAGAGAATTTCTACTGTAATAACACCCTTTCAACTTACTTCGGAACTTATTTTTTATTGTCACGGGTTTGGAAAATTTCCATGCAATTGGAATAAAAATATTTGGGAAGATTGAAATCCGGAGATAGAACAAGTGTATTGGATTTGGGTTATATTTTCAAGCTCTTACTAGCCCAAGCCAAGCAAAGTCTTTAAATTAAGTTAAAATATAGAATCTGAGTGGCAAAGGAAGGAAGAATAGGTTGCAAGCAATTATTACAAACGCAAATGAAACGAAGGAAAAGAGAAAGGAAATAGACTCAGAGACTATAAGAAGAACAAGAGGAGAGGAGTGATGATAAAGTGAAGATAGAAGAGAAAGAAGATGAGACGAGATGAAAAATTGCATGGATTGCAAAAAATTGAGAGAAAAAGAGAGGCAGATGAGAGATTTTGTGGAGTATAAAAGGAGACATAGGAAGGATGGAGGAGGAGCGGTGAAACTATTGTAGTTGCTATTAGATTCGGTAGCGTTTTTGGAGCTTGTCAGTAATATGGTATAAGCTGTACAAGTACAGAAGCCTGCTATATTATGCAGAGAGATTGATAATATGACCGTAGGATTATTTGTCATGTATTTTGGATACTGATTTTTTTCAAACTCTTCAAACCTTAAATGGAATAAAGAATGGGAACATGTGCACAATGGTTGGTGGAGAAGAGTAAAGTTGATGTGAAAGGATTTTGTAGAATCGGCAAGGCAGAAGTGGATCCATCCGCAATAGAAACCTACCACCCTTCTTCCTCCAACTTATTACTTGCTTGCTCCTCCTTAAAGGGAAAACTTGTGAGCATTATATGATTGAATTTATATTTTCATTTCCTTCTTATTCCTCCTCTCCTCACTCCTTCAAAAAGATAATCTTGAGGCTCTAGCTTTGGCTGTAGCCAAGAACATGCACAAGGGGAATCTGGGGAGAGTAGGATGAAAGTTGAAAGTACATGCTGAAGACAGATTCGGGAAGCCGGGAAATGGCGAGGAAGATAATACAATCGGGGGAGTGCCATGTATAAAATCTCCTGAAAAGTGGATCCTGTTTTTTGTTTCATAACAGCTATGATTGCATTTTCCCCATTTTGGATTTGTTTCGCTTTAAAGCCATGTCCATTGTGGTAAGTATCTTCCATCTCAATTCTCTATCCAATTCGCCATATCCAAAGGTATCCGCGTCTACCATCCTCCTTCACTTTATTCAGCCTTCTCACTCGCACTTGGCCACAAGAGAGGGAACGTGATGGGAAGATGGGAAACGAGAGATTCAAGTGGACGGACACGAAGGATTGAGGGAGAGAGATAAGAGGGATATATATACGGACGGACGGATTGAGGAGATGATAGAAATTGGGATAAGCCTTCTGGCAACCATAGCGTACGGAAATTTCAACTAGGTCTCAAAAGAAGGATTCACAAGAGGTCGTTTGGAATCAGAGGAAAAGCACACGGGAAATAGGAAGTACAGTAAGGAGGAAAAATGAAACGTATGAAAGGATTGGGGAAAAAGGGTTGGATTGATATGTTTATAAGGGTGGGTGGAAGGAGAAGACGGGAGAAATGAGGATGATGACGGGATGAGAAAATATAGAGAAAAGAAGAAAAAATCCTGGCGGAAGGCTGGATTTGGGGAGATGGTGGGAAACGGGCTCAAACGGTGAGGAGGAAAAGAGGAGGAGGAGGTGGAGGAGGAGAATTTG
Organism: Sminthurides aquaticus; assembly: GCA_906901655.1. Lineage (NCBI taxonomy): Eukaryota > Metazoa > Arthropoda > Collembola > Symphypleona > Sminthurididae > Sminthurides > Sminthurides aquaticus. The sequence goes on from CAJQTT010000001.1 coordinate 1,270,046, forward strand.
GACGGATGGAGGTACTGTATGGGCCAGTGAGTGTAGTATAGTCTATAAAAACTTGGCAAGAATACAAGGGTGCTTTTGACAAGTCAGCTTTATCTTGTTCTTCCTCACATACTTGATATTACTGTGGATGGATAAGGGAGCGGAAAAATATTTTGAAAAAACACAATCCATTTCCCTGGGAATTATTATAAAACAATATCAGAAACTGGCATCTATTGGGGAGAGTCATTGAAGCAATGTATATAAAATCCTTTCATCACTAATTCCGCCCCATCAGCCGCCTAGGATGGATACCCACTCCATGGAAGACCTGTCTTTCAGGAACGTAAGCAAAAAGCCACAATTATTCCTATCTTCTGGAAAATCGGAACAGAATTCATCCCTATATCCTTTCTTCCCCCTTGGCTTTTCTCAATTCTGTATTATATAATGCTCTATATTACTTCTACACAAAGAAGTCTCCGCCTGGTAGTGCACGTGCCGGAAAAAGTAAACTTGTCCCACTATTCTGAAACAATTCATGGAAATCCGTCAAAACAATTTCATCTCTATGAAAATAACACAAGGTAACATTCTTATCCCCCCGTATTTAGCCACCCGCTCTATTATTTTCGGCTTTCAATTTAGCTTTTGCCACCCGCCTCACCCTCACCCTACTTTATCATCCTCCCAGCCGAGAGGAGGAAATCTCTTCAACTCTTTGGTTTAGATATCATCATATTTTTGAATTGTCCTCGCCTAATCCACCGTTCCAGAAAAAGGTGACAGTTCAAGTCTCCTAGAAGCGAACGGATGACATTTCTATCATTTCTCTCCCAAGCCGCTCAACTACTCCAACCCCTGTCGTGTACGCAACAAACAAGTTCATCCTAACCCGCCGCAATATCCATCAAAAGCTCTTCCTTTCCGCTATTTTGTTGGTCTGATTTCATTCCAAGTTGGGGGACAATAGATGTGAGTGAAATAGGAATAAGAAGCGTTATTTTAAATTGATATTCGTAGGTGGATTTTGGATTTAAAGAAAACCTATCTGCCATTCACTCTTTCATTGTTGTTGAAGAAGGATAAGTTACTTTCCCCGGGTATTGATGGGACTATTCGGTGCGGTAGTAGGAAGAGGAGGAGGATGGAAGGAATAGATATCCCCGAAAAGGTTTCGAAGTATGGATTTTGGATCCTATTTACATTTTATATCCGCGTCTTCTCTTTTTTATTCTGTGTGCTTTCTTGATTTCTCACCCGCCCCACCGTCAACTCTAAAAGTGGCGTGCGGGCCGGGTAATATAAAAATCCCGCTATTATTCCACTCCGTATCAAAATATTGAATTTCATTTCACTTCACATAGAAAATGTATTTTCTATGATTCATTTTTTATATACTGAATTTATGAGAGTGTCTCTAAAATTTATATATTCTCTTCCCCATTTCAATACAAATACAATCCTTCCACAACAACAATTCCTGGCTTTCTACCATCAAACAAGACCCGACACATCCTCCGCCCTGGAGCTATACACTAGAGCTAGAGCAAAAGCTCTAGCTCTACACTATTTCCGTCTCCGCCATCCCTTCAAGTGTAGGAATACCCGGGTTTTTAACACATTTTCCCTTCATCTTCTTCTTACTCGATTTCACAATCCTATCCTTTATGTTCTTACATGCTCTATGATGATGCTTTTAGCTCCCTGTTTTCTCTCCACGGTTTTTCTCTTTCACTCCTTCCGTTTCCCGCACCCTCCCTGCTCTTTCTTCCTCTCTTTATTGCGGACTCTACAGAAGGTAAATACGTGAGGAGAGCCGGGGATTCCATGTTCTCCGACTCAACTCTCAATACTGCAACTACGACCCATTCTTCTCCTCTTTCTGAATATATAATTTCCTAAAATATTATTTGTTAAGAGAGTGTATGACACGGCCCTTATTTGTCTTCACTTTGTCGAGCCAGAAAAAGATGGAACTTATAATTTCCGCAGCCATCCAAACGTGTCACACATGTGTCCATGCATAATAAATACACTTATTATTTACTCTTTCCACTACATAGATCAGGACTCATGTTTCACCCTCCAAAGTAAATAATTTCCTACACCCACTCGCCCCAAACCATTCATCCAATCTACACAACTCAACTAAACTACTACAACATTCGGGCTAAAAAACATCTTTCAAACCCACCCACCCATCTGCAAAACCTGCATATTTCCTTTTACGTACTAAAAATCCCTAGCCATCAGCCGATCCTACCCGTGAAACGTGTTTTTCCCGGCTCAATTCTTTGGGATGGGATGATATGCAGGCAGACTACGAAATGTGGGGGAGCCCTGAACGAGTCCTGTTTGGACGGAGCACTACTACGTTTCGTTCACAAAATTAAATTACATTCACTTGCTTTCTCACGCTAAAAATCATCAAGCCAGTTTGTCATCGGGCCACGTGCCCTCTACTCCAAATACAATTTAACACATGTCAACTTTCTTTCGACCCTGAAAATCCACCCTGTAACGTATCCATCCTCACTCTCGTCCCTCTTTCGACATTTCGACTCCTCACAATGTGTGCTTCTCCCTTTAGCGGTTTTTCTACAAAGTACCATATTATCTTGTTTTAAAATATACATGGCCACAATCTACTTAAGCCCGACTCACATATGAATGAAAAGACTAATTTGGGTAAAATATTATCTGCATTTGCCAAACTAAACTAGTAAATGATTAGTCCAGTCCCTAAGCTCTCCGTTCCTGAAAAGTTGGTTCCTGAGATGGCAACGTTCAACAAATCAGAGTGCGCGTGGTTCAAAAAGCTGAGCCGAAAATTGTTATACATTGCATATACCGTCAGCGCGCACATAGCTCACCCTTTTCAAACTTCCCGCGCGAGTTTTCCCGTTTAATTTACATTGGAGCTGAATAAGGGAAATCGCCCAGCTATGAACGCGCTTCCGGTACATATAGGCGACGTTAGTTCTTTCTTTCGAAAAAGTTGAAAAAGAATGGAAAACTTAATTTTGCGCAACTAATAACTTTTTCCAGTTCCGTATAATTCATTCGTATATTTAACCTGATAACTGCATTTGCTAAAAATATATTGTAGCAGGTCTCAAATTCCATTTAATTATTAAATTGAAAATCAATTCATGAGCTGCATCACTATAAAGGTATGTTTTTGCAGTCATTCCAACTAAATTAATATGGGTCATGCAAAACATAATGGCCAAAAATAGCTATGAATTGCATGTATTCGGCAAAATAAGCGTAAAACATTGTTAAAGAACCCTAAAATCTGGCAAAACATGTTGAGTTTTACACAAAATAATGTCATTATTCCGATATGATGCAACTTTGATGGGTAAAGTTGTTGTTTTTAATTAATATTACTCCCAGCTATTAGGGACACAATCACTAAAATTGGTGAGAAGAGCTGAACTCGGCTGTATTGGTGTGCAGTTTGCTTGCTCGACGCCCGTCTTTAACGGCGTGAACAGAATGGCTAAACACCCTCGTCGACGCTTGCTGTAAATCCGAGCTTAGGGACTTGCCTCTTACTCTACCTCCCAATATCCGAGTAAGAGTCTACTTGCCTAGTAAATGATAGCGAGTTACTACAAAGATTTGGAATTTTACTTACAAACAAGGGAAAAGAAGCGAAAAATACTTGGACAGTTATAGCTTGATTTTGGCTTGGACAAGATGATTGTTGAGAAGACAAGAGGATGGGGCTTGAATTTTTTCGCAGAACAAATAAGGAGGGTAGCCGTTTTCCGAAGAGGACCAAAGCCAACAGAGTAATTAAGCACGTGTACAGGTAGAGAAGCTAGTTAGGCTTAGTTTGTATGCGTTTGTGTGAATGAGTGGAAGATGGTTTTGGTGTGATAATTATAGGATGCGGCGTTACACATTTCTCCCTCATGGCCATGTTTTAGAGCAATTAGCAGAGAATGATAATTACGGTCACGCGAGAGGAGAAATGCAGGGATTTTTCCCAAAGCCCTAAGCAAGTATTTCAAACTAAGACGTTCACGCAATTAAGGCGTGATTTACATGCTATAACCTTGTTACTTTGGACTTGATTCGACCCAGGGATGCCAGGGAATCACACACATTCCACAATTAAATATCTTCCGACTCACTTATTCCTTGACTTATTTTTTCAACCTCTACCCATTCTTCCCATCGCTATACACTCTTCTGACGTGAAACAAGGAGGGAGGGCATATAATAAATCTATTTGAAAATATTGTCTTCTTCTTTCCCTTCCAGCTTTAGGATTAGCCGCCTCAATCTATAGAACCTACCTAGCGTAGAACGTGTGCCAGGATCCAAAGGAGGAATTCAAAGGATTACACTTGACTGAGTAAAGTCAAAAGCTATGAAAATGTAACAAAAATATCAAATTCCAGACGCATCAAATGTTTCTCTCAGTAGCCCTTTCCCCATTCTTTTATCTAGTTTTTGTGGTAGTCGTTGTGGATTTCCTTGTGCTACTTGGGCATGGACCTCCAAATCCATAAGTTTATCCTGTGTTTTTAAGCCTGGAGTCACAACCCACCCGCCCACCTACCCGGGAGGGTTGTTGCTTCCATTCTTCATTCTTAGGGGATACATTTGTATCCCCTAGGAGGAAGAAAGAGGAGAAGAGTTTATTGAATTGAGTTTTAAAAGAGCAACTCGTGAAAGTAATTATAAAAGGAAATGATACTTGATGACAAGGAGATGGAGAAAGGAGGGGAGTAGAAAGAATGCGGTTAGGGGGAAGCAAGAGTGCTTTTTCTAGCTTCTGCACTTCTTGTTCCTAAAAGCTATATCTTCTTGGATTAGGTCCTTCTTTACTGCAAGTTTTACAGTTTACAAGAAGGAACGAGGAAGTTTACAAAATACATGTTGTAGCTGAATAAGTTGGAAGAGAACTGCTTCAGTATCCAAGTTACGATCCTCCATTCTTTCCCCTTCTCTCTTCCCTTCATGGAAAAGATGAGAGGAATAAAGAGGCGTATTAAGCTATTTTGTATATTAAAACATTAGTTTCCTCATTTTCTACTGTTATGCATTTCGACTGGATTTTACTCACAGGGTAGGGAAGGGATGGAGGCAAAGGAGTAAATGTAGTCCAGGAACGATGTAGAGAGTATGGAAAAGGACAGGGGAGAAAGTACAAGAGAACTATAGTGGTTTACGTTTCAGATGGGGTAGACGGGTAGACTTGTACAGAAGCGGTTGGAGAGAGAAAGCATTCACGCTTGCTGTCCATTCCGAGAATATATGCAAAGCTATGTAGGAGCTAATAGAAGAGTTTGTTTGATAGCTATAAGAAAAGAGTTGGAGAAGGTAAAACTAGTCATGTTAATCTTGATAGCTAATTAAAAGTTGCAATAATTTGGAATGGTATAGTGTCTCATAGTTGTTGGTTTTTATCACTTTATATTAAAATTACCTTTCAAACTGTTTCACAAAGTCCTCATAAGCAATTTTGCAAGTTTCCCACGTCGCGTTCCTTTAACATTTCAATTAAAATTCAATTAGAATCAACTCCATAGCCGTTGGAGACACAGACACAACCTTAACAAGTTATCTTGCTCACTTCAAAGAAAGTACGGAGGAGCCATCGCTCTCTCTCTCTCTCTCTCTCGCACTTCTTCTTTTCCTTCTCCTTTCTTTCTCCTCCCAATATATATACATTCTTCAAAGAGAGAGAAAGACAAGTTTTCTCCCAAGCATTTTACTATCCATCATTCCCCCACATTTCCGCCACGGAACGCATGAAATACCCAATCCTAGATTCAGAAATGCATATGTATCACCACGATTACAACGGAGGAAGGAGTAGCTTATTATATTAGTGTTTCATACTATCCACCGGCTTCTTTTGATTTTATAATCAGCATGGTCTTCTGTAAAACTCTATCCTCGGATTGATTAGATTTCGATAGAATCCTGAGAGATGTGGAGCAAAACTTGTTAATGAAAGGGTTTAATTAGAGAGAATCAAATCGTTCATCCCCGCATCTTTCGAAGATATTTTGGAAAAAGACTAATTCCTCCGAAGCTATCCGAATGAACTTCAAAGGTTGATAATCAAAGTTGTGGTGGCATCGATGGTGAAACTAGTTTCTGATGGACGGCTGATAATATGTATACTATATATAATCCTGGTTTGATTATTGGAAGGTGCTGGATATTAACTACTTGTTCTCATCCCTCCTATCCTGATATCCTGCTATTCAGCACGACTTGCTTTGAATTTATAGAGAAGTGTGTATATAGTGGAAGATAAAAACTTGACGGACTTCAAATCCATCCCTTACCCTGTAACTCATGTTTGAGTTGAATGAGATGAAATCAAGGATTTAAGAGTCTAGCTGAATTCATCTATCCCAGCAGAGTATTACTAGCTGGTAGTTGAGGCAACGATGATGTTGCGGAGACGATAGTGGGGCCGTATAGTCAATAGGCAATCCATTCCGGCGCACACGCTCTCATTACGATTTCCAAGACTCAATTTGTAATCGTAAAAAAAGTGTTGGGATGCCGTCATATAACTTTGAGTAAAATCTCTCCCTCTTTCAACAATCCAGCGAGCCTTTTATATTATCTGATCTGGTTCTCAATCCTAAGGTGCTATATACAATACTTCTGCATCATTTTCTCCCCTCTGAACTGAAGCTCAGCATGGAATATATACTAACATCTCCAAGGGACTCTGACTGAACTCTGGAAGGCTGTGGTGGGAAGGAAAGGAAGTGCGGTGTGATAGTTGCATCTGGTAACACTACTGGGATATAATATTTATGGTGATGGCTTTTCCACGATCCCTTTCCCGCACCTACTAAATCTACTTCTCTCTCGTTCTGTGTACTGGTCTTTAAAGTTTACATTTGAGCTTTGATTGCCGTAGTATAAAAGATTAGTGATGGAATGTGTCGGAGTTGATTTGATTCGTTGATGATGGATTGATTTGCTTTTGGAAGGAGAGTAAAAGGAGAAGGATAGCTGCTTTTCTACTGTCGTATCGTGGCCGGAAGAAACAAACATATTGCATTTGATAATATTGACTAATCGTGAGTACACACCTTGCTGCGACGGCGTCCATAGATTGAATAGGTGCTGACCGACAATCCCGTGGATGTCCAGGTGGTAAGGGAAGACCAGAAGGAGAGAAAAGGGCAGCATGAGCAGCAACAGCGGCAGCTGCAGCGGCAGATTGACCTGCAAGCGGTAGAAGATGCATCGGTGGGATCTGAGTCGGTGGATGATTGTAACCATTTGCTAATAACGGTGACTTCTCAAGCCGCATCACATCTGCAATGCACAAAACTACTACAATTTAGTTCAGCGTTCAATGGAGACCTCAAAAAGCCCATTTGGAATGATTTTTCACGTATTTATACTCGGGATTAGCGTACATATGTAACATAATAACGCAACCTCCTCGTCAACGCGGAGCGGAGGGAACGAAGAAGGCAATTGTCCTCGTGAGAAGTCTGTCAAATCCTATTCTCGGCGCGCGTGAGCTAGGGAGTGAGCGAGCAGGTCGGCAGTCAATCCAATCCCACCATTTAATATAGAGTGAATAAATTGATTGGAAATTGAATTCTAGGATTCGGCCCAATCCTTCCGTCACGTACCGTACAATAGCTCCACCTCCCCCATATCATTTTCGAATATGAGTATGAGACTGGTTCAAGTGAGCGAAGGGTAACAAGGATTGGAATCATGACAGGGAGTGGAACCAAATCATCCTTCCCATGAGATTAAAATAAAAGTTAAAGTAGAACACACTAAACCCGCGCGCGCTTCTTCATCTTCACTCCATATTCTATAACTACCTCCTTTTCTGTAATAACACTTCATGACCCTCATCATACTTTATGGTATTTGCGCCCGCCATTTCAAAAACTCATGCATTTCAAAATCACAATAAGATTATAAGATGACTCTACTTCTACTTCCACCCTCGTGTACATCCAAATCAGAATTAACTTACTAGTATAAACTTCTACTTGTGTACGGAGTTATATCTTCCCTACACCATAGAGGAGGTAGAAGAAACAAAGCTTTCTTCCCACATGCTCATTTTTCATCTCAAGAACAGAACGTAGAAGAAGAAACCAGAAGAAGAAGTGATTCATTTTGGAAAAGACAGGGAAAATGGTACATGGAGGAGGCGGAGTAAGATGAATAAGTGGGGGATATAGGAGGATATATCCGCTCCCCTCCTCCACACAACATCCCCATCCAGGGTCATCTCTCAAGGGAATAATTTCTTTTTAACAGTTGCACAATCAGATAAAGCAATTCAATGGGCTGAGTTTTACACGAATCAGATGAAGCATCCTAAATTGAGTTTACATTCTTATTATTTCCAATCTCCCAGAAAACAATGCACCCCTCTCTTCCTCATTTACCTTGCTTTTTCTCTTCCCTCTTGTGTACATTATTTACTCCATTGAATTTCCCACAACTCACAACCCTTCAAACAAAATACACCATTTGAGACAACAAAATGCCAAAATCCTTGAGCTACAGCTTTCCTGGAATCTCACATCCATATACGCAACAACCAGCCTACCCTTTTCATATTACCCGCCGATACTTTCGGTCGGACCAGTTCATGGACAAAGTCAAAAGGCAAATTTCCTCTAAGCTTTGGCTACTGACTGGAAGGAACTAGACATTTTGTTTTTTAAAGGTTGCTTTTCCTTGCTTATCCGGTTGGAAAGAATAATGGGGGAATTTGTCACAGCCCGTTTCCTTGTTTCCTATACCAGTACAAGATTAGATGATATTTTCCTTCCGCTTCACTGAGCAATCATGGGATATTTTCCAATTACTATCAAAATATTTGCTCCCTAACATGAACATTACGTGAGAGAGAGAGATGAGAGACAGAGATAGACAACTTTACGGTAGTCCGCCCGTCTAATCCAACACCTTCCTGCCTTTCTCTCTATACTCTATCTATACTAATACCAAATCATAAAGAGAAGCCCCGACCCACTTCCAATATCCGTCCGTACTAAATGCTAAAAAGATTTCTGTCTTTTATTCTTCCCCTCTTCATTCCCCATCTATTCTTCTTCCAGGAGCCCCATCATGTTTATCGGTTTCTACAGACGACGGGAGAAGGAATACAACAAAGTGCATTTATTCTCTCCCTCCCTATATTTGACGAGGATCAGAAACTCAATAACATTTCACATATTCTCCTCTATGATAATTCATACGTTCCTTCCAAACCAATATACTCTGACTCTTTTGAGCACTTCACTATGTATTATTTCCAAGAATTCCTCTTTCCCTTCCTCCATCCCACTTTCCTGTTTGTTTGCGAGCCAGCTACAGTGTAATCCATGCAAATCAAGTTGCGCTTCCGTCTCTTTCTATTTTATTGAATAGTTGAATAAGCTCCCGGAAAATCCTTTTGGAGAAAGCAATTGTAAATATAAGCCTTTGGTTAGACCGGTAAAATCCATCAAATGATGAAGGGAAAGGTGAGTAAATTGGTGAAAGGAGGCGGGGGCTATCCAAAGAAAGCTTCGGATTAGGAACAGTAGTAGAGTCAACTAAGAGCCTTGCGTGCTGTGCGTCATATAAGAGTATATGCCAGTATAAAAGCTGGCTGTTGGGTTGTGGGTAGGTCAGATTATGGGGGCAAGTAATACAGAGCGAAGGGGACTACGGGTGGCGGGCGGGTGATTGGAGAAAAAGTGCTCGTGATGCAAGGCAATTCCCCTTTGGAGTGTGCACCCTCCTTGTGTTTTTTCCTCGCCACTTTTTCACATGAATAATCCCCGGGCTCATAAAGCATACCGCAGGAATCCATTTTATTAGCATTTTGACACGGATAATCTCAGCTTGTGTGTGTATGTGTATGGAGTTTACTGGAGAGTTTTTTAAAATGCAGATCTCTTCCTTCCTTCTCTCCCTCCTACTACAAATACATCCATCTCCTCCGCCCTCCTCCTCACCACTTCTCCATGCTAACTACTGGTAAGCTTCTGTTGGAGGCAAACAGAAGCTGTTGGAACCGGAGCCAAAGTTCTAGCAGCAGTTTAATAAATACAGGGACGGTAAACGGGACAGAAACCTTTCTATTCTGTATCATAGTCCTCCCACAATCCGAAGAAATGTGTGGTGTAGTAGTAGGCAGAAGGATGAGGTAAAAGTTTTCTCGGGAAAAGAAAAGTTTTGATGCCGTGCGAGGAAATTGGTTGAGGGAAAAAATGGAATTACTTACGGGGAGAAAATATATGGGAGGCTTAATTCTTAATATACATTGTATATTATCTTCCCAAACGACTCTCCGCCTTCATAATCATTCCTTGAAGAAGAAAACTTGTAATTGCGGCTCTTTACGTAGCCCAACCTGTCTATCCATCCGTGTGGCGAATTCTTGTGAATGGGTTCATCTCACACAGGGAGGGTGTTAGAGAAACCATTTCCCTGTACTTTCTCGGCTTAAACCATGTACCCTTAACCTTAACACCGAGGGAGGAAAAAGACTTTGCTGTTTACAGAGCTGCAGCAGGTATAAAAAGAAGTAAAGGGAAGTATGAACGGTAGTCGTATCACAGCCAAAGCTCTCTGAGACACTGTAGAAACGTTTCAGGGTAACAAATAGTCCTAATTTTGGGAATCAGCAGGGATCCAGGCGCCGCAAGATCGTTACTATCAGACAATAACCATATTATATACGTGAGAGAAAAAACTTGTTCTCACATTGTTTCTCCTTTTCTCGCCCAATTCCACCATCCTCCGAGTAAATATGGGAACTGCGCCTTTGTTTGATCTTCCTCCGACTCCGACTAGCTTGCAAGGTAGCAGTAGTAAGTAGTAGTAGTTCTGCTATCGCTACTTACTTATCTCTTTGCTACTATTACTACTACAACCAATTAGAAAATTAGAAACCACGACTAAAGCTTATTTATTCTCACCATTCCTTTGGAAAAGTATAGTAAAGACATGTATCAATTCATTATTATTACTTTGGAAATCTCTCTTTGGCGTTCTTATTCTTCTTCGGTACGATACGAGTCCTCCCTCCCCTGATCTAAATCCCCTCAATTCCTCCTTCCTAAGCAGCTATACTAGTGTCTTTAATGAAGCCCTATCTTTCCTTTCCTTCCCCTCCACCTGATCTTCGTTTCACGTACTCTTTTTGTAATTAAGTTTTTTCAATTTTGAATTTTGTCTCCATCTTTTCGTCGAAAGGAGCATTTTCGTGAAAGTCAATGTTTAGCTTGCGGTGGCATTGTATGTTTAAAACTGAAAGAATCTGCCCATTCTTTTCCTATGCCTTTGAACAACAAGCTTTTGATTGCGAGAATGATTCATTTCTGGCATTAAATAGAAATTTAGCCACCCGGATCCCGTAGGGCCGTATCGTCTCCTTATAGAGGCTGCATCCTCGCCTTACGCCAGTATGATGCTCCCTACGATGTGTTGCGTTTTACCGCTTCGATTCTATACGGAACGTCATTGGATTACATAGTTTGAATTCGCAACTATGTCCTTATCTGCTTCTTACTATCTTACTAAGCAGTTCTAAAACAGTCGCCTACAACTAGAGTATAATGCGTTCATCTCTTCTTTGCTTTTTTCTTCCCTGATTTCTTTTGCGCATTCAAGAATTGATTGTATTTTTGAATTCTATTGTAATTCTGGCCGCTGAAAGAGAATTAAAGGAGAGAGCGGCTATACTAAGCTCTATACTGAACTGTTCCTTCCATCTATCCCTCACACTCCTTAGCTTCTTTCATCCAGCCATCTTGTGTACGGTTTTTGCTCCGAGAATCGAGACAAAGATTTATAGGACTTTTTGTTTACAAAGAAATAATCAAAGCCGCGTCGGGATTTCTTTATGCAAGGCAACAACCACCAACCATACTAGCACCAGCAAAACTAAACGAAGAAGCTCTGGATTTCTCGTCTAACGTATGAAGGAACAGCCATATATATATTAAGCAAGGAAGAAGATGCCAGCTGAATGAGGATAGCACCCGAGCAGAGCTAAGGGATGCGGCTGGAGGATAGAGAAAGCTCAATCTGGATGAAAAAAGGAGCATCTATTGATGACGTCTTTTGTCTAAGTGCAGAGGGTAATCTAGAGAAATCAACACCTCCAGGCTGTCCGTGCAGGCGGGAGCGAATATACAAGCTTATTGTTGTTGTACACAGCTTTACCTCCTTCCTTCCCCATCTCCCACACCTCCTAACAAAAGACTAAATTTATTTTTTCACTTTATTCACCATCTTCTCTCTCAATCACTCATTTTCCCGGTACATATATATATTAACCAAACCATTCTAATTATTATTACTTTTAGGAGTTCATCCCCTCTTCCCGACACCACTACCGTCACTGTTATTTCTCATCCCTCATTCAATCACTAATTACTCCCTATCAACCCACCTAGTCCTTAATATTTCGTCCAACTCAACAATGATGACAAAGGAAGAGGAGTGAGTGCAAGGAATGAAATCCTCGGGCTTTATTTATTCTATCACGGGTAGCACGTACAAATAGTCTCCCCACGACACTCTCACAACGTCCGCTGCCGCCGTCCCTCACTATGTATATCCAGCATGTGTACCTTGTCTATCAAATCACCACAGCCGCCCAGGGAGAAGCCACCTTCCTAGTCCTTTACCATCCTCATCTACCTCACTCTTATCTCCTCTCCTGTAATCAAAAGCAAATGCACTCACTGACTCACAAGAGAGAGTCTGCTCAGTTCAATCAATGGCTTTTTCCATCCATCATAACAATAAAAGTCCATTGTATGTTTGTTTTCTTCCATTCCCCGTCTAATTATTTTACACGTTCCAAAGAGAGGAATCACTTAAAAAATTGTTAAATCATCTTCCCATCATCAAACATCCTGAGGCCGTTCTATTCTCTTTCTATGCTGTGCATGTTGTACACATGGGTGATCTTCTACAAACCTTTGGAGCAAGCTGGAGGAAACGAGTTAAAACCGCTGCTGCTGGAACTGAACCGATGTTACAGATTTCCGATTAGAGAAGCGGAGGAAACATTGGGGGAGAGATCATTTATTGGATTTTTAAGCACGTTTCTTTATGTGTATACTCTCTCCTCTTATTCCAGCGAAATATTAGATGGAAGTTATGGAACCTTATTAATTCTTTTCATTATATTTATATACCATTCCAGAGATCAGATATTAGTGTGAGGGCATGGGCGGGGAGATACCGAAAGGGGATGATGATGAGAAGGAAAAAAGAAAAAGGAGATTCATGGCAAAAATGAGAAAAACTTTTAAAAGTCGATCCATCTTTCTCCTAAACCACCCGTCTCTCTTATATTCCTCTTGGAGAATATAATTCTTTGAGATGAGGGGAAGAAGACTGGAGCTTATGCAAATTTCCACGTGAGGGATACATTTGTTTCGACACACGAGAATACAAAGTGGGTAATTTATACTTGGCTTAATTTGCCCCTCCTCCCTCCTCGCCCTTAGCGGAACTTTCACCCGTTTTTTTCTTGTTTTTTCTTTGCCTCCCGCTTTTCACTGCTTTCCGAAGCTATTGCTTCGGCTTTAGACGATGCAATGTGCAATGCTTTCACCGCTTCTTTTCCCTGTAAGGTTGTCTATGGAGAAAATAAAATCCGCATAGGAAAGAGATATATTCTCAGAAGAAGACTAAATGAAAAAAGAGCCAAGATCTTAATGAAGCCTGATTGAGAATCGATGGTTACAGAGAGAAAATTGAGGACCTAAAAAAGCTCTCAAAGTCTCTCTCAAAACTTGATCATTATTAAGCTCAAGTTTGTTAAATAACTTTGCTCTAACATATAATCTAGTTATCATTCTTATGGCCACCAAACTAAGAGCTCCTAAAAAAAAATTCACCGAGCCAAGCATTAATTTGTATGTATGCCTAAGCCCCTACTTAGTCGAACTGGGGACACACATGCACACTCATCTTCATTAAGAGGGAAAACCCATTCCGTCCCTAAAAATATTCCTAACCTCCGAAAACTTTTTAACATTCACACTACCACTTTAACTCCATTCCAGCTCCTACTTTCTCCTCCTCCTTCTCTATCTTACAATTAACTATCTTTTAACTTATACGGCTTTCTTAATTCTAGAAGGTAGCGCTTCGTCCTTTTAAGAGAAAACTCTAAAGTATTTTACCACTTTAATGGACGGACAATCTCCTTAACTCTTTTGGTTTCAAAATCTTTTCTGTATGCTTTCCCCGCTCTTGTGAGCGAATACGATGGATTATGTGTTACTGCGTGTTACTTTCGACTTTCTCTTCTTCCTGCCTTCCTTCAGTCCGTAACGCTAACATTTTCTTCTGGATTCAAGGAACACCTTGACTTTCTCCCGCTTTCACCAGTGTAACCCTGCTTGCATTGTAGCTGAAGAGTCACAAAAAGGATCAGATGTGCTTGAAAAGTTGAGGCTATGCCCCTTGAGTTGCTTTTTTGTATTTGCCAGGAATTAAAGCCATACAGGGCTGCAAATTGACTTCATCCCGCTTTTAGTTTTCCTCAGTATCCATATCAAGGGGAGTGTAAAGAAATTGAGTGAAATTTAGATGACAGTCCTTCACTTCATTCCTCTGGGGCAATCAAGTAATCTCCAGAGCGTGTACATAAATAAAGGAGATGAGGGGATGGTGATGGTTGACGAGCGGATCAAGCACCCACCTGAGGAGTGTAGAATCTACAATACAGGGCTTTTTTACAGACAACATGTCTATTTCCCTCAATCTCCCACAGCTCAATATCATCTCCCTCACTCCTCTCACTTCTCACTGTTCTCACCCGCTAAAGAGGATTATCATTTCAAGATCCGGAGATTTAAGGAAGGATGGGGTTGGGCTGCTCCTGGCCAGCTCACTGACCAGACCAGCCAGCCAGCGCCAGCCACCCTCTTATTTTTCATCTCTATCTCATTCTCCCCGCTTTTCCAATCTCTTTAAGCCGACTTATTTATCTTGCGAAGCGGACACGAGGAGGGATGATGGGTCCATTCACACAGCTCATATTTCCCATTACTTCAAACGTTTGCTAATAAAATACATGAAAAATCCACACAGGATTCATATACTAGAACAAGCCTCATCTGTAAATCACAACCCCATAAACACTTTCCTCAAGGGGATTCTTCTCCCACTAAAGCTTCAAAAGCTTCCAAACCAATACACCCTTTATTTCTGGTCCGTCCACCAAACCCTCCACTGACCTGCAACGGCAGTATACACTATGCACCATGTCCAAAGTTAAAAGGCCGGTTGACTCTCGCCAACCCTTTTTTTCCTCAGCTCAGATATGTCTTTATGCCGTGCAACATCCCTTCCACACGGGATTTGCAGGACAGGAAGAGAGGCAGGAGATGCGGCCCGGATAAAAAAGGTTATCTCGTTTTGAGGAATATGGAGAGATGATGATGATGATTCTTTTTCAAATGAGCCGACTCTTTTAATCCTTCACACGAACCAAGAGGTTATCTTCTGGTGCTTTGTTTTAATCTTCACCACTGCAGTGCAGTGCACTACACCACCGGCCCTTGTCTTACATATTCATATCTGTTTCTCGATCTCTGTCTCGAATGAAATTGAATCCTTTGCTTTGTCTACTAGAGCTCGAGCTCAGTCGGATCATTTGTTTTCTTTCCACATTCTCACCCTGACGGGTCCCTGAGAAGGATTCCATATTTTTAATTACCCTCTTTCTTAATTTATAATCCTGAAATAATTCCAGAACCAGATTCCTTCACCTTGTACTTGTCTTCTCTATGTAATTGGTCTATTTTCGTGGTACTGGATTTATCAAAAGCCCAGGTTTTGGGATCATTAGTAAAAAAGTAACACTTGGTCCCCCTCAAAAGTTTTTAAATATAAAAGTTCCCCAGACATTAATAGCTTTTAATCCATAGGAAGTCTATTTGATGTTGGTTGGGGTTGGGGTTGAATACCAAAGCTAGAAGGAGAGACAAGAAACCTACGGTTTCGGAGCGGAGAAGAAAGAAAAAGAAAGCAGAAACGGTGTATTAAAGAAAGATTACTGTGCATAATCACAGTAGAAGACTTACTTTAGATTTTAGAAATACCTTTGTTATCCATTCTGCTGAAGAAATGATGGAAAGTGAAGCGGGTATCGGCCACGGATCGGGAAACGGGCGGAGAGGGTGAGCCCCGTAAAGGGAAATGGAGGGAGCGGGCGGGTATAGGTAAGTGCTTTGACGGAGGGACTGAATCCATTGGTTTTACGGAAAGTTTTTAATTACTTTGACAGTTTAATAAATGCTTTATGCGGTCTAAAAATAATTTGTCATTTTTCTCCGATATGACACTGACACGAGTTTCCAATCCCATCTTTCCTCCAACTCATTTCCTCCTTTCAAGCTAATATGAGAAGCCGTCTGGATTAGAGCATCCCCGGATTTTTCCATCAGCTCATTTCAGCTTATGCTAGCTTAGATCTCTGGAGCTAATAAAGGCATTAATGGAGAAGAAAGTGTCTTTGTTCGGGATGAGAATGAGGAGGGTGGCGCTTACAAGAATCTTTTCCACAATAAATTCCGCCACACAAGAGATGAATGCGAGGGAGGGAGGGAGATATAAACTCTTTCTTGGCAGATAGATAATAGATAGACAGACAAGGAAGATGAAAGAAAGGAAAGTGTACGCGTCACTTTGTGAAAAATGAACAAAGTAAAAATCCGGGCAACAGATGGATTCAAATAAAATGATTCATTATCTTACAAAATCTTCTAAGATTCTGCCATATAGAATCATAGAGAATCCATCATCCTCTTAAGCCTCCTCAACATTATTCATATTTTCTCCGGAAATCAGCTTCTTCCCCATATCATTGTAGATCTCATACTGTACCCAACCAGTCTCTTTCAATAACATCAATGCCTATTTTTCCATTGCTTTAGCAGCGGTATAGATAGACGAGACAAGCGCCAGATTGGGAAGAGAAGAACAGAGCTAAAAACCTTCTGATTCTCTCACACGAAATAAATTTGACATCTTAAATAAGCTAGGCAGATTGAAACAGAGCAGACAAAAGCAATCATATACATCTTTTTCATCGAGTTGATAGTCCACAGCCCCAGGCAGTTAAAAGTTGAATGGCAATTTAGAGAATAGTCTGAAAACAACTCGTAAATCTTGCATTTCCCCTTGAGTAGTAAAACTTCTTGTCTGTAATAATCGATAGTAAATAATTCTGCAACTGTTTCATTCCCTACTTAGTTACCATACCCCTATTACGAAAAATATTTGATTGGATTTCAATCCGACAATATCATTACATCCAAATGAAACAAGTTTCCAGTTCCCCACTGTGTACCTTCTTGCTCGTTCCCTCCATCCCTCCCTCCTCCTGGCGAGGACGAGGGTCGTATGCAATTGCTAAGCTGGGATCTATCCGTAACCTGTCTAAATAATCCATTCGCATATCTCAAATCAAAGTTCAGAAGTACATATTTCTTTATTACCTTATCACATTCGCCCTAACTAGACTTCAAGTATCAATTAACTATTTTTCATATATCCTTAAACTTATCACCCTTTGAATCCTCTCTCCTACCCTATTATGTACTCCACACTACTCACCTCACTTCTACTGTTGGTTTTCCAACTCGACCACTTCTCCTTCCAATTTCCTCCTCCATTATCTCTCACAGCCAGATGCAGGATGAAGCTCTTAGATTGTTGGTCGTAAGCGAGCGCAAGTAATTAGTAGAGTGCAAATTGAGGTGGAATAGTGCCGTATCGGGGAAACTGGTTATCTCTTTCCCACCTGGACTACTCGGTTTTTCCTTCAACATGTATGAAAATATTTCCAAGGATAACTCGCTTTGAATTGAAGCTGCTAGGGACTATAATTGTTTTTAATATGATTTGTTTGAAAAGATTCAAATGAGAGGTAATCTGTTTTGATCTAATAAAAGCAAGAAAACCTCGTCTAGTCTTTCCCACCCAGTCCCCGATCTGTCTGAAAACATCTGGTATATAAATTGAATTTTTCTTTAACCATGCTGAACCAGGTAATTTATTTTAGCAATTAAGTAAAATACTTAGAAATTCCAGTGAACTGGAGTGTTTTTGCGTCAGCCACTAGCACAGTCTATTTTTAAATTCAGTAATTTTAAACTAAGACAGGGAAAAGTTAATTGTACTAAACCAAAACCGGGTTGGGAGTCTAGTGTACAGAAGCTGTATCTGAAAAGCGGATTGAAGTGCATGCTTGAGCGAAAAGATTACCATGTAAAGGTGTGGCCATTTAATAAGGATTCACTTATTCTCTTAGTCGCTCGCCTAGCTCGAAGAATATCTTTATTGAGATTACTCTTCATATCCCACCATGGCCGCACAATCAACTCCGTCTACTCGTCTCGCTTTTCTCTGTCTCCTCGGGGACTTGAAAAGGAGCCAGACTTCTCTACTATTCCCAATTCCGCATTACTTATTTCACACACACACACAGTCGTGGATAATCTCAGACATAATAATAATCCCTACCTACCTACCAGCTTAATTTATTCCACTTAGTAGTTTATCCAATAGAATTCCCTTGTCCTGGTCGTCTTCCCTCACGATACGCATCAAAGATCCTTCTCAATTCATCCATTTCCACAGCAGTTCAGCAGTTTCCATACAACACGGCAAATGACTCACCTCCGAAGGCAAGACAAGAATGCAAAAATCAAAGCCCATTATTATTATGTAGTCTTCCCCTCCTCGCACTCCTCACTCACCCCCAGCCACCTTCTTTAATCCCCTCTCAATTCTTACCATAAACCACCTCACCTTTGATTTTAAATCTCAGAATAATTTCAAGGTTCTCCGACTCTCAGTCAAGGCAAGCAGTCGACTGGACCAGCAGTCTTCTAGCAGACAAAGCCTCTTCAACTAAAGCCAAAAGCCTGGGATTGGTTATAATGTGGAAGCAAAGAGATGCGGGAGGTGGGAGATAATAACGTAAGCGTATAAGTGCTTGATCCATAATAACAACTATCATTATTGCGTGCCCATCCGGAATAGATTGATCATTTATATGTAATTCTCTGTACCTTTCCTTTAGAGAAATTATAATTCCTAGCTCTCACTCTTTCGGTGACCTCTACAATAAAAAAGATCGTAATGATACTTTTATTACGAGAACGCGCCGAAGAAAATGTTGCTTAGGGTAAGACTGGTTTGTTGGCATGTTTCGCTCATAAAACTAATTTTTTACATTTTGCCTTAAACATAACTTAGGCGGCTCTGCAAACCATTCTGTATATTTTAGAAGTTTTAATCCTGATACACTAAAATAGCTAAATTTTCATCCACATTCGTAATTGACAAACCGCGCGGAAAAGGTGCTGCAAAGATTTCCAAAGATTCTGCTAATATTTCGTCGCTTGTTTCAGTCAAGCGCACGTTTTGGAAAAGCGCAAGAGGATGGTCTAATATTATGTCAAAGAAAGGGCATACACAAATTAGTAAAAAATCATCAGCTCTTCAAAAGCCTCACCTGCAGGATTATGATGATTCCCGTCATACGATGGGTAATCTCCGTTTTCAAGTCGATGCTTCTTCATGGACATAAACTGAGATGGGTTTCCATGCTGTGAAAGGGGCACCATTGGAACGGACGTCCGCTTGGGTGGACGACCAGGTCTGGAACTGTATAAAATCAAACCCAAACTTTAAAACCCCCAACTTTAACGCTTTGCTCCACACCACAACCACCCGGCTTACAAACTAAATAACTACTAAAGCTGCGATACTTTGCTAACACCTGCATAATATAATAAACATATAAACATACAATACACTCTACAGTAGATGGAGAAAGAATAAGAGTATGGCAAACTGCTCTTGTACAACTTCAAACTTTCTACAGCACCCACACCAGCAAATCCAGTAGTCAAGCTTTACATCACTACAGCATGGTATTTAGACAATTGATCATTTTTACACCGCCGCCTGGATTCTCTCTCTCCATGAGATAGCATGACAGGAGTAGATTAAAGGTCATGGAGCAAGATAAATAGTGTACACATGATTGGGGAGGAAAATGGGGGATGGTGATAGAAATCATTCCCTTTCGGATTTTAACTTTCCAGTCTTCATCCTTGTCTCATTCTATCCTTTTCATACCATTCCCAACCATCCCAACCCCATCCAAGAAGATGGTGTGTTGGATGGATGAAATGTATAAAATTTATCGCTCCTTTTACACAGTAGCAACAGCCTTTCCTCCCGTCCGGGGTATTATTTCATTTAATCCGTGTAATCCCCATAATCAGAATGAAAACAGAGCGAGAGGAGAGAGACAAATAAATAAAGCAAATAAGTTACACACTAAGTGCTTCTCTGCCTCTACATCAACCTTTCATTATATTTTCCGAATAAAAAACCATGGAGAAAGCTCCGTCTCGAGGATGAGTGAAAGATGAAGGTTGTGATACCCGACTGAGTCTATTTGAAATGTACAGGATACCCAGGGAAGGGTCTTCCGTTTGATGGGTAGTGTAGCACAGGAGAGAAATATTGTTCGAGATTCTTTGTGTGCTAGTTGATTAAATGAATGAAAGAATAATACGAGGATTCACTGTGGGATATTAAATGTATTAAATGAGTTAATGTAGAAAGAAGAAGAGGGAGAAAAGGAGAAAACTCGGAGCTAAAAGGGAGCAAACCTATCCGGAAGAGAGCACATGCAACGTCACAAGTTTGAATCAACTTCTACCGAATTTTTACCAGAATGAAGCTTCTTATGTTACGCTGTTTGAGGAGCAACGTAGAGCTGAGGCTTATCCCGTTAGAGTGTTATGTAGGTCGGTCGTTTAGGGTTGTAGTATTTGATAAAATGTAAAAATAAATAGGAGAATGTAGGTGGTAAAAACTTATGTGAGAAGGAACTGAGGGGGAGAATGGAGAAAGCAAGAGAAAGTAAAACAGGGAGTGGAGGAGAAGTAGAAAGAGAAAGATACAGAGAGAAAGGGAATTGAGGAAATAGGAGAGGTTGATAATCAGATGAGGGAAAAAGTTTTTTTAACTCGGAGTAATAAGCGAAATGCCATTCGGGATTGGTTTGCGGGCGGACGTAATAGACGTGTATGGTAATAAGAATTGACGGGGTACGCAGTGGCATAAAGACATCCATTAAGGGATAATGTTTCCCGAAAGGGAAAATCAATAAGATAAGCATTTAGATTGCATCTTTTCTTTCTAATAAGGTGAGCTACAAAGAATGTTTCCTTCCATTCAAGATTATTCATTCTTTCTTCCTCCTCCCGCCTTATTCCATATTCCCGGCCCGGCATCATCCCCCAAAAATCTAAAATCGTCCTTGTATTTCTCTTCATACTCCATAGTCCATACCAATCTCGTCCTCCTTCCTTCCAAACAACCGCCAATATTAACAAGCTTTTATGCTATCCCTTCTCGCTCTGCTTCTGTAATCCTTCTGGAATCCTCCAAAATGTGTGATACAAGCTGTAACAGCAAGTCAAGACACGTTCTTTTACCTTTTACCACCTTTCTCCACGTCTCCTCTCACACTGTATTCTTCCTACATATAATATATATTATACTTTCCAAGTTACACGACGCTACAACAGTAAGTACATGCCAGCCTGTCCGCTCCGCATGCCGGCATTCCCCTGGATTTAACTTGAATATCTCCACTCATGTCCATGAAATCAAAAAGTCTGCAGTAGAGCAGCACGGCGCTGGGGTTGGTTTTGTTTGGGTAGCAGAGTCTGACTTAATCTTTTGGGGCCTTGAGCACCTTCTTTAAGGATTTACATATTTTTCCCAGTCCGTCACATTATGCACATAAAACTTTCCCCGTCCCACCCAACCACCACCAACCAACTCTTCTGACTTTCTTTTCATTCTCTCTCCCTCTTTTTGATTTGTTAAGGAAAGTAGTTAGCCGCCTTGGGTTAAACGTTTTTCTCTAACCGCCTCTTCCTCTGCATATGCTTCCAGACAAAGTATATTTCTTCACCCCACCACCACCACTCCCATAAATGTATATTCATAATAAAGGGGCAAATAAGTAAGACAGGAAGAGACGCGGGAGGAAGGAGCAAACGGCGGTGTGCTCTGTAGCTACATTATATTCTTTCTTTCCTTTCTTTCTTCCTTCTTTCTCCGCTTTCCTGTCTCATACCTCTTTCTCTTCTCCATTTCTTCCTTGCATTGTGTAAGTTTCACCTTCTTCTTTACCATATTTCTCTTTGCTTTCTTTCACCAAGGCCACTTTGTTGGACTCATTAGACCCCTGTTTTCTTCCTCCTCCTCTTCCTCTCCTTTCACTTTTCTAAGCAGTAGGAAGGATATCTACGTTATAAGGAGTCCAGACTTTCACCTCGCGGATGAATAGGGATGTGGCTATGAGCTATGACTCTTCTTCCCCTCTTGCTTATCCTCGCTCGGATACATGCTGACTAACTCCATATTCACAACAATACCTAACTAATATACAAAACAGAGAAGAGAGAGGACGCGGAGCTTTGAGAAAATTTGTGGATCCGGACAGGGAGCAGGGGGGGCAAATCTCTTTCTAAACTTTTTCAATTAGGCAAATAAAGGTAGAGGTTAAAAAGCATTTTTCTGTAATTTCTTTTTCCATTTCATCAGAGAAGAACAAGGGATCGGAGTTGGGAACGAAAAATGAGAAAGCCGCAAGAGGAAGAACACAAGCTCCCCCGCCGAACTGAATACCCTCTCTCTTGCATATCAATATAAACAAATGCTTTCACTTCCGATCTCCACCGCTATGTTGCTGCAGATAAATAGGAAACTCGAGGGCGAAAATCATGAACCACTAGAACCACTACTACTTATCTTCTTATGCTTCGTTTCCACTTCAGTCAGTCAGCCAGCTCATGCATATTTTGCATTTATTAATAATGGCAAGTTAGTTGTAGTTGTAAAACTTGGCTCTTGCAAGAACCTAAAACATAACTCGCTTTCCCTTCTAGCTTTCACCTACCGTCTCGTCTCTTTGGGTAAAATACTGAATTACAATCTACAAAGCGAGCAACTCGGAGAGAATTCAAGTAAAATTTCCGCCTGTATTTTCTATCGGACTTCTGATTCATCTTTTCTTGTATCTAGCCTGAACCTAAACTGGTAATGGAAGCATGGAAGCTGGATGAAGATGGGAGTCAGAAATAAGGATGTTTATAACGAAGATTGCTGCTTCTCTTAAACTTTCCAAGAGTTGTATCTCTCTACACAGTACTCTCTGTTCTTTTAGCATATATATACATTCAGGGAATCTTATTTCTCTCCCTTCCCTCTGTATTATTAAATATCTTATGACTCGAGACGTGCAATTAGGCCACAAATTAATTTACGGCCTTCGAACCAACTCAAATGCGGACTAATTCCATCTTGTTGTTTCCCAGAGTCTCTCTTTCTCTCTCTAGGATTTCTTCTTCTAAAACATGAATATTGATGCCCATGGTTCCACATATCCTTTTGTAAACCACACTACTGCTGGCTGGTCTCATCACTCGCCATAGTCAGTGTTTTCTTCGGTGCTTTAAGCTTTCCTCACCGTTCTCTTCCGTAACTATTTCACTCTGCCTCTCTCACACATAAGCAATTAGGAGAAGGCCACATTTGTTTTAAGGGAAACACAAGGTTGAGAAGATAGAGAAACACTTGAAATAGAGACGCACAAGAGGGAAAACAGGGTATGTTCCGCTGGAAGAGAGAAGACGAGAAGAGACGAGCCACTAAAATTCTAATATTATTAATGCTCCTTTCTCTCGTCTTTTGGTCTCTTTGGTTGGAAAGATAAGGAGAGAGAGAATTTCATTTCTGAACTCAAAGGAGGGGGCAATTTTGATAAGAAGGAGAGAGTCGCTTGATTTTCCGGAAAGGGAATTCCATTCCTCTTGATTTCTAATAATTATGAGTCATCTTCAAAAATCATTCCCCTATAACAAACAAGTATCATCGTATTTTGTCTATCTCTTGTTCTAAAAAAGTGGCAGGAATGTTACCAAGATATTTATTGAACGGGATGAGAGAGAAATTCTATAAAAATCCCAGACTGAGAATTAGTTCATAGGTTTATATGTAGTTATCAATTTGGAGCGTATACTTGCTGAAGATAAAAAATCTGAGAATTCCAATCATTCCGCAGCCATCAAACCAAGAAAACTATTTTCTTTTCCAAAGTAACAGCACGGAAAAATTAGAGGTAGAGAAAGACAGCGAAACGGTAGTGGAAACATGCATAAGGCTGTTTGGAATTTTAGTCGGACTTTTCTATCAGTTCCGTCCCGTCCCTTTTGATCTAACACTCAGATTTCAACGACCTAACTGCCATAATACTGTTAAGCGCAAACAGAAATAAACCTAGTGTAATATTTAGTTTTCGCATCTTTATACCTGAACCTGAAGGTGCTGGTAAATATTTTGAAAGGAGCATATCTATCTATGTGCTTTCCATCGCTATCATTTTCATTTGTTTGATTACACGGAGTGAAAGAAGGACGTCTGTGTCTGTGAGATGTGATATAAAAGAGAGTTAAAAATTCCCATTCTATTTTCTCTCCCCTATTCCATGGGCTGCAGTTGGAAAGTTTAATTTCTTTAATCTAAAAGGAAAGAGAAAAGTGTGCTTGCCTGGAGCAAAACATTCTAATAACGTTTGTCGAAAAAGAATTTGAATATTAAGCATAACACCATAAATGATTCTGACATATCTCATCGGGATTTCTCCGGGAAAATCAAATAAGCTTATCCGCTCCCTCCCAGCCATTCTAAGTATAGGCAACCATTACATTGCTAGCAAGTCATACCAGATATCCGTCGTCCAGCCCTCCAGCCTCACTCCTATCCATAAAATGTTTACCCTGCTTGCCCGGACCACCAGCGCAAAGCCCGTCTCTGCGTAGCCTCCCAACTTCCAAAGGAGGGTTTTTGGATGAGGGAGACATTAATTTATATGCAGAAGAAAATAATGCCGGATTTTAATTCTATTCATAGAAGGGTGCGGGGTCCGGAAAACAAGTTGGTATTTCTCCCCGAATTCCCTGTTTGTTCCGGGCTTTCCTTGTCAGTTTTAGGAATTGTTTTATATGGTGACACGACAAATCATCCTTTAATAGACTAAATTGCTTTTGCTCAATTAAACAAGAGTTAAGGGCGATAAAGGGGAGGGAGGTGGAAAAATCATTTCGAATTACTATCATCTTCTTCTTCGTAGCCGTAGCAAAATAATCAAACAACCTCCTCCCACCAATCCAAAATCTACACTCCATATATACGGCGGCCATGATTTCATCCCCGAGTTTTCATCCATGCCTTCAGCTAACTAATCTGTCTCCATGTTTGCAGTTTCCATGCACATTCCTGAACGAATACAGCAACATTCTACACAGTTTCTCTGTTCCTCCTATTTCTCCGAATCATATGTTCATATCACAAATATCACCAACCCCTTATCACAATACCAACCAAATTCAGTTCTATTCGCTTCCGAGAAAAAATTTATGTTTCTAGAAGCAGTTACCATCATACTGCGGTATAAAACAGTCGACTTGAACTTTGGGATTCCGGTGCCCAAGGTTTGTCACCTCCACCTCCTCTCAGTCCTCCTCTCCCTCCAAATCCAATGAAAACTTCAGAACTACAATAACATTATAAATCATGGGGTTAAAGGGACAGAGACTACATATTTGACTTTTGAGTGGCAAAGGCCGATTTGGCGGAGTTGACTGTGAAATAATAGGAAAAGTCAGATTTGATGAGGTGAATGATTTGATGGATGCGGTGGTGAGTGGAATGATTTGAGACGGTTGCGAGGAGGTTTCTATGCTTCAATGGATTCTACCTAATGCGATGGGGAGACAATTGTAGGAGTGGAATCAATATTGACACTTGAATTCATTTGAATTGTAATGTGGTTATGGGTAGTGGGAAGGAGGAGGGAGTTTGACGAGGAGAACAGGAAGTGAACTCAAGATTAGGATGAAGAGAGGCATAAAGAAAGGGGTTTGAGATAGGAGGAGGTGGATCATCTTTGAGAGATGAAGGGGATTGGAAGGGAGAGTAGCAGTGATGTGTGTGTGTGTGTCGTTTAAGTGCGGATTTTTTTAAGAAGGATTGAGTCCGGGACCGGGAAGCAGTTATGAAGGCGGATAAAAGAGTGGTGTAAAAATCCGGGTAGAGAGAGAAAATGAGACAAGTTTAAAGAGATGTAGATGGGATTGTTGTGCATAATGGGAGAAAACGGTTGAGGGATTAATATTCAGTGAATTATTGCTAGGAATTTAGTGCGACAATGGAAAGGGCGTGTAGTACAGAGACGGTATGAATGTGTAAGTGGTCTTGTAAGTGGATTTACAAAATGGGGACCCTCCTCCCAACCCCTCTCACTCCACTGAATCAAGACAAGAAGAATACAAACAGGGAATTTAAGAGTTTGCATCAGCATAAAACCAAAAATTTACTCCAAACCAACCACAGCTCTACTATACTACCATGCTACGATACGACAAACCACATTTCTATCGTATATATATGTATGCATCGACTGAAATGTGTAGACACACTTTTCCTTTAGTATTATTTGCCCTCGGAGAGAAAGCTTTCTCTTTTTCTCTCTTCCTGTATTCCGTGTGGATAAACTAAAGCCAGAGACAGCTGCCGGGTGGAAAAAGTTAAATTCCGGGAACACATTTGACTCGAGCTCTGTCACGCTCCAAAGGATGTTCGTGCATGATAATGTTGACATT
The DNA here is from genome assembly GCA_906901655.1 of Sminthurides aquaticus. NCBI lineage: Eukaryota > Metazoa > Arthropoda > Collembola > Symphypleona > Sminthurididae > Sminthurides > Sminthurides aquaticus. Next base: position 1,296,790 of record CAJQTT010000001.1, read on the forward strand.
TTACATGGAACTGTATTAATTCTCCCGAGGGGAACATCCGCTCTCTTCCATCATCACACACTCTTCCCCGTCATGTTTGAATTCCACTCCCCCCTCCCGCGTACACATAATTATTGGGAAAACACATGATTTCATTCGCCAAAAAATATTCATTCCTCTTGACAACTTATCTAATCGAGTTTAGTGCACAAGAAAAAGATTACACATTCTACAGCAGAGAACATCACCATCACCACATCCTCCACGCCCTCTCAAATAAAAATCCCATTAACCCTCTCCCCACTCATAGAGAATACTCAATAGTAAAAACGCAATTACACTGCCTTTAAGAGTAAGTTGTGGTGGGAATCAACCCACCTTGTCAATGGATTCAAAGCCAAGGCATCTGTACCAAAATCTACATGACTCTGAGGAACTAGAAGGAGGAGGATTCCGCAATCCTTTTTATCTTAGCACCATCCTTACTTGCTAGTTTATTCGCCTTAATCCATCCCAACTATGTATTTTCCAAGCCCGTTCACAAGGCCGATTCAGTCATGTCGTAGCATAGCTCCCAGTCCTGGGAACAAACCTGTCACTCAACCCACAGTTAAATCCTTGAAATATTTTTCAATGGAAATATGCAAATTCCCTCGCCAACTCAAAAGAGCTGTATTCATCCCTCCCTCCCTCTCCCTCCACTATTTCCCTTTACAACCTTTTTCGAGTTAATCGTTGATCCGAGTTAATGAAAACTCCATAAATGTTAAGACAAAATCTCTTATTTGCATTTTTGAATGTCTACCGGCAGGGCTTTTTTTCTTAAAGCTCAGCCTTCCTTGTCACAGGCGCAATCACACCCTCTTCAACAAACTTCCAACCTCTCGTCTGACATTTCCGCCAAGCACGAAGCCCGGGCAGACCTAAGTAATCTTTCCGTAACCTCGGTTACCAATTGCTTGATTACAAATCCATTTAAACAAGAACCAGATATTTGACTCCAGGTGAAGTTTCCACAGACATTTCCCTTCTCACGTGTCATTCATTTGTGATGAGAGTCTCTTCATGAGACAGAGAGGGGCTGGGTTGTTTGAAGCCTCCTTCCTTGCATACAACGCATCAAAACAGACCAAAGAGAAAAGTTGATGTTTCTTCAGAAGCTTCGTATGTACAAGTTGAGAAAAGCAATGATAAATGAGGAAAAGACTGGGTGTTGATCAGTGATGATAATCTTTTCTTCATCCCATCATTCTCCCTTCCCCAGGAGCATTTGAGAGTATTAATATTTTCCCCAAGCTACTACCAACACCAACAGGCTCCTGCATCCTGCTTCCTTTCCCTTCCTTCCCATGATGAGGAAGACAGAAGAATCTTGCTTAAGCTATGAGCCCCGTCTTCTCCTTCATGGATTTCATTTCTCTGAGTTGAATGAGTGAACTAACTGACTCAACCAGAAGTTGTTTGTATTTTCTGGAAGGAAAAGTACTTTGAAAAGAAAAAGGTAGGATTTGTTGCTTAAACAAGATTTGTTTTGGAGAGGGATTTGTTTGTGTGTGTGTGAGAGGAGAGATCTCAAAGTGAAACTTTAGCTGAGAAAAAGCTCGTACTCGAATTAGAAATGTAATTCAGAGGAAAAGTAGAAGTGGCTGGGGATGGAGCACTTAGGGATTCATCATTCCCCTCTTTCTTAATTATTTCAAGTAATAATTCCCATTCCGCTCGCTCTTGTTTTATCTCTCATCTTTTTACTTGATATCAAACTAATCGTTTTCCTTGTCCGACTAATTTTCTCCCTTCTCCTACAGAAGACTACAAAGGAGTAGAATCCAAAGCATCCCATCTCTCCTCCCTCCCTTCCAACTGTGATAATTGTCTGTTAAGCGTATTACGAGGTGATTTCCAACTTTTAATTTCTTATCCACTCTATACCAACCATTTCCCTTCCATATGCCCTTTTAGCAATCAGAAGTTGACATGAGCCCAATTATTGCTACTTTGCTACTACTACCAACTTCCTATTCTCTTTTCCTCTTTCTTCCCATAATATCTATCCTGTAACAAGTCGAGTTTGCAAACTCTCTCATATTTAGCCCGTTAGGAACAGAGATTTACTCGTGTAAAAACAAGATTGAACAAAATACTATAACAAGTCTATTAAATCTCCTCTAACTCTACTCCTCCTCCTTCCCTTATCAGACAGGATGTGTGTTTGCTGCGAAGGAGGACTCTTATGATGGGAATCGTAGTTATCTTCCATCGCTTAACTTAGAATACAAACAGAGCATTAGCAGTACAATCCACTCTAATCTAGGCGAAGAGAAGAGACTCTTTTACTGGAATATTTGGATGTTATAGTCAGACTCTAAGTCGATTCTTTGCCAGTTTACCTGAGTGAGAGAAGAATTTTACACCAGAATGCTTTAACTAATATGGTCATACCAGCTTCCCATTCTACACATAGCTACAACTCATACCCTACCTAAAACCTAACCCAGCTCTATTTGAGCATACAGTAGTAAGGATGCCCAGAGCCAATCAAATAGTGAATTAAAAGGAAGAGAATGGTGTAATTTTCAGCCTTGAGTTAAAACTTAATGCTGGGTGAATATGGTGATGAGGAGGATTTAATATCCTCATTCTTACATTTACAACGGGAGTGAAATTGGATATATAAAGGATTTTACCAACAAGGATTAAGGAAGCGGTTAACGAGAGACGAGAGAGAGAGGAGTGAATTACTTGTATTTATTAATTTCCATTTAGAAGATGAGATATTTTCCTATTTGAGCTGCTCATCTTCCTCGAGAGACTATTCAACATCTAGAGGAGCGAATGAGATGGAGCTCTTGTGATTGTTTCAGAAAGCGGCTTTATCATTTTCTTTCTCTAGGATTTCTCATTTAAACTTTCTCATGATTCGGCGGCTTTTTAGCCGACTTGTTCTGTCTTTCAAAGGAAGAGCTATTGTTAAGGATTTAACGAGACATTTAGGTGGGCTCGATTACAGACGGAAGAAGGGTGTGTGTGTTTGGATGTGGAAAATGTGGATTGGGGAAGCGGGGTGAGAATGAGAATTCAGTGGGAAAAGGCAAATAGATATTGTATTTATGTGTACCTTATCTCCATGTGCTTAACTTTTGATGCCTCGTTCTTTTAGTTTTGCTTCACCTCCTCCAAGAAAAACAAATGTGATGAGTAGAAGAGAGACCCCCAATTGAGAGGCTGAGTTGGTTAAAAAATCTTCAAGAAGAAGCGACAAAGTAGCTGACGGCTAAGTTTCATAATGATTTTTTCATCTCATTCACTCATCCCTAATTCTTCCCCCCGCGCCTAAGCACATATTATCTAATCACCAAAACTAGAGCTAACCCAAACCGGGTGGGGATGAGGGAGAAAGAGTTTTTGTTTAGAAAGAAAACTTTCTCGGGATGATGTCAAACTTGGCTAAATACTCACATGTCTGAGTGTTTTTAAAAGAAGTAATCTGTTTTGACAATTCACTATACATCTTTCCTCTCAATCTCTCTTCATTTTTTACTCGAACTCCAAAACACACTCTCTTCCCTGGGATGATCACAGTTTCTTTAAAACGCTCGCAAACTTTTTTTCTTCTCATCCCATTCCAAGGATTCCAAGCTAAGAGATACAAGACTGAAAATAAATTCTAATGAATTTCCCCAATTTTCCCAACCATCATCATCATTCTTTTTTCCATCTCCTGCTTTGCCTCATCCCTTGCAATATTTTCCTTCTTCTCTTCCCTGTCTTATCCTTTCTAGTTTCTGTATTTACAAAAGTTTGGATTGTATTTCCTCATCTCTTTTATCAATTCCATCATGACTCAACCGGAAAAATTAGCAGGGAGAAGAAAGGCTGGAGGAGGAGAAGAAGAGATTGGAAAGGGGAAAATGAAATTGTTGAAACTTTTAAAGGCTACACTAAAGTGACTGCGAGGAGTCGTTGCGAGTAGGTGCGGAGTAAGAGAGGGCAAGACGATGTGGAGAAAGGAATAGAATATAGAATACTAAATGCGGAATATAGAATTACTCATTTCAGAGTGTATCTCCTTAACCATTATATCTACTCCTTGCATATTTTTTCTCAGATTATGATGATGAAAGAACAGAGTACAGTTGTGGTGACGGCAGTGGCGGGTATTCCGGATCTCCTCCTTGCTTTTGATTAACTTTAGCTGGCTCGGAGCGAAACAAGTTGCGGCTGACGAGGAGGGTTAAAAGTCGACAAAAAATTCTCTTCTCTCTCTCTCTCTCTCTCTCACACACACACATTGTGATGGGTGAAAGTGAGACATTCGGAGGATACATAAGTGAGTGTAAGAGGGGAAAGTTCCAACTCCGACAAACTTGCATGCTTCAGGACAAAAAGCATATGTAGCTAGTAAAGTTATACACACCTCCATATTCCACCCGCCTCCGCAACTTCTTCCCACTTTCTCTTCAATATCTTTCTGCTTCCTACTCATAAGTCGGAAGATTACAGTTTTCTATGAATAACCGGACACACATATATCCCTTATTTCCTCCTGCTGGATGAGGTAGATTGATGAGAAAGGGATACACACATCTCCCAGTTTTATATATCCTTTCGTTTCCGTTTACAAATTTTCCTCCTCTCTTCAACAAAAATCTCATCCAACTTCCATTATTTTTACTACTTACTCTTCCGTCCAAAATACTCATCGCACTCATTCTGAATATGTGATAGCTCTGAATAAGGCGGTAAAAATAAATAAATTCCAAAATGCTCATTTTTAGCGTGCCCAATTCCAAAGTCAAATATGCATTTCAAAAACAACCCCAGAGAAACTTAAAACTGGAATGAGCAAACCATACCCCACGCATTAGAAAAACGCTTATTTTTCCCTATCGTAATCCCCGGCGCGGCAACCAGTCATACTACCCGGATTCTCAATGTAGCATATGCTTTTCTCCGCTCTTTCTCCTCCTCCTCCTCCTTCTCACGCATACTTACCTAATTCCCTGCCCGACCAGGGAATAAGGCAGAGGGAGAGGATGTAAATTGATCCAGAGATTTCCTAGGCATAGAAATGACTCGTGATTTCTTTCACTACAACCAAGGGCCATTAGAAAAAACACAAGATAGACAAGGGAAAAGTCATTTGCCAACCCAACATCTCTTCACATTCGTCTACCCGCTTCGCCGTCTTCCCATCCAAAATGGAACTCTTAAAACCCCAACATGGAATCTCCCAGCAGATGCTCCTCTATTCAACATAAAAATTTAAATATTAATACAACTATCAACCTCCCCACAATTATGTCATTATATCTGAATACGAATGGAGAGGAAAGGAAAAAAATTATTATTACAAATTTTTTACCCTTCCTCTTTCCGCACACAACCCTCCGGGGTGCTTATTCTACTAATTTTGTCGGCTCTCTTTTCCTCTCCCGGTATTTCACAACCGCTCCCGCTCGCCCGCCCGGCCCCATCCCTTCCAACCCACTCCACTCTTTATCATCCGCTCGAGTCTTCTCCATGGAGAAAGGCACAAGCCGGAAAAAATATCGTAAAAGAAATCTCCCAGTAATTAACCGATGAGAAGTTTAATATCACTTAGTTTGATCACCACCTAAGTCAGACCTCGGCCTATTATTTTTCCGAGTTAATCAACCATGCTCAAGAATTAAGCTATTGAAATGTTAATTTCAGAAAAGAATCGCCACATTCCCTCTGATTTCTCATTCCCCTCTTAATTTCTTACTCTTCCTCCGACTGTCTCCCATTCCGTCTCACCATTCACCATCACCACTCACCACCGCATTTTCCCCCTTTCAGTTCCTGCAATTCCCCTCTCTTCTCCTTTATATACCTTGTTCTTTCACGTGACTTTATTCATTTTAAGAATCCTCCGCCTTGACTAGTTGGAACAAGTCAGGGGAGTGAAGAAATCTGAGAGGAGCCCTAACCAAACCAACAAGAAGACAGACATTGGGGAAGAATCGACGGACATGTGTATGTCTTGCAATATTTTCTTTTGAGGAATGCAAATAAGCAGAGAGAAAGTGGATGGACATAGGATTATGGACGAAGTGAGTTAGTTTATTCCTTCGACCTCCAGAGGAGCATCAGGAGTCAGTCAAGGGAAGGCAAGGAAGTAAGAAGAAGAAGAAGAGAACATTAGACAGATGGATTGGAAGAAGAAATGATTTATTTTTGGAGTGTGGTCATAAATTGTGCAAAGATTAGGGGAATAACCATACACTTCCCTGCAACATTAAATCTTTCATAATAAGTAGGCGTATTGATATTCTAATTGCTGGTATGCGATGTAATGGAGGTAACCCAGGGTAATTCAGTTGGGTGAGGTCGGGCAGATGGAAGTAAATAAGAGGGCTCCTATGCGCCAAGAAAGAAGCAAGACCAAGCCGGACACATGTAGAACAGGATAGGCTAGAGAAATGAAAAAACTTCTCAATTCCAATTACTTCTCTTGAATATCTATAGAATTCTTAGGAAAACTCCAAACCGTCATTTTTTTCTCTTATCCTTAACACAATCCTTCCATCCTCCGTCTCATCCTCTTACTTAAGGCTAAACATGATTACATCCCCATCCATGTCCTTTATCCCAGTTTTAGTAAAAGGAGGATTTACCAGGTCGTAACAACCCTGCTCCAACGTGTATTTAACCACCTAACTCTCGGGCTCCCTGTCAGAGTAATAAATTTGTTGACGAACCCCGAATTAGCTCTGTAAAATTATGCTTATTTTCTAAAATAAAACCAAGAGGGAATTATATGAAAGGATAAAGGAAATTAAAGTAACTTTGACCAGAAAAACCTCCACAAGTCCAATCCTCCTCCCTGTAAAATCGGTCAGCAATAATAAAGAGAACGAGCATATAGGGAAGCCCGGAAAAAAGAAAACCCGCAATGGAAGGCAAGTGGGTAGGAGTTATGGTTGAAGCTACAGTTGAAGAGGTAAGGACAGTATGGAAGCATATATGTTTCCAATTTCCCCCATTATTACCATTCTTTCCCTTGTTTTCAAAAGGTTCTCCCGTATTCTCTTCTTCACTCTGTTCCGAACTCCTAATATGTACATGATACACAGAAAACGTATAGCAGAGTGTCTCATGTTGAAAGGACGAAGGACGGTTCCGCATTTCTAGAATCTAGAACAATGAACAATATGATCTTGGCCCTTAAAAGGTGTTTCTCTTAATGTGCTAATGGATAATGGAGGAGGAGGAGGTGGATGAGTGAGAGGATAAGAGTAATGAATAAATAGAAAAATTGTATGTTCCCACCACGTTATTTACGTAAGGTGTAGTTAAGACGAATGAAACTAGAAGAACACCAAAGCTCAGGCTGGAAACATATGTTTAAGCCCATTAGTTTTTATACTCTTCATTTATCCTTAGCGGGCTGCACAAGCCAAGCTAGCTAATAGCTCCATAAGCAGATCTGGAAGGCTCTTCTTTCCCTGTTTCTTCATAGCCTATAAGTAAAAATCAGTGAGATTGAAGTGAAAACATAAGAAAAGAAAGACGGAGAGGCAAAAGAGGTTGTTTGATCCGCCTTTGAATGAAGGGCAGCTTTATTTTCAAATCCAAAATTACTGTAATCATTCATTTCAACTCTAAATTTCCTCACAGTCTAAATCACATGTTTGCCCCTCTCTAAGTGCCCTCTTTTCATTTTCAGCCTTATTCCAGCCTCCTCTATAATAATTATTTCACAACCTCATTCTTTTCTTCTCGCCCACAAGAATAGAATATTATCAATCCTCCACGACGGCTACAAGTCCGCTCCTACACCAAGCAAGACCAAAAACAGTACAACATTATTTCAAAACTTGGCGTAAACTTGCTTCAAATTCAAAACATTTCCGATTCTCAAATCTCAAACCCAGCCTAAAACTCATCTTCTAAGCTGTACTCAGACATACCTTGAACGCTGTCCTCTTTTTCTAGCCCATGCCTTTACCTTACCCTCTTTTCCTTCTTAATTCTTTTAATTTCCTTAAAATCCTCTCAGGTATGTGAGGTTTCAACTGTCTTTGACTTCCTTACTCTTCATCTCTTTTACCCGGCGGCGCCCCTGTCATTTCCAAACCTACCATCACCATCCTTCCATGTTTTATGATTGTCTCTGAAGGTAAGAGCTGGTGAATTTTCACTATCACTAGCCTACTATCGCTGTTCATTTTCAACGTAGTAAGCAATGCAAGAAGTGTGTATAGCAATTATATCAGTTTGTAATTAAGCAGCAAAAATGCATCCCGAATCTGCAAGTCTCAAGTTTGCTCTGCCCTTGACCGGCGGGGTTCAGAAACCGGCGCTTTATAGAACAATATGCCTAAATTTTAAACTTTATCAACTTTTCGTGTCTTCATGACTTTAAATTCTAATATTTACACCCTGTAGCTTGATTTAAACACCATATTATCTCCCTCTAAACTCCTCATTTTCGCAATTTATTAAACCGAAACAGTTGTAATTTCATCTGATTACCCTCCTCCCTCCATATCAAAGGTAGGAAACAATTAAGGAGCTTAACATCCAAAGATTAAGCGGATTTCTATTTACAAGTTAAGCATTCACTACTACGTATTATGCGGGGTATCATACTTTTTCTTCGCTTCGCTCAACCCGTCTCTCCCTTCCTCTGCAATTACTGTAACTCAGACACGATCAAATCATGTTCACAGAATTGAACATGCTCGAGAAGAGCGATTTTCCGATTAAGAAAATACACACGCAACCTCCTGGAATACCGAACACTCCATAATACTAAAGCCAGAGATAGAAGAGAAAAGGTTTAAGCATACATACATTTCGTCCTATTCAAACCCCCAGAATTCTGTACACTATCCAAACATCGGAATGATTTCAACTCCACTTGAATCCGACTATTTGCTACACCCAGAAATTCTGCAAACGAAATAACATAGATGTATCCTGCTTTACCAGCCAAGCTTTGTTTTTCGTGTACAACTAATTACTATCCGAGGATGTAGTAAAATTTACGAGTACCACTTGTGTTGTAATACAATGCTCACACACCACACAATATTCACGAGTTTCTCATTTCTCTCCTTCCAACTCTTCTCCCCTATTCTCCTCTCGCACGTGAATACGCGGATCGAAAGAATTAAATCTCTTAAAAATCATTCAAACTAGTTGAATACAAAAGAGAATAAAACAGTTTATAGCTTAGCAATAGCGAAGGGAAGATTCTATTCTTTTGTTTTAGCTCTCTTCCAGTCAGCTGTTAGAGCCCCTTCCTAATCTGAAGAATTTGTTACCCGGTTTAAGTATTAGAATTCTTCTTTCATCTTTGTGTGGCTTACTGTATTTTCAATAATTCCTTCAGATTTCGCCGCTTTTGGATTTTGCTGGTGCCGACTATGGAGGGCATCGTAGAGTAGAGGAAGATGTCGTACTTGTGAAAAGTATGTGCATTAATGTCTTGCTGCTCCTTAAAAGCCGTTAAACGTGCTAGGATATTAAAACATCCTCTTTTTGGTCTTTTGGTAGGCTTACAACTCTTTTGTTTTGGATCGAGTAAAATTTAATAAATGTTATACTGTGACCGCGGAATAGAAAAAGAATTTAAATATACATTTCCTCCGTAATAGCACAAAGTTTGTGCCTTATGGAATTGGGAATACGGAAAAGGGTAGTGTAAAAACTAATCAGCGTCCGTATATTGGTAGCGATAAATGGAAACAGATATTATACATGTACTAGGCACAGCGAGGCAAACGGAAAGAAACGAAGAGGGCTTAAAGATAGAGAGAAGAGCAAAGAGGGAAGAGGAAGAAACGACAACGACTGCAGGATCTGGTATGGTTACAGTAGAAAAATCGTAGATATGAAATACATTTTGTTGGTGGGACAGGGTACATTTGTACGGATAAATACTGGTTTGTGACGGAGCAAGGGATGATTAAGAGTGTTTAAAAGAAAATCACAATAGTGAGATCACTCGGGATAATAACAGTAATCATAATCATAAAATAAATTTATAAGAAGGTTGTATTAATTTTTACAAGTGGAAAATGGGATCACGATTCTTGTAATCTCTCCTCCATTTCACCCATTCTTGAGGGAGGGACTAGTCAGTCTTTGCTTGATAGCTAACTAAGCGGTGAGTAAGCCTTAGCCTTGGTCATTACAAAGGGGAGTCTGACAAAACGAGTCATCCAGTTTCTACAGCAGTCAGAGCCAACCTCCTCGTATTATGCCCGTCAGAGAAGAGAAGACGAGAAAAACTTAAGAAGAAGAATGAGACGGAAACTATAGAGTTGAATGGATGGGAATTGAGATAGTCTCTTATTTTATAAAAGGGTTATTCATATTTCTCTCATTTGTATCCACCCTCTCTTTATCGTATATACTTGCACTTGAAATGAGTTTGAATGTTTCAAGTATTGTTTAGAAAGAACCAGCGAGCTTACAATCCCGACAATTGCTTGTCCCACATACTTTCTTTCTATCTTGAAATAATCATGAATGAATCCCAGCTATTAGATGTAAATGGATAGTGAGATATGAATCTGGAGGAATCATTTGAATGATAATTGAGGACAAGAGGAGATGCATAGATCACGGTTTTGAATTGTAAATATTTATGGGATTTGAGGTGGGCCGCTGGACCTAAGGGTGATTGACAGTTGGAAGAAAAAGATAAGGAGGATTTCACCCAAAACGTTTAATACGCGCCGCCTTTCACAACAAAAACTTCCACAGATTGAGATTACAAGAGGGATAAAGAAGAGGGGGAAAAGATGAGAAGGAGACCTGAGGCCCTGAGACAGCCCAATCCACGCACCCCTCCTCCTAATTTTCCTATATACTTCTTTTTTGTTTTTAAAACTGGAAATGGCGAGGCCCAAGATGAGAAAAACATGACATAAGAGCAGCGCCAAATATACAATGGAAGCCATATACTATATACTGAAATTGAGAAAGCAAGTTTTCGGAGCTGGATATACTGCATACTGTATGTGATACACTGGGAGGAAGAATTAGGAATAAGAGCTCATAGCTTCTTCATCATTCATGGAGCTTGTGGATGGCACAAAGGGAAGTAAAGTTTGGAGTTGATACAGAGTACAGACCCCAGTGGAAATCATAGACTGGAAGTGAAAAAACTAGTTGGTCTTTTATGGAGGATTTTTGTAGTATAAATCCATAGAAACCCACCTCCTCTTTTCAACTTCGTATCCTCGCCACCAATCCCGGGGAACATCAACACTGTAATTAGTGTCCTCGCTTGGGAAATGAGTGTTGAAATGGATATAATTTCCAAATCCTATTAATTACCTCATAGCAAGGTCACCTATGTACATCAATATATTTTTCCTTCACCTCACCAACTTCTTGTACATGGCCCATGAGTGCAGTACCCATTTTTATTCTTGTCCGCATAAAGTCTTAAAAAATACATTTTCTTTTCAATTCCATCCCGAACTTCTTTTCTGGTGGGAAGAATAATTCCTTATTTGCTTCCTTCTTGGTTGCTTCCTTTAGGGTTACTATTACTAGCAGTGAATTGCCACACTCTCCTTGGTAAATGGTTGGGCAATTCGACGTCGAGGTACTGTGTTGGGTGAGAACATTAGTTTTCTGACTCGAGGAAGACGAAGAAGGAATAAGGTTCAAGAGGAAAGCGTAGTCAGAAACGGTATCCTTCCGTCAGATGAGAGTCAACCCCATTTTAGATGATAAAGAAAGCAATCTAAAAGACCCGCTCGAGACGACAGGTTAAAATATCTGAGTTAAAAAATGGAGGTAGCCTAATAACATAATAGCAGCGTGGCAGGAATTGAGCATTATAATTTACTCAATGTTTTCCACAACTTCTTCCTCCCCCGTCTCACCCTCTATCTTTGCCGGAGCGACATGTGTGTAAATACCGGTCCGCTAGAGATTTATAATGAGCTTGCAAGCGGGAGAAAAGAGGGGGATCTTTGGGGATTTTTTTTATCAATCCATAACCGTTCCTACGTCTTGTATTCTTTTTCTTCTTTCACGATAACTCCTCTTTAATTTTTACCAAGGAAATTACATCGACAAAATCTTATTCTTTCATCTTGCGGGGAGTAATTTTTCTCTCTCCACATGTGACATGTTACTCCATGTTAGCCGAGAGCGAACCAGTTCCAAATTCCTCCCTCTCTCTATATTTCAAGGAGTGCAAAGTAAATCAAAAGGAGAGGATGTCAGATATCTCTCACGAATTTCTTTCACCCGCTTCTTTCCCTACCTACGCGGGGGAAATCTCAAGCGGGCAGAGTCCCGCGTTCTGGTAAATTGAGTAAGTGTTTTCTACAAAATAGCTAGCCCAATACTGCATCATCACACCTTTGGATTCAAGACACCGAGTGAATGTGATGGGTGGGATAGGTTTGGAGATGATGGTTTTGGTCTGGGTCTGGATGGAGGACCGAAACTACACTTGCAAAATCTTTGGACCGGGAAAGAATGGGGAGCAGCGGGTAACTAACTGCAGCGAACATACGGGAGTGAGGGAGCGAGAGAGAAATGATTTCTCTTCTCTGACTTGTTCCTGGCTTAAATCAAAAATGGAATGCAAAAACAATTTGGACGGTGTCAACGATACAAGAGCTCATTTTTCATCCACCAAGCCAAAAGGAGCTACAAAGCGTTCGGACCCAGGATTTGACTCTGATATCCCCTTCTTCGGCTCAATCTACGCCCTTCCTCCGAGATACTCCTCGTCGTCGCTCTGGATTTTAAAGGGAGAGAGGAAAAGCTTCCGAAATCAGGGTCCTCTGGATAGATAGGGAGCGGGCATGAAAAGTCGGGAGAGTGTATTATACAATAAGCAGTGTGGGACGAGGAAGAAAATCCAGGGTTTTGCTTTTTGTTGAGTGTATTACAAGCTGGCGGAAAGGCAAAAGGAGGGAGCGAGTACTTGGTTACTTTGCGGGGTCGGAGGAGGTGATTATTGAAAATAACTGTTTAGATTCTGGATTCGGGGCATATCATCCGGATTCCAGCTGGTGCCAAATGCTTTATACCAACCGCTACCCACTTGTTTCACTTTGTTTACTAAATGTTTACGAGTTGGCTTCATTTGATTCTCAGCCTATATTACCACTTAGGCTCATCAACATTTATGATATTCAAACAACTTGGTGGATCACCATCCTCTTCCTCCTTCCTATCCGTCATCTTCTTCTCGAGAGATCAATTCCTTCCTCTGCAAACTGATATCTCTAATCCTCCTTCATACCATCCGATATCACGCTCTTCATCTCATCATCATATTATTTCTACACATGCTTTCTTTCTTTCTCCCTTCCGTCGTATTCCTATTCGTAGTGTAGTAATCCATTCCAAACATCACTTGTAACAGCCTTCCGCGCAATCATCAAATTTCCTGGCCTAATCGTCTTGTGAGAAAGAAGGAGAAAAGGAGAAGAAAAGGATAGGATGTCTACATAAACAGTTGTGCTTTCCTTTCGTAACCCAAGAATAATCCTTCATCCCCATCTTAATCGTTACATATGGTGATAATCATAAAAACGTTGGCAGCGAAGCGAAGGCATTCTTAAGCGGTAAAATACGTAGTTATTCAAATTCCCTTCTTTCTTCTCTGCCGACAGAAATCCATACAAACATTATCTTCATTTATCCCTTTTTTACAAAGCAAGCTTGAAAATGCAGTTCCGGTTACGAAACTTCATCTCCAACTCCATGTGCTCCTTGTTTTTTGTGTTTGCGTAAGGTGCTTTGCCACTCACATCGGAAGTATTTGGAAGAAGAAGAGCTAATTTGAGAAAAATATGAGAAATTAATGGAAATTTTCGGTAGCTTTGAGGTTTCATTTTTAGAAGTGCGACTCAAAGGGAACGTTTGATTAAAACAAGGGATTCTTCGTGTTGTCTTAGGTGACAGGGCAGTGAAAGAAACTAATCCTGTCTTCCTGATAACAACCTTCCACCGCCTCCGGAGCTTTTCGCGAACCGATTCTCCCGCCTCCTCTCATTCCCATCAATGCAGCCACTCGTCCCGTCTACGCCAATCTTCCCCATTTCCCAATGAATGGAATCGCAGACGAACAAATTTACAAAAAGAGTTCGAAGGAGATGTATCCGAATAAACAAGGGGAAAATCTAGGAATTCAAGAAGCTCCACCATCCTCACTCTGTTTGACTGGGATAAGAGAAAAAAAACAAACGAGCTGGGAAGAGTCAAAACCGTTTACACAATATGATGGATGATGTTAAAATTATTCTTAATGCAGACAGAGATATAATGTAAAGATCTGTTCATCATTTTCTATTCTCCTCATCTCCTCCCGCTTTACGTCAAATCCTTCTTCCGTTTATTTCCCCGCTCCTCCATCTCCTCCCTCCTTTCCGAATTCAAACGCAGGCTTCTTCCTTCTTGTCCATAAGAGAAGACGAGGGGAAAGTCCGGGCCAAGATCCAAAATTCTGTATATTCCACACAAATACACAGTTACCACCGGAACAAACCATCACGACTTGCCGGACTGTGTGTGTACACGGTTGAGTATACAGTAACCGTCTGCCGTTTTCAAGGTTTATCCCCACCTCCCTCTCTCACCCGAACATCTGAGATGAACTTGAGGACAGACGTTGTGCCGTTGCGGGTTTGGATTCTTAATATTCTTCTCAAACTCACCACACTTCATAATGATAATTCACTTAGCAAACCGTAAATCACCTTAAATTTCTCCCTTTGGTCTCTACGCAGTTGAAGCACTCTCAATAACCTGAAACCACTGTTATTATTAATAGACAAGGCCATTTTACTCTTGCTTCACCATAATAGAATAACTCTTTTTACGACTGGCCAAATGTAGTATTTATTTCTAGAGTTTTCGAAATCCAAACACGGAGCCACCCACCGAATACTAGAACTAAATCATCAGTGTGATGGAGTCTTCGAGCATTGTGAAAACTGAAGAAAAGTATAGCTGCACTTATTGCAATTCTTGGTTGTTCTGCAAGGTATAATTTACTCCAAGATAATTGACGGAATAAGTCTGAAAATATTTTGCAGTTTTGGCTCCTGGCTGTCCAACATTTCTACCCCTTGGTTTAGTTTAGTGCTTGCGCGAGGGAAGGATGGCTAGCTGTATTTTATCTTGCAAGTCTAGGATTGTGGTAAAATGTGGCTTTAGAATGTTTTATGAAAAATTATTGCCGGAGAGATGAAAAGAAATAAATGAAAAGGTTGTTAAGGAAGAACTATGCAACATATGGATAAAATAGGCAATTCTTCCCATCTCGTCTCCTTTCACGAGCAGAATAAGATAGAATGAGAGCGGAAGAAATATCTGATTAAAGCAGAGTGATTAGCTAATAAGGCGGAGGAGGGTTGTCGTTTTGAGTTTGGGTAGTGTAGGGTTCCAGCCATCCAGCCAGAGACAGAGTTGAAAAAGGGAAAGGATTGAATAGTAAAAGAAGGGAATAAGGTAGACTGCTAGAAGTAAATGGGAGGGTAGGAGGTCATTTCAATTTCCAATTAAGAGAAGGCTGAACATAAAAGTGAAGCATTATGGATGGCCGGTAGGGGCGGTGAGGTATATGGGAACTAACTGGGGTTTGCTTATAGCTCGGTAGTGATAAACATCGGCAGATATACAGTAGTGCTGTTCCTGTTGAAGAGGACTGGTAAGAAAGAAGTGACTGTGAGAGAGAAGGAGAAATTGAGAAGGGGGGAGGAGGTTGGAAAAATATACAAGGCGGGAATAGTGCGGAAAGATAAAAAGGTTGTGGGAAGTTGGATGGAAGGTTTTAATATTGCTTTTAATATGGGAAGGAAGACAAAAGTTTTGAAAAGATAATAGAATTGTTCAATCTCCTCTTTTCTAAATCTCCCTGTTCTCTCATCACCCTTTTTCTTCACTTTCTCCCTGTAATCTCTCCACCCTAGCCTACCCGCCATCACTTCTTCCCACCAACCATCCACAACTTGTACACCGGGTCTGGATCGGAGCCTTGTCGGCTTCCCAACTTGCGATTATGCTTAGTCTCTTGCCCTCTCATCTCCTCTCATCCTCTCTTCTTATTATAACCTTTTACTTCTCTCTTTCTTGCGGCCATACTGTATTTACTTTTACTATTTCCGCATGGTGTGGGTGTGGGTGACACTCGGAGTTTTACAATCCACTCCTCCTTCATTATTTTGTCCCTCAGCGCTTATGTTTGATATTCTCTTATTTTTCTTCCCGCTTCCCCCCTGCATAAGAAAACAACTTGTTTCCCTACTATCCCTACATTCTCTCCTGGTCTGGGTCTTTTGCACAAACTATGTATATGATTACATCTGACCTGACCCAGTAACACTAACGCTATTTCTTTTAATTCCCAATCAAGGAACAAACAAAGGACAACCGCCCATGGTGAAAGCCATGATAATAACAAAAGGGAAAGTGCGGCCAAGAATTTCCAAATTTTAAACGTTCAACTTTCAAGATACGTCCGCTCGTAATAATAATAATAATGAATAGTCCGGAGGAAGGAGAATAGAGACCGGTTTCTATATCTGCATAAATTAAGCTTTCTCCAGGGTGTTTCTCTACACCGCTCAGATAAAGTATAAGGGAATGAGAAAATAGAATATAGGATCACATTTGACGTCAACTATGTAAAAGTAATAGTTTCGTGTCTTCTCCTGTTTTGAAATAGAATCCTTTATGGATTGGCTGTGATGAGACGGTAATAAGGAGCTGTAATAATAATAATAATAATAATAGTGTAATATGATGTTCACTTAAGCCAGAATAAATTCCCCAGGAACGAGGAACAAACTACAAAGAGAAGAAGGTAGATAGAGAAGCTTCTAAAATTCTCCATCTATATATCTATTCTGTTGAGCGAAAAAGTAATCATAAGACTTGGAGCAAGCTGAGTTCTATTCCTCCTATCACCTAACCGCCCCAGCCACCTCCTCTTCAGCTCCAAACCGCTTTCCCTCTTCCTCTATGTCTTCCTTGTCGTAGTGAAGAAAGCAATACATAAGATATACACATACACATGTCGTGTATGGAGGAAAGAAAGGTTTGAATTTCTGTTCCATGAAGACTATTACAACTATAACCGTCCCTGTAAGCTTCTACTTATCACAAAATTAAAGTCTCAGAAGATATTCCCTCTCATCTGCAACTTGGGAGAGAATCTTATGCTCTTAATGTATTGGTTATTTTCAATTAAGTTGCAAATGGGGACGGAGAATTTATTTTGTTTTGCTCAGTCACAATTTTCTAAAGAGAGAGAGAGAGAGAGAGAAATAGAGAAAGAGCAAAGTATATATGAACGCACCTTCATTCAATTTTCAATCTATTGAATTTTCTCTTCAAGATCCTTCTCCTAGCTCGTATATATATATATATGTTTTCCTTTACCTCTATCTTTTCCTTTCCCTCTTTGTTGGTGGGCTGGTGGGTACGGGAGGAAGAAGAAGGGTAGTTAATATTTTGGTGAATTAATTCCCATGCCTCAGGAGGAAATATGAGAACATTATCCTCCATCCAAGGAGAAAGCTAAGTGAGTCAGGGAGAGGGAGATGGGAAGCCTAAGATTGTTGTTATACTCTACTAATGTTAATTAAAGACAAGTGAAAAACAAGATGAAGATGCATCACCTCCCAGCTCCATCCTCCATCATCATCTCTCTCAAACATCCCAACTATCGCCTACCGACCTACTGCTAATGCATATAGTGAACCTTCGCAATCTGAGATTGTTCTCAAGTTTTGGCTTGGCTGGTATACATATGATTACGGTATACAAAAAGAGAAGTTGAAGAGAAAGGTTAAAAATATCGGGTTTTGTCAGCTAACTTTCTCCCATCTTTCTCCACTGTATTATGTGTATCTATGCTCTCTACCTCATTGTCTGGGATTTTTACTCGTTACTTCTTCCCGCTCCTTTCGTTTCCCTGTGACTGTGACTTGAGAGGAAACGGGTTTAAATATTCCTAACAAAGGGATAATTGCTCGAAGGCAGAGCTATATGCTTTTGAATGAGTTACTCTCGTACGTGCACTTTCTCTAAAATTTTTAGAACCTGTTAAATACTGGATGTAACAGTTAATCAGCGTATGTACTTAATGCTTGAAGCACAGTTCAGAGGGTAGACTTTATATTTTAGCATAATTTGAAAGTAGAGGATCTTACACTACATTATATTACCTCTCATTCATGCGATGGATCGGCCTAGCTAGCGGAGAAAGTGCACAAAACAACAGTTTTGCAGTGCTAGTACATGAACTTTCAAAAACAGAGAGAATAACAAATAGGGAAAGTGCGGTCAAGCTCAGGGTAACTTTACTAGATTTTAGAGTCTTCTGATTCTACAAAAATGAAGTAAAAGAAAGAAATAGCAGGAGCTGGATAACACGAGTATATGTTTGCAAGAAGAAAGGGTGAATAATTTTCGGATACAACTGTGGAGTTGCGAGCACAAGAAGAGACGGAGGGGAGGAGCGTTGAAGGAGTGGAGTGGGAGTGAGCAGCGGAGAAGAGCTGGATGAGCACATGTTTTCTTAGGAGAGTCAGTTGGGAGAATGAAAAGTCATTTGATACGTTACGGTGCTTGGTTACTGTTGCGGGAGGTATAAGATTAAGTGAGGCAAATTTTTGGTTTATTGGGAGAAAGAGAGAATGGGGAAATGTTATTGTGGAGAAATGATGGTTTTCCTAGCTATCACGGGCAGGGGCAGGTAGTGGAGAATAGAAATGAATATCAGGAGGGAAATAGACAACCCGACAGTTAGAGGAAGGTAGAGCAAAAGAAATATGTGTTAAAGTTGAGGGGAAAGAAGAGAATGTATTTAGGTACAGAATTATGCGGAAGAGGGACGAGTGAAAGCAGAAGTTGGAGAAAGTCAAATAGGATGCGAGAACGTTTAGGGGCGTACATTTGTGGAAGCCATCAACACCATGCAAGGAAAATTAATGTTCCACCTCTAGTTTCTCTTTGAGGCTTCATCAAAAGAAAGTAGGGAAATGAGAATTTAGAGAGAAATATATACTACGTTTAAAATATTTACCACATCTTTATTTCTTGACCTTTAGACATGTAATTCCCTCCATCCCGGAGCGGGAAAGTTCAATTTCATGGTTTTCATTTTCCTCCCCACACAACTTTTTCCACCCACCAAATCCCCTACTACTCGGGTATGAAGAGGAAAACCTAATTTCATTTTTTCATATTCTCTCTGCAGCATTCATATCCATATTAAATAGCTGCGTAAATGTTGCACGGGGACCACTTCCTATCCTAGTTTGGAATATCTATTTACTATTTACTATCCTCTTCTTTGCCTAAAACTTTCATCTTTGAATACCAATAAAAACTAAATACTTCTCAAAATTACTATTACACCTTATCCTTCTTCTTCCCTTATACCATCCCACGGCTCCTCGTGTATATTCTCCGTCTTAAACCACCTTTTACACCTAAGGCTACGGCTCACCGTCTCTACTTTGGTGTGGTTCCTTGTATTTGAATTGAGTTGAGCCACACCAGTGACACCAGCCTGTAATATTGAGTCCCCTTGTCCTATAACAGTTTTCTAGTCTTCACGCTAATGTTCCTTGTGGGAGGGAATCTCAAGTTTTAAAACAAAAAAGAGAAAGAACTATCTCCAGCCCAAAAAAAGAAACTCAGAGAGAGGCATCAAGTGGGCTGGACTTGTTCTATTCTAGAGCGCATGTGGATACTGGATACTACGGGATGTGTCCCCAGCCAAACGGCAGCATTCCCATCTTTTACTTATTGAAGCAGCCCTGTGGTGTGGGCTGTGAGTTGGAGCGTGTGCGTGGAGTCAATGACTGTCACAAACTGGACATTTGTCCGCTTTCCAGCTCAATTTTCAAGTGGATTCGCTCAAATAAAAGCCAACACCGGCTCAGCTCTCACTCCAAGGGAAATTTCCCCATCCACATCGCTTTCTCATCATCATCAATCTAAAGAAGACTTGAACCGGAATTGATTTTCTCGCCATCCTAAAAGACACTTGCCCTTCTGCTCTTCCCTTTCACATTTGCGTACATGTACAACTAGCTTATTTGGAGCATATATTCATGGAATGGACATTAAAATTATTCACTGAGCATAGCTAATGCCGACCGACCATCAGCTATATGAGCGAAATATCTGAGCAAGGAATGAGAGAGTATTGAATTGTGAATCCCGTCCCAACTTTTCTCGGAATTGATCAAGTTTTCGTGAGACGGTCACAAGGTTTATTCCCATGAATAATTTCGTTCCTTGGTTTAGCAACTCATGATTGTGTGAAAACTTGTAAGAAAAACACAACTCAGAAAAGGCATAAAAATAGTTGGTGGTCGCGCCAAGTGATTAAATAATGTCTGATGATGGAAATAGTAAGAGATTTTTTCCCTAGCGCAACTCAGTCCTCCTCTTGCTCTCACCTCGAGTTTAGAACAGGCTATTGTGTTCATGAGATGGCCCATCATCCAGAAATCCGCATCACAAATGGAACTGGATACCCGCTAAGGTTGTCTCCCTTCTGCTATGCACTCTGGAAACCAGGCTATAGATGGATATATATAAAAAGTTGTATTTTTAGTATTTCAAATGAGCTAATTCTGTGAGTTGGGGATGTGCAGAACCGAGAAATATCACTGAAAGAGATGTAAGCTTTTCCCATTGCTGTAATCCATGTAAAACTTTGCTTCTATGCATAATTATGGCTCCTATTGACTCTGTGTCTGGATTACACGCTTTACTCACAGGTTTTAGGGCCTTCCAGCTCTTATTGTAGTAAAGGGAAGGGAAGGAAAAGCCTCTGTTTCGGAGAAGAGTAGTAGCGCTGTAATGGTCAAGTTTTTGGATCTGGTCGCAATTTCACGGGTTCGATGGGGAGAATGCATTCGATTTCGGTGAATGGAAAGGGAATCATGATGAGTCAGTACATTTCTCTGTGATTATGCCGCTGAAATAAATGGTGTCGGCCCGAGACAGCTCTTCTACGGACTAACGCCAGCCACACAACTCCTTTTCACCAATCCATCCATAAGAAATAACCCCATCTTCTTCACCCGGCTTTCCTTCAAAAACTCCTCTTCTCCAAGCCGGCCTGTCGACAAATTTTGAGCTATTACCCTTTTACTCTTCTCTGTGGGCACCCCCTGCTTTCAACATCCCTTCTATAGCCTTACCGACTGGCTCAATCCAAGGTGGTGTTTGTGTATGTGTATTGGAAGAGATTTGCATTCAATATGTTCCACTGTCGCTCGCCCGCCCTGGCTTGATGTAAGAGCGGACTAACTGTGAAATGAATTTATATATTCCTTCTCATTCACCCTTCAATGTTTCACTGTCAATCTCTGGATTCTCTCGGGGAAATGCTTGTCATCTTATTAGGACCATTTGAATCATTGGAGCCACCTTCCATTGTACTCCTGTAGATAGAAGTGTCGGGTGAATAAAAAGCGAGCGGCTCCTGGAATCCAACATAATTTATAACTTGCCCTCCTCCATCTCAATTATTTTCCAATCCCAGACATATGATTCTACGGAACCAAGGAGTGCATCCAATTCCAAACCTCCGTCTTCCTAACCACCAACAATTCAGGAGCGCCTCCATCCGTTTCTTGGGGCAAACCATCATTACACTTGTTTTATTTTCATCCCACCTCCAACACTAGTATTCTGTATTTCTTTTCCTCTTCCTCATAGTCTCTTCTCTCTTGCATGAATAATTAATGCCGGAACAGCTTTGTAATCGTAAGAAATATACAGTTTTCACCACCACCAATTCTCTTTCGACTCCCTATACTCTATGTAATACAGCGTTGAAACGGAACAGTTATACTCAGGCAGCTTACTCTTATCATCCCATCCCGCTCCGGGGCTGAAGTTAAACAAGAAGGTCGGAGGGATATTATGCTTAGCTATGAGAATTGGAAGTGGAGAAAGTAGCAGGATTTATTTAAAAAGTCATCTCTTGATTCCTTTCCCTACGCACTTTTGTATTTATCCCTTAAGCCTTTACAATGCATCAGTGGAGGAGAAAGGAGGAGAAAGGGTTGCAGAGGTTGCTAGGAAGGAGGAGCGAGAGAGAGATGCGGGTGGGTGTGAAAGCTCGGAGAAATTCTCTTGTAAGCGAAACTTGAAGAGCTTAGGGAAATCTTCTTTCTCATTTCTCCTCCTTATGGATTATATAAGAAAATCGGCAGGAGCTATCGGGAATGATGATGAAACGCATCCCTGCTTTACTACTACTCCAGCATTACTGACAGCGTGCATACGTCTTTAGGGGTACAGGCTTCTTTACTCCTTGGGGCTCTAACTGAACTGAACAAGAAAGCCAAGGAGCCCGTAAGGACTGCGGAGACCTCTTTGCGGTTTAGTTATGCTCAAAAGTCACCGAAATCCATTTTTCTGTAGGGCAGGAAAAATTTAATTTATTCCATAGTGATAACAAAGCCATTTCCTTCTCAAACTTGAGCTACAACCCCTGCCCCTGCTAAAGAAGGATGGAAAACCGGGAAAGTCAAGCGGTCGTCGAGCCCGAGCCCTCCCCCACCCCCATACTTATTCCATCTGCTCTTTTTCTCTATTCTTGAAAAGAATCAAAAGCAAACAAAATTTTGAGGGAGAACAAAGAACAAGAATGAATTCATTATTTTTCCAAGTAAAGGGGATGAATACAACGGAAACTTTGCTGGGTTTTCCGCCCTTTGAAGGCAACTCGTCATGTCTGCCATATTTCCTTGGCTGCTGCTCCGGCTAGCGGGCTGGCAGATTAGGATGGGCTGGGGAATGCATTCAACTCTCATTGATTCAGTGCACGATTCCTCCACTCCATGCCTTTCCAATGAAAATAGATAAAAAATTGACGACATCAAAAATGAATCATCAACACCCAACAGCGAACCATAATTCTCTCCCGCTATGGAATGCATCTCACCCGATATAACAATCCTTCTCTCCATTTCTTTTACAGGATTTGCTGTTTTGTACAGGACAAATACGATGAAGAAGATAGTAAACTTTTTAAAACTTGAAGCAAGCC
Organism: Sminthurides aquaticus; assembly: GCA_906901655.1. NCBI lineage: Eukaryota > Metazoa > Arthropoda > Collembola > Symphypleona > Sminthurididae > Sminthurides > Sminthurides aquaticus. The sequence continues at coordinate 1,319,810 of CAJQTT010000001.1, forward strand.
TAGAGTCCGCCGATCCTCTCTTCTTGCTCTGATTGTAGACTTGAGAATCCAACCTTCTGTTCTAACTGGATTTAGGGTTAGCAAGCAGCCGTCAATCCATACGTGATTTCATAAAACTCCATATATATTCCTTCTGTCTGTACGAAGAAGCTAAGAGAAAAGCCTTTGGATCGTGCACCCGCATAATTTACCCAAGACAGGAATATTAGTTAGGAAAAGGAGAAAGAACAAGTTCCGTCTTCCTTTGAGTAACGTGAGTCAAAGTATAAGTATCAATATCAATATCAATATATTAGCTTGATAATATTATGAGATGGAAAAGGAGCCGTTGCTAATGAGAACAAAGGACTCCTTCCAGGATAAGAATGAATAATAACTTTTAACTTGTTCCAGAATGACTCAGAACTTCTAGAATAGCATCGAGTAAGACAGAGGGAAAAGAATCCAAATTAGTCTGGTGCAGACGCGGAAAATCTTTAACTTGCTTAATTAATACATATTCCAACCAGAGCAAAGAAAGATAATGAGTTATAGCGTACAGATTATTATATGTATACGGAGCTGATTATAACAAACACACATTCTGCACTATAAAGTGTCTACATGCTTGCTCGTATTGAATAAAATTATTGCCCTCTTCTTTTCTTTGTCTTTCTCTTTCTTTCCATCTCTTCTGATTTCTCTACTTTTCTGTTTCTACCCCTACTAATCCTGCGCTTGATAATCAACCAGTTTTGATACTAATCAAACTATAAACCAACGGCCACATCCTTGAAACAGTCGCCTTGAAATTAATTAATCCTGCCAAAATAGATATTGCATTGCCTCCGGAGTAATTTTTCGCTTTGACTGCGTTTGAGATGGTTGGTTTGGTCGATTCTAGGAGGAGACATATGATAATATGTAAGAGATGCCCGAAGATTTTGCCCTTCTATTGCTAAAAGTGAGAGAGTTGCTCCAAGATGCGCACAGAAAGTGGGTGAAATCCTTTGGATTAGAATCCGCTCCAGGAGTATACAAACTAACATATACATAGCATATGTTATGTTTAAAGTTTAAATAATAATTGTACCTTCAAAAGCATAATGAGAATATAATCATGTTAATTCATGAGCAGTGTTATAATCACTCACAGGAGATGAGTCTCTTTCTCTCTCTCTATCTCGTTCTCGTTCACAACTAATATCCAGATCATAAACCCATTTGAAAACCAGTTTCCGACCGAGCTGTCCAAGCTTCCTTCCATACCAAATACCAAAATCACCGACACCTTTACCCATAACTTATCACAATTGAATTCTACCTCTATCTACAATAAGAGAAACAAAAGAGTTTAGCTTTAGCTTATTATGTGATTTCTCATAAAACTGTGCTGATGCAATATGCAATTAATTCCCCCGGCGCTTCCACAAACCACAAGATGCAATAACAGTTGAACAGGTATCCCATTCCTTTGGCTACGGTCGGTATCTTGTACTCTACACCGTTTCATCTACAAGTGAATCATTTTTTTAAACCTTACATATCATTAACACGTGTGATGGAGCCAGCAATCGGAATCGCTGTGTATTTCTAATTTTTCAGCACTGGAATTAAATTTCAAGGTAAAACTAATAGCTTGTATTGTTAATAATGCCCTTATTAAAAGTTGTAGATTATGTATCTGTTAGCCGATTGGAAAAATGTAGAACTTGCTTCGGTTGCTAATCCGTGTATAGCATATTCCGGTTCGATTTCCTGTGGCCATTACCATATGGCACGCCATTTCTCGTAATTTCAAACAAGGAAAGTAATAACATGTGTCTCTTTGTATTTTTTACCCTTGCATGCTAATATTGCTAATTCCCTTGATACCCTCGGATTTGTTATTTTCTTTCATATTCTGGAGATCAATCTCTATCCATCCCTTTTCTCATACACGTTTCATTCCCATGAAAATTCCAGGACTTCCCTGGCCATCGTATTAAAGAATCTTATCGAACCGCACACGAAAATGTCATTAAGATCATGAACGATGTGTAATCCTTTTTTTGTAATAATATTATTTTCTGAAGGAGTGGTCTTTAAACTTGCCAATTTACCGCCAAACTAACAACAATCCACAATCCCATCACATCAAGTTCATTCCTAACCTCAACACACCAGCGCAACTTCTTATCTTATGCTATCACTAAGCCTTTATCTGCATTTGATAATATAACTTTCATGTCCAGACGAAATTCTTGTTTTCCTGCAACTGCACCGCAACCTCTTAGCCTCTAAAAAGGCTGGAAGCAAATTCAGCAATGCTTTACAAAGATCAACGAGCACTGTACAGAATCTAATCATTTCAACAAGGGATATCTATATTCTTCCTTCTTTTTAATTTTTATCCTGCACATTCAAAGATTCTTGTAGTCATTTTTTTACATTCTTTTAATTAGTGTGCTCAACAAGTATTTAAACATTTGTGTAAGCGCTTGAAACAGCTTCAGTAGATGGAAATCCACCTAGAAATTAGAAGGTTCCGTCTTGCTCTAGTATCCCATTGCTTATCAAGAAACTGAATGCCTAAATGCAGCTATGTGTTTTCCTGATATCGAAGTTCTCTTACAGCTGGTTCGCAATAGCTGCTTATTTGAGACACTTTGTAAATCTTTGATTATTGTTGTTCTACCTTATTTATGGATTGGATGGCTGGCATAAATTAATTTTGTATGCTAAGAATGCGGAATCATATTCCTTCCCACTTTTATCGTCCTTGGTGATTATCGAATTGCACACAATCTAAATTCTTTCCCTGCTCCATCATAAAATACACGAAATAAATAATAATGAGTATGGTTTTCCAAAGAATCCATCATGAGACAATGCAATGAAGTGCGAAGAGAGCTGGAGGAGAGGGGAGGAGGATATAGACGTCCGCGTAAGTAATTATCCCTTCCATATTCATTTCAGTTTTCTCCAAAAACTCAGCTTCTTCTATCCCTTAAAAGCCATTTTGTTTTTCTTTCCCAAACCAGAGAATTATCATCGCCTCTTCTGCTTTTCCTCTCATTTTCTCCATACCCGGCCTCTGCTCTTCCTTGTGGAGCTTTCCAAGTTTCAGCTTATAATCCTTTCACACTCGGTCGTATTTAGCGTGCTACGTTATTCACGCTTTCCTCCTTGGGGAGAAACCATAACCCGCAAGACAAATAACTGGAGAAAGTGTTGAAATACAAGGATTAGGAAACCTTGTAAATGTGAGCACATGTGACAATTAGGCTACTCCAGAAGGCCGTCCATGGTATAGTGTCGCGTGGCAAGCTTTTCCAATTGTTCCTCACGAAAACAAAGGGACGGTTCACCCAAGCCAGCTTTCACATTCTCTGGTATCCGTGGGATTTCCTTGGAGGATTGAACAATTCCCGCTAAGCGACAGCAAACCTAGCTTTGCAGAGAAAGAGTAGAAACTATTCAAAATATGATCAAGGAAGGCAAGAGTTTTGTAAGACAAGACTATTTTGTGGGACGAGGTGACGGACAGGGAGAAAGGAGGCTTTTGATTCCAAAAAGGGACGGTCAAGTGTGAAAATTGATAAAGTAAGGAGATGATAGGTGTGGAAAGGGATCGGGAGTATTTAGTGTATCACACTGAGTCTATTTGCTCCCGCACCCCAGTCCACACTCCTCCTAGTCTTTAAGCCTTTTTACGGGATGACAATAAAATGTTTTCTTTCCATTGAAAGGTACACGGGTGGGTGAAGTACATGCAGAGATTGAATGGGTGTAAGAAAACATCCCTGAGGAGAAATCTCTTGGGGTCCTCTTCTCTGTATCTTTCTGTCTTTCCTCTACTACCAGCGACCGCCGCCACCGCCGTACCACTAAACACTACCGCAAATCCAACCCTCGTATATTCCCACTCAAATATTATTATCCATCCCTTTCTCATGTATCTTTCTCCCTCTTGGCCGCCTGTATTTATTTCTCTTTACTCGCTACCATATCCTCAGTTAGCTCCAGCCCTCCCCTCCCTGGCTAGATCCATAATCTACTCACTCTTCACAAGAATCTCTTGAATTGCAACACTGCCCTTCAGCTATTCATTCCTTCCTCTAGTTCTAGTACATCTCATTCATCCCTTTCACACATCATCTGCCCCACATGAGCCCACCAGACTAACAAAACAAATGCCCAGTCCGAAGAATAAAGAGAAAATCCTTTATAAGCACACAATTCAATTCAAAACAGTCCCAACAGCCACTCAAACCAATAAACACAACATGCCTTATGATCAAGTGAATTATTTTACGGCACACGCCCCGCACGTATACAACCCATGCTCAACATTGAATCATCAATGATAGGATAGTCTATCCATCCATTCCATTCCATGCTACTCCTATCTATACTTAGAAAATAGTGGAGTAGGGTATCATCATCACGGTTACCCTTTTGATCCAACCGAATAAATAAAATGTAACAAATTATTATTATATCATCCTTTCAACAATCCCATTTCCTATTTTACCCAGCGCTCTGCAAATAATCCAATAATCTCAACAATTCACCCGGCAGCCCATTTTGTTTTTCGTTCCGATTCTTCGTACCCGTCTGCAACCCCGCTGATGTAATCTGGTTTTGAACAAGAAGGACTGAAAGCGCGTACAAATATCCCAGCGTGTCCTCCTCTCCGACAAAACCTCCAACCGGGCAATTCCCTCCCAGGGGAAATACAACCTTGCAACTTTCCAGCTTAGACTCGATGGTTGAACAGTTTTAACTATTTACTCCTCCGATTGCCAACACTGACCTTTACCTTTGCATTATTTTGGATATACACAATCGAAAAAACAGATATTAGCAGAGATAGGTTTAACAGCTAGCTTTTATGGTCTCTACCTTCTGATCCCGTCATGCTCACTCACTCACGCCTGCCACGGGCATCATTCCCTCCCTGGAAGACCGCCTACCTAATTATAATCACCACAATTATTGATGTATGAGAATTGCCTTGAGGATATTAGATCTGAGGAGCAGTGAGCCGAATTAGCGTGTCAGTTTGTAATAAGCCCAAGATATACTTGTTCAAGGACAATTACCGCAAATCTACTATCTAGCTTCGTTTCAACTCTCTGATTTACTCAATCAGTCAGTTCAAGTTACACCTTTGTGTGTATCATATATTCATTTTCTACATTCATTTTCCAAGGTGTACTGGACTGCAATCATTGCAACGCGTATATCATTGAAATTTCAGGTTTCTGAACGCTTTATGGTATAAGACATCCCTTCTGGATATTCATTATCTTGAAGTTAATCAATCTGGCACAACTGGATCTTGGCTGACCCACTTGGATATTAAGCAAGTGAAAATTTTGCATAATAATTTTATTGATGGATAGTTCTGCAATACTTTCTTCCCATCTAGCAAAAGCATTGAATTTTCCTGGATCTGCTTCTTCTGGAAAATCAATGTTTTCTGATTCCAGCTTAGCAAATTAGAAATGATATTTATTTAAGGAGTTGAAGCCCCGAAAGTTTCGAAAAATATTGTTCTTGTCCTTCATACATTTTTTACCCCAATGTAACACTCTTTGTAGGCACAACACAGTCGACTAGTTCAAATGAAACAGAATGAGGAGTTCACCTGAATTTGAATTAAATCAAAATTCCTTGGTACAAGTCTAGAGTACTGATGTAAGCGGAGTGACTGGAAAAGGAGAAACAATAAGTCGGCAGGAGAAGCTGTTAAATAAAATTTGAGATTCAAGTAAGCTTGAAAAAATATGGAACAGGAGGGGCTGAATGTTTTGGTTGAGCTTTGAAATGTAATAGGATAGGGAATTGTTACTAATTTGGTGTATCAAGTTGAGCCGTAACCTTTCTCATTGACTTGATTTCAATAGTAATATGTGCCGGCCGTGATACACTGGAAAGCCGACCAGGTTTTACTTTTTCCGCTCGTCATAATGTCTTTTTAAATTCCAAAAGAAATCCTGGAGCTCAGTTGGAATATAATGAACCTCGTCTCTAGAAATCCCGAGAAACACAGACACACATACGTAAACCTTTCTCAACTACCCAACCAAACCGGCTACTCTTATCTACATTCGTTTCGAAATTTACTTTGACCCTTGTATTTTAGGCGGTGGCTCGTAGTAGTAGTGAATGCTTTTTCCCAGGCCGCCTACCTACCAGCCTAGCTGGGTGTAGATTAGCAGTAGAAGGAAATGCATGCATGTAGGAGCGGAGGGGATTCTCTCATTTTAGGAAGCCGAGCTCAGAGAGCACGTATTTTAAGAGAATCGGAGAAACAAATAGAAAACTAGTATTTTTCCTCTCGGTCTTTAGATTCATTCCCACCATCTCTTGTTTACAGGTAAGAAATTTTCCATTTCCTTCATTTGGAAGAGTGTGTGTGTGTGTGTGTAAAAAGTGTAATTATGTGTGTTGGTCCACGTCCGACTGCTGGCTTCCAAGCGTATTAAATATCTTGGTCCGCCGAGGATGAGTACGGCTTTTGTTACATGTTTTTCTTAAAGAGATACAGGTTTTTAGAAACAGATTCTCGGATTGTTTCAGAGGGTTGGGGTTGAAGGTGGGAGGGATGGAGTATGATATGATTTTTTATCACTTGTATACATACATTTGCTCCAAATACAACCTGTCACTAAGCCATCATCGGAAGGGGAAGGATCCCGGGTTAGAATTTCCTCAAAATCCGTTACTCCGTCTCTTATGTAATACGACAAGACTCTTTCTTCTCGGGGCGTATTTTGTATTTGTTGGGGGTAAGGAAGTATGAATATTTGTTGATAAGCGTTATGATTACACGGACACGATTTCTCTCTTCCTACTGTCCCCTGTCTGGTTCAGCTTCCTTTATTGTTATGCGCTAGACTTGCCCGCCACCCGCAACAAGTTTAAAACAAACCATTCAGTTACTGCATACATAACATGCCTCAAAAGATTTGTTGACTGGAGAAAGCGGGAGGGGAAGGAAAAGGGAATGTTTCTAAAGGAAATATGATTAAAAAATCTATTCGTTTCTTGTTTCTCAATATAATGTCATTTTGTATCATTTCCGCTCCTGTGAGCGCCTATCCTTCCCTCTTCTCTCCATTCTCCCTGCATAGCGTCCCACATATATCCATATATCCATATACCCTTCAATTTTCATGGTTTAGACATGTGTGGGGGTTGTGAGATTGCGGTGGTTTACCATATGGCACGACGAAGAGGGCACCGTTCAACCAAAAGGGTAGCCAGTAGAAACTTATAATCTTCGGTCAAAGAGGGATATTCTCCTTTACTCCCTCTTTAACCTTGGAAAATGACGATGCTGTCTCTAAAGCGATAGGGACCACTGTTTCAAATCACCACCGAACAATTAGGTCGGTAAGAGATTGGAGTAAGGAAAGGGATGAGGGAGTTGGGAAAGACTAAAGACTATATACACGAGGCTTCTCTATTGCACATGACTAAACTGGACAGGGACGGAAGAAGAGATAGAGGTGAAGCTACGGCTAAACTAGGGATTCAAGGATTGCATACCGATGGAACAGAAGAGGAAACGCTGGGAGCGCAAGCGCTTTTTCATCACGAGACAAGTCCTTCCTAGTCTTCCAAACCTCTATCTTACACAGTCAGCCTCACAACTCTCAACATGTCTCCTCAACGACAGTCCAACACAATGCGAAAATGTTTCGCAAATATTTTGGGGCTAATAACATGGTAACTTATAACCCTTAAAGACCAGAATGCAACGCTGATTTGCTGTGTGCAAATTATGGCACATTCAAAACGTTGCGCACAGTTGTGACGAGAAATGGTTAAGACCTTGTATTACCCCGAACTCTTTTCTAGCTGATTACAACTTTACAACTCGGTCCTGCAACCGCTCCAGGGGTACTGATGCAGCTCTGCAACGCTACGTTTGATCTCCTCCAAAAGGTGCAAAAGTGGAAGATAGTAAGCATTTTTCACCTGCTGTGATGTGGCTTTTGAATCATTACGGAAGCGTTCATGATGATACACGCCAAGGAAAAATGACTTTGAGGGTCAAAAAAACGGTGAGGGATTGGGAGAAATTTACGTGATGACAGAGGAGTCGAGCAAGGCGAGGATGAATTCATAAGCATTTTTATGCTTTATGGCATAGGGATAGGGACAGGAACTGAGAAATATATACAAAGTTGGAGGTTGGAAGGATGGTGGTGGGATGGAACACGTTGTAATAAGGGTGTGGAATTGGATTTGAATGGCACGCTTGAAGCTTGGAGGTAAAGTTTTGCATACTCAAGTGCAAAATGTGGATTTACGTCCAATCCACCTAGGGAAAATAAAGATTTGGTCTTGAAGAAACAATTTCAAGTTGAGCGTAGTTTAGGTGGGATTGCGAAGCTAAGAAGTGAGCAAGAGTTTGTGTGAAAAAGAGTTTTTGATGAATAAAAATCTTTATGGATCATGACACGATCTATGTGTTGTTACTCTGAGTATATACTTTGTAGCTGGGATGGGAGTATGCGGATCTTGTTCATCCTCCGAGTTTTAAAGCAAGTAACATGTACAAAAGACCTCGGAAAAGGTTATGCATACTGCCTGAGTTGCCTGAGTGAAGTTTACAGGCTATACACAAGCTTGGAATGATTGGCTCAAGTGAGTGAAACAACTAGCTTTGGGCAAAACAAGGATAATCTTTTCCGATTTCAATATGACTAATTCCAAGATGATTGTCTGCTTTATGGAATGGTCATTGAATGTTTAGCATCTTTGTATTTAAGGATTAAGGACTGGTTTGATGAATACGCTGAACATGCATTCTTGTTACGCCCAAGTCACTCAATTCCTCTTTTTCTTTTCATTTTCCTCCCCTATAACCATCACATGAGTTCTTCCCTATATTATCATCATCATGAACATCACAAATCCTAGTGTCCTTTACCAATCTTCCGAGCCCACAGAAGATCTGGAATTGGGAGATTCATTTCATCCAGCCGATAAAAAATATTCAGTTTTACAGGATTTAACTAAGACCACTTAGCTTAGTTCAGTTCCTCCATGTGTTTGTCTACAGGCCAATGGAGCCAGAGCATCATGCATGCATTCAGCCTTCTTCTCATACTTCTTTTACTAATATATTATACAAAAGTTTACTCGAAGGTGTCTGTTTTTTCTTTTCTTTGATCCCTGCCTTTTCCTACCATGTGATGATCATTCCATCCATGATTCCATCTCTCTCTCTCTCTCTCGAATGGACTTGTACTTTAGAATATCTCGTGTCTTTACTTTAATGCCCGCTGGTATTTTGAATATATGGATGGACGGATGGATGGACGGACGGACAGATGGATGGATGGACGATTAGAGGATCAAAGATGAAGAAGGAGGAGGCTTGGTTTGTGGAAGAAGAAGGTAAGAAGAAGAAGCAAGTTATCGGGGAAAGGCTTTGGATTTTTTAGGAGGAAAAATGTGAAATATTTGTAATGAAGAGCTCTCTTGAATTTTCACACTTTGAATCTAAACAATGCCTCATCACTTTCGGACATTGTTTCCCCAACAGCTAATAACCCCGCCAGAATTCTCTCATGAGAAGGGGAGGATCCCTCCTCATCCAGTCTCTAAAGTATTTTCTCCAAGGGCACGGGCCTTACTCGATTTACGAAACTAACTTGGAGTAATGCACAAAAAGGGAGATAGAAAAAGAAGCATTTCCTCATCCTCTTCATCACCCTAGCACGCTTCTTCTTCCTATTTGAACCCATTGCAGAGTGGAGAGTCTAGAAATTTTTACCTGGTCAATATCAGAGGTCGTGTAATTACGCACACACACACACACAATAACATTTAGCTCCAAGCTTTCCAGTCATCCAGTCTCTTCCCATTCCCAACCAACATTCAAACAATCCATTTAAGGCCTATAGGCAATCCCGGCCTACCTTTCAAAACCTGGCCGTCTCCTTCAACTCGTACATGTGTAATGATAATAATAACTAAATAATAAGGTACACTACTATCATATTTTTGTATTTTCTCAATTTTTCAGCTATGAGATTAAACGCTTTTCACCCATCAAATTAATTCCAAACCAAAAGAGGGCAATAAGTTCTGCATTCCAGAGAAAGAAACAATATTCTCCCTATATTATTCCCTATCTTCCTTCAATCTTCCGGAAGAAACGTATTCGACCATCCCTCCTAACCTCTATTCTGTAAGCTATTACTATTTCTGGTATAATAATGTAAACCTAGCCAGAATTTCATGGGTGCTCTTTTCCCTCCCCTTGCGTAATATCTTACCGCTCAGTCCATCAATCCCCATTTACATCCTTCGTCCACCTTTTTAAAAATGGACATACACTGGATGATGAGGGGAGATGTTTGTGGGGAATAAGGATATTTGTGGGAAACTATCCCAATGTCCGATATAATTACCACGTATTATCAAACCTAGCATTATTCCATTCACACGCCCCCACAAGTTGAACTTGTTCTTTCCCTCCTACCCTCTTATGGACTGATTTCTCAATCTTTGGAATTCTTTACCATATCTATTATCTTTGTTGCCAATCATTCAATTTGAAAAAATTCAAACGATTTCATTCTTTCAAAGAGCAGATGTGAGTGAGTCTTTAGCTAGTAAACAATGTCGATTTTAAATGCGTTTTACTTTGACTGTTAATAGCTTCTAACGTTGAGCTAATTTTAACGAATCAATTGGATTACTAGTAATGTTTATGAGGATAATAAGTAGTAACTAATAAGAAATTGCACAGTAATGTTTAGAATGGATAGTTTTGGAGTGTGTTATGCTAACTAACTAATGAGGATGAGATTAAGAAGAAAGTTTGGAAGATGCTTATAGTAATTGAAAGACGTGTCACTAGGCGTTGATCAGTCATTGTAATGCTTGATGAGCCTTTCAATTACTCGTCAAAGTCGTTGATGCTTGTGCTCTGCTTTAATAGCTATAAGCTTTAGAATTGTGCTATTGGGATGTACAATCTGCGTGATAGAGATCTGAGGATTCCTTGCGATTTGTGATATCTGCAGCTAGTTTTTCACATGCATGGCTAAGACAGTGAGTTGAGTGGCAAAGAGTAAAAAAAGATGAGAATGAATTGGATTCCGGGCATGTTTAATATGTAAATACTGAAAGGGAATAGAAATATAAGGAGTTGCTCACATCTGCATTACATATTGAGTAGAAGGTTCATATGAAGTAAAAGATTAAAGGAGGAGACAGAGAGAGGTGAGTGAGTGATTTGTGAAATGAATAATTATGATGATTGCTATCTTGAATTCTCTACATGGTCTCACTCTATTGTCTTGAATTAATTAGCTATTTTAATCGCCACTTTTTAAAAGGGACGGGAACAAGTCGGATAATAGATAAGCCTTTCTGTACCCCAACAGCCAGACTTCCTTCTTCCATTACAACATGATTACGAGCAGAGTAGAAGAGTAGGAATTATTCTTACATTCAGGGGCGCAGATTGGATTGCACAAAGTTTCTTGTAAAATAAAAATCCTCTGAAAAAATATAACCACATGCAGGCAACAACCAAGCTTTGGCAAATGCTGTTACATGGATGGAGTCATGGATGGAATCATACGACCAGGGAGAAAGCCGAGAAGAAAGAGTTGAGAGAAGATTAGGAAGCTAATGATTTGTAGGGGGAAATGCTCGTAATGGTAGCGGTAGGGTATTGGGTCTTAGCTAGTCTTGCTCCACAACGGAGTGTACCCGGGAAAGGAGGTGCGGAATACCCAAGAGTCTACATTTAAAAGAAATCAACTGCTTCTGATTTTAATATCCAATTTTTACAAGACGCTATACAGCTAAGCTCTTTCCCTCTTCTACTTGGCTTTCTTAAATCTTTTTTTCGCCCTTGTTAGTAGCATAAAGGGAAGGGAAGAGAGAGAGAGAGAGAGAGAGAGAGAGAGAGAGAGAGAGAGAGAAAGTCTTTTACTGTTCCGGGAGAAGATATCCTTTTGCATCAAGCAGAACGAGAGGTATATTATGGAAAGTGAGTCGGATAATTTGATGTGCTTTCTCCGGGGGTGTTGAATGAGAATCGTAGATAGTAAGTTACCGAAGAACTTGTTCTTTTTTTCAGCCGTATATCTTTGTAATGCACACAATGGAAATTTTTCCCCTCATCGCTTTCTCCCTGCCACTCAGCCGCATTTGATGTACCAAATACTAAATACCGAAGCGACCAGGCAGAATTTTTTCTGCAGCCACTTTCACTGTAAATACTCGGAGGATTGTGGAGGGATGAATAAGAAAAGGGATTTTATGATATGGAGTGTAAAATGAGCTTCCCCCAGAAAACCATATTATATTTTTACTCATCCCCCTTCATAATATTCCTAACTCCTACTCATCATACACCCGGCTACAAATCCGAATTATAATAATACTACTTATACTTTTCCCCATCTTCTCCTTCCCTTCACCTCCTCCTTGGTCCATAGTGGGACCGGGACCATTAAATATTCGTTAAAAAATCTTGTCATGCATTTTACCCAATCCTCAGCGGCGGCGATATAAACAGTAATATGCACGGTAAAAATAATTCTTTGTCATTAGCCATTAGCCCCATCGAATATGCTGCACTTCATACTTTCACTCCTTCTTCAGTCATTCATTTTCTCTGAATAGGGGTCCGTATTGCTAGCTACTCTCCCCGTTTTGCCGCGCGACGGAGACGGCCGAATCCATAATCCATCCCATTCCGAACCAAGCCGGGTAACATAACATCAATGCAACACTGTAGGAAGATGAAGCTCTGACAGCGGACAGGGAAGAGAGATGAGGGCCAGAGCTTAGTTTTTAGCCGTGGAGACATCTCAATTACTTAAATGGCAGACCATCATTTACTGTCATACTGACTGACTGAGAGAAAGGGAGGACAGGATGACTCTTGTTCCCGGACAAACCGAGACAAATCTAGCTTTCTGTTAAGAAGAGTCGGGGTGGTAATTACTAAATTTCATTCACTTCGGACAAAAATCAACTACCATCCCAGAGAAACTCCTGACTTTGCCCCTTCTCATAGCATAGAGCACAGAAGACAAATAGATTTATTATTCCTTCCTGACATACCCACCAGATCCCACCATTCTACAGAATTATTAGTCTCTGAGGACTTGAATAATTTTCGACGGAATATTATTATTTTACTGGTGATTCTTTCATCCATGTCCAAGCAAGGGCTGTGAACATCCCCCGAGTCGTCATAATATTATTCTTACAGAGATTGTTTTCAAAACAATTGACATTTTACCGGTGAAGCTCTACTCAGTCATTTGAACTTATATAGAAAGGGGTGAAAGCTTAAATTCATTTAACTCCTCGAAATTAAGATTTTGAGCTGTTTTAAGAGACCAGTGTATAAAGAGATGCGCTACTGGAGGGAGTGTCTGAAGCTCAGAGATGTGAGTCTGTGACTCTGTGGGGGTTTCTCAGGAGTTTTGCTTTAATTATAGCTGCTCTTATAAATTAAATCGTTTTGTTTGGATTGATTGCTTCTTTTAGGAGAAAAGATGTTACGGGGTGTTTTTCAATGATCAATTGTATGAATACTCGAATATTTCATGTAGCAAAATTAGTAGACTAAAGCAAGATGCATAAAAAAGTGAGTATAAATCTGATGGCAAGTACCTGGCAGTAGTGCAGTCTTTGTAGAGAATGTCGAAATCTTTGCAAGAGAGAAGTTTGCATCGATTAACTCCGGGTTGAATAGCGCCGAGACCCCGAAGGATCCGAACTTGCTCCACGTTGCATACTAAAGGGACAATGTCCAATCGCTTCAATTTGGTGTAGACAGTGTGAAGTCCTCCGACCAAGTGCTTGAGGAAAAGTTCAAATGCTTGAGGAAGACAGAGCATTGTGTCGCCGTTGATGACGAAAGCAGCTACTTTTTGACCACGATAATCAACTAGTTTGCATTCATTCACACTTGGGTCATTATTAGGAACGACGGGAGCTGGTGGACTTCCGTAAGGATGTCGGTCAAGACCACGGTCTTGAACAAACGAGGAATTGCTCCCTCCAAAATCATGATGATGAAAAGATGCGGCTGCGGCAGAGCTCATAGCATTGAGTGCACTCAAGCTAGCTAGGATTCCAGGCGGCATATTCTTTGCGGAAGAAGCAGCTATGGAATTGATCATGTGTTGTGCAGCCAGGGAGGTTGGTTGTCCCATAGGCGAGTTGCGGTCCATGGGTGGACTGTACTGGGATTTTGACCCACGAGTTGACAATGGAAGAGCCATTGGCGACAGGGAGCCGCGTGAAGGTGGAGATGTCACCTCTTCTCCACTTGACCCTCCCGATTCCATCGTCTGATCAATTTTCATCAACATTTGTTGTTGCTCTCGCGAGGGATGATTCGAGCCGGCAAATATGTATGAGTTGAGGTGTGCGAGTAACACACTGTTCAAATTACACGTTGCAATTTTGACGAATTTCACTTAAAGTCACCCGAATGCAATTAAATCTCCCTACCTTCGGGCACGTTCCTGCCCGGAGTATCTCCTCCTTCCTATTCCTTTCCACGCAAAAGAAGGCGCTCTTCAACCCACCCTCCCGAGGGTTGGTTTCTCCGTTACAACAAATCTGTCTCTGTTTCACCCCACACAAGCTTCACGCTCCCGCTTTACCCCGGTCTAACATATCAAGAAGGGGTTTCTATCTTGAAGAGGAATCCCTTGAAGCACACCAAAGGCAGCAACCCACGTCACACACACCTTACCCAAGTTTGCAATAAGCAATCAGAATCCGGAACTTAACCAGGTTATTTTCACAAGTTTGTGCCAAAGGTTTGCAAACTTTCAACTCAATACTTTTCCTTCACACAGAAATAAGAGGGTATTCTTCCAAGACTAGCCTTGTTCTGGAAATGATCCAAGTATTGATATCAAAAGAGAATGATGATTCCTTCTTCCCTCTTTTCCTAGTCAATCTTGGAACAATAATAATTACAACTCTTACTAATCATGAGAGGATTCAAGGGTGTGGCAAGGTGGAATGAGGTCCTAACTCTCTTTGATTTTGCTTGATGAGAGTTGTGAAATATAATTTTAAATTATTAGTTTCCAGTAAATAAAATCAGACTCTGTCAGTCCCTTCCAAGCTTCCACTTTTCTCTTCTACCACGACTCCGCACAACCAGTGACCACAAACTCCTTCTGGACACAGAGTTATTATCATTCCTTCAAAAAGCAACTCCTCTCTCTCACACACTTACTTTCATACAATCCTAGTTCCAGTTCTCTCTCTCGCTTCACCACCATTCACCTCTCTATCTTCCTTGATTAGTATCAGTAATAACAAATTATATAGGAGTCACATGAAAAGTAGATTTATCGTTCAACTTTTTATATCCATGTCTCTGCTCACAGCAACTCTGACTCAAACAGTTCCGAAGGGATTCACAGGAGAGGATTAATACAATACAATCTGTATATTCCCACAAATTCTTGCTTCCTCACTTGTTCTTATTTTTCTCTTGTTGTCTTCGTTTTAATTGTTGATACAGATGGATCTCTTTGGAATAAAACTTGATCTGCTTACGAGGACGAAGGCTTGTAATAATTCACAATTCTGATAGCAGTTATCACTCTAAATCTTTGACACACAATCTTCCGCTCGCTCTTCCTATTACTCCTTGTAGCTTTTACGCCGCTCTTGGATCCCGCATCCGCAGATCTCTTGTATTCGTCCGTCTCTCTATCAACTCCTGCTACTTACTGATTCGAGTTTTTTAGAAGCAATAACAACTGGCACACAGGCCAGCCTGTAAGAGGTAGCTCCAAGAGCTCAGACCCAGTCGAAGGGAGGTAGGGAGGAAAAGAAGCAAAGCAAAGCAAGAGGGAGGAAAGACACAGGGCTGAAATGTATAGCCTGCCAGTGTAGAATTCAGGGGTAGCTTTGGAAGAAGCACGTGGAGTCGAAGAGTCCGGACCTGGGGTTGGTTTCCTCAGTATTGGTTGACTACGGCTTGTTCTAGGGTTTGAAGGGGGTGGGAAATGTCCTGTCCTGGTGCTTCCTTTATGCTATCCTTGGGAAGGATCGGATCAGAGCTGGGAACACGAGGAATGGTAACGTTCTGAGTGGAATACAACTCTATTTCCCTTTGCTTTCTCCTTTCTGTCGTGAGTAGTGTTTCTGTGTCTCCAGTTGCCCCGATTGTTTGCTCCTTCTTGTGCCGGGTATCTCCGTTTCTACTCCGTCGGTATCCGCCGTTTCTGGATTAGAACCAATAGGGAACTATCTGGATAATCAGCATTGGTTGGAGGAATCCGACCAAGGAACGAGATTTTGTCTGGTTCAGAATACAGAATCGGAGATGCTCTCAGGAATAAAGCATTTGATTTCGAGCTATTATAGTTGCCTCTTCCTAATAAGTACGTCTAGAGAAAGAGGGTTGAACCAAGGAGGAGGACGAGATGAGAATGAGAGATGCGGAGGAATGGAGCGCGTGGAATATAAGGACAAGGCAGGAGTAAAGTAAAGGAAAGAACAATCCAATTCAAGTTGAATTAGAGTGGAATGAGATCTCCTCGAGTCTCTCTCTCTCCATCTGTGTACGGCTTTTGTGTCTGTGAGTCTGCTGCTGCTGGGTGAGAGAAGCAACTCTTGTGTTTGTGTGTGTGTGAGTGAGTGTGCATCAAATGAAATCCTTTGCGCAACCCGAGAACTCATTGGTTCTTCTTCTTCAAATGTTACGCCTCTATTTGGTTCCATTGGTGAAGAGGATGGGAATAGAAGGAAAAAACGGATGACAAAAAGTTAAAAATTATATATCACAATTGAAGGCGGATTCATGACTGATGTGTCTCCTACATAGCTCTCTCTTTCTCCCACTATACAATCTTCTGTCCGCCCTCATTCCAATGTGTTCCTCTAGCCCCTTTCCCGTAAACTCAATTTCAAATGCGCTGTGCACATTCACACACACAGTGTGTGCTTCCCTGCCCCGTATCTCCATGCATTTTCTTATCCGCTCTAACTCCTCAATTATTATCTGTATTTATATTTTTCTACACGGACATGCAATGCTGCCTACATAATACTTTTGTTGCCTGTAGTAACTCCACGCTTTCTTTCTTTCTCCGTCCGAATATTCTCCGCAGCTTTCTCCTGGTTCTACAGCACTAGTCACAATCTATTCTTTCTTGCACACACTGGCTTTCTTTTCTCTGCTTCTTTTTTCGATGCCCCTCCTCGTTTCCAGCTCTGGCGTCTCTTATGAACTGTAACTCCGGCTATCCCAACTTCGACTCCTTCTCACTAGTTCCGGATTCTCCTCATCGTCTCCAACTCCACTTGGGCAGTACGAGAAACAAACATTGGGAGAAATATTCGCATCCCCAGACGGAAAGAACACGCCCACTTAAACTCCCAATGTTCTTTCGACTATTTCTCTCGACCCCTTTCGTCTCGAACCACCCCATCACTATCTTCTCAGGCTTCACACCTTGTTGGTCAATAGTATTGCTACAACTGTCCAAAGGACTAAAATGTCATTTGAATTGAATGTTGGGGCAATGGTATAAAATAGAAATTATTTGCAACGGTGCGATGTAGACAGTTTTCAAGCAAATTGTACAGAGTATACAGACTGTTGTGTTAAACTTTTCCTAATATCGGCATTTACCGCAATATATACTATTTCGGGGATCCATGAAATTAGTTACGACGATTCAATTGTAAATGGCCTGTCATAGTTCCGTAGGTTGTAGAAATGGTCAGAGAATTTCTTTAATGGACAGTCTGAAAGGGTGGTATAAGACTTAATTGTAAAATTAGATTATATTAAATTAATGGAAGTGTTTGAAATGATAGCCGCATCACACATAAAAGTTAAAGAAAATTTTGTGACTTATTGGTAAAAGAATATTTTGATGCATCTTTTCTAAATCTATTTTTTTAAAAATCTACACAATAAATTTAGCCGCTATGCAGTTTGCCAAATGTGGTACTAGGAGCTAAATGTATACTAGTACAACCCTATAGAAATTCGCCATTTTAAAATCAATGAGTTTTCGATACTATGGGTGCACAAATATCGTAGTTATTAATAATAATATAATAATTTATTCTGATCGATATGACCGCTTTAAAGATAAGCTCAGCCCCTACAATACAGGCAATGACACGTTCCTTAACCAATGAATATCGTAGTTTCTTCTTTTCTGTTCATCAATTAATATGCTTTAAAATTAAATTTTGGCATGTAAACAGGTCCAAACATAAGAAGAATTATACAACCACCAAATCTGTTTTACGTTCGTAGTAAAAATTTAGAGGAAGTGAACCCTGACTAAATGTTGGATGCGTGCATGGCCTCCTTATGAAAATTATATTGATCCAAGCGGAGCAAACTGAATAACAGCGAGTCCATTCATCCTCCGAAGCTTCTTTAGCATGGTGTGTAAAATACAAGGGCAAGAGGATGATTACGCAATACGTAAGTCAGTTATTGATTTCTTGAACTTGTTGTAAACGCTCCCATATTCCCTTCCCTGTCACCAGCGTTGACTGACCCTTAAACAAATAACCCGATAAAGGGGTGAGTAAAAGCGGGCTTGATGGTTGAATGGAGCGAGTGCGGGAGGGCATCGAGTATCGGGTTACTCTTTTATGAAAATAAAGGTGAAGGTAAAAAGAGACAGGGAGAAGGATGAAGAAGAAGTTATGGTGGGCTCATCTTTGTCGTTTACAAGCGGCGACTCCTTCATCATACTCTCCGACAATGCATTTCTTGTCACAATTCATAAATGCATCCTGCCACGCAACTTGCACTTCTCCATTCAGTTTCCCTTATCAAGTTACGCCACTGCAATTCACTTAGCCAGTCCATCAAATCATCAAAAACCTCCCTCTACCACCACCACACAAGTCCTACTTGAGTCGAGAGTTGCCGGCCTATGCGAAAAATGCATTTTATCATCATGCCATGTGCGTAAAATGCAGTCTTCATACAAATCGATCATCCGCACACCTTCACCTTATCATATCTTGCTTCCCCTTTTCGCGCAACCTCCCACCTCCTCCTCCTCTTCTTCGTCCCATCATCCCATCATCCCATCCTTTCCTATCCTACTAACTTGACTTTGTATCATGTATCCTTCTTCCTCACCCTCATCTCATCTCCTTTTCATCCACATCTTCTATATCCGCCCATCTTCATCCTCCACTCAAAGCTCCTCCACAAACCCAAGAGAGAATTGCCAAAATCCTCAATTACAAATCAGCAGACATTTCCAAACCCTCAAGCCATGTCAGAAAGAAACTTAGCTAGGACTGTTTCAAGGAAGCAAGGAGCAGCCAAGAAACCTCTCCGCCCCAACTTTGCTAACCTTTGCATTTTGAACACATCCTTACTCCTTCCCCATTATTGCTCATACCTCCCTCACTTCTTGCTATACAACCCGTAGAATATTTTTACAAAAAGATTCATCCTCGGATTTCCACAAAGGCTTCCCCCTTTTGCTTGGAGGATAGTAGCGCATAGCGCTGGCTAAGGCCGTCGTGGGGATTTTTCTAGATAACATTTTTATTCCGCCCTTGCATCACCCACTCATCAGCATCAGCACCCACACGTAGTCTCGCCAAACATTCTCAGATCCATCCAACTAAAAAATACATTTACATGCCTAAACACTTTATGCAGTGGCAGGAAAATTAGGGATTTGCATAAAGAATCCAGAATCAAAAGTCATCCCCCCTCACCCAATCCCTTAGTAGTGTATATGCGCCAGCCAGAGGAAAAAATCAAAAATCTTCTCTTTCAAATGTAAGCGCGTAAGTCAGAAAATGTGAGAGAGCGATGAACATGCATTGGAAACCAGGAACGCGGGTAGAGAAAGAAGAAGGCTTTGACGACGGGCGGACTTAGAGATAGGCAAGGGAGCGAAGAAAAGATTGAGATTTAAAAATGATATTAGTAGTAGGCTGAGAGGGTAAGTATGGGAGTTTATGATATCTGGTAATAAATCCAAGCTCTTTCCCAAATATTTCTACCGCACTCTATGCTCATCCTTAGTATTAGGTTCTCTCCCGCTTCTCTCATCGAAAGAAAAGGAAGGTTAAGACACGACTAAAGCGAAGGGCAAGCAACTATAAACCTGGAGGGGAGCAAATCTTTGACAAATGACTTTCCCCTTCCCCACAGTTTTCTAACCCAAGGCGAGAGAACAATAATAAGAGTTTGTCTCAGCAAAGCATTCACTCACTATGCAAATAACATAATTATACACGATAACTCCGAGAAGAGAAACAGCTAAAAGACTGCATATAACCAATCGTTGGTATAGCAAAGGATGTAAGACTCGCCACGACACTTGTAAACGCACTCAATGTCAACGTACAATGCATCTATACATGTATTTTATATTATCCCACAAACACACAAAAAGTAAACTCATCCGATTCAGACTTGAGATTTCTTCCTTTTGGTTTTGAATTCAAATCCAGCCAAACTGCTCCTCCTCCATCCGCCTCCTTAATAATTACTTCGCCCCCCCCCCTTATTTCCACCCACTTAAGCAGTAATTGAAGTTCTACAGTTCCAATGTTACCACCTGAAGAATATGTACATATGTTTGTACCAGAATTCTTCTACTGTAGTAAAATATTTGTGGGTATTTTAGTAAACGTTTTAAGTCAGTCTAGATTTTTTGAGCAAGCTCTTTATTTTTGTTATCTGCATGTCAGTGACGTCATCTGTCAGTGTGTCGCTAGCTGACCTTTTCCCACAAGTATTTTAACGTAAGCTTCATCCACAGCTAGAATATGCTCTGCGGAAGCTCCTCCTGCTTGCACTGTAACTAATATTTTCATGTATATGTATTCATCAGACATTGTAGGTTTAAGACTAGCCTCGAGGGTATTGATACTGGAGGAGAAAGTTGAGTGAATCTTTGGCCATTTTCTTCTTGTATGCCTACTGATTTATTGCTCATGGCATTCGTATTTCATGTAAAAGTATACAGTTTAGACACACACTCCCTTTGTAAATTTTATGAGATTTTCGAATATCCCGAAGCACATAGTGAGTATCCTTATTCCCGCAGCCCGGAATCCGGATAGCATAGGCAAAGGCGAGGACGAGGAAGGCAGAGAGAGAGAGCAGGGAGAGAGAAGAACAAGTTGTTTGCGAAGGAGCAAGGAGGAAAGGATTCTTTTCTCATTCTAATCCACATCATTCATATTCATAATAGTTATAGGTTATCCCAGGAAT
Organism: Sminthurides aquaticus; assembly: GCA_906901655.1. Taxonomy (NCBI): domain Eukaryota; kingdom Metazoa; phylum Arthropoda; class Collembola; order Symphypleona; family Sminthurididae; genus Sminthurides; species Sminthurides aquaticus. The sequence continues at coordinate 1,341,033 of CAJQTT010000001.1, forward strand.
TAAGTATTCAAAAGCTCCATCCTTGGCTAAAGACAGTCCCACCCACCCAATGAACATTGTCCAGTCATACAGAGCTCACATGGCAGCAGCGCACATCTTCCCTGCCTTCATCTGCCCGTCAGAAATCCTGATTCAGCCTGAGAGTACTAATAAAAATTTACAAGATTTTCCTACTCTCCTTGCTTCGTACGGAGTAATTACCCCTTACGATCACGGCTACGAGAATATCTCCACTCTCCATTTATAAATTCATATAATTCTCATGATTAATAATTTAGTATAGATGGAATTCCTTGGAGACTCTACCATGCACCTGCACAAGACACAATTATACGTAGTATTTAATTCTTCTTCAATTGTGAAAACTGGCAAATCAAAGCACGTTAGCAAACATGTGTACAGGAAGGGTGAGCTGGACTGGACAGGTTGAGAGTTAGAAGCTCTCATCCTAAGAAGCTGTTGTATACAACAAGGAGGTTTGGATGAATCTTATGAATAGGGGCGGTATTTGTGTTTTATAATTTAATTATTGAATGATCCTTCCTTCTGGCGAATGGTAAATCTTCCCAGGTGATTATGTTCCTTTCAAATAATTTATGTCACTCATCTAAAACTCTTTCCACTTAATTTCATGTACGCATGTCAAGTTCCGCGTGCTTTCTGGGCAATAATTCTCTCAGTCCATACCACTTATTTTCCGACGTGCATAACACTTCTTTACGTCAGCGCATTAACTAAAGCGAGTCGTTTTCTCGCGGGATAAGTCTCTTCCGCCCACGGTGTTTCTCTGATGGTGCTACTAACTAACCGATCTATCCAGGTAAACATAATGCGTAGAGCAAAGGCAAATAGGATGAGATTTAGTGCTTTAACGGACATGGAGTAAAACACTCATTGTAGACTTGACTTGACGGCCCTGCTATGTATTAAAACGGTGTAGAGTTCGTACTTACATACGAGTTTTCTTACTTGAACCCTTAATTTCCGCCGACTCTGTACCTTTTTGGCAGGTTGAGCCTCTTGGAAGCATGGCTTGGAAATAGGGATAGGGACTACGCTTCTATGGATTTCTCTTTAATTACAGGTAAGGTAAGGAAGTATAGCGAGCATATAGTTTGGAAAGATTTGTCCAGAAAGGGACCCGAATGTAAATTACATGCTAGAGGATGGAGGAAGATCTTTCTTAAGGACAGGAGAATAAGGTTTGCGCAAAGAAGGTGTAAGCCTCCTGGACAACAAGTTTCCTCTGACTCTTTTCTACAACTGATTGTTGGGTTGTGATGTTAGTGGTGTTATCCTTCTACCCGATAGATTGGACAGATCCCCTATATCTTACACACATCCCACCAGATCCCACTAGTTGTTTTGCCTTTTCAAATTTTAATAGACCCCCAAGTACACCTGTAATTATCTTGTACAAGTTTCTTGTCTCATCCATGAATCTCCAAGCCCAATGAGTTTGTAATTAAAGCAAACCATTTGTACATCGTAAATGCACCCACAACAAGCAATTGATGGAGGAGCCGACAATCACTCCTCCTACCCTTACACAATATTTTATCTTTTTTCTTTTCCCATCCCCGGAATTCAGATTATATTCCTTCCTCCTTCACTCCGATCATCTCTGCTTAAGAACAATCCCTTCCTCGCCTAACCACCCTCTTCCCTCTAATGTATGATATAGCTATATACTCCAGCCTCACTCAGCCATCCTCCAATACATTACTCTGCAGTTTGAGCAGAAACCCGAGACTTGCCTGTTCAAACGGCTTGTGCTTGTGCCTTCCTTCACAGACATGGTAGGACCGAGCTGAGAAACACCCAGTAGAAGGAAACATAGAAATCCATTGTAATCATCACGTAAAAAAGGCACCTTAGTCAATTTAATAACTTTCCGCCTTTCTTTATTTTAAATCAAAGAAAACATTTAAATCTTATTTCTTCTCTCCGTCTATTCCATTTTCTCTTTCTCCGCCCCCATTCTACCTTCCCTGGCTTCTTCTCAATCTCCCGAGTGTTTTCTTCCTCTTCTTTTTTTTCCTCGGTATATTCTCTGGATTCTGCCGTGTCTCGTCCCCAGTTCACCCCCCAACCTGACACCAATGGAATAGGATATAAGAAGGAGCATCTCTAGAAAAAGGAATCTCATTGGATTCTCTAGTCACGCTTCTACAACCGTTGTGGAATCCTGGCGCTGGGAAAATTCTCCGGCCAAATCTAATAAGGAGGAGGAGAAGAAGGGAGGAGGAAGCCGAAATCGGAGTGGTTTCACTACCGACACCGACTTCCCGAGAAGAAGTACAAGACAGTCGGATATTTCCCTTTCCTTCAAATCGCGACATTTCTTTTCCCCTAGAAACTCCTCAACCAGCTACAACACTAGCAACTAGCTAGTAACCCAGCTACCCAGCATACTTTTTTTTACAACCAACCAAACATAACGTCACCACTCACAACGTCTGGAATCTGGAAACTCATCCGAGAAAGCAAGTAAAATCCCTGTGTAAAAGGAAAGTTGGGAATGGCAGAGCGCAGTCGAAGAATCTCCGTCTTTTTCAACTCCTTTCTCTAGTTTCCGCATATCTACGAAAAGATGCGATAGAGCGCGGATTCTAGCTTACTCTCTCGCTCCTGCTTTCTTTCTCCGTTGCAGCTCAATTCACATCATAGTGTCTATAAAATGACAAGAGAGGAATAAATGTTACTATACTAGTATACTACTGATGCTGAGCTGACTACTACTACTACTACTACTACTACTACCAAGACACTTTCTTTTACCTCTCATTTCTCCCATCTTCCACCTCCTATAACTTTTTAGGAGAAAACCCTTGTAGCGGACTAGCTTTTCCTCTCCCCAACCCGTTTGCCAGTTTCTTCCTCCACGATGTGCACTTGCTCCGCACTAATTGCGTATTACTCCTGTACAAAGTGTCTTTATAACGCCCTTTAATTTGCAATTACCAGCATTTCATAGCAAGGTTAAGTTGAACAACATGTTTCTTCCCGCTTATAGTTCCTGTATTTTATACCCGCTCCTATAGATCCCATCCCCGTTTTATTCCAATCCGCGCTCCCTTAATCTGTTTTTCCACTTGCCTTTCCTTTTGACTCTTCTTAGGTTAACTTCTACTCGCTTCCACATCATACGTATTTGCTCCTTTTCTTGGTTACATGCTACATTTCTTCGCGATTTTACAAAACGTCTCGTCCTCGTCCATCGTCCGCCGCCTCCACTCTTGCAGTTATACCTTTTGTAATATGTCTAATATTTCTTTAGCGAAATCCATACGAGAATAAGCAAAGAGAATCGAAGCTGGTTGAGGAGATCACCACAAGGATCTTGAAGCGAAGCTCTCTTTCTTTATTTTCTCTCTCTCTCTCTCACTCTCTCTCTCTCTTTCTTTCCTCCCTCTACCACACAAAGTTTTTACCATCAACCACATAATTTCCTATTTTCCCCTAACAATATCCCAATAAGACAACAAGAGGAAGAGCAACTAACCTCCGTCCCTTCTCATCTCTTTCTCTCTTTCAACACTTATCTGATCTATTTCATTACTGGGCTTTGTCGGTAAGTTAACTTTCATTACTTCACCTTCTCTTACGACCAATTTCCACCCTCAGCACACACTACTCCACTCCTCTTCCAATCAACCCCATTTTCTCATCCAAACTAACTCCATCTTCCACCACCACCAAACATCTAACATAAACATAACACAAACATCCATACCTCCCTTCACACATAACATAGGAGCATAGCCCATGCAATCTGTAAAAGTCTTCAACGCCTTTATTTTACCTTCTTATACTGTCTCTTACTTCATCTTCCTCTTCTTTTCTTCCCACTGTCAGCATTTATACCCAAACACGGCTCCCCATAATAAGCCCCTTCCTTCCTAAAAAGCAACAAACTTCAAACTTACTACGACTACTATGATAGCCAACTTACTCGATGAGCTTTAGTTGGAAGAGAGATCCGGCTAAATCTTCCCTGCTCGCTCCTCTTACTACCAGAAATCTCTTCAATGTCTGTGCAATATCCTGTGGCAAATTTGAATAACAATATTCATAAAAACCATCATCCTTTCTTCTTCATATTCTTATTCGCCTTCTTCCCAGTAACAGCAAGCCTACTACAAAGTTTTAAATCCAAAGGAAACCCGAAGCTTGCAAAGATCCTTCAGCTAACTCCCTTCACGGTGATCCTCCCCTTCACAAATTTTAACATATCAACGCATTCTTCGCTGACGTTGCTCCTATCAATCTTTCTCCATTATCCTCATCATATATCCACAAGGTCAATCCATACACTCATCTGCATGCTGCATCATAGTTTGAGCTGTCTGGCTGTATAATTTCAGCTCTGCTGTTCTCATACAATAGTATAGTAAAAATGCTGGCCTTATTGTAAAAAAGTAGCTCCAGTGATTGTACAGAATTATTTTTTGCGGTTTACGCATTTTTCTATTGTTGAGAAGGCAAGTCAAGTCTGTTGTGATCAAACATGGCAAATCTTCACTTACTATCAAATTATTGGCATCCTTCCTGTCTTTGTTTGTCCTTCACTCTATTCTAATTCTGCTCCTAATATAACTGGCCACTGCTTGCTTCGCTGCCACCTCCCTCGGGTTCCAAGGATTGAGCTTTCTCGTTGTATCCTGCACGGTGTGCACGTCAAACGTTCCTTCCGTGTGCGGTGCCGCCCTCTCGTTTCCCGTTGCAAAATTTCGTGGAATCCCTACCAATCCCAAACTTTTTCCATTCTCCACGGGAAATTTTGATTCTCTTGAATTTTGTAGCTTGTTCTATAGGAAATAAGACTAGAATCGTCCATAATAGACACGAGAGGAGCAGCCCGAGCTGAATGGGAAGCAGTAGTCTTGTTGGGTCGTTTCCTTCCAAAAATCCTCTCGTCCAAGGTGTCAGTTCCTTTCCTACCCGTAGCCCGTATCTAATCCGGACAATACAAGAAAAATACAAACAGGAGGTAAATGGCCATGATGATGAAAACGTATCGTATGACAAGCGGGGACAGAAGGTAGATGCTATGAATATTCCCTTCATGCTTGGTTGATCTAATTTCTGGCGACACTCGCTCACTTATTGGCTTTCCACCTCTTTCATCTTTCCTGTCAATTTCAAACCTTTTGCCAACCCCTGTCTCATAATACGCCATGATCTTGCAAATTTTATCCATTATTTTCTCATACATGTACGGTTCAACCCCACCGCAATGAAACCAAGCGTTCCACGTAATCTCCAACCCTATGCTCATAAGCAATTGATCAATACTATCCAGGCCTCTTGTTTGCTTCGGCTCACTTTTATAATAATATAGTGTTATAATGCCGGCTCAAAAATCCACATTGAATAATAAGCTCGTGTGATATTTTCTACGAAGTACAGTTAGCCCTGCCACATGCAAGTTATTAAATTAGCCTTTTTTGTCCTTGGATTTTACAATGGATTAACAGTCTAAATATGTATGACAAAGTGTTTTGATAATAATTTTGCTGTGTTGCCGTTGCCGTCATCATAATTGTACATTCTTCTGAATTAACCAACCCGGAACTTGCGATCCACGGATACAAATGGTAGAATCAACTACTATATATATACGTACTCGAAGGCATAAAAGAAAGAGGGAAAACAATGAGGAGCTGAGAGAGTGAACTATTTTTTAAAATATTGAATTTCATTACTCTACTACTCTGTCTTGCTTTTAGTTTCTTGTGTCATCTGGCAATCATGCCTCCTCCTCCGACGAGCAGATCAACTCTTACCTTTTGTAACTTTTCTGGTTCTGGATTCATGTGAGAATGCACTTTTGTTCTAATTTTTATGATTGGATGATTTCGGATCTAGGATAACAATCCTGGTGCTTCTTTTCTTGCAACGCCGACTATTCTTGGTTTGTCCCACCAGACTCCTCAAATACATGTGATGGGGAAGGAAAGTGGGTAAAATTTGAAGAAATCTAATGAAGCGTTATGCAAAGGTGGGTTATGAGAAAGATGATCTGTACCAGAAGGAACGGTTTTTTCTTCATAGGAGTCAGTCAGTCTTAGTCTTGAGAGTAGAGGTTGCAGATCAAATGACTATAACGTGATATGTAGCTGATAAGAAGTTTTAGTCATTATCCGTTATGGCAGTGTGTACAATTACGAATAGAATCTGACGGACCATTTCCTCCCTATCTGGATCTTTTCTTCAAACGATTATTCCTAGCTGTCTGCAGTTGTGTTGGGAGGGGAAAGAATACATAATGATCTAGGAAGAAGTGTAGATGTTTGGTTAATGGTAGATCGTAGAGGGATATGGCATCAAAACTGCCTAAATATTTCTCATCTTCAAATGAGTTGTAGCGACAAGTTACACCCATTGTTGTGATGTTAACGATAAAGGATTGGAGACTGAATTGATTCATAGAGAATAATGGCTACATTTCTCCATAAGTGCTGTAGTAAGAACAAAGAATATTATTACACTCTTAAAAACCTCTTTCCACCTACTTTTGATCTCCATCTTGATTACCAACAGCATTGACATGAAACAAATTAAATTTTCTTCCGTATTTGGCTCCTTCCTTTTGCAGAACAACCCATTAGCTTACACTGAATGAACCTTGTTCGTCTTATTCTCCCTCTGTCTCTAGCAGGCCTCTTTTGCCTTAGATTTGCTGAAGTGCAGCCCTTTAATGACTCAAAACCCCACTTGCTTCGTTCGCTTTCCGCAGGACTTGTTTAAAATGTTATAATATTACATGATAACGCACAATTCGTAACAACAATCAGAATGCTTTAGGAAAAAGCAAAAATCCCATTATGTATTAGCAAACCCTTGTTGAAAAACTTGTTATAGCCGTTAACGTATTATAATTCGTATAATACAGTAATTCCTAAAGTTTACGCAATTATTTAAAGAGTAATTAATGCATGCTCAATTAAAAGCCAAATGGAAAAATTACCTTAGCAGTCATAATCTCGACAAGACAATTATTGTTTCAAGAATGCTTTAAACATTTTATCCAACGATTTGAAATATTGCTCTATATTCAGCTCTGAGAGCAAGCTCTCTCGCACCGCACTCTGCCTATCCTTATAATGTTAGTTGTCGATAAAAACCCATTGAGCATGCATCAAAGAGTCTGTGCATTGTACGGTTATTATTTGGTGTGATGCTGGCTGTGCTATCCGGGTAGAATAGAAAACCCGGTAAATGAAACATCGCGTGTAGTCGGGATAAAAAAGGCTAGTATTTCATTGTGATTCGGATTCGGGGTTTTGAGAGTGTTTAAATAAAACACGAAAAAGGTTTCACTGGCTATGGTTTCCCTGAGTGTTTTCCTAACCTCATTGAGTTTTTTAGCGGGCATCTACTCTATACATGCTAAGCGGAGGACAGGAAGGAGAGAAGAGGGAAGCCCGGTGGGGACAGAGGAGCAAGAACAAAGATAATGTTTTACATTCACCCATAAATGATGATCGTAATGATGTTCCCCAGTATGAGATGAGAAAAGAAACTGCAAGTAATCTGTGGATCATTTTTCTAATTTAATTTCAGATCAAACTGTTTCCTCCTGCTCTCCTAATCCATCATTCCGACTTCTGTGACGGAGACAAGTATGGAAATCTGTCCGGACTTGACAACAAAACTCTGGCTCCGAAGTCTCCGTAACTTGCCCTCTGCATTCATCAGCACCCGTAGGAGTTGCAGGAATAAGACACAGGGAACGTCCCCCGTAAAAACCGTCACAGTCGTAGAGAGGGCTGTACTGTTCTTCATGGCACAGGCTGCTGTTGCTGTAGCACACAAATGCTTCAATTGTTGCAACTTTTGCTTTTTTACTAGGATTTCACAAGGATATCCTTCTGCCACTGCATCCATGTGTGGCAGATCCATGCACTCTCCCTTTCATCTTTCTGTAGCTAAACATAATTTCCAACAAATTGTGGACAAAAGCTTTTTACTAATTTTCCCAGAGTGAATCCGCATCCACACTTTCAATACATGACATGTATAATACATTTCATATCCTACTGCCTCATGAACACTAGATGGGAATGATGACGTGGACTTTGTGGCAGTAATCATTTGTTCTAATGAGTTTCCTCCGGTACCGAGTGCTCCACACACGTGCCCAAAGTAGCTAGATATGTTTTAAGCGATCTTATCACCAAGTATATGACTCACGTTGTCTTACTAAACCCGCCAGATTTGCGTGCCAAGGCTTTTTTATACGTTTCATCTAAAAATTACTCCTTTATTCATCTCCTCTTTCATCTTTATTCTTTCTCCACATCCTTTCTTGCAAGATTCATCGCGGATCTCAAATAGCTACGTAAAGAATTTTATATACGTCTGCATAATCTTTGCAAATCATGTAGTGGGTCTTCTTCCTCTCCGTTTCTTCGCAACTTGGATGAGCATTACTTTTGGTGAGAAAACTCGAGTGTTTCCCATTTCCCACTGCCTATTCTCCTCATCAACCACTCATCTTATCCCTAATCCATAATCCGATCCAATCCACGCATCGCATCTCCTCCGATTTACCCACCTCCGGCAATCCCAATTCAAGCACATGCTCTCGAAACTCCTGGGACGGTGAATATATACTATTTGCAGATTGTAAACCTTGATGGTTATACTCAAATTCCAAGCGAGAAAAAGAGAGAAAGCTGCCACCAACTGAAATCCTCATCATCCTCCGTAGCCATCTTGGTAATCACCAACAGACTGTGCACAACAAGAATCATGTCTCCCTCAAAAAGAAGTATTGATTACTTTACAAGGATGAGAACAAAAGTAGGTAGAATTCAATGTTCTTCCCCTCCTCATTCTATAATTCCTACAACTTCCAAGTAGCGCAGAGGGAAGATCCACCGCGGAGATTCTTAAGACTGTAACTATATGGGATTCAAAATTTAGCTAAAAAAGCATAGTCCTTATAGTGCGAAACCCGTGTGGATAGTAGCGAGGACCGAGAACTGATTTATGGATCCGGAATTGTTTCAAAAGAGACTCCTGTTCCTCTTCCCTTCGCAGCAGCATTCCTCCTAGACTGTAGACACTCCCAATCTTTGCTTCAGCACACTCAGATTCTCTGCATCATTCCCAAATAGAATTCCAAACGGACAGACAGCTTTAAAGCCATCATCAGTTTCGCGTCTCATCCCTCTTGTCCATCTCTCAGGATTATATTTCCTATTTCCCGTCTCTTCATCCTATCACTTGCATAGACACGACGTCCTGTCCTCTAACGATCGACCATTGACTATATGCCTAAATTATTTACATTTTCGGAATGGGTAAAAAAGACAAAAGGGAGAACGTGTAGTTTGGTGGGTGGGAAGCTTTAGGATGAGACTAGAGGAGTTATAGCCGCCGACAGACCAAACATGACTATATACTTACATACAAGACGCAGAATACCTCTCCCATAAGTATTTTAATAGCTTTTCAATAGGATTTCACAAGTATAGGTGAAGACAAGCTATTTCCTCTCTCATATCTCATCTCTTCTACGCCTTCTTTTCATCATAATCATTAGAGACCACATTCTCTCCCACTCAATAGAATCATCTCGTGACTATTGTCTCCATCCACGACTACGACTACCAGTCTCGAAGGCATGTCCTCCTTCTCTTCCTCATAATGATCATGATGACAAAGATTATAAATCTGAGAGCTAGCTATGAGATTCTTCTTTCCAAAATCTCATCCTTGCACACACTAAATCCTAGGTATGTGGTAGAACTCGCTATTATTTCCCTATCATAAAAGTATATCTTTCAACATTGTCAATGACAACTTCACTCGCTCGGCTTCCAGATTGCTAATTCATCAATCTATCATGATAATGAGATAGTTTGTCTCTATTGGGTTCTCGTTCGTGGTTGGTTGGTTTGGAGGAAGGATGGGAATCTTTTGAAAAAATTGATATAATCTCATCAGTATGGACCCTTAGTCGTAGACACGATTGTCCCTCTATTCAAGCCCAAGTGACTTAAAGCGACCGTAAACTGTCAACGGGAGGAGATGATCTGCTTTTCTCTCACATTCTCTCCATCTCAAACGGAATGCTCACGTATCAAATCAGAGACGGGAGCAATTCAAAAATTTAGTTAGATACACTACCATAAAATAATACCCGATTCGGTTCAGTTTCTGCCCTACCGCTACTTCAAATTGTCTGCAGTTTTGGTGTATTCTTCTGAGGTTGATACTACATACATGTTCTCTATGTCCCTGCCAGTTGCCAGACCTTATTTACAATTCCATTTTGTCTACGCTCCCGTCTTTCAGGATGTCCCGAGAAAACAGTGCAAGGTCACCCAAGTTCGGGATGTTCGATGTTCCTAGTGTAGGAGAGTGTGAGGTAGAAAGCGAGAGCCCTCGTTGAAAATTTCTTTGACATCTTTTAGGGAGTCAAGCGAGAAGAAGCGGTTGTCGTTGAAGAGGATAGAAAAAGAGAGTATTTTATTTAGTTGATCAATCATTTTTACGGACGTTTCAAAGCCGTCATCCGGGGATTTACTCGGGTGGGGATGATAAAATTTCACGCTACACTAGAGAAGATTGCCAAAGGTGAAATTAGAATTGCGGAATGTCCTGGAGAAAGTGGCTATTCTACTCGTGTGGAGAGATTATTTCCGAGTCCACTCCAAAAAGAATACATCTCATCCTCCGTCTCAATTTTTCTATACACTATTAAACAGATTCCCCGGGAGTGAGGGCCATACGGAGATACAGATAATAACAGAGGGAGAAAGAATATGGTTCCACTCTCCATCTCTCTCAACTCAAGCTTCTGACTGAGGAGAGGTCGAAACGTCGAAAGCGTATGGATTTCAAGGCGAGTTTTATGAGGACATTCAGCGCCTCTCTCTGATAAGATGAAGTGAGTATGTGTAGCATTACGGTTAATGTAACGGGAGAAAAGAGGGAATATCAAGTGGCTTTATTCCGGAGAGATTGTGGTCAGAGATAGAACCCGAGGATTCAGTTTAGACTAGACCGGACTATACCATCTTTCAACGTTATTCATGAGATTTATCGACCTATGCGTCTCTTCTCCATTCAGTCTCTAATGGCCACAGTCTCTTTTTAACGTATTCACACACAACGACACAACACAGAAGGCAATATCTTACAACTCAATCCTCCAACAATGCCAAGTGACAATCTCTGCCTAACCTATTCAAATCCATCTCCCTTCCTCAAAAGCCAAATGACCCGAGACTTGCTCATCCCTCTCTACTGTCTCCACCCCTCTATCCCCCAATGTTATAACACAAGTCGGGTAAACAGGACGCGGATCTCGACCGAATCATCCGCCTCACGCTCTCATCACAGCTACAATTGTCGTACCCAAGTTGCAAAGTTAAATGAATCTCCAGCTGTAGCTAGCTATTTATTGCTTTTTTGTTTGCCAGTAGTTATTCAATCATTTTCAAAACTGGCTAGGGCTGTAATACTAATATTTCCAGGTAGCTACTTTAATGTAGTAAAGTAAGCACAGTTAAATATGTGTGATCATAAATTATATCTGTGCGAAATGAGATTATAGCTCAGGGTGGGTGCTCGAGCATCGGGGCTGTGTGTCCGTTGTACACTGGATAATATGTCCAGTTCACGTCTCGTGTAGAGAGATTATGAAAATGATACTCTGAAATTGGTAAATGGTCATGCAGTTGTACAATCCTAATCAAAGTAAATCATATAACAACACCTTCATATACTTGTGTAACTACTACTGACTACTGAGTACTGCTAAGGTCTGATTATTGGCCAAAAAATTCGGATCGTGCAGTTTGAAATACTCATCAAAATACACCAATAATTAATGCCGTTTTCAGCTCTATCGCTTGAACTATTTAGCCTTTCCGTAAATAGTAACCTGAACCGTACTGTATCTGATTTATTCTAGATTATGTATCGAAATTCATGCAATTTATTTACTGTATCCTATCATTACATTGAAAATTAACCCGTTATATAAAAATAAATTGCCTAAGTCGCAACAACCTATTCATTTTTAATAGCTACATTTTTCACGGATTATAAGCTAGGGTTGATTTAAAAATTCAGGCTTTTTAGAATTGGGGCCTTTCAAATCGTTTTTTTACAAAAGTACGGATTCAGATGTGGTGGAATGAGATGATTGTCAACTTAAAACATGATTCTGGTTATGGTGTGGTTCAGCAAGTTCAACTCGATTAACTTTCAAATTTTTTTTGTCAATGTCTTTAGTCCCAGCTGAAATCGTATTAAAGTAACACTAAAAGGTAACGATCCTTGCAGGCGCACTCCTCTCTCTCTCAAGTCTCTCTCAAGACTCTTTTAAACCTCGAATCTTATTAGTGCTTGCAACTCGAATAATCCCACATCTATTCCACCTCATAAACCCCCCTAACTGTCTATGCTTTAGGTAAGGGTTTTATGCATCAAAACGGTTTTTGTATGCAAGTTTAAATGACTTTATTTTATGGATATTACTTGCGTTCTATTATTCTAGAGTATAGAGATCATTCAGAAACTCTATTCTCTGCGTATTTATTTGAATTGGGGCTTTGAAATTTGAACAGTATGTAACAAGTTCAAACTGTGAGACGTAACGCAAGTGGATTTCACGGATCAGTAACTAAAATCGATATAGTTGGAATTACGATATGTTTTTTTCTTGTAGCATTGCCCAGGTGGGAACTTTGGTGCAGAAGAAGGTTGGTTGAATCCAAAACTTCGCTTTGACCTAGCACTTTCAGTGGTAGCAGAGTCTATAATAAACCACTCGTTTTCCAGGTCTTGGGCCGGGCGTTGTAGATACCAAGGATAGTAATGGTTTGGATTGTGGACGGGTCTCAGTCTTGCAGCACGGTAGCAGTTGTCGATATCTTTGAAAATAAGGTTTGTGTCACCCAGGTATCCACCATACCACTGCGCCCCCGCAGCGTTATTGGTGGCATTGGCAGTGCCATTTACCTGCGCATCCAAACCTGGAGCATCAGACGCTGTGACGTTTCCACTTCCGTCACGAAGGAACCACATGTTTTGAATTGCGTTTGAAAAGAACTTGATTAACGTGACGGTAAACTGATGGTGATCATTAAAGTGTTGGCTAAAGTAAGGGAAGCAGTAGGAATGGCCGATAAGAAAGGATTTCCAAACGAGCTCAACTAATGGCTCGTGCCCTTCTGGATTTGTCTTGGCATATTCGGGAAGTTCGGGTAGGTTGATAGGAACTCCATTTTGCATAAGAGTGTCTGACGTGCCCTTGGCTTTGGTGACCTCATTACCGCACGATATCTCATTATTGTCATCGCTTCTGCTTGTGCCTGTCTCAAAAATAAATCTTTTTGCACGGGCTCTGCACATCTCCATGGCATCCAAGGCTCTAGAAAATGCTGGAAAAGGGATATAAGGTTCTTTCAAATGTAGTTTTTGGAGCTGCTGTACAAGGAAGGCTTGGAAGGCAATTTTGAAGGTTGATTCAGGAACTCCGCCGCAAAGTTGCTGTAAATGTTGAAAGTTTAAGTATGTAATGTAAATTTGCTCGTTCATCTTACGTTTTGAAACAAACTTTTGATATTCAGCATTATGCTCGCTAACATGCCATTACATTAGTATACTGATGAAGGAATGGAACAATTTTTCGCTTACCGCCGAAACATCTGAGCAATACTGGAGCAGTGTAACAGCAGGAGTTTTCTTGATCGCTTTTGATTTGCGTTCCTTTCTTAGAGAGGCTTGATCATCGAATTTAATTCGGTTACTTACTTCAGCTTTCGACCAATCAATGATGGACCTCATGATTAACGGATCTCCCTTTGACGCTACTATGTTTTGCTCTGTTTTAGGCTTATAATCTTCATCTTCCGGGCTTATTGTGGCATTACCGGGTTGCAATTTGTCTGCTCCATCTGCATCAGTAGCATCGTTCCCAGCGCCAGGAGGTGCTCGTTTAAATCTAGTCAACTTATTTCGAGAGACTGGAGGAATAAGAATGCAGGAAGTCTGAAGCTGCTTTGATGTCTCGTCCTCAGCTTCGTACTCTGCTAAATTTTTGCAACCTTCTTCCGTGATTTCCTTGGTTGTGGATGAACAATCCCTCTTGAAATCCTTTCGCTGAAGCGCCGTATGTGTTATGTTACGCAAACGTCCAAGATGGTAAATACAATATTGTCCCTTGGGAGCTCCCGGCAAACAAATTCGATTATTGTCTACATCCTCATCTATTTCCGCCTCCCAGTCCTGAATGTTGAAGACCCAGAAAGTTTCCTCCGTCCCCTTGAACTGATGAAGCATGGATTGATGAGGAAAATTTGAGACGCGGCGGATTTCCCCAATCCATTCGTTAACATGATAGCATTTTTGTTTGTTCGATCCAAGAACCTGGGATTTTTTTATCAAAAGAGAAACAATGAGGGAGAGAGAGATAAGCAGAAAGGTGTGAAAAATGTGGTTAAGCTCAATGACGTTTGAAAGAGTTGAAGTTTATTGCATATTCTTTTTTCAATTCTAATGTACATATTTTAAAATCCCACAAACCTTCCACCGAGACCCTCCTGAGACTCTCTTGACCTCGAAAGCCCAAACTCCATTAAGGCAGATGCAAGTGACATAACTTTCAGGTTGAAATAAAACTTTTTCGCAATTATATTCCCTGGGTTGGTGGTTTTCATTTGTTGTCTCAACCGTGATAGTGGTTACAGCGGCTGTCGTTAAGCGTCCTCCAAAGAGAACGACCATTCCCACCAACACTACACCAGGCCAACTACGCAAGGGAATTTTTAACATGGCCCTATTTCACAATTAGGGGGACAAGCCCGGTAACCAGGGGAGAAGATGGAAAATACTCAGACCATTAACTATTTAATCACACCAACACACAGTTATTATGCACATTCATCCTAACATACCACAGTCCTCATCGTTCTCCCCAAGATACTCGTCTTACACGCCAGTTCATTAGGGGTGTCTTTTCTGACTTGACAATCAGCATTCACAAGGTTTTTCAATCGATTTAAACAATGCTGCAGTGCAGATTATCACTCTTTGAAAGTGAAGGTGTACAAATAACAATGGCTTCAATACTCCAACACACAGTCAGTCTTTCCTTAACCCCGCAGTGTCCCGGTAGATTCTCCTTACCACTAACACCATACTAACCTTAATTACACCTTAATAAGTCATTCATGACGAGCTTAATTAAATTAAGCGATTAATGTAAGCAATGCTCACTTAATATCACGTAACTTAGTATTCTGCTCTTTTTGTGCTCGGATCTCTTCTAACAACAATTACCACAGTTCTTAAACATATGCTGTTAAATGTAAATTATCATTGTTTGCTGATAGCAATTTTGATTGTTATTAACAATAAAGACGAGGGGCTACATCTGTGTCCATTCCATACTATTAGTATTTTCATGCAATATCAGAGCTCTATCCTTCCGTCCGCCCTTACCAATAGGGATGTGGGAAACCAATAGTAGGATGGGAGGTGCTGGGGCCGGAACTGGGAATATAAAAGAAGATATGAAATGACATATGAATCAAGTGGAGGTGGTCTGGTCTCTGTGTAGGCTTTTCTTTGGGCCCACGCTTCAACTCCTACAACCGCGAAGCACTGCGGATAGAGGAAAACGGAGAAGCCAATCTCGTTGAGTCGTTGGAGAGATAGAACGATATCGGGAATCCGAATGGTTTCGCATACACATTACATTTCTTCAGCTTCCCCGACAATCCCACAATTCCACCTTCTTCTCCTCCTCCTCTTCCACTCCTCCTATTCCTCATCCACATCCACACCTAACACCTTATAGGACTCAGATCTTGGTTCCACCTTCAGAATCCAAATGTCTTGTTCCATTTCATCTGTAGCTTTTATTTCCCCTCTTGATTCTATCTCTCTCGCTCCGTCCTCTCTCCGTCTCCTTGCGCCTTGCGTCTTCATTCCTCGAGCCTTGAGTGGTTTTTTATTCTTCCTTTGCCCATTTCAACGAGTCTTGGATCTTCTCGTATCACTGCATGGGAATCTGAAGATACTTGAATTGAAGAGAAAGAATCCTCCCTGCTGTCTCTACAAGACTAGAACTCACCACGAGATGCTGGGGCCTAAAAGACTAAAAGAGCGTGTATATATATGTACGATTCGAAAGATTCAAAAAAAGACTATTACCCCGTGTGCTAGAAGCAAAAGGATTTCAAGATATTGAGCTTTGCTTGAGTGCGTAGAATGGGAGGAAAGGAGTGGTAATGGGGATAGTAGCCCAGGAGTTGAATGCTAGGTGATTGGGACTAGGAAATAATCGACAACGGCTTGATGGAATCGAATAAAATTATATATTTCTCCAACCATTCCCCACTATTATACCCCTCTCTTTCCTATACAACCACTGCGTACTGCCTTTCATCTACCACATTACTACTCCATCAGAATCAGACAGAAGCTCATTTCATCCCTCATTTTTTATTCCTCCGAGAGCTAATAACAGTAATAAAAGATAATAATCCAAGAGGATTCCTCTGAATTAAAATACAAAGCGCATTTGCTTCATCCGCAATCAAAAACGTTTTACATCTCAGAAAACTAAACTAGGGAGAAGGAAGAGACAGAAGGAGCACCCAGCCCAGATTTTAATTCCCAATGCTCCCAAGATCAAATCCCAGTGCCAACCGATCATCATTTATTCAAGATTTTTACTCTCTTCTTATTCCTTATCCCAATTCCATCCTGCCCTCTTCTACCTATACCTACTCCTGCCGCCGTGTTTGCTAGCTTGCCTACTGTCTCTGTTTGTTGCTTCAGGAAGAACCTTTTTGGAAAAGTTTTTCTCTAGTGTTACAGTATGCTAAGAGAAGTTAGGAAGAAAATCCGGAATTTGTATGTAATAGTTGTATTCACTGCTTCCAACGGCAACGGAATATCTCCCAAACTTTTACTTCTCGAGCTAAAATTCCAGATTGATTTCCCGTTCCAGCCCTAGCTTATTCACATATCGCTAAGTCATTTCCAGCTGCAATGCATTGCCAGTATTGCCATACTATACAGTACTTGCAGTAGACCATACTATATAGTTAAAGGTGGAAAATATGTAAGAGAGTGCATACCGGGAGGAGAGTTTAGGCGGACTAGAATTCCACCGATTAGAGATGATTGTTGTAGGAGCAGTAAACATTTTTCCGTTCCCACCCCAAAATTAGATTAAAATAGATACCATATTATTATGATATCTTTCCGTTTTCCACAGTATCCACAGTCTCTTAATTCCCCTCTCCGTCCTAACCTCTCACTATCCCATCACTCCTCCGCAATTATCCCTCTTCCGACAATATTACTGTGCCAGCTATGTACCACACACAATACTTGCAAAGCAAACTGGTAGGCTTTGATAAGCTACCCAACCAACCAGCAGCACCTCCTTCTAAGTTCCCTCAAAGCCACAATTATATTAATTTTATTATAGCCTTCCTATCCATTTAAATTTCCAGCTTCACCTGGATAATCTATTCCATCTGACTCCTAAGATTGCTGTAGTACTCTGGCAGCCGGAGTCTGCCTTGAATGGCTGGTTACTGCATCTAGTACGGATCTTACCATTAAAATGATAGACAGATGCCCATCCTTCCTTCTTCCTCTAGAACAGAAATAAGACGGGAAGAAGTGTCACCATGAACACGGATGAGTAATTATAGCCTGAGGTATTTGTTGTAAGATTACCAAGCTGAGAAAGCTAAGCTCGGTGCGAATATTGCAAAATTGCTCATTTGTATTCCAACGGCGAAGGAAGCAGACATTAGAGACCGAGGGTAGTGAGAAGATCAATCCTCCCTGGCATATAATTGATACATTATAAAATTAAGATGCATCCCAGAAGAGTCACGTCACGTCACCGTATACCTACACCTACCCTTGACCTACCCTAACCTCGTATCCTGTCCGCTTTCTCCTTAAGCTCCCATCATCTTAATTAAATTCCTCACTATTTTATCAGATGGGTTATAGAATAAGATTGTCAACTGACTTTGCGTCAGACAATATCAGCACAGAATTAGCTTGCGCCTGCATGCTTTGTAATGGGTGACTTACATAAAAATTTTACAGGAAGCTGCTGTATACAAAAATGTTTGGTAGTTTTTGTTTACGCAAAGGCAAACTTTGACAGGATTTTCACGATCCTGGTTTTTCATTTCGCTCTCCAAGTCTTCTTTTGTCTCCTCCATCTCCGTCGTTGGCCCCACCGTCAGCGTCTGTACAGTCTTTACCCCCCACAAAACTCTTTAGTCTTGACGGTAATAAATACAGTTTAAAAACCAGCATAAACTTTGATATTAAGATAGGAATGAAAGAGGATTTGCGGTCAGGGAGCCCTCACATAAGTGTACTTCCATACATAATCCTCTCAACCTTTTTTCACAGAGCAATAAATGTCCGTAATCATGAAAGCATACGGTGAAAATCCTGATTTATTCAAGCAATTTCCCACTCGTCTAGATTTGCTTTCAACGGCTAACATCTCTAGAGGAGCAATGCTCCTTTTTTATGTCTCCTGCCATCCCATATACACTTTTCTCCTTCTACTACTTTCAAGGAAAACAAGACGAGCCGAAAGAATTCGTTCTTTCTTCATTGATTCCCCCTACTTATTTTCCTCATCGTATCCTCCATCTGCCTATTGCCCCTCTAACACGCCACCAGCCGAGCCTCAAGTGTGTTTGTAGTTTGTACAGCATATATGGAGGATCCTCCTCTCCCTCAAATAGGAGAGCGGGATGGGATAAAATATTATGTTTGGACGGCTGGGATTGAGTGCTCAGAGAAGACGGGGAAACAAGTGGAGTGAATCACATGTGTGAAACAATCATAATATCTTGTTCATCCATTAAGATTTGGCTTATGGAAAAAGGCTATGATTCCATTACTCTCGTGTCGTCTTGTCCCTCAGTCTCTCTCACTCCATTATTCTTTCTCCGTGTCCGTGGGGACTTTTCCCACTTTCTTCATCCCTTCGCTTTCCCACTCATTCTCCAGCTGAACACATTTACCCTTGCCTGGTATACATAAGAAGTGGGGTTATGATTGTTATGAACTAGATTGCCCATTTTTCGTGAACCGGACTGCTCCAAATTCAGTGAAGGATTTTGAGCTACATGAAAAAATAAATTCTAAAGATTGAAACCTTCTATGTTGGCTGGAAAAGTTAAACCCGGATAATGTGTCGCATCGTACCCAGTACCTTGCACTTTTTCTCACATTTTTAGGCTGTAAAACTGCTAGCAGAGTGTAAAATGTTTTTGAGACATGTTTTACGACAAATGACTTTCAGCAAACTCTTCGCTCTTTGAAACCTACAGATTTAGTATTAAATTGATTGGAATTTGCCTTTCCATAATTTACGTGAGCGAGGGGTGAGAAGAAGAAAACGAGGAAGCGTGGGGAGGAAATGAAGCGTTTCTTTACCACATCCCGTAATAATTTCACCACTGTAGCCAGCACCAGCCTCTTCTTCAAGCCATATTTAACTTCACGCTTCTTCCTCGCTTTCTTCAGAAGGAAGGAAACCCTTTAGGAAAGGCGTGTGAGGAGCGTTCAGTAAAATTAAGCGGAGCGAGAGTTGGAGACTTTTTGTGATTTGAATTCAGATTGGAAAGAATGAGTGTCTGGGTTTTTATGAAGTTATGTCTTGTGTCGTATATTCTGTAAATAGAAATCATGGTCTGTATGTTGAGATTAAAAAACTTTTCAACTCCTTATTTTACACCTCATTATTATCCCAGTTTCATCCATCTCTATCGATTATGTAAAATTCAATCAACTCTCATCCTACCACACATACGTTTCTTTTTCAATCGCTAGCCAGCACTGTATGTATATGCACGCAGTTCTTCGCTTTTCTCACGCGAAGAAGGCAGCAGGCGCTCATCTCTGCTGACATTTTGAAGGTGGGACAATGAGGCGGAGAAAGAAATACTGAAGAGAGGAAACATAGGAGGATATTATTAAAAGAAGGGAAGCTTATAACTGCCAACTGTCTTTCTCTGATCGGAGGAGTAGTATTATACGCTTCTTTGTATGTGGACGGATATTTATAGAGGAGATAATTATATTTTCTTAAAAAATCCATTCTTTTATATTTGTATATAAAGCTAAGCGGAGGAGGAGGAGGTAGAAGAAGGTAAAAGAAATCTGTCTGGGTATGAAGGTATGATGAATGGTAAAGATGGAGGATATTGTGTGCTTGAAGCGTAAAATCTATTTTCTCCGTAAAGTAGGGACTATGTAGTAGGACATTTTGTTCAATAACAAAATAATAGTACAGCTCCCACAAGTCACGTCCCATGATTTCAGGAAGCGTAATTGCAATCCAAGACCACAGACAGAATGAGAATGGAGCGTAGATAAAGGAAGAGAAACTGATATCATCCCGAAGCTTCTTTAGCCCACCTAACATCTAACAAACACTCAGAAGAAGAGAAAAAAGTTGGAATCACAGAGAGTCTAAATCTAGAACAAACCTATCTTCTCTATTCCCTTCTTCTCCTCTTTGATTATCATCATCTTTTCCTCTATCGGCTTTTCAAATCCATCAGCTTCGATAAAGCAAACCTAAGAAAGGGCTCGCTTCTCTCCATTATAGTGTTAGTTTTAAGAGCATCCCTAAAATATTGAATTCGTCTCCTGCACTTTCCCAGCCACAGATTTCATTACGTCTCCCTTCACAGCCAATAGTGGAATTAGGTGGCCTCCATCAGTTCAATCAAAAGACTTAAGTTAAAAAAGAAAACGTACATAAGATGTGGGGCATCTAATCCCAGAATCCATACTCATGGAGAAAGTCTTGAGCTTATGCTTGTTTAATACTGGTTTTAAATATAATTTATCCCCATCTATATAGTTCATACAACAATCAATAGGTCTAGGTGCGGGAATTGTGTCTATTTAGCCGGCTGGCGTTTAGACCAATTCAGTGACTGGGGTTGGTAAAAGGATTCCTCCTGTCCTGAGTTTGTATTAAATATATGTAAACAGCCTTCTTCTTCCATTATCTAAACTTTCTCATAAAATCATGGGATGGGGCATCTATAATACGCATCCGAAGAGCCGGAGCCAATCAGGTGTTTACAATATTATTATGATTTGATACAGTATAATCATCTGGATTCTCTCATCTTCTTTTATTTCTCCCGCAGCTTCTCGATTCTCTTCTCCAACAGCTAACCAAGGACCAAGGACCATCCACAACTTGAAATCCTTCTCCACCCTCCACCATCTTACCATTAAGTAAGCAAGTACTCTTCTTCTATATTCTATACATTTAACACATCCAGTATATAGTAGCTGAAATAAGTGCTTAGAATGAACAAGCTATTTCCTTGCCGCTATTGTATCCATGATGATAAACTCGTCCGCCTTAAGATTCTTTGCAATTCAATCTCCTTTGCAAAATCACAAGTCTGGCTGGAGCAACTTATGTACGAGCTGAAATCAAGTAGAATCAAGATGCGCCTCGTTTCAAGTTCAGTTGTTGGAGAAACAATCAAAGAATTTTCGCTGCCATTTTGCCATGTACTTGTTCACAACTATACAGAAGAGATTAAATCCTAAACTTATTAGTGCATTAAAAGGAAACAAATGAGAGCAGAGGAAGAGAGACGTGTCGGGTCTATGGTAGGGAGAATGTTGATATTGGATGTTGGCAAAGCAATGAGCTGATATTATATAAGTTATATATGAATTCCAATCTCGGGAAGTTATTCCTTCCGAAGGAATGTTGACTGCATGTGGAGGCTAAGATTTTCAAGCTTGATAGATACAAAGTTGGCCTTGAGAGAAAAACAATAGATTCCGTCCATGTTTTCCTTAACGATTAAACGCAGTTGGAAACCTTTGTCGGCTCGCTTTGCCTACTTTCTTATTACTCCAGCATAAGGATTCAACCATAATTATTATTGTCAACAAGAGTTGAAATCATGCCCATACGTACTGAATTATAGGATTGATTATTACTTGTTCCCACTTACCCTCTTTAATCTCCCGCTCCTTCAACTCAGTCTCCCATCCCTACGCATACCCTCTTCTTAATTATACACTTCCCATGATCAGGGAAAAGATCCGGTCAAGGGCTCTCCCCTCCCGCCACCCAACCCCAAACAAACCACCTTCCTACACATCTATCCGCTTGCCTCCCCTCATAATTCTATCTCGTATCTGAATTCTGAATTCCCCTCCTTCCTACCTAGTTCTCTTGCACAATCATTCAGTAATAACTCATAGGTTAAGTAATCCTATTCGACCTAACCAAATTACCGCCTACACTGCACACCTTTAATAATACCAATAACAAACGGAGCATTCCACTCTCTTTGTCTCAAATCTCGTAGGATTCCTTTCATTACGCTCTGTGATATTATTAAATCTGGAGTGAGCAGTCTTGTAAAGCAGTGCAACGTGTTCGTAATTCATGTGTGAGCTTCCTCCTTAAGTGTGAGTACCAGCAATAGGCAAATGAAGCAGGACTAGCTCTCCAGGATTCCTAGTCCCGGTCGGTTGTTTGTAAAAAAACCGTTGCTTGCGGTTGTCACGGGTAACCGGAACCGGATAGTTGTCACGCCGTCACTAACCCTTTACCCTTGTCCCTTGTATTGATTTAGTTAGCCAGCCAGCACCTGGAGAGGTGTAATTAGAGGTAGTTGATTTCTTGAAGGAGGATGAAGAATTTTTCCCAATAGTTTTCTCTCAGGAATGAGGTTAAAAAGGAGAGAGGACGCTGACTCTGAAAGAGCCTTAAACCTGGAGTCGGATTAGGAAGAATAAAGTATTGTTGCGAGTGGAGGAGCGGTGTGTAGCGGTCTGTCGGTAGATTTGACACGGTCCCTTTCATCTACCCCGGGTGTTGACTTGAATGAATGTGGTAGGTGGGCGATGAGGATGTGGGGCAGAGGGGGGATGCTCAAGATTATCAATTTGACGGATTGGAGAATGAATACGGGTAGGCATAACTAATGTATGGAGGATGAAAAATAAATAGAAAAAAGGAAATTACCTCTGCAACAAAAAGGTTCGAGTTGTGGAACGAACCATGATTGTTCTTCCACACAACAATACCAATCAAATCCAAACAACCAACAAAAGCTACTTCCAAAACAAAAGTACGATGACGTTGACTCCGGGATGATTTATTCATTACGGCACCCCTTTTCATCAATTAATTTACCTACTTCTTTCCCCCTCCAAACAAAGCTCCCCAAAAACTCAAACCTCAGTCACTGTCTTCCTCTCCGTACACACCTCGTCCAAGAATAAGAATAATACTATTGAATCCTTATCGCCGTGCGTGTATTGTATTCATGGGGATTATTAGAAAACAAATATTTCTTAAATCTCTTTAGTTCTTATAACCCAACTCAGACCCCTCTTTGCATATTTAATCCTGCGTTATATATTCCGTCATATCTTTTCAAATGTGTGTCTTCCTGTAGTGTCTGTCTGCTTACTGATTATTTTTTCAGAGGTCCTCTTGGGGTAGATGCTCTCTAGTCTGACTGTTTTCGTGCAAATAATTCTCTTTATTTATCTTTTTGTACGTTTACTCTACGTTTTCGTAATTAATTTTCTTACAATAATGTCCGACTCTTCTCAACTTGTTTTATTCAGTGGCCAGTAAATAATAATCGTAAATCTTCATCTGCTTATTGTTGCTGCTATTTGGAAATACAGTGGTAATATAGAATCCGATTGCTGCGGCTAATGGCAGCGAAATCGAAACACCATGCCTGATGTTGATCCTTGTAGCAGCCTCTCAGATGAAATCTAATTTGCTCATGTTACTTGAATAGAACTATAAGAAATAATTGCGTCATCACTTGAGTTCCATCTCCGCTTGATTCCAAGTGACAGGATCCGGGATGGAGAGAGGACGAGTAAGATGTAAGACGGAACCCAGGTGCGCTTTTACGCGACTTGTTCTAGTAGAACTAAATGCTTCTTACACTACTGACTACATCCTCCCCTTTTATTCAATCCTCATAATTTATTTACAACTCAGAAACTTGCTCTTATTCTCATCTCTTCTTGGCTCTGCGGCCGCATAAAATAGATTTCTCGCAGGCACTGCCCTGCCGCCACTTGATTATTTCCATACACGAACTGCATCCCTTGTACATGAGCAAATAACCAAGGATCCGTATAGCATCTCTAAACTTACAAGATCGACGAGAATCATGGCCCCACGTTAAGTACTAGCAGTAGCAGTAGTACGATGAAGGAATCTGCAGAAAGCTAGCGTGGTACGGAAAAGACGAAACCAGTTTTCTTTATTTCTGCAGGATAAAAATAAGGAAGCGCCAGGATTGATATGACAAAGCCATAACAAGAGAGCCTATCAAAACATTCTGCATCTCTTCCTACCATTTTTAACCTTGATTTAACACTTGATTCTGTTGGAATTTTTCAAGCAGGAGCCCTGTGTATATTAGTAGATGGACGATGCCATTTTCGGATCATTGCTTTTTAACGAGATGGAAGGGAAAGAAGGTAAAAAGAAGATGGGGTGTTAGTTATGTTCCAGAGGGGGATCACTATCCTATCCTCCATCCGTCCCTGTTCAACGTTGGACGTGCACCCACCGAGGTTCTGGAAGCTTTAGTGTTTCAGAGTAAATAAATCCCGCTCCTACACTTGCTTTAGCATTCTCATGCTCTGCGCGCCACGTATTCCTTGGACTTTTCTCGTTTACACTTTAAATGCCATAAAATATATTGTTATTATTGGCGATAAAGTCTCGTATTCCATAGAAATCGGAATGAAAAATGGCTCGCTTCCCAACCACTCTCCTAAACTTTGAAATTCCTTGTGTAAATTTTATTCCCTTCCACCAATCTTTCCTCCAGAGGTGACACGAATCGATAAATTGTACTTATTTCATTTATGCTCCACAGATCATTTATCCTATTCCATTCCCTCTTCCCTTTCGTCCCTATAAATCTTCCTAGCCCTAGCTCCCAACTCTTTATCGTCTCCGATTCATTGTCTTTTTCCATATCAATGCCTCCTTCCCATGTAACACAGCCAAGGCGTCTTGTTAGCGCACAACGAGTTGCAGTGGCAGTACCCTGCCACAGCTATCTCCAATTTCTACCTTCACATAATGTAGCGCGAGCGCGATCACAATTCCATCTATGCGTGAACGTTTCACCTACTTCAACCCTTCTCTTCCTGGCCTGTTTTCTCTTTTCAACGTCCCATCTCAACCCATCGTTAGCTTGAAAACCAATTAACAGCTAAATCAAGTAATTCAAGAAGAGTTTAATGGAAACGTGCGAGAAAGCGGTATTTACAGTGGAGTTGGATGATTCCAGATTCCAGAGCAGCTTTCTCCGTTGCCAGATCGAGTTGCCTGCCTGCACTGCAATAGCTTGTGAGCGGGTGAGAAATTATTGCGCTCTCTGAAGTGTTTTCATATGCTTGTTTCGTTTGTGTGCTGAAGATTCTTTAAATTCCTTGTTTCTACACTGAAATGAATCGAGTTTAATAGGTACAAAGTCAAGGAAATATTTGGAGTATAGACAGCATTCTCCCATTACCGGCAGAACAAAGGAAGGTGGAAAGATTTAATATGAAACATTTTATCAGCCAGCAATAGAAATTGAGAAAAGCGGAGAACAACGTATATGAAAGTCAATGTAAACACATCAGTTTATGTAACTATTCTGGAACTTTATTCATGGTGCTCGATATGCTTGTTAAGGAAACTGAGAAAGCTGGAGAAAGCTGTGATAACTCAAAGAAAAGACGTTGTCGACTCCAAGAAGGAGAGTTTTGTCAATAGCTTTCCTTGCTTTGTGGAGAAATGGATTTACCGTCTTTTTATGCATGTTGCTCTTGGTTATAAGCATCTTTCCAGAATTTGCTGAGGCCATGTTCATAAATGATTGAGGGATTGTTTTCTTAACTGTATTTTATTCATATTCCAGGAAGTGCAAGAGAAAGAGAGCAAAGAAAGCTGAAAGGAAAGCATGGACGTTAAAGATGCAAACGAATAATGTTAAAACTTATGTGGGGAGAGACAGCCTTTAGGAAGCCTTAAGAGGAACGGGTATTTCTGCTAACTCACTCTTCGTGTAGGGTCGCCGAAGTAATGAAAGAATAGAGAAAGCTAGCTGACTTTCGTTCCTAAATCCAGGAATATTTCTTTGTCTTTGCTCTATTTTATTCAGATAGCCGGAAGGACTTTGGAAAGTTTGTCTTGTTATTCATGGTGGCGGAGATGAGCGACAGTTTATATTTAGCTATGTGTAGACGGAAGCTGACAAAGGAATGACTAATTTCCTAGCGGGAGGATCGGTCCGCAGTCGTATTCGCCTATATGAGATTACGAGAATACATGGGGAAAGGGGCTAGTAAAAGATGCATAGGTTGATTTGTTCACTTTGTTAAATGTAGGTCCTTTGAATGCAAAAGAAGGCTTGTGCATGTTAACTCTCTCAATTTCTGCTCCGTCTTCTGCTTTCTCTTTCTCTGGCGCGCGTAAACAGAGAATGTGTTATGTGTTCTTCACCAAGTATTTATGCATTTTCTCCATCCATAATGGATATTATGTACGAGGACAAGTGAAGCAGAATGAAGAGGGTTCTTAGATCCAAAGCACGATCCTTCTGCTTAGAACCTTTAGCTACAGAGCTTTAGCAAAAAATAGAGTTTCCTTAAGTTTTATGGGAGAGTGGCAGAGACATGTAAGCAAGCCGGCGGGGTCTGGTGGTGGTGGAAGTAGAAAAAAGAAACGGGAGAAAGAGAGAGAGAAAGTGGAAATGGAGACGGGTGGAAGTGAGCTTGAGAAATAATATATTCATTTGAGAAATACACTTCCTACTAGAGTCTCTGTGTCGTCTTGAGTCCCGTAAGGGTAGAAAGGAGAACAAAGTCATTCAATTTTCATAATAAACGACGAGTATAAAATCTCATTAGTGGACAAATTTTTATGGATGGAAGAGGCGGGTTCGGGGAAGAGTGGCAATTCTCATATTCAAATGCGGAATTACACACATCATAGAGGCAATTTGAGGTTGCTTCTGATAAGCCGTAAGTGCGGAGCGATGAAGCATCTTTCTCTTTTCCTCGCCTATTTTGCATTCAATAGACTTTTTCCATTCGAAGAGGATTTTTTACTCTCTTCAACCTCGTACAGTAACACTTCTCCTTCGTATTTATTTTACATGCATTGCACCCTTATAATACCCGGGTTATATTCCCCTCAGCAAAGAAAGCTTACGCATAGTTAGCGGTTAGTTGCCCATTTCGTCTCTTTGGATCACAATCCTTTACGGGCTCCTTCAATATGTTCCGATCCTCTTATAGCTTTATTCCACACGTTCCCTATTGTATTTGCATAAATCCTTCGTTCCATACCGTATGATGTAAGAACCAGGATAAGTTTTATCCGGAGAACGGTGTATCCATAGCGTTTTCTCTTTTTTCTATCTGTATTTCAATATGCTATGCTCTCGTCATTCTACTCTGCTGAATGTGAGGGCTCAGCGTGTAGCAGGAGCTCCAAATTATGTAAGCGCTAACTGACTACTGGGTGAAAGTATTTATACAACGCAGTTTTGTGACTTTTTCTGCACCACCCTCTTGTAGTTGCTTTCTCCGACTAGGAGCAACTACAGTTTGTTGGCGATAGACTGGTAGTGGAGACGGTATAGATAATAGCTACATACTCTGGGTATATATGTGTAAGATGAGGTTTAAAGCAATGGAAAATGGAGGAGAGATGGCGATGAGTTGCTACAGATGTTTGCCCATAATTGAGTCGGCTCTTGAACTGAAGTTGGCACGGAGTGAAACGTTCCAATTTCAGTTTATCCTAGCAATTTCATTTTTCAAATCATTTCGCACGTACTCTTCCTAGTTGAAACTGGGAACTACTAGCCCTTTAGTGTCATGCCATGAATCCGCTAGTACTTAGGCATTTTAATATTACGTGTCTTTTGTCCCGGAGCAAGAATTTTCATTCTGCTTTCACTCGATGCTTTCTCCCTCCTTTTGCTTTTCCATTTATTTCCTCGATAGCTTCCTGGCCACATTCCCTTCGTGTCTTCTCTTCCTCACGTATAAAATTGATCTCTAAGTATTGTCTCTTGTCAAGGAGGCAGACCATCTACTCATTCCTTCCTTGCAGGTACCGTCTTCTTTGCCGATGTCTTGAGAAAGCCTCCTGGAAGTGAGAAAAGGTTAATTTTTTTAAATAGAGTGTCTGCAAGATTCAAGATCGTGGAGGATGAGTGTAAGGGGGAGTAAAAGCTAGGGAGGTGGCAGAAAAGCATTTACGTCCCGGCGTAATAATAATCATACGAGGAAAGTTTTATAAAGGGATTTGTCATAATGACACATTGCCTCCTTCTCCCTTATTGCTTATGATGAGGTATGAGCCGTGGAGGGAGGAGGTAGAATCTGTAAGGTCTCCTGAACTGATGACTATATATACAAGACTGCCTCCATCCCTCCGACAAACTCATCTTTCCGCATAAAAAGAGACACAGATGTTTCCAGTGGATTCGATTCTCGTTCCGCCGATGTCAGGAGGCATGTCGGCTGCTAATTTCTTGAGTCGAGAATAAATTTGAAATGACTGCTCATTTCTAATCTTGAACGAGCAACGTCATCGCCCAAAAGTGAAGCTTTATTCCTCTTAACATGGATAATTCAGAACGAGTCTTCACTCAAGTCATCACTCTCACCCTTAACGCCCGCTCCCATCTTCTAACCCGAGCCAACAGTTTCCCACTTCGGGGAACAATTACATCCAAGCTACCAGGCAGGCACTACATCTCTCTCCTCTCTCCACATCCATCCGTATGTAATGCTGGCATCGCCAGATGAAACCACACCACAACTCGCGTACCTCTTACGTCAAAATCTATCCACAACACCCAACTCTTCATCCAGCAAAAGCAAAGCATCTTTCTCCACAGCATTTACCACCATAACAATTCCCAATCTTATCTTTTTACTTTTCCATATCCAATCTCAGGCTCCAAGGAAAGGAAGGGAGGGAAGCTTGGCATCCAGCTTTTCTTGTTAACATCTTTATTTATGTAAGCGATTAGTGAGTAACATATAGGTAGGTACAAACACTACCACGTTTTACCAATATTATACACTCCTACCATTTCACATCCTCCCATGCACTATCTTATCATATCACTATCCTCGTAAGCTTAATGCATAGTAATCTTCACTGCTATTGCTTATTTAAAAGTCAAGTTTAAATTTACCCGCAAAGATTAATTCCCGCCCGTCCTTCCCCTGGAATCAGTCCTTTCGCATGCATGGATTAAGTTAGTTTACCAGTTAGAGAATGAGATGAATAGAATAGATTTTATATTAAATGAACATGATAAAATTTTAGAGCCGGACAAAATTTTACCCAGGAAGTTATTTACGCGCATGGAGCAATGTCATCGCACGCAAGCACAAAAATACCAAAAAGCTGGCAAATAACAGGAAAGACAATTTATATTAAAAGTTATTAAACCACCTCCATCAGACAGAAAAAAGCCTGAACTTTTTCTCTAACCGCAACAATTCAATCAACTACAACTCCCCCTTTCCCAAACTTTTTAATTTTCAATTATTTCCTTCCCATCCTTATTTCCTCCTCTGGCAACATTTTCTGTCTCCCGGGTAAAATTCTCTCAGTCATTTGTCAATGCTCTTCACAATTTCTCTCGCTCCTGTCACAATTCTTCAAACCATATTGACAGTTAAGTCATTCTTTCACCAGTCTCAGAGACTGGAGATGTCCTAGTTGTGCGAGAGCTTAATCTACACCAGCTCCCAATCCCCAACCTAATAATTGTTATCGTGCCGAATTTCTCGGAGAGAATCACTCATTGTCAGCCAGGCATGAGCGAGGACTGTTGAAGAAATCCCGTATATATCCAGTAACACGGAAAAAGGTTTTTCGGAATTGGGAAGGACTGATTCTTTCCGCGGTAGAAGCTAATAGAAAGCCAGCTATGGAATGAATATAATTAACTAGTGAGTTGAGGATGAATGACGAGGGAGAATTAATGTTGCGGCTTTTTGATAAATGGCAATCTGGATTCAAAGCGTCATTATTGGGTGGTAGGACTGGAGAAGGAGGAGGACAGGAGGAGTAGGGAAGGAAGGGGTGAATTATGCGGGAAGAGTGGAGAAAGTTAACTTATGGATATTCAATGATTTGTTTCTGATAAAACCTAAATTTAGTCAGGACGACAGACAGACAAGACGGAGGAAATATTTCATGGAAGGGTAAAAAAGTGATGAAATATGATCTTTGACTGCTTTGAGAATAAATTTTTTCACCTTCATCACATTTGAACAAGTATCCTCAACGTCGATCGAAACCAGCAAGGATATGATAGGATGTGTACGATGGAAAAGAAAGTATAACCAATAGCTGTGGACATCGAAAGAAGAGAAAGTTTTTGTGAAGATATATTTATTACTTGTAGGTATTTTCTGCCTTTCTTCCCTGACTTGGAATAGTAAAGAAGGAAGTGGGTAGGTCTAGGTGTAGATGTGCTGCATTATGTAGAATCCGAGCAAGTGTTAGTCTCCTAACGGGTGTAATTCATCTTTTGCGCCTTACATGCATGTAACGTATGGACTGGGTGATATAGGTTGTGAGCGAACGCGTCGGAATCGTATATTAATCAAATAGAATTTGGCACGTGCAATATCGGTCTGCATACAAATATCCTGTCACTAGCAGCTATGATTAATGACAGAAGAATATGATTTTATAGAAATTTCTCTCTTTTTAGCTCCAGAATTTCCATTGAATCATTGTCGTTTGTGGGACATAAATTAAAATTTGCTTTGTGTTCTGCCTATCCGCGATAAAGGAGCCAACTTCTTTGGGAAGAGGCAGCCGAAAAAAGTTAATACGATGTATTTTCATGATGTGCCAGAAATTCTCCTGGAACAAGGGACTGTCTCTTTCTCTCTAGCCAACCTTCCTCTTCTATCTCCTTCTATCCTGATCCGATATACGTTTCCCAGTTAGTAATAGTAACCTCTCACTCACATATTTCATACGATATCCGTCCGTACCTCTATGTGATGACGAGCACCAAGGAGAGAGAGAAAGCAAAAAACAGTTTCAAAGTATGAACGCCGGCGAAGAGTGAGCGACTAGAATGACATGAAGGTTTCTATGGAAGATTGATGGGAAGCACATGGCATGTAGAAGAAAATCGTGAAATTCGAATCCATATTGTATTTACGCCTTCAGCGAAGCTAATCTGCCACCACCTCTAGCCCTATTCCGCTCTGCTCAAATGCTGAGAATAAGCTGAGAATCTCATACGAACAAGTCTATTCTTTAGTTTCATTCCAAACTTTTATACTCATCTCTTCTTTTCATCCCAACTATTGTGTACGCATCAAAATCCTTGCTTATTTAGCTTAATTCCATTCTACTCAATTCCACCGTCCCCTCCAACTTTACACACGTCGACATTACTTGAAAAGCGGCAAACCACACGAATGCACAAACGCTACTTCCTACTTCCTCCCGTCTCAAATAATCCTTACGCCGATCATTCCGAATGCTTTTATCAATTTTCTTCTGACCTTTCTCTTTTCTTTGCCACGGCTTTCTCGCTTTCTTTTCTCTTGTTCTACTTCCCTTAGTTTATTTCCCTTCAGCAACTCTTCCATCCCACCACCGACTATCATGTACTTTTGCCCTCGTCTGTCGTCTAATTAAGGCTCTTTATGATGCATGCATAAGCAAAACTCAATTTTGCTGGCAAAAGTGCATACAACTAGACCTCTTCAGTTTAAAATATTGATTGTGATTGCATTTAAATTTTCGGGATACGTGAAAAACCTATAATTGTAGTACCTTATCTGGTAAAACTTTAACTGTACGAATTTCTAATTGCAGTTGCTTTATTATTAAGCTTCTTGTAGCCAAAATCTAGGAGAGAAGGGAAATCTTTGGAAACGTTTCACATCATAAATTATAATCCTGTCAAAACTTGTTCAAGTTCGCTGCCGAATAATTTCATTTGCGCGGTTTAGCAACCGCCTTTCCTGGGTTCCACGAAAACATATCCGCTTCGGAACTGAGTTGGAGTCGGAGTTGGTTAGTTGGCGGGGAAGGGCTTTACATTTTCACCTTACGGACAGGACGGATGCAGCCAACTCCATTGGTTCGTAACTCTTACTCTGGAGTCACATACGATTCTTTCTTGAATGATCACATGTTATCAAGAATATTATTTTAAGGCAGGGGGATGCAAGGCACGATATCTGATTTAGATGCTAAACGTAGATGATAAGAGACAATGCTATGATTATGAAATAGCATTGTTCAAAACTTTGAAGATTAGCAAAGGAAGGCGGGAGAGGTGGTGTAAGTATTTTTGAGGATAGCGATACTATGGGAAAGGATAATAGTCAAGAAAATAGTAAGATGGAATTTCATGATACGAGATTAGATTTAGGCGGTTGAAATTAGTAAAAAGGGAGACCGGAAGCTCTGAGGATGGAATTGCATAAAAATGGGGAAATGAGTTCTTGAGTAGCTCACTTGAGTAAGATCCAATAATGAAAGGATTTTGGATGTGATGATATAGCAATATGAAGGCTGTCTGTGCGGACTGGGAATTATTGGAGTCTTAAGCTGGGAGCGGGCATGTGTTATTGTGGTGATACATGAGATATGATTGAGCAAAGGAATGATAATAGAAGACGGGTGGGTGATTATTGATTAAGTATTCTTCTCATGCTGCTCTCTACGCCTTGTTGTATTCCTCTTTTTTCCACTCCTTTCCCTTATCCCTCCCCCTTAACTGCACACTGTGGGTAAGTCAGTAAGTATAAGAAGCAGTCTTACAAAGAACCGTAACAGATTAGCCCCTTCGGATAGTAGTTCCTCCAGCGAGACTGGAGAAAGTAAAACAGAACATCCTCTATCGTCTTTGAATTTCATTTTCGTCTTCGTCCTTGCTATTCGTCTCCTCCTCTTGGTCTCCTTGGCTTTTCTCCATTAACATTTTCCAAAGTTCTTGCTGGTGTATTTTTGGATTGGAAATACTTTCCCTCCTTCTGTATCCCTTGTCTTATTTTCCTTTGCCATTGTGACAAGGATACGAATTCAAAGTAGGATGAAAGAGTACGAAGAGAAGTGGAGGATACGGATTGGTTAGTCAAAGTTGGGATATGTTGGAACATAGACTAGAGGACGTTTTTTCTTCCTGTCCCGTTTCTCTCAATATTTTATTATGTGTAGTAGTGTACGTTTTGGATTTCTTGGCAGAAGGAGGGATTCCAGGCGGTGGATATTTTGCGGATTTTTGCCTTGTTAATATGTTTGTGGGAGTGAAATTCAACTGGATCTGCTTTATAGGGAATGATCCGTTTCTAAGCATTAATCATTCTTTGACAGGGACTCTTCTACATCTTCCATCCATCAACTCCTCCGCTCGCTCGTAGTAGAAGTACTTTTCCCTCCCTTCTCCTCGCCCTGCACAAGTTTCCTTGGAATCCATCCAGTCAGGGATAATATTCAAAAAGAGCTCCGGGAAAGCAACATTCCTAGTCCTACCATGTACCTATAATTTAATGTTGCTGATAGACGGAGAGTGAGATTTCTAAATCTATGTTTCGACGTCAAGGATTCAAGGAATCCGGTATCACTTTCTCCTCGCATCATCCCTTTCTTTCCCTCACCATCACCTCCTGGTAGATGCGCACTTTCCAATGTCTCACATATTGCATATATATTTATCCAAACTTAGCGAACATAAATTTCACAGATACATAGAGTTCGTTTGAAAATCTGCCGCATGTTTGTGTATGCTACAAGGTACTACTATCGCTGATCCAACTCCCTATTTCTCACTAGTATTCTCCCTCTGGAATCTAATTTCTCGGGTCTACAAATCAACTAGAAGTCAGAGTGATATCATTATACGCATCACTTTGATTCACTTGATTCTATTGCAATTCAATTTATCACGCACCTTCCGAGCTCTCTTGGTCACCTTCTTTCATTCCTACTTTCTCCTGCCTGCTTCCAGCCGCTCTCTCTATTTATTTCCCTACCCATGCATCATCAGCTTTTGTATCTTGAGTGAGTGATGATTCCTCAAGACAGTACCCTATCGTACGCCCATTAAAATATCCTCCCGTATTTTCCTTAGGTCTTTTAACCATTCCAATCGTCAAAACGTTTTCTTCGCAATCCGTTTCCTACTGAATCCTCTTACTACCATCCGTTGTCTACTTGAATTACCTTGTTAAGTTGAGCTAAGCACAAAGGATGTTACTTTTAACCTCACAATGTCAGCCTTGGTTAGTTCATTGTCTTTATCGATATTCATTAAAACGCAATTATCACATTAATATTGCTGCTGATATAAAGTTATTAGCACATATTCGACCGGAACTTTATTTTTCTTCTTTCTTCCCAGTGCAACCGGATTTTTTAATTGCGACATGTCTTCGTGCATATGTCTGTGGAATAGACGGTCAGTAGGATTAACTGGTTCCAAATCTGTGCTATATGGCCTACGGGTCGGATTTTCGTGCCATCGGGCTGCATTTTGCTCTGCGGCCAAATGTTTTGGGTCGGATCACCGTACTATTAGTAGGGATTTCTGTGCCGTGGTTTTTTGACACAGGTCAGAACAACTTTGACCATCGAGGTTATGAGGTCAAATTGGCAAGTGGAGATTATTGCTAACCTCCTCTTACGACATCTAGCATCTTTTGAAGATAATTAGACCACAAATACCGGACATATCCAGAAGAATCTCGATGTTATCTTTGCTTTTAGCCCCAACTTTGACCTCAATTCCACAACTTGATAAAGAAGCTGTTTATAAGCTTAAATTAGAGCGGTTTGAGCATCCGAGCAGAGCAGACGTGCCTGTGTAAGCCTCCTTAATGTTGACACAGCAAATTACAGACTAATGATACCAGATAGCGACCAAAGCAATGCATCTCACGTCCCCCCGACTTCAGAAAATCAAAAACGCAAAAAGCGAGATAGAGAAATCTGTAGTGGTGAAACTAACACAAACATTGCCAAAAAAATTTTACACACCCTTCAAAGAGCGAACAGTACTCCTAGTGAATTTAAACCCAAAGAATCCAGTGACAAAATGGCGACCCAGCAAAACGAGCTCATCCAGTACTTAGAACGACAGTTTGCAACGGTCAACAACAAGCTCAACCTTCTAGAACCGCTACTCACAAGGGTCACCGAAGTTGAAAACAGTGTCGAAAACCTGAATAAGGCGCTAATTTCAAAAAATCTTATCATCTACGGAGTGGGAGATGAAGAGAGAGAGACATTCACAGCGACTGAGAACAAAGTAAATTTCGTACTGAACACAATCACCAAAAACAGTGGAAGTGTAGATCTAGACAATACAAAACGGATTGGCAAGTTCGCCCCGGGAAAACCCCGTCCAATATTAGTAACATTTGTGCGAACGAAGGATAAATTTGCAATCTTAAGTGCCAAAAAGAACCACCCCGCCTTCCAAGCGCAACTCAAGGGCGTCTCAATACAAGTTGACCGCACGAAATCAGAACAGAAAACACAAAAGCTGCTCTCAGGATTTGCAACGGAGGAACGGAAAAGGTTTCCACATGCTACCACGAAAATCCGCAATGGCAATCTTACAATCACCACGTCACAAGGAACCCAAACCTATACTGTCCAACATAACAAGGTGATACCCTTCGTTTTTCGTAGCTAAAAAACAAAGGAACACGCATTAAAATGACCCTACAACAACCAAGGACAACTAATAGCTGCTTCAACACGACTCTGACAACTTAACCCGCAACTACAACAGCCAAAATCGTCACGAAACCATGGTCACCTTAACCTGTGGCAACCCTACCACTATCCCAGCAACATATTTTAAAATACTACAAATGCATTGCATTATAACAAACCTGCAACATCTTTCAACGCAAGTTATACGGAAAGCAACCATTGCCGCCACCCAATGTCTGGATACTTAAAGAAGAAACAGCGACATCAATTTTCTATGACTATAACACCCTTTTGAAAACCTCAACGAAGCTTCCACCCTTATCAAGAATATTTTGCAATTTGTTATTCACATTACGGAAGCAGATAAGAGAAGATAAGTTAGCAAACTATATAAAAATTTGCTGAAGATGGCATAAACCTTCTTGACTTGAAGATATAACTGGATGACGCAGCTTCAGAATATTCTATTACACCACAGCATCCCATGCCTACTCTATCAACATGAAGAAACAATCGCAACAACCCTAAAGTTAAAGGAAGAAATACCAGCGCAGATGGACTTTGGTAGGGATCATCACGACATACGATAGCTATCGCAAGAAAAATTCCCTGATTTTGCACACTTCGTTTATACGACATCTTTTTCATAACCAATGTTCTCAATCCTTGCACTAAATATACCCAGTAGAGTAGTCGAGGTAAAAAAAATCCAGAGTCGGCCTGCACATTAGCTGGAGGTGCGGATTGGAGAAACCTCGTAGGATACATACTTATAATAAGGCAGTAACTCCTTTCACCTTAGTTAACTAATGGTTGCTCAAACTGCTCTCAATTTTTACTGTATAAATAATTTGCTCTTTAGATTCAATAAATCGCAGCACGCGGTACGCCCCATAGCGAAAGCTCAGGGGGTTTGGTATCTTAAATAAAAATAAGCTTAAATTAATAAATCGTAACTAACTAAAAATTCAACAACTCTCCGTGCTAGCTGGGCCACGATTCATACAGAGCCCAGATACGGGACACCCAACAAAATTGGGTCTTACCGTAGAGGACCCTTGGTGTTTCGGGCTATGGGTTTTGAAAAGTATGTTAAACTGTAGCGTAAGCGTCGTTCTGAACAGTGTTAAAAACAAAAATCCCATGTTATGCCTTATTCGGCAGAAATCGCGGTTCAAATTAGCGATTTGCCTGTATATGATCAGTTCAGGGAGCGTACACATACTATCAAAAACTCGAAATCATAAAATCTCAACACTGTTTTACTTGAGATTTGGACTGATTAACCGGGATGAGCGATGACCTTGTCAATATTCAATAGTTTAAAGCTTATCTGCATATTTTAATTTCAGAAATATCTAAAGCTTTTACTTGATCACAAACTTTGTTCATATAATATGCTGATAGTACCTACCTCAGAAATCGGATTTCTCCGAGATAAGGCAAAACATGGGATTTTTATTTTTTACGGTGTTCAAAGTGATTCTTAAGCTACAGTTTAACATAATGTTCAACTCCCAAATCCCGAAACACCAAGGGTCCTCAACGGTTAGTTATCCGATTATTGTCGGGTAAAATCTAGTATAGTTATCAGAAATCCGACATAAGCTACAATTATACGCAATGTATCCGAAAAAGCGCGTGCCAGATTCTCAAGTTCTATATAATTTCACCGATCACTTCTAAAGATAAAAGAGTTTTATAATTTTCGGCAAAATCTAAAAATTCATCTGAAGTCAACTTCACATATAGAATACTGCGTAAGAACTACTACGATTCCGGAATGGTGATAACCCGAAACGCCCGCTCAGTCATCAAAATGAAGAAAGGATATACCAACATGTTATAATGCGGATGCAGCGAAGCATATTTCCTTCGGTAATTTCAATCACAACCTGGAATATCCCACTGAAATTCTTACTATATTTGCAAATATTTTACGAGAGCAACTAAAATCTATGCTGCATTCACCGATGAATTCAACAAAGAGGATGCCACCGATTTCGTTCATTGCTGATAAGTTAACCCCCAACAGAACCACCTTACGGTTACTTGCATAGAAATCATTTCGACATTTTGGTTATATTTGATTGACGATGAAAGCAAATGTGACAGCGCGGTCCCAAACATTTTCAAGCCATTGACGAAGTTCCAAATGACTGTAGAGATGTTCACAGTGATTGACCGTGCTCATTTGATAAAATTTATGAGGTTAGTGACTAAATGACGTGTTGCCATTTATAGAGCTATCTGGGAAGGACGAGAGAAAACAAGGGGCAAATGCCATTGGAGTTAAGTGGATTCAGTCTACAATATCCGTGGTGAATTAAATTGGCTCCCAGTGTGAATAGGGAAAACACCTGAAGGAAATGACAGAGCAATTCGTGCAGCTGAAATAAAACAATCAACATCTATAAGCATTGAAAATATTTCAATTATTTTGCAATTATAAATTAAGTTTAAACTTACCTATTTACCTTTCTTAAATGCCTCGGAGACCATCACCCCGTCGTATTTTCTTATGGAAACCAAAGCACGATGCTCAATTGCAGAAAATATGCTCTTGCGATCCAGTTGATATGGCTGATATGAACAAGTAAATTCATATTGTATCTTAAGTACTACAAACCGTAAATATTCTTCAATGTTACATTAAGCAGACGGTTGAGTCATTAGTTACTTGCCTCAATGGAACGAAATCGAGCTGGAAGGGAGTGGACTCCGCACAAGTGGAATTACTCCAGCATCACTTAAAGTGATCTACCGAAAAACCTTGTACTTACCTCGTCGTTGATCAGCAGTACCGAACCTTTCCATCCAAAGTGTTGCCGAATGTTAGGACCATGATCACATAGAAATTCCAGAAGTACAGTTTTACGGAGAATTCCTGGCTACCGCAGTGATGAGCTTACTCGAGTGGTACAAATTAATGCAATCTCTTGCATCTTATCTTGCAATAGAAACTCTTCACTAAGCGCGACCGAAGCGAAGGCATGGGATCGCAAGTGGGAGCTATCATTCGGGACAGAGGAAATCTATCTCACCAGATACTGGCATTTATTGTTGCATATGTGGGGTGTGTTCATTGGCCGAATGGATTTCCATATTAAAGGTTAAAGGTCAGATATTTCAGATTTAATTAGGGTAATGAGTTATTTTACCAGTACATCTTATTCCAGGTTGTGTTTGGCCGCTCCTTTTGTACTACATACCACATACACCAGACATCAAAATGTACATCTATATGCATATACACTGGATTGTAAGTGTTAGGGTTCGTAGTATAATTAATTACTGAACTGCAATTACTATACAAATAATAATAATTGACACATTAGAAAACTGGGAATTCTCTTTCGGTCTAAATCTCTGTAGTTTTGTATACACTCTGTTCCCTTATGTCCTTCTCCTTTGACTCGCAAGTCCCTACTGACTCTCCAGTCTCTTTGTCCAGCACAAACATCATTCTCCAGCATTATACCGAACGTTCTCTGTTCGTATGGTGAAGGGTATAAAAATAAATCCACATCGCAACAAGCTGAACGTTCTCTCAACGTTCAATAATCTAAAAGTAGCTTTGTTGACAAAAGTACTTAAAGGTCTATAAATAAGTCACACACATTTACATATATACCTTTCAACATTAAACTACTGTACATGTCGTCACCGCTCATATCATGAATGTATATGGCGTATCCGCTCGCATCATGACTGTACATGGTGTCTCCGCTCATATCATAACTGTACATGGCGTCTCCGCTCGCATCAAACAGTACATGGCGACTCCGCTCGCATCCTGCCAATACATGTCGTACTCGCTCCGTTCAATCATATACTTTTCAACCTCTAACAGTAAGAAAGGCGTGTGTAGGCGTATGGCGAATCTGTATTTTAGGATCACTGATTTCAGCGCCCGGCTCTCTTGCTTGAATTTTGATGATGGGGTTTAAAACTTAGACAAAGGCCCCAGCACAACAGTTATGCTGAATGTCGAGAGAAAGTCGCCGCGTTACCATAGTAGTTGTGTTTTCAAGTGCCTAGAACTTCATACCTAAAAGCCGGGAATAAATAACCGAGTGCTGGGTTATACTTTCTGCAAATCTAACTTAGTGCCCACATCCATTCCACGCTGTGGAGATTATTGATTAGAAAGATAACGTATATTTCTGGTTGTATGATTTCTTTCTGAATCTCGAAGCATCAGATTATTGGTCACATCATTATAAGAAAAGGGTATATTATAGAATGGGTTGAAGCTGGATGACTGAAAAACGAGTGATTTATTTGGGGTGACGAAAACTTCAGGATTGAATTGAACATGAATGAGTATATGATAAGGATTATTATAAATAAATATTTTTGAGTTCTTCCACGTAGGGTCCGTGTTAAGGGAAGGGTGCGTGCATTTGAGATTGCCGGAAAGTTCAAATCGGGGTCCTGGATTTGAAAAAATATGAAATTGTTGGGTAAAGCATGTATGAGATAGGGGGGTTGAAGGAAAAATTGAATTGATTGTGAAGAAGGGGTAACGTTACTAAGATTGGAGTTTACAGATTTGACACACACACACTCTCTCTCATGAAGTCGTGAATTCAATAGCAGGGAGAGGAGAAAGAAGGAGTTTCCCTTTCCGAAAAGTCATAAAAAGAAAGTATGATCAAAAAGTTGAAAGATATAAGTACGGTGTACACCCCGCCTATACAGTTAAAGCATGTGTTCCATCCCAGACGGGTTTCATTCCTCTCGGATATTATCAAGCAGCTATTGATAGTGAATTTGAAAAAGTCAAAAAGGGTTCAATAAGATGGAATACTTTGCTTATGATCGACAGTTAAGAGAAGAAAAGCGTATATGGTAAGAATTGAGAAGCAAGGATCAAGTTAGGAGGCGATATCGTACGCTGTAACTTTCACCTTGGTCGACCCAATCCGCAAAGAGGAAATAGGACGGAAGCAAAGACGGAGAAAGCTCACATACCTCCTACACCAGCCATTCAGCATGCTGCAGCAAATCCGAGTCATCCTCCTCAAATG
The DNA here is from genome assembly GCA_906901655.1 of Sminthurides aquaticus. Lineage (NCBI taxonomy): Eukaryota > Metazoa > Arthropoda > Collembola > Symphypleona > Sminthurididae > Sminthurides > Sminthurides aquaticus. Next base: position 1,381,860 of record CAJQTT010000001.1, read on the forward strand.
GAAACTATGTCGTAAGTCGTAAGCGACCGTATTATCTCTATTCGCTTTTCCGCGTTGGCTTCAAAGTATTCTCCGAGGATGAACCTGTACAAAGTTTTACATCAGTTTACTTTCCGTAGCATAAATACAATATTTTATTCAGGGCATAATGTTGTATTGGCGTTGTTGGATGTTTTCTAAAGCTATGCTGCATATCCCCGCTTGACTCCTTCTACATTACCCATCCATGTGTACTTACATCTCAAACTTCCTCATTTCTTTCCATGCTAATCTCCTCAGTCAGAGTGTAAAATACCTTCTTTCACTGTATGCGTAAGCACGTCATCCAGGATAATTCAGCATGAAGCCTCTATGCCGAGCAACCATGGAGAAATAAGCGGGAGCTTTATGAAAAATCCCGAGTTTATTGAGAAAGTGATAGTGAAGGAGAAAGCTAGGAGAGCGAGAGTTAGCAATGATGAGAAGATGCTCACGACGGAAATGATTTGCGGTTGTAGAAAGCTGTTTGTAGTTGCTCCGATTTCCTGGCTGCAAGACTGGAGGAGAAGCAGACGTGTTCGTCTTCTTCTCTTCCATCACCAACTCACGTCTAATATTGAATATGCCTATGTAACATTCCTATCAGCTTCCGACAGTATCCCTGCTCACACACCTAGCTACACCCTTACGTTAGGCTTATTACTGGGTGGTGTATGTGCCCGTGCCCTGCACGAGCCGTATTATATAGGAAGAGATAGCCGGATGAGAGTCGCAACTCTTTCGAACTCGACTGAATCCATCTGTTCGAAGGAAAAGGAGCATCAGAGGAGGAGGAATGGTTGACATTAATGCATATGACATATGGAATCACCTCTTTTCCATTTCACTCTTATCGGGAGTGGGCCGTTTAAAAAGAAAATAAAAAAACCTCTAACTTGATAGGCCCATAAAAGCTATCTTCCATGAGTCAGAATCCATCTGTGGTATATTGATAAAGTTTGAAAAATGGTTATTTACACTGGAGCTACGCCGTCAATGGCACTCGGAGAAAATCATAATTTCCATTTCCTGTGTAAATATGCAGCCTCTCTACCGGTTCCCTCTCTCAAATCGAGCTTCATGCATCATTATTTATCGCATAAATTGGGAGCCGCTTCACAGCCGCGTTAAAGGGCTTTCAAGCACGAAAGTACTTTTTATCCAATACACTTCCCTTTATAAGGTCTCCCGAGTTTTTCATTTCGTCTCTATCTTTTCCACATGTACAGAATCATGGAGCAACTCATTTCACAAACACATCCGCACGCTCACCAGCTTCCAGTATCCCTTTCCCTTGTTCAATCTTTTCTCTAACTCCAACCCGGGAGTCGGCACATATCTATACATCCCGCCCACCATCTTCCGGATCCAACTTTACGGGACAGGGCCACGGGCCTAAAAGCAAGCCTAAGACGAGATGAACCGGGAGAGAGAGCAGAGGGAAACTCCTTATTTTCCAAAACCTGCCCACAACAACAACCAACTTGAATAAACTATTTTGCATTCCCTCCGACCATATCCATCCGGGAAAGCATCTGAAAAATATATCCCGTCAACCCCTATCCACCCTCCTTCTACTCATGCATAGTGTGAAATTATGAATGTGAATGGCTGATGATGTGTGTGGGGGAGTCTTGTTGAATTGATTCACTTGATTCTTCCTCAAGAGGCCTCCTTAAGTGGGAAAAGAAATGAGAATTTTTCATCCCGATCTCCGCTCCCAGGGTTAAATATCCTCTTCATCCGGGTCCGGGACTTCTCACCCGCCCTCACTCCCTTTCACTACCGCAACGGCCACCCTCCTCTATCTTCGTATTATGAAGCAAGGACTCAAAAACATTATGCAGTAAACGGAAAAGGCTTGAGCACCATCTGCAGCCATACCAACACTTATGCACATTTTTCTACATCCTAAAAGAAACTATCCGAAAAATAAGTCAGCTCCGTCCGGAAGCATAGCAGAAGCGTCTCCCGCATCTTCTTCCTCTCCGTCTGGATTCCCTTCTCCACTTCTCCACACTCTAAGCCTGCAGGAAGCGAGAGAATATTGTTGGTCTCAAATGTAAAGTGGTTCACCTCATATTCATTTGCCTTTTTACATGTGTCACTTGAAAGTAATCTAGAAATTTCATGCATAAATTATCCAACCACTCCTCTCGACAATGCCATCGAATTTCTCCCACCATCACCCCTGGGATTCCTATCATCTCAACCAAGGGAAAAAGATCATGTCCCCACACACTTATGGCGCGGGTTGATTGCCAATCCGATTTATCATTCTTTAGTTTCTTCCCACCACCACCACCACAACCTTTCCATATTTCTCATCTCCACATCACCATATCCCACAGATAACTTCCATACTAGCAGCAACAAGGCAGGACTTGTTTCTTTCCATTTAGTTGCACCGCACGTGAAACATCATTCCGAAAGCTTGTCATTCCGTCACATCACTTTCCATCTGCCAACAGAACATTACCTCCCCACCACACCAAAAGATGGTCTCGCCCGCTCAGCCACCTGCCTTGGTTTCCTTCCCCATCCCCATCTGACAGGATTTCAATGACCAAAGTCAAAGTGCATCGCGTTGTTAAAAGATTTTTCTGGTTGTCATCAAAGAGTGTAAGACATTGGACCAAGTAGAAGGATTGGCGTAGCTCAGAATTGTGAGCTGGGGAAGTTGCAAGCGGTCAAGCAAACAGCGATCACCTTCTATTGCCGTTTAATGTACGTGTACTCTTGTTTGTGAGTTCTGAGGTGAAGAGCATATCTATTATCCATATTCTAGATATGGCTAAAGAAACCACAGTTCCATCCGCCAATTAGTAGCCATTATTCACCAATCGCTGCTTATTCTCCCACAGTTGATCGACTTTCCGGAATACTATCCGACAACAAAACGTGTTCTTCTCAGTTCATCAGAGAATCATTTGCGAATTACAATCTAATCTACCCTGGTCTCACGTTATACATATAACGGATAAGTAATGGCTTCACTTACCCATCTACCTCCTCATCTTAATAGAATCTCAACTTTTCCAATGGTACATGAAGCAGCTACTATTATTGCAGACCCTCTTCAGAGCACAGCCATTACAAGACGAGGCCGAAGATCCCAACAAAATTGATCTTTGCAAACGCTAACCGCAGGAACTCAAATAATTTTTACGCGTTGTAATAAGCTCACTAATGCTATGTCTTACCCATTAGCTTCACTCGGGTGTGATAACCCAAACCCAGACCAAGACTGGAAAACTATCGCGCTTTCCCTCTCCGGCGTTCCTCGCGACACCTAGCCGCCCTTTAGTAAACTCCATCCTCTTCTCCACTTTCCGCAAGTCCACGAAGGGAGATTGTGCTGCGAATGGTGGATGACTGCTGAAGCTTGAGCTTCTCTCACAGATAATCATTAGATATAGATGGCGTGGGTTTACCAAGAGAAAAACTGGAAATCTCTGCTTAAGGGCTGGGAAGAGCAAAGTTTTAAAAGGAAAGCAATAGGACTGGCCATCAAGCATGAGAGGAAGGATAAGAAGGTACAGGTAGAAGTTTGGAGGACGAGGAATAATATAATAAGATGAGAAGAAGGGACAATGTGCGGCTGTTGCCTCCACATGGTGTCAATGTTATACGGGAGTCGGAACAATGAGATGAAAGAGGAGAACAAGCTTGTTGACGACTACCCCTAGTCCATCCTCCACACAAGTTCCCACATGGAGAGGAAACAATTTTTTGACGACCCACAACACTCGTAATAATCTCCTTGATAAGTAGCCATGCTGAAAGAGGAATGATGTATTTCCGGCATTAATGTGATCAAGCTGTATAGTTGTCAGTCCTTTGCTCTTCTTTTCTCCCATTCCTCTGGCTTGCTGTGTAATACAGACAGAACTGAAATGAGAGAGAAATGGATTTTGCGTGCTACTCAGGCTTTCCACCACCCCGTGCCCCGCATCAATATCATCATCCCATAGACTAACCAGATCCCGAATAAGCGAGGTAATTCTCACAAGTGAGTCAGAAATGTTCTTATTCCTCTCAAGCAAGAAGATTCCAAGACAACTCCCAAGGAAAAATCACATCTACTCTCAGTCCTCAATTAAGCAAGGCGAATTATCATTTAGTAGGTGCAAGTGATAATGATCCACTTGTCTCTTTCTCCTCTCGAACATGGCACATATCACCAAACCACTCAACACCTACCCGTTCCCACGCAAAAAATAATGAGATCTTTCTCCCTTACACTTTACACCACCCCGTCCATCCATACCCCATGTCTCCATACCTCTCTCCATACTGTGACATTCTCTTCAACAAATTCATTCGCTTGCTCTCACTCTGTATATATATTTTTCTCGCTCTCTTATTGCCATCAAAAGTAATTTCTTTGCGGTCAATCATGTTCTTAATCCTCCAACGATCATGTCATGATCCAAGACTGTCCATCCGCTAGTTCCTCGCTTACTTGTTCACGACGGAAACCTCATGCCTATCCCCGTCCCTCCGTCATCATGTCTCTGAGTACAAAACATGCTCTTTTTGTCACCGTCATGTATTCTTTTTACCCACCACCAACGTTTTCTCTTCATCCATATCCCTATTAAGTCATCCGCCAAAGCTGTGAACAGTAAAAATGTCGCTGTACTTTCTTCCTTACATATCCTCCACCAGAAACTGGTAAAGGTCAACCCTTGTCTTTGCTCCCACTCTAACCCGCTCCTCTTATGCAAATACCCTTGACCTCTGTCCATCACTACCTTGTACCTGAGAATCGTTTTAAGGAATGTCTTATGCAATAATGGAGTGTATTTAATTCGCGGGGTATTAAAAAGCGCCTCAATTGCCTTCCCCTTCCGTTCCGCGGCCTAACCTTTAATAAACCCACGCCTCAATTATTTAATAATCGGATATGAATCTCTAGGACGTTTAGGAAGGAAAAACCATGGAAAGCAAGAATTTGCAAAATTAAGTTTACGCATGACATATTCTAATGATTAAAGCGCGGTACCTTTCGAAAAACCATTTCATAACTTCTTCAATCTCTTCCGCTCTCACCTTATGCCCTTGGAATTTGCGGATGAGCTAGTTAACCGCACGCTTATTATATTCACTCTTTCTGACGCATTTACTCCGCCAAAAGTCCCATACCATGCCGCCGTTCCCATTTATCCGCTTGTGTTTTCTCCCTAAATTCGCATTTCCTCTCTTTTACAAATCTTCCGGCTGCAAGGACTATCATTTTCTCTCTCATTCTTCCGCATATTATTATTATAGTTGGAAGGAAGGGAAGAAAAACCCGGCAGCCGCTCCCGCTCTCCATATTCGCAATTCCCACAATCCCACAGTTCAAAATCCTTTCCCACAATTTCATGGTGGAGGATTGGATTGGAATCGTTAATACATGGAGAAAACAGACTAAATCCTATTTTTCTAAGCTTATACAATTAGATTATAGGATAGGTTTTGGAAGGAGGAAAGTAAAATATGCGAATGTCATTACCATGGTTTATGAAGCGGAAATGAGCATGTAACAACTTGATTAAAGGAATCTTTTCCCATGCTACTGTAATTTCTAAGTCTGCCTCCTCCATCCGCTGCTTATTTCTAAAATTTCTGGAATGGAACGAGTAGATAACTTTCTTGTGATTTGCAAGTTGTAACCAGAATCAGAAATATTTGTTGTGTATACTTCATCGTTTTATCGGCTGACTGTTTCATATTGATTTGGTCTGTAGTTACATCCTTTCATTCGTCTCGCATTCGTGCATCGTACACGACGACGAATAGTGCTTTTTGATTACCATCAACACTTGTGAATATTGTTTCTAAATCGTTGAAATTCAATACGAATCACTTAAAAACTGGTTGAGGACATTGATTCCTAATGAATCCAAGTTCCCATGACAGGAGGAGTAGTTGTACGAAACTGATACAAATAACGCTCCAAGGGTGAAAAGCACTGAAAGACTTGAAAAAATCCACGCAATGTGATGCAAACAGCTATTGATGTAAAAATATGGCCAGAAGAAGTTCTTTATGTGCTTTATCATAACCTGTCATGTTGAGGGGAACTCGTTCGTAAGACAGCAACAAGTAAAAGTCACAGTTAGTCTTGGACTGCATTGTAAAACAGCTGTGAATCTCGTTGACTCTTAGACAAGACATACTTAGCAAGATGAAGGAAGCCAAGAGATCGAGCAGGCTTGCTTTTGCTTCCAGCTTCCACTGCTAATTCTCTCAAGTTTCATCCTCAAGTGAGGCTTCTCTTGGAGTGTACGTTAACTTCGACAGCGCCATAGCCATAATTATGATTTGTTTATAATCAGCATCAGTTCAATATGTGCATTGAAGAAATGCACCCATTTCACCCCACACGCCATAACTCCATTTCCGTTGCAAACAAGGCCATACCATAGCACACGAACCCCTTGAATACTATTACTACGTGCCTCCAAGTTAATGAAAATAGGCTAATTTGTAAAATTAATCAAAGGAAATAAACATGAGGGTGTCGATCATATGATGCCGCAAGATACGGAACCACATGGTAACGACCCAAGCAAATCAAACTAAGCTAGCCATCATGTGAATATCAGGGCGGAGTTGAGCACATGCGAAGGGATACAAACAAGAGAATATGTGGGCGGAGTTGGGGAATTGGCAAGTAGAGAATCGTTGGAGGCATTTTCGCAATAGCGTTTCAACAAATTATTGCACACACGCTCACACTTCTTCTGGATTCCATTTGGATTTTGAAATCATTAAGTAGTATCCAATTCAATTCCACATTTATTCCTTTCCTCTCAGTCCACAGCTCGTCATCTTGAAGATTATTTTGTTCCAATTTCTTTCAAGGGAGCGGCACCAGTCCTGGTAGTTATTCCGTAATGGATTCTTTAAAAAATTGAAAATTATGTTGCGAAATAGCTTAACTACTGTATGTTCACTAGCAAAAACCAAAAGTTAGCAGTTTACTAACTTTCGCAAAAACTGCAACCATCTTCTCGTATCTGTACACTACCTTTTCTCCCTTAGTGGATGAATGATAGAATTTCTTTTTTCACACTTGCGTACTTACTACTTACGGATACCTGATCAAACCATGTTTCCCTTTGAAGAAAGAGAGGTGTTGGAAAGGTAATTATAAGCAGTAAATCTTCCAGCTATTTCATACTCGTATCCCAGCTCTTCCTTGAACTGTTCCTCTCTGTGTACCAATTTATGCACCATCCAATACCGAACCGCTTTGCTCCCTCCACACAGCTTTTTCTCAATTTCTCTTTAACTTTAACTACTAGCCGATTCCTCACCCCTCTTCAACCTCTCTCCCAGATACCGTAAATCACTCTGTGCAAAATCTTCTTCAGCTTTCAAAAAAATATCAATCTAAAAATGCATCATCCCGTCTGTGTAAACACTCATTAATATGCATAAAGACATGTTGCAATGTTGTTTCTCTACCCAAGCCAAGGAAGGAGGACTGACCTTATTCCCAATGATTCAGATTCAGGCATTTCTTAACTATAATAACTAACATCACTGAATATTCGCGATATTCCTCACCTGTATCGTATTGCAAATCTTAATAACTATTTCCCATCCGAGCCAGCATTCTCCATATCTGTTCTCTCACTCTCGATTCCTTCTTTTTCGTTGGCTCTTGATGTTATAAATCCTTCCAAGACTAAGATGTGACAGGTTCATGAGGTAGTGTGCACAAAAGAGTTGGAATGTTTTCAGCAGGGTAATTCCATAAGAGGGCAGAAATATGGGTCCTTGTTACGTGTGTTGGAAGATTGAAAGGATTTGTCTGTACAACAAGTTGAAGAGAAATGTGCGGTGAAAATAAAAGGAATAGAGAATCATTTAACTTTATGCATATTCATGGAATCTTAGTTGATAAAAAGTACAAGGAGAAATACGGAAAGAGCACACATGAATCTGAAAGAGAGTTGATTGTAAATTGTAAACACACACATACACATGCTGTATATATAGCTTCAATTACAGTTGTCAGCATTTTTCCTTATAGTTAACTGATTAGTTTTCTAAATGATATTCTTCTTTCTGGGCGTTTCTTCCTCCTCCAAGCTCTACAATCTTTTGCCTCAAGTTTACTTTGCCCGTTCCTTCTTCCTAACTATTATCAACTCTGTTAATAATGTAAATGAAAGAAAGTGGGAATGTTAAGCCGGGTTTTTGAAACCGCAGTCGGCCCGGCGTTCCTCTCTAAGAGAATCCGCTGTCATTTATGCAAACACTGAGAGCATTAAGATTTAAGAGAAACTCTAATATTGACACTTACTTTCCAAGAGACTGTGAACATGGTGACTGGTGAATAAGCTGTATAATCTTTTGTTGCGTCTCTTGAAAAACGTTCCGCTGAGCTGGACCCAAGGAAATGTCCCTACCCTCCGTCCCACATGCAAATCCTGGAAGACGGCTAGAATTTTACCTTGAACAAACATCATCCGAATCGAAAGCCGGATGGAGGTGGTGAAAGCATAATTGGTTTTAAAAGACTTGGAAAATTTATCCGACGATAGGATTGGAAGAGAATCGATTGAAATGAAATTAATCTAAAAACTGGGGAATCCAAAAGTACAATCATAAGGTCAGAACTGAGAGTTTATATAAAAACAGACCGAGTTGAAGTCAAAATGTTTTGTTAGCTTTCTTTTTTACGTTTTAGTTAGTTAGTTAGCTAATGCGGGCAGATGAGAAAAAGGGGATGTTGTAATTATGGGTGGACGTGGACATACAGTATGGAATTTGTGAGAGATGTTGCCGAAGTTGAAGATGAGCTGGATGAGTTGACAAAGTTTGGGGCTGTTGACAGAGGAAAGGGATTTCTCATCCAAGCAATGTATAAGTCAAGCTTTAATTAGTTAATTTCATGTAAAGAAGAAGATGAGGTGGGGTGGGGATGCTTTGAGAAAGAGCCCGAGGAGGGATGAAGAGAATGAGGGAAGACAACAATGCACTACATATTTTCGAGTGAGCGTATAGTAAGCCTTTAGGCAATGAGAAAAGAAATGCGGGGAAGCGGACAGGTAAATAGTGTGTGTACATGAAGTTAGTCAAGGAGGAATCAGTAATATGTAGAGATTGCATGGGTTTGTTGCAAAGTAAGTTCTCGTCAGTCCATGTGGCCGAATCCGGGTATGTTATAATACATTTCTTGGGCAGTAATAGTAGTAGTAGAGAGAAGAGGACGGCTTTGGAAGGAGATAGGCCAAATGAGATAGCTTGGGAGGGCAGGTAAGAAGAGTATATAGGGAGTAAGATGAGACAGTGCCTCCTTGTACACCTGAGAAATGAGTCTTTTAAAAGCCCCCTTGGATCCTCTCTCCGTATGTCCCAGAGATGCCCATCTCTTCTCTTCTTCAAGTCTACTGAGCAGAAGAGAATCTTAATGGAAACGGAAACATTTCCCTGGTAAAAACACAAGAATCCTTGGACGGAGTGAATGCATCCGTCTTTTCTGTCTCCCTCCCTCATTCCCCCCCCCCGATGTGTGTATGTGTGTGTGTGCCTGTGTAAAGCATGTAACTACTCTCTGATTCACATTCCATTCTCTACATCTTCACTCCTTGCCTAGTCCTCAGATTTGGTAATGAATCATGGATAGTTCAGTTTTTTATCTCCTCTCTTTCCCTACTATCCCTACTACGTCCTTATCACTCGCTATAATAGTCAACAACGGCGCAGCTACAGGTATGTTGAGGATGATAGGGATGATGCAGGGATTATATTTACCTGGATAGCCTCATCCAAATCCATTCCATTTCTCATTTTGTTGATTGTAAATAGCGTGCGGGTATAAAAAGAGAGATAGATACAGTCAGTCCGCGGTCCGCAGTCCGCAGTAGAAGTAAAGATACAGGAGGTGCGGAGGGAGGATGAGGGCAGGGTAAGATGAGTGCAAGGAGGGGAAATCAGGAGCAAATGGAATAAGGAATATTCCAGTATTTATTCCCAACAAAAAAAGATATCAATTTCTAATCATGTTCAATTTTCCAAGAGAAAATCCTTGCAAATTGCACCAATTTTCATTCTGTAATTACCACGAGACAGACAGTTTAAGTATTCTTCTCCTACGTCTATTCTTTTTTATTTCTTTCCTTCTTCTTTCCAGTAACTCTATTCCTCCATCAATCTCGTTCCTTTTCTCATCGCTCCCTCCCTCCTTGGTCTCTGCACGAGAGGATACTTGCCTTTTGTGGCGGTCACCACCACTGAAATTGATATCGTCTGGCCAATCATTAACGTTTGAGATCAATCAGCAAGGAAGTCTTACCGCCAACAATAATCATTTTCAACAAACCTCGTTTTTGAATTGATGCATCCAAGCAGGGAATGAAGGCTTGTACTACAGTCGAGAGGAAGGATTGTGAACAGTGGAAAGTCGGAGGAGCACGATTCTTTAAATTTGGATCATTTACTCATATTTTGCGGTTTGTGAAGAATGCAGACAGGCTAGGATTAGTGTAGATTCTTGCATTCGGATCGGTATGAAGGGCTAAGTACAAGGTAAGTAGTAAGGCTCTATAACTAAAGGGGAAGGAGATGAACAATTCTACGACTGATCATAATACAACTGAGGATAATGGCTTATAGAGAAATGTCGAAATGTGAAACCGGTAAGTGACAGGTTAGAGGAAAATAGCCTGAACGCTTCAAGTTTGTTATTTCCTGATTTCCGAGCAAGCTGGGGAACTAATAAGAATGACATATTTTCCTTGAAGATGATTGTCTGAGAGGGAGAGGTGGTAGAGTAGCTAATTTTGGGGATTTGTCCGCTATGAAATTTTGACTGATTGGTGGTTTGGTTGCGATAGGATTGGTAGGAATGAGAGTGTTTGGTATTGTGCATTTAGTAGAGCAGAAGAGTAAGAGAGCTTGAAGGGAAGATTTTCCAGTGGAGGAGGAAGTGAAGGGATGGATTTATAGGGAAAGTTGATGTTGACAGACAAGCATGTTCCAGCCCCCAACGGCTATCATTTGTAAGTTCCGCACCGTTGAATCGTCACCACCATCGCCCAGCATGCCTACACACTACACACCAGCTTTACGACTCGAGAAGACTGGGGGGATGGATGACTTAGAGCTACTAGTTTGGTGGGATTAAGGAAATGTCAGCTTGATCCCGCCTGGTACCCGGAGAATGACATAACTGTAACAGGAATAGATTGAACTGACGGACGGGGTAAAGGTGCTGCTTTCCGTCCCCTCTCCTGCTTAAAAGCCAGCTCTGGAATCCAGCTCTGGAATCCGGGAAGGGTTATAGTGAATATGAAAATGATCTTGAGATTTGAGAGGGAAGAAGAAGGCGGGTAGAATTCTTGTGGCTTTCTTTTATGGTTCTGTGGATGGGCTTGATGGTTTGACTGTGCTTGGTGCGGAGATGATATAAATTGCGGGATGTTTAGAGCTGAGATGGGATTTAGGGATAATTTGAGTAATTTGTGAGAATACTTGTTGTCTGAAGGTGAGGTAGTAGTTTTCAAAGGGAGTCGAGACTATTATCTCCCCAACCCCAGCCACAGCCTACCCTCCCAGAATGAAAGACAATAAGGGAGAGATGTAGAATCTGGACTGTTTGCGTTCTGTAAGTCAGCATCTTGCGTGCCTGTTGAATGATCAGGCCTTCTGCCTTGGAGTAGGGAGTAACTTGGTTTTTTCAAGATTCTCTCTTCCTTGGTCTTCTTCTCGTTCACGTAATCCTTCGTGAAGCTGGTTGATTGAGGGAAGAGGGAGGGAAGGGGAAATAAGGTGAGCGAGTGTTTGTAAGAGCTCAGGTGTGTTTCTCTCTTCTCTCTCTCTCTCTCTCTCTCTCTCTCTCTCTCTCTCTCTCTCTCTCTCTCTCTCTCTCTGTCTTTCGGATAAGGAGTTGAATTGGATGGATAGATGGATAGATGGATGGACGGAGGGACGGGCGGACGGAGGGTGGATGGATGATATTACGGGAAAGGTGAGTTTTAGAATCGAGACTGGATGGATGGAGTGGAGCTAAGCTAGGCAGGGATAGGATGCCTGTGCCTTGGCGTGTAGTGTAAGAATAGGTGACGACGAAACTCTTGTGGAGGAAAGGCGACTGAGAAAAAGTAAGTGATGTGCGAAGTAAGAGAGAGAGTTGCAGGTAATTCTTGGCCATTTGGATAAGAAGAAGTCTTGGAAGGAAAGTTGTGAGACTTGGAGGAATATTATAAGATGAGCCATGCGCATGCATAGGGCTAAAGGTTTTTAAGAGCGGGAGGAGAAATAACTTGAAGGCATGAAAATCCACTCTCGGGAAACCTTCAGCTTTCTTGCTCTTGTCCAAGCTGGCTTTAAGGAATGCGTGGATTCTGGCCTTAGCTTTTCTTCTTCTCCATCGTCTTCTTTCTTACCTGAGTTCCGCTACTTTTTCCTCTATGGCCTACCTATTTACTTCCAATGACTTTGAATACTTTTAGATAGCCGTATGAAGGGAAGGCAGAAGAGGGTGAGAGAGAGAGAAGGATGATTATGAGGGAGAGAGGAGGAGGAATGAGAAATGTTGGGAAGAAGGGTAAGATGTATCTTGCACTGCCAATGACTTAAAGTCACTGCCTCCTTCCCTGGTTAGGATGGCTCGCAGGGTTGGCTATCTTTTTCTTCTTGCTCTTCTGTTCTGAGAGGGAAATTGTAATACGGGTGAATCTGTCCATGCTTTCTTCCTTGACGTATGTAAGTTCGCCAGGTAGGTAGGTAGGTGGATGGTGGATGGATGTACAGGTGAGAGGGAGCCAAGGGTTGATGCTCGTAGCCGGAGCGAGCCGTCTTGGAGGGTTTTATGAAACATATTATCATCATCATCATCAACATCACCATGTACCTGCTCCTTCTCCTACCTTTACCTTTACATGTTGTGAACCCTATTCCAATTCCTTTTGCCCAGCTCCTTTATTTCATGTACTTGCTCTTGTGTCTTCTCTCGCCCTCCTTCTCCTCCTCGTTTCTCTTTCTGGCCGTCTTCTTCTTCTCATCATCACCCATTTGACCATTTCAAATCAGTTGTAGCCCAGTGGACGAAACTATTCAGACGTGTATTCCCTACTCCCGTACCAGTCCCGTATTATTTCTTGTTAACGCAAAGTGAGTGTCTGAAAAGTTGGGCTGTGTTGATTAATTGTGATACTGCTTGATGATTGGAATGTGGTTGTTTGAGACGAGGGATTGAATTAGTTTTGTGATTTTCATTGGATTTGGAGAGAAATAAGAATTAGAAAATGTGGTGCGGGGAAAAAGGTCCAGGTAGATGAGATTCGAGAAGGTGTTTTTGTGTTTGTGTGATTGGCGAAATGGTGCGGAGAGTGTATCTGCCGCACTAAAACGATGGGGCACGTTCAACTCCAGTTCCTCTGGTACCTGCTCATAGCCTCTTTCTCAAGACATGTCATCTTAGCAAGATCCGAGGTTACCCGGGAGTTTGAGATCTCAGAGGGAGTCCCCATTGGGACGAGCATTGGTTACATAGGGGAGCAAAGCTCGGGTTCACCACAACCGCCTCCGCCATATTTAATAGTGCCGGTGCCCGGGAGTTCTGTGGATTCGGATTTGATAATTGATCAGAGCAATGGTGAAATTCGGACAAGAATCCAGCTGGATAGGGAGACGAGGGACTCGTATTCTCTCGTTGCAATCCCTATTAACGGTGAAAACATACGTGTTATAATCCGGGTAAAAGATGAAAATGATCACGCTCCCCGCTTTCCCTCCGAATCCATGAGCGTGGAGTTTCCGGAAAATACTCCGAGTGATGTGAAGCGAACGCTCCAGCCGGCGAGAGATAAGGATTTGGGGATATTCAACACGCAGCGTTATACAATATCGGACGGGAACGTTAACAATGCTTTCCGTCTCTCCTCCCACCGGGAGCGGGATGGTGTCCTCTATTTGGATTTACAAGTGAACGGTTTCCTGGATCGGGAAACGACACCCTTTTACACGCTCGTCATCGATGCATATGACGGCGGAGTTCCGCCACTCAAGGGATCCATGACTGTGAATGTTACGATCCAGGATGTTAACGACAATCAACCGATTTTTAATCAAAGTCGATATTTTGCTACAGTTCCCGAAAATGCTACTCTCGGCACGAGTGTTTTACAAGTGTGTGCGACGGATACGGATGCAGGGCCTAATGGGCAAGTGTCATACTCTATTAATCGGAGGCAGACGGACAAGGAGCAAATATTCACTATCGATAAAAACTCTGGCATCATCTTAGTCAACAGAGCGCTGGATTTTGAGAGCAAGGAAGTTCATGAGTTGGTGGTAGTTGCCCGGGATAACGGTGTTCAACCTCTAGAAACGACCGTTTTTGTTTCCATAACTGTCATCGACGTCAACGATAATCAGGTGAGAAGGAGGCTTGTTCCAAGCCGTGTCAACAATCAATATAAGCCTGCATTGTCCAGTCAGTGTTGACAGGTGGACAAAAAGGGTCCTTGCTGGATTCTCAGGAGGAGCAGAGGCGAAGCATGTGTAGTTGCCAAAAGCCCACTTGTTTATCATCTTCTTTTAACCTCCCCATCTCCATCCTTGTCCTCTTCGCCCAAAGAAAAGATCATTCCAAGTCCTAGCTAGGGTTGGTTTCGTAGTTCCTCCTTCCTGAACAACGCAGGACGGGACATGATGAACGTGACAGGGAAACGGCAGGCAGCAATAGAAGAACGGTAGAGCACAGGCGACACGACAGGGAGATCCTCTTTAAACTCCTGATTTACATTACTGGATGGGAAAGGACTACTTTACAGTTTTTTCCCGAAGGATCGCCTTTTTGACGAATTAAATTTTCAAAGTTTATAGCTTAACTTTAGCGGGAATGAAGCGTAAACAAGGTTAGCTTGCTTGCACATAGGTCTTGCATGTTCATCTATAAGCTTGGTTGGTTACGTTTCAAAAGATGGACACATCTTGATGTAGTAGATTACTCTCTCGTGGGATTCCAGAATGAAATTTGATCCATGCAATTATGATATAATATGCGGGATTCACAGGTTTGAGTTTTGGCGGAACGTCAGATTCTTAACAGGTCATGGATCATGATTTCGAACCCAAACAATATCTTTTTCCCCTAGCCAGCCAGTACTTCTTTCAACCGGCCGGCTGGGTTGCCGAATAATTTTTTTAATTCACCGCCCTATCTTTACCTTAGTGATCTAGTTTTTGGATGCGTGGAGGTCGATTGAAGTAATATGAAGAGTAGGATGAACACAGATTATTCCTGTATTTTAATCAAGCTTGTATTGATATTGTAGTTTAAGAAACATTTAATACTTTGCAGGATTCGGATAAAAGAATGTAGTAATAGCACTGGAGGAGAGATTAGTTATGATGCCTTGTGCTTGCTTGCTAGCCGGTGGTGAAACGCATTCCGAGCACAAGATGGAGCTGGAGCGATAGCCATTGATTAGCATGGGTAATGGGAAGATGGCTTCAAGAATGTTTGAAAGAATGAAATGTTGTGGGGGAATGAGTTTAGCGTTCAGATAAATATGCAAAGAAAGAAGAAGAAGAAGAAGAAGAAGAGGATGAGGAATTGAGGAAGCGTAGAAGATTTGAGAAAGAAGATGTAGGAGAAGACTGAAGAAGTATAGAGGGATTAAGATACGGCTCGTTCAGACCCTTGTTAGGAGAGCCAAGGAAGCTGGTTATGCACTTATTGGGAAGGGAAATCCTGGCTATCATGATGAGTTGAGAGCCTTGTAGGCTACATTAATGGGATGAGGAGGAGGGTGTATATTTCTCTGGATTTAAGAGCACATCTCTTTAATTGCTGCAAATTAATCTGGCCCCAAAGAAGAGAGAAAAGGTAAAGTATATTGAGGAGATGCATGTAGAAGGGAAGAGGGTGTTGGTGGTTGGCGGATTGTCCCCTCGGGGACAGAAGAATCATCTAGCTGGACTTTGTCATCTCCGAGGGCAATTAAAGAGGTAGAATTGGAGGGGGAGGGGGAGATTTGTAGCGAGTAAACCATTTGTCTAATGGCTATCTCAATTCATTCCAATAACGACATAACTGCAATCACCAAGAGTAACAATAATGAGAAAGATCCAGGCGGGGAAGAAGAAATGAAGAAATCTAGTGGCTCCACTGTCCATCTTAAAACCTTACTCATTCCATGCCTCATGCTTCTCCTTAAGTATTTAAGAAAACGTCCTTTTTAATGTCTTATTTTTTCACTAGGCGACCCTGAACCTTGTTCTAATTGTTCCTCCTTAATTGTATTTTTGCAGCCGATAATCTCGTTGATATTCCTCACTGATGATGCGACACCCAAAGTATCAGAGGGAGCTCAACCAGGTGAATTTGTGGCAAGGATCAGTGTCCATGATCCGGATTCAAAGCTGGAATACTCAAATGTGAATGTGACACTGGAGGGAGGTGGTGGTCATTTTGGTTTGACGACTCGAAATGGGGTTGTTTATCTAGTGATTGTTGCACAACTCCTGGATCGTGAACTCATGCCAAATTATACGCTCACGGTTGTGGCTACAGATCGAGGGAGTCCACCACTCAATACATCCTGTACTTTCCACCTCAACGTCCTCGATATTAACGACAATCCCCCTGATTTTGAACTCTCCGAGTACAAGTTTAGCATAGAGGAAAATAATGAAGCTGGCGCCTCTGTTGGACGCGTCACGGCACGGGACAGAGACATTGGCGAAAATGGATCCATCAGATACTCTCTTCAACCCACCCATTCCACCTTCCACATCGACTCCAATACAGGTAAAGCAAGAATATTTACTTGACTACATCACTCTCTCTCCTGTCAAAATCTGTCAACTCCGATCCGCTCGTCAATCCACCCCGTCCGTACCATAGGAATCGTAACGTATAGCCCTCTCATTCATTCAACCGTACATGGTATTTAGTCTCCATACCCATCAGCATTGCGGGAGCTCCTTAATGCTTCACTTAATATGTCTCCTTAGCATTTAATGACGCGCATCCAAAGGAAACCATCACCCAGCCAGCAATATGGAAAGAAACACAAGCCAGAGGAGCCGTTTCTGTCATATCAACCTCTGTACGCATTCCTTATTTTTCCATAAACTTGGTGTCTCCATCTTCAAATAGATATAGCGTCCCTTCTTCTTCTTCCGTTTACCTTCTGTACATTTCTCAGAGCTAAACCTCTTTTAACTCATATCCAGTTAACCTCCTGCCCCCTCCTCCCATATTTACCCTCTTCCTGTCTCAAGTAAAACCGGAGCGGATTCTTGGAGAAATTCTACGACTTCTGTCTCTTTTACACTAATACACACAGACACACCTTCTTCCTCAGACGAGGAAATTGTTAAAAATTCAATCCCCTTCCAGCCATCTTATGTCCGGTGTTCCCGTAGTGCACTATGTCCATCTAAGCAAGCTAATACCCTTGTTGGTTTTAGTCTAAGTTTTAGATAGGTGATGGATGCGTGGGGATGTGAATGTGTGTGTGTGTGTGTGTGTGTGTGTGGAAGTTGTCGCGGCAAACTGGCGGCTCATGAACTTCCCTTAAAATTTTTGTGGTTGCCAAGAAAAATGTTTGTAATTGTACGCTTCCTTGTCCGTCCTGGTAAAAGGGCGCATGATGATGATAAGATTTTCGGAGGATTCTCATTCCTTGAACGGGAAAAAGCTGATGGAAACTGGATGGGGATGAATAATAGTAAAAGTAGCGCAGATCACGTACGTCTTAAATTGATGCTTAGGATTTGAAGGGAATGTATGTGGTGTCCGGGCGGAAGAGCGAGTCAAGAAGACCAAGTCTCTCTCCGAGCATCCATTGTCCAGCTTACGGGGAGACACGCAATAGTAGCCTGAGCGAGGCCAAATTGTTCCAAATGAATAAATTGTAATTTCATCTAATGATAGTGTGAGAAAATGTTTCAACAACAAGGAAAAAATCAAATGGTCTATCAACATCATGTATCACTCGCATACCATTTTCCCTGGCGTCGTCAAACTATCCTTGCCCCTCCTTCTTCTATCATTCCGATCCCCCTCCCCTAACTTCACCGGCCATCATCAACCACCAATCTTCCACCCCACCCTCCCCCTTTACCATGGTTACAACACAATCTTAGCTCAGCTTCTGTCCCTGTCCCTTTTCTTCGTCTCACCGGTTTAGGTTCTTTTCCCACATTTCCTTTGTCCTTGCGGGCTGTTTCTGTAGTATGGTTTCTTGAAAAATTAGAAATTTCAAAAATTAGTTATCATCGTCATAACACAATTCGCAAAATTCTTCCTACTCCCAGGAGGTGGTCAGGCTGGTTGTCCAGCGGGGATTGAAGCGAAAGCGATGCTTGGTGGAAGCGCTGGAGAAGGATTTCTCCTCAAAGGCCGTTTCTCAAAGGAGGATGACTTGCCCAAAAAAGGGAGCATGAAGAAAGAATCCAAGGGAGGTCAGGGAAGGTCTTGGGCATTCTTCCAGCGTTTTGTTTTCCTCGTAGAGGATGAAAAATTTCGAGCCAAGAGGTGAAAAGAGAATAATTGCCTTATAATACCTGAGAAAAAGGTGTGAAGTGAGAAATGATTGTGGAGAATTCCAGTTCTGCCTTTCCAGCTTTCACAGCAAGTACTCTCATTAGAATAAAGTCCCCATGCCGCGCACTATCTGGGATACAGTAAAAGCATATAGCCCGCATATCCTTCCAGCTCTAGAGATCGTCACCGTTCCTTGCTGTCCTCCTCTTTCCTTTTTCTGACCATGGAGGAGCTCTGGAAAATCTCAAGATTTAAGTGCCACATACAAGTGCAGTACTGAATATACTTTACACTTTTCTACAACTTCTTGAACAAACTACCTTTAAAACTTCCCTCTGCTGACCTTCTATTTCCTCAAAATTTCCTATCCAGCCAACACTTCCCATTCCACCCCTAACTCTGCTCTACAACTTATCATTTAACTTACCTGTCCGAGCGTCATAAACTCCTAGGGTTTTACGAACATATCCGTTGGCCAGCTTGCTTGACTGGGAAGGTTTTGAAAACATTATTTTTTAAGGTTTCTCTCCATCATCTTCGGCTCCCCTGTATGCCCCTAACTGGGCCACTATGAAGCATCCTGGAACCTCTTTTTCAGACCTCTTGTGTAATTAGAGGTTAGCACCATTGTCTCTGCACATCTTGCAAAATTACATGGAAGCCGGGGTTGTAATTTTCTTCCCGAGCTGCTCTTAGCTTCACTTTGAGTTGATTTGATGACATTTATCGGGCGGATAGCCGGCGCGGCTGGTTTCTTTGGGACTTTGGCAGCATCCTGGATGAGGACCAGACGACCAGACCTCTCAGCTCGGTGTACCCACATCTTCCTAGTAGGAAGTTCCTACCCGCCGCAGTATGTATCTTTAGCTCGCTGCTTTCCGAAGACAACACCTGATTTATGGTCCTAGCAGATTAGAGATGGGAAAATAATATAGACTTTGTCATGTTGTTGCCGCCGAGTTGATAATTTCATGGAACTGCTCATGCATACAGGTGCATGTTTCACGATTCCCTCAATCCTTCCGCGGTCTCTCTTTCTGTGTGTTGTGTGTGTGACTCAAAATTGGATGTAATTTGTAGGAAAGAGTAATAACAAGGATTAAGGACACATGCTCCCCTTTATTCGGAAGGGTCAATGGAGGAGGGCTGTAGGGATAGTAGGGAATTCTCCCATCCCATTCGTAAAACTAGCATGGTGAATATACTTGAGCTGAAATATAATGTGAGACATTCTGTCTTGTCTTGTCCTTCTCGATAAATAATCCGGCAGGTAGTGGTAGAAGTAGATTAGTAGGTGTATGCTAGCAGTTTCTTAGATTTGAGATTATACTACGTCCTATCCACTGGAACATCCCTTCAGCCGTTGCCAGCCTCTCTCTTCTTGGATTTGAGCTTCTTCAAATTTTATAGGCGTTCAAAAGAGATTCCTCCTAAATCCTAGACATTTTTCGCAGCCCCAGCCTTCTTCTTAAAAACTAGACAAGTGTCCTCCACTGACCTCCAACTGTCCGCCTTGCACATGGTAAACTATATACTTTGCGTGCATCTCGTTGGACGAGATTACGAGATTCAATTACATGCTTTGCCAAATGTGACGTCCCATTGCTTTCCGAGCCTAGCCGGGCCAGAGGAGAGGGCTATATAACATGATGATGATGAGATTTTTTTCGAAGAGAAGATGATTTTGCATGGAATCATCTTCTGTGAACGGTAGGGAAAAACAAGGACAGGACACGATCGGCTACTAGCAATACAGGGTTTTCAACTCTTCTCTATCCCAGGAGGAAGAGAAGGTGAAACTGATCAAGGAATAAAAACCTGCAGAAGGAGGTCCTCGGTTGTCATGTTACCTAAGAAAAGAACAAAATTCGCAATTTGAGTTCTCTGCAGAGCAGGGTTAAGGATAAAGAGCTGAGAGAGTTAAGGTTAACATCATGATACGCCACCTGGACGAGGGTCGACTTGCTACGACTCCGGTTCAAATATTTTTTCAACGCAATCCAATCTTGCCGCAATCCTTCAATCCTTGTAGCCCGTCTGTGTAAGACGTTTCCATTCCATATTCACAATTCCTCCAACTACAGCTTGCTACAGTCAGTTAGTCAGTTAGCCAGCCATCAAACTTATTGCTTCCTCTACTTATTTCTTCATAAACTATCCTCCAACCACCTACCAATAATCAGTCAGCCGCGTGAACCTTCCTAGCTCATGCTCAAGAAGAGCTTCATCATCATATACACGTACATTTTTCCATGATCCTGCAGCACAACCTTTTAGGGACTTGCCAACTTTCCAAAAGAAAATATATGCGATAGAACACTTGCATCGCACAGTCCAGATGCTACAGGTCCTAAAAGTTATTCACTCCGCTTTGCTTGCTTCCTTGCTCTTAGGGTAGAAGAACGAGAGGGAAAATCAAATACACGTAGAAAGAAGGATATAGGACTATAAGGAGTGCCGCAGGAAGAGCTTTCTGTTTTTCTCACACAATAAACTAGCCCGGAATAATACAGAACAATGGAACATTAGCCATCTCAAGCACCCATTAGACTCAAGAGCGTTACACGTAATTGGTATACCCGGGAAAAAATTTAAAATTAGCATCATCTCAAAACATACCAATAAATCCAAACTCTATCCCCATCCTCTCAACCCTTTCTTAACTTCCTCCATACTCGGATCATCCCCATCCCCCGAAATCCAAAAAAACTGGGAATTTCACTATAAAATAACACTGGGTTCATACGAGAGGAATCCCTTTGAAATGTACCCTAATCTCCCATAGGGAATTATGGCCTCCCAAAAACTGCGAAAGCACTGAAAAGGAAAACTGTGCAAGCACCTTCGTATTCTCCTGTCACAGGAGATGCTCAGCATCCCAGAGAAGCGGAGAAATACATATGAATCTTGAAGGGATCATCCCTCCTCTAGAAAAGCATTTGAGAGGAGATGGAGGGGGTGGGAGAAAGGCATGCGGTGGTTGTAGATTATACTGTAGAATAATGAAGGAGAAGATGAGGAAGAAGAAGAAGGTGGACGTGAAGTGGATTTTATGCGTAGAGTTATTGCAACTAGTAATTATACGGATCGCCCGCTAGATTTTTAGAAGTCTTTACAAAGACAGAAAAGCCATCTCGCCAAGATTCATGAGAGAAAAGAAATGTGCTCGCTGTGTGTTTGTAATGTATGTGTGTGGGGAAGAGGAGCAGTTAAGAAAGTGTTTGTAGAAATAAAGATTCTCCCAAGGATTATATGATAAAATCAAATGAAACTAAAGCTAAATCGGAATTGAAAAGCAAAACCAGAGAGAGTAAGGTGAAGAAGAGGAAGGAAGGAACAAGTAAAAGAAAACTATAAGCAAGTAGGGACGATAGGTAAAGACTGTAGAATATGTATGTATGTATGTGGATGCAATGTAGATGAACCTTAAAAGACGGAAAGTGGATAAAAGTAGGAGAGGAGAAGAGTAAGAATTGGAACAGGAAGGTGGTCATCTTGTAGATTTACGCCGGAATCATTATAAAATAGTACACAAGTAAACCGGAGGGAAGAAGGTGGTAGGAAAGGTAAGGGAATGGAGAATGGTTAATGGTTGGACGGGGGATAGGGATTGGAAATTACTCTAGAAGCAAAATGTGTTTGAGAAATTGAAGCGTTGAATAAAATAATTTTGAATTTTTTCTCCACACGCTCTTCTTCTTTCTACTCTCATCCTATACTTACGAAACGATTATACTGGATGAAAAAGAAGACACGAAGGAAGGAATCAGAAGGTATTCCTTGAACAGATTGACTTGCTCCTTGACTGCCTCCTTGGTAAAGTAAGGGAAGGAAGGGCTTTTGAGAAAAGGTCCTTGGAGAGCCTACTACATGCATACGAAGTACTGGATACTCCAGAAATTATGCCCATGCCATAGATTTACTTTTTACCTTCCAAGCCCCAGGGGGAGTAATAAAAGTTTTAAAGCTTAAGGTGTATGAGTGTCTGTGTGTGTATCCTTCTGAAAATAACGTAGCCTTCGAGCTAACCACTACTCAGCTTAGCTGGACTTAATGGTAGTGCAGTGGAAGAGAGAAAAGACTGACTGAGGAGAGGTAGAGTTTGAAAGAAGAGGAACATTTGGGAAGAGAATCCATGCTTTTTTATCTTCAGAAAGATTTCTACAAGATATTTACCTCTCTCTCTCTCTCTCTCTCTCACCTTATGTATGGACACCTCCTACCTTCCCCACATATTCCATTAGTGACAGCTTCCTTGCCTTCACTCTCTTTCTTTCCACCACCAACCAGCCAGTATTATCTCAGAAGAAGACAAGAAGAAGATGGACTTGTGCAAGCTCATCCCGTCTTATTAGTCTTTAAAAGAAAGGTTTCTGGAATCTCTACCTGCCCTCCCTCATTGCTCGTACATAAAGAAAACAAATGTAAGATTTCGGAATGCTTGGAAGACTTGGAAGACGGAACACTTTTCTGCAGCCCACTCCGATTGTCTCCGCTTCTTCTTCCATTATTCAAGTCTCCCTACTTCTCTAACAGCCTCAGCACATAATTTAAAAGACATAAAAAGAATAGTTTTGAAAATAATAAAACTATCCTAAATACATGCTTTGGAGGGAGATGATTATTTGCCAATTCCTAAAATACAATAAAAAGTTATGTCTTTCATCCATCCCCCATCCCCTACAACCAACTCTCCAGCTTCTCTGGTAATCAGCTCATTTGCAAAATCACTCCTCTTCAACCAAGACACAGAAGGGAGGAAAGCTAGCTTAGTTAGCTGGCATATGAACTGCTAAACTGGAATTCGCAAGCTTTGCTTTTTCTTGGGAGCACGGAGCACCTACGGTAATTTCCTTCAAGAGAAGAATCGAGGGCATAAGAGAATGAGGGTGGAAGCTTCAAACTTGCAGCAAGTTTGCAAGTAGCAAAGGAAAAACATTTTGAAAAGAATGTTTTCTTTAAAACCCGCTACAAACATTTGCTGTACAAGCTCCCACTATCTTAAGTATTTAGCTCCTTCAACCGCCCCAGAGAATTCTAACATGTTCCTCATCTTCCTCCTCTCCACCTCATTCTTTTCCTTAAAAATATTCTCCGAGGGTAGTTAACGCAGGCACGAACTAAATCCCGGTCCCGGTAGTAGTATTTTCTGTGAAGGAGGTACTCTACCTCATCATCCGCCCTGCCGAGTCTGCGTGAATTTCAATCTAATATCTTCAAACACGTAGCAGATTTGAGCAAACCTGCAGCAGCCTTCGTATTTGGCAAGAGTTGGAGAGAATCCAGGGGAATTTAAAAAATAAAGTGTACAAAACTCCTCGTGCGTTGAGGGAAAAGGAGATGATGGGTATTCACGGGTGGAATATCCGGTAAATTGAACACCGTGTAGTCGGTTTCTTTTTCTTATTATTCTTCCCCCTCACCCCGCCCTTTACCTAAATATGAAAATTTCAACTTGATATGTACGTGTTCCTTGCTTGGATTTCTTCACTTATGGACTCGGAGGTCGGAGAGGGATGATAGAAACCCAAAGGAGAGACGTAACTAGTGTGTTTAGCTGAGCGCCTCAAAATAGCGTGCAATTTTAAGTTTTGAGTTGCTTTCGTGATCACATCTTTCACCCTGATCGCGTGCACTTCTTCTCATCAAATTATGCAGAGGTAGTTGAT
This sequence comes from Sminthurides aquaticus, assembly GCA_906901655.1. Classification (NCBI taxonomy): domain Eukaryota; kingdom Metazoa; phylum Arthropoda; class Collembola; order Symphypleona; family Sminthurididae; genus Sminthurides; species Sminthurides aquaticus. The sequence continues at coordinate 1,406,055 of CAJQTT010000001.1, forward strand.
GCAAAGATTGGTGGTGGTTGGGAGACGCCTTCCATAATATCATTTCCTCTTCCATCCCTTTCAAATTAGATCCACTTTATAGCTAAAGGAAATCCCCCTTCGTATCATTCCCCCCATCTCATAGATTCAAAGGATGGGAGGTGATACACATCATTCAATTCGCTCGCATTCCAGAATACGGGCAAAACTGATAGGCAGAAGTGGCTTGGATGTTGCCGACCAGAGCGGGATGTGTGAGAAACAAGGATTGTGTGTGTGTGTGTGAGAGAGAGCGGTTAGATTATGAGGATGCTTGGACAAAATATCATCCTGTTTCTCCCGTAATATATGTAAACATAGGGGGATGCGAGAGATAATTGAATTCTGGAAATGTTGTTTCTCAGCTTGCACAACTTGCTTTCCTTCTCACCTTCAGTCCTCATATCCCTTTGTCGCACCTCCCTGACCCAAAGGACACTCGAATGTGGTAATAATAATACCAATCCGAGGCAAACAAACAAGCATCCTCAATCTTTGGCTCTCCTTGCAACTGCAGCAAACCTTACGTATCCTTAGCTTGGTCGTAGTCGTAACGCAAGCATGTAATTAGCCTTGTGTCTCACGAGAAATAAGGTGGATTCGGGCGCCGAAGCACACAAACTCCGCCTGCTCCCCATCCTTCACACAGATCATAGATCGGCGGTAGAAAGTCAAACAAAATTCCCACCCTGAATCCACAGTCCTCCGTTATGCGGCATTTTGCTCAAATAAAAGTAATAATCCACCGCCTATTATTCCTCAACCAACCAACCGCTCTTTTCCTCTCAAAACTCAAACTCCAATAAAGCTTGAGCTTCTTCTTGTAAACTGTGCCGAGGGAGGAAACTATCTTTGTATCCAAAATCCATGTCCTTCTTTTTCATACCCCACCTGACTGCCTTAGCCACCCTCCAGCTTTATTTAGGGATTCTCTCAGTAATTCCGTTTCCAGATTACCCCTCATATCATACCTCAGCCCCCTTCCTTCCGTACAATAACCAACACAAGCAACTTGTCATAATTTTGATCACAAGTATATTTTATATGACCCCAAATTATCACACATTCTTTAATTCCATCTCAGTCCCTGCCGACATCCCACCTGCATTGATTCCCTTCCGCGAAGGCTCACACTTTACAAGTTTCAGAAAACCAAAGATAGTGTGGAAACGTTTTTACTCTGTGTTAAATCAGTTGAATACGCTGTATTTTGAATTTAGGGGATCACTTTCCTAACAATAGTACCGAAAATCATCTCCGTAGTAACTGCAAACTGCATTTTGCAGTACTAGACGCTTGAATCGCTTTATTTTTGAAAATTCACAGTACCAGATCTAAAATTTGCGTATATATAATTCTGCTGTTCAAACCTGAGAAATTTGACGTTATTGGCCCAGCAAGCTAGCAAATCTCTAAAGTGTAGTAAATAAAAAAAAACAGAATCTAAAATGTATGCATAGGCTGCTTAAAATTCAAATAGGATTCAATCTCATACAAGTAGACTCAATACAATTGACAATAGTAAACCAGTATGATATGACAGCACTATGAATGGAATGTATGATTAACTGTACATGGTTCGTGTTGGGCTTCTACGTATGTACGAGCAAGTGTGTGATGTGATCCGAGTTTACTTGTGTGGGTTTGTTTTAGAAGATTCGGAAAGAGAAATCTGTTGAACAATTCCAAGTATCCGGCGAGGACAGAAGACGAGAGAAGAAGAAGTAGTGAAAGTTGATGAGAAGCGGGAGGGGGTAGTGTCACGGTGTCTAGGTTTTTTGAATTTCTCTCAAGGAGCTGGCGTAAGGGAAAGGATGATCAATAATTTATAGAGGATGGTAATGGATGCCAGGAGACACTTGTTGGTGTATAGGGGGTAATTCTTACGACATGTTGTACGCATTGTTGTGAATGACAATAGCGGATTTGGGGTTGTTGAAATGTGAGTTCAGGTCACCCGGGTCGTTTGAATGCTTCAAGGGAGTTGATCTGCGTAATTCCGGAGACAAAGTGGCCATTCTTGAGTCCTTCTCCGTACATGTGGTAACAATGCGGACTGCTCCTCTCATATATATTTGTCTCAGCATGCCTTTGACACATAGCGTGGGACAAAGATGAGTGAACTGTTACCAGCTTTCTCAAGGGACTTCCATATAGTAAAACTTTATTGTAAACGCCAAAAAAACCTCGTCTTCTACGTAATCAAACCCAACCCAACTTAAACTAGGGACAAGCGCATGAGCCTGCCGTACCACCTTGTATCTTATCCGGAAAATATATATGATATTTCTTTAAAGCGCCCTTCCCTCTTACCTGCCCCCACCAGCTTAAGTTCTTATACATAGCTTAAGGACATGGAAGAAATACCCAGTACACGTTCGTCCGCCGTATTTCTTATTGGACAGCATCCAGGTAAACCCATACCCTTCTCTTCGTGTTTATCTTGGGCTCATCCCTCATCCAGGCAGGTAAGCCCTTGGAGGAAATTTAAGGTGGACACGGTACAGTCGGCGAGGTTCTGGAGTGGTGATTGAAGGACGTTGAATAAGTGCAGTCCCTTTGAAGGGACTATGTAATGTGCTTCATCCTCCAGTTTGTACGCGTACCTGAGCTTTGCAGGAACACCAGTCTGCTAGCTTCAAGAGCTTTAAGATTGAGGAGCACGCAAGAGAATGACCATATCCCTATTTACCTTACCCGACCTTTTTCTCATCCCCCAACAATCATAAGAGCCTACTTCTCCCGGAGAATGACCAGTCCAGGCAGGCAGGAGAGGGACGTTGTATGATAATCTTACCATGTTTCTCGCCCTCCCTGCCTGTAACCAACATTATTATTGCTCTTATTATCTGCTGAACTTAAGGCCTGGTTTGCATGCGTGTATGCTTTAGAATTTTTCAAGGTATTTCATGTACCGTCCTGGAAGAGATTCCTTTCCGTCTTGGGCAAGGCCTTTCGCCCTCCTTGTAATCATGCAAATGCTCAACATTTACCCGCATAGCATAATTCACCATTACCCGTTGTAATTGCCAAAGACCTTCATAAAATACTAAATGAATATTCTATTCTTACATTAGGGATTTTCATTGTTTCTTCCTGCATTTTTGAAAATTTTAAAGCTACGATGAGCTACGATTTTGAGAATCCAGAAGCGCAAACGCCCTTTTATGCGTGGGAATTCCAACACAAATGCTTTACAAAGCTGTCGCGAGTAGGACGGAATGCAATAATGACTATCCAGCATACCACGTTTGCTAACTGAGGAACTGACCATTAAAAAACCATAAAGTGCACAACAATTCCACATTTCTATCCACGTTTATACGTTCAGGAGTTGATTTACTGTAAAAGCGCATTGGTTTTTATTGGCTCGGAGAGGATGATGATTTTGGTACTGACGGTTGGTTGAGAGAATGATTGTATTGCGTAACTAAAATGGTTTTATTCTTTGATTTGACAGGAGTAATTCGGGCAGCGGTATCATTGGATCGGGAGACCCATTCCAGCTACGAGCTTCATGTGATTGCTTACGATCAAGGAATTCCACAGAAGCAGTCCCAAGCTATTGTCCATATTAATGTCTCCGACGTTAATGATAATGCACCGTTACAGGTAATAAATCTTTATATTTGTTGAAAAATTAGTGACGCCTCATTCCCTGGCATATTCCAGCAAAGTGCTTTCCCCCCACTTTTCCGTCCTGACCAAAGCTGGAATCCATGCTGTACATACTTACTTCCTCCTTACATTAGGCCAAAAATTCGGTGACATTTAGTTGCTCAAGGGAGGAATGCTGGAATTTCGGCCTCCTGGAGAGATAGACACACGTGAGAGACAGGAGGAATGGATATGATTAAGTTGACTCTTTTTTGATTTCAGATTGAGCCTGGAGATGATATTTTGGTTGTGAGGGAAGAACAGCCTCGTGGAACGGAGGTGACGAGAGTAGTCGCCACTGACCCTGACAACGGTCTTAATGGCACATTTACCTTTTCTTTCGTCAATGGTAAAAACCATTTTTTTCCTACTTATCTTCTTCACACTAAACACACACAAGGGTTCATCTTTTCCTAGGGAAAACCTCCCTTATTCCCTTTATAGTATAGTAGTGGTAGTAGTAGTTAGTACGGATAGTCGACTGTCTGGCGGCCTGCCCATTGAAACCCGCCTGTACTTTCCCTACCTGCCGACCAAGACGTTCGAGAATCCCAAAAGACGACGACGACGTAAGATTTGTACAAGAAGAAGAATAGGCACTTGATATAATACAAGATATCGGGAAATTTTCGGAGGGAGAGAAAGAGATGTTTTGAAGAAAGAGACCCCAATTAACATTACGTTGATAGGGAAAAGGTATTCCTTGTTATTAGTCATGTAGCTTGTCCGGGAAGTCAATACGAAAGCCATTCTCCTTTTCAAATTTCTCAAATCTCCCGCAAGAACTCACGTCCAACTTCCAAGTTAGCTCATCCAGGCTTAATAGATGAAGGAAGATGAAAGAATAAGATGAAGAGGGATGAATGTTCTGGATAGTCCATCCGGCATATGTGTTACACAGACAAATTATGCAGACACACATGGACACTAGCAAGAATGTTTCTAGGAGCGGAGACTGCGTAATGTTGTGATGGGTTGGGATTTTCAGGACTGGCTGGATTCAAGGCGCTAGAAGATTATGCTTGGCTGGGTTTTAGCAGTTACTCAGCCATTCAGCCAGCCAGCCACTCAGCCAGCCAACAAATCCCAGATTTTCAAATATTCTTCCTAAGATAGAAGATAAAGAAGAGAGGGGAGCGAGATGGAAGAGAGACAGAAACAAATTTTGGGGCGTGTAGGGTATCAATCGTGGAATATATTTTTCTCTTCTGGAGACTAAAAAGAGGATTGAGAGGAAAGGTGAAGGAGGAAGGGGAGGGAGAGGAAGAATGCTTATTCCCTAACTATGATGGCTTCTAATTATGGTGATTCTAATAGTTGCAGTAATGGGATCAATTTGTTTCCTTAGAAGGAACTCCAAAGCATGTTGGATGACACAAAAGGTTTGTGAGAAAAGTCTTAGAGAGGATTTCAAAGGATACATCCGTCACTCATAATAATTATTGTGAATAACACAAACTATTCCAAGAGAGAGATAGAGGACGACGAGACTTTTTCATTCAACAACCAAAGAACAACTCAGCTTCATCTTGTCCTTCCTTTCTCCGCATAGTAGTATTTGGTCTGGAAGTGTTTGGAAGACGGAGTTTAATTTTGAATCATACAAGAGCCTCACCTTAGAAGTAGACATTTTAAATGGTGTAGTCCTTGGGTAGAGAGACGTTTGAGAGAGGGGAGAGTGATGGAAGCGTCACCTGTATTTTTTCTTGGTTCTTCTCTCTCCCTTTCTATCCAAGTAATATTTTCCCGATGATAATGATGTGGAGCAATCAAATCTAGGGTCAAGTACTAAGAGGGAGGGTGGAATGGAGAAGGGACTGGGATTTAGATGATTGGAACACACGCACACCTCAAGCGAAATTGCTCCAAGCTGGAGAAAAAATAGCTCTACACATTAGATGAACCCTCCTTGCTCTTCCTTAAATCTACTTTTTGGAAAACACTTATGGCTTTCCTCTAATTTCATTCCTCATCCATGTAATTTGGTGTCCTCAACAGATGGGCACAAGGATTCCGAGGACTTTACCATTGATCCCAGCACGGGAATCATCCGAACGCGTAACGTACTGGATCACGGGAAGAAACCATTTTACACCCTCCGAGTCATGGTCAAAGACAAGGGGGTGCCCAGCCTTGAGAGCACTCAAGATTACAGGGTCCAGATCCTGGACGTTAACGATAATCGTCAAGCTCCAGCCAGATCAAAATTCAACTTTAAGGTATGATGGATTCCAATTTTTTCATGATTTTCTTCCCCGTTTCCCTATCTTTATTCCGTTGTACCGTAACTAAGAACTTTGTTAGCTTTTAACCGTTAAGTTCTTAACATTTAAAAAACAATTGTTTTGAGCGCTTATGTTCTGACTACATTGATCAGTATCCGCTGCAACTTTCATGTATTTGAAAAGAAAGTGTGGAGAGGGAGAAATAAATTTAAATGGACGCGGATATTAGGGTTAGTTTTGACGGTTGGATTTACGATCATTCAGAAGATCACTAATTGGTATGATTATACTTTAATAAAAGCAAGTACATATGAATATATTCATGGGAATAATTACCCTGAAATGAGTATAAAGTGATGGTCTAAGCTAATTGGGATGAGATGAGAAAGTTTGATTGTCTTTCATCCCTCCCCTCCCGTCATATAATCCTTAATTCCTCTACTTTATGGGTGATGATGATGATGTTGCGGGATTTTAATGAGATGTTAATAAATATTTCAGCTCAACGAAAACGTGTCAATCGGTCAGGTGGTGGGTATTGTGACGGCAAACGAGGAAGGATCCGACGGGGATAACGAGAGTTACAATAATAATAATATCGGATTAAGTGAAAGAAAGTACACGTACATGATTGTTCGTGGTAACGCTCACGAAACGTTCGATATCGATAAAGCTACGGGAGCGCTCCTCGTGGCAAAGCAAATTAAATACGAAGTGACTTCCCATTATTTGATTCAAGTGAAAGCCGTGACGAATAGTGATGCTTCCATGTTGAGCAATTTGATATCTGTTGAAATCGATATTGTGGATGTGAATAACAACGCACCCCGCTTCCAGCACCAGGATCCCCTCCGAGTGAAAGTGTCAGAGAATACCCGGGTGGGAAGCCCAGTGTGGAACTTTAGTGCCATTGATTTGGACGACGGTGTGAACGGTATCATTCACTACGAAATAATCCGCCAATTGCCCGAAGACAAATTCCGAATCAATCCACTCACAGGTGTCATGTATTTGCAATCCTCCTTGGACTACGAAACTCAGAAAGCGTTCATGCTCGTCATCATTGCAACAGATCAAGCTACGGCAGAGGAAGAAAGACTCAACGCCTCCCTCACTGTTGTCGTCCAGGTAGAGGATGAGAATGATAACGCCCCAAAATTCCTATCATCCTCAAAAATATCTGTCTACGGAATAGAGCCTTCCAACGCAGTCGTTCATCGACTAATTGCATCAGATCCAGATTCTGGAGAAAACGGTCGCTTGACGTACAATATTACTTCCGGGAACAAGGCTGGATATTTTGGATTGAATCCTCATTCCGGAGATTTATCCCTCCTTCGAAGCCTTGACCGGGAGGACTTTGATTACTTTGCTTTGAACGTAACAGCCACAGATCATGGCTCACCCTCCAAGACTGCGTCCCAGCTCTTGCGTGTTTCCCTCGAGAGCTCGGAAAACAGCCCACCTCAGTTTATGTACAGAAAGTACGAAGCTAGGATCCAGGAGAATTCTCTGATTGGAACGGAAGTTATCAAAGTAACTGCCCTGGATCGGCATCAAGGTAAGCTGAAATTAACTTTGGATTCAGTTTCCGCTACACTTACTCACGGAGATGGGATTGGAGTCATGCTTTTTCTAGAGGATTAAAATGGATCTAGAGGAATCATACGGAGAATGAGATGTACAGAGAATGAGATTTAGAGAGAAGATGTTTAGAAGAGAGAGAGAGAGAGAGAGAGAGAGAGAGGAAGAAGCAAGAAGGTGGTAGAAGAGATGTGTTTAATGCCTGGATTTTTACGAGAAGTCTGGGTTGTTGGGTTGGAGGAAGAAGGTGTATTATTATGTTGTTGTTGGTGGTGGAGGATCTGGTTTTTATTTTACTTTGGTATATTGTGCGAAGAGTTGCCGGTGCTATTGTTGGTTCCATTTGTGAAACAAGTTGTGGCTTTAGCCTATCTTGATAATAGTAAGAAAGTCCAGCTCATCTCACTCACTCAGTCAGGGAAGTAGTAAGTAGTAGTAGTCTTCATATTCTTTTAAAGAAACTCAGAGACGGAGAGGTCTCCTTGGATGTCTGTAATAGTAGGGGTGAAAAGGGGAACGAGTTTCTTGCTTATTATAATCATCTTGAACATGTATACTTACATACTAATCAGGGATACCTGCTTGGATGGTTGGATGGATGGATGGATGGATGGACAGACGGATAGTTTAGAGATGGATGGATGGTGGTGGACGTAAGAAGTGATGGAATCCATCCACCAAAGACATGTAGCTTTCCTCTCAGTCAATCTCAGGTCCGCATTGCCGAAGAGCGAGGATAGGAAGACATAAGCCGGGGAATAAGAAGAAGAAGAAGAAGAAGAAGAAGAAGCAAGTTTTCTATGAAATTATACCAGATTCCGTGTCCATCCTCTGATAAGACGCTCGTAGTGGATGCCATTAGAATAATTTTATTTAATGGGAGGTGGTGGTAGCAATAGTAGCATAGCAAAGGTATTAGAGACGGGGGTAGGTTGTTAGGTAGCTGGCTAAAATTGCGGGATTCCATGCAAAACTGTGAGAACTCAATCAGGGTTTTTTGTCCGAAAATCTTTCTTTCCTCTGTCTCTCCGTATTATTATTTCTTTGAGAAGGAGTCGGGAATCATATTATTCCCTTCCCCACCCACAAACTACACCCTAAAAATGTGCTGGCACGAGATGGGTTAGAGAGGAGAGACGACGGAGAGGCAGAAACGAAGATGACTGGCTTTTCGGTTAAAAAGGAAGGCAGGGAAAGAAGAGATGAGAAATGGAGTAATAGCGTGTGATGGTTCTTTTGGTCGTATTCAAGAATATAATCGTCCTCTCGGCGGATAGTTAAGTGGAGGTTTAGTGTTTGGTGTGCGAGAAAATGATGGCATGAGATTTGGATTGCAATCAGGGAAGGGATGGAGGATGGCTGCAAAGGGATATTCAAGGGAAGAGACAGATGATTTCCGTGGCAATTGGAATGATAATGACGACAAGTCTGTGGTGGGACGAGAGAGTTGTTCTTGGGAGACAACTTCCCGGGAAATGATGATGAGTAGGTAAAAGATGAGAAGGAGGAGGAGGAGGATCCGAAGAAGAGGCAGAAGATGAGCAACTAAGTATAAGTATTGAGGGAATGAGAAGAGGAAGAAGAAGCAGAAGAGCAAGTATGAAAGGATAGAAAAGGTAATAATGAATCGTAGATGGAGACTACGCTTGGCCAAGCCAAGTAACTAGATGAACTATAGGAACGGTGCTTGATGGCAGTAAATGTTAGTTAGGCAGTTTGGGATTGAGGAGAGGTGTGTTGGTTGGAAGTCGAATTGCATTGCATTGCTTTCTTGATGGAGGATCTGCATATGGGAGCGGGGTTTTCTATCTGATTCCAGCCAGCCAGGCCAGGACAGAGAATTGAGGGAGGTAGAAAAAGAAAAAGGGAGGAATGAGATGAAGAAAAGCGTAATACAAGGTGTACAAAGATGCACCGAGTTTGCATAGTGCCGAGAGCGGATTTGATGCTTTACCTGCTGGTCTCATCCTTTCACATGTTTGATAGACGAGATGAAGGAGGATGGACTTGATGGGGTTGATGATGATGGGGCTTAAAGGAAGAATGACTTGGTTAAGGGATAGATATGTAGTACAGGAGGGTAATGGAGGATGGATGTGGATGTAGCTGCAGATCTTCCTCAATCTTGTTCCTCGAAAAGGATGAGGAAGAAAAGATGAAGATTTGAATTGAACTGGGAGGTTTGGATGATGGAATGCACGGAGGCAGGAGGGTAGCAAGAGAATCCGAGTACGCGGCACATGCAGTTTAGCTGAGGTTGGTGGGATTGAAAAGGACGGGGAGATTGAGTTTACAATCGCTCCTGCTTCGGCTGCTTCATCCTCTTCTCCGTCAGATGCGTGATGATGATGAGTCTATAAACATTTTCACTCACGGAGGGAAGGATGGTGGGAAAGGGTAGAATAGGTGGAATAGGTGGAATAGGCGGAATAGGGAAGAAAGAAGAAGAAGAGGCATGCAATTTTACTCCGGTGAACCAGTTTGTTTGGATGATGATGATGGAGATTGGGATGTTATTTTTTCTGATAATCTTGTTCTTCTCGCTTTTAGGTCCTAATAATACGTTACTCTACGTAATTCCCGAGGGGATGGGGGAAGGCAAGTTTGCAATCCATCCATCAAGAGGGTCAATATCCGTGGCAGGTGTGATTGACAGGGAGCTTTCCGGGGAGTACGTCCTCACCGTGTATGCTCACGACGTGAATTATGTCTCCCTCTTTGACACTGCCACCGTAGTCATCAGCGTCGAGGATGAAAACGACAATCCGCCGGAGCTCTTTGATACGTGTAGCGACCTCTACGTTCCGGAAAACAGTGATTTGGGTGTGATCCACACCTTCACGGCTGTGGACCCTGATCTAGGTCGTAACGGGGAGGTGACATATAGCATTGCCACCGGGAATTCCGACAACACCTTTTCCGTGGACGTACACAGCGGTAAACTGACGAGCCGCCCGCTGGACCGGGAACGAAGAGCCCAGTACCAGCTCCTCATTATCGCTCAGGATCAGGGACTGCCCATTCAAAGGTCTTCCTGCAATCTGACCATATACGTCCAGGATGTGAACGACAACTCGCCAAATTTCTTCCTCACTCAGTACTCCGCCTCCATCCCGGAGAACGTCCCTCTCGGGACCACCGTCTTGACGGTTGAGGCGAGCGACGCAGACGTGGGGATAAACTCTGTCATTAAATACTCGTTGAATAACGAGAGCCATTGGCATTTTACAATTGACAATACCACAGGGGCCATCGTAACCGCAGGGTGAGCAATCATCTTTATTACTAAGCTAGCCAGCGAGCCAGCCAGACGAGCCGTAGTTTCTACGAATCCTCCCTTTTTCCTCCCCGCCTGGGCTGGCTCTGGCTCTGCTCTGGTCTGGCCCCATCAGGGATGAATTAACTCAAATCTCTTTTCTTTTTCTCTGCCCTTCTTTCGTCAAAAATAGGCCGCTGGACCGGGAAAAAATCCCAGACTACACCTTTGAAGTTGCTGCCACTGATGGAGGCCTCTACGACTCACGCTCTTCCAAGGCTCTCGTTCACATCAAATTAACCGACCACAATGACAATCCTCCTACATTTTCACAGAATCCGGTTCACATTGAAATCCAACCTTTCACAAAACCCGGTCAGAAGATTGGGCAGGTTGTAGCCAGGGATTTGGATGAAGGAATCAATGCAGACATCACTTACAGGTAAGAAGATGCCTCCAGCATCACACGGCTATTATGTTTGCCCGCTGGGATAAACAACCCGGGAAGGGAAGCAGACTATGCACACGATTACAGGTCTAGGCCTTCCATTACAAGGAAGCAATGCAATCATCTCTCCTTCTCAATCTCTATCTCTCCATCCCTCCGTCCTTCTCCAAGAAAGTACATGCACGTTTCCTCCAGAAACGCTACGAGATGAGAAGGAAGGGAAAAGGAGAGAGAGAGAGAGAGAGAGAGAGAGAGAGAGAGAGAGAGAGAAAAGAGCAAGAAAGGAAGACCATACTAATTTGAGTCTTGTAATAATGATACAGTGTAGAGAATGCCGAGACCGAGACGAAATTCCGAGTGCAACCTCAAACCGGAATCATAACACCTGCTATAAGTTTATCGGCGGAGAGGGGTAGAGTCTTCCAGCTACGGGTTGTAGCCAAAGACCAAGGGATACCTTCCCTGAGCTCAACCGCCCTTGTCGTCATCAAAGTTGGAGATGTACCCTTATCCAATACATTAAGATTCCAAGAACCTTCTTACGAGGATCAGATCCCTGAAAACTCTTCCGAAGGAACTGAAATGGTTCAGGTGATTAATCAACCAACTCTTGTTTCTCCTTCTTCTCCCTTTTCTTCTAACTTCTTCCTCCGTCTTCTTCTTCACCTTCATCTACTATCTTTCCCTTCCATGTGTGGTTCTTCCTCGTCATCATCCACCAAAGTCAGCACAATTATAGAGCTCTTATCGGCCCTTGGTCCTGGTGATTTGGAGTGGTGATGCGTAACCCTCTTTTCTTCTCCATCTCGCCTATTATCCCACACACACACACACACACACGCAACACTCCTTTCCTCCAACTCTTGAAACCACTAACAATTTTCCCCCCAATTCACTCACCTCTTCCACTAATCTATCTATAGCTCAACCAAAAGCTAACATATCTCATCATCTTCTCTTTCCATCATCCAGGTCACCGCCTTACGTAATGACGGACGGCGACAGCGGATTTTCTACGGAATCGTTGGTGGGAATGACGATAATATTTTCGAGATTCAGTCCACGACGGGACAACTTAGGGTGAAGAACAACACCCTCTTGGACAGGGAGCGTATGTCCGAGTACAGCTTGGTCGTCTCCGCCAAAACCGAGGGATCTCAACCACTCTATGCTAATACAGTGATTAATGTGACGCTGACGGATGAAAATGATAACATTCCAAGATTCACACAGGATTTCTACATCGCCTCCGTATGGGAAGGCAACAACAAAGGCACATTCGTCACACAGGTAGGAAGATGTAGAGGATTAATTCTTCCAAATCCACCCTCTCACAAGTACAACCGCAACCAAAACCCTTTGACCATTAGTACTGGCCCTAGAAATCCGACACTAGCTTTCCAATAATTGTCTTCGTGCATTTGCATGTGCAGTGTGCCCCATTCTGAACTTGTTCCCTGCCTCCCCAATATCGTTTGCCCATCAATGGGTTTTTGTAAAATCCTCAATCCTTTGCAGAGAAGAGAAGAGAACATGACGAAACTTACAGCTAACCACGGTTTACAACTAAGTGATCTAGGAATGAATACGTGGGACGTACGACAAGTTATGTGATGACAGGAGAATTAGAATGATTATCTAGCAACGTCCGCATCCATCTCCCCACCCCATTTATTCCCCCACCCCCACCAAAACAAGTAGTACCAGTAGCACCAACGAGCCACTCAGTTTGTCATTGAGCCGGCTATAAGATATTCCATCTGAGGATGGAAAAAATGATTAGGAAGCAGCTCCGTAGCTTGAGCCGAGCTCTGAGTATGTATTTGGTATTCTTTTACTTAATCTTCTGGCTTATGGTTTGATGAGATGGATGAAGAATACGAAGAGTGTGTTATTGATTGAAGGATTGAATTGAAAATCCTGGGAGGAGGAGGAAAAGTCATCCTCCAGGTCTTGGAGGAGCTTATACATTGCTGGGAGAAAGAAGCTTAGAGCTTATGGCTAGGACAAGGGTTGTGGGTTGTAGCTTGTAGCTGTTTAGCTGTTAGCTGGGACGGCAAGTATTGAAATTTCCGCGGAGATGGATGGACATTGTGGTGATGTTGGCCTTTTTTATTGGTTTACAGATGACTGCGACGGATAATGACGAGGGAGCGAATGCGAATCTAATATATCACATTGTGGACGGGAACCATGATAACGCATTTATTATAGAGCCGCCATTTTCAGGGATCGTTAAAACGAATATCGTGTTAGATAGGGAAATTCAAGACAAGTATCGTCTCACGATTATTGCGACTGATGAAGGCTCCCCCCAAATGACCGGTACATGCCTCCTTCAGATCAACGTAATTGATATCAACGACAATCAACCTGTTGCGCCCAGCTCGGTTATTAACGTGAGCGAGACTCTCCCCGTTGGCAGCCTGGTTACAACGATGGTGGCTAACGACGTGGACACAAATCCAAGTCTAGTGTACTCCTTCACGGAGAAGGGGAATCCCAACGGAATGTTTTCCATCGAGAAGTACAGCGGGCGGGTGACACTTGCAAAAGCCATGGACTATGAGGCGGCGAAGACGCACGTTGCTCAAATCAAGGTCTCGGACACTGTTCACACTGCCTACACCTCACTCACCGTCCAAGTCACGGATGCGAATGACAATGTACCAAAATTTGATTCAAACATTTACCACGTCACCATTCCAGGTAGGGGATTCCGTTCTTCTTCTGCTGCCCCCCCCCTTTATCATCATCCTTTCCTATGCAATTATAATAATTACCTTGTTTTGCAATAATCATTACTTATACGAGAAAAAAGGAACTGCGCTCTTTCTTGGTTTCCCGGTCGCAGAACCTGGGAATGGCTATTAGATAATGTATGCAATTTGCCAAAAACCGGAAGATGAATGGGATTTAGGTAGCGCAGAACTATTGTGAATGACGTGACTAATGTGCCTTAACATTTTTCCCACAGATGACACAGAGCCTAATTCAGCCGTCATTAAGGTGAATGCAACGGACATGGACGATGGACAGAACGCGGTCATCAAGTACTCTTTACGGATACCGAAGGACAGCAAGGGACGCGGAACGGGAGGACTTTGGATTGACGAGGATACAGGGGTTGTCTACATTAATGGGACGAGTCCTTATGAGCACGAGAATCCATTTGCTCAAGTAACGGTCGTTGCGACGGATTCAGGGAAACCAAGGAAATCCTCCAGAACAACGCTTTGGATTGAAGTCCGGCCATCAGCATCTGATTTACTCAGATTCTCACAAAATAAGTACATGTAAGTACGGGTCGGTGGTGATGGTGGTTGGTGACTGACTAGATAGATCTTTAGGGGTTGGTGTTATGTGGAAGGATGGACGGAGGGAAGGTTGGAGTAGGGAGTGATGGTGACTCTGCGGCGAAAATATGATGAGCTCATTTCTATGATTGCTGTAATTTTCTATTTCCTTTGTTTTCCACAGAGCTACAATCAGTGAAGCAGTCAAACCGGGGAGCTCCGTCCTGAAACTCGGCGTAGAGTACGACAAGAAGTTGAGCAACAACTTACATTTTCACTACAGAATCGCAGATGGGAATGCCAAAGAATATTTTACAATTACCAGGTATAGGAAAGAAATGAATTGTTACCGACTATTTTAGTGCTCTGTAATCTGTAATCATGTGGATGGACGTTCCTCTTCCTCCGCATGCATATGATGGGGAAAACAAGCACTTTTTTCTCCCTCTCTTCCAACATGTCTTTCATTATGAGTAATTTCAAACTTATATGCATCATCCCCCTTCCTCTCCAACAAAGTCTCTAACCGTTTTTTCTCCGTTTTTTTCTCCACCTCTAGTCACACGGGAGAGGTGCTGGTAGCCAAGCCATTGGACCGGGAGGACGAGAAGCAATTTAAACTGCAAGTCACTGTAGAGTGTGTGAACATGGCGAAATGCAATTCCGCCGCAGAAGTCATCATCAACCTTTCGGACACGAACGACAATCCACCCTACTTCAATCAATCAGAATATAGAATTAGCGTTAGCGAAAATGAGCCTCTCGGAAGCATGGTACTGAAGGTGGTGGCAATGGATCACGACTCGGGAGAAGATAGCATCCGTTACGACATCACGTCTGGGAATGATGAGAACATTTTCGGAATCCATCCTCGAACCGGTGCAATTAGTCTAAGAGACCAACTAGACTACGAAAAAGTTACGGAATACAGGCTTGTGATTCGGGCTGAGGATGTGAAAAGCGGAGGGAGGTTTTGGAGCTTTGCCGTCGTCCACGTCGAAGTTCAAGATGAGAATGACAACATCCCGAAATTCTCAAGCCCACTGTACCTAGAATTCGTAGCGGAAAATGAGCCAGTAGGAACGCTGGTTTTTGTGGCCAAAGCCGTTGACATCGACAAGGGGATTTACGGGAAGCTCAACTACTCCATCCTGGAAGGTGACGGGAAGGATAAGTTTCACGTGGACCCCTACAGCGGGGCTGTTACTACTGCCACAACATTCGATTACGAGTCAAAGCAGAATTACTATTTCATCCTTCGTGCCAATGATATTGGGGGTCGGAGTTCAACAGTGAAAGTTCAAGTGAACATTGAGTCCCGTGATGAGTACCCGCCTCAGTTTGCCTTTAAATCCTACAAATTTGTAATCCCAATCAACGCTCCACCCGGCTATGAAATCGGCAAAGTGGAGGCCCGTGATCAAGACTTTGGCCCTGACGGCTACGTCATGTACACCATGAAGCACCCGAATCCCATGTTCCGGATGAACACTACAACCGGCGGGATAATCCTCCGTCAAAGCCTGGACAGTGATTTCAATACCAGTGTAGTTGTTATGGCTAATTCCGGGAGACCCAACTCAAAATCCGCTCTTACAATCGCCGAAATAACTGTTGGTGCTGCATCGGAAGAGCTGGAGATGGCTTCCAGCTCTAGTGTGGCCGACTGGGTCGTAGGTCTCCTCGTTACCTCCCTCCTTCTCTTGTTCCTCTGCTGTACAATCTTTGTAGTTCTTCACCTTCGTCACAAGAAACAAAGCAAGAACGGAAAGTCCGAAAACTATAATAATTCCGCCTTCGATACGCTAGAATACGCTCAGTCAACGATGATGGGGAGCAATTCCCACGCGACCTCCATGTATAGTCCGCAGTATAGTGATTTAGCCGACCTCGGAGTTGGTGATAGGAGGAGGATCAACAACACAGTGTCAGAGTTATCAGATCAGAGTCATTCCGCATCAAGTGGGAGGGGATCTGCAGAAGACGGGGAGGAGGTGGAGGACGAAGAGATTCGGATGATTAACGAAGGCTCCCTGGCTCAACAGAAGCTTCGGGACAGCATCGGGATCTCCGATCTCGGCATCCATCCCGACTACGACAACATATCTCAAACTTCCGCCAAAAATACTCAAGAATACTTAGCAAGACTGGGAATCCGACCGAAGCTTGTCGAAGATCATCACAATCACGAGAGCAACCGGGTGGGACATCAAAATAACGAGCGCTCCGAATGGGCACCCTCCACCGGACCGGACGCTTTAGACAGTATTCACATCTTCGAGGATGAAGGTGGCGGCGAAGGAGAAGGGGTAGATATAAGTACTTTAATTTACGCCCAAATCCCGGAGGATATGAGTCAAGATGGAGAGATGATGGAGGATGGTCGAAATCCAGAGCGGAATAAAGGACATCAGCCCTCCATGAACGGCTCCCTAAGTTCCATAGTTCATAGCGAAGAAGAATTGACTGGTAGTTATAATTGGGATTATCTCTTAGACTGGGGTCCGCAGTATCAACCCTTAGCTCACGTATTCTCGGAAATTGCACGACTCAAAGACGATTTATCTAGTAATTCAGAGGCTCATTACAGTGGTATCCATACCACCCGTCATAGCACACCCAATAATAGTCACGCCAAAACAAACTACGCGCCCCCACCTCCGACCTACAACAACAATCCTAACGTGAGGAACAGCATTAATAATGGTGGCGGCCGCTCCGGACATTTACCCCCACTACCCCTCCTCCCGCGCTCACCCATCTCTCATGACACCAGCTTTGCTTCCGGTCCTATGTCTCCTAGTTTCTCCCCTGCCCTCTCACCCCTAGCCAACCCTTCCCCTAATATGGCTCCTATGGGCGGAGTATAATTAAGAGTTAACGTTTAGGATGAGGAACCTCTTTTAAAAGGCTCACTCTACCTCTGTTTACACGAGTCATTGTGTAAGTGCTTAGGCTATTCATTCCCACACTGGTGATATTAATCCTTAGGTCACACTATTCATCTAGGTTTTTTAGCGATAGTACTGTTTAACGTTTAAGCAAACTCAAACTCTAGAACTTGATTACTTCCAACGTATATAAATCTCTTAGAACATTGTATTTCATACCGTGTTTCCTATGTACAAAACCACAGGATGTGTCTCTCCAAAATGTCCAATCTTTCCGGGCAAAATCCCTCTAACTATTTTGAAAAATTTCCGAAATCTGCCCACAAATCCGCCAATTTGCCTGCGTACAAATCCTTCAGATAAACAAAGCTTATTTTGTTTTTGAATAATGTATATCTCTGAGCAAATGCCTTTGAAAAGATGGATACCTCCCATACATACAAATACTATTAGCGTAGCTATTACGAGGAATTAAAGGAAAGCTCATTGAAAAGATGCCAGCCAGCCAGGCCAAACATAATATGAATCTCGTTCGCTTACAAATATTATCTTTTAGCTATATGTTTGTACGAGGAAGCCGCCTCTAAAAGACTGCACTAATCCCTCATTTAAAGGGAAATTAAAACCACATTGACAATTGGATGAATATTTCTATAAAATCCCTGGGAATACAATCAACTTAATTTAAGAACTACCCGCTAATTAATTACAAGAGATGTAATGATGTAGTAATGATAACTTTTCTTTGGCCGCTGTTCATCGTCAATCCAACTACTGTAGCCATTTTAACTGACTGATAAATTAGTATTTAGTTTCCTTGTAAGTTAGTCTTTGTACTTGGTTGTTATCGCCGTCTTAGTTTTCGTACAACGTTTATATTGTATTCCTTCTCGGTGTACAGCGATCCCACACATGTATATTTATGAGTTTATGGACTGAAAAACTTACTTCTCTGAAAAGGATTCATTATTACTATTACTTACTGCTCCTGCGACTATACTTATTATATAATTATTATAATTGTATGCTTCAATCATAAGAGAATCCTGTTCTGTAAGTTACTAGTGTGAATATTACGTTGTATTTTTTGTATTTATCTCCCCAGATAATGTAGCCATTTTCTATCCTAGTGTGTACGTATTCGTCTCTCACAACTTCTTCTGACTCTCTCAGCATGCATAACGGCGCATCGCAACCTTTTCTCATCCGTATGCCTGTGAATATCCCTTACATTTGCCTTGCCGTGAAGAAACAAGATGGCTCCAATTTTCTCAAATTGTCCGAACTTCACCCGACCCTTTTGCTATTAACTCTTGCTGTATTTGAGTTTCTGCACACAGATTCATTCTCAAATCTCTGCAACTTTGTTCTTTGGATTGGAGAAGGAGAGCTAGTAGTTATATCCTTCGTGTGTATCCATGTACGTGTTTTTTGTAATTGGAATTGTAACTTGTAATTAGTTGGAGGACTATCTGAATGAATAGGAGCTCATGCAATCTTTCCCAGTTTGTTAGTTTCCAGAGCATTATGAACAGATTTTAAACTCTGTTGCGCACACCGGGTATTTTTCAGAGCTGCAAAATTAAGTGGTCAGCCCAGTCAGAGTCGAAAGTATCTCTTGAGACTTCCCTTGTAATGAAAGATGAATTACTGTATCTCTTTTGTATTTATCCTTACGCAGGTACTTGTACTGCAGAAGAGGGTGATGAGGGGTGGTGGTGGTAGCAGATCTTGTTGGAGCGGAATCTTCTTGCTAATTTTGTAATGGAAGAAAATTAAAAATTCTCTCCCTGTCCGCCCGCCCAGCTTCCCTTACACCCACCGACCCACCTCACGTCATCATTATTATCAGTCTCGCTCTCAGTATGTTGGAATCGGGTAAAGAGATAAGAATGAGAAGGAAATTGTTGCAAAAATCCCATTCCCAGTGGATTCACTCTCGAGCAAGAATGTATATCTTTCCCTTTGGTACATCATATGGAGAGGCTGAACGTGTGTAGTATTTTATAGGTATTGACCAGTTCTCATGTTCCGAGAGTCGGAAATGTTTGAGGGCGATACTCAAAAGGTTGTGATTATGTAGTTACACGCATATTTTTATTTGTGTGAATGCCAACTTGTAAAAAGTGCAAATTGTTTTTATACATCATGTACACCAGTATTATTATGTAGCCTTTTTGTAGTAAACTCCGCGATCAATATTATCGTGTATACATATCTGCCGTCTTATTTTGTGAACCTCATATCTTATAAGATGACTTCCAACACTCCATTCATTAATTCTATACCCTCTTCCCCAGATCAATCAAACACGTCCAGTTTTTCTCATTCCCATCATCCCACCAGATCATCATCACAAGGTACGATTATTATATGCTATTATTTTGCCTACCTCCCCCCATCACGGCTCATCTTCGCAGTCAATCCTCTTATTATTGGTCGTTTGCACAGTTCCTGTATGTATTCGCAGATCCAACAAACCCCACTCACCAAGCTAAGGAATAAGCTAGAATTATTTCAAATTTTTACTACATTGCCCCCTTCTTATACCTGTACAGTAAGGATGAGGCAGAACATTAGCAGTGTCTTTTCAATCCCTAGCGAAGGAAGGAAACCTCTCAGTGGATCTCCCTAGAATTATATTCTATCGATGCTTTATAGCAATGCAATTAGCTCAGCATCTGTTCTCCTAAAATGCCTTCCACTAATTCCGAAAACTGCTTATGACTTGTACAGGAGGATTGTATAATTCTTTATTACACGTAAACTATTTTATTAGAACTCTAGGGTTTCCATTCATAAACTACACTGGCGAACTATGCAAATGCTACCCTATGCTAACTAATCCCAGTAGTGGAATTTAAAAAAAAGGCTCTGTCGTTACACGTGAGCCTGATGGTGGTGTTGGAATGCCTCCCTCGTCTTCAGATCGAACTGACCTTTCATTATACTTTTTTGGCAGTCTATGTTTCATGGCACGCTTTGGATTTTTATAGTGCATTACAATAATTGGCACAAAACTTTAATTAGTCTAAAATTGAGGAAGACGTGGAAAATACTTTAAGAGAATCCTTCCTCCCGAAGTGTATCTGCAACTGAGCATTTGAGTCTTCATACACACTGTCACACTTCAGATACTTTTATGCAGATTTTGAAAGCTCGTCACGTTCTTTTTGCCTAATCACGGCAATCCATTCTATGTGAACAGGAATACTGGTGAAGAGAGCAGGGCGACTAGTTTTATCCCGACAGTCTGACCAGCTTGCCAAACCTGCCAGAGCATACGTTCCTGTGTATTCATCTTCGCAGACTAACGGGCTTCCAATATGATCCTACATACAGGGAAAAATACAAACTGTTAATTGTAATGCTGCAACGACTGTATGTTTATACATCTGAGTTGAGCTTATGCAATATTTTTTAATATGTTTGCAGGCTGGTGGCGGTTATGTATATGTAGAATTTGTAGCATAGTTTTGCAGTTTTACCGTGCAAGTAGTCGTCGTTGATTCGCCACCTGCACAAATACTAGTTCTATGAGTATTTGTTAAATCAAGGGTTGTATCTCGCAGCTTTTCCTTACAACGTCGGACTGGTACTACCGGAAGGTGTACTTTCCTTAAGGTTTTGTCAACATTTCTGGCTCCTGATGAGAGATGGGGAGAAAATTTTAAGATTCTTATTGCTAAATTTGGTAAAATTAAGAATTTGTGCGATATTTACCTGGTGTCGGGGAAAACCAACCAGTTGCGATACATCTCTGATCGTCAAACTTGGTAATGGCGTCGGGCAAACAGACGGGGGATATATGATACTCGTACTTTAGTTTTTGGGATGTAACTATTAGAGCCAAGTCATTTACTGGCGTGTCTCCAATGTACTTGAATCCAGGATGAATGTAAACTGTTTTTGGCGAAATCTCCTGATGAGGCTTAATTTCATCTGAGCTTCCTGTATCCCATTCTCCAACTAGGATTTTAATATCGTCAAGTGCAACCCTGCAGGATTCAAATTCATAGGTTACAAAGATATGAAATCCATGCGGAAAGTTTCCTATTAACAACCGCGAGTAGCTGTTGTGTCCGGCTTACCCGCTCAGACATTTTGCAGTAGTAAGAATTGTCCGTTTGTCGAGAATAGCGCCTCCACAGGAAGACTCTCCGTTTCGAAGTATCAAAACCTGCCAGGGAAATTCACCGAATGTTGTGTTTGTATTAATATCACTCCGAAGACTGGAACCGCCGGGACGTCGCACCCCACACGTGTTTTGGTTCTTGCGAACGCCGATTGCTCCGCCAAGTGGGTTATCTCGCTGGGCTTGTTGGGCTGCGACGTAATCATCTCGTAAGTAGCAGCAGTAACCCTGGACTGGTAAATTTGGTTGCCTGCACTATAAATTATGCAATTGAATAAAGTGTAACTCCTTTGAGAATAGAGTTAGATTATAACTTTACTACGTTCTTTGGTGTGCAGCAAAATACCTTTTGTCGCTTGGGTTTTTTCATTTGAGAGCGAATGTCAAAATCATCTGAATCTCCCTCTGAGGGATCGGGGGTTGAGCACAAGTTTTCACTCAAGCATTTCATATTTCGTGGACATGATTCTACGTGATCACTTGGAGTGGATTTGGCAACTGGGGAAAAGAACTGGATGTCTTTCTTATTGCTCCCGTTTTGGCCAGACAGACTGGAAGGATTAGAACCTGGTGCGGGCAGTTGGATGAGCTTAAAGAAGTCTTCAGGGGTCAAACTTGGCGGTTCATAATACTGGGAGGGAACTCGAACTTTCTCTCCAGAAGAGCTCAAGATATATTCAACTTTACGGTTCGTTCCAAAGGAATTGAAAAGACTGTTTGATGGTGCCGTCCCGCTTTCGGAACTGGTGTCGTCTACAGTGATGGGCAACAGAGTAAGTTTTTGTGCGGGATTTTCCTGAGTGTAAGGCTGTACAGGGGGAGGGTTCGTGAAACCCGGGAAGAATGGTTTTGGAGTCGGAGTTGTCGTGGTCTTTTGAGTGGTTGGACTTTTAGGAGTCACCACAACGTAATTCGCGTTTTTATCAAGCTCTATCAAAGATATCTGTGATGTTGTTTCCGGGAGTGAGGCCGTATTTGGCAATTTTTGTTCAGATTGAATTGATTCTATCCTAGGTAGTTGCAAGGTTAGTAGTGATTCGTCCCTTACGGTAAAGCTGGACGGCTGGTTCGGTACAGGGTTAATAGGCCTCCTGGTCAGGGTATTGATAGGTCGAGGGACTGAAGGTTGGTCAGTTATTGTTACTCTTGATATTTCTTGATTAGTAAATCCAAGGCTAGATCCTAAAGGGGGTTGACTTCTTCGCTGAAGAGACGCTGGGATTGTGGAATCTTCGCTGCTGATTCTCTCAGAACTAGGAGCAACCTGATCGTTTCCTGCACCTGAAGGTCTGCTCTGGAATGGCAGGGGAACCAGGGGTTCGTCTCGGATGGTTACTCTAGAAGGTGCTGGAGACTCAGCTCCGTTAGTGTTGCTTGAAGTTACAAATTGGACAGGAGTATCAGGTCCAAGGACGGTGGAAGCTCCAACGTTTGAATTCAATCTTATTCTGATTCGTTCTCCAGGTCTTATTTGCTCCGGTTTAGGAATAATGATTGAAAATGGGCCTTGAATAATTCGGGGATCAGATTCAAACTTGACTTGAGAATTTGGAAATATTACACTATCTCCAGCAAGTCTAGGGAGTTGAAGGGTTTTGTATACAGGAGGCTGTGAAGGTGCACCTTGGTTTACGTTACCGGGTTGAAGTGGCTCGTTTGGTAATTGTTGTACTTGAGCAGGTCGTTGACTGATAATTGCGGGTCCTTGATTTTCTACGCTGATTCTTTGAGTTTGGCCTGATTGTCTCTGATTCTCAGGAGTTGGACTCTGGTTTTCTGTTGCAGGTTTTTCGTACGTTGCGGGAACTGATCCCTGATTTAGGGAATAGGCAGAAGGACCAATTCGACGGTCCCCAAAATTAAACTCCTTTGTGGGTGGTGCGTAGGATTGTTGTACCTGTGGTCGATTCCTTTTACAGCACACATACGGGAAGCCGTCGAAGTCCGGTCGGCATTTCTGGGAAAAAGAAGAAGTTTTTAGCCAATTGAAAAATGATGATGGAAATCATGTGTTAGCTGCAGTCTACAATGCATGTAGTTATGATTACCTTTAAGTTTGAGTTGGATCTTATATTAATTTCCAAGAGTGGGATGTCATCATCATCATCCTCAGCTTTGCTAGGTCCACTGACACAAGCGTTCATTTGGATGCAATCTTCCTCAAGTGAACAGTTGGTATATTCTCCCGATGCCACTGCAGTTGCAGCTTGCAGCTGCTGAGGAACGGCCGCTGCTTGGGGGACTGTCCAGGCATATAATAGGTTATTAGTGAGTTTCTGATTGTGAAGTATTGTAAGAACACTGATGATTCGTTGATTATCAAGTACATGTAATGAAAGAGTCACGTTACCAATAGCCCGCATGCCGTAGAGGTGTGTTTCTGAATTAGTACGATGACCTACATGCTTCACCGTTAGTTAACTTAGCCGTTCCGTTGCAACCTTCTCGGCCGTTCACTTTTTCACCTGTTTTTTTTGCGTTGTTCATGCACATTTCGTTAGTATAATCGAATGAAGTCATTCAAAGCGTTATAGTTTCGGGCAGAAATGACCCTTTATAGCGTACAGATGATGCAAGATTTGAAGATGAAAATGCGCGCTTCGACAGCGTTTTTATAATGTGAAGCGTCATACAGTGATGTTTCGAAAACATATAGTTTTGCGTTTGTTGATATTTGCAGCTATGAGGGGTAAAATTGCGCGTAGTGCTTTCGTTCTTTTTGACACGGTAAGTTTGATCATAGCGTTCTGTCTAAACGCTTCCATGTTTGCATGATTCCGAATGCTTAGTACGTAGTCGAATAGTGTACTTTATTCGCAACAATTTGGATAATAGATAATTTAATTTGTAGAAGAAGTATTTAATGCCTTGACGTAATCTAAAAGTCTTGAAGTTAAAATTTGAAATTATTTATCACAGAAACGACGTACATAATGTTGGCAGCTCATCATTGATTTCAAAAACCTCACAATTACACCAAATATCTCATACACATGAAGCATGGAACATAGAAGACAGGCAGATCAAAAGTTGGTTTCTATAAGTCTAGAGTGAGTGGCTAGTGCATAAGTGCTGATTTGTAAAGACTGTATAAGACATAATGCTGGTGTGCGCTGTGCTAGCATCATTCGCCGATTCGGTAACTTTCGGCATATTGCTAAATGCATGTGTGAGTTACCATGTGTAGTTGCTGATTGTGGCACGTGTACTGTAGTAGTGTTATTTAGTTGTGTGCAGTGTGCAGTATTTGGTGCTTACATGGTGTAACCGTCTTATCAATGCGATTTGCAGGCATTTCCTTCACCACCACCCCCATTACTATCCCCTGGTGTCTCAGGGTACCCCTCACCTATAATTTTGAGATTATTGTGTAAATAATAATTGTTATCTTTACAGCGGTAATTCTGTAGTGAAGCAGCATGTTTAAGCGTATTTGAGGTTAAATTGAGTATTATAGATAGGTTAAAATTCAAAAGAATGGCACATTCTCGGCAGAAAAGCTCTCTTCCAGAATTATAAAGCTAAAGCGTTAATTTTCTCCAGCTGTTAATCCAGTTGGGAGTTTGTGCCAGTGGTAACATAATGTCATCAACGAAAACAGGCTAGGACTCTGAAAGTCCTATAGCCTCAAGGTTCAGAAGAGTGTTATTTCCTTATCTACCTGCATAACCATTGAAGTTATTAGACGGTTGCTGTTGTTGGTAACTGGGTTGAAGTGCTGGAGAATGACCTCCATTGTTTCCGCCGCCTTTGTGCCCACCATCGTGATGATGGTGCTGACCTCCTCCACCGCCATTCATGTCTGGCCATGGGTCCTTGTAGTTGGGGTCACGGCAGCAGACACCAACGACTCCTGTGCTTGGGGAAGAGCAGGTCTGCAAAAGAAGTTTCGTAAGTTAAGCGATTTCGCAATATGATGCAAAGTAAAAATATTTGCCATTTAGGTATAAGCAATATAAGATTAGCCCAGACAATTAATTAATTACAAGAAATCTGACTCTATGATCTTACCGAGAGAGCGACACGGTATACTTTTTCAGCTTCGGACAATTGGAGCGGCGTTTCGGAGATGACCCCTTCCGCATTGCATTGATTATCTGGTGTACAAAGCATAGCCGCAGGGCATCCGGGATATGGTGGTGGTTCCGGATAGTTTTGTTGAGGTGGATTTTGGTAATTGTTCTGAGGAGGTGGGGGCTGCTGGTATCCTTGGCTGGGTGGAGGATTATTGTAGCTTGGTTTTGGTGGGGGTGGATTGTAGCTTGGTTTCGGGGGTTGAGGAGCGGGTACGGGTTGGGGGGAAATTTGTTGTTGATATTGTGGCTTTGGTGGGGGAGGTGCGTAGTTATTTGAGGGTGGTGGAGCGTAATTGCTCGTCGGAGGTGGGGAGTAGTTGTTTGATGGTGGAGGAGGTGCATAATTGGTAGAAGGAGGTGGAGGTCTGTTATAATCTACCTGATTGTAAGACGGGTTAGGCTGAGATCCCTTGTGACAGTCGGCTTTGTTGGTAAGTTTGCATTCGTCAAAATCAATGGAAGGTGGATTATAATTTTGTTGAGGTTGAGGTGCACCCCATCCATTCCCGTTTTGTCCGTAAGTTGGAGCTACAGGTACAGGAGCTTGTGGCTTAGGTACGACATAGTTATTTTGAGCCGGTGCGGGATTGGCGTAGGAGGGGATGCTTGGAGCGGGTACGTTAACTGGAACGGGTTTAACTGGTGCTGGTCCATATGATCCACTTGGACCACTAGGAGCCGGGAAGGGTTGGATTTGCACTTGAGGTTTCACAGGGACAGGGGAACCTCCGTAGGAGGATCCGCTTTGCACGGGTTGGATGCTGACTTGAGGTTTAACAGGAGAGGGGCCTCCATAAGATCCGCCGGCACTAGGAGCAGGTCCGGGAGCAGGTTGATATTGTGGCGGTTGAACTTGGGGTTGATTATAAGAAGAACTAGAAGGGCCGCTTGGTTGAAAAGAAATTGAAGGTGAACTTTGTTGATTGCCCCCGTAGCTGGGTTTTTGCTGATAAGATGGTTGCGGTTGTGGTTGATTATAAGCTGCACCACCCCCGTCACCTTTCTCGATTCCCGGGTGATTTGCAGGCTTCTGGAAAGGATTAGAGGACATCCACCAGTAATTTCCATTTGAAGGCTGAGCAGCCTGCTGGTTTCCAGGTTGCGGTCCAGGTTGGCTATTACCTCCTCCACCGCCACCACTCCATCCCCATCCCTCTCCGTTTCCGGATACGTTTGCCAAAATATTGGCGAGGAGGACGATAGTCACGATGGGTTTCCACATCGTTTCTATTCTGGAAGGAAAAACAAACTCGGTTATGGTTTTCGGGGAGTATTTTAGTTACTCAGGGAAATAAACACGGGATTTGCACACTTGCAAAAATCTAAACTTAAAAAACAGCACAGCTCACACCACAACACTCCACACCACCTCATTTAAAGGAGAATGGAAGAAGACTAGTTTTTCTCGAGCAATGGAAAACCCTGCTTGTTTTCCGCCAGAGATTACAGAGGCGACTACAGGCGGCGGATTGGGAGAGAAGATGAGCAGAAAAGAAGGAGCTGCATACCTATAGACTTATAGAGGTGTTGGTGTTTGTTGGTTACACAATAGAAATAGTAGGTAGGGGCCAGGGGCATGGTAAGAAAAAGGAGAAGAAGCAGGATGCTATGGAGAAATTATGTACGAGGACAGGTGAAATTAATTCAAAATAGCGTGGAGTATATTAATTGTTTTTTTCTGCAAACTTGAAAAGCTTGATAGAATTGCAGTTCTTGCAATAAGACAAAAGTTAGTAGGAGGAAGGAATAAATGTAAGCGATCGTTGGTGGTAAACAGGGGTGGATAAGTAGTTGGGAAAATAGTAAATACTTTGATTGTACAACTTTTCGTGGACTGACCCATGGAATTATTTGTTAGTGTACGACTCGGAGTGTGTGAGCGAGTCTGTGTGTGTGTTCTCTTGAAGAGATCACGATTTGAATATTTAATCGCTTTAATGAACGGAGAAGAATTGGGAAGGAGACACACATACACAACTGGAGGGAGATAAAGAGTGAGTTGTTATCAAACTTATAAGGATATGGGATCACTACAAAGATGCTCGATTGAATTAAACATACCTTATAATGTGAATTACTTGAATCTTTTTTAAATGCTTTTGACGGTTGTATTGTATTAAGCAGATCCCAGCAGCGAGTAAAAGTAGTTGCTCCGAAGAAGATGTCCTTCGCAAAACTTGGCTTCTCCACGAGTCTCTCCATCCCTTTTATATATTTTATTCTATCCCTGACGTCATACCCTTCAAGACATATTCCCATCTTTTCTACAACCACTGACTCATGACTCCAAATCTCAGCCTACTCCATGATTCTCATATGCACATATCAAAACCATCTCACAAAAAACTTACCTTCCCTCACTAAACCAAGAACTCAACTCCCGTCTCTTCTTCAATTTTTTCCATCATCCCATCGCCCGAGTGCCCGCCTGTCCAGTTTAATTAGTGCCATTTTCACAGTATACTTTTTCCTCGCTTTCTTCTAAAGATACATGCCTCCAGGGCTTCGCCATTCGGTTCTATCATTAGCAGCAGATCCGTCTGAAGATTTTAGCAAACGCCATCTCCCCAGTGTCCCCACCCACAAATCCATGACGTCCACCTGTATTCACTTTCCTTGCAGCTCCGCAACCTCACCCCCCCCCTTCCCTAGTTGAACTAACTATCCCCACCTTAATCATTTTTCACGAGAAAAAACCGGATTCT
The DNA here is from genome assembly GCA_906901655.1 of Sminthurides aquaticus. Taxonomy (NCBI): domain Eukaryota; kingdom Metazoa; phylum Arthropoda; class Collembola; order Symphypleona; family Sminthurididae; genus Sminthurides; species Sminthurides aquaticus. Next base: position 1,434,346 of record CAJQTT010000001.1, read on the forward strand.
CTTAGCTCATTAAACTGCAAACGTATGAAATGGTGTAGAAGACTCAACTTCCAGTCCGTTTATCTACCCTTACTCTAACTTTGATAATATTTTCTCATGCTAATAATAATGTGAAAATTATCTTCAAATCCACGAACACAAACAACTCTTCTCACGTAAACTTGAAGAGTTTTTACAATTTTCTCTCCTTAGGTAAACGTCAGACATGCGAATTCTGGCACCTAACTTGCTTCTTACCTTTTGACAACACTTCATAATTCAGCATCCTGTATTGTTCCTCATCCTGGTAGATCACGGGAGCGATAACGCTCTCAGCGTCATCCATCCTTATATCCAGCACATGTTCCATTTCCCTCCATGTAACAAACTAAGCTTAAGCTTGCATGCGATGCCTTACTGTGCCATTGTGTAGCAATAATGCTGTTGTGAGTGAGCATCTTCTCCATATTTCCAGCGCATTTTACTTCTTCTCACGTTACAGTGTAAGAGATTCGTAACTAATTATCACGCAGTCAGTTGGTATCTCGTGTCGTCATTATTTATGTCATCTCCACCATCTTTCCGGAATAAGATGTGTTTCATGTTTACGTACTGTTGTTGCTGTTTCTAGCATTAGTGTTATACCTTTCGTTGAAGTAGGCATGTATATATTGATGCTCTGCGTAATATTATTTTCTAGGATTGACAATAGTGAAAAACAAAGTTACCAGAGTGGATACGTCATAACTTGACAACAACCCTCTATTCACTACACATCCACTGCTTTTTGCATCGACTCGTCGTCAACCCTCAATGAACAATAGATTCTCTTCTTTGAGGTAATAGCGTCATCATTAATTAATTTTACGGGAATACCTGCCCAATGTATATTCCTTTTAGGATCAATTTTTTCTCCATGAATTATTTATAGCTAGCTGGGTAATCAAGCTAATATTTAACAAATGCATGTCACGAAAACCTTTTTCCATCTTTTCCTACATATAGATGTTGATTTTGGTCCATAAGCATCTGTTGGAAATAAAATTCTTAGAATCTCATTGCTTATCATTGGAAATATCATGAATTTTCCCACATCATCAAAGCTGATCATAATTCATAATAACTCAGGTAGGCGTCTCTGGCTTAGTTAATTCAACTTGGTTCTTGGTATTTCTCAATGTCCAAACAATCTTCCTCAGTCTCAGGGACGATAAAGCAAAAAAACCAGAATATTACACAAACCCCAGCGACTTTGTCGAGCATGACGACTATTCTCGCATACACCAGATATATTCATCTGGCTGAAACGAGGATTAGCCCAGAAATTAAAAAAATTATATTCCTTCTTTTTGTTCATCAATTACTAATATCCATGATCTTTATAAGGTTTATTCGCGATCGTGACTCTGTTTAGTTGTTTAGTATGGAGTCAAAACATATTTTCAATCAAGAGGATCGGTTAACCTGTGGATCTGATCTTCCTCAATTCTGTTAAGTACGGAGGGAGGCGGAAGTTTAATGATTAAACCATTTTCGTTTGCGCTTATTTTCTCACTAATTGATTGTTAGAAATGGCAATTGTACACATTTTTTCAATGACTCCTTCTTGAAAACTACCCCATTCTTTCATATATCGAAGTTTTAATATAGCTAGATTGATTTCCTTAACCTCTAAAAATGAAACTCAATTAATTGAATGACTATCTCTTTAGCTGGGGTTTCCCCGTGGACAAAAGTTTTCCATTTGTGTACAGGATTTTACCCGGAACTAGCTTGTAAAATTAGTATACATACTACATGTACAATTGGTACTGTTTTCCACGAGGGAGGGATTCAATATTTTTTATGAGAAATTTATTGGAAAGCATGAGGCCTGAACTGGAATGACTCATAAGCGCTCAAGCAGATCAGCTCGATCAGGTATCACAAACCGGCTACTAAAAAAGCTTTTATGATGGAGTTGTGCTAAACAGTCTGCTAATTGACAGATTGGATATCCCAGGTGATTGACTTTTATAGATTGAAAGAGGGCTCATTCTCTTATTATTATTTTAGGTGAATTGGTTTAAACCACAGGCTTCTATTTTTACTATCTATGTACCACCTCGTGAATACTTCTATCGTGACTTTTAGCAGAGTGCTAGAGCAGAGGTTTAGGTTTAAGTTTCAACACATGCATTTAGAAAAATTTTATTCTCAGAGGGCTCTGAGAGAATAGCTGTTGTAAAAAATATCATAGGTATATATGTTATTCACGTTGTTGGATTTTCGCGAATTCTAAAGCAGCAATTTTAGTACTTGATTCAAATGATTATTAGCTTTTAGCTGAATTTAAATATACTGCTATGTTCTATATTAAAATGTTAATAGCTAAACGTAATTTGATCAATTAAATAGTACACGGTAATAATATATACAAATACCAATTATTAGTAATGAAAATGACTTGTTTCCAGTCTATACTTATTACAGCACTGCACTGAGAGGGGGTAGAGTTTAAAATGGGGCATGAAATGGGACTACATTTTTTAAAGGATTCGATCGAGTGATAATATTATTCTCACGGGATTTTCTCGGCTTAAATTGATGCATAATTTTGGCACGAATAAATCCGGGCTGTTTTAGAAGGGATCTTCGAATAGGGAGAAAACATCCGTTGTGACCAGTTGGCAAGTACTTTAGTCCATAGCGGCTGAAATGATTGTAACATTTAATGTAGTCTATGTATAATATTTTTGCTTATGTACACTGATTTTTGCAGAAGCGGAAAGCTGTTCATGAGGATACGCTAACCATTATATTCAAGAAGGTTGATACATATTAATTATATGGAAATAGTAAGGATCATGATAACCTTGCATTATGTGACGGAAAAAAAAGAAGATGAATAAGAGATGGTAAGGTAAAAAATGAAGAAGGAAGAGAGATAGACTGGAAACTAGAATGGATATTGCTAAGTGACGGTAATCTCGTCCTCGTCAGATGGTTCTGGAGCATGTGAAGATAAATCAGTCGGGTTGATTTTGTCGTCCTGGTTCGGGGACATGGGCGGGGATTCCAGTTTCGTCAAATGACTGTCTTCGCCGTTAGCAAAAGATAAGGATGGGGGCATTATGGGAGACTGGAGTGGGGATAGGTCGGACAAATCAATTTTTGGCTTATCGCTATCAGCATCGCTTAAATCAGGGTTCGGATTGTTTTTGTTTGGAAGCGTTTGTTCTCTGGATCCTCCACTTGCCAAAAGCTCCCGCTCCTTAGAATTCCTCCACTTCATCCTCCGGTTTTGGAACCAAATCTTTACCTGCACGAAGGAAAGAAAATGAATCAAAAATCGTAATCGTTTCTATTATATTATAGCTCATATTATAAGCTCAAGGCTAGCAGACAATTTATGGCTTTTGGTGGGGAAGGAACTGCGTCATTTAATCATAATAATGTTGTAGGTAATCTTTCAGAATGCAGACATGAACTAATCTATAGTATATAGTAATAATCATTCTCGCGTAGCTTCGCATAGCTATCCTACACTGTTGTCCTCCAACTGAAATTAGAAGCATGAAGATTGTTCTAAAGATTATTTAAGCAACTAACTAATATTAAGTTGTTTTTGCCTCGAGTTTATAATTATTTAAAACGAATCATCAAGTAATTACAAGCTATGCTATTGTGTACCTACATCTACTTTACTTCTTAAGTTAAGACAATGCACTCCTGCCGTGCTTCAGTAATAATTTCGCGAGGCGAATCGCACCAAGTTTCTGTACAACAATCTTCTTCATCATCCTTTTCTTCAAAGATCCCGAATACCACATTAAATAATCAAAGTACTCGAAAAGAATTGCTCACTAACAATTGTAAAACTTTTTAGTTGAGGGCGCTACATCTTAGTTAACTTGGCTTCGGGAGTTGCTTTCCAGAGAAGGAGAAGAGCGTGCGCTAATATTATTTAGTATGGATGAGTATGAGTGGTCAAGAGTCAAGAGTAAGAATGCTTGTGGATGATACGATTATGTCCAGCAAACGTGTAAAGATAAGACGGAGATATGTTGCCCTGTTTGATGATGATGAGGATGAGAGCTCTTTTTGCTTGACTTGCAAATCTCTAAGATCCGGTTTCTCGTTTTCAGTGAAAACCTTGAAGCTACGCGTAGCAGTCCACACGTGAGCGAGCTTCTTACAACTTTTCATCTTATAAGATGCTTTTGCTTAATAACCTCACAAAGTTTCCTCCTTTGGGGCATTACAGCAGCATTCCTTCTTCCTTGCACACCCAACACATCTTCTCTCGCCTTTCAATCCTAATTTACGAAAGCTTATTCCGTCTTTAAGTAAGGTATGTAATTTTACCTACTCCAAAAATCTTTGAGCTAATGAGTGAACAAAGAAGGCCAAACTTTTTTACACGCTGCAATTTACCTTCGGTCAAGTTCAAGGAGTGCGTAGGTCTACGGCAACATTATTTGCAAACTCTCGCGAAAATAATGTGTATGGCTAAACTTGATGCATCCCACGGCCACAGCTATATCAATACAGCTCATGGACTTGGTGAACATGTCATGACATTATGACATGCGAACCTATGATGGGCCATGATTTAAATATGAATATATAATGAGACAATCTAGGATACTACAAAAGTGCTAATAAGGGAACTCACAGTTTTCTAAGGTGGTGCATTCCATCATCACAATCAACTTGTCAATAAGCTATGTCAATCAGTAAGCACAAGGTCAAGTGTGGAATGCTAATTTGATTTTAATTTTACTAATAAACTGGGATGCGTAATGTATCAAAATTTCCACTACATATAGCTGATGGGAGTAGGGAACGGGGAAAGTCATGGTGAAGCATAGTGAAAGCATGGAAGCGTATAAAGTACGGTATTTTTGCTACCCGTTACAGTGGCAGCACTGGCAGCAATCGTGCGGCTATAAAACATCATTAATGGCACAATAATGATAAATTAAAATCTAGGAGATAGGCTGAATTAGATTGTAGAGGGTTTGATGGATTCCAATGGAACAGATTTCCCTGGTTTGCTGGTGGATAAAGTATGCCGTGAGAAGATGAAGGTGCATCTGTTCCACCCTTTATGTATCCATTATTTCCAAGGTTGAACTTAGAGTGGGGAAAAACGAAAGAGCGTTTGTTCCCAGGTTTTTTCTCATCTTACCATACCCTGTTAATGGGCTTTAGTTGAGATTCTTTAGTGCAGATGACTGCACCACTGAACGGAGTGTAGAAAACCTACACGAAAGTGAAGGACGTACGAGACTTGTGTAGAAAGCAGAACTGAATTGAGCACAACTAGTATTCCGAATCTCGGACTTGAAAACATATACCATCTACCGGTTTGTACTGGAGAGAAAGCAGTTGGTTATTCCGGCGATGGGGCGTTTCGGTTCTTGAAATATTATATATACCTACAGTATGTGGATTGCACACGAGTGCATAGTGTGACTTGAATGAGGTGTAGCAAGAGGGGTTTATTGAGCTGATCAAAAACAAGACGCGGAAATCGTGACAGATTGTAGCAATTTATCTTTGGGAATTGCTGAATCGGTGAAGTATGGTTGTGGGCTTGGGTTTGGAGTGGAGGAGAAAGAAGAGTGGAGAAAGGAATATGAAATTCAAGAGGTTTCAGAGGGGAGCGTATTTTATGTGTATGAGATTTTGTGTGGGATAAAATTTGATATGAAGGAGGGGAGAAGTTGCTGACTTTCTCCATATGTGGCTTTTCCTGCATCTCCTCGCCCTCCCAAGAAGAACTACAAAAGTGAAAGTATGGACAATAATGGGGGAAATATAGAGGAAGTCGACGAGTCTTTCTCTCCTGCCGTCACGTCCTGTATTGTGTGTCCTTCTTTTTTGGATATGAGGAAAGTGCCGGTTCGGGCAGGAGACAGACTTGGTTTCTGGTTTGGGAGAAAGGGGAGAGAGAGATGAAAAAGAGAGAGGGGGAGAAAGGAGCCAGAATGATTTTGGGACGATGAAAGCTTTCTATGCGCCTATTGGCTTGGAGCAAGTCGATAAAGGAGCTGAGGATTGGCCACAAATGGTGATGCGAGTAGCTATTCGTCCGGACGTGCGAATGAGGATCGCTACAAATGTTACGACTCTTTCTCAAGAGAAAGTCCCCAACTACAAACTCTTCCCTTCATACTTGGAGCAATCTCGATGGATTCATTTGAGAGCTCATAATGACTGGCTGTATTAATACGAGAGTTGGAGATGGAGGTTTATATGGGTCTTGAAAGGAGAGGCAATTGAGGATGAAATATAGACAAACGATGGCTTAATTCATTTTTCTTATCGATCCAACGATTGCGTCAAGTGCCACTGATAGTCCCCAACAAGAGAAATCTCCGAGTCACCACTATCCTCCCCTATGCACTCTTCTACAAAAGAACGCGCTCGTAGCCAACGCTACTCCTCCCAGCAATGCTCCCTCCAAGTCACTACTTTCTCCCATTGCTTTCTCCTGCTTTCTGTCTGCCAGCCAGTGTCCGAGGACTTGGAGGATATTATTACTACTAATATATTTTTTCCCTTTTGATTCCATTCGGTATTTTTTGTCCCGATGTACGATTTTTGAAGAGGGCAACAACACAGAAAGCGAGAAACGCTAGGAGTAACATGCCCTAGGAAGTCGAGAGTAACGGAAGAGGGTAGAATGAGGGAAAGTCATATTATCGCGTCAGCCTGAAGGTTATGGGATGTTGCTCCCGCTTCTCCGCTGTTACCACTCCCCTGTCTGGTCCGTTGATTTCTTGGTGATTGTGAGACATGTGTTTTTTTGCATTTTGTGGATTCAGAATGGGATTGATATTGATACTTGGTGGAGGAAATGGGGAGTGGAGATGGAGGCTATATGTGTCCTAGTAAGAGTAGGTAAACTTCATCTCCATCCTTTTATCACCACCCATTGCTACTCATGCTCCATCTAAATGAACATCCATCTTTTTTATTCCTATCTGCTACCAACAGTTATTTCATTCTCCAATTGACCCTTCCCGACCTAAATCAAATAAATCCGCCATCAAATCTCTATATGCGTACTATACAATTCCCTCCCTCGTACAGAGTACATATCGCATCGTCATCATCATCATCGTGATTATTATTATTATTATTATTATTACCCTTAGTTTCACTGGAGACATTCTCTTAATAAATTTGTTTATCGCAGTTAAGGAAAGGATACCAAATATGTTGTTGTTATACATTCGGTAACAAACCGTCCATGATCGAGTTTAACGTGGAAAACGTAGATAGTGTTCACCCGATGAACTACTATAATGCCCATCAACTGTGGGCTTTGCCCGGGTATTTCTTCCTGAGGTCCGCCATAAGATTCTCTTGCCAAGAAAAGCTCTACGCGAAAATCACGGTTACCATTACCATTCGATATGCACATACCTGCGAGTCTTTGAGTCCCAGCTTCTCCGCCAATTTCTTCCTGTCCGGCTTTGATATGTATTTTTGAATTTGGAATCGTTTTTCCAATCCTTTTCTCTGTAGATCCGAGAAAACAGCTCGACGCATCATACCACGACGGGGTTTTCCTCTTGGTCCACCAGCCCACGGGAATGTACCGGGTAGTGGGAATACACTGGCACCGCTTGGATGAGGTCCTGTTCCACAGAATCCTTTTGGTATAATTATCAAATAACATTCGAACATGATCAGATTGAAATCTCGTAAAATCCAATCATTTCCCTTCATCATCTATATCCTTTTATTTCTTCACGCTTCTTGAGGGGAGGCTGTAAATGATTCTCTTTCAACAGCCTCGCCCCCTGGTCTCACTGTTTTAGACATTAATGACAGCTCATTTGTTTTCGCAAGGGTAATTAGTCTTTGGAGTCGCATAAAAACGTCACGTCGAACAAGATTCTCATTTTAATTCCCACACGCTTTTCCAACGCTCAGCAGCCCCCGCCACCCCGGCCCCTCCAGCTCCAGCTCTTGTCAAACTGTCAACGCTTCTCTATAATATTATTTCTGTCACCCAGCCAAACCACCTTTGAACTCAGCATGAACTCTCTAGGAAATCGGATATATCGCCCACCAACCCTGCAATAAATTCTCCAGTCCTTTCACTAGTTTCAATCAACGCGTTTCCTCACCGATCCTTTAATCTATCTCACCCAGATATTTCTATACATAGTATTTCAAATAAACAATTTTCCCATTCTCACCTCCTTTACTTGCATAGATTTCATTGAATCGTAAAACTTTAATACTTTCGTCCCTGTTATCGAATAAATTCCTCTTTATCACGATTATACATTCGAAAAAGTAGGAATATATAAGCTGCAAATTCTTGCATTGCACTCAAAGGTGCTTCGAAAGCCATTCGTATAGAAATAATTACACAATTGATAATAGCATGAATTATTATTGCAGACGGAAATTCCAATGAATCATGACTAAGAGGTGTCATAATTTTTCATTTAATTTCTATACTTTAAAAATTGACATTTTACTCAAGGACAACGGGCCCAGTTTGATTTTGAAAAAACTGCTCCTGGGTGTAATTCTTTCTATTCTGAATGAGTGAAGTCTGAGCAATTGATAATTCTAAATGAAGGTAAAGTTCGGTTGAGTCATAATAGATGAGGAATTGATTGCTTAGGGCGCTTTTTAGGAAGGAACCGGATCGGCTCAATTGGTATCAGGGGATAAGTGTCGGTTCGAACCGTTTTTTAACCTAAACGGTAACTGGTAGCAGTCGGGAAGCTAGTGAGGAGATATGGATAGGGAAACTTGTTGAAGCGTAATTAATATTGACATTTCGTGTAATGAAGCGGAAGGCATTGTGTTATGAGATCTGTTTCGCGGAGGTTTCAGAGCCTAAAAGGGAGCACCTAACCTCGGCCACCCACGTTTCAGAGGGCTAATTAAGGCGTGAAATCCCGCATTTATCTTTCATCAGATTCCACAAAGCGAGGATTTACAAAAGGGGGAGAAGAAATCCAAGCTAAAGAGCTCCATGAAAGGGTAACTTGCACAAAAAGATTAAAGCCTCTCATACACTCTAACGGTGTATGTATACCAAACCTACTGTATATATATGATGTTTTAAGGTATGGCACAAGAAGATTCCGATCATTCTTTGGTTAAATACAAGGGCCACTATACATACTTTAATCCTTCCCGGCATTAAACTGGAACGGCTCCCTTCAGCATCCTTCCTAGCTTCTTCGTTTGCTGTATTTATACAAGGAATAATAGAGGAATTATTTTGATCCCGCAGAATATTTTATACGATTCCCTGCCCCTAGATTATTATTACTTTGTTACGAAAAATCATGCAACCAACATGGATCATGTGCTCGGATCTGCTTATCAAGACATTCAAGACAAGTCTTCGCTATTATAAGCGCCTGGATTTTAGGAGGGAAGGCTGAAAACGTATTTTTCATGCAGATAAATATTTTCTTAGCACCAGATTCTCTCGTTGTAATTTATTTCTCACTGCGTTTCATTCATTCCATCTTGGCCTTTGAAAGTTTTTAACCTCTTTGGAGCAGGCCGGCTGTACAGGTCGGGAAGTAACGAATCTTGTAGACTTCAAAATTTTGACTGTTATTGTATGATTCAGCACTATATTTTGAAATGATATTTGGAATCTTGTGTTCATTCATTCCAGATATTATTCCAAATTTAAATCAAAACTCGGTGTACTCTCGTAAAAGTGAATGAGTGGATGGACTAAGAATGTTCTCGCCAAGTGGAAATATCACAAGAAGAATCTATGAGGATTTCTTAGTTAAGAATGAGTCGACTTACCGGTCAAAAATGCTGGATGACGGCATGATAGGAGTGCATGAAGGTGAGGATCAAAAACGGCTGAGGGTCCTGCGGAAGACACGGCGGGGCGAGGAATCGGCTTGGCAATACCCCCTCCTCCACTATTGCTTGTTATTCCATAATTTGAGAGGAAAGAGGCTGGGTTAACAAAACCTGGAACGTCAACAGGCACTCAATATCAATTATTCTTCTTTGGGTAGCAAAATACCCCGGTTGATTGTCCTCATCCCGGAGTGAGAAATTGGGCAGGGGCACAAGCGGAGCTCTTTTGTAAGGAAACTTTTTAAATTCTCCATTTATTCTACACAAAGGCTGACAGGGAAATTAACGGCCAGTTTAAAGTGTGCTGCTGCTGCTTTGGCTTGTTAGCAACACGAGGGAACTTGCCACTTATTTTTTAAACTCTTTGTATGTATTCGTATTCTACATTACTTGACAGATAACTGGAATACGCGGATTTGCAGCTCACACCACACTTAGGAAACCTCTAAACGTATGCAACAAAGCTTTTCCGAATATTATAACCTTCCTTTTAGCCCTTCTGAAGATAACCTTACTTAATAATTAAATACAGGAGGAAAGTTTATGATACGAGATGTTGATTATTTAGCAAAGACATGGTTTTTGACAGTAGAGTGACAGTGAAGCGTGTGTGAAAGAGAGGGGCTTTGTGGAGCTGGAGTGTAGAGCTTTAGTCTGTTTATTTAGCGGGTAAAAAAGCTGGATAATTGATACAAATTTTATGATGACTCTCATCAACTTGTGACAAAAGGTTAGCTGTCATGGGGATAATAGGGTAGAGATTTTCACCGGGATCACATCCGGGCAGAAGAGAGATGGCCAGTTTGTTAAAAAAATCCTACGTGTAAGCAACCAGAGAGGGATGAGGGTTGCACAAAGGATGATCCTCTTATTATTATTTTTTCCTTCATTTTCCCTTTTGAGGACTGGTAGGTAACCAGGGACTAAGTAAACATTGTTGGGAAATATTTATTTTGTAGCACAATATTTTGATTTCCTTTAAGTGCAGCCTGGGATTTCCTCAACAGGCTTATAGGCGGAGAGGGAAAACTCAACTTATTCACCAAAGAATGTATAAGGTAGTCTGACTGATCCCTCGAGAGCCAGATCAGTTCACAGGGTCACATAATGGAGAGTCCTTTGTTTTTCTATCTGATTAACGTCAACCACATGCTGCTCTTTTCAAGGGCTCACCCATGCGGAACACTAGCGCTCCATGCCTAAAGTATGTACATCTCCATAGGCTTGTGAACGGGAATGTGGTTGACGGACGTAATGAATGAGCTAGTGTGAAAGAAGGTGTTATTTTAGTACTTTAAATGAGACTATAAAGAAACTTTGATCTTCACTCTTCTCCCTCTTTTCCGTTCTCTCTGCTTTCTCCGCCTCCCCTCTGCCTTTTCCATGTTAGAGCACTTATCGCAAATCCCTTCTTTCATTTCATTTTAGAACTGAGCGCCTCAAGCTTTAGGAATCCACGCACCTATATTCTGTCAAGCCTTGAGCCTATTCTCTTTCTGTCTTCTAGCAGTATGTTCAACAGGTAAATCAAATAACGGGCGAGCTCAACAATTTTCTTGTCTTCTTTTAATATTTTGCAAAAGCGTTGCTTATAATTAATGACCTTAGATTGTTAGTGAGATATAGCGACTCTAATGCAGCCGCTATAGTATGTATGGCTCTAGACTCGAATGGGATTGTTAATTTGATTAACAAAAACTAAGCTTGCATAATCTCTTCAATATCCTAAATACGATAATTAAGTTACATTAAAGCTAGCCGCACAAGGTGTGTAATCTAGCTGCATAGCTGTTTCGGTTATGATTATGGCAAAGGTTCCAGTTCCAGCTGGCATGTTAATGAGATTGTGGCATTTTCCGGTGCTTTATGAGTTTAAGTGAATAGAGTAGTAGAAGTATAACAGAATTAGAAGCTACATGCTACATCGCGGAAATACGATAATTTGAACAACGTTTTCTATTTGTGACGGAGCCATTGCAATGTTTGACCTTTTCAAGAGAGAATACTAATATAGAGCTTAGCGAAAATAATAGAAGCTAAGATTAGCTATGAATAAGTCGACAAATCATTGTTAACGACTTGACAGGGTGCTCTCATCTCATGTATCTGTCTCCTGTCTGTACTGATTCCATTGCTTTCGCTCAAACATGAAGGGAGAAGCGGTTGTTCAGAAAAGTGATGCCCATGTTTATGGCCGAGGGTGAGGGTGGGTGTAGTTAGTGCAGTATCTCCGGGATTCATGGGGCAAAAGAGTTAATATTGACAGAGCATTGGATTACTAATGGGATTTCTGGGTGCACAGGAATCCAAATGACTCCCTTATTGATAAAATCGGAAGCAACTCGTTTAGGACATTAATTTTAATTATGATTTGCTGTTGGGAAGATGTTATTACTATTTACAGTAGATTGTAATTCGACCTATAATTGGGAGCTTGATGGAATGACTGCCTTATCTTGAGATGTGTCTTCCAGATTAGGTATATAGTTTTAAAGAAGAGGAAAATGAGGTTCAAAGGTTAACTTACTGGAACTAAAGACGGAGGTTGACTCGTTGGAAGATTGTTTGTCATTCTTATGTTCATCTCCAAGTATAGCACTGACGCTGAATTTGAGTAGAGGTTTGCGATTATTATTGTTGTTATGTGGGTTGTCTCGCTCTGTCTCACATTTGTTTTTCATGTCACTGGCTGAAGATGAGTTATTCTTTGGGCGGTTTGGATTACTTAGATGATGGTGAGAATGATGATGATGGTTTTGATGATGTTGGGGTTGATGAAGAGGATGATGATTATGATGGCTTCGGCTATGATTTTCGTCGCTGAGTCTCTTACCAGTGGATGAGGGTGCGCTAGGTAGGGGATTTTGTTCGTGGCAGGAATTGTTTCCTGGAGAAGAGCAAATGTTGGAACGCTTTGAAGAGGAGCACTCACTGTCCGAAGGGCTACTACTGACACAACTATTACAATGTTGATGATATGCTGATTGGGTTGCAAGGGAATTGTTTGGATGAGAGGAAAGGAGGCTGTCTAAATGTTTTCCCTCGCGGTATCCACATCTCCGATCCTCCTCAAACGTGTAAGACGCTGTGATTCCCACTGTTAGCGAAGTTGTTCCGTTCCCTGTTTTTGGCAAAGGTTCAAAATCAGTTTTACCATCCCTTTTCCCATTAGTACACCCATTGGAGGAGTGAAAGGGCGGGGAGAAAGTTAAGAACGTTGGGAAAAGGATGAAGAGAGAAAGGAAGATGGGGAAAGAGAGAGCGAGCGATGGGCAAAGAGAGAGTGGGGAGGAGAAAGCTATTACTTCAGTAGCAGTATACGTACCTGATGTGCTGCTGGGACTTGTTGATGGAGTCACAGGAGATTCGACAAGATGCGGGGATGATGAACTTTCGTTATGAAGAGAATGAGGAGAAATCATAGCACGTTCAGTCTTAAGGGAGCTAGACCCAGCTGAGATCCCATTGATTCCATGCTCCCGAGCATTTGCCCGTAAGAGATTTTCCATGAAAAATCCACCTGCAGGGTGCAAACTATGAAACCGATGATTTTCGGAAAAGTTTTTCAATACCGAATGATACAACGGCGCTGGGCCGAGCACATTGGGAAGCATTTCAAACTATCACACTCCACCTAAAAACTCATGTGCGATGTAATTATCCTATCCGTATTTAACACGTTGCCTTGGAAAAGAAACTTAATAAAGTCAGTATTCGCAAGCTTCAATTATTTGTCATTTGTCTCACACTGTCCGTTCAGATAGCCAGAGCGGAAAATCACGAGGAAGAAGAAGGACAATAAAAAGTCTAGGATTCCCTAGGCTACGGATACAGTCACCACAGGTGGTAAGCTTTGGCAAAAGCTGGCTAGGAGCTAGAGAGTTTCACAACTTTCCGGAGTAGTTAATCAGAGGATGTGACTCACAAGGACCGACAAGATCAACTAACAATTAGGAGTGAAAAATATTCGGGTATAAAACCTCCAGCTCGTCTACCACCACCCCCCCCCTTCTAGAGAAGGTCCTTAGCAAGCTTAATAGGGGAAAGGAAGGTTGGGGATGATGCAAAGCAAAGGGAGAGCTGAAGCTGTGCAGTAGAAGCTTTAGGTTTAGAAGTTCTCCAGGGATTTGGATGGCTATACGTAGCCGCGTTTTAGAGGCCAGCTAGGATCTTATAGGGAAAATCCTTCCCGCCCTGTCCTCATTGAACTACCCGAAAAATGTTACTGCACGTGGTGAAGCTCAGCCTTCCTCCAGGACGGGGATTGGCTCCCAGAATAAATCCTCGGATTAATTCGGTTTGGCTACACCCTCCTTTCTCGTCCCCCTACTTGTATCCTCTACTCTCCGAGGAAAAATCCTGTATGCCTGCTCCTGTCTCTTACAATTTTAGACACACGAAACAGAGCCCGTCGTCTTCACAGTACTGCTGTTGTGTATGTATTTATTTAAATACCCCTTTATCATTTCGCCTGATTTCTCCAATATCATGCACTAGCCAATTTCCCCCATACCCTGACCACGTACTCGAAATTCATTCCTCTTCCTCATACATACAACACCTCATCCTTTCATCTTCAACTCATAGTCGATGGAATGCATATCACTCTTCTTGGCCGTGTCATCAGCTCAAAGCTTTCTCAGCTTGTAGAAAAACATTGACGAGCATCTAAGGCTAGCTGTCATAAGAAACAACAATACATCCTTCATTCTACCTCCCTTCTTAGACCTATCTTCCAGACCTTACAAAATCCCGACCAGTCAGCCTATAATAATAAAATCAGACCCTTTGAGCGACACTAACAGATTCCACAGATTCTTGATCAAAGGGATATTTTTAAATTACTTGCTTTTTTCCACGTCGAAATCCCGGTAACAACAACATTAACAACATCAGCTATCCCCATAAATCTGGGTCCAATCTCACAAGAAAGCAATTATTACGAATCATTCATAAAAAAACAAGTTACCGACCATTTAAAATAAATATTCCTTCGTATCAAAGCACATCAAATTGTTGTCATTTCCTCTTCTGCGTGTAAGCCTTATGATATGATTACTTCCAGTTCAAGCTGCATTTCAACAGAGAGATCATGGTGGTTTCTAGAAAACAAAATCCGAAGTAATCAAAATCGAATACAACTGTGTTCCCTGGCGTGTTACTATCATACTTGCAGACTCGATAGGCAAATTGCAGTTGGTTGTACAATTTCCAGTTTCCAGCTCAACCATAACTTTTTGAATAAAATAGGTGGACCATAACAGTTCAGTTTTAACTTTCAAACTTTAGTGATTCAACTGGAGCTTAAATTCATAGAAACTTGAAAAAAATAAGTAGCATTCTTAGTAATCATAATAAATACATATATAGTACTGTTTTAAAATTGTGGACATTCGAAAATTGAAGTTAAATAGAAAGGAGAAACAGTGGGGTATGCGCTTGGAGAAAGTGAAAACCTGTGACTGTTTCCCTGGTATGCGTCGGGAGTTAACCGGTTTCTGTATTTATAAATCTCAATAAGGCTGAGGAATAAAGAAATGATGCATATTGCTGAAGGGATGACGAAAAGTTTTTTGGTGGTATGCCTAGCTTTGAATCATAAAGGAGTAATGATAATGAGAAAAAATGAATGCGTATATATATATATACTTTAGGACGTGAAAGTTTTTTTCTTGGGGGCAATTTTCGAGAACTCTTTTTAAGTCTAAATCTTGAGTTGGCTTTCTCTGTAGTTTTTACTTTTAATCCCAGCTTCCCCTCCCCCCGAGCCCACCCCACACTTCATTTATGTGATGCTGCCATGCCGCTGAGCTGATGATATTCTCTGCGTGATCCTTATGCTGGTGGAGCGAAATAATGGGTTTCGTAAGATTAGCCGCGGAGCGGAGGTTGAAGAAAAAGAGAGGGATGAGAAAAGAGGTGAAAGGGTGGGGCGGAGGCGGTATTATATATTATATTATGCATACTTTTTAAGTAAGGTGAAGGGAAATTCTCTATGTAGTCGGTTAGTTTGGAGAGTGGGAGTGATTGGAGAAAAGGAAGAGAGAGAGAGAGAGAGAGAGAGAGAGAGAGAGAGAGTTTTGTAAAAGTTTTTGTATAAATTTTTTCTTGATGGTGAATGTTTTATGCATGCATATGAATGGATTGAAGTAGATGAGAGAAGTGGCTTTGAAAAAACTCCCTAGTCCAATTTAATCGCTTAATGGAATAATTTTTCGCGATTTAGAAAAGCACATGCCAAAAACAGTGATGTTTTTGATAATTAGGCTCCTTTTTTATTCTCGGCTTTCTCTTTTCTTTTTCCCTCTTTCTCTCTCTCTCTCCCTTTCTCCACCACACTATCAGCTTTACGAGTAAGTAAGTATGAACAAGAGGGAGGGAGAGGGAGAAAGTAAAAGGGGGATAGGAATAGGAGGAAGAGTTGGCTGAAAGCGAAAAAAAACATCTTAATTTCTTTTCCTTGATGATCCCATCTTACGTTTTTCTTCTTTCTCCTGGTGGTCCTCCCCCTCTTTCTCTTTTCTTTATCTTTATCCTTCTTTCTTCTTTTACGTAGTTATAGTTTTCTCTAAAAGTTCATTCCGATTATAAGAGGATTTTAGATATGAAGGATTCTTACTCGGCTTTTCTCAACACGCATACATATTATCTACTCTGGAGTTGCTCTAAATTAGAAGTATAAAAGCTTAAAAAATATTGCATCAATAGAATCATGATGCCATGAAAAATCTTCAATTTCCATCCCATTATCATCAAGATTAAATTGCCATTGAGCAGCTCTCATAATTATACCTCATCCACTCTCAAGCTCTTCTTTCATCCCAGATATTCAACATAACTACGCCCAGACAGGACAGGAAGCCAGTCCTAACTACATAAGAGGGCCCGACGTAACCAGATATCTTTTTCTCTTCTATTTTTCCTTCTCATCTCATCCAATGAAGAATACGCAAAAACTTTTATAGTCCCCACATTCAACTTCAATTAACTCGTAGGATAAAAATCTCTCAGCATATTATTTTTCCACGTCAAAAACTAATTCAACCCTTTCTCTTTCCCTTTCCCTCCAGACTTTCACAATTATTCTCCACTTTCACCGCAAAAATCCTACAAAAACAAAAAGATAAAAGATGTAAATTAAATTCCACATCTAGAGAAAAATCTCTTCACTCTCTCTCTCTCTCTCTCTCTTTCCAAATTTGTGCTCCTTCTCTATTTTTATAATTTCTCCTCGTCTCATCTTTCCTTCATATCTCTCTCTAGCTTTTTTCCCGCTCCGTTCCTTATCCATTATTAGGCAAATCCGTCCATGGGAAAATGCTAAAGAAAATTACTAAAATCCTTTATCCTTATAGTATATTCCCTCCCGTTTCAAGGAGTTATAATCTATTAAGAAAATCAAATATGCATTTAGAAAAATGATATCTTCTCCAGAAATAAATTAGCCGATGATCAGAAAAAATTCTTACATTCACTCACTCCTCTTAATTGAATACTTATGCTCAGCTTGCCATTCCAGTTCCTCAACACCGTATCAAATCTCACAAATTACTTCTCGAGCGTATTTTTTCTCGTTCACGCCAAAGTTACAGGTTCTTATGAGCATGCTTGGCTATCTACAAGACCTAATTGCAATTACATAAATTTAGGTTACTATTTTAGCGCGGCTAGCTCTGCATTTCCCTTAGATATATACCCATCTTTGCCATAACTTAACAGATTTTATTGGCTATTTCTTTGCGCGGCTTGGAAAATTATTTATTGACATAGCAAGTTCTACAATACACTACTGAAGCATTACAACTATCTATAATCTATAGAAGGAAGCTCATCTTTGGTTTTATGTGCATGGAACATTGCAGCTGAGATTGGAAGAGCTGTTTTATAATCTCGTAAACGTAACCGCCGGTGATGGATTAATATTACTTTGTATGGGAGTCAGCCGCTACGCATATTTAACTGGATAGCTATTCTCAGGAACTACATGTACACGGGTAGAGATACACTAGTGTTACGCATGAGGTTCTAATTTGAAGTAAGGACAATATATATATAAGTATATACCATATATGCACTCTTCTGTGTCGGAGTTTTTGAAAAGAAAGCGCTCCGTTTGTTAGTATTGTGATGGTGGAGGACAAGTGATTGAGTGAATGCGGAGGTGTTTTCACTGATTGAAAAAAGATTTGGGTGGATTGTTATGAAAAGTAGGGATTGTGTTTGTGGAGCGGTGATTTGTAATAAAAATACGGAATATTGGCTAACCATCCTCCATCCCGTCATGTACTCATGTACATCCATCCTGGTCCTCCTGGCTTTGAGAGGGTTGAAGCGAAAGACATTATGTGTGTTGATAACATTATGGTTGGGAGGGTTTATTGATGCGGTCATGGGTGAGACGATGCATGAAGTCGGATATTCGTGATCAGGGACGGGAGCATATGCTTGCTTTTTCTCTCTCTTATGTCGTACTGTAATCCCAGCTTGCTGGCTCAGCTTTGGATTCAGCCTCATGGTTTCTTTTTGACTGCTTTAGAAATATGATATGTACAGTATGAATTTGTTGTACACGGTGGAATTGATTTCAAGGATTTCATTGCTCTTTCACGCGGCATTTTCTTAGGATTCCTTCGAATATAGAGCGTATTTTGGTTTGCTGAAGGCGGTTTGATAAAGAAAGGGTTTGAGTGAAACATACAAGTTGATATCCGATGAAATGAGGTGAGAATGAGAAGGTAGACTTGATAGTGTGGGAGGAAACGGCATGGAGGAGAGTGGTGGTTGCTCCTCTCTTTTCCTTTCTCCGAATGTTTAAGACGGGAATATGTCCGCGGATCCGCTCCATATTGAGTGCTAGATGGAGTCGACAAGTTTAATAAAAGATATGGGGTGCGTGGATCATTTGAGCAGAGGATATTTGATATTTTGTGTGCTTTTTATTCCCCGGTCGTAGGTAGCATATGGTAAGAAAGTATTGAAAGATAAAAAGGTAGATTTGAAACCTCTAAGTGTTTTCACCAAGTAATCTCCTCCGTCGTATAACTCAATACGAAGGGAGCCTAAGCCGCTGCTAGGGAGGAGGAAGAGAATAAAAGAAAGTCAGAGAAGATGCTTTTTCAGCGGAGAGAAAGTCAAGGGTAGATAACCACAAGCCCGAGGAGAAGGCGGGTGAGAGTTGATGCGAAAATCTATGCTGAAACTTTCTCCAGTATCCAGTTATTGTGAATCAAATAAAAGAAAGAGTATGTTTGGCATACTTGCCGAGGATGTGGAGAAAGATCTGATAAGAGGAGATGGTTGAAATTTATCGAAGGATTCCTGTATGAATGTAGACATTCCAACTTGTATGGGAGATGAGAATAATGTTTGGAGAAAGTCAATATAATATTCGCTTCACACCCGGCGTCACACTTCTTTTGAGCTTCTTCCTCACTTGATCTGCCCTCTTGAGTTTCTCCTTAGCCCTATAAGAACATCCTTCTCGCCCTCCCTCCTACTCTCTGCGTTATCCCAGTCTTATTCAATCTAAGCGTAACTTACGACCAAAGTGTTGTGTATTTTCCATTCGTGCTCTCCGCGTTTCTTTCTTCTCCTACATCTTAGTTTTTTTCCTTCTAGGATTCAGAGGATCCAACATTGAAAAGTTTTTACCTTTTCTTGGAACTTTCTCCTCCCTATTTATATATATCTCGCCTCTCCATCCCTATCTCCTGGTCCTGGCTGAAGGTAAGAAGCGTCTCCATTCTCCATAGAGGAGGAGACTTGTAGTATCAAGTCTTTCATCAAGTAGTTATTCAAAAATTTATATGCAGTATCGCAATGGGAAACGCAACCGGAAGACAGACAGACATAAAGTGAGACAGAGACAGAGTAGGATAAACAGACGTGAGATTTATATATATTACGGAATGTGAAATACCATGATTTGAATATTTAATATCAGCCCACAGACTCCCCCCGCGAGTGAGAGAGAAAATGAATGATTGAGACTGTGTGGAGTAAATATGAATCTTCTTCCAGGGACTATAGTGGTGACTTCAAACTGCCTGCTTGGCATTGAGGCCGTTTTCTCTCCTGTAGCAGTGAAAGTCCCACCAGTGTGACACCTGGCGACCTGGCTCGCGTGGAGAAAGGCCTTCCGTCAGTCAGAGGGAAGTATGATTACAGTCTCGAGAGATGAGTGGGCTGTGACAGAGGAGCGTACTTGGAATTTAAAGCTAGATGGGATAAAATTTGCAAGTTTATTATGAAATGAATATAGAGATTACTGAAGGGTTATGGAGGTGGAAATGATTTTTTTCATGACGCCATCCACTATTAGGATGAAGGGTTTGAGGGAAATGAGAGGATATTAGAAAACTTGTAATAAATCCGTACAGAGTGTGGAGGATCTGCGTCTGCACCACACGTGCACCATCATCCCGCCCGCTCGCTCCACACCCTGTCCCTATCTGTGCTGGCGTTGTAATAATATTGTAGTCAGTCATTTGACTTTTTCATTGCTTTCTCTCGGACAGAAAAAGCAGTGATTATGATAGGTTATAATATAAACTTGTTGGGGAACTATATCCTTTCTTATTTCAAATTTAATCCCCAACAAAGACTTCTTCACCCTCGCCCTCTACCTTATATTGGCTTGTGTTGTCTCATCTTGTTTCATCTCATCTCATCATCTGCTGGTTCCAGTTCCGGGATTATACTCTTTTCCTACCCGCCCTGCCTACCAGCCTACCAGCCTACCCAGCACAACTTGTTCCGTACTTTCTTTTCCTTTTGCACCATCGGATCTCAATCCTATTTCCCGATTCCATGCATTCCCGCTTCACTTGCATTCCCCACACCCCACATCATACTCATACCCAGGGACTCTCCACACTTATAAACGAGCACTAATCTTGTGTAGCCCATTCACGTCTCTTCATCCTTCAACAAGGTGTCTGGCACAGCCTTTGCCAACCTCGTCCGTCCTCCTCGTCGTCAATCCTCACTATAATTGCCAATCCCGGAACCCGTATGCACGTATATAAATTACCGAATTAAGAGCATCCGCAAAGGAGTGAAGATGAGCGATTGCCTTGCCCCATGACTTATGATCTAAACTTTTTCTCAAATTATTTCCACCCAAACTCTTCTTCATAAATACATGAAATAGTAGAGTCGACCATCTCGATCTGCTCCTTCTCTCACCTCACGCTCACGCTCTCCTTCTCGATCACAACAGCTTACTCCCTTATTGATCAACAATTTTTATAAACAAGCGATTCCTTCTAGATCTTCTCTCTTTATAGCCTCCTTCCTCTTACCAGTCTCCATCTTCTACGGGTTTTATATCCCGCATAAGATTCCTGATAAGGACATGGAGACTTTTCTCTTCCATAAGGCAGCATTCTTCAAGGTTATTGTTCAGCCAGGTTTCAGACTGGGAAGAAAATACGGGAGTAAATCCGAAAAGGAAACACAGGATGCTCCAGAAGACAAGATGGAGGTTTATAGGTTTGTCTACTTCTCAGTGGGTTGAATGAAACAAGGCGACGAAAATATGGCAAGCCGTTACAAAATTCTTTATATAAAACAAACCTTCTTGTTATCTTGTTGTTATTGGATGTGGTTCCGGGTGAATTTGAGAGGGACAGAGGATGTTTGACTTTATATTTATGAATTGGCGGAGGCAGGAAAGGCTGAGGCAGACGTGTACTAATCCGTGACATGATGCCACCCATTGATGATAGACCTCTGTATGGGATGACACTTCACGGAGATTAGTGAAATGAATTTTGATGTATTTTCTTCTCAAATTGATTTCACACAGAGTCAGTTGTTTCTAATGGTCTCGCCAAGCCGCTTCGTGCTTTTCATCCCCTCCAACCCCAAAAATTATTCCGAATAAGTCTTCCCATTCTTTGTCCTTATAAATTCCCGCTCGCTTCATTCTTTGTATCCGTTTCGTTTCTC
The DNA here is from genome assembly GCA_906901655.1 of Sminthurides aquaticus. Taxonomy (NCBI): domain Eukaryota; kingdom Metazoa; phylum Arthropoda; class Collembola; order Symphypleona; family Sminthurididae; genus Sminthurides; species Sminthurides aquaticus. The sequence continues at coordinate 1,456,135 of CAJQTT010000001.1, forward strand.
CTCCGACTCTGCAAGGCTGTAACTTTATGCAAGCAATATTGTCTTGTCCCTATCTTATTGCTCCTCGCACATCCCGCCAGTCTCGCATTTCCCCCAAATTATTGCCAACCCCTAGACCGCTCTTATAAAGAGCCGTGCACGTATAGAAGACAGACTCTACTAACATTTCATCCCACCCCACACCGGCCCCATCGTAACTTCTACCAGATGACATTGCTCCATTTACACGCTTCATAAACTTTCACAGTGGACCCAGCCTTCACCCGGTCCTTAAATCTTTGTTCTCCCCATCATAGTCCATTTTACATTACGTGAGATTAAATAAACTTGTGCCAATTTCTCTTCCAGACTTGAGTAACGGTCCATTTCATTTTGCCCCGCCATTGCTCGCCGTACATCTTAAATTTGTCATCGATACAATTCTTAATGATTGATTCAAAACAGTCCGCACATGCCCTCCTCCCGCTTACACAGTGAGCATCCATCAGGGATTCACCTTTTTTAAAGATTAATTTTGGCTTTGATAGGAGAAAAATCGGAGGAAGTCCTCTATGTAGCTTTAAAATCATTAATCAACTTGGTCGGGTCTTTACCGTGGCCCTTTAAGCCTTTCCACTACAGTTTTTTAAAGTGTTGAAATAAATGGTTAAAAGGTGTGAGGGATTGCTAGGAGATTCAAAGTCAAGCGATGATTCTTGCTAGACAATTTCAAACGTTGTTAGCCTTCGCCTTCGCCAACCGTTTTACTCAATTTGTTTGTATTTCGTTCTACTCGCTCGGATTTTGAAAGTGAATTTAAAAAGTTATGTGCCCTTAAAATTCTCTGCCGGTTTATTTTGATTAGGGCTTGTCTGTAGAAGCTTTATATTCGAAGCTTGAAAAGTTTACCGTTCTCTTCACTATTATGTAGACCAACCTGGATTGCATTCTGAATTCTGAATGGCGAGTGAATTTGTCCAAGGGAAGCGTTTATCCTTGAGCTGAACTGAATGAACACTCAAAATAGAAATCCTTTCTTCGATGGAGTACAATGAAAATCTGCCCCCTGCCTGCAGTGTTGATTTTTCATTAATCACCTATTACTCCCTTAATTCCAAACCCCGCTGAGCTTTGGAGAAAATACACATAAGGCGAGCAGATCTTGAACATATTATATGCTGCATATATCCACAATTTTATTGAATTCAGTGTCGGACTGGAAATGTCAAATTTTGAAAGTTTAAATAGTTCCAGAAAACGTAGCAGTTAATTTATTGTTTCTAATATAATAGAATAAAATGTTTTTTATGAAGTTTAAAGATAATTAGGAGTGAGATCGTTCACAATTGTACAGTCTGATACGATGTACATCATGAATCTAGAATCGTTTTTGATTCATTTTCGAATCATTTGGACTTCCTCCGGCCTCCAACGTTGCTCTTCATAGTAACTTGAGATCATTACAAGCAGGGCAAGTGTAAAGAAAGCGCTAGCTTTAGCTGAAGCTGTAGTCTGTATGTTTACGAATGCGTGAAAGTTGATACATGAATTCTTTTTCATGGAGTTGCCTGGACATATTACAGAATTACAGCTACAAGCATCAGTGTCCAAAACAATAGGAAGAGTAATATATTATGCAGATAAAAGGGTGAGAGTCGCGTGAAGAGATAGGGAGCAGATCATGTCTGCTGAGAGACAAGGGAAATTACGTATAAATTATGCTGGTAATGTGTAAATAAAGAAGGTAATGTCACTAATAGATATTCAAGTCCATCAGGGTATGAAATAATTCGGGGGGAGGGTTTATGTATTCTTTGAATTTGCATTCCCATCGCATCATATCCCTATTCATTTCCTTCTCTGCATCTTATCATGTGTATCCTCTCGTATTCCAGAGACAAATGAGAACGAAGCCATTTATCAAGACAGAGGGACGGGAGGGGATACAGAGGTTTGGAGACTTCTAACAATTGTATAAATTCATACATATTCCGCCATAAAACATTTCTACGATCATCTCCAGCTCCAGCCTCCAGCTCAACTATCCCTATCATTTGCCGACCCATTGTAGAGTACGGTAGTATCCATTACGCTTGATTTTAATCAGCTAAGAAAATGATTTAATAGGAATATGTTGACAAATGTTGACTTATAAATAGCGGCGTCGAGAACTGTATCCTCCTGAGTCACGAAGATAAAAGAATTTGAAATGTTTACAACCGATTAGCCCCGCTCACTTTGTCAACATAGGATTATAATTCTCCATACTGTAGCTCTTCTCTACGGAACTACGGAACGGAGGAGCATGCAACCAAACTGTGCATTGCAGTCAGTTGAACAGAGCATTCTTTAATTTCTTGCTTTTATTTTTCAAACAGCTCAATGAAATGAAAAGCAGCTCTCGAGTTACAATTCTAAGCTCTGATAGCGGAGAACTAATAGTGAATGCACGTTGTCAGGTTATATGTCTGATTTTATAAGTTTGTTTAATAGTAGAGAGAGGCTCCATGTCAGCTGTACAATGGGCAGTGAGGATGTGTAGATTTCCAGCTTGATCTCCGGTTTAAATTTTGCCAAGTAGCGAATCTCTACTATTTCCAAACCAGGCGGACACAAGAAAGGAAGGCAATCTGATTGATTATTTCTGTCTCTTCTTAAAGTTAGTCTGTTACTCGCCGCCGGTATGATTAGAATTGGTGGATTATTCAATCCCAAGCAGTAGAGGAGGATCATACTGTACTTCATTTCCCAGAGAAAGCAAGGAAGGAAGGACTGGACTGGGTGAAGAGAATCTGAGTATCCGGGATTGAATGGTTTGGATCGCTTGTATTTTGTTTATGGTTTTTTGGAAGAGATTTAGGATAATGCAAATAATGTTGTTTGAATAGTGAATAGATCCATGCGTGTTTTTGATGTGGGAAGGAGGGCGAGAAGAAACGGGAGGTTGCCTAACCTTTATTTTGGAAGGGAAGAGAGGAGGGTGGGGATGATGGTGTGTGGCCCTTTGGTTGTTGGTTGGTTGCCCATGGATCTCTGGATTCTGTTCGGCTAGAGGATGATGTACACCTTATTTTCCGCTTTACTACTCGCTAATAAATGTTATTTCCAACCTTGTTCATCCAGACTCGATCCGAGTTGCCCGTGTTTTCAAAGCTGGTGAGTTAAGGCGGCTGGGTGAACTCTTAGTAATAATTGGGATGTATCAATCAAAGGGTTGTAACCCAATCTCGTCGGTTAGCCTAAATGAGTTCAACGAAGCGTAGACGAGGCAGGCAGTCAGGCAGGAAGGCAGGCAAGCAGTGCCAGAAAGCAATGTAACAACATTATATGCATAGCGTCCACCGACAGGGTTTGGATTTGAATCCGTCGGATGGTCCCAAGGACTGTCGTCCCTGGCTTTCATTCCCACCCGATTCCCACTAACTTGTAACTTACCAAGCATATTACGCATTCACGGTCCTTTCTCCTTTACATAAACAGACTTGACTATAGGCTATGGGGCATGGAGCACTTGATATTTGAAAGTCGCTCCTTCCCATTCCGCTTACATCAGGACTTGGGTGGACCGTGGACCATCCGCGTCGCGAACCTCATAGGTGATGCATGCGGGTATTCTCTTTTCGCATCATTCACTCACTCTCTAAACCGCATCAAATCCCTCCGACCTGTCTTGTACACGTTCTCCTCTCGTTCTCTTCTCATCTGTACGCAATTCCTCGAATTTAATCCTCAAAGGTAGGTATATTTGTTGAATAAATTCAAAACGCTTGAACAATTTCAGGGGAATCTTTTCCGAGGAAAGCGGAGATCTATTCATACTTACGCTGTGTTATTAGACCTCGTTACGACCCAGTCAAACAGGCAGAACCAACCAGTTCCACAGATTACGACAGCGGCAGATTTACCCCTTCATCAACACTGAAATCCATTCCCGTGTAATCGCCCGTGAACGCTAAGTTGTCAGCTCAACTCTTTCGTCGCGAAGGCGGATGAAGAAAGAGGGAGGCGGGGACAAGAGCTGATTGAAACCTACACACACAGGGCTTTCTCCAACCTCCAACCCTTCTCCTTAACTATTTTCTATTTACACACCTTAATACGCGTGGGAGTGAGTAGAGATTTTCAAATCTCAATCAAAGATTATCAAAGATTCAAAAGGCTGGGATGAAGAATCAGGCCACCTTCACTTCACAACCCTTACTTGTAAATGGTACGGCTCCTGCAGTCATTAGAAACATTCTATAGACTTGGTAGTTCACAGCTTTATGAAAACCAAAATACTGCGTTCCTGTGAGAGTAATAGTGTAATAAAGAAACCAAGGATGAAAAAGAGAGCGTATTTATTTAATTGAAAATATTTTCCCAATTCACTTATTTACAAGCTGAGCATAAAAAGATACAGGCAGAGCGCTTGTATAAAACACTTCCATTCATCCCTGGCTTAATGCTTAAAGAAGGCACACGTACTGACTGTAGGGGAGAGAGTGGTTTGCTTTAAGAGCCGGGACTGGAGGCGGGTATGTTTATTTGTTGGTTATGTGGAAGATGGTAAATACTCTTATTGTGTTATCATTCCCGGACACGGTTCATTATTGGAGGAATCAGGGTGATGAAGGTTTATAAAAATCTAATGTAAATCTAATTCTGGGACTAAAAAAATAAATGTATCTCCGCCTGGAACGTATAGCTATCCTTCCTTGGGCAGGGATGCGGTTCAGCTCCGGTCAAATCATAGAGATAAAGAGAGATCGCAAGGAGGGAGGGAATAAGGTGGGTTGAATTTCTGGGGGTCCTCGCTCGCGCCCTATTCACTCATTCCATCCCCCATAACGAATATAAAGGTAATCGGGAAGGGGAACTGTTGCAAATGAAGAATGCTGGATAGAATTAAATGAATGCCCGGATTTTCTGTGCCTTGATGTGGATCATGGATAAACTGAACATTCTGGTTGTGGAGGAGACGGGTATGAGTGGTAGCGTGGTTGAGTTTAGCGTAAGCTCAGCAATAGCACAGGCTTGTATCTTAGCAGCTTGTTAGTTGGCTAAAGGTGGATTTGTTTGAGGTTTGTTTCAATTTCCATTGCAGAATCCACATCCCGCTTGTCCCGAAGGGCAGATCTGCTGTTTAACAAACCCAGATAAGCTATTCTTGTAACCGTAGTTTATGAAGGCAGAAGCAAGGAAGCGAGTATCTTGTTTCCCTTGTAAAACGTTTACCGTTCACCCAACTTGTGTTTTCCTTTCGAAATAGACAGCCGGGTGAATCCTTTTGTCTGATTCACAATGGGCTTAGGCGTTAGCAGATGACAATAATCATAGAAGAAGAAGTCGATTCATCCGGGCCTTAATCTCTCCCTTCTCTTTTCAATCCCTTTAACTTGATCAAAATTTTTATATGTGTGGTCTCTTATCTCTCTCGGGTTGTCTAAACTTTGAGCCATCCTTCCATGCTCACTCAGGAGCCCATCCGACCTGAATTCAGCTTTGGAAACACCCCGTAAATACGCTTTTAAAAAACTACCATGAAAAGAGCAAATTTCATGGAGAACGGAGCAAACTGCAACATTTGCCATGGATTATCAAAGGTAGAACAACAAGGAAAAGCTATCCTATTTTATTCCAGGGAAAAAGAGTAAGACTAAAAACATGCCTTTCAATTCTCCCCTTCCGTAATATCTTTTGTAAATCTCCTCCCCCAAACCCGGCATTTCCAAATCCCGCAAGATCCGATACGCCTTTCCCCTCCAGCCCTCATAGGCTAACAGACAACAGTCATTCAAACCGCTTCCACGTATTTTATCAATTTTATATCCACACGTTATTTAATTCCCCTCATTTCATAACTCCGCTCTCCGCTTCGCCCCTTAAAATACAATCATCCCTTGGCTTCTCTTCCAAAACATTCTCATTCAAATATAATTAGCACTTGCCCATTTGCGTCAAAAATACAGCTTCTCTGCCATTAATCCAGCATCCAGCGCAGGAAAATTGTGGAAGAGAAAGTTTATTAGCTAGCTCAAACAACTGTGATACCAGGGATTAGCATCACAAGCTAATGTACAATATCTACATGTTATGATAGTTTAACCTAATGTTAACTCAAGCTCATGTTAGAGCATTGATGGAGAAGGCATGAGAGTATTGATGAAGAAGAGATAATTGTGTGTTGTGTGATTGAGGAATATTGTGTTCTGGAGAAGAGGAGTGTTGGCTCGGTTGACTGGAGGATCGAAGCTTTTAGCTGAGATTCCGACAGTCAGCTCGGGGAATAAAGGTTTAGACTTGAACCAAGACGGTTCTCTCATCTCTAGTTCCAGCTGATTGCATAAGACTGTACAAGTTATTAGCTACGCGTTCTAGTAGGTCATGAAGTAGTTGGTGTCATGCTAACAGTACGGTACATGGCCGTCCCCACGAATTGAGTCAATGTTCAACCTGAGGGTCGTAGTAATTTACCCTGGAAAAAGAAAATCCATCTTTCGGCTATTACCAGAGAAAACGAGGCTCAAAGTTACGATTTTCGTATAGAACATGCCATAGGGACCGTGTACATAGCATGTGAGTTAACTGCACAGAGGTGGCATCTACTCATATGTTTCCGCAAAGTCATCAGTTAATACAGGAATATGTAATTAGAGCCCAGTTATCATGTTACCGGTCACATATTATGAAACTGAAGTAACATTTTACGGTCGTTGAACTTTTGCTGATATAATATATGGATAGCCCCTCATCAATTTTTCAAATTTCTCCAGATTTCTGTAAAAGTTGGATTTTCTTTTTTCAGGGTTAATTCCTACGACCCTCAGGTTGAACTTAGACTATGTTTCAAATTTCAATTTGTGGGGCCGGTCATGTACCGTACTGTAAGAGTTAAGGATTTAGTAGGTGAATGGGAAGGTATGGCTTGTACCGAGTAAGGTTACGAGACGTGCCCAACCATATCACTTCACAACGCATCATCTCTTCTAAATCCCTGCTAAACCTCTGCGGTGTCTCCCGCTACAAACTTTTTACATTAATTTGCGTAATCGTTTTATCTGGTATTTTTCAAATCTAATTCACTCATATCTGGAATACGCCAGAATGACTTTTGGCTCAGTCTGAGGGAAAAATATAGGATTTTTAGGTTTCCGGGGAAAATAGCTGTTTTGTAAACATATGAGTACGCCAGTGGTCAGTACTCGCGCTTCGTCTGAACCACTTCTTAAATAATGTATATACACCTTTTCTTCAACTGGAAATAAATCTAAAGCATCTCATTTACGTAGTACTTGATTTAGCAGAAGTGTAAGTGGTTTGTTATTAATAAGTAGCATATATGTTATTTCAATCCCTATTCTAAGACGATCCTCTGCTTGTATAGCTTTCCTTGTTTTCTCATTTTGTATTTCTTTTACAAAAATTGCAAGAGCAGCTCCGAAGAAGGACTAGTACGTTCTACCAAATTCGAGAAAAGAGTATTACACAGCCAAAAGAAAAGGCGATTAAGTGCCAAAGACAGAGACAATCCTTTGCTCATTGTGTGGAATATTAAAAAAAAACATCTTTATTATCCAGCAAGACTACACAGATGATAGGATTAATACACAGTTGGACGCTACTTTGATGTAGAATTGAAAAATTTGTATTTATATTATGTGGATGGGCGGAAAGGGTTATAAAATATATGATATCAAGGGGTTACTTACTTCTCCGGGAGGGAAAAGTCAAATTTTGTATAATAATAAGCCAAGTTATGAGGTTGAGGAGCAGGGGAGTGGGAGGGCTATTGGGTTTAATCTCTTGGATGTATTTGAATCCGGGAGGATATTTCCGCGTCTGTTTCTATTTGTTCACATGGATGATGGAGAGGAAGAAGAGTGAGTGAGTGAACGAGAAATAAAGAATTGTATGCCTTTCTGCCACTGACATCCCCGCATCCCACATAATATATGTTTTCACTGTATTTCATCCTCCTTCATGCCGTTCTCGCCACTTTCTCCTCCAGTACCCGCCCCTTTCTTTTCCCATCCTCTTTTTCTGATTCATTTTGAATTTTTCAGACTTCATCGTATCATATACGTCACTTCCTTTTCTCTTCTCTGTCTCTGACTCAATCAAAACATTTTATTCCTCTCCTTTCTACATCATCCCCAAATCCCTTTTTCTGCTTTTCTTGTTTATCTTTACCTATTTAAGTTGGACGGTTTGAGATTATGTATAGATTTTGCCTTATTATAGGATTACCACATTATTATGATGATGAGCTCCTCTTAGGGCTATTTTGCTCTTTCCGGATTTTGGTTCCTTCCATTATCTTTATTTATCCATCAAGTAGAGGTGTGATGAAAAAATGAGTTTATTGAATAATAACTAAAGTAGTAGAACAGAATTCATCTCAAGAGCACAACCGACAAACTCTGAACAATTAGAAGTATAAACCAGTACAACGACTGACAGTAGTTTACCCCAGCAAGTACAGAATTCAACAGCGCTGCCTGACTCATCCAGTCAAGCCACTCATATTTACAGGGGAAAAAGGGGTAAATTGAGAAACAGCTCCTATCAGCACATGTCGTAAGGGATACTGGAAAGAGAGTTCTAGAATAACTAGCCCTGGACTACACACTGATTCATAGTTCCAGGGATAGAGAGGGTGAATAACACTGAGGTTAGGAGATTGCTAGAAAATACTTACAAATTATTCCATTTCCGATCACAAGAGGCATTGAGGCTGAGGCAGAGTTGAGGCGAAATCCATGTGAAATTCATGCAAAAGTTTGAGCAAAAGCGATGCAGCATCAATCTCTATCTAGCATGAAACCTAATTCTATTTTGCCTTTTTGCGAAAAGAAGCTGGAAGCATTAAAATTAAAGCTGGAATGAGAAATAGGGAATGTGATAAGCTTTCTCTAAAACTGTTTTCAGAACTAAGTAAGTAAACCAAAGCACGAAAATGAATAAATTGTCTTAATGAGTTTCTTCAGGTTTAATTGACTTGATTCATAATATGTGGCCGTTTTTAGATCGTGTTGGTTCACTAACCTGCATGGATGAAACCACACACATTCACTCCTCAGTTCCTTCATTACAATTTCACCAGCCCTGCATTAAGCCAAGTTAACGCTGACATAGAAAAATCCTATATGTAGAGTATATGTAGATGTCTAACTATCATCGCAATGTCATGGTGTAGAAGGCGAAAAGCGGGAGGACATTATGCATGGATACTCGATATTATAAACTTGGAAAAAATATCCACTTTTCTCGTACAGTTTTGGGATGCAGATACAGGACAGTTTTTCAATTTAGCGCCTCCCTGGTTTACTTCCCATACAAAAACTTATGAGGTGAAGGACGGGAGAGGTCTTGAAGTGGGTTTCATGGCTATGTAGTGATGGGAAAATACTGACTTGAGTTGTTGTTTACTTTTCACTTGTAAAACTTGCAACGTCTTCATGTCCTCTCTCACTGGGTCCTCTGAACGAAATCGAATCCCTCCTGTACATGTAAACTAAATTCGGGCATGTCAAGTAACCATGATGAGGAAATTTATCTGCTCTTGACAACTATTCGAACTTCATAAACGTTCCAATAACTTTTCCTGGATTGATCCAACAATTTTTCCTCCATCCACTAAACTTTTATATATTTCAACTCCTTGTAACTTCGACCCTACCGTCTGTCCGCACCTCCATCTTGCAATCACCAATCTTTCTGGTTATTGCATCCATTCTCATCTGTGTTCCCCAAATCTCTACCCCATCCAGGGAGAGAGGTAGACGTGGGACCGGAAGACATATCCGCTTTCCTCCTTCCTTTCCATCTTCCCGTTTCTTCCGATCCTCCTTGTACTACCAACCAACTTCAAACTTGAACAGCCCAGTCGCACGAGCAGGAGTTGCAGGAGGCGCTCAAAGAGAAAGTCAATTCATATTTCTTAACTAAAGCTTGCCTCTTTAAATTCTTCTCCGAATCCGGCGTTGATGAAAAAATACGACAAATATTTTGCAAGGATTCAATAATGTCCCCCATGGGTTTCCGCAATAAGAGACGAGTTGCTCTGGTCTTGCAAAAAAACCTCTATATATATACCTTCATCTTTTATACTTTTCGGGGAACTTGGAAAAGTTTTTTCATTTCAAATAAACCAAATCACCAGCCAGTCTAGAGTTCCGCGTCAATTTCAAAAGATTTTAAATGAATTTTTTCTCGGACCAAATAGTCTTTCAAATCTCTTCCACACTTTTTTAAAGAATGCGAATCATTCAGTTTTCTTCCTTTGCTATGCTCTGAAACTTTTCTCGGCATTTCATCACAGCATCCTCAATGGACGGTTTTCATAGTCACATCATTTTTCAAATATCAGTCATGCGCAAGTTTTTAAACTACGGTCCTGAATTCATCCCTGCTTTAATAAAATTGATATTTTACTAATAGTTTCTGCGTTCTCATAAAATTCTTGACGTATTGGAGTCTTACTACAACGTGCGCATTTCTCTTTTCCCAGTTTATTTCCAGTATCTACTAAGCTGCCTGCAATGCAAGCTCAAGTCGCTGTCAACCTTTGAGTGTCCCATGTAGTTAAGCACTTGGATGATTGTAAGCAGAGTAAGTATGAATTGGTTGTTGAGAAAGTGACGTTTTTCTCTATGAGTAGAATCATGATTATTAGAATTAATTTTAAAGAGCTAGAGAGAGAGAGGAGGGTTAGAGAATATTGGGAAAAAGAGGGATTGAGGCTAGAGTGGGGATTTCACACCTTTCTTCTTGGCAAGAAGAGCTCATTAATAATTTTACCATTCATCATCCGGCACAGCCTGTTCCCGGTTTCTCTAGAAACGAATCTGATCTGATGGGATGGAGTGCAAGGGTGCTTTGAGAAATAGGGGAGAGCCTATATGTTATGCAAAAGTGACCAAGAAAAAGGCTCATTTAGCATCCAAGCCGTGCTCTCAACTGTTTTCTCTCTTACCCGACAACTTTCCCGACGTTTAAAACTCGGTAAGGAAAGCTGAGCCTGAGCCTAGCTCGAGTACCCAGTCCTTGGTTTTAGGCGGTTACATTCTTCATTCTTTGTAAACAACGCGCCCATAATTCGTACTCATAAAAACGGAAGTAGTTTTACTGCTGTATTTGAATTTTGCACGTGACTCAAGTAGACGAAAACTGGAATGAAGAATATAGTCGTGTTAAATATTAAGAGAGGAAGAAGCAATGTAAACAGTTGGCTGAGATTATTCTCATAATCATCCTGCCTCTTCTCTCTCCTTCTCGCGTAATAAAATGGATTCTCATTCATTCCCTGCATTACGCCTCTAATTTCATTACTTCTAGTCGAGTAAGAAAGGCGGATGCGGTAAGCTGAATATTCAATTTTATTCTGATGTATGTATACGGATTAGCCATATTCAGCCAGCCCTTCTCCTACATTACCCGCCTAAGATACCCGCATCATCATCATCCATCCACATCCTTTATTCTCATTACCATTAACTATTCCTTCCACAAGTCAGCGTTTAGTTTCACGCACAGAAACAGGAGGTACATGAAGGCTTTGCCGAGCGCGAAGGAGGCAGGGTTTGTAGATACTAATAGTCGCAACACTTACATTTTCTAGAGCCCATTCCCCGGAGCGGGAGTCGAAAGTACTTGCTCACTTTTCTCCCCTACCCGGTGGAGCGGGTTGGCGGGTAACAGGAGGAGAGGAATGAATCAGAGACTAGCTAGTTGGCCCTTATGGTGGTAACGGTGGCTAATAGTAAACATACTATAGGACTGTAAGTGGAGTCTACTACGATACGACTACGATAAGACAAGGACAATACCTAGTGAAACAAATATAGCCGCCCTCCTCCTCGGTTTTCAGATGAAGCGTAATGACTTTTAGGACAGAGATTATGTGTAGAGAAGTAGCTTCCTCCAGCCCGTATTTATTTATATTCGGGAATAAATGTATATTCATGTAATGTATGATATGCATGTTGACATGGTGAATTTAGTTGGGGTATTTCCGAGCATATGCTTCCACCTCATTTCCCTGGAATGTAACGTGTCCCTGCCTTTTCCTTCTTCAAAATAGCAACATTAGTTGTTGTAGCTATGCTCTCTCTCGCACTCTCTCTCTCTCTCTCTCTACCTCTCTTTCCAAGTACTTTCTCCATTTCTCACACGCCAGAAGAGACCGTATCAAGGATATCCAGAACTCAGGGTGGCGGTTGATATTATTGTACGGCCATGCAGCGAAGTTACTTTACAAGGTCCTTGAGATTTTACTATTTTATTTGCAAAAGCGATGATAATCAGAGCGGGGTTTATGATTAAATCCACAATTCACTCAACTCAACCCGGGCTTTTTGCTTATAGCCATAACAAGGATAACGAGAAGCGAGAGAGCTGGGGCGATGATGATTACCATCATGATTATTATTATTATGATCATTATTGGAGAGATCATGCGGGAAGGGAGAGGATTGTATCCATAACTTTCGAACCCACCTCATCACCATTCTTGTTCATTTCCCAATAAATTCTTTTGTAATGCGAGGTGGGAACTCGGAATCAACTTTTGGCTAAAAAACGACCCGATGAAGCTAAATTTGTCATGTCGGAAGCCTGCGCCTTTTTTATTCCTCTATTTGTACCCTCTTTCCCTAAACACCACACCAACGTAGGACTTCTACACTTGCAGCACAGCACAACCAGAATCCAAGCTATTCACTAAAGATAATTAGACCAAATTTGTCCGGAAAACTTTTGGCTTCCCCGCTTTGGATGATGGAGCGGTTTTCCTATTGAATACGAACAAAAGTATTGTTCACCACCGCGGCGGAGGAAATTTACCCAAAATTATTACGTATTAAGGACCAGGATGGTAAACGTAAAAGCGGAATATGGTCCAACGATTCCACTGCTAGATGCTATAATGCTACACGTAGACCGCACAACCGTCCCAACGCCCTCCTCCCCCTGACCCTGTCCAGCTGTGCATAGAAAAGGTTAAGCTAGGAATATCCAGCTCTCCTCCCGCCATCATAACACACGTGTGATGGACATTTATTCCACATATACGAGTGACAATTGAGCTGAAATTATGCAGGAATTCCAGTATTTTCTCCAAATTCAGTCCTCCTCGTATTCTTTTACCCAATTGCGTCATCAATCACCCTATCAATCATCCTCTGTCATTCCAATTCCTTTATAATTTGACATCTCCATCCAATCCAATAAGTTCCACATGGTCCGGCAATTCACACATTTGTAAATCCTATTCTTGAATCTCCGTTTAGCTACTCCATCCATCCAATCCGCCACCGCTTTCACCACATCCTTCACCTATTAAGATACCCGCCCATCCCCATCTCCCAACTGTGACTCCTGACGCGGATGATTCCATATGCTTCCGAGAAGGGACGCATCTTTAGAGCCGCAATTCCCCGTGTCGGCTCTCCCGTGGACAAAACGGGAGGAACGTGGGCGAGAGAAAGGAAAGAGATTATTCTTTCCCCCTTTTTTCTGAAAATGTCCTTTAGAGAGATAATTGAATACTTTATCATAGATTCATATGTGGGGAGAAGGCCGACTTTGGATTTATTCCTTGGATTGGCCCATCTCTTCTGAAGCTTTAGATGACTTTGCTTTGCTCTCACTCTCTGGGCTTAAAAATTTTTACACACAAGGAAGGGGTAGGTTTTTGTAGGATGTCAGCTGTCGCGTTGGGTTGGAAAGGAAAGCTTGGAAAAGAATAGAAAGCTTTCTTTAAAGGAGAAACTCGCGGGAGCGATGAAGGAATTATAAAAATGTGTAAGAAAGCGTGTGACAAATTCAGGGGGACAAGAAAAAGTAGTGGGGATATAGTTGTAGGAACTTTGGAACTCTTGACGTTCTTGGCGGAAATAAAACTTTTACTACAGCCTCTGAGCGGAGATGAGAAGCATATTAATGGGTTAAATACGGGAGGGAAGAATGGTAGGGAGGAAATGAATTTTTCCCTACAAGACAAATCTAGCAACCAGGATTCCTTCCTTTTTGGATTTTCTTTAGCTTTTCACAGCCCGGCTGTTTCTCTCGTCTTTCCTTTCTTTCATACTTTCATCGGCTGGAGTTGAGATGTTGAGAAGGAGGGAGGAGTGAAAAAATGTAAGGGAACGTGTAGTGTAGTAGGCTCCACAGCGGGTTTTAGGGAAAGGGTAAAACGGTATGACATACGGGTATGTCTGTATATATGCTTACTGTTTAGCAAAAGGTGGAGATAGGAGTCATGGGAAGACATACGAGTCTTTTAAATTCTTAGTACTTACTCACCGCCCTTGCATTGAGATTAGAGGGTGATTTAGGAACAAGAGCCCAGGTTACGGGAGAAAGAGAGTAGATAGCAACAATTCTAAATCAACTTATTGATATTGAGTTTTGGGTGGGACGGAGAAGCGAGAAAAAAGAACATGTAAGATGATTTAGCGGGGTGGAGAGTGAAGGGGAGAAAGGAAGTGGGAAAGAGAGAAAGCGAGGGTAGAAGTGTATTATGTGTTCCTTTCCTCCTTTAATTTGAGTCAGTGTAGAGCCAACGAATGCAAATGACAGGTCCTATTAAAAGGGGAAAGGGAAAAGGGACTGTTGTGGTTTCTACTGCATTATAGCCTTCCCACTCAAGTGCAGAGTGGTATAGTAGTTTAGTAGTAGAGCTGTTTAGTAGTGGGAGAAAGCGAGAGATGAAGAAAAACCATCCCGCTTTATCGGGTACTTGTTAAATTTAACTCCTATACATATGTAGTCTGTCTTCCATATGGAGTCCCAACGCCCGCCCGACCCCACTCCATCTAATCCCTGCAGATTGAATCAAATTTCAAATACAATCTCTCGACTTCCGAAACGTTTGTTTATTTTATTTATCCTTCTTCACCCTCAAAGAACAATCCCTACTGTTCTCCTCTCTACATCCCCTTTCCCTGTCCTCGCCCACTCTTTGTTTCTGCCGGCACACAATTGAATTAGTTCCCTCACGCACTTTCATATCCGGCTCTATGTGGATAGACGGGGCCGAGTACTTACTCAGTGGCATTATTTTGGAGTTAACTTGGGGTGGAGCTTGAGCAGTCAGCTGATTGATACGTGTCGGGAAAATTATGCACCCATTCTCTTAGTAGTATACCAGCTTTAGGTCTGACACATTACGGATTTCTATGCTTCAGCAAGGTAGAATTCGAATTCAGCGCGTACAGTTTAGTTAATTGTTCAATTATGAGACAGGCATTCTTCAAAGTTTTGCTATTGATTAGTCAAGCTAGGTATAATTTACAGTATTAAAAGTTTCGCAGCAATTCTATATTGAGGATTCAATGTTTGTTGTTTCTGATATTCTCTGAGGTTACTTGAATGAACGGGTTAAAGCACATGTGTTTAAACTGAAAGACAGTTATAATCCACAGTTTTAGGAAATAAGAACGTAAAACGAAGATGCGAGTGATGCAAGCGAAGACGACTTCGTAGGCTAAATGGATTACTCTCAATCAAACTTGTGAAGGATGCATAGATGAATGAGGGTTAGATACTCCGGTTTAATACAAGATAGATTGTGGAATGATTAATAATGGAATTGATGTTTGAGGTAATAGGGAAATGAGTTGAATTCAAATGTTGTTCAGCCCTGCATAAAACAAATTGTGGAATGGGTGAAGCGGTTTTAGAGTACGTATATGGTTGTAGGCTGCTTAACCATACTAGCAGATTGCTATTGCGAGAATAGAAGTGAAACATATGCTAATAATTTGGATCATAAAGTTTGGTGGCGGTAGGGTAAAAGCCTTTGGGAGGGAAAGTCATGAGGGAGACTGAGAGTTCTTTGAGTTGTTGTCGATATTCTGTTAGTGCTCAAGTCAAGGGATTGTAAATCTGAGAGCGATGCATTTAATATTTCTTAGTGGAATACATGGAAGGGTTATTTATTCCGGGATTTATCGAAGCAGGGATTTGGATTGAATGAAGGGGAAGATGACGGGAAGGTGTATTATTTTGGCAGCGTCATCTCATCTTCCTCTGCCAAGAACTGTTCCCGGCTTGATCCATCCTTCCACTCCACGCTAAGAGTACAGGACTTTCCACAAGTTAAGTTTGTTTCCTGGAGTAGTTTGTATGTGGCATGGATGAATGAAGAATAATTCAGGATTAGAATTCGATTAGAGATAAAGGGCGAGTGGAGAAGAGAGTCAGTAGAGCAAGGAGAATATTTGATGGAAAATCGACTTAAAATCAGCCCGTTTTCTCTTCTTCTCATGATGGGCGTGTATATGGAGAAAGGTATTGAAAGTTAAATCTCTCTCCTGTCCTTTCTCCTCGTCTTCCTTTATTCCTTCCGCATTTCCTCACAGTCATATGCTATGAGTGTACTCCCTTATTTCCCAGATATGCTGTATGCTGTTCCTTCGTTCCTTAGCGCGGACTCAATTCTCTGGGTTTTTGAACATGTGAGTGGGATTGACTTGCGGAGGAAGGAAGCTAGAAGGCTGAGTTTGGGATGGATTGGTGTATTTGAAACGTTATAATAAAATGAACATAATACCACTTTCCTGCTCTTACCAACTCTTGGTGTACTAGTCAAATGCAGTGGACGGATGTTTAGAAACGCTTCACTTGTGGCTGCTGGCTGACTTAGATTGAGAAATTGAGAGAGACGGAGGAGGAGAAAGCGTAGAGAAAAGCGGTAGGGGATTCAAGAGCCCAAGAAGAGGACAGAAGTGGTGGGGAATGTGAATTCCAGGATGTTGTCCGTGTTATCCCCTTGATATTATTATGAGAATGGATGGAATAACAAGTTGAACACATCAGGCAGGATGTCGTTCTATAGTCCCCTCATTTATATGGTGCTGTAATGTCATTGGAAAGGAAGCGGGAGGAGTATAGTCAGGTCAGGAAAGGAGAAAGACATAGGGGACGGAAGGGTAAGGACTGGTGGATCTCCAGAATTTCTCACCGCTTCCTTCCCTTCCATATCCATGTACTGGTTTCAATTTCAAGTAGGTAAACAAAATTCGCGAAATGTTGTGTACTGCACACGAGAAGGATGGAGAAGCCAGGCAGCCAGCACAGCACCCATCTGTCTTTGATTGGCGTATAGAGCTTATCTCGGAAATGTCATGAACAGTAATGACATTTGATTTTTTCCCCTCCTCGGGCTATCAAATAAAAATGAAGATGATAATGGCCTCTTGTATTACCAACTTGATTTCCCTAACATGCAGAGCGGACAGGCAGGCGGGCAAATAGAGTCAGAGTCAGAGAAGCTGGAGGACTAAACGACTAGGGGCAGAGCATCGCATCAACATTACATCCATTCCCAGACCGAAAGGAGCAAAATGGGGAAAGGGCTCCTTTTGTCATGAATTAACACTCGTGTTTTCACTCTCGGCCAGTCCCGGTCTTTTCTCCATTATCCTTCACCGCCACTACTGCACAAGACTCCGGGCATTCTCGCACGAGCCGGGCGGATGAGAGGGAGTATGCCGATTTACCCTTTGTGTCAACCATCCAAACCAGGATTCAAGAGGCATCTCAATGTAATTATGTGAGCCAATGAATTCCGGACCGCTCTATGCATAGATTAGCGCCTCTTACCCGCTTCACTAGTTTCTTCGTCATCTCTCCCACCACCATCATATGAAATTTTCCATTTAATATAACATTCATGCAGTCCGACCGTGTGTGCTTTGAGCCGATTAGAAAATAGGCTTCTATTAGAAATGATTCTGCCATTCGAACCCAAATATGTTGTCATATGCTTCTCCTCGTTTAGCTCTTACAAACACCCGGGTAGTCTGGTACTCTTCTAGAGGAAGAGTAGGGAGTTTGAAACAAGCTCTATAACCATTAAAAACCATTATCTATTGTATTTGAAGAAAGTAAAACGGGATACTGGGAGACTACTTAAGATCTGAACAGGAAGATAAGGAGCGTTTCATAATTATATAATCTGTTGACGACTTTAAAACTTCATGCATTGATGGTCGGGGGATTAGAGAAAAGAAAAACTCTTCTTGGACTTGCTGATAAGGAAGCGGAACTTTGAGCATGCTTGTTTCTTGATTGATCATGGCGTCTGTAGCGCTCCTGCACCGAGACCGTAACCGCATCCATGGGTGGCAAAAAATCTTCGATAACAACCTGTTTAAATTGTAATAGCTTTATGAACTCCATTTGCTTCCCCAAATGAGCCTACTCCAACCATATGCTTCCACCACTCTCTTTTTTCAAATCATCTACCTTTACAGAAGATTTCCCCTCCGTTCTCGCTAACCGTCGTTGACTCCAAAGCTTTCCCACAGGAGCAGCAAGAGAAACATTCCTGGTGATAAGCTCCACAGCGTCCAAGTTTCATCTCAGCCCAGTAAACCGGCCTTTCTGAATCAAACTTTCTATACTTAGTCATAGTGGAGAAATTCCGTCTGAAAAAGGAACTGGGGATCAAGGCCCGTTTCGAATAAACTAAAGTATCAGAGACTTACGGCAACGTTTACAAGGTTCACCGCCTCCTAATCGTCTCGAGGACCCCTGTTTCAGTTTCTTTGTGCTACTTTCTCGTACTAGCGGAGATCGTTGCGACGAAGTCTTCACAGCTACCGCTAACTTACCCTCCGATATCGCTTGCGCTATCGTAACTTTTGATGACTGCTGTTGGTGGGCAGTTGAGGCAAGACAATCCTTTCTACTTTCATTCGTTTTCACCTCCGATTTGCTGGGACAATTCATCTTTGTTTGATTCGGAGTAGATTTTGGCACTTGAATTCCACCGGCTTTAAGCTCTACTTTGCTATTCATGCACTTTTCTGCTGGACTCTTTATAGGGAATGCGATTTTCAGAGGAGTCTGTGGAACTTGGACTGCAGAGACATTCTTTGACGTACAATTTGTCTGGATTGCTGATGGTAAATTTAAATGTGTATTCTGAATCTCCTTTATGGTAACCTCTTGGAATTCTTCGTTTTCCTTGTATTCTTCTCGACAAAAACTGGACGTGGACATTGTAGACGTGAGTGTGGGTTCATTTGGGCCGTAGCCATAACCTTTAGTTGCAAATCGTTTTCTGTAGCAAACTTTGCAATAAATCTCATCACACTCCCGATTTTCTGCAAGCGTGAAACTGTCCAGGGTCCGGTTGCATGATGCTGTGGAGGAAAAATAAATGCGCTTGATGATAAATTAAATAGTGTTAAAACAATGCATTTCATAGTTGATTCTTCGCACTGTACGAGTGACTTACCACAAGTGAAGCAACGGATATGCCAACTTTTGTTTAGCCCCAGTCGTTCTTCCGCCGCATAAACTTTTGTTCCACATCTTCCACAATTGCTGGGCATTTCTACCTCATTGCCGGCATTTTCCGGGTTTTAGTACATCACCGGAACTTGGTGATTTCCAAGTCATTACCTGCAAGGATATAGATACTACAACATATTCTTTCGTTACGGGAGCCAAATCATAACCGGGTAACACGGTAGGGTTCAAAGGATATTTAGATGGCAACTAATAATGATGTCGATGTTTTGTGATAAATCGACAAATACTATGCGTATAAAAAACTGGTACAATCTCTAGCTTATTTCCAAGTCATTTCCCAAGGTAACTTGTTAATTTTTAACTATGTTCTTATCCGCCGTAACTTTACCAATGAACGAGAAGTTTTGCTCTGAACAGGTAGTATCTTAGATTACACACACTTGAATCAAGTGAAAGCTATCACGTGGAGAAATAAATTAAAGTAAGCCAAATAAATTTGAAAATCGCAGCCATGCATATCATGAAGATTTGATTCCGTTTCCATACCATTGCTGAAAGAATTTTTCCTTGCCAAATATGATGACATAAGTTTTTTCTTTATTTATCTTCCGTAGCGAGCCCAGTTCAGTTACAAAGAATAAATTTAGGACTGCGTGTGACTTCGACGAGTCTACTTACATTATTATGTAGCATGGATCTTTAAGCTGAAGCTGAACACATGTTTTCCTGATCCATTGACATTTTACTTACGATAAGACATGATCTCGCACATCTCTAAACATCGAATCAACGGGACCGACGTATCTAGAATCCGGAATACAAACACCGAACTACTAAAACTGGAATACAATTATAGAGTTCTAAGCTTGTTCAGCTTGATAATATTTAGTGAAACACAATCTGAGACATTTATGCAATCGCATGATCAACACCGGTATTCCGCGAAGTATTTAATTTTACATATGGCTAGTTTTCGTGGATTTAAGTCAATCCAATCGACAATGTACAGTACCAGAGTACCACTTCATTTTCCGAAAACTACTTTCGAGTATCGTTAGCTCGTATCTTTCAGCTATTATATGACTAGAAAGGGAAATAAGCTTTCACCGTTGAAGATTGTCATTTTTTTTAGCTATTACCTAATATAATCGGCAACAGGTTCAACAGATTCGCATGCATTTCGCTATAATATTTGGTGTCGTAAATCGGCATGCCGGTTAGTTAAATAACGAGACATGCGTCTTTAACACAAATTAAAATCCCTACGCAGCAGCGTGGAATAAACATATCACAAATCAATAATCCTTTCAGAGAGTTAAACATTTTCTCAGGAAAGTATAAAGCATCAGATCATTCACCGAAATTTATTGCGGCAAAGCAATGCACGCAAAATTCATATCGCCCTATTTTATATTAGGTACAAGTTTTAAAATGTTCATGTGGATAACATATGTTAAGTCCACTTCGGTTAGCATTTTCATCAACACTATCCTTCGTGCAGACAGGCCCTGAAAGGCCGTGGAAAAATTAGTTTCATTTCAATCTGGATTTCATGTATTGAAAAATCTTAACAATCTAGACACTATGAAGTTGTTCAGGATACATTACTCAGACTCTGGGTATAGTTAGAAGGTATTGACTATTGTTACTTCCCTTCGCTAAGTCCTCGAAATTTAATAGCATTCTAAGGAGGGACTACATAACTACAAACATTAGTTACGGATTAATTCTTTCCGGGCTACCGTAAGGGGCGCATTAATTCTCTTCGACCATAGCACTTTGTGGAGTCAATTCTTTCACAAAATTTCCAAGAAGGTTCTCCACAATGCAAGTTACAAGTTTCTCAACATCTTGTTTTATCGCTCTCCACGCCCTGTAACAGATTAGTTTAGTAATTAAACAAAAACGACTACAGTGAAACAATCAATGCTTTCAAAGTACGAGTTTACATACTTTTCATCGCTGGTTGAGACGCGATAATCAGCGTAATATTTGATCTTGGGTTCCGTTCCACTACCACGAATGGTGAGAATGAGTCCATTTTCGAACCTAAAAGTAATCATCTGAGAACTCGCAGACACCGGGAGGACGGGTACTTTATCAGGTTGTTCTGTGTCGTAGCCAACAGTAAGATCTCGGTAGGCTATGGCTCGAACTGTTGGGGGAGTGCCAGCAGTATCTGAAATGGAGCTGATATCCAGCTACAACCAACATTGAAGGGAAATTGTTCTAAAAATCTGAACTTAACGAAAAGAAACAAATGCAAAAATTCTTCTACTTTGTTCTTACATTATCGAACGTAAGTGAAAGAACAACACCGTCTTTCGAGCATCTCGATCTAATGCCATCAAATATAGCTTGAGTTTTTTGCGGGTCCCGACAGATGTAATAAGAGGTGTAGCTGATGTGATAACCATATCTAGACAAACAAGAAGTACATGATTTAGACTAAGAAGGTGCCAACAAGTATTGCGTTAGGTACTAAACTTACTCTTTGTATAATTGGATGAGCTTATCTTGAAGCGTTAATCCTTTGTTGGACAGAAAGTTGATCATTTCAGCAGCCCGGACTCCAGCAGAAATGCCGTCTTTGTCTAAAACGACGTCTCCACACATGAATCCTATTGCTTCCTCGTAAGCGAATAGAACTTCCTTTCCATTCTGAATCAGTTCATAGGCTTTATTCCCCATCCACTTAAATCCTGTTAGCGTTTCCTGAATCCCAGATAAAAATTTTTCAGACCTCTTAAGAACATAGCCTAGCCTGTACACTACTGCTATGCCGTCAAACATTACAACCTACCAAGTAAGAAATTCCTTCTTTATCTGTAAGAGACTTGATAAATTTTGAAGACACAGTACTGGAAAGCATAAAGCAATCACTATTGTGTGATCCTTTTTTCGCAAGCATCATCCACCATGCCAGGAGCGAACCGATTTCGTTGCCGTTAAAGACTGTCCAACTCCCCCTGAATTAAAAGGTGACAAATATACACTTACAATAATCATATTCCAACTAAATTAAGCGTACTGTAAAATATCATCTTACATTTTGTTCTTTTCTGCAACTGCCAAGCGATCAGAATCAGGATCATTTGCGAGGATTACAGTACTTCCTCCAGCCTCAGCTGCCTTAATTGCCATGTTCAGTGCACTCTTTCCTTCTTCTGGGTTCGGGAACTTGACGGTAGAGAAGTCCGGATCAACTTCTTGTTGCTCCGTAACTGATATAAATGGCTACATAAAAAGCGGAAAAAAAGTTTACCCACATGTCTATGGATGACGGAATACGAATTTCCATACAAACGGCAAACATTTAACAGACCAATAAAGTTCATAATAGTACGAAACGGAAAACATTATTTTGAGTGATGAAAACCTAAATAATCACCTGCAGTCCTACAACGTCGAATGCTTTCGTCATATAGGCTTGTCCAACTCCATGCATGGGCGTAAAAGTTATTTTCACAGACGAAGCCCTCGTTGTTTCAGGATCATGTGCATTTCCCATTAACCGGGAGTTATATGCAGCCCAAATTTCATCCAATGGATCAGACACATGGCAACTACTTTTCACTAAATCAGTATCCCATGCACGTACCCAGGGCTGTAGATTTTGAAGTATATTTGCTTGTATTTTCTTGTCGTGAGGTGATATAATCTGAAAATAAAATAAAGCTAAAGCCGTGAGCATGTTGATACGGCTAACTACATTCGCTTGGCGGAAATCATTTAAGTTCTTAAGCTATTTTCCCGTACCTGTGCACTATTAGCCCAGTACACCTTGTACCCGTTGTCTTCCTTGGGGTTATGTGAAGCGGTTATCATAATACCCACACAACTTTTTAAGTGAGACACTCCGAAGGAAACGAAAGGGGTTGGGCACACTTTCCCATATAAATAGACCCGGAATCCTTTATTCAACATTGCCAGAGCAGCCAACTCCGCAAACCTATGAATATCAGGTAGTATATTAAATGAAGTTTTACCGTCTAAAAGTCAATCGAGCTTAAACAAGGTCCGAAAGTGAGCATGCATACAAATATAGCCCAAGATAAGTTACCTTTTGGAATTATGGCGACCGTCATAGCCAATAACGACAGATCTGTCATTATTTGGGAAACATTCAGCAGCATAAGAAGCTAGACCTTGAGAAGTTTGTATGACAACAAGGTCATTCATCATTGCAAATCCTGCGCCCATGGCTCCGCGAATTCCAGCTGTTCCAAACGTCAGTCTAGAGAGAAGTCGTCCCTCCAGCCCTTCGGGTGACAGAGATTGTATTTCTTTAAGCGTTTTCTCATTCTGAAAAGAAAGAAGGCGTGTAAGTTCTCCATCACTTCCTGTACATTATGCAATTTTATGCCGAAGTATCCTATTTGGCCTATCTTTCCCTCTTTTTATAAATAATCCAGTCCCTAGGTAAAAGATGCCTAGATACTGGTAGCGTTGATGCCGTGAATATAGATTAGTGCATCTTTCTAAACCCGCCCAGGCCAGGCTGTTGTTCATTATCACTAGTTGAGTTCCAAAGGAAAAATATCCCAGCTTGTCCATTGGGGAGCAACTTAAGAATTTTGCAAGAAGTGGACAGCATGAAAGGGATTAATTCAAGTCAAGTTGCGCAATAGAGGTTTCAAATGAATATCCTAGCGTGTGGAATCTTTGAGGAGAATGATGTTTATTCAAATTGAAAGATCACACGATCATCATGGTGGGTGATGACTCTCTCCACGAAACATTATCTCCGACCTTGTCTGCAGTCTGTATTTTCTACATTGATCAAGTGATGCGATTGCGATAAACACAAGCATGCCAATGAGTGTTTAAAACCTGAAGAGCTTAGAACCAGATCGTTCCACGGAAAAAAAGAATAAACATCCTCTCATCTCGTCCAGACAGCACACGCTTAGAGAGTTCTTGAAGCATCTCGTAAACACGTTATAAGCATGGAACAAGGATACAGCGCAAAATCTGGCCCTTGAACTTCTTCGCATCGTAGAAATTCTGAAAATGTCCAGATACGCAGATGTCTTTACAGAGTTTGCTTTCCTCAAGCCGATGGTCCTTTTGAGAACATACTACTGACGTAGACTGATGCCACCGACTAGTAACACACATTATGGCCTACAAAATGATGCATATTGTCACAAAAGATCCAGCTGCACAAATTCATGAACATTGACCGACAAACGAAATTAAACGCAGTATCTTAAATAACCGTTTCGATTTTCAAAGACTTTAGAAACGTAAGCGCAGTTGACATGGCATCATCCTGGTACAAATTAAACCAATTCTGACGGGAAATAGTGAGAATTTCTCTCCCTCACCTTGTCCCAAGTAAGCCAGTTTTGAAGGGCTTCTTGAAGGGCCGGGCTTAATTCATGGTATGTTTCATGATTATTGTTGAGATTGGCCATCTTGGTGTTTGTTTCCAGAGGAGGTGGACGAAAAGAAACCTTTCCAATTCGAACGTTTTCCCAAATTTTGATGGCAATGGCATTAACTTGATTGCAAAGTGTTTCACTCCTTCAAAATGTTTGAGCACTATAGGAACTATTGTGAACTTTGTTTCCAGAAGTACTGTTCTATTCGCACTCACTTCTCAGCCGATCCTGCTGTCGATCATGAAAAAAGCGCGTAAAACTTAACACAAGAGACTATGATAACAGGATAGTTAATCGAGTGATGCGCTATTAGTATCTGAGATCCTTTCACACGCTCTCGCCCTTTAAGAGGAGATTCATGTTTCACTTGGAGTAAATTGTTCCAGCCTTGTGTAATATAAATGCGCTTGTTCAAGCAACAAAGATTATTCTCTCGTCTAGGAGTTAAAGCGATGATTCAGTATTCATCTTTGACATGACAAGAGGGGTTCTTCCGCAGCCCAGTTAGGTAGTAGATCTGTCAAGATAATACAATGAAGCGAGTTAGTTTCATAGCTCGTTACATTACATGCTTAGAAGCACGTTAACAGTTAAACTCGATGTTTCAAACATGTGCCCTCTGTTTACTACGTTGGCAGCTTTGGTTTGCTCACTGCAACTTGCTTCTATTTGCTTACTGGCACATGTTACTGCTACTAGCAATTATAATTAAACTATAATATATATATATATATATCTTCGATTTTTCCTAGAAACAAAATATGAAAAATGGAAATTCTGGAGCTTTACTCAAATAATATTGCGCAGCTTCCTCACTGCTACCGATTATTACGAAATGCCTAGATATTTCCATGGTGCAAGTATATAGATAACTGCACAGGAAAATTACAAACTAACTACAGACCTGAGACATTTTCCATGCCTGCCCTGACTCCAGCAGCGTTACAGCGTTTAATCTTACTCCCATGCAGTAGGTACCACACTTTTTCAGACTTGAGTAGATTATGCACTTTGACTTCAACCTAATAATTGAAGCAAATCAAATCGGTTGCTCTCAATTAATTTAAATGTGCAATTGGTAAACATAGCAAGAAAAAAACCCATAGAGCAAGTGTTCTTGACTACCATTGATGATTGATGATATCTTTGGAAACTAGTGGTAACCACCGTTAGGTTTTTGTGACTGAAGAGCTGATCTTCACACTGCACTGTAAAGCACTCCCTGGTAAGAAAGATGAAATTAAATGATTGTCCTGCAAAAGTATATAGTATATACTCTGGCAAATACCGAAATTCTCGAAAACGTGGAACAAGGTTGAGCTATTAATGGCGAAGTCGGTATAACATACGCACGTTCTACGTGAGGTAATGATACGTAATCACTAATGTATACAGTGGATGACTACGCTAAAGTGTCAAAAACGCATGTGTAAAAGACAATCAACATTTGACACCTGGCCGACCAGCAGTAGCATATAGGTATATAGTATATATTAATATTAAAAGTGCAATTGTTTGTTGACCAAAATGAACAACAGAAGCGTCAAGATAGCAGAAGCCTTTTGGATTTCCAATCTTCTTTAGGCGTTAAGACAGCGGTCTTCCAGTGGGTCCATGCATACCAGGGTATGTGGTCTACAGGAGTATATGGTAGTGGTGCATTGAGTTGAGGTCCAGGAGTTATTTTAGGTTGTACTTCGTATCCGTGCCGCTTTTTCAGTGAGAACTTGATATGTATAGGCAACAAACAAAATCTTTTGTGTTTAAAATAGTGGAGGCTGTGAAAAGCGATCTGTGCATGCGAGACTTCTGTTTTTGTGAAGTGGTTGATTGACTGGCAGCCAACAAATTAACTGAATCATTAACGAATTGTTAAAGCTCTTGAAGCAACATTCATTTAGACTTTGATTCATTAGCTGTTTACCAGGTCTTGAGGTCAGAGGTTAAGAATTTATCCGAGTGAATTGGGTCAAGTGATTATGTCAAGGTTGGATGTTTTTGAATGAAGAATATTCTCAAAGCATCTGAATTGACTTAAGTGAAATTTAAAACTGATTTGGAGCGGCAGCGTTTCATTGAACTGCTTTTATATGGTGAACCAACTTCTACCACCACAAGATCAGCCAGCCCATTCAAGTGGTTACGCTGCTGTATCAAACACGGAGATTTCCTGTTTTTAAGGTATATATATATATATATATTTTATACTGCGTCCCAGTTGAAATTTTTGTAGAATTTAAAATTGTTACACATATAAAAATCAAATAGACAGATTAAATGATGCTTTTTGATATTTTAGGCAACTATCCATCCTTTACGATCGAGTATCAAGGGTGTTTTCCTTTTTAGTTCGGCGGTATGGATTTGACTAGTGTTTTTGACTATTCTTTCTTTTAATTTCGGACTTCGAAATAACATAATTTAAAGTTCAGCAGGTAAGTCGTGTATTGATTCGGTTCTCTTTCAGTGAAACCATATAGTTTATCATTTTATCATTACAAATAATATACTTTGCATTGTAAAAGCAGCAAGAAATACGAGGTTAATGACTTCCTTTTCGTAGCCTCTACGAACATGTGGTGGAAAGTCTTTGTGAAAATATTCGCGGGAGCCTGGTTTATATGCCGTAAGTCTTGAAATACTTTGTTGCGTATGTAGCGTCGAGGCGCATCAAATTTTATTTGTGCATGCAGAAGAAAAGATGGAAACAATTGCCACAAACCTGAGGCGAATCTACTTTTGTTTTAGAAGCTAACTGCGCTGTTGGACAGGCTGGAGGACCACCGGGAGGAGAAAATTCACAGACTTCAAATGCCTTGACAAAACCTAAACGCATACTGACCATACTGCCTCCACCTGGAAATACACAAAATATAATCCTTAAGCGTATAGACGAAACCTTAAATTTGACCTGCATTATAGAATTTCAAGGAAATGGAGCGCAAGAAAATAAGTCTGCCGCATCAGGAGCAAATGATCCTCCGTATAAATTGTCTTGGTACTTGCCAATGATCCCACAAAACAGGTATGTGACGGAAGGTCTTTCGTTGTCTAGAATAGCATTTTGGAAGAGTAACAAGAACTTTATTATTTGCGTAAGTAGTGAAATGCTTCTGAAGTTTAATCATAAACAATCGAGAATCTAGAGTTACTACATCAGTTTTCCTTTCTATACAGCAAGCATCGAACAACTTTAATTGACGACCCGAGTGGAAATTATCTGACAGTTATTGTCACCAACTTGAAGGAAAGTGATTCCGGAGATTATAAATGTGAAGCCACAGTATTAAAAGGAGGCAATCCTGAAACCTTTGAGTCAAAGTTAGTCAAAGTCACGGTGAAGCCTAGTAAGTCACGTTTGGTTAATGCTCGTCAATCAGCAATTGAAATAATTTTGAAGCATTGATTTTCATTCATGCAACACAAAGGTAAACTATTGAATCGGTAATATGCTGAAATTCCAGAAAAAAACAGTTGCGGCGATCCTCTTTTTCATTGTTCTACGGGTGAATGTATACCTAGGCATTATATGTGTGATGGCTACAGCGACTGTAAGGAAAGCTCGGACGAATCTAGATTTGTATGCGGTAAGTTGAATCTCAGTATTTCAAATACTATGTAATGCTCACTTGTAGTGGTCATTTTATTGTGTTCCGTAGAGCAAAAGTTGTTTTGTTAAATATTTCAACAGGCACTTCAAATCCTTGCGATGGAAAAATAAGATGTGATGACGGTCGCTGCATTTCTCGGGCTTGGTGTTGTGAAAGAACAACGGATTTGAACTGTTCTGTTGCCGTCACACCTCCTTGCTGTAAACACCTGCAAACCGGTAAATGCAAGCTCGGTCCAGATTCGAATTTCTCACATTTTTTCGGACTGATTTTGATTTGTATTATTCTGTCACCCTTATAAGGACTCCATGGATCGGATCCATATCAACCGCAGTTGCACCAATTGAGCGACATGGGATTCTTGCAAACAACCATTTACACCGTAATAGGTATATGTGTGAAAGTTTGTATTTTATTTTCGTAGAGGGGCTTCCAATATCATGTGTACAATACTATGTGGTTGGTTTTTGTAGGATGTGCAATGGCTTTTATGTTCATCATCACCATTATGGTTATCGCTATATGCAGAGTACATTTAAAGCGCACCAGTCTACCACGGTATCCTCACCACCTTAACCAAGCCTCACAGCGGCAAGATTCTTGGGGAAATATATTTTTGCACTATTCGGGAGGTTCGTGTGTTTCTCTTCAAGTGAATCAGAAATAGAATGACGAAGTTCGGAAATATTAACTGCACAGTTTTTCTCTCAGGTGGAAATATGCCATGTCCGTCAGCTACCTCGGGGCTTCTGGTTACATATAATATTAATAACGGTGTACAGTTCGTTGGCCGCCCTGCAAACCCACCTCCATACAGCGAAATTGTTCGGGCTCCTCCAAAAGAAGGACCTCCTCCGCCATATGCATCCGAAGAAAATATCGCTCTATCTGCCTCGTCGTCTTCCACAAACCACGATACTGCAATTGCTGGACCGTCTGCTAGTGTTGGGATGCCATTAGGAGCGTTTCAAACAGCGGGTAGAGTTTACACAATCGAGGAAGATCCGGATGCTGCAGCCCACCAAGCGCTTCTATCGGAAAATAATAATGGTGATATTAATGGCAACAGCACCATGGAGATTCAAGTTGAACCAAACAGCAATCGCACTCCTGCTCCTAATGAATCCACAGTACCGACTGATTAACCTGCTTAATAGGTGCAGCTTACCTGATTCGTAAAAGTTAGCCTAGAATTAATGAAAACTGTTATTACTCATTCGCGCAGCTTATATTGAGGATATTACGGCTTTCGTAGCTATAATATCTTAGCGCGCATACACTCTTGATGGGATTTAAAAACTAAATCTACCAAGGTTATCTCAAGTATGTGTGTTACTCTATTGGTGGTAATATTCTGTAAAAGCAAGTAGCAAAAGTCAAGGTAAATATTTTAGAAATCAATTTTGTAACGATAATACGGGCTAAGTGCATTTTGCAAAGCTCTCGCCATATCTAATGTACGACTAAGGCCTTCCTTCTTTTAACTTCCCTACTTCTGTTTTTAAGTGTAGCATATTTATCCGAATTGTGCCATATTATTTGCAAAGAACTTAGTCTCTCTAATATCGACTGGAGGTTCCAAAAATAGTGCAAGAAATATAGTATCCGCGACCATATGTCGGAATAATCTAGATTTCACAAAAGTGAAGCATGGTAGGAAGAGATGTGTATCGCGGCGAACCCAACAAAAGTTTACATAATTTTTTAATGATAATCCTTTTTTTGCACTTAAAATTCACTAGGTTTGGTCTACGAGCACAGAAAGATGTGCTGATTATTGAATTACACCCCTTTGTAATAGCAGTATTGTTTAGCACGGATTTTAATGCGTTTTAAATATGTACGAGTATGAACCTCTGACTGGGACTGGATTAAGCAAGTATCCCCTGAACTATAACATAACCAAGGTGTTGAGATAATCTAGCTGAATGATTAGGCAGCTATTTCGGATTAGTGAGATTAACGGGAATAGTATGATTGCTTAGTTATTGCAAGTGCATTATTTTTTTATACAAACTTATTATTATGCTGTAGTCTACTTTTGAGTTACCCAGTTACATATCGTAGTCGGGTATAAGTCCTTGCTTTCTCTTCTATTCTTTTTTTTGTATAGCTTTCTTCGTCTTATAATTCTGCCGCTAACCAATTTGTGTAAGCATGATTCTTTTTCCCAGCTAATTTATCTCCTCATCCGAATTTTATCAATAACCTATCCCCCTGTCAAGAGATATTGTACGTGTTTCCCCATAAAATGAAAAATGCAGTAGAAGAAGAAGTAACTTTTTCAGTTGGTTCATTGGGCTGCAAAGCGCGTTTCTGGCGTCACAACAGGGCAGAGAGAGATTTAAACTGTGTATTTATTCTCAAGTTTCAATAAGGCATTTATCATCTTCGAACCACTCATGAACATGATCAAATTCGCAAATACGGCGAAGCTGTATCAACTACCTTACAATGTACTTAATGTTCTTGACCTAATATTTTAACTGTTATCTATTGTTAACTTTGCCAAATAATTGAGAAGTAGAAGTGGAGCGTAGAAAGAATAATGGAACTCTTCGAGTCAAGGTGTCCACAAAGCAGGATTATGGCAGTGGTAATAATGCCTACAACTTACTTTCTGCCTTATCATTTAAAAAATAAGTAATCCTACTCACCAGGAATCACTTAAGTTAGCTAGATTTAATTAATAGTTTTAGCTATGCATATCTGAAAATAAAATTCTTCGCATGAATGTTGCCATATCTTACATTAACAATGAGAAGTGTTTAATCCTTTGATTTTTTTTCATTCATCCTCTTTATTTGGCTCATGAGAGTTCAGTTCCTTATGATTTTGACTATTCAGCCTCCCAAAATCCCGATTCCGTACTGCAACTTCAGTTTTCGTATTCGTAAGCATTAGCAATTGGCTTCAACTGTATATCAGTGGCAAATCATGAGCAGCTCTCTCTATACATACGGGCATTCATGATTCACTTCATTTATTACTGTGACTCCCGAGTGTCTTCCTACGGGAGTTTTTGAGTCGTATACTCCAAAACAAGAGCACGTGCTCAAGGTACGCATACATAAGTATGTACAAGATTCTTATGTAACAACAGCTTTACCACAGCTTAGGCTTCATTCATGTGCCCGATGGTACTCTACCCCCGAGGGATTTACGAGAGAGTTGCAAAACGGCGGAACAGAAGACAATAACACCCGCGATATGAGTTCGGAGAGAGACCCGATAGATAATCGCGCGCCGACAAGGGACAGTAATTTGCGAAAAGCTAGTTGTACTAAAGCCTACCTTCTACACTCTTCCTTTACACCCATTCGGAAGCCCATGCGGGATCCGGACGTTTGCGAGTAGCAAATCCGTACAGAGAGTGGACCGCATTCTACCACCGGGTGCAGTCTCTCAGAAAATAAATAGTTTTGCAATTATAATAATATCCTAGTTAATCACAGTGGTTGTGTTATACCATACCGACTTTGAGGTACATAATTCCAGTTGTGTTAGGATAACTAATAACACCCCGTCTGCCCGAGTTCAGCCCATAAATATTATATTGCAAATATATTTACTTATCTTATCTTGGAGAAACATTTATTCGACTAAGTTCTGAGTTGTCCGAGGACGGTTCCAGAAGTAAGTAAAAATATATGTGTTTTATGCCTTAATTTTCTTTCTCTATTTCAGTTTCATTATATTAATATCCGATTAAAGTAGAGCTGCTTAATATTTAGCCATCATTTAATCACTAACAAGAATTCCCGGCTCATGAAACGATTGTTAGTATATGTATAGTACAAGAAAAAAACGGCGTAAAGTTTGATTAGATTAACGCTACTTACTCTATTTGATATTTAATGGGTGAGGTTATCATTAATTTATTTTATAGTAATTCTTTTGCCGTGTCAAACGCGGGTAAATTGCAGGTAGAGCTATGACATTAATTGGAACTTATCCAGAATTAGGCAAGAAGACTCTTACTCGGATATTGGGAGGTAGAGTAATCTAGTAATAATTTATATATATTATTATATAGATAGAGTCGATGAACACAGTGCGCTGTGTGTTGACAAATGCTGCGATAAGATGAGATTATATATCTGATTCTAGAACACGTGTCTTTTCACCACGATGTTAATAGTCATAATTAAGTAAAACTATGGATTTATACCTATATATATCGGTTTGTAGGATAGAAACGGGTCCCTCGATTATGATCAGACGTTGATTGAAAGCTTGACTCGATAATTGTGAGCTAATTTCGTAAGCATAAATTCTTTGCCGCTACCATAGATACAGGGTGTTACACTCCGTCGATACTATTTTTTTTCGTTTTGCATCAGAAACTTATTACTTTCTCCCACTTGATTATTGCATTTCAATTGCTATAAAAATCTTATGCAAAACTATAAACATCTTGGCTTGAACTTCATAAGTTTTTCATAGTTTCTTCAAAGTTTCTATGACGTTTTTATGCTTATGAAACTATTACGTACTAACCGTAGTCTGAACAAATAATTCTAAATGTGCATTTCAGCTAGGTGTAAAGGTGGAAATTGATTTGATGGAAATTTTTAGCTTATATATCAGGAATTAGGTATATAAGGACGGTGCTCAGCCGAATATTGTAGTTGTATAACACTGTTTATGTTGTGAATAGTATCGATTCTATCTACAACATTAGAATTTCCTGCATCTTGTGGAGCATAGATTTTAGAGCGTTTTAACTACAGCACCGTCTTTACCACCTTCCCGAACAGTGAGCGAGTGGATGCAATAAGGGGTGGTTGTCTTGGACAAAGGATTACGAAGGGAGTGAGCATGACAGATAGTGAGAGTTGACCGCTACTGGTTATTATGAATGAGAAGTTTGTATACCGTCTGTGGGTGACCATGAACTGCCTGTATGCTGCAGGAAAGAGGTTTAATATGCTTGGAAATATAATGAACCGCCAACTTTTATCTCTCTGTGATGCGTATGACTCGTTTATAAACCTGAGTCGGAAGTGGTTTCCTGAGGTAGTAAGAAGGTAGATTCTGAGAGAAGATGACCGTATAAAACTCTTCTGCTTATTTTATTATTATGGTGAGTTTCGTGAATCGTTGTGCTATTTTTGCGGGTAATGTGGAAGTGTTCTGGTGTTGAAGTAATGACCGGCAGAATAAATGATAGCAGCAGCGAAACGAGCCAGCTTACGTAATGGCAAAATTTTCCGACTGTACACCACATAATTTCTGATATCAGTTAGTTCACTTGTCAGTTATCATAGTTGTAAGTTAAGCAACTAACATGCTGTGCAATTGGAGCCATTTATTTATGATTAGAGGATTTCTTGGTTAAACATTGAGCATGGAATGGATGGAAACTAAGCTGATAAATGATATTCTTCTTTGTCTTTCAGACTTGGACCAGTTCCTAGAATGCGGATGAGTTATACCGTCCACAGAATACAAACGGAAATATAGTAACCTGAGAAGAGTATTTTCTTGACTGGAGAAGAATTTTTTATACCCTTTGTGGTGGTATGAGTTACATAAACTTGTGATCCTTCAACACGCTTTAAATCCTGCAAGTCATTTACGTCCTGTCGAGCTGGTAGGCAAGAATGCAAATAGTTTCTCGTGTTTCCGGTGCCACTAAAATTAGTAAACGCTATTGCTAATAGGTTCTCGTAGTTTCCTAGAATATTTCTGCTATAGACAGCAGGAGAGTAATAGATAAAGGAATTGTTGTGACCATCAAGAATTTCCGTGCAAATAAATCTTCTTCTCAAGACAATTGTGTTACTGAGTGAAGATTGTGACAAGTGGGATTGGGTCGTGACAAAAATCTCATGCCAGCAAGGTACAAGAACTAGTCGTCGTTAGAGCCGTCAACTTTTTTGCTGTTTACACTTTATTTGACATGGATGACTACTGTGGATCTCCGTTGTGGGTAAGTTGCGTAAATCAATAGCTTATATCGTAAATTAAATATGAGTTAAGCTGAAAACGGTATTTGCAACAATAGTCAATCACATGCGAACAAGAAGCTACTGAGGCTTCTTTTCTTATAGTATAACGCACGGCATCGGTTGTGAAATATTGTCTGTCGCAAAGATTTGCATATTTGCCTAAAAATGTAAAGATTTTGCGTAGTCCTCCAACAGTTCCAGTTGTCTCCGTTCCGTTTCAGCTCCTTATTCTGAAATGGACAACAAGAAATTTCTCTTTGTCTAATCTGGAAGACGGAAGCAACCGGTTGTACCTCTGATACTCTTGTACATGTAGAATAGTGGAATCATGCAGATTTGATGAGCTAATTGTTCTTTTGCCGGCAAAATTATTAATGCAGCACACGAAGTCTTCCTTCCTACAGAACTTTTATTGGAGCTCTGTAGTTTTGTATGATCTGCCTATGTCTTGATCGTGTATATTCAGTTTCGTAGACTAAATGCCTACCTAAATCCTTGACATTCATCGATCCAATTCCAAAGTAAACAACTGACTGTCACTTAGATAAGGTGGTATGCACCAATCAATTGTAATACAGCGGATAAATATGTATAAAATATTCCAGCTTCTTTGGAAGCTGGGTTTCTGAGTTAACTCTGGTATGGACGACATAAATTTTCTTAAAAAAGCTATGGAACGGCGAAAAGGCCCTTATGCATTGAAATACCAGACAGTAAGAATACAGATGTAATACATAACTTATTGGAGACAACGTTTTCATTGCGTGTTTCACAGCAGGTAGAAGTTTTTTCTCGATTTACGTGAGGTAGAGCGGACATAGTAGCGAATAGTTTTAATAAATTATAATTTACATGACGGCGGTTTTGCAAGGAAGGAAGTGTTTTCTCACGTCACAATGAGGTGACAGGGATAACATGCTTTTACTATGCACCTATCACTTACAGAATTCCATATTCGATCCATTTCCTTTTCTGGACACTAGCAAGGATCATTTAGTGACGCTAAATATCGGGCGGTAGCAAGTACATTTAAATGTGACAACTGTTTTATGGAGCGATATAAATCAAACCTTGTTTCATTCTAGTAGAAAGGGTGGCCGGAGCTTTAGGAATATCAAGAAACAAAATGAGATGGTTGTTATGATAATGCGTGCGATAAATAGATTTCCAATGTGAACAGTCACTACATTCCTTCATTTATGGTGACAAATCATGCAAAAATGGCGGAGTATATAATTCTCATCGCCCATCAGTTCCAATGGGCCATCATCAAACAAGGTTTCATACTTTATTTAGATATGCGGTGCATGTGCGTGATTGCCTCTGCTGTCTGTAGAAAAGCTTTTACATCTTAACAAGCTCAATACTTCATGCAAGCTGGGGTGGAAATGAAAAGTAGATTTTGTTTTTCAACATTGTTTGTGATGTGATGATGGACATGAACGTTTTGAGTTTCTGACTTTTTTGTCCAGCTCCAGCGATGATTGCCACGTTCATACAAGGTGAGACTCAAGGTGAATGTTTTTGTACGACGCCTCTATTTACAAATACGCACACTAACTCTCCAGGCCAGACTTATGCATTCTGAGAGTCTCGCCGCCCAGAACACACACCTTCTAACGTTTTCCTCCGTAATAATTATGTATTGAGATGCTGAAAATATAATTATCCCCCATAAGCATCTCTGTCAGAGAAGATGGGTATTTTCGGACAATGTATCCTTGGTGAGCTCAGCTAGAAATTCGCACACTCATTAGTCATGAATTGGGATGTGGATCGGTGGATAATGGTTGATGGAAAAGAGCATTCTTTGGTTATAAAGGGCGATGCCAGACTATTCTGAACATGCCGTACTATCCAGGGACGATGAGTTTTTAATAAATTTGAGTTTGCGTAACCATCAATTTTCAACGTTTGCCCAAGGACATTTCGAGGTCTACGCACAATCTTTTTAGCACGTAGAAGGGATGTTGATTGAATGAGGTGTATGCACACGCATTTATGCGAGGCGCTTGTGGCAATTTACACTGCTGGTTCCAACACAGTGGTTCAAATGAAGCTTGCTAGCTACAATTTCATGCAGGTTGTGAGTGACTGGATAACGTATTGAAAAATTGGGTTTGAGTTCTTAAATTCTGTGTGCCGGTATGACTCATTGAGGTGACATAAATGGTAAATGGAATGGAAGCCAGGTTGTATTGAACAACCACGTTGAGGTGACATAAAGACTGATGTCTATATCAGAACAGCTTGAATTGTGATGGGTCCTTTATCCAGGTTTTGCACGGTGTAAAAGATGTTGCAATTGGCAGTTGAGCTTTTCGCACTGAGC
Source organism: Sminthurides aquaticus (assembly GCA_906901655.1). Lineage (NCBI taxonomy): Eukaryota > Metazoa > Arthropoda > Collembola > Symphypleona > Sminthurididae > Sminthurides > Sminthurides aquaticus. The sequence continues at coordinate 1,492,646 of CAJQTT010000001.1, forward strand.
AGTCCAAAAATAAAATGACAATGAGTCCGAAAACGTTTTTAATGTTTCTATAGGATTCAACAAGAACATGGTACACCGAGAATCCTGATCTGACTGTATGCTTTGAGAAAACTGTGCTGGTATGGATACCGTGTGGATTTCTCTGGCTATTCGGAGGTTTGGACTGTTACTACTCTGTGACCTCCCGATCAAAGAATGTGCCATGGTCTGTGTTCAACATCGCCAAGCTTGTTATAATTGCTTTGCTGTGTTGCCTCCAAATCTTGGAGGTGGCTAATTATTGGACTTTGGAAGTTGCTTACCCTGTCGGCCTTTATACGCCATGTTTAAAATTCGCGACTTTTGTAAGTATTTTGTAATCCGTCATATGAATCCATGCTACCAAGTATATAATGAAGTAGTCGCGTAAATATCACTTTTATAACCCTATTCTCGTACCGGTAGACACTGGCTGGTCTCCTACTCTTGTACACGAAGCACAGAGGTATTCGATCTTCTGCCGTCCAGTTCATGTTTTGGTTTCTTCTGCTTATTTGCGAAATACCTGGCTTCCGTACATCCATACTGGAAATCAAGCCGGAGGTTAGTAAATTGGTTGATACTAGAAGTTCCGATGAATCGGCCTCGTATGCAAGCGAATAACTGTATTTAATGAATGTATTTAATGTTTCCAGAATAAACTTTCAATTTTTGTTCTGGTAACCTACTTCCCGTTAGTGATCGGAGAGTTTATACTACAATGCTGGGCGGATGTAGCACCCGAATTCACGGATAATTTTAATATCAATGAGGTTTGAGATGCACGCTTTTTTATTAAAATTTAAGAACTGTATTACAGATACATACTACACCTTTACGTAGGTTTATTCTCACTGCCATTGTAATTCCATTTTTTTAAGCGGCCATGTCCAGAGGAAGAGTCATCATTTCTATCCCGGTTAACTTTCTTCTGGTTCGAAGGCTTAGCTTGGAAAGGCTACAGAAAACCTTTAGAGTATACGGATCTTTGGGATCTTAATTCGGAGGATAAATCTAAATCGCAAGTTCCAGTCTTTGATAAACATTGGAATAAAGCTCTCGCGAAAGCCAAAATGTAAGCATTTAGTTATACTCAGATGCAGTTTTGTATCACGCATTTACTTGTAATCAAAACATTGCACCTAGCTGCAGCTTGCTTGCACGACACAATTAGAGCATTTCATGTATTTATGCCGCAAAAAGGAAATTTTGGGATACTTTTGGGTGAGAGAATGAGGTTTTCAATAACTTTAACTCTGTGTATACACGAGGTTCAACATAGTTTTTAATCATTGCAGGATGCCGGACTCTAAAGCTTCATTCGATAGGAAATCAGGTTCGGTAGACTTCAAGCCAAAAGGGGGAAGTAGCTCAAAGCCACAAGCCAGCATTTTTCCTACTTTGTGTGCGGCATTCGGTCCAACGTTTGTACTTGGATCTATCTTGAAACTCATTCATGACTTACTTGTTTTCGTCTCACCACAAGTACTAAGGTGAACTTTCCTCGCTCGAATTGAAGGAATATATGAGTAATTATATGAGCAGTAATTTTAACTTGTACTCTTGTAGATTACTGATCTCCTTCGTAAGTGGAAATGAAGAAAACTGGAAAGGCTATTTATATGCGTCAATACTACTTATTACCTCATGTGTTCAAACATTAATATTGAGCCAGTATTTTCACCGAATGTTCTTAGTAGGGATGCGTGTTCGTACCACCGTCATTAGTGCTATTTATAGGAAAGCATTGCTGATTTCTAATGCAGCCCGAAAAGGTAGTAACTTGTTTTGTATAAGAACTTTCTTTCTAACCAAAGTGTTGTCTGAAATCCATTTTATTAATCATTTTATGTTTTAGAATCTACTGTGGGAGAAATTGTAAATCTGATGAGCGTGGATGCTCAGCGATTCATGGATTTAACAACGTATTTGAATATGATATGGAGTGCTCCGTTGCAAATCGCTCTTTCTCTGTATTTCCTTTGGGGCATATTGGGCCCGTCAGTTTTAGCTGGATTAGCTGTCATGATTTTGATGATTCCCATTAATGCCGTTATTGCTTCAAAGACTAAGAAATATCAGATCAAGCAAATGAAGTATAAGGACCAACGCGTGAAACTGATGAATGAAATTCTTTCTGGCGTAAAAGTAAGTATATAATGCTTTACCATTCTGGTCTGAGCTATAAAAAGTATAGTACTAACGGATCAACCTTAACTACTAAGGGGAGTAATATAAGGGGGTAAAATATTGATGACGAAATTATTCTTTTAACAGGTACTAAAGTTGTATGCTTGGGAACCATCCTTTGCTGACCAGGTCAATAAAATTCGTGCTAAAGAAATTAAGGTCTTGAAAGATGCTGCCTATATGAATGCTGGAAGTAAGCTAATGAGCGAACTATAACTTTTTAGTTTTGATACTAACAGATTATGCAAGAAGATCTTGACTAAGTTTTTCTTTGGTTTACAGCATCATTCATTTGGTCCTGTGCCCCATTTTTGGTGAGTGCATTTCCGACTGTATAGCAGAAGCTAGCAGCGAATTATAAGTTATGAAAACCTGTCATCCGATAATTTAGAATTAGTAATGAAATACGTGGAGGCTATTCATTTATTTTGAATTTACGAAGCATAGGGAAAGTGTGTTTGAAGTTGTGATAATCTTAAAGGTGGCCTTGGCTACTTTTGCGACGTATGTCCTCTCTGATCCGAAAAACGTGTTAACGGCTGAAAATGCGTTTGTCTCTATTTCGCTACTTAACGTGATCCGGATGCCTATGAACATGCTAACGACAGTGATAGCTCTGTCGATTCAGGTCTACAAAACATTCGGAATACTTTTCTTTTTGCGGGCGCGAAGCTTTACAGGAAAATATTTTGTGTTTGTAACTTCCACCGACCACTTTTTGCTCATTGTATTCTGTAGAAATAGGGAGTCTGTATACGGCTATGGATTATTGTGAAATATGACCAAGTGGAAGCTATCCAAAGCACCATTAATTAGAGGGCTTGTGAATGTGACGGAATATTTGTTGGGGCGCTAGTCTAAACACACGTCTTTGTCAATTCAATGCTTAACAGGTTGCAGTTGTATCCTTCGCAACGTATGTATTATCAAGTGATGAGAACCAGCTAGATGCACAGAAGGCCTTCGTTTCCTTGTCGTTGTTTAATATTCTCCGATTTCCATTGTCCATGCTTCCAATGATGATCTCCAGCTTGATTCAGGTTTGAAACGGTAGCTTATTTGTACCGTATTGTGATTTGCTATTGCATTATGTATTAAATTATCTACTCCTCTAGCAGCATGAGTATTATTAAACATCTTAATTTATTCGGCTTTGCTTCTCACGGGTTGGATTAATTATTAATCGAATATTGTAAGGAACTTTACTATTCATTACAGGCCAGTGTAAGTATGAAGCGTATGAACAAGTACATGAACGCCGAAGAAATTGACCCAACAGCAATCTCACACGATGCTCACGAACGTACGTTGTATTCAAATAATTTACTTTAAAGGTGGTGCATCAAAGCTTAGAAATTTTGATGGTGGTTTAACTTTTTCTTGGTCATTACAGGTGACCCCGTAGTCATTGAAAATGGGAACTTTTCTTGGGAAGCTGACGCTACTACGTTAAAGAATATTAATTTGCGGATTAAAGACGGCTCTCTTGTTGCGATCGTGGGCACTGTGGGATCTGGAAAATCTTCATTATTATCGGCGATACTGGGCGAAATGGAAAAGAATACCGGTCGTGTAAACACCAAGGTAAATAGCGGGGGAAATAATATTTGAAGCTAAAATTGGTTTGGGTTGTACACTTTAGTTTGTATCTAATTAAATAATTTGGTGCCTACAGGGATCAATTGCGTATGTTCCTCAGCAAGCGTGGATTCAGAATTCTACCTTGCGAGACAACATTTTGTTTGCTAGACCTTTTGAACCCGCTAAATACGACAAAGTTATAGACTCGTGCGCTTTGAAGCCTGACCTGCAAATACTTCCAGCTGGTGATAGAACTGAAATTGGAGAGAAGGTACAAAGCGTTGAACTTCCAAGTCTGTAAAGCCCAAGTAAATTTATATCACGTCAATAATTTGTAATTTTATTAGGGCATCAATCTCAGCGGGGGCCAAAAACAACGCGTTTCGCTTGCTCGGGCAGCGTACAACAACGCAGATACATATCTCCTCGATGATCCTCTAAGCGCGGTCGACTCGCACGTTGGAAAGCATATATTTGAGAATGTTTTGGGTTCGAAGGGATTACTGAAAAGGAAAACCCGAATTTTAGTGACACACGGTATTACTTACTTACCTCAAATGGATAATATTATCGTCATGAAAGATGGACAGATAAGTGAGACAGGAACATACAAAGAATTACTGGATAAAAAGGTGAAATTGATTCCGCTTCGACACATTTTGAGCAACACAACATTATTAATTATTAATTATATGCAAATATTTTAACGCGGACTTTTTCTTGGAACCTTTAGGGAGAATTCGCGGATTTCCTGATTCAGCATATTAGTAGTGAGAATGAAGAGGACTCATCTATCTTAATAGAAGACTTGGAGGAAATCATAGGTTCAAAGGAGGATCTTAACAGGTTGCGACAACGCTCCCGGGTATCTGAAAGTACCGAGGCAGGCGGTGATCACTCCCACTCCATGCAACGTCAAATGTCAATATCTTCACAGGTAGTCACAATAAATAGAAGTAGTTGGCTACAGAGGACCAACAGGTTGTGGGTGTGATAACGTGAACGGGTTACATGTATGTTTGTTTTTTATATGTAGACAAGTGGAGATAAATCCTTGTCACCGCAGAGGAAACTCAGTAAGACGATAGAAAACGGGAAAGCTCCACCAAAGACAAACGCGGATGCAAATAGACTTATAGAAGCCGAAAAGGCAGAAACAGGAAGTGTCAAATTTAGCGTTTACCTTCACTATCTGAAGGCAGTAGGATGGGTCATGGCGTTTGCTACATTGTTCATGAACTTGGTGTTTCAAGGTAACACATCTGACATTACGTTTCTCTCCAGTCTTCAAGTAGTTCTGTGGTTGGATGCGTTTCGATTTTTTCATCAGGTTTCTCCGTTGGATCAAATATTTGGCTTTCGTACTGGTCTAACCAAAATAGTGGAAACAAAACAGTTACTCCAGGGGAAACGGACATGTATCTCGGCGTATACGGAGCTCTTGGTTTGGGACAAGGTATTGAAGTTAGACCATTTCCATAAATCATCACGATTTATCTTTATTAACATTAATTGATTCAGTTCCAAGAGAAGTTACTCCTACGAAAGAATGTTTTCGTAAAAAGAAAGTAACGAAAAGTTTTGGGGTTACGCCAGAATATCTAGATTTGGAGGATTAGAAATAGATGCAATTAGGTTGCGTCACACCTGAGCAAATGTTTACGATCGAGTTTTCCTTTCAGCTATTTTTGTTCTGGCTTCGGCAATGATGATTGCACTAGGAACACTTAAGGCGTCTTCCACGTTGCATTTAACAATGTTATATGCAGTACTGCGATGTCCTATGAGCTATTTTGATACAACCCCCATTGGAAGAATTGTAAATCGCTTTGCAAAAGATGTCGACACGACAGACAATATTCTCCCCGGAAATATTCGTCCATTGTTAAACTGTTTTTTCTCAGTTAGTCCCGTTTGATCATTCGGGAATTTATAGACTTTTCGCATCGTATGATTCTCTGTCTTCCGAAATTCGAAGTTGTTTGTCCAAAATTGGGATATTTATCAACCCTACTCTCTAGCACAGTTTAGTCTTGTAACTCGTGAAAGTCGATCCGAATATTAAGCTTCTGGAAGTCACTGTTCACACTGCTTCTCGCAATATATTGTTTTGTCGTCAGATGGCTTTTTTGGGGGTATGCTGATGCTGTGAATTTCGTTGAAATGGTTTTTATCCTTCATTTTTCATTGAATGTTTTCGACTAGCTTTAACTGCCCTGATCGGATCGTTCACGTTGTATTATTCGGCGTTGACGGCCGCAAAAGTGTTACACGAATCTCTGCTATTGAATGTCCTTCGAAGTCCGATGCATTTCTTCGATACGACACCTTTGGGAAGAATTTTGAATCGCTTCGCTAAAGATGTCGATGTTTTGGATAATACCTTGACTCAGATTTTCCGCGGATGGATACATTGCTTTTACGGGGTATATATTAGAATAAGCTCATGTTAAACTTATCTTGACTGCGGTTAAATTTGGAAATACTTTGTTTTGCGGTGTGTTGTGGTTTGGAGTTCTTGCTTTTGCTTGGGGGTTATTTTTCTTCCTGCATTTCAGATTAATGAAATTTAAGTATCATTCGTAAAATTTAGGTAATAGCAACAATTACAGTAATCAGTTACAGTACACCAGAGTTTTTGGCCGTCGTTCTACCTACTAGCATTATTTACTATGCTGTCCAGGTAATCTAAGTTTTTAATAATTTTCAGATTTTCGGTTTTTTTATGATTTTTATAATGTCTGAATTTCCTTGCAGCGTTTCTATGTAGCCACATCTCGGCAGCTAAAAAGATTAGGTAAGCGGGTTCCCACCTCACCTAGCAGTGCAATTTTTGTCATATTTGGTTGCACTAACAAAACTTACTTTCAGAATCTGTTTCGCGATCGCCTATTTACTCTCATTTTGGTGAAACGCTCACGGGTGCGTCTACAATCCGGGCGTATTCTATGCAGGAAAGATTCATACATGAATCGGAGGCAAAAGTAGACCATAATCAAATCGCTTATTACCCGTCTATAGTATCTAACAGGTAAGTTAGTATTTGTATTTCGTCGTCACTTATTTAACGTGGATGCCCGTTTTTCTGCAGTTTATTAACTTCTTCGCCCGTTGCAATTGTAGATGGTTGGCTGTCAGACTTGAAACAATAGGAAACTTTATCATTTTCTTCGCTGCTTTGTTCGCCGTTTTGGGGCGAGAGACGTTAAGCCCGGGGCTTGTAGGTCTGTCTGTTTCATACGCCCTGCAACTGACACAGACCCTTAACTGGCTTGTTAGAATGACTTCAGATGTGGAAACAAATATAGTAGCTGTGGAACGTATCAAGGAATATGGAGAGACTCCCCGTGTAAGTTCATATTATATTTTACATGACGAATGTGCGTTGGAGAAGCATTTCTTAGAACCCAAGTATCGTCCAATTGCATTACCGATTCTTTCATTGCAGGAAGCGGATTGGGAAACTGAAGGTAGAAAACCTCCAGCAGGCTGGCCCGAAAAAGGACTCGTAGAGTTCCAGCATTATCAGTGTAGATATCGTGAAGGTCTAGACCTAGTTCTACGAGACGTAACTTGTCGCATTGAACCCGGTGAAAAAGTAGGAATAGTGGGTAGAACTGGCGCAGGGAAATCCTCTCTAACATTGGGTCTTTTCCGAATCGTTGAAGCTGCAGGAGGTTCAATTATCATTGATGGACAGAATATCGCAAACCTAGGATTGCATGACGTGCGGGGCAGGCTGACAATTATTCCGCAGGTAATAAGTCGATTCTTCTCCAGAAGAGTCAATAACTAACTTGCAAGGGGCTACGGCCATTTATCCGCCAAGTGTAAAGGATATTGAGTGTTAAATATTATTACTTTAAATTATAGGACCCGGTTCTTTTCTCTGGCACATTGCGGCTCAATCTGGATCCGTTTGAAAAATACCCTGATGATGACATATGGCGAGCTCTAGAATTGGCACATTTGAAATCCTTTGTGAAAGGATTAACAGCTGGATTAGAATACGAGACCTCCGAGGGGGGTGAAAATCTGAGGTAAGAATGGATAGCTATTGCATCATTTTTGCCAGTGATGCTTATCGTTAAAGTATCATATATTTTGTATTGCTCCCCAGTGTTGGGCAGCGACAGTTAATATGCTTAGCTCGTGCTCTGCTACGAAAAACCAAAATATTGGTACTTGATGAAGCAACTGCAGCTGTAGATTTAGAGACCGATGACTTGATTCAAGCTACAATTCGAACTGAGTTTAAGGACTGCACTGTCCTGACAATTGCTCATCGACTTAATACTATCATGGACTCAACGAGGTATGATAGAAATGTTCTTTTACATATACTTAGGGATGCAAATGAAGTGTGTACTAACTAAGTATCACTTCATCCGCTGAGATTAATCGGATGCAAACGAACGCATGTGCACTACTGTAATGTGTAAATATATTTAACCACTGTCGTCCTTGTGCTTTCCAGAGTAATGGTTCTCGACAAAGGAGAAATTCGTGAGTTCGACAGTCCTGCTAACTTGATGAAGAATAAGCAATCTGTATTTTATTCGATGGCTAAGGATGCGGGATTGTAATTACTGAATAATTTTACGATATTCCCTTTATGGTTACTTTATGATCATCAGGACCTCTGTTAACTATCATTGAGTTACTTAATGGCAGGAGAGTATTTAGTGGCAAACGTCTCCAAAAGCATCTACGGCTGGCACAGAAGAGCAGTAGAAATGTTTTGTAAAAGTTTTATTTCTTGAACAATGCTGGTATTTAATATACATGCGCAACTAACTGTGATGTGTATCCGTGCAACAGGAGTGTGTTGCTTCGAAGCCTGACTATTAGATTAATGAATTAATGTACTTGAGATTTGCGAAAGCAAAGTAGAAATTTTTTCGTCTACTCTTGAAACTTTTCGGGGAAGATACTTTATTAATGGAGAATCATTGCACAATCTTGACGATTGCTAATTATAGGCAATTGTATCAGTATGCAGGTATCTTTCTCATTGACAAACCTCAAGTATTCGTAGTATGTGACTGCACCATATTTGCATTCCAAATGAATGCTTATCTGTTCGAATAAAAGTGTACTTAATTACTTCACCTGGCTTAAGATAAATATAACATTACTCACCACGCTTGTGAACCAAAGCTTGGCTAAAAGGTTAAATTTCTATAAGTTCTTTAGTTATAAAAATAAACACAAGTCTTAAGTAGTATCACAACAATCCGAAACCGACAGGTAAATACTAGTTACAAAATGTTTCCTTGACTTCACAATAGGAAGATGTTCATCTGATTTCCGATGGCAGATGTAAGGTTATTTACTTTACGACTTGGATTTCACATTCCGTATTTGCTTCAGACTGAAACATGACTAAACTCTTATATGACTAATTCTATATTTTAAAAGCGTTACAAAAGGCTACTATGATTTCAAGTTGTAAATTTACTAAATTTACAGATTCAGAGTCAACCATTAACCGTTGATGCATGCTGTTAGTATGAAACGAAGCCATGGCGTATCCGTTCCAGTACAAATAACTTGTGCCATTTCACGGGATCCGAGCAACTCCTTACAAACACTGCTAACTCTTTATGTCACCCCTTAGAATTTGCAGTAATGACTACGTGAATTGAATCTACTAACCACAACACAGGTACTTAATCCTATTTTCATAATACGCCAAAACAACATGAGGAAATTTGACAGTCGTGAAGATTGCTGGAACGAGATCCATATCTTCTTTTCCTTCCCATTTCACGAGGTGAAGGACTTCTCCGTTAGCATCAGTCGCTCCCATTATAGCTTCTGCAATAAGCCCTCGAAAGTTATTGCAATCAACAGTTTTCCGGTGACTGTCGAATCTTCCAGCTCGTTTTCTTCCTTTTGTTCTTGGTGCCCTCGACACGGCAACAGCGGGTGTAGGTTGCACGTTTTCACACCGAACGTTCCCCAAAGATGCTATAGAGTCCCAAAGGTTGTCTGATCTGTTGAAAAATATAACAGTGAGAACTACTGAAAATTATCAAACAATTTTTGCTCCAGTCGCGGCGAAAGTAAGTAATATTGCTTCTGTTTGTAAAAACTGGCAGCAGGTGCCGGAATTAAATTCTCTGAAAGCAACCTACCGAATACAAAGATATGACAACGGCTTGACTTTATTGCGAATTTTGGATTTACAGCAGGTGGAGCTACTATCGCATGTAGCGCAATGCAACAATAGAAGCTGATTCCTCGTCCACCCGGAATCTCTTTGTTCCATTCTTATCACTAACTGGACCACGTGAGTTTGACCATAGTTGCAAAAACCTTTCGCTTGGTCACCATGCCTTATGTATATAGGAAGCTGAATCACACGTACCTCGCATCCTGAATGATGATATTTCCATCGATCTGTTCAAGAGTGGTGCGCGGGTAGGGTCTGGGTTTGCGCACCCGGATCGGAACGAGGGAATTCCCGCTGATGAAACATATATTCTCCTGCTTGTATTTGACTTTCATTCTCGTCCCTTCTCGACTTGTTCCGGAACAACCAAGGATAACAATTTGCCCTAACACACACGTGCTGCAATGTTTATTCCTTTCCGATGAAGTTTTGCTCCTCTATTTTTCGCAAAATTCAACCTCAGTCCTGAACGTTGATGTGTAAGCTCAAAATTCCAAGCTTTACAGGAATCAGCGCTTCAATCCCTTCTTCTTCTTCTTAGTATCTTAATGTTTGATGTTGATGTTTGCTGGAGTAAACATTTACACTTCCAGCCACCCGCACCGGTGGGAAACACGGAAAAGAGTAGGTATGAGGCTTAAACACGTGGGGAATTAAATGCCGACTCTTCTGGTGCACTTCACTGTGAGAGAGAGCTAGGAAATTGCAGTTGCAGTCAACTGTGTGTCGAATGTCTCTTTAACCTGCACACAGAAATCTCCATAAGGAAACTCGCTTATGTTTTCCAGCAAGAGGAGCGTCAAAATTTGCTTTGTCTCACTAAACTTGGACAGCGTCATCCACGAACCTCATGCAGCTCTTTAAACTGTGTGTTTGCAATCACTGATGGAAAACTTGAAGCGGTTAGGGATTTTAGACGCACCAAGAGTATAATAAACTAACTCCCCAGCCACTCTCATCTCTGTTTCTTACAAAAGGTAAAGACTTTTTAAACGCGGAATACATACGTTTCAGCTCTACAGAGGGTGTATCAAAATCTTTCAGTCTGTCTGGGTCTTTTAGTTGGCTTGAATACGTTTCCCCCATGCGAGTGGGAGGGAATGTGTGATCTCAAGGACAGCTCTATGGGCATGTAAATATCTAATAAAAATGAATCCTGCCTCCTCTCTCTTTACTCTATGTCCAGATCTTCTCGCAATGCGCCATGCATTAAATGCGGAGATGAATAGCCGCATAGAATGAATAAAAAATGATTCGCAATTCCTCTCTGAAGCAAACCTCACAGCTTTGCCAGTTCCAGGTACTCTTGCCACCATTAGTTTGCAACAGTTTAATTCTCACTCACACCACTCATTAACTGTGAGCTGTGACTATCTAACCAGGCTTCATAACATTGCATTCAACTGCAGCCTAGATCACCTTCCCATCCATGAATATATTTCCGTCTCTTGCAAAAACATTCTTCGCCAACATTGGCAAAACTTGCATTACACTTGCCATGACCTTTTTTGAAAAATCGAAGATATCCAGCATAAATATAACTTTTAACAACATTTTTTAATGGTGACAGATTCTGTCGCTCCTTTTTTGTCGCTCGAATTTTGTTTCAAGCTCACTGGGATGCTAGTAATTCATAGTACATAAAGCGCTAAAGTACATTCGTTTTGTAAGTCTATGCGAAAATATAGGGAAATTCTGTCAATCTATATGGTTACAAAAGTGTCCTTGAGAAAAACAAGGACGGTGGGGAGAGTGCCAGACACAACTGCACCTACGGAGGTTTGCATGTTTCCCAAATATAAGCACCAAGGGCTAACGTTTTGTAAATTCGATCAGTCACTCATACGTAGCTATTCACCCACGGCACCAGAAGAGTTGGGAGGAGACGCTATACTATACAAATGCGAACGTTGAAGGGTACAAACCCGCCTTCTTTTGTCAGTACCATTTGCCTTCTTTGATCCTCAAGGATACCCTAAAACGATGCATATCTCTTCTTCCTATAGTCTCATCAGGCTTCATCTACTTTAGTAACGACAATAAAGTAAAAGCTTCGTCGAGGAACAACCACTACGAAATTGTACTGTAGTTACTAAAAGACGAATAAATCAATACGGCTTCAGAATCTTTACAATCTTCGTAAGACCTGTCTGACATCTATCTCAATATAGCAGGGGGAGGGAACTTACTCTTGACCTTTGACCTTGCAATGTTTTTAGGTTATAGGTCTTTCTCAGAAACCCGCAAATCCAAAATTTTAGCCCCGTACGACAAGAATTCACGGAGATAGAAATTAGTGAAGTCTCAGAAAATGCGATTTGGGCCGCATGGACGCTTAAATGGGAATTAACATGGAGATTTGGGAGAAAAAAGATGACAGTTTTGCTTACTTTGGCGCGTATGCTATACAAAGGAATAGCGCTCCGGTACATAATTTCTATCTCCGTGAGTTCTTGTCGTTAGTGTTGTTTCAGATCAATCTGTTTGATCTAGATCTGATCTAGATCTGGGCATCTAGATCAAATCAGATCGTACCAAATTCCGCTGATCTGGTAATAAGATCAGATCTAGAACCAGATCAGCTGCAGTCTAAGATCTGGTATCTGGTTGCAAAAAATTCACTGAAAAAAATAATGCTTTTTAGCGTTACATTAACTTTTCTCGTAGAAAAGCCATTCCGAAGCCAAACATATAACTTTTTTTTCGTTTAGCCTTAGTCCTTCCCGTCAGTCAAGCTATAATTTGTGATGACGAACCCAGTTATTTTTAACTACGCTGCTTGTTAGTTGTATCGAACTGGAATATTTCTCTTTGTACTAGTTTTTATACCTGAATTTCAACTGAAAAATGCTTTTGTTCTTGCAAACGTGTCTAATTTTTGGTTTTAATATAAAGAAATCTGATACCCGAAAAAACCAGACGTGATTTGGATTTTTTCAGAGATCTGATCTGGTTTTTCAGATCAGATCAGATCTTTCGCATCTGTGTAATCTAGTTGCTAAACCAGATCCAGATCTAGATCTAGATCAGGCAAAAATCGTGATCTTTTCCAACACTACTTGTCGTACGCTAAAATTTCGGATTTGCGGGTTTCTAAGAAAGACCTATAACCTAAAAAAATTGCAAGGTGAAAGGTCAACGGTAAGTTCCCTTACCCTGCTATTCAGGTGTAATGCAATCCAAATCTAACTATGAACTAACGAGTGCATGAAATGGGTGGACATATGCACAGGATCGTGTTCCAAATATCGTGAAAAACTGACTTATCCGTCTCTTCTTCTTTCTTCTCACATTCCATTCACGCTTAATGCGACAGCTCGTTACACAAAACGTTTATTAGCAATCTTGTTCATTAGCCTTAACAGAATTTGATCATCAAGTTTGTTACTATTTGCCGATACCCTTGCAGCTTCGAATGCGGGGAATATGGTCGTTCAAGCTAAGTTATTTACAAAATACAGTGGCATTCCAGTATACGGAAAATGCCTCTACATATCACAAATGCTGCTCGATCATAGCTTCCAGTTTTAATTTACGGATCTCATCCTCCATTTGTTTGCAGACGGGATATTCAAGAGCGTCAATTATTTGTTTCCGGAATATGTTTGGAAGGATATTGAAGGCAGCCTCCACGACGTAATCCAGAGTTCCTGCTCCATCCGACAAGACGGCAATATTTCCTATGTCTAAGTCTATTTTGTCTATAGAGGGCATGAGGTCTAGATTTGCGGGTTGCTGAAGTTTAATGGCTACTTTCACGTAATCCACTATGAATGTTATTTCCCCACGGCGGCTTGCCAAGTTTCGCACAATCCCCCAAGACCAATTGTACTGCCCTATGATCATTAATATCAAGTTTACTTCATTAATGCTGAAAGTACTACGGTATGATTCTTTCGGCGTCCCACTAAATTTCTATTTACCTTTAAGGTTTTCTGCACCGACATGAACTGTGACATGAATCGTGTTGTTTTCAAAACTGATTCCAATTGTTCCCGTGCGATGTATCGTGGACAGGCCTTCCAGTTGCCCATCAGTTAGCTCAAACGAGGATGACCAGTAATCAGTTTTGTAGTCAGGGAGTTTTAAAGGATCGAGGTTTTTCTCTTTCATCAGTTTCCTGAAAATGAAAGCAACTACGTCATTTAGATCGGTTCACATCCTACTTGAAGCGGAAATTGTACTTGTTTGGTAGGTTAGCTTACCGGGCTGATGAAATGGCCATGTCCAGCGGATTGACAGAGTTGGGAAATTGTTGCGGCACGTTTCTTGCTTCTCTGTTTAACGTCCCTCGAAGATTTGTCTCTACTTCTTGTAAGATAACTGGTTTTATACTGTCAAATAAAAATCCTCCGATGGAATTTACCAGGCCCTGAAAACGACAAAACACTGACGTTTTTAGCATTCCAGGGAAGCAGCCAGAATTTGTGAAGAAAATTGTAGTCTCACTTGAAACAGCGACGCCATCCATCCCAGGTTTTCGAATTTCATTTTGATATCCTGGAACTTAATATCAGTATCTATTCCTTTCACCCGGAGAAAGCCTTCTGGAGAGACGTCGAATTCTCCTTTCCCTTCCGTTGAAACGTTTAGGATGAGGACGCTGAAATTACCTCGAGATTTACTCAACCAACTGGAGAGAGAGTATTTTCCGAGAATCTTCAACTGCTCAATTGAAACGCCCATTGAGACCTGCGGTAAGAATAAAAATATGGGGTTGAGAAAGAAATCAGAATTCCAGTCGCTAAAATAAATGCCGTGCTACCTTTAAGACCTCCTAGCATTCTCCATTGGGCGGGAATTTTATTACGAGTAAAATCGGGGGTTAATATATTTACCCTACAGATTTTTGGTATCATGCAATACCTTTAAAGTGGACAGATCTGATCGTACGTGGTCTAGGCGAAACTGACTTAGACCATGAATGGTCATATTTTCGAACGTCATCTTCGCTCCTCCAGAAAAATCCTTTTTCAGGTCAGGTATAGGCATTGGATCCGGTATGTAGTTACTCATGTCGTCCGGAAGTCCACGAGGATCTTGTTGCTTGTAATGTTTTATTATACTTCTAACATGATTATTCAAAAGCTCTTCAGGTGTTTTCGCATGTCTGAGAGTTCTCTCGTTCATATCCACATCTTCCTGTATTTCATCCAGTTCAACTGTGGGGGAACCGAAAGAGTGCAACTACGATTTTCACTCATATTGTTCTGCCACAGAACTTCTGTGTAGTATTACAGTACGCTTGCAAATTTTCGATTTTCTTACCTGTTGCAGAAAAATCGGGTGTATCTGCACTAGCACTTACAACGAAGAGAACAAAGGCAGTTAGTATTGGCCAACGCATTGTGGATTGAAAAGTTTTAACTTTAACGCAATAAAATCTATCCAGGAAACCCTGGAAAATAGCTAATATTAGAAGAGGCTTCAGTTTAACGTTAAATCACATTTACAGACTCATGTGAAGAACCTATGTTGCTGTAACTCCATGGACTAACGCAACTACTCAGTTTGATAACTTCCTACATTTAGTCATTGTAAGTCCGAGCAATAATCATCTCGGGTCTCTAATCTTTGATACTGATATATAAATCTACAATCAGTAACCACCATTCATCATAGATGCTCCTAGTCCTTTCTTCTGAACTCTTCTTCCCTCAGATCTAAAACCTTGTCTCGTGCAGCCCTGAAATAAAGCTCCTACGATGTGCATGCGTATCAATGTGTCTTACGATCACAAAGATTTTCTTTGAATCTTGCTAGGAACACACTTTGCCCTATATCTGTATCCAATGAATCGTGTCTCATTAATTATTACACCAGCAGAGATGTGATATATTCACAGCTACACTAAAGCGTTGCATGGAAAATACAAACCAGCTAGCAACTATAATATTTTGTTTCACACTATGTTGCATGTATTAAAAACCAATCTTTATTTGCAAACATTACACTCTTTCCCATTTCAAGTCGAATTTGTCATATTTCATTGCGATTTACAAAATTTACGATTTTTTATCCTTAATCATTGCTCACTTGCCTTAATCTAATGGAGTAACTTCTAAAAGGTTTTTGCGTAACACTTGCATTTGCGAATCATGTAACCCGAGGTTTAATAGGAGCAACAACTTTCTTACACAGCCGGTAGCGGATGAGCTTGTCCAAGTTACACACAGTATTGCTATTATATCGATTAGCATACTCTGACTTTTGCTCCATGATGCACTTTGCTCGTGATAATCCTAAGATTATATATACTATCAGCTCAACATGCCACTGCGATGTAATCCTACCATTATATTAATTACACTTCGTGAGGCAACTGAAACGCATGTAATCTAACGATCAGAAATAAACGTTGCAATTTGTTTGTAACGTGTGCATAATATACATATAAATATGTTTGATCTACAAGCGCTGATCAGTTAAACGATAATTATGGGGAAATGAAACGATGTCAGATAATTAACAAGATATTTAAAGACTGAATTCAGAAGCCGCAAATATACGGTTGTTTTCAAAAGGCTTGATGCCCTCTGCCAACCAAAATGACAAGAAGCTGGACAAACAAAGACAAGGCGTATTCGAGTCCTGCGATTGAAATTAAAATTTCACTTTTCTTACAAAACTTCTACGTCCTGACATGCTATACACACTGCTTGTTCCGTCCTTACTCGTAACACCAAGACACAGAAGTAGTCATGAACTTCCACATCTTCCTTTTACGTAGAAACGATAATTTCTGCTCGTGTTATCCAACATTTATAGTTTTTAGCTTTGGGGACTACACGAAAAACGGATGGTCCTCGGATCGGAGAGAAGCGGTAATACAGCCGGTAAATTCGATCGTAGTCAATCACGACTGCATACGACTTTCAGTTCCGCTAAATTTTTCGCTGCGCAATCCGATGAACATACAGATAATAGCCTCGTGGAATGAGTCCGTCACCTGAAAGTTTTAATTTAGTAAAATCCAGTCCAGTGACCATAACAATATACTTTGTAGATTATAATATGAAGGAACAGTTGATGATTTTCTTACTATTTACGTAGAATTTTTTGGCATGACCGATGAAGAAATCTCTTGATAAGATAGCATTAGTGCGAGTTATTCTTTGAGCGTTAGACGATTCTAACTTTAAATTCCAGTAGGAGGGGTGAATTCTAAATTTTGATACGTTTTAAGGTCATAAGTTACATTTTCTCCTGAAGATATTTCTTTTCAATATAACTGCATGTTTCCTTACCCAATTATGTGGTTGGCTACAGCATTGAACGGAACATCAAAATGGAAAGTTCGCTCCCAATCAACTTTGTTTGTTTGAAAGTACTGAAGAAGTACCTTAACCTGAGCTTCCTGATCCAACGAACCCAACGCCAACCGATCTTTTGATATGCAAACAACCTCTAGTGCACAGTGAAGTTTTTTAAGATCCATCAAAGATTCTTTTACCATCTTTCCTTGAGGTGCAAAAATTTTTAAACTGCCAGGATCTGCTAGTTTGCACGCTAAAAAGTACATAAAAAATTAATTTTCAATTTTACTTTCAAAACTATCAAGGGACGGCCTTCCATTCGGCTTTTTCGTTCCAACGTTTCGAAGTTAGCAGTGGAACATGGCATATGAGTTACCAGTGAATTGAAAGGAAATACTTACACGTTAGAATGAATGAGTAATCCTTGTAGAGCTTATGTATTCCACAGTTCACAGCTAATTCCAGTATTTTACTGAGTGTCATCCCAGACCTGAAGTTGCTGTTATCGTTGCCAATTTTCTTCAGGTATTGGCAAACTTTGGTTGTGTTGGAAGGGAATAGCTGGAATAAAAAATAATTAACGACTCAAGAGAATATGTTCGTCCCACCTCAATATTAGTTTTGAACAACAAAGTTTTTATGTCTTTACATAAGGTCGATAAAGTTTCTTTTCAACAGCAGAGAATACTAAATAAAAGCATTCGACAAGGTCACTCGGTTGATCTGCATCTAGATTTGTGAAACACATGTATTAGAATCCAGATCAGAGGTTAATTACAATTAATATGTCAAATAAAAACAATATTGGACTTGGCTACCCTACTTTTTAAAACGCTCCATAATTTATCCGTGAAATCAATATCACTTCTGTCCAGATCCAGCACCCGTCTCATGACATTATCGAATGAATCAGACAAGCCTAGACCAATCAAACAAATATTATTTAATTTGCGTGACAGCTACCGAATAGTACTGATTTCTTCCTCACTACTCACTCAAGCCAGTTTTCCAATTCGGTACGGAGGGCTGGCTTAAAATGTTCTTTATCTCTCCGGTAACTGAGCTAGTGGACTCCATTATGGTTCCTCCAAGAATTGATCTATCACCATCATAATTAGACTCCATGATTTTCAGAAAATTATCCACGGCCATAATTTCTTCCCACAATTTCTTCAACGATGGATTGGCATCTCCCGGCTTTGGTTTCACTGCCTGCATGAATTAATTAAAGTTTAACGGTACTAATAACTGAGTTAAATAATCACAAACTGATGGAATACAGTCTTACCAGTTTCACAGATGACGTTAACGGTGGTGGCTGCTCGAATAGAGTTTTTGGATCTGTCCAAAGAAATTCAATAAACAGTTTACCATTGGAAGGATGTGGTCCGTGGCTTTTCTCGTAAACAGCGTGAACTTGTTTATGAATAGAAGTTGGATTCTGTAACAGTCAAAAGGTCGCATATTTCATATCTGTAAACACGTACACATACTATTCTGATCTAAAATATTTCCGTAAAAAGCTTACCACGTTAGGCAAATGCTGGTGATAGGCTAAAAAGAGATCTAGATTGAGTTGAGTAGCCTGGCGTTTGTATGGTCCCATCATTCTTAGTTCAAGAAATTTTTCTTCATCGAATCCAATCATAACTAAATCTTTCGCGTTTGGTGATCCATCGCATGCAACATATATCGGATTTTGGAAGGTGTATTTCCCAGCGACACGGTCTAATCTCAAATTCTTTAGTGTTTCTTCATCTCCGTCATATATTTTTTTCACCAATCCCCTATTATTGTGAAAAATTACGGGATTATATGAGCAACGTTTACTAGCCGTAAAATGTTTGAGGTCATACTTCCTACACCCCTCCATTACTCACCTGCACGTTTGAAGTTCCATAGAATCGTATAAATCTAAAGAGAAATCTAAGCCGGGGAAAACAGGCTCCGGCATGATTGGTTTGACAGATTCCTCAAAATTTTCATTTGGATCAAAAGGACACTCCAGAGGGCATCCTCCAATACTTTCTTCTTCCATGTTATCAGGACTGTAACGGTAAGTAAGCAATTAACACTACATTTCAAACTTACAGGTTCCAGATCACCAAGCTATCCCATTCAAATATTAATCGAAGATAATCTTGATTTCTGAATTTGCATCAATCACAAAGATGTGCCAGAAAAACCCATCTAAAACTTACTCAATACGACCATCTTTTATGGATGATCGCTGGAGCGTCTTGACAAGAACGGTGACATGTTTTGAAGGCTCCCAATTGTAGTTGACATTTTTGAAGTTGACAAAAGCATCATCTCGAAGAAAGAAGGGCATAGGAAGATCGATCCTAGTCACATCCCCATACGAGCATGGTAGTCCAGGCATTGTTGCAATTTCACCGCCTCTCTTACCACCTCTAACTAATTCGACTCTCAAAACTCTCGCTCTTCCACGTTAATAAACAAGATCCCCAAACAGCCGCACACTAAACACACTGTCGTGTCCGCGTTTCACCCGTCGCTGTCATTTGGAAGGTATAGAAGTTTCGAATCTACACAGAATAAGAAAATAATTAGAATGAATTGTACTTAATGCAACAAGTTACCGATTCCCTAAGTATTCTACAACTGTTCGTTAAATCCTTTAACACGGCAATGTAAACCGGCTGGAAAAAAGCGCGCCTAACTAGTAATCAACCTAAATTCTTCTGATCAAGAATCTGCAGCACTGACAGTTTAATGTGCTTATACAATCAGTCTATCTGGGCACATAATATATGAATTTCCTAATCAGTACTGGTACAATAACAAAAACAAACTGCTTCTTGACTCGTACCCGCACCGCTTATTCCCCTCACTAAAGCTCACAACTGCTTTAATAAACCTGTAAATTTTGTAATGATCTGTAAATACCTTAATTTACAATAAAGTATTTACACAGAACAGAAATCCAGATCGATACTGGAAATCAAATGTAAATAATACCAAAAACTACAGGTTATTCCAGTAGATTCCACCGCAAACCGAAAGCAGCCGCATGACCTTCCAGGAAAAATGCAGAAGTCATAATACCGGAAATCCCCCCATTCTTTCTCATGGATTGAACTCAATTACAGTTATACCTCCGAAACGTATTCTAAAGACGATACCTTTCGTAATTGCTTCAACATAGTACTACCCAATTACAGTTTTCTAGAACTCCCTTCTGAGATTCCGTAATTGTTAGGAGTATTTATTGAATTTTTAACTCACGTAATAATAAAAACCTGTCGCCAAACAGAATCCCGCCCTTTAGCTTGGTAAGGCCTCTGATTCTTGAAGGCTATAACGTAACATATTAAATACAATTTTAGTTAATTACTTTACACTCGGAGATTGATATAATTCCGCGACTCTCTTAAATCAATCCTCGCTCATATAGTTTACTCCACTCTTGCTCACGAGCAGCTTCCTCAGCTTTGAGCTTCTTTAACCCTGGCACGGTCCCACGTAACAAAGTCTAACCAAATGTTCCTTCACAAAGGCTGTATCAGTACACTCCGGCCCGCCATCCCTTCCAGAAGAAGACTCCTCTCCCTCCTTGAGTTGCGGGGCTTAAACCATACCACTTCAACGTTCGCCGCTGCTACAGTTCCTTAACACTACATCCTTGAATAGACGTAACCTGCTCATATCCCTCGCTCATTGTTAAATATATATATATATATACTCCTGTGTTCTCTAAATAATCAGCTACACACAATTCCATTAAAATGTCTATGGAGATATTCTCTTTCTTCTCCTTGAGCTTAAACACTTCTAGCAGCAGCCCCAGCGCTATTGATATGCGTCACCAAACAAAACGTTTGCATTTTTCTTAGACCGCCAAAAGAAGAGCAGCGTCCTAATGAATAAAGCGGTCAAGCGGCCAGCCTTTATAAAAAGGTTTTACGTACTTCCCTACAACATTTCATGCTGAAGCTGATACAAGCTAAAGCTGCAGCATTCAGGAAGTCCCTCGCGAGTATATAACTAAACTTGCCCAAGATCACTAGCATGGATCATTTTTTGGAACCGGACGCCTCGAACGGTTCTCTTTGTTGCATTGACTGCGTTCTCGAACTACAGCATGTTCTTCTTTTTCATAAATTGCTTCTTGAAAATATCATGATTTTATATGCTTTGTTAAAGAAACTTGTGAAGTGCTTCTAGACCTTTGGAGGCTAAATGAATACTTGCTGATTCGTGTACTGTCCAATCTGCATAAGCAATAAGGGGAAACCACAGCCGCTGGCTGAGAGTTAACTTGTTTTTTTTGCAGAGCTAGACAACTTTGAAAGTAATCCTAGAGAAATGTAATTAAAGATTAGAATTTATAGCTATAGTGCGGCAAAGCTATATATAACTTGTAGCTTGGTCAGTTGGAGTAGCTCCTCTTAATTCATTCATTTGCGGCTTCGCCATGAATAGAATTTTTTTTTATTGACTTTTTCTTTGAGCGACAGTACATAATGTAACGTAATCTATAATGACAATTACGACTGAAGATTCAAAAGAACTAGACCAGACATTTGCTGAAACGGAAAGAGAAGAACTGAAATTCTACATGATGATTCTATTGATCTACTTGTAGGTCAGGGTGGATTATTCAGTACATTTAATGGTGAAATTTGGCTCCGACATATCCTTTGTGGTACATTTCTTATTCGTTGCGTGTTAAGTGTGGAGCGGAGTGAAGTATCCCGAAAGCCCGGTGTTCTGATGGGAGAGGAAGGGAAGATATCGTAAATGAGCCGCGATGTGGGGGAACGGGACCGGATGACGAGAGGTTGAATCCTGGAAGAATACCCGGGTGTGGTTGCGCACAATCCAGGGGTAGACCCGGCTGCACCGAGTGTTGAATCATGGTGTGAATCAACTGTTTTAGAATACACATTCTTTGACTACCCGTTTGAAAATTTAGCAGAAATAAGTGCAAGAATAATACATTTATAAATTGAATGTGAAGTAGTGCACTTTTGCAGTGACAAAATAGTCGAAATTTTTTTGACGAAAGCTGTGGAAAACGTAAACAGTAAAAACGGGTTCCTGTTTCCTCCGAGGTGACATGAAGGAAAGAAGGCTGTTAGTACTTATTTAAAATGAGAACCTGGAGTCATTAATGGTGCAGATTATAATCAGGGGGTTAGTTGGAAAAGTATGGGTGACGGTGACTGGACTTAAGAAAGGACTGGTTTTAACCACAAGCTGAAAATTTTATTCACCACCTTCATTTGACCACCTTCAACTTGAATCTTTGAGGGAACAGGTCAATCAACGAATGACAAAGCAGTCGGGAAGGCTTATTAATTTAAGTATTTTACGGGGGAGACGCTTTTGGTTTACCTTTAAAATGCTTCAGTACAGAGCGTACCGTAATGTTGTAGTGCATTTTTGTTTGTTTCTCCTCGGCGCCTTTACGACATTACTCATAACTTCCCTAGTCAGAGATGAGTGTCAAGACACTTACGACCTGTGTGATTTAGGCCTTAGTTTACCACGGACAGATAGCGTCATTGAGCAGAAGCGTCCTTCCTTGTCTTCTGCACCTCGTTCCAGAAAATATGTTAGAGAGGAGATTCTCTTTCCTCCGGTTGGAGTTGAGCTTCCTCTTCCAAGTAACGCAAACACTGGGAATGTTTACAGCATCGGCGAACTAGTCCAGAAGAATCCTAGTCAAAAACGATTGGGACACAGGCTTGAAAGTGAGGAAGGAAAAATCCCGAGCGCGTGGCCAACTGGGACAGCAGCATCTAGTCAGGTCAAAGGTCATGGCGATTGGTCTTCCTACCGCTATCAGCTGGATCCGCATGGTGGGAACGTTGAGCTTACGCCTTATGTATACGTAGACCCTAATCTTATTTACGTCGTTACTCCAACTTACAACCGACCGGAACAAATCCCGGAACTAACAAGAGTCGCCCAAGCACTACAACATGTCAAGAATTTGGTTCACTGGGTCGTTGTGGAAGATGTTGATAAAAGAACAGACGGACTTGGGACATTTCTTAAAAAGTTTAAAATTGATTTTGATCTCTTGACGTCAGTGAAACCTGAGTGTAGTGACAAAGTCGTGGGCAAGCCCCGAGGGGTCGGGGCTAGACGAGCTGCCATTGAATGGCTTCGAAAAAATAACGCTCAAGGAATTCTTTACTTTGCCGATGATGACAATACTTACGATAGTGATATATTCCGCCAAGTAAAACTCGTCCAAACTATTGAGACTTCCTTGGATGGTATAGGTTGCTGATGATATTACTCTTCTTAATTGCAGATGACGAAAACGAAAAAGGTTTCCATGTGGCCTGTGGGGCTGGTCACTGATTTGGGAGTCAGTAGTCCAATCGTCCGGGATGGCCACGTCGTTGGATTTTACGATGGATGGAAGGCTGATAGAAGATTTCCTGTTGACATGGCAGGATTTGCAATAAATCTTAGACTACTGCATATGGTACGCATATTTCCTTTCCTAAAATTACATTTTGACGAATTTTGATATATGCAGTGCAGTACTGAATTTTCCTTACAACTGTAGCGAAAGAAAGCAAACATGCCATGGGTGGTAGGATACGAGGAAGATGGGCTTCTGAAATCTCTCGGAATCACATTTAAAGACATACAGCCGTTAGCAAAGAATTGTACTGAGGTGAGTACGAATCCTAGTTGTACGGTAGTTGGTATTGTTGATTATTTGGTAAAGCGAAAATTGCTCCACGATTTATGTGAACTTCAGATACTGGTTTGGCACACGAAGGCTATCAAGAATAAGTGGGCAAGAACTCCAACAGGTCTTAAGCCTGGAATGCAGGAGACGACAAATTTGATTGTGCTATTGCAGAAGCTCCCTCATCCTGACATTGACAACCCGAACCCGAAAGGTCTGAGAAGTGACTGTGAATCTAAAGAGTTTTCATTGATGAAATATATTTTTGGGAACTAGTCCTACTATTTTTGTTTTAGTGAAGAGGCGGTTACGTGATTGCAAAATGCCTAACGTATCAACTTAATAAACCTGATCTAAGTCTTTTAAAGAAGTAATTTACATCAATCAAGTGAATAACTTGGGATTGGGACTGCATGGATCATAGCTTCTAAAATTTCCGTCCTTAATTCCACGGCATATTCTTGTATGCCGCTGACTATACAATGGTTACTGTGCATTCAGAAAATATATCGTATATATGCATGTTAAGACAATAATTAAAACGAGTGACTGATTTGAACATCTACGTGACTCTTTCTTGCTTCAGTATAAATACCAATGTCTGTTGTCATATTCGTCAATCACGATATGATTTATTAGTACTTGTCATTATGATTTCCCAATAATTTCAACCATTCCATAAAGCGTTAATCTACCCGCAGGTTTTCATGTCATCGTGTGCCAAAAATTCCTAAGAGTTTACTTTTTGGATCGTCTTTCGTTACACAAATCTTCATGTCAGACAATGTCAATTACTGGATCTGTATTAATTGGGAGTTACATTGCGGATACATAGACTGGTACGAGATACATATATAGATATCAATGTCACCGAGATATTTCTGAATTTCCATTTCTTTATATTGTCCATCCATGTACCTCTATTTCTCGTTACATGCGTACGATCTTTCTCACTATTCTTTACGTATACTAATGTACTAAGCACTACATTTCATAAAGACAACCAGTGGAAATAGTTTACGAAATTCACGTAATAACAATAACAATAATCAATACCAGCAGCGCATAAGACAAAATTTTGAGACTTAGGATTCATTCAGCTTCACTCTCCCGAGTATACAAAATGCATACTGTTTTTTCCCCTTAATTATTTAACCCAGAAGAGAATATCATAGCAGATAATCGTACTAAAGCCACTATACCAAATTAAAGCCGTGATTCCCCGAAAACTTCTTTCTCACTTCAACTTTCACACTTGTACTGGAGTTATAAAAATAATTTTGCACCCTACCACCTTCTGTTTGTTTGTGAAGATCCAACGTCTACCTACAATATTCTCCTAATCTACCAATATTGTAATACTCCTTTTACATTAGCAAAAATCTTGGTTACAGAAAAGAGTTAACAAGTGCTTGCGCGCGGAATTTCATAATCTTCCTTATCTAATGATGTCCAAGTAACACATTCTATTAGGCTGGAACCCAGCAATATCATTCCTCGTGCAAGATTTTTTCAAAAAAGAATCTGTCCTTGCAGCTTACAAACATAATAGAAGTTATTATATTTGGTATACTAAACAAAAGAAATCGCTTAATGGTTTTCGCCTATCTTCCTCACGCGCAAGCTAACGTAAAATAAAGCTGAAATTATTGCAACAAAAATCCTTCGTGAAGTTAGAAAACAAATCAATTTCACCCAGGAGGGCAGTCAAGATTCATAAGGTACTGATTTCTACTCGCACCAGCATGTTCTGTTCAAGGAATTAACGCAGTGGTGGAATACACTTTAAACCACACGGAATCATTGATAATGGAAACAAATCTCATGTCACGTATATACATACACATGACACAACTTAAACTAGACGTATTCACCCCGAGGCTTTAATGTTGATAACCGTAGCTCCACAATTAGTAATGTTGTTTTGTAGTAGTAAATCGGATATATATTTAAACTTGAATGTGTAATTTACAACTCGTCCTTCTTTGGGCTGTCGTCGTCTTCGTCTTCTTCTTCCGCCTGAAAGTTTGTAATTGTTCGATTAAAAAATGATCAAAATTCAATTATTAAAAAGAATAATAACAGACACAAAAATGTACACCCACGAGACGAATGCCATGACGAGGGACACGGGAATAACTTCAAATAACACAGAAACTTTACTTATCCCCTTTTCCCTCGCAAAATGTGCCCAAAACCACAACGAAAACATTGTATACAAGCTTTAATATGAGTATACGCCCAAAACCATTAGCATCTGACATTTTGCCAAAACACATTCGCAGATAACTTCGAAATATCATACCAATTCCTCGGCTTCTGCGTCTTTGCCAAGAACGAACTTCTCCAATTCCTCTAGCGTTCTAGGACCGTTGTATTCTACAACCTGGAGAAAATTTTGATGCAAGTTGAAAGGTAGGATATACAGTTAAAGGATAAGGATTTCCGTTCTCTTAGAACGCTTTGTTGCATGCAATATCGGTGATACTTGGTTAGTAGTTTCAGAAATTTTCTTTAGGTCATACATGATTAGAAGTTAAGATAACTTAGAGAACTAAAGCAATATCAGAAGTGACGGATGAACTTTCCAGAAAAGTCTTCAACATTACGAAGAAACTACGACTATAACGTATGGTGGGGCTGTAACTAACTCGAAGCTGGTTTCCTCGTTCAAGTCTCATCTTTGGCATTTATCCCGTGAGCACCATTTACTGCGCTGTGTCAATTTAACAAATTATACCTGGTTTGGTGTAGATTGACCATAAGTACCATCTGATTCCAAAAACTTAGTCAACCCTTCTAAGGTACGTTCACCACTGTACTCTACAACCTGATAAACAATTGGCACAAGGTTTAACATCTGATTATCTCAATCGGGCCTTAGACTTGACGCCCCAACCTACTTTCTTGATTTTTGCGCTTTTCAAATCACTGAGCTACAAGTATTGAGGTGGTCTTCATTGAATTCTCAGATGATATAAAATGAAAAATTACCTGATTGTCGCCCTTCTTAAACAACTTGATGGTAGGGAAGCTGTTGATTTTCGTGTGTTCAAGTTCATTGACTGTGGAATCCATCTTGGCGATAACAATGGTATCGGAGTCTGCGAATTTCTCTCCGAGCTAGTTTTGAAATAATACATAACAGCATTAGGACAATTAGGACAGAAATATGTACAGACTGAAAAATTGGAACATACCTTGTCATAGATGGGAGCCAATTGTTTGCAATGCCCGCACCATGGAGCGTAAAATTCGACAAGGACATCCTTGCTTTTGTCTAAGGCTACTTCATCGAAATTGGATGCGACTAAAACTTTGACGGGGTTCTTATCCCAATCTTCTGGTACTTCTTGGCTGAGCAAGTGTTGCTTAAGTTTGCCTTCCAAAAATTCGTTAACCCAAGCCTTCATTGCGCTACCGTCACCTTCCAAGACTTCGGTAGTTGGCTTGTACTTGGCCATTTCATCGGCTAAACGGATAAGACGGGCAGCTGGAACTTCTTCCTTCTTCATTCCAAAGAATTCCAAAATTCTTCCGTGATCTTCATCATCAACGTTGATACTGACAAAAAGAACCTATGCAGAGGCAAACTTTCAGTAAAACGCAGTTCTTGTATCAAGCAACAAGTAACACATACTTCATTTTGTATTCATATGTTCTGCAAGTTTCCACTCTCGGACACTATGATGTAGCCGAACGAGAAGGATATTTTTACAGATTATTTTACCAATATACCTTATATGCGACAGCCATTCGAACAGACTGCACACTCAAACAGTATTGGCATCACACCAAAAATCCTAAGTTAGTAATTAGTACGCACCTTATCCTTGTAGTCACCGGCAACGATCTTCTGAGTTGGCAAGAATTTATCATAGTGACCAGCTTCCTTGGATAAGAACAACAGAACGTGGCTACGGATTTCTCCACCGAAAACCTTTTGAGCGGTCTCATGGTTGAAGTCAACAACCAAGGGAAGAGCATTGCCTTTCACGAACTTGAGAATGCTTTCTTCAGTGAAATCAGCAGACAATTCGTTGCGTCCTTCGTCGAACTAGCAAAAGAAAAAGATTCCAGAATAAATAACTCGATAACTTTAGAGATTTTTACTTTGAATTGGAATAAACTGTGCGAGATCTCACCTTCTTGAACAAAACAATAGTATCTCCTTCAATTTTGTTAGCCTTGATGACATCAGCATTGGTGACGATAGCGAATGGATATTCATCAATTCCACCAGCAGCCTTCAAGAATTCCTTAGCGGCATCGGATTCAGCATCACTGAAGAATCCAACAACAGCAACTTCAGGTTCCTCAGAGAATTTGGTCACTTCTTCTTCTGTTTCCAAAGTCTTGGCAGCAGGTCCAGTTTTCTTCAAGAGCCAGTTGACTATCTCATCCGCAGTTCTGCCACCTACAAGAAAAATAGGTTTTTATTAGCAAAGAACCCGGCTCTTAATACTTTCCCACTAGTTGAGAGTTGTGGCACTGAATAGAAACTGTTGTTTAACAACCATAAATATAATGCATATACTTACCACCATAGTCCATAGCCTTTCCGTTGCGGTAAAACTTGAGTGTAGGGTATCCCCTGATTTGATTTTCTTCGGCCAACTCATTCTCTTCAGTTGCGTCGACCTTGGCCAACTTGATGTCAGAGCCCTTGTCAGTGAGAAGTTTAGCAGCCTTCACATATTCAGGGGCCAATGCCTTGCAGTGTCCGCACCATGGAGCATCTACAATTGAAATAAATTTGAAATGAGTTACGTGCTAAAAACAGTAATTAACTCTGATATGCGAAATTCGCTATAAACAGTCCGCTACTCCCATAACCCATGCATTTCGATAACGATAATACATACTCTTGAACATTTTCTTCATATTTAAAATTATCTACGAGTAATGAAAAGCCACATCCTTCCCAAAAAGTAGTTGGTTCAAGCTTATATTAACCGAGGATCAGGATACATTTTGAAACTAACCGGATGTTCACACAACTATCAGCTCCGTCTACTATATTTGTTTTCTTTTCTGTACACATGCACAACTCACTAACATCCGTATCCATACAATAGCAAACAAATGATTTAAAATTTGTTATGCTGGAAACTGGCATTTATTTTTATTTCTATAGTAATTATTCGCTCAACTACGTCAACGTGGCAGTTTAATCAATATCATTCAATCTAAACCACGACTGATAGACACTTGGCGTTCAATTACACCAAATCAACATGCTAACCGCAAACCAGCAATGCCAAACAAACCGTTTATCATTCTCGATGTCATAGCCACTAGTAGCAACGATCCAATGCCATCTCAAACAATTACAAACACGGATGAGACCTGTTGATATTTCCCAGATTTACAGAAATTCTGGATATTTTGCAGCATTCTTGCAAATAATTCCTACTACAAAAGTCACAATCAAGTGAGCTCCAGCTGTCACTTGATTATGTGATACCACTTGAGCTATAATTCTCTTATTGTATGCTGCTGATGGCACGTACTTTTCTTTTTCACTTCTCATCCTATCCATCCCTAGTCTCGAGCCTCTTGAAATCCTTCATCATGAACAAACTTGATAACCCGGTTTTCAGCGGTCACAAATACATCCTTACCCAACCAGTCTGTTAGACCGCATTGCGATTCCGGCCGGTTATCGCTTACTAAAACTTACGGTAGGCTACTAATTCACCCAGGAAGCCTTACCATATTGATGCTTTTCCGAACAACATATCGAACACGACTATCTGTTAAATGCTTTTGATATTATGGAAAACTTTTAAAAAATAGGATTAAAAACCCAGCTAATATTCCGGATCTTTCGGGGGCTACACTAAAAATCAATCTCAGAATTGGTGGGATCCTCAGTGGAGCCATACTGGAGCATGGTCCACTGTGCTAACAAAATGGTTAGAAGCATGCATGAATATGGTAATAAAGTAGAATTAGCGTATTTGGTTTAAACTATCAACGTATCGAAGATGGGTTGAGCTTTCAGAAAACAATTAGTTGGAAGACGGTGGATAGGAATGACTGGATTGAAACCATCTAGTTAACTACGTGGCATTATTTTTTCCAGCTATTACAACCCTCAGCTGCATCTTGCACCAATCTCTGAAGAGCGTCTTCTTAAAGCACATCTTGAGCAGATTTTTAAGACTAGGAGCAAGTAAATGGTGAGGGCGAGGGGTTAAAAGAATATGCGTTTTCCTGAATATCCTGATCCTGATATGAGCCTATGTTGATGATGGAAGGGATGAGGAGGTTGTGCGCGGAGCGGCAGTTAAAGGCAATGCTGACGTATACTGTATGGTGTAGACGGATACCGGCTGAAAGCCCTAAGACTACGTATACATAGAGAACCCACACACATCCTTCAGACGGACAGGCCCAAAGAATAAAGACCACATGCTAAAAATGAATGATGGAACCCCGCTACCCGATTCCCTACCATATGACAGCAAATCCTGTTGCTATGAAACTAAGAAACTATATAGGACCCGACTTAATTATGAAGGAGAGGGGAAAGAAGATAATTGGAATTAATGTGGAGGACTGGTTGTTGGAGTGAAAATGAAAACTATTGATAATAAGAATAAATTAAAGGGAGGTGTAAACTTACAAAATTCGACGAGGACGTATTGATTTTCGGAGAGGGCTTGTTCGTAAGTACTTTTGGTGAGGACAAGAACTCCTTCGTCAGTCTTAATCTCATCACTGGAACTCAGCCCGGTAAAGGCTAGTCCTAAGAATAAGTAAACTAGAGCTGATTTCATGGTTGAATCGGATTGAATCCGGCTGGTAGGGCCTGGAAGAGAATAGGAGTCACTTAATGTTAATTTAACTAAAGCTTAAGGTTTCACTGGGCGTCTTTAGTTGAAGAAGACTGGAACCTTAATGGAATGCTCACTCTGGGTGATGTCCTCCTAAAGACGTGAGAATCGGGATGGAAAATGATGAGGACTCTTGCACACTCTTCGTTCCTCGTTCCTCGTTCCTCGTTCCTGGTAGTTGGAGGCTGATGATCTCCTAGTCTCTCAACCGATGATGATGATGATGATAGGAGTGCATACAGGACTCTCCTTCCCTCCTGCCTCCCTGTATTCCTACGCCTTTTACCCTCTTCACTCTACTATCCCACCCCAAACGCTCCACACTCGCACTCGGAAACACAGCCGCTTAATCTTACTTGCTTACTACTACACGTAGATTTAATGGTAAATAATCTCAACGAGTAAAAGCAGTGTGGCCAGGGGAGCAAGTGAGTTAGCTTTTTCACTGGAAACTTGACAAACTACACTCGCTCTTTCACTCTGTCAGTCCTTACGGTTGGAGCCGCAATAGTATATATGTATATAGAGGAAAAGCTTTATTATTCCTAAATGATAACAGTTAAACCCTTCTTCTTTTTTGAAGGGGTCTCTTGCGTTGGGGTTGAGGTTTTGAGGAGAGGAAGGATACAGGATGAAGGATGATGGGAATAAGGTTGAAAAGAGGGGAAAAGATGATGATATTCTACCTTGGGGAAAGATGAATAAACTTTGCAAAGGATTCCTAGTCTCTCAATTCTCCATATTCTCCACCACTCCACCCCATGAAACTGCAAGAGCACAAACCAGGGGAGGATTTTATATGAAAACCCAGTGATGGATTCCCATATGGAAAAAATATTTTGAGGCAATGCATACGAATTTATGAGTTGCTACACAATTATACATGCTACGTTCTAGCTGACAGTACTCAAGTCACAAATGTATTGGTGGAAGATGATGAGATGAAAGCGGGGAATATTACGGAATATTACATTCACGTTCAAGCTTTTAAGGGAAGCGCAAAAGGTCCTGGATTATTACTCAAAAACACCACCGTCCGCGGGGGTTGCGAACAAGGCATGAAAATATCCTCCTGTCACTGCCAACGTGGCTTTTCATATCATCATCAACCATGACCAACAGTACGATCCGCCAGCATAACACACACACACTACCTTTTTCTTCACAGCTAGCGTGGACTTTTCTCATTGGCTTATCTAAAATCCTTGGAGGCGGTCTTATCCTTCTTCCTTCAACTTTTTTATCCACACTGTCACTATTCGTCTTTCCCGCCGCTGGAATATCCTCAATCCAAGAGTGCCTAAATCCTGAAATCTACAATTTCTTCCGCAAGAATAATGTGGACTCCACCAAACTTATTGTTTCATCCAAACACACCTTTCATATCATTAATCATTACCGAGGCAACTAGTCCGGAAATACGCTATTCCGCCAAAGGTTCTGATGAAATACTCATAAAATGCTTCCAGCTTATTTCGGGCAAAGGAAACTATTCTTCACATTTTGCATTTCTTTGAGGGTTCATGGCTGGAGTGGTCCATGTCTTTTCCCCGAAGCGTAGCATATATAACTCATCTTACTCGTCTTCTCAATCTCTCCGAGATATCATAAGGGATGTTGACTGGAAATGTTTCAAAAGTCAGTTGGTCCTGAATGGAATGGTCGCCATGGAAAACATTCAGACGGGATGAACGAAAGAAATATCCAAGTTAATTGACGGTTATAGTTGTGAATTCAGCGGCATTTTGTAGGAATGAACGTTATTTATTTTTCTTGACCGAGTACATGCAGCACTCTTTGAATGAGTGCAGCTCCTTCTGTTCATTCCGCAATATCACCACCTATTTTACACTGTCATTTCTTCCTGCCACATGATTCAAGTAATAATGATGATGATGAGCAGTTGCACAGACAAATGAGGCTAGTTTACGTACGTGGCATGAGGAATCAATAACTTTTTATTCACAAAAACGTTCCCATCATTACTAAATATGGTTTAGCGTATAAAGTTTTTTTTCCTCACGTATTTTACCTTAAGACCGTAACAGCCGGCGGGCGGTCACCTTTCATAACGTTTCACGCTATTCCAGAGCTTCACTCCTGAGTTCGTGCTGGCTAGTTCTCCTGCATGCACAACTGTAGGTGCAAGTTACTTGCTCCGCAGCATGACGAGAAAAGCTTGCTTTTGTTCGCCGCATCGCTCTCCACGATTGGCACCTTTAGATGGCTAAATGACCAAATAAAACGTGGATTTCTAACCTAGTTTAAAAGTATACAAAGGTATAGGAATTGTGTGATTCAGATTCCAGGTGCTGGTAAGGATGGTAAGTGATGACTGCACATTTAGAGAACTATGTAATTATTTACCACTTCATTTCCCTACGTGTACGATATACATCTGTCACGGAGTCAACGAAAATTGACTGACTGAATTCTTACATAGCTAAATGCGGAAATGGAAAGCGCAGAGTACGGCGGCACGGGTATTCAGAAATTATAATTAACGCTATGGTTTTGGTGCGCGAAACAAAATACATTTAACTATATGCTTAACAATGCTCGGACATAGCCGAGTACCCTTTTTCTTTATCTAGGCTAGGTATAGGAAACACGGCTATCCGATTTTACGAGACAGTGGTCTCATTCTACCCTACGAAAGATTTGAACAATTCAAATTATTACTAGCCTTCTGCTCTTAAACATGGAATAAGTAAAAGTAAAAGTATACATAATAATTACATAGATCAGTATTTATGCCTAGAGTTGTTTAATTGGTCGAAAAGAATGAGGCAGTACAGTTCTTACATAAGATACAACTTTAAACCATGTGTGGTAGTAACAGCGCAAGTTTCTCGCCATTTCTCTCTCCCAGCCCCCCTTCGGATCAATCTTAATCCAACTGAAAGTTACAAAATATACATTACCGCGTAATTAGTTACATAAACCTTGTTTTAAAATTTTATCCGGGCTATATTGAACTCTATCTATTTCAATTTTCTCAACTCAATTGAAATAGTCGGCCGATAAAATTGTAGTCGTCGATTACGCAAACCTCGACACTCTATACATACTGTTAAATCGTTATTCTCTGCGGGACCATTTTAATATATATTACGATTGAGCTACGAGATAAATATCCTTTCAAGCGAACTTATTTCGAACAGCGGTTTCCGAAATTTTAGAAAATCTTCAAGTTTCGCACTGCGCAAAAACATTTTGGTTAGAATATTTCTTCACAATCTGTGCGTGGTTACTTTTACCCAACGCTAAACAAACCCAGCACATAAATCTATTACACTAATAACGTATGGGTACAACGAATTTCAACTCAGAAAATCTGGACCCCAAAAAGCACTTCCCTGCAATCCAGTCAGAATCGATACTGGTTAACTAGGTTTTAGATTTTGACTACTTAGCGTCCAAAAGTTACGAAGTGTCCCGCCAGTGTTATTGTCCTTCATTTGCTTATGTAGCAACTGTATAGTTGCGAAAAAACACTTCGCGTCTAATAAGTTAAAGTCGAACATACTCGTCAGGTGTACCACAAAATTACGATACAAATTCTTCATGATAATTTCTTTCCCCTTCAGCTCTACGAAACGATTACAAGCCAGAGGTATTTGACAGTCTCCAACGTAGCTGAAAACATAATATTAATATTTTAGCACTCCGTAAACAAATAAAATTAAACGAAATTTATCACGGCAAATATCATCTACCTCCTAGGTACTAATAAAAGTATTTCCAAATTAGTAAACGTACTTGTATTTCAGCACATGGAGATTCCACATCTTCATTAACTCCTTTTCTCCTTCATTCACATCCGTGAATTCGTCAATCATCATTGATGTCTTGATACGCAGCCACTCGGGATCGTATTCACCTTCCGAATCAACATCTATCTCCTTCGGATGGATGGGAAGGCACGTGGAGGTATGGTGATATAGTCTGAATTTAGTTATTACATTCATTAAATTTGGCAATGTTCCTGTTCAGAGGAATGGAATATAAACCTTTGATGGGGCATAACACCCTTTCTGACCTGTTATGGCCTGTGACATACGTCCGTCTTGGCTCCATTTCTCTGTCCTCATCATTTTCCAAGAATTCTTGCATGTTAGGTTTGCTTCTTTTAGGATGACAAACTAACATGCTGTATATGTAGGTTCTCTTGGTGGGACCGTTCCTGGAAAAAGCTTCACCTGGAGGTTGGGCTACTAGATCAAACGCTGATCCCGAATATGACCCGTCAAAGTTTTTATTGATGGATACGTCAATACGATGGACTTCGTTACAAGGCTACAGCACAAGGTTACGAATTTTATTAATAGCTGTCCACCTGCAGTTATTCATTCCAAGGAAACATGGGTTTACAAAAACTAAGCTTACCATGTAAATGAAGTGAAACCTTGGATGGCATAACTTCAGATGTTTCAACAAAGAATACAAATTCCAACAATTTAACGAACACCATGGACACCTGAGATCATCATGAGCTTCCGTTTGTTGCCGACTATTGTTGTTATAATAGAGAAATTGGTACACCACAGGCTTATGATCAGTTCGTTCATCTGGTAATTTCTTTGCCTCTAAGTGATCTAGAATAAATGTTCCGTCCAGGTTAGCTTAATATTTAGAAAGTAAATGATATCATCCTAAAACAAATGCAACAGAGTGTAAGCAGTACCTCCATTTGCAACGACTAAACTGTTCCTACTACATATTGGCGGAGGTCGTGGCACTGAGAAATGAGCGCAACTTGAAGCTGTTCTCAATGATATATTTAATTTTGCTCTGGGATCCTTTACCGCTTCCTGTTCTGTTCCAACAATGCCTTGAACTTTCAAGTGTTTCTATAGAAATGAAATAAGCAGATAATTAGTACAACGTAAATCATCATTGATATTCAGAGATACAAAGGGCATAAAAGTAATTACCGATGGAAGAGTTTCCCAACTAGCACCAAGCCTTTTGTTTTTCTTTTCAATAAAGGGAACTTTGAGCATGAGTTCGTAGTCAGCATCTTCCATTTTCAACTCGATGTTTTTGTCAAGCAACGTCAAATGACCCACTAACGATACCTTTTCCGAATGCTGCCCGGTCGCATTACCGTCGTTATAATATGCTTCTTCCACGCGAGGCTTTTTAAGTCTAGGTGCAAGATCCTCAGAATCCACAGAATTTCGAGTAGCTGATATGGCTCCTGTCGCGTTTCCACTTACGATTCCATTCCTTGGATGAAGAGAGGATTTGACAGATTTACTCTTCTCCTTACCATTCTTAGATCGATTTGATTTATCTGTAGTTCCATTAATGTCAGTGTGATTCTCACAAATCAGAGCGGATCGAAGGAGAGTTGCTTGGACGAATAAGTGTAGTTCAGAAACAATATCCCCGTTCTCAGTGGTGAACACAGATGCAGGCACAGATACGCATGGACATTCAGATAAAGGATCTTTTCGTATAAATAGTTCTCGCACTTCTTCGAAAACGACATGTAAGCGACCAGCCCTCTGCCCTTTGTCTTTGCGTTTCACTTTTCGTTCACACGCTCTTCCAATTTTGAATTCAATTCTGACGACAGAGTCATCAGCCCCTGCAAATGTGCATGAGGAATCCATTGATTAGTATTCCTGACATTTTTTTCATTTCCAATGGATTATTTATCACTAAAATGAGCTTACAAATATTATCACAATCTTTGATCCCGGTAAGGACGAAATTAAGAAACTTGATCTTGGACTGATTCGCCTCTTTAACGTCATTCACAGCCTTGGCTTCCTGGACTTTTTTAAGTAAATCGTCAGGATGAAACTTCTTTTTCGGTAACTTTTTTTCTTTTTTCTTCGAGAAGTGCAGACGGTACGACAAGTTTCTCTGTAGAAACGTCGGCTGTAACATAAAAACATGAGAAAATCATTACGTGGGAAACGAGTTAATAGGTATCGTGACTGTAGAACCCCATTTCACCACCATGCTCTAATCTTTTGCTTAGTATGTATTACTTACCGCTGCGCACATCCGTAGCCTCAGATATCGGTAGATCTGTGTTGGTTCTGCAAGAAATAGTTTCATGATCAACATATTCTATTCAAGCTCTCCCCAATAACATTTCCAAAATTGTCCTTACTTTCAATAGCTTGGAGAAAGACCTCTCTATCAGCCTGAAACACTTCGGGTTTGATTCTTCCATTAGCTGGCACAGCCAAGGCAGTGTTTTTTCCATTGTTAGCTTCGTTACTTATTTGATCCAATGTACGTTTCTTAGAACCCGTGGATGTAGTTGTAGAAGGCATTGCAGCGGTCAACTGGTTCAAGTCTCCCTTTCGTCCACCCAACAGTTTTACTTGTGAAACTGATCCAGACGACATGAACTTTTCTTTGAGTATCCTTCCAAAATAGCATATCCTCTCTCAGATCTTCAAAGAGCAGCCGTGTATTCACAGAAAAGTTGTCCGTCCTTTATCCATATTCACTCATACGCCATATCTGCAGTAACGAAATAATTAACATCAATCAGCATGGATTGGTTTAGACCAAGAATTTGATTCTTCTTTTTCTTCCTAATATGCTTCGAATTCGTAATACCATTCTACACAAATACAAAGTCAAGCACAGCTTCGGAAATTAGTGAGTCTTACTAAATAGCGTTTTTTACCATAGAGCAAGTGTGCTTGACTACGTTTTTATGCCATTACCCAGCGTATTTGTACTATTTACAAATGATATATGTGTGTATCGGTCCCCATAACGAATAGAGTAAAAGATCTCGTCTACTTGCGTTAACTCACCGGATGACACCAACTTGTGATGGCAGTTTGGATTCACGCAGTTGACGTCTGATTGAAACTGATTATCCACCTTACTGTCTAGTCAATTGCGATTTAAAGCGCTACAAATTATCACTGCACCACAAATTATGCGAGATCTAGACCTGATATTAATTGTTCCTGTTTTGATCAACAAAAGGATTCCATTCGAACAAATTATAGGTTAACACATTTCAGACTGTTCAGAACGAGGATCGGAC
Organism: Sminthurides aquaticus; assembly: GCA_906901655.1. NCBI lineage: Eukaryota > Metazoa > Arthropoda > Collembola > Symphypleona > Sminthurididae > Sminthurides > Sminthurides aquaticus. The sequence goes on from CAJQTT010000001.1 coordinate 1,530,420, forward strand.
GACTTGTTGATTGAATTTTTTGTAATTTCGGTAACTATTATTAGTTAACGGACACACGGGACGAACAGTGAAGCTGAAGAATCTTAACGAAAACAGTCGTCTTATAGCATAAAAAGAGAAATCCAGTGGCCGAGAGGAGGGAAAACTGGAGAGAACAGAGCCACAGGATAACATAAGCAGGGAGTTTGTATGATGAAGATTCCTTACATATATATATACTGTTTGGTTCATTACCCGGCGCCTACCTCCCAGAAAGATACTTATGTACACTAACGCTTTCGGATCCAAGCAACAACTGAGATCTCAGGCAGCTGGGAACCAATCAAACCTTCCGGCTGCACCTTTCATGCACTTCTTTATGCTCCTTCCCCATTTGTCAGTATTTGAAATAATTTTGCCGCGAACTTGCTTAACCTTGCAGTACCGTGGCTTTTTCTACCTCTAGATGGCGTTCCCAATAGATCTATGAGAATATTTCCATCTTCAAAATTGATCTGGAGTAATATATATTTTTTCATCTCCGTAGGTATTGCAGTGTCAGCTATTTTCTTGCGGCAGTATCACGGCTGATTTGTATTTACTTACCTACATAATCTTAAGCTTGACAACCCTGCCACTGATAATCTAGCACTGGTGTTGCTACACAATCAGAATCAGATATAAATTAAAGTACTTTGGCTCTACACAACTTGGATTTCCAATGCATTCAAGTCTGTGCTTTCTCACCTTAGCATTTAACAAGCTTGTTAAGTTTTTCTGTGGAATATACGAAAGAATTGTATATAGAATATGTAATATAAGAAAGAGTCGCACGGAGTGGAAGTTTACTTAACTGCCCCATACATTCAATTAACTAACCTACTGCAGGAAGTTAAAACTGATTCAGGAGTTACTCAAAGTAAAGGTCAACCGTGTCAACTTTATTCATACAAATTAAGATGTATAAATCACTTTTCGCTTCCTCCGAACTGATGGACTTAATCGTGGAAACGTTAAAAGCGATCAACAATTTACTTCTTATAACCACAGCTTGCACGACGACCACGAGCCCTTTCGAATTTACGTCCCTTTGAACGGACCAAAGGCTTGGCATGGCTGTGAGGTACACCAGGCGCCAATCCAAAGTGTTTGGTTGCCTCGCGAGCCGTACGTTTACCTACAAGTCAAATAACATGAGTTAATTAATTCCTGAACTTAATTGCGTAAACAACGAGTTGAAGCTTGAAGTTATTCATCGCAAGAGGTGTGTACTGAAAGAAATCTTACCTTGCAATAAAACTGTCTTCTTGCCGAGTGGTGTTCGAAGGGCTAGTTGATCAAAAGTAATAATTTCACCTCCAGCCTTAAGGATTCTAGCGCGTGCACGCTTGGTTACTCGAAGAGCAGCCACCTAAAGGAAATCAACCAGACGTCAGATACATTAATAGAGAAATCGATACGGAAAAGTTGCGGCAAAATATTAGTTTAATTTTATCTGAAAGACTTACGGTCAAGCCCTTAGGAACAGCCTTATTCAACCTCAGGTCGTCAGTGACTGTACCAACAACGACTGCGATCTTGTTTTCACGTCCAGGCTTGCTCATCAATCTTGTAAGTCTGGCCAAAGACAATGGAGGTCGGTTAATTCTTGACATGAACAAACGTCTCAAGATGATATTGTTGAACTTAGCATTCGTTCTTCGGGCCAAAAATCTGTAGAGCTTGACCAACAAGCGGAGATAGATATCCTCGCTCTTAGGCTCCGTACGGCGAACCTTACGGTCCCATTTGTGGTTGATATCAATACCCTAATACACATAAATTCAGTTAGCACAAGACCAATGACCCAAAAATAATGACAGAATTATACCTCCATTACTAATAAATATCACACTATAAAATCACGGGTCAGAAAACTGATAGTCAATTTGATACAAACGAGGGAATCCTGGCCTCAAAATACATAGAATTTCCTCATCAAATTGTTCCCTTACAAACGTTCATTGTAGAAATTTTACGATTACATCATTTACCATAATTCAAGCTTTCAAATAATATTTCTCGTTTCAACCAACAGCTTGTAAAAAAAACTTTGAAGTTACAATTTGGGCAGTATCTAAACCCCGCAACGTGTTTTTGCCAATAAACCGCATGCAAATTGAAATATCACTGAATGATTAAAGTTAAAACAGCTTAAATTCTAAACAAAAACTCAACCAAGCTTAAATAGATCGAGTATAACACAACACTCAATTTTAGACCACAATTACGGATTAAACTTACCATTTTTTTCGGTTTTTACGAGAAATTAATCAGGATTTCTTCAGCACACCAGGCCTTCCCCGAACAGCGTGTTCTTCAGCTTTATCAGTTCCACACCGCACCGCACCAACACTCGTCTCACAATATGGTGGATTCCGACAACGGCGCTTCTGTAGCCTGTATGCATGTATCTGGATAGATGTATAGGAAGAGAGCTGATGCTATGTATTCATATTGTGTGTGCACGATGGTCCTCTGAAGCAGTCACGTGATGGACTGTACTCAATCAGCGGTGAGGAAATAGACCACCTTGGAAACCCGCGAAATCCAACAAATGTCAGGAGAAAATCGAGGTTTTTAAAAATTAGGCGCTGTGGGACACTTGGAAATTGACATATCATTATTATTAATACATAATATATAAATGTATATTAATGTACTTTCGCTTTCCTGCCTCTCTCATTGCGAAAATTGCGAGGCTGAAAGCTCTAATGTGAAACGAAATATCGTATCTTAAGGCGGTAAGCAAAAGGACAATTGCGTGTAATAATGTCCACATCGTGTAGTCCATTCTCGCAGTTAAGTAAATCTTATTCACAAGTCAGTCAGTAACATAACGCTGATGACGTCGCGTCGTAGTAAGTCATAAGTGGCAGGACCTTTAAGAGGATATTGTCAAAACACATGGATTTTTTGCAAGGGTTATGAATTGTACTAAAAGGATAGATAATGTCGTGAAGGCTAAAGTAAATGCAACGGAACGGAAGTAGCATTGCCTTGCCTTCATTAATAAATTAATATATTTCAGGTATATAGGTCTGCCCGAAATGCAGCTTCGAAGTGTTCAGTTCGTAAAAAACATTTGGAACACAGCTCATACCATTGCACATTATTCGCTGTAATATACATAAGTATCGCGTGCAATAATTCTCAGATGGAGAATAAGTTTTAAAACAGTACTTTATTTCAATAAAATTTGTACACATTAGTGAAAGGAGTTATTCTGGGATCGTTGTACAACAACAGCAAAACTTGCTTCGTTAGCAGCGAATTTGTCAACTCTGTTCCGTGCCAGTCTTCTGAATACATAACTTGTAATTGCAATTACTTTTCCCTCTGAATACATAACTTGTAATTGCAATTACTTTTCCCTCTGAATACATAACTTATAATTGCAATTACTTTTCCCTCTGAAAACATAACTTGTAATTGCAATTACTTTTCCCTCTGAATACATAACTTGTAATTGCAATTACTTTTCCCTCTGAATACATAACTTGTAATTGCAATTACTTTTCCCTCTGAATACATAACTTGTAATTGCAATTACTTTTCCCTCTGAATACATAACTTGTAATTGCAATTACTTTTCCCGAAGTACCACTTGAAAGCGCATGGATTATAAAAACCCAGTCTGCTTTCACATTATGCGAATACCCTATTGCTTAGTAGTTAGCTTGTAAGTACAGCGTGTTCAGCTTGACCTGCGCCCGCTTGGTAGATGAGATATAAGATGAGATTTAATGGATTAGAGATGAATAAGGTTCATAAATCAAAGGGATGCGCCAAAAGTATCCCCACAAGATTTTCTGACGTAAACTATACTACTTAAACAAAAACCTTTTGTATGACTAAGACTAAGGCTACGGCGCCATATCGATTCAAAGCTATGAACTATTTTCCATGCTTCCAGCCTTGTTTCATGTGTACGCTCTAGAACAACGTAATACTTCAATCATTTTGTGCTCCATTACATTCTTCCACCAAGGGTTTAGTTGAGGATTCCAATGATTGACAGGGCCAACAGTTCTTCGCCGCACAATCAACGAAATCTTTGATAATGTCTGGCAGCTCGGGGGAACGACAAATGTATTTGTGCGCGTAACCTTCTCCGAAATCCTTAAAGTAGATTGGTTTCGCTAACTGCGGTCGAGTTTGGAAGCCGATCTTAAACAGCTATACCACACATAAAAATGTTAAAATATGTACGTGTAAATTTTAGCACTGTGCATGCAATAATGTTTGAATGTTTCGATGTATACCTTCTGAGCCAAAAAGAAGGGAATCACAGGATCATCAACAGCATGAAAAATGACAATTGGGACAGTAATGCTCGTGATATGACGGTCACTTTCGAACTGGATATCTGTACCCTCCAATGGCTTGATGAATATAAAGTCGAAGTATGGCAGTATACGGAAAATCTAATTGAAAACAAATCCAAGACAATGAGCATTAATCCTGCCATCGGAAGAAAAAGAGCTGTATACAAAACTTACGAGACTTAAGAGACAATGTAAGAATAAAGGCTAAAGTCCCCACAAAGTAAAGCGAAGAACGGCAGACCTGGATGAACTCGTACGAGTATAAGAAGGTCTATAAACTCCTCACTTTACTTTACTTTACAAAACTTACCGCAGATAACATATGGTATCTGATCTCTTCACCAAGACTTGTAAAGGGCGACTCCAAAAACAATCCTGCTGGAGGGTGTCCCTCATTACACAAATCAGCAACGAAATGGGTTGAAACACTGGTGACACGCATAAAATAACAGTTATGCAGTCTAATCAGAGGAAGAAAAAGACATTTGTTGTAGCTATCGTATCGGAATCTTACCCAGTTCCCAAAGAATGACCCCAAATAAATACTGGAACCTTGGAATTCAATCCCAGTTCTTTCTTCACCCAATCGTAAACTGCCCTGGCATCCCTGACAACACCAGTTTCAGATTGAGAACATTCCGTCGAATCCGCGTAACCGCGGTAGTCGAAGCAGATAACGTGATAATCCAAATCTTGAAACAGGCTGTACAATTCCCTTCGATGTTCACCAGCTCTTGATCCAGAATTCCCGTGGCAGTAAATGATTACTGGTTTCCCGCTTTCCTTCAACTGCTTATTCCAGTACGCTTCACCTTTGCCTTCACCTTCCGAATCGGCTACAAAGCATCGCGGGAGCAGGTGCCTATAGAGACGAAAAATGGAATAAATTAATATTTTGAGCATACCTGAAGCCCCATCCATAACTTAAGAAACTTACCAAACACCAACGCGGAAACCAGGTTCAGTCTCCAGGTAAAAGTTACGACCACCATGGACACCCACTTCCGAGGGTTTGTTGAAGTCAACACCGGTAGGCCAACGAACTATTGATTTAGAAAGACGTTTTCAAGCTTAATATCACTCATGCAGCTCTAAACCTAATACTTTTTTCCCTGAACTGACTGACACGCACGCTGAGATCAAATGACTCACCAAACGGAAGAAAAACAAGATGCCGTTGTACGTATGGGCTCAAGTGGACCAAAAAGGGTATCACAAGATACAGTATAAACGTGGTCAGCACGGCCATTTTGATCCCATAATGAATCCGCCTGAAAAGTAGAAACGGCATTGCATCATTTGTCACCGCAATCATTTCCTCCGTAATACGAAATTTTGCAAGGATAAAACATTTGATTAGCATACACTTCGTAGTAGAATATCACCAGAATGGCGACCATCCCAAAAATCATCGCGAGGAACGCACTTCTGTAACCCATTATATGATGCGTAGAGTACTGGACTTCAAATGGATGCTATTTGCGGTTTTCTTTGATGAACTTATTCTCGCATTACGCTTGGACCAAAGTAGAACCGTTGATTGGACAACTTTTCAGGCCTTGGGAGCTAACAGCTTATAATTAAACTTCTAATGACGAGATTCACAAAGCTCTAGCTTCGGTAGAGAAGGGCACACCTTGCCCTCCAGTTCAATTTTCTTGTGGTCTATCCCTAAAAAAATTACTAAAAAATGAAACTAATGCACAGTTAAATCTTAGCTTCTTTTCGCCCAGACTGTCTTCCCCTGCTTTAGCTTTAACATTAGCGCTCAACAAAAACACTTGATAGATACAATTTAGGAAACCATGAACGTGATTCACAGTCGGAGCCTGAATCAACATCTAGCTACCACATTTCAGCCCATGTATGATTAGATTATCGTTAATATGCTCTTCGAACTTTAGACTTTTGACACTAGTTGCGCAGGCGTATCTACAACATTTTAATAGATACAGCGTTTACAGGCATACAATTTAAGTAATATAATAATATAAATGAACCAGCTGAAGATGTTGCAATAAATACTCAAGTCTCAACTCACATTATATATATACCTTGCATTTAGCCATAATTCGTTATCAACTTCTCTATATTTGTCATACTGTAACAGCCGTAGTAGAGTAGAGTATTCAGGAGGTGAAGTGACTCATTTTAACTACCCCACAATAACTGATAACCAATCTTATACACAGGAAGTCTATTGTTATGCTAAACAACACTAACTGCTGCACTGAGCAATAAAACTCTAGGTCCAACAGCTGATCAGCTGCCTGCCATGTATTCCTTTTGACAAGAGCCGCGAGAGAAATATTTACAGATTCCTAGGCATACTCTTTTACTCGAATATTCGGAGGAGGTAGAGTAAGCGGCAAGGCAAGTCTCTATGATCTCCGAATCTGGGCTTCACGTCGAGACGGTAAGACCATAAGGATTTTGGATTTCAGAACGAATTTTGGCAGGCACAGTATTAGTACATTCACAGCGATTCGTTTTTGCAAACTATTGTCTGTTAAGAACTTTACCGTGCGGTAGACAAGCAAGCAATGTATATAAGTTGTTTTATAACAGAAATTCATCACTAATTAAACTCGATCATCAATTATTTGCAAAACTTGGAGTCCATTTTATTTAACAACAATATTTATATAACAACAATATTTATAGCAGTGGGGAATCTGCCCGTCAATCATGCCGTAAACACAAAGCTAGTTAAGCTTAATGTGCAATACATGGAAATGCATTGCTATACTAAACATTATTTCGATGTCGAAATAGATACCAATGATTGATCTCGTGATTGTAGGAAACTGTTATGTATTTGCGATTTTACTGACCGCTTAACTTCAAAGCTGTAACTTGATGGGCGCCTTCAGGGTTGCACAAATAATTTAAAAACGCTTCTCGTTATTGAAAATGCAGCATTGACCTTTTATATTACGATTCGACTGGTAGGCGGTGGTGGGGTGAACCATTCTAATAGAGATTATGAAATGCTGGTACTGAAGGGTGCAAAACCAAATTGAAAATATTCGAAGCTGTGAGATATGTAGCAGTTTCGTTTCGCAACGGAAAGCGGCAATTTTATTTCGGCTAGTATATATATGTGTAACTTGGTTTTCAAAAATTGGACCATAGTACTACGAATAAGTATAAATTAGATATTGGATCAGTAATTTGCGTTTTGATGTAATAACTCTGGACCTTAAGCGCTATTGATTTGCGCGGTGTCAGGTTGATAAAAGGCTACGTATGTAATTGCAAACACGATTAGTGTTTGAGGACGGTTAACTGCTTGCATTACTTGCTTCTTTGAGATTCAAAAAAAGTGTAGAATGGAATTCATTGATACATGTCTACGCTTTGCGTGGAACAATTAGTTTTAAAAGGAATGAGTTAAATCGGTTGTGGAGAATCTACCTCCAGCTGCTACATTCATTTAGGACGGATTGTTAGATTACTAGTTTGCAGTTGACTAAGCTTTAACAATGCCTACACTAGAGGGAATCTTAGTTATTTTATAAAGTATTGAGCCCTCATGGCTGACCAGGAATTATATAAATCCGGATGAGCTGCATTCGAAACAGTGAATCTATCACGGAAGGAATTTTACAACATTACATCCTTAATGACATTCCGATATGCACGCACATCTTTGCAAACGTCTGAGGTAGCATTATTTATATAGTGTGATGTAGGAATAAATCACTGGGCATTCAATCGAACGCCGTACAACGTGGAAACTGGTGATTGCGAAAACGCTCCACGAAATAATGTAGTATTATATCGTATTTACAATTTTTCAAAGTTACTTTTAGGGTATAGGGTGGGTTCGTGGAAATACAGGGGTAATAAGAAGGATTCTAGTCGCTGTTTAGTTTTTTTCAGTTCATAGAAAAATATGCGCACGTTCTTCGTAATTTCAGTATATCAATTCATGTAGATTCGAGATCCATTACACATTATGTTAAACATCTTTTGTAATCCTAAAACAAATAGGGCAAACATTCAAATTGCTCATCAGAATTCTGATCCTGGAAGTTATGAAATATGGGATAATTCGGTCAATACCTATTGTATACCTATCGATATTATTTACTATTTGCTGATAGTCCATCATTAATGTTTTTCTCTACAGCTAAGAAGTTGGACGGATTAAGAAATAAAAGTCTCGTTAAAAATTTCGAAACCTTCGAATCGTGGACAATTTAAAATTTAGAATAACCTATTGTCTTCAGGAGAATCATGTTTTGCAGGGATTCTACCCTCAATGACATCTTTAAATGCGTAAATTCGGGGGTCGTAGTTGATTTCTATATTTTTAAAAAGTTTGGTTCTTAGATATATATATATTCAGATATCTAGTAGACATGCTCTTAAAGAGTACTGGCTATAAAAATACGACAAAGTATTTTTAAGTTGTTGACTGCGGAGTCCTTCAACAACAGATGTGTTCGACGACTCATTTTGTAATGCGACGGGTCTGGGATGATAATATAAACTTATTGCAGAGTGGCATACTAAGGATATAACGTGGCACGAAACGCAACAATAGTGACCACCTGCCTTGGTGGTGTCACACGATTAGGATTCACCTACAAGTCTCAAGTATTGCAGACTTGGCGATAGTACTAAAGGATTTAGTTGTTAGGAGGAATTTTCCATGGAGCTGTCTTCGTTACCCTTATTTTTGACTTCCAGAAGTTGAGGATAATTTTCCACTATGTTCAATAGGATTCCATCAATATAGGCTTTGAGTTGATCATTGACGTCCGTTTGCTCTTTCAGCGCTTTTTTCAACTGCTTAATTCATTGAAAAAAATAAATATGTCAGTAAGTGAAGGAATAAATATTGGAATATTTAGTGGTCCGGGACTGCGCATGATGTGTCAACTCACTTGTTCTGTAGACATTGCTTCAAACTCTGCGGCAAGGCTGTTTTCGGCATCTAAAAGCATTTTGTTTGCGGTGAGTAAGTTACGACCTTCTTCCAGTCCATGATTAAGGATTTGGGCACTAAGTTCTTCGTTGGCTTCTTGCAACTCTATCGAATGATGCACATGGAATAAAAAAAATTGAGAAACTGGTTCCTGAATGTACATGTTGCCCCTGAAAGTTGTAATTCTTTGTATTTCTTACGTTTGTTTTGTTTCTTAAGTCTCTTGTTCTCATCCTCCAATTCATTCAGTCTGGATTTGAGTTCTGCTAACTCGTTTTCATATTCGGCACTATCGAGCCGCAGGACATGATCACGCCGATAGCCGTTAGATCCCTTGCTATGTTTCCGGAAGTTCTCAAACTCTTTCTTTAGCTCTTGCAACCCTTGGTTAGAAGCACTAGCCTCGAGTAAGCAGTTATCACGCTCTTTCCGTAGAGCGTCCATGGCGGATCGATCAATCTCTCTCAGTTTAGATGTATCAGCCTCAAGATCATTATACTTGTCGCGAAGCAAACCCTTTTCAGCTCGTTCTCTGTCTAGTTTCTTGAGTAATCTGCTATTTTCACTCTTGAATTGTTCCAATTCTTTTTCAGCTGAGCGAAGGCGTATATCATAGTTCTCGATTTGAAGCTGTTTTTCCCGTTCTATTCTGGAAACACTTTCTTTGGACCGACGCTTTTCCTCTTTGAGCTTTTCCGCTGATCGCAGCTCTGCATCTCGTAGTAATTCTTCCGCCATAAACAACTTGGTTGATAGCTCGGTATTTTCTTGCTTAATTCGCACATATCGATCGTCAACGTCAGTTTGATTCTCTGCCAGAACGGAAAACTTTTCTTCCAAGTGGTACACCTGAAAGGTTTAAACAAATCATGTACGAAAGTTGAGGCTACGAGGAGATTTTACCAAATCCTTGATTGGGGAGGGACCTGTTTTTTATGCAGAGCTTGCTCAAAATAATAAACAAATCTCACCTTTTGTGTGAGATCTATCACTTCATCTTCTAGCGAGCCATCCGAATACATCTCTTCCCCATCTCCCACAGAGCTCCTCCCACAAGAATGAAAACTTGAGCTTCTGTACAATTGATTAGCGAGTGCACTAGATGATGTGACTGGAGTCTTCTTTATACTTGTACCAGGACTGAAAGTAAACAAATACCAGACTTATGAAATACATAACTCAAAATCTGCTCCGTTTGCACATGCGGGATTTGTAATTATATATTGTCCGTAGAGCACTCTTTGGTTAACTGTTTATGCAGCAGCTAGAAGCACGCCTGAATGTAGTGTAAGCTAAATTTTCATGTTATCTTATCATCGAAAAAAATAACTTCCGAACTCATTACCGACAAGTGCGTATCAAATTTCGCACATATGTATAAAGAGCTCAACTTACAATTGTCTAATTAGTTATGATTTTTAATCACACAGGGGGGAAATGGGACGGTAGCTTTCGCCGCAGACTAGGGGAAATTGACCCAGGCAGAAAACTAACTCAGTTGGCATTGGAATTCGGGGCAAATAATGAAAGTTTATTAATTTAACTACGAGTTATTTTTAACTTTGGACTCGCTTAACTTGATTTAACCCACTGTGGACCTAACAACATGCTTCTCACGTGGAGCTAAGCAACGGACTGACTGCTAAAAACGTTCGCAGGAATCTAAGGTAAAATTATGACTCAAGTCTCTCACCTGGCACGAAAGGATCCCCAGCGTCTGTGGCCCATGCTTTCCCTTCCGGAAGAAGATCCCCTGTGAATGACAGAAAGATTGGAAATCAAAGACATGTTAGAGAAAGATTGATTTGGTTTCGAAATTAAGCAGATGTGGAGGATGAAAAGGGCGGATAAAAGCATGTACAGTGACGCCTTCTCTAGTTCTCTGCTGGGGCGTTTATATTTGCCAATTGGCCAATTCCAATATGCAATTACAATGTTTGATTTAAAAGTTCTTATTTATGCCTCGTCATACTCCATTAAAAATTAGGAGAGTAAATAATTCTTGTGGGCAGCTATTGATAAATCTTGGAATTACAAGCCTTTAAGCGTGAGAATAATGATGGAATGATTGAAATCTCGTTCTACGAAGAAGGTAATCTGATTAAAGTATTACGCGAAGATAATGAGTAACTTCCGCTCTTATCCGAGTCTGGGATGATATTATAAGTATTCCTTCCCTGCGGAAGGAATATTTTCAAACTAGTGGTGTTTAACCGCTTAGCTCCTTTGGTTTGGATGACTTATCTCTCTTGAGTTTTCTTGTCCTAAATATTCTCGGAATGAATCACACGATAAAACTTACTTGGGAGAATAAGGCAGACTACTGTGTTCTTCCTTGGTGAACAAGGAATTAGTTCCCTCGCCTATGCACTCAAAGTTTTCTTCGTTAGTGCTGATATTACTGGAGGATAAGCTATGATTGGGTCCAGGATTAGGAAACAAAAGGTGTCGGCTGGCGGATGAATTTCCATACTGTTGTACATGATTATGAGAATCTGGTCCATTCTCATCCCCGTTTGATTTCTGACTGCTTGAAAAGGAAGAAGATCCGCTCCGATCCGCGGATCCCGGACTGAGATTGATATCACCGTTCGCTAAAATCCCTCCACCCGCTTCTTCCTGTCCGTTCATAGTATCAGTGAATAAGCTTTTCGTTTGAGGCATTTTCAAGAGCACCACTTTGGACGGATGATTACAATAAATAGAATATATCACATGGATTATTTGATAATAGCCTTTGGAGGAAAGCACTTGAGGACGGGGCACACTTATGAGCGTAGGTTAAAACTTCCATCACAAGCTATACATTTGGGCAATACGGAAGGATTAAAATATCGTAATTATTTGTGATTATCACCACCACATTTTTCATATCCTAGATAATGATATGATGATGATTTAGGGATTTGGTGGGGGAAATGTAGAGACTGGTCACCACGACATTTTAGTTGAAGGAACAGAATTCTTCCAAATTCTGTCTCTCTCAAATCCAAAAATCTCAACAAGTTTGTTCTACTTTCACTCTGCGGTTCTAATTCATAAAATGTTAAAAAGTAGCTTAAAAAATCCGTGGAGGTTCGCAGAAAAATTTATCAACTATCGAGACGACCATCACTAACAGTTTGCGTATTGCCAATGATGGAACTGAATGGGCTTATGGTTTCATAAAAACTTGTTCTCCCTTCGTCAATTGAGGAGGATTGGAAAGAGAGAGGACACAGGTAAGATTAGTGGGGTTGCATGATGATACTGTGTAAAGGATAAAAGTTGGTGCAAAAGTTGTTCACAATCCTATAGGCACGGCAGTTGAGAGTAGGGTATATATAATATATACATGCAGTCCTTGGTATGTTTCTCTTCCCCTCCACAGAGCAGAGTTAGCTGCTACATCCTGAATGTGGTTAGCCTAGAGAGTTTTCATTATTATGGATGTGCATATTTACCTGAGGAGGAAAGCGGACAGGTGAGAGAGAGAGAGAGGAAAATACACCAAGGGAGAAACAAGACTACGAAGCTATTATACTTAGCTAGCTAGGACAAGAGGGTTAGCGCTTGGTGCAGGTAGGTACGGATGGATTAACAATTGGGAAAGCCACCTCTATTATTCCCTGTAAACCCTCAGCTGAGAAGATTCTTCCTCAAAGGTTTATTCTTCCTAATAGCGAGCTAAGAGGATTTTTCCTCAGCCAGGACAAGAATCTTTCTGTACAAGTGCATAAATACCATTCTCTTCTGTTGCATTACTTAAAGCCTTGTCGCACAGAATTTCTCTATGGTATACATAAGGAAAGAAGGGAATTGCGCGCATACACAATATATCGAAACCTAAGTCAAAAGTTTCTCGGTAGCTTGTTGTAAAGGAATGTAAGTTGTGAGGGCTATTAAAAGGAAACTTCGTGCTTGTACAATGTTCCTAAACAAAATCCCCGCATAAGATTATGTACGGAGATGGTTTATTCCGTACATGTAGCCAGGGATGAAGGGGATATGAGAGAGAGTTCAAGAAACTAAAATACTTTGAAAGCTCCTCTGTGCTTTACTTTTTCCTCAGTCTAACATTTTCGTCTTGTGCATAATACATAACATTTTTTAAAGTCCCCCGGCCTTGCTCCATGCGTTACGTACACTATAAATCATGTTACTTCCACCCCTTTCCCTTTAAATAGTAGGCCGCAGTCAAGTGCGTGAATTGCGGTAACTAATAATAATAATAATAAGTACGTAGAGAAGTGAGAAATCTGATTGAGACAGACATGTAGGCCTAATTCCCTCCTGCGAACACCAAGCATCCCCCAATACCCCACATAATACAATAACTTATTCCAAAGCATCGCCCACTGTAAACAAAGTTGGGGGTGGATAGTAACATTAGGAAATCATACCCCCTCCCCCTCCGAGCATGCATGCCTACAGTTGACAGTAGGCTAGGCAACCTTCCTATAAGCTTTTGTGTAAGTCTATTCTCTCTCATGTAGCCCCCATTGTCATCCAGCAGTTGCATCTTCTTTAGATATCCGCAAACTTTATTAAACACAGAGAGCAATAAGGCACTGAGGAGAGAATGCAAACTTCAACCAAGAGCAAATAATCCACACGCAGAAAGCATGAGCAAACAAAGGACGGGAACGATATAAACTCACAGAACAAAATGGGATTGCTACGTCGGAACCATCTGCGTTTCATCTTTCTGCTCGAATATATATAGACAAATTAAATCTTTCATCAAATACAACTAATAATCACAAGGCTGCCTAATATTTTGCTCACGTATGTAAGCTTTGCTAAACTGTAAGACAAGTTATGTATTTATTTCTCGAATACCCGCCGCGTGAATATCTTTGAACGCTATATATTACATGACCACTTTTCAGTCTCCTACCTTTCGCCTAAATAATCCATCCAACTTTCAATAATTAGCTTTTTCACCGTAAAACCTATTCTCTGTAACCTCTTCTAGTAACTAATTATATGAATTAACGAGCCGTAAGACATTTGCTTCCAAACATTTTAAAAAGTACTGTACTGCGCTGTTCGCTTTTCATTTCAGACAGGTAAATGTCAGTTTTTAAGCGCAATTCCTTCCTTAATACAATATTTGTAATTACTGTGCACAACTACCTCTTCATTTCTTACTAAGCTTAGAGTCGGAAAAAAAAAGTTTTGCGAAAGATTCGAGCGACATCTGACAATGTCAACTGCTCTGAATGAGCCGCAACTACCTTCCTTCCGTGTCCCATCCTTTGTACTCCATGCTCATTCCTTCATCTTCGCGTCACCGTTTGCCAGAACTAGGATAGATGATGCACTTTGTCAAATTCTTTATTTGTCCGACTGTGACTGTGACACAGCTTTCGCTGCTATTCTACTATTAATGCCTCATTCCTATGTGTCCCATGTGCTAAATGAGCGGAATGTACACTTAACCCAGAAGGAATAGCGCATGAGAATCATAACAAATCTATGGAATGTTAATTGCCTTTCTTGCACCCACCTTACCTTATTGTAGCAGGAATGAGGAAGAATCATTTCCAACGAGCACTAATTTTTCACTCAAGTTCTCGTTTTATTTAATACTCTGTCCAACCCCACATCTGTCATAAACCAATCTATGTATACATTGACAAAGCTAATTCTTGTTATTATATAATTTCTTTGTTATAGATTTTTCCATGAGACATGACATATATTCGTATTTTCTAGATATATTAAATATATGGTATCTGAATTTTGCAGTAGCTTTCTTGCTTCAATGAGTTATATATGTGTTTTTGTTTCATTTCTCTTGGGAAGTTGTGTTTATAATATTTCTTTGATTGAAAACACACCGCATCGGATGAGGACGGGAAGCATAACATGGATTTATTGTTTTATATGTATTGATTCAGAGCGAAATATAAATATTTTCTAATATATATATATATATATATATATATATCTGTATCTTCTTCTTTGACTTGCTTATGCACCGAGCGAATAAAGATTTGTAAATATACAATACGATAAACTCTAAACACTTTGCAAAGCTTTAACAGTTTGATAAAAATTAATGTAGAAAAGGTAACACGTTTCGTTATAATATCATTTCACACATTTCCATCCATAGTTTTTAAATCACTTATGTAAAACAGTAATTCCTGTCAGTTCTACAACTGGAGTACTTTATTCACCTAATTCTCTACTTTCCTCCCGCGCTAGCGAATATTACATTCTGCACAGATCGAAACAGCGTGGTGTTTAAATGTTTTTATATTTGTGTTTCATTTCATATGTGTATTTCCGAATCTACTGTACACCATGCAGTATGCTTTAACAACATCGTTTACTATAATTAACAACGCTTCGGCACAGCACACGGAAAGCTACATTTAAGCCATAAGGGGTATTTCTCCGGCTCCGCTACATCAAACGTTCATTCGCTCTTTTTCATCATTTGTACGTCTCATCTTTATACATATCAGTGCTTTATATATATAATGCATCTTGAAAAATCTTTTTAAGGATAGAGGTTATTAAAAGGTGAGAAGATGGGCGATTGGTATAGCGTAGAGTGAAGCGTCGTAAGAATAATATCATGGCAGATAAAACGTTATAATCTCGCAAGATAAAGGAGATTAGTCAAAGAAAAAGGCCCAGCAAATGATTGCACGCTGCAGCGTAGCATCTAAGCCGGTTCTTGATTTCCGGGTTTTAAGAGGAGAGCTTACGCTATGCCCGCAATGGGAATCTCCGCCATGTTTTCCATGATTGTGATGGCGTGGAGTCCGAATCGGACTTGACTTCATGCTATGTACCGGGCTTGACTTAGGAGTCTGTAGAGATCTTTGACAAAACCACTTTTTGACTTTTGTACACAATGATCTTGTTCTCGCATAATTCTTCTCTTTTCTCTCCCGAACTTTACCCTTCCGTAAAGGTCGACGTGGAGTCAACAATACTGGAAGGAAAGGCTTGGACTCTGATGGGAAAAAGGCTTCAGTGGCTTCAATCAGAGTATTGATCGAGTCCGAATCCGCATCTTTCAAACTTGTGCTATGAACATCCCCATTGTTACGGCTTCTTTGCATTTCAAACACTTTTCGGCAGGCAGATATGAGATCATTAGTAAGTATTCCAGAACCGGCTGGTCCTCCTTCGCATTCAAACTCTGATTCCCGCAGCGTCAAATATCGGCATGAGTATATGGAGTCTCCGAGAAGCTCTCTCTTGCTGTTGCATCGGAGAGGTAACTGTTGTCGCTTGCATTCTTTATCAGCCCATCTAAAATCCATAAAATATTCTCCAGTTTCAGCTGTTCCTCAAAGAAAATCTCTGACGCATTTATCATAGTCATCAAGGCTAAAGACTGACCTCTGCAAAACTGAGAATGGGAGGAGTTCATTAGATATATTTAGGGTGGGACGGTCAAGAATGAATTTGACTGTTGCCAAATCCAAATCTTCAACTTCTTCATTCGCCAGAACTGTCATTGCTGACTCGTCGATGATTGTCATGCATTTCTGATAGAGTTCGTGGAGAAGTTTTTGGTGTAAATCTTGGTTTGCGGTATCCAAGGCGTTGGGCGCACTTGCTTCAAAATCCATAGTAATCTCTGCATCCTGCTGATTGCAGCAAAAGAAACAACAGACTGACATGAGTATAAACTCCAGATACATCAGCAGTTCTCATATTTACATTAATCTTACTTTAGGCAACATTATATCAAATATAGGCGCTTACAGGGTAATGGCAGTAGATTCTGATAAACTTGAAGACGGAGAGTGCATTTGACGCACTAACCTTATCCAAGAGCTCATTTATACAAACTTCTCCTAATTTTGGGCAAATGTATTTGTCCGCAGCATATAATGTTCCTAGCGTCGTCTCTAAGGATTGTAGAGGCACCGGCTCTCCGTACAAGAACCTATAAGTTCAAAAATTTTAATTAACACTTAAACCCACGGCTTAAATACTCCGTTAACTTCAAATTGTCATTAAAAGCATACCTCAGTAAGTTATCACAGCTCCTTCCGTCAACGTCTGGTATGTCAACGATTTGACGTCCGAAGTTATCTAGTCTGCAGGCTTGGGAGAAGTTGTCCGAAAACATTGCCTGGAATACTGGATTCTGATGAGAGAGAAAATCTTTGTGTGCGGGTAAACGCCAATTATCTTCATCGCGCCCCGCTAGGAAAATAACGTCAGAGCTTTCCTCATCTCCGTAGCGATGCCAAACTGGGGCAACAGGGCCTGCTGTCATTCCAACATTACTACTCTGGTGTATCATACTGATTTCTGAAATAAATCTCCTGTCGTTAACTAAATTTTGTTTCTTCAAATCCAAGGTAGGAAGCCTAAGATGTAAGCACCACAGCTTAAGAAATGAAGCGTTATTTTCAAAAAGGTCGCTCAGTCACTCATTTTTCTTAAAAATTTATTTATAATTCCAGCAAAGACAGTAAATGTTTTTGATTCTTCTTCTCCACATCAATTAGTGAGTTAGTAAATCCTGGGATTCACGTCTCCAACAATTACAGGCTTGCGTTAGAGGTCACAGCTTCTGCATATGGCCGTGATTCTCCTGAAATAGAGAAAAATCGTACTTGGTCAACCAGTTTCGTTATATCTTCATTCCTTGTCGTCAACATTTTTCATTGCTACTTTCCACACATCTCTTTTCAGTTACGACAGTTTTATACGCACCGGACTGCATTCTTGCCTAGCATTTTTTCTGGTTGGCAGACAATTGTCATCGCTAGATGTGCTTTATTTGCTAAACAACTAGTCATTATTGGACGGACACCCATGGGCGCTCTTCCCCCATTCAAAGCTACATGTTCAATGTGCTTTGGCAACTTTCTATTCCGTTTCTTCCAAAGGACCGTATCTTTGCTTAGCCCAACATCTCACACTATATACTGAATACTTAACCGAATTCACCTCAATTCAATGCAAGAGTTCATTTCTTTACCTCGTTTCACCGTTCAGTCGGAAGGATAGACATACAAGCCTTGTGCAAGCAAACATTATGTTCAGCAATGTAATCATCAATCCGATTGTTCTTCCAGATGCAATACAGGATTCAATACCTAGGTCAGGGGATATTGAGAAAGCTTTCTCTAATGCTCTAAGGCAGTTTTGTACTACTCTGGTCTGGAAGAGGTTGAAAGCCAAGCAAGATTTGTGACATAGATGAAACCGGCGATAGGGGTTGCTTGGAGTTAAAAAGAGGTAATTTAAAAACTATTACTTTTCACAAGTATAACGTGGCTGCTGTTGAACACCGACAGCATTAGGGTATACAATGATAACAGAAAAGTCTTATAAACACACTTCGTGGTAGCGAGTAAGCCGTTCTTTTTTTCGGAGTGAATTTTCATATTCCCATTTTCCATAGTCATCGTGAGTCGGAATAGAATAAAATCTCTCAGCAGGGGTGCAAGTATCTCTATTCGCTGCATTGGGAATCGGAAAGGTCAGCCAGTGCTACAGAAGTTTGACCCTGAGTCTGCAGATTAGCATCAGTTTTTTAAACTTTTCACTGGCTCTGGATGGAGAGACTTTGAAACGTGTGAAGGGAGCTCACTGAATGCCATGATTTTAATTTTTGGAAATAGAAGGAAATGAGGCCAACGAATTCCATTTCGTTCGTGTTTATTCCAGAGGAGGAGGATACGAAATGTGCCGGGGGGAGCTAGTCTCGAGGGCTTAATCGTATTCTTAATCTACCCACTACCCACTAGTGACACATATGATTATAAAATCATTATTATGAAACAAGAAATGTGAATGATTGCTCCACACCTAGATTATTTCTTATGCCGCATTCTTCACCTTAGCCCCGATGGGCCTGAATATTGTACATAGTCCTACGATAATTACTACTGCTTAACTCAACTATAGTACTGTAGCCAGTGTAGCACTAGCCACTTATCCCACAATTCTTTTAGTTTAGCATATTAATTACGTGTACTGGAGACAGAAAAAGTTTTCGAAAGTTGCCAGAAGGAAGGCTTGCTCTGGTCTAGAATTGACATCCCACAAAAATCAGGAAGAGACTACGATGGATTACACATGGTGATACAGAAGGCTTTTATACATGAGGTGAGTAAAAAAACTAAAAATAAAGCTGGTCGCAATATGTAATATGATTTTTTGGAGCCGAATTCTTAGAATGCCCCTATCACAGTCTGTGTAATTCAAGATTTAGGCTTGAAATTATGAATATACTTGTATATAGACACATGCACACACTCAATTCCTCTGCTCCGCTGCAGTACTCCTGCCTTCAAGGAAAAGAAAGTTCGCCTGAATTTTTTAAATGAATCAAGTAGCAATTCGAATTGCTTTTACATATCGTGATAGAAAAGGTTAGAACGGATTTTCTAAATGTATTTTTAGAAATTTGCTCAAGAAGAACAAGCTTGCTTGATTAATAAGATTTAGTTCATATAAGTTCTGTTTCACCTAATCGTCTTGGGAAAGAGTTACATTCATTTTAACTTAATTTTGGAAAATAAATTAAAATCCGCTCACAATATTCTCCTGTTGTGCCGTGCTCCCCAAAGGCTTAATCACTGAATCCGATTGTGTAAAGTCGAATTTCCCATGTAACCAGAAATTAATGGTCCCAGATTCTGACTACGCTTCCTAACGTTGACGAAATAATTTCGGGTAGAGTATGATGCAGCCAATTTGAGTTGCTTCCAAGCGGATTTCATCTCCGTTTTGGTTTTTCGTAAGCACGTAAAATAAAACCTGTCCGATCCGACTTTCAGTCGGTCGATCCAATTTCAAACAATGAGATGCACAAAACAGAGGTCTAATTCAGAAGAGTGTGGTTTCGCAACTGGCAATTCTATGCGGTGGTGTCTACTGACTTCAAGAAAAAACTAAGAGGCAATAAGGAAGACGGTGACGGCAGGAAATTGAGTAACTCAGATAGGATGACACAATAGCCAATAGCTGGAGCATTACAAGAGGACTGGCTCTTGTGCAGTGGATTAATGACGGATCTTTTACTAATTTTGTTTCCATATAAGATTTCAATTTAGAGTTTGCATTGCATCTAGAATACAGCGATTTCGCATAAAGCAAAAAGCTGCCAGTGCAAGTTTTATGGTGAAAGGAAACGACTCGTGCCATTGGATCTTTGATTTAGTTGCCATTTCGGCTTAGCAAGCGGGTGATAGACTGGAAGCTCGTCAACTTCATTCAATGTGTAATATTTACAAACGTAATTAACTGTGTTCCTCCTTGGTGGATTCAGCCAGAGAGATTTGCTGATATTTAGTGATATTCATTCCGCACATTATGCATTATGGTACTTTTTCGGGTAGCCTAAAAATACTTTGGGGCTCTTTAAGGTTCCAAACCACAGAAAGTTCTCCAAAACATACACAGAAATAGTAGAAATGTGATGAATCATTAACTAGAGCTTCAAGTAGAAAAGTCTGCGTATTCTCTTTGGATTTGTTACAATTAGATTCTTCCCATTCATTTGTGAATACAACTTCGACCATCCTGAAGACTAAAGTGTAGCTGGAATAAGTAACTAGAATTCCTAGAAGCCTCCACAAAACCTCAGAACCGGATGAATACACACCACAAGATGAAACGGGAGTTGACCTCATCAGCCATAGCCGTGCCGTAACCACAAGAATCTTTACTTTCTTGGTCCTGCTTCTTCCTTTCGTATTTCCCCGAAGAAAATAATCAAGTCTATATTGTCTGCCTCCAAAGGGATGGAGATAGATGAGTGTGTACTGTGTACGTTGTATCTATACATGTTTCTGCTTTCACTTACTTTCTCCACGCGGTTGTGCGCTACGTACATTGCTCGAGGAACTAGGCACACAATCCCTTTTCACCAGCGTTGCACTTACACGAACGAGAAAGTACCAAGTAGCTACAAGTGGCAACTTGTATTTAAAAATGCCGTGAAAGAAAAAATCAGGTGTTCATGGCGCGCTTACATGTTAAAGATGACTGAGGCTGATGAATGATGATGAGTGGAAACTGAAGGGTAAACAAATGGGGAATTATATTTATCGCTAATTTCTTCCTGTCGTTTACACTCACTATACTCGAAGATGATGTGAGAAAAATGGATTTTCACAAGATGATGAGCACGCACAAAACAATTTTGTCCAGCGCTCATGCGATGCCAAAAACAACAGAAAATAATCAGCTACTCGTAGTAGCTTCTTGTGGTTATGTATACGTGTGGATGGGCAGGGGTAGACGTAGTTGGGTGTGATTATTAGTTAACGGGTTTGAGCCAGGTTGAGTGTGTTGTTATTATTCTTAAAACACTCGTCACGCTTCCACACACCCCCAAAGCACATGAGGAAGGACGCCTAAGCAAGTGATGATCATTTTCGGCATAATCTGGATCTATAAGAGAAAATTGACAAGACAATTTTGCTCTTGAGCAAGCAGAGAGTCGTTTATGAATCGAATGGAGATCTCAATCTCAACCACTCCTAGGTCCTAGGTCAGAGTAATCCGGTCTGGGGCAAGGTATTAAAAAGTGAGAAATTTTAATGACAGTATAATTTAAACACTCGTAAGTACCTAAGAAGAAGGGGCAAGGGATGAAGAAGGAGCCAGTTCGGACGTAGATAAAGCTCAAATTTTGTCTCCTGTCATTTCACGCATGTCATTATTCGGTTCACAAGTTGATCGTGTGTGAGAATGACAAAGTTGCGTGTTTTTAACATCTCATTAACTTCTTATATTTCCCTTTCAGTCCGTATATATCGTATCTATGCATATCTGATGAGGATCTATTTTCTTTTAACTTGACCCTTCCATAATAATCCTTTGAAAGTGCCTGAATATATTGTGCAGTATCGCAAGATAATTCATCAAGAGCCTCTTCAATTCCAGTAGCCCAGTCTATCCTATACACATTAAGCTTCGCACAAATTATAATAAGCATACTCTTGCAGTTCCTAATTTTACCGGATTTTATGGCCACATAACCTTTAACTTATTAACGCAACGAGCTAATAAGCCTCCGCCTTCATCATCTGTATACTTTTTTCTCATTCAATCTTACAATAAGTGAATTTGCAATTCCTACGTCAACCTCCAACTAACCACATATACACTCATAAATATTACCTATGCCAAACTCTTGCAAATTGGGATTAACTCTCCCCACACCCTCTTTCCTTCCTTCACGTCCACAATATTCGGTCACATAAACTGACTCCAGAACCTAACGCTGTATTTATGACAATCTGGAATCGTATGTGCTTCAGCACAAGAACGCATCACACGCACACGTACAGATTACTGATACTATGTTTTAATAGCGCTAAATTGGTTTTCCTTCCAAGGTCAAACAGTAATCACATTAGGGAAAATCAAAGAAATCTCTTCCTTATATACTTGCTCCGCGTGCTTTATGCATACAACGATAACTTGCCCCCCATTATCTGTACCTATCAGGGACTTTCCTTGGTGAAAATTGGGCAAGCTCTAAACTGGGAAAAGTCAATTTTTCAAGATAAGTTAGCCGATTGTATATAAGTCTCACCTTCAGTTCAGTGTCAATAATCAAGAGTTCCAATTATTGACAGTCAAAGAAACTTAAGCACCAAGGTATTTCACTGTCAAAAATCTAGCACCACTCCATTTCATCCGACAGCCCCAACGTCCAGGTACTTTATGACTAACTTCTTGTGTGTCACCCATTCATATTCCTCAGCTACCAGAGAGCGTCAAGATTTACGGAAGATCCGAACTGTTTAAACTCCAGCCATGGCTTCACTCCCACGACAACCACACGTAAATGTACGTATGCAGATGAGCTCATAACAAAAAAAGAAAACTGAATACGCTTAAAAACTGAAACTTGCTTGTTGACAAGTCAATTTAATAGACTACGCCTTTAGAGGAATCGTCAAAAGATTTCACCAATTTTTACATTCTAAAGTCTAGACACAAGATTGTTAGGTTTCGTGAGAGTGAAGATATCTGAAATATGTTCTGCTTTGTTTAAACTTGAGCACACGAATTTCTGTTCCATGGGATTCGCGAATTCGAAACTTGATAATGTTTGAACTTGTATTTTTGGATAGAGTCCCAACCCACCGTAGAGAAAGATTTGGCGTAATGATTGTAAGAAATAGAGGGACACAGATCAGACGCTCAGTGTTGAGTGAAAGGGGTTATGCACAATATCCCGCGGAGAAAGCTCGCCATTTTGCGAAACGTGTGATTAGCACTAGTGCACGCACTGACTGTGTATCAAGTATATCAGGCCCATTGCTGTTGTGATGGGACTACTACTGGCTGCTTTCTCCTTGTACGGGAGTTCGGAGGAATCTGGAACATTGAGACGAGCGTCCTGGGAGACAGTTTGCTCCTGAAAAGTAGTTCAACGTTTAAGACCACGTGCGCGGAGCAGAGTTTGCAAAGTAAGCCAAGAAAGTAATCAATAAAAGCTTTGCGTGCCCGAACCCTGATCTTGTCCGAATTCGGGAAGATTTTGCACACTTCTCCCACCTACAGAGGACGAATATAGGTCACCCTGTGGAAGGGAACCAGATGTGAGGGAGCAGATACTCTCCTACTATTGTTCGGTCCACAACCAAATCCAAGATCCGTAAAAGTTTATGCGTTATACTGAGTAAATGGGCACCTCTGGTCTATATCCATGACGGGACTTCTATAAGGGAGCTTTGATGATAACATTTCTCATAAGGATTTTACCCTTTTTCTTTTCACGTCCTCCTTGCATAAATCTTCGCTTTTTAAAGTATAAACTCTTATTATAATAACATAACAGCTCCACCTCGTCAGTCATGTACTGAATTAGTTACTGTCTCTCTAATTTTCCCGATACTTGGGCAACGATAGTAGTGCGGGGCAAGACGAACTATACATCACAGTGCTGTATATAAGTACATACAATAGTCATCCGTCACCCAGAATCTGGATCCGAGGAGTCAGAATACGGAAGTAGGCAATGATGAGAGATGCATGATGCATGGCAAGTTGGCAAGACGCATAATGCTTCATCCTCACATGTCGAACTTCTTTCCACTGCTTTACTAAAAGTAATTTAATTATTTATCTTTCCCGGCAAGGAATTCGAATAGATAGTTGCAAATAGGATGTAAACATGCCCTAAAATATATTTCGTCAAGTCTTTCACTTGAACGTAATTTGGCACACGTCGAAATTCTTCATACGCTGTACTCTTAAACTAATTTATAAATATCTGAAGAGAAAGAACTTCTATCTTTGGCTCCTCCGACCACCGCTTGCCGCTTGCCAATTCCAACGAGTGCAAAGAAATCTCAAGCTTTTCAGTTAATAATCCCATTTCTCGCTTCTGATCTATGCAGTCATTTTTCTCAGTTTCGAAAATAATGTGTGATTAGTTACAAAGTACAACTATGCATAAAACGTTTTCTTGCAGTCTGTCTTTGTAAGATTTTCTGTTCTCTACGGACCCTACAAGTAAGAGGATGTCGCGGGGACAAACTTACCATGGATGGAGTATGCTGAATCGAAGTCTGAATTCTACTAACCCTGCTGAAGTAGTAACTAGAACAAATACGGAGACACAAACTGTCTATCAACTTTCACCCACCTACAAATTGTAGGCTACAATATACTTTTCACCTGCAGGCAACATGCAATCACGTGCGGTCAGCCTGGAGATTTGTACGTGAAAGTTGTACTCTGGGATCGGAGGTGAATGCAAACTAGAAAGCATGTCGCTGAAATTTTTAACTTTCAGATAAGTGGTTAGTGATATTCTTGAGGGATTTGATCAATTGCAAATTTAAACTGGGTCAACCGGTGTGAGGGTGAACGGACGAAGGAATTCTCTAAACTTACTCAAGGAGCTGTACATCTTAACTGAGAGAGAAAGAAAAGAGTTCCGGGGATATACCACTTGACATGTTAGCATCTTTCGGTTCGCCGTCACACTTATATTCAAACGGGTGAGTAACCGAATGAAGAAGAGGACGCATAAACATAGCTGCTAGCTGTACCCACCCGAATTTTAGCTACTCTCATTTCCAACCTTACACATTTACTTTCTGCAAACCCCCTGAGACACGTTCCGGGAGCATTGCACATCCTCTCCTATAGTTATTTTCCTACCAATTTACAGCCACAAAGCTTCTGCAAATTCCTTGTTCATTCTGATTGTCTCCACAGTCTCATCCCGTCATTTCCCTCCATGAACTTGCAGTATTCAATTGCTAAAAACTTACAACCAATTTTACTGGTCCATGGCGAATTGCCGAGGTGTCATACTAGTACCAAATTCATGGTTTAGGTCATCATTCTCGTTAGTCCGGCTGTCGTTCTAACGAACTTTACGCTTGTTTCCACAAAAACTTGATACAAATCCAAACGAGGCAAAAAAGCTTTCCTAGCACTCTTAAAAGCCAGCTGGGCTGGGAATTCCTTTGAATGCTTTTTACATCCAGTTATTGCGAACTTCCTTGTTCCAAAAATACAGAGATACGTGTGATAAAAGGACAAGTAAGGGTAAAGTCTTGGCAAACATTTTGCCAAATCCGGCTTCCTTCCTCATTTTTCTCTTTTCTATGCTTAGGGCTTGTACCTTCCTTTGCCAATTTGAACAGGGCATGTCTGCTCTGAATCGTCTTCGTTTAGTCCAGTTTGTTTTCTGGACAGTAGGATCTGAATTGTCGGATTCAGCATTGTATAATCTTATATGTGTATGGATTATTTTCCGAATATGTTTAATTGAGTGAAATAGCAAGGAACATTAGGTTTAGTTTATAATTCAACAATAACGAGGAAATATCTTGCCTTTATTTACAATTAAATTCGAGAAGCATTTTGAGGTATTCGCATAGCATCAAAAATCTTTTTTCTGGTACTTCTACTTACATGATACAAACATAGTATACTTTTCAGGTTTCACAATTTTACCAAGCCTCTTTCCAGCATATGAAAAAGTCTGATCACGAATGCTCAGTATTTGCATTAAGGACAGCAATAGAATGGCATTAGATGGTAACGTTTGCTATATCTGCAATTTGTCATGCAAATCTGATTCACTCGGCAAGATATATACATCCCGACGTCAAACAAAATAATGTATCAACTGTTCACAGTTATCTCTCTGCACTCTTCATGATCTTACGCATAGCATACCGGATATTGACAATTTTTATGATAAACAGTAATTTTGACTCCACTAATTCGCAAGTAATATTTAAAATACACTCCGATTGCTGCATAACTCCTATCTCGTTTTCGTGATTAAGTCACGGAATTGGTATATTAAATCCTTCGTAATACTGAATCCCTCGCGTTGCCAGTTATAATGTACATTAAGTGCGATGGTTCCCACGATTAATCCTACCTATATGTCTTGCTACTGCAGAGATATTTTTCAAGTTGTACAATGGGTACTTTTCAATGCGCGCATGAAATTTTCACAATGACAAAACTAACTCATCGTAAGAACATTATATAACATTCGAATCATCGAGTACAAACACCTATTCCTCTACGCTTAGCCGTATATTATTTTTAGTTATGGAGTTGTGAATTTACAAAACTTAAGTTAATCAAACCTATGGGCAAATCTCATTTTTACATAGTTCAAGAGCTCAACTTGTCAACTTATTACTACACGGAGCGTCCACTAACTCATCCATATATCTCCTCATACTACATTACGCGCTAAAACGGTTTGGAATACGGTGTTTTTTGAGTTTACGGAGTAGCTATTACTGCGCTTGATTGAATTTCTCAAGGACATCAGGGCACGATAAATGGTTGAGAGTAATAAGATTTCCGTCGTAACATCACAGGTATTTCTTAATTTCTAATTTCCAGGAAGTGACTTGAATTGAATGGTATCTCTTCCAGCATAACTTCAGCTTCTTAAAGACCCCTCTACTACAGCAAATTCTCGCCTAGAACTCATGTTAACTTTAACAACTAATTAAACGAATTTCAAACAATTATTTGTCGCTCACAGAAATGGAACGAAGTAAAAAAAGAAGCAAAGTTTAAGACAATAACTCCAGAGCGTATTTACGAGCGAGAATTGTTGCACGAATATCATAGTTCTGTATGTAGTTTTATACTTATTCGCAAGTGTCGAAGACCTATGTCGCGTAGTAGTGTAATCTCAAAATTACAAGCGCATCTCAAAGTGGACAGCTGGAGATCAGTACTTTTGTTAAAAGGAACTTTAGTATAGCAAACTAACGCATGACTAGTTTAAGAGATGCATGTAGTACAAACGAACACAGAAGTGCTTAGTTTTAACGCGTTTAAGAAATCTTAAAAACAGCAACTCACTTAATTAAAATAACGTTGGTAACTGAACCAAATGTTTCACTTGTACAGGAAGTATTAGAGAAAAACGGCGAATTTTCTAGAAACGAGTTGAATATTACGTTTTGTGACACGTAGTCAGAAACTAGCACTCATACCACCTTCGAAGATAAACCTTTGTCTGGCTCACAAACATGATTTTTGTCACTGTAGCTCTGCGCTCCATAAGCCAAAGTATGGACTTGCTAATTTCAATATTTGTTTCCCAGCCTTGTAGGGGACTAATAACTGCAGCCCTGAATTATCAGAAATAATAGCCATATATGTAAAGTTACCTAACATATTCACTTTCACTTCTGGGATTCAGGATTATATCCCTGCTCCAATTCATCCATCATTTCAGATAATCCGAGAAATGGAAAATCGTCGTACTGAGCTACATTTTGAAGCTGCACATTCCGGGTATTTCTACTTCCTGTAGCAGCTAAGAAATTTCGCTTTGGTGCAACTCCTCGTCTTTTCATGTACGCGCACAATGTGGTCCTTGGAATATCAAAGTGCGCTGCTGCCTGTCTTACAGTAACTCCAGATACGGCCAATTCCATCGCTTTTTGCAGTCTTTCAGCCCGATCACCACCATCTTGAGCTGTTCCAGCAGTAGCATTGGGTCGTCTCACAACCTGGACACCCTCTTCTTCACCTTCTCCTACAAGATTCAATCAAACGTGAGCATAAAATGCAAGCAGTAAGTAGATAAATAGCTACTGAAGCTAACGCAATGTATACCATTTTCTTCGGCAGTAGGTGTTCGGTTCTTCCATTTCGACAAAGTTTTTCGCGGGATTCCGAAAGCTTCAGAACATTGACGTAAAGACATTCCCGAGCTGAGCGCTGCTAAAGCGGAATCCCTGATCTCCTTATCGTACTTGTATGATAAACGGGATCGAACGACTCCTGCATAAAGTATAGAAAATTACATTCTTCTCTCAAATTTTTACACGTCAATAGAAACGATCTAAGATCTAAAAAGTGAAAACATACCTCCAACATTACCTTGATTCTCTTCAACCTATGAAAGACACAGTTTAATATTAAAATTTAATTGATTTTGAAGACTACTACAATGAATTATTGACCTTACATCAGAGTGTGACGAATGCTCATCCCTGGACCCTTCGTCAACTGTCATTACATTGACCTCTAAGCTCTGTAATTCAAAATAGCAAAAATTAAAACATCAGGAATGCAGCAACAACAAGTGTAAAAACTAATACGAATTTGTGGTTAGCCAACCTCAATATCCTCATCTGCATCCTCATCTTTGTCTTGGTGTTCCATTATCCCAGAATTTTCTCCCGAAAAGGTATGGTCTTCATCGGAATGGTGATCAGTTTGAGGGCCTTCTATTTTTGGAGGCCCATGTGTCGTACCCCCATTAAACTGTCGTTCGATTTTCTGCATTTTGACAAGTTTGGGTGGTGCAGCAAGTACCTTTCGTTTCAACTGTTTAGGTGTGGATGAACTACGAAGTAAAGACTGGTTTTCTTCCCGCTCAAAGTTTTCTTTTTTTGTCCCAAAATGATATTCCTCAATATCTTCCTCATCAATTTTGTCATGTTCATTATCTTGAAAAGAGGATTCCGGAGCGAGTCCTTTGATTTTTAGCGATTCAGCAGCCTTTACCAAGTTTGCTAATTTGTTTTGATTCACGCTAACTTCTCCATTGTACATGAAGGTAACCAAAGCTTGCAATTCCCAATACTTCATATCCTTAATGAAAATGACGAGATGCGGGAAGGAATTTTCAGTGAGAAGTTTTTCAAAATATGTAGAACATGCGGACAGAACAACGCGATGACACTTAATACTTTTGCCTTCGCAGGCAAGAGTGACATCAACGAATTGCTCTCCATCCAATAATTTTTTGAACACAGATTGTAAGACAACGGTATAGTTGTTCCAACGAATGTTGAAATGATCCGTAGCGGAGCCCATTTTGGATTTGTTTAATCTGAAACAGTTAAAGTTACCATAAGTACAGCTTCTGTTCTCAGTAGTACACCAGAAACAGTCTTCTCATCTGGAGATTCTCATTTAACATTACATTCTATACTCTTAACTATTCTTAACTATTCAAGAAGGAACAGCTGTAAATTGGGGATTCGTGATTAGTATTACCGTAGCGACATGAAACATGTTTTAAAATTCAATCAACTAGATCACTTCTAACAGATATCCTCTTAAATAATGTGATAAAAATTTGTTCACGTACCTCTGTTTGGGCTAAATCTCGGCAACGCTTACTAGGTGTCCCTAAATAAGGATCGATGTTTTCTTGCAGGACGACGTCACCTTCTTATAGTAGCAGAGTAGGTTGTTAGTTAATTTCGATTTATCTCCTTTGTTTGCCGCCTTTTCCAGAAATCCTTCCTATTATGCACTTGAACTGAAAATATAAATTCCCAGGCCTTAACTCACTTTTCCAGCACCAAAGTTTCTTCCATGTACAGGTTGAAATGACTGCAAAATCGGAATTTTAAATGACCAACAGATAATGTGCCTGCAGATCAACAGTCAGTCAAGCATCAGATATAGTATACGAATCCAAGTAAAATTTTCCTGTTACACTTTTCCCTCGTCATGACGACAAACCTCCAAGGAAATATGGACCGTTACTCCGGTAACATAAGAGCTATTCTACTAATCACCATAAATCATCTCCATTGACATTGACCTCTTACGAACAAAACGGCTAATTAGTCAACAGCTTGACCCACTTCCCTTGAATTTAAATTTTTTTTTTCATAATACAGGTAGTTCCGAGTGGAAAGCTGTTAGTCTGAAGTGCTGATGGAATTACCTTTTGTCTTCCCAGCTAATATCCAAACTCAAAGCCGCATGGTATAAATTATATATATAAAAGACTGACTGAAGAAGTTGGCAATTTCCGGTTTGAACGTATATGAGTAACTTTCACGGCCAGAAGGATTAAGAAGCTGACTTAGTTAATATAAGTTTAAAATACTGCTGGTTTAAATAAACTCTGTGACTGGACAGGATGGGATTCAACGAGAAGTGTTTGATGGTTTACGTAGTATAAAGTACAGCGGAAGAGTTTATAATTCCAAATTCAGGACAGGAGGAAGAAGTGCGATGTCAACCACGAAAAGAGACGATAGAGATGGCAGAATATTATTGTGTTTCAATTCCCTCCGACGATTCAACAAGAGGGTAGGCTCCAAGGTACATACGGGAGGACACGGGGAACGTCTGTCTGTCCTACCCAGGCTTTGTTTCCCAGTTCCAGGACAAGTGTGCTCTCTATCTTCATAGCTAACTCCCTTGCCCATGACAAAACTCTGTCAGGGACGGACTGGACGGAATGGACCGCTCGTGCATTTCTGGTTCATGCTCCGTACTTCCGTCCGAGGATGCAGAATGCAGAGCTTAGGACGACCCTCTGTAATATTCCATTTGTCTTCCAGTAACGGGCTGCCAATGCCATCCAACCCCTCCGTATCGCATGCCGACAACTGAGTCCAACACTACGAGTAAGCAGCTCGGGCAACGTGCCTACGTGCCCGTGAAGTACTTAGTGCCATGATCTTCTGTTTGTCACATGTTACTAGACTATTTCACCTTTCCATCCAGTCGGTACTATGCCACAACTAGCCCAGATACATATACCAAAGATTTACTACCATCTAGAACTACTATAGAAGACAATGCAACTGCAAGTAACTCTGGATGGAGGGTAGGGGTAGGGCAGTTCCTTACAATCATTTCTTTTTCCCATCTTAATCCAAACGGTGCATATTTATCTCATTGCACCCGTCACACTCGGATACATATTTATAATAATAATATGGTATAGTCAATCGAACAAGTGTGCGTTGGTTCTTCTGACGAAATCTTAACTCAAACCATAGAAGAAAAAGCCTTTCCCTATCTAATTCCGGAATTTCAATAATTGGAAATGTCATGGATTTCACCTTGCACAAGTTACCATGATTTCCTTACACTGAATCAAGTTTGTTCCTCAAATACCTTGTAGATATTCTTTATGTTTCAAACAAGAATAAGGGGAAGCACGTAGAATCAGATTTATGAAAACATTCATAAAATATAAACAGCATAAGGAATATTCAGTTCCGACTTTTGGAGCGTGATGTATATATTCGTAAGAAAGCGTTAAAGTTCGTTTGCAATACTTAAACCTACTACAAATCCGATTAAAATAAACTATTGCCAAAAATTAAAACCATTTCCCATTATTCTTAAAGGAGTCACATAACGAAGCGTTATGACTTTTCGAGGGCTTCTCCTACTGACTTTCAAACCGTAACTTAAAGTATAAAAAAACGGCTACACAGCAAAAGGCGTCAGACAAATTGTAGAGAACGTACCGCTGTGTTAGGTAGTTCCTTTTGCGAAACGGGACTATATATCACAATAACAGCGTAATTAGTAACCAAACACGACGTACAAATATTTTTAGCACTACTAAATAAATACTGCTAATCCCTAATATCCCAGGATTATTCGTCAAGTCCTCTTCACTACACGTCTGCAGTTATTATTGCTTATGTAAGTCTGACATACGAAAGGATGCTGTGTCACATGACTTGTGTGCAGTCATGGTATGGAGCTTTCTCGGTCTTCTCCTTTACCCACACCACTGTGTTTTAAGACGGCTAGTGCATCCTTCACAGCGTGGTAGATGATGTTCTTTATCTGGAGTTTGTCTTCGTGATTTTGGTGTGTTTCCGGTAATCTTCGAAATTCCTCCGTCAAATCGAAGCAGTGACTCACGTTCTCTGGCGATACGAAATCCTCAGCGATTTTTATACAGTTGTTGAGATTTCTGACCTGTGCAAAATAACCGTACGAATTAATAACTCAAAGTCTACGAATATATTTTCTTTACGTTTTAGAATACTACTATGTGCCTCAGTCGGTTAAAAAGCTCATTTGGTTAACATCAACATTCAGTATTGGATCGTTTGCATCATCTGGCTGTCGCTAGTGTTGAATTATTCATGTTTTTAACACTTACTTGATGAGGTGCTCCTGCTGGAATAAATATCGCATCACCTAAGCATTGCACGATTGGGTAGCCATTAACACCATACTCGGCCATTAGTCGTTTTCTGAGATCCTTGTCGAGATACCAACTTTGATCATGAATGGGATCGTGGTCCGGTTCAAGACAAGTTTGCCGCTCCATCGCCACCTGTAAATAAAATAATTTCACTTCTTACATTTGTGTCCATAACTAGGTATGAAGGAGCATAAAATCGGTAACACGGGTTCAGAAACTCACCTTATTCAAAAAATCTCGGATTTTATCTGCATCACTAGATTTGTATATGTGCCACAATGCTCCAGCTTCTTCAATTTTTGCGAGAACACTCTCGATAGCAACCCTTTCGCAATCGGAGTCACGGATGGCTTCCTCAACAGCTGTAAGTTTAAACAAGCTACTATTACTCTGTAATTACTATTGTAACTTTGTACTGCGAAGAGTTAGGAATTAGAGGAAATTTCGAGATTACCTGCCAGATGCTCAGTATTATCTATGTCCTGCGGTACTCCCACGTGGACCATGACGTTCACGGCGTCCGAAATGTCTAAATGAAGATTAGTAGTACCCTTCTCTAAATGTAGTCCAGATCCATACGCGATGTACATTTTAGGGCCCAAATCAGGCTTTACAAAGTTGCCAGGTAATCTTGCAGCTAAATTCAGCCGTCCTTCCCTCCGAGTATATTCAGTTAAAGGTAGTGCTGCCATGAGATCATCAAACCTATCCGGCAATACTTCCTTAAAGTCTCCTGTAGATGGCCAATCCTTTAACTTCAACAACATTGGGTTACCATCGTTGTCTTTCAGTCGCTTCCCAACGTTGTCAAAGCCTTCCCAAAATCGTCTAATTGACTGGCAAGGAAGAGTTTTCCCCGACAAACAGTTAACTAAATCGTTGCTCATATGACCGCAGTCGGTAGCAAAAGATTCAGGTGTCCAATATTTCGCACTAAGCTTGTTATTGATATTTGTGACCATGACGGGCTGTCCTCGTTTCCACATCTCTTGAAACAACTTCATATTCTCCGGATGCAATGGGTCTTCTAGTTTCAATAATTGTCCAGAACATAACCAACTGTGAGGTAGCCCAGGAAATTGAGACTGACTACTTTTCCATGTGTAGGACTTCGTTGGCTGCTGTTGACGGTGAAACTTCGACGTCCCACCTTCTCGAATGAAATATCTTAGAGGTTGATCAAATTTCTTATCATCGTCTTTACAGTCTTCTACTGTGATTTTAGCAGGAGCTTGCAAAGATTCTTTGACATCTTTAGGTTCTTCAGGACCACTACTGTCATCAGAGCAATCGCTGTCATCGGAATCATCCGTTTCCACACGTGCACACAGTGATCGGATTGATGCGACACCTTCGTCGCGCTCCTCATCCTCCTCAGAATCTCGCGAGGCGCTAGCATCTCCTTGTGCCTGCAGTTAATAATTCATTTTAATTAAAGATATGTAAATTTAAATACATGTAATCTCAATCATGTAGAGTATTTCAGTCGGTTAAAAAGCTCAAGATGAAACATCAGCTTATCAGCATTGGATCTCTGTTTTCATCATTTATGTATACTCAAAAAAAATAGTGAAAGTGTAAGGAGCATACCGAATTAGGCTCCTGATATTTTTTGGCTTCGTCGCATTCGCACTCTTGAGGTATTTTCCATTCATCCCTGACTTTGTGAAAAATGCTGTTGATTTTCTCCAATGCATCCCCAGGAATAACTTGAGTTAGCATTAGTTCTTCCAAAAAGTGTGCTTTGTTATTAAAGCACAGTAGCCACTTAAACTCATCTCTCTGTGCATGCGTTTTCGTGCTTTCAGGTGTTCCGCACTCATTTTCCTTTTCTTCATCGAAGTCCTGTGGGGAAAATAAACTTACTATAGATAACGAAGTCGTTTCACCGCATAATCATACCGTACATGCGTAAGTAGAAATTTACCTTCTTAACTTTCGATTTTCGACTCCTATAGCAGGCTATACATGCAACAAACCCACATTTTTCACAAGCCCAATGGTAATTGAACAAAGTCGTGTCACAAACATCACACATGTCTCGGACACCAGGTACAACACGTTTCCACATGGCCTTATTTTTTGTTTCAGCATTTAAGTTCAAGGTAATTGCTTCTTTTTCCTGGTGGATCAAGTCACAAAACTGGTCTCCGACTTGGTGTAGAAGGGTTTTGCACATTCCTACACCCAAATAAGTAGGTACGTTGACGTCCGCCGGAAGCCATAGAGCTATATCCTCCTATTGTAAATTTAGAATCGTTTATTTATTAGTTTCGGCTCTTGTCTATAATCTTTCGTACCAGTATTCACCATATCCCTAAACTTACATTCTTCGACTCCAGAACAGGATCTGAAAATCCAGCGTAAGTAAGAGACGTGTTCTGATATCGAAGTTTCCTGAATCCATAGAACCTGCAATACAAGTGCGGCTGTCCCTTCCCACGTCGTCCAGACTCAATGGTGCGACATTCCAAGCATCTGTATACATGCTTCAAACCATTACAGGAACAGTCTTGCAAAAAGCTTGCTCCACTTTTCTTTAACTCTGAAATAGAATTCCGCTTGAAGGGATTAAATCCGCCTCTGGTTTTCTTATGGGGGCTACTCCCTGTATCCGAAGCGCTCTCAGATAATGTGGACGGAGACGTAGGGAATGCAGCTCCTAAGGAAGGACTTTCATCTTCACCATCAAAGGATGTGGTAGAATCTCGAGTACTCGATGAATCTTCATCATCTCCCAAACTGCTTCTTCTAGGTTTCTTTGGTACTTTATAGCTACTAGTTGGTCGTCCAGGATCGGTATCCGATCCGTCAACCTCGTCCTCAAATATATTTGCATCTGGAGGATCTAGTCGTCGACGTACTCCAGAGATGGAAAGCTGTGTGGGAAACAAGTCCATATTCCCAGCGTCGATACTCTCATCCTTGAAATCAACATTCTCTGTGGCTACTGGCGATGACCTCCCATCTTCCGAATTCTTCACACTGGTATGAACGGAGTTTCCATTGAGAGTTTGCGTGTCCGCCATCAGCAACAAAGGGTCTGAGGACCTATTGGTTCAATATAACGATGTTGTGTGTTGAAAAAAGTGCATTACAAGTAACTGTACGGTAGTCTCCATCTTTAGTGATAAGACTTCTTTCACCTAATTAAGCTATTTCTCTACTTCCGCTAAACTCAACTCCAGATTATCTTCACTATTTCTCACATATATACACAAACTAGATTTGCCTATTCCAGTTTTTCAGCCCAAATAAGACTCGAAATAATATGTATATATATAATACAAATACGTATATGCTGCTACGAGAACTATGGTGAGATCACTATTGGGTTATGCCTGGTGTTTAGGATTATTAGGATCCGTAAATTACGTGAGACTGCGAGGTATGGTGATGAAACCATTAGAGTGTATGAATACAACCAACGAATCAACCATTCTTGGCTAACTCTCCCATCTGTTCCAGGGGTTGCCTAACTTATCATTAAACCTGGCAGCTTTCTCATCCCGAAGCTTCAAGTAATGTATCGCCGTAATCTTAGGTCAACTTAAAATACGCAGATACCTTACTGTGCGTAATTGTTATGTCTCGGACTTCAACCTAACTTCAAACTATTTCTAACTCATTAAAAATGCTATCTTAACTTCCAGTTTGTAGTTCACGATTTAATTACAGATGCGTAATCCTTCGGTACCCTTGCTCATACAATCTCTAAAATCTAAACATATTTTTGCCCGTATAATACTCCTTTTGTGGAGGTAATTCTAAATTTAACTAACTAACTGCTCTCAAATTTAGGTTGCTTACCTCGTTGCGACCACGCTTGAGACGCTCAACCTCCCTTACGTATCTAATGGTCAGAGGAAATCAGTAACATGCCGTAACGTATATAACGCTTCAAAACTAAATTCCTTTTTCTTCAAAGAGTCCTTTAAGCGTAATCGTAATCAGAATTCGTACTTCGGAAGAATGCCGCAAGATATCAATGATTTGGTTCTGTTCTGGGGTTGCGTTGCGAGGACGTGCAGGAGATCACGGGTCCACACATATTTTGACTCCGACTCCTACTTCAGGATTGTAGAGTACACCATACAGTGAAGTACAAGATCCAAATGAAAACGCTGCGGTCCAGCCGTGAAGTGAACCTCCTCGTTGAATCTAATTGGATCCGCACTTTCTTGTGTAGTGTATACAACATACTCTACAGGGATCATCAATTCCATCGAGGCTCTGTGTACTACACTTTTAAAAGTATATAATAGTGATATATGTTTTTGTTTTACATCATACTAGGCTGAAGGGCTCGCTTCGCTCGCCTTCAACCTAGCCGCAGCCTGTGCACACGGATTGCAATGTACACACGTCTGGCTTGCAATGTACACACGGCTTGCAATGTACACACGGCTTACACTGTACACACGGATTGCAATGTACACACGTCTGGCTTGCAATGTACACACGGCTTGCAATGTACACACGGCTTACACTGTACACACGATTTACGATGTACACACTTTTTATTAACTTCCGTCAGATTATGCAATTTTCGAAAAACTAATGCTTGCATCGGTTTTGGTTTTGAGATGTTTTTCGGTTTTAGTTACGCTTCATAATTGCTGCATCAATAAAAGCGTTCGCTTCGCTCACGCCGCGCGCACATTGGTAATTTTGCTCGCTTGCGCTCGCTTCTCAACATCAAATTTAAGTTTACCGATAAGCCGACTTCGTTAGCTACCGTGAATGAAACAGCGAGTTCTTAGTGAGCTTTTGAACTTAGTATCACTAATTTCTGACATTACGATTCGAAATTTAAAAATCCGTACTCCCCCTCCGAACATTGAAATATGCAGGAAAAGGGCCAATTTTGAGTTTCGCGCTGGAATTTACGCCGCTTAATTGATGTGAAAGTGGGCTTACTCTCTATTACGTTATATCTGAGTAAAGAGTTTCCACCAAAACAGTCTAATTTTTCAACCCACATTATTCAGGGGGAGCAGAAATCAGGTTCCATCGGTTAGGGCACTCAAGGTTCTGCTCAACCAATCGTGATCCGCGATTCCGAATCTGAATCCATAAGGACGCGTAAAAAGTCAATTTAAAGTTTCAGGTTCCATCCTGTAAACACAGTTGCAATACGCAAACGATTTACCCTGTACACGCGCTGCAGCGTTTCTTCTATAACTTTTGCGTTACCCATTTTCCGCGCAAGTTTAAAAATTAACTGAGGTGTTTGCAGCGGATTCGGTATTGAAACGGTTGACTGTTCGTTGGATTATATTTACTAAAATGCGTTCGTTTCGCTCACGCTTAAGGTCGTTCGTCTCGCTTGCGCTCGCTTCTCAACTTATCAAATAATTTTAGCGGCGAACTGGCTTCGTATCGCCAGCGCTGGCAACTCCCATTAATGCTAGAAAGTGTGAAATGCAGCTGTAGCGGAGATCAGGGAGGAAAGTAAAAAACAACATGGGGTGGTAAAAGTAAAGTTAGCTGAGGATTATATGATAGCGTGGGTAACCGGTAACGCTTTGCTGGCACTTGCATACTTTGATTATTCTGGACAATCCACAGGAATAGTAGTAAAGCAAAATTGGTGAGGGAGGTTGAGTAAGCAGTGAATGGCTTCTCCCCATTACTACCGTGTATACCGTCGTCATGGAAACGTTTAATGCAAAGGAATCATAGATGTAATGGTGGAGGGAAAATTCAATGACTACGGACAGTCCATGTGGAAGCTACACGTCGTGTATCTCATAAGGAGTTCCGCTGTGGTGTATACTGGGCCATATAGCTTGTTTCTGCATACAAACCGTGTAAGCACGGGAACATTTCGTGTAGGCAGAAATCATTTTTTTCCCTTTAAATGCCGTGGAAATTTTATTTCTTGGGGGATTTTCGTATTTTTTATTTTAAAACACATCTTAAGTCTTCCGCACACAATAATCCGGGGTGCAAGGTGCTCTAACAGCCCGGACATTTTCAGGAAATAAAAATTAAAGTTAGCGGCATCACCAAATTTCCCACTCCCATAAGAGAAGCATTGGGATTCTCACGCGCAAGCAGGTTCTCCGCTGTTGTGGAGAACCGAAAGTTTTCTGAGTTCCCTTTCCAATTGCTCCGCTCAGGAAGGGAGTCAAGCATTGCTGGATAGCTGATTGTTTGCTCTACATATAAAATTGTTTCTCTGTAGGTCAAAGTGTACAGTGGCTGCAACGCTTACACTGAAAAAAGTCAGTTTTCTTCGGCAGTAGACTTCCAGCGATGCAGCATCTTCGACCTTTGACCTACGAGCATGAAATTTTATTTAACATGTAAAAGAAGACCTAGGCTATCTAACAATGCAAACAGCTTGGCAGTGTGACGGTCTTGAGCGGAGCAATGGATAAAGTAAACAGAGGAAAATCTTACAGCTTTTTACTGTCCTAAGTGCCCCACTCCTCGCCTGAGATCACATGGCATACATGTTGTGTATGCGCTGCCAGCCGCTGCGTACAATTCGTATGCATAAATCAGCTACACCGTTTGTCTCAGATTCAAGCCGTTTGTATCTTCCATATGGACTGACGGAGGAGGCAGCGCGAAGGCTCAAAGCATGACCAAGTTTTCGCCGAGCTCCAACAATTAATAGAAGAGATAGGGATTTGCTTGTTCGTGGCTAAATCCATGGATTCAATCCATGGATTCAGCTTGGATTTTAGTCCAGTCTCTACGAGCTCCGTAGCTAAAATCCTGAGCTAGGATTTTAGCTACGGTCCCTTAGATGGCAATCGTCAACCAGAAGGAGCGCGCGAAGTTCAAACCCACAATGTATTTTATATGAGCCATTGTTGAAGTTTGACAACATAGCGCCCATATTTTACGGGTATCTTACGGCGGGAACGGAAGGGCAAAACATAATCGTCGACACTTTCTGTAAATCAGAGCGTAGAGACTTGCCTCTTACTCTACCTCCCAATACCCGAGTAAGAGTCTCCTTGCCTACTTGGATTTGGATTTGGCGTGGACCAAGCACAAGCTCGGTCTTCAGTCCATGGATTTCCATGGATCTAAGGGTGGTGGGTGGCTGGATTTGGAAAGCGGGAGCATACAAATTCCATCAAAATCCATGGATTGGATGTAAACAAACCCATGGATATGGGCTCTGCCGATGGATTGTGTATGTTTTCGCCTGGAAAGAATCTACGGCTGTGAATTAGTGAGGATTACATTCCACACATTTGCAGTTTAATTATAGTTATTTTTCAAAATCTAGCATTGTAATTTTGTATTCACTAAAAGCTAAATGTGAAGTGAAATCCCCTGAAAGCGTCTATTTTTTAGCGGATCATTCAGTGGGTACTTCCTAAAAGATGAGGAACTCGACCTAAAAGATGCAAATGCTTGTCTTGTACTGTTCTGTATTTCGTAATTAAATTAGTATGATTAACCTTGCCCCAAAACGTTTTCTGCACATCTGATAGGCTGTAACACAATTAGAAAGTTGTAAAACCTTAACTTATATTAAATAACATTCACATCACATCCGTCCGCAGTGCCTAACTTTTCCTGACTAATCCACAGGATTCTCTGCATTTCACCCATATACGTTATAGTTCTTCAGGGCTTGACACATTCCGAAACTTAACTAAATTAAAAATACGCAGAGTCCAAAGTAATTAAATCACCCTTCAAATTAGTGCTTTCCAAATCCATAGCTATCCCCACCGCGCTCTACTATCCATGGAAATCCATGGGTTACTAGACCGGTGTATTATGTGCTTGGTCCACGCTGAATCCATGGATTGAATCCATGGATTTAGCCACGAACAAGCAAAACCCGAAGAGATACGATATGCTACGGAGTTCAAAAACGCCAGTTGGCGCCTTTATAAAGCTTTTGGATTCAAGGAGCTCACATCCTGGATCAGCAAGTAGCATAAATTAGTCTCCATTCAGGGCCAACAGTAGGCAAGGAGACTATCTCACTCGGTTTATTTGGAAATAATGAACCGGCTACGAAGCGTGTATATATATATATATACAGGGTGTTTGCTTACACATGTCAACATTTCTAATGTTGGGGCGCACAAATGTTGACATGTCTAAGGAAACACCCTGTATATTAAACTTAATTTCATTAGAGCATATTGTGGATGTGGCAAAGCTCTTCGCCGACGTTTTTCCAGAAACAAGTGGGATCGCTGGCAACAGTTCTGTGTTGGCTTTTCCTGTCGTTTTCCTGATTTTTCTCTAAAAGCTCAAATTCTAAGTGAAGTGAACTGGGGCCGGAAAGAAAATAACATTGAACATTTATTATTTTTAATAGCTTTACAAAGTGTAGAAATTAATTATAATGGAGTAAACTTTTCTGTTTCAATAAGCAACAGATAACGTCCTAAGTGAAAAGTTAAAAACAACTGTGGCTTGTTCACCCGCACGCTAATGTGTATTAGTAAAGTTAATTGCAGACGTATAGTGTGAACATAGGTATATATATATATATATAATTTATGATATAGTGTTGTCCACTTTAAATTATTTTTTAAATAAAACATAATTAATTTCGGGTCGTGAGGCTTATTGAAGGTTCGGGCGTTTGTGAGATTTGTGTGTCAGCAAGTAGTCCGAATGGAAACAGCTGAAATAGTGGTATAGATGGAATCTTTGAAATATATAATTCACAAACCTTTATGTTTAGAAGCTGGAATAATAAGGAAGCACAGTCAAAATATTTATTCGTTCCATTTATAAAAATAATATG
Organism: Sminthurides aquaticus; assembly: GCA_906901655.1. NCBI lineage: Eukaryota > Metazoa > Arthropoda > Collembola > Symphypleona > Sminthurididae > Sminthurides > Sminthurides aquaticus. The sequence goes on from CAJQTT010000001.1 coordinate 1,571,816, forward strand.
CTGTTTTACAGGTGCTGATGATGATAATTCAGTGATCGGTTTTTTGGCCAGCCAGAAGTGTGTCAAAATGAGCGACAGCGAGGATGAGCACGAGCAAGAGGAGGGAATAAGCTTAGCTGGATTTTTATTTGGAAACATAGATTCAGCAACGGGTCAGCTGGAAAATGATGTTTTTGATGAAGATACGCAGCGTCATCTGAATGCATTGCGGAAGCTAGGTTTGGGTGGTCAGGTGAACGAAGTAATATCCGCGGGTGGAAATACTCCTGCAGCGACAAAGGCTCCGAAAAAGTCCAGGTACCCTTATGATGATGACGATACTGATTCGGAGGAAGAAGATGACGAGGACTGTCCGAATAAAGAAAATGGGTTCAGGAGCGGAGAAAAGAAAAACGCGTCGGATTCTGCGGAAGGAGAACTGGATAATAATGCTGATGATAACTACGGGAACGAGAAGTCTCCGTCCGCCATCGATTTCTTTGACATTGCAGAACTTGCGGATGAAGATGTATCCAGTAGCAGTGCCAAGATATTACGAACTGATACAGATAACACTGATTATGACGAAGACGAAGGAAGTTTGATGCCTCCGCCGCCTGTGCCACCACTGAAAGGAGACGTGGCAAAAACCAAAACGGTGGCGGTGATTGACGCAAACGGATCAGAAAAGAAGCTGGAAACTCCTCTGGCTGCGATGCTGCCAAGTAAATACGTTGGAATCAATGTATGTGATGTGTTTCCTGACTTCCGTCCGGACAAGATCCTACGATTTGCAAGGCTTTTTGGTTCCGGAAGACCTGGAAGCTTGCCGCAATGGTGGAGAAGTGTGAGGAAGCGGAGGAAAAAGAAAAAAATTATAGAAGGTGCTAACCCCAGTGATGATTATGAATCGGGAGAAAGAGAAGAGTATGGATTTGATTGGCACTTTGGAGACGACCCCTCAGAGGCGAAGGAACTGTCTGCGGAGGAGGTAGGTTGAAAAAGCAGACTTTCAGGGGTTTCATTGCGTATGAACCATTAAGCTGATGTGTATTTTGACATTTTTAGCAAGAGTTCTTGAACCAAATGGAATTCGTAAAGGATTCAACAGTGCAAAGTGAAAAAATTGATAAAAAACAGTTAGCTAATCAGTACCCAAAAACATGGAGGAATGGACCCGCAGCAATTTGGTACGATATGATCGGTGTTCCGCCCGATGAAGAAAGTCTTGATTACGGTTTCAAATTGAAGGTACACTAGTAATTGATTGTGTGTATTCGTAAACTAATCTATTATACCTCGTGCAATTATTACTTCTTAGTCAAAGGAGTTATCAGTATGCAAAAATTTGTCTGGCTTAGATTTTTAAGGGCAGATTAAAACTCATTCTTATTACAGCCGGCTGCAGTCATGGACGCCGAAGAGACTCTTTCCGATGAGGAAGAAGAATGTAACGGAGAACATGAAGAGAAGGAGCCTGAAAATTTCTCTGATGAAGTGTTTCATATGGTGACTCAGCTTAACTGGGAAAGTAACATTATTTGGGATGGAACGGATAATAAGTTTAAGAAACTGAACAAGAACCTTGCTGCTGGTTGGGTTCCTAGTGGAGTGAATAGGACAGCGCAAACTTTCAGCCAGCCTGGCAAAAATCCTCCGTGCTCGACTAGCCAAACGTGTAGTGTTCCTACGAAGAATTCTTTTGGATCAACTACTCCTGGCAGTACTTCTGGCGGTACCCCGACCAAGAATCCAAAAGCGCCTTATTCGAAACACGAAGATAGTATGTCTTCCAGTGGTCAGAATGCAGATGATACGTGGTACTCGATATTTCCCGTTGAAACTGGAGAATTGGTGCACGGTAGATGGGAAGACGAAGTCATATGGGATACGGATGCGATGGAGACTCTGCCAAAACCTAAAGTTTTGTCGATAGATCCCAACGATGACAACGTGGTTCTTTGTATTCCTGATGATGTCGACCCTAACGCTGTCCAAGGTACAACAGCCCCAGTCAAGGTAAAAATCCCTCATCCCCATGTGAAGAAGTCAAAGATCCTTCTCGGCAAAGCTGGTGTAATCAATGTAATCGAAGAGGATAGCCCACCACCTTCTCCGAAGAATGATGACAAGGACCCATACAATATATCAAATGATGAATATTATCAACCGAAACACACTGAACAATCAATGCTAAAAATATCTGCTTCTGGCAACATCATTCAACACTCTACCCCTGTAGTCGAGCTTCGAGCCCCATTCATTCCAACTCACATGGGTGAAGTAAAGCTTCGCAATTTCCATCGTCCACCTCTCAAGCGATATTCTCACGGAAACCTGGCCAATCCTGGACCTCATGCCATTCTGCCGTTAACAAGACATATAAAGAAGAAAGCTAAACAGAGAGAACAAGAGCGATTAGCAGCAGGAGGTGGCGATATTTTCTTTATGAGAACTCCCGAAGATCTCACCGGTAAAGATGGTGCTCTTGTGCTTTTCGAATATTGTGAAGAACATCCTCCATTATTGAATCAAGTGGGTATGTGTTCCAAGATCAAAAACTATTACAAGCGAAAAGCAGGGAAAGATACCGGACCTCCCGATATGGCATTCGGTGAAACCACGTATGCCCATACATCCCCATTTTTAGGAGCTATGCATCCTGGTGAAACGATCCAGACAATAGAAAACAATTTATACCGTGCGCCCGTGTATGATCATCCTTTACCTAAAACTGACTTCCTTATTATTAGAACTCGAATGAATTACTTTATAAGAGAGTTTGATTGTTTATTCACAGTGGGTCAGGAATGCCCGCTATACGAAGTTCCAGGCCCTAATTCAAAGAGAGCGAACAATTTCGTTCGAGACTTCTTGCAAGTGTTCATATATAGGCTATTTTGGAAAAGTCGTGACAATCCGCGCAGAATTAAGATGGATGACATTAAAAAAGCATTTCCCGTCCATTCCGAAAGCAGTATTCGTAAGCGATTAAAGTTGTGCGCAGATTTTAAGAGAACAGGTGCAGACTCAAACTGGTGGGTAATCAAACCCGAATTTAGATTGCCTACCGAAGAAGAAATTCGAGCTATGGTCTCTCCAGAACAGTGCTGTGCCTATTTTAGTTTGATTGCCGCCGAACAGCGGCTAAAGGATGCTGGGTATGGGGAAAAGTTTTTGTTTGCACCACAAGATGATGACGATGAAGAAAATCAAGGGAAAATAGACGATGAAGTTAAAGTTGCTCCTTGGAATACTACGCGCGCTTACATCCAAGCTATGAAGGGGAAATGTTTGTTGCAGCTTCTTGGTCCAGCAGATCCTACCGGATGCGGCGAAGGCTTCTCTTACGTCCGTGTTCCCAATAAACCTCAAACAAGCAAAGAAGAACAACAAAAGGAAGAAAAGCGAATTGTAACAGGTACGGATGCAGATTTGAGAAGACTGTCCCTGAACAATGCAAAAGCGCTTTTACGAAAATTTGGCGTACCCGAAGAAGAAATTAAGAAACTTTCGAGATGGGAGGTCATTGATGTTGTACGGACACTTTCGACGGAAAAAGCTAAAGCAGGTGAAAAGGGAATGACAAAATTCTCCAGAGGGAATCGATTTTCCGTTGCTGAGCACCAAGAACGGTACAAAGAAGAATGCCAGCGAATATTTGAGCTTCAAAATCGAGTTCTCGCCTCCCATGAAATCCTATCCACAGACGAGAGTGAAAGCTCTGAGGATGAGTTGTCGGATATAGAGGAAATGGGAAAAAACATTGAAAACATGCTTTCAAACAAGAAGACCAGTTCTCAGTTAAACTTCGAAAAGGAAGAGCAAGAAAGACGCGAACTGCAACAAATGATTATGGGAGATGGCAAGAAAGACGATGATAGACAGCAGAAGAAGCCTAGGAAAAAGGAAGAAGAGGACAACAATACTTTGAGCGGACTTGTCAACCACCCCGGTAGAGTTTTAAAGATCCACAGGACTTTCCGTAACAACGAAGGCAAGGAATTTACGAGAACGGAAATAGTCAGAAAAGCCCCTATTATCGATATCTATATGAGAATACGTACTACTAAAGACGAACAATTTATACGGCAGTTTGCTCTTATGGATGACCAAGCCAAAGAAGAAATGAAGAAAGAGAAAAGACGGATCCAAGAGCAGTTGCGTCGTATCAAACGTAACCAAGAGAAAGAGTCAGTTAAAAAAGAACCACAGCGGAAGAAAAAAATTAAACTAAAGCCAGAACTAAAAATGAAATGCGGTGCCTGTGGTCAGGTCGGTCACATGAAAACAAACAAAGCTTGTCCGCTGTACCAGAAAATGAATTCCCCTGTACCATCCATGAATGTTGCATTGACGGAGGAACAAGAAGAAGAGATAGAAAAAGAAATCATTAATGACGACAGTGAACTTGTCAAAGTCGATGGCATTAAGGTGCAGATCTCTAGTCGATTAGTTAAACATACTGAAGAACTAAAGCGGCGGTCGTTAGTCCTGAAAGTTCCGAAGGACGCTGTTATGGGTGGGAGGCAAAAACGGAAGCGCCACGAGAGTAGCTCTCAATGTGATTATCTGAAACGTGGGAAAACTACAAACCGGCGCCGTGTCGACCCTCAAGTAGTTATGTCCAATATGTTTGAGAGTATTCATACCGAAATGAGACAGTTACCAGATATCAACCCATTCATGTTTCCTGTCAACCAGAAAAATATTGTTTCACCCTCATACTTTGATAAAGTGAAGTACCCAATGGATCTCCAGACAATCCGAGAGAAGATTAGGTCAAAGAAGTATCATGTTCGCTCTGATTTCCTAAACGACGTAAAGCTCATCGCTGACAATTCTGCCCTATACAATGGAGAGAGAAACCCAATGACTCAGGCAGCATTACAAATGTATGAACTATGTAAGCAAAGGCTAATTGAGAAAGAGGACAAACTCTTGAAGTTGGAAAAGCAAATCAACCCTTTGCTGGACGATAATAATCAAAATGGACTAAATTATATTTTGGAAGTTCATCTACTGGGGAAACTCAAATCCATGAAAGAAGCTTCCCCTTTCCTCAAACCGGTTAACAAGAAATCATTCCCCGACTATTATGAGCGTATTCGGAAGCCCATGGATCTCGAAACTATCCACAAGAAAATCACTAGTGATATGTACCACAGCAGGTTTGACTTTTTGACTGATATGGAACTGCTGCAGCAGAATGCCGAAAAATATAACGGGGCTGATTCACTTATTAATGCTCAAGCTAAAGCATTGCTCGGAGTTTGTAATAAGACTTTCGAAGAATACGATGTGAAACTGTCGCAAATAGAAATCAAAATAGATGAATCTGGGGTGAAGACCAGAGATGATGATGATGATGAATCCGAGGACGAGATTTATGGTGATGACACTTTTGGAGGTGACGACGATGGAATGGAAGATCGGGATACAGAAGCTTCAGTTTATGATTCCCGCATGCTTGAAAATATGGGTGATACGGAAGCAGATGACTACTCTCTGTCTCAACAAGGCCCAAGTGGAAGCAAATCTAGAATAGAAATCGAGGAGAGAGAAGGTAAAGATATTTGGAGTCTTATTGTTAATTTCGGGCTTCTACGAAAAATGTGTTGTCGTATCTACAGCATATGCTTCCATTTTCAGAGGGAGAATATACAAGTGACGCTGACGACTCAGATAGCCGAGCTCGAAAGAAGTTGAGGCTAGGAGGTGGTGAGCGCTCAGGATTAGACGATGATAGCCAACAAGCGGTTGAAGCAATGATGCAATTAAGTAAGAGTTTTAGTGATAGAAGACAAACTTCTGAAGACACCCGGCAAACCTCTTACTCTGCGGAATCGAGTGCGAAGCAAACGATACATGACGACTTGGAAGTAAGCGATTCAGATGCGGGAAGCGAAGACGAAACCGGAATTTACTTTTGATCATAACATCGCTTTAGCAGTTTTTCTTTTCAATTTTACTTCTAACGAGTAGTTCTGGAACAGTTTTACCATGTAATTATAGGAATATATACTCTCACTATCTGATTTGTGAGGAGACTTGTACAAACTTAACGAATTAATGGACTTTTTGTTGTTAATTTTTATATTTTGATAATGATTAACATACTTGGGTCTGGGTCAAAGAAATTGACCCGTCTGTGAAATTCGACCAAAGTATTAATGTACTAGCCGATAGTAAAGTGGATACTAGTAAACTAATCAGTATATATATATATATCCATCGCCCACTACGTAAAACGAGGGAGAGGAGGACTTTGCAACGCCGAACAATCCGTTTTATTACAGTTTTCGTTTCTGATGTATCAGTCTCTGCTCTAACATTAGAGGATTATTTCCATTAAGCTGTCCTCCCGTCTTCCTATCATTGTGTTTTGATATGCTTAACCACGCTGTTCTGATCTAGGCAAAGAATACAAAATCTCATAAGTGGAGACGACATTTTTGTGGACGACAGGCCAGTGGTTGAAGGAACGAGAGAAAATTAAGTATGTTATAGATAATCGTTGACCTCGCACGAAATATGGACCCGTGAAGTATTATTTTTTTGATTGTGATTGGGTACGTGAGAGATTAATTCGTAAAGACTAGCTTTGTAACCAGGTGTGCTAAACCTTTTTGTGGTCTAAAAGACGGTTACGTACATGTAGTCTTTATTTGCCATTCGCAGATCATACAAGTATGATAAATTTTATTAATCATAGTGAAGGAAAGGGGAAAACAACGCAGTAGTGCCAATCGATTTTAAGGACTATAATCCCGGAAAAGCTCGTGGCTTTTACAATAGTCACTAGGCGACTAGGGTCAGCCCAACTGCAAAGTGCCCTTGGCACAACGTTGTGATTAGGTCAGCCTCCCGAAATGCAATACAATACAATACTAATCGATTTTGGTCCGCGTGTGGTACAAAATGGTTTTCGTCATGCAAACTGATCTACGGCGACCAAGGATATCTTGACCAAAATAAGCGCCACGATGTCTTAAAGCGCAGGTGTACTTTCTCGTGAGAGGAAGTCACGTGAGACCTAAGCAGCGTTCGTTCAAAGAATTTTGGGGGAACAGCATTTAAATTCTATTTATATTTTGCGAATAATAATTGCCAATAAGGACGATTGTAAAATATATATATGTACCAAGGATTCCAAGCTTGCAGTGGTCCTTGAAGGAAGCCTTTATTATTGAAGGTAAGCACAAGTTATCAGGGTTAAAGCGGATTTCAAAATATGTTTTATTAACAAGCTATAGGATAAGTTTGGAAAATAAAAAAAGACATATTCAATATTAGGAACAATCTAAGCTATAATAGTAGTCGTCGTCGAAATTGCACGCGGTTCGTTAGCCTTCGCAGTTTGTAATTGTGTATTGCCGAAAGGGAAAGCTAGGAAGGAGCTAATAACTTAATTAGCAAGGATATTTTCACTTTCACACTAGCAACATTCAGAATATACTTGAACGATGATAGGTATTTCATGCAAGTTTCCTTATGTGAGGCTATTTGTGGGTTTTGTGCTTAAATGGAATTTTATGTATTTATTGTAAGGTAACTTTTACTATACACGATGTCGGAAATAATTGAGCCATCCATCCCCATGGACCCTGCTTGCAAGCTGTTTAGGGACGGTGACAACAACTATAAGACCCAAACGTTGCTTTCGAAGATTTGGATTCCTATGATTGGTGCTGTCCTGCCCATATCCGGTGTCGTAATCAATAACATTATTGGAAGACGACCTCTATACTCGAGTAAGTTCATTATGAGCTTCATGAAATTGGTTAACATGAAAACGCTTTGCCTTCGACATTGCACTTGACAGATTGATGATTGATATCCATGGTTAGGCATGCATCGAATAATTTTTGGCGGTGTCTGCGGTTTTGCTCTGGGATTATATGCGAAGGAGTGGAAATACAAAATGCAGGCAGAAAGAGATCTAATGATTTACCACTACATGACTCTTCATCCGGAGGATTTCCCCCCTCCAGGTACTGCACTCGATATTTCATAATATGCAACAGTTCTAAACCTAACTGTTCTAATAACGGGTTTTCATGGTTTCAGAACGTATCAAATATCGGGATGTTTTGAGAGAATGGATCCCAATCCGCTAAACTACGCCTGATTGCAAGCAGTCACCAAAATCGAAATGTAGGATTGTCCCCTGCAATTGCTTTCTTTAGTCGTCAAACATAAATTCGGTTTTAGTCGTAACTTAAAGCTTATGTGCGAGATAAATGGTTTCGCAATGCAAAGTAATAAGTAAAATGTTACTGGACACATGAAACATATTGAATTGCTAGCATTATATTACAACTGATCTGCATACGATGCTTCTACTTTATTCCCGTATAAAGTATGCCTACCAATTTCATTATGGATTCATTATGATGATGGTTAAAAGGACGATTTAGTTTTCAGACTTGTGTTATTCCTAGCATAAATAGTGAACAATCAGCGTCAGCTGATTCGCTTAAAATGGTCCGGACATATTTACAAAGTTGACGTGCATCATATAGGTTAGAAGATAAATTTAAACATTTTCGGGTTTGTTCTTAGTTTATTTTACAAGGCAATATTCAAAACCTTATGTATCAACCTATTCGAGTTTATGCCGGGAGGCTGATGTTAATGACACTAAACGATAACATGTAAAATCATAATCCCAGGATCGCTCCTCTATCTGTTGATGCCCAATCTTTGAGGGTTCTAGGCTGCATTAGTTAGCAATTGCCGTATCAAAGCTGTAGAAAGCCAGGTTACAAACCGTTATCGGACCAGCGGAACAATGCCAATACTATAAAAGCATTTAATTTAGTACGGCGCGGGCCATACAGCATCCCAAATTATCAGGTAACGTTATAACTGTTTGATGCCATCACGATTCACGAGATTCGGACTCGATTATATCTGGCTTCTCCTCTACCTCCGCTGCATTTTCAAAAGCTTTTATCGCCAATGATGGTGCATACTCTACACTAATTGGCGATGGCGTAAGACTTTCAAAATTATTGCTGTCCGTCTGAATTTCTTTATCCTCCATGGATACAAGGTTTGAACTTCGTGGATGATTATCTGAAGAACCGAATTTTTGGGAAATGTGTAAAAGCTCTCGAAGACCCTGAAAAGAAAAAAGTGCGATGCTACGTTAATAACAGTTCTACCAAGATGATAATATTAAATGTTAATCGTACCGATCAAACTACCAGTAGAAATTTATGCATGTATTATCAGCGAAATTTCAATACAAAAGTAATCAAACCTTATTTTCGGTCCATAATCGTGACAAAATTTCTTCTTCTCTGGTTGTAGCTTCATCGTCTAACTGAATTGCCTGACTTATCACAAATCTCATTTCATTAACTTTGTCAGCGCTAGTTTCCAATGTCTGCAAACAAAAAAGATCATAGTATTACTTTCGGATTAAACGAATAAAATAAAAGGAGCACGCAAGTTAAATACACTGAAACATACTTTTGTGTTTGTATCGATGACTTTCAAAAGCTGCTGTTCCAGTAACTGGCATTTTGTAAGTTTTGAAACGTGCAGACGATATTTGGTCATAATGAGATCGATAGCATTTTGCTGCTCTTCTAATGCGTTTCGAAGTTCCCGATTCTCTTGCTGCAGGTCCATAATATGCTTACTCTCTTGCTGAATGCCGGCAACCAGCGCCATCCGCGGTCGCTCTGCCGCAAGATCATTAAGCTGCGCAGTATCTTCACTATACTATAAATTATTATCAAAGACAATTCCATTTAATATAAATCTGATTACTCCACCCAATTATGCCAATCGTCATTCGTGCATGAAACACTCGGCTACTTTTTTCATGATGGTGCATTACCTGCTTCATAGCTTCAACTTGCATGTACACAGCTTGCATTTGGGAAGCCAAAGCATCGGCAGCTGCATCATTATCCTTTAATTTTGTGGATAACTTCTTCGCGTCGTTGAGTACGTCTTGAAACGTCAGAGTCATTTTAACTAGATTCAAATAATATGCCCTGAATTCATGAAAAAATGCATACGTCTATTACTGAAAATTCGCAGTTAGCTTGCTTGATTCCGAATTTTTAGATTCAAATCTCCGAAAGAGGAGATTGTCTGTGATTATGGGCAACCGTATCTGTTTTAGTCACTTTATCGTCCTCACAGAATCTAAATTTTTAGTTGAACACTGCCCACTGATAAAAAATATTCTTACCTTAACAAATCCTACAAACACTTAAAAGATTGTGTGACTTGAATCATCTAGTCAAGTCGGTTTCTTGTATTCAGCTCTGGGACCCCCAAATCATTATTATTATCAACTTGAATTTAACGAGTCTATCAGCCACTTCAAGTTTACCAATAATGAACAACTATATATATATATATTATATAATGTCTTCGGTCCCCACTTTAATGTATCTACATATTCGGCATAATTTCCATAAACTGGCATTAACAATATTCCTTATTAAATAAAGGAATCATAACTTATTGATTCAAAGGCAATGTTTTGCCAGGTAAACCAGATGGTCAAAATCTGGCCCCAACGAAAAATACGAGTTCAACACGCTTGCAACTGAAAATCAGTATACACTCTTCAAATACGTTAATATTATTTGTATAAACTTATTTAAATCCTCTTACATTTGTCTACCTTTTAGCACTTTCATTAAAAATCGTGTTATTCACTTTTTAATTCACTTTATGGGTCGCCCACCTTCAAATCCCTTAAATACGCACACAAAGAATGAATGAGAAGCACTTGAGCAGAAACTCATAGATTCAACCGTACGAAAACATTCACTTCATGTCCTATTCACGAATCAAACTTCACGAACGACAGAGCTCCCACTAAAATAATGCGAATAAAACTCTTCCTCAGTACATGCGCAAAACCATAGTGCTACATATGGGTCTTAGCGTAGCAACTCTCTCACAGCAGTAGGCCTCCTCGCTGCCTTTGCTGCGTATGTGTTTTAGTGTGCGTATTTAATAAATAATTATAGTATATATTTATATTACATTTGAATCCTTTTCTATACCTTAAAAACCGCAACTTTCACCCGATGCTTTGCTTTTTCTCACCTTTACTAATCAAATTCCTAGTTCTGTTAGTAAATTATGAGCATGAGGGTTAGGAAAGAACACGATTTGCGGCGTTGATAGTTTCCCTAATCTACGAAATGCTTATGAATCCAAATGGGTTTGTCGTTCACTGCTTCTTAACTCATTAATCCAATGACAATTTATGCCCGAGCTTTGGTTCTTAAAGCGTGCAGTACATATGTACTATGATATTCAAATCGGATATTCGGCCAAACTGCAGAGCGGAAGAAGAAGTTGAAGGTTTCATCGTTTTTTATAGCTTTCAGCTAGCCATACTTTCCGTATGACTATGTAAAGGTTCTCCTATTTTAGTTTAATATTATCCTTCTGCAGCCTACATAATTTACAATAACGCTTAAAAAACTTTTAGCTGCCCCAAAGCATCAAAGCATACATGACGCACAACAAATGCAGTATGTTGCATATTTGCGTGGCGGTGGAGAGTCTTGTGAAACGTTTCAAGTCGATGCAATGATATCTTTTAGGAACTTGCATTGCAAGTATAAGAAGAAAAGATAAGGAAGGTACTAGGAGCTGTAAAGTAGGGGCCGTGCTATTCGGATAAATGACTTATCTAGCAACGTGTAACTTATTTTTGTATTACTTATCGTCAAAAATACTTGCTCTCCCTAAAAACGGTTTGGGAAGCATCAAGTCAAGATTCTATGTATAGCAATTACAACTACATCCAAAAACATTTACTAGTGACTGATGAGGCTACACTTAATTCGAAACGCTATCATGCGCTTCAACTGAATTCGATGGGTAACGTGTATGTTTGATTCATTGTTTTTCAATACAAATGCAGGCAGTTTTCCAGACCCTGATTGGTACGATATGTAGATCATGCGACTGGACGAAACTGCAGAGGGTCCTGGAACAAACGAAGTATTAACGAAAGCTGCACAAAAATAATTTTTGTCGCTGCTACCCATGAGGATTACTTTCGTTACGTTACAATAATTAAAAGATAACTTTTTATTTGTATTAATGCTAAAGCTATGCATTCGCATCACGTCACGCGTCAAAAGAACTTATTTATTTACATAATGTCATAAAGCATATAGGTGATACAGAGCGAACTGACGAGATATGTATTTGTGTATATCAACTTGTTCGTCAAGTTGGTCCAAGGCGGGAAACTTTTACGTGTTAAGAACCCATGGCATAATTTACAGTATATATTATAGTTCTCTCGTTTAATAGACGGATTTGTTGAGCAAAAAAAGGTGCGTATATTCTATACTTTAAATGACTTAAGCTGATGCAGGGCTATTTATTTTAATTGTTCTTCAATATATTGAGTATTGACTAGTGTTCCTGAACGAAATAACTAAAGTTCCAAGTAACACTTCTGCTCATCGCGTGGTAACATATTTTGAAGGTAAACGATAAGAATTATTACCTCTGGCTTTATGTCATTTATCAGCTCTGCATAACAAAGTCTATTTAATTTTAAACAATATTCTTGTGCAGCCGCATATCCTGGGTCGTTTCGAAGTATAAATATTATATTTGTTTAACATTTTATTATAGCATAACTCAGCAAAGATGAGCTCCAAAAGAAGTGCTGGATATGAACTGAACAGAGACAATTGGGATGAAGAGTTGCCAAAAGAAGAAGCAGGATCATGGAAGCCTATTTCGGAAGAGGAGAGAAAAGCTCGTCCTATTTTGAAGGCAAAACGTTCTTTAACAAGTGTAAGAACGATAGCGACTAACGCTAATCGATATCACGGACTCAAATATTGGAGTCTTCGACGTAATTAATTCGTGGCTGGTTGGTTCTGTTTGCAGAAATCTGCTACTGAAAGTAGCTCTCCATTTGGCGGAATATCCTTTGGAGCATCTCCTGCGACAAATTTTAATTTATCCAGTTCTCCATTTTCTTGCTTCTCTTTCGCTCCCAAAGCGGCAACTCCTATGGCACAATCAGCCACACCTGTCAGTAATACGATACCCAAACCTGCGGAGGACCAGATTTTGGCCGAAAGTAGTTCAAATGAAAAGACAGCTACATCCTCAGAGAATTCACGGAATCCTGTAGCGAAAGGGAAAATGCAATTGCAGGAACGAAAGCGTAAACTATTGGAAGAGAAAGAACGGATTGAGAATGAACTCAAAGACATTGAAAAGGAAGAAGCGCTTCTGTTACAAAATTCTAGCGGTGAAAGTGGTGACAGTGAAGAAACCAACGGTAATTCCAGCAATCAATCCGGAGAATAAGGTGTATTCATCTATGGAGCTTCCAAGTTCCTCATGATTATTGTCTAAATGCGCACGTTGTTGTCTATTTTTATGTGATTTGCATACTGTAGTCATCAGGAGCAAGCGCATATATTTCGGAATCTATTTTTTATTTAATGAGTTAATTAGAAAAATCTAAAAGCTCGACTAAATGCTGGCATTTGTGTAAATGAATTGACATACACCGAACTTCATGAATATACACGATGCTTACCTATTTGCTTACTTGTCTTTACTAGTTGTCGTCAATTTTATTCAAATTTTAAATTAATAGACGATATATGATTGAGTTTCTGAAAATCCGTTGGTTACATGGGTTCAACGCAAAAACCATAGGTGGAATGGTAGTTCCTAGAAATTGTCGTGCCATCAGAGTAGACATTAATGTCATTCGAGCAGCATTTCATGGTCCCTGGGCAAGTGTGGTCCCCCACACACTGCAGATTCTGATACCCAGGGGAATGCACCATGCTCGGCATTCCGAATCCTTGACCCCCAGCCATTGAAGGGGCAGGCATAGCCATATGAGCATGTCCCATTGACTTCTGTTCGCTAGTGTACGTTGAATGGTCAGCGTGAGTGATAGTCGCATTGGTGTTGCCGTATTTAACAGAAAGTGGAGAACTCATTTGTTGCGGATTTTGAGAAGCAGAATATTTCATTGCCTGAATTTGCATTGGGCACATTCCTGGCTTTCCATCTGTATAATAACCACGAGCAGGAATAATCGCTTGCTTCGCATTACGAACTATCCCTTAATGCTTAGAAATAAGCTAATTGACATTAGTTCAACTTACCCCCATCACACTGATACTGGTTGCAGCAGCTGTATTCATCGCGGAATCCAACGCAATTAGTTTTTCCTTTTGGAGGAGATGTACAGCCAGGCATGAGTTGCTTGGTAGAGCACTCTTTCCTACTTCCGATACCAGTTCCATCCGACGAGGTATCGCAAAAATATTTTGGACAGCAATCCCAGGGATTATGTTCCTCAGGAAGTGGAATAGCTTTACATGTTCTGTTAAAGGGTGGAGGCGGGCACATAGTCTGACTACATGGGTCTGCAAATAATGAAAAAATAATGTAAGATTTTCAACCATAGGATAATCACTTTCTCCAGCAGTTACCTGGGTTAGAGGCGATAGGGCAGCAGTCCCATGGAGTCGCTACTAGCAAGCTGCCAGATTTCCATTGCTCAGCGCAATGAACAGAATGGTCAATGCACTGATTACGGTAGCGTATTTTGCTTTTGTCTTTGGAAAAAATAAAAAAGGGAAAAAAACATTACTTATATGAAAGTTTTCTCCCATCACCCCGTAACTCAGCCCTACTCTTAGATATCCATGTACGAGAATATCCGTATTCTAATAAGTTTATCTTTCCAAACCTGTGCAAAAAAAGATAGGTTCTTCCTGCCAAGGCAATCTTAGAGTAACACACGTCTTCTCTGGTTCCGGAGCACTTGTTCCGCAAAAACTAGCTGAAATAAAACAGTTTAAATTCCAGAGAACGTTGCAGAACCCCGAAACAGCAGAACCCGCAAAGCAACAACATTTTCAATAAAATAACAGTTTACCTTGACCAGTTGCCGTTTCAAAAAATCCTACAATCAAGCATCCGGCGGTTACTAGCACTTCGATAGAGAGCGCCATTTCAATGTGAAATAAAACAGAGTTTAGAGTACACAATACAGGATTAAATAATTAATAAGCTTTCAGACCAATGACTGAACCACGACTTCTCTTGAACAACCCTGATCTAAAAATGATGGTTTTATAAAGTTACACATCCTTTTTAACCCGCCGGCAACTCATTTCGTGTTCAGAACATGGCTACTTGACACGCACGCCAGGCAACCTTACAAAACCAGTGTTAGCCGTGCTGGCCGTGCATACTACAACGCTTGTTTTTATTTTGCGATTCTTCAATTGTACTACAGGGCAGAGCACCGTACACGAAGAATGTATTATTTACTCTATTGTCCCAGACGTACATTTTCAATGTTTACGAGTAGATCATGGAACTTCTGACCACTGCCCGGATGTCATTACTTTTATAATAACAGCAGGTAAAGGAAGGTAAACCCCAGTGAGCCTTTCAAGCCTGGATGGGACAATTCAGGTCGGTCATCTAATTCTCTAGGTAAAATCTAAAAATTTGCATCGTACCGTCAAATAGGGAATGCCCATTAATCACAAGCAGGAACGTCATCAACTTGGATACTTGGAAGAGTATATTACGGAGAGTCATTTAACAGCACGAGAATGAAGAAATAATTTTTGGAATGATTGGAAGAAAATTTAGCAAATTGCAATTCCTAAAGCAAAATTGCACTACCCTTACAATAATGCCATAGGTCAGCATCCGGTCAAAGATCTCCAGCCGTATAGTTGGTTTTGGTCAAATTCATAAATTCTGCAAAGAAATTAAGCCTAATTCCATGTAATTTACTAACTAAAGCTGCACGCAGTAGTATGGGTATGGATTTAATGACATTAATGATCATATCTACGGTAATTTCGGCAATGTATCTGGCCATACATGCAAAAGACAGAAACGCCGGACGTTAACTCATCTCACAATCATTTTCGGATCATGTAAACTGATGTGAGTATGATTATGTTTTTAAATATTGAAATTCGCGAATGCAGCGTGATGAAGAGTACTAGAAAAAAGCAATAGCATCGAACAGGTTTTGCGTTCTCACAATGCCCCACACGTTTTTTTGAAGAGTTTGCCATTTAACGGATTGTCTGCACGTGTGACACAATAAGCTAGAATTTGTTAGTGTTTGTAGCACGTTACTGAAATAAGAATGAAAAATGAATAGCACGCGGGAATGGAAGCATTTTGCATCAGTGAAAGTGAAGTTGAAAGCATGTGCGAGAGAATAAAGGGAAGTGGTGGGTGAAAGCAGGATAGCGCTTTACCGGAGAAAAGAATAGTGTGAAGAGGAATAAGAAGGTGGACGAGAGCAGTACTAGTTGTTTTTGCAAATCATAACTACATGTTATGGGTCACAACAATCCGGGGCGCAAGGAAACGCAGCATTTCATGTTTGCAGGGAAAACTTATTTAAAGTTTATAACTTTTAAGGTATACGTAAGAACAACGTTAACGTCCAACTTTCCCGCGTTTCTGCTCATGTGGTGGCAGCTCTTGTACGCTACGGTCACCCGTCTTGTTGCATTTTGGGCACAACTGTTTCTTTTACACAGCTAGAGTATTCTACGACGGGACTGCAACAAGTTGTCACGCTCGTCCTGCAGCAATGTGAAGCAAATTGGAAATTTAAAGGGTGCGTGACGATGTGGATTCGGGATTTTAGCAAAATCCACCCAACAGACCCGACCATTTTACTAAGGGAATCAAAACAAGATGTGTAGATACGAAGGCAAAGTGCAGTTTACGACGGTCATTTTTTAGATCTGCGGATGGACTGTCCTAAGCGGGTTGGTAGCGGCTGGGTTTGTCAGCTAAATACGTCGTAGGAAGTTTTCTAGGGATACTCTAGGGAAATAGGCATGAAGGAAATGAAGGGAGAGCAGGAAGTATGTATAGAGGCTGCCATATAGTGGTATGAATTATGTTTTAGGATTATAGTGCCCCACTTTTAATCGGCATGGGGAAAGTATTATACACTGTTGATGGGATAGGATAGGAGGAGGATTCCCTGGCTGCGACTGAGACGTGGATATCACATTTTGTCGATTCGCACTGCCCGTTTCAGCAGGAGGAGTTTCCGTACATGACTTTAAACTATTTACACATATTCCGAGTGAATGAGAGCACGTCTTGGAGTGGAGGGCACGAGACGGGGGTTTCAGCCTATAGAGATTGGAGTCTGCATTTGTGTGGTTGGTGAATGCAAATATTTCATGGAGCACCCCCGTACCCCCTCTCTATATACAAGTAGATATCTATTTATCTACAACTTACAACCTGCTTCATCTCCTCGTCTCCCTCCTCCTGTCCTATAAGATATAACATTATCCCTATCTTTAATACTGCGTGTGAGTGTCCGACGACGACGGAGGAAAAGAAGAAAATATTTTTTCAAAAAATTAAACCTGGACACGGTTCAGAAGGTGAGGAAGTGTTCAATATACTGACAAAATCTTCCCTTTCTTAGACGTCAACTGTCTGCCGGCTAAAATTCTTCCCAGCTATGAATTAATTGCAATTATCTTTTCCGCAGCTCCGGTTCCTGTCATATTCCGGGAGAAACGTGGTGGTGAAAAACTGTGCGCCGCATTTTCGGAACATTTTCTATCATTTGTGCGTGAATCCTGGGAAATAATTCCTTTCACGAATTTCAATTTTGTCTGATTCTTGAAGGCAGTTTGGAATTTAATCGTAAACATACCGGCCCATCATTATCATTGGTACGAGAGAAATGGAAAGGAGCCGGCGAAAAGTGCATTGTAACGCATGTTATCAATGCGCCCATTTCAAACCATGCTTTTCCGACAGATGTTCTCCTTGGAGTCATCATGTCCTCAATCATGTTTCATTAGTAATTTAATTTCATCCGGATGTGCCTCAAGTGTGGATTTTATTGCATTTTCAGGATCAAGTGAAACAGGTGTGCGGGAGAGTCGGGAGCGGTGAGCCTGGGGTCAGGGAACTTTTTGACCAGTGTCCAAAATTAGGAAGAGTGGAAGGACGTCATATTTTTTCCACTTTAGTAGATAGTAGAAATTTCTATATTTCTTCCCCGAATCATGGCTACACAGGAGAACGCTTGGAGTGGAGGAGATGGAGGAGATACCAAAGACTCTGAATCCTCCCCGTCTCTTCAGTTTTCAAGACTTAACGTCAATGCCGCTGAATTTGTGCCTTCTTTTTTGACAAAATCAAGTACGGATTCGTTTTCTCCGGCGGAAAATTCAGAAGGTTCTCCTGTATCTGGTAAGCATTCCTTGATATGAAGTACCTTTCCTGTACCTATCTTAAACGCCAGGTCGGAACCTATGTGATTCTGACACTGGATGGACAAGGGCGCTAGAGATATCTAACATGTACATTTATTTTCCAATGTTTTAGAAGGACCTGATGGAAACGACGAAGGGAGACCGAATTCAGAGAATGCTGTGCCCGCCCGAGTAAACAAACAGGCAGAAATTGCTCCTGATAATTGGGAAGATGCTGCTGATGGGGATGGTGGAGGATCTCCTGATGCAGAACTTTTGGATGATGATGAATTTGAAGAACGAGTAGCTAGGACCAAGAAAAAAATTATTGCAAAGGAAGAAACTAAGAGCAAAAAGGAACACGTTAATGTTGTCTTCATTGGCCATGTTGACGCTGGCAAATCCACTATTGGAGGTCAAATCATGTACTTGACTGGCATGGTTGATAAAAGAACTCTGGAAAAATATGAACGAGAAGCTAAGGAAAAGAATCGTGAAAGTTGGTATTTGGCCTGGGTCATGGACTCTAATTCCGAGGAACGGGAGAAAGGAAAGACTGTGGAAGTTGGGCGTGCGTGCTTCGAGACGGACATTAAGCATTTCTCCATACTTGATGCCCCTGGCCACAAGAGTTTCGTGCCTAACATGATAAGTGGGGCAGCACAGGCTGATTTAGCAGTCTTGGTAAGTCACCTTTAGTAGGTATGGTGTGACTATGCATAATCCTTAATCAAGTATCTTTTATATCATTGGATAAATATTGCAGGTGATCTCTGCGAGAAAAGGAGAGTTTGAAACCGGCTTTGAAAGAGGTGGTCAGACGAGGGAACATGCCATGTTGGTCAAAACTGCGGGTGTCAAATATTTAGTGGTGCTTATCAATAAGATGGATGATCCCACGGTCGAATGGTCTGAAGAGAGATACAACGAGTGTAAGGATAAATTACTGCCTTACCTTAAAAAATTGGGTTTTAATCCGGCCAAGGATGTGACTTTTATGCCATGTTCGGGTCTTGCTGGGGCTGGCCTTAAGGACCCTGTTGATCCTAAACTTTGCCCCTGGTACACGTAAGTGAATACGCAATCGAAGTCTTGAGATATCCCATAACTAAGCCCTGTAATTTTGTATGAAATTTGCTTGCAGAGGATTACCTTTCATCCCATTCATCGATGCACTTCCAAGCTGGTCGCGTAATCAAGAAGGCCCTTTTATACTCCCCGTTGTTGATAAATATAAGGATATGGGAACGGTTGTGATGGGAAAAGTAGAATCAGGAGAGGCACGTAAAGGACAGTCATTAGTTTTGATGCCGAACAAAACTCCTGTTATGGTCGATCAACTATGGTCGGACGATGAGGAAGTAACAATGGTGGGACCCTCTGAAAATGTCAAAATTAAATTGAAAGGAATAGAAGAAGAAGACGTATCACCCGGTTTCGTTTTATGCGACCCTAGCAGTCCATGTAAAATGGGAAGAACTTTCGATGCTCAAGTAAGAATTCTACAAATAGTTTCAACCCGAATTTTATTTGGTTTTGTGGGACTAAAATTCATATTTCTTTGCAGGTTGCTATAATTGAACACAAAAGTATAATTTGTCCTGGTTATTCAGCCGTCATGCACATAAACTGCGGATCGGAAGAAGTCGTTGTTAAAGTATGTTAACGGTTTTTAGCAAAATTAAATGATTATGACGGATATGTCAGAATGCTTTACTAACCATTTAACTATTATTTTCGTGCAGGCCTTACTCTGTTTAGTTGATAAAAAGACAGGTGAAAAATCGAAGTCCAAGCCAAGATTTGTGAAGCAGGATCAAGTGGCCATCATGAGATTAGAATGCGCTGGTGTTGTATGCATGGAGCCATTCAAGGAATTTCCACAAATGGGTCGATTTACCCTCCGAGACGAAGGTACGTATGCATAATCTGCATTAACTCACTCATATTGCAGCATTCCAAATCAAAGTACTGACTCAGAATTTGTTTTGCAGGCAAAACTGTTGCATTCGGAAAAGTGTTAAAGGTGATAGAATAAAATCGAAGAATCGCGCTTGTGACGTGGCAGGGGCAGATATTCCCGCGATCGAACAGCCAGCGTTAAAGAATCAGTCCGCTCTTGTTCAAACACTTATACTTCATCCAATGCCGTGAAGTAAAATATATATATATATATTGATTTTTAAATAGTTTTACATCATGTCCAGATTCGCAGTTAAAACCATGCGGACGAGCTGATTGCAATTCCAAATATCACTCATCTTCCGAAGCAAATAACACATTTTACAGTTAGAGTGCAGTTTATTTCTTTATCGCAATCGTTTCAACAACTGAGCTTATTTTGGAGAAGTTGGAACTCTCAGACTCCTTACTGGCGAATAACCTCCACCATGGAAACGGATTGCAGCTGGATTTTGAGTTAACAGGCCTCATAGTTCAATTTTGTCACGATTTTGACCTGACTATCTGTAATTTAATCGACATTCAAGTTGCTTTCCACAAGATGTGGCTCTAGTTTCATATTTGACGATCCTTTAGATTCTAAGCCAAAATATAATATAATTATCCACCTATATTAAAATAACTGGCTGTTACATAGAAATTTTCGAAACCTAAAAAGTTCTTCCCCTTTAAGTGGTGCATTCACTATTTACAACTCATGTTAAATCGTAACAAATGACATGGAAGTTAGTTTGAGTAGTCAGGTTTCACTCTGCACTAAAATGTTTAGAAGAGTTCCAGCTTATGACATGTGAGTTTCAGTGAGAAGCGATTTTACAATTGGTATTTACAGTTAACTCTACGCTGCTCGCAACAAAACCGCTGTTGTATTTGTTATATTCAATGTATCTTTCTCGATACTATGCTTTGCTAAGTTATGATGGTTACTTAGAAATACTTCTAGAATTCATTAGCTATATTTTATCTTTTCATACATAATGTGCATGATACCTGGTGGGTTTTGTTCAAGCGATTAAGATAATATGATCCATCTGTTACATACATATGATTTGTTACAACAGTGCTATTATAGTCCTACAGAGAAAGCGTAATTAACGGCAAGTAAAATGCACTCAAATATTTGGAAAAAGGAAAAAATAAAATTACTTAAACTGATGCAATATCTATCATGAATTACTGGGGATATGCGAGGGTTGATTACACTGTTTTGTTGCTATCATCACCTGTGAGTGTGTTTTAATTCAGAAAACAACACCTCTGATGGTGGATGATGTAGGGAGTTTCCAGGTTCCCTATCTTGGAGAGCCAGCGAGAATGTTAAAATCCCATTTTGCATACCGTCGACGTCGACGATTGCCCCCAAGTGCTGTTTATCCAACGAAGTCAGGCGTTGTTTTGGAATTCAATTTTAAATGCACGGCTGAAACCTAGCCTATCGCTAGTTTAATTGACAGTTGATGTAGACATTAACTGTAGGTTCATACAAGACTACAATAGCCCCAAACTTGCAGTCCTGTGATGGTTGTTGAAACACCTCCGGCCGCTTCGCTACTTCCATAATTATTTCTCGCTCGTGTCATTAAAACACGTAAAAGCCAAGCTCACGCGGAATTCATCTTCGCTCAGCATTTTCCCCATTCCTGAACAATATAGGTCTGTGACCAGGTAGTAATACGTAACTATGGTATTTTCAGGTCGCACGATTCGACATTGGATAAGAATTGCAGATCCATTTGCATACGTGTCTGTCGCGTCGCGGTCTCGTAGTCCTCGATTGTATCAAAGCGGGTTAAGCTAGAAAGAATTTATGGAAATGTTGGGCATGGATAATATGAACGGAGTATATGCTCGAGGAATAAGTCCAAAGGTATAGGACGTGGAATATATTATGTCCAAAGATAAATAAATAAGGAGATTACGAGCGAAGAAGTATTACTTAATGCAAACATTTATTTAGTTATACTTACAGTAGTCTACACTTGAGATTATAAGGAAATGAACAAATCACACAATTAGGAATTGTACCAACAATAAGGTTCTAACTACGCTTACTCCAATTATTTTTATTGGCATCACTATTTACACTACCGTAGCCCTTGGTGTTTGGGTAAATAAGGTGATCTTTGGAAACAGCGAGAGCGCGTAATAAATCCAATGCAAGAAAAGTTGATGAATTATCTTAGTTAGTGCAAATATTCAAACTTTTTCAGATAAAAGATGAACTTCTTTAGCGCATTATAAGTAAAGGTACACAACTATGAGCATAAGGAAGCGATTGAAGATCACGTCAAAATTATATTGCCAACTTGACAAAGCAACGCCCTTCTACTTGACGTGTTTATAATAGAAGACTACATCGTCATTTCGTCCTAGGGTACAGGAAATCCGCCCAACAAAATCACAAGAAGTCAGCCATGTTTCGAATATGATTGGCAACATTTTCAACAAGCTGCACTTAAAATCAGTTCACGAAACTTAAATAAAGTGACCTGCTAGCGTCACGACAATCACTGTTTTGCAAGTGTTGAGACTAAGACACCAAAAGGGAAATACACAGCTTAGCACAGTGCGTCTAATCTCTCAAAATCTAACGAACAGTAACCTTAAAATGACTAATATGGTAAGTTACACATTAATACGTTAGTTTATGTCATAGTCTTCCATTCGTATGGATTTAAGAGAAGTGCAAGGGCTTTACAATTCTGTCAACCCCCATCATCTTACACGGCTTTCCAATAAGAATGATTCTTTTACCTCCCTCACAACTTGATACACTAATATAATTAACACATAAGTAAGTAGGTTTATTCGTTGACTATTGGCCTTTGGCCTAAACAACGGCTTACATCTCTTGTACTTTTCGCGCGATGATTCTCATTAACACAATAAAATGGATGGTTTGTTTATTTGTTTGTTTGTTGATTCTTTATTGTCAAATCATTCAGTACTGGGTACTGGTTTTCATTGACGGACACCGACAACACCTCATCTCCCAAACTTCTAATTCATCAACCAAGTTTAGATACTACCACTACCTGCTACGTTAAAATACGACCCATTATACTCCATTAGTTAAACCCGGCATTATACTATTCTTAATACTAATTATTCTTATGATTAATTCCTTAATAGACTTCTTATTTTCCTAAGTTTAAAATTACACCAAGACTATTCTTCCAGAACCTATAGCGTATAGATACCTGGTTTAGAAATAATAAGAGCGTTCATATTAAGTTGTTGATTCTTGTCTGAAGCTAACAGAGATGTTATCACCATGCATTGCCCTAGCACGCCCTACTGAAAAACTGCGAATTAAGCAGCTCAGATATGTATTTGCTATTACAGCCAAATCTCAGTACCGTCAATGCAAAAAGGCAAGAAGTTGTATTTTTTACTCTCACCAACCGTACGTATGTTCACCGTGGCCTTAGCAATTTCATTAATGGAGGTCTGTAATTTCGCCTTCTAACAGCTGTATAGTTAAGATTACATTTAAATATTTTAGACTGCAGGCTTTGAAGATCAGAAGTTGGTACACAGCCCCAGACTGGTAAACCGTAATCTACGATTGACCATACAAAGGCATTCAGCATTACTATAAATATTCTAAGAATGAATCTTTTCAGTCTATTCAGTATTCCGATACCTTGACAAACTTTGGCACTTACAGCACCGCGGTGCTTATGAAATCGTAGGCCAGGATCCAACCAAATCCGTAAGTACTTAAACTTGCTGACAATTTCAATATCATGCCATTCACAATGGATTCTAAGCTTGTATCCATTCTAGTAGTATCGTTTGTCTTATGAATTAACATCGCTTTAGTTTTTGTACATTCAGTACCAGTAGTTAGGATCTCATCAGCAGTCTTGTAACCCATATCCCATACATTACTCCACAAGTCTGCCTTTACTTACTCCCAATTAAAATTTTCTTAAAAATTACGGCTATGTATAGTAATCCCTGGGCCCTTTTTACCCTCCTATGCTTCATCACAAGTATGGTAGCGCAGTGATCATTCAGTACTAAATGGAAATACCAGAGATTGTGCAACAAGTTCCTTGTCTCTTATCGTAATAATTAACACGATCTAAATAGAGTAGCTGTATTTTTTTATAATATTAACGCGCGCAGCCTTATCTATAATAATATGACAATAATCCATAATAGGTGCTCATAATACGGAGGAGGCTATACTGGCAACCGAGCTTGGACGGAGAAGGTCCAAGTGTACATCTCCACACGCTATTATTTGCGAATCTAGCGAATTAGGCGCATCATTCAACACATTGTTAAGGGTAACGAGAAATTTAGTTGGCAGAGCACTAGGCGGTTTGTATATACACAATATAGATGAATGGCTTGATTAACTTTGCCGTAAGCTTTACAATTGTTATTATTACTACGTCATTAATCTGCTCAGCATTCGAGTTAGTTTACTTAGGGTATAGGAAAGTCCATGCTTTAAGTGCACTAGCGTACCCACTGGAGCACCACCTTTCCTATCCACTGTAATCGTACAGGTGTTTCGTAAATAATGCCACAAAATGCATCGTTCTTAACTTTAAAGCGAGTAAACCGAGTTCTGTGAAATCCCCATCATTTCCCCATCGGTCAACACAAAAAGTTACGGACGAGTAGGCTTTGGGACATTATTTATGGAAGACTCTGTATTTTAGCCTGGAATTCTAAATTGGCCTGAAATAATGTTCCCGCACAGCCAAGACTAAGTGAAAGATACTAAGGATATTCCTTTTCTCAGTTCATTAAAAAAAGTTCGTTAAAATGTCATCGAACTTTGGTTCTTTCTGTTTAAATAGATTTTTTTGCATAATTTAGAGCTTCTCTGACTGGGTTTTGTATGACAGAAATAGTTATTCGGCATAGCATTTAAAATGGAATATGTATTAAGCAGCTATACAGTACATAGTATCAGTATGATCATGACTATCGACTTTACGTAATTTGCATTCCAGGCAATTCGCTAGGACCTTGTTTGAGCTACATTTCACACATCATCATCCTCGATAAATAGCTGCATGGTAAAATGGTAATCATCCACAGTGGATACCTGTGAATGATGTATGGTAGAACCGATTGCACTTGTAATAACAAACTAGAATTAACCTATAGAGATCCAAGCTTGGTTTCACATAGCATACATTTGCGGAATTGGCCAGTATGGATAATGGATGATTCACTAAGATGGGCAGCTCCAGCGCATTTTAAAGATGGCTCTTTGAGGCCGTGCCTTCGATAATAGAAGGCAGGAAAATTGGAATCCATCACGGCTACAGCTGGGCAACACACCATCTCTACAGTATTAGTGGTAGACAGGAACCAAGGTTGATGAATGAGGACCGCACTACGTCCCTACTCCGACTAGCTTCATAGCCGGACGTAAATTATGCATAAGCTCAAAAATGTATGATGATGATTGTTTCCATAAGTGATGGACTCACTTACCAATTAAAACTGACTGAGCTTGTAGCCCTGATGTTATGAGCACTGGTCCAGGGAGCTCGAGTCCTGGTTTACTTTTTACACACGCTATCAGAAGAGTCTAAAGCAGCCAGCGGAAATACAGTTGTCAAGACTAATCGAGTCCGTCCGCTTATGAAAACCAGTGCTCAGCACTGATATGCCTGACCTTAAAGTAGCTTAAACTGTTTTCAATCCTACGTGGAGACTCTGCGATACTAATTATCCACAATATCAGTAATTGTTAAGCTAGCATTATTTTATCACGACTTGTCAAACTCAATTAAGATACTTACTCAATTCTACAATTTTGTAACTCTATTTAGGTACATGAATTACAGTCTTGTCTCGTTGACATAACAATAATGCAACGTCACAGGGAGACCAGCCATTGCAATTATACACTTTCAGTGGTAGCGCACAGTATAATAACTTAAATGCACATGCTGCTAACATCTTCAAAATCATTTCAGCTGTTAGGATTCGTTTGGCTTACTGCTCCACTCGCACCAATTTCGCTATTTTCCCTTCCCGACTCAACCGTTATGTATTATCGATTCCACTGAAATTCAATTTTCGCCACCTACCTATACCTAACACTACATGCCTTCTCGTAGCACGCAGCACAGGATTTATGAGCAAAAAAGGAATACAATACATTCTTATAAAATAACCGACCATAAAATGACTAACAAGCGGATCTTGAAGGCTGTATAATCCGTTTTCATTTTGCAAAATATCTCAGGCAGGAATCACGAGCTCTGAACCTTCGTATGTAGTGTAAGATTGGGAAAATGTCAACGATATGAGGTTAAAATAGATTTTACATTTCCTTACACTAAGTAATGTATAATGAGACTTATATTCTATGATATCCATATATAGTCAAACGAGTTTGAGTGCGTTGGGCCTCGACAACAACCTTGCATGTTATGCTTTGTATACAAACTACTTCCTGGTTCATGTACCGACTACGATACCCAGATATTTATTGCGCCATGTAAAACTGGACAAAACGAGATGAGTGACTGAGGAAGGGATATGCAGTACAGTGACCATGATCATTTTCACACGAATAATATCATTGTAGCATATGTTAATAAATAAAATTCAACCACAGCGTCATGCTCATTGATTAATAGTTGGATACGACTGGGGTTAAGTTCTCAGTTTTTTGATTTCTCTTGAAACAGCTATAGTTAACTGCATCCGTCCCTACACAACTTAATAGTTATTCTAAAATACGATAATTAAAGTGCAATGTGGCAATAAAAATCAAAAATTCCGCTATGGATAACAGTGCAGAACACGTTCAAAGTCAGACATATATAGTTGTAGCGTAACACCTGAATTCCATACAATTTAAATAATCGCGATAGTGAGGTTTGACTGGCATGTGCCTTCTCACTATATATCCTGGAGCTCGAGTATATTTTCAAATAATACATATCGTACTTCACATCCTATTGTCTAAGGATGAATCACTCTGAGTCTTTCTTACAGTTAAAAAATTATTTACCTTATGTGACAGCTTAAGCAAAAAAAACGCGCCTAAGAAGTTAAAAGAGATAAATCACGATAATATGTATGCTACACATAATACTATATAAATAAAATGTATTGTGGGATGATCATTTTGTATGTAATAATAATGCAGAGATAGACTAGGTGGTTTTGATTTGGATTACGTAAGTTGCTTGCGCACGTTTGTCCGTGTCATTGTATAATTGAATAAAAACCTTAATAACTGACGATCGCATATCACGACCCCTTCAAGACTAAAAGCATTCAGTTGAACCTAGTTTTGATACGTTTTCACACTTCTATGCACTAGAGTCCATCGTTCTAACCATACGCAACATATGCGTACCAGGTTAAAAACTGAAGGTTAAAAAACCAAGACAAATACTAGGCGTGCAGAGATTAAAGAGTTATCATTTTACGGCTTTGATTGACGCCTTTTGCGTTCAGGAAGACTCGCCACCTAAAAGATCACCAGGCAAAAGAGAATTTAAGGATGAAGGAGTTGCACGGTCTGGGGCATCTAACCCAGCAGACCCCCACGGGTTTGAAGACCACAATGGGCTATTATCACGAAGTACATTCCAGGTATTTTCGGCGCTTCCTTGCCGACTATTTGAACTTGCAGTGGTCATGCCTGAAATTCCAATGTTTACATCCAGATCAGCGTTGCTTACAGGAGCTTTCCATGCCGCATATGCTATTTAAAACATAATTCGTAATCCTTGCTGGCCTATGTACACCCTTTCTTCCTTTAACTCTCAAGAGTCAAAAAAGCTGGGATGCTCAATGATTCCGGTCCGCAAACCTTCCAAACCCTTATACTACGCTACTGAAATTACAAAAACGTGCTTACCGCTGCTGTTGGATACTGACTGAGAATTATTCACTGCCACGCTTCCATTCAGACCTTGAATCAGATTGTGCACATCCGCCTCTCCAGCAGTCTCAGCAAGAATTGTGGTGTTACCCAAGACGCAATTGTTCAGCGCATTTTGAGCCTGTAAACGGTAAAAATATAATTAAATTGTCTTCTGAGACCTGAGGGTACGTACCCTTTGGTCACCTCTTAATCCTACACAATGATTTCGAAAATTCCTTGTGGAAAAGCGCAGAATGAAACATCACTGAAAGAGCTATTTTCCGTGCATCTTTACATACCGAGTATAAAAAGTCAGTGTTACCTTAGCTGCCTCCTCCCGGGTAGAATAACGTACAAGTGCAATTCCGTTCGGCAAATACAAATGGAAGTTGTGCAACGGTCCATGCTGGCTGCAGAGAGTTCGGAGTGTGGACCCATCAATTTGTGGGGTCAAATTGCGAAGAAGAAGCCACATGTGGGATGCACCTACTTGACTATTACCCCATGACATGTTTGACGAAGTATTTCTGTAGGCCCCAAAAGAGTTTGAATTTGTTCCGGCAGTCACGTTACCGCTTGCGGCAGGCAGGCTAACGTTTGGTCCTCCACTTTTCTTTGGGAGGCCTGGAGGCGGTCTCGATCCAGTAACAGTTGTGTTTGCTCCGGCTCCATAATCCCAGCGGTCACGTGAACCTAACATGTCATCCCAGACTCCCTTGTTTGGGTTCATCTTAGCATTACTGAAAAAACAAGATAATAATAATGATAATATAATATATTCTCCACAGTGTGATCTTAATAGACACAGAAGTTATCCCAGAGGCATTGCAAACAAACCCAACGTAATTGTTTCCAATCTACTAAAAGGTTCCTACCTTGGCATTCCGCTCGCAGAAGACGATGTCGGAGTAAAGCTCCAAGTATTTGAGTTGAGACTGAGTGGCGGTGTAACCAAAGAATCAGAAGTTACAGAAGATACAGCTGTGGACGACGAGTTCTTCGAAAAAATCTCGGAACTATCCTTTATCGCTGCCAGACTTAACGGTGATCTCACCACCTGTAAAAGAATCAGCTAAGTAAACTACTGAGCTTGTTTTTATTCTAGTTAATTTTTATTAAACCGCTTACAGATCCTGGAGTAAGTGTTGGGTCATCCTCAACAGATTTCATTATTTGGGTTCCCTTCCATGGTTTGCCAGGCTCGAATTCTGGTACCAAATCTGAAGGCCATGCGTCAGCACTCAAATTAACTCCAACATTTTGCTTTCCAGAATCGTCATTCATGGTCATCGCACTGTTGTTATTACTGGAACCGGAACCGCCTTGTTGATGATCAGAAGGCCAGCCATCTCCGCCAGACCTTGGGGTCACAGATGACCAAGTGCTAAAACCATGCCATTATTAATCATTTTTTCGTCGTCCAAGTAGACATACATCTATTATAGTGATACTCAAAAACTTACTTGTCAGACTGTCCCAAATTGAAGCTCGAATTATTTTTCATCAGATTTGATTGATTGGTCGACTGGGGACCTGGGGCTCTACTAAAATCGTTGACAGATTGATTTCCGTCATCTTTTTCAAGGGACGGAACTTTATTGGTCCACTGAGTAAGCCTTGACTGCTGGTGCTGGCCGGACTCCTTCATGCCAAAATCCGGGCTAAAATTGCTCTGAAGCGATGATATCATAGGGTCCATGACCGATCCAGCCGAATTAGGGATCATAGGCTGATTGAAGAAATCATTCGTAGGTTTATTAGCTGCAGCGGCTGCCGCTGCCGCAGCATTCATGATGTGATTGTGCTGCTGCTGCTGTTGTTGTTGCATCTGTTGTTGCTTGGCATGAAGAGCTTGCTGAGCCGCAATTTGATTGTGCAGATTGTTAATTTGCTGCTTGGCCTTTGTGATTTGCACCGAGAGCTGAAGTGCCGTAGCTGAGTTTGTCTTTCCGATTTGTTGCTGCGCCTGTGTGACCTCCAAAACAAACAAACATTTACAAGACGACCCTTTAAGTTACACGAAATACCATGACGCACTGGTGCATTTGGCTTCCGACATACCAAAAGTTATTAGATCGTTGAATTACCTGCTGAAAGATTTTGATTTGCTGCAACAATTGATTTATAAGCAGCAAACTTTGTTGAGGCAGGGGATGTTGCAGTATTTGAGAATTCAGGTATCCTGCTTGCACCGCCATTTGGATTTGGTGAACTAGCACCCTCAGTTGTGCAGGCGAAATGGAGTTATTTGGCTGCCCGCCTCTCTGCTGCATAAACAAAGTACTTAGCACGACAAATGACTGCTTTTTTGCAGAAACGGAGGATCTTCATACTTACCGGATTGTTAAATGCCTGAGGCGGATTTGGCTGTTGCTGTTGCAGCATTTGTTTTAGAAGAGCTGGGTTGATATTAGTGATATTAGGATTTGTCGCATTATTGATAATAGAGTTGGCACTTTGGTAACCGCCTGCATTAGGAAATCGCTGCTGGGACTGGTGTCCACCCAAGCCCATTGGTCCACTTGGGCCACCACCCAGTCCACTGATATCAAAATGGTCATCACCCATCGGGCCTACCGGTAACGGCCCTCGCCTTTGCTGCTGAGGTGGAATCGGACCGCTGCCCCAAGGACTCTGGTCCATCGGGGGGCCTCCACGGCTTCCTCCGACTGTTAGAGTTTCGATATCAAGAGTTTCTGACATTCCATGAGTGGAACGCAACACCATCTCCAATTCTTCTTTCTGTAATAAAAAAGTAATTTTTGCATAACCGGGTAACACGTAGTATAGCAAAAGCGGATAATTTTCAGGTATGGCAATCAATATTTAAATCTAACAAACAGCATCTTATTACAACCCCCATGGCAGTTCCCCATAAAGTTTATGCTGTAATCAAGCGCCCTAAAATTTACAAATGTAAATTATACGAAACCGAATACAAACGCCGTATTTAACGTTACGTGACTCTTACATTTAGCACAGGTGAACTGTTTCTGACGAAGACCAAAAGAAGCACTCAATGCTCAAAAGTAATACGATTCAGACAAACGTTTCGAGAAAGTAGATTAGCTTAAGACTTTTAGTTTAGTGTCTTCGATACAGATTATAGACAAACCGGTTTTACTTCAAGAATCCTGCACCCGAAAAATTGCTTTGGATTTGATTAGCTTACACATTTAACTCGTTTCGACACGGGACCTGCAAGCTCTTCAAAAAAAACATTGTCCTAGCGCAATATAAGGACCTACTTTCATCCCTGTACCTTTAAGAGTACATGAGCTGCTAAAACAAATATGAAATACCTCGATATAGGCAACATCACAAGGGTTCTACCTTAAATTTTCCAAGCCGATGAATCAAGCGAACAGTACTTAGCTTGCGGTCAAGATCAAGCGATAATATGCAAGCAAGTAATCCATATTGTACATTTACGTTGTAATTTACACTTAGCAAAATCGATTTTGTTAGCTCCACTTATGTTACCCGGTACGGCACGAAAAGCTTATTAAAAGTATCTTCTTGGCACAAAAACTTGCAATTATCTGGGAGATAGTAGCTAGAAACACAAGCTCCAAGCTGCATTTTAAATTGATTGTTGGCTAACCTTGTACTGGATCGTATTGTACTGTCCATAGACGGGTAAGATTTTTATTGGCCTATTATCCTTATAATCCTTAAGGTTGTTACTGTTACCGTTACCGCTAGATCTCTGTATTTCCAAGGCCATACATTGAAATCATAAAAAAAATTGCATACGAAACGAAAATTAATACGAAGCGAATACTGACTAAACCTCAAGTATCCTATCAAGTAAACAGTCTAACATCTGTGCCTCAAAATCCTTCCTACTGACCCCAATCTGGCGTTAATAATTGTAACGCAAGGTGTACCATTGACGCATTCATTGATGCATCCTATCAAATCAGCAAACGCTAATTCCTGCTAGAATGCCGCAGGACTAAGCACTACACAATGAGGCTTTAAACTCTTGGTAAAGATCATTACTTTGTCTGTCGAGACATGGCTAAATGATTATATGACGAGGAGGCTATCGGCTCTCTGTACAGAAATGGTGATTTGTACTGCCACAATTATACGTGGCTACGACAAATTAAAATAAAATTCGCATCATCAACACATACTTGACGTATTAAACTGCCAGTAACATAATCCTGTACCTGCAATAAGTTATTACTAAGATATTAATATTAGTAAGTTTAGAAAAGCACACTTACAGAATTTTTGTGAGTATCCCAGGAAGAGCCAATCAAGTTATCATCTGCCCAACCGGACTGGGCATTCGTAGGAGTTTTCGGCTTACCCCATGAATTTGGATTACCTTGAGGCATCGGAGGGTCTCCCCACGAGCCGCCAGTATTTTTGTCATCAGTCCAGCCACCACCACCGGTATTAAACCCATCTGGAGGAACATCTGGACCGTTCCATCCATTTCTAAAACAATTATAATACCGATATGAATTGACCAAATGAACGCCGTAGCAGGAGTCCTAAAAGCACTAAACTTAATTTTCGGGTTTTTGTGTACCTGTTGGTAACTCCTCCATGAGTCCACATCGGGTTATTCATACCACCATCCATTTTATTTGTAGGTACACCACGCATGGGCATACGAAGTTGTTGCAATGGCGGCTGCTGTTGCGGTTGCTGCTGGTTTGGCATCGGGTTTGCCCAAAGCGAAGTGCCGTCGTCGTAGTTTGGTATATTCGGCACTGGTCTGCGCTGCTGTGTAGGCGAAGATATGTCCTCCCAGCCACTACTCGGTTTTTCTTTCATGCCGACATGGCCTCCGTGATTCGTTGGTCCACCAATATTGCTGAGCGTCCCGTGTCCGGTTGGTGGTCCACCACCCCACTGATTCTGCGGCTGTGGCTGCTGAGGTTGTGGGGGAGGTTTATTCCACATCGCTTGGTTTGGGTCGACGCCCATAGAACCGTTGTTCATTCCACCTCTTACATTACCACGGTCAACCCATCCAGTGTCATGTCCTCGTCCCATATCGTGTCCAGCGTGACTTCGTGCAATATTGCCACCCCACTGTTCGGTGGGTTCTTTTTTAACTGAAAACGATTTCATATTAATTTTTACCCAGATTTTGCAACTGACCTACAAATATAACGGAACTAACAAATCTTACCTGGAGCGGAGCTAGGCCACATCCCATTGGGAGGTTCACGCTGAGGAGGCGGTTGCTGAGGACCATTATTCATTCCTCCCCATTGCATCTGACCACCACTATTGTTGCCTGTAACGGCACTGCTGTTGCTGGGAGGCACAACATTTGGGCCTGACGAATTAACGGTTGGCGGAGGTACACCAGTCCAGACATTTGAGCTATCAGAGGGGTCATCATCTTCACCCCAAGTTCCTCCAATATTGGTAGACGGAGTATGGCTGCCCCATGGCGTCTTTTGTGCAGTCGGTTGAGGAGGTGGGGCACCACCATTTCGCAAATTAGCTTCCCATAGATCTGTACCATTATTAACGTTGACTTTCCAATTTGTAGCACCGGCGTTACCCGCATTGGCTCCACTCATAACTCCACCTAAGTCTTTGTGTTGCGGCTCTGGTGAGCCTGGAATATCCCAACCTGAGTCTTGATTAACATTTGGCTACAAGACAAAAATAAGGACTCTATCATCATTACCTTCTTGATATCGCGCCAGAAGCATTTATGCCATCTTGAAAGAGGCGAATATAGCAATACAGTATGGAACTATGAATTTTAAAGCTAGAAAACTTACACCACCCCATCCGTCGTGACTAAAGAGAGCATCACGCATGTTGTTTAGCTGTTCGATTTGTTTACTTGTGACACTAGAATTGCCACTGCTGCCGGTTGTAGGTGCACTAGAGATTCCTGGCATGGATGCACCAATACACGACACACCTTGATTGATACCGCTTGCATTCATTGCATTAGGGTTGCTCAACCCCGAAGTATTGCTGGAATTGCTGACATTATTCATTGTATTGTTGTTTCCAGTGGCAGGTTGCAAAGACTTGCCAGCTGCTTGAGCCCAAGAGGAAGTTCCTGAATTCGGAATCAGTCCACCCGAAGTATTCCCACCGGGTCCTGGATTTTGATTTGTATTTGTACCAACAGAGCCA
This sequence comes from Sminthurides aquaticus, assembly GCA_906901655.1. Classification (NCBI taxonomy): domain Eukaryota; kingdom Metazoa; phylum Arthropoda; class Collembola; order Symphypleona; family Sminthurididae; genus Sminthurides; species Sminthurides aquaticus. The sequence goes on from CAJQTT010000001.1 coordinate 1,606,016, forward strand.
GGATTCATTGGACTGTTCGGTGTATTATTACCCATCACGTTGTTCATATTTTGGTTCCCCATTTGCATTGGATTACCACTGGTTGCAGAGCTGGTTGCACTTGAGGAAGGAATGTTACTCATTTGAGATCCTGCGAAGGAAGACAATGTGTTACACTCAATGAGATCTTGATATATCTGGGAATCTGTGTGCAAAAGGGTCTAACTCAGTCAAAATGCCTTTGAAACCGTAAAAATGAAATACGCATCTTATAAGTTGGTATGTAAAATACCATGTGGGTACAGTAATTTACCTGAAATTGTAGTCTGCCCATTAGTGTTCTGACTAGTATTACGGTTCGGAGAAGTCGAAGCCCACTGGCTGGATCCGCTGGGATGGTTATTGTTGGCAGGTGAAGGGTTAACTTGATTGTTAGTTGGGGTACTGACGATTCCACCCGGTGATGAGGAAGACGTTGAAGTGGCACCTGCCACCGACGATTGGCCGCTCCCAACGACTCCACTAGCAGAACTTGCACTTCCGACGACAGATGATGAGCCGGGAGGAGCCCCCCAGCCCGTGGCACTAGCCGCACTAGAATTTGCGGGCGGAGCTCCCCACCCAGAGGTTCCATTGTTGAGCGAGTTAAGGCCACCACCCCGCAGTCCTAGACCTGGAGGTATGCCCCAACCTTGATTCGAAGCCACATTAAAGCTCCCATAGAGATCACAACCATTGCGGCGTCCCCACGAATTCCCACTAGAGCAAACCGCTATAATTCCATTCGAATTGGCAGATAAGAAACCTCCATCGGTCCCATATAAATAATTTCGCCTTCTTTCAGGTGTATTAAGCGTGTTAGTTGTAACTCTGTCCTTATTCCCGTTCATCATGAACATATTCCTGTCCCGCACGGTTAATAACAACTACATAGGTACTGGCAGAGCAATATTCGTTTCAGCGACAGGCTCTACCGTCTGGCACATTGGTTTAATGAATCACTCCAACATTTAACACAGACTATTCATATCATCTGCATTGAATGCTTTTTAAAAAGACAACTTTTGCTCCACAGAATATTATACTTTTCTCAAAACTTTAAGAGGAAATATATGTATATTCTTGTATATATAGTATATATACTGCAAATGTATACGGAAAACCGAATCTCCTTCTAGTTCTTTCTTGTCCTTCAATTAAAATCGTGAAAAGTCGTTGTTGTTGCTGCTGCTGCTGCTGCTGCTGCTGCCGTCGTCGTCTTCAGAAAATCGTTGGTCGGGGGGAATCAAAATCACTAGTTCCACAACAACAACAACAACAACCAAATCTTACACGTCTGACCAGGTCAAAAAATGTTTCTGGCTGGTTTGTTGAGTGAGGATACACAGGGATGGAAATGGGATCCAGTCTCGATGGATCGGATGGCCGATAAAAAGACGGAATTATAATTAATCCTGGCGAATTCCTCCTCCCGAAAGATATCAGAGGTGTTAAGATTGGTGGGGGTCAAAAGGAAAAAAACAAAAGTTTGGAGTTGCACTGGGAGGAAATGTAAATCAATAAAGGTTAATTACGATTACGATAACGTCGTCGTAGTCTTCTTAGTCGGAGTTTAAATAGATTCCCGTATTCTTCCTTCCTCGAGAGTAGCACACGAAGTCCCAGTCTCTACCCACCAGCCTACCAGTCCCAGCAACAATATCGTCGTCAATAGTATTTTACAACTCGCGTATAGTCTTTAAAAGAGCTGGTTGGTGAAAGGAGCGAGAGAGAAAGAGAGTTGATGAGATTTATATATTTAATATATATTTCCGTATATATATTTTATATAATTATTACAAAAATGGATTTCGAAAATCCAGATGAACTCTGACAACTCTGACCTCTTCTTCCTTTTCTTATTATCTTATTATTATTTTTGTATTAACGACAACAAGAACAACACCTCGTAATTTCTTCTTGTTCTTACAACAAGTCTCCTTCCTCTGCTCGCAGTCTTAACTATTCAACAATTCTCCATCCTCCATCACAACAGTTGTATCTTTCATCCTTCACAGTTCACATTCATGAAGGGTGGGGGTAAAGGGGAACACGGAGGGGCTCATCCCACCTCTCCTCGCTCTCTCTCCTTCCTCTCTTCCTCCCTCTCGCACACACTCCACCTCCCCAACCCTTAATCTTCCTCTTTATCCACTCTCTCACAAGCGCTACATACAACGGGCTCTAGCATCACACTCATCCCCCTTTCCCGTCTACAGGTAAGCCCCACTATTCGCCTTCTCTCCGCTCTGTCGCATAAAACCTACCGCTTAACTCCACTCTGTAGCGCTCTGTAGGAGTGGAGCCGCTATAGCGAAAAGCTCGCAAGGCTAAAACCCTTTAAATTTACCCGTCTCCTCCGTAGATTCTTTATCAAACCCACATCTCCTTCCTTCTCACTTGGGTTCAAACCCAAGCATTTCCTCCCATCCAATTTCTCCTCACCTCCAGAGTCTCTCTTTTTCGCACCACAACCTTTTCTCCCATCGCTCCCCGACTCTCTCTTTACCTCACCAGTCGAAAAACATAGCCTAGATACGGGGATCTACCCAAACACCCCTCCGATTCCCTTCTCACAAACTCATTTTGGCTCCCTCCTACTTTCTTCCTCCCATTCCGGTCCCGTGTACTTTTAAATCCCCCTCTTAACTCTTCTCCATGCAAGTATACCATATATTTACACGCCACAAAATCTGCACTATGCTACAGGCCTTACTATGAGCTAAAATAAAGTGCGCCATACTGCACTGTCCAATAGGACTTCCATCCATTCCAACTATTTACGTGCATAGTGCCATCCAGAGCGTAATAGGGTTCTGCACATCAACTAAAAGTGTCGCGTGGATAGGCCGCTCCAAAAACTTCGTTACTAAGACCAGGATGAGGAAGAAGGGCAAACTGGGGAAGAAACATACGGAGGGATTGCTGGCTAGGGCTGAAGAACTGAAAGCATCCAGCACAACGGACGGACCCCACCACACCAGCACACAGCCATAAAGGATCCAGTATAAGTTCATGCTCGAGCCAAGTGGGGGGAGGGTTACGTAGATATAATTCTACTCATGCATCTGAGTTGAATATAATAGAGAAGTCGGATAGGTCCAGTATGCATACTTTGCTTCACCCCTTATATGCCTATATGCAATTTAAAAGGTATAACAATCATGTGCTGGAACATAGGAAAATGAACAGCCCGAAGGAATAACGTCCCGCCGCAAACATGAACATGTGACATGTACATACACTCAGTGTCTAACAAGTGTAGCGGATTAAATACCCTAGGATTCCGGAACGTAACGCCAGGCTTTGCCAGGTCATAAACAGTATTCTCTCTAAGTTCTCCCCTAACGTAGAGCCAAAATTCTCCATAGACACCCTGTAGAAGATGAACCGAAAAGTTTCGGAATGGTGCGCTTCTGATGCAGGAGTGTTCCATAATAGAGCGGGATGGGGTAGGGATTAGACATACCAGTAGCTGCCCAGGGGTGTCGTCTCTAATATTGGGAGAAAGGAGGAATTCTTGACAATGGTAGCCCTCAAGTCGGCGGCACCATAACCCTAGCCCTCCCTCGGAACAAGCTGTACTCCACTCCATGCGAGACGGATTTACGGATAGATACCTAGCTATCCCTTCCGTCAGTCAGCTACTCAGAGGCGCAGAGCTCTCAAATGAAGAGAATGTATATAATTCCATTTCTCCCTGCCCGTCCACCAATCCGTGTAATATTGCAAAAGAGGAGGAGGAAGAAGTGGAGGTGGATGGATTTTGGGACTCAAACCCAAATACTGCGTTTTATCCTTCTCCCCCCTCCACCTCTTCCCTTGATAAACTCCCCTCTCTCTCCCACTCCTCATGTGGAGAGAGAGAGAGAGAGAAAGAGAGGAAGGAAAACTTTTTGGAACCACCCGCTCTCACTGCACCAAAGCAAGAGCTGCCCTACAAATACTTTCGGAAGGAAAAGTAATCCAGACAGCGGGTACTTGGAGGTTACTTGGTAATTTAGGTAGTCAGAGAAAATCTCTGGGAGGCAAGCTTTGGATAGCTTTTGAGAAGTAGGTGGCTTTGAAGGTAGCGCCGACTACACAATTAACATTGCGAGTAATATTATTGACTACCTTTTGGCGAGTAATCTGGAAAAAGGCTATTCACGAGTAAGCGTTAGGTATCCGGGGAGGATGTTATCTCCTAGCAGGTATCTAGAAGAAAATTTTGGATATCTCCAGGTACAAGCTAGCCGATACGACGGAGGTAACCGGAAAAGAGAGAGCTTTGGTAAGCTGCAGATTGGGTACATTCTCCTATGTTCTCATCATTGCAGCAACTAGACGAATAGAAGTTACATGCGGATATCCTTAGTGTAGATGACTAAGAGTAGCAGCTTTGCGGATGACGGAAGAGAACTTATTTAAAGATGACCTGGAAACATCGAGAATTAGTACTCTACGTGTAACTCATATACAGCTTTCCGAAGATGACCAAAAGGGAATGAATGAAAGTAAATATGTATGCCTAACGCAAAGTAGATGGGTTTGAAAAAAATAATATCTAGATGGTTTGCCTGTGCTTAGCTTATGGAGCCGGGCGTCCTTTAGGATCGGCATAATTAATGCAACCTAATTGCCTTTAACCTTAATTTATTTATCTCCCAAGAATCGTATAGCGTCGAGGACAGTTTCAATGTAAAGCCCAAATTTTTCTCTATAAAACTATCATCATGAGATCCGTGGGCAGCCGACAAAATCTATAACTATTTAACCGTTAAATTTAGCTTGCATACGCTATCACAGCGGTTGGGGCCAAACTACTTGAAAGTATAGGGAAACTATCTTTCAATGTTAAATAGTTTCAGATTTTGTCGGCTGCCCAAGGATCTCATTATGATATTCTTGTAGACCAAGAAAAGGGCTTTCAAGTGGTATAATTATTTGGTTAATACGATGATATGCCGATTAGTTAATGCCCCCCGGATTTTGCCGGCTGGCCGCGGATCTGTACTAACTTTGACTACAATTAACTTATCGGCATATCATCGTATGAACCAAAGATTTATACCAATTGAATGCCCTTTTCTTGCTCTACAAGAATATCATAATGAGATCCGTTAGCAGCCGATAAAATCTGAAACTATTTAACATTGAAATTTAGCTCGCTTACGGTAACATATAGGTTGGGGCCAAACTACTTGAAAGTATAGGGAAACTATATTTCAATGTTAAATACCTTCCGATTTTGTCGGCTGCCCACGGATATGATTATAAGTTTCTTGTAAAGCAAAAAAACGGCATTCAATTGATATGCTTCACTGGTACATACGATTACATGCCAATTAGTTAATGCCCCCAGATTTTGTCAGCTGCCCGCGGATCTGTACTAGTTAACTTCAACTACAACTAACTAATCGGCATATAATCGTATGAACCAAAAATTTATACCAATTGAAAGCCCTTTTCTTGCTCTACAAGAATATCATAATGAGATGCGTGGGCAGCCGACAAAATCGGAAACTATTTAACATTAAAATATAGCTTGCATACGCTAACACAGCGGTTGGGGCCAAACTACTTGTAAGTATATGGAAAATATATTCCAATGTTAAATAGTTTTTTTGTCGGCTGCCCGCGGATTTCATTATGATATTCTTGTAGAACAAGAAAAGGGCTTTCAGTTGGTAGACTTCAGTGGTAAATACAATTACATACAAATTAGTTACGGCCCCCCAAATTTTGCCGGTTCCGGTGGATCTGCACTAGTTAATTTTAACTACAACTTATTGATCGGCATATCATCGTATGAACCAAAGATGTATACCTATCACCACCCCTTTTGTTCCTCTACAAGAATATCATAATGAGATACGCGGACAGCCGACAAAATCCGAAAGTATTTAACATTGAAATTTAGATCGCATATACGCTAACACACAGGTTGGGGCCAAACTACTTGTAAGTAAAGGAAAACTATATTCCAATGTAAAATAGTTTCAGATTTTCTCGAGTGACCGCGGATCTCATTATGATATTCTTGTGGAGCAAGAAAAGGGCTTTAAATTGGTATAATTATTTAGTTTCTACGATTACATAGTGAGGGTCTTCTGCAATTAATTGCAAAACCATTGAATTAGTTACAGAAGGTCCGCTACCTTATGACGTTGGTCACACCATACATACACCATTTACAGCTACATGCTAGAAGATATCATGATGATGGCACACGACGTTGTTTGGGAACGCCGCTTCTGTACTAACTTACATATTGGTACATATACTAGCGACTACAGCGCTCTTCAAGGACGTGCTCTGCATAAGATTAACAGGCAAGGCCGTATAAGCCCTTCACCCAAGCGGAGCAGAAGATTTGCTGCTCGAAGCAGTCAGTTCAAGCAGAACCTTGTAGCGGCATGGTCGTTCGTGAAGTGTTTAAGTATTCCTAGTCCGCAATTACAGCTATAATTAAGATTTAAGTTTGATCTTAAAGCATTAGTTTGCCTTAACATTGTTTGTGTTAATTTGAAAATTGCAAATTAATAGGTGCCATAAAATTAAGTGCCATCGAAATGGATTCGGCTGTGGTAAGCATTAAGAGCCAAACGAGGCCGTTACAGATTCTTAGAGATTATTTTTGGTATGTTATTATTTTATAATTTAGTCAGCTGCCCGCGGGAAACATTATTATATTCTTTTAGAGTACAAGAAGGGTTTTCAATTGATATTATTTTGGATTTTGGGTGTAATCATTATCTCACCAGTTCAATGGTCTGAAAGGTAAGAACCAGTGATATGGAAGGTATAAAAAGTGTGTATTTTGGTCGTTGTTCCTTACGGCTAGCGTAAGGACACGACACCAATTCTTCGATCGCGATTATTTTTCGATTTTGTCGTCTGCCCACGGACCGGACTGCATATATCTTGTAGAGGAACAGTTGAGCTTTCGAATGTTGCTACTCTCTGTATTGTAAGATTATATAGCAATTAATTATATTAGGTTTAAGGTAATTAAGAGTGTTTCATGGTGACTGTGGCTACGGACGGTTGGAAGCCTTTGCTATACAAGAGGAAGCAGACGTAGTATACGCCCTCCGCAATATAACAATGTTAGAGTACGGCACATGCAGTGTGTGGCATCTAAAGGGTATCAATGAATGAATGTGTGTGTGAAGCCTGTAGCTGGGACGCCGGTTACAGGCCTATGTAATTTGTGTGCCATAGGATGGGAAACCTCATGAGAAAATCCCATGAGAGAGAGACGTGGTTTTACCATTGAAAAGGATAGATGCGTGTTATTAAGAGTCTTGAGGAAAATAAGTAAATTGTTGTTAAAGGGTAATTATGAAAGTTCATAGGTGTTTCAGTCCGCCTAAGGTTTTTGTGTTCTCCCCAATAGCTATTTTAATTACGAGTAATTAATTAGGAAGGTTTAATTAAGAGTTAGAAATAAGCTATATGCTTTGGATTAGTTTTAGAAATAAAAAGTTATTTAAGTAAGGCTAGAATATTTAGCTACATGCTTAATTATCATTAAAGCGTATAGTTAAATAAATACTTTTGGAATAGAATCAGTTGACCTCTGTGCTTTTCTCTTCTAGCCTGCAATCATATTTAGAGAGTAACCATAAGAAGAAATAGTCAAGACAGATAGCATAACGTTACAAAGTTAAAATTCTATAATACGTACATGCGGGCCTCTTTCAAGGAGAAATTGTTACACGATTTACTTATTCAAACATGTTTCTTAAATTTAAATGAGTTTATAATTTCAGGGTGCTAAGTTCCCAAAAATAGCGGTAAATCGGGCCGAAGCCGTTGCTTGTGAAATCGAGTGTTTCTATTGCTTAACCTTTATATTTATTTCTTTTGTTTTAGTTTCGAAAGTGCGTAATTGACTCCGTTCACCACTCAGTGGATGAAAACCGTGCAACTATTCTGAATGAGACAATCGTGGAGGCTATTACAACGCGCTTGGAGGAAATCTTTGAAAAATTCATTACAAGTAAGTTTTATTCAATACTTCATGCTAGTTTAATAGCTTCCTGGCAGTACTCGGTATCATTGAAAAAAATTGCAGGTTTTTTATTGTTTTATTTTATCTAATGAAATTTTCATTACAATTATAGCTTTACCGAAGCAGAACGAAATCCCCTTTTCACCTGTTGTAGTCAACCCTGTTAAAAATTTGAATCGCGCCGATTGGGGCCTGTCGTCAACGTGGTGAGTCAAATCTTGTTCGAAAAAAAATTATCTTTACGACTAGTTTTCTTGTACAGTAAGAAGTAGGGTTAATGAAGTTTTTCAGAACGTTTTTGCGTTTAGACTTGCAATTTACGAGTAACTTAGGAACACGCCTGAAAACCTTCGACAAATGCTATTTTAAGATTTTGACGGATGACAGCGGATCATATTAGGATATTCTTGTGGAGGAAGAGTAGGACTGTAGAATAATACTATGTTCACTGTCATTTGATGATTGAGAGATTAATTAATTAAGGTTAAAGATAATGAGTACAGTTCCTAGTGACTGTCGTTAAGGATTGTCGGAATCATACGATAAGCAAAGGAACAATTTATTTCCTACAGTTTCTTCCTTATGCCTACCGTATACTTCCGACTATCCTTGGCTTTAGTTACTCTGAACTATAATCATTACCAATAATCTTAAGTAATTAATTTCTCAAGAATCTAGTAGCACTGAGAATAGTATTATTCTAAATTCCTACTCTTCCTCTGCAAGAATATCCTAATATGATCAGCTGTCATCGGACAAAAACTTAAAATAACATTTGTTGAATATTTTCAGGCGTGCTCCTTCGGTACTCGTAAGAAGCTACGCCCAAAATTACATATCTTCTCTTAAGGTTAAATTTTCGCACCCGTTCTGAGTAGATTGTAACTTGAAGTTAAATTTTCTTGTATTTATTTTTAGACTCTTGCTTCTGTGAAATATTCGAACGACGAAGAGCATTCTTTAATCGTCCCGTATGGAATTGAACAAAAGCTATACGGATTGAACACTGCGAACTTTTATGCGAGAACTACTCCTTCACGTATACCAACACGACTATTCGAGACTTGGCATTTTGTTCCGAAGCCTGCACGGGACTGTTACCGAACGCTACCCAGGAGCAATTATTTTTCCCGAAGGTTTAGAAAAAGCAATTCTGGGTATGCATATAACTAGTAGTTCGTGCACCAGTTTGAAGGGTAATATGATGTGACATTTCTTTATGAATATGATTTTTTTCAGCTTAATTACGGGATACCTGGCTTCCAAAAGTCATGAACGACTCCGTCTGGAACGATACATTGGAGAAAGTCATGCAGGCTAAAATTGGTGTTGTCCTTGGTGGATTTCGTGAAACTGCAAAAAAGGCAGGATTTATCAACGACACCGACAAAACTTCTCCACCGCGAGGCAGACTCGGCAAGCGTCGTCGGAACAACGGTAGTCCAGACAGCAGCCCTGATCCTGCAAGTGAGAATGATATCGAAGTTCAAGTTGATACTGCTGACACGAACCTAGGGGGATCATCATAGCTGTTTCTACTTACAACTATTTCCTACTCGGTTTTACAAGAACTATTTAAATTTTCACATTTCATTTACCTGTAGCAGCATAAGTTTAAGATTTATACCATTTGTTAGCTAAAAGCTTTAAAACCAAATTATCGTGATAATTGTTGTCATTGGCTTTAATTTAAGTATCTTAGAACTACTTTTGCTGTGCAAAATTACTTCAATTGATTGTTCTTTAACTGTAAGCTATGTCAGGTTACCATACTTTCTGAATTTTATTTTCACTCATTATTGCTATGTGGATAAGGTTATTGTACCTGCTGGTGATTTTGTACTTCTGTTTCAGTATAATTGTTTTTAACTTTTATGATTCGAATGTAGAAAATTTTATGGATGCTTTTATTTGAATAAAATTTTATCCAATTTACCAAATTTTGTGTACCTCCAACTACCTTTCCAGCAGCTATATTCAGCTATACTATTTGCGGATACCTGCGGGTATACCTGGGGCAGGTGTATCCATTTACCCGAAAATAAGTAACCGCTGGCTACCCGCATTCAAGGTATACGCATATATCCATTTTCTAGCTACCTGTAGCTAACATTTGACCAGTAATCTTTGGTAAGGTGCGTAGCGACTATCTGTAGCTATATCCGTACAGGATTAACGGATGCATCCGGATTTTGGAGATACTGGGATATTCACAATGCGACCAGCCGCAGTTTGTCCCTCCAAAGCTGTTCTCGTCTATCTTGGAAGTGTATAACCGTAGGTTACTCTGGAAAGCCTAGTCAGTGGCTGAGTTACCGGAGACTACTCAGCCAGAAGCTAAACAAATTTCGCATTTCGGGTTACTGCTCAGAGGATTACCGAAGATACCGAAACCGGCCTTCCGAAAGTACTTGCAGGGTTGTGTAGACTCTCTATTCCTCCCAGAAATTCTCTCCATCAACGTGAGCCTCCGGGCCATGAGATCTACTGTATTTACCTGCGCCCTCTACACTTGATCTCCAAGAGAAAATCCCCATGGAATCCATCACAGACATTTCCATGACATATTTTATATTATATTAATTATATATATTCTCCACCACCTTCAAAGCTCTCTCTCACAGTGGATTCTAATCACATAATGCCAGCCAGCAGCCGCTTTGGCTGGCTCGCTTTCATGTTTTAGTAGAACAAGGAGAATAAGACTAAAGGATAATCATCTAGAGGGATCATCCGCCCAACTTTCATTCATTTTACATACTCACTTACAATGTTAGAAATATTAGTTAAACATGTTTTAGTCGAGGAGAGAAACAGCGAGAGAGAGAGAGAGAGAGAGAGAAGGAAGTGGAGAGTGGAGACGAGGCGCGTGTAGAATTGCTTCCTATTACTTTACAAGTAGTGGTGGTAGGAAAGAAATCAGATCACTTTGTTAAGACGGCTAACAGTTTCACATTACGTTTATACATGGAATAAGTCTGTATGCGGAATTTCTGTGTGAGGAACATGGTTAAAACCGAATTGAAGGATTGTCCTTAATTCAATTCCCAAATATCTTTTGGAAGGAAAGCAATGAAATACCTAAGGCAGTATTAGCTTCAAAACACAACTCCTGGATCGTCAAAGGACAGGGAAGGAAGAGATCCAGTCTGAAAGCGGAAGGAAGGATTACAGCCCATCTTTTCATGTCTGTCACTTTTTTTCTTATAGTTTATGAACAAGTTCTGATTCTGATACGGAGTTGATATTTTTTCTCGTCCTCAGACAGAGTATTAGGATTTTCTATGAAGTTTTCCATCTTTTTTCTTTGTTATCACGCTAAAGATTTTCTTAGCTCTCCAGAAACGACTACCGTCGCATCGCGGTACCAGTACCAAGCACGTGCCAGTGAACTTGTAGCATCAGAGAATATATGTATGCAATTGTAGTTGACGGTATGAAAACTATAAACTAAACGCTGGATGTGTTCATTAGTATCATAGTCAATATGCTATAGAGTCGGATGAATTAGTCCGTGTGATTGAGAAATGAAAGGCTGGGAAGAAGTTCTGTTATAACGTTGAATGCAAGTTTTTGGGATTCGAGGACTGGAGACTGGAGACAGATCCATTCCCTGGCTGGACGACCTAGCTGGATTTGAAAAGATTGAGAAAGTCTTTTGTATGATCTCTTTCCCTGAGCCAACTCAGTCCGTTTGCCCTGTTTTTCACCTTGAAATCTCGTTGGAAAATATTTACAGGACTCGACCGGGAGGGGGGACCCTTGTTTTGGAGAGGATTGTTTAATGTCCCGAGGAGGAATCATGGGGACAAGGGGAAGGAAGAAGGGTCCTTATAGACGTGTTGTATTATTCCGATCCGCCATTATCATTTTTTCTTCCGCACTTTTCATTCTCTCTTCATCCTCCTTTTCTTTTACTCTATACCTCTCGCCTTCCCTGAACTAAAATTTTCATGGATGCCCATATAACTGGATATATACTGGACTGGAACGCTCAATCGAGTAACGAAGGGAATCCTTGAAAACATCTTTCACATTCATGCAGTTCCTCCTTCTTTACTGACCTTTCTAAAATCTTCCCTATTAAAGTTCCACAAGTTTCAAGTTCCATACACACCTTACCTTGTGGCTAGGATAGGAGTCTACCGGGCCTGGTCAGCTTTATTGCATGGGTTATACTCTTCCTTTCAAATTATAGCGTAGGATGGGAAATCAAAGACGAAAAACAGAAGCTCTCTACATTCTATGTATTATTCCTGGCTTCCAGCTTTCCCTTCAAGTACACTATATAGTCTTATTGCATGGAGGGGTTTAAGATGTGTGATAATTTTTCAATAATTTCCCCTACTTCCCCCAACCAAGCCTTCTTACCTAGTTCCAGCAAAACTTGTTCTCCCAGTCATACAACTCTGCTGTGTGAAGAGACAATAGACGCTTTCCGTATCTCCTTGCCAATCCTTTTCCCCACCTTACTTCTCTAACGCCGGTCTTCATATACAACTTCTACAATAGAATCCTTGCATATTTTTTCTGCCGACAATTTGCAAAGAATACCGGCTAACATAATAGGATTCATCGTTCAGATGGCCTGGCATCACCACTTTTTTCAAGCGAAACCTCTCCTATCACATGAAACAGGGTGTCGTGTCGTGTCTATGAATACGGTCGTCTTTTCCTACAGACTTTTCTAATCCTCACCACCACACACGCGATCACAAAATCCTTTGCCACAGCCACCATTAATGATATGATTTTCTCCTAGAGGAAACATTTATTCACCGCCCTTCCCTTTCACGCACTCATTTACTTCCGAAGATAGAAACAACTAGGAGCAAAGTAGCTCCATCCTGGAGACTGCAATGCAGGCTATAGGGAAAATTAATTTTCTCTTCAAGGGATTTCCTGTGAAAATGTGAATTTTGTTTCAAGGGAAAAAATACGGAGCAATAACAGGCGAATATGTTCTAAATAACACAATTTCTTTTCCTCTTTCTCTACTAGTTTTTATGCTTTTATTTGATTAAGTATTTGTTTATTCTCTTCCTACCGACTTTTACAGATTCTTTTCACAGGGCAAAATCATCATGTCAAGAACAAATTTTCTACTACCGCTACCGTGTCTTCTTCATAAATACCTTGCTTAATTCTGTTATGATTTCCTCAATTTACTCAGAGAAATATGGGAATGTTGTTTATTTTTATACAACTTTCTGAATCAAATACTTCCCAAAGTTCCCGTATATGACCCAACAGCGTCAAATATGTTTTCCCCATGATTATATCTAATCCAATTGTTTCCCCTGAGTGAATACGTAAAACCGGGGACGTTATGAATACGTATAAGTTCAAGGGTAAATTGATGAGCTTGGAGACATTTTTCCGGAAAAAATCTTTGAGAAGAGTCTGAGAATGATTCGAGATGGCTGGACTGCTGGAGTTTCTTGCTCGTGGGAAAGGACAAGTTTGCAAAAATCGAACGTGAACCTGTATCCCTAGGGTGACTTTTTTCCAAATTCAATTATGTTATCCCAGGTTAATACTCAAAAAGAAAGTATCGGAGGTATCAAAGCATACGTCTTACGTACAAACAAATATTGAATGTAAGTATATCTGGTACACGTGATGATTGTCCAGAATTGGCGATATTTCCCGAATGGCATTGGAGATTTCTAAAAGGATACGCACACGATCCCCGGTTTGTAGTAACTCCTCCAGTTTCATTATGTCTATTCGTGGTGATAAAAACAGATTTTCCGAAATCCTGAAGATAAGATTGCGTTACATGGGCATAAGAAGAAATGAGAGTTGGGAATATGACATGGAATATATAATTATGCATATATATATACATTATCTTACGAAAATGCTCGTACATTAACATGAGAACCCTGTATGTATGAAACCTTGGCTTCTTGGTATTGCTAGGACTTGCTCTTCTCTGTTAGATTGGCCCTGGACGAACACTTTAGCATTCACGGCGCTGTATGGGCCAGGGATTTTATTGGAAGCTGTATTAACTAGGCGGGCTGTTTGATTTCCAGAATTCAAAATATCTCATTTAATTTTCCGACGCGCGAGGGCCTAACACCGCGGGTTAACCACCGTTTTATTGTCACCGCTTTTATTTGTTTTAACGAATTAAAAGCGTGTTATAATTATTTGAAATATTGTGCTGCGTTACCGGGGTTATATTTTACGGTAGAGGTTGTTTGGGTATTACAAAATTACTCCCTGGTTGAGGTACTGTAAGTTTCGCTCGAATTCAACTGTTTACAAGGTAAAAAACAATATCATCCAAATGGATTTTAACTTACATATATCAGTCCTCATAGTTTGATTGAAAATTAGTTTTGCTGATTCTTGAACTTTTGAATTACGCAATTGGTTGTTATTTGTAACAGAAGTTAGTGTAGTATAGAAAAATATTGCATATTTGATTGTTTTTATGATCATAACAGTGATTGAAACTTTTTCTAGGCTCAACAGCATTTCATCACTGAAGGTTTGAAGGTTTTGGCTGCCCCAGCTAGCTGGCTGATAGCACCATGAGTGCTCACGATCAGATTCGAGCCATGCTCGACCAACTTATGGGAACATCCAGGAACGGTAAGTTGGAGTAGTTTAAACATTTTTGAGTTAATAAGAGTTTGGAAGCTTGACTGTAGCAATCATGCTATCATCCTTTGCTTGGTATTTGTGATTTGAATACGTTTATGTTACTATTTCGTGCGGGTTTTGTATTTTTAGGCGAAGAGGAAAAGATTGCCGTTAAATTCGACGACCAGCGTGTCTGTAAGAGTTTCTTACTTGGTTGTTGTCCTCATGAGATTCTAGCCTCTACGGTAAGTGGATGTTTTATTTTTGAATGCTTTTCGTTCTCGCGTGAAATACTTTTAGGCTATGTTAGTTACGGACGCCAGACGTAATCACCAATTTCAGTCGTTAACGTAATTCCTTCAGTCAGACGTGTGACACAACAGCTGTCTCCAAGATGATAGATTTGTGTTTCAGTTCGCCAGGATGCTTGTTGCGTAAGTAATTGTGGTACACGTACTGATGAATTTTTGCTTGGGTGTCTACTTTTTCTAGGCCAAGCGATTCTGTCTGTTGTTACATTATTTGATCATGATGATGTGAATTGCGAATTTCGTGCTCTTTGATGTTTGTAAGTATGAACTTATATTAGCCTCTCTCTCATCTCAACCCGTCTTCATGTTTTCACCATTTTTTCGAAAGTTATATTCGTATGTTCTAAAAGTCTTAGTAATTCTTCACATACTCGACAGAGAAAGTGTAATATCGATTTTAGCATCGCAATGGTCAAATGATTAATTTACTGTATGCATATGATGGTTATGATTTAAAAGAAACCTCGTTGCGCCATAATCAATTCCATTCTTCGCCCCTCTACTGGGCGTCCCGTGACCCTTGGACATGTATTTCCTCATCTGCGGTAAAGAGATTGCTTAATTATTCGTATGCGTTTCTCTATAGTTTTTGAGTTATCGTTGCAGTACAACTAGGTGGTAATGGGAAATGGGAGGGTGGCTATTGTGATTAACTCCTGAGTTCAATGAAGTTATTTCATGTTGCAGTTAAGAATTTTTTAATAGTCATGACCCCCTAGGTATGAGTTTTACTAAACTTACAAATCATACAAAGTTATGAAAGGTTGACAGTATAATATTCTTGGTGTAAACTATGTCATCCTTTCATCATTTGGGGAATGTGTCACGTGCACCTCAGGCAGTTTCAGTCGCGTTTTAGATGACATGACTTTTATGAAGTCTCATCTTCGTAATACATCCTCACAGTTAAGAACATGTATAAATCTTTGAAAGCAGTTATCGGTCTCTTCGACACTTCAATAATGTTTTAGCAGTAATGAAATTAGCAATTAAAGCATTTCTTCACAAGTTTTATCCGCCATTGGTACCTAAGTTCGTAAGAAACCCTGCTTCAGTAGTTATTAAGATGTACGTTTTAAGCATAACATGAGAAAATTTCTAATTTTCTTCGAACTGAAGGCAAGAAACATTGTATTCCCGAAAAAGTCCAAGTTACGCAGAGAACGAGTTTAGAACACTTTGGATCACAATATTGGACAATACTTACGTCTTAAGCTTCGAAATATCGAAGCATAGTCTGTGGCACAAAAATCCAAGGAAGTCGGTTACTATCTGATGATTCCGTAATAATGATGTGTTCTTTTCTGGTGGTTTTTAGCGGATGGATCTGGGAGAATGTCCGAAAATACATAACGTGGCATTGCGCGCTGACTACGAGAAGGCGAGTACGGAGAAGGACTACTACTATGATTTGGATGTAAGTAATTTTATACTTTTTGAAAATAGTTCGATTGCTGGGTGTATTTTAGTCATAATTTTGAAATATTCTAGGCTTTGGAGCAACTCAGTGCTTTTATTTCCGACGCGGATCGTAAGACGGAGCAAGCCAAGAAAAGGCTTGCTGAAACTCAGGAAGAATTGTCCACTGATGTAGCCGTGAAAGCGGATCGTGTGCACGAACTGGCTGAAAGGATTGGAGAAAACCTTGCTAAAGCTGAGCAGCTCGGAGCCGAAGGTCTTGTAGATGAAAGCATGAAAATTATGGAAGAAATTGAAAACCTGAGAAAACAGAAATCTGAGGCTGAAAGCGAGTATAGAGCCTCTATACCTGCCGCAACTTACCAGCAGCAAAAGCTAAGAGTTTGTGAAGTCTGTTGTGCATACCTTGGGATTCATGATAACGACCGGCGTCTTGCTGATCATTTCGGGGGGAAATTGCATCTAGGTTTTATTAAAATTCGGGATACTTTGAAAGAATTTCAGGTTTGTGCTAATATTTAACGATTCGTGTTTCCGATACTGATTCAATCGTAGCGTGTTCGAATGTTTCTGAAGCTGAAGTCTGAAATTTTGTTACCATTGACAGGACACTGCTGATGAGCGGAGACGCAAGCGTCGAGACGAGTATAAATCAACTAAAACCTGGGAAAACTCCGGAGATGGAGCCTGGGGAGGCCGAGACCGCGGAGGAGCTAAACGGGAGCGAGGGGACCGAGATGGCGAAAGACGAGAAAGGGTACGCCATGATCATAATGACCGAGATGGTCGCAATGGAAAGGATCGTAGTGGTCGATCTGATCGGGATAAAAGTAAAGAGAGGGACAGGGGTAGAAGAAGCCGGAGGTCCCGTTCAAGGTCTCGGGACAGAAGACGAAGAAGCGAAGGTGGGAAACCTGAAGACAATGCTTCAACTAGGTCACATTCTCATGATAAGGAATACAAAAGGAAGCGTTCGAAGTCGAGATCCCGATCAAGAGACAGGAAGCGACACTAAAGCAAGGTTCATGAAAAACTCGTAACATCTTTATCTTCAACTTGTGTATAGTAAGGATTTTCACTCAACATACTATCAACTAAGTATTGCTGGCAAAACCGTAAGCCGTTGCAATTTCGACAAGGTTGTATACTTTCCGAAGCAGTAGGAGCTCTTCCCCTTGGAGCTGATGTATTGAAAACAACTGTCATGACCAAAACATGCTGAAGAAGTATCTCAGAGAGCCTTTTCTTTATTTGGTTAGGATGATGTAATAATATTAATTGTTGTTGTTTACATTGTAAGAGTAATTGTACGTCCAGCAAGAATTAATTTCTACTTTATATCCTATGTACTCAAGTAATATACATGTATGTCTGCATGGGGTTCCCTTAAAGTTTCTTCTTTTACCCTTGTGAATAACCTCTTATCCGATCTGGCTCACATTGGCACTGCTATCGATATCCCTTAAATTGTAGTAAAATTGAGTTAGATACCGGCTTATTTGTAACTATTAGTTGAACGTGTTCACTCTGGATTTCAAAATCTTTAAAACAATATTCAATATTATTGACTGTGATGAAGTTCTAAGATTGCACTTTTGTACGACACTAGGTGCATCATAATGATAAGCAGCAGTTGATTTTGTATTCTAATTATTTTCTGTTATTACCTGTTCTCATTCAATGCACTGTTGACTGTTTAATAAAGAAACAGGATAACTTAGTTCCTCTCATCTTAAGGTGGTTGTAATCATTACGTCCAAGTCTTGATAATTTGTTTCACATACTAATAATGCGGTTGGAAAACGTGTTACACACTGTTGATGCCAGGGGAAAGAAGCAAGAAATTTGTATCATTGTAAAATATCTGTCCTAACTACGTTAAGTAGTAAAAAAAGCTATACAAAAATTGCAAAAACTGCATTGTTGGAATTTTAACAGTTTCTACTTGGGACCCGTATATTGTAATGGCAAACGCAAGATCCAAAGGTACATGTTCCAGACTCGGCGCGAATCCCCTGGAATAGCCCGCTCCTAGGGCAGGGCCGAGTTTTACAATAGGTAGCGCAGCCCATGTTGTCATCCCCATAACGTCCACATGGATTGCTGAAAGCCGCTCCTTCAGCTGCGATTAACAAACGAATGGTTATTAGAGCAAGCTAAACGTGTATCGTACCATACCCACACTTAACGGAGAGCCTAAGCCCCCCAAATCACAAATTAGAATATGTTTCCACCTCCGGAACAGCAAAGCACACCAACCTGAGAAGTTTGTAGCAAGGACAATGAGAAGGATGAGGAAAGTTCCCACCTCACGTCTCATTTTGGCAAGATTTAATTGGAATTCTCCGATGGATTTAAGTCCCAGCAAATGACACCTTGAGTTTCGAGAGCAATAAGATTGCGGCTAGCGTCCGAGGTGTACAATGTGTAAAGCTGAACAAAATACAACTGCAGAAGTGTGTTCACCCCTTGGAAAATACTGAGTGAATAAATAGCTGATTTTCACGAGAGGAGAAGCAAGAAGAAATTCATGGGGACGGCGTTTTAGGAAGTAAATACGGAAGTCAGCTCGAACCGTTGCTATTTATAGGTTGACTTATTTGATCTTCCTTTCAACCCTTAAAGCCTTCCCTGTCGCCGTCCTCTTCTTCTTCCTTTTCTTTTACTTTCTTTATTCCTTACAAGAATTCCAGAGCATTTGCACAGAATTTATCCGAAAGTTATGCACGCCCTCAGCCTTGCTCGAAATATTTACAATTTCCTGACTGCAATAGCTGAGATTCTTAAGCTGTTTCTTAGGACATTACTATCGTCCAATAGCACCACTAAAACTATCACTCTTCTTCACACGGATCAATAAGTATTGAGAAAGTCGCGAAGTCATGAGCGTATATGATCAATAGCATAGACATTTTTATTCAGTCGGGAGCCAATAGCAACAGCCAACATTGACCTCAAATCTGAACTTTGACACTACAATCAAAGCAAATCCAGGAGGAGTGCAAAGGAGTTTTTTTTATCTCAAGTGGCCTCCTTAGAAGCTCCGATAATGAAACAACAACGCTCAGTTCTTATAAGTCATCTTCATCAGTTCCAAGATCTAATCTTTGTCCTCCCTCCATCCAGCAGCCTTCACAACATATATCGCTTACACAACATTCACCACCAGATCCTTGCACTTCCTTAACTTTAATTCCATCGCATATTCCTAACCTCTATACCCCAAAACTTTCAACAGCTTCTCATGTGATGCTCTTGAGAAAATTGTGTAGGGGTGAAATTGGAACTCGGACACCGCAACTTTGTAATCGTTAAGTCATAGTTTTGCATGCACAGCATCTTACAACGAAACGGTTTTTGCTTACAACCCGGATACCAATTTTTAATATATACTGCAAAAAAATTAAAAGTATGTCAAGATATTGCCAATAATCTGTAAACAGGCTAGTGTTTGTTTTCTTTTCATCAATACCTTTCTTGTATAATTATCCTATTCGGCATGCAACTGCTTTAAACGTAATTGATTACTTGAATAAAATAAAATGACTGCTTCCAGAGCTGCGTTTATGCAATTGAGATATGCTGACAAACGCATCCGCTACAATAACACACAGTGGTTATTGCTGCAGCATTACTTTTACTACGCTTTGAGCGATTTTCATTTGAAACCTGAAACTTTTATGCGGACTGAAATTTTTCTTTTGTAATAAATTTTCGTGCAGTTTAATGATTTATTTGGCGAGCGAATCCAAAACTCTAAGCTGAATACAGACTTTTCTGAATATGTTAAATATTCATCACACTTGTGATGTTGCCCATGGCAACGGCCTTTTATACTTCAAAATATTCCCAACACTTCGGGAACATATTGAGGCAGCATATGAATTGAACGCTTTTTGTGAAGTATAAAAGCGTTTACATATTCATAAATGTAGTTGTTATGGCAAATATTGGGATCATTTATGATGAAGCCCATTTCAGCGAAGTATAAAATCAGCACGCTTCAATCAGGTTGTCAATGATTGGCAAGCACGTGTTGTTAATGTCGCATGATTAAATGTTGTACGCTTCAGGCACTGGAGTACTAGTCTAGACTCATCCAAATCTAATCTCTACTGGATCAAAACACAGCCTGCTGATTACAGCAGGGACCGTCTCGCAAGGTACTCGGATGAAATTTTGTCAACGTCGGCAACACCTGTTAATAAATAGACGGGTATGCTTAAGTAACCGTGTTATTACATTCATGGCGACCTGAATTGTGAATACTCCGAAAATTATGCCGCTTGTTAATACATGTATTCGTTACTATCGTAAATATTCGGTTTTAGTCTATAGACATCGTGGAAGAGTTCCCTTGAGTTTCCATGGGTCTCCGGCAATCAAAATGTTCTCTTTGAACCGTACCTCGATAAAGAATCCCATCCAAGATGCACGACAAAAGGTTTCCTTGAAAACACTTCGGGGTTCTTTGTTACCTACCTACTGCGTTACATGTAGATGCTACCCATCCCATATAGTATGTTATTTTATCTCACGTTCATATCCAGGGGATCGGGTTGCTTTTGTAAGATAGGCAAGGAAATACCGTTGTTAGCCAAGGGAATTTTTGGACTATTTGCTTTCAAGTCTACTTTCATTTCGTCTAGAACTGCTTAAAACAAAATCTGACCGGTAACGAACGTATATACCTGCAAGGGCCATCGTGAGCTGCAATTCATCCTTGTAGATTTGCAATACCTTCGATGCCCCTTGTTCTCCACCTACAGCTAGTCCCCAAAGCAATGGTCTGCCAGCAAACACCTAGAATTTAAAAAATAAATATATTTCTGTTGATACAATACTTATATCTTCTACTATTTTCCTCTTAAACTTTGAGATTTCTGGGGGTACTTCATCAGTAAGATGAGCAACTTCGTTTACTCTGTATGGGTTATATGAGTAAAAATCAGCACAGGAAAATGTATCATAAACATAGATTATTAACTCATGATCAGTTGCTAAAATTATGTTTGACGTTCTCATAATCATACCATTCGAGCTCCGAGAGCTAGTGCTTTAAATACATCTGCGCCTGTTGATACGCCTCCATCGAGATAAACTTCACATCTGCCGTCAACAGCAGTCACAACCTCCGTTAGAGTATCAACCTGTTTAAACGTTTGCCAAATGTGGAAAACTTTGAAATTAACGGTTGCCAGTAAAGCGGGTTTCTTTGAGGCTTATAAGTTTCATACCGGTGCTGCAACAGTGTCTAACTGGCGAGCTCCATGATTGGAAACAAATATACCATCAACGCCATGATGCAATGCCAAGTAAGTATCATCAGCTGTCATGACTCCTTTGACGATCAGCGGTAGCCTTGTATTCCTATAAAAAGGAAGCATTTGGTTCACATTTTTTATTTGACGCACATGAATGATTATGAGATGAGTAAACTTAACTACACACTGAAATAAACATTTACTTTTTCAGCCATGCCATATCAAGCCAAGTTAGTGTTTGGTCCAAGTTTTTTGTTATATACTCGTTCAAGTAAGATTTCGTTCCATTCTTTCCCGTAACCCCATCGGAAGCATTGGTTCCAGCGTCAAAGTTAGCCATTCTGTTTACCAAATTTGAAAATCGTTATAGAGCCAGCAGCAGTGAGATGCTTGCGAGATTAATGACTAATGAGACAGTTCAGAAATGAAAGTTAGCTCGAAAACTGCCTCAAGGGTGATAATACAACCTTAAATGAGGTGGAAGGGCAAATTTGTTCCTGAAATCTGCTCTACGTTTTCCAAAGTACGGGGCATCAACCGTAACAACAAGAGCTTCGAATCCAGCGGCTTCTGCTCTCCTAACAAGGTCAATGGTTAGTTTTCTGAAAGGTAAAGAAAAGACAGACACAGTAGTTAATGATATGCTTACATGTATGTTCAATGGTATATCCACAAAGTTTAATTTAAAGTTTTGCACTCAGACCCACCTGTCTTTATAAACATAAAGCTGGAACCATTTCCTACTGCCAGGAGTAGCTTGAGCAACTTCCTCAATACTGCTCGTAGATATGGTGCTGAGGATGAAAATCGTTCCAGCTTTTGCCGCCGCTGTGTGAAAGAATAGAAGCGATTAACAGTGTGTAAACACCTACCGCAGAAGCGAAACTGGTCTAAACAGTCGGTCAGAGCGCAAACACCACAGCGCGGGCAGCTCTAATTAATGCAACAATTTTCACATCTCCCCACAAATCAAGCGCTTACTGAACTACCTTTAGCATTTGCAACTTCACCGTCAGCGTGCGCCATTCTTTGCATAGCCGTGGGTGAGACACCTAGCGGAAATGCTACCGGCTTTTGCAAGACCAGTCTATCAAGTTTGATGGAAGAGACATCGCGCAAAACTCTGGGTCGAATCAGCCATCTTTAATGAGCAAAATAAAATAATTTTCCACTTCGGGTTATATACACACCTATAGTTTTCAAATCTCAGTCTCTTATTAACACTGAAAACTTGTTGTATTACTGACCTTGCAAATGCTGATTTGTTTTCCGCTAAACTGATTTCATCATCTGCTCCACTCCGATAGTAATCTAGAGCGTTTTTGTCTAGGTAACTTAGCGCAGCCTCTGCGAAATCCGGTACACAAACCAGTTTGTCCATTTTTCCGCTGATTTTTCTACCTGAAAATTATTTTTAGTGAATTCAGATGGGAGGAGCAAATCAATTGTCCTTTGAAAATTAAAGTCACACCGCTGAGAGCTTAAAAGAAGTTTACGTATAAGAGAACGGCGATGACCACGCGCTCATCACGGTTGTGCATAGATTTTGATGTGATAGTATTTTGAAAGCACGAATAAATTTGTAATCTGTAAACTTAAATTCATGGGATGGATCACGTATGCTCCTTTACATACATTCAGCAGCATACAGAAAAGCCATATTAAGAAGTCAGATAGGGCATCAAGTTGAATAAGTAACTGAGTATCTGGCACTTTATCTTATCTTGTTTTGACCTCAGGCAGTCAGAGTCAGTTAGAAGACAGGAGTCAAGAAGAAGACTATGTGTATACACCAAACGAAGATGGGAATCATTTATTTACATTGCTTTCTATTCATTTTCAATCAACTTTTCGTCTCGTTTCTCCAGATACAATCGTTCCCTCTACGGAAAGTGCACAAATGTCATGATTCTGAGAAAGGCAGTCGAATCCGTTTTGTTTTACATGTGCATGTTTACATGTCATTGCGAACTGCGATCCTCCTAATGTAATGATTTCAGATTCGAGTACGCTGGATGCATATTTATAATTATCTTTTGGAGACCTATTTTTCCCATTATCCAGACGGTGTAAATGGATTTCTCTGCTGAATGGTAATTATTGATAACGTAAACATGAATGGGAAAATTTGTCGGCTCTACTATAATTCGCAACCGAGATCCAAAGTAAATGTGCCACTGTCTTCGTACTGCTCGTAGACAGTCTCTAAGTATTTTTGTCAACAACTAGTCGCCTAAAACATTGCCATAATACATAACATAGTAACAAGCTTCATAATATATTTCTTCAGGACGAACCTACCGCTTACGGTAGAGTAGGATAGCTTTCTCTAGCAAAGTTCGTTACAGAGTTACGGAAGCGGCCCACGTTCCTTGGTGACTTTTCCATCTCCTTCACGTGTTGCGAGGACCGGAATTGATGCGGAAGAGAATTTTTAAAACTTCGGATGCCAATACAGGATGGGTTTTTGGGTGTTTGGTAACAAATGAAATGCGTATCTGCATTCTCCCTATTCTTTCCTGCCAATGCCTGAGACAATCATGGATCGATTCAGATTATTCTCTGAAATTTTCACCCCTCAGCTATAGTTTTCAGAGCAAGTAAAGCTCAGTCAGCTTCCACTCTCCTTTCTCCCTTGCCATATTTTCTATGCGTTGCGTATGTAGTACGAAGCACGAGGGAGAAGCACACAACCTGCCCGCCTCGCTTCTTTCAATATGTACATCAAGATTTCCCTAAACTAACCTTAGACTGCAGGGCTTTGGCAAAGCTGCTAGCGATTGGTATACGTTCTTTCTTTCTTCTTCCCTCTGAACGAACCCCTGGAATTCTTCCTTATAATTCTCCCCATGCACACTCTTTCTCCATAACATCAATACAATTTCGATTGGAATGCGCAGTGGCACTCTGAAGAAGAGAAAGCTTCTGCTTTCCCCACTCTCTGCAACAAGAAGTGTCTGCATCTCCATGCTATCATACAACTTCAAAAGGGTTGGAGAGGATTTTCTCCTAGACCCTAGACATAATCACAGAGAAACTTTGCTGGAGAATTTCTGTTCGCTCTTACTCCTCTACCTCTGTTGTTTCCAAGTCCTCTTTTTAAGGAGCAGAGAAAAATGGATTTCACTGGTATTTGCGAAACCAAAATCATTGTAACAACATTCTTCTGCTGGACTTCGTCCAGTTACTAGCTTACGACATCAACACAGTTAACGATTAGTTTACGTTGGAGGGAAGCTGATGTGCAAATGTTGTCCAAAATGTGCATTTCTAAAAAAGCAGTGGTTAGTGAGCTGGAAAAGGGAAAGTAGACAGAGTGAAAGGCTTGAATTGCTAAAAATGTGGACAATCAAATTGACACGGAGGAAAACTGAGTTTATTCAGCCTTTGGTGATGGTCTGGATACTCACGGCTTTAATTCTATCACCTTCCGAACAATGTCAGCAATTGGATCTTGAAGAAAGTCATCACCAGGATTTAAACACGGATTCAGAGGTTCTATAATTTTTGCTAACGAATGGCATAATATATAATCATATAGCATCATAAACAAAATCCTTCAATTACAAGGACGGCAAGTTAAAACTATTCGTGATTGTAATTTTTCCGCAGTTTGTTGGAGCGAATGGGGATAGCAGTGGAAGTTCTTCGGTAGGAGGTCATCGGAGGGGGAAAGATGCCCATGTTAAACGCCCAGGTGTTATTTGTCCTGAGATTTACCCCGTTGACAGTTTTCCCCCTAAAGCTCCCATAATTCCAGACATTTTTACAGTCGCTATTGAAACGGTGACCCTGAAGGTTTGTCATGCAATTATTTAAATACGTAATTAACATATTTCGTAAATTTTGAGCTAATTTTAAAACTAACTTCGTTCGTAATCTAAAAACAAGGCATACACATATGTATGAGGATTACTGAGTAAAGAATATATTCAAAAGTTAATTGGCTTGTATTTCAGGATCAAAAGCGTCAGATTTGGAATCTACACATTGATCGCACAGAGAAAATAGTCGTCCACAAAATCAACCTCTCCAATGTAAGCGGGAAGCGTTACGAATTTTTTTATTCTAAGATTGTCAGAGATTTCCGTTCGGGTAAGAAAATAACAAACATTACATTAGAAACGCTACGTTGTTCATTCTGCTTTCTCTTTGGGCAAATTCGAATGTTTCTACTAAAGTGCAGACACTAGGCACTATTCAAGATACCTTTGTAATTACTGAAAGTTGTTTAAACCCAACAGGTTTAGAATTCCGTATCTCAAACGGCAAAGATGCGGCAGATTGTGTTGTGGAGCCAATCCAAAATGACCATGACCAACAAGGGACAAATACGCTTCGGCGTTTTATGCTAGAGCATGCTAAGCTTTTACTCAATTTCGATCCATCCTTTGTAAACTACTGGGGAAAGGTAAGCTTTATTTAATTCAATCACAGGAGGAAGAAAAGATAACGGTTGAAGTGGGATTTCGTTTCAAGCCTTTCTTCGCACTTTTTGACTTGTTACATTCGCAGAGATCAATCAGAAGTCTGCAATGCGATATTTGGCTTCACGAGAGTTTGAGTGAGTTTGTGTCGGAATTTGGTTTCACAAATGACTCGAGCCTGCCGATTTCCGTTGCAACCTTCTCCCGGGAACCAAAGCCGAACATAATTGCATTGTCCAACGTCTACGAAGAGAATGTGGATGGTTTCCATCCCTTTTTAAAGACTCAGGGGCATCCAGATGTGAGCGAATGCCTGGACACCACCCCGCTTCTCCTTCGAATAATCATTGATGGTAAGAGGGGATAATTCTTGCCAAATGCATGCATTGATGATATAATTCCGAAATCCTCCATGTTCCAACCACATGTCCGCGGAAATCGGTTCTCCGAGTTTTAAATTACTTACGTGACTTTCTCTTTTCTCTCAATCCCGGATAGCGCCGTACGCAAAGCTGAAAGCTGGAAAAGAGTTTACAGTTTTGGAGTCAATAAGAAGGGCAGTTGCAGGTCTGGCTGGAATTTCTCTTTTGAGGGTCACTGATCTTGCGGTAAGATATAATTTTACAGATTTCCTGAAGGAGAAACTCTCTTCATACATTATTCATGCCAAATCCTCCACACACAATTTGTATATGTTTGTATGAGACAACCTGCTTACAGTTAGTTAACCAAACCGATTTATGAATACAGCTAACTGAGTTTCATGGAGAAGCGTCAGCTTTCTGGTTTTCGCTCCGCCAAATCCTCAACTTCCAAGAATTGACGAAGAACAATAATACATCCCACTCAACAATCGTATTTCCCCTAGCGGATGCTTACCGCATCCTCCGGGATGTTATATCCCGTCACGACGTTACTCTACGCGTCGACCTAGGACCTAACGAGCACATGGTAAGCTTCTACAAACTGCTTTTACAGCTTCCTTAGAGGTGTATCCAGAGCGTGAAAATAATCCGTGAATTTTCCTTACTAGCTTGTTGGGATTCAGCGGGGCTCCCTCATTTCCATTCCGCGAACCCTTCATCCAATATACACAAGGAATATCAACACTCAGTCTTTATCAATAATTAAAGCATCGTATACGTCGGGTAAGGCAATTTCAAAATTCTAAATATAATCACTAGAATCTGCGCTCATGCGAAGCTAATTCGTAAAAAACTGATCTGGACTGTATAATGATGATTTCTGCAAAATTTTCAGGTGCGGTGGCTGGGCTGGGTTTAGCGATGGCAGTGTTAGGTCTTGCCATCGGTCTACTCCTAGGATTCATTTTATGGAATGGTTCAACCCAGCGGAGGTATTGGAGGACCCTGTGGTCGACGAGTCCGATACCATACGGTCTTGAAACGTGATCATCTTCCTGTCCAGACCATCATATGGCTGTGTTATTTCTTCAATTTTTAGGTGTTTAAGTCAACAGCGTTTCCATTTACCCAGTATTATGATAATTACGAGCTACGTAGTGAATCGCGGCGAATAGGGCGTGTGTAATGCTCACAAATCTCATAGAAATCAATCCTTACGAGAGAATGAGTTCAACGACATTTACGTTCATCGGCTTCCAATGTTACCAGATCTCTTAATTACTTTCCTTCTGTCATTAGTAACAAGCTCTACATCCTAGGATGACTCATATTGTTATTACAAGGTGCACACGATAAGTTAAGCATGTTTTAAGGTTAGCAAGTTCGGACTCATATAGGAAATGACTAACTTGGTAACTTCCATTCATAGAATTCTCAAATTGTCTGCGGCTCACGTAGACAGCTTTCATTGTGTTCCATACCTAACGATTACGCATATTTCATTCCAGATTTTACAGGATCATTTATAGGGGTGAATCATTATACTTCAATTGCAATGGCTAATTGTTAAAGCTCATGTCCGTTGGTATAGTCATCTAATATTGTGCGATGCCATCCAAGGTGGTGGAATCATGTCTCTACTAAACGTACATTTTAGACTAATAATGTATGAATAGCTTTAATCCGATTTCTAGGGGTTTCAAAACAACATTCTGTATGCGAAACTTCCAAGTATGCGAAAATTAAAAAAATAAATCGTTTTCTCTTTACTCTAGTTTTGTACTTTTAATAATTCAAGGAAGACTGTTATTATTGCGAGTGTAACAGTGTCTAACGCTCTGAAATACGAAAGCCCCGTTACGAATCCTAACATTTTTTTGACCACGTTGTTTTAGCATGGCAAAACAACCACGTCTAATTATGTTCCAGAATATATACTCGCTAATTATTCATTTCATTACCGAGGTAATGTATGAAGCCAAAAACAGAGTAAGTCCATTAATTGATCGAGGTCATTAACAAACCCCAGACAGTCATGATACCAGGTGTTGTGCCGAAACTTTGCCAGTCTTTCAAGATATAATCTTTCTGGCAATTACAGTAAATTAGTCGAGTTTTTGCAGTTTTGTTCTACAGATGTGTGTTTCCCTGACCTAGCATTCTCGGCCATACTCATACATACCAGAGAACATGGCAAGGATGTATGGAAGTATTGTAACCGTCGTCATTCTACTTCATTTTACATTTCAATCAAATGGAGAAAGCAAATCCTTTACAGACATTCCACAGGTAACTCATTATGACGAAACGGAGCGCCCTCTGGCAAAAATATTTCACAGAGGTAAGTGTCTGATAGCATACTTTACTTTGCATAGTGAAGATGTTTTAACAATACCTTCGCTCTAGAATCTTGCGGAGCCTTCGTAACAAGTGCTCAGCCTGGAGACAATGGAGTGATTGAGAGTCCAAACTACCCTGAACCTTATCCAACAACTGCTGACTGTGAATGGTTAATACAGGTTTGCATTAGACATTCTAATTATTTCGTCAAATGTCAAGGTTTCTCTTGTGTCAATGTGTAAGTCATGTGATTTCACATTTAGAGCGTAAACGGTACGAGAATCCACGTCACTTTCTTTGACATCCATATTACTAGCCCTAGGACACCATTTGAAGAAGCAAGGGATTATCTAGACATATCCTTAAGCCGATGGGATACTCAGAGGTTTTTGCACTTGTTACAATACAATGGCAACAGAAAACTAAGATTAAGTGAAGCTCTTGAAAAATAATTTTTAATTTACTAGATACGTCGGGGATTTAAATGGCTTAACTCCATTCACACTCGTATCAGAAGCAAACAGGATTTATGTTCATTTCAACTCGACACAGAATTCTGAGAAAGCTCCCGGGTTTCGTCTTGCTTACTTTGTGAGTTAATTGTTGAAAAATTCTTGAGATTCCCAGCTTACCTCTTAAGATACATCAAGTGTTCAGCTGTTAGTATAACTATTCTGTATATTTGTGCAATTTTTCAGGTAAAGAATGCAGCATCGATAACAGAAGAGTTCAATGAAGGGCTTCCCGGTGAGGGTGATTTGTTAATTTTTCTCAAGAATTTCTTATTTTCGGTTCTTAATTACTTATGCAGAGCCAATTTTCTAGTAGCATGTAGTTATAATCCGATGGACAAAAACTTGGTCGACGAAACAGACCATTTACTCTACAACATGGAGGACACCGAAGACTACTACGATGTGGAAAACGAGGGCTTAAAATTACGACAAGTTTACGAAGAGCAATTGGAACAAGAGCTTTTAGAGCTGGAATCGATTAATCGTACGAATCCTAACCCTTATCTCGTAGCAATGCTATTAGATAATCAAGAATTCTGTGCTGGAACTTTAGTTCGAAACGATTATGTCCTAACCTCAGCCTATTGTGCAGACGGGTTAGTAATCCCAAATCCAAAGGATACTGAAGTATACATGTATTAATCTTAACTGTTAGTTTGTTGTATAAAAATTGCATTTTGGCGCGTATTTGCTTTAGTGTGGACGAAATGGAAATGATTTTTGGAACGGATGATATTTATCTACAAGATGTTGGAGTTCAAAAAAGAACTATCAACTCTTCTACAATTTATATACATCCTTACTATGATCGAAAAACGGGGAGAAATGACATTGGTCTGATTGAGCTGCCTGAACCGGTAGTAATTACAAGTGAGTGGAACGGGAGTTTGTACATTCCCTTCGTGGTTACACTCATTATCCAATTCAAGCTAGATTTAGTTAAGAGAAAACCTATAATTTACTTCAACAGGCTTCGTGAAAGCTGCTCGCTTGCCAACGTGGTCATCCTTAGGCGCTGCATTTACGGGCGTTCCGACAAAGATTTCTGGATGGGGCTCTACGGAGCGTAATGAAGGTTGGAATAATGTCTAAGCGGTGATTTTCCGCCCAGTTTATCCTAAATATTTTAAATGGGTTGTTCAATTGAAAAAAATCAGAATTTCATGCAGATTTTTCACGGATAACAAATGCTTTCACAAACAGCATGAATGTGTTCCTAAGTCCAAACTCTGCTTGCAGATCTTCACAATTTTTTAAGGGGTTAAACGGATTTACTCTCTGCAGCTTGCAGAAAGCAAATACAAAAGAATCATGTCAGGTAAATTGCTTTCCACCAAAATTTTCAGATACGCAGAGCTCAGAACAAGTTATTTATGACAATGGTCTCGTTCAGGTGGATTTAGGAAGCCCTTTGGTTTTAGGATGCCCGGATTCAGGAAAGACAAGGAAGAAAAAACGTCCACAGAAGCCACAGCAACGACCGCCATCCTCCGGGAGTTCCGGAAATCCCAACAATCCATTTGCTCCTCCAGGAACTCCTGGATTAAGTCCACCGGGTTCTCCGAGTGGTAACTTACCTGGTGGATCCGGTATACCGGGCGTTGGTCAACAAGACAATAATAATAACAACCCTCTACAGCCACAGGCGCCTCCGGGTTTGCAACCACAACAGCCACCGTTACCGGGTAGAGAACCTTCGTGGAGCTGTAATTTGATTAGTTTCTGTGAATTCACTCAAATGTTGACTCTATTCCTTCTTTTCAATTTGCATAGGTCAAAGTCAACAGATAATTCCGGGTGTTCCATCCTGTTACGCGCAATTTAACAGTATTTTTTCACGAAAAAAGAACAATAAGCTCAAATCAGGTAACAACTACCGGCCACAGAAGCCCGGAAAGCGTCCATCTAAGCCTAACAAGCCATCAAAACCGAATAAGCCGCAAAATCCATCAAAGCCAGGGTCAAGCCGACCCCAGAAACCCAGCAAGCCCAAACCCAAGCCTCAAATGCCCCCAAGTAGACCTTCCAAACCGTCCAAGCCTCAAAATCGACCTCAGAAGCCTTCCCGACCGACCAAACCCAAACCTCAGCGTCCCTCGAAACCCAACAGACCTCAGAAGCCTAGTCGTCCTCAGAAGCCTAGCCGTCCTCAGAAGCCTAGCCGTCCTCAGAAGCCATCTCGCCCAAACCGGCCATCCAAACCTCAGCGGCCGCCAAGGCCACCGGGAGGAAACTATCAGAACGGTTGTAACGGGTATTCTCGATCATCTCATGTTCTTCTGGGATTTGTTTCTTACGGTATATGTTCTGATGGGTTCGCTTTCACCCGAACGACAGGATACCTAGATTTCTTTTACGACGTTATGGGCCCTTGGTATGAAGACGAAGAAGAAGAGGATGACGGGAAGTTGCCGATGTAATTCTTCAATTTACGCTCAAAGAGTATTGCTCCTTAACTACAGAAACTACACATCATTACAAATTGCTGATTTTTAGTATCTAGTAAAAATATTGAGGACATGGATTTTTAGGCGTAGCTTACAAGTGAAGAGCTAAGAAAAGAAGTTGTATTTAACTCATATCATTACTTCATCTTGTATCCAAGTGCTTCCTTCAAACGAAAGCTCATTATAAGATAAAGTCGTAACATTTCCATTCTCCTTTTCTTTGGAATGTATCCATAATACCCAGTGATTGTAGCCAAGAGCTAAATTAGTTTCAACGTCCAGCTTTTGGCTTTCTTTACGACTGGCTAATGGAAGGTACATCAAAGCGGCCTAAATATTACTCCGCTGTCTGCACCCTGAACGAGAGGAAGGAGCAAACCAGAATCTTCAAAAATAATTTTTGTTAATAATTAACTGCACTTAATGGTTACCAAGTGACAGTGACTCACTCCATTGCGCATCTCCTATGTATGAATCCTCATATCAGTAAAGCTTTATCACTACCATACCATGAGTGCTTTTATGATTCATTCATTTTAGAGTAAGATGAGGGAACTTGACAGATTTTAGCGCAATCAATGCTTGCGGTAAACTAAACCTGGAAGTAATCCATGTGAGTGCTTTCTGATGGTTTCAAAATATGCAAAATATTACAATGAACCCAAATGGTGAAATAGTAAGGGAACTTGCCAGTCTCTTGTGATTCATTCCTCAGGGATTTCGTAAGAATGAGTATCTCACAGGGTGTGAATTACGCCGGGAATATTAAAACGTGTTTAACTTGCTCTGAAGGTGTCAGAAGAGAAAGCGATTGGGATAAGGGCGGGGAAACATTGGTTGAATTGAAGCCCCTACATGCGTAAGCTAGCCAAATATTACAACGTCTTAAATGTTTTACACAAACCTGCTCCCTGTGTCCTTCGTTTGCTCTGTCATCAAATCTTAGCAAACTTAAAATGAAATCCTGTGGTTACAATGAACTGCAGCCAGTCGTGTTCATAGTAGCCATCCGTTACTACTCCCTCTTCAGTTTTGAACGCCAAGGTTATTTCTCGTAACAGTCTGCTTTTAATATGCTGTACTAAATTCTTTTAAAAGAGCATTATTCTACCATCGAAACTGCTAAATATTTAGCCGTAAATGGCAGTACTTCTCACTGAGTAAGAAAATTCATAAAAAGTCACATTTGAGCATGATAAAGCTATTCGCGAATATTCCAAGGGTGTTCTCGGGCTTGAACAATACAAATATTGGCCCTCTGTAAACACTCCCAGAGCCAGAGCTTGTAAATTATCAACGTGTTGATGCTTTTTCATGTAAAAAAGTTGTTTCTGTATTCCAGATGGAACTTATAGTCAAACATGGACTACGTCGTAGCCTGTAGTCTGTGGTCCCTAAACATTCGGAATATGGGTAACCGGCTAAGCGGTACGTTGGCTAATCCTAGATTGGTTAATGGTTGTTTCGAAAATACCTTCTAGCCATACTTTTAATCTCAGGATTCTCAGGACGACGAATATGGGATGACTTTTGCTCATTGGATTCTTTCTAGTGGTGTTGTAAATAAGATTAAGAACCTTATGGAAAAATGAGTTTGCGAAATTTAGTTTCCCCTCACTTCCCCATCTCGCTTACAATATGAATCTTTGGCTATAATGCATTGTTTTTCATCCCTGTCAGTAATTTCCTCAATGTTATGTAACTTGAAGTGTATGCGTAGAGAATCAGCGATACAGTTAGACCAACCAGAAGGTGTGTTCATGCGAGAAGTTGGGGAGGCGTGTGTAAGATTCATCTGTACGCAGGAGACGGAAGGAAAGCCGAAGGGTGAGGGCGATTCGGACAAAAGAAAAAAAGGTGCTGAAAGGATCAGTGGTTGGGGAAGAAAGGTCGGTCCTGGTTTTATTGCGCATCCCAATTGCTTGTCTTTTAAATATGCGTGTGTGCGTGCAAATAAATCTGCTTCTCAAATCCTTCACATAGAGTACACGGGAGGGAGAAATATGAAGTGGTGGATGAGTTTGGATTTAGTTGATGACTCTTCTCGAGTAATTAACATAAAGGTGAAGAGTTGGGATGTAAATTCTAGTTCCGGAGTTGCACCATTAATTCCACGTGTATGAACTCAATTTTGGAGCAGAACGTAAAGCCAAATATGCTTCTTCCGCTTTGCATCACATTTATAGTAAATGAGCTTGCGGAAGATCTTACGTAGCGCACACGCATAATGCCCGGAATCCTTGCTTGCAGCCCACACAGTTACGCACCTCTAAGAAATGTTTGTGTAAGCAAATTCAGGATCAACATTAACTAAAAAGTAAATTCTCGGCTGCAAAGGATCGAGAGACAAAATTAGTCAAATTTAATTATCACGTCAGCATTTAAGTGTACAGTTAACTCTTCACCAGGTCACCGGTCTTCCTACAGACATCCGTCTGAGAAAGCGAGCTCCAGGTGTGCAAAATGCACTCGAATGGGAACCCGTCGCCACTCACTTAACAATTACTGTCCCACTTCCGGGCAAACGTATTATACAAATGTCTTTATGACAGTATACGGTTGGCATTCCGTCCCTCGTGGTCGATTGAATGTGTACGCGGTGAACGACCCTTGGAACGTTTTCTAGGTTAAGCAAAACTGCCATTCATAGAGTTTAATAAGCTCCCCGGGCCTCATGAAATCAGCTTCCAGTTCTGAAATTATTTTCTCTTGAGATTATCCTGGCTACCACCGTGTTTGAAATATGCCCGAGGCGTGATTTAAAACTACGAGTGCGTCTCAAGGAATCCACAGGATTCAAAAAGGGTTTTAACAGCTGTGGCAGTATTAATTGTAAATCTTTTTATTTGGTACCTGAAAAACCATTAAAATAAAAAATTCTAAGGTTAAAGCCTAACCTATAAGGTTTGTAAAACACGAAGACCTGGTTTAGCAAACCCAGCTCCTGATTTCGCAAATATGTTAACTTACTTGCTAAAATTATAAGGCTCATAAAAAATCATGACATTTGTATCACTGGTGAGCTATTGTAAAATTGCAGCTATTTTTTTAATTTTCAACTCTTTAGGGTATTATAAATACGTACAAGTTTAGAAAAAAAATCAAAACTAAATTAATTTTAGCCTTCTTTACATCATCATCGCGTGGTTTGAACGGGTATTGTTTACACGATTAATTACCTTGTATAAATCTACTTGAGACTGAGACTGTTGAGACTTGGTGAAGGGCTGAGGAGGACATAGGTTCAGGAGGGTAATCTGTACAGTTTCTAATGTATTATACAGTCAACAACTAAGACAACATAATAAGCAACCATCACAAAATATTCTATCCATTAGGAAAATAAGTCAATATTGAATATGTATTATTGTCAGTACTATATGTATTTTAACTATGGATGCAGTTAATCAACACAAGTACAATTATTTTCAAACCAGCGCAAGACCTCTGCTCTGCAGGAACTCGACATACTACAGTTATAGTAGCTGCCAGTTCCAGCCTCGTAAAAATCTCTCCTAATAAATCCAGATGTCTTTCTTTATTGCATTCAAATATAGTACATTTACTGTACGAGCATCATACGATAAAACAAGGGTTACCAAGAAATAAAGGCTAATGGCGTATAGCTAAACCTAAAACTGGCGCATGATTTACTAGAAAGCGATTACATTTTATGGCTGCGAAGGCTGAGGAAGGATTTGTAATCTTTTCCACCCACACAATCGTTTGGTAAGACATAAAATAATCATAATAATTCTCTATTGTTCAGCAGCAACCCAGCCAAGTGAGTAATAGGAATCGACAGCTTCCAGAGCCTCCTTGTAGTAAAACCAGCTGAAGAGAAACTATGTTAGCTTTGCGAATATTTTCTTACATACTGGTCTCCAGGCAAACATTTTTTGCGGAAATGCCAATTTATGCTTTCTTCACTCCTTCAACTTTGGCGTGAGAAATCGGGTATTTACAGGAGAAGATGACAACGGAAGCATAATTATTATTTTAGTAGCTAAGAAAATGCAAAATTTAAAATTTGATTCACATTCACACCCAAAAGAATTCTACCAATCACAAAGGTGCTCTCCTCAGGCGGGCTAACAGCGACGTATGAACACAGAACTCGCAAGTGAAGTTATAATTTCGTATAAATGTCGTGATTAATGTGGAACGTGTACTATTTATACGGCGCTACACGTGGCCCGTTCAAATACGGCTAACAAGGCTGTAGCCGAAAAACATACATCTATTCTACTTGTATGTTGACCCTCTTTGTGGGATGTGCAGGAAGGGAGAGAAAGTCGTTAAGCATGTAAATTGCAGTAGTACTGTACTCTTCAGTGTCTTCACACTTTTGGTGAATGAAATTACCTCCTTAATGTCTTAGTTGAATGTATTATTGTCCATGCATCCATTGTCTCATGCTTCCATCAAAAGTCTGTTTGCATCGGTGGCCCTGAATTTGGCCTCTCTTTTCTGGGAGTTCGGACGGGTGAGTTACTTTGCTTCTCCGGTATTTGAACGTTAACCCTTGGTGATGAAAAATATGGATTCTGCTCCTCGTCGTCGTCATCATCCTCAACTCCTCTACTGTAGGCAAATACTACCCAGGAGAAGTAAATGAGGAGAAGGAAGTCCACGCCGGTAATGGGAAGGAAGACTTGAATTGCTGTTGTTAGCTGGAGCTCATTAGTCATGATACAGAGAAAGCTTCCTCCGATTGCCATAATGATGAAGATGTGAAGGATCACCCAAACAAGTGCCATGTTTCTTCCTCCCTGAAATCCACAAAATTATTCAACCATTAGCCTCTTCAAAATATCATCCTATCCTAATTGCACCTTCCCCTTGAATTCCTTCCGTAAGAGACGATCATGTCTGAGGTGGTAATAGTCCTCCTTGATTTTTTCGTAAACCGCATCCCAACCCCGACGACACAAGTTTTTAGATGGCCCATACTTCACATCCTAGTGAATCCATCGTAACTAGAACTAAATGCCCTAACCATTATTCCTCCTCTTAATTTTATGTCACTTCCGCTTCCAAGCTCATAGGAGTAATAAAACAATTACTAGCTGTAGGCAGGGTTGGTCGCAATTCCAGCAAAAGGCGTTTCTACTGGCCGACAACTGTGGCAGCTTTGTACATTTTATTGCAATATTTTTCAATTCTAAAATCAATTTTCAAAAAAGCTTGCAATTTTTAAGGAACGTAAAGGTACTTTCTTGACGTGCATGACAATTTCCATGTAGCCTTTCTAAAGGTCACACACATACACTCGCAACTGCGTTGACTCTTAAAGCACCCTCCAAGGAATTTCGCACCTAATAACCCCTTCCCGCGTCCAATCTGTGTTACAAGCATTGTTTGCAAAAAAACCAAAATAGTTAGATAGATGGACAAGAGAAAGTATTGCTACCATTCTCTCTCCTCTGCCATCAAGCCTTCAGCCCATATTTGTCCAAGGTTATTATTACATAGGAAGAAGCTCGTGCTTGCCGAGAGTGTGAGTAATAGAGGGTGAGTCTAATGGAGAAGCTCACCAGATCCACAACCCTCATATGACACACCCCCGCTCTACAAATATCAAAGAAGGATAATGCACAAGATTTCATGAGATGACATGGTGATGTAATCATTTATCTCGCAGAGAGAGGTGTGAAAAGTCAACAGAAAGATGCTCGCTTGGTTGTTAGCTAAAGCTTGCTTCCTCTAACATCCAGATTCAAGCAGTTTTAGCTTCTTCCTATCATTTTAACTTTACTTTTCCTACTGGCTCTCATCTCTTTATTTCTCATCACAGCCACACGTAGAGTGAGTCAATTTAGTGTGCTACAAGATTTTTTTCTTCTATTTACCCCCACTCTTCGCTTTCCCTCCCTTTCCCTCTGCCTGGGTGCGTTAGTTTTGCCATTTTCTGGATTTTGCGTATCCATCACGTGCTTACCTTTTCTAGTTTTTAGAGCAAAATAACTATTTGAGACGTACAAGTTTTAAACGTCCATTGTGTATTATTACAAAGGTGACATGCTAATAACTATAAACATGTTCAGGATTCTATTCTTTACCAACCCTTCTACCACCACACCTTGTTTTCCCTCCATATGCTGTTTGCATTCTTCTTTGATGATTCAGGTATCGGATGAATACAAAGGGGTAAGAGAGAACAGAGTAGGAAATAATAATCAATAATTATGATAATTAGGAATCCGATGCAGAGTCTCTCCACTGTATTAGCTTAGGCTCCCAGATTTAGCAGAGTGAGTCGAGTAGCTCATGCTTTACTCATTCATCTCATGACCTTTTACGGCATCCCTTTCTGCCTGTGCGAACAGATTCGGTCATGAGGAGTTCAAGTAGCTGTGGTGTTAAGAAACACAAAGAGATACGCAATTTTGTTAACTCTGGAAGTCTACACATGATTTTAAATAAGATGCCAAGCATTTTTCTTACATTTTGAAACTTGATTTAAAGCCTTAACCTTTTTCCTTGCCTGAAAACAGCGTCACTATATGCATGTCGAAAATGCAAAATGTTTACAATTTAAAGCTGATCTCTACATGTTCCATGGCCTTTTAACTAGTAGCGAGTTTCCGGTCTTTGTGGGAGTTTTTTCAAACATCACACAAGGTGCAGTTACACGGCGGATAAACGGTAGGATTACATGATATGACTCTTTTAACTGAACTGAACCCTTGTTAAGATTAAGATTGGGATAACGGATCGAGTAATAATTTGGGTGCTGATGGCAGGCATGGCATTGGTGCGAAAGATAGAGGGTGAAGACAAAGTGTGTTGCTAGTAAATACTTGCTACTTGTAAAATAAAGCCTATATGGAAGCAGGATAGATAAACTAATAATTAGATTCGTGTCGAAGCTGCTCCAAGGTTTAAGAATTAATGCTCACGACTTAGGGGTTTGTGACTTAACGTGTACGCGGGTTGCATACGGATACGATCTGAAATATTTCTTTGGTCATCGGGAGGAGAAAATAAGTGGTGAAATGTTGTTGGACTGATAAAATAAACGTGTAAACTTACTCTTAGAGACGCCATGAGAAGCCAGAATGAGAAGAGGAATTGAAGGAATCCTCCGACGAGGGCTGTAGCAGTACAGCAGACGAGGATTCTGAAAACGGTGTCCACATCATACAAGTTCGTGTTGATCCCAATAAAAGTATTGAGTTGATAGAGGACAGTTTCGGCATGATTTCGGACGGGATTCTTGACAAGTCGCATCGACTTATGGAGGGCCCAGCTTCCAACAGATGCGACAATGATACCGCATAGCTGTAAGATGATACACACATAAAAAATCTTGCTCATTTTGGTTTCTCTCTTCTCGGTCACTACGTTTAAGAGAAGAGGACTGGAGAAAGTTTTCTAAAATAAGCTTTTGTTAAATTTGCAAAATGGAAGCAGGCAGGCAGGCAGGCAGGCAGGCAGGCGGTTCCGCAGAGAGGAACGAAACGACGATTAGCCTTGTAGCTGAGAGAGGAGGTTTTGAGTAAGGGGTTTCTTCCTTGGAGTTATGTTTTAAGGAAATAAAACGTTTATATTGTTATGGTTTATATAAGAGTGCTTCGTCGTCGTCGTACTAAAAACAACTTTTGACATGGACCAAGGAGACGGGAATTAATAGAGGAATCGGAAAGAGTTTCTCGTTTCCACCAGTTAAATGTATATACTTTGCGAAATGTCTATTATTCATTTCTCACCGACCTCGCACAATGGAAAGGATAAAGGTAAATAATAAACAATCGGAGGCTGAGGAATCAATAGAGAGTAAATTTTCCTCCCTTATTATCAGAGCCAGACATTAAAAGCGGAGGGAGGGCGGAAAGCAGGAATATCACGTACCAGGGAACTGAAGGCAACCACTTTGATTCCTTGTCTCAGACTCAGGCAAAAGCAGGCAGAGACCATTCTGAAGCTTTGTCCAGTTCACCAAACAGAAACACTGTAATAATATCCAGCAAGCACCACTCGTTATCGGAAGAAAGTCTTCCCAAATCCACTTCACAGTCCTCTCGCAAATTATCAGCTTCTCAAACAGTTGGGTTTATGAAATTTTCAAACGTTTTCAAACAGTCCGAAGTAAACAGAATGCTTTATTCACAGATTCCCCAATCCCAAGAGAATAATCCGTCTTCTGATGTAAAAGTTCGGTAGAATCCTTGTAAAGATGCTCAACAAATGTTAAGCTAAGAAAACCTGGGTTGGTTCCAGCCAGGCTTGGTTTTAAATATAATAATATATTTTTCGTTAAATATTGGAGCTTTCACAGCCTGATGATGGTGCTTCTAGTTCCTCACTTCTTGTCTCACTCCTTCGGGAATGAGGGTTACGGGGGAATATAAGGCGAAAGCACGTCGTGAGCATTATTTTATTATTGCATTCACACTTGCAAACTCTAATAGTCCATCCTCCCTTAAGTATTTTCCTCGTTAGTCATCGTCAGGAGGACTACTATTTATCCCTATAGCACCACCACTAGCTCATCTTGCTCCCTTCTCGTCTTTCTTTACCCCGCTTCCTCTAACTTGCTTTCTTTCACTCACCCCCTCCTAGGAGTTTAACTTACCTCCCGTCTATAATAACAGCCTTGCTCAAATCACACTTGCTAGTGTAAGTTTAGCCCGTTCTTCACTAACGCAACTCTAAACCTTCCATCCTATTTTTCTTAACACTAAATGCTACGAAGCTTACCTACATTATTCTTCTTTTCCTAAATCGCTAACCCTCCCTCCTTCTCCAAGCTCACCTGTGTATTAATTTATGCTATGCATACACAACTACCCTGCATGGTTCCAAACTAACTAAAGCTCATACTCATATATATTTCTTATTAGCTAGGCTCCCAGTTTAAAATCCCAACGAACTTCCGCTCATCCCACCCTCACCGTACCACATTTAGCAAAGTAAAGTAATAAGCGCCCAAAGTTATTATGTTAGAGGGGTAGAAATCCAAGATGAAGGTACGGCCCCAGTCCTGTCCTGGCCTCCTCATCTTTCCTCTTCTTGCTTAGCCTCTGATTTCAATCAGCACCTTTCCGCAAAAACGCATGCACGTAAGAAGACATAGGCTTGGGGTATGAAAGCAAGTAACATTAAACTCATTTTATCTCCTTTAACATTCACCCTAACACATTCAGCATGCAACTCGGTCCTAATCATACTCATTCATCCAGAAAAGACTTGTATATATTAGGTAAAGCCCTCTCCGTATTTAAAACTTTGAAGCGTCTGAGCTCTGTGAGTGTTGGAAAACTGCATCTGCGTGATGATGAAGACGCTGATTTTTCTCTCTTCCTCCTGGTAAACTCGCCTTCCAAACTTCCAAGTAGCTACAAACTTGGTAATCAAATCTATTCTCTTTGGAAAAATATACGTTACATATAATTTTAGGTCGTCTTACATTAGGCGGGTTGGTATTAGAATTCCCGTGGTGCATGGGACCCTGAAATCGCAAATTAGCAAAACTTGTTGTATTTTGTCAACTGCAATTGCCAAATTTTTTATATTTAAGGCATCTTAGACATGAAGAAAATTAAGATTTCATTTTTGAGTATCTTCTTCTGCTATAATAAATCACAAGCATTTGGAAACTCCTATTGTGCCTTTTATATGCAATGTATCTCGAAATTTGTTTGAAAATCTCATCCAGAATGTTGCCAACTACAAGCTTTTGTCAAAATTCCAGACGATAACCCATCGTCTTAAAATATATTCTTAATATCATTGTTGCATGCAAATATAATGCTTTTAGCTCGTAGCTGATACTCATACCCATGTAACGAAGGATGAGATCACCTGAAACGCATGATCGACTTGCTAATTTCTACGGGCCTCATTGACGCTGTGTAAGCTTCATACTTCCTCCTAATTGCTGAAGCGCAATAAGTTTTGCGTTTAAGAATTCCCTTTAGATAGACTTCACATCTTGCATCTGCTTTAGACGCTGCTACTTGCGCTTATTCCCAGGCACCGTTTATTACCCTCTCTGTCATACGCTTCACTCCCACTTACATTCCATTCGCTCCAAGCAAGCGTTCTATGAATTTTTGGCATGGATCATTGGAATTGGAATGCTCCGTCCCAAGAATCCTGTTGTAATCAAATGAAATAAAAGAATGTAAATAAATCGAATTGGCTGAAGAAACATCATTGAAACTGATTTCAGTAGAGCACAATCTAATAGTGGATACAATTCACCCACCTTGTTGCCCTGTCAACTCCTACGCTTGTTTGTATCAACAACCAGCA
The DNA here is from genome assembly GCA_906901655.1 of Sminthurides aquaticus. Lineage (NCBI taxonomy): Eukaryota > Metazoa > Arthropoda > Collembola > Symphypleona > Sminthurididae > Sminthurides > Sminthurides aquaticus. The sequence continues at coordinate 1,647,978 of CAJQTT010000001.1, forward strand.
ACATCCTGCACAGAGGTCGTCCCACGTCACAGGAAAATATGTTGCAAACTACCAGTACGCAACTTTACATTTTCCACACATACCATTGTCACTAGTGATTGTTAGTACTTTCGAGAATTGTCTTCGCTTAATTTTCCGTTCTGGAAAATCCGGCAAGAAAGAGCGTGCTTCTACAAAAAACTCTGCTTTTCATTCCAATGTTTGTCTCATTTGTTCATAGATATCCATAATTAATTCCAACGTGATTTTTTTCCAAAATATTTAAAAGTTAATGCACAGGAATTTCACCTTTGATCCTAAATAACTCGGTGCTTCCTTCCCTTCTGACTTACGTGTAATTTAGTAATTTCGAGGAATGTAGAAAATCTGTTTACCGGATTGCAAAACACCTAGAACAAAGTTATTGGTTACTAGTTTTCACTTTGGAGTCCTGTCCTGCCCTCCTCCTCCAATCACAATGTCAAACGAAAGGATAGGAAGAAGTCCAGCCGGCGAATCCGTTAATACTTCTGTGTCAAACTGCCAGTTTCCGCTCAGGTAAGCAACGGCGATAATAAAACGACATGTATCGACATAATAGCTTTGCGAGGCAAAGAAAACTTGATTGCAATGATGATTCCGCCATGGAATTAATGTAATAATGTATTCCTTCCAGGATTTTGGTCTTTAAAGAATCAGTAGGTGCGATCATTGGTAGGGGTGGATCTATGATTAGGAATATTACTCGGGTAAGCTAAAGAGTGATGTAGTAACTTTGAAATCTTTCTATAGTAGATTTTAAAGTCCTTATTTCGCCAGTCTTCCTGACATGCTGAGATGGTACAATGTTTGCTTATATTTGATCTAGGAAACAAAAGCCAGGGTAGATGTGAACAGGAAAGAGTACAATTCTAGTGATAAAGCTGTTACGATTTATGGAACCCCGGAAAGCCAGAGTGATGCGTGCCAACGGATCCTCAGCGTCATGATTGAAGAGGCCAGCATAGCAAATAACCGACAGTGAGTAACTTGCATTAAAATTAGCTGGTTATTCCAAGACTGTGGCATTTCCAAGTGGCTATTTTGTATTACATGTTGGTAAAATTTTAAAAACTCTTTTTATAACAGAGAGATTGCCCTTAAAATCCTAGCTCATGACGATTTAGTTGGGCGCCTAATTGGAAAAGATGGTCAGACGATTAAAAAGATAATGAAGGATAGTAACACTAAAATCAATGTTTCCAGGTATTGCCCATTTTGTCGGTTCCGATTTTTTTATCATCCTCAATGTGTTTTATAATCATTGAATGATGTTTTTATACAAGTATCTCACAATTGAATGGAGACAACGTTGACCGAGTTATAACGATCCAAGGAACTGTGCAGGGAATGATGATGGCGGAGTCATTGGTCTCTGAGCGTTTACGAAAATCTTTCTTCGATGATTTGCGGGTATGGATACTCGTATTGTGAAGGTTTGTTTCATTTGCAGCGATAGTTTGAATTACCTGACTTTGTAAAATTTTAGAGTTCTGCAACGAGTGGAGGTTTAAACACTGGCTCTGGAAAAACCTCTGCGTCTTCGTTCTTATCCAGCAATGGGCGTGTAAATCACATGTCGGAGCAGCGTCACCGAGGGCCGCTTTCGCTATCACGCTGGAATCCGAATCAGACTGCCTTCCCACTTACGTTGAATGAACAATGGGCAAGAGGATACGAAGGGGATGGAGACTTTAGCGGAAAAGTGCGGGTAGCTTTATGTATAATCCAACAAATACGATATCGTGGACATCGTGGTCCTTGAAAGAGGCCTAATAATTGTAGCAATATTTAACAACCACAAATCCTTCTTGCAGCAAGATACCGTCCGAATTGTGGTTCCTGCGAAAGCTATTGGTGCGATAATCGGGCGAAAAGGTGGATGTATCAGGAACATCAAGTGGCTATCAGGCGCTCAGATAAAGATCTTTAGCAATCCGAGTTCAAAGGATTCTAAAGAAGAGGACGAGCAGAATCAGGAACAAGAGTCACACCAGCAAGAAGAGGATGATGACACAGATGGTGACGACGATGGAGTAAGAAAAATCGCTATCACTGGATTCCCTGAGCAGCAATGGAGAGCTCAGTCTTTGATCTTTGATAAGATGAAGACGGATAACGTTCTGCCTGGAGACCATCGTTTCACAGTTGAGATGATTATTTCAAACAGTGAGTTCTTCTTGATTCATCGTAGTCTATTTCATATCCAAATCGCGGCTACGAATTCGCGAGGAAGATTAAGACTAAATCATCATTTAGTTATAGTAAATAATTAAATTTTATTTCAGACAAGGTCGGGAAATTGATTGGAAAAGGTGGGACAAATATCAAAGAGCTGATGGCCCGAACAGGTAACTTTTATGAGATTATTATTAAGTATGTTTATATTTGAGGACGAAGATATAGAATTCTAAATGAGTTTGTGCTTTTGCAAAAAACTCTTACAGGTTCAAGGATTGTTATAGAAAACGACCCGGAAAGTCGTCCCAGCCCTAATACAAGTGCTATACCAGATGTGGCTTCCTGTTCAGAGTCGCCTCCGGGGGGGGCTGGAAATGTTTCTGTGCAAAGCCCTTCAATTGCTAAACGTGTCCGCATAACTGGATCTTTCAATGCTGTACAGGTAGAAGCAAAAAATATGGTTGCAATTTTCTTATTCCCATGAGGGGGTGGAAGTTAATGGATAACTATTCGTAATCAATTCCAGCTCGCTCAGCGCCAGATTCTCTCGCTCATCTTGCAATCTACCTATTCTTTCCAATCAGGACGGAAAACAGTTCCTTCCGCCGTTCGATCAGCTCTAAACTTGAGGCATGATATGGAATAATTATCGTAGATTACTTTCAACAAGGACCAAGCCAAGACTTAATGTGACCACATTAGCCAAAATATCCGAGCTCCATTAAGCTTTACATTAACCATTCTATGAGGGAAATATTAGGTTGATTGTGCATTGATTCACTTAGTTATGCATCTCCCATTCCTCTTCCTACTGTTTAATTTTTATTACACTAATAATAGAATAGGATAAGCAGGGTCTGGATGGTTATTATTGCAATTAGTTCGCTGCAATTTCAGCATAAGCTATTCAAAAGTAACGCTAATATTATATCGTAAGCATTATTTTGTAACTAATATTTACTTTACTAATATCAAGTCTCTCTTGTCCGTTAGTTCGCTCTACTATTCAATCTACAGTAGTAATTTTCTAGAGACTAAAATTTTGAAATGCTTTATTCCCAAAAATATATTTACATTACAATTCATCCACACATCACCCGAATATCCCGAAAGGTCCGTAACCGCCTATAACTTATGCAGTGAATAAATAAAGAAGGGCGGTCCTTAAATATAAGTCGTTAAAAGTCCTTTGAAGACTCTTTGACATTCGCGGATAAACTACCCTTTGTCTGGCATAAATATTAGCTCATGAGGATCTGCTTCAAACTATTGAATCATTAAGGTTAAGTATACTGCGGTTGATTTTTTTAAAAATCACGTCATGTTTTGTACAGAAAAATGAATTATCACATTAGCAACAAAGTCAGTGCAGGAGAGCGGCTTCAACTTCTGTAAACAGAATTGTCACGAGCGTATTTAACTTGTGAAATTGGGTAATGATGAGGACCCCCACGTGCTTTAACACTTCCGACACTTTTGCAATGTTCTGAAAAAGACAAAGTTTCAAATTTATAGTTAAATGAACTATTTTCATGTTCTCCCACACTTTGCGCAAGTGCTGAAACGAAGACATCTATTACTTGCTACATAATATTCAAGGGCAAAGCATTCAAGGTTGTTTACTCATGGAAAAGGAAATGATAGTAATTAAGGCTACTGCAAGTCTAAGATCATTAGCCAAGGTTAATGAATCCTGAGGGCTGACCTCGGCCAAGATGGGCTGATGAGGGCAGGTAGGATAGATCGTGCTCTTTGTGGGCAGCACGAGAATTACGAAGCTTCCGACTCAAAATAAATGCTAAGATTCCAGACAATATTGCGGTTGCCATGGCCGCAAATGTGGATGCAGCCCAACCTCTGCATTCAAAACCAGATGTTTCTACCGGAGATTTTCTGTAGTACTCTACATACGATTCAAAGGGATTATTAATGAAAATTAGCTTGCATTGCAATGTAACTATAATTAATGTTGGTACAATTTATATTTCGCTAATGAAACATTTACTCACCAGCCGGCATTATAACAGAGAAGCCTATGTTGTCTTGGAACTTGGTGCTGGGAGGAGCATCCGTTTTAACCGATATAGTGTTACTAGTGTTCGCTGTTGTTGAAATTTTCGGTGCTTCAGTGGACAAAGCTGGTGTGGTTGTAATAAATATCGTCTTAGCATTCTGTGAGGTTGTTTCTTCTTCTGATTCCCCTAAATCTTCTCCTGTATGTTCTGGGAAAGGTATTCGGGATTTAGTTGCCCATTCAATGTCAGACTTATTTAGCCAGGACGGTCCAGAAGCTGTTCTCCAGTGCTGATTTAGCGGAGAAATGTAGTCTGCAGAAGATCGGCCTTGAGTGGAAAAAACGGAGGAGAATTGGTGATGACTTGAATGAGCGTTGCGTTTCTTTCTTCCAAAGCCCGAAGGTTGGTAGACATCCATACAGAATTCCTGGGATACGAGCAAAAGAACGTTTTCAACCGGATTTCAAACCAAACCTAATGACAAGTTACGTTAGAGGGAAAAATTGGGGTTTACCGGATTACAATCCTGGGCTTCCATGCAAGCTTTGATTTGAGTGTGCAACCACAAGGTATTACGTTCGCCCATGTTCGAGAGTAAGAAGGCTTCAAAGTCCAATACGACTTCATTCGTTTTGTCCTTAATTCTGTACGGCTGTTTAGGTATGATGGATACCAAATCCGGGTTTCGACACCTTAAAAAATAATACGGTACAATCACAGACTCATTGTTATGCAAAAATCAAGTCAGTATTATATATAGACGAATGCAGTTGTTTACCCTTTTTTAATGAGAGCGACAGAGCCCTCAGCACTACCGTCTTTAGGATCGGGTGAGACTGAAACTTCCATGAGTTTTGCGTACTGCCATGCTAAAGGACAAACAGTTCCTGGGTATTACTCACGCAATGTGTATATTGTGGGGATTTGAGACGGGGTAAAGTTGGATAGTAATTGCAGAGAGTAGAATCAAAAGAACCTTACATGAATCCGAATTGATTCTGGCCCTCAGTTGAAGTCGAGTACCGATAGGAACAGCTTGATCGACTGGTAGTTCTTGAGTGTCTGAACCAGTTAGAAAGTTGCTGCTGCCACCTGCCAAAGCACTCCGACCCTGGCTCGGAATCCCACTCTCTCGGAACAGTGCAACTTCATACTCTAACCTTCCAGGAGTTTCTTCAACAATCCCACTCACACGTGCGCCCGAAGGTCTAGGATTCAGAGTAACAGTAAAATGCGATTTGCAATTTTTTGCCTTGCATTCGTGTCGACACGGCTTTTTGGTAGAAATAAACCACAGAAACGTGGCAGCCCTGTTTTTTTTGACACACAAATTACTGTCATCTCTGCGTATACGACAAATTCTGATTCACTTACATGCTCCCTGCAAATCCAGCTGCCTTGCTTTGAGTTACAATTGGTTGAGGAGGTTTGCACATGATAATAACTTCCTGGTCGGAGAGCATTACCACTCCTGGCAGTTGGGGAAACCACACCCGGACATGTATAAACCCCTGCGCACACAATCCCATGTGTAAATATAGCTTCTCATACCGCTACGTCTGTCTTTTCAAGTCACATCACCATTTTACTTTTAACCAGTTATTTACAAATGAGCGGAATATATGCATCAAGTATCCGACAATTTTAACCTGATTCTTTCTCCGTTCTTTCCTTCTATGGGATTTACACTAACGACGGTTTAGATGAATGATTTTAAACGATCTGGAAAAGGATTGAGTCCCATCTTAATATTTTCTTTTACAAATAGTTCACCTTCCTTCCTCCGCAGGCTTAATGGAGCATGAACGGGTAGGATTATCTGTCAACACATGCATTGCATACTCCCTACCGGAAGGAAGACCGTTCACAATTCATTCAACCGCATCACATTTTGCGGTTTTTTTTCTTAAAGATTGGATTTTAACCAGGCAATAACCGAGGTAATTCTGGGTTTGGCAAGCTATTATTATATCTGTGTGTGTGTGAGTGGGACATTCTAAAGGAGGAGCTGGATGGTGGGAAGGTTTCTTGGCTTGTCATTGGTGCTCCTGCAGAGGTGGAGACAGACACCTTTGACACGGGGGGAACTCTGCTTCGACTTAAATCTTTGTTAGCCAAGCCAAACTGCATGCTCCTTCCTACTGAATGCGACATCAGATAGTTTCAATGACAGATTCCGCCTAATAAATGGGTACTAAAGCGAGACGCTAAAAAAGCACCTGTAACATGACATTGCACTACATGATCCTCCTTGCCATAAAGATTATGCAAATAGCGTGGCCTACAGCCTTAGGAACGGGACACATCTTCTCTGAGTATCAGCTCAGCTTTACTCAATGAAACCATGTGATAATAATGTGTGGGAGAATTTCTTCTGCTTACGTTTCGCTTGAGGACGCCGCACTGCGAGAAATCTGTGACGCGAAGCACGAAAACTCGGCCAGTAGAATCCGCAGGGTCGTGAAATATTCTACAGGCTACATCCGATCCGGATTCGGGTTGTAATTGAGTAACTCCATTACCCACACTCAGGCCGTGGCCGTGGTCATCCGCGAATATTGGGGTGCCGCGAAATCCTTCGGGTCTTCTAAGACGCGCTGTAAGTAACTCTTTCCCACCGTTGCCTACGGCACAGTCAATGTCTGCAACTGCACAGGATGGGGGCAAAAAGTCAGTTAATTTAGAAGGCTATGAAAGTTTAAACTTGACAACCCTTAAGCCAGCAAACATAGCGAACTCAACTGCCGTTAAATTCTATAAATGATAGCTACAAAATATTCTATAGGGGCATAACTGAAGAGTCACAAAATTTGCTTTGCTGTTTTATTTTTACAGATCTAGAACCAATGCTCGACCGAAAATTCCGAGAAGAATTTCGAGAAGTCTCGTAGTCGAGCTGCTAGAAGTAGTTAATGCGATTTCGAATTGCTTGCCGGGAAGTTAGAGCTCCTAGCTATTATTAGTTGATTTCTCCAGCCAATGTTCCTCTACCGATAGGACCACAACTAGTCTCACATCACTGGCTTAAGCAAAAGCTTCATCCGGAATACTGTTTCCAGCTATTCCAGCAACGCATTCGTTACATGCAACGTATCAGCTTTGGGAATAGCGTACAAGGTGTTGCGTCATTGAGATAATTATTAGAACTTTTAGTCTTTTGGATGTACAAACTTACCTTCGTAATCCTGTTCCAAGCTGAGTCCGAAACAAGACAGAAGAACAAATCCTGCCCAAATTCGCGAATTAAACATGTTTCTGTCGCCACTCAACTATCTTTCAGTACGCATTAACCAACACTTTAAAATTCTTGTAAACGTATGTTTTGCTTAAGTCTTTATGAAAAAATGAAATAATAAAACAGAACTTATATATTATTGTGAAATACGTGCAAGGAATTCGATTGCTTTTCGTATGGAACTTGGCAGTCTGTCTTGATGATGATCTTTCACCATCAAAAGTTGAACTAAGTCGAGCAAAGATTTAGCGAAGCGTCTAGTCCTTTTACGTAACCATGGCCCTGAATTTTGTCGATGCGTGCGTAAGGGAACGGTAGTGCGAGTAGACCTGTGCTCTTTATTTTGCGGATCGTCATCCTACCTCGCCCCATCTCCGCATTCCGCTATGCGGTAAGCAGACTTTCCCCCAATCTTAAACATTTTAAGCGACACAGACACAGCTATACTCTTTTTGGGGGCTGAACGCAAAAGAAACCAGGCGATTACTTTTAAATGCGATTTTCTTTTAATTTCATGAGAAGAGGAGTAAATGGGAGAACCGCATGATATGCTTAAAGTTGAAACAGTAAAACGTATGATATAAGTAAATGGGCAAAAATAATCCTACAGCCACAGTGTGGTCAAGGGAAGGAAAAGTATCCACAAAATGATAATTACATCCCGAGCAATCCCATGTTTACAGTATTCAACAATTATCCTTTGTAGAAAGAAGGGCGTAAATGACTTATATCATCACTCTCGACGATTTTATCCTTACAAACCAAACCTAGCAATTTTCTCCTCGAGATCCCAGTGTCCAGTTATAGCAGAAAGTTTATCTTACCGCATAACATAATCCTGGTTAAGCATTTGTTTTTGCGACATTGTCAAGTACCAGCGTGAGTGTACTTGATTCCTTGTAGAATTTCTACGTAAAGCACAAACCGCCTGGTGCCTTACTACACGAATATTTGGCTTTGGGACGAATACAAGCCAGTATACAAAAAGTATACTACCGGGAATCACAGGGGCAACAGGTAGGCAGCCACATCGTTACTATTTTTTGGTAATTAATTAGCTCGAGCGGCAAGTCTGCATCCTTTGTTAACAGAAGCTGACAAAGACATTGAAGAAGCGCTCTCACGCTTCATAGCACTGAGTAATTATTTACAGCATCCTCTCTCATTTTGTTACCGCTCTTACCCAATTTGACGCAATTTTTTTCATTTATAACGGTTAGATGGCCTTTTAGAAGGATAATTTTCCCCGGATGTCTCATATCACCACATATTTACTTCTGCCTAGGCGTTATAGTCAATGATTAAACTGGATGAAAAGTACTACTCTTCAGTTACAAAGCACACATTTTAAGTAAAAACATCCTTTGCGCTTGTCAATGTCAAGGTAAACGTTACCAGCCGAGATTCAAATTTATCTAATCCGTTTATAACATACTTTCCGATTCAATAAACAGTGAATTATTTCCTTGAGCAGCTGTTATTAGATTAAGCGCTTCAGTCTTTTTGTTGTTATGCTACACTTTATTTGTAGAACAAAATTGAAATCCAAAATTTGGAAGCATTATTCTTATGTTATTGCGCATCAAAGTCAAAGCATAACAATATTCCCTCGATAACGGTTTTCTCTCGAATGTACAATTTGTCCATGGAGGCATTATTTACTCGCTCATTCTCTTACCCCTCACTCTTTCCCGCAGCATTGTATCATTATTTTTACCCGATTAATGAAATGGATATGGGGATTTAAGATAAAATGCATGCTACGCGCATACATGAATGAATTCTTGGTAGAAAAAGGGCAGAGGTAATTCATGCGAATCCAAGCGTATTTTCCGGTTTCAAACCATCCCATTACAGCAACACACATTGCCACTCCAATTCTGCCTAGTATGTATACATAGTTTGTCAACCCACCCTGTCTGTATGCCTTACTTCCTCTGGCGTTTGTAGTTGTGATTTCATTTCATGCCTTTTTTGTACATTTTATTTTAATGCAGTGACTGCAGAAATGCAATCTGCTGTGGGAAATGGGGCTTTGTATGACATTATTAGGTGAATCAGGCAATTCCACAGCATTTTTCACAGTTTCTTTTCAAAATCAATTTTCGGAGTGTTTTAAATGCAGAAAAAGGGTAAATAAGTTAGACCTAATCATAATGGCACTGGTGAAACCTTCGCCTTTGGGCTACTAGGAGCATGCAGAGCGGGGAAGACAAAGTTTCAAGTTTTTTCCTTTCAGGAACTTACAGTACCTGTCAGTCCTTCTGCCTTGTTGACAACTAAGAGGGCTGACTTGGGGATGACAGCAATTAGTGTGAGCTGAAAATAACCTCTATGTCATTGCCTCCGTTAGTGCTCATCCTTCCGCTTTGCCTTCAAGTCTTTCATGTACCTGCTGGTTTCTCTCGTCTCAATTATATATTTAAGAGGAATTTAACCGAGAATTTCTGCATGCGTTCAAATTTTTGCCACGGCTAGATGTCCTTAAAACGTTTTGAATTGAGCTATTTTATACCTCTTACAAGATGCTCATGTCAGTTCTGTCTCATCCAGCATGTCTTACAACCTGATATAATGTACTGGAATCAAGAAATCACCGAACTGTGTGTGAGCGTGTGTTTGTATATACGTCCTTCAATCGGCATTTTCTTCTGAGTGATGGGTCTACACCGTTGCTCCTTAACCATTAATTATCCATCCCATATGGCAAATCTCCCAGCACTAAACAGACGATGTAATTAAATGTAAACATGACAACAAAAGCTTCAAGAGCTTTAGCGTAGCATTTTTTACCGGCCGGAGCCGGATCCTTGTTATATCAAGGACCGTGCTCCTAATTCCTCTGTTCATTCTTGATACAACTTTCAAATAAGACAGAATGTTCGACACTGAAAATAAGTACACCTGACGGACTCTCATTGGAAAAAAATACACGAAAAAAAGAATATCCCAGCAAAAGACCCCTGAGCTGCCAGTAGATGTGAATAGTTGTTTTCCTGAGTTGAAAAATTGAATACTAGGTGATCCGGGGTCGTAAGACAGTTTGCGTAATGGCAATGGCTGTACAAAGCGTTTATTTTACTGCTCTACAACAAAAGTGACGATGTTTCTTGGCTTTCTCCTCATTTCGAAATAAACTCTGCAAAGCAACCCTAACGTATATCCTGCATTTTGAAATTGCAAAAACACTTCTGCAAAGGCTAGACTTACTTTCCGTGGCCATTTCAGTAAACAAAACCTGAGGAATATTTACGAGAACCTTTTAAATATGGATAGTTTAAAAAACGTAGAAATTAAAAATACTGAGAGTTCTTCTCCTTCAGAAAACTTGATTGAGCCGAACGACTTGATCAGGGCGTTTCACGTTCCGAAATGGGTCTCCAACATTGTAGGATTGCCTCCTATCGTACAATATCCAAGGGATCCTTCTAAAAGCCAATTATTTTACAATGCGTGAGTATTAACACAAGTTGATAAAGCCTTCAAAAGTTTAGAAGGAGAACATGCTTTATAGCGAATTTTTGAAAACTATAGATGGATAAAATTCAAAACGTTACTGGCTGTAATTCTGCCGTTAGTGCTTACGGCTAATTTAGTATTCAATGCCACCGATGTAGTGGCAGCATTATTAGGTGGGGAAGTTACAACTATTGGGTGAGCCAACGGGGGATTCAAAAGAACGTCTAACTTTAACAAAAACAACTCTTTGTGTTTTTCAAGACGTTATTACTCTATCAAGCTAAGTAACAGTTCTTGTGGCTTCGGCAGAATATTTGCAGGAAAAATATCTGGTCTCTGGTGGTGGACAAGTGGATTTCTCATTTACATGTTCTTTCTCTTCTGGTGCAAGAAATCTTCTGTGTATTTCCTTTCCTGGACATCCCTGAGAAAGGAAACAGGGGACATAATTGAGTTTGATTCTACTCTCGCCCGGGATGTTAATATTATATGTTTTGTCGTACTGAGTTCCGCTACCGTTGATACCCTGCTTTACCACATTTATGCAATGAGAGACAAGTCAGGTCTGTTAACCATAAAAAATAAGATTAGATTTCAAAATCAATATAAGAAGGCATGCTCAAAAATGTAACTTTCGCTACATTGCAGGAAAAGTCAATTCCCTCTCTGATTTCCTCCAAGATCATTTTGAATCAAATCAGTATCTCGCTAGATTTTTCAGCAAAAATGAATTTGTGGCTGCCGTTCATTTCTTTATCAATAAGCTGATGTTATTCGCAATCAACTTTGGGGATATTCTGCTGATGATGATTTCTCGGGCTATTTACGGTCAGTTTAGGGCACTGAAGCGCTATCTCGAACAGCATTTGGATTTAGAAGAAACTCCGCCACTTATAGTTCACGGTATTCGTAAAATTAAGTGGAGTGTGCGCTGTGTCTGTGTGTCAAATCATTTCCCACGAATGTACTGATAATACAAATTTTGATAAACAGGGAAAATATCATGGAACAACTTCCACAACAGTTTCTTCAAGGTTCTCACAAATTTGGAAGCGGCCGACAAGACATACTACACTCTGATTTGGATATCTTATGAGACAAATGTTTTCTTCATTTGTAATCAGGTGAGAGATACTTTGCTTCGAGCGCAGTGTGCGGATTGGTAGCTTATTTTATGTTAAAATGCATTTTGCTGATCTCTTGTACTCCGGTTCGTTTAGCTTTTCATGGGTATACATCTGACGGATTCGCATCAATTCGTACACAGACTGTACGTCGTGTGGTCATTTTTTCATCTGATATTCCGCACATTAGCTGTCAATTTCATCGCAGCACAAATTAATGAACACTCTAATAAAATTCATCGTCTTCTTCAATACTGCTCTCCAATTGAGTACAACGATGATGTAAGTCCATAAAATCTCAACTCCATTGAATGTACAACTCGTAAGGAACCTTATACGTTTCTTAGGTTCGGCGCTTAGAAAGATACATGGGAGGCAAAACGATTGGCCTTGCTGGTGACGGAGTTTTTGTAATTACGCGACCGTTTATTCTAACAGTAAGGTTATCTAATGTGCTTTGAAAAGTTGTCGCATGATCCTATTTGATTACAAATCCATATTCGACGGTCTTAGTTTAGACTTTCATAGTGGAGTTGCATTGGCCAGACAAATTGCTATACAAAATTCCTTTTTAACAGATTATCAGCGCTATTTTCACACTTGAGGTCGTTCTATTACAAAATTCTGCTTAAACAACAGCAACCAGGCGCTGGCGGAAAACAGATCACTGGAGCGTAAGATGGCATTGTAGCGTAAGGATTTTGTACCCTATACATTCCAAAACTTCTGGAGGCACTTGCGGATCACAAAAGCAAACACCAATCCAATTTAAATAATGGACGATTATTTTTCCCGCTATCGTTTTTGGCTATCTTGCGCTTAATTTTTGGACGATTATATCTTCTGCTATGAGCTGGCCTCTTTTTGAGCTTGGTCCGTGATTACTCTTTGAAAGCTTCTTTCTTTCCTTCCTTGGATTCATTGGATTCGGATCAAAAAACTTCTGTCTGTACATCAGCGCAGTTGCATCCATGACAGTCACGCAGTTTTCTTGTGTCTGTAAAACCATATTACGCCTGTCTGATTAGGAATAAGTCTTTTATTAGGCAATCAACGAGGTTGTTGTACTAATTGCTATCTTACCGACGGTTCCTTAACTTTCTCCATAACCAAAAGTCTCCTGGATGCAATTGCTGTTAATGTTTGTTCACAGTTAAAAAGCAAAGAGAAGCATGGATTTATTGGTAGCTTGGATTCGTCATAGGTGTCTCTGGGAGAAAGTAAATGACAGGAAATTAGGTAACCGCTACGTTTTGCCATACACCCGTATAAATTTAGCTCTCACTCACCTTGCCACCGGAACCCAAAAGACTAAACGACCACCCATAACTAACCGCTGAGATCCAAAATCTAATAAATCCCGATAAATATCACACAACGAATACGCAACTTTCGACGGTATGTGTTTTTCAACATGCTCCTCTTTAATTTTATAAGATTTTGTCGTTCCTATCTTTTCTGTAGGCTCCCGCATACCATAAGGCGCTGCAATGAGAATGGCATTCATGTAATCCATTACTATTGTGTTGTATTGTATTGCAATTATTATACATCCAACCAAAAAATGCTATACTGGACTCAGTCTTACGGTCTGTAATAATAGCGTCAAATGTCAAGCCTTCACGCCATACAGGTATCGAAGCATCTGCGACTAGAATATCCATGTACTTGCTTTCGACTCCATATTGGCTCAAATTAGCACGAACACTCTCGTCCTCAGCCCGCTCCTTCTGCTCAGATCATATTGATTAAGTCAGTAAGCAAAACCAGAAAATCAGGAATTATTTTATAAGCAAGCACAATAAATAATTCGTACCTCAAACGCTCTAGTTGGTCTCGTTCGAGCATGGAGCATTAAGTAATCAATATCTGTTCCTGTTACATATCCACCCATCATCGCTGCAGCGACGAGCAAGGATCCACTTCCAACAAATGGATCTAACACTAAATCGTCGTCCTTGATTAAAGCTAAATTTGCCATTAACAGCGAAAGTAGTGGATCCATCGAAGTATTTCCAATAAATTTCCGCTCTTTTAGTGAAATACGAGAAATCAGTCTACGTTGTCCGTCTGAAATCTGAGAATGGTAAATAACTTAGCATTAGGGAGGTCTGATACGAGCTGATTGCAAACAGATTGCTATAATCACAACATTGTCGTTACCCATCTGCCAAAAAAGCACTTCAGCGGCTGCTCTGGTACATTATTCGGATCTAGCCCATAGTACAGCACCATTTCCATTGTGGTTTCAGGATTCCTTAAATCTACTTTCCCTTCCATGGGCATGTAATCAAACGTCTGCAACAATGAGCACGTCATGATAGACTCAATTATGCATCTCACTCTTCACTGCTGGTCCGAGAATAAGCTATTACTTACGTCTATGTAGCTTCGCTTTGTCGACATCGAAATGGTTTTTCCGTAAGTTTCTACTTTTATTGCAAACGAATGATTCTTAAAAGAGTCGAATACGGCAATATTATTTTTCAGATTATCATGCATCTCGTTCAGCGAATCTCCTTGAGATAAAACCTCCATGCATGAGTGTGCGAGTACACTTCTGCTCATAATCTTTTTCGCATAATCTTCTGATGGGAGATCCATGATCACGAAAGGCTAAGATTACGAAAGAAAACGTCATCACCTTATTGATGAATCATATCCATATGCATTTCACGTTTCATAAGCATGTTTTCAGTTATTCCTAAATTATAATGAGAAGGTGCGATATGACCCCGTTGACTCACCCCTACGGATATCCGCTCTGAGTAATATGAGTCCATTTTGAACAATTTCATAACGGATAAGAGTTCCTACGTCAACAAGTATACATGAGCACGGTTGGACTCGGGCTAACGGGGTGCAGTGGATTTAGTCTATGGTAGTACTTTCTAAATATTAGGTTAGGTTTAAAAGCTCAGTTCGTAGTACCGCTGACAAAATCCACTGCGCCCCGTTTGCCCGAGCCCAACCCATGATGAGCACTTCAAAGAAATTCCGATAATTGTAATCATAACTAGTTACGTCAACTTACAGCATTTCTAAATGGATGTTGTTCATTCGAAAACCAAAAAAGGAATGTTTTGTACGACATTTTTGGTAGCCAGCGAAACTTGACCATAGGCACGGCGTAATGACCCTGGATACTCGAACAGCGAGCAAAGAGCCGGAAAGAAGTTTTTTATTAAAATTTTAACTTGAAAGATAACTCAATAAATTTTAGCCAATCCGAATCTGTACAAATGGCTTTATTGCTAAAATGTACGTGTACATGCGGTAGCGGGGGGATATATTATGGGACATCACGCACCATACATTCATACTAGGATGAGCTCGCGGGGAACCATTGAGTACAAAGAATCCAAACGATGGTTCATTTGTGGGCTCAATGTAAATAAAAACAAGGATAATATATATCATGTGTCCTTGTCCATTTTGGCGAGAGTCGAGTGCAGCGTGTAAGGTACATATTTTCCGTTGTTCATCTTGGAAAATGAGCAGCTTGTGCAGAAAAACCCCGGAGCCGAAAGTTAATTAGCTATCCCTAGATAATCTATTTAGTTTGCGCAGACTGTAACACATGAGAATAGTCGCCGAAGATTTCATAGCAATGCCGTTTTAAACATACCATCAACTTCAACAGTTTTGTTTGATCTGGTTTCCTCTGAAGAATGTAATTTTCACAATTGCGGTTTTATTTAATTGTTTTCGGTGTAAACTACTCAATAAAATAAATAATGAGATAATTTTTGACTCCCTGAATCAACCTTCTTACTGCGGTACGCTTGTAGTACTGGAATCATTACCAGCCCAGTCAATCTCCATTTAGCACCATCACTTGAGCAACATCATTGAATGGGAACTTTTCATCCCGATTTAGGTCCGCAATGCGAATACCCGATATACTTATTAATCCAGTACGGGTTGCGAACACAGTTAACTTTAGCTGTATGCTAGAACTCGGAGAAAGCGGACCAACTTTCATTCGGGTTAGACCCACCCATATGTACCCATCTTCTTGAACAGAATACAGCTCCATCAGTAAATCCATCTCACGATCACTAAATACAAACAAATTCCATTAATACATGTGCATACATCTACTTTTATGATTTTCGGTTACGCTTTAATTGGCCACACTTCAAATCGTCACTTTTTAAATTGCCACCTTTAGAAACATAGTAAAATAGTAGATAATACATGAATCATAAAATGAATTCACAGAATCTCTGTAGCGTCAGTCTCTGTAGAAACATAATTAGTCTCTGGGTTTTGTCTTTTCTTGGTCTGACTTGGACAAAGTATATACTTGTTTTTCGGAAAAGCGTGAAAACTGGTGAAAGTCTGCTTCCACGACATGTTCAAGTGGAACAAATCCTTTGGTTGCCTCGTACAGAATGGCCGCTGGGGGCATTTCTAGCCGGGATGCAGCGAGCTGTCGATTAGTGTGAATTTTTCTTCTGCTGACCTCCAGAGGTGACGGGATGTGATTAATTCTTCCCTTTTAATCACAGCTCCTTTGCTGTTTAATTTTCTTTGAGTACATCTCCACCGCTGGGAAGTACCCGCCCGATTATTTAGGGTGTACAAAAATCCGCTGTGGCACAATATCGTTTTCCCTCTCAACGTCTCCATTTCTCTTAACCAACAGTTTCTTTCACCAAGTCTCACTCATCAATCACATAAGTTGTTTTGCTACCTCCGCAGCACTGATCCCCTTTCTATGAGTTACACCTTCAAATACCCTTCAAAACTCATAACTTACGTGCACCTTAAATATTTCTATCATTTCCATAAAAGTTGGCCACTTCAAGGTTTGGCGTATTCCAGCGGTGGCCAATTGAAACTGCGGCCATTTATAAAGTGGCGATTTGAAGTGTGGCCAATTAAAGTGTATCCATGATTTTCATAGATATTTCTTTGTACTTATCATATACCTGGTAGTATTAAATATATTACAAGTAAGTTGGAATGGCGCATCGACAATGCAAGTTTCAGTTACTTTATCAACGACTAGCTTCAAATCCTGGAGTACTGTCGGCTATAAAATACATATCGGTTAGTTTTTCAAACATTGTTTTCGTACATGCTGCATAAGCTGCTATATTTTTACCTGCCGATGTAGCTGAGAAGTTTGTAACCGTCCCTTATCTCCCATACTTGTTCTCCATACAATATCCAATTTACCTATACTAGAAGCAAGTCTTGCTGAACTAGATCTGGGCGTAAGACGATACAAAAATTGATGCGAATGCTCAACACCTAAAACAACAGAGCACGGTAAAGTCGCATCTTTTAGATGGGGAAATCCAGTTGGAAGTGATTCGACATAACTTGCTGACATCGGTAAGCCTAGGAAATGAAATGACAGGTTCGAAATTTATCTTCTTAATATTGGAGTATATTAGATTGCATTATATACTTACACGTGAAATTTACTGAAGGGTCGAGTTCAACTTTTTCCAAACACATTGGACCACTAGTAATATTATGAACTTGCGCTTCCAAAAAAACTTCATCGTTCTACAAGTTTCAATATTCCAGTTAGAAAAACTTCCAGCACTCTAATAGGAAACAAGGGGAAACACGTAACAACTTACTTCTGCGTTATAAAGCTTTGTCTTAACATCTAAAGGCTTTTTCACTTGAAATCTAAAGAATCTTTCGATCATAACTAGTTCTGCAGGAATTAGACCCGGTACATTGTACGATAGCGTACAAATCAGCCTGAAAAACAGCCAAATAAGTAAATGCTCATGCCAAGCAAACAGCAGGTTTACAATAAACCTAACGTACATATGTTTGCCCATCTCTTTAACTTCGTGGTCCATAACAATATCTACAGTGGCACCGGTTTTCATATCATTCATGGCACGGTCGTCAGATAGGACAAATTTCTGTGTGTTCGTTTGTAATTCTACCTAAAAATGTAGAATGAATTCAGTCACAAAAATTTGCGAAACTTTAATTGGTCTTGGAAGAATTCAGTATCAAACTTACTTTACAGGATACATTCGTAACCACTACAGGGCTTTCATTCTGTATACAAACGTAGCTTGAAAACGTTTCACCGAGATACATGTTACTAGAAAGTAAACAAAACACAATCACTACCTGTGAAGTAGGAAAACAATGCTATATTAGCATTCCATGATGAGATTACCCAAATCCTTGTGGCAGTCGCAAAAACTTTCCTACTGATAAATTCTCGATTCCGTTAACGCTGGTTACATCTAATTCCGCTTCTCTTCTCCACAAATCACCTGGTAAATCCCGAGTATCTCCAATCAACGATAAAGGTCCAATTAAGCTAGGGCGTACAAGACGCAATACTGTAAAGAACCAGATTAAATTTAAGTTTATGTTACATTCGGCTCACTTCCTATTAAAAAATCTGAATTGTCTAACCCTTGATTGTCAAAAGAGATTTCGGATCCCGACCAAGTTCTGCCATCTTAAAATAAACTATATATTTCTAGTGTGACAATATTTACAATCCGGTTAGATCGTAAAAATAAAAAGTCCATAAGCAACGATCCCGTTGTCAGTTGTCACACTGAAACTTTTCTTTTTAAAGGTAGTATGTCTTGTTTCACCCTTATATGCGTAGACACAAAAATAGTGGCTAACAGGTTTAATCAAATTTTGTTGCTGAAATGTAGAATTATATAACCTACATATTGTGTTTGATTGCATTACTTACGAGAGCAAAAGCATTATAATTCTATTTATCAAATTCAGGATTCCCTCACGAGCTCTACTGCTGAGGAGACCTAGATAGCCGACAGCCGACATCGTCGGCTCGTAGATAGTCAACATATCGGGTCCTGGGGCCCGATCATGGAAACTTTTTTACGAGTGACTCGTACGTAAGCTACTCGTACGTAGCGTAGCGTACGAATAACTTACTCGCAAATTCGTAGTGGTGCGAATAGGAGCCATAGAAATGAATGGGCGCCAATTCAATGACTTCTTTTGTGGCTGTGTGAAAACTGAGATTTTCCATGAGGTTCGAAAAAGAATTTCCTAAACCGATCATTCGGGAGATTTTAGTGCAGTGGAATTAAATTTACTAAAGTTAATACGGTATCCGTGAGTTTACATGAAGGTTTGTGCACTACGGTCGAGGCTGCAATTAATTCATTAGACTTTTCAGAGGTGGTTGTTGGTTCAGTCATTTTTTAAAAAGGTAAAACTGAGTATATTCTATAACTATTACGTATATATTTTAGTATGGCAAAGATAAATTCTTGCCTTGCCACAGTTAAGTGAAAGCTAAGAAATTACGAAATGTGAAAGTTGTTACAGAACCTTAGAAATTAAAATATGATGAGGTTCCAGTCTAGGAAAGGAAGTCATGACCTGTGAAAGCGGATAACCATTGAGGTGATCAAGTTCATTTCACATAGATTAATATTATGTTAATTTTACAGTACCATCATCTCAGTTTTGGATATTGTCATGGATAGTCAGAAACGAAAATCACCTAAGGCTTTGGGTGCCTCAAGAGCCCCAAATTTTACCGAGATGGAGAACAGAGAATTAATAGATTTTATGCTTCAAGAGGATCGCTATAAAAAAGTGGCTGTCAAATTTAGTAACGAAGTTACAAACGAGGATAAAAACCGGATTTGGGACCTAGCGACCATGAGGGTAAGTCTAACATACCTTACATGAATCAAATTACGTATAGTCTTGAACAGCAGCATTAATTAAATCCGTCAGTAAGCCCGCTTGATGTGAAAACGCTGGTACAAGCCGTGTACCCGACACACATTTCATTGCCGTTATTATCGGATCTGCTACCTGTGACCGTTGTTCAAGGAAACTCTACGAACATGATTCCAGTTTCACCTCTTTCACTTTCGTCCGGGAATTCCTTAAGCTGATCTCCTAATAGCGCTACAGATGTTAAACCCGTATTGATTCAACAAGTGTCACTTCAAGCAACTCAACCCATTGCAATTTTTAGTCAGAATCAACAATTGACAGCTCAAGCGGTTACTGCTGGCACAAGGAAAGTAATAAACTTGCCCCTACTTCACCCTGCGACTCAACAGAATCTGATATTGAATGCCGGAGCTCCTCAAGGAACCATTTTTAGTTTTCCTGGTGGTCAGTTGTACGGTCTAAATGTTTTGACACATTTGACTGTACTTGACAGTTCAGCTGCTCAGGCTACAAAAACACCCATTTCCACAAATGCGACAGCAGGAGCAACTCCACCACCTGCTGATAAGTTGTCAATGCAACGTCTTAACCCATCTAATTCAAATAATTCCGGTGGATCAGGTCACCCGTTCACTCAGAAGGCAGCGAAACGTCTGTTTCAATAAACCTATTGTGCATTCCACAGTACGCCGAGTTTTGGTGTGTGCCTTCTGGTAGGCTTTCTCTTCTTCAGTAACGGGATTTTTCAATGGGGTCATCAACCAAGGTTCTAATGGATACCCACTATCTCCAAGAAGTACACCATCAGGAGGAGCCTTCAGAAACGACTCCCGGAGTTGGCAGTTCTTCCATATAAAAGCATCATGATGCCGACCTGGGCAAATAAACAGATTTTTAGTCAAGAACACTTGCTCTATGGTTATGTAAATATGCGAGCGAGGGTCAAGTCAGGATTTTGCATTAGCTAACCCGTAAATTTTTCTCACTTTAGAAACAGATTCAAGCGCGAATTTCATAGCTAGAATAATTTCCTAGAAGAAATCATTCTAGCTGCAATTTGCGATTGGACTAGCAGATTTTTATATAGGAGGAGAAAGTTAGTAAGGATTTGTTGGATGAAAGGAATGACGTACTGGTTGGTGGTGGTGTGAAACTGTTTCACACTCAATTCTCACAATACTTGTCTGTTATGAATGGCTGGGAGGGAGGGGGATAAGAAAGCTGTGGAATGGAGAAAGTGGAGAAAGTCGAGAGATTA
The DNA here is from genome assembly GCA_906901655.1 of Sminthurides aquaticus. Lineage (NCBI taxonomy): Eukaryota > Metazoa > Arthropoda > Collembola > Symphypleona > Sminthurididae > Sminthurides > Sminthurides aquaticus. The sequence goes on from CAJQTT010000001.1 coordinate 1,668,939, forward strand.
GTGATGCTAGGAATCGTTTTCCGATAAATGCCTCACTTTGACGCCTATAAAACACATTCATGTTCTCCCATATACGAGTCCCTTTCAAGACGTAATCTCTAGTTTCTCTTCGCACCCCCTTTTTCAAACAGAATCCCTGAAAGCAGATACGCGGGGAGGATTGTAATCCTCCAATTTTCTCCCATTCCCCCTGTATAATCGCTTTTCTCATCCTCCTCAGCCCTCCTTCTTCTTGAATCGTTTAAACTCCTCTAAATTCAACCTGATCTATTTCCCGGAAGGGTGCTCCTACATCACCTATTCTCTCATCCCTTGTTCGTAGAGCTCCAAGGGACGGAATTTAGTACACAAGAGTGTCGTCTTGTATCTTTTGAGCTGTCTTTTTCTCGCAATAAATTATCTACTTTCGAATTGGTTAAAATTTCCATTCCTGTCTTCTTACTTTCTCCCACGGGCACCTTCTGCCTACCTTCTCGTCCCACAAAAGTCCGGCTCCCTGTCCGCCGCATCTCTTCTCATCCCAGCCAGCACCTCCAACCTGGAGGCTCCAGGTCCTCCTACTGTCCCAAGTACAGTATGCTTGTCAGGAGACAGCGCGTAAGAGGAGAAAGCAAAGCCAAAGTATTCGACGAGGACTCCTATTAGTTTCCAAGCAAAGAGGGACGATGCTCCTCTGTTAGTTTCATGAAATGAAAACGCACTTTTATCCTCATTCTATTCTCCTCTCGACTAATCTTTAGAGACAGTGATGATTGCTTAACTTTTCAGGAACCTTACAAATTCTGTCCATAGGAATCCTTCAATCTTCTCTGTCCCGGGAGGATCCGGGCATGCTATCAAAACCAGGAAGCAAAACCTCTAGCATCTCCAAGCTCAAAGACCAACTCATCCACTTCTCCACGCGCTCTTACGCCTTACGCATTTCCCCCTATTTACTAAAAAACTCTGTCAAAACCTCCAGTCAGCAATGACTAGGCCGTCCCGCCTTCCTAAAAATTGGAGCAGGATAGAAGCTATCCCTTTCTGCCGGTTTGAAATACATTTTAGCACCTGGAAGACACATAAGTAAAGATATTATGCAAGAAAAAAGCATCAACCTCAGATGACGGATCAATGCTTTCATATCACCATGGTATCTTGTTCGTTACTTCTATGTACTGAAATGGCGCGCAAATTTGCTTGTGCAAACTCATCAGTTTTGCTAAATTTCTCGTTATTCCAACGTAGTGCGAAATTGTTTCGAATTAAAAAATTATTAGAATTAACGCGTAAATTTTGGAAATGCATGTAGCAAAGACACTACAACGGTAAATCTGGTAAGCGATAATGGTATGTATAGGTATTCGAACCCTAAAAATTGCATGTTGGAAAAAGGTGTATTAATCTATCCGTCTGATTTTCCTGTTACCTTCGCAGCGTTTCCTGCGCTAGACACTAGGAATAGACGACACTACAGGAGAGACGGCGCTGTATATTACAATATTAAATTTAGTTTTTCTGCAACAATGTAAGTAAGTAGTCAAATATTGCGATAAGAATCTCCTTATAACTACCCTTTCTAACGAATGTCTTTTTTGAGTATAGCTACGGCAAAACTGGACTATGAAAGGCAAATCAACGACCGCAATAGCTCATTTCAAATGTCAAATTGTGGACGGCTTTCACCGATCGCAATAGGGATTTCACCCCATACTATATAGTATATATTAAATTTTGGATATTAGTAGTTTTTAATTGATTCTATTCAATATATACTGTGTATCTCATTGAAAACTACTAGTATATAACTAAAATGGACCATAGGCATCCTAGGTCTTGACGCACTCAATGACTGGGCTTCAGCATGGTTCTTCCCCCAAAATAATCCCATGGAAACGGCACTCTGGGTAATAGGAGCTCTATTCCTAACCATAGCTCTAATTCTTCTGTTTTGCTTGTACATTTTCATGAAACAACAGCGCCGCCAAACCAAGGAAAGAAAGGAACATCCCTTAATTCCCATGACAACTCTCACACCAAAGCCGACAGAACCGGGGAATCCTACTTTTACCACAACCCAATATACTTCCTTGCGCCACTAATAATTTAATTACCAGTGAAGCTACAATCTATGAATGCAAAAAGGTGACGCCTCCTCCGGCGTGTGAATTGCAGGGCTCCGGAATCAGTCCTCCGGGATGTGGGTTGGAGCAACAACGCATTCCAAGCTTCTCACGCTTACACTATTTATACACATTATTCACACTCTGCTCTCAAATCATTTAATACATGTAATTATTATTAGAAAGTCGACAATAAATACCCCATAGCGAAAGCTCAAGGGGATTACTCTATTAAAAAAAATATAACTAAAATGACAAATGGACGGCTTTCACCGATCACAATAGGGATTTCGCCCCATACTATATAGTATAAATTAAATTTTGGATATTAGTAGTTTTTAATTGATTCTATTCAATATATACTGTGTATCGCATTGAAAACTACTAGTATATAACTAAAATGTCAAATTGTGGACGGCTTTCACCGATCGCAATAGGGATTTCGCCCCATACTATATAGTATATATTTAATTGTGATATTAGTAGTTTTTAATTGATTCTATTCAATATATACTGTGTATCTCATTGAAAACTACTATTATATAACTAAAATGTCAAATTGTGGACGGCTTTCACCGATCGCAATAGGGATTTTGCCCCATACTATATAGTATATATTTAATTGTGATATTAGTAGTTTTTAATTGATTCGATTAAATATACACTGTGTATCTCATTGAAAACTACTAGTATATAACTAAAATGCCAAATTGTGGACGGCTTTCACCGATCGCAATAGGGATTTCGCCCCATACTATATAGTATATATTAAATTTTGGATATTAGTAGTTTTTAATTGATTCTATTCAATATATACTGTATATCTCATTGAAAACTACTAGTATATAACCAATATGTCGAATTGTGGACGGCTTTCACCGATCGCATTAGCCTATTTTTCAAACCGGCAAAAAGTGAAACGGGAAAACAAAACTGTAGAAACTAGCTGGAACCCCTAGAGTGGGGAAAGCATCACCATTCCTCCGACTCGATTTCCCTATAATCAAATTCTATTAAATTATTATTTAAAGTACAGTTTGCTTGTATCTGTCACTCATCAAAATTCGCCAACATTTTATCATCCCTTTTTTCCATTACAAACTTTCATAATAATCCGATTACGAGGTTAGACTTTCACAAAGCCCTCAAGCTCTCATCTTCTCAGCGCGAGTACACGAGGTATGCATTAAAAGTTTGGCACAACTTTGCTTCCCTCCCTTGAAATTGCTTGAACATGTGACAACCATTTGTGAAAGTGTAAGGAGGGTCAAAGTATGACGATAGCAATGGAATGTGAGACTCTTCGTTTCGGATTTTAGAAGAATCACGAACGACTCAACCCTTCCTTGACTTTCTTCGCTTTCTCCATCCTTTACTTTTCAGTCCACTTTCATATCCATAGTCCTACAAACTCTATTTCTTCCATCTTATCCTCACTATAGCCTCTGTTTTAGTCGTCGTAGGAAGAGAAGGAAATGCTCATATTTGATTACCTCTAGGACTCGTTGATAGGAAGTAAAACTCACCTGCATATTTTACGACAATGTCTCGAATGAACATCTTATCAACCGAAACGAGTTGTACGTTTATTGCATGCCCGCCTTTGCGACATGAATATTCGGCTTCATCCTTTGCCGGGCCCTTAATTTTGATGAATGTGCCGTCCACACAGCCGTACACATTCGGAAAATTCGCAAAGGCTTTAAATCCAGCTTTCCTATCTCCATGTGCATCTCTGAAATTAATTAATTGTCCTCTTCTTTCGACGAGAGCATTAGTGACGGCTTCAATGCAATTGCTTACAGTTTGAAACCCCGTGAGAAGATGCAATTTGCTTTTGATACGACCCCATGGCAAAAAAACTGGAAAAATGAAACAGATTATCAAAACAACATAATTCAAAACTGTACTGCCTCTGTTGGTCTGCCTAAATATGCTAGAAATAAGGAGTATCAAAGACAATGTGCTTTCTAATCCCTCGCTTGAGTGCTCAGCTGTAATACGAGGACCTTCATGGGACACGGTAAATACTGAGATGATTAAATGAAAATAGAGAAAGTTGCTTTCTCCTAGGAAAATAGATTTACTTTAGTACATAAAGGATGGACGAGCAGAGGGATGGAACCATTTGCGAATCAACTTTGTTCCGGCAATCCTTCCCTAAACTGGCAAGCAGTTGCAAGAGGAAATACCTGTAAAACGTAATCTTCTGTCCATGCAATTAAAAAATTAGACTTACTTCAATGCAATCAAAACCATTTCTGTTGGACTTAGAGCTACACTCCGTTGAGTTTGACGACTAAGGTCTTTCCTCAACGCATCCACGATCATTTTAATTGTATCTTTACTCATACGATAATTCGCTTTGATTTCCTGATCAGTCAAATCTTTTAACGGATCCCGAGGAATTCTTTGCCTCCTTTCTCTATTCACTCTTCCGTCGGCTATAAGAAAAGCTCCAATGGCACCGTACATTATTGAGAATTAGTTCCAAAGAAGAGTAGCTTTAAAGAAATTACACATTCAGGATTCAATCCTAGTTTTAATCAATCCCTCCACCACAATTCTTTCAGTCACTACTTCGTTTTCCATTAGTTTTAAAGATGAGAAATTCAAATTTTCTGCTTTTGGACTAGTTCACAGCACCTCCTTTTATCCCTAAACATACTCTTTCGTATTTACGACGAAGCCCCAATTTTCAATAATACACTAAGTTCACTGCGGACTTACTTAAAATTAAGATTTTACTTGCGTAATTATCCAAGTTATTTCAGACTTAATGACATCTGTCACTTAAACCAGTTCTCCCTCCAAAACATGAAAAACGCGCTCTTGTACACGATTGGCTACGATCTACTACATATCATTGCATATGAGGTACATGTTACGAGTAACTCGTTCGCAACTCCTCTCATCTACGTGTGAGCCGCCCGCATCTTGCTCGCAGGCAAAGTTACGTACGAGTAGAAAAAGTTTCCATGATCGGGCCCCTGGTTAGGCGTGGTTAGGCGATACGGATGGCCGACAAATTCGACTATGTAGCCGACCCGACAGCTGTCGAGTGCTAATTAGCCGATTCAAAGAACTTTCGCTCTGTTTGTTGTGTTGTTCGCATTCCTGTGTCATCCATTTAATAAATTCATGTATGGCTCAGTCGAATACCATTCATCCGCTAACAAAGTAGAAGGACAAACTTGAAAGGAAAGGGAGTAGGACTACAGATAAAGAGAGTTTGAAATCGTTGTTATTATTGTGACTTCACAGCACTGAGGGGCCAAATTCAAACCAACAACAGTAATGAACTTCGCGTTTGAATTTTGGGCCTCTGTGTTGTGAAATCACAGCAATAAAAATTGCAGCAGGATAGAAGCTATCCCTTTCTGCCGGTTTGAAATACAATTTGACACCTGGTAGTACACATTTGAAAGAAATTATTCAAGAGAAAGGCATAAACCTCAGAAGCGGGATAAATTGTTTCATATCACCATGGATATCGTTCGTTACTGCTATGCGCTGAAATGGCGCGCATGTTTGCTTCTGCAAACTCATCATTTTCGCTAACTTTCTTGTAATTCCACCGTAGTACGGGACGATGTAATGAAGGTACTACAACAGTGAATCTGGTGAGCGGTAATCGGATGTAAAGGTAACGTAACTGTAAAACTGTAAGCAGTAAAAAGATTTATTTTTCTATTCGTCTGATTTTCCCCGTTACCTTCGCAGTATTTCCTGGGGTAACTACTGGAAATAAACGACACTCCAGGAGAGCCGGCGCAGGATATAACAATGTTTGATTTAGGTTTTCAACAATAATGTAAGTCAGTACTTCGCAAATAGTTTGCGACAAGCATATCCTTACCCTACCCCTACTAACGAATGTTTTTTGAGTTTAGTTACAACAGAAACCAGGCTCTGGAAGGCAAATCAAGGATAGCAAAAGCTCCTACTATGTCCTTATTGTTACTATCCAGTAGATTTTATATAGATTGCAATGAAAATATACTACAAATCTCATGTATACCTATTAGTATATAACTACTATATCAAATTTTTAACGGCTTACACCGATCGCAATAGCAATTTGGCCCCATAGTATATACTTTATTAATTTTGTTGGATATATAGTAGATTTATATAGATTCTAATAGATATTCTCTATACTTTTAATTTAAATCTACTAGTATATAACTAGTATCTCAAATTGTTAACGGCTTTCACCGATCGCAATAGCGATTTCGCCCCATAGTATATACTGTAGTTATTTGTTGGATATATACTAGACTTAAATAGATTCTAATAGATATTCTCTTTACTTTTAATTTAAATCTACTAGTATATAACTAGTATCTCAAATTGTTAACGGCTTTCACCGATCGCAATAGCAATTTCGCCCCATAGTATATACTGTAGTTATTTGTTGGATATATAGTAGATTTATATAGATTCTAATAGGTATCTTTTATACTTTTAATTTAAATCTACTAGTATATAACTAGTATCTCAAATTGTTAACGGCTTTCACCGATCGCATTAGCCTATTTTTCAAACCGGCAAAAACGAAAATTTCAAACTCTCTAAAACCTTGAGGTATTAAGTGGCAGGGCCATCATATTGGTAGTTTTGTGCCCGTCTGTCGGTGAACACGATAATTCACGAACGGAGGCAGATATTGACATGGGACTTTCTGCATGACGTGGCCGTGACCCCGGCTGGACGCCTATTGGTTCTCGGGACACTGTATCATACATTCAGTGGATTGCTTTTCCCACATCTACACAGTTACCATGACCGTGCTAGGTTTACTGCGGGCTGAAACTCCTCACTTCAAATTTAATTTGAAAATAGTTTTGAGTAGACTTTAAATACTTAAAATACTTTAGGGCACTTCATGCAAAAAAACGGCATCTTCCTTGCCAAAGCGCTGTGCTGGCTCAAAGTTTGAGATATGACTGCCCATATTAATCATTTGAAGTCTGCATCTGCACCATTAGCATGGGCCGTTTCAGTAAAGACCCTTAAATGGTCCTCTGCTCAAAACTATTTTCAAATTTTAATTTAAAGTGCTGAGTTTGGTCCTACTCCTGTTGTCCTCCTGTTGAGTTCACGTGGCCTCAACGAGTCATTGGGCTTATTGTGTTATACGATGAGACGGTTCCTAGGTATGTTGCCACATACTGCTAACACATACAGATATACCATTCAAAGGCGTTTATATTCTCTTAGTTTTGATATTTTTCAAAATTCCTCAATTTTGTATTGTATTGTAAAGGAGGTGCCCGTTGGTTGACAACAGGCGCCGACGTAGCCACAAATAGGCTAATTGCGGACTATCCTCAGTTCACAACAGTGCTTACGCACTATGATTGCTGTTGAAAAAAAAAATTCCTCAATACTGTTCAAAGTTTCGAAATCGCTCAATTGTAATCCCAAATGATTATGTTTGGAAAAGATGATTTCGCTTCAAGAAATATGATACGTACGTCGCACGAGCTATTGATTAGACGGGGGAACGGAAATACTTTCATAAGTCTCCCCAATGCACTACTTTCATAAGTCACCAACTACAGATTTACCACACGCTATTATAATGGTTAGGTGTTGTTGCTATGGAAATAGCAACAACGTAATGTATTGTGAATTCGCGAATTTGAATTCGCAAGCCCGCCAATCTCACGCTAAGCCATTCATAGCTGTAATGCTAAATCATCTCTGTCGTTTTCTTCTTAATTTTTATAATTATGAAGAAGTTTAACAGCTTAGATTTTAAGTCCGTGTAACAAGGGGAAACACTAAGTCCAAGCCTCTGGAATAAGTTTCTTGGAAAATTGGTGCAGCATCTGGACAATAGCAGAGGAAATGGTATTATAGTTAACGGCATGGAAGTTAAAATTCTTATGTACACCGATGATTTAGTTCTTCTATCAGAAACGAAAAGGGATTTACAAATTTAAATAGACGACCTGAAATTGTATACTGAACAGCAATATCTAACTGTGAACCTGCAAAAAACTAAGGCAATGGTATTCCGGAAAGCCGGTAGGTTAGGAAGAAAGATTAAGTTCAACTGGAGAAACAACAATGTAGATATTGTAAGGGAGTATGTTTACCTAGGAATATCGTGTAAGAGCTCTGGTGTACATAACAAAGCGAAAATCCCCTATATGTTAAAAGCCAAAAACGCATTAGGCGCCCTGTTTAACGTGTTCTGGAGGGCAAGCATAGCCGACGTACGAACCCATACAAAACAGTTTAACTCTCTTGTTAGGTCAATCCTATCGTATGGAATGCCAATTTGGGGACTAATGTACACTGATAGTTTCGAAATGTTCCACACTAGCTTTCTGAGAAGGATAACTAAATCCCCAGATGCTGTACCAGGTTATTATCTCAGGCTGGAAACTGACACAGACAATATCTTGCTATATATCATTGGTGCTGTCCTGCAGTTAGTGTTCAGAATTCTTAAAACTGACCATGTCATAACTAGGCACATTTTCATAGAATCAACTAAAAATAAATGTAAAGATCTTAGATTTAACTGGTTTATGCAGTTACAAACACTTTTTGATAAAATGGATATTGATGTGAACGTAACGGATCTTAATGTAGCAACACGGGGAAGCGACAGCAAGCGTATCCTAGCTTCTGTGAAACAAAAACTTATCACTGAAGATGTGAAACGTATGCTAGAGAGTACACGCGTGTACAAAACAATTAAGGAAAGGGTAGGGCTGGCTGTATTTTACGATAAAAATCTAAAATGACATACAGTCTTACTAATTCAGCGTCTTGGAAATGGACTACCCTATGTCGTTGTCAAGGGAAAATGGTATGCTCTGAATGCTATGTGGGATATATGGAAAGGTAGTGTTGAACCTACCAAATGTAGTATATGTAATCTCAAGAAACCGGAGGATGTGTATCATGTTATGTTCGAATGTCCACATTACAAACGCATCAGAGGTAATATTACTAAGTCGTTAAATCTAGATCAAATTTCAAGAGAGAATTGCCTCCTTCAAGTATTCCACAAAGTTGTAGAAAAAGAATTAGAAATGTTTTGGGAGTCAGCTATGCTGACAAGAAAATTCTTCTTGGAAGAATGACAAGCTCTTAAAATAATGTAATTGAAAATGAATCGAGCGTTTTTTATTGTACGCCCGACTCAGCGTCAAACTATGAATTTTTGAGTAACCGAGTTAGCAGCAGCTATTGTAGGGGCCGTGCTTTATAGTAAACGGCCGTATCAATCGAATAAATATCTATCCATATATCTATCTAGGAATCTATAGGAATCTATAGAAATCTATAGAAATCTATAGAAATCTATAGAAATCCATAGGAATCTACTATATATACCCGAGTATATACTATGGGACGAATCGCGATTAGTGAAACCGTCCACATTTCGAGGTTAATTGCAAATGCAGTGTTTTGTGCAATGGAATTGTTGATCAAATGCGTCTCTTAGTGCAACCGGATTTGTTGCTACTAGTTATTTTGCAATCAACAATTCCATGGTGTATATGTAGCCATTACAGATTAGATACATTTAATATCTTGGTCACTAAATTCGATTGGAGTTCAAACCGGCAGAAGGGATAGCTTCTATCCTGCTCCAATTTTTATATCTTCCGCAATGTCAGTGCCAATCTTAATTACTGTAACAACTGGGTTCTACCTGGACAATATCCAGGTAGAACCCCCGGGTTTCTCGTCCTCCCAATCCCTACATTTTCATTCCAATCCTCGTAGGAGTGAGTTGCAAAGTTTGTTTTACACACTAACCGCCTTCCTGAAGCCGAACAAGTACTGCTTAGACAGCAGCGTCTTTAACGAGATCAAGTCAGAGTTGAAGGAGGTGGTAATGCTATAAGAATCATAAAAGGAATCGGCCAAATAGCACCCGACGGCCGTCGGGTCGGCTATATAGTAGAATTTGTCGGCCGTCCGTATCGCCTAACAAGGACCCGATGTGTCGGCTATCTAGGTCTCCTCCTCCACTGCTCAGCATTTAGTAGATCGTAGCGTTCTCTGGCATGAAGCTTCTATAGCAAGAACTTCGGAATTTTTCGCAATTCGCAACAGCACAACATCATTCACTAGAAAATCATATCTCAAGCTGTATTACACAAGGAGCAGTGTTGAACACTTAACATGTTAACTGTGTCACAAACGAAAATGATCAATGTAAAATCTTCGTCAAATCTGTATTTTATTTCTTTGCAACCGAAATGTTTGATTCTATCACAGAAGAGCGTAAAATCCTACTTTGGATTTTAATACATTGTATTTCTGACAATATGATTCAATCGAAAGTTATGCTACACCCCAAACCCACATCAGAGCACCACCACCAGGATTATGCTTACGTAAATAAGCTTTTATAAATATTCGTTTTCCGTAACGTCATTCCTTCTGATTAAATTTCGATTGGATAATCAAACGGTAAGTTTAGTATAGTGCCTGTGTACAAGTTGTACAAAAACTTAACTACTCCATCATATATCACAGCTTGGATACACTGTAACAAACATGAGTATCTGCTTCAGGAATGTCGAAGCGTACAAAAATACAGGACACTCAAATAACGGCACGGTACGACTTGAGCAAGAATACCTGCAAATAAAGGCGGAAATAATACTTACTAATTATGTATATATACTAGTTTCACAATATCACATTCAAGTTGTGACAAACTGATCAAGTCCAAGGGGTAGCGATGCACAATGTACCACCAATACCAACTACAACTAGGTAACACCCAAATAGCTCCGCTTGATTGTCGTTCGGAGGAATTCATTTGTCATCCCGGGGTTATTGCAGCCTCAGGTAAAAACCGCCAAACTATATCAGCTGCCTGTAGCTGGACCATTAAAAAAGGCACACAATTCTCTTCGACACATTGCAATAGCTGAGAAAACGTGTTGGGTAAGGTTTAAGCGAATGAAAAATTTCCTGCGGTTGCTACAAGCTCGAATGTCATCCCAGTCATTATGATAATCTTGATCACGCGTTACAATCTGGCTTTGACAGGAATAACTACAAATCTAGGAACTGTAAACGGTAGCATGATTTCGACAATCAGTTCGAAAGATCAAAGAAATCGTAAGGATGGGCTAATGCTCTTCATAGCGCAAAAACGTTGAGAGGAAGAGGGCTGATTCTAGCTGTTATCCTCTCTCCGGCAACACGTTCTCCGTCGACGACCAGATTTCCAGTAATTCCACCTTCAGCGACTATAGTAAATTCACGTACCGGGACGTACGTAACACCCTGTACTTCGGTGTGTAGTCCTAAAAGATATCATCATTATTGCTACGGTATGTACATAGAACATAGCTGAAGTTTCAAGAAATATTACTAAGTTTGGCACTCAAACAAACCTTTGTCCAGTCCAAGTAAATACTTTGTAGCACAAGCTCTTCCGGCACTTTTCTTGAGAAATGTTAGGTGGATAACGCCATCATTTGGTTTTGCCAGAGGAGCGAAAATTAAATCTGATCCAATATAGGACTGACAAGATGAGTAGACGCACAAGAAGTCATCAACTAATTCCACGGAATTCCCAGTGGAATCGTTATCGCCTGCACTGTCCCCCGGCTCCCCCGACGCCGTGGATACCGCATTTGGTAATACGTACGAAAGTTTAGCATTATAGTGACGTAGTTTCATTAGCCGCAAAAACGACCACAAAGTAAATCTGGGCTCTCCTATCGCTCTGAGGACTTCACTCTCGATATCAATGTCGGCAAGTAAACCCCATCCAACAGACAGAAACGAATGGAGCTTTTTATTATCCAGAGTAACCTCAGTCTAGGTAAAACCAAATAACGTTGTAGGTACAACGTTAGCACAAACTCGGACCTGCTCTAGAAATAAGTATGGTAACTTACTAAGTTCACAGGAATAACACGGCCTCTCGCAACTGCTAAAGTGGTACACAGGACGGGATTTTTCAAGTAATCATCTGACTCCTCAGAATATGCAGCTAAAGAACGAGCTAGTCCATTTCCGGACCCACCCGCTATTACTCCAACAGGCAGCTAAGAGACAATAACACATTACATTGATAAAACTGGTTCAGCGTGTCAACTGTCGAATTGTTAAAGTTATTTTATTACCTTAGAAATTTCATCAGCGTCATTCCTTGACCTTAAACCATTGACAATCTCAAAAAGCAAACCATCGCCTCCAAGGGAAATAATCCCATGGACATCACTAAAATTTGCAGTGCTAGCAAAAGATGACGCATGACCAGCTGCTTGTGTGATTAAAACTTCCGCGCGGATCCCAGCTTCCCGTAAAATCGGAGCAACTTGTTCCTAAAAAATAAATGCAAACATAATCCAGCTGAAAAATTTCACAGTATACACAGAACCAATTACTGCAAAAGTCCTCATACCTGGTATAAAGCTACGGTTTTGCCTTGTCCACTCTTAGGGTTCATGATTACAACATATTTGAGCTGAAGTAAGCTAGACGCTGCTACAGCAAGATCCAGTTCAGACAAAGCCTTCTTAGACATGTGGCCAGAACGCGTTCGGGTGCCTTCTTCTTGGTCATTGCTGTTAGGTATTTTAGATTCTAGCTTTTGCATATCCGTCGAAGAATATGTATATCTCCGACTAAGTTCCGTGCTGGAAGCATTCTCAAGTTTTCTCTTAACGATTCTTAAAGTTATATCCCTCCAATCTGTAGCTAATGCAAGGTTTTCTCCGAATATTTGTCCCGGTTTTTGCACTTTAAACAATAGTAAAACTCGTTGCCGTAGTTTTGTAGGTCTCAATAGACCATGCCGCCGGCTTTTAGGATACAGGTAGTAGCAGACATAAGCAGCATCAAAATCTAAACGTTTGTTTTTCTCTTGCTCCGATCGGAGAACTTCACATCCAAAAATATCTTCGATAGCAAACTCTTCGATTATCTTCCCCGCCTTCAATGACTTCAGTCTCAGCTTACAACTCGTCAAACAAACATGGTACGCATCTCCGCCACGGCTCATGCAGGAAAACACATCACTTTTTAGTTCTTCTTCCTCTTTCCCCATCATGCAGCGGTACAACCTGCGTATTTCAAAACCACACAAGACAATTAATATTTGTGTATACCATATTCACTCATTCATCCTTGGAAATAATCCCCGTACCATGTACAATACAACTCTGTTTCGCCTACACAAATACATAAAACTATTTCCAGGATAAATCGGTCCAAATCAAGACTAGGAACTAAACGAAAACGTAACACGAGATTCAGCTGTAATTATTTGAGTAACGTCTAAAACAGAAGCGTCAAGAAGGATTCGTATACTTTTTAATCACATACGCCGTCCCGAGATTCTCTCTACAAGCAAATAATATAGCAAGCTCTTCCAATGTGCACGCTAAAAGGGCAGATTAATAGGGAGCTGAATGCATGCGCAAGCTTACTTGGCGATGATAAAACTCCGCACTTAGAAATAAATTGAGTAGGGAAGCAGCTGATATTTGATTGTATTCTTCCCTCTTGTTTTACCTGAATCACACCTGAGAATTTCGCCTTCATGCTCTCCACGAGAGCTTAAAGATGAGAATGAGTTACTACAACAAGTGATGTTGACAGGCCAAGCACTCTAGTAGAGCTCCGAATAAGGGTTGCCCAGCCGTAGTTAAGTAAAAAGAGTTAATGTCTGTATACATACAACACATCATGCACCTCCTTTACTTAGCTCAACTATTTAGCCACTGCACTCTTATACCGTACAAACACCAAAACCAAATGCAAGTAACCAAGCCAGAAAAGCATGAAGTTGCTCGTTGCTCCCAGATTTCATTGCTTAATGCTCTGCACTGGTGATTACGAAATGGGAATATAATCGCCCATCTAATTTTCTCGTGCCTCTCATGCACGCGAGCACGTACGGTAATAGCACCAGCCATAACCACTCTCATATGCCAAACCACAGCAAAAGTTAGGACTGCTTCTGAATCTTCCGTAAAAATTACTACACACTTTAAATGTCCTAATACTTTTAGTAAGTATACTCATTTTTGCCAAGAAGCCAGAAGAATAAAGGTCATATCTTCTCACCATTGCTAAACAAACGTTGCATCTTTTCTGCTAAAGCATGCGATTAAATAAACTCTGTATATACCTGTTAGCCTCATGAGTATTCAAAACATCGATCTATCCTTTGGACATTAAAAGTCAAAAACAAAACAGGAGTAAAATGTTTAATTACTCGCTACAGTTAATATCATTTGGTAGGACTAGGCCTTTAGTGCAATGAGCTGAATCCTATGCAAAGTCTTCTCTGGTATGTTTGAGCCGAGTTCAAACTGGAAACGGAAATTTCTGAGCCCTAAGCATCTTAATTGCACCAAAGGTGTGATAAGCCTCACTGAAGACGATGAGCAGTTGGGAAAACTCATCATGTCTGGACTTAATGAAACTTTCACGTGGGAATAGGAGTACAAACCGTTACGCTTATAAATAGTTCTTATTCGGAAACAAAAAAAGTATTAAAGGAAAGGGATGCGCCATGAGCCGTCAATGTGATAAAGGGAGATATGTATACGAGAAAAGAGGTACACCTCGCCTCTCACAAATGAAGGAATTGGTAAATATAATTCTCCTCCAAAATTAATAAGAGCCTAGTATTCCTATATCTCCCTTTACAAAAAAAGTATTCCTTCACTTCCTAGCTTGAAATAACATTCACTCCCTTGGCGCTTTAAATGAACGTGGTAGTGACACGGCTCTTTCAGTAACGCTGCTCCAGTTCTGAAGAATAAACGTTTCCTAGTTGCCCGTTTGCCAGTGATCTGTTTCAATGCCATGTATCACGTCCATCATAAATGTTTACCAACTATAAAAGCAATGAAACGTACCAATCTACGTAAAACAGTGTGCGAACTCCTTAACCGGCACCGGTATATCCAACTTGCACGATACGATGGTCATCTTCAACGTTTCTCATCCTACGCTTTTTTCTGTAAATAGCGGCTGCTTCTATTCTATCATTGTTAAATCAGCTGTCAGGAATACGTTTAACACTGATTACTTATGGCCATTGGATGTCTGTATTAGTGCCTTCGTATGTCATAGTGAAAAAAGAATCGCCGGGTCCCTCATTAATCATTTGGGACTTCCCGGAGAACACATCATTTATTCATGAATATCAATGAAAACCGCAAGTATGTTGTACACAATGTCAGAAAATGAAATGCCAAACCATTTATGATGTAAATTTTTCATCGACGATCTATACTTTTTAGTTGATATTTCGCCGCTGATAGGAGCAATAAAATTGACAATTTTGACAGTGCTACTCGGACGGCATTTTTTTCCTGCATTGTGTTTTTGTGTTCATACTTCCGCTCACTGCAATCGATATTCGATCAAACAGTCCTCACGGTCATTTCCATTAACTGGCTCGACAGATTGTGGAGTAGTCAATTTATCGTTCAAGGTTAGCTGCCTAACTGTCTACGAATTATTTCGTTACTTATTATATAAAATATTAATATAGAAAACGTTTCATGGTGTCTGTTTTTTAGTTCCTCTAACAATATTATATAATATAACCTCCTAGGCAAGTAGTCTCTTTTACTCGGAACCTCCCAATGTCCGAGTAAAAGTCGCCTTAATTGGCTATATTGCCGAGGAGAATCCCGTATGTTCTTTGTATGCCGACCGGTTACACAGATATAGTAAGCCCGTCGACGTAAATGATACACCCGCGAGCCGACTTCCGAGTGCATCAAAAATCACAGTGAATTCACTCACTTGTTCATATTTTAATGCATTCATATTAATTCCTTGGCTATCTGCCACTGTCGGAAACGGGAAAATAACGTCACATGCAGCATTTAAATTTTGAAACTAGGCATTACTTAGATATGTATATACTTTTTGATATCGCAATAGTATAATTTCGGAAATTCAGATGAGCTAGCCTGCCACAGCACTTAGATGTCAGATTTATTGTGAAACTTATAGTAGTTTAACGGTTTTGAAGTCATTTACTTCAACGAGTGAATCAGATTGTGACTGAGTTGGGTGATTCTGTTATTTGTAATTCATCCGTTATAATTTCAATCATGAGTCAGTTATCACACATTTGATTTGACTAAGGAGATTGTATTTACCTTTAATTCGATTGCGACTTTGCAGGTAAGTATTGCGAATTGAATTTTAAGGATAAAGTTTCGGGTGCATAAAGTACATTAAGTCTTTTGAAGTAACATTTTGTTTTTGGTATAGATTTGTGTTGCTAATACAATGGCCATGGTCGGTGTAGAAGAATGGAGGAACACGGGGTTGAGGGAACAAATGGTTCGGAAGATGTAAGAGATTCTCCTTATATATTTCTTATGTTACCAATAATAATGGTAGGGCATGCCACAAAAGGTATATTAATATTAGGACGCCCACTAATAAAATAATCATGACTCGTGTGAAATTTAATGATCCTGGATAAATTGAATTTTTTGTAGAGAGGAAGCGATCCAGCACTCTGGAACACCGGTTGCTAAAACTCCAATTGAAATGGAAGCGCAAGTGTTTTCCAAAGCTAAAACAAGGGTAACTTATGCACTAAAAACATTTAGGACAGTAATTAGTTATTTTTACGTATTTTTCAGTTTCATTTTCATAGCAACATGATGTAGGTATTTACAAGTTTTTTTGATGATGCTTTCAGGACGAATACCTAAGCTTTGTTGCAAGACTCATTCTGCATATCAAGGAAATCAATAACAAGAATGCGGGAGGTATGATGGGCATGCAGAATGCCGGCAAAGGTGTGCGAGACTAGTTAGCCCTGTTAATGTAGTTTATCGATAGTTTTGATTAGGATGCGATTTTAAATAGGCACTGAATTTTATTCATGTTTAAGGACCTGGTCCGGGGCAAGTAAATATGGGGCATTTGCAAGCTGGTCAAGGGAACATGAATATGATGAATCAAGGAGGCATGGGTATGATGAACCAGCAGGGCATGATGAATCCGAATTTGGGATCTAATCAAAATACAGTTTCGCAAGTTAACTCCATGATGCCTCAGCAAACTCAGCAAATGAATAATCAGCAATCGAATCAAGGGCAAGTGATGGGTCAACAGGGTTTCATACCGCAAAATCAGCTCCAAAATGTTCAACTTCAGAACCCTAATATGGGCCCATCGATGCAAATGCATTCTCAACCGGGAATGATGAATCAGCAAATGCAAAACGTGGTGCAAATCCAAGGTCAGCAATTACAAGGTCAGGGCGGTCAAATGCAACCTCAACAGATGCAAACCATCCAGATGCAGGATCACATGAGAGGAATCAGCAATATGCAAGTCGGTGGCATGCAAATGCAAAACCCTAATCAGGTCTTAGGCAACACTTTATCTAATCCATCAATGGGAGGCGGGGTTAATACCATGGGCATTCAAAACCCAATGGGTAACGTTCAGTTCCAGAACCAGCAATTAAATATGTCCAATTCTCAGATTCCTGGCGAATCTCAGTTGCGGAGCAACGTGCAACACATGACTGGTTCCAATCAACAAATTCATCCAGGACAAATCCAGGGACAGATCCCGATGCAAAATATGATGAACTCTGCACAACAACAAGGTGATTAGGCATCAGGAACAATTTAACGCATTGTTTGTGTGTAGTTGAATCATTTTTTAAAGTTTTGTTTGGTCTTAGTAAACCGCCCAGGGGGACCCGGACAAATGGGAACGAGAATGATGGGCGCATCTGGTGGCATACAATCTCAAATGAATAAATCTCAGCCGCATCATAGAATGCATCGACCTCCTAGCGTAAGTTTGCTTTTTACGTGACATTTTACATCTCAATCGTCATTGCTGAAATTGTTGGCTTTTGTTTTCAGATGGAAAATTTACCTATAATGGGTAACTACAATTCTTCAAACATTATGAGCCGTGGGGCGGCACCATCACAATTTGCTCCTAACCCCGCTCAAGGAATGGGCCAAACTCCATCTCCGGGTCCCCCGAAGTAATTTTTTCGTTGATGCAGCGCTATGTAGTAGCCTAAGAATCTAAAGCTAAACAAACTTTGTTTTGTTGTATTTGAATTTGCAGTCAAATTCCCACGTACGTAGGATCTCCTGGCCAACCAAGTAGGATGCCTAGTCCAGCTACGGCAGGGATGGCTACATCTATGAATCTTCGCTCATTTCCAGGTGCTGGAGAGTCTGGATTTATTGTTGCTTTTTTGCTTATTTGTATTACTTTCGAAATCGTATCTATATTTATTTTAACTATACCTAGGGCACGGAGTTCCATCACCTCAATCATCGTTGAACACTCCGGCTTCGATGGCCACGCCTAGTCCGGGCCCTCGAAGCGTTGACGATCAAGCGTGTCAAGAGAAAATCAAAGAACTCAGGAGGTACATCGATTTGTTGCAAAGAATGATTGCAAAAATAGGAAATGATGGTAAGGAATACTATGCATCTCATTTTTTATAAGTATTTTTTATTGCGTTTAGTAATTATGTTGCTAATCCTTTTACAGATGTTGAAAAAACCAGCAAAATGAAGAAGCTATTAGAAATACTTACAAATCCCAACCAAAGAGTATCGATGGATATTCTACTCAAATGTGAAGCTGCATTGAAGAAAATGGAAAAGGTAAAGCCTAATTCACTTGCTTGCCTCTGTTGTATGTCTTGACCTCTTCAGGGTAAATTTATACCGTTGTGTCAATTGAAATTCCTATGTCTCGTGCAGACGTCCCTGTCGACTAGATATATAGTTTACATTCGTGTGCACCTGATTGTAAACAGTTTGCATAATGAGACCCCTGTATGTAAACGGTTTACAATTATAGGCCCACGTTTGTAAATCGTTTACAAATAGGTGCCTACAAATGTAAACCGTTCTCAAATAGAAATGCCTAAATGTAAACGCTGCGGATGTCCCATCTGTATATCTTGGAAGAAATTTTTAAGTTGTAGGTAGTCAATATGCTGCTAGCACCATTACGAATTCCTATTTTTTTAAACATTTTTACGAATATTTCTACTGACACACTTATTAGACAAACACGGATTGACATTATATGATTGGACTTGGTGAATTTTAGTGCATGTGTAACTGATAGAATATAAACAATTCACATGTAACATAATGATAATTATTTTTATTTAAGCAACAAAATGACGCAGGAATGTTCACAACAACACCTCAGCCTTCTATTGTGACTACGAAAGATTCACAAGTCTCACCATTTCAACAACTTATGGATAGCTTGCTTAATCTATTGCGAGTACCATCGTCCAGTCACACTCTCCTTCGCACGTTTAAGCCTACAGTTGAAGCGCTGTCTGGCCATTCTTGCAGGTATATGCGGTTTAAATTGATATGTTATGAATTTATGCTTATCACCATGCTTTATGAATCAATTGGAATCGCTAAAAACAAATTTACAACAGCGCTTCCGCACAAACGGACGATGACGAGGGAATGCTGGAAGTTGAACGGAAAGAAAATGATCTACCTCCCTTGCTAAAAAGAGAAATACGGACGCTAGATTCTCGATTCAAGGTAGAATATGGTGGTTATTCTCCTCTGGCTATGCTGTATTTGAGAGTTGGTGTGTTACAATTAATATGTAATCACAATATTGATCTTTCTGCAGGTTTGCTTGGGTCACAGAGGTGGTGGTATCACGAGACTAACTTGTATATTGAATGAATTCAGGCTACCAAAAGTACCCCCATTAAAAATTAATGTTCGAAATGATTACCCGTTCGAGCCTCCTGTGATTGTCGAACTAACGAAAGATTACAGTAAGTAGTAGTACTCTTTAAGGCTCGTACATAGCATGCAAAACTAGATTAGACCAGTCTGGGTATGGTCAGCTTAGAATAATATAAAATTAATTGGGTTTAATTTATTTATTTCCAGCTGCTACATCCTTTCTGTTGGCCGTGGCTCGAGCTCTAAAATCAAGACTACTTCATATGCCTAAAAATCACTCAGTAATAGAGCTATTATATTTATGGGAAATGTGCGTGCGACAGGCGTCAAATCCAAACCCAAGTTCAACGAATACGTCTGCTATTACTGCCAGTCCCAATTCAGCTATACTTAACTTAGGATTATGAATGATTATTATTTTGTGACTAAGCTCTTCTACTTGTACGTTTTAAAAGTGAATAAAAGTAAGATCATGTTATTTTCAGGCTTTTATTGATCGCTATGAGTTCCTTTTACTAAATGTATACTGTGTGTGTTCCAGTGCTTGTATATGTTGAATTACCATTATTTAAGTAGCTGTTGACTCCGGCGTTTAATTTTGTCTCAAAGTCTCCTGAGAATGTTCCTTTGACGATTGTCATTAATTTAATGAACTTCGCTCTTTGTCAATCGTACGACCTTCGTTCAACTGTTTTTTTTGTTGTTAATTCAATTCAAGGCACCAGTGAGTTATTTATTTAATAGAAATTGTGACCTGTAAATTTGTAAGACAGGATCAAAGCGAAATTGGAACTCTGTGAATTTTTTAAATTGGGGAGATTCTTTACGACTGATTAGCGTCCCATACCTACTTCTATTGCTTGCCACTGATGATATAGAATGTCCTGAATGATATAATCGGAAACCAGCTTTTAGTTTTCACAACTATTTGAGAAAATTTAAAGGAAATGTCGAAAAATTTTGTACACGGAACGTGTATGCATACAAACAAGATGCTCAAAGAAATGAGAATGTGTACACTTAGTATTATTTTTCATTTAATGTGTTATAACTCGAGTATTTTATTTTCTCTGAATTTAACAACAATGACTTAACTTCGTGTCAATCTGTCTTTCACATGAACCATAGTCGTTGCTTACAGGAATAATATATCGTACCTATTACTGATTTGCTACATTAGTCATTGTATGTAAACATGTAAGTTCAGCTGAAGTAGAAGAACAAAACGTAGAAGGTAATTCATTCCAAGGTATTTTCCAATATACACAATCCGTTTTAAGTTATAGAAAAGAAAAAATCGTAGGCATACAATTTTGCACATTTCTTCAATTTTAACAATTTCTGCTATCAATCAAGTCATTGGAGATATCTCCTGCAAATTCAAGTTGAATGTTGTTAAAATTTTGCAGACAAACGAGAAAACATCACGTAATACATTGAATATCTAAAGGAGCTTAAAAAATGGCTGTGTGGAGCTGATCATGAAGTTTTTTCTCATAGCCTTAATGAATCTATAGAGAAATAAATATAACTACGCACGCAAGTGTATACTTGTAATAATTAAAGCGTTAATTGGTGATACATTGTTGTGGTAATCGATTTGAACACTATTTCTCACCAATCAGTGCTTTCGCTTTAAATATTTTCGACTACATTTCGATATACTCACTCACACTCTTGCCTCTCCTCCTATCAATTCATTGAATAAACCATCTAAATAATTGCGTTTTTGTTATATTTAATAAGTATGAAGTTTTACTCTCTTGCTTTCTCGAATTACTACATACTTTCTTCCAGATTCATTAAGGATAATTAATGCTTGTGGCGAAACATCCAATTTTTTCAAACAATGCATACGTCACGAATAAAAAAAGTTGTAAAAAGCTTCCGCGAAATCGTCTGCTGGATCATACATAGTTAATGGTAACCTCGATTCCTAAGCGGTAGACCTCATCACATATGTGAGAAAACCGGATGGCTAGGATTCCAAAGCATTATGGTACGGTTGTAATATTGTACGACCATAACTACCGTCTGGTTCAAACATCGTTTTGTTTTACGCACTCCCATTTTAAGAAATTTATCCTTTCTCGAACCGAGAAAATCCTAACTGTTCAGATGTTGCAATTCCTTACATATCTCGCTAATAAATACAATTCATCCTGTTGCGAACTAAGAAAGTCAGCAAATAAACAGATTTCTGTTTAAAAGGTAACTGAACCTCGGAAACGCTCCTTTAAAGTTCCAGTTTAATCTTAGTCTGCTACTAATCGCCCTGTCAAAATACCATCACCCCATTTGTTATGATCAAGGTTTCGGTTCGGTAGCTTCTTACCAATTACACCCAATGAAAAGGTCACTGGTCACCCAGTACCATACAATAATGATACAGCACTTGTATGATGAGCTCAAGTGAAAGGTGGATATAAGGTTATATAACGAATATAGAATGATAAATTAATGCATCGGTAACCTCAACATCCAGGCGGGGGTACTGAGAATAAATATAGAATACAATAACTAATGACAATACTAATTAAAATGCAATTAACACTAATCATATCTATTCGTTTCTTCTCATGATTCTTCAGTCTGAAAGGATAGTAAAACTAGAAGCATCCAGGCACACACATTCCTTCTTCCACGCACGACAGAGTAGTGAATTACTTACAGTAGTACGTTAAGTTTTAAATGTCTTACATGATGTTGAATTATCCGCATTATGTTTCACAAGTATTATGTTGCTTATTCGTACAATGAAATCATAATTCTTATCGACGTTAGACCTGTGTAGCGCTTTGCCATTATCCTCTAGATAGAGACAAAGGACAGCTTGACTCTATAGCTGTAAATAAACTCTTATTATGATGGATATAATATAATTTAATATATATTTTATACATAATGTATATACTCATGTTCGCATTATCGCACCACTTAAACTGTTAGCTTTCTTTCCTTACCATATAATTGTTTTCTTAATCCGATGAAGTTTTGCTAATTATAAGGAATAATTAAATCGTTTATTATGATTTATCTCTCTACAATTAATTAGTTATATAATGCTAATAATACAGTATTTAATGGATAATTTAATGCAGCGATAGATCTATGATTATTGTGTGTGTGTGTAGAAGTAGTAGCATTTTACAGTATGTAATAAGTTGCAACAGTTATAGTTGTATATTTCTTAAAGTAATAAAGTGCATTTATGACTAGCTCACACTAAATAACAACGACTCAGCAAACTGCGGGTTTGCTGCCTTCCGTCATGTAGCTTTATGGTTACTTTTTCTCGTACTTCACCGCTCGTATTGGAGTGATTATTTATTTACATGCGGCCCATTAATTATTGAAGTTCCCCATTACGACCACCATCAGCGACTTACTCTACAATTGTCAGAGTACGCAAACCTTTGTTAGTTTTATTTGTTGATTATTTGGTTTCTTTCAATAATTAACTTTCATTCATCATTTAGTTCATTCATTTCCTCATCCTTTTTACATCATTTGAACACCGGAACTTTTTATATTTCGCGACGGAGGGAGAATCTCAGACATTGTTATCAAGGGATGTAACATGGTATTCTCCGCGTTTTTACAGGTAAAGTTTAATTCTTGTAAGGGTCAACGTAGGCAGTGATGGCTTGGCTTTTGCCTGTAGAAAAGCCTTGAGTGATTTGTTAGCTTTCCGCATGTGTGTACTACTTTAAAGTTATTATTACTTTCCCGACCCTTTTTCACATTAGTTCCAATTTTCCAGTTCCAGCCTGCCAGAATTTTGAGTACAGACGAAAATCTTTTATAGATAGTATATATGTATCGCTATATATAATCCGCTATCAAGTCTAATATCTTCATTCTGACAGTAACCCTATACGAGCCTACTCCAGATTATCATTATGTCAATACATTTATGTACGCTTGTCTTTACTAAAGTCTGTCATTCCTTAGAAATTATTTATAATATAATAATAAGGATCCAGAGGTGACGATCGCGCCGATGAGCAGTTGAGGGACTCACTTATCCACGGGAAACATGTCCGCATTCATCAAGACGTTTAAGTGTAGAACGTTTCTACCGTCTTAATTTGTGAGGACAATAAATACATTTGCCAGTACTCTCACATCTTTCAATTATTAGTTAACAGTTCACTTGAATTATATGTATTCATGTACTTTGCGTGATTAAGGGTAGTAGCACATTTTGTTTCCAGGTTAGCCGCAAAAATCATACTATAGGCCCGCTTGCTTATTTGTTGAAGATAACGACGTCATAGTTAACCTCCAATTCTGTCCTCTTATCTTCAGTGTAAAAGCATTCCCCCTTCGTTCAAATGCTCGTTGTTGGTAACACATTAGTCCTGCAAAGTTGAAGTAGAAATAGTTAATTTTCTCATCCTTGCATGCAAGCCTGAGGGTCAAGCATCACTAATGTACTCCAAAAGAGGTGGTAAACATCCGTCTTCGGAGAAAGTCAGATTGTCAGGAGAAAAGTTGTACAGACTTTACAGAATCATCGAATTGCAGTCTTGTTCAAATGTTGACAGACAGAGAGAACGAGAGTAAAGTAGACTAAAAGTAGAGAAAAGAAGAACTTACTTGTAATTATTCGCTCTCAAATTCAACACCTTAATTGAAGGAAAGGGTTAAACGGCAGTTTCCGTATGACTTCGAGATGAAAGCCTCTCAAATTCTGGAACGGAAACTTCGTAGGGGTAATTGTCGGCGTATTCAATAGAGGAAGTTTGGGAGAGTCGTTTAAGGGAAGCTTGTTTCTGGAGAACAGCTGCTATGGATGGATTGCTTCGTTCCCCATATCTTGTGTCGAGACCCTGACGGAACGCGTTAACTACTCGAATCTGTAAATACAGTAGATTCAGCATAAAACACATCCCCCGTGGTAATATCTTTTTTAGATTCAAATTAGAGAGTAGTATAATTCCAAATATACACGATGTAAAAAATACGCAATCAAAAATAAAGATATCCGTATCCATTCCATCGTTTGAGTAATGAATTAATAAATACATACTCGTACAATTATTTACAAAATATTATATAGGATAAAGAATACAAGATTTATATTGTGTACTAATAAGAACAATAGTCATCACACCAATTGACACAACAGAGCTGATTTACCTCCGACGGCCTTCCCTTCTTTTGCGTATCTCCAATGAGTGACAGCCGTGCAGCCTACCAATTTGCAAAATTGTATAGATACATGTATAATTTGTGGCAAGAATTCATATTCGCACCGTAAGGTGAATTTCATATACCAGATTTGGCTGTGTTAAATGTTGAATTTTTCTGGTTTAAGTGATGAGTCTTTTGCAAAATGATTATTTGTTGGTCAGTGTGTTTTGGTTCATTGGTGTGTTAAGTAATTGCCATTCACTGTTGTGCATTAAACTAAACTAAGAAACAAGTTAACAAAGTGTAACTTTCTACTTGAACTAAACCAAGCTACGTATATAATTATTCTGTACTGGACACATTTTCTAAATCAAAGATAATTTTAGATAAACAAAAAAACAAGTTAAACCTACCAAAATATACTAAACTCAATGGAAGTCGTCAAATGTAAAATGCTAACGCTACATAAAACTCATGAACTGTTCGCAAATGTAACATCTACTTAAACTACATATTTCTACTCTTCGAAATGGCTGGCTCAAGTCATGATATTTGCAACCGTTTTACTGCTCCGCAATCTTATTATTTCTCCTCCACTTCGATAACAATAATACACTTTTTAATCAATTAATCACGCAACCCATCTCAGCTTTATCCGCAAGCCATGCCAGAAGAGCATAGCGTGTGCAATATTATAGAGCAGGAGATATGAAAAAATTGGATTGCCAGAAATTTTGTGTGTGTGATTATAAATTGTGGAATGAGAGCTGCGAAGCAATAAAATTGCAAAGATTCTTCAAGAACAAACAACGAAAACCGATACTGACTTTGTGCTTTGGCAATCCATAATCTAATCCATTAACACGGTCACAAACAAATAATATGTGACAGAAGACATTCACGTTAATGGCTACTAATCAAAAAAAATATATTTACACGACTTTCTCCTCTAGAACATTACAAGAAAAAAAAACTAATCGAGAGAGAAACATTTATATAATAATGATAATTTACACTTAAATAACTTTTTGTGTTGATTGATAGATATATTTGGAAAACCACACCCAGCCACTTCTGAATGCAGCCAACACATGCCGTATATTAAATCAGCTCTGTTGATTATCGCTAAAATGCTCAGCTTCAATACACAATATAGTTAGAAAACGTACAGCACAACACTTTAAATCTCATATTCCAACTCAATCATTATCTTTCACTCAAAAAAATAAAAAATGCGTAACTTTCGTCGTAAAACATAATTCAGCTCAAACCTTTAAAATGCTTTGATTCACTCCAAATAATCGAAGCTTATAGCTTTGCTCTTTTACCCTCAGCATGTTATACAACAAACGACTGATTCAAAAGGTCAAAGCGAACGAAGATGTTTCTCTCATCCTTCATCCAGTTAATCAACCCTTTCCTCACTCAACCAATTCGCAATGGGTTATTCTTGGCTCGTACCCGTTTTTTAAAATCCATTTGGCTACTTCCATGCGTTTAAATTTCATAATTCCATGTCATTTCTGCATACATGCTTCCATTTCGTTTCAAGAGGTTTTAGGCAACAAGGTAGGGTTACGTTGTTACCATAAGTTTCAAGCATTCAAGATACATGAAGAAGGGTAAGATTTTTTGTTCTACCGACGAGAGAAATGGTAGCAGTGAGAAAAGAGTAGCTAGGGGAGTGAAAAAGAGAGAAACATGGCGTTAATATTTAATACAAATGAAATGACGTAGAATTCGGTGCAGAAGAAAAGAAGAACAAGTACAGATAGAGAGAAGTCGTTGGACCAACATCAGCTTAGAATAGAAGAAAAGCTCATGTGGCAATTCAACACTTGTTAGATATATAAATGTACCCATAAGGAGCGTTAAGTCTATGCTAATGGACTAATCATATTAAATATATACGAATCAATGCAACAGCCCCAGCTTACTGTTACCACGCTAAACGTTAAGCATTCAAGAAGGGCCGTCTGTACCAATTACGACCAATTTCTCTCGTTACATGCCAAAGTCTAAGGTGAATCCAAATTTTGTGGAAAATTATACCCTCTGTAGTCAATATATATATTCTAGGGTAGCGGAATGAATATTTAATTTGTCTAATGCCTTGGGATTTATTTGATCTCTTCTACTCGTAAGAAATAGATTTGACTAGTGCTCGTTTTAAACATAAAACCACCGTGTCATTGGCTACATAAAGTAGCAGCAGCAAAACTATTATCCAACCAAGGTTGTAATAAAGCTGATGTCTCTGATGACAGGTGTCAATAGGCAAAATCTATAATCCACTTTCTCCGTCAATAGCTTCAAATATTCTAGACTGTCGCGTAACCACGCACGCTGGCTCTTTTACATGGCAATCGTTTGCTAAAGCCCTGGCATCACAAGGAGGTAATCTCTGTTCCACTCCATAAGACTATCTCTACCACGTTAAGTCCAAATTATTTAAATTCACTATTTTCTCATCTCATTTGTTTTCAAATTATTTCCCTTGTATGCTTAGTTCTTGAAAATATAACAAGAAACGAAAATACTATTCCAACTAAATTTACCAATGCTTCGGATTCAAGGAATCGTTCTATTTCCGAGTTTCTTGGGAAATCCCGACTTTCACTAGACTTTCTCCGGTTTCAAAATATCTGACTTCGTGAATGTTAAATAGATGCATGCAGCAATTCCTACCTGCAGTTAAATGCTTTCCGAGTCCACTAGAATTCTCACGTTGAATAGCTTATTCATAGACCTATTCTTACTATACGAAGTTAAATAATACGACATTTCGCCCCGAAAAGTTGCTGCTACGTAATCCTATGCGACCCCCTTGTATGAAAGTTAACATCCATTTATATAGTAGTTGGCGCAAAATGGCGGTTAGCAGATTAAGAAAATTTTGCATCTGGCCAGTTTTAAGGGAAAGTTTTTTTTTGACAATTTTTGTGCCAGTTTTTTAACGCTTCTTACACCCCTAAGGCTTCAAACCATATTAAGTAATGGATGATCTTGCATTGGATATACATACATTTGTAGGAGTAGACATTCCTACATTACGAGGACTTGGATTCAGGTGACAATTTATTTACTGCTACTGCAATTTGCTATCTACAAAACAGGCACGTCACAAAATTTGTATTTACATATGCCGGATGTACAGTCCAACATTTGTGAAAAACTTTCTAAACATAAATGTTAGAACACATAAGTGTAAAACTTGTGTTTATGCAAATCATTTTACACTTAAAACTTCTAGGCTTAAACAATGTTGGGCCAAAAGTTTTTAGAAAGTATTGAAGTGTAAAACGGGGTAACTATGGTAACCACACTTATGTCTAGGAAGTTTAACACAAATGTTGAACTGTACATCCGGCAATACATCATAAGAAGGGAGCATTGGAATAATTCTGTTCATTTGAATTCCAGTGCTTTGTTCTCCTTAAATTCAATACTGCAATCTTCACAATCTACGTTTTACTCCATCCTTTCGATGTGCATTCGATGTATTCAATAGCAGTAGATGCATACATCATTTCACTACCGAGCCGAGAAATCAACGAACTAGTTCTCTTGTACAGAAATCAATCATTACTAGCCACCTTGAAGTTTATTGGTCCATCGACTTCTCATCTACTAGGAGCAATCACTATAGACGTACGGAACGGATACATAGCATCCAAACGTAAACCTCCGTCACTAGGAATAACAGGCTCGGAAAAATATTATCCCCATGCAACATGAGATTCGTAATTTATATTTGTTAAAAAAAGGAAAATCGTGCCTTCGTTCATCTCACGTTCTAATCATGACCAACTGCACCAAATATGTAATAGTGTATAATAAATACTGTGCAATTTCAATCAGTAACTCTCGCATTAGCTGTATTTGCCACGGAGAAACCAGCATTATTTCCGATATAAAATTAAAAATAGGAATAAAAATACGATCATAAATGCCCGCATGTAACAAACTAGTGAAAGTCAATTCGCTGAACGCAATCCCGCTCGTGTGGAACAACCGGGTTGTAGTACCCCTTACATATTTGACCAACGTGACAAGAAAAATTACGCAATCAGCCCCACATTCAAAGAATTTGTTCGCCAACCTTGCTATCTCACGAAAACAGGGGTAGGGAGTAGACACTTGGTGTGAAACTACTGTACACATAGGAGTGGAGAAGCGCTTATATACAAGTTCAGGATTAAAAATGTACAGGTGCATAGGAGGGGGGAAAGTGATAGTACTGATGATAGTTTCACAAAACTACCTCAATCAATTTTTACAAATCCAACTTGTGAGAGTAGTTTCGATGATATCAAGGGTGGATTCTCTTTTGTGGTCAACTACGATGCTTCAAGCCATCGTGTATCAAACATTGTTGGTGTGTCAGAGAGTCTATGGAAATCGGCACTCGAATTTCTTCCAAGGATATCTTCCAGCCACTCGAGAGATCAAAGACAAAGTCTTGGAAACCCGAGCAAAAATTCTTATCACTGGTATACTGGTATCCTCGTAAAAGAAACTAAAGCGTGATCTTCATACAATCCCTGGGAGTACTACATATTTTAGCGCATTATGCTCATGACTGTCACCTGCTAATTACTGCTAACTGTTGTCGGCATTACCAGTAAAGTCTAGGGCACACTTAACACTTGAAGCGACGGATTTTATAATTAAGAACAGTAAAGCAAAAGCTTATTACGTTCATATCAGAAATAGTTATCACTTTAGGCCATACTCCAGTAAATTTTTTTGAAAGCCAAGAAACAAAAAACCGTTCAGAAGCGTTGATCAAAGCATATTATTGACGAATAAGCAAAAAGCGTGCGCGCTATACCCATAGCATATAGTTTTCAACTTTATTTCGCATCCACGGAAAAACCCATACGACTCAACCACTCACAGCTTCAAGCAGAGATGTATGCAATCCGTAAGTTTATAAACTACTCCAGAATCTTTATAATTTTCACGGCGTTTCTAGCAATAATGCTCTAATTTCTGCCACGCGTGTACACCAGGCATTCTTTCCGCACAGAGTACAAAAGTTAAGACACTAGGACATTTTCTCATTCCAGACACAATAACCCTACAACTAAAAATGCCTAAGACATGAGACTAAAACCAAGAAAAATCAATCAAGTATGGAATAAAAATATTTTCGCCAAAATCAAATTCTCTGAATGTCTACATGAATACAACAACAAAAAACTTGCGTCGGATCTAAAGGCTTTCCTCGTAACAGACTTGCGGCACTTGAAAAACTGTGTACAAGAATAGAAAGACACGTTCTACCTTTCTCTACCACTACAGAAAAATCAGTGCAACAATAAATACTGAGAATGTTTATCTCGAGTAACCAAGATAGGGTGAGTGGTGTGAAAATATCTCTGAATCTACGAAAAGAACATTTACTCCATTTCTGTGCCCAACAGCCACAACAAAACATCAAGCCTAACAATGGCTTCTAAACCCTCAAGTTCGGGAGGCTTAGTACAGTAATTAAACACTAGACAACGGATAATCAACTTGAGTATCTACTAGTCATGTATTATGTTTGACTTTAGAAAACCACATTGATAAGCATATGCTGATGAAAAATGAACGGAATGCGGCAATGAAATAATTAAGAACTGAACCAAATCAACGTAAGGGCGTTTTGACTTTTTTTGTGTATATATATATATAAGTACTTTAAAGTTTAGTCCAGCCATCAAGTAATTTCAATATTACGTGCACTCCATTAAACTTTGGCAAGGATTTTGAACAACTTTCCTACAAAACACGTCTTATCATCAAATCTCGACTTAATATGAATAGCTTATCCTTTCACTAAAGAAATTCTTCTTCTGAATAAGCAACAAATTTAAAAAATCTGTCAATGGTTTATGGTTTCACGTAATCCTTCAAAGCATCAAACCTAATCCTGGCCAAAGTTTCAAGGTCTGTGCAAATTTATACTTAATAATCAGAGTATTTATAGAATAGATGAAGCACCAAAGGAGTCTTACAGCTTGATCTGTGGAGCTCTTGCTGTAGGGAACCGGGATCAATCTCTCTTGCAACTCACCGCCTATGACCTTACACACCAAAGGGCAGTGCGGTGAGACATGAGTGATAGAATTTATATTTATACCTTCATACAATGCCTTATTTAGTAAAACTTCCAAACTTTAAACAACACAGGATCTCCTTTACCACACGTCACTACCAAACAACGTAAACTGCATCTTCATTGCGTGTATTCGCATGAAACCTCACATCAATCCAAACGTAATCATTTCCTACATTCTCTACGACTACCAGCAATTCATAGGATTAAAACATTTCCAGATTATTTTCCATGATTATATTTTTGTTCCTTCTACTGTAAAACGTACTCTGGCAGTCATTACACTTCCTCTAAAGTTGAATCTACCTTCCTCTCACTCAAGCTCAACATCAAGCCAGTTCTGAATACAACATAGGCTTTTAAAATTATCTAGCCTGAGCGTTCATTTCATTACTCTACGTCCACCACCACCAGCCTCACCTCCAGGCTCACTTCCAAACGAGAACCCTCTAATGACGATGCAGAGTTAATTCTTAATCCATTCCCATTCTTTCTACTACTCGCTACCTATATATTTCTCTACGCAGGATTAATCTCATGATTCCCTCATAACCCGCGTCATATTGGCACATGGTATAATTAAAAAATAAACAAAACGCAGCGCCAGAGCAGCAGTATTTTTCACAGTAGTGGTAAACTGATAATATTAAAATAGGTGTGGTTCACCTGGGTCTCCTTCAGACTTTACTGTGTTTCCGCATAAAGGACTAATAAAAACAAGCATATGAAATCCTGTCCCTTCATTTTTCCAAATCTCATTTTAACTGTTATTTAATCCGCAAGCAATTAGAGAATGCTTATGATCTTCGATAATTACACCACATACCCATCTAAGTCCAACCATCATCATCATCATCATCATCATCACCACCTCAATGCCGTTGCGCTCTCCTCAAATAACACTTGCATTAACTGAAGAATTATTGTATATTGTCGTGATAATATTTTTCGGAGAGTGTCGGTAACAATGATTAAGTTACAATTTTTGTAATTAAGGATACTTAAGTTTCAGATAGACAAGGAACATAGAAGTTTATTTACTTTTATCCCGTAGTAGCAATACATTCTTTGATTAGAACAATTTGAGATAAACAGCCACCATCAAAGATTAATTTTTTTAAACTCCCTAAACTTTAGGGGAAAGAAGTTAGTAAGGTTGACGTTGAGCATTTTCGAATAAATGTGCAATCGTATCTCAGAACACTCTAACACGTTTAGGGCTACAAATCTCCAAAACAGATGCTCTTATTAGATTGAAGATACAGATTATACTCTGGGCTTCCTCATTGACTACAAGGTAGTAATACATTCAAGGTACGCTTCTATATATATATAATTTCCCCTGGATTCATACACAAGGAAAAAATAATTTATTACTAACCCCACATCCACACACCTATGGAAAGAAGGGCAGGTTGCTAAGGTATAGTACGAGTGTAGAGATAGCTTGTATTCTTGCGTACAGTTCATTATCAGTTCTACTGGAGCGTTGAAATAAATGGCTTTCCATACTTGTGATTTTCCCTGTACGCCGCCGCACCATTAAAATACTCTCATGTCATGCTTCCCTCACTCCACATCCACGCAGTTTAATAGCTAAATAATAATTTACTTGACAGTCATTATTTCCAAAATACCATCAAATTAGTGTTTCATCTGCCTCTGCGTATCCTGAACCCAAACTCGAAAAATATTAGTCTTTTGCAACGAAGAAAATGACTCCTGTATGCGTTTGAAGCCCTCATTCACCCTTTAAATAATTAATAGATACAATTAACTATCTTTTCATTTATCTCCATACCTTATTATTTTGTTAGCAATCGTTCAGAGAATATTTCAAGCTGTGACCTAAAACACCTACCCTTCCCTGTTGTTTGCTTTCTTCTATTCCAGAGATTCTCGATCACACTAACAATTCGAATATCCGCTCCCATCGTAAATATGATCCCATTTTCATGTTTACATGATGTAACACCTAAAAACTGATTGCTTTAAGAAGGTAATGTGACTGCCGTAATTAGCGTTACTTTGCTCTTAGGAAATATTTCGAATGCTATAAAACGATTATGGTAGAAGTAACCCCAATTAAATATTTTACTCTATACAAGACGCTGGGTTCATTCTTCACGCTGGGCAAGGAATAAAATAAAATTTTCTTAACTCCTGCAAAGACGAAACCCTTCGGATTTGGTCTAAGACTGATTCCTATCAAAAGCTCGCCGATAATATTCCGAGCTTTTGATCCTGCGCCATGGCAAACCCTGCAAGATCTATCCGAGCCTATCGCACCCAGTGAGTGAGCTGGCACAATTCCAAGAAGAAACGCCCATATTTTTAAGTTCCCCGATGCTGGAGTGTATTTATTGCGATCCCCCTTAACTATTCAGACATCTTTATTTAAACGAAACTAAAATTTGAATTTATGCTCTCATTACACGAGCTTACATACCCTAAGCTTCAATACTACCCAGCTAATACAAGATGGGTTTTTATTTTTTCCATACACAATTAAACAAGTATACAGCCTAACTGTACAGTATTTACGGCGGGATGAATTCTGCTAGCAACTATATGTCCCGGTCTAGTCTATATATAATCTGCTAAGGCCTCACACGAGGCACCTACAATAATCCTTCTTCAACATGTACACGAAATAGTATGTAGTCACTGGATAAAAGCCGACATGCCTCTTTGTCTACTTACCAGGCAGGATATCGGCTACGAAATTCAGAAATAAGAAAACTCTTCGCTGACTCCTGAAGTCGTAATTAAAACTGTAATGATGGACCTGAAATCTTTCACCAAATTTTATCTTGAACCTATTAAGATTAAATAATTACTGCCCGCAATCGCAAGAATAAAAAAGGTGGCGAACTGTTAATACACTCATTCAAGGGAATTAAAATACGAGCTTTTGGACATTTACTTTTCCATTCTAAATCTTCTTTTGTTTTTGGTCCATTTATATAGATTCAATAGTAACTGGTATTGAGAAATTATTCGATATCTTCAATCCCATTTCTAACACTGAGTTAACCACACTACGCATTAATCGTAACATCTATGCCGGATTACGAGCTAATCACTGAATACCTCGACCAACTCCTGCCAACAACTAGTTTCATTTTACTCGAGGCAAGAGCCTGATAGGCGAGGTATTGCTAACACGGACACTGACCAATTGAACGAGTGCCCGAATTTTGCAACTACTTTCTACCTTGCAAATTCTTTTTCAAGGATTTTCGTACACGCATTTCTACATCCAATCACTCTACAGATAAAGCTTTCTAAGAGCTTGAACTGATTCAAGCTCTAGCAAGCAGCAAGCACTAGGTCATAGGTAGCTTGACCGTAGTTCGGGAAGGGAAAACATAATCCTTAATCCCGTAGAGGGGAATAGGCCTATACATCTAAGCGCTTCACGGAATGGCTTCACTGCCAATAGCCAATTAATATGATCATAAAATACAGCAAATGGTGATCACTAGATTCTTCTTAACATTTTCCATACAGTACTCTATCACTACCCGAGTGAGTATCATTGTTAGGGCTGCTACGTTAGCTGTCACTAAGTAAGTCTGAAATAGAGCTAAATGATCAAAGAAATTATTACTAACGGTAGTGCATCTAAGAATAGATTGTATAATGTAAATCCTATTATCAGTGAATTCGAATTTCTCAATTTGAAAGTTTGAGATCCGGGCTCATTCGGCAAACGTATAGTTACATTGTAATTGTAGTTGTGGCAGTCCTCAAAAAGTCTTTCAGAGAATGATTAAAGCGCGTACTTTCTGTCTCATAAAGTATTCAAAATAAGAGAACGCTTTCGCTTCCCCGCCTAATGGAATAGTTGAAACTTAAAACGTTATACTGAAATAAGTAATTAAGGAATTGTAAGGATTGCAATTCGAAATGGATGAAAATAACAAGCCTTTTGACGGCTACAAGTAATAATGAAGATTGTAGAAAAATAGAACGCTGACGCTGACTGATAAAAGTACCATTTTTAGGAAGCTATGGTCCCTGAGCTAAAATGGTAACCGAAATTCCAATCCAGTTCCACATGACCCAAATTCCTGGCTAGCTTGCTTAAGTATGTAGAGGACATAATCCTCCGCTTCGACTTCGAGTATCCTCCGATACCTACTTATTCACCGATATACAGATGGATGAATCTATACTACTTATTCTTGTGCTCCTTACATTATAGATTACAGTTCGTGAGTGAAAGTGGTGAAAGTGGAGAACAAGTTTTGCGCATGTCCAACAGCAGAAAGGTTGAGGAAAACTTATGCCAATTCTTCTTGTATTTCTCAGCATGCATGCCTCCTGGAATCCTACATTTACCTATTCCCACCCACTACCCACATAAGGATGTAGTGCGGATAGTATTGTTCTAGAAGAGAAAGTATTTCAAGTAGAAGAAGTATACATCTGTTCCACGAGAGGAGGTACAATATCACACTGCTATATTTTAGCTAAAAAGTATTAGAGGCCATCTATCGAAGTGGTCCTACAGAGAGTTCTAATCAAATATCTCGCTCAGTTGATTCCTGATACGAAACAAGGGCTGTATTATTACACTTACGAGCAAATTCTATTTGCGCACGTGAGGATGCGACTTATATTACTGTAAGAGCTTACGAATATAATTGTTAGCTTAAGCTATCACGGTCCTTTCAAAGGAGAAACTACTCCATGGGAACCATTTACATCATACACTTGCTACAGCACATATAACACGTTCCCTATCATGAATCCTATTGTTATTCTTGCACGGAGTACACAGAGTACACATGTATGGCTGTTAAAATGTGAAAGGGTATTTCAGGTGAGTCATTGGGGGTTCTATTAGGGAAATATGCGCATGGATTATTCTAGGCACAGGTAGGGATATTATAAGTGAAACAGAAGGAAGTATAAAAAAGTAAAGTACGAAAGGCTTTAAGGTGTATTTAGGATAGGAAGACTAATTTTATAATCTATGACACTGTGTAAACTAGCCAGTCCTCCTTCAGAACTTTGGCTTTCACAAATCGAGGCAGATCAACTTAAGACGTTGCATCGGTACCCCCATCACTCTAAAAGTCTCCTCTCTTTCCAATCGTGAAATTATTTCAAATTCATCCAATAAAGTTACTTAGAATACGCTAACAGCATACGGATGTAATCATCGTATGCAAATAAGTAGCTAAAGTGGATCACATTCGGTGTAATGATACATTTAGCATAGTAGATACGAGAAAAAATTAAATCAATCCTTAGATCAATAATTTAAATTAGCAGCATTTCAAAAAGAATGTGTAAGCATTTAAATCCTTGGCATCACACTCTATTTTATTTATAGATGTACATCCGACTATGTCAGTTAATTGGGAAATAACATCCGCGTAAGTGTCTTGCTTGAGTAAAGTGAAATTCCCGGAATAAAATGTTAGTTTTACTAAATAGTGGTGCATTTACTCAAAGCTGCTCGAACTCAAGGCAGTTTCTTTACCTACATTTGTAAGTCATCTAATCAATCACCCAGCCCTGCTTTCTCCTCTGTACCAGAATGGAAAAGCCAACTTGCTCATTTCTCTTTGAATTCCAGTATTGACAGGAACGAGAGAGGATATTTATATGTTAATATAGTAGATCGATTAGATCTTGCCGTAGCAAATATCACACTCACGCTCATAAAGGTTACTAGCTAGCTTCTCATCAAACATATCAAGTAGAAGTAGTATATATTGTTATTAAATACGATCACTTATAATTACATGTACGTCTTTTGTCTCTATATCTGCTCAACGTTTCTCGTTTCTCACAACGCTCCCTCTTCCTCCTGGCTTTTTTCTTATATGCTTTCGCATGACTTACAGAGTCTTTTCATCTTAAATGCTAGTCTCGTAAACTAGTTTAGGAAGTTCAGGGAGCACTGCGTGACTGATATGTCGATGAGGACTTAAAGTACACTGATTATTGGATATCGTGTCTGCATGAGACCACCGGACACCACGACGATCAACTGAAGAATTATTACTCGTCAGTCGATACAACTGTGATTGTTTTTGAGATTCTGTCATGGGCGATGGAGTTTTCAATGGGTCTTCGTCTATGTAGCTGATATCAGACAAAGGTCTCATCCCTGGATGGCTTCTTGAACTTCTTAAACTGTGTAAGCTGTGTAAACTATGCACAGAACGTTTCTCCTCCATATCCTCCAGAGTTGACTTGAATGCCCTTATTACTCTCAACTGCAAATATACGATATCCCAAAAGAGAGACATAAGGAGAAAGTCGCTTCTTTTCACTTTCAAAACAATACATCTCCTTCTTTCCTCTAATCATAGCCATTATGCATATACTGTTTTACTCATTCGACAATTCTATGTGTCATCAACTAAACGCACGTAGAACCTAGTTCTACATTTAATGAATTACCTCAAAATACCTAAACTTTCACAATGTTTCTGCACGCTCTGCACGTATTTCTATATTTTTAAGCCATGTCACTACTCTGTCCCTTATATTTTCTGCGCCCTTCATTTGCCATTTCATTCAATAATACCTCGTTTCTTATCCTGTGAAATATTCCTCACGTGTGTCCTTTAAACCGTGTGACTGATATAACTGGCACATTTAATTGCTCAGATTAACAATATCTTTTAAACTATTCCTATCATACGCCCCCACACAACTCTGGCGTTTCTTTCTTCGCTGCATGTAAATTGAACAGGAATGAAAGAGAACACCTTAAAAACTAAAAAATATATGCAATGCGCTAGGAAATAACTACGGATAGAAGTGTGTGACTTCAAATTTCATTTCCAAAGCAACACAAACCATACGATACGAAACTTCGAAAGACTATAATCGAAGTGGGGATAACAACAGCCATATCCAACTTGCTATGTGAGGCAATCTGTACAGAACAATTTCATTCACGGTGATCAAATCAATATTTTACACGTGTTGCACATAATATATAACTGGTTCCTTCCTGGTGTGCCCAACATAAACCTAACAAGGAATTCCCAATACTCCTTTCAAGCATACCCATCTCCATCCCTTACTAACGTTATTCGGTTAAACAAATCGTACTCAAAAAATCCAACATTATTAGTATAAAAAAACTCCCAACTGTGCAAAATTTGAAGGCACTGTTCACTTCAAATCCCTGTTTCATTCTTTCACAACTCAAATCCTCCTGATCCTATTCACACTTAAAGAAAGCT
This sequence comes from Sminthurides aquaticus, assembly GCA_906901655.1. Taxonomy (NCBI): domain Eukaryota; kingdom Metazoa; phylum Arthropoda; class Collembola; order Symphypleona; family Sminthurididae; genus Sminthurides; species Sminthurides aquaticus. The sequence goes on from CAJQTT010000001.1 coordinate 1,707,214, forward strand.
AGTGGGTCTCTTAATCTCTAGCTTTGGCCCAAACCACCTTCTTCTATGCGCTTCTTTCTTGTCATGTTTAATTTGTATACACACAAGCACAGATAATTATTAGTGTGTTATTGTCAGAATGATATATATTCCTTTCAGGACATAAGAGATTTAACTGCACCTAAAAATACTTAATTACACACATAGATATGTATATATATATCCCAGTGAAAAAGTTTTATTCTCTCTCCTGCTTACTCACATCCTTATCCCACCTCTGCTATGTCGTATGTACTTCTTGTCCATGTTAAAACCTCTCCTTCTCCTAGCATTGCTACTGTTCACAAGACTACACAATCTTATTATCTAAACTCGCTAAAAATGGCACCCTCCACAAGTACTAACTGGACTTTCCCTCCTCTCCATTAGAGCCTCCGCTTCTTTACGAAGAAGCTTTACAAGGATTATCGAATTGGCAAACAAATCAGGATTCTCCAACACTCCTTAGTCCTAACCATCCCGACAACCCCGTAAACATGCTGCAATTTGGCACAATCCACAAATATGGCATGTTTCGTCACATACGGGAGAAAGTAGAGAAAGTTCAGTATGTACTCCATTAGTGGTAAGTGAGACTCGCCTTCTTAGGATAGAAGGATGGTCCATTTTGCAGGGGAAAGCATGATGATATGTCTCAAAGTCACAGTTGAGTGTCAGTTTCTGGTTATAGATGAAGCAAGCGGTTTGTGAATATAACTTGATTAATAGAACAGCCAGGAGTACTTGGTATTTAGAAGATGAGTGCACAAGGATATTAATTTAATTATACTATGCATAACAAAACTGTCTCAGAGGTCCACGTCTATGTACAATATTCATAACCATGAGCATTGTACCATCATCATCATTATAAGGAATCTGTTCAGTCACATCCCTTTCTTCCACAATCTCCATCATTAATATGAATACGGAGATTCCGTTTTGTAAAAATCAAGGAATTCAAAGAAAACGGGTGCGGGAGAGATAGATAGATTTAATTTGATTAAAGTGTACGAATACTTGTATCAATATTTATAGCGTATGACAAACATGTGCATTGCATTTAACTCGCTATTGATAAAATAGTGATAGAACAACTGCTGAAATACTTCAGAAGGAGAGAAGAGAGGGAAACTATCATAATAGTTAAGACTGGTCATTTCTGTACTTTGGGATGAAGAAAGAGAGAAATGTGGAGTGGAAGATGAGAGAAAGAGAAATAGTGATTGGTGAGAGACAATCAATCAGGTATGATTTGTGTTCACAATAATACTAGATGAAATATAATAAAACGGGTTTCTAGTATCTCATGCAAAATACTATATACACGAACGGTCATAAATACTACGTACGTACACATAGCAAGGGTGAGAGGTGAACAGAGGTACAGCGCAGGAATAACTAACTCATACAAATAGTCGACTCTTCCGTGGAAAAATTATCTGTGGACATTCTCTAACAGGGTCACGCAACGAGGAGACGGCGAGAAATCTTCCAGGAAGTTATAATACAGATGTATCGTCAAAAATCATCAAAACACCATGGTGATTTATGAAATGCACTCAAGTGTTCACACATTGCAGTAATCCAGCTATTGATTCCTCACAGTTATGATTACTATATAATACTTATCTGAGGCTCCAACATGTACTCACTATCAGTCGTGTCTATTAAACGCCATGACCATGATGAAGAGAGGGGGAGAGGATTAATTGTTATCAACATGTGCTATGTACCGGGTAAAAATTACATTCATTCCGACATACTCTTGTCATTACAAAGGTCTAATCACGATCATAAACCTACGTAAAAGGTTTTCCAACGACGGCATTAACATTTAAAAGATGGAAGAGTATCTTTAAACATTGCAGGTGAGAGAGTGAGAGAGCTACGAGGTGTACATTTAGCTGTTAGCAGTACATACACATGACCTTGTGTATGAGACCAACAGGTAAGAGAAAGAGAGAAAAAGTGTGAGAGAGTAAGAAGGAGAGAAAATAAACAAATTTTGGGGAGAGGAAGTGAAAGATTAGGAAATTGAGGAAATACAGACAGATTCGTCACAATGAGTATGACAAAGAGAAACAGCAAAATAGAGATTAAGGTAGAAAGAGAGAAATCATCTTAAATAATGTAGAGCAAAAGACAAACAGATGCACTTGGCAAAAGAGTTTTGAAGGACGGAAGAAGAAGATGACGATGATGATGATGGCTGACAAATATTACGCATTATAATCTTATCATGTGAGACCACGGGAATTATCCAACATAATCACATTGAACTGCATTCTATTGTACAGCATAACATGGTGGATCACTTTAAACCAACTCTGCAACAGGGCCAGGGGGTAATAGTCTTCCTCGCATAACTTAAGTAAGTTCAACAAGGGATTTTGCAGATCAGAAGTTCCTTCAAATTATCGCCAAAAATTCATATTCCAGTTTTAACGTGTTCATTGGGTAGGAGTACCATTACTTTCGCAGGTATTATGAGTATGCCTAAAATTACGGATAATTTAACCATGCTCAAATTGCTTGCTGGTATATAGATACAGGGAATTCTTTCCACTTTCACTTAAAATACGTCGCTCTCCAAAGCGTAAACGCATGTCTCAAAGAATTTGCAAATAAAAATCGTTTCACAGCTCCAAACATCTTTATCTTACTACAACTGATTTCAAGCGCTATAGAGTCTGCTACAGCAAGGTAAGGAAAACTTCTGGTCCTTTCAAAAGGGCATCCCACAACCATTAAATATTTAGCCCTGCATTCCGTCGTCAATTTACAATAGTCGCGATCTTTCTATTTACAACATCCTCAACATTAACTCCCAATGCTCCATCTCAGAAAAAACTGACCTCGTCTTCTTGGACTAAATCAACTACAGTGTACATACTCTTTAACTTCAGAAAATTACCTATTTTACATCTGCTGCAGCATCAGCAAATGCGCTTAACACAAATAATTAACGTTTTTCCTGTATCCCCTATTGCACACTTCAAAACCTAGTATTCCAACAAGCTGATCTTGTATTATATTTGAGGACTATGAAATCATAGTAGGTCTACTGTCTGTAATAGAGCATTGAAAGTGAAACCCGGAATCTGTGATGTCACAGAAAATTATAAATACTCTTCTCTTTCACGCTTTCCTACCATCCTACCCCTATAATTGTATCCGAATATTTTACTGTAATCATCTAATAATGGCTTAGTTCTAGCTGATCTCCCAATAGACTTTTCCAAATAAATCGCTACATTTGACGCCGGCTTTTCGCACCTACACTGAATGTGGAGTGTTATTAGTCACAAATTCCGGACTTCACCCATACAGAACCTTAACACTTATCCTGTATGCACTCTTAGCAGGACTACGGCGACCTTTCAAATTGATTCCGCCCTTTCTGGCCTACTTCATGATTGTGACTTATTTCAATCGTGCTAAACTTCAATCTGTTTACAGCCATGTACGACCTAGTAAAGCTACACAAAACCAGGGATTTTAGGTTGCGAAAAAGAGACGAATACCGAGTTCAAGCCAAGTAAAAAAAGTAGCGGAATCGAAGAAGGTGAGCAGTAGTTCTCTTAAGGCTTTTGTCGCATACTACACAACCGTTTATGCTCACGCGTCCAAAATAGTATTCAATGACGGTAGCTTGCCTGGCAACTAGGTCTTTTCAACAAAAAAACCATTAATACAGTCCAAAGCTACACGATGGTGCCTTTAGGTTGCGACCAATTATTGGTCGTGGTAGTGCCGTCAATGGAGATGCAAATAACTAATATTCAACTATCATAGGCACATTTTCAGGAGAGTTTACATGCAACTACTTTGCCACTGACAGGGAAACAGGGAAATGAGATTCTGTTGCAATTCAAGCGCAGAGACCCTCAGAAGGTACTTTAAGAACCTACTACAAAAACTGATTTCTTTTTTCAAGTAAAGTACACATTATCCTTTGCTTTTTTATCAGTCATCACTGTCTACTTGACCTCCAACAAAATTTGTTTTTATCCAGACTTATAGCTAATACTACCTGTGAATCGCTTGAATGCCAGCAGAACGAGGCTATCCGTTGTCTATTAAACCTGAACTCTGAACACCCTAATCTGGATGACAACTGATATAGTCATCTTCTCCCGCGCTAGAAATTAACCCATTCAAATTAATGGCAGGGTGGTTGCTTGGATTATAAGTTCTTGGACTAACAACTAGAAATTATTGCCTGCATGAACCTCTTCAGATTTAAATTCAATAACCATAGCTGACATGAGTACAATACTTATTAAACTGCCTCATTCATGTAATTTGTAAAATATTGATATTGGCCGCCTCTTAATATACTTTTCGTCGATGCTCCAATTACATCGGGCTAACAAGTAACGTAACGCGAATCCAAAAGCGTAGTATCCATTCACAAATTTAGTATCGAATCCTAGTATATACACGCCTTAAACTTCTTAAATGATTCAACAACTCGTGAAAATCAAACCGATAAATGCTACCATTCAAACGATAATATTGATTAGAAATTAGAGAAGTAAAATCAAACAGGGCATGCAGGGTAATCAAAACATCCAGGTAGTATGCGTATAAAACATGCATCGTTCCAAGTCAAAAGTAGAAAAACCTACACATCGATTTTTCAAAACTGAACTCAACTTTGATTTATGTGTCGAGCAAAAGGTTAGTCAACAATTCGGGTGCTAATGTGGATATAATCCACTCAAATTCATCCCAGTACTCTTGTCAGAACATAAATAACTTTCCTCTAGAAGTAAAAGCACATGCACGCTATTTGTAATTACATAATGCAACTCGGGGAATGAGTTACCTCATGAGCCGCACTTCCTGAACGTGCTGGTACACCTGCTTGGCGCGGACTTTTTTACCCTATTGAGGTCTTCCACGATGGAAATGATGGAAGAGATAAAGAAGCCGAGAGTTACCAAAAACTGAGGTAAGCCGATATATAGGAACTTCAAGGGTCATGCACTACAGAGGAGGATGGTGGCTGGGAAAGTAAGCTTCTACACAATGATAAGGACATCGATGTGGAAAGTACAATAAAAAAGCTGGACACGGAGCCATCGGAAAGAAGGTTTCATTTTGCGTCCGCTGTACAGTCGACATCAACGGGCTGCTGAGCGAATACAACACAATTATATCCTTAAAGTATTCCGCTGGGCAACAATCAAAGCATGTGAATGAAAATCATTTTACATGCGATTAGCGAGTACTTCGTTTTACATTCCAATTTGCATACTGCCGACAGAACAACCAATATGAAAAACGATGCTCTCGAAGTTGTTGAATCATTTCGTTTCTTTGGCCAATTATGCTTTCCTGTAACCTTATTACTTACTCCAAACAATTCCCTATCCAAAACCAATTTATACAGATGCCGCGCTAACATATGCGAGCTTAGCTATGATTTGATCGCAATCTACCATAAAGCAACTTATTAAGTTTACACCGCTAGCAAAATGAATTGAAAATTGAAGTACCTGAGTTTGTAATCTCGTCAGTCCACGAATCCACAAAATTTGACCTGCACTACGACGTTTATCCATATCGGCGTCATAGTCAGCATCGCCCAAAGGTACGACATCCGTGTACTGGTCAGGATGACCTCGACCCCACCTGAAAGGGTTAGTTAAAGAATTAGGTTTATTATCAAGTAACGATTGCAAATACATCCTTTCTTCAATCCATCTATACCAGCTACGGTGACGCTCAAATCGGTTGGGTGAAACTTACGACATTAATTTAGGAAGTGCTCTAGTCGGAAACGTAGTGACAACTTGACCCCACAGAAGAGTTCCAAATCCGAAAAGCAAGCACCATAACCATTGCTCAATACTCAATGGCAGCGTGAAAAAAGCCCGATCTCCGAAATGCACAATAACAACCTAAAGAACAGGATGAATATTTTAAATGCTTTATCACATACATGAGAAAAATAACTCTTCAGATCAATTTCAATATTACTTACTTGAGAAGCAAATGTGGAAATCCAAATAACATAGAATATGGGATTGGTAAAGATGCCTGAAAACACATTTCTTTGACCATGTATTTTTCTAGCATTAATTTCATTGAACAGAGTCATCATGACAAAAGTGTTAAATATCATTGTCATGTGAATACTCGGATCATCGGTTAGACCAGCATCTGTTCCATCATCAATATCCAATAATCTATGTCCTGTGAAGCGAATGAAAAACAGGTATTGTTTATATAGTGTTCCTCTACGCACAGCAAGTGCACCTTACAAGAGAAACTTCAACTGAAAACACCTACCGAAAAACAGAAGAGCAAAAATGACAGTAAGTTGATACACAGCTTGTCCTAATATGTTTTTCATCATGGTGCGCGAAATGAGGGGTTTCGTACGGCCGTATGGTTTCCGCAAAAGAAGATCGGGAGTTGGCAATTCTGTGGCTAAGGCAAGGGATGCCAAGGTGTCCATGATTAAATTCACCCATAGCATTTGTACAGCCTGAAAATAAAATTTTCCCATATAACATTCTCGAGCAATGAGTAGCACAGACGCAAACTAACGTTTCCAATAATAGTTTCAGTTTCAAGACTCTTACCTTAAGGGGACTGCTGCTCACGGAACAAGCACCAACAAAGGCCACAATCACAGCAACAACATTTACCGTCAATTGAAACTGAAGGAACTTGGCAATGCTGTCGTAGACGTTACGTCCCCACAAGACAGCTTTAACAATACTTGAGAAGTTATCGTCAGTTAAAATAATATCTGAGGCCTCCTTAGCCACGTCGGTACCAGCAATACCCTGAGAATAGAGAAAATCAGACGTGAGTAAAATCAACATAACTCTTTTGAGGTGTACAATGCACTATGACTTACCATGGCAAATCCCACGTCTGCTTTCTTCAAAGCAGGGCCATCATTAGTACCATCTCCAGTAACTGCTACGACTTCTCTGTTCTCACTGACCTGTAACATAGGTAACATAGCACACGGATCAATGTTAGAACTTGTTTAATTTTTTGAGTCTGAAGTTCTTATAGTAAATGACTGTGATTCTCACTCACTTTTGATTCGATGATGCCCTTCACCAGTATATATTTGTCCGTTGGTGATGAACGCGCTAATACTCTAAGCTTTGGCCAAACTTTATCCAAAAGGTGCTGCTGTACTTCACCGCTAGCATCTCGAATTCTTTGATTGAACTCTTTACCTTCCAGGATAAGGAAGTCGTCAGTAGGTTTCACGATACCGCATTTTTGTGCGATGGACCGAGCTGTATTTACATTGTCACCAGTCACCATTCTGACAGTAATTCCCGCTCTTTGACATTTTCGGATAGCATCAGGTACCTTAGTATCAAACAGGATTCATTATTACACTATTCTCGAACAAAACCACGGTGTTTGAGGACCATATGATAAGCGATTCTACTTACCTCGGGTCTCACTGGGTCCTCAATACCTACTAGACATATGCAGGTCAGATTGGACACAATGCCATCTTCATCCTCCCAGTTAGGCTCCCCATTCATTAAAACCTGTAAGGAAAATGTTTATTAAGCCTTGAATCACACGTTTGTCTTCTTCAAACCAGGGCGAATTGTTGACAATCCTCTTGTACCTCATTTTCATCAGCTTTTCCAGGGACGAAGTCTTTATATGCAATTGATATTGTTCGCAGCCCATCGCAAGCCATTGGTTCAATTACTTCTGAGACTAAACGGTCTTGCATGTCTTTGCCGAATCTTTCTAGCTTTCCATCACTACCATATAGCCAGGCACACCTAGGATAATCAAGGGAATTTAGGATTAATAATAACATCTGGTTAATCAGTTACCCGAAAGACTTTTACAAAGTACGAAGAACTTACTTTTTCATGATGATTTCAGAAGCGCCCTTAGTGAATAGGCGGTATCCACCACCCTCGCGGGGGATAACAGTACTCATTGACTTTCTCACCGAGTTAAAAGTGTACACACGGGTAAATGACTGCTCCGTTATGTGCTCTCTTATTTGGTTGTAATCTTTACCTAAGTCACGTACAAATCCCAGCAGTGCACACTCGGTTTTGTTACCGACTTGTTTCGGTAACTCTCCAGGGTTTTCAGGAGGCTGAAATTAGATTGTAAAAAATAAGTTAAGTTTGTCCCGGGAAAGTAACAATGACGCTCGGAAGTAAATCACCTTACCAGTATGCGGGAAGTGTAGGCGCAGTTGACAGCTATGGCATGAATGAGCACGTCACCGACATGGTGCGGAAGATCTGTATATTTGGGCAACTTAGAGGACATTTTCCCGTTAACATAGGCTCGGACAACTGTCATTCTGTAAATAAACAAAGTAAGGCATACAAAAGAATTCTCTTGGTTGGTTCATCTATTCATACTTTTACTTACCTGTTAGTAGTTAGTGTTCCAGTTTTATCGGAGCAGATGGCAGTTGCATTGCCCATCGTTTCGCACGCATCTAAATGTCTCACCAAATTGTTGTCTTTCATCATTTTCTGCAATAAAAGCATCCAAATTGTCATTAATTTAGTTCCGAAACTCGGTCCCACACACAACACGAAAACCCTATGAGTCGACATACCTTGACTGAGTACGCCAAGGAAAGGGTTACGGCAAGAGGCAATCCTTCCGGCACGGCCACCACAAGTACAGTAATACCAGTAATGATAAAGGATACGAATTTATTGGCATCTCTTATGTGAATTTTTTCACCCTGTATTCCGTACTTCCATACTGAGAATCTTACGAACATAATAACGACGGTAATGACAGCGATGGCAGTTCCTATTGTCGGAATAAACATAGCAAATATTAACAGCATAAAAATATATTAGTTTGTCAAAATTTCATAAAATCTCAAAACCGTCGTTACACACCTGCATAACCGATTTGAATTGCTAATTTTGTCAATTTTGCTTGCAGCACTGACTTCTCATGACCTTTGTCCTCAGGTTCCTTGTTTTCTTGATAGCGATCATCAGCTACAGGTAATGGATGCTCACCAGCATGGCTGTTTGGAACTACGTGCCTAGCAGCGGCTGCTTCAATATCAGCTTTCGAGCCTTTCTTGGGCGCTGAATACAATTAATTTAATTCAAATTAACACTTCAATGAAAAAGTACAGCTTGATGCGAAGAGGTTTTTTGACAGCTCATGCTCCCTCCAACCGCACGTTACCTTTTTGCTTCTTTTCCTTAGGCTTTTCATCTTCCTCAGCGGCTGCTCCTAGAAGGGCGAAAATTATTCCCGACTGTGAATTGATACCCACGGCCGTCACAACCATTCTTCCACTCCCTTCCATCACGTGGGTTCCTAAAATAATTATTCCTCTCGTCAAATTTTCATGCAAGCGTCCCAATGATGACGGATTGAACCGTTTTGAAATTGAGAATATAGTAATGATCAGCTCCTCTCTAATCTCTATTGCATATTTCTCTTCTCACTCACCAGATAGGACCATAGGGTCTGTATTTTCGCTTTTCTTAACATGATCCGATTCTCCAGTGAGTGAAGACTCGTCTATTTTAAGATCGTTACTTTGAAGTAATATACCGTCCGCAGGCAGCAAGTCGCCATACTTGATCTACGATTACCAAATTCAGATATCAGAAGCTTGTCATCTATCTTTCCGTTTACCGGGAAGTTGTATCTATAAAAAGCCTTGCTCCCCCCGTCTTTACCTGGCAGATATCACCGACGACAATGTCAGTTACAGGAATTTGGCGAACTTCACCCTCGCGAATGACAGAGAAATTGTGCTCTCCTTCAATACGGCTTTGTAAGCCTCGGAATTGGCGTTCCTTAGTATAGTCATTAAAGGCAGTGACCAGCACCACAACAATTACTGAGACGAATATGGCTACACTGTCTATCCATCCATGCTCCTCATCTTCCTCTGCTCCATGATGCCCTTCCGCTTCCTCATCCTCTCCTCCACCACTGTACTTGGCTACCAGCCAAAGCAGCAGCGAGACAATTGCAGCAACCATAAGGATTATTAGCGTCACATCTTGAACAGCTTCCCACATTAACATCCAAAATGTTTTGGGAGGTTTTGGTGGGATTACATTAGCGCCATAAACTTGCCGACGGAGATCTAGATCTACTTTGGAACCACTCACACCTGTAAGGAACAAGAAAACAAATTTTGTCCACATCCGAAATTCAGACTCTTCTCTTGAGCACATTTGGCCATATTTCCATTAAAACAGTAAATGTACTGAAGCATGTTCCTGTCATTACTCTTTCAGGAACTATCCTTAACATTGTCTAACTTATCCAAGCGCAGCAAATAATCCAGTTAGTTCCACTAGCAGTCTTCCTGGTAACACTCAAACTCAATCGTGACTCCGACTGCACTCCAAGACCATCCAAACTGACCCAAGTCTCATAAATGTAATCTCACTCTCACTTACAGCATGTCGCATAATTCTGGCATTGACTCATGCTAGCTACCTATTTAACTTTTATAATCAATTTAACGGTGATGTGAAATTTAAATCATAGGTCTGACTAAAATTCTTCCAGCTCAAATTAAAATTACATATAGACATTATGGCGCTCATCGGCTTCTAAGTCGGTAGAATCCCTGAATTCTTGAACTGCAAACAAGAAACCCTTTAGTAATAATGTCCTTTTTCTACCGCAAGGATTCCAGATGCATCACAGAAGCATATGCTAAACATGATGAGGTAAAGGCCCTACATCTGGCAATGCATAAAAACAGTCCCATTAAAAAGTCTTCACTTTCCGCATGCAATTAGACATTTCTCCGCATTTCCCTTATTCAATACAACAAGGACTATACTTCCGCTCCAAAATTAACTCGATACATTTAAGCATGACTTTAAACTTATCCAGTATGCTCCCAATTCGCTATCATTCTTCTTGCGCATGTACACTCTAGGAAGGCATTATTTATTTCCTACCTGAATATTTGAAACTGGGATTTGCTCGACTACATTTGGCAGGCGGTGGCAGCATAGTTTAGCTAACTACTCCATGAGGATAGGATATAGATATAGGTAGAGACACCAGTCAGAGTAAAAGCATGAATGGGATTATATGTCACTTCAAGTTATCATCCTTCCTAACACTAATGACATTTGTGAGAATGAGGCATTCCAAACCTTTCTAGAAGTATTCTCGCTTGAAATATTTATTTTCCTCTCTTCTTGATCGTTCGCGAATAAAATTTTTTTAAACGGAATTCTGCGGAAAATTTCTCAAGAGTTGGCAATTCGCAAGATTAATCTGGAAGGATGTGACTAACTATAAAACTAGAGTGCTTGAAGGTAATATGGATCAACTGCGGTTGCCTTGTTTTACAGATTAAGTGACGACAAAGTTTAGGAGAGAGCTAAATTTTCCTTGTTCATGATGCTCTGATTTGAGTCTGACTCAAGCCCCCTCCATCAGAATGAATAAGAGGGAGGCAACATGATTATTCTTCCTTTTTTCCCAGCAATTTTAATTGTATCGCGCGTAACATTTCTACGATGTCGAGTGCTGTAATTACAAAAGTGATTTAAAGCTTGTTCTTACCGTTAACTGGAGACGAAGCGAGTTTCTTGCATATTTCACTCGTTCCACCGAAATACGCCACTTTCTCCATACCCTCAGGACCCCTCGTTTCCATTATCTCCCGGAGGTCCTTGAGGCTGATCCCAAATTGGGATGGAAGGCTTTTTTCACCCATCACGGCTACTTTAGTAGGTTTCACGAGGAGACCACACGGTAATTATTTGAACAAAAAACAAGCAAGCGCCTCCGGTCAAGGAGATCGTATCAAGCTCTAGACTTGATCGACTTCCGGACAACTCACGATTAGCACTATGATGAGCGGGTCAAGAGGTCCCCATAGGCCTCAACAGGCCTGACACCACTGTGAAACAACAGAGAAAGGCATACGTTGAGAGAAATCTACAGAAAACAAAACTGAAACTTGCTACCAACATAAATCGTTCCTCTGGATGGGCCAAATCAAAACTGGAAAACACACGAGGAGGGAGCGGAGGGTTTGAAATTGATAATAGGTATCTCACTTTACGAGTTCTATTGATGTCCCGATACTTTTTTATGTACACAAGAAGCACAATACAAGTATCAAAGAAACATTAAATATATTTGGGTAATAATTTGATAAAGCTATTCTTTGTAGAAAAAATAAAATAATCCAGAACCGCTTCAGAAAAATAAATTTTATAAGCTGATCTGAGGGGGGCAAAAGACAGGCGAAATGAAAGCTGGTGCTTGCAGCAAGCTTATCTCACTCACGAGATAGAAAACTAGAGCAAGAAGCACTCCTCGTATGTCGTTTGCATCACACAGAGAGATCATGATGAAGAAGACGAGCCCTTATTCAAGACTCTAATTATAGTACAAGATATTTTGGGTCTTCTCTCAAGTCTGTACCTTTCATTTAAGAATCCAAGGAGAACTCTTATACGAGAGGATTGTGGCAGGCGACCTCAAGAAAAACAAGAACCTGCCCAACCGAACCGATTTTCGCACATTTTTCTTTCGTCATACCAAACCCGCTAGATCAGTCCGTACATGACACTACCGCGACCCTCAAACAATCTCGGGCCATTAAACTCAGATTTTACAATCCCTCATAATCGTTCACTATTGTTGCCCAACTATCCATAGCTTTCCGTATTCGCTGCCCAATCTCATTCAAACCCACACGACTAGCGACTGCCCCACAAATTCACCAGAGACGCAGGCCTGCCCGCCTACCTTCTTTAACTTTTCTGTGCCAGTAAGGAGGGGACAAGGAATATTTTTAATACTGTCAAGTTTCAAATCCCTTTCAGAGAAAGCAAAACAATTGGACTGACTACATCATCTATTATCCAACTTGATTTTAACTAATGTGAAAGAAAGTGAACTCCATTGAATATAAAATGAGACAAAGTCAATTTTCCGTCCAGGGAAAATCTTACCCAATCGTAGCACTCATCCAATCAGGCATAGGTTACACCCTCCTTTCACAATAAAACTACCTACCAGCCGGAATACACACAATCAGCCAACATCATGTTCCAGTCGTCGTAGTTGCAATGATGCAAATAATATTAATTGTCTCGCACAGCCACCGCCACATACTTTATTAATTCAATCCCCACTCAAAGGAAATCATTTACTCCGGAATGATCCAAGGAGCAAAAATCTTAGGATAACGATGATGATGAGATTAGCGGACGTGAGCAAGTTGAGCTGTGTAGAGGGAGTGGAAGTTGCGGAAGTATGGATGTCGATAAGTAAGAATCACACTTAACTTCCAATGTTATTTGCCGAGGTAATAATAATGGCTCCAGCAGATAGGCCATCATGCTCGACTATTCCAAGGCATCCAAAGACAAGGGGATAAGAAGAAGTGGATCACTCGAGCAGTAGTAGTCACTTTAAAACTGACGGAGGGCAAACTAAAAATATCCAATGGAGGAGACATAATTACTCACGTTACACCAGAAACAACGATGGTGATCAGGTTAGCGAAACATTTGAAGCCTAAAGGGTTTTTAAGCTCCTAAAGTTCCTTCGACACTCTCCCCCTTTTTCGAACAATCACTGGCTGACCTCCATGTACGGATTTCATTGATTCCGACCGTCCTTGTGAGTGGTTGTAGAAGGAACCTTATACTTTACTCTTCCGTTGACTTCGTGCCAATTCCTGCTTCTGTACTCGAACATCGATCGGCGCATGAAATTCACTTTATGTTCTTTAAGGGCATGAATGTCTAGCCTTTACGTCTACTCTTTCTCTCTCTAGCTCTTGCTCTCTCCCCTCTCTTCCTACTCTCCCTCCTCCTCCCACCCACCCTCACCCTCTTTCTCCCGTTTTACCAGTTTCTCTTCCTTCCTCCCGCCCTCTCCCTCTCACTCTCTGTCTTTTTTGCCTTCGCTTCTTTCCTCTTCCTTTCTCCTCACAATCCTTTCTACTGTATTTTCCTACATGTATTCGGTCATTTTCCCCGGGTCTCTCTCTCTTTAGCTCTTTCTTCATACGATCTATACTTACCTAGCCGCGGACATAATTTCCATCAACATGAGACGGAAAGAGGACCTCAACCATTTTTATTCAACCTTTTAAACGTGCGTGAAACTGAGTCACTATCTTAACCGCAGCTGGCTAGTGTAATTTTTACCCACCCGTTATTTCACATGGCAATACCTTTCGCATTTCTTCAATTCCATCTATTCCACGCTATAATCTTTGAATCCAATGACTTTCCAAACTGACTAATGAGCAGCACGAGAGAGGAGGCGATCCATTCCAAAGGCATCCCCGTCAACTTTCTCCTTTCAGCCATGTGCATATCCTAGCTTTTCAGAAGGGAAGGAGTGGAGAAAGTAAGATAGAGAGAGAAAGAGCAAGTTGTCCCGAATTTCCTTGGATTCTCCACGGAAATGTATTGTACTACTACTACTACAAACCCAACAGACTCCAACACTATGCGATTGCTCAAGCAAAAACGCATGGACTGGATCCAGCCCAACTTCAGATATACAGTTTTATTTTGCAATCAATAATACAGAAGTTGGTCCGGCGAGCTCAATGTGCTTCGCCTCGCCTCGTAAGTCTCACAAGTAAGCACATTTACGCTCCCGGGATGAGCTCCGGCTAAATACCGCTACGCGCATCACCTATCACACACCATTTCCCATAACACACACTCAGTCAGAACATCTCACACAAGAACTACGAATTCACCATTAAGTCAGCAGTTACGCTTAATGAGCAAAAAAATTATCTTCTCCATACCCCTCTCGCCCTCTCTCTTCATCACACACCCTCCACTCCTACTGAACAGCCCTTCACCTTTATCACAATCTCTACAGCAGCTCTTTTACTTTGGAAAGCAACTTAACCCCACCCGTCACAAACAACTTTCCCTCGACATCATCTTCATAACCTTCACAAATCTCACCAACCTCCTGGAATCCATCACAGGAATCCTGCAGATGCATCTGATTATAGGAATTGGGCTTGATTGACAACAGGTGAAATCATTTCCACCAAAGGACCGAGGCAACCATACAGAAAGCTTAAAATAAAAAGACTTAGGGTGAAAATAACGTCACTGACATGGGAATATTTTCCCAAACACCCAACTCCTCTCGGGATGTAGTACTATATGCACATGTGACCGACTCAAATCTCAGAGTCTATTCTACCAAATATTGTACTTACTTCAACCCCTAATAAAGTAGTGAGTGAATTCCTTGAGGTGTACTCCCACTTCCCTACATGTTATTAAAGTTCCTTTGATTGCCCCTCGATTCACCATCGCTTACTTTCTCCCGAGGAAAGAACTTTCACTATCTTTTACTCGCCACCATTTTTTCATACTAACGTTCTTAATGACCATTTTACTCTTTTCCTTCATACAATAATCCTTATGCAAAACCCCTGCCTCCCTCTCCCAACAACATGGCGCGTTGAAAATCTTGCACACGAAAGTCTGTTCTAATACTACGTATCGCGGGTAAAGCCCGCGAATGTGTGTGCATGGGTCCCTCGTAAAATCAATCGTCCTAGTGCATTTTATTCATCCCATTAAATGGCGAGTGTATTTATTCAGCCACCACACGCCTTGTCCTTTCACGTACCTCTCCGCACAGCTAACGGTGCTATCCATATTAATACTTCTATTTTACCATTCTATTTAAACAATATCAAGGTAAACCCTTTAAATTAGATAACAACATGTACAGGCGACATCAAGCGTGGCAATATCGAAACCATACTGTGAATATACTAATTGGGTAGACACATATGCGTGAGGACTTTCTCCCAGAGAGATGAGTGACTCTTTGACCATAGAGCGCGGTATGGGCACTTGAAAAGGACAAAGCATAAAGTGGGTGGGCTACATGAATGGCTACATGAAGGGATACATCATTTCCTTCCTTCTGCCCCACACGTCCGACTTGCGTTAGTTTTACAGATTATAGTCATGCATTAAGTTAGAATTCTAAGCAGAGCTCGTATTATTTAAGAGAAAAGCAGGTAGTAGGAACATTATAGAGCATTTCTCTGGGTGATCGTAAACATTTCTTTGAAAGCACCGTTCTATGTCATATTTAGCACTTAACATGAACCAGTTTATTTTCCATCCAAATTCTTGGGAATGGGAGCCATGGGATAGATTTTTGGCTAATTGAGAACAGTAAAATAGGTGGGACGCGCCTGTAAGGTTGGTTGTGGTGATATTCGGTCGTAAAGAGCGGTGCTCCGTCCATAGCCGTGCAAAAGTATTTCTTTTATTCTAGAATATCGGGAGGTGGTGCGCTCCTGGGAAAGCTGTTCGAACTGGGAAATTGCGGAAAGAAGAGGGAAGGAGCCGTCTCATTTTTTTAAAGGAAGGAAAAACGTTTAAGAAAAGTGCCTCCCATGAACTTTCTCTCATGAAATAAGGAGCTTCTTCTTTCTCTTCCCCGTATATTCATGCCTGTTGTCTTCTGCCTGGCGCTCCTATAACTTCCCCTACGCATTGATCGTATTCTTCTTCCCTTCTTTTACTACCAGTGGTAGTCTACCACTACCACTACGAACCACAATAAAAACTGTGTGTGTAGAGAAAGAGAGTAAGAGGATGATGAAGACGAAGCTTGCTTTCTTACTTTCACCCTAGATTTTCCATGGATAGGATGAAATCAAAGAAACTCCAAGGATGCTTCTACGATATTCTTTCTCCCACCAACACTAAGACTTAAGACACCACCAGCAGCATATAGAGTAAAAGAGTAGAGTAGAGGGAGAAAGCCTTAAATTACATGTTTTGCGAAATGCGGTATCGTTAGCACATGCTGAAACCAGAGACCGCCTCAACCCCAACCATTCAGACCATCGGATGGGAGGAGAAAGGCAGGGAGACAGAGAGGAGAAAGGAAGAGGAGGTGGCTGAAGTTTGGACCGAACTTTCAGCACTCTCCCTCCGCCTGACTGTGCGAATATCTGACTCGCACTCCACACGACCATGGTGAAAAGCTCAGAAACTGGAATATGCCAGTGGGTATGAGGCAATCAATAGGGTAGTCTAGAGTTTTTAGCTCGCCCTTTCTCCCTCTCACTCCCTTCTCGGTTCCTTTCCTATTTCGCGCATACCATACCGTGCGATCCTCGCATTCGCATAGCTTGTGAATACTCGGATCTTTCCACAGTGTGTGCGGCTGAAAATTCCGAGTGTAACTCCATTCCTATCCGCTCCCTTTCTCTTCGGAACGAAACTTCATCCCGCACATTTTACTCTCTTGCTCTTTCACTCCCGGATTCCAACCAACATTCTTCCCATCTGCCTCAAGACTTCTACTCTGCTCCATTCCGTCCCCGCCCAATCCCTCCTCCCTCGTCTTACATGTAATGATACTCCCAGCTTTCCAGTTGCCCGACTCCACTTTCCCTCACGCAAATATCCTACAGTTCTTATTGTCCACATGCATTAGCATATATCCTTAATCTCAAACATGACACATTTATTCCTTGTTCAGCTCCTCTATTTTCTACACCTATATTCCTTCCATCTCAAAAGTATATATATATTCTCTTCCTTCCTGGACCCACCAATTCAGCGCTTTCGTAATTTATAGAATGTATACAAACAATTTCCTAGAGCATATTATATAGCCAAAAGCATTTATCCGCCAACGACTCCCTTCTGATTATATTTTATTTCTATACTTTTTACTTGCTCCTCTTATATCCACTACTATACTCTTGCTTCGCGCATACAAACGAATGGATAGAACAAGAAATTCGCATACTAACTTGCACTCTTCCAAGCTTTTGAAGTCGATCCTCTATATTCCGTAACCCAGTTGAGGAGGGGGGAGCCTATCCAATATTTCCTAGCTCTCCCACTTAGCAGTTAGGCTATATTCTAAAAATAGATACTGCCCTGGAACATCACACCCAGCCCAATGCCGCCCTCCTCTAGCTCCACAATCCCAATTTTCCCTCCTATACATACAGCGTTACACGCCTATCCTTACTTCCGACCGCTCCTTCATCCGTACTAAGGACATGTTCTTTTAGCAATAATTCAATTACACAATTTACATGATTCTATTCTCATGTCAAGCCAAACCCAGCTCCTACATATATTCCCAGTCAGTCAGCCCGCCGTTAAGACTATATCCTCACGATTTCGTATCAAAACATTCACTAACTTCCAAGACAAGGAAGTCTCTCTCTTTAAATCTCAAAGACTGCCAGCCCGCATCTTTTACGTATCATCCATCCTCCTCTTCCTTAAATTCACGAGCCCATGCATATTAAATCCTAAGAATATTTGAAACCCAAATCATGATACACACATTTCCAAGCATAATCCATTCTCATAAACACGCAACTTCCTTTTTCCTCTCTCTATTGCCAAATCTTTTGACATTCTACATTGATAATTTGATCTCTCTTAACTTGAGAATCCAAAGCATCTTTTCCCACTAGCTCTAAAACTTGCAAACTCTTTCTCTAAAGTTTAAAGCCTTAACTTTGCTGTCCAACTAAAGTATTACAGCCCTCCTCTAACCTTTGCATGTTTCTTATTCCCACTTTCTCTCCAAATTGTCACCGGGATTTGTGACGAGATGCTATCCAGCCATTAGCCATACTCACTCCCCCAATAACACCAGAGGCAAGTCCTTGGTCGACATTAATTATCTAGCAATACTTCTTCCCTTATTCTAGTCATCCTCCATCTTTCCTCTTCCAATCATATTTTTAGCGACTGTCATAAAAATCACGTCTTGTTCTACTTCCTCTTCCTCCCAAGAAAATGGTAGGATAAGGACAGGAGGAGAAGTGTAGTGTGGTACTCGTGAAACAAATTCAAACCGTCATGCCACCTCACTTTGAATCCTCTTATTACTACCGTCACCACCCTCCACTCTCCACACCCACCCGGAGTATGTTCAACCCTTACGTAATTATCTGGAGACAATAAGTCTTCTAATCTATGGATTTGATGATGAAAACCTTACAAGTACTTCCACTTCCAGCCAATCTCCACTCCAACCTTCCCCCTTTAAATCCATTCAACACCACCAACTTACTTGTTAGTCACACTAACTAATAACTACGCATATAAATACAGCTTATATCAAACCAGCAAGACTGTTCACTCAGGATTCTTGCTACTTACACTCCTTCCATCTCAAGGAAACTCTTGCGAGAGCTTGCTGGGAAATATAATAGTCACTAACTTCCCGCATACTGATTTACTAGTGTTCAACGCATACTCTCACTCCCTTCCCACCTCCTCCGTCACTTTCATAGCCTTCACATATCATTTGAATCATTTCACTACCTTCATTAACTTCTCATTTCCATCCGGAATCTACCAAGCTGCTTTTCATATTCCTTCCACACACTGCTCCACGTTTTACTGAAGCTGCAAACTTCGTCGTATGCCCTTTGACCCTCATGCCGCTTCTCTCAATTTTGCTCCTGAGTTGCACTATTTCGGTAATAGTAAAAACATCCCTGCATCTCTCTAAAAGAACATAATGCTCCCCAGTGAAAA
Organism: Sminthurides aquaticus; assembly: GCA_906901655.1. Taxonomy (NCBI): domain Eukaryota; kingdom Metazoa; phylum Arthropoda; class Collembola; order Symphypleona; family Sminthurididae; genus Sminthurides; species Sminthurides aquaticus. Next base: position 1,726,776 of record CAJQTT010000001.1, read on the forward strand.
TAATGACTTCATTAGGAAGAAAAAGGAAAGGCGTGGAGAGTGAAGATACATAACATGTGCAAGTTGATTGCCTCCAGCCCAAACCATGTCCTTCTGTCATCTCCCCCCTCAGATGCACGTACACACGGAAAGCCAGCTAATGAATGACGTAAATACATTCAGAAACTTTCGCATCATCATCAGTAAACAATCACATTAACCTAGTCATTTTAAACTATGCAATTTATGTCCGAAAGAAGCAAGAAGCAGCAAGGACAACTTTCCTAAAGAATTCATTATCAACCTATCCCCATGGCAACATTCGTTCCATTGAATTCTAAAGGCATTTGCAGCCGCTTTTAAGTGACCTAAAAATTCTAGACATCGATCCATAACCGGATTTCCCAGGATTATTCCAACATTTAAGTTCCTCTAGCAGCTTATTTATTCTAGTATCTTTAACATGTAATGGAAAGTTTGTATAAATTATATTACGCTAGCTTCTTGAAACCAACCGGGTTTCATTCAGGCATTTTGAAGGGGAAAAAACTCTTAACGAACATCGGATTGAAGGAGCTGAATGAGTTTCGACACAATTAGCGCGTTAGCAACCCAATTTTTATTTTTTGAATTCAGCAACTTGATTATTTAAGGGTGGAAGCCACGATTGCTAGTCATTGAAGTGGCGGCGGGATTGAGAAGAGTATTTGTGTAGGATTTGGAGGAAAAGTAAAGGTTGTAGAGAAGTAAAAACTTAATTGTACCTGATAAAATCGCTATTGCATGGATCCCATTCACCAGACAGAGAAAAAAAGCAGGAATTCCCTCTAAAAACTTGGAATTGATCTTGAAACAGCAATGGATGACAAAAGCAAGGCCCCAGTACCTGCCACCTAAAAAATCAAAACACGATAAAGTCATTCACTTGACAGCTTATTACTCTTGGATTATAAATATTACAGAGGAGGAAAGCCTTTAGCTTATCACCGTCTCCAGTTTCTAACTTTGGAATGATAAATGACTCAGCATTGGTGCACAAGTAACTGGACGCAATTCATCTCCACACTTGAGTAAAATGAATAGACGATATAGTCTTCACAATCAAATCCTAGAGTTAATACTAAATAATAATTTATTGACAAACGTCCACATTTTCACTTAAACTCAAACGGCCTTAACATTATCACTCAAGTGCTCAAATTTTTGCGGTTCACATTCATGATTCTACATCGAACACCACCTTAAACCTCAATGCACCACCAACCAGCTTATAATCTGTCCATGGAGAGCTCTACCCACCACTGTAATTTCCCTACCGACTTTCACCGAACACTATTCCTGTCGCTCATAGCCTACACACACTCCGCTCACTCAACAATAGCATGAAAAACCCTCCAAATATTTTCATCCCCGATGACCGGGGAGGAGCCGCCTTGTATGTATATACATATATATATATATAATTGACTTTTATCTAATTAATTGATGTTGCTTTCCAAGGGTGTTATTCACCTCACAGTCTAGTCTGTGTCGAAGCGCAGTTTTGTGAGTAGTCAACAGAAATGGTTTTGGGTTTAGGTTTTTAAAGCCTAGAACAACCTTGCTATCTTCAATATTACCCTAGCTAATGCTTCCTTTCCTACTCTTTTGGTACTTTTAATTTAACGATTAGAAGTTTACAATAGGAATGCTTGTATTACAGTCATAGAAGAGATGGATCTTGGTATCAACGCATCAGTTAGTTTTGTTCAAATATAATTTTGTTTTAAAAGCAATGTGCTCCTTCTACCGTGGTCCTTTGTGTCAGTCAACCAGCGCCACCTACGGTAAATATCAGCCGTTAACCTGTGCTGGACACTGGACAACCCATTCCTCTCTAGAACAAACGTTGTTAACAATATGTATAATATATACCGCTATCGCTCATCATTCTTTCCTCCAGCAAAGACAGGGTTTCCCGTTACTTGATTTGCGTAAATATTACTCAACAAATGCAAGTGCGAAGCCAGTAGAAATAACAGAGGTTTATAAGGATAGTTTGCCGATATTGCCCATATCGCTCTCGCTGTACCGCAATCTCAACTTGTATGTCAAAAAACAAGGGACGTATTTCATTCGTAATACAGAATTAATCACTCTGAATTCCCAGCTTCCTATTCATGATTCATGATACTGTAGATATGAGAATCCGTGACAGAGGGAAAAGGAGGTTACTTACTTGCGTTTCAGTCTTACATTAGTATCTTGTCGATCTTTCAAATCCTATAACGTAGCAAATTGTAAAGCTCTTATAAGCTATCCACCCACTTTAGTTAGATTAACATTATACTCAGGATTTAACGAACTGTTATCAAGGATCAAGTTGCAAAGTAGACTATTGTAAAATCACATCTCACAATAACTATCACAAAGTTAGCTTAGTTCACAACTACATGGAAACTGCTAACTCAAGAATAATAGTGGAGATGGACACCCTCTCCGGCAATGAGATCTTGATCTTGGTCACTTGTTTTTTAACATATTCCAAGTTATTCCATCCACAGGTCCACACCTTGAGGATTTCCATCCGCTCGGAACCTTCAATTCATTGGAACGTACATATTTCACTTTCACAAGTTGTTGAAGTTATGCACTCCAGAAGTTTTATAATCACTTCTGTTTTTGTATCTTGCAGTAGTAAATTGAAATCTAGGAACAGGACACCGTTTCTACCTATCATGCCTACTTACAAATGCCTCTTTGGAGGGTATTGAAAATGTGGCAGGCGAGCGACACGGAGAAACTCCAGGAAAAATTAGGAAGGATTATGATGGTGCTAATGGTTTGAGCACATTCAAGCAATTGTTTGCAAATGCTCTTGCTTAATTCCCGTGTCTCTTGCTTATATAGTTTAGAATGGATTCATATCTCGTATGACGCCCGTCATGCACTTCAGCCAGTCACTAGTAGCATAGTTAATAGGAAAGCAAAGATAAGCTTATTGGATCTTTTTCATTTCAACCTTCTCCTGCTCAAAACTTTCAGTCTTAGCATTCTATTACCTTCTTAAACAGTTAAAATGGAATTACAAACAACGAGGAAGCATACATATGTCATTAGCTTTAGCTTTCCTCTCTCCTCTCCTTCCATAGCTTCCCGCTCATGATGCTTCCGTATTCAAATAAATCCAATTAGAAATCCAACCATCTTACGAACTGTCTAGCAAGTCTTGAATGGAAATATCTATACACCATGACCGTAACTAAGCAATACCTTGTAGCTGGTAGCATTTAACTCATAAAAATTAACAAATTACAGAGAACAGCGAATATCATCATTATTCTACCCCGGAATTCTGTAGTTGGATAAAATGACATAAGACACAGGGACAGGAGTTCCTTTTAGATGAATAATAAATGTTTGTTTCCATCACAATTTTTACCTGATATCGATTTTAATCTAGATCTGACAAGACACACATAATAACCAGATTGCTAAAACGTGATAAGACCTAACCTGCTTTTTAATTATGTTTTCAAAATTCAGTTTGAGTTGTACTAAAACATAAGAGAAAAACTCAAAGGATACATTAAACAATTAAATATAACGCAAATATCCAGTGCTATGGTGCTCAGGAGATCACCCTCTGATTCACAATTCTCATAATTGTATTTGCTTCTTTTCGATCTGCAATGTTATTGCTAGATCTTCTGATATTACCAATCTGGGTCTAGAAATGGCAATCTACATGTAGAAACTAGACCAGACCGCTAAAATTTGGGAAGATCTTGATCTGAAATTCAGATCTATATAAGCTTTACATAGATCATATCTTTTTGATCTGAAGGAATACAACGTTGGAATACACGCAACTGATTCCTCTATCGTTAAGATTCAAGCTGAAGAAATGGTTCTGATTCTGAATTGTGAAAGCTGAGTTACATAAGATATTTATGCACAGATATTTCCCAGATTTACAACCTCCATACTCTGGAATTCTATATGTGTACGTGTCATTCGTATGTGTTCCACAATTTACGTAAAGGGCTAGTTCAGCCTACCTGTACTATTTGTTTATTTTGGATTACAAAGTTTAGCTGAGTATAGTAATTCGTTCTAAAATAGGTGAAAATACTTACGGCGCATTAATGAAACCCTGTGAGCAAGCAGCTAGTATAATTTTATGTCAATTGGACTATTGTTTTGTCTGGCAACAATGCTATCTCAGAGGGGCTATTTACATGCACGGGCGCCTACGGCCATAATAATATATACAAGTAGATTGACGTGCTTTATTGCACAATCTCAATGATTCCCACTTGAGAAACTTGGTTATTTAAGCAAGCCTTTTTACCTCATTCATCATTGAAATATTTTATCAATGATTAGATATTGTTCGTACGTCATTCCCGCTTTTCATCAAACCAATCCATGATTATAAATTAATCCCATCTGCTTGATTTGATCGTGTAACTTCACAGCACGTCACATTTATCTGTTTAGCGCTCCAAAATAAGAACAGTTGATTCAGACTCTGTAGCATTTCTTACCTTACCTTTGGCTTCAATACTGCTCCTGCTTAACCCGTTTATATTCCTGCGGCGTGTTTTCGCAAGTAAAGGAAGCCGCAAGATGGAAATGAACTTGTGATTCTCCATCTCATATGCCAAACCCTTCCCATCCTCTCGTTTGTCTTTGGGCGGCTGTATTTTATGGAAATAAGGAGATGGAATAATAATAGCTTATGCATTTTTCTTGAGACAAGCCTTTAGAACTGCATCAAGTGAAATTTATTCAGCGCTAAATGAATAACTGACTCAATCCTCTCTTGTTCCCACTTTTGCCACCCACGCGTTACGGGACACGGGAGCGACTGTGGTGAGTTGATGGCGTGGAATGAAAAATTGAGAACGCCAAAAAGAAAGGAAGCGAGAAGAAGAGGAAGAAGAGGAAGAAGAGGAAGAAGAAGCAGCAGAAGAAGAGGAAGATGACAAAAGAGGTGGGGAAACCTTGACACCGACAACTAGAGGGCAGTGAAAGCCAGAAATTTAGCTTCCATCCAACTCCTCCTAGACCCTCTCTTGATGATTATTTTTTTTGGGCAAGTGTTGGCAGATACACTCGAAAGTTTAAAAGCTCCTGTCCGGATTTCGCTAAACTTGCATCTTGATTATATCGCCCACCATCGACACAAACCACAACGGCTTGTTAGCTACACAAAGTATTGCTCTTGTAAACTAAACGACAGCCGACAGCACCCGCTGCTAGATTTCTAGAAAATTATTATATTCTGGAGGGCAAGGAATAAATAATACAGACAGAGCATGCACAAGATCTTATCATTTCTTTCTTCCAGTCATCAGGCAGAAGCCTGTAGTGCTTGAAGGAGGGAAACAACGCTAACTATGATCATCCTTCCCGTCTTTCAGTGTGCTTTTCTCCCTGATTTTAAATAATCTAATTATATCATACAAGTCCTAAACTAACTACGCGCAAATGCTAGTCCTTCCTTACTCCTAAGTCAGCTCCTTGGAAACAAGTAAGTGTGGCAGAAGCACATGCACACGCTTACGTAAAGCTGCCTGGCGCTAAATCTGACCACAAACCTCACCCCTTTGCGTAAATAGAGCTAACCAGAACGAGGGAAAAAGAAGGCTTAAAGATTTATAGCATCGTAACAACTATGAACTACTTCATTTCGCACGTGTACCGTCATCCTCCAATCCGTCCATAGTATATGGCTACCCATCTTATTTCCTTCTGAGCTATCATGCAGCTCTCCATTCCATGACTCCAGTCAGCGATATGGAATTGCGTTAAAATTTTGAGTTTCATTATGAAAGTGAGGATTGAACACGAATTTTCAACAAACTTTTAGAGAGGAATTTTAAACGCTTCTTTCCGTATCCTTGCGAAAAATCAAATGTCGAGGATTTTATGGCGTTTGGAAAGCTCCCAGGAATTCCTAGCTTTTCCCCATCCCTGACCATTGAACCTCGGGAGACGGGGAGGCAGGCTCTGGGATCTGTACTTTGCTATCATTCATATTATTATTACGTAAGTCAGTAGTTGAAGCGCATTATGTACGGAAGCTTCTGTTCTGTGCACACGTTCTGTCTGCTTACATATTTCCCTTGAATTGTCGTCACGACTTTGACAAATTTGCAAGACGCTCCCCATGCTTTGAGGTCATACTTTAAAAACTTGTGAGGAAATAAAGAAGGGAGGAGGAATTGGTATTACGCAATCATGTTTGGCACTCCTCACTCCTCCAATTTATCTAGAATCTAAAAACGTTGCACGAAAAAACTGCAAATCCGCCGAATATTCCACCACCCGCCTCCCCTCCATCCCATCCACCCCGCCCATTACTATGAGCCGAGTGGAATGTATAATAATTTTTAAAATTTACCTAGTTTTATGTTGACACTTTGCAGTGAATCATCCCTCATGATCCACTTGGTTTCTCACACTCTTCTTTAATAGATATTCCCAATTTTTTAGTGGGTCGACCAAAGTGTGAAACAAGCTTTTCCTTCTTCTTTCGCGTGTACAGTCTAGTCTACCACAAAGCATAGGATTTTGGAAATATCTGGCTATTTCTATATTCCCTCCACCAACTTTGATCTTTTCACATGTCTAGCCTAGTGTTCCGTGTTCCTCTTGAAGGAATCTATACCTGGATTGTTGCTAGTGTAGTAAGAGACATGAGACATACTTGGGGATTGGTGATGGGGATGATGAGAGAATACGGTAATCTTGGGTGTAAGCCTTTCACGTGAGTACCATTCTCACGTGCTTACATACTTGGATCCAGACCACAATTTACTGGCTTCTTCCAAGGATATTTGAATCCTCTGGGAATTTTCTACAATGAGGTCGAGATTTGTATTTCGGCACTCTCTGTCCACCCCCGTTATGAAAGCGTACAGGTAATCTTCGTCTCATAGGTGGACGGAGGAATGCATTTATAAGGAGAAAAAAAGTTAGATTAACCTCTCTTCTTGGTCACTTAGCCCATATACCCCATCATATTCCCACCTCTTCCCATGCTACCCCCATTCGCGAACCGGGAGAGAAAGCCCTACTTTGCTCACACAAACTGCCACATTGTTATAGGACTTTGGGAAGACACAGTAAGGTGGATGCATACACATTACACATGCATTTATTTGCAATCAGCGAGCTTCATCTTAGAAAACGCTTCTTTTACAAATACATCAACATGTAGTTAGTCTTCCTTTAGCTTAGAGAAAGAGAGAGAAAAGAATAAGTAGGGAAGAGAGGGAGAAATTACAAATTTAGATCCCATTCCTCCCCACCCTCCTTGTCTAATGAAACTAGAGATGATGAATCGAGTTGAGTGGTGGCGGAACACCTCTCCAACCTTCCAGCCCAGCCAATGTCCCTCGCAACGCAATTCACATGTAAAAACTCTATCCTAAAGTAAGTGGAAGTTGCGAAGTCAAAGAAGAATTAAGGGGAGGAATAGATAGATAGGAAGGAAGTAAGTAAGGAGTGCAAAGTTTCTAATTATTTTTTCTTCTTCTCCCCCTTCGCCCGATCTTCTATTATTTCCCCTCCCTCTGTCATTATTCCTCTTACTCATCCCCTTGTTCTCCGAACACTAACCCACCTCCAACTTACCATTTCCTAATCTTCCCGCATTCCCTCTTGCCTCTGCATCCTCCCGGCTTCCTCCGCTCTCAATAGTCTTGCGTAATTAAATGGATAAGTGTGAGGAGAGAAGGATAAATACAGGAGAGGAAGTCGAGGAGGGAGATGAAGAAGTCAAAGGATTTTGTCTACTCCTTTTGCATATTACAAGAATTTAAATCCTGCTCATCGCACTTTGGCGAATCACTTGACTTATTAGCTCTCTCATCTTTTATTCTCTCTGTCCCACCCTTTGGCCCCTCGTCAACAAGACTGACTTCCGAGTTTTTTAGCTGGCAAAATCCTCCAAACTATAGTCAACAATTTGCTTACGTCTCTTGTTAACTTCCCGGGGAAGAAGGGTCTTCTTCAACTTGCAACTTGGTTTGAAGTTAGAATATGCCTTATTAGACTTAGCATTTACCTGCCTGCTGCATAATCAAACTTCCCCCTTATTCTGGCCGCTGAGGACGGACGACGTCGTGGATGCGAGTGAGTATAAGGACAGACGGAGAGAAAAAAGACGAAGGTGTTGATACGATGGGTTGTCTTATGAAGTTGCAATAACCTTCATTCAAATTCCACACGTCTTCTTTCACCTCAGGACCTTTTCTTCTTTTGTACCGTTACCAGCTTCTTAGAGGATCAAGAGCAGACAATTGTTATTTCAAAGCCTCCCTATCATCCCCGCATGTTTTAGTGAGTGCGTTCTTCTATCTAGTGTCTCCTCGGTTTGCTGATATGTACAGAGGGAGGGTGATGAGGAGTCTCCAATCCTTGGTTCTGATTCTGATCTGAGTGTGAAAGAGAGATAGATAGATAGAACAGGTAAGTCTTGTGTATGATGATGATGCAGTGGCGGGGAAAGGTGTTATTCCTTCCATCAACCATTTGTGCACACACTCACACATATTAGCCAACATCTACATGCTACTTAGTGCACCGTACACACCACACCTCATCCTCATCCTTAACTTTGTGTGCACCAATACTTGCAAACACTCACACATTCAGTCTCACTGACTGAATCAAAGTCTCTTCTATACAATCTCAATAAGTTTCAACTACCTCATCATCCTCATGTATCTTTGTGCAAAAGAGAGGAGAGCTCAATGTCTTACCTTTCCCCCAAGTAGTTGTAGCAGGTCTGTTCCTACAACTATACAACATTAACGGAACTTGAATGGACCAAGTTTAAGGAAATTGTGTGTGTGTGTGTGTGTGTAAGAAACGGGGAGCGTAGGAAGAAGGCCGGCACCTAACCAGGAACTCAATAGGGCATCCCAGGCATCTCTCACAACCTATTCCACCATCCATACACTCTTCTTTCTTCTTCCTTCTCGTCTTCATCATTCAAATAACACAGATTGCACACATGCACTATCACACACACACATATATTCTCAAAACAACAAGTTTCAAAAGCACCACCATTCTAAGATAATGGGAAAGACATTTGAAAATGCCCTTTCCCTCCCTGCTCCCTTCCCTCCTTATTCCTTTGGCCCCTTACCACCTCAGTCCGCCCGGCTAGGCTAGCGCTAATCCTCATCACCAAGGAATCTAATCCTCAGTTTCTCATCCTCAAATCTTCTTCTTCTTCCTTACTACACCCCAGCCCAGGCCTTACTACCATTTAGTCTTCTCAAGTCCCTTGCCCCGTCTCCATCCCTCTCATCAGCTGACTGACAAGCAGGCCCTGGCTGACTGGACTCTACGTCAACTCTTTAAGAGCAACCTACCTGTCTTCCGGCAACACTCACCTGTCCAACGGGGAACGTATTCTGGGAATTTTTCTCTGCTCGTAAAACTCATAAACCCTTCGGATCCCGTTCCTGGAGTCCTTCCTCAAAAGAAAATAACGTGAATCCCTTTGTGTCACTTTCCCTGGAACCATTCATAGTTTTTGTCCTCAAACTATGACAGTAATAGCCTAAACATTTATTCTCTTTGTTGACAATACAATTCTTCCTTGGAGCGAATTTCAATTGTCATTAGCTTTATAGTTATAGTCCGGCGAGCCACTGAGGAGGAAGCGTGTAGTTAGTTTTCTTGCACCTTCCTTGTTACTGGACAAGTTAAGTACCGTTGACCTGTTTGGTGATTAAAGAGAGACTAAGAATCTGCCAAAATGTCTTGGCCATCTATTAAGTCTTTGAGTGGGATTCTGCTCGTGTGCGTGGTGATTGTGCATCAAAATCCTGTGGAGGGCCAATATGAGGTTGCATCATGTGACGCTATGGATGCGACCTTCGAGTTGGTAACCGGCTGGATGTATAGTGCCAATCAAGATATCCTGGAAACCAAGCCTGGAACCTTGCAGCTTTCTGACTGCTTGTCAGCGTGTCGATCCATGAAAGATTGTCAAGCAGTCAACTTTGAGACTGGGCTCTGCGTTCTTTTCCGCACTCAGGCTGGAGAAAAATCAGGTGAGCTTTGAAAAATAACTGCAATCACATCAAGTTACTACAACTTTCTCCATGTCGTTTCCCGCCGTACCCCTCAGTCATGACTTTCACCAATTTTCCCAATACCCTCCGCGCACCATCTTCCAGCTTTTTCTTTCATCTATTCCTCTTCATGGCTACTGGCTGACACCAATCCTATTTCCTAGTTGGCGGCGCCCATTTCCTTCGCCACCCCGCCCCTACGCTCGGACTTTCTTCTTATCCTTCCTGCGAATACAACAGAGAACAGACCTCCGTTTTAACCCTCAAGCAAACGTATTTAGCTGAAGAGGCAGGACAGGTTAGAGGAATTTAGGGGTTAAGCCTTTAGGCTGGAACGTCGCAAAATTATCCCTCATACGGGTAATTTAGTAATTAGGGCTTTGATCAATCAAGCATCAAGCGCCGTCTTGAAAATTATTGACCTTTTAAAGCATCCTTCCCTGGAGCTTCTTGGGCTGGCTAAGAATTTAAGGTGGCTTCCTTTCTTGGTCTGATTATATGCAGGGATTGGTGAGAGAGAGAGAGAGAGAGAAGCTACGGAATCATCCGCATCTCATTAGCTTAGCGGGTGAGTTGCAGGAATAAAAAATGGGTATTTAATGTAAACACGTTATTAAGCACCTCAAATTTCTTTACATGTACACACAGTATTCAACATAACTTGTCCCCTAGTTTTCATCTCCGTCTTCTTCCTCACAGTCTTTCTTATCTTCATCCTGGTCTGCCCTACCTGTCAGAACGATGGCCCATGTTGTTATCATGCAAAACTGAGGTAAACGAGTCGTAAACTGACTTCACCTCCATCCTTGTCTCACTCAATGAACTCGCACACACCGGGGAGAGATTGAGGGAAGCTACAGGAGGCCTGATCCTAAGAGATATGTGGGAAGACAGTAGTTTGCAAAGGATGAAAACCATTCATTCCAATTATACGCTTTAAATCACTCTTGAATTAAAATCCACCCATTCCGACTGCTTCTTTCTCTCTATCATTCAAATTACATACGATTACACTCCAGTCTCAATCTCAATCTTCCTAAAAGTCATCTTTTCAAAAGCAGAAGCGAAACCCTCTTACTTGTTCTCTAATCTCCTCCTTTTGGCTTGCTTTTTTCCTCTCAGTCTGTGATGCGCTGTTTACATGTAGGCAGAAACAATTGTGTTTGGGAAAATGCAATTTGATTTCAATCTTCTCCTGATTCTTGGCAAACCTCAAAAGGACTCGTTCTGACCATAATCCTTATTACATGTATTATCCCTTGCTCCCGGCTGTTATGTGTGTTCATGGTGTGCGTTATGAGCGTGTAAGCGCAATTTGGTCATTGTGTTATCATAATCGGGTGTCCTGGTGTCCTCAGTCTTCCTCGCTTCCTGAACACCGCATCCTGGATTCATCAATAAGATGACGACGAGTATCATTTCCTTCCTTGCTCGTTCAAACTGGCCTGGATCACACCTTTATTTAATATCGTCGCACCTCCTCCCTCCTCCCTTCCCCCCAACTTGTTTACTGTCACACATATTTCATCTCCGCAAAAAAGGCTACGGGACTAGTTTTAAAGAATCCCGAAGTTGGTCATACGGATTCATCCCCACTTGTCTTTCTTATTCTTTCAAGACCCTGCAAAAGCGGTTGAGAAATTTTGTGAATGCAATTTATTCTTAAAGATTACCTCATCCTGGTGGGAGCACAGCACAAGCTAAGCTGAATATACCCCTACCGCTTACCACTGCACCCACCCTTTGAGTAGCCACCGGTCAGGCTATTGTCAAGATTAATATAATTTTCATTGAGTGAAAAGTTTATATGTGGGTGGGACGTTGGCTGATGCCCTTCTACCTACTTTGATAACTGTTCAACTTTTCCCAAAACGAATCCTTCGGACTTGTTCACTTACGCAAAAATACTCCTCTGTCTGCCGACTGAGAAGGCAGAGGAGCTTTAAAAATCCTATAACTTGTATTTCAGTTAAGCAGCAAGTTTTTTAGCAATAATACAAATATTTGCGCAATCTTCCTTCCACTTGCAGCTTTGAACTATCAACCATCAAATCTTCCTCATAACCCCCACCCCCACCCCACGTCACTATGCCCCAACAAAGTCAAGCCTTTTAACCAGTTCAAGATCAAGTTCATGAAAACAATTCTAATCTGACGCATCCTTCTCTCTCCCTCGCTGTCTCTCTTGATAAGCCAAAAATCTGACTTGGAGCAAATCCCTCCAACCTCGTTCAATCTATACAGCTTTTGGTTGGTTTTGTTAAAAGATTTCTCGTGACTTGATTGTCGGTCATCCTTTGAAATGGGTCGGAGAATTGCTCCCCTTTGGATATTGGCTTCAGATATCTTCACTTTAACCCAACCGCAGCAATGTATCAACCTTGTCCTCTTCCTCATAATTTTCACCATCTTTCTCCTGGAGGCTATTGCACATAAAACGCTCTACGCATTTCCATCTCTCACCTTGGCAGTCAAGGAGATGGCCAAAGCGACAAGCGAGCCGAATACGAAAATATCTGTACCGGGCTAATCTTCTTATTGCATCTGTAGTTGGGAATTTTGCACGAAAAATCAATAAGAATGTTGCAAAAGTATTTCGCGAGAGAGAAATTACTCGTTGTTTGTTCTTCCCCAAAATGTTATTTCTCCGCTTAACAATGTATGCGGACGCAAAGGTTTGGTTTGATACTTTGGGAAACTGAAAACTTTTTCATGAATCCATCACTCTCTGGGCCAAAGATTAATTACTCTTTCGTCCTCTTGACTCTCAGAGTCATCCGAGCTCTACCTACTTTCAGAAAAACCTTTAAGCAAATACCATCTTCGTGAGAGAGCTCTATCGAAAGCTTAATCCCTTTGTAACAAGAGCCATCTCTATCTGCCTACATTCTTTTCATCGCATCATCTTCATCCTCGTCTTAAGTTTTGGGATAGGGTAGCCTAAATCCAAAACCATTTCCCTGTTCATCGTCTTTAAACTCTGGCTCAAAAGCCTCTCTCTCCTTATTACCCGTGCCGTCGCATAATAATCTGTCTTCCTCCCATTAAGAAAATGTTCTATGTATTCCACACATTTGTTTTTTCTTCTTCTCCAACCCATAGTTACCCCTCCTCCTTCCTAACTCACTCACTCAGTTACAACTTACTTAATCCTTCACCTTGAGAAGCATAGAGGAGGAAAACTCTTGGGATTTTCCTAACGTCATTTTTTAAAATGCATATCTTTCTATATATATTACGCTCCATGTAGTACTATTTTATTTGATGATGATATGCAAAATTTGAACCTGACATGCTTGCCAAATTTTAGTCCCTCTCATCCGCACATCTTGAACCTTCCCTTCCGCTTCCATAATTCTAACCTGTGCTTAATGTTTTCCGCTCGACAAAGATATTCAAGTATCAGCTTTGTTTTCTCCTAACTCAGTAAGGATCTTGTTCAGAAATTAATCTTCATCCCGGACGACTTCACGCCAACTATGGATATTCCCATCCGCGCGTGCAAATCCTCTCAACTTGCCCGTATCGGTGAAGGATAAGGTCATAATTCCTCATTTTTGTCCACTTGCCAGTTTTCCAAGCTTGGTTTCACAAGAGTTTCCAAATCTCACTTTTAGCCGAACTGATACTGAAAAGCTCAAGATAAGTTTAGCTTCTACTTCTACCACACTTGTGCACACAGGTCAGTTTTTGTTCATAGACGATATTTCTCGCCAATCCTAAGAGCCACCTACAGAGAATAAAAGAGCAACGACCGAACGAGCATACGCAGATAATTTTGACTATTATCGTTCCAGTATATCTTTGCATAATTATTTTCCAGATAATTCCTTCTGATTATAATTAGTTTTTTTCCAAAGTCGGTCTTATAGTTATCTAAGTTTTCAATTTAGTTATTATAGCTAAACTGAATGCCATTAACGGACCCTTTTCTTCTTACTTGCAATATTCTACTCTACTCATTATCGTACCCAAAGTTGTTTCCTCAGGTTGTTTTGTCGTGCGTCAGGTAAACTCAATGTTTCTGACCATCCTCAGCAACTCCACTTCCCTGTGGATAATTAATTGTGAGGTTCTGGAAGTTTTCAAGATGGATTTACAATCAATGGCTATTTACTTAATCTGAACGAGTCCCGATTAGCGTGTGTACAAGTTATTTTATTTAATCTATGCAAGTACTCATTATCCAATGGATATATCATTTTGAGCATAAAAGTAATCTGGAAGCATTGCTCCTATTTGCTGTTCTGTATCGGTCTCATTTGTCTCTTCCTGTACCAGCAACGCCTAAGTAGATAGTTTATAGTACTGCATGACGGTAGTTGCATTCTTTCGTTCCAGGTCGGTTGCTGCATAATATTTATTTTAAGCAAGATCCTACATATCTTATCTTGTTGGCAGCTGGCATGCACCCAGTATGAAGCTGCATTTTCATTATCTTTCCGGATTGTCGTTATTTAACCACTTTAAAATCTTTAAATATAACTCAACAATCTGTAAAGAGCATGACGTCAATCAGTATTTTATCTCCTGTATGAGGGTAATTGTTATTCCCGCATGATTCGTATTATACACACAATAACAAAATCATGAGTGGAAACATGGATTTTTGTTCGTAAGAGGAATGTAGCATTTTATTAATTTTCTATACATTTATCTGTATCCATCCAGACTTGGTTTTCACTTAACCTTATGGTTTTTTACAACTTATATGTACAATCTTGTTTGAAAAAGCAGAATGCAATATTCCCATCCCCATCCTCTCTCGGAGCCGAGCCTCTCCTTAAAACCTTCTGAATTACTCGGAAATTACATTCCCGTTGCCAGCAAAGGGATGTTGCAAACCCCACCCGCAAATCATCTTTTCGTAAATTGAAAATTGGACTCTTACCCTACAAAGCTGTAAAGGCATTGTTGTGAGCTGTATTATAGGAATACGAATGATTATAAATTCTTGGAAAAGGGAATAAGGGCTGGAGGAAAGGAAAATTATCATATTATGTCCAAATCTGGTGTCCATCGACCCTAAACTTGACAGCTTCCTTGCAGGTTATCTTAAAAATTGAGTAAAAACATGTAATTTCATGTATCGGAAATCCGTACCTCCCATTACCCATCTAATGCACTTAGTCTGAGAATGCGTAAAAGATGAGCGCTTTGCAAGAGCGTCCTCATCATCCTCACAAACGCCCATATCCACCGTAAGCAGGTAGATTAATTGTGTTCAGGGGACATTGTTATGAGTTTAGAGGGAGGGGAGGTGGGAGGATGAGTTAAAGCGGAAGGAGTTTTCGTAAAGTATCCCTTTTGGCAATTGTTGTAATCAAGTTGGCGAGCTCTTGGATGATATAATATTTGCCCGAGAGAGAGAGTCTCTCACAGTTATGATGAGATAGAGAGATTGAGATTGAGACAAGTGCAGGAGGGGAAACTTGTGGATATAATATTGTTTACGTGAGGGCTTTTGGAAGAGGAGAAGTGAAAGAGGGGTAATTAATTTAGATTACTTTATTACCTTGTTACAATCTTTACGGCCATTCATTAATAAAAATCTTTCCATGTACCGTATGCTCGAAATCTTATTCTCTTCATGCTCTAAGGATGATGACAAAGGTGGTGGTGTTAAGAATGGTTTTGTGGATTAAAATGACCTGTTCCGTGTAGTAGATGTTTACTGGTGAAAGGATGTTATACGCAAACAGCTACGTTATTTTCCCTCCAATACCTCTTCAACTCCTCAAATACATAATGATATTTTCCCTCAACAAGAGGTTTTCTCTCGAATCTCTTGCCTTTTTTAATTTTAAAAATCTCTTCATTTTTCAGATGGACTCATCAAGTCCCAGTTCCCAGTCTTTACAATGTACGCTCAAAAATTGTGTCTTCCGAGTGCAAGAAGCTGTGACAGATCATGGGCATTCGACATGGTCCGCGGCCACGTTTTACGGGGCTCTGAGAAGAAGCAAATTCAGATGCCCAATCGGATGGCCTGCCTCGACGCTTGCATTCAAGAACGCGAATTCCCATGCCGGTAAGTTATTTTTACCAAAACATTTTTACACGCAATTTACACGCTGTAAAACTTGAAAAGTTCAAGTACATGAAGACTTCTCCGGCAACGGGACTCATACATTATACATTTCTTATCATGGACATCATCGCCTCTGCTTTGAGTATGAGTCAGCTGTGGTTCATATCAAAGCAACAGAATTTGAGGAAATCTCGTTTAAATGCACCATTTTTTACAACCATTTTCCATAACCCGTTTCACCTCTGCCAGTCCTTGAGTCAGGCATCAGGCAGCAGAAATCAAGTCATCATTTTCCCACATTGGCATTTACTTCCACATATCCTCTCTCAACCCAGACCCGCCTAGACTAGAGTAGTACATTTATTATGCCTGAGAAGAAGATAACTGAATACTCATTTTTAAAAACTTTAAACACGTCCATCTCAATTCGAGTCACAGAAGAAAACACTGTACATGTAAGCTATTGAGGGAAAATGCATTCATGCTTTTAAGTTTTGAGCCTGGTAATAAGCCGTCCGTCATCCAATTGAAGGACCCCATTAGCAATTTTCTATAAACTTACCTGAATTTGCCCTCTGCGTCGTTCCCCCGACCTTTTACTACTGATGAGGATGCAATGATCATGATCTCGTCACACACGTTCCCGTTCACTACCTGTTGCCTTTTGGAGTTACCCGTGAAGAATTAATTTAGAGCAAGTCGTAGTGTATTTAGGAAGGTAAATGATGATTAGATAGCTTCGTATTCCCGGATGTCATTGAAAATTCGTTGAGCAATAAAGAGCTTCGCCTCGAGAAGCAATTCCTGTTTTTGATAGGGAAAAAAGTTTCGGAGCAAGTAGGTCCGGTCTGTTGAACGTAAATATAATTGATAAAGAGCTCAAGTGGAATTACATTTGGGAGATGGACGTGATGACGTGGGAGGGAGCGAACCCGTTGTTGTATATTATCTTTTTGCGTGTGTATATCGGATAAAATTTGATTGATTCCTTGGGGCAGAGGCCAGAATGAATAGGTGGGAAGAATTAGGGAGAGAGATAAGAGAGAAGGCAGGGAAGGTTTAGCGTTTAGGACGGGCGAAATTTACACATCCAGGAGGCTTTTGTTATTATTCCTTCTCTGCTTGTCTTCATCTATCGATAACATTCGGTTAACGCCTAGTTTTAATATCTCCATCTCCTGCCAATTCTCCCCGCCGAGCTTTACACCCGCCTCACGTTTCTTTTCTCCAAAAGAAGAAAGAGCGTCCGACATCCAAGTCCGACGCTGCGCTCCTCGACGCTGGGAGAGAAAAGTCCATACTGCACGGAATAAAGCGTGGTAGGATGGTGGATAGTAAAGAATTGACTGTTGCATGTTTGTTGCATGCCATACCGCATGGCATGCAACAAACATGCGGAATTGAATAGGTCCACTCTTTGGAAAATTTATCATTTACTCAATCTGGGTTATTGTGGTCAACGGCTTTTATCCACTGCCCATCATCCATCCTTCCCGTCACATCTATTACACAAGACAAAGGGGGCAAAGGACAGGGAGAACACGTTACTCACTTACAGAGTAACCTATGGCGAGAAAGATTGGGATGGGGGTGCAGTCTCATCAGTTTCTAACGGAGCTCTTCTAACATCATCTATTCTTTAGGGAAAAAACTCTCCACGTCCTTCCCCGTCTTCATCTTCATCTTGCTCACCACCAACTCACAGACAAACCCAAACAGAAGACAGGAACTGCAAACGCTGTAAGAAAGGGATGAAGGAGAGATGAATGCAAATTCAAGTTTTGTTTGCTCACTTCTCCGCCGCCACACATCCCGCCGCCCGCGCAATCATTAATTATTATTTTCTCAAGTGTTCAATACACACGTCACTCTGTATTAGCCCTCGGGTGTCATTACCACACCATACAGTGAGTTAAAATCGGAGAATTGCATGATGAACATGCATTTAGTGTGTGTTGATAAGCAAAGACGTGGGGGTATTTCCGCAAACCCTGGGCTCCTGTCACATGAGACGATCACATAAACACGGTGAGATGGGTCTCGAGCGAGCCGGAAAGCTAGTCGGCTCTCTTCCTAGAGGAGGTCATTTAAATTGCAACAATTCCTCCTTTGAATAGCCACGGACGTCCTCGTCTTTATTTCAATTCAAAACTGTGTGTGTGTGTGTGTGTGATGCCGTTTTCCTTATTTCTTCGTTACCTTTCCGCACTGCTTGCTGACGAGTGAGTCAGGTAATAGTAGTAGCGGGAGTCCGGTGGAATATAATAATCTAATGATCGGGAAGTTGCAACATTGTTTAACATTCATTCCGCCATTCTAAAATATAGGCCAGTTGTATGATAATATAATGCTTTTCTTCCATTTCTCCCATCCTCTTGTCTTCCTCATAATAAGCGTGTATGACCTGTTTGAGAGAAAATAGAGAGAAGCGATACGACAGTTTCCCTTCTTCCCCAGATGAAAAGCATATGTGTGTGTAACATAAACGCACACGCAAACACTCCCGAAGGTTGCGATCTTGGGATTCATCTTCCTTTATCCTCATATTTACCGTCCCACAACTCTATTACTCGAGTATTATATGGGTATCCCAGCCCTGTCCATTCACCTCCATCTCGTACTACACTGGTGGCGGAGTGGACAAGGTGATGGGAAAAAAAGAGGGATGTAGGTTGCGCAGACCACGGCGAATCATTTTTTTCACGCGATTCTCATCAATACACTCCGAGACGACGAGCGTCATTAAATTCCCCAAAGAGCCAGCCTACCAGGCAGGAAAGCTAGATCTAGCATCTAGCTGCCCTTCCCCGGCCACCACCATAGTACGTAATCAAAGCCATTCAGCCTCTCGATTCCACCTATTCAAAAGCCTGGCTAATGGGATAACTCTGAAACGGGAGCGATACGGATGTTACAGATAGATAGGTGTAAAAAATATCTCCAATTTTTAACCCACCAAACCAAACTGACCGAGTGGGTCTCCCTCTTCTTTTTAGCACCTGAGTTTGCCTTAAAGAGTTCATCAAAGGACCTACTCCTTATGCATCCCGAATCCACATATCGATATATCCACATCACCCACCTTCTTCCAACTTCCGCACTGGGAAATGTTGGAAAGCCTTGAGCAAAGTTAGAGTGTATAAAGTCTCAAGGATTGGGATATTGGGAGAAGAACTGAAGGAGACGGGAAATTAGCCTCAGTTAGTTAGGATGCTGCTGATCATCATCAGTGACATATTTATGAGGACTTGTACCAAGGAAGAATTCATTCTCACCCGCCTTCTGGCCACTATTAACTAAACTCTTACACCCAAAAAACCAGGTAGGGATGAACTCTATGGGGAATGAGAAGCTGGGAGCTTGGCCCGCTCCAACCTCCAACAGCATCTTCCCCAAGTCACAAGAACCAGTACTCATTAATTGCTAAGCAAGGATGGATAACGGTCAAGTTGGTTTGGACGGGACGACGGGTGGACTGAGCATCCTCACCTTTTACTGAGTCAAGCCCTCAAGTCTACGAACCGAACCAAACCAGGGACAGGACAAGTAACAGGTCCTTTTGACCATTAGCAAATATCAAGAGGCTTTGACTTGACTTACTTGCTCCTCATCAATTTGAAAAGTTTCTCCCATTCATCCCATCGGTTCATACACGAGCTAAGCTGAGCGGATCGTTACATAATCTTCTCTTTTATAATAACCAACCCCCAAAAAATCCTTCAAATCATCCCCATTCTTGTCAGCCGGGATTAATTGCATCTTTTAATTTTATTTTGCTATACATATCCAAGCTTTGCCTGCTGCTGCCGCAACCCTCCAGCCCATTCATCCTCCTCCTTCCTTCTACTCTAGTTACTAAAACATGGCAGTGATATTGATCATCAATAGTCCGTACTCTCTTGAGGGAAGGTACATGGGCTGGATGCTTATAAATAACGGAGGGAGTGGACAGGAGAGCAGATGTGACGTAAAAATAAACTGCATACTAAACTAAATCTTGTTCCCTACTTTGCTCATCCGCCGCTTCCTCATCCTTGTTTGGTTGATGGAATAATAAAACCGCAAGGAAATACCCTAGGCTGATAGAGTACAGGATACGTCTTCTTTTTGAAATCAAGCCCTCGTTCTCACGCTCCACCTGTACTCACTCGATATGATTCAGCATTTTCCCCTAAGACTATTAACAGACATTAAGGGAAGGCTTGTTGGAAACAAATCCTTGAAGCATTCCTCCTTTAATATCATCATCCTATCAATCCAATCTTAATCTTTCAAAAACAATTACAACTTATTTGGCTTGATAAGTCATCTTTTATGAAACGTTATACTTGTTTTATAAAATCATCACCCTCTCTTTATATCAGCCTCCTCTTTTCTTCCCCCACTGTTACTTGTTATGCGATTTAACATCTCTCTCTCATCCTCCCCTCAGCTTTTTGAATTCTCTTCCAATTTCATATCTATTCATGGAGCGAAAAAATTATGGCTCATGATTAAGATACTTGTTCTTCAGAAATCTGAGATTAGTTGGATTCCTATTTAAGTTGATTAATCTTTTCCCTGGTTGAGCTATTACGGAAAGGAATGATAATTTATCTTGGTGGGAATCTGGATGGATAGACTTTTGGACTTGGTCATAATAATTGCAACACTTCTTCTTGTTTTGGAAAACAGGTCTGCTGCCTATGATGTGAGAACGGGAGACTGCGTCATGAGCGACTTGGACAGAATTAGCTACTCACCCTCTTCCCGCTTAACGGCGGATCCAAATATGGATTATATGGAGAATCAATGCGTGCCAGAGCCGAGTAAAATGTGCGAATTTAAAAAGATTGAGAATCGTTTGCTAAAAACCGTTGACGCTCTTCATGAGGAAGTAGCTAACGAGGACGATTGCCGACAGCTTTGTCTCAGCGCCCCCTTCCGCTGCCACACATTTGACTTTGACGTTGAAGGAGTTTGCCGGCTCAGTCACCACTCTACAGTCACTGTCGCTCAAGTTGAAGAGCCTTATCTTACGACGAACGGTAGCTCTTGGGAGCGCGGAGCTTGCTACAACGTTTCTCTCGAATGTTTGGCCAACCACCTCAAAGCCACCATCACAACCAACAAAGTATTCAATGGGAAGGTTTATAGCCGTCCACGACCCAACGCCTGCGTCCTCGATGTCGTCAACTCAATGAGCTTTGAAATGGAAATGGAGTACGCAGATCCCGCTTGCGGAGTTCGTCAAGAAGAACCTGGAAATTTTGCAGCCGACCTTGTTCTCCAACACCACGATCAAATCATGACAAGCTCGGATTTAGGCTTTGCCCTCCGTTGTTCCTTCCATCTCAAGAACCAGAGCGTTGCTCATGGAATCGAGCTCCAAGTTAATGGAAGAATCCAGTCCATTGCAACCGAATCCGCCGTCGTCCCAGCTCCAAACGTAACCATGAGAATAACGGATCGACAAGGAGGAGATATTAGCACGGCTCAGGTAAATAACGTTTCTCTTCCACGAATTCTTCTCCGTAACGTTAAACAAACTTACGAGTTAATGTCTGCTCGACTGCATCTCTCTTCATGTCTCTTTCTTGTGTAATCTGATTGATCCAGCCTAATTCTCTTGCGATGATTATGATTATTATCATATTCAATGTTGCCCAAGATTTAAGCTGGGACCGCGTATGGATGTAGATGAATCATAAGATTCGGAACTATTTTTCGTTAACCTTGCATTTTTTCCTTAATTCACAGGTTGGAGATCCCCTATCTCTCCGCTTTGAGATCGTTGATCGTGAGAGCCCCTACGAAATCTTCGTCCGAGAATTAATAGCCATGGATGGAAGTGATGGAGCAGAGATTCTCCTTATAGACTCAAGAGGATGCCCTACAGATGCCACAATAATGGGATCAGTCTCTCAAGTTAAGAGCGGTAAAACTCTTCAAGCACCCTTCGAAGCATTCAAATTCCCAACATCCCCGATTGTGCAGTTCCAAGCACTCCTCACACCTTGTCTCCCCTCATGTCAACCCGTCGACTGCTCCCTTCCCTCCGACCCATCCACAGGTGGTACTTTAAATGTCAAATCCTTCGGGCGTCGTCGTCGCCGAAGTTGGCCCACGTCTGGAAACCAAAGTCTCCAAGCCGAACCTGCTCAGGAAACACTCCTCGTTGCCAACAGTATCATAATCTCCGATAAATTCAAGTTTGAAGAGAATTCCGGTCCGGGCAAGGACGGCGTGCCTAGCAAACGGGAGGGCAACTATTGGGACATGGGAGACGTTGAGATTTCAAGCGCAGCGTCATCTTCCTGTACCACAACTCTAAGCGTCCTCCTTTGCGGTTTTGTTCTCTTGGTTCTGCAAATGATTGTTGTAGCAGTTTGGTTGCATTTATGGAGCAAGCGAAGATCATCAGTTAAATACGATGACGCCAGGATCCTCAGTCCGGCAAAATTACATTATTCTACCCCAATCCATCCCACATCACATAACAATCCACAATTCTCTCAAAAATTTATGCGCCAAATGAACACCGATTTACTCACCCTTCCACGAACATCCTAAATCTATCAAGAGAGGAAGGAAGCTGCATGGATCATGGTAGTGCTGCATGCAATATCAATGTTCCGCAAAAACACTATCCTCCAATTCAAAAATGTACTACTTTTCCCATTTAAACTCCAAAGTTTTTATACACACAAAAACTACAAGAAAAACTATTATAATTATAGCTACAATTATTTATTATATATTCTTCATGAGTATGTGATTTCAACAAGTTTTATCTACCCGAGAAAGATATCACAGTCAAAGGAAGAGAGAATCTAGGGTTTTACTGGCTATCCAATAAGTTTGATTACTATTACACGCATCTATTGATATTAGTTTTTATTACATTTCTCTATCTCTCCTCCTCCACTTACTCTTTTAAATTCCTTTCTCTTATCATTATGGGCCAGAAAATGGAAATATTGTGGTCAATTCCCCGGATTGGAATCCTTGGAAAAAGTCATTGCAAATATTATCTTACACTGAAGTTTCTCCAACCCTCCTTTCCTCATTCTCTTCAACCTCAATCATACTTAAAATCCTCTCCCTGATGGACAGGAACTAGCAAGAAGAGAGAGAGAGAGAGCGAGAGTAACGGATCTTAGTATATGGGTATTGTACATGTTTCTTGGCCAGTTCACACACAGAAAACAGTAATCATTACCATAAATTGCGTGGAGCAATGCAATATTCTCAAAATTATAAAACCTAAAGCCCCCGCCCCCAATACATGGCTTCGGTCAGCTAACCAATAGCTTACAGAGAAATGAGAATAAGTTTGCTTTCCAAGGGGCATTACATACAGTTCAAGAGATTCCTGCAAGAATTGGCCACGTTCCTCAATTTCCGTATTCCTTTTAAGTTTTCTCCAACAGGGTACATTGGTGGTGGGAAGGTGGAGGTTCTGTTTGTACAGGTACGCTGGTAATAATCATTATAATTGTCTCATTTCTTACTTGAAATTCAACTTTTTCTACCTAGTCTCAGCCATACTCCCAATCTTATTTCGTCCGTCCGAACTCCGAACTCATTCCAAGTCTTCTAGGCAAAGCTTATGACCCATGATTACAAGCACACTATTGTAAGTACCATTGTCCATCCTTGCTCCTCTTTCCCTCCCCCAAACATTAGATTATCACTACTATACAATATGCAATACACATCGTCTACACTTCCCTCAGAGATTCGCAAACTAGGGTCGATGATGAGCATCATCATCATCCTGGTTTTCAAAGAGGATGAAGAAGAGGTGCAAATTTTACACAGTCCGTGACTCTTTAAATCACTCGGTAAACTTTTTCTTCCTTCCCTCAGGCTAACAGAAGTAGCATTTCAGTATCCACTTGCAATTTAGGGAAGCATGCCGAAATGAGAGTGAGAGGATGATGGCGCGGAAGGAGAGGGGAAGAAGCGAGGGAAAATTTTGTAAAAGCCTTTATCTATCTATATAACAACAATTATTATAATCCACAGACAGGAGAAGGAATTAGTTCAGTCAGCATCCATCAAGTAGAGGAAATGGCTTTCACAAGCAAATATTTTCATTTCACCCTCTACCATCCCCCTTCCTTCCTCCAATTCTCCCCAGCCTTCCCCTCCCCTTCATCAAGTAATAGGATATCCTCTCCCAGGGAGGAAGAATGAGAAAAAGAGTCTCAAAGCCGCTAATAATAATGAATCGTTTATTTTATGCCCATTCCTCCTCAGCCAAATTAACCCTCCCCTTGCTAAAGGAAGCTATTGAGCTAGAATCCCTAACTATTTATCATCCTTCCGAATCTACCTTTTATCGCCTTCATCCCTCTCAGTCCGGACTCCGGACATTGCGATTTCAATTTATAGACTCGGGGCATTTTCTTCGTACATGTATGCTCTGTTTTGAATACAAAGCTTCTGCGACCCTGTCTGCTCACTGCTCAGTGTACGTGTGCAATTTTGTTCACAGTCGTTTGCGCAAAGTAGCGATTATTGATAACTAGTATATATTACTACTTTCGAGAGTTCTCAAAGGCATGCACTCGATTGAGAAGACGGCAGCGGGGAACATTGTATCTGCTCCGGTCATCTTCATTTCCGTTTCGATAAAAGTCAAGATTGCAATCAAACAATTCAAGGAGGTAAAAGCAGATATCTATAGGATCCAACACGAGGAAGCTCAACATCTTTATAAGCATTATGACTTTATGGTGTATAATGATTTTTAAATTTCAACCATCTTCTTCGTCTGACGAGGATAAGATAAAGGGATTTAGGGATTCCTATTTTACAAAACTGGTGACTAGGTAGAAAAAATGGCAAAATCTCAAATGTGATTTTAATATGATTCTCAATCAAATCTAACTAATAACTAAATACTTTTCGACACTTTAGTTTAAACTATTTATAGGTATAAACACACAACTCCTAGCCAAATCCAGTTCCCTAATCCAAAAGTTACTAATCACATTTTCCTACCACTACTATTGCTTTAGATACAATAGAGGTGAAATCCTTCAAGAAATGGTAATACATATTATAGTAGATGATCATTCGCGATTCATTTGATTACAGTTTTAGACAATTTAGTAGTTTATATTATTTATTTATTGTTATGTACATATATATTTATTTATTCCTAGAAAACATTGATTGTTATCAGTTTATGCAATGTATACCTGAATGAATGTATATATAATTCTTATCGCTATTTATTTATTTATTTCTTGTTTTATACGTAGTTTTGATGAAATAAATGGGATACAATTTTTAAGAAAAATAAGAGTTTGCACCCAAAATCCAATCGCCTTCTCTGTCATACGACCAACCCATGGTTTACCTTATTTTTTTCAAAGAAACGGAATTCAGAGCGACATAAGATTCATTTGATAGTATTTATTGCACCTCAACGACCAACTGTAAACAAGCTTAAAAGCAGCAAGGCTGCACGAAAAGATATCGATTTCATGATGCGTGATTACGGGACATTTGAAAGGATTGCAAGTACTTGTTACTACTCTACTACTCTGTGATAAGGTAGCATATTACGTTAAAGCGTGTCCGTTCCAGCGTCTCTTAAACTTCTTGCTGGCACGGATCAATTAGATCGTTCCTAAGGAAACAAGCAATTTGCAACTTGCACCTGGGGTCATTCATGAGATTTATCAAATAAGCAAGCGTCCATATCCTTACACGTGGTGGTATAATTTATTTCAAACTGTTCACCTCCGCACACGTTATACACGTGGTGGCATTTAGGAGGAACAGTTATTCTCTATACACGCACTTTTGAAGTTTTAAGTGGCCTGTACTGTGTGTACGGATTTTTTAGGATCACGTAGAATCAATTTTTGATATGGAACATAAGTTACAAAGCGTAATAAAACTGTCATTGGTTACTGTGGTCCATGGGATTGTTTTGCAAGAGCCGTTAAAATTTTCAAGGTCTTAACCCCTCCGTTCCGCTGCTCATAACTTGGATGAGGAGATTTAAAAAATACACCCGAGTCAAGGAACTTGAATGAGACAGCTGGAAGAAATGACGAATACCTGTCTGGATGAGAGATTAAAGCGTTGATTCGAGTAGGTGAAATCCAGTGAAAAATAGCGTTGGAGGCATTACGAAACGGAAGACATGATATTTCCATTAACTGCGTATGTATCTCACCCGGGTATTTATTCGCTTTAGTACCGTCAACACAAACGCCTCCCTGGGAAGAATAGGAACAAAGAGCCATTAGGACGAATGTCAAGACGAAATGCTAGCCCGAAAAAATGATTGGAGGCGAAAAAGTCCCGGTCCAGAGGATAAGATTGAATGAGAAATTGCGCATATGTAATTACAGGAAATATATGCCTGCGATAAATGCCGTTAGCTTTGAAAGTTTTAATGGAGAGTGCTAAGAAGAGAGGTAAAATAATAAGTTTGACGTCAAATCCTGACTTAACTCGTCCTCTTGCGCTTCTTTGCAACTATGACTATGGGAAATTTCTTGGGCATTGTACAATACATGTGTATTTGCGATTGAGCTAGGAGCGCACCCGGTGACTGCTCCTTTCTTTCCCACTTGTTTGGGTGTTTGATTGGTTCTCAAAGTGGCAAAAAATCGGGAATGAGTTCTCTACCCTTAATATTTCCGGTGAAGCGGGGTGAAAGGTTAAAGTGGGATATGTAAAGAGGAATGATAGTGGGAGAGAGGCGAGGGATGGCTCAAGGTATAGGAATGATAAAGTGTAGTGGATTTTATCTTGAGAGGGAGATTGAAAATCAATGCCTGACTGAGATGAGCCCAAACGAAGCGAGAACTGTATTTGCCCCCAGCAATTTTGGGCAGCATAATTTATGCTCATTTACGCAGTGTGTCCTTATGATTCAAGAGCTTGCCATTCCCGAGCCACTTCCATACATCCATGTCTTGAATCGCATTTCCCATTACTCCTCCATGGATAGGTCAGATCGGAATGAGTTAGTACTCAAATCCTTTCTCATTCCTAGCAATCACCACCAATTAAGCCATACGACCCCGAATCCTTAGACCGTAACTTAACTGGCTTCAATCACTCACATTTGGCGAGATACTGGATTTACACTAGCCTCACTCACACACGTCGTCCATCTCTTTCTTCATAAACTCCCTTCTCGGAAAGAATTCCGCGACCCATCTGCAGGGGCAGGGAGGGGTTGAGGGGTACGCTTGAGAGCTAACCATCCTTGAAAATACTCTTTTCGCGAATTATTTTTCTGGATTCCTTAGATTTTCTTGTCCTCTTTCATGTAGCTTTTAGGTAAATGATGTGAAAAGCTTGATAATATTCTTATCCTCTCCCGCCCAACGCCTCCTTCCTGTATGCCTCGCGCTCTCTCTCTTTCCTGCATTACGAATTAATCTCTGCGTTCTGCTGTCGGACAATAATAATATTCCAAGCGAAAATTCCATCTGACATAATAACGACTCCGCGGAGCGAACATGAAAACCAGTCATACATTCATCTTTCCCATCTCATAATTCCTCACCCTAATCGCAGAAATTTGAATTCGCAATATTTTTCTCCCCACCCCGTAATCCACCCGGATGGAATTCTGCTAAAAATCTCTGTCATTACACAAACAGCTACATGATATGAGTAGGCTTTAATCACCTTGTACGTATGCCAACACCTTCCTTCCAACATTGCACTAGCATAAATCTGCTTTCGCATAAATGTCATAGGGAATGGTTTGACATTCCGACAAGATCCGCCATATGCTCCGCAAAATCCATGTACCTGTTATGCTATCCATGAGATCTACATGCTCTAACTCTCAGTGAGTCGGGGTCTGAGGACTGCTTTCTCTACATCAATCTCTTGGTTCGGTCGGGATGGTAACTTCAAAGTTCAAACTGGTTGTCATGTCAAGACCAAGCCTTAGCTTGTCTTGTAATCATAATTAACGTCACATTCTCCCAGAATGATAATTTCATCTGGAGAGAAGAACAAACTCCATTTCCTACTTTAAACTTACATTACCACCCAATAATGCGGTACTCTATAATCAGGAAGGATCCGCTTTTTCCCGTACCAAAGCTCTTTGAAGGGGAAACATATGTAACCAGTGGACTTTTACCTGCCTCTAGTTGAAGAAAAAGCCTGATTAAAAATTAAATTGGAACTCTTGCACAAGATTAGTAACCAGTTTTTTTGCAAACTTGCAAAATAAAACATACTCATTTTCTGTATGCATCCCATGTCCCTTAGCTTCTCCGTGGGAATCTCACCTGCTCTTCCCACAGCCATTCCAATCAACACGGAGAAAAGGAAATTCGGTGGCGGAATCAAATGAAAGATTGCGTTTACATCCACCAATGCTAATTTTATTTTCAATTTACCAAACTACCAAATTACAGTCCAGGAATAATATTAACTGCCAAGAGGTACAAGAGATTATGTAAGCCTTGCAGAAACATGTATAGCTCTTAAATCAGCCAGCCGAGAAATCCCAGGAGACAACAACTTTTTCTACTGCCAACCAACCACCATACTTAGCTTTGCATGCAATTAGATGTGCAGTTACAAATATCAATTTACGATCCGGCTCTTAAGGACAACCCCGTAAGGAAAGATAAGTGTCCTCAGAGAAATATAACAAGTTGCTAATCAGCCATCAGAATATTTTAACACCGTGTCCAACGGGGATTGGGAAAATTATTGCCGTCCTTAACATGCTTGCTGAAATCCCAAGCGGACAACTGCTACGTAGATGGAAAAGCTTGAAAAAATTCTCACAGCCTTTTAAGAATTTTAAGATTATCTCATCAGCGTCCTTTCCTCAGCCTCCTCCTTCTCTCTTGTCACCTCATCCAATACAGATAGATGGGGAAGGTGAGGAAAATACAGTTTTGCTTTTTAATCCATCCACAATGCACACGGATGTAAA
This sequence comes from Sminthurides aquaticus, assembly GCA_906901655.1. NCBI lineage: Eukaryota > Metazoa > Arthropoda > Collembola > Symphypleona > Sminthurididae > Sminthurides > Sminthurides aquaticus. The sequence continues at coordinate 1,755,799 of CAJQTT010000001.1, forward strand.
TGAACATCAAAGTGACATATTTAATCTGATAGGCGTGGAAAATCTACAGACGGCCAACAGACTCCTTTCCAAGGACGGGTTTTTCTGAGCCCCTTCTTGGACACAGTCTTCCTCACAAGTTCACGGTGCTTATTTCCAATTATATTGTACTACAGAAACGGAGATTATCTTTAATTTTGCACTTTTATTTCTCCCTCTTTTAGAATCTCCCATCCTTTGTACCATTCTTCTCCCAGGTGTCAGGGGTCATACTTCCGTTGTTAGTCTCAAGTGACATTGCCATTTTTAAATCAGATTTTGTCATGGTGCTGGCTGCAGAAGAGCTGGATGGAGATGGGGCTGAAAAATGTGGACTTGCTGACAATCCATTCTTCCCCTTCCTCCCCGAGGACACAAAGCTAGTAAATTCGCCATCCAAAGGCAGACCTCTCGTAATTGCCCTCCGCCATGCCCGGTTTGCCTGATGAAAATCAAATAAATCATATTCAACCTTCATCTCCGTGACCCATTTGATTCCTTTTATAAGCTGCCATAAAAGTTATCAAACTGATTTGGTCAGCACTAGGATCAAGTTTCTAGTGGTTTTATGCATATAATATAATATTGCAATTTTCGCATATTTTTATCAAAGCTTTAATCAAACTTGCCACGGTCTTTTCCGTCGAATTTGATATTCTCTGTGTTTTCTGCTCAATATTTACAGCAGCATTCATGATATGCAACCCATACCCGAATTTCTACGGTTTTCAAAATTATGGCAAGGCAAACCGATTCTGTCTCTGATTTAAAACGGTAAATGAAAAAGTGGAATCCAGAAGCGTTTCTTTCACTGCTTGTCATAATAATAACTACTAAACCCAGCGATTTAATTACAAACAAAGTCGTGCCCGCTGTGCTGGGTTCTACTACTTGCATTCAAGTCGGGTTGGATTAATTCAATGATGTTCTTCTGCAAAAGCAGATGACGAGCATCGAAACTAACCTGGGGTTGTAGAACGACCCGGAAGAGGAAGATGAAAAACCCTTGTCCAGCGTTACACAAGCAGAATAGGTATCGGAAGGCAATTTGTAAGGGGCCGATTGCAAGAAAGCCGAGCGTCCATCCAATACCAAGGAGAACAATGACCATGACCGCTCCTTTAACCTGCGTGGGTGAGATTTTTGCATTTCCTGGCCCATGCTCAATTTCGATTGTCCCGTCTCCCACGTTTCCTTTGGGTTTAGAGCTCCGGATTCTTTTGCCAACATGTGCTAGGACGCGCATGATTCTCACAAATACGATAATGTTGATTAGGAGCATCAGAGCTGCGGGAATGAGGTAAGCGCTGTAGTACATGAAATAATTCAAGTGTCCAGCCATGATACACCATCCCTGACGACCTGCTTCATAAACTTCGGGGTCGGCAGCCACGCAAATCCCGACGACTACCAGAGGACATCCTAAAACGGCAGGGAAACATGTTGATTTAAAACGAGGATTTTTATCAGAACGTCGCCGCACCGCTCCATACATCATCAGCCTTCCTTAAACAAACTATACAAGACACAAACATGCTTCCTCCATCCCTCCTTTTCTCCACGTCCGCGCACGCAAAGCTTGTAAAACTCTCTTTGGGGGGGGACTAAGTACAAAAACTACGTCACGCTCCTGAAATGTACTCCGGGCATTCAGCGGAATTAAACATTGAGCCTCCATCACGCGCTTGAAATTTGCTAATCGTTTGTGATTTGAAACCTGGCAAAAATTTGACCCCAGTATCCCTCCTCTGCACGTCCCCAGCATCCCCATCATTTTCAGACGGAAACCATTAGAAGAGAGCTCAATCAAACTCCAATTGAGTCTCCTGAGTCGGCTCAGATTTCAGTGAATCCTTCTTACACAGTTTAATCCATTTAGTAAACATGGGAATTATGGGGAAAACGTGAATGACTTGAGGAAATCATCCTTCTCATACCTTTGACGCACTCCTTACAAACATTCTTCCAAACAAACTCTAAAAGATTTACATCATTGCAAAACGCACACAAACGCCTCCTTTTCAATGTCCGAAAATCTAACTGAACGCTTGAGTATCCATGGGAAATGAGCGTTAGTTGTGCACGTCCGTACAGATTTTTACATAATATCTCCTATTTCTCCTCTTTTTTTCTTTATATTATTCCCAAACAAAGGCCTGCTCATTAAATTTTGTTTCAAGGATTAACTTGTATACAGTTTCATTTGGAGGAGGAACAAAACGGAGATGATTATAGACACATAGTATATACTCTTAAGTTAATAACTGAATTGATTCAGTTAAGCGTATTGGTTTTAATGAGCGCTTCTATCTTTCAGCGATCATCAACTTCTTGGCCTACCAATTATTCAAGGGAGCATTGCGCTAAAGCATGGGTTTCTCAGTTTCAGCGGACACTTCCTCCTCCGAATTCTTTCGATAGTTAGCAGTTTTTTTGCAAGCGTTGAATACGTCATAACCGTTCAGATTGCTCTCTCGACATTTTTGTTTGAGTCAAATACAATTTCTTTGCTGAATCAGCGACAGGTGAGAATCTAAGATGAGATCTTTACTGTGAGAAGATGAATTGCATTACCAATACATAGTCAAAAAAATGTAAAAATTGGTTTCCTCTTCACCCTTAATAGAAAGATTTGTCACACCTTAAATATAATTAGACCTACAATCAAAAGGGTCATCAACTTACCCCAAGCAAGTAAACTTCGCACGGCCATGAAATGCGTTTGTGGATGGACAAAGACTTGGACGAGTAGATTGTGCATATATAAGCCTTCAGCGAGCATCCAAGCAAGTGAGGTGAGAAGAAAATAATGAAGTAGCATGGCAGGGACGAGGCATTTTTGTTGCCACAGTTTTGCCTCACTCAATAGTGAAAGAGCGTGGAGAAAGAAGAGCGATATGCTCATGTGTAAAAGTATCCGATTCGATTTATCTTTTCTTAAGCTCCTGTATAATGAGGTACGGAAATCAAGAATTACATGTTTTACTTCCACAACTGAAGTCGTACACGGTTTTACTAACGACATTATATATATAATTTATTCTATAGATTTGAAGCAGGAAATATCCATGCGTTGTTGGTTCGAATCCCATCCCATCCCACACAAAACACAAACCCGCTCAACCTGCCCATTCCTGCCTCATCAATTAAATTAGAATATCAATTAAACTATTGTGATATTTAAAAATCATCATCAAAGTCATGCAAGTGAAGGGAGAAACTAATGTGAAAAAGAGAAGAAGAGGATTCTGGGAGAGAATAATGGGAGCAACTTTTGTTTGCAAGGAGAGAAACGTACCTGAAGATGGCGAATGTTAGGACGGTCAAGGCCAATCCGGTCATACTAACAGCAGATCCCACAGAAGACATGACAGAGAGTACATGTAAATGGATTGTGTAGCGGAGATCGTACATGTTATCATCTGGATTAAGATCATCATTCTGACCAAAACCCCAATCTCCACCAGGATTCCCCGACGTGGGCAAAGGATCCAGAATAACAGAGAATGCCGTTAAATGGTTGGATTCGCAAGTTATGTTGTTCTCCGAACTAGAACTCGTCATTCCACTCGATGACCAATTCTTGGCTGAAAATTCCAATCTCAGAGTTAACCCACACTATATTCCAAGTTACTCCTTCCTTGCTACAGCTATAAACTAGCTTTTAGACTTCTTGCTCTTCTTTTGCATCCCTCCCTAACAGGGTGGGGATGGGGTAGGAGGGAGCGTTAAGTAACTACGCTTGACGCTCCTGGTTTGGTTTCGAGCTTAGTACGAAAGAGAGTATAGTGGTTGCTATTCTAGTTGGCAGATAATTTGAAATTCTTATTCACCCCCCGTCCACAAACAGTCTACCGATTTCCGGTCTGACCACCCTGTATAGTCATTTATTCTTCCGATAGTGTCCTCACCGCAAGTCCGCAAGTATTTTGATTATTTCCAATGGAATTAATGGGATAAGTGAATGGATTGCTTTGAAGGAGGAGGCGAGGAAGAGTTGGACCATGGCTAGGACGGGGAAGCGGAGAAAGCTTGGATGGTCTATCACGTTTCGTCCTCTTACCTCCCCTTACATATACATGTATAATTAATAGTGTGGTTGGGAATTTACAAGCGGTACAAGGGAATAAACCTAACCGTTTCCATCCGGGATACAGGGGTCATGTAAGACATCATTACTCAATCATTACACTGATTCAAAGCTACGGGAAAAGAGCGCCCGGCCTCGATACGAAAATCAATCAAACCATCATCCCATCATGTAGCTCTCTAATAGTTTCGGACAGAACGTGTACCAATTCCCCTCTGTTATTTCTTCTAATACTCATCCAACTCATCCTCATTCAATCATTTCATGTCTTAACCCTCGTAATGGAGAGAACAAGAGATGTTTTAAAGAGTATTCCTTTGTGATTAGTTTGGAATTAGCCGAGAAAATGAAGGCACGTTTTAATATATTTACACCAAATTATTTCTGTCACCACAACAAAGCAGCTCACCGCATCTTCTTGTACGATTTTATACTATAAATCTTTTAGCCATACTACAGAGGAGTAATAATTACATGTACATACTTACTTGTATTTAAAACCCGAATTCTGTTAGCTCACCTTCCACATCCCAAAAGACGCAGGACCATTGGTAATCTGGAGGAGTATCGTTGAAAGCCATGGTGTAGCTGATGGGAACGCTCAAGTTTTCAATCTTGACTCCCGCAAGTTCCATGTTGATGATCCGCCATGTTCCTAGTAGACCAACGTTTTTCTCCTCTTCCCGCCCCACAATAGCATCAAATTCCCCGCTTGTTTCGGAATTCCATTCCATTTCCTTATTCCAGTGATAAAGAAGGGAGTTGCTGTATGTTATTACCTTGAGCCGGGGTTCTTTGCTTCCATTGGCTCTAGCCATTTCCAGCGCAGCGTTAGGAACTTGAATATTATCAAAAGTGTAGACTTCTGCCATGAATTCCTCTTGGGACGGGAAAACCATGGTTTCGATGGCAATATCCCTTGCGGTCACGCTCACCTTTTGCCCGGCTATAATGGTCACATTTTGCAAATAGTCCTCGACAATTTGAAAAAGTGTGTCCCGCGTAACCTTACTCGTGGGATCTTCAAAGAGCTCAGTCGTTTCAAGCAACCTACTCACGCTGTCCACAAGGGTTGTAGCACTTGCGTAATCAGTGTAAGCATTCCGTTTTAGCGGGATGAGACGTGCCATGGCTTGCCTCAAATTAAGCGCTGTAATTTCCTCTCGTTGGGTGATCTTGTGAAGCTCATTTCTTAAAACGTCCAGAGCCTAGTAGCGTCAGTAGCGTTGCGGTTATCAGGGAATTATATAAAAATCAATCAGAGTAGTTAGTGAAAATGGCATAGAGAAATCATGAGTAAAGATTAAAGATGATGACGGATCATTACAAAGGGCAAAGCAATTTTTCCCTAATGTATCTCCTAAAGAGGGGTTCAAGAACCGTGTATGTTTCATTCTTTCATTCATAGGAATGACCATCTTTTTAGGATGGTCATTTCCCTCATTCAAAGTTAATAAAATGGTGCAACTCATCATCATCAGGCCGGAAGATTACTGCAGCTAGTTCCAACAGTATATGAGTCGTAGTTGTATGCGGAGCATGTAACTTCTCTCTCTCTCTCTCTCAATTACTTATTTCTCTCCCCATCTCCACCACCACTTGCCCTAGTAAATCATAATTCTTTTCAAATCCAGCTGAAACATTCCCCCGCCCAAATCAAATCCGATTCTTCCTCTATCAGACCGATGACGAGGACACAGCCCGCACATTCACCAATCTTAAGTAATTACCGTATTACACATTACCTTTAATCCTCTCTCGTCATCGTACATTTGCCAAGGTTAGTTTTAGGAAACCGGCTTCGCTTCGGCTTCCTCCTTTTACACATCTATAGTCTTCTTCACAACCCTTCCCACACATTAACCTTTCTTAACAGGAACAACCCCGTGCCCCAGCAGGAGAAATATATCTCTAAAAACAAATCTCAACGACTTTTAAATCCTTCTTCATTTTCTCCGCTATCCCGGCTAACAATCATATCTAACAATTTCCCGCTCTACAATATGCACACTCGTATACAGTATATGCTACGCTAGTCTCTCTCTCTCTCTGTCGAATTGCATGCCATTGCTAAGTAAATCCTTACCGCTGTCACTCAAGTATCACACACACCCCGCCCCTTTAAATTCAATAATTGCATGGAGTAGGTCATTGCAAAATTCTAGTAATGGGCCAATTTTCATCAAAATTCTTCACGACCCCTAATTCAAAAGACTGAGGAGATCCGTAATCCTTCCTAACTTTATTTTGCATATATGCCTTCACTGCATCTATCCTTTGCTTGAATTTCTCAAACACAAGTTTTTGTCAGCCAAATTCTTTCGTAGCATTCCCCAACTAATTCTCATTCTTGACCAAGGAATAAAACACGTTTTGTGTTCTCTTAATCTGCAATTAAGCCCGTTATGAAGTAGTGTGTGTGTGTGTGTGTGTGTATGTCTAGTAGGAAATAAGAAGAGAAATAAGTGAGGAAAACGAAAACCTGTAAGGAAGGAAATTAATGCAAAAAATATAGGCACACATAACCAGATTAGCAACGCTGCAGAATACATGTTATCTTTGTCCACATCTTTCTGGCTGTGCTTACGCTTTGCTCTGTGCTGTAATAAGCTGTGGCGTCTCATCATTTTAGCATTCGCCTCCCCGTGCCGCCGTGGAATAAATTAATTATAGCATTCTTCATCACTCACTCACTTACTACCAATTCAACTTCTCTCAAAGTAATCTTTTCTCCATTAATTCATCCATTTCTTATCCCAGTTCAGTTATTTCCCCCTCTCCCTCCCCAACCACAATACAAGTTTTATCAACTAATTCCTCTCAGGTCCGGTAGTACATATGCATATAGTGTAGGAAGAGAGAACGAATTTACAACTAATACCCCCGTTTAACAGTGGATCAACTTACTACTTTAATACATTTAGAAGCGGATCAACTTACTTGCTCCCGACATTGTCCTAATCCATCTTCTTCGTGAACCCATTTACCTCCAATTGTGGCATTTTCTTCCTGGGCCAACAAAAAGCAGTAGCTGACGAGACCTTTGACTTTTTGAGTCAAGCCTTGATTCATCCTCAAATTACCAGAGTCCTGGCAATTCTCTTCTTCATCACCACCGCCGCCGCCAACAGGCTTGCAACTCTGGCTCAGTATCATACTTACGTCGTCTCCTAGCTTTTTCATCGTAATGGTAACTGCCCCAACGCTCTTGTTCCCGTGGGGGCACGGTGACACTATCCGAGTACCGTTCATTAGCGCAATCGTTTCTTCAAGCTCAAAAATCCCGTATGAACTGTTGGTCTCGTTATTGAACATCTCCAAGGAGACTCTCGGACATTTCACCACTGCGGATTCTGAATGCACTGAAAAAAATGTATACACGTGAAATTTCAGTCTTGTAGTACTGGAGCAACATAACGAATAATATACCTAGAAGCCAGTTAATAAGTATTGAACATGTTTGGAAACAAATGAGTGAGCATGTACGTTTACGGTCGTTTAACGTAAATCACTAAGACATGAAAATCCTGTGGGGACTTAAACTTTGATAAACCCTTGATTAAATTATTACCACTATATATGGCTTGTGAATTGACCCAGGCAATCTCAGTTACAAAGAGGATGTAGACAATGGAGAAGAACCAGTACTCCAGCAGAAGAGTCTCTTGTCTGCCTGCCATCTAAATTTTCTCAAACCCCTTTCTTTTGGCCACTCTGGCGTCTGTCTCGAACAACTAACGGTCCGGCAAAGCTCCGGTCTGGCAGCTGATGGTACAACCTAACGTTCTTGATGAGAATTTAAAATTCTTACAAACTTTACCCAAAGAACGGAACCCTTCTTGAATCAGTTTCGAATAAATACGCGATTCTCCCCCGCTTGAATATTTTCCTACTATGTTTCTACCCATAAACCGGATACGATTTCATACCTTTAACCAACCAACCTCAAGCTCTTTCACCGACTTTTCCGGCACTACGGGATTTATCTTCTTCGAGGCAATCCTATATGACTTTTTTTCAAGCAGTAGTCTGATATCTTATCCCCAGCTTTATTTTATAGAGTTGCCTTGCCGATCACAGTGAGAGCTTATTTGAACTGACGAGACAATCAAATCGAGATTATGATTGTACGTTATTTTTTTCCAACCTGTTCGCTCATAATACTTCATCACCGACTTTGTTACGTTTTCTCCGGAAATTGGCCGGACCTTGAAATCCCGTACTATTTGCATAGCTGATCCATTGTGGCATAATTAAGCTTCACTGGCAGAGCTCCGTAGGTCTCCTAGCCTTAAGCCAAAAGCACAGATTAAGGATGGAACAGCTATAAACTAACCCTTTTGATTTATCCCAAGATGGTAGCCAGTATGTTGTGACAAACAATCAGTCATCTGACCCCACTACTACTTTACCGTTTCCAGGACAGTACACCCAAGTTGACCCAAGGTTTGCATAAAACTATGTAGTCCTAGCGCTAAGGAAACGTGGAGGGGTATGGAGTAATAGCCAATAGAGGGAAAGAAATATAAAAAAGATAAACCACGAGATTGCCTTTTGAATTTTTCCAACCATCATTTTTACCACAAAACGCTTCCATACATGGGGAAACCGCACGCAAGGAAAAATATTTGAATATCAAGGTCACCACAGCATGTAAAGCTTTAAAACTTCAGGTAAGGCAGAGGGCACGGAGTTTGTGCAGCACAGGCTGCGGATACATATTATATCCATATGCGTACATCCCGTACCTCGTCCTCAGCCTCAGCCCCGGATGTTAATTTTCAATTGCAATACAGAAAAATCCAAAATACTGGCAATTTTTTGACTTGTGTAACCTCAACCAATCCTCTCGGGTTACTGTTTCTCCGCGAAACAAATATTAGTTGCATTTGTTTGCAGAGAAAATCATTTAGTTTTCTCGACTTCTTCTGTTCCTCGCACCCTTTCTCTCCTAAACTCGCTTATTATATTGATGGAATTGCTTTGGCCAGATAAACACAACTTCAGTAAAGGTGATTGAAATTGTACTGCTGAGAGAACGTATTACATCATCTCATGCTAAATCCTGATGACAGGTGTAGGTTCCGAGTATATAGTTGCTAAATTTTACATTTAATGGAAGACAAAGAATTTTTAAATGAATATTGACGGGAAAGAATGGAATTAATTTCAGTCTTGTTTTTTGTTGATTCCACTTAAAAATGTGTCCACAGCTTATGGATTACAGTGTAAAAATTCAAATTTATTTCCTTGTTATCGTTTACAGCATTTTCTGCTCTAAATTGCACCTTGTACAAATCAAAGCGTCACTTTAGATTGGAAAGTCACAACATTATGTGCTTTCCTCAAGCATGTCTATGGTTATTATATTCATTGATAAAATTTTTACCATTTACAGTTAACGGCAGCAAGGTTACACACAAAAGTTTACTTTACATCTATACCTGCTTCCTACATTGACTATGATTCAACAGCTTGTTCTGAAAAAAACGATGAACTAAAAGGCCAACAGAGAAGTCAATTAATCCTTCTCCTTGCAACTTTTTTCTTTTCATCCTTCATTTCAAAAATGTATTTCTAGAACTTCTAAGACGATACTAAAATTTCTAACGCGTAGGACACATTACTATTGATACTACTCATTGCATTCAATGTATGGCTTGTGACATTCTGTGTGCGTGTACAGCCTCCTCTGCCGTCGACTATCACATAGCTTATTTACAAGACACGTTAATCTGAAAACTACTCATGTGCTATTAATTGTGCGCAAAAGAAGTTAATATTCTTGAGACCGGTTCCTATAGATTAAAAGGTACATTTTACCAGCTTCTTTTTTAAGCTGCAAGTCATTTTGATTTGATAAGTGATGAATGATGACATAAAGGCTAATAAAACGTCGAGAGTTACCGTTAAACTTTCTTGAAATATTAAGGCTCAAGTTAAACATCGAGTCCGACGAACCGTTGGAAGAGATAGTCGGGAGGGAACGAAATATATCAGGGACCTGGCTCTTATCTTAATACACATTAACAGCATCAGATCTGTAAAATCATTAATCTAATCCTCCAGGCTGTATTGCACATAATGAAATAAACATATTTTCCACGTTTCTTCAGGAAATCATAATACAAACTGTATATGATACACAAAAACACATCTCGAATTGTAAGAAAATTGTTTAAGTCTTAGGTATCAGTTACTTTTTAGGTGAATTCAATATCTTTCAGGAATACCAGCTAAAATGATTCAGGAAGCTGCATGTAGTATCAAGCTTTAGCCTAAACGTTTAATTAATTTAAAGTTAGGCGTGAAATATTAATTAATAATAAACACACTATCATAACCTACAGTAAGAATATCATTTAGGCACAGTTGACTCTTTTGAAAATGTTTTGCTACTACAGGTAGTTGGGCCCGTGTCTTTGTGCAACACTCTGTGGCGCTACCAAAATGATGGTTCGCAGTTATTAATTTCCTGACAAGCTTTAACTCAACCCCAGGGTTCATTAAAACGGAATTATGATTAATTTCTTACGTTTAATCCTTGTTGCAACTTGAGTTTCTCTTAAGTTAGTTATGAATCCAATAACGAAAAATTGGAAGCTTTCCTCGTCGAATACATATGAGGAACACATACATATACTGAAATAATTAAAAACTTACTCTACAAGATTGAATACAAAATAAAATTTGACTGCTGCCTGCTGCCTTCTCCTTCTCCCTTCATCTAAATCCGATCATCTAAATCTAAGTCTTGAGTTGTTCATGCACACACGCAAATTATTTGTAACGGATTAAGTAATCTTCACAGCGTCTACTCCCGTTTGCTGTTATGATCTACAAAGACTCGGACTACTTCCCCGGAGTATTTACGCTGCGAGGGCATAAAGTAAAAATCGGTGCTTTTCTGCAAGTTTCCTGAAGAAGCGTTAGCCATGCCTCCACCGTAGGGATGATGGGATGGAGGTGGGTTGGGTCCGCGCTGGAGTGACCTATAACTAGGCGGCGCTGTACTGTTGTCCAGGTGGCTCCCGTCTGTAGTGCTGTAACCATTACGGTGAGCATGATTCTGGCTGTAATGATGATCATTACCGTTCCTCATAATTGAATCGTAGTTTTGTCCCGTAGGATCATGAGAATGTACCGCTCTAGTCATCTGTGGTGCATGCCGTGAACTGGTCATGTCTGAATGGACGGGATTGGCTTGCATCTGCATCATATTTGTATTATACTGCTTCTCTTCATAGGCATCATATCCATAATTTGTTTCAGAGTAATCTCTCCAAGCCATGCCAGAACTACCGCAACGGGAACCCTGGAAAAATTCAGAAAGCTGTTAGCAAGAAAATGCTAGTGTTTGCAAGATAAGCCATAGTTTTGAAAAAAAATCCAATAAAAAAGGTTAGTAAAAGTAAAACAAGGAAATCCAACAAAAGCTTCCCACAGAATCGGTCAGATAATCCGATGACCGTCTCCCTTTTCTCTTTAACAAATTTCTTACCGGAACAAAATCAAGAGAAAACAAAGAATCAAGCATCGTTAATTAAATGAATGCTCCACAGAATTTTGTGAAATACTTGTGCGAAAATTGTAAACGGTTGCAAAAATAATGAGAAGCATGATGCTTCCCAGGTGCAAAAGTACTAAAGAGAAAAGCAACATGGTATGATGCAAACCTGATTACGCTGACGCTTCCGGGATGACCTTGACGGCAAGCATTGAAATTGAAATAACATTTTAAGCTACTAACGCTGGAAGTGTTTCCGACTAATAGAAAGACAAGCTCTCTCGTTTAGAAGAGTATTGATTGCACACGGACAGAAGGCGATAGGAAAATGATTCCAAGTTAGTAAAAGAACTATCATTACTAGATTTGTACTTGGTTAGTGCTATTTAAATAATAAACTGTAGGTAGCGCAACATGTACCTTCTGGGAATTGGATTTTCCTCCATTTTTTGCAATTGTAATAATAGCTTGAACGATTGCTAAAACAATTAGCACAGTTACGCAGCCAACGACAATCCATATTCGGTAGCTGTTTAAAAACTCTCGTGTTCCATCATTTGCTCCAGCTTCAATCACGTCTGGATCATCGGACACGAGTCTCAAATAGGTAGGTTCAACTTTGTAGGAAGCACCAGCCTGTCCGCTAACAACCGTGTCCATGATATACTGCTTCAATTTATCTTCATTGGCCAAATCGGATTTTGGAGCGATATTTAAATGAATTTGAGCTTGAATCTCGTTTTCAGGCCCGACTTTAACATCGTTGAGTTCCAAAGAGCTATAACCCTTGACTGTTCTGAATTTAGACTCTAATTCTCGTTTGATTCTGTTGGTTAATTGCTGGACGGTTTCGGTTCTCTTGGGGCGGTCATCACCATCGAAATGATTAACATCCGTTAACTTGATTCCAACCTGGTAGCGGAGAAGAGCTGGAGCTTTTGGTGCTTTGCATTTAGTTGGAATACATACTTTTTCATATGACGTGAGGGGAACCTGCTCGTGTTTAGATATCTTCTTGTTTTGTAAATTGTATTTGCCACCAAGGACAGGGAAGAGGAAGAACTGACATTGATCTAATTGGATATCTTTGTTGTCGGAGGTGACCAAAGGTCTTGTGAATCGGATTTCCTGAACACCGTCAACATATGACCCCGACATTTCCGAAATGTCTTGCCGAGAGTCCAAGGCAGGAGGAGCCCTTGTAGTCATAAATGAATCAAACATGAAAAATTGGCCAGTAGTCGAAGCCCATCCGATGACGGCATCCGCGTTTATCATAGATGGATTAGCTGCGAAACCGATTCCCGTCCATTTGTTTTCTTGTGTTGTCTGAATGACAAACTTCAATGAAGATGTGGCTGGCTGGTATTCCCAGGTAGCGACGTAGGAACAGCGATTTTTCTCATCCGTTATTGATACACAACCCGTTGGATAAGACCATGAGTTCAAACAGCTATCCTTTTCTCCAACATTTTTCGTTGTTCCTCCGTTAACAAGCACTTCGTATTCTTTCAAAAGATTTGCTCTTGTGATTCCACGTTGCGTTCCATGACCATGATATTTAATTTCGTCCCGTGCGTAAAATGCAGGTACGCTTGGCATTTCCTTCTCAAGTCCAGATGCAGGTCGATGGTAATATTCTTCTGGTTCTTGTCCTCTCGCCCAAATCAAATGAAGTTCTCCAGTTAGGTCATGATCGAAATCATCTTCGGCTATGATTTTACGCCGGAAGATGAGAACAGTTTTTCCGTCCTTTTCCCAGCCGGTTGCCGAAGTAATGTCTTCGCTTCCACCCCAGAAAGTATCAACGCGAGGTGTGGATCTGTCACGGGTATAGTAATCACGAATTCGGGAATATCCATCTCTAGCTCCGCCCATTATTAAATCGATACAGTCCATAGCGTGGAAATCAACTTTGGGTGTCCACTGGAATAAAATTGAAGAGGCAAAGTAAAGTTAATGTGGTCAACATTGAGGCTAGTTATTAGCCAACGACTCCGTCGAGTACTTATTGGACTTACTTCAGTAACAACATATTGCTTCGAAGCATCTCCATGTTTGTGATGATGATGATGATCAGACACAGACGATCCAGGTTCGGATTCAGCTTCAGCTTCACTTTTAGGTTCCACTTCACCTTCTGGTTCAGATTTCGGTTCGGGTTCACCTTCAGCCTTTGGTTCAGCTTCACCCTCGGGTTCGCTTTCTGGCTCAGCAACAGCATGCTCATGAGTCTTTGTGCTAGCTGTTTCTGGCTCCGGTTCTGAATCAACATGGGGTTCTCCTTCAGGCTCAGCTTCAGCCTCAGGTTCTGGAACGGACAATACAGAATAGAAGTTAATCAACCCAAAATTGGGAAACTAGATGCATTGTTGACACTTGCGTTAGTAGACAAACATACCTGCATGAGCTTCTCCTGATTTCTTACCCGTTTCACGCCTATAACGACGGCCTCCTGGGCTTCTGGAAACGGTTGATGATCTTGACTGCGAGACTGCAGGATCGAAACAGAATTTGCAATGTTTTTCTTTCATTTTAAAATTAATTTCGTAAAACAAGTGACCAAATATCCGCATACCTTGTTTGAAGGGTGAAGATTTAGCAGTACTTGTAACTTCTGGCTCAGCCTCACTTTCAGCTTCCGCATGAGGTTCTGAAGTAGAATCTGCTTGTGGCTCAGATTTTGGCTCAGCTTCGGATTTAGGTTCAGCCTCAGACGTTGGCTCGGCTTCAGACTTTGGCTCTGCTTCAGCTTCTGGCTCTGGTTTGCTTTCCCTGTTTTAAAAGTTCCGAGTAAGTTATGGTAAAAATCTCAAGAACGATTCAGAAGTTTTATTTCGCTAATCTGGACTTACGACGTAGCCGGTTCCGGTTGTTTGCTCTTCCCTTGGCGGTCAGACTGTGTGCTTGCAGAACTCGGCTGATTCGGAATGTAAGGGAATCCTTTGCAAGTTTTCCCGATACCTGCAGATCTCCAACCGATTGCTCCATATGAAGTTCCGTTAATCATGAGCACGAATTCAATTTCCCTGTTTTCGTCTTTCGCAGCAGGAATGACCTTGTGGTACAGGGTCATGCGGTCAGAAAGCTGACGTTTACTGTGTCCAGAAATATCAATGCCTTGGTTCTGAGTTGGTAGTTTAACGGCATTCCTTTTTGAACATTTTTCTCCGTGGAATCCTGGATTACAGAAGCATTGTTTCCTTGGTAGAGCTGTTCCGCCCAAATGGACACATTTCCCGTTATTATTGCAGTGCTCGTCCTTTTCACATTCGTCCTCATACTGACACCGACTCCCGTATGAACCTGCGCAGGTTTAATTTGATTGTGTTAAGATAAATCCAGAGATTCCTTCATTCATTCCAGGTGCTAATTAACACGATAAGATCTCACCTGGCTTTGTACAAACACATCGCCCAGCAATAGTCCGCCCATTGCCAGAACACGTTTCCTTGTAATTTTTTTGATCAACAATATCTACATCCGCACAGGACCAGAATCTGTAGTTATTTGCCCATTCATTTGCTTGTCTCAATAATCTAATTGTGCAATCATCACAGACGAAACCCTTGGGGAGTTCTACCATATGAGCCTGAGCACTACAAGAAACCCCCAAAAAAATTGATTAATTCAAAGGAATGCAGTGAAATAAATCTATAATTTAATTATATGCAACGAGAATCTAAATTCCTTACGTAGGATCTCCTTTAATGAACTCTTCTGTCGCAGTCTTGGGAGTCAAATCAAGAAGTTGTCTTTCCTGATGATCCAAAAGCTCTAATCGGTAGCCACCCTGTAGGAGGACAGGCATGGATGTACCAATTTAATTTCCAACATTAATAAGATTACACAGGTTTTTCATTGTTTCTCGCATCTCTCTCAGAATTACCCTCAGATCTTCTCTGCACACACTAATTAAGTTTAACACTCATACAATTAGCATGGTAATACGCTATACACTAGAACACTAGTGGCGCTATTTATGCGAGAATAAAAACTATCATCAACTAAACGACCGGAAACAAACTTTCTGTTTCCACACTTAATTGCTTCTTCTATTTCACACTTTGTGTTTTAACACAGATGCGTCTTTCTATCATTACGAGCAAGATTCTCAATGATAATAAAACTAATTACTAACCCCTGGCAAGAAATCTCATATTTCCAACTCTCATTTATAATTCATAAGCTCCCATAACCTCTTCACTACATCCTTTACATAACTCCTAGCCTAGCATTGAGAGGACAGCAAAAATTGTTGCTAACCTAAAATCAGAGGACACGTTCTATAAACGCAGTGCATTTAAGATGCTAATTTTGTGTAGAAAAATCCAAAGAAACTGACATCTCCCTCCTATTGCTTCAAGAGGGTCCCTCAATCTTTCAAAGTTTCACACGAATCTCGACTTGTATTAGCGATAAATGAGGATAGACGAGGATACCATTCATGAGTTTGGAATGCGTCTACTGCTTATTTGAGAATGACCTTGCTACGAGTTGTTTAAAAAATGAAAGTAAATAACTAGTATAACAAATATATCCATCCCTCAACTCCTCTCCATCTTATGCATATAATTATCACACTTGAACGCCAGCATTATATCATTTAACGCTGTCCTCCACAAGTTTCCATTCCACTTGTCCTTACATCTCTGTTAAAAAGAATTGCACGCACACTCATTCACCCTCAGCCAGACGAGCACAAGCCCCATCGCTTTTACCAGCATCTATTTAGCGGTGAGAAGACGAGAGAGTCATTTGAATGTTTATAAAACACTTAAAAATCCACTCACCCTATGCGGATACGACAAATGCCAAGTCACATTGAATTTCGATCCAGATAGCAAGCTGGTCTTAAGAGTTCCTGGTAAAAGATTGAATAAAAAACAAGCATTATTAAACTTTCCTTCCTGTCCCAAAGTCCAATTCACTCCCACATGCTCCAAGTGTCCTTAAAGACTTCCCAAACATCTCCCTTCTTCCCTATACCCTTGGATGATGCTAAAATTCATCATTTAAATACGACAATCAAACGCACACTTTTTCGCATCCTTTCCCCCCTCGTTTGTCCACGCTTGCAAGTGTCATCCGGAGCGTTCAGAAACATGATAAACTCAAGGCCCCTGATCAAATAAATCCAGGAAAACAATAGAATAAGGTAATCTTCTCATCTTGGATACAAGAATGGAGGATATTATGACGGAGATCGTGATGAGGATGATGATCATCATCAGCCACCGCCGTATTTATCTATCACCAAGACTGCTTTAGCTCATTCCGTCAGCTCATTATCTTATTTTTTCTCAACATTTAACTTCCTTTAATATATACAAGCACTTGGGAGTTTCAAAGGAAATGAGAGAGGAGTCATCCCGCAAATTTATCAACATGCAAATCAAACATACGTAGTCAGCCTAAAGCCTGCAGTCATTTCAAATGATTACTTTATTAATTTACAGGAGTGAAAAAAAACCTTGTGCAAGTGTGTTTGCTTAAAATAAGTTTCTCATCCCGTACGCAGATCTCATCATCTCCCTCCCTGGCTTTGTCTCTTCATCATCTCTCAAATTAAATCTTATCTTTTATGCCATCATAAGGTAATTTTACAAAAGGGCGGCGGCGTACTCCTTTCCTCAAACCCGTGCCCCAACCTATTCTCGCGTCATATTATCATCTCTCTTGATAATGTATTTAGCAAACAGTAATAATACTCATCATTAATCATCACCCTTTCATTACACATTCCGGATCCGTTCAATCTATTGTACCTTTAGCTTTTTTCTCAAAGGATGAGAGGGTGCGGGAGGGAATCCTACCTTCTCTCTCTCTCATCATCTCTCTCAGTACTTAAGAACCAAAAGAATCTCACAACAGATTAGCAGGAAGTCATCTCTTCGAGTCAAGGTAACCAATCCTTTGGTCACCCCTCCCAAAGCGAAAACGTCAAATCTTTCAAGCTTCTTCCTAAGAAGACCTACACACCTGCTCAATTTATCTAAAGTCAGTAAATGCAATGCCATCTTTATTAATTCATTCCTCTTCCTTACTACCTTTAAAGAATGGGAGGGATGGTATCACTACGGTGCACATATTTTAAATAATACATATGAAATCAATGACCAATTCTAATAATAATAATGAGTATTGCATTAGAAATCTAAGAAATGCTAATCCTATAAGCCATAAATGTCTTTGTGATGCCTGACTATTTAATTGGATTTCGTCTTCCAAAGAGCAAACCATTTAGAAGGAGAGAGAGACGAGAGAGAGAGAGAAAGAGCCTGGGAAGAAGACGTACACAACTTTTAACTAAAGAGGATGCTAACCGGGAATCTTGGAGCGTCATAGACCCCTGCCTGCAATCTTTTATAACTTGTTTTTTATCTTGAGAGACTTTGCTAATAAGAATTTATAAGGAAAGCTCATCCCGGCATTATCGTAATCTTGAACAAGGAGTTTAAGCCATCATCAGATATTGTTGTTTCTACTATAAACCGGTTTTAAGGTATCCCAAATTCTTTCATCTTTATCAGGTGTTCAGAGGGAGATAATGCAAATTTACCAGGCTAAACACCCATCTTTTTACAACCTAACCTGCCTTAGGACGGGAAAAGGCTTAGGCGGAATGAATAGCAAGTAGTAAATAGTAAGGAGGAGGGGAAGCTTTTATAGTAGTCAAGTAATAAGCAAGGAGGCATGAGCCAGGAGGATATTATCCCTGGATAGTTTTTTCCACCAATTTTAAATGCCCATTTGACCCCAAACATTGCAACTCATCCCGTCTCTCCTCTCTTTCTACAATGTAGATGAGTCTCAAAAGACTGGCCGAATTTCCATAAAAGTATAGTTACTTGAGCAACAGAACAGACCCAGCCCAGCCGACCAAACAACTCCACCAAAGGGACTCACATACACCCTTCACTGGTTCCCGGTTCCGTTTACCAAAATGGATGTGTACAGAGTGTAAGCCTCATGTGTACAATCTAAGGCTAAGCTTGTCTAATAATTAGAATTACAAAAATGCGTATTATTGAATACAATGCGGGCATGAATAAGAAATTATTTTCCCAGCGTCTGTTTTCGTCTTGTATCTATCTTGGTCTTAAGTCTTAACACCTCTCTTTCTCCTCTACTAACTTTAAGCCGTGGATCGTTTAAGCAATTCCAAAACGTAAACTTGAGTTATTCATTTAGCACTCATCATTCATCCCGCCTCCGCCACTGCTGCTTAATCCCGATTTGAATAGTTCTGAGGCTCCAAGAAAATTCTAGCAACCATCACGATATTTTTCAGCGCAGTGCCAGCGCCTCCCATATCTTGAATTATGCATCTGGCTTATTTATAAAACTGCAGGTAAACCTTGTGTCGTAATCGTTTTTTAAAACAGCCCCATTATCATATTATCATATTCCTCTCATAATTGTTCACTAATTCCCTTCTACCTCCGCTTCATCTTGTGTCTGATCCATTATCCTTGTAAAATAACCTGCAGCCCCCAGACATGAATGAGCCACACGGTATATATCTCATCACAGAGGTAAAGAATTTGTGCAACTTATCGCGTATATTTTCCTTTCCCAACCGCCTCCTCCATCCATCCAACTAAAACCTCAATTATAGTCCCAACCCCCACTTGAATTTGTATCATCATCTTCACAAAGTTTCTTTCACCTTACACCCCCTCAACGCTAAACTAAATCTTGTCCAATTAGCATTGGATGCGTAATCCGAGTCAAGTGGTTTACAGCGTGTGGAAGTGAAGGCGATTCCTCTTTTGCAATACGTTCATGCTGCTAATCAGCGTAAATGACACACTTACCCCGGCGAATCTCGTTTCGTTTGCACAAAGCAATTTACGCACAAGAAACAGCACACAAAGAGTTTTTCTTTTTACAACATTCTTAATAAAATGACATCTACAAATACAAATCCGCGTAATCCTTGAGCTGACTGTAGTCAAGGAGCATTAACTGAAGCAGAGCATATCTATCTCAACTTGAAACAAAATTATAGCCAAGGGAATGGACTCGTTCACATTTTATGACACTTCAAAATCTTTCACTTCTCTTGTCAATTCCAAGCAATCTCAATGCCGTCTCTCTCCCTGCCCGTCTTTGCTATATAATCCATGCATTCATAGCTAATAGATACGCTCTCGAAACTCTTAGGTTGTGTTTCTAAAACGCTTTACAACAATCGCAAACGCTGCCAAAAGTTGACAACATCACCATGAGCATGATTTCCTCACAGTTTAAAATGCTAAATGCTTTCCTCCGGCAAAATTCCGCTCAGAAAACACAAAACAATGAAACTTTATGGGAGGACAAAAGATTGTGTCGGAGTGAGCGGAGCGAGTTAGAGGGGATTCCAAAGAATAGATAATCATGAGTATTATTTTAAATCATCAAAAAAGAGGGAGAAACGTGCGAAATACAAGAAGTGCACTACAGATTCCTCTAGAACTTAACAAACTTAACGGGCTACATCCACTTCTAACCCAGAATCCATCGTCTTCATCGTCCCTCTAATCTTTTCCTGCATAAAGCAAAACCTTCAAATATCCCAGGTCTTGACTCTAAGGTCACTCAATTCTCATTACTTTCTTGCCTTTTTTTGCGAAAATTCCATTGTGCAATCCTGCTGAAATACAACAATGCACTTCTATGTTTCTCTGTCTTTCTGAGATCTGATACAACATCGTTCCCTTCCTTTTGACTCCCCCATCCTCACCTATCTCTATCTCTACAGGCTGCAGCTCATGTATTTTATCTACCTGTCTTTATAATCCTTTGCAGCCCCTCACCCTCCCCCCTACCGTGCCTATGAGCAAGGAACAATCTCTTTTTTACTTTTTACATAATCCCTATTCCTTTAAGCAGCCACTCGGACCTATTACCTCTATTACTGCATCACTACGCACCTAACTCTGTTAAGTTAACTACATTATATTTTCTTCTTCCCTGCCACACACACACACACACACACATGCTTGCAACCTTACTTATAATGCTTTTAATGTTAAGGAGTGGGAATAAGGTGAACCTATACGCAATTTAGTTTCGAAATCCATCCACCCATCTTAAACTCTTATTCATTCTCTCCTCCTCGTTCTCAACCTACAACATTTAGACTGTAGAGCCTGTAAGAGGAACTGTGAGCAATTTTATCCATCATATAATAATACCTTCATTCATAAGAGAATTCGCATTATCATCCATCTCATCTTACCTCCTCGTCCTTCCAATCAGTCTCCAATCATTCCCATCCCTTATTCACATACTCCCACATTTAGGACAAAAAGCCATTTCCGTCCTAAATTCAGAGTGGATTTTAGACAAACTTATTACAAATATCCGTATAAATCCTCAATATTACCCCACCGATCCACTATCATTTCATCCCTCAGGCATTAATACGGCACAACTATTCCGCGTCCACGCACGTTCTATCCGATAACATAATAATATATACATCCATTCTCCCTTTCTTATTATTATTCTTCATTCATCATCATAGCAACCCCTCCATGCGTTAATATGGTATTATGATTTTTCTTTCTCCTTCTCTTGAATTACTTTCCTCAATTTTCTTTAACTACTGACCTGAGTAAATATCCGCTATTTACCTTTATCTTCATACTCTATCGGAGATTTCAACACCGTTCTAATATAATACGACTATACCGTGATTTTGACACTGTTTGATAGCTAGCCTTAGACTACGAGAAGAATAATAACTCCCCTCCGTTCCCGGCAGAGCCAGGTGGAATAGGGAAGGAATTCGAATACCAATTAAATCTTACCTTTCCTAGCTAGCTAACCAATCCTTAATTAAATTCATTCCACGTCCCAACAATCAATTATCTCCGTTACTTGAACTTTTCCTTCTCCTCCACTTCCACACTCTCTATTCTACTCTAATGCGGGAGATCGATACCTATAAAGCTAACCGCATTAGATTTAAACTATCGTTTCCAAATTGCTAAAACCTTTTTCTTATTAACTTCATCCTATATATCATTCGCAGCTCCTATTTTTCCTTTGATGGCATTAATAGCCAAATGAATCCCTCTCTTTTTCCGTTACCCTTCGCATCTCCTCCCTGCCTAGTGTAGCAGCAGAGGAATCACTGGATCTTGTAGTAGACAGGTGTGGAGCTCCATATATATGTCGCGTCAACCAGATAACCATCTAATCCACTTGTTTCATCGAGCTCTCGGGGTCATTCGGGAGTGACTACAAGTTTTAATTAAATCTCCACTCGATTCATATCTGTCCGAACCCAATTACCTATTAATAGAGATGGCTTCTCCTGCTTTTCAGACCTGAACTCCTTAGTGCAATTCCCTTGTATATTCGCACACAGTCAGTCTGTCATGGCCGAGGGCCATTCTTGTCTGCAAGAATTATATGCCTCGCCAATTACTATGTCCTGTCCTCTTGGTTCGACGAGCTGTGGCGTGCCTATTGGCCATGCCACAAGTATACAATCAAAGCAAGCAAGAACGCATTCTCAAAACATTTGAAGAGTAACTCATCGGAGTTAACTCTGTTGTTTTGGAATGATGCGCAACTTGCTATAAAAACATTGTCAAACTCTTTCGTGTCCTATTCTGTACTGATGATTGCATCCAAGAAATAGCGCACGGGAATGACGAATTGGTTTGAGTACATTTTTTGCAATCCTTGCGGTCAACTCAGACTTGACAATTTTCCAACCGTTGCATACAATCGAGGAAGCTGAAGATAGTAACTTTGTAATATCTTCATGAATTCAACAGCAGTGTTATCATCGCTATTAAAAATACTGCCACGAATTTTCGGTACATTCTATCCTTTCAATTACGCTTCCCTCTAAAATTCAGCACGGGCTACTTCAAGTTTAATAAATGTTCGTAGATTATACGAGAATTAGCTTAACTTTTGTTCAATTTCGTGCTTGTGTGTGAAGAATTTCGTTTGAGAAATCAGTAGAAAGCGAATTAAGTAAATTTTATAGAAGCTCAGCGGCGCTGTTTGAGATAAACGCGTCGGCTTTGTAGCAATTATTAGCGCTTTTGCAAGGATTTATATTTTCTGAACGCTCGGATGTAAGGTAAAGGTGTGGGAAGATAGAGAGGATTCAGTTCGTGAACAAAAAGCATCCTCATTGCTTACAGTTAAGACAAACTTGACAAACCGCGGATGATGTGCATTATATAATATGAATGTGAATTTCCATCCGTTTATGGCGGTGTATATTATATGCTTACCTTTTGGCATTCCACACGGCGGTTTTGTACGTATAGCATCCAAAAAATCCAAATCATACTTCCTAGCAGGAGGAAAAGTCAGTCCTACGTGAGCATCCACATAAGTTATCACAAATGCTAAAGTAATCACAAGAACTCCTGTTCCTTTGATCAACCACCCCATTTTATCAATTCCACTTCTACCCATTGCAATCTTTGAATCCCTTTTAAGCTTTATCATGGCACAATCTTCGACGACTGTTTTCACTCCCTTCTTCTCTCGACTTTTACACCACTTTCTTGAGCATACGATTTCCGAATTGCGGATCAACTCTTTTACATTCCTTTTCTTCAATCAATCCGGCAATCAATGGATCATTGTCTTCATCCTTTAAAAGAAATTGTACTTCCCGTAAGCGTCGTCGACGATCGCATTAAAATTTCCGCTCTCGGCTTTTTTGTCACCCAATTTCCAAGGGGTTTCGTCACAGGAGCTAATAACGTTGTCGTTGTCTTGCTATTGTGTGGTAAAAATATGACAAGACTGCAAAAGGCACTCGTTTCGAGAATCTTCTTTGTTGTTGTTGAAAGGTGAAAAAGTTCTCAGTAGTGGTCGTCTTGATGACATTAAATGGAATTACAAGACAGAATGCTCTCCTTTCCTTCTCTCATCCCAGAGCGGCTTGCATAATTAGTCCAGGCCCTCTGTCTCCCATATGGAACTATTCTCTCACGTTCCCCTCTCCGTCCCTAAGCTCTTGGTAATTGTACCTTTATCGAGTTTGTAATTAAATCACCGTGTTTGCTTGCGCAGTAGCTTACAGCACAGTCGGAACACAAACAAGCAAGGAGCTAGTATATATGCAAGTGTAACTGGCTTTCGTGAACAGAGTGTTTGTTTGGCTGAGCAAATTCCCAGTCGGCTCAGACGTTGATTATCTCATTTCCCGTCTTTGTCAAGCGAAAGGAGCTTCGTTCCTATTGTTCCACTCTGCAATCAATAAAAATAAAAGTAAAACTTGTGTCCCATTACCATCTTGATGAGTGATTATGAGGATGCCAAAAGCATATGGTCTTCCTATGACCATAAACTTAGCTTAAAACAATATTTTACGATCCACACGCCACCCCCTCTCAAGTTCCCCGTCTCTTATTTGTAAACTTCCGACAAAATTGACCAACTTTCTCAGGCCAAAGCTGCAATTTCCCCTCAATGAGCTACAGATACTCTACACCCACAGCTCTGAATATCAACTATCTTGAACCCATCTGAATTTTTCATATAATGTCAGCTTCTTACTACATCTTTCCCACTCTCCTTCCTTCCACTTGACGACCTAATCAAATTATCCTGTCATGATAATCTACCCCACCCCAACTCTCCCACATGCTCTTCTATACGTACACCGTATACCTCTGTAAAATTCTAAAAAACCCTCGAAATAATCCTCAAACTCAATTATCATCCACACCGCTCCCACGCGCCACCCACCCGCTTTTCAATTATTCTTGGCAAATATCCATGATTTTACCAATTAATCCGCAAGCTCAGGCTACAATATCCCTGACCCGCTTACCGACTCTCGGATTGTCTACTACAGAGCAGAGTACAAGTTCAGTTACAAGAGCAGAACAGCTTAATCCACTGGACATAAACCCGCTGAACTAGTGTAAGTGTAGCAGGAGGGAAGATGTAGGGAAAAAGCGGAGACACAGGAGAGACATGTGTGAGAGAACTCTTTTCACTTTTCGCTCCGTAAACCCAAACCCTGACATTTTCTATTGGCCTACACTACTTACACGACATCCAGTCGTTGACCAACTTTCTCACTCTCTTTAAGCTCACTTTCCCCTTGTCCTAATTGCTACATTGCTCTGAAAGCCGGGTAACACTGTCCTAGGTAAAGCAGGTGAAATAAAGCCAATACAAGCGGCCCAATTGAGGCCGTTTTCACGTTATTGCTTTCCTCTGCTTTTCTCCAGAATGGGAAAATGAGATTCAATAGAATCTTGATTGACATCAACCACATTACACGCTCTCACAAATCCTACTGCTCTCAATCTACAGTAGAAGAGCCCGTCAAGAAGGTATCGATCTCAGGGAGTTGCAAGTTCCATCCAACAACGCAACGCTTTGCCGGGCATCTATAGTAACCTAATTTCATTCCCCGTAAACACGAACACTCCAAAATACCTCAGACTCCACCCAACAAACTAGAAACATTCGTCGACCTAAATCCCTTCTTTTGTTGCTTTCATGAAGCTATCGTAGTATTTTAGCGGTCAGAATTTATTGCAAGTGCAAGCATGCCATCCGTCTCTTATGATAAGAGTCTTGTTGCTGCTCTACTGCATACCCGTATTTTCTATTGCGTGAGCTAAAATGATACTCCAAATGTTACATTAATTGTCCCATTCCTTATACATGATTATCTTAATTATTTATTCTCTCTCGCCTTCCAGTATGCACGGCACTCAGCCATAAAATATATCCACGTCTGTTTCCACATCAACTCGTTCTCCTCCTTTCACAAACTGCTAAACACCAAAGATGGCAGAATAAAGAGATCATCTTGTCATTTTCGCCTCTAATCAAACAAGATGGCACTGACACATTAACTGATTCCAGCTTGATTGTGTTCCTCCTTGAAGCAATCCCCCACATTTTGCACGCCACAAACCTCCTCAGGCTTGATTTTAGCAAATTTTGATGAGTCTATAACCCGTTCGTGAAGTTTGCAGCTTCGCCTAATCCCTGTGCTGAGAGTAAATTGCCATTCTTGGGCTTGACCTTATTTCGACCTCGTTGTCCCTTGACCTATCTGTTTGATTTCTAATCATCAAATCAAACCAAGCTGAGTAATTAGCCAAAGAGCATGTGTATTTAGCTGCGCAATTCTCTACAATTTTTGATGCGCTTCCACGTTCTAACGTGTTGGTTCGCGCGCTCCATGCGCTGCTCACCATTATAACTTACCGATAAAATTTGTTCAAATCATGAGCAGAAAGGTCGTGTCAGACACGCTTGAGGAAGTAGTGAACCGTTAGCGTTGTAAATAAATACTACTTGCTCTACTCACGCTTCTCATTCCTTGACTTCTACACACGACCAACAGGCTACGTCTCATCCCACAGATTTAGTGCAACGACTGGCTCAAGTTTTTCAATACTTTTTCTAAAAGCCCAATAAACAAGAGTAAACGGCTGCTTCTGCCTTGGTAAATACTATCAAGGATTTACTGCAATCCTCAATTTTCTCTCACACTCCCAAATTTTAACATGCAAATTCCTCATGTACCCCCTGCATTAGCAGAATTAATCTTGTCCACAATTTAATACCGCGCGATCAACTCGCTACTATTTCCGAAAGTTTAAGCCAACGACAAATGTTTAAAATACCAGCCAACTTACAAGGCGGCGTTTGGGCGAATACTTATAACCGTATCCTACAAACTCCCTAGAATTCGTTTTTAAAAATCACTCCAAATATCTGTTTCCATGTCTTTGCTGTGTTTAAGCTCATGATTAAGGTTCTTAAATGCAAGGAGATCATTCCAAGAGGAAGTTATCAGACCAAAATAAACACGTTGCATCATCACTCTCAAGTTTTATCGCTGCTACAGCAGAGTGGAGCTGATGGCTCATAAAACAAATAGTTACGCTAATGACAATACGGAGTTGAGAGTGTTGGGAACTAAGATTTCCTTTGTTTATTATTTTGAGAGAATCAACAAGATATTTTGCAGGGATTAGAAGAACAGAGTAAGACAATTGTTTGATTTATAATGATTTCCTTGGTGGTGTTGGGTTGAAAATAACTCTGCTCGTATCCAATAAAAAACAGCCATAATGTTACGCACTAAAGATTCTTTAGTTTCCAAAGCAATTTTATACTTTAACATTTTGCATGCCTGCTTTGGCCTCTCTTCCTCATTTCATAAAAACCTTGGAACACCATATCCATTTCAAAAATGCAACACTTAACTAACAGAGCTCCATGAACGTAAAATAATCATTCACTTCCGCCGTCCTCATACAAGTATCTATATATTATATTATATATCCTCTACAAACTGTATTGAATGCATCTATATTGTTTGAGGCTGGCAACGTTTTTTGCCCGGCCGGATGAACGAAACCAAAGGTTACCACGACAAACACAAGGCTTTTTAAATATATACCATTCAGGATAACCAAAAGTAACAAAGACAACTTACGTAATCCACAATGGTCCAACAATTTTTTGAATCGATTCGTAATCATCAGCGACAAGCACTTGCCTTGTTAGTTGTTTAAACGCGTAGCACAATACCACAGCATTAAGCGGTGAATCTAAGAGGCAATCCTTTGCATCCGAGGCTAACTCTGTTGCAATTATATTTCGACTGGAACTTGCGGATTCGTTAATTATTTTCTTTACACTTTCATAGGAAGGTAATGTTTGGAACACGGCTGCAGAGGTTAAGGAACACAATTCCTGGAAATACTAATTTCATTGACCACCTGTCTCGGCGTCACTCTAAAAGTATTTCCTGGTGACCCTTTTTCGAGCAGTTTGGTTTGCGTCCCGGCGAACAACTCACTTTTAATGAATCCAATGGCGTCAGCTCAATAAAATGATTTCTCTTGTACAACTTTGGTATTTCCTTGGATACGGAAGTTGGAATCGAGACAGAATGGATATTTGTTTGGTCTTGCCTCCACTCCACGTTGCCACTATAGTCTAACTGCTGTGATTCAGGCTAATCTCAGGGAGTACTTATTTGATGAGAGGACAGGAATCGAAGGAATCTCCTCTCTGTCAGTATGTAAGTTGAATATTTTTTCTGAATACAAATTGATAATATTTCCACGGTGCACCTTCCTTCTTCATCTTCTCTTCCCTCACACCACGGCCGTATCCAACCAACTAAAACTACCACACTGCAACCTGCAACACAAGAGTAAGTGCAATCCCGCAATACCCTTCGGCATATTTTTCTTACCCCTTCTCTCCCCTTGCCGTCTTTCACTCTTTTCTTACCTGTAACACGATTTACCTATCCCTCCTTACACCCTCCCTCAACGTTGGGCTCTAACCCTCTCTATCTTGCCTCCCTCTCATGAGATGCATGAACAAAATCCTCTCCGTATTCACCTGTGCATATATGTATATTTCGAAAATTTTCGTAGATTAGCTATTAGCCCCGCGTAGAAGAACGTCTTGGTCATTTCAAGCTTTCAGAGAGGCGTTCAGGGACTAATATGCATGTGAATATAGGCAAAGGCAGCACAGGTTGTAGAATTAGCCGCAATGGTAAAACTTGAGCTTCTCAAACTCAAACAACGTTGCCTCTCATCCATCTGACCAACCATGTATTCGACAAAGCTCCGACATTATTTACTATACCCTTGTTGCCGTCTACAATTTTAAAGAAACAAGTGGGGATGCGAGATACAAAAATCTTGGGACTGGATACACTGCGTATTCCTGTGTCCGTAGGTCTATCTCATCGCCATCACCTTCTTGAAGACCAGCTCATAACTTATATAGCAATAATGAACAAGTTGTTTCGCTTATAATTATATCGTGTACCGATCGCATTTATTCATTACAACTTTTCTACTCCTGCCCCATTAGTATCTTGATTCTCCTGACGCCGGAACAAAATTATATATATGCACTCCTCAAAAAGTTTCTCTTTAAACAATTCCTCAAGTCGTCGTCTCCAAACACTTGATCGATTACATTGCTCACACTTTTTAGTTTTCAAAACAATCCAGATTCTTGTCAACAGTACGCCAGCTGACCAGACTGTGTTACTTAGCGCTCTTTTCTTCCGTCAGCGCATTTACCTGCTCAGCTTTCAAAATAACTCAGTTTTTTAGCACCTGTCTGTGAGACGACGAACCCCGAATGAGGCAATCCTTTTGATTATCGCTCTGACTAAGGCAAGATTTTTGAACAGAATAAGTAAATTAAGACATTGGTACAAACTAATGAACGGAAGATGCAAATGGGTGGAAACGTTGCTTATGGCCTATATAGGAGCTAAGAAGCCGATGTACACATAGATGTAGCTATTCACGTTTTTGTATTAGGCTAGGGCTGTGATTGGTGGAAGATGTCCGAATGATAAAATATTTCGAAAGAATAGCAATTTAAAACCCGGAGAAAGATTTCATGAAGACCCACGGATCAACTCTTTCATCTTCGAAAAAATGCCGTTGTATTGCTTGCATAATTACAGCCTTATAACCCGTGGGCGAAGAAGCAAAAAGTGAAAGTGAAAGTCGTTAAGACACTTCATGAACCGCATAAACGCATGTAATCTTTGCTAGCCACGCATGTACTCCACAATCAACGCAGTCACTTTCAATGATGAGTGCGACTACATCAAAAAACTATACTGCTCTCATCTTAACGTCCTCAATTCCAATTTTTCCCATTTCCTCTTATACTGAATTTTAAAAACCTGTTGTATTACATTATAATGGAAGCCAATGACTCTTAAAAAATTTGTTTTCTTAAAGAAATGCACGTTCTTGTCAACAATAGCAATGCCTGCATGCAATTCATAAAAGAAATTCGCAAACGTCCCCTTTTCTCAACTTCTATCGCTACAAATTTTTACTTACACACTTTTTTCCTACAATTACAACCATATTTAAAATTAGGTAACGAATTCTAATGTGACTTTCTCAACTTTAAGCTTCCGCCATTTCATTACTAATGCTAACAGGATCATAGACACCAACGGTTTCGTCACAAAGTAATCTATAACGTAGTTATTCTATCCGTTCCATGGCGAAGCTTCTCAATCCCAGATATTGCGCTTCCGAAATTATTCGCCTCCGGACAAAAATTTTGACAAGAAACCCTTAGGCTTCTGTTCTACCGTTTCCCTAAAGTAGTCCATTATATGGCCCTTTTGCTTCCAGATTTCAACTGTTTCTTTTAACTCCATTTGACCCTGGAAAAAGAAGAACATCCGATTAGATCCCAATTTGTAGTAGATGTTCAGTACATCTGTTTTTTAATAACCGCACGCACTAATATAATCGTTCTGCTACTTTGATGCTTGCGTAACAAAGTTCAATATGACTCCATTCCAACGTTCATGTATGCTTAATCTTTAAAATACGCAATATTATTAAATAATATTGCATATCATATCTTTAAGATTTTTTAAAGACGGGCCATAGGGGCGATAATCAGCAATTCCAAAATTTACTCTTCAAAACTGAACTGCATCATCTGGTGTGATAATCGTAAGCAATAAAATCAATGTATTTAAACAAGCAAACAACACGTTTTCTACCCATGCCTCCAACATCTGGGTAACAATGAATACAACTTGCTCTCATTTTGGACTTACTTTGATAACAAGAATATCAATGACTCGGATATCTTCCACATTTTTGTGCTTCTCGAATTCCTCTCTCAATTTTTTTCGACAATCTTCAACAGACTTCGGAATATCATAATCTAAAACTGTATGAAGAAATAAATTAATTACGTTCCTCTTTTTTTCTGTTTCCAGTTTGTGGTGAATAACATACATTACAAGTGATCTACTTACCCATGTAAGGAATTTGCCGATACCATGCTTTATATAAAGTGAGCACCCTTCTTCTCGCTTCGGATTTATCCGTAGACAAAATTGGTTTCACCTGCCGCCCAGCAAGGGTTATAGCGCTAACACCTTTTCCGACCCTGGAAGCCATGTCAATTCCTTGGAAGGTCACCTCTTGTGCTGTGCCTACAATGGAATACAATAATAGCTTATAGTAACCGCGTTGCTTGAATATAGTGTCAGACTGCGTTTCAGCTCTTTAACAATTCCTTACTAGACGCAAAAGTATTACTGCAGGTCACAAATAATTACCTTGAGAGTTTTTAACAAATATATATATTTACATCTGTGTATTGGTTACCTGGTGCATTAATTTACATGTGTTGTATCCGAATCACAGAATTAGCCAACACTCACTTGAACTTGCGCGCGCAATACAATTGTGATTTCAATGGTCAGAGAATTTATTCTATGACTCATCTACGCTTGACGAAGAGACTCTTTCCATCTTATACAGTTTTAATTGTAATACAGCTTTAAATGCATGTGAAATTGATTAAATTGAACACTAAACTTTGTAATGCAAAATTCTTTGTTTAGTAAAAATTCCTGGCTTTCAAACATCTACAACATAATTCATCACACTCATTCGTGTCAATATGGAGCATCTCATTCATCGGAAAGAAGTTCCACATTGCAGTGTCATATGTCATATCTCAATAATAAAAAAAATTGTGTGATTTATCCAACTCCAGTTAATCTACTGATAAACAGCATATTGGCTACAAGTTATTTTTATTCACCTTTTAGAATGGGTGCTGGTGCAATAACTTCGTTGCCACCGACACGCTCCAAAACTACTATTAGTTCCATGTGGGGGGACATAGGGAATAGATCCACCGGGATTAGGTACTTTGGTAAGAACGGATCACCCACATATTTTTTGGATTCTGGGCGAGCAAAATCTATAAAATTCCTCTTGGCTGCATCTGCATCACAAGATACATAGATTACAGTGTTCACTTTGGAACTTTGGCGCAACGTTTGGAGTACCTTGGTGTGAACTCCAGCTCGCGGTGGATCCAATATGGCAATAATTTTCTTTTTTTTCGTATGGTAAGTCAATGCATCGACAATATCCTCAGCTTTCCCGCAAAAAAACTCGCATTTTTCTTGCAAACTGTTTTCCGTTGCATTTATCCTCGCGTCATCAATTGCACTACGCACGATTTCCACTCCCAGTACCTGGCCACAGTATTGAGCAAGACATATTCCAAGTGTCCCAGTCCCACAACAGATATCCAATAAACAAGTATCTGAGTCCAATTTTGCGTGTACTTGAATCGCCTTGATAAGATTCTGTTAACAATTTGACTTGATTAGAAAATCAGCATTATTAATTCGTAAAAACTGAATCGAGCGCATTTCAATTTTTATACTGTTCATACCTCGGCAGCTTTGGTGTTAACTTGAAAAAATGAATCCGGAGATATACGAAATTTTAAACCGCACATTTCTTCAATTAATACGGGTTCGCCAAATAAAAGTTCCGGCGGTGTGACATCGTGATGTCCTTGTGACTCAACAGCTTTAATATAGAAGGACAGAATTTTCGGCACAGCAGCTGAAAAATGGTTTTTCATTTTTTCTTTTAATTCGGTAACTTTCTCAACGTCCAAACCCTAAAAGCAAGGCATTTTACAAACATTTAGTTTTTACACGTAATCCTACATAATGATAAGCATAAAAATTACCATTTACCTTCGGACTAAAGAGTAAAATGAGCATAAGTTGTTCTTGCAGATTAGTCCTCACAGTTAGTTGTCTCCAAACCCCATTATGAGTCTCGGGATCGTACGGTAAAAAATCCGTACCGCGGATATAGTTTTCCACAGCAATAGCAACTTCCCGCACACGATTAGGAATATGCATTAAACCATTAATAGGACCCACGCATTTTGAACCCTTTTTATAGCTTGTCAAACGAAATCCAACAGTTGGCAGACCATTTTCAGGGTTCATTCCTAAACATAAACATGCAAAAAATAACTGTCGGTGAAATACGGACTAACGAACTCGAATTAGGAGCAAAGCATCACGTTCATCTTACCTATTGTGAACTCACACTTATTACGGTAGAGCTCAGTTACAGGAGACGGAATGATGTCTTCGCAGATCCACTCTTCACCTAGTTCCTTTTTTAACTCATAATTAGTTTTTCTGATAAGGCCCTTCAAGTCAGTAACGTACTGTTTCAGTTTTAGATTTTTCCTGTCCAGCTGGAGAATCAAAACGAATAATTCAATAAGGCTCAACAAAATACCGTTTCTCTCGAGGTGTGAGCTTTTTTCAACATACTTGTTCCTCATAAGGTACTTCGAACCACGGTATTGTAGCTTTTTTGATAAGAACTTCAACCGGCTCCAGTTGTTGTGCGTCTCCAGCCTCTGCATTCCCCGGTTCAACCGCCTTCCTCTTCTGGATCAAAGGATCTTTAGCTGCATTGGCATGCTGTAAATATCAATCACAATTAGCGTACAATTTCTTCGAAGACCTAATCATAAATAATGTTAATTTCGTAAATAGCGTTGTTAAAAAGTAGCAAAACCAACTTCACTCAACTCGAATAACCGAAAATAACTCACATAGGCTTGCAAGGATTTATTCTTCCACTTGTAATTATTAAGGACTGAAATAGCTTTGTCTCGGTCTTCTTGACATCTGAAGGAAATGAATACAAAGTACCCACTATTACTTCCCTTCTTGATTTTATGCGGGTTAAGTTTCAGCTTCATGAGAAACTTTTTCAATTCCTAGAAGCCAAGCCATGTGTTACATGAGGTAAGTATTTTAACGTGTAATAAACGTGGGTTACACGTGTTTGTTATTAATCCTTCAGAAATAACTAACCTTAAATCCGTATTGTTTTGGTAAGTTCTTAAGTTCCATTTTCCATCTCTCCGAGCAAAATTCATCCCTCTCTAAGTACGCATAAGGGTCCGTTTCTTTAGCATCCTCGCCGATCCCGCTTGGAACGGCGTCATTCACGGTGTCTTCTGTCACCATTTGAGAGGCATGGTTAGCATCGACGTCCAATGTAACACTTGCGTTTTCCAAATCCATCGTAGAACGCCGAACGGTCGTAATGCAGCCTGTGATTTGCCGTCCGTTAAAAGTGAGATGCAAGAAAATGCAGTCTAGGTCGCCTCCTCCGTCTTGGTCGTTCCTGGCAGTCTCCCCTAGGTTTTCACTTGAGTCGATTCAGTTTACAACCAACCGTGTTCATGACTATCAGCCAGTTCAATTATCCTGCAATATTCAAAACGCAGATCCAGTTTCGAGATGAAACTTCACTTTTTATTAACTTTTTATCTCTTAGTTAAGTACCTATTAGTATCAAGATGGACTGTGTGTGAAAATTCCTACTGAAACAAATACTCTTTAATGAAATCTAAACTTTCGTCTTTCAAAGTATCGTAAATATTACCGAGAAAATGACGACGGTTACGGAGGTGGGCACATCAATAGTTGGAGAAAATAGCAGGTAACTTGAAGAAATATTGTCAGATATGTATTGATGCATTCAATTTCGGTAATTGAATTATTCTAAATTTAGTTTTTGGTGGAAAAAATAGGGTTTTCTAAATCCACGTGCTCTCATATCGCAGTATATATATGCATATGTGGCTGCGCGGCGCCGAGCATTGGATCGGGCAAAATTTAGTGTAGCTATTTGAAATTTCCCGCTATCCGAAATATCAGTTTAGGCACGCATGTGCCGGTTGCAAAGTTTATTAGCTCTTCTTATGTTGTTGTGGCACTCATATGTGTACCTCGATGTGTGTAGCGTGTCATACGCAAGACAACAAGCTGGGAGGGGGAATGTAGTGTATACCAGTCTGGGTGGTCTACAGTGTTTTGTACAGAGGGTTGATATTTTGAGCGAAGGGATTGGACAAGGCACTGCTTGAGAACTGAACAATGGAAGCTGGGAGTTGAAGCATTAAAAGATTCGATTCGAGGAGTGACGCCAATCCGATTCCCTATCGCCTAGCATTGGCTACATCAAACTCTGTTGCACTTTATGAATTTTCCTTCCAAAGTCTTGTGTCGATA
Source organism: Sminthurides aquaticus (assembly GCA_906901655.1). NCBI lineage: Eukaryota > Metazoa > Arthropoda > Collembola > Symphypleona > Sminthurididae > Sminthurides > Sminthurides aquaticus. The sequence goes on from CAJQTT010000001.1 coordinate 1,790,317, forward strand.
TAACAATTTCCCTTTTACCGCCGTCCCAACAAAATACAACCTACCATTAATCAACAAAAACAAAATTTCTTCTTGGCATGATCCACGTGTGATTACAGGAATTTAAAAAAGTTGTACTGATCTCATAACTCTGGAGTTAGATTATCCCCAACTCATTATTACGTGCAATAGCAAATCATTAGGAAAATTCTGAATTGTTAAGCCGATTGTGCGTAGAATAATCGTGGTATTGTTTTATAATGAATTGCAAATTAAAACACTGGTAGATCTAATTTTAGATTCAGAGCATTTGAAATCTTAGGTCAGGGATAATGTATAATTTTTGTAGGCCTGAATTTCCAGCTGTTTAGTGTTTACGAATGCGGGTGTCGTATGTTTGACATTTGCGGAGGTTTTGCATTAGAAAAACATTAGTGTATACTTGTGAAACTGAAGCGCGTTTTAAATTTTTTTAAATTAGTGGAATGAGTTCGGCTGCGTCTAATGCCGTAACAACGGCGAACAACGCTCATCACAATCAAAATGATGGACAAGTCACAGTTGTACAGACAGCTCCGCAGGTATTGTTCTTATTTGCAAGCTTGTCTCTTAGTTAGCTTATATGGGGGTGACGTGATTGAAATGTGTGCTGGTGCAAATACTTCGATTTTTAAATTGAGCAGTCGCACAATTATTTGCAACGACTAAATGATCAGGGGTAATTGAGGAATATTCCAGATAAAAGTTAAGACGCGTAGTATTATTTTATTGATTTCAGGTTGTCGGAGGTGGTTCTCAGCCTATTGTCGTTCAGGCTATAGGGCAAGCTCTTCAGGGAGGTTCTATACAACAAGCAATACAAGTACTTCCAATTGGAAGTTTAGGCAATCTCCAGGTAAGAACTATTTACATTATATACTTTCAATCCCTGTGGGAAATTTAAACCACCTATGAAGTTTCAGATGTTTGAATAGAATGTTATTCATTTATCTTTTCAGGCTCAGGGTGCACAAATATTACAAACTCCAGATGGACAGACCTTTATTTACCAGCCGATACAAGTAGATGGATCGGGACAGTCTTCTTCTGTCCTGGGAATTAATGGATCCATAATTCCTTTAAATACAGGGGGTACAAACGCTATAAATGCGAACGCATCATCAGCTGGCACAATAACTATACCCCAGATTGTTAGCAACAATGGAACAAATTTTGTAAGTGGATAGAAGAATCTAAAATCACGAATTGAAAGTTGAGGTATGTCAATTGCAGAATGCTATAAGTGTGCTCAATTTTCTTATTCTGTCATTTCTAGATGGTTCAGTCTACGAGTGGAGTTTCTCAGCTAGCAAGAATGCCGTTGCAAACACCGGATGTCATGGTTCCTGATGAAGAACCCTTGTATGTCAATGCAAAACAATACCACAGAATTCTGAAAAGGAGGCAAGCTAGAGCTCGATTAGAAGCTGATGGGAGAATTCCGAAAGAAAGACCGGTAAGCTAGTTTCGATATGAAGAAAGTTATCCCTAGTTGTGTTAACTTTTAGATTGTGTTTTATTGAGGTGTCACTTCATTTGCAGAAATACTTGCATGAGTCAAGACACAAGCATGCTATGAATCGTATTCGTGGGGAGGGCGGCAGGTTCCACTCTGGGTAAGAGATATAAATACTTGTAGGTCTGTTAGCATGAAATCTTTCACATACGAATCTGGGGATTAACCAATCAAATCTTTGTTCCAGACCCGGTGGAGAAGGAAATGATTCAGACGGTGGTGGCAGCATGCAGTCAGAGCAGAAGCCGCTAGCACCTATGCATTCTGTGGTTGATAATAATCATTATCATTTGTAAAATTAAGAATTGTTTCATAAGTATTTTGATCTAAATTTGACTGACGGTATAGACGATGTTAAGTCTCTAAGCCAGATCCTTGTTTAAGTTGCTGTAGATTCCTACCTTCTGTATGATTTTTAAGAGACTACCGCATAAAGTAGTTGCTTTTTGCCCAATAGAACTTACCTGTGTACCCGCAACTTTGAAAACGATAGAGTGATCCCAGACGGCAGTTAGTTGTCTTAATATTGTACAGTAAGTTAAGTTATGATTTGAAAATGGCTGAACCAGCGTCCTGAATATAGATGGACAAGTGATTAAATGTTACGAAACAGCTTTGACTATATTTTCATTTATCGATCAGCTAAAATAATACAAAGAATCTATAAAGATGTACATTTCTGAGGGTATATTCACACCAACTAAAACAGTGTAGAGTATAGTTTTGAGTGTAGTATTTGGGCATGGATTTGTGTAGGGCTTGAGTTTCCTGATTGAGCTGGAAGTACAACCTTTGTCACACGTCACGACTTTATAGTGATGGATGAGTGCATTTTACTATCTTAAGAAATTCTGGATGAATATGATTTATTAGTATGAAGTTCTACGAATCAAAGACACTGAAACTGCATAGTTGGGAATGCGTACGTACGGCATACTTCTGACGACAAAGAATTTCACGGATTTGGAGCACCGGACAGATGTACAAGTAACTTTACGGTACATATTAATGTTAAGTATAGGTTTGATTTGCATGGTTCCAAAAATAACGATACAGCGTAGAAAGGAGTAAAACCGGGATGAAAATAGTAGACGCAAGCCACTGTTATTATTTACTGACCATTTTTTTAATATTTTAAAATACGGTAGCGTTTACTCCCATTCTTTAGCCTTCCGAAGATTGCACGTCTGGACACATGAAAGAATTAATTGAAAATCAACGCCAACGCGATCGTGCAACTCAAAGATGTTACCCAACGCGGTCAACTATGCAGCTAAAATGGTTCTATGAACACTGATACGTACATTCATCAACTTCAATTGGAAGAGCGAGAATAAAACTGCAACAATATACCTGAAATGTAACAGGTACTACTGATGCTCTTTTGAAAGGGACAACCCCTTCTAAAACCCAGACATATAAATAACGATAATTTAGAGAGACACTAATCTTAGACACTTATACTTTGAATTAGGTACGATTCGTGGAATGCTGTAGTGTATCCACATTATGTTACAATTGAAAATGTCCACCGAACTACTCGTATCCACGGTATCTACTCTGCAACGTATCTGGCCGATAAGTTGTACAATGAAACCGGTTTTAGAAGCATAAACAATCTATAATAACTGGAATTAAGAAACAGACGATTCTCTTTCTGGTCATAGTTCCCGTAATCGCCTCATTAGATCATCTGCCTGATCGTCTCTAGATGGCCTCCGTTTGTTTTGATTTCGTTGGGGCTTAATATTTTCCGAATCTATTGGAATGTCTCTGAAGTTAACAAATATAACATTGAATTAAAATAGTAAATTTGAGATATCCAAAGGAGGTAGTAACCGGAACGGCCAACTAATTATGGCACATGTTGTAACTTACGTTATCAACTCCCGACTGGAAGGAGATAGGACCATAATATTAGATCTCGAACGACTACGATTTAGGGGAGCCTTGGAATCGCCTGAAACCAGAACCATTGGTTTGATGAAGTGTATCATGGTAACAATTGTGACACTAGTTAGTTGGAGATCAAAACAAAAATTACCCGCTCCTGGTCGAGCTCGTTTTCTTTTCTGATCAGGTCGGTGGAACGCTTGCCCTGTCTTAAGAGCGTCCAAGAGATTGTCCATTATACCGGTGTCATCCCCGGCGTTCATATCCACAAGTGCTTTTTTTCGTGCTAAGCGTTCTGCCTTTTCTTGCTCTGCTTTTGCTTTCGCTTCTTTGGCTCTCCTTATTTTTTCCTCAGTCTCTCGTAATTTTAAATTGTCTTTGTAGGCTTGCTGTAGGTTTCAATTTAACAACATAATGCTCATACATACGTCTGTAATTTAAACAGGTTGTGCATTTGCCAATAACGGCCCAAGTGCCAAAACTCACCTGGAATTGGTCCTTAAATATCTTAATATCACCAAGGAACTCTTCAACTGTATATTTTGTTTTATCAAATGCGAAGTACTCTGCTAAGTCCGTGTATAGCGTATCGATTTTGTTAAACATTTGAGCTAAAATCTCGCACTGCTGTCGGGCTTCTTTTGCAAAATTCTGCAACGAATGAACTACGTTTTAAAACATTCTTAAAAGACATACAAACTGAAATGATAAACTGATCGAAGCTATTCCGGCTTACGCTCATAACGTCGTAAAACTTGTCTTCGGCACCCTGAGGGACTTTAGACGTCTTTAAGTCTGTCTCTAAGTTTTTAAGATCTACATCCATAAGCCTGAGGGACTTCTGAATGGTTTCGACGGACACTCTTGCGGCCTTATCGAGGTGTATAAGTTCTTCGTCGAAATTCAATACTTCCGGAAACTTTGCCTCCACTGTTTCCACAATGTAGTGTAACAGTGTCTGCCGGTTTTCTGCGTCTTTCGTGCTATTTAACTTCGGAAGGTAAGAAATTTCAAATCCGACAGCTTGACCATTTCTCGAACCAGAATTCATTACATTTCCGAGCAGTAAAATCAGTTCCAAAAGCTTAGAGAATAGCTTTGATGATTTGATTTCTTCACATGCCGCTGTTGCAGCGACAATGCCCTGCACAGTTAAAATAATGATCGACTAATATAGTCATAAATGCGTGATAAATATAGCTATGTACCGGGTCGAGGGTGCGCTTACCGGCTTTATATCCTGCACTGTATCAGCGTATAACGATTTAAATTTTAACGATCGTAGCCTAGGAACTAGTCTTTTAATGGAAGATATCTGCAAAATAAACAAAAAATGGACGAGTTACGATTATGGATTAATGACTATCAAAAACTTTTGAAAACCTTGAAGAACAAGTTTTCAGGATCAATGAAAGTCAATTAAGTTTACCGTGACTGCAAACTGCTCTGCATCATTCAAATTGTCGTATTGGTCCTGTAACTCTTCTAATCTTTTCAACTGATCTGGCGGAGGAAGGTAATTTATTAATTGCTCAAGAAGATTGCCAGACAAAACGTCTTCGTCGCATCTTAGAATTGCTGTTCGAACAGCATCGAAGCTCATGTGTTTTAAGGATCCTCCAAGCAGAATGGATAAATTCTGTGCGGATTTGGGGTCTAGTATCCTCAATTCTTTCACTTTCTTCCCTCCTGGTATGCTGCTTTTGTCGCCATCATCTCCTTGAAACAGACCATGCCATTTTTATTTATAATTAAAAGTCATAACAGATTTTCAGCTTTCATTAAAATCTGAAAACCTGAGGTAAAAGTATAATGGGCATAATTTCTCACCTTTCTGAGATTTAGCTAAAGGTTTAACTGAGAAACGCTGCAACCCTTCCAAAATATCTTCACTTGCAAGCCTATCTTCCTCCACTTTGACCCAAAATGACTTCTCCGACAGTTTTTGAGGTGCAATCTATATCCCAAATGACTCATTAAATACAACGTAAATATATAAAATCATATCATGCTTTCTACATGTACATCACGATAACTGGGCATACCAAACTTCTGAAATGTCACTAATGAAACTACTGTGCCTTACTGTTTTCCAATTAGCTTTTTTAAACTGGATAGCGGTATTCCATTTCTTTTTAGGTTTCATTCCGTAAGGTAAATTATCCGATGGAGGTTTCGGGGCACCTGGTGGCGGTGGGGGTCCACCAATTCTAAATCCACCAAATGGAGGAGGAGGCGGTGGGCCACCCATACCAGGTGGAGGAGGTGGAGGGGGAGGTCCACTGCCTGGCATTGGTGGCGGTGGGGGTGGAGGTGGTCCACCAGAAAACATAGGGGGAGGAGGAGGTGGACCCCCGGAATTGGGAGGTCGAATTTGAGGGGGGAAACTGCCTTCAATCTCTCTTCTGGTCAATTCGAAATTACCCTACGGAAAACAATACATATAGAAAAACTACAATCATCACTTTAAACGTAAACACTTATTTACTTTACGTCTCCAAACTCACTTTAACGTCTCCATTCTTAATAGCTTCCTCTAGTTCTGTCACCCGTTTCTTAAGATGCTCGTTCTGTGCATCAGCTTCCTGCTTCTGTGTCAACGCTTCTTCCAACTTTGCATTGAGCTCACTGTTTTTGTTATCGTTTGCAGATTTCAGTTTCTCTGTTCATGCAAAACAAAAGTAAATTTTGACTAATTTTACTTCCCTTGTTTACTGCAAGGCTGAATCCATCTACAGTAATACGTACCAACCACAAGTCCAGTTAGACCTTCCACGTCGATTTCGAACTTTTTGGCTCGGAAATCCGGATCGTAACCGCTTCGGTGCAGTACAATCTGCGCCACACATTCTTCTATGAGCTTAAAGTAAGCTGACCTACAATTTAAAATCAACGATTAAACAGGGTAATTAAGCTACATTACAGATCCCTTAGAAGGACTCACTTCTGATCTATTCTTCACGTAAGTGCCTGTGCTCAATCATAACTAAAATATTTAGTGCTTGAAATTTTCAAACGAAGAGGAAATTATTGGACTAAATGTTTACAGTTACTAATGCTAACATGAATCTAAGAGAGTTATTGGTGAGAACACTGTGAGGCAAACATACACCGATTTAATTCGGGCGTTCATGATAAGTATTAGAATGAGAAATGGCTTATATTTGATTACTATTACGTTCGTTAAACCACGCATGTTTCATTTTTATCCTGAATGTGCGCACGGTGGTAGGTGCTTGGAACACTTTGATATTAAAGTCAAAGCTTGTTTTCGGTAGCATGCGACTCCTTACGACAAAACTATAAAGTATACCATGCACAAACACAATCACAACCGTATGAAAGTGAATATTTCTGGCATTTGATTTGGCATTGCATCGGCATAAACTTTAACCTGATTTGCTTTAGTTTTTTCAATGCTTCAGAATGCATCCAAATGCCAGAAATAATCAACCAAATTTCGTCACGACAACACTCAAGAAAATCAAATGAGTTCTATACCCTCAGACGTTCGTTTTTCGCGTTGCTGCTCTGAAATAAATCCTAGTTGCCCATTCAAATTCCGCATGAATAATTTCTTAACATTCAGATAGCTGTTCTTTTCAAGCTTCAATAATAAGAAATGTATCGAGAATATTTGTACCTTATGAGCGTATCATCCCGTATACACAGCAAATGCTGTAGGATCGCCAAGAACAACGGTTCCGCTGTGGTTTCAGCCACTAAGTTTTGGATTAAATTAAAGCATTCCTTTGGGTCATCAAATTCGGTGTGAATACTATCAAATTTATCTGAAAATTCTTCGTAATCGTCATCCTTATTTTTCAGAAAGATTTCGACTTGCATTTGAAGGTCTCCGGAACTTTCATTCAGCTCTTCAATAACTGCGTGAAGACCAGCCCTCATAAATTCATTCCGTAAAAAGATTCTGTATTCAAAGTCTTCTGGGCTGTTGACGATAGCATTGATTAATGTCATACAACTTGCCTGAAATTCCATAAAAACGCATTGGAAAAATCTGCTTATACTTTCCAATAACATTGCAAAACGATCATATGTCAACTTACCCTGAGAGAATCATTATCGTGTTTCGCTAAACCTTGCACGATAGGAAAAAACCGATCTAATCCTTTATTTTCAGCAGATATGGTAATCGCTTCTAATACTCTTTCGTGACCATTCATTTCATGGAGGATACAAACTGCGCTTAGAAGTTTTGCAGCTTCTTGCATAACTGTTGGTCTACTCGGATCCAAGGAACGTGAGACTAACGCAAATACCTAATAACAAAAAAAGGTTGGCGTAAAACGGCTACTAGTCAGAATTAGTTCATGTTTATAAAAGTGTTTTCCAACATCCAACCTCTTTCTGATTCACGACTTGCTTTAACCCAGCAGTATTATTCATTACAGCGCGCAAACACCGTAGGCATTCCACCTGTATCTTCGAAAGTTGCTCACTAGTACCACCAGCTCCAGGCCTATAAATTTCAGGCCATTTATATCATAATCATCCTAAAACAACAACGCTAATTAACAATGCTTATATGTGTAGATTCTGTACCCTCTTGAAGTGTAGCATTCGTTAAGTAAATCTAGTACTAATCTCAGCCCGGATGGCCCAAATTCTTGCACCCAAGAAACGGGATTGTTAGTAAGTGTAATCCGTAAACTTTCGATTATATGCGATATTTTTGCACCACTTAGGTTTTCGAGGTTGCTGCGCTGAAGCGCATGGATGTAGTCACTAGGGGTATCTAACTTACTTTTAGTGTTCTGGAAATTTCAAAAGCGTCTAAAGTTAATTTTACCGTTATGTAATTTATAATAAAATACCACTATTCAATATCTTCATTATTTATAACATACCGTGTTATAACCCTTTTCCCACATAGATAAAAGTTGTCGTTTTTTCTCGATACTTTGCTCTACTAACGGTCGTCGCTTTTCCTCTGTCAGATTCATGTCATCCAACATTTTCAAGAATTTTTCTTCGACTTGCTTAGCCGTCAATGGAATCGCCACGGGTGGTAGTTCATCGTACTCATTGAAGTCTGATTCAGAGTACGGTCTTTGCTGCATTCCAGCTTTCTTCGGTTTTGTAGAACCTCCCAGTCCTATCTTGTCGAACTAAAACAAGGGGCAAAATAACGGTGTAGAATATAGTTTAAACATAAAATAGAACGAAAATAACCATAAGTCTACTTACGAATCCTCCTTTGTTTCTGTCCGATCTGGACATGTTGGATGAGGTTTACGGACAGAAGCCCGCAAGAATCGCACAGAATATACAGTGTCAAACACTGTCTTAACAAGACGTTTTGTTTTGTCACGTGACTGCAGAACTTGATTCACATTCTTATATTTAATTTTAAAACATAGATTCCCCACGGTAGGCAATTCATTAGAAACGATGCGAGCCATCCAGGAAACTGGCCATAATGAAGCCAATGTTTCGTATTACAACGTTATGGTGACTTGATATACCCTGCTAATTTTAGCAGTAAGTGCCAGTAAGTCTCCTATCGTTTGCACAGGTAAGCTTGGAGTGGTTTCTTTGTGATGTTCGAAAACTAAAAAAATCAGCAAAATTGTATACTCCGCATGGCTTCTTTACATTCCAAAACTTATGAATTAATATTGCATCGTAATTCGAAACTGTTCACTTCCTAACTCCTTACAGCACTATTTTCTCACTACCTGAATAATTTAAGCATGACAGCAAATACATGACTTCATAATGCTTCTGCCTTCCGTACTGATTGTATTAGTTCCGAACTATTCCTTCCTTAGTTCTTTCTCGTTCTCCATTATTATCAATCATTGCATTTTCAGAAAATTATAGGTGGTAAAACCAGTTGCAGCTCATATAATCTGACAGATTTTTAGCTTATTGTTTATATACTCTCTCATTTGTGCACGAGAAAAAGGCAATCGTCAAATTTCAAAATCGTCAAACGTTAAATCCTTAATGCTACTACGGAATCCTACGGTCAGCTACCAACAAAATAATTGTTCAATCTGTAAACGCTCTTTTTGTAAATGACCAATTCGTTTCACCATTCATTCGCTAAACAAGTAATGACAGGTCCACTTACTCATTTGTGGCTTACGTCAACAATTACACATCGGAATTAACATTCGTCGAGTGCCACTACACAGCTGCACAAACCGTTCCAAGTAACAAACATAAAAATCGTTGACATACCTTCGAAATAATTAACCTCTGCACGCAGTTATAAATAATATCGTAATTCTTAAAATAATGACACTCAAGTGTAGTGGAGAGAGCCGCTTTAGCCTACAACGCCAATATGACAGTTGTTTACCTAAAAGGGTATATTTGCACTGTGTGAAAGACGTTAAGGCGAAATGAGTACCATAATCGGGATTTACTTTAGAGCCTTCAATTAAAACCCAATGATGCACGACTCACGACTCCTTTGATTTCGTACAGGAACAAAATTAATATTAAAAATACGAGAGGTCTACAAATATCAAATATATATATATATTATTATAATTGGCCTCCTCTGCTCTCATATCGATCATCCACTGGTCAAATTTTATTTTAAACTAAGCGCTTGCTGGCTGGGTTCACATTTTTCCCGCTTTTCTAGGAGTGGACGTCTCTGTACGCACCTTAAAGTCGGCTTTTAGGGCTCTGAACTCGTACACACAACACAACATACAACAATTTGTGTTTGTTGTCCTGGCCGCAACGTCTACAATCAAAACAACAAGATCTGATTTATTGACTAGCTTTTCATACCTGCCGTGACTTCTTATGATGATCTGCCCCATATTTACGGGGTCGTTAGGTCAGTTAGAGGACTTCCAGTGTATAGTTGCCAGCTATACCTTGCTTTCACATGAGCTTATAGAGATAGTGTACGCTGAAAAAATGAAGACGCGTTAACTACAGCTGAAAATTTTTAGCGCTTGAACCCCAACACGATGCGCAAGGGACGAATGGCAATGTAAATCGTAACCTCTATTGTTAGTGGACCTGAACACCTGATTGCATGTTTGCAAGCAGTGTACAATCTATTTAAGCTTAAAAAATAAGGTCTACAGCAGATGTGTCTCTTTTGCAGTTCCAGATTTAACGAAGTCTAGGTAGTCCTTGGGCTGGGCTCCTTCGTTTAGATACCACAAACAGCGGTTAAGCATTTAATAGTTAATCATGTTATCATGTAATATGCTCTTTTGTTGTTCCATTTTCGCATCTGCCGGGATTCTACTTTAAGGAAGCTCCAACATCCAAGTTATAAAACACAGCAATGGCGGTCTGGTAGTCATTATTAACGAGCCAACCACCCTACAACTGGGAGGTGAAGGTGATCCGCAGTCTTGACGAAATTATGTAGAAGGGCGAAACCGTTTACTTTGTGTGTTTTTCTTCTTGAACAGGTTCAGGTTTTTGAATACGTTCATGTTTATGCAGTCCAAACATTTCATGAAATTCCTGAATCCGCTTTCTAATGCAAAGCGGAGCTATTATTCATTAATGTGAAGCAGAATGGGTAAGGAAATAGAAGTAAAAGCGAGAAACATATTTTTCAATGTTCGTCCTTCACACTATGCACTATTGCGTCTTTAATATTTCTTAAGTTTATAAAAATTCAGCGGGTTTGCGAAGTAAGAAAAGTAATTTCTAGTACAAAAAGACAATGACTGTTTACAATATACACGGGAACGTCACACACCACTTTTTCAATGCATATTCTATCACATCGAAAGTATAATGCGCCATATATATATATTGTAATTTTAAGCGAATGAATTACTCATTGCGATAGTTCTTAAGTAGATTAAGTACATGATACAGAGTTAAGCGCAAGTAGTTACTGAAAATAATCAGTAACACTTCTATAATTTCTCGCACCTACTAATGTTAATCAAGACGTTACTTACAAGCTAATTCTATAAAGAATCTAAAATCTGCTGGTAATTCGAGTTTGTATCAAACGAACTAAGGAAATCTGGTTCTTCGTTGAATGATGATGCATCATTATTGCTGGTCATGTTATCCAGAAGATACATGTTAAAATCTTGATTTGTCGCATCAGAGTTGTTCGATTTGATGGAGTTCATCTGATGATTCATTGAAGGCTGAGAATTGGCACAGATCAAAGCTCCATTTCCGCTACCGTTACTCGTGGACGTCTCATTTTTCATTTGGAAATCAGAGGAACACATATTCATCTGGTTAGGAGGTAACTTATTCACCGGTGATTGAGAGTAATTCCCTAGATTTGGCCCCATCGGCAAAGAGCCGTGGTGCGGCTGGTTATTGTAGCTCATAGCACTCATGGGATTGCCAGTCAAACCTGGTTGGTTTCCAGTCATTTGCATTGGACCGGTAACTCCTGCATTAGGCACTTCTCTATGAGACCCCATAAGATGATGCGGTTGTGAAGGCTGAGGTGGCATACCCATTCCTGTTTAAAATTAGAAACCGTGATTTAAATTTGTTTCAAGTACATTATAAAAACAATTTTTGTATTAAAATTTCTATAACTTACCAGGGTGATATCCTCCAGGGTTAGAGGAAGGGCGCAAAGGAGGCCGGAGTCCCTGCTGAGGATTTTGGTTAAGGTAACTTCTAGAATTCGGGTCAGACATTGCCATCCACTCCTGGGAGCTACTAATTGCCTGCTGCTGATTATGATTAGACATTGACATGGCGGGGTTCATTGTGCTCATTGCTGGTCGATTGTGAATACCTTGATTTGGGTTTTGCAAAGGCATTCCCTGAGCTGAGTTAAAAGGCATGCGTCGCATGGGCATGTTCATATTGTTCGGTTTCATACCAGGCGCCATGGGAAGACTCACATTACCTCCTCCATTCATACAATGGTTGGAATTAATACTCATCTGGTTTGAATTATTGGGCATCATGGGAGGCATCCCGTGCCCTGCGAACGTATTCTGAGGCATGCGTGTATTCTGCATTGAGGGATTTGTGGACTCATTTGGCTGATTAGGAATCATCGTATTTGGAGGTCCTGCGTTCGGTCGTCCTGGACCGTTAGGTACGGCATTAGGACCAACTTTCGGGAATCTGTTCATTGGACCTACTCCAGGGTGCATTTGCTGTTGTTGGGACATCGCCTCTTGGGAATGTTGTCTCATGCCGGGCATTTGCTGTTGCATTGGCTGGTTACGACCCATTTGATTTCTCATCATTCTCTGTTGCATTTCTACGCGCGAATTCATATTATTCATATCACCCATAGGCATTCTGGGCATTCCAGCGGTATTGGGCATTCCTGGAGGACCAATGACGGGACCGCCCATGCGATTCATGTTCATCATTTGCGGATTCGGTATCGGACCGCTGGGTGACATTTTCAAATGTTGTTGCGTAAAGTTGATTGTTTGTCCATGGGCGTTCGTGCTCATGTTTCCCTGGGGCTGAGATGGGTTGGAATGCATAAAGTTTGCTTGCTCAGGCACATTTTGATGCTGAGATTGCTGTTGCATATGCATTTGCGGATGATGTCCTGGATTAGGTCCCTGGTTATAGTAGTAGCTTTGTGGTCTCATATTTCCCTGGCTCTTCATATCGTTCCCTCCGTTACCTGGTGGTGGGCCTTGAGGAGCGCTCTGCATAGAGAAGTAATCAAAATTAAGCTAGAATGCTAAGGAAGTATTAAGATGTCTGTCATTATATAATACTTGATCTAATATAAATATGAAACCACGACAATTGTTAGTATTTAAGGAATTACAAAATAAATAGTAGAAAAACTTGAAAAAAAACTAAGGAAGTATTAAGCATTTTGCCACTAATAATATTAATCTGAGACTGCTGTTGCTCAAAATATTCTGCTAAAATGTATCTTGCTTAAAATTACGCGAAATTCGCTCAGAATCAGTAGCCCACCAAAGATTCCAAGAAGGTCTATCAAATCTGCAACACAGGAGAGTCTAAATTGGACTTCTAACTTTTTGTACTTGAGCTCAACTAACTAACTGCTGATTAAGTCCTGATTCAGCAGAAATGTATGCGTCATGAGTCTGAGTGTGATTTTGAGTGCTTCAAAAGGCGCACAGCGTGACAAATAATACTTGCCTTTAAAGTTTAAATGATATCGGTAAACTAAAACGTTTGCCACTGTATCATAGAACTATCAATGTGAAGGAAAATAATAATCTTACATGCATTGTATTAGCTGGATTATGTTGGGACATTGCTGTTTGTTGGTTATGGTTCTGCGGAGGATGGCTGAGGTTTCCTTGATAACCACTATGATTAGATGTCGGCGGATAGCCGTTCGGCGGCCCTGTGTTCATCCCCATGTGATTATTAGGTCGATTTAAGTAAGAGGGCATTGTGTTTGACCCACCACCGCTGGCTGCGTTCATGTTAACCCCCGTTGAAGCGCCCGTTCCTTGCATGAAAGACTTGTTCGAGTATGCCGGCGCCGGATGATTTGATTGCATCATCGTTGGTGTAGGTAACCGCTGAGCATTGCCAGGTGACATTTTGTGCTGTTGCTGGGATTGCGGTGGAGTCAACGGCTGCTGATGCTGCTGAGACTGGTGAGGGTGATTAGGAATTGGTGCGTTTCGCTTCATTTCTGCACTTGGAATATTGGATTGAGAACTGTACATGATATTTTCTTGCTTGATTGGCATATTCATGACCATAGTTTCATTTGGAACACCACTGGTTTGAGTACGAGGGGGAACATTAGGGTAGGTTGGTAAGTTGTTACTATTCGTACTGGAACTTGGACCGCTGCCGTTAAATTCACAATTGCCAGTAAAATTTCCGTATGCATCACCATTGAAGGGAGATCTTGCGGGGGATGAATTCGAGTTAGGATTACTCTGGAAAGTGCTCATGCCCAGCTGAGCTTTGTGCTGATGCTGCTCAGCCATGTGTTTCAGCGTTTGAGCTGCCGGACTTTCCATAGTCAAATTACCCGGTGAGGTGTATGGGATTCTCGTACCTTTGGGATTGTTTGATCCAGGGCCACTATTGCTGTTTGGCGCGCTATTTTTATTGCCACCGTAGTTTTTGCTTGACCCAGGAGTTAAAGGATTAGTATGGAGTTGAGCACCGCTAGGGCTCGCGCTATCGAAAGCACTGGAAGAGGAATATGGTGGAGTTTGAGAGGGGTGGGAGTTAAGCTGACATGCGAGCGGACTAGCCGTTGACGCCGCTGTTGGACTGGGCCCGGTGCAGTGAGATAATCCTCGATTTCCGCCGCTAGAATTATCGATGCAATGACCCCCAGAACTCATGGAAGAATCGGATTCCATTTTAACGTGACTTACGCGTGGAGAACTAATGGAAGCGGGCGTTACGGGGGCCACTGGTGGAGTACCGCTACGATTATGTGCACTAAAAGGTCCAGAATCCTCATTATGTACGGAATGATTGACACTGCTCCCTGTGTTCATATTATTGCTAGATTCAGGGAAACTTAAGCTACTTTTAATTTCAGAGTGATCGTCATCAAAGTCGTCAAAATTAAAGTCTGGGTTGTCGGAGATTTCTGAGATTAGATCTTTAAGAGTATCATAATCGCTAACACCTATTAGTCCGGACATGAGCGATCCATTTTCAGCTGCGTCTTTTTCCAAAGCAGCAGCGCACTGATCTAGATCCACAAAGGCGGGATTGTTCCTCTCGTTTTTAAAATCCACTGGGTTTGGCGTGTGCGCGGTAGAGTAATTAGATGAATTCGACGAAGGCCCATTGTTGCCCATAGAGTAATGATCCACCAAAGGACTACCGACATGGCCGGACCCATTGCCAGGATTTGTATTGACTTTACTAGAGGGATTTGACGATGTTCCGGATGATGCAGAGGCACCTGAGATACCAGATTTCGCAGTATTCTTGCCTGCGTCAGCAGGTGATAAAATACCATATTTGTCTCCCGATTCACTCCCAATATTACCCCCACTATTTGCACTTTTGTTTGACTTAACACTAGCACTGGAATTTCCCGGTGGTTGCAAATGTTTCAGCGTTGATTTGGAAGGCGATCCTAGGATTTTATTATTACATATCGATATTTTCGTAGGTGGTTCGTAGTATTCAATACCGGACCCTCCTCCAGATCCCCCATCAGTAACATCTTCACACTGTCTCTTTTGTAGTTTCTGCGTACCCTGGAAAGTAAACAAGTCATATATAAATAGTAAATCATTCCCCTACTTGTTGAACGCAAGTAATCTAGGATCCGCTCGTAGTATCTTCCCAAAACCCGATGTGGGTTTCACGTAAACAAACAAGCACCTGCTAACAAAAACAATACAAGAGCACAGGTGTGCCTTGCCCTAATCGGCAGTGTTGCATAGCTTTGCGGAAATTCTTGGAAAATGTAGCACGTCCCTTTCAAATTGCAGTAATTTTTTGGATAGATTGATTGGATTTTCTAAAAATAATTGCGCTTGCGCCAGAAACGGGTATTTATCTTCACTTACCGAGTTCCCGCTCCCACCCCCGCTCCCTCCATCAGTTTTGTTTTTATCGGATTTTTTGGCAGATTTCTTAGCTTTAGATTCGAGGAAGCGTTGCCGCAAGGCTAGAGTTTCTTGACGTTGTTGATCATTGAGACCATTTATGGTATGTTCGAACCTAGGCCCACAATCATCATGGTGCTTCCTATAGCCCGTAATACGCCGACGTAAACGTTCCATCACAGCATCCTTCGGCCCTTGCATTCTAGCAGGCCCTTTAGGCATTAAAATATCACTCATTTCATCCAAGAAGTTTTAGGATAGGAGAGGATCATCATCCCAGTCTATATATAATTGACAGGAACGTCTTGACGTTTCCACGTGATTCTTGCTTCCTCCCCGAATATATAATCCTGGCAGATTTCCTATATTCTCTCTCTCTCCTCCCATCCACATCTTCCGTCAAAATTTCCTTCGCCCCTACAAACCGCTTTCAGCTTCCCCAGTCACACCAGTCATATTTCTCACTATCACTTGCTCAACCCTGAGAATATTCGCTAAAAACGTTTTCATCTTCATTATGTCGTCTTCTCAAATCTTCTTGATCACCACATCCAGAATAACCATAAACACATGCTTAACCTTCTATATAAGGATTTCCTCACTTGATCACAACAACCCCTCGCTCGGAGTCAGTCACGTAGTCAATTCCAATGAAATAAACAACAAAACCCCAAAAGGTTCACTCGTAGCGAAATCTACTGGTTTGGCACTCTTGGGCTAATATTTAAGTGAATCTCGGTTTTGTCACTCTTGACAATTTGCGGGAAGGTTGTCACGGTAGTGACTCTCAGGGAAGCTCAGCTGTTACTTGGAGAAGAAGAAGGTTGGGATAGTTAGGATACTTGGGATTGGATGACAACAATAGGGAAAAACGTTAGGAGCGCACTTTCCCTCAACGTGCGTACTTTAATGAGCTCATTTAACTCGTGGGTTCATGAGCTATTTTCCTTGAGGGTTGTAAGTTTAAAAGAAGGACTCTCTCCAAAATGAGACAAGGGAGAAGAGGAATATGCAGAATCGGAGTGTGGAATGAGACCGGAGGTGATACTACTCGTGTGTATTGACTGGAAACTTGATTAATTAATAACACTTTGCACTTGGAGAGTATATATGTAAAAGGTTGACCGTCTTCACCGCTAACCGCCGATCACTTAACTCGGAGGAAATGTATTATTATTTGGGAAAGCTGTAGGATTTTCGCAATGAGTGCTCCTCTTTAAAAATTCGTGGATATTGTTCTTACACTTCTTCTTATTCTTGAGAACTTGTTTGAAGAAGGAAGGGACGAGGATGACGACAAGAATAGAATAAAAGTCTTTTGAAGAAAGGGGAAGATATTGGGAATCTCTCTCTCTCTCTCTCTCTCTCTCTCTCTCTCTCTATTGAATATCCAAGGAAGGAAGGACAGTAGAAAATAAGACAGGAGTACTGACTGATGATGAGACTTGACTCCTCGGACTTATTCCCAACTTAACGTATTCAGTATTACTCGAAATGATCCAAGGTGGAATTCCACTCCTTTACTTTAGAACAGCTCTCAAAGAATATTCCTTCTATATATTTCCCTTCTTCTTCTTCCCCGCACTGCTACAACATAATAACACTCTATTCCTCGTCTCTTTTAACGTTCCTCGGAAAGATGTATATATATTCTTCCCATTTATTCTCCTCTTCTCATCCTCCAAAAAGCTCTTTTTACCTCCCTCCTCCTCCTCCGTCCCTCCGTATATAATGTATATACCATATCCCCAATATTATTTCCGCAACACTATGTCTGCACTGTATATAGATTCAGCTCCGTCCTAAAAACTCCCCTCCACCGTTTCTGGATCGTTCCTTTCCTTCATACTTGAATCCTATATGATAATGTTCTCCTCTTCTTCTCCTCCTCCTCCTGTGTAATCCTCTCCAATACATTAATATCATCTCTCTCCTCTCCCCACTCAGTACCTTTAGTGGTATACAAGGCAGTAAGATACTCTCGCACTTGCTCTCTCACGTTTTACCATAAAGCTCTCTCCCGTCCCTCCGTTAAATTCTACACTCAACAACGCAAACCTTTTCACATTTTATTTACAACATCATAATATAGCATAGAGTCCGTCCGGGAGTGAACGGTACATCCGCTCCTCCTCATTTCCTCCCTCACCCTCTCTTCCTCCTTCCCTCGCTCCTCTACCTCCCGCCTCTGTCTCTATTAAACGTACGTAGGCTTTAGGACTAGGCTTTAGGGCTGCTGCTGGTTAAAAGTTTTGGTAAAACTTTAGCCTAATATGTACCTCGTGTAATTCCCCCCCCCCTCCATCACCACCACCACCCTCCTCCTCCTCTTCCACAGTTCTCTACACACATACAATCGTTCTTTTACCTACATACAGGACATCTCCTCGCTCCTTTTCTCTTCCCTCGAATTTATTCTTCTTTTTCTTTCCCTCTTTGTCAATTTAAATGCGGGTGGGTGTACAGGGGTAGGGATGAATTCCGAGACTCGGTCACTACTCAAGTGTAAGTTATCCGCTCTCTCTTTACAGGGAGATCATACGGGAGTACTCAATATGCACGTGCTATGATCTCTTCCACGCATCAGTTTCTCCGCTCCTCCTAAAAACTCCCTTCTCTCCTCCGTATTATTATCACACTTTATGTCTTTTTGGCCCCCACTTCTTATTACTTGTTCCCTTTAACCTGTAGAGAAAATCCACCAACACCTCGCGCTCTAGCTCTATCCTCAATCCCTTCCTGTGTCATGCTTAGGCTAGTACTCGGAGTTAGAGTTGCTCCATGAGGGCTTCCATAAGGCATAAGGCATAAGGAGCCCAGGAATACTTACTTGTTTTAGTGCAAGAGAAGAGGCTATCGGCTAGGAGAGGATGAAACGACCCTAGGACATAATACAGTGCAGGAGGAAAATACACGTACTGTCCCCTCGTATGAGTTGCGCTTTATGTATTCCAGGGCATAGCCCGCGTTTCCAGGTACAAAAAGTGTAAGCGAGGAGACATTTCTTGTACGCCGATCTCAGTTTTCTTGGTTTAGATGCTGTGGAAATCTTCATTACAAGCGGATTCTGAAAATTATTTTTTTCAATCGTATCTGCAGCTCACACTGCACAATATTATGGGCTGCAAGGGAAGGTAGCGCTTATGGTTAAAGAGGAAACCATGATTAAAGTTTGTCTAGCGAACACTTTTGACGTTAGACTCGCCTTTAGCTCTCACAGGGAAACAAAAAGTGTATCCCAGCGGACATTTCTTATGCTCTCCGTGGCATACACCTAATGTTTCCTTTCGACACCCTTTGTATGATTAACATAAACTGTAATAGGGAGCCAAGAGCCAACATCCTCGCTTCAGTCACTCCAAGGTGTCTCCCTTCCGCCGTCCCACCACGGCCCTAGGGTTCCGTTACCAATTCATGTACCACATTCATCCCACCACCACCACCGGCTGCAGGCTATATTTAAGCCACCCGTATCTCTCTCTCTTACATATATTATTCCGCATTCATCCACCTTATTTTCTCCACATCTTTTTAGCCTCCTTCTCCTCGTGTCTTCCTACTTTTCTTCTTCGTCGTCGTCTTCTTCTTCTTCTCCCTTAAAGCCATGCCATTCTACAGCCCCCTCCTGCCTATGCCTCCCTTGAACTTAATTCATCCTGGTGGGGGTGGGGATGTGATCCAAGGATATCGAGTACGAGAGAAAATCATAAAGACACATAGCTTTAACGTAGAAATCCAGTATGATCTCCTCCATCTCATCCTCCCTATATTTGCTGTATTTGCTGTATTTTGCTGTATTTACCTCTGCCGAGGTTTCATCATCTCCCTCATCCTCTCACAATAGTCACAATAGTCACAGTACTGTACTTGAGATTGTGAAAGGGATGTGGGAGTCCGGCTAACTAGAAAGGCTCATGATCCGCCCTCCCTCCCGCTTATAAAATCTGACAGTCGGGAAGAGTTGGAGTTAGCTTCCAGAGAGAGGACGGTTAACAAAATGGGATTCCCTCATTCTCCCCTTAAGGAAGAAGCAAAATTGAACGTATACAACTACGTGTGAGGATTGAGGATGGAGAAGGAAAGGAGGATTTTGCTCCTGGGACAATTCAACCAGAGCTGACTGAGCGGCGTAGCTGTAAACCCAGCCGCAAACTAAACTCTATCCGTCCAACTTCTCTCTTTCTCTCTTTCTCTCTCTCTCTATCGTTCTTCTCGTCTGAAAAACAATCCGTGGGAGGGTCCACAACCCGGTTCCAGAGCAGAGAACACTGTACTACACCTACAGCCGTCTACTGGACAAACTTATCAAGGCCGATCCTCCTCTCATGTTGACTGTAAACACGGGAGAAACCCCTGTCTGGGAATCCGGCCGAGAAGTCACAACAAAACTCCTCTCCTGTCCTCCCTGTCTTTCCCTATCCACTATCCCTTCAAACCGTTTACTGCAGGAGCATATTCTATGCAGAATCCAGGAACAAAGTGCGACAAATAAACAGGGAGCTGATTGGGTAGGCAGATGATAGGAGGACAGATAACATGATTTCAGATTCATAATACATAACACAGTCTGTAGTACTGAAACACTCGTTAGAGCAAGGGTCATTTCCAGCCAAGGGGTACTTGATCTGGATGTGGCGTTAGTGGCGTACGCCATTTATGGAAATCAAGTCCCTCTAAGACCTCCCCTTCTTCTCAATGCAATGAAAGGAGGAAGGAATAGCCTTCCCCTCTCATGTAATTATTGAATGCTTGTAGCTTTCGAAATTGATTTTATGAATTGATATTCAACTTGATTTCATCCTGACGCAAATTCGCTTAGATTGGAAATTGAGAGCTGGAGTTTAGAGGGAAATTATTTATATTTTGTTAATTCCATAAGAATCTTATAAAAGCGGAAGAATGGGAATTATCTTTTTACAATATGGGATACTTGGGACTTAACTCAAAGTATTAATTCAAGATATTCAGGGTATATTCTGATTTTCAGCAAGTTAAATACATTTTAAAAGTTCTTTAAATTATCTGCAGTATATACTTCCAGGAGGAAATTGTGCTGGCGTATACCCCATACCGGAGGAGAGAAAGCTTCTACATACTCGGTTTTCATCTCATGTCTTTCTCATTTTCTAGATGACGATACTTTATTTCTATGCTTCCAAATGAGAATAATCTTAGTGAAACTTACGGGATGCTAAAAGTTTCACGTTTTTCTAACTGTATGGAGCTGAAGCTTTGATTTAAAGGGGACCGCTGGCATACAAAATTAGAAGCTTACTGAGCTTGGAAATCAGAGAAAGTCTGATAAGAAAAATTGGATTACGTAGGAAGATACTGGCCACACACTATCAAAGTAAGAAATGCTAATTTCAAGAAGTAATAGTAGCTAATGGTTGTGAAACTAGATGGAAATCCGCAAGGTTTTACACGTTTTAAGAGTAACAGCACATGTTTTAGTGACGGCAGTTCTGGGTTGCTCAACATCAATGCCGAATAGTAAGTGTATATATTTAACTTCTCCCCTGATCACGTACATATAAACTAAACGTTTCGACCCATCAGTTCGCATTTGAGGGGGGAAAGGGCCAAAAATGGTGCTGGAGCGACAAAAAATTGCCATGTTTCCAACTAATATTTTACCATGACACGAATTAACAAAATGGTTTTGGCCAAGACATGTTTCTCGCAGTGGGTCACTTTTTTGACAGCCAGGAGTGGTTCGGCTTCTGTTATCTTCATTAAGGAGCTAGAAATAGAATCCTTGCAGAAAATGCAGATCGGCACAGTAGGGCGAATCCATGTGCGAAATATTCGGTTAAGTATGGATGGTGGTCAAAGTAATTGAGGCTTGCTTGGACAAAATATTGCCATGCTAAGCATTGGCTTTAACTGCATTCGGCTTCTGTACGGTCCATTTCACCCCTTCTTTCCTTTGTTTGGGTAGCAAAATTTATCCTTCTTGTATGTAAGGGCTTTGTTAGAGGTTAAGCTTCAGCCAGCACACGTTAGCTTCAGCGTGGGTGGGCTTGAAGGAAGATCAAGAAAGTTTATGGGGTGTCAGCGTTATGTGAAACTCGGCCTGTATTATGATTTTGCACGCTTATCTTTCGCCACTGAGGATAAGAGGAAGCTCGATCTGCCTATTGACCTCCCCGCAGAAGCATAACTCATGATTAGTTCTAATCAGGAAGTAATTCAGAAAAGCAACTACAGCTTGCCAAAGACCTCCTAAGACAGTCCACATTCAGTCTTGATTTGTCTTTCTCTAGCCCTCTTCACTTCAAAGATTCCTCCAACAGAATACAGTCCACCGGAATTGAAGCCTTCTACAGCTATCACATCTTCTAACTTTTCTTAACTTTGCTACCAAAATTCCGGTCCATCTAATCAACTTCCAGGGTTCATAGGATCGAGTAGTGGAGCTTGTGATTCTCCAGCTGTCCAGCTCGTGTGGGACAGTATTTTAAAGTTTATTTTAGAACGTTTATTTTAAGTGCTTCACCCATTTTGACGGCATACAGTACTGAAAGGATATTACTGTCATTTTCCAAGCGTTAAAACGTTTGACAACAACAATCATGCTCGTGACCAAGGTTTGGTGGATTCTCCTCGCAGTCCTAATTGGCTTGATTACAGTGAACGGTGATGCAACTTGCGAGAGGTATTGCGATCGGGAATACACATCCTGCGTTAACAGAAGTAAGTTAGAACAAACTGCTCTAGAATTATTCAATTTATGCAATTGCTCAGCACATTGCTCGCTCTGCTGGGCTGGTAGGTCTCAAATTTTGATACAAAGACCCAAACGTTCTCTCTGGCAAGCATTCCTGCCATCTGTCACGTCAGCGTCATTTCGTACGTTTTTATTTTGAATCATTAATTTCGTAGTGATTTAGAATATGCTCTGGATTCCCGCCACCACTCATATAAAGTCAACCAAAATGCTTTTGTAACTTGAAACAAGACAATTATATTATACAAAAACTCAGCTGTAAACATATGTGATTCGTTAGAACGGACAGACATCAATGCCATAATCCTCCCACATGAGATTAGTGAGTGATTATCCTATGCTAAGGCAAACAGTCAATATTTACAAATTATAAGCTCAGCCGAGATGCAATGTTTTGAGTATAGTGCTTCTGTCGAAACAAGACCATATTGTGCGCAAAAATTTAGTTGTGTGACCACAAAATGTTAAATAATCGTATTTTTGTTTCATTTTTCAGTCGCACTGGCCATCCCAGAAGACCAATATGCATACTATCCGTGCCAACAAGATTGGGAAAAGTGTGACGACAGGTGTCAAGCTGCGGACTAGCTGAGAAGAAGTTCTCTAGGACCTTGCAAGTTTAGAAACGAACCATGACCCGGACTCCCACCGTTAAATGTATTCCGAATCTTAAGAATATTACCCGCGTTTTTTCGAACCGTGCTAATGTGCAAACTGATTAAACTCTATTTTCTTTTCCGTTAATCCCTCACAGTGTATAATCGCTTTCAATCATATAATTTTAACTGTGACGGAACTGCTAATGATAATTCTGGATAATAACCCAGTATCAAGTATCAAGTTACTAGTAGTATCCTTATACTGGAAACGAAACTATTGTGCGCGTGCTCAGAATCGGGGTTTACATAAATCAGAGGGTGGCGATATGAGGTCATTTGAAAATGTATCTGGAACTTGACATTAGGAGAATGGTAATTACATTACTACCTGCAGGTTCGAATCATTTCAGCCATTTACTTAGACTGGACAAGTTGGTTTCGAAGCGCGTGAAAAAAATCAGTTTTCCATAAGCGTTTTTCATAGTTTGCGCGTAATTGTGTCTTTATTTAACATCTCGAAACGGAATTGCGACTGAGATGCAGAAAAAACAACTAGTCTAAGACAAACATTTCTATCGTTTAAATGAGCCCAAGAATAAGGGAATGAAGCTTAATTATTAGAATCGAACAACAGTAAAAAACGCACTTGGACTAAAAAGCTCACGTAATGGACAAGTGTTCGCATCGGTTATCCGGCGTTCTCGTATAAACATCGTTTAATCAGTTTAGTCCACAAATTATTTACTCGTAAATCCCTTTTCTCTCTTGTTTGATTTAACTGCAGTCCCAATAAGTTCAACATCTAACATAGTTCGACATATTCATGTCCTAGACAGAAGATTGTTAAGGGGTTTTGATGCCGTGCTCCTTTTCCGAACCAGAACAGCTTGTACTAGAAGCAAGCACAAAATCCATAAATCTTCACAGTTGGTATTACAATCAATATATACTACGGCATTACGAAATCAAGCTGAAAAGTCTCTGCGAAATACTTACATTCTTTGTCTTGTGCGGTGACGGGCTTATTCAATACCTGATTGATTAAAGTAACCCATGCATTCCTTTCTTGTTCGGTTTCCGACGACAGAATGAATGTTCTAGGCCACAGAGAAAAACATTAAATGATCAGAAAATGTAGCCAAGAATGGTAATAACGATTAGAACACCTCAATCATTTCGAAGATATTCAATAATTGAGCTGATATTAGTTTAATTATTACCTATGAGGTGTATGCAGGCTAAAGCTACACCGTCCTTGTGCCTGGTCTCCAAAGCCACCTTCAATTACTTTCCAACCACCGCCAACGGAATATTCTCCCAGAAATATTTCTCCTTTGGGATAAGCGTCTAATTGATCTAAATGATACATGAGTTTTCGGCTCTCTAAGGAAAACCATCGTTTTCTATGAGCGTAAGTAGGCACGGGACCAGCTTTCCAAAGCCATCCTTCCATCAAATGATCTATTGGAGGATCTCTGGATGACCCTTCGCCACATTTGAACTGATTTGATTTTGCTATGAGTATACTCTGGTACCATTGAGCGATTACCTGTAAAATTTAAATCGTCAATAAATGGGTTTCGTCCAAAGTACAGCAGTAAACTAAAATTTGTTATTCTACATCTTTATAATAAAGCTCGACGACCCACCTCAGGATCCTCATGGTGAACGTAAACATGGCGCGTGCTTCCGGATACAATATGATCGATTTGCATAGAAGGAAAGCCAACGTCGGCCAGTTTTGCCGGATTAATAAACAAGCTGATGAATTGTAGGCTTATAGTTGCCTTAGGATTTTTAGTTTCTTTGACATAGTACTTGAGTTGTTTGCCATCCAGGACAAACTTCCGGGGGTGGTAGTTGTTGTTTTCTCTAGCTCGTTTATACAAGTGTCCTTCCATAGTTCCTTGAGTGTAAGGAGGCGGTTCTTTTCCTTGAATGAATTCTTCTCTAGCATATTTTGCGTTGATCCAATGCTCGAGAAGAAGGCTAAAAAATATAACGAAATAATATTTACCCTTCACGTAAAATCTTACATTTTTCAATCCATTCTTCCAAAATCTTATCACGTGCGTTACTTCCGCATCAGAAATCACATCCAGATCGTATCATACCTGTCTCGAGAAGACGAAGTTGGCCTTCTCCAGAAATTAGGAACTCTAGCTTCATATTTCAACTTGGCTTTTGCATTGCCAACATCTTTTAGTCTGTCGATTTGACTCATTTCCCAATGATCTAATTTCAAATGCTTTACTTTCGAAATATGAGAACCCATTGCTTGGTGCATCGCAGCACAGGATTCACATAGAAATACGCCTATGTTATACGAGGCATGAGTCACATCTGAAAAACATTAGTCATACAATGATTATTCATCACCTCTTTTCCAAAACCTTTGCAGTGGTAGTGGTATTGGTAATGTCTCTTATAGTGTATTTAAAATGTGCAAGTTGATTCAATAATACAGGTAATAAGAATACACGCCAGACCGAATAATCGCCCACCTTTTGATCCACAGTCTGCACAATTTTGATTTCCTTGCTGCTTTAGCAACGCAGCTAAAATCCGTACTTTGGAATCCATTTCAGTTAACGTATATTTTTACTCGTTTCGTCGCACCTCCAAAATTAATTTCCGCTCCAGGCCTCCACTACTTACTTTCGATCCCACATTAGCCTCAGCATTTTCAGATCCTCTCTTGCTCCACCACCTTCGTCTACCCAGTGAAATTCGCAAATTCACGCAAATTACTTCATCAGAATTGCGCACCAGTTCTTGATAACACCATTTCCACTATTATATATTCATTCACAAGTACACAAGGAGTGCAGTATGCTTGAAACACACAGATCCACAACAAACACGCATCCTTCTCTCACAACCACCGTCCAAGGGATCAGTTTGTAAACAAATAATATGTGATGCTTTCCACATGAATTAGAAAATATTCTCTACGCAGATTCACACTTGTTTAAAATTAACCTTTGAGAATCTACGACGCTGAATCAATCCCTTGCTCTCAATATTAAATAAAACTAAAGTTAATACGCAAATTAGATGCAAATCCTTGTGCATTCTCTTAATATGCCATTTCCTTTGCCAATTCTCATCCCACTCTACGCAAACCTCCCTACTCACTACACTACGAGCTATAACGACGTACGCTTTGGCTTCCTCGCCTAGGGAGTCACATGAGCAATGCTTATTTACACTTTTAAATTTTTTTAGCGGGAATACAGCGTCTCCATTTAAAGCCTCTCATAGGTTCGACTATGTATATAATCCAGTTTACTTCTCGCACAGCACACATCAACATCACTCCATAGTTGATAGTGGTTGAGCCCAGGATAACCGTCCATACAAACAATACTGCCAGGTCTCTCACGCGCATCTATTACATTATCCTTTTTACGACACCACAATTCTCTGAGTCGTCACATCCTCGAGGATCCTAAAAGGCTTTCATTCATGGATTCCTCAGTTACAACTGGCTGTGCCACTAGACAGCAATTAAACGAGCCACGCCACAAGTTAAGGTAAGCTGTAGCGGAAATAACAGTGCTTTTGCATGGGTTTACACTGATAGTCGTTTCGTGCAACTTTGATAAGGTCCTTCCAAAGAGAAATACATACACCTCCATAAGGAGGTTTGATCTGCGAAACCCAAGTTCTACAATTCAAATCTGCTGACCTCACAATCTGTCATAAGCTATAGTTAACGAAATGGACGTGCATGGTTAATTATAATGTGAAGAGCATACTGGAGACAAAGCGCAAATCCGAGAGTATGTGTATGTGAGAGGAGTGATATGTATGTGTGTTGTACCCGGCAACAGTGGCGCCCTCATTCGGAAGGTCTGTGTCCATCCCGGATGACTTTATCATGAACTAATGACTTTATGAATCTTACGCGTTGTGGCTTAGAACAAATATGTGGATACCTTTGGATCTTTTTGAGTGGTAGCCTAAAGGCTGATTGCCATAGAATGCATTTATTTCCTTGCAACGGCAATCGGAATTGCCATGGGGATGAATAGAATGTACTTAAAAAGCCCACGCATTCTGTTCTGTATCGAGAGAGCAGTTAGTCACTAGCGAAAGGAATTTGTCCTGCGCAGTAGTGTAGTGTAAATGATACGCCTTAAAAGTAAGCGCTGATGACCTTGAATAACGTTAGATACTTGATGTGCATCTTGAACGCTATGAAGTGTTATAAGCTGAATGCCAGATTACATGCATAAGAAATATTACCTGTGCTATTAGATTTACAGTCCGATTAAAATTTATTCTTATGATTTACTAACGACACATCACAGTTTACAATTGCTACATAATTGACACATAATGGATGTTAGAGGACGGTGTAACATTATGTTATGTTACTAACATACGGTAGAATTAGGCCATGAAAGACTTGATTTGGATTTACATAAATCTCCTGGGATAATTATAGCATATTTTCAGTTACAAAATAAAACTTATCAGCACCGTCAAGGAAGAAATGGCCATGATGTAATGCGACTTAATTCATGTACGTCTACAGTAAAACTTAGCGTTAGCTCAGCTTTATCACATTTTAAACCCTCTACGCTGAGACTATCCACCGCTGGTTTCCATGGGAACACGAAATATTGTAACGGGAGGAACTGCACGCACCGCTGTTTTGCTTCTCGGTTGTAGCTCTGCATCCTCTGTAAATCAAACGGCTTGTACTCCTAGGGATGCATGACTGGGACCAGCAATTGAAGAACTCGTCCCTGCATCTCGCCCTACCAGCTCGTACTTGGGTTCCGCAACGGAAACGACGGATAAATTTAAGTTTGAAGCTAGTTCATTTATGAGAACTCGCGGTTCTTCCGGTTCATGATTGCAGTCAAATTTCATGGCTAGAGCCAAAATGCCAATTGCTATGATCAAACCGCCGCCCAGTACCAATGGTCCAACTACCTTATACACACTGACAGAATCTTGTTTCGATCCGTAAGCGTAGTAGCTGGAGGAATGGCCATTGGGTGGAGCTTCGGCGCCTGGGGCGTGATGAAATGCAGTGTCTGGCCAGTATCCCATATACGTGAAAATTCCACCAAATGCGAGGAAAGTCGCTGACACACAGAGTGCGAGGAGCAGGTAGTAAGCACAATCAGGAGGATTCCCTTTTCCTTCATCTCTTGAGACTTCCATTTTACAGTTTGTTTGTTCTTAAGATACGGCAACGCTGTAGTTTCTTTCCTGCGAAAAGAAATTTTCAAAATACAATTTACTCATTCAACTGATCCCTAAACAATCTGGATTTCCAATGAATTTCCCTACTACTGTACCTGCACCCACGATGTGCTTATTACGGGTTTTTAATACTACTTATTATAATTCCGGTGTTTGTATTGCTTGTTTTTGACCCCCAGGCAGGGACCCTGCCTGACCTTGGTTCAGGAAAACAGCGTTGCTGCGTTTTAGAGATGAGATATGAGATCCTTCAGAAATTCTCGCTTCTCCCTACTACTTACTACTTATTTGGACAGCTAAATTGAATTACATAACGTCATTGTGTATTATAGTTTAAGCGAGATGGGATCAATGTGTGAGTGAGGGCGCTGTTGCACAGTTTGCAGTTGGGAAATATATATGATCCTCGCTATACAAGAACCTACGAACGTTCCACCATTACATATAGCACCTGCCTGTAACAGAAAGTGAGTTAAGCTTCTTTTGAATCTAAGAGATTTGGGCAATTCAGACGAACAAAGAATATTCTTTTGGGAAAAATTTCTCTCACTACACATATTGAAAGGTTTGCTGAAGCTATTTGCATGCAGTGGGTTTAACCGTGCGCTGAGGATAAGGCAATGCAATGGCGCCTCCGGATTGAAATCAAACTCTTTTAACTAAATGGGCCGCATGTTTTATATGTATTAGGATGTTATGTTTAGCAGGCGTTACAGTTTATGCTATTTGAAAGTCATAGTCACGGTAATTAAAACATGTAATGCAAGCTTCAAGGACGGGAAGAGGTAGATTGCAGTATAATAGGGAATAACTTGGCTTAAAAGTACTTACACGAATCTCCAAACAGTCCTACAATTTCAACACAGTTTCGAAAATATTTCGGAAAAACCAAGTCTCATATTCTGAGCCAATCGAAAATCTACCAGAGCACGCGGAACGACCAGCCGCTGCGCTGCCCGGACCACCACTGGCGAACTTAGAGCACTAGACGGCAAGGAACTATGATCTATGGGAGCAGAGCCCTGGTTGAAGGGTGAACAAGAGGTAAATCTCAGTATTAGCTGTCCCCTCTAATAAAAAGTGAACAAAGTTAAGTTTTTAGCAGAGGATTTAAACGCTATACTGACTTGATTTCTGGAGGAATGAAATAAGGTATGGATGCGGATGGAATGACTACAAGCCTTGGCAGAATCGGTTCTCCCCTGCACTTACAATAACTTAAAGAGAAACACTCACATTTGTCTTGTCTGCCAAGTTTCCTCTCCTGCTTTTATTCCTTCAGGTGTTCAAACCGCAGGGGATTGGGAAAGTAAAGTGTAGTAAATGCAATGTTAAATTCAACAATGCATACCGATTACACCTACATATCTTGGATACGAAGGTAGAGGAGGCTCCTGCACTACATCATGCTACGACAGGGCAAAAAATATAACTTCAACTACTGAGATGATCTACAGATCCAATAGATAGGAACAAGATCGTCTCATGAGTATATTGTTAGAGATTCCACTGCTTATAGGGGACAGTGCAAGATTTAAGGAACGACACAATACAAGGCACTGCCTACTGTATAGCTACCGCTACGATTCTCATAAGAAATCAGCAAGGTTAGTATTAGTGCCTTGGGGCACCTATGTATGTAAAAGGGCAAAAAACTTGGGGCTTCCTAACATAATCAATCAGCACGCAAACTTATTATTGCGAAAATGTATGCACGGCTCTCAATCTTCCCGGACCTTTCCAAGTGTGAAATGGCACGTCTGTAAGGTAGACATGCAAACTTTGAAAGTATTTGTAATGATTGCGGAAAACAAACTCCGCTGTTCGTGTATCATCATCCTTTTTGGTCTTGGCTTTTGGACGTCCGCCATTTTGGAAATGATACAGAGCGCCCCCTACGTATTTCAGGAGAAAAGATGGATATTCATAAACATACTCTACAATTTCGCCTGGGGATTCAAGACCGTTCATTGGCTAGATTCGGCAGCTGTAAATATTTCGCTCCCGTGTAAATTTGTGGCCATAATAAAGCTGGTAACTCTTCAAAACGAGATTCCCATCTATACTCACTTGCTTTTCAGCTAATGCGCTTAATAGCATAATTGTTTAAATTATTATTAAAAACACATTCAACGTGTATATTACACGAATTATGCATCTTGCACTTTAACATTAATATGTCGTGGTGATGCACTTGTGACGACATGGTTGATAGCCCGTAAAATCCCAGGGTTTTTCTACCATATTGGCATATGTAATTATTGCCACCCTTCTTGATCAATTAGATCCGCATTTCTTTCATTTATGTATGCTGCTGTATGTCCTAGTACATTAATTCGACGACATGTGGTCTCCTGTAACCCCAACGGTTTTTTTACGTAGGAGTAGGCGAAATAACACACTGCTGTCATAACTACGGTAGAAATGCAGCAGTCTTTCTGTGTCAATGAAATCCTATAATAAATTAACCCACTGATATACGAACAGTAATTAGGGCACAGAGAGCTGACTTATAAAGACAATCGTATCTTTTCATGCCATTTGTGTTTCTACAATTCCTGTATCGAGTCTTTAGACGCGTTTGTTAAACTTGTTCAGCGTTTCATCATGTTAGTTCCATTTGTCTTTATTTGCGTCTTGACGGTAAGTTTTTTTTATTCTCTGTATAATGATGTACTCAAGGCTGCGGTTAGGCTCTACTGTTGTTTGTCGATAGACTCCATTGTTTTCATCCTGTTTTCCAAATTAAAGTTTGCTTTTGGATTTGGGGTAGTGAGTTCTTGTAACACCGGCATCGGTCGCCCTTTGAGCAATGTTTAATTTACTTATTTTGTGTTATTTTCATTAATTTCCAAGGTAACCGCAAATCCACTTGGTACAACCGACTGTACGGATTTGAGCGACTTAGGATTAAACTCAAATGGATTTAGAAAGCAGTATATCGGGAACGGATGCAATCTGGTAAGTTTGTAAATGCTCGAGAAATAAAGCTTTCCATGTTTACGTAAAACAACCTGCTTGAAATTGAAAGAAAAAAATTGGCAGCAGTTTAGTGTCAGTTATTCTCAAGACATAAGCACGGTTTTCCGAGTTTCGATAGAAGAATTAAGCGAATGCTGTTTAGCAGGCTTACCTTTCCCCCTTTAAATGAATATAATGTACGCTGAAAAATCTTGTGAATTTTGTTGAATTCTACATCAGTAAATTCTGGTATCTCTGTGACAGAAGTCAATTCCGATTCCTGTACACTTGATGGACATAATCAGTTCCAATAGGATTAAGTGCTAAATCCCTTATGGTGTAATTAATTCAACACTGTCATGAATGAGCCGGTGATAGTAAACGAGAAAGCTGCATTTCAGATGGTGAATCTGTGACAAACAAATAAGGAATCCCAGGCTCATAATATGGAACAAGTGTCACTTTCTCTTTATTGACGTTCTCCATCTTCTTATGTTAGTAATTAGTAGGACAGAAACATTTGTTAAAGTTTTGTACTATTATTCCGACACATAGCTCCAATCAATCTAACCATGATTATTATCCTGCACCCTCGCTCAGCTTCCAAGTCCTAAAGTTAAATGTTTACGATTTTTTCAGGAAACCAATTCACTAAGGATACAAGGGGGACGAGAGAGGGAAGGTCGACAAAACGACGAGGACAACGAGGAGTTACCGGAACTTGCCCTTCCGATTCTTCAAATAATAGGATCAGCCTTGGCTGGGAACGCCTCAGCTTTGATTGACAATTCTATTGCATTAATCCCATCGGAAATAACGAGCATTATTTCAAATTCTCTAAACGTTTTAGTGAACACTATAAATAGCGCAAGGCCAAGCCCAGCAACAGAAAAGAGTGCAACCACCGCTACTGTAACTGGAGGCAGTACCGCTAGCGCTACTCCAACGGAAACCATGGAGGAAGATGAGGATTACAACGAAGCCACAACGGAACAAATCCTTAGAACGAATTCCAGCTCTGTTACCAACGCAACCACTCCGTCTTCAATTACATCGGCAAAATTTATTTCAACAGTCGCAGCCTCGCCTACAGCCATTGTCCCTCCAACCGCCAATTTGTCTGACTCAGAGACCAAGCAGACAGACAGAACAAACGCGAGTGCAACGATGAAAGAAGTGAGCGACAACATGGCAATGATGCTTCTCAGCTTGGAGGCATCTTTGGATGCAGATAACAAGGCTAATTGGTTACCTTTGATAATGCCCGTGGAAAATATTTCGCAGCCAATGTTTGCCTCAATGCTTGAGAACATGCAGCAGCCGTCGGACGATATTGACATTGATAACAAAGCTAATTGGGCTTCAATATTTAACACGGATGCACCTTCTCCCACCTCTAGAACATCCGAGAGACCTCAAAAGCAGCCCTACGGGGGTAACAGAGAGAACGGGCGAAATCCGGGCACTATTTTAAGTCAGTCTTTGGGCAGTAATGCCCAACTGCTACAAGCCGTTTCATTGACAAGGAACACGACTGATAGTAAACCCATAGGAAGTCTCAAAGATCAACTTACATCGATCTTGGGCATGAACAAGCCCTTTGTTTTTAATTACAGTGCCAACTTTGCTAACGCTATTAAAACTATTGACAACCTACAAACTTTTATTGCAACCACCTCCCCACCCCTGTCCCTTAGTAACTCTTTGGGAGAGCTTGGAGGAAACAAGTCGTTTCTGAACGGAACATCTGCAGAATTAATCCAAAACGTTCTCAAGATTACTATGGCAACCTCAGGAAAGACGGGTAGTACATCAAATCCTGATGACTACGAAGGACTTAATTCTTTTGAAATAACTACCACTCCGAAAAACAACCGATCCCCTTCTAATGAATCTTCAACTGTCAGCAGCTCAGTAAATCCAGGTAGCAATACAACGGAAGACGATGAGGACGAAGACGAAGATGAGGATAATAGTGACAACACCGAGGAATAGTGATAGCGAAGCGGGAAGCGCGATAACGAAACGTTTTTGTTAAAAGTAGGGGATAATATGTGAAGATATAGATGTGGCGGTTTACTCTTGTTTTTGTTAAAGTTTCCTTCACTTTATGGTAATTGTAAAGTTTTATCTTACGAGCTTTTCATAGTCTTAAGCTTCTGAGATTACCCATACTTTTATGACATGCTTGTATTCGTTCCTATGGACGCCAACGATTCTGTCAGATACGTAAAATGTATTAAAATGATCAACGTGTCGTCATGCATAACGAGATTTGTTCCTAGCATTTCATATCCTTTACAGGTTGCTTCATGGTGTTGTATTTATAATGGAGCAGTTCGGTATAGCATCTCGAGACTGATTCAAACGTTGTCCTTTGTTTCCTTAGTTTTAAAAGGACACGATCTGAAGTAAAAGTTTAATTTTAAAATTTATAGGACGAAAGTTAGCACTGGCATATTAATTCGGAGGAATCACACCCACACCGACCGCGTCTCGTTAAGAATAGATAACGGCCCAGATGAGCTGAGTGTAAGAATAGTAATAGAACCTTGAAGAGAGAGTATATAAGATGAGTTTAAAAGGTGTAAAGAAAAGAACATAAGGTAAGAGTAGAAGAAAAATGCCACGGGAAGAGTGTCCCCCGGGTAAGGAGCTCGAAAGTAAAGTCTTGATAGCATTGCCGGTAAATCAGAAAGTCCAATAAATAACTAAATAAATATACAACAATCGTTTCAAATATTGCAACGCAACAGAGAGAGTAGGGGAGATTTATGCGATTCTTTCTCCTGAGTGGGATCTATTATTCCCGCAGTTACCCGGTTTAGGAATAATAGTGTTCATTAAAGGTACAACACATAACAGAGGAAGATTATCTTTTATGGTCCTAGGGGTAGTAGTACTAACTACTAGCCACAAAGAGAGCTATACGTAGTACGCTTTGTGGCTAGCCATCAGCCATAGTTGAATATGCAGCACTTCCAGCACGGGGTAATAGAATAATGACAATATTATTGTAACAGTCCTTGGAAGCTCGTGCAGAATCTGCTAATTAGATTGTAGGGCCTTAGACACGAAGCCTTAGAAATAAGTCGATGTCTCTCTTCCCCACATTTCTCTGTCTCTTCCAATTCTCTACCCACGAGAAGAGAAGGAGTAGGAGGGAAACTAGTAAAATGGTATAATGACACTTGGCCCTCTCAACGAAATTTCCCAATCCAATATAATTCTAATCAGTTTAAGATGGTAGGGCCAGTTCACTTTGTCACGAATAGTCCAAAACTGGTTCATTTTTTTCTGTTTCCGAGCAGTTGACGGGTAGCTTTCATTCTTGCAACAACCTGACGGGAAGTATCCGGGTAAAACTCCTGGTAGCTGGATCAGCGATTCGTTAAGTGAAACTTCTAACCGTTCAGTGCTTCAATTCAGAATGCGTCAACCAGAGGTATTTTACATTTTAAAGTTTAACACATTTGTCAGCGAGATTCGCCAACTTTTCCACACTTTTATTGTGTTGACTGTGATAGTGAAGAAACATTTGGCAAACTTTCGTAAAGCAGCATGTAGAGCGCATGCTCAAGTTGATTAGCAATTAACACGTTTTATAATTTAGTGGTATAATACTCATGCAGACATGAGACCAAGTTGGCCTCTTAACTAGATTCCGAAACTGGGAAAATGTAAGGCCAAAGGCGTAAGGAGGTCAGCGGGCTGTTATATTGTTCTAGTGTGACTGACATGAGTGACCACATCACATTAGACTAGCACAAGGAGAATCAAGGAGGCATTAGCAATAATACCTTCCACGAAAAATGTTTTCGCAGACATTTTACAGCAGTCAAACTCAGACATCTTAGTTAATATCAAGCACTTGTCGTCGAGCTGGATGATTTATTTTTTTACCGAGTGGTTTTTATTAATTTTCGTGATGAAATTTGACTGGCTTTCTCGCTATGCTAAAAATTTTGTGCAGAAAATAACATGAAAAGAAAGTAATCAGGCATTGTGATGATGAGAAAGCTTCTTTCACTACTTATTTTTTTACAAAACTATTATCAATTTTGAGCCCATATAATGTCGGGCGCCAGATTTCATACCGGTCTCCTGCACACTCCAAGAACAAAGCTAATCGCATTAATGGACCGGCAGGACAGATGTCCCTGCTTTGCTTTCTCCTTGTAACTTACCAGTGGCTTCTGCAAGGTTTCATTAGTACTATATGTTTCAGGTGTTAATATTTCGTTTGGCTTATGGGATCCTTATCGTCACGTTCGCCTTGATGACATGGGCATACATGGTGGGTGCGGAATCCTCTGAGTCCTTCCAAACATACCACAGCCAAAGCAGCATAGGGAGTGGATTTGACGGCCATCGCTCCTGTTACTTTAACCAACTATGCACGTGCTCTAACTCAGCGCCTGACCTAGGGATTGTCACCTGCTCCGAAATCCCTCTAGGTTCCATACCCTCAGCACTGAATCATAGTCGGGTCTTAACTTTATCATTGATCGGAAATAATCTTCAAATGCTGGACGACAAACGGCTGGTGGGATCAGGTTAGAGCCTTATTCCTTCGTTGGCAATTTTTAAACGTTGTTAATGCCATGGATGACAGCCAGTGCAGTACAGATTTGGAGGTCAATCATCTCATCAGTATTCCATAGCCTATCCGCCAGTGGCGTTTATGTATGTTACCATGTAGCATAGTCGGGGGATTAAATCCTCAGAATTTTTAAAATTTGAAATTTAACTGAGAAAGTCTTAAAGATATGTTCAAGAAATTTGTAATTAGCTTGAACTCATCGAACATTTGGATATCCTTCAAGCTTTTCTGG
The DNA here is from genome assembly GCA_906901655.1 of Sminthurides aquaticus. Lineage (NCBI taxonomy): Eukaryota > Metazoa > Arthropoda > Collembola > Symphypleona > Sminthurididae > Sminthurides > Sminthurides aquaticus. Next base: position 1,826,580 of record CAJQTT010000001.1, read on the forward strand.
CCTTCTCGGTTGGTAAAATAGGGCAATCAATGTAAAAAAAGTTTCGAAAAAGGTGGGACGACTTTGCAAAAAATCAGGTGTCTGGAATCTGTTAGGTTTCTAGGCTGAGAATTATCCGAATTTTGCTGCAGCCTTGTATCGTAGTAATTAGGTCTCTGAGCAGAAGGAAAGGATTTCGTGGGACCGTTCAGAGAAGGAATGGCGGCAATGGGAGTAGTAAGACTGTAGATAACTTTTGTGGGGTAAAAGGTAAACGTTGAGAAATAACGCTTGGATAAGAGCGAGGATCCCATAGTATCTCTGATAAATATACACAGTAATATTTTCTCCAACTGTTTTTTTATGATGAAGGTGTGTAGTAGAGGAAAGTAGGAAAGAAATCGCATAAGTACGAGAAAAAGCTTTCAGGAGACTTGAATTTTGTTTCACAGGCCTGCGAACCTTAGAAGTAATGGAGAATAGTCTGCACTACGTAACGGGAGAAGCTTTTTTCGGCCTGGAAAAATCGCTGAGGGAATTGGATTTGCGAAACAATGAGCTGACAGGCATACCAAGTACTGCACTGCGAAACCTTAGAAGGCTGGAGCGCCTGGATCTAAGCAGTGAGTCAGAGGATTTTCTTTTCACACTCTTCAGTTTTGTTTTCCTCATTTTTTTACCTACCAATGTTTCCTCGCGACTTTTATTTTTACTACTCCCTTTCACGGACTACCATCGGGAAAACAACTGGCTGGCTAGATTTCTGTGCTACTATAGCACCACACCATAGCCAGCTACCAATCTGCCGTTTTCACCAACCATGCTTTCCCCAGAAACAACACGGCATCATTTCCCCTTAATGTCAACATCCTATGGTGTTCTTATCATTATTTATTATTTCAAACGTGCCATAAGTTAATGGGACATTTAAATATGAATTGCAATTTGAAATTCAATTTGGTAACCAACCAAATTTAATGCTTTGGGAATATATCTTGCAGACCTGAGCTTTCTCCATTTATGCTAAAGCTTATCTGCACAGGGCACAGGAATGGGCTGTCCATTTCTGCCCACCTTTAGACAATAGCCTATTCTTATATCTCTGGTTTAGCTTGGCCTAAATTTGACGGAGAAATAATAATTCTGGAGCATAGCCGCGTGTAAAATCAAGCAAATGAGGCAACCTTGTATAATTTGTTACAAAATGGAGGAGCGAGACACCCTCTAAGCCGTAGAAAGAATGAAGGAAGCCGTAGGAGCCACAAAAGAATCTAGCGCAGAACTTAATCTCTCTACAAAAGCTTTTGTAAGGTGGCATAAAAATTTAGAAGCTTTGATACGATTGAATAATTTCAATAGTTTCATCCACCCTCCTCAACTGATCCCAGAGAAGAAACGTTTGCTTCTCTTCGCTGTATTAAAACTCGTGTTTTCTACAACCTACATACCCGAACTGAATTGATCAGCCTACTGTGTGTACGACGAATGCCCGCCACTCCCTTTAGCTTTCTCTCTCATTGAAATGAAGCAATGTGGCTCACATGCCCATGCCCAGGACACGTTGTGTAATAGAGGTTTAATACTGTTAAGCATGCTCTTGATGCAAATCCAGGTCACCCTCCTTCCTGTATGAAGGAAATGCAATTCTGATAAAGATAAAGCTAATATATTTTCGTAATGGAATGTATAGATAACAGAATAACTGATGTGTCGTCCACGGACTTTCAAGGATTTGAAGCGTCACTTTCTTCTTTTAGCCTTGCGTATAATTTGATCTACAAGATTGAGGAGGTGAGATAATTATGACTTGCCTCCTATATTTGTACGAGTTCGACCCAAAACAACGTTTAACTTAATTCATGAATTGACTGGATCTGCAGGGTACATTCAAAAGGTTCTCAGCTCTAAAAACATTGGACCTTTCTGGAAACAAGATCTATGAGGTGAAAGAGAGTTCGTTGCCTTCGTCAAAAGCGTTTACTACTTTGATATTGGCTGGAAACCAACTAACACGCATCCCATATGAAGCAATAGAACGACTTAGCTTGATCAACTTGGATTTATCCGATAATGTTATCGAAGACACGGGAGATTCGGGAAAGACATGGAATGTAAAAGTTACAAATTTGGATTTAAGTGAAAATCGAATCCCAGAATTACAGCCGTATTCTCTTCTGAATTTCAAATCCACTGACAAAGTGTCGTTTGCTAAGAATCCCATAGAAGAAATCCTTGAAGATGCTTTCAAAAATCCGAAAATCAAGGAACTTGATTTGTCAAACTGTGTTATTGAGACGATCCATCCGCAAGCTTTCCGTGGAATCGAAAATTCGTTAACGAAATTGGATTTGTCCTTTAACAACTTAAGCCAGGTGGATGTGGTTGCATTTGCCAAGCTGGACAAGCTGGAGTCATTTAGCATTCAAGAGAACAAAATGGATTTGGATGCCCAGGATTTGTCCGAGTTTAGTTCAAATATCAGAAGCGTTAATATAATTGGTAACACATTTCAGAAGGAGGCTGTGGAATATATCAAGAAGCTTCCAAAGTTACATTCCTTCAGTGCTAGCGATGTAGCTGGGACTTCTCTTGTATCAACAACGTTTAACGGCTCAGGTCCCGGCTTGGAGGAAATAAACATTATCCGAGCAAAGTTGACTTCGATCGGGAAGAATGCATTTTCTAGTGTGCCGGGACTCAAATATTTGGACTTGTCCTACAATCGGATAAACTCTATTGACAGGAATGCTTTCGTGGACGTCGCCCGAACCCTTTACAAGTTAAAGGTCCAAGGAGGGCTTAGAATGAGCAGTGTGCCCGCAGACGTTCTGAATAAATTAACAATGCTCCGAGAAATTGATTTTAGCTCCAATGGACTAACAAGTATCGCGGATAATTCCTTCGATTCCAATCTGGAATTCGCCAACTTTCGCTTTAATAAGATTACATCACTCAGTGTACGGAGTTTCTCGGTGGAGGATGTGCCAAATGTACGGAGGATATTACTTGGTTTCAACAACATTCTTGAAATACCCACACTTGCCTTCAACGGACTTGGGAAGCTGGAATATTTGGAGCTGAACGAGAATAAAATATACAAAATCTCGACAAGGGCATTCGCAGATTTACTAGAACTGAAAACGTTGAACCTGGTAGGAAACAAGTTGACTCAAATCGGAGAGGAAGCATTCCAAAATTTGCCAAAGTTAAAAATGCTTGATTTACGGCACAATCTTTTGACTACAATTAATTTCGAAGCTTTTGACACGGTCGGAACTGATTCTTTTTTTCAAGTCCGCTTGTCCCACAACAAGCTTACTCAACTAATTACGGAAGAGGAGACAATACGGAACAAGGCAGCTGAGAAATCCAAAGGGATTCCGCAAGGAGACATGAATCTCGGTTTCCCCCCAACTACAACTAATTCCCCACCTTCTCGCATTGTCGTCTCATCTTCTACAATTGAGATGATTGATTTGTCCCACAACAACATTACTTACATTTCTCCAGAATTCTTCTATCCAATTAGCTCATCCAACACGCTCATTGACGTAGATCTCTCTCATAATTCTCTGAGGAATATTACGAGGGCGCACCTCTCTGGGATGTCGTTTCTCCAACGACTTCATTTAGATCACAATGATTTGACCGTCCTGGACAGTGAGCTCTTGAGTGGTTCCAGAGGGATTCAAGTTCTCACTCTTGACAATAATGAAATACACGATCTTCCCGGAAAGCTCTTCGAAGATTGTTCAAAATTACGATTCATCAGCCTTGAAGAGAACAATATAAGGAATTTGGATTCCACAATATTCGATGACAGTCCTTTAGAATTTATCAATTTGGCAGGAAACAATTTAAAAAAATTCCCAGAAACAGTCCTAGCCAAGGTCACGAGCTCCTTGGTTACCCTTGACGTTTCAAATAATGAAATTCCCAGCTTGTTTGATCAATTTGAATGTCTTCAGTCCATTAGGGACTTGAATCTCTCCGGGAACAAGATCTTTCTAATCTCCGACACAGTCTTTGATAAGCTTTCGCAAATTTTTCGTATGGACATTTCCAGCAACCCCCTTGCAAGACTCACGAGCAGAATCTTTGAAAATTTCCGTGACAATCTCATTACGCTGAACATTTCCAATGTTGGATTGGAAACACTACCGGAACTTAATTTTTCTCAATTAACGTCCCTAGATGCCTCCTACAATAAACTAGTTGGGATTCCTATCGATTTTGGGGAAAATGTGCCACAACTGAGAATGGCTGATTTTTCAGGGAATCAGTTCTTGATCTTACCGAATTTTGTCTCCGACGTTTTCCCACAACTCAATGAAATCAATTTGAGCTCTAATCAAATTAGAAACCTCAGGAACGACAGCTTCTACAGACTCAGTCGCCTCCACTCCTTAGATGTTTCCGACCTACCTCTTGAATCCATTCAGGTACTTCTCTTTCTCCATATTTCCAATTTCCCTTTAAGTCCTTTTCCCAACTACTTTCTCCACCCCTCCCCTCCATCGCTTTCTTCTCTTAGATTGTGTCCTTCTCTCCTACTTAACCTGTCATTTCCTCTCTTTTTCGATAAAAATTGAAATCTTGTTCCTTTCGTTTCCAGCTTGGCCTTCTACAACCACTTAACTCACTGGAAACTCTAAGAATCGGTCCACTGCCCGAAAGACGTATACTTACTGCCATTCTACAGCAATCCCCAACTATTCGCCATCTCATAATGGATGTAAGTTATTTTCCCTGGCTTCCCCTAGCCCCGTTACATTTTCTCTTGGAGTAAATAAATTTTCTCCTTATTTCGACGTCTTAGTTGGATGCTAATGGAATCGATCTGGACGACATACCACTCCCACCAAAACTCTCAAAGTTGACTATTACCGGGGCAAGCCTAAAAAGCATTGTAAATGGGAGCTTCGAGGTAGCACATTTAAAATTATATATTCTGGCCCCTCGTTCGAGGATTTTGTCAACATACAACGATTCCATATAATTAATGTGTTTCGAATTCTAGGGACTTCGGAGTCGCAGCTTGCAATTGATTATTCAGAATACGAGTATACCGAGCATTCCGGCTAAATTTTTTGAAAACCTGGGCTACGTAAATAATCTGGAGATCCGGATTACAGGGGACAACAACGAACTGAAATCAATCGCCAATCCAAGTCTCCAGTATCGTCCTGTGTCATCAGATCCATATCTTTATGATCTTGAGATCGACCAAGATCTGAAACTAAGTTGCAGTTGCGATAATGGGTAAGAGCGAATTTAATTTAGCTTCACTGTAATTTGTACTTACACTGCAACACCAAACTGGACAGGGCTACATTAATGGAAAACATACAAGTGTTGCCTTCCATTATTATAACTCCGACACGACAAAAACAAAGACACAGTCAGTACATTTTCTGGCTCTGAAGTCAGGGAAATACTTGGAAAATCCCATCCGGCCCCTCTAGTCGCGATTTATCCAACTGATTTATGAATAATCTGGAATACCATGGAACTGCTGTACTTTGGGGAAAGTCGTGATGTCGTGAAGAGTTTCCTTATATGGGTCCTTTGAGGACAGCCTATTTATTTGAGGAGGAGAGCGAGGAAAGTAAAGGGCGAAAAGACTGGCGTTTCTCTGCTTTCCCTACACCCGTTCGGTGTAGGTAGGGTAAGAGATGGTTATTCTCGATGAAGCGGCTGTAGACTGTAGACGCTCGAAATGGACTGTGGTGGGAAGGAAGGAGAACGTTTTCAAAAAATTTCAAGTCCATTGATTCGGAACTTGCTTGCTTTGCAGTCTCCTAACATTTGCATCCAGCATGGAGTTAATACTACTGTGTTTACACTCAAGCACTCCTCGGACAGAAGAATAATGTTGCGGAAAATAATTGAGTTTCCTCTTTAATTATTTCAGTTGGATGGAGCAATGGCTAGCTAATTGGATGCAGAGGACATGCGGCGTGAGCACACCCTTGAGCAATCTTTTGAAATGCGAGGAGATGGCGGAGAAATTGCGAAGCATAAAATGCAGAGGGAAAGGAGATGAAACTCTTATGCAAAGTTTTGCTTCAATTGATTGCGGTTGGGAAAATGGTGCTCATCAGTCAACTCCGTTCGTACCTTTTCTAGCTCTAACCATCGCTACAATCATTTTCTACTAGCTTTCCCTGTATGGCGACTTGCTCGTTAAGTGAAAGGTAACAAGATTTTATTTTGTTTTCCGAACCACAAACTTTCACTGGAGACAGGACAAGGGATTAATCTCAAGTTTTTCACTTCCATCTTCCAGCCTCAAGACTTGGCATAATAATGAATTCAGGGTGAAATTGCTAATTTATATTGGTTCGTCAGTGTTCAGCCAGACAAAGAAAACAAGGTTATAATTATTGCAGCTCTCGAGCATTTTTCTTTTTAGTTCTCTTTGGTCTTTACTTCATATTATTGTGGTTGTATCTTCCAACCCTTCAGCTAAGCACGCCCACCATCCTATTTTCCTATTCCACCAGCATCATTAAAAAGTGAAATTAAATCCTCGAGAGTCTTTTGAACAATTAAACTCATTTCCTTGCCTTTCTTTGCTGGTATGCAAGGCGAACTGGGATGCTCTTTCCTGGCTGAATGACTCTTGTAGCTCTAATATCATAAGGAAGATTCAATTTACTAAATGTTATTAATATGTGTGCTTCACTATTACGGAACTGCAAATGTGTAAAAAGCTACGGGAAGGATAGTCCTTCCTTTCGGGTGGGTTATGATCAAATAAAGAATCAAGAGAAAGTACAATCGTTCTTTTACATTATTTTTCTCGGAGGCCTCCCTTGCTGACAGTTTTGACGGATCCAGAAAATAAATTCCTTCCTGTTTCTACGGCTTAGGATGGTACAACTACAGCTATTTCAGAGCCGTAATGATTCCTATGTATCCTTCCTCGGATCACGGATCTGGGAGCATGAATGTCAATCAGAATCTTTGAGGGAGAGAGAGAGAGAGAAAACAGTGAAAGTACTGTTGCTAGGTTGAAGCGCGCCTCGTCTGGAGAAAGTAATAAGGACGGATGAGAGTTGAATAACATTCTTACAGCATGTAGGTATATAATTTCATTAGTATTTTTGCTACAGATTTCTCTTTACTGGAATGGGAAAAAATGGGATTTTGATTCTCAATACCTACATGTTTTCATTTTCCTCCTCTTTCTCCACTCGGCTAGTGAGTAACGATATAGACACTAGTGACTCAAAGCTGGTAGACATGGAGTGTAGTAACAAGGGGAGAGAGAGGTAAGAAGAATCTCAATAAAAGATAGGAGAAGGAAATACGATACGATATGCCGTGTAGCTGATCTGAGGGTAAAGATGTTACGGAAGAAGATTTGCAAGACTTGTTTGGTCATGGCCACCCTACATATATCCTCCTCTTACAGCCTTACAGAGTCTGTCCTCTTCTCTTTCACTTGCCTATTTGAAAAGTGGCAGTTGTAATGAAAACGCATGTCTGCCCGAGATCCGAGCCTGTCGAGAGAGTAAACTTTCTCCCGGCACCCCTTCATCCTCAATCCCACTTTCCCACTAGCCTCCTAGGGACACGGGAACCGGAGTGAAAATCTCTGCCCTGTGTTTACTAGACTTCCCTTGTCTCCAACAATCTTTGATTCCTAATTTTATTTCTCTTCGCTTCCACAGCCCTTTCCGCCTTTCTCCTTCCGTACGAAACATACTCAATTTATTATTTATTTCCTCTGTGTATTCGTCATCGCTTCTTGTATCCCGCATCAGTTTCAACTTCTACAGCCCCAATTTCCACGTGTTAAATACTAACAAGATTCTTTCCACGCCATGATTACCAACTTTCATCGCCTCTCCATTCCACCTCGGGAGGAGTGAGCTGGTAAGAGTAATTTTGATTTTCTTTCTCTCCCGTCTATATGCGATTAGACTGTCATAAACGACATCGTCAAATAAGCCACGCATACATCATACAAGGAGTATTTTCCTCCTGTAAGTAAAAGAAGTTATTGTTATTGCGGCACTGCCTCCATTCCACGTGCTCTCGCATTTTTTTCACAAGTACGGAGCGAAAATAGGTGGAGCGTGTGATATTCAGAGTATTGGAAATGTGATTCCGAAAATCACTATTTTTTAATAGTCTTGTACCATGGGTAAACTTCCACGTATTTTATCAAAGCGACAAGAAACAGAAATACTTTCTCCGCAAGTCTTTAACTTTTGGCTCTAAAAGCCATAAACACGAGATCAACTGCCAATTTCCGAGCAGAATCCAAGTTTTTATGAGATCATACTTTCCTCACGCTATCTATTATCCATTTCATGTGTATACTTGAGAATAAATGGTGTGGAAATCCTTGGGGAATACAATAAAGGGCTGTATGTTCATACCACCTTGGCAGCCGACTGGCAAGGGCCAACCATTCATTCTAACCAAGGAGATTTAATCAGCCACGGAGTCACAATGTATACTTCTCTTAAAGAGGTGAGTAGAATAAAGCTACTTACCCCTTCACATCGACCACTTGATGATAGCTGATTGATTAGCCCTAATAAAACTGGTAATCATTTATTTTCCGAGTAATTATCCGGGATTGATGGGAGCAAAGGAAGATGGCATTAATAATTAGGAGCTTCTTATCGCCAAAGGTGTGGAGGAGACGGGTGTTATGTAGGTAGAAGACGTCGGATTGCATCCGGATAAGGAAAACCTCTTGAATTTCCTATCGGAAACAAGATTTCAAATGCATCTTGAAATATGTATAACTTGTTTCACAAATCCGTGTTAATGAAACTCTTTCCATTGTACCTTCTCTGTACATCCATGGTATACAAAATTGGAATACTCATGCGGCACTAACTACTAAGATTACAAGGAGAGAAAGGTAGAAGAATAAAGAAGTAGTTCCAAACGGATAGGTTGGGTGAAAGTTTGCATAGGATATTGGATCTACATAAAGGATGTAGAGCGGTGATGGTGATATGCTAAAAGTAAAAGTTATTGGAAACATGATCCGGAGAAAGTTTGAGCGAAAGTAGGGTTGACGGAGAATTTCTGCAAGAATACTAAGATGATGTGAAGGTGATTTGATTGAATTAAAAAGGGAGATGAAGCAAGTTAAGTTTGATAGGAGGAAGGAAAGTAGTGGAAGCCACTTTGGTGATTTCCATTCTACTTGTTCGGGAGTTTTCTTTAGAGGCGATGGGTGGGAAGGACTTGAATAATATAATAAGTTGTAAGTTTGAAAGCTGAGTGTTAGGATGTTGGCTGGGATAGAAGATGTTAGTAGCGAATGGAAGAGGCGGGTATTGGTGGGTGTAGAAATGACTCGAGGAAAGTGAAGAAGGAGGGCTGATAGAGACAAATAGAGAAAACTGGAGCTTTTCGTCTTTATTTTACCTCCCATTCTTCCTTTACGCCTTCCGCCTATTCCCATCCTCTTCATTCCGCAGTTATCTATCTGGTAGTCTTGGGGAAAAGATTGATGCTTTCGCCGAACTCGGGCCGTTCCTTTCTTTCCGGCTCTGCAAATCTAATGCAATCCCAATCAGTGCTTCTCATCTCGTCCAATTTTGTTAGGAAACAAGGAAGAAAAGGGATTCCCAATTTGATCCATAGTTCTTTTCTTCCTCTCTATGGCCTAGTTACAGTTGAGGAGGCTGATGTTGAAGAATATTTTTGCTCCGCAAGAAATTACCAAAGGAATTCTGAGAGCAGGAGCGTGAGCAATGGTGAGATGGGAGCGAAATTGAGCAAGTAGCTTTTCAATCCACCGATGATATAGCAGCTATAACTTACTCTTTGAAATGTGATATCAATTTTTAGGATATTTTTTGTTACAAAGATGAGCCTGGAATAGTTAGACATAAGTATAGACATATATTTTGCTATCCAATTTTTAATGAGGAGGTCAGTCGAAGACTTCAAATTGGGATGGCGGGGAGGAATGTGAAACACGCACGCTGCTGAAGTCAATTTCATTGAAGCATGCGGGGTTGGGACAAAGTGGATAGGAGCTAGCGAACTGAGCTGAGGGCCTACATTATATATAGATCGAACTTGGCCTTTCTTCTGACTAGCTGGGTTTTTCGGATTTCATAAAATTGCCTGCCCCTGTCTTTCATCTTTCTAGTTTTCTTTTCTTTACGTTTCTTGACTACAAGAGTGTGGTTTGAGCTTCTTGGTTAGCTTAACTTTATTGCTTTCTATTTTGTCATCGATTTTTTCAAGTGGAAAATAAAGAATATAGTGCATACATAGACCGGCGGATACTATGCAGGCAGCTCATTGTGTCATCCATCATTGTCATTTCACCGGAAGTTCTTGATTTCGTTTGGATCAAACGACCAACTTTGAAATCTTTGAAGCTGACTTTCCCTTGGTAATATTTTCTTCCAAAGTTTTTTCGACCCGAACAGATAGAGAAGAGAGAGAAAGAGAAAGTGAAAGTATGGACAGATACCTGAGAACCATCTCCTGCCCTTATTCTCCACAACAAGTAGGGAAGAAGCCTAAGAAAGGGGAGAAGAATAGGCTTGTGAGCTGGCTGGCTACCTATGGCTCATGGGAGAAAGTTTTGTGAGACTTGTGCAATTTCCTCCTTCTAAAACTCTACTCTCGCCTATGATGCTTTTACACACTCTCATAAACATTGATTCTCCTTCTAGTGTTTAAGACAGAGGATTTTCCAAAGTTTAAATGGTCTTTGCTTCTTTTGTCTCTGTTCTCCGAAACGCTTATATGTAATTTGGGACGTGGGGGATAAGAAAGTTGAAGGAGTGGAGTGGAACAGACCTTTGTGTTTGATGATGTAATGGTGAAATATAATCCTGTCTGGCTACAATTATAATATGATTTTACTTGGGGTTTGAGGCGGGTGTAGAGCATCCTGTTGGCTAGGGAATTTGTTTGTATGCGATAAGGTGTGGGATGCTCATGTTGGTCAACTCGGGGTCTTTTCAACGACTACTTCTTTTACAAGTGGAAGATAAAGGAAGGAAGTGTGGTCGGGGTTCGGGGTAGGTGAGGTATGCGTGTCCTAAACCAAGGAGCTTAAGCGAGCTACTAAAGAATGCATTCCGTGAGAGGATTTGGTGTAAAGTGAGAAAATATACAAGAAATGTACAAAAGTTGTTGCTTCATCTCCTCAGCGTCCATCACCTCTGCCTCTATAATAATCTGGTGCATGTACAGAGTACAGACAGAGGGAATGGGGAGAAAGTAGAGAATAATTTTACGTGCATATACATAAAATATCGATGTATCGATCTGGTCATGTGCAGCGCACGTTTGATTTGTTGACAGTCGCTCCTTGGGTCCTGGGATAAGAGCTACAGCATCCTATCATCAGGAGAAAGATGATGTGAAATCTCTCTCTTGTCCGCTAGCTAACCGCTTTCACTACTTTCACCGCTTCACACATCCCCAGTTTCAATCCTAGTCTGGCGGGAGGATGTTGGTCAAAACCCTTCTTGCGATGCTCGTTCCGAATTTCCTTCTTCACGCCACAGCCGTCCGTGAGTTGTTCTCTTCATGTGATAATTCCAGCTTTCACACCACTTCTATCCCTCACACTTGAAACAAGTTACTTTAGGAATAAACCTTGAGCACAATTTTGGCTTCTCTCACAAATGCCAGTCACACAGCTACAGCCAGCACAACACAACACCTACACACACTACAGTCACACTCACTCAAGTGCTCTTTATGATTGTATACATGAATGTAAAATGACTCCTAGAATCCCTGGCACTACGCCATCTTTCCCTGTTCCTTCACCTCGCGCCTGCTACATTTCCCTCAAGTACACTTTAACCGACTATACTTTCCCCATCTCTACACTTTCACCAACCTTTCCAACAGCGTTATGAGGTTTAACGAGTTAAAAGAGGTTGGCCCAGGAGTAGTTTTTAATTGAGCTCAAAATATGAGAATGTGCCAAGAGAAGTAGAGTTGAGCCAGTTTTCTTATTCTTTTGCAGCTTGCCCTCAGTTTTTTGCCACGTCTTCCGACTCAGCAACCGGCAATATATCTTCTCCGAATTATCCAAATCCCTACCCCGCTGATGCGGATTGCACCTACATCTTACAGGTAGGTATACCTCCATTTGCAGCAGCAAGGACAAAGCAAAACAAATTGGAATTTATTGCACTGTATGTCAGAGGGTGAATAGAGCTCATTTTATATTCATACCGCAGGGATCCGAATACCAAGGGATGAAGCTCACTTTCCATGATTTTGATCTCGAGCCTCCGTACACAGCTGGGTAAAAATCTTATAATTTCATCCCGCATTTCCTCGCTAATATCCTGCTTATTCAGTATATTTATCATCTCGCATGGAAATTGAATCGAATATTTACGACTCCTAGCAAATCATTCCAATCTTGTCCACCTAATCCCACACAGCTTGGAGTTATGGATGATGCCTGAGTTAACCAATGTTTATGTTACTCATACAGAGTATATTCTCTCCCTCCATTTATTACTTTTCCTACAGCCATTAGTTTCCCTAGTCTAAGTCAGTTGCATGAAGCATAAAGTACATCTAGTTGTATACGGGTTTCATGACAAAGCCGAGAAGAAGAAGGACACTATGTATGAAACCTTCATATTCTTTTCTCTCCCAAGCTGCCTATCGGATTACATCGACCTCGACATCTATGACCTCAGGGATAGAATGACGTTTCATAAAAGATTTTGCGGAGGCTCTCTTCCTGGACCACTTCTTGTCCTCCATCCTAAGGCAAAATTAGTTTTCCGATCCAACCATGCTGTTCACCGTCGGGGTTTCTTTGCTTCATACGAATTCGTAGATGAAGGTAAATCATGCTTCCACAGCAATTTTTTCCTCAATAAATAAACGCGCATATACGGTACGACGGGTAAGTATTCTAGCCTCCGGTATCTGAACAGGAATGAATCAACATGGAGTAATTTCACCGCGGCAGGGATTTTTAATGCTTTCACCCTGCAATATAGCCCCGCTTGAGTGATTTTCTTTCCATGGATCATAAACTAGAATTCGCTCAAAAACCGCAGTTAAATTGCGGGATACTTTTATAATTATGTTTCTTCTGTACTCCCAAATCTCAAATTGATTCAACTAAGAAAGTAACGTTTTGCTCGATATTACAAAAATATTAAAGATGGAATCCGGATATTAGTAAGACATTTATGTTCGAGCTGCACAATCTACCCAGGTTATTTTGAGTCAATCTGTGAAACTCTAAGGAGGACATAGACTGACCTCAAGCAGAGGCGATTTTCACTTAAAACTCTCACCTGGATTTATGCACGATGACCCGCGGTTCGGTATATTTACGTGTATATCGTCGAGTAATATTTCCGTGGGCAATTTCTGTGCCTAGTAGAGTAAACGATAAGCTCCAGGCGTTTACCAAAAATTTCCTGACTGACGTTAATCCAAGCTTGGGGCAACCGAGATCATGGATTACAAGCTACTCTCTTGGGGAAATTCGGACATGTTAGTTAGCAATGCTTGGGAACGTATTGATTTGTCACCACCTTTTACCGCGTAGTACTGTACACTCCCAGCTGAGTGTATAATACTTATTTTATTTATTTTTGAACAGGAGCTGTTACCCCACCGAAAAGCAACTTGACACATTTGTGTGGCGAATTTCCAACGTCGGGAGGTGGAGGAATTATTCATTTTCCAGGTACGGCCATCGATTTCCTTGTGAGACTGAATGTAAAGTAAGGGAGTGATAAGCACACCTATTTTTGTTGGCATCTGCCATTTTATTAGGTCAAAGGGCAGAAGAAGCGCTTGGTTCTGGACATATTGACTGCTTATGGCTCCTACGAGTTTCCAGAAATCATAAGATTCATGTGCGTATTCAAGAACTGGAATTCCAGGGTAGTGCTGGTAAGTTTTTGTACACGGGTGGAGCGACGGGAATGAAGAGGATATTGTAAAAAATGGAGACAGAATCGAATTTCATTTTCATTTCCCAGAAAACTGTCAGCGGGCTCAGTTAGGCTTATATGATGGGTATGAGCATTCTTTGGACGAGACAACGGTGCTAAAAAAATTTTGTGGTGACAAAAAGCATTACAAGGTAGGTGAGCCTGTGGTAGAGCCTGGAATTTCACCCAAGCTTGTCGAATAAAAGGTTACTGGAGCGTGAGGCGTAATGATAGGTCCTTGACAACTTGTTTTGTGTGCTCACCTAGGGGGAAGACGACAGGGGTTTGCTTTCTTCACGGAACAGGCTCCTAGTACGATTTACGACATCCATGGCAGAATCCAAGGATGCAGCAAGCTTGGATAAAAACTTTGGGTTTCGGATTGTGTGGTCGGAAGTGAGCTCGGATGAAACACCGGGTAATGAAAGTTAACTGGCATTACGACGTCTGGTTCAGCATATGTGCTGGAGTAAACAAGCATATTGTTAGTATTGATCATTTCACACGCTTTTTCTCTCACGCTCATTCTAGCGGCATGTTCCAAGAAGAAGCGCTTTCCCTGCAAAGAAACGCGTGCTTGCATTACAAAGGATCACCTAGGAACATTTTCTACATGTCCACAGCTTATTTACTGCATTTCCAATGATCTGGTTTGTGATGGAATACCGCACTGTGCCGAGACCGATGCCTCCGATGAAAGGGGATGTAAGTTGCTAACACACAATTCCGTCTTCTCCTACCCCTTCTCTTAAACGATCTCAAAAATAATTTTGCTTGTTCCAGGCTATGGTCGTTTCCTTAACGTGCTCATTATTGGGGTCCCTATTATTTTACTCACAGTAGTAACAGTAGCTTTTGCTACATTTTTGATAAAGAGAAAACACATGCTCAAGAAAGTTTCCGTATCTTCACTCCTATGGAAAAAGGAAAAAGTTATTAACGGCTACATCATGGATAATCTCACTAGGAATTCCTTTGTCACCGTCTCAAGATTAGAGTGAGTTACGAAATGGAATTTCGATTTCTATGTATTGTATTATCTTAGTTTTCCCCATCCATTGATTATATCCCTCAGAATTTTCACGTAATCTAATCTAACCCTAGCCAAAGTCTTATCCATGTTTTTGTTGCTTCTCCTAAATTAGAGATACAAACCCTTCGCATTTGGACACGTCTTCTATTGAATCCGCATCAATTTGCCCGTTATCCGACTCAGAATCCTCTGACATTAGTGTTTGTCCATTTCACGGACGCAAGTTTATGAATCATCTCCCCGTTCTCCATGAAGTATACAATTTGGATTCTGATGACTCCTCTACAATTACTCCCAGCGATTCCAGATGCGAGAGATCCCATATCATTTACCCAAGCATGATACAATCCTCTCCGCGGCAGCAGTTACATACGTGGAGACTAAAGAATCGGCCAATAACCAGGACCAATGCGGTTTGCTTGTCAGATGAATGCAAAAGCTCATCCGGGGACGAAAGTCCATGTCCGTGTGGCGGGGGTCAAGCACTATCTACAATAATCCATAATGATAAAATTGAAGACTCTGGAGTGGAGCTCCCAGATAGTTTTGATATGCATTCCAATCTTCCTCACGAATGTGCTCGTGACAAGGGCAAATCCAAAAAACTAGGAGCACCTGAGCTCATTATCAGTGTTCACCGAGCGATTCAAACTGATGAAACGTATCCCATTATGGGCGAATCCCTGTCCTTCCAAGAGAAGCAAATCTCAAGACTTAACGAGTACAAAGCAGCATCAACAAATACAAATCCTAGTGTTGGTCCAAGCAAAACAATCGCCATTGGGACGCAAACCTCAAGGAATATGCTCTCTACTTTATGTTCAACTGTTACAACTTTTGGTGTTTATCCTGAATCAACTTCAACTGATGTCTGAACAGTCTGCTTTTATATATACCCCTGTCCTAACCCATGCATCATGCATTCAGTCAATGTGCTTCTTTCTGTGTTACGTGAGACGGTTGGGGTAGAGGACATCTTTTGTCTGCTACGAAAAATGTAAATCTTCACAAATCCTCCAACAGTTCCTATCTAATCATTTGTCATAGCACGCTGGAATATCAAGAGAATTACGAATTCCCGTTAGCTAATAACGAGTTGCAAAAATAAGCTTTTGCTAAACTTGCGAAAATCGATTAAACAGAACTTAAACTCATTTGCCAAATGTTTAATGCCAAACTTTTTATTCAGGACTCAGATTTCAGATATACATAAGGTAAAAATATACCGAGGCTGCAAAATAAAATTTTTATATGTCCGCAAATAATTTAATACCAATATTGTTTGCTCAACATTAACTCTCATCTCCATTAGTCCGTGGGATACTGGATCCCTATAATATTGTTTTGGAGTTCACTGTGGTACAATATCAGAAAATTCTATATTGTGGAACACAGGGAGGGCGCAGTGGAATAGCGACTAGGAAAATTACGCTCATACATTTTGGAAGCCTTGATGTCCATGAACCATTGACACTGATCTACATTGCGCTAGCACACGTTTTTGAACTTTCGCAAGGATGATTGTTTTAGTGCGTCTCATTTGTGCTCAGCCTCATAACCTGTTAGGGCCGAGTATTGTAGCCTTTTGTTAATGAATGTCTAGATTATTTGCTATTTAGTTGGATAAGAGGACAAGATAGCTCCTCTCAATTTCAAGCGTTCCCCACGTTCACCAAAAACCATACAGATGAGAGCAAATAAGAGTGATTGATGGCTTAATTTATTATCATTATAATTTATTTAATTAGAATAGTTTGAATGCCATCATTTTACCCCTATCCGCTTCAAGATCAAGTACATAATTACGAGTAATTAAATGACTAGATTGTGGCTTGATTGCAAGCAAATATGATACAGTTTAACACAGCCATGATTCGGATGAATTTAACTAGATAAAAAACCAATCAATACAACAAGGAATTGTTCGATAAACGTTTTGCAAATGACGCTTGTATATATAAATAGCTACGGCGAAATAAGGCTCGTATTCCTCCACTTGAATTTGGTCTTCGTCCCACCAGTCCTTCTAGGAATTATTTCCCTTCAACAATGAAAGCAGCAATTTTGCTCGTCTGTGCCATCGGGTTTGCAGCTGGTAAGCTTTTGGTATATTTTTTATTTGTTTTCTTGATGTTTTCTCAAGGCGTGCATTTATAATTGAACTGATGTTTGAATTCTCTTTAGGCTCTCCAAGAGACGTGACAGCTAAACCTGGCACTGCTTTGAACTACATTCCCGTTGGACCCCACAGAATCGCTAGTTCCGGAAAGATCGTTGGAGGACAGGCTGCCAACCAGGGTCAGTTCCCGTGGCAAGTTTCTCTTCAAAACCTTTCTGGAACGGGCATTAGGTACCACATGTGCGGAGGTACCCTGCTGAACGCTACTCACGTAGTCTGCGCTGCTCACTGTATCAAGGGACAAAACGTTGGTGCCCTTCAAATCGTTGCTGGAGCACACAACCTCACCGATGTAAATGAACCTACTCAACAACGAAGAGATGTTGCCACCGCCATCTTCCATGAAAACTACAATGAGTAAGTAGATGTTTTTGAAAATCCACTTACCGTTCTTCAATACTCATAAATATAACACAATTGCGCCAAAATCTCAATATTTGCCTGCTTTTATATAGACTCTCCATCGCTAACGATGTCTCTCTCATTAAAGTTGCTGCACCTTTTGAATTAAACGAAAACGTAAAGCCCCTGAGACTTGCATCCGAAATCGACATGGAGCCTACCTCTACAACCTGCATTAACTCCGGATGGGGCAACTCGAACCCCACTGGTGGTACCCCTGTTATGATCCCCGACCTTTTGCAATACGTAGAGCTTGAGCACATCCCACTTGCCGAATGCCAAAGCGACTATTTCCTTATTCACGTCGTCTTAAGGACCATGATCTGTTTCAACGATAGACTTGGAGGAAAAGGAGCTTGCAATGTAGGGCTGTATTCAGATTTATTATCTTTATTAAGATATTCCCATTTTGGTTTGGTAAATAAGCGATGAAAACATGAGCTTGTTTTACTCTCGTATGATTTGTTTTAATTTCCACCAGGGTGACAGTGGCGGCCCACTTGTCTGCAAGGACGCCAATGGCGAAGATTACTTGGCCGGTATCGTTTCCTGGGGAATGCAGCCATGCGGACAGGCTAGATTCCCATCAGTCTACACCCACGCCAGTCACTTCACCAACTGGATCAATGGTGTTGCAGCTTAAAAAGTTGCTCATCCGTTCACTTCGTGAAACAACCAACATGAATTTTTAAATCTGATAATCATAGTTACTGAATAAATTTCAAAGCTTTTAAGGCGATAAGCATAGAAAAAACTAGTATGAGAGAAAAGTAGCTAAGACAGATTTTTGATTTTCAGTAACTTTTTTATTTTATTTAGCTATTTATGCGAATCCTCTTCACCTGCTCCGTTCCCCTTGATAAGACGGTTTATAGCTCCAGGATTCAAAACACAATATGATAAGAACCAATTACAGTTAAGAAATACTTTCTGGAATGTTTATGAAGTGAACAATTTAAGAAAAGCTCATGCCAACTAATGCTTTTGCTGATACAGCGATTCTAAACAAGAGTTTTCTGGCTTGGATGGGCGTTTTGTAACTAAAATGTTAACCACGGCTTGCCGCCTAAGCTTCTGGTTTACATCAATATCACGATTCACAACCTTGATCAATTTGGGGAATGCATATACCAAATGTTTCACAACATGTACTTCCATTCATAAACTATCACACTGGGATCAGGTTCGGTCGGAACATCGCTAATTCATCCCACCTTCTATAGTAGCACACATAGTATTCTTCACGACCGGGTTTATAGTTTATAGCCTGAAATCGAATAGGTTTCTGGCTCTAATAACATGTTCGCTGATTTGCTTCCATTTCCATCAAGTAATTATTATCAAACATGCTTAGATAGCCAGCCAGCATCAATAAGATTAGCAATACTAAACAGCAACTTTATCGTTCGATATCGATACGACATTTTTTCTTTTACATACAAAAACATAGACCCAAATGCGAAATTTGAACACTACGCCACATCTCGTTAAAAATATGGGGCCTTACATGCTATTCGCGCAAATTCGCAAAAAAGAAACAACACTCAGGTATGTTGTACATATTTTACCCTGAAACATCCGTGATGCTTTTAAACAGGTCATACATGTCGATTTTTGGAGCGTTTTGTGCTGCACTTTTCATCACGTTAATTTCTTTTATCTACCAATTCTAGGTCCTTCAATAACAATTAATTAGGAAACAAGAATGAAAAGCTCAATTGGATGGTGCTAAGCATTAATAGAATAAAGTGGATGCTTCAGTTTCTTTATATATATTGTTCGCTTGTAATTAGCACCGAATTTCCTTTTCTCAATCCCCTCAACTTATCTTGAAGCGTCGAGGCCGGAATTGGGAGAAAATAGTAATAAAGTTGAAATAAGTAGAAATAAAATTCGGACCTACGAATATCTTGCCAGTAAATCCTAATACTTGGAGGACAAGTACAGCATGGGAGGTGAAATCAAATAATACTGTGTTTTACTTATACCTATCATAAGAGGATCTTATGTTTACAAAGTTAGTAGCCTCGGATTTTTACAATTTGAAATAAGATCTTTCTGGTTCCTGCCTGGTCCCCTCCTACATATATCTAATATCTGCCCACAGCAATTGGGGATTCTCGCTACACGTAGACGGATTCTAAAGTCTAAAATTACCTTAAAAATTTGATATACATGTTTAGCAGTTTATATTCCTCCTCTGTGCATAACAAGAAAAGATTTCTCTGTAACAAAAGCAGTATTTCCTGTCATTATCTCCACTTAACAATCAATTTTATAATTCAGAAACCCATCGGCTGTAGGTTGTTCAAAAATGTATCATTGACGTTGATGTTTGACAACGTGGCGTGCATTTGCCATATGACTTATTGGGGTAAGTAAGCTCAAAACTATTCTCTCGAAAAACTCTACTTTCGCATCTCCCAGAATTTTAAAATGCTTCGGTAACGTAAGCTTTCCAAAGTGAAAGTAAATCTTTTAAGAAATTTTTACAATGAAAAATTCAACCGTACTGTACCAAACAATTACTTCTTTAAGGAAAGCAGAGCGCCTTGTGTTAAGAAACATTGTAGCTGCATCTTTTTTGTATTAAGCTGTATGAAGAAGAAATAACGAATACCTTTTAATCAGCTTGTATTTATCCAGATTATCATGATGTATATATTTTAGTATTTTTAGATTTACTAGAACTCTAGAAGAAGAAAATTCAAATTCTGTGAATTTCACCCTTCTTTAAAAGGGGTAAAGTAAAGGGTTGAAGTGGGATACATCAAAATGAAGTTATTTGACAAAGGACGATTAGTCTACTAAACAGAAAACTGACTGGAAAGGTTTTGGACACGGGAGGAAAAGTTATTGTAATTAAGGAACTGAGACAACTATGTAAATTCAGCGCGAATGTTCGTTATTACCACACAATTCATCTTGATTGGATGAAAACGTCTAGCAACTTATTTATTCTGGTATTAATAAAACTTACAACATTCTACCTATTCATATTTATATATGATTAGCCTTCCCCAAAAACTGAGTGAGAGGTATAACATGACTTTGGATTAGCACTATACAACACACGTTCGCACGTAACAATTTGGCTTGCTCGTAATGCTCTTAATTATTAATTGATATTAAAATCTATAACAATGATAATATGTAGGAGTAAAGGGTTTTACACATAAATGCAATTAATTAGACAAGTTGTTTGAGCCAGGCTGGCGACTACCTTGCTCATTAAGATATACATAGTACCATTTAACACCATTTTCGAGCACCATCTATGTTACCCTCATTGCAACACCAAAATTCATAAATCATATTTATCACTTTACTGCAATAACGATACACACATTTAAAAAGTATTTGTTTTCTCCCACTTTCACCTCTGTCTGCGTCTAAGTAATATGGATAACAATGTCTGGGAAAATCTGTTTCCTTCCCAAATTTTTACTGCCTATCCAGAAGAGGGAAAGTTGTAGCATAACAATGAACCCATCTTTCCGAAAATTCAACAGCGGTTCCCTGACTTTAGTGACTGTTGCAAAGCTATACCCGGACCGGGATAGATTCTCTAAGGAATAATCCCGTATTATCTACACCTAACAATATAAATAAATACGATTCATCTTATCATCCACCAAAACTCCAAAGCCCTCCTAAAGCCACAATCCTTCCCTATGTGTGGTATATATTCCTACGTTAAGCCCTTGAGCGTCTCTTAACCAGGTCACCTCATGTTACTCTATAACCCGAAAATACTAGCCAAGTCTCAACTAAGGGACGTGAACAGTCTTCTTCAAGAATTTCAAGATTTGGAAAAACTGCAAAAGCTGTTACTCCTCCAACTCGTGTAACATTCATCCCTTATGTTGCCTCGTTTCGGAATGAAACGATTCACCGTTAATACTTATTTCAGCTTGTAACTGCCAAGTAGTACAGCTATGCTATTTTTATCCTATTTTGTCCGGAAATCATCTAGAATAGCCGGAAATTTCATTCCAATGTATTACTAATGAAAGGATCTTGACAGATCTGATGTTTCATAAAAGTTAAACCTAACACAGACACATAGACAGAGAGAGAGGCCCAAGAATTTGGAGACTAGCGAATGGTCCGTTGGATATCAAAAGATTGAAGAACAGCTATCAAACTTACAACAGGAACATTTGCATTTCGCCCATAAAGTACCATTTATCCAGCGCATACTCACCTACCCACAAGATCCGCGAATCACTTCTTTAAGGTTCTGATTTCTGGATATAAATGCAATAAATCATCAATTTTCCTATACCTTCTATATTCGGTTTTGTGGAGTGGAATTTGGCCTGTTTTACAGGTTTACAAGGAGTTTGTATCCACTGGATCTCAGTACATTCAATCACAGGACAACAGTAGACAGTGGAAATGCATCCTACTTTTTACCTAACGTTGAGCAAAAACCGCTATCCTTCTTTTCTGTTATATTTCAATTAAGAAACAAGAAGTTCTGAAAATTACTTTATATTGTATTAATTTACTTTATTCCGAATTTACACCTCGAATCAATCGCTTCCGTGTCTGTCTAGCTATTTAGGTACATAAGAACTATCTAACAATGATGAGTTAGGTAGAAGATTAAGGTCAAGGGTAGAAACAGTTGCTCAAAAGTTGCGTAAGGAAACACGATCAAAGGAACAGAAACTGTAACCTGCATGTTTTTTAAGCCTAACTTTTGAGTTCCTGCTTACGAGCTTTTTGAGCTGTTTAGCATTGCTCTTGCGTGTGTAATATACTAGTGTATTAAGTGGGCTGCATGCAACTCCAGGTTGCGTCTAACCTTTGGACTATTCGTTTGGTGTGGTCAAAGGAGTGGACGGAAGACGAATAGGGAATAGGCTTGGATTATTTGAATGAACTCGAATGAGGACAAAGTCAGAGGAAAGGTTTGAGAAGTTTAAGAAAAATGAAAAGATTCTAATAAAGAATTTTATGATTAAAGAGAAAGTAGCTAGTAGCGAAGCAGACCTGCTCGAGGTATATTTTAGTTATATTTCGTATAAAGATTTCTAAATCGTTATAATTTTGTCACAAAGGTACAAGGTACATATGAGACAGGCTGAGAAAGATAGATCCTTAGATAAATCCTCAATTGTAATTCGGATGTATGGGAATTTAAAGCGCGGGGGATTCTTGAGAGAAGATTATATATATGTAGGGCATGATTGATCCCATCAACTTTTAGATAAATGTTTACATCGAGATGATCTAATTTCGTTAACTACACGAACGTCACTCCTGGAGTCGGGAGATCAAGCTTTGCAAAAATCGTTGCAGCCTTTCTGAGAATAGCGTTCTGGTGGATATATTTTTAAAGATACTGACACTTACTAAAGTTACCTTTCTGTATACACAGTTAAGGATTGCGAAATTTACGGTGCTTCAAAACTACTTTGATACTCCAGGTTACACTGATGAGAGCACCTTTCCCTAAACAGGTATTCAGTATGTAGAAAATACTTTCAACCCACCATCAAACTCTGCACCATCAATAATGGACCTATGTAAATTAGAGCTAAATGCAGACTGCTAGGTAGCTGAATCTACGTAAGCAAAGAGTATTAATTATAGATTGGCAACCATAGGTAGGATGCTGTTCCACTAGATTTTTGCACCATCCGGGCTTAACTTAAAAATCGTAACTATTTTGGACTCGAGGGCCTAGTTCGCTGGACAATTACTCGTTTACTTTTCAACCCTTTCGTCAGAACACCTCTTCTGTGCCTCCAGACATGAACGCGGTAGCTACCTTTAGACTTGAGTCCCACCCCACAGTGCGGACAAATGATTTTTTCACCATGAACCAAGTGACACTCGTGTATGTGAGCTCGAAGTCTTTCTCTTTTCACTAACTTATCACAAATCTTACAGGGAACGAAAGGACCTGAATGGTTGGTTACAGAATCCACCATGGCGTCAACTTCGGCAGTGGTGTAGCGCGCAGACTGCGGTACCTGGGAATGACGCTGATTCTTTAAACGAGGGACCAAGGACAGGGATGCCCCGCCTGACATGCCTGGCATGGAGGTTGGAGATCCAGAGGAACCGCTGCTCGCAGGCATCCCCCCGCCTACCTTCATCATGGAACGTTGGTCGAGATCCATAAAATTTCTTTCCGGACAAATTTCAACCCCGGGAAACATTGGGAACCTATGACTGAAATGACTGAATCGCTTCTTGGCTGGAACGGAGGATGGAGAATGTGAGTGAGCTCCGTCTGGGTTTTGAACATTTACGATTTTGTTGAAGAGGGGCCCATTAGCAAAGGAAAGAGCCTGGGCCTGGGACATCCCTGACCTGAGGTGAGGAGGTGTTCCCTTGATGACCGAATTTGTGGAATGTAGGTGCTGATGATGGTGGTGGTGATGATGATTTATGTGGGAAGCTGGAGAGAGTGAATTGGACGGAATAGGGGGTTTCATTTGTTGACCAATGTTCCAAGGGGATGGAGGGTTGTTTGTGCTACAAGATCCGGGATGGTTCCGGAGAGTGGATGTCACAACCATTCCTGATGGGGTTGTGAAGGATTTCATTGGTCCAAGAGTAGTGTCTACGTTCCGTATGGACAACTCGTACTCTCCCGACCCTCCACCTTCCAGTCGGCTAATTCCTTCTGGATGTTCCTCCAGGCTGACGACGACAGGTAAGGGAGGTTCTAATCCTCCAGGATCGCCACAGCTCCCAGAAGAACTTCTTGAAATGGTAGCTGGCCCAGAGGTTTTGTCCGACAATAAAGACCTACCAAGGTTCCCTCCGGCAATCATGTTTTCCACAATCACTGGCGACATTTTGCTATCCCTCACGGAACTGCAATTGCTGGATGAGTTATGGTCCATTTCCGGTGGAGAGCTCCGATCATGTGGTATAACGCTGTTCGTTAATGGAGAGCGCCACATACCGTTTTGCTTCCTTTTACCATGACTAATAACGGACCCCGTCGGACTCATCCCTGGACCTTGACACAGTTGAGTCTCTAGGAAATTGTTCGGTGAAATTCTCGGCTCGTATTGGCTTTCTGTGAACACAAAGATTTCATGATTAATTAGCGACAATTCCATCGGCCAAGAACTCAATACGTTCACGCCCACCCTTATCCTGTCTAATTCTGATATCTTAAGACATTGAACCGGATAATTTGAAATTTCTAACTGTGTAAATAGTGCCAAGATTCCCAGAAAACAGAACTGGAAATTTTCCAACGGAATTAATAATCAAAGGGAATAATTTTTCATTCCCAGGTTATAGCGCTCCTGCCTATACAATTAATACAATCTCACCTATTGCTACAAACACCTCGAAACTGCTCGTTTCTAAGGGTTCAACGGAACTTTCTTTTACGCCATCTAAATTAAAAGTTGTACCAATTTTGCGAAAACTGAGGTAACAATTTCTCCTACTTTAACGCCACATTACTAACGAATTGAGCAAGCCATTCTGAGGCAACCTTTCCCTTACTATTTTTTGTGTGTAGTGGTAAATCTTGTTTTACATTTGACAGATCGACATCCGCTGGAGAATCCAGAATATTAAAAATTTAAGCGTTACTTATTCATAGTTCATAGAAGCAAAAAGTTATGTAATACCAGAGATGAAAACAAGAAGAAAACTTCTTAACCTTTTCGACCCACCTTTACCGCAAAAGAGACAAATGTTTTCTATTGATTTTTAGCATTCGTCTCAACCCTGTCTTTTTACTAAGCTTCACAATGGTGAGAAATGACATCATGGAATTTTTAGAGTCGGGCTACTACTAACTATAACTGCAAAAAATTTGATTTTTGAGCAAAACATAAGGAGAGAATATAAGTAATTCGCGCAAGAGGGAGCTAGAATTGACCGAATCTGATCCTATGCGAATAAGTAAACCGGGAAGAAAATGCTATTATGAAGAACTGCGGAAAGAACGAATGATTTCGATACAAGAATGCTAGACATTGCTGGGAAATTTAAAAAAAATTGTAAATAAAAGTAAATTCGACCATTGGCCACCCTCGAACATAGTTCCACCTCGTATATAATCTGAGATTTTTTTCCCTAAAAACCCTATGAGCCATGGACTATAACCAAGATTTTACGGTAATAAAAATTACCACTGGAGCTCCCGTCAGATTTTCTGCTATCTTCCATAAAGTCAGGTCCCCCTCTTGACATTTGATTTGGCCCTGGCAGTCCTTGACACGTAAAATGTCTGGAATGATGATCCGGTTTTGCCCGAAGTTCAAAATTCGACCGCTGTGAATACGAAAACAACAACGTGGAATGAATATATATACCAGAGACAGGAAGAGGTGACAGACACCTTTCGAGAATATAATTTACGATGTTTCTGGATAGCGATATCAACTGCTTACCGAATACGGATGAGTGTCTGATAAATCCCCTGAAGATATTCCATCCAGTTTGAGCAATTCCGCAGCATCGATAAAGTTTTGAATTTCTTTTTCAACCACGCTGACTTGCCCAAAGTATATAAATTTCAGAACATGTTGCAGGTCATGAAAATTAATACCTTTAATTATCACAACGGGATGCTTGCATGGATTTTCCTGGAAGAATTACAATAGAGGAGGTTGAAAAACAGCCTGCTCCGAATAAAACCATTGATTGATTATGATTATGAAACATTAAAGATTGAGGAATAAGTGGAATAATACCTTAAATATTTGCCGAAAATAGGGACTACACATTGCTAATACCACCTTATGTGCTTGAGCAGATTTCCCTTCACAACATAGTGTGACATCTGCGAAGTCTTGAGTATAAAATAAATTTGAGAACCCTGAAGAGAGTTGCTTGTCGAATTCATTCCATTTGAGCGAATACAGAACATTATCCTGCCCATGCCGAGGGCTGGGTCCTCCATGACTGGAGCTTGTTGAAGCATTGGTGATGAGAAGATCCGGGTTTTCATTTCCGGATGATTTAGAAGAGTGAATCTTACTACCTTCCCCAGCCGAAACCTCCATTCTTGCTTGATTGCAGTCTAAATTTAGATTTGTACTTAAGTCTTGAGCTTGATTTGAAGACGAAGAACTCTCCGCGCCGGGGATAGAACTCATTATGTGGATCTGCATATGTTCGTACGGGTACTTTAGACCACAAACTGGTGCAAATTAATATTCTCTTCAATATTTCAACTATACGACTATAAAACAGCTTCTCCCCTCTAACTTTACTGGGTTGTATTGTCTTTTGGTTCCGTCAAACTGCTATACGTGTACTAACAAGGTAGTCTTGATCTTCCTTGTTAATTTTTTTCCAAATTTGTAAGGTAGAACACTTCATTAGGTGACACGACTGTAAAAGTCTATGGTTTTCAAGGTAAATTCTAGGATTGTTGATTCCATCATTGGCTTTGCTTCTCACGTATCTTGTTCAATCAAACCGCGCATTTGAAACCTGTAAAACCATTAAATGTGACCCATTAAAAATATTATTTCACAGCTTGAACATACATATAACTAACTTCCGGAGTAGATCAAGGCTAGATAGCTAGCAACAAAACGTTACAAGTTACACAGCCAGCCGCTCTACAAAATCTTTGCACACGCGCTATCAGCTCATTACTAGATTGGCCAGTGACAAGTCAGCTTTCTCCTTGGAGAAAGTTAGAGCGAAATCTACAGATGCAAGAGGCACGCGGGAGGATCAGCCAGTACATGTCCCGTAAGAATTTTAAAATACACAGTTTCTTTACTTTCTTTCCGATCTTGCACTATGTTTCTTGTTGCGCAACTTTCAAAATTGCGTATAAACTTGTCTGACAAGAACAAAAATGTGTTCTAGTTCTAGTTATAAGGTTTGGTTCAAACCTTTCCTGCCCCTTCTGCCGTAGCTCGTAGGAGATGAAATAATGGGATTTTGTCTTAGTAACTTAATTGAAACTTCGAAAGGACCTCAGTAAACTTCAAACTACACAGCCGGCTCTTTCAACAACTTGGACGATTATAGGTCCATTGTTATGACACTGCTTGCATTGAACAAAATAGTAGCTATGTATGCAACTTAGAGAGAAATATGTTACCAACGAGCTTTAACAAATTACCCGTATTTAAAGTGAGAAATGCAGCCAATTAATTGGAACGCGTTTGCTTACATCACGTATCATCCACAGTTGTTTTACGTCCTATACAATTTATCCGGAACCGGATACCACAATAGGCTTTGCTTGTAATACATTTAACCTTACGGTAAAAAGCAGCTAGACGGGTAATGATTGTGGTAGTGGTCAGATTATTTGCGATACCCAATAAGTCACAGTACACTGAAATTCGATATTAAGCTATAGACGTTAAGTAGAATATCGTGTGCATGATAAATAAAAAATAACAACCTCAAAATACTATTTTCCGGTCTCTCTCTCTATTCTATAAATAACTTTAAATAAACGTTAACGTCTGGATCAGCACCGCCACAGGCTAGGAGGTTATAGCCGAATGAAAGAACGTAATAATATTTGAGGTCACAGGTCACAGCAAGAGGTATATCTTGCATTTAACTGGGGCTAATACGCAAATCTAAGCGACACTACGAAAGAAGCGACTATTATTAGGCCTTTCCGTCAGAGACGCCATCCTCTTCTCAAGACAGTTAGATGATGAAGACCTTCCCTTTCACACGGAATCGAAGATTTGAACAAATGTGGCGTTAATTTACCTGAAACTGTGTCCAACCTTTTAGCGAGGAATAACTGAAATCCAGCTGATTTAGCCAACACTTGCTATTTGTAGTTAAACTTCACAAACAATAGGTTGAGCACCAACCACGCTACTGTGGCATCTGTAGCAGCTTCCCTTCAGTTCACCGCCGCTACCTGCACTATAAACAATCCCTCTCGAATGCTAGAGAGAAAATGAGGGACACGAGTAGCAACGTTCTGGATTTTGTGAACAGCAACTCTGTGTTTCGTACACGAGTGGTTCGCGTCTCCTCTCCAGCAACTACAACCGTACGCTCAAGGAGTGTGTACGACTGCTTGGGCAGGGAAAGCAAGGGAAAGCAACTGACTTACTACAACTACTTCCCCACGTGTAGCCATACCAATTGTTGTATCGGTGATGACCAATCAGCTCGTGAAATTACAGGCCCGTGTACATACATGGTAAAAATGCAACATGATTGAACAGACTGCAACCAAATTACTGATATCGAGTGTGCTTTATACACGGATGAAAAGCCTAGCCTGCCAGTAACTTTCACCTTCGAGAACACACCAGAGTTTATTGTCCTCATCATTAAATAATACAGACAACAATGAAATTCGAACATGGTAGGACCGTAACCTGTAAAGACAGGTACAGTAATCCTGGAGGGCAAGAAAGTTACTCGGTGCGGCCTGTATTTAGCGACTAAGATTGCCACAATTTAAATCCGGTCTTGAGTAGGCGGAGAGCTGCATAATCGCTTCGCCTTCATTGTTGTTTGCAAAGAGTGGGGCAAGGAGAAAGCCTTTGCAAATATAAGTCACAGAGATAGGCTCCCGGCTCGACGCGTGCAGAAGAGTATGTATAGAGAAAGTGAATGGGGAGAAAGGGAGAGAAAGACACGAGCGAGGACAGTAGAGAAGTTGTTGCGGGTTCTAGGGAGCAGGGACTCGGGAACCTAATTTCCAGGATGGTACATGGTACACATACATAAGTATAGCCGAGTATCCGAAAGTTTGCACATTGGCTGCAAGAGGGAAAACTTGGGCGATCACCGAGGATGAAGCTCCCGGAGTCTCTCACCAGCCCTCCTACCCGATTCGCTCATAATACAAGTGTGTATTTCTGACTCAACTTCTCCCTAGGCTTTTGCATGTGCCGAGCTAACGAGCCCACGGGTTTTAGACTTGAAGTAAGAGTGCACGTGGAGGAGTTGCTATAGAGTGTTTCCCGTATCTGCATACTTGCGAAAAGCATTTAAGCGCTCTGGCTCGTGTCATATAACCCTAGGAACTCGTGTGCATTTACTCACATTGAGTCACGTCTATAGAAGAGTATGTAACTCAAGGGGGGGAATTTGCAGAATCCCGGACCTATACATGCAAACTTCTCGGAGTCAAGCACCTACACGAGGAAATGTTACGTGCCTCTGAAGGAGTTTCTCGAAACTCTGTTACCCGCTCTTCGCACTTCTCCCACGCTCAAAGATTCACTCTATGCTCCAACCGACATATCGCATTTAAATTCTCCCTTCCAAGAAAATCCCCTTCGCTCCCTGTCTTTCGCTCTCGCAAATAAGCTTTTGCCATTTTCCTTCAACGTTAAAGCATACTTTCTTCCTTTCTGGATTCTGGGAACTTAAAACACCTTGCGTTACCCCCCCATTTGTGCATGCAACGGGACATACGATATTTTACACAGTGTACCCCAACATTTCTCCATCGGTACTTTCTTTTTCTACTCCGCTCCACCCGCTTCCACATCCTACCTTTAGTCGCTAAACTTTATAATTATATCAATCATATTCAGGATTTTCCTCAACTAACCACGCACACTCATAATATTCCAGGAAACGATTCCATTCCAGAATGAACACAATTAGAATATGCAAAAACTAGCCAAGAGCTTCTGGAATAAACATGTATTATTTCACAGCGTCAAGCCAGTGAGGGAGAGAGAATATTTCCATTCACAGAATTCAGACTTGTAATGGTTAGAACAAGACTTACGGGCAAAAAATTCCCAGTGCTATAAAGATGATGCGTGTTTCTATGTAACTAACTACCCATAAACTTGCTACCCTTGAAAAGAATAGCGGTTAATATTTCAAGAATTAAAAGGACACCAACATTAGCAGTAAAAATTTCCGCTAACCCCTTCATCTGATGCAAACCAGCTTATGCATGTATACCTAGTTGCAATTTTACAACTTTGGAATTAATATATGAAATTTTGAAGCAACTATTAATAAGCAGGCTTACCGCTTACCCTTTGAGTCAGACTTGTTATGAGAGCGACTGAGGGGATAATTTAAATTAAAACATACATGAAAAATACTGTGGAACAACAACAAGGCGCTCATTTTTTCTCTCTCCAGTATTTCTTTCTTCCAGCTGCCCTCTAGATCTAGATCTAGCTCTTTTCCCAAGGAAGGATAAATATATACATGGAGCAACAATGACTGAGCTACTGGGAGATTGCAATAGTACGAGCGACTATAAATCGTAATAGCCTTGACTCAAAGTGGAAAGAGCCAAGAGTTCGATGACAGGTCCCGTTTTTGAATCCTTGTCTAGAACTCTGAGCCTATAATCCCCTAAACTCACATACCTTTCTCTCCACCTCCCACCAACCAATCACAGGTACAGGGACAATCTCAATAGTGTGTGTCAACCCAGATTCCTATATTTCCTCTGTACACACATTCACATGCACACGCTCTCTTATCAATCAAACTACACGAGTTTCCCAGGCAATGGCATAAAGAACGGAATTGAATCCCAGGTTCATCGGGAACAACTCAAGAATTAAATCAAGAGTCTCCTCCAGATTCCAGGATATACACAAGCATGAATGTATAGTAAGAAAATGAAATTAATTACTGTTGTCCCAGAAGAAGAAGAGGACGCTGATGGCGTTCGGCTTCACCGTCTACCAGCGTAGCGTTCTATGCAGTTTTCCCTCAACTCTTTGAAATTTTCCACATAGAGCCACTAACAGAATACACTTCTCCGGATTGCGAATTTCTCCGCCAGATCACACTTTTCCAAGCTGAAGCTGAGAAAGGACGATAGTGCTCTCTTGTTCTGCTTCCCTATCGACGGCAATACTGCAATACAGGCCCGAGTTACACTTCCCTGGAGGAGTAACGAGCGGGAGGACGTAGCCTGGATGGTGTAACAGATGCAAGTAAAATGTGAGATGGAGGAGCAGCCCAAGTAAGCAAAAACAGGCTGGCTGGCTCTCTGCCGAAGCAAGAACAAGAAGGAGCTCAAAAAGTTTTCCTCAACGCTGGTGCAGACCAAAACTCGCCAAGATTGGTTTGAAAGCGAAAACGGAACTGTTATCCGATACCCCGACCCCATATTCCCCATCCTGTAACGTGCTCTGCGGCAAACAGGTTCAGAGATTTTGCTCCTTCTCTCCCATGCAAGTTTCCTTCCAAGCAAAATTCCCTAGCTTGCTTCGCTTCGCAATACGGCCCCCTTTCGTGGCCCTGGCAAACTTTTAATGCACAGCCTAATATTTCCTTTACCTGAAGTACGTCCTCCTAATGTAATAACGTTCCTCCGATATAGTCAGTGGTTACAATGTATCCAATGCTATGACAGTATCATTTTTATAACAACAGCTCCAAATCTCAGACTTGAACACACACTACCCTCCTATTCCTTCCTCCACTTATCTTCTTTGGAAATCTATTCATTTTTCACAGTCTCACCTTTGAATGGATTTAAAATCTAGTAACTAACTTCAAACTTATTTTAGTGAATATAGTTAACAGAGCCGGACAACTCCCTTCCAACTTTCTCCAAACTGTGGTGACTGTGGCCTATGCAGAATGCAGACCAGAAGAAAAGATGTCAAGGGACATTTAAATATAAACTGAATAAACAATAGGCAGAGACAGTAGAAATTAAGATAAACTCTACAATGCAGGGTCTCTGGGAGAAAGTACTATACAAAGAAGAAGAATGAATTGAAAAAGTACTACAGTGACTAGTTTTAAATTAAAGAAAGCAATTCTGTGATTTCACTGTACTTCAAAGGGGGAAATGCACTAAGCGTGGCTCTTTTAGCAGTCATCTCCACTGCGCTTGCTTTCCGCTCGTTGGCCCCATATGTAATTTTTCGGATACGGATGAAACGGACTGCTATTGAGAAGTGTATGTAAGTGCGGACGCAGTAGAAGCGTGAATAATTTGTTTAGAGTTTTTGGTGGCAGGGAATCCTTCCAGGGAAGAGACTTGCTTAAAATCTTGTGTATCCTGCATGATCTGTATCCCATAATGCGGAACCTTCCACGGTCTTTCTCGACGGGTTTTAGCCCATCATCTACTCTTCGGTGTATAATCAGTGCGTTCGAACCATGAGCACTCTCCGTATCCAGCTGAAAGGATGAGGAAGAAACTTGTCTCTTTTCTCAGCACCAACCTAGGCTCTCCTGAGTGCCCATTATCCCCTACCCACGTAAACGAGAGAATGCTGCTAACAACAAAAAGAGCAGTTACAAAAACCTACCCAATGGCACCTGCTACGCTCTTAGGACATTTATCCGCAGGCAAATTTCCGCGGCGCTTTTTTTCGCGGGCAGCCTTCCGCGGGCGGGTGTCCGCGCTCAAGATTTTTCCGCCGTTCCGGCCAATTTTCCGCGGACAAAATTACGCTTGTGTGTATACACATACCGGGTGCAACCAGGCTTCCGAGTATTTTGCCTAACCTCCACCAAACATAATTGGGACCTCGAACCTAACGCAGGCAACCACCTCGTTGGCGCACTCGGTCTTAACATCTGGTTGCATGAGAGTTTTACCTAACTACAGAATCAGAAACACAGCGGCCGGAGCCTACGCTTCGCTCGGCCCGGCGGCGATGTGTTCCCAATTCTGCAGTTACATGCAACTCTAATGCAACCTTCTGTTAAGGCCTCGTACAGCCATCTCGGTGGTCACCAGGTTAGGTTAGAGGCCCAAATTATGGTTGGTTCACCCCCCGAACTCTCACGCAACGGGTGCAAATTTAATAATCAGCCAAATCAAAGTTACGGCGGAAATTCGCCCGCGACAAATGCTTGGCGGAATTCCGCCCGGATCGGCGGAAACTTAACTGCGGAAAAGAGTCCGGCGGAAAACTTAAGCCGAGGAATTTTGCCCGCTCGAAAATGTCTGCGAAATAATCTCCTGCGAAAAAAGTTCCGAAGACCCCTGCTACACGACCTACCCTTCACTGTCTCAAATGACAAAAAAAAACCTAAAACACTGCCCGAAAATCCTGGCTCGAAAAGTGCATGACCGTCCATTCTTCCCACCCCACCCCACACACCTCAACATAACATTCCTATCCACAGTTTGGATTCCTCACACAAACCCCATCCTCTTTAAGAAGACTTTCTTTAGTTTTTCACACCGACTCTCTTTCATCCTTTTCTTTAGACTATTGTCAAAAAGACTTTTAGAGAACGTTTTAGGGTACAAGCGCACTGACTGACCGGGGAATACCCGTGTCTTTATTCAAAAACACAGATTGGAAAAACACCTCCGCTCCCTTCCTCTTCCACTTATCCTCATCATTCCATCATAGCAATTTTGCACACAGCCCAAAATTAGCTTCAACTCAACATCTATCATACACTGTGTTCTTAAATCACCCAACTCGATTGTCACACGGAGACGAGATTAGGGGGAGCGCGTGCATATGTAAATATATTCCATGTAAAATATTTCCACCACATAGCTGCCCTACCTGGACTGTATTCGTTCTATTGCTGCACAAATTAAACGGATGATTTCAAGTATGCATATGACGAAAGTGAACATTTGTTGAAATCTTTATCTTGTATAATCGCTAAATTATGTACACAATCCGAAAATATTTTTAGCCTACAAAGCACCTTCCATTCTTCCTCCCACAGTCACTCACCTAATCTCACTTACGTTTCCAATATAATTGCTCTGAACTGTCTTATCTTGTCAATGTGAGCAAGATTTTAATTCCCAGTCCGTCCATGGCTCCCAAAACACATTACAATTATTCTCCAATAACACATGATATGTACGTACAGCCGTTCTTTCGCATTTCGAAACGGGGGCTCACCAGAGCAGAGGGCAGGCGCGTAATTTTCAAGAATGGGAAACTAGAGTTTGGCAAAATTCTGGAATATCCTTTTCACAACTGCCTAGCAGGGTGGTAGCGATAACTTATGGGGCGGTTGAAAAGGATGAAGGGATGTGGGAAAGATGAATATATCGGGATGGAATTAACAGGGTTGGGATGAGAGGGACTATTAAAAACGGGAGGACATGCTGAGACAGTAGTTACGACTTGAAGACTTGCTCCGTTCGCAAAAGTTAAAAGTATAAGGGCTGCATAAGGAAAAATTCGCAATGAATAATTGACTTTGAGGGAATGGGAGAGGGGGTAGGCATGGAGAAGAGTCTATAGGACAGTCCCCATCAAGCGAAAGACTATAATTATAAAATTAAAAATGCGTAAAGAAAATTCGCGATTACCTTTAGTTTGAAACGCAAGCTTGCTTTTGGAGTAGCTGTCTTTGAGGAGGAAATCGCACAATTTTACAGGCGCTTCTGTTACTCTGTCTCAGCCGACTCTGAGCACGAGAGGGGGAATTCGTGAGTATGTTGTAGTGGAAATAAGAAGAGAGCTGGAGTCTAGAACCATCTCTTTAACGCTGAGGGGATAACGAATCACTATGTAACTCTACCAACGTGTGGTATGCATTTAACGTTCCTTCTTCCCAGCTCCTTCTCTTGTCTTTCTCTATCCCCTTGTTTTTTGCCTGCCTGCACGAGGAAGGAATATCATCCACAAGGATTGCGTAACAGGTACCTCGAACAAGTTCTGTTACTCACCCTAAACACGTTACTTACATCCGACTAATTCTCCTATCATTTATACTGACGCTTCTCCGGCTGGTTTCGCTCCCCGCTTGACTGAACTGGACGGACAGAGATTTTGCTAGAGGGAAGCACCTCTAGCACGTTTCTTTCTCAATTTTGCGAGCATGTAAAGCAGTACCTTTCTCCGATTCTCATTTCGTCTGCTATTACTTGTCTCCAGGCGACGGGTTGACTGCAGTTGTTGTACAGGACGGTGCGATGGATGTGGTCCGACTGATTACGTGTGTGTTACACTGGGTTGGTAATTAATCTTGGATTCCCCCAAGATTCTTCTTCTTCAATCTTCCTCAAGTCCCCGAATTGGGATGTCTGAAGAGTTTTTGGATCGGAGAAACTATGAACACGTATCAGGTTTTCGGGCGGAGGATCTGTGGTGAGTTGGAGAAAGTTAGTTGCTCCAGCTTCGTCACAACTTTTTGCTTGATATGAAATGCAGGCTCGCTGCTGTAGGGAGTGTCCTCGACATGAGAAACTGTTTTGCTTTCCAGGGATTGTAGAAAATGTAAAGGACGTTATGCGAGAACTGGTGTAATTTAAGTGCTGTGTATCCACTTCCGTTACTTCACCCCCTCTCCCCTCTCCTTGGCTTTATCTCTTTCTATATATCTCTCTCTCGTTCTCGCTGCTAGTACGCTGCTGGCTAATCCTGATATTCACACATGTATCTTATTTTCTGAATCGCTTTGTGCACGAGGCAGGAGGAGTTATTTGGTTACACGAGTCATGAGCCTCTGTACAGCGTGTACTCGTTACTTTTGCAGTGTAAGGCTGTGAAGGAGACAGCCGAGGATGCACTCCCCAGGTTTCTTGGCTAGTACGCTGCCGTTTAAACAGCTTAGACCGACTGAACACTTTTCCAAGCCTGCCAGAGCATTGAGGGGAAATCCTGGGGACGGGGGCAAAAATAATGCTCGTGCAGTAGTGTAGATACTTTCCAGAAGAAGAGCTTCCATTACAGCCCTCCACTGCATTTTATCCATCCATCAGCCAGCCATGTGTTCCTCTCTGCCCCTGGGAAACCAGCTCAGAGAAAAAGAATGGGAAAACGGAACTTGCTATGCGCACAAACCTCTTATCACCATCCTCATCACAACTCTCAATCGTTTCTTCCACAGCTTCTGCTTCTTCGTCTTCTTCCCTTCCACAAGATTCTTGTGCAGAAGGCCTTCACACAACACAGCTACACAACTTTGTGCATCCTCAAATGGCTTGATTCCACATTGAAGCTTTCATGACCCTGTGTCAGCTGTCTGCGCTACGGATTTTGCATGTAACAGAAAGCAAACAAGGAGGCATTCCGGCCAAGCAATTCATCATCAGAGACTAAGCTAATGAGCAATTAAACCTAACCATACCGTTTCACAAATCCCTAATATACGTTGTTTCATCAATGCGAGAGACAAGCATCGACATCCACAGCTGTGGTCTGTTGTAGTCACTGGCCTGTCACAGATATGAAAAGCGAGAGAGAGAGAGAGAAAGAGAGAGAGGTGGATAAGAAGCTGTGTCGAAATTATTCTCAATTTCCATGATCAAGTGCGAGCATTTTAAATGTTTTCTCCAGCATCTTGGAAAGAATTTTGAATGATGTTATAAGAGGGAGAAAGCAGGGCAGTAATTTCTTACTTGTGTTTAACAGTGATGTAAGTAACCCTCTGCTGAGGAAGGCGGAAGGGACATATGACGGAAAGATGCAAAATATATAAAGTAAGACCTCATCCATCCGGGGATTTGTATGCGCAATACGCACATCATAGACCCGTTACCGCACACTGCCTACACAAGCGAAAGAGAAAACCCGTGCTGGAGAAAGTTGAAGAAAAGTCTACTTACTCCAGCCTCGACTTAGCTTGTATATGCGCCTTTCTGTGTACCAAGGACTGCTCTGTGTTGTCTTGGTCCTACACACCTAGCTTTCCATCGCTGCCGCTACTCTTCCTTTCTCCCTCCGCTGCGCTGGCTAGCCTATGCCACTACTCCTCCAAGCTTGTCTTTTACTCTGCACTCCATTTCAAACTTGTAGGAATATTCCAAACTGGTCCACCTTCTACATTCTACTTGGGAAGCCTAGATCAATAAGCCCTTTCCCCTAGTTTTCCCCTCCCGACACGAGGAGCCCGCTAACCTCTCACACAGCCAGTCCCGTTTCCATTGATTATAAATGAGAAGCAACTTTGTCGGCGTGTAGCAAGTTACATCCGCCATTATGTCACTCACTGTTGCTATCCTTCCTTCCACGGTGGAACGGTGGAAGTGGTGTGGTGTGAATCGAAACATTGTGGATTCATTGGGTGAAAGTTCTACCCACAACATCCATTTTCATATACTGAAAAAGTTGAAGCCCTCAAAACCGTCCCCCATGCAAAATTCCCTTCCTCGACTTTATCAGCGAAACAAAAACCAACTTTCTCGTCCCAAATTTCCTCATCTCTTCCAGAAATCTTCTTTCCCACCGCCATACTTTCACATTTTCCGGGATTATTCCGATTTCCGGGGGAGAACCTCGTAGCTTTCACTAAAAAACCACTTGTATTCCTTTTTCTGAGAAAATCGAAGATGTCTTTGGAAGGTAACATGAAAAAAGCACGTGTGGCGATTTCTTTCATTGAATCCAAGAATGGAATAGTTGTTTTTGCTAACTTACGCTTAACGATTTCATGAAATAACTTGGGACAAGGTAATAAAGAAAATGAGCTTGAAACACTTTGATAATCCAGTTTATCTTTGCGGAAGCTCTTTGGAGCAAGCTTTATGATTCTATTCATGTAACAACAGTACTTAAGTCCAAGAAATCGGATAAATCTCCAAGAGCAGAGATATAAATGACTTGAGTGGATTGCATAAAAAATAGGAGGATAGGATATGATTTCTTTGAATAAATGAATCTATGATACAACTACTGATACCTCCATATTTCGACATTGTCCCCTCAGATGAAAAGTATTGCATGAAAATTCAATTATTGATAGAACAATTATAGAATCTGGCCTAAACTTATGAATCAGTCCATTGATATTGACACTTACTTAACTTTCTTACAACCTCCTCCCATCCTGAAAACCCTCTAAGAAAGCGAATTACAACATCTAAAGAAGAACGAATCTACCGCATACATCGGAGAACCTATTGGAAGCAATCACATTGTGCATTCCAATTCCAGTACACTCGAACTAACTCTAACTCTAACACACGGTACTGGCAAATATATTTGGAATACACTCTGTTTAAGGCTTTCGTATGAGAAGGCTTGTAAGAATTACATGCGGTTAGCGACATTGATTTACTTCAAATAAGTCTCATCAAATTATCAGGATCCGGACATGACTGGATTACGGATTGCGGAAGATAACTATAAGTTCCTGGAAAGGATAAGAATGCTTCTAATTTGTAGTAAATATCAGCACATCTATCCCAACAACATTCACGCACATAATCCACTCACTCCGACTCCCAAGAGATATAACGTAGATGTTTGCAAAAACAAGAAGATGCACCACCCCACGGATGTATCATCCAGCGCACCGACTATTATGAGGGGACTCTAGGAGGGAACTGTATATACACATACGTGCATCAAGCATGTTAACCCAGAAGAAGGCGTAGCTCTGTTACCATCCCAACTATACTAACGTATCGCATTCATCTACTCCATCGTATCTGTTAGCGACTATTTAATTCTTTCGTCAGTGTATGTATATTAGAAGCAATTCTTCCCCGTTTCTTTTCATGAATCAAAGTTAAAGCTGTTGAATCATATGATATCATCTCCCAGCCCTGGTCTTGCGTACATTAAATTCTGCAGTTATAATTGACGAAGACCTCATTCACTGACTGAGACTCGGATCTTAGCTGGGGTGCAGTCTTGGGTCGGACTAACAGATTTATAATTAGAGTACATGTAACACTCCGGGGTTGGTTGACGGAATCTAGGGAAATAATAAGAAAAGTAATTATGGTTTAGCATGGATAGCGGAGGGAAGACTTATGCAGTTAGTATATAGGAAGGGGAAGGGAGGAAGGGATTTTACGTTGAAGAAGAGCAAGTAAAATAAGTAAGTTAGAAAAGATAAGGATAATCTTTTTCCCTCACCACACTCCTTCTTCCCTCACACTTTACGCTCTACTGAAGCCATTCCCATTTGGGAACCACCGTGTAACCAGTGCCATTTTCCTTGTATTACTACCTACCCACACCAACAACTTACAGCCATCACACGCTCACCCGCCTTATTATTATTATATTCCTATCCGAAACTCAGACAGAGTCCTCCCGAAGCGGATCCACTTACGAATCAGCACATCCCACTCTGTATGATCATCATACTCACGTACATTATCCTAGAAAGGCCCGCACCTTACAGAGTACAATAGAATGAAAGCATTGTTTTTCCTTCGGAGGAAAAACAAGAGCCACTACCATGATATTACCTCCAGTTAGGAAAAACACATGCACTCATTCACGAGCGAGTGTCTGTGTGTGCGTGGAATAGTAGTAGTAGTAATTAGTGGTAGTATCCAGAAGAAAGAGTCACGAGAAGGAGAGGAGGAGAGGAGGAGACGGAGGAGCACATAGCACACCTTCTTTTCCTATTGCCTAGTTAATCATGAAAAGTCTCCTTATATTTCCTACATATAAAATACAAAATACTAGCAGGTCTGGCGGGCTGACCTGTTTCGAGGAAAATAGATTTAAGCTCGCTATATCAGGCAGGCTGGAGCTGGAGGAAAGCTTGTATTTTTACATCAATTGAATGCCTCCCCCATCCATCCCTTCTTTAAAAGTTCCTCTCTGTACCCAGTCCCAGTCTGACTGAGATGCGGAATGAAGATATATATAACATCCAGGGCGAATACGTCTATATCTATGTACAGGCTGGAAATTACCTTGAAAATAAAATAAACATCTAGTCCCAACGTTCCCCATCCTAGTCCTCCTTTATCTCTACCCACCCATTTCCCCCTCTCCCTCTTTTCTCATTGAGAAGAACACTTAGATGGAAGATTGTGTTCAGTTGCATTCTCAATTCAATTAATTCCAGCCTCGTGTGTCCTTACTTTTGTATGAGCATATATCAGAAAATAACAAACATCTTCTTCTATTATAAAAATGGGAGAACACTCATTCTCCTCCTCTAAGCCTTGTAACTCTAAAACATACATACAAGTTTTTAGCAAATACCTGTAAACATATACAACGTTTTCAGTAAATGCTTTCTTGCAGCCACCTGATTGAGCTGGGCTAGTTGGTCCCCAGTCCCTGCCCTCTGCCATCTATCCCGATAACATGGTTCTCCGATTAGGAAGTCCAAATAGCTATAGCTACAGCCGGTCTTATACTGCGCATACGCTGGATGATATACATGTGCTGCAAAAAGAGTTGACCCTGTTCCTGTTGCTGTTGACTTGAGCAAATATCCTGGAACGGCACTTGCTACTCCCACCCATCTATACTCAACTAACCCAACAACGCATCCGTCAATTCTGAGCCAGCTGACATATGATCCCTGAAAATCCGCGCCATGTACTACAGTCTTGTCTTATGCTATACTATAATATTGCAAACCTTTGATGATGTGTATATCTAGTACACCCCACCTTTGCCCTCCCCCAACTTGATGTTGTCCTTAGTCTTCTTCACCCATTCAATGGTATTCTGTTACCGTAGCACTTAGCTCACCCGGCTCACCGGGCCTTTTACTTCCATAATCTTTTCCCAGCCTTTCGAGGCATGTACAGGTGGCGTGTATTCTTGCATTGGGCTTCTTTTCGGAGACGAGGGAAAACGGAACTTGCTTTCGGCTCACAATCCCAACCTTCCTGCCCATGCCTCACCCATCCCTGGTTACAGAGAAACTAAAGTGTGTCGCGTCGCGGGTTAACTCTCATATACTTTCCTAGAAGACTACAAGTCAGTTCTGCATGAATTATAATGCTCCTCGTCAAATTCTTATCGTTGGATTCTTTCGAGTTGCGTCCTCCTCAACCATGCCCAGCTTTACTTTCCAATCCTTGCTCTTGTACCGGAAGAAAGTCAGAGATGAACAAAATCGAGGAAATAAATCATTGCACGCTCTTTTCCATTCCTACCCCTCCCTACAGCATCTATTACAGCTCCAACTATCATGACTATAGGGAGGA
The DNA here is from genome assembly GCA_906901655.1 of Sminthurides aquaticus. Lineage (NCBI taxonomy): Eukaryota > Metazoa > Arthropoda > Collembola > Symphypleona > Sminthurididae > Sminthurides > Sminthurides aquaticus. Next base: position 1,867,838 of record CAJQTT010000001.1, read on the forward strand.
AGAAACGTAGAATTTACAGCTTCTCCGCATCACAAACGGATTGCGTATCTAGGATAACGACACGTGCCCGTGTCAGCAAGGACTCCCTTCCTCCATCCTAGTCTTATTCGCAATTCTTCTATTCACCACGGAGAAAGTTCCCTCGTTTTGCTTCGTTCTAGTCAATATTGGAGATTTCAAGAAGTTTCTGTAATTCTGCATGTATCTCTAGTCCAGATTTTCTTTATTAGGGTGAAGTTAAGGGGTAATTAGGTAGCTACGTCGGAGTGGTTCTAAATTCTAAACCCGGCCTCCTTTACATTTACATTTAAGGGGTAATTAGCCATTAAACTATTGAACTAGCCGTCAAGATAGTGCAATGTATCTTTTTAAACGAAGAATAATTTTAAAGTGTAGCTAAGGGTTGGCATGTTTATTATGCAATTAATATTAATGTGTATGCATGGATTGAAAACCCATTGCCGTGATTAATGATCCATGACTTTTGCAAGTATTCTTCGTTTCTTTCTTGTGATGCTCCAATCCTTTTTTTCTCACATAAACGAATTAACAAAATTATTTATGCTATTAGTTTTCCGCATTGATATCCAAAATATGTCATTCTGAAGAGGTAACGAAATAAGTTGGAATATTGCGGGTAGTTTACTATGAAAAAGATTCTTGGACGGCACTGAAACTACGTTCGGAAATCCATTTACTTTGAGAACTTATTGGACGAGGACATTTTAATATATACACCAAATTCTCTTTTAGCTTAATCTGAGAAGTTTTGACATTCCATCAACGCCAAATGAACAGCAGGTTTTCTTTGGAAAATAAAATCTCGCTTTTCTGGAATTCGGCTGTCAAATGTCAGCTGAAGTAGATCCTATGTTCCAAAAGTGGAAGGATGGTCGATTTGATGTACCGTAGAAGAGTGGATATATAGCTATAGCTACTCAATTAATCTTATGCTGGTGGATTATCGAAACGAAACTGTGGGATCCTGGGTCTAGCACCTAATTTTTGAATAATAATAATTTGAAAACGAGTTTCAAACAATACGTCTTCGAAAATTTTCCTCGAGTCAAGTCAAATGCCACCTCAAGTTGCTTTGACGCGATAACCGATAGGAGTTATTCAAGGGAACACCATTTAGTTACAGCAAGTTCTCCTCTGAAATTACTATATATATATATTGTCAAGTAAAAAAATACTTACATTCGAAATTCAGAATATCAATAAAACGATATGAAGTAGTAAAATCATAATCTGTTCAACGCGGTGTAAAAAGTGAAAACACGGGAGCAGTACGGCGCTGAAGTTTATGTGATTTGAAGCGTGAAACTCATCCGTCAATTATTTCTTTTTGCCCAAGTTTTTGGTTTTCCTTGCAAGCATTAAGCATGAGCATCTCATACCCATGCCCACACGTTTTCCTTCCTACATTTCCTTCATTTTACCGTACATCCGCTCTGACTTTAACATTTCGATTGAGTATGAGACAACATAAGAAAAGGGGGCATTGCAATTGTTGTTATCATAGTATATAATTTCTTTGTCAATGGCACGGAACCATTTGGAAAACAAAGGTTTCCAACTTTTTTCCGTGGTATAATTGTTGTTTTTTTAACTGTGGTCAAAATAGTTACATTCCCAATAGTTCCTGATGGAGGAAGGAGCGGGAGTATTTACTAACATTTGCAAATGTAAAGCACTTGACAACCTCATCTTGTTCACAGTTGCATTCTCCATCCAACTATGTAATTTGTTTAGTCAACCACAATATTTTAGCTACCAGCGGCCGAAGAAAAGCCGAAATTATGATGATGCTGATTATTTTTGATGTTTTAATTTAAAAATTTTTGAATCCTAAATTGCTTTCTCTGAACGTTGCGTCTACGCATATGTCGACTAAGAAAATCGGAGGAAAACGTCGAGGAAATCCGAGGATTTACCAAATTCTTCCGCATCTACCTACTCATTATAGCATGGCATGGGGAAAATCAACCCTATTAAAAACCGAGCGTCCCATCCATTAGTTTGTAGACAGAGGAATTCTAGTTTTCCAGAATATTGTTTAATGTGATCCTCGTTTCAATATCTTCGAGGTTTTCACAGAAATAGTAAACCTGTGTAGATACAACTTGAATTTTATACCCTTATTGAAATACTGGGCAGAATTCATGATTCTAGGTTTTAGTAGTCACTGGCTACTGGCTTTATAACATTTTATTTAGACATTTTCTAGATAAACCTCAAACAAGACAAGATATAAGTTTGCAAGGGTCATGTGTTCCGGTACTTATCTTGAATTTCCAGAAAGCTTTATCTATAGAATGCTTTTGCATTGCAAGTTTATCATGGAAAACCGGTATGACTGTGCCTAATGTCCGCCATCTTGTTTCTATTCATCCATCTCAATGCTTAACCGAAGAAAATCGCACAAAGGGAAAGGAGTATCTAGACTTTACGCAACCCTTCTTTATAGCCTCACAACCCTCTCCGCCTCTCCTACACATGCAAGCCCTTTCTTATTCGCTCAGAAAACCTTAATCTGGTAAATATTTTTCTAAATTTGAATACTCTCTTCCTCCAGTATTTCATACCGTATCTACTGGGTTTCAGTACGCAGTGCATAACTTTAGCAGTGTATACTAGTCTGCACAGGATTTTGCAAAGTCATTGTAAGTATCAAAGGAAGCTAGCTATTGTAGCTATATATAGCTAACCTCAAACTGTTAATCAGCAAAAACCGCTTGTGTCAACCATCTTCATAAAATGCGTACTACGGATAATTTATCTTCCTTTGCACAGTTAGTTTGTCAACTTGATTTATAGGATCCCACCTTCCACAATAACAGTGTTGCAGAATTTACGCTATAAGCTTCCATCGTAAAAATTCTATGATTCTGCATTCATGACACCCCTATGAAGTAGTTCATTCATCCCATCACAGCTCTTAACTGAATTTGCAGCGAATTTACTGGAAAATTGGGAAATATGTAATATAAGAGGGAGGGCTGTTGCTATAATCATAAATAAATAGAAGTAATCTTTGCCTTAAAAATCTGATATTAGTTCACGATTATTGCGATACGTTTTAATAAATTAACGTGTTCCTGCTTGATCCCTTCCATGAATTTAAGTGTACACTTGGCAGAACATTATATCTTTGGATTGAGAAGACATGCACTTTTCCGAGTACCCAACCATATTTTTGCGACTTCCCTCGTCAAGTTGCAGCTCCTCCTTAATCTCCTCCTATCCTCTACTAGCACCTGCCACGAGTCTAGAAAACTAGTTGATTACCTAGAACATGACCAAATGCTTGTGTCTATGAACACCAGTTGTGTCGATGTTTCACGACCATGAAGAATTGCAAACTACAACATTTCCTTCGCCATCAACCCCCTGAGTTTTAGTCGAAAGACTATAACGTTGAATCTTGAAGGACGATTTGATAAGTTCGACAAGTTTGACCCTTCCGCCACCCTTTTGCTAGTCTTTCTTCACTTGTTTCTTCAACCGTTGAACTGCCTGCTCAACCTCTTCAATTTGCCAGTAGAACGACTCCAGGAGACTCGGCTTTCCATGAAACCCGCACTCCTGAGTTTATAGGTCAAAGCTATGGGGAAAAGCCTTGAGAACCCATACATGAGCATGTTTCGTCCTTGAACCAAACTCCATGTTCCAGTTTTCCTCTCTCCATACCACACCTATTTCTCATTTATCTGTATTGATATATGTATTTCTGTATTTAGCAGGGAGAAAACTACCCCACAGAAGGAAAGGAGGAAGAATATGCGCGAAAATGGCTCTACCCTAAAGCTACGCCTAGCTCTATCTTTATACATGTGCTAGCCATTTCCTAGCCGTTGTAACGCCAGGTTTCTACAGCAAGGAACGCAACAGTGTTTTAAAATAAAATGACGGGTGCAATACCTAATTGTCATCATTAACTCTCGCGGTGAAGCTGCAATCTGCTTTACAGGGCTTTTGAAGAATGAGAATGAAAATTACTTTTGGAACAGGAGGAATAGTTGAAAAAATGTTTACGTTATGTCTCGACAATCCTTAAAAGATTTCTCTTACTTTGTCTCTCATTAGAATCTGTGGCAACAGATCAGTTCTTTCGGGCTCCACAGGAACGGGATGCGGCAGCTACAGGTGGTCAATCATTTTCACAAAATCTGGAAATCTCAAAGCACGTCACACTTTGTCGATTCCGCGAAACACTTCACACAAAGTACTTTACAATGGTTAAACATCCCTGTAACTTCACTGTAGCTTTTCCTATGCGGTTATGGAAGCCCAGCTTCTGGAGTTCAAGTGTAAAATTGAAATAAATTATTCCGACGAAAAAAATGAAACCACGAACCTTCCAAAATTTGTAGCACATAGCTCGAGAGGTAGAAAGGGATGAATTAGTTGAGTCAATCGGAGAAACGCTCACGCACTGTTGCATCAAGCTTCGCACAATCAGTAAAAACCCAACAATCCAATGCACGCACAATAACATCATTCAGGAGGAAACACATTTGTGAAAAAAATCAACGTCCTGCGTTTTCTGCAATCCTCCTGGTAAAGTAGTTTTTTAGTCTACTCACAATTACGAGAGGTATCCAATCAGAGCAATAATGGTTATGGTTACACCAACCCGAAAAACATTTGAAACGATATGGTAACGCAGCCGCTGGGAAACTTGGAACGAAGAGCAACATGGGAAATCTTTTCGCGGAAGTAATAGTACAAACGAAAGTGCGTATATTACAATTAGCGGTGATGATGAATTCAGCGTTGACGTTGGCTACCTCATCACTGTGTGTTTCAGGCCAAAACCGTAGCTGGATGGAAGCATGTGCAACCTTCCGCAGCTCATCCAACCTCCAGATTCACTCTGCTTGGTAACGCATTTTACTGGTGTTATGGTGCAAAGTTGAATGGGCCACTGCGTAGAACGAGCTGCAGCTACAATGCCGACAGGATGCTTCACATCGCATAAAACGCATGAATTATTAACCCTTGCTCTCAGGAAAGATTGCGTAGATCAAGCAAAGCTCTCGTTTAAGCTGCTTGCATCCTTTTGGAAATCTGCTGCGTTGTTTTTTTCGCCTGAATTGCGTTCCTTGTAAATCCAGGTAATATCTAGACATTAGGCTTGACTGAATGTAAAATTTAATCCCAGGGTTTTCACCAGGCAAATTGTGTTACAATCCTGCTGATTGTAGCGTTAAGTGTAATAAGTTCCAGTTTTCTGCTTTTGCTCTACACAATCTTAACACTTGTCTGGATTTAAAATTGATGAAGGATATACACAGTGATTCCCAGGATCTTCAAAATGCTTGTGATTTTGATGAAAAAATGACTTCATGCTTCATTATTATAGAGATATGGGGCCTAGAGCTAGAGATTCGCTAGATTTTCTTTCCAGGGCTGTGCTGATATCAACCGACCGAGTGAGTAGAAGTGAAAACTTGAAAAAATGAAATTTATTACCGATGATATTGGCACTTGAGGATTTCCATCTTAGTAGGCATCCCCAGATTCAAAACTTGGGAAACGTACGTTCATGCATCATCATCAATAACATTCCAAATCAGGAGAAGCTCAGGTCCAAGGGACAAGTTAACAAAAGAAGCTTAAAACTAGCGAAAATGGATACTATTTATAGTTTAACTCTTTCATTAAGTCTTTCATTGTGAGTTGGCTGATGGAATTTGTGGCAAATGTATACCAAATACTAGGCGTTGAGTGATAGGCGCTGGCGCTGTATGTAGGTGTAAATTTCCAGGATTGACGAAAACTGGACGATTTGACTGAGATCCTCGGATTGCATTCGCTTTGAGCTGTAATATAATATTTATTAATTTTAACGTTTGTTGGGGATAAATAAGATAGGAATTTGTTTTTGAGTTCAACCAAGTTTATTGTACGGTTGGCATTGTGAGGTATAGGTGATACATGAAGACAAAATGCATGGATAGTGTTCCGCATGATTGCGACGAGAGAAGGTAAAGGATTATGGGAAGTCTGGATAACTATCATCTGTAAAAGTTGTGTGACCAAAATAAGATTTTACCTCGGGCCACTTAACGCTAATGGCTAGGTGGTTACGCTGTATGTTTCGACCACTAAACACCATTGGGTTTCCCTCCAGGTAGTTTTTCGCGCAAAGACGCATCTGCCTGCACCGTCAATAAATGAAGCACGTTACACATTTCCTGGTGAACCAATATATTATCGCTATGTAAACGCTGTAACGAGACTTGGTACAGGGCCTCGTGTCTGTTTGATGCGTCGCGTCAGTAGCGTGCGAACGTATAGTTTCCTCTCATAATAATTACGGATTAGCTTTTTCGTGCGCTTCTGTATTCTCAGCTAGCATTTCTTCATCATTCCAGAGGTTTTTGTGTTTTGTCCCTGTCGAGAGTCAAAGGGGAGACAACTTTTCCCTATTTTAATCCATGTTGTTAGCATTCAAGTCTCCATCTATCACAGCCGGATGTTTTGCTCTCGTTAATTCGTCAGTTAAGCAATCCGGTTTAGGGCGAAGAAAAGTTTTAAGAAGTACAAGATCAGATTGCTAGAAGGATAGAAATTGTAGAAAGAAGAACTATAGTTATTGATGGAGAGCTCATGGGTTTTCCGAAGAAGACGCAGCGCAGCGAGTGCGGACAGGGGCGTTAGGCTTAATAACATTATTTGCTAGAACTAAGATTACTTCTCTAGGATTACGCGTCGCATTACATACCAGCCCCGATGGTTATTTATCTTTCCTCATCAATAAGAGGAGACGGTTGGCAAGTACCTTAGGAAGCGTTACGATTACCGATGAGCTGGCTACCCGTAATGACAAAGAGTAGCATGAGATGCGCGATATGATGATGGGCAAATGGGCACAGGGAGTAAAACTGATGATGGTACTGATGGAATTATTTGCTATGGCAGGAGCGTAGCGTTGGGTCGATGTAACGTGTAACGCGTTACATTTTTACCAGTAGTTTTCCACTCTCTATCTCGCCTTACAGCTTACTCCTCAGCCTACACTATTCAAGAATCAACGCTTTGTTATATAACTTCCAAGAACTGCTGCTAAACCTATGTTGTCATAGGATAACCGCTATATTCATAGCGTTTCGCATTTCATTCCCACGACAAACTTTCATCCAAAATAATTTGTGTAACTGCTATGGGGCTTTCACAAGATTCGAGATACTTTAGCTACAGTGGGCCATCAACGGACGGGATATTCCAGGGTAGACACACAAAAAACTGCAAACGAGCCAAAATTACGTTGGGTGTAGGCACTTCTCCTTTGTAGCATACACATCAACAACAACTCTCTTATTTGTACGGAAAAATTCCGTATTTGTAATGTTCTTGCTTGCTCTCTCCTTCTTCTTCCTTGATCTTAGGCTTTCGTAGCCCAAAAAGCAAAGAGACTTTAGAGACTATCTGAAATACCCCTCTCCGTATCTAGTTTAATTGGCACCAAGGTAAGCTACTGCATATACCGTTTGTGGCAGTCTGGCAGTCTAGAAATAGGGAACATCTGTTTGAGTAATGATAATCCAAGGATTTAAGTGTTGATCTCTGCTACAATCTATTCCCCCGGCTGTTAGAGAAAAGAAAGAAGATAGCCGGAAGATCTGGGACAGAAAAGTTCATTCCTTATTCCTTGGTTTGTCTAATCTCAAGAACTCATATAACATTCTAAAACGAAGAGATGCAAATAAGGTTGATAATTATATAGGATGTAGTTTATTTCGGCAAATATTCGCGCATTAGACTCGTGTAGATGTCAAATAAAATTTAGTCCAATGATGCCGAATCATATTGCGCGAGTTTTTATATGCAAGTGCCACGGATTTCTGGATCAGGATTCTCAGCTTTCACCGGTTTCGCTCCCAAGGTAACTTGCTGTCATGCCACAGCGTAGATCCCAATGTCCCAACGTTTCCGTCTATCTGCGGTCGACCAGTATATCCTCTATTATACGATGCTTCACCCTTTGAGTTTTTAGTAAGAGTATTTTAAGACATTATAATATCCGGGGGCATTGGGTACGTTTCCTCTCTTCTGTTGAGTACAAGCTAGGATTCTGAGAATAGATATTACAATAGATAATATAAAAACTGGCACAACTGAAGAATGGAGAAGGAAGCTGATTCAATCAGATCCCTTCCCAGTCCAGGAAATAACTTCCTTTAAGCGTTTCTTAGAATGACCGCAAATCATACATTGAAAATGAGCGGCAGTGCTGCTATCTATAAATGTAGGCCGATAGTGGGTAACCACAGTTCAGTTGGAAGCGGATAATCTGTATTTTTAGTCATTCCATTCCATTATTAAATTTCAAATATACTTGCTAGCTGCATAAACAGGGCTAGGAATAGAAATAGTAAGGACTGGAAATTCATTAGGGTTTCCACTGTAAGGAAGGAATAAGAATGATGCTGGAACCTATTTCTAATTAATCGAGCTAGCATAGCAGGATCTATAGGAAATGAAAGGTTAGATAGGAATGGAACAATAGTTACTGGGGGGAAATCCTTTAACTGCAACGACGTGAGACAGATGAGACACATAAGGCCACATTTTAAATGTCTGTTTATACTGGAGAGGCCTGTAAAAGGAGACTTCCATTCTTTCCCAAAAATACTTAAAACATTCCTCGAAGATTAAAACAAAAAGAATATGCGGACGATTAAGTTATGCATGCTGGGTCAATTAAGTACAAGAATATAACTATACTCGGCCAGGAAATATTATTCTATGTGGGGCATTCAATCAGGAGAGACAGGATTAGGATATGGGTTAGTATTAGAAATGTAGGACGGAGAAAGCTCGTGTTGAAAGAAACTTTCCCCATTTCACAATCTCTTCTTCTTGCTTTCAACCGCCTGGAGCGAGCGACATACACAGGAAAGGGTTCCGGGGTCATTTAGTTAGCCTTTGGACGAATTGCTTAAACTTGCCTTGCCGAAGTAAAATTTGTATGGGAACGGAACATTAAAATTTGTTGAAGCACAAGTGCAAGACTCTTTTATCGTAAATAGGAGAAAGGTATTCGTTGGAATAAGAGACATATTTCGCGAAATAGTGCAGTTGACTTCCAGAGGCGCAGATGTACATGTTAAACAATAGCGAATGAAAGTGGTAGGCAGTATCAATGAGCAGATGGTTTAGTTGGTCTAGCGTTAGGCAGGATTTATCTAGTATTGTGCAAGCTAAAAACTAATAGGGCCTGATCCACCATTCTTGGGCGCCATGTCATTAAAGTACAGATCCTAATGTATGCGCAATTACTGCACGAAAACTTGGTAAACAAGTTTGGAATTATATTATGCGGCAGTATGGTGTCTGAGGTCCAGGCTCAATGCCTGCTTATGATATACAAGAGTTTCACAAGAGATTCAAGAGGGTAGAACTGAGTGTAGTAACGCTTATGTAGAGAGCAAACTCCTGGGAATGCATATTACTGTTGATTCTACGACTTTTTAGCACGCCTGACCTTCGCAATTCCTCCTCGCGTTTCGCTCTTATCGTACTTTCGCTCCCCATCCTTAGATAATCTGCAGATGTGCCATTCTTCTACGCTGCTAGAGACAACATTGTGGTTATGAAGCACCCACGTGTAACACATACGTTTCTGCGGAGGATTTTTGTAACCAGAATTCTTATTTGCTCCCTGTTTTCCCCAACTTGTGTTACCAGCCCCTCTGCAAAAAGGATGGATGAAAGGTACCTGAAAGCTGTTTCCACACAGCTTCTGTAACGCAGGCGTCATACGAATGTTCTCTATCGCAAGATTCAAGGTCAGTTTTTGCCAGCTGTAATGCGAAGTACATCCTAACCTGCTCAACTTGTGACGTGGGTTGCAAAAAGACTGGAGAGCGTGACCAGGCTCAACATTCTTCCTCTTAACTCTTCAACGTTCTCTGTAGCGTTGTTTTCGCACTCGTTTCTCCTCAGCAACCAAGTCTCGCTAACTAACCTCCCGTGTAGTATGCCACGTGGAGCTTCTTTCTCGTCGAAGCAATTCAAGGCCAAGTGATTATATATATTTGCACTAGGATATACTCTGCCTTACACAGCGCAATAAATTTTGCGGAGGTTTCACTCGAACTCCCAGTAATCACCGACCGCACTAAATTACTTTAGGATTGAGGTAGGATTAAATTGCCTGCTCGTCCTGCTCAACAGAATCCTGAATAACTTTTCCCAGACTGAAAACCCAGTACCTCCTCACCGCAGCTGGATTTTACTCAACAAAAATTTATGAACTTATCTCACGTTCACAGTATAAAATAAATTGCGATGTATCTGCTCGTAATGATAGTGTTATTACATGGGTTGAACACTTTCTTTTGAACATACTCAACATATGAAACGTTGCCTTTTCACAACTTTACAAACTAGAAAATTCCGCGCTTGACTGCAATTGCAACTGAGGGTAATTGCAGAAACAATTACCTTTTCTCTCAGTCTACCTCAACTTCGGGTTCGGAAAATGATACTTGTTCCTCCGTAATCTTGTTATTTTAAACTATTCGACAGAGAATTCTCTACGTGCTCCTTCATATTCACTCGTAATTCCAGAGTTTTGCGGCATGGGATAAGATTATGGGATCGTTATAACTTGAAAAACGTTAAAACTTTGCAGATTATTGATCCTGGTAAATAATTCACGTCAATCCCACTCATCGTCTCCATCCTCTGGCAAAATCTCCTTCCCAGCTGATGAAGTATGATCTCCACAATCATCAGAGTCACAGGTTTGACTTGCCGGAATAGGAATTATTACTTTGAAATTTTCGCAGTTTTGATCTTCGAGACAAGAGTAGCCCTCGGCCTCCAACCACAATCTATGAAAACAGTAAGACTCTTGTTAACGCAAGTTTAAAAAGGCTGATTAGTGGACAATATATTTGAGGAATTAAAATGCACCTTGCATCATTAATGGTTATTAAATCAGCATCCGGAAAATGCTTGCATCGGTTGACGAAATACTGTCCAGATTCTATAACTTGAGATTCACCGCTCGCCCATAATTCCTCCAATTTATCTGCACAAAGAATAACAGCATTGACAGCATACTGAAACTCATTGAAAAATCGTAGGTGTAGAGGCGGTCTCGGTTTCCACGGATACTTTATCTCTTCAAGTAATTTGTACTTGTGACATCCTGTTAAAACTAGCTCGGTAGCGCCAATGTCACTGATGCCAGTCAGATATTTGACATTTTTATAGGGTTCGGCTAATTTTTGACTGCGCTCGAATACTGCCATTTGCGACAAACATCCTACTTTCTCCCTTGTTCCATCAGGTCCTTCGCACACTCCTTCAATCGTGAACGTATAAGAAGGGAATAGTTGGCAAACAGCAATGCACCAATCTTCAAACTCCTTCCGGGAAAGTTCAAAGCGATGATCCCAATGTCGAAAATGTCCGTGTTCTAATCCAAGAATCGGGTTGAAATCGCTATTCGGTGTAGTCAATATAATGAGAGGTGGCCCATATTCTTTGAAGAGTGTGCGAATAAATTCAACTTCGATATCTTCATCCAGATGCTCCAAGATCTCGATCCCAATAATAGCATACAAATCCGGCTTACAGTTCATTATTCTTTCGTCTGTCTCAGTGACACATCCAGCAAAGACTTGTACTTCTAGCGGAGATTCCCGAGGAACTAGAGACTCATACGGTAATGGCTTCAGACGGTATTTCATTTCTTCCAGTAGAGTGGTATCTTTGTCCACATATATAATTCTTTCTACTTGATCCAAGTTCTTCAAATGTGGGTGCATCCCGAATTCGGCGCATCCAACTTCCATAATCGTTCTCGGGGTTGCATCACCCTTAGTAATTCGATTCCGCAGTTCTTCTCTCACTTTGTTGTACCGTTGGATATAAGCTGGCGGACTGAACCGGATTGACGGTGACTCCTCCACCTCCAATTCCTTGACAACTTCGTTGACCACAATATCGTCTGCAGGTGACATCAGCATTCTGCATATTAAGGTGATCTGAAAATTAGAAAAAAACAATGCAGTCAGCAGTGGAAGTTATGTGGTCTGCATTTGGATTGAAGAATATATAACTGAAATTCCTCGGTAAATATACTATGACAAAAAACTCCGTAAGCCAAAATACTACAGCGCCCTCTTCCTGCAGTGAAAGAAATCTTCTGTAGTCAACACTTTGTCACTCTTTTTGTTCAAGAGTTGATTCTATCTAACACGTTCATAAAGTAAACTAAAAGCCGGTGTCTTGAATCACAAATTATATGCATATAGTTTTCCAAAACAGCTCATAAGTATTTCTAGTTAATGCGTTAATTAATTTAGCTCCCAGATTAACAATCTTACGACGAATTTAAATGTTTGCAGTCTTGCGTTACTACGCGTCTGCACCGCGGTTCGAATTTAACAAATTACTAGCTATCTTAAGTTATTCCGGAACTGAAGATAAGACTTTGTTTCTTTAAAATACCACTTATTATAACTGAAACTAACATAAAAGAGAATCAGATAGTTAAAACATTTACCAGCTATCTTACCTCCGTTCGTTTTTGCCACTTATAATTACTAGTTACAAGCAAAGAGAAATTGCGACGAATTGCAAATTACATCCGCATTTCGCATTGCGTTCGCTGCACGTGCTTCTCGGTAACAGTTTATTATTTGATATTATAACCTTGTACTGTATATGCACGGACGAACTTTTCTCGGGCACCCTTTCAGTATGGTGACAGCGCAGGTCAGCCTGAGCCTGACATCCTTGACTTTACTCGATTGCATTTATAGTATAAGATATTCTCTAATGCCTATATCTTTCGCACAGCTTCACAAAACTTTTCTTTGATACCACCAAACGAATGGGTAAACTTTTAACAACTAATTACTCTGTCGTTTTTGCAGATCCTTTTCATGATTTAAGTGAATATATATATACATAAATATTAAGCGTATGTATATATAAGCACACAAAAATCTTATTTTACGTTGTGTATTAATTGACTTTCGTAAACCACTGCTGTCTCCTGTCTCCCTTCTACTTCTACTGGCTGCAGGATGGGAGACCGCTGTAGCTGTAGTTGGTAGTAGGCGTGTTCTCACTAACCATATAATATGCGAACGTAGCTTTTTTTGAAGAAAACCCAATCTGGCGTAAGAGCTCCTTGACGCGCCATCCACCAAGCCCCGCTTCTATTCGAAAGTTTGCAGGCACCGGAAAATAGAAAAGTTTTACACATATAATATGTATAGCGTGAGAGTGGACGTGGAATTTTGAAGGGCGAATTTCACTGCTGATTAATTGTTTTCATTTCCAAAATATTCAAAAGTAAGTTACGCGTATGTAGTTATTCTCGTTGAGTGCTACCTGTATAAAATAGAATACTTTTAAAAATAACTGTGTAGAATTAAGATTGACTGTGGACTACTATTGTCGTAATTTACTATCGGAAAAAGTACCATTGCTCGGGTTTATTCAATGGATAAAAAAGCTATTAAATAGACCTAGCTTGGTATTGAAAATGTTGGGACCCGCATTGGAGACAATGAAACAGGCCCCTTCGGCCTTCGCAATCACCAGATTTCATGTACAGTAAAAGTTCTAATTAAAGGTATAAATGTTTGAATAGATTCATTAACTAGCAAGGAGAACCGGCGGATGCCAATTTGGTTGTAATTGATTAAATTGAAGTGAAACGTCATGGCAGATGTACTGGATTTGGGTCATGGGGAGGACATGGTTATCGATGATGAAGACGTTTCAAGTAAGTTATACCTCGTTGCACTTGTTTCTCTGCTTCTGTTACACTGACCTTTATATAGTGCATGTCAATTTTGCAGAGGACGTTCTTGACCAGCTTAAGGATGGGGTGAAAGTACGTAAGGGTCGTGGATTTGCCCCTGGTAATGCATCTTCGAGGCAAGTGGAGTTGACTTTTGAGAGCATAAATGCTGGCAGTGAAAAGGAGCCGTCAGATACAGTAGCTCAGAAATGTAAGCTCCAATGAATTCATGGGCTTCAAAACCGAAGCACAAGAATCAACACATTTTAACGAAAATTGTGTAATCGTAATAAATTCTCATTAACTTCTTTGCAGCTGTTGAAGGGTGGATTTTGATGGTGACAGGCGTTCACGAGGAAGCGCATGAAGATGACGTTCACAGCCGATTTTCAGAGTACGGAGTAATAAGGAATATGCATCTTAACCTTGACCGTCGTACAGGATTTTTGAAGGTAAGTTCACAATCAAACCTACTCAGTTATCAATCCAATTATACTCCCCTGAAACTGTTAGTATTTTAGAGTTATAATACAATTCGTTTCCTCTTAGGGTTATGCATTAGTTGAGTATGAGGACTTCAAAGAAGCACAAGCTGCAAAATTGGGTCTCGATCAGACGGATTTGCTGGGTAATACCATCTCTGTAGACTGGGCTTTTGTTAAGGAAAAGAGAAAAACTGGACGATCAAGGAAGTACAAGTAGATCAATAGAAATGATGATTCAAGGCTCCACCTCTTCTGCACCTAAAGTATAGATTTTATTCCGTTCTGATTCATGGAGTAGCCATGGGTTCTATATATTCTGTTTTCTTAATATCTTTAAAGAATTTTCTAAACTATGATTCTGTATTTATATGTAATTCAGTAAAGTAATCACATTCATTAACGACGCAATAACATTTACGTTACTACTTAATGAACCGCAACTTGGTAGCGCTATGAATATGTTCCTAATTAGGGTTTTTAATGCTACATGTACCGTGCCCGTAGTAGTTGGCGCCAAGCAAATGCTGATAAAAGAGATGCAAGATACGTATCCACTTGATGCCTTATACTTGGCGTGCGGAAATGAGCTCAATCATTTATTTTTCGGGGTTTTAAAGTAGATCTTCATTACAATAATATTGGATTGAAATCAAACATAATACCGCGAGATCCGCTGGAAGATTCAACTAACTATATGCGAAACCATTTCCATAACCGCGCGTTATTATTTCTAAACTGCACTACCTTCCACCATCAACAAATAAGAACGAGAAGCATGGGTTGAGTTCATTTTCAGCAAACCAGTAAATCTCGTAAATACTAAATAAGTTCTATTTCGGCGTCGGTATTTTTTACTATGACGAAGTTAACCCACCGTTAGCAGCCTTCATTGTATTATAGCCAACATCACAATATGACAAATATACCGTCTCATCGAAGTAATTACCGCTGTTACAGCTCCTTTCAAACCACATATGCAGTATCAGTTTTTCCATTAGTCATCTTTTTCGTTCTTTCGTATTGACGTCGATGCATGTCATCGACCGTAGTAAGGTAATACGTGCCGTCAGACAAGTCTTGAATATTTCCAGTAGGAGTATAGGGAGCTGCAAAAACATGAGTTGGCATGGGTGAACAACAGAATCTAGTATGTACAAAAATTCCCTACAAACCTTTTTATACCTTCATGATGGACTTGTTCACGCAATCCCATCATCTGCGAAAATTTTTCAGGGTCTACTTTTAGTCGACAATTTAAACGATCTTTCACATCAGAGAGTCCGAGCAACACTTTATTTAGCTCATTTGTGGCATCGGGGCGAATTCTAATCGAATACATAGAAGCTTGCAATCCAGACCCATAAGAGAATAAGCACATTCGATTTCCTACTAGTTCGTTCTTCGGTTTGCTAGAAAGAAAAGTGGAATCCATTAAGGTATTGATTAGAATCTGTACTGAGTGAATAAAGCATGATTCTACTGTCTCAGGCAGTTGATCGCGTAAATTTATGTAGGCTTTGAAATAATTCAGAAAACCGTAATACATACCTAATGAGATAAGAAATAAGTCCACCATACACAGATGGCGTGTACATATTCCCTACTTGGTTAGCAATATGTAGTGACGGTTTCGTCTTGGCATTAAAAGTTTTTTGCGAAGCATTCATAACCAGGGATTCGATATCACGGTTGAAGTAGGATTCCTCTAGTTTGATGTTTCTGAAAGTAGAGATAATAATTGTATGAGAGCGACAACTTTAAAAAATGTCTAAATAACTTTAATAAGCTCAAGATTTGAGAACTTTTTCAGGACTTTTTACCTTAGAGAGGACAGCGTGGGATATGAGTTAGATAATTGATCTTCACCCATATTAACTACGTCATTGAGCAGTAGCCTTGCCAAAGATTTCTGCACGAGTTTACAGTAAGGCGAATGAAAAATAACACCGTCAAACGAATCCAGCGTTATTTTTTCCCCCAGTTTTACTTTAGCTTTCTGTCCGAATCTTTGGTAGCATTTATCTAAGGCGCTCAGATAACATTGAATTGATAATTTTCCGTCTACCCGGGGATACTCGGAATCCAGGTCTGGCTTGTAGAAATCGTACACGTGGGACGAATGAGAAGCCCTAATACCTAAGAAATAAATTGACAATGTTATCAATCATAACCATTTCGTTATATTTTTCAAGCACTGTAATTTCAGTAACTAACCTCGTTCTATCACCAATGGTGCATTAGGCCCTAACAAGATAGCAATAGCCCCCGCTCCACCAGTTGGACGAGCAGCTCCTTTGGCGTATATAGCAATATCCCCAGCAACCATTAAAGCTAAACGACCTGTGGAGCCGAATTTCGTAAATAATAAAACATCGAGTTAAAAACATTCGATTGCAAACTAACATCAAGTAAGCTTACCATCCCAAGCACTGGATTCGATCCAAGATATAGAGTTAAATAGTGCGGCAGTGCCACCGTAACAGGCGTTGGTGGAATCAACACCTTCAACGTCAGTGTTCCCACTTTCTTCAAATAATTGCATAATGACTGATTTGACACTCTTGGACTTGTCTAGTATTGTCTCAGTTCCAACTTCTAACCTCCCGATAGAACTATAATCTGGAATTTGAAGAATAGGATTAATATACATCCTGTCTTTACTTCTCCTGAAAATTATACTTTAATATGGTAGGCAGACCTATAGAATGACGTTCCATTAAATTTTTGACAACAGTCAAACATAAGGAGTTGATATCCTCTCGATCGGAACAGAATCCCATTTTGTCTTGACCCAATCCGACAGTATATTTTCCGGGGGACACATTATCAAATACTTCCAATTCCGACTGATCCACAAATTGATGCGGGAAGTAGATTTCGATGGCCAGGATTCCCACATGTGGGGGCCACGTTTGATTGCCAACTTGAGCCATATCTGCACACATGATCCTTCTTGAGCACCTGAGTAGAAATTAAAATGTCAACACTAATTTCAGCTACTACGCCTGTCCTCAAGAATGTCTCGGATCTGTTTCTCCTGAACCTATCGAAGCCGAGACTTCAACTGATAGCCGGAGAGAGTGATTCACGAATGTTTTATAGGCAAGTTATTACATTGCATCACCATCAAATTTTTAGAAATATATATACACATTTATTAGGGGAAAGACTTGGGTAAAATACTTTACGCAGAATAAACTGGATTCACTAACCGATCCGCCTAAGGCTGTACCTGTATTCTTAAAGCTTCATTACAACTCGACTCCACTCTCACAGTGACGACTGGGGTATTAGATCACGTATGTATGCATTTGGCCGTAGCATTCACCAGTTTCCCATCATCACAGAAAACTACATTATACGAAAGGTATGCCGTATGTTAATGCAACGACACACACGAGACTAGTTCCCTCGGACGGCAACAAGCTTCTCGACCCCAGAGTGTCAAGAAATTATAAAGTGCAACCCTCGTCTCAACTCTCCCACCAGGTATTTTCATTGTTCATCTTCATTACAATAGGAAGAATCCTGTCTTCCCGTCTACGAAATAAGAAATCTTACGTCAAACTCCTTCTAACACTCCGGAGGATCCCCTCTTTTATGATGGTATGCCTTCTGGATGAGCTCAGAGCTGACACTTAACCTCGTTTAAGCAATATGGGTTTCAAAGAAACTTTGACATGTCATTATGCATTCCTTTCTTTTATGCCTATCTTGGCATATTCTTCCATTTTACTTTGAATCTAAAGAATTTACACAATTGCACAATTCTCTAGTCTTCTGCAAGATTTAGATATAAGAATATTTCCACTTCAAACGTTTTCCAGCATGGCAACATCTGTGCCTTCGCAGCAATACTAAAACATTATAATTTGCTGCTTAATTGCCAACATCATTCTTTTCTAGAGCGTTGTTGCATTAAAAAACTCCCGGAGTTAAAACTTCCCACAATTGCATCATAAGTAAAATTGTAATTTACTTATTATCCAATGCTGCCAGTTCAATTCTAGCGTAACGACAATCTTATGGATTTTGTTCGATTCTAATCTAGGAATTCCGATGATTTAGCTTCATTCCCAGGATACCAACCAGCCTCTTTAAGTATTTGATAATACTATTTAGACGAGCTTCAAACGAAACGTTTTTACATTCAATTGAATGCTGGAGCAAGAGGTTCCGTTCTAATTGACTCTACAGTTTAGAAAATAACAATATAAAAATTATATGAACTAAAATCATTATTTATGTCCGCGTTTGCGTTGATTCCGGTTCTCTTCCGGTTTTAATGATAGACGTAACGCTGATTGCAACGCTTACTGCTTGATCTCAACTCCAGATGTTTTCAACGTTTTACAGTCAAACTGAAAACTAACTTGGCTTAATCCTACCTAAACTATAGAAGGCTGTTCTAGATGTGCTGGCAGAATCGTAGTTCGTATCATTTCTTCGTTCGAATTGGAAAACCCTGGGAATACATGCACATACATACACGCCCCTTCTCATAGTAGCTATACATGTAACAGGGTCATTTCATCACGTCTGTAATTCGCAATAATAACCATTATTAGCAGACTTCAATCCAGCAAACAGTTGGACAAGGGCTGTACTAGCTCCACTTATGGCTAATGGTTATGGCAAACAATCATTACCAATCCTTAACATTCATCAAATGTTTACGTTGGTCAAAATTAGCGGATTTGACACCTAACATTAAGGGGTATGGAAAGGATAACAATAACAAAGGGAAAGTTTTAAAACTTACCTATTGTACTAGAATCTGATTATCCGCCAGGGTAGGCATGCAGTTACGGAAATCGCTTGCAGTTGCTGTGTATTGCGTAAACCTTATGCCAGGTCTGGTGCACCAATGTCCTTGATCACAATGAACTTCTCCGGAGAAAGTCCCTCATGATTCTCCACTTTAGATGAGACTGTTCAATGGATGTTCCGAAGAATTAACCCCCTCTACATCTAATCAGTACCGAAAGCTTGGAGGCTTAAGTTAGACTTTTATTGTAAAACAAACTCTAAACATTACACGAATAGCGACCTATACCTAATGTTGTTTTTATTATGCGAAAATTTGTACATCTGCCGCTCGAACCTCAAGTCATAGAGTTCGCAACATTTCCCCCTGCTCTTCCAAAACTTTTCCGGTCTGAATGAAGAAAGCGGATTTTGCGATCCACGGGGCACGTTGGGATATTTTAAAATGGAATATTTAAGATTATCCATGCGAGTATGTTCTGAGACCATATTGCGCTTAAGTGCGGTGGTCTCAACACACTCATAACCCCTACCAAATTACTCACACATAAGTTATTACTTTAACTATTTCCTTGATATTTTGCGGATGCGGTGTTGATTTCCCTTTATGCAGTCGCTGACAGCGTTTCGCTTTAAAATCCCTTGGAAGCAAGCAGACAAGATATGAACGGGTTCGTTGGCTTAGAGCATACACAGGATTATTGGCAGAAGCGATTTCGCTGTAACGAGAAACTCCGCTCCTTCCCTTCAACTCAGCGGACGTGGCCGAGCGGTTAAGGCGTCTGACTAGAAATCAGATTCCCTCTGGGAGCACAGGTTCGAATCCTGTCGTCCGCGGAATAATTTTGGCTGATGCGATGAAATTCTCAAGCCAACTAATAATACAAGGATAAAAATAATAAACATTTTACTATGTAATTGTTCATGTGAGAATTTGATGAAAAGCGAGTCACTAGGTTACATGCACGAATCATGTAGGGGCCTCCACATTGCAATCCCAGAGATCATGGCGCTTGCATAATGTTCCCTACATTGGTAACTTGGCTCTGAAAGCATCTTTGTAAAGGCATGGCCTTTTTCTGGCAATCAGAACCCCTATTTTAGGATGATTCTGACTTAAAATAAACGTAACTAATACTCAATATTCCAGTGTATTCATCATTCATAATTTACCATGCTAGTAACGCCAACGCTGTCCTGCCTGCTATAGGAGCGTTAGCGTTAGTTGGCGCCAGCATCTGTCATTAATTGTCCCCGTAATTGCAGAACATGTTTCTGGAATCAGAATGAGCCTAATTTAACCCCAGATAAACCCGGTTGAACGTATCAGCCTAAGTATCTCCCTAGAACCTTTTTAACCTGATGTGGTAATATAAGTTTCCATCAAAAATTTGGGGCATAATATGCGGACTCTTCACATAGAACAAGTCCGTAGAACATAGCATGAAAACAGAGCATTTCATGGAAAACAATTTGACACATCTCCTCTTATAATTTTTGTGACTGGTAAAGGAAAAAACTTTTAAAAAACGGAATTGTAGTCGAGATCGAGACTCTAGACATTTGAACAATTGCTACCAGATCCCCTTACTTGATTCTTAATGGAGTTCGGCTGTACGCGGGAAACTTAAAATTCAAACGGAAATAAATTCGTCCGAGAGAAATTGCGAAAATGGCAAAATTGAAACATATGGACTATGGTATAGACCGCAATTTGCTTTCGCAATAAGCACGTGATAAACTTATCTTATGACAAAAGCATTCGGGGCTGCAAAATGTTGGTAATTTGAGGGCCAGAATGGGCAAAAGCGCAATTATGTAGTTTTTCATGTTTGGGTAATTCCTGCAGTCATTTTGATTTGGTATGTGTATTGCAATCAAATAAACACTGTATTGGAACAGACCTTTGAAGAAAAACAAAACCACGTATTTGAGGAGCAGATGTTAAACTATAATTTTGTGTCACTGCCTTTGTAATTTTCAACGTATGTTAGGAACTTCGTTTCAAATGTTATTTTGGAACAATCGGTTTCCAGTGTGAATATGTTTTGAGTGCTTCTGGCCTGTCCCTGGTGAATGGACTTAAATTAAGTGAAATTTAAAAGTGAGCGCTGGTTAATTATCAAGAAGTTTTGAACTCTCGTAACCAGTTAGAGCGACTCCAAACTCGTCGTAATAATGCTTTAAGTGAATCATTGTGATTAGAGCTAGCAGCAGCGATTAACTCCTTGGATTCGATATTTTTACTTTTTTGTTTGCCTCATTAACATAAATTACCGAACAACGATGGTGGCACCGTTTCCCTTAGTTAAAATAGCATTTATATTTGTTAAGCAAGTGTCTAAGCCTCTTGCCAATGCTGTCAAAACCAGAGCTAAGAATAGTCCCTTCTTCCGCAATTACATATGTATGCCACCAGCACAGCGTAAGTGTAGCCCTGTGAATTGGACGCCCAATCGAATTTTAATTTTGAATTGTAATCGGGCCCTCCTAATCGTAATTATTGTTATAGTTTTTCACAGGATGGAAGTAAGAATGAAAATGTGGTCCATGAATTTGGGAAAGCCTGCAAACATCCCCAAGCTAAATGAAGCTATGGCTATCGAGTTTGGTTCGGAGTTAATTGGCGAAACTGTTATATTTGGGATAGCAACAAGTAAGAAAACATACAGTACAGTGTTCTAATTGGAATTGGTGGTTAATTTCATAATTTCTTTGTTCTTTTTTACAAGTTGTACTCCTTGCGGAATATGTGCGTAGCTCTCGGAAGGAAGCTGCTAAGGAAGAAGAACGTAAACAGGAGATTTTGCGAATTCAAGAGGATTTAAAGAGTCTGTACATGAAGAACGCGTCCTTGGAAACACAAGTGCGAGAGTTAATCAGGATACATCGGGTTACGGTTCCAACCTCCACACTATCTGTAGATGGTTTTGACGGTTTTAGCGATAGTGATCTCCCGGTTCATCTAAGGGAACGGCAATTAGCTGAAGAGAAAGGATTCTTGTCGAGTATGTACACAATGATCTGGGACGCTGTTGAACTCGTACTCCCTTCAAGCGAAAGTGCAACCCATACAAGTGAACCAGAGACAACATCATCTGCCCAACCGAAGCAAGGAAATAACGAATACGTGGCTCCTAGCAGCTCAGCTTTGCAGAATAACACGAAAGATTCTAGTCCTAACCCTAATAAAAGCCTGGAACCTGACAAGGCAAGTTCGAAAAATGTAAACAATAACGATGTAAGTAATAATAAGGGCTGATAGCTTTAACGTTAAGGGTTACAATGAAGATGTGGATGATATGCAGTATGTTTCAGTAGTCTCAACTTTTGATCAAGTTAGGATTAGTTATGTCGAGTTCGCTGAACCCGTGTTGTCGC
Source organism: Sminthurides aquaticus (assembly GCA_906901655.1). NCBI lineage: Eukaryota > Metazoa > Arthropoda > Collembola > Symphypleona > Sminthurididae > Sminthurides > Sminthurides aquaticus. The sequence goes on from CAJQTT010000001.1 coordinate 1,890,254, forward strand.
ACTGGACTAGAATGCGACATCCGTAACATAGCTGCGGCTGGGCCACGTTATCTTACGATCAAAACCATGGATATTGCATTAATATTGAGTTAGTAATTGCAAAAGTGACTATTGTCGTTTGTCTGTTAGAACGGTAATGCGGCATTCGCCCGAACATGCCGCATGCAATTTCTAAGTATAAGCGCAGAGAAAGACGATAGTGACATGCAGAAGATATGCTTGTTTTTAGTCACCGCTATTCAAGACATAATGATTAAACACGTTACCAGTTTATTAATGCCAAAGCAACAAATACAGCAATTTCTAGTAAACCAGTTTATTGAATCGCAGTAAATCCTACTTATTCCGATATCATCAGTCGTAGCTGTGCTGGATAAGGAGTTTTGCCAAAGCTATTCACACCGTATCATGCCAGCACTTTTGTCCATAGAGATTTTCATTTCCTACTCCGATGATGTCAGCAAGCTCGGATGCGAAACTGTGAAATTATTCTAATGCGAAATGTTTTCTTACGTATCTGCACTTGTTGGCAAGCTTTGCCTTTGAAATACCTGTTGGAGTTGCGGTTCATGTTAGATATTTGCCTGGCTTGCAGTATTTCATTTGGCGAGCCTTGTCTTTAAAATAACTATTCCAGTTGCAATTTATACAAGATAATTGCATGGCTTGCAGTATTTTAATGGATCATCCATCTGTTGTTGAAATAACCAAGATGAGCGTACAACCTAAACCTGACCAGTCCGTCCTTCTAAGTATATATCTACTCTCTGGTTTCTAAATGCTTATGTCAATGTTAGTGTCTCATCGAAGACTTGTCTACTTACTTATAACAACTCAGAGCTGCTGCGAGAAGAAAACTATGCACACAGAAGAAGGTCGGGAAAACAGGTTTTGATTCTTCAATTACTATAAATATTGGTCTGTAATTCTTGACATTATGGTTGCAATGCACAGACTATAGATTCCTGGAGAATGTTCTAGAAACAATAGACGTTTTTCCGTGAAGAACACTTTAATATTAATAAAGTAGAGTGCAGTGATTAAGAACCAAACAAGGAACAAGATTTGCATTTGCAGTTCAATTTTAAAAAACGTATAGTGCCAGTTTCAATAGCATTTCTTTGGAAGGCAGAGTATGTTCTTAAGATTCTAAGACCCATCACATTAGTTTTAAAAATACTCCACAGTATCATATGTACATTCGTAGAATTCAGAGTTTAGACTGATGAACCTTCAAGCCTTCAAGCTCCCGCGTTGCGTTATGTTTCAATACAGAAAATTGATGTGATATAATGAACTCAAGGCACCATGAACCGTAATTTTTATCCTTGAGTTTTCTAATCAATCCTCTTTATTGTGAATTTCATTGCGTTCTTGATGTTAGAGAATTTAGTTACATTTTGGTTCGAAATTTTGCTCTGATTTCGTAATAAACTACTCTTATGTAATACGGCTCGTGGCTTTTTAAATTCCTCCAGAAAATAGATATGTCAAGGGGCGCAGGTCACAGGATCTAATTCTAAGTACAATATTACGGAAGATTTTGTAAATAGCATAAGGATTAAGTAGGATTATTCATACGAAGATGAAATATTCAAGGGTCTACTCCCAAGTAAGATACTTCTGGGGATTTAGAGCTACGAGTTTCGGTTACTGCAATAAATTCTGGCAAAACATACATATACATATTTTAGTTTTTCTTATTTTCAATAATAGTGTTGGAAAAGTAAAGTGCTACCAAATGCTGAGGTACTGCGCTAAAATAATGCATGGCATTTACTGCTTTAGCTGCTCAAGATGCTCTTCTTTCGCTCAAGACTGACTACAGAAGCTGCGAACAAGATACCGGTCTCTGAAACATTAAGATACGTCATACACTGGTTACCAATTTACTTCGCGGTGACGCTTTCAGCATACATTTGGTATTTAATTGTTAGGACTGACGCAAAAGGTTCAACGAGTGTCGTAAACGTTTTTTTAACCAATGCCATTTGCATCTGAATTCAAGTTATTCGTAGCTGTGAAAAGATAGTTTTTCCCTTTCCTATATTCTTTGATTGATTGGGGATTGAGATCGTATCTTATTCTTTGTTTTGAAAAAAGTTGTTGCGGTCACAAGACCTTCTGGGCAGTTAAACTTGGCTCATGCTGTAGACGTTCTGCCATAATGGATTGTCTATTGAAATGAGCCCGGCTGAGAGTAGGAACTTTCACTGAGCATTTAACGCTTATCCTGAGGACTACCAGCACGAAAACTAATTTTTCAATGCGAATTTAAATCAAGAATTTTTGAAGCAAACTAGGTTTATAGTAGTACACATCTTTACGGGGTTTCGTTCCCTATACTTGGCATCAAATGTCATCTTAGGATTTGATCCCCTTCCTATTTTCATATTGTTGTCCACAGCTTTAGTAATTACAAGTACGCCTAACTCGGAATCTTTAGATTCTTTATGTCCGGTAACAACCTATATTTTCACCTCCACATAAAAAGTAGCAAGGAAGTATAGCTATAAGGTCCGAGACATTAAGGTTACACACGTGGGAGAAATAGCTCTTTTCAGTTATATCTTTAAAGCATAAATATTTGTTTACTGCACAGTAGAGGTTAATGATGACGAAGGAAATGTGTAAGAGAGCGATTTGACAAGCTACGCGTATTTCGCGGAAGGGTTACAGAGGATTTGCTCCCTCTTACAGTTAATAAAATACTTGCAGTAATCCTACAGTACAGTGTACTTAAATATATTTCATTGTAAGCTGCTTAAGTTTCTAAATCATCAGCAGGTATCAACCCACTTTACAAGGCATTGCAAGCACTTGCTTTTCTCTTAAAGATATCATGAATTTCGTTATTTTTATTAGATCGTAATACTTAGAACATACAAAATTCTTTTATCTTAAAATACTCAATTTCGTTTATTATTCTTCGGGATTACATCAAAAAGGATAAAATGAGGGGTGTTCACTAAGAGATTCTCATTTATAGCTATTATCTGTTTATATCTTCTAGCGTAGACAGACTAACTTGTCAGGACTGCGATTTAAATTACGCACGTCGATTTCCGACATATTTAATATACTCATTTATAATGTAATAGAGAGAAAAATTGCGGAAGCGGATGTCCAAGAGAGTCGGGCATGGATCACGTGGTCAAGCTAATGCTTAAGTTTATAAGGTCAAAGGTATGTATACACTGAATGCCAGAATGAAGGGGGAAAGAGAAGGAGAGTATTCTCCTCTCCCTGCAACAACCAATTATTTTCTCAAGTAAGGATGAGTTGCAAATATTGCATCTTCCTCTTGCACCTGAGATTCCTTAACTAGGCAGACAATTTAAGAGATATTTAAGCTCAACGAGTGTAGAAGTAGTATTCATTATCCGTAAAATATTGTTAGGGATTACATTTTGTCCTGTTTTGCCCTGAACGACAAGCAGCCATCTTCTTCTGAAGTTCTGCTTTCTTAAGCTTTTCCATATTCTGTAATAATACTTTATTGGTCGGGTCATGAACGAGCGCTGCGTTGTAATGTATCCATGCATCTTGAAATTGTCCCTGGAAAATAGGAAACGAGACAAGTTATGTACGATCACTTGTAATGAAGTAAACGTCTTGAGTATTGGATAGAAGCAAAAGATATTCGAGTGGGAAATGGCGAAAGAGAGGATGAAGACGAGGAGCATTTAGTTATAGCTTACCTTGACATGGTAAATAGCTCCGAGGTTCAAGTGTACATGGGTCACTATGCTGGATGAAATGGCATGTTTCTGTTGAAAGCAGCAGCCAGAAGTGTTGACTTTGATAAGTGTCTTGACAGCTTCCTGGTAGCTCTGATTTTGCAATAAAAGACATACGTTATAGATACTTGCGGTTTGCGGTGAGGACAATGAAAGCGAATTGAATGGGGAAGATAGTGAGAGAAATTAGTACAAAGATTCGGAGAAACTATATTTGCTTTCTCCTATATAGGCCCCTTCCGTACGTAGAGCAGAGCGAGAGAAATAGACGAAGGGAGATAATTTTATTCGCAAACTCAAGGATGTTTCATACAGTACATAGCTTACCAGGATGGCGGAGTCAAAGTCGTCTACATCTTTGTACAAATCTCCATTGAGGGCATGGAGGGGTGCGCAGGAGATATCATGGTCGGAACATGTCTTCACAGCCATCTCAATAAATCGGAAAGCATCACTGGTTCTGTTCAAATGTTGACTGTACAAGGTGGCCAGCTGATGAAATACTTCTCGCCGGCTTGAGTTTGATTGCTCCATCACAGCTAGTAAAAGGGATTCCGCCTCGTTGTATTTCCTTTGGTAGACATAGGTTTGAGCCTGTCGAGAAAAGGAGGAAGATGTCAAAATTTTGTATTGAATTTACCGTTATCGCGCTGCTGTTGTGCTGTACGTAGTTCCTAGTCGGCTAGTGTTATCTTTCCCAACTTTCTCTCATTCTCGTCTACTAGCGTATCTGTTCTACAAAATAATGGAGAAAGCAGTGGAAAGATGGTATCCTCAGTTGCGATTCCGACATTGAAAGAGGAGAAGGTGCAATATTCATTTCCATCTAGCATTTACCGAGCAGGGAGGAAACGTTATAAGAGATACCAATATGATCAATATCAAACTTGAAATTACAATCTAAACTTTTTCAACTACACGGGGTCGTGATACATAGAATAGAACGCTTTTCCTCCACAAATGTGAGACACTCTGCTATGAAGCCTGGTAGACGCTAAGGTGCCATGACTAAAACTGAGACAACAAACATTTCGGAAGGTAAGGTTCTTTTTAAAAGATCTGGAAAAGGACGATTGTGTGAGAAAAATTGAAAGTTTTTTACAATCTTCGTTTTAAATATTGTGCCTTAGATGGATGCGCGAGCGAGTTTTCCCATCGTTCTCGTTCGCTCTCTCTCTGGCTCTTTTGCCCCACAATTTCTGCTTCCTATTCTTCCTCTGTATTCTCAAGTAAAGAATAAATGAAACTGAACAGAAGAAAGGAACAAATAGGAGGAGATATTTTTCCAACCGTGGGTTTATGAAAAAGATGGAGAAAGTTTGGATAGGGGGTTGCGTTTAGTTGCAAGGAAAGATCTCTATTTAGCCTACTCTGCGATGCGAATAGATTATGAATGCTGATGAGGTGAGAATTACTGGACGAGGGTAAAATTTAAATAGGCTAAATCCTGTTTGATACGCAGTTTGAATTCCTCTACCACCCAATATTTTAGCATTTCACTAAGCCCACCGGCACATATTTTTCCAGCTCATGGTAATTCATGGAAAAGGATTTAAATCCGGCTGAGCTCATGTATCCTGTTGGCCCCGAACATTGTAGTAGTATCCTGTTATTCTGTGAACAATCAAATAAATTCCTATCCGTGCTCCCTCTAGATATCACGTACTTTTAATTACCACAGAGGAGCTTTCTCCCTCCCATCTCCAGCCCTGACTCTGCATCCACTATCCACGGGGATGAGATAAAATCCGTACAGTCAATCGCCTTTAATTTTCATGCCTCCATGCCTCTCCTTCCTCCCAAATCAAAAGCAAACAAGAACACTTTCATCTATTCTCCCGCTCCATGTATCCTATGGAATGACGCTAATGGCTCCACCTTTCTTCCTTGAAGCCTAATGGGGATTGCCTGGGAATGAAATATTCATTTGGGTAAAACAAACCCACCCACCAGTACATTACAATCACAACTGTCACAATAGGGCAGAGAGGAGTGTATTATAAAAAATATCTGCATGCTCTGCGGTTGGAAATATAACTAAAAGCATTTGTCAGGCTGCAAAATAAATAGCATCATATGTGGATAGATCCTCAATCTTTACCAGGTATTTGCTCAAAAGCCCCAAGTATGCACTTCCGTTGTGGAACAACTGCTGACACTGATTTCACTTACCAAACTGACTTTTACCAGGGCGTCATCCGGATTCCGTTCCAAGGCTCTGTGGAGAACAGATTTACATGCACGTTACAACCCATTATTCTCTTATCAACTAAGAACAATATGCAGTGTAGAAGGAAGAAGACTGGCCGGGGATACGTTGCAGTTCCCAGGAGACTCAGTTTTGAGCTGCTTTGGTCAAAAACGTTTTACCTTTGGTATAAAGACTCTGCTTTCTCCGTGAACTTGAGCTTCTTCATTATTCGGGCTGTGTTTAGGAGGGCGCCTGTATGATTCCCATCCCTGCAATTCCGTTTAAAACAACGCGTTATCTAACGTAGCACGAACGTTTCACAGTTAATGAGAGTGATTATAGATCAAAGGAGATACAATAACATCGCTCCACTGTAAAAGGGTTGTCAAAACTGCTTATCACACTACAAAACGATTATACAAAAGCTAGTAGCATAATCAATGAAGCCAGGAGAGAGGGAGTCTGCTTGGAGAATAATAATATTATTGTTCTCCTATAAGAGGACAACTTACTTTTGCAAGGCTTCTTCGTACATAGCCAACGCTTCATTGCTCTCTCCTGGAAATATAAGATTTTAATTGGAAATTTTCTTGGTGACGGCACAAAAGATGATGATAATTGTAGGAAAAGCTCTAACTCACCCATCCTTTGTAGAAAAGTTCCATAATTATTCAAATGTTCAGCATTATCCGGTTCTAGTTCAAGTATTTTCAGATGGATCTCCCGTGCTTTCTCAAAATTACCTAAGTCACTCTGCATAGTCGCCAAATTTGTAAGAGCATCCGCATTATCTGGCTCCAATTCCAGACTACGTTCCATTAGCCTAAGTGCGACCTTGGTCTTCCCCTGTTGGCTACAAAAAATATAAAAACATAATTATGAGAGAATAATATAGGCATTCTTTTAAAATTTATCAGCAAATTTTCTCCTATTTATCTGTACAAAAATAGTTCAGATCGCCTTTGATGAGTGCACGGCTTCAAATGTCGCCGGATGACGTTTGCAGGAGGCTCATATGCGATATGAATAATGATAACATCTAAGCGCTGCTGGTGACAGTGGAGAAAGCAGGGGGCAGGGGAGGGGGAGGGAGTAAAAGGTATACATGTAATCATTTTGCTTTCCCTCTGATCTTGATGATGGATTTAATGAAGGCAAGAGCAGATAGAAAAAGGGGATTGGGGCCAACACGTTATTATTCTCTCTGGCAGAAATAATTCGTTTGGCACCCACCCGCTTTGCATAATCCTTATCAGTAGCTTTTGATGTGTTGGATGCCTTAAGGAAGCCCCTTTTCACCTACAGCACATCTCTCTAAACTATTGAAAGAGATCCAAGTGGGGTGTGCGTGCGTGTGTAGCAGAAGGGTGTGAATTTACAATTCTCAATGTATTCTGGGCATTAGCCTCCAGAATTTGTAATGGTAATATCTGCATCTCTTCCCATCGGATTCCTGAAAATGATATTCCTGGAAAAGATTCTCTATTAGACTCTTGGTCCTTGCTATTCCTCTGCGGTTGCTCTCTTCCTGTTTTCCTACCACAAGAAATCCGCCGCCCCTTCCACATATATTTTTCTGAAGCTAAAAGTTAACTAGCTTGTAGCTGGCTGGCTGACTGGCTCTTGAGGAATAAGGATGAAGGGAAAGAAGAAGAAGAGCTTGTATTCTCCCTCTCCATTCTTTAACGATGAGGTTCCCTAATTCCTGAGCTTTGGAAAATCTGAATGATATTGAATCCGCAAAAGCTTTCTCCGCTTTCCATACTCTATCTTCACCACCCTCCCCTCCACATCCAGCCAAGCGAAGCGGATTCTGAAGCTTATAACATTTTATATCCCTCCTCAAAAACACACACTCGGCTTGAGTTCTCCCTCCAAACAAATTCATGAGCTTTACTGAGGAAATCCATGGACGACGTAGCCACAAAATTTAGGAATTCAAATCCTCCGGAAGTTATCTATAATTTATATCCCCTCTGCATTCGCTACCCTCCTGGTCATCTTTCTTTTCTTTCCTTCGGTGTCTCTTCTCGATGAGTGCACACCTCTCCCGCCCTTCTACACTATAACCAGGAGGAAATGCCCGCACAAATTCATTCCTCCGACTCCCTTCTCAACAGCTTCCCTCCAACCTTCCCCTATTTTCCCGGAAAACCATTTCTTCTTCTAACAAATCGTTAGTCCGACCTCCGGTAAGCATTTCAACATAACCACTCCTCATTCCACTCACTCCTATCTACAAAATGATACAAGCTCTGTATTTGCTCAACCCTTGTTCACCCACAACACTCGGCGAAATCAGAGGCTGGCGAAGAAAGGCGTAAGCGCTTTAGTTGTGTACCCCTGTAGTTGAAAACATTTAGATTCTACGGGAGATATAGTTGGAGGGAAAGTCAAAGCGATGCCAGAGCAAATGATGAGCTCAAGCTGGACGCTGGTTTACCGCGAAACTATTAGTCGTCTCCCATTTCGGACAGTGGACGGAGCGGGGAGAAGGGAGGCAAGCTTTAAGTTAGCTATCAATCTATTTTCTTTACAGGATTTTTCATCCAGAATCTATCCTTTGCGGAAGGAGTTGGATCCGGCTAGCTCTTGTGTGGACAGGCCCCCATCTCCCCCTAAATTTTCTTAAGTAGGGGTTAGAGCGAAGACTAGAAATTTAATTTCCATGCCCACCTAAAAGTATTGAATGACGACTAGAGAGAGAAAGTGAGGAGAGAGAACACGTGTGGGATGTGTTTGACCATTTCGTACTAAAAATCCACGGGGAACATGCAAGATTTCCTTTGAATAAAAAAATGAAACCAATACATCACAGTCACCCCCATCCACTCAGTTATTTTTAGACGAGAAAGAGAAAATTGATGATCATCATAACTTTCTCCCCACCCCGGTTACAAACAAAGTAGCTCAAAAACTCTGCTTAAGCATCTTTTCTATTTTCTACATGACCCAATACAAAGTTTATGTAAACGTGCCCCAAGAAACTATTCAAAAGTTTGAATACTACTTGTTCCTTCAGCTACTTTGCTTCCGTTCGTACCTGCTTTCTATTTACACATTCTCCCAAGCCAACCCTCATATAAAAAATTATGAAGAATTTTCCCAAGAAAACACGTCCCAAAAATCCAATATATCACACATACACACACATTGGCCAACCAGTCAGTCATATTACAAGCAACGTGGTCTCTACCAACTACGACTCCAATTCTTTTCAAACATGTTTACCCAAGCCAGGGGCGGCTATTATAGCCTACATATGATTCTCAAATAGAGAACCAAAGAGACTCATTCCCATTGTATTCCCCAGCTCTATCAACGTATCAAATAAATAATATTATAAGCAGCCTAAACTCTTAGGACTCACGTCAAAACTTAAATGCGAAAGAAAGCACGCCTCCAAGGACAAACAAGTCAAGGGTTTACATAAAAACCTTCCCGGTACCCATCATCACTGCATTCCTACTTTCTTCTCCATCATTCCCCTCTTTTCCAAAGATTCTAAACTCTTTGTCAATACTCCCGAATTTTCGGAACGTGCTCTTCTTCTGAAATGAAAACGTAGCGGATTACTACTATATGCCAGCTTTGCTGTAAAACTACTACTGGCAAAAATTCTGCGGATCCCTAAATTTGAGAACCACACACAATAAGGGGGATCGAGTTGCCAAGGAGTGGCGGAAATAAAAAAAACTCCATGAATGCGTCTCTTCCACTCTCCAACCAACTTTCCCCTGTCCAACTTGTCAAAGTGAAGAGGAAGAAGTGATTGAGTGCTTCTTTTTCCTACCGTCTTGTTTTCTAATTACGTTAGAATGAAAAAGTAAAGTTGGTCGGGGCTGGTGCCGCTCAACTTTTCCACATTCTACAAACACGTGCCAAAGCCTCCTCCAAGATGCAGCCCCTTCAGCTGCCAATAATTTAGTATCGTTACAATTTCACACCACACTTACTTGTCAGAACTAGAACCATATCGAAAATTTAATTACGCTTTCCCCGCCTACATTCTTTCTTCAGCTACTTATGCCGTGCCTTCCCAGTTCCCAGTAATCCATTCCTTTCCTCTCTGTCAGTATTTAAACTCAGGCTTGTGTGTACCGCACCATCTTGAAAAAAAGTATGCATCCCAAACAATAAGTTCTTTCTTTCCTCACTTTTCTTTTTAACAGGATAAAGTTTAACTCGCTTCACATTTTCCCACATCTCTCTCTCAACAAGCTTTTTAACAATTCTTCATTCTCTTGCGAGTATCGAATATACATTAAGTTCGTTACTAGAATTTTAAAATTCCATCATCCTACCAGATGGAACTTAGATGATAAAAAAGCGACCAATAAAACAGTTTCTTTGGATGTACGGACGCACAATTTTTTAAAATTAGAGCCTCATACGGATAAATGTAGAGACTAAGTGGCAACTATCTTTAAAAAGCTACTACCGGCAGATCTCAATAAAGTGGAGAAAGGAAGTACTGAAAGTTGTTGGCTTCAAAGGAAAACTTTTCATTCACATCCAGTCAGTGAGAGAAGGTGAGAAGGTCAAGAATCAATCCAACAAGGGAAAACATATCAAAGGAGACAGGCGGATAGCATCATACCACCTCAATAGCTTCCTAGAACTTATACCGACATGCATCCACCATCTACCTTAAAACTTGCACTATTGCTTATCTTCTTTCAACTCTTTACCTTTCTCCACCATCCCTTAAAAGCCGTAAAACAACACTCATCAAGCCAATCTTCTTGAAAGCATCAAACCCCGTTTCCGTTACTCTTCCCTCCTTACACCTTACTTTCTTCTAGCTTCCTCCTCCTGTATTCTTCTCTTTGAGATCTTGCAATCGCTAAAACGGTAACATGAAACCAAGACTTAGCCCTTTCTCCACCATTACCTTTTCAAGGCAAACCCCAGTTTGAATTGCTCTCTCTGTTTTTTAAGATGACTTTCCGGAAAACTATAAACCATAAATCATAAGCTAATCTTAACCTTTAAAGACGATTGTCGCATCCACTACTGTCTCTTAAAAGTCTTAACAAACAGTATCAGAATCATAGATGTCAATCTACCCTATTCTGTGGCGAACAACTGTTTATTTGTTTGTATATATTTCTATTGAATTTCTGGAAACCCGGGCGGGACTTATTTTTAACAACGACGGTTGAAATTACATAGCCTCTAATGAATCCGGCTTTAGTATATTTCAAGTACAGTTCGACTTCAAAGGACGGTAAAAGCCAAACGCATTTCCAAGCCCCCGCTAAATGCATATTCATTGAGAAAGTAAATATGCGTGGATTAAGTGTGTGCTTTGGTAAAAACTTGAAGGTAATTACTATTATTAGTTCTTCAGCAAGAACGTGCATATTTGGCGAGAAGTAAAAGAAAGAGAGACAATAAAGTTGCCAGAGTTTTTGGCTGGGCCAAATCGACATGAGCATAATGCGTGAGGGTGAAGATTTCATCGCGGCTGTTGGCATAGCATATATTTTGAAGAAAGTGAGCGATCCGTGAACTGGAGAAAGTTAACCGTCTTATGCTTTCTCTTTCTCCCTTCCCGCCACCCTTGCGTTTATTCGCTGAGGGTCTTGGTTAAATTTTGTAAATTTTTAGAATTCATTAGCAATTAAGAAACAGTTGTTGCTTTCATCTAAAGATAATTGAGTATATTGAATTAATCCTGATCACAAGAAGACGCGTTCCGGAATATGCATCTAAAGGAACCTATATGAAAGGCCAGCCTGTGTGTGCATGGGCCGTAATTCTTTCTCATCTACTCATCTTACATATCAGTATAAATTTACTCCGGCATAACTTTCCTCAAGCGCCATGTCTTTCTTCATTTTAATTCTCTCCGTCACACATGAAATTCCAAAATTATTTGCATTATTAGCTGTGCAACCTTCCGTTCCGTACCCTCCGCCATAGATTTACACACTCTTTGAAAATCACTCAGATAGTTTCCTGGAGCATGCTTTAAATTTATTTCTCAGCTAATTCCATGCATATTTAATATTTTCCCTCTCGTCTCAATTTCCCTACGCCTCGCTCTTTTATGTTAGCACTGCCACCAAGTAAGCCGCGTACTTTCATCCCCACAACTTTCTCCCGTTATATCAAATACCCTTTTCCGTTATTACCCAGCCGAGTAACACATGAGCGCTTCTCCGCGTAAGCAAGGAATGAGAACTTCTCCCTCTCTCTCGCTCAATTTTGTTGGCAAGACGCTTTTCCCGGATGCATACATACATTTATTTGAATCCTTCCCCGGTTATGGATGACAGGAAAGGATTTCTATGGGCATGAAGTAAGTAGAATTAACGGGGCCAGCTAGTGTAGCAGAATTAACTTCAGGATAAGGTTGTATCCGGTCAAGCATAGAAGAGGAAATAAGATAAAAGTTGTAAGGATTTCGGAAGGTCGTCGCGCCCCAGGATTATAATTCCATTCAAAACGCCTGGATTGTGTTGATTGGAGGAAAATGTTCCTCCCATTTAAATTTATAATAGGAGTTAGTGAGGGAGAACGGAGTCGTACTGCAGGGGTAATTATAATTCCCGCATTTGCCACAAGGTCTGTGAGGTGGACGAGTTGGAAGAAACTTTTCTCAATGAAACCAAAGGAAGAAAAAGCATTCGGCTGGGATTTGTAAGAGAAGAATCAAGTCGGATAAGTACTTTGCTACCAGACCTTCACGTTTTATTCAATTAGAATCCAACTCGTAAAATAATCCCCGTCCAATCTTTCTCCCAAGTAAAATTGTATTCGTTGTCTTTGTGGAGAGGGTAGATAGATTTTCAAAAACGAAGGAGAGTGATATTTTGATTCATTCATTCAATCTTTTCCTCATTATCATTCATTTTATCTCCTTTCTCTTATATATTTATTTCAGTTTATCCATCCTTCCATGACAGAAATTCTCTTTCCGTCTGCATTTCCGACAGAAGACTCGTTCCTCTCGCTTGTTCTTTGCTCACTGCTCCAAAAAACTAGGACCAATCCAGTATTTTGCGTCCTCTCTTCTATCCGGTTTATCAAGGGTGTGTGTGGGTTTTGTAAAGCAAGGATGAGCAGCATCCAAGCTGTATCATCAGTTTCGTCCTCTTCCAAATCCCTCCAACTCATCTTTATGCCATTTCAAAAGTTTTGAATAAGAAGATCTCCAGAGAAGATTTTGTAGTTGAATTTACATCATCCTCTCGTAAACCACGGGCTTTATTTAATCTCGAATTTGTCCTCACGACTAACAAAGATAACTAAAATTCGATTAGGAGGAGGCTGAAGGAAGATGAAGATACAGAAATTCATTTTCAAATTGTCCATAATTTGTCTGCAATTGACACGAGATACATTTGCAAAGGAAGAAGCGAGGTAAGAGGGTCCGTAGAAGAGGAAGGAAGAAAGTGAAGAGAAATAAAGGTCTCCTTGGAGTAAATATAAAAAAAAGAAATGATTGCTTCTATGTTAGACTTCCACCATTTACATATATAAAAGGAGGAAACGCGGGGATAGAAATAAAGCTACGAACGAAAAAGGAGGAAGATGGGAGAAAATTTGTTTAAAAACTTTGTTGAACGTCTCGGATCACATCTTTCCAAAACTAAAGGGGAGGAAGAAGATATTCGCCAAGTTTTTAGGTTAATCCGGAATTTCGAATGTAGTGAAAGTAAAGAAAGGCTAGACGAGCGAGGGGGGAGGTGAAAGAGGGATATAGAAATGGGTAACTAGGTATCTATAGTTTTTCGATACATTTCCATCTTCTAGTTTGCCCCAGAACACTAACGCGCCCCACCTGAAGAAAGAAACCGAAGAGGAAGGATAAAGACAAAGGAATTTCGGACCATTAATCCCTTCGTTGAGGATGAAGGTGATGGAATTGATATTTGAAATCCCTTAGAGTGCGACTTTCATCCTGTTCTCCGCATTATCCTAGAGTTTCTCTTGTAGCTCCCCACCTCCATCCATCAATGGAGTATTTATTCTATGTGGGAGGATTTTGAAGGGAAGCGTGTAGACTAGTCATGTTCTCAAAGATTTGAGCAATACCTTCCCCCCATCCACCAAATACCATAAGCGTTTCCATTACCTGCAAAACCATGCACTGTTCCTAGTGCTGTTCCAAAAGACTAATCCCTTTTGCATACACCGAACCGAACCGATCCATACAAACAAATGTAGAGGGTGGTTTCGTATATAGTTTCTTTCTACCAGGGAGAGCGAAAGAAGTAGAGATTTTCTTCGTTTCCGATGGATACGAAGAGAGATGAAGAGAAAGCTGAGAGAGGGTGACACGTCGAGAATATATTTTATAGCTACTTGCCAGTGTTTCCTGGTAATTCTGTTTGCAGTGGATTTAAAGAAAATCTTGTGTAGATTTCTTGTAATACCCTTCCAAGATAGTACCTCCGTGGAAAGCCAATTCCCGATAATCTGTTTCTTTTCCAATAACCCGCTTTCCTTGAATTTTAAAGGTAGCGGCTCCCATTAAGATTCAAACGGTATTCCCTTATTTTAAGGCTCCCCCCTCACTGAACTGATCATTAGTTCTTTTTCAGCGATTTTCATAATGAATTCCCCAATTGAAAAAAGCTGTTCCAAGATTTAATCTTCCTTGTCTTCCGCCTACCTCCCCATCTTCTTGTTTCATTACTCCGACTCCTTCCCAAAGTAGCTACATAATGTATATACCTACTTTTCCATTTTCCAAAGGACTGGGTTATTCATTAGGATTCGTTTGAGAATAATGTGTTCGCGTCATATAGTCGACTCGTTTTCTCCACCGTGCTTGAGCTATTGCTAGAAGAAGTTACATAGGTAGCCTGGAGCAGCAGGGTCTCACGTGGCCACGTGGGTTTCAATTTCGGATGGGTTGGAGGAAAAGAAAGCAGGGACGTCAAGAAGAAAACTAGATAGCTCCTGGAGTGTATCTCCGGTAACACGCTGTACAAGCTCGGATTTGACAACTCTATTAGAAGAATAGATCTATAATTAAATCGTGAAAAGACGTTCTCCTTCGTTCTCTCCCCCTTCTCCCTGTATTCTTTACATTTATTCAGGCTTGTCTTCCCGGACCCGGATGCGCAATTCCAAAGATACGAATCAATCATCGTCACTTTAAAAGATGGATGATGCCAAAGAAGGATTATTGATAAACAAAATAAAGTGGGCGAACAAGCAATCCCTTTCTACACACCTTCCTTCATCTCGTAGAAGAAGACACAGTAACTGTGCTTTCTTCAGACATGAATCTGATGTTGCGGGGACATGCCGGATAGAGACAAGGCTTAAATTTTTACTCGACTAAGCTCTCATCTGATGAGACTTTGAAAAGAAAGAGAACGTAGCAGGATTTGGGACTGACAAGTGAATAAATACGCGGATATGATCTAGATTCTCCCCAGATTTTTCTTCACATGTAGCTCAACAGCCACCAGGTAGATAATAGTCTAACTTTCTCGGAATCTACAACGCCGCGCCAGCTCCTCTAGAATCTTTCACTGGAACGGCAAGTCTTTAAGGGTTCAAAAGAGAAAGGATGTGTCTGTCTTCTCATGTCGAAATCCTTCTTTGAGTCATCTCATTCTAGCTGACGACAAACGACTCTAGCCTTGTTTTACTCAACTGAGGCTTTTACCTCAAGGATGGAACTTTGAAAAGAAAAGTAAAGTTATAGTAAAGGGGATTGGATGAAGATAGTTAATGCCTCTTCTTGGGAAGGAATAGACAAGTGTATGGTGAGGAACTAGTGCATCTTTTCATTTACCTTAAATAATCTTCTCCTTCTCGAGTCTTAAAGTGACAGTGTGAGGGAAAGGATTTTAAAGTATGAAGAAATGAACAATAAAGAAGATGATGTTATCTTTTGGAAATTTTATGCACATGGTCGCTGCCTCTCAACTTTCCACATTTTGCTTCATCACTCCTCAGTTTACTTTTAATTTACCAGGAAAATAAAAAATAATATCTTGCCACAACTCCCTCCAAATGAACTCTGAAACTTGAGGATTACTCACCTCAGGGAAAAAAAGATTATGGCTACACACACTCCCATCCTTTCTCTTACCTTTACCCTCTAGTCACTTATTCTTCGTCCTTCTCCTCCCGTCTATTCCTCCATCAGTTTGGAATAACTCCACCGGTTTTACAGTCCAACCACCACAGAGAAGCCAACTGGGGACCCGAACTCTGGTTATGCATGCCTTGTGCCCACACCTTATCCACTGTTAGTCTTTGGGAGAAAATTCCTTTTTCTTTAGAAATATATTCTTCCAACTCTTGTTCTTCTTTCTCTTCTTTTCCCTTCCTTCTATTGGCCTGCCCATCTTATTTGCTTCCTCCAGACTTTCTCTCACTCTATTATGTGCATAAGAAGGGCTCCCTTGGCCTGTTGAAAGACACTCTTTCATTCTCTACAAAAGGAACACAGCAGCGAAATTCTGTGAAACCACACAATTTCTTTACCTTGCGAGAACATTCGGAAGAACATGGAGGAGACGAGCCTCCGCTCTAACTTTCACCCTTTTCCTTTACTTTTTCTCTCTAAAATTCTCCTTTCATGTTTTTACCTTATTTTCACTTCTCTTCATCATACATGATACCCCAAGAATAGAAGGTGCCGAGCCGAGGGCTGACTGGCCCAACCAAGCCAAAAGCCTGCGAGGATTTTGGACTACTGAGATCTGGAGAAAAACGTATTTGCACCAATCCCTGGCTTTTTCCTATGATGAATTACTTCGATTTCTTCCTCACCCTTTTCACTCTACATCCTCTACATGCTCCCAAACACATAAATCATGCTCCGTCATTGTTCCTGTATTCTCTCTCCTCTTCTCTAAACACATTCCTCAAATACTGATTCTCAGCGTAAGCGCTACGTGCTCCTTTCCTTGAATCAAGCGGAAGGAAAACGGAATTAAAGTCAAGAGGCTACCAACCACTGCTAAGAAACTCTAGCTCTACTCGCTACACCCTACCAAGATGTAAACATGTGTGTATCCCTATCGTCACTTATTATCCCGAATCCTAGACATCAAATCCACCTCACAATGTTTTCATCCACGAACTTATCCTCCTCAAACAACCCTCAGTAACCCTTTCCCATTCATTAAATCATCATTTTTCTGTCCCACACGTCCTTCTCTTTTCGCTCCTTATCTCTCCGCTACTTTCACTTCAAGATCATCAGCATTAATACGTTCACTCTTGAAAAAAGTATTTAATCAAATAATCCAACTCCTCTCATATGGCTTCATTTATAATACCGATTTTCAATTTCCACCTGACTTTTTCAGAAAAACAAAAACATTCTTCAAGTAACTTGCAGTGTAACTCAACGTCAATCTTCGAATTCTTACGCATGGACGGGATTTATATTTTGCTTTAATCTCGGAATGATATATACGGATACCCCGCTGCTTAAAGCGATTTCAAGCGTCATTCCGTCGTACGAAAAGCATGTATTACAGCTCAAAATGAAACGTATAAGTGTAATTACTCTGGCTCGTTGAGATATTTGAATTGTGATGGCTATGAGCGTAGCGATGGTACATACGAAAAATATACTCACTTGAAATCTAAGCTCAGTGTAACTAAATCCAAAACACTTCACACACATCTCTCAAATACTATAAGCTCAGATGACGTCAAGTTCGTTTGGTGTAACCAATACACTCGAGTAAAAAAAGAAGAGAAACAAAGTTCCCCTGTTCTACGTAGTTTAAACCGTAGCTTTGTTTGTTATTGGAGTAACAGTAGTTGCTTTGAGAAACAGATTTGGAGAAAGTCCGAGAATCACTGTTTTCTCTTTTCTTTTCTTAAAAGGAGGCGGATAGTGTGAAACTTTTGAAGGAGAAAGCTGATCGGTATGCAAAGATACAACTAAAACCCTTTTGGATACATGCCATCAACTTACTTTCACCTCAATACCTCATCCATAACCTGGATTTTTAAATTAACTTCCTCCAAAAAGAGATATTGGGTTAGATAATGGTGGCAGAAAACGAAGGGAGAGTAAGATGGTAATAGATTTCTACTAGGAAAAAGAAGTTAGACCAGTTTTGAGGCATTCAGCTCCAGCCACAGGATCAAAAAAGTTCACGAAGCCATGTACATTTGAACGACATAAGGAGTCTGGTTAAATGTAAAACTAAAACTGGGTTAATAAGAGATGTTTGATGAAAATGGTGACTCTAGAGAAGAAGGAGAGAGGGGGCCTTACAAAGAGTAAATTCTCTAAGGATATTTGAAAGAAGGGGAAAATCATGACAATTTTCTAACGAGCTTGAAATATCCTGTACATTTCTTTCTTTCGGGCGACTAGTAACTAGCAGGGCGAAGAAAGAAGGAAAGTACGAAAGCATAAGGAAGGAAGAGTAAAAAAATCAGAGATTTCTCCTCTTTCCATCATCCAACCCCCTTGTTGGTATCCAGGAGGCTGGTTGACGGGTTTTTGAGGCTGTATGATTTCTAGGAAAAACTTTGATGCTTTCAGTGAATTAGAAAGTAACCAAAGTCGTTACTCTTGACAGGCTAGTTGGAGAAGTGAACGTGCCTTCCCCATTTCTTTCCTTCCTCTTCTCTCTTTTAGTTAAGCGTGACTGGTTGTATGGGAACCATGTATTTTCTTTACGATTGCATAGAAGATTGCAAATCTCTTTAACTGGTTATATTTTTAGGAGGCTGTTGCCTAGGCTTTGGATTTCCTCAGGATAAGGAATGGCTTTGAAATTTCTATGTTCACACAGTTTCATGCTCATTACTTTCGAAAGCTCCTTTTCTCCGGTGGTATCATAACAACTTCTTGCCAAACCCCCTATATCCTTCTAAACGGAAGAGAAAGTAGGAGAAAGCAGGAGAAAGCAGAGGAAGGAGGGGAAGGCAGGCTTTAGAGAAGTAAACATAAGAGCTTTTTTTAGATAGCGAAGACACTACTTCGACAGAAGAGAAAACCAGGGCAAAGCTTAACGGTTTCAAGGAAGGGAGGATATGGAGAAAGATGCTGGGCTGAAAACTAACCTTTCTTTCTGATATAAAAGATTCTTGTGGCGCAATGTTTTTTCAGTTTCCGGTATGAACCTCCTCCACTCTCTTTGCTCTCTCCCCAGGCATGTCCTTTATCTCTATCTTACAAAAATTGAGCATATATACATGGAAACAGGAGCAAGATTTTAAATCCCAATAGGTCTGTCCATCGTTTTCAATTACATCAAACATGAGAAGAGATTCGTAGGATTCCATCTGCTACGAATTGTTTGCCTGCTGGTGCTATATTTCATTTCAGGAGAAAATGAGTAAGCGGATTTCAATCTCTTACTCACTCCCTCACTACCTTTAAGAGCCGAGTCCTTCAAAACTCATCCAGGGAGGGCTGACGCAATTGATTTTTTCGCAACGAATCCGTCTTGGATTACATCAGGGAGAGAAATTGAGGAAGAGAAAGTGGGCGCTATGTTATGCGTAATAGCTCAGCATGAGGAAATCGGAGCGAAAAATAAGATTTGAAATTTTTTCAGAGGCACCGTCTACTTCCCGTACAGACGGATGAGAAAGGGAAGGTGGGATGGATTGAAAGGGGATGCGAAGTATCCATTAAAATCATTTCTTTCCCAGAAAATAAGTTCCCCACCCGTGTTAAAAGGAAATGATGAGAGTGAAAGGAAAGTTGTTTCCTCCTCCTCTTTCTCTGCTCAAGGAGGTCCTGGAATGAGTCTATGACTGACGAGACGAGGAGGGCAGAAGAAGAGCGGCGGAGGAATAGCCTGGCGGTGGTATTCCAGAGGAGAAAACAATAATGTCAGTTGAAAAGAATAGTAAATAAAGGTGGAATGTGTGTAGACGTTCCTTGTATGAGACTATTCTTGTCTAGGAGTGGTGATACATTCCTCGTCTTCTTCTGGATCTATTCCAGGTGAGATGGGTTGAGTTCCGGGGAAAGTACCATTATAATTATTTACCGCTCCGCCTTGATCTTCAACAAACCTTTTCAGTTCTCTCCCAAAGTGCAGTCAAACTGAATCCTACATAAAGTAGGAGGGTTTCTACCGCAATCAGCTCAAATAAATGAACTCTACCTTCTTTTTTTCAAGGGCCATGGGAAAGAGAAACATGTCGCGGGGTTTGGATGCCAAGAAGCAAGTTTCTCTTGCCCCATTACACTCCTACTCTTCCACCGCAAGCCCCTGCCCCATCCTACACGTCCCAGTGTAGAACACACATGTGTAGTTTCGCTAGCTTACTTAGCTGGTAATTCCTCCAGGACAAGTCCGACTCTTTTCTGGCTTTCACTCGCTGATATAGCCAGGCGATCGGACGGAGAGCTTGAAAGTTAGAATAACAACTCGGAGGGGTATCAAACCTAGAGCCAAGTATGCATATAATTACAAGCTCCTTTCATCATTTTGGCTTCGTTCTAATCCAATAGGATTTCTGAATTTCAGGGTTTCCTACTACAAAGAAGAAGTTGCAACACTACATGGCATTTGTGCAGTCTGTTCTCCCACGACTACCATAGCCCACATCCGCGAAAATACATTCATCCCGTCCAGTAGTGAGTCACTCTGAATGTAAAATCTTTTAGAGTTTGCATTTGCAACACACCTTTTCCCTCACGTTCACCTCTTCTAAATGTCTCCGGACACCTGACAGCCAACAAGTGCTGTGCTGTGTTTATAGGCTTTTTTCTTTCCATCAGTAGCGGGACTGATCTAGATCGGAGCTCGCTTAGGACATTTTGGATGGGAATCCCTCTTGGATAAAAGAGTGGCGGAAATAGACAGAGTGAAAGAGAGGCCAAGTTAGTTTTAAATGTAATGTCTATTCTCCTCATTCGCTTCCGCTACCCTTCTCTACACGGGTCCCTTCCTGCCGACAACGTCTTAAAAGCTTAGCACGTCAGGACATGGTGGAAATTTACGAACACAATCTATGCTATCCCATGTTAATTATCAGCGCTTTTAACGGACGATTCCAATCCTAAATTCTTCTTTTACGGTCCAAACCGCTATTTAACACGTACTAACATTGCCATTTTACCTCCTAACAAAAATTCACCAACTTTTATATCCTCGTCTTAAAAGACAAAGCGCTCCTCCCTCTGGAACAAAGCGTTGTAGTTTTCTCTTGCATGCACTCATGCATGTCCCAATCCCTAAATTCCACAAGGATTCTATTGGCTTCCCTTCATCCTTTTTTCCACTGCTAAGCTTTGGAACTTTGCCTTTTCGCCCCGGCTCAACGGTGAATGCGGAATTTAATTTCCTTGATTTCATTCCCACTACGATGGCATTATATACAACAATTACTTTCACCACTGAAAGTCCGTCTTTGTCCCAGGGGAACATACTCGCATCCTTATTTTTAAATAGGCACAGCCGTGACAGAGTAAAATCTCTTAAAATTCCATTCTCTTACCACCCCTCTCCCGTCTTTTTCTATGCGTGTCTTTCACTACCAGATTTAAAGGGAAGCTAAAAATAATATGATCTTTAAAAACCTCTCTTCTCATGCATACCCAATAGGATTTTCTCATTAAACCCTATTGTAGCCTAATTCAGCTCAATAGCTTTAAAAATTAGCTTGTTTAATTCACGCAGTTAAACTTGCACGGATGGGCTGAAACCTACCATCCTTCCGGATTTACTCTATTGTCTGGGGGTCTCTGTTATGGATTGTAACAACATTCCGGAACCTTCTAGGAGTTTTATCACACGGTCTTAAGCCCACACCCACAGAGAAACAACTAAATGACTTTCACATTAACTACACAAGCAATGAAATTAAGAGACTATCGCTAATCCCTTTCTGGTCTCATCCTCTTTCAATTCCCGTTCCTTTTATTCCATTCGCAGCAGTAATCCAGGGATGTTTTGGAAAAAATTTGGAAAGTTTCTCGGTTATAGCTCCAAGAAATATCATTTCAACTCAAATACCCACAACTTTCTCCCAGTAAGTTTTCTTAAGAAAAATACAAATTCCTACAAGCAGAGACCACCATAGAGAGGAAAAATATCTCCGGGAGATATATGGTTATCCCAGGTTACAAGATTCCCCCGAATATTTACTGTTCCCTGTAGCGATTCAGAAACGCTGCCCACTATGTATCCGCCCCAACGGGAGTCAGCTTTTCAGGGAGAAAGTCCATACTTTCTCCATGTTGTAAGCGCCTATTGGCAGCATTAATCACAATTTTTGGCCACTAACACCTACATTTATGATCCAATATCCTTCTAGCCAACTTTCACCTCAATATAAATTCCAATCCGAACATAAACATTTTGATTTACATCCTGTCAACGCATATAAATCCTGACTCCAAGGCAAACTTAAACGTTTACTCAAAATATCAGCTCTAAGGCTTCCAATCCCGTTCTCTTTCCTTTTCCTGCCTATGGGAGTGTCCGTTTTAAGGACGAAGCCGAAGGCCGAGAGAGTCTGGCCTGTCGTCCATTCTTCACAATTTTATAGAATTAAATCCAAAAATTTTGAAGCAAACAAACTCAAGCGCCAAGTCAGGACGGCTAGGAAAGCTAAATGTGCATGGACCTCTCTCATAACTTTCCCAGGGACTTTCACCTCCCGGTCCAAGGACTCTTGAGAAAGTCCAGCATCCCTTTCTTTCATACATCTTTCCAACTGAACGGGGTCCAACTATTATACAAGAGGACATTCACTGTGATCATTCATGTACGTACACATTTCCACAAGATTCAACATTCTTTACTTCTCAGTAATTTCATTCTTTCCTTCATGCTCCAGTATCGCTCGAATTTTGGTTTAATTTCTCATCTTAGTAGCTACTGGATGCAAGTAATTTTTACGGTGGTAAGTTTGTAAATCTATATATATGTACATAAGAGAGAAGGTCCTCCAAAATCTATCCAACCCAGCCAACCATTTGAAGCCAAGTCCTCTGCTAACATTTATCTTTTCCTTACAGCTCCTACAATTAATGTAATGTAAAAGTATCGTATTTCCAGTACTTACTATCTCAGAAGCGATAAGTTGAAGTAGGCTCGAGCGTGGACTGGATTTATCCTTAGAGCTGTAAAAAACAAACAGTTTCGTTTAATTCAGTTATTGTCAAATGTGTCAATGGAATATAATGAATGAGAAATGCAGCGCAAAAAGTTGTGAGCACCGACTTTCCCCAAGTCTAAGCGGATAATCTCAGCGTAATTTCTTACCTTGTTGAAAATGTTCCTCTGCTTCCGCAGTATCGTTAAGTAATGTTCCCAAATTGTTATGAGCACTGGCATGATTTGGCCATAGCCTGGAAGAAAAAATGATTATTGATAATTATAGAAAAAGAAGTACAGGTTTACATCATAAGCTGTATTAAAATAAGCAATTCATCAGCGAATTACAACTTTTATAGATTTCCGACGTCAGGAAGATTGCAGCTAGATTTTTGTTTTAAGTTCTTTTAATGCTCAATGGGTCTAGGTAGCAGAGAGAGGCCTGAGAGGCGTAAGAGAATTAATTTTTATCCATTTTCCCACTTAGAATTAGAATACAATTAGTATGCGATTACAGGATGGTAATTTCCGGATGAAATTTAGACGGACGGTTTTCAGGATTAATTCCATGGGCGTAGAATATGAGTTATTGAATTAAGTTTTTAAATTTTTATTTCCAGCTTATAGGAAGAAATGGAGGAAGAGCCGGATGAGAATTGCATTACTCGCATTTATCCCGGCCGGATGGAGTCCCTCGTGTAAATTAAATTGTTAAGGAGAGTATTTTTAAGTTGTATTAATGTAGGACATGGGAAGAAAGATGATGGAGATAAATAATTGTAGGAGTGAAACAGGGTGTTCCGCATCATAACGTGGAGGGATGGACTATGGAAGGCGGAATAGTGGAGTAAGAATGTTTTCTCATGGAGTAAGCAGTTGTGAATCATCCTTATGCGCTCTGGATGAAAAATAATGTAATTTCATGAGTCGGCAGATCCGAAAATAATGCATACGCACGCATCAATGCTTCCTTACACATGTTCTTCAGGGTAATGCCTCGACTGAATTCAGAGAAAATATACTTGTGAAGTCGGCGGGATGGCGGAATAGTTCCCAAATCAGGATTTTCTCTTGTCTCGTCCCTCATCCTCCTCCTATATATTGCTGGTACAAGAAAGGAGCAAAGTTTTAGGGGTGGTGGAGGAGAAGGCTTATGGAGGTAGTACAATTACCAAATTCAACGTGAACTCAAGGGAAAAGAAAAGGAGAAAAGTGGGAGACAGAGATTGGTGGAGATGTCATAAAAAGTAATCCTCCAAGAGTATTTTACATACAGTTCAAATGTAAATGCAGACGCATACAGCATCTCTCGGGCAAGCTTTCCCCTCTCCCAATTTTTGAGTAGCAAACTTGCTTTCTCCACCAGCCCGCACTCCTCTCTCTACCCCACACAACACACCCATATATGCACACACGCTCTTGCAATACTTTTCAAATCCTCTCAAATAATACAGAAGCCATCGCGCTAGGCTAGGCTAGTGAAGCCGGTATTCGTTTATACATCTACATTATACTCACAATTTCTTTCCAGCTTTCTCCCAATCTTGGGCCCATTCGCCTTCCCAAGTCCTTCAAATCCCTCGTATTTCTCTTCTCCCGCCTCCCCTCTCAACCACTTGGAATCCCAACCCTGTACTCCTGTACTCCCTCGCTTTCTTTACAGCTATCATACCTCATCTCGTAATCTCCCCCAAAAGGTAAAGACTTGAAGAAAAAATTATCTCATTTTCATAGCAACTCAACGATAATTTGCAGATATTAAATAATGATTACGGAGGGAAAATATGCCGAGACGGAACTGTAACTGAGCGAAAATTTACTTTTTACCCTCACTGTATCATGTGACAATGACAAATTTTTCACTCTCATCTCACTCTTAGCTAGCTTTCCCTCATTCCTCCTCCTTGCTCTTTCTCATCTCTCTCCCGTATCTTTAAACTTGAACCTTCAATCTCCACATACATCCTCATGTATTTTTACGACACACTATTTTTTCTTTTACGAGAAATTTTCTATTTTTTCAACCAATTCTTCATCTCCCAACTTCCCATTACTCACAGCTCCTCTCTCCTATATTTCTCCAAATCTTTCTTCTCCTTCGTCTTCTTTCTCCTGCTACTTCTTCAAGATAAACATCGACCATCAACCATACTATACTGAGTTAGATATCTTTCTCCATGCAAGCAAGGAAGCTAAACATTCTTTCTCTTCCAACTCAACCTCCTTACTCAATAGCTCCAATCTCTTTTTTTATTCCATGGCTCTAGTCTGGAAGAGATAGGATGTAATACTCCATATTATACCTCCATATCGCATCAAAAAATTATGATGATTGCATTTTTCATCATCTTACAATGGCGGAGTGAATACTAAAAACTGGTTCTTCCCCACCGCTCTCTATTCACACACACACTCCCACGCATGTAGTGTACATGGTATCTCGTTATCATCCCAAAATACCCACTTCCCCATCACGAAACCGAGGTTTTCCTCCACTTACACAATATGCTCAAATTCTGGTTCTCTCCCTCAAGAAGTACTTACACATTTCCATCATCATTTGTCACTTTCTCTTGCGATATTACTACCCGAATCATCCTCCATCCGAATCCCTCCAACCCCACTACCCCACCGTCCCTTAAACCTCGAAGGATAGTAGCGGGAAACAGGCTATTACGAGGACTTAGATTCCAAGCGTTGCTCACTTCCTTTGGCCTACACAACTACTTTTTTCTCTCTTCGCTTTCTCTGAGGAGAAACAGATGAAGCCTTGGTCTCAGACGCTTTCCCTACGCAATCACATCAACCCATCCTTTCCCCAGTTAAGCTTGTAATAGAGGACATAAAATCCGGATTTGGATTCTATCCCTTTCTCCTTTCTCATGCATACTCTACTGTCACCTTGAGAGTAGATTCATGCAAGAAGAAGTAAGGACGGAAAAGAGGACTTTCTCTCTGAATGGAAGGCGAAGAGAGACGCTGTAAAATCTTGCATAAGCGCGGTGAAAAATGCAATTATGTTCTATCTTGCTCTCTTTCTCTTATAACAGAGGATATTAGGAGGAGAAGCTTTCGAGTTTTCCTCTATCAAAATATTATAAATTATTAGCATCATCAAGGAAGCAAATCATAAGCATAAGCCCTGCTCTACTTGTATCCTCTACAGAGCCACTTATTACAAACAATACCGACTCCTGACCGTAAACTAAGATTACGTGCTGACAAAACTTGTATATATAACTTATAGCCCTACATGACTTTCACTTGAACTTTCTCCACGCCTTCACAATATTCTGCAATATATTCCTTGCCATCACCATGTGGAACAAGAGGAGCAGAAGGATTCCACTTCCCCGATTCACTTCTACAGCGCATTCATTCTAATAAGTCAGGCATTTCTTCTTGGGACTCGGTCATGCAGCTAGCCGTCCATTCATCTCTCCGTAGCTTTCTCCTCTCTTTAAGAGTATATCCATCCACATCATGAACGCTGAGGAGAAGGAAGTAGAGAATACGTTAAGATGAAAACTACAAGTTGTGGAGAACAAGACTCCCTTCCTGTAAGACGATCACCTATCCGGGGTATTTTCCACCGTGCTCAAATTTTAAGTAGTTTGAAATTAAATAGCCCTCCAACTACCATAATATGAATATTAGAAAAGCTTGACTCTCTCTCTCTCTCTCTCTCTCTCACGCACAGGGAATGCATTAAGCTCAGTTCCCATCCATGAATTCGCCAGTGGAGTGTAGAAAGTATGGAGAAGCCAGGCCAGGAAGAAGAAACTTACACAAAACCAGACGAGCACCCTCCTCTCAACCTAGTCCCAACATTTAGGCTCCTATACTCGTTCTTATTAGAGAGAGAAAAGAGAGACGAGGAAGGGGTAAACGAGAATAAATAGGGTTTAGCAAAGAAAAGAACAAGGGCCTTACTATTCCCCCTACTTATACGAGAAGAAATGTTGAGGAGAACATGAGGAGAGAGGAGAAGGAAGACGGAGAAGACGAGGGAAGGAGATGGGAGAAAGGAGGCAGATATTCTCCCACAGCTATTCCCATTCTAACATGGATCATGCAATACATGTACTAAAGAAAATTTGAATTTCCAACCTTCATCCTCCTCTGGAGCTCATTCTTTATGTCCTCTTTCCTTCTGTTCCCTCTCGCCTTTCCCAAACAGTCATGCTTCCTCCCTTAATATGGACGTAAAGGAATTTCACATTATGAAATACCCGGCAGTTTCTTCATGTATTCCTTTCTCAGAAATCTCAACCAACATGTGAAAAGGGTAGTTGCTCTTCCTGAACCTAGATTTAGCACTCGAAGGATTTGCCGGAACTCAACCTTCTACCCATTACCGTCCCATTTCCCGAGTGTAAAACCCACGGGAAAGAGCTACGGAGAGGATCTCCCTCCGCAGCAAACTTACTCCTTTTCAGCCCTTCCCAAGGCAGTGAAACAAATCATGATAATGTGATACTTTGCGGGAAAGAAACAATTACTAGTACTTATGTGGAAACAAAACGAGAATGCAAATCTTCATCCCACAGATTCCTACCTATCTACCACCACTGCCGCCGCCACTCGCTATCCATACGCAGCCACCCACTCCTCTACCTACCCCTTCTCTCTATAACCTGATTCTAGTCTAGAGCGGAAGCCACCCGCCTCTCCCTGCTTTCACCCCGACCGGGAGAAGATAACTTCCGTATGCGTAACTCCAACACACATTATAATCTTGTTCAAAATTCTAAGTACTTGATGCATCCTTCAGACTCTAAATTCACGCAACATAGGGGCATAACAGTCTTCATTCCCATCTCCATACCACTGCTGTAGTCAGTCTTTATGTGACGTATTGGCATGGCGCTTTCTCTGCTTTCATCCTTTCCTCAAACTTCAAATGACTTTCACACCGCTCTTTTGTATCCCCCGTCCTCTCCCTTCACGTACTCAATTTCTCCTCCTATCTCCTTTTTTACCACCCCACAAAGTCCATCCTCCAAACCTCAACATCTCTCCATCACATCTTGTCCAAAAGAAAGACGCGTCTTTTACAGAATTACATACAAAATCTGCCCAAGAATTCTACGCCGTATCGACTTACAGGATCATTTCATTCACTTCACGTGGCATTTTTCCTTACTGGGTGCTGCACATTCTTCCGGTCTACAACTTACTACTCCTTGTTCCTACTCAATGATCTTTTCCCTGCTTCAAGCTTCACTACCTAGTACCTTAGCTTTTTATCTTCCATCTTGTATTACTCTTTTATCAACTTTCGCTTCCTCTCATCTTAACCCAAGAATCATAGACTATCAAACACCCTCCCCTTTTATTCTTCAATTTTGGCCCTTTCTCCCCAATTGCTTACTTATTTGCCACAACAGTCCTTCAACTATTACTACATACCGTATTCCATTACGTCTTCGTTTTTCGGTTTCTTGCTCAGCATTTACTTTTAGTGAGTGACTATTCCTTAAATTTTCCCATTTTCTTAGCTACTTCACTATACTTACTTTCCTTTTCCCTCGAAACCAATCCCCTAAAGCAGCCTTGTGCATATGATGATACTAGATGGAGGAATAAATTAATATCAAGTACATTCCAATTCTATCCGATAACTTTCATTACTTTCCTTCATTACGGAGAAAGCTACTACATGTAGATAAAGAGAGGAGGAGGTTCTTGTAGGAAATTTACAGCCCTAAAGAATAAATCTTCTCAATGATATTTCAGACACATGGTTCACATATGGTCACACGTGGTTCTTACTTCTAGTAGGCCGTATTGACCCATCCACGTTCTCCCGATCTCTCTTTTTCTTTACACCTTGTCTTTACCCCAAGTTGCCACTTTAGTTGCTCATAAAAATTCCATTCCAGCCACCACTCATCACTCAGTATTATTTTCCTTTCTTGAGCTTATTTCTGTGGAGGTGAAAGTAGTTGGAGAAAGCAGGATTAGACATAGTAACCAGGGGAAAGCACGTAATCTGGATTGGTAATCCAAATAAAAATTCCTCCCATCCCACAAAATAATTCAGTATTTAAGCTCCGCATTTGGCTTCCACATAGTTACAACATTCATCCCAGAAATCTTTCCCTCCAAAAAGGAGGAAGCTGGTAGAGAGACAGAGAGTGACTCTGATACTGCAATTTATTGTTTCAATGCTACCGATTCCTTTCGACTTCCCAAAAAGTCTTTTTCTTTTGAAAGCACTCGCTTTATTTCCGCCCATCTTTAATTCACCTGCTATTTTCTCTCTTATATCTTTCCCCGTGCTTAATATCGATACTGCGACTAGCATATAGTTTCCAACCAGACAGACTGAAGTTACAGAAGCATCCTACATGATGCCGAGAGAGAAATAGACTGAGTTGGCTGAGAGATTTCTCCAAGATACCCATGTATCCACACGAGTTCCGTTCTGCATACACGTGGAGTGAAGTAAAGATTCCGCTTATTCAACTCCTTTCCCACTTAAAGATCGGAATGGTGCTACATCTGAAACAATGGCCATTCTTCAAGTCATGAGCCACCAGATCCTCTTAGGCTTTTACCTGTGAGGTTGGAAGCATTTCGATGTCTTTTTGTCTCCTCTCAGAACTCCGAAAAGGAAAGAGGAAGAGAGATTGCACTAAGCGTAGCTTAGCTCCTCCGGAAAAAGATTTCGCTGATTCATGAATCTTTTCTTAGTAGCAATATTCATTAGTTCCCCCGGATTATATCCCTCCTTTTCTTCCAAGTTTATCAACATTCTTATCATTAGCCAGCTCCATATTTTGCGTCTTCTGACCCCAGTACTAATGGTTCCAAGAAAACAGAGCAACAGGAAATTCAAGGAGGATACACACAAGTAAATGATGAGGTATCGGCGATCGGGGTACTTTAACAGGGTAAGATTGCTAGCTATAGGCTGATATTATTTTTGTATCGTTTATAGATATATATGTATAATACTCTTGCCATTATAACAAAAAACTTCATGACTCGGTGGGAAGTGGGAAGACGGTATTTCTGAATTAGAGAACAGGGTTAATGGTAGGGATTAATCCGAGTGTTGGACCAGTAATAGCTGTTAAATGCTTGTACCTTTTGGGAACCCCTCTTATTGTGGCTAAGACTGATAGACACAAATATCACAAGCGAAGCAAGTAAAGTAAAACATGCGAAAGGAGGCCCTCTTAGTTTTACGAAACGTCCTTTGCATAACGTACTTACAATGAACCACCGGCCACTGAAAGCAGGAAGGTGAAGGTTGATATGGTTTGGTGGATTATTTTTAGAAGAATTAATGAAGACGGTAATTTGATAAAAAATTAGGTAAGTTTGTGAACATGCGTATATAGTGAGGTAAGAGTGCCTATATAGTTTTACATAAACGGTGCGGTGAAAGCAAGAAATGATATTTTCACCTCATTATTATTAATGACCCTGAATTATTTTTTTGCATCAGCTCCTTGATAAATCAAGTGTATTTTTGGTGATTCCGTCCCCACTTTGCTACTTTTTCCGAAGAAGAAGTAAAATAGGGTTAGTACCTCAAATACACCGGTAAAGCTGAGGGCTGTCTCAAGAGAAAATGGCATAAATTTCTTATGGGTAGAAATTCTGGAATGGCCTGGAATAATATTCATTTTGAGATGGAGCAGAATCATAAAGAAAATTGGTCGCTGGGCATTAGTTGCTTTGCTCGCCTTTATTTACACCTAAGGAGAAGGATAGAAGGAAAATTGAGAGAGAGCGAGAGAAAGAGAGTTTAAATTTGAGTAATAAAAAATGGAAATTTTCACAGTGCAGACTTGTCTATCTTAAAAGGTAAATTATGAATTGCGGGAAGTACAACGAATTGGGTGACACTCGTCTCGAGGTGTGCGTGGAGAGGATCTCCGAGCTCAATAAATATGATAAGAGCTGCCCGGGTATTAAATTTGTAATGAGGAATATGCGGAAAGGAAAAAATGAATGTAGTTGATGACAGGAAATGTCAAAGTGGTTCTCTCCCAAGACAGAGCTGTCGCGCTGGCATTCTCTAAAACTGTCTACATTGTGAGCTTGAGGTATGCTATTTCCGCAAAACCCTAGTCACTGTGTCACTTGTACTTGTCCCCCTCCCCCAACATCACCACACCATCACACCACGACAACACACTACCAGTGCGACGAGGATTGAGGATGAGTACGAGTACTTGGCAAAGTTATAGTATTCATAAGGTCAGCCGACAGGACTATTATCTTGGACAAGTTTCCACCCCCTCACGTTTAGCTTAGCTTATAGGGATGTCGATGATGGTTCGGTGGGTGGGTAGTGGATGGGCGGAGAAAGGTGGATGAGAAAAGTGTTCATCGACCTTCTTGTTTCCTTGTCTCCTTCTTTAGGCATCTATTATGTATGTTGGCCAAGGATGTTGGTGGCCCGGCTTTTAGCCCGGCTACACTTTTTGAGTAATCCGAATAGAAGGGTCCAATTCTTTGAATTTTGGTTAGCCGGGCTATGCAGCTCATATTGTTATATGCGGTAGTCGGGCTACCCAAATGTCCCAAACGGGATAATTTTCCTTCCGTGGCCGGGCTACCAACAAGCTTGATGTTGGCTTGAGATGTCGATAGTAGAATTCTCTCTCGGGGAGGGAGTTGTTGTAGGTGAAAAGTAATCTTATTTTATGCACGCACATTCTATTTCTCTCCTCCCTCCCTCCTCCCTCCCCCCTCTCTCTTCTGTCTTCCTTAGGTATTCCTTGGGGGCGGGTGTATTTACAGGATTTAATAAGAGCTCCACTCCTTCTTTCCCTCTTCCCACTTAAGCGACGCATTTGTTTTCTCCCCGGCCCATCATACCTAAGTCCCGTATCTAAATTCAAGAGCCAAGTGTCAGATTCGGACAACAACTTCCCTCCGTACAATAATAGCATCAGTTCACTATCCGTCCCCAGCAACCCACTCCAACACTTCTTTTATCTTTACCGCCTTCTTTCTTCCTCAACCTCTTTGCCTTTATCCAGACTATTAGCAGAAGAGATATTTTTTCTCCTGGCTCACCAAACTAGCTTGCATAGCATAACACAATCAAGAGTCCGGCTCTTCTTCTTCTCTACCTATTGTGACCACAGAGAAAAAAGAAATCGGGCTAAACCCATCCAAACCTCAGATTTCTTCCCTACTTGAAACCAATCACCCGTTAACCAAGCCACCTTAACTTTTACCAACATTTGTGGAGAAAAGGACTGATCCCCTTTCTTTTCCCCAGATAGTTTTCAACTCCTTTCTCTTCCACACTTTTCCCCTGGCTTGACACGCTTCTTCAACCCACTACTCACTACACACGGATTGTAGTGGAATGATGCCTTGGGATACGAGTTGGTGTCGGTATTAAGGTGGAGGAAAAGTGTGGGGAGAGCTGAGAGAAAGTGGGAGAAGAAGAAGACACCCTGAGAGAAAGTTAGAAG
This sequence comes from Sminthurides aquaticus, assembly GCA_906901655.1. Classification (NCBI taxonomy): domain Eukaryota; kingdom Metazoa; phylum Arthropoda; class Collembola; order Symphypleona; family Sminthurididae; genus Sminthurides; species Sminthurides aquaticus. Next base: position 1,922,646 of record CAJQTT010000001.1, read on the forward strand.
AAAGAAAAGACAATTTTCATTACAAGTATAACTATAGTAGCTACATTTCCTTTTCGTGTTTTCGAGGGAACGAAGAAGAAAAATAAAGAGAAGGCTGTGGGGGAAAATGGAGAAAGCAAGGGGACATTTCCCTAGTTGTGACAGAGTCTCCACGTTCTCATACAATATTAAGAGCATCTCCACACGAAACATAGGACTACAAGAGCAACTCTCGCGTCGAAGATGGCCAAAGTGAGTCTTGGGAAGAAGACTTGAGTCTTGGGATTTTTTCTTTTTCCTAGTCCTTTAGCCAACAAACTAATTTAATAGCGCCTATTCTCAATTGAAATATCAAACTCGGCTTTACTCTCTGTCTAGAGAAATCAGGGAAATAATGCCACTATCCTTCTTCTACCTCCACTTTATCCACATCTATCCTCCTCCTCCTTTCCTTTCTTTATGTTCGCCTCCTCCGCTTAGTTACGTAATCGTATGTAAGTAAATGTCCTAGGGATGTGCGATTGAAATGTGGGGGTGGTAAAAGTACATACATGGGTAACTTGTTTCTTCTCTGTTCAAAAGGATTTAACTTAATACTCCCTATTGACACCACAGACTATTTTCCGTGGTCACCGGGCCGTGATGCCGAGAGGTAGGGAATGGTAGCCCTAAATCTCGAGCCCGCAGTCTGCGGGCCGCAGAACGGATATGTAGGCTTCCAAACTCTTCTTCATGTGGGCAAAGAGTTGGACTGTTAACAAACAAGCTTCTTGAGTCGTTTTTCAGCTCCTTGCTCCAGCTCAATAAATCATGTTGGCCCTTTCAAAGGGCATGCACAACCTGGAAAATCCACAACAACACCTTTGAACTCCTCATGACTATTTCCTTTGCTATTCTCTCTCTCTCTCTCTCTTCCTCCATCTCGTCTACCTCTGCTCTCACCAATGACAGCCCTTTCTTCTTTCACCATCCTTTTTCCTTTTATCTAGATACCATTGAGGAGTTCAATTTAAACAGTACACCCATATGTGCTCAAGAAATCAGACACTTTTCTCTCTGCCTGCTAGCCCAGCAACAAGGAAAACATAAAGGGCTCAGCGTCCCACCATCCCCATCCTTCTCCACTATTGCTCCCTATTATTACTTTGTACAAAAGGAATCTGATTCCGAAAGATTATCGAAAGAGAGGAAAGAAATGCCGCTAACGATTCGCTTCCTCTTACAAGTAACTTAAGCCGCTGAAAGTCGTCTTTCCTCAAAGTTTAGACAGGCTCATCATACTCATCCCCCCCGACATACCTACCCTGGCCACAGTCTCCTTGAGTCCCTGAGAGATCTTTCTGAGTCTGATACTTGAAATGATTGAATCAGTTTCCGGAGAGGAAGAGATCCTCAAGGATTTTCCATCCAATTCTAAACCTTCACCTCCGTAATTAACAACGTATCCATCTCATCTTAATATCTTCCTGTCACACGCCACAGACCTGTTCTCTCACTCCTGTGTGCATAAGAGCATCAAGTTAATGAATCTTCTTCTCACTCCTCGAACCATCTACCTGATACACTAGACTTGGGAATAGGGCATGACGTCTTGAAGGGAGAATCTGACTTAAGAGCTACACTACATCCCAAGGAATTGAAGCAGGAAAGAAGTAGAACCACTTTCTCTGACTTTCTCCTTGAATGAATCCCCACACACTCAGACAAATATATATACAATACGCACACAACACACACACACGAATATCTCTCCGGGGTCGCAGAGGATGAAGAATGATGCGGCCAAGGTTTCAAAAATGCCACGCGAACCCTCCCTTTAAGTCTACAGCGTTCTACGTTCTTCCTCTTCTTGCTAAAAAACGTATGAAAGCCATGGAGGTAGAGTAAGACGAAGGAGGAGACGGTGAAAAAGTAATGGATAAAGCGGGAGATGAGGAAGGTAGAGAGCTTTATACATAAGAAGATGGGTCGTGGGCGTTGGAAGAAGGAAGGAAGGACGGGAATATCATTGAAAAGTCAACTACATACAACTGTCACAGAGGGAGTAATAAAAAAATTCTAGACAGCTCCGGAACAAGCAATCCTCTTTGGCCAGGTCTTCCGAGAGTGGTTAGGTTTAAGTGATAGAAGTGGGTAAAGTGAAATTTAAGAGAAGGTTAAACGACTTGAAAGTCTGTAGAGAGCAAGTAAAGCCAGGGTGTACACCAAAAAAAGAATAAAAACATATTCAGTTTGTGTCCTCTGTCAAAAAAGAACTTGACAAAGATGTCTACTCCTTCCAGCCCTTTCTCCCACGAGTCTCCCTCTGAACAATACCAGAGATTGCTGGATAATAGCATCCCTCTTATTCCCAATGCTTCCCCCGAGAATTTCATCGAGTTTTCCCTCTATTATTTGTCTCCTCTTTATTATCCCTGTCCATCCCTTCCTTCAACCTACCTCTTCCGTCCTCTGTACATGCATGCAAACTTAATCCAGCAGACCAACCAAACCACCCAGCCAGTCACCTTCCTATCAAATGTATTACATTTATCCCCTCCCCAACCCCTGTCTTTCCCACTCCCCCACCCTTCCCATATGTTTCCTTTTTTCTCCCTTCGCTGACTTTCTCCTCTCACCATGAAAATGTCATCTAGCTTTCTAATCTCTGTCACCATTTCTCTTTCCTCATCTTCACCCATTGTTTCCAACTTTTCCCCTTTGTCAAAGTCCGCACCTCCCTCCTAGAGTTTTGAAGTCTTGCTCGAATGGGTTATATGCATATAGGCACTCAACCTTACATTTAAAAATCCTCTCCCCTCATCACTCACTCACCTAGACGCTTTACTAATGCATTAATATCTTGTACCTTTCGGCTATTTCCAAGAGAAACACAGCATCACCAGGAATTTTATTCTCCTCTTTCTTTCACTCTTCGTAGAAAAAGTCATAATTTCTCTCCTTCCTTTGACTGCATCTGCATGAATTCCCAGTCAGAGGAGCAATATAAGCTTATATAAGCTTAAGTTAAACAAAATCTTATTTTCGTAAAAAATTAATCATGTATCACTTTCATTCATCCATTTCCAATATTTAGCGGATGCTTTCAACAAACCTTCTTCCGATCCTTCAACTAATCTAGTTTTCCCAGGCTCACGCAACAACATCGGTATTATGTATAGCTCCCTCCAGACTCCACTGTCTTCCACCAATTCTACTTTTGGCATAATCACTTGCTTATCTTGAGGTGAAAACAAGTGATTCTAGCGAAAAGATGAGCAGGCGAATGGTTCTCACCCTCCTGAAAAACATGCAATGATCCCATAAACACTTGTCACAGCTTAGGCTGCTACATGCTACATTAAGCAAAACTGTTATAATGGTCCCCTTCCCGTGGAAATTTCATGGATTCCATCGGAAGGGACAGCCTTTAACATGTGCTTCTTGTGAGAATGCTTTCACCGGGCACTAATTGAAGAAAATGTAAGCAAACTATGGGCTAGTAGTGAATAGCTGTCATGTGTTAGGGAATCTGTGAAGCGGGAAAGAGGATAATTGCATGAGCTTATGTAGCGGATGCATGCATGAATATATATTACAGTTGTTGTTTCCATAATCACCAGGGTCTAAAAGGATGTGAAGTTGGCTGAAAATTCGGCCGGGTTTAATTCGTGCCAGAAGAAGATTTGTAAAGCTTAATAATTTGAAACTCTGCAATAGGTATTGTTTTAAGCTTTCAACGTTTACCTTCTCCCCCTGGAAGCAAGCTTCCTGGATGTGGATGTGGGGTACATTTTGATGAAGAGAAAGCATTAATCTTCATTCCGGGAACATATGCATCAATCGTATTATAAAAGTGACGCGACTAAAATCTAGCCCTTGTTATTAGCCCACCGACATGGCATCCGGGATGAAGGGGAAGTAGGATTTGAGCAGATATGTGGGCACAGCTTTAAAAGTTTTAGGGCGACTTAACTTTGGGACAAGACTCTAAGCCCGTCTGATAAGGACAGAGCGAGAAGAAGGCGGCGTAATAGAGAGTTTCTTGTCTTGTCAGAAAACCTTTCTCTTTCGGAATTTCCCTTGTTCTTCACATTGCACCGTCTCCCTATCCTTCTCTCCACCCCTGTAGCCTGTAGCGTCAGCACCAAGCTAATCAATCCATATCCGTCCCACGTAGTTGCTTTCACCAGCAGTATCCAACTATCTTAACAGGCCAATAGACCAATCCCCCGGCTGCTTTCTCCGACAAAACTTTTACGGAGCTGGGGCAAAGGACATGGGGCATCTTCTCCTAATTTACGGCTCTAATAAGAGAAAGAGAGTATCTTCAGTGTATGTTCCATGTGGGCATGACAAGGTGATATTAGTTTCCTTTTCTACACTCGTACACTCTTCGTCGTTTATACATGTACATGCTGATAAATCGATGGGATGCTTATTTTTCTCGTATGTTTGCTAAGTTTTTTCTGCACTAATTGTAGTGGCTTGTTAAAAATCTGCGACAACAATAGGTTTTCTCTGCCCGCAGAAGACGGTAACAAAGAATACATAGAATGAAAGATACTTGTTCTTTATTGGTACGCTGGCTTGAGGAGGAAAAAGATAATGAGGATGAGGAAGCGGAGGAGGATGTTCAAGAATTAGCAAGGACTGAGGATAAGTGGGAGAGAGAAGATGGAGAGAACGTGGGATGGATGTAGTAATACAGAGTGAAATGAGGTCCTTAAAATGAGTGGTGGTTATACGGGGTGGTCGGGTTGTGTATTGCGGGCGGGTAGAATCTGGAGACGAGTTGGAGGAAGAGAGAAAAGCATATTGGGAAATTAACTGGAAGAGACAGCGCTATATGTACGAGACACTTATATCGTTAATTAGTGTGCTAAGAAGAATAAGAGTGGGTACGTATCTATGTGTAATGTTTGGTGGAGTGAATACCTTGGAAGGGTCCGTACCACCGTACCCCTGACAGGATAAGATGTAGGAGGAATTTATTGGATGATGAAAAAAATTTCGCTTCTGTATTCCGCCCGCTCTACTACCCTTGTCTTCTCTCCCCGCTAAATCAAATCTTTAAAAACCAGTGAAAATATTCGCGAAAGGATTTCTAGAGACGTATAGCGTTTGTGTCCTCCCTCCCTCCCTTTTGTCTCATTCATTCCTGGTTGGTACAGCAGCTTTGGAACTTGAATATATGTTCGTCTTTGCCCAGTTGAGCAAATGGCCGTGTACTTATACGGGGCGGAAGATGGGGAGTTTTCCAACTCCTTTCCCACATACATGTCTCTGAAAGGTTCGTGTGGCGTGAACATTTCTTGCTGGAATTCAAACACAATCACATGACGGTTCTTGTTTGTAACTTTTGTCCCTCGCACTCCTCAAGATGGCCCATTAGCCTAGTAAGTACAGAGTTCTGGAGGACCCGTTGTGCTTTTTCCGATTAGCAGAAATACAAGGGCGAAGAAGAGACAGGGACGGAGGAATGGAGGAAAGGGTGCGAGAAACAAGTAGAGAAGCTGTAAAGAGCTTTTGCTTTTGTGTCTCTGTCTCTGTTTCCCTTGCTCTGTCTGTCTACGTTCTGCATTCTGCTTTCTCTTTTTCAAGCAAAGCAGGAGGGTAATAAGAGATAGCGAAAAAGGAAAGATGGGACGGGAGAGAAGCAGAGGGAGGGGATGGAGAAAAAGGAGATGGTTACGCATGTTTAGTGAAGGAAATCGACCAAACTTGTATAGGTTAGAAAAAGACAAGACATGATGATGATGGGCTTTGTGAGGCATACAAGTAAAAATCAATCACTGTACTCCTACATTACAATCTTTGCTCACATTTCCCATTCTCTACTCCACCAGCTTTCACTTCCCTCTCCTTTGAAGTTAACTAAAACCTTTTCCCTTTGCCTACTTGTTTTCCAGTGCTTGCCTCCCTCCCTGGGTTAAAGACGGCCCGAAAAACTTGACGATTTTTTACTTTAACAGCCTTCAATGCGCCACTTTCACCTGGCCAGGACCAACACCGACAAGACGCTATATCCATTCAGCTATCTTCTATAGCAAACCGTTCCAAGTATTGATTTCTAGTTTATTCAAAATAAACCCACGCTTTTTCCATACCGCCAACCGGTCTCTATATACCTTTCTTCTTACTTCTTGCTGAGGAATACCTTTCCCTCACTAGGGAATATATAACTTGTTCCCTCCACCTCTTTCTGTTTTTCTTCTTCACTGTCCCTCAACTTTTTATTCTTCCTCCGCTTTCCCATCCACTTGAGCTTTCTCTTCCGCCCCAGGCAGCATCTCGTTTATGAGAAAGAAGCAACTATTCCTCCGGCTGATGAATGAAAAACCAAGTCTTGTTAGATTTTCGCCAAATACTTTCACCAGATTATTTACCGGGATACGCGCTCCATATACTCGGATACAAGAGACAGCGTTATAAAGTATGAACGACTCCACCAGACCGACATGATCAAGTATACATGTTGCGCCAAAATCCGGAATGTGTGTAGACGGAAGGAAGCGGAGCTTTTCTTTAAAAACCTCCCTTAAATTCTTCGTCAAGAAGGAAGAGAATGTGAAAAAATACTTTTCCTCCCAAAATCTGTACATAGATGGGATATATTTATATTCTCGGGCGAATTGCATTAAAAATGCTCCGTCTTCAACATTCATCTCTTTAGGAGCATCTATTGGGTCGGGTTGAGCTGACTCCTGAACAGAGTGTTGCTACGAACGTGATGACATGCTTTCTCCTAAGTCTTCGTCTTACCCATCGTTCCCTTTCTGTATTCGTATCAACTTTCAAGAGTAGTCTTTAATGTACACATATTGTTACCTTATCTATTCTACAAACCAATCAGTTCCCTCCCTTTCTCCTCCTCATGTAAAATTCATTGTAGGACCGGAAGACCGGAAATAGATAAAGCTTAGGTCTGAATACCAAGGAGAAGACGAGTTACATGTAATATGCTTGGCTAAGCTGAAATTAGAACTCCTTTCACATTTATCCTCTGATGCGGTCTGAATACATTGGAATACATTATTCCTTCTCAAATATAGCTTCACCCATTCCAGCCGTGTGGTCCTTTTTCAGTGTAACTCTCACAAAAGCATACCACCGCCATCACCTCCGTTCTCCAATAACGATACATGTCCTTTACAACAAAACTGACTGTTACATACCTATGGGTTCCCCAAAACCCAGGACTTTTCCTAAAGGGAATGCAACCACGCTATCCTTTGGAGGAGAAAGCTACTTTCTCGAACCAAATTCCTGAACCTATATTCTTACTAACCTCGTTTCTCCCCCTCATACTGACTCCTATACTCTTTCCCTCTTCCTTACTCTTCCCTGCCCCATCCAATTACACTTTTCAACGATAATTTCAAACCTCGTATAATTTACTCAAATAATTATTGCCCCTTCAATGAGTTGCTAATTTGAATACGTGATCCGCTTGCTAAAGTCATTCATTTCCCTTTCGACTTGATTGAGACAAAGCTTTCTTTCTCCCATTTCCTCTTCCCCGGTATTATTCTTTCTCTTAGGAACCGTTTACGTTCGGAACCATCGGAGCACCCATTTTCCAGATTGCAGGTAGGAGAAAAGAGGAGAAAGTTTCCGGAGAAGACAAGAAAGAGGGAAGATAGCAAACTATAGAAACTGATTTGTATTGTATAATTCCATTACGTGACTCTTCTGCCTCATTTTACCCTCTTGACTTTTGTATGCACGTTCGTTTAAATAAGCAACAATTTTCACTTTCTTTCCATTTGCCATCTCCACATGTCCACAAGTTTCATCAATCATTTCTTAAAGAGTTGGAGGAAACTATTGAAATTCCTTCCCATTTCGAATTTGTTTTTTCAAACACATTCTTGCCGATTACAGGTTTTTTCACGTGAGCCTCTAGCCTCTCTGGAAAACAGATTGTTTTCCCGGGGAAAATCATTTATTCACCTCACAAGGGAGATTTAGGTGAAAGCAAGTAGTGTGTTTCTAAATTATATTTGTTTTCATCATACTTACAATACTCCTGAGGTGAATTTATGTACACCACCACTTCCCCCTACTCCATCGTGTTTCCAAGTGTCTCATCTCCGCCCCAGCCGCCTTTCCCAGCTTTGCGGAAATCACATTTAGGAAGATGTATTGAAGACATGGAGGAGATTGAGGAGGACGTGTCATCTCATCTCCTCTGTGACGTGACGGGGCTGTGGGCTAAGCCATGGCAAAAGCCAGGAAGGAATGAATGAGGGAGGAACAAGTGTGGCTGACTTTGTTTCCGAATCCGGCCACTTGTGTAACAAGTCACCTAGAGAGGAGGGGATATTGGGAGGGATATAGTAGGAAGGCTGGGAAGGAGGAAAACGGAAATATATGACAATGGTGGAGCTGAAAGGAAGCCTAAGAAGATTCATTCTGGTGGATGAGGTGTGCAAATTCAAGAAAAAATACCATACTGGAATACAAATGATATGAGACGAGTCGACACGGAGCCTAATGTAGATGTTACGTGATGAGATTATAAAATATCCAAGTATCACATCGTCATCATCATTTTGAATGCTCGTTTCCAATTCTCATGAAACTCAAACATTAGCTCAACCAGTTACATCCGCTTCCGTCTTCTACCTCCTCCGTTGATTCTCTTTAAAATCTGCCTCTATATGCAACCGGAATCTCAATATCCTCCCAAACTCTCTCCCTTTCTCTAGTTCTCTCAACAGCAAGATTTCTCTCCGTCTCCTCATTTTACCCGCCTTGCCCTTATCAAACTATCCTAGCTCCTCTTCTTTCTCCACGTCTCCCTTTCCTCATCCTGCTTTCTTCTTTGGCTTAGGTTTATAATACATGTGAATATTAATAAGAGAGTAAATGAGAAGAAAAAACTACTCTGTTTCTCTTGTAATTACTTGTTCCGTTTCCCTTTCTTCCGTCTCGAATCAATGATAGCAGAGCACATGGAACTATGGAACCTACCGAGCTGCACGCTGCACGGAGAACGCTTACTTCCCCGTCGTGTTCCAACCTCGGATTCCCATCTTTTCCTCTTTGCTTTCTCTTTCTTGAGCCATTCAGTCCATTTTCCCTCTGCTCTCCCTTGAACTGTATCCACCGCTTACTCTTTTTACTCCGCAGCCTTTTTACACGGAGGATATACATGGGAAATGGGCCTACAGTGCAAAGTAAATTTCTACAATATTTCACCATACAATCTCCATTGCCTAAAGCTCTCAATTTCCCCTCTCACTCTCGTTCCTCGTCATATCCCTTTAAGTGAAACTATTCACTAAACTTCCTTCCTCATTAAACCAAGATTTCCCACTCGATTCTACATTACTACTGCGTATCCCAACAAACCTATAACGCTTTCCCCCGTCTCGCCCTCTTCCATTTGCACCGAAGATACAACAAACTTTTAAACTTTATGTCTCCTTCCTTCAACATTACCTTCGAGTTACGTCTCCCCCTCCCATTCCAGGATGTTGTATCCCCCCACCAAGCCAAGAGCTCATAGAGTTGATAGCAAGGGGGGACATATTTTGTAACACACTCTTCCCAGCTCTTTCTTTCTCCTGTCCTAATCACATTTTAAAGAAAGGTATCCCATATCCATCCTCTGATCGGAGCCGTTGCCCTTGTTCCCTGTTCTAGCTATATATACGTTTATCTATCGATCCTTCTATGGCCAAGCAAGAGGCTAATTAATGAAACTGCTATGTGTCACTATCAATCTAGGATGTAAATTGCCCCTAGGCCATTTAACTGCTGTTCAGGGTGTGATCCTACAGAGAAAGGGATTACGGACTTTCTTTTTCAAAATTAGTTGATAGCTGTCTCGGGATTTCCTCTGATCGTTTCTGATAAAATCGGAAGGGGAGTAGGCGGATGGAGAACGGTAAAACTGGAACGGAGAAACACTAAATCAAGGACAAGGGAGGGTAGAAACCAAAGGAACCGGCATTTGAAACAAAAGTAAACCGGGGAAATAATGAATTTAAAACTTCTACCACGCAGTTGGTGCAACTCGTATAGTTTTCTCCTCTCCCCTAACTTAGCTGTGCCTGAAAAGAATTATTTCTTTTCACCACTTTCTCCTCAACATCTTTCATACTCAGGAATTTCTCCTCTCAGCTTTAACTGGAAGGAATTCGTTAGATTTAATTAATTTATTATGTTAGAACAATTACCGTAATGTCTCAGTTACCGCCAAAAATTTTACTTTTTACGCCATTTATGCGTAAAACGAACCTCGACCAGGAGAGGCTCGGTAGTAGATTATCAAGGATATTACAATAAATCTTGTCTGTATACACTCTCGCTATAATAACTTAGGACGAGTATCTATTTTTCCAGGGTACAATCAATGTATACCCAACTTGGTTCACCGCCAATTCCTTCCCAGTTTATATCATTATTCCGTCCAGAAATGACACACTTATGTATGCCAAATTCTCAACTCTTTGCCAACACTCATTCCGAACGATGAAGCTATGACCAAATGACTTTTGTAATTATTTATCCCTTCTACACGCCTCAATTTCCCGTATCCAAACCACCAACACGACTTGTCAAGTCAATAATCCGCCAAAGAGAACTCGTAATCTCGTTCCAGGAAATGACCCACCCGACCTCATCTTTAAACCAATCCAGACGTTGCATTTACTACTACACAAAACGTGACGGGAAGTGTATAGTGTTTTTACGTTTGACTACTTCTACCATTGATACTTGATATACACAACTTCAATTCTTTCTTCCTCAGCAGCGCTACTTTATACAAAGCGAGCAAAATATCAATAACAACTCTCCTCTAACAAGTTATGTGTAGCACAGCAACTTTTGACTTCGCTAGTTTCCCGTGATTATCTCGGCAAGATTAAACCGTATTTGGTACAAGCTTCAGTAGCTTTTAACTGTTTTTGAAATACTGCTGAGAATATAACAAATTGGCTTCTTGAGAATGAACAGGAAAGAAGTTTAAAAGAAAATACTTACTCGAGAGCGAATCTGTAATGCAGGATTGCTTGTTCCGTGTTTCCCAAATCCTTTTGTAGGTTAGCGTAATTATAGTGCATCTTGGCATTGTGAGGAAGGAGTCTCAAGCCGGAACTGTAATAAAAGGTTTAAATTAGCTATGAAGATAGGCCGATTTATGCGCAATAGGATCATCAATATATTTCCAATTTAGTATTTGTGTGAGTACACTTTGAGAAACCAGCATGGAACCTCATTCGTTGCACTTGAGCGCGCTCTAATTAATTCTCAGCCCCTACTTTCACTCTGCACGTTTGTAACCTACAGCTCGTACTTCAAAGGATGCTGAATATTGTGAAACACACAATATCTCATCCCAGGCGCATTGCATCCGAATTATCTTTGTGTTCTACCGTTGGAACCATCTCTTGTTATTATCATTTCTTAATATAGTCAAATTATAGCAGGGATTAGTGTGATACTTAACGTTGCAAGTTGCAACTTGGATTGGAGGCAGAATTGATGACATCATGTAATTCTGATACATCGACGCTTATGGATTCGAAAAAGAAATTGGCGGACACAAATTGTATGACAAAGTTTCCAAGAGTGAAAACCGATATCATAGTCGGTATTACTTCCCGTAACTTTCTCCCCGTTAGGAATTAGTTTGGTAGCTTGTTGGGAGGAAGTGAAAGTCTCGAGGGACCAACAACTAGGAAGGCTTTCTTGCTCGCTAATGATCTAGTACGTTATTATACACAGCTAGATGATGCGTGAGAAAGCTCGTAGCTAGCCCTGAACGATGAGGAATAATCAGGTGAATTGGGGATGAAAAATGAGCTAGTTATTCTTGCGAGTAATTTTAAATGAATGCGAAACTTCTTTGATGAATAGCTCTAAGAATTTTGTAGAAGCTATTGAGCCATGAATTTTTTATGATTACATTCCGACCTCCTCCTCGCCCGCTCTGTGAATGTCAATCATGTATGGGCATACGGCATATTAGAGCCTATAGAGTATAGAGTCTATATCAGAGACAAGTAATAGGGGAAAGCATGTACAGGAGAAAGTAAAACAGTAAAACGGCTCCTTGATGGCTGTACGCTGTACAGTCTTCTTTTTATTTCGTATATCTTGCCCCCAACCGAATTTTACGCCTACTTTCCTTTTAGACACTACTGAGAATGAAATAACATCTGGGATTGCAAATGGCATTTTCAAATTACACTCAACAGCTCCACAATTTGTACGTAGCATCCGTGGGGGGTTTTCCCTAAAATCAGAAGGAAGTGATAAAATCCATTCCCTGTCCCTGGGAACGCAGCTATTTCAACAACCGCTAGGAAGATTTATATATATGCTTCTATAATCTCCGTATGGATGGGTTATTATCATACAGTAAGGGGGCAAGCTATGGAAATATATTTGCACTTTCACAAGCTCCTACGCGCATATATTTGCGGAATTTAAACGCTACTTTTGAACAGCTTCTATTCCCTCTTGGTTACAAAGCACCCGGATTTTTCCTATAGGAGAAAAAGAATACATCTGAAGACATTACGTTGAAGTCGATAATATTATTGGATAGTGCCTCTTCTTGCTCCTCTCATTTCGAATTCACTAATTGAATATTGAAAAGATATTGATGGCTTGACGTGGCTTCTGTTCAGGTAGCCTAGAGTATCCTGAAGTTGATATTAGGAATACTCGTTACCGTGTTCCATGCCATAGAAATTCAATGAGAATAGAGTTTTGAGTAAAAGTACGTATGAATCCATCTATTCAAACTTTCACCACAAGAAAGGAAATGAATTAAGGTAAATGAAACGGAAAACCTACGTTGGGAAAGGTAGAGAAGAATAGATAGTGTTTTCAGAGGATGAGAGAGGAGAATTTAAGAAGGGGAAAGAATTGAGAAAATACAAGTCATAGTAGTAGGAAGAAAGGAGAAAGGGGCATCAAAGAAAAGATACAAACTGGTGAAAGGTGGTCATATGCATACGATATTATTGCCCTCCGTGTGAATAGCTAGCATGTGTGCCTCTTTAACCCTATCCACTCATTCCTTCCTACCCATGTCACAAAACGAGGGCAATAGACTAAAGAAGGAGGATAAAGGAAATATATATAAAATTCTAGTTATGATGACGAGCATGTTTTATACAAGTTTTATTGTATGGAAGAAGTTGGGGAGGGGTTTAAAAAAGTAGACCTTGTGTATAAGTTTCAACTACTCAAAAACAGTGCTACATCCTTCGTATGGATCTAACAAAAGCAACGACAATGCGTTCTTTCCCCTACGTACTCACCGCACCGCGACTGTAAGTTAAGGTAAGGCAGTCCAGCTGACTTTGCCGCCACAGAATGAAATATAGGGAGTACACAAGGAATATGTACTTACGTGAAAAGAGATTCCCGACTTTTCCAGTCTCGATTCCGCAGCCAGGTTTTAGTTAAGAATAGAGAGAGAAGCAGAAGAAGGAACACTTGCCAGAGAAGCGGTTTCAGTCCATATTTTTGTCTTCTCATAATCCTTTCCACTCCAGCACCCACAAGAAGACTGAATCCCAAGCTGACAAAAAACATTTTGATAAATTAGACTTCGTGTACTCGTAATTAAGAGGGAGACTTGGAATAAATCAGGATCTTAATCAGTGCCCCTCGTATATTAACCAACCTTTCACAACCTTCAGTGTCTCTCATCCAAAAATAATAGCGCAATAGTAAATAAACAAGGAGGAGAGGGACGATTGGTTGGGTGGGAGAAAGCATTCGCATAGTTCCTTTTCACGAGCTTATGAGACGTCCTTCCTCACCCGCCCAACACCTTACAAGCTACATGTCTCCTACATGTAAACATCCACACCCCTCCCCGACCACCTCCCTCATGCCCACAAGTTCCGGCATTAATATTCTCCCCCTCACGCGGTTAATATCAGTAATTCTTTCTCTAGTCTGGGTCTGAGCTTATGCCCTTTCCCACGTTTCCTCCTCGACATGATCCCATCTTTTTCGCCACAGGTCCAAAGTAGATATTCCTGTTTCCCTTCAAAATATTAGCTGCTGTGTTTGATTTGCACCAGGAAATGCATCCCACTTATTGCCTCCCAACCACAATCTCTTGAAGGAATCCTACTCTACAGGAACAGGAGAAAGGGAAAGAACAAGAGAAAGTATTCATGAAACAGAGAGAGATTCTTTGACATTTCCATACTTAATGCTACCTGGTCTTTGACTCCATTCTTTCAGCATCCTTGTCACTTTCCCCTATAACCCAGGAGGTGGCTTTGCATACACAGATGGGATTTGTGTGTAAAGTCCCTGGGAGTCCGTGTAAGAGGAGGCGAGAGGAGGGAAAATGCCCCCACCGTCGTAACCCCCTTGTCTTGATCAGAGGCACGTATTTACATCTCGTAATGGAGCTTCGTTCTAAAGCCCATTATTTACACCTTTAGTCTTCTCCTCCCACCTCGTAAATTAGTTTCGTTCTCTTTACTTCCAAACTCATGTTCTGATGAAATAATGCAAACGCGTTACACCTCCTTTCCCAAGCAAAGCAGTCGACTTTTCATATTAAGAAACATGGAGCGATAATACTCGTAGTTGCATGAATGACAGCTCATTTTACATCGAAACTAACACACTAACTAAGCGATGCCTTTGTGAAAATTATAGTAAGGGAAACTCTTAACGAGTTAAACACAATTTCATCATGTTTTTCCATTAGAAACGAAAATTGTTGGAGACAGAACAGTGGTATAATAGAAGGACCTCTTCTGGTAGTCGAAGAAGCAAGAGGAGGAGAACGTTGACTTCATGGATAAGAAAACTCGGATTCATGGGGTTGAGAAAGATACATGTGGACGTGGAGTGAAGAGGAGGGTAAAATGCATGAGAGGGAAGGTGAGAAAATTCATTCACCTTCCGCTCCACAATCATGAATCAATCCGAGCCAAGACTTTATGTTCACAGCCAGGTGACAAATAGCTAGGCATTAATAGATTGGAGGGCCAATCTAATGCCCCGTCAAACTGCACGCAATTACTACGTTTGACAGGTTTTCATTTGCTCAGATGATCATATTCGTTGAATCAACGTAGTTGTTCTACACTAAGGATTACTGCTCAGGACCAAAAAAGTAGCTTCTAGAATTAGTTCTTTGCCTAGCTCCGCGTCTCCAGCTGCTAGCATCAATTATGAGAGCTTAACGCCCGCCGGCCCGAGATGGTGTATGTAGTGGAAGTACAGGTATGCGGTATGCATAAGTTACGTTGTGGAAATGAAAAGGGTTGGTTACGAGTGGGTTAGTGCATTTAAAAGCATGGAGAAAGCATACACGGGCGGGGAAAGTTGTAGATGTAAGGTGTTTGTGAAATTCAAGGCTCTAACTAAGTAGGGCTTTTGGGAGCTGTGAATGTGTTCGAAAGAGAGAGAGAGAAAGGAGTAGGAGTAGGGTGATGAAAGGGGATGGATTTCGAATTCTCATGATTATAGAGGCAATAAAGGAGTGGGAAGGAAAGGAATAATTTTGGCATATGAAAAGCTTGAGATTGAAAGAAAGTTAGAAAGTGAGAGAAAGAGCATGATTGAGACGAAGACCATTAGAATGTGATGGATGGAGAGGAATGGGGAAAAGGAGAGAAAGAATATGGATATATGCCTGGCGGGAAGGGAGCTTCTTTCATTTCTTGCTTCACAGCTTAGAGGAGCGTAGCGCCTAGGGAAGGTTCCACAATGAAATGTAGGGAATGCGTAAGCCAAGAGGTAGTAATGGTTCGAGTACAACAACATATTAGGTTGTGGATAGGAGTTTTTATGATTCCTTACTACTACTAAAGCATGGGATGATGATGCTTCTGCTGACTGGGAAAGCATTCTGTGAAATGCTTTCACCCCCAAAACTCTCGAGTGCTACATGGCTGAAGTAAATTTATGATGTAATCGTTTTTCATGAAAACTTCTCCCGCGATGCGTGACATAGACCATTTGGTTCGTGTTTTATTATCATTTCACTTCTCCTTGTTCCTTATCGAGTAAAAAAACAATTACCCTTCTTCCTCCCTTGTTTTCTTTCACTCATTCCTATTCCTAACCACTCGGTCGGAGTCTTATCCCTTCCCCCGTCTTTCTTCAGCTTAACCTCAGCAATCCCCTCCAAGTCTAGACTCCCTAGACCTCCTATACCTTCTCCACCAAATCTAGTTATCTCCTTCTATTAGAGCCCAGTTAAGGCAAATTACCTCGACCTCCTCCGAGGAGCCTACATCTTTTTCACAAAAAGTCTACTTTTACAAACCAATTTCTTCAACATTAGTGGACCAATAGAGGACCAAGACTTGTGACCATAACATGTATCTACAACCTACGCTTTTCCCCACCCTCTAGCATTATTTCTCTTACTTTTATATGTTGGCACATATACAGCTCCCCAAGACTTGGCGCTCAACTTAATCCCTGCCCACTTCTGCTCGACTGCCCAGCACCAGCTTCAAGTAAATCTGGGGGTGGGTGTAAATCCTCAATGCTAAACCCGTATTCCCAAAGTCTATCGGCTTCTTCCTCACCCTTGATCACTCCCACTGATGCTGATGAATCTCTTTGGGTGCGTCTCAGTCTAATTTTACAACGCAAATGAAACTTTTTTCCAGTGTCAACCTAAAGAGACACTGTCTCCCCCCACTGCTAATGACAAATGCATATAGGGCATAGTCTGCCATACTTTTTAGTTTCCTGTGATACCTTTCTTGAAAGCAGTTACTAGAACTACAACTACAACTATTCATCAGATTCGTACAGGATAGACGATGTGAAGCTCTACTTTGACTTTCTACAACGTATCCAGCCTCTACCCTCTGTCAATATAATTTGACCAATCTTTCTTGCTCGTGATCGAGTTATCAAGTAATATCCAGTAAAGTATAATATCTTGGATTGCAATGCACGCAAGCAGTTTGTATACAGCTTGCTCAAGTAATAAGATCTGATATTACTCCTTTTTAATACTTTAGTATCCAAGTTGTCACAAACACATTCCCTTGCTAATTTGAGATCCGTGATTATCAATTTCCATCTCGTGCTCCTCTTTTCTTCTTATTGTTAATAAAATTCAAAACTACGATCATTTTGACTCTCGTTGCGAGTAAAGAAAGCGTTCTTCCTCGTTACGATGTGCATGCCTCTTTGCGTCTTTGCAATACAAATACAGGTGCTATCACTTTCACGAACTGAGCGCTTTGGTGAAAGCTACGGGTTTTTATGTTATTAAGAATACTAGGTTACAACCAGCGCGCCCGAACCCATAGGCAGCTGATTGTGTGATGAAACGTTACAAGAAGTTGAATCCATACGTAACTAGAGACCAGAGTACCTGGGTCGATACTCATCACCTGTCACCGATTAGGCTTCCTTTGAGCATTCAAAAAGATGAGGTTTATTACAAGAAGTAATTTCGTTCGCTTCTCTCTTTATTGGCTGGAAAAATAGCAGAGAGGAGGATGGGAGAAGGAAAATGGGAAGAGTAGAGGAAAAGAGATAAACAAGAAGGAAAGAGAGAAAAAGATGCTTTCCTCATTTTCCTTGCTATTTTACGACATAAGAAACACAATAAACTTTCTATTTCTTGAGGGAAAATTTTGTTCAGTTGAACTATTACAAAACTTTCGCCACTTCTTATTGCTTTCACGCCCCTCCCTCCTCCTTTTCTTTCACTCCAGATTTCATAGCTACCTGGAAAATGGGTTTTCCATATTTCTTGCCCGATCTTTTCCTTTCCCATGATCGTGCTCTTGGAGCGTAAAAACTTTCTCTTTATTCTCTCTTTTCTTTTCTCCTATACATGAAATTTTAGTGGAGTGAACCACCTTCCATCTCTTCATTTTATACACTTCTATTGGATTCTATTGGATGGAAGGAAGGGCTTGTATGGATGGACAAGGGATGAAACGGAAGAATGAAATGTTGTAATTATCCCCCTTTATCTCCTATAATCAGAAAGTAGCCGACAATCATTTAACATTTTGAGACTTGGTCATTGCAAACTACCACATTTGAGAATTCCAGGCTGGTATTTTGTGAAACACTTTGACAACGCTTCCGTCCGGACCGAGATTCGAGATTAAGGTAGAACGCAAGTTGGAGGAAAGGGAGTTTTGTGGTAGATTCAAGTTAGGCAGCCGACTGTTTGAAAGAAAGTATTAGGTTAGCTATATAGACTTGTTCTGCTGGAAGCCAAGTTTGGAAGAGAAAGTTTAAGAACCACCCACCACTCTTTGGACGTTGTAGGAGAAATGTTTGGCCAGAATAGAGATAGTCCCCTGGAAAGGTCTGAAGCATCTATAATGCCTCTATATGTGGTTTTTGTCTGGGCAGTATTCCTTCCCTTCAGGGATTATCATATAGATGGAGTCGGAACAGGAGACAGAGAAGAGAAAGAGTGAGAGAAAGTGTATAAATCGGAAAGTAGGAGAAACAAGAGGAGGAAAAGTTGGATGGCATAAGTAAGTATATGTAGCACATGGAGAAAGCTCCCTCCTTTCACTCACTCACATTCCCCCTCTACACCACACAGCCGACTTGCCATCCCTTCCCTTGCTTGGAAACCAGAGTTACTAGAGGGAGGGAGAGAATAGAAAATTGGGAAAGCCAGTTTTGCGGGGACAGGGACGAGAAAGAAGGAGGACGGGACGGACGTTGATCCTTCTACAGTATCCTTGTCGCGGTTTATTTCCTCGGCGAGATTTGTATTCACATGTCCATAACTAATGAATAGCAAGAGAGCAGGGACGTAGTAGGAGGCAAGGCTGGGTGGTGCAGCGGTGAGACCGTCCGCCACGGCGAGTCCTCACCGGATTTTTGGGGTTGGTGAGATTTTAGAAAAGAGAAAGGGAGGTGCGTCCTCGCCGCTTGGTGAAGTCTTGGTGCGCGATGAGTGTCTCATCAGACTTCTTGAAATCCATCCCGTGTTATTGCTACTATCAGTCTCTGCTTATAGTATATTTCGTGTGGAACGCAGTGGGGTTTGAAAATAAGTGCGCGGATTGTGTTGTTGGTTCCAGTCGTCTATATATGTGCTCGTACATCACTATTGCATTACGTATGGAGCATGAGTACAGTTTATAACAGCGCCGAAGTGATTTCAAGTTGTTTTTAATTAAAATTAATAATCCCTAAATATTTTATTACAAATCCTCCAGTGTCCCTCTAATATTCAAGAAAGATGAGCCAGGACGTTTTCAAGCGCTCTTTTCTTTTATCGTCAGGTAAAAGCATCGAAAACTCGGACGGTAAGTTATTTGATTAATAATTACTAGAAAAATTAATACATAACAAATTATTGGACCTGGTAGTTATGTTCATTTAGTTCAAATAATTTTTCTAGACTCGTAAATTGCAATTGTTACGTTTCCTGTTTGTAAATATGAACTAATTATTGGTAAATTTTAATTCCAACAAATGCTGGACAACTAATGCTGGAGAAGTTGAGGAAAACAGTGAGAGAAATACTCCCATTACAAAGTTACTCTGCTCAAGTCAACTGGATTCTTCAGGTAAATTGGTTGAATTTAAACACGAGTGTTAATAATTTAATATTATGGGAATTATGTTTGCCACAATTGTGCTCGTATCCGCAGGGGGGAACTCTTTCCTGTCTCAGATGCCATCCCCGCTCGGGAGTGAAAACATTGAT
Organism: Sminthurides aquaticus; assembly: GCA_906901655.1. Lineage (NCBI taxonomy): Eukaryota > Metazoa > Arthropoda > Collembola > Symphypleona > Sminthurididae > Sminthurides > Sminthurides aquaticus. The sequence goes on from CAJQTT010000001.1 coordinate 1,942,270, forward strand.
GGATCATTCAGCTTTCGGTCGCTGTTGATGTCTAGCACTGTTATGGGTACATTATTCTATTAAAAATTAGTATTCAGTTTTGCTGAACACGGTTTTATGCTGAATGAAATTCCATTGCATTATTTCTTTGAAACAGGTATTGCTCCACGTGGAGGTGGTCAATCCAAAGTACCACTTCGGGGTAGAAGTCTAGGCAACAGTCCTGTTTCAAGAAAGTTGCCCAATTTCGATATCGGTAAGTCGGCAATACTGATGTGCATATCCATTTATTTTCACCGTTTCTTCAACATTACTTTCTCTAACCACAGGTTATCCGGACGAAGCAATACGAGAAAAGAGGGATATGCAAGCCACACTGGTAGATGTGGTGAATAGACTACGTACAATGCAGGACGCCGTTGACAAGCTGCAAGATGTTCCAGAGGCAGTCCATACTATACGTACGGCTATTAAAAGCATAGAGGAGCGGCTTCAAAAGACGGTTGAGAAAGCAGGTAATCAAACCGATCCTGGTAATTACTTTTAGCGAATGCTCCTTTTTATCCATTAAGTGTTAGTGACCTACTACTTGAAACCGTGCTGGTCATTTACTTGGTTTTTTTTGACTGATTTTTGTCATTTAATTCAGAGACTGCGCATACTTCTCTCCAACTCGATAGGTTGCCCCCGTCTCCGGATGCTGTAGTGGAGTGCGCGGATAATTTGAAGAAAGCTGCTAAGCGAAAGCTTTCCATGGACGTATCCTCTGAAGTACCAGTTTCAAGTAACGTACCGAAAAAGTTGGCTATTGTACCGGCACTACCATGTGAGCATTTGCAGTGTTAAAAATATGATTTATATTGGGTAAATTGAAACGGTTTTGATGAGTATTTTCTACATTCCAGTATTGACGCTCCATTGTAACCTTCAGAGCTTGGAGGATCCTTCGGCCAAGACCTGCGTTCCGTGTCAGTTTTCTTGCCATACTTTGGAAGAATTATTCCAACATCGACAAGGGGTTACACATGCTCTCAAGTACAACGATGGAATACTTGGTCCTGCACCACTGCTCCCACCTGACTTCAATGCTCGTGCTTCATTTTCCAAGACAATATTGAACTTATTTCGTATTTATTGCAGTAGAAAAACTTTGGGTGGTGAGCAATGCATTGTTGGTGCCAGTAACTACGCCGAAATTTTTCATCATTTTCAGCATTCGCTTCATTTACTGGATTTTATTGCCAGCGGATTACGTTGCTTCACATATGGCCATGAAAACGAACCCCAAGACGACCCAGTTTCCCATGTACTGACATGCTGTTCGTCGTTTGACGATAAGGGACACAAGGCCTTGAGTAAGGAATCAGTGAAGCCGTTGTTGATTCGAAAGATGACTCCTGCAAAACTCGAAGAAATTTGCAGACATATGGGCGCACCTTCCGTAGATGGACTTGTGCCAGTTGAGTGTAATATCTGTAAAATTATGTTACCAAGTAAATATGATCATAAGTTTCATTATCAAAACTGTCTGATCTCGTATCGGAGCAAAAAGAATGCTGATAAGCGTGAGTCTACGTAAGAAACATCGAGCATTGCCTCGCAGACATTTTATCTTAACAAGGACTATAATAATTAAATTTTATCAAATTTTTTATGCAAGTAGGTTTTATGGTTATATGGGATTGCATCAGCTTTGATTATTTCCCGACGATAACGCATGAACGCATGTAATGTGGTGACGTTCATGGAACTACGTAACTTGGAAACAATAGCTCCGCATGTTGAAAATTCGCGTTCGACCTGAAAAGCACAACAAACACTACAATAAAAGGAGAAAGCTAGACAATTTTATGTAGACCATTACGTTGAGCACCAGTAAAGCCTTAACCGATGCAGTTGTTGGCGGGATGCAGAAAATGAAGCGTGCAGCTTGAAACAAACCGGGGAAGGTAGTACGATGATGCCTCCAAAAATCTGACACGGTTTGCTTTGTTGAGGGCAAGTTCATGTAAGATTTGAATGGTGAAAGTAACATAGAGTCGAATGAATTCGAACTATCTGATGCGTTCAGAGGGTCCTGAGCAACAGTCTCCGATGGTGGTAGGGTGGAACGAACGATATCTTCAGCTTCCAGTTGTGACGGGGCATTAAAGGGATTTGCGAATCCAAAAACTGGAACACGAGCAAAACATGTTTTCCAGAATACTTGAACAAAAGTAATCTGAAACGAAATTACGTTTGTTGAACAAAGTGCAAATTTACCTTTAGCGTATTTCCGAAAAAAACGTTTGTTTTTATTGGAGAGGATCGTCGCCGTAACCATCACAGGATCTCTGAATAATGCTGAAAAGCGATAAGTGAGCTGCTGCATGAGAGTTTTGCGGAATTCGCCGAATGTGTCACCCTGATCATCAGGTAATGATTGAAGAGCTACAGAAAAAAGACCAAACTGAATATTGGCAGACAAAATGAACCGGTGTATATTCTACTGGGCGTATTGACAACTCACCGTGATATGCTCGAGCAATTTGGGGCAGTACTTGATGAATTAGTATCCCTTGGCCCTGGAGGGAATCTGTCGCAATCGAAAAAGGCGACAATAAACTAATCAGACGAACAAAGAGAACGTAATCGTCAACTTCGGGTAATCTTGGTAAGGAACCTGCATCAGGACTTTTCAAATCTTCCTTCTCATATCGAATAACAGCGTAGATAGAAGTGAAGACATCCACCTAGTGAGAAGACCTTTAGAGAACTTGAAATAGAATGTAATGTACGAAGCAATTCTAATACAAGTTTGCTTACATCCGTCAGCCTTATAAGGCAATCGACATAACTGTTCCACCGTGTCGGGACAGCAGCGATCAATCCACGTTTACAAATTTCTCGATATGCGTCCGACACAGTTAAACGCTTACGATACGTTGCAACTAGCTTGGTAGCATAGTTCAGAACCATACTGACCATACTGTGCTCAGGTATGGAAAAAGCAACTCTAATACAAGATTGCAAACTGTGAGCTACGCATCGATACTGTGTATGCAGTTCCACCATGTGTGATAGGGATGTCATGATAGTATCCATTCGTACTTCGTTCTCAGGGTCACAAGATACAACGTTATCATCGGATTCCAGTGGTTCGGAAGACTCCGTTAGCAATTCTTCTTCCTCGAGCATGTCGGAATCTTTATCCAACAAACGTATTGCAGCTAAAACGTTACTCCCGGAGTCCGTTACAGTAAAAACACGCTGCATGTAAAAACAAACTCAGGGTTCATAAATGATAACACGTTAAACCCGTAGATCGAAGTAAACGAGGTTACCTTAAGAGCTAGGCCCCGATTGGCCAAGGATGTGCGCAACTCTTTCGCAATATTTTCCGCATCGTGATGTCCCTTGATTTGCGTTAAATCCAAAAGGGCAGTCTGGAGATTGAAGTCGTCATCGATGTAAGTCAAGATACTGAGAATCACTCCTTTCTGTCCCTTACTAGTCCATATATCCGTTAGAAGACACATAGCGGAGTTCACACGCTGGAGTTTGGCAGCCATGGATGCGTCCTAGTAAGCACATGATAAACATTTTTCCTCGTGCCTCAGTCATTGCGTCAAAGGCTTTCCTATTGGTTATAAAGCTATTCATTTCGGATAAAAGGCTCAACTTACTAATCGATCGGCTTCTTCAATCAAAAGATTATGAACTGTTTTACGCGTAGTTGGTTGGTAATTGGAGTTGAGGAATGAATGATGTAGCCGGAAGTAAGGATCTTCAACGTGACTCAAAGGAGAAAGTGTAGAGACCAACATATCCAAGACGTGCTTAACTTGTTCTGATTTGTCGATCATACTACAACGGGAGGCAACAGTTGTTCTTACTGATGGAATGGTCGGGTAAAGATTCATAGCCAAACTGGATTCGAAATGATTCTGGATAACATATTGTAAACGCATTAAAGTTTTTGAAAACTCCAACAAATTTATATTCGAACAATGAAAAAACTGAATCCCACTTACCTTATAAAGGTGTCGATACAATGAAGTACACATGTTTTCCCCTTTGCAGCTTCGGAGTGAGATAATCTGCCCGATGTTGATGTCCCAAGTAAATAACACCGTGCTCCAAGAACATTGGATATGTAGTACACACATCAAGGCAGTATATGATTGATGGTGGCTCCGTTTTCCACCCAATCATAACACTTCGAGTTGTGACGAAAATTACGGTTACTTTTCTTGGATATATGACGTATTTCCCTAATCCGCTCGAAAATAATCTAAACCTTGCCTCATACACAGTCGAATTTAAATCGAGAGGGGTAAATGCGCAGAGAGGTTCAAATTCAAACGGTAGCTCCTTTCCACTGTCGTCGTCTTTCCCTGTGAATCTTTTCACGAACAAAGGCTCTACCTGTTGCGGGTCCTTAAAGATAATGTCCTCAGAGATTTCCTCGTTTACAGTGAAAGGTTGAGAATAATCAAAAGAAGACTGTGTTGAACCACTCGATGGAGAACTGAGGGAAGATGTACTTGTTTCGGAATTGTCTGGAAATAATGGCTGGCTATAACGCAGCACATCTTTGGTTAACGGTTTCGCAGGGAGAGGCATGACGCCCAAGGACCGCTTACCGTTTCCAACTTTTTTGGCGCCTTTTCCATCGTTCTTGGTTTTATTCGACGTAGAACTTGTAGTAAGAAGAGAAGCTCGTAGCCGTTTTGGAGTGTTAGCGTTTCCTTTTTTTCTCTTCTGACCTTCCTCACAATCCGAATAATTCTCAGATTCTCCCGACTCACTTGCACTAGAAGTTATTTCTTCAGTATATCGATGGAGCTTCTTGACACGAGAGGGTCTGGTTGCCATCGTAATCGAAATGGTTGTTTTTCTGTACCGATAAACACAGAAAAATTTTAATTCTATTATCTCTATAATTTCCGCGTCAAATGCTTCACGTCTCGTAAAATGTAGAAATTAATTAATTATTTCTGAGCGGTTCAACAAATATAGTCTGCAAGTGTCCGAATGATTCCACAAGTGATTGAAATGCGCGCCAATTATATGCGTCCTTGACTTGCACTATTACAGGAATAAGTCTACACAGCATCGTGCACTGCAATGCAATACTCTTAGAGGAGCAAAGCTCCCACAAAAGCTTGCAGAATCATCAGAAACAACTGTAGTAAGAGCCAGGACAAAGAGCCAAACTCCCGCCAATGCGCATGAGCACAAGAATGACACGTCAGCTAGCAATGGAAAGCAAACACCATTCAGCACGGTGTGACTACGTGGACATAACCATGCAAGAGCCAGATTTAGCAGAAACAGCCGTTTCTTACGTCCGTAGACTATGCCGACTAGCCTGAAATACTCACACTACGTCCCCAAACATCCCAGACTGTAAAACACGACATTCATAACGATTTTTTGTATACGTGGTATACTCACCAAAATTTCCTTACTCATCACCTGAAAAAAAATAAAAATCGAGATTTTCGACTTGACACCCCCGAAACACATGTACAATAGCAGTAGGCACTATAAAAACATGATTCGAGTAAAAAAAACCTGAAATTTGGAACATTTTATTTTTTGATGAGTTGCTCATCATACCCCCGGTGAGAATTTTCGCGTCGGAGTGATGAGCAACGGGAGAGTGCTCACTACCCAGCCATGGGGCATTCTTTTATGCATTTCTTCTTCGACTTCCAAGTCCAATTCCCTAGATTGAACCCACTTACTTGTACTAAGTTATACATCCTCTCCCAAAATTCCACATTCTTCTCAAATCTCTTTCCAGTCCTCTCGTTTTAAGCTACTGGACTCTGTTCACAACTAGCATCTTGCTGAGTTGTTTAAATTCTTGTGGTTTAAGAGCTTGAAGACAAATAATAATAGCTGCCCTTGTAGTTTACTCAGGACTTGACTGCGATTCATAAGAGAAGAAATAGATGAGAATCCTTGGGAGAAAGCCAGAGTGAGAGATGACCACATTCATAGCCTTCCGGCCAGGGAGCTTTTTTCTTCTACGAGTGGCTTACTCCCACAGTCCCAGAAAATGCTGCTACCAGTCCCATCCAAAACTGGGTTCAGCCCTCAATTTCAATCATTTTCCAACTCTTCTATTACCCTCTCGTACGTAAAGCTCGTTGACAATAGATTTCCATGTCTTTTGGGAAAGAATAGATAAGTCGAAAGAGTAAGAGCTCGTCAAGTTTGAGAACTCCCAGGGCCGTCGGGCCAGCCGTGGTATCCAATGGCAAGAAAGGGGAATGTCTTCTGGATTGCCCTCCCCAAGTGACTTGTATAAGTCCATAGGTCATCTTGAGTACATTTAGTCAAGATGAATTACAGTTCGCTTTGCACTTTTTAGGTTTGAGGATGTGCGTGAAGGACGGATTAGAATAGATCAAGTTCTACCAAGCACGAAGCTTTACACGGGACGGTAAATCGTTTCGCGTCCAGATGGAAATAGGAATGAGACTGGTAGCAACTCTTTCAGCTCAAACTGTCTAAGCCTTTGTCTACTTTTCCTGGAATACTCGGCTTGAGCTCTAGATTGGTGTCGTGTAGGAGAGGCTAGGTAGGAAGGAAAATAGACTCCCTGGAGCCTGGACCTTGCTAGTTTCGAGTCAACAAGTCTCAAGAGGTTAACTTCCCGCTCACTTGAGTCCTCCAACTTTCCCTTATTCGATCCATTGTCTTTCCGACAAACTGACTGAGAATGCATCAATGTCGGATGCTTCTGAAACGTTCGGACATGAGACGGAATCAAGGTCCAACGTCCCCGGTCAGATCACGAGTGTACATCGCGCCGCGTGTAAAGAAATTTCAACTAGAGATCTAACAGCGTGGAAGGGAAGATAAAAGGCTAGGGAAAGTCTTTATTTTGTGTCATTTCGCATAGTTGAGGAACGGAGGACTATGTGAACTGCTCCTTAGAAGGCCGAAATGACTGGGAGGATAAGATGAGAGACAGGCAAAGCCTGGAGACGTGTAAAGAGGAAGAGACAGGGGAAAGGAAATCAAAAATCTTACCTTGGGATGTACAAAACTCTTTCCGCCACCACAAAGCCAACTCGGAAGAGGAGATTGGATGCTGGTATAAAAGGAATTATAAGAAACGACAGTGCCAGGACCACTTCCCGTCTAGTTTTCTTTACCTGTAAATTCAATCCACTTGTTATGTATCTACGCGTATACATTTCTTTATTCCCACTACCACCACCTTTACAACCTGCACTTCCTATCACCCCCCCCCCCCTTGCAGCCTCATACTTTCCCCAAATCAATATTCTATTCCATGAGCCACAGGGAGAAAGCAAAGAGAATTTTTCTTGGGTTCTATTTATTTGATCCCATTCAAAGGGCCTCTCTTCATTCTTCTAACTCTTATTCCTTAATATTCTCTCTTCTGGCCAGCCCAGCCAAATATTTTCATCAAATACAATCCGTGAATCCTATCCCTAGTCCCTACCACTTGGCCCTATTTTGGATCATATACAAATTCATTACCTATAGCCTATAGGCTTTACCCGAGAAGAGGTAAAAGATTTTATTTTCCCTTCGTTGGAAGTTTCTGCGAAAGGGAGATGTGAGTGAGATGTAACCCTTTGAAAATATTATTCGGTGGTCGGCAAAGGAGAAATGGGAAACGAGAAATCAGATCAAGTTATGATCTGATGTATAAAAGAGGACCCTATGATATTCTATCACTTTTGTATACCAGTATGTGGAGAAAATTTGATGAAATATAGGATTATATGATATCATTAACGTAATTATGCCTTAGTGGTCTCCCTTTCTCCATTTCTCTCTCTCTCTCTCTCTCACTTCCCTCGCTGCTTCTTCCTGTTACTTTCTCTCCTCATTCCACCTTGTCAGTCGTAAGGGCGGGGGCTGAGAAGGATAGAAGCCAAACTAACAACTGCCAACTAGGGAATTCAATCTCGGGACATGTATATTACATAAACTGACCACTGGCCACTGTCTCGCTCTTCTTCCTTCTATTGAATCTACTCCCGTGATCTTTCACTTCCATAGTCTGCATTTTCTCCCGTTTGTAGAATGAGTAGAGAGTTTGAGTCAAAGCATATTTGGCGTCTCTTTCCCTTTTTCCTATCAAAGCTTTCCTAAATTTTCTAATATCTATCCGCTCGGGATAGATAACCAGATTGGGGAATAATCAAAGGGACCGTATAGTACTTATGCTACCCACCTTATAAACCACATAGGCGATGATCCAGACGAGAGCAGTATAAAATATCAAGCATGGAATATTTCGAAGATCAGTCCATTTCTCCACCAAAGGTATCGATCCCATCTGCCAGTCATAATTCAAAGAGATAGGGGCCAAGAGGAGCCAAAAATTGAAGACTGGCAAGTAGGTAAAAGTTCGCAACCTGTATACACAAACCAAAATATTCCAAAGGTCACAATCATTTATCTTTAGCAACATAGAGAAGTGAGGAGGAAACTTATTTCGGTTGCCCTCTCTTTTCCCGTACCTTCCACCTTCCCACCCATCGTTCACCACCACCCCTTCAGCACCCTATACATCTAACCCTTACTCCTACTTTCTCTTTATCTTCTCCACGTATCTTCGTTTTAATTTCAGTACAGTAACTTGTCCCTCTCGCTCTTATGCTTTCTTTTCCTCGTACCATTTGTTAATATAGCTAGGAGGAGCTAGGCTCTCCTTTTTCTGCATGGGCTCTTTTCTCCTTCCACGCAGTTCAACAGGAGTGCCTGTAAACTTTGGGTAGTTTAACTCCCACCCGAAAGAACGGATAACATTGTTGACTAAGTATACCCAGAAAATCACTCGTCCGTCTAACTCGACTTGGCTATCCGCTTTCTCCAACCCCAACTGGATGAAGGCATGGTGAAATACCTTCCCCTAAAATCTCTGCCGTATGACTTCCAAAGAAAAGAGTAAACCCTGTAGAAAGGCTATCTCCATTGAAAAGTAAGGTTTGGCTTTTCCTTCTATTTTTTTTTCTTTTTAGACTATGGTTGAATCTCTGTCATAGCCGAGACCCCAGACTGAGGGAAGAGAAGTTGGTGGGGCGAGAGAGTCTGGAATTGGTTATGCGAAAATGCATAGTTTCCCTCTTAGTTTCCAATATTTCTTTGTCAAAGCAAGTTGGAAGATTCCGAAGCTTGTCCCTACAATATCCCCGGTTGAAAATTAGTAGCCCAAGTCATATATCATTCATGGGAAACTAATTTCCACTTTCACCATGCGTAAGCCGGCCGTGTGGAGGAGAAAGTAGGGAGGAAAAAACTCATCTGGAATTTCCCTCTTCCTAGCCAGCCAGATACCAATAACACACGTACGCGCTAGGAAAATATGCATACAAACAAAGTACTCTTCCCTCCACCATCCTCCAACCACCTACTTCACAGCTCTCATCATCTTCTCTCTCCCCCTCAATTTTGCATACCAGCCTACTCAACCATGAAATGCGCCAAAGCACTCCAAGGGCCCTTCCAATTTACATCCTAGCCTTATCTCCGCAGCAAAAACTTTACCAATGCCCAGTCTAACATAACTCATGCATTCCTAACGTAAGTGTGTGTGTGTAAATATGTAAAGCTCCAGCTCCACTTCTTGCTCCGTATTGCTCCAAAAGACTTTTATCTATATATAGTCTTCCATCTATCTTTAGTTTTATGCACCCTTTGGTCTTAGTCCCGCCCCGCATCCACCATCCTCACCAAGCTACGCTACCTCTGAGAAAATCCTCTCCAAATATTTTACTTTCATACACCATGAACCTCATTAGATTCTTAAACTTTTCTCAATCCAAAATGGAACAAATGCCCTTATTCATCCGCCCTCCCTGGCCTTACTTGCCCTCTCCCCTCCAACAAGTAAGTTAGGATCCACTTGGATCCTCAACTTTCAAGACTTGAGACTTGTTCTTCCCTCGTGACAATCTCAGCTGACGCTCCGGCCCTGCCAAATATTATCCACCAACTTTTTCTAGCTAACGCGTTCCGACATACCGAGCTCCCTTTCTTTCTTGTCTTCAGTCTTCATCCCAAGTCTGACGGAGTAGCTTCATTCCATGCTTCTCTAATGCAGTATATCACTTTCCTCACCCCCTCATGTCTCATTGTCTCTTTAACATTTTCCTGTACACCGACTTATAGTCCGTGTGATATTCCTCTCTATTTGACTTGCTTCGTCCGCCCCCGCCTACCCTCGGCTCGGCATTCACCGTCGTCAGATAAGGCGATAAACTCAAGAGGACGGGTCAAAAACAATGTTTACCTTGTCACTTTACAGGGTGTGAATGAAGCAGGATTGTCTTGATCGGAAAATTCTGGAAGAGATCCTTGAAGCATCACAATTCGGAACGTCAAAAAGCCTACAGTCTGCAAACGGAAGAAGACAACATCATTTATCATATTGATATGCGACAGTGAGTGACCAGAATAAGCCGCAAACAAGACTAATATTCCCTTTCAATTACGTAATAAAAGCCCCATATTACAATATTCCCTCCCACTGGCGCGCAATTATTCTGTCGGGAAAGGAAGCATACATGACTTGTCAATTAAGTTCTTATTCCCTATACATTTCGCGTGCAAACTTTTGGCTAGTATGCAACCGCGAATCAGTCATAATCATAATGGAAACATTCAACGGACCCTCCAGTAGTGCCCGACAGAATAGATACAAAATTAAGGGAAACCAAAATTAAACAACTAGGAATTGAGGAAAAGAAAGCAGACTTTCACTCACCCCTAATCCAACGATAAATAATCTTCTGAACAAATGATGCATCTTAGGATTCCATTTCCTTGTAAATATGTAGCTGCAAGAGATAGAAAACAAAATTAAGCTCATCATCATCAGCTCGTGTAACTCGATAACACTCTTATCTTAATTAGCTCTTGGGAGGGCTTCAAAGCATATGGCGGTATACGTACGAAGGTAGGGTTTGCAAACTGTATGTTATAAAAAAAGTGGTTTTTAGGGGTAGAACGAACGGGTAGTAAATATTCCTGTGTTTTGTTTATAAGGTTTCGGCGTTTCATAAAATATAAAACGGAGGCAATCAAAGTTGAAGGCAAGTGCGGTTCTTGTAGCTAATTGAAACTTTCACCGCTTTCACCTCAATCTTATTGTATATATTTTCCCATTAGTGAAACTATCTGGGAAGGAAAAGGAAACAATAGGGGGAGTGAGAGTGAGGGGGCTGTAAAGGTGGGAAAGCTAATACAAATATTCTTATTGATTTTCCTTTAACACATTAATCAATTATTTACTATCGCTGGATTATCAATTATTAATTAATTCGTTAGGCTCCTGCCACAAATAGCCATCCTCTAACTAAGAGTGGCAGAAGGAGTTGGTGAGAAATAAGTGGTGATAGAAAATATGGATTCAAGGAGTCTATTCATTCTATACGTATATATTCCCGACTGTAGTTAAGAGCGTATATGAATCGATTCCGCTAACAAGTATTACTTTTTCCCAACCTCGGCGTAGTTCCAGCGAGGAGTAATTTTGATTCTGAATTCTGAAAGCATTACCACTCAGAAGCATACGCTCAATGTTAAAGTTAAATTAGCTGCGACGGACTTTTAAGGGGATCATCCTATACTTGTTTTTCTAAGCTACGTATCTACACTTTTTTCTCTGCCGTGCATGTACGGGTTTTACAAGGATACACTAGATCCGTTGAGGGAGCTTAGGTTTTTTCTTCCTGGAACCCGATGGAACCTCACGGAAGATGGGCCTGTAATTTGAAGTTTAAGTATTGGCCGTCGGCTTTTACTTCCCGGCCAGATATGGTTTGTTCTCGCTCTCTTTCTTTGGCGCAGTTGCTCTCGCTTCTTTTTCGACTGTCTCTGTATGTTGTAGTGCGGGTCTGTCTGGTGAGGAGTGAATTGAAATCCCCTTGCTGTCTTAGAAGGTGAGAGGTATGAGGAGTTGGTTGTATTGTGCGGAGTAATAGGTTGGGAAGCGTTTTGGGGAATAATGACTGCTGACTCGAGTTGAAAGAGTTTTGAAAGATGGGGGAAATTTTAGAGGGTTAGAAGAGGGAATGTGGAGAAAGCTATGCAGTGTGAGACCGGAAGAGCTGTAGTCGTTGGAGAACTAGATGACCGCCTTCCTTTCTTCTTGTACGCGTCTCTGTCTCGAACTGGCTGAGAGATGGCAGTTGTACACATCGTTCCCTTTACTCAATTTGTTTATCTTCACTGAGCGAGTGTGGAGATGGAGATAGAAGAAGCCTACAGGAGAAAAGTACAAATTGAGGCTGACAGCCATCTTATCATACTTACTTTTTGATTAAGTATCTATGAAGATAAACGTCCCATGTAAAATTTATCCCGAGAACTGTTATGCCATGCTCTTTTGACAACATTCCACCGAAGGCGAGCACAATGGATGCCAAAATAAGTCCCGTCTTCTCCACTTCTTTCTGGTATCTGCGCAACAAAACAAGTCCGAGTCGTATTAGAACAGCTTTCGTCCACAATAACAATACATCAACACATATTAAGTAAATGTATTTCTTTATCTCACTCTATCTTTCCCTCCCCCGTCCATTCAACCTCCTCCCCTTCCCCCTCCATTTCCTCTTCTCCCTCTCCCCCTCACCACTTACAAAACCCCGCTCTCTGAATATTTAATGCTTCCTTCAAGTTTAAAACATTTTGTTCTACAAGTTCAACTAATGCATACACCCAAAATAGAGCTTTGGCGGGTAATTAGCGGCTAGAAGTATTGGAAGAAAGAGGACTCGGCACATTACGAAGTAAAGGAGGAGAAGAGAAGAAGAAGGAGAAGGAGAAGACGAGGAGAAAGTCGCTTTCTCTGCTCCATTCATAATGCAGACGTATCATAATAGGATTTTGATTGGGAACTCAATCTTTTGTTGTTAAATGTCTGGAAACATTTAAGGGAGCAGGATGTAAGAATGGTGGAGAGAAAACAATGATTCACGCAACTTATAATTATTCAAACTCATGCCACTGCACTTGACAGTTTCAGAACACGTAAAAGCTGACTAATTTAGTGACATTAAAATACTTCCGCTTTGAATCAATACCATCTCAACCAAGCCTTTCATCTCCCCTCCATCTACACTTGTAAACTCACTTCTCTACACGTAACTCTATCTCATCTCTTCCTTTGCCAAATTTGACATATAGGGAAGTAGGTAATTATAGAAGATTTTTTTGTAAAACTCTCTTGGTTTTTAGTCTACAATACCCTTACGTTACACTAATCTTCAACTTCCTCCACTTTCTCCATTCTGGGACAGAAGAATACATGAGGGCCACAACACAAGGCTCTGGAAAAATCTAAGTGTGGAAGGGAACATTCGTTGCCGGCAAAGAACGAGAGAGTGAAAGCTCCCTTCTTTACCTTATAGTTTTATGTTAGTAGGAAAACCCCCGTCAGCAAGTGGAAAAGTTGTATGAGCTCATTTATCTGTTTAGTTCGTTTAATCTCGTCCTCCGGAGCTTCGCTTCTTTGTATAGCCTCTCTACTTTACCCGGTAATTCTCTTGCACACGGGTTTTCTCTATACGCGCAAGTAAATGCGATAAAAGTCAAGCAAATAGCACATCTTTCTACCAAGTACTTGCTATTCTCTTGCTAAACTACTTACACTTTCACTTGACCTGCCTCACTTATGTTTCACGAACAGACACATCTTTAAATTCTACGAAATGTCATTTACGGAGGTAGATAGATATGTTGTCGTGAAATTAACAAGTATTTACTTGCTTGCGAGTATCAAGTTTTCCAGAGGAACTCTTCATTCGAGTTTGTTTCCCCTTTGATTTCTAAGCGTCGAAAGATTAATCCTTTCCTTCGCATAATGACCAATGGCGTTCAGGCAGAGAAAGAGTATCTAGCGTCTGTTCCACATCGGGAATTCTCAGCAAAGTCAATGTCCAGATCAGGTGGAGAAAGTGGGGAAAGCTATGACAGGAAACAAGAAAGGAAGGCGACGGAGTGAAATGGTCTTGGAAGATTTCCAGGGGGTTCATAATGGAAAGTAAACAGAGTAGCTTGAGTCTCTGTTCCAGTCATTTTTCCGTAGCGTTCTTTGACTAAAAGTTGTTGGGAAAAGTATTACGGAATGCATAGGAAAGGAGGTGAATATGGCAGTTGGGTATTCATGAACCGACAACCTCTTCGGCCTTTAGCATCTGAGTATGACATGGGGAATGAGAAAAGGGAAATATTTGAAATAAATCTATTCTTTCGGAAGCTGGAGAAAAATCAAAATTTTACCATCTTATCCGGGAATTATCCATCACAGCCGAAAATTGACTAGTAGCTACGATACAAGCCTACCATATCAAATATGCATACAAGAACAGACATAACTCCAGTGGGGAATTCACATTCTTGAAGCTCGTGGGAAACTTTCCTTTACGTTAGTTTACTGCTTGCCTTCCCTCCCTCCCATGCATCCATCATGGAGAATGTCAGTCCTATTTCTCCTCGACTCCTTTCTCCTTCACGAGGTTTTGCCCAAGTGGGTATGAGGAGTTAGGAGTTGGGCAATTTCTTTTCTCTGCATGGATTATCAGGGGGGAAATCATCCCATTTTTTACTTTTACAAACTTTCTCTTATCATATTTTGCACGGGGAAGGGGAAGGTTCCACCAGAATGGAAGCTCACTCCTTGGTTATGTGCACGGAGACTGGGACTATATAAACGGAGCTGAGAAAATTCTAACCCTCCCACCGTCCCACCATAGATTTTCTACAAACTTGAACCTTACATCTGTGAGAAACATCCTTTCTTTAAGTGTAATGGGGTCGAGGGTCGACCCGTCAAAATCTACATAGTTCTTCGAGAGAACTTTAATTATACATTCCCCCGATATGATACTTCATTAACATCGTTTACGCACATTCTCAACATTGATCGATACGACGTGAATTAATTAATACTTTGAGATGCTCAATTTACACTGAATTTACATTTGTATAATTAAAACTAGAGGATTTTGTCCAAATTAGAAACGCTTCTTTAATTGATACTCTTTTTCAAGTCGAACTTTGTCGCTCCTTAAAGTTGCAAAGTTTTCATAACTAGAGCAAGAGATTTTTAAAAAGTCATCACTCTAAGGATAGAACTACTCCGTTATGATTCCAACAAACTTGTTATATTCCATTTTCAGTCTAGCTAGGGAAGGAGAGCAACTCTGAAATCAAGTCGTTCTTCCATCCAGCCCGTTACATGATTCCTGAACAAAGTAAGTCATAGAGAACTTGAAAGGTTCAAGTGGGACGATGGTAAGTAGAGATGTGGTATCCCCCCTGAAGTCGGATTCAATGAAAAGAAAGATTGTTGTCGTAGATAATAGATAACCAGCAGCGACTAGTACGTAAAGTACGTATGAGAATACCCTTGATGGTAGAGAAGGCTTCGCATCAAAATGGAAACTACGTAGCAAGTACTGATATGAGGTAGATGTGGATGAAGATAATAATCTTTGGCACAATGAGTTTTTAAGCAAGTCTCCTTGGAAATTTAAAACTAGTAGAGGTTGCCTGCTTTATGCTAGCGCTAGCGTCAGTTTGCAAAGATATTGCCAGAAGGGTTAGAGGGATTTACACAGTTAAAGAATCTTAAAAATGTAAGTGCATTCTGGAGTGGAGCTAAAAGCAAATGGACGCAAGTCAGGGTTTAAGGGAAGGGAGCTTACATTCGAGATTTGGATTATTTATCAACCGATTTTACTAAGACTAACCTTTTACAAGATGCGAATCTAGGTTCTAGGAAGCTAATGATGAGGATGAGAGAGAGAGAGAAGCTGGAGGCAAGCCGCAATTAAAGGATTCCGGGTAGTCACTACGGAGATAACGGATACTACCGATGTAGAGGTGGAGGGTAAAGCTACGCTGTTTTAGACTGAATGGAGCACAAGACAAGACCAAACTAATTTTGCCCCCTTTTGGATACCATTCTAGGATGAGATAGCTGTATTATGCGTGGAAATGAAATGAGAATACGAAGACTAATAAGAAAGTTTCAGGAGAAAGGCTTGTGGGTTTTTTTGTAGCAAGTACGGTTACATTAAGACCTTCTCAGGTGGTGTGGTGGGTGAATTTAGTAGGGAAGAATGAGGAGGAGGATGAGGGATAAAGCTTCTTGAGGGAAGAGGTGGAGGGCTAAGCGGAATAAATACGTAAATACCATAAATACGTAGTGGAATTTTTGGAGGATTTCCGTTTTCCATCTCCTCCTTAGCAGGGTGTCCCCTAGAGTTAGAGTGCATTAAATCTTTCCTCCTCCAGAGAATACCCGTAGAACCTAATCGTCTTATCTTTCACACCTATTCCTCAGAAAATCCTGGCTTTCTATGCATCACAAAGATGACTATACACCTACTAGCTTTAGAGGATGGCAATTTCCAGCCAAAAACCCGTCTTCTCGGATATCTTCGACTAGCATAACGTGTCCTCCCCTCCTCCCTCTGTTATTCTCTTCCAGTCAGTTTCTCTTCAGCCCGGCTTCTTTTCTTGGCATTGGCATCGGAAGTAGGGAGTCAGGAAGGACTACTACCGGGTTTTTTACTATAATCCAAGCTGGCCATTCGAATCTTCGCTGCTCACCTTTTTTCCTCTTCTCCGGGGTTTTGGGTTCGTGCTTAAATGCGCATCTTGAAAGCCTGGGAGTTACTTTCATATGACAATAGAATGCGTGCCCTAGCCCGAAACCGCGTGTGTCTGCCACTCGGCTACCCCTACCCCCACTAGCATGTCTTGGATAAGTACAAGTTTTCTTTTCTTTCTCACAGCGTCACACCCCAACCCTCAGCCTATCTCTGCATGCCGTATTATATATAGCATGTATATTTAGGGGAGGGGAAGCTACTTTCCCTCCGGAGTTGCCTCTTTCTTTACCACTTGGCTCAGCAAAATGGTTATTTGTCCAAGTGGCTCACGCACACTTAAATTATGCAAAATCTTCATTCAATCTTTTCCTCTATTTGCTCCCCCTTATACCCCTCCTTCATTCCAGCATCTAAATTTCATAGTCTCTTTCTTCTAACTTTCTTTTCTCATCTTATTGTCTCTAAGACTTAGGCTTTCTTTGATAGAGTCTTTTGGGAAATCGGATACGTGGGAGGATGAGCCACAAAGGAAAGCTTTCTTGTTAATTTCCAGAGTGCACCGGAAGACAGTAAGGATCCTCCTTTCACAATATATACATGTGATGGTCAAACAGTTAAGTGACCAAAAGCTAAGAGTGACTTGGTCTGCGACTGGCCCCTCAACCGCTTTTATCCTACATTCTCTCTTTTCAGCCAATAGAATAGTACATGCTCCATGATACAAAGTCACAGTCATTTATTACCTACCACCTTCTTTCTCTGCTTTCTCTTTGTGAAAAAGGATTCTTTCTCTTCCCTTTTCGAATTTAATATGTACGTATGTAGTTTCAAATCCCGAGGCCAGAGAATATGGCTGAACTTAAACAGAGTTCTTAGAATTTATGCCCTCCTTCATCTTGGTATGGTTGCTTGGAAATTAATTACAATTAGAAAGTAGAGGAGCGAGCAAGTCGCGTCATGTAACGCTAAAGTATGAGGTTAGTTGGTCTTGTCAAAAAACTTTCGCAAGCGGAACCATACCATACATTGAATCCGGAGAGTGAATAACTCTTGTCACATCAGCTTGAAGGTTAAGTAAGTAAAATTTCTCCGACTGGCAACACATTAGCTTGCAAGTTTTTAGCCTCTTTCAAAGTACTCGTGCCAAAAGAAAGCTCGTGTGGAGGAAAACAGTTTGGGGAATTTTCTTGGCACCCAACCATTCCCCATTGAACTCCTCCACTCTCCTCTCTCCACCTTCCTAATCTTCCACCTACGAAGCTTAGTCTGACTATCTTCTTTTCTCTCTATCTTTTGCTGACACTGGGAGTTAGTTTTCTTCGCCTCCTCAGGAAAACAAGCTCTCTTGCTTTCTCCCTATCTAAATTTGATTTCCCATTCACATTCGAGTGACCAAGCAATCTCTCGTTTTATTCACCAGAGTTTCCTCTAGATCCTGCCTGAATAACTTCTTATGTGCCCTCTTCCCTGTACCAGGAAGAAGAGGGAAGAGGAGAAAGTTGTGCTTAGCGCAAATTTTCCTAAGTCATAACCCCCATAAAAAGCCTTTTTCGGCTGTTCTTCAGTAAGTGAGCTACACAATTACGCTGTCCCCTTAGAAACGCTTGATTGTTCCTATTTCATAGCTAGTCGGGTGACACAACTGATTTTCCAATCCTTATTCAATTAGGGATGTTGCAACAAAAGGTATTTCGCGGAACCTTATGACCTAAGGCCTCGGTCTCATTGAGCAAGTGAAGGTTAGGTTACCATAGACAACCTTAAATTATTGGTGCGGGTTATGTAATGTTAAAATACTTGGAACACTAACTGCTGATGCTAGAAGGATGTCACCCGACTACTTGTAGCTCACTTTAATTTCGGTTGCTATGTTTCCCATTGAAGCTCCCTTACTAAAGAAGCCCCCCTTTTTCACCCTTACCTAAAATGCCCATCTTTAGATACATAAAAATCCAAATAGAAATTCTAATTCAAATATTACCTGCAGTAAAAATGAAAACTTAGGAGAAGAAATAGGGCTGCTAGAAGATCGGCTCGTCCCACCACACCAGTTACCTGCAACCAAATTCAAAAGAAATGTAGATCCTGTCAATATTATGTATCATCTTTTTGTTGTTGAAGCATTCAAAATAACATTCAAAGTTTTAAAAAATGCACATTTTTTCATCTCAACCAACTTGTTATTAAGTTCTACGTGGAAAGAGTAGTGTTTGA
Organism: Sminthurides aquaticus; assembly: GCA_906901655.1. Classification (NCBI taxonomy): domain Eukaryota; kingdom Metazoa; phylum Arthropoda; class Collembola; order Symphypleona; family Sminthurididae; genus Sminthurides; species Sminthurides aquaticus. The sequence continues at coordinate 1,961,064 of CAJQTT010000001.1, forward strand.
ATGAATGCCCCTTCGTTAGTAGGTGTAGAGGTGGAGACAGTTTGCGAATCTCAGCTGAAGGTTCTGTGTATGAGGGCGTAGCTATGAGAAATGTTGATTTGTTGAGAAAGCGGATGGAGAGCGGTTGATTAAACCCTCATTGAATATTGTGACAGGATTTGAATTACTTTAAGAGGGTGTAGGTGAAAGTTGTTTGCGTGGGAGAGTGGGAACAATAGTTTGTGTTCCCAGCAGTCTGATAGCCTGTCTCTACTTTTACCCTACAGTGCACGGGGAAGAGAGAAAAAGGGCGGATGGGCGGGAGACTTAATAGAAGGGAACATATGCTAAACCAAGAACAGGAAGAGGAACTAGGTTGGAAAGTGTGAAAATAGCAAAAGTCTTACAGCCTCGGTGTGTACAGGATGAGAGGCAAAATGTGCACCGGCGAGCAATGCGGAAGTTTTGCTCGTTCTCGCAACTTCTAAACATATTTTGACGAATAGGACACAAACGAGAGAATGAAGAACAAGGTTGAAGACGTGATAGCCCGTCGGCTCCAGTCCGTGGAGGAGTCTATTCAGCCTAGAAAATGAGAAAATTAGAGGACGAGTTAGAAACAGTAATGTATAAGTTAGAGAATAATACGAGCGCGTTAATTTTAAATGAGTTCATAATTTATTAGCGGGCGAAAGTTTGGGAGTCTACTAGGAAAGAGAGAAAGAAGAGCAAAACTAGACCTTCCTCCTTCAGATTAAAGATATCAGGGATTTGGGCTTGGCGGTGGTTATTTGGTTGAAATCAGTGCCGGTGTCTCATGTGTTGGCTTAGGTAAAATATTGGCGTGTAGGTAAATGCCTTTCAATGAACACGCTTCAAGAAGCATACACGACAAGTTTCTCAGCGATGGAGAGAGAGAGAGAGAGAGAGAGACAGAGAGAGAGATAGAGAGAGGGGAATAAGATAGAAAGCGGTGGATGTGGAAGGGACTGATGCTCAGGTGTAGTATACGCATACGAGGAGGACATTAATGAAATCCCTTTGGTAGAAGTAGAATGCAGAGAGAAAGTAATTACTTTGTGAAGGAAGGGAGGACACTTGTCCAGCCTCCGCTTTATCGGGGTTATGGAAAGTTTGCAAAAGACACATAAGGTAAACTAAACTACAGGGGCTGGAAGGAAGTACAAATATTAGCATAATTATTAATTGATCGCGTGTGCTCCTATTTGGGGGCCGGGAAGAGGAAACCCAAGTTGAGGGATGCTTGTCGAGGATTACAGACTCATGAGACGTTTCTCTTGGCTAATGTGTGATTCATTCAGAATAGGAAATGGATTTATTCCGTCATCAGCTCCCATAGCTTATGTGTCACGCTGCCGACGCTGCTGAATTATGAGGATGAGAAAGCGAGGGGGAAGAGAATGAGCAAACAGACTGAGTATGCATGAGAGAAGGAGGCAAACTTCCTAGCCGTCAACTAAGTAACTAAGGAAAAGGAAATAAGAATTTTCCTCGGGAAGTAGTCATTGAGAGCGAGGAGGAAGAGAATACCGAGCCTTGAAATCCTAGAAGGTTTAAAGGCTTTGAGGCTTTTGAAAAGTTAATGCTATTTTGGATTGGAAAGCGCCAACAGCCTCCAGCGCCTACCATCTTCAAGAACATTGAACACAGAGTACCGGAGAAAGAGAGCTAGAAAGAACCAATTATACAAGAACCGGTCTCAGTCTTAAGCAACCCCGGGTTTTGGGTTTGTTAGAACCATGACCAGCCTTGGGCTCCTTCCCATGGTTTATAATAGTGTGCTACATACATGTCGCAAACCAGGAGGATTTTACAACTTAATACACTTTTCTCTCTGGCACTTGACAGAACACCTAGCCAGAAATAATCCCGCACACCTCAGCACACCACCCTCCTTGGGCCTACGTAGGTATGCAAAAACCGACGGATGCACATACACAGTATCGCCCGCTCGTAATCAATGCTAATTAACTTAATGGTAGGTTGGTAAAGTCGGTGATTGTTGTTTCATTATCCAAGGTTTTCTCCTTGAGAACCTCTGGCTTCAGTCAAGCCCGTCAGAACTGACAACTATAGCGTGGATTGTGGATACACTTGGGTAGTGGGGCTTTAAGCATGGTGAAGAAAAATTTCCAGAACAATACGTATTATTCCAAGGAATTCCAGAAGATAGAAAAGTTATGCGTTATGGCTCAAAGGCCGGGTAACTCTGGAGGAAGCATTGGTGGATAAGTGTTGTTCAAGCCCGGAGGAAAGTTAGAGTTACAATCATTCCGACCCGACCCGCTTTCCGCGAGCGATGACAGTTAAAAGATACAGCACGTTTTATCATCAGATTTCAGGGAAAGGAATGTGGAGCATAAGTAAGCTAGAGCATGGATAGGAACCGGGCTGCATGTTGATAATTCACTTGATGAAATTTATAGTGTGAAGTGCGGTGCGGCGTGTTGGTTTACTATACAGCAAGGCACTTTCTCCAAGCCTCATGTCTATCATTTGTGAAAGGGGTTTGGAGGGCAGGAGATAGGAGATCCGTGGCAGTGGGGTGGGCGGGAGAAATGTACGTATGAAGGACTGTGTGTGAAAACAAAATTATAGAGTTTCAAACTTTGTAGCTCCTGGGAGTGGGACACGGAGGGCTACATCGGATTTGAGAAGATAACATTTATTTTCTTTGCTCCACCGCTCAACATCAAAGTGAATTTTTCCTTCAAAATTTCCCCACCAACCCTATCCTCCTCATATTTTCTCTCGCGGTTTTCCCAAACTCTGACTTTTAAAACAGGGAATAAATCGAATTTGAAAAGCAGTTCTGGATTGAGGAATCTCCTTTTATTATATTCCCTTCCCCTTCCTTCCTCTTCTTCCCATGATTCCCCTCGCCCCTCCGACAGTAGTCAGAGTTAGAATTCAGGACGAGGAGACTGAAATCCCTCCATGTATTGACGTTCGCGCCGTCCTCTCATTCTTATGTCAGGAAGGAAGGCTGGTGTAAGGAATCAGAATCCTCTAAGAGGATATTGGTTAAATCGGAAAAAAGGGGAGAGAAAGCAGAGGGAGGAAGTGGAGGCGAAGGGAAAAAATGAAATAAAGAGGCTTGTTTTGTCCTCCTTGTTTATTTGAAATTCCCATATTTTCATCAATCTTTCTCATACGGGAGCGTTTAAATCTGTCTGATCTATCTAATTGAGGGAAGCCAAGAAGTTTCCACATGATTCCCTTCAGTCAAGCCACACTTGCCACACATACACAACCCACGTGATCTTCCTCCCTCCGCCTGATCGCCATCCCACACCCTAACCTCTTATTAGTGTATCCATCAAGGAAAGAGTGTTAAACGGGTTGGAATTTCCTTCGCTCTACCCAGCCTCTAAATTACCAACTTTATGCTGCCAAGCTTTGGTGGACCCGACCCGTCCCTGTCTAGTATTAATCTAATTGAAGCAAGTGTTATGACACTCGTGCAACTTCTGGTCACCCATAAATTAAGGGATTCGAATGGGATTGCCGGTAGATGGAATTAAATCCGAGGGTCGGAATTGAGCAAACCGGGATTATATTTTCCCGATCTCGACAAAGTGATTCAGGTTGTACCCCTGCTATGAGAGAATGAGGCATTAACATAAGATAATTTGCGTAAAATTATGATGTTTATGAGATTAAGGCGCGGGCTGGTTAACTGTAATTGTGTATTGTATGATTACTGTTTATCCAGTAGATGGTGTAAGATTCTTGGTTTTGACCAGGAATTATTGCTGATTCATTGTCCTACTGTTAAGATGAGATCCAAGGCGTGCAAATTGTGCTGCACCTCGTGTGCGAATTTCTCCTGGTAGGAGAAAAGGCAAGTACATTATAATTGACTTTCTCTATTTTAAACTACATTTGGTGACCCCGACGTGATGGGTGTGTGATAGGGAGTGCTCTAACTGCCTCTACTCGGCGGTTGAGGGATTGTCGGCGGAGAATAAACGCGACCTGGCGGTCAGCGCACCGTTGGACAGATGGGAGCAAACTTTGGCTGGGGACGGGACCAGAATCAGGTCTACCGACTGTGGATTGGGACCGGGCAGCCGAAGTTTACCAGGATGAAGGACTACTTAGTTGCGACCGGTGGGTCACATACCATCGGAAGACATGATGGAGGAGTCGTGTGGTAGGCTAAGATTAGGAATTAAGATTTATTTTAATTGTATATCCACCAATTAAAAGATGGGAGAATGTTAGAAATTAGGGCTTAATCTTAAGGGAAAATGAGGATGGAGAATTCTTCTGTGAAGGATGGGACAGGAAATCATAGCTTAGGATACTGTAGTGTATGATTACTGTTTATCCAGTAGATGGTGTAAGATTCTTGGTTTTGACCAGGAATTATTGCTGATTCATTGTCCTACTGTTAAGATGAGATCCAAGGCGTGCAAATTGTGCTTTATGTATTCTTAAGGTTAAGAGACTAGAGTACCTCGTGTGCGAATTTCTCCGAATATGGGCTAGTTTCCAGTCATGCGATGCCATGTGCAATGCACAAAGCAAGCATATATACATTAAACATCAATGCAATGGAAAAGAATTATAGTTTGGCACAGCGGCTGCTGACTGACTTGATTGTGCTTTTGGAATGGCTCTTCTTTCTTTGGAGAAAATCCTGTTGGGGGAGTGTTAGATGTGCATGGAAAACAAGGAAAACAGATATTTATTCTTCCGAGCTTGATTTTGAGGCGGACGATTGTCGTCAGAAGCTCTTGTTGTCCAATAGTTTGAAATTGAATTTCTCCTGGAAAATCAAGGCGACAGTAGTTGGAGAGGGGAAAGCAAAAGCAAATGGAGAAGAAACGCTTCGTATCATCCATGCACCATACTTCTAGCCAGCGGCTAGAGTCACAAGTTTGTTTCCCAGAAGAAGATTGCTAAAGAAGTAGAAGAAACCTAGTTGGTGAGTTCACTTTCTACCTCCTCTCCCTGTCTCTAATCTTTCTTCCGTTCCTACTCCGTCCGTATTATTCCAATGTAGTTTACTTTTCTTACCGGAACAAAGTTAGCGCACAAACACTCTTTACGTATTAAAGGCTCATGCATCTTCCGGGAGAAGTAGTAGAGCGAGGAAAGAGGGGAAATGCCTCGAGTTGAACTTGAGCCTTACTTTCTTTCCGTAGTTTGATTGAACCTTGGGCGTGTAGCTGAATGTAGGACGAGAAGAGGCTGAGGATGAGGGAACAGAAGGAGTAAAACACTAACATATAAACGTCTTCTAGAATTCAGGAGGATTCTCTGAGAAAATTTGCGCTGAACCAAACAGAGAATGGAGGAGATGATGGGAGAAGAAAGTGGAGAAATAGAAAATACAAGTCAGAAAGCGATCGCTTTTTCTTGGAAAATCTCATACAACTAAAGACCAAGGGGTAAGAGAGAGACTGAGTTGGTATTGGAGGGCATTGAGCAAGTTCTTTTATCGGATACGACCAACTTTGGAAGACGTAAATCCCCGGCCACACCATTCACCTCATCCCTTCCTTCTTTGCTATATCCCCTAAAATCTTGTACCTATTTGATCCAAAGCTTCAAAAGCTATTCCTCTACACTTCTATCTATTGTGTGTGAACTCACTCACAGAAATACTACCCCGCCGGAGAGGGAAAGCGAGAGAAAGTAGGAGAAAGGGCCACGAATGTGATACTGACTGTGAGGCATGCTTCTTTCTTGAGGCGAGGGAAAACGTCTCATCCTCTTGTCGTCTATCGTTGTCTTATTTCCTCACTCACTAACCGTCATTCCTTCTTCTATCCTCACCAAGGTTGATGTTGATATATCCAGCTGAGTATATGGAGTATGGACCAAAGGAAAATGTGATAAAGAACTTAATAATAGTTAGTTGCTTTCCTTCTTCATCCTGGAAGAGACGAGGGGAAAGACATGCTTTCGTCATGTATGCACATACACCAGAGTGAAGAGACCACCTATTTACCTAAAGAATAGGAACGAGCGAGGAGAAAGCGGACAAGAGGGAGAGAGACAGAGAAAGACATTGCAGTGCGCTTTATGAAAGGACCAGAACGGATATGTCTTGGTCTTTGTACATGTAGGGGGGAATATTGAAACCTCAGACTCTGGTTTCTCTAGGAGTTCTAACTGCTGGAGTGCTGGAGGACCTCCACTTCCCTATTTCCAGGCGTTGGATACTCTACTCTTCTTTACAAGACTTTTCTTCCTTTTTACGCTTGAACAGGCAATCCTTTTGGAAGGCGAGTTATGCTTTGATGTATGAAACTTTAATGATGATATTTTTGCTCCTTCTCAAATTGCTTCCTCCGGACCCTCAGGTATTGTCTCATTCAAGCTTGTGCATAGCCCACAGTAAAATTTTCATAGGACCATGCTCTGCTACCCACACCCCATCCATCCCTACTCTCTTCTCCCTTCTCACATTTCAAACATAGGGTACAAACGGAGTTTTGTAACACTACACACGCATACTCACATTCACATTCACTCTCTCTTTTCCTAGCCTTCGTTTTCTCAGGCAAACAAATAAATGTAGCTCCCTCCCTCCTACTACAACCTACTATGAGTATAATTCTACTACACTCTTACTACGCTCGCCAATATCCTGCAATCCGCCTTTCTCTTCTTTCCTTTTCTCTCTTATTCCTCTATTTTCTTTCACCCTCACTTCCTAATCCCGTCCAACCCTATGTATAATCATTTTCCTCCTTGTTAGCCCTTGTAAGCTCATGAAAATTTTCTCTTTGCTCAGCAGCATTTTCTTATTTCATTTCTTAAAATATGGATAGAACCATATTTCCTTCCTCCTTCACTGTCCTTCCTTCAGTTTGACGCTGTATACTTTCTCCCAACTACATTTCCTTAAAAGAAGCCCTTCCCTCCTCATTCTTCCCCCCCTCTGCTCTTCCCACTTCAATTTACAATACAACATGCATCCGCTCATTCCTTCCCTCAAACAACTCGCTCCATCAATTCCTACAGTCCATCTTCCAGTAAATGTCTCTCGCATCCTTCCGTCTCTTTCCTCATGGCTTGCAATCCTCGTCCATCGTCGTTTCTTGCTGCAATGCAATATGGTATTTGCATGTGAATTTGAGGCGGCTGACGGTCCCACCACGAGATGCTTGCCGCATCATTTCCGAACAATCCATAGGAAAGCTCCCATCTCCCTTCCAGCTTTCAGTCCTTCATCTCCTATTTCACTGAGCTTGATGCTCCATGTGGTAAACGAGAAGGATTCTGGGACGATAAGGAGGAGAGGAAATTGGGAAAGAAGGCGCTCACTGTCTTTTCCAACCTAAGGAGGCCCATATGATAATATTCCCAGGAAAGGTTCATGAATATCTTTAGTCTGGGAAAAACCAAAAATTCCGTCTCGCATTCGTCCAATATTCTTTTGGTAAAACAAAGCGCTTAGGATCAATACTCTTTTGAATTCTTTATTCAGCTGACGTTTCGCCGATTCAATTTCTATCCCTGGCTTACAACATACTCTCTTCCCATACAGACGAACCAAGATTGTCCTAGGACTACCACACTACCAACCAACTTCCTCGTAAGCTATAGTAAGCTTAAAAGCCTTTCCAGGAACCAACCTGTGTGAGAGAGTAGGTCTTTAGTCATCCAGTCAATACCTATTTCATGAAGATATATGCGGCAAAAGCTGGGAATCATTCCTTGGGAAACAAAGCATTGCTGGCGTTGTCAGATTCTATGACTTTGAACATTTCATTTTTCCTCTCAATCCCCTTTGGCTATGCATGCATCCAAAATTACTTCTGAGTGAGTAACATATTCTTATGTTCACCTCATTCTGGAGTTCCCGCCCTCAACTCCCATACTTTGTCAGTCTGCCAGCACTCCTGCTCGCGCTTTTGGACAACAAGTGATGTATATCACTTTCAAAATTAGTGGTCAATTTGAAGTGAGGGCTTTTGGGATAAGGATAGGGCGGACGTTGAAGACAGCTACACGACAGGCCCGGGTAGACTTTGCCATGATCTTGGACGGCCCCGCAACACAAGGGGCAAGATTGTTTAAACCTGGACCTCTCTCTGCCTTTCCCTGCCCCTGCCTCCCTCGCTTACTGTCTCTGAAGGAATTTCCGCGTTTTCTTTCTGGAATGGAAGGAGGACGACATCATCGGATGTTTAAATAAAGCCAGGACAGGGAGATATAGGGTGAGGAGGGAGTGGGGGAGGAATAGAGATGGTGGGAGGAAAATGTAGGCTATATAGGTAGGAAAAGCAGTGATCGCATCCCATTCCCCACGGACTGCCTGTGCCTGGGACAGAGACAGACTCGGAAAGGAAGATAAGTGCCTAAAGTTTAGCTTCGGAATTCAGAGGCTTAAGAGAGAAATAGCCGCAAAATCTTAGCATATCCAATATTGTCAACGGAATATTGGGGAAAAACCACTCAAGCTATTCCCCTGTCTCCAGACAAAACATTTCAACATAACCTATTGGAGGCGAGGAGGACCCAACAGGAATTTATGGCCGCCTCCTCTGCTCCTGCCAATTTGCCCGCTCAATTCACTCCCTCGGCTCTTGTCCTTTTGCTCCTCTATGTGCTCTTGATCTTCTCTTTTTATAGACCCGAGCCAAGTCCATCTTCTCCCAACATTACAAGAGTTGATAGGTAAAAATTTATTAGCTTGCGGAATACCTCCCTCTATGTTGATGTTGCATGCGGTGGAGAAATTTCCGTGAGATAACAAAAGAAAAGACGCTCATCTTCCTTTCTTGGTCGCAGCGTAACTCTCCCTCCCCGTCACTGCCATCACCACCTCCAGCACCCTCCTCCCAAGATTTATCACAAAGAAGAAACCAGGACGTTTAGCCATGGATGGAAAGTATTGATCCGTAATGAAAAGTGAGGAATGTGACAGTGCAGGTGGACAAGTTTGGGAAATTTCACAGGAGAATGGGGAAGGTGTAGTCGTGTAGTGTATGTGTGCGGCTGGTAGTAGCAGCTGTAGCTACTTTCTCCAGCTAATCATCACACTTTCGGGGATGAGTGCGCGCATATGCATGAGTTGGACCGATTTACTCGCGGAGTTTCTATTCCTCCTCCTCGATATTCCTCATGTAGACAGACCCATTCCAGAGAAGAGATAATGCATGCAAATTCTAGAACGGATTTCCCAAGATTAGATTCTCCAAGGCCAAAATAAACAGACATACATAGGTTGGAATAGGATGAGTGTACTTGATCCTTTAAACCGGAGAACAAATCACGTTTACTCAATCCTTCACTACCAGCTTCCAAATCCTACATTCGGGCTTCTATTAAGAGCAAGTTAAAGCTGACGTCCCGGCTGGGCTGGCTGCAGTACTGTTACAACTCCTTATTTCGGCCTCCTTCTTCCCATCCTCCATATTCGCTAGCTCTAGCTATCTATTCCAGCTGGAGAAAGCAAATCTACTGTTTACATTCTTTTCTCGATTATTTATTCAAGAACTAAATGCATGCAAGAGGGCGTCTCACAATCCGCATATCCTTTTCAAGGCCTAATATCCGGCAGACTCCAACTCTCCAGTACCAGTGTTTGAAGTAGCAAGCAATATTATCCTCGTTCTATCTACCGAAATAACTTGCCTGCATTTCTCGCTCCCTTCAAACTAACCCTTTGACCATGAGAACATGGAATAGGAAATAACCGGCTTTTAAGAGAAAGACAGGAGGGAGTAAGTGGAAGCATATATATATATATATATCTTTTTCTTTGCAGCACTCTTCAAAACTGAGTGTGCATATATTAGTAGCAGCCATACACCTGGATGGATGGCTGGTTTTGGTGGTAATCGGTAGATTGTTCGGTTTTGGTAAGTAAGGAGAGAGATGGGAATGATGAATACATATGGCTTTGGGATAGCCGCTTAAAAGGAAAATCGTCTACTTATCGCTGCATAGTATATGCTGCATCTGTACGGAAGGCAAGATAAAGTATTCTCACGACCTCCCTTACACTCCAAAACGATATCATTTGTCCTTTCACCCCGATTTCTCCAGATCAGTTAAAATACTTCCCATGTAGAGTTTCCCCTCCCTTTATTTCATCTTGCCTTCAATGCATTATGCACAATCATCCAAAACCCTTTAATCCCAACCGCTTCCATCCAACTCGACCCAAGAGCTTTCTCTCTTTTTCACCTAGCGAGTTCCCAATCCATGAGTTCTGTCGCAGTAGTGCCTCTCATTGGAACAAACGGCATTATTTTTTTGATTGAATGAGATTTGTAAGATTCTCCCTTAGAACCGGCTGCTTGGACACAACTGTGTTTCATATACATGCCTGGCCCCAGATTCTTCCTCAAATTGCTTTCTGTTTTACCTGGGGAAACTAGAGCGGGTAGAATCATTCCCATTCCTACAGACCACATGCCCACATAAGAACAACCCATTTCAATAACAACATACCACGTACGTACATATCTACCTCTCTTCTTACCGTCTTTTCCAATACTTATTTAAGCTTTTAATCCTTTATATACTCCACGCGGCTAAATGGAGCGAGTAAAAGAGGGGAAGAAAGCACTCGCAAAATAAAATATGAAACGCAAGATATGGCTTGGTTAGTACTTCTAATGTTTTGTTCGGGCAAACTTAGCACTTTCAAATTAGGTACCCCATGTGGGTACTCGGGAGGCGTCACGCCAGGTAATTAGAATAGAGAGAAAGTCAAATTCAACATTATTCTTCTGCAGACGAAAAAATCGGGAAAACCTTCATCTTTTAAAGGCTTTGAATATCAGGATTTTCGCCGGGCTGATATTTTGGTTGATTTGTATTCGTTTCGAATATTTTCTCCAAAAGTCTGGTCCCCTGACAGAGCGAGAAATGGTATTGATTTTCTATATCTCTCCGCATGTGATTGCTTCCCAGTGTACGTACTTGGTTATTCTCTTTGAATAAATTTGCCTCTGCTGAAGAATAACAATTCCTAATAGGAAATTCATCCCGTTCCTCTTCCCATTGGGCTTCCTTTGGCTTTCCCCGTCAGTTTTCATTTTCATTTTCATCAGGGACTCATCTGAGGAGAATATGTGAAACTATGTGCTTGGAATCTTAAATTAAGCTTCTTAGAAGATTACCAAATTGTCTGGGATGGGGATGGGACGAAAGCAGGACAAATAACATATATATATTGCTCCCCGAGCTTTTATCGTTCTCTGCCTGGAACAGCTTGAGCTTTCTTCTTTTCCAGGAATTAATACCCCGAGTAAATTTTTAATGCTCACTTGATTGGCTTCACTGGCTATAAGGATTCTGGGATTGGGAGAAGCCATGTTTAAACATGCCCGCCTCCGTTTCTCCAACAGCTGGATGAAATAAATCTATTTATCCGTCTCAGCTTCAGCTAACCGACCCACGCTGTAAGCTTCATATGCACACTGCCCTGGTAGATAACAAATTGGCAATCCCATAATTACATAAAATACATAATGCTGACCAAGGCATATTGTCTTAGCTTGGGATTTCTCTTGAGTTTTTCTCTTATCCCGCACCCGCTCAATAACGGCTTAGGCACCGCTGGCAATGGATTATTTTGCACAAGCTTGACATTACTTTCTCCTGCTCGCACAATTCGAGTATGGAGGAAACGGGGTAAATCAATTACTCTAGAGGGGATTTGGGATTTACTAGGAGTCAAGTTTTGATTTGGCTGACGAACTGAGGAGAGGAGTAGCGAGTAGACTGGTTTTCTATTCTTAGCTCCTATATAAGAAATAGATTGAGAAAGGGTGTTAGTCTTAAGGGTGATGGCTGCTTTGAACTTTCTCTCATCGATAAGAAGAGAAAGGCTTGGGTGAAAGTTATCGGGTGTAGTTCTTTGTAGTAAGGAGATTTGGTTTCAAATCGGATTCAGCTCTACCCTCATCACTCAAATTGTGTGGGGAAGATGTTCGGGGGAATTTATTTCCCCTCAGCCCTTCTACCCCTCTCAAGAAACCTATTCTCCCTTTGTCTGAGGCTTAAGCAATGTGTCGGAGGAATTTAAGCGTGTGGGAAATGGGAATGGTCCAGAAGTAGTGAGAGTGTCAAAATTCCAGGGAGCCGTCCAACAAGATCAATAGGTGCTAAAAGACTCTGGTCTAAACCAATTACCAGTATCCTCAAATTTATGGATTTTCAGTGTACGCCTCTTAGCTGATTATAAGCTTCCAGGGGTGGGCCGTCTCCCGGGTGGGGAGCAGTGTTCCCGGAATACACCAAAACCAATCCCTCCTTCCAAGAAACTGTACGTACGTACGGAGTAATCGTTTTATTTCTTGAGCTAAAATATATAACTGTATATACTTTTGGATGGTTGGATAACTTTATTCCTTGGCTATGTTATGCTTCCTCAAAACTGAGAAATTAATGTAGCATCCTTTTCCGGAGGGAGGGAGGGATACACGGGTATGTGGGCATGTTGTCCCGGCACTATTGATGGCGGCTCTTTATAAAGCTATTAATTCTGTTAAGAGGTGGGAAGGATGCACGCAACTTTTGTTTGGGAGCCCAAATGACCCCTTGATAGAGGTAAAAGAAATTCCTTACAACTTGTGCTTCGAGAATGGCTTGCATACAAGTTTCTGTGAACTGTGAAGTAATAACCTTGGGATTGGCTTTGAACGGGAGAAAGGTAGTGGAACTTGTACGTTAGGTGTTCTTCTCGGAAGACCGCAAGGCCTCCTGGCAGTTTTCTTGCAGGAGGAGAAGAATGAAAGATATTTCATTAGCGGCAATCGTCTGGAGCTCTCCCCACCCCATGTGTGGAAGAAACAAAGAAAAGCTACTACTTCATCTGAACACGGAGTGGTCAAACGTACGTGGTGTACATGTCACGTGGGAAGAAAAATAGGCTCCTGCAGAGCTTGTATATTGGTTTGGCCCTCCGTGTTTCTCCTCAGTAGTAATAGCAAAAGAGCTGTTGTAATATACTTCAACTTAAGAAGAGAGGAAAAGATATTTTGGTCAACAAGAAAGAAAGAACATGGCTTGGATGGAGGAGGGTGAAAAAAGGTTTTCCCTGAAATTGTTTCACATGTACAATGTTTGATGCCGTATGCTCCAAGGCAGTGGAGCGTGTGGCGGTGGAGTATGTCGCAGAGATATGAGATATGTGTGGTGTAGGGTATGGTGAAAGAGACAAGGACCGAAGTGAAAATTAAGCTGCATGCGGCAGAGAGAGAAGGAATAGTCGGCCTTGGTGAAAGGTGGAATTAAAGATAGCCATCCACAGATCCACGTGTTGGTGGTCTTTGAAAAAGTTAAGATGGGCAAGTGAGGAGAAAGTAGAGAAAGCAGGCTGAGGAGGATAGCCGGATAGCGATGGTGTTGGTGGATGTGAGGAGAAATGATGGCTTTTCTCCTTCGTCTGTCCTAGTCCTGGCTTTGCACTTTTACACAAGTATGTAGCTTAGTTTCTCCACGTATACACCATATAGACTATCATCATGGGGTCAATAAAATGGGTAGGTAATGCATGTCCAGATGCGGACTGGAATGAATGATGAGGAAGAGATAGATCTTTATCATCACATAGATAGTTACAAGACAAGAGAAAGCTGGTGCGAGATAGGAAAAAGATTTGTGCAAGTTGCTCTTCTTCTTTCACGCGAGGACTGGGGAACGTCAAGGGGGGAAGAAAGAAAGAATAAAAATAAAGCAAACTAGAGACAAATTGGCTATAGGGAGAAAAAGTGGAGGAAACGTGACCTAGAGGAGGAAAAGATACGATACATGGTGCAAGTCTCCTTCACGTTCTTCATGATCAATGTGACCACATATAGGCCACTTTCACTCTCCGAGCCTTCTGTAGAATAGCTAACATTAGCACTACGGTTAAAGGATGCAAGGAAGAGAGAAGGAGAGCACGGGGAAGAAAGAAGGACAGGAGAAAAGGATGAAAAGCAATGCAGTAGCGCAGCTAACATTATTTCTCTTCCACATTTTCTGCCTGCCTGAAACTCCTGGAGAAAGCTTATACTTGTTTCTCTTTTCTTTTCCCTCCTATTTTACTTTCCCCGCAGAGTCTTCTCCGTCTTCTACAACTTTCCTGCTCACTATCATGTCCTCCCGCGAGTAAGGACAACGGTAAATTTTGCTCGACTATTTGAGCTTCTAATATTTAGTTCTCAGAAAGGGATTCTCATCTCTTACAGATCTCCCTTCGTTTTCTCCTCTTTTCCTTCTGCCTTCCAGGAGATTGTTTCTCTGAAAGAGAGAAAATTTGTTCAAGTAGAGGGCAAGAAAAGTTGGTTGATTGCACAAGCTTGTTTTCGAACCGGTTCCCTACCCGTCGTCCTTTCTCTATTTCTAGTGTGGAATGTGGAGAGGAAAGTCCTCAACGAACCACACGATTCCTGTCACCTACAACCTCAAAATTATTTGGTTCAAGTTACTCTCTCTTTTCCTGTATATCTCCATCTCACCTATGCATGACTAGAGAAATTTTGACTCGGAGCTCTTTAATTGCACTCTTCTAACTCATACGGATCACGTACAGTCTCGGCGGGAACGTCAAAGGAAAGACCACAGGCTTTCACCCCAAACCTAGCGCCTTCATCTACATGGACCCCTGTCCCGCTTCACAGCCCTGGATTTCTCCTACTCCTCTTTAATTAATTAACCTACCTGGTCTCCATCCCAGCGTGGAAGCATGTCAATCGTCCCGAGTACTAATTATTGCGGAACTCGTAGCTAATCCTTTTCCCAGCCACTTTACTTCCACCATGCTCATTTATTTTTTAGCTTTTAGAAATTTCATGCGAGCTTTCTGATTAGCTCTAGTATTCTCTTTTTATAATTTTCTCCCTCTGTTGCAAGAGTGTACTTCAGCCCTGGAGATTGTGGAACCAAAGGTTCTTTCACATGGTTCCCTATAATACATGTGCAATAAATTTAGTTTCTCCCTCTCCGTGGCCTGCAAATTCTCTAAAATGAGAAAAGATTTAAATAGAAGAAGAGGAGGAGAAGTAGATGAGGTCCTTTTCCCGTTGTATTGAATTTCTACCATTGAGGAATGAATCAAAATTGGATCAAATCCTTCTTTCACGTTTCCCTTTAACCCTTTTCCCTCACGCACATGTCTTCTTCCGCACAATCCTTCACCGCTCCTATTGTGTTCCTTGGCTTGAGTAAGCAGTACAAGTGCAAATCAATTTAGTAGGGCCGGGAGTTTCATCCTGAAGTTTCCGCGATCTTTCTCCTCAAGGGGCTATACACGCTCTCTTTACATTCTACAGTCTACTGAGTGAGATTCAGGATTAGTAGTTTGACTCTCATATGTTTCCCATATTCATCCATCCTGTCGGCATTTACTGAAGAGGCAGCTTGGGAAGTAACTGCATAGACTGCATTCTAATGCAGGCAAGCAAGAAAGGAGGGACTCACTCACTCCCTCTGTAAGTGAAAAGAGAAAGAGAAGGAGAGAGTGAGAGAGAAGTGGGAGTTTTGGAGGAGAAATAGTTTTGATTCTCTTGTGATTCTCTTCCATGGAGTTTTCATTGAGGAAAATTAATTATTGACAAAGAAGCAAAGGAACTAGAGGGATATGAGAGCAAGAGCTGGTTATGCAGGCAAGCTCGGTCTGAGGCTTTCGCCTTGGATTGTTGGATTGGGGAGGAGAAAGAGATGAATCCAGAGCGGGAGAGCCAGGATTTCCCGTGGTATTGACCAGGACGACAGGCTTAATTCTCTGATAAATATACGCTGTGGATGTTGAAATTTTAAATTAAATGAGCTTCACTCAAGAAAACAATGCCGAATCCCAACCACCCTCATTTACTTAACACGTTGTCTTGCGGCTGACACGTACAAGCAATCAATGCCAAACGGGCTTGGAGAAAGCAACATACAATCATACTGTACGTAACTGTAACCCTTCACAGTTAAGGCTTCACTTTACAAGACGATCCAAATTCCTTCTATCGTATTCTATTCCATCCTGCCATCAGCTTTCTCCTCTTTCTCTTCCCATTCCTCCTCAACCACTACCGCCTATCTTAACAACCCTTGTACATGTACAACTTGTAGATAGACGTTTCCGTTTTCAAATCCTGAATATCCGCCACCATAACCAGTCATAGCTTTGCTTCATCCATTCCCATATGTGTCCAAGATGTTTTCCTTCCTACTTGAGTTGACTGGCTTGTGCTGCATATAGCCGTAGGTTGGATACATGATCGTTTATGACATTTTCGAGAGGAAAATCAATAGAAGCATTACCCACTCCCTCATGAAACCACATGGCGATTACCAATTGCCTCCCTAACACTCCCCAACATCCCTCAGTCGCTTCAAAACCTTTCCTCATACACAGCTGAAATTGTAATAATCCCATTGTCAATAGGAGGAGGACCGGAGGAGGGGAATAGAAGCTTGTCAAGAGTACGGATATGGCTTGCAGAGGACACACAGTCCTACTTTCTCCCCTCTTCTTTCTTGCAATCGTAATGTCTTCTTCTGCACAATATCCCCCCCCCTCCAAGCTAGCTTTTCCCGAAGGCGCCCTTCCTGTCATTCTAAGAGGGCTCTGACTTGATTTGTCCCTCTCTTCCCCATTTCCAAGTATTTACACAAATCCCTTGACAAATAACAATCTATTAAAGATTTTACAAGCTGTATTACATTCAACTTCCGGTTAGTCCTCAGAAATATGCACTGGCCCGGCGTTTACCCTGCTCATGTTTCTGGACGTAATGATGAACGGGAACGGGAAGCGGACTTTGGTATTCATTGACGGCAGGAAAGGAAGCGAAGATGTTGGTTCGTTACCTATATATGTACTGCACTGGGGAAGAAAGTTCATTTGCAGTCGGCAGTTAGTGTGGCTGAGGGAGATTGAGAAGGAAATGGTGAGGACTCTCTTGTTTCTCTTGAGGAAAATGAAGGAGGAGCAGTTCCTGTTTTGAAAACTCATCATTCCCGAGTTAACAAGACGACGTGGAGAGGTAGTCATTTAAGCATGAAATGTATTCACAGACCCTCCCCACGCTTTCTCCTCCATCTGTCCTTTTGGAATCACCAGTTGTTCAAGTCAACCCCCACCCTCTAGCCATGGTTCCACAATAAGATGACGTCCTCTGTAGGACAATATAGAGTTGAGTGTATGGGGTGATCATCTTTGATAGATGAAAGGAGGAGTGAAGGAGATAGCTGTGGCTTGAGAAAGCAAAGGCGAGAAAAGGAAAGCTGCCGGAATGAATGCAAATGTCGATGGAGATGGGAGTGATGGGACTATAACTACAAATACCCGTCCCACCCAGCTCCTCGTCATCCGTACCGCACGCGGGTAGTTTCCATCGTATAAATACCAACACGTATTTCTCTTCCATTATCACCTCGTCTAAGTCTCATACCCTAACCTGCTACTGCTTGGGGATTGAAAAGATTATTTTCATATCCCTTTTCTCTCTCACTTTCCCCATCAGCCTCTTCTCCGCTCCGGAATACACCCCTACCATTCCATCTACCACCCTCCTCCTTCCTGCTGTACTCATGTACTCTATACTTTCTCCTCGCTATTGTATGTACAATCTCCAGAACCTCCCTCCAGAACCTCCTTCCCGAACCATTCTCTCTAGATATGTTTGTGTAGATCTGAGCGACTTAATTTTTAAACCCCGCCACCACTAGAATCTATTCCAACTTAAGTATCAACCTAAACACTATTCAATTCACACCCCAAAACTGATACCGCGCCAACCCTTGTGTTATTCACGCTTGAGTGCATTACGGCAAACTTTCTCCCCCTCCTTTCTCTTCCCCTTTCCCTTTCACCTAGCTCAAGATGGCTCATATCAGATCGATTTCCGTCTATTCAAAGGTGCAAATGACAACACGCAGATTTCATTATGCAGGGAGTAAGAAGCTGTGGGAGATAAAGCATTTTCGTCTTTACCAAAAACCTCAACATGTCACTATCCAATTCCCATCCCGACCCGAGCTTCGAGTCACTCCTCCACCCCCACCCCATCCTCTTCACTTTCTCCCAAATCACCCAAAGCAGCAGTATATTTGCTCGACATAATAGGGACGGGTTGGAGTTTAGTTGGAGAGAAGAAGGGGAGAAAAGTGATTCGCGCACTCTTCCTCATGTCTCCACACGTATTAGCATCAATTTCTTTTGCATGTGGGACTCATCCCTGTCATCCCTACTTTTATTTGCAAATAAGATTCCTTTCACTCCGATTTTACTTTACTAGAAAGCTCAGGGCTTAAAGTGAGGAGAGAGGTTTCCTATGTGTACAAGAGGGGATTCCTTGGAAGGAAATTAGTGAAGTGTACCACCTCCCCCCTTTCTCAGCAGGTTAGCCCGTTACGCGTGTGAAGGGCAAATTACCTACATCACTTTTCCTCAGAATTAACATTTGGTGCTTGGGTTTCGTGATCGCCAGGGGCACTTCCGTTACCAAAGCTCAAACCCCAAACCCAACCGTAATGGGATAACCAATTCTTTATACCCCCTCCTGGAATAGCTGAATATTCATTTCTTCTTTTCAACTTACTACTACACTCAGCTTATGCATGAATAAATCCTTTCCTCACACTCATGCTTCCGTGTACGATGTATATAAGCAACCTCTCTCTTCTTTTTCTTCCCATCCAAATCCAATGATGTCTTATTCCAGCATTAATGGACGAAACGCGACGGTATCTATATTTTTATCCACGTATCCCGTCTCCCTTCTCTCCCATCCCAATCCTTCTCCGTCCTTTTAATTTTACATTTTTTTTGAAACTTCACCACCCGCTTTACTCATAAATTTCCTCAACAACTCATAATTTATCACCTTTCAACAAGCCATGAATAAAGTTTGGAGCTCCTGTCTTCTCAAGTAACGCCACATGGGAAGGTAATCAGAAAATGCTTTTTAGCGTCTACCCAAAACTTATCACCATAGAATTTGATGCCGATAGATTTTAAATACTTGAGCAATAACAGTCTTTACATGTGCCATCTCCTATTTTAGCTAATAACAGCTCTAGAATATAGCCTCTACAACTTTCACTGCACGTCGTACAAGGGAGAGGAATGGAGTGAAAGTCAGGAAAATCTAGATACTCGGCAAGCGCTGATGAATTTAAAAAACAGATTCTCTCTCGGCAACTGCCGCAACTCCGTAAGATTGTGGTGCTGCAGGATATTGCCTCAACTTTCACCCGGAGAAATGGTAGACATATGTTTTAGAGAGACACGGGGAACTGCTTCCGTCAAACAATGAGCTTCCTCTCCTCATTGATCTAAGAGTGCTTTGAAATTTTAATTAGATCAATTTGAAATGAATCTGTTAGAAAGAGACAATTATAAAGGGCAATGAAGTATTGGATTCTCATTGCAATTTCCATAGCTAACATCTCAGAAAGTTGGGAAAGTTGGATAAATAAAGAAAGTGGAAGTAAATTTCCCTCCTAGCCTCGTCCCCGACATTTCTTTGGATGTTATCTCAGTTTTATGCGGTTAAAAGGAAAAAATTATCGTTTTACTCTATAGAGAAAGTACGAGTAGGAATTCATTGAGTACATATATGGCCAGGCCGTTCTTTCCCGTCCCGGGATGGGCTTCGATACAGTTATGAATGGATTACCAGACTGGTTAGAGCGGAAAAGATGGAAAGCGATTTCACTTATTCATGCTATTCATCAGATTCAAATAAAATTCCAAAAGTTAACGCACCAGATGTTTTACTCTGCGTTAGTTCAGCTTACCGCTGCCCCAGCTGACGCTCCCACTATAGTAGTGCATTCACAATTCTCATTCTTTCCGCCCAACTTTCCATCTTTCCTAAGGCTGAAAGGGAAAGCTGAACAAATTTTATGTCGCCGTGTCATCCTCACTCTCATCTCTGATCCGCCTGCTTTCAGCTTTGGAATCTCTCCTCAGGAGCATCCATAGCTGCCTCTTTTTCAAACTTACCTTCAGTCCTGGCGAGTCAGTCAGTCTATCAACTCAATGCATCATCCTGACTCCTGACACCTGACATAGATTTCCCCCTAGTAATGCATTCTCGCCTGTCTCTGTCCAAACCGTAAAACTTTCTCCAGTCCAGGTATTCATTTCCTACTTTTACTTTGCCCAATACTCGCTCCGTCCAGAGCTAACCTCCGCCCCATTCATCCCATCTTTCCCCCGGCTGTTGCTTCAGCTGGCTCAAAAACAACCTTTCGACAGCTTCTCCCGTTTCTCAAGACATTCTAGCATAGATGAGCCTGAGTAAGAATAAGAGTGAGTGAGGAGTGACAGTGGATAGGGGACACGCACGCACATATGCTTTCTCGGAATTAGAATTTAGAGATTCCATCCCGCCTCAGAGGGGACGCAGTAGTTGTTCAATAAGTTTTGTTGATGAAACCTACAAGTGACGCATTACTTTTTCAAACTCGAGTAAAATTCAACCTGACACCGTATTACTCCTTGCTCATCCGATTTTCGTAAGAAGCTGCCCCGTTTACTCACTCCTCGTAATAATCCAATCTCATTCCACTCTGCTCACTTATCTTTAGGTCTAGCTGTCAACCACGCTATACCTGACTTACCAGTTAAGGTATAGTATAGTATGGTGTATAAAAGATGTTCCTTTTTACAACCTAGGGTATGCTGTTTTTCTGCGTGTGGTCGTAATAAAGATAGTGTGAGTAAGCGGTGTGATTCCATCCGGAATCTGAACCTGCTTTCTCTTCCTCTCGCATCAATCTATCACTTCCCACACAGCCTCCAATCACACACTTTTCAAAATTTAGCGTCAAGTCTCCTCTCACTCTTGATCCCTTCCGCTGAGAACTGTGTATAATGCAATTTGACAATCTGCCACTGGGAGAGGCCGGAAATAGTTTTTGACACGGCTTTATTATTTATTGAACATGTCTTTTCCTCAGTGCAAGTTGGTTGATAATTTAAAAATTCCATCTCATAAACTGATTCAGCATGCATAATTCATGGGGTTTGCGAATGAGGAAAATTATCAGTGGTGGTCGCTGCGAGGAAGTAGAAATATGAGAATATGTCTGCAAATATAAATATACAATTTGGAATGACCGCGGCAGCGGTGGAGGGTGGACCCATGCGGGAATCTCTGGATTCACTCCACACCGGGGCGAAAATTTGTGATGGAAGGAAATGTATGGATGATAAGTAAGCGGAATGATAATTCAGGGAATGTCTAAGGAGATACTAGAATATAGTTTAGGGGTTCCTTTTTCAGGCAAAGAAAGAGAGAGAGAGAAGAAAATGTGCGTAGGACTTACCGGAAAGTGAGAATAGTAAATGGGCGATAAGATTTATGACTCGTACGATCCGCCATAGGCTTTCCCCAAAAGTCGTTGAGAAAGATCTTCCAGATGCTGTTCTGACCAGTCACATCACCATTAGTTTTAATAGCACTTAAATCATCATGAACGAAATCTCCGTTCAAAGAGTTCCAGTACGCTCCAGTGCTGATTAAAATCACGACCATGTAAAGCACCCTCCTGCTCAGCCCTTTCTCCCCTTTACTTTGACCCTCATCGCTATCCCATCCATCCACTGTCCCTTCTACCCCACCATCCCGCCAATCATTCCTCTCCCGCTTCGTTGACCCACCCAAATCCCCGCCAATACTTTCCTTACTCGCCCATTCACCTCCGGACAATTTTCGGTGGGCCCAGCCGTTTTTCAGGTAGCGTTTTCGTTCCCGCCATCCGCTTCCTCCACTTCCGGTAGAGTTGGCGGTACTCCCTCCACAGCCGTTACAACCCCAGATGGAAGACTCGCCAGGCTGGAGGATGTTGAGGGATTGTGAGTTTGAAGCCACATTCAGCGTGCTCCCATTTGAACCCCCATCGGCACCCATCCCTTTGAGTCTTTGCTTCTTCCGTTGCCGTGAATTCCAGAGACGGTGTTGACCTTCCGTTCCACCATTTCGAAAGTTTCGCTCCACTGGGTTCGTCCAATCTGATGATTTCTTTTTACTTTTGCTCTCATCCCCAGGAGCTACGAATTCATGGGATGACCAGCTCCATCCACTCATGTCACAGGAAAACAAGTGTCTGAAGATTTCCATTCTCCACCTTTCTTTCAACCTCTTCTTCGCCTCCTCTTTTCTTTCTCTTTACTCTCCTTCGTGCTTTCTTCTATTTCCTTTCTCCTCTCCGTCCCAATTTATTCTCTTTTACTTCCTCAATTCACAGTTCTCCTTCCAGTTCGACCTGGCTTTCTTCTCTCTCTCCACAAAGACGCGTCTATTTTAAATCAACTTCTTTTTCTTCTTCCTCTTCCTCTCTACACGCTTTATCCTTTTCTTTCTCTGTCTTTCTCAACCAAGAAGAGACTTTGGCCTTGTTTTCTATTTTTTCCTCGCATTCTGTTCTCCCTCTAGCTCACTCTCCCGCTTTATCTCACAACTGGAAATCTCCGGAGTCAAAAAACTTCACAACCCCTAAATTAAATCTTCCACCCGACCAACCAACTTTACACACAAACCCTCTTCACTGACTATGCACACTCGAAATTTTTATCCTCCAATTCCCCTCCGACCATAGTACACCTATCTTAAAAACTTAAATAAAACTCACTTTTTAACACTCAATCCTCTCCAGAGACTGAAGAACACGAAGGTTTTATAAAGTAGCCCATTTTCACCGACTCATCGTCCGGCTTCAGTAAACTTTCCAACTTTAATGCCATCTGCACAGGGAAAAATCTGTGTCAGATACAAGAAACGCTCGCTCGCCAGAAGAAAGCTGACAATTTCCCAATTTAGACGAATGACGAATAACGGGAAACTCATGTCTTGCTTGTATCGTTGGAATTTTTTCTAGGTAGACTAACTGGGGTAACTGGTTAAAAGGACATTGGAATGCAGATGTTTGCAGAGTATAAAGTGTTCTTCACACGAACATCCAGCTCCGGGTATTACCGGTATCTGCGGGAACAGCTATGAGCGGCTCCCTCCCTTGCTTTCTCTTTCACTACTGTTGTCTCGGAGGAAGAAGCGGGGAAACATACCCTCACTTTCCCTCACTCGCTCGCTTTTCTAGTTTCAGTTACCTCGGAGGACGCGTTGTGTGAACTAAGCAGAAGGTTGGTTTGGTGATGAGGGAAAGCCATGCGCTCGAGATTGTTGATATTCAGCATCAGCTCGGAAAAGGACAGACTTAAGCGTAGGTGACAAGCTGAGTCGAGTCTTATGGGACGGAAAGAATAGAGGTCGGTGTAATAGTGGACATCGGTGCGTTAATTGTGTGCAACGGCTTTGGCAACCACAGGAAAGCATCGAAAACCGAGTTGTCGACTTACGTTTCCAGAGGGTGACGTCTTCGTCACTACAGCTCAAGTCGGACAATGGAGGGGAAGATTGTGTAGATATAAGAATTGAAAGAAAAGTTGGGAGATAGTCCGCGTTCTCCACTACTCCCCCGCCTCTCTCTCTCTCTCTTCCTATATCCATCTGTCTCTCTTCATGTTGAGATCTTTCTTTTACCTTCCCATTATGTATTCGCCGCATGCGAATGGCAACACAAATGGGACCTAAAACAAGCTTAAGGAGAGGAAAGAAGATCATCATCCAAGGGAAATGGATGAACCGGAATTAATGACCACCGTGAGCTTTTAAGGAATTGATGAGTGCACGGCATACATCTTTGAAATGTAGTCCTCTTCTGTAGTTTCCTCCTCTTTCTCCTCCTTTGCCAACTTCTTTTTCCTTCCTGCCCTTCTTCTTCTTCTACTTCCTTTTCACTCTCTTTTCTGCTTCCTTAGAAATCGAGTGACTTTTGCTGGATTACAACAACTTTTCGTCAGTCTCCTCTTCAACTCCCTAGTCCGGCACCTTGTCTTAAATAGAATCAAATACATGCGGGTACAGTAGTCATCACGCTTTATTACAACGCCAGTCCTACACTACTTTGCCCCCCGCTCACGGAATAATTAATAAATGAGACGAAGAAGTCCCTACCCCATAACCGGGTAGAGGGATCATAATGCAGCTTACAATTATCGGTGCATAAATTATTGATTCCAAATTATAGAGGGAAATCCAACCCGCGCTAAAGGAGCGAAATACACATCCTCTTCGTTGCCGCCTATCACATTTATTCAAATTCCTTCCCCTAGCTATTTACGAAATTTCTTTCCCCCCTCTCCTTCTCCTCTATACATCCGCCAACAGTCCTTAAATCTAATCATCCTTCTCGCCCCTTTCTTATCGAGCCTTGTCACTCAAGACACATACACCCGACAAGAGAAAGAAGCTTTACATCTATTCGCCCCAGTCCCTGAGTCATTTATGTTTAGTTGTTGTCAAGTCAACCTTCAGGTTCCTATCTCCTACATTAAACAAATACTAAAATTCTAGACAATTCTTATCCGAAACTATCCCAGT
The DNA here is from genome assembly GCA_906901655.1 of Sminthurides aquaticus. NCBI lineage: Eukaryota > Metazoa > Arthropoda > Collembola > Symphypleona > Sminthurididae > Sminthurides > Sminthurides aquaticus. The sequence goes on from CAJQTT010000001.1 coordinate 1,985,414, forward strand.
TCAATTTTCCACCGAAGTCAAGTTAACAAGTTTTTGATATCGTGTAAGGAGGATCCTCGTCTCTTGGGTGAGTCGGATTCACTCACGCAAGTCACAAATTTTAAAAGACAATTGGCAGGAAACGAGGCTTTAACACCCCACACAATTCAGTATATGTATTCCTCAGGCTTTTAGTATCTGCGAGGCTCTTCAGTAAGAGTGTAAATGTGTATGCATGTATGCATGTATAAACTCCGTTTTGAATTGTAGGAAGGATGGACAGCCGGCTGAGAAAATTACAATATTTGCCACAGAACACATGTTTATAAACTATTTACAGTGAAGAAGTCATAAAACATACAGGATCTGTTCCGCTTATTGGAAACATTTTCTCATCGATTCGAGAAAATCCGGACTTTTTGTCATCTTACAATGCAAAACCTTATGTGACTGCCAAAATATGGAATGGGGTTATAGCTGTGCAGAAAATATTTCACTCTCATTCATGTACACGGAGAAAGGGACATGCACTAAAATCAGACTATTTAGTCGGGTCGATAGAGTGGTTTGGTTCATAAAAAGTGTCTAACAAAGGAAATAAACTCTTTCTCATATTCTATATTTTCCTGGTTTTAAAAATTCGGTCATATCAGTATGCGACCTTAAATTACTTTTAATACGCCTGTTCTAACAGCAGGGGTGTTAATTACGTTTAAAAACTTAGCTTCCAGTTTGAGGAAAGCAAAAGACGATTAGTTTCTTCCACATCGTCTACGTTTGAGGATGAATGGGCACATTTTATTCATCCTGACTCTATCGGGTGATTGGGACACCCGCCTTAAATGAATAGTTTATGAAAACGCGTATCTAGCATTTGTGCTAGACGAGTTTTTCGGTAACTAATGTGCTTGTGACTGTCATTACTTTTAAATGGAATTATTGCAATCAGTGTGAGGACGAGTAGTATTTTGAAGCTTGCCAACTCTCGCACTCACGAATAGTTGTTACGATGGTCAATGATGAAGGCGAATTCGGCAGATTTGGATGAGAGACGCCGACGCCAATAAATTGAGGAAAGGAGTGATTCTAGGTTCGGAAATGTTCCGGATTAGTTGATGTTTTTTCCGGATATTATGACGTCTCTGGATTGTACATATAGCCAAGCCCCCACCCACCCTTACATTAGTGCATTCATTGAGGAGATAATATGTATTTGTCTGTATCAAAGTCAAAGTTTTTGCGCCAACAAAATATATCCAGTGGAGGAAGAGGGTGACGAGGTAAACAAACAAGAGGCCATTACAGTGGCTTATAGGTGATCATGATTAATTGGTAAAGATAGGAGAGAAGAAGGTTGATGCATGTGAGATAATGCGGGCACCGAATCGAAATTCTTTACCTCTGTCATAAATCCCTGCCATTTCTCATCAGCACGACTCCGACGAGCGCAATAAAGCAAACTGTCACATCATGTTGATCAATTTACCAAAATACATCCATTTCCCCTTTTTCCTGTACGTGGGAAGAAGAGATGGAGAAAGAGTGAGAAAGAAAATGAAATCTTGTCAGCATCTTTCATCCACCATTCCCTTCTTCCTTGCCCCTCTCCATCTCCCACCCAAACCAAAGCTGTCGCTCTTCTCTTCCTCGAAATTTCGGGGCCGAAACTGAAGAATAACAAGCGTCTCTGTTTCTGGTGCTGAGCTGAGAAAGAATCTTAGGAAGACTCCGTTTCTCAAACAGAGGACAAGTTAGGAAGAATTGGTTGGTCCGAATGACAGGACTTTCCCCTCAGCTTACAGGACTGCCCCCTAAAACTTTTACGTCCTTTATCCCGGAACATAATTTCCTCGAGCTAAATGCTTTCGAAACTTGTTCCTTCCTTATTTCCCATGTACGCTTAAGAATACAGGTGAAATTGGGAGAAAGTAGATGGCTCATTTCACCATGTCCCCCCGGGAGGGCCGGAAGGGTCTGGGAAATGATCCCAGCCACAGCCAAGTAGTAGTCCGCTTTCTCTTTCTGCACCCTCTTCCTGTACCTTTTAACCTACACCTGGCAAATATGTGATGTTCCCCCCACACACACAGTGGAATTAGTCATGTCATACGCTGAAGCGCGTTTTGTGGTAAGAACCCATTTTATTCCATACATGTCCTCATCGTTTCTGATGTGAGATCTCCATAGGAGGAAGAGAATAGAATTCCAGGAGACTTCATCTAAAACCATACCTATCCCTCTTCTCAGGCGTACAACTTTAGTGTGCATCCATCCGGGAGATAGGTGAGCCGTGAGCGGAGCAGCAGCCAGACTACATTTCCCTACTCTTGCTTAAACCACTTTCCCAACAGCATGAGGATAAGGGTAGGGAAACTGGAGATGACAAGAGCAAGGAAGTTTTAGGAAGAACGCGATAAACCTTGGATTTAGTGGAAAAGATATGCTTAAATGAATTCCAGGGGAAAAGAAAGTCCACTTATTTAAGCTAAAACTCTTCAATAAACGACGAAATGGTAATGGTAAGACGGAAGGAGGGTGTCGTGCACGAAGCGAAATTGAAAATGAGTGGATGATAATTTCAAAACTATAATACTGCCTTCTATCAAACAAGACATCCATTGTTTACTGAAACTTTGAATCCTTCGCTCTTCTTCCAATATTTTTCTCTAAAGCCTCTTGCCGCTCTCCAAAGTTAAACCTGTTATGCATAAATCTAAGCCTCGGCCTTATGGTACATTTTGCTTTCACCTAGTCAATTCATCCGCCCGTACTCAACAGTGCATCCTTTCTCTTAGTTTTCACTAGCAGGAATCCCCCTCATATTTTCATTCGCTTTCAACCTTTCATCCTAATCATTTCTTTAAGAACTTGCTTCTTTCCTAAAACTGTTAAATTCTCCCTTTCCCAGAAAAAGAAGGAACAACTTTGAAAACGTGTCACGAGCCGCACAGGAACTTGAAATCTCCCATTTCTCATAATTATCCCAATTATCCGTACCCATTTAGAACACTCTTGCCTTTCCCTCCTAAATAGTTCGCGCAAACTACACTACCCCATTTTTTCATCACGTCATCCCCTCCAGCGTAAAACCTTAAAAATGAGCTCCATCGTATATTTACTGAATTTCCTGCTTTACTTTGGCTTGGCTCTTTGCCAAAGTCCTTCACCCCTCATTTCTTCCGCTCTTTGTTACTACGGAGAAAACTTTAGATTTTCTCATCATCCTCGTGGATACTTCTTTGAATATTAGAACTATCTAGCTCACAATAATAAGAATTTGAATGAAGGCGTTAAAAAGTTGATGGTGTGCAATTTGTAACGGAGTCTCCAAAAAGTATGTTTTCAGTTTCTTTGACCGCACGTCCTTTATTGTTACTATAAGCGAAATACTCCAGGGATCGTGGCTTATCCATTGGGATGGACCTCCCGGCCCGGGGCCACAGGCTGTACTCGCCTCGCGAATGCCCGCTTCCCTCGTATTGTACACCTTTTATGTTCGTTGGATATTAAATTCAATTAATCGGGTTTTATCTAAAATACTTAATAATAATGTAGGGAAGAATTTTAAAGAACAAGAATTTTCCCACTTTAACTAAAATAATTAAACAATGTTTGCAAAACCAGTAGATAAGTAGATGACATTGAGGCAAAAGCTGTTGTTACGTTATTTTCCACAACATGTATTTCATATTTTGATGTCTGTCCCAATAGAAAAACCGTGTCGACAGCCGTCACTGCTACTCACTTAGTACTGACCATATTCAATTGACTGCGATTCAGTGTGAGTTGCAGTACAGTAGCAAATAATTCCGCTAATCCGATCTAAATGAACAATAAGCAGCTCAGCGTAGCCTAATTTTAGACTTTTCTCCAAACGGATTCTTGATCTACTTTCACTTCATATACTTTGTCATAGATCCGCGCACATGCTTTGTCAGCTTCAACGTCCCTCTGAAATCAATTCGCCTTACTAGTTTATATCGTTACATAAGTTCTTGAGCAAGTAAAACAGTATGGAGATTGTGAAGCATAATTCACCCTTTCAAAACCACGCACATTTCCATTTATAATGGGAAGAGAAAGTCGTGTTTGAAACATTGAAACTTTTATATCGCACTACAAAATATTGTGACGACAAAGTGTTAAAATTCTTACACTTATCGTAACTATTTCGTATTTCACAAAGCTAATCGCTAACTTAGTACTTTGCTCAACTCTCAATCCTATGTGTACGTCATCAGCTTTAATTCATGGAAGAGAAAGAAAGTGTAAGAATGTATACATGTGTAAGGATGACGGAGAGTAGAGATGTTAAATACTTTGGAGGTATTAAACTAGTATTATAATCTCATGAATCCCACCATACTTTTTATTGCTTGCTTGCTCCATAAAAAGCTGCAACTGCAACGATTAAATGCCAACTCTATTTCTGCTTCCTGGGTGATGATGTGCAAATGGAGAAAAGGGGAACTTATACTACTATGGCAGGTAGGGAATCTTTGAAGGAGTCATTTCTGGGGGCTTTACAACGATCCTCATGTGTCCAAGTATAAGCTGGTGATAAAGTCTATGAGAGGTGGGCAAGTTAATGTTTGAGTAATCCTGACTTGCCTAAACCACGGAGCTAAAATTCGGCCTGTAAAAGCCTCAAATAGGAAGGGCTTGGCAACTTACCGGAAAGTGAGAATAGTAAATGGACGCTAAGATTTATGACTCGTACGATCTGCCGGGGCTTTTCCTAGAAGTCGTTGAGAAACATCTTCCAGATGCTCTCCTGACCAGTCACATCACCATTAGTTTTAATAGCACTTAAATCATCATGAACCAAATCTCTGTTCAAAGAGCTCGAGGGCGCTTCAGCTCTGATTAAAATCACGACATACCATCACCATCCCATTCTCTCCTCTCTTTGACCCTAGACCTCATCCTTTTCTCATCCCATCCGATTTTCGTCCAAACATTTCTCATGTCCTCCTCATCAAACTGAGAGAGAACTCCTTTTCTTCCTAGCTCATCCCTGACCACCTGAAATCATATGGGGTCGCCAGTGCCCGTTGGCAAAAGCAAAACTGATTGCTGACCTTTTTATTCTAACCGTGCTTTCTTCTTTTCTTTATGTGGAGGATTTACTTACTTCCTTAACCCTTCTTGTTTTTTTCGGAAAAAGTCACGATCAACCATGACCTTTCTGGCTCTGCATGAGCTGGAGAAAGCTTCCATATTTTAACATATATTGCTCCTTAGTTGCAGCAGCCTTCTGTGCTATGCTTCCCATAATCACTCTGCATTACCGCGGTACTTGTCTGTCTATTTTCAATTTCCATCACTTTTTTAAAATAAAAAATTGTCGGCTGGGAATGCAGAATTCTTCTTGTACTTGCCATGTATATTTCATACAAAAGCTCTATGCATGCAAGGCTTTCGCCTTTGGGGAACCGAGTCGTTAAGGAGAAAATATTGAGAGGAAGCGGAGAGAGTTTTCGCATTTTGAAGCGTCAAAATAATCTTTGTAATTTATATACATGCGTAACTTGGAATGAGATAGCGCCAAGTGGGAGGAACTGTCTCTTTTCATACTGGAGTATATGGTAATTTCACTGGCTTCATTCCCCAAAAGCCTGGCGTGTACAACGGAGTTAGGTTAAAAAAGTCGCTATACAGTACAAAGTCCACAATGTCGAAACGAAAGAAGAGTTCTCTTTTTCAATCAATTTAAAAGAGAATGCGCGAGAGTGAAGGAAAGTCTTGGTGGTAATATTTTATTTACACCTGGGATAGCACTACTCAAACTTAAGAGTTGAAATCCATTTACAAGTATAAACTTTGAGTTAAAAGTTAACCCCACGCCGAACACTTTCTCTTCCCTTTCTACCTAAACGACCCCAAACTTACCCAACCAATTTCGTATTTATTATTAACCTCCCTCTTCCATCCAGCCAATTCTCCTCCGTTCTAGCATTTTTTCTCTGGGCTGTCCCCTCTTATTTCTTTTATAGAAGTCGCACTCGTCCTTTTCAGCCAGGAGCCTTAATTGAAACATAGAGAATTCATGAGCACATGTATGCGTGATAGTGATAACCCACATCATCATGTAAAATAGTCCGCCCCTCGTTGCACATCTTTCATAAAAATCCTCCGAAGGAAAGGATTTAATTAGCTTCCACAGATATCAAAAATCCTATCACCCATTCCAACTATATCCCTTTTTTGAGGCAGTTGTGCATAACGTTATGTCACTCCCGCAAATACTTATATATATAATCAGGATATCCTTAATTTTCTACCTTTATCCAATCCGTTCACCACCACCGCCGAAATAGTCCACCTAAGATTATCTTTCATTTATGCACGAGCCATGCATGCTAGCCCCACGTGGTCAGCCTTTATTTAGTGGCGAAGCTCATTTTTAGGACGAGTCAGTGTCGTCCGTATTACTTGCTTGTATATAGCCACTACAACTTACAACGGGCGAACGGTTAGAACTATATCTAGAAAGTTTTATCCCCACTGAGGACGGAGGTAAAGTCAAATACTTTGAATGGTATCTCAGTTACATGTCATTAGAGATGATCTCTCAGATACTGTTACGGGTGGAAGATGTAACGTAAATATTTTACCTGTCTCTCCTACGCGATACGCGATCCCATGGCCCAGGTGTCAGAGCGGAAGGAACAATCCGCGGGAATAAATATTCAAACTCTAATATCCGAGTGCGAGTCTCCTTGTCCTAGGGAAAAGGTGGTGACATGGGTTCGCTTCCTATTTGAAGGATCCAAGTCCCTAAACTTGTGGTAAATACAGTGATGGATTGGAACGATCGTGTAAGACTAAATGGAGATTAAATCGCGATGCGATGTTACAGGTGCTTCGGAATGTGCAATACTGTTACGGTATTATAGGATAAAATATAGGAAGCCTTCATAGAGTACCGTTCTCTATGAAAAGACTATCAGTTCTTCTGACAGTTGAGCTAGTCTTTTCTTGGAAATCAGACTGCAAAGTCTGAAGGTCATGACTTTAAAAATACTTTAGTTTACCTTTACTTTAAATCGCGGAATGGAGTTTTATAAAAAGCTCTCAAAGTCAGTTTTGTGTCATGTATTCAAGCTTCGCCACTTCTGTACAGCGATACTGAGGGAAGTGCTGTTTGCTCTTCGTTACGGGTAGACAGTGAGGTGAAGTGGACGGGCAGAACCGAATTTAATTTTTCATGAATGAGCAAAACTAGATGCAAGTCAAGCATGCTCTGTGTGCAAAAAACATTTTACACAACTGAACAATCCTCAAAATTCTCAGAGGACATGAACAAGCTGTATACGTACGCTTTCTCCGGGTTATAACCTGTGCCATCTGGCGGTCATTCCATTCGCAAATCCATGAACGTGTATTTATCTCCGTATAAGGAAGGCACAAATAAACATTGAAGTTCTTTAGCTCTGGGATCAAAGCGAGTTCGAACTGCGCATACAGATTCAATGCTGTTAAACAAGATTGTCTTAGGTAATGAATGCAGAGAGAAGGTAAACACATATTCAAAGAATTTTAGCTTTTCCAAACAATTTTCACCACCAACGTCTCCCCATCAACCACCTTTGTAGAATCTTGAATGGCTTATAATTGCATCGCGTTCTGGTTTTCAAGATCCTCTACTTTGCTTGATTCTACATTTCCAAGTTTCGCACCATGCATTTGTTTTCTTTACCATGTCTTATATTGTTCCTCGCTTCTATTGCAAATTGTTTTTCTCAACTCTCACAGCCTCATAAAAAGTATCGTGGACACAAGAACCCAAAGATACCTCTAATAGAGTTGTTAATGCCAGTGGGAAAACCCGAAGGAATGTCCCAAGAGACCTACGTCGAAGAAGATTATGCAATTAACAAACCGAAATTCGATCCAAGAAAAACTACGACGATTTATACCGGTGGTCGTCCATTACCCCTGCCGAATATTTCAGCGTTGTCCAAACCAGCAAAGCAAGTACCTTCAAAGGCAGCACAAAAGAGCTCACCTGTAAAGAACAAACCTGTAAAAACCCTGGGTCAGAAGAAGATACAAGGCATCACGAAACCAAAGACAACTCCTCCTAGGTTCAAGTCAAGTTCCAAACCGACGTTCAAGACCCTGCGAACATCAGCGACAACAACTAAACCTGTCAAAAGTAAGTTAGTTACGACTATGGAGACCAACGGACCGAGAAAAAATTCCATTTTAAACCCAAACCCAGCGCCATTAACTAAGACGCTGAGAACCACATCAACGTTAAGACCAATCGTGAGGAATTTAGTTAAAACAACTAGGAAAACCAGCGGACCAGGAAAGAAATCCACTTTAAAACCAACCCCAGCGCCATTAACTAAGACGCTGAGAAGCACAACAACTTTAAAACCAATCGTGAGGAATTTAGTTAAAACAACTATGAGCACTACTAAACCTACTTTAAAGCCACCTACGAAACCAGTAACAACAACTGTGAAAGTCACCGGACCAGTAAAGAAACCCATGTTGGGTATGGGTGAATCCACGACCCGAGCCAGCCCTAAAACTTTGAATGCGAAGAATTCTCCAACTTCGTGAAACCCACGTCTAACCGAAATCCAAATGGGTCAAATCTAGTGGGCAACCCATACCTGCACAACCGAAAATAAAGCTCCTGGAAAAGGTGTGCCGCAAATTTGTTGAAGAGATCGAAGACATTCCACATGCCATTCGTTGAATTTGGAATCTTGTGTTTAGAAAATGCAAGATCGTTTAAAACTCTGATATTCCTGCAAGCTAATATGTAAACTTCCGTAAGCGTTGACACATTAGACGAAAAGTTTACTTCCTTTAATGCCCCTGTGTATTTGCCTTTTAGCTTGAACAAAAACAAAAGTATTAATTTTGGTGGTGATCACGCTAGTTATAAATATCCTTCTTGTGATATACTTTTAAACTGTGTCCCTTATGAGTGTTCAGCGGAGGTTTTTGCAACTAAATATTATTTACATGCACAACTACTTTGTTGTAGGCAGGTTACTTCTCATTCCCATGTAATTCGCTTTTTCATACTCTGTAGCAGGGTTACATTGATTTCTAAAAAATTGCATTTTATCGTTGGTTTTTAATTTTCTCTTGTCTTAATAACAGGTATAGCTTCGTCCCAAGGTCCGTAAATATTTTTTTTAAATCCGCTTGATATGACAAAGGCACTAGGTGACACGATTACAACTAAAAACATAAGGATTGCGTATGCAAGGAATACATTTGCTGATACGGTATAACAGGCTGATGCGGACAATACAATAATCATGACCAGAACGACAGCGGATTCTCGAATCATACGAACAAATATAGGGAAAAGTATAAAAGACTGAACACCAAATGTAAGCAATGCTATTGATTGCCAATCAGTTTCTAATCGCGATGCAAGAAATAGGGATCCGATAACCGCTGCGTTGACAGAAATGGGTTTTGAAACCATGAATCCCTTAATACCGTAGTCATTTGTAACTAAATGCAAGCAAAACATAAAGAAGGCAGTAACATGAATAGTATCCGTGCTCACAGTATCCGTCAAAGTTCTTAAAGTAGGTGCTAGTAAATAAGAAAAGAGTAGATAAACTACAGCTATCTCTAAATGCTCCCGAGGAATAGAGACAATCACTTGATAGAACTGTCTAAAAACATTCCGACCGCATTGAACATGGAATACTATGTATCCAATAAGGCTAGTTATCAACGTAGTCAAGAAAACTGGAATAGGTTGCAAGTACTCACAACTAATATGATAATACAAAATAACAAAAACAATACTAGCCGATAATTGCATAGCAACACAGCTTGATTTGACTATCACATCTATCACTCCATATTTGCTTGGATTCGGATTTAATCTGAGCGCAGCCAAGATTTCAGCATCTTCCCTGTCCAATTCCGATTGACTAGTAGATCCCAATGATCCCACATAAGTAGAACCTGCAATCAAATAAAAGAATCCCTAAAGTTACAATTTTACAACCTTATAAAATAATAACAGATTAACTAAATTCAAATAACATTGGTGGAATTCATTACGAACCTGCTAAACATGGTTCCATTCTTAAATTGTAGGTTATTTCTTCTTGCGTATTATGTTTGAGTGATTATGTTCTGTCACATGGTCCGCTATCTTGAGTAATTCTAAAAACAATTTTATTTTACATATAATAAGATTTTTGGTATCACAAAAATAATTCTGATGTCCATCTTAAACAGCCCCACCGCCCACCGGTATCTTTGATAGGATTCAATAAGGTATATTAATTGTTGTAAATACAGACATTAAATGTTCAGTTACCTCCAATCTGGGTCTTCCGGTCTATATTCCTAGACCTGACCTTCTTTAAATTCATATCGCCATTCCTCATGAATTCAGTAGGCGTGAACACCAACACGAATGTACCAAAATAAACCCGCAGTGACTAACTTCGGTTGAAGCACAACTCCTCACTACACACCTAACCGACCATTTTAACCAGATTTGAACTGCATATATATGTATCTAATTAAATTCAACATATAAATACGACTTATAACAGCTTTCTAGCTGGCTCTTTGTCCCTCCACATTTGACATTCATTCATAGATACTCAAGTGAAGATGTTCAAGATCATATTTTTCTATTTTCAACCCAAACACGGCTATAGCTAAAAAAGAAGGAAAATATAGCGATAATAGAGCGAAAGCACATTCTCACTCGTCGGTGGTGACAGAAGTAGGCGAAACTATGCACCTACACTGTCTTAATCATTAAAGCTTTAAGCGTCGACTAGGGAATAAACATAAAATATCTCCCGAATAGTGAGCGTAACTAAGGAAAAAACTTTAGCGCGAAATAATTTCTTCGAATCCTCCTATACCTTAACTTGGAGTATAAATAGAAAATATCGAAAATATATTTTCGTGCTAAATTATTTTATTTGTATTCCCTACTATAAACGACGCTTTATACAACGTTCACTCTTCAAGGATGAGCTAGACACCTCCCAGCTCTCTTTCATCCATATATGCCAGCAAATTTTTGCGGATTCTCATGACGTCATCCCAATGAATACATACTATGACCAGCCCAACAGTTTTTTCCAAAAGCAAATGAATCAGATTATTAAATTTATCTCTTCCCAGCGTTATATTTATAGAGAGAATGTTCTTCAGTACATATCGTCAAATTCCACTGCCTGTGATAAACTAAATGACCGAACCGGTCATCATACATCAACTAACTTCACTGCGTCTTCTTACTATCTCGAAAGCAAACCACAGTATACGGTAGGACTATGATGTGCAGTCTTTACTCGGCTAAAGAGTAGCTGACATTCATTACCTCAACGGAACGAAAGCAGGCGAATCGGGTTGTAATAAAACTTTTTAAAATAAAGCTCTGTTTATTGCGGTAGCTACTAGCTACTACCTACTAGGTACTTACTTTGCAACGCCGACGACTGTCACTCCTGGTGATTATCTCATACAATCATTTCAAATACAAAGCCAAGGATATCAAGACATGTTAAGAACTTTTAGCTCGTCCTCGCTTCCTGTATGTTAGTTGCGATTCAACCCTATACAAGTGTATAGGGTTGAGAACTTAATTTTGAACTCCCGCAACTAAATCTATGACTTCCTAGAAAATCATAGAATTAGTGCCAATGGGAGAGCGGAAACGTTCTGCTTTGCCTACAAGTTGTCCAAGAACTGCTAAACACCCCTATCCTCCCCAAGAGGGTTAGCTGCTTTCCGGACGGAGAGGCAGAGGAGGAAAACCGAGCGCGCTGCCTTGACGTCCCGATGCACAAAAATGTGCATCCTGGGAAGTAAAGTTCCTAACTACCTGTATGTATGACTTGTGGATTTCATTGCTGTGCTTCACATTACAGCGAAGCTTCTCGCTGTACGATATTTGCCAAATCTTTAATGAAATTTGCGAATCTCGAGCCTTTGACCGCATTGGGGCTGGGTAAGGATTAATAAATGATTTTGACCTAACTTCAATGCTAGCAAATTTTTAAAGATAATTGCCTCATGATTCCAAAGATAGCAAAATATAACTTAATTATTGAGGTGAGTTAAAGTGTTAATTCGGGATCAAAGCATTGAACCCTAGGACGTTTCCCTATCCTGCCCCCTCTTAAGGCGCGTTTACAGTAACTTCTGCTCCATCCATTCCATACACACTTATCAATGCATAAGTTTTACCTTGCGCATTACTTTAGATATCACGTTACTCTCGGGGCTCTATTCAATCCACATACATATGTAGCTCTACTCGGTGGTGAGTCATCGTCGTTTTCTCGAGCCTTAATTTTTTCACCCTCATCCACGGTTGTGCAGGTCATTTCGTCTTACGCATCACGAGCACAACAGAGATCGAGGATTGCGGAAAAGCGTTAATTTTAATTAAGAAGAGATACGATACGAAACTTAGATAACTGCAGGGATTAATCATGTGAGGGAATTAAGTCCGAGTTTCTCCTTGTAAATAAATACATCAGTGCGGCAAATACCACCTGGGAAATATGGAAGACAACGGATTACATGAAGCTGGTTTAACCAGGGGTTTATAGTAGCCCTCGTGGGGTAATTGTATATAGACGTAAGTGATTCCGATCATCGCTAAGACGACTAACGGTGGGGGAGAATGTAGTAAGCGAATGCTAATTGGTTTCCGCCAGGTTACGAAAATTTTCGGATCCGAGTGTATATATACTTTGAAACATTTTCAAGTGAGTATGATTTTATTGTTATAAGTTATGCACACGGATTGTTCGTTAGAATTTAAGTTAATGATTATGCAGGAAGAAATGCTTTTTTAAGAGACTTTATTCCGCTTCTTTACAGGGCTTCAAACGGATCCTCCCCCATTTCCTACAATGCCATGAAAGGTGAACATCTTTAGCGCTTTATGGCCCAGCTCTTTGAAGAAAAGGGGATGGCTCTTAAAATCCCATTAATTAGAAGCATTCTGCCTTTTCAATTGACCCAGTATCTGCGTGATCCTGAGAGGAAGGTATTTGAAAGCGATTTGGAAATTGTTGTTTATAGTGCTGTGAAGGGATTTATCAGGTTTTGGTTCTGTCGATTAATAAATTGTCGGCTGTAATTGTTGGGCTTATAGCCAACGCTGATGACGGTTTTATGTGAAGAATGGTTGGTGAAGAGAGAAGTGATGGAATATGGATGGTTGTGATATGATAAATATTCCTTCGATGCTCTGTTTACTAGGTTCGGATCATAGACTGCCGATCTTTCCTGGAATTTAATGACAATCACATTGTCGGAGCCATAAATATATGCTGCTCCAAGTTGATTAAAAGGCGTCTTCAGCAGGATAAGGTGCGCTCCGGATATTCATATTAAGCATATATAGAGTATATACGTGAATTAAAATGTTTGTGGGTTTGTATTGCCAATTGCAATGCTTTCAGTATTATAAATTTTATGGATTACAGCTAACCGTGGATTTTTCTAAATTTAATTTTCTAACTTATGCATGCAATAGATCACCCTAAAGGACTTGCTGACGCAATGTCGGATAGAACTGGAGGAGACGTCGGATTTAGTTCTTTACGACCAAAGAACTACTGTTTCGGAAGACATGATCCCTGACACATTTATACATGTACTTGTTAAGAAGCTGTCACAAGTGTTTGATGCTGTTTCCGTTCTGGATGGTGAGTATAGGAGAAAATTGTATGATTGCGTCGTACTTTTCGTTGCAAGTTAATTTAAAAGGTTACATACTTCAGGCGGATTCATTGGTTTTCATTCTGCCTACCCTGAGCTATGCGAAAATAGGACATGGAAATTCCCTGGTCTTACTGCTCTCTCCCAGCCTTGCTTACCAACAGTTAGCTCTGGACCCACCAGAATTCTTCCTTTTCTTTACCTCGGATCAGAGGAAGATGCGCATAACAAGGAACTTTTAAAAGTAGGTTTAAGAAAGTTTTATTCTTATGCTATGGAGTTTTTAAGATGCAGTGTTTTTCATATCAAATTTGTTTTAGAGTCATAATATTACGTACGAGTTAAACGTCAGTAATAAGTGCCCGAAACCAGACTTCATACCCGAGGGTCACTTTATGAGGATACCAGTCAATGACAGCAACAACGAAAAATTGGTCCCATACTTTTATCAAACCTTCCAGTTCATAGGTATGTTAATCAAATTTCTTATCCTAAGATAAAAATGGCGTTTTGTATGCTAACATACTTGCCAAATGTTTAACTACATGTACGAAATAATCAACCGTGGGGTACATGTGGCATAGCTGATTTTGATATATTGTTTGTGGGTATTTTCAGAAAAAGTACGGGAAACCAACGAATGCGCTTTGGTACATTGTTTGGCTGGTATCTCGCGATCCCCGACAGTTGCCATAGCTTACGTTATGAGGCATTTAGGAATGACGTGTGAGGAAGCATATCGATATGTTAAATCCAAGCGAGCTACTATTTCCCCCAACTTTAACTTCCTCGGACAGCTATTAGAATATGAACAGCAATTGATCTCAGAAAAAATCCTTACGAACAAAGTTACTTCTCATACAAGTGGCCCACCTCCAACTCAGAATGTTAGTGCGGACTATTTCGTAGGCGGACAAGCTGTATTTACATCTCCTACAACGCTGTTATCTTCTAAAACTGCAGGCAGAAGATTAAACCTGTCTCTTCGCATCACCCCGTACACAACATCTACCGACGCCACTAGTCCAAAGGATGCCTCTCCAACTACTGCCATGGCCCGACTCCAGTTTGATAAGCCTTATGGGAAAGAAAATCGGACAAACGTAGCTGGAACTTCTTCAGCGGCATTTGCATCCAGCTCCATTGGTGGACTTGGGTTTAGTGTGCCGCGGCCAACCAGACTAGTAATGGAACAAAATGTTACTTCTATCAAAGAAGAAGAAATCAGTGGTCAATGGGAATCTATGACAAAGAGTCTCACTAAGCAATCTATCTCTATGTCGATATCAACTGGAATAAAGAGTCGGAAGTCATCATTCGACCAGATGAGTAGCAGTGTTTGTGAAAGTCGTGAAAGTAAATCTCGGATGGATTATTCTGAATCCGGCATGGAATCTGAAGACAACTTGTCTTCGTCCACTGGAATGAACAAAAAATACAGGATCCATAAGTTTACAGTTGAGGAAGACCCGGAGAATGCAGAAGCAGCTAAACCGAGTCCACCATGTGAAGTCGGAGCCGGAGGCACTGTTACATCTTACACCTGGCCGAACTTGTCAGTATGTGCTAGTAGCGATATTCCGTCAATGCAAAGTTCGCTTGTCTGCCCTACCAATAGAGATTACCTAAGGTCAGATTCTGTAAGTACAAGTGGAATTGGATCCGAATTTTCTGATCAAGACCTAGCCGCTTCAGGTTGTTGGGAAGGGAGCGAATTATCGAACACTCAGGATGATGGAGTCTTCTCAGATACATGTCAGTTATCTGCAAAGCCTTCGAGCAGTACACGTCAACTACAGGTAAAATAACTTTGATGGGATTAAATGCATATATCGCCAAAAATTAACTGCTTAAGCTAGTTTCCAGAATTCTTCGTGATGAGAATGGTTTAAAATTGCGATTTAAAATTGTATTTTACAGTTGTGGTCTTCAGATAGCGGTCATTGGTCATCGGCTGACGAGGGTTTATGCTCCTCTTGCAATTCTTCCTCAGCTGAGGTACCGTCTCTAGATTCTAAATCTCCAGAGAAACGAAAGTTTCGGGAGCCCAGTTTTCCAAACCCAGCGGAATATTTAACGTCCAGAGAAAAACGTCGTAGCTATGCCGGAAATTCCAACCCTGAGTGGTCGTTGGGGTCTAGTTTAAGGCCAAAGCGGTGGAGCTTGGCGGAAGATAGCAAAGAAACGACAAGAGATTGTCTGGAGGATTCTAGCGAACAAGGTCCGTCTATTCATATTTCGCACCATAATTAGCGTATAGAATATACTTACACGTGGACGCCGGTTTGAATTGTTTTCAATCATAGTAATCATGCCTTTATCCCCACACCCTTTCAAATACACCCATAAGTATGAAGGTTTTGAACTTTTTAAAAGCAACTTACTTTGACGCTTCAAAACAGAGTTGTGTTTTTGTAAGCTCTAAAGTAACATGCATCGAAGGTCTGCATTATAGTTTTGATTTTCATTCTTCTACCATCATTGATAGTTCGAAAAACTGTTGTATACATGAGTTAATATCTCTGATTTGAAAATATCTATAATGCTGCTAAAGGGAGAAAAATCAGGTACTATCCGATGCGATTCAATATTGACTCTTTCTTGGATGAATCTTTACATTCTTTGTGTTAGTCGTATTTTATGTGTGAGTTAGTTACCTAATATTTATTTTTTATTTTGTCTTACAGGAGCTCACGCTTGTAAAGATTCCATGTACAGAGAGGAAATTGCGAAGGATTCAGACAATGACACGTCTAGCAGGAGCACTTCCTGTAGCCTGAGCAGTGACCTTGATTTAAGCCATCGTTGGTTTAATTTATTAACCGCTAGGGCTTTACCATGTTGTAGTACGCGAGGTCATGGATTATACCGCGTCCAAAGTTGTCCTTCAAGTATATCTGGTCCCAGTGACCCACATCAATCTTTTAATACGGTACCTGAAAGTCCTCCAGAGCCGATTTCAGATTCGGCTTTGTTAAAGTGGAGGGCGTGCCATAACAGAAACCAAATAATAGGTGCTTCGGAGCATTTGGGTAGCGGTAGTCGTGAATGCTGCGGTAGCTTAAATTCAGATGACCTCTGGAGAAAGCTGCGTAAGATTCATGACGCAAAACGTAATGAATCACATAGTAGCTCTTCTACTTTAGCATCTAGCTCGTTCTCTATCGTCGTTCAATAATGCTATATTGGCACGAAGAATTATTTACCTTATTGTATAAATGAAGTTCTACATATAGCATGCTCGATCGAATTTTTTTGTGAGGCGGAAGCAATAGTTTTTCTTATACTTCATTGGTCAGAAACTCGTCAGATATGGTTATCAATGTGCTCATCAGAAACTGCCATATCATGAGCATTAAGCAGTTTCTAGACTTGAAAGAGGTTATGATACCATGGAACGTTTGATACCCCAATATACTAGTTCTGTTCGATGGGTCCTATGTGTTTTACCTGAGGTTTAGGTGGTATACTGTTGCTGCTGCTGCAACTAGAATTCGTAGAGCCGTTTTCTTTAAATCGAGTCTGTTTTCCTGTGTCCTCAACTTAATTTCCCAGAGTTTTTCTTCTCCGTACCACAATTGCTCTTAACGGCAATCCGAAAATGCCGTTTAACATTCTGACACAATGACCCTAGTTGTGAATCGGATTATATTCTACTGTCGGAAAATGTGAAATTCATGTTCAGAATTTAGTTTCGCCTTGAATTACTGTTACTTGTATTATGTTACTCATTGATTGTTACCAGGATTCAAATTAATGTTTCGGACTGATAATTTCACTGAAACTGCCTGGTTTTCTAATGGCGCATGTTAACCTTTAGAATGTGCGTAGAACAACTAGGTTCTGGATGATGTTAATTTTATGAGAAACGGGTTGCAATCGCAACTACCTACCGCAATTTTGCAGCAACAATTTTTAACGCTGCTGATGCTGACAGCAAGCTCCTGAAATGCCTATTTATAAATCTTTCTCCCGATAACTATCGTAAACCGTTCGGAATGTGTTCGTGGCCGATTACTAATGACATTTACTACTGTTATTATCGAAAAACTAGCGATATATTTCAAGCACGTATCTAGTAATTAGTATCTACATTTACAGTTATTAACACGCAGTCACGCAGTACTCATTGCTGTTACGTGTTACTCGACTTCGAATATCACATGTACAACGTTTATGTTAGGTATGAAATTCGAGATTGCTTTAAGCGAAATCTTATCAAGTGATACACGTTCTGCTCCAATCAATGTTTGCACTGCAATTTGCGAATGTACTACAAAAATGTAGAAGCAACTTCTGGTTCTTCAAATCGTGAATTACTTTCATTACTGTTGAGATAATCTACCCATCTCATACGGACTTATTGTCCTGGAGAATTCTAGTCGCACTTACTTCTTACAGCAGTGATTTCTAGTTCACTTGGAACTTAACAAAATGCTGAACTTTGGAGACCAAAGATATTTTTAGGTGATGTTTCTAAGGCAGTTTCTACGGAGCAGGCCTGATCGAGGCTAGATAAGAAGCATCAGATGGAGGACGCAGTATTTTTATCCTCGTAACTGAAGGTTCTCACGGCAGGCGCAAATGTTGAATACGTTATAGGAGTAATGATTTATCTTAAGTCCCTAATCATTTTATGTTACTTATTTGGAAGCAGATTATTTTGTGGATACTTCCCACATCTATGTAAGACGGGTATATAACTAACAGTCGTGATAAACTCAATTTTTTGGAAAATTTGATGTTCCAATATATTATTTTTACGAAACAGCTTCAGGTGAGTGAAATGTGTGAATACTCTACTGATACAAGCATAGATTCAATTTGTAGGAATCGTTGAACCATTGACTATCTTGAGGCTGGATAAAATCAGGGGATAGAGACGTAGCCTTCCCATGATCCAGTTTATGTCTTGACTTTCTGTATCAGGTGACTTTCTACATGCGTGATTATTAGTATCCAAACGCTAATATCCGTATTTCTGAGGGAAACTGATGTAAAAAAGGTAAGATTTATTTCAAAAACATGAAATACATAAAAATAAATGATTAACAATTACAGAAAGAATACGCCGCACTAGTTACATCAAGATGGGAGATACTTTTACTCTGCAAATCGTTTCACTTGCTTCCGACAGGTTCGTCAGGAGTTGCGCTCTGTATCAATGTAATATTATCTCCCTTAAGTAGAATGCGCCCTGCAATAATAGAAAGCGCCGTATAAAATTCAGAACATGTCCTGGGATGTTGGCTATCATTTTCATGAGATAATCCTAACACTAGCAGAAAATGAAAAACTCACCAGGGGTGATTCCAGGTTTCACTTGTCCTGTTCTGACATCAATTTCAACAGCTTCATCCAATACTAGGTTCATATATTCATCAAACCCTATGATGTGTCCCTCAATTCGAAGATTGACATTCTCATATAGCCAGACAGTGACACGAGATCTGTTTTGCAAATATCGGAAGATCAAGTTCTAAAAAGTAGTAAAATAGACTCTCGCATAATTATATACATTCCAATATTTAAGCGTTTTTGATTAACGACTCTATTAAATAAATACGAAAAATTAAAACACGATCAATCACTTACTATGGGTTGTATCATAACCTTCTGTACTTTCGGTCCTCCTTTATTGAACGACATGTTGACGGCCTTCACTTTAAGAGACGTGGGGAGCGCAAATAGAAAAAAGGGGTACAAAATGTATCCACGTTACAATAGACACTTAATAAGGTAACTATCCCGATTTTAACAAATTGCAACAAAATTTTAATTCGCAATTTCTCCTATGTCACGAAATAAATCAGTGTGCTTCTAATTATGCTTCTCGCCGGCATGAAGTCTATTGCCTCATCTAGAGAACAAAAGCGAGAATTTGACCAGATTTTGAACTCTCGCGCTCCCTCCAACCCGCTTGCATGAGTTGAAGGAAGTAGTTCAGCCATTTCCCGTAAGATCGCCAAAATGCTCACCCAAGGGATTTTAATTTTTAGTTGACGAATTCAGTAGTTAATCTGGTATAAAATCCCAATGTACTTAAAAATATTCATGACATTCCTATTGATAACGTAGGGGTCGTTTGTTGATATCCTTATTTTTCTTTGATGGTAATGCCACTAAAAATGAATAAACCAATGCAAGATACCTGCGACCGAACAGTTTCCTCGCGCCACCTGTGTTGTTTTTAACGGAAAACTAGTTACGGTCAAGCTATAATTATGCATGGGAAAGTGTACAAATCAATATTCTGTTTAACCTGCGACCATCGGCGTCTTTTCTCCATCAGAAAATCGGACTAGGTAAAATGTGTCCCTGTTTCAAGTAGAACCTACGATTTTCGATAGTAAACACTATAGGCGGAGGGTTTTGTTTCCTAAACGCATGGAGACAAAAGGTTACAAGCTTCCAGCTTGAGAGAGAAGCATGCAAAGGCATGCTGTTACTTGAGAAATTTAACATTTAGTGGATGGGATTATTCGCAAATTACGGCGTATATATGCACATGTGTGTGTGCAAGGAAGATTAGCAAAATCCCTGATCCATGAGACGGTGGGACGGTGGGACATGCTCAGTTTGATAAGAAAGAGACCATAAGTTGGAGCCAGTACGCATGCATGGTTTGTCTCTTTCCTCATCGTCTACGGATTAAGTATTGATGCCGTGTATGCAGAAGAAATAGAGAGTAAAGCTGGAGTTTGGAAAAGTAGAAGGTAGATAGAAGAATATACAAGAGCGCTTTAGAAGAAGAGATGAGAACCACGAAGAGAATAAAAGGCGCATGTAATGTATGAAAATGGGTTAGTAATGCCAGGGTTGGCCGATCGAGTTCGTGCGCGGAGTCTCTTGTGCTCAAAGTTAGAGTCTCCAGCCGTGTTTGTTAAAGGTGGTAGGATGCCTAACATTAAAGTCTTTTCAGGGACTTCCCACCCTGACCTGGCAAAGAAGATTGCTGACAGGTTGGGAATTGACCTGGGAAAGGTCGTCACAAAAAAGTTCTCCAATCTTGAGACGTGGTAAGTCAAAAAATTTCACTCCCTCATATGTGTCCCTCCATCTATTACGGTTATCAACCACACTTTCACTCCTGTTTTCCCCGTAGCACATGCACGTACTGCTACTGAAGAGAAAGCAAGATTCGTAGGGGAAGTGTTGTTTTGATACGGAGAAAGTTAATGGGCCTTCTTTTTTTGCAGCGTTGAAATCGGAGAAAGCGTTAGAGGGGAAGATGTTTACATTGTACAAAGCGGGAGCGGGGAAGTTAATGACAATCTCATGGAACTCCTGATTATGATTAACGCGTGCAAGATAGCATCCGCTTCAAGGGTTACAGCTGTCATCCCATGTTTCCCTTACGCCCGACAGGATAAAAAGGATAAGGTAAGATTTTGCTACACATCCTTCTGCAGTTATTCAGTTTGTTTTAGTTGACTCTATTCTAGAAAACCTTGAATTAGCCTAGTCTTATTTTCATAGTTTAAGGGGCAATCATTGTTACATTAGAAGTAAAATTCATACTGAACTTTTTTTAACATTTTCCAAACATTTCTCAGCTACAATCCTTGACTTTTGCAGTCTTCTGATTCTAATTGCTAAATTTCAAGTTATGAAAGGAGAGTATTATTCCCCTCGCGGAGTTATTAGATTGCCTTTCCGGATCTGCCAGAAGTGTGTAAGGCATTGTCAAACTTTTACGACATTACATCGTAGCCAAGCAACCCAGCCATGACAGCCTACATTCGCTATATGTCTTCTGTAACAACTAACGTCCGCAATAATATAGATACCTTTAGTGAGCTTCTTTCTAGAGGAAAAATGTATATATATATATATATACGCGAGAGTATTTTGAATTTCTGCAGTAAATATTGGCAACCACGTGAATGTCGGAGAGAGTGTAAACAGCATCATCATATTTCCTTCCAAGTTTATCTATAATTCTACTCTTTTTCCCCTCTTGCCCGCAAAAAAATATCGGTTTAACTGCATGGATCTGAGCTCGAAAGTATCCTTTACTACGAGCAGCTCCTTCACATAAATAATTTGTACGCTTTGGTCCTCAATTTAAGTGTTATTAGAAAACATAGCTTATCCGTCCATGCATTCATACATACCTTAACACTTAAGAATCCTCAAGAGAGTAGCGTTTCAATGATAAGTCACGTGTGCTTCCCAAACTCAATCATGGCTGGAATTATTATGCACCCAAATTCTCCCTCACGCAATTGTTTCCTGTATCCCGTGGAAGTACCTTATCCTCCATGTACAAGGCATCTCATCATCAATCTCACTATCAATGATTAGCCGCTCCAGAGCAGTTGACCGAGCATCTTCCCAATTCTTAATACTTATGTAAAAGTCAAGGACGACGTCCGCATGCATTTGGTTATCACATCACAGCATTTTTTGCTGTGGTTAGCTTTTAGTATTCTGATGAAACTGGTTTGAGTTTTCTTCATTCTCAGTTTTGAATTTCTCTGTGCCTCTACCTTTTACTTGACTCGTTGAAGCTTCAGGTAGGCGCAGGAAGCCACTAAAAATGAAAATGCGACCAGGGAACATTCTTACCACAAGTTTCACGTTCATGCATACGCAATAGATTCTCTTATAATTTCTAGCATTCTTCAATCAAATAAGATCCCGTAGTTGCGAAACCATATATGATTGTTATCACTTCTCTTGCCTTACCTTCCGCGCATAAACTGTATTCGTTCCTCTTGATCAGCAAGTTTAGGTTAGGTAACCTCATCATCTTGAGATCCCTGGGTAGATCTCTACTCCATCTTATGTTCCTGTCTGCAGTCCTCATTTCCAGCCTTATTCCAGCTTGAACCTATATTCTTACGGTTTTTATGCCCATCTGGGAGGGTAATCCACCCTACTATACATACAAAGTTTGAAGACTTGTAACTTTGCCCTGGAATACTTCATTACAACGCAGTCCACCCGCGTTTCATTTCATAACCTCTACTAAATCTGTTCTTATATAATACAGCCAGGGGCTGTCATCCTCTACGGTGCAGCCACACACTATCTCCGCTTGTATAGTATATTCTCTCTCACGCAAGTAATAAGTGGGTCGAACGAGAATTAATTCAATCGTCTTGTATAGCTTGCCGGACCAGGGTATGCATGGATTTTATTATATCACAGTCTCGATCAGCTCCAGCGTAAACATTTTACAACACCATCGTAAGAATCAAAAACTCGTCGCATCCTCCAGTTTGAGAGCGTTGCCGGAACGTGCCTGCAAAGTCTTAGGTTCCACGCGTATTGCTTAACAGGGATCGTGATCTTTACATTCATCTGATGAAGTGGATTTAAGATTACATTACTTTTACAAGTTCATTTCCACTTGCTCATACTGACTAACACGGAATATGATGTATCGTAGAATTACGTGAGAAGGCTGAACATGTCCAGATTGAAGGACTATCTCTCACAAGCTTCGACTCCTGCTTTTCTGTTCTAGTAATCCTCATCAACCAGAATCCTGATTAACTCTTACAAAATTTTCCAGCTGAAGTCACTTTAGTAGCCGGTGCATTGAACCTGTGCTGCTTGAGTCACGTAACGTTTAACTTGCATCCGGCATAATCCTCGCAGCAATGCAGTTCCTTCACAATGAGAGCTACTCGTGCTCTAAGGGGGATTTAATGAGTTAAGGGGCTTAGGTCATTCATAGTAGGCAAATCCTGCCAACGGAAAACCCCGGTAGGAAGAAAATTATCTTCAGAGAAAGTTTTCCGTCGCAAGTATCTGCTACTGTTGACTTGAGCAAACTCCTACCCTGCACATGTCCGAGTATGTATGTAATAAATACGCACAGGTGGAGCTTGGATGAGAAGTCATGTAGTATTTCAGGGGTTTCCGTTCCTTACCATTGGAAATCTATTGGTCCATCCATATCACTCCATCTATCCGTTGCTTAAAAGCAAACATGAGGCTACTAATGTAGTAAAACCAAAAGGGATTCGCCCGTCTTAGTCTTAAGGCTATTGAATGGATGATTTATTTAATATACCCGCAGTCGCAGTTAGTAAAATAACTAAGTGTGCCGGGGACTAACATGGTTGTAGTAGTAGTAACGTTGCTACAGGTTGATATATTAGATATAGAGCTTAGGATTGGATTGACTGGAAATAAGATTTCCGTAGTCTTGAATAAAATGTTTGAAACCTGATTTTTGCAGAAGCACCATGGACTGATCATGGCGGTACGTTAAAAATATTAACAAGGTTGATGATGATCACTCTGATAGATGATTGTTTGGGAGCTCCTACGTTCGCGTCTACTTTCCCGTTTCTAGACCCAAATATTACTTCGCACTTGTAAGGCCTTGGGATACATGCTTTCCAACACGTTATTTCCCTCTTTTGTCTTCGTAAATTTGAGGAAACACGCCAACCTTCCGCGACTTCACCGTGTTACGTTTTTGTAAAGAAAATGTTTTCTCTTTCTGTTCTTTGTGTACGTGTATGTTCGTTTTAAGTTTTATGTCCCTGTCAACTCTCCGCTCCCTTTATATGATACTGCACTCATAATGTCATAATCACCCTTTTTTCAATCTTTTAACGCCAAGTAATTATCTCGCAACCCCAGCTATACCAATGTAAATAAACCTCCCGTATTCCTTGTGCCAGCTCCACAACCTTCAACACTCGTGTGAGTCTAAATTAGACGGCGGTTTGATTTTGTCATGTGCTAATTTGTCTGCGCGCTTTATTTTGTCTGGGTTGTTTTTCGTACATGTAATCCCTGGCTCTTGTTTTGGTGTGGTTATCCAATACCTGCTGTTTCTCGGTACGGTTCTTTGTTCTCATGCACGATCGCGACCGTATCATTTGCATGCAGCAATGTAAACTAGGTAGAATGTAGTTTGTTGGACGGAAGTCGAGGCAAGTTTGATGTTCTTGTAATAGAATGATCATGTGTAAAGCAACCCGCTGCTCTGGTCAACGTGAGCACCGTGACCGTAGAATCTACGCGGCACAAAGGACAAAAGCCTGCTGACGAAAATCTTCGGAATTTCGACAGACCTCATTTTAGTACAAAGTTTAGGGCTCAGCAGCAGGTAACTAATTACAGGTAGAAAATATAGTTTGTGGGAGTAACTTGGAAGGATTCTTGGCACACGTGCCAGTTTGATGCACACAACCCGAAGTCTGTGACAGAATTTCGTTGGAAACGTTTCCTCTGTACTAAAACTCAAAATTCGTATAATCGGATGTATAAGGTCTCACAAATGTTGGAACGCACCTAGTAAAAGAAAAAGGTTGTGTGCGGAAAATATTTTCCTGGAAAAGAGGCAAGAACAGAAAGAAAGATAAGGGAGAAGGTAAAAAGGAATTGGGAACAGTGAATGGGGCGGGACAGTTTGCCTTCCGGACGGTCGTACCACCATGTTACTGGTACAAAATAAGCCAATATTATCCAGGTAGTTTTATAGCTAGACACTCTCTAGCCAGCTACCTCCAGTAGTTTTCTCTACCTATACAATCCTGAATTCCTAGGCTTTAAAAATCCCTAATCCTCCAATGACCCACTCCCATCCGAAAACAAAGCTTTAACACATAACCTTGACTTTTAAGATATTCTAACTCACCTTTCCTCAAACCCGGATGGGCTACAATAACGTTTGAATGACTGAAGGTTGTTGAAAACCTGGAATGGCATGTTCAAATCTTTTGGAATTCATCAAAGCGAGAAAGACTTTTTGAATCGTTTACTTCTGAAATGCATCATAACGAACTTTAAGAGTATTCTTTCATCGCTCATTGATCTTTCGGATTTTGAGACGGAGAAGTTCAAAGTCATGTATGTACACTCAAGCAGGGATGTCTAGGACTAAACCTTTGAAAGAAAGCCACAGAGTCACAATAATTAAGTTTACCATAACTACACAATGCTAAACTCAGAAATTTGATGCTGTTCAGTATCACTTAAAAACTAGTGTATTATAAGATGGATCCTTAAGTTTAAATATGTTGATGTATGCAAAACCTCATTTGATTCTTATTTGTTTGCATGGCTTCTGCTTAGTACACTCTGCACTTTATCATTGAATTTAAGTAATTTTGGCTATTGAAATAATTTTCATGCTGTGACAGGAATTCGGTTCATACAATTTCACCGTATGAATTGCATCTTGCATGCAACCGTAGTTTATGCTTCCAAGGACTAACTAATTCTGTTTGAAAATTCCGAACATTTTGCACTGTCATGTGCAGACGGGAAAGCTAGCAAAGTCGGTGGGAGTTTCCAGCCGTCAATCAAGTGGTCATTGATTAATTTAGCCTATATTATGAATATATGCCACTAAAGTTATAAGATGAGAATATTTTTGTAGAAAATGAGACTTGTATGAAGCTAATTGAATTTTGGTTCTCTTTTACCTTCAATCATTACAGAGTCGGGCTCCTATTTCTGCTAAGTTGGTAGCTAATATGTTAAGTGTAGCTGGAGCTGATCATATCATCACCATGGACCTTCATGCTTCCCAAATTCAAGGATTTTTTGATATTCCCGTTGACAATCTATATGCTGAACCTGCCGTCCTAAAGTGGATCAAAGAAAATATTGCTGAGTGGAAAAGCGCTATTATTGTTTCACCCGATGCCGGAGGTGCCAAAAGGTAAGAGAGAGAATTTTATACGATAATTATCAGTGTTCTAGAAGTTAACATGTTCTTGTTTCCTGCCTTTCGAAAAATTTTAAATAATGCGGTATGATCTCTTGATTTCAGAGTGACTTCAATCGCTGATAGATTGAACGTAGAATTTGCCCTTATTCATAAGGAGCGAATGAAAGCAAACGAGGTCGCATCAATGGTCCTCGTAGGTGATGTGAAAGACAGAGTTTCAATTTTAGTTGATGACATGGCCGATACCTGTGGTACCATCTGCCATGCTGCAGAAAAGTAAGTTAGCCTCATGTCAAGAATAAGTAAAATGCTTTTTATTACTGCACCAGCTTGTAATTTATCAAGTTTAATTTCCATTCCTTCTGATTTCTAGACTCGTGGAAGCGGGATCTACTAAAGTGTACGCAATTTTGACTCATGGAATTTTCTCCGGTCCTGCTGTATCACGGATAAACAATGCCTGTTTCGAAGCTGTCGTTGTCACGAATACAATTCCACAGGAAAAACATATGAACGAGTGCCCAAAAATCCAGGTATGCATTGTCGACTCATTTATAATATAAGCGTGTGGGAGAAACTCTTTTTGATTGCAATCTTGAATCTTATTGTTTACAGTGTATTGATATCTCCTTAATCATCGCGGAGGCTATACGGCGGACACATAACGGAGAATCAGTCTCATTCCTTTTCGCAAATGTTCCAATGTGAACGCAAAAGAATATTTTCACATGTACTTTACTAATTATCTCGCTACATGGAAATCAAGTACAACGTGTAGTAGGATTGGCGAAGAAAGACCCTGTAGTTAGTAGAATGTGCAAATATAAAATATATCTTTCTTAATCTCTATCGTGATGTAACTCTTGGTTCCAACGTACTCAGTTAAACCTGACTGCTTCCAAAAATCGCATTAGGTTCTTCAGATTTAGACAAAACATTTGTAGAAAATCATTCGCGGTTGGCATAGCAGCTGCCCTCAATATTTGTTATTCCACATATTTTACCGTCGGTTTCTCCTTTTTCACAGAGAATTTATATTCCACAAATGATTGTAATTATAGTTTAAGGATACAAATATACATATATCATCATTATGATCATAACTTTCTCATCCGCAGTTATAAATAAACCGTAAAATACCCCTTTCTAAAATGACTTAAGAAGTATCTACGATACGGTCATGCATGCCTTCTGTAAAAACCGGTTACGTGATTTTGTAATCATTTTTAAAATACTTCGCAGATTTGTCCTAGAACTCAAAAGAACAAATACAATCCACCACGAAACTCCTAGGGAATTCAAAAATATATTCTTAGTAACTCTCAGTCCGTTGCAGTATTGAGAAAATAAGAAGATGATGGTGTAAACAGCGTTGGTACCCTTTGTAAGCGTGAAAGAATTAATCCACGGCTTGCTCTCATGAAGCACCATACACTCAATCTATAGTAGTAGCGTAGCGCCCTCTGGTAGTAGGCAACGTTTGCGGCCCAGCTCGTATAAATTAATATTTGCCCGGCATTAGCTTCTCAGTCTTACGCTTGATAGTTTCAAGTTGTTCCATGTTCATGACAAGGATTGGATTTGATTGTCAATATATATCTTTGTTTCGTAGCATTTTTCCAGAATTCATTTAATTCAAGCATGTGTATTTATGTAATTGTCATTTCCTTTGAAAACTGACATGATAAATAAATATAACGGGATTTATGCCACGCTCTGCCAAAGCAATGAAAGCTTGACGGTGCTGGTCTCTGATTTTTTTTCCAGACGAGTTACTTCTGTGTAGGTGTAGGCCAATTTTGCCGTGTGCATTAGCTCGGTAATTAAGTCCAAGAGATTTTATTTGTATTCTATTCATACTCCAGGTTCTATTTTAGTCTGATGTACAGTTAGGTAACAAGAATTTAGATCTTATCACCTAGCCCTTTTATTCTAAAAGAGAGAAATAAACGGAAATCGGCTGCTTGGTGACTTGCGGATAAAAGTACATGAGTAAGCGTATTTTCCCGAAATTTTGCACCAGCTGGAAGTTGGGAACTAAAAGAACTTCCCTGCAATATATTTTCCAAAATCCCGATATAAAGGAAGAGAAAGATCCGAAGTTCGGGGTGAATGCGCACAAGTGCCTGAACTTTTGGCTGCATTTGACGTGTTCTCCCACACAGGCCTAATAAGCAATAAGAGAAGGGCTGCTATTGCAAACGGCAACGACGCTAGTGCACTGGGAGTGCATATCTACGCTGTAGGTTTTACTGCATTATCATCTCCTGACGACATTTCTGTTGGATGATATCGGAACAGCAGCAGCAGCAGCAGCGCGCAGCGGTGGTAATCATATGCTCTTCCTATGCGCTATGTTTTAAAGGCAAAAACTGCTTTAAGAACTGCATGAAGAGAGAATCCAAAAAGAAAGGTAGTCAGTCGTCTTCTACTCCTTCTTCACCGCTGCTTTCACTCACATAAATTGAGCAGCATTCAAGCATTCCGCCTTTTAAATTCAAAGAATCCCAAGTCAATAAAGGCTGAGAATCGTGATTGCACAGTTAATTATATACTCAATTTACGTGTCAGCTGGTCAGTTTTCGGAACAACAAAACCCATTACTCTTCTTATTTCAGGATCTTGTTGCCCATGGTAAGATAATAACTTTCTCGTAGTAGCAGCAATCAAAATTGTCTGTATTTTCATATACCAGGTGTGAGGTATTGTTTGTTGTGTCTAAAGATATTTTACGCTGCATTCGAGCATATTCGTTAAAAAATATAGTATATATTTTGGTTTTGAGGCTCCTTCGTTACACATGGCTAGTAATCTTCCGTTTCGATTATTTAATATCCAGCTGGCTTGGATTAATTCTGCTTATCTACATTGCTCTCAATTTACCTGTACTGATAGTGTAAATGTGTCTTTGACTCGTTTAAAAAGTGCTAGTTGAACGGATATGACTAGTGATCTATATTTACTTTCATGTACTGGTTTTTTTAACTTAACTACATGCTCTAATTGTGAGCGGTCTTTGGCGGGTTTGTTAGCAACAGTGTAACATTTTATACTCTCAGACATTACGAAATGTGAAATGTACCTATTGAGAAAGAGCAGTAAGTGTGCATTTTAAAAAGTTATCTAGACTTAAGGAGACCATTTAAATCTTGTTAAAAACGAGCAATATGTAAAGAGTAATCTCGGAATTCTTTATGGATTATGAATATTTAAAATCCTTAAAATATTTTCGAACCTCGAATTAAAACACCACTGCCCAAACTTGCATGCAACAGATAGCAAATAATATCCGAATACTTTAATTTTTTAATCAAGAACTCAGTTTCGAGCCCTTGAAGACAAAACATGAAGGAATTTAAATCTTTAGGAGTTGTCTACGTTTATGTAATGTTTTTTTAAAAGGCATTTTGATTTGATATTACTCAAAGTAACATCAAATCAAGATGTCTCAAAGTAATATAATGCAATGAAATTGTACTTGTCAGGAATCTCGATTTTCGACAAAACTTTTCAATAATACACTGGAGTCTATTTCGATATTTCGAACGGAAAAGATCTATCAGGTCTTTCCAGAAATCATTGGACTTTGAAATATCTCGCAGGGGTTAAATCTGACTCTTTGCTCTGCAAAAAAATGCAACAGCAATTTCTTATATATGTTGGAGGGTTTGGTTTGGCATTGCGTAATGTTGCTGAGAGTAAATGTGAACCCAGTCCTAAGTTTTAGTCCGTTTATCGAAGCATGATATAACGAATTCTCATTAATATGGAATCATCCGAAAGGAAGGCCTACTGATGACCTAACTCCTAATGCTGCTTTGTATGATTACAGGGACTGACTGTGGAAACGAGGCACGGCGTTTTCAGTGAGTACAAAATAATTGACAGAATGCTGATAGCCGCTTCCAAATTGTGACCTGCACTGCTGACATTTTCAACCAAGCTGAAAAATAAACACTACATTCCATGGATACCAGTACATCCGTATAAGTGATTTAGTTTAAGATCGGAGTATTATAGCTGCTTTAGACAAATAATTATTTAGAAATTGAAAGACTTTATATCGTGAAGTGGTAAGGAAAATGTGAACTGCAAGCTGTTATGTAAATGGGAATAAGGGCGCTACCGCCAAACATGTTGACAGTAATACCCAATCAAATAGGGAAAGACAAAAGGTTTGTGATTCGGCCTACATGTTTTACGAAAGATGAATTCAGCAGCTGTGAACGTCAAAAGTTATACAATACCAGTGGACAAATTAGGAAAAGAAAGGAAATCGTGGAAAACCGGTTGATAGACCTAAGAGCACCGCAATTGAGCTACTGGTAGTCTAAACTGGTTTATCAGCAGGCGTAGGCGGGAGTAAATTACTATATTAAATATGCTCTACGAAAATAAGTATATAACCGACGTCTTGTTCAAAGATAATATAATTGGATAAGATCAAGCTTGTGCAACATCATAATTAAGTAATAATAGAAATCAAACTTGTATCTGTGCCACCGCAAGATTTACAAAATGGAGCACAACAAGGATTCAGAATCAGTATATGTGGCACATGAAGATTCTCATGTAGTCATGTCGGAAAAGGTAAGCCTATCTCTACTGGATTCGCAACCAAACGTTTTCGATATTCTAACTAATAAAATTGAATGAGTAAATTTTTTATCTGGGTTACAGGTTCAGGCATTGGCAGGAAGTGTCTACCAGGAGTTTGAGCGAATGATCAACAAATACGATGAAGATGTCGTCAAAGACTTGATGCCGCTGGTTGTAAACGTTCTGGAATGTCTGGACCTGAGCTACACCGAAAACCAAGAGCATCAAGTCGAAGTGGAGCTTCTAAGAGAAGATAACGAGCAACTAGTCACTCAGTACGAACGCGAAAAACAATTACGTAAATACGCTGAACAGGTCAGCAACAGCTACAATATTATCTCTCCTGCAAAGAAAAACTCATTATTGTGCATCAAGAGCAAATTTATCATGTCATTTCAGAAACTATTAGAAATCGAGGACCAGACCGAAGAAGAAATTAAGGATCTCAGTGGAAAAATCGAAAGCTTAGAGGCAATTACCAGAATGTTCGAGCTCAAGGCAAAGAATTCAGCAGACCACGGTAAATACTCCAGCTTCAATGCCGGTTACACTATTGCATTCCATTATTTTATGTCTAGTTATAAACTGTCACTTACAAGTACCGATGTGTTTTCATTCTTTTCGCTAGTTTGTCGGCTGGAAGACAAAGAAGGGGAAATGAAACGGGAGTATGCAAAACTACACGATCGCTATACGGAATTATTTAAAACACACATTGATTACATGGAGCGAACTAAGATTTTGATGGGTACAGACCGTCTGGAAAACTTCGCCATGCCAGCCGGAAAACGATTAAACAATGTCATGACGAGATCGGCTGGACCGGTTTCGTTTGGCTTTTCCTCCTTAGAAAACAGTAGTGCAATGCTTAAGTCATTCAGTAGTCCTAAGGATGGTATGGACGGTAGCATGTCAACTTCACTGGGCCTTGGACCATCTACCATAAACATGCACGAAGAAATGACGATGGATGACATAACCGATAGTCAATCCACAGACCAAAGTAACAGTAACGGCTCTAACGAAAAACCAGGTAAATGAAGCAATGCGCTCTTTCATTCTACTTCGCAATGAAAACTTATCGCAATTATTCTGTGTTCCAGAAGTATCGCAACCCAGTCAATTCGCTTCTCAGCAAGGAAAGAGTCATTCAAAAAAGTGAGCAAAAATCAGACGAATAAATAAAAAATATCACTCCCTTGCGAATCACCTTTTTTTATTACCTTTGTGTACAACTTTGCAGAGAGGAGAGGACGCAGAATACACTGTACCAAGAATTTAGCTTCCAAGAAGTAGAGATGGCAGAAGACACAGGAGATATCACAGGTGTGTTCCGAGTTTTTTAATTATTCAGGTATACCGTAGCTTATTCAAGAACGAATTTAATTGTTTTTCCTTGTTTTTTACAGGCAGTTGGGTACATCCCGGCGAATATGCGTCTTCAGGTAAACATCATTCCGATTTTCCGAATTTTTTGCTCATATGATAAATAATTTGTGCCTGTAAATTAGATCGATTCAGCAGGTCTGAATTTGCTATATTCGGAGAATATGTTTGGTCCAGTATAATTACCGTGAATGGAATATTATTTTAAATCAGTTTTGGCTTCCTTGAGTGCTTCAATAGTGTTCGATTTTACTGATTGATTGATCTCCATAAAATGCACGGTTTTGCTTGAAAATTCAAGAGTGCAATTTTGGAATTAATGTTTTTATACGGGTGGGGCGTTAAAAGTTATATACATGATGCTGTTTATTTTCAAGCTTCTTATGATTTGTTGCAACGTTTTTCCATTCATACGTATCAAAAGCTTAGTTTATCAGAACTATTTCTCACTAGCACAAAAACTAGACCGCAGCCGCACGTAGTAAATTTCTTTTTTCGTAGTTTTTGAAAAGGCACCAGGGTTAGGGTACTGTTATTACTGTTACGAGACACATTATCGGTCTGATGGAGAACTATAGGTAGTTGGTCGGGTTTTGTAGTGACAGCATTCGATTCTCAAGTTGGCAGTATAATTACACATTGTAAATGTAAAATCTCTGATCTGTATTAATAGACGTTGGAAGCGACAATAGTTGCGATTCTGCTCCGCCTGTGCACTCGTCTGTCAATGGTACTTTTTTAGCACCCTTATCTATTTTATTTTACTGAAACATTTTGTTTTTTTTGAACAGATTTCGTATTTAGCGATTAGTTTACCTTGCTAATGTACATATTTGATGTCTTCATCCCGAATCACAATAATTAAGTCGTGTATACAGTGGATATATGCTTTGTTAATACTACGCTTCTTACTTTCGTTGTTGTATTTGCCTGCATTTTATAAAATGTTGCTTCTCGCTTTGTTCATGGGGAAATGTTATTAACAGATGCGAAATATTTTGCACTCCGAGTCTGAAAATACAATTGCTCGCGAAACACTTTAGTTCTTTTGGTGGCAGCATTAGCTTAACATTTTCATGTTTGAATCTGCGTAATAATTCCTTTCTTAGTCGCAAGAAAATTGCATATCAGCTTTAGTTCATTACCCGTTTGCATGCCTCGCCTCGATTCTGAGAGGTCTCAAGACTTATTGCGTTGATATTAATTGAAAAATATATGTAGCACGAGCCTCTTGTCGCAGCTCAGTATTTGTTTAATTTTGTTAGTAGTTAATTGCTTCTGCAAAATGTAATATATTAACATGTGTTCGTATTTGTTTTTCAATAACGGAATCTCTGTTAACATCATGCAGTCAACGACAACTTTTTCGGTAAGATTTTGAAAAGATTGATAACTCCAATATATTAACAACCTCACAATTAAATTATCAGCGCTTGTTGCGGGAATGTATTAACAACAGAAATCAGTATTATGACTGCAACGAAAGACGAAAAACTGATCTAATTCGTATTGTTTTCTGGCTCCAATTATTTTAATTTTTCTTCAACGTTTTCAAAATTATGAAGAAATTTGGAGCAAGAATTTTTAAAATGCATTCAAACGTTCTAGTAAAATTGGTTGTATTCAAATTAACCAGCACGTCCGAGATTTCGTACTTAACGCTTTCTACGTGTAGAAATATATTAGCCCGTCATACGGCCTATAACGTAACCCAATAGAATTATGTTAATTGCAGCATGATAAAAAACCAAACTCGAAATGAGCCTTGAGCGAATACACGAAATTCGAAGCTATCTAGCTGATTTCAGAGACCTTGGCATGCAGTTGAATTCGAGTATGTGTCTTCAGACAATGCGCTTTAGTGTCAAGAGACGTTTCCGATTTACTAAATATTTTGTCTCATCCAAAGTCTCTTCGGAAGTGACCACGGAACAAGCATAATGAAAGGAATTTATATTTTCAGGCATGGGAAAAGAAGTAGAAAATTTGATACTCGAGAATAACGAGCTTCTTGCAACCAAAAATGCACTGAACATTGTTAAAGATGATCTTATCGCCAAAGTAGATGAATTAACGAGGTAAGAATTTTGTTGCGAAGCCAGTCCGCCATTATTATCTCGTCTGATTTTAAAGGTGTGTATCTTCGAATCTTTTAGCGAACAAGAAATTCTCAGAGAGGAGATTCAAAGTTTGCAAGCAGTTAAATCCAGGATGAAGTTACGGATTCAAGAACTAGAAGATGAGATGAAGAAATCCAAGGACGAAGCTGAGAAGAAAGCTGTCAGCAAATCAGATGACGAGGACGATGTTCCTTTAGCCCAAAGGAAACGTTTTACCAGAGTTGAAATGGCGCGTGTACTCATGGAACGAAATCAGTACAAAGAACGGTTTATGGAGCTGCAAGATGCTGTCCGGTGGACGGAAATGTTGCGTGCAGCAAAACATGATCCATCTATGGAAAAGCGAAACAACAGGGGAATACT
Source organism: Sminthurides aquaticus (assembly GCA_906901655.1). Classification (NCBI taxonomy): domain Eukaryota; kingdom Metazoa; phylum Arthropoda; class Collembola; order Symphypleona; family Sminthurididae; genus Sminthurides; species Sminthurides aquaticus. The sequence continues at coordinate 2,020,208 of CAJQTT010000001.1, forward strand.
AAACTTGTGAGTTAGGGTAGAAACTAAAACATCAGGACAATCGAATTTTGAATTTTTAGAAACCATTATGCTGACTTTAATTTTTTTATTTCAGTTTCAGTAATCTGTTCAGCAAGAATCCTGGGCCGGCGATTACATTAACAACTGATCGGTTAGTCTCATCGGGAGGAATAGTTCCTCATGGTTCTCCGACTAAAATTCCTGGAGCTGCATATGCTGCTAACGCTTCCAGTCATGAGTCTCTTCGTGCTGGTCGTTCGACTGAAATGTACCAAACTAATACATTCACAGCTTGTAGTTTTCCCTTGCAATCTTTGTAACTCCTCTTGGTCGATTGTGCCTTGTATATAGCTGTATAACCTTTTGCTTATGCTTACAGCTGGTGTTTTATTTGGTTTGATATTATTCTAATGTTGTATTCAGGTCTGCTGAAAAGCTTCGACGACTTGGAGACCCTGGGCCTCGGAGGGACCCTTCTGCATATAAACAGATCAAGGCTCATGTTAGAAAAGACGATGGAAGAATGCAGGTAAACGTTTTTCTAGACAAGTTTTCTCTGTTGCAGATGATTCGTCGATTCATAAACGTTATAATTGTTTCAGGCGTATGGATGGAGCCTTCCAGCGAAGTCTGCGACAGGGGCACCTGTAGTTCAGTTGCCTTCCAATAGCGTGTCAACTAATTCGAATTCAAAACCTGGAACTGCGGTGCCTAGTAATAGCGGTCTAAGTGGGAAGCATCTACCTGTACCAGTACCTATATATTGCCGACCTTTTATGGAACACTCCCCAGGAATGAAAGTAAGTAATAATTCCTTGTAATTTGCAGTAATTCGTATCAACTTGCACTAATTTATACCTTAAAATTTAAACTTAAAATATTAATGCTGGTTACTCTATTCTTTGTAGATTTTTTGTGCCTCTGGAGTGGACCTCACTGGCGGTCGTTCGAAACAAAAGGAAGCCAGCCGAAGTTACTCGTGTCCGAATGTTTGGATATGTACCGCCACGCATTCTGCGAGCCGTGTCACCGTTATTGATGCTAATCGACCTGCTGACGTTCTACAGACATTTGACGTCTGTTCTTCCCATCTGTTATGTGTTACTAGTGTACCAGGTAACTCCTCCCTCTGGGAACAATGGTCGTAACATACGACTGGACGAAGAGCAGTTGCTAACATTTAATATTATTACGTATCATTTCTTCTTTCAGGTTCCAAAGACGATGACCTGGGGCGAGATGAAGGAATCGATAACGATTCTGGTGCCTCTGAACCAGATTCTGATGAATGTGGTTTGTTGAAATATACGGCTAGTGAAGAATATGACGCTAATCCTTTGAGTCTTGAGCAAATGCTGCTTCAATCAGAGATGGGTACAGTAGGTAGATCAAAAAGCAAGACTGATTTGAAGACTGAGGTGGCGGAAGAGGCAAAAGATTTAGGAGACGTAGACATCAGCCAAGATTTGGCAGAGGCTACGAGTTCAAAAGCTCAGAACACGAAAGATGTTCGAATGTCCAGTGTTCTGTCAACCATGTGGCTAGCTGCTCAAAGTGGATGGATTTATATTCATTCCGCGGTAATACAATGGGAAAAGTGTCTTCACAAAGTTCGCCTACCAGACTCCGTGCTAGCAATTTCGTAAGTTTGTTTTAGCATAATGTGTTTCAGGATTTCAGGATTAACAGTATTTAGAATTAAGTATGTGATTTTCAGTCATGTTCGGGGGAGAGTGTTTGCATCCATGGCAAATGGTACTGTTGCGATTTTTAGACGTGGAAAGGATGGGCAGTGGGATATTTCCAGTTATCACCTCTTGAACCTAGGCCAACAACCACACCATTCTATTAGATGCTTATCTGTTGTGGGGGATGACATCTGGTGCGGGTTTAGAAACAAAGTCCACGTTGTAGACACGTTTAGTTTATCCATAAAGGTAAGTACCATACAAGTAAAGTAAGTTTCGTAAAATAAATTAGGGATGGCTTGTACAATTTGTGTTAATTCCACAATTTATCGTGCAGAAAACTTTCGAAGCTCATCCACGAAAGGAGAGTCAAGTTCGGCAAATGGCTTGCTATGGTGTAGGTGTATGGGTTTCTATCCGATTAGACTCAACTCTCCGACTATATCATGCTGAAACTCATGAGCATCTTCAAGACGTAGATATCGAGCCCTATGTATCTAAAATGTTAGGTAAAGTAACACTTTTCTTCGATGGGTCGTCATAACTTAACTCATGAAGCGGTCATGCGTAAATGTCATGAGGTTGTTATTAATATTTCAGGAACGGGAAAGTTGGGATTTTCGTATGCCCGCATCACAGCATTACTTGTAGCTAGTCAGCGTTTATGGATAGGCACAGGAAACGGTGTCATCATCTCAGTCCCGCTCTCTGACGCTGTGCATTCTAATCCTGTTAGTATTGGAAGTAAATCACCAGGAAGTATTGTGAGAGTGACTTCTGCCTCGGAACCTGGAAAAGACATACCATACTGTTCCATGTCACAAGCGCAGTTATCATTTCATGGTCATCGAGACGCAGTGAAGTTTTTCGTGGCAGTACCAGGTGGGTGGTATTTGTAACGCTATAATAAAACTTGTGTCTTCAACCATACAATAATCGATTAACCGGTAAATGTGCAGGATCTTCGACTGCCCTTAACCTGGATTCAGATTCTAGTGAAGATTTGGCTCTTACCAAATCCAATTCGATGCTCGTTATATCTGGCGGTGAAGGCTATATAGACTTCCGAGTCGGTAAGTTCATTTACTTTTCTCTTTTGCACGATTGGAAATTGTTTTAAAAAGAATTGGATACTGTCAAACCATGGTCCGAAGCATATATATTTAACCAAGGTGGTTGGTTCTGTGGTGCGTTATTGGGGCTTTTTGCACCATTAATTACTTTGTCAGGGATGCAAGAATATTTTCGGTACCACGAATAGCCAGCGTCTTTATCTCACACTGCATGGTTCTTGGCACGAGAGTAGTAGTACTGGAAATGCTGATCGCGTGACTGAATGTGTAATGTGTTCTTGTAACGGATAGTTGACGATGCCGATGGAGACACAGCCAGTCATCTAATTGTTTGGAAACTACCTCAGTCTTATCAAACCCAAAATTCGATGCTGGAGTCCTTGGAAGTACAAACGCACGAGTGTCAGGAGTCGCCAAACTCAAGTTCACAACTAGATATTAATAACCCTGAAAATCTTTTGGGAGACTTTCAACCCACAACTGAAAATCTTCGAACTTTAACCTCAAGTGATTCAACCGCTACCCTATCCGAGTTCCCTAGGCTTGCTCCTACTCCTACAAACGAGGACTAAAACATTTTCTAACGCTTGCTTTTCTAGTTGGAATTTCGGCAACTAAGGTGTATAATCAGCAATGTGCTTATCGTAGCAACTCTACAATGTTTTGATAATAAATACTTGGCTATAGCAGTACTTGAGATTTCATATCGTTAGCCCAGATTGATCATTTTATCCTGTTTCCGCCCGATTTTAGCCAGGAGGAGTAAAACGGATTAGCCACAAGCGCAAGTGTTAGAGTAATAAGATGTTACGCGAAATTTAATTGAAGGGCTGTAAATATCACTCCCTTTTAGTAGAATTGAATCGCCTGACCCTTTCATAATGACTGATTATCCTTCCATGATATATGTCTAGGTGATGGGGACGAATTCGATCCAAATATCAAATCCCCTATGGAAACTGCAGGAAGAATGGAGAAGGCCCACGTAATCATTTGGCAAGTTTCTACTGCACCTATCGAATGATTTTCAAACAAGTCATCCGGCTTCTCCAGGAGCGTCTACCAATCCTGAAGAGCACACTTTATCAATTCAATCAACCAACCCCGATGTCAAGGGAGAGTAAAAGAACAACTCGGACTGAGCAAGCGAAATTATCAACGAGCCTTGTATTGAGAACTTTCTAATACATGGACGATCATTTGAATAAAAGTTGATGCTCTTAAACAGCCTCTATAACTTTTCCATGCGTTATCGAAATATATTTCCGTCAGTACTGTATTTCAAAACCTTGCACAGTACTAAGCCATTACCACGTTTAATGTACATTTAGTGAGAAATATTTCTTACGTAAAATTCAATAATCACATCCAACAGAGCTAAATATCGTAATCCGGAACGAGAGTTCCTTCCAGGAAGGAAAAGGTTTCAGTTTCTTTTATCGATGTAGACAAATGCTGGATAGAGATAGTTTTCTTCTTCTGAGAAGTAGTAATCCTCGCGGCTTCCTGCGCTAGAGCTGCAATGAAAAGTTCCTGAAAAACGAATAAAGCGGTGTCAATTTACTGTTAGTATTCCCTCAGCACGGGGGTAGTCCCGTTTACATGTTTGATTTTACAAACATACCGTAGCTTGCTCCACAAGAAATATTGACTCTTTAGAAAGAAGTTTAATCTCGGTATCTTCCACCACCGCCGTTTTCATAATTCGCTTGATTTTTGCAAGTGGCAATTGGCATAGTTTCGAAGTGTCGTTTTCTCTGTCAACTTCCCCGTCTAATCCATCTGTAATTTCTTCTGTATTCTGCAATTACCAACCAGGTTTCCATCGTTAAACACGCGCTAACTCTAAACAACGAACCATAATTAATTCCATATCCTCATTAAATCATCCAACTTCTTACATCCAGTAATTCAGAATCCATCCGTGGTGTCTCTTCTCTTTCATTGTCTTCTTCCATGGGTTCCGAATTCAAATCACCGTTAGTTTCAAATGAAACATCAGTTTCCTCTGGGATATTCGTTATTTGATTGCTTTTGTCGCTTAATGTATTCACACTACTCTGTATCTCACTCGTGACTGAATCCGGAAACATGTCTTCGCTCATACCACCGTAATTCCGTGCGTCGGAATCCGCCATTTCTCCTTAGCGACTAGCGATCAAAATTACTCAAATATTGCTGTGGATAGGATAACACAGTTCAAGTGAAAGTCACAACTGAATAGTTTTAGCGTGTAAGATATCTATAAAAACTAACAGTAAGTTATAATGCGTATACGTTGTTGCAAACCAAACAAAATCACTTGTAAAAAAAATTGGCTTTAAAAACTTTAAACTGCGCTAGAGCACTGCTATTAAAATCACCCTGTAAATCTGATATTTAATGGCAGTTTGAAGAAACTATATATATATCAATACAACTTCACCTTTTATTTTTATTTATTGTACACGCGCAGCGGGATCGAGAACACATTTTCGATTTTTATTGACACAAATGAACGGATTTAAAAAAGTATCGCGCCACTGAAAGGCGGGAAGGTGATCGCGCCATTAAGGGACCTTTCAAGCCCGCTCTCGCAACTGTTTCATTACGTAAATTACAGCAGAAAGTGAAAAGTCGGCCCTATCTAATACTAATATGGGGAGTGGGAAATTTTGAACTTCGTGCTGTGGCTGACGTCACGAAACAGTTGTAGAGAGTGTACTTGAAAGGTCCCTAATGGCTACTGGGACCGCTCGGTACCTGTATATACATATTAAACATTTGAAAAACGTTGCGGCTTAGGGGGTGCGTTTCATTTGTAACTATATATGCTGGAAAAACTATTTTCGATTGCAATTGAAAATGTCTACCTCCCTACTTGAAAACCTTGTAAGTTAGTTGCTATTTATTTTCGATTATGCATAATTAAACGCTCAAACTTTTAGCCATTCCAAAGCACAGCACATTTGAAATGAATTACTGAATTATAAGGCAGAGAGCAGAGCAGTTACCTTTACTGTGAACAGATTTTATTCTAACTTTCGAAGTATGTTCATACGGTAAAAATGTCATTATACTTAAAAACTAATTTCTAAATTGTTACAAAGCATACTTTTTTAGAAGCATAGACAGACGTTAACGGATGGTAAAAAATATCCATCGTCAACCACAAAAGATAGCGATCCCTTGAGCTTAAATGAAGGCCTTCTTGAGAATAAGTGCAAGAAGTTCACTTTAGTACGCTGGAAGATTACAAGCACAATTATAGTTCAAAATTTACACAAAGCTGACATCTTTGAAGCCTGTTGAAGCTACCTATATTGCAGCATGGGCATGAGTCACAAACTTAACGCTGTGAGTAGAAGAACCAAACTAGATGATGTGTCTTGTTGCATCTACACATGCTTCCTGCATAGACAGATGGCCGCGGCCAGTGAAGTGATTTGCAACAAGAGAAGCGTTAGTCCCATTCCAACAAAGGTTAGCGTTTGTTTTTTGAACCACATCTCAATTGCTGGTAGGCAACCCTGAAAAGTTATCAAATTCGTTTATTAGCTCTACTACAATAAAATTCGTTTTAGGAACGCGTTGATTTTTTTATATTGTGTCATCACATCATGAAAACGATGACCTTTGGTTCCGAAGGAAGAGGACTGACATTCAGATCTATCGATAGGTACCGGGTTCATAAAAGCGGGGTAGTCACTTCCCCTTTCATTAAGCGGGCAACATGACAAAGGATACAGCAAATCTGGACCTCCGAGTCTGTCTCTTCTCCAAGCGGATCGGTCATAGTCAGCTTCGCTGTCGATTCCACAACAGTTAAACTAAAAGAATTTTAAAGAATGTAAATATGAAATCGACTTGAATCGAAATTATTTAAAAATGTTACATCACGCTCTCTAAAGCAATCAACTCCAACTTACCCTGTTCTGAGCGTAATCCATGGACTGGCTAAATGATTGATCGGATCCATAAGAAACTTGTAGTGTTGAAACTAATCTACCAGAATCTAAATCTTTGTTGAAGTTGTCATGGAAGACGAGAAATGAGACACCAAGAGCCATCTCTGCTATAAGAACAACGCAGATGCTGCTGATATACTGAAATAGATTCGTGTTCCAGCATTAAGTTTATCAATAAGTTAAGAAGAGGGTTGCCACTTAATCGGAAAATACTTTGGAAAGAGTATGGTCTTACCCATCCTATTGAACATTTTCGGGCAGCAGCAGAACATCCGAGAAGACCAGTAATAAATCCAAAAGTTCCAATTGCAAGCAAAGAACTTCCAGCTTGGGCTACAACGGCAGATCCTGGAGAGACTAGTCGAAAAATCAAAAACCGTCCTATGTCTTTCAAAACTAATATCCCCAGCGTGAGAGTAGCGATGCCACAAAGCTGCAATATTCAATAATCGGATTTTCTTATACTATAGCAAATTTTGAGACAATCCAAATTGTAACTTATGTTGAAAGATGTGAAAATTCTATTAAACTTAACTTACTCCGAAGATAACATTGAAGCAGACGAGTATCGAAGTATACAGTTTGTTAGGTTTTCGATCACTGGAATCCCCCATTATGTAATCAAGTTTCCGGACTGGAGAAGAAAACGCTGTTTAATTTTAACAAAGCCGAGTTAAGTAATAAGAGAATCATTCCTCGCAAATGGCGGCCATCTCCTTCACGTGCGTGAAATTCTGGAATTTTCCCGAAGTCCTCACACAGCACAGCGCGTACTGCAAATTACAAGAACCGATACTTGCATACCAAGGACTACTACAAACTTGAATGTTCTCATCCACCCTCCCTCCTACTGTAATGAACTAGCGAAGGCTACGCTGGAAATAACGCTTTCTCGACCTGAAGATAACTTTTTAATTGTAATTGATTTTGTCACGCTATGTAATATCAGTCTGTTCGAAAATTTTGATAAGAAAAGAAAAGTTGGAGGTAATCGGTGGTATTGAAGAAATTGTGAAGATTGTTAGCAGAATCAAAATTTCCTTTGTTTTGCAAGACAAAATTAACTCGATTCACCATAGATCCAGGAAGACAAATGATTCGCAAGAGCAGGTATTTTGCGCAATTTTACTGCAAACAGACGACAAAATAAGGTCAGCAAGTATACATTCATGATTCTCTGGGAATTCAGTAATTTTTCCCATCTTAAGACAAGCATGTTCTTTTCCATTTTCTCACGCTTCCGACTAGATATATCTTGGTATTGAAAGAAAATTTTCCACGCTTTAATAGCTTCCAATTCCAAGCTCACGGGATTCTCGTACTTGCATTTATAAATCGAGCCTGCGTTACCTCCATTCTCGTTGGCCACGTACATGCATTTACAAGCCTACAGTTGACAGTATCTTTATAATCTTAAAATGTATCGAAACTAGAATTCAAGAAGCGCGCACGCTTCGTTTGGTTTCCTTGGATATTGATCGTCAACACGTTTATCACCTCTTACAATCTTATCGTTAGCCTTTTGCACACTTACACGGGCATTGTATTGGTTTGTAATAGGAGCAGAGCTGCAACGAATGCAGCAGCTGATTGTCTTACAGACGCGAAGCGCTAGTGATAACGCTGGTGGAGATGCCGCTGTGGTAGCGGAGATAAAACGATAAAAACTTAAGCCCTATCACTTCACTGGCCCTCGAAGAGAATCCGCATTTAGCCGTTAGCGAACATGATGAGGGACTTGTAGGTTTGAGCCTTCGTAAACCGTTCCAACGCTACAGACAGCCACAACATGTAACTTAAACGTATTCACAGCAAGTATATACAAATATTTGAAAATTAGTGCACACCAGTGACAAATCCGACTGTATCTCCGTCTGGTTTCCGAATTGTTCGAGTTGCAAACAGCGACCTGGAACCAAAAGTGTCGTGCGTCCGTTTAAAAGTTTGCTCACCGCGTTAGCTCTAACAGTCGTTGGAAATTTAATTCGGTGTAGGTGATGAGAAGTTAGTGATGATTTGCAAGAGTGAGAAGGGAGAGCGTTAAAGATTTTTCACAATTAATTAATGCTTAACAGGACACATGTGACGGACATGCTGAAATTGTCTTGAGGGAATTGAGAAAAATGTAGTCAGGTCAGGGCAGTAGACGATAAGAACACGCAAAAGCTGAGGCTCTCGACTACCCACCACTATCTGCTATCACCATGACAATGTGTTGAATATGTTTCGGATGCGCAAAAGAGCATAGATTGACTGACAGAGTGGGTAAGCTCCTGACGGATGGGGAATAGCGGTTTAAAAAGAGATTAATTAGACGCAGTTGGAAAGAGAGAGAGGAGTATGTGTGGAAATAATAAGGCTCGACAATTTATGTTGTTGTTACTCAGATGAGAGCCCTGATTCCCTGATGGTCCGTCCTTGTTTGAGTAAAGAATAGCACAGGAAACAAAAGTAGGGACGCATTTGACGATGATGAGTTTAGTAGAAACGATACTCGTGTATTTCTCACAAAATTTCCAAGCTTGAACGCAATGGAACAAGAGGGTAAATGGGGGAGATAGAGACTTAAAACTCTTGAGGAAAGGATTATGTGTATCAATTTAGAGTTTCTACTCAAGGGTTTCACTTTGAATTTGCCTACCTGTGCTAGATATTACAAAAAGCACAAAGCGTGATGATGAGTATCCGGAAATGCGATAAGGGAAGCTCCCCATTTCTCACCGCTTGAGCATAACGCTCCAATGAAAACTCATTCAACTCTTCATCTCCGCCAAACACACATATACACACGAGCTTTGTAAATTTTTCCCTGTCATTTTCACAATGTGTAATAATGTCCTGTACACACAATTCATCAGAAGCAAAAGTTAAATCCCGGTAGCGCTCAGAATGCTGACGCAGTTACTCCTTTTTCATCATAAATAATCATCATGCGATCTTCTATTATGTATGTAGCTACACGTTTGCTGTGGCCGTCTCCTCAATTTACAGTAAGAGTTACCGGCTATCCGCCTTACATCAATTAGCTAACAGCACCGCGCCGTTACCTCACAAAATGTCAACAACATTCACCATCCACCCTCCTCGCCTCGTCTCTCATCCCTCTAAATAAAACACTGACCGTCGACTGGCTTTTTATTAGCTCTTGATTCCTTCATGGGATCATCCGCTAGGATTTATTGGAGCAGCGTTTAAAAAGTCTGTCATATCACCGTGCCTGCTCAATTCATAGTCAGAGTCAGAAGCGCCAAACCAAGCTCGCCGCCCTCCTTGCTCATCCTCCCCAATCAGTCATTTGATCACCTTGTTGAATATATATCATTTTTATGACAGTTTTCTTTGCGGCACTTAAACTTATCCGCTTCAACTCCGCAATATCCTTCACATTACCAACAAACAGAGCGTAACTAATAACTATCGGGTATTGGGAGTCAAACTCTGGTGAAACTTATTCAACCTCGTTATTCCACCTGCCGTGCGTGCATGCATCCCATCAGTCCCCAATTCCTGTCAGATGGAATTCGCATATCAACTATTTTAATAAGCAAACCACTTAGTTCTGTCGTCTCCAACAAATTCAATCAGCTGCTACTTGCCTTCCTTTATAACAGAGCTAACTGCGAAATAAGAGCGTAGCTCTAATAAGTAGCAAGGAGCATCGACACTCTTGGTGACATTGAAGATTGGGTAGAAAGCGGAATAAGGAAGAATTAGCCATCTAACGCAATGATCACCGCACAACATTTACTATTATGCTAAAATAAGAGTAAAACAAGAAAGTGCGGTGTATGTACAGCATTCAATCACATCTTCCTTGAGTAGTCTTTGTTTTCTGTGTTCATGCACAGTATATTTTATAAATCAGTTTTCCTAAACTATTTGAAAATGCTAACAGGTCTTTTACTCCTTGAGTTGATCAATTTAGACTGGGACTTCCTTCTTAAAAGGCTGTTTAGTTAAGTTTTGACATGATAAACGCTGGTCCTTGTAGAATCATTTGGAAAAATGGAAGCTAGAATGCGCATAGCTTCTGCGTGATCATCTCCCATTCTGGTTGCAGACGTTGTAGATGTTTCCTCTCCACGCAGGATGCAAGCTTCGTTGCACAACACTCACAGAGGGAGTCTCTTGTTGTGATGAAATTTTGAATCCACTAGTTCGTATTCAAGAAGATGGATTTGCAGTCTACTCGTAATCAAGATCCGCCCACCCTGAATCCATCCGTTTCCATTCCACCCCCGCGTATTCATTTATCCTCACCTCATGTATACATTCCCAGTGCAGTGGTAAAAATATAGGGCAGCTTTTGTATATCCTTTCAATTTCACTCATCCCTTAATTTCTACATGCAGAGGTGAACGCTCTTCCTCCCCGCTACGAACTGCGCTTATCAAGAGCGCCAAAATTTTCGGTCAAATCATTCCCCGTTTTTCCATGACATGCATATAATAATAATAAATTAATATGCTTCTCGCTTCCTATTAACATCCGTCCTTAGCTTTCACTTTTATCTTTAATACTCGATGGCTGGCAAACAACGGAAATCTCCCGACTTTCATTCATTTGCCACCAGGGAGTGTGCAATCTAGAGCACTTACCATCTTAAATTTAGTGGATATCAAACATAATCCACGACACCTTTGAGTCACCAGTCACCCCCACAGGCTGCATGATCACAACACATAATCTTGTCTATATATTTTTGGGCGTTGTTTAATCCATCATGATAGCATTCTCACCCTCATCAAAATAACCTAAGCGACGTTGGTAAGCGTATAGCGTCTACATCAGTCGAATAATTACGTTTTCGCCTCTCTCTCTCTCTCTCTCTCTTCCAAGTGCTTGTTTGATGAATCCTCCAATTTTGATGTGTAGGATGTAAATTCTTAAGTTTAATCGCCTTTCTCAGTTGAATGGGAAAAACCCAGTTAAATGAGCTAACAAAGCTAAAAAGCAGAGTCCGAGGATCAACGGAGAATCATGGAGGAATTGCATTGGCGACTAATTACTAATTGCTAATGGCTCAAAACCTTAAGTCCTATTAAGTTAAGCCGACAAGCTAAAGGGCTAGATTCTTCTATAACCATTGTTTAATTAAAGAGTTATAACTGAATGCACCTCTTGATTGCGCAACGTAATTGCTTCTTCTTACCTTCACCTCCGACGGCCGACAGATGCTAATATATACATCGATGCTTGTAAAACGGATTTCAGTAGATAATTTTAGTTATAATGGCATAATTCAGACGTCATCATTCATGATCATGAAAATCCCCTGAGAAGCTTCGTCCAAGGAGTCAAGGACATGATGATTATGAATTAGCTAACCGATGTGAGAATTTTCACCTTAAAGATTGGGGAAAATAACAACCTTTATAGCAAACTAAATCCTGTAGAAAATTCTGTGGAAACTCCCAGGGCCCAGGGCTCAGGGTAAACTTCAAATTAGCTACTTAAATTCTCAACCTTCAGCCATAGAGAAGCTTTTCTTATGTCAGCTGTCAACAACTTCCGCATTGTCCATTCCTGTTGCATGGATCGGAGGTATGAGCATAAAGTTAATAAAAACAAGACGCAGACATAGTAAGAATCAGCTTGTAAGATCTGCATGTCCACTGACGTTGATAGTAGAGATTCTACTTCCCAGGAATAGATGGGAGAGAGAGGATTTAGTTAGTATGTCTGATACAGGAAGTTCCAGTAACTTTGTTTGTGGCCGAGTTCTGGTTTACGTTCCACATTATCTAATTATATGTTCGATTTGAACGGCACAAGCAGCTTTGCTGGTTAAGGGGATAGCTTTGACTGCCATCACTAAAACCGCAAATAAAAATAATCCCATCCTTGTAAATAATTCCCTTCCGTTATACTCCAAGATTCGCAGTTAAAGAAAAGCTTAAACCTAATCGTTAACTCCTATCCCGAATTCTTTAGCAAATGTGCATACAAGAGAGATAATTTCTGAAGCAACAGCGATGGAAAGGTAAAGAGGGCCTTGTTTGTTGACTAAACTGATAATTTGATGCCCAAGTCCTTAAAGTGGAGCATGCATGCTCATGCTGGCTGTATGCTTAGGATTGGTAACCCTATTTGCATCGATTATTTGTGAGACTAAAGAGGACAGTTCTAATTTCTCGGACATTTCCGCATTATTCAATGTATACACAAAAATGGGGGTTCAAAGGACAGGAGTCCTGTCAGAGGACAACCAGAATGCAAGACAGCGCGAGCTGAAGAGCACCCCTATGTAACAGGCAGCGTTACATGGGTGACACATGGTTTCCTCGGCAAATACGTTCTGCACTTGCAGCGCAACACATTCCTCATGGCGTTCCTTCATCCTCCTAACTTCATCCCACCAGTATTTCGCGCACACCTTAATTTTACTAATGGCTTGAACTGAAGTATTCTTGCAGCTACCTCTTTGTCGCTTCGCCGTCAACTGCTAACTTGCGAACGCTACAAGATTACATCTTCTTCCGTACCATTCCTTACTTACTGGCCCCACATTGTCATTCCTAACACTAGCATTCCTACTTTGCGGCGACGGCCCGCACGCTGCCATTCAGAATGCCGTCATTCCTAATCCTACTGCTACACACTTACACATTAAACCGTCGTGCGCTAACTATATTAACTACGCTTCGACACAGTTTAATCAAATTCAAGCTTTGAGGTCGGCAAATGAACTCTCATCCCATGTCCCGGATTAATCAATAGTAAACTTGGTAAGTTATATAAATCTGAGCCGGGGTATTTGAGGAATACTGAATAACTGAATTAATTGACGTTTTATGGCAAAAGTTTGACAGAAGAAGGGAATTTTATGTACAAGAATAATTGCATTGTAAAATAAACCAAGTCGGCTCCTAGTTGTGTTGGCTACGGCGGGCTGGAAAATGAAGAATGACACATTAGGAAAAGAATTGGGTTGGAATATAGTATGAGGATGGAGCAAGAGGATTGGTTTTATCTTTTTAGGAGAGTGCCGAACGTGTTCAGAATATGAAGAAGACACAAGAATGACAATAGCGAAGGGTAATAAAGTTCGTGAACATGCATATCATCCATTTGGTTAGTTTAGCCAGCGTTTAGCTAGTGTCTCCTTCCCTCTTTGAGAGAGTATGGGACGGCATATTGATGAATCAGGATTACCAAAGAAAAAGGGGTGCAGGGAAGGGAGGCTGGATAGTAGAGGAAAGAAGAAGGGAAAACGCGTTTTCTAGTTAAAGTTGGCTAGTAAAAAAAACTAAAGAACTTGCACTAGGCGAGCTGATGCTAGTTAGCAGCGCTTAATTCTTCCGCCGTTATAGTTATCGGCTTTTGGACAGGCATTATTACAACCACCATTGACTGCATCTCTGTAGGACTCTGGGTTACTCTCAGTGCAGAATGATGGAGAACCCAAATGCTGCACACCTTTCAGTCTTAGCAGTGTATAGCTTACATTTTTCTTCCTTCATCCAGTACTAAGTTTTACCTGCCTGCCGTGCCGAAGCCGTAGGATTCGATTCAGTGCTATTGTGTAGTGTGTACGGGAGGAAAAAGTGGGGATACCAAGGACGAAGGACTACGAGAGGATGATGATGAGCTTATGCACACAGGTGAGATGTAGGTGAGAGGAGGTAGTCGGGCGGGTGGGAGTTGGATTGTTGAATCAACAACCTTGGGTTTGGTGTGTGTGTGTGTGTGTGTGTGTGTATGTGTACGAGGCAGTGGTGGTGGTGCCACAGGTGGTTTTATTCCCTAAGCCTTTTAATCGCGTGTCCAATTTCTCCGTAGCTAGCTTCCCTTGTTTCCTTCGTCAGTTTATCTCTGAAAGCCAGGAGGACAAGCAAAGGAAGGGCTGACTCTCTCTTGAGTCAAGTGAGTGTGTAGTAGTGTAGTAATCATCATAATAAGGGAAAAGCAAAAGGAGAGAGAACTCACTCCCTGTTGTATTCCTCCTCCAAATCATCATCATCCGCCTCTATATTCTTCCCTCGTGTACCTTGGTAACGCTCAAAAGATCAAGCAAGGACGACGCTACCAGTTTACTACTCTCCTGGAAAAACTCCCAAGTTCCTCAATCCATAAAAGCCTTGTTCTAGTCCAGTCAAGTGGACAGGCTCTTTTCTCCAGATTCAAAAACACTTGTAAGGAAAAGCATTTACAAATTAGAGGAACACTAATAAATATCCAGATTTCCTACGCTGCCTTCTCATATCCTACTTAATGTTTCTCACCCCCATCCTCACATCATCCCTGGTCGGAAGGCGGAGTAGGATTCCCATGAGGTATATATTGTACGGGCGGACAGAACACAGAAGGTAGACAGCCAAGCTAGGAAGCAAGACACCTTCACAAATTCATTCTCCCAATCATACACACTCCTTCTTTGAAAGTGATAGGGCGTGAAAGCTTGTCTTCCTTCGTCGTGTGCCAAATTCACTAACTAAATAGAATTCCTTATTTCTATTTCTCCTCTCCATTTCACCCTGTACCAGTGGAAACGTGGGTGCCTTTTCCCTGGAAAATCCAAACAAAAATCCTCATACATATTACCAACCAAGAATTGAGAATACTACAAGACTGACAAGTGAATACATTCACAGCAAACAATTGGCTGACAACGTAAAATAATTAAGCGTGTGCTTTTCGTTCCGATCCGATAATCATTTGCAAGTGAAGCTAAAAGTTTGTTTGCTCCTTTTCCTTGGATAATTTATAAGTGTGGGAGAGGGGATTTTAGTATTTTAGAGAGAAATGGCAGACTTGAGTAACGCCCCTGCACCGCGACTCTGTCATTTGATAAAATGGCCGGATTTTGACGGTTATGGATTTAATTTACACGGAGAGAAATCCAAGCCGGGTCAGTACATCGGTAAAGTGGATGCGGATTCTCCGGCAGAGTTAGCTGGGCTCAAGCTAAATGACCGCATCATCGAGGTGAATGGAACGAATATATCCAATGAGAATCACAAGCAAGTCGTTCTCCGGATAAAAGCTATACCGAATGAGACTAAATTGCTCGTGCTAAACGAGAAGGAGGACCAGTATTATAAAAATTTAAACATAGTCGTCCACGGGGATATGCCCAATGTAATTTATAACAAGACTCCCGTTCCTAGACCTACAAACCGAAATAACCTTCCTACAGTTACCACCACTATTGTCACCACGACGCCGGAACCGGAACCTGACTCAACTTCAAATTCTTCTCAGCCAAATCATATTGAGACAACAAGAGCGGAAATCATTCCAAGAAGCCAATCAAGACAAAGCAACAGCGAAGAAAACGACAAAGAGGATCACATTTCAGAAAATGGCTCTGCCTCACCTGTCCCCGTAAGTTGCATTAATTCTTGAAGCAAACTATGCAGTTTTACGACAAGATATGCCTGGTTTACCATATTACTTCTGTACCATGTGTACGCAGCAGTAAGGATTTTGGCATACAAATTCGCATATTAAACTAGACCGTGATGCCCTTCTTGCTGACAATAGTAAGGGCAACAAGGGACGACGTAGATGTACCCAATAAACTACAGCCTAAAGGAAGTGGAAAAGACCAGGGTACAGAGGGCAGTTAGTATAAATTAGCATGGCTAATTCAGTTGAAGAATTCCGTCGCTCCTCCTCCTCGATTTCTTCCTCCGCTTGAAAAATAACTATTAGCTGTTTCATCCAAACGCGACACTTGCGCAATTTATAACTTAAGCGCAGGCAAGCAGCTCCCGTCCGTCCTATCTAGCTAACTATAATGCCATATATATGTATTTGTACATAAGATAGTGTAGTAATTGACAAAACTAAACTGGTCATCACGGATCCACTGTGCTGATAAATATGTAACAGTTGCGTATTCAACAATCGTCAGAATCATATCTTCTTTCCCTGCGATGGTTCATATGTATATACATGAAGCGTGAGACATAAGAAGCGTTAGATGCATCCAAGCGCTAATAATTTTAAGCGCTTCAACGACTTCGCACGCTTCCAGTAACAACCGAGCAGTAGTTCGTAAATAGATGCATTTAAAGAGCGACCGGCGGAGCGAATTGCGTTTTGTAATGAAGAATTCTAGGGCATTGCTCGAATTGCAAAGTTTGTGATGCGCCAAAAGAGGCGTTGGGATTTAGAGGAGCAGAGTGTAATTACAGTTGGTTAATTTGCATGACGTCGTTGCCCCCTGTTTAGGTTGATGGACAAGAGGGTTTGGTTTTCAAGTAGGAACCGGGCATGGGAATGGATAATATGGCATCAGAAAAGCTGGATAGTGATTAGCAGGGGCTTGTTAATGGTTAATTAATCAAGGAACGTATTGTCAAAAGATGGA
This sequence comes from Sminthurides aquaticus, assembly GCA_906901655.1. Taxonomy (NCBI): domain Eukaryota; kingdom Metazoa; phylum Arthropoda; class Collembola; order Symphypleona; family Sminthurididae; genus Sminthurides; species Sminthurides aquaticus. The sequence goes on from CAJQTT010000001.1 coordinate 2,037,234, forward strand.
AAATACTGATAACATTGTTTTTTCCCATTATTTCCAGGGGAATGCGAGTTCGCTTGGGGAGAAACATTCCAGGAGTAGTTTTTCCGTTGATGAGGATGCAAGTTCAAACGGTTTATCACCCACACCGCCCCGAAGTTCTGCCTCACCGTCCCCTTCCCCAACACTGTCGCACGGGAATGGGCGTAGTGGATCTTTGGATTTTAATATGACAGCTCAAGAGATGCGCGCAAAATTAGCAGCCCAGAAGAAGAGCAAGTTAGATGCTAAAAATGCCAAGATGGATGCACGTAAAAAGTATGACATCATTCAAACATTATGAAACCCCTTCAAAAACCTGTACACATTCAGACGAATCTTCTTGAAAACCAACAATTTTCTTCCCTCTTCTTTTCGCAACGAGTAACTCTGAGTAAGTTAGTTAACTTGATTGTATTGTAAAGGATAGTTAACTTTAAGTCAGCAGGTATTAACAATAACGATTGGGAGGGATGGATACAGAGAGAAACACAGAAAAGAGAAAAACGTGTAGCTTTCCAAGGAAACCAAGTACATTTGAAGTTATATTGTTAAACCCCCTTGCATTTCCTGTATATTATTCCTCCTTCTATGTCAAATAATCTGCCTGTCAAAATCCATACATATTGTTTGCTGAAATTATAAATTTCTCAAAGTATTCTTCCCCCCTGTGCTAATTACATCTTACATCTAATAATCTTTTTTGGTAGCCTAAACCCTTTTATTTGCTCTTTTGGGTAAAATTAAACGTGTAGGTTTGCAGACTCATCACTCTAGTTCTAGTTCATCGCGCCTCCTTAAAATAAGTAAATCATATATTGTTATGAATTCAGCAACCAATATATACGCAATCAAGTTCAAGATGCAAACCCACCACTATATACATTTACAGCTTAATTTAATGCATAATTAGTTTTATCAAGGAGTCGATAGTCGATTAAGCATAATAATTGTAGGTGTGCGAATAGGTTTAGATGAAATCCCCTTACAAGTTAAGCGAACCACGTTTGTAATACATAAAGATAATGGAAGAGTGCAAATGCCAAAATTTAAAAATGTCAAGAGCTTCCTCCAACATATGGGGACCAAAAAGGTGATAGCTACAGTAACCTCTTCTAATCCATAATCCTGATGGGTAGGAGGAGTGAAGAGTTGTTGTCAAAGAAGGAGGGCTTGTCTTGGGAAATAATGTGCAAAGAATAATTACCTATAATTGTAAATATTAGAAGCTTTAGGTTTTGAATCAGAATATATATATTAATTCCCATCGTTTTTGTTGTATTAGCTTTTCGGAATGCCACTCCCCCTTCATATGCTTCATTTTTGAGCGAGTCCAAATTGTTTTCCCCACACATTCAAGGTTTCTATAGGAGGAAGGATGTTACACATTTTTGATATGTTATTATTATCAGTATTTATTTTCAGCTTGTTAGCATGTGATAAGAATGTAAGAAGGGAGAGAGATAGAGAGAGTAAACGATGAAGAGAGAGGATCGAGAGCCTTAGATTAGCTCATATAAAGTTGAAGTCGTTCCAATAAATTCCGCTCGTTTCATTCAAGAAGGATGAAGATGTATGTATACATGTAATTCTCAGAAGGATCATAAAGCCTGCTGAATCTGGATTAATCTGCGAGTTTCTTATCAGCTAATTAAATTTACAGCCACAACTAAAAGTATACTCAAACATATAGTTCCCACAGGTGGAGAGATTTCTTTCACCTTATTGACCAGCATCCCAGAGACCCGGCTCCAAGTTCCATTGTGAGGTTGTGCTGGGATTTGCAATATTCGCGGATATAATTGGTAAATGTCTTCCATACGTATCGGCGGGTGTGTAATCCCTTTTTTGAAGGCTGTAAAAGTTTTAAAATTGTATACGTGAAATTAATTCATTGGAAAAATGAAGGCGCACATGTCCGCATAAATAACTACACTCTGTAGTATGTAATGTTCGCCCCAGTCCCACTAGCAAGCTATCAGTCAAAAATCCAAAGGTTTTCGTCATCATCAATATCTCCTCCAACCCAAAGCAACCAACACAACATTTGGCATAGCTCTCTCTTTCAAATCCTTTTCAACCCTTGAGCAACACAATACGCCATGCCGATCTAATCTATTAATGATGCTGTAATTTCCACAGGGATCATGCTGCGAAATTCCACACTTGTGTTTCCACTTGCATATCTACATACCACATCCATAACGAATCCTCCTCCCTGCGAACATTAGTATGGCAGAGTATGTGAGGATTATTACTCGCAACCCGACTGAAAGACTCTATGGTACGTACCTGGCCCCTTTGCAAAAAATATTGCCCGCATATCTGTCATATTTGCGAAACCGTGAGAGCCACCTGTCAGCATTCTATCTTCTCTGTCTCGGGGAATCTGCTTTGTTGTTTGGAGGCTCTTGATGTAGAACTTAGGCTTGGCAACCAACAAAATATCTTGAACTAATCGGCCATTCTTGTAATGGTATTCTTCTGGGATATCCTCCCTCTTGTACAAATCAATTCCTTCAATCCCTTTCAATGCGTTGTAGACCTGTTTCACAATCCCACAACAGAGAGGAGATGAAGAAAAATATTCCGTCTTATAATAATCATTATTACTACTACTACTACTACTACTACTACAACCGTAACTTACTAAACATATGCAGTCTCCTTCCTCTTTTACATAATGCATGTAGATAATTATTAGTTCTCACCAAATGAAATTTTTTCGCATACGGGGCAATGGACATTTTTGCCCCTCGTCCTACGGATCGATAGATTGATGACTTGTCAACGCGGCTGTCTAAGTCAACGGCTTTGAACCCTGAATTCCCACCGATCTCTGTCATCCCGTGATCACTCACTATTATAATGTTCACCTGAGAGAAAGCGTTTAATAATTTCACTCATTAAACGGAAGAAGGAGGAGTAAGAAGGAGCTCATTCAGGTCTCGCCTAGCTCATGTACTCCTTCGCCAAGAATACATAATTCATTTAATAAATTATCCATTCCCCTCATGAACTCATTATTCCCTTCCCCAAGTAACACTTACTTGGTCCTCTAGTCCTGCCGCCGTAATTCCGTCCATGAGCTCTAGCAGAATCTTGTCTACTTCAATCAGCACTTGTTTAATTTCTGGAGAATTTGGCCCGTAATTATGACCCACATTGTCAATCTCTTCTCCGTAGACCTGTGACTCATAGATAGAACCGTTATAGTACTACATTGCACATTCCGCTATGTAGTGGAAAGGAAGCCGATTCGATTAAAGTTTTAATTTTCCTCCTACCATAACCAGGTCAAATTCTTTGAGTTTTCGGAGACCCATCTGGAAATTTTGACGCATCCCTTCAACTCCCCCTCCAGGAGTGTAACCCGTGCATTCTTTCGGTATAACTTCTTTTACAGGTACGTCACATCGGGACCAGTGCCGAAGAAAAACATCTTTACCATATCTTGTCGCAGTTGTCCATATTGGTTCCACGTTTTGCCACCAAATTTGCTTTGCTGTTGTTTGCAGATTGTCCAAATCAAATACACCTTCAGTTGGATCTTTTACGTTTAAGTCAAACATGTAATTTCCAATAATCCCATGGACTTCTGGATACCTGAAACACAAATATTTCTTTCCATGCTCATCAGCTAATTCAACGTTTGCATTTCAACGCACCGATTACCACGCCAAGTTTCACAATGAAAGCTTACACGCCTGTGCTGAGAGTAGTCCATCCTGGAAAAGAATCTGGAGGGAACACAGGCTCCACCCATTCCGCTTGCACACCTTCCGAAATAAAGTTTTCGAAGGCGGGCAAGTCATCCTTGTGCGTATCATAGTAGTCCCATCGGAACCTGTTGATTCAACTTACTAATACATCACAAGCGATATTGATCATTCTAGTTATTTTTATATAGCGTATCTTCAGGATTAAGCTAAGGGATGAAACTTGTAATTAAGAAACGCAAGAGAGCTAAACACCGCATTTCAAACCCAAACTCACCCGTCTAACATTATGATTAACAACTTATCCTTGGCAGAGGAATCTCCATCTTCAGCGCTATCAGCGCTGCCAGCGAAAGCAACGGGAACACTGGCGAATCCCCACACGATCATAGATAAAGTGCAAAGAAAGAAACCACTTCGCAGCAGAAACTTTTGAGCCATTTTTAGAACGACTGGAATCGTTTAGGAACAACACCAAGTTGGACGTAGACAGGGCTTAAATATGTGCAAGATGTTGTATGTCGTGTCAATATTGATACAAAATAGAGTCTGTTCCCAGGAAATTACACTTTTAACTAACCGTACTCTTGCCATCAAATATAACTGATATCAAAATTACACCACTTTGATGGGTGATGGGGCGAGTAGAATTGGAATTTCCTCTTAGACTGGAAACAAATACGCAAACACAACTTTTCCCCCGGGATTTGCAGTTAGATGTGGAGCAATTTTTCTTAGAAATAACAAAATACTCACGCGTACAAGCCTACTGCCCCGTCCCTCATCCCTCGGTACCTGCCCTTCCTCACCTGTCAAAAAGGACGCTATTCAACTCCAAGAGAATCCTTGAAACTGAGATCAACTCCTAATACATTTTTTTAGGTGGGATGAATGGCTGAAAAAAACAGGTAGACCTGAAACCCTAGAAAAGATTGGAATCTGAGGTCCTCCAGGTAGGCTTACAACTTAAAATCTTAGAAGGTTGGATGAGAAGGCTACAGCACTGGACGGAAAACGGCACGGCTAAAATATTGAGGGAAGGGACATTACTGTACGCATGTAATTCCTGGGGATAAAAAGGCTTCAGCAATTCCACGGAGTAGATAATGTGTCCGGCATTCGGTGAAGATCATCTTCCTCATTGAAGATAATCGTTGAAACTGGGACAAGATTCTGTATCCGAGAATGACTCATACTACCCATGCCAAAGCTTGAGCTAATTTTAGTTACTCATGTCACCAGGGTGGTGCGATAACGGTAGCAGAGAAAGTTTTGTGCTGCCTTGCAATTGCTGAGTCCATTTCAATCCTCATGACGCCGCACATTCTAGACATATTTGAATGAAATGTTTTGCCAACACTCAGCTGACTCTGACACTGTAATCTTCTAAGAAATATAAGTTGTACCAGACCAAAATCCAGCCACTGAGTCTCCATACTGTACTTTGTTACTTCATATGCTTAGGCACAGTCAGAAATTTTGCTTCACAGAAACTCGTGAAAGGTTTTCTTTATAATAATAACAACTTTATTCAGCACAGAATCCGTCTTACATGCTACAAACATTTATATACAACTGTAAAGATCTGGGAATGTTCAGAGAGAATCACGGTTGAATGTAACTAGATGGAAATATAATTGGCACCTCTGGAACGCTTTTAGTAGTATGCCATCATAAACCATGATAGATTCATCTACCACTTTGGTAACTATAAAAAAATTCTTCTGCGTCCAACCTACAACTATGACCATATAACTAACGCGAGAATCTTGACACCTTCAAACAAACTTGACTTTGACGTGTAATGCGTCCAATCCACTGGATCCTCACTCGTTAAACGTTAGCAAACATCTTTAAAAATAAATACTAGAATGGTGACCCGCTAGATAACATTTAAAGTTTGGGCATCACTTTGCATTAACTTTCGTGCCCGTCCAAGACTATTTTGTACGAGAATATTTGGATAGCAATAACTTATTACTTCGGCCAAAAGCTGTCAAGTTTGGTACCTAGCCACGAAATTACTAATTTCAAAACTAACACAGCGGATATAGGGGCTTGCAGAGATCAAGTTTTCAAAGGAGGATTGTTGTGAAGCAACAGCATGCTGCCCAAATATTTGAAGGAAAACACTACGTTGATCAGTGACTGTAAAGCTTAAATAATGCTGGTTTTTAGACTTAAAAATCCACACAGTTAGTGATAGGCTCAGAGATCCAAAGGTAGATTCATATTTCTAACATACGTAATAACACTCAAATGCGGTAGTCAGAAAGGGCATGAGTCAACTACTTACACAATTAGAACAAATGGATGCGCCGCTAAAAGTCTGATGCGTTGCAATCTGGCATGATACCCACTACCAGTATGAATACGCTTAGGATAATTGATGCTGCGTTGACTATTTCTCACGTGAAGAACCAATTTTCGTGGATTCAATGCCAGTAGCTAGAATAATCATATGCCCTACTCTTTCTTTCACTTTCTTCGAAAAGGTTTCAGTCCTAATTTTCGTCAGAGAGAAATCGAAAAACAAATTAAACCTGACACAATGTTAACTTGACTTCCGTAACCTGAAAGCCCGTCAAAAGCGCACGCGAGGTAATGATATATTAGCTTTAACTGAATCCGAAGCTTTAACTGAAGCGATGCAAAATGTTTCGAAGAACTTAAAGCTGATCTTGTCATATGTATTGCATATGGTCTTGCATATCACTAGTTTAAATCATCCAATAAGAGGGCCCCGGTCCTCCGTCATAAGTCGATTTACATTGGATGGACTTTTCAAATGCAGCTGTAGCAGCCAGCACGGTGCTGCCAATAAATGAAGCGTGATATCGGTATGGAGAGCACATTATCTAAAAAACCATAAAAGTAAAGAAGTTAGCATCTTACAATTTCTAGCAAAAGTTTTAAGGGGTAACGTTTTTAACATGAAACTGGTCACGAATAATTTATAACTTCTCGTGAAGTCAATTACCTTTGGCTTCAAATGGGAAGGACTCAGCTTCGTTAATTCCATTTCTAAACGCTCTGCAAAACCAGGAATCAAACTGCAGCCGCCTACTAAAAGAATGTTCCGAGATATTTCGCGCCGTACGTCCATTTCACACGCCTGTATAGATTTCAGCAACAATTTCGGTAAGCCATCACAGTCTAAACCATAGTAACCAGGATCAAAAAATCCCTCTGCAACTGTGCGTAGAACGTCCTGATTCACGCCTATCAGATTCGAAAATGGGAGAACATCACGCAAATCCATTTCCACAATAATCTCCTCTGCTTCTTGTGAAGGTCTACGAGAAGTTCCAGAGCTTACACAAGTAAAATTTTCAGCTATAAACCGTAACACCAAGTTCTCAATTGGGGTAGACAGATACAGTCCGTTTTCCTAAAACAGATTCATGTTTGTTAAAAAAAATCTTACAAGTGTTAGCTTCTTTAACAATTAAGTGTATTAAAATTCCGAGTTGTGATACGCACTTGAGGGCCCAATCCTTGACGCAAAGAATCCTTCATGCACATCCCTCCTAGTGGAGCATTAAGCCAAGCCTGACTCATGACAAATCCATGTGTTACTGGGACAATATCGCATCTTTCCCCTACGTCACAGATGATACCATTGGGAACGGAATGAGCCCAAAAAGCTGCTAGACTCTGATGATACAGAATCGCCCCACGTACCTGGGAGAAACAAATCATTTTGCATGAATCATCTATTTATACAGAAGCACATACTGACATGTTTGAGTTAATCGAATACCTGAAAATCATCGAATAATGTTTGCAGTACTTTCGTTCGGCATACTGCATCAAGACGACGAGGAAGATTCAGAATAATTCGATAGTTCTCAATCGCAATAGCCATATCTGCGAAGATTGTTCTCAAAAATCCTGTCAACGCCTCCACATCAAGTTTGTTCTGTAATATATAATCGTTGTCGCATCAGCTTCAATGTGCAGTTCATTATCTCTGCTTTAATAATAATATACAGAGTACATACCTGGCTGTACTTTGACGTAAATTCAAATGGAAATCTTAATTTTGCACCAGATCTGTTTTCTGGGATGTACGCATCGTTGCCGTAGATTATTCGCCCGCTTGACAAGTTCTCAGACATTACGGCATTCATGAACCTCATAGGGAGAGTCGCTATTGGGAGATAAACATTTCATATTAGTCCTTCGGATCATACGTAAGGATACTGCCAAATTATCTTAAATAATTTAATAACAGAGTAAAATCGCTATCAAAGCTAAACAAGGTTAAACGCCACATCACGCATAATCGATAGCTTCGTAATGATAGTAGTGTCACTCTCATGCTTCTTTATCTACAGATTATGGAGTTTTAACGAAAACACTTAAATGGTGTACATCGCCTGCTGGATTGGCACATTCAGCAGTTATTATTTGAAACACCACCTTCTACCCAAACAGCTTTAACCACCAATATCAGTTTCACCGCGTGTCGTAAAGTGTGTATCACCTCAAGGGTAGATTCGCGTTCTTCTTTGAATTCGCTCTATAAACACCACCAAAAGGGATCCGCTCAGTAAACAACCACATTTACCAGATACTGATCCACGATTATGCAGCACCCTGAATAGGTTTAGATGCGAAAGGGAAGCGCAAAATTTGAGAGTTGAAACACCATGCTACAATTCTACGGTAGTAGCGGCGAAATTGGTGTATGACAACACTAAATACTGTTTTAATTTCTACAAACTATCACATGAGCAGAAAACAATTACACTGGACTAGCACTTTTGCAACACACCATTTAAAGAACACCCTTCCCTCTCTATCACTAACCTTATTTACGTTAATACTTCTCGAGCGTCATCTTTATCAAGCCACCACCCACAACTTTACAGCAATAGGATTATCTCCGTTGAAACTTTGATGGTACAGGGCTCGCCTAAAGTAACAGGTTTTGTGCACTCCGAATTTTTCTGCGCCTCAAACCCAACGTACCTTGGATCGACTTTCGGATATGCCAACACGAATTACATGATTATTGTAAAGTAATTTGATTCGTGACCTGCAAATCTAAAATTGACGTAAGTTGTACAGGACCAAAGTAGACTCACGTTCATTAGCAACAACGCCTGCTCGAATATTAGTAGATCCAATATCAACAAGGAATATATCTCGGAACATTGACGGACTGCGAATTCTAAGAGGAGTCATGAAAAAATCAACAGAATTTGCAGCTTGCTGTATAGCTTTGGACCATATCGATGCCTCTTGCGTAGAAACACATTGAAAAACATAGTAGTGACCAACCTAAAAAGCAAACATTCTCCATACAATAATACTGTGTAACATAGCTACCGGTGGGACACAGCGCCGGGAAAGGGATTGTAATCTTGTTTACTACTCACTCCATCATCAACTCCAATGATTCTGTTTACCATCCCCTTGCCTTTCTCGATCCCCACAAATTCTACCGGATCTAGGTAATCAACTTTGGCTCCGCTGAGTTGAATTTCCAGAAATAGCTCTTCGCAATCTTGCTTCTATAGTCATAATATAATCAATACAATTTTTAAATGCACCGATTATGTGTGAACAATATGGGACTTCCGATATAAACGGATCTTACATCATAGGCGACGAGTTTTCCAGATTTTAGCACGCAATACTTCCGTCTCCATGCGTTCCAATAAGTGCCTTTTTTTCTGTTTCCGCTCAGCATAAGCAGATGTCCCTCTATGTTTTTACCACCATTAGCTGCAGCGCTAGAGCATACGCCAAGCTCACCGATATCGTAAAGTCTTGCCAAAATAGGGTCCTGAAATTTTAAATTTAAATAAAAATACATTACCGTATGTTAGATTTTGTGGCTTTTAGAACCTGGAAAAACGCCAAGATTGGTGTAAACTGGACTGCTTACCGGATTCCACTCAAGGGGCAACTTAATATGCTTAGGCACAGCATCAAGTGGGGACTCAGCTCTTTCTCTACCCATGATACTAGATGACGCATAATTAAGAGTTTCAGAAGCTACAGACTCTGAATTATTTTCCGATCCGGTAGATCCCATACTCTTTCGCTTACTGCTCATCTCATCAGCACCATCATATTCACTGTCCGACGACATTTGACTCTCCGTTTCTTCTTGAATGACTTCCAGACCTGATTATGAAGCAAACCTCCTTCTGAATCAACTTAAAGAAACACGATTTATCGATCACATCACACAAAAAAGAGGTTACGCGTTACCATAATCACTGAAGGGAGAGTCACGAAGTCCCTCTTCTAACTCGTAAAAGTCTCTATCGGTTTCCTGGTTATCCTCTGGATTTAATTCGACTCGAAATTCAGTATCATCCTCACAGTCTACATCTTCAACGTTTCTGTTTATATCGTCCGTGCGACCCAGCAGGAGACGAGCAGCTTGAGGAATTAGACTTTCCACTGAAAAGAAAGAGTTTAACCACCATTACACACTTCATTATTTACTCATTAAAAGTGTCGATGACACGTACTCGCTAAAACTTTCCTTCAAATCACATACAGCCCCAAGATGACAACTACATGACAGAAAGTATAATATTTACATCTATGCACTAATTATATGTACAAGTACCATAGCGTCCACGCCATCAAATAGACACATGTCAAACTGCAAGAATGGTAGTTCTTACACCCGACAGTTAATAGTTCATGCACTTCGTTATTAGTATGCATATATAATTTATACTTACAAATTATCATAAAGCTAAACACGCTACACCCTACAGCATCCTACTGCCCACAAGACGTAGAACCCGCTACCTTTAGCATAGCAATCAAATATCATTAAGCAAATGAACAGTAATTAAGATTAAAAATGCTGCAGACTCTCTTACTTGAGGAATGCATAAATAATATACTTACTGCTTGGACGGGGACGGACGGAAATAAATAGGCAATAATTTGAACCATGCAAATGTGAAATGCAGACATCCAAAAATTCAAAAAATATACAAACACGAAATAAAAATAAGTGTGTGAACTTGAAGACTAAGAGTTTTATAGTTATAGTTTTGATATTCTTCCTCCTTCTACGAGGTAAAATGCTGTGTGAAGGCTAAACAATAAATAAATGTCGAAAATTTTTAAATTTTTAATCCTTCATGCAATATCGACGCACACGGGTGGTGGATGAAGAGGAGGCAATTTAAATTGTCAATATCGACTGTTGCACATCCTGCATGCCGGAAATAAACTTCCTGTTCCTTGTTACTCTTCCTCGGATGGCAGATGTTAAACTTTTACAACGACCGAGCAAGCAAACGAAATTAAAATCGTAATTCCTTGTTATCTATGAACCATGCACAAGATAGACAAATTTACCGGTAAAGTCTTGGCTTCACTACTCTAATTATCAGCATAATCACTCCTGTGCTCTCCTATATGAGATGACCCAGATCTAACACAACTACCTTAATCCAAAAGATGCAATTTCAATATTGCCAACTCCTACAGCTACATTTCCGATGCGACTACACATCTATGGAATATATGAGATCGAGAGAACAACAATCAGCTGAAGAGAACTATAATCGTCATTTCTGCAGCCAGCGCAGAAGCGCAGCAGTTCGCGTTTTGCACCCCGTATTTTAGTACATAGTAGGTATGTATCAACTATGTTTACAAAGGCTTGTAGATAGATAGATAGCAGTACTAATATTCAGTTTCCCCCCTCCGATATTATAATACCTGTCTGTAGTGGCAGTGGCATTGGCAATAGCTTTCTCCTCTTTCTTATTTACGCCCCAGCATACACTGCACAAAAATTGGACAGCTACAACGCTTCCAGTTTCTCCTGCATTGTTTTCTTGTCGGTAAGGAGCGCTGTTCTCACTTCACAAGTTTTTGTAAATATGAAAATAAACACAAAGAACATAAAAAGAAAAAGCTAAAATCAACGATAATCTTGGTTTTCAAGGGACTATCGAACCCAAATCTCAACCTTCTCGACCAGAAGTCAGGAGATCGGAAGGTTCGAAAATTCATCGGTCGGAGCGAGAAGGTTGTGGGAACGAAGATTTGTGTTTGCCGGGAGGATTTCTCACTATCATATTTCGGGTAAGGAAGTTGTTCCAGATTCGGAGAAAGGACCGGTCGAACACGTTTCGAAGACGACGGTAAAAGCTTCTTATATATAATCACAATAAAATATGATAACAATGTCAATGGCGAATGGGATGCAAGAGTTAAAAATGTTGATGCATCTCTTGTTTCAAGTTACTTAAAGCGTGTGCCTCGTAGTACTTCAGCCGTTGGATCTATCGAATATTTCTGATTTTTTCGTGAAAATGGACCCACGTGTGATGTAAGCGTTTATCTTGATCTTGGCACCTATTTGCGTGTTTGAAAATTTTTTCAGTGTGTACGTCAGAATGTTGTCATATGGTTTTGTGGTTGTTTTCTATTTTGTTGTAGGAGTAAAAGGAGCCAGAATACTGCCCCGGAGAATCGAAAATGTCAGAAGTGCTACGAAAGTACACATTGGAGTTATGAATGCAAAAAGGAAAGAAAACTTTTAGTTCGACCCACTAGAACTGCTATTCTTAAGAAAAGAGTGGTAGAAGATGCAAGCGGGAAAGTTACTATCGTCCCACCACCTCCACCAAAACAGTGAGTTTTTTAGTTAATCTGCCGGACATTGTTCCTGTTAGGGCTAATGGCTGCTAGGAAGAAATTATAGTATTATAGTTTGTATTGTTAATCAAATTAATATGGTATTATGCTGTAATTGCAGATCTAAGGACGTGGGTATATCTACTGAGCGAAAGCGGAAACACAATTCTGATGATAGCAGTGGTTCATCTTCGTCGTCTTCATCATCAGACTCCAGCTCCAGTTCATCCGATGAATCGTCGTCTTCTAGTAGCTCCAGCAGTAGTGATAGCAGTTCATCCTCTTCTGCTTCTAGCGGCATTGAGAAGAAAAAGAAGAAACTTGTGAAAAAGAAATCCAGTTCATCTAGCAAGAGCCGTTCGCGAAGCCGTAAAAGTAAATAAGATTTCTGCAAATTTCATTTGATACTGGATAACTATTATAATTTTGGAAAAAGGCCAAGAATGACTGATACGTATACATTTATAATTAAAAATTATGCAGTTGACTCTCTCCGTAATTTATAATAGAGGTTATGTCGCCTCCTATTTTTACAGTCTGGATATTATCTAAATGTGACTCGTTTTCCGTAGAGTTATTGAGCAATTAATATAAACTTTTGTATCACAGGAATGTAGTTAAAGTGTAATTAAAAAACATAAACACATTTGTGCTCTTCCTGTGTAGTAATGAATAAAAAACTAGGGATAGCTCAGCATCCTCGTAACGATAATTAATAATATATCATGTAAAAATAAGTTTGCTTCACAACTATGTGTGCCGAAAATATATTGAATATTGGATACATCTAAATGCACTATAAACGCAATTTTTTACACAGCTTTCCAATGAGCTATCTGCAGGCAATAGCATTAACGAGATCGGTTCTTGTTTTTAATTGTAACCATCACATAACCGTGACCTTCCTGGAACCTGCAACAGACAAACGTATGAAAATAAAAGGTTTATACACCTGTTTTGATGGTGACAGCTCCAAAGCTCGATACTTACTCGTAGTTTTTTCGCTGCAAATAGTTGATCACAGCAGGCCAAATACGTGGACCATGCATATCACTATGCTTCCCTCGTCCACAAATAATGCGAATGTTAATTCCATGCTGACCAGTACCCAGCATGGATTGCTCTTTCTTCTGCAAATATTCCGGTACTTTTCATACTTAATTTCATTTGAAAAATACTCCAATGAACAGAAAGAGATCTAACCCGTATGAATGGATCCAACTGATTCATGGCTTCCTGCACGGTAAGATGATGCAAATCAATTTGGTCGATTGGTTTTTCAGGCCCATTGTTGTTATTAAATATGATTTCTGAAGCCTTCTTGTGGTATCGCCTCATAGCCGATTGATGAAGTCGACTCTGCGTTACAGTAAAAATTGGAGTGAATTGACCCTCTGATGAGCTGACAATTTTAACATATGTGCAGAAAACATCTTACCATTTCGTCGTAATAGCTCGCGATGCCCCTTGCGTGTGAACTTTCCTGGCGCTTTTGAGCATACTCCCGCATTAAGTAATAATGCGTCGTTGCCTTCCTTCGCAGCTCCTGTGGGTCAGAAAATTCTTCTCCATCGTAGTCATTTTGCTTAGAGTTCTCCATAAGAACCTTTAAGAAGAAAAATCATTCAAGAAATCTAGTTTTCGTAAACATACTATGATACAAGTATTGGTACCGTGTTAAAGCTAAGGATACAACTCATGCCACACAATTCCGTAGTGCGAAGTATACATACCTGCAATTCTTTGCTGACGGTTTCATTGTACATGTTTGTGTCCTGAGAGTTTGCCATCAATCCTTGAGCGCAGTATTTGTCTGGATATTCTTCTTTCAACTTCTGAACAGTTGCATCAAATTTAAGGCCAGAATTTGCAAACCGAGATTCCAGCAGGTGATTGGGTAGTGTGGGGAATGTTGATTGAAGATGCTGCATTGTGAGCTTCATTGCTAAACTCCGTTGCAGCTCTGAGCGTATTTTTTGTACTTTCGAAGCTTCTTCTCCCTGCAACTTCATTTCCAACTCCATAATCTTACGCAAATCGGGAGTGGAATCATTACCGTAGATACCATTGGAATCTTGGGAGTCCCATGGTACAGACGATATCCCAAGAGTATCATCTGATGAGGTACTTCCTCCAGATTCTCCCCACTCATTAGGATTAGTATTTTCCGGTTCTTTTTCCAACAATCCGAGGCACAAGTGGCGAAAAAGCTCAAATGCCAATTTAGGAGGAATACGAATGTTAAGGTCGCTTGGTAAAAGTCTGGCGACATCCATGGATCCGAAAGGATTAGAATATTCTTCAAAGAGCTTCTTTGCAAAAGTAGGCTCAAGCTGCAAATCGAACCAGTCATTTTCGTTGGACGGTTTCACTCCATCGTCGCTATCATTTTCTCTTCCAACACATCCAAATGTTGATGATGCTCCTGCAGCAGAGTATGCATTAGCATTTTTAGGGGCGTTACTTTTGGGTTTTCGGTACCAAGGATTAGAATCATCCAGCGACTCCAGTAAATCTGACGGACTCCGCACGTTGGAGCGGAAGGGCTTACTGTTATATTGCGTTTGAGAATTATTCTCGTTTGCAGATAACTCCTCTAAAATTTCGTAAGGCAAAAATGCGCGAGGGCTTTTAGAACCTCTCACTGAAGATTGTTCCCAGTTGAAGTTTTTTGTTGCAACGTTTCCACTCTCTCCGTTAATTCGACTAGTTTGAATTGTACCATCCGATGTTGGATTAACGATTTCCAGGAAGAGATCTCTTGCCCCATTAGCCTGTAGAGGATCCACGATAGCGAAAGGTTCATCTTCATACGAAGATGCAGAGCTCTGCATGCTTCCAATAATGCGCTCAACTAAAGCAGAGAGACAAAATAGTTGATGGTATACAATTCTCTAGTAATTCCATACCGAAAATGCGAATCTACTTACCGTCGCCATCAACTTCTGCCAGCATATCATCGAGGATCTCGTCAGGTAAATCAGGATACCTGTCTTTCAGCAACTTTTGTTTATCTTTACGGGATAAGCTCTGTGGTGCCTCTCCAACAGCCCGGGATCTATGTATCAGACAATTTCAAGAAAAAGCATTATATATATATAATATTCAAGCCAAAGATTTGGAATCATCTTAATCACAGCTAGTAAAAAATGCCAGTCTTACGTGTCTTTAAATCTGTACCCTTCCATTCCCTTCATTAAGTATCTAATATCAAGGTTATATAACGGTTGCTTTATTTACTAACTTTTACAGCGATTCCGTAGATAAAATATAACCTGCAGTGTAGGAGCTAACTGTGGAGAACAAATGTAAGAATACGAATCTCGTCTATGACCCATCGACAAGCAACAAATTGACAAAATTCAATCGAAACTCTCGCCTTCCTCAACAAGCCAGGAAGTAACGCTTACAAATCGATAGCAATAAACACAGATGCTTATCAGACTATGTTGCTGTCTTTAAATTTAACTTTTCTGAGTTTTTTAAGCCGTGCTCGCAACGCAACTAGGAAAAAGTGCACTGTTTTGATTGCTTGTTTTCGAGGATTAAGATGGCGGGAGACGTCACAAACAAGTGGGGTAAACTGCAATCGATGCGCACTGATTAAATAGCAACGAAAATGCTCAACTCCTTTTCAAATAATTCTATGAGAGTAACCAAAGCTCGATATAAGTTGTTGGTAATAATTTAGGATGTATACAGAAATAATAGAGCAATAATAAACTTTCCCACGGATTATATATATACGACTATAGCTATTTTTAATCCCTCTTCACCCGCTTTTACAATTGTTCTGTACGATAATCGAAGATTTGTTGTTTACACTGGGAATTACATGAACTTCGGTCTAGTGAAATAAGAACGTTACGAATATGTTGAGAATATTCTTGGAAAACATATGTGCGTAGAACTAAGTTGACCTTGGAGCTAAGAGATTAGTACATTTACTTAACATGTTATCTTTCGTGTGTCAGAGCGAACTCTTTTATGTAGAATATACGAATCACAACAGTAGCTTTTAAACCCTACAATAGTGGACGAGTATTTGCATACAGTTTTTATCTATTTACAAGCTTATTAGAAGTGAAAAGGAAGATAAACCACAATAGGACTCTAAAATCCAATGAAGCACGTGATGATGTGTGCACTCGATATGCTATACCTACCTTATATATATTCACATGCACTAAATTTTGCTCAATCCTGTAATGTAAATATCAGCTCAGCTGTTCGCGCCAATGCTCTTTGACCATCGAGTATACATGTTGTCGCCATGTGCTGCTTCATGGAGTCATTTTATGTTAGCCCGATATTTATTAAGCAGATTATCCCTATAAATTATTATTTCAAGGCATTTTGTAACGCAAAACTAACGACTGTGTAAACTCAAAAGTTATTTAAGACTTCGCATGCTAAAAGAAGTTACTAAAATCTTCCAGTCATGGTGGAATGGGTACAAATTCAGAAGTGTTCCCTGGGTTGTCATGCAATTCAGACCGGGCAACCATCGCGGAGATCAGTGTGTAAACGTTTCCCGTAATCACGATAATCCAGAAAAATCGGAAGAGGCTGTTGACCTAAAAGTTCAGTATATATCGCAAAAACAAGATTCAATTATAACAGCAGCCCAACTTCAAATTCTCCTACCTCAGTTGTTCCAAGAATTCGAACGTATTTCGACCAGTTTGAGCGCAGATTCTGCTGTGGATCAGTACAATGAAGGATTGTTTAGAGTCCAAGGGTTTGCTCTCGCTAAACGACCAAGTCTACTGGGTCCGGATGCCGGTTCGGGCATTTTCTTATCTCGTGGCAGGGCATCTGCTGGCTCAGTCATAGGTATATATGTTGACTTGTTTTTCCGTGCCGTTACGAAAGCGAGTAGTATCTGTTCTCAATCGTAGGATAGACACATCAGCTTCCGGGATACATCACATATGCACTCATATTAATACTTTAGATTGTCCTATTTTTTACAGCACTGTATCCGGGAACAATTTACAAACCCTGGGAGCCATTAATGATAGCCTCTATTCGGAACAAGTACATACTGAGATGCAAAAATGGACTTCTAGTTGACGGGAAGAGTAAGGGGATTTCCAAGCAGATTTTCCAGTCTTGCTCTGCTAGGGACAAATTCGGGTTGACCTTGCCGTGTTGTGACATTACTTGGTTAACATCGCGACTCCACAACCCGTTGAATGTTGGTCAGTATGTCAACAACGAAAACAAAGTGTACCCGTATAATGTTATGTATCAGGAATGTATGCTTGCCGCACCCTGTACTGGCCAACCAGCAAAGACTGATCTGTTGATTCTGCAGCCGAAATTTTGGAAGTATCTTCCGAATGTATGGTATGATTCTAGTAATAATTCTGGCGGGTTAATGATTGTTACCCTCGTAGCAACAAAAGATATTGAAGAAGGAGAGGAAATTTTATCTTCGTATCACACAATCATTCGTGCGGATTGATCATTACTCTGTGACCATTTGATGCCGAACGATTTCATAAATAAGACACTGAATCTTCGGTTTTCATAAAAAGTTGAATCAGATAGAACTCGAAAATTCATTCGATATTATTCTTTGAAAAATACGCTACACAGACTACGGCCTAAATCACAGTTGGTTTGACGCGTCAGAATCGTTTTCTACACTACTTTTGTTGAATTCTCCTGGTGTATGTTTGCGATGAGCATCGGAAAACTCACTGCTTGTTCCAGTATCGGAAGTGCTACATCCAATGAAAGTCGAACAGACGGCACCGGTTGCTCGAGTAATGTCAGGTACTATTGGATTCAATGGAGAGGTTTGACCACTGGATACATACGAGGGAGGTCCACTCCAACCGATACCTGAGTAAACAGAATGTAATATGTACTTATGTTGATTATTCTGGATACTGTTGCTACGAAGTCTCGTTAAAATACGTACTGGAAGATGGTGAGAAGCTAGTCGGAGGTTTTGGGAAAGGATCAAGAGGAGAAGTGAGCCGTTCATCATCACCGGTCGATGCAGTAACTTCTGGAAACAATGAGTCGTCATAAGAATATTGCTGGCTTTGCTCTCTCAGGTTTGGTTTTCTCAGACGCTTGCGTGTGCTACCTGTGCCCGAGCCTAATCCATGATTTGATGCTGATGAGGATGGTCGATAGTTAACGGAAACAATTCGTTCCAGAAACGCATCAAGTTGTTTAAGTGATAGTGCGTTGTGCAGCGTTTCTAGCGATCGAATGGAGGGAAATCTTCCACAAGATTCCATCCCCGGTACGTTCATGCTCAACACTGCAATACAAAATACACTTGGAAAAAGCGAAGGCACTTGGAAGCCTCGGTTGGCCGTAGCTTTAAGGTTAGTGCTTACGTGGCAATCGCTCCAGATTTGTCTTTACATGCTCTCCAGTGACATTGCCAGTGATAACAGCGGTTGAGAAAAGACTAGTCCCCCCTCCTTGGGTATACTGATTAAAATGTTGGATCCTGTTTAAGGCTGTTTCCAATTTGCCTACATATAAGCGATACAATAAAAATAATAATTTCATACCCATCTCATTAGGCGCGCTAAACCAGCTCGGTGTCTACTTAGGGACTCCTGGCAGTATTCGGTGGCGGATTTTGTAAGGATGCTTCTACTAATGGAATTTGTGCTCGAGCTAGATGCGACATTAGGAACATTAGTATTTCTTGGGAAAACAGCTAGCTCTGGGTAGGATGAGGATGCCGGGCGACTTGAAAACGGGCGTGCACTTGGACATGCTGATGCTCCATTCGAAGGAGAAACAGAGGGCCATCTGGCAGCGTCTCCTTGCGTTTCTTCACCTTCCGTACACGGATTCAACGAGTGTCCTCTGGCCATTACCTTGGGGTTACGTGTTGCGTCTTCAGAGTCATCATGCTCTTCATGAAGGATTACATAATTCAAACGAACATTATAAACAAAAAAAAAACAGGCAACGAAACGAAGATACACAAGCAACGTGCAACGCCATCGTATTGTACCAAGTACGAGGTATTAGTAGGTTGTTTTTACACATCTCTTAGTCTACCCATAACAATATTGCAAGTTTCGATTGCTGCAGGAGAAGATGTTTAGCGAGGTGGTATACCAAAATGGTAAAACTACTGTTGCGATTGCTTTTACTCTTCTCGATAAAGCATAACGGCACCTTAGTTTTACGATGGTAACCAGCACCCTTCTGCAAATCTTCTCCAATACTTTTCCTTTGTTTCGCTCAAAAGAACTACGCTAGTATATTGATAGGCGAATATAACAGTGTAAAGACTAAAATTTACCTTTTAAGAGAGCCATAAACTCTTGACTTCCTTTTCGACTGGACTTATGAACATCTGAATCCCTTCAAACATAGAAAAGAAATCACGTTAAATATCGGTAGCTGTGGTTATAACTTATACCTTCTGTAGTAATCCTGGATAGTCTGCACAGTGACAGAAACTTACTTTATAGGTATCGGCATGGTAGAGCAAGGAATAGCGTCGGAAGTAGCGTCGGAATTTTCAGTTGCTCCACTCTCATTTTCGCTCCGGCGCTCTCCTGATGGAGGTGAAATGGTCTCAAGTTCCCCTCCAGAATTTGGGTTCTGCTGTCCAGAAATAGTCAACAAAGGATTAATGTGAGCTCATAAATCATAAAAGTGTCAGAGCATATTATAAATTATAAATGGGTTGAAGTCCGACAAAACCACTGACCGTTGACTTTCCGGAATCACTCCGACTGTTTGGCCTGAAGCCTGGTCCAGGGAGTAAATTCTTTTGCACACAGCAATTGACGCCTGGGCTGAAATGCAGCTCAATATGGAATCTAGAATGTAAAAGTAAATCATTAACCCTCCTATCCGTTACCAGCTCCTGGAAAAGTTAAAAGGGTTTTAATAATCATGTAACCTTTCTTCAGAAGATGGATCTTTTGTTGGATCTTCATAGAGCATAATCACAATTTGAGTCAAATAGTTCAACTCAGACACTGCGCTTACATATTCCATGGCCCTGTTCCACTGTTCGTCTTGATTCGCAGGGACATTTTTCTGTAACAAGATTATACGCTGTATCATTATAAGCCTTTCATCAATATGTTTTGAGAGGAACACCAAGTGCTAAACACTGGAAGTACGTTACTTACAGCTACTAGACCTCCAAATCGTATCATAGTAAGTAGAGAATGTATATGACTTTCACTAGTAAAATATAGCCTAGTTCGAACGTGCCTTCCCGGACTGGAAACTCCATGGGAGTACCTGCAAATTTTAATCGCAGTCACTGAGATTTGGATCTTGGCGAGATTTAAGTTAGCTGACAGAGGACACTGCTGTCATCAGTCATAATTAATTCCTTACCTAGGATCTAATCGATTCACAGATTCATCGGCTGGCTCCCCAATATTGCGCTGAAGATCTGTTCTAATTTTCCTGAGAAGTGGTGCGCAAATTCCTTGCCCGATAATAAGTTTGTCTAATTGACTCATTCCATACTCCTAATTAAGCGATGTATGTAATGATTTAAAACTGTTGAAGTTGCATCCATATTCGTTTCAGATAGTATAATAGATCTTACCTGTGGAATTACAACATCGGCTAAGTTCTTTGCGTACATATATAGTTCTTCGGCCTGCTCGAAGGAAAGGGCATGAGAGTTGTGTTGCATGTCATACTTTATACAATCATATATGTCTGGAATTTTGGATATATCGAAGTTTCCCTTGGCTTGGAAGTCTTTTTCTAATTTTCCCCACCGTCGGGCCATTAGATCCCAAGATTCGCCATGGTATAGAGCTGCATCTTTGGTCTTTGGATCATCGCGTTTTGCTTGTATAAGTCCAACTAATTTATGAATCAATTCCAAGATTTTCTCACAGCACTTAAAAGGATTTTTGATAAACTCTAAAGCTTTGTTAACGCTTATGGAAGCACATGGATTTATGCGTGCAATATCTTCTGGAGTCAGATCCCTGTCGGTTTGCATTGATTCATGAAGCCTCTGCTTCACCCTGTATAACGAAGGCAACTTCAATAAATGTGAACCCACAAAATATAAGTTGTACAACCGAGCATTAGTAAACTTACTGTCTCTGGAACTTCGAGGATTCACAATCGTTGTCAAGAAGTCCATTTGTGTGTGCCGACTTCACCATTTGCACTAATATTGGAGTGAGTTCACCTTCTAAGGCTAACAGACCCTTCGCAAACGCTGCTGCAGTCATTTGTACACGTCCTTCATCCGATGCATAGATTTTCAAGTCATGTCGGTAAGTGGAATGTAGTCGCAAAAGTCCTAACCCTTGAGTCCCCGCGTATTCGCCTACATTCACAATATAAATTTCAGTTTTTTCGTTAAGCATTTATGACTAATGAACTAGTGCAATCATTTAGAATCAGGCGATAAAACAAAAAAAGACAGACAGGGCAGCTCTGGGAAGGGTTTGAATGGGATGGAGAAGAGACTAACGCAGCAGGAATTGTTGAAAAGCCATGCAGCTATCGCATTGATATTGACTAATATATTGCTTATAAATGTCAATATCTGTTATGATCGCAGCGGCGTATTAAAAATAGAATTCACAGCATGCGTTCTCCAGTTTTCAGTTACGATTGGGCAAAAGGATCCTCCAATGAAACTATCCATCAAAAGCACAGAGTTGGAATCACGGAAAACGAAAATAATAGCACAAGCATTCTGCATGAAGCACATCAACAGCATTGGTGATGGGTGGTGAATTCAATAAGATTTCTGCTTTCCGCATCCAGTATCTACAGCAGCTGTTTACAAAACAAGGAGGTAATTTCAGACAATAGGCCGAATATAGTCATGCCGTTGACGACCTTATTTGAGTACGATATATATAGTGCTTATAACACGCTTCACCATCTTTTTCAGCACAGTTGATAGCGGCTCAGCTTAACCCCTACAGCGACAGTTCGAACACGTAGAACTTGTCGAGTAAGGGTCAACTTTTAGCATTATTGCGAAGAAGCCATTTTTGTTCTCCCTCGTGTTATTCAGATTGTCAACGTCAAGATATATAACAAACTTTTGCTTGAAACTCTCACTTAGTCAACAGAAGCCAGGGTAACCTTAAGCTTCTAGCATTAGCAACAAGATTTATGACTGCGTGGATCATTCTGATCTCGTATAGATGCGTAAAAAGCATTCTACAGCTTACAGAATCGATACCTTACAGCAATTGTAGCTTAATAATAATTCCATGAATAGGCAAGATTAATATCGTACCGTAAAGTCGACCGTGACCACCACTCGCTGATAAAATACAGTCAATGATTAAACAAATTGGCAATATTATCATATGCATATTATAGAACTTGTGATTGCGGAAAATCATTAAACCGCGATCTTTTGTCCGGCTCTTGTCCTGGTATAACTGAGATAATTTCGTTCTGATCCAGACCCGTCTAATTCGAAAATATTACAACTGAAACCCTACGTTATAGATGGTCTGACATGTTTTCGGTGGAAGACACCAAAATAGCTTTGCTTCAGGACCACATAACAAACTTCGATACTTAACTGCATATTAAACCAGATTTTAACTTGCAAGAAATGTCAAAATAGCTCAAATGAAAAAATTGCAGAAGGTCTTTAACACATACATAATATATAATCACGATGACTAATATCAAATTGCAGTAACCAATAACAGCCGCAATGCAAAATCAGGGTTCAGGATTATCAGTGGGAAGGAAAGGTTTAAGCATGCCATACCCTGTCCACCTGGGTACATACAACGAAATATTCGGCCGAGCTCTTCCGCTTGTACACGTCCAGCAGGAGTGAGCTCCCCTCCCCACTTCAAAATCAGAACCAAGGAAGGCTCTTTCGGTGCATCTGATAAATAAATTGAACTTCAGGTAACACACAAATTCTCTTGAAAAAAACTTCTCACACAAAAGCACAGAAATTACGAAAATTTGACTCACCATCATCACTACTACTAGCTCTTGGACGACCTTTAGGCTGGTATTTTAACTGCACTTTCCGATTTATTCCAGAAAAGTATCCATACCTAATGAGATGGGGAAATTGAACTATTTTATACGTATCGCAAATAAGTAAAAACAACTAATTACGGTATACTTACATTTCTAGCACACTTTTCAGTTGGTCTAGTTTTCCCTTTTTTTCTTCTATTTCGGTATCTTTAGGATTATTATTCTCAGAAAGAAGGAATCTTGCAATATCCAGAACTTCTTGCAGTTGTTTTGGTCTTTTCAGTTTCACATTATTCTCTGGACTACCTCCATATTTTTCGAACAATTCGAAAAATCTATTTGACAATAAGAGTAAGAACTGTACTCAAGTCCATTATTTCGATCCTTACTATTTATATGTTATGTCTTACTTGTTATGCCTAACTTCCATCTTCATTTTCTGTTTGGGCGTTCGATCACCATGTCTTATAATTCCTACCACGCATCTCAATTCCATCCTAAAATTCAAATAACTCGTGATTAACGCAACTAAATGGGACGGAATAACAAGACAGATCTCTGAAATCCAACAAACTTAGTACATTTTCCCGAAAGTAGTTGGCACTATTGGCGGATCGTCTAACTGAAAAGGGATTGCCCACGGTATATGTAAAGTTGGAGCAAGTTCCCGGAGAATCATATTGCCTAATATTCGAGCACAGTCATCATAATATTTGTTAGAGTTTTTCACAAAGCTGAACCCATTGACATCACACACATATGATTTTCCGTTTGCCCTAAGCAAGAAATAATTTTATTAGTCCCAGATCCAAACAAAGTGAAATAACCAATTTTAATAGATTCATGGCTGCATCTTAATACACTTACCTCAACAAATCAAATCCACAAACAGTTTGCTTGAATGCCATGCAAACTTTCCGGGCGATCAATTTTTCTGCTCCACTAAGTATAACAGGATATCTGACTTCTTTTCCTTCAGAGTCTCGCTCAACTTTACCGTCCAACGCAGGCGATTTCCTTGCTTCAGCATGAGCGTAGTCCGGTCCTACAGTATAGACCTAGACAATACGAGGCATTATACTCCTATGTTTTATACAAACCTTTCTGTACATTTAATCAATAGCTGCAACTTGCTTTCACATCTGTTCCATCAGTCGGCATAAAATCTTCATAAATATAAGATCCACTTTTGCGAACTCGAGACTCTGGAGAGTAAACGCTGCTTCTGCTTCCAATTTTTCGGAAAAGACGCTGACTGCCTCCTCCAGCGGCTGTAGGATAGTAAATGTAGATGTTGTGATCTTCTGCTGAAACTGGCTTTTCGACAAATGGCTTATTGAAGCAAATCCCATTAACTTCAACATGGTCTTCGGACTCAATGAGTTCATGCACTATAACATAAATGTCACAAAATATTAGCAATATTCGAAAGCATGAACGGCATTTGAATGATAATCGTCATTACAAAAGATCAAAACTATTTACTTTTAGGATCCGGCGAGTCTCGATCCAGCACAGCATAGCGCGGAATCAAAATTCCTTCATTCTTTAGAATCGAATAAACTTTTCTTCTATCTTGTAACTCATATTGCATATCAATATTATTGATTATGTAAGGTTTCTTTAAGTTTGAGTATTGTATTGCTTTATCAAGAGGAAATCCTTTGGAGTGAAAAGAAATGAGACAGTCGCAAAGAGGCCAGTCTTCAACAGCCATCTTAAATTTAAAAATACAATTAGAATTCAGAAATCAATCCAACAATTAAAATAAAAGGTATAAAAGGTATTACTTTCAAAATCGTATCTTCCGGAAACACGATAGTTTTGATATATTCGAACTCATCCAATCGATTCAATATTTCTTTCATTGGTTTAGATTCGGATTTCTTGGCCATGGCACAGATTCCCACGAGGACTTGCTTATCATCAAAACACTCGTCAACCCCATCATCATCGATTTCCGCCATTGGGACCTATTTTATAATAGGTTATGTCTCATAAAGTTACTAATCCCATAACTCTCTATATAAAGAACCAGTCCAGGTAATGTGCTGAGGCATTCTACGCATAAAGCGTAAACTTATGAGATAGGAACGTGGAAGTATTCGGCTCTTTCAGCCCGAATACTTCAAAATTCCTTCAATTAAATTAAGCGTCTAGAAAGTTGACACCTACAACTACAAAACGAACATCAGTGAAAATATACTAGCTTGAAGTTATTGTCTTCCCTGGCCTCTGGATATAGTTATCTAAATAAAGTTTAAGCTTCTCCCTGCATCCAGCGACGACCTTGGACCTTGTTCAAGGAAATAGGAATTTATTGAAGAAGTTAATCTTATGCATCATATTAAACCGTTTAAATTGCCTCCTGCTGCTCGGGAGAGGAAACCTTACTGCAGAAATACACGTAGAATGCGCTCAACAAATTTAGAAGACAGGACTCGCAACATAAGGTGGACAAGCATAAAACATCTTGCTAGCCGCAAAGGGTTAATTATTCTCTTGATGCTAAATCAACATGAAGTGACAAAGTGACTGTACCCGTTGTCGCCCATACTGTTGTATGGTACTACACGCGGTAAAGAATTGTGGGAACGCCGCACCGATGAGTCCTTTATAGCCCGCTTCCAGTTCCGTATAAGACATGGCAGTGATGACTTCAAACTTTGTTACTATTTTTTAATTTAATCCAGGAACTTCAAAGGTTGGACATAATTCCCAATTGAAGTTGAGTAATATGATTGAAAATGACGCATTCGATCATTTCCATGTTATTATGTAACGCAAAAAAGTCTATCAAGTCTCCGTCTCCATGAGCATGCATCTAAGAATTCCTCCTACAATGGACCAAAATTTTTAGTTAAGATAGACACGTCACGTCCTAACATTTTACTGACTGAATGAATGTTATGTCTATAGAAACCGGACACCCTCAGAAGGGAAACACCAATTTTAAATTATTTTCTTACGTTTCGAGTCTCTCCCAGCGCATGCATTTGGGTTCTGGTATTGGCCGATGCTCAATCTTCTTCGTTTACTAACTGTTTATAAGGGCCTCACGAATGAGATAGCAACTGGTCACACCTAAAAACAAATCCCTTTGAGTTACATTGTTAGTTGCATTTCTTCTGGTCCTTTAGTCCTTGCCATACATTGTTCTTCCTGCAACCATAATATATATTGCTGCTACAGGTCTCTTTAAACGTTTTACTCAGACTCAAAGTTGCAGTTTTCCATCCGCACCACGAACACTCAACCAGTTACAACGGGAACATTACTACATTACTTTAACATCACGACAATCCTTACTCCTCTCACAAATCAGCGCAACGCTAGGAGCAACTTATAGAGATAAAACACACAGGTGAAAGTAACCTCCACGTTGCTACCGATGATTTTCTTTGCTGCTCTCATTTAAATGGCAGTCAGTAGTGGAACCACTAGTATATATATGTACCGATACATTGCCAAATAATGACCCCAGTATTTTATACAATCAGCTGTCTTCAACCAAGAATCTCATTCTTGACAGAACTACATACTTCCGTCAAAACCGCGAGACGTGCGTTGTTTGGATTCCTTGTCCTATCACTGCAGATAAAAAGCAAAGAAACTCGCGAAGATAAGAAACTACCGAGTAGTGTCGAGTACCGACCGAGTTCCAACGATAGTCTGAGTATATAGTTAAAATTGAGTTTTAGCTGCTAGCGAGATCATTGAGTTCAAGGGGACTCTACAAGCCTTAGAAAATATTAGACAAGATCTTGTCTAAGAAAATATATAAAGTAAATGACAATTTTAACATCATGTCCAAAGACACGCACGCACGTTTTCTCTTCAAAGCTACTATTTACCGACATAGACATCTGGATCTTGGAAGGTCAAGCCAACTCGAATTATACACGTGACTGTCTTCCTCAGCGTTGACCTACATACGTGGGAAACATTTTCCCAACGCTTTCAGCTTAAAATATTCTGAGAATAGGCGTGCCGTTTCATACATTATTCTAAACGAGATCTTTCGGCTTGACAAAAACATTTTACAGATCTACATACTTTTTGTGGAGCTTGGCATTTGATTATGATCCATTGCGCTTCCTTATCCATTTGGGTTTCACTCGAAGAAATATTTCACGGCATATATATATTTGTAACTCGCACATAAAAATGTAAACAAAGCACAAAACAACAGTTGCCGCCCACTCTCTGTCGTCGTTAAATTACAAACGAAAAAACTTTCGCTCAATCAAACGAAAAGCTTATGGTGCGGATGGATCGTGGTTTGAGTCTGGAACTGAATTTAATGCTCGC
Source organism: Sminthurides aquaticus (assembly GCA_906901655.1). Classification (NCBI taxonomy): domain Eukaryota; kingdom Metazoa; phylum Arthropoda; class Collembola; order Symphypleona; family Sminthurididae; genus Sminthurides; species Sminthurides aquaticus. Next base: position 2,064,869 of record CAJQTT010000001.1, read on the forward strand.
GAATTCATGCATGTCATGCATGATTAGTTTGCTTACCTTATGTTTTCGAACAAGAATATATATTTATGCAATGTGAAAAGATGTACATAGAGAAGCAGGAAAGAAGTGTAGACTTACTTATAGCGATAACTAATATCAAATATGAGTTTAAAATCCAGCGGAACTCTGGTTACACTTCTGCCCACAATATTTAATTGATTAAGTAATAGCGATGAACGATCCTAGACAAGCACTCTGTTTGGTAGTCTGGTATCGAGCAAGAATCCTATTATTTTGCGGTACATGAAATAAATAATTAAGCAGAAGAATTAAAGAACTTCGACCCTGTCTCATTCCTAGAGTACAGTGTACGAAGTCTCGCGCTAATTTCTGGACTATAGAATAATTAGGAACTCTTCGGTAAGTTAGTAAGGAAGAACACAGTTGTTGTCGAAGGTAGAACACCCGAACCTCCACAACACTACCCAGTCGATCCGCAAAATAAATGTCTCAATCGGATTCGGGCACTTCAAAATCATATGTTTACCGTATACTTTTGTGTTTGTATGCTATAGTCCCCGAAATGTTTAAGATTTCCGCCAAAACTTACGGAGCTCTATACACTGGCAAACCAGCTAGTGCCTGTCATATTAGGAGTAAAAGCACAGTAGGCAGCCCTCATGGTCGACGACGCTGTAACGCGCAGCTTTTAGATGCTAAAACTTAACCATAGTTTATTTATATATTACCGTTTTGCACTGGATACGGTTGGAGCAACACAACACAAACGAGACCAATGTGTTCAATCCAAAGATATCGGTCTTGACTGCAGCTGTGCAGTACTGCATCAGTTCAGTTGCGTTTGCTGCCTACTGCACAATATTAGCTGGCAATAGGGTAATTGTATATCTTGAACTGACAATTTAAGTTGTCGTCGTGGCACGACGCCAGAACCTGGAAGGCATAGAAGTAATTATAAATATCCAGCCGGCGCAGGGAAAGCTTTTAAGCAATATATAAAGGATAAAAGTCATCCAAATTTTTGCAGACTAGTGTCGGTTTTATTAATTTTACAAAAGTCGCTATCGGAACAAGCTTCAGTTAGTCAAATTTGAATGTGATACACAGGTGCATAGCTTTTTAATGTTTTACAATCAGGATGTTTAGGAGTGTTACAATATTGATTATGATATCCACGTGTTGAATCGGTAGTAAAAGAAATCATTAGGTTAAGTAATTAAGGCAGTGCTATAGTCTGGAAGATCTTTATTTAGTCAAGGCCGGGTTTTCCTTGACTACACGTGTACACGTCTTGTAGGTAATCAATTTTGATTTTATTAGGGGCTCATTTCATTATGATGGTCCTGCTTCGATTCTTGTTTGTGTGGTTAATCATCTTAAGCAGGTATCTTCTTTTGATACTCTCAAAATATAGGATCCGCAACACTACCTTTCAAGAAATTCGAAAACATGGGTATCCTGGAGATTATTTTAGCCCTCGTATTTCTAGGAATAGTCGGTTTTGTAGTGGTAAGGATAAGCGGTTTTAGCCTTTTCAAATATTGTGGTGCATTTCTGGAAACTCTGTTTCTTAAGTATTTTTCCTTTTTTCAGATTTGCGCCATTCTGCTAATGGTTAGAAAACCCTATCCAACGGTGATACGTTTCGACGAGGAGAAATATTTTGAAGATTCCAAAACCCGTCTAAAATGTCCCTTCCCTTCCTTAATGGATATGCCCTCAGTTGCCTTATCTGTCATAGTTCCCGCATATAATGAGGAAAAGAGGCGTAAGCATACTTTTCGTCAATTTTAACAATTTGGTACTAATTTTTTAAAATCCTGTTAACGTCTATATATAACTTTGAAATCACAGTCCCACCTATGCTGGACGAAACTTTTGAATACTTGGAGAGGAGATGTCGAAACGAGCGGAAATTTTCATATGAAATTATTGTTGTTAGTGATGGAAGCACAGACCGTACAAGCGAAGTCGTTATGTCATACGCTGACAAGTTTAGTAGCGATAAGATCCGCTTACTGAATTTATCTAAAAATCGAGGGAAAGGTGGTGCAGTAAGACTTGTAAGTTTGTTTTGGAAATCATGTTTAACTTTAATGAATTACAAAAACATATCGCAAACGTTGAAAACGTCTTCAGGGAGTTCAGAGTTGCCGAGGAGCTTTAATTCTGTTCGCTGATGCCGATGGCGCTACTAGATTTTCGGACCTGGATAAACTTTATTCAAGATTTAACAGCACTGTGACAGGCAAGTAAACTGATGCGAGGATTTAAATTACATTGAGTACAATAGACTATAGAATGAGCAGTTTCTGCATATTTCTTATGTTAATAATGAGTGATCCATGTGTCTCTAATCTGAATCCTCCCTGAATACCTTTTGGGCTGTAGATGATTACAAAGGAAATGACTGGAAGTTTCCTTGTATCGTATGCGGTTCGAGAGCACATTTGGAGCAAGATTCTATTGCACAGCGGTCTTTTTTTCGTACTATCTTGATGTACGGATTCCATTTCTTGGTTTGGCTTCTCACTGTACGAAGTATCCGTGACACCCAATGCGGATTCAAATTATTTACGCGGTCAGCTGCTCGAACGTGCTTCCGCAATTTACACATAGAAAGATGGTATACAGTGAATCAAAATGATAAGTTTCTATGCTTTCCGAACAAACTATAATTCATTCTCACATGTTGTATAGGGCCTTCGATGTGGAACTTCTGTACATTGCTGAAGCTTTGCACATTCCGATAGAAGAAGTAGCAGTTTACTGGACGGAGATTGATGGTATGTGAGAAGCGAAATGTGTCACTGTGTATGTACTGCACCAAAAGCTTACCTGTTGAAGGCAAATATTCACAAACTTTGAACTACGTATTGCAGGATCCAAAGTGACACCAGTATGGAGCTGGATTCAAATGGGCTCAGATCTATTACTAATATGGCTTCGATACAGAATCAGGGCTTGGAAACTTTTAACTAAAGGAGAATAAAATGTCTTACCTATTTGCTAGTAGGTCATCTGGATTAAAATCGGATTTTCCATTCATGCATTTATATTTGAATAAATTGAATTTTGAGAACAAGAAATGAAGTACCGAATCTAGGTAGTAATTTTAGTCATAATATCATAACGCTAAATCCATGAATTGAATCCATGGATTTAGCCACGAACAAGCAAAACCCATACGTAGTAAATTACTATGGGTACGTCCTGAGTCCAGAATTATTCGCGAAGTCCAAAATGAACTTTTTGCTTCTGTCCGATTGTTGTGAGCCGAATCAGCAGAATCGATTTAAATAACTACTACTACTGAGATTTTTAAATATTACTGAAATGCCCCAATTGGGTTGATACAAATTATTGGAGGTTATAGCAGCAATTTTAATGAGCCTCAGTTGTGTAACATTCCTATACGAAGCGCTCTCCTGGTTCGTCGCCGCGTAAATATGAATTTGACGTTGAAATGTGCATATATAATGCATAAATCCATAAAAAATTAATATTAGTCGATCTTACTCCTATATGGTAGACGTTCTGTTCTTTTTGTTAATATGCACGACTATACACGGCGACGCAAACATGCAGCTAGACTCAATTGATGTCGAAGTTTTTAGATATGCTCATAGCCTGAAACTTAGCAATCTTTGTTATGACGCATATGCCAGCTGATGTTAAAGTACGCTGGTACTATATTCCTACGGTATAAGAGCTACCGATGCTTAGTTAACCAAATAATAGTAATGAGATGAAGATCTAATTGCAGTTAAAGAACGATTTTGTACTTTTGAAACAATCAAGAATTACCTGTTTTTATCAGAACTAAACGTTCGTGTACACAATAAGAACTAGGATTTTAACAACTTTTAATCAGTTTAAACCGCTGTGGAATTGTAAAAAATAAATGGTGATATATATATTAGTTAAGAAGTTCGTTCTGGTCCAGATGCTGCTGAATGAAGAGCAAGAGTAGATTGTTAAATTCAAGCAAGGGCCATACTTCGTACAAGTTTGAAAAGTGTGATATTTGTACATGATGAGCCTGTAAATGATACTGAAAGCGCAGTTCATTGGGGATTCAGTTTACCAGGTAAGAGCTGGATACTTTTAATTATATATATAAAATTAAGTATATATCAACAATCTCAAAAATTACATGGAATATTAGAGCTTCTCTTTATTACATCGCATGGGTTATTCTGTTCGATTGACTAGGAATTGAAGCTTCGGCTACATACAAAGCACGTTACAGTGAATGCTCGTAGTCTTTTATAAATCAATAGTTCCTAATTATTTAATTTTTCTGCAATGTTTGATGGAATTGTATATACATGCATGTTATTTTGATTGATGTCATAAGAAATATGGTGGATGCGGTTTTTGGAACTCTCAACACGATGAGGTATCGTTAATGAGAAAAAACGGATGTGTTATTAACAAACTTATTACTTTTTATCTGGCACGGCAGTACATAAACCATAGACAAGATCTCTTATTACTCTATTACGGCGAGTAAGAGACAAGTGAAATCTATCAAAAGATGCCATCATTACTGCAAGCTAACCCGAACGAGTCATAGAAAAATTTGCGGGAATAAGTGTGCATACTAATAAGTGCGAAAACTATCTATATGTATTGTTGTGCGAACCACTTTGGTTTCCAACGTTACCGCGGGTTTACTAGATTCAATTCACCCCAAATTCCGTTATGTTTACCTACTGTTTTCCAAATTTCTTAAAAAAATGAAGCACATGCAGCGATAGATATTACTTGTCTCTTTAGTACTCGCTGTGTGTATCAGTCCCCATACCAACAGAGTAAGAGATCTTGTCTGCATTAACCATAGAAGGATTCGATTTTAATCCGCATAGCTTCATTTAACTTATTAAACAAATAACGTTCTTTTGCAAAATCCACACATTCTTTCAACTCATTATCGTAGAGCGATGTTTGACGTAAGGGAGTAGTGGACAGTCAGGCAGCTCCTGCCAACATATGACATAATTGAAAGACGATACCTACGTACGACAACACGACCGCATACGAATTCAGACAAGAAATAATAGTGAAATTAATTTCGGCACCAAATCACATCAATATACAAATACAATTTGTATAAATTCTGGTTCGTCATTGAGTTATGTAATTATTAGTAAAGCTCGTGACTCAAAGCAAAAATAGGTTTTCTGAGCTCGAAGTTATTTTCCCTTTTTGTAGCAGAAGGGAATTGGTAATTACTTTGCATTACAGGGTCGAAAGTACGACGTTTATCAAACATTTCCGGGGATAATTTGAAGCTTTTCATTACAAAGCACTCCAAATTTCAACTGACGACGTCCTACAACCATATAATTCAGTAATTAATAGATCAATCTTAAAAAAGATAGTTGAGAACGTCGTTAACTCTTTGAGTTGCACAGAAAGCTTATAGACGGCAAGGCCTCAGCTGCACCATTCATCACATGCGTAGATGCATATTGGAGTTGCGTTGTGACTGTCACGTTCAGATTACATATTGCCTTTATTAGGCTTATCCAGTAATGAATTGAGCGGAAGTCACATTCGTATTAAGATTCCCGGGTCGAGCTGTAGAAATAGCTGCTTTGTTAGAGCAATGCGATTAAAAGCTAAGCTAGAAAAGTCCATCACTTTGTTGCTGCGTGACTTAAAGTTATGCCTGCGGTGGAAAAATTCGTATTTGGAAATGCTAGACAACAAAGCTCTAATGACTGTTGTAATATACTTAATGAGATTCCAGAAAGTAGCTATTGAAATAAAACTGGGCTTGCATGCTAAGGAAATGCTATGGGTCTAGTTTACATAGGATTTGCATATATACAGTTAGCATATTATGAGTAGAGCGATAACAGTCTGTTGATGCTTATTGAGAGTTGTATCAGAGTTACAGGTAATGGGTATTGATATGTACATTATTTACAAGTATAGTCATAGTCTTACATTTATCGGATGGATGGTATGCTTGATCATGATAAGCGGATACCTAATCGGCTGGAGTTACTGCAATATAAAATTATCCACGGGTGTTTTGCACATCTGGTAACGTTTGCAAGATGGGGATATATTATATGTACATAATTTATGCTCTGATGTTATCGAAAGAATTCTCATTTTAGCATATTGAAATGTCTGGTTGCCGTTGGCAGGTACAAGGGAGGTCAAACCTAAAAAAGTATTATATATGGATAAATTTGTAAAGTCAGCAGTTCTATAAATAAGTTGAATACGGGAAAGGAGTACTTCAGTGCGTAAGATTATTACATACCGAGAAGCAATAGAAGGCTGATTACAAACTTCCTATTTTGTTCGTTTCAGCGTTGTGTGGATCGGCTGGACAAAGAGAGTCTTACAAACTCAATCAGCTCCACCACTAACCAATCTTTCATGGCGGTCGTCAGCTTTGCTTAGAAGTTATTAGACCTGTATGTAGTTATTTCAGGATGGATTGAGGAGGGAAGCTATTCATTCTATTAGCTATTTTGTTTAATATTACAACAGGTTTAGTTTAGCTCTCTGAGGATAAAGACGTAGATAGTCTGGATCTGAGAGTGAAAGGTCTGGTGTCTCGGCCAGTCGATTAGTCTGCGTTGGTAGCTCTTTAAGGAACTTACTTTGTAGTTTAGAGCTATCGTTTTATATTTTAAAATGGGGTTTCATCGTATTTTAGTTTTTGTCATGCTGCTGGTTCAGTTGACAGTAACGGAACCAGAAAATCCGAATTTAGAAAAGTGGTGGAACAATTTGCAAGTCTCGTATCCCAGATACAACGAAACCACAGAATTATTGAAGGAAATGGAAGTAAAGTTTCCCCATTTAGCCAAAACGTATACGATAGGTACGTCTGTTCAAGGACGGGAGCTCTGGGTAACGAAGATAGGGGAAAATATCTCAGCACCCCGACCATTGTTGAGACCAATGGTAAAAATAGTTGCGAATATGCACGGTGACGAAACATTAGGCCGGCAGTTAACCCTCCTCCTAGCAACATATCTCCTTAAGCAGTACGAAGCAAACGATCCGCGGTAAGCAGTAATCTTTTAAGCCTAAATTCAATTTCTCTCTCAAAGAGTGGTGACGTGGGGAAGATGGCACTGGAATCTGTATCACACAGTAATACTCGCTTATTTCTGACAGTATCTCATTTCTGCTCAATTCCACCGAAATTCACTTGTTGCCAACGTTAAATCCGGATGGTTACGAGGCTGCAGTAGAGGGCGTTTGTGAACCAGACGCTGGTAGGACAGGCCGACGGAACGCAAATAGGATTGATCTGAATAGGGATTTCCCTGATCAGTTCGAGGTCCAGGCTGATGAGGATGCTCATTTGGCAGGACATCGTCAACCCGAAACTTTAAGCGCAATGAAATGGATAGCGGACAATCCATTCGTCCTTTCAGCCAACCTCCACGCCGGGGCATTAGTAGCCAGTTACCCATTTGATTCCGTTCCTCTTGAAGTATCGTAAGTAAAAAGAACTTTGTTGAGTAGATATTGTGTTCGCTTTGGGCTTGGATATAGTCTTACATTCATTTATACTTGAACGAATAGGAAAAATGATACTTACCGCGGGAGTGGAACTCCTAGTTTGTCACCGGATAACAAGTTCTTTGTTTTCGTATCTGAACTTTATGCTAAAGCACACAAAACCATGAGTAATTCAAATAACTGTGGAGACAGATTTGATGGCGGAGTAACCAATGGAGCGGACTGGTATAATGTGAGAGGTAAATTATGGACAACTAAGTGATAGTACTTTTCTACAAGACGTGCTTGATTGATGCGTCAACGACCTTCATAGATAGGATTCAATTAATATTTAATTGTAAACTTTTCAAAGGTGGCATGCAGGATTATAATTACGTTCATTCTAATTGCTTTGAAATCACCCTTGAACTGTCCTGCTGCAAATTCCCCAGAGCGGAAAAGATCCAGGAAGAATGGGATAACAACCGCGAAGCTCTGCTGAAATTCCTTGAGGTTGGTCAAGCTGGCGTTCGGGGCATCGTCTTGGACTCTAACTCAAACCCTGTTAAAGAAGCAGTTATAGAGGTGGAAGGTACTAATCATACTGTTCTCGCAACCAACCAAGGAGAGTATTGGAGACTGTTAACTCCTGGAGAATACAAAATCCGTGCCAGACGAAGGAGGTACAGCAATTGTTCACTCAGTGAATCTATTCTTAATGTTGCATGTGAATCATCATATCATGCAAGATTTATAATCGGTGTGCATTCATATTGCTCAGGTATGCTACCAGCGAATGGAAATCGGTTACAGTAAAAAGTTTAACTCCGGAAGTTCTGAACTTTACACTCACGCCGGACACCTCAAGCGGCCACAAAGCATTAGGTACAAATGGTAACTTTATCATTTTGGTTTTCATTACTTGGTACTACCACTGCTGGTGTTAAATGTCTACCATTGAATTCCGAACTTCTCGAAATCTGGAAATAACGTATCAACTTTTTAGACAAAGTAGCTACATGTATAACTTGTGCAAAGATCAATAGTATTATTATTCGAAATGTGATACTTGAAGTTAGTGGATCGACACTTGTCATTACTTTGTATTGGGGAAGCATCTTGAATTCGAAATTTTAAAATACCGGTAATTAGCGCGCTCAAGTTTAAGCGCTATAGGAATTGATGGATCTGAAACATTATTTTATGTCTTTTAAACACTACAGCCTGTCTACCCCTTGAATCCTGATTCGCCATAATATAGAATAAGTACTACAATATATATATGGCCATGCTCGGTCTGAAACATTAATGTGGGCGCTCTAGCAGCAAGTAAAATTAGATAAGAAGCATACTGTCAACCGCGTATAGACTTCGGTTACTACTGTGGCAAGGATAATACACTTGCATAATATGTTTTGGATTTGTTGCTGAAATGTTCAAATTTTTTTTAAAGCGAATGCAGATTGGAGTCATCATAACAATACAGCGTTAGAAGCATTTATGAAACAAATGAGCACCAAATATCCCGATATTACTAGTCTATATTCGGTCGGTAAAAGCGTGGAAGGAAGAGATTTACTCGTACTGGAGATTTCGGACAACCCTGGGCTGCATGAATTAGGTGGGTGATTGCTTTTCGTTTATAGCACCAGCACCACACGTATTTGCTTCGCCAACAGCTCAGAGGGCGCCAACAGCTCAGATGGCGTGCTTTTCGTACACACAGTGCGAAGTCTGCATTGTTTTGCTTATATTTCTTCAACTCGTGTGATTATAAGAGCTTATTCACTGAAAGGCTTCATTCTGAGCACGCTACAATTTTTAAGTGCATACATTTTTTGTTTAGATTTTTGTGGGTTCCTCAATTATTTTCATTAATTACAATGTGGGTGTGATTTACAGGCGAGCCCGAATTTAAATATATTGGCAACATGCATGGGAACGAAGTTGTTGGACGGGAGTTGCTAATACATCTGATCGACCATTTATGTTCGTCGTATGGGAACGATGACTCCATTACAACTCTAATAAACACGACGAGAATCCACATTATGCCATCTATGAATCCTGATGGTTATGCTCGGGCTAAAGAAGGTACCATTTCAGGGAAGGGCTAAAACGCAACGTTATAACGACAATGATGCATGACTTGCAGCTTCATGGTTACAGGGGACATTCAGAGTCTTCTGGGACGACCAAATGCACACGGTGTGGATTTGAACAGAAATTTTCCTGGGAGATTTGACAAGGAATTTGGGAGATTGCCAGAGAATGATCCCAGGAAAGCTGCAAGAGAAAACTTAGTTCAAGAACCTGAAACTGAGGCTGTCATAAAATGGATGCAAAGCCACAATTTTGTACTGTCAGCGAATTTGCATGGAGGGTCCCTTGTTGCTAATTATCCCTTTGATGATTCCTTGTCCGGTGCATCCGAGTATTCGCCTACCCCCGACGATGCTATTTTCAAGAAATTAGCATTGGGATATTCCAAGGTAATTGTTTCAAACACTAGGGAGGGACTCGCAATTCAATCTTGTTGAGCTGCTGAAGTACATGCAGAGTTTTCAATTTCAGCACCATATGTCGATGTCCAATGGATACCCTTGTCCAAAAATAATCCCGAATGAAAAATTCAAAGATGGTATAACTAATGGTGCTGAATGGTATGTAGTTAATGGAGGAATGCAAGATTGGAACTATCTTTACACGAATTGCTTCGAAATCACTCTGGAGCTAGGGTGTGTCAAATTTCCGAATGCTTCTCATTTGTATTCGATTTGGATCGCAAATAAAGCCAGTCTATTAAACTTCCTTGAGCAGGTACAAATTATAGCATTGTAATTTCGATTGTAACCATCTTCCGTTTCACTAAAATCATTCGTATTCAATACAGGTCCATACGGGCGTATCAGGATTTGTGATGGATGAGAATGCGAAGTACGTCGGTGGTGCAAAAATCCGCGTACAGGGAAATGAACACGAAGTTTATGCTGGATCTGGTGGCGATTTCTGGAGACTTCTTCCGCCAGGAACGTTTAACATAACTGCTCAGCGCGATGGGTATGCCCAGACATTCATAAAGGTTTTTATATACACTTTACGAGGGAAAGTTGCAATCTTGTATTGAAAAACTGCTGTTCACATAGGTACATGCCGTCTACGAAAGAGGTTGTAATTCAGAAGGAAAAACAACCTGAGCAAGTCAATTTTACTTTAATAGCCCAAAAGTACACAGATTGGTCAGAACAACATGATTTTGGTATCGCTGAAAATTTGAAAACGGAGGAACTTTTGCCGGTAACGGAGGACTCTTTAAACCAGATTATGTCAGAAAATTGGGAAAACATAGACCACTCTATGATCGGTGGCTTTCATCATTTGACAATAACTGATGGGGTAAGTTTTCCTAAAGGAGTAATGTGACTAGTTTTAAAATATTAAATAAATTAACTTGCAACTCTGCTGACTTATCTTTTCGCAGGTTGGATCGGCCGATGATCGAAAAATTCATGTTGGACTTGTTGGTGGTGTACTCAGTGGAGGAGGAGATGACCTACTGTTAAGGCTTAGCCGCCACTTAGCCAAAGGATCGAAAGAAAAACAAAGCCGTGTCATGGAAATAATGAGGAAAGCGACAATCCATATCTTTTTTACATCAGCCATCACTAGCGCAGGTATGTAGACGTTTTACACTCCCATATGGTGGCTTCAGTAGTATGTTTCTGGAGAAACTAATTTTCAGTATTGTATTGCAAGAATGCCACTCAGAAATCAGCATGGAAAGAATAGATGAACTGGCTCGATTACTATCAGCAGCTCTCGGAGAAGTTCATCTGGACGTAGCCGTGTCTTTGGAAAGCGGTGGCAAATTCTTGCAGTAGGTTGAAAATACGACAACGGAAGCTTCAATAGGTTCGTAGAATTCTGCGATAATCCAACAAATAATTCCATTGCAGTCCACCAGCACATTCGACTAAGGTTCATGAAAGTTTGAAGGAAATCTTCCAAGGCGAAAATAGCGTGGCTTGCTCGGATGACAGGCCGAATATAAATGTGAAGAATACTGCACTTGAGAAAATGAGCGACATGGGATTGGTAAAATTTCTGCTATTTCAGTTGGGGTTATTACTAATTCGACATTGCGAAGCGTATGTTAGTGTTTTTTGTTTTTTTTCAGCTTTCGTTGGGAATGATGTGCTGCGAAAATCCAACTGGTTTCGAAGTCACAAATGCTTACGTTGAGCACTTAGATCATCTTATGGAAGTACTGGAGTTGAGTTTTCAAGGTAGAAGTTTATACGAATAATTTTAATCCCAGTTTTCATATGACTTACTGTGCATAAATTTGATGTAGGTATAAACGGGCAAATCTTTGATGGATTCGGTCAGCCCTTCAGAGGAGCTGAGGTTGTCATAGTGCCTCAAGTAGGAAGTCAAGAATATCCTCGAATAAGTTTGAACGACGGATTCTTTGTTCACATGCTTCCAATGGGAAATTACGTTGTGAGGGTATCTTGCTTGGGATTCGAAACGAAATCAGTTTCAGTATCAGTGTTACCGAAAAATATGACGCCGTTGAAAATTACTTTGGTTAAGTCCTCTACTAAAACTCCTGCAACAAGCTCAAGCAATCATCGTTTTTTCTATCCACGTAGAAAGTTCGAGGACCTAAAGAAAAACTACATGGACATGCTTGATATTTACAGGTTGAGTAACTTCCTATCCTGAGTTCGTCATTAATAGCTGACCTGGAAGGGAACCCAAAAATACGCGGTTAAATGTTTTTTCGGAAAAGTTTCGAATAGAGGAATAGGAGAATTTAAGAGTACTTCGTGCTAAAAAACGGCACCCATCCCCATTAATAACTGTACTGTGCTGAGTGCTGGTTCAAAGTTTGAGATATGGGGATCCTGTTACCCATTTGAAGTCTCCATCCATACCACGAGCGTGGACGGGGACGGGATATCAGTAAATTGGATCTTCATATCTCAAACTTTGAGCTATCAAAGCTCTTAAACTAGGTACTTGATGGGTGTCGTTTAATGCATGAAGTACTCTTAAATTGTCCTCTATTCAAAAAATTGTCGCAAAAAAGTTCGCAGTGTATTTCTGGTTTCCCTTCTAGGTGAGATGTAAGAATTGATAACCTAATCTTGTCCTTGCTTTGCAAATAGTACGGATCGCAAAGGAGAAATTTTGAGTCTAAGACTCGGATATCAACATTGGAGAAGGATTGCATTAGTATTTAAAGAGACCTCTATATCCCCAAGTGTTTTGTTCAACTGGACCGAGGGATACCTCAGGAAAATTTCCAGTCCAAAAGACAATGGGGTTCAGTTTAATTTGTTGATGAAAGATGGAAATGGTAAGTTCTGCTACGTTGAAGCGCAACATTGTTACAATTCAAGCCTTGTTTACATTAATATGATTAAAATTATCATAGAAACGGCCGGTGGTCTCGGTTCCGAAGCTATTGAAGAATGGGTTCTATCAAATCGTTTCGCAATCGTGCTTAACATTTATTGCGGGTCGGCTCCCATGTCAGGAAGTGGAAGTACAGATAATCACTTTTCAGAAGCAGAAAAAACTGTAAGGTTCTTAAGCTACAATTTGTAAACATTACATTGAGACCATAGCGTATTTAAATCAATTGGTTTCTGCAGGTTGTTCAAGCTATCAAAAATCGAATAACTGATTTTACTGGGGACCAAAACTTGCGGTACCAGTCAGTGAATGATCCTGTCCGGAACATCACCGAAGAAATAGAGGTAAAATTTGGTTTAAGCCCTTCAAAATGCTTAAGTTTAATTACTGATATTAATGTACTTTACAGGCTATTCATAAGAAAACTGGAGCTATAAGCCTAGTGTTCCCGTTTGGCTGCAGTCAAAACCAGTCAGTAAACGATAACAAGCTTATTGAAGTTCTACAGTTTTTAAACTCTACTAAGGTGGAAGGAATTCATGGTAAGAAGTCGGAGGAGTTAAATCAATATAGTAGTCGCAGGTAAACCTATGACTGTGAAAATATATGGTATAATTTTTTTCAGGATACGTAACGTCAACCCAACATGAACCGCTGCAGAATGCGGTACTTGTTTTCAGTCAAAATTCTACTAGAGCTTGGACTGACGGGCTCGGCCATTTCGAGAAAGCTTTGCCGACGGGCCAGTACACTGTCGAGGTAGACTTTAATTTTCATAACGCAGATTATTTGAATTACAGCAGAAAAATAATCGTTAAATTTTTTTCAGGTATATGTGAGTGGGTATCATCTAGCAAAGAAAGACGTCGTCGTCATTGGCGGAAAATTCTCTCAGGTTGTATTTTCAATGGAGAAAGATGAAACAGTATGGGGCCTTCCTCGTTTAGTATTCGTGCTCTTGTTAGGTATTAATTTCACCCGAAAGATGCTTCTCAATTTTATAGTGAAGTTACACTAGCTGAATCTTCCCTATCTAAAATATTTTGCTTTATTTCAGCGTTAATCATGTTAGTTTCAATCGCTATGTGCTCGTTTCTTGTGGCGTGCTGTCGTCAAAGGCGAACAAAGACTTCGGACAGTTACGGATTTTTTCAAATGAATTCTAATTCTCTTTTCGAAGATGAAGACGAGCAACTTTTCTCCAGAAAAGATAAACAATTGCATGGTAGGAACAGAACTCTAAGATGATATGATTTAATGCTTTGAATGTCAGCATTTCAATTAATTTTTTCTTGGAATTCTTCGCTCTAACTACTCTATATCTATTTCAGAAAAACCACTAACTTCCCTGGATTTTGATAATAGTGATGACTCGGATATGGATTCCACATCGAATAATGAAATTCTAATAGCTTCAGGTATGCGACAATGGGGACGGCGCGAGGATTATTAGAAATCTATAATCACAGATAGTATTGGGAACTCCAATACTCGCGTGTAACCATAAAATAACCAAATACTGTCTTAACTTTATACTTTTTAATTTTGCCGGGCATTTTTACTGATTTTAACTGATTATTACTTACGGCTTTTGGGTTATATTTTAATAGTATCCGGAAAGAGAAATGTGTAAGATTTTACTGTATCTTTCTTAAGTATACCTTTAAGATTTTTTTTAAATCTCATGTTTTACTTGGTGTCTTATGTGGGGTGCTATTTATTTAGTATCCTGTTTTGGATTTGTTTTTATCAAAACTTTGAACATAGAATAGAAATGAAGTATGTTAATGGCATATATTGACACAAAATGCATTTTATCCGCGTTGCGTACGCATTAAGTCAAATTTATCTACTAGGGTCCTGTCTCCAAGCAATAAGCATTTACTGTTTAACTTACTGTGTTACGTCAGAGCTAGTATAATCAAAATGCCTGAAAGTTGTGATGTTTCATATGCACTGAAATGAAGCAATATACTTTGATTACAAAGACTGAACCACATTTTGAAGAAGGTATCTTAGAACTGTTAGGAATATTCGATGCAATATTCGCTGTGGAGTTAAAAACTTCTGACATGGAGGTCTACATGTTTGTATTTGTATCGTCGAGAAAATGTTGTGGGTAAAACTAATACATCGTAACTCAAGGAGCAACCTGGCTTGAACTGAGGTGTTTCAATTTCAGTTTCATGTGTGTCATTTTAATAGACTCGGCGTTAATACATCATGTGCACAAGAAATAAAAAAAACCATATGATATTGCGAATACTCTGATTTTTGTTTTTCGTTGTTGATTTTTCTAACTCGTTTTCTCGTCATTTTGAAAGTGTGATTTTATTTGTAATTGACAAATGCATACGTCATGAATGACAAACCACATCTTCCGAACTTATGTCCATTACTGCAAGTTTCACAATTACAAGTGCATACTTTCGTTTAGCTTGTGTATGCGTCCAACACATATGCGACAGAAGCAAAGCAACACTGCCTGTAGCTTATGAAATTAGTAGTTCAGATGGTCCTTAATTAATGAGAAAAAGTCTGGCATTTCGAACATGCGCTTGGAAAAGCTAAAAGAATTTAGCTGAAAAATTGGCACTTTTGTTTTCCTTTGGTCGCGTAAAATAATTTCCTAACTCTGAACGCCCACTCCGAAATACTCTATCAATTAACATATTCAGCAGTAAAGCAGCAGTAGCTTCGCCGATTTTTGCATTATCGGCCTATTTAGGACTACAAATACTCCCCGAAATTCGAACCGACTACACAGCTAATCTCCTTAGTTCGACCACCACGAAACTAGCGTTAAGAAACTAATTAGTTATTTACTGATTAACTTAAATGCCATTTAGCCGAAAAAATTCTTCTTCTGAGAGTAAATTACGGAGTTGCTTCTCATGATCTGATACCCTGGGAGCTATAATTGCAATGTAATTTAGGTGATTAGCTTTAATTCGTTCTGGTTCACTTACTAAGCTGGTATTGACTTCAAGTAGCTTAGCCATCATAGATGCCCGAAGGACATAAGGAACAGGATGGCTCTCACAATCAATCTGTAATTCGAAATTACAAATTATATATCCCGCTTTTATAGCCGACTATAGCAAAGATAAAAAAATGTATACCTGACAGAGGACGGATGTGTTGGTTAACATCTGAGCGCCTTTCTTCCCCTTGCCTTTAACTTGGTTATCCAGACGGTTCAATGTTTGCGAAACCTACACGTGAAGGATAAATTTAGTTATTTTAGTTTTTTCGATAATAGAAAAAAAGAAATAAAGGGGAAATAACTTACCTGAAAGTTGACAGCCTTAACAGTGAGGTTATTTTTAAGAATGGGATGTGTAGGGGCCAACTTAATGACACAAAGCTTATTCGAGTGCACGAGAAACATGTAGTCACCGTCATCAGAATCACGTATGTATTTCCTCGTATAATATCTGTCTTCAACACGGCGCATATCAAATTTACCATCATCAAACTCATCTAAAATCGAGGGTGGTGCCATAGTGACCTTAGGTTCTACAGGCATTATGAAAGGCTGCATCTCTATTAGCATAAAAAATAGTAATGATCAACTTTAATCCAGAATTGTTTATAGCAAACAAATTATCTGCAGAACCTAGCTTCTTACCCCTCTCCTGTCTTTTTATAACACTTATTCCGCGTTTTCACTAGAGTTTTTACTACGTGCTAAATGACCCTTTGCTGCGGATTTTTCGAAGTTAGCTTTTTGTTTAGCTTGTCTCTGTAATTAAATATAACACATGCCATCATAACAAATCTTAAGAATTACATGCCCACGCAATGTTGATAATGGTTGAAAAATTGCTTATATATTGTCAACGCAGTTTTGTTTTAATTACCTCTTTCTTCAAACACCTTTGAAGGGCAGATTCAATTTCATTACAGGCTCCAAAAAATTTACCAAACTTGCCCTAAAGACAAAGAAATAGTAATCAGTTTGTTGACTTCACGTATAGCTCATTTACACCCAGATCATCTTTTCCCTTTT
This sequence comes from Sminthurides aquaticus, assembly GCA_906901655.1. NCBI lineage: Eukaryota > Metazoa > Arthropoda > Collembola > Symphypleona > Sminthurididae > Sminthurides > Sminthurides aquaticus. Next base: position 2,081,787 of record CAJQTT010000001.1, read on the forward strand.
CATACCTCCTTATGACACTTGCTCAGCGCATCTATAAGCTCGTTGCATTCAGGTGTGTGGAGGTGAGGAGACAAATTCGTATGCATTCAGACGGCAGCGTAAACAACGCTAACAGAGGATAATATTTACGGGCGGTTAGGTAAAAAAGCCTTCACGTTGCTGAACAGTAGGAAGATCGATAGGAGAAGGCGGTGAAGGGTCACGGTATCGATTACCGGAAGAAAAGTTTAGTTGTGAGGATGGTGAATTGTTTGCGGCTCGTGCAGCTACCAATCGACTTTTAGCCGTTACTTCTCTCGCCAAATCGTGTTGTAAATGAAGGAGGTCTTCCCGATCCGAAGACGATCTTCCTGACGACGTCGAAGAGTACGAAGAATTGTACGAATGGTTTGAAGAAGCGTATAGTGGCTGCCGTGAAATAGCACTGGTTGCAGGGCTACACACAAAAAAGTATCAATTCAATTAATCAACAATATATTATAATAAATGACGGAGTTAAAAAATTTACACCCGCAAATATGTAGACAAGATCTCTTACTCTCTAGGGCGAGTGTGTGTAGCGGTTCCCATACCAACAGAGTAAAAGAGATCTTGTCTAGCAAATATGCAACTCCAATACCACCGGTCTTTCAAAACCTCCAAAACTCCATCACAAAATTACTGACTTTGCTTGCGAATGCAGCAGTACAAAAGAATATGTCCATTAAATGTGTACGACATGAACCCAGAAGATCAATTCGATTCGAGCATCTCTCGGCTTTATAATTACAATTCAAGAAAATTAGTATCGCTATTATGAATGAAATAATACATATAAATACAATATATTTCGATTTGGACAAACTCCTCCGACATGAAAATCGATTCTTCAACGAAAGAAATGGTAGGCCAGTTCCATAAAAAAATTCAATTCAAATCCTTTCCAATAATAACATAGTAACAACTAATTCTCATTATTTGCCACTAAGTTTAAGTACCAACCTCTCCAATTATAGATAATCAAAGCTAATGATGACTTCACTTAACACGTATAGGTAAATAAATCAAATCTTTCAATCAAATGCAAGTTATGCAACCGTTTTCTTTAACTTGGGAGTTTTCTAGTTAAACTACCCACAAATCAATTTACTTTCTCATGGATCAACTTGAATTAAGTAGGACCAGTCAAACAGTTCCGCTCACATAATCTATTAAATAACTACTCTAAAAACTACGAATAATTAACAGTTATATTAATAAATTTGCTCACCCTCACATTGCACATCAGTATAGTATCCGTGCAAATTCCGCGTGTTTCGTATAAATATAATGTTATGAAGCCTAACACACTATGCATATAAAGCGACTTCTATGGTACCTCTGCGATCTGTCTTCCTATAATCCCTAAAGAAGAACATTGGATACGGCGAGATCCAAAAGTAAAGATGCGATAGCATCCTTATTTGAGGATCCGGCTTCCGATATACACGCAGATCTTATTAGCATTGCAGCGTATCCCCGTGAAGGGAATCCATATTAACCATACTCTCCGATCATTCCCAAGGCATCCAGAAATCGGAATGAAGGGGAAAAGTGCAACATAGGGAACCGCGAAAACCAATTGTACAGTAATTCGCGTGATTTAGCAGAAAAAGTGGGGAAACTTGAAATTTGGCATTGTTTGCTCCTATGCCTTAAGCATAGGCAGTAAACTCAGTCGACTGAAGAGCTCCTTGGATTCTGGGAAATTTGATTCCGTTTGAGGAAAATTTTTACTGGAAAATATTCTAAGTCCCAGCCGTAGCCGTGGATGGCAGTATTACAAGTGGGGTTTCTAATAAAAGGTAGGTACGAGTTTCATTAATCTTTTCTAGTGAGATAATTGTGCTTTCCTAATTATAATTGTTATTATATTTGTAACACCAATAACACTGTGTTTCTTTTTTAACAGGTCGGATTCCGCTTATTAAAGTTGTAGGATGGAGAGTTATTTATCACAAGGAAGGAGCAACAAAAGCCAAAATGTAAGCTGAAGATAATTCTCTATATGAATTTAATTGCGAGTACGTGGATCTTATGCTGCATGAACTTAAATTGGGATTAGTTATTATTAGCAAAATTTGTTTTGACATTGACTTTTTTAATCCACAGTTATCAATCTAACCATAGGATTTGGATGTCATGAAGAGGAAGGAAGGAATCACCAGTGGTTATGAAGCTGCTTTCGCCATACGAGCCCTTTACCAGCATGTAAATATAAAATACGAGATATTGTAATTACTACCACATTTAATTAACTGAATAAATTATGGTTTCGTTATTTCAATGCGACGGATTAGTGCATACATTATTCATGACCACATCGCGATCTATGAGTATGCAGATACTAGGCATCCACAAGAATGGGTAAAAGCAGGATATATGAGCATCTCCAGTTTCAGATTCCCGAGCATCCGTATTCTTGGATGCGGAAGAAATCTCTATGGTTGGATGCAATATGGGCGCCACGGTGCAACAGAATGCACTTTCTAATCCTTAAAACCAGTATCCAAACTGTCCACCTGGCATACAGGGGAATTACGAATCCCAAGATCTTTTTGCTTGCATGAAAAGTTTATGGGGGGATCCGGCTGTACTCAGTTCAGCATTTCAACTCATACGGAATCACACCACATGCCACATATATACACATCAGCACATTATAGTGCCTTTTGTAAAAATGTTCGCGGTAGGGCGCGATGGTAATAAATTCCACAGAACAGAGAAGAGAGGTTCCCATGTGAATGTAATGCTAGGTACATCTTGGTGCTTTCCTCTTATGACTGATTCCTATCGCCGTTAAGAAAATACTGCATGAAAATAGGACATAATGGCTTCTTTAGCATAATTAGTATAGTTAAACCTTTTAAAAGTAGGCCCTTGGCGTTTACACGATAATTAAAAATTAGTCCAACATTAGTACACCCACATAATTCAGAAACGGATCTACATTTACTTCAGGCAGGGCTTTCTTGAAATGAAGGAACAAATAAAAGCTTCAGTTCTTTGCATTAATTCTTAACCTGGACGCTGTTCAATTCGATAAAAAAAAGATTTAATTCGGGGGAGGGGAGGGGGAGTTCCAAATCAAGAGGAAACCCGATGTATTTGCTCCAAGGAGAAAAAATCCCTTAGGAGTATCCTAAACTGATCTTATCGCAAAAACGACATTTTTATCATTCTTCTTCTCTGTATTTGTTGGTAAATTGGCATAGCTCGTTTTTTATCAACTTGCGCTGTAATAAATATTGTAGAAGACATTCAATCCTTGGAGAACATGTGCTAATGTGAAAAGGAGTTGTATTTCCGAATAGATTACAAGCCATCTCGAGGCAAGACAACACATGTACCGGCTTCTCCTGTTGGTGGTTTCTATCAAGGTTCGAGGCTTATCTCTGATCTCTGTAACTAAATCAACTTTAGATACTGAGAAATCCGAACCTTCTATGCCTAAAACGTAAAGACGCTATTTTGGGAGCTTTCCAAACCTAAAGTAATAAATAAATGGGACCACGCAATCCCTGCTGCTACACATACTACTTGCTTAAGTAGAGGAAAGGCTGGAAGCTGTTTTGTTCTACGGTTACTTACGAAACGTTCAAGAATCCTTAAGAATCTCTGTACAACTGAACATCTAAATTTGGCGAGTATCTGCTCATAATCTGAAATCTGAATACCCAAGAAAGTTTATTATACGTAGGCAAGCCTGCTTTATCTTATCTCCAAAGGATTTGTCAATGAAAGGTGTCATATATAATCAGCAGTCATGATGAAAGAATGAGGGAGAGCTAGTACATACTTTGTTCGAACAGTTCCAACAAAATTCACTTCCTCTCTGCTTTGAACCGAACCTTTCCGTAAATTCCTAGCTGTCAGACTGAGTCAATTAGTTTTGGAAACCGTTTTTCTAGCGATTAAGGTCTACTAATTATTTTGCCAAGACCTGTAAGCGTAATAGCTAGAAAATTGTAATTGTTTCGTCGAAACTTTTAACTTACTGTGGGGAAGACGGAGCGTTGACACCAGCTAAGGACCAGTCACAGGAAGACGAGCTTCTGGGAGGCAATCTGTTACTATTAAGGCGGGAGTTTGCCGGTGTCTTTTTTAAAGAGCTTGCCACAGGCCTTCGAACAGGGCTAGATGATTGCACAAGGCCAACCTCTTTGTCCAGATTTAAGTGCTGATGAAGTTCTTGGTGGTAGCTTCCTCTCTGACCCGAATGACTGCGTGGGTAATCTGAGCTTGACGAGTATCTGTCCAGGTAAGGACTCCGCCTTTGAACTATCACCTGCCCCCTACCCGGTGGCACGGATGTGGGGAAGGGTGAACGGTTGGCGGGTGGGAGGACTAGCGGGGTTGGCCCCGAGCCGTTGGATTTTGATAAAAGTCTGCAAATAGCTTCAGCCTTTTGTATTCTTCGTTCCTCCTCTTCTGGTGGTAACTGTTCCCTTTCCGGGATATAGCGTTCCGGTATGAGGATTTTATTCGGCGTTCCAAGCACACGGTCAATTAGTCCTTCGTCAAAATCGAAATCGTTCTTCGTCGAAGTTGATTTGACAGGGACAGGACGGCGATACATCAGATCAAACGGGTCCATTCGTCCATTTTCTGTCACCAACTTGGTGCTCAATATCCTTGCAGTTATTTGTTGTAACCTTTTAAACGAAAGACGGGATTTAATTTGTTTTCACCTCGATTTTTCATGCATATGATTATCATTAACGGAAATACGTGGCAGAAATATGCAATATTTAACACATTGGAAATTTTCTAAACATTTAGGCATAAATTCCCTGCGAGTTAGTGATTCTCGATTCTAACCCCGTCTTTGTAATTAAACCCTCCTTCTTATGTCCCTTTACATTTATGTATTATTTTAGAGTCGCAAGAGACGGATTACGTGTCTAAAGCAATTCACACTTTGGGATTTAACTCATCCAAAACCTATTTGACTCTGTCTTTCAGTTTTAGAAGCAATATACATGAAATTGCCTTAAGGCTACCTTCTTGCGATGCAATTTGTATCTCACTGTACTGCTCCACAAGTCGTTTAGAGTGTCATTAAATCTACAGAGCTTTACTCTACGCTGAATTAGAGTTAGAGCTAATGCATACGTCTTATATGTCTTCGGTGAAATACTAGCTGAATAAAAACAACAACACGAGTCTCGCTTCAACTTGTTTTCCCAACCAGCCACTACTGCTGTCGTGTCGTAATTATCCCATGGTATTGCCTTAAGCAAGCCGCTTTATTATTCGCGACTGAAGTTAAACTTTTATTTGGAAATTTAATTCCATTTTGCCTTTAAGGATTTGACACCTTAAAGGTGAAACTTTGTCTCGAATAACCACACATGGTTTCCATGCATGCATACTAAAATACTAAGTTTGACGACGGAGTTTGTGCCTTGCACGGATAAAATTCCTGCTGATAAAAATTAAAATACGCTCACTTTTCAAATAAACACAACACAAAAGTATACCCTTCAATTACTGGCAACTGCTAATCCAGTACCGGGGAATAATCTTCCGAGCAAATATTTACTTTCCTATAAATATTTACTCGGATTTTATAAACCCTGGGCACTAGGAGAAAAAATCCTTAAAGAGATTTGAAGCTTGCATACCTTTCAATTCCCCTCGTTTGGAGTTTTAAACTTGCACTTTCAGCACAGAATTTCCTCTTTTCTTTCAAATTGTATTGACAAAGGCACAATATTTAGCTAATATAGTTTATCAAATTTAATTAAATCGTAGTATCCTCTCAAATTCTTTTGAACTTTCCTTTTCGTTGTAAAGTTTGCCATTAAATAATTTTGCACGTAGAGATTTATCCTCAGAATACTTTGTCTCGCAGTGCGGGCTTGAGGATCAACAAACGTTCTCAAGCTTTATTTTGGTGAACACGAGGAATTAATTAATTACTGCAGCAAAAGGAGTAATACAAAATCTGTTGAAGGACTCAAGACGGAACGAGTAGCGCACATGATGAGTCCTAAGGATTGAAACGAACACTAAACACTGGGACCCCTCTTCAAAACAAACTTCTTCAGAAGTGTGAGCGTGTCTATCTCTATATAGCCTGTTTCCCTCTCTGAATTGCTCAGTCCTCTTTTTGGGTATATACTCTTTTCTCCTTCTTTCTTCTCATCCCTTTCTGCAATAATCCACCATCTCAAATTCAGACATTACGACTTGTGTTGCGTATTGTGTAACTTTGTGTATAGAAAGTCTTGATGCAGACAAAAAGTCATTATGGCACATTCCTTGGCCAAATCTCCCCTACCAAGAGCAGAGTCCTAGCATACCATAGGAGTAGCAAGAAACCAGAAAGAAACAGGGAGTGGAATTGTGGAATACATGGCGAAAAGACCCAAATTAAATCCCTGTTGGACCTCCTTCAAACAACCAGCCACTTCTCACATCAACCAGGAGTAAACCATCCAAGGATCTTTTGACATCTGCCTTTTCCGAAGCCCAAGATTTCTAGACTCTGCCTTTTATCAACCAAATGCGGACTTTTTTCTTACTCAAGCCCGAGGAATTCATCCGCAATTCTTCCTCATATTTCTTATCCTCACACTAGCTCACATTTTCTAGATGATCATCTCATTCCCCAATCTTACCTACCGACATACCTACCATCCCTCTTTCTCTAGCTCTTTCTGCGCTAAAAGTCCAGTAAAACCGCACGGAGAAAGCTCAATTTACGTTCACTCAAACTTCACTCTCTCCCTCCGCTTCGCATCATCCATGCATCCACAACCGTTGTCCATATTTGATATTTGTCTCATGCCCGGTTAACCACTCCGTTTCTCTCAAAAGACAACAAGCGAGAAGCTTTATACCCATGAAAACTTGACACCCGATTGGATAACTCCAATTAAGTAAGACTTGTCATCAAGTAAGACAGGTTCAGGCAAACGCACAGGTACACTTGCGTACTGCTCCTTCTCAACATTTCCCTGAAAATAAACCTTTGAAGCGGTTAGTATCACCACATGGTGCTACACGCTCCAAGATTTTAAACTAAACGTCAATGACGATATTTTCCACAGCTAACGGATGTAGTTATGATTGTAAATGCAAAACATCTTATCAGCAAAAGTAAAAATTGAAGAGGCTCATTCTGGGCTCTGATTGGAACCATGAGCCGGGGTTGGATGAGCAAATAGTCCCCAAGGACAAGTATGAGAGGAAAGGGTCCGGAAGGCAAAAAAAGCTTGAAAACTGACTCTATGCTGTATAAAGTTTCAAATTCTCTTTAACTGCTTTCATTCATTATTTTTCACATGATCATTCATTTTGCAGCAACGTTTAAGTTAGGATTCCCCCTCCGGTTTATATACCTGCATAAAATTAAACATGAATGAGCTTGAAGTTTGCTTCATGTGATTTGAAACTTGGCAAGGTCTGGAATCCTTTCCTTGCCCAGTTTACCTTCCGATAAAAGGCATGGATGGAGGGGACGGGTGGTGGGGTGTAAAACCAATAATCTCTGGGTTGCAAACATATCATATCAATACGTCCTTAACTGTCTACCTGCCTACCTTCCTTCAGCATTCAATTTGTATACAGTGCATTAATTTTCTCATCAAAGGCTTACAGAGAACGTAGCTCTCGCCAGTGGGTGAATCATATTGAAGAGGAGAAGGTATTCGGGTAAAAGCCGCTTATTTCCTTCTCCTCCCTACCATTGACAGTCAGTCTTCAAGAACAAGAACATCTTTACTTTTTACTGACTGGTGAAACCTTAGGAGAGGCAAGCAAAAATTGCATTACCTGCCCTTCTGCCTACGCCATTCCTATTAAATCTAACCTAAGAAAGACATAACGACACGTATTCTGCATCTCCTCAAGCTATTACTATTTTTTGTGCACATACATCCCCTCATACACATGGTAATAAACAGGTTCGCATCATTAAACACCTAGGAGAGGTTCCAATACTTTACCTAATATATATACTTTCAGTCAATCTAATCCCCGTCAGCATTGCATTAGCAACAAACCGAATAGGATTTCTTGTTTCTTTACACGCTTATCTTATTCCTCGTCGATTTAAGTTAATGATGCAACACATTGTAATGCGTATCCAGCGTTACATTCGATGGGATTCAAACCATCCAAGATGGCTAACAGAATATTGAGAACCAACTTTTTACTATCATTTATCACAGATGAGTAGCACACACATATTCTCTACATTATGTACATGAAAGAATCCCATTTCGAAAGGTTCAGATAAGCTTCTCTATCAGTATAACGAAGCAATGAGGAAACGTGGTCCTTGACGTATCTCTCATCACAGAGCATTTTGTTGTCACTTGTCAACCCCTTACATCATTAAATCCCAACCTGCAAGACCGCTAATAATTTCCCCAAAACAGCTCACCTTAATTAGTATCGCACACGGATGAATTGAGCGTTCAAGGTTTTTTTTGTTCTCCACTCATTAAAATTTCAAAAATTAGGTAATGCAATATAGGTGCTGCAGAAGCCATTGAATTTTTAAGGACAAGGGAAAGCTTCTCAATCACTAATTGTATTAGGAATAGGATGTTAAGACATGTCTCCCTAACTCTATGATTTTAGTTAGTTGTGAACATTCTGTCATGTAGCAGCCATGTTACATGCCAGTTATAGAACAGGAATCACGTCCATCATAATAATAATATTTATCATCGTCATTGAATATTTCCTGAATTATACTTTGCTTGGTTCGAACTGTCCACATCTATCGCAAAGATCATAGCAAGAAATAATACCATGATACAGAAATGGTCAGTGTAGCTCATGATTTCACTGGGATGTGCAGGTATTATAATTCTTAGGATGCAATCTTTAAATTTGGTTTCAAAGCATGCGGTTTAATTGTTGATTCGGAGGTGTGCTAGCTGAAGCTTCCGTTTGTAAGGAAAGGAAGGTAATGAGAGTGGCTGCTTTAAACGTTTGTTCATTGTTAACTGGACTGAGGATGCTGACGCTGACGACGTTTCCCTAGAGTTCTTCCCTTCCACTCTTCACTCTTGCTACTTGTGCAACTAATTTCCCTGTTTAGGTAAATCTCATCTGTGTTGAGTGGCTGAGTTTGTGAGTTTGACAATAAGACTGGTGCTTTTGTTAAAAAGTGACACAGATACGATCATTGGATTGAATGAAGGAGAGCGGAGGGGCAAGGAAAGGACAGAGATGAATTGACTGAGGATATCAGGATCTCGAGCACATAGAGTAAGAGCAATAAAGTACTTCCCGTACACATATAACTGGGTGTGTGATTAAAAAAGAAGATCAGGAGGAAAAGATTTGCGTTAGGTGTGGAGGAAGGGAGTAGGGATGAAGGTATGCATTAGACAATCGTGCATTTAGTTTACGTTTCCATCAGCTCTAATAATTTACAAGTTTCGAAAAATGGTAATTCTCCTGCAGACGATTCTGATGAGGTTTCATTCCAAATACAAATCGACTTTTGTGGCAAAAGCTTCCTTCCTTCCTTTCAATCCACTAACTCACAGTCGGTCAATCCTCTTGCTTCTCCCACCTTCAATGCATGCCATTCAATTTTATCCACCTAGATTCCCCTTAATTGCACATTCTCTAAAGAGCATTACAAGCTGTATTCCTTACTTATATAAATTTACACTGCATAGCTGCATGCACACGATGTTCGCACTGGTTTTATTTTACGTGTGCTTTCGCAAAGGACTACGTAGCACAGCGTTAAGACAAAGGTCTTTCAATGGGCATGATTATCGCTATTAACGCTTTTAATAATGTTGCAACCTTTCGGCCAATTTATATTCACTCACGAGAGTTAAATAATATTCCTAAAGTAGCTACTTGAAAATTGAGTGTCCTCGAGAAAAAGCAATTTCCTCAAACATGTAAACTCTCATTTGGAAAACGTTCCTTACCGGCAAGGCAGTCTAATTGTAACAATAGCTGCTGAGCGGATAATTAATTCATGATTCTTCCTCTTGTCTTACCTGCCAACTCTGTATCCGCTTGATTGCTTTCAGATAACATCCATAACTGACACACTGCCCCTATAGTAATCTTTTAAATTGCGTGTGAGTCAAACAGAGCTGTATTATTGTAATCACACACACTTGATTGATAACACTTAATTGATCCTAGCTATCGCTGGTGAAGAAACGATAAATGATGTAGCTTAACTGAGAACTGAACTATGATGATATTAAGGCTATTCAGATGTATCCATCACGGATACGATTTTTAAAAATGGAAATGTACAACTATTGTGAAATATGACAGGTTATAGGCGCGGATGTACTTTAGAAATGGAAACTTTGAGAAAATGCGGTTGCTGTTTCCCGTAGTTGGAAGGATTCGGGATGGAATTTTGGATTTCCACTGCTACATAGGACAGTCAATGCTTTTACTCGAGTCAGACATGTTAAGGTCAAGCTCAAGCCTTTGCGATAATTAGTTTGAATTTTGCTTGAAACTTTTGAAATTGTCGTACCCAAAAGTATATTCCAGAAAAATATCCATCGTTAAACAGGATACCCAAAAATTGTCAATTACAAGTTACACATCTGCCTGCTTCAAACTTTTGATAATTGAAGAAGAGCTTACCACAATCCTCAGGTATTCTCACATGTACCCCAAAGCTTTGCTAATGCTCCTCACACGACTCATGGACGACTATCCGAAAAGTTTCCTGTTCGCATTCATTTCCTGTCTCATGGATCATTTACCTGCTGATTCCAAACTCCCAACTTTGGCATTCCTTCCGTTCTGCTCTACCACGTGCTATGATTTCCGTATGATAAACAAGATGGGAAAACGCGAGTTTTACTTTACCTGGAGATTTTCTTATGGCACAATGAGTACCTTCTGTAAAATGTAGCTGCTATAGTTTCGAGACTTTACACAGGCTAAAGCAGGAGTGGATACTCACGTGATTGAAACGCTGCTCGTGTCTCCATCTCGGGAACGAGTTTTGCACTTATGCCATGAAAAGGTAAAAACAAACTGATGAAATTTATTTCTTTTCTTAAAGGCTTCTTTCTCACCCGATCTCGTTTTAGAGTCTTTCACAGTTCTTCAAAATCTACGCAGAACTATATACACTGTATACTAGGCTAATAAAGGAACGTCGAAGCATGTTAACTACGCACCTTGCCAACAGCTCTAGCATTACGTCATCCGCCAGAATGTTGTTAATGAATCTTTACAGCTGAATTGCGTTGACCCTATCGCTAGCACACTCACACCAACTGACTGCCCAACTGCTACATTATACGATTCAATGCAGTACTAGCAGGATTGCTAATAGGAACACATTCGGAAACTTCAGAATTACACCTTATCAAAGTATGTATTTAGCTCGTGCCAAAATGTTTGTTACCTCTTTTACGGGGCAAAAGGACTGACCGCAGATGCGATCAGCCCAGTCCATCAAGGCAAAGTTTATCCCGTGTGATCTAGCAACTTTAGGAAGCTGGCGCTTCCGTGCAATGGTACGGTGCTTTAGCAGCGGCTGGATTCGATCTTGTGAACCTGTGCTGTCACTCACGGCACATCGTATTCTCTCAACTTCTCGACAACAAGCTTAAACCACTACTCCACCGCCACCCGTGAGCAGTAGTTTACGAGAACGCTCGGTACTCATCCAATGTCAGTTACTCAACCAGATTTGTCATGATTATGATGTTCCCCATTACGTAGCTAAGAATTACTTTTACTACTAACTCTAAGAAGACATTGTCCCCCGATAAGAAAAGAAGTTTTAGTGACAGGTATTTTTAGGACTTTGGTCAGGAAATCCATAGTTCATCAGTAATATGCGTCCAACAAATCTGCAAAATTGAGACCAGATGAACATGAAGACAAGAGGAGGGTCTACTGTCGGGGCTTGCATGATAAAAAAAGAAAACGCTTCTCCTTGAGATAAATACGCAATTATGATAACAGTTTGCAGAGGAAATATACACCCTACTGAACGAGCTACAAATTCTATGATTGCAGCAATCTAGAAGTGTTAAGATTTGTTAATAGTTCTCCATGGTTGCTGCAGAAACAGAAACGAACGTTTCCGTTGATGGATCGCACGGTAAACCGGAAACCAATAGTAATATTTCCATGACCTTTACAAAGAGAGGGGACTTATCTAAAAAGCTGAAATCAGCAAGGATTTACACAGATGACGCTCTAAATTTTAATAATTTTTATGGGGATATTAGAAACAGATGACTTATTTGATGCAATGCAAGTGTCAAGAAATGGTTAATTCATAAAGAGGTCTCTAAAAGACGTGGCTTGTATTTAAAGAAGATAAACGATGTGCTTATAATGTTGGTCTCTGTGGCTATTATGTGATCCAGAATTATGGAGAAGAAACGGTCCAATAGATATGGTTGTTAGTACCCTGCACGGCATAAACTTCATCCTCCTAACTACTGTATATTATGGAATGGAGAAGCATAGAGAAAAATTTATCTGACTAAACCGCCAGCGTCCCGGTTTTTCACGGATGGCGGTTAGGCACTACGGATAAGGCTATAGCGAGAAAAGAGCCGTTTGAATGCAAGTGCTGTGCCACCGTGCGCGCGGTCTTGCGCAGAGCTACAGCTTGGCTAATAGCAGGAAAAGCTGGATTTTTAATTTCACAGCAGAAAAGATACGCCGGTTGGGGGAAAAAGCAGCTCTCACTGCTGTTGTATGTATTCCAAGGAGGAAGGATACGCTATAGTTAGTTGATAGTGTGATGGAGGGGAATTGTATGAGAGTTTACGAAGCGAGCTATTGAAGCATCATTCGTAAAACACTCACTCCTGTGAAATGCGAACCCGCACCAGTCAGCCAACCAAGGAGGACGACGAGTGCTTTCAAATACTAGCCCTGTGTGAATTTGAAAATTAATCATCATCCAAAAACCCGTTAACTTCCAGTGAAAAGAATACAAGAAAACGTTGAGTTTTCTAATGGCAGAAACAATTAAAATGGGGGACTTGGTTTGGTAAGTTAATTAATTTCCAATTGGAGGTATAATATAAATGAAATTCTGTCTCCAAGTTCCACACCGCTCACATCTTCAACAAGCCAAGAATTTAGGCGGCATTTGGCGCTCAATTGTCGGAAACCGAATTTCCATAGGATGAGATGAATATGAAAATGGGATTTCAATCAACAATTAACTTGGATGCTTAAATTTAATTCCTCTGAGATTAAAGGACAAGAGTTTAATCGTGCAGAATGAATTTAGAGCTAAAGACAATGAATACGCTTTGTTTTGATCATTTTTACGAGAACCCTCCTGATAGGATGTATAGACAGCCCGAAATTTTCATTAATCCTTAATTAATCATGGATATATTAAGGAATAACCTTTTCTTTAATATTTTTAATGGAGTAAAGGAAGCTATAGGAAGTAAATTAGGGAACAATATAATATGATATATGCTTATTCATGTCCATGTGTGTCATAGTGTCATCTTTGGATATACGCGAGTGAAACACCGGCACCGAATCTTTAAATAATGGGATTCTGTTATGTAATAGTATTAAAGTGATCAAAAAGCTTTCGTGTGTGTTTTAAATACGTAGTTAGTGCAACATAGAATCTATAAGTGCTATATATTATTTAAAATATGAATCTTTCTGTTTTTCTAGGGCCAAGATGAAGGGCTTTTCTCCTTGGCCCGGCAAGGTAAGCTTTTCATTATAATTGACAAGTATTATGGAAGCATCGTAATGCTAAATGAAGCAAGCTCATGGTTCTTTTCACATATTATATTTTTCCGTTAACAGGTAGCAAACCCAGGTAAAAGTTTGAAAGCTAAGAAGCCAAGAAATTTGAAGAATGTTCACTGTATCTGGTTCTTTGGATCCCATAACTTTGCGTGGATCGAGGAACATAACATAAAGCCATATGAGCCGTACAAGGAACAGCTATCTAAAGCATGCAAAAACGCGCAATTTAAGGAAGCATGTAATCAAATCGACGATTACGTAACGAAGAAGGCCAATGGCGAGGCAGTGGACGATAAAGTTCCAGGGGACGATGAAGAAGATGATGATGATGTTGGAGCTGAGGCAGCATCACCTACGCCGGTTAACGATTCTGTTATCACTGAAGAAAGTACAGTTGAGAAGGTTGAGAAGAAGGTACGAATTAATAATACTTCTTATTTTACTCATTGATAATTTTATTCTGTTGAAGATGGTTTTAAGTCCTGGCAATCCTTACATTTTAGACGCCGGGAAGAAAGAAGAAAGTATCTACTATTGAAAATGGAGAAACTCCAAAACCGAGCTCTCCTAAGAAAAGGCGGATTTCAGCTGCAGAAAAAAAACAAGTCACCAGCTCCAAACCTGCAGCCACCGCTAACCATGGACCGAGAAAATCTGCGGGATCTTACTTACTTGACAGACCTACTATCGTTTCTCGACCGGTGAGTTGGATATTTGAGTTATTAGGGATTTAAGAGCCAGTTGCTCGGGACAGTCAAATGGAATATTTCCTTTAGTGACATAGTTGAAGCTTTTGCCGGCAAAAATAGGATGGACAGATATGGTAGGTGTGGTCATAGAGATGAAACTGGTTACTCGGATCGCGCAATGTTTCTGGCTTTTTTATGTTAAAATTTCTTTTTTTTGTAGGATCAAGAACCTCTGAATGTCGGTGAAGTAAGCGAATATCTAAAGAACAAGCAAATAGTCGCCTCGGACCTGAAGTTCGGATTTCTCGGTCTGGGTATAATGGGTTCCGGAATCGTCAAGAACTTAATAAATTCCGGACATCAAGTTACAGTTTGGAATCGTTCACCTGATAAGGTAAGGAGCTATAGAATACTTGACACTAATCCGCCGTTTCATCGAATAGTTAGCGACCTGGATTCACTTCACGCGTAGCTAGCTGATATGTTGAATATGCACGTGATTGTTTGATATAAGAGCATTTAGTTAGCTGAGACGGTTCCTACAATGTCATACATGCCGCAATCATAGTAATCTGAACTTAGTCAATGTGGGTATGCGAGTGCAAGCTAGTTAGACATAAGAATTTGCTACGGAGCGACATTTATTCACATGATATATTAGAATACAAGTTGTAGTACAGTTCTATAATGCGAGAAAATCCTCCATGCAGCGATAAATTTTGATTCTAAATCTGCAAAACCAACGAGGTTTCCGTAAATACTCGCCCGTGGTGACTAGGTAATAATAACACGAATAGGGATCACGATTTGCATTACCCTAAGATTTCCTATACTAACATCCAGTCTAAGTTTATACACAATGAATTTATCGAAACAAAGTAGGCGTATACTCCTCAAGTACAGTGTAATTTCATTTCGTGTAGGAATTCTTTATCTCTACGTGTTTTGCTCAATGTCTAGGGAGCTGAGTATTGCTCGACTTCCATGCAATCACTACACGTTAAGTCTCAGCTGCCAGTAATATATACCATTGAAATCGTAACGATTAAGACTCGCGCTCGATCTGATATAACGGTTCAAATTGTTATTGACAATATTATCAACCCGCCTTGATCTTTATGAATTACGAGGATAGGCTAGATCGAGTAACGTTATATATAGGTTGAGACTCGATTTCTTGAGCAGTAATATTATACCAATAACATCTGATAGCCAGTAAGGTAAATATCGGTGAATCAGCTAACGGCGCGTGTTTTAAAAGTGAACAAGTATTTAACTAAAAGAGGGTTCTTACTACATGTTCATACCCTGCGTACAATTTTAACCAAATCTCATTGGATTTATACACCATATTGACTCTTTAAAACAACAAATTGCGATATTATCGTATCATTGAAATTAAATATTATAATTCAGGTCGGTACCATCTCCATCATTAGGTTTTTCCTCGCTGTTTTCAACCACAGGTGTGAAAACAACAGGTTCAGGTAGGCAACTATCGACATGAACTTCAGCTACACGTTCCACGTCAACAGAAAGAATCCGCTCAATCGGCGGCAGTCGAATGAAATCCGGGGGCAGTAACAGCGACACATGCTCCAATTTCTCATGCGGCAGTTGACTGAACCCTCCGAGGCTCATTTGGAAGTGACTCAGTTCGTCACCAGGTTGGAATTCCGTTAAATCGTCTAGATAAATGGAATTTGTACGGCCACATGTGCCGATACCTCTGCACGTATCCAAATTGAGTGAACGAGGTAGATTTTCTAGAATCTTATTCAGAGTCTGGGCCTGCCACTTGTACGTTTCTCTCAATCTAAGCAATTGATGGCTGCTGAATTTGCAAACCCGGTTTCTCTGGAATAGGTAGTTTTCTCGGACTTTGCATAGTTGTTGTGTCGAATATCCTGATACTTTGCGTATCTGAAAATTAATTACAGGGATGAGCACATTTGGAAAACCTGCCCCAACTTTTCTGCACCTGATACTTAAATAAGAATGCAGCTATTGATCTATCGTTACCTGATCGTAGTATTGGTCTCGAAGTGTATGTAGCTGGTTAGTACCGTACTCTCGGATCTCGGATATATTCTTATGTTGAACCGTGTAACTATCTCTGATCCTTTCCAGTTGGAAAATGCAATTGTCTTTTATCCGACGAGCCTGGTATCGGTGAGAATTAAGTTTAAAGCTTCGGAATTTGTTAGCGATACAACATTAGCAGATTTTATTCTATTGATAAACCTTACCTGCATATTGTAGTTATCTCTGAGCCAGTCAAGCTGAGAAGTTTTATGCTGCTCCAGGCTGTCCAAAAATGTTCTCAGTCGCTTCGCTTTGTACGAATTGCTGACAGATATGCACTCCAAACCGCATCTAAGATTTGAAAGAGAATTAAATGTTATTTGTGAAACAAATTGAGATTGAAGGGTTATTAGTACAACCTGTTTGAGACGTACCTGTTCAGGAGGCATCGTATAACGTAGGAAAGGATGACCAAAAAGAGGAATGCAAAACTGAATAGCCATCCCACGATGAAGCTTGTAATTCGTACATCAGAAAATATTGAAGTGTCAACTCCAACATGTACGTAGTGGGTTACATTCAGATTTTCGTATTGCGCTATGCATATATACAGCCCAAAATCTGATTTGGTGAAATTGTGAATCTGAAGGCTACCATTATTCAGGACAGTGACATGGCCGCTTATGTCGCTTCCGTTGCCGGCATCCACTGTTTTCACCTGCGGTGATGAAGACTGTTGAAAAAGGACTTTTTTCATGGGAGTAATCCAAGTAATTGAAGGCCAAGGACTCCGTTGAACATGACATCCCAGTACGACTTCCTGATCCAAATGGCTATAATATTTACGTGGGATTTCATTTTTGATATTGAGAGCGGGACAGCTAGGAGAACGAAGGTACTCGAGCAGCGGACGTTGAGTCGCTGTTTTAGTGTGGCACTGGAGTTCAGATTTGGAACCTGTGATTGATACATTAGTCGTATCTATCCAATGAGGGAGCCATTTGTCATTACAATCGCAAGCCCACTGATTACCGCCAAGATGCACTTGGTATAAGTCAGGAGTATGGGTCAAACTTTCTGGAATGATACTCATCTGGTTATCGCGTAAATCGAGCGTCTTGATTGCCTTTAACGAATTAATAAGCCTTTCCATTTCTTTACGAGATCTTGAGCTTGTAAGCGGGTCCTTAAACATGCCTGGGGCCCATGTATTTCTCATGACCAGCGTCTGGAGTGATGGATTGCTTTCAAAGTATGGTTCAAATACTTGAATGACTTTGTTGAAGCTGAGATCAACCTCCTCGATGCTCTTGAGTGGTACGAAGACTTCGGTATCAATGTATTGGATGGAGTTTCGACTGAGGTTGAGCAGACGAAGGTTTTCGAGCCCATCCAAAGCTTGTTCTTGCAAATGTTCAATTTCATTGCCAGATAAGTCTAGAGTCACCAAGTTCTCAAGCTTTTCCAACAAACCTGAAGGAATCTTCTGAATCTTATTGTCAACCAAACTGAGTGTCTTCAAGTTGAGGGACAAATGACTAAAATCTTTCGGATCCAAATCCATGACTGAACTATTCCTTATACTGATATGGTTGACTGGAGGCAGTGAATTCATGATAAGGTTAGACACTGCTTGGCTGCTATCACAAACTGTAAGGTTATCCAATACTTGCAGGCTGAACAATTCTTTGAGGATGATCTTCTTGGTGTAAAAGAATGAAAGAAAAGATTCCCAAAAGGATGGCGGCTCTTCATCTTGCGAGAAAGACTGGATATTGCCATGGATAACCACATTGTAGAGTTCTATCTTTGTTAGGCTTTCTTGGGAATACGTAAGCAGATCAAAATTGACGGTAGCATCCAGATTAAGGTCGGCGCTAGCACCAGATCCAGATTCTGTTTTCTTAAGAGCTGAGGCTTGACTTGAGTCCTCCGAGAAAGAGCGGGGACTAGGTCCAAGACGGGCATTTCGAATTACCAAGTGCTGGATACCTTGACGAATAGTAATAGGTGCGGAATTGTTGTTGTCACTCGGTTGCTGACTTCCGTTTAGCTGGCACTGAATCGTCATACGCTCCCATCCTGTTTCATAAGTACATTCGCAACTTGAGGGGCATTGATAAATCCTTTCGACGTTTCCACCGCTCGTCATCTCCAGTGAAAAGGCTATGAGCTGAATGAAGATAATTGTATGGATTATGGAGATGGTAGCCGAACGGCGTATCTTCAGGGTCGAGGGTTGACCTCCGTCCAATCCAATAGTACCTGACCTCATCTTGAGTCCTCTTCTGATGTTCGGTCCATGGGCCGTTAATTATCGACTGCTCAGGGTCGGTGCGATCTGTAGTCGTCAGCTAGCCATCGCTTTTAGCTTTGCTTGATTAAAAATTAATTACATTATGCGCTCTCATTAAGCTCACTTCCTGCCTACCAATATTCGTGTACAGATTATCTATGTACTCACTCTCTCTAACTAATGAAGGAGCACGTCTTATATTTGCAAATTATATAGTTACCTCTTACTGGGTTTTCTTACTTTTTCAAAATCCGTTTAGTTCGTACTACAATGGAACTTATGCGTAAAGTTTAATTATAAAGTCTTTAATTTCGTAGCAAGGAAGAATCGTTTTTTATCTCTAATATTTTTGCAACTCCTTTGTTAGTACCCCGCACTAACTCTCAGCCGCGTACACTGCACCAAACGCCAAATTTTTTGCAGCTGAACTATATGGATTATTGTTTTTATAGGGGTTATTTCTAAACGCTCACTTCCCGGAGTAGCAATGCTTTGAGGTTTTATCTAGGCGTTAGAGAAATATTTTCGGCGCAGTTTCAGTAATTAATTACTATATTTATGGGACTTTACCATACTTCTACCCTACGCACCAACACTCTAGTGTAGAACGCGAGTTTATTTTAAAATTCACTATTAGCCTAACATCACCTTAATAACATCGGAGAAGAATTTCCAGCCTAACTTGTAGGAGCTAGACTGGTGTTTATTCTAAACGTCTGTTTTGCAGGATTCTTTCGCTTGCAACAACCTAGTCTAGCTCAGGAAACTCGGCCTTACGCAACACAATGCCAATACTTTTTCAACTTGGCCGATTTGACTTTCCGAGTCGAGTGCTTGAGCTCGTATCCGACAGCTTGCCTCTACTCGGACTGTTGCTGAAAACTTGAGCCTGTCAGAGCGCTCAGTAAATATCGATCCTCTGCTTTCACACACATGGTATTTCCCAAACTTTTTCTTCTCTTGACACCCAACTACAGAGGTTTCTGGTGAGCCGTTAGTGAATCTCCTTAAAGGATCGTATTGTCCTGCTGTTCTTGAGAACGCCGTATAGAGGGAGCAGGCTTACAATTGTAGCTTCAAGGGTTTCATCTGAAATTCTGCTTAAAGAATATAAGAGGTTGGGGTATAAGCCAGGAAGGGGATGGGTAGTAAAGCTATACAGGTCTGACTGTACTTCAGGCAGGGCAGGTGGACTTGTAAGTGAAAGACTAGTGAAGGGCGGACCTTTTTATTAATAGAACTGTGAAAGTCAGGAGGGTATTGAACTAAGGTTTAAGTAAATCGGATGTTTTTTACCGAATGAGATGCTCATAAAGACTCTTGAATTGATGTTTTTAGTGCAAGGACTTCGTCACCGCTGGAGCTGCCCAAGGGATGACCCCATCGGATGTTATTTCTGCCTGCGACATTACATTCTCATGCGTTTCAGATCCTCATTCAGCTAAAGATGTAACTCAAATTATGACCCTAATAAAACTGGAACAAAGTTATGTTGGGTTTTGGAACAAATTAAAATTTAACGTGATCGTTTTTGCAGATGGTGTTTGGAAACTGTGGGGTTCTGCAGGAGATAACGCCGAACAAAGGATACGTGGAAATGACTGGGATTGATACGGAAACTTCTCAAGATATCGCTGAAGCAATCGGTTCGAAGGGTGGACGCTACTTGGAAGCTCAAATCCAAGGAAGTAGAACTGAGGCTGAGGAGGGAGCATTGATCATCATCGCGGCTGGAGAAAGGTCACTCTTCGAAGAGTGTCATTCTGCGTTCCAGTCTATGGGCAAAACTTCGTTTTTCTTAGGTATGTTAATAAATGGGCTAGTGGATAGCATGGTAATTCAGTGAAAGTCGAGGAATGGGTAATGCAGTTGCGGAAAATTTACTTATGTGTGTTGATATAGGTGGAGTTGGAAACGCTTCAAAGATGAACTTAGTTCTGCAACTCATTTCTGGAGTGAGTCTATCCGGTCTTGCTGAAGGAATGGCTTTGGCTGATCGCTCCGGACTTCAGCAAAAGGATGTGATGGAGATACTTAATCTTACCAAGCTGGCCAGTCCCTTGTTCCAAGAGAAAGGAAATGGTATGCGAATTATAGTCTCGTCCAACATACGTACAAGCTGCGTTATTACATACTTGCAGGATTTGAAACTGCAGCGATTTGTTCTAAATGATGTAACTTTTGTTTTTAATTTTTCAGCTATAATTGAAGGAAATTATCCCACACATCAAGCTCTGCAGCACATGCAGAAGGATTTAAACCTCGCTTTGGGGATGGGTCATTTGTTGGAACAGCCTTTACCACTTGCTGCATCCGCCAACGAAGTGTTCAAACATGCACGTCGTCTTGGATATGGAGATCATGACGTTGCTGCCGTTTATGTTAGAGCACGGTTTTAATTTTGATGACTTGACCACACAAGGGTTAGAAAAAGCACGTTTGTATTTGTAATGATTGATATTTAGAATATTATTTTAACTAATACGATAAATTTAAGACGGGGAAATATGCATTTCCTGAATACTTAGCTACCTTTGGCTGCTGATCAAGCCCTTGGCGTGCTGCTGATGCAGTAAATATCGTTTTCCCCCAGGAGTTGTTATTTCCATTGCGTACAGAAAGCTTGTAAATCAGACTCAGAAGCCAAGGCAGTAGCACCTATTCCGGATTTTCATGAAAATTTTGACTAGTTAATTACGAAAATTAATATAGAGATTTCAAAGCTTGGATATATTCTTAAGGTTCTTCTTCATCATTTGGTTTGTAGAATTAAGAAGTTGATGAACGTTGTTAGTAGGTTGTTGTTATGTTTTAATATCACGAAGACAATATCAACATAGTTGTGTTAAATTGGAAGGCAGCCGAATTATGAGTCCCTTAAATGTGGCACGAAGTCGACGGCTAACTGCTTTGATTAAAGATATAATATTTTGTTTTTCTCTGTGTAATTGGCTCAAAATTTTATTCCGTGGTTCACACTTTGTGAAGAGATTTGGAAAATTCCCGAATAAAATTAATGACTAGTGCACGTAAACGTCCCTCAGATCCAACACACTAAGTGACTGAATAGCTCCACCTGTCGAAATTACGGGGTTACATTAATTCCAAAGTATTCTGCGTATAGGATAAGCACAATGCAGAGTTCAAATCAAGATTTAACTGACCATTATGTAATTTAATCGTTTTTATCATTTCCTGACACTTTCTGTAGGGTATCGTTCCTAGTTAGAGAGAATAGTGTAGCGCGAGCAACTGACTTTTGTTCTATTCCTTGTTACGAAAAGGTGAATACGAGGTTTGCGTTTCCTGTGGCAATGCTGCAAGGAAACAAGGTGAGTATTCAGAATTATATGTAGAGTCATGTTCCAGAAAATAAATTTACGTTATCTTTTCAAGTTGCACTATGTATACATACATACGCCTAAATGTTAAACACAGCAAATATATCTACATCCATAATGCTTGAGCTGATATGTAACTTACGGGCAATATTTTCTTGTACGTTACATGATTAAGTTCTTTCTAGACGATATTATAAAGATTTGAAATAAAATACATTATTCGACAGATACAAATATAGATCTGTAACTTGTTCGTTTCTTGAAGTTTTGCCATGGGCGATCTTCATTCACACTTACATTATTCCCACGTTAATTTTCACCTCTCGCAAAAATTTCCGGCAAGTTTCGGTCGTAGTGTGCTGGATTTTCTCATGGGAGCCGTCTGCTGTCACTGTCAGAGAAGGTGGGGCGTGTGACGAGACGGTCTTGTGACGAGACGGAGGAAAGTTTTGACGACCAAGCTCCCGCTGACAGGGAGGATAAAGGTAGGATAAGGAGGGCCAAGGAGGGTCGCAAATACCCGGGAGATCTTTGCAGTGCCACACAGGTGACTACCAGGGATCACAACCCTAGGCTTTCTCTCACACAAACCTCCTCCAGTTTAACCTTACCTCCGCCGTCTTGCCCCCCAAGGATTATCTGGAGCGAGGAGCTCAATTCTTCAATTGTTATCCCTCACTTCATTCACTCTGATTCCCCCTCTTTATTCTGTCGGAATCCGGTCAAACATTCGTAAGATGCCTTTCCATCATCTCCCCGGATTCCCCAGTGTCCCCTCCGAGTACAATGCCAGGACAAGGCCAATCCTTGTTTGTCAAAGTTCGGCCTACCCATTCCTTCTCAAGCGAAGGAAGCAACAGGGTATTATGTAATTACGGCGTCGGTTTCCTTAATTGTGGCTTACATTGCACTCTTACCCTCCTCAAACCTTTCTTCTCCACACTGCCGAGAAATCAAATTCACGCTGTGACCATCAAAAAATCACCTCTTTCGCACATTTATTCTATGCCTAGGACAATCCATCCCTACCACAATTCCACAGCTCCATCCCAGTGATACTGTGTATTTTCCCAGGCAAACCCCCATTATTCAAGCATCCCAGGAGCCAGCAATTATTCAATTCAGTCTATTGTTCCGGCTTAAACTTCTTATTTTTCCTCCCATCATAACACAAGTCTGATACCATCATTACTACGATTTACTTCTTTTTTCATCCATTCCCATCAATCCTGCCCCGTACTTAATATCACAATACTTAAAACCCATCCTATACATACTGCCATATCACGCAGGATTCAACAACTAACTGTAGGAATTCTTTTACTCTGCGTTTGGCTGTCTTGCAGTAATTTTCAAATTTGTGGCGTCTTCTCCAGCTAAAATTGTATCCATCTGGGATTACATGTAGTTTATTATTGTATATAGTGTATAAGATGTCCATCGGCGCATATTTTTAGGTAGAATTTGCGGAATAGTTTAAGTAAAGGCGCCCTCTTCTTGCGGATATGCAATATGGTTTCTTGGAAATCTTAGTATATATAACTGCTGAGTAAAGCAGTATCGTTGGCAGTGCAATTCATTAAAACGACTAAAGAAGAAATAGTAAAACTGAAGGAGGATCATCTCCTGTCCTGAAACGACGACACTATTTTCCAGGTCCAGCTTTCCTGAAAACAGCAGACAGACAAAGGCTTTATGGGAGGGACATTAACAGCAAAATATTTCACACTCATTGATTTCAGAGCAGAAATAAAGTTAAAATGACACATGGTCACGCTACATTGCTCTGTCCATCCTTTTCCTTATGGATCCTGAGGCGAATTTTCGTTAACTTTTTCCATCCGAATGATACCCGGACCCGGGTTTCTGGTGACTAGTAATGATTTCCCTACGATTTTTGTACAGACATGTCAAAGACAAGGTTCAGAGAGACATGATGACGAGAAAAGGGTATCCCCGTGGATAGATTTCACGCCTGATTTTCTCCAAAGATTATTTAGCTCTGTTAATGCGCTACGTGAGCACTAATCATAATTCACTTCACCGTCTTACCACCCATCAATTCTTTCCTTTTGCTCCCTTCCCTTAACGGGTAGCAGGAGTTTTACGGCAATATTATAGCTTACATGCGCAGCATATTTAGAGATAGGAGCTTTAGTTTAGATCCGTTTGGTACGTACTGCTGGCTGATTTACAAGTTTTCAGCTTCCACAATAACCTTACGAGAGACGTCTATGGGTTTGACTAAAAACTTGTGAATTGAGAATGTGGAAGAATTTAATGATTTCATTTCACCTCCATTCTCCATTCAATCAACTCCAATTCCCTGCAAGTCCTCTCAACTCCCGCACGGCTAGTCAGGAAGGATGAGGATGTGTGCTGAATGCAAGCTGATGGGCCCTTCTGCTGGGGTGGGAAACATAAGGAATCAGTCCCTCGTATTTCCCCATCCCTTCCACCTTATGCCAGCCATTATTGGAAACACAATCACAAGTACAAACTTTATGTACAATCCACTAAATTCTCTCATCATAAACTCCTCATCCACTTCAATTCCAGAACAAGTTAAACGCTTCACCGTATTTGCTTTCCATTCAAAACTTTTTCACGGCATCCCCCCCCGACGACTAAGCCGTGGTGGGCTTAGTGGAAGCAAATTTTATTCTACCGCAAACCTTACTAAATCTTCATATGTCCTTACACTGTATATCCACTCTTGCCATTCACTTTCTCCAGCATTACTATATACATTCGGTCGCTAACTCTCGCTCCCTCCCTCTGATTATTCTGCATCAATTAATCCTCTTTCAGACAAAACGTTCTATTCTTCTTACCTTCTTCACTTATTCGAGAAGGGAAAAGTGTGTGATGCCAGGGAAAGCCTTACACCAAGCTCTCTTCCGTACACGAGTCCGTCTATTCAACAATTATACAACTCAAGGTTTGTCTGCTTCCACATTGTGGAAAAGCGTTTCAAGATTCTCTCGAGCGGAAATCATCCTTCATTACTCTATCAATCAAGAACAACCTCCCCGGTAGCAACGCCACTACCACTCACTGAGCCATTCAAACAATTATTTCAAAACCAAAACCATATTCTCATCCTACTTACTTTCCCTCGTCCTGTAGTGTCTCTCCTCTGGTATCTATAATTCTCTTCCGTATAATCTACTCAACCCCTCCATCCTACAAGTTTGACTTCCCTTCCTTCTTGTCATAACCAACCGCAATCTGGAAGGAATCCCAAGAGCCGGTTATACTCACTTGAAAACCTCTTAGGTAAAACATTAACTCTCTGAATACCTCTCAATAGCGGTTGCTAGCAAATACTCATGTTTTAATTGCATACTTACCAGCACAATACGTTAAGCGTCCGAGATCATTACCCTAAAATCTTGGTCATAGTCCTCCTTGTAGTAGTCCACAATTTGCAATTTCGAGGTAAAAATATTTCTATCCTTGAATGTAACTAAGAATTAATTCTAGAATTTTGGCGCCGCTTTTAGAATGGCATACAGTAGTTATTGTTTATAACGGTCACGTAGGGGGACGCTAAATTTAACCGTTACAACGAATAAACCGTTATTCCGATACGTTTTTCAGCGTTAGGCGTCTGTAGGGACTTCAAATCTCCCCTGTTATAATAAGTAAACCGTTATTCGCCATACCGGTAAAAACAATTTCTACGTAAGTCTTGTAAATGTTAAAAAAACTTATGTAATAGCGGGAGAAGCATCTCTTGAAACATACATATATTCTATCTTCTCACAACGCATGAATTGCGACGTGGGCGATTATAACAGGGATACATTCTTTTTTTAAAATCCTTAATACTTTGAATTGAATTGTGAACTAAAAGACACTGCTTAGTGCAGTTGCAGTAGCTGTTTGTTTTGCTAGTGTTTTGAGCTGGATTATGTTTAACTCTGACTGTCGAATGGAAAAGAAATCGTAAAGCAATTAACATTCAAAATCTTTAAAAACTAAAGCCCCGTCCACCGTGCACTGTGAGCGTCAATGCACTGCTAAGTTGTGCATGTTGGCACTAAATAATTAAAACTAACCAACTAACAGACTCTCATTTTAAACGGAAAGTAAAGAATGACCAGGGCAAATTCTTGAGAATCTTGCTTTTCTGCAAGGTGGGTTACGTTAAATTAATTTGTTTTCTTTCCGATTAAGATAGCTTATGCTCATGAAGTGAACTCGTTGACGAATTACGAATTTCAATTCAAGTATTAAAAGAACTTACTAAAGCTTTATAGACTGGTTTGGTAAGTTTGGAATAGAGAGCTTTCTCTGGCGGAATGATTTCTTGGGTAGGATTAACATGTTTGGATAAAAAAAACCGAGCTGGATATCAAAATTTATACGCAAACGTAAAGAAGAAACGCATAAGCACATGTAGAAGATGAGGTTAAAAAAAGTAGGAGAGTTAACGTAAGACGCCGTAGCGGTAAGAGTGGGAAAGTATGTGGTGGAAATGTGACAAAGAAATATAATTTTTCATTGCTCGCTTATCTGAAATGAAAGGGAAAATAGAGTGCGAGGAAAAGATGAAGAGAGAAAGAAGAAACATGAGTAGGGATGATAAAAGGGAATTTTACTTACCCTCTCCTTCTTCTCCGGATAAAATCATGGGGAGAGAAAAGAAAAACCATAATCCAAGAAGAAGATTCCATTAAAAATGTGTCACACAAGTTCCCTAGATAAGGAAGAGAGATTGTTGAATGTCTTTGTCACCCTCTGATATAAGAGCCCCACTAACTTGGCACTTTCTATCATTCTCTTTCCCTCCACCTCCTCCTCCTACTTTCTCCTATATACAGTCCCTCGCCCCAGGATTCTCTTTCTTACGCTTTCTCTCTCCTCCTCCTCTCTCTCTCTCTCTCTCTCTCTCTCTCTCTCTCTCTCTCTCTCTCTCTCTCTCTCCCTTTCTCTCTCTCTATTCTTTCCTTGCAGTATTCCTTCCTCTCCATCCATCCCTCGATCTGTGCTTTCATTCAATTCCTGGAGAATACTTTTAGCCTTCCTTCCTCTATCTAGCTTCTCACTTTTTCCCTTGTCCTGTAAAGAAAAAGTTGGGTTGGTAGAAAGGCATGATCACGTCTCATTTTTATAGTCATGAACTAGAAAACTTTGCTCAATCAGTTGCTATCATATAGTAAAGGAGGAAAAGAAGAGAGGAATATTGGCAATCTTTCTTGGGAGACCTTGACTTCGTCTTAGTCGCAATAGGTAGTGGTAGGAAGAAATGTTGTTTGGCTGAAGCAAAAGTCGAGAAGTTTGCTTTCATCCAAAACCTTTCGGGTGGTGGACTCCTTAAACCTCCTGGACCTGAAAGCTAGGCCATGGACAGCAATGGATGGAAGCGACTTTGAAGCTTACTTACAATACAGTAGAGCAGAGCTCTAGAAGAGTATTTTAAGCTGATGATACGGACGGGTAAAGGAAGGAGCGAAGGATGATGATGATGATGATGATAATCTTTGAGAGATTCCGGCGGAGCCGGTTTCTCTCTTCTGACACAAATCCTCTGTGAAAGTTTCTCCAGGATGCACCGCTCATCATCATCTGATACGATGCAAGGCTTGCCAACCCTATACTTGATTTGATCTTTGAAACCAGGCCCGCGCACTCGGATGCATTTAGCCATTATTAGAGCCCTGATTGGGCTTCCGCACCCAAGGGCTGGAACAAATTCTCCGAGGGGCGTCACAAAATCCGAATCATAACAAAATCCCCCTCTTCTCCAACACCATCCTTCTTCGCTTATATCCCCTCCGCAATTCTATCCATACAGCGGCGTCAACACCCTTGGACGGAGGAAGCGGAGAGAAACGTTGGGAATATCAACTGGAAAACCCCGACCAACTTCTCCAGACACAACACCACGTTCCAGTCACTACTATCCAATCTCTTGGTCCAGACCAGAGCACAAATCATCACGTCCACTACTACTCCACTCCTCTCCTTTTCTCATTCAAAGACACCTCACTCAAGGAAATTCTCATGCTCCATTAACGATTTCCGCATACAGGGACACGAACCAAGTCCCGTTCCACCAACAACCTTCCTTCAACTTTTTCAAATACCTTTCACAAATCAAGTGCACTCATCTTCTTTTTCTACGGCCCCAGAAGAAACTCTTCTTCCCTTGAAAACTTATTTCAACACTTTCCCAACTCTTTAAACACTTGTTCCTCAGTGATCCTCGTGAATCGTCTTCCCAGTCACCCTCCTCGTCACGTCACTACATCCTCCACCTTTACTCTGTTTTTCCTCAACCGCAATCAAGTTTCATTCATCCGTGTATAAGCCCTTTAGCACCTCCATTCAACAGCTCCTCATCCCGCTCATAACTTTCCCCGAGTTTTTTAGGTTACGAAACTCAAAAAGTGGTCACATTTAGTGAGTGTCTTCTTTTCTTCGTGTTCTTCCATTTAAACGTCATACTGCCGGCGTCCCAGCTTTCGCCCGCTGCCTCTTGGCCGGGCACCAACAATCATCATTCCAGCATCAATTCACCAGATCCCATGCCCCATAAAGGTAATGAATCATCTTCACATCTCAATTTCGTCAGTTCTGGTAATACCCGCATTTTATCAAATATTTCTCTCATTTTTACAATAACTATCGTATATATTCTTTACATCCATCAGCCCTTCTCCCAATCAACCCTCTTTAAATCGCATCTGCCCGGTCTCCTTAACTCCCGCTAAAATTAAATTAATGTAACCTCACGTGGTAACCATGCTTGTTGTAAATGCGAAATAGGTTTTAGAACTTGCACATTTGTTTCCAAAGTTTCTGTTCAATGCTGAATGAAACTCCAGTTCTCCAAGAAGATTCTGATAGACATTAATCTGCTGTATTACAAAGCTCCAGATTAATTGGTTCAAAACATACAAAATTTTAGTAACTGTAGAGAATTGTATACATCACTTTTGCATTGGATATTTAATCAGCGACGAGGTAGAAGAAAATGGATATAAAAACACAAGTAACCCCCCTTTGATTCTGATGCCGGGTGGATTATGCAAAATAATTGCAAAATCTCCCGAAAAATTAAAGTAAGGTTTATGATGCAGAAACCCAGTAGACATCTAGAGGAACAGGAACAGGATAAGGGAAAAAGCTATGCTGCATTAGTTTTAGGGCATTGGATTGCACGTGAGGCAGTTAGAGTTATTTCCTCCCTTTCGTCACGCATCTTTTCCCGGTTAATTGGTGGTTACTGATGGGAGACAAGTTTCCTGGGATCCGACTTCCGCACACTTATTCATCCTCATTTACTTTCCCTTTTCTACGAGCCTTTTATTTATTCCTGTCAAAGAGATGCGTCGCTAATATGGTTTTGCTTGAAATAATCCGGAAATCCTCCCGGATCCTACCTCGGATCCCCTTGTCGTTACCCATACAACTTTTCCGCTTCCTTCCAATAATTCGGAGCACGCTCCATCAAACTTTTCTTCCCCGCTTTTATGGATTCGCACGCGAAAAACTCTGGGGAACACCTTTTTCTAGCCTTGTTGTATTTATCCCTCGTGCATCTCTTCAGCTGGTTGCTTTACTTTCTGACCGTTATTACATAGTATTTGACCTGCAATCAGCTTGGAGAAGTTTTGAAATAAGTTTCCTCAACTTGCATTTCATTTCTCATCGCTTTCCTGGAAACATTCGTCACATTTCCGATTATCAGTCAGGCTCAACATGGGACAGGTCACAGGTTTTGCTCGGGCAACTTTCTCTACTGTCCTTAGAAGTAGGTTCTAACTATCCGATGCCAGCCAACTTGTCATAGAGTTTGTCATTTATGGCACTGTTTATCTTTACTCACTGTGTTTTTTGTTGTGAAATTTTTGAAACAAAATAGTAAATGAAATAAAAAATTATAGTCTTTTGCGGAAAACCCCTTTGAAATATGATCATATTGATGCAATATTTAATAAAACTAATAGGAAGGCTGTCTGCATATGAGTAATAGCATTAATGTGATAGGCTTAAAGAGGGAGTGGATGATGAGGGGATACGCGGATGATATGGGATATGGATATGAAGGCACTTACTCCAAAAGAGGGAGGTATCCATATTAGTTTTATAGGATAAAAAATGTGAATTGGGCGGGAAATGTACAACGATCCTAGCGTTTTCACTTTTCATAGTCCTCCTGACTCCCATTTTATTCCCGTATTGAATTAAATCATTTTTTCACACTTGAATTTACTGACTTACAAATGCCCTAGGAACATATATGCTCGCCTATTGTGCTACCGGTGTCGCACAATGATACGCTCTTCTATTCTATATTTTCCCTTCTCCAAGTCTCTCTCTCTCGCTCCACCTGGGTGACAATCATAATCATCATCTCTGTATTTATTTCAAAGAACCCTTACCCTGTAGCAGTAGAACGGGAGTGGGTAGGGCCTTAAATGGAAATGGTCATCTCATTGTGCGAACACAAACCAAAACTACAGACAGCCTGTTAAAATCTGTAACTTACAGGCTGAGGGAGAGAGAATCCCTTGCCTTGTTGCCTTTAGGTTCGAACCCTCGGAAAGGATCCACTTAAGCTATTGTGCCCAACTTGACATTACAAGAGTCTCGGAATAATACCCGTCAGCAACACGACAATCATTACGGCTACTCGTATTATTTTCCACACCGTCCTAACGACGAACAAGACATTCAATCCCGCACCCATGTCTCCCGTTCTTCATTTTCCATACACCTCTTTTCATTTTTTTATACAATCCAGCCCAGCCAGCAACCCTACTTGCTCTGCCAAGGGCCCGGGTCCATGAATGTTTGATGTTAACACCCGCTACACAAAAGTTACAAGAAATAACAACACGGCACTTTAGCGCTTTATCCTCCTTCCTAACAACTCAATCCCATGTCATCATTCCCTTATTGAAACATCCACTCCCCCTCCAATCAAATGATACAAACTTAAGGCTTCTCTCGCATTCAATATTCAAGTGCTCCTCTAGATAATACTTACATTTTCTACCTTTTCCCTTCCATCTATCCTTCAAAGAGGGAAAATGAAACATTCAAACTTTTCACTCGCTTCTTCACTAAACACTTGTGAATCAATCCTTGAATGAACCTTGTCCAATGAATGAAACTTTCTACGTCTCTTCTCTTCATAAAGTCATTCAAAGATTCTTCTAAAGCGACAAGAATTTGTCTTATTTTCAGTCTTCTGTAAAACTCAATCCGTATTTTTAAAATGGTAGCTTTTAGCATTAATAAAAGCGTTTCCACCGTAACAAGAATTTTCTAATCAAAAATTAGAATTTCGAACTCGTATTGTTTTCCTAATTTGGTCCCAAAATTTCAGTTAATTCTCTACAATACAAGTCAAATACAGTCGATTCTTGCTATAAGAGACTCCGATATAAGAGAATCCGCGTTGTAAGAGACTCATTTGGGAGCCAGACTCCCTATGTCCATTATGTTAAATCATCCCTTTATAAGAGATTTCTTGCTTT
Source organism: Sminthurides aquaticus (assembly GCA_906901655.1). Taxonomy (NCBI): domain Eukaryota; kingdom Metazoa; phylum Arthropoda; class Collembola; order Symphypleona; family Sminthurididae; genus Sminthurides; species Sminthurides aquaticus. The sequence goes on from CAJQTT010000001.1 coordinate 2,113,372, forward strand.
AAGAGACTTTTTCCCGGCATGCGAGTCTCTTATAGCGAGAGTCGACTGTAGTAGAGATGAGCCTAGGATTTTCACCAGTTAATTGAACCCGATGAAGAAAGCATTAGTAAAAGAGGGACAACAACGGAATCTAATCAGAAACTAACGGTCATCTTTTAATTCATCAGAAACCCAGTGGATAAATTCGATTCGACTTTTAAGTACCATTCATCCCAATACAATCCAGGCAGTAGTAAATCATAGTTCTTTTCCTGCAAGTTTGAGGTCTTCATTGAACTAAATTACGCGTGAGATTCTTGGGTGTAAAAGCAGCTGATGGCAATAACGTTATGATGATTGAGACGTGTGTAGGAGTATGACGATTTTACTGAGCTTTATGCAGGATTATAAAGGATCTCTTACATGTTTCACTTGTAAAACCATATCACCGAAACCTATTTGCTAGTGTAAGTAAAATCTCAGGTGTCTTTGCTTTCATGTTGGGTATCGTTCCGCTATTTGTATTTTCTAAGACTCTTGAACAGGAATTTTTCATTCCTGTCATTCATTCACTTGTGATTATTTCCTTTGGTTTTGTTCAAGTTTCCGACACCTCAATCCACGTGGATGGCTTCGAGTTCCGTGTTCCGTTCCTCTAAACTTGTTCATTCTTCTTTTGATTTTGTGACACTTTTACAAACTCCTAGCCGTCCCAGTGGACTTGCTCACAGACTGTATCAATTCCAAATTCTTTTCAAACTTTGTTCCCATAAATCAATCCCTATTACTCCTGCCTTATATACGTACTGAGATTTCTCTTCGTCGCCTGCCCATTCTCCATCTTCTCCTATTATCCTGCTACTTTAAAAGAAATTCATTCCGACCCTGTAAGAAAGTAAAGGTCTTTTAAACTTGAATGCATGTCGGAATATGGAGACTACAGGCGGAAAGAGATTTGCTCTCGAGAGGCAAAAGTGATAAAAAGTATTTTTCTATCATAGAGTGGTTCAGACATCTTTTAGCTAAATTTTATAGCTCACACCTGGTCTGGCACCGAAACATGTCGCAGCTTATTTAGGCATAAAAGTTGTGAGACGGAGTTAAAATTGGTTTCTCGAAATGAGCTGAAGCTGAATTTCAAATTCACGACTGTGGATCACTTGTTAAAAAATAAGCCATCTTATGCATCTAAGAGAAAGCAAGCTTTCTCCGTAGAAAGAGAGCATAGAAAATAATGGCCTAGTATCCTCCATTCAGTCAGTGTACTTTCTCTAAGAAATAAATTTAATATGGTGGGGTTTTGATTATGGGAGTAAAATGAAATGGCATAGGCTGAGACAAGAGTAAGTTTGCTAATAAACTTGTAAATCACTAATATCCATGAAATGTTGGGCGTTTATCTACGGGGATGTAGATGTAAATTGAGCACTTGATTCCCATTTTGATTCTATGGGAGCGTAGAGAAATGAGCTGACAAAAGGTTCACTCATGGGATGAGGAGTCATTTGTTGTCGAGAATCTCTCTCTCCCTCCAGCTCCCTCCTCATCACCATAATGACAATGTCAGTATTATCAACAGATTCCGTATCCTATGACACATTCCTCACCCGCTCTTTCCATGTCCCTTGGATTGTATCCCATCCAACCCTTGATCCTCCCTTCCAGCCAACTCAAAGTCATCTTTCATCAGTCTCTTTCCTTGAGCATCCCGCCCGACCCGGGCATCAGCCCTCGTCCCCGTCCCTGGCAGTCAAGAAAGTCAGGGAGCTAACATCTCAATCCCGTCTAAAGCAAACCTCATCTCTGCTCTCTTCATATCCTCCAACATGGCATCCATTATTTTTATTCATATCTCAAGTACACTACACTACAGGACAACATGAATCTAATCTTCATCCAACTTGATCCCTCTACACTCTGCCACGTGCGCATCCATATTTCCATTATTCATTCATCCTCCCGATATATGCACATTTCCCCCCCCCCCCCCTGTTCCATGTAACCATCCTGCTTCAGAACCTCTTGTTCCGAGCGCTCTTTAGCAGTCGATTTGTAAATTATAGACAACAACGTGTATAAAAACCCGGGTAGTTCCACCCTCATTTCCCTCACCCGCAATTTTCTCTTTTAGTTTATCAAGTTTGAGGATCAAATACGTACGTGAAGCAAGGATTTAATAACTTGCCCCCGTCTTTTTTCACAGGGCATAGCGGGATCAATCAATTGGGCGGTGTGTTTGTCAGCGGCCGCCCCCTACCCGACTCTACGCGGCAAAAGATAGTGGAACTGGCTCATTCTGGAGCAAGGCCGTGCGATATCTCAAGAATTCTACAAGTATCCAACGGATGTGTCTCCAAAATACTCGGACGGTAAGGAAATGCGTTTACACGATTTTATTTCTTGCAGCGGGTTTTGATTATAAGTTTTCAAACTGTTGCTGCGTGTTCATATCCTCTTCCTCCTGCTCCTTACGTAATTATGTTAGTTTCCGATATGATTTTAATCAGGAGATGATCAGATTGATCCCATCAAATCTCTTTACCTCTGTCCACAAACCGATTTTCGGGTTGTTAACAAATCTTCCTGTCTGTCACCCTTACTCAAGGATAGTATTCCCTGTACACCCCTCTCTTGTTCCTTCAGGACCTCTGCCTGCCGACCGACGACCCTGCTTATATTTTTCGTTCTCAGACAAGCTTTGGCGAGAAATTCTCCAGAGAAGCAAGTCCGGGTTTTGTATTTTCCATCCGCACTCAACCTTACACCCCAACCGCAATTCCCTACGGTTTTACACGTAACTACAAAAGAGAAAACTCCCTCTCTCCTCCATTCTCTCACCGATTCCATCAAGTGCCCACAAATTCTCTACTAAAAAGCGAACAAGATTACCTCCCATTTCCCAAAAGTACACTACATTATCCCTAATTTCCATTCAATCATCACCCGGTCGTTCCCTGCATATGCAATGCCGCCAACGCTTCAACTAACTCTCTTTCTCTCTCCCTATATTCCAAAAGCCTAATCCCCGTACAATACTTTTTTATCACCCAATTCACCCTCAATTCCTCAAACCTTCCTGCCTTACATGTTACAGTTGGTACTCTCTAATCCTACAAATCTATTCGTCTCCTTACCATACCGTACCAATTAATACATGGAGAAACACATGTTTACAAGGAATAGGAAACGGCAAAATTAGATGAACAAAAATTGGTCCAGTTTTTGAAGCTGGTCTGAATATTTGCCAGATTTCCGCTGTGACTTCAAATCCAAGGGTTCCATCAATCCAGTGTACTGTGACGACACGTTGATTGATAATAATGCCGAGTTATCTTTTGTTTAACTTTCTAAACCAAGAACTCGAGAATAATGATTCTGTATGTTTCCAGCTACTACGAAACAGGCTCAATCCGTCCGCGGGCAATCGGAGGAAGTAAACCTCGCGTCGCAACCTCCAATGTAGTCCATCGGATCGCTCAATATAAGCGGGAATGCCCATCAATATTTGCTTGGGAAATCCGTGATCGTCTCCTGTCCGAGGGAATTTGCACCAATGACAATATTCCAAGTGTAAGTGTAAGTTTTTAAAACGGTGCTGGTGTACACTGTTCTATTCTCTGTCTTCCTTACGCCCCGAATTTCATAGTACTACATAGATAGAATGCTACCTTGCCCGCTTCTTAAAATCTCAATTTTAATAATTCTCGAAGAACGGCGTACAAGAACTATTTTCATTGCTTCGTTAGCATTGTGGACCGTGTAGGGGTAGGATTACGAAGTCGAGAGTCCTCCATCCTGAAAATTCATGCTTGATGTAATTAGTGTAATAACCCGGAGAACAAATCCAGTCATTTGTTTATATTTATAACGGATGGAAAAGCGTCAAGAGTACATACATCAAACATGGTGGTAAAATACAGGAAGGAGACTAGAAACTATAATGACCACAAAGTTGAGCTTGTTCCTCCTCCTCCTCTTCTCGCCATCTTATTCACCCCTTTCCTAGTTTTGTTTACATAAGAATAGTAAATTGGTTAGAATACACATGTAAGAGGACGACACTTGAGTAGGAATAGTTGTGTAGGCTTTGTTGACTTTATTTGTTTAAGCCTGGGAAGGTTTCCCATTGATTCATCCCGTCCAGGGATTGTTTCCTTCCTCCTATGGCTGGATTCTCCTTCCTATAGTTTGTTGATTCATCGGATTATCCTCTTAGTTAAACGCTAGACCTATTATAGGCATCATTATGGTTGTTTGACAGCTTAGAAATTAAGCGTCTTTTCCCTTAGTTTATGAACTCGTTCCACCATGTTTCTTTACACGAAGCAACGCAAATACCGTGGAAAATGTTGCATCCCTGTGTTTATATCAAAGAAACAATTTTCTGGGAGCTCTAGGCGTTAGTCATGCCTAGGAAGTAAGTTCCGGATCCATTCTTTTCCTTAGCGAATCAGAACCCTTTAGTATCAAATATTATTTTGTTAATGCCGAATGTACACTACAACATTTGTGTAAAACTTGTGTAACACTTTCCGAAAATTTGTTTAGTTACCATAGTAACGCCGTTTCTACTTCAACACTTTAAATCTAAAAGTTTTACACAAATCATTTGATTAACATTGAATATTTGCGGGTCTTTTGAACCGCAAATATGAATATATACACAAGTTTTAGTTTTACACAAGTTTTACACAAGTTTGTTATCCGGCATAAACAGCTAAAAAGCAGCTGTGCGATTTTATTTCGCGGGCATTATATATCCTAAAAAACTTACGCCCGCAAAATTCATTTCCTCCCGCGTTTGAAGAATAATTTCACAATCTAGCTTCCGGATAGAACGGAAGTAGGCGGAAGCAAGCAAGAAAACCAAGCTGCTTCTTTTAGCATTTCTCCAGGCTTTTCTCTGTTCACAATGTATAGAGTACTAGAGAACATTTATTGAAGAACTCTGCAGTGAATGTATATATACCTTCCTTCATATCGTACTAAGGCTATGTGCTATAGGAAATGGGATGGGCGAAAAAATAAAAATTTATCCCATGTTAGCTGGAAGATTTGAGCGGGCAGAAATCCCATCGTGTTTACCATCATCATATCCTAGAAAGCTGTATCCTAAAAACTGGAAGCTAGCTAGCCTAAATGCTGCTATGGTTCTATGGATAAGCTTGTGCTAAAAATGTAGCAATATACAGAAGAGAGAATGAGACTCAATGTGTCCTCCAAATCTTTGCGTGCTGTGGATGGACTCATATAAAGAGAGGAAAGCTCTAGCCTGGACGGCCTGGAGCTGGAAGAATAGCCGGCCTGCCTGCATGGTAGTAAGGATACAGCACCCTTATGAAAATCACAGCTTCAGCTCTTGCATTATGGATCAATTCGTTCATCCGTGAAATCGCGGACCTGGGGAGTCACTTCACATCCCATGCAGCAATCCTCCCAGTTTTCCACGGGCTTTCCAGCTATCTAATTCTCTTTTTCCTCCTCTCTCCGTTTCTTTCTTTCTCTGCCACTCTCTCTCTCACCCCGAATCCTCATTGCCATTGCTATAGCAGTGGAGTATAGAGAAAAAAACATTTATGGGATATTGAATATTGTCGCCTTCCTCCATCCGACCCACCCTAACACTGGAAATGTGTCTGATGTGAGAGAGACTAACTTTACAGATGCGGGAAAACGTTGGATGTGAGCAGAAGAACCACAGCTCAGATTTAAACATTTACTTCACAAAATATTTTTACTGAGTTTCCTGGATCAGTCCCACCGGTCCTAAAGAGTACCAACCAGTCATCCTCCAACCGCTTCCAGAGCATTGTTAGCTTAGCTGATAGCTGAACCAGTTTTCTCCTGCTACTACCTTTCGCTTCCAGACGACTGTGAGAAGCATTATCATTATCTAAGAATGGCTACATCGGCATCGGCACTTGTTGGCAACAAATAACAATATTAACTAAATAAGAAAATGATAAAAATTGCAAACCAAAGTCCTCCTTTCTCACGTCAACTTCAGAAATAAAACCCCATTCATATCTCTCTCTTCCATCAGATGACTTAATGAGAAAAAGAATGAATTTCATTTCACCAACTTATCCTTCTACTAAATAGACCAACTTCCCATTTCTCGTCTCTTCTTTCCTTTCTCCCCCCACACCATCACCACCACCACCGTCCAAGATAGCAATCTTTACTCGTTACTTCCAAAACTTACTTCGAAACCATGATGAAAATATTGACTGAGAGGAAGGAGGAGATCCTTGGATTCCCTTATCAAGTCGCCTCTACTTTCCCTTCCCGCGATTACTCCCTCCGTCTCTCTATCTATTCCATAATGTTCCCTTACATCCTATGCTTTGCCGGTCCTCTGCCCAGCCAAACCAGATTACATATATACTTGTCATCATCATCACTTTGAAACATGTACACAAGCTAAGTAGCTAAGTTAACACGGCCTTGGAATTCCCTGGCTAAACGTAGCTCGGTCCGTGTAGTTGTGAATCGGAAAATCCTTAGAGTTAATGCATTCATAATATTCCGCCTTTATACGCTCCTCTTTCACTCGCTCACTCTTCTCTCTATTCATGAGATCCTATCACCATCTCATTTGTACCAACTAACACATCTTCTCATCAAAGGGGAAGCCCTCTTGGCCATTGTTCTACACATGCAAATACAATATCTCCTCCCAGGGGTGCTTCCCTCAGCTAAAGAGCTAAAGACCAAGTAATGTCCCCAACCAAGTCCCCAAGTCCCTCCTTTCCCCAAACAGGAATTAGCAAATTAGACCCCAGGACATTCCCAATCCCCGCAGACGTGATAGGAGCATCTTTTCAAATATATTCCGAATTATTGGAAAAACTCATACTATACTTCCCATAGTTAAATGTAAGTGAGTAGTGTGGCACTTGCAAGACCTGAAAGTTGCTGGTAGAGAAAGCGAGTGAAAGGTAGGAATGAGTGAGTCCATTAAGTTTCATCTTCATAAAAGTATAAAGCTATTCTTATGGCTAAACAATATCTCAGCAGCAGTCCATCGTCTTCTTTGTCTTCCCTGCCTTTCTACAATGTCTTGACTCTTGTAAAAAATTCACTGCCATTATCCTTATTATTATTCCTCGCCAATAACTTTTTAAGTCGGCATAAGGGCATGTTCAAATTGCTTTCCTTGCTTCGTTGGGAGACGAAAGTATTAGTTGGATTTTTTCAAATTTACACCAACTGTTTAAACTCTTCCTCTGGCCCTTGATTATCTCAATACTAGTTGACTTTGCACTTATTGAAAAAGAGACCAGCCAGCCGGGTGCGATATTTTTACTTCATACTGTAAATCGACAATTCAAAAACCTTTCCAGATTCGTAAATGCCTCAAATCAAGGACCTATTACTAAATCAATGACTAGAGTTTCTCATCAAAGCTTTGAGTAACGATGACTATTATAATGGCCAATACAGGGTATAGCGAATTCTTAAAACTATTGTACGGGCATTGGACTAACAGGCGAGGCGGAACAAAATTAGATTCATTCGATAAAATTGGGATCCTGTGAAACCATCAGCAGATTTGCGCCTGAAACGCTAAGATATGTAGATTCCTTACAAGTTTATAGCTACCAGGCCATCATGGAAAGGCTACTTGAGAGGGAAGTAGCATATATATATTGAAGTTGTTGAGAGGATAAGATGGTGGTGTTGGTTGAGTGACATGTTTCTTCCCAGCCTTTCTAAAGTACGTTATATATGCAGCCCGCCAGACGCCTGTCACAAGCTAGTTTAGAAGAGATTCCCGGAAAGCCGGAAGAAGAGGAGTGAAGGAGTGCATGGTTTTATGATCCCAACTTTTCATTCCTTTTTGCGTTTTCTCAATCATTCCTCGTGAAGAAATGACAAGCGCGGCTGAGGAGGAAGAGGTGGGATGTAATAGGGTAAACTGATGCCTGGGAAAGTTGACAAGGCGTTATGCCATTCTTTTGACGTCTTCATCGATCTTCCCTCAAGCGTTGTCACCGTGGTCCCTGAATTCCGGCCGTCGCCCGCATCTTCCGACAATGTGATCAGACAGCGGAAGAAACCAAGTCCGACACCCATTCCCGCTTCCCATTCTGTCATTCCCATCATCTCAATCTCTTCTCCATTGCTGCCCAGCTTCCCAACAAACCAAACGGAAGAAAGCAAAAGTAAGATTACTAAACTCGGGATATCAGGGCTATCCTTCTTTCCCTCACCAGTAGAAGCACCCACTCACGAACGTCTTTAACAACGAAACATAGCAAACAACATTTTAATCTACATTATATAGCCGTTTCTAGCAGTTTTTTAAGCTGTACTAACAAAAAGGAGCTACACAAGTAAATCAAATCTAAATCACGATGGATTTCCATTCTGATTTCCTGGCTATCGCATCCTATCTGCTGAATGCGAATGTCTGGATTCAATATCGGAAGAGGTTAATTTATTCCTTCCTCTTCGTGTATTTTGTCATTCTGGATCTTGATGCTTTTCCGCGTGAATTTTGCCCAAATTTCCCGAATGAAACAATGTGAACATGAGCTACATTCATTTCGGTTTTAAAATCTTCTGCTAGGTTTCCGAAGATTACGCATTTTTACGAATTTAGCCGCATAAATCTAAATCCAGCAACTCTTTCCACTTATTGTTACCTATTAGCTGTGGCTGTACCGCAACACAACTCACACATACTCAGTCACGTATTACGTGGTAAACCTATCTTTTCGCCATTTACTTCAAGGCAGGCGCATTAGTCATGTGGAATCTATCATTTCTGAGTTTCTTTAGCTCTGATCCGTTTTAATGCCACTTTGTCTTTTTGCTTAAATTGGCTCTCGATTTTTGTTTTCCCCGCTCTTTCCCGTTGGAAGTGTTGGAACACAGGAGGAATTGGAAGTACAAACCTTGTTACGTCAAAATTTCCTTTCAATCAAGATAAAGATTCCATAGAGTCATATTTAACGAGGAATAGAAGTGTAGTTTGCCGCTGGCTCTCACTTACTTGATACGTCGTGGCTTGAAATATTTTAGATAGAGAGAGAGAGAGATATATACGAGTCATTGATGGGGTTGGTAGTGGGTTTGAATTTGAATTTAAGATGCATTCTTATTTTCTAGTTTGGAAGTAGGAGAAAGCTACAATTGGATGTGGAAGGAGACTTAGGATTCAAGGGGTTTATTCATGCATAATTAACTGCACCATCTCCTTTCCTCACATCTCCGTCCTATACACGAATGCTCACATATGAATTATTAGATTTCAAAAAACATCTATCCCATCATCTTTCTCGCCATCATTTCTTTTCTTTCTACCCTCATTTCGGGAAGACTTGGAAGACGACGAAGGGAAAATTCTTTTCCCCTCTTTCTTCTTTACCCTCCCGCTTTTCCTTTCATCCTCTGCCTCTGTGTTGTATTGGAGTGTTTTGTGGAAAATCTGGGAGAGTTAGTTGGTGAAAAATACAAGTTTTCAAAAACTCTCATTTCTCTTCCCGTCTACTCTTCTTTCTCTTTTTGGAGCACAACAAAATCGAGTGTAGCGGAAAGATATTGCGATAAAAGCAATAATAAGCCTCGTTTTCTCCACATCTCCTTTTCATTTAAACACATTCCTCCACCTCCCCCATTCCTTTCTCTCTCTCTCTCTCTCTCTCTCTCTCTCTTCTCTCTCTCTCTCTCTCTCTCTCACTTTTCTCTGACTTTTCCTTCCCGTCATCTCATATTCTAACAGTTTTCTCTCCTGGAACCTGTTTTCCCATTTTCCACTATCCCTCCCATCTCCTAGATTTCAAAGTGTTTCCGCCGCTCAAACTTTCACCATATTACACATGTGCATCTATTTGCATGTTCCATTAGACAGAGCTGAGAAATGACGTGAAACTTTCCAGCCTTACCGAATTAAACTTCCCCGCCATAGTTTCATCCAGCCAAGCAAGAATTTCCGAGAAAATCTCACGAATTCCGTCATCTTGTAGATTTTTTCAAATGTATATACATTTCCGCAAATCTACACATAATAATAATTCCATACATACCACATGCTTTCTACGCTTGCTTTAACTCTCCACTCTTGCTGTCTTACAAAGCTATTCCAAGTTTGAATTTCCCTCTCTTTCATGCACATCGGAACACCTCTTCTGTCTTTGTCATTCTTTCGTCATCCCTAAGATTTTCTCTGGTATATACTTCTTTTTTCTCGCCTTCGAAAAAATATCTGACCCCACTCACTCAGCTCACCACCGACCTTTCAACACTACTCCAAAACTATTACACGTTGATGGTCTTGACAAAAAACCTTCCACCCTTCTTCTCTAACCCTTTTGCTTTCAGAATAAAGAAGAATATCAAAAAATCCAAATCACCTAGCAAGCCATCACCTAAAAGCTCTTTTTATGGAGCTATACGCGCTCAGTTTGGGAAAAGTTTCCTTCCTTTCACTCCCGTGTGTGTTATCCTTTTTCTTTTCTAAATTTCAATACATTTCTCCCCAACACTTGCTCTCTCTCTCTCTCTCTTTCGCTTCCAATACCGTCATCCATATTCCAAAATACCACTTACGAGCCTAGAAATATGTTCGCCCTTACCAGTCCGCCTCACCCATAATTTACTCCCTTTCCATGCTAATGACAACTCGAACCATTCTTCTCATACATTTCCACCCTGCCTCGTTTACTTTCACTCAGTTTCGCGGCGGCGGTCCACAGCTTAAGATCACGCGATAGCCGGATTTGGGTATTTTCCTTTCTCGTAAACTTTCCCCTGCTTTCCCCATTAGCTCTTAAACTCATATACTTCCCCTGCAGAAAATATCCATAGAGCACTGTAGTTTAATAGCATCCCTTACTTGTTTCTTTCTCCAGGTCTCGTCCATTAACCGTGTCCTCCGAAACCTGGCATCGCACAAGGATCCTAACGACGGGCTGTCAAGTGCCATTGCAGGGGAGCAAGATCACATTGCACACGACAAGCTTCGATTGTTGTCTTCACATCAGAACTGGCCTAGAAGTCAATGGTATTCCTCGTGTAACAATTACTCAATAGGCCCAACACCTCAAGGAGGATTGCGAAGCCCGGAAGATAGTAACGGATGCCTTACATCCTCCTCCCCAATCGACGATTACTCCACAAAGAAAGGTATGTCCTCTGAATGGCAAGCAATAACTTTCTCTTCTACTTTCTCTTTCAGCCTCCCCGCACATTCATTCATCTCACCCCAGTCCGCATGATCCAAAACTTTAAGGATCTCATAATAATAGTTTGCTCCTACTGGAATTCCCTTTGAGATCTCAATCAAATATCTTTCTCTCGCTTCCCGATTCTGCATACTCTTTGTATACTAAACTCCTACAATCTTTTCCCTCACCCCAACTCCTTGTTTAAGTTCCTCCTCTCCATTCTCTCTCTGTAGTTGCTTTCCACGCACAGCTTATACCTCCCGCCTCCGCCTCCACTCAATATGCAATAGGAGAGAGTCATATAGTCGCTTGGAATATACATGTACTCTATACTAGTCAGCCTGCTTTCCCAACCATCAACTCCCCATTACTGCTGATTCAAAGAGTTTCACTAGAAAATCGCCAAAACAGCAATATTCCCCTGTACACTAAACATTTTTCAAAACTCTTCAAACTCTTTCTTTACTTTCTGAATTTTCGTCCTCCCCCTTTCTCCTGCACCTTTCCCTTCTCGCCCCGTTTCATCTACCATGTTCACTTCCTCCTGGTCCGAATGTACCATTTCTCAAAGGCTACCAAATACTCAAGTACCGCCCCCTTCAGTAATTGCATCTCGGGTGTACTTTTCCTTCCCTTACTCTTTGCATATCCTGCTGAGAATCCTGACAATAGCATAGATTTTCACCGTTTGTCACGCAAAATCTTGCTGTTAACCCTCTTAAATCTCCCCGTCTCTGTCTCTTACATTTAATACAGGACTGTAGCACAAGTTTCCCAAGACTGTATCTTGTGTATATGAATTTCTCAACTTTAAGCAACTATAATCCACAGCACATGGAAAACACATACATATATTATTGACGAAAACACAGTGGCGGACGTTATAGCACAGATAAAGCCAGCTATTACTTACTCATCTTCGGCATATGATCATAATATTTTCATCAATTCCTCGTAGTACTATCCAGTTCCCACTCTATTCACATCCCGCTAGGAATTAATAAGAAACATATTTTCCTCTTACCTTCTTTCACCACCCCTTTTGAAACCCAATCAGGGAAACACAGCCCTTGTTCTACCCGTCCCTCTCTCCTCCTCCTATCTTAAAATCTTTTAGCGCCTGCCTCTCGTATTTCCCATCATCTCCTCTCAAACTCTTTTACATAATAATCAAGGACATGAATCCCATCCTCATTTTCCAATCTCTGCCCTCTTCTCTTGTGCCGTACCCTCTCAACCCTTCTCGTTCCTCCTTATCAGCGCCTGCCATCATTTTCTGCCCACCGTCCAACCCGTATTTAATCCACCGACCCTCACATCTCCCGCTTCAATATCCTGTCAACAAAGTCACCTTTTAAAATCCTATCAGATATCATCATCTCCCAATAATTTCCTTCTCATCTACTGTACAAGTAGTCCGCTTCCTTTCATTTTATCAACACAAGGCAACACGTTCAACTCATCACGTCCAAACTAATTCCGTATCTCTTTCCCCAACTTTCACCGCTTTCTCTTGCTTTGGTTCCAACTCCATAGATTGGGCCTAATGTGAGGCGTAGATTATTGCTCGCAACTGACTCTGCTAGTTAATAATACATGGAGCCGATAGCCGATGAGTCCATCTTGTGTTTTGGCAAGGGGCCAATTCGTTCCAAAGTTTTCTGATGCAGGACGAGAAGCTTTAGCGTCAGCCTCTGTCAGATTTTCGCTGTAGTTTTGTGCAATGCAGCAGATAGAATCCTCTTCCTTAATACGTGAAAGCTGAATGCATGGGTTCTCTTTAACGAAAGTAAATAATCATTCACGGGATTGCACTGTTGAGAACTTGCTTAGTTGGACTGGATGCTGCGAGAGGATAGGATAGAGTGAGACATTTCCCTTGTGTCTTCTTGCCTGCGTCCGCAGATAAGTTGATTTCCTTTATTCAGGATATGATACAAAGGAAGCGGGACTATGTAATTCACATTTTCCATGCTCTGCCGCCTTCCTTGAATCAATGAATAGCAAAAATACACTTCTACTACAAATCCAACCCTTCCCCCAGTTTTAAACAAGCTCAACCTCTTCATTCACGTATATTTTTTTTCTTTACACAATTCCCATCTCTCCTCTTTAGCCATATCCTCCTCCTGTCTCCCTGCACCGCACACATTATTACATGCCTATTAACAAGGCCGCGGACACTTTGGAAAAATGGGTCCCCTTAGGTTGGTGAAAAAAATCCTTTGTAACCGATCTCACCCACCCCGCATCATAACGTACAACCCCTTCCTTTCATCCCGGGCGCTATGGCACTTCCCCTTTCCCCGTCCTCCAAAACCGGCAAATTCAGTCTCTGGATTTTCTCCCTTCAACTCCCAAGCATGGTTCGCTCGCTGCTACATCTGTCCTTCTCCCAGTCCTCTGACAATTTAATTCACCAATTAATCCCTCTCCTTCCACTGTCTGTATTCATTTGAGAATGGCTCAGGCGTACGTCTCTATTCCACAATGTGAACTTAAACTTACTCTCTCTCCTTTTCATTCTCCATATCCCTGAAATAAATCAAAACGTAGCCACATCCCACTATAATAAATTACCTACCTAAATTAGCTATCTAATGAACCATTTAACTCTTTTCTCTCTTCCTCATTAAGACGTGACTTTCTCTCTTGATAATAATTATTCTGCACTCACTTAAACACCCTCATTCCTCCTAGTATTATCATTCATGATAGTTGATAGCTGATAGCACTGATCATGCTCTTCCAACACACCCGCCATTACCAGCTTACCCAACCAAAACCTCGCTTCAAATCCTCTGAGACAGTTTGAAATTTCAAATCCCCTACAGTCCCCACTTACAACTCTACCACAACGACCGGGTATTTCCCAAGACGGTACTAGACAATTTGTTCCCAGGGTTGAGATAGATGTGTTTCCACTCGTAGACCAGGAGAGCCTTTGCAATAACCTTAACCTTAGAACTAATTCTATGTTCCAAAAACTTAATATCAATTTTTGCATGCAAATCATCATGTTAATGTCCAACCAACTAGGTTTGGTATAACCGCAATGTTGTGGAAATCTCTCCCATTTTTCGGAACGAGTGTGACCATTGTCCAACGAGTGAGCAGTTTACCCCAAAATCACACTCATTTTCAGCTAATGTTCGTCTAGGGAGCTACCAATATAATAATATCAATTTCCTGGTTAAGCCCTTCTTGGATTGAATCAAACTATCTATCGGAATATATTCGGGTTTTACCCAAAATCTCTCGATTCTTCGTCCCCTGTATGTAATATTTGTACGAGAATATCGGAAATGTAAACAGTTTTTCTCTCGCGACGGTTTCTGTCCTTTTGTGACCATTGCAGAAACTCCAGGGAGAGAATTATTGAAAGGCGTAATAACAATTTCCTATCCGCTTGTAATATATCAATCAATTCCTGTAAAATATCATTATTCACTTCCGTACCCAACCATCCTCAAACCCCATTACTAACCTCATCAGCTACGCTCAAAGTATCTCTAGTGAAGTCCTTTTCTACAAACATCCAGCAACATCCAACTCATTCATTATATCCCCTATCACAATTGCTCTAGCATACACTGTGTCACATTATGCACGGACACCCAAAATAATCCATGAAATTGCCTACTTCACTTACCAAAATCCCTCTGTGTCCATCCTCTTATTACTGTTTTTTCTTTGGATCCGTTGGTAACAAAACCACTTGAAGCTGGTTAGAGAACTAGCTATTCCAATTACTCCTCCCACTTCTATTCTCTATACAAGCTCAGTTAGTTATTGCCTTCTTATTTTCTGAATGCAGCCGGTACGGAGTAGACAACACTGGGTAGTTTGCATAGCATGGAAAGTGACCAAGAGCGGGTTGGCCCTGAATCCAGTATGCAAACTCCTCATTAGAGTGCCGCTTCTCTAATGGGATGCCAGGCTGTTCACGGGGAAAGAATAGGCTGCTAACTCGAGGATAGAGCGCAATTAGCCTACATTGGCTAGGTCGCCGCTCGTTGGGAAACCATCGAGCACCTCTGCATTTACCTTTTATTTTCTGAATTCTACCTGAACTAGCTAGCACTTCCCCATGTTTTATGCTTCTATCGCGTACACTTGAAATGCCGTTGCCGTTGAACCTCGGGCCATTATTTCAGTAACCCTTTCGCTTATTCGTAGTTTCGAAATACTGACGTTGAGTACTAACATAGTCCCAGCACTCTTGTATGAGTTAAAATTAAGACGATATTCGTCCAATCTTACTGCAAGGTAACATCCACAATCTTATTTCTTTTTACCAGTGAAGAGAAAAAAAACCATTCTTACAGTTATACCGTAATGATTATACTACTTATATTTACCATTCGCACTACTATGCCTCGTATAGACTTTTTGTGAGTAAAAATGGATGTGGAGCGTTTTTTCTGCACCTTTACATAATCATATTCCGTATATTCCAAGGTTCACTTGGATTTTTATTTATTCATATTTCTGTGAGTAGAATGAAAAGTGAACACCGTATTTATTTATGCGTTCTTATTTTGAGCTGGCTTGCTGGCTTTCTCCAAGGTTTTCATCATGCACTGATATTGAGTAGATTCTTCCCTTGTCTCTCATCCTCATCACCTCCCCTCCTCTCTTTTCGTAGATATCATTTTCCTGTATTTTCATCACATGGAAGCCGCCACGCCACGTCTTTCTCCAATTCTCTCCCTTGTCGCTCCCTTATACGGGAGGAAAGAAAATGACGACAACTACCCTCGGGAATGAACATGACAGGGAGTATGAGGAAGAGCTGGAATAGTCCCTACATAGGCGTTTTTGAAATAAAATCATTTGACTGTAAATAATGTCTGGGACACCCATCTCCTCCATCTCCTCCATCCCATCATATTCCCGTATTTCATATAGGCGTCCACTCTGCTAAAATACTCTGTTTCTCTGTCTTTCTCCCCCTCCCCGTTTTCATCTTGTTCCAATATAGAGAGCAGAATCCAGGAACCCTCCAATGTGTGTTTCACAGAGACACACACACGTACGTGCACGATCACAAAGATTCTATTGTCCTTCACACTATTTAGTCTTCTATACTTATCATCACCTCATCCATTCAGCCAACCTTATCTATTCCTCTGCCTTGAACAATTCCACACACGATCTTCTTCATTGATAGCGTCTTTGACTTTACACACACATACACATCCCTACAAAGACGGATGTAAGAGAAAATATCCGTTTCTTCCCTCTTTAAAACATACACAGTTCCTACACCCGCCGGATAACACTCAGTCGGAGGAGAAGAGAGAACATCGCGAGAGCATATATACTACTTTTATAAGGATGGCTAGCTTGCTTTCTATTCCACCCCTTTCTTCATAGTATCTTTATCCCGTGATTTCTCCAATTTTACCTACTTTGTAAATTAATCTACTATCAGGTATACAAAGCATTTCTTCCCGCTTTCTCCTCCTCTCATGTAACCTGTAAAACTTTCACCAACGCCTTACATGATGCCGTATCTACAAATTGCTGCTATGTTTAAATAATATGAACATATCGATTTGGAATATTTACAAAGATTTTCACTCCTTTCTCCTGTCAGCCAGTATTTGTTCACATGTTCCTATTATTCACCTTTTTATTTCCTTCATGCCATGTTTATTTTGCGATAGTCTTGACTGTATTTTTCAGTTATAGATGCGTATGAGAGTGGCTTGTTTCTTTCTACCTGTCCAAGCGATTTACTTAGTTTCAATTCACTCATTCCCAAAAATGAGTGAAGTAAGGGCTGATTGGATTCGTGGATGAAAGATTTCGCTCTAACTGAGGAAAGAGTTTAATATCCTTGGGGTTTCAGCGAAACTTCTCTATAAGCGTTAATGAATTTAAAATGTCGACCTATATAACGAAAAATATTCTTAACAGAAAGTGTTTTAAACATAAAACCAGTTAAAAGAGTCAACCAAAAAAGAAGCACTACTAGAGAGAGAGTTTCTTACTCAGGGGAAGCTAAAGAGATACGACAATGGCAAGCAAGGTAGCAAGTAGCAAGTTTAGCTACCTGTCTCATTTTCCCACATCCTCCTTTCCTCCCCGTAGCGGTATAGATAGTCAAACAAGGAAGCATTTAAAAATTAGTCCTGCTTTTGACGTGGTTTACCTCAAAAACGTCTCTCTTTGAAGACTCAATGGGACCAGAATTGCTTTGTTGTCCTCAGGACTATCTTGAATATGCCTTCTCTTTTCGGTCTCTCACTCTGAATTCCCACTAATTCTTCCTGCTACTTCCTTAAACCCGTCCGTCACCGCAAAAGGAGGAGAGAATGAGTGAGACCTTACCTTCAAAATAATACTTATCCCCGTCTCATTCAACTCCGTTCCGCCTTCATTGTCTATCTCTTTCTCTTTTCTTGTCCGTCCAATTGTAAGCACACTGCCACGGCCGCACAATACGTCTTTCTGGCCGACATGACCACACAATAACCAAAAGGGACCGCCATTTTATTCATCCCGCTGCCCTACAATGATTCCTGTTAGTTATGTACAACTTAACAATATATTAGATATTTCATTTTAGATTTTCTTCGTGTAATTCTTTGGACACGAAGATAGAAGGAGAGAAAGACGACAGCAAGTATACGTCATACCTCCAAAGATATTTTACCTCTACAAAACAAGGCAAGTTAGGGCAGAAAGTGTTGACTGAACTAACTACTGAACTGCTTGGTTCTTGTTGTGTTGTGAAACTTAGAAGATTACGACACATCTTAGTTGGAGCCCCGCTATTCAGAACCAGAAAATAATTCTCTGAATGATTACCTAGTCTAGTCGCTTTGCCATGTAAAACATGTGTACACATGGAAAAGGTGGACAATTTATATTGGTCTAAATTGCATAAAAACCATTTGTTTTTTTTTATCTGAACTGTATCCTTATGATTCGCAATCCACAAGCCTACTGTTCATTAAAAATATAAAATTTGCGGGTAGTAATCTACAGTCTAGAGCATCTGGACTACCTAGGTAGGATTATCGTGCTAATGATTGGATGAAATGGAGTAAATTGTGAAAATCAAGAGAATTCCTGGTCATACGTCATACATCTACGGTATGTAGGGGGTGTATTTTTTGAGAATAGAAAATCTGGAATCCAAAAGCTTTTATACGGTTTATAAGGCGGAGCATCTGTTCAAAATCGAAATTGAGTTAGGAAGTAGGAGGGTTTGCCAGTTTTCCAATATTTTTTCACGGGTAAAGTATTTCTTCTCTCTGTGTAAAAATGAATCTGTGAAACATACTAGAACGCTAGGCTGTAAGAGGCATCGTGGATCTTGAGTCCAGACTAGACTCCAGAGGCGAAGGTTGGATAGTGAGTAGTAGTCCTTGGATTTACCTCTATTTTGAGATTTGCTACAAGTTTGGGAAAGGAGAGAGAAATGGGAAAATGGGGAAAATAGATTACGCTTCTCTATGAGATTTCTAGTGTAAAGAAATAGAAGCGAGGACGAAGAGGATCCTGTTATCGAGTCTGGTATTTCTCCTAGGAGGACTGGCTCCATGAAAATAAATATGATTTCTAAACAAGGCACACACATGCTCGAGCTCTCCCTCCTACTCCTGTCAGATACTTTGTTGGCAAGAACATTCCGAAGGCTTTTCCCCGTTCCTAATCTCATAAAGATGACTTTGTGTACTACAGAATACACACATTATATTTGTGGAGATAAAAAATCCGAACATGGAATCATATTGCTCAATCTCTCGCTTTCTCCTGCTTTCTCTTCTCTTCTGCTATTTTCCTAGTCCTACGGCCCTAGAAAGGAACGATACGCTCCCCATCCCTACCTCCTCCCACCTTTCCTATCACTATCTATTAGCTATCCGGCTTTCTCCGTCTCTGGCGGAGGACTTGAATACCCCTCGATACTTATTTAGAGTGAAAGTAGACTGCTAACTCCACTACCATTATCCTCATCTTCTTTACTTTCCGCTCTTACGGCAGGAGTTCTACCCACTCCCTATGGCTTCTCCGGCTGCAAATTGAAATTCTGGCTGGCAAGTTTTTAGTTTAATTCTGACGTGTTATTTGTGATTGCGAGCAGTTTTATCATGAGTTTCTGCTTGACTGAGAATCGTTAACGGATTCTCGGGACTCGTATAGGGGGGTGCTCAAGGAAAAGGGACCCGCGAGGAGTCAATGCTAGCCTCGAACATGTTATCTCTATCCGCTTCCAGCACACACATTCTCATTCACTCCCTTCCCCAAAGACTCCCTGTTTTCCCTACCGCACAATACTTTATGCTAGCTATGGCTACAAGAAAACCGTGCCAGAAATTTTACCATACTTTCTTTTAGCTTACACCAAACGTGGGATCCTGGTAGTCCATCCTACCAACTTCTAGCATCCTAGCTTCTAGCCTTCCCATTTTCTGCTTTCTGCGAGCTCCCGCATCCTTTCTTCCTCTTTCTCTCTTTGCTTTCTCCTCATATTTTCCAAGCTCTTGTACGGGGCTTTAGTTCTCCGACCTCCGACGAGGAGCTATTACTACTTTCCCTCCTCTTCTGGTTCCTTCTCTTGTGTGGGTTGTATTGGTAGGCCTGTATATTTCTATCCTTTACCTCCATTTCCAAGATTCCTTTATTCTCTCCAGTCTCCATTCTCTCCGCCTTCCTTTTGTGTCTCGAGCATCTTTACTAGCGTAACGTGTTTCCCACACACATGTACATGCACACACTCTTCTTCTCCAGCAAGCTCTACTACAAAATGTTCTTTACCATTAGCACATTTCCCCTCTCCTCCCACTCCCCTCGTCCCCTCCCGCTTTCCTCATCTTTGCACGACGGCTAGAAGCCAGATAGAAACAGTAGTAACACTAACTTCTTCCTTTCTCTGAGCTTTCTCTCATAGTCATCCATTGAATACATTCATTGAAACCCTTTAATCTTATCCCCCATCTTCCATCATTCTCCAAATAATGTCCTCCCATTTACATTCTCCTCCATGCCTACCTCCAGCTCCAGTCCAAGCCTTTTGGTCGGATCCTACAGTCCCGATGCATTTCTCCACCATTTTCTCTTTAATAATGTTAACAAAACTTGATCACAACATCAACAATCCCGCTTTTTTAGAAACTCTCAGCAAGATGGGGGAATGAACCTAAATTTTCTCTTATATTTTCTATTTTCTCAAAACGTTTTCCTCCGTCCGTATTTGTGTTCCTCCTTCCTTTCAAGTTGCTGAAACTTTTTCACTAAGTGACCACTTGTCACGTCAACTTTTTTAACTCTTACTTAAATGACTCCTACGTCAACAAAACTTTTACTTCCGCATCTCCTTAATATTACCTCCTCATTCTATCCATCTTCCTTGTTCTCCTTCTTCTATGCTTTGTAATTCAACTAAGCCTATGGCTTTGCCTACGAGAAAAAGTTTGACTAATGCATCCGTTACATATGGTTCCTCATAATGTATGCCGGATGCATATTACGATTCTGGAAACCTGGGTTTTGTTTTCATGCTAATTAATTCACAATAACTTTTGTTTCTTTTCCAGAAACACTTTCTGACAACGGTAGCCCTTGTGCTGATAACAGCTCTGCCGCGTCCCAAAGCCCGGCACCCATCGACGATCAAGCACGGTTAAGACTTAAAAGGAAACTTCAGCGGAACCGGACCTCTTTTACAAATGAACAAATCGAGAGCTTAGAAAAAGGTAAGGAAGCAAGGAAGAAAGAAGATCCCACATTAGTATTCAATCCACTGCCAACCAACCATAACCTTCCTCTATTTCCTATACTTGTTTATTTCAATCTCGAGCCACTGTTAATCGATACGTAAGGGCGTGTAAGCCATAAAGTTGGTGCTTACGTCAGGAAATGAAACTTTGATTGATTTGATTTTTTCTCTTTTAGAATTTGAACGAACACATTACCCGGATGTATTCGCCCGAGAACGTTTAGCTGCAAAAATCAGTCTTCCAGAAGCTCGAATACAAGTCTGGTTTAGTAATCGAAGAGCAAAGTGGAGACGGGAAGAAAAGTTGAGGAATCAAACTACAAAGCACCAGCCACAGTCTCAATCTGCCCAACAGCCCTCTCAGCAACAAAACCAGCAACCGCATCAACAACACCAGCCATCGCAACCAGCGGCGCCACCATCGCCGCCAAGAGTTGTCAACGGTGCTTCTTCGTTTCATCCTTCAGTCTATCCAGTCCATCCTGCGCACTCTGATCCGTACAAGTGAGAATATTTCCGGGAATTTCCAAACATTTCGAAATCATGTATCTCTTTTGAATATTATTGCAAGCATTTAATCCAGTTATTCTTCTTTTAACAGCATCGGCTCCGTTACACCCTTCACAAGTGCAAACCATGTGGCCAATAGCATGATGTCAACTCCGACAACTCCCGGGATCGTCACACCCTCTTCACACTGTCTGCAGCAAAGAGAAAATCATCCGGATGTAGTCCTAGGATCTTCTTATTCTTGCATGGCCCGATCGCATCATTACGACCCGTTAGGCCTAGCCTCAACTTACTCCCACACACCCCGGCCTCCGGATGCCTACCATCAAGCTCAATACTCAGCCTCTGCTGCTGCTGCGGCAGCGTCCTCCGGATTCTATCTTCCTTCCTCCTATCATTCCCTCTATGGTTTGGAATCAGTTCACGATAAAAATTGACAACCAATTATACACCCTTGTTAGACCATATTATTAACTATGTAGAACCTCACTCTGTCTCCCAGTTTTTGTTTTTCCATGAAAACTTTTTTTTGCTGATCTCAGTTTTTCTCTCGGTCAAACGTTCTCTTGTTCCTGTCTTAATCTCAATTCCCATATCCCGGTATCCTAACTACGAAGTAGGTTAAGTCTAAACGTGTGTAAGGTAGTCGTTCGTTCAGATTTATCATCGCAGCGACTCTCTCTAGATCAGTGATTGAAATGTAATGCCATGAAATAACAATTGTACAAAAACATGAAGCTCGGTAGTTCATTGGTGAAGGTGAAGGTTTGTAGACCTAAACCAATAATGCAAAATACAACAACCAACCGCAACGCAGTCATAGCTTCAATACAAAAGACTAATTTTAGCATAGTTTTTCTTTTATGGTTACACGCATCTTCATGTTGTTTAAAACACGTAAGATTAGTTCCAAAGATTCCAAAAGGAATTTAATTTACAACCGGATTAGCTTATGAACAGAATTGAGAAGCATCAAAATGTATCTAGTTTCCAAAGTGGATGTTTATATATAATTAACATTTCAATCTGAGCAGGGTAACATGGAAATTATTCAAGGCGAAAACATCTCATAAGTTAATTTATGTATTTAGCTTAAATTAGTATTACTAGTAGATAGTTTTTGTCGTACGGTATAAAGCACCGGAGCGATAACAAATACATAATGGCGGCTGCTCCGTTCTTGGAGTTATATACTTACTTTAATTGTGAAGACATATAACTATTTTAGAAGCAGTTATAGGGGAGAGTAGTATCCTTCATCGAGGCGAACAAGTGCAACGTAATCAACTAATATTGTAACTACAACTTGCTCGATTCACTTTCAACACATCGGTCTTCATCATTTTTGTGAATAATGACCATACTAATAGATTTCTACGGTGACTGAAAAATGTGGGCTCTTAGTCAGGCTCATTATATGATATTCAGAATGTAATTAACTGGAACATTTAAACTCTTCAAACCAAATTTACGTCATTGTAAAATATGTAGCAGTTTTATACATTCTTATTCATAGTAGTAACATTTAACAATATGTTAGTAGGTATATACTTTGAATCATTTTTATCAGACCATCCTAGTATTAATCCTAAAGATTTTCATTGTCGACTTTCAGGGTAGTTTTTCGGTCATGAGTACATTGTAGACTATTTTCTTTCTTTTTGCCGAAAATAACAATAGTCTAATCATGAGTAGATTATGTATCGTCAGTTAGTTTTAAGCACCACATTATCAAAAGTGTCTTGTTATTTTCACAATGTACCAATAAACTACAATACACCGTAAACATTTTTACCATCGATCATTGATTCAAGTCATAATCTAGCGTCCGCCCGCAATTTTCTAAATACTACCACCTTGGGCATTTACTGTCGGTTCATGTGTGCATACATATCTGCTACATAAAGCGTGTAGAGCCTATCAGCTATCTCGTATTTATCTTCTAGCTATGGGCCATGGGTAGCTAGCTACCCAGTTTTCTGCGCAATAAATCACATTTAATTCAATCAGTCTACAATGTACATGCAGTTTTTACTCTGAAGCGCTTTTAGAAATTACGGCTGTGTCCACAATCATACGAGTCGTTACGTGGGTTTGTAGTAGTTGTTTTGTATTACAGAGCTATATGGATGGATACTAATTGCTAGTTATGATTGACTTCAGCCAATTATCGACAGTAGGAAACGAAATAATTTAATGGTACTCAGCTCAGGAGTTCTGTTTAAAAGTAGAATTAAAATGGTTTGGGTATAAGCACGTAAGTCGCCCATGACCCAACTGGCGCCACCTAACGTTGAAAACGACGAGCTTTTAGGTCCGGAGAAAAGGAACGGTTCCCCTTCAGACATGGGTTGATAATCCAGAACACCAGGTCGCGCTGCGGTTTGAAACCGTGTGTCCCGTCTCTTAAACTCCCATCAGGTACAGCAATCCCATTTGGCGATGTTGTCTTTACTGGAGAATACAGTACTTTAAACAGCTTCTTCGATCTATTTTAGATGCCACATACATGCTATTATGTTATAGACGCAGATCTCGATTTGTTTTTTCACGTCGTACAAACGTGTAAGTTAAATTAATTGCAATATCGTAATTTGAAATTTTTTTTACTCGTTCTAACGTATAACTACTGACTTGTTTGGCTTTGACGTTGTATTGACGGGCATTTCCATTGAATTGTGTTTGCTAGGTTTTCATGTATCCCGTAAAAAGGGCTAGAAACTATGCAACCAAAAAGCTGGTTTCGTCCCGCTAATGTAAATATAAACTATATTCGGTTAGAGGGAAGTGAAGGGGTTGAAGGGAATTGTTGTGCCTTGGCAAAAGCCAATGATTACTACTTTCCCTCGCCGGGACTGGAGAGACGAGAGAGACTGAGAAGGAGTTTATATTGAATTACAGCTAGGCTTGCTTCTGGGAATTAAATTTTCATATTCAATAGAAATGTACTTGTCCACACCCGCTGGAGGCATCTGTTTGGCGTACCACAATCAAAGAAGAAATTAATATTTGACTAAACGTTTCTGCCTATGGTCATATGCGACTATGCGAGAGACGAGACTTTCATCCCTTGATGTTTTCTTGGCAGAATTTCATTTCTCTCGCTTCTTGTTTAGCTTTCAGAGTAAAAGTAGACGGAGGCACACTCCCCTGTCCCACTCCTGTCTCTCTTGAACTTGATGAAAGTGACTGTGAAGAGGTTGAGTGACATTCAAGAGTCATAATAAACTCATGTATACACATCCCAAAATCAAATACTCTCTCACTCTCCCTACTACTACTACCCGTCTTCTTCTTTTTCCTACCCGCTACCTCTTGAAGCCTCGTAGATGAGGAACCAAACAAGCTTAACTTTGCGGAATGGTGGAGCGAAGGGGGTGGAGGAGGAGAAAGTTAAATTTTCATATCACCAAAAGGAGCGGCCACGATAATATTTGCAGAATCGATCAAAATCAAAACCCAAATCTGTACCATCAAAGGCCCCTTCCCTTCTCCCTTCTCCCTACTACAACCTCTTCCATCACTCACTCAAAGCTAATTCCTAGTCAAGTGCCCATCTATTTCGTGGCTCTAAAAATAATTTAATTCCTCCCTCATTACAGAACTAATTCACCTCCCTGCCTTCCCTGTCTGTTTGTCGGTCAAACCTCCCTCTTCTCATCACAACAGGTCGGCCAGATCCTCCGTCCGTAATTTTGACTTCTTGAATTTCTTTCCTCGTATCGCACTCTGTTGCTTGTACTAGCTGAAAACATTGTCATCATTTCTTCCCTGTCGTAGATTTCTCATCCTAGATCCCATCATCATCATCCTCCTCATCACACCGTCTTTTTCCTCTCGTATTTTGGGGTCAACCGTAGAAAAATCCGCCCTAGCTTTTTATACAAACCCTTAAGAAATACGATACGATCCGACATGCTATCCTTTTACTCCAGGTTCATCGAAAATCGCTGATCCGTAGTTAACACGGAGTATTTTTTGTGGATGGATCAGAAAATTCCATCTACTATATTTCCAATATGCTACTACTTTACCAACAGCAGCTCATCCAGTCTTGTTTGAAGCTCAACATTTCTGTAACGGTGCTTCTTTTAGCTGCCAAGCTTGAGCCATGTCATGTAACTTTTTGGAGGAGGAGAGCGAGTATTTTAGATGAGATTCTACTCGAATCCATCTTCCTTCGTTCCTTCCCCTGCCTATCAACAATTTCTTATGTACAAGAATCCGCCGTCAATCCCATTACCACCAGACCAAACCGGGTAGTCTGTTCCGACGTAAGCCAATCCGACCTCTTCCTAATGTTTCATTTTTTCCTACAAAAGAAAAACATTGAAACAAGTGATCGCTCAACTTTTACCATATTTCACTCCATCACCCTTCTTCACACACACAACTTCTCTATATATACATAGATCGTAACAATAATAAAGTAAGTGAGTTGCAATAGTAGCTACAGCATCTCCACGCAGAAAATAGCTCAGTGACTGAACGAATAGCATACACGGCCTATTGGTTTAGATTGCACATGGGGAAAACTGAAACAAGTAAAGGAATAATAGTATAAGAGGGAAAAGCAAAGCATTATTCAGTATTATCATTAGCCCTGGATAATATTACAACACGCACGCACTCAACACGACATCCGATATCTCATAATGCCGACAACAATTCCAAACTTAACTTTTATCCCATCTCCTCTTTCCCTTTTCAATAGAAGGGCACGCGGCCTTTGAGTATTACCAGGAAAATACAATAGCTCCCACAAGCACAGCAACCTCGAAGAACAATCAATTTTATTCTTTAACGCCATCATAAAGTCACAACTTTCACAACGCGCCATTTCATCCTTCGCTGCATCTTCACTCTCCATAATCAAAAACTTGTGAGCATTTTTCAGCCTACAATCCAAAATCACCACTCTTACAACAACCGAGACGCTCACACAGCTTTCCTCTTCAAACACGACAACTTTCTCCAAGCTCCCGCTTTCTCCGCCACTGTGTGTTTTCTTTTCCTCTCTAACTTTTACTAGCACTTGGACTTTTATTTCTTACATTTTCTCCTACAGCCATCTCCTTTGAAATGTTCCTTTACGCAACGCTTCAAACCATGTTTATAAAATATAAACATTTTTTCCCATTCATCCTCCAATTTTTCTTATCTTCAAATCTTTTTTAAACTCTCTGACAAAATCCTGTTCCCCTTTCAAATTTTATGCATACGTTTCCTAAACTTTTAACTTCCGACTCCTTAAAGTTAAAATATGACACTTCTCCACACTCTACTTATTAGCATATCGGTTGTTTAATGTAGTGCAATAAATTGCAACCAAAGCTACTAAACTAATAAGACTTTAAAGATCTTTATCATTTTCATTCGTTAAGGGTTTTTCCTAATTACTCTTTGGACATAAGACCTACCGCAGTCACAAATCCTGACTAAGATGTACGTGAAATCGCGTGTTAGTAGCAAAGGATATGTACATTTAAGAAGAGGTAAAAAAAGCCAAAAAATTAAAATATCAGGACCAAAAAATGTCATGTATTTTTTGCGTCTTTGAGTTTTAATTTTATTTGGAATACTGTATTTGAGCTTGAGCTCTAATCTTGAATGATCTTTTTGAAGGAATCATGAAACTACGCTTGCCAGTCGGCCTTCGACATCGTATTCAGTAACGACAAGGAAAATATTGATTACAAACTTAGAAAAAAATGACTCAAAAGCAAGTGCAAAAGTTGATTTGCGTAAGAGTAAGAGACTTATTTAGTATTCAGGGCGAAGGTTTTTGTCAGCGTGAATGATACACTATATCCAACCACAAGTAGACAAACATCCTCCACCCAAAACTTTAGCGCTCTTCTCGAATTTCACCGCAAGTTAAAAAAAATAGGGTAGAAACTAGGTTTATAATGCACTGCACGCATTGCAAAGTGCTATACGCTTTCCATCCATCTTTTACTCCACTACAGTCGCTAACTAACCTTAACGATGCCTGCAATAAAAAAATTCCTGCACTTGAGTAATATTACAACGTGTTTGGTAAGCGAAAGGCGGCATAAATCCTAAATAAATAAGTTGCCAAGGATCCGCCACAGTATAATTCTTACTGGTATTGAAGGAGCTACTTCTACTAATTTTACTTACAATATAATTCTCATCCAATGTATTGATTTTCGAGAGCCGTTTTAAGTAGGCCAAGAATTTTGGAAAACATTTAGCCATAGAATAGCACTAGATTCGCAGCTAGCGGGGATAATCAAAGATATAATAGAATTAAATGTTAATTTGCAACGACCACTCCAAGCTCGTGTCACCTTTTCAGGAAGGTGGTATGAAGTGCTATTTTTCTCAATGCTGGTATTCTCTCCAGGATGTTATCCAGCATCATATCCAACGTTCGGTATTTTCGTTTTGGGAACTAAGCAGAAGGGGAAGGAAGGTAAGGTAGGGCTCCAAAAGGCATTTCATATCGGCCGTCTATCCTGTGCCCTGCTATGCTACTCAATCCGGCATCTCTCAAAAGAGATCTTTTATCACAAATCCCCCTTCACTCCAACATTCGACAGATTTTCCATAGTCCTTTCCTCACTCGGGTCCTCTTGGTTGATCATGCTTGAATTATTTTCCACCTGGAATTACCAAACATCCATTCTTCACCGCACCATCAAAGTATCCCTTTCTTACTGACCCGACCAGCCTCTCTAGTTATAACTAACATGGGAGTTACACACTGTATAACACTGAACAGACTACAGATAGGATTTGATAGAGATTCT
Organism: Sminthurides aquaticus; assembly: GCA_906901655.1. NCBI lineage: Eukaryota > Metazoa > Arthropoda > Collembola > Symphypleona > Sminthurididae > Sminthurides > Sminthurides aquaticus. The sequence goes on from CAJQTT010000001.1 coordinate 2,141,547, forward strand.
TTTCTAAGAGGAAGGCGTTGCACAGAGATAGGAGCGAGCAGTAGCTCCAAACACTCTTACACATTATTATAAATACCAACAATCAACCCGGCCCTCATTTCATACATCATCAGTTACCAGTTATCTCTTCTATCTCGCTTCACAACCTTTGTCCTCCATTCCATTATCCTTTATAAGCTCCGGCCCTTTCCGCATCCAGCGTGAGTGAATACTGTGTATGAACTGGAAGTTTTGGATTGTTAAAAATTTGCCGCTTTTCACTCGTGTCAAAATAGCCTAGAATCCAAATAGTTGATCCAATTCTTCCAATATACTTTACTCAAGGATAAAACAGTCGTAGGTCCTTATAAGCTTTAAGAATAGGCAAAAATTCAGTTTACATTGAAAGTCAATTAAAAATTAGTTAGTTGTGATGGGAGGTTCGTTGGAGCCGGATTTATTATTGTGCAACAAGATGCAAGAGAAATTGAAATTGGATAAATCTGTATATACACTAATCATAAAGTACTTATTAACTGTTAGTGTCTCGTTTTACTGTAGTTAAGCTGAACCCTTTGCGTTCCAAAATGGAATTGTGAGCTGGTGAGAGGATGTGGCACAAGGTGCATAGCATGTTCCAATCCTTTATCGATATGCATAGGGGGTAGTCATTATATTCATTTGAGGACCTTTTAGCCTACCGGAAGTTTAGCACACTCTATCGATTAACGTAAACGTAGTGTATGGGTGACTTTTTCATCCTTGAGTGGACAGGGAATGAAGTATCCAGCCATGCGTTTATTTTGTCATCCATCCAGTCCCAACAAGAAACAGTCCCACTTCTTTTCTTAATATCCCAGCCAGTCATTATCAATGTCAACCAAGGGAATGATTACATGCTTTTAGCAACCCCAAATTACAAAATGATCCCGGAAGGGCTCAGGGTTGAGTCACGCAAGACAAACTGGAACGCACTTGTAATTAATATGAATGAGCCACGCTAGATTGCCATTTGTTTATATTCCCTCCCGAATACAATATCTGCACGCAATCTCTTTACCAGTCTCGTCCGGAACTGAACAAGGGGTATTATGGAACTCGGCATCTTTGAATTATTTGCGATCAGATTCGCACATTCTTTCCGCGTCGTCCAGTCTCTTGTTCGCTCTCTCTCTCTCTCTCTCTCTCTCTCTCTCTCTCTCTCTCGCTCTCGCTGCTTGCTTTCAATTCCGAATTTATTTTGTAGACTCTTGAGAAAATTTTGTGAGCCCGCTGGTTGAGATTGAATTTCTCCCGGAACTGACTAAAATGCTGCGTTTTGAGAAATCCTGAGGAAGAAAAAGACGGGACACTATGGAATCTGACGGATTGATATCATGAATGAGTCAGTTCTCATCACTGTTACGAAGGAACTCAACTTACCCGGCCATGTCCTTATCTGTGTGGACAGCTCTAGAAGAAGAATCAAGTTTTCGGCATCTCATTTCCAAATACTCGACACAATATACGTGCCTAACTTGGGAGGGCCTGTCTTCTTTAAGATGAGTCCCTCGTCCTAGTCGTCACACAACTGTCATCCACAGATCTCTCTCAATGATCCTCATCCTTGAGCTTGTCATATTATCAAGACAAAACTTGTCCATGTACCGAGAGGACAATCTATCTCCATATTACGACCCACAGTCCGCAGCATATCCTTCGTCCCTATTTCTCGTAGTCTGCACTCTGCAGTCTACAGCGTAGCCACATATTTCAGTATACAATTCAAGAATTAAAGAATAAGGGCAAGAAGATGGGGATATGCGACGACAGAGAGAATAAGTTGAAAACTTATTCAACTCTCCAGGCCTGTCTGTCCATCAGCTAAGAAAGAGCCTCCAAAGATATAGGAAAAGAGAGAGAGAGAGAGCTTGGACAAACTACGCCATCAGGGAAGAGACTTGATGGGGGACATTTTTCTATCTTATTATTATTGCCGTGAATTACATCTTCCAATAGCATCTCATCCCCACTCACCATCCATTAAAATCACATCAATTTACCTTGCTACTCTCTATCATCCTCACCACCGCCCTCAGAATCCTTTAAACTTGTTTGTACTAGTCGGCCCTGTCTGTCTAACCTGAGGAATACACAAAACTATCTTGTTCCGCAACTAGGTAAACACGTCCCCAGGCTCCTACAACTAGTTCCACTTGTAATCGCATACCGACCTCACACGTTGATCAATCCACCTTCCCCCATCAAACACTAATCTAAATCCAAATTCAATTTGTACCCACCTTCCTCTAATCAATATCCGCCCATCTCCTCCTCCTCATCATCTTCTCTCTCCTCCATCTCCTATCAATCCATCTCTTTTACATAGCGCATAGCTTTACCTTCCTCCAAGTCCAACCAAACTCCTTTCTTGTACTTTCTCCTGCACTCTATAACCACCATTTCTCTTGTACGCTACATTTCACATTTATCACCAAACTTGCTTCATCTTCTTCAAGAATCATCTCTAAAACTTCCGCTTCCTCTACTTTTTACCACATCATTCCTTTCATTTCAACTCATCACCTTCCCCCTCTTCTTTAAAATTTTTTTAAATTCTTATCTTCCGTGTTTCATAACCTTAAAACAGCTTCGAGATTGTGAAGGTCACAGCAAGCCATTTTTTACACGCAAGGGATATAAGTACACTGGGAATGAAACAATGTGGCTTATCATGCAATTTTCTTCAAGTGCTACCAATAATCCGAGCAAATGTTCCGTTTCTAAATCTTCTCTGCTACTGAATGCATCACTGCAGATTTCTGCAGTCCTCCCTTCATCAAATTAGCGAGTCAATGCAGCAGAATAAGCTTTTCTTTCCTTCGTAGTAAGTTATTTGAGCTTTTTCAAGGTGTCGCTTTCATATGCTTTCGTTACGGCTACCGCTATTAAAATGTCAGGGATTCATCTATTCACGGCTCCATTGGCAGAATATTTTAGAACGGAATTAAAAAATTCGGTAATCTTAATAGCAACTGGAATAACACACACATGAAATTCAAAGCGCTTCATGCAATATACTCTTGGGTAGATTTTCTCTATTATTCCTATTATATTTCCTGTGGGATATTACTTCGGTTTCAACAGAAGAACAACATTCCGGTGGATTCACAAAAACTTTAATTAGTTGTCACCGCTTCCGTTTCTCAAAGGATCCCTCTTGAAGATTGTAAAGGAGAAACTCGAAATCATCTTGAGAAAGTCATTTACTCAAAGTCGGACACGAGATTCGGAATTGTTTGGAAATGACGGTATGACACATCAAAGTAAATGTTTATTATGAACCAACCTGCAAGATATTAGTAGCCTGCTCGGTTTGTGAGAGTTGTGATTCTCACACCGTCATCATCATGTTCTCTTGTATGATTTATAATTGTATAATTTCGGTAGCCATTCTATTCCCTGAGATTCAATGGAAAGACAGGTAGCTATAGCTGGGCCATAGGTTTTGGATGCGGGCTATGACTTGGCATTCGTCCCTCACTTGAAGATACAATAAACATCGTGTTCATTACATTATTGTGGTGGTTTTGTTCCCCTTTAAAGCTTTGCACCTCACTTCACCCATCATCATCACCGCCAACGCCACTACGAGCCTCATCATGATGATGATGATGGTGTAGAAAAATAGGTGGAGAGTTATTTTATTTGTTAGTACGAGAAGAGTATAGGTTGAATGAAATGAAGACTACAAGAAAATGAATATATCCTCATCCCATCTCATGATTCATCCCTTATTCTTCCTCCTTGTATAATTATTCATAACTGTCTTGTTGGCTGGCTTGGTGGCTGGGTGTTTCCGGTCGAGCGGACTAAAATCTCATTTCATTATCTTGCTGCAGAGTAAATAAAAAAGACCTCCTCCTCTTCCCTTCTATCTGTGTCAATTCACATGGCTACATTTTAGACAAGAGGCCTGAATTGTAGACGTCTATTCATTTCTCTCAATACCTGAATAGACATCACCGTCCTCTTCTATTCTTCCACACAACACTCAATCAAAGCCTTTTCCTCACTCACTCTACTATCTCTTCCTTTTCTCTCTTTCCCAGCCAAGCTCCTATACAGATTTCATACAAGGCTCATCCTGAATCTAAACCAGCAAAAGAGAAAGAAGGGGATGGAGTAGAAGAGGACATGGAATTTAATTTTTTATCCTCTTCCAAACAAGAAGAGGAAGACGAAGAGCAGGGCGAAGGAAGAGAATCTTTTGCCAACTTGTTCTTCATCTCACATCCTTCAACTCGATAGGAGATAGGATGGCGAAAAGCCCTTTTATTCGCATTTTCTTCTTCTCGCTTCTATTCATCTCTTTCTCCTTTACAAGTCAAGTCAAGCCAGGCCGGAGCCGCTGTATGCTGTATGTCTCCTTCCGCATCATCCGCATCTCCTTTTCGGAGTTTTTCTTATAGCCTGGAAGGAAGAGGAGGGATGGAATATAAGAACGGATTATATTATATATAGAAGCCGTGTAGAAATGGGGAAGGTTGGAAAGAGAAAGAAGCGAGCTCACCGCACCAATACCATTCCCTCTTGGAATGAACCAATCTCCCCAACATCCTCCACACAAGCCGACTCTCATTGAAGCGTAAATAATAAGGACCAACCTTCTTGTCATCAGAGCTCCGCCTGGCTCCCACAACTTTTTCTCCGCTAGTACTCCTCTCCTCCGGGGGATATACGTAATATTGCTGGAGAGCCAGAGTTCCAGAGCTCCATCCACCATCCCACAAATCCTCCCAACTTTCCCCTATTCCTATCATCTCCACCCTCCTTTACGGGAAGAAACCTGGTGCGGCCTGCCTCGCCTGGAGAGAGCAGCGTTTGAGTCAGTCTAGCTTCTGGAACGCGCTCCAGCTACATCATCACTCCCCATGCCCCGCTACAGCTAGAGTCGCTCGATGTAGTACTTATCCTCTTTCCAGGCAGCTTTAGGATCGAAATGTCTCTGCTACTTACTCCATACCTATTTCACACCATCTCTCCAGCATAATGGGCCAACACATGTCCATTCCAGAGACGAGTCGGGATCGGAAGCCGAGAGTCAAAGCTAACAATCCTCCATCAATTTTATGCCTCCATAGAGCGTGTAACTAGAGAAATCTACTGGAAAACTTGTTCATAAATTCCTCCATATTCTCATCAATCCCTCCTATAAAATTATTATTTTTCCCTTAACAACCTAGGTTAACATTGTAAAAAGGGAAATCTTAGAACATAACGTAGAAATTTCATGAGCTAAACGATAGCAAAGCCCATCATCATCGCCCGCCACGCATTTATTAAACCCTCTTACTATGACCCCCAATCAAATTCCCTACTATTTTCAACATCCCATTTCAGCCAAATCACCCGAATATCCCGCCTCTTGCCCTAACACTTCATCTAAAATTCACCCACCATTCACCATTGTTCACTCACCTGTCTTAACCGCAAGCGCAACAAAGCCCTACCAAGCAAAGTATTTCCGAAATTCATTAACAATGTACTTTAAAAATTCTTTACTTTTTTTCGTCTACGCAAGGAATATTACCTGGAAAATTTATTCATAAATCATGGTATCTCTTGTGATTTGTCTCCAAAACTTTCGCGACTTTCACAACTCTTCCACATCTATAGTAGTAAGCTTATTCCACCCATTACATAAAGTTCGTTCCTACTTCATCCTAAGGTATTCTTTCGAATAATCCTTTAATTCAATTTGTTTCGATTCAACAACCGCAGCCACAGCAAGGCAAGGTCGCTCATTAAATCAGCGTAGATCATCAGATGTGAGTATTTCTTCCCAGAAATCCAGAGTCATAGCGTAGAGACATTAGCATTGAATATTGTTTGAATTCTATAGTAAACATCAATAAAACCATTTTGGAGAGGCCCTGTTTGAAATTAAACTTGGATTCTCTGTAACTTCCAAGAAGCTGCTAAACTAATCCCTCCGCCTGAAGTTCGTTAGCATAAACTTGAAAAATACTTGGAGGAAGCCTTGGGAAAGCGCTTTTAGAGGAAATTGTACTTTATAGGGTGTCTGCATAGTCCGCATCCTCACATTACCTGCTAACTTGCATCGATTTCTTTTCAAAGTACGAGAAATAAAGTAATAGGTGCAGATTAGCTACTACAGTTGCAGCAAATTACCATAGGTTACAATAGTGAATATTTTCATACTGTGTTTACCAATTCGCTATCATTATTTGAAGGAATAATGGCGAATAAATAAAGATTTCCTTCACAGATTTCTTGAAAAAGACACTAACGTCGTATGAAAAAGTATGACACACCTTGAAAGTCATGAGGTTACTGGATTCACTTTATTTCCGGGCATTAGGCGGATTTTGATGCTGATTTACTGGGGGATTACTGTAAATTCAAGTGTATGATCAGCTATATCGTATCTTGACCTTATTGAAATGGGTATTAAATGATAATCGAGCGGGGGTGTGTGAGTGTGTGTATGCGTGTAGCTAATTTTGATTTTGTACTTGCGCTTCATGGAATTTCTAGTATGAATAAAAGGTAAGAGAGGTGGTAAGTACTATAGGTTTCGGGCGGATGTTTGAACGGTGTTGAGAAGACGAGGAGGAGATTTGACGTAGGAGCTGAGAAGGGCTGGCTCGGTGGCTGACTGGAGTTGTGTCTGGTGGAGGTTGTAGGACTTGTGCGTGTACCTAAAGTCTGGCTGGCTGGAGTTTGGGATTTCAGAAGGAAGGAAGAAGACTCATAACAAAATCCATCTCTTCCCGACCAACGAGTCTTGAACTAGTAGCACAGGAGGACGGACGGAACAGATTGAAAAATTGTTGAAGGGAAAGCAAGGGAAGGAGTAGTCTGTGGGAGTTTAGGCAGGAGGAGCAGGAACCGGGTTGCATTTCTCTCCGCGGGTTCTTTCTCTCTTTCTCTTCGGAGATTTGTGTACGTACGTGAGTTGAGTGGAAAGACTGGGGTGGTGTTCCATGTTTTGAGTCTGCTGAGTATCCCAGCGTATACTTAACAGAGTAGTATCAGGCGAAAGCTGAAAGGAAGAAGGAGGGAAAGGAGGAGGAAGGAAAATAGTGAGATTGAGTGTGTATATCAGTCCTGTGTATGTGTGTGTGAAGAGGGCCTGTTTTGGTGGTGGTAAAAGCTGGGCTTGCTTCTGCTAGCTTTGGGAAGAAGAAGGAGGTAGGTGCAATTACGAGGATAAGGGAAGGTTTTCCCGTCGTCCGTCCACCACCCTCATCGACTCTGGAGAGAGATGAGTTTGGCCGGGGGAAGATGTGAGTTAATGTGTGGAGGACGGGTTTTGTAGGCAGGGCAAGTTGGTGGAAAGAAAACCCCGTCTCCCCCCACTGCCTGGAATTCGACAAGATTGTTGAGCCAATGCGCTTCAAGCCTCACTGAGTTTGGGGCTCCGAAAAAGCCCAACTTCCCTGCCCGACCGCTTCTTCCACTTCCATGAGTACAGACTGCAAGGTGATAGCCCAGTGTAAGTTATACGGATGAGTGTTAGGGAAAACTATTCAGTGCACACAGTGCCGTGAAACCGACCATAAATATTTGCATCCACATTTTTTCCACTCTGCAAAACTCCCCACAACAACCATCAACATCTCATCACATAATCACATCACTCAGGAGCAACTTTCAAAGCGTAGACCGAGGACAAAATATTGGAGAAAACAGACTTTCACACAAGTCAAAAGCCGATTTCCGAACAAGAACTTAAAACTCTCCTCAAATACAAATCCTTCCCTTCATCCTCCACACATTTCCTCCCATCCATCCCCACCTTAATCTTCCTCTTCTCCTTGTCATTCCTTCACACCTTTCTATAGTCTCTCGAAAAATCTCTCTCCCACATTTGCTACTTGTTCTTCTCTACGAACCTCATCCCAGAACCAACCAAACAAGAATCCTCCATCCCCGCCTCTATCGCACCTCACCTTATTATACACAAGTACGTCTCTCCCTCTCTCTTCTTCCCCAACCCAATCTCGTCTTCGTCCTCCCAGTCCATTGCCCAACCATCCACCAGTAAGTAATACTAAGGAGTAAATCCTGAAAAATACATCCAAATTAGTCACCACTTCCACACACTCCAGCAAACCCTGCCCAATCTTCCGTGCCAGAACACATCCAACTGTCAAAGTCAAAAGACTTGAGCAAAAAGTGCACGCTCCATCCACCATTGAATATCAATCCGGGAACAGAATATCCAGTGAAAACTCAAGGAAGCAAGTGAATATTCAATTTAAGATAAAAACGTTTCCCTGTGAAAGTGTTACATTTGTAATAATCCCTCCAAATTTACAGTTCACAATCAGTCAAAAGGAGGGGAAATAAGTTAGGAGCAAGACTCCTCAAATTAGTTCCAGACTTCCTCAAGAATCAGTCCGAAATAGAAACACTTTCTTTCTCATCAACGAGACGGAAATATAAAGCTGAGATAAATATATATTAAATTACCATCAGCCACAGGTAAGATTTTATCCACCTAATTTCACGCTCCATACCCTGTCAACAACTCCATGAAATCACATTAACATAATCATCCCGCCTACAAATCCCACAACTCTTTTCTTTTACTAAAGCTAACTCATCCAGCTAGCCTAGCAATCTTCAAGTACTAGAACTCTTTGCCGTACTATTCTAAGTTGTAGTATACAGTGCAGTGTAATAATATATTGTATTTAGATTCCGCATACTTACCTTCGTCACATCATCCGCAAACTTTTATTCCTCCCCAACTTCTTACAACCACATACGTTTCCTTCCACTCCAACTATCAATTACTATCCGCCATTTACCAACTTAAACCTTTCCAAGAAATAGCTAGTGCTTCTGTTGCTAAAATTAATCTGCTCCCCCTAAGTTTTATAATCATAGTCTTTAGTAGCGGTTTACAAAATCTCAATTGGTTTGGCAGAGTGGTGTTGAAAAGATTCTCTTGATTTCTCCTTGATTTCAGTTTCCGTTGTTATTATGATTGGTATTTGTTTCAAGACGTTTTGTAAGAATAAAACGTAAGCAGTGTGGAGCCTGGAATTGGTAAAACATTTCAGCGACTACGCTTTAAACGGCAAGGCTTTAACGTATCTCGACATTACTTTTAGAAATCCCTAGAATCTATTGGTTGCTTTGTGGTTTATTTGAGACAGTATAATGATTACTAGAGTAGCAAATGCAAGGCTTCCCAACCTTCTAATCTTCAGATCCTCCTACTCTTTTAACGAGAATTCAATAGGGGATAAATAGCCTGAAGAAGTATATATATTGAGATGGTTAATATAAATTCAATTGAGGATCTATAGCTCATTCAAGGATCACATTTCCTCCACCACCTCCTCCTATAAATAACCTGAAAAGGACACCCATATCATTTACTCTTCTTCTTCCTCTGGTAAATCCAATCCGCCTTTTACACCCTCAACAATTCCACCCTCCAGAATTTATCACCACAATTTCAAAAAGCTTTTCATTCCAAAACTTCTTGGTAACCTCACGCATATCTCCATTCATTCTCATCATGAACACCTCCCTCTCATTTCTCAAATCTTTTTACACGTGTCTCCTTAAGGTGCAGTTGGTGGATGTAACTTGAAACCTCTAAAGGGAGCCAACTTATACTAATAGGTTAGGGCACAACTGTCTGCAACTTTTTTTCAAACTTGGTTATTTACAAACATAATAGAGCTCGCTTCCTTTACATCATTCTAGTATTTCATTCACTTCTTCTGGTCCTCACCCAAAATTCTCCTCAACTTGTTTCATTATCCTTGCCAAGTAAAGTCAACTGGAGAAGTGGTGGACTGTGGGAAGAAGGTGCTAAAGAATAGGGATTTTGTTACATCTTTTTACTTTCTTGAACTATACTTGAGGTTTGTTTGGGTAGAGGAATAAGGAAGGGCTCATTTTTACGTTCCTTCTCGCTTTCTACGTCACACGAAGGAGATACCGTAGTTGACTTGAATGAATGAACGAATCTACCTGCTGGTTCACACTATATTGTTCATGGTTCATCTTGCTCGCATTATTTATTTTCTACGCTTTCAATTGATTGAGGAGGATTGATTCTCTAGCTGAATCCAAGATGAGCATGAATACTTTGTGGTTTCTCCACCTTGTCTTCTTTTATGATCATTCCAGACGAGTCAGTTTGTCCTTTGTCATCATCCCTCTTATGATCAAACGAAGCAAAGGAATTCTTTCCTCAACTCCTCACCTTACCTCTAGTCTCTCCCGTAAGGCTAATAATTTCCTTTACAAAGCTGATAATCACATCTAAAATTTTTTCTTCCATCAAGCAAGGTGACCCAGTAGATTCTTGTTTCTTCTTCACCACACCACCACCACCATTTTAAAGCCATCGTGTTCTCTCCTTCCCTCCCGTCAGCCACCAGTCCGAAATTCAATCTTTGAGAAAACCTGATTTTGTACATTGCATTATAAAGAGCTAGTTGAGCAACTCTGAAGCGGAAAATAATTTGCAGCCGCATGTAGCATTCAATCAACTTTGCCCGATGACCACATCTAACCAAAACTCGCAGTTCACGCCTTCGTCTCAGCTTACCTCAGCTTAGAGAAGGTCCTTTATCAGGATTTCAGGAATAGGAATAGGGCAGCTGACCGAGGGACAACTTTTTCTAGGACTCGTTTCAGTTGACAATGGTTACAATATTTTTCTGCCAGCAATCTCTGGACTGGACTTGTAAAAGATAGATGAGTTCAGATGATGATGGACTTGAGAGAGTCCACTTGGGTTTTTTGTATCCGTTATCAGCTCAATTCCTGATCCTCTCTTATGATAACCTCATTATTGCTCTGCTGTAATAATTGGATTTGCCTAGTCATTACATGAATTCATCTTTTTCTCCCTTCCCCATCAACAATCCTCATTCTCTCTCCATGTGTCTGTCATCATCCATTCTGTGGCTGATTCTATCTTGGAGGAGTTGCTGATACCCCCATTCAAGCATCTCCTCCTCCCCTGTCACTCCCCGCTGCTTTTCCAAGTCTCCCTCCATGGGTGCTGGACTAAATCCTATTGTGGACAATATTTCCCAAATTATGACAAATATATCATGTCAACTCCTCCAGCATCATCCCATTCTTCCATATCTCACCTCCAAACTCCATAAATCATTTTACCTTGCTTCGATTCAGATTTTGATTTGAGTGATGGACTTGGGATTCTTGGCTTGGATCTGCATCATATTAGTTCATGTATGACTTTGACCTCTTCAGCTACTTTAATTCTGTCTCGGCTCAGTGGGGATGTTATAAATCTGTCATGGATCTCGCTGTCATTAATTCATGAATACTGAACAAGTTCCGCGTACCCTTCACGAATCAATATTGTTCCCTTTAAATATACTGTAAAAATATGAGATTCATGCTCTAGGTTTTGCAATTTTAAGAAGCTAGACGCATATGGTTGCTGGTAGAGGATCATGTACTTTGTAAAGCAGAAGTCAGTTCTTGAACTTTCTTAACTATTTTTCACAACCTTTAGCGACCAGTTAGAATGATAGGCTACTCGTTTCTGTTGTAAAGACCGCGCTGATATAAATACTTTGTGTCGTCTTCTATTTCTCAGAAATCGGCAGGTTTTTCTACGAGCATTCACGTGACTGCTACTCTACGTTACACTTTTTACGTATTACTTTATTAGTATTACATATTGCAGTAGTTTGTTTCCCCTGTCATGCTAGTTTAATAGTTACTTGGGCTGTTGTGCAGAATAGAAGTTTCTAGGAGCGCATTTGAATTGTAAAAGTTCCTTGAAGTAAGAATTCCTTGAAAGAGAAACTTTTGAAACATGCACTTTAGATAATTGGCAGTTTTCTTATAGTTTCATCAAAACATTCCCTCCAGCATCTATTCCTGTACCAATTTCCCCACATTTATGAAAATTAAATGACACTACTTTATAAATCCAAAGAACTCTATTTATGGTGTTCAATGAATTCCAATTTTGCGATTGATTCTAATGAAGTGGAAAGAGTGGGTGGGATGGAAGGATTAATAGGGATTTGTTTTATTTTCAGGTTTGTGAGTGAGAAGACCCTTGAAGGGTTGAAGTTTTTCTTATAAAAGGAGAGGCGGCTAGCCGTGACTCTTTGCAAAATTCAGCACCCATTGGGAGGAGTGCCCGAGATGCCACACAAAGGTCAGTTTGTGGAATGTTCGTACAAGACAAAGCTACTTAATTTTCTAGTTGTATTCCTTCTATTGTATTATTCTTAAGGCATATGATTTCCATCATTCATTTTCATGTATATATTTACACTTTGAACTTGATTTCACGCTCTCCGGAAGCCCTGACTTGACATTATGCTCCGACGGATTTATCTTTCTTTCCCTTTCTCTCTCCCCCTTTCTCCGACTGTCAAGCCCACCTCATCAACTTTCACTCCACCATTAAGATGAATAAGTAGGCGGAAGAGCTTGCACCGCCACGTCACTCAAGAATGCACTTGAGAAAGGAGGCTGGTTTAGTGCGAGGAAAGCTTGGGATGGATGGATGGAGGAGGAAAGGAGGTAGGCAGGCGGGTATCGGGCGGCCGTGCCTCCCGCCCTGGGTTCTTTGCTCAAGCTTGATCCATGCAAAGGAATGAGGAGAATCGAGGGGATTTCGTCCGCGGAAAAGAGGCATGCCTGTAAACTTTCAGCCATCTCTTATTGGATTACTAGTCATGCGAGCTAGTGGAAAGACTATCTACAAGGGGATCTCTTCTCTCGCTCTCTCGGTCGGTACGCACCAACGAGCCGAGAAAACATGCCATGTGCCACATCTACGTATGCGTGAAATAGTCTTCGCGATAGGTTCTCTCTTTCGCCAAATACCAATCTCGGTTCTCAGCCATCGCCGAAAAACTTTCCCCGTCTTCCGCTTTCTCTCTCGTTCACCCGCTCCCACAACGACTTCGCCTCCCGCTTTCATCCTTCCTTCCTCCCATCCAGAAGCTCCAACTCTTCTAGCCAGAGCGCTAACACCTTTTATTCCAGTGACAGCTCCCTCCAAACAATATCCAAGCAAACATTACATCCCACCCCCTCCCACCCAACTGCATCCGAAGCCCGCTACGCATAGCGTTTCTTTAGGCCCATCCCTCCTCATTTCCACTCACATTCCCTGCCCATAGCCTGAACACACGTAATTGGTCACCTAACGAGTCGTGAAGGACGAAGGCAATCTACTGCAAACTCCTTAGTACCGTATACGTATAAATCCCGTTCCCCGCAACTTGTAAAACTTGTAGCGGCGCTGGCCCTTACACTTTTACACTACAATCTTGAAATTCGCAAAAAATATATCTATTCTCTCACATCCCAACCACCTCGCTTTACTATACCAGAACCAGCCTGAAGTCAACCCTATAGCTTTTCTTTTGAAAATCTCCTCCAGAATCTTCCGCCAATAAGCAGAAGCTTAATTCTTCCGGAAGAGCGTGAAATTTAATCCTTTCTTCTTCAGTGATCTTCAGCTACTTGAGTAGTTAGTATTTATAGAATGTAGATATTTGGCAAGTATGTCGGATTTTGCATTGAATTCATTAATTTTAAACTAACATGTTTGAAAGTATGATGCAGAAACAATTGATTCAAGAGCTCCCAAAACCAACAGACAATTTTTGTTTTCTTTATAAGATCGCATGGGGATGGTGAATGGTGGAAGCAACTCAATCATGACCAAATTTGATGCAGGGCACAGTGGTATCAATCAGCTGGGTGGCGTCTATGTCAATGGAAGGCCCTTGCCGGACTCGACGAGACAAAAAATCGTCGAACTCGCACACTCCGGCGCAAGACCCTGTGACATATCACGAATCCTTCAAGTATCCAACGGCTGCGTTTCTAAAATCCTTGGCAGGTAAGCGACGACTATGCTCTCTGCTCCTCCCTCAATCATCTCGCATATATACGCGCCGCACCTATCTGTCAAAATTAATGGCTTTTCAATTATTCCACTACATGTCTCCAATTAAGTCTGCTTTCCAAATCCAACCCCTACCAGCTAGCTACCGCAAGCATATCCTATCATTTAAAAATATCCTACTAGTTCTAACTGTCGTCGAACCTAGACTTGCTCTTATATATGCTCCTTCCTTCATGTATCATGTATCACAGATATGTGTACATGTTTTTTCAAATGTCAATGGCTTATGTTTAACTTGATTAGGATTTTACCGCTGGATCGCATACGTAGTGCTCGGTTTACCTACTCATTTGCGCGTGGAGCTGAAGTTAATAATAAAATATGAAAAGGGTCGGGAAGTTAATGAATCCATCTTCATTTTTTCAGATACTACGAAACAGGTTCGATTAAACCACGAGCTATTGGAGGAAGCAAGCCCCGCGTAGCCACATCCCCGGTGGTAACTAAAATAGCGGAATACAAGCGAGAATGCCCGTCTATATTTGCGTGGGAGATTAGAGATCGATTACTCTCCGAGGGAATCTGCACCAACGACAATATCCCTAGTGTAAGCTAATTTATTTTCTTTTCACCGCCAACCTCTAAAATCCTCCGTACAAACTAAACTGCACCCCTTCGCCCCCTTAATTCCTCCCGACAAGAGGGCTGACCACCTATTATCATAATATCGGATCAGCTCCACTCTATAAGAGAAGACCACTTAGGAGGAAAACAATAGCGGCTAGAAAAAGGATTTAGTTTATTATAGACTCTGGGAGTGAGATGGACCAGAAGAATAAGCAAGGATAAGGACGGAGGCAGATCAACTATCCTGTCACGGTCTCCAGAACAGAGACTATCCAAACCAGCCCTTTACGCCCTCATTCATCACTCCCAACAAGGAAGCTTCCCAACAGTCACACCCACTCATCATTACCTTTCCAGCATTCATCTCTATCGTTGTCCTTCTATCCTACAATCCTACAGCTACAGCCTACAGCCTCCACTCACCTTATCATATCAACTAATACGATGAACCACTTTCCCCTCCCTTTGACGCTCCGTCTATATAAATGTGAACATGATTTTCAAATTAGTCGCTCCCTTGTACTACAGCGGACAATTAAAAAGGCGTCACAATCCTAGAGCAGCAAACTACTGTTGCCTACTGCGATACTGTAGTAAATAGTAGACACGTCTTCCCTTTCCTCCAGACACTTGTCTCTTTTCTCACAATAATAGTCAGTCACCTCCATTTTAGCCTCGGGCAGTGTTCTGGCCAAGACAAGCGCTTCTTGGTTTCCTTGCGGTCTTTTTTAAAAACCTTATGGACTTACCAACTTAGCCCTAAAAAGACGGATTTATCCATTTATCCCTCAGTCCAAAGTAGGATACAAGTACAACAAGTATGAACAAGAGGCTGCATTTCATGACGACCATATATCCTTCTTTCGTAGCTAAGTAAGCGACTGTCTTAGCCCAAGTTGCTGTGTATATGTACGTATCCATGGCTTTGGCGAAGCTTGTTGAGTTACTTCTCACGAGTAAGTTAAGTTAGATTGTAGAAGATATATATATCTTTTCGCCTTTTTGTTTTTTTTCTCTTGTCTTTTGCGCTTTTCCGTCCAGTATTTTCATCCAGGCTAGCCGAAAAAAAAGAAGATTATAGCGTTGCTGGATGATGTATCCCGGATTGCTATCTTGGGGCTTGTAAGGATGCATATACCTGGTATCTCTCTCTCTCTCTGGATTTATGGAGGAGGCGGTGGCGGTAGAGATGAATCCAGTTTTGCTCTCTTTTCTCTACATTCCCGTCAACTTGATCAAATCATTCGCCTGGAAACTTGCCCCTCAGTATATTTCTCTTACATTTTCGTCTCTGCTCTGCTCTGTCTGCGCCTTCGTCTTTTTCCTACTTAACATCATCCAATGTGTTTTTCCCCTTTTCTCTCTCCATAATATTACTTTTTTCTATCTTTTACCCCCCCCCCCCCCCACTTCTCCCTTCGTCTCCCGAATTTTGAGTTTCTTTGGGATCCTCTTCCTCTGAAAGTTTCTCATTCCGACTTTTATTCTTCTCCCCCCTTCGCCTAACAGCAATTCTTCTCAACTTGTCTCCCTGTCTTCTTTTCATCGCCTTGAACGTGTGTGATCTTGCTGCTTCTTGAATGTTGTTTTTTGGAAACTGTAGCTGGATTATTTTGAAAATTCGAACAGAAGGAGAAAAGCAATACGTAGAATTTGGCAAATAGCAAGACGGTAGCACATAAAGATGTGTGAGGATGGGGCGAATGAGATTGACGGAATACCATATTCGGTTTTGATGATGCTGCTCTCGAGCTGAATCGTTTGGTTGGTGCAATGTGGATAAAGTTTATGGCGGGAGTGGAATGGTTGGAATTAGAGTTCTCCCATTCGATATTATTGTAATGACAGGATATATCTACATTTGGCAGACAAGAATCCCTTGTACAATCGTAATTATCGTCACCGTCATGCCGCATTATTATCCCTATTCTATTCCCGCTGTCCTCTCTCAGTTCACAACCCTTTCACCATGAACAAGAGACACCTAAATCAACCGCACAACGTTAGTCAGTGAGCAATAAATAATTCGCATATCACGCCGCATCCATTTACAATCTTTTTCACATGTGTCATTTCATCCTCTGCTCTCTCTTTCGCTCGTCCTCTACTCTCTGCTGAATATTCTCCGAGCATGGACCCTTAGATAGTTTCACGAGAGCTTGAGCTAAGCATTACTCAGCCGAATTCAGGGCAGCTTTGAAACCCATTCTTATACCTTTTTCTCTCCCGGATCTAATTTTTGATTCTCTCGTCACTTTTGCGGTTTAGGATCCTGCTAGGAAATTATTCGTGAGTGAAATTCATTATCATGTTTTCCATCCTTAGGGAGTGATGTTAACTTCTTGGGAGTCGTTCACCTAGTAAAGCTTGCACAAGCAAGTTGCATGGCGCCCAAGTTGTAGCTAAATTCTATTGCAAGGGGCAGCTCGTTTTTACTTTTTTGCATTTGCACTTCTTAATCCTCTCCTCCGCCTGGCCTGTATAAATGTTCAGAGAGACTTCTTCCGTCCTTTTCCCCGCCCCATTGTTTCTAAGTGTGTTCAACTGCCGGACGTCTCTGGGAACTTTCCCAGTATGTGTCCTCCCTGCCCCGAAACCCATCCCTAATAAAGAGAAAATAGACAAAATAGATATCTCCCTACTAGCTCTCTCTCTCTCTCTCCGGCTGCCAGCCTCTCGTTCCTTCTCTGAAAGCATTAAAGCATTCTTACACGCCAATGAACACAAATAATATCGACATAATCACATCCAACTTTGAATTCTACACTCCTCGCCCATATGCATTCACCCTCTGCGGATGCGGATCTCTGTGTGTCTCTCTTTACCGAATCCAAACTCTCTTCATCCCTTTTTCGTCTGTACCCTATCTACATTCATTTCACCTTTTATAATCATCTACATACAAGGAGAAGAGACTGAGAAGAGGGAAAGAAGCTTTGGAAAGCTAGTAAATCTCCTCTTCATCCTTTTATTTCAAGTGAGGAGTTGAACTTTTTCTCTCTCTCTCTCTCGCGGATCCTAATGGACCGATTCCACATACTTTCTCGCCAACTCACACAACAAATCCTCCAGGGGAATCTACCCACTAATTCACCAACATCTAAAACCGCACACAGCCAACCTACCAGCCAGGAGCAAAGGAAAGCAAGCTCAAATAAATATCACCCATTCCATTCATACACCACATAAATCCGAGAATGCTATTTCTTCAGCCTTTAATTCTCCTAGTAGTCACTTTACTCATCTCCCAGAGGTCAATTTCCCCTCTTTCTCTATGTCGTTTCTCTCTAGTCGTTGGATACTTTTTTCCACCTTCCTCTCATTAGTCTCCTTCTTTCTCAGATGTAGCTCAGCTCAGTCTCTAACTTTCCCGAATTCCTACCTTCTCTGAGAGAAGTTTCCTCTTTCTCTCTCTCTGCACCTGAGCTTGACGACATAGCTCGTCTTTAGAGAGTCTCTGTAGAATCTCTTTTTCATTAACCTGGACTGGAAGCGAGAGCAGCATCATCCTCTTCATCAAGATCACCGGGAGGATGAGAAGAACAAGAGGAAAGTCATGAACGACATCTCTCCCGCCAACTTACTTCTGTCGACGACATCAAATAATGAGTCACACACAGAGGAAACTTGGGAAACACAAATTACCATCGCTTGAATGCAAGTCAAAAGATGTACAACTTCCAACAACACAACTCCCGTCAACTCTCCCTGTCATTTCCAACAAGTCGACTACTCAGGAAAACATTTCCCCAAAGATTTACTCAATCTAACCAAACTCCTTGTCCTCTAAACACCAAAACTTCTTCTTACATCAACATCATCATCAGTATATCCTTCTCATCAGTATATCCTTCTCATCATCATCACAAGAGCAAAATGAAAGCAGGATATGTGTTTCAAAGCCCTCCGTTTCATACTCAGAACCTTCCTTTCCTTCCTCTGGATTGTCTGGATTGCTCTCCCAAGAATTTCAGAGGAACCAAAACCAAGCCGAGTTAAGCGGGGGAAAGAAGGGAGACTGCTGTAAAACCTCTTCACCGTTTCTTCCAACCACTCCGACAATATTTCTCCATTTCTTCACCATCCATAAGCCTCTTCATCTCCTTTCCCCATTTCCTTATTCCTTTCTCCGCCTTTAAAACTCCTTGCTTGGGGAGAGATGCCTAAACCACTTCCTCCCTCACAGCCACCCTCTCTCCCTTATT
The DNA here is from genome assembly GCA_906901655.1 of Sminthurides aquaticus. Classification (NCBI taxonomy): domain Eukaryota; kingdom Metazoa; phylum Arthropoda; class Collembola; order Symphypleona; family Sminthurididae; genus Sminthurides; species Sminthurides aquaticus. The sequence continues at coordinate 2,160,252 of CAJQTT010000001.1, forward strand.
CTTCTCCTTAATCTTCGTCTTCCCTATTTCAATTTTCTTTCCATCCGCCGCCATCTAAGACAGCCAGAAGTTTGGCTGTGCGATGTTTTGGTCGCCTCCCCAACCATTGCCATTAGTTTAAGTTTTCGTAGTGTATGATGTAAGATTCCCCGATGTGGTCCCTTCTTGAAAAAAGCTCATCATACTTTACAAAAATCTATACTGAAAACTTCAAAATCGTCAAATTTAAACCGCCAATTCAAAATCTTGTCACTTAAAAGCTGTCTTGCTTCAGTTTAGAAGAAATACTGGAAATTTCGCAAGCATCTGAAATATCTGAATACCACAATATCGTCCATTAGAATTTAGAATGGGTTAACTTGAGGTTCGCAAGAGATCTACCCGAGTAAAGAAGAGATAATAGGAAGGAGAATTAGTTTAGGTTTAAAATCCTGGGCATTTCCTCAAGTGGCCACTTGGAGCCCGGCCACAGGGAAACCACTGGCAATTTAGCAGTTAAAATGTTGAAGCGGATCACTCCTCCTCCCAAGAGTATCTATATCATGAGGCCGGATTCTCCTATGCAGATGATAATGACAGGGATGAAAATCCCGGCGTATTATCATCCTTGACAATAGATAGCCAGGGAGATTTGGATTGAAAATTCAATTAAATTTCTCCGTCCCACTCTTTGAGGTCGCTCTAGGATTTTTATTCTACAAATTTAACAGCCATCCCATGTCTCCACGTTATTTCACATTTCACTGACTCTCAATACCATTCGCACGCTGCATTGCACTCATTCAAATACGCACCGGCTCACTTGCACTCTTGCCCTCACAGGCCTTACAACCGCCTCCCTCCTCCTGTCATGACCCTTGGACCAGGCCACGTATGTTCCCATCATATCCCTCCCCCCAAATCCCGATTTCCACCCGGCTCTCAACCGTTTCCCCTACCCCTACGTCCCAGCCATCGAACCCACCATTCACCAAGCCCATCCTTCTCACAACGCGCGAAGGCCTTCTTCATGTTCAACTAAAGTAGACTCGGAACTATTTCTCTAGTAATTCACCAACAGATTCTCTGCCGCTGCGTTACGCTCAGAGCCTAGCCTCGTCTCTTACACATCATTTCAATCAAAAACAGCATGCTCCGTTAGAAAACCAGGCGGGCTTGCCTGCCTAACAGTCAGAAAGTATAACAATATTCACAATCCTCGTTCATCATTTCGATATCGCCTCTATTATCCTAACCTAAACATGTTTACCAAAGAGAGTAGCGAAAAAAACTGAAAAATACGTACATAATACCCCTGCTAGCCGCACTTTTTCTAGTCTCTTCCCGTTACACTTACGGTCCTGGACCAGAGAGCTGTATTACCCGGCTAACTCAATCCCCGTGGCATTCACATTGTGTCGGATATATACACACTGCCCTTCCCCGCTTTCCCTCCGATTACACGCTTCGTCTCATGGAACTAAATGCATAATACGCACACAAAATATCTTGCCAATTACCTCCACATTTATAAAATCCTCCGCTCGTATACCTACCAAGTTGGAACACTCTAGAAGGACAACACTGCCGGACACACGAGAGCACATGTTCCGATAATTCAGAGCCACTCCAGTCTTCTATTAACTTGATATTCTGCAGGAAAATATCTACGATCACATTCCATTCTTTCCCATTCATACACTTCTATGGAATAACCAGGCTCGAGTACTGTTCTATTGTCCTCTTGAAGCTTTTCTTATATCATTTCCCTTTCACAATCATCCCGATACCCCTAATCATTCAATATCCTCACACTCCCATCTGCCCAACAACGGAAAAAGCAAACCCCTCTTCACTCTATTTATCCCAAACATTGAACATGCATAACTTCCACACCCCTAATATATGCTACTAATTTTAGTACCCCAAAATATCCAACTATACGGAATATCTTCTCAACGACTTTTCTCTACCATTTAATTCGAATCAAAAGTAACCGTGAAAACTTTGCCTAGAAATTATGACAGAGCTTAAGACCTGCTGAAGTTTCGCAAATTTGGTACACAGTGTAGATTCTACACCTCCCTAATTTCAGATTAAAATCACTAAATCTTCACCTAAATTAAGATTTAATTTAAGTGAAGAGAAGAGAAGAAGGGTTATAAATCCGAATTTCGGATAATTTGAGCAATATATAGATTCAAAGCTGTTGGTGAAAATCTGCTTCCACTTGTGAATTTACTGCAGGATTATAAGTTACTCTCCCCTCCTGCCGCCTCTGCCCGCTCTCCCTAATAATTCACTTGTATTACTCAACTAAATCAAGTTGAAATTTAAAATACCATTTCCCTGGAGAAAGTGGTTGGCGGCCCGGCTGGATCTATTAACGTGTGGCAACCCCTCTCGGAAGAGGAGGGCGGCGGGGAAAGTTGATTATCAATTTAAAAACTAAACTCATCACTACTTAAGTCTATTCTTCAAAATTGGTCAAGTTGAAAATCTCATCATGTAGCTGTTGAAGGGGCCGTGTCTGGTGCACTTGAAGTCTTGATTTAGATAAGCTTTCCCAACTTTGAGGTTTTCATCTAAAGCTCTCAACAAGTCTATAATGCAATTGCCCAACCCCTTCGAATGTTATAATTAATTTCTTGAATTTTTCTCGCGGTCTAATATAAAATCCGATTTTTCTTATCTTCCAGGTATCATCAATCAATCGAGTTTTAAGAAATTTGGCAGCACAAAAAGAGCAGCAATCAGGTGGTCCCTCCGCAGATTCCGTCTACGATAAGCTCCGTATGTTCAATGGTCAAGCCGGGGCTGTGAGCGTTGGCGCTACGGGATGGGCCTGGTATCCTGGTGCAACACCCGGCCCGCCAATTGGTTTACCCACACCATCGACCCCACTCTCAGCGCCTCTACCTCCATCTTCTCGGGAGGATTTACACAAGCGTGGTAAGTATCACATGAAGTTGTATAATTAATTACCTTTTCCCTACTGTCTTTTCCTCTTGGGCCGTCCATCCGGGATAAAAAACCTTATTTCTCACGATTTTGTAAATATGGTCACCTAATTATTGTTTATGCATGTGGAAGCATGACAAAACCCACAATCGCCTAATTCTTTTCTCTTAAATCCTCCTCCCACTCCTCAACCAAATGTCCACATACGTGAAGCTTTTTTATTAGCTTATCAATGGTAAATGATTATTTGACTATTGTCATAAAGCCTTTCCGCTTTCGGTACGGTTCTCTAAGTAGAGCTGTTGAAGGCAAGGCGTGTTTGTAGGCAGACAAACAGAGGAAGATGGAAAGTTGGAACAAGTTCTCTCCTTTCTCGACCGCGAGAGCTGAAATTTAAAGAGGATTTTACTTCTCACCGTTTAAAATTACATACTCCCCAATTAGCCCTTATTCTTTATGATCCTAGGAGTGCTTTTAAGATGGTTAAATCCCTAATAAAAACTCTCACCTTTTAAGCCACACTCAGACACAATGTTCAAGTAGGCTCAGGACCTTATAAAGTCTCCCTCTTCTTCGTCTTTTCTCTTCTCTCACCTCCCCTTCCATTCAAGACTAAAGAATCCCCGGAGAATGAGCTATTAAGAGCCTTATACAAATGGTTTCAGTAACGCAGTAGCTATGAGAGCCAGTATCTGCAGCAATCAACAATCCTTGGGCCTTTTCATATCATCTCGTACATTTACAAATTACATGTTTACCCGAACTTATCAATGTGAATCCCATCATATCATTACTTAAGTTTGAAGAAGAAAAACCTCATGGAGCATATCCGTCCCTGAAGCTTTATTTTCTCCTTCTTCTCCAACAAGTCCGGCCCTTCCGAAGAGAGTACTGCACAAGTCTCCCTTCCCCTCACTTCACTTGTCCTCCGTCCCTCCCCAAAGGGTCTTAATGAGATGGATCCATGTACATTTCTTTTGTACGAGGGCTTCAAACATGTGTACCCATCGTCCTCAGAGTCACGCTGCGCTATTGTCACACAATAATACTCTTACACATATTCTCCACAATTACCTTCTTCTCCCAGTCCTCTCCTGGAAATCACATGGATTCCGTAATCGTATTGTCCACTACCAGAAGAGCACCCAAAGCAGAGCAGGAGAGAATAAAGACGAAGCTATAATAAGAAATAAACCGGAGGCCTGTATTCTTTACGTTCTCAAAGCTAGGAAAGCCAGCTAGCAGAAAGGGATTCTACTATGCGCTATGGCTATTACTAACCTAACCACCGGACCCAAGCCAAGGATCAAGGAAGAGGAAGACAAGAGCAGAGCACCCAAGTTTCTCCCATCACATATCCGTATTTTATCCAAAGATTCTCACATAAATCTAAAAGATATCAATGAGCCGAGAATCCATTCATGATTCTCCTTAAATATTTTTTTCATTCTTAAAAATCTTTCTCCCAGTCCCAGTCTGGTAAACTCCAAGTATCATCTGGAGGTCTGAAAATATTACCGGTTCTTTTCAATCTCTGGGAACTTAGCGTCTTAAACTTTTCTTCACCTCTTCGTGTATCATCATCATCCGAAGGATAATAATAGAGAATCAAACTTTTTCCATCAGTCCCGCATTCATTCATGATTTCCAAATCCTTACACAAGTATGGTGTATTGTCCTCAGAGGAATCCACCGTTTCCCTCCCACATCCACATCTCATACACCTATTTCTCCATCCACTTGAATAATCTACCCTCTTTTCCTCCAAGTTTATCTTACGTCAATTCTATTTCTAAGCCTCTGACCGCCAAGTACATTTAGGAGATGTATACTTAAATCCCCCCCCTCACGTCTTGAATTCTGGGACGGATTCTTTTTCATTCATATTATGAAATTTTAAGAATATTTCTAGTTCTATCTATACTCCATTCCGTCTCTGACTTTTAGAGCCAGTACATGGTGCTACATAGCTTAAATAGCTGGTGAAAAGGAAAGTTTCGCAGAAATCTACACTCTCCTCTCATTTGTTAGGCGTATATTTAGCGTAGATTCAGATGTAGAAGCTGGCGAGATTTCTAGAAAGTAAATTTTTGTCACGAGGTTTTCTATTTTATTTTGTTTATTCTAGCAAAGTGCATCAACGTGAAAGTCAATGTTGCTTACTAGTATAAATGAACTTGTAATTAGAGCGACTTTATAAATTCGTTGAGAGGTAGCGTGATTTTTAGATAGAAATCAACTTGTGGCAAACGTTAATGTGACCCTTGAACTGGCTAATAGAGTGGATGCTTTCTAGTCTTTGATCGAAACTGCCTACTACATTTGAATTCTTGTGTTAATTACTATGTCTCCTCTTCCAAGATTACAAGTCTTTGAGGATGCAATTAATTAACGATAAAATGAAATGACAAACCCTCAAAGACGTTGAAAGACATCAAAAGCGGTAAATCCTGGGAAATAAAGAGTGAACATTTACGATGATCCACTTGAGAGCCGCGGAAGCAGTCTGGGACTACGAAAACATAAGAGTTATTCGGATTTTTGAATTTCGTCCTGGGATTTACATTGAATCTTGTACGTAGTATCTGTAATATGTGCTGCAAAGCTCTTATTTGTGTGTGCCTGTTAGTACGGCTTGAAATGGATAGTTTTTGAGTTTTCACATTCTCTTCGCATTCAAAGCGGCCTGATTCTAGAATTCTCTTCTCTTAACTGCACTTTCAGAAGGTTGAATGGAGAAAAAGCTGGATCAAAGATAATCTGCGTATCGTATGGTGAAAGAGTTGGATAAAATTCACAATCCCTCCTCCATCTTTTTGTCTCTACGCCTTCCCTCTCATCTTCTATTTTATCTTCTAGTAGTTTGTCTCCGGCTCTTTTGGCAAATGATGACATGAGATTCCCTTTTGACTTGCTACAATATATTCTTTTTATCTCAGCACTCAACCCACGTTTCATCCACTTTCAGTTTGCTTTCCTTCCATTCACATTCTATTCATCATTCTTGACTTGTTCAAGCACACGTCTGACTTGTGTCAAATCCCTGCAATCAACCATCCATGAGAGTGCTCCATTGCATTCTTTTACTACATTCCCAGTCTTTTCAGCGGTTTCATTCACCTTTGAAGGCTTTGAAGACCCCAGTCTGGATGAAAGTCGAGCCGGGCATCATCGGCGTCTCCTCTCTTACGGCCTCTACTCTTTTCTTAGTTTCGGCTATACGTATTAATTTAAAATTAGCAACAAGGTTACTACTGAGACTCTTTAATTCAGTGATACGGGATGGCTGGAAGATGTATCGTCTCCTTGAAATGACAAGCCTTGTAGTTTCACCGCCTTTACATTCGGCTTTGTAGCAGCGAGCCGCGCGGAGTTTTCCGCTTTGTGCTTATTATGCGTTCCACAATTCCCCCCTCTTCCATGAAAGATAGGAAAAAGTCTCTGATGATTTTGAATCCAATCGAAATCACTATTCGTCACACGAGCACTTGAATCCGCAACGCGTGTGGACAAGATAACCACATAGAATACAGGGTGAAATCTGTCTGATAACCTCACCCCTCTCTTCTTCTCCTCCTCTTAGAGAACTGAAGCGGACGCATTAGGAATAATGATCCAATTCACCCTTTCCCGCATCCAAATTAACATCTTGCGCTATTACTCAGCCCATAAAATCATAGCAATTTACCCAATCAACGCTATCATTTCAACAAATTTCTATTACGTTTCCCAATTTCCTCCATCCCTTTAAATGAGACATCAAGGGAGTGAGTGAGAGTGAGTGACGGAGCGGAGCGGGGGAATCCTAAGGGATCTCATTTCTGTTTCAGTTCCGCAAAATAAGTGAATGTTTTCCTTATCTGTACAACCGTCGGCTGACTTTGCCGCTCTAGTGTCTAGTCCAGCACAATCCTTGCATAAAACGTTACACCTTCTATCTGAACTTGACACGGTGGTTGGTGGCTGCCAATTCTCACAGGTTTCACATCTTTTCATTAGCATTTTTCATGTACGGGCTTAGCTTAGGTTAAAGAAGCTAAAGGAAGCGGGTTAAAAAAGTAAACGGAGGATGTTACTATCAGTGGTTCTGTGATTCCATATGCATCCATTTAATATGCAGAACGGTTGCTTTTTGTCGCTTGTTCTCTACCTATAGTCATTCAAGCCGATCGGAAAGTTGGATCTGCGTGCAGCCAGGCTTTCGTCGCCTTCAGAATATATTCCATCTTGGTGCTAGGAGTTTGTAAAGAGGAGTGAGGGATGAAACCGGGAGGCGTTTGTGTGCCTTTCCACCTGAATTCATCTGAGCACACATCCCGAAAAGAAACTTTAAGCCTTTCGCTAAATTTACCAACATACACATACATCCTTTCCGAAGACCCCACCCACCGCACACATGGTAAACAGACCCGGCCCCCATCCCGCTCCATCACGTAATATTATTAAACCCTTGCCTAACTCGATTTCGCACAGCAGTCTCTCTTCTCCAAGCCAAATGTGCACATGTTCTGTGTATATGTGCATTTCTCTGAATGAGCCGGCTTGCTTTGGAGTTCGGATTCTAGAAGGGCAAGCGGGTAGGGTTTTCTCCTTCTATTCGGGATTTTCTCCCAAGCTCCCGGGCATCCTTCCGTGCTCTCTTCTTCCACCTCCCTCATTACCCCTCTCCACTTGGTTGTCGTTTCGTAGGACTTGCGTAATCGAATATTAGCACGGCTCTGTCCTAATTGTGTATCTCTAAGAATTGTCTATTCTCTACCCCGTCCCGGTCCCGTCCGTCTGTATCAATCCCTCCTTTTGGAAAGCCAAACTGGGAAAGTAAAAGCTAAACTTATGGAGACTGTGTTTCCTGAGCGCTCTTACTTGGCAAATAGTCTGTCCACCCTCCCGCTTATCTTGATCCTGTTACGCCATTCAGGGAGGCCTTTAGTCTCATCTAAAGAGATCCTTTTAATACGACCCCTCCCATAACAAGATCATCTTGAGCAGGCATTCCCGGAGCATATTAGCTCCATGTAACAACTCCCCATCTCATCAACAAACTACATCAATTCTATTATATCTAAGTTGCTTCAACGATCCGGGCTGCAAAAAGGATCCCGACCCTCGCCAAACAGTTATGACATGATCATCATCACGGGACGGGAACACACGCCCGAAACCATTCTTGTACAAATTTCCTCCTACGATCAGCCGGGTAGCAGCGGGTTTCGGTTTAGAGAGTCACATATACTGTGAATTGTGGATGAAGGAAGGGACTGTTGGCTACAAGCGGATTCTTTTGCTCCTTCGCTATAATCTAATATATTTATGATTCTCCCTCTGCTTGTTTCTCTTGCCGGAGACAAATCGTTTCCCGAGACCCCACACAACATATCATATGCACTTGTCATTAAGCCTGGAAATTATCATCCCCTTCCCGACTGCCCAATCTTTCCCATTATTCTTCCTCCTATAAATGTATATTTCTCTCCCACAATTCAATCCTAACGTATAGCCCATTAATCACAAACATTTATCTCATCTCCAGCAGAAGTGAACAGCGAAGGAACCTCTGACGGGAACTCTGATCATAATTCTTCCGCCGATGAGGACTCTCAGCTTCGACTCCGGCTCAAACGCAAGCTACAAAGAAATCGCACTTCCTTTACCAACGATCAAATCGAAGCGCTTGAAAAGGGTGAGATTCTTTTAACAATACTGTTTGATTTGACCTTGTGCTTTGAATTCCTATCGGAGGCATACAAATTCGACTAATTTGTGCGATAACATTTTGTATAATACCCATATTCCTAAACCACATAATCTTTTTTACTTTTAGAATTCGAGAGGACTCATTACCCGGATGTGTTTGCGCGAGAAAGATTGGCAGAGAAAATTGGATTACCGGAAGCCAGAATCCAGGTGAGTATTGTGGTGGAGCCATTGCCTGGAAAGTTTTCGCGCGACTTTCTTAGGCATATATATAACCCGCTACTCTTTGTCCTCCTTCCCTCCAGGTGTGGTTTAGCAATCGGAGAGCAAAGTGGCGACGGGAAGAGAAATTGAGAAACCAGAGGAGAGGATCAGACCATGTTGGATCATCACCCCCTCCACCATCCTCAACAACATCTGCTGCAGCCGCTGCCGCTTCTCGTCTTCCCTTGAATTCTGGATTCAATTCCATGTATGCATCTCTTCCACAACCTATCGCATCCATGCCAGACTCCTACAGGTAAACAAATACTATCATTCACCTCCTATCTATAGCCCCTCCTCCAACCCTTTCAAGTTTCAATGGGATCTAGTATTTCTCAGCCAAAAGCCCATTCTTGGGAAGCTTATAAAAATGTGTTCAGCTTTCACTGCAATGTTATATCAATCACCAACTCCTCCAGCCCGCTCTTTTTGTGCCCATCCTATCGAGCTCTAGCCCTAGCCCCACAACCATCAGTCCAATTATGCTCCCAACTCTTTTCTGTTCCTTTTCACGTTCCCCTAAAAAAAATCTCATGACTTGCTTGCCGACTTTTTTCTTTCTCATCCACCTACTCGTTTTTCACACCAAATAATTTTAAGCAATCCTTATTCTGTATGCACCTCACACCATTCCTTCCTTCGACCCTCTTTCATCTTTGCATCCATCACTGCCTCCTCCATTCGAAGAGATGCCCGAGCACCATTGGCTTTTGGTCAGCAAACCCGTTTTCACTTTTACATTTTTTACAACTATTAAAGCCCGTGGTCGCTAAGCAGTCGCGTTTTCATCCTCGGCTAGGCTCAACAGACACCAATACTACAAACTACAGATTTTGGACCTTGATTTATTCCCAAAACTCCGTCTCGGTGTTGTGACCTAGATAAAGCTTTGCCGTGCTGTTTCAATTGCATAATTTAGTCCTTCAGCAACTGAATTTAGTTTTCTCCTACTTTCACCACACTCGACGCGAAATTCTGAGCAACTGTCTGCTTAGTTTTGTACATGTTCCATTAAAAACAACTAAATAATAATAAATCTTTTATTTTAAATTTCAGCTCAATGACTGGAAGTCTGAGCAGCATGGGAGGTAGTTGTCTTCAGCAAAGAGAGCCAGCTCATCCTGCAGCCAGTTATTCCTACATGTTTGCCGCAGCCGACCCGCTTTCCTCGTTAGGAAGCGCGTATGGGGGTCGTGGTCCGCATTGTGGCTCCGCTCAAACTTCCGTTTCTAGTGGCGTTAATACCCATGGAGCATACGGAACAAACGTTCCTTCAGCTCATGCCGGCTCAGGGAGTCAGTACCACGGTAAAAGTCTTCTTCAATATCCACACTATTACTATAACCCGTACAGCTCCACCGTTTCTTAGGACACTATTTTGCTCACATCAAACTTCCATATTTAATCATGAAGGAGTCATTTCGCCCGGAGTCTCCGCTCCTCTTCAAATACCCAGCCACGGACCTGACCAGGCGTCAAACTATTGGCCACACCACCGTCTCCAATAACACTCGAACAAAGACAATTCAGAATTAATGAGAGCATGCGAATCTGTACATGACCACCTTTTCCTCCTTACCGTTCCGTCATCTTCCACTGAACAATTTTTCCCGACTTTCCATCTAGTATTTCCACGCTAGTAGCTTGTCAATCATATTTCAATCTCTTGGTCGTCTTGCCCTCAGTCCTCCCTCAGTCTCAGGCAACCCTCACTTCCATCCAGGATTCTTTGGTCATGTCCTGTAACTGTCTCTGCCAGTACCAACAAGCCCTTCCATGATTAGACTTTGGACGTTTTCCTTAAAAGCTCTTAAATAATCCGTCAAACTTTCCTCATAGTCGCTCAGGCTCGTATGACATTAACACAATATGTCACCCCCTCATCAGGTAGGTGGAATACTTTCAGCTTCCTCGCCCTCTAACCATTTCTCTCTCCAAACATTCTTCCCTAGAAAGCCCTAGAAAGCCCTAGAAGAATTCACTCAAATTTATGAAGCTGTATCAGTAACGCGTGGAAATTATAAAAGCTATTGTTTCCTTGTCATACGGCACCCAGGCCGGGAAGATAATCCTGAACGATACCACCACCTTCTTTACATCTCTTCCCCCTCGCCAATGCTTCGTTTAGGTTAGCATGGATTCTAAAGTTCTTCAACATGAATCCAAGACATATTTCTGACGAAAGAAGGGTTTAATCCCTAGAAGATACAGGGAAAATCCTCCTTTTGTCTTTTCCTCCTGTCTATTCTTCCCATCTCAGACACCGTCTATAACTTCACACTAAATCAATGGAGGCGGGACACTACTAACGAGCTAACTCACTCAAGGCATTAATAGCCGACAACCTGCCATTCAGCATACCATTTCCTCATCAATTATTTCCGGCTCCCTTGTCCCTCTCATCTATTCTTTATATCCTCCTACCGCTCCCGCCTCAGCCTCAATCAACCACCCCACTAACTAACCAACCAACCATCCTAACTGTACAGATTCAAATGAAGCGTGGCTCTAGGGAATTTCTCATGATTAAATATGCTAAATCAATCAGTCCAATTTTAACTGCGTCTACCGGCGCCTATACAGCTATATACATGACATTTTCTATGACAGTCCAATCTCTGTGAACACGGCGAAACAGGGTCAAAGTCGCACTTTTCCTTTAAACTCACATTCCTAGGAATTCTTTAACTTGAACTATATATATTACATTTCTTCCGAAATGATCATAAAATAGTTGTAACCGTTCTATATTTCTGTCTACGTTCAAGGAATGTACGTATGCTTAAAATACACATTACACACACGGCTCCCTACTTAAATATTTCTATCTTTATGTGGATAATATCAAGACTGACCAGTAAATTATTAATCAAAATACATTTAAACCTGTACATCGATACAAAGCCCGAGGGGAAAGGTGAACATTAAGTTCACAGATCCTTAGACAACAACTATCAACTAGGCTTTGCTTCTTGTCAATTCCTCCAGAAGACACGCAAGCGGAAGTAGATACTGGCATAAAAAAGCTTACGCTAATGTAGTTTAAATCACAGCCAATTAAGTATAATGATTACTTGAAATCTTAATTTCCAAAAGGCTACTGCATAAAGTAAGATTTACTAATTAACTATTTTCTCGCGGATAGATAAAGGTATTTCTTTAATCAGATTCCACTAGAAATCCCTTTACAACCTAATTATAGAATAATCATCGTCCGTCGTACTTTCTGCACTTACTTAAGTTTACGTGATAAAATAGTAAAAATATTGTATAATAGAACATTAATATAATAATCTTAGCTTTGTTGGTTGTGATTGATATTGGGTCGATTTCTAACACCAAATAATGTCGTCAATCAGTATTAGAAATCTACACAAATATTAAGGCAATTACCGACAAGTAACTAATTGTAATTATGAGCGTAATCGTTCTTTCCCTTTTAGCTGCATTCATCATTTCCAGTCTTAGGAATGTAGGTTAGAACAAAAGAGAATGAAGCGTAAAACACGATAGTGTAGATTAAGGTAAATGAATCGATTGTAGTTGTATGTTGTACGTGAAAAAGAGGCATGAGCAAAGCGTTCCACGTCCGGGCTGCGATTTGCTAGTAAAATTTAAAACATTGACGAACTTATGTAATTCATGGTTGTGTAGTTGATTTTGCGTGGCCATCCGTCTAATATTGCGCTTTCAGCACTGATAATGTACATGCTATACTATCTTGAAAAATGTTTGTTCTTGCGAAATCCTATATAATGTCTATCACAATATATTTTGTTTGTCTAAACGCTTACGAATTATAATTAATGCATGTTAGAAATGAAACGTCTCTACTTGTGGCTGCCAAAAAAGATTCTATAAGCAAACTCACCAACCACGCATGACCTTTCCCACCATTATCCGTTGCGTCGCTTCCATTGCATACTGACTGGGAGAGTTAGCGTCTATCGGATTTCATTCTTCAACTATGTATCTCCAACTTTGTATCGTATTCTACTGATATTATTGTAATCAAAAGGTTAGTTAAGGTGGGAATTAGTTTCTCCTTTTGTACTAATGTACAGTCTCCTTATGTTTACTTGTAAAATTGGATTATATAATTTATAATTAAGTATGTAATCCAATGTATAAGCAATGGTTGAATTGTAATAATAAACCTTCGTACCACACATTCGTTTTGCTCCTATTCATAATGATTTGCATAATTGCCAGGCCGCCAACCCGAGATCATTCGAAAGTTAACTCGGATGCATCTCCAATTTTCTTAAAAATTTGAATATCTCTCTCCGTCAAAAATGATTTTCATAGTATTTTATTCAGTTCACAAAACTGTGTTTTGATCAAAGGTAGGGAATGACAATGGGTAAGAAACGTAACCAAAGCTATCTAATCTTAACTATAAGCTCAAAATCATCCATGGAGACTGTGTACAAGACCCCTTCAATTTTATGTATATATGCCAGTCACACCCACACCACAAGTTTAGCCAAAATATTATTTCATCTCGATCTACAAGACGGATACACTGTCGAAGTCCTCTTATGATATACGGCTAAACGGTATACAGGCAGAAATGGCTGTTTTAGCCTTACGAATATCACTAAATCTACCAATTTCGAGATGTTTCGATCGATAGGCTTAGCATAGTGACAATGTACCATCCACTATAAAAACTACAATGTATTTTCAATCCCTAAGAACATCTCGTCTTCCCATCCCACGTATTGCTGTATAGAGTAGCCGAATATAAGGCTAAATGTGAACAATACATATACCAAGGGCACAATTTAATGCTTTTTTGCTTCACCACTTACCGCGGGTTTCAGTCCATGCGGGAACACAAGACGGATTTTACTATAATATCATTCCATATGAGAACTACGTTGGATTTAAGTCCGAGGAATTAGCTGAGAAGATGAGTGGCTTCAGTGGGGTTGTCATCAGTCGTTGTCGTGGGTCTTCTTGAGGGCCAACTAGGGGCAGGTGGGAAAGGGGCTCTTCCTCTTTCACGCCAGCATTGAAAAGCCGTTCCAGTCACAATCAGGAAAACCCACACCACCGTCAATATTATGTCTGAACAAAGAAATACAATCCACTTCTTCAGTACACAAACACTCCGGGCCAAAGAATACATAATCCAGTCCAGCCTTACATAAACAGAAGCCTACTGCTGTACTTGAACGGATACGATTACTTTCAACCACCGTTTTTAAAATTCCACTCTTGGCGAGTACTCAAAAACGAAATATGATCAGATAACCCACACGCACACAGACATACGCACCTCTCCCCATAACTTTAGCCTTCGTTCTTTTAGGTAATATATTAATTGATACTACTAAGTGGATTAAGGTGAAAACACGAATAGAAACAATGGATTCGTTACCTGGGATTCCAAAAGGTGGGTTGATTATAGAAGGTCCAAAATCACTATCGGTTACTCTTCTAAGCGTATTGAGAATAATATATTTCAGATTGCTCCCCACGTAGTGATCCACAGGGACGAGAAATAAGTAAGAGCCCACGACCGTACACCAAAGTATACTCGTCTACATAGCAAATAACACTTTAAAACCAGCCTAGTAATGAAGCACTTAGCTATGAAATAAACTTTGCAATTTTGGCGCATAATAAGCCTCGCTAAAAATTTTTTACCATTCTCCCGTACGATATGATAACCAAGGGAACAACCAGGACAAGGCACATAAATGCTAGCCAGAACGTAGCGGTTTCTTTGAGAAGTTGCAAATCGCCTAAAAAGTACAAATAGCCGTCGTTAGCAACATTTAGTCGACGACAGTGGATAGAATCGCTGAATAATGAGTATGCACCACAAAGAGTTTCCAAGATTCTTTGTCACAGGGTCATTTGAGTGATATATTTTGTCCTCAGCTTCCTGGATTACGCAGGACATGGTACATCGAGTCCGTAAAAGACAAGAGGCTGAATAACAAAGTATCTTACGTTGCTTTGACCAAAAGTAAATAAAGTTGCAAGTAGCAGAAATTGATCCTACGGCAGGGGACAAATTTTCTCCCACAAATGTTACTTAGCATCAGATAAAAAACTATTTGCTCTTCCCTCTGGCAATTCATGTTGTTCATTTAGTTCTCACAAATCAAACATTTCCAAGTCGCCCTCCTCACCCATTTCACACACGAAGGAAAGGTCAAAAACAATCATTTCTCCTAGCATCAACATCATCCCCTTCTCACTCCTCCGCGGTCATGTTGACAGCTTTCTACAAACATGTATCAATAATGTGTCCTCCAGCTCCAGCCTCCCCATCAGCTCCCTTCTCTTGTCTCAAAAGCCCCAAAACTCACATTTTCTGTAAACATTGGACTCTGAAATGTCCTACCGAAAGCAGAATACCTGGGGGGTAGTTCAGTATAAGCTTCGACCACCACCACATCAACCGACCGTATTTCTCCTCAAATATTAAAAAATTCCAGTAGGTTCTGCCATCTCTCCTCCCTTCTTTCCAGCCATACATATATGGTTCAAAGACTACTTTAAAAGAAACAAGAAAGGGGAAACGTTTACCCAAGGGCGTGTAGGCTATTATTGATGCGAATAAAACTCCAAGCACAACTGAAGCCAAAAAGATAGGAGCTACCGGAGCACCCCAACGAGCCCACAATGCTAGCCACATTGCTCCTCCCACTGCACCCACGCTTAAGGCGGTCATTCCAGCAACTGAAAATAAATGAATTTCACATTTACAGCTTGGTAGTTTTTATGTTTAAAATACGACTATTTGTACGAAGCTAGATTTGTTTGGAAACAGCATACACATCAAGTTTAAGCATTAAGTTACCTGTGATTCCCACATCCACAAAGGAAGCGAGGACTATATAAAACAAGATTGCGCTCACACAATATCCGAGGAAAAATAGTTGGTTCTTGTAGAATCGATGCCCGAGGAAGGTCAAGAAAAGCCCAACGAATATTAAAAATGCACTTAGAAGCTTCGCAGCCGTCGATCCTAAACCGAGATATAGAAACATGAACATGTAATCGAAGGAAATTCTTTATGCGATATATACGCATGCCTATAACCGCTCATGGGTCGTATTTCTCGTAGTCTTGGAACGGTCGTTAAGATCACTGTCGTTTCCAGTTAACTATTACTTAATTTTGGACTTTGTCAGACCTTCTCCTCGTTAGCCTAGACTGTATGTACAACCACATGTTTGAAATTTAATGATTTTCCTCTAGCTGCAGCACGTGCTCCCTGCCATCCTCATCCTAAAAATCTATCCTTCTGTCATCTCTTTTCCAGGGCTTTCTTCTCAGCTCGACATTCGGGCACACATGCACAGGCAGAGAATTTAATCCAAATTCTTCCGCTTCAATTACAACTCAATTTCACACTTTTCCAGCACAATGACGCAATGTCGGCGTAGGCATGCTGATGACAGTGCGATAATCAAGCAAACATTCTTTTCACGCAAAACATTTCATGAACCACTAACCGCTCCTAACTTTATCCAACTTTACTTTGAATACATGTTACAAAGCAAGCTCAAGACTCAAGCTCAGTTAACTCACCTAATACTTGGCAAGTGTCTTGCTCATCCTCAGAGAAAACGTTGCACCCATACGACAAAGAGGGAACATAGGCAGCGGATTCAGTCAATGTCCGGGCAATAACAACCACAACCCGTCCAGTCCCTGCATAGTTGGCAAACTTGATTCTGCTCATCGGTGTTCCAAAGTAATTCACCTTAAATATGTAATGCAAGTTCTATTATTACCCAAGTGTAACCAACCCAGTTAATCAGACGCTTCTAACCATTGTGGCAGTAAGGCATCTAATGACTAACCGTAGAGGGCCCTTGATGTTGCGGGCTTTGGGGTTTGAAAAGTATAGTAAACTGTAGCTTAAGGATCGTTATGAACAGAGCAGAAAATAAAAAATCCAGGATTTGCCTAATTTCGGAGAAATCGGGGTTCAAAATAGTGATTTCAGTATATAGCTTACTGAAGGGACCGTGCACATTCTATCGAAAACGCAAAGCAGCCAAATCTTAGCATTATTTTACTTAAGATTTTAACTGGTTAAGAATGAGGAACGATGGCCTTGCCAACATTTAAAAGTTTAAAGCTCATCAGGAGAATTTATTTTCTGAATCTCGGAAGCTTTTACTTAATCACAAGCTTTGTTCACGTAATATGTTGACAATGTGCAATGCCTACCTTTGAATTCGGATTTCTCCCGAATTAGGCAAATCCTGGATTTTTTATGTTTTGCACGGTTCATAACGATCCTTAAGCTACAGTTAAACATACTTTTCAAAACCCAAAGCCCGCAACATCAAGGGCCCTCTACGGTAAGCAACGCAATCGAGCTTTCCAGTTTCGGTAAGCTACACGAATAAGACAGAAGAACCAATTAACAAGTCTAACCTTCTTCCCGTAAAGTTGTATAGACGGAATGTCAATCATATTCCTGATACTATCAAAGGCTTTTCTGACAGAAAAGTCTCTCTCTGTTAAATAGTACTCGTATATGTCATACTGAAGCGGCGATCTTTCACAAGGTAGCGGCAGACCGTTCATAGGCCACGACGCCAAAGGCACTTCCACGGATACAACATTCATGGTGAAAGTTGTGGGGAGAAATGGCGCTGTCTTCACAGGAAGAACCATACTACATCCACCCGGGACTGGCGCTATGTCAAGTATTCATTATCCCATCAATCAATCTGTTCTCTATTCCGTTACAAGTCCATTCACCTCATGTCTTGTTTTTTATGCCATTTATTTCATTCGCCAGAATAACTTAGCTTCAGTATAGGACTTACCATTGTTGTCGTATCCATCAAACGCTATCAGAACATCTACAGTTACATTTTGAGCATTGATGACATATAAAGTTGACGTTAAGGGTACCTGACCCGCTCCCTTACTCAATATTAGTCCTATATCAGTTCCGGACGTAGAGGAGCCTGATGCAATAGTTGGAATGTAGGATAGCGTAACGTTGTAAAGGTAAGAGTGAACTTGAACAATCACATATTCAACTGTTGAAGGTAGAGCAGACAACGTGATCGTTTCCACTCCATTTGCTGTAACTACCGTCTCAATCCGAGAACCGTTTCCGGGAGTAAGTATTACAGCTGCTTCTACGGGGTATTAAAAAGATTCTGGAGTTAAAAACTGTTTCCAGTACACCGCAGATTTAACAGGTTCTTAGTAACTACAGAAGCCCTAAGATGTTCTAACTTGCTTGTTAAAACACGGGCTTATTCAAGAATGACGAATGCAATACTCGGAGCAAGCCTGTGAAACCTTATATACTTAGTTAAACCTTATAAAAACTTATTTAAAAATATGCACGTTTTAACTAGTTAAGTATGAATGGATACGCATAATTATATATTGTACCTATGTTAAATTCTATTCTCATCAGGTGTCCTTATATACATCATTAGTCTAACCCCCAGCACTTGCGTGGTCACATAGGGAATAGTTGTAAGGGAGGCTCAGAAAGTAAAGGGCAAAGGTTAAAATCACGAAGAATACAATTTAATGTCGATGGCAATACGATTTTTAGATTATTTTCTATCCTAGCTAACCTAACTGGGAACAGAGGGAAGAGCAACAATACAAGTAGCATTCGGGTTCGGGTCTACAGGGTTTTTACAGTCCAGCTAACATTACATATGCTTTCTAAGTTACAAGTGCCTTGAAGCTAACATTACTTGAAGCCTCGGTCTCTGCACTTCCATCGAATCAAAAACTGTCAATTAACTCCCGGTTGGCACTGCACGACATCGTTTGTTGGTAGCTAATGTACAGAGGGTGTCCCAGCTTTATTTTTTCAGTGGGAAGGTGGATACTAGTAGGGCACGTTTGCACTTACACAACTGATCTTGAGTTTAAATGAAAAATTAACTATTTCTCTGCTTGGAAAAAAATATATTTGAGCTCAGAATGCGTTATTTTAAAAACAACAGCAAAACGAAAAAAAAATTTGAAAAATAAAGTTTCCAAAATTTTTTTAGCGCCATTTCCGATTACAATAAAATTTCAACTGATTTTGAAAATAAATTAAGTTCATAATATGCAGCCTTGAACCAGCTACAGACTTATATTTTGTTTGAAATTTTAGTACAAGTATTAACATTTTTACAGCTCTATTAAACTTCTGGGAAACCTGAGATTTGAAACTTTTTGAACTCACGGCAGGTACATTTCGATTCCCCCCTCATATTTATTTAACTGCGAAATAATTGGCTTTTAAGTACTAATAACGTTAGAAAGCAACTTTCAGGGGTTAATTTAAGTTCAACTTTGTTAACCAATTCGCTATGGTTTATTAGTAGTGGGAGTTTTAAAAAAGACATTTTAACATGGGCAGTATACGTTTAAAAACTTTTTTTTTGCGCGCACGCTCTATCATTGCTGATTGTACTGCGTTGTGTAAACATCGGGATTCGAAAAAAAATGAGCTCATAGTAGAAAAATGATGCTTTTGAACAAGTGTATGCTGACTATTTTCCGACACGAATTGTAAGCTCAATTGTTCCCTGAAAACTGAAAAAATAAAGCTGGGACACCCTCAGTATATAATTACTTGGGCAAAACGTGCTGATTTTTATTACTTCAGGAAGAATTGAATAAAACCAATTTTTCCATATGATATTCCGAACTACACCGCATGACTTATTCCGTAGCAATATTCAAAGGGTTCGCAATTTCTTACCTGCGCTTGCAAAAACGCACAATAAAATCCCTGTCGCAAGAACGCGTGGTAACATTTTCAATGCCGGGTTTCTTTCACACCCGCTAGCAAGTACACGTTACTAAGGCTGAACACATTCGGGAAAAATGCTGTAACACTAGAACTTGGAAGTCTTCATAGAACCTTCTCACTGGATTCCGTACACTTCGGTATGTCCATTAATTCCAGAGGAACGAATCTGTTGACTATAAATTAGCTACATGTTAACCAAATCATTTTGGAAAGAAAATGAATGTTTCGGGTATGGCAACTTGGATTATCTTCCATCTTACTTTTGCACCGCAACATGTCCACTCCATCACCTTAATCAGGGGTAACCTTGAAGGAGTTACACCGTGTGACAATTACATAATCAATCCAGATGCGTAGCGTATCATTGTGAATATCGAACTGTAATCAATTCTCAAGCTCTGGAAAGAGATAATGAAGAGGCTTTGTGCACTCAAAAAAACTAGTTAATATTAATATTAGTATCCTGCACAGGTTTTCTCGCACTTTTAACAGGCAACATAAACATTAGTTAATAGCGATTCGTCAAATACTCCCAAACTGTAGCAGTCGATGTAACACTTGGTCATGTGACATGGGACTGGATAAACTTGTTTTTATTTTTTTTTACAGTTCTGGGGGGCCAGTTCTGGACAATAACAAATTCCGGTCCTTTAAAATCCATATGTACCTGCTATGTTCAGAGTCCTTATATTTAAATATCACATGGAGCTCAAATCCCGCGCCTTTAAATTTCCGCAAGTTTTAGTTACTCGCATTCCTACTGGTTGCAATTCAATGGCCTTCTCAAAACATTTCAATGGCTTGGCCCAACTAAACTGCGCCGAGCATCTAAAAGGATACATGCTCCGGATTACAGGAAGGATTCATCAGCTGGAACGGTTTCCCCTTGCCCTGTTTCCCTTCCATATACAGTAAGAAATTTCGCACATAATACTTGCCAAACTGGGGAGATATCAAGAAAAGGAAGTGCATCCTCGTTTTTACTATATATAGTAGATTCAAGTTCTGTTCGGGTGTATGCCATATATCCCGAGCTGCTGCATTGTGGCTGAAGTAGACCGGACGGAATACACAGAGGCCTATTCAATGCAATGCATTGAACTGAATTGAAGCATGTGCAGAGGAGAACAACAACTTGACTGATATGGTAGGGTGTGGATCGATTAATTTCCTTGGAGTTAAAAGAATTTTTTAGTGAACTTAAAGTCGTTCTAGTTTATTTAATAAATGGTTTTGAAATAGTGTGCCCGAGTGTTGTTGACCAGCCTTTAATTTAAGTGTTTTACCCGCTCACTCATCAACACTAATACCGAGTCTTTATGGGAAAAGATCAAGAATTAATTGAAGCTGCTAGAAATGGAGATTTTGCTGTCGTGGAAAAAATCCTTAATCACAAGGCAAAAAGCCGAGGACCCTTTGCCAGGTAATGTGCTATTCACGCTTCGAATTATTATTAGTTCATTTGCAAAATCTTTAATTTGCTTGTGGCAATTAACATGGATCAGTGTGGATCGTTTTCCTTATTATATATCACAGAAATTTAATACGCAAGCGAGTGAACATTTAGAATTGTGACCAAGTATCGTTGAATTCATTTTAACACTATTTATATACTTACTGAATCGTTTAAGTTGACACATCCTAATAGTTAAGATAAATTAAGTGTGTATGTAGCTTGAAAAATAACTCCATTTTACCTTTCCAATTGTGCATACCAAGGAATGTAAGGCAATGGGAAGTTCATGAGGTCAAGAACATAAGCGAGTAGTAATGACTGATAGACTTGAAACGAGTAAGTCAATGAAGTATTATCTTGTGGTTACATGTTTGATGAGTCACTCCTGGATCTCAACCTGTACTTTAAATGATTATTCTGGAGGATTCTTTCTTCAGAATGGCAATAGAGGTTATGTATATATATATATCATTTAGGAGCTTTGGAATGCATTCATACCTTGTTCAATATATTGTAATTTGGGAAAGTCTGCAAGAGTTTAAGAAATGATTTTTATTCGCAAGAATTAACTAGATCTGGTTTACGTAATATCCATATTTGCTCTTGGTAACATCAACGCGCTTATGTGCTAAACATTTAACGTTTTGAATATTACGGAAAGAACAGCATTGGGTTGCTTGCTTTATTTTGTATTTACGCTGTTGTAGGTAAGAACAAGTTAGTAACCAAAGGCTGTATATACACAATAATGAAAGAGATCGCGAGTGATAACTTTGGGAGTAGTTAGTATAAGGTATGGCAACAAAACGGGAATAGCGGAATAAGAGCGGAACTCTGCAGTTGTAATCCCATTTTACTTGACAGAAACGCTGTAGATGCTGTAGATGAGAAATAAATACGAGGAATCCAGGACGGTTTCTATTAAATCCTCAATTTGAAATTAAAACAAGTGGGTCGCTCCCCCTTGGAAGTATGGCATCTTAACTATATTTTATATTCGAAGTTACTATTTAATCCTGTAAGAATCATGATCTATTAAAAACAAGGTGTCGAGTTCATAGTTGCTCTTACCTACATTTTAGTTGACATGACAAACGTTACCACTCTCTTTGCATGCAATATTCTATTTTCAACTAATTTCATTGGACTAGTTCAAAATTTCGCCAAAACTTGGAAAGTAAAATTTGTGCTACTATAGTAATACAGTTTGCAGTTAGAAGTGCGGTGGTTAACTTCAGTTTCATTTCCAAGATAATAATCATACATTCAGAGCTTGCGACTCGCTTCACAAGCTGTATGATATGAGGGGAGATGATTGAATGAACTGTACTCTAGGTCAGGCATCAGTGTTTGTATTCATGTATTCCGGTTCTGCATTCACGCGTAGCGAATACGGATCATAATATTATTGTTTACATCGCGGGAACATGCATGGCGGGATTAAGATGCATCATCATGCATTTATCGCATCATCCTGCTCCTTGATTGAGTATTCTACATCGACTATGCAGAGCAGGCTCCGCTGTTCTTTCACGCTGTAGGTAAAATGTCTGGGCGGAGCTATTCGATTGTCTGCTGAACTTGAGAGAAGAATGCGTTGAATTTTGCATTGCATAACAAATTGGCAGTACAACATCCAGAGGAGTCAGGGAAGTTTCTGGCATGAAAAGGAGAAAAGTAAATAACAGTGAAGCTTGACGTGCAGTTATGAGCTATTACTTTGATTATCTGAGCTTTCTGAAACTCCCTTATTAATTAGGCCCACTATCACCTTACTCATAAATATGCTGAGAAAATGATGCCACTTCAAATGCAGTATTTTGAATTTATGTACGAGCGTAAAAATGTGGATTAATACAAAGTATACAGCTTTTCATACTAACCTGAAAGGAAATTCTATGATACACCGCAAAACAAATTGCGAAATAGTTTCGAGTAGAGGACCATTAAAGAGTACTTCATGCAAAAAACCGCATCCAACAAGTTAAGTCCTAATTTTTGTGCATTGTATCAAAGGATGCACCTCCATCTAAGAAGAGCAAGAATTATGATCTACTGGCATCGTTGCCCCGGCTTCGAATGGCGTTATGTGAAGCCAAAATTTCAGACAAAACAAAGGCAAGACTTGATCTATTCTGCGAAGACGCTGGTCTTATGCTCGGTTTATTGTTGTTTTGCAGCTTAATAAGGGGTCCTGGTGTCAATGCTCAAGATTCACAAGGATATTCTGCGCTGCATTATGCAGCCGTTCATCGACACCGGTAAGGATATTTATTTGATAATACATGTTGATTTCTACAGTAGGTGCGTAAAGATATTTTTAGCTTTTGAGTAGACACTGCCGCTACTGCCGTAACAATACCGGCTTTTGCAGCAATTCTAAAACAAGTAATTCAGGCGTAGGCCTAGAATTTACAGGAAAGCCCTCGACATCAGATTATCACCGACTCATGCTCATGTTAATGATTTATTTTTAGGGAAATTGTCAAGCTCCTTCTTAGTCATGAGGCTGTGACAAACGTTGTTGACTTAAAAGGTTTAAGCCCTGTACATCTGGCAGCATGGAGCGGAGACGAAGAAATAGTCCGTTTAATACTAACTCATGGCCCTTCCGTTCCAAACGTCAATCTAAAGGTAAGATTTTTGTCTTCTGTTTGAAACGCCCCGTTTTGTAGATCGAAACTCTGCAAACATGTTCACGCTTGTGTTACTATTAAAACTAGAATAATTACCATGAAGAGCTCCAGGTTATTTGAGACGATATAAATAGAGCTCTATAGCCCCAAAGTCGAGTGGCCAAAGAAGACGGAAAGTTAAATCTCGCCATTTTAAACTAGACGGTAGGGAGAGACAAAGATGACACCGTCACGTTGGATTGAATTATAATTACTAAATAGCTAGGCAGTACAGTAGAAGTATTAATATAAATGGTCGGAGTTCAAGAAGTTTTTGTGCATGTTTAGTATCGTTGTAGTTCTTGGAAAAATTTGTAAATTATTTATTTTCACTAGTTGAAATCATCTTTCACACGAATTGGTTAGTATTGCATTATATTACTCGTTCAGTCCTGCGTTTGTAGACCATTAGGCCATTGTTGCATATCTGCTGGTTCTATGTAGATTTTGAATTTTTTTCGCACTGTAGTGACTTTTCCTCAATCAGCACGAAGTACCCTTGACTTATAAACACAAAGCAGCATTGTCACACAGACGAGTAGTTTTGAAAGTACTTTGAAGTGAGTTTTGTGGCAGCTAGGTAAAACTCAAGATACTCTCAAGCTCGGAAGATTGAATTTAAATCTTCTGCAAACCTTGCAGTGATATGGTGGTTTCGCGTGACGGAGAGGAGATATAAGGTTGGTTGAGTAATTCATGAATTTAATTACAGAACAAAGCGTCAGAGACTGCTTTGCACCTTGCCTCACAACACGGGCACGTAGAGGTGGTAAAACTATTACTCCAGCATGGAGCAGATCCAGGAATAACGAATTTACGAAAGGAAACTTCCTTAGATCTTGCCGCACAATACGGAAGGTATATTGATAAGTTCTGAGAATACAAATTAAAAATGTCCCTTTGTCGAGCAGCGGGAGAACTATTTTAAATTTTTTATATAATGCATTTCAGGCTCGAAACAGTTCAGCAGTTATTGCAATCTCATCCTGAGCTCTTAGCCCCTTACGCAAGTTCTATACCAAATCGAACTCTCTTCCAACATACACCATTGCATCTTGCATCCAAAAACGGTCACAGGTAAATTATGAATGAATTCTCTCATGTCAGTTGGCGAAAGTTTAGCGCAAAGTTATGTGATTCAAAATTCGGGAATATTGCCTACTGATTCATGTGTAAGGCGGGCATTACAACTAATCGTGAATTTCCTGGTGTATAGAAAAACGGTGGAGTCGTTAGTTCAGGCTGGGTTTAATGTCAACACTCGTACACCAGAAGGGACTGCTCTACACGAGGCAGCATTATGTGGGAAAGTTGATGTTGTGAAGACCTTACTCGATGCAGGCGTCGACGTTTGTGTCACGGATAGTCAGAGGAGGACAGCGGTGGATCGGCTTCAGGAAGTTGGGCTAAGAACTCCTGTTGCCACTGAAATTGCAGAACTGATAAGAGGTGAATTTTTTTGCGACCTTAAAGAATGTGGAAGGAACGCCATTTGAAAGAAGCTTTCTCTGTTGCTAGAATTGAAACGAATTGCTCACAGCTTTTACTGTGTCGCAGTTGTAGGGTGGATGATTGGATGAAAGACTCATGTACTGCACGTGATGAATCTTTATTAACCAGATGTATTTTGTGGATTTCTTTCTATAGGAGCGTTGAAGAAGACTCATATGCAATCAGGAAAAAGTTCCTCGCCTCTTTATTCACCCCACGAAAGTATTCCTATAAGTCAAGACGGAAAGATACCTTTGAACTCACTGTAAGTTGTACCGTGTTATGTAATTTACCTAGCGGACGGTTAAGTTGGCATACGTTTTATCAGCTCAATTGGGTGGGTAAGCCCTTTTCCCCAGTTTCACGAGTACTTTCTCCGTGGGTTCACCCTTGGGAGTGTACATATACTCGTATGCGTACAAGTAGCCAGCCAGCTAAAGACTAGAAAGAACTAACTAACATGTGTTCTTCTAGCAGGGGTTGGTCTTAACATGGGGAATGGGATTAGTCGCTGTGAAGCTTTTGCAGCTTCGCCTTATGCATGTGTTTATGCATTTCAAAGTGGAAATGTTTGCAATGAGGGCTAAAGTTTTAACACCCATATTAATCCATTTATAATTTAGATTCGATAACTTCTCACAAAGCGGAGAAGAAGTTATGAACATACGCCACTCATCTTATTCTCCGCGCCAGTCACCTAAAACTAGCTATTTCATTAGAGGGAAAACTCGTAGATCCATGGACGCGTTCGTTTCTAAGGGACCTGATTTAGATAAGGTAATCTTGAGAATAAAATTTTGATGCATGGTGGTTTCATATATATTCGTATTATATGCATGTACTCAAAACAGTGAGACAGCTGACACTTGTGGGGGCAGCAAACTTACTTACTTGTCATATGTGCACATTTTTTGGTGTGTAGTTTAAAGTGAGATAAGTTAAGACTATTTTGATTCTAGCCTAATAATGCACCTCCAAAAAAGCCACCAAGACGGAATCTGTCTGCTTCTCCCACCCACCCGGGTATAAGTGATTTCACTGCGGTAGAAAGTCCGGACGTAGTTCCTGCAAATCCAATGGGACGTAACAAATCTCTTGACGAGTCCTTGTACGGAGAAAGATGGAGAAAGAGCGTTCCAACGTGCTATGAGACAACTCAGTTTGAAGGTTCTATGGAACCATCCTCACTGGAGCATCACAAATCAAATTCCCGTGGTGATATTACATTTTTTAATGGACTTGTCATGGACGAACTCAAAAGCAGATCCAAATCTCAGCATCAAGGACTTGACGGCTCTAGCAATTTTGTATCCGTGGCTCACATCAAACTGAGAGATGCCAAGAGCGATATGAATGTGGCTCCCTCCAATGTCCAGTCAGCAAGTGAGACCAATAACTATGAAATCCGGAATGCAGGGGTGGCTAAGCCTAGTCCCGGAGCGCCCGCGGTAAAGAAACCGGAATCTAATGCTCAGCCTTCAATTCAGTCTCCTCCAAAGGTAAGCATGTCTTATATTATTCTTGCACTCTAGCCCAGCTTATGCAAAACTTCATGCTAGTGATACACTGACTAAGAATGCCATTGTGTACATTTTTCTCGTCATGCCCACCATGACATCACACGTATTATATTTAATTGAAGGAGGAAGAAGTTAACGGGTCGGGGAATGTTGGTGCTAAAAAACAGTTTCCTCGCGGACCCAAACCAGCTATTGCTCCAAAGCCACTCATCGTCCCGAAACCAAAGAATATCAAGCGTCAAGGACATTCATGTGATAACGTTTTAGACGATACGAAAGCTAAATCTGAGAAGGGAGGCAGTTCTTCTCGGAAAGGAACCCCAAAGTCAACATCAATGTCTGTTCTCAGTCCTGTTGATGTAGACAAGGAATGGGAAACTATAATTGATACGCTAAGTATGCAAATGGGTTAGTCAGCAGCCATGAAAATTCGTTTAGAGATTTGTTTGCACGCTTTCTCCTATATGCAATCAGATTTTGTTTTCCAACAGGGGAGTTAGACACTTTACAACGCAGCAAGCTTCGGCAGAAGTCTCAAACTAGGGTGGGATCTTGGCTCTCCGAAATTGGTATGGGGCAGTATGAAAAAGTTCTTCTCTCCAATGGGTTCGATGATGTCGAATTCCTGGTGCGTGTATATAAAACCTCTTGCTTTCTTTTCTATCTTACTCATTACTTCAGAGAATAGATTAATGGGTGCGAGTAATTATACAATTGCAATTATCTGTAATCTTAGGGCGAAAATGTTCTCGACGACAATTCACTTTTAGAAATCGGAGTTCTCAATGCCCAACATCGGAAAACAATGGTGGAGGCAGCAAATAAGTTAAATGTCAGTTGGCCTCGTGCTATGCAAGCCAGTGGTGTTCCAGTGTCTGTTAATCAATGGGTTCAAGAATTGCATCTGCCTCAGTACCTAGATACATTTAGAAAGAATCTATACACGGATCCGGAGCGATTGATGCGGCTTCTGAATGATGAACTTACAACAGTGCTCGATATTAACCTCGTGGGTCACCGAAGGCGGATCTTGGGGGGCTCCACTCGTATTTCCGGTCTTAGTCGGAGTTGCAGCTCCGTAAGATTGGAAAACGGGTCAGATATTGATGAATCTGATGGAGGTCTGCCGTTCAGAGAACCCAGAGATTTAGTGTCCGGAGTTTCTTCTGTGATGAAAACAACTTGGCGTCATACTCCTGAAACGTTAATTGATGGCAGCGTCCAGTATAAGGCAGTTGTAAGTATATTTCAACGTTTTCCAACTATCACGTATAGAATGCGCGTTATTTAGCTTTCACTAGCGCACAGTGTTAAAAATTCTCTATGGATTTTTCTTGCTCGATAGTATGTTGGGTCAAGCTCTGTGCAAGAATTTTCAACGACAGAGTTAATCCAAGGAGCTATCCAAAACATTAGATCTCAGCAACATCCGAAACATGAAGGGATGAGACGGGGAAAGCCAGTAACTACTTTTCTCAACATTCGTGTCACTCTTATCGTTTCTGCCACTGTTGTTAGCTGGTATGACGCACATACCAAGGTATGAAGCATTTTGAATTTGAATATGATGCATAGCATACCAGATGTTAGGAGTGGGTAAATTATTGTATAGAATCTGATACTTTGTTTGCAGAATCTAGTGAGAGAACATGACATAGGGAGCATTCAGTGCACATGCCAAGCGTCTGATGATTTGCGTCACATAGCTATGGTGACTAAAGCGTCTGACCCTAGAGAAAGGCACCATTCCTGTCATGTATTCTGTCTTGACTCTGTGGTAAGTCCTACATATGTAATTACCAAAGGAATCTAAAATGACGAAGACAGATTCACCCTAAAGCTTATTGCAGTCTCCTCGATTGTAGTTAGCATATACTGTGAAATCACGAGTTATAAACGTGGATTTTTCTTGGTGTTTATTTTCAGGAGACAGCCACAGAGGCGATCTTGACTTTGGGGCAGGCTTTTGAGGTAGCATACCAGTTAGCTGTAAACAGAAACCAAAACAAAGATCACAAAGGGCACACCCGATCGAAATCAGCTAATCAGCTTAGTACTAATGCTGCTCATGTCATGTCGTCACAGCAAGTATGTGCCAAAACTTTGGAAGGTAAGTTTCAAAGTCATGTAGCCCCTACAAATCACTATCGTTCTCAATCCGTTACGGACATTCAACCGGCAGTAGTAGTAGCTTCAAAGTCCACTTCGAATTCACCCAGGATCCATTCACATCATAAAGATTACAGATTCCCCAGAGCTGAATCATTTAGTTTCAGCTCACATTCCAACCTCAGCCGAGCACCCATCGTCTCTAAGGAAGAGCTTTGATCTCCATTTTTTTTCTCTAGTCCTCAAATCTATCTCATGCGTTATTAATGTAAAATTTTCCTATACTTGTCACCATTTGTACGTTTTCTAATGGACCCAAACCTAAAGAATCTATTGGGCTTGTTCCAATACTGATTTTTGTGTATCAGTAGGAGGAGTCAATTAATATTTTATCCAGCTTATTTCACTTTTTAAGCCACTTACCTACCATTTGACTATAGGTACAATTTTTCTTGCACATGACTTTATATTTCATTAATTCAGAAGGATTTTTTTTCTTGCTGTAGTCAACTAACATGCTTGATATTTTGTAATGGTTAGAAATAGACGTTGTATGTGGGATTACCGATTCTTAATTCTTGCATGACCGTGTATTCAACGAGGGATATTTATATTATTTCCGCAAAATTACGAACAGCGTAAAATTTTTTTTTATTTTAAATCGATGCAACAAATAATCTTAAGGGATATTTCATTTGCTCAAAGACCATGTTATTATTAAGAACATTTTATACCACCCATCACCTGACTGACCACTTTTTGAACCGTGAAGTAATTTAAGTTTTTTGCAACCAGTACTTTTTCTTATGACCCCCCACTAATCATTATAAACAACTGGAAAACCCGCTCTAAGTTATAAGCTCATACCCAGAGTCTTGAGATTTTTACATTAAGCTAGAAGTTACTATAGACAGCGGTACTCGAAGCTGGAAATTAAAAGTCTGTCAACCTGAGAATACTAGCAGAAAGCAGGCCTAATTTTGCTTCAAGAAGGTGCTTCTAAGTTGTGATTCTGAGGGAAACTCGCTAACTTGAATAAGTTATCAATCAACTTTCATAGTAGAAAATGACCAACGTCTTTAACTGTACTTTTAGATTAGAACTTGTCAAATCTAAACCGAAATTTATTAACCTTAGATGTTAAATGAAAGTATTTCGTAGTCTCTGGAATATTTGTGAATAGTTAATACGCAGCGAGTTGGTTGAGAAACTCGTGGTTTCTACTCTCTTTTGGCAAATTCATAAGCGATTCACGAATGATCAAACGAATATTTTGTAGGAAGAGAAACACGTCTTTGCCTCCTATCCTTATCTCTCTACTTAATCATTGATATAGACAATATATGATAAAACTCTTCCTGTTCTGTCACATTGGTCTAACATCTCTTCGTAGGTATCTCTACGGTAATCTATATTTGTGGTAGTACTTAATCACCCTTGATAAAACTTTTCTATGCATTCAACGAAAATAGAATAATTAAACCTGCTAGTTGGAATGGAATAGTACAAGCCATCAATTCCACAAGGCTCTCTGCCTGCTGCTCCACATTAATTAGTCATGTTTACTTGAGCGCTTTGAGGGCTTTCTCTCGGTTAATCTTCTGTTTTTCTCTCCCTCCCCCAGCCCCAGAACACACGCCTTTCCGAAAAATCAGTAAAGGGCGTAGATAAATCTCTCTAAGTATTCATGCGAGTATGTGGTACTCGATCCAGCGTGGAGAACTATTTAAATTGCTTCAATGATCCCGTAAATGAAAATTGAGCTAGTGTTTTCACAGCTTCATCTTTAAACGTTGTAGCAAAGGCCACCTCTAACATTTCACTGCGTAAAACAGTTGCTCTTCTACATCCCTCCCATTTAAAAGTGTATGTATACTCTCTTCATAAACATGACCCCTTCTCTCTCTTTCTTCTCTTAATGCCGACTTGTCCCTAATGTTTACTGTTTCCCCGGTAGCTGAAGGGAAGCCAGCACAACTCCGTATCTCATCCATTTTGTTTGAGTTTGAATGTACATTAGAGTGCGTTGTGAAATTTTAACAATACATGATACAAGTAAGTTAAGAGATTTTTTAATTTTTATTACGCAGCACTTAAGGAAACACTGGTGAAATAGTCAGTAGAAATATGCAATATTATGTCAATTTTCTAGTGAGAACTTAGGGGTGCAATGCAATTAACTTTGTTAGAAGACAACGAGTTTTATTTTTATAGATCGCACTTGTACACTATGCTAGGTTATCCTTTACATGTAACGTAGGTTCGAAGATAGAACATAACCAACCTAAGAATTACCGCACTTTTGTCTAGGACAGTCATGTTATGTTGTTAATGTTGTTACTACATGCATTGTTTTGCCTTTGTTATTCAGTAATTCTTTGCTCCGCTATAGCCGTTCTTTTTGATTGAGCTAGTAAGAGACAGTTGTGTTGTGTTGCTTTGGTTGTCATCATCTTGATGAATCTAGGAAGATACTGGGTGCAAATGTGCATATTTGGTGCACATGAAGCATACCTACCTCCTTATGATAATGATTGATGGAAGAATACGCTTTGTTATATTGTGGTCCGATAAGATTTGGACTGATTCTCCCTTGTTTGTTTGTGGAGTTCACGAAACTTATGCTGAAACAGGATTAGGAAGATGACAGAAGATTATATTTTCCATAGTCATCCCACCGCAACCCCACCATATCCTCTCGTACTCACCTCCTTTCATTGATCATAAATTGAAATTGTGTGCAAGTCAAGCAAACCTCATACAAGTCTCAACAAATTATTGACATACTGAGAGAGATTAGGATTACAGAAATTATAGAAGGGTCCAAATGATTAAACAAAGATTGTATTGCAATTCGCGCTCAAGAAATTCCTCAATCACACTGACTTTCCGGTTTGGAATTTGTAACACTAAAGGTTGGTTTCCGTATTCCTTAACCAAATCTCAAAAGTCATTCAACTTTGACTAGTCTTTAGAATTTTTAAAAATTCAATTGCTTTAAAAACTTTATTGGCATTGTTGAAACTGTTTAAAATCTCATTGTACTTTAGCTGACTTTACTTTGATGAGTGATCCAAGTTTTAAATGCTCTCCAGGGTTTAGAATCAATACTATTAACTAAATTTTTGGTTCTAACATAATGTTAATAATATACTTATCGAACTTTATTATTGTAAGTTACGTTGTTGAAACTGAGTAGACTGATTTTGTTGCTACCATTTCGAATGTGCTCGCGAAAGAAAAGTAAACTATTGTGTGGTGTTATTGGAAACACTTATAGGAAAAGCCTAAAATCTGAAGCGATTAAGAACTCTATAATTATAAAAAGTCGCGTACTCTGAAGTTAAGTGTAATCGTGAAATAATCATAACAATAATTATGTAATACAAATTGTAGGAATCTCTTTATACAGGAGAGGCTCAATTAAAGAATGTCGAATAACCGAAAACTTTTCTGTCTGATTCCGCAGCTTATACGTATAAAGCATGTAATGAATGTAACGATACTCCTAGCCCTTGATTCAAGTTCCTCTCCACTGGAGAGTCTCCAGATGCAGGTGCCGCTTTATGTATGTAACCAGCTACCTCTTTTTCATTTCACCCCCCTTCCGTGTTTTGTCCGTGTGCGAAATTCGCAATTATATTGAATTTGGGCGGGCAGAATTCTTCTTCCAGCTCGCTACGTCTTTATGAAAAGAGAAATTTGTTAGGAATCTTAATCTATCTCGATCGCGACTCCAATCTTCCGTTTCCATTTTCGCTCCTCTCTTTCTACTTCTTTTTCTCCTTATATTCAATTCCAGATTCCTCTACCTTACGGCACTCCGCCTCAAAATTATAATCATTTCACTTCTATCACCCCGGTATTCAGCATACTTGTGTTCACTTTAGTGTTAAGAGAATTGAAGGCTGGCTGGGCTGGATGGATGGAGAAGGGTTTCTTGAATTCCCTACTCTGCCCTCAGCCAGCATCCGCTCCCTCTGTATACACACAGTACAATAATCACGGAGAAGAATTACAGAGATTTCACGGGGTTTAACACGAGTTATGCCGGGAATCTTTTCATTCCAACACCCTTTAGTTCCCACTCGAAATTCCAGAATCTCACCTCCAGTTCTCCCCTTTTACGTCTCTCTAAAGGAATCATATAAAGCGTTTGACGCGACGCCCACCATATTATCTTCTTGTCTCTCTTGCGACTTCATACTCATACATCTTCTTGAGTTCCGAGGAGTATGACAAATCATACAGTGTAGATTTCGTCAAACACGCCGCCATTCCCTATTTGCGCACTTCTAGTTTCGGTAGTTTCCGCGTAACAACATGGTGCCTTTACTGACTGGTACACATGGGACATGGAAGAATATTTTCCTGGCCCATTACTGTTGCGTTGTGAGCTGCAGATCATTCATAGCTTCTTCCCCTTCTGTCATTCGTGGTATTTTCACAAAAAACAAGTGCATTCTCCCTACACGCTGGTAGTTCGGGGATTTTATGAAGGAGACCCGGGATCGCACCTATTGAGACGCGATCATGTGTACAAGTATGCAACTTATCCCCTTGTCCTCTCATTCTCCCCCTAACAAAACCCTTTCAACTGTGAATGCCAAATTAATTGACCTCCACATAATGCCCTCCTCATCCTGCCCAGCTTCAAACTTTTATCAAACTTATCATCCTCCGATCATTTATAAAATCCGCCTCACTTTCCCATCACACTCCGTCTCACTTGTCCCAATATGTATGTCTTGGAGAAGAGGTCGGAACCCGGATTCGGGAACCCTTCATATGCAACTTCCAAAGTCTCACTCACCGATCATCATCCTCTACCCATCCTTTAAGAACCACACCACAGCTAAATTGCCAGCAAATTCTTCTCTTAATAGTGGAGTGCGTGGCGAAAAGTTGTGTAAAATACTCAACGCTTTCACGCATCGAGTTCTTCTCCCCTTTTCCCGTAGATTCTTCTTTCTATTTCAGTGTACAGTTTATGTTACTAAATGTTTTCACGCCAAGGAACAGACGAAGAGCTTAGACCCAGGCCTTGGGAGGAGAGAAAATGGAAAAAGTCGGTATCGAAACGTGAAAACCACGTGCGTTTTCCCATATCAGCTGCCCCTGGAATATTAGAATGAATATGAATTTAAGTTAGCTCATAACGAGTTAAGTTCTCCCTTGCTTTCTCCTCATCCTTTTGCGGGAAGAGCGTCCCATAAAACGCTGTGTACATGCATAATTACAATATCAGGCACAAGAGACCTTCGGATCACACATCCCAAGTGTCACTTGCACCTTATTAATGACCGCATTTTTTTCTCACCCTTCCCTTCCCTTCCTCTTCAAATCTCACATTTACATCCTTTCTCATCATTATGTGTAGCCATCCCAGGATCCCCGCCCTCCCGCCTCCCATCCAGTCCCCATTATCAATTCCCTGGCTTTCCCTATTCCCTCACCGCTCTTCCTCTTCTTTCATGAGCCTCTTCTTGAAAACTTTCCATAAAAATATTATCATTAATATCATTACATCATCAATTCATAACCTCCGCAATCCTTTATACTTCTCCAGCTCCCGAAACGCCTTATCTTTCATCTCCCACCCGCGTGAGGAGTCTCGGGTCCTTACCGCCGCCGCCGCCGCCGCCCTTATCTTCTCCCTTCACCCCTTCCCCGAAGTCATTTAGCACGTTACACGCTCATAACTTTTTAATCCAACAGGTGCATCACCTCGACTATTCCTCCAGAAGACGTGATTTTTCGTCGAAAATGCTTTTTATGCTTTCAGTAAATCTCATACAAGTTCCGAGATCGCGAATATATTTTTATAGAAACAAAAATGTGCTATAGTTAATAGTTGTCGACATAGGTTGTTCTAACGATCCAAATTTTTGAAAAAATTGGTTTGGAAAAATTATTTTCCAAATTCGGGACTGTACTGGACGAGCTTACAAGCACCGCCAAAAGTATTGTAAGTTGCAAAAAGTTGTATGCGGTAATGCGATTTATGATTCCTTAGTTTCTCGTCCTCGTTTCAGACTTTTAGTTACTTCTTGCTATTGCTCCGATCTTATTTCCTTTGCGCTTGGTTTCATTTCAAGGGAAGGAGAAAGCAAAAGCAAGGTTGTGAAAGCAAGGAGCATTGCGTTGCTACATGTAGCACACATATAGAATTGATTTAAATCATAATACAGATGGAGTATGTAAGAGAATATAATGCTATATATACAGAACTGATTTTTATAGAAATCAAAGCGTTTTCAAATTATCCTTCCTTGATCCGTGATGGAAAAATTTCCACATACTCTCTGTACATGTTAGACTTAGCGGGTATGGTATGGTGTCATGGGAGAATTGGGTAGAAATATTTTTCATTTCTTCCAATTTATCATCCGACCATAAATTCATCTTTTTTACTTTCTCCCCTTTCTCCCCTCATGCAAGAGGAGCAGCAGAAGTACTTTTTTGATACACCATACCTATTTCTTGTAAACTGTGTGTCTACCGGATCCTTGCTCTGTTTTCTCCGTCTTTTTCGAATCTATTATTTTACTCCCGTGGACTGGATGATGAAGCCGTCTATAAATATGGCCAGCCGCTACATTTTTCTTCCCGTCTGAGGAAATCTTTGTAGAAAATTGCCTTGTTTCTTGAGATGCGGTACACGGTACGATACATGCGAAACCACATTTGGATAAAAAACGACTCGCCTCTTCTCCTTCACCGGGAGGTTTTCCCCTTACTCACTTGTTTCCCGATTTTTGTTTTTTTCTCTCCTTTCCCCAACTGTTGTAATACACGGAATTAATATTTGGACCCCCTTACAGATTGTGGATTATCATCCCGTTGTGTTCTCCCTTTCATCAAGGATGCAATTCCATCTCTCCTCCTCCTCCTCACTTGCTCTTATTTCTTCCAGTTTCTGCACTTGAATTCGTTCATCCGTACACAGCCTCCAAGCTGTGCCCGAGCGGAGGGTTGCATTCATTCATTGCGGGATTGATGGTGAAAGTTTTGTGGTTAGCGGGAACTTGAACTTTCCCTGCATACCAATCCTAGTAAAAATCCTCTCTCATCATTACTTTCCTCGATTTAGACTAGCCAGACTACTGCTATATATACCAGAACTGCTCTTACGTTGGTTTTATTAATGCTGTACTCCTTGAAGTTTGAGCAAACATATTGGCCTCGCCATAAAGTCTGAAAGCAAAAGAAGAAGTTATAGTTTTGGTTCGGGTGGGGCGTGGACTTGCGGTGAGTAGGGTGGAATGAGAAAGAGATTGAACGTGTGCAATTTTATAATGAAAGAATGTTGTATGATTTTTTCTCCTCTGAGTTTGCTTTAGTAATTTTCCCTTTTCATTTTCTTTCTTTCCTTCTTTCTCTTTTTTTCACTATATTTTTTGTTGGATTTTACTTCACAGGATGTTTTCTTCATTTCTTTTATGAATTTGTTGAATAGGGCGCGCTGATATTCATAGAAGGGAATTGCAGTCAAGTATAAAATGATGTGGTTCTGTCTGAATAAAAAATAATTCTTCCCAAATCTACTCGCCCGTGAAACCATCTCTCATGATAATCACTTTGAAACCACAGGCGAAAGAGGCATCCTGCAGAGAGTGCAAAAATATTTCACATCCCTTCTCTTTCCCCTCTCTTCCTCTTCCCTATACTCACTTTTACTTTACAGTTTTCTCTATCTAGCAATCTAGCTCACTCTCTCTGGCTGAACTCTGAACAAGTATTCTCTTTATTTCTCCGTCTCCTCTATTCCTTTCCTTTTCCCTCTACTTATTCTAATCAAGGATTCTTTTTGTCTTTTCCGTATTTCTCTAACTCCAACATGACTTCTTTGCTTTACACAAGGCATTCTCATCTCCTACTTTCCCCCTTTTTCATCTGCTTTTGGTTTTAATTTCCCTTCTCTCATTATTTCTAATTTTCCACTCTTAACAGCAAATCCAAGGGCTTTCCTTTTATTGCGAATCCATCCAGCTCGAGTCCAATGATGAACAGCGTATAAATTCCCAGTATGGATAGGTGTCCAAAATTGTATACTATTCTGGTAAGTAATAACCCGTCCTGTGCATTCTGTCAATTTGCAGTGCAATTGCGAGAAGAAAGAAGGAGTAGAGATTGGTGGAAATGGGAAGAGAGGCAACGAGCTCGCGGTGTTGCTTGTACATTATGTAGTACATGAATCTATTCCAGTTCAACTAATGATCATACCATATCTCTTCGTTCGTCTGCTGGTTTGTTTGTATATTATAGTTTCACATTTATCTATTATTTCTATATGTTCCGGCCTCGAGATGTTGGTGAGTTGTAGGATGTAGTGAGGGTGGGTAGTGGGTGGGTGTATGGATGGGGGGAGTATGGGAGGATATCTATAGTCTTTTCCGATAGTACTTTCCATTCCTTTCTCATCTCATCCTCCTCATCTTTTTATTATGTCATCATCCTCATCATTATACTCATCCTCCTCTTCACATGAATACATTAGTTCAACAAAGCGTGAGGACGTATGTAGGAGGGAAATTATCATCAGAGTCTCCTCGTCACTCACTCTCAATTCAATCAACTCCTACCTTCTTCTTCCCAATCATTACATCCCCCATTATATTTACTAACTATCCAATCCAGTAGAAGATAGAGAAACATCCGCTTGCCCTTCTATTCTACGCGTTGAAACAAGCTTGTTTTATCATACCTTCTCTATTCTGTGGGAACGTCTAAATTCTATATGTAACTCTGCAATGAAGCTAAGTATGGAAAAAAGAGGGAGGATGATTTTGAATTATTCTTTTGTAAAGAAAATTTCCATCTCCTTTTTACTACTCACTCTTTCTGTTCCTTTCTTAAGTCTAAGGACCCAGTAGCAATGGCAATACGGAATGCCCGGGTGATTTCAAGGCTGTAGACAAGCCGTTACATGCACATTTTCTCACCACCCGCTACTCACTACTCACTCACCCACCAATCCAAGAATCTAGCCGGGGAAGCCTGGTATAATGCCCACCTCTTTTTCCTTTTCAACGATTCTTCTCCATTCCGCTCTAGACTTACAATTATTATCCCCCTGTAAATTTAAATCAACCCATGTCATTTCCTCCCGCTTCACCAAATTCCCAGTACGTAGTCAACAAAATGCTTTGGATACATTCACCCTTTTCTTTAGCGTTAGCGCTGTCCCCCTCTCTGTTAACGTCTACGACTCTTTCTATCTCTTGCCGGTTCCCTCCTGTCTCCAGGACTTTGCTGATCCATGGTTTTCCTCTCCAGGCATTTTTGTATATAGCTTTCCAGTTCCCGGGCCGGGACTCTTGGAAGAAGCTCGCTTAAGTAATAGTCACCATATCCCAGTTTTATTCGCTTTTCTCTCTCTCGATTTCTCTTTGCATAGATTTTGTGTTTATTTTCCAAATTTCCCTCCGCAATTATGTAGCCCTCCAGTCTTGAACAATTAGTTGAATAATTCATACATTGCACAACCTTTTCCGGAACGAGCGAAGAGTATAGATCAAGCAAGAAGGACAGCCACTCTCTGCCTTGTTTCTCCTCCAGGTCCTTTCTCCTTGCGCTTTTCCCGTTTGTATGTATATACCTGTGTGCTCGCACTCATGTTAATTTGCTAACATGCTTATACCCACCGGCTTATTTTCTCTTTCCTTTTGGTTGGTATGGTAGAAGCAGGGTTGGATGTCTACACCATATTAACGGGATATTTTGAGCATGTCGGGGATGCGTTGGTTGGTGGGCCGGGAATGTGTTGGAGAGCTCATGTGGAAATTATTCTGTGTGTGATGCCAGACGCCGGTGTATGGATAATTTCCCGCACCGCCGCCACCTAAAAATCTGTCCACGTAAATATCTATCAAAATCATGAGAATGCAGCTAGTCGGAAGGAAGGAGGAATGAGAGAGAGAGAGAGGCTTTAAAGGAAATAATCAGACTAAGCAAGAAGAAGAGAACGAAGGGGCATGTCACATACATGCACTCATATCACATCTTTTAAGTCCATCATCATCGTCTTCTGTCCCGTTCCTTGTCTATTTTTTCTTTCCCCGTCCCTTTTGCCCACCTTTTCCTTAGCTTGTCTTCTTCTTCTCTCCTTCTCTGTCCTGGCCGACAGAAATTTGCACGCCTCAATGAATTTCTTGGCTTCTATCTCTCTCACACTCACAATCATAATCACTCCTCTCGTCCTCTCCCATGCTCTTCCAAAACTATCGTCTCACATATGGTTGTCCATGTCCACCTCTCTTCTTTTACGAGAAAGAATAATCAAGATTCAGAAAAGAGCCTTCTGCCCCTCTTGTCTCTCTTCAAAAGAATCCACTCGAGGACAAGTTTTAAATCCTGGGTGGAGGCCAGGCCGGCCAACCTTAGCACTACACACCACATGTCCCTTTTCTAGGGGATCCACAAGCCTCTTAGCGATTATTCTTTAATTCTCTACACCCGCCCATAAAAACTACAAATGCTCTAATTATTCAATGGCTACTCTTAAGGAGCTTTGACGGAAAACCTCTTGATAATTAGATTTATCCATCAATTCCTTTCCTTATCCTTCGTCTTTTCTCATCTCTCCTCCACCTTCTACAACCAAAAGGAATAAATGGAACTTTAAAAAATATTATCCCATGTCACAAAATTCCGTTTCATTCAACCATTAAATTATAATCGTTCCACTCTCTCTCTCTCTTCCTTTCGTCTTGGACTTGAATCAGATGCTTTGTGTGCATTAAGGAGTTATTCTTTAATATAATTTCTTTTACTCGTCTTGTGGATGTGGATTTGTGATCTGGCCTTATCATTATTCCTCTTTTCTTGAGTATCTTTGAAGCTCTCTACGAGTACTTTTAAGTCCCAGGCTAACACCTTAGACTCGTAGCTGTTAGCCTAAAAACATCGTTGGTTGGAGCATGTTATATTTTTCCTGTTACTTGGTTATATACTTAAGATCGCTGTTGTACGAAAGAGTCTCCATGAAAATATAACGTCATGCAATGGGTTGGAGTTGGACGTGAAACTGCATTTTTTCGCAAAAGTTGCGATGCGTTTAAAAATTCGCGAGGATTTTGCCGAAGCGCGGATTTCGCGAGGATTTCTCTTGCATCTTATTTGGCGTGCATTTTAAAGTACTGTTATTCAAGGGATAGGAGAAAGCTTTTGGCATTTTGTAGTAAATAAATTGCACAGCGGTTACATGATTTCGCAATAATTCACAGCTGCGAAAGAAAGCTTCTGTGCAATTTCGCACGTGGCTGTAAATACGAAAGAAAACGGGCTGTAATAGAAACGAAGTTTATGGGTTGTTGTGAGATTGGTAAGAAAACGAAAAAGAAAGTAGTGTGCATGGGTTGTGTTGGAGGTTGAAGTCAGTAGATGCCGTGTCATTTATTTTATTGCATTTATTCCAGCCTCACTGGGAACTGATTTGGTCTACCACATCAACTACTGCCTCTGGATGGAAATGTAGCTGAGACAAAGTGCAATTCCGTCCGAGAAAAGTTCAATACCCTTCTCATGCATGAATCAACTTAACCTTCCCGTTTTCCGCTGTACCGACTTTCACCGCCCATATACTTTCCCCGTTTCTCTAAGCTTCTTCTTTTCAGTTAACTGGTCCAAAAAATCCACTCACATTACGCTACCTTACTCCCTATATCTACAAACTATTAGAAATGCATAGTCCTCCTCAATTCTCAAGTAGTCCACTGAATACGAGTATATATAATAGTAACTATGCATGGATGGGGAATGCCGTGAGGCTTCATCTCCTTCGTCTTCTTCCCGCCTATTCCCCATGCAATCCGAGAATAAGCGTAAACCAGTCTTTTTGCCACTGCATTACTCCTTTGGCAAAGAACCTAACCTAGCTTATTAACATCATCATCACTCTTCCAATCTATTCCTTCTCATTTCACTGTTTCGAACTCACTAACCCACAAACCCGTCACCGCCTCCTTCACGTCTTCCTCACACCATCTTCTTATGCACTCTGTCTCTGTCTCCAGAGGCTTTCTTGAGACTACTTGAGTGTTTCCGCGCCCTCAAACATTCAAATTATCTCAACCATTTAACTCAATCAGGAATTAACTTATGCCGCACCGCTTTCAAAGTTTTTCCTCCCTTGGCAGCACAATTTCTAAGTGTTACAACGTCAAACTTCCAACACTTCCTCAATCATCATCTCACAACACCAACCTAAGAGCAAAGAAGAAGACATAGGAAGGAAGACCGGCATCATGGAGTCATATTACCTCACTGACTCTCTGTAGACATCGAAACGATGCTTTCACCCCTTGCTTTCTTCTTATCTCGCCTTTCACATGCTAATAACTAGGCGTCTTTGGGTACAGCCAGAGAAGTAAAATAGTCCTTTCGGTTTTTCTGATTTTTTAGCTTCTTTTCCTTGGAGGATTTGGAGCGGCAGGATTGGATAAGGGAAAATTGTATAAAAAAGTTGATTCATAATAAAATAAACTTTTCTGGCTCTTCGCCCCATGGATTTCATTTAAGATGCAAAGACAAGTTGAATAAAACTCTTATATGAGAGGAGCCTCATTAAAACTTTTCAAAGTGTATTATATAAAGATATGATGAAGTTTCATAGGGAACCACAGTTTGGCCGGATGAATGAATTTTTATGGGTACAAGCCTCTGGAATCTTTTCAAACAAAACAAATCTCTGGGATGCGTGAAATGTGGAAATAGTTTTCCGGAGCAACAAAAGCCCCGGCCTCGAGTCCCTTCTCCCGTAGCGTCACAAGTCACACACTTGATCAAGTCTTCTTCCTTTATCTCAGCTACAACACTTGAATAATAAAAAGTAATTCAACTGTTTCCCAAACTATTATTCTACTCTGTCCGGACCTTTTTTTACCCATGTCCCTATTCTTCTCCACTCTGCCTTATCCGCACAAACCCTCCCTACATTTCCCTACACTGACTTTTTGCAGCGTTTCTAGTTATCTCTCTGTCTATATGTTCTGAGTTCTAGTTGTTAAAACGCCCCGGGTCTTGGAGCTTTTGGGAAGCATATACGCGGAAAGGGGAAGGGATACCATCGAGTTTGATTTACCAACGAAACCAGCTCAAAGTTTTTATTAGGGTAAAAAATCTGCGATGGGCTGGGGAAAGACGCACACGCGTTTGCATAATTTCAAACTTTTCATTTCCGTTCTTAGTCACAATCATTCTCGCCTATAACCGGAACTCTAGGCACGTTTCAGGGGAATGACAATAGAAACACAATACGCATCTTCCTTTCTCGTTTTCTTCCTGCCGGAAATATAT
Source organism: Sminthurides aquaticus (assembly GCA_906901655.1). Lineage (NCBI taxonomy): Eukaryota > Metazoa > Arthropoda > Collembola > Symphypleona > Sminthurididae > Sminthurides > Sminthurides aquaticus. The sequence goes on from CAJQTT010000001.1 coordinate 2,202,465, forward strand.
GCGTCAGCCGCAGCTGGCCTGACTTGTTTTTGTTGATACTTTTCCAGCTGTATCATATACCATTTCATCCGACCAATTGTGTATCAAATATTTCTACTTTCCACCATCGCAAATGTTATTTAATATTATGGAACTGGCTGTTTAGACCTTATGTCATTCCTCCCACTAGTTCTCCAATGCATCCAACTAAGTTTATCAGGGCAAAAGCAGTAGTCGTATAGAAAGATATACTAGTCAGCAGCCGGCTAATATCTTAAGGAACTTATCGAGGACTTTTTGCGAATATCAATACGTGCATATTACAGCAGCGAAGGTTTTGACTTTGGCTATTCTTCTGCGAAAGCTAAGAGGCTGAGAATGTCTATGATATTTTGCCGATTTACGAAGAAACACCAGTGCCGTATACCGGGGAGCTGGATTTGGGTAATTTCTTGGTTGCCTTCTTCGCTTCCCGAAAGAATGGAGGTAGATCGGATAGTTATATTTTTGTCAAGTTTCCCGGTAGTTAAGTATATATTTGTATACACATGAACTTGTGCCGTGACCATGTTTGGCCGCTTGCTTGCTCGCATGGTGCAGTGAAAGGATGAAAGTACTATATAATTTTTATTGAATTCCTCTGAAAAATTTCTCTTGGCTTCCCACGCACAATTCAATGATTCAATTACAGAAAAGCGAGCGGGTACGCACGCATTTCCCCCTTTCTCCCTCTCCCTCTCCTCACTTATATAGAATCCACCAATGCAAAAGAGCGAAGCAATTCAGAGGAGGAGGAGGATCATGATGAGAACGCATCAACCGCTTCACAGAATTCCAATTGAAAATCCTTTCTCGTCTTCTCCTTCCTACCTCATGTAAAGAATGAATGGAGCAAGGAAAATATAATTGAACTTCCATCTCCTTCACCCCAACCAGGAGGAGGAGAAGCATATGTTCCACAAGTTCTACATGCGTCTCCCTCCGTCTATACTTTCTCTTCCCTATACCTATACCCCAATCAGAAAACCATCCTCCTTTCACTGAGTTTCTCTCTCGGATTCTATCTCCAACAACCTCCTCCTCGTATCAAACAACCCGGTTTCCTTCCAGCTCCTCCACAAGATATCCTACTGTCAACATCTCCTCCACCAGCTTTCTCCATACTCGTTTTATCCATATTTTTTATTCATTATTTCCCGCAAAATACGCCATCCTTCACATGTCCACCATCACCTCCAGTTCCTCCTTCTCTTCTTTTTCTAGAATTTTTTTCTCTCCGTCTTCGTCCCCCTTTCTTTCTATCGTGTCAAGTCTGAAGGTCCTTCCTACACACCATCCTAAACTCAAAATAATTAGCTCAGCCAAGCATGAGGGAGGAGATCTCTTCCTCGGGTCATGGCATGTCTTTCCTTATCAATGCGCAGCCCCAAACTCTCCCCATTCTCCAACACAACGTATTGTCTTCCTCAAGAGTTTCCTCCGTCTCCTCCACTGCCTCTCTCTCTCTCTTCTCTTTGCTCCCTCTTTTTTACTCTTCCCAATCTTGGTAGCCAACCATCTTCTAAATCCTTCTACCCTCTACACAACCAATCTTAACTTTCCCCTTCCTTTCTCTCTTATATTTCCTGAGAAAATCCCCGCTTCCTTGTCTTTCCCTAGCGCCTTTACTATTTTCGTATAGAGCCTTCCAGTCACGTCTGTAAAGTTTATAGAAACGCAAAAATAACCATAGAAAATACAGAATATAAGAGCCTGAAGTGATAATATATATTGCTGCTGAGAGGTAAATACTAGCTGTTGATTATTGCATTTCTCCAACAGTTTTTTCACCACAAATTTTCTTGTTGCGCTTTTAACGTCGAACTATCGAGATTTGCCGGTTTTAATATTTTTGTAATACTGAGAACTGGAATATTTCTTTCCCGTGTATCCTGTGTCAATCCATCCCTAACTTATGTGCAATAACAATTTCTTTCATGTGATCTTTTCTCTTGAAATCAAACCCTCCCAATTCAATCCAGTCAAAGACCACTTCAAGGTCGAAGGTTGAAATCAAGGGATTTATCAAAAGGTTGGACTGAGTGAATGTACTGGATTTTGCTGTTCCATCTCCTGTATTTTTCTCGATCTATTTTTTCAATAGCATGTTCCTATCTCATATCACCTTCTGCTTCATAGTCTGCGTCTTTCTCTCTCTTCTTCTTTTATCCACAATCCAGTACGTGTTCCATTTTCTCATTTTCAACGAGTCCTTCTCTTCTAGCCTATAAGTTAAGTACACTACGTAGAGATTTTCACCCTCGTGACTAGGGATATATCTAGAAAGGACCGATAGACGGGAGAAAGCAAAACTTTCATCTCTTCTCTCTCTCTCTCTCTGGTCGTGGCCCTCAGAGTCTCTTGCCTCCGCCTCCTCACGCTTCCAGGATTTCTCTCATTCAAGATGTGAGATGCAATCAAGCGTAATTCACGTTCCTCTACACATTATTCCTTTTTCGACTCTCTCCCTCTCCTTGCTTTCTCCCTCTTTCTCTACTTTTTCTCTCTCTCTCTTTTCTCCTTCTCAACCACTCTGTCCTCTCTCTCTTCCACCTCTTTCTTCCACTCAGCCAAATTCTAATACACCATCATGTCATTGCACGCATACAATTCCAGCATTACATTCACCCTCCTTATCCATACGCAACCCATATTCATCTATCTATCGGCCCAGACAACCGCCCATATTCGGATCTCCAACCTTTCTTCCACCCGACAAAACAAACACCCAGAAAAATCTCCTACTCAACATCATTCTCACAAAATCCCATCATTTAGTGCTCAACCAAAGATACAAAATTCAGGCCAACCTTCATCTCCTCCACCTCGTCTTCTTCCCCTTCTAGTCTGCCATTTCGTATTGTCTTCATTTCAAAATAAATTTTCAAATACTTCCATGAATTGAAAAATAATTCTTATGATTTTTTTATACGTACAAATATGCGAGGTTTATTATCTCCAAAAAAAATTATTTTGCAGAGTTGCCTCAACTTTTGACATGGGAACCGTTTGTTTAACATTAAGCAACAAGATATCAGGTAGGGAAGCCAAACGGATGTGATATTTGTGGATTATTACAGAAGAGCTTTTGCTGGTTGAATAGATTCCGCAAAAGATTTCCTCTCTTTCACCTCTGCTAGCGCAGAATGTGAAGCGGTGTGATGAGAGCTAGCCTCACCCTACAAACTAGGTATAGGATGATAAATGCGGGGTGCAACTAAAAAGACCAGTAGTTGTAAGTTAATGGTAATTTAATCGCAGTAAGATCGTAGACCAGTGGAGAAGTTAACAGAGTAACAGTCTACGGAGGAGTGCTCTCAGATTGGACTTAGAGCTGAGTTTATATAGGCGAGTCAATTGTATTGTGAAGCTAGTATAAACTCATAAATACATTGATTCCTGGAAGACTGGAAGGAAAGCTTGAGAAGTCACAAGTACAGGAAACAAGTATTTTACATAATGCATAAATAGGATTACAACATTTATTCTCAATCGAAATAGCGGTAAAATGGGTAGCATTACATCATCTATACACACTGATTACATAACGGTACATTCTGCATAGTATGATAAAGTAAAGTAACATATGAAGTAAGCGAAAATGAGGAAGTGAACAACTGGGTACTCCAGCAGCAGTGGTACAACAGATAGGAGAGATAAGGCAAAATATACGCAAATCAGACATCGACAGTTGACATGGCTGATCTAATACACTGGGTTACATGAGATAGGGAATTGGATAATCTCAGAACAACAAGAATCGGAAATACTCATGCACAGGTTCATTGGAAAGAGCACAAAAAGTTCTAAAAGACGTATTTGGTTTGGTTCGCGGGCAGCCGACAAAATCAAAAGATAATAAGGTTTGAAGGCTAGAAAATAGGAGAAACTTGAGTACATGCATACATGAGTACTAGCTAAAGTACTAAGTACTAACTAAACTAACTAACGTGGGCGCAAAAAACCTCTTTATAATCTTAATATTGACACGAGATTGCCAGATTGTTTCTAGTTGTTGCTTTATATGATAATATCCTGTATAGTTTGGGGGATATCCATATATTTTTGTGCTTTTGTATTACAGCTAGATTGTATCAAATGATATCAATTATTTGTACAAAAAGTTTTAGAAAACAACCTTTGATAACTTATTCAGTTTTATACTTGAATTACATTTTCGGCTTGTGCATATTTCTCACCAATTCGTAATGCTGGATTAAGGAACAATAAATCATGAACAGTTTGAAATTTGACAGAGGATGCATACAAAGGTATATCGTTTGCATGATATTCAGGATTCCATCCCAGTCGAGTCCCACACATCCCACATCCATCATTCAGAATCAACTGCTGACATCTTCTCATATCCCTCCCACACAATTGATGTTTACATGCTTTCATTTGCAGTGTCTATGCTTCCACAGAGATATCCATCATGTGCATGGGCATCTTGAGTTTCCGCCAAAAATTCTAGGAGACATAAGTATATTTTCCCACACACTTATACACACAGAATAATATTGTTTTTAATCTCTGTTACTATCGTCGATCATTGATTGTGGTATTAATACAGGTCTTGAAAGATGATTGATACCGTTACGTGCAGGACGGTCTTAATGGGAGTGCAATGAAAGTGACTATGGACTAAGGAGAAAGCTAGCGTGACGTGCAGTGTGTCCCTCACATGAGAAATAGCGTATTGTGAAGGGCAAGGCGTGCATACTGTTGTGCTACAACAACTCGATTCAAGACTTGGGGGGAAAACATGGTGATTGCAAGATGATGATGGCTTTTCTCTTTCACCCTGCTACTGCTTACACTGCAACGGTCGAAGAGATTAATCTTGTGCTGAAATTAAAGGGATGGGTAGCATGAAATTAATGTTGCTTCCCCGGATCACTTTCGCTTTCCCGGAAGACGGTGAAAAAGAGAGGGGATGAATCGAGACGAATGGATTGGCTAAACAACATGGGAGCGCGTGTCTTTAAACCCTCGTCAGTTATGCCCGCGCGCGGATTGGCGTGTCTCCGACAATTTTGCTGCACGCGCTTACATAGTATGCAAGTAATCATGTGGATTATGGACTCTTAATGCCGTGTGTAACAAGGCTGTTCCTATTCATGTCGCTTTCAAAGTCGGGAACACATGGAGGCAGTACAATGGCAGGCTGGAGAAGATGTGTTAGACTTAGACATGTAAAAGCCTGATTTAAAAAATCCAGAGAGGAATCGCTCACTGCTTTCACTGGTTTTATTTCTTTCTGCTGATTGTAACGTTGGCGGAAGGTTGAAAGCTGTACTTGGCCTGAATATTGCCTTTGCTTCTTCCGCATCTCTTTATCCCGTCAAAACAGGGATTCTCTGAGCAACTCCACCCCTCTCCCTTGCTTCCGTTTCACCTCATCTCCGATTTTCAAAGGCCCCCTGTAGATTGAAGGTTGTCGAGGGAACTTAATATCAATGATCGAGAGCCATGTGAGGATTTCTTATGGGCAGCATCCAAACTCGCAGTTTGACATGACCTCTTCATCTGAGGATACTGCCCTTCGTCCTCCGTCCTCATCAAGTGAATCCGGGTACATGTATTATGCTTTTCTAAAATTTTTTACCACTCCATCAAATCCAATCCGTTTCACTCCTCAATCCTTCAAGATGAAGTTTCCCCCATCCTGACCTTTTGTCCTGTGTCCCTTCCCGGTGTATTATAGCCCATATAGCTCTATCCCTCCTTTTAAGTCAGGAAAAGAAATAGTTTCAAAAGTGCCCCACACAGAACGGATATCGTCCTCAATCTGTCAGGAAATACGCTCTTGAACATTTTGTTGTCTCCTTTACCCATGGAATCTTCTTCCCCTATTTCCACCTCCTCCTCCCCCACCATCACCGCCACTTTCCTCCACTCCACCAATTACCAAGCAACAAAAAGAGATAGCAATTTCGGCTATTCACTAAACTCCCAACCGTTTCCCCCCACACATCAAGTGATCAATTGAAAAAGCCAACAATTCAACAGTGCCCCATCCCATTCTATTCTTTTCTTACCGGATCCCAGCTTGAACTATCCGACCTTCGTATGTATGTGTAGCCCTATAGACTTTCCCCGTCTTCATTACTTCTCCTCCTTCTTCCGCATCATCTCCCTAATCATCTTCCCCGGCTTCAGTACTCCCCTCTTGTCCACATTAAAGCCTTCCGTAAGTGTCACAACACGACCCCTCGGAATCTCTTGTACTCTCTCACTTCCCCTCTCATTAACCTCGCAATCCAGGATCTTGTGCCGGCGATTCCATGTATTTTCTGTTCAAGTCAAGCTCACTCACTTCTTCAACGTAAGTCTGTTGTCATGTCGAGGAAGGAGAGGTCCAGCATAGGAGGAGGACATAGAGTGTGGCAAGAGAGGAAGCTGCCCTACTGATGAATTTTAAATGATTGCAAATTCCATTCATCCACCCCTCTCACCTCTCATTAGGGAGGACACCTGGAGAGCTTCACTTATCCGCAGTTACCCCTACAGCACCCGCCATACATTCTTCATCCCCTCCTCCGCTTCTCTACCTTTAGCAGAACTTATTTCCAATCTGTACACCCTTTCCCGCTTACCACCCTCATCCTCAATCAAACCTCTGATTCAATTTGATGCTTCCTCTCATGCGTACCTGTAATTAAGATTGCATTAACCCCCGAGTATGGGCCCGAGATAGGACTAGGACCATTTTCGTTTTAATGTAACGAATGATTGGTGACTGAATATTGGAATCATGTATAGTTTTCCGTATTCTTCACCAATCTCCAACTCTGTACGATGCCTACCAACCAGCGGGATTAATCCACCGATACACAGCATTGACAGCATTGCGATTCGAACATGCGGATGAGCCTAGAAGAGGGTTATTGCAAATTTGATGCAGATGCGTTGCACCGCGCTGAATCAGTATTCAAACGTATTACGAGCTCAAGTTAAAAAAATAGCACACTAATTTCATGGGCATCTGAAGTTAACGATGCATGGGATGGGGAAATAATTTCTAACGTTTAGCGTCTACCCTACATACTGATTTTATACTTGTGTTCTGAATTCAATGTATGCATATGTACAGACGATAATGAAAAAGCAGTAAAATTAACAAATGAAGACATTATCTTAGGAAAATGAATTATTTATTCTCACAACGTTTCTCGACATTGCTTACTGTAACAGATACTATGCATTGCTCCCACACACTTTACTCCCATCCAAAGCTTCGGGCTTTGTTCTTGCCGGTTGTCGTAGCGTCCCTGGGGGATTATCCTCCTTTTGTACCGTTGCTTAAAAAGTTAATTTCGCGTGGACAAGAATGGTTAGTGTGAATAGGAGCATGCGAGCATGTAGGAGATTGTGTTCTGGGTAGATAAAGCGTTACTTATCACTCTATCCTCGTCATATTCCCATTTTAGTGTATCATTTATCATTGATTTTATTACAAGGCCCACGTGCCGACCTGTCCACTTTCCTCATCCCTCTCTCTTGAGCTCTATGATATGACTTCGCCACCTTCTCCACTTTCCCCATATCATCCTCTACCAGCTCTTCGCCGCCACGATCCTCACTCCGTTCCCATGCAAGCAGAGTCAGTAGTGGCTAAATCTACCAATCTTTTCTCACTCTCACCCGCTTGTCGGAAATATGAAGCAGAGAAGAGAGCCGGGAGTGCATATGGAAGCGGGTATTTTAACTCCCCCCTTCCCGATCCATGCTATTAGAAGTGCACACTTTTTAATATCAACAACAGCTTTCCCCTCCACTACATATCAAGCTATCAAAATACTACACGCGCACTTGACTCATTTCTGTGTATGTGTTTAGCTCCGCGGATGCTTCTCTTATGATTTTCTATCGGGGAAGATTTGACTTCTAACCTAACCCGGGTCATTCCGATCCCTTCGCTCTTGTTTGTCCCTATTGTGTTTTACCCGGTTTAGATGATACGCAAACGTTCAAGTTGAAAGCGGGATGGGTTAATTACCATGCTAAAAACTTGTCAATGATTGATAGTCATCTTTGGCCCTTCAGGAGGGTCTCGTGCCCGTGCCTTCGCCCTCAGTATTTGAATCAAATGAAGATTAACAGCCTTCCTTCTCCATAACAATATCATCCTCATTTGCATCCACTTCACACAAAGTCCTCAATGTTAGTATTTTTCTATCCAAATCTATTCAGACGCAGGTCAAAGACTAATATAGTCATCATCAATGAAAAGATGTGCCATCTTCAATCAGTTCCTGCATCAAAACATTTTCCTAAACATGTACTAACATCTCATCTATCAATCAAACCCTCTTTGGCATCCATGCATGCATGCATCAGCAACTATTTATGTTCGCATTCGTCAATTTGCTTAATTTAATTTAGCTTTAGCTTGAACCTCATTGAAAAGATATACATTTGCTTCAAGCAACTTTTTTTCTGCCAAACTTTTGCAATACAATTTTCTGTACTTTCACGTCGTTTACAATTTCGCAAATTAATTTCCTGTTTTACAGCAACTCATTACGCATGATAATAGTTCTTTCACTATGACATAATCATAGCCACATTCCACATTATCAAGGATTCTGCTTGAGGTTTTGTTCTTTTCTCCCACATTGCTACTCATTATCATGATGGAATACACATTCGCAATTTTTTGTTTGAAGGGCGGGACGCGATTAAGCTGTCGGTATCGATTGCGAGACAGAGAAAGAGGGATGGATTTCTTTGGAGATGATCTTGTATAGCTACGGCGGCTACGTACGGTGAGGTGGAATTGCCATAATAGAATAGGTCTGTGGTGGAATGAGACTTAGGCTATGATTTACCCCCAAAGATAACATCTTTGGGTAGTTTTCCTTTAATCTCCTACCTTTAGTTCCATGATCCTAGGCCTTTTCTTGATCCGTAAATAGTAATCTGTGAAACTCTTTGAATCCTTTTCTCGCACCAGCAAAGCAACCAAATCACATAGTGATCAATACATCCCTGCCCGCCATAGCTTAGGCAGTCTATTTATCTGGCTAAGCTATCAATAGCTAAGTGTATTTTCATTTTCTTTTCGGTCTCTTCTATTCCCTCCATAAGTAGTCAACCAAAGCCGGGCCGCAACATTAATGCAATTATATTTGACGGAACGTATTTCAAAGTATGGCACACCGCCGAGGAAATCCCGCTCCCGCCGCCGCCTGTTAAATCCTCCTATCCTTTGGCAATTCCTTCCCGCACACTGTCCTCCTACCTCTGTCCTGTACTATCCACAATATGCGTATGCGTAGATTCCTTTTCGGTGTATATCAGAGGCAGTCATCGGTATTAAAATCCTCAATCTTGAAACATCTTGCAGACATACCTTATACTTCTTTTAGCTTCACCGCCCGCTCCATTACTCTTTCGCCTTTTCCGATACGTTTCTTGAATATTGGAAACTAGTAAACGCCGCAGCCTTTCTTTTTCAACCTTTCTGAAAACATGGGCTAATCTTGCGGAATTGACCTTGTCCCTTGCTAAGTAACGGCTCTGACACAATTAGCTTGCTTTTTACGAGAAACCAACCGACCAACCACCATCAAGCCAAGAAGTATTAAGTGACATAAAGTCTGAGGCGTTACCTAATTTTTAAAAAACTCTCATGTGCTTTCCTGTACACCTTAAACTCGCTTCTTAAAATCATTAGTTACGTTTAGTTTACCGATAAGCTCGTAATAGTCAAGGCTACGAAGGATAAAGCTGAAGCCAATGCTTCGAAACAAATGGGGCTTTAGATATTATGTGACGGAAAGTTTTAGTAACTTTCGTCCTTGTTTTCAGATAATCCTGAGTAATACATACAAGAAGTAGGAGGTTTTTGTACTTATTTTGCCTTAACTTTTTATTATTAATCTGATCTAGTAAACTGTTCAAATACAAGAGCTTTTCACACAAGAAATCCATTCAGTTTGAACTTGATAGACGCTAAGCATAAGTAAAAGTATTACTCCTTCCTAGTTCCGTATTCGATCAAGCTATGGAGGATGATGGAGGGAGGAAGAAGCGGGGACTTTAGCTGTGTGTGATTCAATCCGAAATCGGAATCGCTGTAGAACGTGCTTAAATATGCACATTGAAATGGGTTTCTTGGGACGAGATTAAAATCCCTCGTCGTCGTCACTATCAGACATTCCCCATTTTCCTTTCAACTCTCTCCCTCCCCAGTCATCCCCTCTTATAATAGTCTTCTATTTTCATCCCTTTCCCCCTCTATAGCTACGTTAGTCTTTCCTTATTCTTCTCTCCTTCCTAAGTTGGTTGAATCCTAGAATAGACGATTCATACCGGGTAGGCATGTGGCTAATACGCTCTCCACTGTTGAATCTTGAATTTTCTCTTCCCTCTCTTGCTACATACCCCCATCCTTCTCTGATTTTGCGAAAATCAAAGACTGGTATCTTGGCCGGTGTTGCATCAAACTGATATCTTAGAGAAGACAGGAGAATAACAAGTATTTCTCTCCCGGGTTATTTCTACCTTTTAGAGCTCCTCAATGTTCGTCCTCCCTTGAGGAGGTACCATCCCTGCTTTCTCCTAAAATACTCTGCGTCCTATACACTCGCTCATACAGACACACACACACACACTTAAAACCCACTGAAAGGAATCTAAAGGATGACGAAGAAGAGGGAAATGATGATCAGAGTCTATAGAAAATACTACAATCTTCTTCTTTATTCCATCCAGCCTTTCCTTGTTCTCTTCTGCCACATAAGTCTAGCTCTAGCTTGTCTCTTTTCTTTTCGCCCCTGCTGGCTGCTTCATACATACAGTCAATAGTTGGTGGTAGCCATGGAAGAAGTAGTCTTATTGTGGATATAAGAGCTTGGTAGGTGGTGTGGTGGTAGTAGTAGATATTCTTCGCTATTTTCTCCTCCGTATTTTCCTTCACTACTATCTTTCACAAAGTTCCTTCCAAAGGTTTTTAGTCCTGCGGAGCAGTTCCCTCTATTCCCTTCATCTTCTCGCATCGCTGCTTCCATTCTGACCAGACTTGACGGCTAATCCCCCGTGAAGTTAGAAAACTTCACTCCATGGGAGCAGAGCCACATGGCTAAAAACATGATTCACCCCTCCCCCATTTTTATTGCACTCAACGAGTGGGAGTCTTCCTCCGAATAATCCTTAGAAATCTCTCACTCCTCTTAAATAACTGAACAAAACTATTCTCTCATCATTTCACAACCAGTACTCACACAATTCTAAAAAACACCTTATACATGTCCCATCCTCCCATCCAACTATATTCTCTATCCTCCGCTCAGCTTTTAAACTCAAGCTCTCTTCTTCAAATATAATCTCATCTCTCCCTCACCCTTTTAGAAATCCCGTTACATCTCAACCTCTTTCTTCCATCTCGGCTTCCACAAAATCCGAAAATAAGACTTGCTTCCGATCCTACTCTGCCCGAACCATTTCCCTCGGGTTGAGCTGAGCTTTCTCTCCATGTTTTTGCATCAGCACGAATGTACTAAAACATTTAACTGCAAATTTTAAGTTATTAGTTAGCTGATATGGATTCAAATTTATTTGAAGCTTGGGAAATTTTCGCATACTTGTACATTTAGGAGTTGCTTTCAAAAAGCCCCATACCCACCCACACCTCTATCAATATCATTTGATTCTTTTCACTTCTATTGTGATGCGGAGGAGAGAGGATGTAAATCCTTATCCGGGCGCCTTCATTCTAAAGGTGATAGTCCCCGCCACCTTCCTTATTAACAGCAGGGTATAAGAAGGAGAGGAAGGTTAATAGAAATATGGGTAAGGAAATTAGGCTGGGAGGGAAGATAGAGAGAAGCGGAGGTAGAGTGCAGGAGACAGGGGACGACTAATCAGTTCCCAGCCCACCTTACGTACATTAGTAATTTCCAAAATATTTTCCTAAATTCAAATTCGTGTGTTCAGCATAGCGTAACCATCTTTTAGTCTACCACATGCCGCCCTTTTTCCTTTCAGGCAAAACAAATAGCGGCTTGTGTTTGGTATTTTCCGATATATATTCCGATTATTCTCCTTCTCACTCCTACGGCCCGGAAAGCCCTCCTGGGATCACCCTGTCAAATCCTCCAGCTTCTGTTCCTCTTCTGTTTTACCTGTAATGGAATCTGAAGGATAGACATGATGCATGAGGCTGCTCTTGTTCTTGTGTTCGTCTTTCAAACAAGTCCACTCACTTTCCATCTTTTCTTCCTGGGACACAATGGGAACAATCCCCGGTGGAAAGGATCCTTCAAACATCTATTTTACATTTTGCAGTACACAAATCATACAACACCCACCCACCAGCCAACAAGAGAAAACAAGATGAGAAATCCACTTGAGAAATGAATATATCCCTCACAACAATCACATCTCATCAGCTTTACAGTCAAACAAACGCTACGGAGACGGACCTTTAGCTTCCCCCATCTCGGCCTTATCCTCGAATTTTTCAAACTTCATCATTGATCATCATTCCGTCATCTTCTTGTACGAAGGTGTCCAAGGCTATTCCGTGTCTCTCTTCTCACACAAGTTCATGTCATCTTTGAAACATGTCCCTCCCAAGCCCCAAACATTGCACTACATTGCATTCCTAGACGCATTAGCTTCAGAATGAACATGAACATGCTCACCTTTTCATCTCTTAACAACACCGGAACAAATCCTTCCAAATCCCTCCTCCACTCAACAATATGCAATCACATCACTTCCCAATCCAAATAATAATTTCATTGTCCCCTTCTTGCAAATATTTTGCCTTCAAAATAACATTATAATAAGCTAAGATTGAAAAGCCTAACACGCTTTCCCTGTCCTCTCATATTTCATATTTCTACGCACCCTCCTCACCTCCGTTACGGTACGACTCGGGAACAGACTGTTCCGGAGCTTTATCACAGTGTTTTCCTTATTTGTTTCATTAATCCTCCGGGTACACAAAGTGCAATATGCAGGGGGGACAATAGATACAGCCATTGTGTGTGCAACTCAATTCGGTAGCCTGGGCAGGGCAGGCTATAGGAGGCCTTGCTTGCCCTGGTCCTGGGATAAGAGTAAAATATAGTAAGGAAGATTTTGAAAGCCTGCCCGGAACAGGAGAGATCTACCCGTCTTCGAGTCTTCTTCTAGTATATTCTACCTTGGCTAAGGCCGTCCAAGCAACTCATCATTATCCAAAGGATTCCGCCCTATAGAATTTCTCACTCATAATTCATCATCGCCTTTATACGGGCTCTCACCATCACAATAAGCTCACTCCTTTCACCCTTTCAAGAAAAATCAACAAACAACTTCACCGACACTTCTACATATCCTTCTTCTCGTTTCTCAAAGGAAATGAAACAGTCTCAGTTAGCCGTCCAAGCAACTCAAGCAAAGCAAGCACCCCTTCTCGTGCCATGTAATGTTATAACCCGTAGATACAATCTCTCCATTGAGACCAACGACATCCCACACAATAAACTTACGTCTACCCGCAATTCAAACAACAAGTAATCGGAGTATATCAAATGAATCTCTGGATTTTACCTCTAATGCAATAAATAGACAGGTAGGGAGGCGGTGCCGGTACAGTGGTGGTAAACTTGGACTTGTGTAGTAGCCCAAAGAAGACAATCGGCTCCACAGTTTTAGAACTCTACAATAGATGATGCTATTGAGTTAGGGCGTAGAATCCGATTTTAGGAAGGATACGCCGGGCCGGACGAATCATTGGCAAAATAATCTCACGGCAGAGATTTCTTCTTTAGCCTTTCAGCCTGACAGTTTCAGGTGGGAATTGTCTACGGGTAGTGATGCAAGGATTACGAAACCCTTGGATAAATCCGGACGCTTTTTGTCTCCTGCGGAGCTGGAAAGAAATGGATTCCGTGTGACAAACTCGTCCGAACCAAACATGATCAAAAATACCACATATTACATTATGAAGCAGTTAAGCACAAAGTTGTGGACGTTGCGGTCGACAAAGGAGACGAAAAGCCCACGAGTTAGATTCAAAGAGACCCCCCGGTCTCTGTATTAATATATCAGGTCCTCAGAATGAGATCCGAGCGTTTTTACTGCGCCCAGCTCTATATCATTGCCGTACTTGCACTATCAATTATATTACATCATCGTTTTTAGGAAACATTGTCGAGTTAAGCAGAAACCTAGCAGATAAATATAATTCTCTTGATCCATCGCTCTGCGTTTGTGTCTATTCTGCGATATTGAATGTGTTCCAGCTTTCTTTCTGATTGAGACTTTCACCACTCACCACCGTCCCAGCCGGCCTGGACCTTTGAAGCTGACTTAAAAGTTAGAGGAATCCCTGAAACCGAGTAAAAATTGAACGCGACTCATGCACGGATGTTCAGTTGTTGCAGTGCAGCAAATGTAATCTGTGGTTACAAATTTTGCAAGCAACTGTCAAGTGTAGGTTGAGTTTGTGGCAATGTGTCAATGTTTTCCAGACCAATTCGGAATTATCTAAACATTTCGATTCATTATTTTTACAACCATAAATGCCTTTCGCTGTCCCTCCCTACGACACAATATGTGTAGTGTGAGTAGAAACTACTCAGTAGATGTATCCATACGTAACGAATATTTTGTACCTTCTTCCATTAACTTTCACTCCCCCCTTACGCTCCCCTCCACCCTTAAAATTGCATTACGATTTCATCAAATCCTTACATCTCAATCACCAGCTCTATCTCTTAACCTTTCATCTCTTCTCAACTACAAGCCCGATTCAACTCGCTCAACTGTCTTCGTTATCAATCTCCCAGAGGAGCCCATCTCCACATCTCCTTCCATCTAAATCCGAATCCACTCTTCATCATATTTTCTAAATTCTATTACGCGCAATGACGTTACTAGAATGAAACGAGATTTACTCCCCAACTGAATTAGCAACCGCCAGACCACCATCCGAATCATCTCTATCTTCTTTCCCCGTTCCACAGGCATTGCTTTTATTCCTTTTTTCAATTGTTCATGACCCTTTACTTTTTATGTATCGATTCAAATGTCTACCTTCTTCTGTTAAGCTTCATGTACAGCAAGTCGAAGAAAAAGACACAAATAGCTGCAAACACTTCCACAGAGTTAAAGCTCTAAAAATGCTTATATCTCGAAAATACTTGCTGATCTCTATCGATGCATAGTTAGTTTGGAAACTTATGGTCTATGAATCCGGGAGTAAAGCCACCAAGAAGCCCTCCAAGTCGTCCAAGTTTTCCAGGTTGCTACCGCTTGAGCATTGCAAGAGCAATTCTGTTAGTCTCTCCAAACATTTATGGTATCTTCAGCCAATGCAGCTCCTAATAGGATTTACTTCTCAATCCCCACAACAAATGCATATTCAACAAAGTGTTATGACAACAAATGTTATATTCCGTAGTGGGCTGTATTAGTATTACTGTAACATTACTAACAAGAAAATCATTTCAAGGATTTTCCAAGAAACGAGCTTTAGTAATAACGCTGCTTCAAATTCGACAATTCTCTACGATTCATGTGTGATGTAATGTATAAGCTAGTTAGAATAACTTATGTATAACGCTTCAGCGTGTGCAGTCAGCAGTAATATCAAAGTCATAAAAGTAAAGGTAACATATGTAAATGCCTATCCAAAAATTGTAGGAACGCGAAACAAATGTGCATTTGCGTATAACCTCTACAACGTTATCGTACGATGCGTGAGGTTACTTTCCGTGCCATCTACCGGCGAAAAGTTTCATCGGTACTCCGTTTTCGCTGGCTTGCTCAGATGGGTTTCGAATTCTTTTGTCGCAAAATGCAAATGATAGTGGTAATTGCTGATATGCTATGCCCGGGTATCACCGATATCACTCATTATTAAGTACAGCCACCCTCAATTTAATAACATTCTGATATTTCTTTCATTAAGCAGTTCACTAAATGGTTCAACGAAGCATCGAAAGCTGGAGTTGAGTACTTTAGTTTAGCTCCATAGACAGAAACATTTGCAGAAGTTAGGAATTCAACTTATCGTTCGCATAACCTGGAACATTTTCTATTTTTAGGATTTTAAGCGGACTATTTGCGTGGTTGATAGGAAATAATAAATACAGGGAGGCACAAATAATGTGCAAGCTAGTATCAGATGCATAGCTTCCGCAAATATTTTAATAGTTATTCTAATAGAGGATCTCTCACGACCATAAACTTCAATGGTTAAGCAGACAACCCAGAAAAATTTATTATCTAGCTGGTTACGGACCCTTTACAAATGTATTAACTCGATACAGAAGAGGTAACGTAATAAGTTATGGAAAAGTCATGACAAATTAGGAATCATATGTAAATATATGTTTGATCTACATCAGGATTCTGCAAGTAATTATATGGCTTGAAAGTGCAAACCAAATAATACCAAACGTGCAGTAATCCGAATTTTAAAAAAGTTATTGGTCTTTGTGAAGCACATCTTGGTCATGTTTTACGTATAATGTATACGCGGGCTCATTGAATGTTTCTATTTAATAAGGTAAGGGGCCTAAACACTGCGCACGTCCATCAAGCTATTCTGCAACAGGTGAAGGTGGGAAATTCATGAACCCAACGACTACAAAATTAAGCTATGTTTTTGTGAAATAGGGGCATTAATGCATAGCACGTCTTCTGCGTAGTTTAATAAAACTGAATTTTAATTAGTTAAATATATCTGCATTTTTATTGATTCAACTATCGCACCAGTAACTAATGTTGTAATAATTTTGACAGTACTTTATTTAGTGCTGTCTCGCTTTATTGAGCGTTGCCAAAATAAACATTATATAGTGTCTCCACTCGCCATCACCACGAAGACTGAGTAAGTTAAACGGAATATCTAGTTACATATTTAAAATGTAATGTGTGAAATAGAAATTATGGAAGAAGCTTATTTGTTTTATTTTAATTATTGCTGCTGCCACTCGTAGTACAGCTCCCAATTAATTTCCTGACTGGCTCCATTATTCATTATTATATTGTATCACCTTAATTCTGGTTTTACGAAGAAAGAGTGAAGAGATAAAAGAATAAACCCAAATCGGGCGTAGGGATGTAGAATAAAGAGTCTGAGTCCAGTGATCTGCGGTGACTTCAGTTGTTATTCAGAGGCTAGTCATAAGTTTGGTTTATTATAAGCACTATAAACTTTTTGAAAGTTTATGCTAAATTATGCAGGTCTTCTTCTGTGTACAGTTCTTATAATGTTGAATAATTATATTTGCAGTTAAGCTCGATTTTAAGCATTTCGCAATGAAGGATGGCTGGTGATGGAGACTCAAGCACTGCAAATCTGGCTGTGATCGTCAATTCCAGCTTTCGATCACCGACTATTCGAGAAATTCACGAGCTATCCAGATGTATTCAAAGGTCTGATAACGAGAAAGTTAAGGAAATCATATGGAGAAATCCGAAAATACTGGTCACCGAAGTTGATACTCCTATTTTGCTTCATGAGGGCTGCAGATACAATGCATTGCACATTTGTGCAAAGCATGGTAATGCAGAGGCTGCAAAAATAATCCTGCAAGCGATCAGCTCAACCGAAATGATGAATATGCTGTATCCTCACGACGATGAAGACAATAAATGGTGATTTCTAGCAAATTTTATTATGCTGATTTTAATTTAATGTTTGTTTAGGGTATGATACTAAATTGTGATATTTTTGTCAGCTTTAACCTAATTATACGTTATATTTTGCAGCATTAGAGTGAATTACCTGGTAGACCTGTACTTAAACACACCTGATGCAATAATTCACGAAACGCCTCTTCATTTCGCTACTAAATTCGGGTACCCGCGTGTATGTGAAGTGTTGATGCAGCATCCAAAAATACAACTTGATGTTCTGAACAAAGATGAGGAAACTCCAACTAGTGTGAGTCTTGCTGACGGATAGACATGCGAGATTGTTTATGGCGTCATTTCTTGGTGGTGATGATTGCACACACGCATATCAACGTGGATCCTCGAAAAACAGCATGCCTGTTACATTATGTTTACCAATATTTATTAATATGTATTCATCATTTTAGGTTATTTGTCGCCGAGTCAGTGATTCGGATTCTACAAAAGATGCCCGATTTCTGGAGATAAACAGAATGTTCTTAGCCGTCTTTGTTGTGCCAATTTGGCGCGAATTGGATGGCTCTAATGGTTTTATCGGTAAACCTGTCCAATCAAAGCAACTCGGGCCCAAGTTTTGTCCTCCTACATTGATGCAAGACTTCCATTCTATCGACGTAAGTTCCGTTTCCGTGTAGCAATGAGCTTTTTCTTATATTCGTGCAGACTTGGTTGAATGAGCTGACCTGAAGAAATGTGATTGTTTGTTGGTATAGCCCCGTTTATTTGACGAAATCGACAAAACTGCCATTCCTACTGGCTTAGACGGTCACCCTATGAAAGTTTCTGCTTACGTTGGACCAATGACAGCTAAAGAGGCCAACACTTTTTTAAGCCTTATGAAGAAATCATCACGAGCAGCTCATTCATATTATATGTCGCATTCGATTCCCTGTAATGTTCCAATGCAGGCGTGTGCAGACTGCGACAAAACCTTAGCTTCCATATTCGCAACGGGGGACATTATGCCAGAGCAGAAAATTGTACAAGCGGAATCTGCCTTGGAGATACTTACTAGTTCCAGTAATGGAAAAGGGGATTCAAATCAGGAAATTTCTGATCCAGCCGAGGAAATTGTTGAAGGATTAGGAGAGCGTTGCAAAACGCGTTTGGACAGTTTAATCACAAGCATTGAGAAGATGATTCTGGAGGAAGGCGCGGGAAAGAAATCTATACGAGATTTGCAGAGTAGCATCGAAGTTTTAAAAGGTGCAAGAATGGTTTCCAAATTCCCGAAGCCCAGCGTTAAAAGCATTCGCGAAGCTGCAATGCGAATGGAAGATCCTTTAACAGGACTGGAGAGGGTGGCGCGGTTGAGAGCCAAAGAAATGGGCATTCCGATGAAGCAACAGTGGACTTTCCTGAACACGTTTGTGGATGTGACTACTGATGAAGGTTTGCGAGCGATAGAAGAGCATTTGGAAGCATTGGAACAGCGACAAGAGTTTTGTTTAAGTGACATCGTTGCTGACGATAGCATGCTGGATATATGCGAAAAGATATTGAATTTACGGCTTACTGATGACAGCCCGGAGAAACCCCTGCCCGATGCAGAAAATAGCAGGCGTAACTCTGCAGGAAGAGCTTCAAATGGTAGCAGTGATGAATTTGAAGACTGTGAGACAAAGGATGTTTTTATTCATGGGTAAGTGAAAAAAAGCCGGAGTATTGATTGCTGTAATGTATCTTTACATTGCAATAACTGCATTGGCAAATTATCTTACTTTCAGTGACTATCCTACAATGGACGACTGGTTTCTTCAGAAGGCTGTCCAGGATACACTCGAATCAATTCTAGATTCAGAAAGAAACACGAAGTACCCATACATGAGCAGATGGTACGACAAACTGAAGAGTTTTGGAAACGCATCAAGACGAGGGTAAGGAACTCGGAAGAGCTTTACAATATAGATTGAAAATAGTTCATTCTGTGAATTTAAACGTTATGATAACCTTGCTATTTATTATTACAGATGGGCAGCCCTGAAACCAATGAGAAAAAAATGACTGCACGCCTTTAATACAGTAATTCCGAATGCTTTCAGTTTATATACCTAGAGAACTTAATATTTCCCTTATGGTGGTATGAAGGAGCTCTAGGAAGAACGCACATGCTGCAATAATTAGTACATGAGTTTTAGGTTGGCTCTAAATATGGTAAGCAATAATAATTAAGGTTCTTCAAAGTAATTCAAAATCTTGTTCCATCCAGAGAGCATGCCTTTTATCTTTAAAAACCCTGTTCGCTGGTCGGACAACTGCATATTACCAACTCGAGTCCAGAGTAGAAATTAACTGCGGTTACGACTGCTTGCTTTGTAAGGATTAGCTTAGGAAATGTTAGTTACTATGACTATCCTAACAGTACGCTATATGCTGTACGGCTTGCTTCTACTATTTGTAAGATTCGATTAGTTTCCTACGCTTAACATACATAAATTGTTCTATGTCTATAGTAATATGTTATTGTAATACTATGTTTATACTTCTTGTCAATATTCTGTCACATGGCCACATGACATGAGTCGGAAGAAAGCAAATAAACTGATGTTATTCTTAATTCTTCCACTTGGCCGGTCGGACCCCGTATGTCACCAAACTATCATCGGAGGAGCGAACAAACATCGTGCCCAGAGAGAACACTTTGCTAATTTGAAACCTAAGCAACTAAAGATTCCCGTATTATGGCAGTTCGCGGATAGGCCATTTACCACAATCTACTTTCAAGGTCAGTCTTATTGGTAGTAAATTAAGCATAGCGGGCAGATTAAGTCAATATCTGAACAAGATGCAAAAAGTTATGCATTGGCCGGGAATCGAACCCGGGTCGCCCGCGTGGCAGGCGAGCATTCTACCACTGAACCACCAATGCTTCTTGTGAGACAATTGTATTTTCCTCAACTAGATTGTTATTTCCACGCCGAAATTCTCTTACACTGTAATAATGGTTCATATACAGATTTGAATCACTGCTTAAGCTACTTAAACTCAAAGTACATGGAGAATTATCATTAACCTTGAATGCGTCATAAATCTATCATGGCTAGAATTTTTGCTTCAGTCAACAATCCTCGTAAATCATGTATAGCCCCCTGGACTTCCTATGTTTATAAAACTGGACAGTTAACATAGCTTACTTTGAGGAATAAGAGTTATGGAATGGTCCCAGCATGCTCTGGATTGCATATCCATGTTTCTAAGGTAGTAATTAAAAAATACGAAAAGCATCGAGCCGCCTAAACTTAATTCAAGAGAGAGAATAAAGTTTCTGAGTATACAGTTTTTTTCATCGTCGCAAAAACTCATGATCGGAAGTGAGTGAGACTACGATGCGTGGTAGTCGTAACCCACGTTGTTTATTCGATCCACTCCTCGTGGTCTAGCTAGGAAGCTGGCTGATAGTTGTACATAATTTGTATATTGTGTATATATTTGTGGGTAAGGTGGATTAGAAGTTACCTTACCCTTTAGCGAACCATGAAAAAATTCATGGTCGTAGATCAAAGCACATATATGTGCTTTTTTCTAATCAAACTGTATATATACAGTTTGATTAGAAATCAAGCTCGAAAATAATTGCAATCTCATATGGGAAATAGTTGCAGGACACCCACGTGAAGAGAGCGGTGTCCCGGTGATGGTTAAACTTACAGGCTGTGTTTGTTATCCATCATTCATCGTCTACGACTCTACGTACAAAGGGATAACTAACTAGCAGAATATTACATGAGCTTCCCCATGTTTTTTATGAATTGGAAGCGTTGGAATATGGCGTGCCTTAATACGGCGTGTCAGCTACTAGAAAGTCAGGCTTACTAATCATAATCTAACCTTAGAACAAGGGTGAAGGGATGATAACTACAAGCTACTTGTTTCTGGAATTCTGACAAAATAGTAGCAGATAAATACACTCAAGTGTCACAGTCATTGTCCTCTTACAAGAATATCGCGATTGTTGAAGGTGTGACTTCGAACTTAGTCTATCCCAAAGAAAGAGTTGTCCTAGTTGAGCGCAAGTGACGCATACAAACAGGTGTAAATTCCTACTAGGAATGTATGGCGATGATTTATAAAAAGTTTGTTTCGCTAATATCTCCAGACAGCTCGAAAGTGACGTTACCGAGCGTGGGGAAGAAGGGGGGCTGTTAAAGTTGCAAATATTGCAAGCATTTAGTCATGCGGATATTAGCGATAATTTACTCACCACATAATAGACTATTATGAAACCCTGGCCATTTTTTCCACCTGCCAGTGCGGTTTGCTTGATAGCAATAAAAAACATGCGTTCAGGATTGTGTCAGCTATAGCGTAGAGTTTTAGTGGAGTAAATGTCCTTCAAGCTTCTTAAGCCTAAGAACATGATCGGCGTTCCATTATCCTACTCGGTGCTTATTAGCTGCTGTTGCATATCTGTGTAGATTGTGAGCAGGAGGAGGGAGGGAGAGGAGGAGATGAGAACGTGTAAGCTAGTGTTGAAGGGAGTTATCTCATTTCCGCATTACCATCATTGTATCTCCTCTCATCGCATCCCTGTCCTGCTGTCTCTCCTTGCGCTAACCTAACCTAACTTGTCTTTTGAACAAGATACGATTATACCATACTATTTTATTGTGTCGACTTTTTTGGCTCATGTACACGGATTTTAGAACTTATTTTTCCCGTTAAAGCAAGCTTTTGGAATCGTCTTATGAATATGGTTCTTGAAAGGATTGTCAAAGTTGGCAAAACGGTTTTGATAGGGTGCGCAAGCTTGCGATTACCAGCTTCTTGCGCACATCTCACCCAATTTGCATTCATAAGCCAAGCCCGTAGAAAATAAGAAAGCAAGTAAGGGAGTGCAACGGAAACATGTTCTATTTCCTCCATGCATTTCGCTCCAGGACCAACTTTCTCCCCTCTACTGACGTCACAACATCACTGCAGCAACTCGATCGATTCCCGGCCTTATACCCCCTCACTCCTTCCTCGTTTCCTCCTGAAGAACTCTGCCGTTCCTACTTTCCGCATCCAGCTCACCTTTCTATCCCGCTTTCCTCCATCACCATTCCGTACTTACTTGCTTTCTCTTTCTCCTCTTTCACTTCCTTCTGGCAACTTAACTCTTAGGACTACTCCCTCTCCTTTCTCTCCTCGTCCAACCTGCACTCGCGCCATATCCTATTCTCACTATCATTTAATGTAGCTTCTTTGACTCAAGTCCTATACTTGTCCCTACTACTAGTTAACAACCCACCCCCTGGTTCTTTCCCCCGGCTTTTCTGTTTTCTCCCTCTTCCATGCCCCGATCTCCCCGCCTTGCCTACAAAGCTGGAACTTGAGCTTCAGGACAGAGGAAGCAGTGTGCTGGACCAAGAATCCCGCATACAAGAACGTAACTTTCACTCTTTTGGCCGTCCACCTCCTCGTACTGTTACTTGCACATATCTCGCATGTGCAAAAATTCACCTAACTACCCAGAAACCTGGTCTTCTCCGTCTTTATCGTCGTTATCCCCAGCAGGTGAAGAGGAGGAAAAGCCTCTGGACTCGCATCACTTCACAGCCTCTTCCAGGAGCAGGAGCAAGATATACAAGCCGTGCTGGTGGTAGAAGAACACATATTCGCACTAGGCAAACCACAATAACAACTTTGCTCTCAACCAACAACAGATTCCAGACTCTAAACTTCTATTCAACAATCAAAACAGAGGAAGGACTCGCAAGTTCATCTCATCATTCGTATCCGATACACACATGCAGATACAACTACATTTACTCTTACCACTTGTTCTTTCTCATCAGATCCACCCCCTTGCTCATGTTCATCACAGCCAGAAAGACGCAGCTCATCCCTCTTTTCCGCATTCGCGTCTTAGTCCACAATAACATATTTGATCTTTGTAAATTCTCTCGCTCCTTCTATATTCTCAAAAACTTTGAATCCCGCACAGTCCGCGATTTTCATCCCACCTTCTTCTTCTAAAGCTCCTCGCGTGTCTTCTACCTTTAACTGTCGACAATTCTAAAGAAATTTCTTAAATCCCGCGTGTCTCCAGTGTATCGTTTCTACTCTCAACAAAGAACATGGATCAATCAATGGTACTAGCTTAATCCGTACTACAGTACAAACGACTGGGTTTGTTGTGGTAGTAAACAATCAAAGCTGAGGACAAAATCGCATCTAGACAGTTTACTGCAGTTTTTGATACTTCTGGTGGAGCTCAAGAAAGTGCATGGAAAAGTAAAAGACGAGGACGACTTAGAGAATACATCAGCCCGACTGCTAAACTTGCTCCTGACAAAGGTGAGCCTAATTACCTGCAAACTCTCACTTTTCTTTAGCATCTTCGTTCTTTCCTATAATAACTGTAGTAGTCCTGCTCACGCATGTCTTCTTATGATGTGCGTGTCTTGAGAAGCTTATCCTCTTACAACTCTGTCTCACTCAAAGACTCTTCGACCAGGTAAACTAGATTCAACGATACAGGTCAACGAGGTTGATGTTATGCATCTTTTTCCAGCTCTCCGTCAGCTAAGTTAGTTGTCACCAATGCGGTTCGAAAAAATTCGCTTTTCTTGATTCACTCCCGAACCCGAACAAAGCTGGTCTGCTGTTCATGGAATATGGGTTTCTTATGCAAGTAGCATGTCTGTATTTACTGGCTACTTACCTTGTTTATTCTTTTATCATGCTTGCATGCTCCTTTGTAATTCACTTATTTGATTACTTGTTATTACTCTGCTGTATTTGGTTAAGCAGGGTGGATGTGTATTTTGCCATAAATTTGCAACAAAGTCCTAACGTTTATTAGCCAGTCTGACTGAACTGACAAGTTTCCTCAGATTTGGTCTTGTTTACCTTCACATGTTGACAGAGTATAGCGTGTCAACAAGAGATGAATGATTCACAAAATCTGGACTAAATTACCGGGTAATGGCACGTCAACAGGCCTAGTTGCCCCGGCGTTTTTCTTTTTTTAGGATGAATGCCTGCGTTTGAAAACATTCATCTTACAGTTCCTTGTTATCTTTAATCGGCCCGCAGTTGATACGGACCGCAGTGCTAAACTCGAGGAAATTTCTGACACGCCCGTGGAAGAATTTTGCAGAAATACAAGACATATAGAATATAAGACATATAGATAGAATCAAGACATATTCGTTATTTCAAGACGCTAGTAAGATAGAGTCAACCGTTGCCCTTTGCATAGCATGGTTATCACTAATTTGATATTGCAAGTTTGAAGAATCGTTGGTAGAATTAGTATATATAACATTAGCGGCACCTGGTTAACGCGTGAGTCCACAAAAATAACTCATAAGAAGCTCCCATCTCTTGTATGGCTCTTATAGTGGCTCTTGAAGAGACTGTGTTTCCTGTTCCCACCTTGCATATGACATTTGCTTGTGAAGTGGAATTGACGCAAGTTATAAGTACCGTATTAGCTCCACTTCCCTCCGGGCTTCGCTTAATCAGTTTATGAAGTATATTTGACTTTGTTTCTTATCGTCTTACCCTCCCAGCATATATAGCTCCTCTCGGATCTGACCTTGCGGAAATTGCATTTGTGGATTAGATTTGCTCATTGTACGCTTCTAGATAACTCTAGTCGAGTGTCTTGACGACTTTCCCTCTTGACGCTTTCACTGCATGTTGAACTGGATGAAAGCATCTCTTTCCTTCACTCAATCCCAAAATTAAGAACTATGCTCAAGACATCATTTGCGTCACCTTTTGGCCATCATCCTCGAAGACGACGTAAGACTCTGCGAGGCTTATATTCTTTGCTTCTTTTTAATCCTCTTCCATGGGAATGATAATTCTAATCCGATGGCTTACACAACCGACTTGGGTTGAATCCAATTGGAAGCAAGGTATTTATTATTACGACTTGATCGGAGCTTGGGTATCTGGTATCTCCGTAACCCGTTTCCGGGACACGATCCGCATCATGGATAAAATTGGTCCCGGATTCTCTATAGGTCTCAGCGCGGCCGTCCTGCTTTGTACTCCACCGCTTTGACGGACAAAGCGTCTTATTTCTCTTCTCTGATTACATTTCTCATAGCCCTGATTTCCTCCAGTCTTTTCCCATCTTTCACTGCCCACACACATCTAAACTCTTTGACGTGTATGAAGTGACGTGACCTCGGGTTCTAAGCAACCTCCGTTTCCAGCTTTCATCTTCCTTCACTTTCCGTTTCCTTGGAGATGGAATAATTTACTCGACTATTCATCCTGGTATATTTTCCTCTTTGATTTCAGCTCTGTTTTCAGCCATTTATGTCATATCCCAAAATTATCATTACGGATGCACACAAGAAGCATTGCTTCTCTGTAAGGATTGGAGCATCCACTTATTTATTAAAATCTGGAACAGACAATAAGGCTCGTAATTATAATCACTCTCGCACTCCATTCCCCTTTCAACTTTCAAGGACGGAAGACTTTACTAATATCATCAAATCATCAACTGCAATGCTAGAGTATCTTTATTGGCCAAAGTTTGAGCAACGCATTACCTTGTTATTAACAAGGTATAATTTGCGGATTTTATTATTCTAACCCCGTATCAGCTTTAGAGTTTTCCATCCTATTTTTTCTCTTGGTGGCAAGAATAGTGTTTTTGACCTCGAGTTGAGATTAAGCACGCTTAGGAGTTAAAGCGGACATAAAGTAAAGATGTGTTGGAGGCTAGGAGTACGAAGAAACTAGAAAGAGCAAAACTACGAGAAGAGCGTTCCCGCGTATTTTTCCTCCAGTCTCTCAGCCAAATCCTTGGTCTTTTTCTTCTCAACGCAAGAGTTTGCTACAGTTTGGAGAATCGTCCCATTGTTTCGGAGGACGCTTTTGGATGAATGAGGAGGTTGATATGATGGTGGTATCAGGTTGCTATACTGGATGAGGGGATAAAAGAGGGCAATGAAGCCTCTTTTGAATATGCGAGCTTGTTTTTGAACAGGATGCTTTTTTCGTTCAAAACTTTCCATTTCCTGGTAAATTTCCACTTGAGATTTGAAGCAAGGATTCATTCCCGTTAAGAGAGCCAATGGGTGTCCCAGTTACCAGGGTAACTCTCGTTGCGGAGGTGGCTGACAATCGTCTGGAGTTCTGGAGTTAGGGTTTGAATTTAATGTGCAGATAGGTGAGGGTGAGGGGCTGTTGAAAGTGATGGGTTGTGGTAAGTATCGGTGGTTCTCTCTAGAGGAGCTACTAGCTACTTGTGTATTCTACCCAGGTATTCCAGCCATGATATGCTCAATTTGTGATTCTTGGCTTGGCTCACGTGTATTTTGATACTTTCCCTAACACACTTCTTCTTGTTAGCCTTGATGGAGTTTTAGGGATAGAGGTGGTTTGGGAAGCGATGGAGTAGGCATAGCCAACTTACCTTATCATATTTATCATTTTTTTGAGTAGCCATAAAGGATTGCCAGAGTTACTGCTAAGTTGGTGCTTAGCTGTGGATTTTATGCTTGGTTTTTTTCCCTACAGCCCATAGATTGGTATTGCTGATTTGCTAAGAGACGCTACTCCTATTTCCTTGCAATTTTTGTCGTAATCCAATATGCAATAAAGCATTTAACTTTCTTTTTCAAGGTCGCACCTTCTTACCTACTTCGAAGAAGGAGAGTTCTGGAGAGTTATAGAGACGGTTATGGAAGACTGGTTACGTATAACTGTTTCTGTTTACCAGATCAGCACCCCTTTTTCTACTACGTGCCACTTGACTTGACCACTTGACTTGTAGTCAGTTTATATAAAGTTTCAAAAACGTTATCGCAATATCTTCTTAATAAATAAGCTGAGGTGAAGGGAGACGTTATGAGTTATTGCCTCTTGGCCTAACGGTCAATCCGCGCATGAGTGCGGTCTGAGACCACAGTAATAATTTAACGGTTTACAAGGATTTTTGTATTTAAAATCCGGATTTGGTGTTTGCTTCAGTAAACGTTATCAGTCGGAGATTACGGGAACTTAGGATATGCACTGGGATCATTTGCTTGTATTCATGACAAGGCTGCAATATAAATACATATTTCTTGATTTGTTGTTCCAGGT
Source organism: Sminthurides aquaticus (assembly GCA_906901655.1). Lineage (NCBI taxonomy): Eukaryota > Metazoa > Arthropoda > Collembola > Symphypleona > Sminthurididae > Sminthurides > Sminthurides aquaticus. The sequence continues at coordinate 2,230,167 of CAJQTT010000001.1, forward strand.
CCAATCTGTCTTTTGACATAGTCTCAGAGGATTTGTGGGTCCGGGAATAGAAGTTAGCGTGGCCTGCACGTAAATGTGGAAGTGTGGTGTACTGGACTACGTTGTAACGAATCTCCGCATCGGCACGTTTTCCACGCACCCAGTGTGAACCTTGGTTCTACGGACGTCATTTGTGCTCTTGGGTGTGATTTGATTAGTGTCTCTTGCTTTTGACATGAGAATATATGTGAAAGACTATGGATGCAAATCCATGTGATCCGGCTCCCAACATTCCCGACAGCCCACCACCGCTTTCAGCCCTGTACCTGCACCATATTCCCTCTCCCTCTTACCGTTCTAATTAATCCTATTAAAAAGACTCTAATATAAAATTGGATTCGTATATAATACACGACACACGAGATAGTGGGGGAAACTTCTATCATATTCTCATCATCCTCTTCCGTGAAACTCACTGTCACTGGATGGCCAACAAGTGAGGATTTCATCACGTGCAGCCTCCGCTCCTCTTCTTCCTGTCATTCTGTCCTTCTGGCTTCTTAAATGGCCCGAACTTCGGGCATTTGTCAGCTCTTCCAGTAAATCAACCCGCATATCCTGCCATCCCCCATCCGAGAGGGCCGTCATTACAGCTTGAGGTCTCGTACGGACCGGGTGAATCAAAGCAACACTCCATTGGAGTTGGACGCTGTGCACTGGAGTTGGGGACTTGAGACAGATTCGCTACCAGAATTTCTCTCAATTATATCGTCCTCCAGTTTCCCAAGGAATCCGAACCCATGGAGTCGTATTTCTCCAATTCCTCCTCTTTCTAATCAACGTCCTGCAGTGCAGCTGGAACTGTATCCCAAGTTTAACTTATTTGTTAGTGAAGCGAGAGGAGATGCCCTTGTATTCCTCGTTAAATTTATTAAGTTTGGCCCGGGAGAAGCCAGTGGCTAATCAGGTTGGTGCAACAACGCAGTTAGTTTAAAACCACAACATAATTTATCCATCTACAGAAAGACAAGGAAGGGAATTGGGGTAGCTAAGAGAGCCAGTGTTTAGTTTAGGATTTATTACTGAAAAAGTGTGGACAGTCCAAATCTTGGTTGGGTTTTAACCAGTTGAGGATTTGGTAGTGGAATTCTTCCCTGTTCTCTTGACAAGATGACCTCCTTGGGATTCTTGAAAATGGTCCTGATGGGTGCTCTCGTGACGGGATCAGTTATATGCCAAAGTTTAGTTGTGTCAGCAACTTCGAGCGAGTGGGCGCTTGATATAACCGAGCCGGATACAAAGGCCTGCATCAATCTCACTTACACAATTCCCGGAGCTAATAAACAGCATTCGGAAAAGTCAGAGGTAAGAGTAAGAAGATTAAGATTCTTCCTAGGACTGTAGTAGAGTGGTATAATCGCACGGAGTAAGCTGGAAAAGAGTCAGCAAATCCTGCATAGAATTACCTTCTGTCTACCTCAGTTACCCGCTCCGAATTTATTCTCTCCAATTATGGTCCCTTGCGCTCATCTCGAGTATGTAATTAGTTGTAAGAAAAATAAAATTTGAGGCCTTTGGGATGGTTGCCTTGAAATTGAAAGTAAATTGGGAAATGGCTCAGCTGGTCAGTAGTGAGTATTAGTTTATAAATTAGCAGTAGAAAAGTTCCGCAGTGGACCTCATCACACATCATCTTATTTTTACCACGTGCTCATCTCCAAAGTAATCCGACAATTAATCTATGTATCTTTCCCTTTCTTCCTTTGCTTGCTTTTTGGTTATTGCATTTAGCTTTTGTCTTGGCGCATTTCCGTGGTCATTGTTTGTTTAGCGAGGAAGAGCCTTTGGTGGAGAGATTAGGGAAAGGAAGGAAGCGCAGTGACTTTTAGGGGAGACTTTTCAAAGGTTAGAGTCTCATCCCTCACATCACGTGTTACACCTGTAGTTTGTGCATGGGCTAATAAGGGTGGAGTATGCGCAGATTGAAATCTAGATGCCATTTCCTACCGTCTTCCTCATTCCTTGTATTCTTCAAAAGACAGCAGAGGAAGAGAAGATCCGTCCATCTCATTTAAGCCGGACAAACGTTGAAGATTACATCCTTTGTAGTTTTTGATGCAAAACCCTGTCGTAACGCAGCAAAGTCAGAGGGGATCACAATTATTCCTGCACAGAAATCCTAATCCTAGGCAGAGTAGTAAGCAAGAGGAAATGACAATGTTTTTGGTAGAGTAAAATCCTGGTGCAGGTGCAGCAAGGCACAGCAATCTTGTTGGCGTATATCGTCATTCTATACCGTCCAACTCACTGACGCTCATCAGATTTTGATCCAGAAGAACTTGTAGGAAAGGCAACAAATTCATCTTTGGCGTATCTTACAATTGCTGGTTGTGGTGTGGTTTCGTGGGGAGCAAGGAGGAAGGGAGAGTGTAAAGCTTAGAGAACGCTGTTCAAAGAATCGACAGCGTAATAATGATCATCAAAATTAAACTTTTTCCATCAGCAACCAAGCAGAGGGGTTTACTAACTTACTTACCGTGTACTCTGTTCTTGCTCCTCAGTCAGTACTCCATTTGACTTCAGTCCTAACCATGTTAATACAAGAGTGGAGGAATATCATCTAATAGCAATAGAGTTTTGTACAGGATGAAGCACAAGTAGTGGCGATGGATAAGAAGTAATCAAGCATAAGATTCATGATATTCCTATTCATGTTCCTTATGTTTTGAATTGTTCATACCATCCGTCTCTACCCTGTACACACTTCTTCATTCTTCTTCTTCCCATTACCTTTTTAGCATACAACCTTGGACTCATGATAATCCTTTTGCTCCTTGCTTGCTTGCTTTAAGCGAGCTTTAACCATTTCAGTCAGTCCTGCCATTCGCAGATCCTATGACTCCTTCCTTATCGTCCATTGCATGCTCATAATGCCTTATTTCTTTCTTGCGGTTCCCTTAATATATCTTCCGCCTCTTCCCAACCCCAACCTGTCTGATACTCGTTCTCCTTAAAAAACAATGCACTTCTGGATTCACTTAAGATTAGTAGATGAGTGGAGTAAGGAGTTATTAAGGTGGTGCTTGATGCAGGAGCGCTTGTCGTCATCTCATAAATTAATGTAGTGCAACTTTTTGTACGTTTATTACTTAGGCGTCTATTTTCAATCTTTATGATCCATGTAGTATCACTCTAGTAATTACTAACTCCTAGCCGTACTCAACTTCCCCCCTAACCTGCACACATCATTCTAATTTGCATCCTACCTGGACAGAGGAATCAAGAAGGCTCACCTCGATCTCGTCTCGATCCCCTACCATGTACCATACCAACCCATCCATGTTATATTGTCTAAACTATTTTTGTACGCTGTAGCTGTTATAATTATTATACTTCTCTTGGATCTTATGAATTTCCACCTGCCCTCTTGAGGAATCATGAGATTAGGTCGACATAAGTGAGGATGGGGGTGGGGAGGGCGGATGTGAAACGTAATGGCGGGATTGGCCGCAAGCGAAAGCTGAAAACTTTTTTGCCAATACAAATTTCAAGGTTAACCAACCCGCCCTGGGCAATGCTGATATAATTTTTCAACGTGTTTTACATTATGGGATTTATCCCATTACAATCTCTTTGTGCTGAAAAGAGCAAGCAGCATTCCCCTCTCCTGTCTTGTTAGCTGTCGTGTAATAGCCTAGCTGTATAGTCAGCCACCCATGTCAACAATCCAATGAGCCAACTCTCCAACTAACTAACGAGATGGTACAAAAGCGTGCTGCTCGTAACGACTCATGTCTGGAATATGTTTAACTAATAGCCCAATTTCCAATCAATCTCTTCCAGCTCGGCAAATACGGAAGTGGTAAAATAGGATCAGCTTACGGCCTAGTCATTCACATACGTTCAAAGAACAGGACCGACGAACACGATGGTTGCCACTATCCTTTCGACAACCACATACCCAACGACACTGCTTGGATCGCCCTCATCAAGCGAGGAGGGTAAGTTTCTGTAGGGATTTTTAATAAATACGCCATCCTGTCATCCTTGAACTGTGCTCCTACACTACGCCTACTCCCGAGCTAAAGTCAACCGTGTCATAAACCTTGGCCTTTATCACATTCAAAATAAAAACAGGTTTTCCCTGGGGTTTCACAGCCCTAGTGCACATAGCGTATGTATGAGTCCCCCTGAGAAGAAGTTGTACGTAAGTCTAGCCCGCAGTTCAGTAGCTTTCTCCCGGAGGCATATTCTCCGGTATAAAACGTTGAAATTCCCGTAGGCTGTTGCCACGATGATGAAAAAGAGTACAATTTCAAAATACCAATTTGTTCCAAATGAAAATCACATGTGCTTGTTTTCCAAAGTTATTATTGAATACAAGTGATTTCAAAACTACCGTTCGTTACCCCTTGGTTCGTTATTGGGAATTGCGAAATGGGAATCAGATACGAAATCTTAGCGTTGCAATACGTAATTTGACACGTCCAATTTGCACAGCCCCGAAAGGTGTATCTTGGATTCGTACTCCCTGGGATTATCCGCTGCGTTGTTGTGTGGACTTAAGGTGTGTGTGTTCGGTGGATAGAGTGGTTTTATCTAGCGCTAATTAATGATGAAGTGTTGTGGAATTTTTCAGTTGCACATTTGAGAAGAAATTAGAGAACGCTTGGAGGAGTAAAGCATCTGCAATGGTTGTTTACGACGATAAGGATAATGTAAGAGACGAGCTGGATAGAATGGGAATGGGAAGTGGAATCGGGAAACCGAATGGACATAGCTGTAAGTTTGTTTTTTCACCTCCTCATGCCCACCCCTTACGTGGATTGCCTGAAAGTCTGACAAGACTTTAACTGCTGCATATCTCGAGCCCGGACCCGGGCATTATGTCCATTAATAATAATTTGACTTCTCTTTTTTCAGATGCTATTCCTGGTATATTAACTTACAAATGGAAGGGAGAGGAAATTGCCAGTTTGGTCGATAACGGGACCAACGTCACCATGTACATCACCGTTGCTGATTCCCGCCTTGCCTACAACGGCATTAATAGGTAAATTTTACTCATTCTATTCCTCTCCCGTTCTTATTTGAATTCTTGCATTATGCTTAACGTTATTTATTTATACTCTCTACAAGAGAAACACTCTGAAAACCGCTCCCACTACGTCCCTGCCACTGCTGCTACAACCTTTCTCCAACAAAAGATTAACACTTTGTGTAACATCCGCGCTCCAATAGTTCCTAGCAAATACATATTTACACTTATTCCTCCCTCCCGGCTTTACAAAGACGCAACAACACACTTCTTTCGAAATGTTCTCCCATTTCCGGTTCCAAGGCCTGTAAGAGTTTTCTCTTGTATCCCTCACACCAAATTGAATAGAAACTGACCCTTCTACAGGGTTATATTGACACTATTTTATTGCCACAATCTAGAGTGTTAGCTTGTATTAAAATTCGGCTCATAAAACTCTCAAGCTGGGTTTTTTACTCGTGAGCTCCTTTCACCATCTTTAAGCGTTCAGTTCCAACATTCCCCTTTTCAGCTTTTTATTTCTCTTCCCTGCATTCAATATAATGAAAAGAAACTGGATATTAGCTTTTGAGGGGAACATGCAGCATGGATGCAAAGATTGGGAAAGATCTTAAAATCCGAGTGGGAATCCGGATTTTGTTCCAGGAGCCCTAGGCTTGTGAGCTCAGCTCAAGGACGCATGACAACAGACCTAGTTTCTGAGAAAAATTTATTTGAGGGCAGGAAAATAAGAGAACATGTTTATTCTCAGTTTCCTTCGGGGATCCTTAGATCCTTCCCTGATTATACTTTAGCGTAGAAGGAAACTGGAGAGATTTGGATTTAGTTGTGCAAAATCGTATCTTCGTTTTCATTTCGCAAAAAGCAATATAAAATAGAAGGAGGACTGTGCAGCTCTAATTTTATAGAGCTTGTTGAAAGCAGAATAGCTTTTGACTTTCTCCACCAGCCCTCCTTAACAACCAACCGAGGCACTAGCGAGCAGTCAGTCAAACTCCCATAGTGTTAATTTCAGCTTCTCTGAAATCAGATTCAGAATCTAAATCCTTTTTTTTGCCCTGTAGTTTTAGAGCGATGAACCCTCGGCATTAGAAAGCCTCTGATTTCGACGGAGCTAAAGGTCTTTCCTCCTCAATTTCTCTGTATTGTGTCAGATTTAGAAGAGAAGTGTGGTGGGGAAAGTCTTCCTCCTTTCTCCTATCCATTATTACTTGCTTTCAGTGACCTCCTTAATGATAATATGCAGGAGTTAAGTATACGGACAGAAGATTTTAAACTAGGATTTTGTCCTCTCTAAATGGAGGATGTGGACGGATTTGTGCTATTTATGGGAGCCATTGCAACTCTACATAACTGGGCGATGTGCGTACTTTGGTAGAAATCTCTTTTTTTTAACACAGTTAAACGTATCCAATTTAACCCTCGTACCCTCCTTTTATCCCCAAGCTGTGAGCTGTAGCGTTTAAAGCATGGCTTCTTTTCTTGCTAAGCGTAAACAAACTGTAGAGGGTTACTATTGTGGAGAAAGCTTTCTCTTTTGACTTATTCAAAGGGGCATGTATAGATAGGGGTTACTTTCACATAAAGTTGCTCCGTCAGCTCGATGCTCTTTTCCTATTTCTGTTCAGTCACTTTATTAATTTATCATCTGATGGAATAAGTTGGAAGGAAAGTGGTTGGAGGTGGTGGTTGGGGACTCTGCGGATTGTAGGATTTGATGATAGGATACACGCGATAACTCATGGAATTTATTGATTTCTTCCCACAGAACATCAGTCCTCTTTGTATCCATCTCCTTTATAGTACTTATGATAATATCACTGGCTTGGCTTGTGTTCTACTACGTCCAACGATTCCGTTACCTCCACGCTAAGGATAGACTTGCAGTAAGTATTTGAGCTATCTTTCTCTTCTTTGCACATTCCATAAAACCTATCCTTCATAAGCGCATTAGATTAGTCTTTGTACTTGATGATGAATCTTTCAAATGTCTAACGATTGTGTTTCTTTGGTTCTTCCAGCAAAGGCTTTGTAACGCCGCTAAAAAGGCATTGGCCAAAATACCTACACGGAGCATTAAACTCAATGACAAGGTTATAATCCTTATAAACTTTCTCACCCGATTCCGCTCATAACATTCATACTTTCCCCATTTTTCTCCTTACTTCTGAGAAGAACTGCGATGGGCTGTAATGTAATCCTACTGTAGGATTCCTACATATTGCATACAAGCCAAACTCTAAAAAGAATGGAAAGCTCTATTGTACATTCCCGTCTATGTATCCAGCGGCCCAGCGGTGGATAACTTGAGGGAATAACTTTGATAAGCTTACATACAAGCAAACTTTCCGATTCCCTTTCTTTCGTGGTTTCATATGCATCCTTCTTCTGCTCAACCCAGCCATGCAAGTTTAAAGCTTTTGATGATATCTAACAAATGACTATCTATGTATGGGTTCCCACAGGAGATGACAGGAGAGGGGGAATGCTGTGCCGTCTGTATAGAAGTGTATCGTTCGGGTGACATGCTCCGAACATTGCCATGCAGGTATGTTTAATTTTGCAATGCATATACGCTCTACTTAAAATTAATTATAATTTCCCATTCAGCTATAAATTCTAGACGTATTGATTGTGTACGTACATGCCTGAAAGCGTCCTCTTGTATTTTTAGACACGAGTTTCATAAAATCTGTGTAGATCCTTGGCTCCTGGAGCACCGAACATGTCCAATGTGCAAAATGGATATTCTGAAATATTATGGATTTATCGTAAGGATTTCAACGGTGAAATATCGGGAAAGTTTTTCTTAATACCCAAACTTGCTCTTTTGAAAAATCATGTTTTCCTTTTATAGTTCACTGGAAGCCAGGAGAGTATTCTGCATCTTGATATGGATGAGAATGTGATGAATTCCTCTGAATCTCGGGACTCTGATTCCCCCACTCATGAATCTCATCACAGATTCCATGGTGGGGAGGAGCATCCGCAGACTTCAGTGGCCACTGCTTTCACTTCCAGTTCCAACAACGAGTCCATACGAAAGCCTTCCTTAATTTCTCTTGTGAGTTGCATGCAGATGTAGATACAATTACAGTCATAAATCTTTTATACTATGGATGAAATGTGTATTCTGTAGAAACCTAGAGGCGAACTTGGCTATAATTCCATGGTTTCTGTTTCGCAGACGGTGGTCCAAGGAGAAAGTATATCTTCGAACGGTTGTTGCAACGATGGTGATATGGAAAGAAGACGAGCATCTTCCAGATGTAGTGTCGAAACCCCTACTCATTTACACGAGCACCCCATGTGTCTTGCGTTAAATCCGTCGGGCCTTCCAGAATCTCAGTGTCAGTCGTCCTTGTCCAAATCCCAATCCAGTGACCGTATTGACCAGAGCTTAAATAATTCCAACAAAGGTCCTGATTCCGTTGTAGTTCACAAAATCCCTGCCAAAGACTATAACGAGACAATGAATGGAGATAAATCAGAGTCTCGGCGTTCTAGTCTAATACAGTGCGTGATTTCGTCGGATACGAATACTGCCCAACAACCATCTCCTCAAGACCCGGAAGCTTCTAAGACGGAGTAAACTTTCGCTCATTTCATATACTTGGCCTGGAGTCCATACCTGGAGGTTGTACCTGTCGTCGTGAACATTTATATTTATTCTTATTGCTAACTAATAAGCATATTATCAAGAAAACCAAGCCTCCCACATCCCCATCAAGTTTTTGTGATAAGCGTATATATGACTGTGACATGATGTTGATTGTCTGTGAATCAGACTTTAGACGCTCCAAGAGCAAGATGATGATTTCTCTTCCCAGTCCCTCTCACTTCTCACTACCGCTAATCATAAAATGTTTCCCCTTGTACACTAGGAAAGAGAAAGAATGAGCGCAGGTACGAATATTACTCCAGGCTGTTGCTGTTAGTTTAGTTGCAAGTCAAGAGAAACGTTTGTCACAGGTGGTTTCTTTTAAAGTTGTTATTATATTGTTTATATTGTTAGGTTCCACAGCAGAGCTGAACATAAGGAATTCTTGTTTTAACTTGGAAAGAATGTGATTGTAAGATGAAATTTCTTTTTTTAACCTTTTTTCCTAAACAACAAGAGTATAGAGTGATCGTTGAAACGATTCTTTTTCCGGAAAAAGCCCCTATAAACTCTTGAATTTTAAAGCAGTTCTAAGAAACCTTTCTTGGTATTTCGTTCAAGGAATTTCTTTAAACAAAAAAGAAGCAGATGCGGTGCAATATCTTTAGCTCTTGCGAATAGCTTTCATAAGGGACAAGAACGCTATCCAGTATTATCCGCCCGCTAAACCTATAAAGTATCGCACGTCAGACAGCGATGACATTAAATATTCGCTGATGCTGACTGAGTAAAATCGTTTTGAGAAAATTTGAAATGGAAAAACTTTCACTAACGTATTTGCTGGATCACTTATCCCCCCGGGTTGGGTTTATAAAATGATATCAGACTCAGACTATACAGACATCTTGCTTGTGAAACCACTTGCAAACAAGTGTCGAATCAAGTCGGATTCCGTATATCTATAGATGGGTAAAAATAATTTCGTTAAAGTGTACGCGATATTGGCTTATCGCGGAAGAAGAAAAGGCTTTTATTTGATATTGTAATGTAGTAAAGAATGATGATGTGGTGGATGAGATGAGAGGAAATGTGAGAGTTAGATGTTGTTGAATTAATTATATCGTAGGTTAAGTTTAGTATTCCAAATTTGTAAGACTGTGTCATCCAATTAACTAAGTGTAAGTAAGGCAAGAAGACGTTCTCGTTAACAAAAAGAGTCATATGATGTTTCATTTTGCTCAAAGACTGACATAATTCCCTCTCTGCGTTTTAAAAGCTTTAATAAAAACCAAACATCACACACCAACCTTAAGATAACATAATTTTATCAATTATCTTCTCAAGACTCCTCAATTCCCTTAATCTTAAAATAGCACTGATCGAAAACGGATTAAATACAGTGCAACTCACGAAAGCTCAAAACATAGCTGATTCATTAAGTAACTTGTATATACGCATTACTGTATCATTCCGTTTCCTCAATTCCTCCCGCTTCAACTTTGACATTCCACAACTCAGGATTTAATATTCAAAGGTTCTAGCTTCAAAGACTTTATGTAATATACGTAAGAAAATAAGAAATGCATTTCGTCGTTATTTAATTTCTTGCGGATACGGAAATTAGATGAGTGATTTCTTTATAACTCGTAAGACATTCCACACTCAGTCTTGTTCTTCTACCTCTCTCTATATATACTTGATACTTTATACAGCTCTGCTATGTATACTTTACATCACTCAATCTATCGTAATATCCTAGCTCTGACATGTTCAGATTCAGATAATTATATCTCACAGCTGTAACATAACATGTTGCGCCATTCATATTGTAATTTACAAATTAGTAAATACGATTCAGCCTTTTACAAATACTAATTTTTGTCTCGAGTCTATTTCAGCTTTTGTAGCCGATTGCTTTCTGATTTTCTTCCATTCATGAGTGCTTAAAGCCAGGGACAGCTTGCTGAAGTCAGTAGAGGTCGTGGAAGATCATGTATCTAGCGCGTTCTTATAGTTGTCAGTATTCAATAATCTCATAGGGTTAGATACTCATTACAACTTGAATGTCTTTGACACGAACGGCGATTTATGCAGAAAAACGACAGCCAATGAGGCTTACGGCTTTGGATTCTGGTAGGATTTGTAAACTTTATTGCGCGCAAAAAACATTGCACAAACTTTGACATAGAAATTGAATTAACTCTATAATTGTATTATGTAGTCTAACAAGAAAGCAGTAACTTTCACTCCTACATACAACAGTCAGTCAATTGGTTGATATATATACGTATTAATTCTGGAGGTTTAACGACGCTATCGATTCAGTTATCGACTGGCTTCGTCCGTCCTTGAACGTAACTACAACTATGTATATATATACATATATATTTTATTCAGGTATAACGGTTCCGTTAACACTACTAACGTCTTTGGTTTCTTCCGCCAGTACATTTCTGCTAGCTTGGCTATACAACTGCACGTATTGTTATATGTTATATTCCACTTTTTGCGTTTTCATTCATAATCTTCCAGAGAAAGTCTATTCCTCTTCTAATAAATCCATCTCAACCTGTCTATGGGGATTCGTTAAGGAAGACTGCAACATGCATACTCTTCCTTATTAAAAGCTCAATATTTCTCAATATTCCTCTATCGCAGTACAGCTACAGCCTACTTAACTTGTTCGCCACGAAAGTAGTAAAGTCGTTCCACAAAATTACGTCCTACACTACCGTTCAATTTAAATTACATTCATGTCCACTTTGGCTCCACATCGCAGCTTCACTCATATAATCAGCTAACGGAGGAGGAATTAAGGAATACTAATTTTAAACGCATATAAAAATAAGAGCTCAAAGCTAGCCAAAAATGGTGCAACATCTTTGTAGGAATTGAATATTTAAAATATCCAAAAACGATAACTTAAAGGTTGCCTCCACGGAAGGCGAAAGGAAGGATTTTCGCAAAGAGGTCCGCAGTGTCATCCTGCTGTTGTTGTTGCTGGCGGGCTGCTGAATTAGGCAAAACCTTGGTCACGTAGGAGGCGCTGTTGTCATAGCTGCTGGCAATCCCATCAGTAACTCCAGCCGTCAATCTGCTGATGCGGGTCTGGAGGTCGTTATTGAGTTGATCCACGATTCCCTTAAAGACGCCGCTCTTGAAAGTTGCAATCAAATTAGAAGTGCTAAGGTCATCACCATCTCTTTTGGGCATTGCTTCCGGGAGAGTATAAAATCTTGCGTAACGCTGAGCATGCAACAACAGTAACACACGCACACAGTAAGTAGTAGTTCATACAATTGTTAGCCATGCATACAAACAATCATCAATCACACAACATTCAGACTCGGATCATTCTCAAGCTATCGACTCAATTCTTGAATCAATATGTCTATTATTGCATTTTATAACTATTGAGGTTCAAGCTAGTAAATCTCAAAGAGTATTAAGTTAAAAGCAAGAAGAGGGATTAGTGTCAGTGTTAAAAAGAGTGACAGAGAGAGGGCAAGCAAAAGACCAAAAAGATTACAAAAGCTTAGGAATAACTACGAGCGAGCACAACGAATTCACACATTCGAAATAAATTCCGCGAGGAAACCGCTTTTCGCATCTCAGAAGTGTTTATTAAATAATTTACAGAACTAACTCTGAAAGAGGCGCTAATCCGCAGATAGTTAAACCTGCTAATTAGAGCCATCCTCCCAAACGTTATTGTAATCAGCGTATTGAGCTGAATTCATTGAATCCAACGCTCCTTCCCGCACATAGATGGCACCACGATCTAATAGCTGTTGAAGTACGTTTAGCAGCTTTAAAAGCGCATCAAAGGAAATGTAAAGGCACACGAATGTATTATAAAATCCTTGTATCCCTTTTTCAGGCTCGTAACCTAGACAGTAGTAATTGCTTCGTTTTGCTTTTGCCTCCCATACATCCTACTATATGGGCTGGTTAGCTTTTAAAACAATATTTTCATTAAATCACAACCTCACAAGCTCTCACTCTAATCTATTGCACGTTTCGCTCTATCCGGAGAGCTAAACTTAAAGAAAAAGCAAGTATTAATGCTCACAACATGTAGAAACGATAAAAACTCCAGATTTTTCTGTACTCTATAATAAAGCTTGCGTATCACACAGACAAAATCAAGGAACTTTAAACTTGTAGTACATATATATCATCTTTCACATTGTCCCCTGTCCTAAAAGTCTCGTCATATTCGGAATTCTCTACTTTTTTTGTTTGACACGATTCTAGAATTTTTGCTAACTGATTCATTTATTTGTGTAGCTGACTTTTTAAAAATAATAAATACCTTATTTGTTTCCGCAATATGTCTGAAAAGTCTATCACAAAACGTTCGCCTGAATCCTGGCCAGGATAGGAAAATATTCCTTCTCTTGTTATGATCCGATTCACAGATTCTGGCAGTCATTTTCGGAAGTCTTAATACATTATTAATAATTAATCTGCCTATAAAACCTAATTTGATTTGGGAAGAGACGTAAAACTCGGACTCAAGTTTTGTTTTGCTTTTCAACAACTTCCTTCTAATTATACATTATGATATATACAAAAGAGTTGTGTGCAAGAAAAGGGAAAAAATGTTCTCTTGTATGTCACCACCACTGATATCCCTGATCCAAACCCGTCATCCCAAAAGACGCTATAATAAGAATTATGTAAACCGATGGAAACTTTGAAAAGAGTCGAGCGTAAAATATTTACAAAAAGAATAGGCTTGCTGTGTAAATGTATAAATGTCTTTGACGTTTACGTTTTTTGGCGTGAGGATAAATCTCTTGTCTTTTTGAGAATGATTTTGCTCTCGCCAGAAAATTGACTGACGTAGTAATTAATAATAACTAATGAAAAATAAGACAGAATATAATATTCTTATATCCATCATTTTGAAAGTATTGGTGAAGAAACACCTACGGGGCCATTGGTTCTTGAAGTTGATGAAGAATCAGAGCTACCGCTGCTGCTGCTGCTGCTGCTGCTAGGAGTTGAAGCAGATGAGATTGAGATACGGAAGTTTGGTTCCGAGAAGGATGAGGAAGAGGAAGATGATCCAGAGCTTCCACGGTTACCAAAGTTCAACAATGGTCGGCCTCCCGTGAATGGTGAAAGAAGTCCGTTGAGCAAGTTTAATTTTGCGTTAATCAAAGTTTGAGCAAACTGTAAAATCAACCAAGATTTATCCATCTTAGTCATTTGAAAATGAAGTGTGTTGTCTATACAACGTATGATTTTTAGTTAGCGGAGTTAGTTAGTGTCGAGCTTTTCAATATTTACGTTTCCGACTCCACCGAGAAGATTTGCAGAAGATCCGCCACCGGTAGATGAGGATAAACCACTGGCAGAGTATCCACCTGATGATCCGGTGCTACCGAATCCTCTGGAACCTCCTTGAAGTCCTGAGAAGAGCTGAGCAAGTTGAGAGAGTGGATTGTTTCCATTGCTACCGGAATCAGCTCCAGGTCTGTTCAAGATTCCGTTGAAGGTGTCTCCAAAAGTACGAGCCAGCTGGCTACCGAAGCTGACGGCCGCCTAAATTACAGAGATTTTGGTATAGACGGATTTGCAAACAGTTGGGTGTTGGAATAAATAATTGCAATTGTTCTTCTACAGTGCCAAAATCAGGTAAGAAATAAATAATGAATCGACTATCGTCGGTGCAAGAGTGCACACACACACACACGCAAATCATTCCATGCTCCGTCTCACTCTTTGTGCTGCTGTGGAAAGTAATGGTAGTGATGGCTGAAGGATTGCTCCTTTTGGTTACCAACTCCATTTACTTTGCGAAATTAGTCAACTTGTTGGTGTTATTAGGGGTAAAGTTAGTGGTCCGTTGTATATTTCCCATTATTATTTGGTTAGATAGTAAGCATGTTGTTAGTTGTAGAAGTTGTAGCTGTTGTGAGTTAGACTGGTGCATATGCGGGTACTAAGTTTTTGTAAACATCCACGCCCTCTTATTTTTTTAAAAATATTTCTATTATTCTCTGGTATTATTTGGCAAGTCTTTGGACCAAATTCCGACCAAAGCTTCAGTGACTGACGTAGTGAATTGCGCTCCAGCGAGCGCGCGCAAATATTTAATTTGGTCTATAGGCCAATGTCAGCGGGGAATGGGTAAAACTCATCAGTTACACATACTCTAATCCTCACCGATCTCCAACTGTCCCTCTCAATTAACTCTCATTTGCTTCAAAATGTTATGTAAGAGCAATCCCTACGTTTTCAACAACACCATCCCTTGTCCTACATAACTTTTCCGTAGACAGGAGGTCCTACACAATTATACGCAACTTTGATTGTTCTGTATTGCAAGCCCCATTCTTAGCCTCTAGCTATTTTATCCCTTTGATCAAATCTCAACCCCCAGTGGACGTTCACTTCCAATTTTTTCTCCACAATTAGCTAACTATGTTGACTCATTATACGCATGCAATCCCTACCTTGGAGCAACTGCATAAGTAAGTATTCAAATCTATATGTAATCGAATTAAAATAAAGCTAACCCTGGATTAAGTCCTTTCCATAGACTGATTTAAGGTAGGATTTTTGGCAGGGTTGGAAACCACAAAATTTTCATTACTCATTGCATGTGTAGCAATTAAGTTCACCATCTAACTCTTTGCGGTCACGCTCCAATCTCAGTTATCTTTATCTTCTAGCTACTCTAACAATGCAATTGCATTTAAGTAGGAGCTCTGGCTTAGGAAATTATTAAATTGCCAAAATTAACCTATACGCTTAGATGCATTCACTTCTAATTTCCGGAAGTACGAAATTTTGCTGGCTACTACGTAACGCGTGGTGCTCATTCTCGTGAATAAAAACTTACTTGTGGGAAAGCTAATTATAATCTCAGCTAGTGCAGTATTGTGCATAATAATAAAAAAAGAACTAAATACACCAGAGTTCACCCACCCGTTACCTAATTGCAAAAGCCGATACAAATTACCTAGTGTTTTAATAATACTTTATGTGCTGTCATTAAACGTTTTGTGCTAGATCTCTGTGCAAATCTTGTAATCTCGTCTTACGTTTTTAGATCCAAGGGCTCCTCTTCGTCCTTCGTCTTGTTCTTTCTCAACTTTTACCTCATTATTGGACTGCAAAGCCCTTTTCGTAATCATCCACCACTGTATGTTCTTACTACAATGTTTCCTCGAAGCGTCTTCACCTCCTTGTATCCCACACCTGAGACTTACACCCCACACACCTTGCTGGCCAAGCCTCAAATTCCTCCTTTTTTCTGTTTTGTTCTCCTGCTCGTTAATTAATGTCGTAATAATCGCGTCACAGAGGTTCTTCAATTGAATGTCGCACATACTTTAAAAACAAACTTTAAAGACATTTTGTCGCTAGAGATGGAAATATCTGTACATTCATCGATTCTCTTGATACTACAAAACTTTCCCTATCATTTGGCAAGTTGCTCATCCTATAATTATTGTAATTTTTCTGTAGAAAATTTACAAGACCTAGTTTTGACAAGTCAAATAGCTTGCCTGGTGTTTGGATGTACATCTTATAGTGCCTTTACTATAAACCATGTTGGAAAAGCAAACGGATACGTGTCTGCTATAGTGTAATTTTGTATCATATTCGCAAAATTTCCATTTTCTGATTACCCAACAGGACGATGTCATCTTTCTGTGTCCACCCTTCCTGATATTTCTGTTTCAATCATATTTCTATTCTAGTCTATTCTATTCTCGTCACCACAAACTATTTAAAAACTTGTTTGACAACGTTTAGCGCAGCTCACCGTTGTTGGGTGACAGTTGTGTTTTGACGGGGTATAATTTAATTTAAGTTTCTTTTTAAAATAGTATAATTGTTTTTCCTGCTTGCCAGTTTTGTTGTAATTTCCTTTATATCTGACCATAGAAACAGAGACCAATCTTCTCAGTCAAGCTTTTACTTCCTTGCAAAGTTTCTCCCTCATCTGAGGACAATCTCCTATTTATTATTTATTCATAGGAATATTGAGTATTTACCTTTTTCTTTGAATAACTCCTGTCTCTTGTTCACCCTAATAGCTCTGGTTTTATGCTAAAAAAAAGTCTGCTTCCTACAATGAATCGCCTACTTTCGTATGGCACTTATAGTTTATCTATTTGGTCGTTGCGAATCCATCCGCGTAATAAATCTTGCTAAATTAGGACATGTTATTCTTGCCGATACATGCAAGATGTCACCACTCTACAATCATTGTTTCTTGTTACTCCTTGCTGAATACTGAGGCTAGACATGCGATCATCTTCCGCTCAAGCTATTGTTTTTGTTTTCTTTGAGCATCTTGACAGTTTTACAACACACGCTATTGCAGTCCCTTTGATTGGAATCTGATAAAAGGTTATTATTTTGCGTATTTCATTAGCGCGGCTTTTGAAGAAATCATTCTCATTTTTCCTTCAACTCTTTATTTAAACTACCTCCTTAGCACTCATGCCTGCACGCGAATCCCAGCGTAGCGTTTTATGTAAGCAAATTCGCTTATTATGTTTTACCCAAGACATGCGGAGCGCAGCATGCAAGCAACGCTTGTCGGCTTGTCGTCAGCAGGATACATAAATAAAGCGTCTCATCTGCTTCTTATGTAAGCGTCCACGCGCTGGTGTTAGCAAGCCATTACTGTCAGTTAGTAGAGGAGGGGAGGGGTAGTTTTCATGCTCATGCCGAATTATTATGAGCGCAAGCTTGAATCATCCACCTCTAACTTGTATACTTGCGCAGCTTACTTATAGCGTACATGAATAATTACGAATGCAGCCAGCTAGCTTGTTTAGCTTGTATATAGCAGAAACGCTTGTAGCAGAGGCTGAAAGTTTCGTTCCCATCGTTTTAAGAAAAATTACCTCATTAACGCTCTCAACTGCCCTCGTCGTCGCACCTACACTAATTCTTAAAGCTCTTCCGCCGGCTGCCACAACCCTTTCCTTAGTCTCCCTTCCTGCATTTGCTACCCTTGCGGTTGTATTTACAGTCTCTCTATAAACTTCATTTATAAGGCGAGCCATGCCCTACACAGACGAAGAGAAAGAATTACGAAAACAATTTACCAAGCTAATCAGCAATAGTCGTTAATGAAGCACCTGCAAAACTATTTTTTGATTAAATAATCAAGAGGGTAAGTCACACGGCTTTCTTATCTCATGTTCTCTACTTATAGTAGTCGTTGTGTTACGTTAGCGCGCCGGAGCTCTTGAATACATCAAACTGAAATTCCTCATGTCGTTCTACGTTTGTGGCTGTTGGTCTTTTAGACTAGAGATTCCGTGGAGTCTTGATGCTTATTTGCGCACGTTGTTCCGTTGTAGATCTTGTCAGTCACTGTCGCTTTTACCTTGAGCCGGGAATCCTACTCGGTTTCGGCGTCAGCTAAGCTTAGGCAGCTGGAGTCCGCTTTTCGTATTTGATGGTTTACGTAATGTTGACCATTGGTCTGTGTCAAGTTGTTTTGTTTGTGAAGAGTTTTCTGACCAGGTTTCTTGTCGGTTGATGCGTCTTACCTTGTGGATGGAAAGTGTCAAGAGGTTGATTGTTTGTCTTTGAGTTCTTAAGAGTGCGCTGGTTGCGCCGAGTATTTGCTTACAGATGGCGTAACAAGTCTTTAGTATGTTCCACAGTATTAGTAGCATGAAATATTAAGTAGAGGTCGCAGGAGTAGGTGCGTATGATTGTCTTTAAAGAAATGGTGTCAAAGTCGGTATCGTCTGTTTGACAAAAATGATATAGTTTTATTAAACGTAGTGTCAAACAGTCAGAGGAATTTCGTTGATGTGTGCGTGCGTACTTAAAAAATAGTATCTAAGTTAATCCCTACTGATCAGAGGTAGTTAGTGCTGGAAGTACAATATACGCCAACAGTACACACACAACTACTTGCTACAAAGACTCAACAATTGTTGGGAGAGGAGAACACTCTCCGTGGGATTTAAGAGGCAAAAGCCTGGTTTTTGCTAATACTATATAGTCACAATTACGATACTAAACTACTTAACATACTGCAATGCAACGGCAAAAAGAAAACAACACAATTATCCAAGTTAAGAGGATCCTATTACTTGCTGATTGCGATTAAAAATCCTAACTCTTTGCAGCGGGTGCCTCTTTCACACACCCACTCTCCTGGGTTTCTACACCTACCTATCCACTAATAACACAATTACACTCCTATGGTTAAAGTAATTATAGAGCTCTGGCGTCATAAGCATTCAGACGCGACGCATGCAATTTTTAAAGAATCAAATAACACTTATATAGCAAGAGAGGATGCATTAATGACGGCATTCCTTAGGAAGAAGAGGGTGGATGGTTGTTTGGTTAATTGGGAGAATAATAACTGAGAATTATATAAAGTGTTAATACAGTTTATAAGTAAATCATTCATTATTATTACACAATCACATGCATTTTCAGATTCTTGGAGGAAAGTCAAGAAAAAAGTAAAGTTCCCAATTGCAAGGAAGAGAGCAGGGTTAAAAACATAAATTGATCTACTATCGCAATTAAGTTTTAAGTAAAAATAATAAGGCATACAACATGGTTTAACCTATTACAAATTACGAGTACACAACATGAAAAGATTCAAGCTCATTATAGTCTAGGAATTTGGAAAAATGTAGGTAAAACACTACGTATACTCATTCAAGCTCCAAGCAAATCATTCTCTAATTAATGTCTCTGGTAAAATGTCATTCAACCAATCCCTTGGAAGAGGATTGGGGATGCTTCATGCAGCATGCATTCATTCATT
Organism: Sminthurides aquaticus; assembly: GCA_906901655.1. Lineage (NCBI taxonomy): Eukaryota > Metazoa > Arthropoda > Collembola > Symphypleona > Sminthurididae > Sminthurides > Sminthurides aquaticus. The sequence goes on from CAJQTT010000001.1 coordinate 2,249,565, forward strand.
TGAGCAAAACCAATAATCGTATAATTAGTAGTAGTAGTGGATTTGTTAATTAGTCCTGATTGTAAAGTAAAATTGATATTTTTGATTTGAAAGTAACTTTTTCAAATTTTCCAAGAGGAGTGCAGAGATCAAGAGATTTTTGTGGTGCACTCTTTAACTGGAATACGTTTTATTACGTCTTTCTGACTGGTTTTTTCTTTGAAAAATATAAGTGGCTTGAGAGGTGACGTGAGAGTATTTATATGGCTGATTAGATTGGGTGCAGGTGCATTATATAATGGCCTGAGTCCCTGCTAGACTTTTCTACCTTAGCATATTCAATTATTCCATCTCATCTCATGTAGCAGACACGCATGCACGCAAAAGTTCATTCATTTCTTGGTCGCATATATTAGAAAAACTGCACTGGTTCACATTGAACCCAATTCTGGTTACTCAACTCTAGAGTGTGTGAAGTAGAGGGAGCTATAGTGTTGTCATTCTAGCTAAGAGTTGTTCACCTAAGTGTTACAAAGTGTTGTTGGGCAATCTTCCTGATTTTACTATATGCTCTCCCTCTGTCGAGCTCCATTCATTCATTTTGTTCAATCATTTATATTTTCTGATTTGGCATCACATTGCAATTGGGATTTAAAGGAATTCCTCTTTGATATACAGAGGAAGAAGAAGATGTGTGTGTTAAAAATAATTTCTCTTTTTAAATTCTCCTCTTACAAGTCCTCCCTACATTTATCCTCATTCAAAGACACAGACTCATACAGACTTATCATTTAGTTTATAAGATTAACTCTAAAATGACTAAAAATCCCTCGAATAGGATTATAGGAGAATGAGTACAGTAGTAGTACTTCCAGCTGGCCTAAGCCTGTCTTTCCAAATTTTTCTGATACATTCAAGAAAAAAATGAGCTTTAAAAAACTTGAATTGTGGAACTAAATACTCTTGAAAAAATAAATGTTGTGTTTAAAACGTACTAAAAATAATATATAAATCAGTAATGAAACTTGCTATCAGATTCGAGACAAATTATATAACCGGGATATATTTTGCAATTATTGTTGAAAAAGAAACAACAACAATTTTGCTACACCTCTCTTGCTAAAAAAAATCCGCAAAACCCATTATTTTTGTGTGATTTTCCCTATGTTTGGAGATTTTAACGGGGGAATCTTAATATTTCCCTGGCACACCGTACGCTGTGCTAACGCTAACATGGGGGGGTGCGTGATTATTGGCTTTGTTTGTCGCAATTTGTCCAATAGAATTAGCCACTGCAGCGCCTACCTGAGTCACAGCTCCGAAGATTCTAGCTTTGGCAGCTAAAAGATCACCCGCTGTACGGGTAACGGAGGCGAGTACTGGAGGGGCAGATTGAACGACGGCTCCCACAACTTGACCTTTGGCGTTGAGCAAACTCAAGAGGGTTGAGACGGTTCCCTGAAAGTTAGCAATTGCAAACTGGCATGTTAATTTACAGGATTCTTTCAATGCTCTCCAAATTCAATACTACACAAGTCTCCCTCCATCAGTGTTCTTGTATCTCACTCTCCAACTCATACAATCCCTTACACCTGGTGTGTGTAACGTACGTGGGGATTGCATTGTATTTTGCAATAAGTCAATCAACTTGACCCTGATTTTCAATGAGTAAATGTAAAAGTCTGAACATAAAGTGTTGAATAAAAAATTGCATACAGTGAAAGTGTAAGGTGAGAAGGGCAATGAGGTGATAAAGTTTGTATGTAGTGTCTGCGTATTGATTTTGTCTACTTAAGATTTCAGACTTGAGGTAGGAGGAGGAGGATTGATCTCTTTGATTTAATCTGAGAGTAGTAGAAACTCGGACATGAGGTTTTTTGCGTGTCTTACTTGAAGTATGTTGGCGGCGACTCCGACAAGACTATTGAGCAACTGGGTACCAAAGTTGACTGTGTTGGCAGCGGCCTGAGAGAAAACATTGACAAAGCTGTTGGGTGTCTCAGCAACAGTGTTGGGTCCCTAGGAAAAATCAGTGCAATCTACTATAAGCTCCGTGATTCAACCAATAACCAAACCAGAATAAGAGACCTCATCATTCGTAAATGACAACTGAGGATCTCGGGTCATCCCCTGGGACGTGGCAAGATTGTGTCCATAAACTTTATGGTCAAATCATAGCCTGGGGTCAAGCCGTATAGAAGAAGTTAACTTGACATCCCGCTCTGTCCCAGTGAGGGCAGATGTGCGGTGCAGCAAGAGAGGGTTAGAATAATAACAGAGAAAATGAGCTGTTGGTTAGTTATAGAATGCTCCAACTAAATAATTACGAATGAGGTTGATGAATATCCTCCGGAAGAGTATCCTCCAGTGTTGGCGCGCTCGTTCCTCTGGACGGATTCAGTGTTGGAGGAGGCATCGGCCTGGAGGGCAGCAGAAGCGCCGGTCAATCCCTTCAACAATTGCGTCTTAGTTTCCACCAAGGATTTCGTACTTTGGCTCAAAGTATTCGCAACTCCCTGTAGAGCGACATTCAACAATTATCATTCTGCCTCCCACAACCTCACGCACTACTTTAAAACCCTCAAGCTACACAAGATAATTAACTAATCTCCCCAGCCATCCCATCATCTGATTCACTCATACAAAAATCCACAAAGAAGAAAAGGCAACATTCACACAAGATTATCGTTAGTTGATTTACGATATGTTATTCACACACTCACACAAGTACACCTCAGTAACTTTAAAAATATATCTTAGCATCTTATCTTCTAAAGTTTATATAATTATCATCTTTCTCTAAGCAATTAAATGTACTCATTATTGGCGAGTTATTGTTATATAACCTCCTCGCTAGAATCATTATTATCCACGTAGTATGTTTTTCGAGCCTACTACGTAATGGAGCAGTCTTGCCTTGTTTTAGTACAAAGACTGTTTTTGAAATAACTAAAATCATTAATCGTGGTGACAGACTTCTAAAATCTGTGAGAACCTGATCAGAAGGAAATCAGGTAGAAGAAATACTATGGAAACAGCAATGTTTCAGTTCTAAATCGGATTGACCCGTTCTCGTATGTCAATTTGTAAGAGAGGAACGTATTCTTAGCCATTTCCGGTCATCGTTCTTGCCAGTCACTGGGTCAAGTCAAAAGAAAATAAGTATTGGTTTTCTGTGTGGCGATCAAGTCTTGTCGCAAAATTACGTGTCACTATGTGATAACAATGAAATGTCTACTTAGAATCCCGTGTCATAAAAGTTAACTACTTGACTAAGATACTGTGTTGATTGGGCGTGAGTAAGTTCTAGAGCTTCAAATACTTTTTTACTCGGTGATCCTACAGTGATTACTGCTACAAATCCACGGCTTGCTTGTGCTTTATATACTATTGAGACTAACGTGAATTGCAATGGTTGCTCAATGTAGTTACTGCGGAACTTTTTTAAGGTGTTTGCTTGTTCCTGGTGTAGGATTACGAATAATAAGTCAAGTATATATACTGAGCTAATAATTAATAGAGAGACTAATTTGAGTGAGAAGATTATTGCTACACATGGCTAACTAGTAATTACATTTCTGCACAATACTACACGCTATGCTTCTTGGAAAGAATGGCTATCGCCCCGTGTTGGCCGTAATAGGGTAATTAGAATTCAAATGCGAAACACAGGCTACGTGCCTACAAACAGACTAATTGGAGGTAGGTTAGTAAAAGAGTTAGTCATGCAAAAGCTAGGAATGTGTCTACGAACTGGCTAAACTAAACTAGATAGAAATACAACACAAGACTTGGTTCTCATCTCCTCACATTGGCAATACGAATGGCACCTCTAGAGCCAGTTTCAGCGGCTTCCCTGGCTGTTTCCGCTACACCTGTCACAATCCTGGCGCCTGTACCCAAAGCCTGTTCCGCGGCTACTCCGGTACCCTCGAGTATTTGTATGGCAGAGTTTCCGATATTTTTGATCCCGAGACCCAAAGTCTTTGAAATATTCTTTACCCACCCCAACAAAATACAACATTACTTACCACGTCATTACAAGTAAAATTTGTATACCATACCGTCGTCAACTCGTTACCACAGTCCATGTCAAAAACTTGATGTCCAAAAGTAGAGGAAAGCAAACACTTCCTCGTAGCTTTCGCCGGGCAAAATCCTCAACCCAAGTCCATCATCATTTTCAAATGGAGGAAGTAAATGCAAAAGCTTCCCAATCATATCAAACAAACCCCGCCACCAAAACAAACTAAACAGCTCTTTTCTTTCTCGGCAGTTGTAATCAAGCCTCTGCAAAACTAATCCTTGCTTAACTTTCTTCCCGAGCCTAAATTAACTAAACCTCATTTAATGGAACCTATAATCCATCTTTTACTCCTACTTTCTTAGAATACTGTCGAAATCTCATTAACGCCTTGTCACATTTAGCCGACTTCCGTAAGAATAGACTACAGTTTTGAGTATAAGCCTGAAGGCATTATCTATTTACACAGCGGGCCCTAATTTCTCTACCCTGTCGCGAAACAAACAAATATTTTAAAGTAAAACAAACACATCTAAGCAAGCAACTGAGGAGAGGATTAATTGGTTTTCCAGCTTTGGCAAATACATCGGCTAGTCATTACTGAAAACAAAAGCTTGGCGAACAAGTGGATCTGACTCAAAAGATGTAAATCAAATTTAAGCGTCGGCAAAAAATATAATAAAATAAGCAAACTACAATTTAGCTCTGCAACTTTCCATCTCATTACAATTATCTACTCGTTGCAATTCTACTACACGTAATCCTATTCCGCTCTCGAAGCGTAAAATATTTGCATTTCTTTGGTTTTAGCCACGCTCTAATCCGTCACATAACTGCGCTACCTGTCGTGCAAATAAATCTCAGCTAGATATGCAAGAGCCCCGTGTAAGCAAGGCATATGGAATATAACCACTGTCCTGCACCCTGTCAAAGTTTCTCTAGCTGTTGCAAACTACACAAGCTCTTGGAAGAATAAAAGCATTCATTGTAATTCAGTTCAGTCAATCATCATTCAAAACGTTGAAGGAGACGAAGCTCCTAAAACATGTAAATCCTTCTCCAAAGCTTGCGACATGGCGAGCAAACAATACTTTAGTGTCAACACTGACACGAGCATCCAGAGCCACACACACTCACACAAGCATACTCATAATAGAAACAAGCACACAGGCGTCTAAACGGCAGAGACATCTTCTCTACGAAATGACATGCCGCCATCTCACATTTATTGTATTGCAAATGCAGTGAGAGCCGACTAGGATTCTGCATCTAAAGTCTCCAACTGTTTTCTTCAAGAGGCAAATCTGCGAGTAATGCTTTTTCTCAACTATTTGAATGCAGCAAGCAAAGAAGTAAGAAATACGGGACTGAATTAAAAAGTTTTTGAATGATGATTTTCGCAACTTGAAGTTTGTCGTTTTGCTGTAAGGAAAAACTACAAGTGTCTCGATAAAGATTAAAAAATCATAGGTTAAAAAGGTCTTGTCCAATTGTCTTTCCAATAAATAAAGGAATATTAATAAACCATGGAAAATACACCACCTCCAGGGCTTTTTGTATCCTCTCAGAAGGATTCTCGGGGAGGACGTCATTGTCTGCAATGCTTCTTACTCCGTTATTTTTCGTCTCAGACTCGTCCTCGTCTTCCAAAAATACCTGCCGGAACATTCCCATCTTCACCGTGAGTTCGTCATTGTCATTTGTATTATCAACATATTTCATCGCTGTCATTTCTTACAAACTACGTTTAAAATTACTGTAATTACGTTACTACAAGTAAAACTATATTTCAATTACTGGTTCGCAAGTTACTACATTATATTGTAATCCCTAATTTCTACCGTTAAGTAAGTACTGTATTCTACGTGCGAATATGTTATGTCATCAGTGATCAGTTCAGTGCATTCAAGTCGACCTTGTCCGCCGCTACCTGAGCGAGAAATAACACCTAGTACAAGATTTATCCTTCCCAGCATTTAATTACCCATCAATTAGGAGCTTTCATGCTTCCATACAGTTTTGTTTGTACTTCTTACATATAATTAAAACTAGTCTGTCAGTTAACATCAAGTTTAGTTTTAGTTTTCAAACTGGATTCATTGGAATAATACACTTGGTTAGAAATTGTGGTAGTCAGCCAGCTTGTAAGCGACTCAGGAGCTTCTACTCTCATCCAAATTAACCTTCTCTGTCTCCCATATTCTGCAGAACAAACCGCTAATTACATTCGCTCCCATCAAGTAGCGCATAATCTTCACCTAGTTCACGTACTTCGGCCCTTCGCCCGATAATAAATTACAGCGAATTTCTTCATCAAACTCATCCTTGACCCTCGATAGCTGCTATGGCACTTTTGAGAAAAAACTCAATAACTTTCCTCGTGTCCCATTTAGGCTAGCCCTTCCAACTCTCATCAAATTTTCTTTCTTATCCTCCTCGGTCTCCTCTATAAAAGTGTTTAGATCTTGGCCCTTGGACACCTCTGCTTCTCACACTAATAGTTGGTAACCATTTAGCGAATGCACGTAGCATTTACACCACTGGGAATGCAAGAGTTATGACCTTTCTTCTTATTTACCATTTCGATTATGAGAGCCAGCGCCAGCTAGAAGCTAGTTGATCAATAGCTAAGTTAGCTATAGGATTCATTCAATTTCAAAGTTAAGCATTAGAGCTTGAATTGGCAAGCACATACAGAATGAATAAATCCTGTACAAGAAGAGTCAACTCTCAAAGACACACAAGCTATTTTTCCTTTTCATTCCACCATCAAAGCCGTTGTTACATAAAGCCAAGGGAGCACGTGCTAATCCATACAGCATCATAGAAGACACCTGAGTAGATCACCTGCGTAGATATCTTTCGACTTGGACAGGTTAGTTGTTCTCTGTGGGATTTTTTATTTGAAATCCTTCCAAAATCCCCACATCTTCCACTTAATCTCTCCTAGAAGAGAGAATATTTTGCAAGAATCCTATCCATATGCCATACGGAACAATTCTTCTAATGTTCTTAATCTTAACCTTGATTCTGCACGTAATCATACACTAGTCTGGAATCTGAACTACCCATATCAGTCTTCTCTCAATAATGGTGCACTGATGCCGGCTTTTTTGCAGACGCTTCTATGCTCCATTAGTTTGTAACAAATCCTGTATCATTGTCGTCGAATGAGGTTTTTATAGGATTTGGAATCCTCGCTCCATACTTCTTCCATGTATGTTTTTTATGGAACCACAATTTTTACAACTATTTGCCACATTACTCTTGCATGCTAAAATCACATTATGAACCTAAGAGCTTGTCTGCACTTGAATCTACGAAATGACGCATGAGATCCAGCGTCTAATACATAGGTAGATAGATCAGCTCTGGGCTTGATGAGTTGAAGCTAAGAAAAATAAAGTATATCGCACAAGCTCTGTGATTATGTAAGCTCATCTATTTGGTAATTTTTTACACCAGGAAAGAAGAAAATGAAGAAGTTTAAGAGCATAGTTGAGGCCCCTGTTGCATTTAACCTTCTGTCCTGATTGTCAATTACCACATGCTTTGTTTACTTGCTTGCATAAGACAAACAAGATTTTTAAACAACGTGTACTTAACCAGAGGTAAAACAGTTATGACCAAGTCAATAATAGCTTTGCCCACCAACTCGTGCGTATTTCCCTCCAGGATTAATGGCGAACATGCGACAAGAAGCCGCTAAGTTCTGTTTGCAAGAACACACATGATACTTTGATGCAATATTTTGAACCTTCAACTGTATTCAATCAGAAACCTCATTCAAGCCGGCTCATCAATGCAGAATAGAAATAAACAGCCTTCGTTTCGTAATCCTTCTGTTTCACATTCAAATTACCACTCGTAACTATCTCTTCTTCTTCTTCTTCTTCTTCTTGTGCTTAATAGACTGCATAGACTGTACCGCAAATAGAAATATTTAGAACAAGGCAATAAAATATACCAAGTAAAAATTTAAATCTATCTCTCCATCTTTGTAGCTCGTAGCTCGTAGCATCTTCTTCCTACTATACAGATCCTGGCCAAAGATTTTTCAATCTTCTATTCAAATTGCTGTTCAACTAACTGAAGGAAAGAAAACTTGAGATTTTTTTGCAAGGCCCTATTTATTTCTAGCATCTTCGTTAGTCTCAAGACAAACTTATCTTGAACAAAACCTATCCTTTCTTTACCATATCCTTCACCTTCCTTGGATCCTTCTGAGTGTATTAAGAACACTATTAAAAAAGTATTGTAAATATTTTTTCCTAAATCATCTCCTTCAATGATTCTATCGCTCGCACATTAATTTTTATCCTTTTTTATCTGTCATGACAAGGATGGAGCAGCTTCTCATTTTATTTGGACTTGAAACCCAGGGTTTTCACTAACTATTTCTATGCACTTTTTCATTCTTTTAGAAACACCAACATACAAAAGAAATGGCCCTGGAAGACCCTAATTGTATAACATAGTTACCATGCTCCAAAAACTTGAGGCAATACAGGCTTTAAAACAATGTCGTTGAAGCATACACCGATAGTGATTCTGAGTATCATAAACTGAAGAGCGCTTAATTGGATTAGCCAACTCAACCTTGTGGAATCAATCCTCTAAAAGATCTTATCCACATATAATTAATACTGTTCCTGCCGGAGGCTGTTAATCTATCCTAGCATCAAACTTATTAAGCCCTCTTCAGACCCCTGACTCTCAAACGAGGGAAATGCTTTAACTACCTGGTTTCTGCTACTTATTTTAAAGAGTTTTGACTCGTCATAACTAAAAATGACAGTTAATCCGTGAATGAAAAATCAAACTGGATTATCTTCATTATGGGTTGTTACTAACCTGACCGAAGTCACCATTGTTTGTCCTACGTGTTTTCAAACATCCTGCATTTGGCTTGTCTACATATGTCTACGCCCAACGCTTCACTTTACTGGGCTGGTTTTGGCAAAATTTTGGAATTTCATATGATATATACATAATTCATCTTGTTTCCAATTTCGAGCAGAATTGCGTCAGGACGTTTCCATATGAGAAAATCTTGCGAATCCTTTTTACCAAACTAAACTTTCCGGCCTAAAACATGCAACCGTTCGTTATTCGTTCACTTATTGAATGAGCACAGGGATATGCAGCTCTTCGAGTTTTCCCAGTATCAGGGATTGATAGTAAATCTCAAAGCGTTTCTCAATCTCAATCTGCATTATAAGTCTTGTTTATAGGAACTGGGGAGGCGAAACTAGTTTGTTACCCAGCTTGCGTGCATACATGAAGCTCGTATAGGAATCGCTTAAAAAGCGCATTTCCAAATCCGCCCCGCACGTTCAACGAGAGAATAACATTGTATGAAAAATTCCATTATTACCAACACGCGCGTGTGCAAACTTGAAGCTCGTTGTATTTCTCTTTCTGCCAACAATTAAGCGCAAGCAGAGATTCTTAGGTGTCTTTGGGAATGCTGTATGTATGCAGATCCTGTCTCCCTCCTCCGTCCTCCCTCTTTCAGGGTTGGATAAGAGATGAAAAATATTAATATTCTTTTGCTCCCAGCAAGGATTCACCCTACAAACTCAAAACAACTTTCTCATCCAAAGAGTGGGCCTAGTCCATACGTCGTTAGTTGTCATGTAATACATTACTACATGCTTACACAATATCCTATCTGACTCGTCTCATTATCATAATTTCCTACTTATCCCCGCACTTCTCACCATCTCATCCATAAAAGGTCTGTCTTCATCGCTCAATAGTTCCTATAATCAAGATTAATCATCCTAAATCCTTCCTTCTCTAATACAGATTACATTACTTTTAGTATCTCAAACATGGGAATAACCAGAAGAAGACGAAATAAACTACCCGAAGGAATCGCCGCTAAGAAAAACACGGCCTAGCGTTACCAAAAGATGCTTGCTGTGTCTGACCATGAGCTTAGGGCCTTAAGAGATTTTTTTTATACTTATACACTAGTTAATAGAATGTCCTCCCTCCTGTGTCACCATAACTGGATTTCGGTCAAGCTTACATGCAAGTTCTCACCCCTGAAAATCACTCATTCTCGTCCCACGCTGTTACACTTTTTCTCACAACTTTACGTAATTCTAAATTATATAAATTAAAACAAACACTACCCTTTGCTAACAACCCTTTGCATCCTTTTGTGTAAGCAGAAGCTGGTTACGTTACAGCTATCTTCCATTATGACCATTATATTCCTTGGAGTCCCTTCAGGTAGAAAACATAGCATGTTTTGTAGTAATAGGAGAAGAAGCTCTTGTGATTTACTAAATTTTGTTGTTAATATTTACTCCCTGTATCACGCTACGAGTGCAGTCACTGTGTTGGGTCACACCATCATTGTGTTTGTTGAAAATTATGTAAAGATTTGTGATTCTATCCAAGGATTTTCCTGAAGGAGGATTCTACAAACGGTGTCTATACCCTATAGAATCATAATTCCCTTTACTTTCTTCTTCCCTTGACTTGAGATTCGACGATAGCCTAGTACATAATATTACGACTCAGCTTTTTGCAGTTTGAGCACTCCCACATTTTTAAAAGTTGATTAAAAAATAAGTATTAGAGGACGGGAAGTTATTGAGAATATATAAAATGATAATTTTCATCCCCGTCAAACCAGCTCAATTCTTTCCCCTTCTACACCTCTTGCCCTCAAGAATGACGCTTTCCTATTTTTTTAATTACTGCGTATTTGAGCTGCCCACGTTTTCCCTCCTTCTCATCCCTCGAGATATACCTACTGACCGATGAATGAAATGTGTCTGCGGAAGTGCAAGTACTTGTAAAATTATTAGCATAAAATTCCGGTTATCCCTATGCATGAGCATGGGCTAGTTAGCTGGTGCAGTAGAAAGGAATAAGATCCGCTATTTTTTGGATGGACTCCATTCCATTGATCCACCTCTACTTCCTTGGGAATTACATCCAGCTGCTTTCATTTACCTTTCTGCTCATTGGGTTTTCCACGAGGATTTATGACTTTTCGCACTCGTATATTCTTATTACCGTGCTCATCATCAACGATTCCTTTTGTCCACAAAACGAAACTGGGAAAAGCTGCACGGCCTGATCCCTGATCTGATAAGGAAGAGTGAGGAAGAGTTCCTAGACGCTTCCACAACAACTTGAGAACGTTTCCTCGCGTGCACATCCTGACTACAGAGGGATAATGTATCGGAAGTAGAAGCGTCAGCGTTTCTCTGATCCCCACCATTGCCGCATCAACAATCCAATTCTCAATCAACAAGGAGTCTCTCACTACAAATCTTTCTTTACTCCATTCACCCCTTCCCAGTTGCTAAACTAACTAACCGCACATTGGTTTTAATGTATTTAGCGCTGTGACGTAGACAGAGCTAAACATCTCTCCCCTTCCTGTCTGTATTCCTTTTCTCCCCCTCTCCCCTCTTCCTGAGAAGTGCATACCTATTGAAAGCGAAAGTGGTGGATGATGATGATTCAACAAACTGGTCCACCGCCGCCACGTGTGTATTGACGAGAAAACAACATTTCCGAAAATACATGCACAATAATTGGAGGAAACGAGCGAAGAATGAGTAGGCGGCGGATAGTGGTTGGCCTGTGTTCTTTTTGCTTCTTTCTTGCTGGGAGGAAGGAAGCAGGAAGTTGAACAAGTTATCCCACCAATATACTCTACTTGTTTTGTGCAAAATCCACAAATTTCTCTACTTACTCCTACTACGACGTCAGCTTTCATTTCACTTCTTCTTCTATGGGAAAGACGAAGGCAAAAAATATTTTTTCCTTCAATATTTCCGTCTCCACAAGTAAAACTACTTTTTTATATCATTAGAGCATGACCACACGCGAATGACCAGCCAACGCATAGCGTAGATACATGTAGATATCCTCCTCTCTTACTTCAAGTAAGTTACTTGCCCAATAAATCCTTTCCCCAAAATCTCCTTGGATTTTACACACTAACCCACACACTTACTTTTACTTGATGGTAACTACAGCAAAAAACAAAACGTTTTAAATGCTACACAGCAGCTCCCTTTCTTCGTCTATTTTTCTTCTTAATCAACTCTTCTTGTTCGCATTCCTTTAGGGTTAAAATCATATCATGCCCAAAGGTAAATCTTAAGTGACTCGCTCTACACAGTTAATATGTCGTTTTCTTTGAATTCTATGATAGCGTTTCTATCATCAACCTTTATATAACCGACGTGTCTCATAAATTTCTAACCCCATAGCTACCTAGCTAATAATCTACTTTCATTGGCGGCAATCTCAGGAGCTCCAATTAATGCATATTTCAATATCAATGTCTTTAAAGTCTAATAAGTTAAAAGTTGATCCAATTAACTTGTCGTCAAGTCGCAGCCGCATATGTATCGAAAGAAACCTTCTTCGAGGCAATCGATAACGATAGCCCTGAACTCAGAATCTAATTATGTTATTCATAATCTACTTATTCAATGGTTACCTCAAAATAATTATAAAATACAAGGATTATTACAAGTATTTGCTAGGCGGTATAGTAATTTAGCTATTTGCAAGAAATCTTTCGAAGAATTTCGAAAATACGAAGACTTGGCAAGTTAGATTCTTGCTAAGAACTGTGCTTATTTTTGGGATATTACTGAGTAGACTCTCACTGAACTTTTTAATTAGATCAAAGCTGATGACATTAGACGAATCTTAATATTAATGAATCTGTTTGCTTTACCCTATCGGGATTTTCCCGGTTAAAAGATTGAAAGATTGGCTTACCGATGGCTGCTCAGCAGATTCCGCTTTCAAGTCATCCTCAGGTAAGGGCAAAGCATAAGTGACTGTGAGAGAAGCAATAGCAACGAGTAACACCCAGGTCTTCATTCTAAAAAGAAAATTTCAAAAAAGGTCCGTTAACACTGTTACTTGGCTTCAAGGAAAACGTGGCTGATGGAAATGAGAAGCTTTTAATTCCGCCTGAGCCTTCTTATATACACGCAGTATAGCTCAGAACTGAAAATTTCCCGACCATTTTTACGCACCTCCTCCCCTACCACTTACAAAGTGTACACTTGCAGCAGGTCGATCACGTGCTACCAAACTCGTTGCTAACCCTCAACCCCTGTATTATCTTTCACAGCCTCTTATAAAGACGTAATCCTAATTTGATAACGTCAATTATCATATATATTTATATCCGGTCAACAATCACTCACCCCATCATCCACCTTTCCACTCATTACTTTTAAAACTTTCCGATTACACACATTCTAGACCAAATACTAATCGCAGTTTACGGACAATACACAAGGAGAAATTCACCTAAGCCTCCCTCTTTTTATGCTTCTCCAAGCACATCATACATACTACCCCTGCATGCACCGTGTGCTTGTCATACAGAATATTCCATGAGATTCAATGAGGACTCATTCTAGCAGTTTCTTGCAGAAATTCTCTTAAAAATTTACAAAAAAATCCCAATGAATCACCCATTAAACTTAGAAACACACACACGCCTCCTATCTTCTTACTCAAAAACACACCAGCATAATCTGACTCCTGGCCGCGCCAAATAATATTCCCTCGTGTCAGGACTTTATGATTGATTTTCCCATAATCATTACCCTACCCTACCTCTCATGCCTGAAACCAGCAAGCTGGATCTACATAACACTACAATTTTCCAAAAGATGAGGTTACATAACACTCTCTTTACGCATCCTCCTTCACTCATCATCTTTTGACATTTGTGCAGGCCCTGCCTTTTGTAATTTGCAGAGGATTTTGCACGATTTCTCTTAGCATAACTAGTTGCATTGGATTTGTGCATACAATTTAGCTCATCACCATTGCATCGCCCTCACTCTTTCTCTCTGTACAGGCAGAGCATGTCCTTAATTGATCGAGAAGGGTTTGTGCCAGGGTATAGGCAAGGAAAGGATGATATGATGACAAATTTCACGTCTCTTTAAAACTTAGTTTCCTTCACAACATCCTCCTCCATCACCCGTCAACAAGTCTCAAGCGGACTGACCCAGTAAAGAAAACGGTGCGTGAGCTCACAGCTCACGTCATCAACGCACTTGCCTTGCAATCCTATGCAATTCTTCAAGGGATTACCCCGTTGCCCAACGGCTAAATGATGATTTATCTCCCACAGCGCAATATCGCCCAAGACAGGAGCCACACACAAGACATGCATGCGTCCCAATTCCTATCCATCCGCCTGTAACTCTGCCTTACCTCTATCATATTGTCAATCTACACCTTGGATTTCAAGCTAACGTAGCGAGAGAAAAAACAAGTCTGCTCCCACACACACATACCTACTTATATATATGCATTCTCTCCTGATTTGATCTGCATATCACTGACTTGCTTGCTTACTCACTGTACGCCTTATACAAGAATATGACTATCCAGGGTGTCCACATATCTCAAGTCCATTACCTATTAGCAATTAGCAGCATCCAAGGAATCTGAAGGGCCCTACTCCCTTGCTAACCACAGGAGGAGACAGCTAATAAGAAGAAATGCTTTTGCCTACCAAAATCAAATACTACCCAGCCCGAAAGCAAATTACGCAACAGCAATGTTTTGTTGTGCAAAGAAAAACTTGAACTTCTAGAATCAGAGAGGAATCACCCCATTTGAATATTTTATAATTATTCGTATTCCAATCACATGCGTTTTCTTCTGTAATATGATCCCATATCATTAAAGCTAAAACTATAGCCAAAGGTAAAGCCATACACAACCAGTGACCTATTCTTGTGCCATCATATATTTCGCTCATGAATCAACATTTCTCTCCTCGTCCGGGACATTATGTCTAATTAGAGCCTACCAACTACATAATTAAAGGGATTTGCCGTCCATAATAATTCCGTTAACTAGCCAAGTCTGTTGTGATTAGGATTATTATTATTGAGACTCATAAGGATTGTTTCTGATGGGATCATCCTCGTCCTACCCTGCCCTACGGCTACGGCACTAATTTGGTGGATGTATAGTATTTAAAATGAATTGATTCTTCGTTACTACTGCAATCAGCTAATGAGTGAATAGCTTGAGCTTATTCGTAACCATAAGGATCTTGTCTTCGTCGTGCTTCTTACATCAAAAGCTGTTCGTCTTTTTAAGGCAACGCTCCGGCTGAATCTCTGCTTAAAGTTTATGCTATGGTCCCTGCTGTCAGAAGATCATCTTATAGAATTGTCACTGATTACGATATTCATAAAACCCTCACGTTCACAGTCTATTAAAATCTTCATAAGCATTAAAATGATGGGGGCAATAATATTACGAGCTTGAGTTTGCAAAGCGCCTTACTCACTGATGCAGAAGCTCTTTACAGGTAGTAGGGAGGTAGCATTGGTTACTGGCTACGGCTACACCGCACCAGACCGAGAGACAGAGGTGAAAGTTTATAATTCTCAGCAGCAATTCATTTCATTTTCAATCATCATCAACCTACCTCCCCCACCCTCTCTTCGCCCAATCCCTCCAAGTCTCTACATCTTTCTTGCATAACGCTAGACCGACTCGACTAAATACTTTGCAGCGTGTAAAAACAATTCAATCCTTCACTCTATTATCTGTCCCTTCATTCATTCATAGTAAATTCTTTTACAACCAAACTTGTATCCTCTGACTACCTACGTACGAAAGCTTTCAATGAAGAACACACGCACCTTTGCGCAATCCAACCTACCTGTAAGCTTATACGAAGACCGACTAAAAGAGATATAGTTTGCTATCTGTACTTATACTTATACCTTGTAAGCAAATTAATAACTTGGAAGTTAAACAATCAAGTATTCCCTAGTTGTCTTTTCTACCCGTTTGGGCAGATGGTCGGAACCTGCTTCAATAGCTTTTAGTAAACTGCTTCAAATATTCTTAAAGTTACTAAAGTTGAATTTGCATGCCGCCAGTCTCCTTGTGCTCTGATCTGTTCTATTAAACTTGATCCTTTTTGACTGTACTTTTCTAAGGAAATTCGCAAATCTCTTGACTTTTTCAAATAATTCAGGAAGGTTTCTAATGCGACTTGTTTCCATGGAAACGAAAACAAATTAGAAACTAATTATCATAGAAAAGTTAGGTTTGCTGTGTCGCATAACGGAATGGCGATGCAAATCTTTTGCTCCGCACTTTTAGAACGTTTGCATGAAGCTAACAAGAAGCAAGCAAGCGGGTTGGATTCCCTAGCTACAGGCTCCCGGCAGAGTATCTCACCACCATGACACAATCTCATCTGCACGCTTGAATCTGGTTTCCTCTTATGATGTTAACTTTGCTATAGCAACGAACAGCAGTAATATAAACTGATGCAGAAGCTGAGGAAGCAGCTTTACCGCAGATTTTATCGGGTAATTTGGAGGTGGGTTGTCAGTCGGGAAATTTTGAAAATAGTTGCACACTCTTTTGCGTTGAAGAATAGAATTCTCACCTGAATAATTTTACTTGATCCTTTACTCCGAGAGAAACAATAAATTTCCGGTACGATCCAAGACCGTTGGCACAAATCAATCAAAACTGGAGAGGAATGTCACGAAAGGTTTACACAAGTTTGCTTTTGCTTACAAAAGATATTACTGAAGGCTCTCACAAAACTGCTCCCAAACTGATTCTTTCTTCTTCGACTTCAACTCTTACACTGATCCTCTCGTCGAGCTCTGTTACGGAAGAAAACTACGGATGGGTGCAAAAGTAAAAGTTTCTGGGTGTGCAATTTCTACCACGACTACCACACAATCCATACAGGTCCCTATGGATTCCCGTCCACATACCTCTCTCTCTATCCTGGTCAGCTCAGCGCGTAAACGCTATCCCATGCAATATCCCTTATTGGTCAGCCATATTAACAGCCTTTTACCTCCATCCAAACGCTACCAGTATCCTTCCCATCGTTTACCATGCAAACACATTTAATATCCAACAAGGTACACCATGCATTTACTCAAGTATCCCCAGCATCTCTTCAAATCCACTCAAACGAAGTACACATACGCTCAACCTCCATTCCTTATTTCGCTTCCATGAACACGTAACCTACGTGGAAAATCCTTAAGGCCCCTTCAAACCAGTCCTTCTTCTCCTACCAAATCCTTTAGCGGCCCTTCCGCAAAGCATTCTCGTTCCTTTGACACTCAGGCGGAGGAGCGGAGTTTCTAGCTTTGCATGACAGGCAAGGATCAAACAAAACAACTGCATTCATTCAAAGGATTCTACGTGCGCAACATCTTAGCCGCAGCGCATCCACCAAGTGTTTCGTATATTTCATTAATTGACTCTCAATCCGGCATATGTATATAAACGTATTCTCAGCTGCACGTTGCAAATCCTATGTTTGCGAATCCCTGGGAATAATAAGGAGAAACAAAGGTTGCTTTGGCATCTCTCCTTACCATCTTCATGAGAAACACCTCGACCGTAGTCCATGCAAGAACAATTCAAACCAGAGCTCATCATTTTCTTATTTTGCTTCAAATCAAATGTCGTTCACAAGTAAAGCTAGCCAGTCAGCCTCCTTCTTCTTTTTTCTCTTAATACATGGAAGAATTTAGGCCATGCCCAAGCAACCAACCAGTATCACCTCTATTTCTCATTCACACAGGTGTGCACGTCCTAGACATATCTTCAAGTAAAACGGAGCATGCATCCATCACTATTAAAACAATTATTAATCGTAGATTTTTACATATATATAAACCTTAAACCGTCCACTAAGGCCCCATTTTTCTATCTCTGTTTCTTCTCCTCCTCCGCCACATAATCTTATTCATAACAGTTCTTCCCACCTTCTGTTTACTCTTCGTCGTCGTCATCCGCAATGGTTTTTGCACATAATACAGTAGACTCCCTTGCTTACATAGGATGGAGTCTGAAATTAGCTTAGAACAGCTACATCGGCGTGGTTGTTAAATACAATCTGGCTTCCATTACATTTACATTTTACATAGGATTGAGCTGATTTCAACGAGTAATAAATCTAATACAACCTTCAGCTTGGGAGAAACCAATAAACCAACGTAACGAACCCTTTTCACCTTTTCATGATTCCGTCAATTGACCTTTTAAACAAATATTTGATCACTGAAATCGCTAAAACTAGAAATGTGGTTTTAGGCCCGCCTTCATTGACACGATGCCATTTGAGCGGGTAGATTTCATTGCAACTTGAAATTCGCGAACCTATGAGCCTCGCCCATTGAGGACACATGTCCTAGCTTTTTAAGGATTCTTTGAAGCCTTATATTAAAATTGTGCAGCATGAAGCTGCAACCAGAAATAGGGTCAAATTATTGCTATTACAGAAAACAAATTTTAATGCATCCATTCATTACACTAAAATTAATGCTTTCCACTAGAAAACTGCAAGAGCTATATTTCTATGAATTCCATGCAATTTTATATAAAGCCGGCCTTTCGTAATACCTCAATCAAATGCACCTATTGTGCAGAGTTTCCCAATTCTCTCTCAAAAGGTAGCAGCTCAAGTGAGTAGACAAAAACGTGAGATCATTACTCGCCAAATTTATCAAAGTCGCCGACTGCAGAATCTTTTCTTCCTCTCATCCATTCGTACCTCTTTCAATACACATTTTCAAATCTTTTGTAAAACCGCAACGATTTCTAGTAAAACCAGCCAAAGTCAATATCATTCTAATAAATCAATTCTATTCCTCACAAAGATATTTCATTTTTTTCAAATCCAAATCCAAACCTCTCTTCTCATTAGTATTATTTCCAATAACTATAGTAAGCACTCACTTGACAGCAAGAGTGACTACAATTCTGCAAATGTTAAGAGATTGCAAAACATGTGCAAAAACTTGTACAGGTCTTAGACTTCGGTACTTAAGTGCGAAAGGGTTGCTTCATTTTCCTAAAATTCCCAAAAGAAAGATTTACGAACGAGAATTTTGCAAGCGATTTCAATGTTCACAAATTTTTAGCCCCGTTTAAAGTAATTTGTCATTATTAAGAAATGATAAAGTTCGTGTTACTTTTGGATAAAACGGAGAAGTTCAGAGGGTGTGAAGAGACGAGACAAAGACAATTAGACAGACGGGCTGGAGCTGTTACGTTTAGCAAAGAGAACAATCCCACAATATTCCAGTTCAAGGTTGAATAATTCTGGATTGGTTGCAACTTTCCAGCGTTTTTGTGAAGCGGTTTAGTGGGTTTCAGTGATTGAATCCATTTTTCTAGTTACAATCCCTAGACTGTCCTATAAAATCCTGACAATAAAATTCATTTGCGTGTCTTCCTACAATTACCAATACTGACGTCAGATCAAGATAGATGGACATTATTACTCCAAGCTTAAGTCTTTCTTTATCTCCTGGGACAGTTTCTTGCAAAGTAACTAAGGAGAAAAAGCAAGAAAGCACCCAAGACAGAGCCTTTTTTTTTTGTCCATCTCTACAATCCTGCCTGTCTTAGCGCCATAACATTGCACTTACTCGTTTATTTTCGCAACATCTTCTCCACTCCACCCTCCATTAAACTTTATAAAAATTATAAACAATTACATGAAATTTATTACAACACCGCACTATGATTTCTTTTGCGTTCCGCCTTAACTTCTACGCTCTGATCATATTTATCATTACCTTTAATCCCAGTCCCAAGTGGCACTACTCTTTTTACCCTTCTTAAAATCTCAATTTGCCTCACCACACCACACAATGCTCATTTACGATTATGTAAAGGTCATATTATTTCCTCAGTGAGGCAAATCAAATCATTCCGAATCCCTTGCATCACAAATACACATTTGGTCCATAAAGAAGCAAGCATCCGCGAGAAAAACTTTATATCTTTACGAATAAATCGAAAAGATTCAACTAGAGCAAATGTCGCCACAACAAACAATAAATCCTTCCTATACGACGCCATTAAAATCCACATGTTGTTGATTTAAAACTTAAACCATTCAAAATGGACATCTCAATAAACCAGAGCATAGCTGGATTGGTTGATTAGTGAAATATTAGCATGAAACCCTTCAACAATGTTCGCTGCCCTGGCTCCATTGCTGCATGAAACAAACAATTTGAAATCATTCATTTCAGCTATATTGTTTAAAGCAATCTTGTAAAATATTCAACATATTTACGACATTGTAAAAAGTCTTCCTTTTACAAGTTGTACGTAAAGCATCTACCACGTAAGTGCGTACCAGTACAAAGATGACTTGAATCTTCCTTGTGTAAGCTCTATCATCTTAGAAGCCATGCCTAATTACCACATTAAACCTGTATGTCACGGTCAAATGACACGTTCTTCTGGCTTCTATTAGTTAACTTATTACCTTTCAATCACTCTTCAATCAAAGGGGAGAAGATAATCAATCAAGGGGCCAATCCAGGAAACTCGGACATATGATGTTTAAAAAATGTACGGCAACAAGCAGACAGTAGGCTGCGCAGGTCAATTGGCTTGGCTGATTCTACTGCTTGCGCGCTTGACCTCTTCCTGTCTCCTGTAACTTAAATTAAAACAAACTACTAATTAATCTGTCTACCTCTTTCGGCCACCATCTTTCAATAATACTAATGCTAAACAGATTGTTGAGACTATGCAATAATTTTGATCCATTTCCGTAGCAATCTTCTAGCATCCGTTTCCTGCCCTATGTAATAAAGAAAGCACCAGAAGACTTCGTCTCACAGAAGCAAGTGAAAATGTAAGTTACAGGCGGGAGAGAAATGTATTCCTTTGACCACTCCTTAAATTACTACATAAAAATGAACTTCTATAACTCCTAGTTGAAAGTAGAAGAGAAAGGCAAGCGTTTGATTTACAAGAATATATCGCACATAATTACAGCGGAAGCATAATTAGCACTTAATTGATTCAAAAAATTATCCGTCACTCTTGTTTCGTATATTTACCAGCTAATAAATTGAATTTGTTCATCACTCTTATAATCTTCTGAAGACGAGGATAGAGAAGTATGGCTGTCATTAATCTTGCTTTCAGTTTAAGTGTAACAAGCTTTATATCGATCAAAACAATTAGCGAAAGTCGGTAATAATCGTTGAAGGAGAAGTAGATTAGAATGAAAAGCAAGATTTTATCCAACCAAACCTATTTTACCACTTGAAACCCTAGCAACGTGTGAATATGCAAAGAAGCTTCTTTCACTCTCTTTCTTTTGATCACGATTTTGCTACCTGTCGGCTACAGGCTGTAGCTGTAGACAGAGGGACATGATTCCTAGTGCATTCATTAGTCGATCACTATGGTTCCGCGACACGTTCATATATTCACATCAACAAGAGAATAGGGGAGTTCCCAAGGTGGAATAGCCATAATTACTCATAAATATTAGCAATCAATTAAAAATGCAAACAGGAATTATGAAGTTTAAGCGATGAGGAGCACTTTTAAATCTTTCTCCTTTGGTATCCCGTAGATTTGATTTGCATTTTAATGACCTATACTTTCCTACCCGGTGGTTTGTTTTGGATAAATTTCTTAAAGATGCATTGATTTCTTGATCATATCAAGACCTGTTTTTGATCAAAAATCAAGCTGGGGTTACGTACCAGAAACACATTACGGCGCTTCCTTGGTTATTGGTTGGTGAGCAAACTTACGTTTTTTATAGTTATCATCATGACCGCCTCCCTCCCTTTCTGAAAGGAATCCTTCTTAACTGACTGCAAGACTCTCACTCCGGATGCGCGCGCGGAGCGCACACTTTGTTGATCAGCCTACATAAAATGTGCTTACCAACATCAACTTCCTTTATCTTTACCTTACTCGACCACAACTTCAGCTTTCCATCTCCCAGGAATATTTCCGAGTATAGTAATTTGCATCCACTTCCGCTCTTCCGCCCGTCTCCTTCATTAGCTATTCTTTTGATTTTTTTTTCTCCCCCAATTCCACCTTTCCTCTCATCATCTTCACATAATTCACTCAACCCATGGATTTTACAGTCTGTCTTCCTCCTCTTCTTTCCCACTAGTTCAGCTGTATGAATAATTAATCCACCTGATTCCATTCACGCTTTGTTTTGTCTTCTCCGTCGCTAAGTTATCTTCCATAAGTCATTATTGTTATGGGGGAGAAAAGAGGAAGATAAAATCGCCATTGAAAATTGACCGAGGAAGAAATCCCAGATATGTGTAAGGACGGCAGCCATAGGAGCGGAAATTATTTCATTGAAGCCGCAGTGTGGATTCCAAAGGCAAGCGCAATAATAATTCTCTCGGCGCATTCATTCAAACAAACGTAGAAGGAGCTATACGTCCTCATCCAATTACAAAAACTTCACCTCTTTGGCCGGAGAAAGCTATCCGCTATCCCACATGAAATTAATACGTCATTTCTTGAGGAAAGGGAGAATAATATACAGTAGTAGTCGTGGTAAGTGATGGCGGCTAGAAATCGACACGTGTATCAAGGAGCATAGCCAATCTCTTAATTACCATCTTATATTCAGCCCCATCCCCTATCAGTTCATCTGTGCTAGTGCCAAAGTTGCAAGCGATAACCGGTAGGAGAGCATAGCTTACCTGTCTCAAATTTGTCAAAGAAACAACAAGGTAAAAGAAAACTGATACCAGAGCAGCTCCCTCATCTTGTCTATCCACTAGCAACCTCCTAGTTCATATCCTTATCTGGGAACCGGCATGTTTGTCAGCAGTTTTTCAAAACGTCATAGGAAAACCATCTCTTTTAAAACTACACAGTGAGGCGCGCAGAGTCGCGCAGACACACATTACCTTCTATTATCTCGTCAACTCTTGAGAGCTGTCCCTCGAGAAAGAACCAGTAGCGACAGGGACATGAATTGGCTCCTGCTGCCGATACTTGTTCTAATAATTATATTGGAATTTAAAAGTTACGTGCTCCTCCTTATTTCCATCCTGGCGTCCATTGAAAAGAAGACGTGCAGAGTGGGTTTTGCATTGTTTGGTAAAACTGTTGAAAATTTCTCTCGCTAGAACATCAACAGGTAGTTGGAATCGGTCGGTCAATTAGTGAGTGAGGGCGATTGACGAGGATGCGGATACAGAGAGCAGTTTGAATGCATAAATCTAAATGATTCAACATCTTCTTCGGGTAAACCATAGTAATCATTTTAATTCATCATTTATTTTCTCATCACTACCCCTTGCCTCTTCCCTACCCACTCCGCGTACCCTTGTTAATCTCAATCAGCTCTTGTTTCCTATATGTGTACCGTGTATCCACCTACCTTCCCTGTCACTTTTCTTTTGTGTAAAAATATCCCAGTTTCTGTCACTCTCCTCTCCCACTTTTTGCCCATTTTCACGAAACACTTTTCCCAAAACTTTCTCCTCTCCATCCATCTCTAAGTTCTTCCTACTCGATTGTTCTACATCTATCAAGAGCCCATGGAGGAACATACTGGACATCAAGGAGGACATTATTGTGCAATTCCATAAAAAATCATTGCAATGGATGAGTCAACCAGCCTTTTGGTATTTTATTAGAAATTTGAAAATTATGGGGCAGCTTCTTGCTCACATGAGTTCAGCTAATGCATCGCTTAATTTCTTCTCTTTTTCTTTGCTATCCCACTGGTTGAAGAGGGGAAGTTTTACGGAAAGGAGGAAATCAAGTTTGGTTTCTCTAAACTCCAAGGGTTTAAGATTTGGTTTTTTAAAGGCATTGCCTGCATCCTAGTCCTAGTGCCTTGCTGTCTTAGAAAGGTGTTGAAGGTTGTAAAATTTATTGTGTAAAATCTAATGGATGAAAACCAGGGAGATGAGATGAGTGCGCAAAGGGCATTTAGTAATAAAAAAAGTATGCGAGTAGTCCCATTAATCATGGTAATAAATACTTTAATTGTGGAGCTTCCAAAATCAGTATCATGCTTAGTGCATCAACTGACATATTATCACGTTTTTATGTGAACGTCTTCGTGTTGAAAACTATCACTGGCATTGCTCCTTGAGTGTTTTTACGCGCGGTGGAGGAATTGATATTTCTATGATTTCTCTCTCCATAACCTGGCATATACTATAGTAATCTTGATTCTCTACGTTGTTAATCAAGAGAGCAGGCCTGAGGCCAAAATAAATAGGGGAGGAGGTGGAACATGGCTACTGTTTTTGATTTGCTAAATTCTTGATAACGCGGCTCTAATTTGGCCGTGAATCAAATTCGCATCATCAGAAGCTATATTGCTACCATATGATCATCACAGCTCCCTCGTTTATTTAACTCTCCCCTTGCTGGTCAAGTTTGATCATGACAGGTGTGGAATATTATTATGCTGTTATGCCTGCAGCACTAGCTGGTTGAATCCATTCCTCAACGGTAAATCTGGTTTGTAGAGGACGCTGAAATGCGAGAAGTGTAGGAAAAACCATGCCGCTCAATGATTTTTCCTTCTGAAGAGTATGCATATGTATCTATCAGAGTATTAGGATTTCAGTAATTTCAGGTGACCAGCAAAGAGATGAGGGCAAGTAAGGGAATGAGGAATAAGAGGCTGATGAAGAAAATGCTTCCTCTTCACTCCAATTCAACCACGACAGCCACAAGATATATACCGGAATATCCACTTTCTCCGTCTTCACAATCACCTAATCCATCCGCTTGGAGAATTACTACCAATTCATACAATAATATCCGCAACTGGCCTATCAGGATTCTGGCGTTGAGCTTGCATGCAACACTCTACTGTTATAAGAAGCGTGCCCTAGCTATACTTGTATTGATTTTAATCGTTTCGAGGAATCCCAGAAACTGTGCGTGTTATCTATGCATCCAAATGAGAAATTATGAGTATCAGGGATGCATTTATTGATTTTGATCACTTCTGACCATCTTTGAAATGAATGACATCCTTCAATTTAAATGGATCACCTTTGACTCTTGTAAAAATGAATCCGACTCTGACATCATCTCCTCCTCATCCACTTTCCTATTCCTTTCTGCCCTGGGAAGTTTTTCCCTGGCGCCCTCTCTCTGCTTTCTTAAATCCTGCTCTTTCTTTCCTTGATCATTGTGTGTGTACTTCTTTCCAATGTCTTCTCTTCCGCTTGACTACTGTGACGTTTGCTACCACCCCTTCAATTCCTTTGGGCAGAAGCAGAAAGCTGGTGCAGAATACACGCTAATTTGTAAGGGATTCAACGGTCATGGTTATTTGTTTTTTTTCTATAAAAAAACGGCAATATTCTACATGGTTGTCAAACACGTTAAGTTTCCGACCCTAGGTCGCTCACTTACATTAACCCGTCCACTACGACGCCACCAGCAGAAACGTTACAAAAATCCTCGATAACACTACTTATTTGTTTGCATATAATTTTTGAAGTTTCAAGTTGCGGTTAAGCAACTTGTTAAAAGTTTTACACATCCCGCGCAGTTAGTCTTGATATCCCTATATAAAGAGAAATCTAGTAAATTCCGCGTAACTCTCTACATTTGTCCACGCATAATAATATGGAATCACATTCGATAAAGTATTGAATCCACAACACTCAACCTCAAAACCAAGCAACGTAACTAGTTTAGCCAACATTTAAACTCTTGCATTTCTTATATATTCAATCCACCACCAAGAAGCATTTGAGGGAAGTGAAGCTATAATTTTGAAAAAACATGCCCACTGTCACGGCTCCCAGGGTCTCGGGTCAAAGGTTTCCATCAAACTTTCCTCTCTCACCTTTCTGCCGGATCCCATCCCACTCTCAATATCCAATTGCTAGTTATTCTACAAATCCCTTACTTTTTTTTACTCTTACGTTTTACTCAAGGCCAGAGGTTACTTCTCCTGCTACGCGTTTTCGAAATGGAGACGAAGAAATGGATTTTTTATATGCTCATTACGCATACTCCAAGACCCATTAGACCAGGTGAAACGGCGAGGAACAAGATAAATATTTGTTTCGGAGTTCATTCTGTTAAATTCTTGTTCCTTGTTTCTGCGTGCTTCCCCAAGAATGACTCAGGCTAGATTTTTTTTCGATGGTTACCTTGGTGAAACGCCAGGCAGGTAAGGCTGGGGGTGGGTTGCTAGTAGATTCCCTTTAGCAATCTTTTAATTTTTAACGGCACTCCACTTTTCCCTATTTCATCTTTTATTCGCTTTTACTTATCTTTGAATAAACTTTCACGTAACTATAATTAAATAATAGCGAAACCGCTCCAATCATCTTCCTTGATAGACAGATAGGGCATGTTCATCTTTTGATGAGCTATCGGAGGGCTATTGACTGATGAACTACTCAATCTCTTCTATCCTCTACTCGGTAACCTTTCCTACGTCAAATTCCGCTTTAATTTTCAATTTCTCGATCCTCCCCTTTCAAATGATCCCTTCCTCATTTTCCCCACTTGCATGTTTACATAGGAAGACTTGTGCCTTGTGAGTGTGCTTATTTACTGAACTTACTCACTTACATGGGCTACTAAATTTCCTTCCGGCAAGACGCCAGCTTGCAAGCTGCCCCACACACATCACAAACAAAACGTACTACTACCTTTGTACTTTTACCACTTGCGTTTAAACTTTCTAATTAGTTTTCCAAAATTCTCTCGTATTACCTGTCCTATCATCATCCTCTTACCTGCACTGCAAAGGTTAGTCAGGATGACTCTGATCATTGGGTGTATGCGCAGGAGCCAGAAAATTATGCCACCTTTACTTCCGTTGACGACGTAACAACAAGTATTGACATATCCTCATATCTCATGTCATCAATTATCCACCATCTTACGTGTATTATGGCAGCTTTTTTTCCTCAAAATTTCCATATCATTCATTATTTCATATTATTCACTATCAAACTCTCCCTTGTTCCATACCTCACGGGCTTGCTAGACAGGTAGACAGGAAGGAACTGCTATTGATGAGGGCTGAAGTAATCTTTTATTATTCTCCCTTATAATTTTCAAAATCAATAGCAATAGCATCTTATCTTTCTCCACTATTTATTGCATACTTATTACTTTCTGGTTTCTCTCTCCCTGCATTTCACCTTGATGGGTTTCGGATAATGAGCAAAAAGGAATGTGGGGCCAAATGCTTCAGGATGGAATATGTCAAAGGCTCCTCTATAACCTTTTTTAGTTTACTTAACCTTAAGTCAAACACATCTCTTTCTCAATCCAACCTTTAGACTTTCTTCTTCTAACTTACTTCTCCTCGACATTGTGCCAATTTACTGGTTTCTCTAATTTCAACTTACCTATCTTCAAAGAAAGAGGCCATATCGTCAAGCTATCTCCTATCTTCTCATCGGTTTTAAGCATTGTTAGGTTAAACTTATGACCAAAAAGCTAAATACATATTTATCCTCATCAAAACTTACGGATCTTTATCATGTTCCTGCCTGTAATAGCTAGTTGTTGTATACATTGTACTCTTAAGTGTACTGTAGTAGGGTGTAGGAAATACTTTGTTACATTCTTTCCGTTAATCAGTTTGAATGAATTAAATAAGTTCTTATTTCATTTTCCTCATCGTGTACTTTATTTTTTTTTTAAATTTAATAGCGCATTTCCGCTCATATGGAAGGATTTTTTCAAGCAACAGGTGTAGAGGAATAACTGTAGAGGATACTCTCTTTCGCAATACATTTTTTATGCGGGTAGAAAGCAGGGAGAATTTACAATTCCGTACACTATCGAGAATCATAAACCTTCAATAACTAATTAATCTATTGAGGGTTTTAATTTATGTTGATTCAGCGTCTAATTATGTTTGGAATCTCTCTATCTGTTTTGCACTCTTCGCTCATCCGCAAAAGTCGTGGCAGACATCGTGAAAGCCCTAGAGGTTTCACAATTGAAAAACGACATGTCCCTGGTGAAAGAATAGAAGTGTAATAAATGTATTCCAAATGCGTTTCTATTACATTATTGCATTGAGGCTCACTCTGTGTATTTTCTTAGCCTTTGGGATTTCATCGCCCCAAAAAAAGCTGGGATTGCATATTAGTTTCAGTTTCGATCCTATTTTGGTATACAAATGTAATCCTCCTTCTCTACTGCTCCTCCTGTATTATGCATTTTAATGTGATCAAGCCATCGTTCATAGCGGTTCACAACTCTAAAGTAATCAGTAAAACAGTTAAAACATTTTTAATTTTTAAAAGCATGCAACAACCGTTATGCTATTTAAAGGCTGGGATTGAAGGTTGCATGCATTCCTTAATGCGATGCAGTAGCTTAGCCTGTGGGCGAAATTACGAAATAAATAGCTTAAATTAACTTTGCAACCCTCGTTCACACAAGCTCTTAAAGAAAATGTCTTCTAGCTTAATAACTGAAATAAATCACGGCTATGTGCATACCCAGATATTCGGCTTAGAGCCTGGGAGGTGGTGGGAGTATAGCAGTAACCGTAATGCAGTCCGGTAATTGTGCTTTTTCGTATGTCTGTAAAGTTTGCAATTTTCCTTGATTCTTCCATCGGCCGGATTGCGATTGAATCTTTCTTATCAGCTCTTAAGCATCTTAAGTACTTGCAAGCACCCACAAGTGAGGGAATTGTGGCTGGGAGTGTATGCACGTACATGGCGAGCTCAAGAATTCACTAGAGTAGAATTAGTTCTCAATAAAAGTAAAATCATTCTGACACAATTCCTTCCGAGATAATAGGCTAAGGAATGCATGAAATTACGGTCAAAGTACGAAAACGACTGGAGTGGAAAACATTATAGTAACAAAATCCTTTGGCTATCTCTAATGACTATTCTATCTCCACGTGCCTGTATCCTCCTATCCCCCATATAACAATGCATGAAATAAATCCCGAGAGCGTCTTATGGCTAGTGCTATAATTATACGCCGCGCACATTACCTAGAGAAACACATATGTGACTTGCTAATAAACACGTTTTTTTGCATCAACCCCACAAGATGGAAGCCAGATTTTGGAATCGTTTCACGGAAATCGTTTACCTTTGGTTGGCAACATTTAATTTTAGATAGCTCCATGTGTATTTATAAGAACAACACAGGGAGAGCTAAAGTAGGATAATAACTTATAAGAACGATGATCATATATGTAAGCCGTTTTTTCTGTTGGCTCCTTTCAAAATTTACCAAAAATACCACTTATTATACTGAATGCTACAAGTTGCAAATCTTTTAATAAGCTAAGCAAGCAGGTATATACTACGATCCTGCATTCATTCATTTTCTCTCATTTCGTACACAGTTAAACTACGATATGTAATATTGTAACGGATCGCCGAGTTTTTGACCATCATATTATTATCTATCTTACCGGCTATTAGCATCCCAAGAATACGGTATAGCATTTCTTGTTCACTAGGTAGGCTAGGCTGCGTCCTCTGCTATTCGTCATGAACAGATCACGGCCACAGTCTCAGAATTCATAAACTAATTTTCAAGTGAAAATAACAGGTAAACGTTTAACTTACTTTTGCCCTTTCTGGGATCATTTTATGCTTCTTCTTCTTCCTCCACCTTACCCTACATGACTGTATTATGTGATACTGAATCAGTATAACTAAACTGATGACCAACCTTGTCCACCTCGTCTCACGAGCAACTTACGGGTCGGAAGTACTAGCATTTCGTGTACACGCAATCTCTACTTGCTGTTTTTGCAAAATGTGTTACATTTCTCCTTGTAAACTGAATGATAATATCTGCAGCTTGCATCTATAATATAGTTTCGAGCTTGTCGTGATTCTTAAGATTTTAAGTGAAAATTAATTATATTACTACGATGATTGAAAAGAAATCGGAAACATCGCAGCTTGATTTCGGTAATCTGTTTTCGTTCATACATGCAGATTTAATTGCGGATGCAGTTTTCACTTTTGCAATAATGACTTCATGGCAGTAAGTATTGTGTACGCTGCATCATTGAGTCAGAGTTTGTGTAATTATTACAACCTATGAGTTCAAGCGATATGAAAAGTCTGCTGGATTTGTAAATCTAGTGAAATAGTGACGCTCTTTCCTGACATCTGGTTTGCTTGAAAATTTTAAACCATTGTGCTGGATACAGTCCGCCCAATATTCTTGAAGCTCACAGAGGTAGTAGCAATCGTAACTTAATGCTGAATGATCTCGTCAACTTGGCTATCTGCCAAAGGTCTGTATCTGATATCTATATACAGGAAAAATTTGCAATTTCTCGCAAACTTGTTAACAATAAGAACTGAAGCCAGCCGTTAGGATTTTTGAATTGAGTTATTGATGTGACAATCGCTAAAACGTTTAAACTTAACGATAGTGTTTTTTCATGTCACCCTTCCCCCTGTAATGGGCCATATCAGGGAACGTGACCCGGGACGTATAAGCTTCTCTTCTGGCTTTCACCTTCGTCGGTAGCTAGTAGTACGCATATGAATAACCTGATATGACAGTCAAGATTCATGTGTCACATGAGAATGAATCATGTATATGTGACAGAGGATGAAAACCTTTTTGGCATTCGGATGTACTCAGACTATCTTGTTTATTCGATCAGTCAGTCAACCCTGTTGTTAGCAAAATACGATATGACTTCTACACATGGTTAATAGGAGAAACGATCAGGAAGAGGACAGTTTTCCAATGTGACAGAATGAAAACTTGATTATTTTACATTTGCCCTATTGGATTCAGGTATTCAAAGATTGTTGTTCCCCTATCTTTGAAAATGCACAGCTTTGATTGAAATTTCGCTCCTGAATCAAAAAGTTGCTCTTCACAGTAATTTTGCGGCAACTCCTAACTTTGAAGCGGTTCGGTGTGGCGTTGCTGGTTGAAAATGTTATTATTCACTTCTGACTGTGTTTCACTTGCTCAATCAAACACGAATAAAAGGAAGACTAGATGAGTGTCAAGGTAGTGTTCTTGTCAGATGTTC
Source organism: Sminthurides aquaticus (assembly GCA_906901655.1). Taxonomy (NCBI): domain Eukaryota; kingdom Metazoa; phylum Arthropoda; class Collembola; order Symphypleona; family Sminthurididae; genus Sminthurides; species Sminthurides aquaticus. The sequence continues at coordinate 2,280,398 of CAJQTT010000001.1, forward strand.
TCCCCATTCACGTTTCGACACACAATAGAGTGTACTGTAAGGGCAGCAGGAGTGGGCATACTCTAGTTATTTTATAAGCAGCTTATAAGATAGTAAAATGTCTCTGCGATCTCATCATATCTTCTGATCGCAATTCACAACGACCACCTTGTATTTTGCCTACTGTTTAAACTCCTAACACTACAAATGCCATGCCTTGCCTCCCTGCTACACTATAATAATGATTTAAATGTTCAGACAAGTTACTGGTAGACTGACCGGTTGATATGCAGTCCAAAATCCCAAACCAGCTGGCGGTCAAGGATTCATACACATACGAGGTTCATTAATCCTCCGTATGATCTAGCTCGTGTCTGACTTTTGCACTTTGGGAAATTGAAGGCTTCTCATATAATACGACGCATAAGCTTGCCTCGGATTTTCTCTGTGTGTTAGAGTTTGGATTGGTTGGCAAAAAAACGACTGTAACGAGGAAGCAAGTCCCATTTTTTGGCACATTTAACTTTCACTCCATCAACGTGCCCACATAAAGTCGCAGAGTATACAGCGCGTCAACATGGGAGGCTCACTTCACTTCCCATTACAATTTAGGGAGAGAGATGTGCTTGTAAAGGTATAAAAGATGCTTTTATTAGCTACTAAATGACTGGGAGATGGAAACTTTGTTTATAGACAGCACGAGCTTAAAGTTTATTAGCGATTGATGCAATTGTCGTGATAGGATGGGATTGATGGAGGCAAGTCATCAATTTTTCTAATACTCAAGTACACAGTTTACACATTAATGGATGGGGGCATTGAAAAAAGACGCTGGACGGAAAGAATATATACTGCTGAAAGAAGGATCTCTCAAGGAGAGAGATGAGCTTTCTGTCATTAAATCCTACAATTTTCCAATCCTCCTTCGCTTCTACTTTACTAGGCTTGCCAAGCTTATCAAGGGAAAGCAAATGGATTGCGTGATCATGCCGTCACCATCATCCCTAATTCATATCCTAATTCAACGCCTTAGAACGGTTGAAACAAGCCAATCCTTTCCTTGATTGGATCCCATCCATTTAAGGAAAATTGATGTTTATTGAAAGAATATCAAATATATATAAACCGTTTTCTTCCCTGGATCATCCGCGATTAAACTTTTCAATTACGTCTTGCACTTCCCTTCTTGCACCTAATCGCCATGGCATGAGCTTAAAAAAGTAGTGTTATTACGTGCAAACGTTTTATGCGAATACGAACGTTGTCGCTAAAATCGTAATGGAATCGTAATTCATTGCCTTTCTCCTTGAGGCTCGGTCAAATTTCTATGTATTTCACATTTAAATTTGGTCTACAAATAATAATCATATGATTTTACCCATTGTTTTAAGCGTTCGTGAGAATTTCTCTACGATTTTGCACAAGGAATTGGATCATGGTTACTCTGTTTATGTTGTGGAAGCATTACTTCTCACTCTGAGGGAAATGGTATCGCAAAACTGAATTCCCGTTTTTTCTCATCACCCGCAAAGAAGGGAGAAGAAATATTTGATCAGTAAGTTTATTCGGCAGGATTTTTTGTCATTAAAACAAATTATGAGAAACTCTTGCCACGCATTTCATGGTTGAGAATACTTACGGTTCTCCTGCTTGTAAAAACACCTGGCATACTCAACCTTATGCGCCTTGAAATTTCTTTGGTCATTTTCTCATCTATCTTTTACATTCAGGGAAGCTCTAAGCTCTCCAAGCTGTGCCTGAGCATGTCAGAGTAGGTGAGGTGATGAATGATCCCAAAGGGATGATGAATATAATGGAAAAACTATTCCAACGACCTCAGTCGGCACTCGTTTCCATTATCTATGTTTTCTTCCACACATTACAGACAACTGCATCTAAAAGCTGCGCTAAACAAATGTTACCTAGCTTGTACGTTGCCAATAAAGGTAAAACCTTCTACTTGAATCATTCTTACCGCATCATTATATCAGACTCCTGAACGGCAAACGGGCAAATTCCTATTTTCTTCCCCAACTGCAGCGTTTCCTAATTGAGCTGAAAAAGTTGCTATTAATTCATCATCATCATGTTTTTCTTCTCATTCATTTCAATCGTTCTCCCACAAAGACAGGCAGCCCAGAGATAGCATTGGAAGCTAATTTACAAAGGGGGGAAAGAAAACTTGGGGAAGATATTATCTCCTTGTTCCTCAATATCAATAAAGCTGACCATGACTTCAAAAGAGTGGAGAGGCTTTTGTCTTCATGACCGTTTTCACGCTACAACCCAACTTAAATTCCTATAGAAATTAGCTAATTCCCTTATTAACCCGGACATTTGATTACATTTCCAGGGACCTTCTCACATTTCACATTGGTCGCCAAGGTACAGTGCAGGAAATATCCATTACAGTTCGCCAACCGCCTGTTATAAAGACTAGAGGAGCAATGCATAGACTGCGCTCTCTGGTGCCTGTTTTCTGTTTAGCATTTTCTTGAAAGCTCGCAGGAAGAAGAGGCGTCGATTTGAAAACTATTTTAAAATATCAGCTGATTTTAAAAAATAAATCTTCCCATTTTCAAAATATAAGATATTCCTCATGAAACCTTCAGGATAAAGTCAATACAAGCACGAGCCAGAATAAAAGTCCAATCCAGCAGTTATAAACAACTCCTGAATCGGGATGCTTGTTTTAGAGAGCATAACAGCAGTACATTACTAGATTAATTTACCCGGGAATAAAATGTGAAGCATTGCTTAAGCGGCATCCTTGCCACTAGGATTAACATTTTTGAGTGAAGAATCTACAAGAACCTCGAACTCTTCACAGCAGTAGCTGTAGGAATGGTTTCGCAACTTGATCCATCTTCATTTGGTTTTCGCAGTGTGAAGAAAAGAGGTGAGTTTCTAAGAATTTTAAATGCAAAAGCTCTTTCGTATTCAAGGAGCATGCAATCAGCATATCCGTCACCTTAGCTTGGTGTGAATATGAATCATATCTTGCTATCTAATCGAGGAACGGATTCAGGAGACAAGAGTTTTCTCATTCATCTTCAACAAGTAGATTTGAATAATTTCCCTTGACTTTTTGTCAACGCTGAGTTTGGGAGGAGGCGCTGAAGCTCGATAGATTTCAGCTTGAATTCATAAGCGCTTGAATCCGCAGCTTGAATCATCAGCTTGAATTCGCAGCGCTTCATAAGCGACGAAAGACCACGAGGATTCGTTCGCCGCCTCATTTGTTCATCTGTATGATAATGATGATGAGATAGAAAAAAACGTTAAAGTCGCCGTTTTCTTGTATGTCATAATTGAAATGCTTTCTTTCAGCGCAGATTCCGTGATGATAAGATCGAAAGTGAATATATACTTTTTACAATTCCTCAAAACACATCTAGTAACAACTATTCATTGGCAAATGTTGTCGAAGAAAATGAACTTAACTTTCTATTGATCTTGTTTAAATTTCCAATATCCTTTTCCTCATTTGGAGCATCAGAGGATGACTGAGTGATTCGCGTCATTTTCTTAAAGGGAAATTCAATTACCTCAGTTAGGCCCAATTAATCCATAAAAGTATTCCATCCTCAGACCCAGATCTTTTTCATCATCAACCTTTGCGGTCATTTCCTCCTTTAGTCTGGATAGATACGTAAGCTATAGCAGCACGAAAGAAGACTGCCTTGCCTCGGGTATACATTTATTTTCGTTGCCCCTCAAAAGCCAACTTTTAACACCTTTGTAAATGGTCATTAAAGTTAAATTAAAGAAGGTAAAACAATGATAGCTCGCTTAGAAACGCCCTAGTAATATCAAATAGATCGTAGTATGTTCAAAGGATAATGTGAGTGAATATTTGTAAAGTGATACCTTTGAACCTTTCATAGATTTCACCTCACCAATGTCACGAATGAGCAATCCCACAATGTCATTACTTTGCGGAATCTCCGACCATAGCCGCGAAGAATCATCTCAGTATATTTTTCTATCTCCTTCGCCTAAAAATTAACCTAAACAACAAAAATTGAAATCACCACGCATTTTTCTTGACAAGCCCAAGAATCTCAGGTTGAAATTTGAGCTTTTGTAGATCACAGTTCCTACTTTCCTAACCCAGTGCAAACAGTTATGACATGACTATGACGTTCCCTAAGCATGTTCCCTTCTCAAGGAAACCTCCAATTACTCTGCTTACGATAGTCCACTAATCTAGAGAAAACTCCATTCCGTCCATCTTAAACATACATACTTACGAACGCAGTATGCATTACTCTTTTCACCCTTTCTACCCATTTTTCATATTTTCCCCAGCCAATCGTGTATAGTTGCCAAGCAACAAATTCATCAGATTTTGCATACGTGGCAACGTGGCCGAATACCTTGATGTGAAAGTCTATCTACAAAATTCCATGTAATCGAATAAAAGCTGGTATCACAAGTTCTCTTGCCTTCCTTTAATGCTAAATGCCAACTACCACAATGAATGAATGAACTAAACTAACCCTTCGCTTGATCAGACCATACAGTGGATGTAGTATCATAACTTGTTTTTCATCTTCCATTCAGCTCATGTTCTCTCAGAGCCACTATTCAACTTCAGCTTGTATTCACTTCAAGTGGATATAGTCAGTTAGTTGATATTATATCAAGTCCATATAAACGTAATTTGAAAAAAAAACTGGAATATTAAGAAGCTAGTGCTTAAACAATTTGAATGAAAATTGATGGAAACGATACGCGTTTACAAACATATATACACAGAGGGTATTATAAAATTTTCAGGATATTTAGATACATGTATCAGGACCATCGCTATTGAATTTCAGTGATATTGGTCAACTGGTCACTGAGATACAGGTCAATAACGAGATTATCTCAGGTGAGCGCATGTGATGTACATGCATTTCCTACTCCATGCCGTAGCTCAGTTGGTAGAGCGCAGGCACTAGAAGCGGCATAGGAAAGTGAAGGGCAAGGGTTCGAATACCACTATGTGCATGCGTTGTGGTAACTTTTGCTAATGATAAGCTTATAGGGAGGGGAAAGCATAGGGATGAACGGAGCGAGCGCGGAAGCATAGGGATGAACGGAGCGAGCGCGGAAGCATAGGGATGAACGGAGCGAGCGCGGAAGCATGGGGATGAACGGAGCGAGCGCGGAAGCATAGGGATAAACGGAGCGAGCGCGGAAGCATAGGGATAAACGGATGGAACGCGGAAGCATAGGGATAAACGGAGCGATAGCGGAACATTAACTTTTTCTAGGCACTATCCTACTTAAAATGAAGAATAATTCATGTATATTATACAATTAAATCGTATTAATTAAATCTACTTGAAGTTACTTATAGAAAATTAAATCTACATTTATCTTCGACACTTCCGTACACCGGCTTAGCCGTTTATTAAGTGTCGAAGACACTTCCTAGGGGGATCGATGGTGTCTGTCTGTCTGTCCGTCTGTCCGTCTGTCCGTCTGTCCGTCTGTGCGCACTCTAACTCACGAACGGATGGATGCATTGTAATGAAATTTTCAGGATATGTAGATACACGTATCAGGACCATCGCTATTGAATCTCAGTGATATTCGTCAAGTGGTCACTGAGATACAGGTCATTAAGGAGATTATCTCAGGTGAACACATGTGATGTACATGCATTTCCTACTCCATGCCGTAGCTCAGTTGGTAGAGCGCAGGCACTAGAAGCGGTATAGGAAAGTGAAGGGCAAGGGTTCGAATACCACTATGTGCATGCGTTGTGGTAACTTTTGCTAATGATAAGCTTATAGGGAGGGGAAAGCATAGGGATGAACGGAGCGAGCGCGGAAGCATAGGGATGAACGGAGCGAGCGCGGAAGCATAGGGATGAACGGAGCGAGCGCGGAAGCATAGGGATAAACGGAGCGAGCGCAGAAGAATAGGGATAAACGGATGGAACGCGGAAGCATAGGGAAAAACGGAGCGATTGCGGAACATTAACTTTTTCTAGGCACTATCCTACTTAAAATGAAGAATAATTCATGTATATTATACAATTAAATCGTATTAATTAAATCTACTTGAAGTTACTTATAGAAAATTAAATCTACATTTATCTTCGACACTTCCGTACACCGGCTTAGCCGTTTATTAAGTGTCGAAGACACTTCCTAGGGGGGTCGATGGTGTCTGTCTGTCCGTCTGTCCGTCTGTCCGTCTGTCCGTCTGTCCGTCTGTCCGTCTGTCTGTCCGTCTGTGCGCACTCTAACTCACGAACGGATGGATGGATTGTAATGAAATTTTCAGGATATGTAGATACACGTATCAGGACCATCGCTATTGAATCTCAGTGATATTGGTCAATTGGTCACTGAGATACAGGTCAATTAAGGAGATTATCTCAGGTGAACACATGTGATGTACATGCATTTCCTACTCCATGCCGTAGCTCAGTTGGTAGAGCGCAGGCACTAGAAGCGGTATAGGAAAGTGAAGGGCAAGGGTTCGAATACCACTATGTGCATGCTTTGTGGTAACTTTTGCTAATGATAAGCTTATAGGGAGCGGAAAGCATAGGGATGAACGGAGCGAGCGCGGAAGCATAGGGATGAACGGAGCGAGCGCGGAAGCATAGGGATAAACGGAGCGAGCGCGGAAGCATAGGGATAAACGGATGGAACGCGGAAGCATAGGGATAAACGGAGCGAGAGCTGAAAGCACAGGTAGTGAGGGCTGAAAGCTAACTTTTTCTACAGGCACTATCCTACTAAAAAGAAGGAATAATTCACATATATTTATTGATTATCGCATAAATCAGGGGGTAGCAAGCCGCTCTTTTGTTAACTTTCGCTAACGTTTAGCTTTGATGAACTCTTTTGAATATCAATATGGCTCTTCTGTGAAGTCAGTCACATTTCTCCCTTTGTATTTTGCCCTCGCTGCTTACATGTTCTATTCTTCCAGTTTTCAAGTGTCAAAGAGAGCTTTTTCCTGGGCGGTAAGAAGACTCAAATTGATTCAGTTACATAAATAATTAAATTTCTACCGCTTTTCGTAGCTGAAAAATGCCCAATTTTAGGAAATTCGTTGGTAGAATCAAAGTATTATTATTTAAAATTTGGCAACAATCTTCCTTCTTCTTTGAAAATTTGGGAATCTTCATTACGCAACGTTTCTAAATTTATTAGCCAATTCGCCCACTTTGTGACCGTTCTTTCTATGCATGTCCAAGGGCTATTTCCACCTGGTACTGTATGATTAGGGTAAAATTATTGCAGAAAGCAAGTCCTATTCTAAATATATCCAAAAAAGTCACGAAAAAACATGGATAATTTTCAACATAGGGTGGCAAAAATCAGGTTAAAAAACCCATACTATGATACTTGCATTAATTTTGCAAGTCTTCATGCTTGAATGGGATTAACCACGGTTTGAAAAATAATACTCAAGAAGGAGCAACCAAAAGGTTAAATACGATGGACATGAAATAGCGCTATTAGTTTTAAAATGTGTGAGCAGCAGTAGCGGCTAGCGGTATTTACAAGAAGGTGTAGCAGGAGTTGCCAAACTATATAGTTATGCTTCATTCAGAACGTTCTATGGAAAGTAAGGAAGCAGCAACAATGGGATATGATTGCGTTATTACCGTAGTTCACCTGTCCATCTAAAACTGGGCGCTCCACGATGCATTCCTCCTACATAAAGTATATGAAGAATTACTTCTTTCTGCACAAGTTTAACATTGTAAGGATAAATTGTAAAATTAATTTTAAAATTGCGAGAATTCTTCCTATTGCGCACACGAACCAGCTGCACCGATTCTGCCGTGTGTGTACGTGTGGCTGTGTGCAACCCATTGTAAACAACAATCGATCTGGCCCTCCTAAGATTGCGTTCTAAAGCGGAAGCATATTTCATGCATAGCAAATCCAAGTATTACAGCTGGTAAAGTGTACTATGTGTCAGTCTTAGGGGGTTTAAACTTCAGCTCAAGATGCAGGAATAAAATGGAACACATTTACATCAAAAAAACCCTTCGTGAACTAATTCTAACTTGAAACTTAATGCACAACACATGTGATGACTAATATTAATGCTAATACCTAATAAAAGCTCAGTGCTTGTTTGGCTGTATTTCTTTTAGTATTATTTCCTCAGCTTTGAAGAGCACTTGCTCAACTTCACTGCTATAGTTCAGCCAGCCAGCCTTTTATTTAGTAGCTATACTCCCCTTTACGCTTGGACGTGCATCTTAATTTGTTTCCCAAAGCATACGATGAAAATTATTAGCCGCTACTTTCATAATGTCTTACACGGTCTTAAAGGCATGAAAATATGAAAACGTAGGCCTGTGCCAAATGCATTTCTCTACAAATACAGGAAACAAAGCGCAAACTTTTTCCCCATCTAGAACATTCATCTCTCGAATTTTTTCGCATCTCTACGCTTCAAATTCCCAACAACCACCGTCTAACGAATCTCTGCTGCATCTCCAAGATAAGATGTAACATTAAAAATTGTGAATACCAATGAAAAAATTTGTATGTGGTTGTCCATCCAAAGAACAACTTGCATCTTTCTTCCATTACGAAATCATTATGCCAGTCCTCAGTCTACTCTTACACAACTTGCTAATTCCGGGATTAAAAGGTAAACGGCATGCGGGTTTAAGAAGGGAATTAAGAGTTTGATGAACCTCTTATTTACCTCACATTTTATTGGAAAGATGATAGACGTTTCAAAATGCGAAGTGCCCTTACACCTTATTGCGTTCCTTTTGCTCCGGACCAGAAATTTTCGCTCGGTTTTTTACGGTTTTTTTTGTTTTCTTTTACTGTAATTCAAATTCAGACAGTTTGAGGTAAAGCAAATCACAAATGCTGGAAATATTGATTTACAGAACTTCTGCTTAATTTCTTGGAATGGGCAAAAGGAACGAAGTTGGAATCATTTAGAGATGAGTAACTTACGGAGAACCAAGAAAAGCGAAACAAATCATCAGCTTTTGAGTTAGGATATCTTATGTACATACAACATATGACCACTTTCTACCGCTAAAATTGGGAAATATTTTGATACGAAAGTAAATGTATCCAAAGCTTATGTTCAAATGCGAGTAAACTGACAGAAAATAAAATTACGTTCCCTGTAATGCGGCTTCATATGTGCTTTCAGAGTAACTTTGGAACTATAGTTTCAAAAACTGATTGCGGATATTTTGCGGCAACACTTGTGCCATCTAGCGGGTGTTTTAGTGTAGCTATTAAGGTAAAATTCATAGCGTTTGACAACCAAAGACCATGCTCATTACACAGTCCATAATAGTAGTCCAAGTTATTTAGTTTTTGATAAGGATTAAACAACTTGAAAGGACTTACGTTTGTGAACGTTGCTGATACGAGAGGCGACAGAAGGAAGATAAATTAAGCGTTCATATGCAAACAGTTTAAGAGAAAAATGCGTGGAGTTGTTGGTGATGACGGGGAATGTGATCCGAACGGCGAAATTTTTGCTACATTGTAGATTGTCGGTAAGAAACACATTTAGCAGCGCGAGCAGCTGTTACAACAATATTTAGACTATGGGGGCAGCTCATAATATTATAGACGATAGACTCATCCAGTGATAGAGATTCTAATAAATAATAAATAAAGCTACATAAATAAGCATAATTAGGGGGAATAAGCGCGTGTACTGGAGGCACGAGCATAGAAGGAATATTATTTTGATTTTTTGTGTGATAACAATTGTAGTTAGTAGAGTAAATTCGTGCTACTTACGTTGTGCAATTACATGTATTTATTCAATACGTAGGTTTAGGTTTTTTGGGTGTTGAATACCCAAGTCCATGAGAAGAATTGCATACTTATTATCATGGTAATACTCTGGAGATAGAAAAGAAATTGCAACAGAGAAGCTTTACGATCTATGGTGTTATGTGTCTTTAACTAGAGCCTATATTTGTAGTTCACAAATTTATTACGTTGCTTGATTCAACTTGAGCAGCAATAGTTAAAAATTTTTGTGGGGAGGCCCGAGGGCAATCTATATAGGAATTATCTATGTATAATTATTTTAGTCCCAAAGAGTTGCTGGAAATTCCTAGTACATATTTTCGCTACAAAAAGAAGGTGCAAGCTTAGTAAGGCATTGTTTTGCTACAGCGACAGTTCCCCGTGTAATCAAGACAACATGCTATTTTTTTTAAAAGACCGTATACTTAAGGATACTCAGCTAAAGAAATTGAAAGAACATCGGTACAGCTGTACCAGCACAAGCTTACTTGACCCTTTTCTCCAACCCTGGTGGAATTGGCTGGTTTTGCAACTGCCATTATGGCTTGCGCCTAATCTTATTACTATTGTTGGTCTTAAAGTCAATATACTTACAAGTTTGTTACTTGTCTACTACAGTCCCGACTGTAAACAGGAGGTAAATTTCGAGTCTCGGAGTTTAATTGCAATTGCAGTTTAGCTTATTCAAGTTCAAATGATTCATGGTGTATTTGATTGTTAATACAGGTACCTCGATGGGCATGCCTGCTTTGCGCGTTAGGACTGTTTATCTATCAAAGCTTGGATGCTATTGATGGGAAACAGGCGAGACGAACAAATTCGTCTTCGCCCCTTGGAGAACTATTCGACCATGGTTGTGATTCGATATCGACGGGTATGACAAATCTGTATACTTAAAATATTAATCCAACTGATGCCTTCCTTTAAGGATGGTCTGTGCAACGTTGAAAAACATGCTTTAATTGTGTTGCAGTATTTGTCTCATTGGCTGTTTGCGTTTCATGTCAACTGGGACACTCACTACCATTGATGTTTCTCCAAAGTCTATGCGCTATTACACTTTTTTATTGTGCCCATTGGCAGACCTACGTATCTGGTAAGAAATCAGTATCAATCTTGAGATGAATTGTACTTATATAACTAAAAGCTATTACCTTCGATCGGTTAATTCGAATCTTGTTGTACAGGAACGTTGAGATTTGGCAGGATTGACGTCACAGAAGCGCAAATGGGTATCATTCTGGTGCACATTATTTCGGGTATTTGGGGTTGCAGCTTTTGGACGAATAAGGTATGGATTTTGTTTGAACTTCCACAAATTCTATGTACAGCATAGTTTCAAAGATTATGTTGTATCAGTTCTAAGAGATTTGTATCAGTCAGTTTTCTGATTACTTGATTGGTGATAAATAAGTCTAGAAATCACATCGCAGGATCTTTCTATCTGCGTTCTTAGAATGAACTGGAACTGAAGTTATTCAATTGCCTGTTTTATCTAATTATGTAAAAGTAACTTGACCAAGAGCCTTGCCTTGCAGTATTTCGCGTTGGAAAATGACCATGCTACCATGCGTTTATTTTGTTTCATTATGACGGAGAAGGAATTTTTTCTTCTAAAATTCAATTTGCCCAATTTTCATCTTCTCTAGGCGTTGTTCTCCATACCGTTGGGTGCAGCTCCTACATTATTAGCTCTTCCCCTTGGTTTTTGGTCCTTAAATGGGACTTTAAAAATAATTTTTACAGGAGGAGTAGGCAAGAATGGTTCTACCGTGGCCGTGAGTTTAATTTTTTTGGCAGAAATATTCATGCATTGGTGATGGCATTTCGTGCACTGAGTTATAATAACAGTGCCACAATTCGCCTTCGCATTTTCTTTTCTCGATATGTAGAAAATAGTATAATTTCTAACGTGGACAATGCACAGTGGCTGTAGCTTAGACCTTTTGATGATTTTCGCTGCACCATCTATTTAACTACCTTATCCCTGTAAACATCAACTATCACAGTGTGTCAGCATTAATTTGCTTACCACACGGCATAGATTTGTGTCTATGTTTGAAATTTAATTACTTAGGCTATATAATAATGCTAGCAATAGTCGAGTGCTAACACACACTTGCAATCACGTTGAAAAAGTAGTGCCTCCCGCATACCTGAGTTTTGCGTATTTAAAAATCTGAAGAAAGGATACACTTGACTATTGGAAATGATCCATTCTTACAATTTTTAAAGTTTGTTTGTCGCTACTAAATTATGGTTGTTACCCATGGCTGTGGAGGAATTAATTTGAAAGGAAATTCTGGGTAGAAAGAATCAACGTGTAACGTAGGAGCTGTAAATTCGGCAAAATTACGCGGCATCACAATATTAATTTAGTTGTATGTTTGAGATTGAATTTTGTTTACGAGCCAGTCAAATATTTCAGAGGAAAATCCAGTGACCAGGACGTATAGTAACGTTCAACAACTTACATGAGTTTACTTCTTTTATGCAGCTACTAAACTTTCGGATTTTTACGGTTTATGCCGTAATATTTCTTTCCGGTGCGTTTCGAGCACTAGTAGGAGCATTTCGAACAATTTTGTATGAAGGTGCAGGAAAAAATGGCTCCTCCGTGGCCGTAAGTTTCCAAAATCGTAAAAATCCATTATCGAGCTACGCATTATACTTACAATGGGCCTTTATTTAGTCCAGAAACTGGGGCTGAGCAGTTAGATTATATGTTGTTTTCGTCGTCAGCAGCTTTAAACATAATTTCGCGTGGTTTCTCCTACCTAGGTACCGTTTTCATGTGCTTAATCACGTCTTTGCTTTGATTGCATGCAATTAACATTAATGTGCCATGTGCTTGTCCTCAGCTTATAATTTTTGGCCTGTCAGTTTTTCGCACGGAGTGCTTGACTTATCTAGTAGGCAATTGAAAAACTAAATAATTTTTACAGGGTACGAGTGTACTGTCTCCAGTAATACCCTTCAGTTTCGTGCTGGTACCCGCAGTTTTAATAGCATGCAACAGTAAATACAACGTTTACGAACAGAATCCAGCCATGTACGTTATGATGTTCGGACTAGTCGCTGCCAAGGTCACAAATCGATTAGTGGTATGTTTTATAAGAAATGTAAACGTAATGAACTTGATATGTATTCCGAATGATCAACTTATTTTCTGTTTGGTTTAGGTTGCACATATGACGAAAAGCGAAATGGAATATCTGGATACCGCTCTCCTAGGTCCATTTGTGATGTTTATGAACCAATACTTCGGCTACTTTTTCGAGCAGGAAAAGTATTTGCTTTGGATGAGTGTGGTATGTTATTTGTTTATGTGAATTTAATGTTTACTGGTTTTATACGTAAAAGTATTAATCGGCTCTTTACCTTTTTTACAGATATGGGCTACCATTGACCTTTGGCGGTATAGCAGTAAAGTGTGTTATGAAATTTGTGAATCTTTGAACATATCGTTATTTACGATCCCCCGGATACCCAGTGCGAACGCGAAGAAACCAGGGAAGCAGCATTGAGTCGTAAAAGTTATAACTGAAGACTTGAGAATCGTGCGTAATTTTATCGTGTTCAAATTTTCGTGTGAGTTATGTGGAACTTCGTCGACCCACGTAATAAATCGTGAAACATGCGAGTAACTATCATTTTATTAGTTAAAGGCCATTCTTTAATTCAAACTGAGATTACATTTATTCCGAAATTCTTACTTTAGGTATTAGCCAACCTAGCAGTAACGTTCAACATCGATAATAGAAATAGGCATGCAGTAAATAAACCGGCACCATGTGGGAAGAATTGTTTCTGGAAAATCCTATGCTGTGTTCAGTTTCTCGATTCCGGCTAGGCAGGCTTATCTTTAATGCTAATATTATTTTGTGGGAGTGGAAGGGTGTAAAGAAAAATATTTACTACAGGAAGTTGCGTGCTATTGGCGAAGAGAGGATGAAAGTACATAACAACATAAACTGCATGAAGCGGAAGTTGTGGTGGAAAGAGGTAAGCACCACGCGGTAGAAAGAGTCAATCCGTTTAGCTCTCCTGATTCAAGCCATTGCATATTCCACCTTACAGATTTTTCCTAGCTTAGCAAGTAAACATGACAAAGCTGGAGGATTATGGATAGTGCTCCGCATAATAGTTTTGTTTCATTCACTTGTCTTTGCGTAATTGAGACACTGCCTCACTCATTATTATCCAAAGGTTAATGGTAACAAGATCAAGTCCCGGACGGTGGACGTATGTGGGAAGCAGCATATATTAGTATTTAAATGTGATAGAACTATGGAATAGCGTAGCATCTGTGTAAACAGTCTCTTATACACCTTCGCTCTTCTCCACTGCATACATGTATATTGCATAAACAGAGGAACGACGAACGAGGACAGACATTTATAGACATCTTACAGAGTATAGAGAACCATAGAAAACGTGTTCCTGAGTAATCACCATAATGTCGTTGTAGCGATTTTGACAACAGCTTGCCATTTCTAGCTCCAGTGTTCCGCTCGCCCTACTTTCACCTACATAGTGTTTTATCGATTCTCCCTCTTTCTCTCGGAACCTTGAGTTCTTTTCTGTCCAACAAGGAGGTAAATTCTCGGGAAGTGAGTGGTGAGAATTATTAGCGAAAGGAACAAACTCCAGAAATCTTTCCGCGGTCCCAAGCCAAGCCCGTTTATGACCGTCATGGATAACAATATAAGCTAGAACGCCACGGTGGGTCTGGGCTTCCTACATAGAACTAGTATATTTGTCTCCGAGATCTGTAAGAATTTACTCAAGCACCAGGAGAAAGCTGTGCGTCAGTAGGTGCATTCGCCATGAAACAAAACCACTCCAGAGCGAGCGGAGTCTTCACCTAGTAAGAGTAAGCTCCTGTGACGAACACATTCAGAGACAACCCTTCCGTTCTCGTGCGGTGACAGTTTCACTTCGCCACTCCTTGAAGTAGCACCATTTCTTCGAAGCATAGCTGTTGTGAAGTTGTGAACTATACGGATCGTTGAACTACCAAAGAACGCTCAAATGTTACTTTGAAGAAGTGGAATATATTTTATTCAGTTTCCTGGGAAAATATCAAGCACCAAGCAAAGCTCGACAGGTAAGCGTAAGACTAAGACCTAAATTACTTTCTCTGCAAAATCCAGGAAGACTTTCACCAGTAGTACTCAGAGCTTTGTTTATTAAATCAACGTCCTCAACTTCCTCTAAGTTAGGTTTCTCCGAGACTTTACCCGATTCGTTATTGATGACTACGAGGCCCGAGTAAGAGATAAAATTAATTCACACAACAGGATTAGACATATATTTTATTACTGTCAGAACCAAGAATAATGGTTACTTATGTACAATCTGCTGTGATGGGGAAAGCGTGCAGCTGACGTATTGAGAAATAGAACTTGCGAGAGTAAGTAGGAGGTTACATATCTGTCCAAAAAAGCCCGTATATATTATCTTTATAATGTACATGCCTAAATAGTCTTGTTGCCAAAACAAGGATTGTCGTTTGTTTGATCCATGATAAAAGTGCATGTCGACTCTGAGCTGTTTCGATTAAGTTAATTTCATCCAAATTAGAAAAATAGGCATTCATACAGTCGTTAGAGTTTGTGTCTGCATATTAGCAGTGTAAAAAGATGACAGTAGTTTTTGGTTTGGTTAATGCGAATTCCAGGCCATCAGTCGGTACCATCGGACCTGGGAGTCGATCTCATCAATGTAATATGTCCGGATATATTTGAACGGAATAGAATTATGTGTAGCTTTATTGGATATAAATGAGATTAATGCTCTGGGATTCCTTGGAGATTCCTTACGTGTCTTACATACCGTTTTATTTATTTTCCATCGCTCTTCAAGCTTTCTTTCATCAGACGCGACTAGACGTCTAAATCCAATTTCTTCATCTTGTATCAATTCCAACTTCCTCAGAATCAGGTATTTCCCGTCACTCGTTCGAGTAAAAGACTCAATGCAGAATGGATAGTAGCGATAGCGATTACAAGTTAGAAGTTGTAACTTGTAATCGCTACTAGCAGTAACGAAAACTACATTGGATTGGCAATTTCATATTTCTGGCCAATATTAGGGCGACACTTTATCTTTTATTTTTTTATTATTTCGGAGGAATGGTACCCATTCAATGGAGTTAAAACATAGTGTAAAATTATTTTGTTTCCTCGTAGTATAATCATAAGAGTACCAGACCAATAAGAATATTTTGGCAGCGTCTGTTTCCGCTCGTAATCCATCTACATTAAAATGTTTTGTATGCTTAAGGTTGGGGTGAAGAAATTTATTTGAGACTTTCGAGAACTTTAAAGAGATCTTTGGCCCTTTTGTAAGATTTTGCGAGGCTTCGAGTTTGGTATATGTTGAGGGGGATTTGCATATTTTATTATGTTGTTTTAAGTGTCGTAGTATGCATGCTTGGTTAGAATTTTCATTTCCCTTGACTCCTTATTCCTCCCGGATGCTGAGGAGAAAGTTTAGGTTGGATCTTTTAAAGAGCCTATAACTTGTTAGCCTTTCTTATTGCGCTTAATTTCCTTTTGTCTGGATGGGAGTGGAGGAGCTAATTCAGTTAGGGCTGGATGGAAGTAGGCCGTGGAAGAACCGGAGGTGGAAAATTACTATACAACTTGTAAAAAATCCAAGCCCTTCGTCATACATAGTTTTTAGCCTTGAAGGGGTGAACGTAGTTGGTTGTAAGTAAGATATAGACAGATGACAGACAAGGATTGTAATATGCGAGACGTGGCTGTGGCTGTAGACGACAGGAGAAGATGGTGGCTTGGATTTACTGTAGGCTTCCCTTGCGGCTTCTACGACAGGATAGATGGAGAAAAGGGGAAAAGGGAAAGTTGTTGCCGAGAAATGAAGGACGGAGGAAGGAGCGGGAGCAACTCCTTCCTATCCCAGGAGAAGCATAGTGAACGAAAGCTGGTATTGATCGGATGCGCGAAAACTTTGAGGTCATCCGGAAGACATGCCTTGTTTTCACCATTTCACTTTCGGCTTAGTCAGTACAACTCCCTCCTTCCCCCATTACAGCTTGATACGGAGCCTATGCTATCTCTATTTCTGCGCTTTCCCTCTTGTACACTCTGTCCTCCCCTCTCGCGTGCATTTAGGCGTAAAGCAGGGTGAGGAGTAGTAGCAGTGAGTGGGACTGCTTTCACCTTCCCGGAGTGAAAGTTACTTTCCCACTTATTCTACTTATCTCTCCCCTCCCGAGCTGGTTGTGTGTGTCTCCGAGCTACCACTGTCTTGGCGGAGTAGCTCTAGAATAGCTATAGAATGAGCCTGCAGTTAATTTAAATCCCTACTTCTTCCTCTGGACCAGTTTGACTGTATATTTCTGGGAGTGGAGTGAGACTCTGGTGTTACTTTCATACTTTCTCCACGGGGAGGAACACTGGAACAACTTAGTTACTAAAGGAATCAGACGAGAAAATAGTTCAGTACACTCACTCTGAGTAGGCTAGGAAAGTGCTATTATGTGTTTCGCCTTGGGATAATTCTACATTATTATGATGATCTTTCCATTGTGCTAGTTGTAGTAGCAAAAAGGGATTCTTTTATTTCCAGGCCAGTTGACCGAGTACACGGAAGATGCAGGCTCAGGCTGTTAGTTGATTGTGTAATGAGTGAAAAGTGGCTATGTCCGAGATTGGCCGATTACCTTGTGATCGTTGGCTCCAGAAGCCCTCACCATCAAGCGAGCATACAGCCACCAGAGCTTCTTCGACGCTATCCCCTCGAGGATCACAAGGTTTGAAAACTTTCTTCCCTTCGTTTCACCCTTCTCCCACCTTCTCCTTTCTGTATATTCCTTTTACTCCACAATTGGCTACTGCTTTAAATTTTAATGAGCCATCCCAACAGGTAAACAAACGTAAGGAAATCAAAGGTTCGGCTTTTAAATTATGTATTCCTGTACAATTTTACAGGATTTCCCACTGCCTTTAGACGTCGTTTATTTTTGCCAACCTGAGGGATGTGTTTCCGCAGGTCCAAAGCGCCCTGCCCTACGTGATGCCGTATCATTTGTCTTCACTTTGACTGACAAAGATTCAGGTAAGGAAGGAAGGTTTCCGAGTGCATGTGCTCCTTCAGTATTGGTTTTGGTTTGCGTCAGCTGTAAATCAAAATAAGGGGCTGTTGTGATCCTATATGAGCTCCTTAAGCTTGTGGTTTCGCGTATCTAAAGGGTTAGCGCACAGCCCTTGTTACCTTAAGCGTTTATAGTACGTGTAGTGGTCTTATGTAAGGGCATGCCATGGAATTACAGCTTACAGCTTACAGCTCCCCAAGGTATGCATCTCATTTTTGTGGTTTTAGGTAAAACTCGCTACGGAGTTTGTCTGAATTTTTACCGAAGCACAGAGCGAATCGCATCACCTACAACTACGGGTAAGAAAAAAGATGGAAGTAAATCCACTGCCAGAAGACAATCTTGGAGAAAGTCCTTGGAGAAGAGTTCAGATTCTGCTTTCTCTAGGTAACTGGTTAATCAGCTTGATTGATTAAATCAAAGTGAGAGGGAGTTCGGAATGGAAGTTGAGGAGAAGACTGACTAATTCAATCCGAGTAAGATACGTTACAATCAACACCTTTTAATTTCTTAAATCCCTTTTAAGTGACCATCGAAGCGGAGTTATTCCCAGCGACTCGGACAGAGACTGTTCAAGCCGGCCGGATTCCGAAGGAGCCTCCGCCCCTAACCATCCCAGTACGAATCCCTTCTTGACTGGATCTGGCCCCTTACAACCATCCCCTGCCAACCTCGGTGCCCGCTTAGGCGTACATCCGCCAAGTAATGAATCCGAAAGCGGAGGCTCACAGTCACCATCTCCAAGGGCAAGCCGTCGACGTCAGGTTGGCAAATATACAATAGTCCACCAACTTTATTTTACTTCTTTCGCTTTATTTGCACATTTCACTCCCTTGTGTACATCGTAAACCCCAAAAGGATTACAGCCTGGAACCGCATTAAACTTTACCATCTTCCCTTTATGTCCGCTTCTGCTTCCACATTCTACACCTCTTCCACATATTTCACACCCAAATGACAGCATTCATTTCGTCTCCTCGTCTGTCTCCCTTAATTTCTACTGTACTCCGCACGGATTGACTTGAAGCGTGTGACAAACAAGAGGAGATTCTCCCTCTCCCTTGCAAAAATAATTGCACTAACTTAAACTCTTGTCTTTTCTCTTGTTTTACAGAGGTGCCGGAACCATAGCTTGACATCACTCTGCATTTTATCACATCACCCGTTCTTCTCATCATTTCGACAGTGCCTGAACCTATTAAAAAAGTTAATTGACGCGTGTCACGACAATAGTTCGCCTAGGCGGGTTGGAGCTTCTAAACTGAATCCAAGGTAATTCCAACACTAACTAGTATCTCCTAGGATTTCCGCATCTTACACCTCTTCGGAAGACTCTCTTCCCTCCCTTCCTCCTCCATTGACACATTTCTCTCCTCAGAAATAAGCTAACCGTAAAATCTCCCTTCTTCATTGCCATTTCTCCAATCACCAACAAGCTCCTCAGCTTTCATCTTCCCTCTCATCTTTGCCCCTACTTTCTTTTTATGGATAATGAATTCCGGGAATTGGGAAATAAAACTTCTCCGCCCCTTCTTAAACTCTCCTTACACCGTAATTATAATTCCTTTCTCTTCACTGCTTCCGTACTTTGTCCCTTTAATGATAGAGTATTGGGGAGGGAAGAGGTTGTGTAAGCTTTCCCTGCCCACGCTCCTTAATTTCTGACATAACTGATCATTATGAATGAAATTATTATCATTCCAATTATTCTTTACCTGCAGGGACAATCTTTGGAACTTGCTAACCGGGAAGAACGGCGAGGGCGGTGGCTCGTCTATTGTACTTCACGACGTTCGCGAAATAGAGACATGGATATTGCGCTTTCTAAGCGCCCCTGTTGCCGTGCCTGGAAGTACGCGGGTGGAGGTGAGGAAAATAATGACAAGAATTGTAAAGCAAAGAAAATACAGAAACTGCACTGAAGCGAAATATTCTAATTCTCAGATTCCCCCTGTACAAATACAACACACCTGTATGCAAATGCATAGTCATCTAATATGTGTTTTTGTACTTTTCAGCTGGAAGTTCTACCTGCTGATTTGTATCCACCACTTGTATTTGCCCTACCTGACCGCACCAGATTTAGTTTAACTGATTTTCCATTACATTTACCTTTGGAACTCCTCGGAGTGGATTCCTGTCTTCAAGTCCTTACACTGATAATTCTAGAATGCAAGGTAAGGATTTTTGGAGGTAGAAATACCGCACAGTATGTCAGAATATAGGGAAAATGTTAGTTGCTTATTTACCAAGCTTAATATGACCTCCTCATTATTCCTTTGATACTAAAAAATTGCTTTGCTTTGATTTTGATGATTTCCAGGTTGTGATACAATCACGAGATTTTAGCGCGCTTTCTATGTCAGTGATGGCAATGGTTACGATGCTTTATCCCTTGGAATACATGTTTCCCATAATACCACTTTTGCCAACATGTATGAGCTGTGCAGAACAGTTGCTACTAGCTCCTACACCCTACATTATCGGGATTCCTGCCAGCTTCTTGCCTTACAAGAAGCATTTTAGGTAAGTTTTAAGCAAATTCCTCATGAAATCTTTCATGATTTTGTAGTGTAAGCCAGCTAGGGATTTAAGTATATATTATAAGATCAGTCGTGGGTTTGAGAGCTCAATTATCCGGATGGTAGTAGAGACTTTTGAAATCCTCTCTCTCGCACGTTTTATACAATACCTCTTTTAATCTCAGGTTGCCTGAAGATGTTTGGTTAGTGGATTTGGACGCAAATCGGATATCAGGACCTGTGAATGCAGAGCGGGATAGTTGTGACTTCGTCCCGGCGCTTCCCGAGCCTGAAGCATCTGTCCTTCGGAACCATTTAAAACAGGTTATTTGACATTCGTGACCCGAAATTTCTCTTTTGTACAACGCTATTCATGTTCAAACAAAACCTAAATTGCCGACAGGAGCACTTTTATGATACAAACGCTAAATTTTTAGCAAATTCTTTGAGAATGAATTATTCAAATTATCGTCGCATATGTAGCCTTCCATGTGACCTTTTCAAATCATTTACAAGCTAGAGCGCATTCTACCGCCCATCACAAATGCTGTTTTCCAACCGTTAAATGTTCCCAAGTTTCACTCACATAACACCCTCCCCATTTACACGAATTTAATAATGTTAAAATCTGTCTTTTTCCTACACATACGTGTAAATGTGACTACCAAATTTAATGCTCGGTCTCTTCATCTTATACCTGTCATACTCATTAACTTTCTATGTTGTCTTTCCATTGTGAGCAGGTCATGGGTCGCATGGACCTGCAGGTCAGTTCATGGTTCGCTTAACTCATTCGTTTCTGTAATGTGTTCTCGTTTTTTAAGTTTGGTTTTTCCTGGTGCCTATTCCAATTATATTTTTTGACCTGCATGCCCTTGCATATAATAACATTGAGCTTGGATTTGGAAGCAAATTAAAGCTTTAGGGGAATATTCTCGAACTTTACACACAATTTGTGTGGGTGATCAGCTTTAGTAACCTCTGGAAGCAATTTGTAGTTAACCCCCCCTGGCACAAGAAAAAAATAATCTTAAGCTTGCTACTCTCTTTCTATAGCTTTACCACTAGAGTAGCATAAAATACTGACAGTCCTGCATGCCGGTAGAAAACTAAACGTAAATGTTTACAACATATTACTAATTGCTTTTCAAACCCGTGAATGCGTACACACAGGCTCTCGCAAGCATGTCAGCGGCTCCATTTCCGGAATTAAAGACAACCGCATCATCATCTACTTTGGAAGCTTCCTTGGGGGGACAAGTTAGTTCAGGACCGAATCAGTCCCATCCAGAATCTCAGAACCAGGGGACACCACAGTATTCACAGGGCAGTAGCATGCCATCTTGTAGGGCTCCCCAAGATTTGCGCAAGGAGTCATTGGCCAATCAAAGTTATGCTGCCCACGGTCTTTCAGGCACAAACCCAGCCTTGGCTCAGCAAGGGCAGATGGGACATTATCCGGGTCCTGGGCCAGGGCCGGGAAGGCAAACATCATCGAATTTCAATCCGCTCATCTATGGCAACGATGTTGACTCCGTTGATATTGCCACCCGTATCGCAATGGTAGGTAGTTATTCAAGATGAAAATGACAAATAACTTGGACGTTTTGTGCAAGGATTGGTACCGACTTCTTTGATTTTTGTTTACAGGTTCGATTCTTCAATTCCACAAACTTGCTCGCAAATTTCAGTGAGCATACACGAACACTCAGGTTATACCCTCGACCGGTGGTTGCTTTTCAAATCACGAGTTTTTTACGATCCAGGTCTCATCCCCCTTCCCAGTTTTTATGTAGATTTGCAAGAACCCAGGTAAGTATGAAGCCTTTATCGAAAGCTAAACTGCAGTGAGACTTATCAAGGATTATGAGCTATAGGATCTTATACGATTGGAACTTTGGCTTTTAGGCTGTTGAATACTTAGCAGAATGGAGTTTGGCACCGACGAATTTAGCGTTTCTCAGAGTTCAAACAGGTGTGTATGATCCAACAATAATTGGAGATAAAGCCAAATGGTTTGCTCATACACTCCAGCCCATTAAGTTTGCCATTCATTCCGATATTCCCGGATTGTGTTCAATTCTCCGAAGCGCACATCAGCTTACCTCTCCACCAACAGGTATTACGAATCGATGAAATGCGCTTGAATATTGTGAGTAGTAGTAGTGGATTTCCATGTTAATTAATTGTTTGTTTCCCGCAAGTAGACGAGAGTGGGTCCGATTCTGATCGGGCTGGAAGCGGGGACAGTACTTCTAGCTATTCTTCCTTATCAGATTTTGTATCTGAGCTCGCCTCATCCGACCTATCTCCTAGTCAAACCGGACCTGCCGGTAGTGGTCATGGGAACAAGCCTTATAGGGAACCATCAGAAGATTCTTTTTTCGACCGACAAACTGCATATGCGCAATTCCGAGGAGCGGATCGAAATATAACTTCGCTTTGTAGCAGCTTAGATCTTTCTACAGTATACAGTCCTCCATCAACTCTTCAGCTTCCTGGAGAATCTCCAAGGGCAAAAGTCCGAAAGAAGTCTGTGTGCTCTGGCTCCGGTTCTGGTTCAGACTCAGAATCAAGTGTAAGCTCCGGGGATGGTGCTGGAAGTAGGAGAGAATCTGCTGAGACAGAAACATCCATTCGCCCAATGAGTGAAACCACATCAGCGGAAATATCAGATCATCCTTCAGGAGTCTCTCCAGTGCCATCGGAATCAGTGGAAGATCGAAAACCTATGCGTCAAGGTAGTTTTGGCAAAGGGTCTTTGTTCGGACAAATAGCTAGTCAGGCAAAAGAACTCGTCAAAGAAACGAAACGACAAAGTAGTCAAGAAGGTCTTCTTTCGCAGGTCGACAAGGTATGTTTGTACAAAATCTATTGCTTCAAAAAATAACTTACTATTAAGTAATACGTATGTATACGAGTATGAAATTTATTGTTAAACTTATGTTATTGCAGTTGAAAGCTAAAACTAAAGTTAAACTGGCAGAGGTTGCAAATCAAAGTGGTTCGTCGTCCTCTGAAGAGCCGAAGCTGCTTGATATGGTAACTAAACTTTAGGCGTTGCTTCTGTTAGTCTTAACATCCGAGAGTGGATGCCACAATTTGATCTTTGCTCCATTATCCACAGTTCACTCATCAAGCTAAAAAGGCAGCGGAAGAAGCGGGTAAAAGTGTACAAGCAGGATTGAGTCGAACAAACCTTGAGGACTTAACTCATGCAGGGAAAAGCACATGGGATGATATTACCAAAACTGCCAAGAAAGGTTTATTAAAGGTACACATTTGTTTCAATTGCTTTGTCGTATATCAGAGTCCTGTAATCTTAAGTGAGTTTTAGTAACTCTTTTATGCTGTATCCCTTTAGTCTCTAGGAGAATCTACAGAATCCGGACCCGTAGATTCTAGAAGGGATTCCATGGAACGTCGAGACTCTGTATCGTCGATTTCATCAAAGACTTCTGTACCTCCTCCGACACCAGCACCTGTCGCTGCTGCTGCCAAAATTCCTGATGCAAAAGGCCACGGTCATGGTCATGGTCATGGTGGGCGGGATTTTTTCTCAAATATGAGCAGCGAACTCAATGGTTTGGCTGCAGAAACCTCTTCCATGTTCTCTGGACTATTCGGTAATTACATTAAAAATTTGTATCTTTAATTTAAAGCTAAAGTTTATTTCCAAACTGTTTCGTGATCTATTTACTATAGGTGGGAACCGGAGTAGCATATCTGCAAGTGCTAGTCCTATACGCGGGAGCAGTCCATCGCAGTCTGTAACTGGCAGTACTAGTAGTCTTCCATCTGCCGTTCTTCGAGCAGGTCAAAAGGAGGGTGGAAATAATTCAAATTCTCAGTCTTTCGGACCGTTTCCAACCGGAAGGAAAGGGCTGGTTGAGCGGTCATCCTTAATTCGTCATTCAACATCTCATTTACATCCTCAAAAACCGAAGGGCGAGTTTAAAATGATTCAAAAGCTCTCAGGGACAAATACAACGAACTCCACAAGCGCCGAAAACCAAGCATTCCTCAACGAAGTTGCTAACCAAGTTCTTGCTGCAGAAGGTGTGGGGTGGCTCCGAGTAGGTCGTTTAAAAAAACTCCTGGAAGATGAAAGCTATCGGGTGATGCTTGTGGCTAAAATTAATAAGACTTTGGATAGAAAAGTGGGACCTGATGATCATATCGATGACGTTGTAAGTTTCTGACATTCGTCGCTATTTCTCTGTGATGTTTGTCTTTGACAAAGATATTTGTATTAAATGTTTTTCGCTACCTTGCAGTGCGTATCTAAGCCTATTTGGAAAGGCATGCTAAAACTGATGCAGCTTCTCGTTAACGGATTAGAATACAGTTATGCAAACCGGGGAATGGGTGGAATGGCCTCAGCATTTCAGGTAAGAATGAATGGAATACAGAAGACTTGCATTTGCTTGTGCGTAAGTGTTGACCCTTGCATCTATATTCAAATTGTTTTTACAGATCCTTGAAATAGCTCATACACATTATTGGACGAAGGATGTCACAGACATAGGAACTGACCAAAGTACTCATTATTCTCAATTTTTGGATCCGAATGCATTAAGCCCTGGAGGAGGAGCATCTGGACAAGGTTCCCCCATGTCATCTGCGCAAGTATCTCCGGAGCCTTCTCGTAGACCATCCCAACAATCTGGAGAACAAACTGGTACGAAATATGATCAACTTCAAAACTCCCCAAGTTGCAATTAGTGGCATAGCAGAACAGCCACAGTCTGCGTCATTCCATTCCGACTAAAATATCCTCTCTTGGGATGCTTCTCCCAAGATGATGATTTAAGCGAATCACTTGTATAATTATGTGTACATAGGTCCTGAAATACCCACAGAATCTGCACCACAGCAGTTGCAAAATTCTGCGGATCTCTTCCGGGATCTGTTGAATAACAAGAAACATTCTCTCTTTGCCCGTTTAAGCTCTTCCGAAAGTCATGTAAGTTGCCCAGCTGGAGAATAGACTTCGGAATTTCAAGTTAGATTCATAAAGAAATAATATATAAAGCATATAATACGGGAATTCCCGTTTAGATTGAAGGTGTGCCCCCGAATCAGGAAGCTCAAGGCGGTGGTAACATTGTAATGAATCCAGCATGGCCACCAGGTGGCTTGCAGCTTCCGGGACAAGGAGGAAAGCCCAAGCTAACTAGCCGATTGTCTCAAATGTCTCTGAGGTCAACGGTATCCGACACGGAATTGGAGCAGGTGAGGGTAACATTTCAATATTTTATCTTAGTGGTGGGAGACTCGACTTGAATGAAATGCTGACTGCGGCTACGGGTTACTTTTACTTGGTTCTTTCAATTGAAAAAGAGAAAGCAGGCCATACATTTTCATTATTTAAATTTCAGGGCTCCGGTCGGGGTAAAAGAAGTCCTAGCGTTTGGTCAAGCAAGTCTGCGCTAGCTGCGGGTTTGCGATATCACGCAGGATCTCTGATTCCTACAAGTAATTCCCCTACAAGCCCGGAAAACGGCCGGCTTTATATTTTCGAGGGGCTGTTGAAGGAGAGATCAAATCTATGGGATCAGATGCAATTTTGGGAAGATGCATTCCTAGACGCTGTTGCTCAGGAACGAGAGCTTGTAGGAATGGACCAGGGTCCTAGAGAAATGATGGATCGATATCAATCTCTGTCCGATAGTGAAAAGAAGAGACTAGAACACGAAGAAGACCGTCTTTTGGCGACGCTACTGTACAATTTGGTATCCTTCATGCTCATGACAGACGTGAATAGGGTGGAGATGAAACAAAAGATTCGTAGATTGCTCGGTAAAAGTCACATGGGACTCGTGTACAGTCAGGAGATTAATCAGCTACTGGAACAACTCACAAATTTGGTTAGTTCCTACACTGCAGTGTTGACCTTTAAAAATGTACAGGACATCCTGTCCTCCCTTCTCATCTTGACTCTTGGGGATTTCTATCGTTTTATTAATTTTTTCAGAAGGGTAACGCCATCGACCTAAAACCTGCTGGATCCCGCCTTGCCCACCGCCAAACATTTGCAGTTCATGCCGGATCGGAGCCAATTGGTGATTTACTGTTTATGGAAGTTCGTGACGATGGTCTTGTACTCCGAAACGTGGCAGGTGCTATTGTTGAAAGGTAACTTTTATACTTTACGAGTTGATATTATGTTACTATTTACATATTGAGAGAACGATTTCAAGTGAAGGAGCTAGCCTATGAATAACCCAGGAGATAATTCAAAGATGAAAGTCTTTTTCACCATCGCATCTAGAAAAAGGCCATAACGGTTTGGTTTAATTTCTTCCTAGATGGTGGTGGGAGAGGTTGGTGAATATGACTTACAGTCCTAAAACACGTGTATTGTGTCTCTGGAGACGGGACGGAGGCCAAACACAGCTACACAAGTATCATTCCCGAAAATGCAAGCAACTGTACCAGGCGATAAAGGAAGCCATGGAGAGGGCAGCAGCCCGAGGTCCGATGCCACTGCCCGGAAACGATCTCGGTGGTGAATTCCCAGTGGAGGACATGAAGACGGGTCAATGTGGCCTCCTCCAAGTATGCATGGAAGGTGTAGGACTCCTTTTCGCCAACAGCAAGGTTCTCAACTAATTTTCTTACGTTTCGTTTTTGAAATTGCTTTATTATTCATCTGCTCTTTCTGGATGTTTTAAAAATGTAACGATGGTAGGGAAGGAGTCTAAAAAGACCTGGAGGGAGATTTAACCACTTTCTCCCTCGGTATTGCATCACGGGTATCATGTCTGTGTAAACTCTAAAAAATGAGCGCGTAAATTCCTTTAAGGCTAAGATTTGTTCCTCGGTTCGGGGCACAAACGTGGAGTAGCTTTCTCTGTTTCCTCGGTTTAGGTCAGATCCGCTCCCTAGAAGGATTTTATAGTTTTTATACATCCAACTTTCTCTCTGTCTACTATCTATATCTATCCTCATCTCTAATTAACATTTGCAAATATGACATCCCTCACTGAGACTCCTAGTCCTCGGAAGTGGAACCCATCTGAGAGGTTGAGCAGCGTTCATTCATATGAAACTAGAGGAGGCTTCTTTAAATTACTTACGTATCCCCCCTCTCTCTTGATCATAATATATAATAATGCATACGTTTGATTTGATTCGAGAAAGTTTCTCTTCTAAAATCGATCATACAGTATCTACTATAATTTATTTATTCTCTAGAAAGGAAGGACCTCTCAAACTTTCCTATTGCTCTTTTCTCTAAATCTATATGCTATCATTATACCTTCATCTACTTACTTATGGCTTGTGTGTCCGTTTCCTCTCGTACTCTATCAATTCTTATGGCTGTAGCTATGTATCTTCTGAAACTTCACAGCATCACACGTTCGCTATCTCAGTTCAATTCATACCTGTATAATTAAACATGGTCTCTCTCCCACTCTACTAGACCTTCAATACCAAGTCTTTAGTCTTTGGTTTGGTTGGGTACTCTTTCAATTCCCGTCGCTATCTTCTCACTACACGGCACATCCATTCACAAAACCCTCGGCGAAAGCTTTCAAACTTTCTCTAAATATCACCCATCTCCTAAACAGACAGACACGAGTCAATGTAACTAATTATGACGGATAATTCGTTACTGCCCTACCGTAGGCTGCTAACTTCCTCTCCCTCTGCAGCAGCTTGTAACAAACAGTCCAGCCCTCAGAGGAATATTTTCTTAACGCAGATTTTTCCAAGTTATAATTATCTTTACCTACTACCTACATATTCCATCTCCATCTTATTATTCCTCTAATTCCGTACACCCATAATCGATGAGAGATTCATTTAAAAATATTTATCGCTGATACATTATTAATGTAACATTTATACACGAAAATAATCCGACAGAATGTACTTTTACCCTGTCCCGACTCTTTGATAATCTCATCTGTTTATATACAATAGATGTAATAAGAATTCTGCATGATTCGATGTGTCCTCCGAACATGTGTCTGTCCTTCTATAAATTTTTGTCTACTTTCTTACTTTGTCGTGCCTGGGAAATGCTTCCTTTCATTCGTAATATTTTCAAATTTTTCAAGCATTTCAGGTATAAAATTAATTACAATTTAATCCCTCCCTCTCTTATAGAAAATCCATTTCAAAGTTTGAATTTATAGATATTTTTATCTAATCGTGTTCCTTCTTTGGTTCCTCCAAAACAATTCTCGTATCTCTACCCTCCCTCCTCTCTCCCTCCTGTCTTTTTCTCTCCTCTCTATCTCTTTACTCAATATACTGATATACCATATGCATCTATTAATACCTTGGAAACCTTTCTCCACTTTCTCCATTCAATGAGTTACGTATCTTACTACAAGAAGCAATCCCTTCTCTTCTCCACTTTGCGCTGCTACGTGATCTTAAAATGGTTGCTTTAAAATCGGATATACGAAAAGTCTTCCGCTCCTTGGATAGCTTGATGGACTCATACATACCCTCCCACCTGTATCGGATAATGCGCTCCAGTGTGAGAGAGATAATTGAAATCTCTTGGGAAAGCTGTCAGACTCTGAAGGAATTAGATGGCTTATCTAGTTTGTAGTTATTGTTCATGAGATATCTACTTCTTTTTGGGGAAAACTAACACACTCTCCTCCTCTTTCTGTAAATCCTTTCTCATGCTAACACCACGTAGTTCTAAATACTCATATGGATATTACTTTTCAAGCTTCCTTCTTTGAAGCTGGATGGAAGTGATTCTTTCAAACGAAGCGAGGAACTTTTGAGATGGTCCTTCTGCATGAACCTCTGATGGAAAGTTGCAGTTTTCACTGAGTTCAGTATCGAAGCACACATGTGTAGTAACAAAGAACGTCAGATTTTTTGTGTAGCTAGCAGAAGACATTAAAAAGACCCTTTAGTTTTCCGAGAGAATCGTATGATTTTCGATGAATCCTTCTGCTTTCGAAAGTGGATAGAGTCGTCCATTTCCGCTGGGTTATGAAAGTACGAAAGCTTAATTTTTCCCTTTCTCGTTAGAGTTCATTAGGAAGTGCGCCCGTTGTTAAATTCAGGCATGAATACTACTCAGTACTCTAAAGCTATCCCTTGAATTGTAACAACTAAATTAAGTTAATACACACTTACGAAAGTTGGATTAGATTTAGCGGTTACTATCGAATCGTTGATGAATAACTGTTAACCGTAAGGGATTTCTCTTAATTTTTATGCGGCTTATCATCGTGTACCAAACTCGGTTCTGCTACTACTTCCCAACTCTTTGGATCCCGAACTTCTCTGCTAACAGGATTTCGAGGTATTTACGCCTCTCATCTATCAATCAATTTATCAACACACGTGTCATTTTACATACTGATTCTGTCCTTACACCGTTAACTCTCCTTTGTTTTACAATCCTTCTTAATCTTTCTACTTCTTCATTATTCTTGTCTTTGTAATTTTGTCACTCCCCGCGGAAACAGAACTCTTTCTCCCTTGAATTTATCACCCTCAGACTAATCAATTACTCGATCGACCTACTCATCTTTCTTATTGTCATAATGCACACAACAATAAAACACAGATTTCCTACCAGACACTCCTCCCTCGTGGGTTGATAGGACTCTAACTAAAATATCGGTTAAAAGTAATTATTCACAAAAATATCAACCTCCAAAAAGTGCTACCATCATACTACCCCTACCAGACCTCTTTCAATTAGAGCATAGCATTCACTGTAAAAGTAAATAGTATTTCTGGATCAAGGAATATATGCCCCTCGTACCGCCCACTGTACCTGAGTAATTAGTTATTGTTGCACGTCTTGTGGATGCCTCTAGTTGACTTGAAAAATTAGTGATACGGTGGCCAGTCATACGAATATATATGCTGAAAGTACTTACGTTTTTCGTTTCCGAACCGTAAAAGAGTAATAATTACGGACAGTAGTGTTTTTAGAGCATCCTTATTTGTTGCTTCCATTGTAGAACCAGTTCAGCAGTCATTTAATTATGCCTCTTAATTATTATTTTATGGACTTTAGAGCAGCCGTGGCCGTGTGCAGTAGTATCCGTCAGCTTAGAGAAGTGAAACTCGTTACGAGCACACTATTGTATTTTTATACTGACTACTACCATTGAACAAATATGAGATCATTAGTACTTTCCCCTAGCTGTAAAAACCCTCAATCAAGAACAAGATTTGCTGGACTAAAAGGTTAAAGGGAGATATAGGAATACTAGGCTCTTATTAATTTTGGAGGCGAATTATATTTACCAATTCCTTCATTTGTGAGAGGCGAGGTGTACCTCTTTTCTCGTATATATACATCCTCGCCTCTCACAAATGGAGGAACTGGTAAATATAATTCTCCTCCAAAATTAATAAGAGCCTAGTATTCCTATATCTCCCTTTATCACATTGACGGCTCATGGCGCATCCATTTCCTTTAGGACTAAAAGGTTGCCTACACATTTCAACATCTTTTCTCAGTTTTTCCTGTAGATCATACAGGAGGGCAAACATGAAAGGACCTATTATTTTTATGCCCCAACCGGATCAGTTCTACATAATCTCGATTTAGATGCAGTCAGCTATTTCAAATGAGTTACTGTTGGAGAACGCAACTAATTTTATCATGGTCTCCGCTCATTTTTAGTAAGAAGATGTGTAGCTTTCATGGGAGTTCAATAGACCCATCTGACGCTTCCGCATCAGATTTTAGTGGAATCCCACAACATAGGTTTTTAATATCTCAAACTGAATGGCGTCGCTTGAATAAGTATATATTTTCTCTCAATTAATGTTAAGTCTCTTCAAGGAACATCTATAATTGTAGCTTCACCAGTTCATTACACCACGCTCCCAATTCTAGCCTAGGTATGTAGCTACTAGAAGAGAGGTGAGAATGACTTTCTCTACTTTCAACCGAGCCAAATACATAGAAAAACCATCCAATGTTACCTCATCATATTTCTCCTCATAACTAGTTACTGATTACTGATATATATACCTTCGAAATATAATGAAGGGCACCATGATAATTCCTATCAGTCTTTCCTACCAGACATCAGATATGTCATGCTGATGGCCATCTCTATTTCTCTCTTTCTCTCTCTCTATCTTTCTCTGTCACTGAATTGGCTGAGAAAAAGTAATTTCTTATCCACCCCAAACCTCTCTATTTCTCCCTTCTCATTCACAGTCGTAGTCATGTTCTATTGATGTTCCTTTTCTATCCTCTCAGTTAATACGACTTTGAAAAAAAATAATCTCTTAGATAATCCATCGCTACTCGTATGTGTTTAGAATCTCTTCGATCCAACTGTAAATTTTGTGTATATCATCATTCAATGAGTGTGAATGCATAGCTTACCGCTATGGATTTAAAAATTTGTCCGCTTCAGAAATCTCGCTTCTGCCTGAGTAAGTGTTGCAGCTTTAAATGTAATTACTAGTTCATCTTGTCTAAAAAGCGCAAGGGTAAGAGGAAAATGTGGGTGTCAGCTGCATCAACGTTTTGTCTACTTTGATGCTACAAGGGAGTTGAAGAATATGAGCGTTAGTCTTTACTAAATGCTCTAATATCTCTTAGACTCTTTTGACTCTTTAGACTCGAAGAATTTTTGGTAAAACGGTGCGCATGCCTTGAATAACGTTGGGAAGATGGTGGTGGTGGCGGCTCGTGAAAAAGTACTCACACTAAAGCTTGTGGCTGATTGTCTTTGCTTCCGGAATCAAGCACGTCATCACTATATTAATACTCTTCATAGACTATACTTGTATTACATTTATATATATAACTTATATAACTGCTTTGATTCTAGATCTCCGCCTTTTCCGCCCTTCCCTTCCTATCACACATAAACTCGTTAGCTAATGGGAATACTAAGGAAGTATTGTAATTAATACCCTTAGCTGTCAATGAACATATGATTCCCTGTTATAAAAACTTAGATGACACAAAGGATTGTTAAACGTTTAGGGCTGAATCCTCACGCGATAGTTTTAATAAGCGAAAAATCCGATTCATTCTTTACATTCTAACCATAAATACATCGTGTCAGAAACACACATAAACTCAATGGAATGCATATGTAGTAACGGAATACTTCCTCAAACTTTGAGCTAACTGAATGTTTCTTATTTTAATTCTCATTAGTTCTTCGTTCGACTCGATCATATCCGCAAGTGCTTTACTCAAAAGGGAGGAATCTTCGTCCTTGAAGAATACAGTACGTTTCCTTTTACTGTCACCTCAGTTTTAGTGCGTTAAGCGGGACAGCCAGGCTATCTTGGTTTACTGACTACATTATTAAACGCAATTTCTAAGAATAACATAATTAGTTCTAATAAGCATTTCAAATTTTTCAGATCCCAAAACAAGACAAGTTATTCAACGGAAATACAAATCTGCAATGGTAAGTTGACCTTTGTGGGGCATATTTAGACTCAAGCACGTCCCTACTGTCTGCCAATGTAAAGCACGACATTGCCCACTCGTAGTCTTGAAGGCGTAGTCAGTATGAGCAACGTTATTGGTGTGGGCGTGGAGGATTTACCCATGATTCAAACCAGTCCAACAGTGGCTTGACTCTCATCTCAACTTTGATGAGAGCCAGATTATTTCCGTTGAGCTTTAACTATGAGATTCGGTTTTGTATTTTATTCCAGTTATTATTTTTTATTCAGGCTGATGCTGAGAGTATTGCATATCAAATTCACCGCATGTTTTCTGTTTATTACTGCCTATGCATGATTGATGGAGTGCACGAATCTTCTTCTCCTGACCTTATTCGATGTGATGATGGTGTGGAAAATAACGATGGTATTTCTTTATGATGAACATGACATTTTTTGGCTACTGCTGTTTTCGCCTCCTATGTAAAACTCCTTCTTGGAGTTTAAGAATTTTATGTTTGAATAGAAATAAGTAGTATAGTTCCCCATAATTTTCAAACAAGGAAGCGGCCTATTTTTCCGCAATTCGTAGTGCTTTTAAGTGTTACTGGTTTCCCTTTATGCATTCCCGCATCCCCGTTATACATCTTATATGTTTTATGAATGTAATGCACAACTGTCCGTAATGCTTATTGTTGTTGTGAAAGTAGATCTCATATAGATAATTTTGAGAATGCCAAGCCTGTTAATCGCCGGATTTTGCAAAAGATTTGATTTTTGCCAACTTAAATTTACTGCTTTCTGTTTCAGGCTGAAAATATTTGCTACTCTGTCCTCTGCGTTTTCTCGTACATGGCAGCCGGACACGAACAGAAAAAGAAAATACCTGGAGCGCATTCAACCCCGTCGCTGAACACCGGCGATCCTGAAGAACCAGTGCATAAGCTGTAGAGTTAATAAATAAGTAACGGGATTCCCTGACTGAGATTCAGGCTGCTAGTGAATGAAATTCTTTCTGGAAAGTACTGGATCTGTAATAGGCACAGAGAAACAACTTTCTGAGGGTGTCTCAGAAATTCTTAGGTAATGTAACACTAACACTAGCCTTAATTTTTCCCAATGAGATGATACGATAAAATCAGATTTATCGATACCTGTTGGCGAGAGACCTCACAAAATGTTTCTACCAGCAATACTAAATGTGAGATAATTGTATTGTCAGAAGTCAGGTGACTCTGTCGTCGTTAGGTATTGTAGGATTCCTGTTGTTGAAAATCGTGTCTCCACAGAGTCAGGCCCTTACGGTCTATCTGTATAATGTGATAGAGGATTCTGCTGAGAATCAGACCTAATATGCGATTCCAAGATATTTAAGAGGGCGCCAAGGTAAGATGCTGATGTTTACAGCGAATCGGCATCACCACTTCCCTATTGCCATGCCTGAGTCGCCTGAGTGAATTCCTTCAGGCTTTGCAGGTTAGCGAGTGTGAAGTCAGAAGTGAAGCCACTGTCAACTATGAATTCGTGCCTGGGTGCAAAGGTAGCTAGGGAAAGTTGACTTTTGTGGCTTGCTCATTGCTGGAAAATTTACTAATTTCCACCTTGAGTTCATCTGAGAGCTGGTTACTAGGTCTTCTAAAGTTTCAAACGTGTACGCTTTCTGAACATTTACGGTCATAATTCTTAAAGCAATGTATAAAAATGTTAGATTATATACAACTATATCAAAGTTATCTCTTTGTTACCTTGTCTGTAAATCCTGCTACTGGAGCCTTACGCTCAAAAAGAATAATAACAATCAATAATGTTTACGAATCCTACTTCTCAAGCAAAAATGTGCTATTCCTGTCGAGAATATATATCAAGCATACTGTAAGCAGAAACATCGGTTAGACATTTAGATCATTTTGTTATATGATTTAGGAGTATTACGTGTCGAAGTTAAATTCAATAATAAAAAATAATAGATCATGAACAAGACAGTCTCGCAAATTGTAATCGCATTCATTAGTTCGTGGGCCAATTTATCTGTTGGGTGATACAAAAATCTGTATTGGTACTATTTCATTGGCGTAATGTAATATACAACAGTAATGAACGCTGCCCTGTTTGCGGATTTGTGAAAGAAATAGCATTGACGTTTGCGAAAGCTGGATGGAAACGTTTCAAATGCATTTTCACCACATAGAAGAAAGTAGGGTTCCAGACGTACTTGGGTAAGCGCGAAAGTTTAAGCTTTTGAAGACTTTCAGCCGCCTCCGTATAAATTGTGTTAAAACTCTAAAAATATTATCAATAATTGCAATTATAGACACACGCACACGTGTGTCGGGGTTAGTGATTCCAAGTCTTGTAACGGTGTAACAGTTAAACTCGCCAATTTGAAGTAATTCTTTATTGAAGTTTATCTTCTTAAATAACAGATTTTGTGATCTTGGAATTTGTGTGCCAGTTTGAAGAATTCAAATTTGCGGTGTAGTTTCCTTCAGCTTGTTTGTTAAACCTCTTCTATGAGTTGTGGTGCAATTATTTGGTACATTTAACATAATCACAAATACATCCACCTGTTTCTGCACATGTTTCTGAATGACACGTATCTGAACCCACTTCATTTGTATGGACTCATTTTTTAGCTTCGTTCAATTGCAATCATGTTTCGGCTACTGCAGTCCCGACTTTCTGGAGTTATTAACCCTTGCAGTTGCGGCAACGCATTGAATGGAGTATTACACCGAAATTACTCGAAGGTTGTAGGGAATCAGATTTCTTCAAAAATATTAAATTTAAATGTTACCAAGTTCGAACGTATAAGTATTCTCGAAACTGCGGTGCCCTTAATTGTACAAAAGCGTACTAACACAAGTTTTTTCAATAAAGGTAAGCGGAAGAAGATAATGCAGGGTGTTCCCCAACTATTGGTAAAGTTGTAACCGGCTGTAACGTCACTTGTTCGTTTTCTTTGCTGTTTAGTATCGGCAGCTGCGTTATGGAAGGGCGTAACGAGCGTCAGCAACGCTGGAAAAAAGCGAGGTAGAGGAAAAGGTGCTGGCCGAAGAATCATTAAAGATTTAAACAGAGGACAAATCATCGGAGTGGGTAAGCAGTTTTGAAAAAAATATAATAATATATTTTAACGATTTCACTCCTGATTCGAGAAGTTTGGAATCCTTCCCTATGCTGTGTATCATAATATTTTAGGCAAAAAGAATATGGTGTTTCCTGGACTCAATGCTCCAATCATTAGGGGTAAGGAAATCGTTCGCCAGCAAGAGCTTCCTCCAGATGAAACCCGTGAAGCTAGACTCCTTCAGCTTCGCGAGTCACAAGGGAAATTCCGACGCCTTAGATTAACTCCCTTAGAAAGAGGATGGTCGGGTGGGAAAATGCATGGAAGAAGCATTGGTGCGCCAGATCCGATCGGTTACGGTAAAAGCTTTTTTACCCTTTTAGAACAGAAGTGAAGAGTCCGTGATAGTCTATATAAAAATATTAATTGCCTGCACTGCACTATTTTATACAGATACTTTCGAAGGGTTTGACACCAGAGTTCTCGAGGTAATTAATTACTGAAATGATTTCACGGATCAACGTCTAAATTAGCAGAAGAGTGCTATCAGCACGTGCTGTGCTATGTGTCGTCGTAGAAATGCGAAACACCGCTTATAATCCTGGTTTCTTTTGATACTAGATGAAAACTGTTACAAATATGGACGGTAACATCGGTAGAATGAAACGGTTTAGCTGCCTGGCCTTTACTGGAAACAGGAACGGTCTGGTGGGATTTGCCATTGGAAAAAATCCGGAGGGACGAGCTGCTCTCAAAAGGGCTAAGAATCGAGCAGCACAAAAATTGGTATACATCGAACGATATGATGACCACACAGGTGCGGATTGCAGAAACGAACGTATTTTATCTCCAAGAACTTACACTTTAGTAACATTATTTTATATATTATATATAGTGATGCATGACTTCCACACACGATTCGGACCCACTCAGATTTACGTCTACAAAAAGCCGGAAGGTTTTGGGCTTGTCTGCCATCGAGCAATAAAGACTATGTGTGAACTTGTCGGAATCAAGAATCTATACGCTAAAATTGAAGGGCCAACAAATGTACAGAACATAACGAAAGCCTTCGTTTTAGGTCTATTGAGACAGGTAAATGCACGCATTGTTATCACCTAGACAAAACAAGCTATTTAAATGTGGCGGTAATGGTTCCTCACTGAATGCATATATTTATACTTTTATCTACAGAAAACCCATGAGGAATTGGCCAACATGAAAGGTTTGTATCTAGTCGAGCAACGACCAGACCAAGGCATGTTTCCTAAAGTTGTTGGCATTCCAGAATACTGCCGCACTGCAGAAGAAATTCCATCAACAGAAATTTTAGATTTCAGAATTGTAAGCACTTTAAATAATATGGTTGGCAATTTTTGCATTGGCAATAAGCAGGTTATGCTAACTTACT
Organism: Sminthurides aquaticus; assembly: GCA_906901655.1. Taxonomy (NCBI): domain Eukaryota; kingdom Metazoa; phylum Arthropoda; class Collembola; order Symphypleona; family Sminthurididae; genus Sminthurides; species Sminthurides aquaticus. Next base: position 2,317,644 of record CAJQTT010000001.1, read on the forward strand.
ATTGCTAACTACTAACTGGTCTTCAATAGGCTGGGTTTGATGGAAAACTTCCCCTCAGGAAGAAAAAAATAGCGCCATTTTACACCAAACTACATGGTTGGCAGAAACATTTACTCACAACTGAGTATAAAAGGAATCATCACATGGTACTAGCAGTGACTCACTGCATAAATCTTGATTCGTTTAATTGTCTTTCACTAGTAAAGAATTGTATACTGAATGTGTGTTTACTTTGTTTAAAGGTCAGAGTTAAACTGTTGGCAGAACTAGGCGGAACAGACTTACGTCCGAAGAGTTTTCTTGCGGAGAAGTATCCGGAATGTGATGCTAACTATGGAGTTCTGTTGCACCGTAAGAAAAAGGCGGCTGAGAGGGAAGCTGAATAGGATTTTGTAAATATACTAGTGTATAACTTGTTTAGTGCTGCTCATTTGCGTGAGTGTAGTCAGCAGCAGAAAATAGAACTTGAATAAATTCCTCGTTCGATAATATATTTATACTAACATACATATTTATTTACTGTTCTATTTAGACAAAACAGTCAAATGCGACAGTGGTACTTGTTTTTCTTTAAGTAAGGCGGCAAATCATCAGGCAATGACTATGGATCAAGTTCGATAGTATTGATTCCGTTTTTGGCTTTCGACATGAAATTCCTTTTAACTGCTTTTCATTAATTATTTTTTATTGAGTAGCAAAGAAAAGTAGTACCATTACACCCAGCTATCACATGTTCTTTTATTTGTAAGCGTTCACTCTTTATCACATCTGACAGTTTTTTGTAGGTTGTCACAGTGTAAGCAATGATTGAAAGTGTAATATCAAAACAAACATGTAGACAGACCCTACTTCAGCAAATCTCTTAAAAATATTCCAAATTTCTGGAGGTTACTTATTGTATTAACCTAATGTTGACTACAAATTTAGTTTTTCAGCGCGTATATCTTAAATCACGTGTGTCATTCAATCAAAAGCTATTATCATAAAGAAAACTTTTAAACTAAAAGCCAGCTGTGCCTGTTAGAGCAGATGAACTACCTTTTACGGGGGGGATGGGGTAAATGTGCGAAGCATGTACGGTAATTATGTTTGATGTTACGTTCTGAGTTGCGACTTGATTGTGAAGTTACAAAGATGGATAACTCGGGGATTGTTTGATTTTGTAAGCTCGTTTCCAGATTTCACATAGGCAGACCGTCGAGTGGAACCTGTAGAAAATTGCGAGAGGCATGGAAATGTGCGTGATAATCGTCCAGGCCCAGACTCCGTAAAACCGAAGTTGTACCGGATGGCTGTCAGCTCTGGATTTTTCCAATGTATTTATTGACCACATGGCTAAATTCGTCACGAGGAGAAACGTTATAACCTCCCGACCAGGTTTTCTCCTAACTTGATCAGCCGTTGCCACCGCCCGTTTTGAAGCGTCAAGTATAAAAATAGTTTGGAATAGAAGCTGAATTAAAGACGCAAGCGCTGTCATTAGAACGAGCACTGTATTCTTCTTCATGGTGAAGTGACCTCCAATAATAGTGAACACGTTGTAAATGAACGATCCAGTTTGAGCGACAATTAAGAGTATGTTGTCTAGCTCTAGATTTCTTCCCGTGTCATACCTCAGTTCCCTCACCTGTGTGAGAAGACACGGTAACAATCTTTCATGATTGTAACAATAAATGTCAATCGCATCTTATGTCTTACGTACCTGACACATCCCTATCAGCACTGCTACAGTAGTCGTGGTGTACAGCACCAGTTCAGTGATATTGACCTCCAGCATTGCCAGTGCCTGATATCCAGGACGAGTAATGAGAACGAAGAAGAGTATCAAACTGATAATAGTTAGAACTAGAACGAATATTCCTAAAAATAGTCCTTTGTTTGCCCGAGCGCAATCCACGGAGTAATAATGCGGCGATCTTTTTGCTCCAGCGATCTATAGTAAAATAAGACTTGAGGATTAGTTACCATTAAAACTGGAAAAGTCAAAAGGTAGAGACATTTCTGTACCAGATGAAGTTCTCCGTGATGGTATATGCTTGCAGCTCTTACAAACTCTTTTCTTGGTCTTGCCATACTTTTCCACATGACGTAAAGGATGGCAGCGCAGATCAAAGAGTATTCGATCGTACAAGGGAAAAGAAACGGCGAAGCGTTTTGAACGAGCGCTCCCATGATATCAGTACGTCGGCACTCATAAATTGAATGTGGCCCCTTTAGTCCTCGTTTTTCTCTATGCAGAATCGCTGTGGCCCCAGCGTGGACGGTTGCGTTGACGGCAGCTTTCGTAGCGTTTCTTACCACGGTAGAGACGGCAGGCGCTGCTGCTTGTACTTTCGGGAGTATTGTAGTTACAACTGCGTGTACTTTAGGCAGAGCTGTAAGTACTGTTGTGTGTATTTTGGGCATTGCTGTCGTTACGGCTGCAGCTAGTGTGGTTAGCTGTGGCACAAACGGGACAGGACCATGACCTTGGCCGTGACCGAAGCCATGTCCACCGTGCCAACCTCCTCGAGGCTTGTGCGTTCCACCGATATGACTTCCATGATTAACGTTGATTGTGTTGTTATCCGGATTGTAAAATTGGAGGATCTCGTGCCGTGTTTCCTGAATGAGTACATTAAGCCAAACGCAGAGATTTGTTCCAATCATGTGCATGAGCCCAAACTGTGCACCGAGCCGTACTTTGGAAATGGCCATTTTGGAATTGAGGAAGACGAAGTACATTTGCATGAAGGTGAAAATCATCCGGACTGACGGCGTTAGAGCAATGAGGACATTGTGACATTTAGTGTCTGGTTCAAGCTCAAAATATTGTCCGAATTCCAGCCCACTGTAAATCATACTTCCAATCCCGAAAGCTATTTGAGGGAAAAGAAATAATGAATCACGTTGCATGCTCACATGCTTTTAGAAACCCTGACTCACCACTGTCTCTCTTGTGTTCAGTAACAAAGATTGGGAAATTATTAATATTATACACCTTCTTCACTTACCCACTGCTCCCATGCGGAGATAGAAACTCCCGAAATGTATTTCGTTTGCGGAATACGCTCCTTCGCCAATGCTGAGTGGATCGATTGCATTCTCCGAAGGAACCCGGCTCATTCGATTCATGTTTGCCCTCGCTCCAACAGGCTCAATCCGGCTTGCAGCTGGTGATTCTGAAAAGGAACCTTCAGAGTCACAGGAATGCTCTTGAGGTTCTGTTGTGGTGACATCCGGAGCGACGCCGGAATTCCCTAAGGCTATTCTTGATCTCATCGTGCTGATTCCTATTTTGTGAAAACAGTTAGGCAAAATAAGCAAAGTTTTATTATTTTGATCAATAAGTTTTAAAACTGGATTTCGCACATTCTAATAACTCACGCTTGATAGTTCCTCTGACAGACCTAGTTGCTTTCTGTCTAAGCATGTTCCCCAGGATACATATCATAAAAGTTATGCTTCCAAAGTACAAATACAAGTAAAATCCCTGGATGAAGGAATTATCCGCATTAGCACAAGCTTGTATTGGGTTTAGCCCATAAAATGGGGATTATAAGTATTTTTCTTTACGCTAAACTTCCTTATCTTTGCTTACATCGTAGAAGGACGGTGGGATGTAAGTCGAGATTACTTCAGACATGGGGAATGCGATTCCCATAACTACAAGGATCTTCCCGTATAAAGCAGACAGTACCAGTCCCAGAGCATCACTGCAAAAAGTGGCAAAATTTCAGTACTGTAATTACCCTTGGCCAGTACGTTAAATAAGTCGTCTGAAGTCTGAGCTTCTACAACAGTAACATGTTTGCTTGCATATCCATAATCTGCGGGTAAGTCTTATATATTCATGTATCTCTGATGGATATGATAAAAGAATGTTCATACATTATTGAATGACTTACTTTCCAGCCCGCTTCGACTTAACTTTCTCCCCTGCCCCCAAAGCTCGCATAGGGACGACAGAGTATTTATGATGATACTGATGCCTTCTGTTTCCAAAATGGGATGAGTTGTTTGAATGTGGACTTACATTGTGACTCTGACTGCGACTATGATGATGAGGAAACATGTTCGGGCTGAGGTCACCCCGTCGCATATTTGCATGCTTGCCCAAAAGCGAATCTTCTGCGGAGTCATCTCCCCGGAACGAATCCCGTGGAATTGACAAGGTGTGCAAAATTATTGGAGGCTTCGACATTGAAGCTGAACTCGCTATTGTTCGCATAGGGTAGGATTTTTCTTCGATTCCTCCTCCAGGGTAATGTGGTGGGGATGCATCCCCGCTTCCGGAATGGATGCACCTTAAGTATCGTTCAAATTATAGGAGTCATTTATCAAATATCCTAACTAGTTTTAAAGTTATTTCCCCTCATAGCCAGACTTTTTCGATTTACAATAATGAGGAAAGACTTTGAGTAACAATCTTTAGGAGCCTGATTGCTACACCGCTCACTCAGGTGTTGTTTGCGATACGTGTGGAGGAGATGAAAATGCAAGGAAACGATAATTATGATTAGGGATTGACGCTGGCAAGGATGGCGTGACGGCGGTGGGGACGTCACGTGTGAAATCTCGAGTGCGACGACTTGCTTAATTACGGACCGTTTGTGGAAAAAAGTGAAATTTGCTTGGTATCCGGTTGGATTTCCCCTGGATTTCATGTCGTTCCCACGTATAAAGTTAAAAATTGCTTGCTAATTGTATCAAGATGCTAATTATTGACAAAATCATTTACAAGGGTAGCAAAAATGGGTATACACGCTATTTTACTGGATTTGAGATGTAGCTCCAACGCTACCCATTTAGCTGCTCCTGCTTAGGAAAATAACGAAAAGCTAAAGGCGGTGAAATCCATTGGCAGAGAGCAGAGACTGGCTCTGGAAAATTTTCCAGACCCTTATTAATTAACAGAAGGATTATATTTTCAAAAAGACTTACCCATTGGCTCTGACGGTATGTAAATCCTTGATAGAGTTGATGCTAGAGATGAGTGGTTCATCTTCATGGATTTTGATATAATGCTGTTCACTGGAGGGTAGTATTTTGAGTTGATTTGACGAAGGTGATTCAAGATTAGCGAGTAATTGATTCCTCCGGTTTTCATCTTCATCATCCCCAAGATAAAAGCTTCTTGGAGTCTCCTTATCACTTTTATCATCTGTGAGAGAGGATATAGAAGATTGGGAAGAAGATATTTTGGCACTCGAGTCCTGCTGGAGCATGATGGGAACCTGGGATTCTGAATAGTGCTCCATCTTGAGATATTTTGATTGAATCACTAAAATAAATCACTCCCGCTTATCCCGAGATTTGGGTTCCACTAGTTCCAGCTTTGCCACTTCAGTTCCAGTAATCTCCTTCCGTACCGTCCACTGTCTACGAAGCAGAACTAACAAAGATAAGGAGTAAGAGAGACTCGAGAATATTTAAGGAAGGAATGGATTGTGATCCGTGCTCCCGTTCTCGTCAATCACTGATTTGCAGATGAACAGATCAAGACTAACATCTGGACAATTAGCACACTCTTAGAGATGATTATAATGATGATAAATAACGCGTTGTTTCTTCTCTCCTCAATTCTTCCTTGTGTTCCCTGAGTGCAACGAGTGAGTTAGGGATAGTATCCTTCGGAGCTGGATAGAAGTGAATAGGTTCTGAATGGAGACTAGGGAAGTAGTGAGTCCGTCTCAACGTTTTAACGTTTTATTAATTACTCAAGGAGCAAGTTGGATTTACATCCACAATTATCCTTCCGAAGCTCCAATTGGTTCCACCACTTTTACACGAGGAAGAAGAAGCACGTCAAGAGAGCTTTTAATCACATTAATCCGAGCATCTCCAGATGATGCGGTTGATGAGTAAATATAATTATTTATCCACTCACTCAATTAATCAGCTATCATGCATCATCACTCTTTCACTTCTCATCCCACTCCCTGCCAAAAACTAAAGATTCGCAACAACCTTTGCTCATCATTACAACCTCGATAATAATATTGACCCTAGGCTAACCTAACACCGACAGTATTATGCCAGGCCCATTTGTCTGTCTCGTACACGATCCCCAGTCTTATTCTTGATCAATCTTCATCCCTCTCCCTTGTCTTGATATCCTCCAGGATCTCTTCGCCGTTCAATGCAATCCTACACAACTCAACAACTGGTAACCAAGGATTTGACGCCACGTTTTACGAGCACTTGCCGCCCCTTGTCCTAGCCTAGCGCTGCCCCTCGATCTTCTCATTCCTGTCAATAACCATCGACCTCTACGTTTAACTAAAGCCAATGGAGGATAAAGCTGAACTGATGCAGTTGCAGTAATTCAATCCATGTATTGCTAGTAAACCTAATTCCTTGGTCACAGCTGCTGTAACCTACCACTCCATTGTTCATGACAACTAAACTGACTACATATAAACTAAATGTCTAGAAAGAAAGCACTTGCCTAGAATCAGTTTCACCTAACTTGTTCCAATCAACCAAGCAACTAACTCACCCTCTAGTCGCCTTTAGTAAATCCTGTCTTATAGCTTCTTTGCTTCTTAAGCAGTTGAAATAGCTAGCTAGCAGCAATCCATCTCTTCATCTTCTTCACGCAATCATTATTAGGAAGGATGAGGGAAGGAGCAGCTCCTCCATTCCATAACCAAGGATTAGTAATCAAATAGCCTATGCGTGATTTTTCGACTCGCTAATTATTCCAGATTGCTTCAAGTGTTTTCTCAAATCCCAAGAGACCCATTTCCCTGGCTTATGTCCACCATGAACCATTAACGAACCCTTTGCCCTATTATTTGTAGTATGCAAGGATCACATTGTGGTGGATAATCATGTCAGACAGAACTGGGAACAGCAACAGCCTTCCCCTTGTTTTGAACCATCTTTTAACTTCTATCCCTTCCTCATTGTTTCTCCATCCTCATCTCCTTTTATTTCCAGAAAATTATGCAAAATCTTGTTCTAAATGATCACGTTGATGCAACATGATTGTATGGTCTGCTATTACCACCTTCTTTTCTTGAATAAAAAACCAAGTACTCTGTCCATGCTCCTTTCCTCCAATCCCAGTTGCCAATCTGAAGCTTGGAAACGGTATATTTTCTTGAATTCTCCTTCATCACCCTATAAATCCCAATTCCCAATATTATCAATCATTTTACAACCACTCATGTCATCATTTTTCGCATTTTTTACCTGTACTTTCCTCGAATATATTTTACGAGCTGTGGTATATTTCGTTTTCTTTATTATTTTTGCTCAAGAAGGAATGAGGAACAGCTTCTTACGTTTCCATTCCTTGTAAATATGTGAGGAAACTCAGCTTTTTAAATATACATTACTATTCTCACAATTTTTACGTGCCGCTCATCTCATAGATACCCTCTTGGACTGCTTGCATGCGTGTACTGTAAAATGACATTCTGTTAACACGCATGCTTCAAATTATCTCCGACCAAACTCTTCAGATCATAATGGTATTTTAAAAACTATAGTAACTTTGAGACAAAATGCAATTTTCTTGCTAAATACATTTTCTCGTCGCATGAATTGACATCCAAGTTTCGCTACCACTTTGACCTTTTTGGAAAGGTTTGACCATGAATGTTCTGTCGAAAACAAGCGATGCAATTTTTGGCATTGCTACCACTACTTTAGTAAGTTACTATTGTAAAAACAGGCTTAATTGCTCTTAATTGTGAGGGATAAAAAACCTTGGGATTGCATGCTATCTATCTCAAGAAGAATCTGCAGAGTTCCCTGGCGTGGTACTCGATCAATTTTCGACTTTATTAACTATATCAAGTATTTCACAAATTACTTCTTTCAAGCTCCTAGACACAAGTGCATGCATACAGTGAGAGCGTGATCGCCTTGGTAAAATGTTCCTGCCTAAATTTCAAACAAAACTCTAATATTAGCTGGAAGATGATGGTTAAACCTTTGATTCTATTCCGCTTTGTAATTGTACTGTTTAGGATTCATCAAATTCTTTCCGCATGCTCAAGCACTAATGCTGTAGTTCACGGACGCCATCTTACCTTCTCATCACGTTCATTGTCTGATTCTGATATCAATTACAAGTGAAAGGACTAATTTTGAGATGCTAACGTGATTGAGCATTATCCCGTCCTCTTCTCCCATTCGTTCCGCACCTCACCTAAACCCGATTTCCTTTTGTTCTGTATGAATAACCACATTGAAAATTAAAACATCATGTAATTCACCTTGTGGACCGAGTTATTCCTGTAAGTTTCCGCCTTACCCAAGCCTTATGGAAGCGCGAGTGTGAAACGTTTCTTGAATCCATAACCTGAGAAATGTAGGGCTCTATGTCATGGTTCAGTTTCCGTCACCTATTTTCCATGATGATGGGTTGACTTGGAAAACATTTAATATCTAATTATAAAAGCTACTCATTGCCGTGTATGCATTTTTATTTCCTGTATATAGTGCAAACATTGTAATTGAGGTAGGCTAACTTTCCCATCCTCTCGTAAGATATGTATGTGACGAGAAATGTACTTTGGAGCTCGACTCCACGAATCAATTGGTTTTTACATTGGCAATTGTTGATGACGCTTACAAGGATCTTCAAAAATTGTAAAACAAGAAGTTGTTGGGTTTTTTCCCAGGAACTCCTCCTTTTCTCTTTGACACTTAATGGGAGAAGTTTACATATGAAAGGAGTAAAAAACTGTAACGGAGCGCTGAAGCATGAGATTCGAACCTGCGTTAATTGGGCTTTTGGTTGCTAGTTCAAACCTTCCGGTACTGTTCGTAGCGCATTTTACAAAAACCGTAAGGCTTCAGACATCTTTTTTTAATCTTATATATCTATTAGCATATGCTCAAATTCTTTCGGTTGAAGCCGATGAAAAGAAGTTGATAAATCATAAATAAAAGTAATCATGATGTTAACATAACCAGATTTGGAATTAGCACTTTACCTGCCATATATAATAGAAATGCAAAGAGTTGAAAAACTGATTAAAAAAAGCGCTGAATAGCATTTTTGCTACTGGCTATTGGTTGCCATAGCATCTTAGAGTTTTATCAACTTTTCAGAATAGAAGCTACTAAACAAGATGGCTTTGAGGGAAAATACAATCTGAAATGACCTGTTTTTCAAAAATTTCATAGGATTAAATAGATAGAAAAGAAATTAAGGAGAAACAAGATGTAGCCAGAACGTGGTCAATGTCACATGATATAACCCTCGCTTTGGCACGGTCTGTCCATAAATTTATCATCAAATAATCAAAACAATGGATTCAAAACTGTCTTAAATTAAAAATTATTCTTTACATAAGGATATCTTAAGCATTCTATTAAATCTGTAGATTTTTAAAATATATATGTGTATGCATATACGTGCCGAACTTTCTCCTCTTCCACTCCACAATGTAGTGTGTGCTCGAAGTGATCAATAATGATGAACTAAACTAATACTCCCCTCTACAACATCATTGTCACAATACAATACTAACTTACTCCGAACACAGTGAAAGCTTGGATTTAAAAACCCCAACTCATAATTACATAGTGTAGTTTCTAAATTATAAGGTTATATAAAGTAGACCCGACGTATATGGTTTTCCGCTAACACATTTGCGCTACCATGAGCTGCTGGACATCAGATACGACAAGTGTAGACGTAGAAAATATAGAGAATTTACCACCGCTGTCAAAAAAGGAATTAAAATTTTTCGGAATGATCAAACATCGCTTTAAGCAGCGATCAATATTCAACAAATCTACCCTGTCTCCAAAAAGCTCCCCGGAATCCTCCATGTCATCCCAAAAGAAGAACATTGGCGGAGACAACAAAACCGTGTCTTCCGTTTCATCAAATTCCTCACCGGGGTCTTCTACATTGCCTTCGATAACACCCCCATCCTCAAGTAGAACATCCTCCACCCCGTTCCGGAGAAAGCCTTTCCAAGAAACAATGAATTCCCAATTGCAGTTGCAAGGTAAGCAAGTGAATAGTTCAGCTCTTACTAGCTAGAGGAGGGAATCAATTACACTCAACTGGTTTTGGCTTATGCTCTGTTCGGGATTTATGCAGCGCCGGATAAGCTAGAGTTGTACTAAGTAATTTTTGAGAACATATTTTGAGCTTATGCAGTGCCTAAAACTGCAGGATGTATAGTGTAAAAGAGAATGAGAATCCTAATATCTCATGCGTGGCTGCAGAAATTGCATCAAGGATGTAAAATGAGAGCCACGATTCTTCCAAAGGAACGAAAACTTTGAAGCTGGAAGTTGCAGTTTGCATCTCGACAAAAGAGCACGAACCACTCCTTTATCCTCCTACTAAAGTTGTGCCTAGAACTATTTTCGTTCCACCTAAAAATAATTACGCGGCTCAAAAACAAGGAACCCCACTTGAAGGAGATTATGAGAAATAGTGAAAAAGGGTATTTTGGAAACTCTCCCGCATTCTCTTCATCTTTTCCCTTTATCCTCCCTCACTAGTATTCCCACGTGAATATCCATCTCTGCCTGCCACAAGAAACCCCGTCCACACTAATTTCCCGTTGAGCTTGAGCACTACATAATGAATTTCAACTTACGAAACCCCAAATTTGACGAAGCCTTACCAACCAAATGCAATCTTAGATGGAACTAGGGAACAGGTTTCTCCAACATAACGTGACTGTCGTCTTCCATCCCAAAAACATTAGAAACAGAGCTTGAAAACATTGGTAGTAAGTATCATGTCCCGCACCCGCCTCATGCCCTCCCTCATCCCAACTACTTGCTTTCTCCTCCAATGAACCTCGCACATATTCCACGCATCACGCTTAAGACAAAAGAGAAGCCGATAAAAATATGCAGTGAATTTGGCATCAATTGGAATTGCAACAAACATTTCACAACTCGAGTATCCTGAAGCGCTTCATTCGGCTTTTTCATGTCGCCTACACATACCCATTTCTGCAACTTTGAACTTTCGCCTACACCATCTAGCTTTCAAGTTCCTAATTCCTCCGCACGAAGTTAAAAAACATTGACAACCTTTTAGCTTTTAATTATACACCTTTCCAGCTCTCACGACTTGTACCGGCCGGTTATCTCATTGTCGTGGGAGGATTAAATATGCATTTTCGCATTGGAAGCTTGATATCTTTCCACCAGGTAGCACAGCAATCGCTTTGCAACAACTCTATAGCGAATAGCGACGATCCGACGTTGCCCTAAATCACTATACAGCCTTTCCCACATCTAAAATGGTTTTTTTCTCCATGAAACATATGATATGATAATTTGAGGTTCAGCTTTGCAAGGGCGTTGAGAATAAGTTACTACCATATAGCATTACAATTAGCAGTTCGTCAATTCTCTTGAATACAGGTTGTTGCGTCATGGTGTGAAACTTCCTGAATGAAGTTAATTATCGAACTCTATCACAAAAAGGGGAAAATTCAATCAACTTCCACCTCCGCTTTTAATAGGCAGGAACTAGGGTTAAAACGAAAGCCGTTCCAGTCCAAGATTGAATATGTAATTATAACCTTATTAACTAACTCCCAATTTGCAATCTCATTGCATTACACATCCGCCCGCTACTGCTCTTTTCGTTTCCCACATCCGTCGTAGGACCCATTCTCTCATCTTTCATTTTTCTTCGTTGTTGTAACTTTTTATTGGATTTTGCATGCTGAAAACTTGCCCTGTAAATCAAAACTCCAAAGATTTGACATTCCTCTATGATCAAACAGGCTGCAGAATGTTCTGACGGTTTCCCATCATTTTCGCAGAGCAAATTATTCAATCTCCTCCAACTGACCATAAACACCTTCCACTGCGGTAATCAAGAAACCATCAAGGTACCTTCAACATTTTCCTAATGAGTTAACTGTAAAGTATTTACATTCAGGCGCATAGGTTTTGCAAAACAACTTAAATCTGCATATCCATGAAGTCACTTACATGCATCAAACCTGCTTTTGCAGCTAACCAAGATGTCCTCTGTAAAGATAATTTTAAGAAACCAAAAGTTAAGCTAGGAGGGTGATTTGGAATCAGGATAGTGCGCTAAGGAGACGGAGAAAGTTTGTGGTGAATTGTTATGACGGTAATTACGGTTTACCTGTGTGGATTTTGGTTCACATTTACAGGGAAAGGGTAATTGGATAGCTGTTTTTCAAGAGGTGGGATTAAACCACAACTACAGTTTACATCCCTTCTCTTCTTGCCACTTACATGTACATGTTCGTTTGACTTAATTCATCTACCTAAGAAGCTGTATCCAAGGGCCTCTTTTGTTCAGAATCCCCTTATTTCTCACTTGAAGGGATCATCAAGGAGCCTCATCTCCGCTTGCCTTCAACCCTGTTGCAATTTTCTGAATTCTTTTTCGCCATCCCCCCCCCCCTTCTTTGTTGCACATTGCATTGGAAGGAGGAAGAACGAGAGTTTTAAACTTGATTCTTTCTCAAAAACTTAAAGCTTCTGTACCCTCAACCTTCTCTCGATCTCAACCCATGCTTAAATTGCACACAAGGAGCCTTATGAGCTTTTCAAGTCATACATATGGCTTGAAACTTGCTTCCCAGATCCCGTCGCTGAATCACCATCGCAATCGCCTTGCCACACAAGAGCAAGCCAAGCGCCAGTCAGTCTTTAGGCTTTATTTTTCCTATAGTTAGTTCGAGCTGACATGGCATTGCTGTAATATACTATGAGTGTACCTTCTTCCTTGATAGAAACAACGGCATTGCCCCACAACGAGCACAGTAATACACACAAAAGGAACGATATCCTGACTAACTGACTGAAAAGCAGGCAGACTCATCGGTTGGACGGTCCTGAGGATGGGAATGTGTGTTCCATGGGATTGCTTGGAATGGGAAGGAGGAAAATCCTTTGAAACTTGCTTCCTTCCTTGAAAATGGAAAAAGCCTTTGCAGAGACATTGCTTATTTTGTCTCTCTGCTTCAACGCTGCTTTATTCAATATCCTTGCCTCGGCACGGCTCTTCTGCCTTCTGCCGCCTGGCCTGGGTATCATTGTATTGTAAGGGATTTTAGTGTGTAGTGTGGTGGTGCGAAATCAGTCACAGTTTTGGTATTTTTGGTGGAACCACAAACAGTGGATTCCTCAGATTGGGGTGGTAGTGATGGACCGGAGTAGGAAGTAGTAGGAGTGATGGTGGTATGACGGTGGAGGAAGCTCTGCAATAACAGTGCCATCCTGTAATAAAAAAGCTCATCAGTAAAACGTACGGGGAAAGAAGACGTGGATAATTAATCTAGTTTTATAAATACACACGTTATAATATACTTAACGGACAGAGACAAGGGTACTAAGAATACTAATTAATTCCAGTAACAAGCTTAAACATTAGTTGAAATTATACGAGAAGCAATAATATGAACTTATGTCCATCCGTCGAAGTATTCGTCATTGTTGATTGTCTTGAATCAGTTGATATTTAAAACTTCTTGCCAAGTGCTGCAAATATTCATTCATCCGGCTACATCGATAGTTCAACACCGTGCGTCTTGCTTTAAGAAATTTAAATGATAGGGACTTAAATTTTGTATTGTATCGATTGATATCTAAATTGCCAATGGAGAATTCCTGGAATCCATTCTGTCCAAAAAGCTCAGCAGTTTTTGCATAAATTGATCCCACTGAAAAGTTTTAACTAGTTTACATGCAAGTTTTAAGAAATTAACCACTCTTTGAGTCACCGCATATTTCCTCGACTCTCATAGTGGATATTTTATTTTATATATAGTAGTGCGTAGAATCGTTGCGAATTTTAAGCAATTTGGCGGAATAAGGTTGTCTAAAAAGGAAATTCGTTAAAATCGTAAAGTGCATTTTGAGGTTTCTACACATAACGTGACTGGATTTTGCGCAGAAATTTAAGCAATGTTAACGTGCGTAAAAGTGAACGGAAAAGTGGACACGTTAATCATAGTTGAGGCATCCTTGGGATGAAGAAGAGGATTGTATGTGTTAGTATTAGTAACTGCAATTATTTGATTGAATATATTCTGTCGTCCACGCCTATTGGTCTTCGGGCTATTAGTAAATACATGGTAGTGCTGATCTGGGCCAGATGATTAGAAGGGTAGTGAAGTGTTGAGCAATCCAGGGAAAAGGGAAGGACTGATTAATTGTTACCAAGTCAGTAGAATCCATGCAAAATCATCCTCGTTAAGTACATTACATTCACAGAGTGACAACAATCGGAATAGTGGCGTCTGTCTGAATCCTTAGTTGGAGTGGAGATTGTATGGAATTACTGTTAGTAAGGTGCCCTTATCTAACTCCTGCTTTTAAGGCTTCTTATCATGCCTTGACTTACCATAAAAGTATAATCTTTTAACTATAGTCCCTTTGTCATCGTTGTCAGCAGTGATCTTGAATCTTGATCTTCATGCGTGAATTTCGTAAGTCAACTTTTATACATTTTCATACGAGTAGAGTTGCTCCCATGAACCGCTTTTTTTCTAGCCTCACAGTCAGATCCAGTTACTCATAGTCAGTGTCAAGACTGGATTCTCAGCTCGTCAGTCAGTTCTATTCCAACTCGATAGATTTAATATTGATGCGAGAAGAGGATGAACATGTCTACATCTGGATATTAAGACCTCTGTTTGGCAACAACACAGATTGCCACCAGCTTGCAGTTTACTTTACTTGCGTACTTACGGCAGTAGCTTACTTACCGTAGTAGTTCCATCAGATGGAAACTATGAGTGTATATATTTACCTTAAATACCCATTGCATCACTCGAGCATTTCCTTTGCCCACTAATAATAGATCTGACAATTCATAAATAAGCAGGAATCACACAGTGGATTTAGCTGTGCTAGATCCGATTCAGCAGTAGAATTTCTACCGTGCTTTGCTCAGGATTCAGCTTCTGTTTTATGCTGAAAAAATATTACTCTGTGCACAAGTACTATTTGGATTACTGTACTTATTTTTACTTTTCTGATAGCCATAAGTTCTTAACGTGATCAGAGAGAAGCTACTGGTAGCAGGAGGAAGTTCTGTTGACTGTGGAGTGTAAATATTCTAAATGTAGGTATTTAAGATACTCTTGTATATGACATACCGGTTGGCAATGACATAAAATTTTTAAGTTTGATTAAAGCATATATGGCGACAAAGTTTTCGCCATACATTCGTTTGGACCCTGAATCTAAAGTTTTTCAACTATTTCAGCTCAGCCAGGAGTCATGGAGAGCACCGGGAACCAACTGAGGAAGGGGGACCTAGGAACCCAGTTTCAAACAGTGGATGAAGTCCAGGATATGATACGACATTTGCAGAAAATTGAAGAAGACATGCTAAAAAATGGGCCCCGAGGGATCGGAAATAAAAGTTGGTACTCCTCCTTTGAAGATTTGTCCTTACTCGAAAATAAAGAGCTACAAATCGATGAAAACGAGACTGAATGGTAATTATTTTTATCTTCCCCAGTGTCAGTAACTGCAATCAATTCCTTGATTTATTTTGTGCTTACGCTGGTTAAATCTAAAGTTCCCTTTTTTATTACAGGCTTGTCAAAGTTCCAGGTGCGAAGAAAATACGTGCCAAAGATTTAGAATCTGATGAATCTTTTATCGACAGTGGTCTACTCAATGTTCGATATGGCTTGATAAACTTAATCAAGTCCTCTTTAATAGGTAATCATTATTTGGTCAGGTAGCATTAAGCTATGATATGCTGTGTGGCTGTCTCGGGATTGTGTTAACATAGAATTTTGTTTGTTGTTTTGCAGAAGAAAAGAACTCCAAATTTAAATCTGCCCCATCATTATCTATGACTTCAAATCATCATACATATAAAAGAAGTCCTCCAGTACCGCCTTACCGAAGATCTCCGCCGAGGTTTGAGTCAGAGCCACCACTCCAAAATGCTGAAACTACACATGGACTTTCCCAACATTTGGAAGAATCTTCTCCTCCTAAAACTACGTTCAATACTTTTAACTTCCTCTCCCCCGCTAGACCATCAACTATTGCCGACAGTGTCCGAGATCGAGATCCTGATTTAAATTTCTTATATGCCTCAAGTAAGACATTGCAGAGGAGCTGTACATAATGCAAGTAACTTTAACTTGCCAAGCCAAGCTTGATTAATTAATGTGTCTGAATTTACAGCACCAGCAAAGCAAATCGACAGTAGGACGTACACTAGACCTAAAAAGAATCGAATGCCTCTTGACGCATATTATAGTGCAAGAGATATTCCTATTTCACCTATTCGAGGGACAGGGAATATAGCGGAAAGCATGGATCCTCCGCCCGATCCAGTAGATTCTGATCCTCTAAGCACCGCTGTTAATATGAATGAAACATACGTTGCTGGAGACGATGCTGAACCGCCGAAGGAATCGCCAGATTTTTCTCCACCGCGAAGGGTAACCAGAAACTTATCGTATGTGATACGTCGAGATAGCGATTCGCCAAATAATAACTCACCAGTACACCCATCTGAAAACAACGAAAATGCTTCCGCGGAGCTGAATAATACTTTTGTAAGGTCTCGCGAAGATGTCTATTCGCCAAGTCCCACGGGCAGTAGCAACAGTATTCACACGAGTAGTATGGAAGAGCTCCATAATATGGCACGACTTCAGGAACAAAGTATGCAGTTTAAATGTAACAAAATTTTGGTATTCGCATATTTCGCATACTACCAACATTTAAATGATTTTCCGTCTGATTTTAGCCCTCCGAATGTCTTCCAGTCCTAAAGTCTTAACGCGAACTGATACACATAGTAAGTAGTAAACTGACAAGATTTTTCATTGTTGAGCTACTCAAGTTTGAAATTTTAGCTTGATCGTAAAAAAACGGTTTTCTATGTATGGAAATGAAAACTGGTATTTTGTTCATTTTAGTTGTCCGGACGGCCGAGCCGCAATCATACAGAACAATGCCGAAAGTTCCGTTGGAATCTCAAATTCCGGGCCAATCAAAAAGGATACAGTCCCGAATACCTGCCCCTGGGCTTGGATCCAGAATTCGGTTGGTGTTAATTTTAGTTCGAAACGTCTATCATGGAAGTCTCGCCTAGAGGGAAACTAATCAATAAAATTTTCACAGGCCTCCTCTAAATGGCACCAGACGACCAATTACAAGTGGGGGCATTCGAAGAGCTCCTGACTGGCAAGATGATGGTGCTTATTAACGACAATGCAACGGTGTTTGGCGGTCCTTAGTTTTTAAATTACCAGTACCTTACACAAGCGTTCGGTTTCAGTGAGTGGAACCTAGTGCAATCCGTAGGGGAATCGATTAGAAAGACTTTCATTTTTGTCATGATTTCAAATTACGTGATACGTAAAAACTTTTTCATTTTCAATGAATAATTATTTGTAGCATAATTTTTTAGTATTTAATTTATTTGAACGTGGGCCACTAAGTTTTCCAATGAGTTTCAAACAGAACGTTTCTTATGTACTTAGTTTACACCTTGTCGGTCTGCTAGTTTCAGATCTGTAAATTACCTATACGTAAGTTTGGTAAACTTTCAAGCAAGGACTGGTTATACCTAGTATCCAACAATTCCCGTGACCAAATTTTTTAACTTATCGATACAAATAATTTCCGTCTTTCCAACCTATCGTATGTATACATCTTTATATCAGCTCAAAAAGACAGGATAGTTACATGCTCTAAATGGAAGAACTGAGATTTTAATCATACACGTGAGGATCCTGTAGTTACTCAGCCCGCAAATTGGTGTCTTACTAGCCTTGAAAGTTGCTACCGAGCTGATGTAGGCAAAGTCGCACGGTGCGTGTTTTACTTAACGAACCTCCCGAAATTACTCAAAGTCGTAACTGGATGCAGTTGTCTATTCAAAACTTAGTATTTAGCATTGATCCATAAGAAAACAATTGTAATAGTATTCAAGTGCCTCATGTACCTCTGCTGTACTAAACATTTTTGAAACGTTTGTAACATATATATACATATAATATGTATACATATACATACATATATTGTTCTATTCAAACTTCGTGGTACTTTTAATTTTATATAAATAAATATAAATAATTACGCGCACATCTGGGGTCGAAGTATTATACCAGAAGTTACTCTTTTATGTCTCCGATATGAAGATTAAATTTTCAGAATAGCATTAGAGTTGCTCAATGAATGGCATAGCATTTCGCTCTCAAACGAATGCAGGAGTAAGTTAATACATTAAATATTCTTCAGGAAGCAGTTAATAAATCTAGGAAATTCATGTTATCAAATATATATTATCAACCATCAATATCCCGTTATTAAAGGTCCAAACCTGTTCCATTTCATGCCATAGATTTTACATGATGGCTTTGCAGAGCGGCAAAATCAAGCTGCATGTTATTTTTCGAAAGATTTTTGGATTTTATTACAGCGCGTGTCAACTCTTCGACAGGATTAATTGAAGGGAAAATCGTGTCTAGTGCCCATGATATTAACCTTGATTAAATTTTGACGCTAAATTAGGCAACGTGAATCCCGTTTTGTAGCAGTATATGTATAACGCTTGCGCCTTGTCGTCCTTCTCAGTACATAAAAATCAAAATGTGTGTACTTTATTAGATTTCATTGAAGCTATGTGAAGTTATTCTATTCAAATTGCGTCTACAGTCAAAACTAGTCATGGCTGGTCACACAAGTGTTCTTGCATCTGGAAACGTTTTCAAGAGTATCTTATCGCATTTTCCAACAAAAAGTCGATATGCTTTTGCTTACGGTTCTGGAGTATTTCAGCAGAAAGATCAGGGCAAAGGCAAAGTAAGTAGATTATCACTGCAAACATTTACATTTCTTCCACTCTATAAATTTCGACGGTAATCTCATGAATAGGTACTTTATGCAGATGGTGGACATTATCTTTGTCGTCGATAATCCTGTGGACTGGCACCGTGAAAATCTGCAACGAAATTTTGATCATTACTCTGGGATACGGAGATTCGGCCCAACTATGATTTCTAAAATACAAGAAAGAATGGCCTGTGGAGTCTATTACAATCCGTTCGTAGAAGTTGGAGGAAGTGTAAGGTTGCCGTAAGATTGCGTCAGTTGCCACACGGCTTGACATCTACACTAGATTTTTATTTTTGTGATAATTGTGAATATGTAATCAACAGTTGATCAAATATGGCGTTGTAAGTACCGCATCTTTTGAGGATGATCTGACAAGATGGACACACTTGTACTTGGCTGGCAGATTGCATAAGCCTGTGCTAGAAATTCTTCCAGATTCCTCAGGCTCTTCTTATTTAAACAGGCTGATTGATAAAAACAGAGATGCTGCTTTGAGAGCTGCCCTGCTGCTTAACTCAAGATGTGTAAGAAAGACTGACTTATATTACACAATTGCGGAACTGTCTTATATGGGTATGATGTATAATATATTATACTATGTGCACTACTGTACGTTTTCTCAGTGTTTACCTCCAAACCTATAATGACTGTTCATTTGGCTTCATATTTCCCTTTCAGGCGATTTTCGAATGGCTGTTGGAGAGCATCCCGATAAAGTTAGAAATATAGTAACGCCACTGATTCCGCAATTCGACCATATATACTACCCGTTAATAGAAAAATTGAAACCATTTGTCAAGGTAAGCCTTTATTTATTTATAAATTGGGTTTTATACTTTCGACAAACATTATCCTAGTTAATTTTTTACCAGATCGATAAGCATGGAGTTGTAACACAAGACGTTGGAGCAAATGGAATTCTTTATCAGCTCATGGGTCTGCCTCATCCAATTCAGGTATCAAGTTTAGACATTCAATCAATCCTAACTATTTTATGTATGCATTTGCAGAAAAAGTACCTAATGTGGACTCTACAATTTCAGCGCTCATTAGCACGGAGAATTCATAGAGATCCAAAGGTTAATGACATTGAAGACGCTATGGTGGAATTGTCACATTTGCCTCATGTTGCTCGGTACCTCAGAAAATCCATAGCGGAAGTGGTTTGGGGCTCCAGCATCTTGCAGACTGTCCAGGGCATCGTAACAGCAGGCTTAGTTAGGTCCATTAAGTACGGTTGGGAAAAGGTGTCTAAGAAACTTACGGCTGACAAATCCAAAACTTTAGTAGCGTCACAGCCTGAAGCTGCACCTGTTGCCATCCCCTTGCCCCTGGAGATGCGTGGAGAAGAGTTTTCCGGAAAAAGTGGAATACAGTCGAAAATAGTTGAACAAACTAGCGAGAAAAATATAGAATTGATACCAGCATCTGCAAGTACTAACGTTCGACAAAGTGGCCGGAAAAGTAAAAAGCCTTTAGAAGAAAATGTAGAGGTAGTAAAATCTAGTAAAACTGCAAAAGCGGCATCACGAAAGGATTCAATAAAGCGGATGGACTCATAAGAGAAAGATTATTGTCATTTGCATGTATTTATTATTTTGAAAGTATATGTTTCTACAATTATTGGTGCATTGTTAGTAGATGAAGCTATTAGATATGATTCTAAAGGTAGAATTCTTAGGATCGAAATCATTTTCTTACACAGCATTGCACAGAATTGCAAGGTTTTTGGCCATATCACGTATTCGTGACGTTACTATAACTTGAGAATTCCATGAATTCGACGACTGCACGAAATTTCCCAAAAGTGGGAGTTTCATGAGTCGGGCTAAATTTGAGTATCGCAGTTTTCTTTAAAGACCGTTGGTGTAGCAGTTCTGGAAGAAATACTAGTCATGCATAATAGTTATATGGAGGAAGTCATGTAATTATGTGTGCATGGTGAAAGGTATTTGTAAAGGACGAAACACCATAAGAACGAAGAAGAATATTGAATTTTATGGATACTACCAACGCCCGTCGGCCTAGACCTAGGTAGTAGCTTACTGTTCGTTGTTGTGTACATAATATATATATCGTATTTTAATTGCAATACGCAATCAGCCATTTTATGCCATCGTCACAGTTATTTTGCAACTACATCAACTTGTTCACGGGTTTAAACTATACTCAATACTCATGCTAAATTCTGAGCGGTTATATTCCAACGGGATCGTTATCCGCTTGGCCCACTACAGCCCATCGAAATCGAAACCATAGCCAAACGGTGGGGAACTCGTATCTTGGGGGTCATAATTCTCGGAGAAATTCAAGAATCGGCCGTGTTTGTTTCGTCAATGTGTATTTGGGCAATTATCGATCAAACATTATCCCCTGAAATGATGAAATCCCGCCTTTCAACCGTCATTTGTTCGTTTCAGTTAGTTTATTCTCTGACTTTTTGTATCCATCCCGCATTAATTCGTCCTTGAAAGTTGCGACGCTTTCACTCGTTAGCTATTTAGCTACCTTCGTCTGAAACACTGAAAACCTGACTATGGGAACTCCAAAACCCTGGCTTGCTGACAATGGATTGCGAGCGGAAGCGCGAACCAGTCGCTCAATAACCTTAATGTGGAGTAACGAGAATGCTAAAAGAGCTGACTCTTTTGGCTTCAGTAATAGAAATTCATCTTTAATTCAGGTATCGGAAGAGAACGGAGACTACAACGGCGATGACGCTAAAGAAAAAGAAGATACTCGTTGGTACGAAGTGCAAATGAAACCCCCTAACTCAGATTCTTGGACAACAGTTTACAGGTTAACAGTAACATAAAACTAATTGCTTCGATTATTCTACTTGTTTTCAAGGCCCAGACGTATAAGTCGATTAGTGAGCAACTATATATAACTTCGTAACTATATAGATGCAAAATGTTAGACAAGATCTCTTACTCTAATAGGGCAATAAATAAACAACGGAGTAAGAGATCTTGTCTAGGAAAATGTGGATAAGAGTATAGAGGAGTTACTAAATTCAGAGAAGAAGGATACTTTAATAAATATATATCAATTTATAAGCGCAATTACTGATTAAGGATAGCACAGTAGATTAAGAGAAAGTTGTAAAACGGATATTGAAGAAGCTTTAGAATCTTATATCAATAAAACTACTACTACTACTACTACTACTACTAATATACTATACATAACTTCCTTCCCTAGGGGATACAATACAAAATGCAAGGTAAAGGATTTGATGGCAGATTCGAATGTGAGTTTCCGATTGCGCAAGGATGGTGATCCTACATGGGGCACTGACATAATCGCTGCGACGGATGGTTAGCAGATCATTACAAAAGATTACTTAAGTAGTGCGAGCGCTAGCAAAATTAATTCGACAGTACTATTTTGCGATTGTTTTATTTGCAGCTCCGCCACCCTCCGCTGAAGATCTACACCGAGCAATATACTGCAACGCTGAAGAAATGACATTGAGGATTATTGGAAACGCAAGGTTAGATTTCAGTGTCAACTGTTGCATGCTGCTTCGTTCGCAACATTCTTGGTTCTTCAGTGCGTGACTGTTTCCTAGGAATCCACAATTAAAGAAGCTGTTACAATCCCATGACAAATCAGGATTGACCCCGGTAATGTTAGCCGCTCAGAATGGAAATAACGAAATCCTGAACGTACTAGCCCAATCCGGCGCAGACGTAAACGCTTTATCTATGGGAGCTCGAAAAACGCCCCTAATGCTTGCAGCAGCACACGGACATGTTTCTACCTGTCAACTTCTGAATCGCTTAGGAGCTGAATGGTTGCTGAGAGACAGGTTGGGAACGACAAGGGCAATAAATTTGGTGTGTCTTAAGAATTTAACCTAACCACGATAAGAAACTTGTAAACCACCGCATGTTTTTACAGAACAGGTTGCAATGTCCTGCATTACGCTGTTAGCACAGGGTCCTTAAAGTTGGTACATTATGTGCTCGAGCAAACTGGAACTCGTTTACTAGAAGATCGAGATGAATCCGGCTGGACTCCGCTGATGAGAGCAAGTATGTTAATGATAGTTAATGGCAGTCCTACAAACTTTATTGTGCTTAGCACTGTCTCTGTTTTCAGTTATCGTTGGGAATTCAGCAGATACTGTAAAATTCCTACTTCAGCGTGGTGCGGATCCAAATACATCCGATAAGAATGACACAAAGTCTTGCCTTATGGCCGCTGTTCTCTTGGGAAGAGTGAATATGGTTAATTACTTGCTAAAAGCAAACGCAGATCCGGATTACCGTAATACCAACGGCACTTGCATTGTAGACACAGCAAATAGCTCCAAGGTAATTTCTCCTGTAAATAGAATAATAGTCTCTTATTTTGCTAAAGCATTATTACCTCTAATTAAACTCTCATTGATCTTTTGATTAGCAGGATTTGAAAAAAATCATTATATCCGCACTTCATGGGGATCAGATGACATCTTTGGAAGATTAGACGTGCGTAAATTCTGCCGAGTTGCTTGTAATAAGTTCCGTCAAATGTTTGGGGGTACTCTTGTGACAAGCGATAACTGTAGTTTTTGTAGGATCTGCTATTAAGTCTTATGAGCTGCCGTGAACTTTTTTGTATCTTGTGGTCTGGTATACAGTGAGAAGTGTAATTAGAGTACCAAAAGGTTAGCTACTGCCAAGGAGAGTGTATCCAGGTATGACGCCATTTAACAGATATGTATATGTACAATGATTCCCTTATGAGTGGCATCATTGGGATCGCCACGCAAGCACGCAGGCTGTACTAATCTGTAGTTGGCTAGCCGCCACCTTCTCTGGATTTCGAGCAAGACCGTTTGAATTGGAGCCCACATGTAGTATAAAAGTTATAATTCATGTATCCTGTTCTTGCGTGGGTGTCATTCAAATTTGTTAACGGAAGATTGTAAAGTTATTAATCACGACCGCGCTCAGTAAATAAAATTCGGTTGCATACATACATGACACCTGTAGCTAAACAATCCAAGCTGCGATTAAGAAGAAAGCATTAATACAGCAATAAAACAACCAATTCAAACGATCAAGGTCTATAGGACGCTGTGAACAAAACAAAGCAGTTGCCCGTGAACTGTCTGCAGTCTATCGCGACGAAAATGCTCGGATATCGTCGACAGTATTTTAAAGTCAAGGCTTCGCTGCTGGCTGAACGCAGTGGAATACAAACAGCTGTAAAACCGTTTGTCCACCTCTGCTCTGCTGTCTGCGCTCTGGCTGAGAGAAGAGGAGCTGTAATAAAATTATTTCTTTCAGCTCATCTACGAACGGGTAGAATGTGACTGTTTGATTCCGCGCAGCCTACAGTTGACAGTATAGCGCTTAACTTCACATTTGGAATCATCAATTGACACGTATATTTATACTATTTTTGTCCACCACACTGAAACGATAGCTGGTTTACATTACAACAGTGTATTCATGTGATGTCAAATGTGCTGGCATAAAAAATTTGCCAAAACGAATCTAATTATATATATATGTATAATAATTGTGTTTAATATTAGTTTCAGTACTACCATGTAGTGTTTAAAGTGGATTGAGGCTACTTGTAGATTTATGAAGACACTCCACTCCAGTTGCAGTCTAATTAATATTCTAAGGATTTCTGGAAATCTTTTATTTTACTCGACAGCTGACCGTAGTAGGTCTTATTATACTGAAGTAGATGAGTTCGAAGACTGCATGTACAATATTAGTTGTGGTTCCGTTAGGGTATTAAGAACATCATGTTTGTGGATGTGCCGGCTAGTGTACTGCTTTTATGATGAGACAAACATAACTTCGCGTCATGATGCACATTACGAAATCAATCATTTGACCCCTACTAGGGTGAAGACGAATACGTAGAAAGATTTCAAACTTTGACTGGTACATGTGTTTTGGTGCGTGGAAATATACATGTACATATAACTCAAATAATGTAGTATAGTTTATACTTCTTTAATACTTACTATATACTTCCTGGTGGGGCTGACATGAAACCCATGGTTAAAGAAGTATTGTTTTGGTTTTACAGGCGAAACAATTGAAGTGGAATCTATCAGTTATGCTGTTTATCCTTGAATTGGAACTAGAAAAGAATACTTCTGTCCGATTTTGTAGTTATTGAATTGAAAATCGCTTCTTTTTAAAAAATGGCAACGGTATTGGATCCTAGTTCTTCGCAGGCAGAGAAGCTAATTTTTGCACTTCAAAACGATTTGAAAACGCTTTCGTTGGAAACGAAGAAGAAGCATGGGTTGGTAAAAGATTCTTGTGAAGATGCAATTGCGCGAATACGAAATGCAAGAGCTTCTCCCAATCCGATGGGGTACATTACAAACTCAGCCCTGCTCCCCGTGATTCAAGGTTGTGATACCAGAGATCCGAAGATCGTCAAGGTACTGCCACATTCATGTAAAATAGGCTGTGATTTTATTAAGTAATCGACTGCCATTTTGACCTTTGGAACTACTCGTTTTAATTTTCAGTTGTGTCTTCACTCAATTCAAAGACTAATCACCGCAGGGTATGTGGATGTTAAGGGTGCCAAAACAATATGCGATACAATCGTAGCTGTACTAGATATCAATTTGGAGGAAATCAAAATATTGCAAACAATCACTCTACTTTTAACAACAAATGACGTTGTGACTGGAGATCTGCTGGCGAAAACTTTAGTACTATGCTTCCGCCTTCACTTCTCGAAAGATTCTACTACTGCTCATGCTGCTGGAGCTACTGTGCGGCAGTTAGTAGCATTAGTATTCGAAAGAATTGATAAAAATAAACCCCATATAGGTAAATGAATGGATTAGTAACATGCCGAAGGAAATAGTTTTGGATAGTAATTAGTATGGGTTTGAATTGGAAATTAATGCGTCGTGTAACTTCTTTAGGCAAAGAATTACCGGTCGAAGCTGCGGATGCGTACATGCTTTTTCAGGTATGTTTCTACAGTGTTTAGAATAGTAAATCTTTTAGTTTGTAGCTTTTTATGGTGTTGTCTCAGTTTAGCTGCAAGTGATACCTGGGCAGCACATGCATACGGTTATGATTTTGCTTACAGGACTTGATTCTTCTCGTTAATGGTGAGCAACCGTGTTGGCTCATGGGACTTTCTGAAATGACGCGATCATTCGGACTGGAGCTTTTAGAAACTATATTAGCTCGGTTTCCATTCGTCTTTAGCAAGGTGAATTCGCCAACGTTTGAAATTTACTTTGGTATTAAATTATCTCAGGATTAACTAACGTTATTTTGATTTAACACAGTACGACCAGTTTGGCCTGATCTTGAAAGAGCGTGTGTGCGCAATGGTGATCAAATTATTTTCACCTAACGCCAAGTTCAAGCCAACTCTACAGCATTCACAAGTTTCGACTGAAATCTCTTTAGATAAACCATTCTACCCTATATCAGTGAGGCTGCTGAGGATCGTTGACATCCTCATCAGCAAATACTTCACATTGTTAGTCACGGAATGCGAGATTTTCTTGTCTTTACTGGTCCGATTCCTTGATCCGGATAAACCGACATGGCAGCGATGCTTGGCTTTGGAAGTTTTGCACAAACTTATAACCTCTCCTTCTCATTTGTCAAAATTCTGTCGATCTTACGATTTGAAACCTCATGCGACAAATATTTGCAAAGATATGGTGAATGCTCTAGGAGCTTACGTCCAATCAGTATTCGCTAATCCCGTTGGTGCTATGTCGACAATTATCCCAAATACCGGTTCTCATCAGAATAATGCTGGCAGTAATGCCCCTCCCTGTGTAAGTGGTCCTAATTCATCAATGGCAGATTCATCATGTACAGGGTTCTATTTCCGGGGAAGCCTAGTTCCGCTTGTGCAAACCTACCAACCGTTAAGCCCTAAACCCCAACTTATGGAATTAACAGACAAGATGGAACCTCCTCTCTTCGCAACTTGTGAATCATACGGCGTTGCGATTTCTTTCGCCTGCCTGTCGGACTTTGTTCTCAGCTTAGTGTCCATTGATAAGTCCATGCGAGATGATGGATCAGATGAGAAAGAAATTCTGAAGCAGCTTCTTTCCTCCAGTTGGCCAGGTCTACTTGCTGCGCTGAACTTATTACTGGAGGCTAGCATTGACGATAACATTACCGAATCCATCTGTGAGAGACTAGTTGACATGGCGACCCTCAGCGGGAAAGTTGCATTGCAGCAATGCCGTGAGGCTACGGTATTGAGCTTGTGCGTAGCTACCCTACCTCCACATTATGGATATGCAATATTAAAGGGAACAATTGGTCACGGAGAAAGTCCACATCCGATAAACTACTCCGAAATGGACAATGGGAAGCAGCAAGTGGTCGTTGTAGGTACGAGCGTTGTCCCTTCACTCGCTTTACCGTCCAGTTTGCAATCCACTCCAGTAATGCTGACACGGAAGAATTTGCTCGTAACGCATTCGGTTCTGCATTTGTGCCTGAATGCGGGATCTATTCTATTAACATCGTGGCTGACTGTATTAACAACATTGCAGCACTTGTGTTGGGTTTGCGGCATCGTTCCGAAGTCTTCAGCAGATTTTATATCCAACGCTCCTCAAAGATTTGCCCACGGGGATGGTAAACAAAATTCTTCCTCTGGAGGAAGTTCCAGTTTGTCTGCTGCAAATCACGGAGATTCTTACAGTTCCAACTCGTTTTCTGGACATTCCAATAGTTCTATTGGATCAAATGACATGAATGAGTTGAGCGTCAACAGTCTATCTAAATCTTCGAAGGGAATTAAAAATACCAACGGCACCGTGCGAGGCAACGGTGGAGTTATGGGGGTTGTCGTTGATTTTGTCAGCTGCTTGTCTCAAGGCGTCATGCGGCTGATTGAAACAAGTGTTACCTTAGATGACGTATCCCTTCATCATGTGATTAATGCGTTAACTAATTTATCCCAAGAAGCAATGGAAATTGCGTATTCTAATAGGGAGCCATCCCTCTTCGCTGTAGCAAAATTGCTGGAAATCGGGCTATTTAATCTCGAGAGAATAGAAATATACTGGCGACCCCTGACGAACCATCTTCTAGAAGTTTGTCGACACCCCCACATGCGAATGAGAGAATGGGGATCTGAAGCTATCACGTTTCTGGTCAAATCAGCTTTGCTACGTGAAGAGTCTGACAATGAAAAAGTCAGCCAGTTGCTACTCTCTCCATTGTGTGAGTTATCATCGATTCATCATAACGACGTTAGAAAGAAACAATTAATTGCTACAAATCAAATCCTACACTGCAAAGGTGATAAATTGAGAAGTTCCTGGCCATTGGCTATAAATATTTTGGGCGACATATATGAGCATCATTCCGAAGGTCTGATTAGATCAGCATTCCAGTGCTTACAGCTTGTAGTAACAGATTACCTGCCGGTTTTACCGTGTGGTTGTTTACCCCAATCCATAGATACTGTTGCAAAGTTTGCTCGGCAAAAGCAAGAACTGAATGTCGCATTAAGTGCTATTGGGCTCACTTGGAACATAGCAGACTTCTTATACCAAAGCAGAGCCAAAATTGATGAAAACTTTACTCCGGATATTCCCGTCTTTCCTGACTTCCCAGGATTTTCCGACATTCCACAATTCGATAGGCTTTGGTTGGGAATCTATCAGAGGCTGGGAGAATTATGTGCCGATGACAGACCTGCAGTAAGAAAATCAGCTGGACAAACCTTGTTTTCAACCATTTCCGCCCATTCAAATATACTTAATCGATCTTCGTGGGATTCCGTCATGTGGCAAGTTTTGTTTCCACTACTAGAGGCTGTCGACACGTCATGGAAGAATGCAAGTTGTGAGAAAGTAGATGGTCAAAATGCAATATTAATACACCACTCTCGGAATACGGAACAGAAGCAGTGGGCTGAAACCCATGTACTTGTTTTGAATGGGATAGCAAAAATATTTTCTATCAAGAGAAACAACCTCCTACAAATTCAAGACTATCCGAAAGCCTGGTTTTTCTTCCTGCAGTTCATGCAAAAAGGTGCTATAAGCGCAAACGAAGAAGTATCGTTAGCAGCTTTGAAATCTTTCCAAGAATCGCTAACTTATCCTTCGGAAACTTCAGAAGCAGAGCCAGCTGAGACATGGGCGAGGAGTTGGTTAGTCTATTGCGATATTGGTCAGAAAGTTATATGGGAGCGCGGTGCGCATCAGCAGTATTTGGCTGCATACGTGACAATTTTCCAGTTCTTGTTCCCTTCCGTTAAGCTAAAGTTAACCGTCGACGACATATCGGTCGTGAACAAAATCTTTGCCCGTAGTCTGAGTATTCCTTTAACCTCCGAGGGAGCATCGTCTATCATATTTTCGTCAAGTGAAAATGGAATGAGTCCACTGCAAGACCAAATCTACAATGCTTATGATATCATCATAGAAGATGCAAAGACAACAGAAAGTCTGAAAGTACTTCTTCCACCTATAGTTTTACAGCTCATTAATTTCGGTTCATCAGCCGTCCGGGTTAGCGGCAACGCAAAAAGTATACCACTTGAGGGTGTCATTCCCAGTTGCATGGAGTTTGGACTTAAGTGCCTGAAACGTGCAGTTGTAGTTTTGGAAGATCTTGCAAAGGAAACTTTTGTACAAAATTCTGGATTATTTCGCAGTACCGTAGAGGTAAGGTATACGCTTGTAAAGGGCTTCGAACCGATTGGTCTGCGTTTAAGATGGATTACATTCCAGTATTTTTAATTTATTCACAGAGTTTCCGCCCCATCTTAGCGTCTAGATTCCAGAATTCCGAAGGTGCATGGAGAGACTGTGCGGAGCAGTTTTTCATTGCTGTCCCTGCCATGGTGGATCAACATCCTAAAGATCCCGAATTTTGGACCGAGATGGCAAAATGTGCCCAAGATTTTCTGTTCTTCACCGATTCCGGCGAGTGGGTCACCAGGAAAGGATGGAAAGACGAAGGGATGGATGGGAGGATGGTCAATTTGCTCAAAAACCTTGTGTTTGTTAACGACGGATTCTTGCCTGGCCAATTCCTTGTGGAAGTTGTCAAGATTTTTCATCGTGGTTCTTGTATAAACGAATACGGTATGACGCATTACAGTAGAACCTGTTTAAGAATCCTCTTGTAGCCAGAATCGCTTCAGCATGCAAGCAATGCCTCATTTGTCACGAAATTTTTCGTTTCGGAAATAGGCCTCTGATATTATTCTGTCAAGAGGTTCTACTGCAGTGTTGTTTTTCATTTCTGGAGTCACAGATTTTCTCTTGCACCCTTGCGAGTCGTTAACTAACAAGAAAGTAAAGGGCAAACAGTTGTAATTAAATGTATCGGATTTTCTAATTCCAGATGGCATTAATGTCTCTGAAAGAGAGGAATTTGTTCGATTCTGCTTCTCTTCACTTTTGGAGTTCGTTCTGAAAGGTCCTTCAAATGTATCTCAAATTGTCGAGATGCAAAGCGGTGATGATGGGAAGAAAATTGCAGTTCTAGCCCTATTGCAGCGATTCCAGACAATCCTGGTGAATTACAAAGATTATGTGAATCACAACTCGCATATTCCAATTCAGAGGTAAGTATGCATAGACTATGAGTAAATGAAGGGTAGGACCAGTTGAAGATCTTTGTTTAACGTGTATTTTTATTCATTTGGTAAAATCCAGGCATCGACTAGCGGAAATGAATTTCGTGCTACGAGCGATTGCTTCATTGATTGACAACTTGAAAACAGCTGATCCGGGTCGAGGTGAGCCAATACATTAGATTTCAATTGAAACGACAGTACTCATCCTCGCATTTTAAATAAACAAGGAATATTTATTTCACAGTCGCTCCAGGTACATGGAATTATATCATCGCCATCTATCCCGATTTAGTGGGTATAGTCGGATTGCCCGGTGTTGATACATCGATTTCCTTAGCCTTAAGGGACGCACTACTTTCTTATAAGGAGCTACTTTGTAAGCCTCCCGAAGCTGTAAAAAAGAAGTAGAAATTTTTATGAATGCAACTTTTTACCATATACACTATATATACTATAAAATAACAACAGTATTCAGCTTCTGACAGCGGGAACAATTCGTGCAATGTGGCGGTTTATAAAAGTAAGGTCGTTATGAGAACTGGTCATTATGCGTACAATTTGAAGGAAGTGACAGTTCTCATCGTGAACTAGATTGAACGAATGGATATTTATTTAAGCGTCACTGATCGAACGGAATTATTGTTTGGTGGTACTGGATATCATAAATGATGACCTAGAGTCGCCCAAGCCAAAAGAGACTTATTGCGGGCGATCGAACGGAAACAGTAATTGTTTGTTGGTTTTAACAAACTCTCATTAGGCCTTCCTTCTACGATGATTCGCAACGGATTGTTCTTGTACTAGCATAACGTTTGAAGCACTATGTTCGTTCTACCATTATTACCATATTCGAGGCACGTAGCCGTGTCCTTTCTACACTTCAACGTGCTTCATAGTTGAGGTGAGAGAATAAAACGGAATTTTACCGATAAGACGTAAAATATTTATTTTTATTTACATCAAATCAGAACATGCCAAATTATGATACCATGATACCACAATCCATTCTCCGAATCACAACGGCAAATTACAAAAAACATTTACAATGGAAAATTAACATATTAAAACGCTAAATTTAATTAATCTGAGTCAGAATCATATCCGCCCAGCAAGCTCAGCCCATTCGGTTCAGCTGCTTCGTTACCAGTCTCTTCCACGACAGATTCTGGAGGTTTGACTGGCACTGGCACTTTTCTTCGGACTAAGGATGTCTTATTGATTTTAATCAATCCAACACTAGGTTGTTCCATTGTTGCAGGTTTCCGCTGAACGGTCGTTTTTTCTTGTACTAAGAAATCGGTAGCATTTTTTATAATTAATGCTTTCTTGATAATGGATTCCTCATCACTACTGTCGTCTTCATTTTCTATTCGTCTAACAAATCTTGTTTTGTCTTCACTTAGTGCCATCCTATGGATAGATTACCATTTCGTCAAAGTAGAAATGAAATATCACTTATCATCACATGAATGAAGTCTTCAATATTTTACGATACTTACTGTATGAATTCCTCTTCTTCCCGTTTTGCCTTTGCTGCTTCAGCATCTCTGATGGCGTCATATTTCTCTAGCATCACTGTATAATCAGGTGCTACGTGACGCTGATTCAATTCCTTTAGCTCTTCAAGGGCTTCTAAAGCGTTCATTTCATTGCGCGATGCTTGTGTTCTTTTTTCCAACAATTTCATAGGATTTGTAGCTTCTTCTTCTTTTTCTGCCTTCTCTTCTCGCTCAGCCTGTTCTTCGGCTAACTTTAGAGCCATAAAATTTCTTGTTGCACCCGCTTCGATAATGTAATCTGTACTTACGGGATCAGTCTTGAAAGAGATTTCCGCCAAACATCTTGTACACTTCAAAGAGAAAATAACATGCGATGAATAACTTGCGCAAGCAGAAAGGCCGGTAACTTTTCGTATTACGGTCGACTTATCTTAAATACTTTTCTCACCTTAATGTAAAATCTGTAGATTCGGATACCAAGGTAACTTTCATTTTCCACATCTTCCTTCCTTGCGTTAAATTTTTTACCTTTATATATGTATTCCCCACAGGTATTACACCGCATATTACAAGGCGCCATTAGACGCACGGTAAATTGGCGATTTTTTGATTGTCTAGCCCTTGGGATTTTTGAAGGGTCGAAATCCGGTGGGTAGTATTTCTGAAAATATATAAGATGATAGACATCTAAATCTTTCACAGAAAAGTCGTATTTTGTTATTACTCAAGCATGTATGCTACATCTATTTATTATTTTTATTCTGCTAAATAAACAACTTACGTTCAGAACTTTTCTTTCAGACATATTTCCAAGTACAGCAGTGAGTTACACAGCTAAGTAATAATAATATAATAAGTAATAATTAATAGCGCTCGATACCACAGTACCAAACAGTGCAAGGGCTGAGATTGAGAGTTCTTCACTATATTGCAGGGTTAACAATGAATTCAATCTGGCTGAATTGTTTATGAAAGTAGACTGTTGACTTAATCGCACATGATCAGAATTCAGAGGCCAATACTAAAGTTGTTAAAATGTTACAAAACACTGACTGTAGCAGTCCGAAATTTGTAGTTGTATTCATCAGCTACTGCCACATGCAATTACGCATTGGATTTGAAATATTTATTTCAATATTTTAACTGAGCTTAAGTGTAATTGCAAGTGCTCAATAAATTATATTAGTTTATAACTATACACCTAAATTGCGATTTTGTGATTTTTACTCCATGCACCTTGAGAGACTGAACAAGGACGTGTGTTTGTATTTCCCGGCTTATCCTGAAGTAAATTTCCCGGAACCGTTCACATTTGATTTAGCCAGTAAGAGCGAGAGAGAGGAAGTATAGAATACAAAAATATTGATTTCAGATGACATATTAAGAGTTATTACAGAACTTTAGAACGTGTTCAAGTTAAAAGCTTCTTGTTAGTAATAGTGACTTTTCGACATATTTTGTGGTTTTTTTACTCCGATTATGCTTACGGTTTCGTCATTCATAATCAGTTAAGGCTACATATGGACTTGAACAAAATACGATACCGCAACGAAAGGTCACAGATTTATTTCACTGCGTGCGTATTTTCTGCATGTGTACGCAAACTTTAAAGAGTTGCAGTTCAAGGACATACAGTTGTTGGTTAAATAATGGTTGCTCCATTTCCCGATATAGGTTGACCATTAGTTGCGAATCAACCTAGTTGACTATTATAAGTTATTCACATGTATCTTCGGGAAACTGCAGTTAATGATATATATGGTTCGAATATAATATATGACAAGGGACATGACTGTAGACAACTCATGTACAGGGAAAATCCCGTTAAAAATTTATTTTGGAAACTAGAGCACTTAAAAGTTGAGTTAAGGATATACCGCCCTTCTACTTAAAACTGTTGTTTATTTTGTTTATTTACTTCTCTGAATATTCCTTTATAGCATCGGGCTTTTCAACATAAGAGAAGGTGCTCATCTAGCATTGTTGTTAGTCTTCCCATAGAGAACAGTACTCTATAAGGGTATCATTGGTTTGCACTGTTCCCGTACAGTATAGCCCTTACCGACGACACGGATTTCTGCTGCGAATCCCTTGCGCCTGAGAGAGTATTTCAGCGGCAATGTGCTGTAAGGTACGCAGGAAACTTGTGTGCGGGTATATTATTGCACACTTGGTGATTATGTGAATTGTTTTAGTGAAAACATTGATTTTGAAAGATTAATACACTGCTAAAAAGTTTTTTTTTAAAAAAATGCTACACCGTAGCATACAAATCGAGGGATTTGCCGACAATAAACTTAAAGTTTTCCTGAAACTTTGTCGTTACACACCTCCCATACAAAATTTTTAACGGGATTTTCGCTTCACCGGAGTTACCTTAATTGGTTCCTGTACTGATAAATTATACTTGAACCCCATTTAAGCTTAACTGCAGATTCTGGAGCTCCATGTCAGCAAAGGAGTGCATGCGATTTTCGATACTATCATATACGAATGGCCCCCGCATTGGCCATTGGCCGGCTGAGAGGGAGGAATAGGGTACGACATTTTCAGGCCGTACACACGTGTGAGGAAATTACTGCTGTGCCCTTAATCACTTAATTGTTGCGGATTACACCGGAGGTAACAATAATCATGCATGATTAAATCTCAGTACCATATATCATGATGAATTATTGTCACCTTCAACGTGTCTGCAGTGCTCATCCAGTGCTTTCGGTAAGCTCTTTATATGTTTGTGTAATATTAGATATCAAAAATCAACTTCGTAATATCCAGCCGAGTGGAAACACTTTTACATAAAAGTCGCATTGAAGTCCCAAATTTTGATTCCTCAGGTTAAACTACTCTTGCAACCATCGGTTACAACGAGGAGGTATGTGGCCCCGGTAAGAGCTCGATGGGTTGTCTCTACTGAGGCAGAAACGAATGCAAAAACGGTAGGAATGAGCATGGAATTCACTACTAGTAAAGCAAGGGCTGCTTATGTGGAAGAAAATCGACGTTCTGGGTCAATTGTTCTGCCAATAGGAATGTATGTTGCAGGATGTGAAGGGAAGAAACTACATTTACGACCAGAAGGAGACCCAGTAAGAATTGTTGCTGAGGTAATGCAAAAACTACAGACACAACCAAATTTTGCAGTTACTCGGCCATCGACATGTCATTTGCGCTATAAGACCATGGTCGAATTTGGTTCTCCGAATATAGCCAAGCCATTACACATGGGACATCTGAGGTCTGCGGTGACTGGTAACTTCATAACAAGGATCCACAAAGCAATGGGTCACGATGTACAGTCTTTCTGTTTTCTTGGTGACTGGGGAACTCAGTTTGGCTTGCTTCAGGTAAGATACTTGCGCTCTTAAAAAACCCATCATGAAGCATCCCCTCGTATTCATTAGCCATGATCTCTGCATTTCTTACAGGCTGGATTGGCAAAGGATGGGAAGGATATTTCACTAGCTGATTTGAAGAGTATGGATTTTAAAGAATTTACGAAATTCTATGTTGATGCTGTCAAAAGAGAAGAAATAGATGTTGATTTCAAAGAACGATCCCGCCAGAACTCAGTACGATTGGAGGATCTAGATTCTCAGTCTTTAGAAATTTGGAAAATCATTAGAAATAAGACTGTACAGCATCTAGACGGAGTTTGGAAGGATCTAGGAATACAGTTTGACCTTGTGCAGGTAAGCAATATATCTGTTTCGGTAATGTGCAGGGTATATCCGCTTACTACGCTTTTACTGATGCAGTTATGCAGCAGGGAATAATAATTGTTACTTTTTTAAGGGTGAGTCGGAATTCATCAAAAACACTAGACACATGGATAGAGCTTTGTCCCTGTTAAAGGAAAACGGATTGATATTTCAAGATGAAACGGGTTGCCAATACACAAATGTAAAGCAATCAAAAAAGTCTGACAAACTGGTTCGAATAAATCTTATTAAGGCTGATGGTACATCGTTGTACCTCGTGAGGGATTTATGTGCTGCAATTCACAGGAAGGATACGTTTGGGTAATACAATATAAATTGAAAATTGTAGCACCTTTTGTTATTTTCGGTTAAAGAGCTCCGTTTCCCCTTTATTGGGTGAATCTAATTCCTCGAAATTATTTCGTAATTTTGTAAAAATATTTGTGTTGCAGATTTGAGAGATTGATATACGTTGTTGATACTTCTCAGACAAATCATTTTCTTTCCCTATTTGATGTTTTACACCGACTGGGAAGGAATAATGCTCTAGAAAATCCTTATGTTGCGTTACGTAATTTTGAACATGTTGGCTTCGGCCGGGTTGGAGGGCAATCCACTCGAGCAGGAACTTTCTCGCTTCTTGCAGAAGTAATTAAGGAAGGCACTGAAAGAATGCAAAAACGAAGAGAAGAATCTCCTAATACAAGGCTAAAAGAAGATTTGAGCATCGCAAAAACGTTAGCCCTATCAGCCCTAATTATCAGCTCGCTAAAAGTAAGACGGAACCGTGACGTTCAATTTGATTGGGAGGAAGCTTTACGAACGGAAGGAGATACCGGAGTTAACCTGCAATACAACCACGCTCGTTTGTTTTCTCTTTTGGAAAAGTATGGACGCGGATTACCCTTGTCTCCGTCAGATGTGGATTGTGAGTACATCTTAAAAGATCCCATCGCCCTGGACTTATTTCTTCAGTTGGCCAAGTAAGTTTTTCACCTTATGTCCTGCAAAAGGCCAAGGCACCTTTCTAAAATGATACCTGGTCCAAGTTAAGTGCGTGCGGTTTTCTTTGTATAGTACTGTTGCTGTGGCAATGACTATACTTGTGATCTCGGAGGTGCATTTAAACGTTTGTTTAGCCATTCATTCAGTTAGGCGGTAAATGAACTTATCGTCCTTAGACGTTGGAAATAGACTGAAACTTAACTCTCATAGGGTATATAAAATTACTTCAGTGTAATTTATAACTGCATTAAGGGATGCTGATCATTTCATAATTTTGATTGTGGCAGTTGTTGTTAATATTAGAGAAGTAGAAATTGAAAATCACCTATTCTATATGGTCCTGGGTGCTATGATTGGACATGCTCCATTAGCAATTCGTGTCGGGACCTGCTGTTTTAAATCAGGTTTAGTCGGCAGCTCCATTATGGAATGTATTATTTATCGAGTTGAAATTGAAATGCCGAATTGCGTCAGTCGTCTTCTCTCGTTATCTTTTGAAGTTAACTTCAAGAGCCATTTCCTTGAAACTATTTAAAATGCAGCAGCACGAATCGAACTTATCGCCATCATCGAGAAAAAGAAGTGAAATTATGAGAAGCAACGGAATTCCGACATCATCAGGTGCAGTGGGGGACGGGTATTTCGCTACCAAAAAGTGTTATAATCCTTCAATAATGAAGGGCATACCTAGCAAATCTTCGCGCATAGAACTGGTCAGTAATGGCGATTATACCTTTACCGGGGTCAGCTCTGCTTCATCTCCTCGAATATCCAGAAGTGGTAGTTTTTCCCATTTACCAATCAACGGTTGTTTCTCGAGGGGCGGAGACAAAACAATTTGCGAATATTGCGGCTTATCTTACTTAACGATAAGCGAGATGAGAGCCTTGCAAACCAAAGTGAAAGACCAAGATGAGCGCCTGAACCAGCTAAAGGAAGCTGTTTCTGAGAACACTGTTCTGAAGGAGACTCTGGCTAGCTTGCGGAAGACACACAGGAAGGAAGTAACAAAGCGCGAAGAAGAATGCCAAAAGTGGATGGCCCGATGCACAAACGTTGAAAAGGGTATGGAGGCAATGAAGCGGGAGCTAAAGGACTTTCAAACCAAGAATTCAGATATAATCCAGAAATTGGGGATAGCTTCGGAAGACTCTAAGCAACAGGAAGATATGATTTGCCAGCTCCGCCGGAAACTGCAGTCAATTGAAGGAGCAGAAGCTGAGGTGATAGCTATGAAAGGACGGAATAAACAACTCGAAGATAGTCTGTCTAAAATTCTTCAAGAAAACAAACGCTTAAAGTCTTCCATCTCTGAGTCTTCAAATACTGCAAAAACGGATGTTTCCACCTTCCTTGTAAGCCAATCGCAAGAGGCGTTTCCTGGTGAAATAGGTAATAACCTAGTAGGTTTTCCTTTCCTGTGTGAAATCTTGAGAACTCTGATTCCATTAACAATTTTTCTGTTAATGAGTTTTTGGGGTTTGTAGGACCCATGTACTCATAAAATGTTTTGATGTGCAGCTCTAAAGGCAAAAATCGCGCAGTTAACGGAGCAATGCAGCCGTCTTGAAGAAACAAATGCATTGCTTACAGAAGAGCTTGCAGCAAAACCTGATGAACTCAAAACAAACTCTAGTTCAGGCAGCAATAACCCCGCGCGCCTTAAAAAATCTCCTGCAAGTAAGATGTGTAGAATGAAAGAAAAGCAAAGCAATCTGAATCATTGTACCGTAGTTAAATCAAGTTCTGATTCTACAGAAGTTCCATCAGTTGTGACAGTTGAAGTTCATGACTTGAAGCGAGAAAACGCCATCCTATCAAGTCGCTTGCAGGCCATTAGTGACGAGCACAGCAACTGTCAAGACATGCACTCTTTTTTGCGGGAATCTATCGAGAAGCTAAAAGTATGGTTAGGCAACACCATTTTGGGCTTGGCTGACCGTACATTCACGTTTTGTAGCTTTGTACTGTTTATGCTACTATGTATGATTGATAACGTGATTTGCAGAGTGACAACAGTCGTTTATTGGAAGATATCAACGGCCTTAAAGTGAACTACGAGGAAAGTCTGCTGAAAGTTGGAAATTTTCAAGCTGTCATTAGTGGTTACCAAGCAGAAAGGAATCGATTTCTGACTTCGTACAAAGATCAGCAAACCAAAATGGAACAAATGGCGGCGCAGAATAAAGCATTCCATAAATCCTGCGATCCAAGATTAATGGATCGGCTTCGAAACAGTATATCATCCTTGGAGCGTCAGATACAGAGCATTCAATCGGAAAAAGATCGTCAACATCTTGAATTTGAAGGAAAAATTGCAGAATGCCAACGTGAGGTGCAAATGGAAAAAGAACGAGCTGATTCCTACTTAACTCAGAGTCTTAAGGAACGAGATGAAGTGGAGCAGCGGTGGCAGGAAAGGTGGACACGACATCATTCAAAATTAAACGACCAGCTAGAAATTTTGAAAACCAATTACGAAGGGTCGCTAAAGTGCGCTAAGGAACGTGAAGAGGGATTGCAAAGAGACATAAAAGTGCTGGAAGATAAGAATAAAAAAAATCAAGATGAATGGGAAGATTGCAAAGCGTCTTTAAATCAAGAGATAATTGAATGGAAAGTTAAATTTGATGAATTAGAACAAGAACTTCAGAGTACAGTGAAAGGAAAGGTAGACGTGGAAGTTATGTTTCAAGAAAAATCTCAGCAACTCGAAGAACTACATGAAGCTGTCCGCCAGGGTTGCGAAGAACGGCAAGACTTGAAGCGCAGAACAGAAGAATTAGAGCGAAACATTCAGGAATCAGTTTTTACAGGGATTAGCGCTAGCGCAATGGGTTTTGACCTGCCTCCATCGCGGTTGGTAGATTCGTGTGGTGATGTGCCTCAGGAGTTTGAGTATGCCGTGAAACCATATGAAATTCCGATTGAAGTAACTACCTCAGCGGCCGAGGCATCGGTGGCTTCGTGGAAGCTAAGCCAAAATGTGAATGGTCTGAAATTAACTCCGTTGAAGGCAGTGGTGACGAAACAAGTTAAACCGGAAAATACCAATCTTTTACAGCATACAGTCTCACCGCATGCTCGTCAAAGACCGAACTCTCCGTTCCCACTTCTATGTAGAAAGTCTTCAGTTCAAACATTTTCGATAGGGAATGGGAAGTTGTCCAAATCGAACGCGCATGTACATTTCAAAGATGTGGTTAAAAATGCACAGAAGACTAGCGGAAATGGGGTTACATTCTCTGTTGCACCTCCGGTGATACAACCGAGAAAACCGCCTAGACACTGATTACGCCTAACTTTGAACTTGGGTCGTGACAATCTCTCTAATTTCTCTAAAGATATATTGGGCATTTCTCTTAATTTACTTTTTGACGTATTGTTGCAGCTACGAAGAATCGATATGGGCTGCGTTTGAAGAATTGGAGCCTTGTATTCTTGTCAACTATTTGTTTCGTTTAAGAGAGAAAGCTTCTCGAGCTTTTAGTAAGTTACCTGTCAAAACAGAAAGTAATGATAAAGTAGCATCCACGAGGTTATTATTGTTTAAAATCAGTAAAGACGTGTTATCGCATGGTTTGCAACTTCTTGGGGTACAACCACTAGATCAAATGTAAGTATTAGCAATGCAAGAAATTTCTATTTTATACGCTTCCGCTACTATACTCGAATAAAATGGGATTTTGCCTAGTTGTGTGTATAGTTTCGTTTTATTAGAATTTGAAACCAGTTGCATTATCATCACATCCATGCTAAAACTACTATGAAGTCGCTTAAAAGATCTGAAGTTGAAGATTAATGTTCAGTAAATTAGTCACCTGTCCAATAATGTAATGTATATATTTCCTTTCGGAGAAACCACTTCAGCTACCGCAATGAACAAAAATTTAAGGTCTGGTAAACATAGAGATGTAAATCTAAAATCATTAGACTCTAGTTGTCAGACAACTTATTATGTAGACAAAACAGTAGACACTGAATGCCCAAAGTAGAAAATTACTGTACAAAAAGATTCAATTAAAGAAATTTTATTGTACACAATAACTTCTAAAATTATTAGCTCATTTCATAAAATGTACCATAAAAACTTTCTTTCCACACAAATTAATAAGAAGGGTACGAATAAACTTCGGTAGCGCATGGCTGATAAACACACATAAAACAAAAGATAGGGATTAGTGTTAGGCGTGTAAGAGAGATCAGGTTAGCCAGTAAAAATATCATTACTCTTCTGATTCACCACGAACGTAAGAAATTAAAAAAACTCAATTCTCCTGCTCATTGCCAGCACAGAAGTCTGTTCACTTATTAGTATTAGTACCGTAAACGTGCAAATCTTCAAAAAATTAATCTAGTAGCAGCAGCATTTTCAAGACTAGTATTAGTGAAGCCCACTTAAGGCAGCCAGAGGATATAGGGTGTTTCCTGCTTAATCTTTTGTTGTGGCATGCCAAGAAAAAAGGGATGAAGGTTTTTAAAAATTCGATCAACTCAAATTTCAACACATATCTTTCTCTTCCACAGCGTCGTCGACTAATTTCGAAGCCATCTGGCTGGCATAATCCGCTATTTGTTCCTTCTGTTCTTCTGACGCCAAAGCTACCTCCTGAGTTTCCGGTGAGTTCGCATCATTAGGATTATCATTGCTCGAAGACACGAGATTTAGCGTAGCGGGTCGTTTTTGGTTGGTATTGGATGCTGTCAGGACGGTACTGTTACTTAGACTTTGATCATCACTGACAAATGTATTGCCACTGCTCCCGATGGTGGTAGACGCAGGAGCTTCCTCCATTTTTCCTTCGCGCTCAGCGCTAGCTTTCACGGAATTTTCTTTGACTTTAGTGAGTTCAGTAATCATACTTCTGAGTTGATCCATCTCATGTGAAAAACTTTCTCTCAAGCTTTGAACTTCCGTGGAGCAAGAGCACATTACAGATGATTCTCCTGGTATAGAAGCTTGAATTTTGTTTTCCAGGGCTGCATTCATAGAGAGACTCATAGCTGGTACTCCATTGTTGTTTACCTGAAAAGATTCGTTTGAGAATCCATTCGGCACAGATCGAGTCATGAGTGACGCTGCAACATTGCTAGCTGCTTGCTCCGATGTTAGAATTCTTTGAACTTGACTCCACAGAGATCGGATAGCCTCAAGTTGTAATGATCGAATTTTCCGTTCCGAAGAGAGAGCGCTTTTCAGTCGACTTACTTCTGACTCCAAGTATCTACAGCAAAACAAGAACTGATCAAACCAATGCGAAATATTCCAGTTGTGAATATTAAATTACGGTACCCGTGTCATATCTACAGAACTAGAGGATTCGATAGACTCTCCACATTTCTCACCTAATATGATCTTCAGTTCTGCTATGACGGATGGAATGTTTAGCTCGTTCTGCAGCCATGTCAACATTTTTCCCTCTTTTAGATCGCCACCACCGTTGAATCTTAGACACAGCATCCGTGATGTTTGTTTCAGCAGATTCGGTATTATTGAAAGCACCGTCCCCTCCGCCTCTATGCGAAAGTCTTACGCTGTTAAGATTTTTCGATGACAACGGTCGCCTTTTCTTCCCTTCTTCATCAACTCTGTCTCGTAACGAGCCGGGGACATTTTTTCCCATAATGTTCCCACATGCATTAGTTACAAATTTCGTCCCACCAAACATGATTACATCCGTTGGTGTTTGCGGTGTCTGGGCAGGAAGTAAAACGGGACGGAAGTCTGGGCTAAGTAAATCGTCCAATATAGGCAAAAACGTACTATTTGCAGGCAACGTCATCTTTTAATACTGTTTTTCCTGCAACAAAGAACACAATTTCTTTAATACGTCATAAAAGTTTCTATGAAAGCTCTGAAATTTCCCTCATGATCATATTTTCGGAACTACTTTTGACATTACTCCACTTTTCGTGAATCGTTTTGCGCATATTTTGCCTTCTGACACTCATAACTTCTAAGGTATTCCAATTGTTCGGTATACATTTACTTACTTCCAGGTTGTATTGACTAACTCGTTTCATCGTTAAGCCTAGATACCTCCCTTCGACCTCAACTTCGATTTAACAACCCTGTCGTTTCAACCAGAAATAAATATACCAAAAATAAAATCGATTTTACCTTATATGAAAAACTATGTCCACATTCCCGTGGGCACTAGATCATCCAAATAATCCAGTAAAATAATGCAAGTAGGCGAACAAAAAACTGATCGCTTTGTAAAAAAATCACATTGAACTTCTTTTTTCTTATACCGATTGTGCCCCCAAACTATTCCGACATCAGATACCTGCTCTGGGTGTCTGCTGCAACGCAACTGTGTTTACTGCCAATTCTGTGATCCCAATTGGAACCGCATACGTTAAATCCCGACAGTAAATACAGTCCGCAGTCTCTCAGTCTCCTACAGATATCCCGATGGGATCGCCAATGGAGTGCGCGCCTCTTTGAATGCATGTACATAACGGAAATTCTGCTGGGGATACCAATACAAAATAAGCGCGTGAAAATCTCACGTGGTTTGCTGTTCTAATCCATACATATACATACCTTTTGCCTTCGTAATACCCAATACTGAATACAGACCATGTTACACTTTCTTCGTTCCTGAATTTCCGGATTCCTAGACTCCAAAATGTGCCCTGGTTGACGGAATAAAGCTAAAAACACAAAAAGCCGGAAGTCGTAACAGTTTATAGTTAACTGATATATTTTGTCGCAAAACCGTGTGATTACAAAAGCGGACAGCGTTGCCATTGTGTTGGCATTGGAAGGTCACTGTCTGTCGACAAGTCGTTTCATTATATATACAAAACAATATCACGCATAAAACACTATCCAAAATTGGATATAATAACTTCACATGAAGAAATAGCTCGAAAAGATTTCTAACTCTGTTGTCATGGAAACGGAGCGAGTAAGATCTCTTTTACTCGTTTCATTAGAATAAGAGATTGTGAATTGTGACTGAGGAATAGGTAGGCAATAAGAATGTTTTGGAAGGATGTGTAAATGTGTATATTACATATATCTGTAAACTTTTTTATTCATCTGCAGGTGTGGAGTGAGCAAGCGACTATTGTCGCGTGACCGCCGCCTGACATGGCTAAGCCTAATGAAGTTTCTGAGCTAGAGGTTATACGAGCAAAGAACGCTGATGAAATTTTGCAAGAGCTCTTCGACGAGCAGAAAGCTTTGCATGATCGGAGACGACAAGAAGAATCAGAGGTTGTGATTAAGCAGAGTGCATCTGGCAACGGATCTGAACACAAATCCGCGGATGATATTCTTAACGAATTGTTTACAGAGTTGGGTCAAAAGCAGCCAAATGATAGCATAGGTTCCTTTTTGAATTCCGGAAAGAAAAAGAAGAAACACAAAGTCAAGGAGAAGGACAAGAGTAAAAAGAAGAAAGATAAAGAAAAGGTTAAGAAAGCCAAGAAGAAGGGTGAGTGTGAAGAGTCCTCCAAAAAAAGGAAACGAAAGGATAAAAGTGGAAGTGAAGATGAAAAATTGGACAACAAAAAGAAGGAAAAGTGGGACAGTGGGGATGATGAACAGAGG
Source organism: Sminthurides aquaticus (assembly GCA_906901655.1). Lineage (NCBI taxonomy): Eukaryota > Metazoa > Arthropoda > Collembola > Symphypleona > Sminthurididae > Sminthurides > Sminthurides aquaticus. Next base: position 2,361,770 of record CAJQTT010000001.1, read on the forward strand.
GGGAAGTCTAAGATGATCCGTTCGGATGAAGAGTCCAGTAAGAGGAAGAAAAGTCGGGAAAAGTCCTCAAAAGGTAAAGCAAGGAAGCATTCTACTTGTGCCAAAGATGTTGACGTAGAGGAAGGAGAGATTGTGGATGCGAAAAGAGGGCACTCAAGTAAGTCCAGAAGTCATGATCGCACTGAGTCTTCTGATATGTACCTGGATAATGCGAAGGGACGTCGGCGGAGGCAAAGTAGGAGCCCTTCTGTATCGCCTGTTTCAAAGCGAGTGTGCCCGACTCGATCCGGTGATAAATATGATAGTTGCAGAGACGCCAAACGGAGGTTATCAGGCAGCGCTTCCAATTATGGCGATGGGGAGTTCTCTAAAGAAAGATCTGTCCGAAGAGCGCCACCGCGATCATACGATCATCACGATAACCGTTTTCGAGACCAGTCGAGAACGAGTCCTGAACCTTTCCATGGACTTGAGAGAACACTTCATTCGAAATATCATGGTGATAGACGAAGAGGAAGACGGATCAGTCATGAAGAATATGACCGACGAGGGCGCCCACTAAGTGGTCGGCATTCCAGGTCAAGATCCCGCTCAAGGTCAAGGCGTCCATATGCAGAAGTTTTTGATAAGGTCAAACTCTTAGAAATTGCCCGGAGAAACGCTACCCTGCTCATGAAGAATGGGGTGTTACCTACAGATATATTTTCGAAAGATCAAATCGTTGCCATTAAAGCTGGTGGAAAAAGTGTAGAGGAATTAACATCGTACTGTCGGCGCCTGGCACGCAAGGAAGGTCTCGCTGAGGGCGATCCAGATTTCAGTGGACCAGATTCGGATGGCGGGGAGGGAGGCCACTTCATTCATCATCCGTTTGTAGTTAAGGAGCGCCCAATGCCACAAATTACGCTGAACATAAGAAACGCGATTCCGCTTCCAGTTCGTACGCCGCAAGAGCTGGCAATTGAAAACGCAGTTCGTAAAACACAGTTTCCAGTTTCTAGCGGAACGCAGCATAGGTATAAAGAAGTTAAAGAGCTGGAATGGAAGGAAGTCGAAACTCCTGCAGCCAAAGAAATGCCGAAAGTTGTTCAAGAAATGTCAATTGTTCCTCTTAGTACCCCTACCGTTAACGCAGTCGTAAATGAAGTCGAGGTCGTACCAATACCTCTTCCTCCTCCTCAAGTTCCTGCCAATCCTGATTTTGAGCCTATTAGTTCGCCTGTAGACGTTGGATCAGTTATTACCGCTAGGTTGAAGGCCATCCGAGCTCTTAAAGAAAATCCAGAAGATACGACAGCTAAAAGGGAACTTAACAGCGCTGTGCAAGAAGTAATTATAATTGGATAACTATACTCACTTTCGTATATATATTCTGTTTCTCCGGTATTTTACGCAACGTATTATTCTTCATGCGCTGGTTCCCTTTTCTTTCAGATGGACAGGTGGGCTGAAGCGAAAGCTTTGGAACCCAAATTCTTAACTGTATCCGAACTGACAACCGGACCGCAAGCTTGGGCTAAACGCGACCAACTGAAAAATGCTAAAGAAGTTGCTAGCGGCATGGGAATGCATTTATTGCAAAAGATGGGATGGAAGCCGGGTGAAGGACTTGGTAAAAACAAAGAAGGAACAACCGAACCGTTAGCCTTGGACGTGAAAACCGATAAGAAGGGACTAACATCACAGGAAGATTTGAAACAAAAAGGACCGTTTGCTAATCTTACTATGCTGTATGATCTGAGTGGTGAGTTTCAAAGCATTTGGGGTTTCAATCCTATCCTTGCGTTTTGGGAAAGTCCTTCGTAACCACAACTTTATTTGTCGCGTGTTTATAGGCAAACATCCAGTTTCTGCATTGATGGAACTTTGTACAAAAAGAAGATGGGGCCCTCCTGTCTTTGACCTATGTTTTGAGCATGGGCCACCGCATCAGAAATCTTTCGTTTTTAAAGTAACTGTCAATGGTGTCGAGTATCAGCCCTGCATAGCAACAAACAACAAAAAGTTAGCTAAAGCAAACGCTGCAGCGTTCTGTTTACAGTCATTGGGCTTGCTTAAAACTAGTCCTGCCCCAGCCGCCACCGGAACCCTCCAGACGGTTCCAGCAATGCCTGCAGTAACGGTACCCGATGCTAACTTCGTCGCATCGCATCAACTTCAAACGGTCCCCAATCAGTGAATAGCTGGAGTGCTCTTTTCTAGTTTTGTTAGATTGTTTTGCACCTAGAATGTGGTAATGTTTCCTAGTATGTAGTTCTTTCGATTTGTACCACTTTAATTCACTACTGTGATAGGTAGCCGACTGAAAATTGCTTTGACTTATTAAATTGTTGTGGGAAGTGTATGTATTAAAAATAAGTTAATCGAATTTTAACGTTGTGCACATTAAATTAAATTATTAGATTTATGTGTAATTAAAGTTACTCCCGTTATAGATGATCCGTAGGTTTCTCCCTTCATTCAGGTAATAATTAATTCGCTGCGCTATATCCTGTCCTTAGAATTAGATTGTCATGGAGTCCAGTATGGATGGATGGTTATGAGCAAGAAAATCGATTCTATCGTAATCAAATAATCAACTTTATTCACTCATCCCACTAAAAATATAAATCGCACAACTCATACTGTTCTCGACACATTCTTCATTTAACAATTGACTGCACGTGCAAAGCAATTCTTACTAAAATAATCTTTATCGGCTTGACGTTTCGTGCAGTTTTTCAATTTCGACGGACAATTCTCCTAATCCCGCCATTAACTTGTTTTGGTCAGCATCTGACATCCAGTTTCCTTGATGAGAGGTGTCTCCTTGACCCTAAACCCATTCGGAATTCGCATTATGTGGAGCTCAGACATTCATACTAAAGCCGATTTACACTTATTTTGTAGCATTGACGTTACTCACCTTGGTTGAACCAATATCAAAATGCAATCGAGCTAATCGTTCCTGCTTCGACCTAATAGCTTCCATTGTTTCCAAAGAATGCCCTCGACCTGTAATGTAAAGTGAATGAACCCTCGGTCAGTTTTGTTGCTTCAAAACTAGCTCACGCGATTCCAAAACGGAGCTTATTTTCCTCTGCTTGCCTCTGATTACCAATTACTTAGTGGTTCAAAAATAAGCTCACCAAATGCGCTAAGATCTCCCGAATGGAAAGAGGTCAAGAGCGATAGAAGAGCATTCTCCATATTCTTGACCTCACTTACAGCAGATAAAAAAGAATGCCCTGGAGCAGCTTCACTCCCTCCTCCAGCATTTGCAGTTCCATTAGTAGCCGCCATTACCTGTTAAAAAATTGTCGAATATTAGTAACAGACAATTAACTTTAATTAGACTTTAATACTTTTCTAGACATATTTTATAGTTTAAAAAGCCATAGAGCAAGTGTTCTTGACTACATCTTACCTAAACAATATGTTTCGCCAAAATCGAAATGTGTGCTCAGTTGACTTGTTTATGTTATATAAAAAATTTACGCTTTAAAAGGGTTTATGAATAAAAATTTTCAAATTATAGCATTATGTTTGAGATAACTTGAGCATGATACAATAATTCAATCCACGATAGCACGCCTTCACTCTTCACTTCAGGTTCCGTTCTACATGTTCCGACTTTTAATTGTTTACTCATGAAGACCACCCACATACATAAACAGAAGCAGACAAAACAAAAAAACAGCAGGCGAATGGCAACAATTTGCAGGAGCACTTCAGACTCACCACATCAGCTGAGGTTTTGATGGGGGGAATCAACCCCATTGCCTATAACGGGAAGTGAAGCAAATTACAGCCGCCAAATTCATAATCAGGCCCCTTCATACGTGAAGACCGTAAAGTTAGCCGAATCGCCGAATCAAGTTACCCGAATCGGCCGAATCAAGTTACCCGAATCGGCCGAATTTCCTAATTTACTTAAAATAATGCTCCCGCATAGAATTAGAAGGGGGTGCATATGTTGTTGATAGAAATACCACAACCCGAATCCGATTCGGGTAACTTGACGATTCGGCCGAATTGATACGAATTCACCCGAATCGGTTGCATTTGATTAAAATAACGCCTGAACATATGTTTTTTGATAGAAATACCACAACCCGAATCCGATTCGGGTAACTTGACGATTCGGCCGAATTGATACGAATTCAACCGAATCGGTTGCATTTGATTAAAATAACGCCTGAGCATATGTTTTTTGAAAGAAATACCACAACCCGAATCCGATTCGGGTAACTTGACGATTCGGCCGAATTGATACGAATTCACCCGAATCGGTTGAATTTGATTAAAATAACGCCTGAGCATATGTTTTATGAAAGAAACACCACAACCCGAATCCGATTCGGGTAACTTGACGATTCGGCCGAATTGATACGAATTCACCCGAATCGGTCGAATTTGATTAAAATAACGCCTGCGCATATGTTTTTTGAAAGAAATACCACAAACTGAATCCAATTCAACAAGTTCAAGTTATGCAACCAGATGTAAGGCAAATAAAGTATTATAACTACTGAAATTAATTATAAAACTCGTTTTAGTAATTGAATCAAACAAAATCATACAATCAATACAACAACTGAAAATTACGATCATCAAGTTATGCAATCATAAAGGCATATAAAGTATTACAACTATAGAAATTAATTATAAAACTCGTTTCAGTAATTGAATCAAACAAAATCATACAATCCATACAACAAATGAAAATTACGATCAACCAGTTATGCAATCATAAAAGCTATTAAAGTATTTCAATTATAGAAATTAATTGCAAAATTCAGTTTAGAAATTATACTAAACAAAGGTATACAATTGATTGTAACAAATGAAAATTACCTCTAACAAGTTATTCAGAAAAGTGTAAGGTAACGAAACTCCATACAATTAATTAAAACAACTGGTAATTAAGTTATTCAGACAAGTGTAAGGAAAATTAAGTATAAGAACTGTAGATATTAAATGCAAAAGTCATTTTAGAAATTTAACTACACGAAACTATACAATAAATTCTAAAAAAATGGAAATTACCATTAAGTTATCAAGACAGCTGTAAGGAAACTAAAGAGTTGCCGTAAATTTGTTCTTCAGTATAAATGCAATATCATTTTTTGAAAATGAAACACACTCCCAAAATTAAAATAAAAGCTAGCAGAACGCACATCACTATTCCGATGATTTGAATACGATTTGCACTTTGGGCGAATTGTTGCTCCAGGTGTAGAACATGTGTAGCTTGCAAACGGGTAACTGCCTCAACTTTTGCCAACAGGTCGCCATTGCTTTTCAGGTTCTCCATCTGGGAAGCTTCCGCAAACGTTGATACCAGCTTCAGCATTCCATCGGAATCTTGGAGTTGGTTCTCCGGGTGTCGGTTTCGCTGCTCAAACTCTTTGGAGTTGCCAAACGAGCTCAATAAACCAGAAAAAAAATTACTCACGTCAAAATTTTTAAAATTCTTGACCAGGCTCTCGGTAGCATCCATGGCGGAGCTCCACAAACCACGGGCTGATCGCGACCTTGAAATTAATATATAAACATTGTTAACTATAATTTAATGCAGTCCAAATGATTAGAAATGGTTTCAGGAGCTTGTTTTCGTTTCTTCATGTAATAAAGGATCTGTATTAGAAAAAGGATCTTACCATTGACGAAGTTTGTCGAGGTTCCTACCGTCTGCAGACAGCGTAATGCCAGCGTATGGTTGCTAATAGAGGCTTCATCAAAGCAACCTAAAAAACATAATTATAACGTAAGTTTTCAAAACATCTCAAGGAACAATGCAAATTTAACAAATCACCGAAATCTTCACGAAAAGAGAAAACACCGGTAATATCAAGCCTCAATAATTTATGTCACGGAATACTAATAAATAAAATTACCCGTTGATAATGGCACTGGGGACGACAACGTAGCCACAAAAAGGCAAAGCACGACATACGGTAAGATTTTCGTGGATTCCATAACGAACACAGTTAAACGAGTTGGACTGCACTAATTAGCAAAACTGGAAGTGCGTCGGAAAAGTTAGAACTAGGATGCAGTGATCTGGACAACAGCTGGAGAACGAAAGATTCTGTGTTGGACTGCACTAATTGGTAAAACTGGAAGTGCGTCGCAAAAGTTAGAACTAGGATGAAGAGATCTGGACAACAGCTTGAGAACGAATGATTCTGGTTATAAGATGTTGGTGTTTGTGGCTACTATGTCCCTTAAGCCTAACGATATTCAGTTAATTTGTCAGGGAATGGTAAGAGAACTGAAATACTCATGACTCACAAACAGTTTACCTGTCCTTCAAATCTACAAATAGGTACGTACGTGCCCTGTTTTCATCGAGGTACTTCAAGAGCGGATTTAAGATCGGCTGCCGCGTAGCTTTGAACCTAATAAAATTATCTATTCTCCGAAACTCGTTTTAAGATAAGACTACATACTATCCTTCCAAAACGAATGTACCTTTCAGCGGTTCCGTTAATCTGGATTAGTAATCTACCCAAGCTGAAGCTGTCCTTGATAGGGTGTGGAGTTTCCCTGGAAATCAGCTATCACTAGAATGACTCAGCTAGGATGTCCACTGTACTTTAACGAGCTAAATCCGAAAGCAACATCTATTATTTTCTTAGTATTTCTTGTAGGGGCATCCGCATTGCTACGTCATGGCACATAACTGAAGACATTTAAAACATGTCTGTAACAAATAATCAAGTGTTGATCTGGGTGGGTAATCTTCCAAAGCTGCCCATAATATGTTGCGAGCCTTCCCTTGAAATCAACAATCCCTAAAAATGACTCAGCTACATTGCCTACCACCATAGCAACTGTCGCTCGTACAAGCAAATGAATCTGAAAGCATCATCTTTTTTTCTTGGAATTTCTTGTTGTGACGGCAACTCAACTTCATAGTACAAACTACAAAAATTTCAAACCACTCTCTAGGAAATTGCCAAGTCTCACTCGGTGGTAAGCAAATACAAATTTACTTTTAAATGGGATAATCTTGATGACGAATCCTGCATACTGTGCTGAATTACTGACAAGTACTTTCATATTTATGCACGTAGGATGTTATGCAACCAATTTATTATAATGACTTAATGATAGTAATTATATCAGTAATATGCGAAAAGCTATTTATTTGAATTACAATTAATTCACAAAATCTATTCCTTTCTTTGAATTCATAAATAATCGTAACAAACAACGCATGACAATTCCTACTAAAACATTTACAACATATGATATTTCAAACCCATTTAAATATGTCATCCATTAAAAATATTCAGTACATTTTCACAATTGTAGCTACAATTTTTGCAACCAATGACAACTTAAGCTTCACGGTCATCAGTAATTATTTAGCTAAGTCATGTACAAATCTAATCATATTACGAAACATTAAATACATATGTTAATATTTACGAAATATACATATCAATATCGCACAGTTCATGTTGGTATAGTAAAAACTGAACAATAACTAAAACGAAAACAGCTCGCAATCCAAGGTATCTAATCCGAAATCCAAATTCCTGGAAACAACGTTACTTGGGAACTGGTTTAATTGTATGCCATTTTGAACGTGATTAGTAGGAACTAAATTTGAACGAATTGAGCGCACCTTTTTAAAAATTAAAAGAGCCACAACTGTCAATAAGACACCACCCATAAATAAAGAACAATCATTATAATCAACTAGTATAAACCATTCAGAAATGAAGCTATTTTCAGCGTTATGCTGATCAAAAGTGGTATCCAGGTGATAATCGGGTCTCATTTGGTAAATGGAGTTTGATTCCTCGGCTTCGTAGTCATGAGTTGAATGTAGAGCTTCATTGCCTTGGTTTTCGAAATTAAGAACAGTTTGTGGTTCCCTGCTTCTGTCAAAGGCTGCTAAGGAATCTCGGGGACTGACATCCGTTGATGTTTTCCGGGTGTATTGTTCCACCGGGCGATGAACAGCATAATATGGTACCACCGTAGACCTGCTTGTAGGTTTTTGGACATGTGAGCTTCCTGGGTTACTAGATACTCCGAGAGAAGAGACCAGTTGCTTGTTGCCGTGCCATACGTTTTCCTTTGTAGATTTCATCGGAATGTTTTCAAGCTTTTGTATCGCGGACATGATGTCATTAGGTTCTTCTTCAATTTCTTCAATCCGTACCGGCGAAGGGCGAGTGCACACCATAAGCGCAGCTAGAACAATAAAACATCTCAGAGATCTGAAAAACAATTTCCCCATTCAATTACTTCTAGTTATCAGTAATTTTCAAATTATATTTGAACCACATATAATTCTCATTTTACGAAAAGTACAACAACGGGTAATAAAATTGAAGAAACACTAAAGAAATAAGAAAATAATTAAAATAAAATGAAAACAGCCTTACTTCATACTTAAGAGGGATTCAAATCTAGTATGCATTGGTGAAATAATGTGAGGGCACCTTTCACTTCGGAGAGCTAGACACAACTGAGAGTTATTAACACTACAGAGTAAGACTTATTGGACTTTAGTACTCCCTTGGATTACTAAACGCTCTCTACTGGCTCTCCACTGCTACAACCGTTTGACAGCTACCTTATGAATTCACATTCTGATTCTTCATTCCAATACTTCAGTCGTTCGTTGTCTTTAGACGCGAGCGGATGTGTTCGAATATTTTACTCCGTGGACAGTTCAAACGTTCCGTGTAGCCATAATGGCTGCTGCTGCCGTGCTTAATAAAAGTTTTGCAGATTGTGTGCGACAATGGGCGGATTTAGGCGTTAACATTAAGGCCGTAGCTAAATCTTTGCATGCAGCTACCAATGGCAATGCGAATAGACTTTCTGGAGGTTATTTGAGAACGTCTGGTCCGTACTCTACTGCTGCAGTTACTTTGTTCGGAAAGGATCACATTCGTCATAGATTTTGGCTTCGACAAATTTGGAGGCAGAACAAGAATGATATTCAGGTAAGATTTAATGCAACCAAATTAAAGCAGCATTAGTTTATACACATTAATTAAGACCCATCATTGACGAATGTGGTTAATTTATACAGAAACATTTTGGGGATCTTTCACGCGACCCAGTTCGTATTCGACGCCATTTTGACCAATATGAGGGTGACGTGTATTGCTGGTGCAGGTCGAAACCCACTAAAGAAGAAAAATGCGTTCAGTGCGATTATTGCGAGGACTGGTATCATTTAATATGCTCGGGCATTACATGGAATCGAGCACAAGATTGCATTTACGAGTGTGTTAAATGCTCTGGACATGTTGAACTGCCTGCTCTATTTGGTGAGCAAGTTACTTCTATGAATTAACCCTACGCTTAAGTATAAATTTCTCTAAAATTCTGTGCATAATTTATCTAATCTTTGGCCGCAGTTACTTTCACGGAAGAAGATCTGGCTCAAATGGATCAATCAACAGATACATCTTCGAATGGCAGCATACGGGTCGGCGGACCCGTTGAATATATGAACATTTATCCGGAGCTCCCAAGTGATACCCTTGTATATGATGTATCCGACAATGAATTGGGTTACACCGTAACTTCTGACGTGGCAAAAGTAACAGATTCAAAACTGCAGTGTAGTAGTGACGAATCAGTGACCGCACTTGACGAAGACGAGTTTAACTGGAATCAAAAACAATCGGAACAACAGAGTTCGCTAAAAGTAAACAGACTATCCATAAAGGAAACGACATTTTCGCCATCATCTATTAGCGACGATGAAGACTCTTATGAAGACTTCGAAATACGTGCTCGTGGTATTAAACGCAGAGTCTTCTCTCCTCCTTCGGACGAGGAAAACGGTTCAAACGACCCAGATATGTTATCAGACATTGATACCAGAGAGCGTGATACTAAAAAAACGCCAGGTAAATTTTTCAATATTTTTGAAGTCTTTATACATTTCTTTATTGTAATCAAGATCGCCAATACTATTGCAGGAATTATTGACGCCTCTCAAGTCCCCACAGACTTTACCTTTTCGCTGGACATTGCAGAATGGAGGAGTTTTATGCGACACGAAGTTATCGTTGACCCAGTGCTTGGCCGTAAAGTAAATACATACTGCGTCTCATCGTCATACACTGAAGTTCTATCCCAAGGATTCTCTAAAAAGCAACACCTCTGTAGTCCCCGATTTACCAAGAAAATCGTAAACAATAACAAGGAAAACCCAAACATATCGTTCTTTCAAGCTTTTGCGATTTGTAAACAGCCATGCAGCGCAAGCTGGTCCTTTTCCGTCCGACAATGCCCTGACCGGAATGAAAAAGATGTTATTGTGTATGTTCGGTAAGTTTATCTTTCTTAGTGGCGTATTTACTCAATTCAAAGATGAATTATAATTTCGTACAAATAACATAAGTTACTTGTGGTTGGTCGTAGAAAAACGAAAGGGGAATTACGTCATATTGAAGGGGTCCCTTTATCGCGTCAGCTTCGTGGATCAGCACGAGAAAAAGTCAAAGAGATTCTTAAATCTGTCAAGCCGTCAACATTTCGTAAGCAAGTTCTGTCACAGGCAGATCAGGACAAACTATTAAAGTGGAACTACGACGAAGTTAAATCCTTGCAAGTTCTACGTCAAGCAAATAACGAAAGGGCTCATGAAGATGACTTCCACAAGGACGTTCTAACAGACTTACTGTGTACGCTCTTGCATCAGCTTGAAGTTGTTGGTCCAAAATCTTTCAAAGGTTATTTACAGTACGTTTCAATCCGACCATTTTGGTGCATAAGCTTCACCCACAAACAGATGCTTTATCTAAGAAATCGCACTAAAAAAGGCCAAGTCACGTTGTTCTTGGACAGTACCTCGGATGTTGTGTACAACCTACCACCGCCGTTTGAAGATACGGAAATCCACTACGTGTAAGCAATTGTTTGTATTCATGATTCCTGGACTGATTAAAAAAACATAAAGCTACAATGCAATGAATTACAAGTTTGAATCGTTCTGCTTTTACAGATTGCTAATTAAAGGGAGTAGACCAGGGGATTCTTTTCTTCCCCTCATGGAATTTTTGACATCCAAGCAGGATGTTTCAGCTGTGGCTTATGGATTGGACACTTTTTTTTCAAAATATGCCGATGTATATGGTATTCAAAGAAACAATTTTAAAATAGGAAGAATCAACATGGATTTCTCGAAAGGTGAAGCACCGTTACATTCAGCAAATTCAGTATAACAAGCGTATAATGCGATATCTTAAGTTTGGATGTTTCTTTGTTTTCGCAGTTTTACTGACGGCTACTTTAAAAACACTTAACGGTGTTATGCTTGACGATTATCTTCGTGTTGTGTGGAAGTGTCTTACGGCAGGGAAAAGAATGACCGATTTTTTTGACACTATGGTGCACATCTGTAATTTGCATTTCGCAAAGGCTTGGAAACGAAGGGTTTCTAAAATTCTCAAAGATGCTGGTGCGTCTACCGAATGTCACAAGTTTTGGATGGATTATGTTTACATACTACGAAGATGTTCCAATCTTGACTTTATGTTTCGGAGAATGAAGGAACTTTGCGTTTTAGCTGGAAGTAGACAAGTTACGGAAAAAGTACAAAACATTATGGATAATTTACAGTTATCAGCAATTCGAACAGGTAATTTGAACATCATTTAACGTATTACTATTATATGCAAAGAAGAAATTTAAGTTATTGACGCTTCACAGATTCAACGTCCTGGGACGCAAGTAACATAAATCTACATGACCGAACATCGCCATTTTACCTACGATCACCTTTCGGCCAAATGGGGCACCGGTTTGCGACGGAAGTTTTGAGAGATTCTAATGACGATATAAGTGGACAGGATAATGTGGATCTTAATCCGTACTACTGCGAGGGAATACTCAGGTATGCGGTGATTCAAATTTTTCCTCATATGCCATTGCTGAACGAAGTTTTGTTTGGCCTTTGGAACACGCAAGTTAACGACTTAACTACGAATCCGATCGAAAGCAATTCTTCGGGAATAGAAAGCACATTGGTTTAAAAAGCGAGAAAAAGAAAAAAAAGGTTGGGGCGTTCATTCGTAATTCCTTTGAGCTTATGAACGGTGAAATAAACGAAGCCTTGGCGATTATCGGTGTGCGTTACGAAGAAGATGACAAAATCAAGGCTAGTGTTGAGGATTGAAAAGCAAGAATATCAGTTACTTCGGGTGCAGTCCTAAAAAGCTCTTCTCCTAGCAAATGTATAGATAAATGGAACAGCAAGCGAGGGAAAGTCGATAACGGGAAAGCAATTTGTACGAAATTGATTGATATGGCCTTATTTAAATGGGGAGGTTCCCTTGTTGTTAAAGGCAAATCTGTTGTGGTGACGAATACTTGTGCATTCGATGTAACGCTTCAAGCACGTTTGGTCTTCGTTAAAGTTTCAAAACAAGAAACTGCTTGATAGCTTGATGATGAGTTTAACCAACAGGTCGCTGGATGCGGCAAGGTACACTTGGGCGTTCGATATTTTAAAGCTGAAAAGTACGAAAAGAGATTTTAAGGGAACTGAAAGTGATGTAGGAATCGGTGGGATCTCTGACGCCTTTATGTTACTTCAAAAAACCACAGAATGTTTCAATAAGAAGTGCAAACAAAAAAAAACTATAGAGCCCGCATCTGCTCTACAGATTATGATTAACCATCCAGACCAATTTGAGAGTGCTTTTAACTATGGTATAGCGGATAAGTGTAAGCAATGCAGGGAGAGAGTGCTGATCACCTATGCATTTCCTGGTGAACCGCCTTTGTTTATACCATACATTGTTAACGGTTCGGAAACATATCGTGATAATGTAAGTAAAACTATGGTGACTAAAGTTATAGCTGGTGAAAGCCGAATTCCTGAGGAGCAGAGTATTTTAGGGGTTAACTATAAGGTGGTTTGTTACAACCTCTATAGACAAAGCCATTTTACGGCTGTTTATGTTTATAATGGAGAACGTTATTTCTACGATTCAATGGGAACACCTCTTGCTTTGACGAAAAAACTGACGTCAGATGACAGTCAAGCCTTAGGTGCCATTTGGTTGCAAAAATTGTATCTACAATTGTGAAAATGTACTGAATATTTTTAATGGATGACATATTTAAATGGGTTTGAAATATCATATGTTGTAAATGTTTTAGTAGGAATTGTCATGCGTTGTTTGTTACGATTATTTATGAATTCAAAGAAAGGAATAGATTTTGTGAATTAATTGTAATTCAAATAAATAGCTTTTCGCATATTACTGATATAATTACTATCATTAAGTCATTATAATAAATTGGTTGCATAACATCCTACGTGCATAAATATGAAAGTACTTGTCAGTAATTCAGCACAGTATGCAGGATTCGTCATCAAGATTATCCCATTTAAAAGTAAATTTGTATTTGCTTACCACCGAGTGAGACTTGGCAATTTCCTAGAGAGTGGTTTGAAATTTTTGTAGTTTGTACTATGAAGTTGAGTTGCCGTCACAACAAGAAATTCCAAGAAAAAAAGATGATGCTTTCAGATTCATTTGCTTGTACGAGCGACAGTTGCTATGGTGGTAGGCAATGTAGCTGAGTCATTTTTAGGGATTGTTGATTTCAAGGGAAGGCTCGCAACATATTATGGGCAGCTTTGGAAGATTACCCACCCAGATCAACACTTGATTATTTGTTACAGACATGTTTTAAATGTCTTCAGTTATGTGCCATGACGTAGCAATGCGGATGCCCCTACAAGAAATACTAAGAAAATAATAGATGTTGCTTTCGGATTTAGCTCGTTAAAGTACAGTGGACATCCTAGCTGAGTCATTCTAGTGATAGCTGATTTCCAGGGAAACTCCACACCCTATCAAGGACAGCTTCAGCTTGGGTAGATTACTAATCCAGATTAACGGAACCGCTGAAAGGTACATTCGTTTTGGAAGGATAGTATGTAGTCTTATCTTAAAACGAGTTTCGGAGAATAGATAATTTTATTAGGTTCAAAGCTACGCGGCAGCCGATCTTAAATCCGCTCTTGAAGTACCTCGATGAAAACAGGGCACGTACGTACCTATTTGTAGATTTGAAGGACAGGTAAACTGTTTGTGAGTCATGAGTATTTCAGTTCTCTTACCATTCCCTGACAAATTAACTGAATATCGTTAGGCTTAAGGGACATAGTAGCCACAAACACCAACATCTTATAACCAGAATCATTCGTTCTCAAGCTGTTGTCCAGATCTCTTCATCCTAGTTCTAACTTTTGCGACGCACTTCCAGTTTTACCAATTAGTGCAGTCCAACACAGAATCTTTCGTTCTCCAGCTGTTGTCCAGATCACTGCATCCTAGTTCTAACTTTTCCGACGCACTTCCAGTTTTGCTAATTAGTGCAGTCCAACTCGTTTAACTGTGTTCGTTATGGAATCCACGAAAATCTTACCGTATGTCGTGCTTTGCCTTTTTGTGGCTACGTTGTCGTCCCCAGTGCCATTATCAACGGGTAATTTTATTTATTAGTATTCCGTGACATAAATTATTGAGGCTTGATATTACCGGTGTTTTCTCTTTTCGTGAAGATTTCGGTGATTTGTTAAATTTGCATTGTTCCTTGAGATGTTTTGAAAACTTACGTTATAATTATGTTTTTTAGGTTGCTTTGATGAAGCCTCTATTAGCAACCATACGCTGGCATTACGCTGTCTGCAGACGGTAGGAACCTCGACAAACTTCGTCAATGGTAAGATCCTTTTTCTAATACAGATCCTTTATTACATGAAGAAACGAAAACAAGCTCCTGAAACCATTTCTAATCATTTGGACTGCATTAAATTATAGTTAACAATGTTTATATATTAACTAGTTTGGCGTCCCGGCTTCGCCCGGGGGTTGTGCTCAAAAATGTTGAGGATTCAGCCAATATCTCTTTCTTTTAACCTATAATTATATAGTGAGAATTAATTTCAAGGTCGCGATCAGCCCGTGGTTTGTGGAGCTCCGCCATGGATGCTACCGAGAGCCTGGTCAAGAATTTTAAAAATTTTGACGTGAGTAATTTTTTTTCTGGTTTATTGAGCTCGTTTGGCAACTCCAAAGAGTTTGAGCAGCGAAACCGACACCCGGAGAACCAACTCCAAGATTCCGATGGAATGCTGAAGCTGGTATCAACGTTTGCGGAAGCTTCCCAGATGGAGAACCTGAAAAGCAATGGCGACCTGTTGGCAAAAGTTGAGGCAGTTACCCGTTTGCAAGCTACACATGTTCTACACCTGGAGCAACAATTCGCCCAAAGTGCAAATCGTATTCAAATCATCGGAATAGTGATGTGCGTTCTGCTAGCTTTTATTTTAATTTTGGGAGTGTGTTTCATTTTCAAAAAATGATATTGCATTTATACTGAAGAACAAATTTACGGCAACTCTTTAGTTTCCTTACAGCTGTCTTGATAACTTAATGGTAATTTCCATTTTTTTAGAATTTATTGTATAGTTTCGTGTAGTTAAATTTCTAAAATGACTTTTGCATTTAATATCTACAGTTCTTATACTTAATTTTCCTTACACTTGTCTGAATAACTTAATTACCAGTTGTTTTAATTAATTGTATGGAGTTTCGTTACCTTACACTTTTCTGAATAACTTGTTAGAGGTAATTTTCATTTGTTACAATCAATTGTATACCTTTGTTTAGTATAATTTCTAAACTGAATTTTGCAATTAATTTCTATAATTGAAATACTTTAATAGCTTTTATGATTGCATAACTGGTTGATCGTAATTTTCATTTGTTGTATGGATTGTATGATTTTGTTTGATTCAATTACTGAAACGAGTTTTATAATTAATTTCTATAGTTGTAATACTTTATATGCCTTTATGATTGCATAACTTGATGATCGTAATTTTCAGTTGTTGTATTGATTGTATGATTTTGTTTGATTCAATTACTAAAACGAGTTTTATAATTAATTTCAGTAGTTATAATACTTTATTTGCCTTACATCTGGTTGCATAACTTGAACTTGTTGAATTGGATTCAGTTTGTGGTATTTCTTTCAAAAAACATATGCGCAGGCGTTATTTTAATCAAATTCGACCGATTCGGGTGAATTCGTATCAATTCGGCCGAATCGTCAAGTTACCCGAATCGGATTCGGGTTGTGGTGTTTCTTTCATAAAACATATGCTCAGGCGTTATTTTAATCAAATTCAACCGATTCGGGTGAATTCGTATCAATTCGGCCGAATCGTCAAGTTACCCGAATCGGATTCGGGTTGTGGTATTTCTTTCAAAAAACATATGCTCAGGCGTTATTTTAATCAAATGCAACCGATTCGGGTGAATTCGTATATGCGATTTGAGAAGCAAGAAGAAATGAACCATTAATTGCATCTGTAATATAGGTATATATGTACTAACATCGCAGGCGCACATTTTGCATTCCATGTGCATGCGGGCTGCAGTTCGCGTTCGGTGTAAAAGTAAGGATTTGCATGTGCTAATAGGATTAGTTTTTTAGTACAATCTTTGCTACCAGAGCCATGTGATACTGCATGTTTGGAGTTTCGGAAACAAAGTAAAGTTAAAGGTGTTTACCCCAACATTTAATTCCCCAGAACGGAGTTAAAATGAATAGGAGCTTGCAAACTATCAAGGACTTTGATATCGGTAAGAGAATCCAAATGGTTTCATTGATGCAAGTATTTGGAAGTATGTTCAGGAATTATACCTTGCAACTACTGCAAATCGAGTTATGCCTGCCTCATTCATCAACTAATTTATATATTTTACTCGTAGGGGTTGGCAGCTTTTGGACGGGCAATAGAGATAATGCTCTTGAGTGCGTTCGAATGCCAGGAATTTCAGCATATCAGACCACTCAGTCAGAGATTAAATTCATACTTTGGTTGCTCCTTGAGCAAGAATTCAAGACTAGTGCTGGAATCAGTAGCATTGGTTGTGACATTGGTAACTGTGACTTAAACGAAGGACGAGACGAACCGGACACTCACAGAGAGGATTCTTCCGTATCTTCTGATCTTACGGCCAAGGCTCGGGAATGTAAGGTCATTTTATTTATGTTGTCCGCCGGACGGTTATTTGGACGAATGTTGAATGACAATCCGCCCAAATCTAGGCGTATATATTAGTTATAACTGCATATTTCGTAGATGCTGCACAATTATTGGAACCCGCTGGTGTGGAGTTGCCATTTGAACGACTTCCAAAAGCTTACAAAGAATCTCTATTTCGAACATTTTGTCCATCTAATGAGCTGCTAGCATCAGAACAGTTTTCGTAAGTTGTTCTCTAACAAGGCTTTTGTGATTTGTATAAACACATTTGATGTATAAAGGAATGCTGCAATGTGATCCTGATATTTTTTTCTGTTCTCCTAAGAAACATCGTTGAACTTTACGAAATTCTGCGTCGACAAAGCATGCTTCAAGGAATGTACGAAAGGCAAGCGGTTTTGGGCAAGGGCACGTATGGAGAAGTTTCTGCTGTCATTTCTACAGAAGATAAACAACTACTAGGTCAAACACTGGCTTTAAAAAGAGTAGTCGCCTCTTGGAATTCTGTTGAAGATATTCAAATGATATTTAATGAATGTAATATTCTGAAGAAACTCAGTGGACATCCCCGTGTTCTTCAGTATAAAAAATCATGGTTAGCATTAGGTCAGTCTACTAACCACCGAAATGGAAGTATGCGGGAGGAGCTTGTTTTTTATCTTCTAATGGATCTCTGCGGACAATCATTGCAACAGTGGAAAAATGATGTCGTCAAAGCTCCTCTAGATGATGGAGTTGTTTTTCGGATTTTGTATCAGATATTAGAGGGGTTGGACTGGATTCATACCCACAACTGTTTACATTTGGATCTCAACGTAACTAGTCCTTTGCCTTTTAATAGCTAATTTCCAAAGTGAGGTATTAAGATCTAATTCTTCTGAATCCGCAGCCTGGAAATATTTTCTGGACCAGTTCTGAGTGTACCCATATCAAAATTGGCGACTTCGGCCTTGCAGTCGAAGGTCCAATATATGAAGGAAAGTCTGGAACTGTACCCTACGCCGCACCGGAAGATTTTATGACTGTCAAGGTAGGTTTTTTTTCAATCTCTGGTTGTTAAGCACAAAAGGTTTGAGGTTTTGTTATCTCTCCGTTCATAATTATATGACCGGTTGTTTTTTATCAAGAGTGACATCTACTCTGCCGGAGTAACTATCCTTGACGTTGCAAGTAACTATTCCACGGTGTCAGAACTGATCGAAAATGCTAACCGAATAAGTCAACCAGAGTATATAGCGGAAGAAGAATTTCTTACAGTAAGTATATTTCCGTTTTAATGAAGTTTTGCGGTCTAAAATACATTTTGGTTAATCTTTAATTTTGCTTCTTTGTATAGATTTTGAAGCTTATGCTTGCGTACTCCCCAAATGATAGATTGGCAGCAAACAACCTTAAGGATCTCATTCCAGTCAGTTTTCGTTTATGAGACTAGCAAAATCATTTTGATTACAAATTTCTATTTTCATGTCTCTAGTAGCAGGTATCAAGAGAATCAAGACTGAATTCGAGCGAATGCATACTAATGTCTTTGTTACAAGTTAAGCTAATTTGCCATATATCTATACATGTTACAGTCTCTGGAAATAATTGCAATAAATCGTTGCAACAGCATGCAGTTGTTCGCTTTATCCTGTTTTCACATGAGTTTATAAAGCATGAATGTACAGTTCCAAATCAGATCGCTTATAAAAAATTCCATAACAAGCGAAGCGCGAAAATCTTCGCTACAAAATCAAAACGAGCATCTGCTTCAGCGCTAAAAACGTGAACAGATGATATCGACTTATACGCAACTGCACGCGAAGACTAAGTTTCATTCTTACTATGATTGAGATAATCAGGTATGTAAATACCACGGAATGCATTTTTTCATTAACACAGTAATATTTTGAATACTACATACTTCGAATGCTCTCACATTTAAGCTTACGGGAATTCGACGTTCATATGTAAAACTTTGCGGTTCGTAAGTTGAGGGGGCCTATTTTTAACACTGGATATATACACCGATTTTGAATATAAGTCCCTTTTCAGCTCTTACTGCTAAAATTAATTCTTTAGTTCTAGTAACGTCCAGAATTTATCATACAGACTGATACAGACAACGAGCTAAATAAAACTGATATCCATGCTACACATTCAAAGGTCTTGCTGCTATTTTCAACTGAATATAAATAATAGTGCAAGCACGTAATGATCGTTGCCCACATAAAAAGCTCCTTTAGCCACTGTAACTCTGATCAAATAAAACACAGGATATTATATCTATTAAGAAAGCCGATGGACTTGAAAAATATTACTGAAACAACTTTTATGTTCCAGTTACTTTATCTTCAAGCAAATATCCGGAACGCATTTTTTGAACTTTACTTTTCCTTATGTTTTCTAACTATTGTACCCTAGCTCGCTAAAATAATTCTACCATTATCAGAATTGGCGGCGCTAATAGGACAGTTTTCGGATAGATGCCCTATTTTCGTTCGAAAAGTATATGACTCTGCTGAGGAATGATGCTGTCTTATTTCTTAAGACTGTTTAACTGGATCCAAAAAGTACTACCTACTTCAGTTGCTCAGACAAGCATCAATAGGAAATAGCTGAGAGTGACACCGACAGAAAGTCCAACACCAAGCATTAATGTTAAAATAGAGTTTGCTTCCTCTTGTTCTTCTTTTTTCACCAATCTGCAGAAGAATGCAATCGCGTCATTAATTCAATGCTTTCTATGAGATGCAGATCAAACTTCAGCTGTTTCACTTACTGCGGTGCATGCATAAACACCAAGTTTGCCAAGTATCCGTTGGTCAGTCCAAAAAATGTTGAGATTATCGCGAATTCCACATCAGATTTGAATATGATAGGCAGATAGTGCCTAGAATTCGGTAGAAGGTTACATGTCATGATCATCGGTATGAAAAACATTCTAAGCATTGAAAATGTCAGCGTCCAATAAGAATCCTTGGCCGGCTGTAAATACACGCAGATCAACATGGTTACTACAAGTTACTAACAATCGGCCTCAGTACATTTTCCTGTAATAATGTATACACATCATACCATTTTCAAAGCACCAGAGAGTATGCGTCCAAGATAGTCTCCAACAGAGAACAACAGAAATGTTGCGAATGGAATATAGTATTTCTCTGCAATAATTTTAAAGATGTCGCGCTTAAATAATTGCATTATCACTTAGAATTTTTCATTCCAAATAAAGCCGTACCGTTCCAACTACTATGAACATCTTCACTGACAACAAGCACCATTAGTGTCGGGAACACGGACAGGGACACAACAAAGACCATCATGACGGATACACCTTGTATCCAAACCTAAATATTAATACAAATGAGGATTACGATATTTAGACACATTGGCCAACTAGAAACAAGTAACTTGCTTACCTTTTTAAAAACTTGCATAAAGTTTACTTTGAAGTTACTTCGAGGAGCAAGCATTGCTTCCGGAGGGTAATTGTCTACCCAGCGGAATGGTCCCCCCTTGTCTCCCAAATAAAATTTGTAATATATGACTTTCGGTAAAAGCATGGCGAATACGAAACTGAGTAGTAAACATAAAGTTCCGGTGAGGAAATAGATAAAGGCAGATGTGATTTCATCTGCAGCTAAAAATATGGAGATAATACTTGCTACAGCTGCGAATATTCCTCCAAGGGCTTGACCTGATGACAAACAAAAGTTAGAAATCATGATTAGCGCCAGTTACAATTTCCAATACATTATCACAAATATATCGAACTACATACCGCTCATAGTCGCAGTTGTGTATTCTCCAGGGAAGTGACTTACGACAGATAGTAGACCACACTGAAAGAATGAACTTAGACCTGAAAATATCAATCAACAATGCTATTACTGCTATCACTTAAATATAGACCCATAGCTAAGATTCAACGGCAATAATGGCTTACAATTCATCAGAACTACAGTGACCATCGTGATAACGAAAAAGTCTTCCTGCCCTACAAATAAACAACATTGCGATTTTAGTAATTTTTAACTTTCATCGAAGAAAATATCATGCCTAAAAATAGTACACTTCTGAAGTACGGGTCTTACATGCGTCCGTATTGGCTTTCACTAGAGCTGTCGAGAGAACAAATATAAAAAATGTTCCTCCGAGTGAAATTGCAATTCTTAACTGCGCGGACAACCTGGAATTCAGCAAAGTTTGTCTGATTACAATGCTTCTTTCAAGATCTAAGGCAAAACAATGTGAATGATTATCCTTACCATCGTGCAATAAAAGCATTTGCCAAAAATGTCAAAGTCGATGGAACATTCGATGCGATGGATAGGTAGGAGAAGAAGCTAGCTTGAAAGGGCGTTTGCTCGATACGTAATTGCAAAACGGAAGATGTACCGTTCTGGACATCTCGGAATTTATAATTCCAATACTAAAAACACCAGTATTTCAAGATGAGAATCTTCAAATTGTAACCAGGAAACTTGTTGCTATGGGTATTAGGGATATCTTACGGAATGAACGTTGATGAAAAAGTTCCATGGTAAAAGTGTAGTTAATCCGAGAAAATAAAACATGAGATATACTACCCAATACCTGAAAACAATCCAAACGACACAAATGATCAGATGATAATTGTGACTTGATCCTTAACGATTATATCTATATAAATTAACTTCAAAACTTTTTCTAATACCGGTCTCTCGGAGGTAAGACGATATCGACAGAGGGTAGACCATCTTCATGTCGTTCATTGTCCCTTTCGGTCTCTTCTTCACTTCCGCCTCGTATCAAACGACTAGTTGCATCCGCATCCTCGTATGATCCTCCGAAATCTTCGATATCGTCGTCCCCTTGGATGGAAGCCCCGATTATATTATTGTCAGATGACATTCTTCTCAACTCTATGAGATCCAGGTTTGGAATACTTGGTTTTCCTTGCCGCCTTCCGATTTCTATTATCTCCTACTCTATAGTTTCATTGAACATAAACTTTTCTCTTGAAGTACCTACATACCTACGCCCCCTCCTTCCGAGGGAAACTTTAGGAAAGAATAGGCACAGAAATTTACAATGATATGAATCATTTTGTCTTTACAGAAACATAAGTCTAATGATAGTAAATATACCAACATATATATATCTGGCAAAAGATAAAGCTTTGTCAAGGCTCTTCACAATGACAGATTAAAAGCTGTACACTCCGGCTTTTAGAACCAATCTTAAAAGTTTCCCCTTCCGTTCTTCGTTTCTCCGTCTGAAGAACTCTTAAAATGTTCCACCCACACTAGAAGCACGTGAAATGGCTTATAATCCTTTCTTTTTACAACATCTGGGGATTATATTACAGATTGTTTACAGTTGATCCTCAATTAATTACTACTGGAATAACTTTTCTGCTACTTGGAGAGTTTCTACCTATAAAACGTTTATACAATCTCTTCCTCCTCTATCTCGACCAATTCGTAAGTAAGCTCTTACGTTTAACAGAATCCAAATTACACGTATGTGCCGTTCCGAGCGGAAGAAGTTGCGTTACTGATATTAACCATAGTGTCGCACTTGATCTGTCTGCAGACAAGAGGTTTTAATTCTTGCTTACACCTATTGATTCTGATACTACGAATGAAATTCATGATGCCATCCTGGTTCTAATTCAGAACATGAGTCACTTGTTTGTATGGTCCCTCCGTTCCTCAATCTAACAGCACCTATTTTCTATTCTGAAAAATACTTGTATCCTTCCTAATCTTAACTAGCATTACAGTTTATCACAGTTAAATAAGCTAGCGACAAATCAAATCTGTTTAAATCGCAAATCTAAAAACCTCTTCCGCACACAGTTACAAAAAGTTGCCCTCTTCGCTATTACTCCATTGTGACACACATGTCAAAGGAACGATAACGAGGTAACAAGGTTCAAAGCAAATAATACGAAGATTTGATTTGATACATCACAAGCACCCTATTTAATCCACGATCTCCAGGATGAATCACCTCCAAAAACAGGTGACAAATCCTTCGAGCTGTAATTAATAAATTGCTCCTGCCCTCTTCTCACATTCACATGGAGGACGATATGGCGCAGGACAAGTTTTTTGAATCACAGCAGAAAGGGTGTGCTACCTCTGTACCCGGCTCCCTGTGAAACAATTTTATGTTATATTCATATGTCTCTTTAAGAGTGCTTTTAGATACATCGAAGTATATTTTATGCACATGCAATAACAACCCGACTACCCGACCGTACTTAAGAATTAGGAAATAACTTCGCATCCAGGTTACCTATTAATTACGGTTTGACCTGATTACAGACTAACGCTTTCCGCTTAACTAACCGATCCAAACATGCCTTGTAGATATCCACAGAAACAAATTTTTCTGGAATCAGAACAACTATCTAACAAACTGCTAATGTAACATAAGAAGATTAATTTTAATAATTTCGTCCGTAACTTCCAAATTTTTTAGTTCCTCAACTCGCAAAAAGAATGCGCTACGTTTTGAAATACCCGCCACGCAAGGTGCACAGAAGTGTTGGGTTGGGACTTTTAGGACCTAAGGGTCCTCAGTCCTCGGATCGCTAAACGTTTTCCGTTTGGTCCACATATTTGCTGGCATAGTTAAGTAGTAAGTTATTGTAGCCATAGTTATAGCAATCTGCGCAAGAAAGTCAGCAGTTTCGTTTCGCCCCTTTGGCTACCCTTTGGTCTTAAAGGTTATTTGTCGTGTAACTCATGTCAGCTTAATGTTGATACAAATTCTATCCTATCGGATACGGAAGAATGGCCAAAGGAATGCGCAAATTAAAACATAAAAACTGGTAACTTTAATTTCGTAATTCGGAGAGGGCGATTTACAGCATTGCGTTTCTAGCTTGAAAGCGATAACTATGGAATGTTGCTGCATATGGGTAGAGCTTAGTTGATAAGTATTGTGATCATCCATGGTATTTAAACACGTAATGTAACATAACATATTATTGAAAACCTCTAAGAAACACTGTTAGCACAGTTAACTACCCTACTTTTGTGAAGATTACGATTAGCATATTAGTCAGAGAATCCTTCTAACACCCCATACTCCGTTTGATAATTCTAGAGGATCTGTGAAGATATCGTAAGCTACTTTGATGAACGCTTTTCCATCAACATTTGATATCACTATAAGCTACTTAAAAATATTACTACCTCTTACATACTGGAATATAAGTTCGCCCAAACGAAACAGTTTGGGTTTCGGTTAATATCAGTCAATTTCTAGTACTACATAAAACTAATGAATAGGTGACAGATACGGTTCAACCACGGCTATAAAATGGAAGCAACTGAAGATGTTAGCTGCACTATGGCTAGTATCCTTAAAAGCACTGAAATATATCTGGGATTCAGTCAATTAAATTTTAAAGTAGATGAGTTGCAATGGCTTAAAACAAATGCATCTATACATGTTCCATAAAATGTAACACTTGACACATACATAATTCCTGGCACTGGAATGAATAAAAATGGCGGTAGCTTGACTTGAATGTACAAAGACCTCACGCGGCATGTAAAGCTATTGGTATACAATAAAGCTCAAAACACTAAATTCTTTTAAGTAGAAATAATATTGTAACTTGAGAGATTCCACTATTCCATATGTAGACTGAACAAAAGGTTCCTACGATTTATCGACGGATGTAAATCTTCCCAATACGCTTTTAAAAGTGTTGGCTAGAGATGAGGCTTTGTTGGAGCAGTTAGGGCTTTTGGGTGTCTTGAGTTCAGATTCTCCATGGTGATGTCTTGCATCCAAACATTTTTGATATCGAAGAACACAAGCTGCCTCTATTGCCTTACACAAAGCTCCCGAACTTGGTGTAGAGTAGAAACAGTGAGCTTCAAAATCATCCCTAGCTGTATGGACAATTAATCCGCAAGTTGTGACGTCCCGGCCGATCCCCATAAAACTAAGGTAACGAACACGTATTTCAATGTTCACATCTCCAGGCTCCGATTTGATTTCTAGGACCGAAGGTGCCACACTGACAGTTACCCTAAAAATTTGCAATCATCAATAAATGTACAATTAAAGTATATGTCAACTTACTTTAACTATGTCCTTCAAATGATTTAATAGACTTACGCTATCGGATGATTGTTCTTCATGGAGTCAATGGCAGAGTTCAAAACTTCCATCCCAGTTGGTTTTGTCACGGATTTCCCTCCTAAATAGTAAGCTTTTATAACTTTTCGTGGTTCATCCATTGGAGTGGGAAAGTTTATCAAGTTAACAGTCTGCTTCTTCATGGGCAGCGATGTTGGTCGCTTCATTTTTTTCTGACGTTCAATCATGATTTTTTTGCAAGCGTCCCGTAGCGCAGATGCCAAGGGTCTTGCGTTAATTTCAAGCCTGAAAAACAATATTAATGATATAATTTCTTGAAGTTCAGATTGCTTAAACCTTTAATAAAGTTTCTACGATTGCAGAAAAAACCTACCGAAATACATGGCATAAGAAAATTCGAGTTGATTTTTCCCTTGCAACGTACGCAAAATCCCTAGGATCGTCCCGTCCAACACCCCAGACCCGAATGGAATGAATCGGCTGCTCCGCGACGGTTAAATTGTTCTTCATAGTTTTTACCCTCAGGTTCGACTCATCAAGTTCCAGATAAAGCTCGGATCCGCCTCCCCATATTTTCCCAGCGACTTCCATTCTAAATTTTAAAAAAAAAATTTATAAAAATTTAAGACCTTACCACAGCAGAATGCGATTGTGTTTTCTTACCCAGTTTTATTGCCCATCGTCAATTCTGATATTACTCGTGACACAGCCCTCGATGACCGTTCTGGAGTAAGATCTTCTTCTGATATGCTCAAACATCCTAGACTTACTCCGCCAAACTTTAGACAATGCACCTCTGAAAGGCCATGGCCAGTGCTACCCGGTAGCCTGTTTTCGCTGCTTGTACTTGTTGAAGACGAGCTGCTGTGGAGACTAGATATTGCGGCATTGCTATCTGATCTGCTTTCATTGATAAATTCTGACCAACTTTTCCGTTTCTCTGCCTTATTGGATGCTTGAACGAGATGACTCGACAGATCTGCATGCGTACTAGTTGACCTCCGAATAAACTGACTGTCAAGACTTTTTCCAGGAATTAAGAGAGAAGGCTTTGGCACTTCCCTCTGGATTGTACCGGATTTGATGTGCCAATAGTAGGCACCACTACTGTCTTCGTGCCTTTCCCATCCCAAAGGCAATTCTTCAGCCTCTTCTTCCACAACGTTATTGTTATTTACCTGTGAAATATGCAAATCATTTCTTTGAAGTTATCAAATATCTACACTATAGCTTCTAGTTATTTTTAAGTTTCGCCATAACACACGCCAGATTCCGAGAAAATGTTGAGCTTTCACTTTTTTGCCGTAGAATGATGTATACATAAACATACCTGATCATCGGGAGAGAGAAAAACAGGTTCAGAGTTTACGCCCATGTTCGTCGGCGACAATGAAGCATAGTAAAATCGTCTTGGTTGTTGGCTGCTGGAGTCATAATTAGGGTTGCTGTACCCCGTGTCCTCTTGTTCAGCCTGTAAATGATATAAATGCGGTAGTATTTGCATTTCAACGATCATGAAAATCTGCATAAAGTAATCAAAGGGCCAGTTTGTATTTCTTCTTAAAGACTAATCTTCCTCACTGTAAAGCAACTCTACTTCACGTGACAAACCCTTAACTTACGCATCTTTACTTCCGTTCTGATCCTACAAGGCTTCCTTGCCAATTTGATGTAATGGTGACAATTACTATTTTTTAAATAAGTCTAGAATTTAGATGATGAGAAGCACGACTAAGCCTAGTATCGAAAAATCAATGGAAAAAGAATCACAAATTCGCAAAGCGTCTGCGTCAGACATGATAGAATGTAGTGTTCACAGAGCGCTGTAAGTGAGTACGTCTCAATCATTCTAGATATCATTCGATAATTTAATTGAAAAGATGAAATGAAGAAATATTATAATTACCTTTAATAGCCATGACATCTTCTCCTTGTCCCAGTACATGACTTGACCTTCCTTCTCATTGTATACGTAATGTGTTCCATCGAAGTATATCTCCACAGATTTAGGAACCCACAATTTCTTCTCTTCGTCCCATGTATACTCATTTAAAGTTTGCGGATCTTTGTAAGTATACAGCCCTTCAATGTAACTGCAATATAGAGGATTTCCTAACCCTAATTCAGTTCCTTTATCTTCACATTCCTCTTTTTCCATGTTTGTCCGATTAATTTAGTGTCACTTCCGCTGCAGCTCGAGGTTCACTACTTCTGTGAGGGAGGATAATCTTGTACCAGGGACTGCCTATCTGCCTGTTTCCCTAGCAGTGTAAAAAGCTCACAACACAACCCTGACTGAATGAGACACTACCGACTCTCCAAACTCTCAACCTCAACCCGTGCATCAGGCCAAGGTATATTAAGGACTTACTCCTGCAAATTGAACTCCTGCGGGAAACCAACAAGATTTCTGAGATGGGTCATGCGCTTCATCTGCATGGCAGGATTCCGACTCTCCTTTCTACCAAGACCATCCACCATACATGTCAAATATTCTCTTTGACTAACTGCATCTTGCGTATTTTTTAACAATGTAACATAAGAACTGCATATGCCACAAAGTCACACTGGAACTGCATACCGCAAGTTCAATGCTCGATCTTCGACATTTGCTGTAATGTAACAACTTCCATCCATACGAATCATTTTTAGTTAGAAACAACATCATATATTTACAAAACGATCGCCTGAAAATGTGCACAAATTGTGTCTAATTATTGCTTATAGCTCGTACATTACCCTCTTTAGATCAAAACATCTTCCAAAACACATGTGCCTAGTTTTTTGTTAAGACTTACAGACTGATGCTAGGTAGCCATTACAAAAACACAAACGTTTGATTCAAATCAGCAATCGGCAGGCCTGTCATTCATACTATAAAAATGTAAAACCGATACCCCATTGGTGCTCCAACGTGAACGTAACTTATTTCTAAATAACGGTTGTTAAACATTTAAATGTGTACAACTAACTACATAAAAGCTGGGCATGATTCTTTTACTATTTTTGTATGGCATTAGTAATGATTCCTAACGTTGCATAACTTCGAATACGCTAAATCTACTCTAACTCACTTAGTGTGGATTGAATCCGAATCCTACACTCCAGTTGTGACGATAAGGGTTTCAATTCACTGCATTTACACAGAAGCAGACCTCACCAACGCAATTTACTCAACATCAGTTCCATCGCAACATTTACGTGCACTTTCGAATTAGCAGTTGCTATGTAAACATCTACTTCCCAGGAATCCAGCTAAAACCAGGAATACTATTTAGTCAACTTTCATTTTATGCTGTACTGAACTAAATGTGTAATGCAGCATTTTACCTCCTGTATTTTCTGTACTAGACGTATTTGTAGTTTCCGGCACCTCAAATACGAGTAGAATTCCTGGAGAATTTCCACTGGATAATTTTCATCCTTAACATTTGTTTCACCAAATGTTAAATGCAATAGGTTCTGTCGAAGGGAGCAACAGAAAGATTGCTCCGGCAAACTTTGAAAATTTTTGTGAAGATATCTCAAGTCAGATAGTGGAACATCCTTCAAATAATATCCGACGTCGACGAGCAATACCTAGTTTTACATAGATGGTTAATTAAACTAATCGGATTCTGTAACTTATGGTTATGAGTTCCAGTAAGGAGATATTCCACATCTACCTTATGTTTCCTATGCTTTGCCTGGATTATCCTTCCTCGATGCCAATCTGTTTCATATTCAATGGCTACGTACGCTCCAAGAATACAATCTTCCCTACGGCAACTAAACGCGAGTTTCGTTTCTGCATCTTTCATCCATAAAGTATAAGCATCCCTGCAAGTAAACATTTCCTTCAGAGACTGGCATGTTATGGAAACTGAATAATGCATACCTTAAGATTAGTTTTCACCACGTACGTCATTTCGATTAGAAACTCGTCCCTCTGGTCAACATTAATTATTGGAGTTACAAAAAAATTCCCAGGGGTAATCATAAGTTCAGGCTGAGCAAAGAAGCGTTGTCCAGGTCGCAAAAAGTCCGATGATCTTAGGATGTCAGTTTCGGTGCACAATACAAAATCTTCTTTACGAGGATTAATGCCTTTAGTACTCGAAGTCTTAGTATTTTCTGCTACTTGAGAGACTCCATCTCCATCGGCCGCAATTTCTTCCACGTCCTCCTCAATCCTGGGCAATTTTGGCGCGTCCACCGTTTTCTTCTTTGGCAATGGCATACTGAACATTTCCAAGGGATCTTCTTCAGGAGATGATGGAGCTTGTATCAGATACTTGTAACTACCATCAGGGCCATATTCCTTGTCTCGAACGATTTCTAAGTCAAGATTACGAGGATCCCACTCACAAAGAAGTACACGGAAAAATAGTTCATGAGATTCGATTCCCCAGGAAGCTGGATCAACGCGAATGCTAAGTTTTTGCTGTAGTTGTTTCGTTACATCATCAAGTGGCACCGGTTTGCTACTTCCTCGCACTAGGAGAATAAGATCATGGTAAAGCTCACGCTTTAGGGAACTTACACTTATTTTCCAGTACATCCAATAAGGAAATACCAAGGTTGTATTTTCATCCTCCATTATCCGAAAAATATGGCTATTAGTTGCAAGCATTTCTTCGAAGGTATCGAACCCAAGCCCATAATAGTCAATCTTGTAGCCTTTGCGCCTATCAAATTCTTCAAATAGAAACGTTGGTGTTGCACCCATAGGGAAATCTCCTAAAACTTTGAGAATAGACACAATAAGAGGATACTTGACATCTCCTTGAAATTTCGTATGTTGCAATTTATCCGTAACTTGCTGATAAAATATTTCGTCATTACGCTCACGCACTAAAAACTTGTAACTAACAGGAATATCTCTGTTTTGCCGTTCACTATTGCGTAACCTGACACACTCTTCAGGCCCTAGCGCTTCTTGTTGACCCAGTTGTAAGTGAACCGTTTTTCCATGAGTTTTCCGCCGGTTTTCAAGACATACAACGGGTTTAGTTACCACTAGATGCTGTTTCAATAACGACACTGCTTCATCTTTATTCCTTGTCGTTTCTTGTATGTCCTTGAGTATGTTATTAGCACCTTCGGCCCACTGCTTATAGCCAATAATAATTCCAGGTTTAAAATTATCAAAAAGAACGGCGTATTCATCCGAGGTCGTATCTAGTTCACCAAATCGCTCTTTCAGCTTTGCATGATAAAAGGACTCGGGGAATGTGTTTTCATCAAACTTGACCCGAAAATCATCGTAGCCACTTTCAGCAAACTGTTTGCAGATGTTTGATACCATCTCCAGTTCTTCTCTGTACTTATACATCTGAAAATCATCGAAGAAGGCTCCAGAATCAAAGATAGGAGCACGGGATGTTAATTCGCAAGTCATCAAACACTGGCCGACGCTGTGTCCCCTTCTTTCACTCTCTTCACTGGAGTCATCGCCTAGTGCGTCGTCCACCACATAATACGCTTCCGTTCCTTTTGGAAGCTTAAGTTTATCCAAGTTCCGTTCATCCACGTTGAATAGATTTGATCGCCACTCCTCCTCCATTTGGTCTTGGCCCCGACGGAAGTTACGTGAAGCGCGTGCCATCGTAGTTCCGTTCTATGTTAATCGCTATTCCAAGTCTATCTTTGGTAACCTGTAGGTCGTAAAATGTGATTAGCTGTATGCTCTTGATTCAGTTCATTTTTTTGACTATTTTGGACGACTACGAGCATGTATCGAAAAAGTATTTCATCGAAATAAATATAGCATTTAATACCTTACCTTTCACCGCAGGTGTCTCCGTGATGAGGTGCTGTCCAAAAACACGTCCGAATTTCTGTTCAACTAATCGATTTATAATGATACTTACATCACCTGGAGTTACGTTATCACCACCTTATTAGATCTGCTCTTTTTAAAAAAAACAGTTCTGCTCAGAAGACATCTGTACCTAGCAGACTACTGGATATGCAACCAATAGCGCAAAACGAATCGAAAGTTCCTTACATTCCATTCCTTGCCTTTTGATTGAAACATCCATGGCATCTCATATGTGTATATAATATATTTGTACTACGGTTCGCCCTGTAACTACTGTTATCTGTGAATCCAAACGAGAATATTATGGATTTCACTTTAAACCAATGTCACACACTTCAAAAGAGACGTTAGTAATGTGACTGAATTCCTCTATTTCCTTGATGAATGCGATGCCATTGGGAATGTGTTTCATACCGCCGCGCTGACGACGTCCGATAACCGTCCACTTGTATGTCGATCCAAAGAATAAGACTGCAGCACTATATATACCGAAGGCAAAACAACATTTATATACTCAGCATCCAGGCCCATTATACTAAATACGATACTGAATGCACATAATATAATGGTGGCACTTTTCCATTAATACTTGCCACCGGACCGGGGGAATTTCATAAATTAATACTTCACTGTTACTTAACTCTCTTACATAACTTTACCAGAAAAATAATGTTCATTCGAGATAGAGATTGAGGTGGGCATGCCTAACTCGGTGTTCGATACCAACATTAGCTTATACATTAGGATTTATTCTAAGAATGCTTCTCTTACCTTATTTACGTAAACCTTTAAAACTGCATTTCTGTTTAAAACGTTTTCAAAATCATCGCAAAACTGCAGATATCAATGCATGGCATTAAACTTTGAAAAACTGGGCTACACGTCTTGAAGAGAGGGTGACAATCAACTCTGTGTCTTGTCCTCTTTTAGCTGTCCTGTATTTGTCCATTATTATTACACTTCTACATAATGCGTAATATACTTCGAACGAAATTCCATTTATCATTCTTCTAACAAAATATTAAGGATTGACGGAAACCATCCATTATCCCCCTAATAAAGCCATGTTCTTCGTGTATGTAGCTTATTTATTTGTGGTTACTAAAGCTCACATCACAAGCAACGTTTAAAGAATTTTCTCTACATAGCATTGCACCGCGTGCACGGGATTCACAATTTACACTTGCGCACCTCCAAGAAGAATTTATGCGACTCGGCTAGGTGGAACATAAGAACAAAGTGAGATATTCTTGAGTCCGCGCGGATTTTGAATTATTTTTGAAATACATGTACCATGTAAATGCGTTTAGACGATCATGGAAGAATAATAAACTTTATCGGGGATTCTAAGAACCAGCCAGGGTAAATAAAAAAAAAATAGACTGAAGGAAAAATATTACGTGTGTTGTATTAATGCCACGTGCGATAAATTTTAACTGCAAAACCTTTTGTAGCTAACCATTGCTTATAATAGGTCTTATAGGTGAGAGTATATATATACCGGAAATACAGTTTTGATTTTTTATCTAAAAAATTTGATTCTAGAAACAATATCTTCATTCAATTGGCAGGTATATATATAATATAGTTAGTTTCGTCAAGAAAAGTAACTGCGGCTTGAGCAGGATCTGCCTAGTTTGTTGAATTTGTTTTACTTGGTGCAGATCTATTTATATTCTTCAGTTAAAAAGTCCTGCTAAGTAGGAATTTAAAATGCCGTTAGTTTACGTCGGTCGCGTTGCTTACTATCATGGTCGGCCGCTGTGGGAAATTGTAATGAACTTAAAAGACTTTGGTGTAGGTAGAATTGTGTACCGGAACATTTACAAACGATACCCAGAAATATCATACCTGAGGATTGTGAGTGTTAGCCCAACAATTATTGAATATCCGGTAAGCCAGCGTCATGTATTATTCCATCATTATTAATAAATGCAAAAATTTGAAACTTGATTGCTATGTTTTGTTTTTCAGGTGAATATGAAAGGTCATATTTTGATGGAGAGAGTCCATCGGGGTGTAAAAGAGCCAGAACTATGGGATGCAGGAAAAATCGCATATAAGCCCGATTTTTCTCTTGTGCCCAAGCATGAAGAGGAAGTTTTCATCAATTCTGGAGCGAAACCCCAACAGAACTTACGAATATACCCTAAATATATGAAATATCCACCCTTATGGCAGGTAAATATTGGAGGGTTACAGTCACTGAGTATTACCAGGTGCATTGGTCGTCTGTTGATTCAAAACTGTTCAAAAGTTAAGAACTACTATATGTTCCTTGAAACTCGGTCTTTCTTGATTACAGGAGCTCATAAAACGTGAGAAGGCCATGCTTGGGCAACAAGTTACAGAAGAAGATCTTCGTTTACCCTTACTGTATAAGTCAAGAACTATTAGAATCGCCGAGGATGGAGAAAAACCAGACTTTGAGTATGGAGACCTCGTTCCCCAACGCCCAGAGCTATATCCTCATTTACAAAAGAAGCTGGTTGAAGATGGAAGTGAAGCGCAAACTTCAAGTAATTAGCACGTAACCACGAGCGATGGACCATAACCTTCGTTTTCTAATTCCCCAATCGCCAAATGCGGTTGTTCGATAGGTTGTTCGAATGACGATGACTTTAGTATTGAATCTTAATTAACTTAACCAACGTAGACATTTTCATGGAGGAACAAGTTCTAATAAATGCTGAGAATCGTGTATTAAATGGGTTTAGATGACTATGATATCTTGACTTTTTCTAATCAACCGAATCATCATCAACGAATGTTTATTCTTACATCTCAATATTTCATTCAGCAGTACAGCGAATGTCGATGGAAGACCTATCCATGGAGAGGTGTTATTCCAAGAGGATAAGATAGCGAATCTTTCTAATTGACCATGTGTGAACAATCATCAAGAACAGTAGAGCGACTAAGTATCAACACATCTCTCTCATCTCAACAGGATCATCTTGTATGACAGCAACTATTTTGTTCAAAATGAATTCCCGTGAAAAGTGACAAATATTGCTCGCATTTTCTTATATAACATTGGTATCGTTTAACCTGGAACACGTTTTCAAGCATGAAAGCCTGGCCACAGAAGGATGGCGAACAAGCGTATGAACAAAACAGTATAGTGGAAGTAGCGAAACGGAACTGAAATAGCAGGAGCCACGTAACAATAACTGAGGCTAATCTCATGCAGCTGGCCAGTTTTGGATTTGATTTATAAAGACAGAACGATGAAACAGGTAAACAACGGAAATTGTAAAGCTCATGTAGTTTCGTGTGATTTTAAGTTTTCGAAAAAATGGACAACAAATCTTTCTACCTCAACTTAAATTACTATAATCCTGATTTTAAGGTTCCGATCAAATTCTAGGCATTACTCATAATCAAGTACATGTTAATTCAGTTTATGCGGCTTCTCCTTCTCCTTCTTCTTCTTCGGCGGAGGCAGTCAACATGGAGATAAGCTTGGCGGTGTCGATCTTTCCAGCTCCGTCAATGACCATCTGCTCATAAGCATCATCTACTTCATCAGCAGAGAACTTTTCACCCCAGGTCATGAGGGCGTGGCGGAGTCTGTGAAAGCAAAAAAGACCAGTGTTAAAGTTAAAGTAACCTTTGCTTCACTAAAGAATTAATGAAAATCTGCGGAAGCAAGAAGGAAAGTCTTCTACACTTACTTCTCTCCGTCGATTTTGCCATTCTCATCGAAAGATTTGAAGGCATTGATGACAACATCATCGTCATCAGCGCTGCCGGACATGCGGTTGGCAAAGAGGGTAAGCAGCATGGTGAAGTTAATTGGGCCTGAAGCTTCCTTTAACATGGTGTCCATTTCAGCATCGTTGGCAAGACGACCCACAGCATCAAAAGTTGCTCTTAGATCGTTCTTGCTGATGATGCCATCCTTGTCAGCATCCATCATTGAGAACGCCTATACAAACAGTCAACATTTTAATCTTCACCCAGTTCCAAGGATCTACTGCAATTCAAGTTATGGTAACCCCTGATTATGCACCTCCTTGAATTCGGCGATCTGCTTCTGTGAAAACATGGAGAAGACATTGCTTCCAGATCGTTTGGCCTTCTTCGACTCTCGGGTGGAAGCGCGTTTGGGTGCTTCTTCAGCTGGGGCTGCGGCGGGTGCATCTCCGCCCTCATCCTCCTTCTTCTTCTTGGTCTTCTTCACTTTCTTATCATCCGCCTAAATACCAAATCATAACCGTGCTTCATTTTAAATTCTGAACCAGCTTTCAATCAGTAAATGCTTTTGCTATTCCTCCCAATTCTCCGTATTTTGCCGAAGAGTAAATCCATGTCATAAGTCATTGTTCAGAATTACACCCTGATTCCTTTAAGCATTACAACGTTTGTCTCCTCATGCCTGCAATCACAATAGCTAATGAGCTTCTGATTTCCGCATTCTTCTTCTTTACAAGGCTGGTAAACTATTATTGAACTGTATTTCAGTTTCCATGCAATCGCATGCTCTTACCGCGGCTACCTTCCGCCAGCCTAATCTTCCCTTACTACTACGCCTACATAATTACTCTTATCCTGTACTGTAATTGAAGCAGGACTCAAGATTCCGTTAACACGAAGTTACGGATGCCTCAGCTAAAGCCCCGACCGTTATATTTGATATGAGTCATTGGCACTGGGCCACACTCGTACGCGTAAACTAAACTCCAAAAGCGTTTTCTATTTCCTTTCTCCTTCATCCTCCTTTAAAAATTCCTCGGAATCCAAATTTAGATTGAAGCTCAACAACGATATCATTCCTATTCCGACCTATACGTTTCTTGAACGGGTTCCAATTTTTGCACCCGTACAAACTATACGGCGCACCCTCATCTTCGCCTGTCTCATCCAGCTTCTAAGCGTTCTAAATCTTTGTTCCCCTCCACTTATTGAATACATCCCTATTTTCTTGTGTTTCTCGTCAACATTATTTTCCTTTTTCAAAAAGTGCCTCCATCTTTGATTTTTTATATCGTGCTTCCTACAACTTATTTTGGAGTACATTTCTTTCACTACGAGATCATACTCTTTTCTTTCTTTTGTACACAGAGCAATATATCTGCAATCAATCATCGTCAAACAGCAGCAAGCGATGATTGCTGACAACAACTGCTAATTACTCTTGACAAATTACTAACGAGCATTTAGCGTCCACACGAGACATTCTTACAACATTTTACTACTGAGGGACTATGTTTGCTAATTATCTAATATATGCTTTTAGCTATGCTTTTATGTCCCTTTTTGCGAATTACTACGCTGATTGTCCTTAAATATGCAACAGCCTATATTTCAATCGTTAACTTCAAGCTCCATTTCTGCAAATAAAAGCTTGTTTTTATCTTTAAAGTTGGAATTATCATTTGCACAACGATCGGCTCCAATCTTTGAAATATATAATCTTGCAAAGACGCTTTACTTTCTATCCTTATAATTTCCCTAGCTCGAAATTTCACATTTACCAGCTGCATTTACCACTTTTTCTGGTGACTGTAAAGAATTGGACTTTGTGATTTTTGTCAAAATTCAGCCAATCTTTTTTCCCTCTAGCACCTTCTGCTATTAGATTACGCAGCGAAGCACCGAAAACGTTCTAAAGGCTTCCGCGTCTTTTCTCGTTCTTCCTGAATACTATACCTGGTTCTTCCTGGGTAGAACAAGGTTTTTTAGAGTTTAGAATATAGAAACTTTTCGTTTCGTACTCTCCTATTCCTTATGTATTTTCACTACACCCGTTTTTCACAATTGTTTTCGAAATCCGGTTTCACAACTTAAAGCTGGCGTAGGTTGTAGGCTTTGAATTTCTTGATTTGCTCCTGAGTACAAGTTTTTGAAAAAATTGCAAAGGCCAAAGACTTACCATTTTGAGCTGAAGTGTAAAAGCACAGAGATTGAAACAACACAAGAAGAAGCAAAGCCTTCCTTGAGAGTGAGATAAAACTCAATAGAGGACCAAGGAATAAATGAGAAATTTGGAAGTTAAAAATAAATTTAGCGACTCCTCATCTCCCACCAGACTCTCTTGATCCCCGAATTTTATCCGGATGTTCCTTTTATGGCTGCAACGTTCTAGCTCTCGTCCCGCATCCACAGCCTATCCCTGATCGATGTACTCCGCCGAGCCTCAGGAAATCTCCGAATTCCAACCCATATCCTCCCGACACGATTCCACAATTATAATTATCCCCGATTTTCGTGAAGCAAACCCCTTGCTTGTTTTCTCCCTATATTTGCAACCTTTGCTGAAAACCCCTTCTATTTAATACTCCTTACAAATCAAAATCCTGCACACGCAACACACACCGTCAACCCTTGGACGCAACCACAAATAACCGACCCCTCAACAATATTCCCGAGACCTCTTTTATCAAAGACAAGACAACCGGGATTTCTTCATGATTAAATCTCGCTCCTCTTCTTCGCATACATTCCCGAAACGTAAAAAGATGTAACCCCCGAAATAATCACCCCGAGATACTCTTTCTGATTCACCAAAAACCGCACTGGTGTACGAAAGTGGCAGGGAATGCGGAAAAGGAGCTTCAACACAATGCTGAAACGTATGCTTTAAAACTTTTGCAGTGCTTAAGCAAATGTTTTAGAATTGTAACAATGCTTTATCATATGTTTTAGAATAGTTACAATGCTTTAGTATATGTTTTAGAATTGTACAATGCTTTAGCATATGTTTTAGAATAGTTGCAAGGCTCTAACGTATGTTTCAGTATTGGTACAATGATTTAACATATGTTTAAGAAGTGCAGCAATGCTTTAATATACCTTATGTCAGATTCTCATGTCCGAGCTTCGAATGGCTCGCGCGCTTTGTTCAGCCTATCACGTACCCCGCTTCGCCCCAGTATCCAATCGCTGCATAGCAGCAGACATTTCCACTCTCTCCACTGCTTCGGGCGGGAGAAAAAGACGACTCTCTGCTTTTCTTCGGTCATTACTCGGCTCATAAGCGTCGCACCGTCAATTAGTTTGCATTGTTGCATAGCTAAAGTCTTCATCT
This sequence comes from Sminthurides aquaticus, assembly GCA_906901655.1. NCBI lineage: Eukaryota > Metazoa > Arthropoda > Collembola > Symphypleona > Sminthurididae > Sminthurides > Sminthurides aquaticus. Next base: position 2,399,741 of record CAJQTT010000001.1, read on the forward strand.
CTCTTTTAGTCTAAGTTTAATGTCTATAGGTCAAAGGGTGCAGCCACCGCAGCGCCTGAGGTCAACTTAGTCAGAAAAAATGACTTTTTTCAGTATAAAATTCGTAGCGTCCGTACCCTTTGACCTATGGACATTAAACTTAGACTGAAGGAGAGAGAAAGACCTCAGCTATGCAGCAATGTAAATCGCTTGACGCTACAACGCTTATGAGTCGAGATATGACCAGTGGAAAGAAGAAAGGTTTTGAGTTTTCCTCGCTCGGACATGAAAATCTGACATACGGTATGTTTAAGTATTGCAACAATGTTGTAGCATATGCTTTGGGTTGCTAAATGGCTTAAGTTCTGTGCTTTGTAACTACAGCTATGCTTTAGCATATGATTTGAAACTGTTGTAATGATTTTACATACGCTTTTGAACTGTTAGAATGGTATAGTATTTAGTTTTGAATGTTGTACCTACGTGCTCTAGCATTATAAAGCAATAGGCTTACGACGCAACTCGTATTGCGCCCCTAGCCCAATGACTCGTTGAGGACACGTGCACTCAGTACGACTGTGAGAAGCAGTCCGCAAGCAAATCCCACAGGGGTTGTAACTGCGTAGTTGTGTGTAAAGCAATCTACGCTGTATAAACTGTAGCGTTGTAACGAGATATTCGGGAGGCCATAGGGTCAAAACGGCAACAGTGAAGGTCACGAAAATCTATAGGCTTCCCACCGAGGCCACTGTCCATGTCATGCCGCAAGTCCTATGTCAATATCTGCATCCGTTCGTGAGTTATCGTGTTCACAGATGGACAGGCGGACGGACGGACACTAAGCTACCTATGAAATGGCCCTGCCACTTAACAAGCATCTTTCCCATCATCTGCCTCATGTCTAACTTGGCTTAACGAGTTGGTTGAAATCTAGCATTCTTTCCTTCCAAGCCCAGCATATTCTCCCTGTTTCCCTTTGTTGTAAAACGTGTACAGAGTCCTTCAAACCATTCTATTAGTAACTGCATCATGTCTTATAAAGTCAGCCAGAAATACCTTTATTCAGCCCGATATCAAGATTCCCCAAACCTTCTATTTCATCTTACATGCTCTAAATCTTTGTACCATTTCTTTTCTCCGCCATTCGGACGGAATCTTTAATCCCTAGCTAAAAACACTGCCTCACTTTGGGAAAAATTTCGTAGATAATTCTAAACATTTAAATATGCAACACACTGCCCTGGCTGAAAACACCCGGGATTTCTTCCTCCTATAATGTCCTATATCCCAATCTGCGTCATCCAGGCCATGGTCAAAATCATAGCTGCCTTCAAAATATCTGTTCTTTACTCCTAAAGCATATATATAGACAGGTAGTGACGATTGCTATTTAAAAAATTCAAATCCACAAGCATTTCCTAAATCACTATCACGAATCTTCTCCAGCATACATGTGCAATATGTTAATTACAATCACAAGTACATACTTCTTGTGACAAGTCCTGTAGACCTTCTAGAGGAAAGCTCGCGATTAAATTTGAAACACAAAGTGCTGATCGTTGAACAGTAAGAGCAGTATAGCAATCCCTGGCGGATAAAAAACTAAGCGTTTCTTGCAACGTTCTGTTCCTGATCTGCAGTGAAACTTTCGCTACAAAACTACAAATTATTCGCTATAAACGCTAACATCGGGGATTAATTCTTGTTCATACGCAGCGTAATAGTCAACATTGTAATACACGGCATTTTCTACTAGATATTCATCGTTTATTGGTAACCCAAGCTTCAGTTAGCTTCCCACGACATAGTAAAAGTGAAGTAACGGCCTCATTGTTCAAGAATCTGCACTGTACCAGGAACTCAAACCTATGCAAGACAGATGACTACAGGCTTTCATGTCTGTTAATAAATAATCTTCCTCACTAATTAAACATAAGATTCCACACGTCCATAATCCAGGCACACACGCCTATTTGTTTTGACACGAACCACGGATTTATCTCAACACCTTCGTGGAAATAGGTAATGATTAATTACCAGTCAATCATCCTCTTTCCTTAACACTACTACAGTTACAACTCACAATTATTCACTCCAAGTGTCACAAGATTTTACCCCCAGCTCGCGTTACAAGTTAGAACCAACTAGAGCTAATAGCTCATTATCATTAGCATACACAATACGTCATTATGCACACCCGCCCAGCCAATGCAATGACAGCGGATACCTAACCAATACAATTGTACTCTTATTGCGAAAGCAACAAGTATCCATGCCATGCCTATCTTCTTTTAGTGCCAAATCATTTCACAGCTGGGTAATTTTCCGAAGAAACCGCAGAATTTACGAAAACAAGTGCGGATTCCTAGCATCATGTAAATCTTAAACGATGAAATCCAGTTGTTCCAAGTTCTCTTCCTTATATACCTATACGCAACTCGATAATTTCCATAAGTCCTAAAGTAAGGGACCGCCAAGTGTTCAAATTCAGTTATATTAACGTAATTATATGTAATCTTGTCATTGCAACACTCATACTTATACAATTATAAGCAATTGATGCATTGCATTGGTAGTATTCTGTTTCAATAGCATTTGTTATTAGTTCCTATGCATTTTAAATAAGATCGGCGTAAGATTTCTGATAAAATCCGGACAGAAGTTCTCCAACCGAGGCGTAATACTCTAGGAGTGAACCGGTTCCCTTGGAAAGCGAAAGACCAGTTTCCATAGTAAATTAGTCTTAAGTCATGAATTGTTCCTACTATAACGTTACAAGTAAATAAGATGAGCTGGTAAATTTTCATTGAAATTAATCCCAGTGTACCCCATCGCAGCGTTCGAAGCGTCCAGTTAAACTTAAGCTTTACCTAGGAAGCTCTCCTAAAGAAGCCGTGTAAACATTGGGGTGGCTTGTGCTATTAGTGTTGACCCTTGTAAAAAGGTGTAGTCATGGAGTCATGGATGCTTTTGCTAATCATTGTGTATGCGAGGAAACTTAACAATCATCTCCATTAACTTACATAGGCACAAGCGGGAACTTTTAGCTTAGAATTTGTAAGATTTAAATGTACGCACGAAGGGAATAAAGTTAGGCGGCGGCCTCGTGATACTGCGACATGTTTTTATTTAAAGATTGCAAGTTGTGGATTGTGGGTAAATGTAGGACAGTGTCTATTAACGTAGTAGCGCGTTAACGTGAGAGGAAACCTAAGGAAAGCATCAAGAAGCGCAAAGAGACGGATAAGATACGGGCGGGATGGAGACATGGAATGTTAATATATGCAGTAGGTTTTGTCCTTTGAAGGAAGGGAGGGAGTGTGCGGAAAGAAGTGGAAGCGAATGGCGATCTATGTGAAGGAGGAGGAAGAATTTAATATTTAGGAAAAGATAGAGGAAATGAAGCCTTGCCTGGGTATCTCAAGCCTAGAGTCTAGATGATGATGAAACTATGAAACGTAGAACGCATTTTATTTGGGCGGAAGGAAAAGTTATAATTTTGTAAACGCACATCTCTGATCTCTTCCTCTTGGAGCATATACAGTATTTGCAAGGAGTTTTGTTAATGCAAAGACTTGCAAGTGTTGCAAGGCTCTCCGAGATCTCTTTAAAGGGAATGTTTCCTGTGCGCTTTCTCAAGATGGTCTTAAGCGTTTCTAAAGCTGAAAGCATTCACTGTATGCGTGAAGACTATTGAGTCAGAGAGACTTGAAAATTTTTGGAATATCCAGAGTTTGTGTGTGTACAGGGCGACGATGCGAAATATGTTTTCTTGAATCTCTTTATAGTAGTCGGTCCCTTGGAGATTTTGAGATTCCTTCAAGACCGGCCACTCATACTTTTTGGGAAAATTCCTTTTGCTTTGCTTTGGTTCAACGAAATCAGGCGTACTCACTCCAACATTAAATTTCCTTTGAAGCTCTCCGTATACGTATATGTACGTAGTTAATGTATACGCAGGGAACTCTCATGCTGATGGAATATCGGTGAGTTCTTGTAAAAATCTCCTCTTCTTCTCCTCCTCTAGCTCTTTAGAGAGATGTCCCAGGTTGTGGATGTTATATATTTATAACTGCTGTTGAAACAGATGCCGCTATGAAGACATGAGGGACAGGAATCTAGGGAGAGAGAGCGCATGGTGAATTGTGAGGTGCTTGAAGAAGAGAAGCTAAATCTAGCGATCCTGTGGAAAAGGATAGGCTGATGAAGAGAGCAATGAGCTCTGTTCTACGACGTTCTTCCCGTTCCCCTCCTCTCGCTCTAAAACTCTCTGTTCCTCCTCTTCCTCATCACTTTCTGTGCTATATGCTATAGCGTGGCTCTGTATTATGGCCCTTATATGAAAGTTTCCCTGAGAGGAGAAATGCGTTCTCACTCTCTTGATGCAGTGACTGCGTATGTATTTAAGAGGTAAAACATTGAACCCAAGTCTCGGAGGAGAAGGATTGTTGTTGTTCATCATTTCCTCTCGGCTCCTCTTTCCTATATTTTCCTATATATAGTTATGGACTTCATTTATAACTTTATAGTACTCATGCCTCACAGACAAATGTGTGAGTAGAAGTACTGAGAAGAGTTCTAGAGCGAAAGTATAGAGCACTTTCATGAAAGCACGGTATGCATAGGCTGAATTTCACGGTGTGTGGCTGGAGAGCATTTAATATAGATTGATTCAAGGGACTGTATACATACTAATTTGGTATTGAGGTGGCTGTGAGATGCTATTGTAGAGTGGAAGTGCCTCTTTTGGATTGCTACTCTGTAGTTGGGTATGAACGAGAATAGGGGTCTCACTAAAGGCAAAAGGAGTCGGTGGGAAAAAATTCTAAAGGCGAGGGAGATTCTTGGTCTTTTGAAAGCAAGAGGGAGAGGAGCCTGGGAGCTGAGAGAGAGAGAGAGAGAGAGATGTTTGGTATGCTCTGTATGCTATAGACTGTGCACTGTGATGAGGGAGTGCGGGAGCTTCTTCTCTCCCGTCAGCCATCTTCGTCGCCATTGAAAGGTGAAAATCCTTCTGCTCGTGCTGATTTCTCGGGTGTCCTCGTGTTGTAGGAGTCGTTTAGGACCATGCCAAGTGACACAGGAGCCAGGTGAGGGTCAGCTACCATGACTAACCCTAATAACGGCGCAACACTTGAGGATTGTCACTCTAATTTCTTCGCACTGGTAAGTTAATCAACTACACTTACTTAATCAAGAATGGCCCCAGTAACATGCCCTTATAAACAATCCATCAACAACAAAATCAGCCCACCCGATCCTCAAATATCAATAATAACCGCTATCATCATCATCAAATCAGGTCCTGGATGTCAATTAGGCTCGATTTTAGGGGTTCCAAAAGCTTAAATACCTTGAGGGATGGATTAATATGCAGTAGAAATGTCAAACTTAGCCGATAGCTCCATGACCAAACTTTGACATTCCAGGGATGCGAAAGTCAAAAACCACGCATTGGAGGTTTCCAAATATTTTTCAACTTACTTATCATTTTGTCGAGCATGACCTTTCAATTCTTAACCTATTAAATATCCACACCAAATTATTATTGGAAGATGCGAGTTAAACAAGTCCATTTTTATGTGCCTTCCATAATTCGAGCAAATCACCCATAAATGCAGTTTAATTGGTTACGTATTTATGGATGGTCTAATGAAACTAATATGGCCATGCGGACAAATGTTCAGTTGTTTTGATTCTTCACTGGCGTTTAAATTTCTTAGACTGGTTCCATGAAAACGGAATCATCTAACTGTTTGGTACAAGCCGGCGTATCTCTATAATGGTTACTTGATTATTTGTGCCATTAAAGTGTGTTCAGGTTAATGTGAAATCGCGGACCTCCAAAAGAGAGCTAGAACTTGTAATGTAGGAAACGTGAAGTAAGGCGAGATTACGAAATACTTTAAAAGACAAAAGTGAAGTTCATGGTGGTTCTCCCGCCCATCCACGTTCCTATGTGTTTTACATGGCGTCCTGGTTTTACTGTGTTCCATGTTGCTGGCATACTCCTGGGATTCGAGTCGACTGCAATCCTAAAGTGTAAAATTAATGAAAGCATTAAATTTATCGCGTTGTATATTTGCAGACCGACCTGTGCGGAATAAAATGGCGTCGCTTCGTATCAGACGGACTAATGGGGTCAGGACACGGGCACCATTCATTTGGGCCTCTGGACGACCCCGTACTTTCGTCATTTGCTCGATGCCTCGCTGCAGATATTCTGTGTGTGTGGAGGAAGTCCCCCAACACCAGGAACCAGCAAAATCAAAATCAACTCGGTGAAAGTCCCAATGACCAGTTCCTCCCGGCAGCTCCACCTCCTGTTTCTTCCCAATACATGCAACATCCATCCGGGACAGGATCTTCTTTGCAAAATCCCCAATCTGTACAAATGCACATGCAGCCTCATCATATACCGTCGCATTTAATGTCGCCACATGGTGGACTCAATATTGGTCCAGGTCCCGCTGGTCATGCTACTCCGCATCACCATGCTAATGTACCAGCACCGTATTCTTCTGGGTCTGGACAGCCTGGAACACCGCATCATTCTCATGGCCACGGATTGCCGCCTCAACAGCAGTCCGCGTCAATGCATAATCAGCAACAGCAGTATAATAACCCATCCTTGAACGGACCTAAAGAGCTTTGGATTTTTTGGTACGGCGAGGATCCGGATCTTTCCAATTTGGTCTCTCCTCAACTAGTTAAAGCCGGTAAGATGAAATGCAACTAGTTGCATCGCTGTATTTACATTCAAGTTGTCCACTTTGAAACTAGCCAGGCAGGTTGAGCAAATCCTTATAGTTGTTTGTAAAGAATGGGTTTCAGTGAGTTCAGTAATTCGATGTTTTGAAAATGCACTGCCGTTTGTGCATTCGAGGCTTTCTTACGGGCAATGAGGCCACTTCATGAGTTTAAAATTGATATTTTCATGAATGAATGTAATTCTGGAAAAGTGCCCGTTGGAATGTACTTATGTACGATTCAGAACTAGATAGATTTTTGATCTTAGTGTACGTTCAACATTTCTTGGAAAATTTTTTGCGAAAGTGAAGCTTGAAGTACCTGTACGATTTGCTTTCCTCTATCTCTCTATGAGTAGACTAGTTTTATGGTGAATTTGAAAATGATGAAAACGTGTGAATGAACTTGGCGTTGGTGTGTTCTGGTAAAATCAGATCATTAATTCTTCCGGAATGACCTTATATTTTCAGAACCAGACCAGGGATCTTGGGAAAATGGTTTATCTTACGAGTGTCGAACACTGCTATTCAAAGCACTGCATAACTTGATTGAAAGGTTGGATAATTTTTCAATGGGATAGAAAGTAACGTTGTATTTGTAAGCTGGTGCTAACTTCTATGACTTAATTGCAGATGTCTCCTGGCAAGAGAGTTCGTAAGAATTGACAAATGGTTTATACAACCCTGTGACGATAACCATAGGATTGGATTAAAAGCGTAAGAACTGTTTCTTAGGCATTCCACTAAATGCCCTCGTAGTTCTATCGGTCCATAGTCCATAACCTACTGTGATTTCATATTCCCTACAGTTTTCCAATGCAGCTATCTTTTTCCTTTGAGTTCTTTGTCCACGGTGAAAGTACTGTCTGCATGAGTGTTGACGTTCGTCAGCACCCCCCTGTTCGGAGGATTACCAAAATTCACCTTACGGCTTCACAAACTCAAACTATGCCAGGTACGTATAAAATTATTTTTTCGGAAATGTAGAACCTGATGATAATGATGACCGCATAGTTCAGCTGAACCGCTATGATTATTACTAGCAAATTTGTCTTTCGCTCCTATCTGACAAGAGAATTGTCGATCGAATGTTTGATTGGAACCGATATTGGAAGTTAAGAATTAACATTGATTTGCAGTTATTCTCGCCCCGTATGGTCTCGCGGGTACTTTGACCGGAGTGGGATACAGAATGACTGATCCTGGAACTCACAAGATCTTAGAAGAATGGAAACACTTTTATCCTGTCGAAGCCGCTCTAAAATCGTCTCTTTATGATACTACCCTGCCTACACCTACGCATTCTTCCCCACACCCCAATAGTGCTGCTTCTACTTCGAGTAGTCCCCCAAATGCCTCACCGGCATCCGCCCCTGTAGGTATTCAGCCTGTAGTCGAAGTCCGTGTAGGTGGTGTTATCATGCGTTACCCGTCGTGTTACGTGTTGAGTACTGAAATGGACGAAATTCCACGTGTAGATACCGCATCGCCGCACCCTAGCACTAGTAATTCTAGATTTAATGTAGCTAATGCTCCAAAGAGTCGCCCCACGGTCTGTTCTGATTCTGAAGCAGCGGCATTTCCTACTGGACCTTCTCCAAATAAACCTCAAGGGTCTGTTGTTGCACTACAAGAGGTAAGGATTGTGGTTGTAGTTTTCTAGTTTTTTTGGAGTTAAATCATGAATATTTAGTGAATGATCAATAAATTTTATGCAGATTGATAAAGTTGAAGGCATCCTACCAGAACGAGTATGGCAAGAATGTATTTTGAGCGCATCAAAACCTATTACGGAACAAAATCCAGCTAGCTCCAGCGGACCATGCAGTAGTACTGGAGCAAACGCGGATTCTGTCGGACACTGGGATTTCATGGACCCCACGAAAAAGTCTACCTGTACTTGTTCTAAGTAAGCCTTCTCTTGAATATTTTCTCGAACGCATGGCATGTTACTGCTCGACTTGATGGTAGTAGCCCACAAAACGAGAGTTTCCTATCGTGACAAGTTTCTGGACTGGAGTCCCCAAGTTTTTCATTTTTATTTAATTGTTGTAATGCGTATTTCTGGTTTGATTTTTTGTTTCATGTACCAACTTTATTTTATTTTGGTGGAATTGAACACGCAGATGTAACAGTCGCAGTTTATCGGGAACGAGAGGAAATCAAACATCTCTGGGGGGAAATATTTCAACCACAAATAGTCAAAGTACAAAAAGTGGTGGAAGTACAAAAGTGAAAAAGACCTCGTACCATAGGCGGAATCCCCAGCAACTGTCTGCGTTGAGCAGCTGGGGGAATTTGTGGGACTTGGGAGACGATTGCTCGGCTAGTGGTTCTGTTTTGAAGTCGTCTGACGGTCAAAACGTGACTTCTAATCAGTCATCGAATAATTGCAGGTTAGTGATTGCTCTCTTGAGGAGGAAATCACTTTCGAACGTTTCAATGGAAAGTAGCTTTTCATTGCTGTCTGAAGGAGAGAAAGTAAAAGAGCATTAGACGCGATAAAGCATGTATTTATTTTAGCCTGTGACTGCTTGCTCCGTAGATTGTAGGAGCAGAAAATTTGTGGTCCAACGTTTGAAGCCATATTTCTTCTGAGCCGCTTTATTTGGAATTGGTGTAATCCAGAGTAGTTTTTTAACCTTGGTGTGTCTTTCTGATTTTTATTAGATCAAATGCCATGCCTGGAACCCCAATCGGAGGACCACCATCGTACAAAGCTGGACCCGGTAGTATAGTTCCCGTTGGCCTCGGTAGTGATGGCGGAATCGGAGCTTCTCCAGCCTCAGTCGCCCCTTCACCTTTAGCGGCCCCAAAATCTCAACCAGCCTCGGTTCAGCAGGCAGAGCCCGCGATGCCAACGTTGAGTCCTCAGCCTTCCAATGATAAACAACCTGCAGCCACACCTGACGCTGCAGCTCCAAAGTCAGTATCCTCTCTATCGAACCAGGTAATCCTCAGCAGATATAACATGGGTTGAAGTAGCAACAGTAATAATACTAAATTAACTTCGGCGTAATGAATGTATTATTCTTGCTAAGGTCTTCTCCCCATCGGTCGGATCTGGGTTAGACGGTGCTAAAGGAGAAGTGGGGGAGAGTTCTGGTAACAATGCTGTTTCCAACAACGAAGCTCAACCTCATGGGAACCAAAATATTTCAAATGTTGGCAACAACTCAACCGAAGGGTCCAATCCACCTGGGCAACACCTTCTATCCTGGACAGCGAAAGGACTCAGAAGACCGATTTTACCTAGTAAGGAATATGAGCAGCAGCTAGCAGAAGAAGACAGATTTCAGCCATCAGATGTGATTTACGATTATTCCGTAATGCAGGCGTGGTAAGAAATTATTATATGTACTTCAAAACTCTAATATAGAATTCTGCAATGATGACCGCATAGTTCATCTGACCACAGTGACGAACTCTTAGCATATGTCTTTCGCTCCTATCTGATCTCACAAACAATCTTTTTGATCATTCAGTAAATCCAGGCACAGTTGTTAATCATTAAGGGATGTTCCAGGTTAAATCATCCGGTGAAGCGCATGAAAACAAACGAAGGACGGGTTAAGCCAACAACTTACAGTTGGGGACTAGGTATGAAGCGAATACCAGATGTTCCACCTTCGATATTAGCCAACGGACCACATGAGAGGCCTCACGGAAAACGATTAAGTGATCCTTACGATTTCGATGATGATCATCACCAGGGTGACATGAATAAACGGAAAGATGCGTTAAAGGTGAAATATGGTCGGCTGTGCTTGCCGACGTTGCTTTTTCACTTAAAATAGCATGGATTGTGTAAATGTAATAATTTGTAATTGCAGGATGACTCGAAAAGTCTGTTCTTGGCTGCGGAATCTGTTAATGGTTGTAAAACTGGCCCTAGGGATTTGTTTACAAGCGAAGGCATCAAACCGTCAATGATAGATTTGGATCAAATTTTTGACAACTCGGATACTTCTAGCGATGAAACGGTACAAACTTACGGTAGAACTAATTTGAAATCACAAAGGCAACCTATTCCTGATGTTGTAAATGTATTTTTCAATAGTTCCAGGCCCCAACTCCACCAGGGTCGAACAAACCTGCTGGGACCCACGAAGACTCGATCTCGACCACTATTAAAGCAAGAACTGGTCTAACCTTAAGACCGGAGGAGCTTTCGAAAATGTTCCCTACACCGCCCTCCCACGAGCACAACCCTATATCATCCCCTAGCGGTTTGCAGCCAGAAACCCCTTCTGCTGTTGAGGGTTTGGTAGATAATTCAAGAAGAACCCAGGACAATTACTCCACTGCAGGAAGTCCTTCAGATGAAAACGCAGAATCCAGGCCAGAATCAAATCTAGCGTTCATCAGATCCAGTGGTGCTCAATCACATGGCCGTAATCATAATCAGGACTGGTCATTTGTGTACAAGCCATCGAGTGTTTACAAAATGTTAGGATCCTCTAAGTATGCCCCTTTACATGTCTTACCGAGTCAACAGCTCTCTCCATTGCACATACCCATAAGTTGCACTTACATGCCGTCGTGGCAAACAACCACGACGACCAGCACTGTAGCTCAGCCTACTACTACTTCCTCACAATCAGCATCCATTACACCTTTAATTAATCCACATCCTCCTGGAATGAATCCTGTTCATCCCATCCAGGCGCATTTGAGACCGGGACTATCTCCTATATCGCCCGCACCATCTGCAATGAGAGGTAATGAATTGCACTCAGAAGATATATATATATATACATCATCGATTTTTTCAATAATGAAGAATTTTTTTTAGGCCCAGCCTCAGATCTCGGTAGTCCACCATCATCTAACATGTACCTGACAATGAGAGCTGGAGTATCATCTCAAGTAGCTATACCGCACACACCTCAAACAGGTCCTTCAAGTGTTCAGTCTGCGCATCATGCTGCATTTACTCCTCGTGGATCTGAAGCTCATGCACTTGTTGTGAACTTATCGCTATCAGATTCCGTTATAAATTTGTTCCGGGATCATAACTTCGATAGTTGCACTATGTGTGTCTGTAACGCAACTGTTAAGGTTGTCGGTAATATACGCGGTTCAGAAGTAGGCTTGTACATTCCTGACCCCACTCCGGACGAAGACCCCGTGAGATGCAATTGCGGATTTAGTGCAAGCGTAAATCGAAGGTATGAATTTATTACATTTTCGGTTCTGTAATTACTTCATTACAAAGCAAGTCTATACTAAAGGCTTCATATGTAATTTCTCGATAATTCAATAGATTGGCTCACCGAGCTGGATTGTTTTACGAGGATGAGTACGAAATAACTACGGCTGCGCTTGCTTCTAGAGCGCTTTTACCTGATGAATGGTATGACCGCCGGAAGCCATCTTTGCTGTTGCTGGACTCCAAATATCCAGACATGGCTGCTCTGAATGCGGACAAAGAAGGCTCGTTGGCTTCTTCTATTGTAGACGCTGTACCTGCGTTTTTACTGGAGTTACTTCGAGAACAGTGCCTCCTCTCTTACGATAACAATGCTTCTAAATTTTCCGGTGAAATCGTGGATCATAGGTAAGTTACAACGAGCGATTGCATGATGCTGATTAAATATTGTGTCTATGAAATCGTGGTGTTGCCACACATTTCAAATTCTGAATATGATGACCGCATAGTTCAGCTGAACTGCTATGATTATTACTAAGCAAATTTGTCTTTCGCTCCTATCTGATGATAAACCAACAACTTACCCAGACGGACTGAATAATTTCGCAAACACTAACGCAGTTCATGTGTTTTTAGATATCTTGAAAAAATGTACAATTACTTGGATTATCTGGACGGCAACCGCGCCGCACTAATGGCACTGGAACATGGGCGAACAGTTATGATAGAAGCCAAAGGAGCACTCTCTCGTTCTGCAGAAGACGCAATGCCTCTGAAGGGCCAGACCAACATAATGCATCAGTGGCCCTACTTGTGGGGTCGTGGACCTCAATCAAGTCAGGTAAGAGCGTTAGAATAGACCTATCTACTTTGGTATGGTATCTGGTTAGTGTTATCGGATCTTACAATATCTTCGTTGACTTCTAGGATGTCATGCAAATTATGAGAATGCTACTGCCACTTTTGCAAGATGCAGTCCATGCGAAAGCTTGGGACGCACAGTTTACGGTCCTAGGCCCACTGACCTGGCGGCAGTTTCATCGTCTTGCTGGGAGAGGTAACGTTTTTATATACTCGAGCTCATCTGCAATCAGTTCTGGTGAAACACCGTTTAAATATTCTGGTATGACAGGTACTGATGTTCGTTGTGAACCTCAACCAATACCATCCATATTGATCGGATCGGAAAAGGATTTTGTTGCATTAAGTCCACTTGCAATTAAGTTCTGGGAGAAACTGTCCTTGGAGCCTTATGGATATCCACGAGATTGTGCGTACATAGTTGTGTCACCAGACTGTGACTTCGTTCTTTCCAAAGTACGGACCTTTTTCCGAGAGCTGTCCACTGTTTACGAAGTAAGTGCTTGATACTTCATTATTGGGTCATGTTGATATCGGACTTCGGAGCATGCAAAAGATTTAAATATTACCTGTCGCTTCAAATAATGCAATGGCTCATTATTATCAGACTTGCCAATTGGGAAAACACAATCCTATAACGAAAGTATTGCGGGATGGAATATTGCGAGTTGGAAGGAGCGCTGCGACGAAGTTATCGGCTGAGCCTGTCGATGATTGGTTTACGAAGCTCCCTGATATTCCGACGGCTGCTGTTCTTCGACTATACGCACAGGTACGCCATTGCGTAATCTTTAGTACTAGGATTATATTCTTACTTGATGAAGATGAAACCTATATGTAAATTTTAATTGTTAACAGGTTTGCCGGCATAACCTCGTCCCATTGTTGGCTAACGTTTCACTGGATCAGAGTTTGTTTGATGCTCCAGCTGCGTCGCAGCCTTCCCGACCATCACAGGAGCGCCCAACGCCGTCTCCGAAAATGCCGCCTCCTAGCAGTGATGGTTCTATCAATCCATCCGCACAGGGCCCATCAACACCGAAAAATGAATACGGTATGCACCAGTTCAGACATTACTTAGAAGCTAATGAATGTCATAGTTAGGATGTGTAAGAAACTCAGCTGATCATTTAACAGAGAACGAATTGCCCGCAAAAGAAGTCCCAATTCAGGAATCAATAGATGACGATGAAAGAGAACCACCTGCGTTGGTCATTTATCTAATTGATCCATTTGGATTCGCTGTGGATAACAAGGATGTACACAGGTAAGCATTGCTAGTGTTACTTTACCGGATTTCGAATTATAAAAATAAACGTTGAGCTGCATCTAATTCTTTCTTAGAATGGCAAACTTGGGGCTTCTTCGCTGCTTTGCATCCATGTTGGCCGTACTACCAGAAACCATAAAAAATAACATCACATTACAGGTAAAATAAGTGTGGAAGGCGGTAGTTTCTGCGCCTCTGTGGTGCTAATTAACGAGTAGTTGTTGATAACGTTGAGTTTTTTTCAGGTTGTATCTCTAGAAGATATAATCAGCCTTGGAAACAGTCTTTTCGATTGCAAGCTTAAAAACGATCAGCTAAGACATCTGTCTCTGACCGTTTACTCTCAGTGCCGAAGATTAGTTATGCACCAGAATAATGTTAAGTCGTTAACTGGCTTTGGTCCTGCAGCTGCTGCAGAGTTGTTCCTGAAATCCAAAGATGTGAGTTACACAATATTTTGTGAAGAGTCAAGCATGGGCTATATATACTGTATATACAATACTAATAATGTTTTCGTGATTTGTATAGGAGAAAAAGTCAGGCTCCTACCGATTATACACTCCGCCATTCGTTCTCGCCCCCACAAAAGAAAAGGTGTCGGAAGGAGTGGAATGGGTTGCAGGAATGCCTGGTCACGCCGTAGGTGGAATGGTTAGTAGTGGCAATGGATCCACCGTTGGGCCAGGCTTCAGTCCCACGTCATCCTCTGTTCTCTATGTAGCGTATTGTATTTCGGAAGATCACCGTTGGCTTCTAGCTTCTGCAACCGATGAGCGAGGAGAACTGCTGGAAACAACTATAATCAGCATTTATGTTCCTAATCGTTCAAGAAGAAAGAAAGCATCTGCAAGAAAACACGGGTTGCACCGACTAATGGACTTCATCCTAGGGATAATGTCGACAGGTGTGCACCCATGGAGGCTCGTTGTTGGCAGATTAGGTCGTGTGGGTCACGGCGAGTTAGAGTCGTGGAGCTCTTTGCTCAGTCGAAAGAGCTTGCTCAGAGCCTCAAATCAATTACGGGACTCTTGTCGTCAGTGCGGACTCCAATGCCCCGGAGATTGTCCATGCGTCCTTTCAGCTTGTTTAGTGTCCCTTGAACCAGATAGTTGCCTGAGATTAATGCCTGATCAGTTCACTCCAGATGAACGATTTGGTGTAAATGTCGGAGGTGGATCGTCGTCCACATTGTCAACGCCCCAGGACATTTCTTGTACTCATGTAATGGCATTTCCAACTTCTGCAACTACTCAGGTAATAACGTAGTGATCTTGTATGAATGCACAACGACCAATCGTCGTGGAAGCTAATATTGAGTTAATTTGTTTAGTCTTCGCAAACTGCATTCCAAGCTGAACATATAAATCCGGGAGAAGACGATGATTTGTTTCTTGGAATGGAAGGGGACGACATGGGTGCAGATGAAGGAATATCGGCTGGACTGGTAATAACTTGCTTATTATATGTAGCTGTAGCCTCAGCATGAACTTGTGAATAGTATTTATCGTATTGGCTTTAAACGGTAATTTGTTTCAATAGGATCTCGGGGATATCTTTGGTAATTGGGAAGACAATGCTCCAGGAGTTCAGAGTCCCCTAGGAAGTCCAAGAAGGGATTCCACATCGCAACCTGGTAGTCCAGGCGGCGTAGGTGCTTCCGGAAGACAGTCTCCGGGCTTTCAATCCAGTTCGCAAGGACGGGTAAGCATGAATAGCAACGAAATTAAGGGTAGCAGTCGTTTTTCATGATTTTCTTGGAGTCGAGATAAACATAGTTTTTTGATATCTAGATGGGTAGGGGAGGTGAATCTGGTGACGAGTTCGGTACGGTACTGCAACAGCCTTTGGCATTAGGGTACTACGTTTCAACAGCTCCTGCGGGACAACTACCAAGCTGGTTTTGGGCTTCTTGTCCACAAAGATCAAAGGAGAAGGGCAGTGCTGTTTTCTTTAAGTCCGCACTTCACTTACATTCTCATAGTGTACTGCATAACATGGACGACCTACTACAGCAGCAATCCTTAGCTAAACAACATCCTCTAGATTCTCAGCTTACTGCCGACGTACTAAGGTAAAAAACTTGTGATATTGGTAAAATTGTAACAAAGCGAGAACAAATTTTAACTTTATTGATTCCATTTAGGTTCGTCTTAGAAGGTTACAATGCGTTGTCGTGGCTGTATTTCGACCCCAAAACTCACGACAGGCAGTCCTGCCTACCAATTCACATGCAGAAATTGCTCCAGCTGTACCACACTGTGTCCGCATTGGTGTGAGTGTAAAATCTATATAATCTTCAACTCAGAATTACCCTTTGTGATATAGAAGGACTCTCCTTCTGCCGGTCACAGCATACCAAAACCGGACGCTTTTGCTGGTAACTACTTAAAGACTTGCATGGAGAAATTGCAGTTTCCAGGTTGTAACTGTAAGGAACTTTTGATACAATTCAGCGATAGTTTTTAAGCGTCCATTCCCCAGGGGACTAATATTCCCAACGGATTATGGGTTGGATGTGAAGTAGAGGAAGTAAAGTTCCTGTGTTATTATAGGCGTCATTATTTGTCACGTATCCTGTAAAAAGTTGTACAGACAAAGTTATCTTTATCACCTCGAACTCCAAATAGGATTTCGCAACATATTGTTGAGGCTTTTTGCATGAACAACAAATTTAAACGATGAAATGTTACTTAGCAGACTGTATAAATTGTTTGTAGTTAGCGTAAATAACTTGTACCTAATTAGCGCAATATGAATACTATTTAATTACGTGAATGTATATAACAAAAGGAAGTTTCAGTATAATTATGTAGATACATCAACTGTAGGTGTTGCTATTCGTACGAAAAAGTTAAAATATGTCAGCGTAGATAAAGAACAATATAATTATTGTTGATAGGGTATGAACGACAGATATTCATAACGGAGATTTACTAGCCCTTAGGATATGTTACGTCGTGATTTCCAGAAAGAGCTCACATTGACTAATTATTATTGGTACGCCTATAATCATTAACTTGGTATTATCTGATCTTTTTGAGCACCATTAGTAGGTTGTTTCGGTAAGAAAGCTTGACAACAGTGCTATCTTTACTTAAAAGTAAGCACATTGGTAGCCTGAAGACTTGTTAATTAGAATTTCAAAGTTCTTTCAGGTGCATATGTCGGGAGAATTCAAAATTTTTAATACTCTAGAGTAATGGTTCCTGCAGGGAAAAATGTGCATTTTATCCGTGTAATACTATCTGGATCTGAACTGGCTTACAGCCTGTGATTTCTATATTACCGCAGTAGCGATCTTTTATCTAGATAATTTTGTTTTTATTTCTGTGTTTTAAACTCCTGTATCACATTTTGCGTGCTCGAGTTTTGCGGCGATATTTTTCTCTGTTCGGACTTGCAACTAAGCTATCCAAAGAGTTGACCTGAATCTGGAACTATCCATTTTTAAATCCACCACTTCAATAGTATGGCGGGCTGCTTTAGTATTGAGTTCAGTCATTAGATGATTCTTTTTGTTAGCAAACCTTATGTTTTTTCTACGCTTACGTACTCATTTCTCGTCAGCCTGTTTTGAGGTCTTATGCAAATTCGTATGGAATTTCTTGCAATGCTTACATGACCAAACAACTTGATAATTGATTTGTTATTATAAGACGTAGTACCTTTATAATAAGGTAGAACCAGGTTGTAATCAGCTATGTACCAAAACTAGTGGAACTCTTAATGTGAAATAGCATTGCCGGGCTTTTATTTTAACTTCTTACTTAAATACTTGTAATTATCCACTGCATACCGATACTCGGGATTAGATGTGTTAGTGTTGCTGTTTCACCGAGATGACATGTTAGGAAGGACAGGAGGCTGACTCACATTAATATAATCAAGATACATTCATTAGATCTTGCAAACATGCATCATTTCTGTTTTCAAGCTTTGCTGGTTAGTTCTTTGTAAAAATCAAGGTTGATCAAAATGTCAATGAAAGAGGTAAGTACGTCAGATATATTTATTTATGGAAGAAAACTAAGCATAAATTAAACATGATAACACTGTATACCGAAGTTTTTAAGCAAAAACAAAAATAAAATCATGATATGATTGCAAAGACATACGTAAATCAACATGTCTTGTGCGAATTGTATTTTCTCCAGCGAAGGCAAA
The DNA here is from genome assembly GCA_906901655.1 of Sminthurides aquaticus. Taxonomy (NCBI): domain Eukaryota; kingdom Metazoa; phylum Arthropoda; class Collembola; order Symphypleona; family Sminthurididae; genus Sminthurides; species Sminthurides aquaticus. Next base: position 2,417,916 of record CAJQTT010000001.1, read on the forward strand.
CCGAAAAAATGAACGTATTAGTTCCCTTCACGTGTGTATTAGAAAACAAAACGAAAAATATACAAAGGCACAATCCTTTCGACTAAAAAGTGCTGATTATTTAACACTCAATAAAACATTTCGTGAAGTATAGTTTATTTTGGCAAACTCCTCCATTTGCTCACGCGGTCCAAAGCCTATTGACGTTGTAATCGTTTTCATTAACTAAACACTGTGCCAGTTCTCAACAACGTGCCATATTTCAAATCCTACTTCAATGGTTATCAACCAAATAATCAACCACTCCAGTCTGACGTGGTGCTTATCATTAAGAACAGAAAGTATTAGTTCTAGCAATTCAAAACACTGGTTCAACCTTTCGTTCATTACTTGAGTCCGCCTATTTATGCTTAAGTAATTAATTGTTTTGTGGTACAGTATTTCTAAATTTTCTCTTTCCCAATAGAAATCAGGTGTATCCAACACGTCCGAATTCAAGTTTAAATCGTGTCTGAGTGAAAATAACTCCCCAGCCTTCTGCAGAACTTCATTTCGGGTCAGTTTCAAGGAGTTTCCGGTCTTCAGCTCCTGGATTTCAATAAAAAAACGTGTATTACGACTGCAACTACGTTTAGTAGAGTACATACCTAGTGCAATTTTACAGGAATTGTGTCTTACCTGGGTCACGTGTTCAATGCTATCAGCAAACGCTTCGAGTGTAGACTCCCATATCCCTAATTTAACAGACAAAGCCATTGCATTGGAAAAACTGTATTTTTCCAGTATCGTACCAACCATATCTTCGCCTGGATTGATGATGATGCGACCATTAGGCGCCAATCGTGTGTCTCTGAATAGGAGAACCTTTCCGTTAACTATGTTTCAATAATCTAGCAGCACTGCTTTTTAAATCTAATCGGTTCAATTCTGCTGAGATTTCAAAAGTCAAACTTACGATTCATCGGCATTAGCGTACAACATGTACTCACTTTCTTGCATAATCTCATAATCCTTGTAGCTTTCTTCTTGGAAGGCTTTCATAAATCTGTAATCGTAGGTAACACACGGAAACACAATAAAAAAGTATATCAACAGCAAATATCGTAACCGCTTTATAAGGTGAATTTACTTTAGAACCGTGAATCTTTCAAGGTCAGGAACATTCCAAAACACTACAGCACCGTCTCTAAAGAAGAAAATCTCGCGCGGTTCATCTCCAACACTGTATTTTGCTGTGGAATGTATTACGTCTTCCAAATTTAGTTCTGAAAACAGATATATAACAGGATCATGCATTTTTCGTTCCGAAAATAAGGATGAACTGTGATATACAACACAAACCTTCTCCCCAATCAGTGGGTATGTAAAGACCTTGCTCCAATAAACTATGACGCAAAGTTTCGAGTCTCAGCTCTTTACACGTTGCATATGCTACAACAGGGAAGGTCATTTCGTCATGGTGATGATCATATCCTCGTACACCAAATTCGTCCATGATAACTTTCGAACCGGCTTTTCGCTTGGTTCTCTTCTTAGATGTTACAGTCTGTGACACTGACCTAGCTGTCAAAAGAAGAGAAGGCGCTGAACCTACTCCACTGATGCCCGATTTCGATGGGAGCTTCGTATTCAACCAATTCGACTGGGTATCATACAATACAGTTTTACTTCCTATCCAATTTCCTCCATGAGTGATAGGCCGGTGACGGTGGTAGAAACGTGAATGTGTACCGTAGATCAATCCGTCGTTGTTGTTGGCGATCGTTATCTCAGCAAAGGAAATAATCGGGAGAGATTTGGTCTTTAAAAATGTTTTTCCGTATTGTGCTGGGGATATCCGAGCTTTGACAAACATGGTCCATAGCGCAGCTGTAATTCTCATCGTGTTTTCTTGTGTGGTATCTTCAAAATCAGTTTTACAAGTGTGCTGCTCGGTGCATTGCTTATAAATGTTTCTTCTTTCCTATAAAAAGTTTACACAGAAAACCAATTGCCGCGACGTGCTTGCAAATACGCATGTAAATTACTTTTACTCGAAGGCTGGACAGATTCACTTACCTTTCTTTACATGTAATAGCAAAGTTCTAACATCAACTGCCAAAATGTTTAACATTCTTCAAAGTTGCATCATTATGGCTATGCAGCAACACAAAAAGGATATGAGATATGAATAGAACACATTTCGGTTTAAATCGTTTTTCGCGGGATCGTGACAAGGTATTCGCATTTTCAACCAGGACACTCTCCAACTGACCAATGTTCTGAAATTTGGGATGACTAAGATTATTTTTGGTTGTTCTTGTATTATGTTGTAACAGAGGTGCTTGATGGTTACCCGAGTGCCGACATACCCAATGTAGGCTAATTGCGGACTTCCCTCTAGTCTCAACAGTGCTTACGCACTATTTTTTTCATTTAGTCGTTCGTCTTGCGTATGCACTAACAAGGAAACACCTCTCTAGTTTCGGTAGCGATAGTCACGACTCACGACATGGAGAAACCGATGCAGTTGACCCAATCTTCTAGTACAATCAACTGGTTACATTGTGGGTTCGCTTCAATCTGACTGTGTATGCAGATTCCAACGCCCCATTTTGCAAAAGAATAGACGACGAACTTGACACGAAATGGCGTAGCATTGCTCAATGCGAAATGCAATTTATTTCAATAGCATATCATAATTATGAGTAAAACTTATATACTAGCGAGCGCACATTAAAATATACTCTAGCCGCTTAGAAACATTTCCGTTGTAGGATAAAATACGCATTTCAAATAAGCTGTGACGTATCAGTGAACAACGTAGAGTATCAAAAGAAAAGTGCAGACACCGATGACTGTACCTAAAATGATGGAATCTTTACGCTTTTTCAAGTTTATTTTCTGGATCAAATTATTGATTGCAGGGAAGCGAGTGGTGATATCGTTGATCCGTGATTGAAATCTCTTAAATGCTGCACGCTGGCTCACTAAGCTTTCCTTTGCGTCGATAGCGATACTGATCTGTTCATCCACCATGCGTTCAGAGCTGTATTGGGTGTTGAATTACAGTAAGAAAACTTACTCGATTTCAATACTTTTTCAATAGCTGTCAGTTTTTCTATTTACCTTTTTAAATGGTCGTGCTCTTTCATATACAAATCCATCCTTCGATTGAGTGACGTCTTACTGGAGCTATTTAAAAATTAACGTATTGCATGCTCATTTTGTAAACACAATCTATATCTATAGTTAAGATTGTGTTTCTACTATAATACACATCTATGTAAACTCACTCAATCTCATTCCGAACTCCTTGCAATAATTCCTCTCTTTCCCTCCGATTTCGCAAGTTGGTTTGAGTTTTCCTGAATTCTTGTGAATAATCCTGCAGTATTTCCCTGTGCCTTTGTATGGTATGCATAACAGCTGCTGTAGACAGACCAGGGGTTGAGTTAGAAATAGATGACATTTCGTCATTCACTTCATTCAATTTCGTAAGCAGTCTTTGGATCTCTTCAGATAAAGACTCGAAAAGTCTGTCACCAGAAGGAATCAGAGGTGCGGTATCGGTATCACTACATCACAAAATTAGCATTACCTATTTACATACACATATTTAACGAACTTTTAACTTTAACATTACGTAATGGCTACCATGATTTGCGAACACACCTTACAGCTGCTGCAAATGATGGGTTGGTCCCAAGCTTGCTATATGATGCTAACTTAGCATCAATTTCATTTTCCAAATAGAGAGCTTCTTTTCGGAGTTCTGAAAAAATCGCAGATCATATAAATAAGGCCTAAGTTTTAAGTATATAAGCAATGCTAAAAAAATTAACTCCCATTTGAGCTCACCTTCCCAACCATGTTTTTTTCGTTCCATCGCTGGAGCTGGATCTGGTAACTCCTCTGTGAATGAGAAATAATACGGGAGTACAGTTAACAAAATTTAACCAGTCGTTATCTAAATTTTACATACATTTGAAGTCCAACCCATTTAAACTTCATTTTAGTTTTGTTATAAGTTTAGCGACTTACCCAGTTTGAGTTTTAAAGATACAGACAGATACACTGGGTTGGCTTGCTGCAAAAATTCACTTCCAGCGAAAAGTCTACTGATATAATTCTGAGATTATCAACTGTTTTTAAATCTATGTGAGACAATTAGGTACTTTCGAGTCTTCCACTTGAACTTACTCTTAACTACTTAAAGCATGTAACGAATTGCGTTGCGACCGTCAGACTGGCACAAAAATTAAATTTAAGTACTATACCATGTCCATGGCAAAGGCTTTCTTTAAAGCGAATCCATGTTTAGGTTTATACACATAATTTAAATGTTTATATTTGCTGAAGACTACACGTAATGCGTATCTAGGGTAAAAGATTTTATGACAATTGACAATCTCTATTTATACTCTTCATGAGTGCATAAATTATAAGAGCCTATAGTTGATAGTATAACGTCACTTCGAAATATCCAGGGTTGTACTAAAATATTTTCGTCTACGAATAATGCTCTCCATTTATCACCTCCTAGTTAAATGCTGAGCACAATTACGCATATTTTGTCCGCTAGTCTGAAGGTGGAAGGAATGTCTAGAAGCACTATTTCCATTCGCATTCATCAATCAGAAGCTTTTCGCGTTAAATTTTTTCGAATTTTTGCAAAATATCAGGATTTTATCACGCAAAATGTAGACCACTTAATCATTTGGTCTAGGTGCTTTGACTTCCAGAATCAAACCTATTCGGGACATAATATGGTTGCAGTGTGAACAGAGCTACGTGCGGACCTTTCATATTTAGTGTAACCCAATATTAAACATAAAATGCGATTTTATAGGGGTCCAGAGGCTCTGAATGAAAAAAGTACATATAATATACAATAAATTCTTTTTACTTTTAAATTTGCCTCTCAAATGTGACGTGTCGTATTGCTTTAAGCGCATTTCTTCAGTCGTTCCTAGGTGTCGCTTTATGTCAAAACATTGTACTACCCGCCATCTGCTCAATGAGAGCCAATGGGACTCTGCTCACGGAATTTAAATCCTAGTGAAACGACTCATAAACCTATTCCTACGGTTATACATTGAGATTACATACGCATCCGGATTCCACGAGTTTTTCAACTGTCACTTTTGCTCAAACCGTATGAAATAGACTTTGCAGTAGTATACTTTGCACTTGTGTGATGCGTAGCGGCTGGTGAAAGTGTGGCCGTTATCTTTAAGTTTATAATTTTTAATATTTATTTCTTTTGGTTATAGCAAAACATAGAAGTCTTGATAATCTTTATTGCTGTTCTTACTAGTGTTTGATATTTCCTTTACTCGGTTATGCAATTCTTGTGATCTACGGGATTTGTTTACAGTTCGAAAGTGATTTGATTTGTGTTTACGTATTACGCTTCAACTCGGTTAGCGGATTTTATTATCTGTGTTCAAATATTTAAACTAAGAGGTAAGGAAGTGAATTTTGTACTAAACTTGGATTTTATTTGCAATCTTATATCTATACTGAACGATTGGTTGCCACATTTGTATTTGCCTCGTCTGTTTCTACGAAACATAAATTATACTTTTTGTATGTTGCTAGACAATATCTCTTACTCTGTTGGTATGCCCTATAGAGTAAGAGATCTTGTCTAGTATGTTTCTGATATTAGTCAAGAGGTTCATATTCATGGTAGGCTATTCATAAAACCATTAAATTTGAATCTCATCAGGTGGAATCTCCAGATGTTGCCAGATAAGAAAAGCACCTCCTTCACTTGGTTACAAGCCCCAAAAAGGTTTGGAACACAAGCTGGAAGACCAGAGCGACGGGAAGATACTCAAATGATGATGGATGTGGAAGAGATTCCGTCTCCAGGGTCAATCCAACTGCAGGATAAGGAGAATAATATGCGAAAAGGAAAGCGAATGACTAGGATGGGCGCATCCAGCTTGATGCGAAGAGCCACAAGTTCTGTCAGGGCGTATCAGTATATGGAGCATCAAAATGATGAGCTTAAAGAGGAGGAGGACGATTGTAATATGGACGAAGAAAATGACATCAATGATATTAGTGGCAGCAGCAAAGCATCGCAAATGAGTTTCTCCATAGGACGTAAATTTAACAAAACGTTCAAAGATGTTAAGACATCTATCGGGAATTTGTCGCAGGTATATCATTAAAAAGCATGAAAATAGGCGATAATATTTACTCTTAAATGATGACATTAACCGGTGATATCTTACTTAATCATCCAGAGACTTCGGAGATCTACCAGACGTAGGTACGCACTGGGTGAGACAACTTCCGTAGTTGAGCTGAGTCCGACACGTAGAATTCTGGGCCGTACACCAACAAAACTGTACAGTCCTTTTGGCTTCGACTCGCCGCTCAACAAGAAGGGTGGAAAGCGGTACGTACTTTAAATGCCCGTTGGATACATTATATAATTTTGAAAGCCTTTAATACAGAATGTATTCAAATTTTGCAGATGTTCTACCCCGACTACGCCATTGCTCTCAAGGGTAAGCTTTGGCGTATTTCGTGTATAAATAATGCATTCGTGTATAAAAAATGCACCTTATATCTGAATATATACAATATTAACGGAGTTAAATTGTTGAGTTTTGTTTTGCAGAAAGTGTCACTGGCTGCTCCTGTGAGGCTGTACAGCCCTGGGAATTCAGAAAGAATTTCTGTTAAATCCCGTGTCGGCTTGCGCGAGATGAAACAGTCGCCTATGAACCGCAAAAGTTTTAGATTTTAAGACACTGCGCATTGTCGCGTATGGGAGATATGAATTCCCTTTAAGTGAATCTCTGAACACAGTATTTTAGTATTTCTTTCTCTTGCTATTAAGTGGTGGTCAATGTAGAAGTTTTCTATTTGAACAAGATATGCCTAGATGCACCATTGGGCATCAGGTTCATAAGCATTGTCGCAGGATCTGCAGTTAAAAGTAAAAACGGGTTGCTGCTATAAGGATTCAGTGAGACTGTGTGTATTTTGTAGTTAGATTTTAGTATGTGTAAACAAGCATGTAGCCGAAATCCGAGTTCCAGGTTTCAGTGCAGAAGAGTACCCTACAAAAAGTTTTAAGTTCAGTGCTGACTATGTTTTTTTGACTTGGCGAGTTCCTAATTTAAGGAAGACTTCGCATTATTAAATTTTGTACTCCTCCAAGGACTGATTGCACAACGTTCTAAGCTAATCAGGTGAATTTATATAGTGAAAATGGCAGAATAAGCTATCTCGTAACGGTACTTGTATTACGCAGAGCTTACTTGGACTGGTCTCACACCAGATATGAGTAATGACCAAATAAATAATATTACGAATGTTCCACTTCTATTATGAGAAGTTTGAAATTTATTTACTGATGCGAAACAGTTAAGTAGTTATATATTGTATCAACGTGGATTTCACATTGTGTTTGAAACTGCTTATTCATAAATATAGCAGAGTATAACATTAAAGTCATTGCACCGACGCAATTCTGGAATAATCTTAGATGTTAATAATCTAATGCTAATTTTATGTAGGTACAAATCTAATGGCGATATTTAATTTTGGAAGACCTTGGACTGCTACGATAAAAAGATAACATTGCATTCTTGTCTTCATTTCGCCTTTAGCAGATTGTGACCGTTTCAATCCATGTTTGAAACACGATGTTTCGTATGGGTATTTTTTTCACGAACGGGTTTACAAGAGGAGCGGTTAACTGAGCCGTAAAACAAAGATATATTTTCACGGCACATTGTCATAAACCCCAGATAAAGTTACAAGTCAAGAATGCTTCAGTTAAGTTCAGTACGATATGCAATAGACTCTAGATATATCGATAACAGGAGAATAAAAGCTTTGAATCTGACATAATAGATCTAACTCTAATGCTATTTCGAGCTCTCCCTCTTCTGAATCAGCACTTCATTTAGCACGCTAGTATTTACAAAAGGTCACACGATTTCAGTTTATAAATCTTATCTTTATAACATAAAATGTCGATAGGATGTAATGATTGGAAATAGCGTCGACTACAAACAAGCTTTTGGCAAATTACGCATGCGAATAAATATACTACACGATGTGCCCATATCTTCAGCAGTCGAGCGAAAAGGAAAAAGATGGGCTTTGGTTGGAGCGTAAAAACGTAAGTAAATTCTAATAAAGCACTTGTTTTTATAAAACCCTGGAACGTTCATCTCCAGTAAAAGGTATTAGCTATGGAAAAGACGAAATTATACTCTTAAAAATAATAAATCTGGAATAACACATATGCATTAAAATATGGCTTACAGCAGCGCTGTCACACACACACTCGCTCAAGAAAGGCTGGATTTTTACTTTCCGGCATTTGGCGAAACTAGAAGGAGTCTCATTCTTCCCACTAATACCCGGGAATATATACGTTGCCTATTGACTCCATGGGGAGAAAACCAAAAATACAGGGACCTAAGAGAAATTTTGCGTTTGTGCTCAACGAATTGTAACTAATAAAAATTGGGCTTCGGAATCTTTGTTAAGCCATTCTCTTTCCGTTTTCGGATTACAGGGGTGGTAGGAATGGAGGGTGATGCACAATTCCTGTTAATGGTTTCATTAGCTCCTATGTTATCACTATTGCACGAGTAGGGAAGACTTGTTGCCTTGAGCTCTGGACTCCTTTCCCGTCTTTCTTCAAATTCCTTGATTGCCCTTTCAATATGAGCTATTTTATCCTGGTCCCCGGTGATTTCTAAAGCTTGCTTAATCCACGCCGCAAGATCCGGGTAACCTGAGCTCATTGAGTGGTCATCTTGAAGACTTTCTTCTGAATCCTTCTGACCGACATGTCGGAAATTATTTTGAGCACCGACGATTTGTCTTTCTTTTCCCGGAGAATTATACAGCCCATTTTGGAATACATTTGGCCGTATCTTTCCCTTTGTATTGTAACCACTCCACGTGTTTTTTCCGTTGATCCTACCCGCTACTCCTCCGGCATTTATTCCAAGTTTTCCACTAGGATTTACTCTGCTCACGCTTCCAGGTGGGTTCCTTGTTTCGACAATACGGTTTCCATTTTGCGGTGAATTATAACGATGTGTTCCCGGGCTTCGCTGATGCTTGAAAAACTCGTCTGTTCCACCCGCAGACAAACTTCGCAATGGGGCACGCGGTCGTGTAACTCCAGCACTGTGGGAAATCCGGGATATATGTACTGGAGATCCCCCCGGCGTTGTTTTCACAGATCCTACACTTCCAGTGCGTTTATGGCTGATTACACCACTGCTAGGTGATCGGAAAGCGCCAGGAGTTCCATGTCTCAGCGCTCTTGACTCACTTGTAATCGTCGATCTTGACCTGATAGGACCATTTTGTATCACATTCATGGATCTCTCAATAGATCCGCCTCGAACCGAAGGATCACGGTTTCCCCACCTTCCAGGCTCTGTCCTGGAGGAGTTATGCCGTATACCAATCCTCTCATTCTCCGCCATTCCTCCGTAATGGCTGATTTCTTCGTCTGTTGATCTCGAGTCAGGTCGTTCTAGGAAGAGCATTAATAAATACAAATATATATTATATAAATATAAATACCATTTCATGCATTCATAAACATTTGAATCACTCAAACCATTCTCATGTTGAATCTTCTATAACAACATTATATGCAAAGAACTTACCATCATCTGTCGACCATGCTCTGGTAACGTTAGATTTTCTTCCTCCGAGGTTCATGGCAGAATCTTTCGAATTGATTTTCTCCAGTATTTTAGGAGTTTCAGAGAGGATTTTTGTATTATCAGAGGTCTTGTATCCCTCATCAGATATTTCAGAGCTGGAGTCGCTCGAGTCCAAAATCTTCTTGTTTGAAGTGTAGTTAGGCGTTGAATGTGCGGCGGGCTCGAATGAGTGATCGCGTCTGTAATAACCATATTTGACAAAATTCGCGTTAACTCTTCGTTCCAACATCATTTTTGCTAGATATCAAAAACACAGTCTCCACAGTTTTTTTGCATTTAAAGTGTACACAAGATTAACAAGCGTAACTCGTCATATCTTCTGGTATTGTCGTAATGGGAAACTTGGCTCATATTGCATAATACGGCAGTTTACTCGGAACGATATTCTCTGATCATAACATGAATCTTGATTCATACTGATGAGAGATGCTACTTATTATTATTGCAATTTCTATGCAGGATGAGTCGCCAATTTGTATTCATTCATCCCAGAATTATGAGCGTCCGATGCCTAGACCTCGAACTTAGTTATTAAATTTTTATGTTTATTCTCTTGGGCTTCCCCAGTACACTCTTTGCATAATAAATCCTGGAGATGTGTCAAAGGTGACACTGCACCTGCTCAAGACCAGACTGATAATTACTGTGCATCATAAAGCGCTCAAGATCTTTTCATCTTTAACTAAACCTCTATGTAATGATCTTTGATAATTAAGGAAAGTTTAATGTGTTGCACCAAGTCTAGGAATAAACAACAGATAGTGTAGAATCGCAAGTGTTTTTGGTTGTATATATACATACAGCACTAAAACAAGATAAAATGTACTCCATAAACTCTCCTGCAACAATTCAAGTCACATGCACTTAAATTCTAGCACGTTTGTCTTTATCGTCCCTGTGGCTATAATATAAACTAAGCTATTGAGTTCAAGTGCTAGGATTCTTGATAAGTTTATATAACCTCCCAAGCTTGTTCTATAAGTGCAATCCACTTTAAATATAGATAGTTCCATCAAAATATTCCTCTTGAACTTTATCTCCTTTCTCCATTTTTTCTTTCGTGCATTATTCTGCTGTCTCTTGCATTAATTTGTACTGAAAAGGCAATTGGGAAGGTGTGACCGGAAAAGGTTCATTTATCGCTTTTTCCACCAACTGCACATGGAAGAGAGGAAGTAGAATTGACATAATGTTGACAAGAGGCGAGCTAATTAGAGGAGTTATTGTTTCAAACTCCTGATTACCTTTCATATTCGACCTTCATCCTGGGCGAGCTACCGTCCGTCCTCATGGTAAACTTGGATGACACAGTCGTCTTGTGTCCTAAATTAAGCATTCAATAAAGTAATTATTAGGAGGGGATTGTGATAGAGGTTCTCTTTGTTCCAACGCACCCGCAAATCAAGTTCATCCCTCCGCGTGAAACACAAGATTGATTTCAATTCTCCTCTTCATGAGGCAAGCCTTTGTTTACCCTCCTCATGGCCAGAGGGAGTAGTCGGCTGTTGTACTCTATTCAAAGAGTTTTTAAGCGGATGGTAGAGATAAAGTGGGGAGGGAAGAGTATATACATAAGTAGGGAGCGACAATTAACATAAACTTGGACATTATGTTCATATCCCTCCATGAGAATTGTCGCTCATTAAACACTTACACGGGCAGTATGAATCGTTTAGAAAAAAGGGAGAAGCAAGCAACTAACTATGTAGGAGAGGCTCAAATAAAAGTATGAAGTCTGATTTAAGTTTGGCAATGAAAATAAATAATTTTAGAAGGAAAAAAACTTACGGCATGGATCATGTCGAGCGAGGAAATCTCCGAGTGTTGTCCAACCTGTCAAAATATACCAAAGCATATATGTTACTCTCATTATGTCAACTACATCGAGGATGCCCATAAACCGCTACTAATTATCGGACCTATTCAAACCAGAAGCAAAAATGATATTCATTGGATTGTAAAAGCGGATGAAGAAAGAGGATGCGAGTAAAGCTGCATTCCCTATTTGGTTTTTACAATGTTTGTGGCAGCTTCATTACATACACGCACATTTCTTCCGCCTAATTCTCTCCCTTGTGATTAGCCGAGATAACTTGTCATGTTATCTTGGCCCCTCCGGATCCAAACGTCAATTCCTTGACTGGTCAAGTAAATTCATTTGCCCGGTAGTGGAGAAATTTTTTAACGCACACAAACTCAGAATCACATTTGAGAATTCTCATCTCAAAGCACTGTCACTCCATGACCGTAATTGTGGCAGAAGCATTAAGAAATCTCTAAATCTCATACTTTTCTGCCGCCCCTCATCCCTCATGGCGTCAGGGCTAGCTTAATATTTTAACTAAGGTTGAATCACGCGAACCAACTACTTTTGTACATAGAGTTTGAAATAGTGGAACTTGTGTACGTGATGATCCAGCTTTCAGGATTGGGGAACAATTTTACAATTATAATCTGTGTATTTTTGCAATTATCCGAAAGTACAGAGGGATGGCATAAAGTTTTCCTTACCTCCTCCAACTCTCACCATCACATGTTTTCGAAGAATCTGCAATAGAAAAATATCATGTCAAATCAGTAGCCATTATTATTTAAAATAGCGTATACGCTGCTGAATCAAGTCGTAACTAGCCGGCCATGTTTAGTAGCCGCTCGACACCAAATCCCTTCAATTTAATGCAAATTTATTGGATTTAGATCATTGAAACACTAAATCATTGCTCTAGTATCCCAAGCTTTTGCAAAAACTACCCTCACCTTCCCCAATCAAGCCATACACAGTGGCACACTAGCTACATTGCGTTCGTTCCCCTGCCGAGCTTTCCCATATGATGACGGTGGGATGGGTGATTGGCAAATGTGGGCCTTCTCTACCGGCATTTGCCGCAAGCCCTACTAATTACGCTACCGTGCTATTATGCTACTACTATCATTCATGGACTTGATCTGCTACACCATGTCAAAATCATCATGTCAGCCTTAGGTGAAACATAAAAAACCTTTCACTGCATCTTCCCCACTTCCTCTCCTCCGTCCTCCTACCACTCTCACTAATAATCCATCATTTATCTGCCGTTTAATTCAAACCTATAATCTCTTGTTTGGTTGCATCAATTCCATGCAATGCTGCATTTATCCCTCGGTATAATCCGCTCAATCAATGACACAAAGCAAAGCAGTCCCTAGATTATACCTTGGTACATTTTCCTGGCACAAAGTCACAGTAAGACGTGTTGAAATGGAAACCCTATGACCTTCAATACCGCAAGAGACATTTTGCGGTTTCCCTCAGTCTTTTAATATCACTCCTAGTTTCCTTTTAATTTCATTCTTTCTCACCGACTTAATTTACATGATTATTTAGTGGTCGTAAGAATTACATTCCCTTCCCACAGCTTTCTTCCTTACTTCATTTTTTCACCGCCCTTTCAAATTTGCTTGTGCCGCTAATCATATTATTTTATAATTTATTTTGCAATAATTATGTTTCTTGAACTCCCAAAAGCAAGAAATTCTAATATTTTCCCTTAGTAAGTGCTAAAACACACGGATTCATGCGGTGTGTTGTAGAATGTGGGATTAAATCAAACTGTAGCTTTCCGAATATCCTCCGCATTTACCCATATTTGTTTTACAACTGGACGCACTTTGATGCTCTTTCCTAATTTGATTTCCGTCACGCACGCCTCCTCTTTTCATACGCATACGAATTCCTATAAAATGATACTTGAAAGGAAAAGTATTCATTTGGTGAAAAGTGAGACAATGAAATGTTTCCATCCATACTATTCCAAACATGGAATACCTGAAACATACTGCCTGAATGCATGAGCTAAAACTTGCATAATTAGTGCAATACACAACACCGGCATGAATCTTTTCCTCTTGGGGTAAAAAAACCTTCCTTTCACTAGTTTCTTTTGCTCAAAACCACAAAATCCTGTATTCCTTATGATGAATAGAAATCAAAAAAGTCTGATAATTATCCCGCTCTTCCCTACCCCTTGTCCTGTATTCCTCTCCATTGCATGTAAAAGGAGCAATCAGTGTAATTTATGCAAGGATGCAAGGAAAACACAAGACAATAGCCCAAGTTGTTGACAGGAAATCATCTTAATTATGTTAGCCTCTTGTTTTCTGCCTCGCCGTTCTTAGAAGCTAGTGCTTTAGTTCATCTAATGATGAATGAAGATAGGGAAGAGGTGAAGATGATTACCTCTTCCCATCTTTTCTACGCTAGTTCTTAGTTCCTTTATCTAACTATTCTTCTCACCTTTTCAATCCTTTCTCGAGGAATTATCTACTACTCGGCTTTTAAATGAAACAATTACTTTTTAAACTGGCTCCTCCACTTCTCCCTAACTTAACTCTTGTCAATCACATCATAATTCTATCAACCTCATTCATTTCTTTCAAAACAAGCCATCTTTTTACCGCTTATTTCCTGGCAAGTCGCCATTCTCTGATCTTCTAAAAACGATTCTCATTGTTCAACATTGAAGGCTAGCACGTCAACAAATATATAATAGGGGTTGATTTCCATCATCGTTTTTAAATGAAATCCCTCTCCTTCTCCAAACAACTAGAATACATTAATTGACTTGATCTTCTATTCAGTTTCAATACCCTTCCCCCGGAAATTCAAGGACAAGCTGACAGTTGTTAAAACTTGGATTCCGCATCTTTTCTTCAAAAAGTAAGCAAGGGCTGAATGAGTCGGAGGTTTTGACTACAGGGTTATTAATTTTAAATGCATAATACTGACTAGTTGGGGAAAATTGGTAAAAAACTTGTACTTACCCGAACGTAAATCATAAGTTTGGTGTTTCCTATCCTGTATTTCCCCTCGGCCACTCTAATCATTGGGAATTGAGTGGGGCAACTGCACTGTTCAACTAGTTCTCGAACCTGTATTAGAAAATGTCAAAGATTATGCCAGAATCAGGTTGGAAATCAATAAATTCATCCATCAAGAACAAGAGATGGGCAGAGAGAGAAAGAGAGAGCATAAGAGAAAGAGAGTGAGTCTTATAAATCAGAGGAACATTTTCAAGTTTCTTGTGTGTGTGAGTGCGTCCGGTGGGAACACTTGAAATATTCAAATTCAAAAAATACTTGGACGTTCCAGGATTGATTTTAAACACTTTCCGTGCTCCATTCACCCCCCTTTCCCATTCCAGTTTCTCAATCAGAGATTCATGATTTGAAATGAAGATGCAAAATTGCATCAGAAGGTGAAGGTCATTTTTATGATTGTTTCTCGATTGAAATCTGCATCTACCACTCTCTTTACCATCTCCAGCTTACTAAAAGCTGGAATGCAGTTGGAAAAGGGAAAAAACCAATTTTCCTTCCTCGCTCATCCGCTTCTTGCCCTCCTCTCCCAGATTATATTATCCTGCGTGCCTAGGCTAGGCAGGCTGATGCCTGATTCCCAATTCCGGCTTTTACCCCTTTGCCTTATTGCATGAATCTTTTTCTCGTTAAAATACAAGTCGTCTTCCACTCTTGTTCCTCTGTCTTTCGTAAAGGTTAAGTGGAAATGACGCGACAATAATCGTTTCTTACCATTTCATCCAAGGATCGAAGATCATTAAGAATAATCTGTGGAAGAGGTCCATGTTCTTGATAGGAGGAATCTTCCTCTTCTCCAGAACTGCTCAAGTCTTGGCCAGTATCCTTGGCGATGTCCCTATCGATTTCCTTCTCAAATTGAACGAGAAGAGGTGCTGCCATTCCAAAGTGTGAGCCACGTCTCGCAACCTGAAAAAAGTTTTAAGAAGAAATCCATCCGTGATGGGATCATTAGGGTAAAATACTTTCTAGTTAGTCAATGACGTCCATCACTTATTCTATAGATCAATCCATATATTCTCTCATGTATATGTTTCCATCCTCATTAATTTCCCACCACCCGTCAAACCTTATTACTTTCTCACTTTAACGAAGCAGCTATTCTGTAACTACATACATGTGGCTAAGATTTCGATAAGGATTCCAACATTATTTAAAAACTATCAGCTTGAAGCAATCCCGGGTCTTTGTTATTGCAATATTCTTGCACTTTCATGACTGGAATGTAATCCCTTCACATATCAGCTTTCAGTGCAAGTAAGTAGCTTTTAGTAGTGCAAGCAGCGTTTGGTTGAATAGTTTTATGCTGTAGTATATACACATTGTATTTCGAGTAAATGAAATTGTGATTTTATTGGCTATCGGGCTTTTAGATGTGGGCCTTTGATTGTCGAGTCAATCACTGGGTTTGGAGGGATACATTGATGGAATGAAAGAAATAAAGAAATAATGATTGAACTTACCTCGAGCAAGCAAAGTATGACACTCTTTTCGTTTTTCCTCAGGATCAAGTCATCGGATTCAAAGAGAAGGCAGTCAAATATGCCCAATTTTCTGCACCATGTGATAAAATTGTGTACGTTGTCTCTGGCAAAGAAAGTGGAACTTCTGGCGTTGCAATTGTAAATGACATCTGTGTTTGGCAATTTCCAATCCCGGCCCCAGCACTTTGGTAACTTTTTCCCCGCGT
Organism: Sminthurides aquaticus; assembly: GCA_906901655.1. Taxonomy (NCBI): domain Eukaryota; kingdom Metazoa; phylum Arthropoda; class Collembola; order Symphypleona; family Sminthurididae; genus Sminthurides; species Sminthurides aquaticus. The sequence goes on from CAJQTT010000001.1 coordinate 2,434,149, forward strand.
CCTGCCATGTAATACACGCTTTTCGCACATTATTGGCGTGCTGAAATGAAAAGTTAAAATGAAGAATTAAAAAATATAGTAAACCAGAGCTTTCCAAAGCTCATATGAGTGAGTACAGAACAGAGGATGGCTGGCTCAACCTCATCTGTTGTAGCTTTCAATGTTTCTACCCTCCTGCCCTCCATATTACTTGGATACATAGTAACTATGATAAGCATTATTCTTTTGCTAATATGTACTTGCTATAACATCTCAATACATTTTGAAATCCCTTCCTTCCCATCAATTACCCCATAATCTCATTTCTCTCATCTCTCCCACAAGTATCTTCTCAATCTTCTCATCACTTCATAACGTCGGGGAATGACATCTACTTGATTTCAACGTCTATAACTCTCAATTACTTGGCCCGCAAACCACTAGTATTCAATTCGATTAAATCAAATCAACTTTCTGATACATGATTCAATCAAGTGGCGGACGGTGGTTACTGTAAGAATACAGGATTCCTTTGCTCCGTGGCCCTTTCTTCATTGCTGGTAAATATTTCCACCCTGTATTTTCTTTCATCTTTTCACATTTCTCCTGTCTAACTCTCTTGGAGCAAGATGAACAAGGGACGCCCTTGTCTTATCATGTAATCCAACTTGCTTGCAACACATTCATCCCTTAGGGCTTAATAATCTCCTTTCTCCCACCACACATACACCTCCGTAACCTTTGTATTCTTAATATCAGTAGCACATTTTTCGATATAATCTGTAAGCTCTGATGTCTCTCAAAGGACTCTTTCTCTCTTCTCTTGTTCTAAAATCAGTAACTTTAACGTCAGTTTGAAAAATCTAATAACTTTCTTCATAATCATGGGATGGAGGAGAAAAGAATCATTCGTTCCTAGTAGCTTTTGGGTTTGGGAAATGTGAAGTGGGCTCCTTGTCATTGGTTGTCACGTAAACTGGGCTTAGGAGCAAGAATAGCTGCAAATATGCTTTTGTAGAATGGGTGTTAGTAGCGCGATGCCCGCACCCGCATCTGAATTCTGCCCGATCCATTTTAAAATCTTTTACCTTCCCATTCTTTTGTTCCCTCCACACCATCTAATATTACTGTGTCCTGGTTCGATGATGCATTTAACTTTGAACATGTTAGCTTTGAAGCTTTGAGGGGGGCAATCCTTCCTACTATACAAAAGGTAACGCTTATATTAGCCCTGGCAACGCTCTCTCTGTGGAATTGGTAAGGGTTGCATTCCTCGGCCTTGGATTGAACCGAGGTGGAGATGCATCCTGGAGTGATCGTACCATCAGATATTTGGACACCTTCTTCTCTTGTAGGAATTCTCTCCGCTCTGGATGACTGGATGGACCACCGCATCTTTCTCCGTAAGCATAATAATCCTCCGTTACACCATTAGCCGGACACACCCATATTGGAATCGGCTTTCCCTTCCACCACCACTTGCTCCCTATAAATCCAATCCTTGATCCTATCCTGTCCGGGCTGGCTCCTAATGGTAACTTGTTCTAAAATCAATTCCATCTCTCATCTCCTCGTCCAGTCATCTGAAGCTTGTAACAATCTCTTCCTACAAACATCTTCTCCGGCTCTTACAACACCCTCTGCATCAAAAACCTCCGACCGGCCACTTACACAATGAATTATGGACTCATTGTCCTCCTCCCTCCCACCTCTATATATCCCCTCAATTTGATTCTTCAACATTCCCGACTCTACCTCTTCTCCTTTTCCAACTTTTCTCATTCCTCCCCATCCACCAAACTGGTAGACATAAATCTTCAATTGTTTCAACTATCCGTCCAATCCTATCTACCCAAGAGCCTTACCCAAAATCATTCTGGATCCATTAGAAAGAAATCCTTTAAACCCCATCACCTGGGATAAGCATGGCCCTAAACCTTGCCCAATTCTCCCGCCTTAAGCCACCAACATACCCGCTTAAAACCCGTCCAAGAAAACGACACCCATCATGGCCAAAAATGCCGTCCTCTAAGAATCCTTGACTAATTCCAACCGTCTCTTGCTCTTGTTTCTCTATATCGCCACTGCCACTTCAACTACATGATTTCTCGACTGAGGGATTGCGAGCACATAGGCTAGAATTATTTTTCACAATTTTCTTCTATACCCCTTCTTCATATAGTTTTTACACATTGTCTTGACTTTTTTGTTTCTTCTACGGGGATGAAGTCCTCTTAAGGTAAAGCAAAGCTTGGAATATTTCAATAATCTACCCTACGTGCTCCACTTTCCCTTCCTTCAATCGACCTTTACCTTTACAAGCGCACGTACAAGTACTTTACTTATTCTCTCTGAAAACTGTATCGAAAATTAGATTGCTTCAAGGGCAATCAACAAAGACGGAGGGCTGAGTATATGCTTCTTCCTTCTTCCATTGTATGCAGGAACGGCAATGTAACTTAACACGCTTAATGCTTTTATTATTTCATCTGAGATTATAAATATCACCTCATCACAGACTGATTCTCTCTTTCTCTCGTTATGGTAGAACAATTCTATCGAGTCAATACAGTTGCTACGCTACTGAAATTTAAATCCCTCTGGAGTTTTTATCGTAATTTTTGTCATACCACTGCCCCTAGTATAGCGCTTAAAACTCTAACGTTTTTAAAGCTCAGCGTTAGGGCAAAGGTGTCTCATGAAAAAGAGGATGGATTAGACTTAGCGAGATGAAAGTAACGCCATGTACAACGTTAATCGTTTCTTCGACATCCTATGTATCGGTTCACTAACTATTTACAGAGTCGCCTGCCTACTGCCTACACGTACGTTTATCCGCTTCATTACATTCTGTATTGTTTCCCTTTCACTCACCTCCACGTATATTCATAGCTTGATTATGTTGACAATCCAACCATTATCATTCTCACGTTGTCATTCAATCCTGCTTCGTCACATCTCTTTCACCAGCTAACAATCAATCCTAACCATCTTCCCTTCATCCTTTCGGCTTGATTTCGTCAGCTTTCGTCATCCGACTCAAGTTAGTTACCTTAATGCAAACAAGAAACTTGGGCCTATCGTTCCTTATTCCATAACCTCACCACCTTCCTTCGGCTTTTCCTGCTTCTTCAGTTCCCATTTCTCTATTGAGCATCTTGTAATCACTGTTTTAGAAAATCTCCTATCTCTGTCCTCTAGGGAGTACTAGCAAAAGACTGTGAGAGAGGTAGGGAGGATGGTTTAGGGAGATGAGGGCAGGAAAGTCATGATTACATGATGATGATATGCTCAATTCTTTTAGCTCCAATCTTTAGATCCACATGTCTATCAAAACAAGCTACCGGTTGAAGCCCCTATTATGATCGGATACGCTGCTCTTGTCATTCTATCCTCAGTTTGTGAGGGGACAGTTAAATTTTTATCTTCCCCAGTCATTGAATAACTAGAGGCATCCCTAAGTCATCGCTTTCCCGTACATGATTATCATCAACGCAGCCATTTCTTTTTCTTCACAATAACATTTCATCATCTCCTCACTGCTGCTGTGCCCACTAACGTTGTAGGATGAGCGTTATGGGCTAATTTAAGAGCTTCCAGATTGTAAATACAATAAATCTTATAGTAAATATGCATCTGTGGAGTGTAGTATCAATTACTAAAGAGGGGAATATTATCGCAATGCTCTCTATTTCACTCCGTCACTCCGTCTTTCATACGTGTTCCTTGCAAATTAATTGCAGCATCAAAATTCATCCGCTCCTTGAGAAAATCCTCCGTGTATTTTAAGCCTCCCCTTTGTTATAAAGCTAGCCCCCATCAAGCAGTTTGTACATGCAGTTGTATCATTAATTAATAATTAAATAAGATGAAGAGGCTTGATATGATTGAGTTGGGGATTCAGCAAGGGACATTTCCCAATCCGGAGTTTACATCTCCATTTCTGCAGCCCACCAATTGAGATCAATGTAGGAGGTCAACTGCGCCCCCTGTCGTTTATCCTTCTCTTATCGCATTCCCTCCCTTCAGCGGATCAAATGCTAAACAAGAACCCCTATACATTTGCTCTAGATTTTGCATATACTCGCTACATTTTATCTCTGGCAGTATTTACTAAACTGTACAATCACATCCGGCGGAGAATCACTAACTCTGCATGAACAAATTTTACCCTCTATGCAGAGCTCTGTGCACGTGCACATAGTTTCTCCACCGGATCTAATTTTCGGATAAAACAATCACCAGATTTCATCTTATCAGCTAGTAGCACAGCCCGAAGGTAATACTGCCCTACTACTGTGAGTCTATCAACCGGTAGGTAAAGGTAACTGTCATTGCGCTTATCGTCGTAGTAAGCGAAATTACTCAACATTTACTCTCTATTTCATTCCACATACAAACGATATGCTTTGCGATGCAAGATTTGTTTATATGAATTTTCTGTTTCGGAATCGTGAAATGATTGCTGCTTCAGCTAAAGCCATCGAAAGTTTAGCAAGAATAATTAATCGTAAAACTGAAGAGACGTACTCGTATTCGTGAAGACATGGTTGCAGTCTTTTGCAGATTGTAGAAAAGAATGCAAAGCCCTGGATGGAATATTGAAAGAGGGAAATAATCATTGAATCTGCTAACGATAACCTTTTGAGAGGCAAAATCTTATTGAAATCATATCAATCCACCCCAACTGTCAATCCCACTCTGGCGATCCACTCTTTGAAATATGATTTATTAATCACCAAAAATCCCAATGACCTCGTAATAATAAGTTTAAATGCAAAATAGTTAGGAGAGTAAGTGAGGCGATTCATGCATACAATTCGAATTATCAAAACCAACAATTTCGAATCATATATCCTTGTCTGTGTAGACGGAACAAGACTAATGTTTCATTCAAATAGCTGTATAGTGCAACTATAGTTGATAGAAAGCAGGAGCAATTTGGCTACACTCATTGTCCGACTTATTCTGACATCACTGACCAACTAACACCACACTACTGAGTGAAACGGAGGGGAAAAAGCATCTTTCTTGTCCATCCCGTTGTAAGTAGGTAGTGGGAGATGATGGTAACTGTTATTGCTTATCCGATTTGTCCTCGACACATGCACACTAATATGGCCATCACCTTTGTTGTCTAGATTTCATCAAGAAATCAGGAGAAACATTTATCAAACACAAATCCAGTAGTTTAGGACAAGAGATGCTTTGTTGTTTGAAGAAGAAACTGTGAACATGGGGATTCTCATCACCTTAAATTGGCGACATCCCTTCACCGATTTCATCCCTCATTCATTCTTACATGTCATCTACAATAGAAAATGGACAATCTATCTGCATTATTCCCTTCTTTCTAGCTAACCCAGCAAGCGTCAAGCTTAAAAGCTATATACATTCCAACATTTGCCCTCTTCCTTATAGTATTAACGGTAGTACTAACGTACAGAAAAGCAGAGTAACGACCAGGTACCATCAAGTACCAAGGAAGGAAGGGCCGGAGGAAAAAATCTTGTTTTCTCAATGACCCTAGGGTGGAAATCCTTGCTCAATCCTCACACTTTGACCAGAGGGGAGCCCTATTTGGAGTAGAGGACGTAGGCAAATATTTGCATAATTCCGCAACACTCACGCCAACCAGGCAATGAACCAGCTAAATGCAATATTATTGTCATTATTTTAGCCTCATCATATGACGTTAACTGCAACCGCGACCCAGGCCAAAGATTCCCAGCAACCACTTGAGAGAACTTCACCCTTTTCCATTTATTCAAAGTCTTTAATTATGCCGCACCAAGTCCAAGACAAGAAGACAAGAGAAGGGAAGGAATTGAAGCGAGTTTGCAAGTAACTTGAACTATAGCCAGCATTAAGCTTATCAAAACCCAATAAGGTAATCTCTATGTATATTTGGAACTACGCACGGCTCATAGTTATTTGATTGCTGTAAATAATAACTGTAAATATTCATTTTATTATCAGATTGAAAAAAGATTGGATTCCTCCTTTTTGATTTCATTATCAATCTGTTGTTGGCTTTACTCGCAGACCCTATCTTCCCGTCTGGAAAGAGGACACAAACCCCTGACCTTTTACCTCTTCCTAGCGTTCAACATAACTCACAAGTCTCCATTCAACCCCTCCTCTATTCTTCCTTTCAAATCCTAATCAATCAAATGTCTATATATATATATGTGTGTATGTGTACTCTTGATCATAATCATAGTTTCTCATAACACTCGTAAACGAGTCAAGAAGAACGGAGGTTGAAGACTACATTAGCCTGAAGCGTGAACTTTTTCTTACATTAAGTTGAAGTTGTCGAGGAAATGATTGAAATTAAAAGGATTTAAATATTTAATTATTTTAATTAGCAAGTGCCCACAATCTTGCAAGTTTTTATGTCCGTACTTGGAGTTTGATTCTTGGATACTTGCTGAAGGGAAGATAAAAAATGTTTTAATTTCTGTAGGTTAATTTTTTTTACTAACGCTTTCCATTTTCATTAAAAGTGATTGCTAAGAGAACAAGGAAGATGAAGATGGGAGGCGTCTGCCTCGAAGCTATAGCTATACACTGGTTGGGCCTAAACTTGTAGATAAATGCGTAAACTTGGGACATGAATTCAATCAACTTATCTTAATGAGGGGTAGTTGTGCATTTACAAGCTCACATTAATGTACAAGCTGGTGTCGAGACTGACAAGGACACGTTACATTTTGTATGATTGGGCTGAGAATGGTGGTACTGGGACAGTGTTGAGGGCTGGGGCTCAAAACATGACAAGATTCCATCCTCATTCCTGCATTACAATGTGGAATCATGAGAACGCCCCAATACTCCAGCTCCAGGCATAGCATCAACCTTTGGATTGACACACGACAAATTCAATATCCTCAATTCACATCTCATTATTCCCACCTGTCACCATCCTCTCCCCATCCTTCAATCCGGCATAAGGCCAATTAACCTTTGATTCCTCTCTCTATTCTTTTATTCCATCTCTTCTCTGGCTTTATGGTCTCTCTTTCTTTCCCTCCCCAGTGTGTATTACACGCAGTTTCTCTGGCTATTATACTGCTTCAAATTGACTCCATTCCCGGATTTCCCTACACGCTGCTTGGCTATAGTTTTGCTCCCAACTGTCATCTTCACACCCCCTCCAAAGCTCATAAAAGACGGCGGCGGCGAAATAGAATTTATAGCCCTATAATGTTCAGAAAATGTCAGTGAAGAACCTTCCCTCCTGCACAAAAAATCACGTCTGCAACAGATTCTCTCTATCTTTAAGGAGAAACCCTTTTATTTACCACCAGTAACTTTTCCCAGACAAAGGAAACTTTGCAGACGAGAAGTTAACTCTATTATTGATCCTAATATATGATGTTTATAATAATTTAAATAATAATAATTCAGTTTCCCTTATTCTAAGCAAGAGCCTCAGGGGAGCCGATAATTTTGGACATCCAAGGATTCTTTTCATTGCCTCATCTCCACCCAATCGTAGATATCTATATTCTTTTCATGTTTGCTTCTTACTTGCGCAAAGTTTCCGTTGATTTGGACACACCAAACCAAACCTACTCATTTAAAATGCCCATATTTCCAATGATATGTTAAATCTTAGAAACACTTGTATGGTGTTAGTACAAGGTGCAGGTATTATTGCGTACACAGTAGTAAGAAACAGACTTGGAAGCCAGAAGGACCTCAGCATGCCCTTTGGAAGCGTAGAAATAAATATTTCTTGATTTTCACACGCCCCATCCCAAAACAATTTCGATGGTTTGGGATGGGAAAATATGGGAAGTGAGCCAAAATTGTCTGTTCTTTGTTGGATTGATTCCCCATGAGATTTTTCCAATTCTTTGCCATACTCGGAGCAACAGAGTGCCCTGCTAATTCTGGCCCTCCACAAATTAGAAAACAGAGAGAGCGGGGAAAGCGGTTAAGCTTATAGCTAATAGCTAGCTGCTAGATAGCGCCTTATTGCCCCTTCTTCCTCACCATTATTGTTTATCCGCCTGGGGAGAGGTAACTGTTAATTAAATCCCTCCCATCCCTACGAGGTCATGTCATGAGGGAGTTCAATTATTTCCAGTGCCTATTCTATCACTCATTCACCGCCCCGGCACGTGCCCGACATATCATTTAAGTATTCCAAAGGCACGTTTATTAACCCTACCTTATTTTTCCCCACCAAAAATGGAATCACCAAATACGTCCCACACAAATTTATTGCACCTAATCATCCCTCCTTGTCTCATCCTCCTTTCTCTATACCTTTTCCGCATCTTCCAATCTGACTTCGATCTCTATATTATTACCCTTATTGCTTTGAGGACTATTATTGAGCGCTTCTTTTGCCTTCTTACGACGAGCCGCTGCTTCCATGCCAATGCCAGCCGCTCTTTCATTTAACAGGCCTTTAACTAATGGGCAAACGACTACTTACAAATTACACTTGGGGCCAAAAGAATTAACACTGAGTAGAGGTGCAGCTCCATCTTCTTGAACAAGTTTCAGGTTTTAATTTAAATCCATCTTCATATCCTCGCCTCAAACCTTTACACTACAACAAACGTTCGCGGTACTATAATTCTCTGCTCTGAAGCTCTCCTTCAGCATATTTACTTGTCCAATAATTTTACGATCCGGCTAAATTACACACACATCCGAGCTTGATTTTGGAAGAAGTAGCCAAAGGTAAGACATTTATTAATTTTCCTAATGTTACTGAGAATTGAGAATCCGCTGGTCAAATAAGTAATTACCTATTGATACCTATTCGGTATGAATTTATTTCAATTTCCAAACTGTTCTTGCTCTCTTTTCCAAGAAGGTTAAGAAAAAGCTTCCATTTGATAATCTTCCTCATCATTCAGGTTTTAAATTACTGTCTAGCCAAGAGCTACACCGTTTAAATCTACTCTACCGGTGATCCATCTCTCTTATATTTGTTTTCATTTACCTTCGCTACCTTCCATCTAACATCAAAGAGATCCGTTTAATTATGACATTTCTACAGCTTCTACCTGTTATTCTTTCTGTGTCTACATTAATTGTTGTCGTTGATTGCAAAATCCAGGACGGAGAGCTCAAAAGAGAAAAACATTCTCACATATCGCTCTACTTATACAGGGATATGCCAAGCCTTGGTATTATTCCATCATCACATTCACTCACTCACCGGATTTGCTCGCTCTTATCAAAGCGGCTTAATCTGCAGAAGATATTCGCGATTCGCGATATGCAACAAGAGTTATAAGCTTACCTTACAAAGGGTGACCCCGGTTTCGAGGCATTCCATAAAAGTATTTGGTGTAATTTTCAGCTCGGGGTACAGTCTGTTGAGCCAATCCGATAAATCTTCTTTCATAGCCCACAAATATTCATCACAGGTTTTGAAGGGTCGGAAATCTCTGAGTGTGAGCAATTGGGGTCGCATCAGCTCCTCAGATCCCATCATCCCGTCCTCTACTAAACGCACACCAGTCTCACTCTCCATCGTTTCCTTCACCAGTCTTATCCGTCTCAGAAAGCTTGGTTTGAATTTGAAATCCACTCGTCCTTCGCCTTCCTCTCTTCTGGAATTTGTTCCAGCTCGCCCTAAACCCTCAGCAACATATAGCTTTCACTCCCGCCCGCTTTCTCGTCACTCTTGTTTTTCACTCAACGTCATTTCTTCAACTTGAATATTATGAATCTGCAATAAAAAATATCATACAAACAACATTAGTTAAGCCGTCAAGTTGGTTATCAAGCTGTACCTTTTACCCTCTATCAGCTATAAATCTTCCCAATATCATAGTTTTATACATTCATATTCCATTCACAACCGTTCCTTTTCATAAATGCAAATCCTTAACCATTCTACCACCTCCTCCCTAATTATCATTCTGGGAGCTATCAAGCTACAGGCTCCGCTCGAAGCCTGCTGTGATAACTTCCATCTTATCTGTGCAAGCATCCTTAAACCGCACGTAACTTAATCACTTTGTTTCCACCGTAGTAACCACTCAATCAGTCCCAATTAAAGTCCCTTCAAACATGCTTAGCTACTGCGCTAAATAATTTACTCTGATTCTCATTGTGCGCTTCTACACATACAATAAGCCAACCAAGAGCGTCCATGCTCTTAGGAGCTGCACTACCCTCAGATAGTGGTGCCAGCTGGAAGCATGCGCAGCAGCTCTCTGGAGTTGTTATATACAGCTCCGACCTGTACTGGCTCCTATCCTTTCTTAAATTTCACTGGAAGCTAACGTTATTCCATGCCAAGATGTAACGAAGGAATACTTTCAATGCTAATACTAATTTTTACAATATTCAGTATTTCTCTAGCCAGTTAGCGTTAGCCTTTCAAGTAACCGAAGACGCCAGGATGTCTTCTATACTTGTTTTCTATAGCCAGTCTGTGTTTTTCTTCACCGCAGTCATCAGCCTTGATTCTATTACAATGTGACGTTCATATTCATATAATTCTGAGAACATGTAATCAACTCGCATATTCTGCTCTAGCACCGACCTCCCCAACACACAATATACGCTTGGCTCCTTGGCTATACGCTAATCCAATTTACTATTCAAAGTACAGAACACAAGCTCTTGGTCAGGGCAGCCAAAGAAAAGCTTGGTCAGACAGGGTGGTCAGGGCAGAAAGGAAGACACCGCAGTAGTTGGCAAGTAAAACAAGTAGAACATAGTTAGACTGAAAGCGTCTCAGTTTTGATTTCAATATTTTATTTTTCTAATCAATCCCCTTCAGTTCCTCCGTAGCTGGCCGAGTAACTTATTCAGGTAGGAAAACAAGAAGGAGCCGGAATTGAGGAAAGGAAGAAATCTATTCCAATTGTATTTGAAATTCAATCCACTTTTACGCATTAATTTCATACATGTCTTTATCACCTGGTTCTACTCCCTTTCCCCCTTCGTTAGTCTTTCCCTTTTCAATCCTAAATCAAAACTTGCACAACAACAAGTACATTCAGCAGACCCTTGGCAAAGACAACACTTGCCTCACAGCCAATGCCTCCTTTGCTTTACCATGAGTGTATCAGCGATTCGCTAAAATAAATCCATGCAAATCCAGGGTAAAAAAATAGCCTAGATTTCAATTCAATTCCCTTGCGATAAACTATGAGAAAACAGGGAATTGGAAACCGGACACTGGCTCATCGACAGCTTTCATTCAACTTTTGGACGGATAACATCTTCTGGTCCTTAACCACATTATATGCAGATTATAATGTTGTGGTAAGCTTCTAAAAGAACTCCCGACATGTCAAGGAGGATTACAGATTACTACCCACTCACTACCACATCCTAGCTATAATATTTCCCAACTTTGTTCCCTCACTCAGTTTTCTGCCTCCCATAAATCCATCTGCAATCAGTTTTACTTCCTATTTTGCACTTCACCTTCTCACGTTCCTATCCCAACTCAACTTGCCAAAAAGCGACGTAGGACAAGAACCCGATCATTGAGGAACTGTGTCTCATGGGATAGTTTAATAAAAACGACAAAAGTACCTTTTTTTACCTGCTTTGCTTGTGCTTGTAGGAGTTTTGTTGTGTGACCCCTAAAGATCCAAAGCAAGCGATAGTGTATAAGGTCCTGGACTGGAAGTAAATTCTTTGCTTCTACCACTCATGGTGTTTTAGTCCACATACTTTCTCAAACTAAAAGCAAATTTTTCCGGCCATAACAAAAGATAGGAAAAAGTGCAATTATCTTGACCAAGTTTTACACTTGGGGGTTTCTCGCTCTCTCACGAATCTATCACCATTATTTTCGCGGACCCTTAAAAACCCTCGCACCGATTGTCAATCACGATAAGCGTCCCATGATAATATTCTCTTCCCAATCCCAGTAATAAGGATATGGATCGGAACATGTAATTAATTTACCCACTCCATCATCCCACAACCAGCAACAAGACCATCAAGTAGAATCCAATGAACCTCCCAGAATTTCCAGCTATATATAATAAGGACTTCATCATCACATCCGTAAATAATATCGTGCTGGTAATCAACTTGAATGCCCACACTACCTCACGTTCCTGCATAACCTGACCCTCCGCAATTGATCACACCTCCTCCCTCTCACCCACCCACCTCTTCCCATTTAACACCTATCTCCCATCTGTTTCCCTTTATTCTTCAGAGCCTCCTCAAACTACCGTCGCTGTATGATTACTTCCTTTGAAAGAAGAAATAATAATAACTTGAGGATAGGGTTCAACCGCTAGTTTAGTTAAACGAGAAGATGTATCATTTTACATTCATCTCTTCGTCTTCACACACCCAACAGATTAAATCACGATTCCATCAATCAGTAATTTCACCATTCATTACCTTCCATTCACCTAAATAATCCTCGTCGCCATAGCTTTCGGAACATCATCCCAATGTGCTTTCCAATCAATATTTGCCTTTCAGTACACAATCACAATGTAAGTCTACGCATGTACTTGCCTCCGTCTTTGTCGTTCAATTGAAGCTATCCCTCAAGTACGTGTGTACAACTTTCCAAAATGTTATTCTCATCATCAAGACGTCCCACACTCATTCAATTGCGCTCTGCATTATCTCCGTTATTATTATTAATTTCATACCTTACTTCGACTACGTGGTTGTCTCGCAATTTACGATTCTCATCTTCCCATCCCACACACGTTCTCCTTCTCTAGTACACATAAGCTCAAGCACACAAAGCAAGTCAACCACTTGGAAATCTGATTATGAAATCCTATATTCTCACTCACTCTAAATTATCTAACATCCCCATTATTCATATTCTTAAAAGTCATATAGTCCCAGACAATCACACTCACACTACAAGACAACTAAATGTTAGCGTATATACTATGTATAACCAACATACTTTTACTTGGCTGGGTTTGATTGCGCTAGTGGCAATATATGTGTCATTCTTGGGGTTTGTATTAGAAGCGGAAAAGTGCAAGTCGCTGTGTAGAGTTTTGCGCGATATATGTATTTTTTTGCGTCAACCGCCCTTAGGCCCCGACGCTGATTGTTGACGAATCAAGCGTGGAGATAGAGGATAGAGCTCATGAATGAGCTTGTCTGCCATAGCTCGGGCGCTCAACTACATATCATGTCAATTTTATGCGTCACTGTGCATGGGATGAAAGTTGAAAGAATCTGTGAGATTCAAAAGTAAAACCTCCATTGTCATCCTTTGTCCAGCCTCTTCTTACGTGATGAGAAACTATAACGTCCCAATCCCGTCTCATTCCAACTCCAAACTCCTACCTTACCTTTAATCTTTTAACTTGAGCCGTGTATTTCAATTATGAGTCCCTCGTCCTGCATTTCACATGACTTAATTCAATTTACAAGTCATGTTAGCAAGAATATTCTCATTTCCATTTCAACTCGTCCGCTCAATTCTCATCCCTCCCTTTATTCCCAAACAATGTTCGTGTTTGCAGTTGAATCTAATTGATTTACTCTCATGATTGTCAGTTGTTGTGACCAGAATTCTTGGAAGGGAATGAGACAAGACAGGACAGGAGGCGGAGGCGCTTATGATGAGTGAGTGGCCACGTATAGCGGCAGAGAAGGAGAGACGTAATGAATATGCGCAGTCCGAAGATTACGAAATTGCGAAACGATTTTACCCTGGTCCGAAGATTTTCCATTCTCATGTTAAACACGAGAAAGATGGGAGGAGGGAGACTAGGCTAACCATGATAATAACATAACCTTCAGCATCATAATTTGGCGTATCTATCAACAAATTGGCACGCTTTATGAATAGTTTTTGCAATCGAACATAATTTAAGCTGTATATTTACGTAGTTGATTAAATCAAGTTGACACAGACACAGGAGAGGTAGAGAGAGAAAGAGGGATTGCCGAGTTTGATAATTGTCCAAGCCAAATTTGTTCTTTGGAGCATATATAGCCCCCAGCTAAATATGAATTTGGTGAATACAGTAAGCGAAATGGCTCTTAAATTGAAAACAATTAACTTGTGCTACATTATTATTAAAAATCCTACTTGGATTTTTCATACTTTTTTCTACCCAACCTGTCTTGGTTTCTCTATCTCCCTGCTGCCGCTCTACCTCCCTTCTCTCTTGCCTTATTGAAGCCACCTCTTACAACATTCGAAATATTAGAATGCTATTTCATTTGCGTAATTTACTTAATGTCCCTACCAACATCAGAGAGTTATTATATATTCCTGCATACCATACAAAGTTAATCCCCTCAAGTCATTTCCCTCCCATCCCGGTAATATTCCTCTGACGGTCGTATGATCGTCAAGTCTATTTTCGCGGTGGTGGTGACTGGCAAAGATGGTCATGACCAAGGATTGAGAGCTACAAATTATTATAATCCCCATTACCGCACTCATTAACCCGTCTCATTCTCTCATTTCCCTCCTCCCTCAGTACCCCCTCCATCCCAAGCAAAAGAGGTACGTTGACCAATAAATTTCCCACACTTTTCTACCGCACACACGTCCAAAAAAATACACACACCTAGAATCCATCCATATCAAATCCGTATCCAACGCTTTTAAAGCTGGCCGCCAGGATTGCTGAACAAAATAAATTCGCACAGACCTTAAATCTTCAATCAGAGAAACACTTTTCTCTCTCTCTCTCTCTCTCACTTTGTTTCCCAAGAACAACTGCCGCAAATCCACCACATCAATTTACCATCATCATCCCACCTAATTTCTCAACGCTTACTTGTTTTAGCTTAACTCTTGCTCACTTTTGCTTGTTGTTAATAAAATTCGGATGAAAAAACACTTTTCCTCACCTTACTTTCATACTCCTCTGATTGCTGGCTTTATAAAAAAATCCCACGTGTGCGTCTGCCAGAGAGGATCAAAAGTACAAGAATTCCAAAACTATTCTATTCTATTCTTCTCACCTATGAATCTAGATTCCCGGCGGTCCTTATAAGAAGAGAAACAAGATCACAGAATTCACTTTCAGATTCAGACGTCCTATTGTATGCACTTCACTCAAGCTCAAGCGATCCCAGCTGCATATCAAGCTAAAAGCTGGATCCAAGATATAATCCGGAACGGCGGGCGGATATTTAGTAAACCGGACCTAATATCATTACATTGTGGCGCATTGTTTGAGAATGAGGCATGGGTTTCGCTTGTATTAGTATTGCTGAGTTTGGCGGCGGGAGGATTTGTCCAAGCTTGGCCAGCTTAACTACATGAATACTACACCACGAGAAGAGCAGTGTTTTTGTCATTCTGCAGTTAAGTTATTGCATAGCATCACTTGACTTGTCATCGTCCTCTTGAATAGGATCCGAGATAAGATTAGAAAACTTCAAAGCCGTTCAAATCCAAGCAACCATTCCGATGTCCTCTGTAATTTCCTCCCTCCTGACATCACCTTCTCCTGCACTACTTCAACGCCGCTCCAATTCTATTGCGAATTTACTTTTACGCATAGCTATCTGATAGTGCTTGGAGGTTTCTTGATAAAACCGTCAACGTCATAAACATAATGCACGCTTGTATGGACGGGCTTGCATTTTGTCAGTTATTTATATGCTTTCCTCTCTTTCATTTCACACTTGTACTTGAACTTAACCGTTAAATTTCAAGTTGGAAACAATTCAAACGATAATAATTTCTTGTATTACCTTCGCCTTTGTCCTTTACAAGAGTTGATGCTAGTTTCTATCTGAAATCGTGCTTCGGTATCAGCACTATTTCAATTGCACAATAGCACGAGGAGGGAATTGCGAAAATGCAATAGTGAATTATTATTATCGCTAAAACTGGGCTACGGACAAGGAAGAATCACACGTGATATTCTTAAATGCTTAAACACTTTCACTCTATTGCTTAACACCTTGGCTCAAAGGGTCACCTTCGCTCAACGATTATTATAAAACCGCACTGTATTCAAATCCCCCTCCGTATTTAGCAATTGCTGTTATCACCACCAATCATCACTTCTTTATCAAACATGTTATAAACAACGGCTGTTGCAGGAAGCTTGTTGTCAAGCCAAGCAACGTAAGATACATGGAATTGCACGGTAAGCAGTAAGCGTACCGGGGAAAATCCTCAAGACGCCACAATTTACCGGTTTTATTCACCAATTTTGTGAGAACCAAGATTCCAGGTCTCCATTTTGGTGCTGGCTATCATAATTCTATGTACTCCCACTCTCATATGTGTACATCAAACTGACACGCACAACTAAAACTGTTCTCGTGCTTTGGACAATTTTCTCTCAGTTTTTCTTCAAGAATGACTATTTCCTTTTTTAGTCTGCAAATGTAACTTGAGGATTTGGGGAGTGCGTAATTTACCGCCAACTCTTTCATCACTCTGCTCGTCACCTGTGCTCTAACGCTGTTAAGAACCCTGGTATGATGTCAATTGGCAAAACTAACACGAATATGGCTTGCATGTTGTGTGCAGCTAGTTTTCATAGCCTTTCATCACTACAAAGTGGGGCTAATGATGATACATGTGATGCACTTGGAAGATGGATGATGACCCCAAGGTGTATGCATTCAGCTTGCTTTTTCTTCTCATAGAAATTATATTAGAGGAGACGCAGAAGAAGAACATTAATATAATTTATGAATTATCATGCAGCCGGCCAGGTAGATTACTCTTGTTGAGAGAAGAAGAGATTTGCAAGGATCTAATAAGACTTTCATCTTCGATTCCCACATGGTTCTGCTCGAAAAAGTAAACTGAAATTCTCCTAGGTTTCCATCCATCTCAGCCTTCTCCAACGTTCAACGTTGGAAGCCTATACATAATTTGAACCCCTACCCATCATCTTCTCTCACAAAGTATCTTAACATGCCAATAAAACACGAAAAATTCCTCACTCTCTCACATCTCCTTCTTATAAAAAATCTATTCGTCCACGCTTCATCAATCCCGTCCTCATCTATGTCAATAACAATCTTGGATTTGCCATCCTTTCCCTTTATACCTACTCGTTATAGATTTCAAAAAATCTGCAGTAAAAGTCAAGAAAAGGTTGACGGTTTATAAGCTCCTTCAGCAAGATTCCAACGTCGTCTTCCTAATTTCATCTCCTCGTCTTCTTATCTGCTTGCACATACGTCTTATCGTTTTTACCTCTTCCACTGCTTTAATCGTGTCATCTTAAAGGCTTTTACATATTATTTATTCAACTAACTGCTCTTCTTTATGAGCCCGTCATCATTTTTACGAGCATCTAACAGGTTGGCGAACAAGCCTTATTCTTATCACCTCCTCGTAATACTTTTCAGCCCTCAAATTTGCACCTACTATCTAACAACTCCATCCGCACTCCACACATCATCTTGTCTTCCGCCTTATCGTAATTTAGTTACTTGCATCCGAGGGAAGAGGAACAAAGCTGTGGAGAGTGGAGGTGAGCTTCGAGAAAACTCAAAATCAATCAAATTTCAATAATAGATGTAACTTACATACAACAAAAGAACCCTTTTCTGATTTTTGGCCTAAATATAATTTTGATTTTATTGCACCACCACCACCTATTATCCTATTGCAACTTCTAGGTAGCTACAACTTGGCGGCCATTCTGAGGCAATCTTTCTCTTAAAAGTCCAGTCAAGTTTCAGAGTTTCCCATCCTCCTCCGTCCGACTGCCGTGTTCACCTAATCCTCTTCTCCCTCAGCCCTGCCTTGGTTTGTTTGGGGTCAAAATCCTATGTCATTTAATGTCCTCTGTCATCCTTGAATCCCTTTGAAGATTTTGCTCATTTAACCCCCGCCTTGACACAAGCAGGCAATTACTCTGTTTGAATAAGGGGAGGATGAGAGCTCGTTGACCGTTGATTATAATTTCATACTGTCACACATCCAACTCCTCTGATTTCTTATCAAGTACGTAGGCTACAGTAGAAGCTACGACTGTGGGGTTTTTGGTTGGATGTGTGACTACCGCGTCTTCTTGGGCTACCGACACTTCTCCACAACTTCCGGTACAAGCGCATTTACTCTCCGCGAAGACATTTCTCGCTACTTTATTTGGACCCTTATGAAGAGTTCATACTATACAGGATACTCACTCATAAGTTCTCCACCTTTTACAGAAGATGAATCAAGATTCTACTAGCAAGTTCGATATGGCTTGCCTGTATATGCAGAAAACAACACAGCTTCAAGGAATCCCACTGCACCGATACATCGCATCCCTTCCCGACTTTTCGCCCCGCCGAAGCCTCTTTGACTTATGTTTCCAAAAGTTTCCGCAAACTTTTCCAACCAATCTTAATTACGTGCGACGACAAAGCTTGGGAGTTAGCAGTAGCTACCCCTCCTTTTAATGCAGTATCGTTCATCGTTCCAACATTTAAACACAATATAGCATTTCAAGCATCCATATTATTCCTCCCACAATCTTCTCCCTATTCTTCTCAAGGCAACAGGAAGGAGCCCCATCCCATCATAAGTTTCATCATCATTCCTCCCGTAGCACATAATCACAAACATGGAAACATCCTCCTAAAGGAACCGCTATTATCGAAGAGGACAGCTACAAGGTGTAGCCTCAGGAATATTATAGAGTTTATCATTTCTGCCATCCTCTCTCTCCCCGCTGTTGTCTGTCTAATATTGTCCTGGAATACATAGCTTATGATTTTACAGAGATGAGTTCTATTGAATTTAGTTTTAAAATGTGCGGAAATGGAGCCTTCGTACTTTTCGTGTCTCTGCCCCTATTTCCCCTTTATGCCGGCATGCATCCGCTTGCTCCTGTTGTCAACGTTGCTGAAAGGTTTTGACGTGTCTCTATGCTATGCAATAGCTTGACGCTATTCCTGCCCACATGCAAAATCCGACCTTCACACAACTCCCAAATCCTTTTGTCTCCAAACTTACGCTTTTGCAAAACTTTTTCTTTGTTAGTCCCGGCTGGATACTCTCTTTTACTAGATCTCTTCTTATCTTTGATTCATGATTTATAAAAAGGAATCCTTGGGACTTTCTTCTCGTTTTCCTTTTCCCAATTCTCTTTTTTGATTCTAAAATTCACCCATGGACCAGCTTCATCGAGAATTGAGGCTGAGTTTTGCAGGCGGTCTAAGACGGTTTGAATTCCTGGATTGCTACCGCTACGGCCAGCGGGCCAGCTATCTTAGTTCAAGTATGTGCGTCCTGGTACAGGGAAGATGGAAAGCAACACTGTAGTTCCACCTTTCGCATTCTTCGTCTTCCCCTTCCCTTGAGCCCATCCCAAGTAAACTATAAGTCCACACGCTTCATTACACGGATCAGTTTTCAGCGGGAAGCCTCTCTCTTGTTAATTCCTAGATGCTGGCCCACGTCACGAAAAAACCTGATTCACCACCCACCCTCCAACCTCAGAACTCAGACTTTTAGAACCTAAGTCTTGACACGCTAAATTATTCCTGTCCACCTCCTATCATTCCAATGCTACTTACTACTACAGATTCTTTCATCTTACAACTCTTGAGCAGTCAAGCTAAGCCTTTTATTCTCCCGCATCCTCCCCCATAAGAATCTTTTCCCAAATCCTCCGAATCACACACATCAACACATTGGCCAAGGAGAGAAACCATTTCTTTTTAATCCCTTCTAAATGGTATACGACAGACGGCCGACTCCTTCTTCTTATCTGGTTGAAGAAGAAAAGTCTTCGGTTCTTAACCTTTTGTCTTTCATCCTTTTATTTCTTCTTTTACTCTGTCTTTACACGCCTCCACTTCTCAAAGTTGACACGTTCATTTGGGCTTTCTGCATTGGACATTCAACCTCACTTCCAGAATTCCCAGCAACCAATTCTAGGATCACCAACCACGGATTCCCAAACCAGACGTCAGACACCTCGTCTGCGACTTTATGTATGTATATGTGTTAGTCATTTCTCCAGCAGGACTCGGGTAGAATTCCACCCACGAGCCATGATGACACATGCCAGCCAGTGACCTGGAAATTACTCGTAGGTACACACTAGGTACACTACATAAGTATATTACGGGATCCTCCGGGCATTTCACTCCTCCGCATTCTGTCCTCTTTCCCAGCGTTTACATCCTTTCAGGATTTTAGAATCCTTCCGCAATGAACTTAACACGCGCCTTCTCCTACACAACTTTTGCGCATTTAAATACACTTTTACTGACATCCCCTACAACGCATACCTAACACAACTCGTGTATCTTTTGCTCTTTCTTTTCCCTAAGCAAGCTTTTCTACTCTAGGCAGGCTTTTACTACAGTCTGTCTCACTAAATTTCTCTGCTAAAAGTTCCAGTTCATATGTTCATTCCGTCCTGGCATTTTATCCTGAATCCCATTCCCACAGGTTTCTCCTCACCTACCTAAACTATAACGTCTTGAATTTCTTCGGTCTATTCCATGCAGCGGAGTTGGCGAAGTGCTTTCCCTCGTCTATCCAATTTCCAGCCAATTTTCCAGCCTACTCCCACAGACACACAATTGCAAGCCCTGGATGAAGTTAGCTTTCTCCGTCACTTTCTCCTCCTTGGAAATAGAGCACGGCTGGAAAAAATGTCATGCATAAACAAATCGAAATATATACATCATTCTTGTAGGATTCCCAGAACGATTCACCTCTCTATCATTTTTTATGCATCCAGGCTTTTACATTCATGAAATTCCTGCTTTTCTCCTCTTTCCTTTCTCCAATGACCTTTTTGTAATTTTTAAGAGCACTAAAAGTTCACTTGCATAAAGAATTCAAAGATGAAATTTTGGATGAAGAATCTCTACTCTTTTTCTCGACTGTAAATTCCCAACTTATATTTTTCTCATACCATTATAAGTTCCCTAGCAAAGAAAATCTCTTTAAAAGCTGCATACATTTCCAGCTTCTGTAATAACCTAGTTTTCACTTGCTGCACCTGCATGCGAAAGTCCCCAAACCGGCCTTCAAAATGAAATGTATCGTAGTATCAAAGGATTTAGACTTGAGGTGCTACCAGGAGCCCGCAGTAGCAATCACAGTTGCAGAGTGTATTCTTTTAGAGATTTATGAGGCTGATTTAATCAGATCAACTCATTCATTCCTCGTTCATCATTAGACTTATGGTAGGAGGGCTATCACTGTCAGGATGGTGAGACAAGGTCTACAAATCAAATCACAATAAGACTACCGTGATTTTTCCTCGAGTCGCCTCTAGATTTTCTTATTTAATCCCTTTATTCCACCATTCCTTCCTCTAAAACTTTCACGTCTCATGTTTATTGTTTCTACAATCTGGGGAATATACGTGACTTAATTATCAGTCCATCTCCTCGCACCCTTTCTCCACACGTCGCGCGTACCGACTTGGACCCACCAGACCTTTCGTCTCCCTCTCTCTCGACCTTTTCCAGAATCATAAAATTTACATTCTCCTCCTTACTTATCTGCCGTATTCTTAGAGTCTCGTCCCATCTTGCCTCAATTCCGCTTATTTTATTTTCTCAAAGACACACACAATATTTGTTTCCATGTTCCCATTTGGCCTCGGTGAAGAAAAATAAGGCAGGAGCTGATAAACTTTTTGTTAACATTAGAAGAAGCCTTCCTCTGGATATCTATTCCTTGGAAATGTTTCCAGAATTCAAAAAACTCTCTCATTCCAAATTCTGACCTACCAACCCAATAAAACATTCGGCGCGCTTTCCTTTTCTTCCAGCTCTAATTTCGTGTTTCTTCTTGGGCCTAGAAATTTGTTCTTATTCCGCCCATACACGGAATCTTAAATATTTCACTAGACTATAAGGTTAGGCCACAGGATATAGATTCCACGCTTTCCTCTTATCTTTACTACTTGCATCCAAGGACTCTTTTGGGGCAGGGTAAAGAAAAGCGTTTCGGAAATAACCTTCTATCACCAACTTAACCTTGTTCCATTCGAACCAATCCTTGGCTACGGCTAAGCTTTTCTCAGCTCTCAGCCCTACGCTAAGCCTACTCTCTTTATTTTGTAGGACTAATTCCTTTCAAAGACCCATCCCCTAGTTCTTATACCCTCTTCTTATCTTTATCTTTTATTTTAAAAATATCTTTTGGTAAACAAATATCCTTTAGTTTCCACCCTTTCCAGTCATTTAGTCAAAATAAAGGATAATAGAGAAATGGCGTGATTTCCACGTCTTCGCACTAGAATAAACATCATTTCTCTCCAGCAATTACTTATTCCCTCCATACGTTTCCCCTGATAACAAGAATTTTACGCATTATTTCCTTTTCTCTCCTCCAAACATCTATCCGGCATACCATTCTTCCCCCACCTCCCGTCTCCCTTTTGTTTCAATTTTACAATCCTCTCCGGTAGAGAAATTCTCAAGCGTTTCCAACCATCCAACAAAATGTATCCTTCGGATTTCATCCCCCATTTGTTTTCAAACGCGTAGCGTAACTTCAAGTTCAAATATATAGCTTCATGCTTTTCTTCCAAGCGTCCTAAGTCAGCTGGATTTGGGAAGGAATTTAACGTCTCCGCGTTTTTGGTTTATATAGACTCCATGATGACAAGAAGGAAGGGGATGGGGGAATTATTTCCTAGACTGCCCAGGATTTTTCTATTATATCATTCATTCCTACCTCCTTTGAAGCATAAATTAAACGTTAAATTCTTACAATAGCGTGTAGTGATAATAAGTCAAGAGCAAGATAGAGATTATGTGTGGCGAATGCAGTAGCTGCTCGCAGCAGCGGCAACCGTTTCGACGCTTATATGGAACTTGAATGAAAAATCCCTAAGAATACTTTTACCAGCCTCACATTCTTTTACTGTTTCAGATAATGGAAGGTAGCATTCACAAAATTCTCCAGCCAAGCTCGGGTATATATTTACGACAAAATATACCCTGTGCTGGGGATAGAGCTGACTGAACAAATGGATAAAAGAGTGAACATAGGCGAATTCTATGAGGGGGAGGAAAACATTTTATCGTATTTTATTTGTTGGTGCAATGAAAAAAATATTTTCACAATACAAGACAACAAACCAAGCTCTACCGCAGTCTGATAATGTATGAGTTGGGACTAGAATGACAAAGGTATGGAAAGAAGCAAATACACACATACTCGAGTACAGCGCCGAGGCAAAAGAATTCAAACAATCCATTGACTTGAATCAAGGTGCTTCTGGATAGAGCATCAAAGGTGAAAATGCTGAAAGTGCGCGACCGACGTTGACAAAAGCCACTATGCCGTGGAACTTTACGCCTTTTTTCAAACGACAATGCTCTCTCTAGCAGCTCATAGAAAGGACGTACAGATTACCTAAGAATCTACCCTCCCTTCTTCATGTAACTGCATAATTGAAAAGCATAGGTGACAAGGAGTTTTCGTCGTTACGCCTTCAGTCGCTTACTTTTTTGGCTTTGGTGAATCTGAACGATATTGTTGAAGCTCAAGTTTGAATTTTAGCTAAGCTAAACCCATTTTTGTTTTATGCCCGTGTTTGTGTAGCATGAGCGCATGTTTGGTTTAATACGAAGAAAGAAGCATAACCGCCAGGGACTCACCTCTCCCATCTTATTAAACAATCGACCATTCCGCAACAATCTCTTTTTTCACCCGTACACATTTATACTTCTGCGTACCTGGGTGAAAAAATGGAATGTTCTTCTTTTGCTACGCAACCAATTGAGGAATAGACGTAGCTCCAGCTTCTTGGTTTGATTGTGACAAGCTTTGAAGCTTTGGTTGTTATTGAAATGATTTGGACGTGTTGAATTAGTGTGATTTATGCGTATACACGATTTTTACACGGCTCCCCTACAAATAAGGGAGTTTAAATAAATTCCGTCCCGTCAGAGTCTATGCGCAGTCTAGCGGACACCTAATTCGTATCCATCAGTCTCCCTAGTATGCTTCAATGAATAAATTAATTAAAGAACAATCGCTATTTCAGAATATTCTACCCCGTCCCGCTGGATTACACCATAACTAACATTATAGCGAAAAGACGCTAATGCAGCTCTAGCTCGGATAGCTTACTTCATTCTTTTTCATTACTTTTACTATTATTGTGTGGTATGTGATGGAAACGGCGAGTCTGATTGCAAGCTTTGAAGCTAGTTAGAAAGCATCATCTTCAACTGTGTTTAATGTCTCCTGCTGCTGCTGTCAAACTTGGCGACAATTCCACGACACATACAGAGTTTATTTTAAATTCGTTTAAGATTCATTTACGTACAATGGGTGGAATGACGGGCCTGTGTTAGGAAGACAGCAACAAGCGTTGGAAGCGTTCGCAGCGTCAGTGAGAGCGGCTTCATGACGGGGACGTGTAGCTGGGATGGAAGGTGGCGGAAAGGAAACCACTATTTACAGCTCGGATTTGACTCTGAGATGAATTGTGTATGCAAAAAATAAATCTACCGGTCACTCCGTCCTACTTAATGCTTCAAAGAATCCCCAACAGTTCCCTCTATTATCAATCACATGTATAAAAAACTACACCGTCCTCTTATTCCACACACACCCTCCCCAATTTTACCATATAATCCAGAGGGCAACGGAAGTGGGCAAGAACCATCCCTGTACCTCATCTCCTTGAAAAATACCAAGAATAAAACTACCCTCTTCTCTGTAGCCTCATTAGCATTCTTGAAAAAGCAGCGCTTGAATCATACGCAATCTTAAATTTTTGCAATCCCCCTCAAACCTTATCCCTTCTTTCCTAGGGTTTCCTCCATAACTTGTGTAGCGTTATCCAATTTTCTCCGCTCCTCTCGACTCTAGGTGTAACTATTTTAAATATATGTTAACTTGCAGTATTGCCTTCCTCCAAGCATGTGTATCTTTCTTCGTCGATGAGAACAAAGCAGGTAATCAATCTATTGTACAGTTTCGAAGAAATTCCCAGGAAAATGTTATCTCATTTCTATCTGACTGAATTATTTGCAGTGTAGCATTGAGACCGAGGAATTCTGAATTTATCTTGCGTCAGGTTCGGGCGGGAGTGGGCCAAGACCTTATTCTGACAACAAGATATTCTTCCTGGGGAAATATTTATGCAAAACGGATAATAGCTGTACAGTATGGTTAATTTTGCAAATTCGCTATATTTTGCCCGCTTGAGCGATTCTTGTAAGGTATTGAAGTCTTCTAGATCTTTTCTCCTCCGTGTGTACTTGGGTTGGGAATCAAAGAAGGGAGAATGAAATGCGTGCATAGATGTAGTTTGTTGCCCATGTATTTTTCTTTTATTCCCAATTTTGTTGCTGCTCCCTGCTCTGAATTGGCTTTAATATCTTCCCGTCCCTTATTACACTATTATGAATCCCTCATTGAATAAGAAAGGAATGAACAAGCCCGCTACTCTTAACAATTATAATCATCTTCTTCTCCCAATTCGCAATCCACTTTAGCTACTCCACCCAAGAATGACTCTACACATGTCAAGTGCTTTTCCGAATTTTAGCTTAGCTGTGTATTGCAGTCAGTACAGTGGAGGCGAGCGCGGAAAAGGGAGAATTACCGGTAGGAATTTTCTCTCTTGCATCAGAAACATCCATCCAAAGCTACATCCTCCTCCGTGTATTCGCAAGACTCATTATACGGATTGAAAATCCAACACCTTAGACCATTATTTAGCTACGCATCTTGAACACAGTCTAAGAAAAGTTGTAACAAACTTGAGTGCCTCTTCACATCCTCCCTCGCTCGGAAGGCAACGTTTGAGATGCAGGTAACATTTCCCTCGAGATCACATCACAACTCTTATTCTTGCCTCTTGAGCCACAATATGCCACAGTAGGCTGGTGAATCCGTTCTTCTCTCTCATTCCCAAAGTTTTCAAAGACTTTGGCGCCTTCGTTGGTAAGAGAGAATTTAATTTTTCTCATTCACTGCTACATATTAACCTCTCACAGGAACAACACAATTACGCGTCCATCCAACCCCACCACCAAAACAATACCTTCCCATCCTCAATTTTAATTGCAAAATCCCTTTTACATAACTCGAAACAATGTTCATATGCAGCATTCACCTAGAGAATGATGGATGACAACCGCCACAGCACCGGAATCCAAATGCGTTTACGGTAGGGAAGGAGCTAAAATTCTATACTATTCAGGCAACAAGATTCACTTTCTTCAAAAAAGCGTTTCTTGGCATTCTGGAACATCTTGTGGGATTTGGGAATAAAGCTAAAATTGAATCAATATTCACTATTCTTGCGTATTTTTTCCTTAGAAGCTGAAAGTTTTCTGTTCTCAAACTACTGCAGCCTCATTGTGTAAAACATTAGACATTTGGAAAGGTGTGAGGGAGGATGCTCTGCCAGTGACTTTCTCCTTGGAATTGTCATCTTCTGTTTCCCTAATCCTATATATGCGTATCTTACTAGCTACTGCTGCTTTGGACTTAAGAGTGCCAAAAATTATTCAACTCTCGCCAAAATTCCAACCCTCGCAAATACACTTTTTCTGAATATTTTCAAGCGACTCTACTTCCTGTCCTTCACCATACCAGGATGCTCTAATCTTACCATCTTTTCGTCCCCGTAATCTCTTCCCTGCACAGTAGTTATACACAGCCTGGTTGCTAGGTGCTTTATATATATGTATGTACCTATATGTTCTGGAATTTGCATTTACATTTCCTCTTTCTAAGTCCGTCTTTTGACTGTTTTGTCTTTTCCAAGCTTGCTTCAAAAAGGTTGTGATCAAAGTTGTGAGAGAATATAAGGAACCGCTTGTCCTCTCACATCGCTTCTTGCATCCCTGGCCTGGCATGACATGGACACCAGCCAGATTGAGAAAGCAATGCGACAATTTACCAACAAATACCACTCTGAAACCAACGAAGCAAGCCTGCATGTAAAAAGAACTGACTGCGGAAGCGTTCAGCTCACAGCCCAGCCTAGCCTAGCAAGTCTTTCGTCTTCCCTCCATCCCCGCCACCCTCATCTAATACATCAATTAACAAAATTCTTCTTCTTAATTAACTTTAAACTTCCCCCCGGACCACTTGTCCAACTTTTAATCCCTTCTCTCTCCCCCTGCTTGGTCTTTCTCTCCTTCAATCTTAATTCTCCATATGCACTTCGCTGTAACGACACATTCATATGAATCAAGCTATCATTCACTGACGCTGCAGCGTCGTCTCAGATTCCTCCACGCTCCAATCACTCCTTCTTCCCCAGTATTATTCTTCCAAAAAACTATTATCACTCTATCATCCGCCGGCAAACCGCGGATTACTCCCACCATCATCATCTTCTATCATTTACATAACGTGACCAACAAACTTTTATACCCTGGGGCATTTCGTATACACGGTACCGTTCAGCCGGCTTCCTTCCTCAAATTAATTCATAAATCTAACTGTACATCCTTGCCACTATATACGCCATCTTAAAATTCTTCATCAAATCCTTTTCCACTCAATGCCTGCCCTTATTCTTACAAAATCCGTCAAACCAGTCCACCAATTCCAAAAATTTAAGTCCGTTCAACTGCATCTCCTGTTAAATAGTACTAGTATTGCCTCAACTGACGCTTCTTCCACAAAGCGCACAAGCGCGCCCACTAATACACAACCAAGCCCTGCTATCAATCAAGCAGCAACAAAGTGCACACTTTACACTATGCGCCAACACTCCAACACCATCCCCTCATGGATATTCTTGGCTATACGTTTCCCCTACTGTCGTCTCCCCCATTAGCTTCCACGAGTCACGATCATGATCAAAGCCAATGATATTTTTCAGTAATTAAGACAAATTACATCAAATATATCCGGCCTCTTTCCATTCCTTCCCTCTCTTTACTTCCTTATCTTCAGCACTCTCTATATTCCTATCCTAATTCATCATCAGGCAACCAACCCGAATGCCCCGTGTTGCATCATTCGCATCTCTCTTGCTTTGATCCCCTCAATTTTTCTCCGGGTGGAGCAGAGACAGACTGACAGACTGATCCTTAAAAAGCAAGCTGGGAGTACATCAAAGGGGAAGTTTTTTCCACTTGGTCCACATCTTAATACAAAGTATTCGTGCCTTGCAGGACAGGGACAGGACTTGATTCCTTCAAAGCCTCTGGCCTCTGGGTTACTCAACTCAACCCTTTCTGACATTCAACTTGCCTTTTGCATCATCGGGATCGGTCATCTGGCCAAGTATTCCTTCTCCCTCGGTATTTTATTTATATAAACTATTTCCGCACCCTTCTCTGAATCTCTTAGTAATTCTTACAACAGCTTCTACCAACGAACTCCAATGGACAAAACCCTTATTAGATGTGCGTAAAAAATGGAGGCGAAAGGAACGAGTAATCTCAATCCTAATATCGCACGCCTGTCCTTCCCTCTCATCCCATAAATCAAAATACCACTTGCCCATCAAAGAATCAAGAAGAAGAGATATTCCAGCCAGCCCTCCCGCACACAAGCCTCTCTAGAAAATAATTAGTAGCTTTGCCTTTTAATCTTCCTATCAAAACCTTGTCTGGATCTTTGATGTAAAACAGCTTGAATTGACAGACGCCGGCTAGGGTTATTTCAAGTAATCTTGCTCTCTGTGTATATAGTCAGTCTCCCCTTGAGTTTTCTGGAATTATATGAACACAGGCCTCCCTGAAATTTAATAATTCACCCCAACATCTCGTCGCGATGCTGATGCTGCCGTTTCTTATTCAACCTCCTTCCTGTACGCTGTCAGTCTACTCGGCATCTTCTTAGTCGCTGTTTGT
The DNA here is from genome assembly GCA_906901655.1 of Sminthurides aquaticus. Classification (NCBI taxonomy): domain Eukaryota; kingdom Metazoa; phylum Arthropoda; class Collembola; order Symphypleona; family Sminthurididae; genus Sminthurides; species Sminthurides aquaticus. The sequence continues at coordinate 2,462,808 of CAJQTT010000001.1, forward strand.
ATAATAATGCTGGTTTCTTGTCTCAGAATAATCTGAAGCGTAGTAAAGTAAAGGCCCGCATCTTGAGAATTGATCTCACACGACGAAACCCCTTCAGAGGATTTCACATATATCACCCCTTCTTTTTCATCCTACTTTATGCCTGGCCCTCATCTTCCTTCTGCAGAGCCGGACGGATAAACCACAGACGGATCAGTCTCGTCCCTGTCATTTTTGACATTTCCATAATGCATATTACTGGTTTCCATCTAAAAATCTGCTTAAAATATTTCCTGCTTCTGTCCTGAAGCTGCTGATACCATGCTGATTTCTGTCTCGCCACGTATTCTAGTATAGCACATGCTTGCATACTCTGTTAATTCACATTTTACGTCCGTCTCTATACATAATTTTACATTTGTAAGACAAGGCAGTTAAACAAAGACGCGCTACAAGGAATGACAATTCCAAAAACCATACAAGCTTTGAACACAAATGGCTAACAATATAAGCAGCTCAGCTCAGCTCTCTCTATCTTATCATCAAGAATATCTTTCATGAGCTTCTTCTTCCTCTCTGACAGTGCTGGGCCCCTCATCTTTACTTAATGACAACAAGATAATAGTCCCACATGGCCAACTTTTTTCATTTGTTTGGACAACTGCAGACCTACCTCATCGTCTTGTCGTTACACATGTCATAATCCGCCCTCTGGTTTCTCTGAAAATTGCTTTGCTTTTCTACACACACACCCTCAAGCTAATCCACAGTCCCCCCTCCTAACATGCACTCTTCCTACGGGAGCGGTCAAAGGTTAATTCGAAGAAGAAAAACTCTTGACATACTAAACTCGTTATACTTAGTAAAAAATATATATCAGCTTGATTTCTCAAGACGTTCTTGTCTTACCTGCTTTGAAAAGCTTGAACTCTTGTTGAAGTCCGTCCGTTGCAAGAAAGGGAAAAAGGTTTTCGGTTCCACACAATACCACAACAACGCTGTGCATAAAATCACAAGTAATGTATAATATAAACTTTTTCTCGTGTCGTTGTCATCCGGCTATATTTCGTCTCTTTAGCTTCACCTCTAATGCACTGCAGTCTTTGTCTTGATCCTGGAAGAAAAGAAAAGAAAGGAATGCAATTCCGCATATGGGCGCCATCAGATTAAATTCACCTACAAAAATAATCCTGCGTTCAGCCTGTAATAGAAGGACTTTTGCACTAGACAAAGCATTGAATCAGATACATCACAAGGAAGGAGGGAAAGACAAACCCGCGGATCATTTCCATCTTTACATTCACCCACTAACCAAACTAAGTAAGAAGGGAAGCGGACAAAAGGAAGCGTAAACCATTTCAAGCCATACAAGGATATGTGCAAATACATTTGCATCTTTAGTAAATCATCCCTTTATTCCATTATCTCTTCCCGCACCAAAATACCAAAGGAATAATACAATAACAGTCCCATAATAACCCACAACACAAGTCTGTCAATGAATGAACCAACTAGTAAATAGTAAATACCTCGTCCTTTTACCGACAAACATTTCTCTTCTCTGCGTATTGGATTTTCGTTAATTCCATTGATACTACCTGCCTGCCATCAATTCTTGAGCTCTTTACCATAAAAATTATATAGCTTAGAACATACTGCATTTGGTGCAAAGGGGATGAAAATTTAGTGAACTAGCTTTTACCGTATTCTCTCAACTTCTTCCTCAACTTGTTTTAGAGTCATTTCCCGCACTCTTTTCCAGTACCGTTAAGGAAGTAAAAGGATTTGCATTATTTGTAAATCACACCGAAGTTTATGTGATTCCTATTCCCACCCATCTCCATCTACTACGAAACTAACGAAACCATCTAATGTAAGTACATGGGCCACTGACTGACTGAATGACATTTATTTCTTTTCTTGCGCCCATCCATCTCAGTCTGGTGCATTCAATCCAATTTATTTTATTTGCATTATTTTCTTGTGCACTTTCTTACGGTTCATCCAAGAAGAGCAATCGCCGCGAAGCAAGCCCCATCTCGCTACAAAACAACTCCCATCCATCAAGCCAAAAGTTGCATAAATGGTATTACTTTTGCTCAGCTTCGCATTCGTTCCGACTACACCTAAGAATATTTTGCACAAGAAAATGTTATCATATTCCCTAATTCCCATTTCTCTTCTTCCAAGTCTTTCCCCTGTCCTACAGTATTTTGAATCCTTCCTAACGGATGGGATGGGATGCAATGCAAAAAAGACGGAGAAGAAGTGTAATTTCCTCTGCATGAAGATGAGGAACATCAAAATATTCCACATCCATGAAATAATTCGCAGTTACTTAAAAGTAATTTCTAACTTTTCCGTGAAATTATAAAACCTTACATAGTTTCATAATTACATGCTCACGATCTAGCTCCAGTCTTTTCTTTTCCAATCTTATTCCTTCATACTTCCTTCCTTCCTTACTTTTTTCCTTAATGCGAAAACTAATGGATGTGAGAGATTCCTCAAACTGGCTAAACTAGGCAACGTGATAAACCAAAACTTTGCTTTTTCTTTACAACAGTAAACAGCAATGCTAGTGCCTTGCATCATATTAATTCACAAATTTCCAAGTATTCAGTCCAACGGAAATCTGCATGCTTGTTTTATATAAGTTCAGCCGCATTTACCACCTTTGCTTCAGCTTTCTGCCTTTTTTTTGCATTCAAAGGGCTTTTATCCCTAACCTTCCTCAGCAAATGCTTTGCGTCGCATCTCCTCATTCTGCATAATTGATACTGAATGAACTAGACGCGTAATAGGCGTAGTTGGAGGGCGGACTACCTGTGAGAGACGCTTGGGCTACAAAGTCTTGTTTTAAACGTTTCAAAGAACGTTACAACAATCTGCCACACATTATAGCGCTTTCCTTGCTTCACGAACTAGGCCAAAGGCTTTTTATACATGTCTCTCACTCTTCTCCAATTACCGTCATATCTATTCAAAGGACTTGATAATCCTTCACTAATTACTCCTACGGCCCATCAATTTCTTTCTTGAGCTCCCACTTTCCCACACTCATAATCACACCTGCACCCATATTCTCCCCTATTCTTCCCTATTTCTCCACCACCGGTTTTTGAGCTCAGAGTAATTTCGCATTAGGCTCATGATTCCTCAATTAGGTGAGATACCCGGTGTGTGTTTTACTACATGTTCTTTCGTGTCATTTATGGAATGAGTCGTTCAGCGTGAGTATTCAGGGAAGAGACGCTGGCCGGAACAGACCACATTGCTGTATAATGATTGTAATGGATTGTAGATGGTGAATAAGATGGGGACAGCGGGTCTTATTTGACCCGATTCCGGAACACAAACGACACGACCGCCACCATAGTCAGTCATTCAGTCAGTCTGTTAGTTGGACATGGGACATTTTAGATACAAGATATAGGAGTGGTTATTCCTCTGTGTATTTTTCTCTTGGTCTTCTTCTTCTTTGAGCATACTGTCTATTCTTATCCGCCACAACAATAGATGCGGGGATGCGAGGCCATTAAAGGTGGTGATCGAGCTGGTTGTCCTCATGTAAAATCTATAAACGCATTAATTCACATCTCCCAGATTCCTTCAAATCCTTCCCACAATATAACCCTTCTCCATTACATTTCTAAACTAAGCTTATAGCTTGACTTCCTGGCGTGCCCAAGATCTACCTCAAGTTTCTTATTCTGTTATCACTCATATTCACTACCCGTCTCATCATTACCCTTGATTCTTTCCATATTTTATACAATCAATTTTCCATGGTTTTCTTCCCCCACTCAAATGAATCTAAGGAGAGAAAATCCTACATTTAAGGAGTATAACAATGTGTCGCTACAGCCAGGGGAGACACCAACTGCGTCGTCCCATCCAATTTCCCCCTCCTTTCTCCCACTCCTTTCTAGCTCAAAAATTGACCGCGATTCAGCGGGAGCATCAAAACATTCTCATTAACACATTCAACAAGAATGATTTATCTCAAGCCGTCTAAACCCGTATTTGACACCACTTCAATCTGTCATCCGAACACCACTAGTTCACTCACTCTGAATCTCTTTGTCGCCTCTATCGGCTCTATCCCTGCTTTCTATAACTTTTAAAGCGCGCTTCCTTCTCATCTTCTTCCCTCTCTCTCTCTCTCTCTCTCTCTCTCTCTCTCTCAATCCTCAATTCTAAATCTGTAAATATGAATCCTTCATTTTCTCTTCGATCTTTCTGCTTCTTGTCCGTCTTCCGTTTTATTCTTCTTCCTCCCTCCCGTTTCAATATCTAAACCAGGACATGATGATAACCATTGGATGGGAGCACCCGTGCAAAATTAGGCAATTCTCCCTCTGTTTGGCTTGGTAAGTTGAATGCTCAATAATAGGAAAGGAAATCCGACATAAATATTAGCCAATATTCCCCCAAGTAAATTAAACAAAACATTATGCCCTCAGGCTTGAGATGGATAACCGCAACTAACCAAATTCGCCCTACTCAATTCTTGCCCTGAGTTGATTGCTTGTTTCTATGAAACTTTTCCTTTAAAATCATTACACTTTTATGACTCCACTTCAACAAACTAACACTCATTCGCACACTCTCGTAAATTACACCTATTTAGTCTAGTCTTGTTCCTTGAATTCCTCTCCCTCTTCTCCCCATTCAGTCAGCTCCAACTTGCCTCTATTGAACCTATCTTTCTGTCTTTTGTTTGTTTGTGTGCAGCGGGTTCGTGGAAGATGGGATATTTGCATGAGAATATGCTCATAATATATCTCTGCATTTTACAGTAACATGAGAAAGTAAAAGACAAAATCCGTAACTGACTGTTTTGACACACCAAGGAATGGGAGTTCATATTGTGGTGGGATATTTAAGATAAAGATGTTTATCTGAGTAGAAGCTGCTCCTGCTTTACTTGACACTAGGGCAGGACGGTAAGTGTGTTACACGAACACAAGGATGCGTGACACGCAGAAGCGCACCAGGGATGGATTCCGTAGTCATTTGCGCCCTCTATTTACTTAACAGAATCCAGCCCTTTTTCTTTTCCAGACATTTCCTGGATGCTAAACATTTGTTTTCTTTTAATACTCTTCTTTCCGGAGTGCTATTAAAATTTACTAAAATCAACAAGTCTGCAGCAACTTCTCCTAATGTCAGTTATTCCATTATACAGACGAAGATTAGGTAATACTCACAGATGGGCTAGGAGATAGCCTGTAAACTTTAGCATAGGGAAGGCGAAAGGAGTTCAGCAGAAGAAACTTGTGTTTACTATGAGCTTAGCTTGCTCTGTCTTTCCCTGCGTCTCTTCCATTCTCTAATTCCACTTAAGAGGATTCCGTTTAAAATAGCAGGGTTTTAGTTGCAGTCTAAAGGACCCGGGGGAAAAGTTGACTCTTGAAATGATCATCAACATGAGCTTGATTATTTCCATCTAATAAAGACTAGCAAAAAGCGAAGGGAGGAATTTTACCTACGAGGAAGAGAGTAGAAAAGTGGATAAAAAAGTGGAACCAAATCAAAACAGCTTTCCCGTTTCCTTCTTGCCCGGGTAGAGGAATGACGGGTGGATTCCTCTCCTTTTCCCAACCTTTATCTACAAGCACCCATCCCATCCAATCCACCCACCATATCCGCAATCCTCTACCCCCTCATCCAATTTGACTAAGTCGAAGAACAAGATGATGATCATTTCTGATTTGACTGAAAATCATTGACTTCCCCTTCACTCTTTTCCCAGTTTTACAAGCTACTCCTCTGAAAAATGCTCCATTACATTTATTTACAATTCCAAGGATAAAAACTCCTTGAAGAATTCCACCTAAAATATTTCGGTTTTTCCCTCCAGCCATGGATTTACTAGGTATCCGATTGACACTTGAAATCCATAAACATAAGGCGGAGATGTATATATACCTGATGTGTATTTCCTAGGCATTCCTTCTCTTATTTCTCTTGACGATCCATGTGTTTTATATAATTCTGCATTTCCTTCTTCTAGGCTCATCAATGAATGCAAGACCATCGACCACAACCACGAGAATGAATAGATTTATATTGTGAATAGTTTACAAGCTGACTTCTTTATAATACTTACTTATCCCGGCTTTACCTCCTCCACCTACTTCCTACACACATGATTTCACATGCAAAAAACCACGGAAAGACAACCACTAAATCCCCCCACAACCGGCTTCTTCACCTTACCCACCACAAGGTAAGCTTATACGGCAAAGTTTATGAGAAGCTTGATGAATCCCTGGCTTTTCAAGCACAGAAGCTGTACGGTAAGTAGGTACGGAGGATGATATGAGAAGCCAATTTTTTCTACTTAAATACATTACGTACCTTTCCACCTTCTTCCAACATTTCACCCACCAAACTCATTTCTTCTAACCCAAAAATAAAATCTGAAACCCTTTTTTTCATTCTTATCCTCATCCTCCCACAACTGACTCTTCGTCTACTATGCTTTACTTTATCCACTTCAGTTCCCAGAAAACGCTATAAGTAACAAGTCTTTTGACCCATGGCTTTCCTTGAATGAATCCGAGAAGCTTTAACTCATTCATGCTGTCATATATCTTTTACAATCCTTGTATATTTTAGCCCCATAGTCACCGGTAGCCGGTCATTAGTTAGTCCATCTCTATTCCAAAAGCAATTTCAAATATTTTTTCAACAAGTCTACCTACGCCCACCCCTTCGGAAATAAGCGGTTCTTTATTTGTGTAATAACTGTTGGATCAATTTTCTTCTGTTCACAGATGCCAAAGTGTTTTGCTAACTTTGCATGTTGCTCTCAAAAATGTTACATTCTCACACTCTTCCTCGCACAATTCCGCGAACCTTGATCCCGTCTTTCCAATTTGAACGTCTTCTAGCTGTCTGACTGTCTGTATGTTTTATGCTGCATCAATCATGCTTGAATCTTTCCCGCTTCCGCTCATGTTCCTTTAAATGTTAGGAATGTTGAATTCCTAAGGAAAATGCGATATTTCCCAGGAGATGATGATGATGATGGTGATCATTTCCCGCATTTTTCCTAGCATGTAATAAGAGGGCCATGTCGTACATTTCCAACTCTTCTTCTCCTAGTTTCGTTCCTTGGTTTGGATTTTGAGCGAGTTTTTGAACCTAATCCGAAAATGATAGCCATTCGTCATCTCATAATCCAAGAATTTATTCCCAACTTCCCACCATTAACAATGGCATATATCCTCCTTCCGCTCCGGCGCTACCACCGCCATTCACAACTTACACAAAACTGAAAACGCGTTTCTCATCAGCTTCTTTTTCGTCTCTATATATTCTCTCGTTTTTCTGAATCTTAATTTTGAAGCCCTTCCTTTGCCCCTGCAAGCTATATACAAAGTTGCACTATTTTCTTCCCCCTTCTACTTCTCCTTCTCTCTTTTTTCTGAACCGTCTTCATATTCTCCTAACTCCTAGTACGCTTCTTCCACACGCTTTTCTGCTTGACTGGAGTTTAAAAAAGTGGGGTTTGTGAGCCATATACGGCTACCCATTTCTCATCCATGTCTCATCCATCCTCGAAAAGCGTACGAGTCAGCTGTAAGTCTTTCTGCAGAATCTCCTCACATTTCTCAATCAAGTCCAGTTGACAACACATTTTCTCATATCATCAGCTTTATCACCAACTCAATGTAATTACCCCAACTTGGTCTGTAAAACGCAGGGGAAGTGTTCAAGTTAGTCTGCATCAGGAAGGAGGAGAGTGAGTCCATATAAGTGAAATCTCTTCCGCTACGCTACACCACCATCTCCGTCCACTGTCTTATCAGTTTCTTGCCTCAGTTGGATTGGATTGCAACTGCAGAGGAAGCATTTGCAGAAAGATGGGACTTTACCAAGACTAGAAAGAAGGCAGAATGTCATAGGATAGGAAGAAGAAGTGCATATCTCAAGAGCACATGGAGTAATCGACTTACTTAGAGTTCATCCGCAATCTGCAAACTCCGACTTACTCACGTTACACCACCATCATATGCTCCTCTTTTGTTTATCATATTCATAGGAGGTGAAGCCACTTAAAATTCCCCTCCTATTCTCACTCTCAATATGTTTCATAGGCATGCAAAATCCTCATCATCATCATCTGCAGGAAGAAACATCTGCAGGAGTAATCTGACTCAACTCCTTCTGGTGGCTTTCTTCTCTTGCAATTTCCACCCTCGGATTTCCTCCCGAGTCAGGAATCAGGATCAGGAACCAGGGAAATGAACGTGCTGCGTGTAATAGGCACTAATGGTAAATGGGACAAAAACTTTGTACCCGTCCAAACACAATACTCAGCTTGTCATGCTCCTGTGTTTCAGCAAATATACCAGAAATTCCCTGCGGCTCAACTCTTTTTGCAAATGCTGGTGCGGGGCTGTAATTGCAGTAGTTCGTCAGCTACGTTTATGCGCAAAATATCCAAACCCTCCAGGGACCCTTCCCGCTATTTCCTAATCATGGATCCGGCAAGTGCTCGTTATCTGAGCTTATAGGCTTGGAAAGGTTCTTGATGTAGTAACGTAACCTTGTTCATTAAGTACTTACTTGTCTGCAAGCTTGGTTTTGATGGATTCTGTCCTATACAAAGAATAATCGGGAATAATCCCCTCTTGAAAATCCAAAACTCTCTTCTGATATCTTGAGCTTTTTGCTGTGAAACTGAAGCTCATCGTTCATCAGACAGAGTCAATCCTGTATCCGCAGTTACACCAGCATCTTCCCTGAATTCCAGGGTAGAGCATAAAAAATCCTTGATGGCGTTTAGTAAACCCCACCATCCCCATCTCCCACACACGTTCCTTCATCCTATCATATCATCCATCTTTTTCTCATAAAGCTATCAATGGAATCACCATGTTGAACACATGCTTCCATAACGCTTCGCTGCCTTCCAATCTCCCATCCGCTTTCCTCCGGAGATTAGCTCAAAAAACACTCCTTGTTTTCCCTCCCTTATCTTCTCCTCTTTAATATTTTAAATCTGACTCCATAAAAAATGATTCTAAAAGATGCCTTATATGCAAAGGCAAACACATTAAGTAATTTGTATCTTTAATTGACACTTGTGTCTATTCAAAATATAAGACACAATATACCGTTGTATAGAGTTACACATTGAGAAGGGAGCTTAAATCCCCTTTCAAACAATTTCAGCACATTTCACAGCTTCTCACTATCACACTCCTCGTACCAGCTCCGTCAACATTAATATCGTTTCAGCCTCCTACATTCATGTACTGCTTCACAACCCCTCCCTCTTAACGCTTCTTTAAATCGTTACATGATTTCTAGCTTTTCACATTATGGATTAATGTGAAACATGATTCTTGAGCAGCATCATCATCTGCTTCTTATGAATTCTATGATGAAATGCAAGAGTATTCTTGCTCTTCTTTTGGCCGCTACACATTCACGCACTTATGATTCTTCTTCATCCACCCATCCACCCGCCTTTCTGATGCCCGCCATTCCATTCCACCAGGCTCTATTTCCTCATCTTATAATATACCCTTCAAAGGAAATATTAATGAAGAAATGAGCTCTTCCTGTAACTTCATCCGTATGCTTTGCTAGCCGCAATTCTATAAATACACGCGTGGTGGGGAAGCATGAGGAACTCCGCCCACTTTTTCCTTCTTCGCTACCCGGAGTCATGGGCCACGGGAGCGACGGGAGGTTTTGCTTCCTTGCTTCCCAACTAAATACATAAGGTGAGATTCCTCTCTTTGTGATTGTGCTAGAGGGGGGGGGGGATAGTAGTCGGGCCGAAGGAAAAATAGTAACTATTAGCACGACTCCAGTCAAACACCTCACATTACTTCCGCAATAATCTAAGCAAGATCAACAAACCTTCAGCAGATTAAATTTCATCTCAGATTTAAAGCTACAATGAAAACATTATTTTAAAAGCAAACTAAATCACCTTCTGCCCGCACCTCCGCTTGACAAGTGATTATTTCAAACACGGATTCTCCGACAGCTACAACAACTCCTCTCTCAGATCTTTCATCCGCTTCCTTGCTTCCCTTCTTCGTTATGGACTACTTTTTAAAAACATTTGCAACATTTCATTCTCAAATTCCCTTCTACATGTTCTCTCTTAAGAAGGCAGTCAGTTTCCAAACTCTCCCAGAAAAATGTGCGAGTTGATTTTGTCGATTCGTGCAGGGTTTTGCGTAGCTATACTTCCAGGCTGGATCTCCTCTGTCCCATTTCAGTAGATCTCACTTTAACATTCAACGTCTCCCGGAAATGTTACCGTCACTAGCGAAATTATCAGCAAAATTTACCAGTCGAAGACTTTTTGAACTCCTTTTCTCCCTCATAAACATTGTTTTCTCCCTTAAAACACACAAGTTACAACTCCATACATCTCTTTCTGTTCTGTACGTCACGAACGAAGATCAAACACAAGAGCTACATAAACCACATTAATTTCCCCACCCGCGAGCCATTAAAGCTTGCAACAAAAATAAACAAGGACAATATTAAACTCCTTGCGCTTTTACAAAAGCAGTCCACTCTTTAGTTTACGACCTGCAGCTTGAAACTTGAAATTACGTTCGGCATGGAGAGGATGGAGAAAAGTGCTTAAATTTCGCAAATTTCAATACCGAGCTAACCGCCTCATGCTACATGCAACAGGAGGAGAAGATATTTTTGCAAAAACTTGTGTGCATACTACCTCAACACGGGATCGATTCTCCACTGCCACTTAATTTTCTCTCCTCTGCATAATACATGACGCCATGGCCTTGCCTTGCCTTTACTACTCCATGTATGAGCTTACGTCTGTTGTGTCCAGATAACTTCCTTCTGACAGACACGAAAACTGGAGAGTAATTTAGCCAGGACAGGAGGGACAAAGGAATGCCGATTCTCCAAGATAATAGTCATGCGTTTAGAAATATAAATTAACGTACCACCGTCCTCCTGCCCTTTCTACCTTGCCCTTGATATTGAGCAAGGTGTACTGTAGGTAGGCATACAATACAAGGTAGAAAGAATGGACAGGGCAGGAGCTGCAGCGGTGGGGATGACAAATACACAAGTTGAATGTCAAAGAGCCTCAATATACGAAGCCGTGAGCAGTTACCACCACTCCGCTAACTCGCTGTATTCACGAGTAAAAGAGAAGTAAGAAGAATTTCAAGTTTCAAGTTTTGAACAAAAGCAGCGTGGAACAAAAGAAATAATTTAAGGGAGGCGGCTGGGAATTCTTCCCTCACTTATTTTCATAATTAGTCCAGTTTTGCACCTAATTAATGAGCTAGCTGACCCAGCTAACGTCTACAGTGCAGTACAACAAAACAGTTACAGAGTCGCTACTGCACTTTTATGTTTTTACACACAACAATGTCACATAACTCGAGCCCACTTCTTACAATTTACCTTTCCGTAAAATGTTGCACCATCCATTAAAGTTGTTGTGGAAATTGCAATGATGCAGCTCCTTGTGACTTGGAGAAAGACCACCGTCAGAATTAGGGATTAACTAGACAGTTTGTGGGTAGAGAATAGATCCTGCAGGATTCATTTTCTTTAATAGGTAAGAAGAGTGGAAGGAGTTTTATAGACGGATAGTTGTAAATCTGGCAAAGTTGAATTCACTCCGTACTGGCTTTCTCATCCCTCCCGTACTTTTTGCAGTTGTAAATTATCCTGATCATGATCTTCCTTAAATCCTTTCGTAATCCCTTTGTGGAGGTTTGATTTGAAAAATCATCCGAGTCATTAGTTATCTCCACTCTCTCACATCAAATCCCGTTCTAATCTCCCTCCTCCCCACACAGTTCCCACCCAGCCTTCCCTCTTTTTACCACGGGATTCCGGATGAACGGAAACGTTTTTCAACGGCTTTCCAACTTTGACTCTTAATGTCAAGCGCGCACACTTTTCACTTCCCTCCTGCACAATCCTACAATCCCACCTTCCCTCCGTTCCCAGTTTTCAGGTAGCGACAGGTTTACGAGCTTATTGGATTCTCTGACATTTTATCACGGATATTTCCTCACTACCTTTACCACTGCACAGTCCTTTGCTTCCCTGTGCCTCAAAGTCTAGCACGCACGGCGGACGGTACAATCAACCTTTATGAAACAGTGGTGGCTTCACTTCACAAACTTTCCTGAATTCAACGACTAAACTTTGGTGATAAATTTACCTCTTTTCCTTTATATTATATGCTCCATGCTCATGGAGCTATGGGTATTTTTTTGCAAAAATTATGGACATTATATAAAGGAAGTCGTTCGTAATAGAGCTTGTTTCTAGTGGCTGCTGTGCTCTGGCTGCACCAGGAATCTCGTTAATACACAAACCTGGTAACATCCGCTTTGCTGAACGAAGTTGAACACATTGCTGCTACAGTCACGAAACTCGCCCGTTTTTGCAATGTACTCCATCCAACTCAAGCAGCACATCCCTTTCTTCTTATGAACAAAAAGCAAGGCTCGCTCTCCTGCCTCTGGATCCTCTATACAAAGTCTTTCACTTTGCCTCTCTCTCTCTCTCTCTGGTTCGCCAACTCCATCCGAATAAATAATGCACTCGCAAAATTCCTCATGAGTCATCCCCGGACCACACGCTATAGTATCTAGCATATTACACACTCTTCTTTTGTAATTCCACAATCTTTTCAAACTCCGATCCTCAATGCATGTTCTGGATGCTTCTCCACAAACATGTCCAGAATCCAGTACTGGCTACAGGAACTAAACGCACATAAGTAGAGCCATTTGGTGCATAGGCACATGTATGATTAGTACTCTCCCGGGTAAAATTCCGGGAATAAACGGTAACTTCTGGCTCTTGGCAACACTTAATGCAATTTAGTCCGGTGGAGGCGAGAGAACATAAATGCTTTTTCTCATCTGGAGTCTCATCTCATCAAATAACCGTGGTGCTAAAATTCCTCGTCTTCCCAAACCTCTTCTTTCTCTTCTCGATAGCGTAAAAAATCTTTCATTTTGCTCGTTTCTTTTTTGCTAGCTCTATTGTCTCATATGGAGAAAGAAAGTGGATTTGGTCTCTATCTGACGCATCCAAACTTTTCTTGAGAGTTTAGGAAGTAACGTTTCAGCATTATAAATACTTCATGATCTCTCTACTCCGTTTGCTCCTCTTCTGAGTTAGATGGAAACTTTGGAACAAATTCGCAAGAAACGTGTTAGAAGTGGAAATCCACCAAGTAGTTTTGCACTTATTTTTCATTTATGATCAAAAAATCTATTGTGCTGCAGGAACTTGATGCTAAACTAATATCCTTTTGTGTCTAGCTATAGACTCTAGCTTCTTGCTAGAGTCTAGGTCTAGGCTACGGTTAATAGAATTTGCAAACGGCTTTAATCTTATACAAACAAAACAGTAGAGAATACGAGTATTGAAACATACATCCCTCCTTGGATCGCGCAATATATGTAGAGCTAGATCCCTGGAACTTATTACCAAGTCCTGAGTCCTGATACGGGGCACCAGAGTTGATGCATATGAAAAAAATTTACATAGGCGAAGAAAATTCTCTGCTGTTAGGAGGAAATTGCCAAACTTTAATCTCCGAATTTTCAGAGGGAAAACATCTCATTGCAATTCAAAGTGAATTCCATCATTCCTTCCTCTCTACATACCCTGTTCCAAAGACCTGATCTCATTCCACCAGGGCATCACCTTTGTACCGGTGCTGCTGGACGGAGATGACTCTCCCGGCTATTGACACGGGGGGGGGACATATCTTTTTCTCTCTCTCTCTCTCTCTCTCTCTGGCCAATATCCGGAAAAGCAAGGTATGCAGGATGAAACTCGAATCGTTTCTGTCACTCTTCCTCCTCCGTATCATGTCTAGCGGGATGTTATTCACGCGATGCGTAAGGATGATTCGTGTGTTTACAATGATTTCCGGGTAATATTTGCTCCGTCCTACTTTCCCGGACCAACTCTTCCTAATTTCAAGCGCTGCCACCACCGGCCTCCCTTACTCCTCTTTCCCCCGATATAGTAAGCTAGGGATTTCCTGGTAATGAACCTCGGGACAGGAGGGACAGGGAGTGGAGTGATTCTTCAATCTTCATCAAGTTTAAAAGCATGCTTGTCATCTCAACTCCCGCATCTACTAACTAACTAAGTCGACTTGATGGGGGTTGGTATGTGTTGCCCTCCTCCCGCTTTTGGATGTCACCACCCGTTAATGTATAGACAAGCTCAAATTAAAAAAGTGGCATTTCTGGGCCAACACCATCCTTTGAGGGGAAAACCAGAGGAATGCTCCTTACCCTTCGTCACATCATCATTCAATTACTCTCACCACCTTCTTACGCAATTTAAAGAGGGATTTAATCAAGCTTGTGCAATACATACATGATCATATGTATAGGAAGGGATGGGATCCGGAAGAAATATTACCACACTTATTTCATCTCTATAAATTCCAATAACATGTCCTCATCAAGTCCTCGTTAAATACAGTAAGTAGTAGTTGTCGCCTGGGATGGCATTAGTGTGTGCATTTATGGTAAACCCTTATAAAATTCTTCTTCGTCTTATCCTCATCCTTATCCCCGTCTCAATGCTTCTTCTTATCCTTTAGCTCCAGTTTTCAGCTTCCCATACATCAATCCTCTTCCCCTGCCCTCATAAATCTTGTACACGATCCCAATAAATTTCACTTCTCCCCTTATCATATATCCTCTCACATTCCCCGACGCTTGCACATAATCCATAAAAATTTAGCCGATATCCACATATTTCCGCAAAAGCAATCCAATCTCTAAGATAAAACAGTCATTATTCTCTCACCCACACACACACACACACACACACACATATACAACCTGTCTGTCCTGTCTCTTCTTCTCGTCCTCCCAATTGCTCTTTTCTCATTTTTCATACCACAGTTGCAGAATAGTCCAACCCACTCTTCTAACGAGGAGTAAAAAACCTCTGCCAACTTTATACTGGATAGTAAGCAAATACGTTTGCCCCAAATTCTTCTTACTTCACCAACACCCCATAATTAATCATCTCGAATATCAATCAATCAATAAAAACTCGTATTGGATTATCCACAGAACTCCATAAAATCATGGGTATGAGTTTTATTTTTAAGTTTCGTCGTTATTGCTTACCTCCAAATGGGTTCCATCGTTACTTTTGATTTCTTGGTATCTTCTTACAAGAAGAGTAGTAGTGTGAGTGCGACTTTTACTATAGATGAAATTGAAATTAGTCTAATGTTCTTCTTGTATATCACTTGTACACTATTCTACGTCCCTTCCATGGTTGGTCTCCACTAAATTTTGTTATTTATACACTTCAGCTTTGGTGCTTTGGTTTTAGCTTGTCCACTCAAGGTAACTCGGATTTCATCAACGCTCTATTTCACCGATAACCACTTAATTGCTTTTCCTCCCACTTAAGCCTCTTAAGATTTTCCCTATCAACGAGAGAGTGCGGAGTACTCGCCAAAGACGTACGAGGAAGATTTCTTGGGATTCTTTAAAAATCAAAACTAGCAAGAAAGCAATAGCGTGGTAAGCCCACTAGACACGTACGACGACGGAGATTGTTATAATAACAAGTGTAAAGAAAATGGTGTAATGTCCATTTGAAAATGAAACAAATCAATCCGCTCCCTTGCCTCACTTAATCCTCCTCATTAAGCATTTTGATTCTAATTTTCACTATTAGTATCAAATGCCAAGGATGTTTAACCCTGGGAAGGATATCGTCTTCTTTTATCTTTATGTCTGCACTACGATTACGATTTTGTTGAAGGAATCTTCCTCGTTCTTCTACTACGGTAGAAGATGGAGTATTCTTGAGATTTTTATCAACACGGCAGTCCCGCGACTCAATGTCCGAACAATTATCATTATTGTTTGTTCTCTTAAGATTTTGCTGTGTGTGGGTGGTGCGGTGGAAGGTATTTCATGGGATATTTCTATTACTTGACACACACACACACAAACAAAAAGTTTATTTACCTTTAGGATTCTTCACGATTACACAGCACACTATAAGAGAATCTAAGAAAAAGATTCAAGCACGTGCGATGAAGGCCCTCGTGTTCACGCACCAACTTTCAAAGGAATACTGAAGAGTTTAGATGATCGTAGCCTGTATTTTCCCTCGTCCTTTCCTTCGTTTCAAGCGTATTCCTCTTCGTTCCTCTACGTTGTTTGTAAATCAAGCGCTGCTCCTTCTTTTCCTTCTTCCTTCCTGGCTATCTATCGAGCGTAAAGTCCGGAGATCTCGTCAGAGTAACTCACTCTAAGTCAGTCACTCAGAGTTGTAACGCACGTTAGGTTGAACGGATAGATAGATGCATAGATTGTAGTAAAGACGCTGCTAGCAGGGACGGAGGAGACAACAAAGTTTCTTTCCATACTACGGACTTCATCTCTTTGACTACTCAAAGATTAACCAGAGGCATTATAGCCAAGTTGAAGCTTTTACATTAAGGTTCCCCCCCCTAGGGTCATCAGACACTCACTGAGTCAGTCAGTCAGTCAGTCAGTCTCTGATCCAGCCTCTGAATCTTTTAAAAGCCCGTACGAAAACATAACTACAATCTTATCTCTCCTTAAACTATCTCTCCATTTCCCGACAAATCACTTGTTTCTTAAGCCCTAATCCTCTACCCCGCACCTTCCTCTTATCCCTATACTTGCTTGCTCTTAAGTGTCTCCTCTCACTATCATCTTTAAACTTTATTTCATCCTTATGCCAGACCCAAGTCACTTTTCTCTGTTTTTTATTTCCAATGTTTGATTCGAGCAAAGTGCCTGAAATCCTTTGAGTATTCAGTCAGTTCCAGCCGTAAATATATCCAAGGGAATCAATTTATATCAGCTCGTAGAATTCTTTGTCCAAGTGGACTGGAGCCGTACTTGGGTGGAAGGAAGGACCGTAAAAGCCCGAGGAAACGTTTTTGATCATATGGATGGATGGAATTTAAAGAATCTTATTACTTTCTTTTCAAGTCACCAGGTTATATTTTAATTCAAAATGTTTCCCAGAGATTCCGGAAAACACTCAACAAGAAATATTCATTTCGTACGGAAAATCGTTTGAGTTTTAACACCCTCATCGTAAACAAACTAGGCCAAAGGATCAAGGGTAAAAATTAGACGAAGAAAAAATTTGGAAAGAAGCATAGTCGCAGCATGATGCACGCACGTCGCTGTCTGCGGTAAATAAACGTTTAGCTAATGACGATAAATACTTGGAAACATTGCTTTCGTAGCTACTTCATCACTTGATGCTACAGCGGAGTTAGCTGACTTGGGTTGGGATTAAAGCTTGAGTGAGACACTGAGTAAGAAACTGAGCATAATAGTTTGGAGCATTGTGTAATATCGTTTCTTAAGAAACCGTTTCTTAACATGTGGTTAGTAAAAGAATACTAACCTGTAATGATTGTGTTGTCAGTGATTGAAACAGTTAAGGATTTATCCCAACTTTTGCCGCTAACCACGTTGACAATTACTCTAAACTAGGATAATGATACATTAATGGATTTTTGACAAGATATAGCGGATCAAGGATGAACAAACAATCACATCCGGTTTGATTCATAGCTTTTTCCAACGATAGTGATAAATGGCGAGGCGCATGGCGCAATGCATAAGTTGCGGAGATTGAGTTATTTTGGATGGAATAATTAAAACGTTTCTATTTACAAGCAAGAATACGCAACTGTTTCCTTGTTATTGTGCGGAGAGTTGGAGGCTTATTAATCATGAGGACATGATCCTCGGATCGTATTTGCTTGTTAACAGGATACTTTCCTTGAACTTTAAATTTCCTTGATCCTTGGTATGAGAAAGAATTACAAGAGTCTTCTTTGGATAACAATGAGTAAATCTCATCCAAGCCTGCAGAATAGTAAAGGCAACCATGAGCTTGGCATACCGAACTTTGGTAAAGTAAACTTCAAGTATAGGATTCTTACTTTGCGAGTTCCGTCATTGGGAACAAATAGTGGAAGCGTTGATTAAGCGTTGATAAAAGCGGCTGAAAATCCGGCAACGTGTTCTATTCTTTCCTCTTCAGAAGATCACATAAGAATCAAGTAGTGGTTGATTGCTGCCAACAATGGGGATATAATATATAATAATAAGAATTGGAAAGCATTCTTAAGAACCCTTCGGGTTGTCCTGTCTTGTATCTTGCTAATATTTAGTGTCGAGTCTAATCATAATCGTAATGACAGGACAACCCCTACCTTGTAATACAAGCTCGTAACAAGTCACTACGAGAGGGCTGTTAAGGTCAAAAACTTTTCCTATCCCATTTTTAGACTGCCTAGGTCATCGTTGAACAATGTGTCAACTTGGAGTCAGGAGCGTTCCTTGAAATTCTCCATGCCTCTCTCTATCTCTCTGTTCTTTGAGTAAACAATCATGTTGGATCCTCCATTATTATGTATCTCATTCTTACCAGGTTGAATAAGGACTTGACTAAATAGTGTGGCAAGAGGGCAAGACGCTGATGATGTGTGATGAAAATTTTGGCGCAGTGTTCCTTCCTCGTTTCCGCATCCAATTCTCCGTGCAGTGTCACGTACACTCCTGGCTATTTCACCATCCTTCCATCTTAGTTGGTGGCAAGTTTTGGCAATCAATTTACTCGCTTCATTATCATCTCGCTCTCTTGAAATCTATCTGGATTTAAGCACGCTCACGTCTTAAATTTCGTTGCCAAGGACATTTGCTCACCGATCAAAAGTCCTTGTACACGCGTTATTTATGTATTAACTAATTTACCACATCCTTGCTTATTTATATCACAAGCAAGCAACTGTCATACTCTTACCATCATGTAATTAAGACGGACCACTCTTGTCCCATAGTAAAATTCCCGCGGGACATTTCTCTTTTCACTATTTTTCCTCCATATTTTATTCGAAAGAGCGGCATGAACAAGAAATTAAATTTTCTAAGCTAGTTCTTCTCCTCCCAGCAAAGTCAACTATGTTTTTACTTTCATCTACGCCCATAATAAAGAATTCAAATGCCTAGAGAATTTTACGTCAATCTCAACTAAGGGCAGAAACGTTCTCATTGCTACGTTCTTTCTCTCCATCCTTGCGATTTTCGTATCACCTTATTATAAAGTTACCGCTGCAACAAATTATCTTTTTGTACGTACCCATTCTTGGGAATATTTGCCTACCGAAACATAATTAATCATGTCAACACCAACCCGGCCTGATCTTATTAATCCTGAATAATATTTTCCGTATTGTCGGAGCCAATATATAGGGATTTTCCCGAGAGATTTTAAAAAAAGATGGGGTAAATATATCACCTTGTCTGTCTACTAAATATTTTTAAGGAAGAGGAAGGGTAGCCTTTGGGAGGACGCTTCGAGTCAGTTTTTGGAAACGCTGTATGAAACTTGCAAACTACATATAGCAAACTTTGAAACATGGTATGACAGGATCAAACCGAGACCACAATTCCTTACGCTATTTTTTATGTTACGAGCGCACGCGTCCTTTGTGACGCTGCGCGTAGGCGCGCCACCAATCGCATTTTTTACTCCCTTGTCAGTAAACCTCCAAGACCTATTTAGCATAATGATATGTCCATTATTTTATCGAAAAATTTCTTATTTCATAAAAGAGCCGTAAGGGGACGGAGACGGAGGAGAGGGGAATGGAAGGGAAAATTAGACGGTCAAAGAGAAAAAGAGAGGTCTGGTCTTATGCACTTTCCACTTTTCCTCCTCGTAAATCCTTTCGGCCGTAACATTCTATTAGCATATCATTATCTAAACGGATTTCACCCAATTCGGGCGTTGCGCCGATTCCCTTTGTTTCAAATTCTTTGCTGGTAATTTTCAAGTATTAATTATGATTTGATCTCGTAAACCCTTGAAGATGGCAGGTTTGGCAATTGCTGCTTGCGATGGTCTTCCGGAATATCCCTCCGGAAGTGGGATCACCAACAAACTAATGAAGAAACAGTGTCATGTCAATCAGCACGCGACAAAGTAATTTGCATTATATGAAAGCAAACTACAGCTACTTTATGTTGTACTCAAAGCTTGTGTATAATACACATGAAGCAAGTTAATAGGTCGGAGAAGAGAAATAAGCAAAACCGCAAAGTCACCCCTGTCTATTCAAGCATTCTATCTTAATAGCTTTATACGTGGTCAGGAATAATGCAAGAAGATACAAACCCTCTAGAATATGTATATATATATATATAGAAGACTTTGTAGACGTTTTAGTCGTTTCCAGCTATGAGTATCAAACTTGGGAGTTAATTTAGATCACAAAATGCACATCATCTCGAACTACGCTGTTACAGTTCTATTCTGATATCTAACTTTGCAGAACCAATTTGATTTTAAATTTGAAACAAGAGCGATAATACTTCCTTTTGTTTACTCGCACTGAATACTATAACCACTCGGGAAAGTAAAAAAAGACGAGGAGAATGAGGAACAATTGTAAATCACTTTATTCCACACTAGAAAATCCCTCGAATTCCTATTCCATATTAGGCTTTTTCCTTTCTAACTTGCTTTACTATCTCATTTATCATAACATGGCAAATATCGACGCATTGTGTCAAGCATATTCAGTATTAACTCCAATGAGGAAATGACTGTCCGTCAATGCTATCCACCATCTTTCTTAACTCCTCCGCGAAAAGTTAAGCTTTATTTGTTTTGTTTTCCTTTTGTTCTAAGCCTGTGTTTGAGTTAGTGATTTCGTTCCTGTAGTCTGTCTGGAAGTTTGTTAGACAGTCTTGCATTTCTCTATTACGTTATGATAACCATCTCAGTGAACAGCTGTGGAAAAAGGATCATAATACTCCTTGGGAAATCCTCAGGAATCTCATGCACTTGAATGTAACACCTCAAATGGAGCATTTAACTCAAGGTGGGTGTTTGATTGTACCTCCAAACCCTTTGTTCTGACTGTACTTGTCGAGATTTGAGAGTGAAATCCACACGAATCTTTGCCGAACAATAAATGTCGTAATCTCGCAATCTACGCCAATATCTATTCTTATGAACTCCCTCAAACAAATCTAGTCGTTCGAGTCATGTCTGGAGAAACGCGTCATATTCTGTTTCAAGTACGTGAACTTGAAACTCTCCACACATAAAAACAATCCTATGCTTCAGTCAGTCAATACACTCCTTGTAGGATAAGATTCCTTTGACATTTGCATACATTAAACGCTTCCGGAAGCGCTTTTTCAGTAACTGTCTATTGTACTGCATACGAAATGTTTCCGGAAATTCAACGTTTCCATTCTTTAACGCTGTATGTTGCTGGTTTGCGAATATTTTTACGACTCAGGAACCACAACATTGCGAGGTACAAGGCAGGAAATTAAGTATTTACTTTAGATAATTGCGTTCATTCCTACACGTATATCAAATTATATTTCGTATTGCCTTGAACTTGTATAATCTATCACTGATTTTTTCGAAAACGTTCAAAAGTGAGTATGGGAAACGGGAACCCACGAATTAAAACTGATTCATTAATTAGGTAAAACTTAAACTTTTTCTTAAGTTGACTGTAAACTAAAGTTAATATGTAGTGACAAATTAAAATGTCAGTCGGCACTACGAATAATGCTCACAAAATATAAAGTGTTAACACTTACGGCGATAATGACTTAAATATCTGTACTCACTTTACTTCCGCGCTAAATACAGCAACTTCGACTGCATTCTTAGCTTTGAAACTGACACGTGTGATACGGAAATAAATTCGGATATGAATTTAACGGTATAAACAGATTGTTCAAGTCTGACTTGACATTAGAAAAGGGGCAGTTTTTGTGACCACACAAGTGTCTAACCATTCACACATGGTCACAGTAACGGAAGTAACATTTTAGCACGTATCAGTATTTTAACTATTCCAATACAAAGGAATTTATATTCATGTCTTCGTAGCTCACATCTTGATCGTCATCATCATCGTCCAATTCCACATCTTCAAGCTCGTATATTGCACTCGACGATGGCTCATGAACCGCACCACGACTAGAGGCTGGGTCGAGCTTTATTAATCCTTCTCGCGCGTCTCGATTATTCGGATCAAGCCTATGCAAAAAATAAAATTCAAAATACTGCGGTACTTAACACATCACTCTGGCTCTAGAAAATAACACTTTACCTGAGTGCAATTGAAAAGTGATCCGCTGCTTTATCTTCCTTGTTTACTTTGCATAACAGTTCCGCTAATTTTAAATGCAACTGGGGAGGATTAACTTGAAGTGAAACTTGCTTCTGTAGCAAATTTATGGCTTGATCGTAAGACCCCTCCTATTATAGAAATTAAAGATTTACATTATTACTCTGGATTTAAGTACTTGTGTGTGATTTCTGCCTACGCATATGATAACTTACCGACTCCCATATATCTACCAGCATGAGTATGGCAGGGAGATATTTTGGATCCTGATTTAATGCTTTCTCCAGATAATTCTTTGCCTTTGGTAGATTAAGAAGATCTTTTTGCATCGCACTGGCACACATCTGAAACGACAACTAATTGAAACTCACATGGAACAATCCACGGAACCAGCTATAATGTTATGATTGTTCTTACTGTAAGTGTACGTGGGTTCTGTCCTAGCTTTTTAGAAGCTGACGTTGCGATTGTTAATGCGTCTCTGAATCGGTTCATGGCTATGTAACAGTCAACGAGTCCTTTATGCGGTTCAAATCTGGATGGGGCGAGCAACATTGCTTCTCGGAAGCAGTCTAAAGCGTCTTGATACTTTTTCATATCTAGAAGAATATGCCCTTTGGCAAGATATCCTTCTGGATTTTTTCCTACAGCATGATTCATACAGTTTATGCCCTGAAATAAATAGTTCCATTAGCCTCGAGTGCAGTTTCAAGAATTTGATACATATTATACATTTTTCTTACCCTATGTGCAAAATGTAAAGCCCTGGGGCTTCTATTCGTAATTTCTGCGAAATAAGCTAAAGCAATCCATGGCTCGCATTTTCGATCTTGATAATTGATTTCGACAAGTTTTAACATTAATTTTTCTAATTCGTTGACTCGCTTTTCGGACCACAGTAAAAAGGCCAGTAAATCCATACCGATCATATTTATGGAATCGTTCATATGAGCCTGCAAAGAAACAATAAAATCAACCCATTAAAATTATAGTAGCTCTAAGGTTATCCGATAATACAATTCACTAATACTTACGAGTTTAAGAGGAACAATTGCAGACTGATAATCGCCAAGGTATAGATGAGTTTTGCCCAGAGATACAAGGACGGAATGATTGTTCATCAGCGGCGTGGAGTCTTGTAAATGATTAAACAGACTAAGAGCCTGCTCCAAATCATTTGCATGGAAGCAACTATTTGCACGTAACCATAAAGCGAACCTAGAAGTTACCCCAGCGTAAAAAATCCTGAATTCAAAACAAAGATTTTAACAATCTCTGAAATCCTGAACTCAAAGCCATAATACCCGACTTACCATTGTGGGTAGGAGAACTTAGAACTTTGCTGCATAAAGCCAATGACGTCTGCTTCCTTTACTCCTATAGACATCAGGGCCTCAATGGCTTCGAGTGACGTAGGGCATTCCTAACGTAAAGATAATTGCCGCCATAAGTATAACACTGTCAATACAATGGATCAAATTATCCGTGAAATATGCATTAAATTGAACTAGACTTTACTCTCAGAACTTCTTTAAAAGATGTTATTGCTGCTCTTTCCATCCCGTTTTCTAGGTATAATTTTCCTAAAGCCATATTTATCCTCGGTGTTCTTTGTTTGGCTGAAATACTCTGGAGAGTTGTCAAGGCTTCCAGGGGTTTGTTACACCGTACGTTACAGAGGTATAACTTGTACTTAAGATCTGAAAATAACATCCAGAAAATTATTCCAAAGGTCTTTTTCCTGAACATAGTCCAGCACCGAATCACAAACTTCTGACTCAGCATACCATTGCAGCAATCTTCTGCGATTTGGTCTTTCAGCTGAGGTGTAAATTTCATCAAAGTTTTATGCATCTGTAACGCTTTCTTGTAAGCAGATTCTGACCGAGGATATTCTTGCAAATTGTATGCCGCATCTCCGACGTATATGAGTACGTTCAAATGTTGAGCTCCAGTCAGTATCTCGGTGCCCTTATCAGCGAGGGTTAAGAGCATTCCACCCTACAAATAATCATGTCAGAATTGGTATTTTATTAACAGGAACCATCCACATATTCTTCTTCAATTGTTTTTTAACTCACCAAACTGAGTACATTTGAGTAAAGCTGCTCGTCATACAATCGGTAAATCTGGTCATACCAAAAGGATTTTGGTAATCTCCCACAATCCATATCCGTAGGAACGGCAAACGAACTCATTTTATCCTGAAAATTGTGAGTCATTAAAATCATAAACGTCAGAAAATTTTGATACACAAGAGTCTATTTGGCAAAGATTAAACACGATTTTCAAGATATATCTTGCTTAAGGGTTAACAGACTGATCATCTGGCATTTACGATAAACGAGGCGAGGCAGACGAAAGGTTAGGCAGAGTCAAGATGAACCAGGAAAGAAAGCAATTTTCTACATAGGGGTACCGGACACTCACCTTACGCAGCCACTCGGTTTATTGTCCAACCAAAACTTGCTGGAAAAGCAAACAAAAGACCGGCGAAAAGAAGAGAATGCTGAACGGTAACGTCACACAGATTTTTCTAAATTAGCAATTTGTTCAGAAAATACCTTTTTTGACCGATCGCACAAAAATCTTCTCGAACTCGGCGATGCTGAGCTCTTTCTGTAAACCACTTCCTTTCCCAAATCCTTGTTACTTAAAATATTCCTTAGAGATGCACAAAATATTTATTTCTTATTAATATAGTTCTTTAAGCTGTTCACTACACAATTTATTACGTGGTAATAAGTAGTTTAGACTTTCCACCCATGTTAGATGTTAAGCGCAATTCTAAAATAGCAAAACGCAACCGCTTTAACTGGTTTTGAGCACTTTCATTGGCCTTTTCTCGCTAGTATCTGCCTACGGCATTAATTCTGCTGCAGCTGAATATAGGAAAATTCGGATTATTTATATAGAAAATTCGATGAAAAAATTCGATGAAACTATGTATCAGTTGCAGTTCAATCAGGATATAGCTTTTACAGCTAAACTATAAGGTTATCCGTTATGTATGTATGCACAGTAGGTATGCGGCGGCTGTTAAACATAAGATACTACAAATTCGCGCGCATTTGTGCTACTCATACCATTGAAAAGCTACCTGCTTCCACTCAATGACACGATCTTGTCCGGTCCGATTCCATTTCTACATGTTCTCACATTATAATTTATCAATGACAATAAATTTTTTTACTAACGCTTTGGAATATTTCATTTTAAATTTCGTTGGAGCCGTACAATTTTAAGGTATTAAATACGGGTGTAGCAACAACAGTAGCACACTTCAGGTAGACTCACGACAAATTGACAGCACATATCATCCATTGATCACGTAAAAGCCCGATCCTTTGCAGCTTTGGGACACTGAGCGATTATCTAAAAAAACTTATCTTCTGATTAAGTTATTGAATTGTTCTAATTCAGTCCCTCATGTCCTGGGTCCTTTCTATGAGAGGGAAGCGACTAAAGGAATGTTTGGAAAATTAGGGTAAAGTCTGAAAAAAGCTGCACAATATGACAAATGTGGGGAAATGCAAAACGTTTCCTTCACAGGAAAGGAAGGTCAAGGTCGGAGAGAAAACACTAACCCTGCCTACTAATTTATTTTTGTTACCGCTTGAATTCTCAAAAGCTGATTGAAGCGTATTGACTGCGAGAATTGGAAATGAGAAAACAGGAAAAAATAATAGAATTTCCTTATATCGTAAATGTTGTACATCCGCTGCTTATGGCTTCATAGAGTCGCTAGAGGACGCAAGAGGTATTACCTGTTTTGCGAAACCTAAACTTCCTGTAGTATCAGGCAGCCCCCAAGTGCTTGCTCTTTCAAGACTAGAAATGTGTTTGAAAACCCCGAGATCATTGAATTCATGATCAACTTTGATTTAAGTTACGATGTAACTCAATCAATTATTATCAATAATTTCTGCCTGTCGAAATTAAGTAGTTTTTATTGACAGATGCACATACTCACTACACTATAACATGATGAGTTGGAGAATAATAAGAACAAACATTAGAGGCGGATTCTAGTGCAAAATTAGCCGAGGGAAATTAGAAATAGAACGGATACGAAAACGTTGTGGGAGAATATATACAGGAGAGAGGCATTCCATAGGAAGAGCATATTGATGTTAAGTTAGATTTAATTATATTAATAGGCGAGGATTATTGCACGAAGGAAGACGCAGCTTTTAGTGTTGGGCATTTGTTTGAGGAGGAGAAAAGGGAAGAGAGCCGGTATACCGAGGTTAATTTAATAATGAGGGATTAATTATTGGGTTCTCGCAGTTTCCAGAACAGGTTCTATTGATGGCTTGATCGTAGTAGGTTTTTTAAGAAACTTTTCCCTGAAATGGAATGAAATAGAAATTAATAGCGTGCATATTTAACCATAGTTTATATTTTACACACTCAAAGCTCGTTAGTTGTATTTGATAGGCAGAGTGGGATAAAAGGAAGGAAAAGCCGGAGTGCATTGAATGAACTGGCCCATGTACATATTTCCCCCAGGCATTAAAATATATGCGAACGTGGTGTGGCTTCAGTTGTGTGTATGTATTGATCTCGTGGTGGAATTCTTTCTCAAGTTTATTCACATCTTGATGGGAAACAAATTACTGATCGCCAATTCCACATCTGACAGCACGAAGGACATGGAGAAGGAATGAGAAATGCCGTCTCTTTGGAACGCTAATGGGTGGGGTTACGAGAATACGTGCATCTTTTAGATTCAACTTAACTACACCTTACAATCATCCCCACCTCCCGTCCCGAGGACGAGATTTCCTAGCACAGAGAAAAAACATTATATATAAACACTTGCCAATTTACCTTTATCTATCCACGATGACCATAATTAACTTGATTACTTTCAACTTACATAACTACCCGAGTGGTCAGCTGCTGGTCCACCACATCCCCCCAAACCTCTTCCAAAGTCTTCATTATTCTTAAGTATTTATTATTCTTATCTGATAAGAGGTAGCAAGTTTCTGAAGGATTCCTTAGGTCATTTTCAAACAGAGATGACCTCGGTCTTTGGTCATCAAACAAAGCCCTCACGGCCTCCCCACTCTCAAAAATCTCTTCTCCCCTAATCGAGTGGTTAGATT
Source organism: Sminthurides aquaticus (assembly GCA_906901655.1). Lineage (NCBI taxonomy): Eukaryota > Metazoa > Arthropoda > Collembola > Symphypleona > Sminthurididae > Sminthurides > Sminthurides aquaticus. The sequence continues at coordinate 2,490,108 of CAJQTT010000001.1, forward strand.
CCTAAAGTCGTCCTAGTCTCATATGACCCTTACTTTGCCAGCCTGTACTACTTCCAGTTGCTTGAACGGATTTTAATTTTTGAGTCTTTCAATCACGCATTTGGATACTGCATTTACAGCAGTTTCAGCCTAGCATCATCCTTGGAGGGTTATCACTCAGAGGAGCATAAATTATTCGAAAATAAGTAAATGCGGCATAAAAATTAAGCTAGCATATTACCAACCAGTAGAAGCCAGCTAATACATGTAATAAGAGTACGCGGCATGCAGTAGGAGAAAAGTAGCAAAAGAAGGAGTTCCTGTTCACATTCTCATTGCCCTTCTTGGACACTTGCACTAACTTACTTGTTTAAATACGCAGCGCCTCCTGCATGACTTTCGCCTCAATTCCCCGTTTGCATATTCCTCAACTTGAGCTACTCCTGTAGCTTTGCAACTAAAAAACTAGCGCAAGAATTTTGCACAAGAGAAAGTTTTTTCACTCGAAGGTTTTGCAGAGGCGTCATTCCTGTTCTCTTAGTAGCCTCCTTTCAATCGTTTTCATTCCATATATACAACATTCTTCCATTCTATCCATCCGCAATCCGCGTACCCCGTTATCTTCCTTCAGCGTGCAGCCTTTAGGACCAAGTTCAAGATTTAAACGTCTTATTTCTGCGTCATTGAATATTGAATGATGCAAGAAAGCAGAATGTTTCCTCGTCAAACTGACTGAGCTTGCATCCATTCGTGGTGGCCAATGGCTGGAACAGCTGGAAGTTTATTTTTAAAAAATCTAGCTGAATTTTTTAGAAAAAAAATCCCAGTATGTCCAACTGTCGGACTTGACTTGCGTGGCAGGGTATGGGAGCGATAGTAATGATTTTAACTCCTTTCTCTTCTGAGTCTATTCCATCAGTTAGTTGTTATCAGCATCAATTTCAGTTTGAAATCTTTCCCATAATACATAGAACAGGACTTGCGATGAAAAAAAATAGAAGCGTTCCCCTCCTTCCTTCCTTCCTCTAGAGAGCTGCTATATACGCTTCACAAGTTAAAGCTAGGGCTTTTTAGTCTTAGGACAGGAGTCCTCAACCAACTCCTCTACGTTCCTCAGTCTCTTCCTCTCCTCCGTGTGCCGCGTCCGTCTATTGCCTTCTCTTTCTCTCTCTCTCACTGGGAAATTAGTAATTAGTTTTTATAAGGTTGAAGGCACGGAGTTGGAACTTGGTACATATGTATGTAAGCCTTGCATTTTAAACATGCAGTATGCTTAATGCTTCCCTGAATCCAAAGGCAAGAGCTAAAACACTAAGCCGTAGATAGACTAAAATCAAGGAAGTTATCCCCGACCGAGATCATATCATCCCAAAGAGCCTATAACTAACATAAACCCGCAGCATCTGGATGCACTATTACGTATTTAGGCGCGGTCATTGCCGAAGGCTGCTACGGCACAACAATTTTCCGGAGCTTGCATATGTACCCCTATGATTTCCTATCTTTGCTCCTCAACCCATCCCTTCATCCTTCCTTTTCCTCTGCCATAGCCTGGGGGGCTATTTTCGATTCTCTGCGAAATGGGTCTACAGCATTATCGCTGGCTTTCGAGTATAGGGGCCCTGAGGATTAATATTTCTACCGCCTAGGTGGATTCAGTCGTCGGCAATCCAAATCTCTGTTACAATACCTCCGATACCCGCACCGTTAATCAATGCCTAACTGCCTCGAACGGATTTCACAGAATATTTCGTCTTCTTCCCATTCTTTCAGGTAGGGGAAGTATTAGATGAGGTTTACCAATACATGTAATTCAATGAGATGCAGTTTGTTTCAAACGTAAGAAATTCGCCATTGCGTGTAAATTTCGTTTTTGAATGCTGATTTAGTTGGTGATATAAGCAATTTAACTATCGTGTCCAAAGTCCTAAATTCTCCATGATCGTAAAAATAGATTCATTACATTAGAGCAACTGTGATTTGACATTACGCGTTGAACCATTTTAAGTTCCATAATTCACCCCTGTTATGCCAATGATTTGTATTGTTGTTATTTTTGACAATCCCTTGTAGTCTACTATGATTAGCCCCGCAACTCGTTTACAAGAAGCAATGTTCCAGGTACGAGTTCAAGGATACTTGTTTGCTGAAATGCATGCTAGTAGTTTTTATCTGAATTTAAAAATTGCATTATGTCAAAAATATATGTAGACTTTGTGGCTGGTAATAGATGGAAATTTATCATTTCTATTATGCTTTGAATGAAGTTTCGTTGTATGCGTCTTTGAATTGCGATTGTGGTAAGAAAGATAGATATCAGAGTACTCTAAGGAACTTTCGGCCTGGTCAAGGTGAAGATAAATTACAAATGTAACTCATTTTCGATGTGGTCATGCAAAACGAATACAATTTTGGAATTAAAAGACTTGCCAATGGACGAATTAGGGTGTAAGACATGAGGTCATTCCATCAGGAATAAATTATAAGGTAAAAAAGTCTGGAACGGAGGATGTTAAAGCATATTTTATAAAGAACTTATTTAATACGTCGAGGAATGCGTGAATAGATAGCAGTTGCTGCAGCAGTAATCGCAAATTGGTTTTCTTTCGTTTCAGAATTTAAATACTTGAAGTATTACATAAAATCATTAGCTTTCATGAAGTCCGGAAACGAAATCCTGGATCCTCCGGATCTCCGGCCAATGCGGGTATTAGAGTTTAATTATATGCGCCGCCGCGTGGGACTGCCGTGTTTAACGCAGCTGTTGTAAGTAAGTATCTAGCTTATTGTAAAATTATTACAACTTTTTCGTGTACGATGTCGCCTTCTATGTTACAACCATCTTCTCCGAGGGGGATTTCAACCGAGAGTTTAGCCATGAAGCCAAGTTTTCAATGAACTTTCCAAACACGAAATACATACATACTAGCGTTGAGCGTGGGGTTTGCGCCCAACTCAAGAATTGAATCCTTATTTTATGTAATAATACGAGATTTCATGTGCTATTAAAATTATTCCTGATTTCTATCATAGATTTAGTTTTAAGATGGATTGCTTCTGCGTTTAAATCGTGAATTTAAAGGAGTTTAAACTTTGCAAAGACAGCAAACACCCTATTGGGTACGTGCATAGGCTGGCAGGTGCTGGGTCTGCATGGTGGTGAATAGCATGCACAGCCGGAAATATTGACGGATGGATATGGTATAGCTGAGAAGGATATAGGAGGAAGTGGCGCATATAAACGGGTTTTTGGGGGAAGGCCGATATATCGGGGATACAGAGTAGAAATTGGTAAATCGGGAGGTCATACATATGCTAGATTTGGCTGAAAGGAGGGAAAAAGGACAGCGATTGCCAATAGAATTAGTTAAAGTAGCGAGTAAAAACTTCGTTACAACAGCCTCCTCCCCACATAGACACACACATACGTCTAGATTATTATCATCATCAGTTGGTTCGCTTTTAATATTCTAAACGTATCACTCACTCTTCATTTTCTCTAAATTACAATTTTAACAGTTCCTCCGCCGAGCATGTATTTATTTAACCAGAAACTAACTAATTGTTCATTTTATTTATTTAGATAATTAGTTACCCTCCTTTGTTACAGTTTCTTATGTTCGTATGCATCTAATATTTATTCCCTCCCAGCCTAGAGCTTCCTTCATCCTTCCAAGACTTGGATTGAAGTAATGCAAATAATCCACTAATCAAATTAACTACAACTAAACCTCCTCCTCGGTTTGTGGATCCGTCGAACCGCTTCCCCGTTCACTTGTGTGGTTTAATTTGCATCCATTATCGGAAGCCCGAAAAATTCAGTGCATAAAGAATTTTCAGACTCTGTTATCAACATGATTGAGAAAATGTGAATTACCCGATTACAGTGATTATCCAATTGACACTCGTGCAGAAATAAGGGATTAACATCGTTTTTGAGAGATTCAAAGGCGGTTTTGGTTTACAAACTTCAGTTATGTAACCAGTGGCGAGGATTTTGGAGTTTTTCGGGACCTCATTTTCCTGGCCATGCTTGACCAAGGATCTGCGGAGAGTAAAAGGGAAGCGTAAGTTATTGAAAACTGATAGTATATGTATATATATATATATTTTCATTGAGTAATTTTGAGGAATGGAATAATTCCACGTTAAAAATTCCACTTACAGCCAAGATAATGTAGTGTTTATTTCCCCGAAAATTTGATTCAGTCAACAAATATATATCTCTTGTCTCTTCACAAGTATTTGACATCCATGAGAAGAAGACAAAGAGCTGGTAAAAGGGAAACCTAGCATTCACCATAGCAGTCGTTACGATTACGAGTAACCAAAGTTTTACAACCGATATATGATAATCACTAATCAGTTTACCGCCCAAGGAAAAGTTTTTCCACATACATTAACCCCACTGGAAGAGATACGGAAGATTACATTGAATTTCATTATCATTAGTTTTGTCCGCTGGATTTATCTGACCGTCGTAGCTATAGGGCTAATCTAGCTGTAGCTATCCAGTTTTGTAACCGCAGATAGGGCCTGACCTGACCCAGTCTCTCAGTGATAAGGATAAACATGTCCCTCATTTCTTAATTTAAATTATTTAAAGTATCAATTTCCGATCTGGGTGCGACTTTTCGTTTCAAAACTTCTTTCTCAGCAGTTACCGCCCACTATCCCACACGTGTTTCCAGAGGTTCATTGAATTTCCTTATTTCATCCGTGCACCATCAGGGAGATCATAGGTCAATCTGTAGGATTAAGGTTCAAGCAGAACCAGCCAGTTCTTTGACGTAGAATTAAGACAAAAAATTATCTGTTTTATCGAAACGTAGACTTGATGATACAGAATCGTTGCAACTATCAGATGTCCTTATTTTGAATCATAATCTTAATGGAAGCTTAGAATTCGATAAAAGTCAAGTTATTATATATATTCTGCTGTTTCAGGACTAACTAAAATTTGAGCGCATTCCCTAGAGTTCAGTGCAACTCCTCCTCCTTTTTGCAGGTGTGGTGCTCATCTAACTTAGCTGTAGACTCATTAACGCTCGTAGCTCGCAACTCTTTTACCTTGGCCCAAGTTCTCTGTCAATGTGAGGTTGCGAACAAGTTTAGGGCTGTCGAACACCGTATAACTAATGGTTCTTTTAAGGAGACGATTTGTCTAGGGCACAAGTCAGCTGTACTGGTATCTTAAATGGACTCTGGGCTGAAGCATGCTTGCATATTTCATGATGATCCTGCAATGGAGCGAATGCTTTACGCATAAAGTGCTCGGAATAAGTTGATATTGTGAGGATCAATGAGAGATCTATATCTAAAACTATATAAATATATATTGATAGCACATGTAGGGGCTGCATTTAAAAGTCGAAATTTGTCTTCCAGTTCCCTTTATCATGGGACATCTGTTATGATATAAAATTGTGATGTGTTATTGTTTGGATCCTTATAATTATAATTAAAAGTGGTAGTTGACGAAATTTATGTATTGTTGCAGCAGAGTTCAGAGGAGAGGAGGAAGCGAATGCCAATTGGGATGCTGGTGCTAAGCTATTGACAAAGCAGGCCGGCGGAAGGAAGAAAGGAATCCAGTGAAAGTTCAGCAAGAAGATAAATAACCATACAAACCATTATCAACCACCCCTCTCCCTCACTTACTTGACGACCTCAATGCATACTGTGGAAGGTGAAATGCAACCCCAGTTCTTGTAGTGTGTGAAACTCGTGTGCTGGCTAGTGGAAAATACTCGTTTTGCCATCCAACTGCGTACGTAATGCTCTACAGTAACTCTTCGCGCGGATAAGTTGAATGTAAAGGCGATTGAAAAGCACAAGACGGAAACTGAAGTAAAATAATAATCGAAAATGGTATAATATCGGTAGGATACGTTGTATAGAACGGAACAAGATAATCGGTATTCACCAATTTAAGTGCCTTTTTTCGGTTAAACGTTAAAAGTCAGTTCTGTGACTTTCGGAACTTAAATCACTCGATAGTTCTCTCAGTGACTTGTTAAATTTTCCGTTCAAGTTCGCGATATTTAACTAAGTGTGTTAATTTTCTCACGTTAGTCAGAACGGATCAGTTTTTCTCCATGCTGTAAAGACTTGCGTCAGTGCTACTTCCATTATTTATGTGGCTGATCGATTAATTTATTAGCCTTCAGTTTTGCAAAACTATAAACGAGTACATTCTGTCAAAATCCTTGCCGCAGGACCAAAGATCTTCTTTTAGGCTATGGTAATAGACGCAATCGATCAAGAAGGGCTATCCTCCTCCGAATGGGTAAGTTTTATTTCGTTCATTTAGTGACTTCTGCCTTACCTGTTGTAACCAAAAGAAAATTTCGAATTATTTGTCTTTACATGAGTTAAAAAGTTTTACATGCGATTATTCACCTTTTTTCTGATGCTTATAGAGCCCATTTAACATGCGCCAGTACAACTTAAGTGTTTTGAAGCCGCCTGTGAGCAAGTCAGCGGGAGCAAGCTCTACTAAAGGTTCGATGTCGTACACATCGGCTGCCAAGTCTTTGGATCTCCTTCGACAAAATCTTCAGCGTAATATTAACCAAGAAATTAAATCCGTCATATCGAAATATATAGACGTAAGTTCTCAGTCGTTTGTGTTCGCCTTCTTTTGCGAATTGAATTAACAAGGGTTTAACTATGATGACTATGATTCTGGTTATTTTCAGCTGTATTTCAAACCCGGTATCGAGAATATCAAAAACAACTTAGGTCCCGACTCTGTAACAGAGGATCATATTCAAAACATGTGCCGTCAAATTCTAGAAGAAGCTAAAAGAATGTACCCAGTGTACTCTTCCTCGTCTCCGTCCTCGTGCAACACCAGCAGTGCAATAGACCCGAGTGATTCGGACTATCAAAGTAGTCAAAATAATAGCAGTAGTGGTACCGATGGAGTCAAACTTCCTTTAACGGTATTTCCTCATGATTTATTTAAAACTAAATTGAAGCCTGGAAACGAATGAATTTTGACCGTGACATTTTTGCTTATTTGATTCATTAACCTTTTGTATTATTTTTGGTTGACTACAGAGTCCGTCGTTTGGTATCAAGAGAGAATCTGACACTGACTCCGAAGCCAGCTCTTTATCCAATGCAAGTAAAAAGTTAAAAAAAGGAGGTAACAGTAAGACAGCCGGAGGAGGACCCGCTAATGCAACTAAAAACAACGCGAATAGTAACGCTTCTACCGCTGGAACCAACTCTCCAAACAAACCAAAGAAACCATCTGGTCCGTCGAGGAAACATGTTGCTCAATGGGATATGAGCAAAATGACCACCGAAACTATGTTCATCATGGGAGCCAAGTAAGTACTATTTATAACAGGGGATGGATGATTTAATCGAACTCAACCGATACATTTGTTAATTTTCTTTTAATACTTTGTTTCCTACAGGGCAAACAAAGCTCTTGGATTTGCCCAAACCCGTGGTCGTTTATATGTGAAGCATCCAGGCCTTTTCAAGTATGCAAGCGACTCGGACGACAAGGAATGGTTATCCAAAAATAAGCTAATGCCAGCAACTGGTGGCAGAGCATATATCATGCTGCTGGAAGATATCGAGAAGCTAGCGCGGGATAATAAGTAAGAATACAAAATTTACAAGTTCAGTCAGTTGCACTGAAGATAAAGGTATTTTTATTCGCATTATTCCAAATTTACAGACTTAATGTCACAATCAACTACGATGATATCAAGGGCTTTCGCGTGCCTGATTTCATTTTATCCAAAATGAAGTCGTACATCACCACATGGAAAAAGCAGTATGCCGAAGAAGCACAGAAGACAACTACGTCCAATAATCGAAATCGTAATCAGCAACCGAAAGCTAATACTGCGGTGAACTCTAATGTTAATCATAGCACTACAACCACAACTACGTCAATACCGGCGACAACCGTCTGTACTACCACAACAACAAACATTAATTTGACTCAGCTCCATCCACCACAACCCCCGCTACCTCCGATGCCGATGCACAACCAACCGCCTCCTCAAATGCAACATCCCAATCATCACAGTCAACAGAGTCTCAACAGTTACCACATGGGTGGGAATCCTCAAGGAAATGTCATGTACGAGCCGTCTTTGATGCCTTTAGGTTCTGCGCCGCAATCTCATGAAATGACGGATATGAGGGAATTCATCCATATGGAAAAGCCGCCGCCATTATATCCGGGTCACTCAAATCACCAGCAGCCTCAAGCACTTCAGCAGCAACAGCAGCAGCAGCATGCGATGCCACAAATGCAGAATCACACCGGAGGCTATATGCACTCGAATCATATAGATCCCATAGAACAGGCCTTAAGCAAAGGAGACTGGTCTAATGTGTCTGATAGGAGCCTACTGCAATATGCCCTTCAAGTGAGTGAATTTCGTAATAATTTAGTTTAATATATTTACTTTACTGGAGTTTCAACCTTTAACTATGGCTTATTTGTAATCACAGAGTTCGAGAAATATGAATTCGTGGGACGAATTCGATCTTATTGATCCAAATGGGGCATTAGGTCCAGGAGGAAACTTGGGGGAACAGCACTCTCCATTACTGCAAATCTCACCTGACACAGGCGCTCATCTCGCAGCCCCTCCGATGGGACCGGTGAGTCCAAACTGTGAGCTGAGCGCAGTATTGGATCAAGCTTTTCAGTACACCGATACTTAAGGTTCAGCTGTTGAATAATAAAGGCAATCAAGATTGTTAGCTAATTAATAGTTTAGTATAGGTCGACATAAGTAGTTTGCATTTCGGAAATGCATAATAGGACTTGCTTATGAATTTTACGCAAGTTGTTGTATTGTAAGTTGCGCGAGCAAGATTTCTATTTATTCTTTTTACGAAGATTGTATGTATTTGTGATTCCTTTTAGTATTTTCGCACTTAGATTTTTTCCAATTTTAAAGGTACAGCGGTAACTGGAATCTAGAGCCGTAGATTTGCACAGTTATTCACCTTTGTTGAAAATATCGATATGAAACAGTACTTGTTATCAAGTATACCAGGTGGAATTATACACAGAAAGGTAGCGAATACATGTATGTCCCTCGTTTCTCCCAGGGCATGTATGGTTTTAATTAAATGCAGCGATTCTTGACCTCGACTACCAAGCTGTAGCCTATACGGGTACAGGTTCATGATTTCTCGTAGCCGAACGTTGTCGTAAATAGTAACAAGAAAGTATTTATCTACACGTTTGTACACTCAGTAGTGTTAGGTAGGAGCACACAAAAGAATATTGAGCCTATGCGAATATTTTGAAATAGAGAATTTAAAAAGTTAGTATGACGCCTCAGAAATGGAGCGTGTACTTAATTGCCTTTCATCGTTTGAAACTGTAGTTGGACCTTCGACAGACCTCTTAGTTCAAGTCAAATGAAGAAATGTCGAAACGTGTCACACTCACTGACTGTGAGGCAGGTCGTGGCACAGGATTAGGAACGTGCCGGTCTCAGTTATTTTCAAAAAGCGATGATAGTTGTAGGAATGTGTAAAAATAAGAAATCCTTCATTCATACTCTGATTCTCAATTGTGGAAATGAAACGGCCACTAATGATGTTATCTGAATGAATAATGATTCTGTGCCACCACGATGACTTTAAACAATATTATTTATAGCTTTACTACTATTGTAGTCTTTTTATTGATACTCGTATGGCCGCAAATTGATTCTTACTTACATAACCTTATATTTAAGATCCCAAAAAGAGTGAATATTAGGACCCGCGTTTGTATTCATGGCTATTTATTATTTATTGTTTCTCATATATATCCTTAATATATAAAACAATATATGTACTAATTTTATATATTTTCGTCTTTTCAAGTTATTCGTTTGTAATATTGTTAAGTTCTAGAGAGGGATTTATGAAAAAGTGAGAAGGGAAGCAGTGATTAATTTGAACTGCATGATATTTTAGCTCTGCGTAGGTATCTTGTCGTAGACAACGTGTCACAGTAATATGTGAAATACAAATCAATGAAACTTGATAGAATGGACTGAGTGTACAAAAACCCTATAAAACATCACAAGTGCTTATATGACCAAATATATTAAATTATGCTGGATTCATTTCTCTATTCCGGTGAATTCAAAGCCATGAATATAATGGAGTCAGTGCTGAACAAGTAACTCTATACATTTTTGTGCTGAGACAAAAGTTTATTGTACAACATTAGTTTACCGAGTCTTAAACATATTATTTCTTCCACTCTGTTTCTTTTCTAAAAACATCTATATATACTCTCTTTGTTATACACCGTAGAACTTATAATTGTTATAAACCAAACTTTGCCAACAAACGAAATGCAAGTCTTTTACTCAACATCATCGAGAAACATTCGTATGTTCTACTTTGACATATCTCACCCGCGGTATGCCATCCCCACCCCATTCACACGACGTTGACGCAGATCATTCGCAAAACAATTCCTCGGAAAAGTATTCATTTATGCAGTTTTCCCTTCGAGTTTAGGAGAAGCATCATACAGCATCAGATGCTTGGATAAATTGCTTCATAAATAATTTCATTTTCAAAAAACCTTATATGTTTTTCCACCGGATTTGTTTCCACCGCACCGACACTAAACGAGGTCCAAGCATCTCACAAGTAAAAGCATTTCAAATGCAGTACCTCATAACTTCTTTTGTCTTTTGCTCGCTGCACTTAATGAAACAAGTACTAACCACTAACCACACTAGGAAGGCTCAGGAAATACTTAATTAGTAATTTGATTTGAATGTTGTCAAACCTTCCGGCAGTTGTACTCCATGCCTGTCATTATCTTACGTTTTACATGTGCCCTTTGCGTGTTACCCTGTATTAAAGAATTGTCAGCTGAAAAATCGCCTATGGTTCCGACGAGGGTTGTATGGATCATGTCATGTAAGGATTTTCAAATTCCTGTTTTACAGAGTTGAAAATGTTAACACAAGCGCAATTTTTCCAGAACGTTTATCAAAATCAGAAGTTAGAAGTTTCAACTTCCCATGTGACCGTAAGTTAGAGAAAATCTTCGGTGATTGCTTCAAAACATTGGGCTCATCCGGTGATATGGCGAATGTTTAAACTGGGTCGTAACCTGATGCTTATTTCTTCTCTTGCCCCAAAGTCTGTGGCGGTTCAAGAAAGGCGCTTTCTTCTTGCAATTTTTGCAAACTTGCAAGTCTATAAACGATAGTCCAACTTAGATCCACGATCCAAGGAACTCATGTTTTCATCGTCTCGCAAGCTACGCGTCTCTGAAGCTACTTGAACTTGAGTAAACGTTTGGATAAAAATATCAGCGTGCTTACAGCGTTACCTTTCTCGCGTTTCATTTCGTCGTGAACTCTCCAGTCTCCAGTACCACTTATTCTACAACCCTCCTTCCTTCGGCTGCAGACGCGGGGTACAGCTGACATAACTTATCTTTTAAACGTAGCAACACACATTCATATATGCAATTTTACTTTTTGCAGTACAGAAGCTTTTGAACAGGATGGATTGATTGTAGGAATTTTTTCATCCTAGAGCACAAGTAATACTGCTGGTAACAGCATTTAAACTTATTTCCTTAACAAAAAAATTAAAGCCCGCGCAAGAATAACAAATGATGGTTAAGATTTATGCAAACAAAACTGGAATCTTTCATGTAGAAAAGCTGAAGTTCCCAAATAAACTTGAGGGGAGGTTCCATTGGAGAATCTGATTTGTACATGGGTATATAATTATATACACGTATCAGAGGAGAAGGAGATGCTGGTGTATAAAGCGGAGATATCGTCAATTTTAATGTACTTACAAGCGTTCATAGACAGCAAATATTTGAAAACATTACTATATAATTACTGCTGTCCTTTTTAGCCTGAATATACTAGTTTCAAGAATCGCTGCAATGTAATCCAGATGTCTGCTAAATGTTTGAACGTTTTGCCTTGTTAGCACCACAGCATGCAGATGTTAGCGAATTTGCAAAAACACTTTACACGTATGTCCAATAATACCGATTATAATAGGAACATCTTTTGTGTTTACGTCAATTGCGTTTACCATTACTACCCTTATATTCTTCACATGCGCGTGATACCACAGATTTGTAGTTCGAGTTTTAGCTGTTTGTCTTTGAATTGTGAAGTGCATAATCTTTGAATATGGATGAGTCTCAGTTTACTAACTAATAAGTTATGGTTAAATTAACGGTCATGCCATAATTATCCAGCGCTTGATGAAACATACTAGTTGATACCATTTCGACAATAGTATAAATACAGGGAAATTGACAAGAAAAAGAGTTTTCCTAGGAAGGAAAGGAAAGCTATATAGATTCTTTCGCATTAATTTACAGGATAAGAGTATTGGAGACACTTTTTCTCTTAAGCACAATCTTTTTGAAACATTAGATACATATTATCATCCCGTTTGACCAAAGCCACCTGCGATTCGCCAGTCCCGCTCACATGATGACAACACAGGTCATCCAAAATCATTCCCTGGAGCTGGAAATGTATTCATTTATGCAATTTTTTCCATCAATTTCGGAGAAGCTTCTGCCACTTGAATAAATTTTCTAAAATAAAATTCAATTTTCAAACACTTTGTATCTTTCTTATACCGGGTATTTCCTTGCCAACTGTTAAACCTAAACGAGATACGCCAAGCGCTCCTCTCGCAACATTTTCTCAAATGTGTAATTTAAAAGAAGGAAACCCTCCGTGCGTCTTCCAAGGCCCATATTTACTGCGTGTGAACAAATGAATTGCACTTTAAAAGGTCAGTTGGACTTGAGTCGTGTCAACCCCATAGTGCGTATTCTTTGTCTGTCACACAACCTCATTTTTTTACATGTATTGAGTCACATCACATCCTGAATCCTGGGGTACAAGCACAGTATATACTCCTTTTACAATTGGCATGAAAAACTTGCAAGTATATTACGTACCTAGACTGGGTCTCAGATCGTCAGATCCCGTGTAATGGAGGATTAGGATTATGGAAAGCTTTATTACCCTTTCTCTCTTGACGCTTCCGCCTTCTCTTATTCATATATCAGGTGGGAGCGCATTTACCGGGTCATTGAAATTCGAAGCGATAAGGATAAAGACAATTTCACATGCGTAGAGGATGTTCATTGCCAAAAGACCCTGTTCCTTAAGGACCATTTTATTCCTCTTCTCTCGTTATCCCAATCTCAATACGCTAGCTCGGGCTAGGAATCTCCTAAGTATTCTGAATACCTCTCCAAGCAGTTTTGGCCCTGTGAAGAAATCAATAACGCTTAATCGTTTTTTCCTATGTATTTCAGTCAGCAGGAAGGGCAACCCTATTTTCCGATTAGTATCCTTTCCACATCTTATTATCACACTTTCTCCTAGATCTTTTGGCCTCTGCCATCCCCCTACTTGGCCTGTAAGGCTTTGTTTCCTACATGCGAGATAAAATTCAAAATTCCAAGAAAAAACTTAGAAGTATTGTTTGAATTCTACACTAACAAAGAATGGAATCTGTTACCCTATTCCCTCGGTAAGCACAATTATGTACGAGAATTTACAGCTCGCGAAGTTGGAGAATTTGTTAGTATGCTAACTAAGGGAAATTTATATATAGATGAGATCTCGCCTGGAAGTTCGGAGGACTAGGACTGGAGGATTTGCGCTGGGAGGCCGATGATGGGAAATGGAGAAAACAGAATTGCAAATCCTGCATAAGATTAGTACATATTCTGGGAACTCATAGAAAATAATGTTGTGTTCAGAGAGAGAGAGAATAGTTGGAGGCGATAAAGAGAAAGAATTACCCATTCTTTTATTTCCTACATTCATTCTGAAAAGGAGGGAAATGAAGGAAAGGTTACATATAGAATTTGTAATTTCCGATTCTTACCCAGTCTCCCGCTTTTATTTCTTTCCCTCCCTAGTTTTGTAGTTAGATTCAAGGAATTCGCAATAAATCAGCTGGAGAAAGTTCAGATGCTTTATGAAAATTCTGGAGGCTGGCTGGGATAATTTCCAGCCTCTCGCCTCCAGCAAGACTTACTGCATCTATAGTTTGAGGATGTGAGACAGGCAGGCGGATTAGAGGGTGGTGCTGTATAGGTATAACATACATCAGTAGACAAGCTGATGATGTGAGTGAGGGAGTTAAGCGATTACATTCGGAAGGAAACCTAGGAGAATTAATAGTTGGGAGTGAGAAGAAGCTTTTGAGAGAAAATATTCCGATTGAAGAGCAAGGAAGATCTGTTAAGGAGGGGATTTATAGAACAAAGTTTAAAATCCGGGACTAACTTTTCCCCGGTCGCCGCAACACGAGAAGAGAAGCTGTTTATCAGGAGGCCAGAGGGGAGACAGTGTCGTATTAATATGTAGTTGGGTTGTTGGTTGGTAGGAGAAAGTCCACTCGTTTGTATTTTCTCTCTTGTTTTTATCACTTCTAGGATGCATTCATGCAAACATGCCTAACATTACAAAATTCTCTCCTCCACTTCCCAAGCACATGTCTCTTTGGAAAAACAAACTTTCCACTTTGTCTCCCGGCTCTTTACTTTCTTCTCCTTCTACCATATACTCATCTCAGTAGAGGACGGGACTCTGTATGGGGCCTTGTCTCAGATTTTCTATCCACTCCTCACATTTTTTTCTTTTTTAAAGAATTTATATGCATTTTCCTCTTTCCGGTGCGCACAGAGTGACAAAAATCACCTTATTTCCTCCTCCACATATCAACCCTTTACACATGCTCACGCATTCAGAGGATCCACTACAGCTTCGTCTTCCCAGTACCATGATTCTTTCCACAACTTCTTCTTCTTTGTTCTCGTTCGCTAGACTTCTACTTTCTCTTTCTTTTCGCCACAGCCCAGCTATGATCCCACTGTCCACATATTGCAGACATTGGATGAACCCTATAGTCTCTTCAGCCCTTCCCTTGCCCTCAACTTTCTCTTTGTAGAAGAGATTCTATTTTGCGGACTTTCGGCCTACCAGGAGGAGTACCATACCAGTATTCCTTACGTATATATTTCTCTTCACTCTTTTTGTCTAGGCTTCTCTAAGCTCTAGATGAAATAAGCAGAAGAATTTCGGTCATGGTATGAGAATCCTTCATCTTCTCCTTTCACTACTTTCGCTCCACTCCTTATTTCTTGCCCATATCTTTTCCGAACACTGTTCCCATTTCCCATATACCGTGTCTAGCCGGTCCAATCCTCCACCTCCATCCCTTTCTTATTCTCTCTTGCGCTAGCTCTTCAAGAGTTTTGGAGTCACCAAAAGTTCTAGCTACGGTTCCTCCAGTTTCTGGAACTTATTCCCACTCTTTTATTACCGCCACTCGTTCAAGTATCGCTAAACGACCCATTTCCTTCTTAATCAAAAGATTTAATTCCGCACTTGACTCATGGATCCCAGTCTCCGCTTCCTTTATAGCTCCCTCCAACAGCGTCTCAACAATAGCGCCACACATACACCTCCCTACATAACTGCAACACAACTTTCTCTCCCACTTATCACCGACACCTCAATCTTATTACCTCAGCACAAATTACAAGCCCCTTCTCGTATCCACAGTCTCCCCTCTGCCTCTTCTTTCTCCTCCTTACATCACATCCCGTTTCCTTATTCCTTAAATTAATTCTACGCAAGGCTTGAGCCATTTCCGCGTTCAAAATTGCATCTTCACATCTGAAAATATGGAATTCTACCAAGCCATTTTTCATTAGTCACTTTCCGTTCCATCAGTCTAAAAGCTTTCTATATCCCACTCGGGGAGTAATCAGATGGCTTTAGAAATGGTAATTTAGCCCGTACTCCAGTTTGTGGTTTGTGGGAATTGCTTCAATCCCCTTTCTCGCTCTTTCTTTGAGGTAATACTAGCAAAAAGGCTTTTGAGAAAGTCCGCTTTCTCCTTGCTACCTTAATCACTTATGATTCCTGCTGCCATCCAGGAAAACGAATATTTTACACACCGAATTCTAGAGGTGCAATTAAGAAACAGCATTTTTCTATTCTTATCCTCTGAAACAGCCAGAAATATGATCGAGAGAAAGTTATTGAATCATAGCGTTGTCTACTGCTCTTTCCCCCTTATTCAAGTTATTAACCGCAGTCGTGGCGGACAGAGGCCTTTTTCATTTTGTTTGATTCGGCGAGGTTCTAAGAAAGCGTAAACACGTTCTCTCACTTGTGCTTTGAATTGGAAGTGCTTTGATATCTTGACTGGGTTTATATGCAATCACGATATGCTGTACATAAGCATGAATTTTGCTGTAAAAGTGAGTACTGGTAGAATGGAATAGCGGTCTCCTGGTCTCGGATTATCCTCGAGTTTAAATGAGCATAAGGAATCTAAGAGCTGCCTTCTTCTGGAGCAGAGAGAGCACGTCCTGAATTCATTCAATGATTTCGCGCTTGACTTAATCCCATATCCTTTATCTCCTCCTTCATCCACTCTATTAACTTAATTTCCTTTATATTTAATTACTGAGACAAGGTAAAGCCATTTACACGGATTTACTAGATTTCTCCTTATATCCTCTCCAGGTACTAGTACTAATCTTATATTTTTCTGTTCCCGGAATATATTGTCTCCTTTTTTTGATATTCTCAGGACCCGTATTACAGAATCGGACTATGCACATGTATGCGAAGTAGAAAGTGTGTGAATGAAAGTCTTCCAGTTGCTGCTTTCCCTCTGCGCCATACATCAAAAGGAAGTTGTATATCATGTAGGATTTACGTACTTCTATCCAAAAGCATTCTTCCTCATTTTCCACGGCCTCGTCATCATGTTACGGAAGCGTACATATTGGTGAAGTGTCCCAGTGTCCGTTAGCTGCTAGATGTTTGTATCTTGTTAGTCCATTCTTTCTTTGTGGCAGTCATACTTCTACTTCCGCCGGGAGGGTTCAGATTCCGCATCTTGGTTTCTTCATATCCGTTCCTAAAAGCTCATTACGAGGCGTGTGTAGAATTTTTTAATATTTCCTTCAGTCGTAGCCTTGAATCCGGGAAGAAAAAAGTGGACGTGGTTGTGGGCTCTTGGGACTTTTCACAAGTTGGCAACATCCAAATATCCCAACGCCAATTCCCAACCCTCCTCCAACAACCTTTGCAGCCACAAATCAAAATTGGGCATGTCCGAGTCCCTTTGGTTGCAACCAGGCACGCTAGTAGTTTATATCTGCGTTAGCATTTTTTCATCTCCAGTCCTACACGCCCCACGTCACGCTAACTAAAGCGCTCTTCCAAACCACTCGATTGCTAAGACCAAGCTCCCGTTTCCAGCAGCTATGGGAGAAAGTACACTCGTATTTTCTTTCTCCTTCACCGGGCCATCCTGGCTCCTAGAGTCCTGGTAGGAATGGCTTGTGTTACTGGATTTGAAGCTAAACTTGGGGCCAACTTCCATATCCAATTCAGGAACCTAGCCCGTAGGACAAATCAATACCTGATCACACATACTCTTCACTACCGTCCTTATTCTCTATACTTGGTTCTCTTCATAGCCGTATACACACTTTCTCCACGGGATTTTCTTTACTTTCTTCGTACATCTACACGCTATCCTCATCTCACGTAGAAAATCCCGGACCCATCGCCGATTTATCCTATCCTGAACTACGCCTACACCTCTCTTCTTTTTACTTGCACCGGTTTCAAGTTTCATGGAGGCAGATAGTAGAGTCGTAGAGTGTAGATCCAGCAATGAGATTACTTTAGTTTTCAACCTTGAGCTTCCCTTACTCTCCCATCCAGTAGTTGCTATCAGCCAGCTACTCTGCTCTCCTTTACATGCTTCTTTCCGCTCCTTTCCTTCCTGTTTTCCAACTTGTTCCCAGCAGTTAGTCTCCTCTCTACAATGGAACTGCCCTTTGCCTGGCTGGATCTTGCCCTTCACGAATTCTCGCTCAAATCAGAAAATCTTAAGACACAGAATCAATTCTCCTTCCATCTCTCACTCCAATTCCATTTCTCATTCCACCGCTTGTACCCAAATTCTATCATTTATCTCTACACCTATTTTCCACTCCTCCGTTTACTTCTACCCCACCTATCTACTCTTTTCGACTTGAAAGTGCATCTTGCCTCTGCTCTACTTTATATGCATAGCTATGAGCTAACAGCAGCCACTGTACCCGTCTACAGGTCTACTGTCTACCATCCTTTTATTTCGACTAGAATACAGAAAATCCTGTTACACAGTCACATCCTGCTACATTGTCTAGCTCCAATCTCAATCTTGCTCGCAATTGTATCACATTCTTTCTCTCGCCCCTATGTTCAGTGAGACCTTTCTCTACAGTCACAAACCCTATGGCCTATGCACGCCTTTTTTGACAATCCTCACCACGTTCTATAAGAATAATCAGACATGAATGCATTCGGAGTCAATGTTTTCTTTTCATCTTCTGCTAACTACTCAGCTTCACGTCTCATCTGCTCCTTACTTGTTCGGCTATACTGTATGTACACTGTATATTTATGGTAAAAGCGATGCCATGCTGGTGTCACCTTACGTTCAAGGAGTGGGGCTATATTGTCCTTTATCAGTCTACATCACGAGCCCTCTTAAAAAGGTTAAGGTCTTTGCCATCTCCCCTTACAACCGCACTACCACTTACTGACTTAGAAAAGGAGCGGATCCTGGCTTAAAGGCTCATAGAACTGGCACACCTTCTTCAACTCTGTCAAAGACTTTCTCCACACATACTTTTACTTTCTCTTTAGCAAAGATAGAGAATATACAGTAAACGGTATAGTACAAGAGAAAGTCAGAGCTGGGAGTGAAAGTCCTGGCTGGACGGGCCTGTAGATATGATACGTACTAGCCGGAACTCAATCTCTCTTTCTCCTAGTTTAACATGGCATCTAAAACTCTGGTCACGTATTCAGCATCTCTTCCATTGCACACATACTACGCCCCATAGTTTTGCTGAAAAGAATTCTGATCTGAATTCTTCCTCAACCTCTTTCCACTTTGTTCAACACAATGTCAATATGGGCTGGATATACGCAAGCCGGGGAAGCGTAGAGCCTACATAGGCTTTTATGTCCGCACAACAAGAACTGGAGAAGAAAAGGCTTTCGTCGTACGTAGCCTAGTTTCGTTTTAGACCCTGGCCTCGGTCAACCTAAAGGAAACATGCAATTAACAAGGAGTGAAAGCAAAGCCCTTCTATGTTACTTTCTCCCCGAATAACATGTCTTACTACAAGCATCATCTTCAACTCAATTTACCCATCACTTTATGTCGATCCTCTATGCTCCTTACACAGCCTGTTTTAAATCTATCATGCCATGCCAACGAGCCCACCGAGGGTTTCCCTCTCGGATCGGATGGCGGCCTTATATGGTCTGGCTGCCTTCCGCATGCACGCCTTTTAGAATGGAAACAATGCGATGTAAGGTCGTTGAAAAACATTCCATCACTTCATCCATGCTTACTTCATCCTCAAGACTGCCCAGCATGAGGAAAATAGCCGATAAGACTTAAAAGATTCCTCCCGTAAGCGTGTTCAAGCAAGAGTAGTTACCCGGGATTTTTTATTTCCTTCCTTCTCTCGAACAAGCGGAGGAGGAGGGCCGAGGGCCCACACGAGCCGATAATATTATAGAGCCAAAAGAGTTTCAAGATAACCACCTTTCTGTACTCTACCTTTCTCTTGATAAATGCCATAAAACCCTACATTTGGAACCTCTAAAACCTTCTCTGCGTAGCTTTCAATTCTGCTGTACTCTGTACTTTCCCCAAGACTCTAACGGAACATCTCTAAGAGATTCAGTCCTCCTCCCATCCCGTGTTTCACTTCCATCTCCTCCCACCCGCCTTTCTCCGGCCTCGACTTTATTCTTTCACTTCTCCGCCTTTTCTTCATCATGAAACCGCAGGGGTTTTTACCACACTACCATTCTATTTTCCCACCTCACAATACGTCCCGACCAGACCTACTCTCCACCTCGTTATCTTTCCCGTATAAAAACCATCTTGGCACATAACAATCCTTGACGACCCATCCTATCCCCCTCCTTACTTTCCCTTCTCGTCCAACTTGTATACGTGCGTAAAGACTGAGAAGAGAGTATTTGATTTTTTCTTAAATAGGCTCTATCTTACTTGTCACTAAGTATCTAAGAGTTTCCCACAACTCTCTTCCCTTGTTTCCTCCCGCACATTTCTCTTCTTCTGCCTTCCCTCAATCTCTTCTCTCAAGCTCGCTCCAAGCAAAAGTCGCACTCATTCCTAACTAGCCTACAATACAATACAGCCTCTACTAGACTTACCCTCACACTCACACCTTAAACAATTTCTCTAACCAGAACCATAAGTTTGAAGTTACCAAACCAAAGATTTGCTCAACTCCTCTCGAGCTCCTTCCCCTTCCTGTCAGCTCCAGTAATACCTAATGGGAGTGCAGTTAGACCCTACCTATGAAAATTAATTGCCATAGTTGGAGTAATATAAAGCTCGTGTTAAATTAAAAGCGAGTTGTGTGGCTACGATACCTTTGGAAGTGTATTGATCCATTTACCCTGGAATCCAAGTCATTGTAAGCAACACAGCAACAGCCCTGGAGTGAATAAAGGTGTATTTATCATGTATAGATTTAATGGATGTGGGCTGGGGCTGGCTAGGGTGTTTAGCGGATGCTTTGAAATGATGACAGCTTGCGGTTTCCTTTACAGTTTTAGGGAAATGTTTCAAGAGAAATTTGTGGTTTGGAAATGCTTTAGGCTTACGAAGGGAGAGAAGGGGGAGGGAGGTAAACTAAAATACTATTTGCAGGGGTGGGGGTGAAAGGTATATAGTGATGAGTATATAAATCGGAGGAAGAGTTGATGGTGGGATGATAAATATTGATATTATTTCCTGTGTTTTTGAAAGGGTGTACACACGGTACTGGCTGAGTGTATCGGATTACCTTGTACAGCCTTACGGATAAGCCTACGGGTTCATGATATTGACAGAAAATGCTTGTGGAGATTTGATCAAGTTTTCACTGTATACGATCGAGCTTGTATGTATAATTCTTGAAGGTTTGAGCTTTTCATTTTTGGATTCATTCCTCTCTGGTTCATTGATTCCTTTTTAGGAGTTTCTATCTCCTGTTTTCTCTTCCGTTCTCTTCTTGTTTTCCACCTGCACTGCACCCAACGACCCAACCTCCTTGTCTCATTAAGGTGCGCGCTTAGTGTATTGGATGGAATATAGGAAGAGGGAAGAAAGTATTAGGGGAAAGACGTCAGAGACATTTACCCAGGATGATAACACATTCTCCCATATAACTTAGTTCCTGTGTAATGTAGCTGAAGAAGAGGTGGAAGAGGAGTGAGATACGAGAAGAGCTAGTCGGGCTTAGAAGTTGTCCCGGACGGAAGGAGGGGAATCCGGCTTTCTCTCTCTGTTTGCATGCAATGCATATACAGACCCTTGGTGAAAGTCTGGGAGGAGAAAGGGAAAGGAAGGGAAGGAGAGATATAGAGTTTGGGAGGAATGAAGAGAGTAGTAGGGTTAGAGTGCGCACTCAATCCTTTGATTGCTGTAAACACGTATAGTAATAAGAGCGGATGAAAAATCCTTGGTTGCCAACCTTTCAATGTAGAATCCTTTGCAGATTGATTTACATGAGGAGGATTACGCGTAGCAGTGGAGCTCGAACCCTTTTAATTAGATAACATTGGCTGAGTCCTAAAGCTTTCCCCACCACCACACCACAATCTTATGGAGCAGAGAGAGAGAGAGGGAGAAGAAACCCGTTGGTGGAGAGAAAAGGTGATTACGAGCATTAAACACGCTTCACCTATCCTACTCCTACTCCACATTATTCTCTTCCAATACTTTCACCCACCTCCATCTCTTTCCAGCCATTCCCATCCTCCAGCCCGTTACGCCCCGCTAAAAATATTCCTCCGCAACTAACTACCAATATACATCCCTCCAAGCGTTCAGCACTACCACATTTCTTGGCAATCATCCTCATCCTCCAAGTCCTTGCTATTTCAACCCTTTCTCCATCCTCCTTCCAACGTACTTTCTCCAGATTTTTTCCCTCTCTTTCCTTTTTTCCAACTTACCAGCACTTTTTCGAATCATTTCCATCCTCTACAACATATCCTTCATGATACCATCACCTTCTCTTCACTCCATTCCAACCTTACATTCTCGTCCTACACTGTTCCTCTAACTACTCACTACCTATGTATGTGTTGATTACTTTCTCTTCTAACCTCCATCTCATGCTTTTACGTGTACGTACATCTTCTTTGCTTCCTCGTATCTTTTTTCCTGCTTTTCAAGCTTTGCTGGCTCGTACTTTCTCTATTCCAAAGTGAGGTAGTATAAATACATTGCTCAGTTTTTAACGCAGCATGCAAGATCCAAAAAGCAAACAAATTCTATGAATACATCTCTTTTCCGCTTGACTCTATCGGTCCTCACTCGCACTTTACACGTCCTCCGGTATTTAGTATTTTGATTCTTCTTTATACTTTGCCGAGAAATTCTTCGTACCTTCAACTAATCCAAAAAACTTCCTTGCAACTTTCTCCTAGGCAATTTCTGTAACCTTTCTTTGAATAGCAAGCCTGACCTCCATCCTACTCGATATTTAAATCATACAACCTCTCTTTTGCTATTCATTAGTTAGTCAAATCTATGCGATGTTCTGTGTAGCTATCTCCTAATTTTGGGTATTCGTGATTTCATTCTCCATTGAGCCTGAACTACAAGTATGCTAGTATGCATGTTGAGTTAAATGTCACCAGGAATTTTCTTCTCAGGTTTTCAGAAAAAAAATAAAAAAACAAGGCCCCTTTATCATTAAAGGTTTTTTGTCTAAACCGCTTAATGTGATAGAACGTTGATATAATTTAAGGAAAACTCAGAGGAAAATAAAAATCTCAGCCTGCCTTTACAGTGCAAACCCAAATGTGAGTAATGACAGTGTCATAGCTCAGCTAACAGCTTGCGTATTATTCAGGGAGTAAAAATCTCCATGTTTACTAGGTTGGTGCGGTAGAATTCAAGAATGGAGGGAAGGAGATGGGTGGGGAAATGTTTGGAGGGCTAGCATGTAGGAGGGAATTAAGCTTGTGCCTCCTTAAAAGCTACCATGTATATACGGCTTACGTCCGGCTTTTTACGTAGCTCGAATGTGGGAGGAAGGAAAGCGGGTGGGGTCAAAGTTGAACGCTTTGAGGAATCAGGAGAGATGAAAGCTTATGTATAAGCTCCTTCTTTAACTTTTTAGCCAGCCAGGTGTTTCCGACTTCACGTCCTCAACTTATGCATTACTTCTTTTCATATTCCCATCCAACAAATTCTTCTCAACTCAACCGGATTACTTATTTCTTTTCCGGCGAGCCTTTCCATCACCACCGACAAGGACACGGGAGAAATTCTTCTTCATACTTACGCTTAGATTAGTGGGACGTGCAACTAATGCATTATGCATGTATCCCATTCTCTTGTCATCATGTCACCTCTTTCTTCTTCCCTCTTTACCCACCCATATTTGTCTTTTATTTCCTCCTTCTCGCTTCTCCCTTTAGATTCCTTACCTTCCGCTTTCTTTTCCGTATCTTTTTCTCCATCCAAATTTTGTATCCATCAACATTAACGCTTTTCTCCACGAATCCCCCTTCAAATTTATCCATAATATTGTTTCCTTCTGCCATTTTCTCTCCCATCACATCCATAATTTCAAAATTTTATTTTCTTCTCCCCCCTATTTCTCGTTTGGAACGTGCTAATCTACTGCTTTCTCCTTGGCCTCAGCATGCACATTGTGTTCCTAAACGTCGACCTCTTATGCAACCAAGATTAAAAGTTCCCCTTTACACGTAGACTATTTTTACATTCAATTAAATTTACATAAACGATATAACTATAGTGTTGCTTTCATCCAAGCTAGAATCCGTATATGTATATACGCATGTATACATATGTAATCATCGGTACATTTAGCAAAAGTTATTCGCTTTATAGGTTACAAGCCACGTGCAAGTCTGTACTGTATACGTCGGACAATACCCACGAGAGGGCCTTTGTATGAAGATGGTTCTTTCGGTTTCGGCTGCCTTTGATTTCTGTTAAGCGCATTGTAACGTGAGATGAGAACGGGAACACTGTTCCATGCATCTGTCTCTATGACTGAATTTAACCTTTTAATTTTGTCTTGTCCCCGTGGACTATTCCATTCGTATAGACAAAAATGTGCATCTTATTTTCGATCCGGGCTGTACATGTACTTCCCGTGCAAGTCTACGATTGCAGCTTGGGTAGGATATTGCTGGATTGAATGGACTCCAATATTGATCAGGAACGATCAAACTTGGATGGGAAGGATTTCCGCTTCATCTTTATTTTTCTTCTCACCCATATCAACCAGTTCTCTTCCATTTCCGTTATTCATTTTTCTTTTAAGCATCAAACAATATTCCGCAACTCAAGAACCTGTAACCTCAAGAAGACGCCATGCGTTAGTTGGGAATTAAAGCAAATACGAGTGGATTTCTCTTACGTTTATCCCAGACTAATATGTTATATTTCCTAAGCTAACCTGATAATACTGTGAGAATACAATAGATTGTGGGGAATTATGTCTCAACGCCGTCAGTAGTCAATTGCAGGTGTCACCCGGGCATGGCTCTTGTTTCCTTAAGAATTCATTCAGTTGTTCCTCCGAAGTGCCTTTTCTATTTACTTACGTACTACTAGTACTAGACTAGAGACTGCGTTCCCCAGGCTTTCTCAACGCTGGAAAATGAATATCATTGGAATCCGATTATAGGCTTACATCGCCTTACATTGTATGCCGGTGGGTTGGTTGAACGGAACTGGAATTATTTATTAATCTGCTACCATCAGAGACTATTTATAGAATGATATGAGTAATTCCTAGCGGAATAAATAAGATTAGCATTCCTGGTCGTCTCTGACCTAATTTGATGAAGTATTATGCAAAGCGTAATTGATTTATTTTTACGTACTTGTTTTTTTAAAAAAAACTCGATTAAAGTTGGTGATATTTAATGGATGGAGGAAACCAGAGTTTAAAGGAGAAGCTTTGTTTCGTTATGTAACTGTAAATGCAGTAAAGAAGAGATTTGAAGGTGATCTGTTTTTATGCTATGTAGAGAGGCTCTTGGAGCGACCATCTCGTTGGGGCTGCACTCATGTCAGATCCTACCCGGAACAGGCTGCCTAGTGTGTATAAAATATATATAGTGCCCGTTGCCTGACTTGAATAATTAGGAAATACTTTGATTACAGTATAACTGACTGCTATTATTTAATAAACCTTTAGCACACCTCAGTTACACAACTTAATCCCTTGGCTAGAGTAGATCCCTATCGGTTGATTAGCTTACTTTAAATATACTTCAACGTTCCAAGTTGCACAGCTTAGCTCACACACGTCTGTATCTCTTGCACGCCCGAACTGGAAGCCCCGATTTACCGGAAAACCTGCGGAAAGACAAGGCTAAAATCTAACGGACAACAACGTCCACCAACTCTTACTCTACTGCGCGAAATTACAAATATTACCATACGCTATTTTCCTCTCTCTATGGGCTAACAGGCATAGATTCCTGACAATCTCGTTGGCGTTTTGCGTGTATGGTGACCATCTATCTTGATTAACTGTTTATGTAAAGGATTTAATATCTGTATTTTTCGCGGTCACCTTGTGATTAAATTTCGTGTATGTTTTGGCGAGAGGAGAAAGTAGTTTCTTTGACATGTTTTTTCTTTTTTGTATTTTTTTCAAATAGCCACAGCAGTAATAGCTAGGTAGAGACAAGTATAGAAAAGTTGGCATTGCTTTTGAAAAGACGATTTCAAGTCTTCTTATGTCCTGGGTGGTAGAATCAAGGGAATGGGGAAAGAAGAGAAGGAATGAAAGAAAATAGAATTTTCTCCAACTTTCTCCTTCTCCGACGACCAATCTCAGCTGTCTCTAGCCGCAGTTGTTTGTCCTTAGTCCTTCTTTTGCTGTCGGAAGAAACTCTGATGCAAAGAATGGTACTAAACTTGTTTCAAATTGTTAGAAAGCCTCCGTTTTCCCACTTTTTACGTTTATACATATTTATTTCATCTCTTTTCCAGCTCCTGTTTTATTCCAAAAAATGTAGCATGTCACCACCTGTCAAATGTTACTTTTACTTCTTTTGCCTCTCTGTTTTTTTTAATAAATTCCCTGATTCCTATGTCTTCCCTGCGTCGTCTTGGTCTTGGTACTTGGATCTTTTTATTCCCATCTGTCTACCTCTCAAGTACTCGATCTATCTCCATGTTCTTCAACCCCAACTTA
Source organism: Sminthurides aquaticus (assembly GCA_906901655.1). Classification (NCBI taxonomy): domain Eukaryota; kingdom Metazoa; phylum Arthropoda; class Collembola; order Symphypleona; family Sminthurididae; genus Sminthurides; species Sminthurides aquaticus. Next base: position 2,516,416 of record CAJQTT010000001.1, read on the forward strand.
AAGGGAATGGTACAGGGAGTTTTTTAAAACAGATTTCATGAAAAATTACCCAAATCTCTTTGTGCTTTATATTATGTAAGATTCCGCAATGTCCAGCTCTACTGAATTATATCTTGCCTGTCTATAGGAGTGAAAACATTACACAACAGTATTGGTTCATCTGCCCCCACCCGCAGCTACATATGTATAATTGAAAGAAATACTTGTGACATAGTTTGGAAAACCTCTTTGGATTTTAAGAATGTTAAAGTACCATAAAAGTGTTTTATTTCTCGCTAGTGTTTGATTAAATGCCAATTTCTTGATCTTGTTCAAGAAGAAGAAGAGAAAGCGATAATTTTGTTTCCAAAACTAAGATACCAGAAGAATGGTGTGAAACGTCGGTAAAATTTTTCGCCTGCTGTCGAGCAGATGAGCGTTCTAAATGATAATCTGCTGGAAGAGATTAAAGCCCAGTCGTCGTGAGTGTAGATGATTGTAGTGTGGAGGAAGAGGAGGGAAAGGCGGAAGGTCGTTTAAAGTTGCGGAAACTTGTTCGCTAATCGTCCAGCTGAATGAGATTCTCACTAAGGAAAACATGTTTCCCAATTTAAATATAATTACTTTTGCCTGTATTTCATGAGCTAGCTCTAACTTACAATCCTCCTCTTTTGCACAGGGTAGCCGTAGCCTACGTATATATTTGAGAGAAAGGCTTTCGGGAAGTGCCAAGTGCCAAGCTATCCTCCCATTAATTTCTTGTACAGCCCGACCAGGATTCTGGAAGGAATTTATGGAGCTCAATAGAGGAGCAAAAGTTAAAATAACAGTGAAAATTAAACTCTCTTTTACCATTCCGCTTTCACCAGCCTCTCATTCTCCTCCAGCAACTTTCACCAAAGTAAACTTGGACATTTTATCCTGAAAGCTTGAGCACAGTCAGTGAGCTGCTTTCTCCCCTCGCGGCTCTAGCCTTCCTTAAGTCAACTTCTTAGTCAGTGCATACACACTGGGTCCTGCTCTGTCTGCTATCCCTCTCCTTACACATCGTCCCGTCAGAAAGAAGGGGCAGGAGAAGTGGGCAATTTGGAGGAAGCCTGAGATACGTTTCACAACTTTTCACAAAAGACACGGACCAAATCCTAAACTGAGTTAGACAGAGACAATTTCCTCATTCAATTCTCATCTTTATCCTCGTTTATGATATAAGCATAGGAATCCGTTGCTGAGCTTCTCTCGTACTTGCAATTTCATCTCCAACTCTCGCCCTTCCCCAAGAAGGGTAAATGCCAGAGTCATTCTTAATTTCTTATCCAAGACTATAACATTTTGAGTAAGCAACTAATCATGGATTCACTCTTGAGTCTCTTCTTACTTCTCTGGACACAATGAGAAAAGAGGGCAGCATCTATCTATCTACTCACTCAAAGACAAACTACCAAGACAAAATAAAGGAAAAGATAATAACCTCCTTACAATAATCCTTTGTTAGAAACCAATTGACTTGGAAGAAATGATTCCATTGTATTTCACTAACATTCCACTCCCCTCCTTTCACATCTCTCCACCTATTCAAACACCTTTCTCCCCTTTCTTCATCCTTGTCTCCTTGCCCTTCTCTTCTTCCTATTCCCATATCTTACTCATAGTTCCTTAGCAAGTCCACCTTATCCTGGATTCCTCCCGTTGTCGTTCAAGTCCTCCTTGTGGAACTGCTGAACATTTCCACATTGTCATCTGTTTCCGAAGCATAAGTAGAGGAACGGGAAGATCTGTTCAAGATAGTCGAGTGAAAAATGAAATTCCAAACATTTCCCTCCTGCGTCATGCAATAAAGTTAGCGTCCCGCCAATCCCTGGCTTTAACTCCGGATGGAATGATGACGTCAGGATTCCCAATTTCCAGAGGATTCCGTTCAACAGGATTCACATTGGAAGCTAATGGGAATATGAGGTTGAGATAAGAGAATATGTAGGATAAAGACTAGGATGGAGGGCGTTCATTCTCTTTGAAGCGTGGATATGTATTTTCTCTCTACACAAAAGACTTCAAAGCGGAAGCATTAGGAGAAAATTGATAACTTCTACTACCTATCAAGCCATCATCATCCCTTGGCTTTTGCTGTAATATACCATCCACCTAACTTTCATATCCAAGGATGAGTTAAGAGTATTTTAAGTATCCTATTATTATTATGTTGTGATAAGTTTTCTAACGTAACAAGATCGGAGAAAGCTGCAAGCTTGACTTTTCTTAGCATATTTATATCCAAGCTTCCCGCGCATTTCCACATGCTTCTGACCTTTGACAAGATAGATTAGGATGGAGGGATATGGTGAAGGAATTATGAGATGCCCTCTTCCCTTAATGTGTATCGCATGTTCTACTTTCTCCCATAAAGCTGAATCATAACATTTGAAAAATTTGTAATGTGAACCGAAAATGATAGCAGGAAAATGATAGTACTCCCAGGCCCATGTCACAAGTATCCCACTTACAAAAAGCGTGCGTAATGTTTCTAAGTTTAGAACTGGAAGAGAAAGTTCCTCTTCCTGCATCTGTATTAAAGTAAGGGAACGAGAGGTGGAATATAAACTTAAAACACGAAGTACGTTATTGTATTAAGAATTTCAGGTTAGGAATCCAGGCTACGGGATTTCATGTTTTAGATAGGGAACGTATATGTATTAATCTAGAATGATGATAGCGTGGGATTGTTGTGTATTTATTGAAATCAGAACCTGGTTTTTGAATGAATATATACATTGGAAAATTTTAGAGGCAATCATGTTTACAAGATGAAATACTTTTTAGCGGTTACCATCATCTGTTTTCTAATTATTCTAATGCGTATTCACTTTGAGAAAGAAGAGATTCCCCGCTGATGGTAATCATGATAGATTCTTTTGCCTGCGGAAAATATAATAGGGAAGGAAAGAGTTGCTGTAGTACTGGAAGAGAAGGATGACGGACTTAAGTGTCTCCTGATATATAGTTGCGTGCTTTCTTGCTCCTATTCTTCCATGCTTTCTCCATAGTTGGCCCCCTTTCTCTGACTGTGAAGTAGTATCTGGAGCAGATTTATTTATGGGCTAGGCTCCATGTAACTTTCTCCCTTCTCTCTTTCTCCTATCTGGCCACCCAGTTTTGGGCATAATAGTCGACTCTCTCCCGGAGAGAAAGAGATGAGATGACGTCCAACATGTACGCATTCTCTGCTCTGGCAAAGGTAACCTTCACTTGACAATTCAGAATTCTCTCCTCCCGCAGTACAATAGACTATATCCTTCCCATTATACCTCCATATCCACCAGTCAGCCAGTTGAAAGAGACAATAATTTTACAGCTCAAGTCAGTACCACGTATTTAAAGTTCATACATCCAATTTCCAGGCTCCGCTGTCTCCAGATTCAGCCTTCCCACCAAATCATGCATTTCCACAACCACCGCTACCACCCAGAGCTTTCTCCGGCCTCTGACTTTCTCTATAGCCGGGCTTTCTCTCCTTTCTCTATCGTATACTTTCCTATCACTGTTGGATTCCGTAGCTCTCCACAGTTTTATTCCCGCTTCAGTATTCACGGCGTCTGCAGCATAAAGAGCCATTGACGTGACTCTTTGAAAACCTGGCTTATCCAGCGGATAATGCTCCCTTCCCTAATATACTCAGTGTCTTCGTGTTTCTCTTCTTTTTCCACGGCCAGCAAGCCTTGTTACAACTCGTAAAATTTCCTAGCTGTATTCTAATTTTTTCCAAATTTCGAAAATGCTAGTGAGCCACGGTATCTAGACCCGTCAATGTCGACATCATCTCACCATTACCATTGCCTCTTCTTATGTTTTCTCTGGGGGGCTGCTTTAGGTGCTCGTCCTGGAAAACGAAACTGCAGACAAAGCGTGTCCCTTTTATGCACAACATCTGCTTCACTTATTTTTTCCTCTACCGTTTGTTCTTTCTTTCGTCCAGCCTTCGTCCTCATCCTTACTTTCTCATTGTAATATAATACAGAGGCAGCTTTTCCTTGCAATCGCAAGTAGTCGGACGGAGCACTACGAACAATTCTCTTGTCCTTGCACCTTTCTCTCTCTCTCGAGTTATTTTTCCATATCCAGCCAGGGATCACTTGGCGAAGAGTTAAATTTGTGTGCTTGTTTTCTTTTTATCACGTTTTCTCTGTCCTTTCTCCGAACTTGCGTATCCTTGAGAGACCAAGGTATTACTCTTGAGCAGGATTTGCCGGATGGAAACCCACTCAGCATTTTTCGAAACTCTACAAAACAGAAGAGAAAGTGACTCTTGTACGTTTGCAGGAATCCCAACCTCTGCTAGGCTAGCCCTTCTGCTTTCCCCGTCTCTTGCTCCTATGATTTATGAAAATCGTTAAACCTCTCTTCTAGTATCATGGGAAACAAAGCTTTGGATCGCACACAATAATTCTCCATGTCACCACCAGAAGATCGTTAGAGTCAAGAGACAATTCCCAGTCCCGCCTTTTCCAAGTCCCTCTCCCCTCTCCCCCTTATAACAGTCCGCATAATCTCCATCTCTTCCATCACAATTCCTACTTAATTGCACATGATTAGGGGGCGCATTTCCTAATCATCTAACCAAAAAATTCCAACAACCGTTATTTTCACGGTTTTAGATCCAAGTTGTAGATCAAAGCCTGTAAACTTTATTTTTTAAAAAACTATTTCTCGAGGGAGCAACCATAATGTCTAAGCGAAGATTTTTTGTCATATTTTTTTTCGTTGAATTTCAATAAGTCCTCCCTCCATCCTCCTTGTCTCTATCTCTTCTACCCCATATACTATCCTTCTTTTTCCCTTGAGGAATTTACCATAATTCATCTAAACTTATTGATTGCCTCATGTTCCTTTCCCCTCAGACTTTCTCCGCCAGATTCGCCATTTACCTTTATAATGTAGTATCGATGGAAACATTCAAAGCGTTCTTAGGCTTTGACGGTCTCTTCTTTCCCATGTCCAAAATGTGTGGGGAAGGTAAACAACAAAATAACCCGTCTCTCTTTACACACGTAATCTTCAAACTCTTTCGGTTGCCCAAGGAAGAGAAATCTTGCTTTCTCTTTTGCGCTTTCCCGATAAATTCTTTCAAATCTTGATATTGCATTCATAGAAAAAACAACAATGGAAGCGTACTATCATTTGGCATTTTTTACATTTATTCGTTACTTCCTACATAAAGGAACCAACCTTTTCTAATATATTATTGCTCCCATGGATCAATGAAATACTTTCTCTTCTTTACCTCATACTTCTCTTTTTCTTTTCTCTTGCTCATTTGTACAACCAATATTTTCCCTACTCTATCTCTTATCTGGAGCCCTTCTGCACACCATCAACATGTATATAACTAGAATTTGAAGGAACTCTGTCTGAACTGAACAGATTTTTCCAGCGATCCTTTGGGCTTCTTTGTTCCAACTTAACAAAACCAAATGCTGCATTTTACACATTTTTCCCCTGCCAAGTTTTCCTGCGTTCGATTTTGTGAGCGTAAACTTTCGTATTTGTTGAGCTTCTTTCATACCTTAGCCCTTAACTTATGCTCTCATTCATCATTGCGCCGCCACCGCACCCTTACTCGGGGCCTAGCCTAGACTATAATAATTCCCCCGCGCCCTACCTGTGCCTGTCTCACCGAGTAGCCCAGTAGTGGGCAATTTCTTTGAGATGGTGAAAGGACACGCAAGATGTGTGTTAACCATAAACTATACCACCAAATCCCTCAGGAATCACGACTCATTCCCAACATTCCAATCAAATAAAGCATTCCGACTCCGACATAAAACACCAATTGAAATCTTCTCATTTCCGACCCTACTAAATCTCAGAAAAACCCATAAATGTTCCTCTGCCTGCAGCAACTAATAAGAAACGCATCTTTTTTACTTTCTCCAGACCTTATTGTCACTACCTTATTCAACCTGTTAAAAAGTCTCTCCATAAAGCATTCAATGATCCCCATATTTTCCCGCAATCCATCTTCACCGTTCGTTTCCTTGCTTTCTACTCTCGTGCAAATAAGCTTGAAGAACCCCACCCATGTATTTTACTATGTCTTATCCTTATCCACGTTCTCTAACCACACTTTCTCTCATTTCTTCACTTTGTTAGACCCTCCCTAGTAACTCCTCGTATCAGGTTTCAGCTCAGCTTTTTTCTCGTTTCCATCTTTAGCCCTCTGCGGTGGTACATGACGGAGGAACAAATATACCTATTGAAATATACATTGAGCCTCTAGAGTCGTTTCTCTGCGATATTTGGTTCTCAAATGGCAAAAACGTAGCCTAATAATCTATAACTTTGGAAGGGCATGGAGAAAGGAAAACACGTAGATTTATATAAAGCGAAGCCTGATTCCTCCTGGGATGTTTGTATCAGTTAAACAAGCCTCATTTTAAGATGATGATATGTATTCCAGAATCTCTGCTGGGATCCGATGGTTGCCTTAAACACTATATTCTATCTTGTAAATCGGGTTTCCCAAAACATGTTACCAATCCAATCGCAAAATTTTACTCTTCAACTTGCTCCTTCTCCAAAAATACGTGCATTTTCGGACACGCATTATTCTTGAAAACCACTTTTTGGATTTTGGTATGATTCAAATAGATGTGAATATAAAGTCTGTAAATTTCATTCGCTCCAAGAGTGTAGTACCACAGTACGCGCCCAAAGGCCCTTTGGCAAAGGGCATGCAACCTATAGAGAACTCGAGAGAATATAGTTTGTCCCTTGTCTCCGGATATTGATTACCCATTACCCACAAATATTGTACACTACCCACCTAGCTAGTACTGTCGAAGTTGGCTAGTCAATCCGCATTGTCTGAGGACAATTTGTACGTTATTCCGCAAGGATATAGGCAACAGAAGTGAAAAATATTTGATGAAATCCTTCTTTCACGCCTTTATGCTCGTGTCACACCATCACCGTAACTTTCAGCTGCCGGCAAGCTAGTATTTATTACCACCACTCCTGCAGTTTCCCCTAACTCTACAGTATGTGCATATATTTGGATTTGTAAAAAAGGATAGTTTAACTCTAGCAAAGAGCTTTTTCCTTTTTGGACCTTTAGATTGAGTTTAGTAAGCTGTGTAAAGTTTGAGAAATTCGACAATCATCATCATTTACTTTCCATGACGAGAATGTTTTGAATAGCCAATCCATTATTAAGCCCGTGTGACCCTTCCAGTTGTAGAGAAAGCTGTTAGAAAAGTGGACTGGAACTAACCCGGGTCACGAAGAGGGCCAAGGAAGCAGTATGCGATAAATCCATGAAAATCTTCTTCAGTCAAGTTTTACACATGAGAAACATGACCATTTGGGTGCACGTTTTTTCAAGCTTTCCTGCTACACGTTTATCATCCATTTCACAAACTCTGGCTGGAGCTGGAGCACTTTCTCTTCCTGCACTAGCTCGTTTCCTGTAGGTGTTGGGTTTAGTTGAGACGGAGCTGGCGATCTTGTTGTGATTCAAATTTGAGGACTCGACATTCGACAAGTTTCCTGGTGGAAATGGGGGGGGGGGGGTTCTTGGGGTTCGTTCAGTCAGAGCCAGCAAGCTCGTGCATGGAATTCACGGGTTTTACTTTTTACTCAATTCTCGGCCTGGGGTCCATCTACATGAATAAAGACATGTTTCGTGTCCCACACTCGTTTTTCAAGAGCCCCCTTCAGAACGAGTGTCTGTCGTCAGAAGCTCTATCCTGTTCTGGCCTACCTCCATCTCTTTCTACGTTCTACTTATTCGGGTGCTTGATTCCTTCGATTCTCTTCCTTCTTATTTTATTCGTTCCTGTCCCTCAACTTGCGGTTCTCTCTCATTCTCTTGGTTTTCTTCCCTCCTTCCTGTCTACTCAAGCCGTCCTCCCTCTCTAACTCTTTCCTAGATTCTTCTGAAAGAGTCCTTGGAAATAATCTCTTGTCGAGCTGAGCTAGAAGTCGCTTATTCAGCTTTCTTCAATCATCCTCTCAGACCCAGCAGCTCCAACAACTGCATTGCAAAGCACTACTACTCACTCATCCTTTGGAAAAAGCACCTATTCAATGCTACCACCCTCATACCTCCCAGTTCTTTCTCCACTTTCTCCACTTTCTCCAAGCCTTCATCCCACCCAACTTGAGCTCCGCATACTTTTGTCCTACCCAGATAGCGATAAGGAGAGAAGAGGAGAAGAGTACGTGAAATAATTCCTTCTGTCTATATACTCGTACCTCAACTTTCTAATAAGAGCTTTTGAATTGATCAGGGAGCGTGCATGTAGTCAGATACTTCACAAATTTCTCTCTTTTCCTCTGCTCTGCCTGCGTACATTCATGCATCTATAAGAAGGACCCCTTGAAGGCCTTTTTCCTTTCCCTGTCCAATATACATGGAACGAATTCACTCCAAATAAAAAATTCAGACTATCGTATCCGTTCCGTTGCGGAAATCTCATCCCAAAAATTTGTCATTCTGTCGATAATATCTATATAGCTAAAATGTTCATACTTTTTCGCCTTCTTTTATTTCTTTTCGACCAGCTGCTGAGGGTAGAACTATTCCTTGGAAAGTCGTGCTGAGTTCTCATTTCAGTTGTGAATGCAGGGATCATCTCCCGCCGTCTCTTTCTCCGTAGTGGATTTCAATTCTTTTTCTAAAAATCATGATTCATTTATTTCCCCTATTTTTCATTCCTATCAAACTTGCTCACTTAGTAATCTTCTCTAAACTTTCGCCTACTCTTCCTCGCTCTCTCTCTTCTACCTACTCATTTATAGAGTTAAAAGTTTCTTCTATTTAGTCCTTGTACATGCATCTGCGTACAATCATCCTCTATATGGCAACCTTTCCAGTCAGTCAGCTCTCCCGTATTAGGCCACCCCACACTGAAATCCATTTAGCCCTAATGACAACCTTTGCAAATCTCTTCCACCCAACACAAAACCTTGCCTGTGAGAAGCCCATTAAGATTCCACCGACCGGGCCAATGTTCCCACTCCCACCTATTTCCTTCTCCGACCCAATACCCATTCCATCCTTCGATAAGAATGAAAAGCTCGTCTTTATTATCTTTATCTCTTCTCTCCGTCCCTCGTAGCAACCTATATAGTCAAATGAGAAAACTAGGAATAGGAATAGGAACAAACTGTGCAGACCTATTTTATCGAAACTCAAGCCTTACACTTTACACCCTACGTGCAGCCGCCTTTCTCTTTAAACGTAGAACGCTGTACATACTTTCTCTTCCTCCACTCTCTCTCAACTCTTATTTCTCTCGTCAATACTCAATTTTGTTCAAGAGAGCCTGGGTGTGGAAGGAAAGGAGTTGATGTAGCATTACGATTAGACTTCCCTTCCTTACGTACCTGAGCTTTAAAAACGTGGGAGCTACCTCAGCTTGTAAACCTACAGGATAGGGGAAAGTCAGGAGAACCAAAGGTTTCACTCCCACCTTTGTCGATTCAAAAATATTACTCACTTTCAAACATTCTCTACATGTGCCTCCAATTTCTTCCGGGCTTTTTACCATTACTTTTGAATACAGGGTCCAGTCTTTTCACCTCCACATTTCCCACAGCTACCTCGTAACCCAACCTCTGTTTGCTTTCTCTGCAGCCTACATCCTATTTCCTATCAACTTTATTTTCCTCCTCCATCGCCATCAACCACCACATGGAGCTCAACCTTCTTTTGTTCCTGATTCAATCCATCTTCTGCCTTTCAATCTCTACCCAATGCATACATAATCCAAATATATTTCTGCGCCTTTCATTTTCTTATCTTATTTAGCCGGGAGCGGTGCTGAGAAGTTGCCAAGTCTACTCGGTTTCTAGAAATACGTCACCCCTTACAAGTCATATTTCTTACTCTTTTGGAATAAGAAAGACTTGGAAAGCAATCAATAATATCAATTCAATCCCCACAAAATCCATGAAAACTCTTCAAGAATCAGACTTGACCTCGCATCTGCAGTACATACAGGAATAAGAATAAGTTTTATCGGAATATAACGGAGGACATGGTTTGTAAAGTTTACACTGGTTTTTATCACTGTGATCACTGAGATGTCACAGCTTCAAGCTGTAGAAACCCAGCTGCAAGTTTTCATTCAGTGTAAAATGCTAGAAATCTCATCCTTCTCTACGCTCGCTCAATCAGTTTACGAGGTTCAATTGCAATCTGTTCAGATTTCCCTACAAATTGTTATCACTATCAAGTTTCTTGCTTGCAAAGACTGCTAGGAGACACTTTGCTCCAACCGCTGAAATAATGCTTCACCTATTTGTCTCCCGGGTACATACCGTACATACATAAATCCCTGTTGTTTAGTAAGGCAGAAGTACTACTTGTACGGGTATAATGTCGTGAAATGAAAGTATTATCTAGGAGGGGAATTGGAAGGACTTGGAAGTTTTTATTGCTAGTTTGAGTTTTGAGAAGGATGTAGCAAGTAAAAGAGGACGAGTGAGGGATGTAGTCTATAGATTAGCTTGGCTTGATGTGAAAATTGGTGGAGGAAGGAAAGAATTGGGATTGAGTGTGGAATTTGGAGCAAACGAATTTTGAAAAGGTGGAAAGTTGCATGAGAATAGGAAGAATAGGATGTGTGGGAGTTGGGAGTACAGGAGCGTAAGCGGGAGAGGAAGATTCATCTTGTGCGTTGCCTACTTAGCTTAAATCGGTTCTACACAATCTTTTCACGCTTGTGCTTTAAAAATAAATACATGTTTTACTTATTTCTTAAAATATTCACAGCTTTCAACGCTTTAAATTCCCTATAAATTCACCCACCTACTATCATGTCAAGCCATAAAACGTGAAATTCTCTCCCATCCCGCCCATCCAGGCTGAAATGCAAAAGATGAATGAGAACTATACTACCATCCTAGATTACTTTCACTACCTTATTTCTTTTCTTTCTCTCCATTACCACCTCTTTCTCCGTCACTCCCCTCCGTCCCTACCCACCACTCTCCCGCTTTTCTTCTCTTACTTTTACTCACTACAGATACGCGTATGACTCTCTTCAAGTAAGTATCCCATCCCTTCGGTTTTCCTCTTCTCCTATCACTTCTATCCGCTCTAGTTTTCACGGTCCTGGTTATGGGAAGGAGGACAGGTGGAAATTTTTTACTCTTCTTCTTCTTCGCCCACCCATACTTACCCTATTACCCCGGTTCCTTTGCGCACCCGTTTATTGCGCGCAGCCAGATTTTTGCAGAATTTTTTCCCCAAAACCCCGTTTATGCGCGCACCCGCCTACTGTGCGCACACAATAGTTGAAAATTGGAGCAAAAGTACAAGGAGCAAAACCTCTGAGGCACCATTCATTATTATGGTAATCTTAGCTGGTAGTCAAATTATCCATCCCTACAAGACAATTTAAATGCTTATTCAAAGACATGTCACCAGCTCTTTCTTCTACTCAGCTGTTCATTATGAGAAGTTATCATCATCCAGATTTGTCCTTCTCTCTTCTACCTTCATTAATAATACCTGGTACTATTCATTGCTATTTCTCGTTAAAATGGTTTCCGGGCGAAAATAATTCCCTGTTACGAGTTCTCGCAAATCAGTACCCAACAAATATAAATCTTTTCAAGCCAGGCCAGAATGGATGAGAGACTCGATCCACGTGTTCCTGACTAAAGGAAGGAATAGAAGAAAGCCAGCTTTATCGACTGCATGAAATTTTGTAAGCATGTCTTGGAAAGATGTAAACTCTTAAATTATCAAGAATGAATTCCGGAAATCAGATATTTTTCACACTCTGCGCGCACCCGCATTTTGGCGCACCCTCTCGAGCCCTAAATTCGCCTACTGCGCGCACGCAGTATCCGGGGTAATAGGGTACTCTTTCTCCTCAGACTTGTTCACTTTCCCTTTCCCCTTGTCGTTCTACAGAGCGATCCATCTCTTTTTTCCTCTCCACATACTCTTCTACTTTCTCCCTTTTTTCCCAAGGATTTTCCAACTCCTTTCTCTCCTATAGGTCATGATAGGCCCAAAAACTTTCACCCTCATAATACTCCGACATGATGACTCCCATATCCTGTATCACTAAACTTTTATAGGAATACCAACCACGGTTTCCTCCATCCTCTCCAAACTCAACCTGCTTCCTATATTCTCTAACTCCTTTTTCTCATCACTGCTGAAAACCTTCCACTATGTTTTCTCCTGCCTCAAAGACTTTCTCCAGCACATCAGTTCTCTACCATATTTTTCCTTTACTCATACCAGCAGAACAGAGCTGTCTTTACGTGTTTCAAGACTGTTAATTTTCCTGTATTAGAAGCCCTCAATCCTTGGTAACTAATATAATAATGACAATCACTGGTCTGGTCACTATGGCACTGTAGTTTTTTGAATTCATTGCATTGACACCGATGTTTCTATTTTCTTCATTGCTTGAAAAATATCTGAAAATTTCCAGATTCTACAATTTCATGGGCTAAAAAATCATCTCCATTTCATTTTGTGAAAGTATTATGCAGGTTGATAAGATTTTGCGATGTGCGAGCTCAGTATGGTCAACTTCGTACACATGAATGAAGGCAGGGCATTCGTTTTGTAGTCCGTGTCACTGCATCAGCCATTTTCGTAGCTAGCATTTACCGGGTATGTAGGGAGAAAAGGAACACAGACAGGATGACGGGTTGAGTTTACCTTAGAAGAAAATATGTTTTTCTTTGTGTTTTTCACTTTGGGCCCTTCGTGATTGATTCCTGTCCTGTTGTGGCTGTAGCACAGTGATGTTTCGGAGTTTGGATTTGCTACTTCGTCAGTTCTCTTTCTTCCATCTTGATTTGGAAGTACAAGAGTAAGAAGACATAGCAGCCATGTCACAATTGATATATATTCTTGTGAACCGACGCGCCACTCTTTGTTTTCTTCCTTGCCTAATAAAATAAAATGCCGTGGAACTTAATCATTGAAGCACACATATATACACATGCATACAAATCTGCAAACCATGACCACAAGCCTCCTACTTTACTTAATATCACATAATCTCCAGTTCTAACGTGCATGTAAATGTCGCACGCATCATTAATATTCAATTCCAGGATGCCTTTACTTTGATAAAATCCAAGCTGTCCTTGGAATTCCTAATTCCTACGCGATGAATCGACAGAAAAATCTGCAGGATATTTCTCGTGTTTGTAATGAACCACACTTGAGTTCCATTCCCTCCAGAACTGTTTCCATTCTAAAGTATATAATGAGAGGATAAAGATTTATAGTAATGCCCATGAAAATGGTTGTGCTTTCTCCTATGGTTTTCAGGTACTGTCAGGTCAGGTATGTAACTATAGGCAGGGATTTGCAAATGCTATCTCATTGCAACCAAGGTATGAAGGAGAGGATGCTACTGTGGGGTTAAATAATGTTTTTCATGGAAAGTGGAATCCCTTACAGTCTTTTGATTTAATATAAAATTATGAAGAAATTTGTTCTGGCCTGTTTAGAATGCGGGTGAGTTCAGGTCAGGTCATTTGGATCAAGTTTGGAATGAGTGAGACTTTCACCACCTCGCAGTCTTTGCGGTTAGCGCTTCTTCTGAATACGGGTTATGCGGCGGAGGGTGGAGAATTCAGCAGTTCTGTGCACCACTTTCTCCCACCTCCTACAAGAGTAACCATGCAAGAGAAGAGATACGAGAGGAAGGGAGAACTAAGCGTGTATTTTTCCCTCACGCTCAAAAGAAGAATTCTGGGAAAGGGTCGGGAATAATTTATTATGTCCGATTCCTCTAAAAATTAAGAAACTATGGTCAGAATTGGAATGAGAAAAGCTTCCACTTAAAATTACATGGAGAGCTCAAGTGAATTCAAGTGAATCTAAACCGGCGGTTTTGGCCTTTCAGTGCCCAGTCTGGATACAACAGAATCTTCATCCATCTATTTAACCACTCTATTTCGTCTTTCCGCTTTATTCGTTTTTATTTGCCCTCGTATCCTTCTCGATACGCAACATTTCCCTCCGTTTGGCCTTCTACTCCGCTCTATTCAGGATCCCCTTTGAACTTGTACAGTAGGTACGCAGAAGATTAGATGAGAAAGTATTACAACTTTCACTCACCTTCCCCTTTTGACCTTCCATCCAATTCCATTTGATTCTTACGCATTCGTTTAATTTTAACCACAGCGCTTTAAATGATTAGTAACTTCTGTTTCATTCCGTATTTACTAACTTTCAGTTACTCACATTCTTTTCAAACGAGTTTCGGTCTCTTTGCTCTACTATTTCGGCTTATCTAGCGCAGATGTTTAGGTACGGAGCGATACATGAAGTAGAAATGTGGAGCTCATCCTCTTCTAGATTCATCTCTTCTTTTTCTGAATCTCTCTCCATCTATCTATATACTCTATAATATTTGCTTTCTCCTCTGCCTGCCTGCAATGCGTACACTCCTTTCTCCACTTTCTCTCGCCCCAAAATCCTTGATTTCTGCTCCATCTCCCTCCTTTCCTCGCTGAGTTGGTCACCGGTTGGTACTTTTCATGGAAGAGGATTTCCTGGGACTCGGCAGGGAATCTAGGGGATGTATCGCCAGCCGCTTTACTATCTTTACTCTCTCATCCATTTACCGGCTGCCACAACGACCTTTTACACCATTTCATAACCATTCTCCACATATCCAAATGACACGCTTCATTTCCCTCCAAATTTCACAAGCAAGCCTCTTTGTAACACAACAAGGCTCAGCTTCCCCTGGGAAAGATAGTTTACTATCTTCAAAGCCCAAGTTTCTCTCAAATCTGTTCACATCCTCAAATATTCCATTTCAAGCCAGCTTTCCCACTCTGGATCTCTTGATTCATCATACCCATACTACGCCAAACAGCATTATCCTCGCTATAAGAGTATCGTTTCAGCCGGCGGATATTCCCTCCGTCAAATCCCATTGACAGCAACATTTGAAAAAAGGCATTTAACCCTTCACCATCCGCCATACAAACCCAACCATCATCTTCAATTCAATCCCTTCCTTGGCCAGCTATTATCAATTTTCGTTTCTTTCTATCTGTTTCTCCAATTTTATTTATTTGCTTCAGCTTTGGCTATGGGTTATACTGCGTTTTATCTATTAGACGTTTATTCAAAAATATAATATAAATCCTCACCTTCTTGCGGTTTCTATACATATGCTTCGAGTTGTATTTTATTTTGTTGTACATTAATTATATTTAGTTTAAAGCCTACCGTTTTGTCGTCCGAATTGGGTAGCGCCCAAATTAGTCGCTTTGATTTCTCCCCCGACTCTAGCGTCGTCCTGAGTGAAAGTTCTGGTATAACTTGTATGGTGCCCAACCTTAACTACGATCTGTGGTACACAAATCGTTGCGTAGTCACTTTTATTTCTCTCCGTATTTTACATTCTACAATCTGCATTGTGACACGAGCTAATTTCTGGAGTTTTTTTGAAAATTATGCTGGAGCACGTGGATCTTAGTTGAAAAGTTTGTTTCCCTGTGCAGTATTTATCGCAATCTGTTTGGAAGTTTTCATTAAGGATTCTTTTTAATAGCTTTTTTCCTCGAATCCTTATCGCCCTAATAAAAAGTGTCCTTTTCGTAAACGATCCTTCTATTATGCACCTGTTCCCTTCCAATCTTTTCAATTCTTTCACTCTTGAGTTCCAGAATTCTATTAACTGGAGGAAAAGCGCTCGGCTGTTCCTTTTCTAGTTATATTCTCAATCGTATATTAGAGGAAATTCAATTACTTTCTTCTTCTCCAGCCTTCACATCTTATAGCTTGCTCTTTCAGAAAGTACCTCATCTCATCTCTCTATTCTGTTTTCTTCTAACTTGTTTTTCTCCTCTTGCGCGGAATCTCAATGAATCTTCGTCGTTTCATATTACAAGATCCTGTCCTCCTTCCTTTCCCTACATTTCTCCGACAAGATTCTTTCTATTGAACGGCCGGCTCTTGCATTTAGTTTAACAATCTTGTGCGCTGTTTATGTGGAGAGATGACTAAAAGGACTGCATGCTCCTTATAAGTATATTTTAGGACTCACCGCTCATGATGACAAATAGGGAGAAAATCGGATAAAGTTATAAAATCCCGATTGAACATCATGTGACGTAAGAGAATTGTGCATAGCAGAATTCGGTAAAGAATAGGCAGAGAGCGTGAATAAATAGTTAGATGATGTAACGCACTTTTTAGCTTATTCGATCTAATCAAACATTTTTTCTCTCGAATCCTCTTCTGTGGGTAAAAACAAAACCTCTTCTGTACTCCGAATTACTATGTTAAACATTAGCGTCCAATTATTTAGATTTGTGATGTGGCTTGAATATTGTTAGGGAGCGTATACCTAAAGCCTCTTGATAATGTTAATAAATTATTGAGGCTTTAATTAAAATCAAGGCAATCTTTGGAAAAAATGTTATAAAGGTGCCATTGGGACTATCTATCGAATGTCTAACAGAATCATTAGTAGCAAATAGCAAGTAAAGCGCGGTACACTTTTGATTAAATTTTACGGTTTTACTCTTATACGTGCATGAACGCATGTTTTCTGTTGTATCCTTTTGTAGTCAGACGAGAATCTAGCTCGCTGGCTGGCATCATTGCTTTAATTACAGGAGAAAATATATTTGCTCCTTTGGTCCCTGCTTATAATGCGTACTCTTTCATTTATTTTCGTTCTTTCGCATCTTTTCAGCTTTCACCACTTTCTCTTCATGGATTGCAATTTGGCTTTGAAATTGCTGGTAACTTTTGAGTTTTGTGGCTCTCTCTACCGTGTTCATGAGGAGTAGCTAGGTATGCAAGTATAGTGTATAGTCAAAAGAGAAGCTTTCGAGTTTTACTTGCATTTTCCCATCCACCTTGGCTTTTCATCATTTCCACGCAGTTTTATTTTTGATTACCGCGTTATTGGAGAAAGTAGAGCTACATGTATACAAGCCCATAGATGAGAGGAAAAGACACGTTCTACCGCAGGATAGTATAAAAAATAATTTCTTTCCCGCACTCTGGTTAGCTCGACTAGTGATTCTTTCCCCTTTGCTCTCTCTCTTTTCTTCGGCTTTCTTTCATGAGTCATGACACCTGACCAAGTAAAATATTCGACTACTTCCATATACTTGGCTCAAGTAGAGACTGTGTACATGTTGCGTGTGCTTACGCTCTCGTCATCAGACCTCCTATTTCCTTGATCTTACACCAGAACATGTACAGGTCCAAAGTCCGGGCTCATTTAGTTTAATCCAAGTCCCAATTAGTCTCACCAAAGCGTCAATTTTCTCTCCATCTGAGCTTATGTATAGGGTAGCTGGGTGGATGGTGAGGAAGAGAAAGTCTCGCTTCATTCGCTTCTTTTATCGTTTCGAATAGTAGTGCTCTTCTGGTGTAAGTTAGCTTCCCGCATCGCTGCTTGCTTGGATTCCCTCTAAAACTTTGCCAATCATCCGAAGGTTGATTTACCTCGATGGCAAACAATTTCCACGCAAATTACACCGCTATGCATAATGATCTGGCCATACAAATGCAAATTAGCCTCCCTAATAAATTATCCCTCTACGGGTCCCTCCCTCGACCACAAACTCTCCTTCCTACACGTTTCCCGTTCCTTCAGACTTCTTGGTCACATTGTACTAGCTGCAACGGAACTCTCTCCTTTCTTCATAGCTCTCACATCCTTCGATCCTTCCTTCTACTTTAAATTCTCCTCATATTTGGCCCACCAGTCCCCAATCACTTCCACTCACCTAACCCAATTATTTTCTCCGTGTCTTCCTGTCACTCAGTCCTGGTTTTTCTTCTCATCCTCAAACGGCCTAGGAATCAATCACTATTAAAGCTATAGACTTTGCATACATTCTGTTAAAAGATCTGTATTCTGTATAATGCGGTGTACTGCTATCCCCTAAATGGTTACGCAGCTGTGTGCTTTTCCTACACTTGACTACTTTTGAGTTCGCTTGGGAGGAAACTAATTTTCCGGCCAGATCTGCATCTTGATGACCATTCATCAGTCTTTAAATTTCCTTGTCACTTTCATTCCTTGCAATCATCATAATTATCATGTTGTTCACTTAGCGTCTTTGTATTTAAAAGAGGAGGAACTTGAAGGAAGAAAGGAGAAAGTCTGCTTTCTCCTTACTTGATATACTTTTTCTCTTCTCGTACAGTATTCATCTCGATCTTGCTTCACCTACAATTCTGTGCTTATGGCCTACCGCTTAAAATTCCTTCATCCATCATCTTAGTTTGTGGAAGGAGGGGTAAGGGTAAACTCAGTTGAATACATTTATGTCATGGAATTTGGCATCATCCATTGGGCTTAAAGATTGGGCGTTTATATATTTCTGCATCTGTTTGTAAAAGTCTGTCGAGCCCACCTCCGTTAACGAGAGAAACGTTTTAGCCATCTTCATCATCCCAGGGCCAGAGCTTTCTATTCGACCTCATCCTTTATCATCATCATCCTCCCTCCTCTCGTCCCCTGATAATGTATGCTAGCACGTGGACGAAGAAAACAGAAGAATACTTGGCTATGTAGTATTCGCAGCCCGAAAAGAATCTCTTCCTTTTCTTTTCTCAGATTCTCCCCACCATCTCTTTTCATCCTCAAGAAATTCATCAAGCACTACCCAAAAGTTTTCTCCCTAAAGGGATGAAAAATGACTCTGCATTATAATTTTTTTATACTTTCTTTCCGCTCTTCAAATGACTCTCACATTTTCTTGTTTGCAATACTCAACAACCCGTCTCCCCACCCCACCCCTTCTTATTCAGCCAGGAACACCCTCATAAGTCATCATGCCAAAGAGTCCTAGGAATGGAGAATCCTCTTCTGCCATCCTAGTCCTAGTCCTTCCTTCTACTATCACCGCCACAACTCGTCCTGCATGCATAAAATACTAAAACTTTATGCACCGTTTACCACCCGCCAGTTCAATTCAACTCCGAAAACCAGGCACTTTCCTCTATTTTTTCCTCTATCTTTTCCCCAACTTTCACCTTCACTTTCCTCATCCCTATGTTTTCCTCTCTTGTTTTCTCCTTTCTTCCGTCTCATCCCTTTTTTTCGTGTTTTTACTTGTTATTCCGTGTTCTTCTACTACACAAGTGTGTCTCCTCCGTCTTGGAATGGAGTCGCTTTCTTCGTCCAAAGTCCTTACTTTCTCTCGTTCTATACCTCACAACCCTGTGCTAGCTCAGAGATCGGAAAGGTAACGTCGCATATCCTCTACGCTCCGCATCTTTCTTCCTCCACCGTTACTAATGCCCTAGATATTTCTTAGTGCATCATTTTGTTCCCAACTATGCCGAGGATAAAAGTCTCTTGATGTCCTTCAACTGGACTTTTATCATACCTTCTGCTATTATATTCTGGACCTTGCCACGCTCAGATTTCACGACCTACGTTTCTACTCATCCCAGGCTATATGTACGTATGGTGCAATAAGAAGAGATATATGGTATAAAGAAAGAGATGAAAATGGCAAAAGAGAAAGCAATTTTTGCGCTCCTTCCTGAAGCCTCTCTCTGTCTTTCCATCCCTTCCTAACTGCTATACACGCTTTGAATCCAGTTCTCACATTCATCTTCGCTATAATTTACCTACGACAATTTTTCTCCCGCCATCCAATTTGCTCCCGCCCACCTACCTTCTTCCGCTTGGTTACAGCTCCATTCTGAACCGCAAGATATATACCCTTGCATTAAAGGAAAGTGCCTAGTTTTCAAAGGAAGCTTAGTAATATTTTTACGTTCCTGTCCTAGGAATTCCGTCAATTAATCCCAGTCCATAGCTTTTCTTTCAGGGTTGAATTTTTTGAGGGGTTAAATTTCCCCTCCTCTGTCTCTCCTTTCTCTATCCTTATGCTCCTTTGCCTCTATTCGGGCGTCTTCTATTCCTCAGGATTGATGCTTAGAGGTAATTGTATGAAAAAGTGAGGTTTCAAGCCTTGTTTCCTTCCATCTTTTCAAGGAAACTTTATCATGGTCGTACATCAGTTCAGGTTTTGTGAGCTAAACTTTCTGTGGGCATTGAAAATGTGGCTTGTAGACGGATTTTCTCCGGTTTCCTTTTCGTCTACATCTTCCACTATCAACTTCCTTCTAAAGATTCATCCAAAATTTGTTCAATCCCCATTAACCAAGCTTCTTTTGTAGATGGCAAGGTCGGCATGACTGGTTTCCAGTTTGCTATCCGTGCTGGAAGGGATGTCAGAGGAGGAGAGAAAGTACACAGGCTTGTAGTTGCTTCTTTCTCCCGGAGGCAAAGAAGCAAGTTGGCTGAGAACAAGAGCACATCTTCTACTTTTCCCAGTCTAAACCGAGTAAACCATCCATGTATACACACACACCCACCCACACACACATATCCTTTTACACTCGTTCCGTCTCAGTCCATCCCATCTCGAGAAAGCGCCTTCTTCTTGCTCATCATTGCCCTGTCTTCTCACACTCCTCTCCAGGAGCCGGAGCCTTGTCTCCATTTTCCTTTTCCATGTCCTTCAAACCCTCCGGCGTGTCCTTTTCTCCTAGACCCCCTGTCTTTCTGTCTATCTGTTTCCCCTTTTCTTTTCCTTTTCTCTACCACCAAATACTCGAACCATTTACCTTCTTTTCTTACATGTTACACAGGCAAACAATCTCCTTTCTTCTACTTTCTCCGCTCTAGCTTTCTTCTTTTCTTGTTTCTATCCAAAGCCACATTTTCCTAATATCACGTACCTATCGTTCCCGCTCTCCTCCTTTCTCCATAGAGTAATCTGAAAGTTTTATTCTTTCTCCATTCCACGCAGTCTTATTTCCTCTATTCTGTTTCCTTCTTAGTAGAATTTTCTTGTTGATTTTATTCCCATTTCATAAATTTTCAGCATATCCCTTTTCAAATCCTGTCATATTTCATTGCCATCATATAAAAGCTCAACTTTCTTCAGTATCACAGCTATTACGCATATTTTATTCTGATTTTATAAATTCCCCCGAGTTTTTAAAGCTAAAATGTCTCCATTTCACTTTTGCGTGCTTGGAATGACATGTACTTTGAGATTGTTCGCATAACTATTATACGACCTTCGTCCAGTTACCGATTGCCCAGAGCCATTTCTGAAAACAAGTGAAAATCAAACTTTCTCCATGCGGTAGTGTACTTATAAAGCTCAAAAGGGAGAACCTTGAGATTTCTGGCTCTCCACTCCAGCAACTCCAGCTTTGCATTTGCTATTTGAATTCTTCCGGGAATCTATTTACCATCTCTTTACTCCATCGGTAGCCTTACTACTTGTCGCATCCCACTTTCTTATTGCGCTACTTCAAGCGCACGCTACGCTTCACTGCTTGCATTTCCTTTATCTTTTCGCGCTTTCTAGTTTCGTCTCCACTTTGTAATTTTCCTCATTCATGTGTCCCTCTTATTTATAATTTTGACTATTCAGCACAGAATTTGTACTCCCTTTGTCGCTTTCCTTTCATTTTGCTTTCTCTTCATCCTCCTTATTTTGGTGAAAGCGGTTTTCTCTACTAAGCGAAGGGCCTTAATCTTCAATCCCCTTCCCTCTTAAAACTTCTTCATGATGGAGAGAGAAAACGGTATCCAAGACTAAATATTAGAGAAATCTCTCTTAACCCCTAGCATTTATCTGATAGCGTTAACCAACACGATGCCGTCTTTTTCTTTGTTTTCATCGCCTATTTTAAAGATTCATTATGTTTGAAAAGTTACAACTATATAGACTTGAGGACATATTGGGCTTTAGTATAGGTGTATCTAAAATAATAAGATTTAAAAATTCATCCAGATTAGCAACCACCCTTTTAACATCTTCCCGATCACCTAAAATCGCAAAGTCTCGGCATCAGCTCTCTCAAGTAAACCATGAAAGGGCCCATCATTCCCACCTCTTCCATGTCACATAAAATCCGTCTCGCGGGCATAAACATTACCCCTGGGAGCTATCCACATATATCTCAACCCTCCTGTCCCTGTCTCAGCAATACCTTCTTCACTATCAAGTACTTACCTCACCTGTGCTCTACTGTTTTAACGTTCTCCTTTTACATAATATAGCATTTCACCAGATATGTCTCGCTTCGCGTTTTCTTCGCATCCGAGATTTTACGCATACTTGACCTTCTCCTTGATTTCTCTTTTCGCTTCTCAAATTGAGTCAGGCAAAGGCCGACTGAAACAGTATGTGTAGTTTAAGAGATGCTCGTTTTGCATCTTCGGACCCTGCCTTCTTTGGCAATTATATAAAAAAAGTAACTATTATTATCACTTCCGTTCGGATTTTAGAACAAAGGGCTGGAATAAGGAATGATGGGAGAAATTGAACATTTTTACCGGCAGTTGACTTCAATTTAGGTATGATATAAAATCCAAAAAATGCATTTTGTAAAAGCGGAAATGATAACATCGTTTCGTTATCAGTGTGTCTGGTTTTCGTAGGACTTCTCCTCTTGAGCTCCGAGAAGCTTGCCGACTCATAGTATCAGTAATTGTCCAAGGAGCCAAAACAAGCTCTCAGCTGTTATTCAGAGTAGATTTTGTTCTAGTTGTTTAACATTTTTAACATGTTTTCTCCAAACGTGTTGTAGTTTACAGAAAAAATGGAAATGATGGCAAGGGAAGAAAAATTAGTCGGTTGTCAAACTACTGCTGAAGCTTTCAATTGGACGATACTCCATTTAAAATTCAAAACTAACGCCTCTCACAACCCTTATCTTTAAATATCATTAGAATTATTTGATTTCATCCACTCCTCCTTAGACTGTCTTTTCTCTACCCGTTCCCATCATTCCTGGCTTCTGTCCTATTCTTCTGACTCCGCCAATTCCATGTTCTTTTTCAGTGATCTGATTTTTTACTTCTTCCTTCCCTAGTAGTTCCTGAAGATGCTCTCTTCTTCTCCTCCTCCTCCTCTTCTAATCATTTTCCTTTTCGACTCCAGCCAACCTCTCGCTTTCTCCATTCACTGGCCTCTTGTGTGTAGCTAACGCCAGGATCTGAATCCTGAACTGCGTGGCGATGACATAAAGAGTAAAGTTGACCAAAGTCGGCAAAGACAGGCTCCATCCCGCCTGTCTAACCGCTAATGTTCAATTTTTTCAACCATCTCCGAAAGACGTTGTCCAAATTTCTTGAAGAATCCACAAACCCATCCTGCAATGATGAAAACGATACCAAAGAGCTATATTCGAATGCTGTATTTCTTGAGTTTCTCCCTCTAGGCAGTCTAAGAGAAATGACAGCTATTCTCGCGTGAATACCTAATCTAAAAGACCTTGTTCTTTCATCCTCTTCTTGTCTCCGGACCAATCCATTCGACAAACGAAAAAGAAAAATCGTCTCCAAAAATGGATGAAGCGAAGTTGAAATTCAACAAGACAATCCCCATTTGCTCAACCACTTACTGCATAGCATGACCAAAAAATAAAAGGTAACCTCAATATCCATTTTGTACGTACGTTATACCCACTTGCACTAAATTTAACTTCCACGCACAACAGATATCCCTTGTCTCCATCTTACTTTTAGTTTATCTCCTCCTCCTGTTTTCTTTCTTCCCTTTTACTTACCTTCCTCCACGCCCCTACCTCTTCTTTCTCCCCCTTTTACGCTGTCTCCTCGTGGACTACAAAAAATTCACTCACACAGCAGCTACCATTCATCACGCCAAACTCAGGTCAACGGCTCGGGGTCACATTAATAAAGAGTCTGATTCAATCCCCCCTAGTTGGGAATGTATAGGAAATCGATGACACCAATTGATTGCACCCACTTCCAGTCCTATTTTTTTCCCCCCTTTCTCCATACCCTTCCGCCTCATTCTCTGGATAAAAAAATGAATCAAACACCCAATCTGCTCCTTTCCCCTCATATCATTACTCAAGCGGCCCTTTTCCACACTCTCCACTCCCTCCCCCTTTCAATCCTCCTAAACTCTCAGCTGGGTCTCTAATTATTCTCAATTCCGTCCCATCCCACAACCTTCTTCCAACCGCTTCCCTCCTTTGCATTGGCAATCTTTTTCCGCCGCGTTCGTTCCTTATATATCCAACGTTTTCTCTACTTTCCCCCTTCACTTTCTCCCATATTGTCACCGCCCTTCTACGATCACTTTCATCCAGCCGACAATACCATTACAACTTTCATCCCACCTTCTTCCCAGGTTGAAGGATTTAAATGGCTTAGGGATTGTCAACGACAGAGGCAAGGACTACTGAGGATGAGCCGTCTGAGTTGACTTATAAGTCGGTGGGAACTCCTCATCAAATGACCAGATAGAAAATTAGATATAACATTATCACCCTACAAATTTCTCTCGTCGTCGTCCCCTCCAAACTACCGCTTCATCAATCCTCATCCTCCTTTCTCCACCCTCTATCAAACCCACTAATCTCAGCAGTATCCGCTTTCTCATTCCCTTAGCCTATACATATCCCTTGATTTCACTAGCTTTTGCTTTGGGGATGGGAAGAGTCTACCTAAACTTGGAACTTTACCAGGAAGTATCCTATATAACCTCTTCTATCTTCTCTTTCCCTCAATCTTAATCTCCGAGTTCTATTTGCCGTCCTTGAAACATTACAGTCGTTCAAAATATTCCGTCTCTCTCTTTCTACTTTCTCCTCTAGAAGTTTGGAGTTGGGGTATTCATTCCTTTCCATCCTTATCTAAGTTTTACTTACTTCACAAGTTTCATCCTGTGCGAAAACTCGCTGACGCAGCAAAATCTATTGGCAAACATGACGGCATTTCCCCTTTCAACATAAATTCCAGGATGGGGGGAACATTAAATTGAGAAAATTCAACAATGCACCCATTCCCTGGCAACAACTTGGCCACTAGCCACAGCTGCGTTCGCATTGTCGTATCAGATCTCGTATATGAAGAGGGATGCGAGGGACAGCTTCTAGTTTCCAGCTAGCTTCTATTTGAGGACATATGTGTGCGCTCCCTGAGTAATTAGCCTCAGGTAATCTATGCAGCCTAGCCAAAACGTTGGTGGAAAACCCCAGCAATCACTGTGCTAGACCTCCTTCCACAGTTAATTACATTTCCCTAGTTACTACTTCAGGTCAAGGGGGGAATCTCTGATTTGAATTGCAGGAGGCTTCTTCCCTTTCCCTTGTCCCGACGTCTTGCAGTGGATAAGTTAAAGCTGCAGAGCTTTACTTTCAACTGAAATCTTTCTTCGTCCCCCGGAGAGATTCACTCTTGACTAAACCCTTTTGTATCTCTTTAAACTACGGGTTCATAACCAGAGGAGGCTCTTTGAAGCTCCTTCTCTCCTACTTTCTCCACATAGTAAACTCTCTTCGGCTTAGTTTCATTTCCGGCTATAATTAGCTGTGTATGCAGCGAGGAGCGAGCGTCTGGCTATCAGGGCTAATTATTTTCCTTAGCTCTTCCTCTTCCCCTTATCTTCCTCTACCCCGTCGTTTTCACAAGTCTAGAGTCCTGGATCCAAATGCTAGAGTTTAGTAAGGAAAGGGGCTTCCTCAACCTCCTCTAAACCTAAGTCTCCTTCTCTCCCTCACTGAAATCCACATTTCCTTCGGATCTCATTTTAAAATGCCATTCACCTCCACGACTTATCACGTCATTACCGTTTCCTTAAGAATTCTCCATCCTATTATCTTTCCCGTATTAGCACACTTCATTACACTTTCTCCTCTTCCACCTATCTACTACCTCTCTCTCTTCCTACAGATTTCTTTCTTCTAACCTCCTCCTCCGCGCCTCCAAAAAGGGCTCCTTGTGTTTCCTAACATTTCTTCGCTGCGCTCCGCATTTTAACTTACACCAGTGTTTTTTACCTTTAAATTCCCTGCTTCTGCTCTTTTACAATCAGTTTTCTATCTCTTCTCCAAAGAATCCCGATAGTTGGTGTCCCTGGCGGCTGTCTTCCCTAACCTACTCTATGCCCTACTAGCTCTACCTCGATGAGGTGAAAGCGTTTGGACTTTAGTGCACGCACAAACGTTTTTTTCCACACCTGACTTTCTCCACTTACAAAATAGGTTCAGGAGAGGATAATTGAGAATTGACTTTCGTATCTAGATTGGCGGGAATTTGTAGAGAAATCGAGAGTTATATACTGATTCAGCCTTGTGCTTTCTCTATTTTCTCTTCTCATTCCATTTTACCATTCAGACAGAGCTAGGATTCAAAGAGTTTTGAACAAAAAGCTAAAGCCTGTATACTTTGAATCGTGCTTTCTTCCTTCTCTTTTGTTCTCTTTTGGGTTCGTTGTGTCATTTCGGAATTAATGTGAGGTTTTTCTTTTGCTAGATTTGAACCGGAGGTGTGAGATGCATCTATTCCCGCTACCGTATTTTCATGTGGGTTCTAGGTCTATCCAGCTAGGGAAAACTTTAGAATTTATCTCTCTCTCTTAGTTTTGTCGTGGATTTTCAATCTTGAGTCTCCCTGTCTCTTCAAGCTTCCCTACTTCCTGGAATACAGCTACGGTAGTCCGTAAAATGCTTGCATTTGGTTGGTTGTACTTAGGATTTCGATAGGGATCCCGAGTGGGAGATGGTCCTGTTAGAAGTTGGAATTGTTGAATCTGGAAAGGTATTTTGGGTGAAAGAGTCTCCTCGGAGAAGCGTAATCGCATCTCAATGAGAGACAAGAGTGTACAAGACTCTTCCATCCTTCCTTTCGCTACGACTTGTACACAGTTGTATCTACAACAAAATGTTCGAGTTGTTCTCCTATCTCTAGCTCTGCTTTCTCCTCCTGTTCCTTCCGGACTGGTTACATTCTCCTCTCCTCCTGGCTCCGAAGAAGGAAACATCCAACTTGCTCCTTGTCTACTTGTTCTCCTTCAATTTATTCTCACTCTAGTTCCACACACAACACGTCTCTTCTAAAACTCTCAACTTTCTCTCCTGCTTAGTGAAACTCTGGGTATAGGGAAAGATTCTCTATCTTCGAAAGGGGGTCCTTTAGCTGGGACGGCGAGCTTGAGCTTTGGGAGACCCATTCGCCCGAGTAACTTTCCTCATCAAATTTTCTAGCCATTACCATTACATCTCACTTTCTCCAGGAAGATAAAGCACATTCCAATCCTCTTCGTCTTTTCGCCTCCTCTCCTTTCACCAGCCCATTTAATTCAAAAATAACAAGCCTATTTCCTGCCCTTTCCACCAATTCCTCTAGTCCAAACATACCTAAATCCATCACACTTATTTATTGTCCAATAAAACACTTATCCGCGCATCCCAGCTCGTAAATTGAAATTCCTTCCAAATCAAATATCATATCTTCTTGCACTTACCACTTGGCCCCTTCTTTCAACTCTATCTTCAATTCTTGAGTCTTCTTATAATCACATTACGTTCCCTGCACCTCGGAAAACTATGTACTCTTCCCTCACTCTTCTCGCACTTCCACTGTTCCACTACCGTTCGATTAATCCTCGTACATACGTATCATTCCCCTCCCATCTCTTCAAGTTTAAAAGAAAATACTCTTCTCCTCCAAACCTAGGAACACTTTGTCTCTCAATTTTCTACCATATTTGACAGAAGCCTGCGGCAGCGTGTTTTCTCAACTACCTCTACTAAATCAACTTGCAAGTGTTACACTTAATTCAAATGATTTTCGTACTTAAACTTGGTATTTCATTGCAGTCCTTGAACCTTCCCAGCCTTTCTCGTATCAAACGCGTTACATTCTTTTCATTGTATCTATTGCTCCTTCGTAGTAGCTTTCTGATCCAAATCTCAGTGAGCATCGATTTTGAAAAGGTTTGCCGAGCTGATTCCCACTGGATTCCTTTCCAAAATGCACTGCCAAAGTAGAACTTAGCAAATTTAATGTTCGTACAAGTTTTCTAGTAAAAGTTTTGAATCCTGACTGCTTCGCAACCCCCTAGGGTATGAATACACGGATGAATTTTGTCTTCTTAATGTTGCTTCGCTGGCTTGCAACCGCAATTGAATTCCTATTGGTTTCCTATAAGCTGTAACAGAATTATCCATCATCCTATAAGTTGGAATGATTTTAATACAAATCCACTTAGCTACGAAAACCGCCTAAAGTCTTTATTCAATTCTCTGCTCACGGGTATATCCTTCCCAGCATTCCGATTTCCCCTATTTTCTTTCCGGCTGTTATCCACTCTGTTTTTGTCTGTCGGACGGAGAGAGAGCTGTGTGAAGTTTACTCCAAAAGTTACCTCTTGAAAAATGCATACTCACTCACCTTCCTCCAGCTCTTTGCCTATCAGGCATCACTTCCCTCTCCCTTCCCTTTATTTTCCCAAGAGATTCCGCATGACTTTCTCAAATGTCAAACTCACTCTCTCACCTCCTATCCTACCTCCATCTCCCTGGGCTTCTCTTTTGTGCCCTTCTCTCCTTCTTCTCGAGAAGTGGCACCTTTTTTGGAGCCCCGGGCCCGGGCCCAGGCTTGGTCGTCCTCCGCTACTCCGCTACCACCACAATATGCAACGGAATCTCGTGAGGAATGAACTAAGGTATTCGCATCAGTCATTCAAGCCAAGCTGACTTTCTCTTGTATCTGTAGCCAAACGATGTCTGTGTCCCTACAGTGGATTTACTTCATGTTTGCATTCAATATACTTTACACACAACTCAAAGATGAACACCACAGGGCCCACCTGGAACACTTCTAGTTCCACTTTCCCCGCATTCACTCAAACATTTCGAGGAGAGACATACACAAAAGCAAGTATAATACATCTCAGTCCTTGTCAAAGTGAAGCTAAATCATGTCACCCACTCCGACATTTCCTCCCACCCGCTTCCTCATTCCCACTCCCTTCCTCTTTCTCTCTCTTTCCTCGAGGAGAAACAAAAGGAATTCCAGCTTCTCTCTCTTCTAGTTGTTCCTCCGAAGCAAACTTGTGTACACTGGAGGGGTACTTTAGGAAATGTAGTCTCGTAGATTGCAATCCTCTTCAGATTTATTCCCATGCAAATCGCAATAGCTTTCCTTTTCCACTAAAAACTAGGAGAATATACCATTCCACAATGAATCAATCCACTCTTCCCTCCCCTGTCCCTCCAACCCTCCTATATATATTCCCTGCAACCCCTTCTTGTTATGCCATGCTTTCCCCAGCTTTCCCCAGCTTTCTCTACCCCACCCACCTCTAAACAAAACTAATGTCTTCAAATATTTTCTCGCTTTATCACTATTTATATCGTCTCCTCTCGCTTCCTATTCTCTTCCGCTATTCCGTGCGGGAAACTATAAAAGCCAAATAATTTATTTCATTCTCAGCCCCATAAAATTTCATCCATACTTTCAAATTCGGAACAACCTATACGCTTCTCTACCTCATAGCAAATAGTCCACTATAATCTTTCTTCTTTAATACCAACATTTCATTACTAAAAATCGTTCACCTATCAATTCTCTCCTGTGTGTTAGCGACAACGATATGGTGCTCACTAGTGGAAGTGGATTGGAAAATTCCATGGAGGACATACTTCGCACACACGGTCAATGTACGAAACGGATTTCTGAAGCTGTTTTACCTAACCAAACCTAAATGGTGAAAGTCTGCTTTCTCTTTTCAATCCCCTACCCTCCACTCCCAAAGTTACTCTGCTTTCTCCCTGCTTATTTCTATTCTTTCCATTACTTGGAAGCTTATGTAGAGTTCTGTGTAGAAAGAGAGGATTGGAGCTGGTTGGATCTAACGAATGCGCTCCTAATGGCAAATCTCACTCATTTCGCCTCTTCTCGTTTCTGGTATTATCCATTTAAGGTATTATCCATTTAAGGTATTACCTAGGATTTGTGCACTCCCTTAAAGCCCCGACTCAAGTCTCATCCACTCTTGGGTACTTATGAGGATTTTGCAAGCGTATCCAATTTCTAACTTTTCCTTTTTTACCGGAAATTCATAGCTCACCCAAGCCCATTGCCCTCCAAACCAAAAGTCATCAACAGATACCACTATTCTCATCCTTGCTTTTAATCGCCCAACTTCTACCATTCTCCTTGACAAACTATTATTACTAGAGCTTCCCTCCCATTATCGAAAATACTATTCCTTCCACAACATCAAATTATCCCACATACCCGTGATCATCTTATTCCGCTCGAATTCACGTATCTATGCCTCATATATGATTACAGATACTTCTATTCGGTCCCTCTTAACGCTACTCACGAGTTTTTTAATTTTTCTGAGTTTTTGTTTGAAAACGAGAAACCATTCAGAACAATTTTCAAACTCATGTAAAAGAATCTTCAACCTGGCAGAGTGGCAGAATCGTGTACAAAATTCGTTCTCCTGGTTTGTGAATTCAGGTTCATTCCTCCGAACAGTTGCTGGAATACAATTCTAAATTCAACGATCAAATTATTAGAGCACATACTCTGTATATATATTCAGACCATATTAATCTTTTCCTTATGACACTATTTACTATCACTACTGCAAAAGATTAACTAGTCTGAAAGTAGTCTGCTGACGGTTATTAACTTGAACAGCATTCATTTCTTTTTGAAACCAGTATGAGCCCGTGACAAATTTCTTTTTAAAATACTGGGTTATATTTTTTACATAAAAATTTGCATTGAATTCATAAATGATAGGCATAAATGATGCAGTGTTTAACATAAGTTACGAAACAAACACTGAACAGTTTTAATATTCTAATCTAAACTAAAAGCAAGAAAGCTTGTCTGTCTGTCTCAAAAACTCCTCCGAAACTACAACGCCTAGAAATCTGATATTTTTACCACCTATACTTCTTTGAATTTCCAGCTGATGGTCCTGCCAATCAGTTTTAGAAATTAATATTTCGTTTCTTCTTTTTCTCAATACTTGACTTTACTCTTTCAGCTGTGTACAATGTTTCTAATGCATTCTAGCTCCTTTAAAATAAGAAAGAAATTTAACTTTAATTTCTATGTGCCATTTGTTTTACTGATCATCAGAACGTTGCGCTGAACTTTGTCTACCCAAGACAATTCAAATCTAAGTTACTCTCCTTGACCTATTTGTCAATTCAGCTCCATTTCTTTGCATCCATCCATCACATCTCATCCATCCATCCATCACATCCCATCCCAGCAAGTTACGTTAAAATATCTTTGTGTCACAAATTTTGGACCTGCGCAGGTCATTTATAAGTGCTCCAAAGGTGGTTAAAATAACATTTAGATAAGTAAACCATGGGGTGCACTGATGCATCAACATGTTTCCTACCATGATGTAAGCGACATTATGTATTCCAAATGCTACTAGGGGCTACAAGGCACAAGGTTTCCTAGACGTTTTTGTGACACCTGATTGCCCCATTCAATACTATTTTTCTCAAAATGGGGAATTCAATTGCTACTGTTGTGGCTTGAAAAACTTATAGTTGTACTTGTAGTGCAGTTGTGGTCACAAGTGTATTTAACTTGCTGGAAAGCTTATAAGACTTAGAGCTACTACATAACACTCTTGGTAGCATACTATATTCTGATAGCGTTACGAATGCAGGAAGAAAAACACTTTATTAATAAGCAATATATTTGATGGGTAAACATTTAGCCATGGATATCCTCTGAACGCGCTGAGTTGGGCAGCTACTATCAATTTTAAAATCATGAGGGATTCCTATTGCATTATTTTCTATGTCGGCCATACGTAAGGTAGCTGTTCACGTCATAGGAGCGGTCAACCTGAGTCGATAAACTACTTCGGGCAGTAAGATGCGAATAAAAAAGCTGCACTGGCTGGCAGCTGCCGACTGTTTGCATGCTTATATTGTCTATATATGTGGAGTAACATAAAGAAAATTCCTGCGCCCTGCCGAACGGGGTTTACCTAGGGTTTTCTATCCATCCCCTCCTCTTGTTACACATGAAGTATGAGCCAGATTCTATAAGCTGTACTTGAGACGACAACTAAGAAGATGATAAATGTGCCATCTATTGCACATGTCGTAAGTATACATTGATGATAGTCTCTCGTCTATAAACAGAAACACATATATACGAGATAATTCATTTCCTCTTGTCTCTTCACTGATAACTTTTAGTCTTTCACTGCCCATAATCCATACTCCTAAGACCTATTCCACCTCTTCCTTTACGTCTTCGTCTCCACTGCTGCAGGATCTAGTGTGCCTTCTTCCTCCCCTACCCTGGATATTTAATGCTCAGTCACTTTCTCCATCCTCTCCGGCCATAGCTTCTCTTTCTTTTGATGGCTGCAATTTCCCATAACGAGAAAAAAATGTTGAATCCTTTCAGCCGACCTGCCAATCATTGTTTCATATTTGTTCTAGTCCCATTCGCTTTCTCCTAAATAATTGCGCCGAGACAAATGAAAAATCCCCTGTCATTTGCCCCGCAACGTTTACTAAGCTCTACTACCCCTTAATCAAGCCGTCCAAGGCAAACATCCATCCTGTCCTTGGCCTTTGTCACTGCTTCCATACCCGTGTTCATATACTATAGCAACCCATTCATTTTCCTTACATCTCGCATTCTCGTATCTTCTCTTCTACTTGAACCCGTTTCAAAACTGCAAACTACTGCCAGAAGAACTCTTGTTGAAGTGCTTCTCTATATCCGTGGCCGGTGCTTGCCAAGCCAAATCCAAAAAACCCTATATTGCACAAGAAATCCTTGTATGAAGTAGATACGTAATCTCCTAGGTAGGCTAGCACTAAGTCTTCCTAAGTGAATCCCGAGAATAGAAGACACCTCACCTTACTGACCCAGGGCCAGGACCTAGTATTTAATCTGTAATATTTCGTGTTCCTCGTTACCCCTTCCATTCTTGATCGCACGACCACAATCAGACAGGGATAGGGAAATAGAATTACACAGAATGAATAAGGATTTTGGTTCTTTTGAAAATATCGAAGCCTTTGGTTCCCCATAGCGCAGCGTCTCGCTTGAAAGCGCAAGCTACAACTACAAGAAGCTTGACTAAAGTTGTTGGAGAAAGTTCCGGGTTATTGTGGTCGCGTCACTCCCTTGTGGACCCGTGTCGGATGGTAAATAGAGAATGTCAAATGTAGGAACGAAATATTAAGGGAAAAGTAAGTAATAATACAGGAAGAAAAGCGGGGACAATTGCAAGCAAGTTCTCGTTCCATCACAAACACCACCGCCACCAACCAACTAATCAAATATGTATCACCTCCATCTTATCACTACCCGTATCTTTGCTTCTTTACTTATTCTCCAACAAGATTTCAAGGAGGACTGCATTGCATCATCTCTGCACATTCAGCAAACCGCGAGTGCTCTCGCCTTCTCTTCTAGAGTACACAAAAAATATGAGAAAAAAGACAAACCATTCATCCATCTATTCAAGGAAGTGATCTTGGTGATCTCGTCAGGAATAAAGCTTCACAATTCCTTGTTTCTCTCTCTCGTCTCACCCAAACCATAGTCCCGCACTTGAATTCCCTCCTCCATCCCTGTCTCTCTCTTCTCTGGCCTTTCTTTTCGGCTCGCTCCCTTTTACCGCTCTCGCTGAGGGTGACAAATCTTGAAAATTTTATTGCTGAATTCATGAATTTTCTATTTC
This sequence comes from Sminthurides aquaticus, assembly GCA_906901655.1. Taxonomy (NCBI): domain Eukaryota; kingdom Metazoa; phylum Arthropoda; class Collembola; order Symphypleona; family Sminthurididae; genus Sminthurides; species Sminthurides aquaticus. The sequence continues at coordinate 2,549,917 of CAJQTT010000001.1, forward strand.
AAGAAAAATAGTCGCAAGAGAACAACTCCCTCAAGTGTCATCGCCTCTCATAACTTTCACAAAAGAAGATCCACGACTCAGCATCCTTCTCCACTCACTCATCTCCCTCAAATCCATAATCTCATCATCACATCTCCCCGCCCCGTCTCTCTCTCCTACGCTTTATGAACAAAACACCCGACCCACACACACGTATATACAGAGAATCCAACCTTTCTCGCATCTTCTTCAGTCTTCTCAACTCCTTCAACGAGGAGCTACGGTTTTCTTTATTCTGGAAAAATCCAGAGACTATTATTACCTACAAACCACTGTAATGCATGATCTCACCACCAAAAACCATCCACAAACTTTCCTTTCCACCCCTATAGTTTTAATCTTTCATCTTCCCCTCCCCCGTACCTTTCAGTACTTGCTTTTAGAAAAGACTCATCTAAAAATCCTTTAAAAACAATGCAAGCTCTTTCCTTCCGCTACATCATTCTTCATCCCCTCTTCCATCTTCGGTCTTCACTTCAAAGTTCTGCATTGCCCGTGTAGCCTTCTTTAGTAAGTCTCATCTTTCCCTCCCTTCAACAACTCCCACGCTTTCTCCTCATCCTCACTCCATTTTATGCTTGTTAAGTAAGTCGCTTCATTTAGCATGTGCCCACCCCTTCGTTTCACTGCTTCTTGTGTTTCTTTACAAGGGGTTCTCCCAATCGATCCCAAGATTCATTTCCAGGTAGAGGAAGTCTAACTCATTCACAGCAAAACATTACATTTTTTACAATATCAGGTCAATTCGCAAATTCCACAAGGCATTCGTTGGAGAAAAAGTAGAGGATTTTTGATCAATAATTTTTCTCCTCCCTGTACTGTATGAGAGCTAATAGAGCAATCAAGACAATAGTGACATTCTCTAATCTTGAATTAAATGAATATTAATTCAGAATCTCTTGGAAGAGTACCCTCAAAAATATTCAACTTATAGAATAAACGTCTTGCTGTACTTACTAATGAGGATCTATCACCTTGTCTTAAACTCAGATGCCTCAAAGTTGGAAGAAAATCTAAGTTTTGTGGTGATGAACTCCTGTTCTACAATAGCTGTTTTGCGGATTATTCTACCGATAGTTGTTATTCCAAAAACTTCTGTTGATGTGGAGCCACAATCCGCTTCTAAATCCAGGAAGAAAGAACACAATTGGATTGTTACATCCAATAAATTTGAGATTCTTAAAATTTGCGACAGGAGTTAACTTATACTGATACTGATGGTACTGAAACTCCTCCCAAGTTTAGTTAGATTTGCATGCAAACAAGTAACTTGTATATCTGATTGCACAAAGAGTTCCATGTTCTACAATTACTGCAATGTAGAAGCGAGGAAAAGAAGAAATTGGCTGGAAAATGGTTAAATTATTTGCTTTTATTTCAAGCCGTCTCTCCAATTCTGTCCATTTTCTTCCCACCGATACCTTAGTAATGATGACAACAACGGAAGGGAGTAAGAAATATCTGGTGTACTCCAATTATTTAACTTAACGATTTTAGCCCTTCTTCCACTCGCTTGGTTCTTGTGTTAAAACCTTCCAAAACCCTCTATACCTCCAATTCTATCTCAATGTTTGCAATAAACTTGAAGAATCTCAAGAGACGTGTTCCTTGAAAAGGAAATTCTGTGAACTTGCTACTTTCCTGTTCGTGTCTACATTTCCTCATTTTCCTTTAGCCATCCGTCAGGAACTAGCAGCTTCACAGAAACTTCAAACTCTTTCTTATTCAATCAATCTCCATTTTTAAACATTCATCCGCTATTCTAGCTCTGGTGCAGTTCAGTTCAGAACCATCTTCCTCGTAATCAGGTGGTGAAAATCCTTCATTTGAACTCATGCAGATGGACTGGAGAAGAAGGATTTGTAAAAATTCTCGGGATTATCCAAGATCTTATTATTATTCAAGATGTTTTCAGATCTTCGCGGTCCTTTGGAAGGAGGGAGAAAGAAAGGTTAAAAGATCCGAGGACTTTCTGAGGTGGTCTTGCAGTTATGGTTTAGTAGACGCTCCTAGTTATTAACTCCCAGGAAATGTATAGATTTCACATCGGGGGCAACATCTTTTTAGCCACCTCATCCCTGTATCTTTCGTGTATATATGAGTCGTGTCCAAGGAATGCCTGGATTCCTCTTACGGGCATGGAAAGCTGTAAAGTAGAAGTTACTAAATAAGATATGGTGGAGGCTGCCTGGGCTTTTGTGACACCATCTTTAATGTCCGCATTTAATTTCCGGTTCGATGACCTGGAAAGGCTACGATAAGGTTGTCGAATTTATCAAAACCCTTTTTCATCCCTCTACACTCATTTCTATTCCCTTTCTCACGCATTACAATCTTATGTAACATCGACTCTCGCATGCTCCCCCTCTGCTAGTTTTCTATTGCTTCCCTAATGCTGCAACCATCCTTTTCTCCCTCTATTTTTCTCACCTTCATAGCATCCAAGGCCCTCAGAAAATGATCCAGACTACGAGACACATTCAGGAGGACTCAGCATAAACTCTAACTTGGGCAACAAGCGTTGAATACAAGGCGCTTCCTCTAGGAAGGCCTTTGAGTAACATATCTTATTTTGACAATAATCCCCACGTACTCTTTTTCGTTCTTTAAAGTCTCTTGACGGCATCCGCTCTCGTTTTCTCTCACAACTACAGCTCCCTCTCGGTCGCCGACATCTGCGTGTTTCCGCTTCTAGATTCGTTAATAAGTTACCCGACGTAATGCATGCATTAGCAATTTTATCTACATATATATGAGAATTCAGAACGTAAAATATAAGCCAAACGTACCTTAAACTTAATCAATTAGAGAATATAAGCTTAAGTTCTGATACTGCCGTGATAGAATCCGCAACACAAGTCCAAAGCATTGCGATGGACCCCAAGTTCAACTTTCACGTTACCAATGCTATGTCATAATGTATGCGAACACAAAACCAGGGACTGCGGAAACTGTTAGTTATTAGCGGGTGACTTTCTCCCTATCCTTCTTTTCAAGGGTTTCGTTATTTTCTTTCCTGGGGAATTAATTCGTCGTGGAAGGTAAGTACGAGGGGAGATTCGTGTGGTGGTGTATGTGGGGGAGGGAATTTGGCAGAGCTTTAGCTTCTCTGTTTTCGTGCTTTCTCCATGCCATAATCACCATTACATCCTCCCTCCTTTGGCATTCTTTGGTTAGGAGGAGGGTGGAGAAAGTCTTAATTTATAGTATCCATAATGAAAGCCGTCAACAGTTTCATCTCTAAATGATATATGTCCCCATCTTTTTTCATTCTTTTCCCAGCTTTTGCCCCTCCCAAAGTGTCAATTTTGGCCAGGGTTCTAGCCACATCCCACTTTTCCAATCAACTTTTTCCATCCCATCATTAATTAAAGTCTTTCCTTAATTCTTGCCCGCTTTTATACATCCTCTAATACTATCCTATCTTACATCATTTCTGCTTTCTTTCGCTCAGTTGTTTTCTCCATCTCCGTCATGGTTTTGGTATCTTCCCCGCCCCTTCATGAAGACCGCAAACAAAGATTCAAACTCTGTTCGTGTATAGTCAGGAGAGGGCTAGAGATGAAAGCGGAACTACTGTGGCAGTGTTTCGGCTCTTATGCCTTTGAATAAAACTCTCTATTCTTCTTCTTTCTTTAATTTCTTTCTTTGGTCGGGTTTATTCAAAGTTTTTTAAATTTCGTCCTTTTAGGGATTCTGGAAAAACTTTCACAATGGAGCTACCCATCCCTCAGAATGGATGCTTTCTTGGGATTTCTGCCTACCGGGAAAGCGAGCGAGTTTGAATTCATAGCTTCATTGCTTCGGACTTTCTCCCGTTTCTGGTCCTATTCCATGCAAGACTGAAGTTAGGGGATGGAGGGAGAGCTGCAGTTATAGCTGGAAGTGGTGCATGACAACTATGAAACATTTTATCGCTTTCACGCCGAATTTAATTCCTGGGTAAAGAAGTAGACTAGAGGAGGTGGGGGGGGGGAGAAATATAACCAAATTTGCGGAGCTCACAAATCCTCACACACCATCTATCACATTAGCCTTTCCTTTTGCTTTCTCCGTTCTTCTTTCCTTGTCTACAGCACGCCTATTACGCGGCTTTCTCTTTGAGTTTATCCGAAGCGGGCGTAGCTAAATGCATATGGATGAATGAGAAAAAGGATAGGAGTGTGAGAGGAGATGCTGTGGGTGCGTAAGGACGAAGAGCTGATTCCTTCCGGCCCCCCTTTCCCTATTCTCTTACCCTTCTCTTAAGCTGGTTACTTCCCGCACAGATTTCACTGCAGTGGCCATATATTAGCAGCCGAACCCATCTAAACACGGGGTGGTGGATAAAATCTTTTCAAATCATATAGCCAATCCCCCATCCTCCTCTTATTTACCCACCATTTACTCCCTCTCAATCTTTTTCTCCTTTCTGTATTTCTACTCCTTCCCGTTTTACTTCCCATTCCATCATCTTTTTATCTTTGTCTCCTTTTGTCTCACCACCAGCTTCACATCCAGTCTTCTTCCATCCATCCGATTCTCTTTCAGTTCCTCTTATGGAAGCTTCATCAATCTCCCCGTCTTTTCACCTTTCCCTCTATCCGACATTTAGCCTATTCATAGATAGAAGGATGATGATTCCCGGAATAATCTTCATCCAGTTTGGCAGGATATATACTACATTAAGGAGACTGAGCTTCCTAAGCCTCATCCGGATTCCTCCACATACAGAGTATCCTCTCCTTCTCAGCTTTTAATCTGCCTTCATATACTATATTTGTTTTACAGGGCTTAGCCAACGCTAGGCTGGTTGGGAGGGGATTTTCCCTTAAAAATGTCTCCCGTCCATCCGCATTGACATTGACAAAATAATCTACAAATAAAATTACTCACTTTCATCTCCACGTCTTTCAAACCCGGATTTTCTACATCCTAACAATTAGCTGAGCTAGCAAAATCCCTTCGTCTTCATCCCGGCCCTTTCTTCTAACCCGGTTTTTTCTCTACCCGTCTTTTCCACATCACCCAACACCGCTTCATGTCATCCCTCCCTCCACACACATCTTCCCCGAGTGAAAAGATGACATATTTACATTATCCCCAACCCCCAACCACCTCACTCATATACTATCCATGGTAATGCTCCATCATCAGGCTAAAAGTCACACTACCATTCCACCGCTTCTTCCCCTGCATACATCATCCAAACTCTCCTCTGCCCCTGACACATACATCAATTTCTCCTAATGAATCCTTCAAAATAACCCAGTCAAGGGCGTAACATATACACTCGTCCCCATTTTTCCGAAACTGGCTATACCATATCACCTACATCTACCGATCTACCTTCTTTATCCTACCCGCTTTCTCTACATACCCCTTGCCAGCCCTTTCTCTTTCTCCGCTTTCCCTCCCTTCCTCTCTACCGTCTTCCCGCTCCAACTTTCCTACTTACCCTCCCCCTACCAAACTTTTCCACCCATTTACCTATAAATCTCTCTGTCTTCGTCCTCTCTCTCATGCTTCTTTCTTTCTTCCTCTACTTACTCCTCTTCTCAAAACTTGCAAACTTGCTCCAACCAAAACGCCAGCTACCATAACTTCTGACACTAACATCCTCACCGCCCCACCCCTCTTTCTCCTTTTACACTTCTTTTTCCCCTGTCCATGTCCACCGCCAGATAGTTTTCTCATATCCTGTACATGTATGCTGGCCTTGTGCTTTTCCTTCTTCAATTCGGCCCGAAGACGCCGAATTTGGCGTGTAGCTTATATGGGTGTACGCTTCATCCAGCTTCTTGCAAGAAGTTTGAAACGGCAAATCTTGCATTTCCTCTACAGGCCCTCCGGACGTCTCCTTTTCACTCTCTGCCTGTCTTCGCTCAGGCCTTGCTCCTCCTCTTCTCCTTCATATCTTTGCCGACAAGAAAATAAACATTCCCGTCTCTCATTCCGTCAAAAATAGTGTCTCTTGTCACAAACAATAGGAAATATTCTTTCTCTTCCTCACCTTGTCATCCATTGTCCCTCCTCCTTTCACCCATCCTTTTTTTCAACTCAAGTATGTCTTCTACTTTCTCCTTTCTCTGCACTTCCATCCTGCTTTCTGTGGGTAGGGCTGGCTCAAGTTTTTTTCGAAGCCATCAGCAGAGAACTTTTCCGGAAATTGACGCTGTTAAAAAACCTAGCATTGCTTCTTCTCCTTTTGTGTCCGCAAAATATCGTAACTGCTGAAAGGATACTGTCGGCAGAATTTTGGCTCTGTCTTCGCTCCAATCTTGATTGGTTTCTGCTTGACAGATGGTCCAAAGATGGTACATTCGGACCTACGTGAGATGCGACTTAAATTTCCAACCGTCGTGAGGGCTGGTTTGGACCAATAGTGAACTGGAATGGAACGGTGAAATTATTACGGATGCATATGAATAATACAGACAAGGACATTAGGGATTTGATTTTTTTTAAATATTGTTTATTATGTTTCAATGGTTGAGACCATGATTACATTGAATTATAATAATTGCAACTACTGAACAAATTACTACGTTTTCGCTTCAACAACTTTTTCAACATCACCAACGTTATAGATTATCATTCTCTTTGAACAAATGTCTATAATGCATCCAATGCTATACTCCTCCGAAACTTGGGCATCTCACAATATATCTTATCACTTAATTAAATGTAACCACAATCAAGTGTCTCTCCACCCCGTAAATCAAATAAGTATATTGTACACAGTACGCGTTTTTCATTCTCGATTGGTTTCCTTATATAATATAATCCGGGCTTGCAATCCCCCTCAAACCGTTCCCAACTCCCTTTTGTTACCGTTTAAAAGTACAGAATAATATGATACTGACAAACGGAGACGTGAGGGGTGAAAGGGTCAGTTTGGTCTTAACGTTTGTATTAGCACGCTCAACCCCTAATTTCACCCCAGCCTCGTTCTTTTACCGTACACTTCCTCCCGCGGACTTGTTTTAACTTTCAGTTGTCTAAGAATTAGTATTTCCTACAAGAGAATATGATAATTGCTTCCTTCACGGACTGAGTGGTGGTGGTTATTTATTTGAGAAAACATATTTTAGGATGTGGCCCGTTATTATGCACTATGTTATGCCTTTATTGGAGCGAGCTTTGTGCCTAAGTTAGTTACGTAGTACGTATATCCTCCTTGACAAGTCATATTTAATTGCTCTTTTCTAAACTACAACGTTTCATGTTGCATCCACACACGTCAGAGAGTTGAGAAGGTGAGCGCATTGCAAAAACGTCAACTTTCTCTTTTAAATCCTTCCATTCATACGCCTAACAACAAATGTGTGACAGTCAGTTTTTTCATTCTCATTTCTTATAGTTATAGCTTATAAACTATGTATAATTTACTATCTCTAGAGAATCATCTCCATATTTTCATTCATCCTTTGTATCCTTCTCAATCCTTGGTGAAAGCGACTTTCTCCATAAACAAATTGACTACCTTTTCAATTACTACTACAAATAATTATTTTCAACTACGAGAACCAGTCCTACTCTTTCAAGAAATAATCATTTACTTGCCTACGTCATTCGGCTCTTATGGCTCTATACGGATCAAGTATATTATTACACATAACCCACAAAAAAACTTTGTATTGCAATTTATTATATGTACAAACGTAGTAGCAGGAGAATTAAGAATGTTGAGAAAGTGTGAGTTTCTGCTTTCTCTAGGTATTATATTGCTTCTTTTTGTGGTAATTAAGTTGGAAAACAATATTACTTTCACCCCATTCTATTCTTCATCGTCATTCTCTATCTAACTAGTTTCACTACTTCCCATCTCATCCCTCCCCACCATGTATACACACAGGCATACCGTCTCGCTCTCTCACCACCAACTACCCCTACTCTTTATAGTGTATAAACTCTTTTTAAGTAACAACAAACGTTTCCTGTAAGTATACAACCACAAGTTTGTATTATGCTTAAAAAATAAACTATTTACAAATACCGTTACGGTGCGTTTCCGTTCACAAATAATCCTATATGCTTTACCTAAAATCTAAATTTCCGTTTTAACAATCCCCTGTCCGTTCCTTCGTCGTTCTGTTCCAGTTTACCACGTGTATGAACACCCTCTCATCTCTACCTCCCTACTTTCTCTGCCGCCCTTCCTTCTAAAACCTTATCTTAACTGCCTTTATTGCTTTGGTAAAAACGGTAACAGAGAGATAGAGACTGAGAGATTAAATACACAAAGGTTGAGAATATATATGAATTCCCCTTTTTGTAAATAATTCCACCTATTTTCGTAATGGCACACAATTAGATGTCATTAACATAAACATTTAGGACATTATAATGAAATATAATTACTATTTACCTTGATTACACACTCATAGACTACGATACTCATCATAAATGCATGTAAGCATTAAAATATTTCCGTGATGACAACGTTGACCAGATTCGATTAATTTTATTGTGATTACCACAAGGAGATGTGTGGGGGGGGGGGATTGCAACATTAATAATAACTAAGATACCACATTAGTGGATTATAATAATAATCCTCCTCGTCTTTCATAATTCCCTCCCGGTACTCGATTAATCCCATTATTTCCCACCCGTTTATGGATGCAGTTGATAAAACGCTTATTATTGAATAAAGTGAAGCATTTTTCTTATACCAGAAAAAGATTATTTGAAAGGAGAATTAATCATACAATTTCAAATACTTTTCTCCTATTCCAGAGACAATTCCGAATTCAGTCCTTTTTTCCTGCACCTGCACTATACCCAAAAACAAGTCTAACATCCTTAAGTATCCCTCATCTTTAACCAACTTGTACCTGCACTAACAGATTCTCCGTCTACTACCCCACTCTTTCTTCACCAATCCATGGCCCGGCCTGTCCTTCATCCTCTAAATATCCTCAATCCTTCAAATCACTATATAATGTTTGATTAAAAATGTTCTCTCATATTAGCTATTTAACTATTTACTAATGTGTATGTATATACACGTTATATATATGCTTTGGAAACTGGAACTCGGGAAGATGCATCATTTTGTATGGTACAGTATGAAATATTCATATAAGTATTGAGAAATAATATGAATTCATCTTCTTTCAATACTTGTTGTCAAATAAATATTGTGTAATTTAAATATTCGTATCACTCCTAATAATTATTTATAGTAGTATTATTAGTTATTATTGCTCCTTCACAATGAGTGAATAATAAACAAATTCTCTTCACTATCAACGTTTTTCTCTTCCTTTTATACAGTGTGAGTTTTAATTCATGTTCTTTCAATAAGCTTTTCCAATTCCAATACAATCCTCTGTCTCCTCCTTCTTCGCTGCAGTTCTTGGGAAAATGTTCTAATTTATATACGTATTCCTTCTCGCGACGACTCTCTCCCTCCCTACCCATCTAAAAATTACCTAATCCTACTAATGAACGTACCTAATAATTAACATAATTACAACAAGTCATTAGTAAATATGCACATACATTTTGGTATCAGTATGCATATATATCATTGCTTATTTGGAAACCCTGGATTTCTCCAACCGTCAGGAGGAGATTTTCACATGAGATGATAGCTCCCCACTTGTTTTCTCTATCCAATAATTCACACAATCTTCTCCATCCATAGAGATCAATGAATAAACACTTTTTCTCCTAAAACCTTACAAATTATCATCTACGTATTTCTCAAGATTACTAAGCCTATGAAACTACACAAATCAACGTACTTCCTGAATTCTTCTCATTTCCTATCCACTATTGTTGTAACTCCTCCACATCCTGTTAAGCAATAACAACGTTCTTTCTCCCACTCACACAACACTTTCACTTGCATACCCCTGTCTTTCTTTGCTCATCATTTCCATCCCGTCCTTTTAAATTTTAGTTCTCTCTTCCTCACTCTGCAGTCCTTCTTCGACTGGAAAATAATACAATCTCGTGGACACGAATAGAAAAGCAAAAGATGAAGTAGGTATGGATGTTGGCATCTGCATCTTTGCTTTTCTCAAACTCAGCAGGATATTACTTTCCTCTCCAAGGAGCAAAAGAAGAGAAAGCATTGGACATAGAAATATTTTCGGTAAAGCAGTATAGCTCTCAGCTGCGGCCTTACTTAAAAGGAAGAATGAAAGAGTATACTGCAAATTATCACGAGTGGAAGAGAGGAGAACCTAACTTTCTCCTGACTCCCTTTTGAAATCCAATATTAAATTCAATATGTTTTTCGAATAAGAATTTCCCTCAAAATGGATCCCAAATTCCAGGTTTATTCCTTAAACCTCAGATATCTCTTTCCAACGGTATATATATTGTATTAAACTTGAATTAAGTTTCCCGGAAAAAATCCTATCAAAAAGAATTTGGAATTCATGGAAGGAGCGAAGGAGAAAATGTTGTGAATCTTTCCAAAATATTCCGAATGTTCTTCAAACATTCTTTAAACAGCCCCTCCGGGATTTTAATTCCCCTATCGCATTTTCCATATTCTTATGCTCCACCTCCTGCCCTAAACCGAACTCTTTTTTTGTTACTCTTCTTGTTTCTCCTACCTTCCGGGTTCATAAAACAGAAATCAGAATCTTTGAAAATCTTGTACTTTCCCGCCTTCCCCTTGACAGTTTCCTCGGAGATTTAACCGTGGAATCATAATTCTTTTAAATCCTGTCACTGTCCTCTCCTTCTGCGAGCTGTAAGGAATTGTCTTCATTCCCCTCAAAAGCCTAAAGATGACTGTGGGAACAACTCTCAGAAATGGACATTGTTGTATGTGGTGAAAGATGCCGTAAGTCTTCACTTTCTCCAAGGGGTCGCACTAAATTTCTTGTGTGTCTGACAGCAGCGTCTATTGCATAGTTGTACGGACGAGACTAAGTTTGATTTAAGGAGTTCTGCTGGTTTGCTCTAGCCACGACACCGACTTTGGATGAGAAGTCAAATATATTACATCACAGAGTTGCTTTTCCTCTCCTGTAATTTGTTCTAATCGGCCTATCTCTTCCTCCTTGCTTAGAGAAGATTGAAAAATCTTATGTGCAAATAAACATTTTATTTCTTCAGCAATTTTGACTCGTAATAGAAGATTGGATATAAGAGAGAGTACTGCGAAAGCAGTGATGAAGAAAGTAGGAAAAGGTGGAAGACGATGAAGAAGTAGGAGTAATCTAGCTTCTTGTAGTTGAGAATACAGGAGTTCAAGATTCACTTTCTTACTTTCCTGTATCATTGACTCTTTGGCCTGTTTCTGGTTTCTGCCTTCTAGGGGATAGCCTAGCTATGTTTTTGAATCCTCTTCCCTTCCTATTTCTCATCTATTATGCAGCTTCTCTACAAACATTTCAATCAAATTCAAAGGCTCTCAAGTGTGCCTCACACAAAAGAGATCATTCACTTTCATATTATTTTCTTCCTCTCTCCCCTCACCCTTTTCTTCTTCTTTTACGTGGGCCTCCTTTCAGAAAATAGACAGCTGGTCGGATGAAGAGACCATGGACAGAGTTCATCTAGATGTTGCCTTTTCTCAAAATTGTATCTTCAAATTCTCTACAACACCACCTTTTTAAATGATAAATAGGATTCTATCCACGCGCCCTCTTCTGCGTCCAACCAACTCCACATTAAACTTTCATAAGTTCCCACCAACTATGTTGGCCCTTACTCTGAACTATGTCTTTCTTATTTCTATATATTCCGGTCCCACCCTTAGTTTCAATAAGAATTCCACTTTCCACTCTGCGTCTCAACTTCCTCCGCAGCTCGCTCTTACTCAGAAAGGAGGAGCGTCTTAGTTGCAAACTACAAACTATAGACGCCGGCTGGTGGGACATTCATCATTTTTCTTCCATCTTCTTCTCATTAAATTTCAGTTCAATTATTCCATCCGAAAAAATCAACTAAATTACATCCCCCCTCTTAAACTTTGGCTTCAACTTAAACTTGACTCTTTCTTCTAGCATCAAATTAAATCAGCTTTCCCCTGTCAAAACTCTTCTAGTTTCCCTCAACTTTTCCTCAAATTAGCTAGAATTCTTCCCCCTCCTCAGCTTTCTACAGCTTTTTCCATCTCTTCTTTTAGTCGTGCGCTCCTACTCCCACCTCCACTATTTTCATTCCAATTCTCGACTTAAAGAGGAAAAACAAAAAAACAAAAATTCCTCTCACAAACAACCTTTCAGTCACTCACCTTCATATTTCTTATGGATCTCGCTCAAGACAATAAGGGAGAATGGGGGAAGTAGGGAGAAAGGAGAAAGGAGAAAGCCCACTTGATATTTTCTCCACTTTAAGTTCCTACATATTCCTATCCCTAGTCCTTGTACATATACTCCCCCGCTACTTCCTTCCTCATTCTTCTTCTCCTGCTCATAAATAATGCATTAACAAGTCCTACTCATATTGCAAAACTTTAGAAAAACAAACTCTTTCACACCCTGAAACATTCCATGCCCTCTCCTCTTTTGACTTCCCCTCATCCTCTCCTCCACTTTCCTGCCCTCACCTTCCATCTTTTTACAACTTTCCTTCGCTCAATCTTGAGACACTCCCCACAAGAAAAACCTAAACAATCCCCCACCCCTCTCAACATTCAACATATATACATACAGAATCTTTACCATAGAAAATCAATCCTAGCATTTCACGCACAATTTCTCTCATTCAATCCCCTAAAACCCTTCCATTTCATAGAGAATTCAATCAAAATTCATCAAATTACATTGTCTCTTTCTTTCCAATCCCTTGCTCTACAGCTATGCAGCATTTTCTATAAAAGCTGCCTCCTCAAAAAATCCAACCACAAACCTTTTACCGTCCACCCAACCATCCAGTGGACTAATTCTCTTCTTAAACTCAGCATACCTTTTCCATTTTCTTGTGGCTGAATGTCTCTATTCCGCGCTTTGTAAGGCAAGCTGAAGGAATCTATTCCATTTCGGGTACTGAAATAAGGTCAGAGGAGTTGGATGGAGGAGAGACAGAGGGACGCCGTTCACATATCTACACAAGTAATACAGAATCCAATCCTCTTTCACCGGGAAGACAAGGGAATCTTTTCGAAATCCATCCAAATCCTCTGCTTACCAAATTTACCTCTATGTGTATTCCCTTCATCGCTATCCTCCAAGTCTCCCCTACCGATACTTATCACCCAACCAACCTCGATCCAACTTACTCCTTTTCTACTGCTACTTTCCCTGCATCTTCCCACACATAGAGGCAGACGGGGCTTGGCTATATCAACCGTAGCCTACTCATACTTAATACTTTTGTTCCTTCCCAGGCTCCTTCAGTTTCTGTTCGTTCGCATGTTTTGCCTTGCCTCTCCCACTAGTTTCCTACCCTTGCTTTCTCTTACTTTCTCCATCCGGCAGCTTTCCTATCCTCCTATTGCATTTACTCTCTCTTGCTTTACCCTAACCATTTTCTCCGCACCCCAAGCTTTCTCTTACTTTCTCCTGCCTCTCTGCCTTTTCGATTCTTTACCAAAGACTTTATCTCGTACGCCTAATGCTTCAATCCTATTGATTTTCTTTCATACCACGGTCCCACATCAGCCCAGCTCCCGAAACACCCAGCCTTCTGCACCATTATTTCATATTTTATACCTACTTTACCTTCCAGCGCTCAGATATTATATCTTCCACTTTCTCCACTACACCCCTCCTCTCCAACTTATGCTTAACTTTGGTTATGATGGAAATAAAGATGACAAATAATTTTACCTCATGTTGTCTCTTCTCGAGTCTTGGTGGCATGACTCCTTGAAAATTTGCGAAAATGGAAGGGCATAATAAGAAAAATTCGCTCATATTTAAATAATCCCTAACTTTGCGGTCGAAGAAATTCGGGAAATCATTCCAGGCCGGAGCTTTCACTCACTCCAATCATAATAGTCCCTCAGGGATTTTTCATCCCAGCCTTGTCTTTCAAACAATCCAGGAGCAGTAATATTAAGTATGTGTCTACTCCGCTCCCACCAGTCTCCAAAATTCCTGGAGCATCAGCCAGCCTTGCTTTCACCAATCCTTCTTCCTCTGTTTCCTTTCTCTCTCAGCTTTCTCTCTCTCACTCTTCTCCTTTGTGCTCGAGCTAACCGCCCTCTGCCTCGGGATTTTACGTCAAGGATTCACACGCCGAGGATACACTTCTCTCTCCTCCACTCGCTATATGAGAGAATTGAAGCCAAGAGCGGGTCTGGTTTCAGGGACAAAAATCAATAATTTTTAGTCCCCTCACACTTTCTCCGTTATAAATACCCTTTTCTTTTCAAGAATACATTTTCCATTCATTCCAAAACCTTTCCCATCATTTTCATACCCGGCGACCGCATCTTTTTGTATTAAAGTTATGCTCACAGGCATAGGCCCTCTTTATTTCCATGTCCAATGACTTCTTGCTTCATCAACAATCTTTGGCTGACTTTCACACACCATTCAAAGATGGGATTCCATCCATCCTGTCCTTCATCTCCTCGCGTATGCACGCTATACAATTAAACATATTCTTCTTAGCGAACTTTATTCAAATTATCCTTTCACGTCTTTTCAAATTAAAATCCTGGAGAAGGAAAGTCAATATTTACCAACATCTTCCTAGCCAAACATCTCTGTAATTTATTCACGTCACAAAAATTCAGCTCAATCCCAAGACACACTCAACTTTCACCTACCTACCCCTACTTTCCAACCTTTCCCTCAACTAAATAAACACGATCTATCCGTCTCTTCTCAAAATCATCATTCCCGTGTCACCCAACCTCCTTGCTTTCTGTGTTTTCTCCATCTTGTTTATCTAACTCATGAATTCATTCGGACGAAGCATTGTGGTCGTGGTGCTCTTTGCAGACGTTTCCCTGAATTTAGTTAATCTTTTACTCGTATAACTTGTTAAGATGATATCATAGCTTTCTCGCTTCCATCATAATATTGGGTATCTGATTTCTCTCCCAACCTCTGCTCTTAGATCATGGTCATGGTATGGTTCAGCCTAGTTGACACCCTCGCTCCAATTGCACAATCTTGTAATAGACTTTGAGCTAAAGACAAGGTAGGCAGCTTGTCTAAAGATGGTGCGTACGCCTTTTCAATTTGATGAAGCTTACAGCTATTATTAAGACTACGAAACTACACGACTCTGGTTAGCTTTACTTTTAATTACCCGATTTCTTCCACTCACACCGCCTGCATCGTCGTCTTCCTTATTGAGATCTTGTCCGTTTCGCTCATCTGTTTCACATGCTCACAGTCCCCTTCCACATCTTCGTCATCCCATATTCATCACAATTTTCATCACTTCTCGTTTTCTTCCCGGCCGTCTCTACACTCTCAACTAACCTTCTATTCCCTTCCCCCTATAACCATTACGGAAGACAAGTCTGTTTCGTACTTATTTGAGAATCGTGAAATTGAAGACGTTCAAAATGAAATAGGAACTTGCTAGGAACAATTGCCCACGCCCACCCACAACAACACTCATACACACGCAAAATTATTTTGTTCTCTCGTTCCCCGCTTTCTCTCGTTCCTTTCACCAGGGAAAGTAGAAGCATCATCACATCAGGATTTTCGTCACTTCCCTCATATTCAATTCCGGTCATCCATATTCCATTCCATTACACTTCTCCCTACTCCCTCCATACAAAATCCATTCCACTTTCACAAACAAATAGAGAAAGAGAGAAACATTCCATTTCACACAGAGGGATAGAAGAGCCAGCGAGCTTGTAGTGCACGAAATTCACTTCCCATTACGAATTCTGATACCCTTCCAATCATCTGCTGTCGTCGTCCATCCCGATGTAATAGAGAAAATAGAGTAGTAGGTTGTAGTAAGGAAGGAGTAGAGCATAACTTGAATTCTTCTCCCCATCCATGCAAAACGTCTTCCTTCTTTTCCAACCTGTCCTCTATCCGAGATTATAAGGAGACGATTCTTCTATCCCAAAAAGTAATGCCATTTACCCTAAGTAAGTAGTAGTAGCAGAGTAGAGGAAGAAAATTTAACGACGACATCCATCACACACCAACAACTCCTCGTAGCTAACGCAACCAACTCTATCCCAACCCACCGCCCAATTCCATCAATCTCCCCCTTCTAATCCACTTTTCCGACTCAATGATATCCATTAGTAAACGCTGCAGGTATCAAACCACCCTGAAATTTACAAAACACATTAGCAACTTCCGTTCAAATCCATTTCCCGCCTCCTTCATTTCGTATGACTCTTAATTAGCTCCGTCATATGGAAAGCATTGTTAGTGACTCATCAAGGTTCACCGACTGTAAGCCTGTAAGCAAAGCATCAACTCTACAACTGGTGAAAATCAGGGCAAGTGTGGTCACTATAACAGCAAAACAAGCAAGACATTCATAAAGCGAATTCTACATTTACACAATGGCATACTTAGCCAAAAAACAATGCAGGTCAGGTGAATCAAACAAATACAACTAAAAGCAATAATGCTAGATTAATAAGCGTTCATTTTCATTTTTTATTTGGTAAACCAGAATTGTATTGGCGACATTCATATGCGGATAATTCGATGGTTAAGGCTAACAGCCTGTACAGGGTAGTGGGTTTCCATTACAATACAGAATATTAAAAGCTTTTAAAAAGTTAAATAAATTCAAGTTTCAAACCATGCAAAATCATTAAATCTAAGGGTGGATTCCCTTAGTTAGGAATAATTTACGAACAAAACTCAATTTACTTCCACGAAAATTTATCCTATTTTCCTATCGGTGTCTATGTAAAATTACCAATGCGAACTGCCTATAAGCAGGTGAGCCTTTTCAAGCCTAATCCAAGAGTCATTCTCTTTATTATCAAAAAGTAAAAACTGTACGAGTATTGAACATGCGGCGGAGTGAAGGAGTGATACAATGTAACCTCGGATTATTTTTGTAATGCACAAAGACAGGAAAGGCTCTTTCTAAATCAAACTCGTTATCCTCATCAAAACTGATGATAAAATCCTACTCCTGCTTCTCCTAGTCTTGTCTCTTGTCTCACTGTAGTCGCCTATTTTACTTCCGCATGATTTAAAAATACACTAAAATGAATTAAACTCCTTAATGCAATGCGTAACTCCCTAAATTTACTTAGCTAAAAGGGTTAGCTTACCTATGAGAAATTGGGTAGCGTCACTTGGAACTTGTTATCCATTCCTTTAATCTTACCTATTAAACTCAATTCCATTCAACTATCTACAACTCTCTATTTCTCAGCTTTATTCCAGTTATTTCTTTACTTAATCTATTCACTCAGCTGACGTTGATGTAAAGGTAGCGCGGGTCGCATTTCCCAATTTTTCAATATCCTCTATTTAATCACCATCTTGTTTCCTATTGTTTTTCTCTTGCTTCCTAAAATTGTTATTACGATTCTTGTCTTTCTTTGTTTCTCAGAGAAGCAAGTTGGTCAATTGATCAAAAAATATCCCATTTCCCTCATTCCCTCTCGGAATAACTTTGTTTCCGATTGGATTTCCTTTATTAGTGCTACAAAAGTCCTACTCAACTCCTCCTATTCAAAGAATTATGTATGGGTGTGATGGATGGTTGCTTTCTAATAGGTTGCGACTCGAGTAGGTATATATGTTCTATGTAAAACGTCATTGTCCCTTCAGCTTAATACTTATCCTATACTTATTAAAACTTGGAAGTACTAAAATAAAAGTTACATAAGATTTGAGAGCAGTATATAGTTTATGCTCTAAGCAGGAATTATTTCTAGTTAAGTAGCTTTCTGGATTAGAAAAGCACATAGTTTGATCCTTCCTTATTTAAAAACGTTGGGTTTAAATCCTCACAAACTGTGCAAGTCAGCAAGACGGTTGAGAGGTTATTTGCGGTGGCGTGACAGTAAGCTTGTAGACAAAAAGTGGGTGAAAGTACGGGGATGGGGTGCAAATTTACAAAAAGCAAATACGTATATAGTAGTAATCAGGGTGAAAACAGATACATGTAGCGATGGCAGAAAAAGCTTGGGAGCAGACGACGGACATTACAGCTTACAAAGCTTGGAGAAGAGCGCAAAGAGCACTAACCCGTGAGACAGTAGTGAGTGTAGGAAATCCAGAAGGCTGTGGAGATGTAGCTTGGACGTAACCAACGGGATCGTTTCCACCTCCGTAAATATCCATGGGTCCTGGAGAGTTAGGAGTAGGGAATCCCCGATTTGAAGGTGATGCGGGAGGTGCAAAACCAGCTCCTGGGTAGTTGCTTATTACTGTTGTAATTAAAAGAATACGGTTCATGAATTACCTCATTTTATAATAGAAACATCTATTCTTAATATAGTACTGTGGCTCTTTTCTCTCATCTTCCCTCCGTTAAGAAACTATACTGCATTCATTCTCAAGGAAATCATTCAAAGGAAAGATATATAGAGTTGCCGAGTGGGAAGGTCAGGGCGTGTGGGAAACTGTCGCTTTCTTTCTCCTCTTAGTCCTACTATAAGTTGATAGTGGAGGAGAAGGAAGGTTATCCTTAAATTAGTTCTCCGTTACGCTTCCTTGTATTCCAATTAGTGTGGCACAAAAATATTTCTCTCCTGCAACCGCAAGGATCGTGCAAAATGAACAGCGCACCTACGGCAGAGTATAATATTCCCTCAAATCCCGCTCGAATTATCCTCTTCTCTTCCCTTTCATAGTAGACCTCCCACAATCCTTCATCTTGGCAAGAGTCTTCTTCTAGTCACTGCTTTCTATTTCCTCGTGTTTTTACCAAATCCAGGGAAAGCAGAACTGTGAGAGAAGGGGGACACACATACAGCCAAGCTCGCAGATGCATCATTAAGTAAACTTTCCATGGCTAGCGGATTCCCGTGTTCTTTATAAAAAATCCACGGAGGAGGAACCCACACCCATGCATCACAAAAGAGAAAAGAAACAACGTGCTTTTTGCCACGGGCAGGAGCGGTTTGTGGCGGTGGCGGTGGCGGGCGGGTATGTATGTGTGTCTTTCCGCAAAATCTTAGCAAAAGGTTGGAGGGGTAAAGGGGAGCTGGGAGGAGTGAGGGACGGTGGTGGGCAATTACATTATTCTCTCTGACGCTACACTAAATAATCAAACACATATGTCTTCCCTCCAGTCTCTCTCTCCATCCAACTTTCCAATCCTTGACTAATTCATGCCAACTGTTCTCGACATATATACGTCTGTCCCAAAGAAAATATCACATCTTTCATCTCCCACCCACGTAAATCAACCTACTCTATGCAGAGTCAGTTTCCACTACTCTTTCCTTCCGTCCTCCTCCTCCCGTTACTCTACTCTAATACCCGCTTACATGTTCCGCTAACAATCATCTCTGACTTTTAGTCTCCGAAATTTGCTACTTTCAACTATCTCCACCATCCTCAACCACCCTTCTCTTTTCCTCCCTACCATCCGACTTCCCATCCCACTATGCGCTACTACATCCCCGCACTCACTAAACCATCCTCCATCAACCTTCTCTTCCTTGTCCCGCTCATTATTTAACTGACATTTAGTTTCTCCCGGCTTTTCCGCTACAGTTTCCTTTCCAAAATGTTCTGCAGAGCTATCACTATACCTACTTTCCATCCACGTCAAGCCCGATTTAGTACAGTTACAAGGGCTTGAGGAAACATTTTACATTTTCAAGCAATTTGTACATCCTACATGATACAAGAGAGAGAGGGAAACGGGGATGCTCGTTTAGTTTGCCGACTGGCTAGTTAGTTTTAGACAGAGAAAGCAAGGAGACTGAGGGAAAGGAAAAACCATACGCCGTACTTGCATAAAATTTTCTCCCGAATATGGATTTAAGTTTTCAAGTCGAGAAAAACCACATGTTATTTTTCCTTGAGATTCATCAATACCAACATATTCTCTACAATCAAATCCATCATCACTGAATCAATTCACAAAACACACACCCCTTCATTCTCTTTCCTCCTCCATATCTTCTTTCTCTCTCCATCTTCCCATCTGTATCTTTCTGGGTTTTCTTGGGCCAGCCGCTCTTTTCTCCCCCGCCTTTTCTACTTCTGTACTCTTCATCCTTGTGTAAAGTCTATGAAAAATGGCTGAGTCAGAGCTAGACACATGTATCCAGGAAGCTTTCTCACATGAGCGCCCACCGCACATTGCTATCCTCTACACATCACCTACACACACACCGCCAAACCAGTATAACTCAAGAGCAGAAAGATGAAAGCATCTAGCGAATCACACAAAAAATAAAACACTTTCTATGCCCTTACAAATGAAACTCTGTATTCATCTCACCGAAATCTGGCAGACACCCAAAACTCACCAACATCCTCATACAAAATACTTAGCCCTAAACATAACACGCAAAAACATCAACTCAACCAAAATATCCCCGCCGCCGCTTTCCCAGAAAAACTCTTTCCTACCCCAAAAAAACCACCACCAAATCTGATCATCCTTAATCAAGAACATATGAAAACAATCTAACCGCACCTATCAATTTCTTACACTACTACATATTTCACAAAAACTATATGCTCCAAACTCCCCCGCAGTTTCTTAGCCACCACCTTCCCACTGCCACCTTGCATAGCGGTAAAAAACCTTAACGGCGGGGTTAATTTTAATCTCCAGCTTGAGAAATTGTACGAGTCTGGCTAGAGTTTTACGAAATTTTTGCCGTTTCCCAGAACGGCACAATCATAATTACACATTACTCTGTGAGCTGTGAGCTGTAGTGTAAGAAACTTGATAAAACTTGCTTTAAACTCAGAGTGGAGTAGCAATAGCAACTCTTTTGAGAGAGTTGATGAAAATTTAATACCATGACATTATAACTACACCGTCCCATTAAAAACTCTTATATACATAATACACAAGCATGCATAGTACACGAGCACTGTTAGAGAAAGTGAGTGGAAATATTGCAGTGTTGGTTGAGGAGGGAGATAAAGTAGGAATATATGAGAGACTGGGCGGAGGGATGATGAAAAAGAGAAAGCAAACTTTCTCTCCCACTATCATCCTTCCGTCTCAAATTGCACTCTTCAAAAGGGTATTTTAATAAAGCAGAGGACAAATTTTCAAAAGTTATCTCACAAACCTGATAATGCTTGAGTTAGCAGAGGTGTATTGTTATTGGGAGTGAGTTGTCCATTAGGCAGCTCAACTGGAAAGAAATAACATCAAAGCAACACATATTATTATTTCTTTTCCTCAAACACCCGGGATCCC
Organism: Sminthurides aquaticus; assembly: GCA_906901655.1. Taxonomy (NCBI): domain Eukaryota; kingdom Metazoa; phylum Arthropoda; class Collembola; order Symphypleona; family Sminthurididae; genus Sminthurides; species Sminthurides aquaticus. Next base: position 2,571,157 of record CAJQTT010000001.1, read on the forward strand.
ATACTATCAATCACCATATGTACTCTACAACTGCTCAGTTACACAAATCAATTTCTGTACGCAGTCTTTCTACAAAACTACTACTTTGTAAGTATCCAACTCACACTCGCTCTACGATTCTAGAGTTCTACAGATAGATATTACGTATGGAGAAATCTAGATAGAGAGAAGAGTCTAGACACGAGCTTATCTTTCTATCATTAGCAAGAGAATCAATACGTTATAGAGAAGAGAGCACACATGTACCAATACCATGTACAACGTACCATAAGCAATCACACACAAAAAAACTATGTAAATGTATGTAAACTTTTGCCGAATATTATAATTGTAATTATTATTACTTACAACTATACTAGTCATACTTTCCCATCTACTGATGCGTATAACAGCGGAACCCATTGCTTAACTTTATGTACAAGTTACAAACTTTTAAATCATCAACTCACACACACACAAACAAAAATCTCACTCTAAAAACTACGCCCCACAACTTTAATTCTATCATTCCCACCTTTATCTCCAGTGTTGATGTGATTGATCTACAACGCTTTTGTTCAATGATTTCACTATTCTAGATTGCTTCTCAGCTACAAATCTAATCCGTAAAATCTAGACTTCCATTCCCTAAATGCATATCAAAAAGACATCCACAAAGACTAATAAAATTCGTTGCTTTCTTACTAAATGGCTGCATAACTTTTGAAGAAACAAGCGTATGTGAGATTTAAACCATCTGCCGTTGTTCCCTGCTGCAAACAAGTTGCAACTGGGGCCAGAGCTATGTTAAATTTGGAAGGTAGGTAGGTAGGGGTAGGAGTAGGAGGGCATTGGTTGAATTGGTTGGGTGGAAAACGTGCTCAGTTGGTTTTAGTGTCATTTAGATTTAGAAAGCCAGTAAGTTAGAGTTAAGCCAAAGCGAAGGCTAGAGTAAAAATGAAAACTTCTTTCGTACATCAAAGCGTAATTTCATAGTTAAGAAACTGGAAATTTCATACTTCATCCTGTTTGGGCAATGGAGTCTAAAACGTTCGGTGGGAATACTTTATACAATGCATGTCTAATGATGTCATCTAAAGATTTTCAAACTTTCAAGCAAAAGCATTTTTCGTTTGCAAATATGGTTCAGTAGATTTATGAATGTAGCAATAAAATTCCCTCTGCAAATACTTGGAACCGTCCTGTGCAAAGAATTTCCCTTTATCTCCTGTTAAGGTAAGGGACCGTCATTTGAAGCGAATGCGTTAAATGTTTAAAGCCCTAATGGATCAATGAATGGTTCTAACTCATGAGAAAATGCACTAATATTTTCATTTGAATTCAAACTAAGTACCAGAGACTAATTCCATGAATTCCTCCGATGTAAGTTGATTTGGATCATTCCCCTGTACTTCTTCCCTTAGAAACCCGCGTTGTTCTGGTTCTGATCCCTGTAAACCAGCGTGGCTCATATTTATCCAAGCTGTACTTTTAGCACAAGCATGTTTCGAGGTGTTGTAGCTCTATTCTAAATTGGTATACACATGCAGATTGAAAAGTTTAAATTCGGAGCAAGAATTGCTACGGCGTATTAGTATTCAATCTAGCATTTCTCTACTGGGAGGACGCTTTATAGGGAGGGGGGTAAAAGAGTTTTTATAGCCTGGCGCTACCTGGTAGATTTTGGAGGTGAAGTTTTTATTACAACCTTGGCTGTAATATATACCAAACCCTTCTTTCCTGTATATACCAAAGCATTTCCTCTCGCCTCTCCAATCAACTTGATAAGTTTTCTTCAAGATTAAAAATATTTTTAAAAGTTTCTCGATCAATTATTCAGAGTTGGGAATAATTTCTCCATCCATACTCCCCACCACCTAATTCCCATGCTACGTTAGAGAAGTCGTCTTCTCGAAAGTTTCAAACTCATTCAGGGTTCTAAACTAACTCACTCCACCTTATGCTCCTTCTTAGCCGAGTGTTGGTGGGAAATTTAAATCATTTTCTAGAAGATAATCCCCCTCAAAATGCTTTGATACTTTTTTAAAGATTTCATTAATTTAGTCTGTTTCTTATTTGGCCCTCCTGAGCGCTAGTGCTTGCTATTATCATTCCACTCTCTTCCTACTATCTCTTGACAGACGGACATCTGTGAAGAGAATGTTTCAGTCAGAATGTTTCAAGTCATTTGCTTGCTCCTCTACCTCGGCCTTGCTATCACGCCCATGCATACGCCAGAATTTCAGTAAACTACTCGGAAGAAACTGCTAAGTTTCAAATTTAGTCAGGAGTCCTTGGAGAAAAGTTGGAGGATCAAAGATTTACAAACTTCCTGTCCTACACGATCCTTGTGCATAAGAAGTATGACAAAATTCTGAGAAATGTCAACTTTAGTTGTGTGCCCCTGCGGTAAGTATCATATAATTCAGTATACGCTCAGCCATGTCCCATGTCCTCTCTGTATCCGCATATACTGTGAACCAAGTTTGAAATGAACCAGCCGTCATATCTTTCTGGTTTCATTATTCGTCAGAATCTAGGGGTATTTCTATCTACACTACATCAGAGGAAAATCGTACAGATAACGCTTTCACCACCTATTTTCATTGGGATTTGAAAGGGAGGAGAATTGAGAAACGATTAAAATTTTAGAGCTGACATTTGCCGTCATTGGGATTACCACTTAAAAGAAAGCCGGAAAGAGGGAGCTCTATCTCATTACATTAGGTAGCTGATTTAGAGAAGCGTTATAGCTTCCGGAATTTTCTTTCCCTTGGGTAGCTTATTTTTCTGACACCTTCCAATTTATGTCTCCCTCTCAGACTACACATCTTTCCACCCTCCTTTACATCTACCCAAGCATTCAATCGTTGAGAAAAAAGATCCCGTTACTCTGGTGTATAGTAACGATTCACTCTCCTCCTGTCCTTAATCCAGCGGATTTTTTCGTCGTACATATGTACATCTCGCTTGCCTTGCTGATTTAGTTTGTGTCTGAAAGCTGATGACTAGTGATTTTGTTAATTTCGTTGTCATCCCAGGACATGGTCTAGTGTCTAGAAGGAAAATGTTGGCTGGGTAGTAAAGAGAGGGTACGACATGTAAGGGGACAAGTATTGGAAGCGTCTCAAGTTACCTTGATGGCCAATAAGAACTAGCCTCAACCTATCTTCTGATTACGTCAAAGATGAATTTTGAAGTAAGGATATGGGACGGAGGGATGTTTGGTAGTTTGCTCGACTGTATGTATGGATTTGAGGAAAGCTGTGCCAAAATGCGAATAATCCAAGCAGAGCAAATCCGTCTTTATAATATATTGCCTCTACTATGTATGTATTACTTGAATCCTTTTCCGAACCATATTTTCCCTACCCGTCTTCCATCTCCATCTCAAAACCCGCCTTTCCCTTGCCTCCTCCTACTACTATGATAGCCACCTAACCTTTCGGATTCCCCTCTTTTCTTTCCTATACGTCCTTTTAGATGAGCCGACAAGAATTTAACTCGCTCCAATTCCACGATAATCTTAACTCATAATATCCTACTTGAAGCTCTTGCGTTTATGAAACGGGCTTTTCATTATTATTAGGCTCCTTCTTTACTACCCGCTGTCTTCTACCCCCTTTTATAAATAGCAAAACTCTCACCCACCAAACCCCCGCCAATACACTACAAACAAGAGTCACAGTCTTCCTCCTATGTCCTACACAAGAACCACTTGTCACCGAACCCACATTTAATCCTATTTCCCCACCCCCATCCTACCCGATTCGGGGATTCACGACCACCGCTAAAATTTAAAAAATTCTCCATCAACATACCAACTACACACGTCATAGAGCTAATTAAACATTTTTAATTGCATTCCTTGAATTCGTCCACATCTGTGGCCTCCCTTTCACAAGTCCCTTTTGTTCTTCTTTTCTCTCAGAGACTCTCCTTAAGCTCACAAATGAAATCCCGAAATCTCTTCCTCCAACTCATCACTTGGGATACAACATCCCAGTGTCTGCACTGGGTTTGCCGCACTTATCCAACCTGACTAAATACAGAATCTTTCTTCAATCTCTACTCGTCAGTCACTCGTCGTTATATCCACATCCTCTTAAGCTTTCTAACGTCTTTTCTCTTTACTTTTCTTTGCACTCATTCCCTCTTCATTGTCCCTTATACTTAAGCGTTGTCAAAAATTCATAAAAATCTTAGCTCTGCTGTCTTTTAGTCCTTGTTAATCCTTTGGAAATCCCACAAAATTGAAACTTATCTTCCCTAAACGAATGCTCTTTCACTTGCTGTCCTAATAAATAAGCTCAGTGTATAACTTATAATCTGTCTTTCGTATAAATCCTGTATCTATTTCAACGTACTCGTTCACCGCTGCAAAACGTTCGCTCATATTCTCTCTTAAAAATCAGGGTTTGTCTTAACAAGTCTTCTCCGGTTAATGCATTTCCACTACTTGTCAACTTGTCAACCAATCTATTCCGTTTACTGCAACCCCTTCAACCCTTCATAGAAAATAGAAATCAAGTCGTTGCAATGCAAGAACGAAACTACTCATTGTCAGCACCACAACGTATCAGATAACCCGAGACCTTATCGCCACCATCAACTAACTTTACTCCCCCATTTCCCTTCCATACAACACAAATTCAAATTCCCTTCTCAGCCCTCCACTTCTTTTATTACCTCCAGGAATTCCGTAAGGACATCCCATCTGGGAGACGTATATTTCAACAAGAACCTACCACAACATACATTTATTCCCTTCCTACCCAATCTTCTCTCTACAACTTATCCCCGCTTCTCTCGCTCTGATCTCTCGCTCTTTCTTCCTCTTCCCCCAATCTCCAATTTGTCTCACATAAACAACACATCCTACATTCTGTGCAGTAAGTTTAAGTATTCCATCCTTGTTCCCCCTGGCTGATATTGTATGATTTTTATAGTAAAGCGAGAAAATTTTCCGGCCAACCTCCTTTTGCCATTTTACGAATTTCACCCGACTATTACATACATTCTTTTCTTATCATCACGTCATCATCCCACCGCACTACTGTAGTCGAGAGTCGAGATGATCTAGATGTATTTTTATGGGAAGCGCACGGAGGGGAAAAGCATTGCATAGTGTGTTCCACGCCTATTCCTTCTGACATATAAATCAAGTTTTGAGCAACACGACTTGCAACTTTAGCGTCAGTCAAAACATTTTCTCAACATGCTCTGCGAATCAAGGACGTGTTAGTGTTAGACGCTGAGAACATAAGAAATATTACAGGGCTGACTCTTTCTCGGGGTTACATATGACTTTGAATAATGCACTTTCCCCTTGTTCCTTTCACCTCCTCCTGGTTCCTCTAACCCATTCTAGGTCTTACTCCATTTCAATAATTGTTTAAGCAAAATAGAGGCTTGATTGAAAAAATCTCAAGATAATAGCGCTTGGAACTAATATATTCTACGGCACAAGATAACTCAGGCACGCACGCACACGCTTCCACATTCACGCTTTCAGACACAAGGACGTACATGATATAAAGTGAAAACGTTAGCAAATTGTAAGACTAGGAGCGAATAATACTTGCGTAGAAGAGAAAATTCCATGCCTCCAACTATTCAGAAGATTGAAAAGTATTATCTTGTAGTTTCTAAGCTAGAATAAGCGGAGAATAGACAGGTTCTAGTTTGAGTGTTCATTATCTACGAACACGCAGTCGGGAGGGAGGAAAGTTGGTTGACTATCTCTATACGTATTAACTAGATTTTCTATTATCATTGTTACAGTCTACATTTACTACAAAGTGTAAGATTAATATTTCAATTCAGCACAATTTAGTACAGTTTTTGCATGAAAACAATATCAAGTAATGTGATATATAAAGGTAATCTCTACAAATCTAGCCAAATTTTCCTAATATCTATATCTACCATCTAAAACTGTTACAAAGTCCTACTAGTACTCTGTAGTCTACTGACTTGTACACGCTGGAATTCATAGAATAATAAAAGATTTATTATTATTATATATTTATATACAGAGAGAGAGAGAGAGTTTCGCAATTACCTACAACCCACATGTTTTAGCGGTCAACTATATAGGAAGACTTGATAAAATCCAATCAATTTTAGTTCCATCTCCTCCTCTTCCTTCCATCAATCCCCCTCAAACTCGGAGCGCCGCGATTTTCTTCATAGCTGTCTTGTAAAAGTTTTGTATATATGTACCATACATTCTTCTACGTAATACCGCTGTCTAGGCTTTCTTTTTGGGGATACGGAGGGACAGAAACAAGTACGCGCATGGGACATGGGTTTGTTCGCTTTTACGTCCCTCTCACATTTATCCTCCTTTCTCCACTTTCTCCACTTTCTCCACTTTCTACATCCACTTGGCTTTCCTCCGGCTTGCCTACTTTATCTTTCTCCTCCTGCATGCTGCTACGCTATGCTATCCCTGTTCCCAGACTTTTCCTCTTTGGATGCTCTTCCCGAAGATGACGGAGGCAGTTGAGTTTTCCCAGTAGTTTCCACCCCCACCGCTGCTCCTACTCCTCTCTACTTTTCCCACTAAGTCTGGTAGAAAAGTTGTAGCTTACTTTCTCATTCCTCTCACTCACTTCGTCATTTTCCCCATCCTCTGCTTCTCATGTATTCCCTCGACTCTACTCCACAAGCTTCGTCAAGAAACAATCTTGTTCTAGTTCTAGCGCTTTCACATTCTCGAAAAAATCTTCTTTAATTCTTTTTACTACTCCGTTCCGTAGCTACAGCCTGACTATCTCTACCTTTGCGCCGTGTCTTCGTTTTACATCAGGAGTTTGCTTGCCTCCGCTTCTCGTAGTGCTTAAGAATATTCTCTCTTCCCTGATCTTGACAGAAGATTCTGTTGGTTTCTCAGTAAAGTCATGAGACCTGTAGCAATTTTCTAATACAAAAACTCTGTCCGAGAATCTATCATCTAATCTCATTAGATTATGCACCTAGACGCTTTCAAAGTTTTGGAGCTGCTGGCTCTTGTGGAGGGAGGCAGATATTATTGATAAAGTTAGGAGGGAGGGGGATTATGCGGGGAAACTGCTAGAGGAAAACTTTCCCCGGATCCACTACAGTGAAAGTAGTATTCATACTTGTGTAATCAATAGTTGCAATTAAGTCAAGTTTATTCCGTTATTCGTCATTCTTCCTCTTCCTCTCACATTGATATCCGTAAAAGTAATCCATCATCTTCCCTTAAACTAGCTAAAAATTCATCTACTTTTTTCCAAACTTGCCTTCCATTTGTACGCACACATTACTCAAAGCTTTACATTTTACGGAGCGTGAAGTAGCAATAGTAGTGTAGCATGTACTCGCTTATTCCATACACATATCCTCTTACATACATTACCCAACCAATGTACATATAGCCTACACTCCACACACCTCACCTCTTCAACTTTCATTCACTCACTCATCTTTTTATTTCCCTCCTCCTCCTCCTCCTCCTCCATTTTCCAATCTCAGTCCTCTCCTCCTATGTCACTTTTCAAATTTATTCCCATCCAAACTTCATGCATACCTACTAACGGAAGAAACCCATCCCCAATTTCTCCTGCCTTTCTCCGAATCAGAATCAGAGTACTCCACTGTACAACATAACCCGCGCCTCGGTACTATTTACTTTCTCCTCTATCATCTCCTCTTACTCATCTGCAAAGCAGATCCTACTTTCTCTACCTTGCTTACTCCACAGCCCTATGTAGGCTTGCACTAACGTGTTTCCCTGCCTCTTGAATCGTGGACTTAGGAGCGGCTAAAAACCCTCATCTTCCTTCCCATCGCACCAACTTTCACTCACTGGGCTGGGTATGCTGACTGGTTTTTCATCACAGAAATTATTGCCATTGCCGTTTCGTATAATATCATCATTAATATTGTGCTTTCTAATGTACATGTCTCTCTGTCCTTACCCAGGGAAGATTCTCCCGGTTTCACTTTAGTACACTCGATTATTTGCACCTCGATCGATTGTTTCAATTCCTACATATACCTCCACAATAGCCTATAATCAGCATAAGGCATTATTATAATATTAGGCTCAGATTGGATCCGATTGACAAAGAGAAAGTGTAAATTCTCTTCCTGTCAGTAATTACTAAACTTGCTTAATATTCCCATTCATTCTCTCACTCATTCATGCAGTCACGTCATTCATCAATCAAAATGTTCTCTCTCACCTTGTCGTATACACAATCAAATAGCAAATCCATCACTATACTTTCGTTGACAGTCTAAAACGTGATCATTAGTATATATAACTACTAGATATAGTTGTAATACCATCTACTCCTTAGCTGCGATGATAATTAAGTCAAATTTAATATAGCCTAAATCTACAATAGCTACACATACTACGCACCATTATAATTCACAATTGATGGCTAGTCGTCGTCATCGAGAAGCCCCCACCCCAAAATACCGCATTACCACCTCGCACACCTTCCCATTCTAAATCATCGCTAACCACAGTGTCATGTACATGTACAATAGTGTGAGGAGTAATTTCCAAATTTCTAACTGGTAAAACTTAACTCTACTAACCAGAACCAGCTAATTCCAGAGCATACTCATCATTAAGACTGACGTGACTCAAGGACAACCTAATACGTAAGATAGTATTTCTTTACAAACTTACTTCACCCACTGCACTTTGATTTCTACACGCCGCAGTCTCACTACCCACAGCACAGTCATACTGAAGAAGGGGCGCTCATACATGTACATACCCACAGACATACGCCCCGTTATACGCACTTCACCCCACCCCGAGGAGCTAATCAATCTAAAATTATGGTTTCTCCATGCACTTTCACTAAGTTGTCTCCTCAATTCTGGAGACTAGCCCATAAACACTTACCCATGCCCTGTCAAGCTCCACCCCCTCCCTCATCATGTCCTTACGCTTACTTCAGCTTTCTCTGACCTGACTTTTTGATTTCCGTTTAATGGGGACACGACCCTTGAAAAATGTTCCAGTCTATGATGACTGATTGATGCAGAAACTAAACTCATTAAGGAAGAAGGTATAGAACAAAAATCTGGCTTCATTCGCCTAGCTTACTGATTTCACTCTCTCTGACTTTCTCCCCTCTACTTTTAACTTTGTGGCAAATTACCTTTCAAAATTAACTTTTTCTCCCATCATTCAATCATTCATTCCTTTCCAGTCTGTGTAACATGTATGAATACGTATCCGCGTACACGTATAGATAATATAGTCTTTGAAACGCAAGTTGTAAGTAACAAGTAAAAACTCCCCTGAATATATCCGTATCAAAATAAGCCCAAATCACTTTTATACAATATATCAAAGCTATTTCCCTCGTCCCATTTATTTTCTCCCTATTTAATTCACACCCTTTCTTTCTCTTCTCCTTCTCTAATATATCTTCAATGATTAATGTAATCTTAAGCGAATTCAAAAAGAAACTGAGTGATTAATATCTGTATAATTTTATGTGGGGTATAAGGAACGAGATAAACCCTGAGAGGCAGGCATGTGTAGGATTTGTGTAGAATAACATTTATATAATTAATACTCACTCATCACTCATGAGGGACAAGGAGTTGTCCGCCACTACTTTCTCCCACTTTCTCCTCCCTAATTAAGAAAGATGGAGCGATGAGGAAAGAGAAAGCCCTCCAGAAGGGAAGACTAGAGTAGAGACAATCATGAATCCTACTGGAAACTTTTCCTCACTTTTCAGGAGGACGCGCGTCGTGCAGTAGAGTGAGTGCGTAAGGTTTACAAGTTCCCCCCTACTACTAAGCATCATAACGACAAGGGCGGGCGGGACGCTTAGATTTAATGACATTATTATGACTTTCTGCAATGTATTAAAAATAGCACGCCCGCTTCCTGAACCAATTGAGAAATGAGTGGTTCCAGTATGGGATCCAAAGTTCATTCATTCAATCATCACTCTTTAACCGAGTCATAGTTTCATAGGAGTAGAAGTAGAGTAGAGACAGTCGAGTGGATAAGGTAGACATAAATGGGTACCTGTGGGGTAGGGTAGACCGAATCCAGCGTATCCACTGTACCCCCGTCCAGCCGCGTACGCTGCGTAAGCTGCTGCTGGAAAACCTATTCAGGAAAAAAAATCCATTAGTACATATATCCTCCGTAAAACACGCTTCATTATTATCCTCCACCATCCAACTTTCACTCCTACAACTTCTCTCTATCAGAGCTATTAAGCTATTGTGTCAGGACGAGTACTATGTATATTTCCTTACGATGACTTCACCGTAATTCATACAGTATATAGCTCATCCTCCGACCACCACATTACAGTCACATTCACATCAAAAACGCTATTGGTAGTTTCACTACGAGAGACTATAAAGATGCGCTAATTCGTTAGATTCTCCTCTACCAGGAATAAATAACCAAGGAGATCGCTGTGTTAATTTACGCAGGCTTCGCTCCAAAACAACGCTGGTAAAGTGAGGGAAGCGGTGATCAAAGAAAAAATGGATTCGCTTCTTGTGAAATTCGATTTATAATTTTCTTGAGCTTATTACAGTCATACGAAATTATATACTTTTGTCGAAGAAAACGTTGCGTCATTTAAAACCGTTTCACCCATTTTCACCACCTCATTTAAAACTTTCCCATCGCTCATTCCCTTGAAACGCTTCCTAAACTTCTTTCTGTACCAAGCCTAGCTAAAGCCATTGCCTTATATAATAGGATTAATTAGCAAACTAATTCAATTTATTATCCATGAGTGATACAAGTCCTTCATTTATTTATAGCAGTTCTAACTAACCAAAACTCGAGATCCAGTCAGCAACGAATAATAGTATCTCTTCAAGAAATTTCTTCTCGGGCTATCCCCATTTGCATGCTACCGTTATTAACCTTAACTCATTCGTGAACTTGTACAACATTCTCGAATGTAGATACATGTCTTTACTATTGCCTCAATTCGCTTGATACATTTCAAAATCCCTGTTACACTGCTGCTGCTTTTAAGTCTATGTTACATCTCGCACAAGCTGCGCACTCTCCGTCCTTGTGGTGATCCTATTCGCATGCTGGATTTTATAATTCTTCTACATTTTTAATCTTCTATCATTTTCTTCCACGTAAAATTCTAGAGAAGGAATTCAAAGCTGTACAAACTCTATATACTCTTTAGACTCTCTGATAACTAAACTTGCAAATGTGTGTAGATTTCAAACAAGAAGAATTCACCACCCATGCATTCAAAAACTGGCATAACCGTCAAAATACTTGAGAGAAAAGCTGTTATCAAAATGAGTCTACTAGAAAATTACTGGTCTCACTCTTAAAAGATTAGAAGTTCGAAGCGATGAGAATGTTTTAAAAAGTGGTGTGAAAATAGCCGGTTTTAGATCAAGATATTAGACGTTGAGCCGCTTTCCAAAATTTGCAAGCATGCAAAGGATTGTTAGCCTTCTTTATTGCTTCCTTGCTTGGTTGAGAAAAGATTGGATTTGTTGAATTAAACTTAAACTGATTACTCGAAATTCAAATAAAAACGGAGGGATTTAAAATGTAGAAAGGTTATCTAGATTTAAAAATAGGAGGCTTTAAATAGATTTCCGCACACTTCCAAGGAGATAATTGATTAGGGGTGTGTCTGTGTAAAAAGTAGGAGAAAAAAGAGGATATTCGTGCGGTTTCTTGAAGAGACTAAGGTGTGACACATTCCTCGTCCACTAAATCATTAAGTTGCTTGAACTAAGAGAAGACTAGTATCGACTATGACTAAATGAAGAAAAATGTAATAGTCTATAACTAATGTAACTCCAGTACGCGTTACCATATATAAACTCACGAGGTGCAGCGCTGGAGGTAGAAGGTATGAAATAGAGGTAAGAAAGAATATGATGTATATACCCTTGGGTTTACCTGCATTAAACCAGGTATTCAACGTTGATAATTAATTTAAAATCTTTATGCTACTATATATACACAGAGCTGCATCTTATTTATCTCATGGTAACGCGTACGCCGAGTATTAATCTACAACTCTACGAGACGAAACGTGTGGCTAATGTTCACGAAACGGAGAGACCTACTACAACAACAACGTCACAGCCATAGTTAACGCTAGTTTGGGATAAAACAAATATGTCTATTAAGAAATGGTTAACGAAAATCTCACTTGTACGTAGAAGCGGAGAAGAAACTGATGGCAAAAATGATTAAATAATGCGCTCTAACTTTGCTAATTTTAGGAAGCACATTATAACTCGCACCACCAACAATCCCCACATTACCTATGGAGTAAGTAGTAGCGGATTTTCTTTGAAACGAGAATCAGTGATAGCAATACCAAGAGAGTACGCGTTACTAATTCCGCACGATTACACACATGTAATAAACTTCCCCACCCACAACCCACGTCTACACAGGATTATCTCTATACTCTAAATAATAAGCCTTCCAAATTTTTCTCCAAGCCGATATTTTGATCCGTTATTTCATCGGGTGGGTGTATCATAAATATGTTTCCCCGAAAATTTGCGGTTCCTTTGAAATATATCTTTCTTCTTTAGGTTTATTACTTGGGTAAAAACATCCCTTGGCTTTGGTACACGTACATACGGGTTATTTTAGCAATTATTAGCAAGAAAAATTGGTAGTAAAAAAAGCTTGTATGGTAACTGGAATAATACGGTTCATGTATACAGTTCCCTCGCACTCAAACCTTACACCTGCTCCCTCGTCGTGTTGTGTTAGCGGGAGTTACTAGCCCTATAATTAAAATAGCCCCCTGTGTTTTTGTGCGTACTAAATATTTCATACAAATCTAATTACGGGAGAAAGTCACGCAATACTTGAGAGTTGTTGTGAGGGACTGGACATTCGTGGGGAATTATGAACACGTACCTCAGAGCGCCGTCAGCTGATTCCCGTTCATCAATTACTTACAACATACTTAGATTTGAATGGCTGGGATACGGTTTTGATTCCATTAAAAACTTTGGCCGTAGGGGACATATTGAATACTTGCCACAAACCTGGCTTCCATCCCCCCTCACCTACGTCCAGTAGTCCTGGAAATCTGTAAACGTGGCTGTAAAAATCCCTACCTTTTCTTCTCTCTGTTCTTGCTTCCTTTGTCATCATTCTAACTCTTGCCTGTTGTATCTACACATTTTTAAACAGGCGTCTTCCCTGCTTTCTCTCCTTGCTTTCTCCCTAGCTCCTACACCTTCTAAACTTGTCAAGTCTCCGATTGCGGAGACAGGCCTAGGAGAGCTATTGCTTCAATCCGGTTCATGAATTTGCTATGGCAGTGGGCCTTGTCCATAACGTGAGAATTAACCACACGGTTCAACCACACTTAGAGCAGGATAACTTAAACGTACCATCAGGCAATGCTCCCAAAGACCACATTAAATCTAAAATTGAGTGAGCGGCACAAAGGAAAAAAGAAAAATCTTGTCATCTTTACACACAATTTGATTGTTTTGCTCCAGCGGATAAATCATCATCATTATTATACATCAACAGGGTATATAACACCTCAGCAGCACCCGCATTTCGTCAATTTTAGTGTTCGTTTCCAGCCGCTAATCAAACAGTACGCCCTTCCCACCACATCTTCTCTCGATAGTTACTAACGGCTCAAGAAAATCCAGCGTGTGAAGCATACATATGCGTATACGCAGTCGTCGAAGATATAGGGTGAATAGTGTTAGTGAAAATCTGCATGTGGGCAACTTGTGTCGCATTGATGTTTGCTGCACCACACTAAACGCTACACATGTATTATGATACACCACCCGTATAGCACGCCACTACCCAACAACTATAGAAACTTTTGATTTTCCTACACTTTTCTTGTCCCTCTCACTCTTTGATTATACAGTGGACGCTAAAAGTTTCCCTCTCTCTTGAAGCAATAAATTCCTAATGATAATAACATCAGTTAGTAATTTAAATATCCTCGACAATTCAGTGCTACGTTCATACTAGTTATATAGCATAAGTATAAATGAAGGACGCTTCGGCTGCTTTCTCCGCTTTCACCAGGCAGTCCCGTTCAGCGCCCGCTCATCTTCTTTCGCCGCCAGCTCCTTTCTTTTCTTTCTCTCCACAACTTTACAGTTTTGTGGGAGTGAAGCAAAAGGATGATCCGCAACGGCAAACAGTTTACTCGTCCCGCTTCAAATCCCTTCGCCATTGAATCCTCTTCCAGGAATAAATCTATATTTATATGTAGTAAATGTCCTCCCCGATGAGAGGAATCGGGGTGGAACTCCCTGTATGCAACGCTCATCCCACTGCAGTCTGTCATAGGGGTGCACTATCTAGGATCTAATCCAATCTAATGCCTCCACTTGTCAACAATATTATTTATGCACGCTTTCATCTGGTAATTCCACCCGTACCCACGACTAATAATACACAGACATCAAGCTTAACGACCACGTCTCAAACTCGGGTTCAACTCTACAGCCGCGCTATTATCAATTCTACGAGGAAACCTTACGGCACCAAGATTTCCCTTTCTTTTCTCCATCTCTTCCCTTGACAGCTTGTCCTGTCCATTTTCTGTTACCGCTTCCCTCCAAACCTCCATCTCCTCTTCTATCAGCTTACTGTTTGTGGTGCATACCGGCAAAGGAACTTTCTCTTTACACTCTTTGCCTCGAAGGAATCCAGTCCGGTCCTTAACACCCGCTTACTTTCCTGCTAGTTTTTTATTTAGCAAATACGGAGGTAGTTATCGTACGACAAAATTTTGCTATTACAATTTAAAACTGCGAAATCCCATAAATTTCGTCCTGGTTCGTTGATTATTTCCAAACAATATATGCATGTACAACATCCCGGTTCGCTCTATTTCCTCTTTCTCTGCATTGACCCCATACTTTCTGTTTCTACCTGCAGCGCAACTTTCTCCTTGCTTCTAGCCCTATTGAAAGCAGTAATACTTGTGCTTCTCTCTTTTGAATCATCCTGTATTCTCGGTTCTAATAGGAACTCAACTTCTACTCTGCTTTTCACCTTCTAGTCATGCCGTAAAGTTTCCTCAGGTATTTGACTACAAATTATTATTGGATATAATATGGTGATTCTTTTTTGTTTATCAGATAGATTAACGGAGGAAACCTGATAAATATTAATAATAACTATAAATAAAAAAGCTTATTTTCAACAAATAGCCTCCTCGCAGCAACCCTCCGTTTAATACTAATAATTACTGGTAGTTGTACAAGTTTACAATCCGAGTCAAAGGTAGAAATACAGTGTAACTCTACTACGAAAACATTACTTTTGGAATGAGACAACAAGGACAAGGCCAAAAGTAAACTTATTCAAAACCAATACTTTCTCCGAGTATACTTTTAGAATTTCTGTACACTCCTAGAATCAACTTACTGGTACTTGGTAACTACACCACTGCAATATTAACAATTTTTACTACACTCATAATACTGTCCACCCTCTACCACTTTCTCCGCCACTTTCTCCATCTCTCAAATCCTCTACTTCTACACCAGGGTGGACATGAAAATGTTATCAAATTACACTAGTAGCATTCTCTCGCAGCCAATTGTTTAAGCTAATCAAATTCTTACGTCTCCCTAGACCAACACTATACTGCTCTTCTCAAAATCCCACTTTCACTCGTCAATAATCCATCTTACACTATAGGAATACTTTCCTCTACATAAAATCCTAAAAACCTACACATGACATGGTGACATGTACATACACATATTATGAGGCTATTTGAGCTCTCTAACCGTATCAATTTAATAGCCTCACTCTAACCTAGCAGGCTATCTAAATGCCTCTCCGATCAGCCTAGTACCTAAACTTTAATCTCAATAATTTTTTAAACTCTAAAATTTGACTTAGAATCCTCGGAGCTAAGGGCTTTTGCATTCTTGTAAATGGCTCTCGGCCTTTGGCATCTTAATTTGGCAATGAAAATTTCTGGCAATCTGTAGTTTTATGGTATTACTTTAAACAATTACCCTCTTTACTTTGCTATGCTATGCTATGCCTAAACTCTAGTTATTTTTATTATTCCATTACCTTATCCTAACACGAACCAAATCTAAATTCTTTTCCATTTTATGTCTGCTTGCTCTGCTCACTTTGTTGCCTGAATTAGTACTGGGTGGCATTTCTAGCTCCTACCTTACTTTGGCAATCTGAATTATTTATTCCAGCCGCCGATATTATAACCCTTTCTTGTTCTTAAATTCCACAAGGCTTATGTAAAACCTGTGTAACCAATAATTATTGACTGAGTAAAAGTGGTATCAGCGTCTCCAGTAATTGCTAATTTAATTGCTTTAATTGTCAAAGGTTAAACTGCAACTAGGAGACGCAGTTTGGAAAATAAGTAAAAGCTTTTTACCTCAAATCAAATAACTACGTAAAAGCTTAACTCAACAATCGTCTCAACAGCTTCAAACAAACACAAACAGAAATCAAAACTCAAATCAAACGTTACATGAGATTTTGTCCCTGTGTTCCTGCTTCTGCTATAACCTATTTTTGATTTCAGCTTAATTGTTGTACCCGTCAGTGAAATACTTCTGTGGCAAATCTGAATAACTAGGTAATATTGAAAGTTATACTTTCACCCTGACTTTCACTTAACTGCAAACTCAGTGTAGTTTCCCTACGCTCGCTGCCCTAGCTAGCGCACTAGTCTCGGATAAGTGTTGGTTTTTGGTTTTCAGGTAACAACCTTTTCTCCCGTGTCACTTGCCATTTCAGAAAGCCGTTGAAAGTGACTGCGTAAAAATTAAGGAAAACAGTGCAACCTCCAGTCGAGTACGAGTACGAGAATTTTACATAATCATTGCCTCTAATCTACGACTTCCTTCTAATTAAGTCTCTCAATTCGTTAATTGTCGTAAACATTAGTACAAAGTTGATTACGAGGAATACCGAGACAGTCTCTTGGCCATATTTCCAATGGCAACAAGTTTCATAACGTGAAGAAATAACCATAGATGTGGTCGTTAGGAAAGCAGCCATAAGAGGCTGGACATGGGATTTAGATATATTAGCCAAAAGCCTGACTCGATTCTAGCCCATTTAAGGAACACACCTTCGTCAACAAGTTATACACAGTATTCTAAAACCATATCTAACATTATTTGCTACTATTAAAACAGCACTATCAAGACTTGCCCTAGCCTAATTTGTAGTTAAGTACCATTTAATTTTATTCAATTAATTCCATACCCACAACTAGACTAAACATCGTCTACAATTCGTAAACTACCTCAAATCTACCCAAGATAATCACGACAAATCTTGTACTCTACCCCACTTAATAGCTACTGTACCCCTGGCGACTACTGTGTTTTTCAGCAGCAATTTCAAACAAATATATATTTATTCTCTCCCCCCCCATTGCACATTACCCACCACATACTCCGTTCCGCTCATGTTCTTTCACGAATACCTTTCTCCATAGATGCTGTCCCTAACTTGTGTTCTTTACTCTCCAAACTTCTTCCCAGCCCTCATACACATCCTCGCTTGCTTATTTATTATAAACCAATTATACTTCCGTCTCCTCGCCGAGAAAATTTAATCTCCAAAGATGTACATTAGAACCCTTCTCAGCAGAAACAGTTTATCTTACCCATCCATGCGCTGTAGAGAAATGATTTCTCTACATTGTTTTGAAAAATTTAGTAAAAACTTGATAAACCAAAGGAAATACTTAAACGTGTACGAAGGCCATAATCACTACACAACCACTTTTCAAGGAGAATTTTGATTAGACAATGGATTGAGCACTTGATAAATTCTCTCCCAAGCCTCGTTTTTCGGAAGGAACCTTTTCTGTATGCATATGTGTTTGTTGTACTTTGAACAAGATTTGCGCATTATGCTGAGCTATAACTTAAAATCTACTACGACAACTAGCTAGAAGTCTCTTTACTTTGTATTGTCTATCTATGATTCTAAAAGGAGCTCTTAATGACTACTCTATTAACTACTGGAGCGGATAATACGTGTTCCTCGAAATTCTCTCTTCTCTAGGAGAAGATGGTCTTTTTCTTCTATCAAAATATTGGTCCATTAATTCACTACCTACGTTCACCACAGACAGAATCAGTTTTCTTCTCATATTTTCTTATTTTCTATAGCCTAAGAAAAACATTATACTCAATCAAAGGAAGACATTCTCAGATCTATTATCGTTTCTAGTTGCAAAATACCCCTAGTTTTTAAGACGCTCCTGGCTCCTCCGGCCTATAGCCAGCTCACTATGGACTATATTCGCTAGTTAGTAGCTACACACTATATGCGCAAGTACAGTATGAGCTCGTTCCTTTCGTAAAAATCCATTAGTATACTCAGTTAAGCGTAGCGTAGAGGTCGACTTTATGATAACACTCATCATGAGCGCCTCACATGATTTTTTCAATGCTCCACCCGACCTAATTGATGGATATGTTAGCTTCGAATGGAATGATTGTCTCATTCTTGAATCACTTTCTCCATAAATACTGGCTTAAGCTGGGTCGGGGTGAAAGCTTGAAAAACTCTAACCTTCCTGACCATTCGTATACACTTTAAATAGTTATCGTAAGTATGCGCCTTTCTTGCAAACTTTCTCCTTACTCCCGCCTAAAAGTTGCCAATTAATTAAAGCTTTAACTTAATTTAAAAACTTTTCAATCCTATCTTCTCCTCATCTCATCACAGCTTGCATTAGAGGAAGAGAAAACCGAGAATGAGAATGAGCTTGGCAAATCTCTTGCCTTTCTAAAAACCCTCAGGGCTAGCACGACGGCATGGCACGGAGCAGAAGTACTTGCTGATATGAGTGATTATTGATCATATGTTTGGAATAAAAAATTGTGATTGACTTTCGCTACTTTCTTTAGCTCGTGAGAGGGGAGGTAGAAGAACCTATAGTTTTCTAGTATCTAATAATGAATCTCAAAATGATAAGTACCGAATTCACTGGATATGCGGATCTATGGAGAGACATTCAGTTTCATAAGAAGAAATAGTCCAATGTAGGTTTTTTGTTCCTGCGCATTCTTGCTGCGCAAGTACTCGTCTCGTTTTTCCCTATTGTATTCCAGTAGAATAATTCCACTGCCACTGGAACAAAGAGTCCTTGTAACAAATTGGAAAAGCAGGGAGAAGAATCTGGCGCTCGACTCAAATTCCATGATAAAAATAATCTGTTTAGTAAAACCGGTCTAGCCTCAACTATTTAGCATGAGATAAACCCATGTTGCTACCTCCTATTTCTTTCTTTTGACTACGTCACTAAACCGGGTGAAATGTATTTATAATGCTGCATCTTCCTCTTATGTCGAGATTAAGTGCTTCTGGCGTCCCCTAAACTGCCTATTATGCAATGATATAGGTTAAGCTCTAAACATTAACATTAGTGTAAGATTCAATAACTCCTAATACTGGATAATAAGACTCCAAGTTACTTCAAAACCTTCTTCTGTTCTTTCTTTACTCTTGAGCCGCCAGGGTTTCCATCTAACAAGTAAGCCTGGCAGTATACCCTTCTCCCTGTAGACTATTTTATGGAAGACTCTTGTTTGTGTGAGGAAAGCCTGATTATTTACTCCAACGCAGAGGCTACAGAAGTAAGAGGGAATTGTTCCCTTGAGACTCCTTTCGGGAGCCCTGACTCGGTAGATTATCCTTAGTAACTAAGTACATGAAGGAATTAAGCAGTTTTCCCCGAATGAAACTGAATGTCACCTCAATTGATCCTCATCTCACACTTAGTTCCTCTATCCACCTATTTACTAGCGTCTATTAAAATACATCTCTCTGGCGTCATATTGCACTGCACTTGCAATTGTTTTGGATATGGTGAAAAATATCTAGAGTTTAATCTTCTACGTAAAACCTAAATGTAAAATTGTCTTTTTCTAGTCTTTTCAGAGTGACTCGGGAAGGATGTAATCGATTGGGATTACAAACCCCTCGTCTACGTATCTAACATTCTAGGTACTATGTTCTAGTTGCTATTACTGCACCTAATCGTTGGACTTTTTCAATAGAAATCCTAAAGGCTAATCCAATAATAAATATAAGGATATGGAGCGGAGTGTAGGGATGGTTTAAGTACAATATATTCCCATTGGTTTCAAGGATATTAGGCCGGCTTGATATTATTGCTCCTTAAAAACTTTTGCGTGATATTCCTAACAACAATTCTAATTAATTATTGACTTCCTTCTAGAGGCTCACATCTGTCAACAGTTCAACAGGACGACGATTTCTATGGACCAAGCTTTCACTTCACAAGCCTACATCTTAAGTATTGACTGGATGGACACTTGAACATTGACTATAATACTTGAATTAATGCAACTAATTTGCTGTTGTCTACTATCCTAAGTAATATTCTAGAAACTGTATGGAAAGGTTGCTTCCTGCTGGTTTGGCCGTCTTTGTTGTTTACAACAAGGATATATTAATAATTATAATTTTTCTTAAAAATTCAACAACCCAGGTTCATATGCGAAGGATAAACAGTAATATTAAGAGGGATTATCTTTTCCCTTCCCTATCTTCACGATACATGAATATTTACAGGAGAAAGTTGTGTAACGAAATTTGCTTATCTGGGATACGTCTTCATTATCTCGTTGTCATCATCATGTCTCTTTGTCACGTACATTGAAAAAAAGTAAGAAGATTCGCTGATATTATCTGTGTATATGATGCTTTCTTCGGTAGCTTTCCCCTCAAGCAAGAGAGCTTGCTTCTCTCTCAGAGAACATGTTCCCCATAACCCCTCTGCATATGTCCTTACTTTCTCCTGCTTTCTCCTATTTCTTTCTCTCTTCACTGGCTTTCTTTGCTTCATCCAGAGACCCGAGACTACTTTAAAGTTTTTCTTGTTGCGATCCTTCTGATAGGAGAAGAAAAAGTAACAAAGTTTTTTTATGTTTCCTATAACTTTAGTGTGTAACTTAAATATCCAGCACCAGAAAATGTTGAAAAATTTCCCTACCTCCTTGTTAAGTTCAGGAGTATACGGACAGGAGTCTGCAATGTATATTATTATTTCTCTCATTTTCTTTCGAGTGCTCCGCTTTGTAGCTAAAAGAACCGTTTCCTACTTGCTTCCTCCCTGCCTGCCTGCCCATATACCGCTGCCCATACATGGCTTTTTTGCCAAACGGCCTCGTTTCAAATTCCGACGGCCTGAAGTGGGAGCATGGTGAGCCCGACTGGATTAATAGTGATACCAGCTGCGGATGCGGCATTAGCATGATTTGCGAACACACCGAAAACATTCTTATGAGTCAGATACGGAGTAGTGGTGGCATGCTCAAGTGTGGATAGGATGTGATGGGCCCGGGAGTTGCCGGACAGGGATGACGAGTGAGAGGCAGCTGCCGTAGCTAGGGGAATTGCATAAGGAGTGTATCTGATCGAAGCTGGGGCCGCATGGGTTGCGGCAGTGCCTATGGCTGGAATTAGAATGAACTCACCATAACTTGCCCCCCGCGTAGAGGCCCGGGTCTTCGCCAAATTTGCTGGCAGCATTACTTCCTTGGGTTGAGCCTTCTTGCACTCCACCTGCTCAACAATAATTATACACACTAATTAGGTTGTACTTTTTCCTCCATTTTTCCAACCCCTTTCAGACCATAAATACCACCCAACCACTGCGGCTTGTTAAATATGCCAACAGTTTTATAATACCAATGATTTCTGCCCTACCCACCCACTTTCTTTCAATTTTGTTTAAGGCCTCAGTATTACATCGAGATTAATCTTAGAAAATGTAAATCTGATTACCATTTTATTGTTGATTTCATGAAAATGTATCTCGCACACTTTATCAACTACATCTTCATTCTGAAACGTAACAAATCCAAAACCTGGGAAATAAAATCAAAATACACGGGGATTAGACACAAACACACTCCTCGCTCATAACCTATACTTTCCACTTTCTCCTCAATATCAAACATGAGTTGGAATCCTTGGAAAAATCTTCCGAATATCAAAGAGAAAGTTGAAAAACTTATGTAACTCAAAAACGCATAATCCCTTACCTCTATGTCTGTTTGTTTGTTTATCAAACATTAGCATTGCGTCTTCAATCTGTTGAGAAATAAGCGTATGAAGAAAAGTATGATTATTTTTGAATGTGTTTACATTTTTAGTTTGTCCGTGCAAGAGCCCATATCATTGGCTTCATTCTCACCACGAGACTCCGAGACTCCGTCGAACAACGTGTGAGGAATGGGAGCGACAATACTTGAAGACTTGCAGAGATTTCTCCCTTTCACTCACCCCTCCCTAATTATCTAATCAATACATGAATTCCGGCTGATTTCCTTGGCAAAATAAAACATTTTACGAGGCACTAACAAAGCGTGGAGTTGACGTCTTCCTAAACTCGTAGTAAAATCTCTCATGGCGAGTCATCACCAGCTGCCGATAGGACAACAAAACTACCGCAGTAAAACAAGCCATTCAACTTTAGAGTGCTTACCGGGCCAAACTGCTCAAAGTACGTCCTAACGTCCTCAATAGTTGTAGGCGCGGATAAGCCACCAACAAATATCTTTTTCGTCCGGGTCACCATCTGCAAGAGAGGATAGCCCATTATTTTAAATACCTCTTCCTCTAAATACACTACTACAATTTCAAAGCCAATAAAGTAAGTATTGTAGTAACAAAGTCCTCCCACTTACTTTAGGGTGAGCCCTCCTAGGGAATGCCACTTTTGGATCTATCTGTAAATTCGAAAAAAAATCATCAAACGTTAAAAACCCTCTTCAAATTTCTATTCCACTATAGCACACACACACCAGTACTTTCACTCCGACTTGGTAGTTCTTCTTAGGCTTTCTTCTGGGAGCGCCAGAAGTAGCGACATGGGTTTCTGCATCGCGCTTTTGATTTTTAATCTGTGTTCTGGTTCTCTGCTTACAAAGTTTTGAACAGAGCCCACTAAAGAAATGCAGCTTTCAGAATCACGTGCTATGCACTTTTCGACTCTTTTCCTTTACATGGGAAGACTTAAGACATAGGTCCTAAGACGAGACGGTTAAGAGACTGGATTAGAGCAAGTCCTGTCTCAAGTGTCTTTTAGCACTCTTTTACTCTTTTAGCGGCTATGTGTCCATTATTGCGTGCATGCATGGTTGAGATATCAAAGCTTGGGAAATGTTTCACAAGTAGACATCTTCGTCTATTGCCTTTCCCTTTGTATTTTTTGCATATAAGTAGATAAATACATGCGTTCTCCAGGTGGAGGAGGCAGGATAATACGGAATGAATGAAGTGGATGCGATGCGCGTTAGAGGGATTTCCCAGGGAAATCGGCTTCACATCCCATCCCACCCACCTCTTCTCCGCCCATTATAATTACAGTGAGAAACAGTTGACGTTGGGGAAGGATGAATGCCTGCCAGTATTAAGTGAATTAGTTAGAAGAAAGAATATATACGTACCTTTTTCCCATCCAGCTCATGAGTTCCTTGAGCAAGAACTTTATCCACAGATGCGGGGTCACAAAATGTGACAAACCCAAATCCCCTAAAAAAATAAATATCCCATTATACGCTCTGCTTTCTCTCAAATTAGTTTACATTTCTACAATCATTTCAACATTTTCTGCGTCAATTCATTCCTTTTCCATTTTCGAACCAGTTTTTCTTCCTCCTCAGCCTCCATCTCCCACTTGCTTCCTCCTCTCTCATTTCCCTCCTACTGTTTTTCCTTTCCACCTCTTCCGGCTCCCACAATTCACAAGCCGGGGATTCCCGCCACAGGATCCCTTCTCGGATTTACTTTTCCTGCTGCTGCAGCTTCTTTTCTGAGGAAAGAAGGAGGACACTCTGTGGGTCATTTCATGTTTACTAGAAACACGTATAGCATTAGCCTGCCTACACAATTCCTCCACTTCAAAACCCCCATCCCCTTTTACTTGTCTACGCAAACATTCCATTACAACTCCTTTTTACCGCTCTCTTCCTCTACAACTTTTCTTCTTCTTAAACTAATATATTTCTCTCCATGAACTAAACTGAACGTAAAAATAATTTCCCACTACCAGTCAGTCCCAGCACATACATTATCTTCTTCTTCCCATGCCTACTACTACCTTCCTTGAAGAATTCTCCTCGGAAAACTAAGTAAGTGCTTAGGACTTTTCTCACACACACTTCATGTCTTCAATTCCTATTCAATCAGAATGTTGTTAGCGTACTGGATTTGCTCATCTTTAGCCTTTCTCCCTCCTTTTGCTTCCTTCAAGATTTCTCCCCGAATTGAGCGTTTCTCCCTATTGCCTGTGGTAACTTAGCACCAGCACGACCGCCATCGCGTACCACCTTTGTGAACTCCATTTACAACCATTTCGTTATTTGTTAGCCTATTTCTCAGAATTTTCCTCGGTCCTAGTTCCTTAGAATCAGCGGCAGTTAGCATTATTTCCTTCTCCATGGAATTCTTCGTCTCCTACCCGGTGGTAGTGTGGTGTAACCAAGGCAAGCTTGTTACGCTCTACGCTATATCCACTTGTGTGACGAGCTATTTTCGCCTCCACTTTTTGCCTACGCACCACAGGATGGGGTAAAGGGTTCCTACTACTATCTAAAGGCAAAAGCAAAAAGGAGAAGCTAATAGTAGTGAAGGAAAAGAGGATGAGGACGATGGGGACAGACAGAGAAAGGAAGACGAGGATAAAGTGCAAGACTTTGAGTTAGACGACGAAGTTACTTACGTTTTGTGAGCTTCTTTCTAAGCAGATGCCAAATGCTATTTCAGCCCTCTTTTCTGCTACTCCTGAATATTCAGCTCAATGAATAATTATTTCGGATCCATTATTCCTTCACGTCTCTCTAACCAACCGAACCACTACAGTCGCATAATTTCTCTCAGTCTCAGCCCCTTCCTCGTACAATATATATATATATATATATACACATCCGTATACTCTGATTCCAAGCAGTCACCTCTGCACAAGACAAAGCCCATCTCCATAATCATCACCACAAACCCCC
Source organism: Sminthurides aquaticus (assembly GCA_906901655.1). NCBI lineage: Eukaryota > Metazoa > Arthropoda > Collembola > Symphypleona > Sminthurididae > Sminthurides > Sminthurides aquaticus. The sequence continues at coordinate 2,596,162 of CAJQTT010000001.1, forward strand.
ATCTCCATAATAGAATTCAAAAGCCAGAACCAATCCATGTAAATTTTACAAACTCGCAAACCTCTCCATACTTCATGTATTTGCCGCACTCTGGCATTAGTAATAATACTAATACGCTCCCTCCCCATCCCTCCAACTCTTCACCTACTCCTTCCTGAGCTAATGACGTAAACTTATTTGAAACCCATATCCTTCCTTGCTTTCTTCTTTTATTCCACTGCCCTTTTCTCAGCCTGCCCGGCCGTATCTATCTGAAGCATCTACATCTGGAAGAGGTCGTCGTCGTCGTCGTTTCTAGACGGCATGTAGCGTGACACAAATCCTTTTCACCTTCAATAAATGCAGCATAATGGATAATGGATGCCATCTTGAGCATTCATCCATCCATCTTCCTCTCACACAGTTTTAAACGTTTCACAAACACGTACAATCCTAGAACCTTTTCTCTCTCTCCAAGCCTCAGCCTCTCCGTTTCTCTTTCTCCACCTTCCCTTGGCTCTATGCTTCTGATAATGTACAGCTTGGTTTTTTAACATTTAAATTGAATCGATTACGGAGAGAAAAGTAGGGTGCATGTACCTGGTAGTCTGTACTTTTCCCCTCGCCCTCGCATCCTAATCCTTCGTCATTCTATTCCATACAGCCTTCACTCACAGCTTGAAATTAATTTTTTACTTGCAGTAGTTATGACTATATTATTATTACGATTCCTAAAACTTCTCGGCTATTCAATTACCATTTCATACAGCAGCCTTCTACAGTATGGACAGTATATGTACTAGTTTGACCCTCTTCTGTCGATAATGGTTAGGGCTGTTCTCTATACGAAGCCCTCGCTTGCTTTTTAAACTGCGTCAAGGAAATTAAAATTGATTCTACGGAAGGATCGGGCAGGTGAAGGGAGGAGAATTATAATTACCTAGAGCTGTAGTTAAATATATACAAATCTCTCCTCCATCTCTCCCCCTTCGCCTTCACTTCGCCTATTAACTCTAATCTATTCATGGGAATAATGGTAAATTTTAAACGCTGAAACTATTCCACTCAATACATAACCAAAACCAATAAACGCCAACATTAACCTCCAGAGTGTTACGAATGCCCCCGGAGCGCCATTAACTTTTAAATCCGAATGGAAAACAGTCCCTGAATCCGGATATATCTGCACATCTTACACTACAAAATAATTCCATATCCCTAACCTCAACTAGGACCGTTACCTCTCCCAAAAACTAGCTAATCCTGCCACTTCTTCTTCGGATGTATGCAACTGTATTAAATAATCTTCATTTAAATCTGTGTCATTCCGGAGACATTATCAACAGTTGATATGCTCAAATTTCATCACTTTAAAATTATTTTAAAAGAAATTATCTTCAGATGTCTCTATGTAACGTCATCCTCAAACTGATAATATGGTCTCTTAGTTTTCGTTTCATGTTCCCATATTTCCCAAACCGGGATGGGACCAGTCTACACGTTGTTGGTTGCTTCTGTGTGTACTTTTTTTAGCTACATGGCGTAGTGCTCCTTCATGTTACATACAGATTAACTACTACCTTCTTCGTGTTTTTTGGGGTGGGCTGCAAGAGTGTGTGGAGGTTGTGGTCGGTAGGAGTAGGGATAGAGGGGATTTTTAGCTATTTCACATTATGTCATTTCCTTCCCGTCCGTAATTCACCTGCCTATTTGTTCCCCACACATGCCATTTCTATGTCAATAGCACACTTTACTCATATTTCATTTCCTTCAAGCCTTCAAGTCCCGCTACTCCAAGAATAAATAAAATCAGCTTCTTCTCTCTAGCATATAACGAAGCTTGAGGAGCCAAGGAAGAGAAGGGAGAAGGAGTTAATAAATTCTCCCTCCACACGTTTCCCTATCATTACATCAAGTAATTCGCTCCCACCCACTATATGAACTAATAAAAAGAACACACTACTAAATATCGGATTTGAGGAAGGGCGCTCGGGATACTTTTAAAAGTGGGCCTTTTGTTGCCTATAAACTAGTTAAAATATGGTGTTAAAGGGAAAGGGAACCGTACATCATCACCACGTAGGTATCAGGTAATAATATGTTTTTAAGGGAATATGAGGCGGCTACTCCTACGTTAGTACAGAAGGCTGCCATGAGTTGTGTCCCCTACGTATCGGCTTTAAGAAGAAGATGTGCGGCATATTATGGATGTGTAATATGTGTAGGATTTGCTGGAAACTTACCTCGATCTTCTTGTTGTAGGGTCTTTCATAACCATTACTTCTGATATTTCTCCGAATTTGCTAAAATACTCCTTTAGACTCTCTGCAATTGAAAAGAAAAGAAGGAATTAGCATCATTTAGCACAGGAATACAGCAGAGGCTGGACTCAAAAAGAGTCCATGGAATACAGCAGTTATTCTCCTCCCGGTTTTCTCAGAAAGTAAAACTCCCATGGCTTCTCACATCCCACACGGCTCTTCTTTTAGTTTTAAAAAATATGCCGCATTCAAAATTTAATTTCCCCGACATGATCCCTCTTAACTTGGTTTTCCCCGGGAGGAATAATATACGTCATAGCTGGCTCTACTTTTCTATTTACTGCACTGCCTTCTTGGACTTGGACAAGGGGATTTAGGGAGAGCGGATCAGACCGCATCCGGAGGGGATTATGTATGAGGAAGGGAGAATGAGAGCGGGTGGGTTGGGAAAGACAAAGATTTCATCGAGTACGGTCAAATTTTCACGCCTACATCATAAATGCCACTGCATTTGCGACATTTGTCTAAATCCCTCATCCTTTTTAACATATACTCTTTCCCTCCTCTCATCACATTTTCTCCGTAGACAGAGAAGCCTCTATTCTTCTTCTCCCACCACCGCCATCTCTCCATCCACGTCTCTCCGACATTAATTAGCACTCTCCTCATAAACCTTTGTGACTAAAACCTTTACTCAACCCTTTTTAATGCTTCTTTTCAGCTCTCCTTCTTCTCCTTCTTCTTCTTTGCCGTCCTCTCCGTCTTGTTCATCATCATCTTCCCGGCCCAACTACTTTTCACCCTTATCCCTGGCCCGCATATACCACCAGACCGCACCCTTTCAATTCTCTCCCGTTCATTCTCATCATCCGCAGGATCATCTTCCTTTTCTCCATATCTTCCATCATTTCTTATTACTTGAAATTCACAAAAATTCGTCTCTCCGTCCGTATCAGGTCCAAAGCTTAGTAAAATACTTGTTCTTTTTATTTTCACCGCCCCCCCCCGTCCCCGCTACCATCCCATCTGCAACCCACTCTCTTTTATGCTACAACCGCAATAGTTATAGTTCCCAACTTCCTCCAGTCGTTAGATTGCGAATGTGAATTTCCTCCAGCTCCAGTCAAGTCTGCTCTTTCACGTCACCGCCGATTCTCTCCTTTTTTCCCTCCTCGGGCGAAAGATAGGCTGCTGGAGTTGGAGTCAACAGCTCGCTCTTCTTATTTTCCAGTAACCCTAAAAAATCCGGGATTTTCTCCTCCTCATTCCCTGCCGTTTCCCTATCTATCTCTCTTTCTCTCTCATCCAACTTTCGTACATCTTACGTACAGTTTCCTGAGTTCTAGCTTTATGTAAGAAAGCTAGTCTGATCTTAACTCGGCGGAATATTTCCAGTCGTCCATCCTGTTTGGATCAACAACTCAACTAACCCACTCTCACACACCAAAGAGAGCCAGGAGCCATTAGAAGGCTAATCTAGAAATCGCCCTTGCTATTCCCTCTCCAGTCTGTATTCATCTCTTTCCTTCATCTTCGCCACGATGGCTTTAATGTCCTCCTCCTGAAACCGGAACCCGTCCTGCTTTCCCCGCTATATCCCGCGGAATATTTCCTTCGACCCTGCATTGGAGTGATGGAAGAAGATCGAAGCCCTCTTCCTTCCCATCATCCATGTCTTCCTCGCTGTCTTTATATATAATAATATCCGAAACTCGTTACTCAATTTACATGGTATTTTCTCCAAATTCAGCTGGTATATTTAATAAAACTGGAATATTTTCTTTCCCTCTTTCCCCTTCTTCTCTGAGATCACTGCCCGGTTTTTGGCTATAATATCCATAAAGAAGCCAATTACTCAATACAAGCTATTAAACAACTTTCTAATCATCATTGTCTCCTCTCTCTCTCTCTCTCTCTCTGGATTCTTCCAAGCCCTTCATCTTTTCCTCTCAATAGTTGTGAGGATTTCTGAATGATCTTCCCCCTCACCCCACTCCTTCCGCTCTCGCTGGAGACTGGAGTCATCTTCCCATGCATCACTTAGCATTCACATCTCCGCTTTCTTTTCTTTAGAATAACCTTTGAAAAATAAATAATCATCATGTCTGAGTAAAATCTCCCATTGCTTCCTCCTCCTTCTCGCCCTTCACTACTTTTGTATTCCTTTGCATTTCTTTCTATCTTATTTCTCCCGGATTTGCGGAATCCTTGGAGCTTTCATCTTAAAAATGTATATGTATTTCTCTTCTCTTCTGTCTTCATATCTTGTCTCTGGATATGTGCCCATCATGAAGCCTCCGTCTCTCTCCTCTCTCCCTCTAATCTTCATCTTACTCAGTTCATTTCCTTGCAGAAGGATATATGGTCTTTGACTGAGTAACTCATTGACTGGGAGACTTGTCGGGATGCGGGTGATGTGAGTGGGGAGAAAAAAGATGCTTTATTCGGAGCAACATGATGTCTTGTAAACCTGGCTACCACATGTCACTTCATAAGTCGTTATTGTTGTCTTTTACCGCTTATCACCATTATTCTTTTGACATTTTACAGCTTGTCTTTAACAGGCCTTCTCTCATAGTTTAAGCCCCATCAATAATCCAGTGCATACTCCCACTACTACTACAAACATGAAAGAGAGAGAGTCAAAGATGAGGCGGGCTAACTAAGCGAAAGACTTTAGATTTTTAAAGATTAGCCTGGTTCTGAGTTCCAAGTTCTGCGTGCTTGTATGCATTAATGTCACCTTCCTCCGCCCATACAAGGTGAAGTTATTCTGAGTGAAACTGATTTCTCCGCCTTGAGCTTGTATACAAGTTGCACAATTCCGCTTGATGATTCCAGGGGGGATTTCTTGAGGGATAATTTTCATGATCATCATCATCATCGCCATTTCCTTTGCTAGCCCTTTGGATTTTTACACATGTTTCAATTCCACCCCTCTTTCCTACAAGGTTTCACTCCGAGTCATTTATTCAGTTTGTCAGTCTCTTTCCTTCTGTCGTTCCATCCATACTTTGTTAAATAATTGAGAATGAGCATCAGCGGAGAATGAAGACGTAGGCGGAGTAGAGGACGGGGCAGGGAAGACGGTGAATAAGCTAATAGGAGAAATAACGGTGAAATGGCTAGCTCCTAGCTGCTAAACAAAAGCTTATTGGTGGCTGATGCACGTGGAAGGAAAGAAATCCTTGTAACCGGCTACTCCAAAAATAAATTTTCGAGTAGTGTACGACACAGGGAGAGAACTTTACGTAATTATTCATGTTCAAACTTACTTTGACGTCTCCCGACCACGAGATCAAGCTCATATCCAATTCCTACGTCATTTGCACATGTAGTTAACTACTTTGGTCGTCCCCTCCGCGCTTTTTCTTATTCTCTTTTTCCCGTCCCCATACCTTCTTATTCCTTCCCGTCTCTTGTCGTTCTCTCTCTTTTTTTTATTTTTCCCTCTCAGACTATTCCTTCCAATACTACTACACGTACACCGACTTACCCGGACTCGGTGTCCTTTATTCTTTTCTTTTATTCCTATATCCTCTACCGACTGCGTAAGTTAAGGACGTACACGCTTTTTCTCAATGTTCCCAACCAAACTACTTTCCATGCATAATGTCCTTCCCATCTCGTCTCACTGTCTCCTCCGTCTCTTTTCCCGAAACCCATTTCTCCTCCGTCTGTCGCCTTTCTATATATCCTCCTCCCACATCCTCCCGCAGTAACTTCCGCAATGTCCTCCATATTCTACACCTTCCTCCTATTCCAATCCCACCCTCATTCCCCTCCTTCTCTACACTCATCTACTCAAGCCAACCTTCTTGATTCCTACTAGTGCGGCCGATTCTCTCAATTCTTTATTCCCTCTTTCTCCAGGTCCTCCACTTTCTCCCATAACTCTCTTCTTCTTTTTCCGTCTACACACCCTCTGGTCAACCGAGAAGAAAAGCATCCATATTCACCAAACATCCTAACGACCAGCTTCATTGATTCCTCTAGTATGAGCTCAGTATAACCTTCAGACACTGTGAGAGACATTTCCTAAGTTTACCTTATACTTCTCCCAGCATTTCTCCAAGCCCTCCATATAATTGTCCAAACAAACTTTCTCCGCTCGATCCACCTATTACAATAAGAGTCGCTCACGGATGGATTCCGCAGAACTCTCTATATGCTTCGCCAGAACTAAATCTACAATCTATCCAGCTCTTACCATCACCGCATGCGACAAAGCTGGAAGTCATAATCTATACTTTCTCCAGGCGCTATGGCCGTTCTTCCTTGTGAACTTTGTACGGTCTATGCTCAATAGTGAAAAGAAGAGTGGGAAAGAGCAGGCGGAAGGTGATTTCTTTCCTGGATGGAATCAAATGCTTTCAAATCCTTGGAGCTCGATTCTTTCACGATAATTTACCTAATTCTTTATCCGTTATCCTACTTGGTCCTTCTACTGTGTGCGTCCTCCCTCGAAACTACACACTACAGCTTGTTCATCTATTAAACATGCTGTACTTTATCAATCCTTGAAGCGGAAATCCACTACGGAGTTTTTTACCTCTTCCCACATGCAATATATCAATCACCTCCGTCTTAAATCCTCCCTTGCCTATATAATAAAAAGATATGTTTTAATCACAGTCCCTTTAATAGCGCACCGCTCACTGGCCCTTTTCTACATCCTTTGCCTTGGCTTGCATCGTTTTAATGTAGGAATGATTACTTTGCTTTTAGCTCTCCCTTGCTTTCCACAGCCTTCAGGCTCGAGACTCTAATAAAATCCATCCTTCAAGCTGCATAAAATGCGGCTTGGAGTTTCACAAATTACTCCTTCACCAGCCAGCCTCCATTCCAGATTACTCTCTCACCGACCCTTGGATTTCCATTCATTACAGCCTTCATGCTAATAAGAAATTAACACATATTCCTCTATTTCGCACCCTTTCCTCTTCATCCCAGCCCTACCTACTTACTACTGCTGCTAGTCTTCCGCTCAAGGGTTCACAATCATTCTCTTCGTCTTCCTACGAACACGTGCGCACTTGGATTTACATTGTCCGTTTTAATTACTAGGTTTCACTTGACTCAAGTAAGTTATAATTGTTTCTTTGAATCATAAAATGAGAAATCTTTTCCTGATCATCAGAGTCAATCTTCTAGTCTTGTTGACGAAATAAGTATTTGGTCGACGTGCTCTTGCGATAGTATTACAGCTGGTGGTGGTAAATCTCTGGAGTTCCACTTGGTTATCTCCACCTCGTAGTTAAACCCGCAGGAGAAAGTCCCCCGCAATTGTAGATGAGAAGTTATTTATTCATTATTATAGTTATAGCATTAGTTCTACGTTGAATTGAATGAGGAAAATGGGAATGCGTCTCATGCCTTGTCCCTAGTATGTTAAGGCTGTTGAGTACGCTGCTTGCGCTAATTGATGAAACTACTGATTGGGTCGTCTTCCGTTACCTCTGAAAAAGTACGATGGATATATTTCATTGTAACTTTTCGTTTGGAGTTATGTAACAGGCTGAGGCGCTTGAGCTTGGGGCTGCTATAAGTAAATGGTGGCTCTTGTACAGAGTGCTTATTTCATTAGATTTTCCCTCCACCGCAATTAAATTCTCCTCATCAAACTCTCCGCGCACCGCTCATTAATTCCTACCACAAGCTCCTCCTGACTGGATCTTGCTACTTGAAGCTCCCTGCTTTTCCCACAGGCATATATTTATAATGTAGAAATCTGGGCTCCGTACCGTCGGCGCCCCAATTCCATTCTACATATATATATATATATATATATATGTATATATTCCAAACGGCTATTATACTCTCCAGAAGAATCTGCTATTCTAAATAAACCATATCTCACATCTTCTAAAGTAATTCAGTTTTCGATACTCTCTCTCTCTTCTAGTTGCAACCGATAAGATTATAGCACCCAGCAGAACCTATATCTTGAGTAAACACATGGTCATCATCCCATCCCATATGCCATGTATTTCATCATCCATAAAGATTGGTTCAACTAAAACTTCTCACGTTCTAGAAGGAAGGAATCCATATCTCAAATTATCCCTAGACGGTTATAACACGAAAACCTTCCGCATCTTAAATCACTAACCGCCTATCTAAAGAAGACTTTATATATTATCTAAAATAAGCATTGGAGTTGAGTTGGTTGTTAGAACAACAATAGCGTTTATGTTGGAGGAGACTGGCTGGATGTTGGATGCGCTGTGATCATATATGCCGAAACTTTTCCCTCCAAGCTTCTCCCCTCACAACTAAAGAGTCAAAGGTCGCGGACTGGCTGTCGCATAATCTTGTCACTATTTGGGTTTTCATCAGAGGCTCTATGTATTCTATGCTCAAGTCTGTTTCCCCTTGTTTCCTCTCGAGACTCATGTAAATTTGTCCAAGTGACTGAGCTGCAGTCTGGAGTATAGACGCAGTTTATACATTGATGAGTTGGACTTGGACGGAAGGAAAGCATTATAGGTTTAATTTGGAGAATCCCTATATAGGTATCCCTATATAGGATCAGCTTATAGCTGTTGTATTCAAGTTGTGCCCCACTTGAGCTTACGCTTCGCGCTTGCTTTTCTTAGTTTCTGGAAGTAAAGTTATTTTTCCAAACTTTTAGTTCATCCAGCCTCCTTTTCCTTCTCTCGTTAGCCGAAAGATTTGAGATGAGTCCTAGACAAGTTTGACTATACTAGAAATAAGTTGATGATCCATCCAAGTTGGTTGCTTGGAGCTAGCTTGGAAGCTAGCTGATTCTATTAGCCCAACTCTCCTCGACATGCTCTGCTTGTTTCTTTGTTCTAGAAATAATTTCATTTGGTGGTGCCCTAACTGTAGGACACAAGTCTGGGGAGACAACTTGTTATCTGAGTAACTTAAAAATTCGCCACAATTCCTTATCTACTACGAGGAGTCGTACTCGAAAGATTGACAGGCTCCAAGATTGATTGAATTCTCTAGCAGAGACTATCCCATTTAGCTTCACGCCAAAGACTTCTCACTTGGCACGAGCTCAATACCTTAAATCTTTAGCCTTTACAAAATCCACCGCTTATTCTTCTTCCACAATTATCCACAAGTTTCAAGTTATTCTATTACAGACACACACAACCAAATCCCAAATCCTCCGCTACCTCTACCCCAACAGTTTGTTTGTCCGTCCAGAAGATCTTTAGCAGACCTCCTTTCCACTTTCCTACACATGTACATCTCTTCATTATTTTTTAAGCTTCACTCTCACTCAAGTCTCCCACCATTAGCGTATACCGTGTACAAATCTTATGCAATCAGCTCCCACCCTGCTCAGGCTACCTCTTGAAATAGTAGCAAGAAAGACTACTACGGATTCCATTCAGCTTAGCTAGCTACTCTCCAGTACATTTTGTAGGAATATACACATGCACTTGAGCTGGGCTTTTAGATGAGAGGACAGGCAGAACCTCTGGCTCTGGAAGGGACAACCGGCAAGGATATTCAAAAACGTAGCTGAGGATATTATAGTAGGAAAGACTGGAGAAAAGTGGATTCGTCCAAGACATTGTTCGTCTGGTGTTGCAAGTTCGGGGAACAAGAACGACAAAATTAAATTAGCTTGTTTCACATCCCACTGCCCTGGAGCAGAAATTTTTATCAATTTTAAATCCCAATCACCACCAGGAACCATTCTCTTAAGCCAAGTCTTACCACCTTCCGCCAACATAAGCTAAGGATGGACAGAGACAGAGATAGAGGGGGAGAATAAGAGGAGGGAAATAGAGGAGAACCCGTGGGAAATTCTTTGCCCGCGTCTCATTCCTCCACTTCTAGATTACCTCTGTCCATTCTAGAACTTTGCATAAATATCAAATGAACTAAAGCCAACTCTCTACTACAATTCTCTTTTCTTCAACTTTTCTTTCTTCTCATTCTCTCACAATCATCCCACACAGTAACAAGCTCAGCCTGAGCCTCACTCAGCCGGAATTACCTCCGGAACAAATATCTTATAACTTGCTCTACAGCTTTTTATAGATACATGTAATCTTTCTGTCTTGCTCCTTTCTTGGTTTCTCCGTTTTCGAACCTCTCAGTGAGTAGGACTACAGCCGGGAAAACAGGAGGCTTAAAGTATATCTCTAATTTCATTCCGCACATGATTCCTTTTTTAAAAAACTTCCAAGTTCAAAGGTTGACTCGTTTCTTTTGCCTACGACGTGACCTGCTTGCATGCACTATCCCTGATCCCTGCCATGCCATCATAGACTCCTTGGTTTTAAATCCAATTTCGTTACTCTATCCTCCTAGCAGATGCTAAGGAAAGCTTCAAGGACTTGTTTCAAGTCCATTGCCAGTCATGCAGTCAGTCATTGGGTCAGGGAAGCTGCGTAATGAATGCAATATCGGCATGCGTAAGATAAGGCTAGACTTGAGGCTAGCTAATTTTTGCATTTTGGTTGGAGAAGAGCAGTGGAATTTTGGAAAACTTTAAAAGGAGAGGACAAAGAAACTAACGAAGGATTGTGTAGAAAATATCAGAAATGCAGATAGAGGGTTGATGATTTTTCTTGAATATTTTTCTTCTAGATTATTTCTTAGCCTTGTTTACATGGTTTTGGAGTAGTAGAGCTATAATAAAGCTACAGGAGGTTTGGTGAAGTGAGTGGTGTATGCTTTAGATTCGACTCCACTTTATCGACATGAGCTATTACTCGAATAAAAAATAGGGAGCAAACATTCATCTCTATCTTCACCCACACAAGGAAAGGAATGAAAGAGCCATCTGGGATGTGATCCACCGTTGTGTTCATTACATAAAACCGCCAGCCCGCCGCATCTCATTCCCACTATCATAGGAAATACATCAAGGGAAAGTGACACTTACCAGGACTAGTTTGCCAGCTTAGACCCCCGATAAACATTTTCCTGCAATTCCAACAAAATCATCATGACCAAATACATTTAAATTCATCAAAGATTAAAGCAAAGGCCCATATCAGAAACTCCTCCAGCTCCCCCTCCAAGAGTAACGGGAATAAGTAGAAGAAAGCTAGCTTTTCTTTGCCTTCGCATAGACGACTCTAGCTGGCTTGGTTGGTTTGGACGGATAAAATCTCTTGAAATTTCTCTCTTTCCTTCTTCCTCCTGTATAATTTAAAGATTATGCACACTACTCTCTCCTCAAGTCATGTACTGTGTACTAGCTTCTAATCTAAACTTGTAACAACTGGCTACTAATTCCCCAGGACCTTTAGCCATCTCACGAGACATATTGTCCCAACTTGTCTACGAAGGACAGAACAAGCGGGTTTTTGAGAATGAGAATGTTTTACATTTCTTCCCAAAGATATCATCATCATCATGCTATTTCTCTCTATTTCTTAACGCCAGGAGCCGCTTCTATTTTAAAACTATTTACGTTTTATATTCCAAGTATTTCTCTGTTCTCTCAAGCCTCTACATTCCTAATCCATATAGTGTGTACGCTCTTTCTTGGCTAAAGAGCTTGAACTAAAGAGTGTTTTGAAATTTTTCCATGTTCATTTTTCATTTTAGAAAAATCCTCCGAATATATTTGTCCCCTCCCCATCATCATCACTTGACTCCCGGCTTTTTCGACATCCCCGTCAGGAATCCATTTCTGGACTAAATAATTAATCCTTCTTCTCAAGCCGTGGCGTTCTGGAAACGGCCTAGGCTCCGCCGGGTTCGTGCTTCCTTTCTCGCTATAAGATATACATACATTTCTATTCTACATTTTAGAATATTCCCTCGCTTTTCAATACTCTCCCAAAGTTTCCACCACTCGTGGAATGATCAAGTTCATAGACTAACTCTGGTATCGCTAGTGCTAGCTAATTTCTGTGACCGCCGATCGCTCACTTCCCTGTTCTTCTATTCTCTGAGGTTCGATATAGTAGGTAATAGCTGCCCGATTTCATTCCAGAGCACAACTTGCGAGGAGGAGACACACATGAATAAATTTACTTTGCCTTAGTTAAACAGTTCACCTTATGCAAGCAAGCACACTTGGTTTGCTTCGCGCATCAGCTTTTTTTCTTTTTTTACCTCTACGGATTGCTGGATGATGGGCCTGGAATATATAATATTCCCTTTCTTATTTTTACCCTACATTTTGGTTCTCCGTGTCTCAGGAACCATACCACTCACACAGCTTCCTGTAAATGTCCTCGTTATGAGCCTCCTTACAATTTCACTCAACTTCAACCTCCCCACCGCATTACCATTAAATTAATCATTCATGACAAGTCAATTCAAATGACCCCTCTGTCCGCTTCTACCAGGACCCGCCGACCCTCCAAAACCCACAAACATCACACTCATTATACCCTTCAAAGAAACTCATTTATGTACTGCTATGCCTCCTTCAGCTTTTTCTTCAACTCCAGGTTTTCTTTCTTGACTCTATCCTAACTAAGAATTAGCTGGGCATTCAATACCTTCCTAGCTAACTAAGAAACGCGAGCAACTTATTATCCTGATTTAAATTCAAAGACTACGGAATATATTATGACCCCAGCTCTCTTCTCTGCCACTAACTGTCCTCTCCAAAGTATCTCCTTCTTTCTTGTTCTTATTTTTTCCTGAAATATCTCCAAAGGATTGTTACTACAACACATAACTTTATATTCCCACTTTTTAGCTCAGCTTCCCCCTAGCTTCGCTTTCCATTCTATCACGCACTAGAAAAACGTGAACTTGTTATTCCTATTCTTTCGTGCATATGAACTTGAAAAAAATCCTGCTGGGCTTAAACTGCAAAGCTAAGTTTCGGTGACCAGAGTTTCTCTTTAAGGATTTCCAGGGAAAGAGGACGAAGGAAGAAATAGGAGAGGAAGGAGAGGAAAGTAAGAAAGAGGATAATGTTCGTTATGGGAAGGGCGAAGAAACTTTGCTGGTCTGGGGACTGGGCTGAGAAAGAAGATGTGGAGATGGTTGATTTGATTGATTTGCTTACCCGGGATCATTAGGTACTTCGGCTTGGAGGTTGCCGTCTCCGGAATTGTCCATTTTCATGGCAAACTCCAAATCCGCTTCACTCATATTGGTATCCGTTTTGAAGGAATTATTGGAAACGTGGAAGGATTTAAACTAACTCTCTTCTCCTCTTCAGTTATTGATCCAAAAAGACGTATTCTTGGGCGAATATGAACTTCTTTTTGGGATGATTTGCTCGGGATTTTCTGATTTTGATTTTTTTTAGAAAGATTATAGAACAAGTATGTATAAAATGCAAGGGACTTTGCTCTTTTACAAGAAATTTATCCAAAAAGCACTGCACTTTCACTTTATGAAAAAGTTTCACAGTTTCGTTACTTTTTTTTCTGTTGCTCCTTGTTTGATTATACGGTTATTTTGGTTACTACTACTCAAGTTGTGGGTGGTTGGAGAGGAAGAATTGCAAATAAGACTCTTGAGGATAACTTTCTCTTGTAGCTTCTTTCGCTCGCACACACAGAAGAAATTGGAAAATTTGAGATGAGCTGGAGAAAAATCGGTTTAATAACACGACCACTACCGATTACGAATTGCAACACAAAAAACCCACGAACATCACCGCTAAAACCTCTCCTGCACCCTTCTTCCAAGAGCCGATTCAGTCAACACGGTAACTACTACGTTAATCGCTAACTACCGACTGACTGATCGATCCTACCACTACTCGCTCTTCTTCTTCCTTTTCCTTCTTCCCTCCAAGTCAGTCTGCCCTAGGAGAGAATATCCCTCCTGTGTTCATTCTCTTCTCCTTCGCTTTTGCTTCCGCAGTTCTTCTGCTCCTAAAGTATATTCTCCACTCCTCTCCTCCGCCCGCACTCCTCCTCCTTGGTTTTCGTTATAGAAGGTATAGAAGAAGTGTATTCTTCCCCGTTTTTCGTACGGGCCGAATTCTCGAGGAACCCGGGACGACGGTGGCGGGGCAGCAGGAAGCGGAGGAAGCATAGGCAGTAGGCAGGCAGGGAGGTAATACTTTACACTCGCGCTCAGAGTAGCGAGCAAGAGCATGAGTTGCCGTTGTCGTTGCAGAGCAATGTTAGAGCAAAACCCTGGACCGCCGATCGGGCGTAGTAGCGCTCGAGAATCCGGTGTCTTCCGCACCGAGTTCAATTCCCTCCTCCTCCTTCCACCATACTTGTTCACTTCTTCTCAAAACTCCAAAGAGAAAATATCCCTAGGAAAGCTCCGCACACTCCTTTTCCACAAGTCACCTCCTCAAGAGCCAGCTTTAAGCCTCTCGCATTCTCATTTCCCTACAACTCGCCCGGACCGCACCATACCCGGGTTTTACATCCCACCTGGAGGTGCCAGAGTACAGAATTCTCTATTCCAACCACGCGCTTCACCAGCTCACCAGAGGATCATATGAGAATGTGCAATGGGATCTGCTACACACGTCACTCCCGCCCTTCTCCCTCCACTAACCTTCTTCTCCCGTTCTCCTTGCATAGCAAATTCCGGATTTCCATACAAAAACTCCTCCAGTCAGCAATCTCAGCCAACAAGCTTAAAAAGCTTCTACTTTTTTCCTCCTCCAAGAGAAATGAGAGCACATTATAAATATTGAGGAAGATAGGAGAAAACCAGCTGGAATCCTCACCTCACCTCTTGCTCTCACATACTCCATGTCAAAGGTCAATTTTTCTCATTTGCATTAAATCCTTTCCTCGGAGATGAAAACATACATTTTCACTCCAGTACTATCTTTCAAAGCTAATAAATGGAGGGACGGATAATTGGATTTCCCTTGGAGAACAGCGGGTGGAGTAATGTCATCCGACATATCTACTACTTTCAGTTTCAATCCATATGATCCATGATACAGATTGAAATAAATTCTGAGGTGGAGTGTAATATACAAATCATTTTCTAATATTTCCATGCCCAACGTTTGCTACAGCCGGAGCAACAAACGTATAGTTAGTGCATAACTACAAGCAGTCGTTCCATAAGAATGTTTCTGCAAAAACTTTCAAGTTAGCATACTGTAATCTCTTTATCATTTTCATCATTGAACTGAATGGAATCCATTCCGCCGAATGCACTGCACCGCTACGTAATTAGAGGAAACAAGGGCGTGCGTGACGCAAGAGGAGCGTGTAGGTATACTTATGTGCGAGTTTCGCAAAAAAACCGAGTGCGGACAATAGTACACGCTTATATGTGCTTCTTTCTCCAACGAGAGGTGTGAAGGGACGGGGAATTGGTAATAACTGGAGGTGAATAAAGTTCATCACTCATCCCTGACTTTTCCCTCTTTATTCACTCCAGAACATGTCTCGCACTTCCTTCCGGTCAATTATCTCAGAGCCCTACGGAAATTTCGGGACAATGGACCCAATTCTAATCCACGTCCCCCAATCCTTCATCACTAGAGTCGCTTCTACATGATATCATATATTTAAGTACTGCCTTCATCTGTAGCTTCTCTGGTCCAGCAAGGCTTCTTTTCATCAGTTTCTCATTATTTTCTCACTGGTTCTCGTTGCGCCGATCCTTGTACGTTACGTATATTCCTTCACAAACCGTGTCAGCTAACTCACCATTACTAGAATCCTCTTTGCCGGTCTCTATTACTCTCCATCATTAAACATTTATCTGTCAGTGTCAATTCCACGCACATGCTTCCGTCTACCACTACTACTTAATTACTGACTTTGTTCCACCCTTCTCCAGCCTTGCGATATATATATACTTGGTTCCCGGACAAAGCTGAAGAAGCTCTATCTGAATTTCTCGTTACAAACTTGAGCAATATGGAATTACATATATAACATAATTCTAGTATTTTCTCCTTCCTTGTTCTTGAATCCTTGTTGTGTCCGCGTGTATCGTTGATAGATAAAAGGGGAGGATTGCGTGCAGGTGTGAGCAAGTTACAAGAAAATACCCCCCTCTAAATTCAATTTCCTCATTCCGGCTACTGGCTCATACGTACGCACACACACACACTTACATCTTTCACGCTCCCACCTTAGCTACTTAACATTATCTATCCTCTTTTCGTTCCATAAATTAACTCGGGAGTTGCTTAGGATGGAAGGAAGCGTTAATAATTAAGCGTGTTATTACCCGGGAGGAAAGCCTTTCCCCGTAGTCCTATCCCAC
The DNA here is from genome assembly GCA_906901655.1 of Sminthurides aquaticus. Taxonomy (NCBI): domain Eukaryota; kingdom Metazoa; phylum Arthropoda; class Collembola; order Symphypleona; family Sminthurididae; genus Sminthurides; species Sminthurides aquaticus. The sequence goes on from CAJQTT010000001.1 coordinate 2,612,517, forward strand.
AATTCTAAAATAATACCGCAATATATATTTCTGACTCTGACCTTCCTTCTGGAATAAACACTTCCCGAGTCATTCATTCACACGCTATCTAATGCAAAAAGGTTGCCGGGGAAAGTGGAGGCATTTACTTCATCTCTCCGAAATAACACATTAATTATGATTACTCAACTTCATTTTTTCCCTCCTGCCTGCTCGCTCCACCACCATTTTATGTCGTCATCTTCGGGCTCCTACCACTTTATGTTAGCTCATGCAGGAAGACGTACAGTTTTCTTGTTCTATGGCTAAATATCAACGGATTGGTAATGTTCCCCTTGAGTAATTAAGCAGTATTGTGTCAGTTTTCCGTTGAAATTAAATGCAAAATCATTGGCAATCGATTCTTCAACTTTGAATTTGTCCAACGGAGTGATTGAGTATGAAATACCTTGAAGAATTGTTTCGAAAACATTTTTTTCAATTAGAATCTTTAAGGAATCTAACCGAAAGTGAGAAGCAGCCCTCAAGTTCGCATCTCATACAACTGAAAAGCAGTTTAATCCTTCCTGTCATCCGTTGATTAACTGCCTGTTGTATTTTTCAATCATTTTGTTTTGAGTTTTATCATCTACAAATTGGTCAACCTATCCGTTCTTTTCTTCCTAGAAAAGGATACTTTATATGCTCCCAAACATGATTTCGCCTGCGGCGGTCAAGTTGCAATTCCTACTTCTTAAATCCCACCGCCGACCCTTCCTTCTTGGATTTAAGTGTGTTGCATAGCACATTATACAATTTTACGTGGGAAATCCAAGCTCGTTTCCACCCGTTTCGTGCGTCATTGCGCTAACAGTTTTGGCACAGCAAAAAATATATGCTCCAGGTCATGCGAGCAAGGTAACCCAACTTATTGTGTAATCTAAACCCTTCCTCACCTTCGCGTCAGTTATGTTTGGAATTGTGTTATACTGTCCGACTTCCTGTCTTGCATTCTCCATTTATGCAGCTATTTTACTAGGTCTTCTTAAGAATTTCAGCGTCAAAGCTCTTATATATGTAAATATTTTTTTCATATTCCTGAATTAAATCAAAAATTATCTACCATACTTCAATAGAGAGCTTCTGCCGCTTCAAGCGTTCAAGACATGCAGAAACGCTGCTGAAAGATAACTGATGACGCGCTTGTCAATATAATACCAAAATCGAATTCCGAACTGTACGTTTCATTTATGCACAATTTGGCAGAGTAGAAAGCGGCCCATGAGCTTATATTTCTTTTTTGGACCTGCTTCCTAAAACTGAACATGCATGCGGTGCAAGAACAAAACCCTCGTGGATACTACCCCATGCTTTTGATGTTGGTTGCAGAGAGGAGAAATCTCGCCACGTGATGCAAGCGGCACACAATTCTCCTTTGAATCTCGTCTGATTTATTGTGTTGCGCGCGGTACAGCTGATAACCATATTAAATTAAATTTAACTACTCTATGTATATACATATGCAGCTAGACTTGTGTGTTCTCTCTCTGTGAAGTTATCATAATTCTTTTTCTTACAAAATTGTTATACGGTACTTGTGAAATAAATTATATGGACGATCGTGTACGACACTTTGTTACGAAAAAAAACAATTGTCCCTGTATGTTTCAGTTCAGAGTTATTATGATGAAGGTTTACAATTTGTTTCATCTGTTAATGTTGTTTGGTACCGTTTGCATGTGAAGATATTTATTGATGTGTTGATTATATTTTGCAGATTGGTTGATTCGTTACATCGTTAAAACACGGTTGAAGGTATTGTAAACGTTGACTCACATCGCGGAGATATTTGGAGAAATCATGAATTGGGGAACAGATATTCCGACGTATTCCTTGACAGCTATTGACAAGGAATCGTACTTGGAAACTTACAATAGGTTGAAAGGAACTTATGCAAATCAGCTCAAGAAGGTAAGACGCCTGTAATGAGCTGTAGTTATATTTTGACTTGTGATTGGAGTTCGAGGGAATTTATTCTATTATATGCAAAATTTTGACAGGTCTGGAATGAGAAAACGGATCCTGATAAGTTTATTCATGAGGATCTTGGTATATCATCCTACTTGATCACGCTGTGGCAAGATGCTCGATGGACACAGAATGGAAAGCCTAATTTTGTTGATATGGGATGCGGCAATGGGTTGTTAACTTATTTACTAGCGTGCGAAGGCTACACTGGTTTCGGATTTGATGTTAGAGAGAGGAAGATATGGAAGTGCTTCGATCCTAAACCGACGTTGATGGTAAGTTGACCTTGTTTTGCTGATTGTGATAATGTTAATGTAGGTTGAAAGAAGGGGTCATAGATCGATAAATATACTTTATGATTTTTGTTTGATTCTTTCAGGTCAAATCGTTTCAACCGAATGATGAGGAGTTATTTTCAAAATGTGATCAACATACATGGCTAATAGGGAACCATCCTGATGAACTCACACCCTGGGTTCCTGTCCTGAGTCGTCGGTTAATGTGCAATTTTTTTATTATACCGTGTTGTGCGTATGATTTTGTTGGAAAATTTAAAAGGGAAAAGGACGGAAAAGATGGAACTAGTGTTTACAGTTCCTACCTTCAGTTTGTACGGAGATTAGCAGTTACATGTGGTTACCAAGTTGTGTTCGATCGAATGCGAATTCCTTCGACGAAAAGGACATGCATGATTGGAAAACTGGACCAGGATGTTCTAAACGATCATGTAAAGAGCAAAGAGTGCTTCGAATTCTGTGAATCAAAAATCTATGCTTCTGAAACCGTAGGAGAATTTTTTACTCCTCGTCCGGCAGTTGAACCTGTTCGAAATTGTACGAAGATTGATCCAACTGTGATATCTGAAACTGTAAAAATCTTATTTGACTACCTTCTGAACCATGCGGAATCCAAAAAGAAGGATATGGATGATGTCGAAAAATCTAGTCCAGCCATTAGCTCTGAAAGTAATGGAACTACCCAATGGAATTGCGGAAAACAGGATTTACTCATCAAAGATGCGATTAAAATTGTACCACCTGACTATCTTAAGCACATGAAAGCCCAACATGGAGGTTTTCAAACTTTAGTCAAAAACCATGGCCATATTTTTCAAATAGTTAATGGGTTTATCAGACTTAGAGTTCCTTCGGATACTGATATCAGAGGGGTCAAGTTTCAACCTCGACCAAAAACTAGGCGTTGCTTTTTTTATGATCATCATCCACAGAAATGTCCTTTGGAATCCGATAAATGCAGATTCTTACATGCTTTGTAGCTCTTTCTTATGCCATATATTTTTAATTTACTAAAAAAGTAAAATGCCGTCGTGTTTACTTCAGTTGTTCATTTCATCATTATGCTTTTGAGGCATCCTCCATCGAGATCCTAAGCGACACCAGCTGACTAGTGGCTATCGTGTAATACAATTTGTATTATGATCAGGTATCCATCATCTACTTTAACTTGAGCTGTATCCGCCAAAATTATATGGAATATCAGTAGATACAATGCGCACACATGAGATGCAATAGTGCTTACGGACTGCCTAATTACACCCGAAGCCTTGCCTTTGGTGCAGATATGAATGCTCAAAACTGTTAACTATGTGACGAAGTCGAGGTAACGATTCATGCTACAGATACGTTAACCATGCAGCTATGCCAAACATGTCAAGAGTGCGAAAAAATTAATAAGGCCCTACTAGCAATCACGGAAACAGTTTACCAAATTTCTATGTAGGATTTTAATACCAACATTAGCTTATATAATTCCAATTTTGTTGGCAACGTCCAATGCGTCAAAATCAGGCGCGAGTCTGACATACGCTTTCTTCTTTCCGTCAGGTCTGACAAGGGTGTTTACCTTAGCTACATCAACCTCATACAGTTTCTTGACAGCAGCTTTCACATGATACTTGTTAGCCTTAACGTGAATAATGAAGACCAAGGTGTTGTTATCTTCGATCTTCTTCATGGCTGCTTCAGTGGTCAACGGATATTGGATCACATTGTATGCATCCATCCTACAAAAATGAAATGATGCAAGATTTTTAGCATTGTCACTTTCAACTAGAATGTGTGGAAAATAAACTCTGCAGCATGTAAACATACCTATTCCTCGAGGGTATGGATTTGCGGGGAAACTTAGGTGTTCTTCTAGGTCTGTAAGTCTTCGGTCGTTTGAAATGAACCGAAGGACGGATCTTCCTTGTCCTCTTACGCTCTCCATCTCCTCCTTTGATAACCTGTTAAGAATTATAAATTAAGAAGCTATTTAACACAATTGTAGATATAATAGGATCTATTTAGAAGAACGGTAAATTCAGAGGTGTGTTAAAATTGTAATCAAGGGTTTCATAGAGATTCCCACAAATATATCATCATAAATAATTACTGAGGGTCGACCATATAATGGTGTAACCTCCATCTTAATTTCATACCTTCTTCTGGACTTTGAGGGCTTTGTTGACGGCCAATTGCCTCAATCGATCCTTAATTTGCTTCCTTTTTTGAAGGGGAGTCAAATTAGGCTTAGGCTTCTTCACTCTTTTAACTGCGGTCGCAGGTTTAGCAGGTGCCTTGGAAGCATCAGCGGGAGCTTTTGCGGGCTTCACTGGCTTCTTCTTCTTATCGTCCTTCTTGGCATCCTGAGAAGCCGGAGCCGCCGCAGGCTTTTTCGCGGCACCTTTAACTGCGATTAATTCGTGGTTCATTAATTTAATTCATAGATTTCAAAATCACATAATATCATCAACACTAGTTGACAGCGTTTCGTATGCTAAAAAACGACGGGTTTTCCCTAAAAATACCCTTCCGCAAGAGGCCCGCTTCATTACGTAGACTAATTTCGCCTGAAGTTAACGATATTATCACATAATCAACGAACTAATCTGAATCGTTCTTCACTACGATTTTAGGATTGCTACTACGGACGATAAATACCAACTACTTAGATTAATAATTCAGATTCATATTACATCTCAAAACGCAAATGAAAACCGCATGGTGTGCCAAAATGTTCTGCTTTGTGGATCACTTCACAAAGTTTTTCAAATTAGATAACTACAGATATACTATGCTTTGATAGTCAAAGCCTTAACTAATTAAATAATTAAGTTTAAATTTTGCTTACCGTCCTTTTTCGGGGCCATTTTATTAAAAAATTTAACCAACAGAAGACGGCTAAGTTACTCTCCCGTCACACACACCGCATTGAATGCAAGAGAGCACATTACCACGGCATTCGGCCTTTACTGCATGGATCCACTACTTGCAACTTGCGCTGCGATCAGCTTCACATGCCTAGATGGTTTTCGTTTTATATTTGTCTTATAGATGGCGTAAAACTTTCCAGCGGATAAACTGAAAGAACACCGCGAAATACGAAAGGATTCTCTTTCAAAAAAAAGATTCAGAAAATTCCGGCGTTTTAATCGCTCGTAGAGATTTACATAGTTGTGCATACGAAATCTCAAAAAACCTCTTGCCTATAGTAGTTACATATTTTTGGAAGGTTGAATAATTTTGTAGCTGCGTTCAGCGTTTATTTTTTCGAGCAGAATAAAATTGTTGGTAAGCTATATTTTGTATTTAAAAATCGTGTTTTTTCCATGAAATATGTAAAGGGTTCTGTGAAATGTTATTCTTATGTTTAATAAGATTTTTTAACATTTTTTATGGACTGTTATTGCTCTTAAGTCCTAAGCGGATTTAAAACATTGTATTTACAACTAATGCAGATAATACAACTTGCTAACGCTATCTGACTATGGATGGAGAAACTGGAGGTCGTGGAAGAGGACGCGGCAGAGGCAGGGGTCGAGGGAGGCCCCGTGGACGAGGTCGAGGACGAGGTCGTCCCAAGAAGATTGTAAGTTGCATAGTTACTATATATTACGGATTAACAATTGTTGAATCAATTAATAAGGATCAACACATTGAATGATTTGCATAGGTAAGTGAAAGTGATGAAGAGGAACAGCAGATCGAGACCAGTGAAACGATAGATAATATGGTGGATATACCTCCTGATCAAACGGAAATTCCTGGTAAGAACTTATTCGTTTTATTCTATTATATATATTCTATATTTAACATATATCTTTTAAAATTATCACATCATCACCACATACATATGCTTTCGATTTTTGCAGAAACTCCAGAAAATATCATCATTGAGAAAGTACAGGACGTTAAAGTTGAATGTAAGTTAAGGTACTCATACATTGAAAATTATAGTCCTCGTCATATAAAACGTTGTTCTTGATAGTATTGCTTAATGTTTTTGCAGTTAGCATAGATGACGATATATCACAGCTTATTCCACCCACCTTTTCAACGATATCGACAGGCCCGCCACAGCCAATGCTTGAATTAGATTGGAATCATAATTACAATCCTAGTGCAGAGAAAATACCGAATCCCAACGTGCACATGTGTGTAACTTGCCGCCTTCCAATCAAGTTATATGGAAGACTGGTAAGTAAAAACACTGAGAAATAATTGAAATTCAAGAACTATGTACGTATTGTGACGTTTTTTAATGGTTGAGGAAGTTCCTGATAATGACATTGTCCTCAAACTTTCAGATACCATGCAAACATGTTTATTGTTACGGGTGTGCCAAGAAGCAAGGAGATAAATGCTCTAATTGCAATGAGAAAGTTCATCGTATCGAGCAGGCTCAATTGGGTAGCGTCTACATGTGTCACCATGAAGGTAAATATTTTCATATTCATATATTCCGCTTTCCAAAAAAGAAAAAGCTTTATGCAACCTGGTATTATGTACAAACATGTAAACGGTTATATATTTACTATTAACAGGCGAACGGTATGGGTTTGACGGCTGCCGTCGTACTTACTTATCACAAAGAGATTTGCAAGCCCATATCAACCACCGACACAAACCACGGAATTCCGTTTCAAACTCAGATGGGCCCGGTGGATCCCACGGTTCATTAGAAACTCCTCTTTCAAGTTACTCCTCAAGGCAGTCTATTCCGGTAGTCCACTCCTCCCGTACTAATTTAATACCTGTACCTTTCCAAAGCGGATCCGGTCGAACGAGACCCGATTCTCAATCACACAACACTCCTAACGCGGATGGTTCAAACACTCCAAGTTCGCGATATGATAGAAAGTCGTATAATTATTCTTCTCGACAGAATTGGCCGTTCCGGCAGTTCTAACTTTTTATTGCTCCTCTTTTGTACTAATTGTGCTATCAGTTAAGCTCATTTTTTTAATTCGTAACGTAAGTGCACTCTCATGGATCGGGATAGTAGACATAAATCATAGATCACTTGTATATGCTATCGTCGACCAACCTTTAGGAAGGTGGAAGTTTAAGTCTGACAATAGGTAATATTTTTATGCGTTTACAAATTTTCTGGAAATAAAACTGAGTCTGGATTCAGTTCTTAATTAAATCCTTTAGGATTTATTGAACTGAAGCAAACCTATTGTGCCCTATTACTGAAGAAAAGTGCAAATTGTACTTCATAGCTCCCGAAAAAATAAAATATTAAAAGAAGTTCATTTCTGGTGCACCCATAACCGTGAAAAACGAAACGAAATATATTTATAGCTTGTGATGGAAATCAATGTCCACCAATGGTCCCAATGGTATTCTGTTACTTAAGGAGGATGGATACCTTGTCACCATGTGCCATATACGCCTAGCAACTTGTGCCCTTGTACGAGTAGTATATTTTAACGCTCCCTCGGATGAACGGTAGGGAGCTAGTAAGAACTGGGTTGGAAAAACGGTACCAATCCTCCGCGTAAATATATAGGCACATTTGTTAATAAGAGGCAAGAGGGGCATCATTAACGTTACCATCATACCACAGTACAGGCTTACTTAGCACAAGTGGTCTTCTTGGAGCACCGGACTCGCTATTCGTTCATACTAGTGCACCAAGACTCATTTATTTCGCAGAGCCCTTGCACTCTAAACGCTGATAAAACGACTTGTAAGCGCAATGAAAATGAGCACAATATGAAAGGCCGTTTTCCTTGACGAAGAAGGGTACTGGGTACTGCAGGTTGATGTAGTCATTGTGATGTCATGAGCATAATCTTTTGTTTATGCTCACAGCATCGATTATTTGCATTAGTGCGTATGCTTCCTTATTGAGAAACGTTCATCTCTTGTAATTTTGTTGCCTTAGCTTATGTATTAATGGGAAGGAGGTTGTCACAGCAATTAAATTCCCACAAATTGGATACTCTTATATTTATTAAAGCTTGTATTCCAGGAAAGGTGTGATTCCTTGGTACTTACCTAGAATTTAATTCCTGAAATCCTCTTGGGACATATGCTGCTAGTAGCAATTATTCATTGTACCTGTGTGCAAAAGCTTTGCTTGTGGTATGCATACACATGAAACCAAGAGCATTCAAATGACGCTGCTGCGGTTTGATTCGTGAAGATCTGCTGATTTCGAGTGCGCCAAATGATGTTTGAGTTGCATTCATCCTCACTTTAAATTTTAAACCATCTTTGTAGATTGTAATCAGGGAAATGCTTCGCTCTTGCAGTTAAGGACGGTAAATGAGAATGTAACAGTTATTGATGGGAATGGCAATGAAAATGGACAGATACATGCTGTCGTGATTAATTGCATTGTGAGGTAGGAATTTGAAATACAAAAGCTTGTATACATTAATAGATACATCAAAGGTTTAAGACCCAATGAGAAAGTGAAGATGTTCCTAAGGGGTGTCTCATGCTAGATGTGGTTGCATTGATGCGGAAGCGAAGAAGGTTTCCTCCTACATTCTGAATGCACACTTGCCCAATGTTCAAGTTAAAGCCTGATGGTCAAAAATAAAAGAGAAGGCTCGAAATCGCCATGAAGGCACACATTTGAAAGAGTCTTAGCTTAATACTAAACCTAGCTGGCATAATGATAGGACCATTCGCATTCCCGGCCTGCCCTTTCCATCGTTGAAGGATGGCGCAATAAGGATTCGCTAGTTGAGATGATGGGGAAAGTAAACGCACGCTAGGGCTAGCTAGTGTCGCAGTCCTTTTATCTCATCTTGCAGTATAATTCATTCTGTGATAGCTGCATTTACTTCATCATCATTAAATAGCCTGTTTCATTCGCTGTTCTAGATTGAAACTGAAAATCGTTCCTGCTTTGCACTTGTCCCGCTGCTGATACAAGGAGAGATTTAAAGTTAACTGAACATTCTGAAGGACGCCGACCAACCGTGCATTACTAGTTGCAGTAATTTTAAACTACTTAGAGTTCTCCTGGCGTTGACACGTTAGAGGAAACGGAGTGAATGCGTTTATGCGTAGATGAAACATAACGATGGCAATTAATGATTGCACATTTGTTTACATTCTTTTCCTCCTTCTGCATTTCTATTATCTCGTTAACTAAATTGAGAGGGGACACGAGATCATTTGCGTAAAGTTTAAGAGACAAGTTTCACAAGTGCTCGTCCCAAGCATTGCCAAGACAAAGACAGATCACTCAGCCTTCGCCAAAGTAAGACTCATAGATAAAGAAGAGGGGGCGGTGCTTACCTTTCATGAACACTATACTCATTGATTCATGACCAACAGCTACTCGTCAAGTATATATTGTAATTAGGGCAGTTCTAAAAGAAACGCGAAACATACGCGGAGAGGTTCAGGGAGGAGCTCTTGGGTTTTCTGATCTTGATTATGCATTATGTAAACCTGAGGCCGAAAATAGTGTAGGGGTGAACTGATTTATTAGAACTCGCCAATCGTAGCATCAATATCTATACTTGACAATTTATGAAAAATGTATCATTATTCCATCAAAAGCAGTTACTTACCGGTTAGCATCCTAGAAATATACAGGATAAGGGAAATGTAGTCATACTCGAACTGCACATTATTTTTGAAACGAAGAGAGGAACTTGCATGTACCATAATCTGACGGTGAAAAGATGCATGCGTGGACCGTGTAGAATCTGTCCATGAGTAGACAACCAACCCTTGTAGAGGAGAAGGAAGACGATTGTTCTGGAGCGCTTCCTGTTAGAGGGTATCCCGAGCCCCGAGAAAAGTTATCCTGAAACCTGAAGACTCAAAATTCCTGAAAGCTAATGAAAACTTAAAACTTAACTTACTTTGAAGTCATGATAATATATGCAATGACAAAAAGACCTGGAATAACACTGTTTAAGGTAATGAAATTTAAAATAATGGTTTATGCTCGGAATTAACGTAGTCAATAGAGGCTGCATAAATTTTCCAAACATGCATGAGCTAAACAGAAAGAAATACCTACCTTATCACCAAAATACCGAATTAAAATAATAATGAAAACTGAACTTTCAAGGAATCTGCTCAGCGTCCTTTGGATGGAGTGTCACGTTATGCGAACATAAGATACAGAATAGAAAACATGGTATCCTAAAAGCTGCTTTTAGAGTAATTTATTGTTAGAAACGTTCAGAAAATTGAGTGATCATATAAAAGCCATTTACCTCCATTTCTTACAGATAACGTGAAATAGAGAGGAGAGGAGCATTTCCCAGGAAGGGCATTTCAAAATGTGTTTGAACAAATAATATCTAAAATTACATGAAAAAAATGTCAGAATTATGCATTCATACAGATAAATCTTTCAAATTTCTTAAAACAAATATTTCAAACAAGTATCAAATAGTCTTATATTTAAAAAGTCTCACTACTGGTTACATTTAACAAGTGCTGAGTTCTTTATATTTGCTGAAACATTTCTGTTTACTTAAATCAGCACGTAAGCCCGAGCTCACGGGTTAGGGTGAGCAACTATTTGTCAGCTAATTTCGGGGTTCAAAGCACAAAATGATAAGATTTGTACATTGAATCCGTCGGATCACATTGGTGCTGGTACTGGTATTCACAGTACTGACACTAGCCGTCTCATGTTCCTCAGATTCTAACCGCGGAGATGCTTCAGTAACATCCATCTCTTTTGATCTTTCCTCTGCTTCTCGTTTCTTCAATTTACGGTCGTATTTCAGGCCTTTTCTATAGCGTTTTTCAGGTTTGTAGCAGGAGAGTGCCAGATGACGCTTCCTTCGAGCTTCAACTCTCCTAGCTAGTGCAAGCGCTTCTAGCTCATTCGCCTCTTCGTCCTTTTCGCTTTGAGTGCTTGACATATCCAAGCCTTTGATTGAGTTTTCGTCTTTCGCTTATGCCGGTTCTATAGATACCAAATGTAACTTTCCTTGAGTTGGCTTTGGGCTGGAATACTTTTGCTCTTTCTTTAGATGAGCACACGTTTTCTGTGTGGACCCGAGTATCCAGAATCTCTGGTTCTGGTATCGTTCCTCATGTAAGAACACATGCGTTTAGTCCGGTTCTCCAAGTTTTTCCCGTGATCACTCCTCAATGTGGACCCATGTGTTTTAAACGGTTGTTAAGTCAGGTAGGATGAAGATGGATCCTCGTATTTCACCACGTCCTAGAGTCCATGAGCTAAGAAGCTTTATTAGAGGATAGGAAAGTGTGGTACATTCCTGTTTAGTAAGGCAATGTTTCCGAGTTTGGACCTTTTTCTTTCGGTCGTTCGTCCTCTGCTCTCGGATTCTGAGAGAGCGATTTCACAGGCAAACCCCGGCTTTTATACCCTTCGGTCTCGTCAGTTTCGTGGGCAAAAGCCAGTTTCGTGTGCAAAGGTCCTTTTTCAAGGGTCTGCAGTAAGTGAAGAGGAGTGAGAAAATCTAATATAAACAGGAGAATACGCTTTTTACAGTCCTGGAGATGGAGATGCTGGAAGCTTGATGTTGCGCATCTCTGGGTTCGGAAGACTGGAGCATGAAACTGAAACTGGGTCAAAGACAACAACCCCCACTGTTGTGGACTCTTGCATGCAGGACAAAATCAGGGACGGGAAATGTTGCGTAACACTAAAAATAAGACCATAAATAGTAATTACAGTAACAGCTGAAGTAATCCAACTCTGCTAAGAAATTCCAGCATCAGTGCGAGAAAATGGAAGCACTTTATTTACAAGGAGCTATAATTTTAAAAACCGGGCAGTATATATCATTTTCTGCCTGAATAGATGAGAATAGCGGGTTTCATAGCGACCTACAGGTCCCCCTGCTCTCTGGCAGACACATTACGTACAAGTAAAGTACGTTGAGAAAGCCAACGTCCAGATACTCTATGATATTGAGGAGAAGATTAATTGCTCCGCTTGCTTCTCGTCCCACAATTATGGGGCAACTTTGAAGAATAAAAACAGTCAGTAAGTGTGTTAATAGTTATTGATTGATAAAAACCAAAGCAAATGCATTGTGGGGTGAGTTGAGAGGATTGACTATAAAACGAGGAGGCGCGTGTGTGGCTGCATAATCCCATCACACCTCACACCTCTAGCTCTCAATACATTAAGTTAATAATGATAATGGCCAGGGACAGCGAAATCCGCAGACGTGGCATGGGAAATCCCATAAAATTAAAGGTAATGCAGGCTAATCATAATCATAATTAGATGCTTACTGCTGGATCTACCTAATTTGACTCTTGTATATATTACATTAGGAGGAGAGTTTCCGCCATCGCACGATCTTTGTCTGTCACCGACCCTAATTGCGATTAACATCTCAAATGTGCTCACATCCACCGCCGCACCTTGCCGACAGACAGTTCTTGTACAATATAAAACTGTTGTAATTTTGAAGGCCTCTATGGTCTCTTTGTAAGATATATACATTGTTTGCTGCAAAGACTTGAAATACACAAACTATCTAGGGATTTATAATAGCTTCCATATGCTCACATCATAGCAGGGATTTGTCAAATTATTGTGTCACGGGTTCATGAGAATCTTTGACACAAGTTAGGATTTTATGATAAGGATCAGAAGAAGTTTAAATTGTAGATGTCACCACCAAAATAAAGCCGGTTGGGGCTTGGGGTGATGTCGTCTAGAAATTGCATGATGTGTTCGTAATGTACGTCTGTCTTGCACACACCCACGTGTTTCCTAAAAAAGGTAGAATGCATGAGAAGTTTGAGCGTAGATTAAATCGTGCCACTAGGGATTGCAAGTGTCAATGTTGTGTGGTGACGGTGAAATATTACACGATGCTGCTGAAATGGGAGGACATTTTTCAACGTTTGTGGTCATGCAGGCTGCAATCCAATGGTTTCGTAGGAGGTCAATGTGATCGTAAGGGTTAAAAGTAAGTAGAAGAAATACTGTTAAAAAAATGGTAAACAAAGGTGACTGCATGTAGTTGGGATGGGGCGTTGGGAGAATGTGTTATTTAGTAAAATGGGTTAAAAGATGGATAGCAAAGCGTGTGTCTGTGGCAGGGAATTAACAACTTCACTTGCACTTATCAACCCTTCTCCTTCTCTTCTCATAACTTACAGAGGGCTAGAGTAATTGCGCTAACGCATGTTAATGTCCCAGAGTAACTGTCTGCTTGCTGACTTTAATATTCTTCCCATGCATCCATCAAGTTCGTTTTCATTCTGTGGTGAAGGGGCTAATTGAAAGGACGTTGCAAAAAGGCTCTGCTGGCTGAGATAGAATTCAACATTTTTTTTTACTTTGTTCCATCCACGATCTACTTGCTAAAATCATTATCCAGGTGCTAGTGTTGTGCCTTCTTGTGTTACAGGTATCAAGTTCCGGTTATACCTTTTTTCTGACTGATTTTGTGGAAAGTGTTTGAAAAACGTCGCCGAATTTCCCGCGCGATAATTGAATGGAATACCCGAGTGTCAGTGAAAGTGTAATGCAATTCTACAAAGGTGAACTGCCATGAGAGTGCATGCATTGGCCTGCGTTGGAAGTTTTCTCTTGAATCAGATCCTTTTCCTCACATGTCTTCTTACCATTCTCGGGACTTCCACCTTCCTTCACGAAGATGACGCTGCACAAGGTCGCAGGAGGAATTATTACGAGACCAGTAACGAGGATTATAAGTCAAAATACTACATGAACAAAAAAGGTAATTAGCTTCTTTTTCGGGGAAGGAAGGCGGGCTTGTCTAGCTTGAGTTATTATGGCGGCATCTATAGCGCCCTCTTTAGTTTCTCCCGGTGCTGCCGGCTTGTGATTTGTTGCGACTTCCACCAGTATTTTAGAAAAGTTAATCTTATTATTTGAACAACTCTGGTATGGTTCATTAAAAAACGATTTGTTGATCATGCGGCATGAGCCATTCTCTAGTCCACATTGTCCAGTAGTACGATTGTTAAGTACGATCCGATAGTTTTCGGGGTTTTCTCAATGCAGTGTAGGCAGTCATACAAAGCACATGTAGTTTTTTTATACTTTATCCTGAATGACTTATGCAAGTGATACGTTTAAATCAATTGCAGCATGTAATCGTTGCCTTGCCCTGTTTTTCTTGAGCGTCACGCGCTAATTCAAGTATATATTATTGAAAATAATAAGCTTTACAACGCGTTAAACTTATATATTTAGCACGTGAGAATGTCTAGGGATTTGAGCATTGAGGCATGGAGCATACGTACGTACATGTACATGAACGGTTTCTTTTAGAGAACTGCGTTAAAAGAAGTGTTCGGAAGGAAATAATGTTACAAGAGCTCTTGAATGCTATTTGCCGTGTTTCCTTGCTTCCATAATCTCTCAAGTCCATGAAGAGTTAGTTAACTGCCTCTTCCCTGTCTTATAATCTTTAAGCTTAGCTTGGCAAAGGAGGATAGGATAATAATGTTAATTCCTACCAAGTAGCTTTATGGTCTGCATGGCACGTGTGTGAAGGCGGCCTGATGGAATTATTTTAATAAGATTTTGAGTAACATTTGCGTAATACACTGAGAGTAATTCCGCTTTAGTAGTCAGACGGACGCTTGCCAAGCACCATCCGGTGGCCGTAGAGATATTGTATATCCTTCTTGCCACTAACTAAAGGAAGATGTTTGAAAAAGTTAAAATCTTTTCCGTGTATCATATTATTCCTATTGAAATTGAGAGAGCATTTGACAATAGATGGGTTACTATAAGCACCCCCTCTGTCTTAATTTCAGGTACGCAAGTAATTGAAATCGGCCCAGAGAAAGACTGCCACGTCTATGATGGAGCGTAAGAATGCCAACTTTTATGACTTTGATATAAATTTACAATTTGATGGAGTTTCCTTGGACGTGCCTTTAAATTTCCTGTTCCCAAAGCAGATTCTTGAGCACTATTTTTACTTTGAATCTCTTAGGGATGCAGAATGGCTCCGGCAGCTGAAGCCAGAGCGGATGATCGAATTGAATTTCTTTCAGTTTCGGTTGATGGTTGGAAAATGCCGGATTGAAGCATTTCTGAAGCCGCTGGAGACAGAATGGATGTGGAGCAACAAGTCTCAGGATCGGGACTCAAGTCCAATCCATTATCCGCAATCCAACGAACGCTTTGGCTCCGCGAATCTCACAGAGTACAATCAAGACAACGAGGAGGAAGAAGAGGAGCTATTTTTTAATACAACCCCTACGACGGAAACACAAGCTCCTTTGGTTTATCCAGGTATAAGTTTTTTTGTCGCTTGATCGGTCGGGATTGTAATATAGTAAATGGTTTTTTATATCCCAAGAAAAGTTTGCAAGAGTCTAGACAGACATTTGAAACTGATATAATTACAATTCAGGAGACCCTCCCTCGTAACTATTGTGACAGCGAACGTGTTACAAATATACTATGACTTCGACTGTACCTATGTATATCTGTCCGCAAAACGGAATGAATTATATATTACTCCCAGTTGTAGAATAGCATCTATTCCTAGAGGGCGTAGTGGATGGTTGTAACCTGCAGCGCTATATGTGATGCGTAGAAGGAACAGAAACAGAGTTCCCGGAGAATTTCCGGCGCGTTGTGAGACCCACGTGCTGACTAATAAAAGCTCGTAATTTTTCCTTCCAGGAACATTATGGTGCGGCCGGGGTTCGGTGGCAAAGCGTGCCGCGGATCTGGGTCACTACACAGAGACTGACAAATGCTGCAGGGAACATGATCAGTGCACGGAGAGTATGGAAAGTAAAACTTGTAAGTACGGTATTTGCAATTACTCGGACTATACAAGGTGAGTCCTCAGCTCTATATGCTGATATGAAACTGCTAATTAGTTTTTTTAATAGTTTCGCTGCTGGAATGACATAAAAAGTTGGCAATTATTTTTAGTATGCAACCTTGAAAGCTATTGAACCAGGCCTTAAATAATCTTTTAATTGTTTAAACCCTCCAGGTCCCACTGTGATTGTGATGAGAGATTTCGCTTTTGCTTGCAGCAAGACCGTTCCTTCAGCTCCTTTGCCAGTTTCAAGATTGCGAACTTGTACTTCAACATTCTCAAGCCCATGTGCTATGCACACAGGCCGCCAGTTAAATACTGTCGAAAGCATCGAATAACGTAAGTGATTATATAAAGCTGGATGGAAGGTGAGATGGCTCTTAAGTCATTCTCGCTCATGCCATGTATTTTTCATTCCATGTCCATAAACAGCTAATAATTATGTTAAAAAATGACGGCGTCACTCTAACGTTTTTGGGTTAATAGAATCCAAATTACAACCACAGCAAGCAAGCAAGTGGCGTAAAGTAGAGAGGGAGGACGGTACTGGCTATGGCTCTAAAGATTAATTCCCATTTAGTTTGTTTTCAAATTTGTGGTTTGATGGGCTTGTTTGGAATTTAGGATATCAAATGTGAATGTGATTGCCCAGGGTGAGGGTGATTCCGTGTGAGGAGTTGAGGAGGATTGGAAGTTGGAATCACATTATTGGAAGAGCGGCTTGGAGTGTGAGTGGATGGAAAATTTTGTTGGGGTTTACACAGAATTTTTAGGAGATTGAGTATAGCTGACTCAGAAGCACGCAGGATTTCACGCAATTCCCTTGGCAATTTACATAAATTGATGATGGGTGGGGAGGCGGGGGTTGGGAGTTATCTGTTAATAATCGTAGCATTGCATATTTAATTAGCTTCTCAAAGCATGATTAACTTTACGGCAAGGATTATGCAAGCGCAAGAAAGAAGGCGGACGGAGATTTGTGAATGTCGTAAGCGCATACGAAACGAAATGCGAATTATCGCGACATTGTCCTCCTTTGCACTTACCTACTGACTCCTTTACCCTACCACCACTGTAATACTGACTCTATCAAGCAAGAGAATGCAAAAATACATGCCAAATCTACTGTAAGACAGCTAGCCCTCAGTAATGCGCACCAATCTTCCCAACAACAAGTTTGCTGAATAAGGTTGGCCAGGGTGGGAGCTTACATGTGCGAAAATGCAGTCTCCTGAATCAACAAAGGGAATCCAACCACATAACCAACTCAGAACGGAGGTGCAGCAAGGGTTCTGAACAGATCTCTGAATCTCCTTTTCCTTTTGTTTCACACCAGCCACAGGATCTTATTTCATCCTCTCTGCTTCCATGAGGCTAATATTAAGAACAATGAACAAGCGTGTAAGAGCTTGTCAGTTCAGCCTTCCACTAGATTCAGACAGCAGTATATCATTTCCCCTCCGCAATATTTTTTCACTAGAACAGCAAGCACTGTGTTGCTTTCAGTCCCCAAATCTTTGCTAATAATTTCCTTTCCAAGAGCTTCCTTTCCTGAGGATGGACAGCGAGGATGGCTAAATTTGCAAGCTATATTTCGAAACTTTATAAAAGACTTAGATCGATCATGTCTTCATGTCCTCTTTCGTGCAGCGCGCTTTAAATTTATGAGCCCAGCCCGTAAACGAGAGCTAGCCGATTGCGGCAAAACGTTCGGGATACATTTATACAACTTTCCTTAAGGATTCCCAGATTTACTCATATATTTACGTATATTTCTTTTCTCTCCCCATCATGTGCAGGGGGGAATGCATTGATTTTGAATACGAAATGACCTACCCTGCAACCTGGCAGTTCTTCCCCGCCCAGCCTTACCCAACCGTGCTGGACGCTGTTGAGAAATTCATGAATTCTGGAACAACCGTCTCAGCGGAATCTGCGGAATCTATCAGAAGATCAGATCCACCGCCACTTCCTTACCGTAAGGATGATTATCCTCGACGAAAAATAATATTTCCAGATGATCGAGACAGCAACATCTCTATAACAAATCAACAGCAGGGTTCAAGAGCTCTTACTGTAACTTTTCCTGGTAGCAGCTAAAAGAAGTAATGGAACGGATTTGTTTTACTGTATAGTAAAGCGTCGCAAAAGTCTTCTCGTGTAATTTATCAAACGTTTACATATACATATATATATATATAATTCTCATATAAATACACCATGTATATAGTAGATCCGTAGTACCAAACACACACACTGAAAACAAACCCAAGTACAATATGGGGAGATTAATTGAGGGGCGCGATTAAGATAGGGCATACCCAAAAGGGTTGACCCTATCCGTCGTAAGGCGTCTACAACTAATTTGCATAGAATGTATGAATAAACAAATTCATACAGTCAGCTTCACAAATAATAATGAATTGCTTTTTATTTCATTCATTGCATTTTCAAAAGAATCTGTCGCTTCCAAATCTTTGATTATTAAATATCTCCCGGTCTCCGGCACCCCTCCTCCGTGGATGCTTCCTTGCCGATTCTTGCTTACGACTCGGCTTCCGCTTCCGTCGTGGGACGAAGATGGGCTGGTCAAAAAAATCATAGATTTTTGGCTTGGTTTTGTCCAGTTCATATTCTTGACAATGGTAATTCAAAAAGCTGGAGAGCAGAGTCAGATGTAAGGTTTCAAACGTTTTCAGAGCCAAGAGATTTGCAGAGAAAGGTTTAAGAAAACGGGCAAATGCATCATAACCAAATATAAATCCGACTATATGTGAAAGCTTACCCGCCCCTCCGTATACACGTTTTGATCGGGTAGTCTTTTCGGAAACATTTAAGCCCAAAGATATTAAAAAACATTCTGCCCATCTTCTTTGCTACTGGTTCTTTTGCGTGCATGAGACATTCGCGAAATCTATCGTCGCACTTGCAATGTGACCTGAAAGATAACGGTATAGGCAGAGTCAGTCAGATCAGAATATAGTTTGGCGTTTGTAAGCTTGATCTTGAACTTGAATTGATGTGAGACACATTCAGGAAAAGGGCGCTGTAGTTTACCTTGTGAATGCTGCGTGGTTGCAAAGCTCGTTTTTCGGATGACAACCGAACCCTTCGATGTAATCGTCACACATATCGTGTTCTCTACAGCAGGAATCTGTTTCCTTGAATTCTCCCAAATCGTCGTAGCCAGAAGACATATTTCCGTTCCCGCAGTATTTTGTACCTTGGTTTCATTAGGGCTCTATATATATTTGCTCTATTTTTGAATATTGTTGTCTAAACTTTTAAATTGCTCACCTGGGTAAATGTAGCGAGTATGGTATCTTAGCCGAGTTATAAAGTCTAGTACTGTTAATTTCGTAACGCGGTTTTCAAGGTCTTCGCAAATGTTAGCAAGTTCATTAAAGCTCCCGGGACTCACTATCACAGAGCTGTATCTGTTCAACTCAGTCTTTACTTGTACACTGAAAAGGAAACCACGATAGCGCATTAAACGTTCAGAATTCAAGCAATGATGTATCGTCATTCTTTGCTTTTGTTATGACTACACCATTGTCAATAAACTTGTGAATATCAAGCTAATATTGAATCGCTATGAGTCGATTCATATTTTTGCAACGTTTCGGATCCTTTCTTACCGCTTGGTGATGTGCACAACTTTGCAACGATTATTGGGCAGGAGTGCAATGAGACTGTTTCTTCCATCGCTTACGAATAGTGTGTCTTCATTAGCAGTTATGGCACCGGAAGAAGATACTCGGAAAGATGCTGAGACAGTAGTTCCTAAAGCCAACAAAATGACTAGAGGAAACGTTCTAGCTACTATGAGCTTCCGGGATGTTGGTACGAAGACGGACATTTTTGTAAACGTGCTGTGACCAGCAAATGCGGAAATCTTCTTATTAAATGCAGTAACTTGACTTTTGCGATCCTATAAATAGTCTGAATGCCAAGGTAATGGAAGTAGGAAGTATTGTATGCAATTTGAATCATGTCTGGAACAACAAAACCTATGACAATGCTTTACTATGCATCAGTATGTACCTTCCACGCGCATGACCCATTTTCTTGTCATTGAAATTGTATTGATTAGCAGGAGAGATATTGAGTGAAATAAGCAAAGGAAAAATGTTCTAATTTTTTACACTATTACCCAGCTTCGAATGCAGGTCACACGGACATTTGTAATTATCTTTGAACCATTGGCCGCGTTGTTTTCAAGATAAAGGTAAGTGTGGAAAGTTATAACGAAAACATTATATATTTATTTCCAATTGGAACATATACATGTCGAATGGGTAAAATATCTAAGAATTAAACAACTATCCAAGGAGGATGGAAACGTTAACGAGTACGTTATGCGACATTGGTTTTTATGTAGATATAAGAAGAGGATAAATGTCATTGCATCCAATGATAAGTACACTTTTAAAGAGCCACGACGCCAAAAGACCAAAGCTTTGTAAATATAGATTTAGATTTGTCGAGCATTAATGTCGTGTGCAGTCGTTAGCTAACGGGTGTGAGACCCGTATCTTGCATGGAATGTGGGAAATACTGATGGTTGCAAACATCACACTCATGGGATAATAGAGATAATCTCATGTCAATCTCAAATTACACTACTATTCGTGTCAATAAGTGCAAGCGTCAAAGAGAGCCCCACGATCTACTGCATTTTGCAGGATCGAGACGGGCAAGATTTAGAAGAGCGTCCATTATTCCCGCCACCGGAAGAGGATTGTCGTTTTCGAAACGCTGTAAAAGGTAAGTCACAATCAGTTATCACAGAATGTTTCCCAATCAGATGTCAGCAGCTAAATGATGGCACTAAACTACGCATTGGCAGAATCGAGCAATACTTTGTGCCTGTTTAAGGGTAAAGTATAGGGATAAGAAGTGCAAAATCAAAATCAAAATAAAATCTACCCAGCGTGCAACTATCTTCAAAACGAGTGCATCCCTGGGACCAGTCACCAGTTGTCGTAATACCATCAATTAGCAAAAATCACATACAAATGCTCTTGGGCGCGGATTCCCGGCGCGATTGTAAGTATGACTCCACTGTATCACTAGCTAGGCCAGTTTCAAAAGATAAAGCAGCTATTCGTTTAAAGAATTGATCCACGTTTTCTCCAGTTTTCGATGAAATAGGCCAGTACTCTGCATCTAGTAGCTTCGCCATCCGACTACCCATTTGGTATATTTTCTCTCTGTGCGATTCGTTCTGTACACAAAACCACACGACCGCGTGTTTAACACTCATGTATAACACAATGTCACAAATTGAGATTGAGATAGGGTGTCGTAAATATTCCTCTCACCACAAGATCCATTTTCGTAGCTACCAGAAATTTTAAGGGAGGTGTTACATTGGCACTCACAACGTCATCCATCCATCTTTGGCATGTTGAAAGGCTTTCCAGGTCGCTGGCATCGAAAACAGTGACAACAACTACAAGAATACAATTCTTATAAATGGGCTCATGCCACAAGCTTTTTTCACTCACATCATTCTCAATAATTGTATTCTCACTCACTGTTGGAACCGCGATAGTAAGAAGCTGCAATGCATTTGAACCGTTCTTGTCCAGCAGTATCCCATCTACATGCAAAGAAAAGAATTCGTTGTTACGTTGTTGTTGTTAGCTCGTAAAAGTACACTATAGCTGCCATTTCAGTATGCTAAAGTGGAAGAGAAGAAACCCCTACATCTGAAGGTTGAAAGGAACATTGAGTATCCAAAACCGTTCCATTTCATAATCGATTCCGATCGTTGCTTTATAACTATCTTCGAAAATATCACGGCAAAATCGATTTATAATAGAAGTTTTGCCGACACCCACTTCCCCAACAAATACAGCTTTGGCCATTCGCACAGGAACTTGAGAAACGCGGGAAGGGCCGTCGACCATTTGGCTATTTAGATCTGACAAAGTTCGTGCAGATGGCGTAAATTCATTTAATGTATAAGGAGTAGTTTCGTATTCCGGAGGCAAGGGAAATTCCGCAACGCGTCTACTTTTTTTCATTTTTCTGACTGCTATCGTTAACAGCAACGACGACAACCACGATGTATATATATACAGACTAGAGGGAGAATACCTACAGAAAATATGGCAATCCAAGAACCGATAAAATTATAGGTATATATAACATAAAATCTTCACGTTTGTAGCTCTTTCCTCGTTTTAAAAGTGATTTAAATAATAGCGATAACGAAAAGTACCGCATCAAATCAGAAAGAACAAAGAAAAAATTAAAAGTCCGGGAATCTCAGACTAGTAAATGTGAAAAAATAAATGCCAAGCTCTTATGGCTTAACCGCAGTCACTATTTAAAAACTGCTTTAAGTTTTGCCTCCGTCTCATTTATCATGAAAATAAAGTATTGCTATTGCACTTAAACTGATTATGGTTTATGGATGACACCTCAAATACCATTCTACACAAACCTAAAAAACGTTTTCTATTGCTCGCGAAAATTCACAGGGGTGTTAAAGCTCTTTTGACGGATACATTAAGCACGTGGAAAACTAATGTCAACAATTCCATTGAATCTCATTCATTCTGACCACTGACTATTCAGCCCAGAAAACTGGACAAAATTGGGTAGGTAACAGATTTGAAAATTAAAACATAAACGCCATAATCGGAGGGGAACGATAAATTTAATTGCGTTTTAAGAACGCTATCCACGGAGAAAGCAAGCTTGAATAAAATTACGCGGATTGACTTTCACTTTCTTTGTAAACAAGGAGCAAGCCTCATAAATCCTCATAACACGGAACGGGCAGAGCGCAGAGTGAATATAGCTGAAGAGGCCAAAAAGCACCTCTAAAATTTAATGTACGTTCCCAATGCACACTTTGGAAGCATTACATACATATATATATATATATATGTATGTATAGTGAAGGGCTTAGATCATGTGATTTATGAGAACCCATCCTGGTTTTAAAATTCGTGCTCAAAATAAGAGCCATAGAGCAAAATTTCACACCATTTCCATTTTTCATTTCAATTGTTCTTCTCACCAACCGCTAGAGCGCAGCAGCTGTTTTTGACAGCTAGTTCGTATATTCAGGGTGTATATACATATCTGTATTAAATGTGTGCATGGCCCGTGATCTTAAATGCTCTGGTAGACACGAAGAGTGAGAGAATGAGGGACTGCTCCTGATCATCCCATGCAAAAGAGCGTAGCGAAGCGCGGTGATCCTTTCTGCGCGCTGTGTCTCTCAAACAGCGCTTTAATAAAATGTTGAATTCTTGTAGAGAGGAAAGGAAAATATACACAGAAACACAGGGAGGATTAAAGGAAAAAATAGCATTTATACTTATTCATTTCTAATCATTATCAATAATAATAATATGAGATTCTCCTCCTCGTAGTCGTAGTAAAGTATAGTAGTGAGAATTCTTGCGTACGCAAACAAACCTGAACGCCCCTATCACATCAGATCGCAGAGCTAAACAATATAAGATAATATGCATGGACTTGTTGATGCTGGCTGGGCATTCTGAATGCTGTTGTAGGTTTAGTTCTGGTGTAATCTCTAGTTTATGGTTTAAAACCGCTGTACTGTGTGTGGGTTCTCAAACTTTTCATTCACCACCAACACCACCAAAGCAAAGTGCGATCATCTCATCCGAGCCGAAGCAAAACTTTGCAGCTTTTATTCCATGCATATGTACAACATTCTGTGTATATATATGGAAGAGGGATTTAAACGAGAAGTGGACGCGAAGAAGGAGCTGCAGATTATTCAAGGTAGATTTCTCTTACGTCTGAAAAAGAATTCTTATAATAATGTGCATCCCTATTACTGGACTGTAAACTAACTTGTTGGGTTGTTGCTGCTGTGCTGGTTGGCTCAAGTAAAAAGCAAATAAAAAGGATATTAAGCCTCAAGTATACATATATATATAGAGAAATAGAGAAGAAGGCAGAGAGTAATAGAGAATTGAAGGGGGGGGGGTGGAAAGAGAGAGAAAGAGATGATGA
Source organism: Sminthurides aquaticus (assembly GCA_906901655.1). Lineage (NCBI taxonomy): Eukaryota > Metazoa > Arthropoda > Collembola > Symphypleona > Sminthurididae > Sminthurides > Sminthurides aquaticus. The sequence continues at coordinate 2,636,536 of CAJQTT010000001.1, forward strand.
GAAATAGGAAAAGAGAGTTTTTTAACTTAAAGAAGAATGTCATTGAGAAATGTGGGGAAGAATAATGCAGGATTCTTCTTTACTTTACATTAAATACTACATCTCCTTATCCCAGATAAACATTTCCCACGGTAATTAATTATAATTACGCATTCACCTATTGCATTTTCTCTTCTCGTAGTAGTCAGTTTAAGTCGTCATAACTCTCCCGTCAGCCCGCTATTCTCCTACATTTATAATTCATGTGCAAAAAGTCAAGTGAGCAGTCAACAGTTCGTTGCCATTTGAGTTGAGAAGCGTCAAATTAAGCGTCAGAGTCAGTGAAAACAGTTAAGTAGCTGTTAACCGCGTTAAACTTAGAATCTGTATTGATTTATGTAGTTTCTGCGTAGGACGTCTCACCTTAGTATGTATCTGTGGTGGCCAGTGATTCCGGATATTTCCCGATTATGCATTATGTGTGAGTCTTGTATACATTTTACTAAATATATATATAATTTGGGTGATTTGTGAACTTGAAGCTGCAGGAGATGTTTTTCATGTAACTGTCACCCTGAACGCTAACTGTAAGGAAGGAAAAATGACAATTAAAAGGATTTGATTATGGATCTGGTCATTCATATTTACATAAGTTCCAAGTTAGATTAGTGGGATCAAGCAGTATTGTTTTTGAATATGTATTGGAAATTTAACATTATTTTACTGTACTCGATATTTGTGTCGATGCATTTAATTTCATGTTACGAAGATATCAGGTAAATGCAAAAGTTTATAAGAGTGTGTAGACGTCCATGGGGATTGCGTTAAGTTCACATGTTGCATGTAATCTAGTATTTGCTGGAATATTTGTTTGTTCGCTATTAATTTGTGGAGATTATGTCCTTAGCTTCAAAAACCAATACTTCACGTACTCCAGTTGTTAGTGCAGAATATGTATTGATGTGATAATCGGTATTAGCTTTTTAGTTTAGAGCGGTTAGGATGTAGGCGAAATACATGCTTGACGAGGTTGGCGATTTAAATTGAGATTGATTGATCAGATTGCTGCAGTTGCATTTTTTTGGTGATTTGTGCATAGTAGAAATATTGAAACATGTATATGGTTTATTGGCGATGCTAACTAATATGTAATTTTCTTTTAATTCCAGGATTTTTAACGGCTATAAAAATATAAAATGTGAAGTCAAGAGCTAAATTCGGGAATTGCGATCATTGCCTTTATTGATTCCATTGTGAATTTAAGGGACTACCAGGGGGGTTTATTTGTAAGTATTACGGAAGCTAAGTGAAACCAATATTGCGAATTTAATATATCGAATGAAGTTGGCTGTATTTTGGAATTGATTTATTTCTTGTAGGGAACTGGACATCGTGTAGCCAGGCTGTTCGGACCAGTTCATTCCCTTTCATCATTCATAATTGTGTTAAATTAGGAATTTTGTGGATTAGATAAGCCTTTTATCTTCGTTTGCCTGCAAATTGGAGACGGCAGATGACTGTCAAAATGATAGTGCCTCCTACACGTGAATTATGCGGCGATTGTTCAACACGTCAAGTCGATTGGTTTTTTAGTTGTCATTTTGCGAGACGACACTGCGTTTCTGGAACGCATGCAGTCATTATCTGATGCTCTGTCGCCTATTTTTGAGAGTGTTGATGTAACGAAGAATCGGAGTAACAGAATAGTTTTGTTGACCAACTTTTCTAAAGATTTTCTGTGCTACGACTGACATTATGTAATTGTCAGTTTTGTTCGAACTGCGTCGAATTCAATCGTGATATCTTTCTTAAAGACTTATATTCCGGGCCATCGGAACGTTATCCAGAAAGAGGGGTATGCGAATTTACTATGACAATGGCAAATTTCAGGGGTTCATGTCAGCATTGTGGCGAAGTAAGTTGTTCGTTCTTCATCTGTTCATTTTATCAGGTGATCCCTCAGCGATTTGAATTGCGTTCTGTTGATTAACACGCACAAGTGGTATAGTATAGTCAATAGATTTAATTCTCGGTATTGTTTTGTAATTGACACTGTTGTGGGCAAACTGGCTAGAACCCTTATGCTTTTCTTTTCGAGGGTCATATTTTCTACTAGTAGCTTATTTATACATAAATCCTTCAAGCCCATAGGGAAAATCCAATATTTGGTGGCCTTACAGAAGAGCATAATTTTATGTAAAGTATTTGTTATCTTATCGCTCTCCAGACCCAATTGTGATAATGTGAGGCATTCCATTGTGTAGATTGTATCTCTATATTTGCGAGTAGAAACTTTGCACTGTTACTTGCTTCAACTTGGATGGTAGATATCTTAAAAATATCTTCCAAGTTTTATTCTCCTATCACCCAATTAATGGATCAGCTTTGTTCATATTCTAGCAATAATTATTTCGACGAGATCCTTGCGAAATTTACATCGCACAGGGACTTTTATGTCAACGTATGTGCTAAATGACAGGAGTTTTTGAGCGTTTTCGCGTTCGCAATCGCGCCGAGACTTTTTTCTCAAGGATTACTATATTATTTGTATTTTTGTTTTTAGGCCACAGTCGGTCCTATAATGACTGCAGGCATGACAAAATTTCACCCAGAGTGGTAAGAACCAATGTTCTATACTCCGTTAACGAGTTTTTCGTATTCGTATAGTCGGACATGCTTCTATTGGATTCGTTTAAATGTGAAAAATTTATAACTTTCAGCTTTCGGTGCTGTAAATGTCAGTTATGTATCGGAGATGATGAACAGTATGTCTTGGTTGGGCTATCTTCACTTTACTGGTAAGATTTTTAAGCAGCGATCGAAGAACTTATCCGCTTGTGAACTTGCATTGTGAAATAAATGGTGACACGATGTAGTTGTTCACAGCTGGTTGTTCTCGGCGAACTTTGATTACCGGACAGTGGATAATGTCGTCTAAATTGATTGTGTTGTCATTACAGTGGGGTTTGTTGGTCGGAACCAGACATACACATCCAAAAACAACATGTTATTAAAGTGATAAAAATTCCAGCGTTGAACCGCGATACCTCGTTGAACCAATACAAATTGAAAAAAGAGTGGACCGAATCTTTAGTTTATGAAGTTGTATCAGTGCCTCAGTCTTCACTGTAAGTATATATAGTTCCCACGCCCTCTTATCTTCTTAAGTGTATTACTGTTTTTTTTCAGAAATAGTAGTATCGTTTTAACGCAACTAGGTCCAGGAAGCTATGAAGCAGACAATGGAATCCAGTATTTAACCTTTGACATTAGTTGCAGCAGTGTAGTGCACTAACCTTTATTGGATTTGATTCATGCTAGTTTTGGCCGGTGATGGTGACTAAGAGTACATATGAACATAAGCGGTTGTATGTTTTATGTGATTGCCTAGCAAGTGACCTAATTGGAGTATTTATAATCAATGTCAGTATGGTATTCTGTGCAGGTTAGCCTACATTAGTAGTACGGTCGTTCCCAATTTTTTAATTCATTCTTGAATCGTGTGATTCTTTTTTATCATTTACGAGAAGATTCTAAATCATTCTTACTGTTATCTCGCCAATGAGAGTGATCAAGGATTTTCGGTCAGGCGTTAGAAAGAAACACAAATAGCAAATATTGTTGACAGCAAGTAGATCAAGTTCACCCCGTCACGGTGCTGGTAAGTTATCGACACGGTTAGCCAAACTTTGGTTGCTTCCACAAGGAAACAAATGTCATCTGTGGTTTTCAATTCATGAATAGAGAAGATGTAGGTTCGATTGTTTGTATGGACACAATGCGTGGCGTGATACAGACTGAAATAGCTCCTCTGCCTTTTGTTCCCAAATACTCGTGCATGTAATTATCCGATGTCTTGGTGCACTCCATAGTTTCATCAACACTTGACGTGAAGATTTTAGTTCAGGTACGAAATTGATGTTATACCAAGTAGTTCCTTTGTTGAACTTCTTTTGTCGTCAGATGATTCTCCCCATATTCTTCTGTTTTACACTCTTCTTGTCCGTGGCTTCATTCATAGATAAAGTTAGGTGATTAGAGTTTCGCATCTACTAGAATTGTCTTTCGTACAATACGAGTCTCTCATAGTCAACCGTGTCAACCTATCATGTTAGTTGTTAAAGGCCAAAAGTGGTAAGGTAAGTTACTGCCCGTTGGTGAGACAGCAAACGAATCTTCAGCTTGGTTTGCTTCTTGCTTGGCTCAGTTGTGAACGAGACGTCATATAAGCATTTTCCAAGAAAACATTCTCGCTCACGACTTTCTTCAACGTTTCTGTTGAGCGACCTTGCTTGAAAATTTTTCTGTAGTTACGTTATTAATTATATTATTTACTATACACCCGGATAATATCAGATATTTCCGTGGAAGAATGACCAAGGATCATCTAGCATTCCCCGCTGTGTGCTAATATTACACTCTAGATGACAAACCTAAAATTCGCTAAAACTTTTAAGGAGCGAGGCGGACAGAATGCATCTTAGTTATTCCCAAAGCCATTTTGTAGGATTTACATGCGGCATTCACCTAGCCACTTACTTGTTACATTCCGCTGCTCGATCAGGACTTTCCTTTGCTTAAAAGAGTGATTTTCTTGAAAACGTTGTAGATACTCTTTTAGGAGCTAAGTAATCCAACCTGCTTCATAGCTTTCGTATTGCGTATTACATGCAAGAAAGTAAGTCATATTGATCTGATTGCATATGTAAATGGGTGTGATTAGGAACGGATGTAATGGCTCAAGTTGTCATCTCAACGTTGGCGACCGTATTCTTGAAGTTAATGGGGTGCCTGTTCATGATCACTCGTTGGCAGATATAGAAAGAATTCTGAACCAGCGCACGTCAACAGTTCAAGTAAGTTGAAGTTTTTTCTTGTTTATTTGTTCTTCCTTCAATCTTAGAATCTTATTACGATGTTTCGTCTCATGAATTTTTCTTTTGGTTTATGTTAAGAGTACAATAATTATTTTTGCCCTGCAACAAAGTATACGTCATCCCGTATTAGATATCCTGATATTCCATGAACTTAGCATAACTGTAGCTAAATGTGTGCGTCATACAATCATAATCTTTTTGCTTTACAGGTTACCATTGAACAAACGCCGTCCTTTAGCTCTCGACGGTTAGAAGAGACAAAGTCGTTCGGTAGTTTAAGCAGTTTAGAGTTGCGTAGCTATGGGGATATGGAAAGGCAGAAAGACAGACTGAGTCGCCGGAAAGAAGAGAACCGGTCGCGAGAATCCAGGCGGTCGAAAGGGTTCGTGCTCATTTAAACATATAATAATCATAATATAGTAAATAATCACGCCCAGAATTTTCAACATCGGTAACGGGGTAGTCGTTTTACGGTTAATTTTGTATTTGTTTAATTTCAGGTGTGAAGAACGAGCGGCATCGTTGTCACGTTTATCAGACAGCAGTCCGACACCTCCTACTTACACTAAGGCGGTAGGGTTGGCAAGAACACTTTCATTCCGGGAGCAAGCACGCTCGCAGTGTACATTCAGGGCATGCGATCTAGTGAAAGGAGAGCTTCTAGGCAAGGGCTTTTTTGGACAAGTGAGTTAAATATAATGGCAAAATATTTCCCTCTTACATGAGCAAATTTTGGAATTCTATAGCGTTGTGATTTGCAGGTTTACAAAGTCACGCATTCAGAGACAGCGGAAGTGATGGTTTTGAAAGAGCTTTACAGATTAGACGAAGAAGCACAAAAGAATTTTTTGAAAGAGGTATATGCCGATGTCGTTGGAATCCGAAATGTTTGTAGATTTGTGTGCAGCAGTAGAAATTTTTGTATAATTTACTGACTGAATTTCTAGGTGGCGGTGCTGAGAAGACTGGAACATCCTAACGTATTAAGATTCATTGGAGTGCTATACAAGGAACGGAAACTGCATTTGATTACCGAATATGTTCGAGGTGGTAGCTTACGTGAATTGATTCAAAATTTAAATTACCCATTGACGTGGTACCAGAGGACCCGGTTTGCACATGATATTTCATGTGGAGTAGCCTATTTGCATTCTATGGGAGTAATTCATCGCGATCTCAGTTCGCATAATTGCCTTGTCAGAGAGGTAAAATTTTGAAAGCGGAATAAGATTAATGCAGCTTCGGAGCGTAGTATCTAAAGCTTTTCCGTTAATTCGATTGTAGGACCTTAGTGTTGTGGTTGCTGATTTTGGCTTGGCGAGGATAACCAGTGAAATGAGTCAACATCAGATGGATCGATCTAGAATTGCAGCCGCGAGTAAACGGGGTCGTCGGATCGAAAGAAAAAAGAGGTAGGGTATTTGATACGTATGTATGCCTACAGACTAGTGAGAGAAGGTCAGTTTTAACAATTCTATGAAATCTTGTTTAGATACACAGTAGTAGGTAATCCATTTTGGATGGCTCCTGAAATGATGAAGGGGAACAAGTACGACGAAAAGGTTGATATTTTCTCTTTCGGAATCATTTTATGTGAGGTAAATAATCTTGATAATGCACAAAAACCGAAGTTTATTTGCTTAATATTGTGTCGTTCTTGTCATAAAAAACTGTCGTTGTGTATCCTTAGCTCATTGGACGAGTACATGCTGATCCTGACTTTTTACCACGATCGGGTGACTTCAGTCTCAACCAGCAATCATTCCTAGAAAAATTCTGTCACGGTTGCCCCGAACCGTTGTACAGGATAGCATTTATATGCTGTGATCTCAATCCTGATAAAAGGTTTTTCATTTTCTGCCATTCTTATTTGAGTTACTATAAATTTAAATTTCTGTAAGAATGAGGCCTTAGCGGGAATACTTAATTAATACTGCCTATGGTTATCAACAGACCTCCGTTTGAGAAGCTTGCTGTATGGCTCACGTCAATATCATCCACACTGACACGAGGATTACCATTCCCTAAGGACCTTTTAGAAGAGATTCGAAAACAGAGCGGACCGATAAACTACCCACGGTGTTTTGTAGCACCAGAGGAAGCGATTGTCGAAACCAATCAATCATTTACCTTTAACAATAGTTCCAAAGAAATTAGTGTAAGCGCAGCTAAAACGATTGAAGGTGCGACATTACCGTTGGCTAACTCCGGTTTCACGGAGTGCTCATTGTCTTCCTCATGCTCTTCCGTTCCACCATTTACCAAAATTCGCCCGCTCCATTCCATTTGTGAAGTCGACCATTCCGCCAGCAATAATAATTCCATGAACCGGCCTACTGTCTCTAGTCCAGAGTCATGATGGGGCTGCATGACTTTATTGCTAATTGCAGCTACGTTCACTTAAGCGGTATCAAAATAAGACTAATTATTTTTTGGATATTTACCATTGTTGATTCCATAAAAGTATGTCCAAACCATTAAAGTAATCGTCCTTGCAATGTAACCCAAGGTCTTTAGGAAGCTGCTAAAACACTTGGGATTCTCTATGCAACCATGTTTGGTAGGATTGAAAATTTCGTCTTAATTTTTTAATAACTAATAATCTACATTAAGTACCTTCTACATATAGTTAAGTTAAGTTCTTGCTGACTACAAAGGTTAAGCAGCGCCTGCAGTTTATCAGCTACCGATGAATTTGGCGCCCATATTTGTACGTGTAACTAGGATTATCCCGTTATTATTCCAAACATTTACATACATTGATATCTGCGGACCAATGAATGAATGCGATAATTACCAGTTGCATGAAATAAATCAAATTTTTTACATTAATCTTATACTCTTAATTTTCAGTACCACAACTCCCACTCCCGACTAGTGTATTGTGTAAGTTATTATCCGGATGAGCAATAACTTATGTACAGTTGTAGTTTAGAATTCCGTTAACGACGCAGCGCTTCCAGGTGCTAGTCCTGTACCATCTCTAAATACATAGCCCAATAAGTAATACGGACTTGTATCGTTTCAGTATATGTCAACCCACAGGACTAAGTCGGTACAATGAATCCAGGCAGATTGCCATGTGAACATTGGAGCAAATAGATTTTGTTTGATCGATTCTATTCCCCCACATTACCTGACACAGAATATTTATTTGGGTTCATGTATTCACCACGGTGAGATTCGTTAAAATAGAGCATGGTGACAGGAATATTTAGATTAATCTACCATTGAGTTCATCGCAGGAAGGAGCAGCGCAGGGAATCTTCTTTTAAATTTTGTGAACGACTCTGCAGGTGCGAAAAACTTGCCGCCGGTGAGAAGCCCAAGAGTTTCTCACAGACATGTTCACTACATTCAGTAATTTAAATCATGGTGAATGTGTTTACAACTTGATACCAAAGCCGGCTTTATCCCCACCGAAGCCTTGTTTGTAAGCTTAAATTTTAACTGGATTTTCTTTTCGCATGAATTATTTTGTGTGTCAGAGTGCCAATTATTGCTCTTTGTTCCATTAAAATGGATTGTGAATTAAGGGGTTATTCTTTCAGATATGTTTCCCGATATTACAACTACGTTCGAAAAGAAGCACAGTGTGCTAAAAAAGGTTGCAATAAAACTCTTGGCCCACCATATGTTCCATTATGTCCGCCCCAAAACTACTTGCGAAAACATTCCAGAGCTCCAATATCCATTCGCCCTCCTGCAGGTAAAACTTTGAAATACTTTTCTAGTTCGCCTTCGCAAAATCTCCTGCGTATACTACTTATGCCAGTGTTTTCCGTGTTGATTTGCCCACGGGCCACGGTCAGCTTATAGTTGAAGTAATAAATAAGAGTTTCTAATTACGTCGCCTTTATGTAATCTAGTTCCAAACGTTCAGCTGATGCCAGTGGAAGTACAAACTGGAAACCAAGGTAATGTAGATATCGAAGTGGTTGATAAGCTACCAAAAGAAATAGCCGACCCCTCGGGAGAAAAAGAAGAGCAGGCTGAGCGCCCGTGCCCAGCTCCAGTAATTGATCAAACAATTCCAGTAACAATACAAAAGCGAACGAATAGAATTTGCTGCAATATTGGGAAGCCTCAAATCCCTCCTGAGAATTGTACCAGATTTGACATAATTCCTCGCGGTTCAAGGGATTTTGTAAGAGAAAACGCGATAAAGAATATACGCCAGCCAGCAAAGATACCGGAAGCGCGTTACGTGGATGCACCTCAAGGAACGTCCCACGAATGGGCAAATTCTGGTTACGCAAAAAAGTATGTCTGTCGATCAGATTTTGGTAAAGTCCCGGGCTATTTGGTTCAGCGCCGATGCGAGATCCAAGAGCGATTAAATCAAGAGAAGTGTGTGAGGGAGCAGCAGAAGCGAGAGGCCCAAGAGAGATGTCGTCATATGACGGAAGACGAGAGGGCAGCACTAATAGCTGGTTTGAAATCACACTGGGAGAGCGTATACCAGGAGTATCAATCCCTCCCTCTCCTAGTCGACACGCAGATGCGAATTATGCAGAAAGTAGCTTTAGAAGAATGTTTAAACGGTATCGAAAAAGACATACAATTGTTCGAACGTCATAATCACATATTCGTCGCAGACGCTGGTAAATCGTTTTACATGGCATGATTAATGAATCCATGCTTTCTCTACTCATCCCTGACGTTTTTCACTCAACGGAATTTTATAAGATACTCATCTCTACTTTTTGATAACTTAACTACAATACAACCCGTTCATTCCTCTCCGCGCTTACACCATCCCAGAGTCAGTAGTGTCCGGATGTTATCGCAATATTACTCCTTTCCTCCTCCCTAGATCCTCTAGGCCTTGAGATCCTAGTACTCTGCCCCCACACTCTATTAGAATAGCGCACGAGTTCCATAATGTAACTGAGCTAATTAATACTTTTGAGTCAGGATTTTAACACCATCAGTGTTTGGTCTGTCTTTCTGATTCGTCATATGTGTAGTTTCAGAAAGTCGTAATAAAATCAAGCCGTGTTTCTTTTGAAGATTTAAATTATTTTCTAGCCTACATGCCCATTAAAAAATGTTGGACATCAACTGATGAATTATATTTTTTTATAACGTTAATCTGAATTACACGCATCGTATCTGTTTAAATAATTTTCGTTAAGAGCCGTCTCAACTCTTTCTTCCTTCCCTCTTCACTTCAATGTCATTTTAGGTGGAAATCAACTATGATAGACTTCAAATTTAACTTATTTTAGCCGAGGACTTGTTTAAAATTCGTAAACCAGCAAATACTTCGGATTTTACTCACAGACTTTTGGCCTTGCAAGCGGCTGTTGTGAGCGTAGCCTAGTTTTCAGATTTCCCGGCGTCAGCGTCAGCTGCTTCCTTTTCCGTTAGAATTCATTTCAGAGTTATGCTAACTGATCGTGGATTATAAATACGGGGAAGATTTATGTGATCGTATAAATTCTGTTTAGACATTTTTACAGCCTTCCTTTTAAATACATTGATCGTTTAAATAGGTATAACTCGTCCTGGGTATTAACGTCCATTCCCTTCCTCCCACAACAAGACCTGACTTGAATATAGTAATTCTGAATTCAATCCTCTCATTGTCACGCTTGATTCACTTCCGAATCTTTCCACGCAACATTTCCTCTCCTTTTGTTATTCCGCAGTCCTGGCTATATGCCAATGCCCAAGGGTCATTCCGCCAAACAACAGAGTGCATTATCATCTCCCACCCCCATCCTTCCCCATTCTCATCCACCTTTCCTATTAAACCATTAATGTCCGCTCTCCCACGCAGGATAATTTCCCTTCCTAATCCCTTGATCATCATCATCATCCCTCCTAAACGTATTCTCTAGTCCATCCTCTTGTAAACGAGTTGGATCCTTAATACCTTCATCCTTTCATCCAATCTCCTTCCTTCCAGATCATCTTTCCCGATAACCCTTTTACGTCTATCCTCGCCATTTCTCTATCATCACCGCCACAATCTTATTCCTCCCTTACAAATTATACAATCAAAGCTCATCTTTTTTCTCATTTTACCTTCCTCTTTCGGATTGTAAACACGCTCATGATGATCCTTGTCGCATATTATCCCTTATTTCTTTCACCCACTCATTTACAGCTATAAGCAGTTACCATTTGAGACTATAACCTAAAACTACAAGCAAAACGGAGTGGAAACGTTTCATTTAAACCCAACCTCTTCCCCCAACTCATTTTCTTTCCCCCTGCCCCCAGATTCTTCATGAGTGGATTTCTCCCGACTTTTATCCTAGGTGACTCCGTGCAAGAGATATATTTATTGCCCCTGTCCTCCCGGATAGTCACTGTCTCTCACTGTCTCTCCCAGTTGTTGCGCTGCATCTTTAAAGTTATTTTCCCTTTTACTGAACCCTTTTAAACGCGTCCACCCTCAGACTCTTTGGGTTTCGGCATCTTCTGTCTCCCCGAGATTAGCGGACCTCTCAGAGAGGAAGTCACCAAAGGATGAGGACAAGGCGGAGGGAAGACGGAAAGCTACACGAGGAACCCAACAAGCTCAAGCGCCACATATTTCTCCGCGCTCCTTCAGTCCTTGTAAAACCATTTCGAAGCGTCCACACGTCCACCCCTTGCTTTGTTCTAAGACGACTAGATTCCTTGAGAGTAGTAATAATAATTAGGAAAGGAAATTTCGTCTCCAAATGTACATATAAACAAACATGGCTGGGAGAAGAAAGCTGCGGTCTGGTATTTGAAAAATCTCTTTCCCCTCCCTCGCTCTCTCTGTAATTTAATTAATCATCACTCCAGGACCTACGTGATTCTCCAAGAGACTGGACAGTGATTGACTTTCACTTCTCTCAGCCTCCCATAAAAAGCCTAGTAAATTCCTTAAATTCACTTTTCTTCTCCTTCTCGTACACTTTTGGAAAAAATTAAGACATTTCTCTCAAACTTCCCCGCCCGCCCGCTTGCTGATACAAAGCCTTCCCGTGATACATCAACGTCTGTCTCTTCTTTTCCAGCCCTTTTCTACATCTCCGCTCATCTCTCAGCAGTTTCCGCATCGAACATGCACTATGCCGGAGAGATGATGAGCAAAATATGGGACAACGCTCTGCGGAGTTGCGGTTAACTTACTCACACGGCTAGCTGGACTGGGAACAGGGAAAATGACGTGATGTAGATAAAAGGACAGGCTTTGATTGCCCAATCGTACTAGTTTCTCCATCCAGGAAATATAGCTGTAAGCTTAGCTAGAAACTGAACCAGGGTCCAGTATCCTGGTATAATATGGATAGGATGAAAGGAAAACTACTACCTTTCACTCACGTCATCTTCTCAACAAGGAGGTACTTTTAATTAGCCCTCTCACATCTCATCCCTAAGACTAAGACAAGGTGATAAAGAGCCTCTCTGACGGAGATGACTGAGAAGGTGCTATATGGAGAAAACCCTAGAAAGACAAGCACTATCATCATCATCTAACGAGCTGGGATCTTTCCAGGTGAGCATACTACCCACGCGGAACTCTCTCACGGAGAAAACTATTCATCCAAGACTAGTTAGTCCATACCCCTGCCGCCTCCCTCCCGCAGTGCTCTGTTGGTTTTAGGCGCCCGCCGGGCCACGACCTCGTCACAAACTTAACCACGTCCCTAAGGAGAGGGCTCGGGACAGAGATGCCCTTAGGCTACAGCTTTACCCGCCTTTAATTGTGAAACAATTATATGATTCCTCCTCCTCCTTCTTCTCCTCTTCCCAAAGACTCCTTGACAGGAATCGCCCTCAAGGGCTCGAGCCATCCCAACGGACCACCGAAGGAGATCACAACCAAATCACATCTCAACAAGACTCCAAATCCAATACAATTACACGCTCAAACAAACCACACCAACCCCCGGAAGAAAACAAACAACCCCTCACTCAGCACATGCTGTAACTATAGCTCACTCATAGCCAGGAGTTGTACCCAAGAAATGACAAGAAAAAACCCTAAAGAGCGCACAAATTACCGAATCCCAATCATCAAATTATCAGCTATATACCCACTTCTCGTGTCACGTCAATCCCTTGGAAAGCCTAACGTCCGGACAAACTGCGCCTATTTAACCCGCACCTTCACTTCCGCCTCGAGAATCTTCCGTACCCGATGATTCCGGACCTCTACTTACCCGGCCAGCTTGAGTTACCCCCCCCCCAAGCCTGCCGGCGTAAAGTCGGATAAAAGAAGGTGGCATGGAGGAATTACCCTTCGTTCAGCAACTGGGTGTAGCACTTGGTTGTATAGACGGTGGCACTCCATCCGTTTAGCGTCGTGAGGTAAAGAGAACAATAATCATTCCATCATTAAAGAGTGACTCTCTTGTGTGGTCACAAGATAAACGTATCCAAGTGAAGCGCCAAATTATTACCATTTAACAGCTATTACGTTTTACTAAAGAGAAAAAGCGGATCATTCCAAGCGAAAGGCAAACTACCCATCTCATGTCATATCACAATTATCCACTCCTCACAGCTCCACTAGCTACTAACTACAATCATTATCGTTACACACAAAAACCTCAGCATCACACACAACCACAACAAGCCGGCTATCCTTGCCTTTGACTCACAGACATACAGAGAAACACATGTAATTTCTCTCCTAATCATCCCGCATGACATTAGTAAAAAACGGAATTCCCTAGATCTTGTCATGCACTGCTCACGGCATATTATTATTCCATCCCTCCCGTCCACCGCATAGCTTTTAACAATTCCCACCATCACTCCTCCTCCTTGCTTCTTTTCTCAGCATACTTAAGCTCTTCTTCCGAATTTATTACCTCGTCAAGGAAATTACAATTATTAACTTCCATCTCCTCATTTACCTCCGCAAAACAGCTAATATAAACGACCCCGCAGATTATAACTACTCCCCGAATCCTATCAAGAGCCAACGCTAGCTAACCGAGAATCAAAGCTAACCATCATTACAAACTATCCATGATTTTCCTCAGTGTAAACGTTTCTCTGTGCATATAAGGATACACCTACCCTTGGAAGTCTCTACTTTCATTCGTTCTCCGTGTCCTTATTAAGCGTTGTTTTATCTATTCATTTCAACGCTCTTCTTCTCTTTCAAAATATTTTCTTTAGTATCCTCATCCGGTCACCTTGAAATAAAACTCAAAAAACCGAGACAAAGGAGCAATCAAACTGTTAACTAACTTAATTCGCTTCGCGTCTTATTTCCTAGCTACTGCCTACCGCCGCTACTCTAGCAGAAATAAGATGAGCCGAAATTACCTTAATCTGTATCCTCATTACGCTACACCACTTCTAGAAATTATGACTTGCTATTCTCTATCTACTCGCTCAAAATCCAATGCTCTTTCATTTCCCAAGTTATATTTGGGGATTTTTGCCAAAAAGTTACCTGAACATCTTTTATCCCTTGAGCTCAAATCTACTACAGTGGTTTCGACGTTGTAAAGTCTACACGACGTCACGTGGTTTCAGATCACTGTGGTCTAAGGGATTTTAAACACCCTTCCATTTCTAGAGTTTTCTCGTTGGTGCATAACATTTTGGCATAGCTACACAGAAGACCCGACCGGCTTTGTATTAGCGATTGGTTCTATTTCAAGCTATAACGTTTACCTTTTGGTGTAAAGTAGAATTGGAAGCTACATGTACACGCTTCAACTTATTTGGATCCCCCCATCGAACTTGATCAATTAAATGGGCAAGAGGAAGCTTATCCTCCTCCTCCGACCAGGGCATTTACTTAGTGGCTCTCTTTATTCCCTTTTCATGGATCACCCATACCTTGAACTTGGAAACCGTTTTCGTGTCCTTCGAGGTATGGAAACAGAGCTAGTAGTAAATATTCAGTTGGACACTGGACACAGACAGATATATTTATTGAAGCCAGAGTTCGGTGGCTCCTACCTATGGAGGTTTAATGCTGGGCGGAGGACATACTTTAGCATTACGCTCGCCCTATGTTCATGGATCCATCTATTATTTATTATCCGGAACGAGAGAGTCAATCAAAGGACAATTCCTGGTTTGGAGTTGTCCTTTGCGGTTTAGAATTTCCCTGAGCTTTTGGAATCTTTATCGGGCGGTGAGGGGGAGAACGCATAGAAGAAAATAACAATTCTCTTTCCTTTCCGCCTGCGTCACTCTCTTCATCCAATTTTATTGTCTACTTTGATGATTCCAGCCGTTCTGGGATTGGTAGATTGGTTACCTTTTGAAACTTGGTTGTAGCTTAGCACGTAATAATCGTAAAATTCTACCCTCTTCAACACGATACAATAAAGTTTCATCACTTTACAAAAGTCTTCTTGACGTGGAGGTAAAAAAGGTTGCGTATTCTTCTGGTATTTATAGCTTTCTCTAGCGTCTTCTCCTCCACTGCATACCTGAGGGCTGTATACAGGTGTCAAATAAAGATAACGTCATTAGGTATTGTCTCCATCTGATGGATCACCTGACGACCTGACATTTCTCGCACTCCAATCCTTCCCTTTCCCATTCTCTTCCGACGAGGAGTCGTTGACGACACTATATGCGAAATAAATACTCGCTCTCTCTCTCTTGTAACTATCACTAACGCAACTAACTTGAGCTGCGGCTTCCCCTCGCCCTTATCTGACTGTTTGAGAAAAACATCATTTCTTCTTTATCCTTCCCCCACTCCGCCGTCATCCTTATTCAACCAACCTGACTTTTGAATCTTGAAAACATATCCGCCATCACTTTTTAAAGTCGCTACCTTCGCTACGAGTTTTTTTTTCAAGGTTAGAAGGCTATCATCCTTCCGATTAGAAAAGGTCAATTTTCGGATGGAATTCTATAAGAGCGACCACTCAAGCTGAAGACCCCACATCCATCCTCACTTTGACATACAAGCCCTGCCGACTTGGATTTCTAACTCCTGCTCATTCTCTCTCTTTTACAGCCAATCTGATTGATTCCTAGTGACAATATCATCATTTCCGCCTTTATCATCCCGTCTCTCCAGTGTTAGAATACTTGTAATCCTCATATAACACTGCCCTTCTCATTACTCACCTTCGAATTTATCTTCTTTCTTACGGCCACAAACGAACCACGGAGACTAGACTGGCCTGGCAAAAGTCTCACTAAGACAACCATCTCTCCTTCCTCCACCCTCATCTTCTTTGACAGCTTGACAAAACCTTTGCTTTCTGGCTCACATGAAATTTCATCTTCCCCTTGTCTTTACGTCCGCACGTCTCCACACATCACTCAAACGCTAAACCAACCCTCCTCCGCCCTTAGCCTTAACCCTGTGCCAAAACCCCAGGAATCCGTAACTGAGCTAAACCAACCCTCCTCCGCCCTTAGCCTTAACCCTGTGCCAAAACCCCAGGAATCCGTAACTGAGTCTCTCTTCCAGGTCCTCTTCCTTCTTTTTGACGTTTGAACTGAAACGATTCCAGGATTTACTGGCGCCTAAGTTAGGTGGCGCTTTCTTTCGTGTAAGCCATTCGGTTCAAGCATTGAGTTCATTATTATATTTTTGATGTTCATCATCAATTCAATCATCATATTGATTGATTTTCAAAATTCAAGGTTTTTCGAATTCGTGAAGATGTTTGCCAGCCTTGCCATATTCCGAATTACTAGTAGTTT
The DNA here is from genome assembly GCA_906901655.1 of Sminthurides aquaticus. NCBI lineage: Eukaryota > Metazoa > Arthropoda > Collembola > Symphypleona > Sminthurididae > Sminthurides > Sminthurides aquaticus. The sequence continues at coordinate 2,653,020 of CAJQTT010000001.1, forward strand.
ATTGGTTCGGTTACAAAACAACAATAGGTGCTGAGTGGCGTAGGAGTTATTTATTATAGAGTAACTTATAGTATTTTCTGTAAATAGGTTTTGCAGCTATACCAGGCATCTCTAGAATCATCTCGCCAGCTTTGGAGGGCAAAGAAGAATAAATAAAAGGTTATTGAAACAAATTCCCACCGGCATTTAATTTTTTATTGCTAATAACAGGAAAAGAGCAAATTTCCCTCCTCTCTCCGGCTTTTACACCACCAATTAGGACTTCACACAGAGACACATCCAAGAAACGGTTGCTTTCGCTAGCATGCACAAAGGGTCGTGTCTCGTTGAAACCACGACCACATGTGCATTTATCATGAGCTAGTCAGTCAGGCAGTCACACTCTTCGCGTGTTCGCCATGTCAAAAGTCAGGGAGACCGACAAGGGATTGTTGTCCCCGAAACCAAAATTAACATTCTCCGCCAAGCTAATTTGTTGCGGTTTCCGGCCCACGAATACTCACCCAATCTCTATCTGTCACTCACTTCCCAGATCCGCATCACTTTTCAATTTCCATCCACTTTACCCAAAAACCCGACATTCCCTTCCAGCCGAATTTCCCTCTCCCTTCTTCACATATTCAACCTGCCCTACTGCGTCACTCCGTGGCTCCTTCCTATCGTTTCCCGTAGGATTCTCTGTGTATCTTGCATACATGAACTTGCTAGCTTTTCTACCTTCTTGACTTTCCACATTCTCCACATTTTGATCCACTTTTCTTCCCCTCCCCTCTGTCCCTCCAGACTGTCCGAAAAGTTTACAGAGCGTCACCGTCACCATGCGCCCCGCCACCGCCACCCTAGACCTCATTCAAACCATGAATCTTTGCTCTTTGGCAAAATTTCTAAACTTTCACTCTTTCAAAGAATCACTCACTAACTACTCACACATGAAAACAACAAACTTGAAGAATCCGAACAATAACAAGGATCCTCTGTCAACTACCCGAATCACCCGCCTGCCTGTCCTACATCTCTTGTCACACAACCTCCATCATGTCTCACAAACTTCCCAGCCATGATGATTTTTCTCCGTGCGCGGACGACATCGGCTCGCCAATCTATTATTAAAGACGCCAACAATTTTCCACTACCTCCGCGTCTACAGTCCACACTAGTCAATCATTCCCTACCTTCTACCTATGTTTAACTCAATTCATCCAGATCCTTGCGGTCAGCTTATCACGTTATCATGTAGGACAAACGCTAGCCGTACACACGAAACAATTCTCTTCAACCGCTAAACAAAGCACCGTGATCCAATTCACCGGACAGGGCTTCCTTCTACGTTATCTCGTCAACCAATTTCCTCCAAGTGAGCTGAAAACAGACAACAGAAGCCATTGCAACCGGAAAACTTGGTGAGTTCAGAAAGAGAAGTATTTTACAAGGCTACGACAATGTTGCAGGAAGGGATACCTATACGAAATGTATTTGCCAGCAATTCCAACTTCATCACTTTATTTTGCGGCAATAGCCAAAATTTCTTAGTAGTCTCGTTTCCCCAACAATTATTCAAAAAAATATAACACAACATGCAAAAATATACCAGCTAATGATTTCCTGTAATCATTTGAGTTTTCACTGCTTGCCAATTGAGCGTTTCAATCAATAACCTCCAATCAACCTATTTCCTTAATCCTAGAATTTTCTGGAAGGCTAATCCGATTCTCTGGTATTCCCTAGAGTATCTATTGCCCACCGAGTCACCCGCCAGGGCAACACTTCCGATTTGATTCTCGAGCCTGGAGGAAGGAATACGGCAACTTGTTTCTATGGAAGCATAGTTTTAATGAATACAGTGCATAGGCCTACCGTTTGTAAGAAACATGGGAGTTTAATGTCCGGAGACAGGACCGGAGGTTAGTTGTCGGGGGAGAATTTTTTGTGAAAACGGAATTTCTTTGACATTATACGATACAGATTTCAATCTACCGCGGGCGGATGATCGTTTACCCTCTCGTGTCGGCATAAATCCATCGCATATTCCGGCCCGTATATCCTCATTTATTCTCATTCAAACTTGAATAGGGATGCTACTTTTCTAGGATTTTGAATTTTCTCTAGTCTCATTTCTCAATAGATTCCATCTTTGGTTCGTTTGGTTTGAGAGCTGTTGGAGACTCCACCCAAAAGAGAACCGGAACATGCTCTGCGTCTGACGTGTACAATGAGAGAAGAAAGATGAGTAAAAAACCCGGGGCTGGTTACGATCACACGGATAGCGGTGACACTCCGGTTTCGTCTCCATTCTGGATTTTGAATGCAGTATCATTGAAGGAGCTCTTATGAATGCTTTGTCAAGATTTTTTCCGGAGCAACTCCTTCCTAGCTTCAAAATACTATCACAAGCTAGAAGGATGCCGACAAAGAAGGTACTATCAAGCCTAGCATGACGGGAGTACCACCTTATTTGGCTACACTTCTCACGCCACGCCACTACACTTCTTCTCCTCGTACCACTCACACTCCTTACTTCAAAACCAGCCAGCCCCATCCCGCATATTTTCAGATAAATCATCATCTTCTTCATCACACCAAGAGCATGTCCCTGCCCTGTAGCCCCGAGATGCGCTCTCTCTCTCTCTCTCTCTTCAATTCTTTCCATGAATATATATGTATTCTCATCTCCATCTTTTTTCTCCTCTTCAATGTCAATCGCAAAGACCCTTGGATTCGCAGCCTGTCGTCGTTGCCTTGTTACGACTAGGTACTAGTACTAACTTGCATATTTGTCACAAGCCAGAATATACAGGCGGATCTGATACTTAGTCTCATAATTATATAGTGTGCTTCGCCATCGTCTTAGATAGAACATTCAGATTTCAGAAAGTATTAGTCAAACTGTACAGTTGTTTTAACTGCTGTTGCGCAAAAATTTGGCGCTTTTTTTGGCGAGGAAAGTTTCTCAAAGATCCCAACTTCAATTAACAAAGATAGTACATTTAAGTTTTTATGAAAATTTCAGATTACATATGTCAAAGGCCTGTTTCTTGCTTTGTGTTACATGCTACAAAGGTGCGATCCTTTTTGTAATTGATGTTTTGCGATTTTCATCCTTTTTATGTGCGAATTTTGGAATTACGGTAGAATAATTAATTTACTAAAGGGTCTGCACAAATACGTGTGAAGTACATTAAATTAGAAACCAACATAAAATAACCAAATTTGATATTGTCACGATCGATCGTGCAACTCAAGGATTTCCAGCTTCTCGTTCGATTTTTTCCGTTTATGGTTTGCTGTACATAAAGCTGAACATCATCATCATCTACTAATGTCATTTAACGATTCCATGAAAAGATGGAAGCATTTAAGTTAAAATAGCAAGCAATTCGTCGTTTTCTATCTAGTCGAGGAAATTTCGGCGATCTTTGATTTACAACCCGTGTAGCTTATGGCTCTAGAGAACATCACTACGCAATATTACTCTATTACGGTACCCCTACATATATCTATATCCCCTTCCGTTGGGTTGTTGGATTCTTTATAAAAGTTGAATAGCCTTGATCTTGATCCCCTATATACAATCATTTGCCTCTTGGTGTCTTGGGTCCTTGAGGGTGTTCTTTGCATCTGTACCCTTTGAGGATATTTTCACCATTCATATCCTTGCATCCGCCTTCGCCGGTGATAAAAATCTTATTTCTCGCCGCCTCTGCAGGTCTCAAGTGGAGACGTACTTTCTTTTGAGAATAATAGAGTTCCCTTCAAAGCTTAAGACACAAAATGCGCGATACAGGGAGACACAAACGTCGGTATAAATTACCTTCAGGCTCATTTCACTCCATGCGTAATAGTAGGTTAACTAGCTGGCTGTGCTGTGAGAGGACTCAATCAAATAATATTCATGACATTTCGACGATCCCTGGACAATGAGTGCTCAAGATTAAGGGTGATTAAAGATCCGGCCGGGATGGATGGACAAGCTAAGCTAGGCCATGCGTTACTCACTAGGTTAGTTTACACAGCGAACTCCCGGGATTCCTTCAATCAAAATAGCTTCCGAGAAGAATGAATTGAAACAGGATTATTTCCCTACCGCAGAAGCGGCTGGGCCCACAAGGAGGATCCTGGAGCATTCAAAAGCCTCCTTACTCGGATTATTAGCTAACATCCTCACAGAGTTTTATTGTACGGGGGGTCATTCCCAATCTTCCAATGACGCGTTCACATCTAAGCCCCCTGCTTAACTCACATCCCATTTAAATAGCGTCTTTTATCAACTCCCGATTTGTCTCTTTTAAAGCCCAACTACTTATAGTATACAATAACTAACAACGCATTTTCTTCATCCGCGCCCAAACCAACTCCTGCCCGTCATCCCTCCCTCACTCGTTTGCTCCATCACATCCAGCCATCATTACTAAATATGAAAGACTTTGGTCATGATCATGATCATGAATAACCCTCCCCTCAATCCCGATCACCCCCAACTCCTCTTCTTCTGTCTGTCTCACTCTCTCACTCTGTCGTTGTGGCTTGTAACCAATCTCGGAGGAGTCCACATGACGATATAGGAGCCATCATGCCTTTAAATCCCCCAAGGAGGGAGTTGGGATAAAGTAGTAGCAGTTCAGATGGGAGATTCCAGAAAATCTTTTCCAGCTCTATATACATAATTATCAAATTCCTCCAGGGGGTACCCAAGTCGGCCTTCTTTGAACCCATCCTCGTTATTCACCTGCAGCGCTCATCCCATTCTTCAACCCCTTCCCGTCCAATGAGTAGCGGACATTGTCACTCTTTATTTATCCCCATCTTCATTCAAACGTAAACTCCTTATAACTTTTCTCATTTCAATATCACAAACCTTAATAACCAGTATTACCGCTCCTTGCCAACACTCCCCCTTCATTTCCCGAGACTTTCCCTCATCCCTCTGTCCGTAGTCCATACAGCAGAGCGCAATGAATAGGCTTGTCTCTTTCACCGGGACGGGCAGACTTGGATGTTATGAATCATAACTTATGATTAAACAAATCCATGCGCTTATGCGCTGATGAATCCCTAAACGCTCTCATTATTCCCCTTTCAGCTCTTCCCCCTTCCAAAGACTTCACTTCCCATTCCATAACAGTCTATCAAACTTTCACATTTCCCCGACACCCGGCCCGAGAAATCTCCAGGTGAAAGTACGAACACTAGGCTCACGTTCAATCTGTCATCCTTTTGCTCTAATCCAACCCTTCTTCCCTCTTTTACTCTGATTCCGTTGTCCTAGTTGTATTCTGTACATCATCCATAGCCGCGCAAATTAAGAAAGAAACATGAGAGCACATGGTACTGTATCCAGTCCAGAAGTTCTCTGCACCCGACCCGCTTCTTCCTTCATCCCTCACCCCGACCCCCAGAATACGCAGCCAAGGAGGTAAATTATGCTAATTTTACCGCTTCTCTCCCCGGGTTCCGTCTCCGCCAGCTTTTATAGCATCATTCCCGCCGTCTACAATTTTTATCTCATCTTTCATTTTACGCATTAAAATCTACAGCATCGGAGAAAATAAAAAAGCAAGTCAAACTTGAATACCAACTATAGCTATAACCTTCCCCGCCCTCTCAATTTTCATTCTCTGCTCTAGTTCACGGCGCTGTTTGGCCTTCCAATCCAAAAGTTCTTCTCACCCAACCTACCCGGGTGACTACCATGTCAGGTATGTCGACAGACAACTTAAGCTCGATTCCCGACAGGTAAAACTGGTACAGTCGCATGAGTAGATTCGACTCATGTTGTTAATCTTCTGAATTTGTAACACACAATTATCTGCACAGGCATGCGTGCTTTTATCCCTCATCCGTTAGAAGAAAAGGACAGGTACGGAAAAGAGGATTCGGGTCAGGTTTGGCTAAGGCCCGGCAAGTTTAAGCATCCCTCACGCGACTCCTCCTGTCAACTCAACCAAAACTGCAAACGTTCAGCAAATCGTATCATTAGCGTCGTAGTCATCGTTTCCTTGTCCGTATTTACCTCACAGTCAGACAAAGCATTCGAAACTAGCTTGAAATGCTTGCGCATCGCTTCGCTGCCGCTAAGAGACAGGTATGTATGCATGTGTGTAATAAGACAGTGCCACTTTTCGTTCAGTCAAACATCATTATATAGTATCAATTCTTTCGCTGTATGCAACACGATAATTATACGACAATTGATGGGAATTCCCTCTCCTCTATACCTGTTTCAGCAGTTCCTCTTGTTCAAAAATATCATTATGAAGTATTTATTATAGAAACACTCAATTTTTCTTAACCTCTTGGGCCCCAATGTAGTGGATATAAACATTTCACTCCCAGAGTTCGAGCCCATTGTTGTGAATATAAACATTCACATGATGGTTGCCATGGCTGACTGCATGAATATATAGATTCCATTTGCCGTATTCTTGCCCTTTGTTTTATTTTTTTACAAATGCTACTCGGGACTGTCGCCCAATGTAGTGTATTTAAACATTTGCGAATTCACACTGAATTTGTAAAACAAGCAAAGGAATCTGATCGGAGTTCATTTAAATTTCCAATCGCTGCTACTAGTATATTTAATGCATCCTTAATTTCATGTTTGTACCAAATTTAGTTTTAAAATTTTCTTTGCTTGCCCATAATTATTCAGCCATCTTTAATTGTTTTTGCAAAAATTATTGGGGCTACTGCTTATAATATATGCATTCAAAGCGGTCCAGTGGTTTGAAACGCCCCTATTCGAACGGGCGCGCAACAAATTCACACCATGGAAACAGAGGCTCTAGTGACGGAATAGTTCAAATGTTATGGTGCCCAAGAGGTTAAATTCGGTAAAGTAATGACACTCTTTCTGTTTATATTACATTTCCATATTTTCTAGTAGCTCAACTCATAAACGGTAATAATACATGGCAGTTGCAGAATTAATAATTTATATTTGTCTAACCGTTTTCTGTCGTTTAAGTCCTGAGGGTATATAGAATGTCTTTATGCATTGTTAAATTTTTGCATTGTTAAGTATGATGATGCCTGAGGGTATGAGAACCGTATATATATCCGCCGGGATTGACCAGTGCCAACATGTTTTAGACTGGAAGAGATAATTGGTTGGCCAAACATTTGATCATTAAAAATGTTTCCCTTCTATCCCTTCTATCTATAAAAAGCTATCCCTTCTGCCGGTTTGAACTCCAATCAAATGTAGTGACCAAGATATTGAAAATTGTATTTGTAATGGCTACACATACATCATGGAATTGTTGATTGCAAAATAACTATTAGCAACAAATTCGGTTGCACTAAGAGAAGCATTTGCAATCAAAAATTCCATTGCACACAACACTGCATCTGCAATCAACCTCGAAATGTGGACGGTTTTACTGATCGCAATAGCGATTCGTCCCATAGTATATACTCGGGGATATATAGAAGATTCCTATAGATTTCATTAGATTTCTATATATTTCTATAGGTTCCTACAGATTTCCATAGATTCTTGAAGATTTCTATAGATTCCTATAGATATCTATAGATTCCTATAGATATCTATAGATTCCTATAGATACCTATAGATACCTATTGGTATATACTATAAATATACAGTAGATATACATATATCCGGGAAATTGTGGACGGCTTTACCGATCGCAATAGGGATTTCGCCCCATAGTACTGAGGGTGATGCCTCCTATTTTTTACGTTCATTTGAAACCCCATATCTTTGTCACGGTTCCAGTACTACTCAAAATGAATACACCATTCGATAGCCCGTATCTTTTTACGTAAGTGAGTGGGTCAATAATTAAATGTCACTTAACAGCGAATCCATACCAGCAGTCAAAATCAGGTATGTCGAAAACAAAAGCTTCCACTCCGTATAACTACATGTTAAATTTTAAACAATGTTTGTTACTATATCGTCGAGTATCGGGCACATTTCAGAAAGCTACTGTGCAACATTTGTAGCAAATTAGTTACTAATTACAGTTACAACATGCTGCTTGGATAAAATTGACTTGAATTTAAGATAGACGCGATACCATAAACTACCTCAATAAGAATGCATAAAAGTTGCAAAACCGTAAAAACTCCAATATTTCATCAGCGGTAAAATGCGTTTCACACGTCAGAATTAAACAAGCAAACCGTTGAAAATTCCGTAATTACGATTTCTTTAACATTAGTCAATTTTACAGCAACAAAATTCAGTATTTCAGAAAATAATCAAACAATAGTGATTTTTAGCTGTGGAAAACTGAATTTTGACCTCTCCTGACATTTTTGTTCGGTATAACAGGACATATCCAAAATTTAACTTTTTTCTTCAGTCTATACTATCAATACTTTGGCTCAAAAAACGTAAAAAATAGGAGGCATCACCCTCTGTATATACAGTATATTAATAATGGATATATAGTAGATTCCTATAGATATCTATAGATTCCTACAGATACCTATAGATACCTATTGGTATATACTATAAATATACAGTAGATATACATATATCCGGGAAAACTGTGGACGGCTTTACAGATCGCAATAGGGATTTCGCCCCATAGTATATACAGTATATTAATAATGAATATATAGTTTGAAAAAAGGGAAGCGCGTTTGTCAAGTTACAGTGGAGCTTCCGGAATAGAATCCGAGGCCAGTTCTAATAATGGTACAAGACTTTTTTTGATTCGAGATTACAGAAGAATAAGGATTTGTTTTGTAGTGAACAGTGCAAATATTTCAGTATCCAACGTTTATGTTGATTCGCGTTTCCATGTGCTGTCTGATTCTGTATTCGAGAAAACGATAGTACACGAGGGAACAACACTGGCAATCTATAAGGCTGTTGAAGTAAGTCATGCAATTTTGGATTCTATTAGTAAAGAACAGTTGACACGTGGATTAATTTGAAATCTCAACATTTCGATCTGATAATAAAGGGTGTTCCTTTTAAGCCGCGCGGCGGCTCGGAGTAAAGTTTCCCCCGTTTAACTCTATGGTACACAGCCTCACTCCTCTCTGGAACTCCTCACCCCAGTCCCGCTGCTCCTCACAGCACCGTCCACTGAGCATGGAGCAGCTGCAGAGAGGAGGAAGGGGAGGAATCGGCGGGCTCCTCTTCCAAAAATACCACGCTCCTTAGCCGGTTAGCCTCCGTAAGAAAACCATTGGAGACCGCGGCTAAAAGGGCAATGTGCGCGCCTTAAAAGGAACTCCCTTTAATTACTTGCTAACGCCTGCAGTCATCGGATGAGGAGCAACCGCGTCCTGTAGATGAAAGAAATTCTTTCATTGCGGAGCAGGAGCAAGTTCCGAGCATGAAACGTTTGAATAGGATTCCTCGGAAGGTTCCAATGTTGTGTTTGTATCTAAGGCTTCCGGAAAGCGAACACTTCCTAGTTCTGAAAACTCGCGCGCCCGCTCAATTCAAATTCAACCACGGCTGGGGAAACTATCTAGGCGACCCTCGCTGATTTATTGCGTTCCAACGTCGTCATTATTAAATGATGTCCAGGGTCTTCGACCACTCGCTGGTTTAAAATTTTTGGACTTAGAATTTAGACTAGTATCAGCCTTGTCAGAAGACCAATCCGGATCCCCACCATCTTTATCGCTACTATCTTCAACATTATTAGCTGAGGAACAAACTCGCTTTAACTTGCTGGAAATCTTGATTAATTTCGAAATTGATTTGTACTAGGTACAATGAAAAAGAATTAAACTGAAACAGTTAAATAGACCCTACAGAAAACTAAAAGGTACCAAAACTGATACAAAAAAGCAGCCTATACAAACCACCATTAAACAAACTGATGATCATTCATCATACGAGGCGCTACTAACACGGACGGACACACATAACGCAACAGAGACATGCGCGTCTCTCTTAAAGAATGACTAACACGGAACCCACACGACGACATTCACAACACAGTAGCAATGAGTTAACACATTGTCACGGTGGCGGTGGGAATTTGTTTATGCAAATTGAATTTCGAAATTTAGTATATCCATCGCCTTTGACTCATGTTCATCAATGGGAGTGCATTTCATGCATTCATATGGATAATATCATCAACAATAGCATCCAATTTAGTCACGGGCGGTCACATCGGCTGTAGAAAATGTACGGGCATAGCTACGGCCGGCCGTACCAACGTGAGCATCACTTTCACTTGTTGTACGGTCCGATACGCCCCAGCCGTAGCCAACCTTGATTTGGGTTTTTCGCAAAATTTCCGAAACCTCGTGAGGCATTCGATTGCTGCCGCCAAGATGATGATAAACATGTTAGTTTCACCCTAGTCATGCTTTGCTTTCCGCCCCGTTTTCCCATTAGCTATTTCAGGCGTTATCACGTGGGGCGAGAAATTATGAATCATTTAGCCTACCTCTGGCAACATTTCGTATTTCTGTTTCTTTCTGTTCCTTCTTCCATATCCTACGCCTTTCTTATTTGATAATCTTAATTCTCTCAAGGGTTTACCCCATTACTCTTGATTCATTAAGAGAGGTCAAAGGTTTGAGGAGGGCTGTTTGAATCTTTTCATTTATATATTTCTTCATCAACCTCGCTTCTCCTATATGTGCTTTCTTTCCTCACAATCTCCGCCCAGGTTCTCACGCACTGGTTCAGCTTTAGCTTTATCCGGGAAAACACGAACAATATATCCACAGAGTTGCTCCCCCTTCTCCATTCCATTCACTCCTTCTCATTAAGCCTTACGAATTTTTTAAAACTCATTTCCTTTTTGCATCCTCTATCATCAAAACCATGGCTTTTAAATAGCATGTTGTACGCAGAATAAAGTAGATAGACAGTTGAGGAAGAGGGACAAGGTGGAAGGAGTGGACTAAAACCTTCGCTAAAAAGACGCGTAAAAATTGCCACTACACCCAATTAAAACTTGTTGTAAATTTATTTTTTCGCCCTCAAACCTATCATTTAAATATTGTAAATCCCTCCCTGTTGACATGCAATCAGTTTCTTCGTTTCCCTACTTGTATCTGTTCTATCTTACTCTAGCGTCGCGTATTCCCTATCTTCTCTGGTTTTCCTACCACACACGTCACGTTCCATCAATCCCCTCCCACAAGCCTTGAAGCGTTACTAGATATTTTGCAAAATGCAGCGACTAAGGAGTAAAAAGTAAAAAGCCTTTGAAGGAAGGCTCGCCACCCGCTCCACCCGCCAATTCCTCATCGTTTCCACTTCCCATCGTATCTTTCTTCTCTACGTGTCCTATGAATAAAATTCTTTTTTTTTCTGTAGTCCCTTAGAGACGTGCTGCTACAGCTCTCTCAAGTCCGAGCCCGAGCTTCTCCGCACCCAATGACTTCTCATTAAGCATCCTTGAATCCTTCTTGATTAAAGATTGAATAAAAGTCTTTTCCATTCTTTTAGCTTAATCAAGTAGGCACTTAAGTCTATAAAAATAGGAAAGCTTTTTGAAAAACCTAGTCTATTCAGCCAGAAAACCTGGAGCAGGGAATACAATAGAATTTCGATAGCATTCTGGGCAAGTTAGCAGATTCATAATCGACTTTAACACGCACAACAGCCACAAGGCGGAGGCGTAATATACAAAAATGCTTCTTGTCCATACTACTACAAGGCCCAACCAATAGAACGAAAGCGCACACTCAGGATCACTACTACATATACTGGTTTGAATTTCAAAGTAAAACTTTTTCTTTTGAATTTACGGTATACTATATATTCTTCATTTAATAACATTATATAGTTATCCTCTCTGCTGCTTTTGGTTTTCATATGCATCCTTTCGCCTTTGCTTAGGCTGGAGTAGCTTCGACCGGACTCTTCTGTTCTGTACGGACGGTGCATAATATACATAAGGAGTCTGGATTTGAAATTGCGGCTCTTTTGCAAGGATTATGTCTCCGTCGGTCCCACTCTTGGTCACTCGAGCATGCATCAACAAAGACGCCCGTCTCACACATTTTTTAACCACCTCCCACATTTGAATCTACTACTGTCATCTAATCTCTTCTTTTCCCTCTCGGACTCTTTGAAGGAGCCCTTATTCTCGCTTCCTCGTCTAATGTACTTTCTCATCCTTTTTCAAGTACACTTATTACTACTACTTATTATTCTGTTTCTTCTGGAAAGGGAGTCGTCATGAGAAGCCGTCAGCACCAGACTACTGGACACTGCCTCCTATCCAAATCCAACCCATCCGTCCGCCGCACAGACAGACAGAACCACATGTGTTGTGTCTCCATACTCCATACCCGAACGGTCAACTGTACACACACCCTACCAACATACCTTTGCCCCCTTCATAAAGTACAAATATATAGGTACTATACATATACCTTTATTTCTTTAAGGACTCACCCAGCGGGCCCGCGCTTAAAATTCCCTCAAAGTTTTTTATCCTTTACATAACCAATTCTCATCCGCAGTCCTCCTGCCTGTCCTTTAGCTTTTCAAACAGAGGACAATCTAAATTAGTCTCTAACAAAACGTTCGGATTGTACACACACGATACTGGAAGAGATTGAAGCAGTAACTTTTAGTTAGTGAGCGTATCTTCTTCTCTGTCAGAGGATCCGCGTTCTTTCGGAGATACCTGGGAGAAACCGGTCCGGATTTCTTATTCGTCCAGCCCATATCTTTATCCACCTCACCAGCCTCCTAATCATCTACAACGACCTCATGTCTTAGAGCGGACAACAAATGATGACCAGGATCACATGAGATTATAACTACACTTCTGAGAACATGAAAGAGATCTAGCATCCACCGCTAATCACAAAACAACCCTATCATCCCTACTATCATATCTTATTTCTTTCGGGGTTGAGAGTGAAGCTGGTTAAGCTTTTACTACTACAATGTTAGATAACTTGCGTTAGCTTCCACTTCACATACATGTTGGAGAGTATAGAAGCTGGAAGAATAGAACTTGCCGGGTTTGATAATTCCCCCGTAATTCCATATAGCTTCCAGCATTTTACAACCCGTCATCTTCTTCTGTCCACTCTAGCGTCATCATCAAGTTTTCCAGGAGAAAACACAACGCACGTTTCTTTCACGACATAATGGGAATAGTCTCCTTGTCTTCTTCCAAACATGTGACAAGGATCATGAATCTTTAAAATTCTCCCTTGTCCTTCTGTTCCGTTGCTTAGCACCAAGTTTTACAGTTCCACTTTATATGAAATACAAGTTTCAGCCAGAACAATGATGTGAGGCTTTTGTGCATTAGCGCGGTAGGAGTAGCACGCCCGGGTTCAGTTTACAGCAACCCAAACCTACCTCTTTACGGAGCTGTAATCCTATTTAATTTAATTTAACAGTTTATACACAGATATAGCATGTCAGTCCTACAATTCAATTAATTTCAATACCTGCCATCCAGATAGCGTATCATTATCTACTGGGCTCTATTTCGTCATTTGATTACCTTTATTCGAAATTTTAATACGTGACCATCCAGACCTGGTAGGTAGGACCGAGACACACGAGTCCTTACCCTTGTGCTGCAGAAGCTCCCTCCTGGTGGAGTCCTTTGGGGTTTAAATCGATGAAACAATTCATTTGTTAAGTTTAAATCTATTTTTTATCCAGAAGTTATTGTTGTTGTTGAGGATATTCTATTATTGTTTCAAGTTTTTTACCTGGCGGAGAGGGGTTAATTGAGGAAGAGATGAAGCGGGGAGTTGGTTGTCCTTCCGTTTAGGTTGTCTTGTATTTATTTATGTTTATCCCTCGCATCAATTTCATCCATGGTGTAATCCAATCTTGTGTAATCTTGCCCTTATCATAATTTTACATCCTTGGCTTCCTGAGAAAGAAGGAGCTTCTCCTTGCCTTCATTGCTACCCGTCTTCCTTAGCAAACTCCATGGATGCCAGCCAGCTTGCAAGCTACAGCTTCTGCTGGTGTTGTTGTAAGGGTTAGCGAAGGTTAGTAGAGGAGGTGGATTGAGAAGTCATGATAAATCCATGCCGTCAAAATCCCCTATATCCAATCATCCCTCCCCGAACCTTTCGTCATTCATCATGTAAATCATGTTAATCTTTTGGATACACAAGGAAGCTTTACCTCTTTCCCCGTCTCTCACAGAATCTCTAAAAACTTGTCCATCGTTCTCTCTCTCTCTGCCCTTGTTTGCTGCGGTATTCTGAAAAGTTTGTCGCTACTGTCTCTTCTTGTCATCTTCTTCCTAACGCTCCCTCATCCCATCTTCGCCTCTCAATATTCCCTCCTATCTGGCTATACAATCCATCCAAGACGGGACTCATTTCTCATTCTTCCCAAGTCCCTCTCGGTGTTTGTCGTCTCAATCTTTTTTTATTCTTTCACTCCCTCATTCTTGTCAAAGCCTCCACTTTCTCTCATTCTTCATCAATTCTGTAAGGTAAGGAAGCGTCCAAGAGGATACAGAAGGACGGATGGAGGCGATAGCGGGCGCATAAAGGATTGTAAAACAAGGACTGGGGCTTTGCCTATCCGAGTCCTCTAAGAGGACTTGAAATTTGTATTCAAATCTGCGTCCCTGCAATCCCTGATTATTCCTAGTAATGAGTTGACTGTGAACACGAACTCTTCTTATTGAAGACGTATCCCAGCAGGAGGAGAATCCAAGTGGATACACGATACTCACTTACACTCAAATACCTGTCAATAACTTTTCTTATCATCAAATAATTCAGACATCCATAAACCTCACGACACACCCTCCCCCAAGCCCTACTCGAACGTAGCGGAATGGCTATCACTCTTCAATCTATCCGCAACAGCGGAGAACTCCCTCCCAAGCTCAATCCTAGGGAATATAATTTAGTAAATTTACATCCCTCATTTATCCATCTCAGGATATAAACTCTACCAATTTGTCACGATATCAGAAACCATTATCTGAATCAAATAATAATAGTATGGAAAAATTGCTTTCTTCTCCAAGGACTATAACAAAACATAAAAGGCTAATTTCTCTTCTAACTCAAGAGGACATTCGACTTTCACTATAGGCTTGGTGCTGTTGGCTACAAATACAAGGTGTATAATAGTATGGGCTAGCTAGAAAAATCCTAGATTTATTAGAGCATAAGGTATTTTTGTTTTATGAACCGTGGATTCCAATTCCAATGAAAAATGTGCAAAACAATCAGTCCTTTTTCATGAAGATTAAATTACCCAATTTGTGAGGATCACCTACCTTGGTCTAAGAAACCAATGTCACGGCTGAACCTCACGCTAACTGAGATTCTTGTTTGGTTCATGATTTCTTTCCTGCTCTTGAACTCTTCTTTTAACGTTGTTCATCTCAAAAACCTAAACAAATTGACGGCACTGGAGTTTCCTTTGAACAGGGCAAGACCGTGTTTATATATCTCTGATTGTCTCCAATATTCTCATGACAAAGATTTATATTTTTTAAATGCCGACAACTGTATCATCCCATTGTCACTTTAACAAGATGTAGGTAGAATCCTATGGGATTTTCTTGAATTTCTCTTGAAATCCAGCAAATGTCTTTCAGATTTTTCTCTCTATCCTTCTAAAATGTCCTGTATTTCAATTTGGTCTATGTTACCAATTGCTCAATTTTCCACACCTTTTCAAACAGGGAAAAAGTAAACGAGGAGAATGAAGTTGCTGGCTGGCTAAAGTTTTAAGCTGTTTATCATTGTCTTTCTTATATCATTTTCTTCCTCTTTACTCTCTACCTTGACCTCAGCCGCCGAGTCTCTCTGTCTTCCTCTCAAGACTTGATCACCATGAAATCTTACCTCTCTTCTTCTCTCCCATGACTGTCTGCTCTGTATACTGTATTACTCAATCCTCTAATTTTGTTATGTAGGTATTAAGCTTATTGGGTTATTTCTTTAATAATTTCCCTTCTGCTCAATTGGACTTTTCTCGAGATAGACGAATATATTTCACCCTACACAAACACCATTTCCTTGTCATCTCTCCGCAAAGCTTGGCCAACTCAAACTAGAGTCTGAGGCTCACTTTTTTTCACGCTAGGAAACACACTAGCCGACGCTGAAATGTGTAGGCAGCTGGTTAAATCCTTGCGGTGGTAAATACTACACGTAGTCCCAGTAAGCCAACCGGCCCGTCGTCACCACCACAACATCCATCAACTACTTGAACAAACTAATTCACTCTCATTACGCACAACAACTCGCCATCACCGCCACCGCTTTGAGAACGTAATTCTAACGCAGACAGAAATCATGAAGCAATCCACCTAATATGCTCACTAAACGCTCTGCTGACCAACAGACCAATCCAAGTATTACACAATCATGATGAGGGAAAGAATAAGGCCACTTTTGTCCAGCGACTACTAGTATAGAATTATCTGGGAAGCAATAATGAATCCTGTTCCTGTCTGTCGTCGTCGGCAGATCACATTTCTCCAAAAGCTTCCTCACAAACTGCCTCTACCGCTTCTCTGTCTTAGCTTCTACCGAAATCCCAGTGCCGGGTGCCTACCTACCTCATCCTCTATTTACTTAAACATTATTTCAACAAAGAAACAATTATCACGCATTTTAACACACTCAAACCCTTACAAACATCCCGCTCCCCACTTATTAACAACTTGAACTTAATCCTAATCCTCCGTAACTATTTAAATATACCTCAATTAGCCTCGTCCATCCCGTGAATGGATGGATGAGCCCGCCTGCCTCCGACCATCCAGGCTCTTAAATCCCTATCCTCCTTTTTCATTCGTTATTAACTGTAGCTGTACGCAATATATTTAATAAAGACACCGCTTGCTTGCTCGTATCCTTTAACTTCCCCTCCGTCTCACCTTCTCGCAAACAAACTCCAGAATCTAGCAGGCACTTAAAAACAATTATCCACTTACTCCTCTTCTCTTTCGGGCGCTTTATCCTCCTCAGACTTTTAATTCGATCCGCTTCTTCCATCCTTTCTGGTCTATAATGTTCGTCCTCTTTACTCTTTTCCCTTCCCCGTGTTGTCTTCTGTCTAATTTTCCATCATTGTCAAAACCGTCGTCTTATATTCTCACCGTCTTTTGTGTACTCTACGCTTATGCTACGCTTGGAAAGGAATTTGCTAACGTCTTTTTGCTTTGACTGAAGAGAAATAATCAGTTGATTCGTCTCATCCCTTGCGATTCAGTAGTTTATTTTACTGGAAATTACTTTTAGAAATACAGAGTGTTTCCCAGCACGTCTTTTCTACCCCTCTTCCATAGATAACTTAATTGCATTGGACGGCTTTCTCTGCTGGCAGGGAAATGCAAATAGAAGGCACTGCTACATTTACGGTCCTATCTATCTACCCACAAGTTTTTTCAAACAAAGCTGGCCAAAACAAACGACAAATCTTTAGGAAAGCAAGACGAGCCTACCCTGAAGTCTCGCTTTTAACACGGAGGGTGGTTCTGACATAGCTGGAGAATCAGGAACGTGTATATAGCGACAGAGCTGAGTGATCTGGAGCCACACCATGACTTTGCAGGTTGTCACCGTTTAAATATTCAAATTAACTTGGCTCCCATGAATAAAAGAATTACCATCCAGATTAACCCCATCTCGTAATCAATTCTAAACTTTTCCCGCACCCACCACCCTCTGACTTTCACTCTGCCCCTATTTCTCTCCACTCACCCCGTCGTACCCTTCCCACTTCCCACCTTTTTCTCTTTGGTCTCTCTCCCCGCCGCAATTCCCGTCTCATCATTATCATCTCTTTAGCTAAACCGCCGGCAGGATTACCGCCCTCTCTCTGCAAAATTAACATATCTTATCATATCTACACGATTAAATCTCTTCCCCTCCACACGTATCTAGACGCCAAATCTAACACTCATCACCCACCCGCAAAACTCTCCCTTCCTTCCAATCTTGTCTTCTTTCTCCAATTCCAGCTTTCTCCTGTTCTCTCAACTAAATCCTTGACGTTACTTCTTTAATCAAGGCAGCTTGGAATCCTCCAATTTCCTGATTCTATGATTTCAGTTCACTCAATATTGCGTATCTCAAGCCTTTAGTTGGGTATGCTAACCTTAAACACAGCCAAGAACCCGTTTTTCGTGATCCAAAATAAGGAAGAACGGGGAAGAGAATTAAGCTTTCCCAAATAAAGCCATTGGGAATCGGTATATATGAGCCTTGATATAGCTCGGGCAGTTAGAAGTAGTTAGTTAGTACGTATTGAGTATACCGGACGACGAAGAAAGTATTTTCAACAAACGGTATGACCCGTTTGTTCCTTATTTTTCCATGCGAGACTCATACTTTAGCCGGCAGTATTTCTGTTGACAGCTGAAGCTCCAATTTTCTCAAATTCATAGGCGGAAACATCTAACATCCTCCCAGCTTGTAGGTATTGTTGTGTCAATAAAGTGTTAACAAGATAACGCCGGATCACGGGATCACCCGCATTCCGCATGCATAAATATCGTCACTGATACTGGCATACAAATCCGATAAGTTAACCTTCAATTCAATTCCCTTCCGACACAATCAGCATCGCACCCACGTTAACTATAGGCTCCTCTTCATTCTTTTCACTCATCTAATAGTTATTTTACCCTTTTCTACTACCCCATCCTCTTTGTATTTTCTCCCCGTCTCCGGTGATTTCTCTGTCGGTTGTACGCTCGACACATGTACGGAGTTTAGCGGAACCTTGAATTAAAGTTCAACTCCTCTATTCCTCTCCCTGCATCTCAATCCAGCTTTCTCCACCCTTAAACAAATTAAATACGCTTCAAAACGACCCCTCTCAGAAAGTTTGTTGTCTTCTTCACCCATACGGTGGTAGCCCACCACACCACACTTTCTCCTCCTTTCCCCGTTTCATGTATCTGAACTGAAGCGGGTAGTGAAGTGAGTGTCTCTTTCCTTTACGTGGATAATTTGTGCAGGTTCGCCCTTTTCTGGGAAACATTTCTAGGCTAACTTTAGCTAAGCTGAACAAGCATGTAATGTAAAATAGAACCTTACCCATGGAATTTCTTGTCTTAAAGGAAAATCCGTACAATAATCCAGAAAGTTTCGCTTGCTAGTCGGGCAGCTGGAAACCAATTTTCTCATGTCGATTCTATTTGGCTTTCTTTACAAACCCTTGCATTATAATAATTATTTTGTCCTCCAACCTAAGTATGGAATTCCGTCGGGCTGCATTAATAATTTCGTAGCATCAATATCAACCTTTCTCTTTGGCTTTCTCCACGTAAAGACGGCGGTGCGC
Organism: Sminthurides aquaticus; assembly: GCA_906901655.1. Lineage (NCBI taxonomy): Eukaryota > Metazoa > Arthropoda > Collembola > Symphypleona > Sminthurididae > Sminthurides > Sminthurides aquaticus. Next base: position 2,672,230 of record CAJQTT010000001.1, read on the forward strand.
ACAATAATCACGCTATCGAATAGTTGCTGTATTACAGTCCATAGCATTACGAGGTAAATTCTGCGTTCTGCTGACCGTAATTTCTCCACAACGGGGTCGGGAGTATTCAAAGGCCTTTTACATGGTGGTCATCACTTCCTTCCGTAACGGATGATTGGCAAGAAAAACAAGTAACTTTAGAGAAGTAAACATTCTGACTGTGTTGGAAGCAAGGGGCAAGAGCAATAGGGCAATTTTAGAAATTCTAATTTCGTCTGGCTCTTTCTCCGCGGGTTCCGCTACCGTGAATTGGCTACCGCCTTGCCGCTTGCCCGTTCCGGTTGATTTCTATTGGAAACGGCCGAAACCCGCCAAGCTAGAATCGGGGACAGACTGAAGAAATTATAGCGAAGACGAGCGAGACACACGTTCCCCCTTCATCTATTTAAAATGCAATGCAAGTCTCAAACATTGTCTCCTCTGGTTCCGGTGGATCTAATGAAAGCGGACTTTGAGGCCGGTGACGACAAGAGGATATCGCGTCTGTGTCGTATGGAACGTAAAACTCATATGTAGCATTTTTCTTCCTCAGTCCCACGTCTCCCTGAACTTGGAAATCTATCCATCAAAAAGATTCTCTTGTCGTCGTCTTGGGAAGAGGAAAGATTCCTCTTTAAATTAATGGTAATTCCTTCGTCTTAATAGTAATTGGCTAAATAGTTTGTTACCCTCCTGTGAAACCTTGTGTTTCCAATGCATTTATACACAGCTTCTTTTCTGTACACTCCGTATACTTTGCTCTTTCCTGAACCTAAACCGGGCCGAGACACTAGCAAAAGCAAGCACATATAGTTCCTACCTAAATCCTACTTCTTCTTCTTCCTCTTCACTTCTTCCGCCCTCCACCAAGCGTGTCTTATTTTATCCTTCTACTTCATCTTCCATTCATTCCGTCTCTTTTCCTCCCATCCAACCATCTCCTTCCGTCTCTCCAGCACATGTCCCACTGTCTCAAAGATAATAGGGTGAAGATTATATGAATAAACACTTCCCGCCCACCCTCTCACTCCGCCATAATCCCTCAATCTTTCTTTTACTTTTCCAAGCAGACCGAAGAAAATCCGTATTGTGTTCCCCTCTAAGCTTGTCAAAACAGTCGCGGCGGAAATCCAAGGTGGGACATGGACACAGGGTATCCTCTCATTCTTCACCAGGAGTATCACTTCCCTATTCTTCTCCAGCCGACCTCTAAATTTTCCCACACACACATGCTGCTCCTCTAAATACTTTGTATGCTTCAATAGCTCAATTAAACTACTTTTGCATATGCTGTCCTTGCATTCGTTGCATATTTTTGCTCTCGTTTCATCTCCGTTGACTAATTACTGAGAGGTATTCCCTACTTCTCGTACCTTGTAACATAACATTTGTTTTAATTAAGCTCAAAATTGTCTATTGCATCTATTATTAGATTGGATTTAGCAGCATTCTGCTCTTGGCTCCTAGCTCTTCATTTTATCTTGGCTCATTAGACTAAAAGCTGTTAACATTTTCTTGCAACGTTATCCTCCGTCCATCTTTATGTGAGGGCTTGTGCGTGCCAAAGGTTTGTAAATCTTTCAACCTTTCCTATTCCCTTCCTTTCAATAAAGTCCTAAAAGTGTCTAAAAATATCTTTAGTTGTGCGCGTCTCTCTTCTTGAGTAGTACAGTAGTACGGTCTGCATATTTAGTTTGGAGCACTTAACCCTTTCTGTGCATGGGACTAGCACTAATTAGGCCTAAAAGCTTGGAGGTGGGGAGGGTAGTTGGTTTGTTTTGGCTATTTTTTGGTACTAGTGTGTGGCTGTTGCTCCTGTCGGTACTATTTTAGCTATAGGCGTTTACCTCGTTAGCGGGATTACAGTATTATTCGAGAGGTTTTGTCTTAAGGATTGGCAGTTATTGGTCGCTTCCAGCAGGATTTATCCAGCTTAGCAGTTTTTTCTGCGGGTACAAATGTCTTGGAGGAGTGGGGAATAAGCATCTGTGGGGTTGTGTGTTACTGCTGCGAGAGAGAGACACGTAGGGAGTTGATCCCGTGCTGGTTTCGTCACTACTACGCTTACCTTGTTAAGGCTCTTGTTAGTTTGATCATGCAAAGCCCATTTGCCTTCACTCCTCCGCCAGCCTATTTTCTCATGACAGTTTCTTCATGATTTTAATTATCTTCTTGGAAACATCTTCATTATTCAGCCCATTTGCATATCCACACGCACACGCACTACCCTCTTTCTGTAATGTGTAACGCAATCCAAGGTTTAACACATCAATTAGGAGATGAAGGGAGGATAGGAAACCAAGTCAAGACTTAAGTGAGCGGGAAGAAGGTTTAGGGAAGGGAATGACTAAAACTTCTTGAGAAAACTAACAACTTATTTAGCGTAGTGATAGGATTCGAGGCTCGTGTCAGGAGCTTTGTAGGTTTGCTGATGGCAGGAGCCGTTGGCGAGGATCATGTTTTAGACTTTTGAAAAAATTGCGTGATATCTTCCTCTAGTTTGCCTCCACCATAAACCTAAAGCCTTCTTCTTTGTTTTCCATAAATTTTCTCTAACGCCGTATCCTGCCTGTCCAAGAATCGCCTGAGAGAGTGATACCAATGCAGCCCGCAGAACTGAACTGGCCATTGATGATGCAAAGAGAAGAGACCGCGAAGCGAAAAGCGAAGCGACCAGGAGCGGATGTGATGATTAGTTTACACGATACCATTCCAGGGTTCTTATTAGGCGGTCAATGTGACCCTTGCATGCCGTTCCCAATTCCACCCAAGCATCAAATCATCATTCTCATACATCCAGCCTGCCCATTACTAAATCCATCTCACCGCTCTCATGCCAAATACGCCCAATTTTACATCAAATCATCACAACATCAACCCCTAAACAGCTCCACCCTCACAAATTGATCGTGTGTTCAAATTCCTTGCAAAATATCAACACACACCTATTAATTCTTGTGTAATTTCCCTAAAATCTTTCTCAATTAAGTCACTCAACTTTTATTAAATCTTTACCGTTCAAACAAACATCGCAATGCTATCCTTCACCACTCCCATTTTCAATCTCATCAATCTTATCATTTCCAATCCAATGTTGCTTAATTGCAATGCGATGCAAAAACTGGAGGATGCGTTTTCAGATGGGAGCAACTTTTTTTCTCCTCTCTCCCGCACTTTTAGTTTTTGCTTCTATTTTGCAGATTATAGTATAAATAACACAATGAGCCCGGAAATCGCAAAATGCTATCCGACATCGGATTTGAGTTAGTAATGCGAATAACTTGTACATATGGTAAAATTTCGAGGTGTCTGAAAACATTGCCACTTTACCAATAGGACCCATCGAGTTTGTACAAGTCCCGGACATAAACCCTAGTTCTGAGCCAGTTCTCAGCTGCGTTAGTCAGTGTAAATTCTCAGGTAACTCTCTACAGGGCTCAGGTAGGGCTATCACAGGTTTCAAGTAAATGATGGGAACATTTACGATATTCTTTAAGTTTTTCTTCGCTCCGCCATTTAGTTAGTACCAACTATTTTCAACGGTATTAAATGTCCACTGTTTAGCCTTGAATGAGAGTACAGAGAGGATAATAAATGTGACATATTTTGCAAGCATGCAGAAAATTCTTACCGGCTTATTGCTCTCACGCTCGGGGTAATAAAATGTCGTTAAAATTCACAAGTTTTACACTAGGGCTAATAAAGACATGAGGGGGGAGGGGTTTAGACAGGTAGACGGACCAGGTAGAAATAAGAAGAATTTGGAGACTTGCAAGTTCCGCTACGTCAGAGGGAGGAGGAAAGAGAGGAAGATATGCGGCCGGTGGTATAATTCTCTAGATAGATCCAGAATCAAAGGCCATTCCTCAAGAAAGGAATGCTAAGAATGAAGAACATTGTGTAGGGAATAGAAGGACTGAACAAATTCTCGGACAGTCGGACGGAACAAGTTAAAACGGAATTCATTCCTCATAAATTTCCAACCCTTCTTCTTTTTGTTTTTCTTTTTCAATCTCGTCTGGCTTCTCCTTAAACTCAGTATCATTTCTCTTCCAACTTTCTCTAGCCGCCAAACAGAGGAGATAACGTCCCTCCCTGGTGATTTCTCTACCCTCCAAGGTGAATCCTAGGCTGGGATCCTGTTTCTGGTTCCAGCGCCACCATGCACTGCTGTAGGCTTCATCCGCTATTAAATAGTTGAGGGTTTTTTGTAACGTGCCCAACACATACACACACACCACTAATACGGTGTTAGTTTTAGTATTTCTTGTCCTCTAAAAATCCTAGTACTTTATAGTCTTCTTTGACTCCACCTATAAAGCAGTTGAGTTGTTTCTTGCCATTCAGTTTTATGTTTAAATTTTCAAATGTACTCCTCGCCTTAGTCGCCATCCCTTTGGCTATTCCTCATATCCATTTTCAAGCTATCTCATTACGACGCGAGTCACAATCAATGATAAGAAAAGACACACACCGAGAGCACATTTACTCACGCGAAAAAGTAACCCAAGAACATACGGAGTTGACGGCGATAGGGACGGCGACGATGACGACGACGAGAACAAGAAGATGCGGGAAGAAGAACAAGATTCAAGCACTGATTGAAATGTAGTCGAAACTCCCTAGACATGACTTACTAATTTATTGTCGGCCCAAACCTACAAACGAATGCCGCCAAAGCCTCCCCCCGACAACATGTCACATCCTTGGAGCCAAAGCTCCACTTTCTATAGTATTTTTCTTAAACACCAACATTGACAACTCAAGGCCAACAACATCCTCACATATAGTCAGTCATTCCCTCAATTACTGCTCGTAGGAATTGGCTCCAAAATTTTGCGATAGACGGAGCAATGGCGAGAAACTCCGCCGACTATGGATTTCACTGTTCATCTTCAAATCTCCACCCAAAAACCTTTAATCTCTGTACATCCCCACCCTCATCAACCACATAAATTCCGTCTTCTCCTGCACACCAACTAATAAGAAACCAACCATTTGTCACATGTCAGTCAGCCCTAGAGGGCAAAAAACTTCCGCGACCACAAGAACGTGGAGTTAAAGTTTGAAATTGTGCAAAATAATGTCATCTATAGCCAACAAGAACACGCCGCCATGCCCCGTATCACGTTACCGACATCTTGTAACCACGACCAAAGGATAACAAGGCTTCTTAATGGTCCTATGGGGCAGTCACCCACACATTTTTTTTAAAAAGGTGGATAATATACATTTATCTTCTTCTTCGTCTTAACGCACGCCTAACTATCAAAGAAACAAAGCACTTGGTACATTCTTTTACCCAATCATGGAAAACATTCCACCCCTATCACAGAATCCAGTTAGAAAGCTCCACCTTTTTTAGTAAACGATAAGGGAAAAGTTGATCACAACAAGTTGGAACAACTTGATCAAAATTCCATCAAGTTATCACAGTTCTACGGTTGATGTTTTCCCCATTTTTAGTCCAGCCGCAGCCTCATCCCCTACCTCCTTAATCCAAGTGAGTTACAAAAGGCTATACTTTCATTTATTACCTTCTATATAACTTGTTTATTCCCTAATTTGCAATCCAATTTGCACCTCATCCACCACCCTTCAATCATAAAAATTTAAGCATGCTTCAGTCACTCTCACGCCAGTATATCCAATCAATCACTAAATCCCTCTTCCTCATACCTAATTAAGTTTATCAACCCTTTTCTCTTTTACTTGGCAACTTCATCTCCTCCGACACCACAGTAATTTTTCTCTTTGTTGTATAGGAGTGAAGGAGTCAATAACTTGTAAAAGACTCTAGTGCTTCTTATATTCATACGATTTCATGCTATTGGCATTTTTATATATACGTGTATGGATTGTGTAGAAAATCAAGAAGTTACAGCCTTCATAAAACTTTGATTGAGTTATCACTTCAGTTATACAACAAAACTGATTCTCTTTAAAGCAAATTACAGGTTATATTAATTCTTGTTACGCAATATGATTTTCGTTAATCATGTCTTTCCTTATGAATGTTTGACGCTCTTTTATTTGAAAATTTTCACATTTTTTCCCAGGAGTTTTTGGTTTTTCGTAAACGTCTATTTTGTGAAAAGATCCGCCGTTACTTCAATGAGTTTCTGTACAAGAATTGCTGGTGATTTGATGCTCTTATAGGGTTTAGTGTTGAGCTTAAGAGTATATCAATATGAGAAAATGAGGATCTGGCACAATTTGTATTTAGTCTACTGAAAGCAACGGAGAAAGCAAAGACTTTCTCCAGTCCCAAGTTTTATCTCTTCGCCTACCCAAAACTCTCTTTTCATCAGTTCTTACTTATGTAAATGAAGATAATTTGCTAATTACTCAAGGCTACACTTATCCTGGTGGTGTTCATATTTTCTCAGTGCAAGAGTCCACATTCAGAGCGTGAATAGTATCGTTTCAGCCATCTTAACATTCCTACCGGCGCGCCAACTCTGAGCGGGTGACACGTACGTGTAATACGCATTTGGAAGGTGGTTGTGGTTGGCGGGTTGATTTGGTGAAAGTCGCTAGGAATATAGGATTATCACGTAAGGGAGCTGAGTTTATGAACAAGCCCCACCTCCTGGTAATCAATGTTATCGTAACATTATCGCAACCATTTCACCTGGCTCAACCAATCTACCTCAAAGAGTTAGCCCCTGTCAACGAGGGATAATTACTCGAATTTATTATTTCCCTCCGTGGCCAATTGCATTCACTTTGAGTCATTTGTCCATTTCCTCGCTTAGCTACCCGCACGACTGACACACACGGAGAAAAGCTCCCCTTCTCAAAGTCCGGTAACGGCATTGAAATAAACATTAGCTCATGCCCACTTTCTGGAAAAACTACAATTTCACCACCATATAGCGATACTCTCTCTCTCTCTCTTCTCTTAAGCAGAGTATTAGTCTTAGCAAGTTACTTCCTCATCCTCCTCCTTGACTGGATATCAGATATATATGGTCTACCCTTTTCCGAACCCGTATTATCTTGAAACAATCTTTCCATATATACATATATATATTTAAGAGGTTTGAGTTGAGCTGGTTAACAAGGTTGATGGCAGGCTGGCTACCTCCACGAATATTTCAACCTTCACTTCACTGGAGTAACTCACTCCAATTTCCCTTATTTCTCAATAACTGTAATTATAATCTTTTGAAAACAAAAACACCCATTTAGCCCAGCTCTCACAATAATCATCCCTCAATTTTCTCCCTAAAATATGAGCTTTTCCTTAGAGCATTATGGGCCACCTCTGAACTCGCCTCCCCAGCCACACCTCCGCCTCTAACATGCCCTCCAACCCTCATTCCAGTCCCTTGTTGAAAATATAAGAAAATACCCTTCAAATAATATCATATTTATCCATTTTCTTCCTAATGGCAATGGCTTCATGGATTTTCATGTTGGTTGGACATAGAAATAGCGTAGGGAAGAGAGAGAAGCAAGTTAGTACTTTCTTGGCCCCCATCCAGTAACTTGCCTCCTATGAATTCTTATCATTATCGCGAACCGATTCCGGATTTAATTTGATAGCAGCTTATAGTCCAAAGGTAACGTCCTGATGTTAAACCAGAACAAAGATTGTCGTTTAAAAGACTCGAGTAATGCTAAAAATATTGACGGCTTTGAGTTTGTGCGCAAGACGGCTTCTTGCCCATTTATCATTTCTTTAGCTCTTGTTTACTGTAGGCCACGGGGTAGAAGAATATTTACTTTTCCATCATGTGAGTTGATTCAGAGAGGAGTCTGTTAAATTTTAAAGTAAATTGGACACGTGTGGATTTTGTTTGGGAGGGCGAGGGATTAATAAGTTGATATGGGAGAGCGGGCGGTAGGGAGGAACTTTTCCCAATTCCCCACCCCATCCCTCTCTAATGTAGACATCAATAATCATTCTCACTCACCGCTCCAGTTGCCCCAAAGCCCGGCCCGGACAGGAGGGCAGCAGGGTGGGATGGGAAGATAGGCGGGTTGGCAGGTAAGCTGGCTGGCGGGCAGGGAGGCAAGGAAGCAGGCAGGTCAGCAAGCTAAGAGCTAGCCTTCTATCCATGAAATTCATCATTTTCAGAAAGCCACACAGGGCTGAGGGCAGAGAGAGAGAGAAAAAGATTCTATAGTCCGTACACTCATTACTTTCTCAGCTTCTTGCATCTTCTTATACATTCTGAGTGAAATGTGCGGTGGTTATGATGGCTGACCGGGGAGTTGGGAATAACGCTCTCAAGTCCGGAGTCACGGCCGAATTCGTTGGCCGCCTCCCCCCTGGCCAGCTTAGCAGTAGCATGACGAAGAGCACCGTCCCACGTACGTATACTACCTAAACCTACCTGGTAATGGGATAATGATAAGGTAGAGAGCAAACAGGTAGACGTAAGTGCCGGCTATCATCATCTTACACAACCATCCACCTACCTCATCCCTCAATATTTATGCTTCCCTCATAACTATAAATTCCAGCCTAACCGATCGCCGCAACCCGTGTCTCCTCCATCTCTTTCCTTTCAACCCTCCTTCCATTAACTTACCTACTTACTTCAACGAGGATAAATTAACTTATGGTGGTCTCCTCCTCACAACCACCACCACCCTCGAGCAATACTCGACTCCTCGTTTCATTCCTCCTTCCTTTCTTTAATATAGAATCTGGTATCCGCCGATTCATCCCTTCTCTCACCCTATTCTAAACCGCCCCTCCCTTGAACATGAGAAACTTCATTGTGCATCCATCTTCCTGATGGATAATTCAGACTCTGCCCGCTGCCCACAATACTGGTTATTATAAGTCCCGGATAGATTTTGCTCCTCTCACTAAACATCAATGACTATATTGCCATATTTCCTTTGGCTTTATTCTCAAGAGTTTCTTTTCTTCAAAAGCCTTCAAACTACCAATCATCTCGGCTAAATAATCAATTCTTTTCTCTGTCCTCATATCGTGATCCTCGAGAGCATCGCATCCGTATTAAGAAATCTTCTCCTCTGCCATCAGTCATCAGCCTTAACCATATAACTATTCTCAGACTATAACTATTCATAATTACTATTATCAACCTCTATTACGATCCCTATCAATCCCTACTTCCCTCATATCTGCAGAGTATCCGGATTCAACAATCCCAGTTTCAAAACTATACTTTCTCTTCATATATTTGGGGGTTGAGTTGTATCGCTTGCATTCGAGCTGTTTGGCGTAGTCAATGAAGGGTCAGCGAGCGCAATTAGACTATGCTCGCATAGTACTTTTGTCGTACAGAAATGTCGGAAAGTTTTCTTTCAAAACGGTTTTATTATGTTTTGGCTACTTTCTGACGCATTTCTCTAGCAGCGAAGCGAGATGGGATTCACTATTGTAGTGGGCATACGTACATGGTTAATTTTTAAGACATGTTTATAAGGAAAAGTTGATAACTTCCGGTCTTTAGTACCAGTAATTAAATAGGCATTTCTCAAACAAATATATTCCTTCCGTTCTCTCCCACCTGCACTTGGGTCTCTTGGGGGAAGCGGGTGGAAGTTACAATCCAAGTACTATCTAATAAAAACTGTGTCTATTTTGACTATATTAAGTGAAGAATGGAATGGCTGCAGATTATGTAAGGTTGTGAATTGAGCTTGTGGAATGGTTTATACTGTCCAGTAAATATAAAGGGAAAAACTTCTCCCACCCCTAATTAATACTCTCGCCACTCTTTCCTCTTATCATTCTACTCTGACACTCATTATTGCCCTTCTTCTTCTCTTTGCCACCTATCTCTTCAGAGGATCGCAAAATCATCATCACTCTTCTCCAAATATTTACCTAACCCGCTTCGCTCCCAGTTTCTACGGACCGCACACACCGTCCTATCACACTAGCACCTCAATTTTGTTGCCAAAACACATGTTCTCCACGCTTTTTATTCCACCCTCACATCGCACCATCATAATTCAACAGTCTTCACAAATTACACAGAATACTACAAGAGCTCAACCATATAATTACCCAGCCCAGCAAGCAAAGTCGTTGCGGATAAACACGATACTCAAGTCCGAGGAGTATTTCCCCTTCCTAATCTCCCTCTTCCCCTCCTCCACAATCTTTGCAAATTTTTTTCATGCCCATTCTTCTTATTCTCATGAATAAATTATAGGATGATTACATTGGTAGACTCTGTAGAATCATAAATGCTGCTACTGTAGTTTATAAGTTCACTGTTAAGTTATGCGCTTTCTTACACGCTTATGCCAGGATGGCCAGGAATCCATAAGATGGTGCATTACGCAAATCTTCCGGAATGTTGCAGAATTTTGCGACACCTATACACGCTTTACCCTGTTACTTTGTCCTGAAACCTATAACTATAGTGAGTGTGCATTTTGAAGACATAATTGGATTGGATGTCCGTTTGGAGCTCGCTCCTTGTTATCTTTTACTGAAAAGAAGGGGTTGGAAATTTATCACGCACAAGTTGCAACACTTGCATGGAGGGAGAAAGAAAGGCTTTCTCAGAAAATGTTTCGTAGCTAAGAAAAAATACAAGCCTCGTTATCAATTAGATTTTTTAACAATTAACTAGCTTTATTTGTGTGACTTAATTTAATATATGATGGAAATGTGGTGGATTTAACGACGGCATTTTTGTGAAATAATTGGTTTCGTTCACTCCCGTGTCCTTGTTTTCTAAAATGTGGCAAACCAGCTTTGAAAATTTTTGAAGACAGAAAGCATAATGAAACTGAGGTTGGAATCACGCGATCCTCTTTGGTATTTACATACGTGAGACAAACGAGGCTAAATCTCATGCTGTCACGCTTGCCACGCTTCTGATTTGATAATCTACAGGATACACACTGTTTCCGTACATCCTGTCCATTCGAATGAAAGCATCAGGGGACGAAGCAGTCCAGTGCATTAGGCTCATAAATCCACAAGATTAATTTAATCTAGCCCAATCAAAATCGTTAGGGAATTCGCAGCAGCAACGCTACAGTTATTTTACAGAATCGGCAACATTATACAAGGCATATTTAAAGCTTTGAATGATGTTACATACTTGAGCATTTTGCAGGGTTAAAAGCTTCGCAAAACAATAAAAAGAGAAACGATCAAGAAAAGCCAAGATTCTGGTTTCTGGTCAGGAATTTCCATAAACGGTGCGAAGAATTCGTTGAAAATACCAGAGTTCTGACAGCTTTTAATAGTCGTGTTTTATACGTTAAAGGAGCTAGCAGCTAGCTACGAAAGTAGCGCGAAATATTTTGGTGATCGCGTTAAGCAGTGTACATGGTTTTATATTTACCAAGTTCACCAATGCCTGACCTGTGTTATACGCATAAAAGAAGGCGATCTTATTGAGTACTATTGCTCCGAGCAGTCAAAGATTACCAGGTGTAGCTGAGATGGTCGCTCCTTATTCTTGAAAGTCAAGGGACTTGGGAAAAAAACTGTCGCAGATTTTTACGGGGCAATAAATTTCATGGATCGCGCCGGGCTGCATAATTTAACAAATTCCAAGCGTGTGGTTATTTTGTTGATAAAATTCCGCTGTTCCTATCTCTACCATTAATGTCGTGTTACTTAATTCTTTGCACGTTATTTGTAGAAATGATTAAGTTGCGTGCAAATCATTTGAAGCAATCAGCTTAGCTATTATTATTACGGATTCGTGCCAATCCCAGCGTCGACATGATCCCAACATGCGCTTTTCCTTCTCTCTCACAGCAACTCCTCCGTAAAAACTCGGATTTCGCTCCACCGCCATATATGATATAGCTTGCCTTCTCTCAGGACAAAGTCACTCAAGGTGTAGTGCAGGGTGCACGTATTATTCCCACACCCCCACCACACCAAATCCAAACTCCCATTGCAAATTTCTTCAATCAACCCTCCTCCCCACACGCTAATCCCAGCAATTAACCCTGTCAGCTTTCCCCTCTCTTCCCACGCCAACTTTGCATCTCTCACACGACACGAGTTCCTCGCCTACTTTCTTACAAGCTATGCATATAGGTGCATCATTCTACAAATCCTTTTCCCATTTCTCTTCGCCTCCGCACATGCAGCCGCTTTCCCAGGTAACATAGAGGACAGGTTCAGGTCTATGAATTACACCCTTTGCTGTTACCTCTTAAAAAACTCTCTGCATTTAAATCTCTACATTAACACGGCCACCCACAATCCTTCCATTTGTTCCTTTCATTTAAATCTGTTTCATGCAACTTTTTGGATCGTTGCCCAAGAGGAAAGAGAGGCTGATACGTGAAGCCAAAACTTGAGCCCTGCGTATGCTGGCTGTGGCTGCAACCTGCAACTATACAGCTCGCGAATCATGTAATCATGTGTTGGAGCTATAATGGAAAACCGGGTAAATAGCCGGATTTAGCTCTCCTCCTCTTCTTCTCCTTAACAAGGTTTGTATTTTTCGCGGGTTTAGTGAGCATAGTATAATTACTCCACCTTCACAGCCTTCCGCTTTAGCATCACCTTGGAGAGTCGAGTTTGAAAGGCACCACCCCGAAAACGGGAACGGACGCCATTACATTACAACCCTTCAGACCCTCCCGCCTCCTTTTTTGATGATAAGGAGCGTAAAACTTACAAGAGCCCTATACTCTTGTCGACTTACTCTTAACCAGTTCATATGCAGGGAAACGCTTTTGTGTATATACCTATATTTAATCTTCCTTTCTGCATCAGCAACCCGGGACGCTAGCCATTCTCAACTCCTCCCGGCCCCATCTCGCACTTTGATACTATTGGGCGTGAATTTCCGCCCAACTTTCCCTCCATCAAATTCTACGGCTAAAATTAAATTGCGGGGTGGTCACATATCTCCCATTCCCCGACACACACACACACCTTGATATTCCTCCTCGTCCTCACTCTTCTTATAACTCCTCTCCCTCCTCCGGTTGCAGAAACAATAGACCCTGCTGCCGCAAGATTTACCTAAGCATTCACGAGATCATACCTGGAGAAATCCTGTGAATTTGATTACAACCCCTAACTTATTCTCTCTGATCGTAAAAAACATGAGTTTACAACAAGATTAGCGAGTCCGAAGAGTAAACTTTTCTCTCCGCGTCCACCCAAGTGGGTAACAATGGGATATACAGCTGTAGCTGAGATGGCTTGAAGCGTAAACACTTCTTCATTTACAGTCTTCTCTCCTTCTGCATCAAGTCCAGCCAAGCCAAGGAGGATCTTTCTTCACTCTATGCTAAAGAGCATCTTTACATCATAATTTACACACCCCCCGCTCCCATAACAGCCTCCAAGGCTACCATTAACAAAATTCATGAACAAGGTAAATTTACCCTGAAGAAATAAAAGATGCTAACCACCTCAGCTCCACTTCCTCGCCTGTAACTATAGTCCGTTTAACAAAACAAACAAGATTATTTGCCCTGATTCAAGGAAGAAAGCAGGGAGGAAACTCAAATAATATAATTTCTCACAAAAACATAAGGCATGGGGCAAAGGAAGAAGGCGATTTGGATCCCACAACAGTGGAAAACTCTGGACGTTTCCTTTTGGACCGTTTCTCCTCCGCCTTCTTCTTTCGCCAGTATTTTCAGCCTTCCAGACTCAATCTCCATGTCATAATCCAACCTTATAAATAAATGATCCTAATTCTGATAGCAGATTATATATAGTTGCTTGGCTTGAAATAAATTCCACCCGTCTTCAATCATCCTTGACTATATGAAGCTTTTAACGATCCTCATTACATTAAGACCACCAAAAGCGCAACAACTCTATCTATCGAAACTACTATAACTAGCCGACGAAGAAACGTTTATCTTTCATTATGCATGCATACTTAGGATGGCTACCTGGTTTTAGTTGGTGCTTGCTTGCTGGAGCTAAAAGAAATGTTCTCATCCAGGAGCTTGTTAAACTAGGTAATATATGCAAAACAATCCATTTCCCCCGTCTTCCCTCCCATTTCCTTATTTCTACCTTTCATCATTTCAGCCCCAGTGAGACCTGTATGCCTACACAGTTTGTTTCTCAGCAGACTTGGCTTTACATTTAAATTAGATTTACCCTATACTTCCTAAATCAATTCCAGGTGCCTGAGGTTCATAAATTCAAAGCTCTTACCACATCACTTTCCTCATTTCTCATCCAGTTAATCTTTTACTTCCTCGAGAAGGTCGTTTAGTAAAAAGCCTGGAGGATCTTCCCGGGCCGAGCTGGAATAATCAGACAAACATTGCCATCCGTAATGAAAATGAAAATACGAAGTTAATTTAGCAATATAGGTTTCGAATGTTTGCGAGTTTTTGGAATTGTGTTGTAATTTTGGAAGAGCGATCAAGTGGGTAGATTTAAGTATCAAAGTTTCGGTAAATTGATTGCGAATTTGGTAAATGGCGTATTTAATATACATATTTGCGATAGGCGCCGTAAAATCTACTAGAGTAGGAAATAGACGTGTTCCTTCGTGAGCCGTAATCTCTTTCAAAACAACAAGAAAATACCAATAGGGCGCGCTATTGTGCAAAATCCGAAATGTATTTGAAATATTAGCTAGCTTTCAGTTGGCTTGGAACTTTCCGGAGGGAAAGCGGGCACGCAATTTAAGCTCGATAATATAGTCTTTGCATGACTATCCATTATCCATGCCTTTTCATGATAGTCAAAATAGGAGTGATGATGGTTGCAAAAATAAAGCAATGCCGTCCAGCGGAAACCACAGCGCAGCATTCCCTTGGCTATTCTTTGATTGCGTGCAAGGGAATCAATATTTTTATAAGTTTTTTTTCTGCTCATTCAGTTACTGCTCGTATGTATCCTTCCTCCAGCAGGAGAGAAGCCAAAGGCCAAAGAATCAAGTGTCCCCATCGGCTTTCTTACTGCCTCTATATATATATAGTCAACAATTATTCTATTCACAGTCTTATTAATGTACTTCGTGACCCTCCTGTCATTTCAAAGATGAGATTTACCAGCATGAAATCCCTAAACATGCAACAAATAAAGTGACATATTCAATCACCATGACCCATGACCAACTCTAGTTTTACCCCTAAACCGACTTCCTATCTTTGCCTTCCTGCCTGCACTGCACTGGAAGCTCACCTTTTCCATGACTTCAATTTTCAAATTATCCAAACCCTCGGTAAACTGTCTTCCATTCGGCTTTGTTTCTCTCTCATCATTTTACCTGGAGGAAGCCAAGGGCAGTAATCAAGTCTTCAGAAATCAATTCCATCATGAAATCCTGTATTTTCCGTTCAGAAATCCCAAGTAGTTTGTCTCGTCCGTTTGTCGTTCAAGTTATTGCTAAAAGCTTATTCTTGTTGCCATTTTGTAATTTGGTCTCGTATGTTATTTTCTTCTCTTTTACATTCGTGTGTTCCTTACATTATTATGTTTGCATGTGTGTATGCTATGTAATAAGTCTTGCCACTTCATCCGAGTTTCTTGGCTGACGCTGACGACCATTACATGGCTGGATTGGATATTTGATTAGCCTGTAAACTGTAAGGAGCCCTGCCATACTGGAAAGTAGTTTTCTTTCCCGGAGAATAATTCCATTACCATTGGAATGGTTGTTAGCAATAGTGTAATATTTTCTTGGTGACATTTTATTCAGCAGAAGCTTCTCTGGGATTGAGGGGAGGAGCTTAGACTAACGCCCTTGGCTTGTGTTACATCTTGCACGTTTTGCTTTTCAAGTTGAGCGCTGAGGACGGCTATTGTAATAATGGTCATGTTAATTACTGTAAGGAGCATATCCGCTTTGTCAGTAGTCAAGACTGGAAGCTTGGCTGCCCAAGACGACACAATAAATGCCCAATTAAATGTTCAAGTGGAAACTACAATTCAAACTCTCATGACGAGTCTCGCTCTCATTTCTGGTGGGGTTACACTTAATCCGCCACCGTCGTCGTAGTTTCGTAGTGTATAGTCATAGTCATTAACTTGTCATAGGACACAATCCATTTCTTCTTCTCTTTCTCATCCCGTGATGGCCCTCAGCACATTCTCTCCCCCGACCATGTGTTCACTTAATTTATTGTTTAGTTCCACAGTCCTCCCTACCCGAACCTCTCTTTCTCTCTACTCTTCACATCTCGCCAATTAACTCAACTCGAGCTAAACTTTTCATCCATTTCCTCCTAGCCGCAGAGCCGCAGAACTAAAAAACTGGGATGGAAAGATGGAATTAGAAATAAGGGAATCATGATCGTAAAACAATAGGCCAGCTCCATCCGTCTGTCCGTCCATAACATCGGTGGGACGGAGGAGCTAGAGACAAGAGAGGGGGTGGGGTGAAGGAAAATACGGAAAGGACAGAGAGATGACAACAAACTATTTCACCCCACCCTGTCAACATCTCTGGGAAAAAATGAAAATCCCAAACACTTTTACAACATATACAAACCTCCGCTTTCCCTATCTTTTTCAATCTCAACAATTTTAAACACGAAACATTCTGGAAACCCATGTTTCTATTTCTACATCATCTCCCGTCATCATCTACAACCCTCCGCTCTTCCTAGCTCTTTTACCTGTTTCCTTAAACATTATTACCACTTTTCCTGACATGTGTAACCAGGACGAAAACATCTCATACCCATTTAGTACCGAACAAATTCATAACAAGCGGAATGAGCCAGGACTACAAAAAGATTGTCCTCTTTCCTTCCTTCTTCAAGTCCAAACAGCAATTCCTCACAGGTATTCCTCAAATACCTTCGCATCTTCTCCGGCCAAATCTATAAATCTTTCAGCATAACTTCCTGTCACTCTTAAAATCTTCACATACTCGTATGATTTCACTCTTCTTACTCTCCAACAGCTCGTAAACCAAGTTAATTGTCTCCCTTTTTCTCCACAACTCCTCACTCCTCCTCTCGACCTAAATCATTAAGGCCAGGGGGTCCCTCCATTCCAGGTAGAACGCATCACTGTACATGCAGATGAGACCAAGAAATTTGGCTACGCTTCTTCGTCCAAGAGGCATTGTTAAGATTCTTGTGAGTCGTCCGTATTGTCAGATTTGCTACACCTTTCAATATTTTGTCATAATAAGTGCGGCGGGATAGATTTCCTTGATTTACGCCCCCGAAAAGGGAATTAGGCTTGCGAAATTACGGGCCCCCTCTGGCGGAACAAAATTGATGGCATATATGTTACACTTATTTTCTGCTTTTCCAGTTAACTTTGTAGCCATGCCGTAACACGTTTGAAGTTGTGCTAGAATTCGGTGAATATAATTTTATAATCTATTAACCGGCTTACCTTTCATTGTTTGTACTGTATTTCCCCGTAGCATGAGCAGTTTGCCCGAGTTTTTAGAAGAGCTGCTTTTTACAGCTACCGTTTATCAAGTACAGAGCTGGGGCTTTATGAAAATATTTTATGAAAACATTAAAAAGTATATCTTGCCGTCTCCTTATGACATGATGAAACTGAAGTCTCTGTTACATCTACATCCCGGGTAAGATTTGGCGGTAGACAGCGGTAGGTGATGCTGTAATAGCGTGGCAGAACACCCGCAGCCAGCAGCTAAATGTTTCGTCTAGAGTTTCGTCACCCGTGTCCGAGTGTCTGTCTGAGGAAGAAAGGATTGAGTTTAGTTAAGGGCTGAAATGTGTGGGGTTCTCTTTTCATTCTTGATATTATTTACTCTTTTACCTCTCCTTCTCCTCTCGTCCTCTCATGTCCCGATGTCCCGCCTGTCTATTTTCTTCTCTTCTTTCACTCTTGTTCGTCTTGCTCCTGTTACATTTCTTGATTTCCATCCTCACATCTTAATCTCTTCAATTCTAATCTTTATCACCCTCTTTCCCGACTAACCATCCATGTAGTACATGATTGCCGACTTGTTAGCCCATGTCCCACCCAACACATGTCACATATGTCGCAGTCTTTTACTCCAATCTCCGTGTCTTCATCTCCCCGCACTTAACTTGCCTCCTCCTCTTGTTAACTCGGAGGAAGAAGAAGTTCAAGACTAAAGAGGACGGAGAGAACAGAGCTCCTAGTCATTTAAACAAAGTCAATGGGGGAATAACAAAATAACTGTTTGTACACAACTGTCACACTGACTCCCGCTTCTCTCCTGTCCTACTCCAATCTCAAATTTAAGGGTTAGCGGCGGCAGCGGATGAACTAACTAAGTCAACATCTTCTAAATATGTCAATCCCCGGGCGATGTACATTCCCACTTGTCACAGGAGTTTGTGGTGGTGTAGCTTGAGAGATGATCCCGCATCTTGCTCATCCTCTTTCCTTACTCTCTTCATCTCTCCACATCTTTTACCTAGCCGAAAAATAAATGATTCACTTCTCCTCCACTCCACCGCCCCATTTACCAATCATTCCACCAGGACCAGCATGTCTTTATCTCACCATCATCACATCATCCTCTCCTCCTCTTCTTCTATTATATTACCACGACATTACCCAGTCGTTTTACAGCTAACTAGACCTCTTATCTTGTTCTCTACCAATTTATCCTACAAAACCATGGATTGACGACTCACTTATCAACTACCACATGATCTATTTGTAAAACTAACTCATCTAACTTTAACTATCGCTCTATCCTCCGACCCAATAGAAAAATAAAATTTTTACGATATTTATCCTGCAATAATTTTTGGATTATTACCTCACCGAGGTCACGGTAGCTGCATTTGTATTATCAGCCGGTCTTACCTAAGTTCCTCCTAAACTGCTGATTTCTGTTGGCATGCATAGCATTCCACCTGAACAAAAAATTTGCGAAAATGACAAAGGGTTGCCGGGATCATTTCAGCATGGAATTTTATATTTGCAGGGATTATGCTGAATTTTTCTGTCAAAAAATACCTTGAAATAAATCTTTCGCTCCCGTTCAGAGTCGGCAAGGAGACTATTGCTCGAGTTACTCGAGCATTTGGACTCGATAGCAACGCTCCGAGTGTTTCGTCATATAACTGACTGCGAGTAAAAGTTTTATTATGAAAAGATGATTGCTGGCCTGTAATAGGTGTTCACTCTTCTATTTTTCGTAAAGTATTTCATGATTCCAGTTTGAATCATATTTGAATCTTGTACAGATTGACGAGCTTAAAATTTGAGCCCTGACCACTTGATTATAACCTCCCCAGATGGGACAACAAGATAGGGAATGAAAAATATCAGAGCTTATTTATAAAATGAAAGTGTCATTAATAAATGTCATCTCTGCAGCAGAGACTCTGCTCCTGTTGTCTGTTGTCAGTCATCTCATAACATGAAGTGCGGCGAATTCCTGTAAATGCAACATGTCTGCCAAACAATTCATTAGATGACTCTGATGCTGAGGACTTGATTATTACTCGGAGTTGTTTATGTGAGGGAAAGCAGTTGACACTTGCCAAGAAACTGAGAGATTTTGAATAACAATATGCAGTATGAAATCGGGATTGGGCTAACTCTGCTGACCCCGATACAATATTAATTCACCTCCAATCCGATTGGATATTGGATTACTTCCATACCTTTCCGTTAGATGCGCATTCTTTTGTCTCACGATTTCAATTATTTTCTTTAGTCTGAGAAAACACCGGAGGTAAGACGAGACGAGGGACTGTACTTGTACATAGGGAATACTGCCACGAAGCATCTTCCCGATTCCCCCTTTTCTCTCCGCAGTGTTTAATCAAGGAGTTTTGAAGTTTTTCGAGGATGTAAATCTTAATTACAAGCCCACCTAGTTATGATAAACAAATTCCTATTTTTTCCACATTTTTTCTTCCTGTCTGGCCTAGCGATTGAGGAATAACAAGTGACTCTCAACTACGAGTCATAGCGGCTCTCTTCTTCCACCTCCTTTACATCTTCATTTACTTCTACCTGTTGGATTTTGGTTGAAAAAAACTAAGGAGAAGGATCTGATCCTATACTACATCCAAGAGAACGCAAAGGAAACAAGGGCTCATAATGAATTAAGGTTGATCCGAAGTTAAAGGATGCAAGCGTTTCCTTATGATGAGAGAGACCGCAGAGGGTGATGAGTGTAGAAAAGCAAGGGTTGCTGTAGGACGGGTCTCGGAGTATGTTTTAAATATATATTCTCTGCTAGTTTGCCTCCTGGTTGTGAGTGAAAGAAAAGGCTCCCTTTGTTGGCTCTACCACCAGGTTAATAGAGTCTCGTTGGGAGATCATGAGATAATTTAAAGGTTCAAATAGAATCCATGCCAAGAGAATAAGGATTAACCATAATTATCCTCCCGCTCCGAGCGAGGAACATTGTATGTGGCAATTCTCCTCCCAGCAAAACGCATTCCTCACAACAACCACCAACATTCTCAACACACAAGAAGAGAAAGATTATTACCAGGATCATCATGATCATCATTATAACTATTATTATTATACGCAAACCTCCCCGTGTGTGTTCTCAGACTTCTTCATGGATTATACTCACCTGGAAAAACTAAAACACACACCATATGCTCCCTCTGAGCGCTAAGCAAAGCAACCATCCTCCTCCCCTTGTATCTCTATCCCCTTCCCCCGTCTTTTTCTTACCTAATTGAAATTTTCAAAGCCTGTATTTAAAACATTTGTACATTCAAACCCCCATAGTCCGCCATGACATACACAAGTTCACTTTACAACAATCCTCTCTCCTATCTTTCCATCCCGAATATCCACACGCTCCACATACAGAGAAAACAACTAAACAATGCACATCTTGTATCCCATTTTCATCCCCTTCTTACACAGCAATCTAAACTAAAGGTTACAACATACATCTTTCTCATTTAACAAGACATCCTCCTCAAAGAAAATTATCATCTCCCTTCCTTCCTGCTCGCTTGTCAGTCATTCAAACAAGGATACTTAGGACTCTCTGAACATTGTCGTATTAGTTACTTTTAGTAGACTCAGTCTTGCCCATTCTCATTCACCCCCGCCATCAGCCCACTTCCTACTGTACTCCAGTAAATCTTTATTATTGTATATCAACCAAAACACATCCCTCCAAATAAATAGAAAAGTCAGTGAACAACTCCCAATTATTTACATCAATTAACTCGGATTCTAAATATTTGTGTTACAATTTCCTTATAGCCTAATCCACTTAACTACCGTTGGCTTTTCAGTGCCAACAACAATAACAAGCCCTATGCGGGCAAATCAATTCAACCCGGATAACAATAACCTGCCTACTTGTGTTCTATTAGTTAACCTCCCCAAGCAGGATTGACCTGGTATTGACTTCAGTTAGCTAGAATTCATTGTCTTTTTAGGTTAGGTCAGCGCTTAACATTGTATTGTAGTCTAAAATGTTGGCGATCACCTAACTTGTTCCTGATTGATTGGTAAATGCCTAGTTTTGGCTGCAGTCAGCAATAAGAGTAGCATAGCCATGGGAACATGTTTGACGGGCAGTTTTTCAGGTCTCGAGACAATGTTGAGAGGTGTAGGGAGGAGCATTCTCTTTCTACGGCTTAATTAATATATTGGAGCTGGATAAAGCTTTGTTACTGATATACTACTAAGTCCTGGAGCTTTTGAAGGAGGGAACAAGTTAAGGATGAGCGCTTGACCTTTCTACCTGAGAGGGATTTATCCTGGTTTTGTGTGGAAGAGGACAGGTCGACGGAGATGAGAAGGATGGATGAGGAGACTGGCGTAGTGGTGGTGGTCGATGAAAGGTTTTACAAAAGGTTATACAATTTCCACGTCATCTTTTCAGTTAACTGACCGGAGCAACTGTCAAAAAAGGGCCACACTTTAAGTACCCCCTCCTACTACGCTCATAACGAGGTGGAGTGGCGTGCTAAGCATCACCCTACACGACGTTAGGTGTTGCTATCCTCTCCCTTTCTTGGCTGGAAAAAACAGACTCCTGTTTTCACCTTATCAATTATACAGATTATCTTGTCCACTACTACTCTCATCATCCCTTCTCTTCCTCCTCTGAAACTCCCAACCCCAACCGTCCGGCATTCATTTATCCCTTCTAACAAGAGTTATGATCCCTCTTCATCTTTTAGTCTCCTCTCCCTTACTCTTTCAATTTACCTTCTTCATCTCCCGCGCTCTCTCTCTGTTTCTCATCTCCTAAATATTATGTGCACACGCAGATATTACATGAAGAAATGCATTTTCTACGAATCCCTTGGCTTACAGACAAATGGACCACCCTGTTTTCCATTTTACACTTAAAACAAGAGTCCATCTCTGCTAGCAATCCTTCCAACCCCCTCTACCTCTTTCTCTCTATATGCAAGTTTATCTTCTAGGTTCAGCTCACCTTCGTCTCATTTACTATACCTCCGTTCCCCCGTTCTGTTATTTCTCGTTCCCCCGTTCTGTTATTTCTCGTTCCCTCCGCTTGTGTGCTTCCTAAATGTGTCTCTTATTTTCTGCTAAAAATCACAACTTGATAACCATCACTCCCCCTCTTTCCGTATTTTAAAAACTTGTCCTGAAAAATAGAAGATGAAGCCATCAAGAAGACTAGTTTGTCTAAACATCTACGGCTCAAAACACACATCACATGAGCATCCTTTCATTACGCTTTTCAATGACGCATGATTTATGGCACTCAATCATCCCTGTCGTCCTTCCCGGCAGAGAAGATGATCATGTTTAAAACTCTGCCACCAAGCAAGCCATTCAATCAATGAACTCCATCCCTTATCACGTCATCCACCCTGTAATTAACAACATCTCAATTCATCCTCACTTCCTTCCTTTTCTGAATGGGTATGCTTCTTTTCCCAACGCAGCCCAGATTCCCTTCAATCTGCCCTCTTTCCCCTAAATCATCTTCAAGCCCACCTATAATTAGTGTGTACTAGATTTACACAAATATAGCCCTAAAGCTGTCACCATTATAACAGTTGTTAACGTGCAAAAAGTAAAAAAACTTCCCCATTCTTTTTCAGAGGAGTGCAGTCCTCATCTTCTTGAAGATACTTAATATCTTCTATAGGAGTCAACGTAAGCAACCGTTGTGTGGCATAATAGAGGGGAAAAAGGTTCATCTTTAATCATTTCTTTTCCATTGAAAATTGCAACTTTTTCAAAATTTCCTCAAGGGCTTTCCGTAAAGCGTATATAATATGTATCTATAGGTAGCCGAATGAAGTGGATGATTTATTTCTCGAGTTTCATCAAATTCTCATCAGAGTATAGCTGAAGAGATTGTTTCTGGCCTGGCCCCCAAAATTGTAATTATCGTCTCAGTTATTCGCGCTATAAGCATATTTCAAAACGCGAACCGGAAACGCAGGCAATGATCTTATACGGGGCTGGCACTATTCCTCCAGATAAACACATGGTGCATTACTGCCGTCAGAGACTTGACATTTACTATACAAGCCTGATTGGATCCACGGCTCATCGTTAATTAGTGCACTCCCTGACTGCTCTTCACATCTGTCTCTGTATTTCATGTCAACTTTATATCCTCAACGCTTGAAATGGAGCACTTGAGTACAGGCAACGTCTATGCGATAACTAACTATAACTGTCCTTCTTTCGCAGCGCTTCCACTTAAAAACGTTGCTTGCGGACAAATATGAACATTCTGTTTCTCGAAATGCTTTAGTCCTTGCCATCTCATTTATGTCGTGGAAAATAAGTTTCTCCTGCTCCGCCCTCTCTTCCAAGGCTTGAAAGAAAGGGATGGCACTGAATTCCACAGGAAGATTTTAGTCCTTTTGTAATTTCCTCTGAAGCAATTCCAGAAAATTATCTTTTGGGAAATGAATTGGGTACGCTGCTACTGATTAAGTATTGAAGACAGTACAACGTATATTTTTACAACTTGAAGCCGATAATTAACAACCGTTGGCAAGGGTTCAATTAAGTTGGACGGATGGGAAAGTACCTGGGGAAAATATCGTTTTTCAAATAAGTACTGCTTGGATTTTAGCTTGGAGTTCTGAATAACTCTGTTTTTTAATGCCAAAGATTTGTGGAATGCAATTAAAAATGTGTGTTTTAAGTTATATTTTCTATTTACTTCTCGAATACAGATATGCTGATATACCCAGACATTTTGGCACTGCGATGGCCAGATTTGGATTGAGTACAAGGTTTGGTTAAAAAATGCTTCAGCTTTTGATCTGACACTTTCTTTAGAATATCGTCATGGGCGGAAACTCGGAATTTCGGATTTATGTGGTCGGAACCCTGCACTTTGACGGAGTCAAAGTTTGAAGAAGGGAAGTAGGAAGAATTGATTGCGCGGTTATTTATGGAGCGTAATGGAACCGGAAGAAAGTTTCATTCAGTTTGCTGCTCGCTTTTCCGGAGGAGACGGTGTATTCGCAAGCGAGAGGGAGTTTAGCTATCCGTAGCCTTTGTATGCAATGTATCAAACTATCTCAGCGAAGCGTGAACCGGGGTGATGACAATGCTAATTTTGCTAGCATGCAGTGATTCTCCCCAGTACATGAATAAATATTCGGATGAACACAGTCAAACCAGCAGCATGCATCCTTGCAACCCGAATCCCATACCAGTTTACCCAATTTAAAAAGCCGGGACAGTTTAGAAAAAAAACCGACGAGGATGATGAAGAGCATTCATGAACTTTCATCCAACACTTGATCATCATCCCTCCAGAACGATTTGTACCCTCTTCCGCCCGCCACCAACATTGCAGAAATCCTCTCACATTTCAATTTATTTCCCAGCTTACTTAGATTCAGTCCTCTATAGTTCCTCTAGCTTTACCAGCAACGTTAAATTTCTCATAGGATTTTCGTCGTCGAATCCGGTGAGAGCGGGGTGAGTTGAATGGCGTATAGGATGTCAGAGGCAGGGAGGAATTATTACCTTTTCCCCTCTAAACTACCGCTGTCCTAGTAACCGGAAGTGAGGAATTGATGGAGGACACGCGCCTCTTGAGTGCTTGGAACCATCCACTGGAATAACCAATTCTTCCTATTCATTTGCCATTATTCGCGCAATCACTTTCTCCACCCGTTTTCACTCAACCCAAACCCTCCTCCATTATCCCTCCACCTAACCCTTATCCCCACAACCGTTCCGCTAGGAAGGCTCGGTCAAAAAGGTCCTTCCCATATATTACTCTATGCCTTGTCTACGTAACATATATTACACGTAGCAGTCTATAGCTACAAGACAAGGACCCTCTTCAGAATGTATCCACCAACATAAACTTCATACTGCCCTCTGTACCAGTACTTGCTTATAAGCGGTACGGAATTTCGGCACACGCCGTAACATAAAAGTCAAGAAGTACTTTGTAAACATTCACCAATGCTTTTACATAATCCCGCGCTACAAAAGTATCCCGGCAACTTTAAGAAGGAAACCGATTAGGATTTACAATTCAGAAACGGATTTTATCCCAGGGATCCCTTTCCTTCTATCCTGTCATCGACCCACTATTCATATAAATATTCGCCTAGCACGCGTCTCTAATTTGTTGTCATCCATTATGCTAATAATTCCACAAGCTATACCCTCCACCCTAGGCAATTCAGAAAGGCCCTTAAACGACCACCTTGGTTTGGGAGCGGGAAGTGGAAAATTCTCCATAATAATACCTCAGTCTACACATCATCTTATTTTATTTTCATATAGCATATTCTATCCGTGAGCACAATCTCGTTTCCCTTCAAAGCTTACACTGATTTCAGAAACAGGTTCACCACTTGAGAGAAAATCACGCAATCACAATCATAATATTATCCACTAATCTTACATCAAAATCAGCTCAATCCATCCACGTTTTAACAAAACTACTACCGAATAATACAGAGGAAAGTCACGCCAACTTTAATTTTTTGGAAACAGCAACAAGCAAGCTTTCTCAACAAATTATTCAAACGGAATAATCTTGCACTTACAATAACCCTTTTGATACAAACCTTTTCTTCCCTTGAACAAAATTCGATTCTCCATCCGTCATTGCTTCCATTTTATCACACTTTTTTGAAGTATTTTTATTTATCTGCATAATCAGAATTCAAATCCTTTTATACTTTCTCCCGTGAAACTTTCCGACATATCCTAAGTCAGCTCTCAGGAAGAAATATCTTCGGTTTATGCCCCTTTCTCATCCGACGACCCGACCTTCAATTAACGTTTACAGCTCTTTGGGAATCTAAATACAAAATTCGGATAAAATTACCCGCTAAACTCATTACACCCCATTGCACTTTAACTCTTCTCTTGGATTCCTCGAGCCGATTCTCAAAGACCCGGCAAGGGTTTGGGGTCCGTGATATTATAAGGAAAATACGAGCAACTACCCGTAAGAAATTAGCTGATCCCAACATAAACTGGGTTAGAGAATCCCAACCTTGGAAGTTCTCAAGCCCTTTTAATAAAATCAAACAATCAAGTTAATGTTATGCCAAATTAGAAATAAGGGTAGGTTAATCTTATCATACGGGAGCTGAAGTGCAGAAGCGATTTTCATGATCCACGTTACGAAATCCGTCCCAGTTTATCCCTTGAAGGACCTTCGTGTGAATTCCGGGTGGTTGGATGCAAGTATATATACACAGGGTAGGGAGAGGAGCAATAATAAGCTGGTTCTTAATAATTTTGACGAGGTCATAAATCCAAAGAGAGGGTACGGAATCCACACGTCATCAGCTTCCCTAGGACTAGAAATGATGAAAAGGAGTAGGATTCAATATTTCCCCTTTTCCCAACAATAGCCATTCTCTTCCCTGTCATCCAGCGTGTGCTCTCCACATTATTTTATCATACTCTCTCAACATCCCGTATCTATCCTCTATTCCTATAACAATCAAACAAACAACCCAGAAAATATTATGGTCATGCACACTTACAAATTTCTACAAAAAATCCATCTTTTCCAAGGGACCCCTCCCCGGAGTTTCTTCCCACCGTTTCCCAATGCGGAAACCTAGTACTTAGTACTGCTCCAGGATAGACTGCGGAACTTGAAAAATCCCGGTGGTGTTCTTTCTCATTGAACTCTCTTGTACTTTTACCGCTAAAATGGAAAGAGCGGGTATATGTGAATCCGGGGAACTTAAACTACACCAATTCTGGCTCTAGCAGTAGAAAGAAGCATGGTAAGTTCCCGGCCAGGCGGGAGTTTGGATAAAGGGACTGCAGGGCGGGTGAGAAGGACTCGCGTTTTCCCTAAAAGCATCATCTAGGAGGAAGGAAGAGCGAAAATTCATTTTACACAATTCCAGTTTTACCGGGAAGTGAAAACTATGTGAAAAGCTTCAAGCTTTTAGTTTGTATACTAAAGAGTAAGTTTCAGGACTCTTCACCAATTCTCCCCACTCATTTCATTCCACATCTTCACTTACGGAGGATAAGTAAGCCATACCCGGTCGGTCCGTAGTCGCTTGTCCCTGCCTGACTCGTTCCTCGTCCCAACTCTCCCAACAAGAGAAATCGGCAACCGGGAAACTTAACTTATCAATCTATTCTATTCCCGGATTCGCGGCAGGGGAGAACCTAAATAGTTTCTCCGTTTTTCTCCTCGTCGTCTCCCGTCCACATTTTATAATTCGCATCTCTCTCTCTTTCTCTCTTCATCTCCCCTGCTTTTCACTTTTCCTTTTCCTCTATGTTCTATATCCCTCTATTCAGTTCCACCTCTCTCCATGCCTGCCTATCTTTCAAAGCAAACTTCTTTTATGGGAAACTAGTTGTCTGTGCCCTGGTCCTTGTGTAGCAGAAGCAGAGGAGTTTGACAAGTAGAAGAAGAGTAAAAGTCAGGATGCTTTCATCAATTCTAATAGCTTTTAACTTTCCACCCCAATCTCATCCCGTCTCTTTTCTCCTTCCCTGGATTTCACCAAACAACAATCAGACCATTCAACTGACCGTCACCCCCATCCCAAACAGTCCCATCTCCTATTATTTCCACATCCCAGTCAGTCCCAAGTCCCGTGTATATAAAGTTTCTTCTTCACCCGCTATTTTCTAAATTAACCTTCGGAAGCCCTTGGAATTTTCGCCAAAAATCATACCCATGACCAACTCCATAAACTGGAACTCGTAAACAACCTGAAATTTTTTTGCATGTATGCATGCAAACCATGCCTCGTTCCAAAATATGCGAATATGCACGGCGTGTCCGAGATAGCATGAAGTATTCCATGTCATTCCTTCTAGCTGACCTTGTGAGGGTATGTTTGCTTGGACAGGTTTATTGAGCGCGGAGACATGGATCAGTGTACATGTATGAGAGAAATGTCTTTGAAATTGGCCACAGGATAGCAAAACAAACTTTTACAGTCGATCCAACTATCCTTTGAATTAAACGGAAAGGCAGGCGTTGACCCATCCGTATCGCTTTCGCTATCCGTCTAACTGGATTTCATTTCCAACTCTCCGTGCACACTTAGGAAATTACCCTGAATGATGACCATCCTTCCGTATTTGTTTATCCGGAACTCTTCGCGGTGGGCAGTCAAGTGAAAATGAGCGCATCCAATGGCTTTCAATAAGTTTTATTCTTCTCATTCAATCAATCTATATCCTATTTCAACCCGCCCCTCCCCCCATCACCTTATTATACCTTCCAACTCCCACGCGTCCAGTCCACAATCGCCCGCTTCTCTCAACCGAAACGCTCCATTGTCAGCGTGTTCGATGATGACCCAAAGCTCGTCCTCCTTCTCCGTCCTCCGATTCGGAATCATCCACAATAATCCGCCCTCACTCTAACGATCCATATTTCACTATCATACGCTCCGCGTCAACTCCATTGACATCCTCTGTCCACTTTTCGCCACACTTTTCTATTCTCGTTAGCGCGTATACCTTCTCCATTGATATCCTTGACACGTAATTCAAGCTTTCTAAATTGTTATACATGGACAACAAAAACTACCGAGAGGTGTTTCTAGTATCCACGCAAAGATTGTACACTTCAGACGGGGTACGGGGTGGGCCACTTTGACAGCTTTTCAGACTTAGCGCGCAAGTCCATCAGACTAACAGCGTAACAACATCATACTTTTCCATTTAGGGGGAAGAGTAGCAGGGTTGCATTAGCAAACACTTTGAATTTCGCCAAGGAAGTTCGAATCTGTACGTGCCAACGAGTTCAGAGTGCGGTTTCCCGCATCATCATAAGCATAATGCTCGCTTGGACGGATGAAAACTAGGTCTTGAATTCTTGAAATAGTCATTGAGTTGTTGCCAAGAGTTTACATTGACCTCCCTCACTGCTGTGTCATATTTTACATGAAAGCTAGAGGTACATTAATATAATATAAAATTCGCCTACACTGTCTACAATTTCTACAGGGTCAGACATGAAGTCTAGAGTAATTACTGGTTCACCTATCATGTCATCCCTTCGAAACTATAGCCTTCAACCCATAAATTCTTCAAACGGCTGACTTGCAAAATGACAAATTATCTAAAACCGTTCAAAAATTCAAAGCCATGTTCAAAAATTGAGATTTACAAGAGTTTCCAATGTTGAAATAAAACTACAAGAGAGGAATCTCTGGCATGTCTCATTGACACACAAAGGGCTTGAAAAGCAAAATTTAAGATTTCCTAAAAGTGACGATCAAGGATGAGGACATTTGAGAGTGGAAGACATGGATGGCTATTGTCTCAGGGAATGAATTTGTCAAAGTCATGTGTCTCTAATCTTTCAAATTTTTTCCAGCCGCCCTCAAACATGTGTATAATGAACTAAGTAATCTATAACAATCCTCCTCGGAGCTACCGTAGCAACATTATCTATTATCTCTGCCTACTTGAATCCCTTTGTTCTTTGATCTTTCCATTCCCATCATTAATAACATTTTTTCTTGCCCCATCCCTAATCAAGTTAAGGTAGTAGAAGAGCGGTGGCGGCGTCGGCAGTGGCAGGCAGATAGGTAAGTTGACTCCTTCCTTTTGCCTCCGTAGTCTTGAGTCTCCTATCCTGGCTGGATGAAGATCTCCTCCTCATCCTCATCGTTTGTCCTCTTCCTCAAATCACATCTTTCCTGCATAACCAACATACCCTTTGTAATCTTCCTAAACGGACAGAAATACAGGTAAGAAGAACCTTCTGTCCGTTCTATCTCATATAAGCAGTATAACGCAATCCTTATCAAAATTCAACAAAAGTTTATGCGTCGCTTTTTTCATTCCAAGACGCATACCTTTGCGCTCCCACCCTATAGTTTCTGTTTCTATTCAATTTCCCCGCATATCATATCACATCCCATCCATCCCCCCTACAATGGACCAGCTATGGATATTAGATATGATACTCGAATAATCCTTCCCAATTTATTACAATTTTTCACTCTTACTTACTACAAACCCTCCTCCAAACCACCTTACCCATCCCAAGGTATATTAATTCTTTATCTCTCTCCTCGCCTTTGCTCCAGTGTTTCTTTCAAAGCCAGGAGTCAGTCAGACAGTCGTCATCAAGCTTGTAAATGATGTTAGCAAAGCCCAGCAAGGAACACATGACTCTCTCTGACCATTCCGTCAGACTTTTACCATGTTAACAGTTCTCCTCCGTCCCAATAATATTTATACAAATCCAACCGACTAACAACTGCCTAATAACACTTTGAGCCGTATCATTTAAATCTCCACATGTAAATTCAACCGAATCACCATATCAAATTTACCACGGAGTTAATAGAGTAACAGTAGTCATCCAAAGATTCTCTTACGGACGTGACTCTCCATCCCAAGTTTCCTTATCATTCTGTCCTGTGACTATTGATCATTGACTATGTTACAGCCGAAGAGATGAACCCGACAGATGAGCAAATCCCGTTTTCTCTAATACCTTCTCCCTCCGAAATAATTACAGACTCGGATGAGAATAAATATCATTGGAATTTATTTATCCTTTCCTAAATTATACACTTCTCTGCTCCAGATGAGGCGTTAAACTAATAGAAAGTCTACACTAGAATTAGTTAAACAAGCAGAGAAGATCAATTCAAATAACAGCATCCAACACTATCGCAGCCCCATCAAATCCATATCAATAAAGTATACACCAACTTCCATCACTCATCATATCATAGATTCACCTCCTTTCTACGTTCTAGCCTCCAGGCAAGAAGGCAAGCAGATAGGTGGCAAGTGGCAGGCACATCCTTACATCTCCTCTCATCTTGCACCTTCCAATCCTCCTAGCATCCATAAATTCTTCTCCTAACAATGCCATAGGAAAGTGCGAACAAGAGATTCCGCAGAAAAAATTACACAATTAATGAACACAAATCATCCGCAAAAATCACAGCTTAAGTGCAACCCAGCAACACCAGTTCAAATCCCAGCACCACTTCATCCCACAGCCTGACTTGAAATATCCTTAGGCAAATCAAACTCTGTAGTTTACTCACGTCCATCCAAACCATCCGCCCCATCACTATACACTATGTACAAACTACGTTATAACTATTATCATTATTTGCTTTCTTTTTTATCCAAAGTCTCCTGCCATTCAAATTCAATCACCAATTCACCCTCCTCCTTCCCAACGTCCTCATCTCCTTGTATTTTCTCGCTATCATCCCATCATTTTATTATGTACATCCCCGTCAGTTTTATCTGTCAAAGAATATTGCAATTGCAACAAGAACCGAGTAATGATCAAACAATTCCCTCATGTCAAGCATCTCTCTTCATTCGCGTCTCAATCACAGAATTATGTGCCCGGTCAAATATAGTTCCTTAATTGTTTTGATCCTCTGTTAGTAAACGGAACCCAAAGCGATGAATTCTTTTAAAATACTTGTCAATGTTATATTTTTAATTGCACCCGCCCTTGGGAAATATCTTCATTTTTCTCGATTCATGTATTCGTGTACAACTGTAATTATGAATTTCTTCCAATCCTTCCACAAACTCTGAAGTTAACCTGAATACTTTGTAACTTTTATTCCAGCTTCGTGGTTTATGCATGATAATGCGCTTTGTTTAATAACTTAAAATTTTTAGCCCTGTAAAATCTTCCCACAATTAATGCCGCCACGAAACAGTAAAAGCACATGGCGTTTAATTGTTTGAGAATTTACTTTATTCAGTTGCACGCAATGCATCTATTCGTTGTAAATTCAAAGCGCTTTAGACCAAATGTAAAACAATTGCGTTATAGTTATAGGCGCAAGTACTCAAGTCCCTCGTTAATTTAGATAGTACCTACCTAGTATATAGTATAATAACACGCACTGTGCTTCAGTGAAGCTTAATTGGTACACAATAGAGAAAATCCTGTAAAACCGTTTTAAGCATTTCATTATCGCAGTGTAATGTGATGACAGCCGTCGGTTGGAGGCGGAAAAGGCAGACGAGGACGAGAGGGAAAAGCTATAGTGTATAGGGTGGGGAAAATGCATATAATTTCAAGCTCATCTTGTCCTCACGTTTAGTCATTCCTCCAGAAGTTACATAAGATTCAGCAATTCAAGTATAAAACAAGTTAATTCGAAGTCGGCCGGTTTCAAGAGCGCAAGAGGAGGGAAAACTGACCGTAGGATATGTACTCTCATGGCTATATAGTTATTTAAAAAGGATTTAAGGATTCAAATAACATGAGATCTCCTTATGACTCCTGACTCGTAGAGCTGGTGAGTGACGGCTTCTGGGAAATTAGTATATAATGGATGGTAAGTGGCTCTAATAAAAGTAAGTGCTATACCTTATCATAACTCCTGCCCACACAGGCAGGAAACTTCACATCAAGTCTTTGTTAAGTAGAAAAGGAAGTGGGAAATTATAATGCTCCGCAAAATTCTCCTCCCTCCCACCAAGCAAGCAACATTTCTATAAAACAGTAACAAATTGCTCCCCATCCCCCAAAATAACAAGCTTCAAGCCTAACAATATTTCCTCGTATTAAAATCGTATCCATATTAAAACCCACCTCACATGAAAAAGTACAAAAAGTACCACATGGAGTCAAAAGCTATCCTCTGCAACCAGGCAAACCCCAACATGGTTTGTGCTTTTTATTGTCCTCCGGATTCTCATAGAAGCATATAGCTTTTTAGGCTTCTTCTTGTTCCTAAAAGGAATCATGTGTCACATTTCTACCTCCAAGGCTGTACCCCCTTATTACGCTAGCATGAGGAGCAGGAGCTATGAGGTCTTGCTACTTATGATATCGTATCCATCCATCCGTCCCTCAAGTCCTAACTGTCAAATACCTAGCTGCTCAGCGTCCTTAATTTCCTTTTTTACATCTGCACGCAAATGCAAAAGGAAACAATAGCATGGTTGTGTCCTTACCGCTTTTCTCGAATCCTATTCAATCCCTGTGAGATTCTCATGCAATCAAAACTGTCGTCATTCACGTGTGTGGACAGTGGACAGGCTCTCCGTCCACATCTCCTAGCCTCAACTCTTAGTTGGGATTCTAGTAGAACAATAGTTCTGCCACCCCTATCATGTGACAAATCCACTTCCTCTCACCTTCCCCACACCATTCTTGTGGTTTTATACAACAGAGGCCATCATTAGCACACAGCGCCTCCCACCGCACAATCTCGTGTCTTCTCATCATCCCCGCCCAACAAATTGTATAAATAGAATCAGATTCAAATAACACACCGAATTTACACAATTGCCTACACATTTCCCTTAGCTATGGTTTTAAAACTGGTCTATATAGTCTTTTTGTCAAAGTCTAAACTACCCCCCACCCGCTTTGCCACACCGCTTCTAGTCGTTTGCGTCCCTACTGTAAATTAACTTGGAGCGGATTATAGACTCATGTTCAGCGTTCTTAACGTCTTCCCACCTAATCCTAAGATTATAGTAGCTGTCGCTGTCACCATATCTCTGTTGAACATCATTGGACATCCCTCCTCCGTCATCACTCTACCCCAAATTATTTAGTCCTTCTTCTTTTTGCTCTTCCCAATTCGGAAGGTGGCTGATAGTATCCGCCCGGGAACAAAAAAGAGTGAGGCAGTGGGACAAATCCATCCAGGTGGAAGCGTATAGTATTCCATCCTAACCGTCCCTCGTGTACTACCAGTGTAAAGTGTAGGAAACCATTTTGTTCAAACCCCCCTTTGTTTTCATAACTTTTATCAACAATTACACTCCCACAATTGACAAAACTACAAATAAATCCCATTTTCCCACAGCTCTCACTCACAGAGAGGAAGAAACCAAGAGCTGAACCAATATAACCGCAATTATACACAGGGATATCCAATCAAACAAATTTTTCCCAACCGTTTTTCCAAACTCGCTCCCATTCAATACAATACAACGCTACAATGCACCATATAATAGCATATCCCCTTTCACGAAACCGCTAGTGGTTAACAGCGTAGATGTCGTGTCGTTTCAACAACAGCATAATTTTTCCAACCATTTCCTTCCATATTTTTCTTTTCGTTAGCCAACAAACGGTGAAGTAAACCATGATCAATTATTCAACGGCTGCTCTCTACTAACGGCTGACGTTGCCTACGGAGAAGAGAAGTGCAGTTTGCTCCAGTATAATCAGAATTCATTTTCTTCTGTTTTAAAACTCGGAATTATTTTCATAAGTTTCTCAAGAGAGGATAAAACAAAGTCACGCGTGGGCTCATCTGTTCGGTTGTTGGTTAGAATTTAAATATTGAGTTAATTGTCATGATTTTACTCAGTTTCTGAAACTCTAATGATAGCAAAGAATTAACTGTTTCCGGACATTTTTGAACTCATTTATGAAGCAATAATTAAGATAAAACTAAACACGGCTACAGCTGTGTGTGAAGCTGTCGTGAATATAATTAAATGTAGCTGTAGTTATATAGTTATATTAATAAGTAATTACCTTGTATGCATTCGTCTCAGTGAAATACAGCTTGAACGGCTTTCAAAAATTACTGATTTATTCGAGTAAAAGGCTAAGCGTATTTATTTTCAAGAACACAACTCCAGGCGTTAAGGCCCATTTCCTACCCTATAGTACAGAAAACTAACCCCCAAACCTAGTTTCATCTTTTGCGGAGAGAGGGCCACACAAGCTCCGTTCAGCATTCGCGTCCTTCATGCAGTAGTCGGAAAATAGACTCCAACACAAGTCCGGCTCTTCATGTGCGTGTAGCTAGCTTTTCAATATTCAAGCTTCCATATTTTCCAGTCTTTAGCAAATTAATTACTGATTTCAAGTTTGAATTTGAGCAAAAGCAAATAGTAAGTAAAATGAGCCCTACTAGTTTTACAAACATCTATAGCCATGCAAACGCATGTAACGCCATTCGCTGTTATGAGCTGGACTTCTGATTCCAATTCCATCAAACAGTTTCGTAAA
Organism: Sminthurides aquaticus; assembly: GCA_906901655.1. NCBI lineage: Eukaryota > Metazoa > Arthropoda > Collembola > Symphypleona > Sminthurididae > Sminthurides > Sminthurides aquaticus. The sequence continues at coordinate 2,707,458 of CAJQTT010000001.1, forward strand.
CATGCCAAATTATGTCGAAAATATAATCAATAATCAAATATGATCACATACGTGCAACATACCGTATGGTAGTCCATCCAAGGCTCCCCTAAAACAAACTTTTAATAAACAAACAAAATTAAACAATTTCAATTATTGCTCCGAAGTGGAACCAGCTCAGCTCTCAGGAAGGAATAAAGACAGTATTTATATAATTTTCCTGAAGCCCTGGCCTCATAATAGACTAATTAATCATGTAAACAAGAAAAGTACCCCTTACATTATACGCGCGGAAAGTTCTTATGGAAATGTGAAATTGGTATATTGAGCTCATAAATTGAGATTAAATGAAAGGGTTGTTTGTGATCCCGCCTGGGAAAATATACGCTTGGCTTCTTGGTTTTTAAGTAAGTGATGGTTATGTTATGGAGAATAAAATGATAAAACATACTAAAACCTACTGCCCATTTAAGCAAAGTGGACAATGTCGTCATTCTCATTATCATGAACTAAAATGATATTTTCTCAAATTATATACCTATCTTTTCCTAAAGGTTACACATTTTCACATTGCCCTTCTCGTCATCATTTATCCTGTGAGCGGTTTCCAGATCTATTTTTGAAAGTAACAACTTAATAGCACCCATCTTTTTGACTTTAATAGTAACAATGTCATCGACACTCAGTGCGTACATATAACAATAGGACATACTACCGTGACTTCGGTAAATTGCACTTTCAAAAATACATCAGAGCAACACGGACATTTTAATTTGCCGATGTTACCGGTTATATCGGATTCCTCACCGAATAATTATTGCAACACATGTTCGCATCCCAAATAAATTAATTGTTTTAACCTTTGGTTCTACCGTTGTCTGCAAGTCAATTATTGTTTGAACGTTTAATCCCACTAAAGTAACAATATCATGGTTTACTTCTAGTGTCAACTTAAGTATCCACTCTGTTTGCAACCCGGTACAGTCTTCTTCCATCAAAAATGTCAGGAGTTACCAGTTATCACTAGTTTCCGAATATTGTCAAGCCGTAGATGGTTACATATTAGCATAGTAATATATAATGTGTGGCCATAACCCTACATTACATTTCCAAAATGCAATGTACCTCAGCAATATTACATTTACTTAATAATCGGGATCAATAAGGCGCTATTAAAAATTAATTACTGGATGTTGATATCAACTGAATCAGAGCAGCTATTGCCAATATTATACTGCATTGACGTAGAATGTACACGTAATTTGGGCATTTTGATACAGGGGCAATGCTATTATTAATTACAATTTTTATTCTGTAGAAGTTGTCGTTATTAAATAATCGATCATAATTAAAGATTTTTGAGAAACTAGCGGATTTTATTTCAATTTCAAAAACATTACCCACAGAAACTTACAGATTGTTGCGACATTAACGTGTTTTGGAATTTGTTTTTAATTATTTGGTTTCCTCCAAAGGAACATAATGGCAACTTTCTCGTCATTTCCTCCAAAAATTACCTTATCTTTCTACAGGGAAGAGAATAATGCAAATATTGAGGAGGATTGGCTGAGAATATTAGGAAGAGTCGTTGAATTCCATCATCCATCTTCTGGAGAAAAAGAGGAAGGTGGAGAAGAGAGTAAGAGTTTGGAGGGAGAGACTAGAAGAGATTTTTACGCTTTGCACTCCAGGACTCCAGGAGGGATAGAGGATAGAGTTGAGGGAACTAGGGAACAAGGAATAGCACTAGAAGAATTGTGTCCAGAAGGAAGAAGTTGTGTAATTTTGTTCTTGGAGAATAGCGTAGTCGAAGAAGAATACAACGTTTGGATATGGTTCTTGTAGGGAAGAGAGTTAGTAAGACTTGTGACGGAGGGAGGGAGCTGGATGAAGGCTGAGGTCGGGAGTGAGAGTCTACGGACTGCGGCAGGGTGTTGGGTAGTGTGAGTGGATGGGACGGATGGTGGCGTTGGAGGAGAGGACTGCCACACCACTACTGCTGTACTGGCGTAGCCGGAGAAGTGCTACGGGCTGTGTGTGGAGGGAATAAGACAGAGAGGGAGAGAAAAGTTGTTAATAAAAAAGTGAGGCCGGAGACACGGCTGTTGGTGGAGCGGCGGCTGTGGGACCATCCGGCGATCCGGATTGGCTGTTGGGTGTGGAGGAAAACCAATGGACACTCGGTGCTCTCATTAACGCCCCACGGCGCTACCAAGAACAGGGAAGGCGTTGGCTTTGGCACTTCTGACAGCGCCCACAACTGCCAGTCTCATCCCAACACTCACCACATAGCAATCTTTTCCGAAGCCTCCAATACGCTCTTCACCTCAGTCAGTCATCATCATCATTGAGAGACGGTCGGGAAGTGAGACGAGTGCCACATTCAGCCCAGTACACACACACCACGCAAAACACACGCATTCGTCCCAAAGCCAAATCCCATATATATTCTCTCCAGTTCTCACCCACACCATAGTTTTACTCTCAACAAACTCCAAACGTCCAACTCACACGAAGGAAATAATAATAGCAAAGACGCGCTACGTTATCCTCCCACACCTTTGCAATTAATCCACCTGTGTTGTTCCCGCATTACCATTACCTCACCTCCAGCGGAATAGCAATTAACCAAGGCCACAAAAACGTGTTTCTCGTGCACCCTAAATGATTGCCAAAGTAGTAGTCTGCTCCTAAAAAAATAATCCATTTTCCTAGGAAATTGTGCTTATCCATCCGACATGTGTCATTGTGTGGAATAATGTGCTGTGATTCTTGACAAATGTTGGGGAAAGCGCCGCCGGAGTGACCGTGTCATCCTTTACCGGCACCCGAGTGTTTCTCATTTATTCATTATTACGCGGTGGATTTAAAGAACAGGGTGAATGATGATTTTCTTTGAGAAAATCGGAGGAACTTGAGAGACGAAATTCGGAGCAATACAAGAGCAGAAGAATCCATCTTATTTGGGCGAATCCTTCAGACTTGAGAGATCAGAGAAAGTAAGAGGAGAGAGTGTGCTAAAGTAGTTTTTAGTGTGACAGACGGATTTTCGTAGTAATATTGGTAGTTATCCCACGTATAGAATAGTGAAACGAAGCTGGAAGTGTTTATGTTTCCGAATAATCCAGTGAGTGAGACTAACTATTATCAATGAGGTTCGAACCACCCGTGTCCCTTGTTCCTGAAATGGCCTTTCCGCCATTCCTACTACCAAGGGCTCCAGGACCTGCTGACTTCAGTGTATCTTCTTTGCTGGGTCAATCACCCTATGGTTTAGGTGGTCTCGGTGGACATAGTTATCCTCTTTTGCCCAAACTCGGACCTTATCCTCCACCTCCGGGTAGCTTAGGCTCATCCGATGATTGTAGACCCCTCAGAAGTTTGCCACCTGATGATGATGGTGTAGTGGACGATCCTAAAGTTACACTTGAAGGACGGGACTTGTGGGAAAAATTTCATAAATTAGGAACTGAAATGGTCATTACCAAATCTGGGAGGTAAGATTCAATTCCCATTTCTCTATCATCACCTATCAATAATTCCCGGCCCGGGAATAATTGCCTAATATCCTGTACACTTTAAGCGTGCTAGTCTATAATGTAGCGAATAACTTGCGGCAGTGATTTAATGATTAATAGTCCTGAGGATTGGTGTACAATGGATAATTCCAAGTGTTTCTTCAACTTAACAAGAGTTGGATTGTACAGAAGACTATGACAGTTGGCATATTTTGCTTAACCGGCATCTCCAGAGATTGTATCTTCCCGTATACACCGATATACTTACTTATAGTATTTTTCTTAGGATAGGACGCGTGCTTGGGCTAGAAAGTTTCCAGAGTTATCTGGACTTTTGAATAAGTGAAACCTAATGCCTGGTCGCACGGTGAAGAGTGAAAGTCGGAAGGAAAACGATACATAGTTACTAAGAAATCAGGCAGGATCTTACTAATTCGTTGGAAACCTTTTAAAATTGACTCAGATATTTATAGCTGGAGATAACTTTACAAGTCGAGTGTTGCTACTTTAGCTCTGGAGGACTAGCTGTTCCTTTTACACACATTTTCCACACGTATTTTTTTAATGCTTGGTTAAAATATAAGAAACCAGCAAAAAAATACAGCATATATGGTTTGAGAGTGTGAGTAAGTAGTGGAATTGGCAGTGTATTCTATTATATCGCGATCAATCTGAAGATAAACGCTCTAATTTTATAAAATTATAGCTTAAAAATTCTTCCCTAATTTCATTATTAGCTTGGTAAAGAATTGCAAGCATGGATTTCTTAGTAAATCAGATCAATCTTGATAATCGCATGAGAATACAAAAATGTTTCCCTCTTTCTCCTCAACCGAAGATGCCATCTGTCTTATTTATTAATGGCTTCTAGAAAAATTACTTTCGTTTCTAAACGGGATTTGCATGATGATGACTCTTTTAGATTTTAGTTGCGTGTGAAAGTTCTCTCTAATATTGCTAACAGTTTCATTTTACTCATATCATAGCATGTCCTTTAACGTTTAATTAAAATGTACGTTTAGAAGAGATTTGTCAAACTTGAATATTTTAGTGTTGCAGTTCGTAACAGTGTAGGAACACTCTCAGGTTTGTAGAATCCGGTCATTACATTAAGAATAACAGTTGAAATCGATATGTGCTAGATAAAATTAGTACTTTGAGTAGGATATAATAGTTTTTCGAGAAACAATTGTATTCGTGCATTTAAAATGAAAAAATTGAATTTGAAATTAGTTTGTAAACGGTGTTCCCAGTGTTTGAAAGTACTGACTAGAGTCTCAAGAATTTTAAGCCAGACTTTTTTCGAGAAGCTGGCAATGTTTCTAGTATTTGAAAAGGAAAAGAGTGACGGGAAATTGAAATTGAATTGTACACGCGTTGACCATTTACTCAATATCGTCAAGTTCGTGAAATTTCTTAGACTTGGTCCATTTACCATTTATATTTAACTTTCATATTAAAATAGGTGATACCTTATTTTGTAATCATTTTAGAAATAACCATGAACGAGCTTTTTAGTCCTTTGCGTGCATATATATAAGAATCCTTACATATTAAGCACAAGGCAGGATTTTATGGAAGTTCAATAGTCTTTTTGTGGAGCGGCTAGCATTTGTGGTTAATTGAAAACCTCTTGGAAGGTTACACTTATTGCGTTATATTCTGTAAAGCAAGCTGAAATTAGTACTACATGGATGATTATTGGTGACAAGGAATTAATGTGTTGTGTTTTTGCAGAAATTGATATCAGTTTCGTTATGTGTACGAGCTGGGAAACATGTTTATCCAGTTTAATAGGCTTGGTGCCAAAAGCATACGGGAATAGTAGGTAGAGAGCGAGAAAGTAGGGAGGAATTGATCTATCTCTTCTTTGAAATCCTTCCGCAGATCTATAGTCTTTTTTCTTTGAGAATTTCCTTTTCCGAACAGAGTACCAGAAAATGGTGTCACTCCAAAGCATAACATGAGTTTCATTCTTACACGTTTACAGATAGATGGATATTGGTGAAAAAAAAACTCGGGTATTTGAAGCACCCTTTTCTTTTCTCCTCCTCACTCTCCTCCTCCTTATTCTTCAACTTCTTCATCTTCCTTGCTGGATTTTCCCTACTATGTAGGATTATCTCGCTAAGATTCGAGCTACACACTCAGGCACACCAGTCCTAGCTTTAGCTAGCTGTATAGATAGATGTCTAAGGAGGGAATAGCGTTGTGGAAGAAAGCAGGAATTGGAGGGAGAGAGCGAAGAAAAACTTTTTCGGTCGATTCTTTGTTTCTCCGCCCCGTTGATTTGCCCTGAGAATTGGTAGTGTGAGTGTGTATGTGTGCGGGAGTTTTCTCGGAGTCTTTCTATTTTCTAGCTCCAGAGTCAGGCTTGCTTGCTCGTTCGCTCCCTACCATGAATCAGTAGATCCTGGATGGTGCTCACTCAGCCTCTTCTTCTTCCTACCCGTAGCGAAGGAAAATTACGATGTGCGGTTACGGAGATCTATTGAGCGGAAGTGCTATCTTTTTTGTCCGCACACTCCTCTCCCGAACAACTATCATCCAGCTTTCCTCCTCCATCTCTCTGACAACCATATAGGAGGAGAAAGAAGATATTGCCAAGTTTTATTAGGGAATTCTATCAGACGCCTCCACTTTAATACTCTCTTTGGGGCCATTCGGTCCTTGGAAAATGTCTAACGTATGCTTCCGCATCAATTTATCTTCTCTCCTCCAAACATTTCCCTGATCGACATCACATCTATCTGCTCCCGCACTCAAATCATTCCCACCCATTTCCCCTCCTCATTCTCCCTCATCCGTCCCTCTAAGTCTCTTCTCTGCCATCCATTACTTTCTCTCATATTCCTCGTCTCCTTCCAACCTCTTCTCAAGTTCCCTCTACCACAAACGTCTTCAATCATCCAATCAACAAACTTGAGCAAATATCTTCTTTTACAATCAAATATCATCCCATTCCCTTCAACTCAAAGCCATTTACCACACAAGTCACATACGAAACCAGATTAACAATTCTCTCTAACAGCAACCGTCACAAGAATTTACCCCAAACTTTCCCCAAATCCCTGCACTTCATTCAGTGTGTCGCTTGTCTCTGCCGATTCCTCAAAGCTTTGCGACTTTTGTAGCACTTAACAAAATTATTATTAATCTTGAAGTACATCTATAGAAGCGAGACTACGTTATGCATCCACGTTTATTGTATTCATAAAATAAGCTGTCTACAGTCCATGTTTATTTTAATTGAGATAAGCAAAGGGTATTCAGTAAATTGGGCCCGCCCAACACACAACTCAGGGAACAGTATTTCCCTTTGGTGACGTCTCCGCTCTAGTTAGCAGTTCCTGGAGAAATATTTCAAAGGAAACGCTTTAATGCAAAAGTCAGAGACGACTTTTTAGGCTGTCACACACGATTTGTTTCTCCATTCCGTGCCAATACTAACTTATGTATTCCCTCTCAAGCTTTTCCTCTCGGAGTGTGGCCTGGCCATCTAGCTTGAAAAAACCTCAAGCACGTGATGTGAAAGAGAGTAACAATTGATTCTTTCTTTCTCCTCATTTCTTTTTTTCTCCGTCTTATATACATCTGTTCTTAATTAGACAAGAGGACATATATAGTGACAAAATTCTTTATAATCACAAAGGGATTTTCTCAACTTTTTTACTTTCTTCCCCTCCTACTCGGGGGTACTTTGAGTCTCTTGCTCTTTCTCTTTACCGCCTCTGCTTATGTTTTATGTATTACTCTCAGGGATTCCTATACCGTCTGTTACCTTTTGGTTTTATGTGCGCTAGAAAACCCGGGACTTTCTTTTTTGACCTCACAAGAAATATATAATGAGAGCCGTCAAGTCGTGGACACTAGTAAAATAAGAGTCAATTCGAGACAGAAAGCGAGAAAAGAAATACTTACAGGCTTTTCCGAAAGACCAGTGCATTGTATGGAAGGTATACGGACGGAGCTATATGAAAGCCTTGGTAAAAAAATGATTTCGATCCTGCCTCACTTATAAAACAAGAACAAGCCAATAAAAACCTTTGGAGGTGTCATGTTCAATGTGTGTAGTCAGACTTTTCCCTAGGTTTTTCAGCCATGTTGTCCACTTTTTCTCACTTCCGCTCACTCTGGACAAGTCACGCAAAGTCTCTTGAATTAGTATGTAAGAAGGGAGAGGCGGTGGTGGAGGCGGCTAGCTGCTCCAGCATGTAACCAACCATCCATCCAACCACCCCCCTCCACCTCCTCCTCATAAAAAAATAAAGTCTAAGTATATGTTGTCATGGAATGGACTATGCATCTCTAACTCTGTTCACTGCCATTATTTCTCTACGCACACGCAAAGAGAGGACAAGACATGTGTTAAATTCCCAAAACTCACTCAATAATCATCATTCCCAACAAACCACCATCATCGTAGTTAGTAGTAGTAGCTAGCCACCGTCTGTTTTCCCTACACGTAGATACGGAATAAGTTTCCGACATTCCGCTTTATTCTCCCTGTCCAGCCTGAAATTCACTCCAACACTAATGCCCTACCTTACTAGTCATTGTATCCACAAACCTGCCCATCCGACACCAGGGCCACAAGCAAATTTTTACAATCCCACACGTCCAGCAACAAACTTAACACACACACGCTGTATCCTTATCCTCACCCTATCATCTTCACATTTCCCAATTTCAAACTCAAATATATCACGCTCCCAACACACCTATTCAATCTCACCTTCCCTTCTTCTTCATTCTTCTCCACCCAGTTCTTTGCTGGTCTTCCTTGCACTGCATGCAGGAAAGCCTTGCAAACTTGATAGCCTCCTCCCTCCCTATGCTTATTTCCAAAAAGTTGCCTTCTTCTTCTTCCATGTCTTCATGCATGCCTCAATTTTTTTTCATTCCTCTGGCGTTAGCGTGCTTGCTCACCGTCAGTTTAGTTGGTCACAGTCATTTCTACTTATACAAAGCTACTATGCAACCCAGTATTCTTCTGGAAATACTTCTTCTCCTCAACAATCCCATCACTTTCTCACACATCACATCTTCTTCTTCTAAACTTGTAAAAATCTCATCACGTCACGCCTAGGATTCTGCTCATCTTCTCATAGTATAACGCGGACCGATCCTTCCTCGCTCGCTCGCATCCTCAATGAATTCATTTCTCAATTATTTCTAACATGCTAGAAACAAGGATATTCCCAGTCGTGTGAAAAATTAATCGCAAACCCCACCAATCCAACCACAACATCCTCTTTCTAACATCTTCTACCGAATCTTCTTTGCTCCGGTACAACTCCCTAAACGTCCGTCCGCATCCCTTTTGTCTCGCATATATTTACGCAACTTTTCAAAGCTCACTCCATTCCATAGCAACACTCTCAAGCTTCAACTCAGCTGCTTCTATGCACTAATATTAACAAGGAGGCTTGAAAGCAAGCAAGGTAAAAATTTGATAGACAATAGTTTATGACTGTGGAAGTTTGTGCTTGTGCTATAGTTTCTTAAGCTTCCAAACATGGTCTATCAATAATCCCTGTAGCCCCTGTCTGTCCATAAGAGTGAATAGTCATTCTTCTCTTTTAGTTTATTAGGAGGAGGGCCGAGGCGGGAAGAAGGAATATGCTTGAGAAGAGGTTGAGAAAAACTAGGAGCAACAGCTCCCGTCCCCAATAATAATATCCCCATTCATATTTTTTATAATCTCATCTCTCCCTCCTATTAATTCCCAATTTTCCAAGCCACGTTACATACATTAAAGGGCTTGGAAAAAAGAGTAATTTCTCTCACTCTTCACTTTTAGAGTGTCTAAAATCATTGAGTTCCAGCCTACCCTGCTTGACTCAATTAATAGAAAAGCACCTCCATCTTTGTAACAAGGATCATGATCGTAGTGGTGGTTGGTAACTCACTTGCAGTTGTTAGGTGACTAGGTTATGGAGTAACCCTGCCTGCTAGCAGAAGCTGAGTTGTGTGAATAGTAAATAGAGAAAACAGTAAAAGGGCCGGAAAAGATGCTTGAAAAAAAGAATCTCCGTACCCTTTCCGTCTTGCTTGCTATTCTCTCTTCTCTTTTGATGGACGGAATATGATGGAGGAATAAAAAATACAGGGATAGAGCATATAGTCCTCAGCCGGAGGGACCGGGCCGGTACTTTGGAAAGACAAACGGTGGCTGGGCGAGGGGAGGGGTAGATATAAAAATATGATTTTGGCCATCTTCTAACGGAGGAGGACTGAATGAAGTCGTTTTGACAGCTTTTTCATCTCGTCAGTTTCCCTGAATGGAGAGCATATTTTGTATGCCATTGGTTAAAAAGACTCTTTGATATCCCCAGATATATACGCTATTATCATTCTCCCCCTTTTTTGATTGAACTATTGTTACGCCTTATGAGCTCTCCTCTCCGAGACCCTTGTGAATTTCATATGTGTGAACCCGACATTTGTGGTCGCTCCATCTAATCTTGTCTCTTCTTTTCTCTACTGCCGAAGTGAAAACTCATTGGTGAAAATAAAGTCTGTGTGTGGAGAAATAGGAATACGGGGAGGACTAACTCCCTCCCGCCGTCGCTTCTCTTTGAAAACTCTAGGCAACTCCAGGCTATGCTTGATGTACCTATGCATGGTGCATTTTCAAATTGATCTCCATCACCGCCTCCTCCCTCCCTTGGTGGAGCATCATCTCTTTAAATAGCCATCATCAGAGAGACAGATCCGCACGCTCCCGGTTTATTTGTACAGATTCTCGGTACTCGGTTGTTGTAAACCGTTACATGAAGCTCGTCGTTGATTCCCCCGCCCCACCGTGAAACAGCTCTTGGAGTGTGTATTAAAGGTTAAGTCACATCAGTTGAACAAATCGGTCGCAAATATACTACATTGCATCATTAGTTAGTATAGTATAGAGGTCTGATTTAGTTGGGAAATTTGAGTTATGGCTGAATTGGCAAGCCATCATCAGTATGATATTCCTGAATCTGACAATCTGTTTAAGGAAGGGCAAACGACATGGGGCAGATGTGTGAGTTGCAATGTGATGTTTCAGACATGGAGACAAGCGGACTTGTTTAATGTCTAGAGTTTTGAGAGACAGAGACTTAGGGAGGGGAGGGGTGATGAAGCTAAAAGGTAGGAGAAGCTTGGGAGGAGGCTGGGAGGGATGGCTGTATAACAGTATAACAATAGTAGAGGGACGGTGATGATGAGTAAATCGTCACATTCAACTCTCTCAACCTGGTATCTCACCCTTGCTATTGTTTTGTCCGAGTTGTATCAGCTTTAGCGGCGCCCTCCGATTCCCTTGCTTGGCTGATTCCGAAAAGGATGAACCCAATTCGGATGAGGTCCTTCACTGACCGCCTTTCTATCCAAAGGCTCACCACAAAAACACACTCCATGTTAAGTCTAGGCCTAGGCCTTCTTTCCTACCTTTAGCCTGTATAGTTTTAATATGAACAAAGATGCCGCCCAATCCAGCCACACACTACTCCTCAATGTCTCCCCACACTTTTCAAGGATAGGAGTAGAGGAATCAATACGAGCCGCTGCTGTAGACCAAACGACTGGAATCCTTTATTTACATACAATATTTCACAAATCATCCATCATGAGCCAGCCATCACCTGACAAAACTCACCGGCAACAATCCCCAAAAACTCCCACTTATTATCTTCTTCTTACTCCTCAAATAAGTAAAAGCTCCTTCTTCCCCCACCATCACACCACAAGCTTGTCTACTTCTTTTTCTTCTTCAGCAGCATCTTCTTTCGTACAAATCATTTGTCTCCTTGGATTTATTAACGCGTCGCTCGCTTTACGAGAACATGATCATCTCCATTATCTATCATTGATACCCTCTTAGGAGGAAGCTTCTCTACACATTGCGTAGACACAGTATTTCCCGATAAATCCTATCCCGCACAGCTTTACAAATTCCCAGCTAGCTAGCTTCATCAGATCAGATCACAACGTAACCTCTGCCAGAGATACACCAATACCAAAACCTGCCCTTCTTCTTTATACGTATCGGAGCTGTAAACATTTGTAAACTAACTCATCTTCTGAACTTGATCATCATCTTGTTGATCCCTCTCTTGTATATCTCTTGGCCCCTCTCTCATCCCACATTGTATTCCGCAAGTATGAATCCTCTTAGTTGGCAGTTTAAAGAGACTGTCTTCTATCTCTCCCATGCTTTCATAATCACGCCATTCACCATTGCCACACCTGGGTTCTGGATATTCTTCTGCTTCTTCTCCTTTAACAATTACCACCGTTTGAAGCCAGGCGTCAATACTATTAGAAACTCTAGTCCCGCGAGAACAACACCACAGCCTTCCATCATGTAACTCAATATTTTTCTCATCATATTATCGCTCTACGCGTAATCATACACCACCTCATTCTTGTACAAGTCTCTTCCTAAATTCGTCTTCCATCCTTCCATTCAGTTTCAGTCCAGTTTAATGATAAGTATAGGAACGGTAGCTGTAGCTCAGAGTAGTAATCATTGCCCGAATCTTTGCTATGATTACTCTCCCGTTTTCCTGTAGCCTCTTCTTCCGAGCAGTCCTAACCTACTAGGGAGTGTAACCTAGCTCATGTCAGCCTTCAAGGATTTCCGGTCACACTATGCTCTTCCTCTTGGAATCCTCCTTCACCTTTTTAATGCATAGCTTCATTCTTCTATCAATCCATTTTCACACTTGATCTTCCCTTTCCTGCTTGCTTTCCAAACCTCTGCTTCGTCTTCCTTTGCCGAGCTTTTCCTCGAGTAACATGGAGTTTCCTCCTCCGTCCCATAGATTACAATGCTTCAACTCCTGCACCGAATAAAATGAAGCGGAGGAGGGGTTTGCATCATCTATAAATCCCCTTATCCTCTATCATTCACACTTGCTATATTCTCTCTCTCTCACACACTCTCTCGCTCATCATCACTACGGGATCACACCAGCAGCCTATCAGCATCTTCCCTCCTGTCCCACATCTCTCACCGCCTTCCAATAGACCTAGCCGCTCCTGCCTGCCTGCCACAGTTCCTAGCGAGGAAGATGAAGAAGAGAAAGATCCCCGGATGAATGAAGATCGGAATAATCTCAGAGCCAATCTTATGGGAATTGCAAGGAAATGAGAATTAGAGACAGGGAGTAGTGTAGAGCGAGAGAGAAATGAATTTGCTTTCCACATCTCTTGCTAAAAGAAGCCCTTGAATAATTAAATTAGCTCTCGCTACGTTTAAATTTGTGTACCTAAACTGAATTAAATAAATACTTACGTAGTTCCCGGTTCCATGTGTAAATTATACTTGTTTGTATGGATAAATATACAAGTGAGAAGTAAGTGGCTGTGGCTTAGAAGAGGCGCATCCGTATTTCACTGGAATACCATTTAAATAATTTCAAACACTATTAGCCGCACATTAAAGTCGCGCACGCATGCACTCACGCACCCGTAGAGATTGGTCGTGTTTTCTTTGGATGAAGGAAGCAGAAGAAAAAGTAAAAAGAAAATCGGGAGCAAATTTACACGAGTCTACACCTTCCCGTCAACGTTTTTTGTCTTGACGCTATCAAATCTCCTTTCGTCTGTATATCATTTGTCCGGCAATGTCAATTTGTGCCTCTGAACCTATTATTATTTAAGGTAGGGAGGTCGGAGTAGTGTGAGAGGGAATCCTGATACAGTCAACGTATTCTCACACTGGAACACACGTTACGCCCATTCATTATACACCATTATGAGCAGAGTAACGCCTTGCTTGAAATAATCTCATTACCATACACCATACCTGTCCCCACCGCCAAACTCCCGTCCACCTCCTCTTATCCGACTTTGTACGTACTTCTCAGTTCCACTAACTACCCTCCTTCTTTCCCCTCGCAACCAAGGAAATTAAGGATTGTTCCGCAAACAAATTCCCATCTTTAAATCTTTTCCTTGCCGACGGAATCATTACAAAACCAAACTTAATTACGTGCATAGCTAACTATATCTAATTCTGTCCGTTTCGATCCGTCGTTGCACAACGTACTTGCCCCCGTCACCATTAATGTTATAGCATAGATTACACACAGTGTGTTTGTCTGGAAGTTAAACAGTTGTAATTCCTACTCATCAATCGTTATCAATTTCCCGATTATCAAAATCAGATACTCAAACACACACAAAGCAAGAACGGCTAGGCTCCTTCCAAGCATGAACCTATACATAATATGTGGCAACGGTTCGTTTGCTTCTTCCAATTTTTTTTCCTCGCCTGTATTACCTGGTGCTGGGTTTGGCCCTCTTGCCTGCCTGCCTCTATATCAGTTTCATTCCCATCTCTACGTAATTAGATAGATGCTAGCCTCCTCCTCTTTCTCTCCCCATCCCGTCCGTCTTCATTCATGGTTCATGGTAGTTGATACTTGATAGAATAATTTTATCATCTTACACCGCTTCACAACCTTATTACAGTATCTGTCATCTCAAATTCAGTGAGAAGAAGCTCTTTCTTCTCACACCAAGAATTTATCTTTCCACACCTTCCATTCTCCTCAAGCGTCATCATAAATCTTGTCCGCAATAACACCTCAGAATTGCGAGTTAGTCACTCTTCGTCTTATTATGAGTGGGGGAAGGAAGAGGACCATCGAGGGAATATTCTGTTTTAGAGGAAGCTAGGATAGAAGATTGAATTAGAGTGCCAATCTTGCTCTTCTAAACTTGCTTTTCTATACTCTGTACCTTCCTACTGGTATTTATTTCTTGGCCCCTATCTTCTTGAGTGTAGGTGATATGTATCCACCTTTATGCCTTCTACCATCATGGAGCTATTAACTAAACCTACGAACCACTCCTCCAATTACCACCATGTTCTCTTCCTATCCAACATTCGCTCATGCACATTTAATTTCCGTGTATGTACAGACGCTCATGGAAGAAAACATTGGGAGAGGACAGAGTTTGTTTTGTATTCTCACTTGTGCTTCCCATTTAACTCTTATAATATTCCGCAAACAAGGACTACCCCTATCTGCTATCAGTTTCGAGATATACAATCGCCTTACCTTCCATATCCAGTGTAATACTCCCTTCACTTGGAGGAAGCGAGTTTGCCAATTAATTAATTACTCTCTTGTCACCATACTATACCACCTTTTCTCTCACCTCCTATAATTTTTACACAATCCTTAGAGTAATTATTCTCACCTTTATCATGTGCACGCCTAGTCCCCCCAAGGCCAGGTCTACATTTGACAGAAAAATATATGTTGCTATAAGCCTATGCTTCCCGCACTTATGTTGAATGACTAAGTGGTGGAACATTGGAAAGGAATTAGGACGCTTTGGAATAAACGTTCAAGATTGTATAATTACTAGGAATAAAAGTGTGTCAGCGTTAGTTAATTATTTGATGTAGGTTTTGCATGTGTATGGTTATGGTTATAATGAAAATGTTTTTCTTCTCTTTTTCCAGGCAAATGTTTCCTCAGATGAAATTCCGTGTGTCCGGACTTGACCCGAAGGCCAAATACATACTATTATTAGACATAGTTGCGGCTGATGACTACAGATACAAATTCCATAATAGGTGAGATAATAAATCAATAAAGCTTAATAACCTCCCGTGCTAAGAAAGACCTAAACCTATAAATATACAAGTATAGAAGAATATTTTAAAATTTCCATCGATCCCCTGCTCACCTTTGTAATATATACACGGATATTAGAAAGTATACACGCTGGACTCTTGTGCAGGAGCTAGCTCCTGGGTGTAATACCCGGGGAAGGTTTCTAAATTACACACCTCTGTGCCCACCACTATTGAGGCTATTAAGACAACATGGACATTTTAAACCGGAGACCCATTATCCTTAATTTTAAGAAAGTAAAATGCATTTCGCCGTAATTCCGCCCATGTATCACTCACAATCCAGCTTTATGATTCCTTCTTCAAGGGATTAAGTATAGTAATATCCGGGAGGACTAACTAGTGGCTTCTTTGTTTTAGCGTTAATTACATGCTATAAGTATTTGAGCTTTTCCACTAACATTTTTCCATACGGCAGGTATTTAAAATTGGAGCACTAGGTATTTTCCTCCAGTGTCGCTAATTTCTATAATTGAATAGGAGGCCAGGGTTTGTTGGAGGTAGAAATAGAAAGAAATATTTCCCTCACTTTCCCCTCTCTAGCTGGATTTCGCAGTAAAAACTATCGCCACACTAACAGAAAACATAGCACTCTTGTTCGAGTGATTTTGGCAGCCATGATTCCATCCACGTTATAGTGTATATAATATAGTAATAAAAACTTGTTCCTCCTGCTATCGGACGCGGGTATTTTCAATGTAGGTTGATGCCGGCGTGCGCTGACCCTATGGGTCTTGAATCGGCCCATTCTTTTTGATTGAGTTGTACGTGTCTTTCTGGCGTATAGAGGGTAGGAGTTAATTATTCGGTAAAAGTGATTAGCAAGGATTGTAGCAGGTGTTTAGGAATAAGCAATAAACTCACACGTTAGTAATAGTTTTTGAAGGACGGGGATAGTTGATAGTTTGATAGTAGTGGATTTTAGTGTATTCGTTCTCGCTCTACTAGTACTGCATACATATAGCAGTGGAGAGTTCAGTTAGTAGCAGGTATGTAGCACCGGAGCGGTAGGGAGCTGCCCATGAAGAAGCACAGAGAGGAGGAAAAGTGTTGAACACCATATGGGCTTGCACAAGGCAAGCCCGTCATAATTTTCGATATCATTATTATGTATCTTGGTTAAGACATAATAGAGTCCAGTAGCGGGGATAGATAGAGTGTAGGGATGAAAAAACTCGTAGAATTTGTATTGTGTGTGTTTGTGTATGTTTGTTTAAGTTGAAGGGAGGTGGGGAAGGTAGTAGAAGTGAGTGAAGAAGAAAGATAGGTAGGCCGACGGAAGGGCCGAAAGGGAGACTAAATGACTCTGAGTGAGGGCTTGGAAGAGGTAATAATAATACAAGTAATACGAAAGAATAAGAAGGAGAAGGAAAAGGAGGGAAGCGGACTCAAGTGTAGTTGAGAACAGAAAAAAAGACGATGGATTCCATTTGGGCCATCTCCCTCTCTGCATGTCGACTTAATGACCACTTCTTGTAATCCATCTCGGTCCACCTTAACTTTGCATGCTAAATCCCTACCATGTGTCCGTCTAGCGTTCAGCTGAAACCATGGCAGATGATCATGCAAGAAGAGAGACGGATATACAAGAGAGTGTGTGTATAGTAAATAGTACAATACAATACGGAATGGAGCACGAGCCTAGGAGGACTAACTATTAACCAAAAACCAACACACTCCTCCTCTCTCTCTCTTCCCTGCATTTAGGGGCCGCCATAAACTTGAATCGATATTTTTGTAGCGGGAGATGGTAGTAGTACATATAATAAAATTAAATTTCTTAAATTCCGTTTAATCCTTGTTTAGTCGGATGTTAGGCTAATTTTAAATTGTGCGGTTTGGAGCCAGTTAAAAGTTGGTTAACTAATTGCTGTGACCGACTCTAGAAGTTGGGTTGAGTGGAGTAGTTGGTAGGTAGAGTGCAGTTTGTGTGGTTTGTGAATTGGGAAAGATGTAATTAAATTAATGATTGTTCTTCATCTTCTCCTTGTTTTCCAGCCGATGGATGGTAGCAGGGAAAGCGGATCCCGAGATGCCGAAACGAATGTACATTCACCCCGACTCGCCGTCCACTGGAGAGCAATGGATGCAAAAAGTCGTTTCCTTCCACAAGCTCAAGCTCACTAACAACATCTCGGACAAGCATGGCTTTGTAAGTGTAAGGAAAAAATATCATAAATTTTTCGCTTCCCACCTCCCACTTACTTTACATATTACAAGATTTATGACAATCATTTAAATGGGAACTCTCTTATTCGTCCTCCTCCCGTATTCTCTACTCTCTCTTTCTTTATTCTAGTATATTATTTCTCAGTCTATATTTCATGTAGCGCTTTTATAGTTGTTCTTCGCCTTAGTGCTTGAAACCACAAAATCAGTATAGTAGAAAGAGCTATTTCCCTTTAGCCTTCCTTCTGCCTAACTAGTCTAACTAACACTTGCTTAAATACGCTCCTCGTCTCGAAGTAGTCTTTGCCGTTGCTGTGTTGCTGAACATGCATGGAATATTATTATAGTCAGTGTAGTAGCCAAATCGGAATAATAAATGACCGAGAGGCTCCATAAAACTTTGACTCTTATTATAAATGTCGCATTTAAAGTACATGCAAGATGGATTTTTCCATGGTAAATTGGAAGGACAAATTCGTGACAATTAATTCAGGCTCCTCCTTCTCCTCACTCGTAATATTTCTCGGGGAAGGATTAAATGGATCCGGTCTACATTACGGTCGGTTTTTTTATCTTATTCCTTTCTCGCTATTTTTACAAATCCCTAGATTTCTGCGCAATATTTATGATATTGCGAAAGTTTGGAATTGGGGTTAAAAGTTGACGCGCTCCACGGTCGTCAGGACTGAAGGACTGAGGCTGAGGTGGTAGGAAAATCGATACATTTCCTTGGCTTGTAAATTTTTGGATTCATGGCTTGATGATGGGGATGGTGAAATATGGTGACGGACGGGGTTGTGTGTGGTGGCTGGTGGGGCGGGAGAAGCTCGACACTCTATTTGAAACCCATCAAACCTTTGAGAAATACGAGAGGGGAAAGTAGGCGTGGACGGGGATTAGATTACATGTAAACACTCTGTTCAGCGTGGACATGATAGAGAGAGTCAACTCGACACGGCTCTCAAATTATATTCAACACACAAGTCATCAGCCATCCCAGGCTTTCTTCTATGGAAGGGTGCTAGGTAAAGGCGTGTCAAATATTTAAGGCTTTCACTTCCAAGTCTTCCTAATCTCAAGGCAGTCAGTGTCGGCGCACTCTGGCAGTAGTGGGGATTCACCCAGCCAGGAGTCAGCCTAAAACACTCGTACTTTCCCCAACACGCCAAATGCTAATCACTAATTACAATTAATCCTACCGTATATTTCCTTTCTCTCGCTCTTCAAGCCTCCGCTCCATTCTTTTTCTTCCCCGAGGTCCTCTCGCCTCAATTGGATTTGACCAACAGTTGCTTGGTCCTGCTGCTATCATCAAAAGGGAAAGAATAATATCTGAAGAGGCGCATATCGCGGAGGAATCCTAAAAGCTCTGAAAGCTCCTTCCTGCCGCATTTTACCTCTCTCTTATTAAACAACCCCAGATTGTTGTTGTTTGTTATATCGTTATATGGTGCAAAGGACGGATGATGGAAGAAAACTTTCCGTCAAACAGTCCCTTTTACTTAGATGTTGAATGATATTTAAATAGTGTCTATACAGTATACACTCCTCCCGACCTCACACCAAGACTGACGGGGCCCACTCATTATCATTACGCCCTTATTTCTAGGGCAAATATCACGTCTCTTCTAGTACACAACTCCCAATGTAAGTCCTACAACTCGACTATAATTACTCCCAATCTAGTTTCATTTTAATAATTTCTGCATGAGAAACCCTCAAAGTTATCCTGCTCTTGTAACTATTACTCCTTTCATCAAACTTTCAAGCCTCGTATAATATTCCTCCCAGCCTTTCGACATTCAAAGTTTGTAGCTCCTGCCTGCTCCCCCATCATCCTAATCATCGCTCAACAACTCAAGCTTTCAATCTTGATCTCATGTAAATTCTCCTGCCCACCTCTCCTTTTACACATTTTTCCTCTCTACTCCTCCACCAAGCCTTTTCCTACAGCTGCGGAAGGGATTGCGATGAAGGAATCCTAGAATTAAAAGCCAAGAGCAGTCAAGCTTTCCCCCCATCTGCCTGCACTAGATTCTCATTTATATCGAACGTAATTAAACTCCTTATTCAAATGAGTGCAAATTACTCGCCATTTTTTAAATTCAATTTCACAACCCACCGATTCCACCTCCATTTCCCTCTCTCACCACATTCCCACACAAAATCTTCTTGCACAGCATCATCCTCAGCTTTTGTGCCATGGGGTGGGTACAGTTAGCAAAGGAGGGTAGGAAAAAAAGGATTTTACCTACGCGTCACTTCCCAATACCGTGCATGTCAGTCAAAATCTTAGGATTTTTCTTGAGCCAACTTTCTTTGGCTTATTAGCAAATACTTGAGACTTGAGACACTGCACTGGTCACGGATGCGTATGGAATACGGACATTATTATTATTATACGGTACGGGTACGGGTAGGCGGAAGAAGTGGTTGAGGTTGAGGGAAGAGGATAAGAAAATATGGGTTTCCTTCCTCGGGCTGAATTCCTGGTGAATATGGAAAGATGAGAGGTTTATGTATGATTGATAAAAATCCTCATTTGCCTCTTCTCGCCTTGTAATTCTGAGTGTTTCCTCAAAAAGAATTTGATTTTTTTCCATTCCCTCTCAAACGTGGATTCAGCATCCACACTAGTTTCCTTACAAGTCGTTTGTAAATCCCCTCACCTACCGGCTATTATTCCACTAGCTTTTTGTGAATAATTTCCCAAAGAGGAAGAGCGACACAGGGAGGATGGAAGAAGGGGTGGTGGTGAGATGAGATGGTACTCACTCATACTCATTGGGCTTACCGCCCGCAATCAACATCTTCTTGACTTGTTCGATCATCATCATGAAAAGGGTTTTGATCATCAACAATAACTCCTTCCCACCTCCAGCTCCCTCTTTACAAGGAGCTCTCTCTTTTCCCACCATTTGACAAAAAATCTGCAGACTTATTACCGCACTCCCCCCAGTTCCTCCTCAATTTTTGTATACCGCCTGTGTTTAAGAGTGTCTCCACTTCGGTGCCACCACGAGACCATCACCGCCACACCACTCGAGTGTCACATGAACCGTTGCAGATTTTCACCAAACCAAACCGCGGCTTTACCAACTCCATTTTTCAGCCTGAGCCACCGAGAAAAAGTCATCTACTATAGTCCTTCTATCCTAAGGATACGGGACGAGCTATGGCTTCCCCTCCAAATTTGTCGCTCTCTCATCCCTCCTGCCTTGTCGCCATACTACAGTCAAGAAGAAGATCAAAGAATTTTACCCGATCCATAATTCTTCCGCAGGCTCCCATCATCATCCACATCACTTCTCGTCACTCTCCACAAAAAATTCATCATCATCATTTCTCCTCGTCTTCATCTTCTCTCCTCCAGCCCATCTTCATCCCGATCCTTCTCTCCTCCTCATCATCTCCCCGTGTCCTTCTTCTATAATCTTTCCCTATCTATCCGTCCGCCGTTTCTTCATCTTTTTCTTCTCCCTCAATCTCTTTACTCACTCATCATCTTTTACTTGTGTGCATCTCATCTCCCATTCTACACTAAAGACGCTTATGATACTACTACTACTACACATATCCTTAGATTCCTTGCCGCTCATTCACTTCACGACTGCATGACCGCCTTCAAGGTTTCAGTCACAGCCTGGTTTCCCCTACACAAATATATATAAATTCGTCTCCCATCATCTGGCGGAGAATCATCCAAAATCATGGATGCGGAATCAGCATGCTGATGTTCCAAGGCGGAGTATGCATCCTGATGGTGCAGGAAGAGGGAGAGGAGAGCGAGATGTTGTGGAATCTTCTTTGAAAGAGATCAAGTTTGTCCTTTGCTTTTTTTCATTTCTTCATAACCATATTCCTTCTTTTGCTACTATTCTGCCACTTGAGGCGATAGAGAAGAGGACTCATCTTCATTTGCACTCCTTCCATCACTCCAAAAGCGTCTGTCCATGTAATCTTTCGGCGCGTAATTCACAAAAATCCAATCAGAGACCCACTCCTACGCCCAGCCAGACTCGAATATAATTATTCCCGTAACGAGCTGCCTAGCTAGTCTAGCAAGCTACCTCCCAGCCAGTCTCCTCATTAAATCTTTAAAATTTACACCAGTTTTCCCTTTTACCACCTACACCGTTTCACCCATTTCAAGATGAACAAAACGGAGATGCCAAGGTGCTGTCCGTACGAATCCAATCTCTAGGTTACAGACAGTAGGGAATACAGTCTACCCTTTGCTTCGTCTTCGTCTTCTGGGCTCGTTCAAGAAGGAAATAAACAGAAAGCGTGGCCATGGCCCTTGCATCTCTAACCTCTCTTCGTTTACCTCCGTCCTTCATCTCTTCCACTTAATGTATCTGTCACCTTCCCGGCTCCCACTTAATCCTCTCTTTCTCTTTTCAATCAATACACCTCTCAGCAGACACAGACACGAAGGACTTTGAGTAAAAGATCCGAGGGGAAGCGACAGGAAAAAAACCTCTTGTGATCTCTCTAAACAGATCCAAACCACTTGATTGCCTCGACTCATCTTTGACGATCCGCCCCACTATCATTTCCTCTTTTGCTTTTTACCTTCTCTCGACAAGTCCTTAGGCAAGGGTAAAACTCGGTCGTGAGTATTAGGAATCTTGAATCGACACGTATCTGAATCCTCCGGAATACACCTTTTACTAGAGCGTATCTACAACTTGTATACATTAATGTGCTAATTAAGGAATCCTGGCCGGCTTGTCGGCTAAAGGATTAGCTGATCCTACACCACATATTTTGCCACCCGCCTTGATCTTCACAGCTGCTTGTATCCAAGCTGCGCGTATTTCTTCTGCGTACTATCGTCACATCTCTTTGGTTCTGTTTCAATTTCTTATTGTCCTTGCAGAATGCTGTGGCAGTCGGCAGTTATTTCCGTATTTCAGATTGTCACAGTTTAGAAGGAGCTTGTTTTAGGATTCGGTCAATTTTCCTGGCTTTAAAAAGAATTGTTAGGAAGAGCGGGTGTTGGAGGAAATTCCCACTGATGCTCGGCTGTGAATTAGTGGTAAATATCTTGGCCGTAAATCTCATGTGAACTCCCTGGGTTGCGTAGCTTTTGGTTGAAGCGGACGTCTGGCGGAAAGTGGGTATTTCTCCTACTCAATTCCCTGGAAGAGGAGGGCAGGCGTGGCTGTGAAAAATTCGAGCCAATAGCCATGTACAAGAGATTTCATCGGGGAGGAAAAGAAGACGAGAGAGAGAGAGAGAGAGAGAGAGAAGCACAGAAATACAAGGTTGGGAAGGGAGGCCGGAGTAAAAGCGGAAGACACATGATGTAGGGAAAAGCGTTCAGTCAGTACACTCTCAATCTCTCTCTCTTTCTCGCACTTCCCTCCCAACCTATTTATCTATTACATAACACCGCCAGCCTGGTTGGAAGTGAAGGCAGGCCAAACAGCTAGGCCCTCTACACACCGCAATCCACTTCATCATTCCGGGCATCCTAGGCTTGATTATCATAAAAGATTCTTGAATGCCAAAAGCGAGCCCAATGAGGAGCGGGAGACTCCTCCAAGAGAGTTGGAGAGAAAGCCTCAAAGAGACTCAACAACCTTCTTCCCTACTTTCCTGTAACGCCTCTTTAAAAAGCTTTCTCGCTCACTACTCCAACTAAAGTCCCTCTCTCTCTTTACACATACCACAATCTCAAGAGAACTGCATACACACACACACACAGTATACACATCCCTAGGAAAAAATCAATAATCTAATCATCCTTCAAACTTTTTCAAATGCCGAGTCAACCTCAATTCCCTCATCCACGCTCTTTCCCTCGCTCTCTCTCTTCCTCCTTCATCAGCGGGTGCGAATCTCTCCAAAAATAGTTATCAATTATCACGGTCTTGATTTCCTCTAAGGCTCTGTCAACAACCCAAGTAACACTCAATCTCCCTTCATCAACCACCAACATCAAAGCTCCTTCTCTTATTATCAAGTGTAAATCTCTCCACTATTAACACTGTCCTTCCCAAAAGCCGCCATCCTAACATCAAAATATTTAGATTCCCAAACACACTATTTTCCTACACACACAGCTTTCTTTCATCCCTTTCTTTTTCATCACAACTTGAACAGTCTGACATCATCCTCCAGGCTTCTTATTCTTTTTCGTTTTTCCTTCAATATGATCCAAAAACCACTGAAAAATCTCAACGTTAAGTTAGCTGATACATTAATTTGCTTAATAGCTTTGGCAGAGTTATGCTCCTAGCAATACTATTTTCTACGGGTATAAAAGACTTCTAGCAGGAAGTTAAGCGATGATGGAGTAAATATGAGATGAAGTACAGATCCTTGCCGGATGCCTGGCAATATCAGTGCCGTATAGTAGTTTCGAGGGGTTATATTGGCTTCCGGCGATATGAGATCGATTTCTCTTTTCTCTGGTATTCATACACGAGTTTGAAGTAGGAGTGTAACTGTGGAAGTAGGCAGCAGACGTACACATAGATAGGTCTATTTGGAGAAGAGTGGGATTGAAGCATGTATTATAGGGTGTTGGTTTGAAGTTGATTTCGGTTTAAGTAGCGTATATAAAAGTGTTGCGTAGGATTTTCATGAAAGAAGAAGGAGAAGGAGGCAAAGAACTGGCTATGAATATTAGGGAGAAATGTTAAGGTTCCGGAAGTAGTGTTCACACGGTGAAAAGTGTGGATCCGTAGCGAGAAGAGAAGATTATTTGAATGGGATTGTGTATGTGCATGTGTTTATAAAAAACTTGATTCATCCATCTGTACTTTCAATTCTTAATTGACCATGATAAACCCGACAATTCATTCTATTCATCCTCTTCACCCGTTGTGGAGATTAGCGAAAAACCCGCGATCCGCCCCTGATAGGACGGCTTAAAAGAGGAGGGATAGGGATTCCCCTTGGTCTATGACAATTACTCCATGCTCCCTTTATACTTTTATAGTCCCCTTTGCCAGCGGTTGGCCATGTCAGTTGTTGAAATGAGTTGGGCGTGAGATGGAGATTGAAAATTGAAAGATGAGAAGAGAGGGAACCTTTAGGACTCTCTCTCTTTCCCTCACTACCACTCTCTAGAGACACCGGGTATTCCATCCATCCAGAGATCTGAGGAAGGCAGGGAGGGCAAAGACTTGAGCTTCGGGAGGTGATGGAGGATACGACGAGGATACAGGACCTCAGACCTCCTCTTCTCCCTCTCTTTCTCGCTCTCTTCATCACCATCATCATATAGTATTTTCTTCCCTCTCACTCCCGCCTGCCTGCCTGCCTCCCTGCCTGCCTCCCGTTAAAAGACTAGAATCCTAGGATGTAGTCATGCCCGCTTTGAGTGAGCCAACCTCAGCCATTTCTGCGTATCCATTTTCCAAGTGTGATTCCTTGTCGGATTTCCCGAATACCACTTCCCACATGTATCCATTCCTCTTTGATATTTCTCAGATTTACTTGGGAGTGGGGAGAGGCTAGCTGGGAACTAGGGATTTACGAGAAAGGGATAAAAGAAAGGAGGGTAGAGACAGAAGAGAGAGAGAGAGAGAGAGAAAGAGGAAGAGAAAATAGCAAGTGACAAGGATGGAGGAGAAGAAATAATGGAATAGAGGGAGGAGGAGATGGGAAGAGTGGCGGCGCTCGTCTTTTCTCACAAAAACACACACATCTAGTGCAACTAGACACACGCTCTCTATCTTTCTTTCTTCATCCTATTTTATCATCCATCCCTCCCGTCTCGGGTATTAGCCATACATCCTCCTTCTGAAAAGAACTCTTGGAAGGCAAGGAGGCAAGGGAGCCACCATGTACGGCAATGTCTATATCCTTTATTTTCTTAGCCTCCTCTTAAGATGCATTCCTTTCAACATTCCCATCTCATCCTCCTCTCTTTTCTCTTCCCTAAACCTTTTTTGGCAGCTTGCCTCTCCCACTATATCTTCCAATTTTATTCCCCACTTTTTCACCTATACACTCTACCGCCCTCCCATCTTACCCGCCCGCGCTCTTCCTCCACACTTCCTCCCCACAAAAAAAACTTTCCCCAAACTATGTCGACGCAACAAACTAAACTCTCTCCTCCATCCCATCATTCCTATCCTTCCATTTTCTTCATAGCTCTTCTCTAATACTTTCTACGACTACTTTTCCTTCTTGCATGTAATGTTTTACCCCACCCTCCACAGCACCCACCACCATCACCAGATCCTTCAAACTTATCTTTTCCCCTTCCTTCCCTCCGTCATCTCTCCCTTCTCCCTTCTTCTTCCTTTCTCTCGCTTTCTCTTCTTCTCCTCAAGGAGGAGTGGTGGTGGGAAGAATGGGATACGGAACGGAGGATCTACTAAGCGGACGGGCAGGAGGAGTTTCTCTAGTGAAAATCTTTCTTCCCCTCCGCCACTTCGAGGAGGAGCCCGATCAATAGTTTCTTCCTTGAACTTCCATGTTAGCTTAGCGGCGCCTCAGCAACCATACACTCCAACACTCCCTCCCACACTACCCGGCCTGGTAAATTCAAACTCATTTTACCCGTCAAAATTGCTCATTTCCCCGCACAATCAAAACGGAGCCTCTCCGCCCCGAAATATTACATTCCGCATCATGTTCCCCGCTTTTCTCTTTCCCGGCCACTTTACTTCTCTTACGTATTCTCTCTCTCCTTCGTCTTGTTCTTCTTGTTCTCTCTTACCATCATCACCGCCACCAATACACACCCACCACCAACACGGATTTTCTAAGGTATCCTATCCTCCTCCAAGCCAACACTCTATTTTACTTCCTCCCCGCCGCCGCCGCCTCCTCCTCCAACCAACCGTCAAGCCTTCACTTCCTATCTGCCAACTACTCTCCATTTAGCTACATGCATATCCTTAATCCCCGAATTTCTAAACCACCAACCAACCAACTATCCGCTAGCTAGGAAGCAAGCTAAGGAAGCAGGCAGAAGCAATAACTCTTACACTTTATAGTTATAGTGTATCAAGTTATGGCACGTAGCCCGAAATTTTTTATTTGAAACAAACATTATGATTTTATCCCAACTTTTCTCCCCACGGCCTTTTAGTTTTTCCAACACCACCACCAGTACTAACCTCCCAGCTCGTGTTCATATAACAGGGTACTATGTGATTATGTAGTATTCGTTCCGAGATAATTCAATTAATTCTCTGGAAAGAATTGGCATCTCAGGGAATTGTTTGGCCTCACTTGGTTCTCTGGTGGAGTTCGTTCTATCTCTCACTAGGCTTAGCGCTTTAGAAAATGTGACCAAATGCATTTTATTTTCTTCTCCGCCAACTTAATGCTGAATAGTTTATAGAAGGAAGGAACAAGCTCCGCTTCGTACCACCATGTATATAGTCTTGGTTTTGAAGAGTTGGGAAAAATAACACGCTCCCGTGTTAATTGTTCCATGGAAAAGAATTCACATTCTCTAATCTACTCTCCCTGTTCTGCCCAAGATACAACCACAGATACAAGGCATCAAACCGGGAAAGTTGTAATCTACATTCTCACACAATTCTCCCGTCTTGCGTGATAACCTCCAATAGTCTCTCTCCATTCCTCAACCTTCTCCTACCACCAACTATTTTAATTAATGGGCGTCTCTCATGAACTTGTCCCATCTTCCTTTTCCCATTCCCTCAAACGCTATCAAAGTCCTCGGACTAGAACCCGAAACAAAATCAACAATTGCATGGTTGTATGCATACTGTTGGGCACGACCACGGAATAAATTGCAAACCTCTTTTCAACACTACCGCCACTTTCCCGGAATTTTTTGCGATAATGTATTCAAACACTTCCTCGCCTCGCTCAGCTCTCCATGGTTAATTTACGACTTGTGTCCGTATTTTCGCATTCTTATTCTTCTTCCTTTCGCTCTCCGTGTACTCCCAATAATCCCTTCCTTTAAAACACGACAAGGCTTCTTTGAAACTTCTTCGGACTCGTCGGACTGGCCGGCAGGACGGATCGCATGTTCTGGAGTAGTGGCTCCTGTAATTACTCCTGGACGTGCTTCCCATGTGGCGTATTGTGTTGTGTTGTAGTAGCATAGGAGTGCATCTGGAAGCTATGAAAGAGCCGCAGACTATTTTAATATTCACACCCCATCATCTCAAACTCCCTCCCACTCGGCCTTCTTGCGGTCCTTTCTATAATTCCTAATCAAGTCCCTCGTCCGTCCACCATTTTATTTCCAACGCCCAGCCTGCCTGCCTCCTTGCCTACCAACAACATCCGCCCTCTTCCTATCCCACGGAAGGATAGGAATAGATCCTCTGCTCACAGCTAATAAGCTTCCGTACACTCTGGATTTTTTACCTCTGTGTAAAGTCCGAGAATTTGACATCATCGCTTTCCGCGGTGCCCGATTCCCTGGACCATCCCTATAATTTGGACCTATTTGTGGTTTTCTCCTCTCCTCAACAAAGAATTCAGTCAGACGATAAATTCGTCTCAAATCCTTAAAACGTTTGTTCACACAATCCATGATATGAATTTCAAATTCATTGTCCACTACCCCCGCGTCCTATTTTTACCATTTCATTTTCTCTCTCATCCATCTCACCGTTTCATCCGCCGTCCAGTATACCGATTTAGTAGTTTCAACGAAGCCGATTTACACACGCTCCAGGAATACTGTTCCTTCTTTCAATCACCTCGTTAAACGTAGTTCAACATTTCCTAGGACTCAGGAGGAGTTTCTCCGAAAAATAACTTAACTGCCCACAACCTCGCATCACATACTAATTTTCCACTATTTTCACACAATCCTCCTTTTATTTTACAGACAATCATCGTCCATACATACAAGCTACCGATTACCGATTCACTATCCATTTACTCCCCTTTTCTCTCATCTTTTCCTAGATTTTGTTACAATCATTCCGTATTTCTGTCTTCTTTACAAACTCTCTTTGTTGGTTTATGCATTGCTTGATGCCAGTGTACCCGGTCGGGAAACCCTAGCTTTTAGTTTGACTTCAGTTGTGCTTTACTATCTGCAATTCGTAGTAGCCTTTGACACGTCGTTAAAATCGTCCGTTCCTAGCATGAGGAATCACAATGAGAGAATCCTAGCAAACTGTGTAGCTAAAAATATGTACAGTTATTTAAACACGGATTTTCTAATGTCATTTCTCGATGCGTTTAAGATTTTGTTGTCATTTGTCCAGTGAAATGTAATAGTTGATAAATATTATAATTATTTCCAATATTAAACTTAATAACAGCTAAACTTATGAGATGTTATATCTTGTGATTCGTATAGACCATCCTCAACTCGATGCACAAATACCAGCCACGTTTTCATTTAGTCAGAGCAAACGATATTCTCAAACTACCTTACTCAACATTTCGAACCTACGTATTCAAAGAGACTGAGTTCATAGCAGTCACTGCGTATCAGAACGAAAAGGTAAGTTGGGTGTTTTAAAGTTAATTGAATGTTTGACTCGATATTAAATTGGCTTCTAAGTAATATTTTAATCGTTCTTACTTTCCCTATAGATTACTCAACTTAAGATTGATAACAACCCTTTCGCCAAAGGATTTCGAGATACCGGAGCCGGAAAGCGAGAGAAAAAGTCAGTGTTTGAATTTGTCAAATTAATTTAAAAAATACAAACAGATGAAACAGCATGTAGTTAGTTGTCCCCCTTGCCTTGTTTGTCATATCATACGAGCGGACTGCATTTAAAAGAGTCTGTATTATGTACAGTCACTGCGCCAGATTTCAGAGAGCTGTCTGTCAGATCATCCCTATCAGTAGCATATATAACCACTACCGTTTGCTCTCCAGCACATTCTCCCTCTTTAGCTCAACCTTCCCTAAGATTAGCTCTTCCAGAATCCGATTTACGCAGATGACAAGGATGGAAATCCTTATCCTTGTTCCTACCAGAGATGATACCTTATCTAAAAGCAGTCATCAATGAAGCATCTTCTCCATTCAAGAGCCTCCGTCACCAGTATCTTGTTATTGTCCCCTTTGACAGAATCTCTTTCCACATCTTTCCCCCGTCGTCCAGAAAGAGATGAAGAGCATATATAATCATCCTAGTGGCATTCCCCGTCAGGTCTGGGCGTTTAGCATGGTACAATGGTACATGCAAAGCTCCAAGTGCTGATGATTGCAAAGGGAAAAGTAGGAGGGATTTCCCATCTTCACTTTGTCACTTCAGCTCGTGGTATCACGCAATGCAAATCCGAATTTAAAACCTTTAACACATCCACGGGGAGTACGACCCAGGGCTCCGCATCCAAATTATTTCATTTGACTTTAAAATCAAACGCCGGATTAAGTCTCTATATATCCTGCCTAATGAGCCCCGTCTTTTTCCCCTCCCTAATATCATCTCGTAACGAACCACGCACCACGCACCAGACACACAACAGAGCACCACTTTGTCATCAGAGTATTCACAAAGTTTTTACAAGTCATTCATACACCCTTTAAAACTCTGCCCGATTATTTTCACCCTTCTCCTTTCTAGGTATCTCCAATCCTGTCCCCTCCCTCTGTCTCTCTATCATCATCATCATCTCCCGGTCTCTATATACTTCTCCTCCCGACTTTTCAATTCAACGCAGCATATTTCACAAGCTTAACGCAATAACTCAACCTAACCACCATGTAGCACCACAAACTCGGATTGATCCATGTTTTTCTAATCCCCGTCCATATTATAGCTAGCTACAATATACCTACGCATGTACAAAGGCTTGATAAGAGAAAATATAATTTCGCATGCAAAATTTACTCTAAATAGGTAAAAGAATCCATAAAATATTCCCCCCATATGTTTTGTGAAAAAAACACGCACAGTTGCTGGCTAACGAGCAGTCAAAAGCTTGCCTTCATTTTATTCGTGCATACTCAAGCCGTGCCTTAAGACATAATAAAGCCTTTGAGAGCATATTTGAAAGGAAAAGCAAGTAGGAAAAATGCACACATGCTTTAATTTTCACATAGGAAGCAATGGGGGATAAATCGTAGGAGTAGGATGGGAATTATTTTGCGCCTTTTAACCTTTCCTTTTGTCCCTCTATTAGATTAGATGGCCTTTTAATAAGTTAAGCTTTTAGCACAAATATATGCACCTCTTTCCCTCTTCCTTGAATTAATTTAGTTGAGTCATTACAGCTTAGGATAGTTTGCAAAAATCTTCTCTTATCGTTCGCTCGAAGAAAGGCCACCATTGGATGCTCTGTTTTAATTTTTCAGTTGGAAAATAATCATGCGTTTCATCCATCCATTCCCTCCTTTCCTTGCCTGGTCCCCTCCAGATAATCAAGCTTGAGATGGTTTATTTTCTCAGAGCTTTAGGCATATATTTCCTTGATGTATCTATTAATTTAATGGTCGAAGTCGAAACTGGCTGCTGCTCAGCGCCCCATCCTCTGTAAGGTGCTAAAAATGGTTAGGCTGGTAGTTGATTTGATGTTAGCTGGGCTGGCTTGTCTCATCATTTCCTCGTATCACTTAAGATTAAGTTGAGACATGTGGGAATAGAGTAATTGACAGTTGGAGTGAGTCCCCCTTCTATTATTCTACCATATTAATTTAGTATTTCATCTCCCACACTCCCATGTCAATCAATTCATCATATCCACACTCTTTTCCTTCATCCCTTTGGAGGTTTAAACTGAATAAGCCATTCTCCTCTTTAGCCACGTCTATTAAGCTGAAGGACAGAAAACATATTTTCATTTTTGTTTTTTTTGGGGAGAGAGCCCCAGTTTAATCTTGTTTCACCTAACCAGAACAGTTAGGATTTTCTGGTACACTGGGGAAGCGGGTTTTGAATTTGCATCATGGCTCAGTGACTGAGCCTCGGGCCAGCCCTGCAGTTCAGCAAAAAAGGGATGCGATTGATATTGATACCGTGAGGACTGAATGCATTTTTTGCAGATTTTGATAAACATTTGTAGCGAAAAAAATAGGGCTACTTACGTGTAAATTGTTAAGTATTTTCGCATCAATGGACAGCAGACACAGGCGTATTGTAGGGATGGAAAAGGACTACCAAGTTTCTGCAATTTGTCTTGCTCGTTCATGTGAAACCAATATTTGAGGAGAGGAGTTATGGATGACTGGGATGTAATTCCCAGCTCTTCTTGAGCGTCTCCTCCAAGGAACACAAAGTTTACAATCCAATCTCTTGTCCCTAATTAGCTGGAATCTTTGTATTTTGCCGACTTGCCATGTCGCCCTGACCCGGCTTCTACTATTATTATTACCCCATTAAGTTGCAATGTTATCCTACATGGCGTCACCCTTCATCATGTTCCTGGGGTCCTGTGCCATCTGGGAGAAAATACCCGGCGTTTCATTCATCCTCTCTCCCGAGCCTTAACCCTGTGTCTGCTCGTCTCCCAAGAACAACTCAATGCAGGGCCCTCAGCAATCAGTCAGTCCTAGACTCATTTCCTTGCTCTCCAAAACACTTATTCCATTCCAGTGCCTTTTATGAGATGCGAGGCTGGTCTAGAAAGCATAGGGACGTATCTCTACCATGACGACGTCATGGATTTTCGCATGTGTTGACATCATTTCTTCCCATAAATACTACTCCCAAGAAAAGAAGACGCCGTTTGGCTTCTCAGTCTCATAGTCTCTTGCTTCACGCGACTCACATCTTAGGGAAGAGTAAAAAGGAAGCCACCGGAAAATCCTCTCTTCCATACCACAATTATTATCACATAATTGATAGACTACAACTATGTCAAGGAATTCATTCCACCGCTCCTCCCGCCAGCAACCACCATCTAGTCAGACAGGGACAGTAGGAAGCAGCTGCTTCTCTCACCAACCGCTAAACCAACAATTATCTACTACCATTACCACCCTACCCCAGCTTCTTCACCAAAAATTCTACGCATCATCAACAATCCAAACAGACATTTACAAAGATGAGCCGTGTGAATATCCGAAAGAGAGACAAGTTCACATAGTAGTAGGATTCCAATAAGCTCCCAACCCTATTTCCCATCTCCCCTCTCTGAATTCGCACAGAATTTTTGCATGCACGACAATCACATCAAATGTACGAGAGCCTACTAAAAGAAGTTTTCTTTGTTCCCACACTTGATTGTTTTTGAAAACAGTTAGCCTATTAATAATATATATTCCGCAAGGACTTTTTACAGGAGGGGCTACCTGCCTGCGAGGGTGATGGACGTTGATATGTATATGACCACGGTCGAAATATTCAGCTACATTTATACACATATGTATAGCTTGTGAAGCCTGAGGGAATTGGATATAAAATATCCCGGTAGATTTGTCCGAGAACGGACATATTGACACTTTATCAGCATATATTTTCTCGGAAAAACAAAGCGGAGCCACGAAAATAATCATATGTACATCTTTTCCCCCTCTCGGCTCTCCCGACTCACCTCCTGTATCTCCATAATTATTTCATGTAACTTTGCAATTTAAAACTGCAATATTAGGATACATTCCCATGTTCCCATCCGTCCATCCATAGGACTAAGCTAAGGTAAAATAAACCCTGGTGCAGTCTCTCTCTCTCACACACAGACACACACTGTCATCACTTTCTTCAACTCCCTAAGATCCTTACGACGGAGGGATCCCTGTCCTTTCTGGCCTGTCTGCTTTCTGAGAACAAAAGGTATTGTTTCTAGCCATTAGCTCCCCTTTGTCTCGTCATTAGAAGTATACTAAACTTTTCTTCCTATCTAACTCAAAGTGACACTTCCCAGGTACCTGTAAAACAATAATTGTCCTTAGGAAGATTATTAACCTTCTGTCTTTTTTCCTCTCAGTTTGTATCATTACAGCAAAAACACTTGTGAGCTCATCCAAACTACTTCTGCCTTCGTCTCTCATATAGTTCACGAGGAAACGGTCATTTTACTCGTTAAACTCTGTCCTACTAGAGAGGCCAAGTCTGGTGTGGTTGTAGTTTATGCAACGCTTGTTATGACATGTACGTGTTTTCCTTATATTAACTTTTGTTTAAGATTCTCTATTTGTTAGGAATTAAACTAGAGAACTGTTGAGCTTTTAAACTGTTGCTTTTGTTAGCTTGTAGAAGAAGGTTGCTGTGTTAGTGATATCCTTGTTGGTAGAGAGAATCTAAAATCCAATCTGTGTTTCTGAGAGTTGATCCTAAGTAAACTAGTGTCGGAATCCCTTAAGAGATTGATCGGATTGATAAGGTGAGGATGCGGGCTGGGTGAGAGGATAGGAGGATTGTCCTTTGTCCAGTCATGTTGGTTGGCGAAACGTTAGGCGTTAAGTGTAAAACATTTTATCAGCCATTCAGATATTTCTTATGACTCATAAAGTTGAGAATCAAGAGCATCTTTGTATGGGAGACGACACCACCTCTGGGTGAACAAGATGAAAATGTCCTCTACTAAATCATTCCTCCGCGTGTCTCTCTCTCTCTCTTCCCCTTCGCAAACATTCATGTATAATATTTATAGCATTTGATCTAGATGGAAAGTTGGTGGTGAGCTGACACCCTGAGGATAAGGAAGCTTTTCATCTTGATTACTTGAGCCGACTTTGTGTCTTGATTCCATTCCGGCTAGATAATCTATAGCTTAGTTAGCAGGCAGCCAGCTTGTATCCGTATTTTAAAACTTGTGGATTTTAAAAATGTATAATGCTTCTCTTTCCTTCTTGGCTTCCTAAACTTGATCTCTAGAAATGCATCTTTGGAGAGAGGATTAAGACTGGCAGTAATGTATGAGGAGATGAAATAGTGCGGGTAAATCAAAACACTTGTTTCATCCCTGTCCTCATCTGGCTGGATGGAGGAATGGGGATCTCTCTTACTTAAAAGATTCAAAGTGTTCATCCCAATGTCGAGATTAGAAGAGCTGATAGTAGGTTAACACCCAGCCACCCAATCTTACATGAATGAGTCGGATTGTAGCCTCTGATGTTTCTGGAATAAAATTCAAATTGATAAGGAAGGTCAGATTTAAAACTGTTTAGGTCTTAGTGTTCAAGGGAAATGCACCGTGATGTTTCCTCCCTTTACTCCACACCATTTCGTCCTTCCCCATCAATAATCATCATTACGGCAGCTTGAAAGCAAGCATCTTTGGATGCTTCTCACATCTCACCAGAAGCTTTACAAGCTTCTGATGCGGAAGCAAAGCAGTAGCTGTACAACTCGTACACTACTATTTGTCCTGGACAGGATTTCTGTAGGGAATCAAGCTATAGGATTCTCTGCAATTCTGGATACTGGATACACTCCATCCAGACTTTTCTCAGAGTGGCAGAAGGAATTGAGAATTTCTTGTAATCTAGGATTTCTAGCAACAGCCAACAGCTCTGGCTCTGAGTTAGCTATAAGTCGTAACTAACATCATCCGAGATCATCTCAGTCTGAGTGATGATGAGTTTCTTGAGTCTCTTCTTGAAGAGTTCAGAGAAAACAGAATACTTGCGACATTCTGATGCTAGATGCTACTATGCTACCCCCCATGCCTTATGGTTTTCATGAAATACGGACTAAGGCTAAAGGAAGGGAGGGATGGGAAGGATACGGACCGAAAAAACGCTTGAGAGTCGCAGTTTGCTTAGGCGATGACCCATGGCGAACTGTCGCGACAACTCTAGCCTTTCATCTTCGCCGACAGCTCATCCTACTCACTTGTTCTTCTTGTTTCAACCATTTCCCTATCACCATCACGAACCATTCCCAGAGTAATAAGCTTGCTACCCAGAGAGCGACAAAACATTCTTTCACAAATAAACTCCTCTTTCAATATACTTAACCGCATCCATCCATGTGATACCACTTTGTTTCCCATTCAGAAAACATACTCAGCCAGTAATACTAAAGCTACAAGAAACAAGACGAGGATCCTCTGCGCTTCTTCCCAGTCTTACTACATTTCTTTCCCCCCTTTTCCCTTTATCCTCTCAATTATCCGCATTTCTTCTTATCGCTAATCTTTGCAAATTTTCTGCACTCTTCCCAAACCCCACACGACGATCATGTTCCTTGCTCCCCGTCCCGAAATCCCGCAACTTCCCTCGAAGCTCTCGGCTTTTGCCTGCAACAACATATGCGGATAATCAGTAGTTTTTGCTACCCCTCTGCAGAAGCTCATTTCAATCACAGTTTCTAATATCCCTGCACTCTCTTCTTATCTTGAATTTCCTTGGACGTGAATGGAAAGGAACGTAAGAGGAGGGTAGACAAGAAGGAAAAACGGAATAATATGTGTGGTACAACTGTTCAATGCCATCCTCTGGCATGTGTTTGAAGGGAGACGTGAGCTATCTCCCGGTTGGAAATTAATTTCATCCCGGCTTTTATATCTAAAGTTGCCCACTTTCCATTCCTAAAAACGTTGAATCCCAGGAGCGGAATTTAGAAAGGTCAAACAAAGTGTCAAATTCCAGTTAAGCTCTGGTGGGAGGATCTCCGCCCAGTCCTTTGACTACGATTCCGGCTTCATCTTTGACATAATCCATCAATCTAATCCCGGCTTCCTAATTACGCCTTCCACACGTCGTTCCTATTCTTGGCGTATAATCGAAAGCTGTTCTTTAGTACACACACACACACACTGAGAACAAGTCCTAGTCGTAGAGTATATTAGAAGGGTCGCGGGGGCTTCCAGGGATTCTTTACCTCTAGCTATCCAAGAAGTTTGGGGCCTTTTTATGGCATGGCTGGCTTGGATGGATGGAACGTTTGTTGTGCCAGCCTGCCTACTGTGAGAAGTGCGTGTGAGTTTAAGGAGGGAAAGGCACCTTTCTTTCGGCATATCCAAGAATAAGGCGGCTCCATTTGGTATCATTGGATTATCGGATTTCCGCATGAAAAATCCTCCGAGATTTCATTGCCATTTGAAAGTAGGAGCAGCGTAGGTGTAAATAATTTAGTGAAGTGGCTGACTGGCTCCCTCCTCTGTCTCATACTTCCTTGTAGGCAGGATGGAGCACAGAGGTCGGCTTGGGTTAGTCCATGCCTCCCTGACTCCTTTTAGTTTTGCTAATATTAGAAAAGGTTGTGTGTATGGAGTCGGTGGATGCCATCCCTGTGCTTGTCGTCGGCAAGTTAGTTAGTTAGTAAATGTAGTCTCATCATCATCTCCGTCTGGCTGGAAGGTGGTTTGGATATAATAGGCTGGCCGGGGAGAGAGCTAGAAAAACGACTTGGGTTCCATTAGGAGACCCGACTCGAGTCGGGCTAGCGATGAATTCCTCGGCATCTCTTTCCTCACTCGACGTAGATAAAAGGAATCGATTGTTTACCGTACTTAAGATGGTCGTTTTTAAGAATTCTTCCATCAATAAAACAGATGATCCTTGTCTTGTCGATGGTGACGAAGATGATGATGGCCACAATAGAGTTGTGTACACACACTCATCACACCAATCGTCCCCGCTTTTCACTCCCCCTCCCTCCATCCCTCCCTCACATACTCGTGTAAATAGCTCCACGCATTTGTTATTGAGCTTGTTGTCTAAGAAACTCGTGATACAAAGGTGCCGTTGATGGTGTGAGAAAACTTTATCGCCGGCCACTCGCTCCGCCGTAGTAGCCGTAGAAAGACCTGTGGAAAGACCCTATAGAAACGAAGTCATCAGAATGCGAGAGAGAGAGAACCCGCTTTTCTCCCTGCCTTCTTTGCCGAGTATTATTATTACGCAGGAGCGAGGCATATGTTGTTCTTTCCCTTGGATTATATAGTACATCATTAATCCCTTCACACATACGTGCATTAGAGGATTTTATGGAAAAAAGAAGAGGACGGATCCGGGGGCAAACTATAACTTCCCAAAACTTTTACGACCACCACCAACAACAACCCCTTCAAGAATTATTTAAAGTCTAAGTGATTTTCTCAATTTTCTCAGATATCACCACCACCAACTTTACACGCTATGTAGTGAAAAGGAACCGCGCAATCACTCATTTCTTCCCTATCGCACTCCCCTCCCCCAAACCCAGAACTCAAAGAGAAGTTATCCAAGCGCTTTTTATTCCGTCTTTTACACATTGTCCATCCATTCCCTCCTCCTCATACCAGTAAGATAACAGCATCTCTCTTCACTTTATTATGCCGCATTTCTAAGGTCAGGTCACTCTAACTGATAAATAGATTACAACTTCATGTTCCACAAAAATGTGGGCATACACTAAGTTTTCATCGTCGTCTTCCTAGAAAAAAAACTTCGCTAAAGGCCTAAAGGCAAGTTAACACTTGAGCAGAAGCAAGTTAGTTCCTGATTCCTGATCATAAGATGACGTCTACCGAATTTCAGACGCTCGTGTACTGCAATTAAAATGTATTTACTTTATGGCGCATATGGAAGGAGTAATAAGGATCATCATCACCGCTGGTCACAAACTGAGCTGACTGAGCGAGTGAAGAAGTTGCAGCTTCTTGGATTTTATGAGGCTGTCCAGAAACGACTTGCAAGCGCAAGGATTTTACCATCTAACAATCGCAATACTGCACTGCAAACAAACATTTTTAATGTTACGTGTTCTCCCTGGTCAGTCATCCATTAATTTTCACCACTGCCAGTGGAGCATGGAGCACTAAGCATTCGAACATCTTCACAAGCTAATCTCCTCATAGACTACGTCAATCTGCAGTTCCTTCTAGTGGAATTCAGTTGCAATTTTAAAAATTTCGGCCATTAGCAATCCAATCTTTGATTACCCTCCTTTGAAACCTGAATCAAGCTCAAGGTGTTTTCTGTGGAATTGCGTTACCGGGCAAAGTGGTGTAGCAATAGGAGCTCGGCGTGCGTATCTCGCTCACATTGTGTGTACATTGAATTCAAAAGCTATAGCTGATTACAGCATGTAATTTGATTCAGTGGGGATTATTGAGTCAGAAAGTTATTTTACCTTAATAGCTTGTTTCCGTGACTCTTTCTTGGGTTCTGTTCTAGAACTGAGAGCGTTGGCGAGGGAAGAAGTTGGCTTCTAAACCCAGATTCCCTCTCACGTGTCAGCTCCGAGAAAAAAACTCGGAGAACACTTACAATTTACTTGCTTCCCAAATGTTAATTCACATTCTTCTTGCATCCTTTAAATATGGGTAAGGGAGAGGGAGTGTGAGAGAGTCGAATTTTCCATCATCTCTTACTATACAGTTATATATTTTGTCATCAGACTCTGGGATTGCCAATCCCATATTCCACTGTACCGTGTCCATCATCCGTCCGTCCTGTTTCTTACCTACGTCTGCTCACCTTAAGGTTCAGGCAGTTGCTTCCATGAGGTATGAGGTACGATGTACGATGGAAGGTAAAGCGTATTATGGCAGGCCAGGAGTCAGAAGTGTTTCTCTCCGGAGTCTCTTATCTTCCAAGCTCCTTGTTTCGTGAGTTACTTGAAATCATCTTCAATGATTCGTCCCGAAATTATCATGATTACACGGAGATTGCTTAGGTAAAAATAAGAGGAGGAATTCCCTGGGTAGGCTAGCATTGCTAGGAAGGAGGGAAGGACAGCCTTTTTCTACCTGCCCTTCTGATCATGTGAGAGGAAATGCCCTCCCATGCGTGCTAGGATGTTCATGATGATGATGCTCGGTGAAAATCAAGAGTAATTTCGTCCGGCCATTTACTCTCTAAATAGTCTTTTCCTTGGGTTCAGTGGAGGAGGAGGATGTGTGTATGTGTGTGGAAGTAAAGACTTGTTTATCATTATCTATCATCCTCACCTCCTCCAAACTAGCTGTCAAACGAGGATTAGGTCACTAATTATGCGTGTAAACTATTTTTGAGGTGGTGATCCCACATGATCGTCCAAACCAGTCAGTCACAGATGCTCTTCCAAATAGTCCAAGTAGGAGGATAATCTTCTATCTATACGCACACTTACTCCTTCTTCTTCTTAGCCTCAGTTAAACTAAACGTACATCAGGTTTTATCATTACACCAACAACGACCTACCTTTTCTACTTTAAATCCATCAGCTCACTAGGCACAAGTCAGCTACCGTCAAGAGCATCTTGTCCGTTGGACATGTCATAGGAACCCTGAGCTTTCCTACTTACTTACTTTCTCGTTCCTGTGGCGCAGGAAAAAAACGTTGGTATAGTGTCACAATGACAACATTGTCCTAGTCGTGGTCCTACTCAATGCTCATCACGTATCATCCTATCGTGTTTACTACGTGTTTCTAACTCAAGGAGCAATCATAATTTCCTTAATGTCCCTCCACTTCTCATAATCTATTCCTATATTCTTCCCACACACGAACTGTCAAAGATTCCGCCGTGGCCGTGGCTATACTTTTCTTCTTGCTTTTACATAGATCTCTCGACACAATCATTTCCCATCCCAACAAACGGTAAACAATAATAAAGTCGAACATGTACTAAAAAATCCTCGAAATCAAAATTGCAAATCCTCTTCTGTTTCTGCCCTAACCCCCAACACATTAGATGCGCATGGTTTGAAGAGAAGAAGTAGGTTTCTCTTCTTTGTACCTCTCAAGAAATGTGAAACGTTTTAAAGTCACCCCCCATCCCCATCATACATCTCTCGTCTCGTAATTCCTCCTCGTCACTGCGTGCTGTTTATGTCTGAATTTGTTTTTGAATCCTACTCCGACCTGCCGCCTCCTTTCTATTCAAATTTTTGGTTATCCCGTACTAAATGTTACCTTCTCGTTTCTTTATTCAAGTAGACAAGCTCTGCTAGCAGCTCAACGCCATGGAGACGATCATCCTAGCTCAAGTAATAATTCCGGACCCTCTCTTGGAAACCTGGGCTCTGGATTGAACGAGTCAATGTGTCATGATAACGATGACGATGAGCGAGTGGACGTCGTTGGGAATGATCATCGACCGGATTCAGTAACGCCTCCACCTTCTCGCCATCATCACGGTAAGCTTTGTTCCCTCCTCATTCTTTTTAATTAACGAGCAATAGCTAAGCTGATGTAGTAGACGATATGCAAAGTTGCTCTGTAGTCTTAACCGCCGTAAACTATTATTAAGAAGCAAGTAACTAGTGATTAGGCAGGATTTTAACCTTGCATTATCCTCGTCCGTTCCTGCTGAACCAGCTCCATCACAAGCCATCATCAGCACAGAGATGCTTGATTTAATGAATTATTTCACACTTACCGCCACAGTGAGCACGCAACAGTTTTTTCATTCATTTATATCATCATCAGAGAGACAGAATCAATAATTCAATCCAGCTCTAATGGACGCACGCTGCATGCGCTATGTTGAGCAAAATACATTGATAATTTCCTCCGCTCCTTAACGTCTTCCATCTTACCCCTCCCTCTATTTGCACACACTTTTATCAAATAGTATACGCTTTCTTCGGCATCTTTTCTCTTTTACAATTCCACCTCTTATGTCATTCTCCCCTCCCTCCTCCCTGGTCATTCTATAGCAAGTCCTCCGACTCACTCACTTCAAGGGTTTAGCATTTACCTTCTTGAACTGCCCAGCCAACAAACCTTCATGTCTCTCCTTTATCCCTTTTTTCCTCTGCATCTTTCAAGTGTCTGAGCTAAGACGTTGTCGGCACTATTGATGCAACTGAGTAGAGTATTAATGTTTTTGGTTCCTCTGTTTGCCTTAGGCTTTACACAGCGAGCATAAGAGGATGAAGAACCTTTAGGTAATCATCTCAATTAGAGGTGTCAAAGAGCCGAGCTGAGTGAGGTCGAACTACACAATATTTATCTACTCAATCCTCCGCCCTTCCATATGGCTTGAATATGAACGGGCTGGAGTTGGAGTGCAAATCAATGCAGCTTCGATGGTATCATCCTGACTAGCACTGTTTGTCAATTTTTGCCACTATGCCGTGTTTAAGTACCAGTAGATTTGCGAACATCAGGGACTTCAAATCCTTGATTAGGACATGTTGATTTCTGATTGAGAAAATAGAGACGTTTTAAATACTAGCTTGGAAGTAAGGAATTATATGCAGAAGTATTATGCCCGTTTTAGTGGATTTTGTTAAGAATAGGACCCACGACATATGAGAGTAGAATAGTATTTGCGGAATTCTAATGATTGGGTTTTTTGCTGTGATTACATGCAGATGATCATAATTCGGGTGACCATCATCGGCGTGATGACAGCGACAGGGATATAAGCGACAGCGGTTCGGAGAGTGGTGGGGCTTTCCGTCCCACACTCCGGGACAGCGACCTGGATCATCCTAGTCCAAATATTTCTCTGGGTCCTCCCCTCCAACCACCCATGCTACCGTATTTGTATCCTCCGAATTTGTATTCCGGTGGTGGAGGAATGCCCCCGCTCGGCCCCCCTCCCTCACTTTCCCTTTCTCTCTTCGGACCGGGATCGCAACATTCGACTGGATCATCAGCTGCGTCCCTTCCTCCGTCGCTCCTATTCAATCACTTACTACAACAACAGCTCCTTCATGGCTATCACAGCGGCTTGGCACCGCCCGTCTCCTTGGCTTCATCCATGTCATCCATCGGCCCTGGTAATAACACTTCTCCACCTTTGCCTTCTTCTCAAGATCTGCATCAAAGAAGTAAAGAAGTTTCCTTTTTATTACAGCTTTACTCTCGGAACGCCTAAAAGCTCATAGGTTTCTCCCCTACCCGTTGATACCACCGGCAACCGCATCCTCATCATCCACATCCTCCCTCAGCTCCACATCGACAAGTGTATTAGGAGGTAGCAACCTCTCCGCCTTTGAAACAGTCACCCCGTCAGGTCACCTAAGTCCCAAGCTCTCCCCGCGACCATCGGTAGAAAGTTCCGTAGTTGACCCCGCAACCATATCTCCTATCTCATCTCTTCGGTTGCCCCTCCTCTCCCTACCCAACCATCATCAACCTCAACAGACTTCACCACCCTCCACCCTCTCACCGCCCCA
Organism: Sminthurides aquaticus; assembly: GCA_906901655.1. Lineage (NCBI taxonomy): Eukaryota > Metazoa > Arthropoda > Collembola > Symphypleona > Sminthurididae > Sminthurides > Sminthurides aquaticus. The sequence continues at coordinate 2,749,615 of CAJQTT010000001.1, forward strand.
CCAACCACCTCCCACCGCAACGCATCAAAATCACCAACATCCATCAGAACTAAAATCCATAGAAAAAATGGTCAACGGTCTTGATATAAAGCCTGAAGTTGTGAAAAATGAAGTGGTTGACAAGTGATTTCTCTCAATCCCCCGGAATCCCTCATGCCCCCCAGTTCAAGTGACAGACAGTTGCCCCAAGTTGTCAAAACTCTATACCCCCACGACGGAGCGGATTGAGTTGTTGTGCGGAATTCGTACATGAAAAACAAAGTGATCCTAGAGGAAAGTTGCAAACATTTCCGCCGCCATCGCACCCCACCATTCGGGATGATCCAGACAGCGCATAAGAACATCACACATACGTAGAGAAAGCGAAGCAAAGCAAGGAATACAAATGAAGGGAGGAGAAGAGGAAATAGAATCAGAAAAGTTTCAATATATGCTGCTCCTAGAAGAACAAAAACAATTTTAGTCGCGACTGGCAAATAAATAACGACATTAGATCCATAATAAATTATACAAAACTTTTAATATCTATATAAAAATATAAATATATATATATATATATATATATATATTATCAATTATATATTTACAAGAGGCGCCGCTGCCGCATTACTCAAAAGCAGAAGAGAATGAAGAAAAACCTCTTTTTTGTATCCATGCGATCTCCTTCATCTTCGGACCCCACCCTGCACACAACAACTTGTCTTTTTCTATACATTACTATGATCCCTTAAACTCTGTTATACCAAAGATGTTTTCTCCTTTTTATTATTGTTGTATTATGATATTATTATTCTTATTATTAATTTAAAGTAACAACGTACATATATTCTCTCTCCTTTTTATCTCACTCACTTCTCTGTCAAAGTGTGTTTGTATGTGTGTGAGTGTGCGTCGCTGTGAATCAACTGCAATCCTATGGGTTCTGCTATTCCTACCAAACTTGTGCGTGAATGTGATTGTATTTCAAATGGTCCTTATGTGTCCCTTAAAAGAGGCTCCTGCAACACGAGTTTGAATTCAGTACAGAATCCGACCGAATCAATCTCTCTGCTTAGTAGAAGGAAATAGCCAAAGAGAAAAGTTGGATTTGTCCCGCTCCCGCATCCATCATCTGCAAAGAACAATAATGAGGAGTGTCAATTTATGACGAATCACATCCCAGGCGGCAGTCTATGAATCTGAACGTAGTATCACCATCATCATACAAAACCGCCGACATTCAGCCCCAATCAGGAACCGCATCTCTCTCTACTATTACCAATTCCCTCTATATATAAGTTTGGTTATTTCTTCCCGCATCGTCTATTAGGTAACTAGCAAGTCAGAGCGGAGCGATAACTGCCTACAGTAAAGCTACAGCAAGGAGGAGAAAAGTAAAATATCGTGTTGTTGTGTATGTGGCAGGAACACACCTATGCGCGGATCAAAATTACTTACTCCTCCACCTGACCACTTTACGCCTCTTCTATACCAACCCGTAAGGTACTACCCACAATTTCACGCATTCGTATCTCTCTTTCCCACATCTCCCAATCGTCTTCTCGCTAAATCTACACTCATTCCTCCACCTCCAACGTATTATTTCTCACACCCCTTTTTCTCCAACACTCTCTTTCTCCTTTCCTTCCTCCCTCCGCCACTCATTCTCAGCCCTATTGCCTACATACATAGAACCATCAACAGCCACCGCCACAATCCTATTAAATAATATGACTATAAAGCCCCACAAGTCGTAGTCCTAGAAAGATTTGTGTTAGTGACGCAGCAGCATGTAGTTCCGAATTATATTCCTTTAATCTACCCTTACCCCGCCCCCACCTCCTTGAGACAAGTAGAGAAATCTTCGAATCAATCGACAGTAAAGCAAAAGGAGCAACAAATAAGAATCTCATACAGCAGTGTGGTCAGCGATCAACCACCCTGCAAACGCGACTATTTAATAAAAAATTATATACTTGCCCACGCGAGTATACATCTTGTGACTAAGTCAAATTTTAGGCGTACGTAATTTATAATAGTGCAAAATCAATCCCGATTTTCCACCCTTATATCCTATAAATCCTAACCATAACAGTTTATTACCACCTACCCACACGTATATATAGCTAAGTATATATTATTACTATTACTATTATTATTATTACTACTACTACTATACTACTCGTAATCTTAGTGTTAGCGCTACTATTACTACTACAGTACTATACTAAGTATGGATAAACTACTATAGCGTTAAAAAACCCTAATACTACTACTCCTACCTGGATTTAGGAGGGAGGTTGATGTAAAACAATGTCTTTAACACTATTACCTACGTTGATACTCCTACGACTAGCGCTATACTACTTAACGGTTAGAAGAAACGAAAACGGTTCCCTCGAGCCATTTGTAAGGAAGGGCAATCAAACAAGAAATAAATACATGTTTCTTTTTGCAGTACGAAAAGTATATCAAAATTGTCCCCTTTATTCCTCTTCTTTAACACTTACTCCACACCAGAGCAGTCCACCCCTTTCAAACAATACGTCCTCCTTTCATTTTGATCTATATCTCTCTCTCTTCTGAATCGTTAATACAGACTAGTTTTCCCCCCGTATTTTATTAACTTATTCCAGTCTTTTGTCCATAATCCGAGCAGTCGCTCACTCTCTCAGGTACGTTCACTTCATTCATTCCATTATTATTTCATTGTTTCTTCCTCCACTACCTCTCCCTTCTCCATCTTTCCCTGTTCGGGACGAATTAAATGCTAGTACTTCCGCTCACGCGGCAAACATCCACATCATCATCATCATCATCCCTCACCGCTTATTTACATGATAACAATTACACGTTAGTCCACACATCAACACACACTCAAGCTAGCGTCCGTCCGTCTTCCTGAAATTTGGAATTATTATACTGCACTACTACAGAACAGATGAAGCTATAAAGCGGCTGGAGCTGGAATGAAAGGTATCAAACTCCTGGAATTGAATTCCCGACCAATGTAACTTTCAAAATTCCCCACAAACATGCTATTTTCTTCATCTACCTACTGCCTCTCTTTTACACAAGATACAAGATTCTCCCTCCAGGGCATTCTTCTGTGTAATTATTTCACGCGAGCTTCATTGAGGAAGGAAATGGCAAACTTAGAGGGTATAGTCAGTACCTTTTACAGCAATTTTATCCTCTTCAGTTTCTTCTCATCCGTACGCGTTGGCAGAGGAGAGCAACAAAGCAAAGGCCTATAGAGATATCAAGGACGAAAGCTTCGGAGCCTGGAGGGAATAAGGAAAGCGAGGAGAATTTTTAAGTTTTGTATTTTTAAGGTATCTCTTCGGAGGAGATGGTATCAGGGTGAAAAAATTACCTTTTCACCTTTAATTACACTCCCTTTTGACGTCCTCGTCCTCATCTCGAATTTCATAGCTTTCCTTCCTCATCATTTACCCTCTTTTTGTTTACTTAACCTATAGACCCTTCTTGAGTGAGTAGACAAAGGGATTACCCCAAAATATCAATTAAATCTACACTCCCTCCAACTCCCTACTACCATTAATAAGCTTAGGCTTAAAAATCCTCTCTACTTTTACCTCTCTTTTAAAATTACTCCCGGTCCACATTATTTATATACGCCCTATTTTTCATCCTTCATCTCTCTCTATCTCTCCGTTACTCTACCTTGTTCCTCATCCATATCTGTCTTAGCTTTAGCTTAGGCTTCTTGATCATACCTGCTCGACTTAAATACAAGCTTGAACTAGCTTTGAGCCAAGAAGGAAGGTAAAGGTAGCTATAGCTCGTTGTGTAGCTAAAGGATGGAAGGAAGAGAGGAAGACCGTGGATAGTTGCACAACCTTCACTCATTTCCAATGACAGATGGCAAATGCTGACGAGCCACTAACTCGGAGTTAGTCAAAAGTTGAAGTCCAATTGGGATGTTAGTGTCGCTTACATTTTTTTATTCCTTCACACAAAAGCCAGCCCACACACTGAAAGGAATCTTTCTCTCGTCCCATCTCATTAACTTATTCACCGCAGGTGTTGCGTCCCAATAACTCAGCCAACCTCTCTCCCCTGGACTCAATCACTCACCTTCTTCAATTCACTCCTCCCGCACAGGTGAACCTACTACTTCCCACACATATCATCTCTGCACAAAGATGATTTTCTATTGCATATCCCTCCTCCTCTCTATGAAATTATTTGCATTCATTAGATACATATCCGGACTGCGAGATTTTGCGAATCATTTCCGCCCAGGTTATACATGGGGTTGTAGTGTAGTAGATAGGCATCTTTAAGTATTCAATCCTTTGCTAGATGGAATGCGCGTGTTAGATTGTTGGAAGTTATGTAGAAATCATTATTCTTCCCATCTTCGGCTGCTTAATTTTGATCTTGAATTTCCGCACCTGTTGTTACGTTCATTGATTCAACTGCAGCAAATGTGAGAAGGTTGCTCATTTGTTAGGGGTTTAAAAGTCTTTATTTTCCTTTCCTCTGTGAAGGAGAAAGAGGGAGATGACGAGGTGGGTGGAATGGAAGAGAAAGAGGAATAGACTTTTACTTGTTACTCTTGCGGCCTCCCGGCCGAACGACACTAGTGGAGTGGATTTTAAAAGTGTGTACGAGGACACTACTGCCACTTGAGCAAGAGCTAAACTCTCCGACTTTATATAATTGTAGTGCTGGCTGGGACGACTTTATCTACACCAGATCGATGGAGAGGAGAGTGAAGGGAAGAAAAAGTCCGAAAAATATGTTTCTCTTTTGTAAAACGCCACCTCAGAGATCGAGTGTGCGCTGGTTGTGAAATCGATATGGCCAAAAATTCTCCGACGGCCGAGCGAGCCAGAAGGGATAAAAGTCAGTATGTATACACAATCATGGACCGTACAATCCACATTTCCCCTCCAATCTTCTTCTCTTCCTCTTTTACCATTTCTCTCTTTCTCTGTCTTCTCCTAAATGCTATACTGCTATTTCGAAACCAGGAGAACAAGGCTTTCACCCACCCTCTTACGATACAAGTGCCCCAAAATACATCCCTCCTACGCTATTAACATCAACACGACCAACTGTTGGAACCCGTACACCATTAAATAATTATCAATTATTTATTCCCTCTCTCCACGCGAGAAGTTAGCACAAAACCTTTCAAAAATATCCAGTGTAATAGTACATTCGCGAAAAATTCGCAATTTCTAAATGTCCATTTCCTTCTTCCTGGGAGCGTGCAACTCTCTTCACGATATTACCTTCCCTAAATCCTCTGTTCCACTTCCTTCCATCCAGTTCCGCAAGAAACAACAACACTTGCTTTCCCGGGAATTCAAGCCACCGTGTCAATGCGGCAGGCTGACATGCAGTACTTTCCCAAAGATGCCAGTTTCAAGTCACCGGTTTCTCGCTTCTCTCTATTTAAAGGTGTTCAATGCGCGGAAATAATTAGCTCTTCTCAGCAACCTTTTCCTAATCCAATCAATTGTTTGAGTCCACAGATTGTCTCTCCGAGAAAGTCTCCCCCAGAAAACTATCCTAGCCGGCAGTCCAGATGTATTCACTTAGATAATTGTCAAAGCAAATCTCCGACTCGTTTACAAAATACATTACAGTAAATACTACATGTAATCCATCCAGGGTTGGCGGCGGGAGAGAAGATGGGTGAAGGGCAAAAGGGCTTTGGATAGGGAGGGGAATATGGAGAACTTGTTGAGGGAAAGTGCTGATTCTTGGACCCTTATATGTTTATAACCTGGCTGGATTGACATCCTCTTCCTTGATTCTTCTCCCCCGTTTCATCGCAGCATCGTCTCCCCTTGCTTACCCTCTTCCAGCCAGTTTTTGATTCTTGCTACTTTAATTCCCTGCTTTTCCTCTGTCTCATTCTCCTCGCCCGAGTTGTCCTCCTGCCCTTTTCCAACTTTTTCCTCTTCAGGGAGAAAATCATGCATAAAATCAAATATTATTCCGTCTCCTCCTCCTCCTCGTATTCTAATAATTCCGTATGCATTCCGGAATTCTCCAGGAAAGGAATTCCAGAAGGAGGTATATTGATGATATAGGAAAATCTGATGTTATCCACCTCCCTCCCTGATGCTATCACACAACAAGTGTTGAATTCTTGTCCAAACATTCTCCCAGGAATCTACAATATTTTTACTTCAATTACAACCACCACAATTCGTCCCTATCTCTCATGAATGAATGAATCAATATCAGCCAGCATCTCCCATACATCCTTCCCCGCACATTGCACATACAAGCCCCCAGTAGAGAATCCCAGTAGAGCCCTTCCTCTTCGTCTCCTCTCTGTATCCAGTCATCCTATATAAGCCCCATAAACCGGGTATCGAGCCGGGCACAACAACTCCAGAAACCGCTACTAAATTCTCTCCATGTGTCACAACCAACTCCAATTCCTCTCACTCACATACGCTGGAACACGCTTTTTCTACTTGTATATGGAGATTACAGATGTAATCTCCTCAACGACTCCCTGTATAATTCTTTTCCTTCCAAACACCAATTCTTCTCAAAGAGAACAAGTATCTTTAGCGGCTAAGCCAGTAACAAGCGCCTAATAGTATTCTGCTATGTTGTACATATACTTGATTCCTCGTCCTATTCAACAGTCTTAGTCAGACAGCATCAGCATACCAATCCCCAGCTCCGCACCAAAATCCCATAGAAAACCAACAAAAATATTTATCTTTTTTTCTCTCACAAAATTCCTTCGAACTTTCCTCTTCAAATAATTTCACCCTCATCTTATGCGTCCTCTCCCTTTCTTAGTTTTCGAATTTCTAACAATACCACACCGTTTTGCTCATACACAGCTAGTAGTATCTGTATCTAATTCCCGCTTTTTAAGAAGCTACAACCAACCTATTATTATTTTTTCCCCTCGTTTCACTTCTAATCCGTTTCTGCACAACTCTTGGACACCTCACGTGATTTTGCAACTGTTGCTCTTGCATCAATCAAAACAGTGTAGTAAAAATACACGAGACTGTGATGTGACTAAGTAAGACATTGCTCAAGAAGGTGGTTTAAAAATATTTTCAAATCCTTGCAGTAGAGTTGAGAGGACACTATATACGTTAAATATTGTCTTGTTTTGCAGCAGTTGGAGGGAAGTGGATATGCTAGTTAAAAATTGCATCGCTTTCTCTGTAACCAAAGGGTATTATATTTTCGTTTTCTCTTTTTGCGGCCTTTGGGTAATCCAAGGAAGGATCTCTAATTGAGAGGATGAGAAGAAGCATTATTGCGAGCAAAATAGGATGCGACCGCTTATAGACACAAGCACATCTCTCTGTTTTGAGGCAGAGAGAGAGAGGGGATGAGTAGAAATCAATGCATTTAGTATTATCTTCTAGGATCAACGAGGGCCGTTTTGTTTATTCATTTGGAAAACTTTGCGAGGTGTATAATTTTCCTCATGCCAAACTCCGTATCACATCATCATCATTCCTCCCACCACCTCACCATATTCAACATCCCCTCATATATCCGTATCCATCCTTCCTCGCATCTCCTCTTCATTTTCCTCATGTTCCCCCTTAGTATATTCGGATCCTCCTTGGGATCAAATAGGATTAGATTAAGCTGTACAGCCGCCGCAAGGGTGACTCTCTCCCGTCAAATCTATTACAAGTTATTTGCGAACGTACTGGTGGACGGAGGGAGAAGGGGCAGGCGGGGGATGGAGTGTATCCTCATTGTTTTATCTTCCCATTCATTCATTCACTCCAATCTCCAGCCCATCACCCGAAACCACTTCACATTGTCCTCCTTCCAGAGCCCCACTTCCAGCAAGCACCCGTCCTTCCACCAACTTTCCATAGAATTAAATAGCCATCCTTTAATTCCATATCCCTGTGTAACATATCCAAGCAACGGGATTACTTATAAACGATCCCCATAAGATACGCATTTATTTCTGCGCTTCCACCACCCCAACCCTTTCGAAAAGGCTTTCCTCTATGCCCTAAAGCAGCTGGATTTTTTGATCCTGTCCTCTCATTCACTCCCCTTAGCCGCTGATCTCATATTTTGTTGGATCCACTTGGAGGATCTCCAGTCTCTCCAGCACAGTCATTATCATCATCACTTCATCCCTCTCCTCGTCATCTTCTTCCTTCTCTCAAAGTAGCACTAGTGGTTTAGTTGTGAGGGAGAGAACCTTTGCGTAAATTTAAATACTAATTCCGCAGACCATCATCCACATGCATTTTACTCCAGCTTCAACTTTCCTCACCCTTAATTCAATTATTCAAAGAATCATTCTCCCATTCTCCTCCATAACTACCTACAGTTTCTTGCTCTTCCTGGAGTCGTCGCTGTTTTTGAACGCAAATATGCTAATCAGTTAGTATCCGAATCCTTGGAATCTATCTCATCTTCAGACCTTGTTTTAATCATTAACCGCTTCACCAACCCCTGACACATGTTCACTTGAGGAGGAGGACACGCAAACTTGGAAAGAAATGAAGCTGCTATAGCCAGTTCTTCCTACAAACAAGAGGACGCACGTCTCTTTGCATTTTAATCCAAGAGCAGAAGCACTTCCTTGTATACTTATTCCGTCAAGAAATAAACTCACCTTCACACTAAATCATCATCCTCTTGAATTCATTAGGAGATTAGGACACTAGCACACACACCATTCTGTTTTTTACCTCACCTTACTACTCCCTTGTCTTGTGAAACAACCAAATTTTCCAATCAGACTCTCATCTTTCCCACTTAGACCTCCATGAAAGTATTATTTTCTCTCCCATTAACATCCCCTGTCAAATCCTCTCAATCACCTCCGGATGACTCCTTTTCGGAGCAAAGTCTGAGATTTTTCTACAAATTTTCAAGCGGGTCCTCCCAATCCTTGCACGCATCCTGTCTCATCCTCATCACCTCCTCGTCAGTTCGTCACTTTCATCACATCCTCTCATTGCATTTAAAACACATCTATCCCTCACCAAAATCTTGAGAGAAACCACAACTAGGATTTTGTACATACGCCATACGCGCAGCTTGAGTACACCTTGAGATTCATCCAGCTATAATTTCTCAGTCTTCCAGAATCCTTAAAAACCTCAGACCCGTTTTCCTTCCTAAATCCGGTCTTCGCATACTAAAAGTTGGTCGTATCTTTGCTGGCACCCTTTGCAGGCCAGTTGATGAAGTTAGTGATAGCATAGCCGAAAAGTCATAGCTAGTGCTAGTATGCAGTATGTAGTGTGATGTGTGATGCACGACACAAGGAAGAAGAAGGAGCGTATCCTCAAAAAATTACACCCTTTTCCAAAGGACACGCATTCTTTTCCAATTATTACTCCTCTAACTCAATTCCAAGTCATTTCCCTTGGAGGCTAAATTGATGGATTGCACACATGATTATAGGTTGGGAAGAAATTTGTTTGAATAACCACCAGGACCGTCCCATGCTTTTTACCTTTGGAGGCGTGTGTCTCTCCTCCACACCATCATCAGGGGAGATTAGTCAAGACATGTGTAGAGAAAACCTGTTGCAATCCAAAACAACAAGACCACAAACTTGGAGATGTTCCCTTGGATTTTGCATTCATTTCCAAACCTTCCTCCACCACCCGCCCTCATCTTTTATAAAATAATCCAAGTCATCTCCAGCAGACGTGTAAAGCTAGGCCACATACGGGAACACACACACACACACAGAAGGAGAAGAAGGAGTTGTACGTACTATCGGATAAAGTAATTATTTTCTCGACATTAAAGCGACCCACGATCTAATTATTATCTCCTCACCGCTCATTCTTATCATCCTTCTTGTCCTTTCCCGGCCCCACATCTCAAATAAGGCATCACAAAGTCATCTTCCCGACGACATCGCCAACAACAACTCCTCCTACCAAAGAACGACACAGCAAGATTCACCCTAGCTTAGATGATACGACTCGCGGAATACCTGGTGGACAGTGGAGTCAGTGGACAGCGACGACAAGATCAACTGGAGACGGAGCTGTTTTGCTAGAGCTTGTAGCACGGCTCGGATAAGTTGGAAGGGATGGCTATTTTTTCTCTTTCTTCTTTCTTCCTTCCTACTTGCTCTCAAGATTCGCTTTGTCCATCCTCCCCGCGCAACGCTCTCCTTTGCCTTCTCCATTTCCTCTCCCTCCGTGTGTCATACCAATTGCCGGACAAGACTTGACGGACTGACATCCCTGGCAGTACTTTACCTAGTCTGAAAGCGCGGCTTCTTCTCTATCCTCCCTTGCACCATTTGATCTGGAGAAAAGATAGCCGAAAACCTGCTCATCCATCAAATCCGTCGCTGACTTCTTTGACAACGCTTGTGTCGTTCACGGCCCAGGAAAACCTTAACTCTTATCATCATCTCCTACCAACTCCTACTACATACTACTACACTATTCTACAACTCGACAAATATCTAATGTCCCTAAACCTTCATTACTCACCTCCCCACACACTGCCTCATCTCCTCCGCTGCTAGTTACCACTAAAAAACAACTCTGAAACAACCAAATGTCCCGACCATTGTCCATATCCTATATTATACCCACCAACACCATCATCACTACCTTCCCTTGTCCCTGCAATAATATGCCCTCCGTTTCCCCACAACACTACACTAACCCTATCCATCCAATATCCCTGTGTCACCAAACAAAACCCATTCCACACAACTAACTCCATCAATTCACCTAGTTAATAGTTCTGCCCGTGAAAACATTCTAGATTACAAAACTATTCCATCCTTCCACCACCACCGCCAAGCCAACATACTGCTTTTACTACATCCTACTACACACACACCCCACACCATCAACCCCACCCCCCAGTCCCTTTCACAGAGTCCCGCACTCTCAATACCCTTCCCTTCCTATTACATACCACCTCGGAATATTTTCTCCTCTTCCTGTCCACCATACTTTCCGCCATCTAACAGCACCCCATTAATCCTGTCACGCCAACAATTTTTCAACAGCCATACTCTACTAGATACCCGACAAGCTAGACCGCTCTAAAGAAAAATCATTCTGCAGTCACCGTCCTCTTATATGCTACTGGAGCTGGCAACTACACGAGTCTAGTCCCCGGTATCTCATAAAAACCCGCGGTCAAGATTCGCTGGATATCCGGCTGATCAGAGTGTCCGGAGGCACGCGGAGTGTCAGATACTCTTCACCCGGTGGTCAATTCCCGTTCTTCTTTCATCCTCTGTCGGGTAAATCTAGATATTGTTTTTAACAAGCACGGCAAGATTTCAAAACTACATATAAGAAGGCATTATATAAGGATTTAATTTGTCCAAGAATTTAAACTCACGTTTTCAGAGACGACCCCTTCCAGCGTCATCAGCCTCCTTCTGTAGCCTAATTATTTCCTTTCCGGGCGGCTCCGGATTCTTGAGTACTATATAGGATGGTAGTGCTGTAAACAAATTTTATCAGAGAGCCAAAACTAGGTGTAATTAAAGCTAGGAATGGTGAGCCTCCTGGAGAAGAAGAGGAGCAGATAATCTTTTCGGGCTTCTTGACATTTATATTTCTCAAATTTCCCACCTTATTTATGTACTGGGAATAGACAAAGAATGCAGTCAATGTTATGCTTGAACATTAACTGCTACTACCAGGATGACGACAACCCCTCCCTGCCGCATCATCCTCTTCATCCCGTCCAGGTAAAACTCCACATGCTTCCTCCTCATTTCCTCCGGAGGGAATTCCCTATTTTCTGTACTTTTCCTCCCAGCCATCCTTTACTTACTCTCCATCATGTCATGAAAAGTTTCACTCTCTCTCTCTCTCTCTTAAATCCCTCCATGATGAATGATGATCCCATAAGTGGTGAGCAATGAATTGGTGTCTAACGTTTGTCTGATGCATAAATCATGGCTATCCCAATTCACCCGTACACCAAGTCGTCAACAAGGAAGCTATAGAGAAAACACTTTGTAGCCTTTTAAAGGCTAAACCTCCATCATCACTTGCTTTTCACCCTCTTCGTCCCTGTGTATTCTGTGTATACTACTGATAGTACGAGTAGATCCGTCCATGTTCTACATTTCCGTCCGTCAGGATAGAATGTATACGTCCCTTTTTGAAAATCTCTGGATTTCAAGGGCTTCTCCCACTCATTTCCTCCAACTTGCACCCTTAAGTATATCAACACTACCTTTCTATACTTCCCCATCCCATACATAGAATTTCGTCTACTTTCTTCCACTACTTCCTATTCCTTGATATTTTGATTATTATATATAAGCTTGGAAATATTTTATCTAACAATTACATGACACAGAGCAAGGGAAGCAAACTAGCATATGCTTTCCCCACAACACACACAGCTAGCATCACTCCTCACTTCACGAGCTAAATCCATGCCATGCTCACTCACTCAACTTGGATACTTAAATGTAGTTACACTCATATCTTAATGGGAGTGTATCAAATTCTATCAAATATTATCAGAGTGTCTAATTCTCTCTTATTGTTTGACCACCCATTACATCTTCTTCTTCTAAATCGTTTCCTCCCCGTCCGCCCCTTTCCACAATTCCCATCCAACATCTTTTATCCCTTTGACCTTTCACCTTATAGTCGCCTTCCAGCTTCCAGCATTTTCCCTCCAGGTATTTATATGTTTCTCGAGGGACGAAGTAGATCCAAAGAGGCGATAAGACATAAATTCCAAAATTCCACACAAGGCTCCCTCTCATCAATTCAACCCTTGTTTACTCTCCCACCACCTCTCCTCCTTTTCCACCACTCATAAAACTAGCTCAGCCTCCAAGAGAGTGTTGAGGATGAGAGACCTACTCTTAAATCCCAGCTTATACAACAACATCCTAAAAGCATATACACAGTGTGTATTACAGATTACAGACACACTTAAACAGATCAGAGGATCCTCCATCCACAAGACCTCCTCTCTTGTATTTGTATCCCACCGGCGACCTACACATACATACACATGGTCACTTTCTCCCTAATTTTTAATCCGCCTTCCCTCTTCCCGCATGTAGGACAACAAAAATCTCCCTCTCTCCTCATATTCTTTTCACTCAATTCCCATACTTTCACTCCCCGGACCCGGACCGGGTAGCGGTTGAGAAAGGGATTGAGAACAGCGAGTCGTCTCCCGAGTTCCTTCTCTCCTATTCTCTTCCATCTCTCTCTCTCTCTCTCTCTCTGTTTGCTCTCTTCTTCTTTCCTTTCACTCTTTGTCAAGAGAGAGAGAGAGCACTATAGGAGCGAAGTGAAAGTAGAAAATAAAAGAAACATTATTCTCCAACAACTTTTACAGAGACATAACAAATTCCTTGAAGGAAACTATCCCCAAGGTTCTGAACAAACGGAAAGAGGAGGACATCCAACACGCAAATGTAAATACACCCTGTATACCCATCCCAATCACCAAGCATCTCAGTCACATCCTTCCACAGGGCCCGCAAACAGGATCCATCCAATCCAACTCTTACCCAAGGCCACAAAAAGAGGAACGTATATGATAAAGGCTAGAAAAACGCGGAAATCCTCTTCTATCTCCGCCACCCATCCAATCTAGAGTCAACATCTCTCTCCTTTCTCCCGAACCCCCAAGCTCAAGGATTCCGCACAGAATTCTACATTCTACTATGCCTCCGCTCGCCTACACTACACCACTACCTGCTCTGCTCGACCTAGGCCCAACGGACGGTGGACCGGAATACAGGCACCAGCAAGCACATGCGGTTACTACATACCATTAGGCTAGTGTATCTAAACACAAACTTTCCCCGCCAGCTCCCGGAATCACAGATAGAAGATACTCAATTTCCCGTCTCTTCTCATCTCTTCATCTCCTCATCACCCTCCCGAACCACAAGGAATCTATAACATCTTAACAGCATGTATCGACCCCTTTCCTATATCCAATAAATGTTACATGGACTCCACCAATTTGTCAATGAGGCCCCTATGACACCCGCAATCTCCTAATCTGTAACCACCTAACTATCCAACTGTCACTTATGCTACCAATCTCTCCCTTCGACGACACTGCTGTATCCATATATAGAATACAGTAATCGAACACCGACCGGATATAAACAACCTGATTCTATCATCAAATTAGTTCAAGTTCAAACACGGACAGTTTGGACAAATTCAAATCCGTTTCCAAGGATAAGTTATGCTTAAAATTGGATTTGACCGGACTTTCACCGTCACAGTCTTACAACCTTCATGGGTTACTAGACTTTCACTTCAAGTGCAGCATGTCTTTCTTTGATTCTGAAATACTAGTTTCCTACTGTAACTCCGATTCTTCTGCCTGTGTTGCCAGTTTAAGTGTAGGCGTAGTGGTTGCTGAGAAATAATTACCATCGTATTAAACATTCATCAAGTTTTCAAAGCCATATGGCCGTCTTTTCCTATTGTAAATAAACAAAAGCCTTTTAAATACGACAGTTTTAGCATTCAGAACTTATAATAGGGAAAATAAAATTTCAAACATAATCATCACCCAGTAGCCTTTTCTTACACCCTTTGTCTCCTTATGTAAATGTCATTGTGTAAAAAATAATCCCATTTACTCTGTAAATTAGAAGGTAATGGGATTTATTTAAAGGTCTCCCTCTCTCTATCCTGTATTTTTCTTTCATCCTCTCTACCATGGTTGATCTACTGTGCTTTTTTCAGTGCAATGTTACAAGACCATGGGAATCGTTTATGTTCAAGACTAAAAAAATGCTACGTGATATCAGTTATAAGGCTAACTACTTTCTCCATTTATGCCTCTCACTCTTTTTGCTCATCTCCTCTCTTTGGATTCATTTCCAAAAGTATTTGTGACATGTACCTAATTGTATTGCAATCACGCTCCTATCCCAATTTTAATCCACAAACCCCCCATTAAATCCCCTTAATTTTCCCATACTACTTCCTCTGTCAACGTGTCATTTTCTTTAAAGAACGACCCTGTGTAAATCACAACTTAGAGCTTCTCTTCTATCGTACACTTTCTTGTAATACTCCTCCTGCTTCCTGCAGCAGTATGTTTTAGCGTTGATGATGCTCTTCTGGTACTTGTCCAGCTACTATTTCCTTTTAAAATGCTTCACCCATTCACCCTCATGTCCGTCCGGTGCTCTCCCTGCCCTTTCACCCTCCTACGTAGCCGAAGCAGATACTTTGATCATTTCTTTAAATAAAGGACACGGGCTTCGGAATTTCTCCTTCCGTCCCTTCCCCGCCTCTCAATTTTCTATGCGTACTTTTTCTGGGAACACACAAGTAAGTATTTATCCATCTCCTCTATCTTATTCTCCTCACTATCATCATCCTTCTTTTTTCTCCTCCATCCTCCTCCCTCATTCCCTGACATCCCACACAATTATTCCAATTCATATCACAAAGATCCCACTCTCATCTCCTCCCTCCGAATTTCTCTCCGACTTGCAATTTTTTCGCCCACATCCCACATGTAAACAGAAAGACCATCATCCTCAGATTCTCAAATCATCATCATCCAATTTCCACTTTTTTTCGCTGGGTGGACAACACTCTCTCAATTTTTCTGTCCGCAGTCCGAATCGCCAAGACTTCTTTTTCTACCATATGTGTCGTGTCGTGTCCACAAAGTACACAGGTTCACAAAAATAGCGGTAACGAGACTCTGTTCCGCTTCACTATTTTTTATAGTTTCACGGGGAATCATCCGGCACGCTGATTCCAAGTAAAACCTGCGTTTCCTTTTGTTGTTTTCTCATCACATTTGTCAATCCTCACTTCCTCACCGCCTCACTCATGTATCCTAATCCTGGCATGAATGTGTGATCAGAGTACACAGAGGATTGTCGGATATCAAGGAAAATTTAGAATTATTCAGTTACACAAGCAATTATAGCAATGCAAAAAATAAAAAAATCTGAAGCACCTTACCCATGGAAAATTAGTTGCCAGGAAAATAGCATCTCTCTGGGCGACTTTTCCATGGACGACTCAGTTCTCTCCTTAAACTTGTTGACAACAGCAACAGCTTCTGTACACATACGCATACCTGTCACCAGCTTGTCTACCCTTTACCTTACGTTGTCAAAAGGTCTCATGTCCTCTGCTGTGCTGAGAACAGGTTACCTATCGGAACAAGATGTTACTCCTCCAAAGTCTTAAGAATAATCTTTATTCCTTGAGTTACTCATTTTTTAGCGTTAATATTCCGTAACTCGGATGTTGTGTGAAGCCATATTCTTGTAATGCAAAACTGCATAATTGTGATTCCGCAATGCAAAAAATCCGTCTTGATCCGTGGTAAGGTTTAAGTATGTATGAATATATTCCTGGTATTTTCCTCTACAATTGTCAAGTTCTTGTTTCCAACTTCCGCACTTACTTATCTTAATATTCACTAGAGACGTCGAGACGTGGCAAGGCATTCCGCATTACGACCGTTCTAGTTCTGTGTTTCATTTCGCAATCACGTCAGGATAATATCTAATAAAATACAAGTGCATTGAAGGACTTAGGATACTCGGGCGGATCAAATTAAATAAATCCACCTTTTCTTTCTCGTCACCTTGAGGAGTATTGAAGCAATGATCCATGAGAATCGCATGCTGCAAAATACCACAGCAGCTATAAGTTTTAACTCTAGGGATTTGATAATGGAAAAGATTTTTACCTTTGTTGCAATATTTCATGTGGGCAGGATGCGTGACAACTTGTTTTTTCACGCAGATCTTTAAAGGGCCTTTATCACGCTCTCGATTTATTGCTTAAATCCAAAGGAAAATCATGACATGAAGGTATTAATAAAATAAGTGACATTCGTTGCTGAGGTTTCTTTATGCTCGCAGAAAGACAGAAGGGCATCATCTGTATCTTATGTGCTGTTTTGTGGACATCTATTTTTAAAATCACCCCTAGTTACCATTATTTTCTCTGGAGAAAGCTAAAGCTCACGGCCTTATTTGAACTGCTTTTCTCATCTGTTTATGCCGTTATTTGTGTTTTGTTATTGTGTGCTCTGGGATCCTTTAAATCACCCTAGTCGCCTAGTCTAAAGATTTAAAGGGTATTATTTCTTTGCAGATCGTATTTCCAAATCAAACCACGTTCGGATCAAGGGTTATGATGGTTCGAGCGGAGTATACAGTTTTGCATCTGTGGGATGTATGTGAGGGAAGGTTATGTTTGCCGCTATGATAGCTACATGGTAGAGTACTGTCATGTAAAATGACATTTCAACCGACACTTCTGCCCTCACATAATGTCACCCGCAGGCTGACAAGCAATTTACTACAAGTATTAAATCCAATCCAGTTCATCCTTCTCCTTCTCTTCCCACACGTACACCACATGATAATAGTGTATGGATCTATAGAGGGACGGGGAATTCTTTATAGGATCCATCCTATTCAAGTATCTATCGGTCATATCATCTCATCTTTTCATCATTTCATCCAGCATCTATTTCTACTTGACAGCCTTCCTTCTCAAAATGAAAGCGAGCATAAGGACAAAGGAAGGGAAGGATGCACACACACGTAAGATATTCCTGAGGTTTTCTTCCTCCATTTCACCCGTATCTTCTTCCCTGTCCCTCCATCCATCTTAAATCTCGAATCTTAAACCGCAAAAGAGAAAAAATCCTTGTAATTCTATATGGGTAGCTAACATGCTAAGCAAGAGAGTCTGACAGATACTCTATAGTTCTCGGCTAACTAAAAAGTCAGCCCAGAGTATTTTATTTTGCTTTCTCGTTTTTTCCATTTTTATTTTACTCATTCAAACCGTGTGACAATAGTTTTGGGATCAAAGAGTGTGTAAGAAATTGTCACCGCAAACTTTGTGTATCTCCTTGCTTAACTTGAGGGGAATCTTACGTAAATTGCAAAACGTAATAACTAAATGTATTTAGCCAACGTGGCTAAATGAAACTAGAAAGTAGGAGGGATTGTTAATTTTGTTTTCTAAACTTTTTATAATTTGCCAGTCAATCTGCATTTCTTGATTTCTTGCACCCACATTGGAGCAAGTGCATTGATTCCCTTAATTTCCGGTCCGGGGTTTTTGCGAAATAACGCCAAGTCGGAAGAGAAGACTGGAAAGCTCAAACACGGACGCACCAACTAGCGGCGACGAAGCTAAAAGACGAGCTGATAGGATGCTATCTTGAAGGATATATAATAGGATAATGTATATATGACTACCCCAAATTGCAACATCACCCTCACGGCATTTATCTGCATTCAGGGAGGACTCTCCCAGGCTGGCTGCACTCGGAATACTAAAATCTTTATCCATCACAACCATCCATCAAATCAACATCTTTATCATCTCATTCTATAACATGTCTCCTCTTCATCTCCAGCTCTAGCCAAAGAAAGAGTAAGAAGGGCTTCGTCCTCTATCTATCTCTCCTTTCCCATGCGCTCGTAGGTGAACTAATGCACAACTTGGATCCGCATAATCTGCAGGAAACTCTCCCGTGTTTGCCAATCCATTCCCATCTATCCACAGGCTTTATACGTGCCGTCTTACTTAGTTCGCCATCAAAATCAACAGTAGGGATGTGAACATTCAGAGGAACTCAAGGAAATTCCATCAAGTAACACCGCCAGCAGTAGCTTCCTTCATTCAGTTATTGAATAATCAAAAAATTGCATTAAGGACATTGCCCTTTGCAAATTTGCAATTTTCCCACCCATCCTCTATTCATCCGACACCTTTCCCCTTCTTCATTCATTTAGTAGCCCGTCAAGAAATTGGCAAGCTTTTATATCCTCGATCCCATCAACCCGCCCACTCCATTCAAATTCTCTTCATCCCTAATTTCCCGAATTACTTTTTCACAAACCCGAAGCTCTCCTCCCCCCTCCCAACACCACCTTTCTTCCCTATTCTTCCTTCCTTCTTTCTCTCCTCTATTTTTTCCCTTCTTAGCAGCCAGCACCTTTTTTACCACCTCCAATCCCTATTCTTACACCTGCTAAATCTCTATACGTCACCACCCTCCGCCTCCTTGATTCTTTCTAACTTCCAATGCCCATCATCACTGCATAGCTCTCTCTATATAAACTTCCTGCCATGCCATGCCTGCTAGCCTTCTCCATCTTCCCACAATCTTGATGGTTGCTAACTGGTTGGTGGCTATGTTATACGTAGCTGGCAAACCCTGTAGCCCTCCCCGCTATCGGCTCTTCTCGCTCATCTCCTTTTAATTATTATTCATCCTGATATGTCCACCACCCTTTTAATCAAACGGATTTCTTCCAAGCTGGATTATCCCTGTAATTAACTTTGGCAATTTTCTCACCTTCCATAATGAATTGCGTCAAAACCGGCTTTCAGTCTCCACTTACCTTACAATTCCGAGTTTGCAAATTTCAAACCTTGTCTTCATTTAACAAACCTGCTTTGAGAGTATCACTATACAAACTTGAGCGCTTGTTACTCGAATTTCAAAGAAAAACTCCACAACTTTTGCCAGCAGCTATTATTATTATCGATTTCAGATTTTCAGATTTCAGGCGAGATTTTACGGTAGGTAGAATAGCTCTGTAAAGTTGCAAATGTTAAATAAGCTTGCGGATTTTTGTTTCAAAGAGGGCCTTGTTCATAAAATACTCGTTTCCTACTCTGGAGCACTGTTCCCGACCTACCGTATTGTATGTATTCTAGGACGCTCAAAGATTGCACTATGATCGTCAAGATTAATGCGTTTGACGTTGGTATGGTTTAGAAATTTTGCACAGACTGGCTGAAACCCAGGTAGAGTAAAAGAAGATTTAAATAGTCTCTCGTGTAAGGAAAGACAGCTTATAGATTTTGTCGAGGGAAAGCTAGGTGGGGGCCAGTTATGGGAAGACGACGAGGAAGAAGAAAGGCACGCCATGAGCTACTAACAAGGCGCCTGGACTCTCTTATCCCAGCAAGTATCCATTACTCATCCTCCTCCTCCCGGGGTCGAGATGACGTCGGCTTCACCATGTCACAGCTATTGTCTGGCTATCATAAGGCCGCATCCCGGATTTTACACCTCTTTTAAACGAGTATCCTTCCAGTGTGTTCCTCCTCGCCTCTGGAATTCCAGTAAAAAAGTCTGAAAAATTATGACTATCGCTTTTTCTCCTCATATCTCTTCTCCCTCTTGAGGAAAAAGGCAGAGACGAGGAGAGACTTTGGACTTGAAGAACTCGGGGTGAAGAAATCTATCCGATATTAAGATGAGCTGGACAAACGGAAGCAGGTCCAAGGAAAGTGAAGCCAGAGAAGTATGTCCAGCCAACAAGGTTAGCCAGTCAGCAAGAGTCAGTCAGTTAGTTTCACCACCACCATCATATAAACTAACTAGTAAAAATACAATATATCTGTTCTTCTTCTCATTCTTCCTTGTTTCCTTTATGATCTTGTAGATAATTTCTCCGGCCGGTGCTACCATATGATTACTTTACATACTCTATGGCTGGGTTTCATACATTCCAAAATATTATATCATCCTATACATGCCTACAGCACATCATACTGGACGGAATGGTCTGTCTGTAGAACATAATCAGAGTACGCAGAGCTGTGTAGGAAGGAAGGAGGAGGTAAAGGATGGACATGCATATATATACATGATAAACGACACTATTTATTTAGCCTATCTCAGGGCACTTTAGGAAGAGAAACAAATAGTGAATTACAATAATGATATGTGCTTCATTGCATTACCTGGGTATTTTTGAGACAAAAGGCCCTTTCTAGATGAGTAAATGACCCCCCGGTGGGAGTAGGCAGCTTACGGCGCCAGCCACTCCGGTCCCTAGCCTAGGCCCATGAGCAATCCTCTTGACCCCTGCTGACATCCCTCTTTTATTATAAACACGCTCCTTCTGCCCTCCGTGGCCTCCGTCCCTACCAAAAATCCTCGTCTGCCCTAACCACTGACTCTCCCTCCCTCCCCAGTCCTCTCTCATATCTTGACCATATCCTCATCTTCTTCTTCTTCTACAACATTACCCTCCTCCCCATCTTCTACTTCTCATCATCACCATCATCAATCCTATCACCAGCCAGCTAGCCAAGAATACACACAATCCCACCACCACAACACCACACATCTACTTACATCATGATGAGTTTATCTATCTACAGCAACTACTATTCTCCAGCTAACCATCTCATCTTCCTCTTATCTTTTCCACCTTCTCAAACACGTACTCAAACCCACCGACACAGAAAATCATGTCCATCGCTCCCGACCCACGGACAGCCGGAACGGACGGACCCTTTAGTCACCCGTATATCCTTCTTATACTCTTCTCAACAACACACATCCTCCAGCTATATTTTCTAGGCCCTTATTATTCCCTTAAACACACAGACAGACAAGCCAAGCCATATCCTTACTTAAACCACTACCATTACACCATCATGACACTAAACAAACAAACATTTATTCACATCTTTTGAACACAAATTAATACTTGATTTTACCCACCCTCCCTCAATACCCTAAACCATACCCCACATATAACCATCTCATGAATCTCAACAACATTCACTTACTTAGTTTTTCTACACCTCCGTCATGTTATTCCCATTTTTTACTCGCACCTTTCTTACTTTGCCTTAGACCAGGGGATTTTAGAGCAAGCAGACAGGTAAGCTAGAAGCTCGTCATACAACTATGCCTTAGCCTGGCCTGGCTCTCACCCTCACTGTCCGAGTCCCAGTTCTGCTCTGAACACGGACCGAATGGACCAGACCAGGGCAGTTCCAACCGGACCAGTCTCCCTTCTAGCTAGCTTACCCGTGTCCATGCCGTTCCATCCCTCTTGCCACCAACACCCTTCTTCTATATCTCCCAGTCAGTCAGTTCTTTTCCTTTTCATCACAATCATATTTCCTCCGTCTCTCGCTCTCTCTCCCATCATTATACAATCTTTTACCTCATATTCTTTGTTTGTTTTACAGCTCTCCTTCTACCCTTCCACGCCCCAATTCAAGCCAAGGACTGACTTTAACGCCAAACTTGTTGACGCCAATACTCAATCATTAAATTAAAACCCCAACTCACCTCATCTCTTTCCGTTCCGGGCTGGGGTGCTGGAACAATAGCATTATATACTTCCTCGCAGTCCTCGTAGTCCTCCAAACCTCGTCCGTAAATCATCACCCTCAAAACCCTATTCAATTCTAATCACATTTATTACCACTCCTCCCACGCTTTCCGCCACTTCTCAAATCACTATACCTTCGCCCTAGAGCCCACTCTCAATTTTCTCGCTCCTTCCTTCCTTCGTCCAGTCAAGTGTGAGTCAAAAACTATTCAAGTGATTTCGCTCGCAGATAAACACGCATTTTCATAATCTACACGCCTTCTCGAGGATAAAAAGGCGCATCTTTCTATTTTACAAAATCATACATACACGCGCGCGCAAACTTGCTCATCCCTCTACCTAATAACCTTATAGTTTAACAAATTTATGCGGTCAACTGCCTCTTATTCCTGCCTTTTTCAATCTGATCCCCGTACACTCCACATGCTCCCCATGGCCCACAACCATATCATAGACAGATGAGATACACCATCCAAACACGCCCTCCCTCTTCTTAACTACTACATGCTCCGCTTGCAATAATCTTATTAGTCCGACTCACCTTACTTCCACACACTCCCACACTCATTCACATGAGAAAAGGATACCCCAGATACCAGCGCGCGCGCGCTTAACCATCCTCTACACCTTCTCAATCATTTATCATCTTTCCCAATCCACATCTTTTCTATACATTCACTATAATTCTCCGAATTATTGTCAATCTCGAGCCAATCCTACTTGAATCTTTTCCTCATTTTCAAAACGTTTTCCGCCTCCAGTGCCTTCACCAGATTTTCTACTAACGCAGAACACGCCTGTGTTTAGTTCCATATTTCTGCCTATATATTTGACTCCGACCCTTTGACTCGTAGTAATTCATCCTAAGAAACCAGTATCTCACCACGAAGGCCATACAATCAGTTTTGACTGGTTTTCTGTAGATGCTGCGAAAACGAGCAAGTAATTTGCATTAAAGACGCACTTACCTCACACCGAGAATCACACGCGATTAGCATTACAGAAATCAACCAATTTGCATCAACAAACATCTACAACCACCCCTCATATATTTCCATCATCATCTTCCATCAAGCACGCACACCTTACCCAAAATGGCGCCGGAAAATAAAAACCTTTACTCTGTCTTCCTCACCCTGGAATCCCAATAGTCCCCGCCAAGCCATCAGCCAGTCCAGTCCAGGCGGTTAACAAACCAGGAACAAGATATACCGCTTCTTCCCATGAAAAGTCAAGTCTACAAGTGGTAACTTTGCGAGTAACTCCTTAGTCGTAAGCAATAAGAAGATTTCTATCTCAACTCCTTATCTTTTGGTTTTGTTTTTTCTATGTTTATATTTCCTTCCAACACCAACTCAACCTTTCTCCTTCCAATGTACAACACTAAAATTAGAGTTTCTCATGCTCTGCTAACTTTAATTCAAGAAGAGGAAAGGATTCGCGATTCTCATTCCCAGGCAACCGTTTACCTAGAAGGAGCAAACGTTGGTCTAAACAGAGGTAGCTAATTATATAATAACGGAGCGGATGCGAAATTTCCAGCAACTGGTCATAAGAGATTCATTCAACTCGTCAAGTGCTAGAAATTTGGCAAGCGTAACATTCACAGAGTAAAACGCAAGGGAGCAAGTAATGGGACGAGAAGAGAGACGGGATTTATGATCCACAGCCAGAAGCCAAGCAAGCCATGCGATCACACACTTTTCTCCATAGCTTCTTAAAATGTCGTACTGTTCTGCTCGTGGTGTGTGGGAAAATCTTTTGGCGTGGAAGGATAGTATGGAGATTATGTTCCTTTGTCGCCAATTTTTTGCAACATGGCTTCCCACCAACGGATATCAGACAGACAATCATCATCATTATCCCGCCCGCCCATTCTGACACTAAAAATAAGGTTATTAAATATCCAAGCATTTCCAAGAAACCCGTCATACCATGCACTCTTCCATATGTTGTCCCGTTCCACCCCTTTGGCCCTCCCCTCCTTAGCATCACTTATTATTATTGCAGCATAAATATATACCTTGCTATCTCCTACTTTCTTCCATGAAGGCTGATATATTAGCAGAATCCTAGTTAGCCATTTCCCGGTAGTACGAAACCATTAACTAACGACACCTTTTCTAAGGCTCTGCCGCTTAACCAGACAGTTATTTACCAGAATGGCTTTCAGCATCACCTTCTCTACACCCAAGTGCCGGAGGGAGGCGAGGAAGGGCTAACAAGTGTACACAGAAATGATTACTATGTGTGTTCATCTCCTTTTCGTACTTGTTTCGTCTCATTTTAAAAAACCGGGTTAACAATAGTTATTTACAATGAGTAAATTATATGTATGCATAAGGGTAGAGAAATCTCTTGCCTTTAGGCACTCCAGCCATGTCTTCCAGCAACAATTAAGAATCTTTTCCGTACAGCAGCAACAACAGCGTCTGAATGGACTAAAAGCCAAGTTTGTCTGATGCGTCTGCGTCTGCATGCATAATTTCATCATCGTTAGGGAACGGAATTAAAGAATACAATGCGAGGTGCTAGATTTCTCGCAATATTTCAATTACATTTAAGAGTGCTCGCATTCTTGGTCACATTCTTGACTCTTGGCATACCATTCTTGTTATTTCTCTCATTTGCGGAGGGCTGGCTCATCAGTTATGCTGGTTTGAGGAAGACTAACTGCTGGACTGACAGGGCCGGAACATGAGTAAACCGGCTTCCACCTGATCTCTTCCAAAAGGTAGCGGCATCTCTATCGGAATCATTGTCATCGGCCGGGTCCGGTCGTCCTCTTGGCCATCTTCCACAAACTCCATGTCAATTACCTCCTCATCAGTGACTTTGAATTGTCCAACTCTTGCCTACATGATTTCCTCATGTTCCTCCGATCTACAAGAGGACAAGTTTGCGGAGCGGAAAGGAGCAAGCCAAGCCAGCCAGCATACTGCATTAGCTCGCTTCCTATTCCTTCTTCTACCATCCCACATGATCCAACATCTTCCCCTTAACAACATTAAAAGCTACTTCTTAACAACAAGCGGAGGAGATATCATATGGTTATGGACACCGTCCAGTAAGTTAAACACGGAAAGTAATAGCACCCGCCCCATGTAGTTTCCCAGGCCGCAAACTCTGACACAGTGCACTATAAAACTTGTGGCAGACGGACGGGCCGTAGTAGTGCAGTGCGAGAGAGAGTAACGAGGAAAGATATATAGGACTCTGACTGGACGGACCGGACTGCCTTCGGATCATCGGAGAGGACGCCGGACACTTGTTCAACAAATACGAGAAATAATAAGATGATCCCCAAGACGCATGGACAAGTACGCAAGTTAAGTTGAAGGAAGCTCTTAGGCATAAGACCTTTAAGGCTGTAAGACATAAGACAGACGTGCGGAGAGGTATAAGGAATAGCCTTCCAGAGTATGTAGTAGTAGAGTTGGATGTGTACGTGGTGGTGCTGGGGATGAGTAGGATAAAACGTGTTTTGTCTCATGTTTATGGCCTATTCAATCAACCAATTTCCCATTGCGAAGGTGCTCAAAGATGCTGTTATACTTCAGCAAGAGCCAGGCGCCACATCCATCAGAGACCACCGAACCACACCTCTAGGACAAACCATTAGTTTACAACTCATCTGTCAACACAACCCGGCACAACAGCCCCTACTACGTACTCTCTATCATCATCATATATACAACCAGGGAATCATCCATCCACATTCCCAAATAACAACCAAAATCCACTCCAGTAAATCCAAACGGTTGTAAGCAATACGCAGGCAGACGGCTTTAGCCTAACGCAGACACAACCAACAAGCATAACAAGAACTTACGACTAGCACTACCCAGCCAATCACCAGCCAATAACATTCGACACCATTTAACTAAATTTCACACAAATTTTAACTGTGTTCCCCTCCACCCCCCACCTCAATTATCTCTACTCAAACTACTCTCTGTTATCACCAGTCAGGAGCTAGCTATCTTCAAACGCCTCAGAACAGAAATCCAGGAGCAAGTCTAGCAGGGATGACCTTAACAGGGATGTAAAGTGGACAGCGGCTTGGAATTTTTGAGATTCACAAAATATATATTCATGTACTTTTCACTCCAAAAACCGTTAGCATTCCTAGCATCTCTAAACTCTAAACCAGGCAAAAATCCATCTCCTCACGTCAGAAAACCATTACCATCTGATTGAGAGCTCTATAAATTTACCGCTCCATCCCATGTCATCCACACAAACCATCAATATCAATTGGGTCATTCCACCCAAAATAGTGCATTATTGCCATTCCTCCAATATACCCCCAAGTAATTCTTTTCCTTATCTGCCTTACTCCGGCTACTTGCTCCTCTTATCTCTCACAGTAGTTTCAATTCCGATCCTTCATGTATTCCCTCACCTTCTCATCTTGTCCTTCCCACCCCCGAATTTATTTATCTAAGTGCAACACGAAATCAATTTCTACAAAAGTCCTAGCCTCTTCCTTCAATTTCTCTTCACCCCACCCAACTTTCACCAGGATTCTTTTAATTTATTACTTAATTAAACCCAGACGGCGAGCCTTGAACCATACCAACTCATTCCTCCACTAACATCCTCCTAACCCATCTTCTCCCTTTCCTGAATCCAAGACAAACTTAATTGTCGGTACATTCAAATTAACAGATTCCACCTTCAATAGAACCTGCTACTATGTATAGCAATAAGCTCCGGAAGAAACCCGGGAACGCATGGTCAATAGTTTGTTGAATACCCATTTTTTAACGATCTATACCAATTCTCCGGAATCAATAACATCAATAAAGTGACTTTAGGGTTTCTCTATTTAAATCTGGCGTAAACAGAATACAGTTTCTTTTTGCGATTCCGCACTGATACTAGCATAACAGATAACGCTCTAATGGCAAGGATGATGTAGATGACAGGTGGTGCGAATTTGGTGCGTTTGTAAAGGCTGTTTCTTCCTTGAGGGTTAATGGTCTGAGAGACTGCAAAATTTGGGGTTGGAGGAGTAGAGGAAATTGAAGAAATAATGACTGCCTCCCTAGGAGTATCTCATAAGAGAAATTTCTCATCACTTTGCCGGTCCCTTCCTTCACAGTTTCCCAAACGTCTTGTAAATTTTTCACCCTGGCCCCACTCATTATCTCTGACAGATTCAGGGTAAGTGTTGGAGATGAAGTAAGGGTGGAAGATGGAGCCAGTGGATTGCGGGAGAGCCAGAGGGTTGAGTAGTAGTCGGCAAAAAGGGAAATGCTTTACTACAAGATCGTCTTCTTTCCTGAGGTAGACTGGATCGGAACATCGGAAGAGTAAACACGGGAGCTGATAGTTACACTCTTTTATGTCATGCCTGGGCAACTTGTCAATTTTACCTCAAGCCAGAGTGGGAAGAGAGGTGAGGTGGTGGGGAAAGGGGATGAAGATAGTATTTAGTAAAATCAACACGGGGAGGAGGTAAAAAAATTCCTCATTCTCAATTATTATTGTTGACGGTGTAAATGGATAGCTATCTGAGGAGGATGGGATCATTGATAGGAGGATGGATAAGAGATAGATGGATGAGGCTAATAAAATAGTGTCGGTAAGAGGGAGATGCGATTAGCTAAAATATAGGTTCTCTCAATAACACAAACAAACAACGACGACGACGAGCACCTCTATTATTTCACTCCCAAATCTTCTTCCTATATTACATTATCCATCCATCCTTAACCGCTGCCGTCATCATCCGCGCATATATTTTTATATATATACTTCTTAAAGTCCATGAACCTGCCTCTTACTGACTCCTCGCTCTTTTCTAAGACTCTGCTCTAAATTCTCCGCCCTATAACACATGTTCGTCTCCTCCATTATAAGCTCATCATCCCCACACCATTTTACCTCACCGGTCCGAGGAAGGAATAACTATCCGGGTAGAATGTGTATTCGTCCATACCTTAGTCCGCAAGCTAGGGAGAGAGAAAGATATTAAACTGTGCGGAGATGAGGATAATGATAATAATGTGATATGAAAAAAGGGTATCGCTCATCTAACATGTCTTCCTTGATATCCCGTAATTTGCTTGCAAGCGCTAACCAAAAGTAAATACTCTGTCCACCATCCGACTATCCATCTCCGTTCCCTCCAGGCGCAAACCGTCAGCTGGAATGAATTACTGCTCCATAATGGAGGGTAGTCAGTCTACCTGCGGGCTTTAACAAGCTCAAGAAAAACTAACAATCTCGCCCCCGAATTCGACCTTTCACTTACTCATCCTCTACACCAATTCGGCCAGCAGACTAGTAAAGTATCTAACCATCCCCAACCCCAACCAACCACTCTAAATTCGAAACCCTCCTTCATTCTCACAAGACTATGGTCGTAACTACAACACCATTTAAATTACACACCAACATGTGTGAAAATTATCTCCGCATTCCACCTCAATAAACCTTCCATCACCTCCAAGCTCACACATAGGCCTCCAATCTTACCTGTTTCCTGGCGCAATTTCTCGCACCTCTTTAACTTGACTTGCTATTCTCACTTTCTCACTCAACCCAGCTTCTGTCACTGTCAACCATATGCGTCATATTCCAGTAACACTTCCGGTTTGCTTCAATCTACCGGCGGACAACTGATGTTGTTAGCTGAAGTAAGGCTCACCGTTAAGTTGTCCAGTGCTCACTCATCATCATTTCCCATCGCCGAGAAGGTTTTTAAGGTTTGATATGCCCCGTATCATGTGATTCTCTCGCGCGGAGTTTTACGGTATCTAATGAGATGATTGAATCAACGCTGGATCATAATGACAGGGATCTGATGCCAGATACAGGTCTGGCCCGTCCAGACTTGCCTTGACCACCGCAGTTGTTTTCCAGCAATTATCTTCCCCCAGCAAGTGAGCATTCTTACTGGAAACGGAAAATTCACGTTTGCTCCAACTGCTATTTTCCATAAATACCCTAAATTCTCGGCTGTAGCGCGCACCCGCGTACTTCGCGCACCCGGACTTTGAGCCTATTTTTTCC
Organism: Sminthurides aquaticus; assembly: GCA_906901655.1. Classification (NCBI taxonomy): domain Eukaryota; kingdom Metazoa; phylum Arthropoda; class Collembola; order Symphypleona; family Sminthurididae; genus Sminthurides; species Sminthurides aquaticus. Next base: position 2,778,722 of record CAJQTT010000001.1, read on the forward strand.
TCAAAACCCCGTTTGTCCGCGCCCCCGCCTAGTTCGCGCATTCAAAATGATTATACACCGTGGTTACGAGCTTATGTATCATCTTCAACTTTAAATTACGCGACTGATTTTCAACCGATTTTATTCTAAGCTACGTCAAGTTAACGCTAAAAGTTTGAAGTTTTGTTTGAGCCACATTCGAAACATGTGCCGACAAAATGTCCGCCTCCATCCCGACTAGTTGTATCGTTAACTTGACGTAGCTTGGAATAGAATCGCTTGAAAATCAGCCACGTAATTTTAAGTTAAAGATGATACATACTTTTGTAAACGCAGTGTAATGTGCTCAAAATTCACGTGACTTTGGTAAAAGGAAGTAAGGAGTATATAAAAATTCCTGGTTTCTTGTTTTCGTAATTCCGTACAAAACAAGGATAAACTTAAACTGAGATATTCAAATCTGAATTCGAAACTCCGTACGAAATTTTTTAATTGACAACCTAATTAATATCAGCGTATAATTCATTGCTTTCAGACCATAAAGGTAGCGAAAACGAACGGTATTAGGAAAGCTGGGCGAGAGTATACAGTTGTCTTTAAATAAGTCTTTTAAGGCAAAAATGCGAAAGTTCTGGTCAGAATGGATGATGGATCCTACGATGGATTCAAAAAACAAAAGGAGGAAACAGGAGAAAGCCTTCCCTATCAACAGCATGCAATGTTGATAGTAAAAATGGCTTCCAAAAAGCGGGAATCTTCTACACTAACACCGATGAAGTAGAAGAAGAATTGCCGCTGCTTGCTCCGGATGAGAGCATAAATGTTGGGGAAACAGAGGAAGGTTTTCTCTTACAAGACAGTGATGACGAAGATGCGACTCGCATCTTCGTCATCACTGTCGTGTAAGAGTGAGCTCGCATGCGAGCTCAGTGGGGGAACTTGGAAAACACGAAAACCCCGTTTATCCGCGCCCCCGCATATTGCGCGCACCCGCCTTTTCGCTCACCCCCAGAGCACCTAAATTCACGTACTTCGCGCGCGCTACAGCCGAGAATTTAGGGTACATGAAATAGAGTACGTACCCAATCATATTCCTAACCCTTGCTTACTCGCAGACTATGAGCCTTTCTAATTATTTTAATTACCTCGACCGTGTTAAACCTATTAGTATTTTCCCAAGCTTTGTAATAAGCAAGTAAGTAAACATTAAAAAGTAGCCACTCATTCGGACATGTTCAATTCCTGTCTTCTCCTCCCCTTATCAGTTTTCTTCCACATCATACTCCCGAGACTTCAAAAACCAACATTAGGATTTGGCTGCCAAAAATATTATTCTATATCTATTACTTCATGGAGGATGAGTGGGGATGAGAAGACCGGATTCACTTCTCTCATTATAACCCGACCCTGTAGGTCATTCATTGGAAGAAAGACAGGTAAATAACACCCTGTACCCCATGGAAGTCATCTACCCAGCCAGACACACACACACATTTCCCTCCTTTTCTAAAACACCCCTTCGCCTTCATTAACTACAAGACGTCGTCTCATTTACACCGAGAAGGCCGGACTCGGGAATGAATTATTCCCCCTATGCGCCACCTTCATCAACAAACAATATCCTACAATCCTACTAGCATCACGTGTGTGTTCAAGCCTCAAACTTTCGGAAGTCGCCGTGAATGTTCCCAGCGTTATGTTTTCACCATGCTCCTCCGATTCTTTCCGCCCGCTAATTTCACATAGCGGAATTGACTGCTTCATTAATTCTTTGGCTTCTCCAGATGATTTAACAGCAGAATAGCCATCGTCAATTCCTATTCTGAAAAACTGTCTGCCGATTTCCAACTTTATTCTGCTCTATATATGCTTGCTTGGAGAATGTATTCCAGAACGAATGTTTAACGCAAGTGATATGACTGTACTACGTGCATATGGTTTAAAACTATGGCTTTTCGCCTTATCCATCCCACATGATCTCAAGTCTACCTTTGGAGGTGCCATAAAGAGGATCGCTTTACTACTTCTCCACGATAATTACTTCCCAAACCAGGAGTCACAATTACCTATCCTTAGAAGCAGAGTACACGCCTCTGAAATACAGATCTCTCCTTGATATCACTGTTATACGATATCATCCCTTTGTTTCAACAGCTCCCCGTTTTATGACACTCCGTCTCGCACATCTTCTCACCCCTCAACTACTAGAATCTCTCCTACCCACCACCGGTTTCAGCTCTGTCTGATATGAGAAGGGTACTCGCGTTCCCGTCCCTGGACCTTTGCGTTGGAGGCACCTCGCAGTATTTGGTGTTTGTAGGCCGGATAACTTGTTACAACTAACTTGAGGAAAACTTAGTGCCATCCTCCTATCCGATCATCATGTAAAATACTTGAAGGCAACAAGGAATGTGTACATAAAAGTAAAGGAAAGTTGAAAAAAATAACATGATGTAAACCCGTCTCCAAGCCACCGTTACCCTCATCCTTATCACCTACCTAACACCCATCCGGACGCTTCTTCTTTTTCCCAAAAAACGTTTTGACAAACCAAAATACTCTTGAGCAGCTCAAGCTCAGAGCTTAAAATATTTTACTTCCTTGCTTGCTGCTTGCTACCTGTATGGAGAGCATGCTCTTCTTATTCCCCGTAAGCCTCCTTCTCTCTTCCTCTCAATCATCCATCTTCAGCCGATCTACCTTATGTCCGAAGAGTCTCATTTCTCATCCTTAAATTAAACCCGTGTTGAACATTGATTTTTATTCCCTTTTCTCCTTTCTCACCTGTATCATAACAACTAAGAAGAGCTCATCTCCGTCCGATCACTCAAAGAGGTGATGAAGATTGAAAAACTTGCCAGTCCTCCTACCTCCACCTTGTCCATCTTCTCATCCCAGTCTCTCCCACTCTACCCACCTTCACCACAACTTTCCTTGAACAAATATTATTACTTGCTTATTACTATATTATTATTACTATTATCATTACCCCGACCATTTTCACGTGAAATAAATTCAAACTACATCAACTCCGTACGTGTTAGATAATTTACTTGATAGCTACCCATCCTCAACCTGTACTTTTAGCACGTATTATATTACTACTACCCAACACTACTCATCATCATCCAACCATTAACCCCGTACCCATCTATCTATCTAACCCGGCCAGGATAAGCAAGCATATTATCCTCTATCTCTCTCTCTCTCTCCATCACACCCAACTTATCTATCGTCATTCTGTCCCTGCTCATGCCTTCCTTGCACCCAGGTAAAAAAGATGGGGGTGAAAGATCCCCGAGGTTAGTTGAGTTAGCCAGGAGCGATTCATCTCCTCGTCTTCTTATTCCGTCACTTATTCTCACTTTATATTTCCTCACCTACTCCAAACACCAACTTTCAAGAGCTATTAAATACCCAATCTATCTTCAATCCCAAAATTTCATCACGTCCTCCTCCACAAAAACTAACCAAATCCCTAGTACTAGCACAAACTAACTACCGCACCAACCAGCAACTTCACAGCCAGCTTCTAACGGAAATTCCCTACAATTATTTCTTTATTTCACAATCAAACACACATCCTCCTCTTAAATCACACAAAGTACCACCAAATACCCACTCACATGAGCTGCCCCTCAACCATCATTCATAGGGAACGCACGATACCTGCTTTCTCCCACCGGAAAATCAAACCAAAGGTCTACCACCCTCTGCTTAGCTAGCTTTCAAACCTTCAACCTGGAGTAAACACGTTGTTCGTAAAAATAGTTCTGTTGGCGTTACAAAGTTGGATATCAAGTTTTTTTTACAAGTATCCTATTTATGCAATGCAACCCACTGCAGCTTTGATATGCCTAACATTGATCTACTCCATACATCGTCACAATCACAATCAGGGTGGAATTGAGGGAGGATTCCCTTGGTTTCGTATCACAAAATGTTTTACCGTCACCAACCACGTATTTGCTCAACAAGAGCTATCAAATTGAGGGAGCAGTAAAAAACTCTCTCACAAACCTCCTGTCAACATTACCTATTAACCAATCTGGAATAGGCACGCTTTAACGTTATTACTACTCTTTCCGTTTAACCCTAATTATCCATCCCTCCCTATCTTTCATTCTCACCCAACAACAAAATGTGTGTAAGGCAACGTTTAAAACGTTTGGTCCTCTTCTGTCCTTCTATTTACTCTTATTATTTTGGAAACAAGTCCCCCAGTTATTCTAGTTTTGTAGTATGATTTTTTCCACAATCTCAATAGGATTCTCACATTTCTGATTACCTTTATTCTCTGTCCTTGGAGGTTCTCTCCCTCGTTGGTATCTAGTTCCTGGTTTTACTAGTAGCTGCGGTTAAATTCCAGTAGGCGATAATTATATGCTGCCACCTGGACATCCTGAATGAGCTTGGAAGCAAGTTTAACCTAGTGGATTTACAGTGCATACATGTATTTTGCCCTTCCAAGGAACATTGGGTAAAAGCCACCCCGTTTACTCCAGAGAAACGCTTACTTGCACATTTCCAGCTTCTGGTTTGGGAAAAAATAATTCAACAATAAAATGTGATAATATTGAAAAACGCTATTATTTGCTTACAAAATCATAGAACCTAGTAGTGCCGCACTTTCTCCGGAGAAAGTATGAGAAATAATTAAACAGCTTTCACTCCACTAAAAATTATGCAGTACATGTATTTTTTATTTACAAAGGCATAAAGACCCTCGGTCCTTTTATGTAATTCATATCCAGAGAGCAGTTGCTAGAAAATGACTATGACCCATGCAGCCCAAATATGATTTCATCAACTTCCACTTTATCACCGTCCGCAACTACATTGTTAATAAGCATCAAATTTGAGTCGCATCAATGACAAGGATTCTGTTTAGTCTTCTCCCTCCATTGAATTATTGCCAATAACCCCTGACAAAGCAATGGGAACACGAGCCAATCAAACATATAATATAGTGAATCCTTGAAGAATATGTGCAAGGAATTCAATTAAATCCTAGTTCATCATTTCCTACCGCTGTCATCTCGACATTTTTCTCATCAATCAACTCCAACAACCCTCAAGTTGTACAACAACATATCTTTTAGTCCCTCCTTGTCCATGCCCCTGTATTCATCCCTATTATAAAATTCCCTCTAAATCTCTATTAAAAGAGGAGGTTCAAGTGACAATTTTTCCCCGCCTCTTCATTCAATTCATATCCTAATTATTAATCCACACGTACCCTCCTCATGCTTCTTCTCAGGATCTTTCTGCTAATAAGTCCAGAAGCCATGATATTTCTTCTTCCTGGCAGATTTTCTTCTACTGATACTTGGTAAAATCCTTCTCGCTATTACAATCCAAAGTGAAAGCTTCAAAAACAATCCTTAAAGAAACTCTTGGATTTTCAATATCAAGTGCAAGTCAAGGAACAAGGTAGTCATCAAAAGTTTGAGGGTTGAGGAACATTTGACTGAGAGACGGATAGATTTTTTCCTCATTACTGCATATCAAACTTTGTCTACGTCTATTGCACACACAGGCGCATAACTAGTACAGGATTCCAAGCAAGCATCCGCATACACCATAAATATTGTCATCAATCAATAGGATGCGATCCATGTTATTCTTCTCCAACCCCCGTCTCCGTCTCGTCTTGAGAGAAGGAGGGAGGCATCAACTAAATCATTTTAGCTGTCACAGAGCATACACTGCCTTTCGATGGGAGCTGACAACTTCCTACTGTGATGACTGACTAATAATGATTGACAAACAATAGAATACCGGAAGGAAGAAGATGCCTCATCTCTTCACGGCACCAACAATCAAGCCAAGATCTAACAGGCAAGAAGCATATAGAAGCGAACTATCTGCAATACACCACAGCCATCCTACAAGCTAGCCATCATCATCATCCAGCCAGTCGTCTCAATCCCCTCGCACGTCACACTCTTGATCGACGCACATAATGATCCCTAACTCGTCTATCTTTCTTCAAATTTACCCTCATTCATCCTCATCATTGTCTGCCTATTGTTCCCTAACTCGCACTCACTAAAAAACTATTGTCTTTACGCACATCTACTCCCACAATCATGCAAGTAATCCTCACCTAAACCTTATCCATATCCCCCGCCTTCCCTCCGTCAGTCCTCCTGAATCAATTTACTTAACACAGATAAACAAGACAAGAGAAGGAACAACCTTCAAGCACCACCAACCAACCGGCCAACCCCCTCCTCATCTCCCAACACATCTACAAAACATACATTTTTATTGATTATCATCACATCTCATTTCAACAGTCGCCTATTGTCTGCCGTCTAAAACTTGATTTCATTCCCTCTCATCTCCACTCGAATTCGGTAATTGGAAAATTTTCATCATAATCCCAGACAACATTCCCACACATAGTCGAACACAATAACATATTAAACCAACCAACACATCACACAGCATCTCACATTCATCCTCCTGAATCCTCCATTCAAGCATATTCTCTCCTCTAGTAAAACAGGGTACAGTACCACCCATCACCCTGTTCATCTCGTAAGAAGCTTCTCTTCAATATTTCGGAACTCTTGGATTTTCATAAGCATTTTAAGGATTGTTTGAAATCTTCAAAACGTACTTTCCTGTGGTCTCCCCCTTCACGAAATTAACAACTAGATTAAGAAAAGTAAATCAAACCAGCTCTCACTCCAATCTTTAACTTTGAATCTAGGTGGTGGAGAAATCATTCTCCAAATAATTAACTTATCATCGTTTTTAGATATTTGAGGTTTTTTTCTCGATGTTTCATCGAGCCTATATCCTTTTAATTAGTTATTTTGTATCTGCTTTTTATGTACTAGCCCCACAATAATATCACGTACGTTATAATACTTCATACCTAACCTAACATTACTCTCGCGTCGGCCAGCTGATTATCTCTTGCTTGGATATTTACTTGAATCAAAACTCGTTTCTCCATTATTATCATGGGCTAATCATTAAAACCCTCTTAATTACCTTCTCTTCCTTGGTGTAGGTCGAAATGATTCACACTCAAGCTTTGGAAGGGTGTGTAATCTTACACCTGTATGTTCACTCTGCAATTTTAATATCATCTCATTAACTCATTTCCTCTGCAATTTCTCTATTATTACGCAATTTCCGCACAGTTTTTATGCAATTATGACATTCACCTTGGGATTGGGAAATCTCATTCAGGTCGTTTTTTCTCAATATATTATAATGAATTATTGCTATTAAATTAAACTCTACCTCCACCTCCTATTCTCCCCGCTTTCACGCCTTATTTAGCTTCTGGAAATACTTGCTCTCCAAAAGCTAGTAATATTAACCACCAACCCGTATAATATCAAATTAATTGGATTGGATTCGTCATCTGCAAGTGCAAGGCAATCTTTACCACTGTACTTATTAGTAAGCACCCTCATTTCACACATTTCCATCATTTGCAATTTCCACTCCTTCTTGAATTGGCTGTTTTGTATGCATTTTTGCAAGGGATTCAGTATTTTCTTGATCTGAGATGATGCCACTGTTAAGAAGAACAACATTTTCTTCCATCAAGTCATGCATGAGGACAAGGATTATATTCTATCAAATGCAGAACATGACCACCACTCACTACATGCACATGGTCAGATTGAATTCTAAGCCCTTGCTTTCATCTTGCACTGAACATGATTCTCGGTTAGATAAAAGTTAGCCGCTGCAAGTATTTTTTAGGGAACACGGCTACACGGCCCCGAAATTGATACAGGATAAAGTGTACAAGAGAGAAAAGAAGTGGAGGACGGGAAGAGAAACCAGGGCGGCGCGGACCACCTCAATCAAATCAGCGCTAACGAATTCCCCAATTCAAGCCCCCGCCACCCCAGCTAGAGTATCTTTGACCTTTTGCTCCTTTCTCCTCTCGCTACTACACAATCACACGTACACCAACATCATGTCTTCTGTACAATTCTGCATCGTTCCTCTTCCTGTGCAAAAATTAAATTACTCCTTATCGCGATATATCTCCTCTGCTCTAACGAGCAGCAATCCATCTTCATATTCTATCGCATCTCACCGATTTCTTCTTCCACCCAACCAGTTATTCCTTTCTTTCTCCCTGACCCTTCTGTAATCTCCCTTCAACTGCAGCTAATAAAGGGGAAATGTTTGGTGGGAATCTGACCTACACCTTGGTCCTTAATTCTTTCACCGGAGGCAGAGAAGGATAGAAATAAGGAAGGATGGAGCCAAGTCTACATGAAGACTCTCTTCTTCATCCCCAAGGTTGTCTTCAATTGTTTCCTCCGCCCTGTGAATTCACTCTCATCTGATTGACCAACCTGCGGTTTCCTTGTTCATAAAACATGATTGTTATTGAGGTTTAGAGAATTCATTTGTGGTGGAGGGATGCGAATCGGATTCACAATTACCAGAGCAAAAGGACCACCAAGGAGCAGTTGGAGCCTAGCAAATATTCAAGATCGTGATGATCGGGAAAAGATATCCATTCACGCAAGAAACTTGACTATCTATACATAACCAAATGAGCCACCTAAACAAACCCACCAACCAACACCACCCTCATCTATACAAATCCCGCCACCTAGTCAATTCACCACATTACCTGTACAAGGCTTCAAAACTATTGAAAATTCAACCGAAGCTCACCACGAAAACATCTTTAACCAATATCTAACCAATACTCATCACCTCCAGCAAGCTATAAAGCCTCTCCATTATCCATCATCTTCTCCGCTCTTCTTTTCCTTTAATTCACAACAATCTTCCCTTGCTCAACTCCCTCTCCTTACCATTACTTCTTCTCGGAAGATGATCTGCATCCCAGTATCCCCCACCCTTGTAATCCATTAACGAAGAGCATATTTGGAATTGATACAAGTTGAACTCATTCACTTAGACCCGTCATCATAGCCTTGTTTCTTGATTATATAACATTTAATCACCTCCTCAAACCTCTTCACTTCATCTCTGTACATTCCTTTAAAGTCAATCCATCACCTTCGGAGCAATCCACTTTAGAAAAATCCCCTCAACAGATCCAAGCTCCTCCCCCTCCTCGACCATGTAGGTGTATGCAACGGGGAGGAGGTGCTAATAAACATGTTAATCGCGCAAGGGAAAGGAGATCAAGCTGGAATGATTTACTAGATCTTTCCCCGCTATTTGTCTCCCCCATATCCGCCCTACGATATTTAACTTGGAGCAAGGCACACAGTTAGACACATATCCCTGTCTCCCGCCCGCCCGGCCCTAATTCCCAACACCAAGCTGGTCAGTTTGAAAAGCTACTAAAAAGAAAGGAACCTTCATCATTCACCAACCCACCCACCTGTTTCTTGTATTTAATGCACATACGTACACTAAAAAAACCAGAGCATGCCCATCATCGTCTCATTCATCCTTCTTCTCCCCCCACCAAAACCAAGAGCGCCAACGTAATAATTAACGCTATAATTTACCACACCAAATCCTCCCGGAAATCCCAATCTGTGTCAGTAATCATCCAGTCCGTTACAATTCCATTCTTCATTCCTTCCTATAGCTCTTGCCACGGGGAAGCATCATCCAAGCACACTCTTCCGTTCCCCGTCCAGGACGGTGAAAACTACCTCCGGAATCCTCCGAATATGTTTACCTGCTTGGTGGCTACATTTGAGATGGTGGTGTCCAGCTCATCATGTCATAGCTCTCTTTTCAAGCGTGGTCAATTTTTGCTAAACCAAGTTTGGCAGCACCAGCCAGCCTATAGATGCCTGGAAAGGAAGAAGGAGAAGAAGGAAAAGCAAGGAGCAAGCAAGCCTAATGACCATGACTTGTTTGGAAGAAAGAGGATAGAATTAGGGAAAAGCATATCATTTTCACCATTTCAAACAATGACGAGCTATCATCATTCCTCATCTCACACATATCACCTCTCCACTTCTCGCACCAAGTAATAATAAGGGGTTAGAGAGGAGCTGTTCCCAACCCTGGCGCCTTCCTGCCTATATAGGCGTTCCAATCCTACACTCTTCCAGTCATTCTCCGGATAGATGTGCCATTCTTCCTTGGAATTGTATTTTCTATAAGGCGGAGAGGGAAGGAGGCAGGGGAGAAGATACTATACTACCTGTCTATTTACTTATTTTACCTGGCCTCCAGTAATAAGAGCAGAGGGGTAGTGGTGGTGGTGGGGCATAGGCTGCGGATATGTATTTTACACGCATCCTCCTCCTTGCTACTCAAACCCTCCCTTGTGTGTTTTTCTCTGGATAATCACACTACACCTTTTGCCACACACTTTGCCCCCTCCGGCTACGCGTTCCCTTTTACCTCCAATTAATGCGAGACACTATAATGAGATGCCTATTTGTTTTAGATTCATTCTCAGTCACCACACTCTGTCTTCCACCTCTTTCCCTCTTTCCCTCCTTCTTTACAAACCAACATCCATCCTTGCCTCTTATCCTCCAGTACTGAATTTGAAAGCTTCCTCGCATACTGGAAGGATGAGTCGCGTTATACGCTTTTGGGAAAGAGATAGCAGTGTACATTACAATATATAGCTTGTTGTATCTCTCACCCAAATAGTAAATAGCCGCACTACCGCCGTCCAGTCCAGCCAGACCATCATCAATATCTCACTGACACCCCGAGTCTACCCATACAATTTCCATACACACGACACACTTAACAAGCATCCAAAACAAGAAAAACAAAATCCCTACACTAAATACATCACCACACACATAGGATAATAGACAGCCACAGACAAGAATGGGGAGAGAGCGGGTGGAGAGAGGCTCCAAGCTCACAAAGTGAATGTGGAATTCCACATATTTTCACCATCACCACAAATCCATATATAATCTACAATGCCCAACCCCAACCACCTACCGACTTTCCCCAGCCAGGCCAGACGAGGAGACAAGCAAGAAAGCCAGCCTCCAGTCAAGTCAGTGTCCAGCTTTGAGACGCACGGGAACATTTTCTCGGTAGCACGCATGGGTGTTCCACGCCAAAATCCACAGACACAGTCTAAGCCATCATCATCACCTCCACCCTTCACTTTCCTCATCATCTCCATGAACCAAACTCCCTTAATCATACATTTCCCAAATATTAAATCACTAACGGGCTCCCATGTCTTCTCCTTCTTTCCCTCTTTTCCACATTACTAAATCCATCATACACCTCTCGTCCTCCCTGACTCTGAGCCCAATTAGTATTCATCCACTTCTCACAAAACCCTCAGTCTGGAATGAGAAATATATAACCTTCTTCTTCCTCTCTTCACCTCCAAACACTTTTCAAATTAGTTCTCCCACCTTTACCAAATCTCACAGTCTCACCTTCTTCACCTCAACCAGAAAATCAAATAGCCCCGGAGTTCAATCCTTTCTTATCTTTCCTCAAGTGTAAATCAATACACAACTTTCTCATCACTCATCCTCCCCTCCCTCCTCTTTCGGCCACCATCAGAGCAAGCTCAGATTTTGTATCTCTAACTACAATCTAAATATCTTATCCCTAATTTCCTTTGTCTTATTTTAGACAAAACGAGATGCACTAAATATTACCTAGTCTGGATTCTGGTGCTACCCCGTACCTGTAAAATTAATCTAGAATCGTATGCCTTTTCTGTTTTTTTTTTCAAGTTTCAAACGATCAAGTTAGCCAACTGTCAATTGTGTTGATCACTGCAATACAGTGTTTGCAAACTAGGGATCGCTTCGTTGGAAAGTATATGCAGTACAGTTTAACGGATACATTGATCCTCGCCTTTATCGAAAGATTATGATGGTTGAATAAGCCCGAAGAAAGTAAAAGCTACATTCTGAAAATTGTAGACATGTCAAAATGGAAATAATTAAGGAGGCTAGAATTCCATCCTCGCACTTCGACGAGACGACTTGCTGCCGGAGTTGGCAAGGCAAGTAAGAATCGTCTCAAAAACTATACTGAATTCGTCACATGCTTGAGCCTGAGCTTATTAGCCCATTGCAAAGGCATAGTATTATTTCTTTTTGCGGTCGGCTTCTTTCTTTGAGCTCTTATTGCTCAGTTTCAGTATCATCTTTAGCACCTCCTTGTGCTTTTATGTTCTTGACATTCTAAAGCCACAATTTTATCACGCGCGGACCCAGGTCCTTAAAAGCAGCCGCGCAAAGCTAAATGTACGCGAGCGGGGGAAACCAATTCATCCTGTCCCAATACATACACACATAAAGTCAAGAAGAGGATTTCACCTGCCCATGTATATATGCATATACACTACGACCGTGTGGCTGCTTTAGTGTAAATGAAACCATAAAACTTGCTCCTCTAACTTTAATTCTCATTACCCTTTTCCACCTCCTTAATTTAATGGCTAGAATAAAATTTTGCCAAGAGCACAACTCTTGTTTAAAAAGTGCGGTTGTATATTCATTTAATAATTTCATCTCATCCTCATCTGCCTTCCAGCATTCCGTTTCTTTCGAGTCTTGCTCCATACTTTCCATTAAGCCCACTTCCACCATATAATATACTATACACAAGTTGCACCACGTAAAGTTCTAAGAGAAGGAAGAAGGGAATAATCAAAATTAAAATGCTCATGTTTAGAGAAGGCTGATAGAAAAAAAAGTCATGTAACGTTCTATTCCTTACACATATTAACTAGTTCAGGATAAGAATCGCGTTCCCCTCCTTGGTAAGAATTAATCCTGCAAGCGAGAGGATGAGATGATAAAATACTTTTTCTCACAACAAGATCTGCATCCACCTCTCACACTGTCCGAACCGTCCTCAATCATGTACCACCGAGCCTCCTCTTCCTCTAAACATCCTTTTCGCATGCGTATGAGCGAATCCGAGGAAATCCACACATGTAATACATTGATGAGCCAGCTATACACGCCAGGCTCAACTTTCCACCCAGCCATAGCCACTATCAAGCAATCTCTCTGCTACACTCTCGTTTAAATTATCCATAGCAATTATCTCACTCCCTCGCTAAATATTCAATCTCACCCAAAACACCCTTCAATAATTCTTCCCGCACACCATAAAAATCTCACACTCTTACAACTCCTTCCTCCCTCCGTCCTCTACTCCACCATCTTTTAGTCTTCTTCCATCCGATGGAAATCTTTATTCTACACATTTGCACTTTTCAATCCAACCCGGATTATCGGATTGAAGAGACAAGAAGTGAATGAATCTGACTGGAGCTTTATACACCCCTTAGTTCGTATTGAGCGAGTTTCTACCCTAAAATGCCCAAAGCTGTCCTCGATCACTTGGGAAGGAGTTTCCTCCCTGATTTTATTATTATTTGCACATGATAATTACACCTCGCTTCCCGCTGGAAGTTACATTGTGGACGAAAGTACATAACTACCATTTCTGACCATATGAATTGGTTCGGCTACTAAACTGGTACACCACGCACGTATGTGGTGAAGATTAAGAAACCAGCCGCCCCATCAACTCTCACCTATCTATCATATATCCATCCTCGTTTATCCATCAGTAAAGAGAGAGAACGGGAACAAATTATCTCTTGGTTTCTCAGCCAATCCATCCTTATCTTCACATCCAACCACTTCCTCCCGGCTACCTCAGTAATTAAAACTTAAGCTTTACACACTCTACAAACCTTGAATTTTTTCTCCATATCTTCTAAAAGAATCATCACCATCACCGTCTCATCCTATCTCAATTGAACGTAAAGCTAACTTTCTTCCCTCTCTTCGCGGTATTTCAAAGCTTTGCAAAAAATAAACCAACATACCCCGAAACCAGTCATTATAAAACACATTGCAAATATTGCAATTTTCCCGTTCCGTGTAGCCTTTTGGGGCTTCAGCACAGTGAGCAGTTTGCCAATTGTCAACATTAGCATAACTCGTAAAAATAAATATGTTTAGTGCTTTCACTCTCTTTTGAGATACAGCAACTATATAACATCCAAAGTCACCACATATCCTTGCATCCTTTACGTTAAATCCCTCGCGTTATAATCGTCTTAATTTTCTATTCTTCATACAAGATTCCCGAGGCTTTAACATCTTTCTTAATACTGATCATACAATCTTAGCCTTAGCCTTCTCTGTAAGAGTTCTACAAAGGAAGAAGCAAGCACGTGAGGAACTAGAACCAGGAAGGCTGACGTCTATATGCATAATCTGTTCATCTTTATCATTAGGAAGGTGGATGGAACCACATCCACCTCCCCTCTGTCCATCTACCTCTTCCTCCAGCCCAGGAAGAAACAAACAAACTAATTACCCTTTTGCACACAACATTCAAGCCACCCAGCAATCCATCCATCCAATCATCATTTAATCGCCCCTCCCCAGACCCCGCAAGATTCCTTCTCATTATCCATTTAGTCATTCCTAACAAAATTACATTCCAACAACCCGTACTTCTAGTTCCTTGGCCCACCTCCTCCCACCCGTATCCGAGGTGAGAAAACTTACACCACCTCCCCCCGCACAAAACACACACGTACACACGCACCCATCCTCTCACCTGCTTGCCAATCTACCTAACCTGCCTTGCCTGGTCTCTCTCTCTCTATCTCTTTCTACAATTATATTTTACCAGGTTCCTATTAGTTCTCTTCTACTCTCTCTCTCTTCCTCCTCCTCCAGTAGGAAGAGCATCTTTGTATATATATATTTTTTTCCATTTCACAGAAACAAATCTATATCCTAATCAGAGCTGGATCCCATCTCCCAAAAATATAATTATACACAAAACGCCTTACCCAATCCTTCACCATCCCATTCCTAACTATCGAACCTATCTTCACCAACCTTCACATTCTCACCTCAAAGCGATAATCATCTATCACTTCATCTCCTAACCATCACCTTGTCATCAAGGAATCATCCACATTTCCCCGTCAATCTTCCTCTCATCTTCAATCATTCAACCTCCCATGTACCTCACCACCAAGTCCACACAATTATATTAAATCCTTTAACCTTTCCTACAATTAAACAATATATCCTTCCTTATTCATATTCTCCAGCTTTCCGTTACCTATACTGGCAAACGAATTGCATTTATGTACTTTTAAATTCCCAGACAGACGTCAAGAAATCTTGTACCAATTTACTAACCTACAGCTTCTTCAACCCTCTGCTCCTCCTTCGCACATTTGGTGTGAACCACAGTCCCATCATCATTCTCCTCCTTTCCATTATACAGCTATTCAAAACACTTGGTCTAATTCTCAAATTTTAGTTAGACACACACGCCTCCTTGTTACTTACTTGACATTCTTAGGCTTTATTATTTCCCCCCCCCTTAATCTCTGGATCAACTGGATTACACCACCTATCTGCTTCCTGTGCTCATTTCACCACCACCAAACCATTTCCATCGTATGAAAAACTCTTGGCAAAACTTGACAACTTGTTTCTCTACACTTTGGTTCCGAATTACAAGATATACTAGAGGCGAACTTTAATGCAGCGCTTTTAATACTTGCTACTCGCTAACTCGCTACAGCCAAGGATTTGTTATGCTGACTTCTAGATTCACGCAACAACGCCATAGCCATAAGCCCTAAAATGTTTTTATTCCTCTTCCCATTGCATGCTTAAAACTGGAATAGAAAGCAATTATGCTAACTACAAACGAGCAAGACTCCTTCCTAGTCCTCTACTTCATCTTCCAGAGCAACCATGCTCATCATCTGAGTCCGCATGCAATATTATTTCAATCATGCCATCGCCATCCGTATTCTGTCTGCTTTCTCCACCCTTGCCGATCAGCCGATTTACCAGCTAGCAGCTCCAAGCTGCATTTATTGCAACAATAATTCTGGATCCAGTGTCGTATTTCTTCTTTCTTGTCCCTGATAGGGCTGACTGGCTGACCTTTCAGTTTCTATTCAAAATAAAATTCCCGTCCTTCTCATTATTGACCCGATTAGCTAAAAGGATGCAAAGGCTGAGGGGGTAAGGGTGAGAAGGGGGAAGAGAGACTCAATCCCCAAGGAGGTGATCATTTCTACATTCTGTTAGCTATCTCATAGGACTTGATTCCCCCTTCCACAATAGTGTAATTTAATACAGGTATATTTATATATGTATGTTAAAAGCTCGACAAGTAGATAAACGTGGTTTAATTCATTTCAATTTTCCTCCCCCCCTTGTACATGTCACAACCATATGTCCTTGTCATCTCAGTTGGTTGTAGACAGATAGTCGATGGGTATCGATTAATAGAATCAAGTCAGTGAATTAATTTCCTGAATAATATTTGCAAGTCTACAATCCGTCTGGCTGGTAGCGGTAGCAGGCAGAATATGTTAACCTTGGAGCAATTAGAAAACACAAGTTAACAGCATAAAAAAGTTCCCTTTCAAGCTTGTCTTTTGCCAATTAAGTGTGCACTCAAAACTCAATGCTCGCGCGCTCGTACGTAAGTTTCAACATCTTATATTTTATCAAACGTTCAATTCCTAAAATGAAATAAATAAAGATTAACTTTAAATAAAAAAAGATGGAGCGTTCTACTTAATTGCATAAGCAGTTTAATATTTTGGCATACTTGAAAAACTCTGTTCATGCCCCAAGGGTAGTAATAATAATAATGGTATTAATTACACGTATCTCATTATCCCCTTCGTCCACCTTCTCCATGCTGTCACCTTGGAAGAAGATAAATCACCTGAAATCTTTCCATCACCCACGTGACATCACCTCCAATTCCACTGCCAAGTCCACCACAAGCTGGTTAATTGGGTAAAGATGCTGCTAGAAGGTAATGGAATGGTGTACATGGACAGCGACTGTGTACAGTAGAGAAGAAGAGGTAAACAGGTTGTCTGGCTCCTTGAGCTTGAGCTACTCATGCTACGGGTAGGACGTTGGATAATCTAATTAACACTACACTCAATTAGCCTTTCCTCAACCCCTGTCATTATCATTAACAAAATGGAGGAAGTGGAAAGATAAATACATGAGCACAAATGACAATTTATTCCATTCTTTCCACCTCACAGCTTTTTCCATCCTTTTGAATTCCAGGCGCGTAATAAGCCAATCTGTACAGAGTAATGCCTAAGTAAGCCAGGTGCTGCCAGGAAAGGAGCGGACAGGTGATTACGTACATTGGAAAGGTAAACAAACATTGTGGATAAATGCATCTCGTCGTCCGCACCACTGATCTTAATAATACGTCTAAAAAAGCGGACCTACAACATTTGTCCATCACATTACCCCTCACATCCTCAATCCCTATCATTTACCTCACATCTCCTATTATCTTTCTCTCACCTTTCCCATCTTTCCCTATCCCACAATTAGGAAATCAAGAAGCCCCAGAAGAAGCAGACCAAGAAGACGGAGGCGTAAGACTTGAACATGTATTCCCTCAATTTTCTCCCGCACTTTCTGTTTGTTTTACTTTGACATGGATGTAGAGCAGGCGGAAACCTAGTTTTTTCTCCGGCTTCCAATTGCTCACAGCATATAAGCTTGTAGCTCGTGACTTGAGTTTTAAATTTGAGACACAGAGCCTGTGACATTCATCAGTTTTAACTAACATTCATCTCACACTCTTACTTCACTACCTTACTTCTCTCACTCAATAACCGCTAACATAATCAGACCTTCACAAGACGATGAGCGAAAATTCGAAGCCGGTCATCATGCCATCATGCGCTCTTCCCAATCAACACCCTTGAGTTCATTCAATCTCCACCAGAAAAACCGAAAAAACTTGATTTTAATTCATTAAAACATATATCCAATCACTTCCCCGTTCGTAATTCTTTCGTTCGTGAATCTGCTCTAATGATGCCTTCCTAAAATTCATTAACATCTTCGCCAAAATCTTCTCTACAAATTTAGCTCGGTCGCTCGTCGCTCTGCGAGTCTAGAAAAACAACTTCATATTGAATTCTCCCGTCTAGGGTTATTAGCAGAACTGATTGATTAAGCTTGAACTGAATTACGCTAGGAGCTGCCAACTAATTGACAAAGGTATTGTTATTATCCGGTCTCGGAGTCACCATCACCTACAAGTGTTATAATTACAGAACATCATGTAGGATTTCCGCTAATCATCACCACTCAAACACCACAACTAATAATTTATTTAATTCCACACCCAAGTTAAGTTGCCGCTTGTTGCTGCAGAGCCGTTGGTTCACGCTAAAAATCTTGCCTCTCTATCTCTTACCTTGTTAAGATTTATTGATGCTGCTCCGTGATCTATCATGTTGCCTACATTTGCACCTCCATTTAGTTTCACTGACGGAAATCGCTCAATCCAGATAGGGTTCGCCACTTGATAATCATGACATATGGCAAGGAGACAAAGATCACCACAAGCATGGACCAGTATTGAACAGCACAATATTAATGCATTTTTGCCCTATTAGCAAACGTATTTAAAACTGCCTAACTACTTGACATTTTTCCAGCTAACAGTATCATTCGTATTTGGGCATTTCTTTATCTCGTTCTTCATTCTCCTATCATTCTTGATTCCTTACAGGATTACCCAGTGATCCACGAGTCCACGACAAGGTCTATACTGGTTGTACTTGTGTGTGTACAACATCTCCCTTCTCTCCTATAGGGAGTCATCTAAGATACAATAACGATAAGAGGAGCCACTCACGCAATATCAGCTCATTAATTAAAGTGTAAACAATGTGAGAAAAGCTCTAGAGGCCAGAATTTTCCCTAGTGCTTAACAAAACTTTCACTCTCATCCCTCTCGAACGAATTCAGTTCCGTCATTTATGTTTTTCCTCAAAGTTTTTACGATCCCCCACATTTATAATACTTTTTCTCCTCTCATGCAAAGAGCTAGAGAGAGAAGCGGAGTTTAGTCGTAGAAGAATAAGGAGCGGCAGCTTTGAGCTTTCACTCTGACAAGCAAGGGAAGGACAAGCGTTAGTGACAAAAGTTGGAGAAAGGAAAGAAAGAGGAGGGAGGAAAGGAAGCAGTCAAATGTCAAAGTAAGAATCCAATCAATTCCTCCAACCTACCACCAAACCACCACCACATCCATTCTAGATTTCAATAATGATTCTGTCGACTCCAATTTTCTCTGCGCCTATCATTGATTAGACACACTCTGTCCCCTTAAGTAGATATCTACAATTACAATTTCTCCCTCTGCCTGGGCCTGGATAGCCAGTCAACTCGCTAGTTACGCAGCTTTCCCCATTCTTCTCCTTTATATCCTCCATAAACATATTTGTCTAGCGGTCAATGCTAAAATCCCCTCATTTTCCACGCATTTCACAGTTGACACAAATGCCGCACGGCCCTTGTGGATAATATTCCGTTAGTTACGCATACTCAAAATAATCATATCAAAGTCACTTGTGACTTGTGCTTGTGAGTCGTATATATTCTTAAAGCTTTCTCCCGCACAACCCAGCGAATTGCTTAACCACATTGCAATATACCCTAACCGAGACGGGTGAAAATAACAGGGTGGCATTTTTAGAACATTCCGTGTGTGGGATATATATTTTATAAATATTACTTTCCATTCCTTGATCTACCAGGGGAGGGGAGAGGGGAGGACAAACGTTTACTAGAATATTAATCCGAGCTCTCTTATTTACTTATACACTCCAGCCTTGGTGGCATCTAATCAGCTATGCAGAAATTTTCAGGCTAAACACATACTCCTCTCGCCCACCTAAATAAACACCTCATCATAATTACTACTCCTGAGGTTGACACGCAAAGGTGTAATATTTCCCACTCTCCATTCCACTCTTTTTCCCTATAAAACCAAAACCCCATACCCTCCCTTCCTCGTAAATAATTCACCTCCTTTTTTCCTCAATCCATTCCTCTGCTAACTCAGAATACTCTCAATTATTACTGCTTTCTTATGTATACACACACTATGGGTTTACAGGACATGTAATCCATCCTTTTTTCACTCCAATTTCTTCATAAAAATTCCTCCCATGAGCAATCCTCCCTCACAGCTAGCACCCGCTTACAAACCTTGTCATGCTTATTATGTACTTATCCATTCAAACATGTATAGACAACAAGGATAGCACGATCACTAAACCTCCATAGCCATGCATGCTTTCTCCACTTTCTCCCATTCTTTATCCTCTCTCCTTTTTCTTTCCTTCAGTATGTAACTTTTTACCCTCGGACTTTCTCCGACGCCTCCTCCTTGCCCTGTCTTGTCAACCCCAAGGCCTCTACTCTATTCGAGACATTCACCGGAACAAAGATTACGCATTCCCTGACAATCCTTTACGACAACATCAACAACTACATCAATCAGCCCCAAAAACAAGTAAACGGACTAGCAGCGATGGGGTGACGTCTGAAAGCCTTCTCTACATCCACCAACCACCAACCAACAGTTTGTCCATCGTATAATTTTCAACCTTTCTCCCACTCCTTTTGCAAATGACAGCATCCCCCCTTTGGAATTTCTATATTACGCTACATTGAATCCACGCTGCTACTGCTCCAAACCTGGAGCAATCCAAGCCCTAGCTGCTGTCTCTACCCCCCCCCCCGCGGGACTTTTCTCTACACCCTCCCTTCTAGTCTGCTCGTGAGTTGCTTATCAAGTGAGAGTTGGAGACATTTTCCGCCACCATTCCCACACAGCCCCAAATCTCCCCACCCACACCCAACAAACCACCATACTTCAAATCCATCCACTCAACTGCCACCATCAACATTTCAGCAGTCACGAGAAGCAAGATTCAGTCATTGGAAAATTGATCCTAATCCTGAACGAATCCGCTCCAACAATTCTCACAAATCCCCGCGTATTCCACTTTCACAACAATCCGATACACAATCCCCGCTTCCCACACGTCTCTCAATTATCCCTCAATCAGAATCATGCCTTCCGCACTCCCATCTGATCCCCGTCCCGCTCAAAGTTGGTAAAAGCAAGGAGGAAAATAAAAGTAGCCAGAGAGTGAAAGCACTGAAGAAAACAAGACAGTTACAATGTTACAGGCCGACCGACAAGGCTAACCCCTCTTGAATGTGTAGTAATAACAACTATTAATTATCAACCCATCTAGCACGTTGCTGACCACTTACTTTCTAATTCTCCCGCAAAATTACCCTAGAAAGTCCTTCCATTTCCTTCTCAATGGCATATTCTCGAATCCCGTCGCATACGTATATTGCTTTGTCTTTTAGCTTACGCCAACTACCACGACGGACAAAGCAAGGAAGCTTAAGCTATTGAAACCCCTGCGCTATCCACGAAACTGCTAGCTAGTTGTGTATAGAAGAGATAACTTAATTTTCTATCTATTCTCAAGTAAGTTGGAAAACTCTACTTTACGATCATGTCCTCCACCTCCATCCAGTGCACGAAGGCAGAGAGATAACAAGTTTTATTCCCTAAAGACCTGAACATGCTGGAATGATCTGGCCTCTTTCTTTCTCCGCCTACAAATATTTCCGCCTTTACCACAATCCGATAAACTCTCCTCTCCTTATAAAAATCACACAATTGGCTAGCCTGTAATAAAATCCGCAAGGGACGGACATGGAGCAAATGACCAAGATACTATCAACATTTTATATATATCTCTTCTGTAACCAACTAATTTAACTCTCCTTCTCCTTGCTCAGCTCATCCAATTACCCATTCCTTTCTCCAACTTTTCCCTCCGTCACCACTCATTTAGATAGCTTTCCTCCCCCTCAACTACTCCTCACATTCTTGCTTCCGCCGCGAAAACTATATGGAACTATCCCGGAAACTTTAGTTTCATCTCCTCTGTCACAAATATCTTTGAACCTCTCCTTCGCTCCTAGAGATAGTTAAGTTATAGACTAGTAAAACGTAGCCTTGATCTTTGAAATAAGACTCAAAAGAGGTAGACACAGTGTATATTGAGCCTCATCTATCCTCGTATAGGCTCAGGCTTTGCTCATCTTTGGCTGCTAACCACTTTTCTCCTCCTATCAGTTCTACGGAGAAATCCTCTGTCTCCGCCAAAAGTCATCATCCAAGAGTCCAAGACCTTGTTAATTATGTTGGCAGGGAAGGAGGCGTCCCTTCAAGGAGTTACCTTTCCGAATTTTCTGGAAAACCATCAAAATCACGTCCAGATCCCACGCACAGTCTCAACTATCTCTCCAGGTCCTCTCTCTGCCGTCTTCTTCCTCTTCCTCCGTCAGTCCTAGGTAAAAATCTTGAACAAGTCAAAGAAGCCAATAGCTCCTTTCCGCTCCCTCCATCCCACGTTTCCTCTCAACACTTCTGGGAAACTATCTAGTGAATCCACCAGAGAGAGATATTTTTCTCCGCCTTGGCGTCTTCCGCTCCCCATCAAACCTTGTGCTTGTCTCCTAGGCTGAGTCCTTTTAGCTATAGCGGCTTTTAGAGACAGTTCTAGCACTTTAGCGACAATATCTTCTCGTGCTTTTCCCAACCAACCTCTGTCCTTCATTCCATCCCACGTTAAACTCCTGAAATAAATCCTTCTTCAGACTTGAGACCTTCCTTTCCAGAAGCAGCTTCCTTTTTGCCTATCAGTAGATTCTAAAAAGCCGCGAGGAAAGCCATGGAACGGGGTAGAAACGGAGAAGCGACTGGCAATTCCAATCCATGGAACTGTAAACGTTATTTTTAATGCCTGTCTTCCAAGGAATAATAGTCAGCCAGCGCGCAGCAGTAATATTAGTACGTACTTAATTACATTTTACGATAACTGAGCGGATAGATGGCTCAGCTTGTGAATGAAAAGGCTAGTGGGTTTAATTATCAGTTTTTACGTCGTTTGCATGGTTTCATACCATCATGGGATGTTTAAATATCACAATTTTAATAAAAATGCATTTCTTAAAAAGTCTATCGAAAATATCGTTATGTGACTATCCAATCCAATTATTGCAGTAGTATTGCAAGTTGACCAACTCTCGTTCTTAATTACATTGGCGCGGAATATGTTTCACTGATCATCTAACTACCTGCTTTATAGAATGCTTGTCCACTTTTCAATTTGAAGCTTGTAGCGTAGCAGTATTCATGTATTCTTCATTTATGCTGCATTAAGCTGGAGGGGCTTTATTTTAGGAAAAGAGATTGGAAAGAAAGAGAGAGAGAGAGAGAGAGTTGAAAACCAGAGGCGAGATGAGACATAAAATGTGTCATGTACTCTTATCATGTTTTAAATAAGAGTACGAGTCATTGAATGTGAGAGAGGGAAGCGGGAGGGCTCGTAAAGGGAGAGCTTGAGAATCGGGCAAAAAATATTATTATTGCAGTAGTTGAAGTAAGAAGGAGCAGAGGAACGGAGTGGAGGAGGAGGAGAAAGAAAAAAGGGAAAAGCGGAAGCGGGTAGTAGAGAAGGATGGAATGGAGAGAAAGCGAGAAGGAGATGTGGGAAGAATTGAACGGAACTTTTTGATGGCGGGTGTCATAAGAACGTATGGGTAGACACGGCGCCTTGAAAGTGAACCCCGAGCGCCGACAGCGACACCAAGAAAATTCTCTCCTTTTTTATTATTCTCTCCCGTTTCTATTATCCGGAGAGACTCTGATATTCCCCAGGATTGCAACTTTTTTCCCTACCCACCGGAACCCCTAGTACATGAATGGATTAAGAGAAGTCTCCATAAAGTCCTTCAATTCTTTTCCATGCAAGTAGAAGAACATATTAGTCTTCTTCCTCATTCTCCGTCTTGTTCTTCTTCTCGGATTTCTTTCCCCTACTAAGTTGCTGCTGAGATATGCTTCAAGACGTCGTGCAACTCCTTGCCGTATACTTCTGGTTGTGGCCCGTACCCGGGGTTTCTCCAACTCCAATATGCATCCCACCCCCTCAATTTCGCCTACATGCATTCTCTTCCAAAAGTTGCACGTACAAATTTCCTCTCTTGGCTGCTACTGCTCCAAGAAATAGAAGTTAGTTTTGAAAGGATATCTTAAAAGATGGTTTTGGCTACAAGGAATAAAGAAAAGTGATAGAGAAGTAGTGGTGGGGATGAGAGCAGTGAGGACAGAGCTCTCTCTTACTTTCCCTGCTCTTTCTCCGCTCTGCTGACAGAGTCAAAGTCAGTGCCGCGTGTAATACCCCCGATGAGTTCATATGGTGAGCAGTGGAGAAATCCTTGGCTACGATACATAAACGACTTGTAATTCACTGAAATTTCTGCACTTAATGGCTTGGAAAATTTGGCACTAATAAATTCCTAACCGGGCACCAGCTCCAACGACCATGCACACCAATTCTTTCCCATCCCCGCTCTACTTACACGGGATTATGTCGTTTACAAGCCCCGGACGGACGGACGACGGGGAGAAGGAGAGAAACGCCCGTCTTGGCTACTACTCACTATAGTACCATCCACGCCATCCATCCATGGGGGAAATGCCCACGGTCACAGCACAAACCCCATTCCCCATCACATGAATCGTATTATTTCACTCGGATGAAGACATTTCGTCATAATACCTTCTCCTCTCCTCCAGGAACCTCTCCAACCATAACTCCGTTTCCTTGAAATAATCGGACCCACTGCTGTGACACAACCGAAATCAGATCCGATATTCCCTATTCTCACTTCCGCCCTCCCCGTATGGATCTTGCCATTTTCATAAATGTCCTAACATCATCATCATCCTAATCACCATTCTCCCTCCTCCTGACTTTTCAAATAAATATTTTAATCCCCGGCTTTCTTCTCTTTCTCCCTCTCCGTCTTTCCATCATAACTACACATGTCAACTCTCACATTAACTCATTTTACATCATCAAAAACCACATTCTAGGAGATAAAGCCCAGTATCCAAGCATATCTCCCCCGCGCCGCAAATCCAATAATCCCAACAATTTCCCTCACACTTCCTCCATTTAACTTGTACTATATTAAGTATATCCATGCCAAAGTAAACTTAGGACCACATGCAGCTAGTTTTAAGACATGTATTTTATAATTGCTTGGTATGAAATTCAATAAAACTTTTCTACTGTCGTCCGTCCTTGTTTTGTACGATAATCGGGTATTTAAAAGCTTCAGAATTATTCTACATCGTGGTCCCTCGGGACCACATATACTAAAATTGGAACTTTTACTTATTCTACATGCGTCGTTGAGATTTGCAAATGATATTGTTGTGTTACAAATATTGGGAAAGTATATAACTGGAATACAATTTCTCTAACTTTTAAATCACAATAATGTCAATACATGGATAATCGAGCTGCATTGCTTGCATGGCGCTGGTTAGATGAAGCTAAGCGCCTAAAATGTTTACAAGACAAGAAGAATGCCTAGTTCAAATGCCCTAGCCGTGCTCCTGTGTCTTGAAAATGCACCTGTACAATTGATTACCCCGTAATTTTGAACACTAATCTAACGCCGGCCAAATATCAGCTTAATTAAACACAGCCGCGACCGCCGACGCCAATATGGCTTGCATGTATGGGTAAATAAACAATAATTAATATTTCACCGCCACTTCCAAGTCAAAAATCAATAAGCTTTTACATCTTTTTCTTTGGGCCCTAGTCTCTTCATTGCCTATTGCTGTAGAGTGAGGAATAGCCTAGCTGCTAATTTAAAAGCCGACAATAATTCATTGCACATCCGGTGCTGAGGAACAGAAAAAATCCTGTTTCTGATTCCCCCGATTAAATGCAACATGGAAAAGCGGCTTGTAAAATAAATGAGGAGTAAAATATTGGAGAAAGTACCCAATCCTCTTTCCAAGCCCGCTTCCATCATCCTCTGCTATTCTTTCATGATGAATCGCTCTCAAGTGTAGCTGATCTTTTCCATCCCGAAATTATGAATGCGTAATATATTCTGTACTTAATGTAATGGAAGTGCTTCCCAATTCTACGTAAACGAACCTCATTTTCTATCCAAACATATCATACACGCATCCCATTTTCCCTCTCTTACCCGGAAAAATGTCAAGCTTTCCCTCATTTTACTGCGCTTGCATCATCAAACCCTCTTTCTTTTTCCCTTCATTCATCTCCGCCTTCACCCTTGCACAGACACATATATATATATTTATTCACAACACAACCTTCCGTCCGCATCCACAAGTTTTTATTTCTTTTAGTGCACCAACTGCCAGCCTTGTGCAACCCTCCGTCCATCATCAAAGGTCAAACGCATTCTCTCCCATCACGGTCTCTGCCCACCGACGTCCAGGCAAGGCAAGGTCAATTTGTTGAGCATTTTTCTAAGGAAAAACTGATATTATCCAGTCGAGACGCAGTAGCTCTTTTCTGTCTTCTTGATTGTAACTTCCCCTAACTCCAAGCGACTTTCTCTTTTATTATACTGGATCGACCTGGCGAATGGATCCCTGCTCCTGATGATGACACCCGGTACCCGGGTATTCTTTCTTCGGGGTATAGACGTACGTCTAGTCTAATAGTAGATATATCTCCCTCTATCTATGTAAAGCAAGTCATCTCCCTAAAAATTTGTCCTTCACAGTGGACTATCATGCTACCGCCATCCGTACGGATTTTCTCCCGCAATCAATGAATGCCACAGCCACAGTTGTTGAACTTTTTGTGTCGCATGAAATTTTCATGCCGCACCAGGAATGACACCTTCTCGGATGTCTCGCGTGCAATGTAAAAACTAAAAAGCTCGCTCACGAACGAATGAAAGCATGAGCCCCAGCCAACACAGACACTCTTATCATCTGCCATGAGCTTTTTATCCTTAAATATTTTATCAATTCGGCTCCAGATAATGGATTTCAGTTTCCACTATTCTTCCTTCTTTCTATGTCCTCCTACACACCACATACTAATGTTCTCTCAGCACTGTCTCTTCCACCTTATTCCTCTTACGTGTGAACGCATCAATTTCAATTTCCCGACACTTTTTTACTCTATAATTATCCCAGAGAAAGTCCAGCTACCGGGTCACGTGCTTACATTCTACAAATCCTTACACACGGACCACTCCGCTCCTAAAAACTTTTCTGCCCCACCAGAAGAGGTTGTATGTTTTAATCTATTAGCTACAATTACTCATCAATTATCCTTCATTAGGGTGTGTTTCCTTCGAACGACACTACCTTAGTTTCTCCGAAATATCTGGATTTGCAGACAGAACCCACACATCGTCAACTTGGCTATACCTGTGTCCCGTCACCCCTTTTGCCTTAAATCTGCATCCAGCCAGACTGCTTGTTCAATTATCCACCGCCATTGTTGCATTCCATGTATTAGGACAGGAATAAGAAAACTACGCGCCCCAATTATAACTGCGACAAGAATACTGAAAGTGTGACAGTAATGGCTTCTAATTTACAGTAATTGACACCATGTAGCAGCGCCATGCACACGTCGAAGATTCACTGCCATAGATGTTCACATTGCTTTGTACCCACAAAAGACTCGGTTAGCAATCGAGTAACATCATTCTCGCATAATTAGCACGCATGTGTTTCCCATTCTCATGCCGCATTCAACTCTCACTTTATCCGGTATTTCCGCGTGTTCAGTTTAGGCGATTAGAATGTGCTGCTCTTGTTTGTGAGATGGCTATGCTTCATGGAAACGATCGAAACGAGATGAGGCGATTTAGAGCATCACAAAATCAGGTTGTGAGTGCCCTCTGCCCGGAAATCTTGTACTTACATACTCTATCCTTGTTAGATTTGAAATTCAAAGCGCGAAAAATGACTGAGCGGTTTTCTTCTTTCTCATTCTCGTGCTATTGTGGATAAATTGCATTCATGTGCGCTGGCTGTGATTATAAGTAATATTTTCTGTCATTTATTTTAAATGACGTTACAGTTATCATACAGTTATCAATACAGAATTCCTTATATTTAGTAGTGGCTACAGGCTTAGTGCGCTTTACAATTGGTTCGTTTTGTGTCGCTTCATATATTATATTATATAATCGTAACAGTGCGTCTAATCCGTAACGTCATAGGATCGGGTAAACGCTGTAAAAAATTACGTATATTTAACTAACGGTGATAATCAAAAAATGTATTTGCATATAACGTTTGTTTAACTCAACAGATAGATCCGTGTCTCGTCTGTTACATGCACACCAAACGGGTTTGGATTGGATTAGATTGAAGACATAAATGCTTCAACGTAAGTTAATGTAGAAAATAAATGTCAGATGAAATTTAACGGGGGTGTAACCAAGGCTCTTAAACTATCAACTATTTTCAAAATTTTAACGTTATAGTTAATTCAGTTACAAACTAGACATACCAACAGAGTAGGAGATTTTGTCTAGTTTCAAACAGCAGTTGAGAGCTAGTTGAGTCGCATATATTTATTCCGTACGAGATGTTTTCAGGGATGCTTGCGGAAAACTAAATCTAGAGCTCTGTTGACAACCGCATAGAACACATCGTTATCGGGAAAAGGATACTGCAGATCCTCTCATCAGCGTAGCGCAGCTTAACCCTTTGGTCTTCCGTCAAATATTATGGCAGCTTTCACTCAGAATGCTAACCCGACTCAAGGATATGAGTCTCAAGTACCTCCTCCATCACAACCGGGTTCACAGGCTGGACCCACAACGTACACTATCGGAGGGGTTCGGGTAGATTTTCCTGCCAAAGCATACCCATCCCAGGTCGCAATGATGAGCAAGGTAAGATGAGCTTGGATCAACTTTTGAATAACAAAACTGTCACAAACTTGGTGTGTCACGTAATCTATATTGTAATGCTTACTTGAGGTTTTTCTTGCTTCATGACAGGTCATTCAAGGCCTGAAGCAAAGGCAGAATTGTTTGTTAGAAAGTCCCACCGGATCCGGTAAAACACTGGCGTTATTGTGCTCAGCATTAGCTTGGCAACGGCATGAAGCAGGTATGTCTTCCATTTTGACCCACTACTAAATTAACAGTACTTTAATGCGCCATCTGAAATCCGAACAAGCTAGCTCATAGATCTACCTCTTCCAAGCGAGCTCAGAACTGTAGTATGCTGTCTTTTCTGTTCCCATCTGCTGGAAGTGTATTCAGTGACAACCAAAAGGTAGCTTGGCCGAATGTCTAATGCATGGCGTTTTATGTTGTTCCCATTTTTGCCATTATTCCTCGCTTGGGATTCTAAAGCACTACTTTCGACATAGCTATGTCGGTTCGTGCTGATGCAAGGAGACTAATGCAGCACCTTTTGTTTTGATTTCGCAAATGCACTGCTGTGGCATTGAAAAGAGTATTTTTGGCATCCCACACCGTGCGAAATCTTAATTCATGATATGATCCAGGAATGTCGTGTTGCATTTATCTGCTAGACCGCAAAGAGGGTTCTCTAATTCAACAACAACATTAACAACTTTTCCATATTATCCTGAAAACAGTTACATCGCAGTTTTATTATGAATAAACCACCCAGAAGAGTATGGCGACTCATTTCTAGAAGATCTAGTTAAATTTCTAATGGGCTTGGAGACAGAAGTTTAGCTCTAAGGACCTAAGGCTTTCTCAGCTGCTGTAATTAGTTGAACACGAGTAAGGCCTCGGCCCTTTTTCTTTCTTTGGTGAGATTCCGCCTTAAATGTGTTCACAGCTTGTTCCTGTATTTTAAAAACAAAAGGATGGGCTATTTCCTGAATAATTGGGGCTTATATATCCGAGGTCCAGCGCAACTGCATTCTGATCGTTATCTCTACCTCTCGAAGGTTTCGTCTCCGCCCTATGAGACCTTATGGAATTATCGATAAGCCTTGGGGTTTGAAACTCATACCATTCCATTCTTTTCAGTTGAGGCGGTGCGTAGTAACCTTACTGTATTTCCATTACCTGCAGTAAGCTAGATGAACAATATTGTAAATTATACCGGCGCTTATCCCAATCCTCCACCATTAAAGCTTGGCAAGGTTAGGCCACACGTATCGCAAGCAAGTAAAATTTACTTTTACAGTTCTAACCTTTAAAGCTAGTCAACTACATTTAAAGTCACAAAAGCCTGTCCTAATCGATTGGGCTATGACAACCCAATCCTTCGTAAAGCAGCTTTGAAAATGCAAAAGTCTGCTTTACGGAATAGCTTGTTGTATGTGCTAATTGAGACGAATGTGTGGGGCGATTCTGAAAAGTGAGAAATGTAGAGCAGCATTGTGTCGATAATTTTTATTTCTACTTAGACTGATCGTGTGACAAAAAATTTCGTCTACAATCACATGATTATCTTCAGTTATTTATTTATTATTTGGCTGTGTTAATCAATTAGCGGGATCCTTCCTTATATGTCTACTCCATTTGCTGCATATGATAAATAAGAAAGCTTTTGTTATTGTCACAAAATAGAGTGGATGCTCGACTGGCATACAAAGGATTATTGTAAGCGGTAAGCGGTTTTGAAGCAGTTGTGCTTTTCAGTCGCTTAGCAATAGGACAGCCTTGAGTAAAGCAGATTAAGCTATGGAAGTTGGTCGAAGTTCCGACACGAGGCTGGAATTGAAGGTGTTACATAACTTATCTACATTAATGCATACATTTGCATTAATACTAGACTAATGTAGCGCAGTATTTCGTTGACGCGCTACTGATATATATGACAAACACGACCTAAGGATTGGTGATAGACACGGTATTTCTAGTGTCATAGGGACCTTACAAATCCAGACTGAAAAACATAGCGCATTAGTGGTCATGAATGGTATCAAGATTGCTGCGGATAGAACCGTCTTGCGAATGAAGTTGTCCAGTATGATAATGTTTATTCCACATCAATCTCTCTGTTAGCATACCTTATTTACATAAGATGGTCTCACTTATGTCATTGTCCCTCTTAGACTTTACGTTTATTTCCAAAAGTGATGATAACGAACGAGAGAAGATTTCAAGTGAGTTACCGAGTTTATGATTCGAAAAGAGCAAATAGTAGTGCAAAATCTCTTATGTTAAAGCGAATATTTACCATGCCATTCTAGCTACCTAGGATTACCTGCTTAAAAATAGCACGATTTATCCAAGTTCGCATGGTAGGGGATTTCGGCATGTAAAATCCGTTACAGCTGGATGGATTTATGATGGGAGAAACTTGATATAGGTTGAGAAAAACGGATCCTCTCTCTTTCATTTTAAAGATATAGTGGGATTTGAAGCACAAGGTATCTGTTATACTTGAGGAAGAACGGTAAAATGATGTAGCTCCGCGTTGTTTTCCTCCAGGTTATGCCATCATGGCGTTGAATCAATAAAAGAGTCGGGCGTTGTGGGAAACACATAAGGGCGTGAGATCCGAGGCATCTGTGGTGTCCGGGTCATCCATTGGTTCGCACCATCTCTTTCCCGGAAAACCCCGCATGGCGGGTACGTCTACCCTCCATGCGCTCTCTCTTTATGATAGTCCTTCACTCTTCCAAGCACGTACTTACTACCATCATCACCCTCCCGGTCCCGGCCTCTACCTCATCCGCCTCTGAACCCTATCTCGTATTTACCCTGGTCTTTTGTCTCTACTTACACTTGCTATTAATCATCACGTAATATTCTCCTACTCCATCTTATCTCACGTCCTCATTTTATTCATAAACTCTGCTTCAACTTTTCCATTTTCCTTTTACCCTTCCAGTTTCCGCTCAAATTTCTTCCAGCAAAATGGGTATAGCTGAAGGGAACTACAGTCGTTGAGTCCGGACCCCAGAGTTTACTCTCCGCATTCTGAAACTATTTTCTCCGGCCTTCCCTATTATTGCATACGGTGACTCATCTTTTTTCAAATATAGTACTATCTTACTTCAGGGATTCGGAAATATTTGTCATCACATCACTGGGTAATGATAAACAATGCCCTTAAGTTGGTAGCGACCACGATTCACGAATTCAAAACCCAATTCCTTATGCCATTTATTGCCAAGAACTCATGGCAGAAGTCCCGTCACGTGGTACAGACAGGTACCCGTAGTCGACTTCAAATAAATTACAGACTTTTTGTCATCTGCTCCATAAAATAAAATTTGACCGTCTTGCTGTGTTGCATTACGTGATTTAAAAGAAAGGAGCACGATGGCAATGGGAGTAGCAGTGTTTAAACAGCAGCTTCCATTACATTTCACATTTGCGAGAGAGACCTCGCTCGAATGTGAGTTTTTCCCCATGGTTGTGGGGGAACAC
Source organism: Sminthurides aquaticus (assembly GCA_906901655.1). Lineage (NCBI taxonomy): Eukaryota > Metazoa > Arthropoda > Collembola > Symphypleona > Sminthurididae > Sminthurides > Sminthurides aquaticus. The sequence goes on from CAJQTT010000001.1 coordinate 2,810,764, forward strand.
ACTGTGTGATTTCCCAGAATATCTTCCTCTTTTACCAATTGAATGAGGGGCCCATTATTCCTTCGAAGAAGATTTTTTTATAACCCTTTGCCGAGGGCTAATTCTGGGGAATACTTGCGTTGATTAAGGTTGGTAATGAAAAGGAGGAATTCAGTTGTGGAATTGTATGGATGGTAAAAGAACTTCATTTATTCCGTTTCTGTCTTCTATTTAAGAGCGATTTATTTATTGGAATTGGTATCAGCTCTTGGAAAAGGAAGTTGATGCATAGAAACGAGAATAAGAGAAGACTAGTACATGAATCAGGGAGCCAGACAGACAAGACACAAACAGAGAGAGGAGGCTGATTTTGGGAAAAGAAGTTGATGAAAGTGCAGAAGGGTTGCTATCGATTTTAATTTCAAGTTTGATTTCCTAGAGCTTCATTGACCCTCACGCTGTTGGTCAGTCAGATGGGGGTTGCATGAGTTTATTGGCAATTGTGAGCTGTAGTGAATACGCAGAGCAAATTCACTAGTATTCAGTTAGTTTTGTTGGAGGTAGAGGTAGGGCCTGAAATGAATGAAATTCAATGTGGCAGCAGCAGAGAGAGAAAGAAAAGGGTTGTATAGTACGGGAGTACTACTAGGACTTTTGTGTGCGTTCTGTTTACACGGAGATTGGAGTACTTGTCGTCATTGATGTGATTCTCCCTTTTATGCAATTCACCTTATTGTAGTCCTATCAAATTCAATATTAGCTGTCTCATGAAAAAAGGGCTGAGCCCTAGTTGTGATCCGTTCAAGCCCGGTCCATTGTGTCCCAGGAGTAATTGGGTAGCTCAGAGGAGTTCCCTTTTCATTACGTGGCTTAGAAACGTGCCTGCTTCTCTCACTCTTCTCCTTCAAAAAAACATGCTTCATACAATTCTCCATGGGTATTCCCTTTCAATCTTCTTCGTTTATTTCCTCTCCACAGTGCTAATTTCCTATCTTTGTAAGCTTCAACCAGGGAAACGCAACGCACGAACCAAAGCTTTTATTTTCAAACCTCAGCTGGCAAACCCAATATCGGAGTTCTAAAAGACCCGAACCATAGCGCTCTCCAGTCTCCAGGCATATGTACGAAAAGACACGTATCATCCATTCTCGAACACTTTCTCACTCACATCCCTCTTTCTTTTTTCTCTATATTTTCCCTTATAAAACTCCCTTCCTTGGTCGTGCTTTACCACCGCTTTTCGCTTCATCTCATCTCCGCCAGCACGCTAATTATTCCTCAAAAAATTCAATTCCATTTCAGTCTCCTAGGAATTACTCTCGCTTTCTCTTCCCACTTCCCTTCCACCCTTTCCCTACTTTCTCGCTGTGAAGCTTGCCATGAAAGGACTAAACGCAATATAGTCGTCTGTGATGACGCGGCGACATTTTCTCTAAGTATTGAGGCGCAGACCAAGTCAAGTACTACAAGTACTATGCGTGTTTGGTTCTTACAACATGCATTTGATTACTTTGTACACCTGCTGGAGACTAGATTCTAAGCATATACTTTCTGAATTGCAACTATAAATGAAAACTTGCAAACAAATTTTGATTGCGCAATTTCTGTATTTTTGTATGAATTTGTATGATTTGTAATTTTGTACTATTATTAATTTCGGGTACGCGTTTTATTTCAGAAAGAGTGGAGCGTTATAATGCAGAAATTGACAGCCGAGCTTACAATCAGGCTTTACGAAGACAAAAATTGGAGTATGAGAAGGCCGAACTGGTGCGAAAAGCAGCAGAAGAATCCTTAAAACTTGAGCAGGAGAAGATTGCGGAACAGATCCGAAAAGCAGCAGAAGGAGTCGTGAATCTGGATCAAGGAATGACGAATAATAAAACAGATCCAGAGATGATGTCTCCGAAACAGGAGGAAGGAGCTGAAGACTGCAATAACGGTAAATAAGTATAAGTAACTCTTTTAGTTAGTACTGTTTGTTTCCTTTAGGCTAATCCAAATCTATTTGAAATTATAGTCTACTCCCTATGAATGGGCCACATTGCGTGATTCTTGCTAATTTATAGTCGCTTTGCTCTGGTAATTCTTGCGACAGAGGCAGTCTTGTGACTAGAAATTTTCTCCCAGAAAGTAATCGAACGCCAAACAACTTCACAATTTCCCGTCAGTGGAAAAGTTGGTGATTATGGAGAAATCTTTCCTGTGGTGTTTTGATGTCTCAGCAAAGAGAAATCTATCACACTGTGTAGAGTCAGTCAAGTAAAGTTGGATGGATACGAGGATATTGAGACTCAACTTCTATGGAGGATGTTGGAAAATAATTTGAAAATATGCACACCACCCCATGAACCCCATATTCATCCATGTTTTCCGGCTTTTGAAAGATATCATTCCATGTTTGATTTTCAAGTAGATGGAGGGGAGAGGGAGAGCTCTGGGTTTCATAGCTGAGGATTTTGTCCTGATGTACTGATTGTGAGATGGAGATTAAAGAGCCTTCTGGATGGGATGAGTGGGAAGAGGAAGGGAGAGAAAGAGGGAGAAAGTGGGGAAACTGTCTCGTCCCGGCTGACGTATTTACCCGGGTTTCATCATATCAGAGAGGGCGGAGTTAGTCTGGACTCTTTGAAGAAAGTTGAATGATAGGAAGAAAAGAGGGCGAAATGACGCTCTGTATTTCCCTTTCTATATGAGGGAATGAGAAGCTTGAGAGAAATAGAATCCTAATACTCTGGTGACAGTCCTTTCTTTGATGTCAAGTACAGCAGTGGTGCATGATGTGTAAGTAGTAAATTGAAGACAGTTCTACGATTGTGAAAATCGTTATTTCACCTTCTCCACTTTCTCTATCTCGTAGTATCCCTTTATTCTTTTCCTTCCTCGCATCCCATCTTCACCCTGCATGCATCGCTACGTCTTCCTTCCTTTTCCCTCCTCTCTAGTCTCCCTCCCTGTTTTGCTCCATACTTGCTTCACCCTCGTCACATCTCTCACTTCTTTAGCTTTCTCCTTAAGATCTTCCAAGCTCTTGAAGCTTCCTGGGGAGTTGAATCCCTTTCCTCATATTACACCACACTGTATCTTAAGCCTCACTGAATCTTTTCACTGCTTTCTACCCGACTTTCACTAATATTCCTTTCTACTATTCTCTAATCCTCACTCCACATCCATCCAGCTAAACAACCAACCCCATCGCATCTACCTTCGTCGCCATCTCACCTTCTCTTCTTATGCGTCCCTCAAATCGATAATGTACGCCTTACAGTTCTCCTTCTCCGTGCACAGCTTGTTTTCCTCTCTTCAGGAAGTAATATACTTGTAATATGCTACAATGGCTATGGCTTACATTTTCTCCGAGAGCTCTTTTATCCAACAGTTAGTCCCTGCACTACTAACTGACAAGCCATGCAGTATTACTGTAAGTCTCGGAAAATTTTGAGCTTTTGCACACTCATAGTACTCATGGTAACTAAGAAAAATGCGAAAGTCCCCGGACCGGGAAAAATTTTGTTTGCGAGAAACAAGGGCACGTCCCTTGGAAGTCCTATTACTTTATATAGGGATTTCAAATGTTTAAAAACGAAGAAATTTTCGTCTCAGTCAAATAGCTCTCAAATAAGATTGGAGTACTCGAATTTGACAAAAACTTGTAATCAGGACCAAAAAAGTATGAAAAATTCAAATATCATGGTCCCGAGATCGCTTGACCTCTAATTACCCGGGTAGAGGTTTGTGATACCCGGGTAACTTGGTTCACTTGTACGACAGTATCTAGAGGTCAAGCAAGCCTGGGACCATGATTTTTGAATTTTTCATACTTTTTTGGTCCTGATTGCAAGTTTTTGTCAAATTCGAGTACTCCAATCTTATTTGAGAGCTATTTGACTGAGACGAAAATTTCTTCGTTTTTAAACATTTGAAATCCCTATATAAAGTAATAGGACTTCCAAGGGACGTGCCCTTGTTTCTCGCAAACAAAATTTTTCCCGGTCCGGGGACTTTCGCATTTTTCTTAGTTACCATGAGTACTATGAGTGTGCAAAAGCTCAAAATTTTCCTAGACTTACAGTAATACTGCATGGCTTGTGAGCTAGTGGCACGTAGTGTGAGAAGATCCCAACCATTTCTCCAATCGCCGGCAGCGGCAACAAAACATTATACTCGCATCTCGCATTCTTTCCAAGAGCCATAAATTAGAACCAGGATGTCATACTGTACTGTAACCGGTTTATGTCCCTGCAAGTAATGTACGCAAAATGATATGCTATTCGTTTTTAGCATGAAGTAATTGATACAGAACATAGAAGTTTTCTATACTATTAGCACTTACTTACTTACTTACTGGTATTTCCATTTTCCATCTTTATAGCCCATGAGCATCATTAGCCAGTTTGGTTTCATAGCTCACGGAGAACAAGAATATTTAAATATCTTGGTTTTCTAAACGGGAATTGCTACCGTTTACAGGTTTTGCTATTTCTGTGCTGCAAATTTAATGCCTTTTCCACCCAACAATACCAATATTAATTTTTGTGCTCATGGAGCAATCAATCAACAATTTGGACACAATCTTGATTAATCGGATTCTCCGCTGATTCTGGACTCTCAGCTGCCATTTCGCAAGTAAAGGGAATTTATACATGAATGCGTTCATTTATTATTATGCATTAGTCGCAGTTTTTACTGATACTTGCATACTTTGTATTATTTATGTTACGCGAGGTGGTTAATATTTAGTACATATATAGTAGAGACTTAGAAGCGATCTCAGCAGCTTTATGAGTCGATAAAATTAACTCCAGTCCATTTTTTCCGGGTTTTAGAAGTTATGATTACCATTCGCAAAATATACAAGACTGCTAATGTCCCTAAAAAATCGATCGCTATATATAACCCTATTACTCGAACCGGGTAAAAAGAGTAGAAGTTCTCGGCACCCTCAGAAAGAAAGAGCAATGTGAATTGATGAATAGAAGGGGAGAGATTTTAAAGAATTACTTCCTTATTCCTTGTATATTTCTTGCACTGCAACTGCAGCTGTAGCTAGCCGGGGATTTTAGATAGGATTCTGAGACGTATGGCGATTAAAATAGAGAGAGAAAATTGAAATGCCTCCATGCCTTTCCATCTATTACTTTCATTAAGATTTGGATTCAAGTGTAGAATATTTTCTCAAATTGAATCATCCTACAAGTTTGTTTGAATAGCACTGTGTATTCCATCGGACTTAGGAAGCCTCATAGCCGTCCCCTTCTCTCACCCTATAGGGTGAGTTAGAGAGGGGACATAAATAGAGAAAGTGGATAAAGGAGGGGAGCCCTGAATTGATGAAATAGTCGGGAGGAGACATTCTCCCGACTATTTCATCTACAATAGTATAGTGCTTGACTCTGACAGCTTCTCTCCGAGCTCAGGAAATCCCTTTGGAAACCATTGATATGTGAAGAAAATTCTAGACTTAATACCCTCCAGCTTTCAAAAGAAGCTACTGTACAGTTGGATTGCGTCAATGTATCTATATCTTTTCCTTCTTCTCCTCTTTCAATGCGTTCCAATATATTTCCCTTTATATCCCCTTTCCCTGATCATTTTACCATCTTGAATTGAATTCTTCCCTCTCAGCCTCCGCCATCATTACAACTTTCTCTCACCACTTTCATCTTATTCATGTAACCTTTTAATCTTGAGTCGTTCCCTCTCCCTCGTTCCTCTAACCATACGTCTCCTACTCCTCTACTCAGTGAGTTAGACTCTGTTTATTTAGTTGGCTCCTTGGCTACCCGTCCTGAGAAATTATTAACTTTGACTAACGTCTTAGTCAAGTTCATACATTCAATTAAGAATCCGCAACGTTCTCTCTCTTAAAATAATTCTGCATTTCATTCAGCAAACACTGAAATATGTACCAGAGCCCCTTTCAGTTTCCAGGTTTCTCTAGTAATGCAGTATGCAAATAATTGAATTCTTTGACGTTTCTACGCCTAATGGCCTGCACGACAAGAGCTCCGGTTTCATTGAATCCAAGCAAGAAATGGTCCCAAGTCAGATGAGAAGTACAATGTGTAGAGAAGGCGGCTGTGCAACTTTCTTGGCTTTGTTTCACCATTCGAATTGAAGGTTCTGTTTCATTTGCCCACAAGTAACATTTTTCATTGCCTCCAGGCAGGCACAATTTATCGGGTCAAGTATATCGAATACGTTTTCACAGATGCATTCGAGATAATTTGTAGGGTTTAATGGCGAAGTATCAGACAAACTTTTAAAAATGAGACTTGAAGTACTAAATGGCGGCAAGTTTTCAAATTTAAGCATTGAAAATTGGAGGAGGAATAGGTCCGGTCGACATTTGAGTTGGAACTAGGATGTCAAATGCTTCTCGTGCTAGTCGTTAATTATCAACACTATTCGCAACGGTATTGAAAATTGAAACACTTACTGAATGACAGTGTTGAAAATATTGTACATTATAAGTGCTCACGTATCTTACGCTGCGAGTAAGGCCCCAGCTCCACTATGAAAATGAGCTGGTTTCGTAGCGACAGAGATCCCACAGCAACGCACTAGAACGTTCACATTATGAATGAGTATATTCGAGTATATACTCATTCATAGTGTGCACGTTCCAGTGTGTTGCTATGGGATCTCTGTCGCTACGAAACCAGCCCATTTTCATAGTGGAGCTGGGGTCTAAGATATCAAAGACTAAGGACATTTCCTCCGGATCGTCGTTGAAGCATTTCTTTTCCTAAGGTTTGAGAATATTGTGAATACGGAAAAAACTATATTTGAACTCGCGAGGTTCTCATGTTTAGAGATCAGTCACTGAGTATGCTGGGCTGAAGACAACTTAGCGACGGGATGTAATGATGAGTTGCTAAATCTACGAAAAGTGCGTGAACCGGAAAGGAGAGTATATACAAATCTGTGTGGTAGTTGTCTTTGAATGCAATTATTTTACCTTCGATTTAAGGATGTGATATCAGATTTCATGAGTAAGTTTAGGATATCCGCAGATCATTATTATGATTATCATAGTTACAAATGACTGTCCTGACCCAGCTCAAGTCTGTATTGTCTATTCGTTGCTCCCAGCTAAGGCGTTTAATGAGTATGCGATCATGATTTTCTTTGTGGTTTGAGGATGGAGGGAGATGAAGTAGGAATAGTGAATATTTGGTTTCCATGAGATATCGGGTTTTTGCACACTCCTTTAGTGTATTCCCTCATGGATTTTGAGTCGGAGCTGAGGGGAAAGTTTTGGGAGAAGTGGTAAAATAATGAAATGTGTTTCCCTTCTTTGCTCGAACGAAGAGTACGGTTTAATTTCACGTTTTCTATAATAGAATCCTGTCTCCAGCTCTGGATAGAGAGATAGAGAGGGAGAAAGATGAAAAAGAAAGCAGACGAGATAAGAAGCGGACTGTTGGTGTACATGGGATGAAATATGATACAATACGGACCTTATGTAATCGCTTCTGGATGCACACATGTCAAAATTTTCAAGTGCCATCCATTGCCTTCCTAGCCCGCCGTACATCATACATACAATCCTAGTAGAAGTAAAGTAAAGAGCAGAGGCGTATCAAGGGAGAAAGAGAGGGGGAAAGGACTATAAATAAAAAGATGAGAAGGAAAGGAGAGGACTATCAAAGCCTTTCTGATACTCTCGTGGGCCGGGCTTAGCCTGGCTTTTGTTAGCTTACCAATGTGGAGTGGGGTGGGTTGGGGAAGTCCGTCTGGACCCTCAATGAATTCTGAATGGGAGCAGGGAGTAGTTGACAAAGCGCTCTTGATAATAGTAATAATGATACGGTAGGTTCGTGTGACTTGTACGGTAATTTGGTGGCAGTAGCTCCACTTACTCAGTCACTCCGATTCACTCACGGCAATTATTTTTCCAGCCTCTCCCTCTGATCTTCCGCCTGGATGAACATTTCAGTTTAGTTTTGTCCCTCCGAAACCCAGAGTATCATACCCAATTGCCTATAGACTGGACACTGGATCTGTTTCCAAACCATCCAACCCTCTTCTTTACGCTTCTTTTACCTCCCTCACCTTCCTTAGATTATTATTATTATTACTGATATTCTTCTACTAGGAAATACGTGTAGTAGAGAAGAATATCAGCTTCGGCCTCGGACCATACACCATACCCTTGAGTTCGTATCTCTGCTTTTCGTCCGTTTTCATTTGTATTATGTATGATATGATACAGTGCCGCGAATGAATATTTCTGATCAGTATCACATTCCCTCGATACTTTGATTCACGATAGGATGAAACGGATTTTCATCAATCACTTGACGAGCCCACTCCATTCCGTCTAACAATTACCCGCTTCAGCATCATCCCCGCACATTCCCTTCTCTAATGAATCATCAACCCGAAAAAGATATCGTTGTCTATTGCGTAATGCTAAATCAACCGTTAGTCAGTAGTTGGAGTAAATTACTCACCGCCTTCTACTCCGTCAGCTGCGTAATCCCAATATTAATAAATGCATCCATGCAAAATCTGGAACAAGAGATATACATCCGATGACTTGAGAGTAGGAGTATAGTGTTGGAGTATAAGTATAAAATTGTGATCCTAAATCTCTTGCTTCTCATAGAACCAACGATTGACTTAACGGATGAGAGCATGGAATTCAACGATTCCGCCGTCTCGGAATCCCTTCTTACATCTGACGACTCTTTTGTAAAAACCGAACCGGAATCTACTACTCCCAAAATTATGGAATACTCAGTAACGGATGACGAGGATGATGATTTTCAACCGCATAAACGAACAAGAAAATCTGAAGCTGTAACTCCGAAAAAGGTGAATGAAATTAAAATTTAAAATGGAAATGCACAAATAGTCTGAAAAAAGTTTTTAAAAGATGAAATTTTAAAAACTAGGAAAAGCATGGAAATTACAAGGCAGAACCTCTTTTGGATCGGGAAACGAAAATTATACCTGATCTAACCAATTATGGTGGGGACGGTTTCAGTTTTGGGTCAACGGTAGATGAACCACTAGTGAACGAGAAAAGATTGACGTAATCTTTCTAAAAATGTTTAATATTTTGTATTGTTGAAATGTGTACGTTGAATGCTTTTTAAAACATATACAATGAATCTTGGGCTGTTTCAGAGTGCCAAAGATATATTTTGGGACAAGGACTCACAAACAAATCAGCCAGATTACCCGAGAACTTCGCAAAACCAGTTACAGAAATGCCAGGTAAGCTTTTTGCAATAAGGGTTCATATTAAGCGTTAATATCAAGTTATGGTCGGGCTTTTTCGTGTCCTGGTAAGTATCGGGAAGACTTACGTGCGGCAATGCAGCCTCCGGCAAGGAAGCAGTGGAATATAGTTTTTTAGAGCTGACGAATTACGCACTGTGGTGAGTGCATTGAGGGTCTAATCTTTACACGCCTCAAGGTGCCATTTTCGGTTGAGTTGATAATTGCAACCGGATATAATTAAAGCAGACAAGGGTGCTAGCTTACAGGATTATTTCTTGGAGTTAGCGTGCCCTGCCAATTCCTCAAGTTTCAGGTAGTTTAGCCACTTGGTAAATAATAGAAAACTGCTCAAGGGTGTTGGAAACTTGAACTTACGATCCTTGAGCCGTGTGAATGGCGAGAAAAGAGGACGGTATCATAGTTTCTATTTGCTTTATTTGGATGGCAATTTTTCGGGTCCATCATTGTGTTTTCAGAGGATGGGGAAGGATAGGTTGAATGAATACCTTGTATAAATTTCAGGGAAGATAGGCATTTTTTACATTTCTTTGGAACAAAGCTTTCAATTGTAGGGTAAAATGTTTAGCTCAGCTGCGCTGAGAGTTGAGATGATGAGTTTGGACGGGTTGTGTGAAGCAGCATAGCATCCCAAAATTTCTGTTTAGGGTCGTAGTGATGATTGAGAAAAGAAATGATTCTCCTTCTTTTCGGTCCTATATTTTTACATTTTACATCTTGTTATTCCTTCATTCAGACCACGATGAGCTTGCCCCAAGTAATATTATATTCTGGATGGCTGCGCTTGTGTTTAAATAAGATTCCTTTTGATGAAATATGCTGTCTTCCCTCTTTTATTTCGCTTCGTCTATATCTTTCTCGTATTTCTCTGTCTTCCCAAGAACAAAACTGCTAACTACAAGACAAGACTACTATCACATTTTCGTATCATCTGTTTGTTGCTGCTTTTGTCTTCCTATTTGTTGTTCATTCAGGCGGTTTCCCTTCTTGTGGGCTCCGTCTACTATCATCATTCAATTCAGTGAATTTCTATTTTATCTCCTCACAAATTTTATTCCTCCTACCCGAGGGCCTCTTGTCTTACTTCTCGGAAGGAGGAGTAGTCGTTCACCGAAAGCAATGTCGCAATGAATCCCACTTCTCACCATAGGATCGTTTCTTCATTCCCTATTCCTTAAGCAGTTTCACAAACCATCCTGCTTTTCCTTATACACCTTCCGCTAATCTTTGCTGACGTCTTTTTCCTGCCTCTTTTCATGCACTATATACAGGAAAATAAGCTCACATATCTGCAATACATCCCTCCTTTGAACATTTCTCCAAATGTTATTGTTCTACTATTTGCTCAACAAGCACCAAGCATTGCTATTAGCAAATCTGCCTCACGGCCAACTCTTTATAAAAATAGTAAGTATTTGCTTAGGTTTCAAGCTGGGCAGTCGAGTTTCTCGTTCTAACGTTTTATAACCATTATTGTACCGTCTTTAGACGCACGTTTATAGTCTGCTCAAGCTCTGCATATTGACAATGGTAATGACTAAAATGAAAAAAAAAATCAGCGAGGCAATTAACAAATTTCATTGATTGCTCTTTTACTTCTACAGGGTTTTTCGTTTGTTGGTCATGTTTCTCCAAAGTTTGATTAAGTTTTGAACTTAATAGTTCATAACATAATAATTCTACAGGCATTGCAGAGAATTCTTCCAATAGATCGGGTTTCACGGTGGATTAGTCATGTCTAACTCTATTGTCCCATGCAAAATTGATCCCTCTGTCATTGATAATTTCAGCTTCGGTTGCCAACTTAAAATAGGAATGAGGGCTATTCAAAGGGATTGACGTCGCTAATTAGTCTCCAAGGTATTGATTACTGTCATCATTTTCGAAGTATGGTAAAGGAATGCAGATAAGCTTCTGGAGGTTGGGCAGACTGAGTTGGATGTGTTAGAGAAAGTTGAGAAGAATTTCAAGTGTGATACAGAAGCATAAGCAAGTTTCCGCGAGAGAGAACTGGATAGATAGAAACTAATAGAAAGTTTTTCAGCTTAGTATCAAAATTAGGATTTTAGCCCTTTTTTTCTTTCCTAATTAGCTCTGGGATTATGACGGCAAGGATTTAATTTGTGAATGTTAGGACGAATCCTTTACAATCCCATGAGTCGCTTCTTTTCTGGGAAAGAAGTAGACGAGCTAGGAACTCGTAGGGGTGAAGTGCCAGTTTTTAGCATGATGCACAGGGATGCTAGAAATGACGTCCCTTTTCTCCAGAGAATTCTATGCTAGATTTATTGCATTCATCATTCCTTTCAAGTGGGTACTGTACACTGAGAGGCGTTTGGAATTCTTAATGATGTGTCCTCCAGTTTAAATATTTGATGAAATTGTCAAGCGTCTAATAATCATCATGAATACGCCTCATTCAGTTGATAGCCCTGAAGAATTGATGTACATAAACAAGCACTCCATTGACAACATTTTTTCGGTTGGAATCCAATGAAACACTTCACCCTTTCCATTTATGAGTACTAGACAACGCCTTCTTCGAGCCTATGGATCCCATCCCGCTTCCATGTTGGAAAAATGGTCAACGTGTTATTGATTGCAATAGAGTCATGTAACATCAGTCTGAATTTTTGGCTGTTTCCTCTAATCTGATTCAACTGATACTGAATGACGCAGACTATTTGGCCGTATTCTGGCAGTTACAATTTGGGATCACTTTAAATTTTCTGACTGCACAGCACGCGTATAATTATATGTCAAAAGGCTCTGCCTCCAGTGAACCGATGTCCATAGATAGTTTATATGGAATCGAGCATAGTCTTCGGTGTTCCTGAATCAATGTCAATTAAATATCAATCCAGAAGTTATTTTGGCTGAAAGAAGATAATAAGTAATTGGATGAGCCGTTTGAATTCCTCATAATGAAAGTAAAATAACTGTAAACTGTTTTCCTTGCAGAACTGTAATCCTCGCAAGTCGGGAGCACACATGTATTAATGTCGCAGTTCAAAAACTTCCAAACAAAAATGAAGCTTGTCGCGAGTTGATGGACGCAACCACTGTAAGAAAAAATTTGGAATAATAGAACAATTAGCTAAGTTGCAAATGGAGTACTAGCATGAAGTCGATTGTTGTCGTAAAGGAATCGAAGCAAATACAACCCCTAAAAATTGACGTTGTCTGTAGAATTTGTTCAGTAATATAATGAAGATCATGAAATGTGCCCCCTATGACCCATTTTTAGGTAGTAATTAATGATGCTTTTGTTATGTTACCAAAAGTTAACACAACTTCACAGTGTTTTTTAAAAGTTTTACCCAATTGCACTATTCGAGAGTCAATTTGCGTTTTCTGTAGGACGAGCGGGACTTATTCTACATTCACCGGAACATTTCGAAGTTAAACTGAGTCGCAAATCCTTTTTAAACACATCGTATTTTTCAATAAGTGTAAGCTCAACTAGAGGGCAATTAGAAAAGCAAATGTCCTAAAAAAATTCAAGTACCGACTGAAGCCCCGGTAAACTAATTGACTTTGGGAAATACGTTATCATGACAGGGCTCAACAATCTGTAATGTAATGGCTTTATTCGAAGATTGTTTTCTGGACCACTTTCATGAACAATAGGAATATTAACATTCTTAGACCAAAATGCGAATGCAGGGTAACTTTGTAGGCTCAATACCAAAAAGCGCGGTACATCGAGGCCCTTAAGACATGGCTTCGTGAATGCTTGTTTGCTTGGATACATTCTTTGGACAATGCTTTAGTGACATCCTCCTTTTTACAGGGTAGTGGGTGTCCATGGCATGCGAATGCTAAAAAACTTGGAAATTTTTACGAATTGCGAAGAGCTGGACTCCCTATCAGCTATGATCTGGAAGATTTAATAGAAGTCGGAAAAAAGGTAAGAACTGCAGGCTAATAATGATGTTACGTTTGAGTGGAGCGTTGCCCAAATGATCCTTGAATATAATTGCAGAACCGTGCTTGCCCGTATTACGTCACAAGAAGTTTAATGGATACTGCAGATGTTATAATATGCCCCTACAACTACCTCGTTGACCCTGTTATACGAAACAGTGTAAGTAGTTTTTTTCAGTGTCTATGTTTTCCGACGTTTTTTTATGTCTGCATACAGATGACGTGATAAATTGGTAAATAAAATGATTATTAAATTAAGAATATCCATTAACTGATTAGCGAAATTTTACCTTACAGATGAGCATAGATGTGGATAATCAGGTCGTTATTTTCGATGAAGCTCATAATATGGAAGATGCGTCTCGAGAATCGTCAAGCTTCCTTATCGTTTTGGAGGATATTCGGGATGCTATGCAGGATTTTGAAAAAGTGGCAAATATTCCTGGCGTCTTTGAACCGTACGCCCACGAAAGCGTGGTATGGTTTATTACTAATTGCTCATAGTACTAGTAGAAATCCTGGATGAACTCATGTTCATTCACCTCATGAATTTGTGCATCTGCAGGCAAAATTCTTATCTGGTATGGCGGGTTGGATTGGTGAACAAGAAAAAAACCTTACCAGTTTAAGCTTTGAAAGCTCTGGAAAATGTTGGACAGGAACTGAAGCAGTAGCCCAGTTTGATGTTGCTGGCATGTCCGAACATCGGGTCAAGACAGTTGCTGTAAGCCATTGCATTCTAGTGATATGTTCTTGAATTCCATAAGGGTGAGAATTTAACGCCCGACCTGTATGATTTATTGTCTGTTGAATAGGAATATTTTGCATTGATTCTGCGAAATCGAGAGGAGGAGCTAGGTAAACAGAAAGAGCGGGGAGGAAGGATGGGCGGAAAACCAAAACCAACGGTGACAGCGCTAACTATCAAAACAGCAGAAGCAGTTTTCCGCCTATTTGGGTCGTTGACTGCGAAATCTGGAATTCACATGAATGACTACCGGGTAGCACTAATGAAACAAACTATCAGAGGACGTAGAGACAGAGGTGGCGTAGGCGGATCCAGCAGCAAAGAAGCTTTATCGCTTCATTTATGGTGCCTTAACCCAGCCATCGCGTTTTCTGTAAGCGTTCTTAATTAATGAAGACTGCTCCCTGGCGCAACACATTTTTAACAACCCCAGTGAAGTAATCCGCCTTTTTAAAAACATAGGACTTCAAGGAGGTACATTCAATTGTTTTAACTTCAGGAACTCTAAGTCCGATCACATCTTTCCAGTCAGAATTGGGAACTCCTTTCCCAATTAAGCTTGAAGCATCTCATGTCATCGATCGAAACCAGGTATTTTATTTGGCAATTTAAATGTGGTTATGGAAGGCTTTTACCATAAGCAGATGTGCAATATCTTGTATGTACTTCTAAATATGTTTATTTCAGGTACTAGTGGGTATGATTGGTGTTGGACCGGAAAATATCGTTCTGAACGGGTCTTTCAGAACCGTGGAAACCTTTAGCTATCAAGACGAGCTGGGACGACTAATACATCAAGTATGCTCAGAAATGCCTTACGGCGTACTCTGCTTCTTTCCTTCTTACCGTCTCCTAGAAAAAGTTGTAGAAAGGTAAATTGGCCAAGGCGTTGTCGTTTCGTCTTTAGTATATGAGAGGTATTTGTAACTAACTTAAAGTTAATACGATATTACATACGCAGGTGGCAAAATACGGGCATGTGGAAGGAACTGAAGATGGTGAAAAGAGTCCTCATAGAACCGCGTACCGGAGTTAATGACTTTGAAGATGCTATCCAAGCTTTCTATGATGCTAACTCTGACCCCGATCCTATTGGAAATGTAACTAACTTCACTGATATTCTCGATTCTTCGCGCTATATCTAACTTTAATCGCCATGAATGTAAGAGTTTTAAATTGGGTTGGTTTTAGATTACCGGAGGATTGTTTTTAGCCGTTTGCCGAGGGAAAGTTAGTGAAGGGATTGATTTTGCCGATAATAATGCGCGAGCTGTGATTTGCGTAAGTAATTTTAAGAATATATAACAAATAAGTAACTTAAGTTTTGCGAAAATAGTTTCAAGTTTGCATTCAATCCCAAAACAGATAGGAATACCATTCCCTGCTTTTAAAGATATGCAGGTTGAAATGAAACGAGAATATAATCAACAAAACATGAGCAGAGGCTTGCTGTCTGGGGGTGACTGGTACGAGATTCAAGCATTCAGGTGGGTACTTGTAATACAGAATGAAGTGATGCATGGTGCATTAACCATGTCATTCAATCTGAAGTTAATCTTAATGTCCATATTGTTTAGAGCTCTTAATCAAGCTTTAGGACGATGCATTCGTCATCGGCATGACTGGGGAGCAATACTATTGGTTGATGACCGCTTTATACAAACTCCTAGATACACAAACTCCTTGTCGAAGTGGGTGCGATCATCGGTAAGTAAAAGAAAGGACGATAGTTTTTTTGATTGAAGATTCAACTCCCACACAAAAGACGATCCAATGATACGTTGTTAATCACAGAATATTTTGCACGAGGGTTAGGCACTGTGGCGCAATCAAATTTACACAATCTTTCCAAACAACCAAAGCGGTTAATTGTGGAAAGCGTTAAAATGTATCGTGTCTCTACCACGGTATCTACCTACACCTGAATAGCTCCATGATGGTGAAAACGTCGTGTATAATATTCTGTGATAAGTAACATAACAGTGAATAGTTTTCGTTTGATTTTAATCCTTCCTCAATTCTCGTGGTAACTCTCCATTTTACGCCGGTTTTTAACTGCTAGAAATGAACTGTGTTATTTGTATTATAAGAATGGACAATGGCGGACACTCAAAGCCTCTTTCACATTGTATTAATATTGCTTATTACAGGCTCACGGATACTTCTCTTGGGATTCATTTTTACAAAATTTACACAAATTTAAGGAAGATATGATGGCAAAACCCATTCAAGCTGCTGCTTTCCAGCCTGCGTGTTCCGCAGTTGAAGATAACAGCTCTTCTAACACGCAGAATTCTAACCCATTCAGTTCTGCTGGCGAGGATATATCGGACAATGATCCATTTCAGAGCAAGTTCTTTGGTTTTACTCCCGGCCCAAAAGTTTTAACTCCTAGCAAGAACACGAACCCGGCCTCTGGTGGTTCTACACCTACTCAATTCAATTCACCCCAAACTCCTCTACCCATAACTAGCTATTTGAAAATGAATAATAAGCGCAAGAAAGGTGGTACCGGAAGTAACTGGTGATTTCTTCGATTCCACACTTTGTGATTTAAGTTTTCGAGGCGCCCAAGTACCGGAAACTCTTAATTCAAGATTCTTAAAAATTTGTAATTCAACACTTGGTTTTATGTAACTTGATATTGCTAAAACGCGCTACTATAATTATTGACCTGCTGTTTTCGGTAAAAATGCGTGACGCTTCTTGTGCTAGGACTGATTCATCCAAGGTAACTCGACACGGAGTGACTTGCAATATAGTTAATTGGAACCTCTTCTGGATCTACTTTTAAATTAGAGGACATTTCTGCATTTGGTTACGAATTATATATTTCTGATTAAGATTGTACCAATTGTGTACCAATTGTGTTCCTACTGTAACAAGAATAATCAAAGTATTAGAATTTTTATCTCTTTATTCAGCAGGATTCTCGTAGTTACGTAACTCATTATGAGCGAATCTAGACTTACTTACAAAGTATGTGACGAAATATCGGACAATTTCAACGCAGTAAAATCCCATTCTAATAAAAAAAGCCAAGAAATCGCTGGGATAACGTTGCTTACATTACATCACTACGTATTTCTTCTCTCAGCGGTGTATTAAACGTAAAATCGGTATACAAAGCGTGGAACACTGTTATGCTCCAACCGTATCTCAGCGCTTGGTCCAATTAGGCATCAGCGCTGAAAATTTCAATACTTGATTCCAGTTGTACTTTTCAATTTGCGTATCTCAGGCCACGAGTCCGATTTATACCTTGGCCCTGTGTTACTACGGAGGGGCAGTGAATTTTTGTTATTCTTTCTTCGTTTTGTTAAAATTCATTGTATTCATTATCGATGAAAGCTGAGCCATTTTTTGATTATAGATTTTGCCTGCTACTATACTGGTTCTTCTTGATGGCCATGATTTCCCTTTCCGATACATTCGGATATTAATAATTTCTTCGTCCTATTTGTAGCTTGTGTCTGGTTACATATAAGCGTATAGATTTGTCAATTCGGCGTATCCGGAAGCTTTATTACACAGGATGACGCTTGTATCTATGACCTACCTAATGCTTAAGTACATCCACTCAATATACTCTCGAAAGGACGCAGAAGAAAAAGCGTTGCACGTGAGACGGGCGTAACCGTCTGTGTCCTACAATAAACGTTTGCTCTTCGAGAAGAGTCTAGAATTTTCAGATATACATAGCCACCTCAAACCTATTCTTCATGCCGACTTTTGATAATTCATTGGAAGAAAATGCATAATTTGTTTTGAACTACGAAAGGTATGTGGCACATGGCAAGTTGGATAAATGAATGTTTATTAGCGGTATTACTCATGGATAATTAAATGCAATAACTAATGGTATGACAATTATTGATCATATGTACTGTATTTGATATAGTAATATATATACATGTTCTTCTCGCCGGTTTGTAGTCCCGACGGAAATAATAACTTTTGGGTTGGTTGGTGGTAAGGATATTCTGCCCTGCTCAGTTTTGTGCATCCCGCCGCAATTTCTGGTAAAGCGGCGGTGTGGAACTTTTTGTATAATAGAGCCGACGTTCGTGCTTGAGCTATGCCTTTTTAACTTGCCTTTATTAATACAGCATAAAGGTTTCATAAAGGTTTCTCATTCATTCATTGAGAGCGTTTTATTGTTATCCGAGTGGGACACCACCGGCAGAAAGTAGCAGTTATTGAACAAATTATCTAACTTTTGCAAGCGTACTATTTATTTCGGATATGGCAAATGTCAGTTTAAATTTTGGAATCAAATTGACGAAGATTTAAGTTGAAAAGTGGTTGCACGAAGTAGGATTGAATATTGTAATTGTAACTGAATAGATAGTTATAACTCTTGTGGTACATGTAAACTTGTTTATTGTAGACACAAAATATTTACAAGGGTTCTGAACCAACTTGGTCAAGATGTATGACCAGGACGAGGGTTAGTGTTTATAATTTATTTATTAGTTTAACATTTTTAATTCACTGGTTGGCAAGCACTTATGAAAGTAATTTGAACTGTGATTGTGATTTAGTTTTAATTTGTATTTAATTATATACTTTTTGAAGATGGGGACGAAGAAGGAACTTCGGCAGAGCTGTGGCAGGAAGCTTGCTGGATCGTCATCAACGCATATTTTGATGAAAAAGGCTTGGTGCGACAGCAGCTTGATTCTTTCGATGAATTCATTCAAATGTCTGTACAGCGAATTGTAGAAGACTCGCCTCAGATAGATTTACAAGCAGAGCCGCAGCATACGTCAGGTGAAATAGAAAACCCGGTAAGAGATGGGAAGTAGCCCTTAATCACATGAGAATTATTTTGTACCAAGTTAATACGTTAGATATGTCCTTACTGCTCGAAAGCGTCAGCGGAACCGGCATAGTGATGCGTGAGGGATGGATTATTACTGTAACTTTATCGTTTTGCAGACTCGATACCTCGTGAAATTTGAACAGATTTATCTGTCGAAGCCCACTCATTGGGAAAAAGACGGCGCTCCTTCCGCTATGATGCCGAACGAAGCTCGTTTAAGAAATTTAACATACTCCGCTCCCCTTTACGTGGACATCACCAAGACTGTTATTAAGGATGAACCAGTCAAGACGCAACATCAGAAAACATTTATTGGGAAAATTCCCATTATGTTGAGATCAACTTATTGTATTCTAAGCGGTCTGACTGATCGTGATTTAACGGAGTTGAATGAATGCCCGCTGGATCCTGGTGGTTACTTTGTCGTCAATGGTTCGGAAAAGGTAGCTTCAAATCACTGATATATAGCTGGAAAATCTTTGACTTGCGTCTTTGACTTAAACGTGAATGATTGAAACAGGTATTGATAGCTCAAGAAAAAATGGCCACCAATACAGTATATGTATTTAGCATGAAAGACTCAAAGTATGCCTATAAAGCTGAGATTCGGTCGTGTCTGGAACATTCGTCTCGTCCGACAAGTACGCTGTGGGTAAATATGTTATCCAGAGGTGGACAGTCATTGAAGAAATCTTCGATTGGGCAGCGTATTATTGCTATCATACCATACATCAAACAAGAAATCCCAATTATGATAGTATTCCGAGCACTTGGGTTTGTGGCTGATCGTGATATTTTGGAGCACATAATCTATGACTTCGATGATCCTGAAATGATGGAAATGGTTAAACCGTCATTAGACGAAGCTTTTGTTGTACAGGAACAGAACGTTGCTTTGAATTTTATCGGTAAGTTATATGCGTTCGATACACTATGCTGACATCTTCAGTCATCATGCATTATGAAACTAAAATTTTGCGAATTTTAGGAGCAAGAGGAGCAAAGCCCGGTGTAACAAAAGAAAAGCGTATCAAATATGCCAAGGAAATTCTACAGAAGGAAATGTTACCTCATGTTGGTGTATCCGACTTCTGTGAAACTAAAAAAGCGTATTTCTTGGGATACATGGTACACCGGCTGCTTTTGGCATCTTTGGGTAGACGAGAACTCGATGACCGAGATCACTATGGAAATAAACGTCTAGACCTTGCTGGTCCACTTCTAGCCTTTCTGTTTCGGGGATTATTCAAGAACCTTTTAAAAGAAGTTCGGATGTACGCTCAGAAATTCATTGATCGGGGAAAAGATTTCAATTTGGATCTAGCGATTAAAACTCGGATCATCACCGATGGCCTGAAATACTCATTGGCTACTGGTAATTGGGGAGATCAAAAGAAGGCTCATCAAGTTCGTGCTGGCGTGTCTCAGGTATGAATTGTCCTATCTACATCCTGCTATTCTAAGTAGCCATCTTCATTAGTATAACTATAACACAATTTTTCGTTTACAGGTATTGAATCGTCTTACTTTCGCTTCAACGCTATCACATTTGCGGCGTGTTAACAGTCCTATTGGCAGAGACGGAAAATTGGCTAAACCTCGTCAGTTACACAATACTCTATGGGGTAAGATTTTTGCCAAATGATTCTCACTGACATTGTTCATATTCATTTGATTTTAATGTTCCTGAACGTTGTTCAACAGGTATGGTATGTCCGGCTGAAACCCCAGAAGGAGCAGCTGTAGGGTTAGTAAAGAATTTAGCCCTCATGGCGTATATATCTGTCGGTTCTCAACCCAGTCCGATTCTTGAGTTCTTGGAAGAATGGTCTATGGAAAATCTCGAAGAAATTGCCCCCTCTGCAATCGCTGAGTGAGTTTCGTAATCTTGATGCGGAAGAATCTACAATTAAATATCTTGCTAAGTGTCGCCTTGAATTTTCAGTGCTACAAAGATTTTTGTAAACGGTTGCTGGGTTGGAATTCATCGTGATCCTGAACAGCTGATGTCTACGTTGAGGAAGTTGCGACGTCAGATGGATATCATTGTATCTGAAGTATCCATGGTGAGAGACATTCGCGACAGGGAGATTAGGATCTACACTGACGCAGGTCGTATTTGCAGACCGTTGCTTATCGTGGAGAACAGTAAGCTTCTGCTGCGGAAGAAACATATTGACACTCTGAAGGAGCGTGAATACAATAACTACGGGTGAGTGTTTGCATTAAATGCTGTAGAACTTAACGAAGTTTAAAGGGAAAATCACTATCGAGCAACGCTAAACAACTCTTGTATGTTCAAGATGGCAAGATCTGGTGGCTCGGGGTGTTGTCGAGTACATTGATACAATGGAAGAAGAAACTGTGATGATTGCGATGTCACCGGACGATTTGAATCAGGATCAGCGGTCAGCATACTGTACTACTTACACTCACTGTGAAATTCATCCAGCGATGATCCTAGGCGTGTGTGCGTCTATCATTCCATTCCCTGATCACAACCAATCACCTCGTAATACTTATCAAGTACGTACTGTATATCAGCACTATATTTGTTTTTGTAATACACCAGTGGTACTGTGGTAATGATTTCCCTCCTGTCCCTTAATATTTTAGAGCGCTATGGGTAAACAAGCCATGGGCGTGTACATCACAAATTATCACGTGAGAATGGACACACTGGCTCACGTACTGTATTATCCCCAAAAGCCGCTGGTTACAACGCGGTCTATGGAATACTTGCGTTTCCGAGAATTGCCAGCTGGAATCAACAGCATTGTCGCAATTGCTTGTTACACCGGTTATAATCAAGAAGATTCTGTCATCCTGAACGCTTCAGCCGTAGATAGAGGCTTCTTCAGATCCGTGTTCTTCCGGTCCTACAAAGATCAAGAGTCAAAGAGAATAGGAGATCAAGTAATTACAGTTTTCAAATATATTGTTCAATTGTAAAGAGAGCCATTCATTGAAGTAATGTATGTTGTAGGAAGAGCAATTTGAGAAGCCCTCGAGAGATAAGTGTCAGGGCATGAGAAACGCCATATACGACAAGTTAGACCAAGATGGCATTATAGCTCCTGGTGTTCGTGTATCCGGAGACGACGTGATCATAGGTAAACTTACTCAGAATGAATCAACTAACAACGGTTCACAGCGTATCATATGTGATGTGAGTTAAGTAAGGTTGATGTCTAAAAATAATTTTATTTTACTTCCGATAGGCAAAACCATCACTCTGCCAGAAACTGAAGACGAATTCTCTGAATCTAGTCGTCGTTATGTGAAGCGAGATGCTTCCACTTTTTTGCGTAATTCTGAAACCGGAATCGTCGACCAAGTTATGATAACGTTGAACTCAGATGGATATAAATTTTGTAAAATCCGTGTCCGATCTGTGAGAATACCTCAGATTGGGGACAAGTTTGCGTCTCGGCACGGTCAGAAGGGTACCTGTGGAATTCAATATCGTCAAGAGGTAGGATTACGTTTGTCGGCACTACAGTACTCGAGCCTTCATTTATCTTTAAGTAATTTTTCAGATACCCTTGAATCTGATTGATTCGTTGCGTGTATTTTAGGATATGCCTTTTACGGCGGAAGGACTGACACCTGACATCATCATAAATCCTCACGCTATTCCATCTCGGATGACAATTGGACATTTAATTGAATGTTTGCAAGGAAAAGTTTCTTCAAACAAAGGTGAAATTGGAGATGCTACACCGTTTAACGATGCTGTCAATGTGCAGAAAATTTCGAATCTTCTGGAAGCCTATGGATATCATCTGAGAGGCAATGAAATTATGTACAATGGTCATACCGGTCGCAAAATCAATGCTCATATTTTCTTGGGACCAACCTATTACCAACGTTTAAAGCATATGGTGGATGACAAAATTCATTCAAGAGCGAGAGGACCAGTGCAGATTCTTGTGCGGCAGCCTATGGAGGGTCGTGCGAGGTGAGGAATTTGGAAGCAGTATATGCGCCATACAGAGCAACGGTGCATACATGCATAGATTAGTAAAAGAGATCATTAAATTTAATTTTTGATGATGTTTTGCAGGGATGGAGGTCTCCGTTTTGGGGAGATGGAACGTGATTGTCAAATTTCTCATGGAGCTGCCCAATTCCTCAGAGAACGCTTATTTGAGGTACACGATTACTAATGGTCCAACTGTGTCGCCTAAAGTGCAATTAATTAACACATCAACCCTTTTTTCAGGTATCTGATCCCTACAGAGTTCATGTTTGCGATCTTTGTGGGTTGATTGCAATCGCCAACTTAAGAAACAAGACTTTTGAATGCCGTGGCTGCAAAAACAAGACACAGGTATATACAGCTATCTTTCTCTGTTTTGACACTATTAGTATTTCACAAAAGAATCTTTATAATCTATTATTGTTTTATTTGGTGCTTCAGATTTCTCAAATTAGGTTACCCTATGCTGCGAAGCTACTGTTCCAAGAACTGATGTCCATGAACATAGCACCACGCTTGATGACCACTTGAATTACCTGATCATATAGTTTCAAAGGCAATGGATTCCGATTTCCTCCGCGCTGCAGTCGTGGCCTTGGTTAAATTGGCAAGTTGAGCGGTTAAAAGCTAGTTTATTGATTATCAGACAGCCACTCTTTGAAACTGCACGCGATTAGCTCAGCAGCTTTCCCTGCTGACAATTATCTCTAAACAAAGGATGAAATGCTCCTTTGTATTGCTTGTAATGGCAGCATTATTTTTAATTTTTTCATTGTGGACTAAGTGAAATCATTTGTTTACTACAGAATCGTTATTTAAGCAAAATTATTGTAGTTTGTTCTGAAAGTTTTGCGTATCTAGTGTAAAATGGAGAAGCTGATTGGCGGGTTCTGCTCGATAATTCTTTACATCAGCTTAGAATCGTGTATATATTTAGAGGTAGGGTGTATCTACATATTTATATAGAGTTTCACACGAATAAAATGTAATAAGGTTATAAAAAAGTGGCTTTTTAAACAACTGAAGATAATACCAACATCCTCCATCCATGGAATATCTTGCTTCGTGTGTATAATATAGTCGAAACCGCGAGTACTTTCTGCGGGAATCAGTAGAACATCATCTTTACTGGTGTAGCTATGCATTTGCAAAGGATTATGATGTCAATGTGGTTATGTACTCAACGTGTCCGATGCACAATACCGGCATGTTTCGCATAAGCACGATCAATGGAAAGAGACATTAGCAACCAGGAATGCCTCGCTCGAGAAACTAGCAGGTGAAGCAGAAATAGACATTAGCATAGAAGCTCTTGAACATCTTCGCTGAATCCTATCTGCAAATCCAATTAACCTTACTTAAGATAACATTTTACCGCCTGACGTAATACACAGGTTAGGCTAAAATATAGACCCAAAAGTCGTCCTAAGGTTTGTTTTTTATTACGGATGTTGAAAAACGTTCTGATAACGGCTCTGAGGGACGTTTGAAATCGGAAAATGTTAAAAGCAAACGTAACTAAAGTCTTTGATGAGTGCCATTTCAAGGTAATCCGGTTTACTCTGACGCGAAGTAAGTCTGTGCTGGTACGAATTACAGCTGCATTGCATGCATGTTTTGAGGTTTTCTATCCCACAAAATGCATTGGTATGGGTAAAAGTCAAAATAACGACTTGAGAAGTTAACAAGTAAAACAGCATTATGACGTTTCACGACCAGTCAGAGGGAGAAGTAGTTAAATCTGTGAATTAGTGATACCCTTATTCCGGTACGGAGGGTGTCAGTCAGCGGACATGTGCCTGTGTGCTTCAAGGAAAATAGACACAGCATAAAGCTGACGCATGCAAGGATTCTGTAGAAGTTCTTGCACATTTGACGTCGTGGCAACCCGTGTTTACGTATCAATCATGGAATTATTTGAAGAAAGTAATTTGATGTTCAGTGGCCATTCCCTCTTTAGCTTCCTTCGATTCAAGTTGGGTTTACTGTCATCTAGCTTTACTTGCAAGTGATAACTGTAGATTAAAATCAGACATATTTAGATTTTGTTTGTGGAATCAACCCGTTTATCCCACTTATGCAAGACGACATTATAGTCGTGCAACGAAACACAGATATGTTTGCACATGTATATCATTCATTTAGATTTTTTAAAAAGTGAACTCACTTTGTTGTTTAAATTATCTCTTTCCATAGTGAGTTGAACGGCTCCAGCTTCAAATCCTAATCCGATCAGTTGTATGGCAGCATTGCACCTGTAATAATAGAAGCACATTTAAAAATATAATTTTAAATGTGTTTTAAAATATATAATTATACTGAAAGTGAGATTATGATTTACTTGTAAGAAGTATAGTATTAAGCATTTGTTAAACTTCGCTTACCTTTAACCGTGGGAGTGCATATATATGTGCTCCAGTCAGCTGAAAAACATATTTGGAATAAAGCATATATACTACACCTAGGAGCAAACTGAAATAGGAATTGTGTCATACCATTTCCCGTGTGTCAACAAATCCAAGCGAAAGGTGCTAAAGTTGAATTTGGGTTGGATTTTAGGGTTTAAGGTTTAAGCAATAAAGTTATACAAATAACTGGCATCATTATCACAGGGAAAGATTGTGTAAAAAATAGTACAAGCACAGTTTAGTAGGACTAGAGTGTGACGTAGGAGAAACATTTTCGAAAAATTAGCTAATTAACGAGTTACTGGATGCCTGAAATTTTGACAAGCGGAGTGAAAATGGCTTCAGAAAATGTATTTCTGTTTGTTCCCAACTTGATTGGTAAGTTCTTTAATGGGAGGCAAGTTTCAAGATGATGGCACTATTGACCGCTTTAGGTCTACTAATCTATTTTAATAAAATTTTGAACGATTTCAGGTTATGGAAGAATTATTTTGGCCATACTTTCCTGCATGCTAATGCAAAGTTACCCGCAAGGAGCTATGTGGTGCTACATTTTGAGCGCTGGTTTAGACGCAGTCGATGGACATGCAGCTAGATTCTTTAATCAAAGTGAGCAGAGTAACCTGATAAAACGGAGTGCTGTACGGATTGCAATTTAATAATGATTGGCTTGTTTTTAGTTGTCTGAACTAAATCATAAGAATACGTAAAGAGACAAAAATTCAGTATGTTAATTTAACTGATTGAGCGCTCGTTTTGGCAGGTACTAAATTCGGTGCTATGCTGGATCAGCTGACTGACCGATGCGGAACTGCATGTCTGATGGTTATGCTCTCGGTATTTTATCCTTCATACGCATTCTTCTTTCAAATGAGTTTGGCCACGGATATTTCTATGCATTGGATTCATTTGCATACGTGAGAAACTTGTTTTTAGTTCAATGCACTATATGTAATGTAAAACCTTGCATCATATTTCGAAAGTTGAAACGCTACAATTTCCGAAAGATGAGTTATTGGTTTGTCAATTCGCTACAATTCGTTACTTGATCTGTTGAACTGTATTTTTCAGCTCTCTGCTTCACGGAAAACAAAGTCATAAGAGCATGTCCACTGAGGATCCGTACTTGTTGCGAATTTATTATACCTCTAAGCCAGTATTGTTTACGATGTGCGCCGGAAACGAAATCTTTTACATGGTTATGTACCTTATCAACTTCTATGACGGATGTAAGTAGTGATTGAAAATACCGTTAACATTATTGTTGTCTCTGTTGGCAACTATCATAATGCTGTTTGACACTCTAGATATCTGGAAATTTTTGGCGATTATCACCTTCCCAATCGCAGTGGCCAAATGGGGAATGGCAATACTTCAAGGAACGACTGCAGCTCGAAATCTCGCTAATATTGATATGGCTGAGCGTGAAGCCGAACAGAAGACGCAGTAATCGGTTTAAATAAAAGTACTATGAGGCTCATCGTTGGAGTCGAAATATGGATTACGCATTCGTATAGTATTTACTCTCCGCTTTATGTGTTCCTTTTCTGGCTGTGCCCAGTATTGTAATTCAGATGGAAGGATATGGGTGCACTTGGTGTGTCTAATAGAACGTGAATCCTTTTCCTATACGAGCTGTAACATTCGATTAATGTTAGTCAAGTTGAGAGGTGCTTTATGCAGCAATGCATTACGTCTATAGTTCAGTCTTATTGTCATCTTGTAACCTTGAAATGGTAACCAGCAGACCTAAATGGCCCAGTTTTCGCGATAGTTTCACGCGTAGGAACGGAAATAATGAGCGGTAACAGTAGCTAGTTAAGTTTTTCGTGGAGCACTTGATGCATAGATAAACCATGTAGCCACTTACCTGTGTCATCAGATTCCTCAAGGTACTGATAGTAAGTCTTTAACTTGTTAAACGTTTCAAAAAACATTTACGAATCCAAAATGTGGTCTCTAATATAAGTATTTTGCGTTTTAAAACGTGGCTGTTACTGGAGAAAACACACTTCGTTAACCTCAGGAAAGGGATTATATTTTATACCACTACAGTAGGTAATTACAGCATGCTGAAAACTATGTCGGACGTCTAATCAAATCTACTTAAGTCCAATAGTACTTAATGTTCTAGTTGTGGATTGTATTTAATCTTCTAAGTAATAAAATACTAAATGCCTGATCTCCGAAGCCTAGAATCAGAATCATTAGCGTCTTTTTGTCTACTCTACTTTCCAAGTTTCATTTTTAAATTTCGTTAAGTTGATATTTATCGAAGGCAACGAAATTCGATGGTGTCCCAAGAAATAATTATTTTTCCTTCATTGACACTTGTTATTCCTTCTTTCCATCTATTTTATGGTTACCACAGGCTGCATGTATTATGGACAGAAGTATAAGTATAATTTGATAAATACTGATAGATTGGTAATCATAGTTAAATATAAGATAGTCCATAGGTCGTAGTCCAATCAAAGGAACAACATATGCAGTTCCGGCAGTGTTCTGGTTCATTCACTATTGCGTACTATAGATTGGAAATTTACGGAAATGTTTTGATGTCTTAACCGTGTCCATCTTTCAATTATTACTATATGAACTAATTACAATAGTTCACCTTGCTATTTAATTAATTTTGGATTCAGCCAAAATTTATGAGATCTTTTACGCAAACCTATCGTCAGAATGGACACATTCTTGAATTACACATCGGATTGCAATCAAATAACCCCCAATTGCTGCAATTCAGCTCAAGAGTAGCAATCAATGTATTGATAAGACCAAAATCATTGTGCTCCTATTGACTTTAGCCAATACAAGTCGGCAGGATCAATCCAATACTATTATCTATTAATACTTATTCCGAAGGCAAAGCAAAGGAAAGATAATTTATGTTTAAAATTGATTTTTTTCAATCACGAGTGAGGAAGTTTTACCATCAATGATCATAGCTCCTAGATTACTGCAGCGTAGATTTAATTTACGCTCAATTCCAATCTCTCTCTAGTACGGGCCACCATTACCACACCTTGACTCTAGCAGGCACGCTTGCTGAAGCGCCTTGACCGTTAGCAAGCGTAATTGTTGTGAGTACAGTCAAGTAGAAATTTGAAGCCATGAATCTATTCACGTGGGCAGACTACGCTGTAGTTGGTGCGACGCTTCTCTTCTCCACACTCATTGGAGTTTACTATGCCGTTGTCGCCAAAAACGCTACCAACGAAGATCTTCTCGTTGGTGGAAGAAGGTAAAAGTCGTGTTTTCTACAATATTTTAACGAAAGGATTTTTCTAAGCATTAACCATTGATTTTTGCATTTCAGCATGGGGGCTCTACCGATAGCATGTTCAATGCTCGTTACATATCTCTCTGCCATTACTGTTTTGGGTAAGCTGGACTGTACTTTGCGTAACCCTCGGAAACTTATTCACAGGTTTTTTGACTAATCTTGCCTTCATGGTTTTGCATTCATAATTGTCAGGTTACCCATCGGAAGTCTACGGATATGGAATCCAAATATTTACGACAACCATTGTTTTCGTTCTTATGGTGCCCCTAGCTATCTACTTCTTCATGACAGTCTTCTACGCCATGAAATTAACGAGCATTTATGAAGTGAGCTTGTCCGTAGTCGGTCTATCGAAATTTGAGACACAATGCAATAATTTGTCTTGCGTTATGATTTGTAAAGTGGTTTTAAAATCATTCTGAACCTTTTCAGTATCTAGAGTACAGATTCAATTCAAAGATGATTCGCAAGTTTGCAGCCTTCATATTCCTGCTACAAATGTCCGTTTTCATGGGAGTTTGCCTCTTTGCACCATCCATAGCCTTGAGTGCCTTTATGGGACTTGAAATGTGGCAATCTGTTGTTGGATTAGGAGTATGTGCTACAGTTTATACATCAATGGTACGAAAACAGTGACGTGAATATCAAATAGCAATGTACTTAAATCTAGTTAACGCAATTGGAATCCATTTTTAGTGAATCCGAAATTCTGGTATGATAGAGCTGGCGAATCTTTTGAACGTTTTAAACGAAGCTAGTGTCTTAATTTAATCTTCTCAGGGCGGTATCAAAGCTGTTGTCTGGACGGATGTTTTCCAACTGATCATGATCGTCGGAGGAATGATTGCTATTTTGTATAAGGTAAAAACAGTATTGGATTATTTTGCACAAAATGAAAACGATTTAATAATTTACTGGCTATGTCAAAAAAACGTTTTGTGATATATTACAGGGGTTTGAATCATCTGGAGGATTTGTTCGAGCTTTTGAGATCGCTGAGCAACATGGCCGACTTGAACTTTTCAAGTGAGCAAGAAAAGAAGGTGTGTGTCGAAGCTTCCAGAATAACTGTGTCTAATTTTCCCCGAATATTTCAGTTTTAGCGTGGATTTTTTCATGAGACACAACACACTCAACATATTCCTTGGTCAGGGATTCACAATCTTTTGCCTCTTCGCTACTCATCAGCCACAAGTTCAACG
The DNA here is from genome assembly GCA_906901655.1 of Sminthurides aquaticus. Taxonomy (NCBI): domain Eukaryota; kingdom Metazoa; phylum Arthropoda; class Collembola; order Symphypleona; family Sminthurididae; genus Sminthurides; species Sminthurides aquaticus. The sequence goes on from CAJQTT010000001.1 coordinate 2,840,376, forward strand.
TTATTGTAGTTTGCCTTCTCTAAAGGATGCCATTAAGTATGCTTTTCTGGATTCTTTTGTCGTAATTAACTGGCTAGTAGTAACTTATTTTTGAAGTAAGGAAAGAATCTGAGGGAAAAAACTAACATTTAGTCAATGATTTTATAGAGCAACATTGATTGCGGTTCCATTGAACATCCTCACAATCTGTTTCTGCCTTGTTGCTGGTGTCGCCATATTCGCAACGTATGCAGGTTGTGACCCTTTTGCGCTGGGCTATATCAATCGCGTAGACTCGATTGTTCCTTATTTTGTTGGGCAGCAACTAAAATTTCCCGGAATGTTGGGTCTTTTCACGGCCTGCGTATTCAGTGCATCATTAAGGTTATTCACGGCAACTTGATTACGAATCTGATGGTCACAAGTGTTTCGTTCGTAGCATCTTATTCTATAACGTTTTACTTCTAGTACTCTTTCAAGTGGCTTGAACTCGTTGGCAGCGGTCCTTTACGAAGACTTCCTAAGGACAAACCCAAGGATCTCTAACCTCAGCCCTACTGGTCAAGGTCATTTAATAAGGGCTCTCGGTATGCTGAATTTCTAAGGGGCATTTTTGCGGTAATCCTAAAATGGGTATGATACATTAAAAGCTGTTTTGAATTCTAGCTGTCATTTTTGGAATACTTAGTATCGGTTTAGCATTTGCTGCACAAAATATGGGTTCCATTTTGTCTGCAACAATAACGGCCATGGGAGCATTGAGCGGTCCTCTCGGTGCTGTTTTTGCGATGGGGCTATTGATGCCCTGGATAAACAGAAACGTACGTTAAGGTTTTTATTTTTTTGGTTCTGTATTAACGCCAATAACATCTTGAAGCTCGTTAAGAATATCTATTTCGTTAACACAGGGAGCAGTTTCTGGAATGCTAGTAGGATTTCTGTGCATGCTCTGGATAACTATAAATGCATTTATACTCGGGAAATCCCATCCCCATCTCCCCTTCTCAGCAGAAGAATGCTCAACCTCAGTTTTTGGAAACGGAACTTCAAATTTATTTAATGGCACACTTTATGCGACTGAAGCTGTGGATGTGTAAGTAATCCGTTATTGAAAACTAAAAGTTAATAACTTGATTCTGATGCACTTACTTATGTTATGAATACGTAGGAAATGGCCTGAAAAACTTTACACCGTTTCTTACATTCTATACCCGTTTCTCGGTGGAATGATTACTTTCATAATAGCAACTATAGTTAGCATCGTAACAGGAGGTACGTAGCGGCATTTGATACGGAATAAGACGGTGGACATGGAAGTTGGTTAATGTTTGCCTATTTCCAGGGTACGGCCAAATGTCCGAGATTGACGACAGGTATTTGCATCCTTTGCTACGGAAGAACAAAATCACAAAGAGCAACACTCCAAACATGGAAGCTAATTTTACGAAAAACGTTGCGTATTACTCCGACGATTATTCCGGACAGCTGGGCAACAACAAATATGCTTTTCCCCTTGAAGAGATAGATCCTTTCCTTAAAAATGAATCCAAAGGAACTAATACAGGAGCGTCGCTTTGGAACGTACATTCTTAATGCCCGGTAGAGTTTCAGGGTATAATTAAGCATACTTAACTTATCAACAAACGTACTCTGCATAAAAGCATACCTCACTTCCAGCGTAACAGGTTACTGCCAATCGCTAATTTTTTATTAAACTTGTCTTTTGGTGAAAAGAATGGCTTGTAGCGCGTCCATAGAAATCCGTAGTAAGAAGAACGAAAAACTGTTTATTTGTAAAGCATAGGGCATGTGCAAATTTTTCATTAGTAATCAATCATTATTAGTCCGCCTTTCAACTACACCTTCTTCAGGCTGATTCAAGGGAGTGCCAAGACTTTCTTGATTTTCATCGTATATTTCGCGTCTCAGCTTCTTGAAAGCATCCCTGATATTCGTGAGCCTCTTCTTGAGGCTACTTACTTTTGTCTTCACGTCATCCAATGTTAGATTTTTCATACTCATATCATATTCTTCTTTAAACTTGCCTTTTCCCGAAGCTAAAATAATGTTTCTCATTCCCTCAAAATCGCATGGCGCGGGGGCATCTGCTTCCAGAAGAGTGCTCTTAGTTTTCGTCAAAAAATGGGTTGATGCTGATCTAAATTTCACTTTTGTAGGGGCGCGAACTTGGAAATTGTTTTTGGTTTTGTCTTCACTCGGTAGCACAACTGTTGATGAAATAGCTATTCTGTTTGACGTTGGAACTGAATCACTGCGGCGTAGCTGTGCTAGTTGTGAAACACCCCGATTCGGTTTGATTGAAAAAATACTCTGTCGATACTCATCATCTGGTAGGACTTGCGTGAAAGATGGCTGATTTCTTGACCGTTTTCGCTCAAACCAAGCTGTAGACTCTACGGGACGGGGTCCTACTAACATATGTAAGGAAGAAGTATGCAGGGCAATGCTTCCGTTCTCACCTGTTTTGGATGAAACAAAACTTCACGCTTTTACTCATTTTGGATTTTGGCACAAATCAATGCAAACTCGCCAGCTTTACTACTAGTTCGCAAAGCTACAGTTGTCGTGAAGTTTAAAGCGTATAGTTGGTATTAAATTTGTGCAAGTCATTAAATGTAATGAGAGCTCTCTTACTTGATTTAGTGCATGTTCGAGCAGCATTATTCACGTATGCACAACGAAAATACGCGTATAATGGATGCCTTTGCATCGCATCGTTGAACCAAACGCTGAGGCTGATATTTTACGTTGAGCGTCGCACCACGACAGTATCAAGAATGAACCTTCTTAAGTACCATTTTTAGTAGCTGGCCCTTGTTACTCTACTCTCACCCAACAATTAATACGAGCAAATTAAGGAAACCGGGTGGTAAAACATTGAAAATCGTTCGAAGCAAATACTTTCGTGCCACTTCTATAGCGCAAAACATTATTAGCTGCATTTAAGTTGACACTCGTTCGCTCCTTCACTCGTATTACCCCCAAGGAAGAATGGGGGAAAATATGCGAAATGCGGGAACTCGTGCTTTGCTAACCCTTATAACAAAGACCATGATGTTATTAATAACAACTGCCAAAAAATATCAAAAAAGTGCTTATAATATTATAAACTTATAGTAAAAGTTAAATTTAAGATTTATTTCCGCCATTAAAATGCGCGGTGAAAAGTAACATAAAATGCCATGGAAACTACCTGCTCGAAACGGAAATGAGCTAAACTTTGGGCAAATATTTCTCTTCTGCTTCTTTGAGCTCATCTTCTCCTTGAAGTCGGAAGAGTTCTTTGACGGAAGCGACCTGTGGTGGAAGACAAATCATGGTAAAGTTTTTTGGAGTTCTCTATGTCTGCACAGGAAACTTGTTCAGATGTCGTCTTTTCCCTTACTTCATTTTGAATGTTGCTGAGCGACTGTTCCTTGAATATTTTGGCTGTTGTTTCCTGCATTACTCTCACTGATGCCCGCACGTTGTGGTTAGCCCAAATAACCATAGAGATGCCCATGTCTTGGAGTACTTTTGTGGGAGTGTTGTAATACTTGGTGGGCACAACAACGACAGGTCCCTGTGTATAGAAGTACATGAATTTGACATGATAAGTGATCCTCCTTGAATGCCAAAGATTCAAACAAGCAAAAGAAATAATATTGTAAATCAGTCTTGGTGCAGCCCGGTTTTACCTGATTTTTCCAGGCTTTCATGAATGCTTCGATATCGGAAGGATCGGATTTCTTGCTGTGCATGAGGATTGCATCCGCCCCTGCGTTCCTGTAAGCTTCTGCTCGTCTGAGTGCCTCATCAAGCCCCCACCCAGCAATAAAAGCTTCCACACGTGCAACAACAACAAAATCCTTGTCCGTCTGGGTGTCTTTACAAGCCTGAAATCAATACGGTAGGGATATTCAAGCCGAAGCCAAAACTGTCTCCTCAGACTTTGGACGTGTCTGTCTCAAACTACAGTACATGGCCACTGTAAATACAAACAGTCGTACATCTTCCAGCCTGCACAAATCACATCCCCGTGTCAAACCTTTATTTTCAATGAAAATTCTTCAATCGTCGCCAACTCCTGCTTTCGCCCATCCAACAGAGAATTTGTCTTAGGGAAAACTTTATCTTCCAAACAGCACCCTGAAATAACCAAATGTAAAAGGTTCCCCGTCAAATCTCTGCCTAGCCCATACCGGTCCTCTAAAGCCGTATCCTTTCTATCGTAGGGAAGCCAGAAAGACGATGTGACTATAAAGTACACAAACGTTACAAACAAAAATGAACTGTTACCTTACCTGCAACCCCGATTTTCTCCAGCCTCTTGATAAGCATGCGAGCGTTATTGAAATTCCCGAAACCTGTATCAGCGTCCATTAAAATTGGAACGGTCGTCGCATCCGACATGTAGCCCATAATGTCTGTGATTTGTGTCCAAGAAGCTTCATTGCAATCTCTGACACCGAGTAGGGCAGAAGCCGCTAAACCACTTCCCCAAATGCCTTTAAAACCTGAATGAATTTTTAATGAGTTGCTGTCTGTCAGTGTCTGTAGTAATTTCAAAATGATCTCCACAATGTTAAAATGATGATTTTAAGCTGTAAAAATCTCCTTTACCTGCTTCTTCAACAATTTTTGCACTTAGACCAGAATGTGCTTCCATGATAAACTCAGTCTGGGGAGATTCAATAAGAGCCCTTAATTGTGTAGTCTTCCGAAGGCTTGACATTTGTCGTACCATGCTCCATTGCTGGAGCGAACGCCCATTCAATCCGAGTAACACCTTCATTTTGCTTAATTTGAAGTTTAAAACTTTAAAGAACTATCCGTATTAGTTTGGTTAGTCTGAATTATCTGTATTAGTTAATTATTAAAAATCTCGCCGGGTGATGATTTTCCTCGTTACAAAAATTAAGCGTGCCTTTCACTTCTAGTTACATTTGCCGCACTTATAGCTGATGTGATAATGAGAATCAATGAGGAGTTGAAAAGGCTGTGCTGTGGTTATTGTAGAATTTAACTCAGAAATGATCGGTGGTTGTACTTTACACATTCGCTGCATGCGTGTCAACTAGACGGGATAGAGCTTAACATAAAGCGCTCTACCATGGTTAGAAAATAGATAAAGTTAGCTCGACTTCATTCGCATTCTTATCATTTCCTCCGAAAGAGACTATGATATCTAAAGAGGGGGCACAATGCAATTCTATCTAACCCCGTCCGGGGAGGAAAGTAATGTCCTTGTGTAAATATTCTTGAGTGGATTATTAGTTTGTTGTATTCCAATCTCGTAACATGTAATACGAGACACACAGCATTGGAGGTATAGTGTTTCTAGCACTGTGCACATAAACAATAAAAACTGATCCTATATCTCGTGAGGTGCAATATATGATCGGGCCGGATATCATCGCTACTGGAGTACCGACAACTGGTCTTCGACATAGAATTTTAGGCTATTCATACATTGCAGACGATGGAGGATAAAGGAGAAGAGAGATACATAAGAGTTTAGATACACATTTAAAAAGGCGTTATTTACACTTCGCAGGCTGGATGATAGTTTTTTCTCCACATTTTGTTAAGTACGTTCGTAGAACTTGTATAGCCAACAAACCATTCCATGATGCACATGAAAATATTATGGAACAAAAGTTAGTAACTATGGTTACCGATTTTACATCTTACTCCCTACAAACTAGCAAGTTAGCTAACGGCTACAATCGAGCCAAAGTGTTTCTGTTATTGCTTCTACTAAATTTTGAAAGGATAAAAGTAACAGCGGTTTATTAAATCCTTAGCCGCAGCCGCAGGTACTTAAGCAAGAAGTAGGGTAACAATATTTTTGAGGATTACGTCTAAAATTGTTAGCGAAATCCCAGCATCAACGAAATAATATGAACCAAACTTTGCCACTATTGGCCTCAGTTTCCTCTTAGTGCGAGCATCTACCGTTGAATCCTTCTGTACCTGGCGAAGAAATTCATTGGATCTACTCAGATACATGGCAAAAAACTTGAAAATGCAAGTAACAAGGAAAATAGATAGAAACCCGAGTCCATGCTGAACAAGCGCCATTCCACCCTTTGCTCTTATTCCTCCGACGAATCCATAAGTACTCATTGCGATGAGTGCTACTTCAAACGCTGGCAAGTATAATGACCCGAATGTCCGGTTGAAACTCTGAGCGAGAAGATACATTTCTCCGTAATGTTTCAAATCCAATTTTCCAGTTCTTTTAGAGCTAGCTTCTCTGCAATCATTCGAAACCAATTCGTTATCCAAAAGTGCTTCACCTGCTCTCGATAAGTTTAAGTTCTCTAATTATATATCCTGCAATAACCTTAAATGAGTCAGGGCACATAGCATTGAGGCCGTAAATGCCACAGCACTTGATACCAGTATGAATCCTATCATGTCCGTTATGAATCCCATATAGAGCACTATAAGAGCGGAAAGTATTCGCATGTAAAAATTCTGGATTGCGTAGGGTTCGTCAAGAAGAGAAGATACGGTAGAATGCTGATCGGGTAACCAGAAGAACACAAGCACCGCGGCGCTGACGATAAAATGAAACCAGTACCAAACGGTTTGTAGAAATAGTTCTGCGAGCAACAACTCCCGTGGCTTCTGCTTTCTAGGATTGGTTTCCAGAGTCTTTGGAGGATATCCTGATGAGAAAAATGGCACGTGATTGTCATGAATTTTGGGGCAAGTCATTTGTACAAATATGTGCTTGACCGAGTGGTGGAAGATTACCGTTAAAAAACTTGAGACTTTCGTTAACATAGGAAGCCAGTTCATCTCCATAAAAGATTACGACGAGCTCCAAAAACGTTGGGAAAGTAAACAAAATCCCACTAGAAGTTATCACCAGCTTCTCTTCCGAAGTAGACCTGCTCTGTGAGCTGATTTGAAATACTCGGAAGTAAACAAAGGACGTGTAGAGAAAACATAAAATGACGTTGATAAACCAGATTAACAGCGATATTGGGTCCGTTCGACGTTCCAGTCGATCCTTTTCCTTGTTCCAGTGGAAGGGGTGAATTCGAACAAAAGCTCCCATGTTTACAGCTTTTATTAGCAACAATTTAAGCGCTGTACTTACAAACTGGGCCTCGTTGAAGGGTCCGGGCTGTTCCTTCTTGATTTTCATTGCAAATTCTACAAGTGTAAGGAATTCGGCAGTGATTTGCGACAATTTATTGGACCAGAGTAACGTCTATGAATGATATATGACAGCAGTTTGAATTGTTAAAAATATATTAAAGTGAGATCATGAAGCGATAGAGGTCCGTTATAAGGCCCTTTATTTAAAATGCCCAAGTTGAATTCGTAATCTCGTACCCGTAAGTTTCTGGAGATGAGTGATGAAATGTTACCTGAGAAGAGCCGAAGATTAATTGCTCACTGTTTCCGTGGCAAATTTTCCGCTCAATACGTCATAGTGTCAAGTAATTGTACACTGCTGGATAGTTGAGTCCTTTTTTATTTGGCAATAAATGCAAATCTCAACTCAAGGTTGACGACGCTACGATCCTTTGGAAAAATTCAGTATTCCAAAGTCAGTGGACTTTCAGCGCCGAAGCTACTGCAACCGTTAATGTATGAACTTCAAACTTACTAGAAGAAAGGAAAGGTCCGGAAGTATGATTCTCTTGACCCTGCGACGCTTTGGAGCAATCGAAGTAGGAAGAAAATATATGTAAGTTGTTCCTTGCTGCGAGCAGTGTGGGAAGGCGGATGGTGGAGTTTCTCTCTTTCTTGCTGTCGCTGGACTGCGCGTCGTACAAAACTATAACGGTGACTAAAAATGACGGCTGAGCAGTTCAAAATAAAACAAGAGCCTTTAACGTGTTCGTAAATACTTAGTTTCCTAACGATGTGATAATTCAGTACGAATACTTAGCTTTCCTATCCAGCTTCGCTCGGGGTTAACAGTTCAAGGGAAATTCTAACTTATTTTAACAAAATGAAAGAACATCTACCCTGCAGAGGCAATGAGATAAAAAGGGAATGCTTAGTTTTAACTATGGTATTATCTGTCTTCTTAACCCTGCTCTGACCGCACTTTTCACCAATGCTCTTCCACTCGCCTTCCAACGATGGCATTGTCCGTCTTTTCTAACCTGCTATTTACCATATTTGTAACCTTGTAATACTCCTACCCGTCGTTGAAACCCTATACACATACGTACATTTTTCTCTACATATGTTAATGGGTTTGTTTTGTTTTGATTTTTGCAGCTGCATTATGAAAAGGAGCAGGTGTGGAGATGTGAAATATTATTTCCTCATTTCCTATTTATATTTGATTGTTGCTCTTTGATCATAGCGTACTGTGACATGAGCTACAGTTCTGTCAATCGCTCCAAAGAACACCCTAGAAATACAGAATAAGATTCTACACCTTTGGCCTTTTGTGATTCCTTCTTGCTTAACTGTAATTGTCACATTAGATTCACTCATTCTTTAACCATAAAGTAAACAAGAGAATCAAACTCATATTAGGAAGACGCCTAACCAGTAACCATATAGATTTCCGGGACTTTCTCATCTAGAACCTATCATACAAACTATAATATAGTTAAATGTGATTAGTTAACTCTAGTTAGTTAACTCTATTTAGTTTGTTTATTGATTAGAATTACGACTGTTGCACAGTAAACTACTTATAGAGATAAACCCTTCTGATTTACCGCAATTATCGCCTGGGAATGGCTCATCACAGCGGACTTAAAGTGAGGGGAATGAACGGGTTGGCCTTTTTGCAAAACTGTTTATTGCTTAGCTAGAAATTTTGCAAGGCTCCATAGGAAACTCCAATCATGCAACATGCATTTAGCTCTTGTGCTTTATAGAATGGGCTCATTATACTGGTGCTTGTGATAACTTTTATGATTCCTGTGACCCTATTTGGAATAATTTTACTCGTTGCTGCAAGTTATACAACATATCAGTTTGTTATGCCACCTGCTAAATTAAATACCCATGCGAAAATGGGCTAAAAAGGTGCCAGAGTGCAAGCTGCGTGGTAATTTCACCAGCATTCACCAGTTCCCAATAATTTAGTTATTAAGTATAATGACTATATCCTAATGAAACAAATTGCTCGTCAAATATAACTATGTATTGCACCACAATTTATCCGAGTACTAAAAAAGATTTTTATACCTAAAGGCTATGCAAATGAGTGACCAAGCGATACATAATAATAATTAAGCACAATCTTGTAGCGTCACAAAATCATACTCGCTCGGAACAATCGTCTTTTGAGTTTCCAGCACCGAATGAACACAGGAAACAAGAACTATGGTCAGGGGCTCGTAATATTTTCCCTATTTGCCCCTCATCAGTCGCAAATGTGACGTTGCTGTTCGTGATCAAGAGGCTGCTTTTACGGATTCTCGCATTTATTCGAACAAAGATGTGAATATAAAATATGAATTATAAATAAAAAAAATGATAACGAATTACAGACCCATAATGTTGATTGCGGTCATGTGGACTGTCCTAAAAATCGGGGTTCCCATCAGTGTTGCCCAAAATACCGGGTGTTGAGGATTTGAGTGACTTATCGGCACGGGACTGTACCAATCGCATATGCTCGATTGTTCCTTGTTTTGTTGCCCAGAAGCTGTTTCTCAGTATATTATGGCCTGCAAATCTGTAAGATTATAAGGATGAAAGTTTATTGATACTTTGTGAAACAAGAATTAGACAAACAACTTATATGGTTTTTGATGAATTCCAACTGCCATTTTCGGTGTAATCATCAATTCAGCATTGGTTTAGCTCTTAAATATGAATGAGTTATGCCATTAAATTACTGTCAAAGAGTTTGAAGCTCAAGACGATTTTGCCGCTTTTTTCCATTTTCTGTGGGATGGATTTTGCATTGTCTTTTGCATACGTTAAAGCTCTTGATCATCATGGCATATTTCCTGAAAGTTTGCACTCAGTTTCCTGCATCCTTAACCAGTTTCTCGGTGGATGATGTAGCTTTACGTAATTTTTTATATTTTTTATAAGGCCATATAAAAAGCTTTGGGTTTGATGTTTTGACAGCAGAGAGCGCTACGATTCCCTGGACTTCCAGGCACAAACAGAAACGACCGGGGATTGAGAAAGCGACGACAGCCAAATTTCTATGCCTATTCAGTAATTCCTTGAGAAAAATTAGAAAGCTTGTACTGAGCGTATTAAAACAAAGCGATTGACAAAGTTAGGGGTGGAGAGGGCATAATTTAACGATAAAATAAAAGCAACTGGAAGAATTTGGCAAAATTTCCAAACGAATTTGCTAATCTTATTATGGTGTGCCATGGCTAATGATTTGAATGGTAGGATCAGTTCCGCTTGTCTAGTGGGACTCAGGCATAATGTGTTTTTGTGATATACCTTGGCTTTTTTCGTCTCTAGATATTTATAGGCGGAACCAGGGATGAGGAGAGGAGGTAAGGCAAACCCCAGAGCATCCATCCACTTTGCCACAAACTGAACAAGGCCTTGCCCACTATAAACTCTCCCAATTCGTCTGAAGCCCAATCGCAAGAGCCATCCTCTTGAAGCTCCAATCAGAGGATTTTCCTTGCCGAGTCTTTAAAATAGCTTTTGAACAAAATCTTGGCTCAGCATCTTTCCTAATCCTTAAGATCCAAAAGACACATCTTGATCTTCTGGCCAGGAATGAGCGCAGTTAATCTTCGCACTTGAATAGGATCTCACACGTACACAAGGCGCGTCCTCTTCTTCTCTGCCACAACTATAATCCCGCAGTCAGAGACACGCGCTAATTTTATAGACACCTCCACACCTAGTGAATTCCTCTTAGAAATCATAGCCGCCATCGCTCCACTCAACATTCACCCTTTTGACCTCTTACCTCACGGTAATCCATCAACAAAAATTAGTCCGCATCTTCCTCACATTAACAGCTCGTCTAATTTCCTAAATCGATTCCAGCAATCATTAAACTGTTTTCTGTAATTTATTCGTCCAATTTCGTTGTTTTTCAATGGATTGTGCCTAAAAGTTTTCAAAGACTCCTCTCAACCCAAGTGTCAAAGTTGCAAAAGAATCAATTGTTAAGTGTTAGGAGTTTAATTAGTAGTGTTAGGAATTAGTCTAGAAAAATCCAAGTTACCACTTAAATATTTTGGGTGAAAACTCCATCATGGAATTTCGGGGTTAAAAGTTGTGAACAGTTTTGAAAAAAGTGTAATTTTCTTGTAATATACTTGGACTTGTGGAGAAGTTGATCATTGTTGTGGAAAGCTTCTTGGATAGAGATCGTATCCAGTTTTAATTCGTGCCTTGATTGTGTCTCTGCTGTTTAAAAAGTTTTGGTGAGTAATCATGTCTTTCAACACCAATCTAAGGGTCAATCATTTCAGCGTCCCTTCCTTGGTCTTCTCTGTGCCCTCTTCAACGACTCCGCCTCCGGGCGAAGCAGTGATAACGTCTTATCGAAATTTCCCTACCACATCATCGTCCATCCTTCATTCCCCTCCCGTCTTATCCACACTAATGGCTGATCCATTAAACCGACCTTTGACCCAGTCCAATGACTTTGTCTGTGATTGGCAATCATCGTCTTATACTTCCCCCATGAGAGAAATCGAAGGTACGCACCATCAATCCTCCCACAGCTCTTTACCGGTTAACTTTGAATAATTGTTTAATTTTAGTGCAGTTAAAACTAGTGATATGTTGCATTCGTTGCTGATGGAGGGAGGGATTTTCAGCTATTTTTAAAAATTTCAATCTCAGTCTATCATGCTCCAACTTATAAACGTTTATAACCAATAGATTCTATAGTTGTTACAAAGCGAGCAATCCATTACGTACAGAATACGCAACAATTGTTCTGATGATGACATTTGAATCGTTTGTTTATCTAATCTCGGTAAATTTTAAAATTTTAGTATGCAACTTACAGATTTGTAATGGTCTAGGATTTAGTTTAGCACCAACTAATTAAAAATTGACTTGATCCATAGTCATCATATCTTTAAAGTATTTCTGCAATTGAAAAATGAAGAAATTCACAATGTTTTAACTCGAGTATTGTTCGGCTCAGATAAAGAAAACCACGGCTGCTACTGCAAAGTAAGATTATTAATAACAGCAAAGGCAACAAAGGTTTTTAAAATGTATTTGTAATTTCAGCTTGCTTGCTCGGTGCGGGCAAATCCCGTCCTCTGCGTTCGGATTTTTCTTCCGCTTCACCCCTGAACACCTCAGGTTCCTCTGATGACATAAATAACCAACATAGCCAACATTGTTCAAAATCTGAAGCTATTTTTTCAACGTCTTCTCAAAGCAGTGCTTCGGGAAGGTCGGGAAAGACCCATCCGGAAAATAGTTCTAAAAACCCGGATTCTATAGGCGGCGGGGAAAACAAGGGTGGGAAAAAATCTTTACACTCCAAGCTGGCAAACATTACAGCAAATCTCGAAATGAAAGCTCTTTGGGACGAATTCAATGAACTTGGGACAGAAATGATTGTGACCAAAGCTGGGCGGTAAGAAAACGCTTGCATAATTTTGTAAATCGTTCTTCAGTCATATCTTCATGTAACCTTAATTAGCCTAAATCCTTCTTGGCGTTGGCATCTTCGAAAATTTCTGAGGTGGGTACTTACATTGCTTTGTGAATTAGTTGACCCGCTTCCATTAATTCTGACATGTACAGCTTGCATGCCGCAGCCAAGAAAACGTCAAAATCTTTTTTCGGGTGCGCAGGAATAGGAGCCTGACTTTTTCGCTAATCAATCACCACCTTTTCTATTCATAACAAGTCAGCTAAATTTGCATTCTGACAATTTTGAAAATATCATTGTAAACCAGCATGTATCTTAAAGGAACGTCATAGCATTTGGCGTACTTTGAAAGAGTGTAAAAATATCGAAGCTCCGACTATTCCCGTCTTTATAATTGAACCCTGTCCCATAACCACAGTCCAAAAGACTCTAAAGAGAATCTTACAAGATTAATAATAATCCACAAGCCCAGCCGCTTCTTTCCTTCAACGATGCACAAGACATGATAATCTGGGGAAATGGCGGAATCAACGTGGAGTCGACACATTTGAACATTTAAATATCCGATCTTTGCTCCACCAAAGCTCTGTTTGTTTTTCTTGGATTATGTATTAAAGTGTCAGTCTTTCACCACTTCCCCATATTGCCATCTTTCCAGTCTCCATTTCCTCTTTTAATTCTCTTGCACGCATCCCTCCGCCTTTCACTAGTTCGTACAAGATAGATTTGCATTCCTCCTAAAATTACACTTCTTACTCGATATTTCTTCAATCTCTTGAAAATCCTAAGGAAGAGTAGAGAAACCCGAAATCCTTAATGTCTTTCATTCACAAGATACAGCAATCGTATAGCTTACAATAAGTTTCACTTGCTTCGCATGTGCACTGTGAATGCGATTTCAACTATAATTTCTCATTTTCAGTCGAATGTTTCCAACGTACCAAGTTCGATTGTATGGGATGGATCCAAATGCAGATTACATGCTCATGATGGATTTCGTTCCCGTTGATGACAAGCGGTATCGTTACGCATTTCACAGGTAATCAAAATATGTCCGTTCTTGCTTTTAGAATTCCATCAGTAATTGTTAATCACAGCAACATGGATCAAAACCCTCTACAACTAGTTTTCTGGAACTACAACTTATTGGTATGTTTCCAGTTCAAGCTGGGTAGTTGCAGGAAAAGCTGACCCGAATTCTCCTCCCCGAATTCACGTTCACCCTGATTCCCCCACCAAAGGCGGGCAGTGGATGAAACAAGTGATATCTTTCGACAAGTTAAAATTGACCAATAACCAGCTCGATGATAACGGTCATGTAAGTGTATTTTTTTGTTAGCTATCATTGTCTCAATGCATCGGCTATAAATACATGGGATATAACTGGCAATATTTGCGCCCTCTGCAGATAATTCTGAATTCAATGCACCGCTACCAACCCCGTTTTCACGTGGTTTACGTGAATCCAAAAAACGAGGATGCGACAAAAACCGAAAACTTTAAAACTTTTATCTTCCCAGAAACAAAGTTCACTGCTGTTACAGCGTATCAAAACCATCGGGTAAGTTTGATTTTCGCCCGCGGTTTTGTAGCGTTGCAAACGTTTTGGTTTCAATCAAAGCATTAGTTGCTTATTTTGTTGATTACAAAGTGTTCTGTACTATCTTCCACCACTGATTGTTTTTCTATTACAAATTGAAATTAATTTTTGTTTAATAGATAACCCAGCTAAAAATCGCCAGTAACCCCTTCGCTAAAGGTTTTCGCGACTGCGATCCAGACGACTGGTAAGAGAACTTTAAAATAGGTTTTACAAAAAATTTCTTATCATGTTGCCCTTTTTGATTATTTTGGGTTTTGTAATCTACAGTTCCGTAGTTGATGCAATGTCGTCGCATCCGAATATGGTCGGAGGCGCCAGCAACGGGAGCGTTCCGAAAGGCAAGTGTCAGTCTTTATCACCTACATTAACTCAGCATTCGTCAAGTGCTCAAACTCAGTCCACTCATCAGTCAGCTACCCTGTCCACTTTCACTGCATATTCTTCCGTATCGCCGCCTCCCCTTTCATCATCCGCGGAGGTCAAAGGTAAAGTACTTAAGTTTGTCCGATTTGCAGCCTTTTCGTTTGCTTCGGATACAAGTACGCTAATAAATTAGAAGTTGTACTGCTCCGCCCGCTTTTACTACATTCTGCTTCTACGCCAAAGCTTGCCGTCCTGCTTGTAGAATCCATTCACTTATAGTTTGCACTTGAAGCATTTTCCAAAGGCTACCACTGTCTTCCCACTTGTTCACCCTTCTCCCTTTGAACTCGGGGATTGTGTAACAAGGAAAGCCATGCTACTACATGCAGAGAGACTAATTAAGATACCGAGGTTTAAATTCCATGAAAGAATCTGATGGATCGGATAAGAGCGTTTGAGCGGCGCCCTACACTCCTCACTCTGAGTCGGAGAAAAGCTTCATCTCGTTTCGGAATAAGGAGCTCCTTGGAGCTACTAATATTCCTCTGAATTCCAAGTCGCCTCTCCTCCTGTCCGTTTATCTGAGTGACATGAACTTGTCTCAAAAATGCTGTACACGTGTGAGGTCGTTAGTCGTCTCATTACTACCGTAAAGAGGCTTTAATTATTCCCATTCCGTAACGACTCAATTTGCAATGCCACATTAGCCATTCTCTGGTAGTAATGCCTTGTTAGTCCGACACACTCCGACATTCCCGAATTATTTGGCCCAACTATCCAAAAACCGCATCCCGCATCATCCTCTCTCACTCCCGCTATCTCTACGCACATCCGAAGAAGTAAAAGTAATTCTGAGTCAGCCTCATCTCAACTTCCCCATTCCATGCAACAAGTTGGAGGAAGATCCTCCAGGAAAACGGATCGGGTTGTCTTGCAGCTAGCATTAAGGATTGAGCTTAAATATATAACCCGGGAAAACAAAGAGGGTATTCTCTAACGTCAAATAGGGAGAAAACTCCCTATTTACATCCCGTCCCATCTTTGCTTTGCCTCATTGCTCTCTGTCACAAGGTTTACAAGAGGAAATAAATCATTCTTGTCACCTTTTTCTTCTCTTTCTTACAGCTAAACCTCATATCCCCTTCATCTCCAACAACTTGTTACATGCTTCCCTGCTTTCTTCTTTTTCTCACTTCCCTTTTTGTATCTTCTTCGTTTCTTCATCCCTTCTTCCTCTTCTTAGCTTACTTCCTCCACTTCTTCCCTCCTCTCGTCAACCCATCAATGAAGCTTGTCTTAATGAATGGAGGAGCCACACTTCATTCATTACCGCTCTAAAAGCAAGCAATCCACCTTGCCGTATTCTCCAAAGCCTCCACATCCTTAAACACTACCTCAAATCCCAAGCATATTCACGTCCAATCAAAAAGTATGCATCCCAAAGCTTAATTCCTCGGATTCCGTACGCTGGGTGGTGGGTGGCAAGAGTATTTTGGAAACTGAAGTGCCTCTTTAGAGATATGGTAGTACTAAATATGATTTGTTTCTCATTAATAAGCCGGAGTTGCGGAATCTAGTTAGTTAAATCTACCCTCTCTTGGTACGCTCAACTTAAACTGTCGAATCAGAGGTTATGTATTAGATCCTTACACATGTTTCTTTATTTTTTCTCTGACTTTTTTCCGCATCACACGGCCAACTACCCGCTTCTCATTATGCAAGCGCGATTCCCGGCCCGCACACTCCCAATTATAGTTGGCATTTGACACGCATAAATGTAGTAACAAATCGATAACACATGAGCGTATCAGCCCACACCACCAGCTCTTACTCACTTTGTAGCTCTCAATTTTAAAATCCCATTCTTCCCTCCAACCCACCCTCCTTCATCTACATATTCATATTCTAATACCTCCAACATTGAAATCCACGCCCCACCCACACCTCATTACTTTCTTCTATACTTATTTTACGTGAAGGTTTTGGAACATAGCCTTGCAAGTTGCACCAACGGCTTCCTCAACGTCAGCTCAGGTTGCTTTTGTCTAGCCAGATTTATTCTGGAAGTAGGGTTAACTTATAGACATTATTCAAGAGAGATGACTGACCTCGTGGCAAATCTAGCCTAACTTTTTGCGGTGATGAGTCAAGCATATGAATTTCTTCAAATCTCTCAGTAGCTATAAGTGTTAAATTGAAATTTGAAATATTTCATCAGTGTCACTGCTATAGTTTGGTTCTGTAGGTTAGCGTGGGGATAGCTGATAGTTTTGACAAAAAACGATATGGGATTGCATTACCAACTTTTTCAGTCAGATCAAAGACGGAAAACAAAATCGGATTATTTTACGGAAAATGATCGGATTTTGAGACTTCGGGAGGAGATCTAATCGGGGAGATGATAATGATCTGTTGGAACTGGTCCTTGTCGATACACCCTCACCGCCGCCGATACGTCTTCCGATTCTCAGCACATGCTCTCTCTTTGTTTTCACACTTGCTGTAAATAATCTCTTCCCGGGTATCTTCTTCGCTTCTCACCCTTCTCCCTCTTCGTCTTATTCTTCCACCCTCTCATGCAAGCTCTTCTTCCCCATACACCCTCGCCCTTTCTCCTTTGAACAGGAGACCCATTCACATAAATCTTCCCCACTGCAAGGAAATACTTTTCACTCGTAAAAAATACATCACCCACCCAAAACAATCAGAGGAAAAGTATAGACTTACTAAGATAACTTTTGAGCATTCAAATTGTCTCTCTTTTCTTCCTACCCTTTGGCCTGTAGGAGCCAGGAGAAACCCTTCTGCCTTCGGCTTTATGTTCTTCGCAACCAACATTATCGTCCCTTTCAGTTGGGCCAGACAATTGGGCGACTTGTTTTCCTTTCCTTAACGGTTTCCAGTCAGAATTCTATGCTTGCTCGGGTGCTATTCCAGCATTTTGGGGAATCGCTTAAATCCAACCAAGCATCGTGAATATTTGTTTCCTTTTGAACGATTTCAAGTGTGATTTTAAAAGGTCTCACTTACTATATTTACAACTTCCTCATCTGATCTCAACTCTTCAAGCCTGCCCTCTTGACTCTTGTGCGGTCAGTTTATAATAGCATAGGTCATTTCCTTCGAGAATTCCAACATGATCTTATTATTGGAGCTCCTGTTACTTCATATCTTAATTTATCACAGTGGAAATGCTGGTGAATTTGGAAGGTAGAAAGATTTGTAACGTATTTATGTGGGAGAGTTCTGCGAGGCTGGTCTTGAATTATTAGATCTGTTTATTTGGTTTCTGAACCTAATTCAATTTGTTTTCTAAGCCCTGGATTAGTATATCTTGACATACAGTAGTATTGCTGAGTATGGCGCCAAGTAAACGTTTCAATCTGTTCCTATCTTATCGACTTACGTTTCACACTGATAAGAAACTTGTAAAAGAGGTTCTTCTTAATCGCTCATTATGGATTTGTAAAAGCCGTAATTATATGATTTATGAGAGAATATTTAGCTGTGTTTGCAGACTTTTAATCTTGGCGGTGATTTAAGATTACGAAAACTGTTGGGAATTTAAATTAAGTATGCTGAGCACATGAAATCGTTTCCGGCGACTAATCAGTCGCTGTTCATAGATTACGTTTTTAATTTTTTGACAGCAGTTCTTGTTACTTAGAAAGTGCGAAGTTTCTTAATTTGGTTCTAGGGAGAGAGTCTCGGTCAGCTTCCAAAATAGCAGCCCCAGGGGTTGTCGAAATTATGAATTCGTTGCGAGTAGTTCATACACAACATAACAGCGCTGAATCTAATTTACTAGTCATAGGAACCCTCGGTAGCACAAATATTTCCAATGATTATTAATTAATAATAGCATAAGGCTTACTGCCTAGCTGTAAATTTTGGTAGTGCAGCATAAATAGTGTTTGGAAACATATGGTAGTATTCGCAAGTGCATGAAAGGCAGTGAAAACTGCGGCGTTTAAAAATCCGTTCTAGTCCCTTGCAAAGACTGGCCTAAAAAGCTGTGACATAAGCAACTAGAATGACAAGCTTTGTGCCAGAAAATACTGACGCCTGCGTTCTTTCTCAGTGTATACACTTGAGGATCCGTCAGATTTTGGAACACGTGCAACTATTGATATTTGAGTGGCATTTGTCGGAAGGGAGGACGTCATTGAAATGTTTGGAGTGCAGGACATTTAGTTGCATTTTTCCTCATCACATGTCAGAGTTGTATCAGATTCTCGGAGCATGTAATTACCGGGGAGAGTTAAGAGTAATGTCAGCTTCTTACATATCGGATATTAGGTGGTGGCTGTTTGGGATGGGAGGGAGAATGGCTTACTTTGCTGAATGAGCCATTTGTAAGTTAGCGTACTATGTGTTTGTATGCAAAATATAATTACGTCACTAGGATTTCTTTTTGTGACTTGTTGCTCTTTCTTACCCGCGTTGTTGATCTGCTTGCGTCTCTGTCTTATTCCTAGGGACTTGACTCATTCCCACTTGTTGCTTGCAAGAGCTCTGTTGAAATAGATTGCTAGGAGTCGGATGAAGAAAATATTTAGTGGTGGTTAGTGGGTAGTAGGGTTTGGTGAATATTGCGGGAGTTGATGTTCCCTCCTGGTTTTACCCTTCAATTTGAATACTGCATGTATCAGCCCGAGTGTGTTTTCTGCTGCCTGAGTTAGGGAACATATCGGGGGAGAGTGGAAGAGAGATAAACGAGAGCTCGAGACAATTTTGGCACGTGGAAAGACTAATGACAAGCGCTCATCCATTACAATCCTGTCGTCCCAAGCAAACTACAACGTTCCCCTGTGGCCATTGAGCATTAAATAGGGAATCCCATGTTTTTCTTTCCCCTACAATTAATTTCGTTGACAGACTCCCATCCTGTCATATCCACCGTTGGTGGAGTATTACACATATTGCAACACATTTCTCAATCCTCTCCCGCGTTTCTTCCGTATGCTCTCTTTCTTCTTCGTCAGCGTCTGACCTTTTCGGGGGTAGAGGCAACAGCGCCCCGAAGAAACTACTCAAGTCACCGAATTTTCTTCCGTTACAGTTCTTAAAAGCGTAAATGGCGTGTTTATGTTTATGGTAACATCCTAAGGGACTCCCTTCATCCCTCTGTCTGATGCGGTGTAGCGATTCGGGAATATTCTACCAACGACAAACGAAACATTTCCCGGCAGCTTCTCCTTCATAACTCAACGCCTAGCTAGAATACAGAGGGTTCACACCTTCCTCGACCAAAGAGAGAGCGGGTGCTTCCTCTCCCAGTCTCCGAACAGGGTCCGGGGGAACACTAAAACCTAGCACCCTTTTCGCTACTCGACCTTCATTTCCCGCATCATCCTTCTCCTGTGTGTCATTCTGCCGTGGAGCGTTAAGTAAATCTCTAAGCAAAAGCGAAACGATTATTTTACATATGACTGCAAAGATCAGTAGTGAAACGTTTCTTCAAACCAAGGATGGTTTAAAAAATTAGACATGACATCATACATCTTCCGCACACTCAACGACTCAAACTATCTTCCTAGCATCATCGACACCCTCAACCATGTAAAATATAACCATTTATTCTTCTGACTTCCTGCGCTTTTGAGTTTACGTTGAGCGCTTCGTTCAAAATGATTTTCGCGCCTGTCTCCAAGGCCTCAAGCAAGTCTTGAAGAACATTTAAAAGCTGAGGTAGTGAGCGCTTGAGACAGGGAGGGCTACAAAATAAGGCTTTTAAATCAACTTTCTTTGCATTTCCTATAAAAACCCATACAAAGATCATCAACCTGCCGCGGCTAGATCTGATGATAGAGTACAAGAGAGGAAAAGAGGAATCCGCGCAGTTTTCGTCATGCTTTCTTCTCTATCTTTCAAGATTCACTCTGATTTTTGTACGCTTTAAATTCTATGGTTTCCTTGAGGATTGGTACTCTTGCCACGTTCAAGGAACTCGTTGACGGCTGAGATTTGATGAATGATTTTTGTTATCTAATTTCCAGAAGAGGCTAGTCACGAGGTGGAGAATCTGTTTCCGAGGATATTTTCCAATTCTGCCACCGCTGGATTGTATCATGGCGGGGGCGGAGGAGCTTCGACAGGAGGAGGATCCGTCACACAGCCCCGAAATTCTCAAGATCCTTACCCGCCGCCATCCATTAATCAACCCTATGTAGGAGAAGTCCCTCATCACGGACCTCTGTATTACTCTAATCATGCCAGCCTTAAACCTTCCAGAACTACACCCTATTCAAGATCAGCTGACCCTTACTTTAGCGTCTATCAAAATTTCTACAGACCTTCACCCCTACCCAATACCTATGATTCGAGGTAAAACAAAACCATGGAGCTCTATATCTGCCTTATTCTGAAAGACTTGAACCCCCTCCGTCTCCTCACGTGTCCAGCTGTTAACCGTCTTTACTTTTCTCTGGAAGAGAGAAAATATCCAATTTTCTGAAGCTGCATACCTGCGTGGCTATGTACTTTAAGTGAACTTATTAAATATACATTTGTGCCTTTCAATCTAATCTGATTGACGGAATTTTCTTCGCAATTATACGCAAAATTGGTCAAACATGTATCTCAACTGTTGGATATATAATTTCGATGCTTATAACCAGAGCAACTTAAAATTAATTTGGAAATTAAATAACCTAACGTTAATTGGAATGTACCAAGATAGACAGTATTGGTGTTGCAAATTGGTACGCATGCGTGCCATACCCATACCGGAAGTGAGATTACTCCAGGACGACGCTTTACTAGCTTCTTCTTTGATATGGTTGCTATTTAAATAAGTCAAGTTATCACGTGAAAAAATTACGACAATATATAATTAATCGATCGCAAGAATCATTTTATTCGAAATTCTGTTGGATGATAATGGAAAGAGCGAACTGAAAGTTTTTTTATACCAAACTATTCTAGATTCCTAGACCTAACTTGCACGTTTCTCGATTGTAAATTTAATCAGTGTATATACATAGTTTGACTTGAATGTAAATAATATATAATGCTAAGACGTGTAATCATTTTATAAATAAATCATGCAAAGGAGCGAATTGAAATAATGCAATCAATTATTGGAATAGTCAGCATCAATACTGTTACGTCGGGAATGTCACCCATAAGGCTGATTATGCTTGAAAGTTATCCATTCGCCCCCTTCGTGACAGTGACAAGTAGGAGAAAGTCTTTAGTAGAGGTGGCAGATTCAACGCATCCATGAGCGCATTCATGCCTCTGCTCAGCGTGTAAGTTAACTCTGTACTTGTTCCCATCTCTTGACACGGTTCTTGCATGACCCCGGCGGGTAGTACGGATGGGCGGAATTACATCATAGCTTCCAGATTGTGTCTTTGAATACTACTTGTTTAAAAACTCCACCGAGTCTGCAACGATCCGTGTTCTTTTCCAGCACCATGCTTGAGATGAGATGCGCTCGGAGAGACAGGCTCGCGGCTCACTATGGATTTGTGTATAATTATTCCAGTTACCATGATTCTTTTTGCCATATTCCAGCCATTTGGATTACCGCATGCTGTAGCTATAATACGCATCCTGTGCTTCGCATCATTCAAAGGCAAATATATTGCCCCTTCCTTTCTACTTTAATTTCGTTTTTTCAAAACCTTTTCTCATGAATTCAGCTAGCAGATCCGATTCCAGAGAAGCGTACTTGTAATACTACTTCAATAAAACATCCAGTGAAACTCCTAACTTTCCTCTCACTCATGAAACGAGGCCAGGCGCTAAAACCCACAGTTTGTATTATAAAGATACACTTTATGCAATTAGTGGCCAGTATTTATATTTCGAGCTGTTTTTTTCGCCCAAAAAGAAGTCATAATCATGAGTTGAAATAACTTCTCAAAGCTTTTACAATACTTCCACCCTTACTCCATCGTTCTCCTGGTACTCTCTGATTCAAATCGTTTGTTGTAAGCATTGACTCCCTAAGGATATAATATGCTACAAGCTGGACATGCTGGCTTGGATGCCACAAAGGGACGGATCTCAACACCCAAAAGAGCCCCCCCCAACTTCCCTGAAATAATTACTTATTTTAAGTGGGGCAAGCGCCTCTTCTCACCCGGCCAGACACCCATAACCACCCTGTCTCCTTGGATCATTCTCGCGTAGCGACCACCATACGTTTTTCCACTCAAGTGTCTAAACATTTTTCCTTCTCAAAATTTACCGTCTCTAAACGTTGTCAACTTTTGGGATACCACACAGATTACAGTTTTCTGGTGACTTTCCCTTGATTTTAAAACTACTGATGGATTGCCTTGAAATCCAGATTCTGTGTTGAGTATATATATATATATATATATATATATATATATAATTGAGACGCTCGCTCATTAAGCTGAGTATTCCAGTTCTAGCACAGAATAGTGTTGCAGTGAGGGTACAATATACAATTCTGTCATGTTTTTGATTGCCTTCAAGAATAGCTTGATCTATCAGAATGTAATGATGTTGCATCTATAGTAAAATTGTGTAACAACTAAGAAGCTTTCAATAATTTTTCAAGTATATATCAATTGGTTGGGAGGATTAGAACCAGGAATTTTACGATATGGAAACGTGGAGAAGAGTCCAGCGTCCCCGTTACTAAAGGTTTGCACGGAGTTTCACAGATTTTGAAAGCCAAGAGTTGATCAAGTACATGAAAACTATTTGCGGTAATAGTTTGTGGGATGCCAGAGAGAGATTTAGAAAGAGTTTAAAAAAGATGTATACAAAGTTTCGATGATGTGGTGGGCTGAAAGGCGAGTGGTTGAGAAACAGAGATGGTAGTTAATGGTGAAGTGGATGTGTTTACACGATATGGAGATTAACCAGAGTCGCCTCTATTCACAGCTTCACACTCTACCATAGCATCCCCCCCACCCTTTGAGTCTTTGCAAATGTAAATCCCCACTACTACAAATGAATTATGGGCACAAACTGTAATTTCTAATCCCGGAGCTTCTTCCACACGTTAGTGAAAGATAGACAACACGTTCATACTTCAATCTCAACCAAATCTCACTCGCCCACCCTCATTAACGCTCAACCCAATCATCTCCACCACATGATATCCTCAACCTTTCAGTGTAACTCATCCTTTTATGAGCCCTCGTCAAGAGACTAGGTCTTCTCAACTTTTACCTTTTACCTTATGGCAATCCATTACTTTCCAATACTCCTCCCACCCCCTCCCGTGTGTTGTTGCTTAATGCTTGTTGCCGCTTATTATAAACTCTTCTTAATGCAAGCTTTCACCACCGGTATGCACAACTACCTCATAGCCCACGCCCCACGCAACGCAGCCTGCATTTCTCTGACTTTTGCTCAATTTAAGCTCCCTTCAGACAAAGTTTGGTTGTAAGATGGTTGGACATTGGACGTTGGACTACTGCCGTAATTTCATAAGAGTTTTCTTGAAATGCTTGAGATGATTTAGAAAAACTTCTTGAAGCAGAAAAGAGATGGATCGCCGCGCGTATGTATTAACAAAGCATTATGTCAAGCAGTACCACTTTCTCCACCAACCCAAGCCAGCTCATTTCTCCGCTCGTTACTTCTCAATTTTTTCGCGAAATAAAGCAAGCCAGATAAACGGCATAAACTCAAGGCTATGAGGAAGAAAAATTCAGGCTATCTTTCCGGAGCGTAAATGTTTTTTTCCACATCTTCAGTCCAATTTCTTCCCGTTTCTTCCTATCATTCCGCCGTAACATTTCTACCCAAAATACATTAAGAGTACCCGAAGAAAACTTTATTACCATACAAAAAACAAACATTTCCTCTCAAAGAAAACCAGGTGCGCTCTTCCCTCTCATCTAGTCATATCCTTCTCAATTTCCATATACTCCACTTCATCGCTTGTCACAACCCCTTCATCACCAAACTAATGTATCATCTTCAAAATCTTTAAGCGCGTTGCTCTTCCCTTCCTGTTTTCCACATCCAATATTGTTTTCAACCTAATGTAAGACAGCCTACACAAGATTCTTGGCTTCAAATTATCATGACAGCAACTAGTGCTGTCATGTAATTCCAAGGTGAGATTAATTCATCGACTTTCACCACCCAAGTGGATGAATGAACATTGTTAGATATGTTTGTATCTGCTTTCATCCTGTTCAGTGTTCTATAAGTTCCTGGTCTGGCCTTCCCTGAGAGAGAATCCCGCAGAATACTCATAATTAACTGAACTCAAGCCTCGCTGCTTTTACATTCTTTACCTCAGATTGAAGCGACTTTAGTTTTCGTTTCTCCTAATTCATTCATCTGCGTCCGTATTTTAACAGAGTACGCGTTGATAACTTCCAGTGATCTTAGAGAAGGAACGGAAACCTTGCATTGGGGATCGCCTCTCCAGCGTACAATTCTCATTCAAAGGTCTTCTGAGGCATGTCCGGAGGGTGGAATGTGTGTCGTCCGTCCAGGCTGAGACAGCAAGACTCAAAAAGGTTACGACATCCCATTGGAGTAAGGATGAATTACAATGATACATTTGGTTCGTCTGCCTGAGGGACTAAAGCAAACTTTTGACTTCCTCCGAGTATCGAATGACGATACTTGTTCTTGTTTGTGGAAATCTGTCATATTTCACGCATCGCTAAGTAAACATGCAAACCATCTTTCCCACCAGACTTCACGCCGAGAAAATTCATGAGCTGTTGGAACCGTGTCGTACTGAACAACTGAGCTATCATCTTAACCGATTAGTTTTCTTCCTTTCACATGCGATGCAAAGTCTGCTCCCCCACTGCTGACCATACGGTATCCTTGTATCTGCGTCCCTTTTCCATGTCCATGTCACGTCCTTCGAAATGTTTCCTTTAGGGACACCCAGGATAGTGTGTATTCTTAACATTCTAAAACCACGATACAACATCAATACTAACCTCAAAAAAAGATACATTTCCTTTCCTCCGCCTCCATTAATTATCTTAGTTCCATTAAAAGGGAAGCTTATTTTCTATAAACATTAGAAAAAGTTTCTAAACCGATATCCATTCGTCCTACCAGTTGGTTTAGAGATTGGTTCAACGTTTGGGAGAAGGATGAAGCCAGAAAGACATTTTTGTCGATGTCGTCTCTGTTACGGTGAAGAACGGGATGTACAACAAGCCAGCATCATCATTCCAAATTCCGGGAAGTACTTAAAATGGCTACAGTATTTAATATTTCTCCTTGATTTCTGAATGCAAAACGTTATAGCAGGAGTCGGCGACGTTGGGTGGTGGAGAGTACAACGTTTGTAGGGGAATAGGGGATAATCTTACACAACAATCTAGTAGCCGCTCAATAACTGAATTTCTTTACTATCAAAGGATTTGCTTACAACCATTGCTTATTACAAATCAATTTAATTCTGACTGTCGTCACATATTCTGCAAACTTTTGACATTCACCTGAACATGAAATCAGTCTTATCGTGTAGCTATAACTTTTAGGTTTATAATTGTAGATGGAATGAGGAGGCCAATTCTGTAATAGAACAAGACTAAGAAATTAATTTGCTTTGCTTTTTAAATCATTCATAAAATTATCCGCTATGATTCCTGCCTGAACAGTATGTAAAAATTTCACCAAGCATAAACTACTCATGCTGAGATTATTTAAGTGTGAGAATGCTTTAATCGTTCGCATCCAATTCGGTTTAGACTTAGGTAATTTTTTACAAAAAAATCTTACCACTCTTCAAATTCATGAAGGGTCTACTTTGATAGCACATGTTCTCAAAACACATGTACACAAAAGGAAAACATGCGGTTTCCGGAAACACGAATGGATTCAGAACAAAGAAAAGAAGGTTAGATAAAATAATTAGCTTATTTAATTCGATCACGTACATTCTTCTTGACTACGTCTTACACAACGAGCCACTTTTCTTTTAAACTCAGCATAGTTGTCCCTCCATTCTTTCTGTGAATACAAAAAAAATAGACCACAATTGTAATCTTACAGATCTCAGTGACAATATTAGATAAGCAAGACTACAATAATCAGTTTATAACTTACAGCAGCATCAACGTTAGCAGGACTTTCGTCGTTCGGATCGGCTAACATGGAAATGACTGATATGAGAATCGTCTCGACCGTGTGAACAGGTAACCATCTCTCGGAAGCTTTTTCATAACCCCACTTGTCATCTCCAGGCTCGTGCAAAATTGAAATACATACATCTCCACTTTTGTCAACTGCAACAAGATTCAAATTAATGAATACACGTTAATATTACTTATTAAATACGCTTTAAGAGCTTGTAGGAAAATATTAAGTTGAAGACGCCAAAGGTCCAATCGACTTACTATTAGGATGCCATATTTCCGTAATAAATTTCATTTTCGGAGGACGAAGAGGGTATTCACGAGGGAAGTATAAATGCGCCTTGAAAAATCCTCCTTCACTGTAATACAAGTCAGTATGCATGTTTTAGTTCATACATATTCACACTTACACAAATTCCAACTCGTAGTTTCAACTGCATTGATGTAATTCAGATTTCATCTTTCCCATCTATTTAACTCTGCGGTGAAGACATAAGACCCTTAACTACTGCAATTTTAAGCGAAACTCTACTTTGCAATGACCTAATCATACTCGATATACGTTATTTCCGATTTATAACTTCACACAGCATTTGTAGAAATTGGGTCCTCGTGACCACGCTTCTGATACGATCCCCACCTTTACAACTTGCCTACTCGAACTCTTCCCATTTTATAAGCCTAGAAGTAGACTGCTGGAAGAAATTTATACAAAACTGAAACGTATTTTTATAACATTAGTTACAGAGATCAAGTAATTTCAAACAACTTCCAACAAAGCTTAGTAAATTCTCCACTAAATAGACTTAAATCGGCAATCTCTACTTGGGAAACGATAAGTACTCACTCCAATCCCCATCATTTTGAATGACCACTATCGACCATGATGGACCATGCCCTACTATAAGCCCATTTTACCGTAACTGTAAGTGCTGAAAGTTGATACACAAAAAGAGTGAATGTGAATTAGGAATCTCTTGAGAAAGTTGAATAAAGTGCACAAAACTCAACCCAAGTCAAATGAACGTAGCCCTTGTACATTGTACATGAAATCTATTTGAGTTTGATTCCCTCAAAAGGCGCTATCGCTAAACCTGTTCATTTACTACAAATACAATATTGAATGTATTGAATTAACGGGTCACTTACTATAAAGTATCTGGCGGACCTATTATTAGAACTTCCCATCGATAAATATCATTGTCATCGATAAGCCCGGCGGAGAATCCTTCGACGGGATTTTTCATTAGCTCTGCAAGACAAGAAATAAAATCCAACTGTATAATGACAAATGTAACTTGAGATTCAATTCTCAAAATGGCTGAAGCCCCACAGTTACCGTATTTCCACACCATTGTAACATATCAAGTTCGAATAAAACGTTCTTACCAGCGAGCTGCTTGCGGAGCAAGAGGGATGACTGCGTATCAGACATCAAAATAACGCACAGTTGAAAGTTGACGTTCTGAGATTCCTAAATCTAAACTTAAAAACTTAAGTGACGGCTCCGGTTGTTCAACGATTTCTTGACTTCACTCCTCTTTTTCTCAGGTATATTATTCAGGATACGAGTGTTCGATTCAGGATTTTTTCTTTGTCTTAACCACTCAACTCTTTACTTCCTGCAAACAACCCACAAATAAAAGTATTTTTAAAATTCAATTCAAAATGTACTTTAATTCTTCAACTGTGAAACAGATTCCCCAGTAAAACCTCCATGCAGCTATCTACAGCTTCATAGCAAATATGACAGTCATTGCAGCAAATTACGGTAGTATCTCTTAGTAATCCATATCCTTTCTCAGTAGTATTGGCTAATGTTGCTTATAATTCATTCAATTTTGACACATACACATATACTTATCCAATGTCCAACAAAGGAATTAACGACCTAAGCTCCTACTATCAAATATTTGTTAAGACTAGCGTCGTGACTCCAAGAAGCTGTCGTGTCACCTCATTCTACAAACACTTCCCGAATCAAGAATCGTAATTCTCCTCCACTCTTTATAATTAAATTTAAGGAACTTAAATCACCTTGTCGAACAATCAAACGCGCTCCAGAATCATGTCTAACTAGCTGCAGACCAATATTATTTCTAAACTCCTTTAAATACATAGAACATGCCACCAAGGAGAATCAGCTGCGTTTTTGCAAAAGCAATTTCCATGCGACTCTCCAGCTCTACACGAAAGCTATCAATGAACCGCATTTGTAATTTACATTACCAGAATACCGGTAACACTAAAACTGTATCTTACTTTACAATTACCAATTCAGGCCGAGCTCAGAAACTTGAACACCTACTCTAAAATGTCACCCTCAAGCTAATCAAACCCCACTTTGCAATTCAAATCGTTATTGCTGCTTCTAAATACTTCTCACGACTACAAAGAAAGAAAGAGGATGAGACTATGAGTAAATACTTTTACTACAATATTACTCTTTTCATACCCTGACTCATGTTACGTTGTTGGATTGTATGCGTTTATACGTTGAAGTGGTGGTCTAACGTATGCATTTTTCTTTCTTCCCAGGCATGCAACCTCTGGATCAAAGAAGAATAAAGAACCTTACTTTGTATTTGCAAAAGTTTAGCACATATAAAGAATTATCAGCAATGTATAGTTGATAGTATGGTCATAAGTGCAGCCAGAATCGGTAATATCCGACTGGTGTTTGCAGACAAATACTAATAGTAATACTACTGAACTATAATCCTAACTTCCTAAGAATACTTTCGAGGAAACTCCACAAAATCCGAGACACAATTAACAATTACCTACACTTCAACTTCACCCGGTAACAATGTCCCCATGTATTACTAGAAAGGACAATGTGAATGTGATCCTGGATAAAAACACCTGGCTGCAATAGCCTAATCCTGAATCTTTTCCCTCACCCTTTAATCCTTGATTAATAATTAGGTAAAACTCACTTACTAAATACTATTTCTTCACTGGGATAGATTTACCCGATGCAATTCTTCCAGCAACAACTCCTCCCGTCCTTCTCTGACGGTTAATGAGCTGGTTTATATTGTTGTATTCTTCTTCTTCTTGTCCCAGAAAATCCCTGCAATTTAATCGGCAAACTCTCGTATTCAATACCAGTACCCGACAACGACCATAGAGTAAAAAGGCTTAATAATAATCCAGCCAGTTCACAGGCAGACACACTCTTTTGAGCTTAGTACTCCTATCCTAATAGCTATATAGCTCTCCCGAACTTTCCGCCGCTTATTACCTTACACAGAATACAGGCTTGAGAACGAGAACCAGTGAGCCGAGCCGCAGGATTTTGTATTACTATTATGTATCCCTGTGTAGACAGAGACAGACGGCTGGTGTAATTATAAACGCATGTATTTTTTTCAAACTTCTCTACTTTTGGAACATTCAACTTTTGTTCACGCACACAAGAGAAAGACTTTTAGGCCGAAAAATTCCTCAAACTCGATGGCTTAGGGTAGATCCACCTTTTACGTCATTATGCGTCATCTCCCAGCCCTTCCACCGTCTCCATCCTCTTCCACACAGCCTTACCTTATCTAGCCTCTGCACAGACACGGAAGTAACCAGGCTGATGGACCCTTCAACAGCTTCCAATATTTCCCCCTGCCGGTTTCAGCTTCTTTTTTTTTCCTCCATAGATGTCAGCTCGGTCTTCTCTCTCCTGCCACAGGTAGGTTTAGGTGCGATTTGTTCACGACGGTATTGAATGGGGAAGTAACTGGCCGCGGCTAGTAACCGTAGAGTCTAACTTATATATGTGAAACTCCTGGGTTGGGTTGAGCTGACTGTTACTTGCTTTTTCTAGACTAGACGGATAGAAAGAAGGCATGGATGCATGGGAGGAGTCGGCCAGAAATCTTGAGTATCATCCCCTGTTTATACATTTGGGTATACAAGGAGGAAATTCGGACAACAACGGCCTAAAATATAACATTACTTCATACTTTGTAGACATTCTTGCTTGCCTTGTCAACGTTTTCTTTGTGTTTGCCTTGAGGAGAAATTTGAGTAAATTATGAATTTCACTTGAATTTCTAAATATTCCTGGGATTAAAGCTAATTTTCTATCTGCCATTGCAGCTGCCGCGATTAGGTTGTAAGGGAAATCCTGCTGGGATAATATGAGCCAGAGGGAACGTTTACAATCGCCTCCGTTGAAAAGAA
Organism: Sminthurides aquaticus; assembly: GCA_906901655.1. Lineage (NCBI taxonomy): Eukaryota > Metazoa > Arthropoda > Collembola > Symphypleona > Sminthurididae > Sminthurides > Sminthurides aquaticus. The sequence continues at coordinate 2,871,103 of CAJQTT010000001.1, forward strand.
GCGCCATCTGGATTCTTGAGTTTCAGGATAAAGGCTAATGAAAGTGCTACTTTTCCTCTAAAAATGAAAGCAGGATACATTAATGCGAGTAGTCAAAAACTCTGAAAGCCGTTTTAAAGATGACTGGAGGTTTGCAAGGCCCCAGCTCCACTATGAAAATGGACTGGTTTCGTAGCGACAGAGATCCCATAGTAACACACTGGAACGTTCACATTATGAATGAGTATCAAACCAGTCCATTTTCATAGTGGAGCTGAAGCCTAACTCGCTTGTGTTACTAATTACAAATAATCTGTTGCATGGAATAGAAGGGAAGAGCTAAAATTCAAGTCTGAGAATATATAGATCGAGGAGCAATCAACTTCGATTTGGCGAGGTCTAATATATTTGTATGACTATGGAATCCCGTTCTTGGGGGGCTCCTTTTCTAACGGAAACATTTCTCCTTTTACGAGATTGTTACTACGATACGGTTACTATGGAGATGACAATACGATAGAAAATTTTATGATTGTAGATTTCTTTGAACCCTAATCTGGTTTGTAAAAGCATTAAAATATATTAAACCGCCATAATTTATCGTATTTATTAATTTATTTGAGATGATATAAAATTACATTTTACGAATATCTTCATATGTATATAATAATATTTTTTGAATGTGCTTCGTTTTATATTCATAATAACTCATCCAACTACAATATCGCTAGCGAAATTAACTGGGTTTGAGGGAAATGAGTAACTTTACGTTAGAGTAAGTCGAGGCTAATCATTCATGTGTAGGGGCTCTGGAAGATTTAATCGCAGCCGATCTGCGCAAGGAATTGCTATGGGAAGATTATTGACCAGAATTTGAGTTTTCCTAACGGCTACGCCTCTGTTCAAGTTTGGAGTTGATTGGTTAAGGATCAGGAAGCTTGGCTGGGAGATGAAGCAGGTCTGTAATGATCCCGATGAGCGCATCCAGCAGGATACGACACACGAGAAAAAGGATATCGCTTCATTTACACATCAATTATAACTTGCCAAAGTGGAATCTATAAATTTTCCATGGTTAAATAACCAAGTCACTCTCTTTTTCGTAACCATATATTGTAATCAGCAATAGTTGAGGACGTAGCATTTTGTTAAAGTGTGAAGATTTCAACATTCAGCTGGTAGGATCAGATAAGTCTCCAGGTTCAGGGTATTCGAAGAGAAGACAGGATCTCGATTGCCATTGTTAAAAGACTAAAGATTTCGATTATAGCATTCGGACTTATTCCCATCCAGCTCCGAATGCTTTAACTTCCTTCCATGATCATGTTTATCATGTCAAAGTAAATGAGGGTTTCAATGAGTGCGTATTTCTGAGGCGGTATATGTAGTATGTAAGCAGGAGCTATTTCACGCATTTACTTGCCAGGCGTGGTGAAACGGTGAAAGCAAGCTTACTCCTTACGAGGTTGAATCCTTTGCTTACTTATTTTTTAATCCTTTAATTGTTTTTCAAGGTTGTTTACTTGAAGGTGTTAGCTGTAATGCCATACACAGTTTGTGGAAAATACAAGCCATTCCCTCGCTACTGTTGACTTTATTCTTTGCAGTCTCTAAACTTTCTCCTTGTGATTATTTCTTTATGTTCTCTCAAAGTTGTAGTTGGTTTGGAAAGTTGGTGCTCAGCCTCGTTCTTGCTTTCTTCTCTAAGGTTAAAGCGTCGTAAAAATTGTCGTAGTCTCTTCTCTTAACTTCTTCCATCCAACATGATATGTGTTACGCAGTAAATCCTGACTTGTGGTTTTTATTACTTTGCCAGTTGATAGCTTTCTCCCCTTCCAAAGTAGAGCTGTGCAAATGTACGATAATCACCCAGTTAAGTATTGCTCCCTGGAATCGAGTTATGCATGTTGGCTGATTTCTGTAGACATCGAAAAAAAGGAAAGGATATAATAGAAGAGGGAATAAGGCCTCTGAAGAAAACCTTTAGTGAGGTTGGGGGGGAATTTATCTTGGACGTTAAAGGTTGGAAATACTTGGGTAAAAAAGCTTTTAAGTATGACATCGAGGATGGAGGGAGGATGAGATGATGAAATGGATGAGGACTGTCTGTTTGTGAGCTTGTCTTGTTAGCTTGCGTATGTGCTTTTAGTGTCGGAGGCTGGGATAATTAACCTCGACATGCTGTAAGTTTCTCAAGTTTCTCTTAGCGTGTCGTGTTGTTGATCTAGACTTGGTAGACTTGGTTTGTTTCTCGGTATTTACTTTCCTTGCTTGATTCCTGTTGGATTAGCTTGGGAGTGGATGGAGGGAAGCAGTGTATGTGTACGCCACTTTGTGTACATACGTTCATACTTGGCTTTTAGTTAATAGCTTTGGTGTACGTCCCTATCTTTGTTTCCTCAAGATAATCCTTTGGGAAGGTATGGGGAGGAAGAAGCGTTGGCAATTGGAGTGATAGATAGCGCAGCGGATGGTAAAAGATTTAGCTTATGCATGTAATGATTATTGCTTAGGAAATTATAAGGTTTTATAATATTGAAACTTGGCTTATTAGTATTATGCTACTTAATGTACTGGCTCCTTCTCGTGCCGAGCGAGAGAGAGATAGATCACATTCTAATTATACAAGAGTTGTAATTAATCAATTAGTTAGAAACATCTAAGTTCCCCGTCGTTAAGATGCAGAATACTCTTGACTGGATAAGGCTGCGCTGGACGTGTTCTCACTAGTGGCTCCCCCTGGTGCAACATTTTCCAAGGACTGGGACTGGGACGATCGGCTCCATTGCCGAACAAAACTGATACGGGAGAAAATGGATTTCTTTCCCGAAGGCAAGACACTTATAGAATCTGCACTATCATGTCGCCGTGTTAACTTTTCTCGGTCTGTTTCACTGAGTGCACGTAAGGAAGAACCGAAAGAAGGCAGTTTGCTCCGTTTTTCTTGTCCAAGGCTGATTTGGCGCTTGACGCGGCCCCGTTTCCAGCTTCCACTAAGCTTAGCAAGCTCTTTGCGCTCTCCTGGACTAATTTCAGCTGCGGCAGGTGAGAATCTTCGGCTGGCAAGGCCACTACTTCCACTAGCGATAGCTGTCTCTAAAGCGCTTGCATCCAACAGTGCCTCGTCCCTTCCGTAGGCGGCGGTAGAGGCGGATGATGAGGGTTTTCTTACAAGCGCGCTTCGCTCACTCTTGGAACTTTGTTCACTTTTTTCGTCGGAGCTGACACTATGAGGGCGGTGGGCAGAGGGGCCGGCTGCAACATAGCCCGCCCCCACGTCCACACTGTAAGCTTTAAATAATTTCTTGATTTTCCTAGCTTTCTTCTCCAGGACCGACTCCAGGACATCAATCTCAGTATGTGAGAGACTTCGCTCGTTCATGACGAAATTCATCTCTTCAATATCCCGTTCAAGCTTCTCTAATTCGGAATCAGCTCCACTAGAGGTCCCAACACCGCCCTCCTTCACTTCTTCCATCCGCTCCATTTGTTCCGCAAGCATTTGAACTTCCCAGTTTTTATTGTTGTAGGCAGTGATGTCTTCGGAGGATGCAGAGGAAGAGCTCTCTTCCCCCTCATCATCAGCAAATTTGTCCTCCCCCATGGACACGCTTCGTTTGGCTTCTATAGATTTCTTGGGAGCTTCGATGACAGTATTTGAGCGTACAAGCTTCCGCATGGATTCCTCATCAGATGATGAACTAGTGGAATCATATTCCGTAGATGTGCTCCCGATATCCAGAACAAAGGAGTCCTCATCCACCGTTGCTGCTTTAGAATTTGCATCTCGATGGAATTCCAGCTCCCAAAGCGGTATTGAGCCGGAGAATCCACTATATTCAAGGCATTCCTCGTGAGAAATGTGCGTTCTGTCCCAGGATCCTTTCTCTCCCTCCCCTCTCGTATCCACTTCCTCCTCATCCCCGTCATCATCCACGCGAAAATCACTCCTGTCAACATCTCTAGTTTCACTCCCACTATCGGACGGTTTAAACACTTCATCATCGTCGTAATCATTACTAAATTTCCCATCATCACCCCTTCCCCCGGCTCGAAATTGCCCCCCGTTTAAATCTGCTCCGCTCACAAGATAACGCCGCATAGACTCTTCTCCCTCGCGAATATTTTCCCGCTCAACAAGCTCATTTATCTTGGCCTCCAGCGTAGAAATTATGATATCACGTTCCCGGATTTCCTCTTGGAGAGTGCAGAACTTGTTTTGGAACACACTCTGAACACCACTCATTTCTTTTGCAACCATTTGGCGAAGACTGTCCAGGACATTAGGCGACCCTTCCGCAGGGACAGCTCCTCCAAGATCGACTTCCGCCTGAAAGAATAATAAATTTCTCTTTAAGATCCCCTTTATCACGTGCGCCTTCCGCAATATTCTTGATTTTGGTTTCCGGCAGCAAGGAGTTTTACTTCATACGCCTCTACATTCCAGCCGTGTAGCACATACCTGTGTTCCAGAGGACTCGGATTCCGGCATGGAGAAGGACGGGAGGGATGTAAGTGGGGCGGGAATCCCAAGAGGAACATCAGTAGCGTCAGGTGATTGTTGTATTGCGACCCGATGGAAAGTAACATTTTTCGATAATTTTTTATGCCTAGCAGCATATCCTTCGATAGTCGGAGCACTAAGTAAATTATAGTCAATAGGGACACTTGTGTCAGTTGCCACATTATCTTTGTCGCCATTCTCTGACCTCGAACCGTCGTCCTGGGAACTATTCAGAGAATTCGACTCTTGTTCTGCCAGTCTTTTTAGAATACTTTTTAAATTTAGCCTCTCGGGTGTATCGTTACTATCGGGCGAAATTGCTGTAGTCGTACACAAATTCCCGCTATCAGGACACCCGAAGATGTTCCAACTTTTTTCCCCTGAAGCATTTATCAAATCCAACCCTCCCGTCCCAGTAACGCTTGAGCCGCTTCTGCCCGAGCCCGGGCCCCCCTTTCCTCCTCCACTTTCACCACTAATGTCACTTTGAACCCACCTCACGACCGCCGCCACTTGTTCCCCACTTGAAGGCTGGAGACGGATTTGGCTTTCACCTCCTAGACCCACACTTTCACCAGCTTCATGCATAGCATAATTAGCAGAACTGCTTTGCGTCCGCCTACCTAGTAGAGCACCATGTTTCCCCCCACTCCCACCAGCCCCACTTGAATCAGTCTCGTCGGCTCTCGTTGGATTTTCATTGGATCCTTCGCTCGTGCTTCGTGTAAGAGCAGAATTGCTAGTTTTACTCATGAGTAGCTGGGCAATTTTCTGTCGTTCGTTTAAAATCTTCAACTTTTTTATAAAGGGAAGTCTTGCATATTCAGGAGAGAGATCGTCAACGGATCCATACATTTTTTGACACTTTTTCTCTCGGAAACCGAGTGCGGAGGGTCGACGTCCACGTCCACGCGGTATGGAATGAATCACATACCTACCACCTCCCCCATCACTGCACGATCCACTTTCACCGCTTCTCCGTGAGCTAATTGTGCATTGACCTAATTCCGTTGATTCGTTATCACTTGAACTCCGGATTGGACATGTAGCTTTCTTAAGTTCAATACTTCCGCTCTGTTGGTCTCCAACGCTAGCGGAAGTTGAGGGTATCGTTGTGATGGGTGTAATCCGTCCAGGCCCTCCTGATCCCGATCCCTCCTTCTGGCTTACTTCTCCACCACGTCCTTTTCTTCCTCCTTCACCTGGAACCCAGGATTCATTAGATAATACTTTCCCACATTCCAATAACAAGTTTGGTGCTAACTCGCTCGAAACCTTAGAATGGGCAACAGCTCCAGTATTCTCTCCAGAAGACGAACAATTACCCTTAGTAGAGGTAGAGCTCATTGCCGTGACAGTGGACCATCCTTTTCCAAAGGCAGCTTTTTTGGGTTCTTCAGTCCGGCCGGTAGATCTCCCGCCCCCACTACCGTCCCACTTTTCTCCTCCCCCTCCTCCTGCTGTCCCTTCACTTACGTTCTTGTCCGGCTGCTGTTGCATCTTCTGCTGCTTGTCTTCTTTCATTTTGAGGAGTTTAAGGCGTTGCATAAGGGGTAATCCCGGACCGATGACTTCCGGTTCAGGGCTTGATAAAACGTTTCGCTCATTCGTAACGTGCATCCGCTTGCTCGGCATTATGGGAAGGCTACTTGAGGAGGAAGGCCCCGTTGACACCTCACCCCTCTCATCTTTCTCGTCACTCATCATAACGCTATGCATCCGCGTTAGAATCCCCCTGGAGCTGGAGTGACTGTCATTAAGGCTTTGTTCAGTGTTTTCTCTCCGCATCCGTCCCCCGCACCGCCCGCAGTCTCCCGCCTCACTTGAATCTTCTTTGCTATAAGTAAAAGTGGGATGAACGGAAAAAACATGTGTAAATTTTCTTTCAATTCCCACCTCCAACCACTACCGCACCGACGGACCACTCTTCCAAGCTGATACACGTACCCCTCCTCTTATCATTTCTCCTTTTCACATCTTTTCCGCGGCTCAGCCTCTCCGTCCTAGCTTTTCATCTTGTTACATTTCCCCCTTGCCCTTATCAATATTTAAATTCCCTACTTCCTATTCAAGACTCAACGAATATACACCTTCCCCTTCTTTCATTTTCTCTCTTTTCTTTTTATCCCTCTCTCAAAGCTCTTCCACTCGCAAAACTCTTTAAATCACCCTCTCATTTCTCTTGCTTTTCAAAATTTCAAAACTTTCTTCCAACTTATATGCTCACCGTGCCGCCGTCAGGCAAGGAGCCCCCCACTTAGGTATACATTTCTTGGAAGACGGACAAGCCACAAGCCCGCATCAGATTCAGCTTCTTGTAAGAAAGCCACATGGATCTGAAAAGTTTTTAGCCCTTTTTCCCGATTCAAATCTTCTTTTTTCTGCCCTCTCCCCGTTACGTTCCTCGTGTACCCCCGCCCGTCTTTAATGCCCCACTGCCCTGTAAAATTTAAAAACTTCTTTCCTCACTGCTACGCTTCATTTCACGCTTGTCTCTCCAGCACAATAAATCTCCCACGCCCCATTTCATCTTTAGCCCGGGGTAAATTTAAATTTTGCACGCTCTGACAAAGCAGAGAAGAGAACTCCTTTCCTCCTCTCCCACCTCCGAACATTAAATACCATGTGCTCCGCACTTTCTCCACTTATGCACACTAATGTTTTCTCTTTAATATTATCTCGACCATTTCCCAACTAACGACGACACTCAAGCTTCACGCTTTCTCTCTTATCACCTGGACTTGGCATCCTAACCTTGTTGCAAGCCAGGAATTGAAGCCCCTTCCCACATGTATGTAATCAACTTAGTAATTATTAACTTTTCCTCTTTTTCCCGAGCTTTTCCTTTATCCCATAACGTAATTACGGAGGGGAAATGTTTGTAGGAGGATGAGTCTCTGGAGGGAAAATAAGGGGACATTTCTAGGCTTGATTCCTCATTTCATTATTTTATCCCCTCAGGAGTAATGACTTGTTTTCTCTACTTATTCCCACCCATTTCTTTATCCATCGTTCTACTCTCCCCTTGAAACCAATACCATTTCAATAATCCAATTATCAAAGATTTAAGCATAAAACTCAATCAATTCACATCTTCCTAGATCCTATCCCGATTTCACTGATTAAATTCCCAGCATTTCCCCCGTTTCTCTTCCAATTTCCTTGTCTTCTATAGAATCCTTCTCTTGTCTTTTACCTCCTCCTACGCCAACTTTCACTGCTTTCTCTCTTCCTACTGCCTACTACTAAAAGGAAAATGTCTCTACTTGGCTCCACACTTTCTCCTCTTTTTTCTCCTACACACCAACTTGACGAGGACACGAAATATCAAGTGAGAAGGACAAGTTAGATTGCTCCGTATTCTGGACAAAGGGACTGGTAAGTGAGTGAAAGGACGGGGAGAGTAAGAAAGAAGGGAATGTGGAAACGGAATACAGGATCCTTCTACTCTTCCTTGCTGACTTGTTATCAGAGCGTGTTCCTCCACTGCATGGAGGAAGAGTAGAAGGTTTGCTTGTAATTTATTTAATTCCAGTTTCCCTCTTTCTCTGAAGCAGGATGGAGAAGAGTATCCTTCACATTTCAAATTTGCTCCATTCTCCTTTTATATATTTGTCATATTTCCATCCAATAACCTTCATCTCTGAACGTCTTGAACGACTTGAACTCTTGTTTGAGATTCTTGAGGATAATGTTGGAAATCCTCTGCTTTCTCCGCTCCTTTTCACCCACTATCCAGCCTCCGTCCGCAAAAACACGAGTATGCTTGGCCCGACCATAAAATTTCAATGACTCCCATTAAAAATGCAAAACTTGCTTCATATCTCTCTTCTCCTCCAATGTCTCACTTTCTCCTCCATTTCCTTTTCTCTGACTATTAGAATCTCTTACCTCGAATTGCTTCTTCGACTTCGGCGGATTGCATCCCGTAAAACCCGTACATCACTCCGGAGTTTCTCCACGATCCGCTTACCCGCGCCTTCCGTTTCAGGTGACTCCTTTCCCCGGCTCATCATACTTTCACTTCTTGTTAGGGTAATCTTTGATGACGCAGCCAAAAGCTTCGTCTCTGCTACCACCGCCCCTTTCTTGACAGGAGGAGCGTTGGCCTTACGAGCCTCCATCAGACGTTTTCTTCCCAGTGTTTGCAGAATATCCTAGCAGTTTTCAATATTATTCAATATAAGACGTCATTCACAAACAAAATTTTAAATCACACATCCCCGTCACCCGTCTATCCAGAAAACGATCCATCTGCCAAACTATAAACCAGAGTACTAGAACCGAAAGCCTCGATTGCGATGATGTATCGCACTACCAGCCTTCTTTACACTGCTTCCTGGAAATTCGGTTTGGAAACCAATTTTTATATCCAATTTTCCCCACTTGCCTCTTTTTTCCGCCCTGCCTGAACTCAATGTTGTTCAAATAGATGTGTGTGTCTGTGTATTAAGGTTTCACAGCTTGGTTTAAAAATGGATGGGCACAGATGAAGAATAATACGAGCCTTTAGGCTGGTCATGTTGGACTGTATGTATATGAGCTATGAGTTAAAGTTTTCTAGTTTCATGCCCTCCATTACCCCATTCCCCCTCATTAAAATGTCAAATCTAAATTCATTCTTTCGTGTTCTTAAGGTTCGTTCCAAGCTTTTACGTCCCGACTTACTTGTGCTTCGGGGTAATCTTTCATGGCAGCTAGAACATCTTCCCTGGACAGACTAAAAAGCTCCGAGTATCCTACGGATCGGACATCGGCTGTCCTCCTAAAAACGAGTAAAGAAAATTTCGGATTAGTAGAGCAATATCATAAAATGCATGAGGCGTATGTATAGTCTGTGGATATGTTACAAAATAAGGAGGTTTGATGCGGGTGGATGATTTATATATATATTTGGACATGGTTAAACTTACTTATTTAATCCGTCTAGGTTTAATATGCCGATTTCGCCAAAGAAATCTCCTGCTTGCATTGTCGTCAGCACTTTGCCAAGTTCACTGCAAAAGAGACAAATTTATATAAAACGTGACCAAAGGGTAAAGTCGAAGGAAAAAGCAACATCTACAGCGAGAACTGCCTCCTCTGACCCGTCTTTTCAGTATTCTCATCTTTGACTTTCTCCTCTTTATAGCTCATCAACTTTCTCTCTCTACTCCTTGCTTGAGGCTTGGTGGAGTCAGAGCCGGGGTGAGGTTGCTAGTTAGGATGTTAGTGGTGTAGAAAGGGAAGAAGGGTTCTCTGGGCCGACTTTCTAGCGAATCTCCCTCTCCCAAATCCATCCCTGTTTTCTCTTCTCACAAGCTAATTAGTCAACCCGACTTTCGTCAATCCACCAACACTCCCATTCGCCTCATAAATCCTCTTTGAGTAACAAAGGCTACTTGGCCCTCCACTACATCCACTTTCACCTCCCGCCTCCACTGAGTCACCACCAAGCCCAAGTGGGGACAACCCAAGAGTAGGGAGCAGGGATGCAGTCCTCGTAGGTAAAGCAAATTAGCTCAAGTTCCATCGTAGCTCGTAGATAAATGTCCCCAGTACTCAATCTTCCTTTCTCTTCTCTATCCCATTCTTCCTCCATCCTTTCGGGAGCTATCTACACGAATTTTTTTATTATTTATTTTTGGGACGCTGTCTCCCTCGTTCTCACTCACTCACTCCCTTCTCTCCTCTCGTATCGTCCTATCCGTATATCCTATCCGAATTGGATCCATCCGGGACAAATTCCATTAATTAGTAGGTCGCCAACGGGCTGTGACTTGCAGGGTGAGCAGGGCTCAAGCATTGGTGGAATTTAGTTTTTGTTTCCCATATTTCCCGATTTCTTCCATGGTACTAACATGTTTCTTTGCTCTTCTCCTTGGCTTGACAGAGGACACGAGCCAACATTTTTAGCTGGACCGAGACGAAGTCTAAGGGAAGCTTATGTAGAGCCGGTCAAATGCGAATTTATGCTTTTGGACCAGGGCCAAAAGTGTGCAAAAACTCTCGAAAACTTAAAAGGAAAAAGGTGTGAAAGTATGAGGAAATGTGAATTGAGAGGTGTATTTGACTTTCACATTCCCTAATTCCATTTATGCACACTTTTGGCCCTGGTCCAAAAGTGAGGAGTTGCATAAAGAGGGTGATGGGTGACTATAAAACGGTGAACGACTTTCCTCGCACTTTCAAATTCCCTAATTCCATATTTGCACACTTTTGGCCCTGGTCCAAAAGTGAGGAGTTGCATAAAGAGGGTGATGGGTGACTATAAAACGGTGAACGACTTTCTTCGCACTTTCACATTCCCTAATTCCATATTTGCACACTTTTGGCCCTGGTCCAAAAGTGAGGAGTTGCATAAAGAGGGTGATGGGTGACTATAAAACGGTGAACGACTTTCCTTGCACTTTCACATTCCCTAATTCCATATTTGCACACTTTTGGCCCTGGTCCAAAAGTGAGGAGTTGCATAAAGAGGGTGATGGGTGACTTTAAAACGGTGAACGACTTTCCTCGCACTTTCACATTCCATAGTTCCATATTTGCACACTTTTGGCCCTGGTCCAAAAGTGAGGAGTTGCATAAAGAGGGTGATGGGTGACTATAAAACGGTGAACGACTTTCCTCGCACTTTCAAATTCCCTAATTCCATATTTGCACACTTTTGGCCCTGGTCCAAAAGTGAGGAGTTGTATAAAGAGGGTGATGGGTGACTATAAAACGGTGAACGACTTTCCTCGCACTTTCACATTCCCTAATTCCATATTTGCACACTTTTGGCCCTGGTCCAAAAGTGAGGAGTTGTATAAAGAGGGTGATGGGTGACTATAAAACGGTGAACGATTTTCCTCGCACCTTCACATTCCCTAATTCCATATTTGCACACTTTTGGCCCTGGTCCAAAAGTGAGGAGTTGCATAAAGAGGGTGATGGGTGACTATAAAACGGTGAACGATTTTCCTCGCACCTTCACATTCCCTAATTCCATATTTACACACTTTTGGCCCTGGTCCAAAAGTGAGGAGTTGCATAAAGAGGGTGATGGGTGACTATAAAACGGTGAACGACTTTCCTCGCACTTTCACATTCCCTAATTCCATATTTGCACACTTTTGGCCCTGGTCCAAAAGTGAGGAGTTGCATAAAGAGGGTGATGGGTGACTATAAAACGGTGAACGACTTTCCTCGCACTTTCACATTCCCTAATTCCATATTTGCACACTTTTGGCCCTGGTCCAAAAGTAAGGAGTTGCATAAAGAGGGTGATGGGTGACTATAAAACGGTGAACGACTTTCCTCGCACTTTCAAATTCCCTAATTCCATATCTGCACACTTTTGGCCCTGGTCCAAAAGTGAGGAGTTGCATAAAGAGGGTGATGGGTGACCTTAAAACGGTGAACGACTTTCCTCGCACTTTCACATTCCCTAATTCCATATTTGCACACTTTTGGCCCTGGTCCAAAAGTGAGGAGTTGCATAAAGAGGGTGATGGGTGACCTTAAAACGGTGAACGACTTTCTTCGCACTTTCACATTCCCTAATTCCATATTTGCACACTTTTGGCCCTGGTCCAAAAGTGAGGAGTTGCATAAAGAGGGTGATGGGTGACTATAAAACGGTGAACGACTTTCCTCGCACTTTCAAATTCCCTAATTCCATATTTGCACACTTTTGGCCCTGGTCCAAAAGTGAGGAGTTGTATAAAGAGGGTGATGGGTGACTATAAAACGGTGAACGACTTTCCTCGCACTTTCACATTCCCTAATTCCATATTTGCACACTTTTGGCCCTGGTCCAAAAGTGAGGAGTTGCATAAAGAGGGTGATGGGTGACTTTAAAACGGTGAACGACTTTCCTCGCACTTTCACATTCCATAGTTCCATATTTGCACACTTTTGGCCCTGGTCCAAAAGTGAGGAGTTGCATAAAGAGGGTGATGGGTGACTTTAAAACGGTGAACGACTTTCCTCGCACTTTCACATTCCATAGTTCCATATTTGCACACTTTTGGCCTTGGTCCAAAAGTGAGGAGTTGCATAAAGAGGGTGATGGGTGACTATAAAACGGTGAACGACTTTCCTCGCACTTTCAAATTCCCTAATTCCATATTTGCACACTTTTGGCCCTGGTCCAAAAGTGAGGAGTTGTATAAAGAGGGTGATGGGTGACTATAAAACGGTGAACGACTTTCCTCGCACTTTCACATTCCCTAATTCCATATTTGCACACTTTTGGCCCTGGTCCAAAAGTGAGGAGTTGCATAAAGAGGGTGATGGGTGACTATAAAACGGTGAACGACTTTCCTCGCACTTTCACATTCCCTAATTCCATATTTGCACACTTTTGGCCCTGTTCCAAAAGTGAGGAGTTGCATAAAGAGGGTGATGGGTGACTATAAAACGGTGAACGACTTTCCTCGCACTTTCACATTCCCTAATTCCATATTTGCACACTTTTGGCCCTGGTCCAAAAGTGAGGAGTTGCATAAACAGGGTGATGGGTGACTAGAAAACGGTGAACGACTTTCCTCGCACTTTAACATCGATACCTTCATTTCAATTTCCATTACTCGGTCCAGCTAGTTAGTTACAGCGGTGGCTTCGCCTAATTTTTCAAATTAGCCAACTATGCCTACGTCTGATCCACTCTTCTTAATTCACTCTCGTCCTTTAAGCCATGAAGCCTTGGTTTACTAAATATTGGCGAACTTGCAGTTTTTCTCTCCCTACTTTCTCTCTCTTGCTGGCAGCTCTGCAACGCTCCTCCATTTCCCAACCAAGGAGTCAGGCAAGCAAGGAGGCGAGTAATGCCACAGCCTAGTCAATGTTTGTCTCTGTTGGTGGTGAAGAAGAGTTTTGGCTCTGAACTATTTTCTAGGAAGAACTTTACAGCTCCCAGCTCTGCTTTCTCCTCCTCTTGTTTTCACTTAATTCTTTTCTAACCAGCCCACCCCTGAGCGTGGGATTGTGGAATCATTTATGCAGAAATGGCTCATGCATAGCTTTGAGCACATTTTAATCCATCTTCTTCCCTCCCTACTCCTCTTTCTATTTTATAGCCTCTCGTCTGGTTTCAAACAATTTGGCAAAGTATTTTCACTCTGTCTCACTCTCACCCGCTTTCTCCTCCAACATAGGAGTACTATATATTTCTCCTTGTTCCCAAGTTCCGAAAACTTGTTCTTTTATTTTTCAGCACCATTCTTCTATGGGTGTGGTAAGCAGGTCGAGCAGGGCTAGAACAGGATTCGCGTTAGACGAGAAGAGTTAGGAGCGGGAAGCCAATAAAAGCGTGGCAACAAAAAGCGGGTTAATTATCTGTATAGTTATTTTGAAAGCTTACCTTATCACTTCCAGAATCCCATCGGCGATAATAAACATTTCTCGAGCAACCTCTCCCTTCCGACATATCAAATCCCCAGGTGTAAAAATATATGCTTTCATCTTTAGGACCAAATCATGAAGGAACTCCGGTTGGCACTCTTGAAAAATCGTCACCTAATCACAAACAACTCCATTACATCCAGAATCCCTCCACCCTCACCTCATCAATTCCCCCATTATACCAAATAGCCCTCGTAACTTCACACAACACCATCCGCCTCTTCCGCACTTTCACCATTCTCACTATCTGTCTTTCTCGTCGGCGTTCGTCCAGATTCTGGATCGTTTCAGCTCTTATCACAACCCAACCCAACCTAACCTTCCACCCATCCTATACTTTCTCCCCGCAAATATACATATGCCCACACACTCACACGTTTAGCCCGCAAATGCCACTGTCTCCACTCAAGAGGGAGACGAAGCAGCCAAGCTTACGACCACTACGTCAGAGGATGTAGAATGTAGACATAAAGCTAAAGAACTAAGTAAGCCAAAGAAAAGTAAACTTTCTCTTTTCCCGGCAGAGAGAGAAGAGTGTGATCCGCTTGGCGAATCCTTAAACTTTCCGAACCAATCACCTTCCTTTCACTTCCCCAACTTTTCTACCTATCTCCTTAAATATTTACATAACAATTACCTTCCTAATCATTTATCTATTTATCATCTATCCTCAATCTTCCATAACTCATCCAACCCAAGAAGAACATCCTTCCTCCTTTACGTCCTTATCACCCTTGATTGCAATTTTTTCTCCTCTTTCCAACCTTGTACTTCAGTTCTATTGATTTTCTCTGAAAAACTCAACCAGCGATAGCATCATGAGCAAGCAGTACATATGCCCATGTTTGTTGATGTGTTTCGGGAGGCTGTTAGACTGTGCCGACTAGGCACACTATATTTGGCCCATCAAGGCATGGACATGTTTAGAGGAAGATGTTAAAGATAAAGCCTGTTGAAGGGCCTTGTTTAGATTCAGCTAAGCCGTACGTCCCTCCTTGGTTTAAGACGTCACATTGAATTTTATTTCTTGTTCATCTTCTTTTTTCATCAGTTCCAGTTATTTGGCTACGTTCACTCAGTTCTGGTAGTTTATTAAAAATGCGCTCCATATTTCCTGCTTTGGCTGAGTACTGATGACAAGGGATAGTAGATTTGGGGAATCTCGTAATGTCCCCATTGCATCTTGCTTGGCTGGGAAAGTCGGCTATATCTTAAATTTTTAGCATTTTCAAAACAATCATGGACAGGCGCGTCCTTGGAAAACTTTCACTACAACTTTCACCGACTGCTGTATTTTCCTCACGCACATTCTTCATTTCACTGTCTTCTTTCATTATTTTGGCAACGGCACTGACATCGTCCCATCCTTCTTTCCCCTCATTCAACATTTTTCTCTCAAGGGTTCTTTTGCTAGTTTGCGTCCTTTCATCTACGTAAGATCTACAGGCGAGACTAGGCCGTTTCTTAGGAAGCTGGCTATTCGGAATTCTTATACTTCCACTCACTCAACATTTCTTCTACTATTCTTTTCTATTCTTTGTCCTGAGTTATGTACCAACTTCCCAATCTTATCTAATATGGTTAGAAGAAGAGGCAGTGTAGGAGGAGGTTCAAGTATTTCCGTTTTCACTCTCTGAATCCTAGATGAAGTTGGAAGCTCCTGTTGTAACTGCTCACGGTTTTTGGTTAGCTGATTGAAATTTATGCTCATACGTACCAGTGGGGTAGTGGGCGTTATACGGTATACACTGTTATCAGTATATTTATTATTATTTCAGAGATAGGCTTTCATTTCCACTTGGGAAGAAACGTGAGTGAGTGGGAAAGGGTGATGACAAGCCCAATTTTGGGCCGGAGAAAGTACATGCTTCCGATGTACGCAGAGGAGTGATTTATTTATGACAGGGTTTTGTGTAAGAGTCAAAATAGTTTTTGGGGTTTTGTCTCTTTGACCTGGAATTGTATGCATAAATGTGATGATGACAGTGTTACTAATTTTTAAAGTTTTAGATGGGATTCTAATTTGGGAACATTTAAGCTCCTCCAGAACGTTATAGAGTCGGGAAGAGGGCGTAGTCGGTGAAATTTTAGCTGTTGATTGCCCTCAGATTGCTTAAACTTCTTGTCCCTCCAAACTTTGAAGTATCAGCAATTTTTCCTCTCTCCGTTTTTTCCTTTTTAAGTGGTATCACTTTAGGGGGTTTCTTTTACTTACCCCCTGTAATTTTGCCTGAAAGTTGGATGGATAGGTTTGTGATAATAGTCAACATAGTGCAGAGGCTTAGATATACTCACTCCCATTTCTTCTTCCCATCTTCGTGTTCCTTCTGCCGGGCCGTCATCCTGGCTTTTCACTCTCGTTCCACCAGGCTGCCATACAGATCGTTTCCGACTCCCTCTACTTTCTCAAGCTATCTTAGCCGTATGTGTATAAGAGCGCACTCTGCAAATTTCATCTTATTTCTTTCATTCTCCCTTGCTCGACTTTTTCTAAATGTTCTTCGTCTCCTTCTACTACTTTCGCCTCCCTTTCAATCTCTTTCCAAAAGTTTCTTCACTTTCTCTCGCGCTCTTTCTTGCTTCTCCTTTCTCCACTTTCCCCTTACTTCCTTCCTGGTTACATTCTGCGGGCCATATCTTTTAGGGAAAGGGTTATTGAGAAGAGCGGGAAGCTTGGATGATTTTTGCTGAGGCTCATTACTTTAGAGATTTGCTGGTAAAAATTTTCAACTTTTGACATCG
Organism: Sminthurides aquaticus; assembly: GCA_906901655.1. Classification (NCBI taxonomy): domain Eukaryota; kingdom Metazoa; phylum Arthropoda; class Collembola; order Symphypleona; family Sminthurididae; genus Sminthurides; species Sminthurides aquaticus. The sequence continues at coordinate 2,887,694 of CAJQTT010000001.1, forward strand.
GCTCATTAAAGAATCAATGCGCGTGTTGGAGAAACTCACCTTTTTGAGGACGCTAAGATTAACATGCAGTGCGAGTTCAGTTTTGAGCTTATCCGGTAAAAGACCCAGCGCTGTATTAATATCACCACCTCCTTGGATTCTTCCCCTGTAAGATTAAATACAGACGTGTAAAGTATTTTGGAGGCAGTTGGCTGGCTAAATAGATTTTCAACCGCCCTAACGTAGATTATCCCCATTTGTTAACTCGGCTGCTGAGAGGTGCCCTCTTTCTGCTCACACTTGCTTGCCTCCCATCTCCGCCCACTCACAATCCCTGGCTTGGTTCTTAAACTTTTCATTGAGAGGTTGGAGGAGGAGGAACTAAGTGTTGGATTTACTCGGAGAAAGTGGAAAAAGTATAAATCTACCCTCTTCTTCCTTTTCATTTCCCTCCCTCTTCTTCGCTTTCTCTTTATTCGCACATCCCATAAACATGAATCACGATCCCTGATTCAGATCCACAGATCTTACTGGTATGCTCATACTTTCCCGAATTTTCTCTCCCACTTTCCCTCCTCATTCTTGCCCTCCTCCTCGTCCTCCCTTCTCTTGACTCAGCGACTATATAGCAGGATAACGAATTTTGTGATTCCATAAGTTGAAAGCCAAAAACGCCGTTAGCTTTAGAACAAGTTACACTTAAAGAGGGGGGAATAATATGTTATTCTTGCCTTTTATACTCTTCTATGCCCTCTGGTATTCCCCTATCAGGAAATAGAGGAGCGTATTAGCAATTCCAAAAGTTTATGAATTACCTGGACCAGGAATAGTCGTACCATCGGAGGACCCTTCGTTGCATATTTCTAGGTACTTTATGATGCCGCATGTACGTTTTAGCACCGTCCTGTGTTATTCAAACATAATTTTCTGATAACATCCATTTCCCATTTATCATACCCTGTCTTCTCTTTTTCCGCTCTGGGGTTTATCAATCAAAGGTTCTTTTTTTTAAATACTTACCAGAAGCCTCTCAAATTCTAATCGGTTGGCGTTCCTATTAGTAATCACATTTCCCACTTGACCTGCAACCATTTCATTTCAGGTTTGATATCAGTATAATGAGAAAGATGCATATTAACTTGTAAGGGGTAGGAAGCTGTAGGATTCTGTAAAGGAAGATATTATCGCGATCCCAGTTTAGAATAGTTCCATTCCCTTCAGAAGAGTTTTCTATTCTTCTCCAAGGGTGTAATGAAGGAATAGAGGAGAGAAAGAGAAATACTTTGAGGATGGTTCAAAAGGGAAAATGTAAGATGTACATGCCGAGGATTTCCATTCTCTCTCATTCTCGCTACATAATTCTCATTATATTTTACCTTTCTCTCCAGGATTATTATTATGACTATTACGAGAAGATTCTTTTCTTGCTGAAGGGAAAGAATGCGGGTTAGTGTGAGGACTCTCTTTTAGTGGTTATCTGTCTGGGATTATTAAAAAAATTCTCACGCTCACTCACCCACTATTGTTGCGAGAATGAAGACCCCAATCAAATAGCTGACTATGGTAAAAAGGTACCTGGTGGAAGGAGAGAAACTCATCAGTTATATCATGACTATACACGGATTCGTAATAACTTCTTCCCTATCCATATTACATTTACATCATTATTGTTCATAAGATTTGTTTTACATATTACGCTATATATATATATATAATATATAGTTTTTTATTTTCTCATGCTTCGTTATACTAGCCATCCCTGCCATTTCATCTCTCGACTCTCGTTTCCGGCACGCACACTTTATCATGTCGTATTCGGTTTCCCAATTATTCCGGCCTTTCCTGAATTTAAATTCTAATCCCCGCACATATTTGAGCCAACGTGTACATTCCCTAACGCCCGCATGCTTTCTCCAACTTTCTCTATCGCCTCTTTACTTTTTTCTCCTCCCACTTCTTCTTCGACTTGTGATTTTCTTCTCTCTCAGCTCTGTCGTGGCTTGTAAAAAAAGTCCAACTCCGGCTTTCACTAACATTCACACTCGCAGGTCCTTGGTTTTTTTCTTCTCTATATTAATCCTCTGTTTGAGTTAGTTGGTAAGGAAGCTGCTTTTACGAGCATAAAGATTTCTATTGCTCCTATCTCCTCTCCTGTACGCAAAGCCGACGTACTTTCTCCACTTTCTCCCTCATGTATAATCGACTATCTCAGTTAATCTACCACTAAATCCTACTAGCCTCGCTCTCCACCGTTTCATCCCTCAACGTGCATAGTTATCTTGCCTCCAATTCTACAATTAATTGACCACGTCATGGCAAACTACCAACGAGTGTGCTGTTATTCAACAGCAGGAGCTTGGACCGACCCAGTTCTCAGGACCCCGGCTTAGGTATATGAGAAGGCAATGGTTGTAAACTACGAAAACTATCCTACTTCGCACTTTCTCCGCTTACCATATTTCTCTGAATTCAAGGATATTTTGTCAATCTTTAAACTCTGTCAAATAAATTTGTCTCCTCCTATTAGTCCCTATTCAGGAATTTTAAATGTAACTCTAATCTGGTAGCATGAGTGGTTGAGGAATATGAAAAGATGAGAACAAAGTCGGACTTTGGTCATAGTCTACTGTCCATTTTTTGGCTGATGATTCAACTAAGGTTGCGGGGACTTAGATTCCAATTCCTGATTCCTGACCATCAAGACGTCCTTGCAATTCCAATCTTTGTCGCACTCACCTCCTTTCCTTCTTCCCCCATCCCATTATCCCTTCCCAATTTAGCCTTCATTATTTCCTTCTATTATTGTTTCCCCACCCCTAACTATTATCATGACCCGCGTCCACTTTCTCAGCTTTAATCTTTTCCTGCAGGCTTTTCCTTTTAGCCAACCATGAGGCTTGTTCAGCCATTCTGTAAGCAATAATCGAGAAAACCTGGCAAGCCAACACCGCCTGCTGGAAACACTAATTCCATGGTTATGAACCATTAGCCATTCTTTCAGCCATTTCATCCGGCTTTCTCTTTGCTTTCTCCACGTTCCTCTTCCCTCATTCTCTAACTTTCACCCTGGTAGCTAGTCCTGAATCTCTCTCGTATTCTATCCGCTCTTTCCTCCTACCCCACACATGTATCATAGCTCGCTTTTCCTATGGTTCAATGAAGGATTGTTGCGTGTTTCGCGTGATAACAAATCACTTCAAGCCCCATACATCACTCCTATAGAGCACACAGACTAATCTCAAGACCCCTTCCGTACTTGTCCTACTTGTCCTCAGCCTCCCTCCTTCATCTGCTTGTTGTCCTGCAAATTTATCCCGCCCCTTCGTCCACCCAGCTTTCAGACAATGTCTTGTAGCAGGGTAGAGGTGCAGTTACTCTCGCCATTAGTGTGATACCATCCGAGGATCCCCGCGATGATAAAGTAATGTAATCCTAACCCAATCCTCTTGACCGCCATTCCCTTGGGTACAAGCAGCTCCAACTTTACCCTCCCCCGCCACTTGTACTTGACTTATCCATCCAGTTAAATTTTCTCTGGGATTGTATATCCTTTTATTCCTAACTTTCCCCGACCCCGACCGCAATCCTAAACATCCCACTTTCACCTGCCACATCACATTTCCAGCAAAATACGGGTAACAGTACTTGACTCTCTCTTTCTCTTTCAAAAACTTTCTCTTCATTCAAAGCCTGCACAGCACATTGCTTGTGTATCCGTTTCCCTTCGTCTCGTATTGTGTATGTAATTTACTGCAAATCCAATATAATTTCCTACAGAGTGTGAATATACGGCGTCCTCTTACATTTACCGTCTCTAAGCATTTTGCCACTTATTTATTCATTCTTTAATTAAATTCATTAGCCTAGACACAGCTAGAAAATATAAAGATACAGAGAAGGGAATTGTAACTTATTCTCTTATAGCTTCCAACACTTATTTATATTTTTCTCATTTCATGACCACAGAGGACTGGAAATGTCTACAGTTGGTATTATTATGTTATTTTCCAACTATTCTTCCAGATGCTCCAAGTTTTTATTTTTATACAGTGTTGTAGCTATCATGATAATCGATTTCCTGAAGCATACGTCGTATTTGACGCGTACTCATTCAAGATCTTACCTGTTATAGCTAACTTTCTCTTATACATTTCACTCAATTCATGTTTTAAGAAGGAGAAATCTGATACTTTCGTTTTGCGTACATGCATTCACTTATTTCTTACATGCATTCCTCGCCGTCCACTTCCTTCCGTTTCCAACTCATTTTTCCTTCCGTTTCCAACTCATTTTTCCAATTCTTGCATATGCTTTCTCTACTCTCCATCTAAGGAAATATTAGTGTGTTTCCCTGCATTTTGCTGGGTAATCCTCTTTCTTTCCGTTCTTCTCGTCCCTCTATTTCCCCTCAAGACAATCTCCGTTCTGGAATGGCCGTATTCAAACAACACATCATTATTTTGGGGGCCAAGTCTCCTAAATATTCTTTTAAAAGATGTCATTTCTGGGTGCCGGCTCCTTTAGCCAATTTCCTACTACCCTCGGAACGCCTCCCCCGGGATGATTTAAAAGGACCTTTGGGCCTTTATGTTGGAATTCTATTCTGCCCTGCTCCTCGTGCCATTTCTTTGCGGTGATATATCAGCTCCCTTCAGTGTGATCGTACTACCGGTAGTTGCCGTTTACCATTTTCTTTTCGAAATATTTCGTTCTAGAGGAAGTCACCCAGCACTCCTATTTCCACTTTCGTGCTTTCTCTTTTAAAGAAATGGCGTAATTCTAAGCTCTGTTTTAAAGTCGAGTTTGTTACTTTCCCTCCTAAAGTCATACATCTTTCTCATCATGTTCATATGGGGCTTTGACGACCGAATTTATTGCCATGACGTGACTTCTCAGCTCTTGTCGAGAAAGTTAGAAAATGACCAGCTCTTAACCCATATAAATCTTGTCTGACCAACGATACAGTGTCAAAAGTCTTGTTCACAAATCTCCCTCCGCAAGAGACGAAACGGAACCATTTCCGCACCTTGTAAAACTAATCCTCAGAAAATGTCCCAAAAGGCCAACCCTAACGTATTCTACCTCTCAGCTTAAAATCAACTTCCTAAGCCTAGCAGTTCTTCATCACTACCCATTACAAGCTTCCTCCCTCAATTTTCTTCTTAACTTGCCAAAAACTTTCCTCACGAGCCCTCCAAAATCTCTTGGCTCAGCTCGAACCTTTGCCAAACCAAATGATGGGATGGTACGTTTCAGCCAGCAACCTTTCTAAACCGATTCAAAAACTCCTTCTTTTCAGCCGCTTTCTCCAGCGCCCTCCGTCCCTGTATCTTGCATCCGAATCCACACACATACACACGACACACTCATACAAATCCCAACGTCTCATTTCATTTCCCATGGCTCTCCCTATCTCTTCCAATCCCTAGTTCCAGGTTCTAATTCTGACTTTCTCCCTCACGTCCTTACCCTACTTTCTCTTCCTCTCACATTTTCACTGACTGTTGCAAATTTTCTTCACGCACGCTACAAATGGAAGGAGGAACTTTGGGAATGGGAAGCCCCCTACCAAGGCTCATGTATACTCAAATACATTATTACATTATTCCCACCCGCGAATAATTGATACTCCATCGTACACATCAACGCTCACAGCCATACACAACGATACAAACAGTTTCACACACGACTGGGCTTTAAAAGTTTATTAAACGTGCTCTTTACTTTCTCTTGCTCCTCTCTCTTATGTCCGTAGGCTCAATTTTCTCGACTAGCTAGTTTGAGAGACTACAAGTGTTTGATAAGAAATGGCAGGGCTTGGCCTTAAATTATCCAAGTTTTTGACGGAACGTAATTATTTCACAAATTATGTACTAACCCCTTGTTGCTGGAAATGTGGAGGAGGCGGGATTTTTGACCTTGGGTGCGAAAGCCCGTGTATTCCGTTGGATCGAATGGCGTCTTTTTATCTCCAAGCCTTATAAAATCCATACATACACCCATTGTAAATACCAGCCTCGAATTAAAAGAGCACGTCTCTGCGTAGGTCTTAAGGCAAAAGTATTCTCGTCTCTTTCCGTTAGAGTCAACAAGCTCCCTCCCCTTCCCTTGTCTTCAAAAAGTAGTCCACCCACCAGAATTATCATGCGAAAGGAAGACGCAGAAAGCCTCAGGCAAAATTTTCTTTGTAATAAGACAACACAATAATCAAGTAGTATGAATCATCCCTCCCTCTGGAAAACAAAAACCCTTCCTCTTGGAACCTCTTTTTACCCAACAAGACAAACTAACATCTATGCATCCTTTTCTTCTCTTGACTTTCTTCTCCTCCACTCGAAGCAATAATTTCTCATTTTTCTTGGTCCAACTATATTCTACACATCACTAGCTCACCGACACTGATTTCCTTTCAATGGCCCTACATCCGTCATGTATCTTCTCCTTTGGAGGAGGGCAGAAGGAGTGAAAGGAAGCTAGGAGCTACCCACTGTGCACACGCTGCCCTCGTTCTCCGCCTTCTCCTCGTTCCCTTTATATTCCTTAATAACTTTCGCTACCGTCATCCTCCGCTTGTTCTTTTATCCCTGCCGTTATTTTTCATTTTGCTTCCATATTTGTCATATTTTACGTTCACGTATGGATATGCATGAACAGTCGATTTGAAGAGAAGAAATCCGGGTTGGAATGGGAAAAAAGTATTAAATTCTCGTCGTCTACTTACTCCCAATTTGATTGAGGTGTAGGAAGATCTCCAATAGTAGTTAATGTGAGAGTAGACCAGTACAAGGATCCCAGGTACTTTCGGGAGAGGGGTGAAAAGTTTGGATGAATTTTTGGGTCCGGGTAGCCCCATGGTGCAATGAAACCTTGTACCTCGGACAACATGTAGTAGAAACATCCAAACCAATGAGCAAGCAGGAGGAGAATATGTACCAAATTCACGACTCGCCATACATTTGGATAGACAGTTCGGGATTCCACCATGTAGTAGTAGTTGTAAATTCGATACACTTTACAAAATCTTGGAAATCTGAAAAACACAAATTATTCGTATTAGTTATGAGGCAGCCTTCAGAAACGCAACTTTCACTTTGCTTTCTCCCTTCCACATCCTTTTGTTTTCTTTAATATGTTTGTAGCTTTGTAGGATATCGCCCTCCTTCCCATCGTTACAGCCATAGACCTTTCAGTTTAATAACTAGTTTGCTTTTCTACAATGGGGTTTGACTTGAAACAGATGTACGCACATTCCACATATATGGCAGCACCCTTGTGATCCCACTTGTGAATATTCTTCAGGGACATCTCCTACAAATACTTTACACGTTCTCTTTGCTTTTGTATGCATTGCAGTTCGTCCAGGTTCCAGAAACTTGAACACGTAGCTCCCACTTTTAGCCTTCTTATCTTGTAAATTTACTTTTTCAATAGGTACTTTCCCCTTGGCAGCTTTCTCTCCTCACTCTTGTCCTGCTGGTACCTCTCTTGAAAAGGGCCATTTATCTTTTAAATTGCATCGCTTTTTTACAATCCAAGAGCTAAATTCTTTCGATTCCGCATTCCGATTTAGTATCCAACGACGCCAAACATTTCATCCACCCTCATCCCTCGGAAACCTAATCTGTTCTGGCACGCCACGCGGAGAGAGGAGCGCCCTCTTGGCATTTATCTGATCTTTGTCGAACATTCCCGCTCCTCTTTCTGACTGTCACTTCCCCTCGTTTTTTGCGCTGCCCAATTGTTTTTCACTTTACTTACCTCACTCACATATTCCTGTTCTTCTCTACTGCTGTAAAAGGAAAGAGTCTGCAGATTTTCCAGACCTTGTACAAAGTGGGAGGTCATGGCGGGGTTTCTATAGCATCGAAATGTTGGGCCCTGGTCCATTTTCATTGGTACCTCTGCATCAGAAGTTCTGTTTCTCTTTCATCCGGCGCATGCCTCGTGTTCAGAATGATAGGTTAATTTCCTTGGGATTTATATATTCAGCGGTTTTTTATCGATAAAGCCTATTTCGAAGGCTGTCAGTGCGGCATAATAGATTTTCCAAAACTTAAGCTCAAGCTTCTTCACCTCATACGGGAAAAACTTTTCCTTCCGCTCCAAATAGTCTGCACGGACGGAAAGCTCTTTGCTAGCTTCCAAAATTATTTGGCTCAACTTCTCCTCATACCTCCTCTTCCCGATCCTAATAGCTGGATAGGTTGTTCATGGGTGCAGCTGCTGTTGATTATAGCTAGTACAGCAGACATATCTCGAATTCAGCAGGGGCATTTCTACTCTACCTATTTTAAGGATCGTTGATCTTTCCCAACCAGTCAGCCAGCTATAACCCTTCTCCGTCTATTGCACTACCTGTTACTCGTTTCCATTACCAGCCGTCTTGGCGCTCATCCCTTAGATTCTAATTTGCTTGGATATACATGTGTATAGTAGCATTTATATAGTTTGATGGTAGAATATCTCGTTCTCGATCTGGTAGCTATCCGTTCAAGCCTATTCTTTACAAATTGCCACACTTTTCTCAAGTAAAACCATCTGGGCGGGAGCCACAAACTCTGGAGGTCACGCCTCAACGGAATGAGCGAATGAGAAAATAATGTATTCTTGCAATCCATTGCCAAACGGGAAATAAACTCCTGGAGAAAACCTGCGAGGCACAACTCCTTGCAGAGGGTCTTTGCCTTGTTTAAACGGTTGCATGGATATGAGTTATTTGTGGGATTGAATAAGCTCTGGATTTTGAAATATGGTGCTTCCAGTTTCCACCACTACAACTCGCATTAGGATCACGTACCCGAGAAGATTTAAAATCAAAGTATAAATGAGTTTGGCAACTCTACTGGGTTTTGTATTTGGCGGACGGGTAAAAATAAAACACGCCATTCCACCCGGGATTTCGTTGACAAGTAATATCTCGGGAATCTCTTGAATCCAATATGGACTCTTGGTTTCGAAAAAAAGCGGCGAGTATTTCAATTGTTTCTCGGGGTAATAGCGTTATTTGTCTTCTGAGTAGGAATCTGGTTGAATTTGAATTCACACAAGAAGTAAATAACTTTCCCCTTGCAACTTGGGACTTGTACGAGGGCGTAGAAAGAGTGGGAATACGAATTCTAGGATGTAAATTGAGTATTTTGCATAAATTTCTCTTGAGTGAAAGTCTTGAAAGTAAAGTGGGCTATGAAGGGGTGACGGTGGCGAGACGCGGGGAGAAAGCTGTAAATACGCTTCTTAGTTCATCATGAGTTATCCCGATAGAGATAGCGAATATTATTCTAGGAATCTTACTACTCTTACAGTTAGTTGAATTTTCGATACTATACGAGTTTTAGTTAACGCTGAAAGGAAGGGATTGACGTTACGTAGTATGTTATGTAGTACAGACACGCTTTCAAGTCTAAGACAAACAGGGCCAGAATCTTGTTGAGGTCTGCAGTAAATCATGTAGTGATTTTTATTCTTGTGCCAACATTTCAAAAGCTTTTCCATTATCCATTGCGACAATGGGAATTGGGAATCAAATGCGAATTTAATTTGGCTCCCCGACCGCTTCCCGCAAACGATCTCCTACGTCCCAATTCTGTACTTCTCCTAGTTTTCAGCAGCTTTCACTCTCGCCCCACCAACGCGGGTAAAACTTTCTCCTTCTTCCCTCACTTTATTCCTTCGCTAAACTTGGATTCTCATGCAAAGCGCCGTAAATCCTGCAGCCTCTCCGACTTTAACCATCCATGGTAGCTGGCTGGCTGAGTGACTGAGTAACTCTGGGCATGAGTCTCGGTTGTCTTGTCCTTGTTTTTACCAACTGATGTTATAGTAGTATCTGTTCTAGTTTTAGTAGTGGTTTTAGAGGCGATTCCCTAAGAAATTCTTTTCTGATCATTTTCTCCTCGGGTTTTTTTCCTCGTCTTCCACCCCCTCCCATCGTCCTCCTTTCTACACCTCCTATCTGTAGTAGTGGAACTGGAGCTGCAAAGCGAGAGTAGTGAAGCTGATATGCTGGCTCACTTACTAAGCTTTGACTCACATCATGGATAATGCCAGCTTGGAGTATCCAAGTTGCCAGTCATCTGCTAGGATTTGGGGCTCCTGATTCCCTCGTGACAGCTTAAGAAGACTTTAACCTTTTTATGTCGACCTTGATAGGGAGATGGAAGGGTGAAAGTTTGATTTGGATACTATAGGTCAGATTTATTGAGAAACGTCTCCGGTTTATTTTATTTTCAAAGTCGCTATCCATCCATTCATATCCTTACATGTGGTCGCCGTCTTCTTACTTACTCTCCCCATTCTTCTTTCATCCATCCATCCCTTCTGTACCGTAAGTTACGGTCTGTAACTGTCTTATTCTATCTTTCATTTTCACCCCTTCAAGCCTTTGCATTTGCCTTCGGGAGCCCATACCAAGATCAGGGAGCATAGGTCATGGGTCGGCATTCGGAGAGTTTAAGAGACAAAGGGGGGATGGGAGGCAGGACGGCAGGAGTTGATCCTGAATTATGCTGGCATTTTTCTCACCCGGCATGCAGCCAGCTTTTTGTATTCCAGCCATGTCTGCCTTTGAATTACAGTTCACACTCGGTCCCAATTCCTTTACTCCTCCGTCACCACTACCGCTACTGTCTCTTTTCTTGATGCTACCCATTCTGAGTTTCCTCTCTTATGCTTGGTTGACTGCCTATTTCGCTTGCAGGATTGCCTCTTCCTAGCTTGGATTTATTGGATACACAAGCAAACACATGTTTACTCGGACGAACTTTATGTGGAGCCTGGAAGAAATCCTCCAAGTGGCTCCCGCCGTCGCTACCATTACTCCCACTTTCTCTTCTCCCTGCCTTCAGAGTGCACCCCACCTTCCGCTTTCTCCATCTTTTCCAGGTTTCCCTCCTTACTTTCTTCTTGCTAGCTTGGAATGTCCTCCGGGATGATCTGAGGGAAGCTCGGAGAAAGCATATAAGTAGGTGAGGGTGGAAGGATGAGGTTGCACGGCTGAGTAAATGCTTGGCGGAGTGCTATGTTTGAAGTAGAGAATTATATTGTACATAATGGCGTGTCCGGAGGTTGAATGGCATGAATTTGGTGGCGAATCGGGAATGTTATGGAACTAAAGATTAAGATGGAATGGCTATTAGGAATACACAAGAGGGATGATGCTGTTGTAAAGAGGGGGAGGGGAAATTGAAGGGGATGAGGAGAATGGGAGGGTTGCAGGATGAGTACAAAGTACGGGTAGAGCCATAGAGAGTGCGGAAAATCTCACCTGAGCATAGGGTTTGTTCCTAGATACATCTGAAGTAGATCTGTGGGAAGCAGGCAGGCAAAGTCGAAATAAAAGGGATTGGAACCAACGTAATGGCTAGATAGTTTCTTCGTCTTGTACACCATGAGTCCCTGCTCCAAATAACCCGTACGAAACTGGACGGCGATATCAAGTACATACACGAGGTCACAGAAAGCATCCGTGGCAATCCATATAACTTTGATGCCATCCTGAAATTCAAAACAAAAAAGATTCCAGCGTATAATTTACACTCTTGTTCAAGTCAACAAAACGCTAAAGCGAGTCCATCCATCTAGCCGCAGAGATAAAATACCACCACGCGGGTGGGTAAATCCGGGTCGGGGTCTTTACGAAACTGTGGGAAGGGAAAACAGGGATGTCGTCGTCGTCGTCATCTCATTCCGCCCCCATACAAAACACTTTGCATCTTCGATCGACACACACATTATGTATTTCCTCCAGCATCTCGTCCTAGTCCCCGCCACTCTCCCATCCTCTTCTCTTACAATCACTATCTATAACTTCATGTCTCGAAGCATATTCTACAGCTTTCATTTTTCTTCATGTCCGTCTCTTTTTCTTTCTCTACTCCTTTCACCCGCTTTCTCCTCTTTACTTTTTTTTCTTCTTCTTTCCCTCCTCCTTCCGTCCATCTCTTCCAACTTTCTCCGTCTTGATTTCCTTCATTCTCTTCTCAAGCCTTTTCATCCTCCACTCATTCATCCATCCATAAATGCACACATTCAACCTCCAACTCCAGATTTTCATACACATCCCCCACACTCGTTACACTCACTCACTCCATAAAAGCTGAGAGAGAAGCAAACCATCTTTCCCACAAGTAGTCCACCGCAATTCATATTTTCCCCTTCCCACTCGCACGAATCGCTCCTTAAATATTTCTACCCTCCATCTCTCCACCCTCCCACCGTCTCCCACTCGCCCCCAGCACTCTCTCACATTTGGTTTTTGTTGGGGTTGAGGATCTTGTTGGAACATAAAGCTGGATATCTCTGAAAACTCTTATCTTCTCTTCAAATCCCTTGATTCTTTCCTTAGCGGCTGGGCATTTGAGGATTGTTGAATCAGACGGGTAATCGCAGAGGGAGGGTGGCTCTGGGGATGGCGGGAAGGGTTCAGGAGAAAGCATAGCAGAAAGCCTTGCTTGCGTACATGGGTTGGGATAGGGTTATTTGGGTTGGCGGGATGGAATCCCAGACATTTTCGCAAACAAATAACCGGAAGCCTTACCTGAAGCTCTGGAAAAGTTTGTCGGACAATCAAGGTCCACATATTGTAAAGAACACAGAAAGTGAGCAACATGAGCCAGTAGAAATAAAAGTTTCCATCTGGATTCACAACAGTTCTTGGAAGACTGCGTTTCTTCTTCCGCCGCTTCTCTGAATGACCTAATCCCGTCTCGTTCCCATCCTCGTCATTTATATCGATGGTCTCCTGAAAAAAGGAAGAGACAAATTCCTTCAAAATCCAAAACTCTTCATCCGCAAACCATCGCCTAATTCAGCGTAAACTTTCAACACACATCAACTCCCAGAGCATCATCCACCCATAAACCAATCCACCGCCACTTATGCACAACCCCGCTCCTCATCTAACCCGATCTCAAAACTTTCACCGTACAGACAACATGGGTCGGAAGTATTATCCCCCCGCCTGCACACTGCGCCTCCCATATTAGTCCCGCTTTAAAAAGGTTAAGATTCCGACAATCATCCTGGAAAATCCTCGGAATCTATCTAAATTTCTTTTTTTCTTCTCTGTTTTCCTGCATGTGACACGGGGTAGAGAAACAGTTGAAGAACATCATTGCTTTAGCTGTTACTATTTCTACCGACCCCACTTTTTTCCGTTCTCTCCCCACCCGACGTACCCCTTCCCATATCCGCCTTTCCAAACACCTCTGAATCCCCCTTTGCCCGCTTCTTACCTCTTACCACTCTGTAAGTGGGACATCCAAAGAAATTCGATGCGCATCACTGATACTGTCCTAATAAATTTCACACACTTTTCTCTCCTCTACTTTCTCCCCTTTCTCTCAGATTTCTCTCTCTTCCTTGGCCGTCTTCATTCCTACTCTGTCTTCATCTTCTCTTCTCCTCTTCTACAACTTGCTGCCACACACACTTTTCTTTTTCCTCCAAGAAGCCGCCGACACACATTGCTGGCTGGGTATCTCTATGTCCCTGTCCCGACAAAGTGAGTAAGCAAAAGCAAGCAACTAAGGAAAAGGACTGGGAACCGTCATCTCCACACTGCATTAAATAGGTTTTCTACGTATTCTTCTTCAATGCCTCGTCTCCTTCTCAATCTCTTTCTCCCTCCTCTTTATCTACTCTTTATAGTTTCAAAGTAGTTGCATCGTCTTTCACTTGTAAAACCCGTCCTCCCATCTTCATCCCGGGTCTCTTTCAGTTGCTTTCTCCAAGTCACTGGATTTTACCATTCTCCTATTTTCCTTCCTATAATTGCTTCCCTTGTCCCCCGTCATTTCCCCCATTGTCTTCACTCCCTACACTATTTACCTTATCACCACCCACAGTCTTAACATCCCCAGCACCAAAAGCGTCACCAGCAAAATAACACTCTCTTTTCCACACACGTATTTCTCTTCACATCAAGACATCATCCCATCCAGCCCTATATTTCCCATCTTTCTTCCTCCTCCTCCTCTCTTCTTGTACAAACGGGACTTTGCTTTCTCCTTGAATCTTCCACGGGCAAGCTACTCGGGCCGATACAATACGGTAGTCTAGAAAAAAGAAGACTTACTGGTGAAAGCACTGAATTTTCTAGCCCAATTCCCAGCTCGTTTTCTCCCCATCAGCTTTTTCCCGGGATGCCATCAGTATGTCACTTGCTTAAAAGAAGCTCTACGACTTCATTTCTTTCTCGTTCCCATTTTGTTCTCAATACTTTCTCCCCCACCCACCCCAGACTTTCACTCCCTTATTTTCTTCATTATTTCATTACATTAATCCCACTCTTCTGAGGAATAGTTTTGCAAGGACAGAGAAAAGAAAGGAGTAGGGAGAAAAGGGTTTGGTTTTTGTCACCATCATTGCTCACCTGCGTGTCGATTTGACGCGTCGAGAATCTCTTTAAGAAGGAATCCTCGCGTTTAAGTGTGGACTTCTTCTGAACTGTTGAAGAGATGGCTCCGGATAATTGCACAGTTGTCCTAAGTTTCATCCATCGTTGATTACTTTTAGTCCTACCACAGTAAACACCATCAGTTCTTTAACATTTAGAAAGCGACACCGACAAAGCAAATTAAGCATAACAAATCCTTATCAACATTTTAATATGAAAGCACAATCCTTCCTCCCAGCCGGCCCATCCGCCTCACATTTATGCACACTATCTAAAGCAAACATTCTCTATTTACATTTATGTTTCATCATCCCTTCTTCTTCCATCATCTTTACTCTTCTTCTGTATCCCTGTACATATATACATATACTCTCTTCCTGCCTTCAGCCTTCTACGTATCACTCTCAATCATCGAATCCGAAGCGCTTTTTCGTATTCGTCCTAATCCAGCACAAATCTGGAGCATTCAGATACTGGGTTCGCCTTTCCTTACCCTTTTCTCAACATAGCTCTACCAGTTATTGCCTGAATCAGTTATCATCATCCCTGCTTGTTCTCAATCTTTGGCCAGAATTTTGTTTCAACAGAGAAAACGATTCGAGCATGGCCGAGTCAACGCCAAGCTTCTCCTCTTCCTATCAGTAAAACCCTTATCCCATTCATATTAGACACATTATGATTGCCCTAGTGGTTGCATCAAGCCCGGAGGTTTATACTGTTTATATTCACTCCAAATTATCTCTATTTCTCTCCTCCGCCTTGCCTCTTTCTACAGGACTTTGGTTGGGAATTTCTCGCTTTCTCTTATGCGCGTCTCCCTCGTTTCTTTCTGGGATTTGTTCTGGATTCGATCCTCCTAATTCCTATTACTCTTATTCCTCTGAAAGCTCTCTGAATGATAATAATAATTTCGCTACTACATATGGCCCATATATGATATGGGATTACATTCTACTTTCCTTATCCGGTGTCTCTTCCAACTCAAGCCATGTCATCATCCTTTTTCCCTGTCCTCACAGGGAAAAAGACCCACAGCACTGGGTCATCCTACTTGCCTGGCTTTTGTATCTGTATATATATATGTTGGCTCGTTCACGCTCAGAGTTTGCTTTGATGGGAGGACGGATCTTTTCTCTCTTGCTTAAACAAACTAAAGAGTGATCTATCTGTGCAAACATTGGTATTCATTCTGTTATCATTCCAAAACTCTAATTCCTCCCGGCCAATGCTCTTTTTATTGCTTTACTATTTGAGGAAGTCTTTCTGGCTTTCCTTCCACCTTCTCCCCCTCACTTGTCAGTTTTCAGGGAGTGGGAGCGGATCTATAGATTTGAAGATTTATATAGCAGAGATATGTGTAGACTCCACTACTCCACAACCTCCAACTATAAGCCTCCTCCTCTTCCTCACTCCCCCTTCTTTTATATTTCTCTCTTCAAATAGTAAATCTATCCTTTTACAAACCAATCCCCCCACCAGCTTCCCCTCCTTGGAAAACACACAAAGTCCCACTTTGTACCTCCTCTTTTTAACGCCCCTAAAAAACTAACTTTCATCTCTTGGATTGCTGTATGGTTACTCGTTTAGCGCTTTCCTCGACTTCTTTCCCTCGTTAGATTTTTTTCGAAGGCGGCGGATTATCTTTCCTGGGGCTGAGGATGGGCCACGGATTTTGGATCTTTTTCTCATCATGTTTTACTGGAATTTATGTAGTTTTATCCACATCCACAATCCTATGGCCGACTCAGGCCAGCTGCATAACTATCGGATACCAGTTGTCCGGTTGCTGGAGTGTGTGCTCCCTCCTTATTTTCCAGCATGTACCTACCATGCTTAAGATAGAGCCTCGTCCAGTTGAGTTACGTGCAATCTTAAACCACATCCCTCCCTCCTTCCTAGTATGCCAACACCCATCTTTACCATTTGGCCCGACCCGAATGACCTAAGGTAGCCACCATACTGTTTTAAGGCACCTACCATATTGTTGACACGCATCCACCATACTGTGTTACGCATCCGCCATTTTGCGTTAACGCATCTGCCATATTTTTTTAACGCATCCGCCATATTGTTTAACGTATCCGCCTTATTTCGCTAATGCATCCGCCATTTTGCGCTAACGCAGCCGTCATGTAACGTGGGTGCGTTAACGCGAAATGGCGGATGCGGTAAACAATATGGCGGATGTGTTAAATAATATGGTGGATGCGTTAACGCAAAATGGCGGATGCGGTAAACAATAAGGCGGGTGCTTTAAACAATATGGTGGATTGCTAAAGATGGATGTCAGCGCACTAGGAAGGTGGGATGTGGTTTAGGATTGCATGTAACTGGACGAGGCTCTGTCTTAAGTATGGTAGGTACATGTGGGATAATAGGGAGAGGGCACACACTCCGTCAACGGAACAAATTGGATCCCATAGCATAACCAAACTCAAGCCTCGTGTGCTACACAGCGTAATAATACTACACACAGCTACCCAGAAGCATGCTCAGATGTATATACGCTTATTCAAATTCTTGGCAAGAGAGAAAAGAGTAACAACATTAAAGATTATTATATACACAGTTCCTCGTAATCCCCGCGAGCCAAACACTAACCGCATTCTTCAATTCCAGCAAAATTTTCCATTCTTCACAGCGAAAGCTTGCATATTTACAGCCCGAGCAAATTTAACGCCGTCACTGTCATAGTCACACGCCATCAATATAATAATGTGAAATTTACGTGTCTCTCTCTGTGTTTGTACATACACCAAGACTGAATGCAAGACAATTGTTGGTTATACAAGTTACAAGGGATGCATATTGTGATGTAAATTTTCGGATCCCCCGTCCCGTCGTGTCTCACCTATTTGCAGGGCTCTCCGAGGATGAGCGGGAAGAGCCTCCTCCATGCGTTTTCACCGTAGATTCACTCAGTCTACTCGGAGGTATCTCTGAATGACTGGAGATGCTCGTGTTGCGGGAGGATTCCTCGACTTTTATTGGAATTGGCTCAGGGCCCGTGGAAGAAGGAGCCCTTCCACCAGCCCCCGTGCTACCTTTCTCTTCAGCTTCCTCATCCTTCGTTCCTCCTCCGCTGCTACCGCCACAAGCTTCTAAGGCAATTTCGATTGGCGAGTCTGGATTTTCTCCCGGTGATCCCTTGCCCTCGATCTCCTCCACCTGTTAATCCATCATATTTTATCAATTTTCAAAGGAATTCTAGCGAAATTCTTCAAATACCAATGTCTACCCCATTATCCTCAATCTGGGCTTCCAGCCTTAACTCAGAGGAATTTACTCGTGAAAGTCGATCACGCTTATCCCTATTCTCTATCATTACCCATCCGGTTCACGGAAACTTTCACCAAAGGCGGCTTTCTCCTTTGTAGTCCCGGCACTCTCTCTTTTCTTTTAATTTTCCTTTTGATCGTGGTTGGTTCTCTTTCAAGGGGTGTGGACATGTGTTGTATTCTTGGAAGAAATTCCTGAATATCATGCCGAATCTTTTTGCTCGCTATCTATTTTTAAAAAAGTCCTCCTCTTTTACCTAGGCCTCGTTTCCCCCTCTTTTCTCACTTGAAGATATATATAATTTTATTCATTTAGAGACATTTACTTATTTCTGTGCTAACATCTGGACTTTCTCCCACAGCTAATTGCCCTCTAGGATTTGAATCCCTCCATATTCTTACTTGAAGAAAGCAGAAATAGAAGCACTTGGCGTAACGGGAAAGAATGGAATCTTCTGAAATAAGAACCTTAAAACTAGCTACAATTCCTCGACACTCGTGCTTAAGCTTCCTTCCTAAAAACATGGATGTAAAAATAACTAAGGCAGGAGGTTGGGTGGGAGGGAGTGAAAGTTGGATGAGGGGTAGGAGACGGTCTCTTTCCCGTATGCTTTCACATTCCTGAGGCTTCAATTTCATTTCGTCTTCCATCCATCTCAGATCCGAACAATTTGAGTCTGCCCCTATTTTTTCTCAATTTCTCGTACTATCCGCTTCGTCCATTCACTCATAAACTACGTAATCGAGGAAAAAACATTAGGACCCGATCAATACTTTCTCTTTTCCTCTCTCTTCCGAACATCAATCCTCCCAAACTTTTCCACGACTATTAGCTAGTATCCCCCCCATCTTTCTTCTTTCTTTCAATCCAATCCGAAAAATATATATCAAACTAGCCCAATTAGCTAAAAAAATGCCGATTCCCCAGCTTTCTTCATGGGTTTAGTTGTTTCTCCTTCCTCGACCTTTAATCTAGATCCTTGCTCGCCCGCCCGCCCGCTTCCCAGTCTTTGTGGGGGACGGGGAAGACGGGGGTAGGATTTTCGGAATTGGATCTGGGGAGTTTGAGATACAAAGACTCGATCTGAGTCAACTCTTGGGAAAGCAAGCTCTCATAATAATCCTGATCTAGGAGTTTTGGTGGAAAATTTGGTAGACTCGTAGAAAATAAGTCTTGTAAGGGATTTATGTCTAGGCTAGGCTGGAAGAAATTATTATTAACTTAAATAATATTTTCCCTGTATTCGTAAAGTTTTTGCACATGCTCTCGCTGCTGATGAAGCGATAGTGTTAGGGCCTGTATATCTCTATATCTGTATATCTATATATATACACAAGATACTATAAACTCTTGAGGCTTGGGACAGGCATATGCATTAAGTTGAGCACATTACGTGACTAATTCTCCTGAAACCCCAAACTTTTAATCTCCCTTGAGAGAATATCTTTGAGCCGTGATCCTATGGACTTTCCCTTACGGTTTTCATCTCTCTTTGGATCTTATTTTCTCGTGGTTGATTTGGCGGCGGTGTGTGGGAAGGAATGTTTTCTGTTCATGGGAATAAAACCCTCGTCGTCTCTATCCACTACGCCAGCACCAATGGACGGATAAATCTAGAAAGTAGTAAACTTACAAAGACAGAATCCACACTAAAACAGTCGATATCATCAGCCACAGTCCATATTTTGCTCATCGGTGCCCCTTTCCTAACAAATTCGGCTCCAGTGGTATAATTAAAAAATCCCGAAGGATTCTACCACTGCCTCCAATGCACACACACACACACAAGACGATGAAAAAAACTGATGGAGATACGAGAAACCAGTGGAAAGTCGTCACTAGCTCATGGTTTTCAGACTGCAGTTGGTGTAGTAGACAGGGAATTTACTTGACGTCCATCGCATTTCATGAGCGTGTCATCATAGTCAAATTTGATCCATTCTCACCTCTTGGATCTTTCACATTTCCCCCTCCTTCACTCCTTTCTCCAGCTTCATTTAATAAATTCCAAGAGCTCTCAAACAAGAAGACCCTTGCATTGACACACTATCACTTGACGTGCTTACTGCCTCTTTCCCAGCATACCCAATTTCCCTTATTTGCTCTAACAAATAACCATAGTCACGGACTTTCACCAATGCCCAACTTGTTCTTTCCACTTTCACTCACTTCCGTAGAATCCCTTCCTTTCTCACTTTATTTTTCAACCCTCGGGTTAGAGGTAGAATGTATTGCCCCACTCTGGAAAACAAGATGGGTTTGCTCACCCCTTCTGTTTCGGATTAATCAAAAGCAACACAGGGGGAAAGGAACAGAGAGTAGGACAAACAGAGAGCAGGCGAAGAAAATACAACCCCCAGCGTTTCCGCCCTAGTTCTTTTTTCTGTATCTAAAGTGTGTGATGATCTTGATGGATTTTGTTATAAGTAAGC
Organism: Sminthurides aquaticus; assembly: GCA_906901655.1. NCBI lineage: Eukaryota > Metazoa > Arthropoda > Collembola > Symphypleona > Sminthurididae > Sminthurides > Sminthurides aquaticus. The sequence goes on from CAJQTT010000001.1 coordinate 2,907,779, forward strand.
TAAGGAATACTTTTCAGGGTTGGCGGATTCCAAGAGAAAAAGAAAAACTTCCACGACTTTCTCAGCTTTCACTTGAGTCTTTTCTTTGTCTTAAACTTCCTCTCTTGTTCTTCTCAGAATCTTTTGCATACACAAACAGACTCGATCTATTTTTCCAGAACGCTCTACTCAACTATTTTCCCTACGCCTTATCACTTTTGAAAGTAGGGGGGTGGATGTAGAACTATATTTACAGAGCGTTGTATTGGTTGCTTAATTTTGGTGATATTCGCAAGGGATTTGTTTTCCTTTCTCTCCAGTTGAGCTTCTGATTACTGATTACTTTCTCTGTAGTGAAATCATGTTTTCCGTTCTTTAGTCACCCTTGATTCTATTTTCTATCCGTATCTCTTATTCTTGGTGTTCACTTGGGTAAAATATTTCCAGGACTGTTACCACGTTGGATCGAGGACGTAGCGCACGACTTTGCACAAGCATCCGATCTGATCCTTTGCCTCCGCACCACTGCACACAGCCCGGAGCAGGCAGTCGCGAAAATTCAGAAGGCATCCATGGAAAAACCAATTTTTCCCTCGTTCCTGCTCTCCTCAAACTCCGGTAATGCCTGGTTTGCTCCCCTTGCTTTCCGATTCTCTTTCCACCGTCCGCTGTTTTCCTCTGTGCGGCTTTCTTTTGCTCACTCTCTGTTTCTATAATATGATTCTTCCAAACTACTGGGTCCAATCTACTCCTGTTGTACTCGTTGCTTTCTCTTCCACAGGCCTCCCTCTTGCCTGTACTGCTTCCCTCCGCTTTTCTCCGGGAGGCTGACTCGTGTTTAATGAAAAGGGCTGAATTTCTATCTGCCACCACTCAAATCCGAAGAGATCACCTATTTCACGCAGACCCCTCGTCAGAAGAAGTAGAGATGAGAAAAGGCCTAGACGGGGGAATGAGAGGACTTAGTTGCACACATACGGACACTGGTGATACGAGTGATACGGTATCATCCGCATCTTCCTGAATTACTTCAACTCCAACACATTCATTCCGAAGAAAACTTGCTTTCTCTCTCTCTGTCCCATAGCACCTACTAGCTAGGACGGAGGAAACTGTAAAGAACCACGAGAAGCTGGCTCCTCTCTTTCTCTCAAATCAATTCTCACGCAAGCGTCACCCCCATCACCCTAAGCAAGAAAACCAACTTTCTCCACCAGTCCGCCCCCCCCCCTTCAGCCCACTCTCAACTCATCCTTTTACTTACCTAACCCACAATCCAGTCCATGCAAACAACTAACTCCAGCTCAACGTTGACACTCTCTCAAAAGAACCACATTTCCATCATGTCCCGTTAGTCCCGTTCCTCATTTTCCATTCGGCCCATAAAAAACCAACTACACTCACTGTCCCCTATCACCAAACCTCAGAAGCTCAGAAAAGTCCTCAGTTTTCAACTGACTTTGTCGGAAGAACCCTCATCAGCCGGGACATGATGAACCCACATGATTTCGTCCTCCTCCATTTATATTTCTCCCATTCTTTCCACCCGGAATAAATACTTTTTTCTCACAAGCTCTCAAGCCGCTCAACAACAACAACTACATAAATAATCAATCCCGCCTAGAAAAACAAGTCGGCGAATCCTCAAAGTCAGGCAGGGAAACATAGCCAAGCAGATCATTTCCGTAGCTCTAAACTCCAACCAAAGCCATCGGGTATCCACCCGGTCCTCTTAATGAATAACCCACTTTCCCTCAGACCAGTCCCGGTTTTATTTCCAGAGCACCCGCCATAAAGCTACGTGAGTCATCTCCGATTGTATCCACTATGTGATGATGACAGATTCTCTGGATCAGTATTGAGGGAGGGGTTGAAACCGCGGAAAAGCATTTCATCTTCCTTTAACACTCCCAAATCTTCTCTGCGGGCCAGAGAGCTTCCTCCACATTGCGTTTAGTAAATCATCCCCGGCCCAAGCTTTCTCTTCCCTTCTCTCTGCCCATCTAGAAATTCAATCCTCTTAAAACATCAGAAACCGCCTCTTCCGAGGCACACTGGCACACACATACACATAAGAGAGATGGGTGGGAGTGGAAGAGTCAACTGATTAACATGGATTTTCTCAACAGATATATGTACACCTTCTGTATAGGATCATATCCTACCTACTTGCTACACGGAGCTGAAAGCTACTCTCACCGCAACTGTCCCCTTGTATTCTTCTCTCATCAAATCCGGCTACTGTGGTCCTGTGTCCCTCCCCTCCTTCCATTCTTCCTTGCTGTCTCTGGAATAAAATTGCAGAGCTTTCTCCGAGTCTTTTGGGTGGACAGCTTTTTCCTCCCCAGCTCACTGTATTTGTCAGAGTGTTTATAGTTATTTTCCCAAGCTTTCTCCTGCTCGTAGTACCACTAATGTCAATACTGTGGGACACCAAAGCCAACCCTTTGTGTGTGTGCTTGTGTGTTACGAGAGGCTAAGGAGGGGAGAGCGTATAGTATCTCCTGCTTTTCAACATCCGCCTCTGTGGTAACATCCTCATTATTTCCACACTTCCGCCGTCCAACATAAATCTTCGTCAGCAAATCCACCTCTGAACCAATTAATTCCCTGACCTTTCACTCACCTCACCCCGTCATTTCACATCCCACTTCCAGTCCAGACCCAACGTATAGTACCTGATACTCATCAAACTTTTAGCCACCTTCTCGGGTTAGCATTCCTACCAGCTGTAAAGCTATTCTGGCACTCATTCAGCATCCACTCTTACCCACTTTCCCCATTTTATCCAACGCCATCAAAATATCCAATTTCCGACACATCACCTTCTTCGAACTGATTTACTCACAATTACACATCTCCTTCCACCGCATTCTCCCAGACTTTCAAACTCTTGACTTTCTCCCCTCCATACTTTCTTTTTTCTACACGCTTGTCGAAAGGCGTGATTTAGTTTGGAAAGAAAATGTACTCCTTGCTTTTGCTTCACTCATTGCTGTTGGGATTGTTATGGCTGAGATGTGGCAAGGTTGAGTTTGGTGGGCACTAGGGCAAACTGCGAAGGACTCTATAAAACTTTGATTATCTTCGTCAAAAACTCGGAAATCTCTCTGAGGCGGGTTTGCTATTCCGGATAGGGATTTGAAACATTACACTTTGCATACAGGTTAAATCAAATTCCTCCACTCTGATTCCTATGAATCAAAGACGAGGAGCACATACGTGATCATGCCTTTCCTTTCTGCATCCATGACTTTATATACTTGTTTTTTTTCTCTCTCTCTCTCCACTCTTGAAGCCTCTTGTAAACTTTCTAAGGGATTGTGGAATGACAGATTTCTATGGAGTAACTCCAAAATCTTGGGATGAGTGAATGGGAATAAAGGATCGTGTGAGGAGTTGGATGGGAGGGAGGGAGCGTGTTTGCAACTTTCTCTCCAACTTTCTCCTCTACCTCAGTTATAATTAAACTTCCGGAATGCTCTTGAAGAAACTAGGCTGCTCCTCTTCATATTTCTTCCCTCCTCCGTTCCCCTTTCCGCTCGTACCTTAGTAAGAGACAGGTGAGTCTGTTTAGAAATTATTTTCACTTTGAGTCATATTTTTCTCCATCCCAAACTTTTGAGAAAGCTCCGGATTTAAACGCACTATATTATCTCTTGAGTGGAGTTAGTTTTCGTGTGGTTACTGCTCCCACGGTTTCACCGTATACGCCTTCTTCTTACTCTCGTTTCCCTTGATCTACTTTTTAAGGGTTTATGCAATTCGCCTGCCTCTCGCCCCCTGCATCTTCCTTTCATCGTATCCTTTTACTGTGAAAGAAACACGCAAGTTGTTTAAGGATATATACGGTAGCAACAAATAATAAAGTGGCGTAAACTTTTGCGGAGGTTTTTATAATTCTGTTCTGCATCTGATACAGCATATTATGAGTGTGGTGCTTGGTAATGATTCTTTGAGCAGCCATAACTTGCATCCACGTACCCATCTTTTGCATGCTTTACTTCTGGAATCCCAACTTATCACTCTCTATCCAGTTTTAAAAACAATTCCCTTTGCTTGAGCACTAAAAGTTAGCAATTTGTGTCCATATCTTCTGGAACATTAGGGTAAAACGACTTTCCCCACCCTTATTAAGTATTAACCGAAGAGGAGTTTACATTTACGCCAAGTCAAGTCATACAAGAGAATGAGCAATAATAAGTCGGTTTACTCGTGCAAGATTATGATAAATCCTCCGTCACGGAATACCCAGATGTGCCATAAATATTAAATATTTCCCTCAAAATTAGCCCACGAAAACTACATTTATAAGAGCAAGTGTTGTTCTGCTCCTACTAGGTTTCCTCGCGAATATTACTTCTACATTCCCAGTATTAATTTTCTCCTCTTGTTTATTTCCTTGGTAGTATTTCTGCAACTTTCCCTTTTTACCCTTTTCGAAGCTTGCTTTTCCATCCATGATTTTGTCCCTTCCCTCATTTCATCTTTCTTTCATGAGTAAACAGTTCAGAAATTCTCTTTCAACTCCTCCAACCTTTCCGCTCTTTACCCCTTCAGCAATAATAACTTTCACCGGCACGTTCCACATCTTTCACGTCCACGTCCCAAACATTGTACATGCTTTTATTACAATACGCGGTATCTCTAGTATACACGGCTACTAATCCTCAAGTCCAGCACCCAGCTACTCACGTTATGTCTAAATTTTCTTTTTACTTTCACAAAACCCAAGATATATCTCCCAAGACCTTTCCCGCTTCCTCCCTTCCAGCAACCTTAAACCTTCCCATGCTCGTCCCGTTCTCTTTCTTTGTTCCACTACCCTTGTTGTAATGCAATTAGCAATCTTGATTTGTATACCTTTTAACTTTTAGCTTTGATCCTATACGCCCACTAGAGTGGTTATTGTTGGCATTGCCTTGCCACCTTGTCCATTCCCTAAGGTAGTACTCATACTATACTCTCGTTATAATATATATTCAATTCTCCCACCAATAAACTTAAAACATGTCTGCCAGTGGACCTGGGTGAGGCGAGGGGAGCAGCTGAAGCCTACTTCCCACTCACGCGTCCACGTTCTAATAAAACAAAACTTTGAGCAAATCACATCATCAACTTTTCATCATCATAAAACATACTATTTCGTCTACCCCATTCACCACTAACTTGCCCACTTGCCTTTACTTGAACCGGAAATTCTCTCATCGTCAGCCTGATAGCCTAAGCACTATGCTTCCTCTGCCTTCCTTTCACCCTTCCATCCTTCCAACTCTATCACTTGTTGTTGTCCTTTAAACTTAAATCTCCTCAACACTAACCAATCTACCCCCTAGGAGCTCTCCACATACATCTCCATCCAACCCTCATTTCTCCACTCCATGCTTTCCCCGTTTTCTCTACCCTCTCCTCCATAATTCATTCATCAAAATAACCCAAGACTGTCTCATCAATAATCCTTCTACCCTACAAAACTCCGCGGAGCCGCCTTTTGAAGCATCCGCCATTCCCTCCCCACTAGTTTCACTTCCCCTCCTTTTGACAACCTCTAGCCATATCGTCGTCGCCTGGTTGGCCTGGTATCTTGTTGTTGCTTTTGGTTTTGGCTCGCCATGCGTCTCAGTGTGTTACCGGATTGCCTGCAACTTCCTTTATCATCCTACCCGGGATTTTGAATCCTGGATGCTCAGTATTTTGCTATCCGCTGCTGCTGCTCGCGTAACTGTAAGTAAGCATCTCAGCCCTTCTTCACTCAGTCAGGAAGGATGTGGGATACATAAAGGTGGATGGGCTGGACTTGTATGAAGCTGTAGCTTCCTTTTTGCACCCGAAATTTCTCGCCCGCCATTTATTAGGGCATCATAGAAATTCCTAAAATGTCCTATTTATTATACGCTAGTCTTCTTTTAGCCGTCAGCCTCTTCCCCGCCCCTAGTAGCTAGAGCTCGATTTCCCACATCTCCAAACCAATATCCCCAACAAGCTCCTCCGCCTCGAAAAGGCTCTCCGAGGGTCTCAGAGTCTCAGGACGCCATCAACTTATAAATCCGTACGGCTTCACTTTCTCCGCTTCCCTCTGTCCTTGCTGTTCATACTTGGTCTTCGTCTGGTTGTAGAAGAACATTATCAATAACTCGCTCCACTACACCACTTGTGTTTTCCTTACGGAACGTCTCTTCCCGATCTTCCCAACTTTCCTTCCATCCTACGCCTTGTATTCAATCTACCGATTAGTTTGACATATAAATCCTCATCTAGTACACAGCACAACCTGTGTGCTGTAACAGAGAAGCAGGGCCAAAGTATCAGTTGAGCTTGCAACAGGGCAGAAGGGCAGAAGAAAGAGACTTTCTTCCAGAAGAGACTTTCTCCTGCTTCATTTTTCTTGTTGGATTCAGGGACCGTTCTTTCTCTTTTGACCTCGTCCTTCTCCTCCCACTCTTTCAAATCCTCCTCCGCCTTAACTTATTTACTCTATTCAATCTACTCTTCATGCGAAACATCCGCATTCAATCAATACCTCTCTACATCGTCCCACACTCACCCAATCCAAAGCAACTAAAATCAGCTAAACTGAGAAGGAAGGGAGTGAGTAAGACGTGGTAGTTGGAGTAAAGGAGCGGATGGAGAGAATTCCAATAATACACTCCAGCCTCAGCCAGCATATGCTACTCACAAGCAATCTTATATTTTCATGTCTGTCTTTACCGCCCATCAGCTGCCAAAACGTTACCTCTAATTCCTGTACCCTCCACCACCACCACCATCACCCCCACCAAGCAAACAAACATATCGGCTATCCATAATCCTTTTCTTTATTCTTCCCGATTCTTTCCACAACCTTCCCACGACACTCACACTTCAGCTCAGAGACACCAAACAGCCAATCACCGAAAATACGTCTCCCTAAATTACCCACCAGTCTCGCATACTTTCTTTTCTCATCTCCCACTCCATTCTCCTCTTTCATCTCTCCCCTTCTTTCCATCACATCCAACCCTGCTCTTGCTCGACCTTCGCTTTGCTTTCTCTCCTTTCTTTCTCTCACTCTGCTTTCTCTAAGCTTTCATGCTGCCGCCATCCGCCAGAATCCAGAAGCTTAACTATCTCTTGAACGATCTTGTTCTTTTCTGATTCAGCCTCTCTCTCTCTCCCTCTATCTCCTAGCTCTTTACGTAACATCGCTCATGTTATGCACGTGTGTACTCTGTAACTCTGCTTTTGCCTCCTTCCTTTGGGATGCTGCTACTTCTTTAGGTTACGAACATTTCCAACGTCTTTGTAACTTTCCGTTTCTTAAATTTCATATCTTTAAGCAAATTTTACTTCCTCTTCAGAGGTAAACTTGAGGAGAAGTAATAGAGTGTAATGTTTCCAGTTGCCACCTCAAGTCGATGACTTGAATCCGTCTTTCATCCTGCTTTCTCCTCTACTACAATATCTAAGTAAGATCCCTCTTTTCAATTTCCACTGTTTCCAAGACTTTTACCTGCTTGCACCTCGTTAAAATCTCTTCTCATCCGTCTAATCGTGCAATTACATCACCTCCATCACCCCATGAGCTTCCAGTTAATAGGGCATCATTACGCCTTGTATAATTTCTACATTCTCATTCCCCAACGTCTCCCGGAAGACCACCCCCTCCGTCTGGAACTGGGAAACTCACCCGCCTTCTCCAATCCACGTAAGAGTGCGCTCATTCTCACTTACCGGCTTGAGTGTTACTGGGAGATATCTGTACCTCGTCCTCGTTCTTTGCTGGAACCGGCTCGCCATCCTTACCGCCCAATCCACATTACTCTCCCCGGGGATCCAAATCTGCAAATATACCCAAACGTCATTTCATTATTAATTAAACCATTACTCTTTCTCCCGCACTGTCAGAATCATGCTCCCATTTATTCTATATATGTTTCCCGCTAATAAATTACTTACAATCCGAAATAGTATACGCCCTCTTGTTTCACTCATTTGTCTTGTATCATTTCACTATTTATAACCCCTGAGGAACATGCATCTAATCCTAAAACTAAACGTCCACCCTTATTTTCACTATCACTTACGAGTTACGGCTTTGTCGAAAAATCGTAAGCACACAGTTTCATGTTGTTGAATATATATATATATTCATACAACCATTGGCAAAAGCTTTTCGCAATGAACGTATATATACTTATATTCACTTAGCTCTCGGGATTTAATGCTCCGTATTATATGAAACCGCATATTTATTCTTGATGCCCCGATACGATCAAACTCGTATCGTTATCGTTAGCCATGAGGACGTCCTGTTAGCACGATATTGAGTATCATGATCCACTCCTGCGCTCCACATTTCATTCACTTTCTCCCGGTAAAAGTTGTGGGAATCAAGAGAAAATGGTTCCATCCAATTTGTTCCTCTTCACATTCCAATAACATTTAAGTATTTCAAGGTGAGGAAACCGCTCAACCAGGAATTTTTCCTCGGGCCCAACTTTCGTACATACATGTGAACATACTGGAGGAAATCGTTCCAAGAACATTTGATAGAGGGCTTGCAAGGGCAAAATTGTATAATCCAACTAGATCCACGGATGGAATAACCTCCATAACTATTGCAGGGAGTTCACTGGCTTGTAACCCGATTACAAGAGAGCATAAACCCGTTAGCGCGTAACAAATGAGAGGGGAGGAAATAGTACAGAGTATACTAGTACCAGTTAAACACGTTTTCGGACGCGGACGGAAATAAGGAGTGAAGAAATACTATTACTTCTGAACACTATTCTCTTCCGCAAATAATTCCTCTCAATCGCATATTGATTTGAACAAGAGCAGAGCAGGTACTCCCTGACAAGGGCTAGTTTAAACGAAGGTCAATTGCCGTTTTTTCTTTATAGAAAAATGCTTGCGAGACATAATGTAGACCAGTTACCATCATCCATTCCCCCTGTTTTACTTTCTCCTAATAATAGCCTTATCAAAACTCCAACTTGGGAAACAAGAAAAGGTTTCATCCTGAGCCCTGCTGCACTACTGCATACCAACATTGCCCACTCTTGACTAGATCCTTACAAAAAGATTAATTAAGATCGCCGTTCCCTTAATTATGAAGAATTAGAATCGTCCCCATTTAAGTTCGCTGTGACAATCGTGTGTTACATTCAAGGCTGAAGGCAATGTTTATTTTAAAGACTAGCAAGTACGAGCTACTTTCGAAATTAATGACTTGATGATTGGCATTTGTCTCTTGTATTCCTTCTTTGGCTTTGTGGCCAAGCGGTTACAAGAACTACAAGTTCAGACATTCTTTGGTATCCACATCCAAGGGAGTATGATATATACAATCACAAACTATTTTTTCTTTGATCTGAACTTAACATACATATGTGTAGCATGGCTTTGTAGATGGGTTTGTTTGTAAGTTAGGATTGGATGGCCGGAGGGGAAACTTTAAAAAGCTGCGGAGAAAATATACAATCTCATTAGCTTTTTTGTTTATGAAAAATTGAAATTGGTTCTAGAGTCAGCTGGAAGGAAGGTCAGAGGAGACGTTGTAATGGTAAGTCAGCGGGCAGGTCTAGTCTGGTTCTACTCTTGAGATGTAATTTCTACACAAGGGATGGATGTGGCAGGCCCCGGTCTAGAGGAGGAGGAACACAATGCTGCGCGGGTGGAGGCTGGAAAGAATAAAAACAGGATACTTATCTCATGATGATGCCCTTTCCAGATTCCTCCCCACGGAGTCCTCTAGAAATCTCTAGTGGCCTCTCACTGTCAATCATCCTTTCCCAGCATGAATAACTAAGAGAGAGCTAACCCGAAACCTGAATACCCGAACCTCTATTGTCTTCTTTCTTCTTCCTCCATCGAATCTCATTCTCTCTCCACGTATTCATTTTCTCTTTAGCTTTCTCCTTCATCGCTATTATTGCTTATATTCTGTCCCGCACTGCATATATATATATACAAATTCCTGGAACATCAGCTACATTTTTCAAGCTATTCAATTGCCAATTTTGGAGGAAAGTTATCAGAATCTCTTCCAATTTCCTACTTCAAGTTCCATATAAATGGCTCAAGTCATGGACGCTTACCCCTGGAAGGTTCCAATGTTTCTAGTTTCAAGTTTTAGGGAAACTCTGCAAGAGCCTTTGTAGCTGATATGAAATATTCTTACAACCTGACCAAACTTGTCGCCTTCCATTGCTGTGCTCGTTGGCTACTTTACTTTGGAATGCTGTTACGCTAGTAGACGTATAGATACTTCATCATGGTTCAGAAAGAAATCAATTTATATTCCATACTTTTCCTCTAAAACAAAAGTTTATGCATTCTAGACCTAGGAACATGCTAGAGCCGTGCTGCGGAGAGCGAGGTGCTTTCTCCAACGCATTGCTTTACTTTCACTCATTCTTGAGGAAGGATTTTATATCGACGATTATACAGAGAAAAGCAAAGGTTTGAGAATGGCGGCAAGTTCTGAATTTTGAACGAGTCTATTGATTATTTACGTAGTCTCATGAAGTTATTGTGTTAGCCACATTTGAGAAGATATTCGAGGATATATAGCGGATATTTTGTTAGGTAACTTAGGGGCGTGGAAGAAACTTGGTTTGAGGGGCGGCGTTTTAAGTGCACTGGCAAATAAGTTTGATTTTATATGTGTAGGTGAATGGCGTTCGAGAGTATAAGATTTGGAATTGTATCATAGCCAGAACGGAAGTTCCCATTTCAATGATTTTTATGTATTGATGCCATTCTCGTCCGAGTGAGAAAGGAAGCGACTCTTGAATTCTTTCACTCCTTTCTCTACTTTCTTCGCTTTCCCCAGCTCCTTTAGAGAAAAGGAAAGCTTTGCTGAAAAGCGAGGACAAAGCTTATAGTCGTCTCTGTACCCCACAATCCCACTTTCTCATCTCCCTGTAGCTTCTGCGGAAAGGTTTTCTCTCTACCAGCGGCTCGGATCTAGGATTTGGAGGAATGAGAGGAGGACAAGAGGAGGAAGAGGCCATAAGTAGTTTTGGATAGATCCAATTGAACCCTGGCATTGGTTTCTGTCTCGTAAGGATTCAGTTTCCCTTCCTCCTTTAACATCTGTATTCTCCACATTCAACTTTTATTGTTCTTCTCACTCCTCTATCCTTGCTGAATTGGGATTGATGTATTTCCCCATAGAAAATACACTGAATCATGAAAACATCCGCATTCGTAGCAGCTTTTCTTTCCCTAATTCCCGGGAATGGAGTCTTCCGCTATATTCCTTCCGTGCTTGAACTCACTTGCCCCGTGCCACATATTTCAGGACTAGCTTTCGGATTATTTCCAAACTTGTTCCCACTATTACCACCCTTTTCCAATCCCTGCTTATTCCGTTGTCCTCTTTCGCCTGGAATCTCTTGGAAAAGCATCCTCCCAAAGGTCTTACATGCAATACGCTTACCGCATTCACCAATCCCGCCCACACCAAACACCCAGACCTTTCAATCTTCCAATTAAACCCCAGCCTCAAGTTGAGGCCCTCAACCCAGCCATTTCCAGTAGCCGTTGGTTGTGTGTATAAATTTTGTAGGTTATTCCCACAATTACCGCTACCGATACCATCACATCTTTCCCTCCACAAATATCTGCTTGCCTCTAACATCCTTCTCTCTCATACTTTGTATACTCCTCAGGCCCTCATTTTGTATCAAACTTTCATTCCCGCCATTTTCTCCAGCCTTTATTTTCTTTCTCCTTTCCTATCTGTTTCCTTCCATTCACATTTCTCTGTGGTCCAATCATCTTGTTAGGGCAAACAGATCCTAGGAGTAGCACCACCACCATCAACCCTCCGTCTCCATCTACACACCACCATCATTAAATCCATTTATCTAAACAACCCATCCCATCAACCCGTAACGCTGTTCTATACTATACAAATCTTCAATTATTTTCCCGACACTACAACAAACCAATGCTTCTTCTTCTTCCTTCACCCTCCACCATCTCTTTGACCATGCTCTTTGACTTCCAGCTAGCACATCCCACAATCATCATGCCAAATATCATTCCAATTCACAACTCGTTATTTTCGGAATCCCTCTTGACACTGCTCTCTTCCATTCTCCCGGTCGCTCAACTACATGGTGGGCGGTTTTGCCCGAATCCAAATCCGTCATGCATCCACTTGTCCACGCTAGCTACCCCTCCCTCCACCCTGACCACATTTATTAACGCTTTCACAATTTATCCTCAAGTATCCCTAGTTTACGCTATTTCTATTCACAATCCTCTTATAGATTTAAGTTACTGAGCCCCATTATAGTTTTATTCCATTGCACTTCATGAATTTCAAATCTGGGTTAACTTTCTCCATTTTTTCTTCCTAGTCTGTAGCCTCTTTCAATCCCCCCCCTGGGTCAGAGACTTCTTTTGAGAAAAACGAAAAGAATTCAATAATAAATTATTCCTCCCCAATGCTTCTCACACTTTCTCCATGAAGCCCATTACTCTTAAAGATCCGGCAGGATCATATGCACGAGGAAGACGAGAGAAAAGAGTTTTAGGAGAGAGTGCTATAAGTTATAGTCTGTAGCCATTACCGTTTATTTTTTTATTCCAATTCCAAGCCGTAAGTCATTACGTACATAACGTTTCTTTGTTGTTCTATATTTAAACGACATGGGTGGGAAGAAAAACTCGTGTCCTCTCTTCTTCTCCATTAAGCTGCATGAAATTCAATCGTCACTAGGATCACTTCTTTCCTCTAGCTTTTGGGATTGGAAACTTTGTTTGAGCATCATCCAATCATCAACTTGTTATCCCCGGGCTATTTGATTTCTCCTCCAAGAATACAACTCCCAAACCTATTGTTTCTTTTCCCTTAAACTTTCTCCCCTTACTTTCACCTCCGCCAAGGTTTCAGCCTACTCGCGAATCCATTCACGATAATCTCGCGCTAGAAACTTGCTCTTTCCTCCCGTACTTCCTTCCTTCCTTCCGACTTCCTTCCGACTTCCAAATCAATGGCACAGATTTTCATTATTACTTTTTAACTCTCCTCTTCTACTCCTTCCTCCGCACCGAGCCCAAGCTTAACGTTCCTGTTCACATGGAGCTGCTGCCTTGCACTCGCAGGCTGTGATGAAATGAATTACTGGTTGCTTTATAAGCTTTAGCTTGCTATTCAATCCGTGGTCATTAAAATTAAATAGACTCAATTTCACTGTAGAGAAGAAGATTAATTCCCGAGTCTCCGCTGAATAATTTAGCATGAAGTGATACTAAGAAGGAAAACGAGGACTTTCCCCATCGCCCTCATCCTGTTATGACATCAACGAAACCGTGTTGCAAACTTATCTACTTTTAATAGCTCAGATTTGAAAATTCAGAGAAAAGTCAATGTGGTAACTTTCTCTCCCCGTCTAGTCTACTTTTTAACTTTTTTACTGTGATGAGTTGAGTCAATCAAACCACAAGTTTCTGTGATGTACATAATGGATAGCGTCCTTTAGTCGTGTCTTTAAGCTCCGATTATCAAAAACCTCTTGACTAAATAAAGGAGGGCATCGGGGACAACGAACGCTCTTCTTTTATTCTGCTGGGATATTAGAGTACACTGCCTAGAATTTGATATTTGGAAAATGTCAACATAGCAAAGTTGAAGGGATTAACGTTTTCCCTGGCCGCTCTTTGGTGGCTACTCGTCGCTCGTAATTAGGCTAGGGAATATGAGGCACGCAGGGCTAAACTAATAATGTTATACTCAAATTGAGTTGATAAAGATATGATCAAGTGCAAGAATTTTGTGTGCAGTACATCATACATGTTACTCTCGTCACTTCCACTGCCGTTTCTACTCACTCATTCTATGCCAGGAGCGCCACTCCTGGAAAAATCCTTCCTGTCAGCATCCACTTCCTCCTGGCGGGAGTCTCTTGTAACTGTGACAGCGGAGCTTTCACATTTAATTGAAACGAGAAACCTAGGACGGATCTCCTTTCAGCAAGCATTATTATATTTTTCCGTTGTAGCAAAACTTGCCTTTAGTTTTTCAAGAGCAGCATTTACTACGCCGTTATTCGCAATTATCACTTGGTTTGGATTGCAAAAATGAGAGAGAGAGAGAGAGAGAGTAATTGAATGGGAATGGGGCTTTCTACGTGTCTTTGATGCGCATATTTCTTGCTGAACGAAGAAAAATTTCTTTTGCAGCGTCTTCTTAATTCGCAGAGTGTAATTTGAAGCAAGGTTTGCGGGAGCAGAAAATGAAAGAGTGTAATAAATACACGGAAGAGGCTTCCTTCGAGAGAGGAGGAATAAGCTTTTCCGATGATATTCACGAAAAAAGGACACGTATGTTGGAAAAGATACGTGAATCCAAACACATGTTATATTAGAGTCATCATTACATTGCAATGCTGTTCAAGTATGAGCATCTCGTCGGCTAAATAGCGTCATTAAATCCTTTACTAAGATGAGATTGTAGAGCACATACGTAAAAGAACTAGCATGTAGTTGGAAGCAAACGAAATATGTAGAGCGGGAGATGTGAAGCTTAGTTGAGAATTATGGCCTGTAGCAGTTTTATTTAGGAATACTTTGCGGAATTGTGCATAATTAAGAGGGATCCAACAAGATTGGTCTGAGGCTGGGAAGTTTTGGGGGATTTTCTGCGTGTATCTATCAAGTGACAAGGTTGGGAGAAAGTAGTGAATCCATGTACACGCAAGACAGATACGTGTATTCCATCCAAATCATCCAATTTCCCGTTTACTAGGCAATTTCTCTGGTGAAAAATCCAGAACACTTCTCTTTAAACGCTGGTCATAGAAAATCGGGAAACTCCTTTCATGCCACGCCTATGCATTTTTCGGTCCTATCATTCTACTTATCAGCCTATCCATCAGGAAAATGGGAGAAAGAGTCTGTGATTGAAATCAGTCAATCTCGCAGATTTTTTAATCAGGCATACGTCCACTATCCTTATCTCAAGAAATTTTCCCGCCTTTTCTGTAAATTTCTCCTGGAGAAAGTTTGGCTTCTTTCTTACCTATACCTCTAGTCGGTCTTCCCCATGGCTTTTGTCTACCCATTTTAGATGGAATGATAATTATTTATATCTTATCCCCAAACAGCAACCAAAGCCGGACGGGCTGAGCTGAACTGCTGAACACAGACATTGAACTGGAAGGTGTAGTATATATAGTAGTAGCCAATCTTATAGTTTCTGAACCCCGCTGGGATTACAGCTCCTGCAAACGCGATCAATTTCGTCAACCCGCTCCTCATCTTTTCACTTAGCAATCTTGTCTCTGTCTCCCTACTCTCAGTTATTTAGTAAACTTGGGAAGAAGCTTGTGCAGATACGCCGGAGGCTGGATTGCTTTCCCAGGAGAAAGTCAGCTGCCGTTCCGCCTTTTATTCGCTTCTCTTAGAAGATAGTTTCTTTGACCGTATTTTGGTTTCCCAGTCGAGACTTTCCTACTCATTCCCCGCCCTTGATTCACTCTCTTTCCTTGAGTGCGTCTTGTTTTTCCTAGATCCCAAGATTCTTTGAAACAAGTCACCTCATGGCCCATAAGAGGAATTAACTCCTGTTTGATAGTTACCTTTACTGGAATCCTATTCTAGAATCTTGAAACGTTTTCCTCAACCCTGTTTCCATAGCAAAGCTTTCCGCTCGGTACGGACGCTCTTTGAATCTTCAATAAGAGGTAAAAGAGGATACATATGCTATGGAGAAAGCGTTGGTGCTTTCTAGCTTCTCTCATTTCCTACCCTACCTTATATGGCTAGAATAGAAGCGGAAATCTTCCCAATACTATCTAGCTGGTTAGTAGAAATAAGAATGTGCTTGCTTTCTCCAGCCCGTGTCCCGTTTTGCTGTTCTTTGTTTTCCTCCTTTCTTTTTCACATTCTGCACATGCAATTTCCTCTCTTATTTTCCCACAAGCTTGAGCCATTTCACGAAACTAAAGAAACGAATTTCATTTATTATGCATTGATACACAGTCTGGGAAACCTCTGAGTAACTCCTGATATGTTTCTTGGAATTCTCCAACGGTATAATCTTGCACCTTGCTCCCACTTAAGCCTATGGGCTTAAAACTTGAATATCAGTGTACAGTTTCGATTTGGCGGTTAAGGTGGGGAGCACCCTTCTCTGTAACTTTCTCCCAATACTTTTTCTCTTCCCCAGACCGATACTCACCTGCGGGAAATCCTCCTATTCCTATTCCTCAAACGCCCACCTCTATAATTTCAATTTCCAACCACTCTAGCATTCCATGAGAAGGGGTAGTCCAATTTCTAGATATACATGTATCCCTCTCAGTTTCCCTAATGTTGGTAATCGTTGAGGGTCTCTTCATTCTTTCTCAATCCGTTTTGAATCCAGCTTATCCTAGAACTAAACCATGGCTATTACTTGGTGCTTTAGCCTGTACTATTTCCAGAATAAGCGGACGGGGAGTGAGCGGTAAGAGGGGATATTTTTATAATCTTATAAGCAACTTGCATCAATTTATACATGTCGGCCATTTTCCAAGAGTATGTAGCCATTGTTTTCAGTCCAACTCAGCATCATCTCCTATAGGAGGATTGAGATGAGATTGAGGATTCGTTAGCTCAATAGAGGAAGAAGTTGGCGGAGAAGGCCCTTCTCAAAATGAATAATATTATACTCTTTTGTGCTGGCATATCATACTGTATTTCAACTCTAAAGGTAAATCCCACTAATAAGATGTTTCTCTCATCCCCTTAGTTTCAAATCCATTCAAGAAAGGTGCTTTCTCTCCCGCTTTCATTTCTCTTTGTCTTAGAAAGTTTACGTAATATAAACCCTGTATTTTAATTCTCACTTTTCATTTAGTCCTCAGCTCACTATTTTAGATACACTTCCTCCATATTTGTCTCTTTACGAAAGTCTACTTTTCTTGCTTTCTCCCATTATCTCATTCTCTCATTCATTTATAGGTACACACAGTTTTGCGCTTAGAAATGTAGGAGTGAAGCTTGTAGTACTGTGCTGTGCCCAATGTGCGGGAAACAAATGACAACAGAGAGGAGAGCCTGTGAAAGAAACTCGACGTTTCACTGAATTCAGACGGCGCTTCCTAGCAGGGTCATCTAAACAATGTCTAAAGTACGTGGTTATTTCGATGCCTGGAGAAAAGAAACTCGGTTTGAAGTCATATGATGCAGTAGGCAGTTGGAGTTTGTGAAAGGAATCATTTGATGATACGGATTTGTTTTGAGAAGTAATCCCGGGCCATAATATGGCCCCCGGTAGAACGTGAAGGAGTTACAAGGTTATGTAGGGCTATGGGCTAATACTTATAAAATAATTGGTATTATAAGGAATATGTTGAAAATAGATTTGTTGTACTCACTCATCCAGTTAGAGCTCTGTAGTTACTTGTTTCTGCTCATCGTATCATCATCTTAGTGGAATGGTGGGGAAGATTAAAAAACTTGTTCTCTCTCAACTTTCTCCTCTGGCGTAGATAAATTTTCTTTTTCTTGTTTTACTACCACCGTGTGGACAAATGCTCATTGAACATTAAATTCCTTCAGCTTTCCGGCCACTTCATATTTCGCGTCACGTAAAGAAAGCACTGTCTTTAAAAAAAATCACTCTTGACTTTCCTTTAACCTTTGGCTTATATTTTCCGTACTCGCTTTCACCTTATTTCACACCTCACTTTCTGAATCTTGGGCCGCACTTTCTCCCCTCGATTTCTCCTCTTCTGCTTTACGTAATTCCACTATCCGCCTTCCTGGCTCATCTTCCTCTTTAAGGTTTTTTCTTGAGATTTTTTTTGCCGTCGCTGGCGGTTTTTCGTTCCTCTTCTTTCTTTTGCTCTGTCTATCTCCCGGATTTCCCCCACTGGATGCCCTTTCTCTTTTTCTTTATTCTTTCTCTACTTCTCTCACTTATTTTCACACTTTTTCTTCCCGTCTTACATGTGTCTATTTCTTGATCCTTCAATCAAACTGATTTCCCCTTCCCCCAGTTCATCTTTCTGTAGTTGGTCGTCGGAGGTTGTGTAAACAGGGTTTAAGTTGTGGAGGGTTGCTGGTTTCCGCTTCCATGATTTACACTTGTCGCCGTCCCGGTTCACTCCACTCAAAAGGCACTACTAGAAGCACGTTTTATTTCTTTCGGAACTCCCTTCCATTCGTCCACTCACTTATATCCCGAAGAAGCTAATAAAACTTGTACCCATAATCCACATCCCGTTTGTCCCTCGGTCCTCGCTACTATATGCGTTCACACCACCACCTCTGCCACGTCCACCACCTTTCCTTCTTCAACTTGTTCTTCCCTCCAGTCCTCCTGTTTCCCTTTCGCCTTCCCTACTTTTCTCTTCTTGCTTTTCCGTAAGGGCAGAGTCCCAAGGAGCGGACTCCAGAGTCCAGAGTGGGAAGTGGGAATTCCGTAGCCTTTGCCTTCCTTCCAATAATACTTACTGCCTTAGCTAGCATATCAGACAAGTAAGGAGCCCGCCAGTCTGTCCTGGTCGCTGAATATCAGGAGGAAGAGATAGATGGGAAAAAGAGAGTGGAAGAAAGAAAGAAGGAGTCGTAGTAGTGGGAAAAAATCTGGATGCACTTCTCCGCCAACTTACTTGCTTCGGTATCATGCCTTCACCCTGCTTTCACCATCCTTCTTCTCCGAGCTCCACTAGAAGTAGGAGGACTAGTCAACACTTTGATAGTCTGCCTTTTGGATATTAATATTCTCGAATCCCATAGCCGTCATTTTCTGAACCCCTTTGAAACAAGGAGCATAAGCCTTCCAGCTCGTAGTAGAAACCTTCCACTACTCTCCAGAGTTAAACAAACTCTCGCTCCCTAAACTAAATAAACTTCAATTTACATCTCCTTCCGCTATTACTTCTCCTCCCCTCCCTCACGCGTTCTCAAAGCTATCGTGTACTGCAGAGATTCCCAAAACAAAAGTTGTAATTCTCAAGCCCGGCTATCAGGCTATCACCACCACCACCAAGTCCTCTACCACACACGTTTTCCGATAGACTCTGAAAATAGGGACTTTCCCTTACTCCAGTCACCCGCGATCCACACATCCACCTTTGAATCGTCCCAATCCCGGCGCACAACCCTTTAGCTCCAGCACATGGGCTCACCTACTCTCTTTCACTCACCTTTCCCCGGCTGCCAGCTACTAGCAACCAGCTCTCCCGAAACCCAGTTTAAGCACAAATTATCCACCTCCTCGGCGTCCATTCCAGACTGTATTGTGCATAACTGGCTTGATTTTGATTCCTTTATCATTTCTTCTCTATTCCAAGAAAACTAGAGCAAGGTGCTCAGTCTTCATTCTGAATCAATTACCACACACCGAATATACCTGTCCGTCTCCCCTTTATCGGAACTCCCACGGCCGAGTGACCATACGCTTCGTGCAACCCTCTGAGAAGAGCATGAAGTAAGACGATGGGAGAAATCTGCGGTGGATTTCGGAAGGAACTGGGCAACGTGGGATGGCCACCGCTGAGTTACACAATCAAGACTACTCCATGCGATGCCCCGTTTACCAAGCCGTATACAAGGCCAAGCTCTTCTCCTTTCATACTATCGTATCAGTCTTTGTAGGGCTTGGAGGGGTACAGGCAGTTAGGTTCGAATCACAACTATCTTTTCATCCACCACTTTCTCTACCCGGCTAGCTTATTTTATGGGCTTAGCTAATTTTGAGTGCACTTTGGTGTTTGTGGTGGCTGGTAACAAAAATGGAATTGAGGCCGTTTAAGTCCTCTCTGTCATATACTCTCTCTTTCTCCTGGTGTTTATCCTTGTGTGCTTCCGGACGGTATGGATATTGACGCTTACATGAAGCGCTTGAAGAAAGAGTTCGTTTAACGATTCATTTCCTCTTGGTTGGAGATAGCAGCAACCCGTGAAATTCCTCCCTTCCTCTTGTCTTTATATCTACATACCATCTTTCTCTCTCAATCCATTTAACCTGCATAGTATGTTCCTCTTATCTATTCCTTTTTCGTGGGAAAGGAGTCTTAGGTAGCGTTACTACGTTAGTTACGTAGTCGGTAGCGCCGTATAGCTCTCCACTCTGACTCTGAGGATAACCCCGTGAGAATTAAGAGGAAGGTGGTTCACTCCTTGGCGCTATTAATGCAATTACTGCAACCGCCCAACTATTTAGTCTTATGGATGGCTTCTGGAACAAACTGTGTCATCCTTTGGCGTACCAACATTTCTTTTCCCCTCTCAATCCTCTTCAACTTCCACCTTTCCTCTAATCAATAGATATACCTATTAATTATGTATTCTATCACATGTTCCCCGACGTCACCCATCACGTTCCGTCACTCTCATTTCATCAGCTTACAAACATACCATATGCTTGACTATATCAGTGCTATGCCAGTAAAGCCAGACCTCTTCAGCCTCACTGTGTGCCGGTGATGGTGGGCCGTGTCCCAAAAATTTCACCAAGACGAGAGGAAAATATTTCTCTCGCTTCTCTTTCTACCTCTTCCAGCCCTCCCTCTTTCGTATATATAATTCTATCACTTTAGCCCGCTTCTACAAAGTATTTTCTCTCCTTTCTCTAGCTTTCTCTTTATTCGCTCAGGCCATCTCTCATTGGATTCTCTTCCTCTGCTCCTCTCTGTTCAACGTTTTAGTTTTACTGTAGGCATTATTCTAGATTTCCTAACGTTGGCTTAATATAGCAATCCTCGCCTATATGCCCTTAAGTTGCAAGCAAGGATACTATTAAGGTTAACCTGGTAAAGAAGGATTGAAACATTGATACACTACCGATCCCTCTCGTCCTTAGTCTCCCCATTCAACTTCCCCTGAATCTATCAAGAAAAGGATATATATTCGTGAAGAAAAATATGCTTTTAGGTTGCTCTTCCCGCCCATCCCTACTTGCTTTCTCCCAACGGAAAAAGGCATATATATATATTCCTTCATTTTCTCTCACTCTCTTCACCAAAGAGCTGTTTCCCGTCATCCCTGACACGAAACCCACCGTCATGTATCACTCCACCTTAAGGTTCTTGTTCTTTACCCCACTCCCTATTTCCTTGTTCCTCTCTTCCCCTCCCTTCTACTTTCTCCTCGAAACCCTTCTGGTTTTCTAGACCATATTCTCCATATTCCTATTTCAACTTGATTCAGTCTGATTCAGTCTGATTCAGTCTGGGATGTAATCAAGCCTTATATGCGCGTTGGACTGACAAATCTAGAAATTATCATCTCATTCAATATTCAGCTCCGACCTCATCATTTTACCCATCATTATATGCACGTGCTGTGCTGACGGAGCAAAGGCTCATGTCGTACAGATTCGTGTTCCTTGATCACATTGATCAAAACCACATGGTTTCGTCAACACTTTTAGGCATAACACTCGTACAACTTATTACCGTTACCTAACCACCAGCCCTGCTTTCTCTCTCGCTCTTACTCTTTTCACGTCGACTCGAGGAATATATGGCTTGAAGGAAGAAGAAAGGCGTTGGGTTAACCGGGATGCCTTGCACGAGCCAGGGAGGCAGCACAAATTACACTGTAATAACCTTCCATATCAAATATATATCCAATCTGCCTTTTCCAGTCAGAGCCTCTCTTGAGTTAAACTACCACTACAGACCGACCTCTCATTCCCCGGAGTCGAACATACTTTTCCACATCCGCTCTTTCCGTTCTCATCTTCCGCCCTCTTATCTCATCTTCCTGCAGCACGTATTCATCATAACCCAGGTGAACTAGAAAATATATTAAAATTCACAACCATATCACCAACCTCTGACACATTTTCCACTTCATCCTAACACTATCATCCTCAATTTCACATGCTTCACGGAACACGTATACAAACATGCAGAGCCCCTTACACAGGCCTCGGGCATTCTTTCTCATCACCTTGTCTATCCAACATCTCGAATATTCCCCCTCCATCCTTCGTGTAACAAAATCTTGAACGTCTGTAGCCCTCCTCCGCCCCACACTGCACACTGCCACTAGCCAGTTCTCCATCAAAGTCTTTACTAGAAAAAGTCCGACAAGATATGGTCCAATTTTCACCACCCATACCACTACATTATTCCTGTCCTTCCTCGTGTATTGGCCTTTGTAACAACTTTCCCTTCCAAAGATCCTCCTCTCGTCTTTTTTACTCTAACGATTCCGCAGAGGGTCGTAAACCACATATGAACTTTATCCCTTCTTAACCAACATCCCAACCAACCCACACATATTTTTAATTACCTCACATCCCACACGCATCCGTTGCCAGGAAAGATGGAGAAGGCTGGAAGCAATTATATGTCCGGGTCCTCGTGGCTTATTTGCCAACTTTTTGGGGCGTATGTAATTTGGAGCGGTCACCCTTCATATCCTTCCCAACTGGTAAATTAAATCTCTCTTTACAGTATACGTAGAGTAAAATATGAAGACAATTTAGGTGACAAGTCAGGATGCCGATGCGGGGAGTTGGCGGAGGTGGACACGTTATTTCTATTGCTAAATCCTCCTATGCCAGTTGTAGCTTGTCTAACCTCATTTTCTCCGCGGACGTAGTTTGAGTGCTATATGCCAACGGGTGCTATATACCAGCAAATACTCACCTATGTACTGTACTAAGCTAATCCACGCAATGAATATTTTAACCGGCTACAATTATTTCCCATCTCTCATTCATGACCGGTATTAAGCATGTTCCGGCTTGGAGACAAATGAAGTTATTGCTGGAACTTGGCCAGCCAGCCAGCTTCGCTAAAACGCTAAAAGTAACCGGTGGACTGTAGACTGAGAGTGGGAGCCTTGGCTTGATAACCTAGCAGACTCGAATAGACATGCGTTGGACAGAAGACATGTATCAAGAGAAAGTTGAGTAATTAAAAGTTGGATTTGGGGAAATCTAGCGGCTAAATTATAATTTAACCATGTAGATTACATAACATGTATATAACGTAACAAGGTGTACACGTTTGGACGTAATCATAACTAATTTAGGTATCTCCTCATGACAGTTTGAACAATCTACCCACTTATACTTTCCTTTATCGAAATGAGTAAATCCTCGTGTTATCTCCTTTGTTCTATCTTGCTCCCGTCATCAATATCAGTTAGGCGACAACATCACTACGTAATACAAATATTTCCTAAGCCGCACGCCCCCGAATTATTCCCCATTGTAATAAATAATAAGATGTGATTCAGGGTTATCATTGCGGAGAAAACAGATGAATGCAGGCGTGGATATAGGCATGCACGTGGTGTGTGTGTGTGTATGTAGTTTTGCTAAGCCAGAGTGTGCTACAATTCTGCTTTTCAGTACCTCTATCCATAAATCATAAGGGAACATCTTACGAGAGCACCCTTCCATGTCATGCGTCAATTATACATGACATCTCTAAGTGGCTTTACAAGGTTACAAAATCCAGTCAAATCTCTAATATGTATCCTACTTCAAGCAAGGAATCAGAGGAAAGGATGTGAACTGAACTGAATCATCTGTAATTTTCACTCTTGTTTCACTCTTTTCATACTTTCTCCGCTTAAAAAACGATCTGGAACGACGCTTCCGTTACGCTACATGAACTTCATCCTCTTGTATATATTTCACAGAACGAGTCCAATCTCTTCCTATTCTTTCTCCACAACGGTTGCTTTTTCTCACGGTGCGTCTACTTCAGTTTTGCTTATTCTTGCAATGCTTTCTCCAATGCTTTCTCCCTAAAAGCTTCGTATATACTTGCATTGCTTCTGTTTCTAGAAATTATCCTCTGCGCATGTGCTCCTTGTTTGAGTGGGAACATTTAAACTTCACATGTATGTCGAGCAAGCATATATATATAATATTGATATGGCTTTATTATTCGAGCTATTGTATATACCTATAACTTTAACGTACATGCAGCAAGCCCTACGTACGTAAAGTGTTGTGCACGTCTACGCGGATGAAGTACCTGTATATAGTGAAGGTATCTGTGAGTACATAATACATTAACCCAACAGTCACTGTTATAATAAATAGTGTTCCTCTGGTTTGTTCACTATTGCGCTGATTTTGTGATGTGTAAATGTGTGTGGGCAGTAGACTGCTTCGTACTCCACCATTCGACCAATAGATATATTTAATACTCTTTACAATAATTTATAAGTTTATTTATTTAACTCATATTTAATTATGTAGCAAGTAAATTGTCTTTGCGGGAGTAAGCGGCTTTAATTGTGATTAATTCATCTGGTAGTCATTCCTCTCTACGACTCACAGTTTTAGGGAACAGTCAGGTCAGGATTGGTCTTTTAATCGCTTCCGGTTTGTAACGACACGTCAGCATCAGCCAACGTGAAAACGAATCGAATTAACGCAGAAGTGACAAGTTAAGATTTTAAAATATCTGGTCTGCAAATTTCTACATTATTGGAACACCGATTTAGCAGTAGTGAATTTAATACTAAACTGTGGTATCAGCTGCTAAAGGATTCTCCATTGACTCTCTACGATGTTCTTACAATGTTGTTTATTGGGCCCGCGACGTAATTGTTTAATTTAAAATGTCTCAAGGATTTCCATTCAGTTCCTGATCCGTCCTAATCCCTGCTCAAGTCATCCACGCTACTGTTTACCAAGGAGGTAAATAATTTATAGCCGCGACGGGCTGTCGTTTGTTTGCAAAACTAAGCATGTTATTTGACAAGTGTATGTTAAGATTGTTATTGGCTACCCACTGATTTCTGGTTTTGGATTTTCTGAAATTTTTAGAAGGCACATATTAATCATCCGCTACCATGGCTGCATCGTTTTGGTCTGCCGGACTAGCAGATTTCTGGACAACAGGGTTCTTGCCATGCATCGCTTGCTTTACAGTAGTATACATCGTATTCGCATTTATTTTATATGCTGTGGTTAGAATGTGTCCTAGGCTTATTTTATCAAGAAAGTCGATCAAAAGCAATACGAAACGCGTACTGCTTGTAATTTCTCATCCAGACGATGAATGCATGTTCTTCGGACCAACAGCTTTAGCACTCCTACGAGAGTGTAAATCTCATTTTTATTTAATGTGCCTATCTAAAGGTGAGTGTTAATCACAGGCTTCATTTAGGCTTGGAAATGTTTTAGTGCGATGAATAATTATGAATCATCAATTGTTTCATTACATTTTATATACATTTCCTTCCAGGTGACTATAATGGAAAAGGCAATGTACGAAAGCAAGAATTGTGGAACAGTTGTACAACTTTAGGCATATTGCCAGATAATATCTCACTTATCAATCATGATTTCCTACGCGATGATCCGCGAGCAGATTGGTCTCCGGATATTGTCGGAAAGTTAATCCTATCCCATATCGCTTCGCATCATATAGACACGGTACGCTTAAATTTAAAATATTGAGCTGCACTAACAGTATGTTACATGTTTCTTTGAAGGAAATAATCCCTATTTTATTGTTATTTTATAGCTCATCACCTTCGACCAGTATGGTGTTAGTGGGCACAAGAACCATAAAGCTTTATATTTTTCGATTCGTGAACTCGCCAAGCAGAAGAAAATACCGGAATGTAAGTGCATCATCAGTAGCTCTCTTGCCTTCTGTTCGATTGAAGTCCATGAATGCAGTGTAAATTTTTTATCTTTCTTGTAGATTGTACTCCATATGTCCTAGAGTCTGTGAATATCTTCCGGAAGTACATGCCCACTATGTTGGACGTTCCGCTATCTTTGATTATGTCTTCCGTTGTATACGTGGCAGACTGGAAGCAATACTCTCAATTAAGGGTAAATCATTTGTTTTCGTCCGTTTTGCCATTCTTGTTTAAGTCGAGAGCTGAGTTGGATAGTTTTGCTGACGATACTTTTTTGGTTGTTTCAATACAGGCAGCAATGAGTCAACACACTTCGCAAGCCGTTTGGTTCCGTTTTCTGTATTTATTTTTTTCGCGTTACCTAACTCTCAATACGCTTCACCATATCACAACAGAAGGATCCAGTCGCTCCAAAAAAACTAAATAACTTGTTAACACTACGGTTGACCACAGCCAAATCATGTTTAATGGCGACAACGTTTTTTTACCCTGCCGTTCAATGCAGAATCTCAAGTAGGTTTTTCAAGGTGCAAATTTATATGATAGACCTAGTTGTACCAATGAAGCGGTTTGTTGAACAATGTACAGTTCTAGTACATGCTATGACGAGGCCAAATATTTCTTCTTTGTTATGGTACATCGATGCTACGCCAAAACTCCAAAATAAACTTATCCTGCCAAAGTCATGACTCCTCAGTAAGCGTCCTTCTCGTTTTCTTAGTTTGAATCTTGGGTATGAAACTAATACCATGTACCACAAATGGAATTGTATTATCGCCGGAATATAAAAGCCGCCGAGTCATATTTCAGAGTCACTGAGGAATAACTTGATATATACTCAAATACGATAAGTGTCCAGAAAATAGTTAGTTAGCAACGACTCTAAACTGCCAGCTCTGACTCTGAAGATGTGTTTGGATATTTTAAAGAAACATGCGACTGTTTTCATGGCATTTCATAGCATTTTCATAGCAAGCAATGAAGTAATAATCGCGGGAAATAGCAAAGATTCTATGATAAAGCAAAGGTCTGAAACTTATATTCCACTTATAAGTTGAACCGGGAACAGAAAAATTGTATATACAGAGAAACTCTAGTGTAAAGAATTAAGATGAGTGTGCAAGCTGAATTTCGACAATATGATTCCCTGATATCCGGTATACTCCAGGAAACCAGGAAGCAGCGTGGCAAACCAACAAACCCGGATGCTCAGATTCGGAGCAGTCATAGCCGAATCAATGGCTCGGATTTAGAAAAGTCTCCTTCCACACAATTTAATGTGGGAGAGGCAGGATTGAATTTTCGTCAATATTCTCCCCTGGTAATTTACAAGTCATCAAGTATTTTCTGCCGTTTGTGAACCTGAAAGCAGATTGTGCTCTATGTTACACAGTAGTTTTTTTCCTGCCCGCAGGTACCCGTTAGAGTTTATGGGCGGACAGATAAGGTTCCCATTATAAATTTGACGGGTCCACTTAAGAATCATATTGCCTATGTTGCATCAAACTATGCTGTTATATGGGATTTTATAAAAGATGACCAAAAAGTACTCCCCGGACATGTAAGAAACAATGATAAGTCACCCGAGGCAAAGCCAATTAGATGTTCTAAACAAATTCTAATTAATTAATTTTCTTTTAAATTTCATAAGCGTAACAAAATAGTTGCAATGGAGCAAGATCCTAGGCATAAATTTTTCGCTACGGGTGATTGGGGACCAGATTCATGTGTAATTATATGGGATATATTCTCTGGGTAAGCTTACTTTCAGTGGCTTGTAATTTCATTCGGGAAGTATGAAGTAGATCCGGTTGTATTTCGCAAGGAACTTGATATTTCCGTAGGAATCCCTTCCAGGTTTTGCGGCTTGAAGGTATCCATCCTGAAAACAATGGGATTGCTGCAATAAATTTTGCGGCGAGATCAAATTACATAGGTGTGCTTGGAGCAGAGAGGACGGAGCCTCAGATCATATCCATCTGGCAGTACGACAATACCCGAACACCCCGAGTGTTATGTATGCGCCTCTTTCATTAGTAAACTAGAATCGATGGGACTAATTGAATTCACATATGATTCACAGAAAGGAGCCACCGTCATAATTGTGGTTAACTAACTCTTGCTCCTCTTCCTTCACCAGGCAGTATTCAAGTGCCGGAGAAAGTCGGATTCCAACACGAGATAAAGTTTCACCCTACAAAGTTTAAATTTTTTGCAACGACCGGATTCAGAGGAATTGTTTTTTACTCTTGGGTAAATAATACCGACCAGGCTACATTCTTTCCTTTTGCCCACCATTTCCTCTTGTCCTGAGAATTCCCACGCAGTCTTCCATGCCTTTTCAATGCGGGGAAAACTGTAACTTTCTCCGCCCGGAGTGAAAGTAACCGAATTGGTGCCTGATTTACATAAAACGCACGAAACGTTGAACAATATCTGTTTGAAGTCGCACTGGGGATAGTGCAGACAGAAATCAATTTAAAATGCAGTAGATCCACCCGCAGTATCCAATATTGATTCTTGGTGGATTTTTCTTGTTCTATCCTCTCAGAATCGACAGGAGAAGAAAA
Source organism: Sminthurides aquaticus (assembly GCA_906901655.1). Taxonomy (NCBI): domain Eukaryota; kingdom Metazoa; phylum Arthropoda; class Collembola; order Symphypleona; family Sminthurididae; genus Sminthurides; species Sminthurides aquaticus. Next base: position 2,935,888 of record CAJQTT010000001.1, read on the forward strand.
TTTACATTCACGTTCCGAAGATGCCGCGTTCCTTTATACATGGTATGAAGAAATTCACACAGTCCATATGGGAGGAAGATACTGACAGATTACTTACAGCTACCATGTCAGGTTCGTTCCGGACACTTTCACTAAAACCCTCTTGAGCAATGCCCTGATGAATGCTCCGCCCGGTTTGGTGTCATTGGAAGCTCTTCACTGTTTTCGAACCCACATTCTTCTGCTTCAGTCTCAAGCTAATCTTAGCCACTTCCTGTGATCTGGTCATGTCGGTGCGGTTCATAGGAGGAACGAGCAAGAGTGGCTTTTTTAGTTTTCCGGCCCATTGAACAGAATCCAGTCAGGTTTATTTGTCATTCAACTTGTTCAGTCTTGAATTTTTTCGATATCGTAATTTCAGGGTGCGTCGTCATCTGGGACGTGCCGCCAGCCGCTGGAATAACGCAGCCTCCAGATCCCACCCGCAACATTCGCGAATTTCACAGAGCCTACAAACTCGGGACGAGCGGTCTAACAGTTCTTCAGAAGCATAAAGAGTACATTTATTTTCATACCGTGTCCTACCCGTCCGCAACTTAATTAAGTCAACAAATCTATTCCACATCCCTTTCATCACATTCTCACGTTCTCACGTCTTATCATTGTCCTTCAACCCTCAGGTTTTACGTGGTAGGCGATGAGGATGGCATAATCAAATTTTTCGACGTGAATTTTCGTCTCCTCCGTTGGATAAAACTCCAAAGGCAGTTGCCTCCGATATCTTCCATTGCCTTTAATCAATGCGACCAAGATCCTCCTCATTTCCAGAAAGCTATGAGTCAGTTACTATTTTTTATTATACGACAGCCCCCCCCCCTCTTTCATTATTTCGCAATTCTAAAATCCTTCCGAATCTGTGAAAACAGGGAAACGTTACAAGGATAATCTTCCAACGCATATTCATAAAGAGAAGCCTAGCTTTATTCGGGATTACACTCTTGGAATGAAATTCTTTCACCAGCCATCACGAACAACTATTCGTAGAGAACCATTTGTAGCTTCGGATTTTTTTGTTGGGGTAGCTCATGGAAACGTATACTACTGTCATTTAGCTGAGGAACGGCTGGACCTTGTAGTCCATGGAGCGAATTCCCGGATTGCTGCATGCGATGTGAATCCAATCACGTAAGGATTTAAGCTTCTTATCCAAATTCCATACTGTTAGTGCATGGCTGTACACGATCAGCTTCAAATAATGCAAGTGTGACTTATTGTGATGCAGAAATCATTTAGCTTTGGCCACTCACAAGGGAGAAATCTTGCTATACGACACAAAGACCCACCACGTGGTTTGCAGAAAACGTTTGTTCAAGAAATCCAATAGGGTAACTGCGCTAAAATTCCATCCTTCAGGTTAGTGATAAAGGATTTAATGTTTTTTAAACTACAAATCCTCCCGATTCCACAGGACTCCACTCATGATAATATCTGTTGGCAGGTGCATATGCCTTTCTAGGAGTAAAAACAGGGAAAATCCTGTACCGGAACGCTTATGATTGGCGTCCGGTTGACGATCCATTCGATTACAGTTCGTCTTCTATTAGGAAAATTGAAATTTCAGCAGATGGTCTGCTCTTTGCCTACAATGTGCGAACTATTCCAGATGACAATTTTTATTTTGAGCTTAATATGAGCTATAACTTAAAGCTCAAAGAAACCAAATTCAGAGTGTCAAGTGCATGTACATTTACTTTTAATCTAAACGTTGTTTCACAGGACGCTTCCCGTGCAATCGGGCTTTATGAATATCAACCCAGGAAACACGCATGGGTTTTCAAAGGAAAGCAACGTTTTCATTGTAAACCTGTGCTAGATTTGCTCTTTTATTTTGACGCAGAGAGTAGACAAAACCGATTGTTTTCCCTAGGAGAAGATAGAAGAATTGTAGAATACGATATTTTGAGCAGGTAAAGTTTAGAGTTGAAAGCTTTGAATTTGCGTTCAAAGAGTAACGGCCAACAGCTATTCATTTCCTCAATAGCTCTATGTCATCAGGCTTGCAAACGCTTTCGGTTGTACGAATTGAGCAATTCTCAAAACCTACCGCGATGACTATCGGAAACCCTTTTCCTGGGATAAAACTTCAAATACTAATATCCAATAATGCTGTGAGTTGACAATTGACAAAGATCGCTCATAAATCGATCATAAAGAGTTGCATTTGTAACAGTTATTTGCTTTCTCCAAAGTATAAAATCAGCGTGTATGACCCAGATGACCAAGTAATTCGAAAGACTTGCCAAGGACCTGCTTTTGGTACACCAATAAACAAAATGATGGTAAGAGGTGAGAACTAATGATTTTGTCGTTTCCGCAAAACAGTTCCATCCCATTATTTCACGCTACGTGTTCGCTGTTTCGTCTGCAATCTTTTCAATATACTCTCAGGCTCTTAATCCTCTTGGAACTATTGGAGGGGAGTTATTTACGGTAATAGTTTCCAATAACAAACTGGGATTTGCAAAACCTCCTCTGGACGGAAACCCAAGCAAATTTATGGCAGTTCTCACACATCCCACTGGCGTATGTGCACAACTAAAAACATCTTTTAATTATGCCAGTTGAGAGTTCAACAGGTGTAAAACTGTTGGGTTACCATTGCAACCCAGTTTTATACTTCCAAACATTCTAAAAACTGTTGGCCTAAAACGTTTTAGTTAAGAAGTTTCGAAGTATAAAACGGTTTGCATAACACAAGATTTGTAGTTATGGCAAACTTATTTCTTGAAAGCCTGCTTGCTTCAGCGGCTTCGAATTGAAAGCGGAGAATGTTTCTCACGTTTTCCAGATTAAAGACGTTACTGCTTCAAAAGATAATAGATCGCTATTTACTATCGGCGCAGTAGAGACAATTGGCGTACAATGGTCTGCAAACTTCAAGTAAGTAATTATTATTAATGTATAAAACGTTTTCAATCTTTATAAAAGTCTAAATCAATGAGCGCATGTCGTTCTTTTAGAGCTGTAGATTCGGGAAGCGTTGTAGGAGGGACTGAAACGGAATTGTTCCTGAGATTGTTGGAAAGAGATATGCCGAAGGGTAAAAGTCTTGTGGAGGAATGCAAGAACTGTTTTTGCATGCTGCTCATGCAAAAATCTATGGCAACACATGAGCTTTTAAGATTAGAAGCAAAGATCAAAATATCGGAAATACCCACAGTTGTCCGTTTTTGTGGATATTTTCCAACGGAATACGAAGTACGAGCTACATGTTTATATAAATTCAAGGATCTGCCTTTTTGCTGAATATTGCAAATATATTACTATATTATACGACGATTGCTAGTTAACATTTTCGATCGAATGTTGTTAGATCCAACGTATGAAGGAAGAAGCAGAATATGCAGGAGTCGTTGATCATGGGACACGAAATGAAGATATAACGTTTAACGATTTTATAAAGCTCTTTGCAAATCATCGCAGATTTCCATCTATCCAACGATCAACTTATGCAAGTGCGTTCCGTCAAATATCTATGCACCCTTACGGCGATGCATTCATCAAGGGAGCTCGTTTTAGACGCTTACTTGCAGCTAAGGGTACAAAAATATTACTAACTTTTTCATTTCTGAGCTTGTAAAGATCGATGACATTCTAAACGTTTTTTGTGAACATAGGTGAGAAAATTCCCGAGGCCGAGTTGCAAGCAACGGCTCCATATTTATACTGGTCTGCTCTGAAAGAAACAGATTACGGGAATAACGATTTTGATCCAGAAGAAGAAGAACAGAATGTCGTACGTTTTTCGCACAAAGAGACGATAGAGGTAAATTGACGGATGTTTAAAACACACAGTATCTATCGTTTCGAATTCGATTAAGTTGCCTAACTGCCTACTATTCCGTCTGTAGATGGTATCTGGAAGGGTATTCCTGGACAAAACTTATTCTCGGGACGTTCCTTTACCTATGAGTTGGGAAACGAAGCATGTTACGAGCGAAGGAAAAATGAATTCAATTCAGACATTCATCGCTAAAAAGAAACAAGTTCGAAAAGACTATCCTGCTTTAGGCTACTTAAACGTTCGTTTACCCGGAAATGAATTGCAGACATGTAAATGATGGAAAGGAGTCAAGGAAAGATGAATTCGTCTAGCATTCATCGCTAAAAATAAAGAATTTCAAAAAGACTATCCTGCTACTCGATATTAGGCTATTTAAACGATAGTTTACACAGTAATGCATTCCAGAAAAATAATTGAAGGGATTCAAGGTGATTGAATGATAGACAGAGGTGGAAATTAACATACCAGAGAAATTTAAATATATAAGGTTTAAATAAATAAGTTTAAATAAGTTTTTTAGTGCGTGTATACTCCGTGATTTGAGTGTATCATTTTCATACACTTATTTAATTTGAATGTTAATTCCTAGAATACGCCGTATCAGCTTTACAATCACAGAAGTCATACTTCTCTTAACTGCACGAACAATACTACAGAAATGTTTCCGTACGAACATTTTTTCGGCTAAAAGTCAAAAAGGTACATCAACCCATGGTTGCTACAATATCACTGACTCCAATAAAATACCTCTGAATATTCGGAATGCCTTGTAACAAATGCTTATTTTACCACCAGCTTATGCATAGAATAGACATGAAGAAGACATAAGCAGAGAAACTTCATGTTAGTCTTCTTCCTGTTCTTTCAACTTAGCTGCTGCTTTACGTCGCCGCTTTTCTCTACATTCAGAGCAGAACCATTTTCCCTTAGGAGGAATACATATTCCCACGCATTCAAAATGAAACCATTTATACTGACAATCCTTTCCATCGCACCCTATCATTTGGGAAACGTTGTCGTGAGGACACTGGCACACACAATATAATTTCTCGTCAACGTAGGCTTCAGGCATTGGTGGTAACGAAAGGGCATCCAAGTTATCCACGTTCTTCTTGCTTTTCCGCCTTTTCTTTGAAACACTTTCAGTGCCACTGCTGAATCCATCAATTGATTCGGCGGGACTAAATCCTTCGTACCTCGTGAACGCTGAACCGTCTGATAAAGTTTTGACCGTTTTCTTTAGTTTAAGGGTGCTCTTTAAGCTTCGCTTCTTTCCTTTTCCTGTGGATGAAATCGGTGAATCACTATTTGGCATATGAAACGTTGGAGACGTTCCAGTGTAAAAATTGTCTACTGGGTAATTTCCGACTGGCACATTCCGTTTCACAATTAGTGGCTTAATTGGGATATTTCGGACTTTGAGTTTCGGTTGCGGGTTGGATGAACCTTTTACAGAGTACTTAACCTTTTCTTTCTTATATACGACCGGAGGCGGGGGTTCTTCTGGCTCTGGAATAGGCTGAAGCTCGACTAAATCGTTAACACCCCTGACTAGCCGCAATAAAAAGTTTTCGCTCTTCATATCCCAAATCTCATCGCATGCAGGTTTCACAGCTCCGACAACCTCTGATAACTGCTGCTTATGAAAGATTTCTTCTGATCCAGAATCGTCTGTTTCTAGATCTGATTCTAGAATCATAGGTTCTGGTTCTTTCTCTGGTTCCTGTTCAGGCTCTTCGATAGAGATCTCTGGAACGATTTTTTCCTTCGGCGGCCTACCTCTACCGCGCTTGGGCTTCTTCGGTGATTTTACTTTCGGTAGCTTCCCATTATTAACTATTTTCTTTTTCGGACTATGTTTGCCTTTCGGAGAAGAGTGAGACGGAGACCTTGATTTTGAATACTTCTTGCTTTTAACTGGAGTTAAACGTCGTTCGTCTTCCGATTCACTTGAGTCACTACCTGACGAAGAACAAGACGAACTTCCTGAGCTGCAACTTGAACATGAACAATCGCTGCCGCAGCTCGAACAGCTAGAAGAGCTGGAACTAGAGCTAGAGGAGCTTCGACTTCTCTTGCGTTTCTTTGGAGACTTTGAAGATGATTTACTGGATTTTGTCTTCTTTGACCTTCCCCGAGAAGGACTACATTGGTTTTCTAAAGGTGACCGACTTGACCCGTGGTATAGATTACCAGAACTGTACGCCGGAGATAGTGGCTTTCGCTTGATCCCAAAAATATTTGTACTCAACACACTGTAATCGTGCTCGTGCTGGATGGAAAACAATGCATTCTCCTGGATAATGTGTTCCGGTAGTCGATTCTCTTCGAACGTCGGGATTTCAGGTACGCTGAAGTTAAAATCATCTAAAGGTGGCAGTAACGGAGACATTGACGCAAAATCATCAACGTGTTTCATTTTATCTACACAGTTATCCAGCATTTCCATATCCTCACTGCTCAGTTCCGGAACATGACTAAGTCCACTTTCTTTGCATGCGACTTCCTCATCTGTAACAATAATAGCCAATAAGTTCAATTACATCAAAACACAGATTGACACAATGTCGGTTCCAGTAGCCTACAAAATCCAAACTTACCAGTGTCGGGCAGGTTCATCGGATTAATAAATTCGTTATTGGTATGGCTAGTGTCCATTCCATCATCGTCATCGCTATCATCTTCCGACAAATTCAAGCTACTAGGAACTGATCTAGTGATACCGTTTTTGGTAGCTTGTTCCATAGATACTGACAATGTGTTAGATAAGGGAGACAATCCCCTCAGGTCCAGTTCATTATTCGTCGGGTGTGTGGTCGGAGAAATACAGGGTTCGTCACTTATCAAATCCTCAACTAGTTCTGATGTTGGAGTTGGCGAAGATTTCTGGACTTCATCTGCATCACTTTCTGACTCGTCTTCGGATAGATTTGGACCTTGAATTTCGGCCAGATTAAAGCGCTTCGCTGGCTTCCTTTCTGGAATGGGGCTTTGTTCCAATGATGGCGGTTGTGGATCTGAAACTTCTGGAGGTTTCACTTCAGCTTCATCTACAATCTCAGCTGGACCGTTTGCTTTTTCTTTGTCTACTTCCATTGTAGGGCTTTTCTCTGCATCAACTAATTCGTCTTTCAGACTCACCGGATCTACAATCATGTTTGACGTTATTTCAGTTATTCCGTAATTTCAATCATAAATAGAAAATGTAAGGACGTAGAATACCTTTTACGACGCTATGGTCAATGGTACCAATATCCGTAGAGTCCTCTCCATTAGGTCTACTAGGGGATTGGTTATCCGCCATTTTTCCGTCCTCAACTGGTTCTGATGAAATTTGAGAGGGTGTTTCAGGTTCAGATGTATCGCGCCGCTCTCCCACTTCATTTTCTTCTGGACAAGATTTCTGATCGCTAAGTAAAGCCGGTTCGTCTTCACCACCTTTGACGTCAGCTGTTACATAATGTGGAGATGCATCACTTTGAACAGCAGGTGTCAGGGTTACAGGAGTTTCCGAATCTGGTGATTCGGTGATCTCTACTTTGGTTGAATCATCTTGAGCTTCTACCGGAAGCATTGGATTGTTTGCTTGCGGCTTGGGATGGACAGTTTCCATGTGCCTGTGTAATAATTTCTTGGACACAAATCTTTCTCCGCAACTAATTTTAGGACAGCGCTTTAGCTTCTCTCCAGTGTGAAATCGTTTATGAACTCTCAACGCCATAGGCCTTGTGAAGTATAAACCACAAACGTCGCACACAAAGTATTCAGGAGGTATACAGAAATGATAAATATGTGGCCATTTCTTCTTCAAGCACTTGGAACAGTCAACGCTCTCTGTGCCATGCTTCCAAAATAAATGCGTCATGAAGTTCGGCTTGGCACAGTAGGATACACTGCACTTCCAGCAAAAATGGTTCAGCTTGTGCTTCTTGACATGATGTTCCAGATCTTTTTGGGTTTCCAAGCTCTCTAAGCAAAGTTCACATTGATTGTGATCTTTCCGAAGATGTACCATGAGGTTGAAGAAGCCTGGAAGCAGAACGTCGTCACATGCTCCGCATTGATACCTAAAAATGTGTTTAAAATTAAATGCTAAAATATATTCTGGATTTTCAGCAACGCTATCAGACAACCCCAATAGGGTAAGCAAACCAGTAGCATACCTTAAGCCAACTGTATGGTCTCCTACCCCTTCCTCGTCTTCTTTTTCGATAGGGAACAATGTGAGCGGTTGTGGTGTTCCGACACATAAATGAGAGTACAGAGCTCCGGCAAACAAAAATTTGCCTTTGCACAAGGTACAACGCATTACTGCTCCTCGGTGGATTCTTCTCCAGTGAGGGAATAAACCCTTCTGCGTTTCCGCTGATTGTCCACAAATGAGGCAATGGCAAGGTCGTTCCCCAAAGCTGCCTGATGTTACATCCGTACATGCAAAAACGATTTCAGTCGAACGAAATACCTTCTCCAACAAATCCAACTTGAAGGACGACCAACTAAGTTTTAGTCGTACTGGATCCTTTAGAGAGCCTACAATTGCTATATTATCGTCCGATGGAAGTATCTCTTGCTTAACAATTTCAATCATTGGCTGATCAATTTGATTCGCATCTTCCATGGCACAGGAGTTACCAGAGTCATCATAGGGTTTATCTGGGAGTGTCTCCTGCGTCAGAAGGTCGCAGCCTGCAGTTTTATCGCTATCCAGTACGCTTCCGTTAAGCCCATTGTCACTGGGTACCGATACCGTGGTGCTGCCAGCTCGAAGTCCTTGCCCTTGTCCATTCTCAGTTGAGGCAAAGGTGACGTTATGCTGTATCGTATTTGTTTCTATCAATGTCCTTTCGCAGTCACTTGTTAAATCATGACTGAATGCATCTACTGGGGTTTCCGGCACAGGTGAAATATCGGGTCTATCTTCACCTTCTTGCAATGATGGGGAAACTGGCAGCAACATTTTATCCGTCGAGGATTCCATTAATACAGCTTTGGACTCTGCATCGTTTACATTTTCAACGGGATGAGTTTCTGCCAAAGATTGAGTTGGAGACTGCAACAGTGCGGCTTTGGGCTCTGCATCTTTAGCTCCTTCAGTTGTATGAGTTTCTGTTGAAGTGTCAAGTAATACGGCTTCGGACTTCGCATCTCCTACATCTTCAATTGGATGCGTCTCCATCGTAGATTGCATTGACGATTCCACGTTTGGCATAACCGTATTTTTTTCTACTTCGAAAGGAATCACTCCCGGTGATGATACTAATGCCTCTAATGAATCACTACTCCTTCGCGGATTACTTTCAGATAGTTCAATTTTGACAGCGTTCTCTTCTTCTTCACAAGGTGGCAAAACCGAATTAGCTATTTCAGAGTCAGACTTCACGGTAGGAGCAGTACAAGGGGCAACACTTAGATCCCACGAATGCTTAGTGAGTAGATGAATAACTAACTGTCTTTTATCAACTCTTATAAGCCTAACTAGTTTGCAATATGAACAGTCAAACGAACTTTTAACTATCATTTCATTAAGAATCCAACTATCAGACTTTTTTGACGGACTATCGTCAAGTACTACCTCGTATCTTTTCACTGTGTCCTTACACTCTGAGGGGGGTTCTGCAGATTGGACGACATCGGGAATGTCGTTCCTTAAACAATTTTCTACAATTTTATCGGCTAATTCTTGAATGAGAAGGCTTAAGCGCTTGTCGTCATCCTGTTCACGAATCAGTGGATCGACGTACACCGGGGGTACTGGAGGTTTATCTTCAGGTTCCTCGACATGCATGTCTTCAACTGGGCTTGGTGGTAAATTGTAACCATCCTCAATTATTGGACTAGCATATTTGTCGCCTTTCTTTCTCCTTGCGGACTTGGTCTTCTGCTTCTGTTTGAAGACAGCATTGGTACCATTAATTTTCTTTCGAGTATCCTTTACTGGTGATAGACGAGATGCTACACTGTCTTTTCCACTAAGAGGAACTAGATCGGCTTCATCCAAAGATAGATTTTCTTTCGGGGACAAACTGGATAAAGGTTCATCATCCACGGGTCTAGATTTCATGCGTATTCGTGGGGCCGGCTGCAGCTTCGGTAACTCAGGGAGCCCATTCCTCCGCGTAGCGTCTTGAAGACCATCCACGACTTTATGCGAAGTTCTTTTGGATTCAGGGGACGACGAAAAACGAGCGGGGTTTGGAACGGATACTTGATTATCTATCTGGAGGGGAGATTTAGATGTTGAGTTCCCGTTCCATACATTGTAAGTAGATTTTGTACTTTGGTTAGGACAAGCTCTAACATGAGCAGCTATAGTACTGATGGAGAATTTCTGCCCACAGTACTTACAAGAGTTATCTCTGTTTCGTAAAGAAGATGTGGTAACCACTGTGTTGTCACCAGAACTTAGTTTAACTGGTGCTCCGCAGTGTACAATGTGCTCTCCTAAAGACTTCAAAGAATGGATAGTTTCACATTTCGGACATACACCTGTGCTATTTCTGCATTCCTGGGAGTGAATCTTGGTAGTGGTTGGCAAGGTATCCGATTCAAAAATCTTATTACACTCGACGCAAGCAAGCAAAGTATCGATTCCACCTTTATCCAGGAAATCGTTACTGTTGCTAAATTTCTGTGCTTCAATGTCGTGCTCCTGGGTAAGATGGAGCATGAGTTCTTTGGACGTCTTGACGTTTTGTAAGCAATAGAGGCACGGGAAAAGCCCGTGAACATCATGAACGTGGCAGAAGTAATTTGACACATCCACCGTGGCGCCGCAAGAAGGGCACTGGAACGGCTCCATGTCCAATTCATAGAATTCATCGCCGTCATTGCTTTCATCCAACCGACTAGAGATGATACTCGACTCCCTTACAGGCATCGTCTCTGCCGAAGACACCGAAGCTGCTTCGGCAAAATACCGTTTCCTGTTTGGATCCAGCTTGAAGACGATAGATTTCCTGTTTCAAGTGTAAAATATGTTAAACTGGATAGTTTATCCGCAGGATGCAGACGCTGCTTGTCTCTGATTCTATTTGTTGATTTCCCTAATTCCAGGAACGACGGACCACAGAGTTTTATTAACCGTCTATGGTCACAGATCTTGAAATGATGGTTTCCAAATGCGTTGCGATGATTCTCTTGACAACTGATGCAATCCTCGTTGCCTTCGGCGCTTTGGCAGGGCCCAGGTCCCACAAACTTCGGCACAGCAATAGAATTTGTTAGGCCGCAATCACTAGTATCCAATGTGTGACTTCTAAAGTTATTCGTAGTTACAAGGTTACAGTATAAAGTATCACCTCCAATGAACACCACAGTCCACCCTTCCATGTTTTACTCTACGTCGATTTTTTCAAGAAACTTAGCCAACTCAAAGCCATAAAACGCTTTCTGGTAGATACACTGGTAAAAACAGATTTGACGGGAATAAAGCTGAGACATCTGCAAACAGAACCAAAACGCATCAGTGCAAACTGTCTAACGGACAAATGATGAGAAATTTCAATCCGTTCTTCATCACTTACTTGTTTTTAATGCAAAATTCAGCAATCCCCATAACGTATCAGATGTTAATGACAATGAAATATCCCTGTGATTCCCGCGGAATTTCTGGGTGTACTCTTCAATTTCCAGTTCTATGCGCTCCACACCAAGAAATGCCCTGTTAATAAAGCAATATTACAAATGAGACCATTGCATCATGTAAATACTTGTGACTCATTAATCTGAAATCAGACTTAACAAGCCTTGAACTAGCTTCAAGAGCGCATCATCTCACATCTACAGTTTCAATGTCGGTTTCTCAAGGTAGGTGATTTAACCGGCCAACAAACTCAGCGCCTCCTGTTTTAGCTACTTAACTAATTCTGTTTTACTGTCAAAACCGCCCACGGCAGAGGAACACACTAACAGAAGAGGATAAGTAGAAAAAGGTTCAATTCCCAAATGTTATTCAGTAATCATCACACTGAGCATACCGTTCTCCGACCTACTGACCTCTACTGATCCATACCCTAATTTTAACTCAGGCAATCTAACAGCCAATAACAATTGGTAAGATGTCGTTGTTGTCTGCCTAACTTTCGGTAAGTGAATTCAATATCAGGCGCATTACTCCAAAACTGTTTAGTCTCTACAGAAAAAGCACCGGTCAATGATTTGCAAAGCATTTCCAATAAACTTGTGTCGACGGGCAAACGATAATCTTTACTGGGATATGTAACAGCAAAAACTCTGCATCTATTTACCTCATATTTCGCTATAATGCACACACATGAGAATGAATTAAGCTTGGAGGCATGAAACGCAACACGCAACCCATGTGACCGAAGACACTCCTGCATAATACATAACTGCATATCATACTATCCGCTTTCATCAGTTGAAACACTTCAACTATAACGTTTCATGGCCATCTCCATAATTAAAAGGTAGAACCGTAAATCCTTCACAACTCCGAAAACGTAAATTCCAGGTGAAAACGTTTTTCCAGAAGATTACGTAATATGCGGGACCTTTTCTGCGAAACGTAATTTGTCGTCATCACAACATTTCTGATTCGAATTTCCCGCTCACTACCTTTTCTGAATTTCCGACCACATTTAACTCATTTCACACCCCCCTAGAGCGGTCCACCTTCGTTTAGTTCCTTTCGGTAGCTATTGAGAGATGAGGACAATCTAAAATTCTTGGTTAGTGGGATTTTAAAGGTAATGATAATTATTTTAATGTCCCCTATAAACTACTGGGTCGTTTTAAACGTGATGTGCTAGTAATGGAACTACGGACTTAGGAAATACTGTGAGCTCCTTCAGTTTACATGTCTAATAATTTTGTATCTATCTGTTAATGTCATTTTCGTCATCAAGCAGAACTCATTCATTTAGAATATATCAGTGACATTAATTAGAAGTGCAATCTGAAAATTGTATGTGAGAACTACCACTAGTTTTGCTGAGAAAGTCTGAAAGATAACTGTACACAAGGTAAAACCTAATCTACCCTCATGTTTCATTTGATGAGACAAGACGTGGGAATTTGCTACTACACAGCAACTAATTAATTTGGTGACATTGAAGGGAAAGAGTTGATTGTTTTTGAAATTATTCATGATCATGATAGCCGAAAATTGGCATTGTTGAAGCAGGGAGAATACACGAAGCATGGATACGATGTAGTGTATTATTTCACTCACTTCTTTGCTCAAGCTAAATTCAAGGGTGGGGTGGCGGTACTGTGTGTACAGCGCATAAAATCCTTATATTTCCGTAGTCCAGCAGACACTTGGTTATAGGAAACCCGAGAGTTCAAAAAGGATTCCGGGCAACAGCCCGACAAAAAGTTTAGAAAAGTACTAACACTTCTAAAACAAGAATCCCTAATGTGGTGGGTAATTTCTAGGGGCATGCACAGGTAAACTAAACTTTTGACCAGGATTAACTAAACTGCGTGCATCCTTTTCACTGCAAGCCCTAATCCTATACTATATACATCCTATCCTAAACTAATTAGCAGTTGTGATTAATCGTGGTCAAAAGTTTAGTTGACCTGTACATGCCCCTAGAAATTACCCACCACATTAGGGATTCTTGTTTTAGAAGTGTTAGTACTTTTCTAAACTTTTTGTCGGGCTGTTGCCCGGAATCCTTTTTGAACTCTCGGGTTTTTTTTCTCGGGTTTTATTATTAGTAATGTAATTTTTAGTGTCACGTACTAAAAACCATACCCAAAATACTACCTAGAATGTCCGGGAAACGTGATTAAAAGTGTGCAAAGGCTCCGGGTAGTAAAAGCTAGGGACCGCGCACAACGTTTTGCCGGATAAAGAAAGTAAGAGCATGTAATAGGAGGCAGAGGTTGCAGGGATTATCTGTACGGCTCTTAGGGAAACTGGGAGCTGTCTGTAGGCAAGGTAAAGGAAGGAATGAAGAGGGATGAGGACTTGAGCTCCGCACAGTTCCTTTTAGAACGAAGGTACCGGGGAGAGGGAGGATGCTAGCTGACGAAGGGAAAAGACTGGGATGCGCCCATAGGCTTTCTCTCGTTGGTTTTGGTATGGAAAAGGTTTAGAGAGGAGGCGAGAACCTCATGACGCAATGGGGGATGTCCCACGTGCATGTTTTGGATTCCCAAATACCGAAGAGAACTAAACTTTTTAAAAATAGGAAATACTTCTGGCTTGTATACTTTAGAGCTCCTGGAGTGATGCGCTTCTCCAACGTGTGGAATCAATTCCTTCTTCCCAGTACCGGGCACAAAAGCGAAGCTCACTCCACAGCACAAACTGAGTCGTCCTCCCAGTTCCCTCTATATCCTTTAACACCCGCCACTATGTACAAATCCAATCTCACACAAAGAACGTCCTATCCAATATAAACTCTGGATGGGGTTTTTCCTCTGCTTGGGACTTGGGACAGGCAATGTATACGAATTCTGTCTCCACTAGCCTTTACCCTTCACACCTACCGCACTCTCTCGAGGAGTTCTTTTCCCGAAATCCTGCACAACATTACACGCGCTCCCAATGCCGATCGCAACTGAATTCATACTACCAACCAACTCTCCTCTGCTCCTCATCCCCGTCTCATGTCTCCAGTCCAGAGACCCTCCACAATTCCAAACACTCCTTTTACTCCTCCTCTTCTCTCTCCTCTCTCTCCTCTTCCTCCGATAAAATACACACCAGAGACTATAATAGCTATCCCTTTTCGTCTCGCTCAACACGTCCTCCGCAGTTTATTTTGCTCAAACCGCCAAATAAAATATCCTCTTCGCTCTCCTCCATATACCAGTCCCGTCGTAGAATACTCTAGCTGTGTAAAAGAAACAGCAGCTGTGCCCAAAATGCAACAAGGCGGGTGGCCGTAGCGTACAAGAGCTGTCACCACATGAGCAGGAACGCGGGAAAGTTGGACGTTAACGTTGTTCTTACGTATACCTTAAAAGTTATAAACTTTAAATAAGTTTTCCCTGCAAACATGAAATGCTGCGTTTCCTTGCACCCCGGATTGTTGTGACCCATAACATGTAGTTATGATTTGTAAAAACAACTAGTAAAATCCATGCGTAATTAAAATGTCCACGGCATTTTAAGCAAGAAAATAGGATTTAGCTTACACCTAATGCGGTAGGTGACACCATAAGTATGCTAGAACACAAGAGCAGCGGTCTAGAGTACAGCACATATCCCTAATGGTTGGTGACAGTAGGTGTACGCTTACTTGAGACTGTATACCGTCCTTCCTCCCTCCCTCCCGCGAGGCTCTCGCAGGCTAATACCACAAGCGAAGCGTCCATAAATGACGTCCTCAACACATTCATCCTTCAGTTTCATCAACACACATCTCCGCTACATACTGTGGAAAAGCTTCTTAGAATCTTGAAAATAATTTTTTTATAATTTTAGCCCATCAGTTACCATAATTATTCGATTTTAGTCTTTTGTTGAGAATTGTAATTAGTAAGCCGTTCTGTTCTAACTTGTACTGAATTGCATTAATTTAAGAAGTATTTTTGACTTGAAACACTGGCGATATATTAGTTGTATTGTACCATTGAGCATCATTGTTTCTGCTCAATGTCTTGGTGTGTATGTACTTATTCTTAGGCATGTTAGAATTTTACTTCTGTCTTGGTGCAAAGAAGTTCAGCAGGCTCGGCGTACATTTATTTTACAAATCCTTCATATTTGATTATCTTGTAGTATGCTCGTATCTATAGGACATATCCCGTGTCGGACGCTACATTTTGTTTCCCGGGTGCCGGGTAGCTTTTTATCCGGTCGACTTAACAGATTCATCATTTATGTTTAAGATGACACGCTCCGTTGATGTGGGCTTCGCAGAATGTTCGAAAGAAAGGTATAGATAGGGGATATGCTGTACTTTGGGAATAGTTGTTGTCCAGGGATACAGGACAGACGAAACAGACCGGTATAAATGCAATACTATAAACGAAAGTGTACTACCGATACATTTTATGCGGGTAACCCAGCCAATTAGCTTCTGAGGACAAATACAGGACTCGCAGCAAGGGGATCTCATTTAGACTTTCACCATTTCAGCCAACATGTCCGCGTTTATCCTTTGTTTTTGCAGAATTTGTTTGAATGTCTAGCTTCTAAGATAAATGAAAACATGGTCGACGTCATGATCAAAATAAGGCTTGCTTGTGTGGAACACGGACAGAAATGAGCCATGTAATTAAACTCGGTTATCCTTGCTAGTTCCTTCAACAAAGGAAACGATTCGGAGAGACTACTTATTTGTAGCATGCGAATAACTGGCCGGGATAGCGTTTGTAATATCACGCAGCGTGTATGCACAATGCACAGAATCTGTGTTCCACTGTAGCCGACTACCCAGAGAAAATTTAGGGTCCGGCCATACTGTTTCTCTTCGAGACTCTCATACTCTTGTTGTTCTTGCTCACTTTCCTCCTTCCTCTTCTCTCCTTGTCCTCACACCAAAAAACTTGAAGTAACGCTAAGCGCCAAGTTTTGAAAATAAAATGGCATCTGATCCATCCGCCGCCACATTTTGTACATCTTCATTCTGAAGATAATACAAATTTTTACAAATTAAAAACAGCGCTAATAGTGGATCTCTTACTTGCGTTTTGTGTGCCCAGTGTATTTTATGTAATTTGATTCATTTTTGAGCTGAGTTGTGGACTGTGGCGGCGTTGACATTTTTTGGACTTGTATTAAATGTCACGTAAAAAAGTAGAAGTTACCTGATGACAGTTAATGTTTACGGTTTGCGGTGGTGGTTTGAAGCATTACCGGTGTTAGTTCTTCAAAGCTGGAACAATCAAGCCTGGAGAACGAGTTGAATGTACATTAGTGAAAAATGAGAACGTTTTTTGGGATTGCTGAATTTTTCTTGAAATATTCGCATGAAGCCCAAGAATAAGTATCGGATACGGTGTTTTTATAATACCGTACCCTAAAGTGTTAAGCTATCAGGCCAATTCATTCTCATCTCTTTCAACCATTTCCTTCGTGTACCAAACTAGTTCAGGACAAAATGTCTAGATCCGTGCGTGCGGAAACTAGGAGTAGAGCCAAAGATGACATCAAGAGGGTTATGCAGGTTGTCGACAAAGTTCGGCATTGGTAAGTTAAACAGAGTAATGGCTGCCGTAATTAATTTTGGGGTTTATTCCGAGGTTTGATAATCAAACCCGTATTTTATGTTGTTTCCAATTACAGGGAGAAAAAATGGGTTACACTAGGAGACACTTCTATGAGAATTTATAAATGGGTCCCTGTTGTCACCGCCGAGGTAAGGCAATCTACACATTTTACGGGCTTTAATGCCCACTGCCATATCTGATATTTGAGTATGACACAACGGTGCGTGTATTTTTAACAGATGAAAAAGAAAGAAGCTACGGCTGCCAAACGACCTCTTGCGTCTGAAAACGCTCCCAGTTCAGTAATCATGAACGATGATTCGAATACAAGTAAGTGGAGGGGGAACTTGTAGTTGACAGCTAGTAAAGTTGTAGTTACCTGAAAGAAGACTTTCCATAGAGGAAATACCGGACGATTAATGTAGGTTTCATTTTCTTGCTTCTTTCAGGTTTTTCGGTAACGAGTGACTCACAGGGTACCCTAGATTTCGTTGGGCCATTTGTAAGCGAAGACTCTCAGCCGGGCGATAACTCATCTCCACCCACAAAGAAGACGAAGTTAGAGCAGTGATAGTTAATTTTCTATTGGACAGTGTACCGAACATGTACGTCCGCGTGTTATTGTTGTCAAGTTTTTGATTTACTTGGAAGATGCAGTTGTATAGTGCACTACATCTCGGTAGTTGCTGTTGCTAGACATCGTTTTTCCAACAAAGTTTGCAGATTTTCTCGAATTTGCGTGTTAGAGACTCCTTGCCGTGCGAGTATCCTGTTGAAGATGATTGCTAATATGCATTGCAACGTGCCCTATATGTGTATTTATGGGTTACTGTAAGTTTTTAGGTAATGTATAAATGCTATTAACTGTATTCCAAGATTTAACTCGCTCTTCTGTATGCTAAACTTAAGATTTAAGTTATTAAAAACTTATATTTTCTGAAGCCAGACAAATGATGGAGGTAAACTAAAGCTATTTATTGCGGTAAAAGAAGATTCACAGGATCCTCGGATTCCAGTCATCCGTCTTCAAGTGACTACAGCTGTACTGGATATACGAACTAGATGAAATGTACTAAACACAAAATGTTACGTTTGAGAACGGAATCTTTATTTGATCATCCTACCTCTCCTTTACGCTGAGTAATTAGTGCTTTTAGTATTAAATTTTAAAAACCCTTACGTTAGACTAATTAACATTGGAACAGGATTACTTCGTATCTACTCTCAGCGACATGGTCGTCTACAAGATTCTCATGGAGTTTCTAACAAGTCATACGAGAATCAATTTCCATTTATCCCTATTGCCTAACAGTTATTTAATTTACATAATGATAATAATACATAATAACGTACGAGGTAAACATGAAAAAAATCTTCACAAACGACACATGTGAAATTAAGAACGCACCCGATATTCCTGTTCCTCAACCTCCGACAATTAAACTAATTGCATACATTTCCGTGCAAATTTACAAAAGGATGTACACAGATTTACAATGTTCATAAAACAGTCATAAAATAAAGCTTCTTGCAGTGCATTCCCCTGGCAAGACCGAACTGTGGCATCCTCGTAGCGTACTGCGATGATTAGTGCATTCATCGCTAGCTAAGTTTAAAGCCACTGTTACGTTGTGGAAGGACGCGTATCCGCAGGTAATAGGTACTAAACAAGATTTGCTTACTGTATTCTGCCTTTACGCAAACGTCGTGTTACAACAACTTCAGAACAGAGGCTTCCTAAGATGATACTGACCTTCTACATTCACTCTTTAAAACAAATGTAGTTCAGCCTTTCACACAGTTTCAATGACTTAACGGATTTTTAGAACAACAGTTTTGACTATAACTACGGAAGAGTGAACGATCTAGGGACCAAAGTAGGGACTAACATTTTCGGAATTGACAGTGTATGGCTTGCAGAATTCCTTATTTTATGACAAAATTTTACGAAGATTGCAGTCACGCTTGCCTGCTACGAAGGAAGGTTGAATCTGGTTACAGGGAAATCTATTTTACCAATATTTCTTAGTTAGGTGTAAACACGCTACAACCGAATAACTATCAATGCTTTAAATAGTAAAAGTATAATAAATTGTAGTTTTTCAGTCATTTCTCACTCTCCGTCTGGTCGGCGAAAGCTAATAGGATAAGCGCCAATCAATACCATTACACGCTACCAGTTACACAATCCCAGTTGCCAAAGTACATAGCACATCGCTCACACATTCACACGAGTTACAATCGAATTGCAAACGTTTGTCTATCATTTCAAGCGGGAGTGTAATAAGTAAATCGCGATTCTGAAAAGTACAACGAATTTTCTCCGTATAACAGTAACTTGCAAAAGAACTTACAAGTTCGATTAGACCCTACAATATTACGAATACCCACTCATGAGAGGTACAATCGGTGATAATCATTGGCTCCAAAAGCTGCGTTACATTTCGGACACTTACGCTGACGAGTTTCATAACGAGTTCTCAGACAATCGAAGCAGAATACATGGAAGCACTTAATCAAAACAGCATCTTTTCTCTTAACTTTACACGACGGGCACGTAAGAGTTTCCTTGTACTCGCGAATTTCCTCCATCATTACTTCATCCGTATTTCCAGCTATTTCGATCTTGTTAAGTCTCTCCACTTTCCGTTTAAGCATGGCGATTTCTTCTTGGAGTCGCTTCGTTTTGTATGCTTCAGCTTCTAGGGCAGAGGTTTTTTCAGCGACCGTTTGCTGAGCATCTTTCATCTGAGCATGATATTTTTCCAGATGAAGTTTCAGGTCCGCTGCAGATTGCGCACTTTCGATGGCCTTTCGCTTATGCAACTCCATGGTCTGCTGGCGAATGAGCGCGTCTTTCTCCATAGATCCCATACTTTGCAGCAGAAGCCTTTCTTTCTCCTCCAACTTTCGTACAACTTGGTTCTGGGCTTCTACTTGTTTAGAAAGCGTTTGGACCTGCTCTTGCAATAGAGTTCTTTCTTCACGTGCCATCTTCTGAAGCTGGTTAGATTTTATTCTATCAGACATTAATTTAAAATTAGCGTCATCCTTTTCTCTAAGTTGTTGTATGAGTCTTGAGTTCTGCTCTTGCATATCCTCAAACGCTTGTCCAGTGACTTCCATTTCACTAATTAATGCCTCTTCCTCCTGCTTCTGTAAAGTGACTTGTCTCTGCAATACATGCACTTGTTCTTCTAAAGATTTGATTTTCTTAACGGCATCTTCGTCTGCTAACTTCTTTCGCTCTTCCTTCTTGCTGTCCACCAATTTCTTGAGTTGACTTTTCAAATCTTCAAGTTCCAACCGACACTTCTTTTCAGACGCCATCAATTGAACCTTATCTCTTTGATCTTTACTCGCACCTTTATACATGTCTAGCAGCAATTTCATCTCTTTCTGATCATTCAGAGCCTTCTTCAGTTGAGTTCGAAGATCCTTCACAGTCTCCAATTCAGTTTTGATTCGAACCGGTGTCTTATTCGGGGGGCTTTTAGTATCCTTCTTTGTCTGAGCTGATTCATGATTTGTCTTTTCTCCTTTAATGTGATCTAGTACTTCATTCGAACCTTCTTCAAAATTCTTCTTTGTAGGTGACGAGTTACTTTCTTCTTTTATCACAAGGCATGAGGACGTCGGTGAATCTTCCTCGTCTTTAAAACCTGAGTTAGGGCCTGCAGCATCTTTTTCTAGAACTGCCGACATTTTCGTTTCCAGTTCTTCTTTCTGAAGTTTTAACTTCGCCATGTCATTGAAGATTTCTTTATACTTTCTTCTATAGCGGTGGGTTTCGCCTTTGAGTTGCTGATTATGGTTTTGCAGAGACGTTATTAAGTGACGCATTTCCCTATTAATTGGACCCGTCTGCTCATTAGCGGCTAAATTTTGCTCGAATTCTATTCGTAACATTTCATATTCTTTCCTAACCTGTCCTACCATATCCTCTAGTTGTATCATTTCTGTTCTAAGTTTTTTCTGCACTATAAGTTCTTCACTTTCCATCTGCTCTATATGTTTTAAATGAGTTGTCCTCATTGTATAAATAGTTTGCTTAGCTTCGTCTAAAATAGATCGAAGTTCGATAGTATGATTATAGATAACTGAAAACTTAGATTGGAGGCATTTATATTCCGTTGTTTCAACAATTACTGATTCGGGGAGTTGGCGAATTTCCATACGAAGCTTCTCCAATTCCTTTAAAGTTTCTCGCTGGGTTTGATGTAACTTTTCTAACTCCTGTAATCTATTGTTAGCGAGTTCACGAAGCTCTTCGTTATCTTTCTGCAAATTGATGACTTCTAGATCACTCATATCAGGCTTCCTGTTGTGGATATCGTTAACACTCTTGTCGTTAGCTTTATCTTCCCCATACATCCTCTTCATTTTGTTGTACTTATCCGTCATTTCTGCTAGAAAATTCGCTAACTTGTCGTTCGAAGCTAATAACTTCTGTACTTCCCAATTCAGATCGTCAACCTGATTCTTTAGTTCATCACCTTTAGTCTCTTCAGCTGTTAACTTCTCCTGTAGCGACTTCATCTGCAAAGCGCAAACAACCCAAGTTAAACACATCGTGCTCCAGCCTATTTCGCCTTTTCGCCCTAAACTACGCCAACTGGACAAAGAATAAAGTACAGGAGCAAAATGGAGTTCTGGCAGGTTGACAAAAAGTAATCTTACGCACCTTCAATGACATGGAGTGATATTTTTCGTGAAGACTGGTGTTTAAGGCTTGCAGCTGCCGATTTTCTTTTTCTAGTTGGATATTAGCTTCTTTAACCACATCGTCCAGGGTAGGAGCTTCTTCTGTTTAGTAAAAAGAAAATTAGTGCTGGCATGCATAACAATTTGGATACCCGCAAGTGCGGCTGCTTCAGTCCCGCTAATAATAAGCGGCTTCATACCTCCCATTTCCCCTTTCAATGTTTTCGTAACTTTTTCATTCCGTTGCTGCAATCGGTCGAAAGCTTGAATAATTTTAGCAACAGCTCGCGTAGAAACCTAAATAAACAAATATACGATTGAGTAACTGCCTGTCACTGCTGACACAGAGTATTAGAGAATTCAAAGTTTAGAAACCATACCTGGACACGGTTGGCCAGTTTTTCATCAAGTTCACTTTTATCCCATGTGGATAACTGGGTAAGAAACGATGTTGTGGCTTCGCTTTCATCTGAATCGACAAAGTAGATTGACATTAAAATTACCATAAACTGCGCAATCACACTCGGAGCGGTAGCATGACATATAATCCGTATTTCAGCTAATTGTACCACCGGCTACTGATGAAACACACGAATGATTGTGACGTGAGTCTCGAAAAATCAAGTACTTAAACCACGCAAGAATCTCTTCGTCAGACTCAGGACTCAGATCAAAAGTAGTAACCACAAAAATAATATATTTAAGTTACATTCGTTTTAGATATAAGTAATGAGACGTACTTTTGCTTTCAGATTCATCGGATGTCTCAGCATCAAAGCGCTGCAAAAGTATTCGAATGTCTTCGTTCAACTGATTCCAATATCGGTTAATGACGTTGAGGACGGCATCATCCTGTGTTTGCCTCTGCTCTAATTGTGCTATACGGCGTTGTAAATCCTGTTCTTGTCGCTGCCTCAGTTCTAGCCTCTGCGGGAGAAATAACAAGACATTCATTAAGAGGTTTCGTCCTAATTTTCACACAATTACGTCATGAACCGTGTACTTTATCACAAGTTGATACAGAAAAACTGTAACTCCATCAGTTTTATTTTGGATGTGTGCAACTCAAGAATCTAATACGTTCGCGATTACTGATAGCTATTAACTTAAGACGAACACGCTTATATAATGGATTTTGCAACCCTTTCAGTTTCGAGTTTAAACTGTATCCTCTCCTAGTCAAATCAAATTAATCTGCCCGGCAAATCGGTAAGTGGATAAGAGCTAACGATGCTTCGTGAAACGGTTCAATTTACAACTAACTCCTGCCCTCAAACCTTCCCTACTATTGACATATTCCAATGGGCTTCCTTGAATCTTAACACTATAGACAAAGTCCTCAATTGTCTTAATTTCAGCAGCATATTATACGTGCAGTGGTCCCAAATTTTAGCTTCGAACATTATCAAGGTATGCCTGTATTTGTTGTTTTTGGAGTCAGTGTATAAAATTCAAAATTGTGGGATTTTTAAGAGCAATTAAACTTAACCGGCTAGTCTGCTTGGGAAAGTCTGCTCGTGTTGCTCTGCAGAGCACGGGATTGGAATATATACATGCAAAACGATATACTCTATTACCATGTATCTTCCAAGGTAATAATTAACGGATAAAAATGGTCTAGTCTTTAACAGTACGACAACATCCTTGATTGATTGCGGGTACAATGGCCGTATGCATTATATGAGTGGAAATGGGTGCTAGCTGAAACGGATGAAGAAAAATGAAATTGGATATAAAGTTACCTGAGATAATTTCTTATGCTGGAATTGTAATACTTTGATGTCCATTTCCTCCAAGGTGGACACGGATCCAATTCTAAGGGGTTCCACACCGAATTTCTTCCTCGGGGGCGGTCCATCGGGACTAGGATCATCAGGAGGTCGCTTGACAGTTGAGGATGACATACTTGGGATGACAATAAGTCAATGGGGTTTGACTTTAACCCTTCAAGTAAGCAGTCATCAATTTAACGGTTAAAACCCTCATTTAATTAAATTCCGTACTGAGGAGTCCCTTTCCAGTGAAGGAACTTGTCTACCCAACGTATCTAATATTTCTCTCTACCCTCTTAAAAGCTTCAGAGCCGACCGCGACTTGCGGAACGATAATGTTTCTAGCTCTTTGATTTCTCTTCTCCTATCCCAATAAAATCACCCACAAAAATCCCGTCCAAGTCTCCCAAAACTCATCTTCCCCTCCTCCCACCTCCAACTAATCCACCACTTAATCTTAACCCTCCCAATTAATAATTCTTCAAAATAATAACCATCAAAAGTCACTACTGTATTCCACTACCATCTCCCTCTGCCAGCCAGTCCTATGTCTGTCTCGTCACAAACTCAAAATCACTACTCTTCTTCCTCCTCTCCTCCACTTCATGTAACATTTGTCCTCCGCTCTCGTCTCTCAGTTGTTTCGTCCGGGTGCCCTGTATGTATCCGCTCCTCAATTCCTCCCTACTACGGTATATACATTACAAATCATATACGACTGTACGTTTTAGAAACCGCTCTATGTAAAAGACCGTTCCAGCCGCAGCCAGAGTTTGCGTCTTCACTCTCCTCTTCTCCCTCCCAACTCCCAAACCATAAACGCAATCTAAACATACACACATTATGTATACCCATAGGAATTCCGCGTATGCACAACACACCTCCCCTCACCGAAATCCTCTCATTTTTTACTATTCCTCCTTTTGCTCAATGCCTCACTCCGCCTCCCAATGCAATGAAGCAAATTCCAAAGTCATTTCGTTGAAGGCTCTGAGAGGACTAGACTTTAGTTAACCTTCCGCTGCTCACACACCATATGCGGCGCAGAATCTGCGCAGTATTAGGGGATTACGCAGAGGCTATAGCCGCCCCATACCTTCCACTTCCACTTTAATTTTAATCCTTTAATACTGCAGGAGCTCGGTAGCGGCTAATCGCAGCATTTCTGCGCCACATCCACAGCTCGAGTATCGCTCAAAACGTTAAGCTGGAAAAGTACCTGCGTCGTCTTACTCACGAGCCTCCTCTTCCACCGATCGTGAGGGAGCAATCCCATGTACGCTAATAATGTTTTCACCTTACACTTCCATCACCCACCAATACCACCCTTTGACCCAGCTTGGAAGACTCATCCCAGATAAATTATAACGTCTCTCTACGTCACCCTGTAGAGGGCAAGTAATATGCGAGCATTTTGTGGGTTCTCGCTGGACTTCCCGGCGACTTCTGTGCACTGCATTCTCTCTACCCGCATTGTATGCACGCACCTCTCCTGCAGGCCGGTCTACATTCTACTGACTGTGGGAAGGGAGGCGCGTAAAATCATTTTGCTCGATGATATTGACCAACCCTAGTATGATACCCATACATGCTACACCGGACATACCCAAAAAGTGCTACACAATAATGAACCACCTTCCGCTGGACAATCTCCAAGAAAGCTAATCGGTGAGGGTGAGGGGGCACAACAAGCCCAAGACATGAGGGACCGCGACAATGCAAACGTACCCTCCGCTCGGCGATGTATATAAACTAATAAGTCTTGCACAGGTTGACCCGGCTTCCATTCATTCGTTCCGGGATCTGTACCAGTGTAAATGGATTTTGTCCTGTGAGGGGCCAGCTTGGAGGGTTTTTGTTTCCATGCAAATACATCTTCCGTAGATTTCATGATTTCTAAAAGACAGCACAGATAGCTTTACAGAATTTTATATTAATAAGAATGTAAATATCTTTATTTGGAATAACCTTAGACTAGAATAGATACCGTATATATTATGGTAGAGCCTAGTCAATTTATGACCGTTAAGCTGGTTACGATTATAACATATACCTACTACGAGCTTGATTATAAAGTTTCGAATAGTTAAGTACGCTGACATCAACTTATTTATCAAATAGATGCAGTTTCAGCACGTTTCCAATTCATGACCCATATACTCAATACTTGTGGAGTTTGAATGCCTCTGTCTATTAATGTGGACTTTGTCGGCGGATGGAATCCTTGCCGACGAAAATATTCCAGTCCGTGTTTAAATCGTCAGATTCAAATATTACCTCCATCAATTTGAGGCGCCAAAAAGAATATCGGATAATCTCGTACAAAATTCTTATCGCTATATGTGAGTTAAAATGAAAGGATTAAAATCTTGTCATTAAAAAAAGTTACTAATATTTAGTGAGACAGTGCATTTAGAGTGACATTTTAATTGATCTGAGGAAATTTCGGGGCTTGGATATTGCTATCTTGGACCGGCTGGAACCTGAAGACGCCGTATTTAATAAAATTTAACTGTTTGGAAGTGACTTCAGACATCCTGACCGTACCTATTAAACTGATTCATCCTCCGGCGTAAATTTTCAGCACTATAATTCAGCTACTATCTTTAACTGTGACGAATCTTTGCCTTGCCGGGCAACGAAAGCGCCCGACACGGTATGTTCGAGAAACTAAAATGATTTACCATAGAGCAAGTGTTCTTGACTAGTAGTTATGAGGTTACAGCTTTTACGCAAGATTGAGCTGGTACATGCGGAATGAATAGTATTTGCTTATGTTTTTGTAGATGCTTAATTATGGGATGCGGATGAATCAAATCCTGAATAATCCGTCCATTATTGTGCGATGCACTGATCTTGGAGCGTTTTTAGAAGTTTCTACCGTCGATGAATTGAAGAGTTACTTTCAAACAACCGTGGATAGTATTTTCGGATTCCCATCACATACCGGCTGGGGTATACGTAGACTCACTCGAACTGCCCAACCGAAGGAAACGGATGCTGTTGTCAAATTATTAGCACCTGATGGACCTGTTTTCAAGGCAATATATCGGCTTATGAGCGATCGGAATTTCCGACTTGAATATCCTCTTAATTCTTTACCGGTAAGTGTCAGTAACTTAGGCTTTCGTTATCGTAATCCATACTATGAATGAACTCAAGGTCATAAAGGTGGAAAGAAGATTATCACTGTTTATTAAGGGCAAGCTATAATTGCGATGCTGTGTTTCGTTTCTAGCCTGTTCTGGAGAGAAGAATTACAAGACTAGATATTTCCGAATTTTTTTCGAAAAAAGTTCACCTCGCTTACGATGCTTTCGGCCAAGTAGCTGCTTCCAGGAATTTAGTATTAAGTATGACATACATACTTTTTGCAGCTTTCGTGCAATTGAGAGGAGGACATTGTGAATATTCCTTTACCGTTTTACAGATCCCTTTGAGTACTACTTCTTCCTGTTTACGTTTGCCAATTTGGGAATTGGAGTCAATCAGAATTACCTGATGGGATGGGGTTCATTGAACGACACGGCTTACACTATTCTTTTGGAAGAATATAATAATTACTTCTTTCCTTGTGATGGACGCAGTGTTCCTCCTATCAGTACCCAAGGCAGGCCACAGACGGAAGCTACGTTTAATACTGACCCGGTTGCGCAAACGTAAATCAGTCTATTTATGTTTTGGTTACTGATTAAATTTTTTGTTCTGCCCAACCTAATCTTTTGATTTTTGACTTTTGTAGGACTCCTAGGAATACCATTACTTCGCCCTCAAGAATGGACTCTCCCCATCCAACGTTGTTCAAAGCGTCGGTATTCCAGGAAAGCGCGGCTGTACCTGCTGCAGCCTTAGAGGCTTCTTTTTCTTCGGCTCCGCATTCATATTTAGAGCTGTGGAGGAGCGAGACTGTATTAAGTGTGATAATGGAAATGTGGATGAGTGTCGACTGTAACGATACGGTATCATCCATCTTCGTACGTTTAAGTGCACATTTTTCCTCGCTTTCACAATCCATCATAGTTGCTGCAAATGATCAATTTATACTACCCATAAAAAGATTCTCCAGATGAAAGTCTAATCTATTTGTTTTATGTCGGATAGTTATCCAGTCTACCGAACGTTGATTTGGTGAAATGTGTTAGAATGGTCGTCCGCCATCAACATTTCTTCAGCAATTGTGTGAACCAGCAAGCTTTACATCCCATGGAAGGATTAAAAAGGTCAAATTCATTACTAGTGCTTTCAAAGTAGCTGAACGCGTAAAAATATGTTTCATGAAAATATGCCCATTTAAATCCTACAGGTCAGTGTTGCCGTTGTATCAGAGGAAGCTGTACTCTTTTCTGCGGCATTTATTTACTAGATGGCCACTAGACAATACATTTAGAATCGTGTATGAAACTTGGCTGAGCTACATTCAACCCTGGAGATATTCTAAGCTTGATCGATTCAGGTGAGATCAGAATATGAAGGCTTAGTGCATGAGAATGTGTGGCATGTTTAAAAAAATATTATTCGTGATTTAGACAATTCCGAGACAAAGAAGTCGCACAAATCGAACCGATTTGGTACGGATTCTTGGTGGACAATATTCTGTTTTACACAACACTCTTCCAGTTACTACTTCCGAGATACTTGCGATCAGATTTAACGTCTTTTAAAAATGCCTTAATGGTTTTTCGCGTTTCTAAAGTTCTGAAAACACAGGAAAATCTTAAAATTGTCCTGGCAAATATTGAAAAGCTTGTTCTTCGGTACATTTTAAACCAAGAAGAGCATTCTCAAAATTCGGTGCTAAGTAGTTTAGGAAACGTAGATACTATGAACTTGATGGAATATTTTACGTCGAGTCGATTGACCAACATAAAACAAATGCTGAGTGAGCTGGAACCTCCCGGTTTTGTTTATACTCCCCTGTTTTCGGACAGTACACGGAAGCAAGTAAGTCTTTTGTTGATTTGTTTTTATATATTTACGCGGTGGCTGAAATAACCGAGACATACATTTTATGCTGAACTTTTACGGATTAGATCCAGACGCTTGTGTTCGGAATCAATCAAGCTATGCAAGTATTAAAAGATTCATGTGACGAAGCTACCGCTAGCCCGAAAGCAACAAACGCGTTTATGAAAATGCTCGGAGCTAGTGATGCTCCCTGGCAAACAGAACGACCTGACTCGCCCGTTGGGCCACATGACAACGCGAGGACGCTGCAGTTACTCGACTATTCAAAGCAACAACTTATATTTCTCTTTGATGTAAGTCCTAGCAAAATGCAAGTGATATTGGGATTCACACGTTAGTATAAAGTTCTTGACTTACATGTAGTAGACGCATATTTGATTTTCAGCTTCACGAAGTTGACGGTATCGATTCAGATCAGCGCTGTGATTGGGGAGATAGTTTCTCAAACGGAAAAGTTACTAACGAAGATGAAGATATGGAATTAACGCCTGGGAAGTTCTCTCCATCCATTGCATCAGCTATTATCCCACGGGGAATCCTGACTCCTTCCATGATGACCCCCAGAGAAAATCCTGACCTTGCATGTGTCAGGCAGCATGAAATAGCATCTCTCGTGAACATTTTGCGAGTGATTTCCACTTCGCTCAACAAGCAGGTAAATAACTGGAACACTACTAAGGACTCGTTATCGATCACCGGAACTCCATGCATTTTCTTCTACTTCATGGTATTTATTCTAGTTCGGAGAAGTAATTTCCAGGACGTACTACGAGAAAAGTCTGAATGGAAAATTTGTCCGAGCCGTGTTTTCTCCCCCATTGATTTACCAAGTAATAGAGAAACCAGCTCCCGGTCGTCAAATCAGATGTCGACGGTATCTTCCTCCTCGAGTGAATCTTCGACCGCTGGCCACTGCCACGTTTATTGTTTGTCTATTCATCGTGTTGCCCTTTTTACGCCTACTGTTAAAGCTTAGCCCCACCTCGATTGTGTTCATGCTACTTGTTATGTTTTTTCTTAAAGTTGGGCTTCATATGGTGGTAGAATCACGAAATACAGTACAGAGTTTAAGGAGAACGTTTGGACCTTTCATAGACTTGGATGATAATGACAATGACTTGGATTAAATGTTGGTTCTGTGTTCTGGACTGAATGTATCTAAGAATGTGTGCATTTTTGTAATTCGATTCGTGCAACTGTGTAGTACAGAAACCAGTTATTCTGTATATTCCCTTCAAAACAGTAAATTAAATAAAAGAGTTTAACATTTTCAAATTGCGTAGCTGAACTTCTAAGCTCCATGTACAACAAACCGCAAACGTTTTGTCAGAACCAGAAAGACAATTGATCCGTACTCACTGAACGTGCACGTTGCAGCTATTGGTCTCAAGAAATAAAAAAGACAGTGCAGACAATTTTCTTGGTCATACCGTACGTTTAAACCTTCCGTGTTCTCATCGTGCAACTCTACAGGAAAATCAATTTTTCATTTTCCCTAAGCACTAAGCACCACCGGTATGTTTAAACAAGTAAAAACTGACTTCGGATAATACAGTTTCTCCACGCTAGAATCTCTCTGCCCTATTATTCCCTAGAAAAGCTCGTACTGAATGTAGGGTCAGCCAAGTAGAAACCTGCTTTTGACTTTTTCCGAAAGATGTTTTGTCGACGCATAATAAACTGCATATTGCAGCGGCCACTTCAAATACGAGATCAGCGTTGCGCTTTGCATACCGAGCAACTGAACGTAGTAATTGCACCGTACTTAATTATCAAAATTCGCTCTGCTAGATTCTTTTAAGCTATGTTGATGGCGGTAACGTTATCGTAAAGAGCTCGGTCAACGCGGCGATGTGTACATACAGTGTATATGCCAACAGGACCACAGTTGAGCAGAGATATATACCTCTTTGACAAGTGAACAACAGAAATCAGCTGATCTCCAGAATCCAGGACTTCAGCCGTTTCAGAGAAGTGTCTGTGTATGGATTAAAAGTGTGTATAGTCCACGTGACTTTGGAAGCAGGAAGGAAATGACCAATTTCATCCAACAAATGCTAGTATTATATATAACTTGGTGTTCGCGTAAAATAAAAAGCGTATTAGTATAACTGTTAATCGCGGAAAGTTGAAGAGTTTTGTGTATTAGGATATGGAATACGTGAATGAACTATCGGATACGATCAGTATATATACAAACCACCACTAGTATACATGAGGCATGTTCAGTGTGTGAGGCGAGACTGGCTGTTTTTGTGCAGTCATTAATCCCAATCAATCTCATAATGTGTTCTATTGTATATTATTAATTTTAATGTTGTGGAATCTGTCCTCCTTGATTGAAATCGTGCAAATTAATAGTGCATCTGATTATTTGACCTGATTATAAACCTAACGCTAAATCTTAAGCAAGTGTGAAATATCTACATGGATGGAAGATCAAGAGCTTAAATTGATGTAATTGAGTTCCAAATTGCTACGGCAAAGAGGTAATGCTCCTTTTATTTATTAGAAGCCTCCGAAAATTGTATTTATTTTGTCTGGAGTGCAATAAAAAATTCTTGGCAGGTTAAATAATGAATAGCTGGTGTGTGTTCTCTAGAAAACAGACAATCAGGGTTTCCCGAAGGCCACAAGCTTTTCGGTTTCTTTGGCTACTATTAAATGAATAGCTATCAATAATCAATAATAAGCGTTTTTCGTATTTATATGCAAGTACGTATTTTAATGTTGAGTCGGGTCAGGTCGTGATTCTGCATTTTATGTTTTATTTCAGTTCGAATAGATAAGTTACAGAGGCATATTTAGTTTTTTACTTCATGCTTACTAAATGATGGATGTGATACAACTTTACTATTTCCATTTATGAGACAGATCGCTGTATCTAAACGATAGTATTGGTATTACAATCTAATGATGAGATTAAGGGAAACTAAAAATAATCGATAATTGACTGTCATTTCCTGCACTTTCTCTGATAACGGGAAGCAAGCTACTTTGTTGCTAAACTGCAGATCCGCAGATCCCGTTCTTGACCAAAGTTTGTGCATATCCTTGCAGAACCCTAGATCCACAGACACACTTTTATTTTGCAGACCCCTTTAATAGTTATAGGGGTTTGAAATTTGATAAATGTATCAAATTCTTAAAAAGAATAAATCTTTTTTTGTGTAACCGTCTTGCATAACATTTGAAATAGTGAATTACATGACTCATCCTTAAGCATAAAGATAAGAAATG
Organism: Sminthurides aquaticus; assembly: GCA_906901655.1. Classification (NCBI taxonomy): domain Eukaryota; kingdom Metazoa; phylum Arthropoda; class Collembola; order Symphypleona; family Sminthurididae; genus Sminthurides; species Sminthurides aquaticus. Next base: position 2,967,526 of record CAJQTT010000001.1, read on the forward strand.
AGTGCATGTATAAACGTAAAGATAGAGTTATAACATAACACGGGCGTATTTAAAGTTTCTCTCGGCAATTGTATTTCGTTCAAGGGTATTTATTCATGAGGATTTTTTTAGCTAATTACTCATCTGCGCTTCTCTTACGTAAACGAAATGTAAGGGCGACACTTTACTCTTGCTTTTAGTTTATCATGCAGGATAATGAAAGGACACATTTGCAATATATATGCTTCATAATGTCAACTTGTTCTCCTTATCACTCAACTGCTCACAACACGTGGATCCGACTGTAGGCTGTAAGATCTGGTTGGATGAACATGAGTGTACACAGTTAGTAAGGCTTCCTTCACCTTTCGTGCCTAAATGTAACAGCCATGTATATAACAGTTTCCGCTAAAAGCCAATAAGGTTGTTACAGAAAGATTCGGATTCAGTGGCATCTACTGGTTTCGATAATTGTCCATGAACGTGTCCTTCAGTAATCCGAGGCCAACCAAGCGTTCAAAGCTTGCGATACTGGCAAGATCACAAGCTTGGAAAGTCAATCATGTTTATTGAAAAGTTGTATATATGCTATCGTCTTTTTATAGATTTTCATCATCTTAGATTGTGTATCATTTGCATTGCGTTGGGAATCGCTTTACTAACCCTACTTCTATGGGGAATTGGGACTGAATGACACCACGATTTTATAGTTAGTTTCTTGAAATAAACAGTATAGATAGAAGTTTACCGATTTTAGCCTGCTCATATATGGGCTATTATCGCACTCACCCTGAAAATGTTATCGTTCACTCACAAGTCATTATGATCTTTGGTTCGCCACTTTGCATTCCGATCATAAAGTAATTGTTAGCCAGACAAGGCTAACAAGAAAGTGATGAGACGTTGGTAGGAATAGATTAAGTTTGAAGTTATGTAATGTCAACGACATGCCCGGCTGGCATATTATGTAGATTAAAAAGCAAATGATAGTGTTTTCATTTTCTGAAGAAGAAGCTTAACGTTTGTCACAAACGTTTGCTACAGAGATTCGCTTTGCTACAACTCGATGAAGGCTTTGAACAAGTTAATATCAGTGTCGCTTGCTTATTTAATTCATCGAGTTGTGTTTCCAATTGCGACTTTATGGCAATACAGTGCTTATAAATAGGAAAATAAACAGACTAGTGGATTTTTCTTTCAACTGACAATGTCTTGTAGAGAACAGTCATATTGAAACTTGTCAACGTTAATGCCTTTTTATGGGGAAAGTAACATTTTGTCTCCAATCTATTACACGAGATTGATTCAGTTAGTCGAGATACATACATAAAACTTGAGTAAAGTAATCTGCTGTATCTGAATCTGAATGAAACTGCTGAATTGAAAAAATCAGATCGTATCTCCATAGATAAGAAGAGAGCGAAGCTGATGCTGGTCTGGTATGATGCTGCTCTTATAGCTCTTATAATTCCCGAAAGCCCTACGTCTCATTAATTGATAAGTTTGCGAAGCAACTAATCATGAGGAAGCATGCATAAATCAGAGACAGGATACAGTAGAATTCCAGTTTTATTGAACTAAACTAATCCTTGAGCTGGAATGAATCATTTCTTGATTCTATGGATTTGAAAGGGAGAGTTGAAAACATTTTGCATTTTAAAACTGGATGATTTTAACGAAATATTCCCAGGAATTATATAAAATGTGAGTCCAGTTTAAGATAAATGCTTAGGGTAAGTGTGCAAGGATAGAGGCTTTCTAACTTCAACTGAGTCATTTCGTGAAACTGTTAGTGTTGTCAGCTTCAAATCAGAATAAGGCATTTATATATTGCTCCTAGTGTAACTTGAGTACGCGGAGATAATTGACTGAGAGCAGCTCGTGTGATCTGGTAGAAAGGATTCGACACACTATGCAAACTCGTCTTCTTCACCCTCTAACTCTTCAAAAGGAACCAGAGGAGTTGGAATGTATGATTATAATCGTGTGACAGAATGTGACTGATCTTCGATTGTTTCTACACTAGCAACCGTCCTAGACAATGCCTTACAGGTGGCCAGATAGGATTTGTGAAGCCTTGAGTTATTATTTGAGAGGAAATTCTATCTGCGTATGCTGCGCCGATAATCCTCATGGATGCCGCCTTAGGGGTAAACTATTGTGAGTTGCATGGAGACTTGCTTAAAACCCCTACGAAAAGAGTACATTACGTATTTGAAATCTCAAATGCCTACAGAGTTGAACTTGGAACCTGGATTGAAAATCGTGCCCGTTTCCAGTCCAGCTGCAAGTCATTCATAAACTTCGTGACTGGTTATAGGACTTTTGGTAGTTTACAACCAAGAATTGGTGTGTTTAGACTAAATGATATGCTCCGTCTGTAGCAATGAGGAATTGATTAGGTTCGATTCCATCAATTGTTTGATTAGTTATAAAACCTGCCGAATTTTATCAATGCCAAACTCCAGTATGATCCTACCCAAGCTTCCTTAAAATTCTAGGACTCGACGATTGTATAACGGAGCTTATTCTAATCATGGGTCATTCTAGTCATGAAGTACACGGACAAACCTTTTCCATTGTCAGAGTTAAGATTTTTACCGAAAGCGTGGACGCATTTTATCTCACGTTTCCGTGTATGCAGGTTACGTTGAGACAAATTCAGTCCTCAATGAGAGTATTCCGCGTGGCTTGGTCAGTTCTAGTGAGCGTTTGACGTGGGAAGTGCTGGGAAATCCATTTAGAAGCCATATTTTCCGAAATTCACACGTGAGGAAACCTTTCTTGTCTTAGCCTTAGCCCTTTGCTCGGATGGAATATAAAATAACCCAAATGTAGCTTACGTTTCGAATTAGCTCGGACCTAGACCTTTGATTCGCATCATATTTAAGACGTGATCAAGGAAACAAGGAGTGCCTCGTGTCGTGGGCAGGATGCGGCAGAAGAAGCAGGTAAAAGTAGGAGGGTTATTTTAAGCCTACCACTATCACAACTGTAAACACTACATGGAATCTTCTTTATTGTATTGTGTTCGTGTGATTGTATGGATATAAAGAATGCATCGTTGGGGTGAGTCTGTCCTTAGAAAATGTCGCAGACCATAGAAAGCAAGATCGTCTGTGTGAAGAATTAGGGTATGACATACAATAGACTTCCGGAACAGACTAATCGTTGTGCAGGCGAAAAGCTTAGTTAGTTAATAACCATTGGTTATACGCAATTTAACATCTTCACACAATTGAAGCTCAGCAAAAGGAGAGATGTTAGAGAACATTAAGAATGCTGGAGGAGTTGAAGTAGAAATGCGTTTCGATTGTTGTTATGAGTCTGCCACTTATAGAACTGCGTCCGAAAGTTTGACTATTTCTTTAAAGCAATAAGATAAAAGATTTGCGTTAGAATATTTAGTCTCCATGAATCGCAATAATGATAATGAATAGTAACATCTTTTACCCAGTTTTGCATAGTCGATCAGTCTGTCTTCGGTCTTGGAGATAGTAAAAAAAGATACAACTAGTGGATTTTTTTATAGTTTATATTAAGAAATGAGCTGGGTTTCAGGAGTAAACTGGTGGCCACGTTTAATTTAAATCAAGCTTTAAAAACCTGATGGCTGGAAGTACAATCATGGTCTGTACTGCAGGTTCAGATTTAGTTTAAAATGAATATGATTGCAACGAATTATTTGCTTGGTCTTGAATTGGTCCATATTGGTGTGGAAGGGTCTAAGTAATTCTAGCTAGCGTACATGATGAGGTCGCTGAGAAATCTCTCTTTATATGCAAACTGGGATCCTGAGAATTCGTCTGTAGTGTTTGGTGTCTGAACACTTGCAAGAAACTCGGATTCCAAATTTACATATATCAGAACATGATTTTGTGACCCTTACCCTTAATCGCAGAAGGTAAAGAAGGTGTTATTGCAGGTTTGAGGCTGTTCACTGCAGTATTTGCATCTAGTAAGGACGGAAATGCACCATACTTGATGGGGTGGCTACGGGTGACTGAGTGGAATGTTGGCTGGGATTGCTAGAAAATAGGCTTTTGCAAGTGTACCCTCAGATAGAAAAGTAGGAAAATGACTGGGCGAGGGTTATGAAAATATGGTCGGAGGAAGGGAGGATTCACATTGTTTTCTCAATTCGTTGACGTTCTGAACTTGGTGCGACCCCATTGTGTCCTACGTGTGATTAGGGAAGACCGATAACTGCGAATCGTATTTGCAAATGTACGCATTCCATGAAGGTATTCTGGTAGCTGTTGCACGTAAGTTAAAAGTAGCGTAGACATTTCTCATATTGCCCATCATATAATCTCTTCTGCTGTGTATGTATGCAACTTTGTCATAAGATAGCTCTCCCGTCATCCTATCAGAGTCCGACTTAATCTTTGGAGCATGCAAAGAGGCAGGAGCAGAAATGATTCAAAGTACTTAATACGAAAATGATGCTAACAATTAGCAAAAATAAGCCTGCCGTAGCCGAAGCTCAGTTTTGACATGTTGCCTAAGGTTGAGCTCTCAAGCATTCCATGTTTGTCTTCCCTGTACAGGTAGACGAGAGAATAGGAAGGAAAGCCATACAACTTTCTATTTAAACTTGAGAAGGATCCTACAGCATACTCAGTCATCTACTTAGACCTAGAACGTGAAGGTAGGCGTTGCAATTCCAACTCATTGTGAAATATTTGCTCAAATACTTTAACGCAGGTTTGCCTCTCGTTCATCTTCTACCGTGTCTATACAAGAGTTGGAGTAATAAAGTTCAAGTTGTTTGAATTCTTCTCTAAAAAATTCTCAATCTCTTGAGAATAGCCTTCATCTTATCTTGGGAGTTCTCATAAAACTAACGCTCGTAGGCAACTAGGATTTGCCAGTACTAAACAGGTCCAGGCCTTATAAAAGCCTCTTCACAGTGTGAGTGTTCCTTGAGTTTATTGTTTAAATATTGTGTATGAGATACAAAGATGAATTTTCAAAATATTTACTAGCCTTTCTTCAAAGTCTTCCGAATTTTCTCTGCACAATCACGTAGCAGAGAAAGTTGGTGTTGGCTTTGCAAGATTGAAGAAGGTGTATTCTTTTCTTAGCTCGTTCTCTTGTATGACTAGAATTTTTTGCTATCCTATATTATTTATATGGGGTGCTGTGTTTCACGAGTGTTCGAGTACGGATTAACGTGTTGTTTCTGGACGAGTTGACTTACATGTGCAATATTCTGAGAGCTTAGGGCTCTTAAACCTTGAGCCCTTTGATGAATGGTGAAAGTTCAGTATTAGCTCAATGCCTTCTAGAAAATTATGAAAATTATGGTAGCGTTATGATCAATGATTGATTGTGTTAGAAAATCAGCTTCTTAAACCCATTGGTAAGGTTTTGATGATTTGCACTACGCAAATATTTCACCATTAGGGAAATTTTTTAAATGTTGTCATTCCTATCTAATCGATTTACAGTCAGATACACGTAATTCTAGACTGCGTAGTCATGCCCATTACTTATTATTAATGTTACATAGCTGATATGTTTGAATCCCGATAGTTAAATAACAGTGAAGTTTGAAGTCTCATCATCCCATGTTTGTCTTCCGTATCGCAGGGTTAAACACACAGCAACCAGTTTGGGACCATAGGATATCAGACTGAGGCGAGTCGAACGAGGGTCATCAACACTGGACGATCTGTTTGTGTGATTGGATTCCAGTTGAATTCCAAGTCAGCAAGTGCTAGTAAAACAAAAGTGCTGTGCCATAAAACTTTCAGAGGCAAGGATATCCTAGGTTGGGATTTGAAACGGTCTGATTTTTGTGACACCAGGATATGTCAACTTCGCTCAAGGAAATCCATTTATCAGAATCCTATCAATGTTCTCTGGGTGGTTTTCCATTCTGTGCAATAATTGTGACTGAGACTTAAACCTATTTCTTCGCAATGGGATACTCCCGCACGTGTAAATTAGGGTCTGTATCAGCCTTTGCGTCCTTTCTTACAGTCTTCGGGGCTGTCTTTCTTGTCTACTGGCCTGGAATTTTCGAAAATATCCTTTATGATGTAAGTTTTTGTGTGGCTCTTGTCTGGCTTGATTAACATGATTGAGCAGTAAGCAAAAAAGTTAGGAATTGCGGTCACCAGGGAGCGTTTTTATATTTAATGGATATTTTTTTTTCTATTTTAGCAATTGGCATTAACAAATACGTCCAAGAGTTATGATCTTTGGGTGGAAACACCGATTCCTATGTACATTGAATTTTATCTATTTAATTGGACAAATGCGAAAGAATTGAGAGCAGCCGGAAGAAAACCAAACTTAACGGAACTTGGACCATACGTATTTAGGTAATTACAAATCGTTGTTTAAAATGTTTGAAATGATAACGATGGATCTTTGTCACAATACTGTTCGCAATAAATTATGTAAGTCATATGAAAACGTTATTGGCTTCCGCAGAGAACATAGAACCAAAGTTGGGATTAACGATTCACTTCCAATTGGATGGAATTCCAATGACACCGTTTCATTCAGGCAGCTCCGAACTTGGGAATATGTCCCAGAACTCAGCAAAGGATCATTGGATGATGATGTTGTTACGCTTAACATTCCTGCGATAGTAAGGAATAGCATTGTTTTTTAGTAGTTCCTAGTTCCCATTTTAATTTTAAAGTTTGGATTCGAAAAGGTGAATTCTTGTTTTATGCAGACTGCGGCATTCGCATGCAGAGATTTAGACGTTTTTACTAAACTTATGCTGGATCGAGCCATGAGCCTTCTCGGTACTCGGCTTTATGTGAAGAAAAAAGCTCGAGAATTTTTATTCGAGGGTTATACGGATCCTTTACTAGACTTGGCATCCATCATCCCTCCAAGTTTGGTTCCGATCTCAATCCCTTTTGACAAGTTTGGATGGTTTTACACGGTGAGTTTCAGTGCTTATTCAGGTGGAAGCAAGAATGTGAGTAACAGAAGCTAACTTACTTGTCTTTTGTCTTTCTTGCAGAGAAACGGCTCAGCATCGTACGATGGAATCTTTAATATGCGGACAGGCGTAAAAAATATTGATGAATTGGGCGTTTTAGCAAATTGGGACTATACTAATCACACGACTTACTACGAATCGTATTGTGGAATGGTCAATGGATCTGCTGGAGAATTCTTTCCGCCTAATAGGGATAAAACACGTATATCTTTATTCAGTCCTGATATCTGTCGTACGCTGGATCTAAACTACAAAGAAGAGGTTAAAGTGGACGGAATAAAAGGATACAGATACTGGGGAGACGACAAAATGTTTGCTAATCAAACTATCAAACCTGATAATTGGTAAACTAAAGATGCATTACAATTAAGTTTACCAGTCATAACCGCAATAGAGCTTGAACTGCTAATTACCGTTAATTACTTGTGTTTTAGGTGCTGGTGTCCTGCTGGAGAATGCCCTCCGCACGGTGCCTTAGATGTATCCACATGCAAGTACGTTCTCCATGATTAGTTTTTCCGTTTTTTTCCGGCTCTTGATTTGTTACATTAAAAGTTTTATTTAAATTTTACTATTGTTTCGTAGATGGGGCGCTCCGGCATATATTTCCTTCCCTCATTTTTACCACGCAGATCCGCATTACCGAGAAGCAGTGATTGGCATGGTACCAAATGAAACAAAGCACCAAATGTTTATTGACCTCGAACCGGTAAGTCTGTGAGATTAAGGCTGATTTTAATAGAATGTTTAATTGCCTGTTTATAAGTACGTAAACTAATCATAATTTAAATCGTTTTTTTCAGATGTCCGGTATTCCACTTCAGGTATCTGCTGCGTTCCAGATCAACATATTACTGCAGCCTCTTTCTGGATTTTCGTAAGTTCTTTATTTTTCAGACTTTAATGCTCATACGTGCTTGTTTATCTTATGCACAACATTAAGAATATTTGGACTTGTTTCTTCTTTGTTAGCTTGTTGAAAAACGTGCCAAAAATATACTTCCCTGCAATTTGGTTCAAGCAAACAGCGAGAATCGATGATGAAATCGGACCCCAAGTCAAACTTATAACAAGGGTACCGGCCATAGGTACAATTTCGTCCCTCGTGATATTAAGCATAGGCGTAACTACTATTCTTGTCGTTGGTATCTTCTGGATGTCGCGAAGATGCCGTGAGAACGACGATACATTCCACGGACTGGTAACTAACTAAGATTTTGCGATGGCACAACTGTAAACATTTGGTAGTTGAGCCCTGTATCCTGTATTCATGGTTAAATATTTACCGGTGAACCATATGCGTCCAGATTCATGCGGTAGTCCTGTAAGAGCTTCATCTAGGGCAATTGTTGCATATTTAGTAGCAACGTTAAGCCTGAAAAGGCAATTTATTTTCACACGACTGATTGCGTGCATTTCTAAATGTACGCGTAACTGGAAGCTGTACTTACTATTTTACCTAACTATTTTAGAGCCTAACTTGATTTCCTTTTTACTTTTACCGCTCATTTGCATTACTTGACCTTATTCAATAGCATTTAGTTACTCCTGCAGTGCTCATTACACTGAATTATTTCGAAACCACTTAGTTTGGGTGTTGAGAACTACTTACGTATCTCCTTTTTAAACCTCCTGTCTTCGATTTTCTTTTAAGAATATGATAGTAAATATTATCTGATTTCCTTTTAAGAATATGATAGTAAATATTATCTATGCTAAGCATCACGAAATACATGTAGCACTCCGTTTTCTTGTTCTTATTAAAATCGAAGTAATGTATCGATTACGTACAGTGACGGTAACATTTAACCCTTATTGCTTTTCACCACCGTTTGTTGTATAACCCGAAATCTTCTCATGACTCCTTAAAAATTAACGTTGAGTTGGCTAAGGATATTGACTGCTAAACTTCAGGCTACTATTGGAATCATCCCACGGTCGTCAAATAATCTGTGGCGTCGATTTTCAAACCGAGTTAAGCCTGAGACTACATCCACAATTAGAAAAGCGTCTCATTTTCTTCACGTTCCTATTCCAAGTGGGAGAGATGACTCGTGCGATCAGCCCCGACGGCGTTCACTTATGGACATTGCACGACAAATTCAAGACGAAGCAGAGCCACTGTACGTAGAGTGATTAAAACCCTTCTCACGTCACCCACAATATGCGCTGGAGTTCCAGATGAATAATGTTCTCGTTTTATATTAACCGACATATCTATTAAATTAGTTTTTGGTGGAAGGAAATAAATATTTATTACAAGCAAACCGTCATCAATGCTAAAAGTAAAACAAATTGAATTGTATTACCACTACAAGTCTTTATTTCGTATTAGGATTTTTCGTTCGCATTCAGGGGTTTTTTGTAGAAAAACCTGAAGAGACACATATATACGGAAAGACATCAGACACGCATTTTTGTACCGGGCATGATCAAGCAAGATAATGCAATGTGACCTAGCTTTCACAGTGTGAAAGTAAAATGTAAGAGATTAGTTACAAATCACAATTAGTTTAAGCAAAAAAGGCAGTAACATAAGTTCTTTCGTAAGTTATTTTTTGTCACGGCGGCGTCATACTTGAAATGCCAATATCGTGTTCACTAATCCGTTCATCGCTGTAACTGCCATTCCGCATTAAAAAAGCGGGACGCGCGCAGCTGGACAGAAGTGCAGTAAACCGTGCGGAGGAAAAAGATAATCCAACACAAAGATTCCCAATATCTCCTGCACTCCTTCACCCGTTTACATGAGAGGCGAATTTCAACAATGCCTTCATGAATTGTTTGAAATGACATTACGAATCCATGGGATTAGTATTTAATTTTCTCCAGACGGGTATAGCGTATTCATTTTCTGTGGAAGCTAGGGATACTTCGATGGTTTCATAGCCAGCTTCTACATCCGCATTATGATATTTCCTGCGAAGTTCATTCATTGCAGCTTCCTCGACCTGCACAATAACGGAACTTTACTCTCAAATTCAGAACCATACATACAAATGGGCTGGTCGTAAAATCAAATACCTGTGAGCATTGAAAAGATTTATCCAGCGCTTTCTGAAGGTTTTCTTTCTTTCTCTGCTCATGCATGACGATATCGTCGAAAGCAATTTTGGAATTACTATCTTTGGCGTCATTGGGAGAATTCGCGGCCATCCTTTGCCACGGGTTGCTCGAAATTCGAGGAGAAGTACTCTCGATTGGTTTCGAATCAGGAGATTTTTCCTTGGCATCGTCCAAGCTAACCCACTTTATTCTTCGTTTTGCAGACCCGTGTAATGCAGGCACATTTGCAGAAAATTTATTTGACGGAGATTTAAATGAAGATTTTCCAGAATGAAATGGAGGAGATTTTGCTGCTTCAACAGAACTGATAGCATCTTCAAAACTTGGGAATTCACTGGCCTTTAGAACGACGGGTCCATAATTTGTTTTCTTAGACGATGTATTTGGTTGTATCGCTATCGGAGAACTGGTTTCACTGCTTGTACCATTGGTGCATGAGGGTTTTGGTTGTATGTCTTGTCTTTGAACTGGAGACTCCGCTAAACGATCATCTTCACAAATGTCAAGCATTTCTAGTTCCTCGCCCAGAGTAAAAGAAGTGTCGGCAGCTTCAATCGGGACACTGCTTCGTCCATTTTGAGTTGTAACGTTTATTTTCGTTTTGATTTTATAGCTTCTAGTTTTTTTAACCACGCTATAATCGGCATCCTCAATAACATTTAGCTCTCCAAAAAGGTGGCCGTATTTTGCTTCCGCAGACGTGTAGTCTTCCGGAAGAAGTGAACTCTCAACTCTTAGTCGACGATTAAACACATTAGTAAAGTTTCTTCTATAGTACTCACTTACTAAGTTCATCAGATCAACTGGCACAGAGTCTAACGACCTGAAATAATGTTCACAAAATCAGAAGTCATTATGTTTGTAGTCCAAAAGGTTTTAACGATAAGCGCAAAAAGTTTGATCTCACCTGTTTTCTAATAAGGATGCAATGTTCAAGCAAATAAACTCCATACACGACTCCTTCAATTGACTTGCATTACATACTTCCGCTAGCTGAATGATATCGCTAACATTATCGATGCTCATGCAATCGACCATTGCACATTCCAGCTGGCTTCGGAACTGATGAGCTAATAACAAGTCCGTAGAAATCAGAGCCTGAGAGAAAATTTCCAGGTCTTTCTTCGTACCCGATCGGCTAAAAGTAAAAGAATCTTCGTAAATCATCTGCAGAAAGATTTCCATCACTGGCCCAGATCCAGGGAAGTTAAGGCGTCTTAGTTTTCGAGATCCCTTAATAAATAGAAAACAACGTTGTGTTTATCAAATCCTTTACGAAAACTGTTGAAAAAGCTGCTTTCAATTAAACAAATTACTATGGCTACCAATTTTAAAAAAAATTTCAGTATTGCAGGTAAAACAACATCATTTCGTACTGCTTACCTCCATCCAAAAATTTGAGAACATCATATTCTTGAAATATTCAAGTCTTGCGACTAACACACATAAGTGAGCACCAAATACTTTTCCATCATCACCAACTAGTTCAACATCATACAGTTCCCTAAGAGAATTCAGTTTGTACTTCCTGCCACTGCTAAGCTTTCCACTGTAAGACAAACGTCCTTCGTTAATTTCAACCAATTTGAGTTTCTTCATAAAATCTTGCAGACTTAATTTCTTTGCATAAATTTTCAAACGGTTTAAATCGTTGGGATCATAGGTATATCCAAATTTTGCAGGAATAAAAATATCACAGTTATTTGTATATATAAACTGCAAAATTAGTTCAAACACATGCGGTTCAACGTCTCCTAGCATCACACTGGGTATTTCGTCTTCAAAATTTTCAGCCTTTTTTATGTGTTCAAATAAAACTTTGCAGTTATGCCCAATTATGTAGCGATGCGCGGGGAACAAGGTGCCTTTCACCTAGAGTAAACGGAAATAAAAGTGAATGAGTTAATAATTTTCGAATATCTCGATTCACTACGTTACCATTTAAGATGTTACAGTGAGATTACATACATTGAAAATGACATCATGGACGTTGTCTTCCATGGAACACTCTCGCAGAAGCCCTGTGAAATTTTCCTGTATTTCACTTGGTAATGATGTAGGTAGCACTATAAGATTTGCCTTCTGATGAACTTGTGTTATGGCAAAATTCTTTCCTCGGGGATCAGAAAAAGCGCAAATGCCGTTATGAATGTTTGGAATGCGCTTAATTTTAAACGTCTCCAGCATCATATTCGAGAATGGATCTTTTCCAGTTGCTACAGTATCAGAAACTTAGTTTTACAGGGAATCACGATTAATAGAACTTACATTTGAATTGATACGAAAATGTAAAGTCTTACCACGTCTCGTGGACTGCTGTACAACGTAATTCCACGTATCCACAGATTTTGAACTTGTTGCTTTTGAATTCGGTGATTTAGTGGCTAATGAATTACTGATCCCACTTGTTATACTGGGGAAACATGTAGGTGTGTTGGAGACAGAGGCCTTGAAAGCTTCGCCCAGATTGTTTACTAATACTACTGAGCCACAGCTAGCAGCAAAATCTCGGACTGTCAACGACCGACCAATATTAAAGACCACGAAGTTGAATATTGTGGCCGCGCTTGATTTGCTTGTCTTTGCCAGCACAGCTTGCTCGCTTCCGGTTGTATCTCTCCAAACTAACAACCTCCCAGTTGTTGTTAAAGCGTACAGGGTTAACTTGCTTTTATTTTGTAATAGGGATTCGTTTTCTGACGGAAGAATTTTTTCACCCATGTTTGAAACCGGGTTATTGTCTATGAGCTGTATTTTGGAAATTCCAACATTCCTGCAATTCAAACAATTGTTTTATGGACATTGTCACAGCCTTATTCTGTAGGTCACATTCTATATGCAATACCTAGCATTAAGGATGATGCAGTCGTAGTTTTTCATGATGTAGATTAGCCCTCCACTGTGAGTCACAGCTGTAGCATATTCAGTGCAAGAAATTCCTTTGAACTCATCTTGTTGATCATTTCGGTTGTGTATATCGTACGGTAGATTTATCTTGAAACCAAAATTGCAAAATGAAATATTCGCAGAGACATGAATAACAATCTTTTCATTTTGCGGATACATACCTTTTCCGGTTTCACCACTCTAGTAATGTCTGCAGGCTTACACATCTGACCAACATTCAGTCCACATACATAGATAGCATCTTTCGTCAAAAAGACCGAATGCAGTCGGCTAGCCGCTACATCAATTACTCTTGTAGGAACGTCTACTTTTTTTGGTTTGCAAATTTTGCTCATGTTATTTTTCTGACCTAATACAGCATTTTCATTCGATCCACAACTCCGCACCTTAAAAAGAAAGAAATGCAAAAATATAAATATATACAGTGTAAACCTATATCAGGGGAAACCTGCTTCGACTTGCACCAGTAGCAAAACTTACCTCGCCAGTTGAAAGTAAAAATACGGAATGATCAGTTCCAAGCGCAATTTTTGAGCACTGTTCATGGCCGAGATCAACTTTTCCAGGCGTGAAAGCAGAGAATTCGTTTCCTAAACCTAGTCTTCCGCCAGAACCGTAACCGCAAGAGTAGACATCACCAGTGAGATGTACAAACATGGAGTGATACCGTTCCATAGAGACCTGTTACGATTTGTATTGTAACGAATTTCAAGCATGGTTACCAGTTCAATGAGACTCAGAAACGGATTTACCTGAGTAATACAGCTTCCGACATACTCAAAAGGCAACCGTTTTGCCCTATCCATTAGTTCAGGTACCAATCTTGGCTGTTGAGTTCCTATTCCTAAATTGTAATTTTCATTGCTTCCCCAAACGTAGACTTCATTCGGTACGGTTGACATATTTTCAAACATTTTTGGCTTATTTAGGAGAAACAAATCTAAGGGGTTGTATCCCTCATAATCAGACATCTGGAGTGCCGCATTCAGCTGTTGAAGAAAACTCGATGCATTAAACACGATCAACCAATCTGCATTAAAACTACGTAATCACGCCACGTACTCTAATTAATGTCCTCGCTACATTAAGGTGGCCAAAGAAAATGCTTCTGTGCAGGGGAGTGTAGCCGGACAATCCTTCTTTTCCATTCACATCAACGGCATCCTTCTTGACAAGCCATTCGACAATCTGAAAAGAAATGAAGCAAAAACCGCAAGTTACTTCTGCCTAGTTACAAAAGTAAATAATTCCTGTAGACAATGAATGCTGCCTAAAATGAAAATAACATTGCTGCGCCGCTTAACGATTTGATCTGTGTAGATGATACCTTGTCTCGCCCTGTAGAAGCAGCGATGTGGATTGCAGATCTTCCATACTCATCTTTCACCTTATGGTATCGTAAACAAGTCTTTTTCCATACGCAAAGAACTTCCTTGTCAGATGCGTGCGGTTTGCATGGAATATCACAAATTAGCTTTCCATGTTGCACCGATCTACATTTCTCGGTACAGTCATATTCTTCTGTGGTAGTAGCGGAAGCCATTGTAAACGCTTTCTTATCCGCTCTGGAACTGTAGGAAATATTGTCACCTGAAAATATTATGTGCAATTAGTATGGAGAAAACCGTATGAAAAATAGTGAAATTCTCAGTATATAACTTACTTTTTCTGCTTGACAGCAACAATTTTTGCTCAGGGACGTTTCAAACACGATAACTAGCAGGAAACAGCTGCGTCGGCCTAAGACTAAGAAGTAACCAGCAGATTAATGAACTGCTTTAATTAATTCGCAAATATAAGTAAGACACTTAATGCCCAGTTAATCAGTGTCGCTGCTATGAAGCGGGCGGCTTTTCCACTAATTCCTTTTATGAAAGGAACTTAACGTGAGTGTCCCTGACCTTGGCCCCAAGTCAACAATGGGAGCTGACCTTGAGACTTAGATATGTTGATAAATACTGATTGGCCACCCCCCGGTGATATGCCTCTGTTGAAGCCAATTGCAATTGCACTAGACAATTTGCATACCGAAAAATGTACACTTTGTGTACAATGTACATACCACCTGCGCCGTGCTCCAGGAAATATTTGAATTTCCCTCTCGGTTGTTCACCCTTGCTACACTTCTTGAACGTTTTGCAGTATATATTAAATTGAGAACAATCTGCAGATTTTGAATCGATTTTTTTTAATTCCAGCTTGTAGCGTTCATTATGAGTACAGGTAATCATTACTAATGAGCAGTTATACAAGGTTTGCTTCAATTCATAAAGAGGAGTCATTTATTATTTCTTCAAATCATAATATTTGTAATCTGAAGTCTGAACGTGGGTATTGTCTGGATTCTTCCACGGATAATTTAACTTATAATTTGAACTGACTTACTTTAATTTTAACGAACTAAATAATATTAACATTATCGATACACAGGCAATCCATCCTTGCACTACAAGAGCCGGCTATTGGCTTCTGAACTAATTAGCTAATAAAACACAGAAAACCGTGATGAGAGTTAAAATAGTAGAACAGCAATACACGTTAAAATTGTGTATATACATCAGAGGGCTATTTAACAAAAACTCCATGAAATGGGACAGAAAGACTTATATTACGAACCTACAAAAAATTTATCAGTCAAAAGCATCAGAAGGCATTTTGTCCTAGTCAGAGATAAAGATAATGAACTCGAAATCTGAGCCCTTCATCAGCAATTCCTATTTTTCTCTAAGCCGCAAGAACAACTTGCCAATTTACAGTTTCTTGGCATAGGATTTTGCTGCGGACAATATCACATGCAATTGGATAACTAGAAGGGAGAATTCACCCATCTTAATGTAAGTCAAAAGCATTAGAAAATAAATAGTGATACACAAAGACATGTCACTGTCTAATGTCACCACGGAATAGTTTCAGGAGAAGTTCATAGTTACTAAATCAAATTTCACGCTGCAATGTTCACATTTTTGGCTCTATTACAATTTAAAAACATTTGCTTAGAACTAAAAACTACTGCAAATTGTAAACCCCAACGGAGCTATACTCCCCGTCAATGGAGTTACCTGATCATTGCACTTTTCGAAATATTATAATACAATCATACCTTATAAACAAATGCAATTAGCTACAGGGAGCGGTTCAATAAATCAAGCTACACAGGGCGCATCGGCAACTGGTCGATCAACGTGTATCTTTTAAGCTATAATGCAATTTTCCTTACGTTTCCTGATCCGTTTCTCGTCTTCGTCTAGTCCTTCATCGTCTTTTTCATCACCTCGAATCATTCCTGATTCATCAAGGGTAGATTCACAATCCATAAAATCAGGATCAATCGCAGTTTCGGAATCCGAAACGTTTTTTGGAGCTTCGTCTTCGTGATGGATAAACACTTCCTCTCTTTTCCCTTGGTTAGTTTTATCATCTTCAATGTCCACAGCTTCGTTGAATTCTTCGTCCTCAGTATCGCTGCTACTAGTCTCGATGCTACTAGTCTCGCTGCTACTAGTCTCACTGCTACTAGTTTTTGATTCTAGCCCTGGTTTTTCAGAAGTTTCAGTGGCACAGTTTTCTCCAATCGTACCAGTATTCGTCAGAATCTCTTGCTCGGTGTCACCGACATGACGATTTTCATCCTTACAATTGTTAGTATCATTCACTCGTTCCAAGTCTTCAGGATACTTCATCTCGCCTTCCTCCTCCTCATGTGTGCCACCAGAATGAAGCGGAGCTTTGCTTTTCATAGATCTTACTTCCGATACACCGGTGGTTTCATCCGCCAGCAGTATCGCCTCTTCGGAATTAGTTCTGGCCGCGACTTTGGCTGGATGTGGCTCAGAGCGAGTCTCGGCTACCTTCAATATCAGGGGTTTCCATTGCATACCAGCTGCAGACGTGGATGGTTCAGCGGCGACTGATAACTCGAGTAAGGGGGACGAGCTTTCTTCAGTACATGGCTCTGCAACCACGCGTTGATCCTGGCCTTCGGCGACGGCTTTAGGGTTTTCATTCTGATCGGCTAACGGACATTGTCTTGCCACAATTTCAGAATCATCATCGAGTTCCAGACCTCGAACCACAGTTAATGGCGTGGAGTCGATTGCAATTCCAGCAATCGGAGTGTCATCACACAGCTGCTGTAAAGCAAAAAAGAAATTTGCAGGCAACAATACGAATTAGCTTGAGATCATAATATAAATTAGCTTGAGATCCTGAATATAAATTAGTTTGAGATCCTGAATATAAATTAGTTTGAGATCCTGAATATAAATTAGTTTGAGCTCCTGAATATAAATTAGTTTGAGATCCTGAATATAAATTAGTTTGAGATCCTGAATAACTGATAGGCACACTAAATACAACACTACAGTATTCGCTGAGACATGCAAGTAATTTACCTCTTCAACTTTGACTTTTTCAATCTTCACATCCAGTGGCAAATAAAACCAACGCTCAGTGGCCTTCCCTTGAGGACAGTGCAATTGGGTATATGTGGCTAGCCGTTGCATTGTGTCCAGAGTGTTACACATTCTGTTCCGAGTATCCAAAACTTGCTCCAAGCTCAAATGAAACGGAAGAACATCCAACTTGACTGAGACTGGTGTACCCAGCTTTACAAATAAGCATGACATGAGGATCATGAAAGCATCACGGAAACTACAATCATAGTCTAACTTTAAGAAAGTAATAATCATTAGTTTTTACATACCTCTGTCCTGTACGACAATACGCTAGTATAAGGCCCACTTGGATTAATCGTAGCCATCCATATTGTACAAAGGTTCAATATTACATCATCCTTTTGAACTTGGCGTTTATCGACGCGGAGATAGAAATCTTTATCTTCACACTGGAAGATGCAACTCACATTTGAGCCGAAGAACCAGTTTACAGCGGGTTCTACATAAGCACACCATATTCACTATTAGTCAAGAATGATTTTTACTAACGCCTGCTCGCCGGGATGCGATGACTAATATTTCTAAATTTACCATTGGAACGTTCGTTCCGCATTCCACTAGAACTAGTCTCAGCCAGCTCTGAATAAAACCGAATTCCGATTCTCCCTATCGGTCCATTGATTCTCCTGATTTGGTGAACTCCGACAAGATGATTGGTGTAATTGTACGCCATAATGTTTTTCTTCTCACATATGTCAAAAATGCACTGCACGTACGTATCACTGAAAAAAGACATTAGAAATAATTTCAGTTAAAGTTAATTACACGAACTAAATTAAACGTGTAGATGTACCTAAAAAAATTCGTAACTAACCGAAATTCACACTCGTTTTCAGCATGTACTTCCAGAGTCTTGTACGATCCATAAAACTCACAACCTTTGCCGTGAAAAGGGCACATAAACGTGGTTCCTTCCCAAATAGCGTCGTACAATGGCAATTTCACCTCACGCGTTGGTTTTTCTCGTTGTTGAAGTCGGTCATTTGATCTGCAGTTGGAAATAGGGCATTTAGGTGCAACTCTATCCCAACACGGAGGACAAATCATATGTCCCTCATGGCACATTTGATAGAATCCGGATCCTTTATTTGGGACAAAATTCTTGCAGTTCTCATAATTAGAGCAAGCGAACAGCGCTACAGCATCTTCATAAATAGCAACTTCGCCAGAATTAGCCATTTTTTCTCACGTGCCGTTAATCTGCGAATGAATTAAGAATGTTATTAACATTTTATTACAACTCCCTTCAAACTTAATGCGTAGCGTTTTTATGATTATTAAGTATTTCTAAGGGATGTGCAACACTATAGTTTACTCTGCAATTGTTGAAGCTAGGGTACGCTTTGCCCTTCAAGCATTATTACTAACATTTAAGAAATTGCTTCAAATTCCACGTGAATTGAGCTTAGTTAGACATACTTAATTATAGCAACAATCGCCAGGCAAAATGTGAACCTGATCGTTAAAAACGTAGTAACGTAGTTCAAACCATTTTGGTGCCTCTAAAAATGTTTCAATTACATGATTACTAATTACTTACCCGAACTGGTGTTTGGTGTTAATTCCAACAATTAAATTTTAACTGCAATTTTCACCTTATAACTATTCCGTAGTATATATGATTGAAATTTTATACTAATTTTCACAAAACGTAAATACTTTTTATAAAAAACCAAGCGTACAAACGACGAAAGAAGTTTCTTGTCCACGTTTCCTCCTCCCACTGCACTGGAACTGACTGCCAGCCCTTTTTCTGTACACAAGCCTCCGAGTTCGAATATTGAATATGCGAAGCTAGAGCATGAACATGGAACTGCCACAAGTGCCACCCTCTGCCCTCCTTGCTCTGCTCTTCTTGCTTTTATGGTTTCACGGCCCAAGTTCCAAAAATACGGAACAAAGGATTGCAACCCCATTGCCCTTTCCCCTTAATGAGAAACAAAGCATGGATCGTTTGAAACGTTGCTGCTGCTGCTCAGTAACGTCAGGGATTATCCCACTGTGAGCTTTAGTGGAACGTTCTGTGCTACCTCCTCCTCAAATAACAGCCGTGCACGCATTCCGGGAGCAACGTTTTGATGGCGTTCATGGACCAACTTTCTTACCTCGTGGCAAAACCGCAAAGCAGGTTTAAGCTGTTTGCGTTTTTAAGGTTCTAATGCATTTTAATTTTACTCACAGGAGCAAACTAATGCTTAATACAGGTTACACAAAAACTACACAAAAGTTATGCTGGAATGGTGTTGATGGGAAGGATAAGAAGCTTTTGAAGGGCGTTGAAGTACATAGGCATCGATCGTTGAGTGATCAGCAGTCGGTTGGAGTTTATAGAAATAGAAACAGTTGAGTTTTACGAGTTTCGACTTGCGTTTGTTCAAAAACGTTTTTAAGCCAATAAAATCACCGCGAGTTTGACCAAGTTAACCCGATGATGAACAATAGTTTTGTATCTACATGCCATAGGTAGGGCCACCCGGGTTGGTAGTGATTTCTACAGCTACAGTATTGCTGGCTAAACTAACATATTTTGCATTGGATCTGGAGTATGGTACAACAAACTTCAACGATAGTAGCGTTAGTGGGCTTTGTGTAGAGTTCCAGCGGCTAAATAATTTAAATACCGTAACCGCATTGAAGCTACATCCGCTACGATTTGTGCAATTAATTTACTATAATCGTCTTATCCGTCTTCCCTGTATTCTTGTATGATTCTCGCATGCAACTGCACTGTACTTTGCTAAGTAGTAAAATGCTAGGAAGTATGTGACACCACGGCCATTCTTGTGGCTGGAACGGTACCATCGAACGTGGACGTTTTCGAACGCAAAACAGCGGATTCTGCCGTTTTATATATTTCTCTTGCTCTCTTGAGCAATAAGAGCATTCACGACTGCTACCCGAAATTTGGTATATTTAGGTTCAAGTCCGCTGATCCTTGATAGCTTTGACGCAATGGCATGAGCCTTTGACCGGTGCTTTGTTAAGTCTCTCAGCAAAACCGCTTTTGTAGTGAAATGGTTCCGATTTAAAATTGCAATGATAAGGAAGACCCAGAAAGTACAAACTTTTCTGTCATATTTTTTCCCTCGAAAATGAAACCAGTACAAGGGATTCGTTTTCTGTAAAGGTTTATCCCCTGATTAGTGTCCTCCAGCTGACATATTTGTTTAATCGATTGTACAAATCGAATTAGTTACGATGGGTTCCGTTCCGTGGAGCTGAAACTTTTCCCAGAGATGGATTGAAAAATCGAGTCCATGACGGAGCGCGAGATAATCCTCAGTCCGCTTACTTGCCATTAAGAAATTGAGGAATCCCCCTGAAGCATTATCGCTATTTCCCCCAAAAATCTCAACCTACGTGTCGACATCATACAAGCTTTAACTAATTTGGAGAAATTGTGTGCGTGTGCTTTGTCTCGGAGTGAGATAAAAAAGGTTTTGATTCTTTACAGAAATCATAGTGGGAATCCACTGTAATGGGCACAGTGAACATCAGGTACAGTACAACCCGTTGGAATGATTGTCACCGAGAGATGTGTTCACACAGGATGTTAACTACAGCGACTTCAACTCCTAATGATATTCTCTTTAACACGTAATCCATCCCATGCTTCAGCTATTTATTGTTGGCGGACGGAGCGAATCAATAATCCACTTACCTGCCTCGCTCATGATTAATTTGAACCTTAAATTGGCATACTTTAATGCATATATTTCCCTGTCATTTATTTTCCCGTCCCCCTTTGAGTATTCCGTGTCTATCTTTTAGCTGTTTCCTTATATGATCGCATATTATTTCCCGCGACTCGCGCAATAAACCTGTAAGTATTTGATAAATGAAAAGCTTACGCTGCTGCGTCCCTTCCTTCCAATCCCACCCGACCCGATCTTGGGCCATGTAATCAGGGCTTTTATTCTGTCCTTGTCTCCGGTAACCCTTGAGGATGTCTTCCCACGAATGGAGTACAATATGAATGAGTGTGTCGCGCGGGACTATGGGACGGACTGCATGTGCCACTACAAGACAGACAACAAGGAAGGTGGTATCGGGACTCAATTTCCCTATTATTATCCGCAAAGGAGGAAATTTCTTGAACCGAAACGGTGGCAAGTAAAAAATAGCTGAATTCAAGTTGACAGAAATCAGGAGGCGTAAAGGGTAGGTTGAGGAAGCCGAAAGAAGAGCATACCTATGTAATCATTCCACAGGCTTACTTATCGTTCTCTTTTTCACATCTATCATTATTTTGTTAGAGTTCACTGCCGTTCCCGACTATAACAATAGAGGTTTGATTAAACGGAGGATCCGTCCACCCCACCAATATAAGACACCGCCTCATCTCCTCCATCTGCTTCATTCTCTTCCCAGTCACAGATCTTACCTCATCACCTTCCGCGCTCTTCACAGTTTCCTCAAGAAGTGAACAGTCTTTTCAAGTTTGTTGCAATTGCCAGTGCATGTTTTCCTAATTCCAAAGATTCTCCCTTATACCCGAATTAACTCAAAATGAGGAAAAATACAAGAAAGTTTAATTTCGGTCCCATTATCTTGTGCCTTATAGCCTTCCATGTCACCCTCTCCTCAAGTTTTGAGATGGATAGCTTAGGACGTGTTGTCCGAGGTCATCTTGGAGCGCTCTACGACCTCCGGAGCAAGCTAAACGGTTCACCGACAACGACGCAAAGAGCGGTTGCGGAGCCTCCAGCACCGCTCCAGTCTTCTAATAGACGGAACAGTTCGCCGCAGCGTCAGCAGGCGCAAATCAAGACAGAAGCGCCGACAACAGTGCGCAAAGAAAGCCGTGGCTACGCTTTTCATTACTCTCCATCCGACGTATCTAACCCCCTGTATGCTGCCTCCTCTTCCTCTCTCCAGGACGTGCAGCGCCCGATTAAATCCTCCGGAGGAAAATGGAAGAAAAACGGTGAGGGCAACTGGGACAAATACGTGAAGCGAGTACAGAAAAAACAACCAAGCACTCCTGTCCCTGTCAAAGAATTCCACATAACCCCGGAAACCACGCCAAGTGATCAATACCCTACCCCTGACACTAAAATTACAATTTTTCCAGCCCTTAGTCCAGTTCCACCAACCCCGACTCTCTCATTCCCTTCCTTTAACGTCGGCCCCTTGAAATCATTTACTCAGGGCCTGAATTCCGCAATGACTGCTGTACTTACTCAAAAGCTCATCAACATCATTGATCAGGACGTCCCGGCCGGACTTTTAGATCCTATGCGCCACGTCGTAGCTTCTGGAAACAGAATGGTAGAGTTCTGGGACAAGCGAACCATTGCTCGGGATGGAAAAACTCCAGGTATCGTTGAACTCATGGGATATGGTTTAGATCAACTTAAAAAGTTCAAGGACGGTCAGCCCTTGAAATCTACTGACCCAGTCACGTCTTCCACATCCCCCTCCAAAACGTTGATTCAAGGGATGGTGACGATTAAAAAATTAACGAACCGCGTTCTCGGATACGACACAGACATGGAGGCCATCGAAAGTCGTGGTGGGTATGGACATGACAGCTATGGTGGAGGAGGTGGATACGGTCATATGAGCTATGGGTAATTATTCATTTTTTTTAATTCGAACCTAACTGTTTTAAACGATAATTTCACGAGGTTTTAAATTAATCATTACTGCATGCACAGAGGCTCTGAAATAACTCATATAATTATTTCCTTGCTCCATCCTTGACCTTTAACCATCTAGGCATTATTTGGATCCCTACGCTATCTTAGCTACCTTAGGATTCGGAGTTTTCCTCTTTAATGTTATTTTTAATCTTCTCAATCAAAATACTGCTACGAGCGGGAGATCTCTGGATGTCTCAGATATGGATGTTCCCTTAGCTCTCTCAGATATAATTGGTGGAGGAGAATCTAACGACGTAAGTTTGTCATCCGTGGAAGAAAGCTTTAATTGATTACCGTAATCAGGACGATGACAAACGTTACTTTCTTAAAATAACTGTACGACATTGCAATACATTTAAGCTAATTCTCTCTGCCTAACGGCAATAACGAGACCCACTCAAACAAAGTTACCACAAATGAGCAAATAACTTAACCAACACTGGACGCTGACGAACTAACACTTTCTAATTTGAGTTGCACTACCTGCGCTAGGCTTACGATGTAAACTGTACTTACTTTGCTACCCACAGCAATAGCGGTTATCAACAATGTTGTTTTCGTAGTTTAATCACAGACGAAACCATCATAATCGCTGGCATTTACAATTTCATTGACAGTTATCGTTAATGTATGACCTCGCAAACGATGCAGTGTAAACTAAACTCTGCCTTTTCGGGAACAAAACCCAACATCTGACCCAACTCGACTTTTTCACAGACATGGTTCTTCCTCCTTGGACCCCTTCTCACTTTTGGCTGCATTAGCGTTCGGAGCCTTTTTATTACAATTGCTCCTGGCACTGTACAATACAAGCGCAAGATCCCTTGACGTAACTGACTTAAACGCACCTCTACTGTTGTCTGACTATTATATGCCAAACATAATGTCTGCCGCTGACGTAAGTGTGACCCGCAGCCGTTAAGACTTGTTGACTAATTGACAGTTACATCTTCTTCGGGCGCATTTGACTGCTTTACAACCTTAATTCAATAACATTCACAGAAAATCTTCGGAACGCCAACAATAAGGACGAAGCGTGGGGCTGATTATGATGATGGCACCTTCTCGTCAATCATTGACAAACTTGACGGAATCTTTAAAACTTACAACCAAGTCACAGAGAAGCCAAAGTGTCTCCGCCTTTATATGTGCCGCTTGGCCGTTCAGGACGCGATGGGGGATGTGAACAAAGTCCTTTCGCAGGTTTACATGTAAGTATTTTCATCTTGTTCAATTGTGGCTTTGACTGGGTGGAGTATGTGAGAGATGCGTGAGACTACGGAAAACGTTTGCAATCACACTACACTCGCTAATAGCTTTTGTTCTCTTTAAAGGTTCGGGCTACAGCACTACGCCAGCGATAGATCTGCCAAGCCATTTATCCAGTCTATCAAAGACAGAGTCATGGCTGGTGAGGATGTTGACTGTGATAAGATTGTCAAGGATTGTATCCCTTCGGACTTGTACAACGAAGAAAAATGATAGAAAACGATATCCTCGTCTACAATCCCATACAACTTGACCCATAGCAGACAGAAGTGACCATTTTTCAGTATATTTAATCCAATTTTAAAATTTATCAACAATAACTACACTGTAATTCCTTGCTTATTAGTTAATTTTTCGAATTTTACGCAGTCCTTCTTGCTCAATAGTACTCTTTACGGACTGACTTGTAAGATAATGTCCTGATCCTCCTGACAAACCCATGGAGTCATTTGTATGGAAAACAATACCTACAGCTCTTGGTGTAAACGCTATCCTTTCTCATTAACTGTTACGACTAGGACTACAACAATATCCAAAATTTTGCATCGCATATGTTAAAAGCCATCTTGTAATTTATTTTATGACATTTTCTGGGGGTTTAGAAGACATAATACTGTGTTGGTACATGTGGATTGTGAATGCACTAGTTATTACCATTTCCTTATTTATTAATTTATTTATTTTTGTAGCACTAACATTCTCATGCATTATCAGGGACAAATCTTCCTAAAGAAATAAACGTTGTTAATGTATACGCTATTTGAAAAAGGATAGAGAATGGCAAAATGCCAAACATATTTACCAAGTAAATCATAAGCAAACTAAAAGAACCTTCTCGCATCTGAACACATTCTTTGGAATTCCCTGACATTGGCACTACTATTTCCGGTCTATCAAGCACAATAAGCAATCCCGAGTACTTCATAATGCCTCCAAATAAATAAGCGAATACGTGTCACTTTTGGTCTGAAAAAATGTATGTGATTTTCTCATGTCATAAACACTGCTATATTCTTTCTAAAAAGAAGAAAACCTCATACGTTGCAGGCTACTATGAAAATATATAAAGAAACTGAACCAAAGCGTAACTCTTCTTCCGAAACATCCCAATTTACGGAAACAATTACCGAAACATCCCATTGTCCCTTGCCACGCACCATTTCACAAGTTACACATGCTCAGCGTAACATTACCACCACAACAGCCTCTTCTGTCCTTCTCGTCACAGTTGGAGAAACTTAACCGAATAACCATATAGTCTGTAATTAATTCTGAACATCTGCCAATTACCGTCAGTTAAAACCTACCATTATGCGTCAACACCTTCCATCCACCGTTCATGTAAACTCTTTAAGTGGTTTGCCAATTTTAATGTTTTATTTGAACAGATATGGGGAGCTTTGTAGGGAATCCGGAAGCTTGATGTCTAACTGTTGTGGGATTACAAGAGTCAGTAGAAACAATTTTTGGTCGTTAACACTCAGTCCTGAAGCAGGTTTTGAATGTCAAAATAATACATGTATTTACTAGCTACTAGCGCATCGTATTGCCTTTGATTCGTGATCTGTATTAAAGTCGACGTTTCATCTCTTTCAAATCAGTGCGGTAAAAGATCATTCATGGGAAACTAGATCCAGCTGCGCCCCTACAGCTATACACTCCTGGAGAAAACGTTTTAGTCAAGGTATTAGTTCCACTGTATTTGTACACTCAACTAGTTGTGTCAGCGGCATTATTAGCTTCTTCGTGCGTTGCATTCAAGGAAGAGCACCATTTTGTAACTATAAGCTTTTGACCCCAATTTAGCATTTGAAGGACTTGTAGGCTTCAAGGGTGAAATTGCATAGAGTACGGGCGAAAATGGTGAATGCATTCAAAGTTTGGCCATGATCAAAAAGGATAATCTCTACCACGTTTACCAAGCTATCCATATGTCTTGATATGTTAGAATTAATTCAGGATCTCTAGCGGACTTGATGTGTATTACCTGAAGGGAAGCTTTCGTGGATACACTAAGGAATGGGAGTTTTTCAACTCTTCTGTGACTAATATAGGCCACGGTGTGCACTCAGGCTGAGTGACAGATCCGTTTTTCCCAAACATAAAATAGAACACAACTCACGGCACGGGCTGCGACAAAATAGTGGAAAAACAATTCCCCGGCTCTCTCATCTTCTTGTCTTTTTACCACATCTCTATCCTTCTTAACTGCTTTGGTGTGCCATCTTAAGTACTTTAGTGTTACATTCCCACAGAAAAGACTTTAGCTTCAATTCTCATGCGACTACCGCATTCCTCATTAAAAAAATGTAAAGGGGCTAATTTAAGTCTAACTGATCTTCCAGAATAGTTATGCTAAGACACGATTCAGCAGATGCTCGTTTCTTCATGAAATACCGTATTGGCCTGATTGTTATTAAATACAGTTGGTCATGTTCTTGTGATGTGATGTAGTAAATATATGTATTGTCACTTGGAATAGTACATGATAGCTTTATACGTTAACAACATACTCGTAAAGTCCAACGAGTTAGACGTAGGGCCTAATTTACTAACGACTTTAGTAGATTAATGTTATTTGAGTATCTTTTAATCGGGCTGTTAAATTTTGAACATCTGCTTCCGTCTTCAAAAATGTGAGTTGGGCAAAGCTAGTTTTATCTTCGTGTCTCTTCCCGAATGATAACATTTTCTTACTCTGACAGCATATAATTGCTTCCAGAGCTATTTAAATCTTGAGCCAAGAATGAAAATTCTTCATTTCCATCAAATCCCCTTCCTGCTCAATACCTTGTTCTGGTAAAGTCCAACCAAATTCTGATAAAGTGCACCATACCACAAGAAAACTAGCTTTTGTAGCTATAAGCGAATTGTGCTCTCGATTTATAATATTACGAAACGAGTCATTATTACTCCATACTAGTAGAGATGGGTCCGAAAACGCGTCCTCCACGTGCCATCGGATTGCTTATAGCCTTGGTCGTGTTAGGGACTACTACGTGGGTAAAAGGGGATACACGGGCGAATTCTGAGTACCCACAAGATAACCGACTTGCCGTTATTCCAGGGAGTCGTGCGGACTTTGGCTTTACTCCAAGGACCATCCCAGATGGCGTTCTCAATCCGTACTCGGTTCTAGGAGTTCTATCCTTCACTACCTTCCTCTTCTCCATGATGTACACCCAGACTCGGAAACGGCCGAAACCTGCTGCCACTACTATAGCTCCCTCACCAGTTGAAGTTATTGAACGACTCGCAAATTCCAAAATCTTTAAACTTATCAACAAGTTTGTAGATGAGAAGAATAACGAAAAGAAAGTAGCTTCCAGCATCAACACCAATATTGGAATGAACGTGGCGTCAAACAATACGGCGAGGGACGCTAGTGATGCAGCTGACTTTTTTGAACTGGACAGATCCGTGTCCGGTGACGATTGACAAGGAGATTTGGAATATCTTCAACGGACGTTAATGAGTGACAATCAACTACTTTATTTGAGGAAGACTTTTATACTTTTGATTCGTGCTTATGTAACTGGATGCATAAACTTTGTGAGGGTTGCGTCAATTAAAGCATTAAAAATTATCTCATACGCTGTTTTACTATTCTGTAATTTGATGTTTCAATGAATCCGTCTTTGTTTGTACAACTAAAATAACTATATTGCTATAATAAAGCTCATACTCAATTTTTACAAGAATGCAAAACCAATCATGCATTTAGGTTTTTTAATTTCTTTATCATATGTATCATGTATGTCTGGCAGTTCTCGTGGTGAAGCGCTTTTTTCCTGCCGCCTTAATTTCAGGCATTACCTGGTCTGGATCATTCCCAAAAGTCAGCTTTCTCTTCCATATTTTATGTTAGTAACTTGCATTACGCGTTTAGTGCACCCACACTCGGCTGTTACTTACATTCATTTTTCTGCTCTACAGATCAAGCGTAAGGAGCTCTCTTGTCAACTCAAAGTTACCTGTATTCATCTAAATTACAAAATGGACAAACGCATTTTCTGATCTGTTCTATGCGTTTCATTAGTTATCTTGACTAAGACTTTTCTGCGTCCCGAAACAACTGTTGAAAAATAGCATTTAAATAGGCTTACAAGCTCCAGAATCTGAACTTGGTCATGTACCCTGGAAGAATTAGGTTAGAAAAAAGCTTGGGAGATAAAAGATTTGCTGTGAAGATTATACTCTTTTATTTGAAAAAGAAAAGATACCCGGAATCGAAATGCAAGCGTCTGTGCTAGATACGGGCAAAAGGGTTGCGCTTTTCTGGTACATCAGGCAAAGATGTCACACCTACTTACATTCACAGTTTGATTCCTGACATTAAATTCTGAGTTCCTCGGACAAACAAAGTTTCGATATTGCTTTTGAGCACAACAGCATTCTCATGATAGCGACATGATCAATTGACTGTTCGGTTTTCTGCCTGAAATCCTTCCCTGAAAAGCTCAAAGTATTTTGTATCCGTAAATCACAAGCAGGCTAAATCTGCAGGAAACCGTCTCTAAAAATAAGTATGATCCGTGTGTTTGGTGTCGCTTGCCCTTAAATTCCCATTTTCTCTGTGCTTTCCTTTGTCCAATTCACAGTTGCAGCTTTCGTCAGGGTTGGTTCCCTGAAATAATTACTGTGTTTTAAAGATCCGAGAAAGGATTTAACAATAGTTTGAATTACACAGTTACTTATCTCAACCCACACTCGAGATGATAGTTCTCATGGAAAATTTATGTAATTCTCTCTATCTGTGCTTGTTCTTCCGCGATTCAGAGTGGCGCTTTTGGGGAATATTGTCATTGTTCACATGATCCGCTTGCTTTCCGCTCAACCTCTCTTCCTGAACTCGTAAAAACAGGCTTTTAGAATAATTCTCCCCGTAAACACCTGCTCAACAAGGCATTACATGCTTGTGAAGCCTGTCATTTGTCCAAAGGGTTTAATTCCATTCAGGACCGGTCTCCCTTTGAGCCCAAAATGCTTCCTGCCCAGTTTAAAACGTTTCCCACCTCTCTCTAAAGACTCGTCTTTATTTGCCCAACAGATTTGCTGCCCTCCACATTACTGAATTTACGTTCACAGAGGAAACATCCTGAAAAATATTGCAGATTTTTTTCTTGTGGAAATAGTCAAAAGAAAACGCCATGAGAACTAGTTGCGTGCCTTGGAAACTGGCGTGTAGTGTGCTATTGCTAGTGAATTTTGCTGTGGCATCCTTATCTCCGTTTGGTAGCTATGATCCAGGGAGTATTACGAGAATTGTCACCTCTAAGCTTGAGGACCTCATCCAAAAGTTAAACACTACAAAAAACCTTGACACAGGTCAGTATTAAGTTGCTTGTAGTTTTTACCTATCCATTCATATGTGCATGGTGACATGACGGAAATAAAATTTCTGACATCTTACCAGCAGGAGCTGTAGAATCTCGGGAGCCATCCTATGGGTCATCCAATCATTATGGTTACGGAGGAGGCGGAGGCGGTTACGGACACGGACATTCTTCTGGTTATGGAGGAGGCGGTGGCCATGGTAAAGGATACGGTGGTGGAGCCATTACCTTGGATCCAGTTTCTATCATCAGTCTTCTGGCATTAGGTGAGCCGTTTTTCCGAGAAAATTAATTTCACACTCAAAGCAAAATTTAAAATATTGGCTCATATCTACGCAGGTGCGTTTCTGATAAATAACATTTTACAATTACTCCGAGCAAACACTGCAACGGTCGCATCAGGACGCTCTTTGGACGTTTCAGATATTGATGTTCCGCTGGAGCTGAGTGATTTAGCCGCTGGCACAAGGTTAGTAATGAATTCTGTTCAGTAGATTAAGAGTCAGTATTTCAGAAGTTTTATTCACTAAATGTTTTTATCTGGCCTGTATGATTTGTAACTTTCAGAGAACTAACAGACGACCTAGATGAGCCTAGTTTTTCACAATTTTTTAAGAATGTCGGATCTCTATATTATTTAACCCCTCAGAAGCGGAATATATGCATCAAGCGCGTCGTCTGTGGGTATGTTAAAGCGCAACGACGAGATGACAAAGCACAACCTGGGACGTTTAAGAGTAGAATTTTTGAAATCATGCTGTAAGCCAATCTCTATAGCCCTATAAAGTATGGTAAATGTGGATGCATTGACACTTGTGCGGATAAATTATTTTAAATTCATTTCTAGAATAACCATCCGAAGCCTGGTTGCCCCTGAAATCAATGACGACGACGCTGCCAACGGTTCTCGTTGCATTCCTTTCAACAAGCACTGCAGCGATACCCTAATTCGGGATGCGAAGGCAAAGGCAGAGGGGAGAATCTATGAGCAAATTGCTACTATTGTTTCCAAACTGGCTTTGTCTAAGTTCCTCCCGATCTAAGCCCCATAACGTCTGCCTTTGAGTTAGCCATTATTACGTATATTCAGAATACGGAGGTAATATACGTTTATTAGCACACGTTCAGGCATGAGATTATCTCTTGAAAGCATCAGCTCAAAGGAATTTTTTGGTACCGATTATTTAAAAATAGATTAAGAGTAGCATCAGTTAACTTATTCAAAGTTTATTACCACGATTCGTTCAGTTCAAACAGTTCTACAGATAATCTCCTACTTTACTTTAAGACTATGTACTCGTACAAGTCCAAAAATTGTCCATTAATCATTTCTTTGTTTCTGGTGGTAGGCCTAGGAGTGTACGGACTTTCGTAGCATAATTTTCCACTGTTTCTGATGTTTCACCTATGAATAATAAATTTTAGGAAGTAAAAAATGCAGTTTCACCCTCAATGATGCTTCTATTTCGCATTTACGTACTATGTAAAACATTCACAACATACCTTCATTTAAAAGTTTTGTAGCAGCATCCGCGTAAAACTTTACCTCTGGTATATTACAAATATTTTCCGAGTTCAGCGACTCTTCGTTCAACGTTTTGACATATTCCGGAAGATTCGCGTCTTTAGATTTCACGTAGGCTTTCAGAACTTCTGTAACTCTGGCCTGGGATTTAGAGTTTCTCCAAATATATCTTTCCATGTCATCTTCTGCTTTTAACTCTTCCCATTCTTCATGGGTCTGCATGAGCGTAAAAATTGTTAAATCACCATACAGAAGTTTATCTTCGCTAACTAAAATACATCTTATCTCGATAAAACTATACAGCAAAGCTAACTGTACTTACCCACGATTCATGGTACAGAGCAGTAATCAAATACATAGCATAGTCAAAATTCTGTCGTCTAGAGGGACAACAATCAGTTACGATAGTAACCATGTCCGTAGATGGATTATACCTGTCTCCAACTAGGCGTAAAAATTTGTCCTGTGCGTGAGAGTCCAGTTGTAACACACTCAGCTTAAACTGAAACCGAAATTAAATATAGTAGATACTGCATTGAGTTGTTCGGTCGTCTATCGATGGTATTAAATCGCCCACCTTTTATGATTGCTTACCTTAACAGTTACAATACGGGCTCGATTATCCCTTATCGTAGGACTTGAATGGCAGTAGTCTGTTGTAGTGATTTCGAGAGGAAAATGCGCATCTACAACAGCTTCATCTCTGAGCTCTTTCGGCCATGGCGTACAAAATTCTACAAATCATAGCAATTAGCGATTAATGACACCATCTGCTGTTTTCGTTTAGGGTACGTATCATTGTACCGGTACGTACTTTTCAAAGCTTCACAATGCCGCTGAATAGCGGGAGGAGTTAGATGTAAGAAATTTGCAATTTTCATCAGTTCTAAATTCCCAAATTTTCCGGGTACGGGCTTATTCGGGGGTACGTAGCCCTGATGTACCGGAAGGGGCACGCTTGCGGGATGAAATGTCCGAGCCGTAGGCCAAATACTTGGCCAGTCCGCTGTGGGTGACATTTTTTTGTACCTACAAAGAAGATAAATATTGAATTTTTGAGGTTCTCCCTGCTTTTGCATCTAATCTGTAAAATACCATGATATGTTCTCATTATTTCAGCACTTCGTACCTTGGAGGAGGTACAACAGCTTTCTCTCGCTTAAATCTTTTTCGTTGTTCCTGCTTATTGACAAAACTCAGAACCGGAAATTCTTCCTCATCTCCAGCTGTTGGTTGCTCCGGCTGATTCTGGGTTACACTGGACCACATCCGGACGCCTCCTCCTCCGAATTGTGAAAAGATGCATCTGACGCCATTTAAATTTACAGAAAGAGTAGACCGCATTGTGGGATTCAATTCCGATACTGGCTTCCAGAAACCTTGGGTCTTATACACTTAAAACCGATATAGTAACGGACGATCAGTTTACTGGGCACCAATTTTTGATTAAAGCTCCAGCATAATATATATGCGCAGAAATTTATTTAATCGGCCATCCGAACGATGCACTTTCAGGAAACTACTCTGAGAAGTTCAGTGATAACATTGGCCAACACACCGTAGAACTTTCTTCTGGTTCAACGGGCAATATGTGCATACACACAAGGATTAAAATAACGAATTTTTTAAACTAGGTTGAGGCGCATATCAGTTATGCAATTATATACGCGTGCAATTACTGATTACCGACTAATTTTTGAGAAAAATTTACAATTCACAACCGGAACATGTATATATATATATATGGAACCCGCTCCAGGTAAGAAGTGATGATACGCTGTCGAAATTCACTCCATGTGAAAGAGCGTATTCGAAAACCCCAAAAACACTGGAACGATAATTTTTGCACCGCCCCTCCCCCCTCCCCCTCCCTTAACGGTTATGATACTTTACTTAACTTGCCTAAGTTCGTATGAGAAAACCGGTAGGCCGAATTTTTTGAAACTTTGCATACTGCTAAAGAAATGCATAATCTCAACTTCAAATTCACAGTTTTTCGAAAACTTACCGCAAACGCTCGCAATCAATTTTTGAATATTATGCAGCAGATACTGCCTTGTAGATGCCCTGCCTTGGATAACATGCATTTACTTGCAAATAATATTCAAAAATTGATTACGAGCGTTTGCGGTAAGTTTTCGAAAAACTGTGAATTTGAAGTTGAGATTATGCATTTCTTTAGCAGTATGCAAAGTTTCAAAAAATTCGGCCTACCGGTTTTCTCATACGAACTTAGGCAAGTTATATATATATTATATTCAACCGCATGCTTTTTGCACACTGAATGCTGACTTTTTAAATATGGCGCGTGGGTCTCTGATAACATACGGACGTGCATAAGAATCGCGATCCACGTGATTTAGTGTAAAAACCGCGAACTGAGAACCTAGTGCCATAATATAATTTTGCTCAAGTTTATTTTTTGCACGCTCTTTCGTGTTCACATTTAGGCTAGCTTAAAGTCATTAGCATATATACCGAGCTTTTGAATACATTTGAGGATAACTTTGCAAATTTCGGTCTTGTCAGTGCATGAGTTGCGGGTAACCGGTGCTCGGGATTGTCCATTCAGTACGGTTTCTTCGAAAAGAAACGGCATGAATTAGCGGCAGAGCTCATTAACCCTCGCATGTAGTCAAAAACCCGTGTTTCCATTTTCGATGGTCCAGTTTAAGTCATTGCTGTATAAGCTGAAGGTATGAATTACTGTTTAGTATTATATAATTAATTATAGCGACTCCATTATAAATTTGATCCGTATCCCTGCTTTACATCCGATAAATATATTAACGTATTCTCGAATATAAAGGTTATTATTCAGATGTTCTTGTACAATTTTAGTCCGCACACTAGTTGAAATGGAGAATAGAAACTACAGTTTTCAGCATTTTACGTTAGTGACATCCGAGATTATGTCAGAGATAGTGTGGTTGGATAATCACGGTGTTTGGCTACTGCTTAATTGGTATTAGTGTGATGTTGGCTGATTACGTTGTTTGTCGACGAAAGAGTGAAGGAGGAAATTCATTGTTTGTCCGGGTATATATAATAGTCTTAGGAAGGGAGCAAGATTTGTTTCATCTAGAATCCGAACCTAAGCTTCGACTGAATCTGGCTTTTGTTCTTGAATGTTGTATTATATTGAGGAAATCTAAAGACAGGATAGGTTAGTTCCCTGGACGATGATGAGAGTGCTTTCAAATTAGAATTCCGTTCAAGACTTTTTGCCGCGAAATCAAATATTATGTGTACTTTGCAATATAATTAATTTCGTTCTTCTACTTCCAGAAACATCCGTAAAGTTACTAGTGCAGCCTTTGGATCATTATTTTTATTCTAAGGTATATTACATAATACTACAGTTACAACTGTAATACCGTCCTTTGGGTTGATTAAATTAATTTATGAAACTGTATACTTAAATTTTTGTTTCTAGGGAAAAGGAAGCACGGTGGATCAGGGCGTAGTAACGTAGTAGCGTAAGACGAGTATAATCAAAAGCGTGTAGAATACTTATATTTTGCAAAATGGCTAACATTGCTATACAAAGGATCAAGCGAGAGTTTAAAGAAGTGGTTAAAAGTGAAGAAGTAAGTACCAGCTTTTTGTTCTTGACGATTTCACGCCTTCTGTTCCTCACAAGTGCTGATGTTAATTGTCTTTGATGTCTAACTGCTCCGAATTTTTATTGTAGGTTGCAAAATGCGCTATTTCAATTGAGTTACTTAATGATAGCTGGACCCACTTAAGGGGCGAAATCGCTGGCCCTCCAGATACTCCTTACGAGGGGGGCAATTTTGCATTGGAAATCATAGTCCCGGAAACTTATCCATTTAACCCTCCTAAAGTACGATTTTTAACAAAGATCTGGCATCCAAATATATCCTCTGTAACCGGTGCTATTTGTCTGGATATTCTTAAGGATCAGTGGTGAGTATACGTTTGTGCTGGAATTGTGTAGTAGCAGCTCATACCGGCCACGAAAATTGCAGATTCTGAGGATAAGTTCGAAGTATACATTGACTGTGGGTGGGGTGGTGATTCTAACATGTGTTTCTAATTGTATTTTAGGGCTGCAGCGATGACTTTAAGAACGGTACTACTATCGCTGCAAGCATTGATGTCCGCGGCAGAGCCAGATGACCCACAAGACGCCGTGGTGGCACGCCAATTTAAGGAAAACCCGTTAATATTTAAGTCAACCGCTCAATATTGGACTGGCGTTTACGCAGGAGGTACATATTAGTCCGACTTTATCTTAATTTTGACCATCGGTTGGTGCTCATCACACTATTTCAATTTAAATTCGGAAATTTCAGGTCCAAATCACAATATAGATTACGATAACAAGGTGCGGCGTTTGGTCGAAATGGGAGTGGATGAGACAACAGCTGTGGCAACATTGTCTACCCACAATTGGGATTTTGAGCATGCCACAGTGCATTACTTCAGCTAATTTCGCGTTTCAACGTACAAATAGCGCAAACTGATTGAGAATGTGATGTACGTCGGGTATTCTGCAGAAATACTTCAGTTTTTTT
The DNA here is from genome assembly GCA_906901655.1 of Sminthurides aquaticus. Taxonomy (NCBI): domain Eukaryota; kingdom Metazoa; phylum Arthropoda; class Collembola; order Symphypleona; family Sminthurididae; genus Sminthurides; species Sminthurides aquaticus. Next base: position 3,003,218 of record CAJQTT010000001.1, read on the forward strand.
TCAGCTTTAGGAGCTAAGGCTCCCACAGCATGCACTCCACCATTGTTTTGGCCAGTTAAATCAACTGACTACAGTATTTACAACATCGCGTCACCGTCATGAATATTAGCGTTTCTTATGCATTAACTATTCGGCCTTCGTACGAATAGAACAACTAGTGATACTTAAATTGCATTTTGTTTGCTAAGCGTAGCTTAAGTCTCGGAAGTGTTTCCGTGTCAAAATTATCATTAATTTTAATTCAATCGTGTTTTTGAACCCGTGGCCTGCCCAACTGGAATATGCAATGTGATTAATTAACAGTACCGCATACAAATATCCGTAACACCGTCATCTGTTTATTCCTGCGTAGGTGGGATAATCTTAATAAGTAATCTAAGGCTATAGGATAATAAGGAACCGGGGCACGATGGAAATTGTACCTTGGTAATTGGAGATACTGAGATGTGTATGAATGTGCCAGATAGTAGAGAGTTAAAAAACCGCGCGTATTCTTACTCGAAAACGAAAGCCAACTAATTTACCGCCATTTTCGTTGACTCCTTTCAGACACTTGCGTTTAATTTATAGCTTACAAATGTATAATCACAATAATGCGAATGAACATTAATTTCCAGCGAAGCAGAAGCTTGTGACACCTAGAAATGCGTTTTAATCACTCACGGCAGACATTATCTTGGCGGATCTTTGGTAGCATTGACGGCATATTGGAGATTGTGACTGGCTCCAATGACCGGGTAAAGATACTGCGTTATCCAAGCACCGCTCACAAAAGATGTTCCCGCAAGCCCAGCAGTGACTCTACAGTTGACCAAAAACCATTAGGTTAGAAACGCTTGAAAATGTCAGCGAAACCCGAGAATTCTCAAATGAATGCCTAAACTGCGTCTGTATACCTTTCGGGATGCGAAATCAAATGGGGCATTGCAGGAACAGGATTTCACCCCACGAGGAGACCTCCAATCCAATGCAACAGAATTTACTTCTATCTTCAGGGCTGCCATAGCGTTAGTATCGTCCTTTTCATTATCACAAATGTCAGGGAATGCCGTTACTGATTTGCCTTGAAAACTTGTAACCATAAGCGGGTCGTACAAAGGAGACTTCTGAAAAAATAATGTCAGGATCCATAAGATTTAGATAAGAGATACCGCTTACAGCTTCGCCTTTAATCGTACTTTTGTTATATTATTGCTTACGCTGAACACCTGCTCGACCAATTTACGAGGCGTACTTGGCTTGCCGGAATCTTTGTACCCCTTAAGCTTTTCCTGGTTCTGTGCGATTCTCTTTTCCAAATATTTTAAATGGTCTTCCAATGACATTATATGATTTTTCGTCGAAATCATTAAATCGGCAAGAGGTTCCCTTGGATGGAAACCGGTCTCCCACCTGCCGTACATTGCTCTCCAAAACCTAAGAAATCAGAGATGGCAAGAACTTGAGTGGTAACATCAAAAGTGGACATATAACGTATTTAATAAAATGCGAGTGCACATTACTTGAAAGTTTGGGGAGCTAAATTTGGCTGTAGGTAACCTCCATCTATTTCCGAGTTGTACACAGGGTTCAGGAACTCACTACTATTATTGGCAGCATGCGTCCAAAATGAGTACGTCCGCTCATGCAATCTGTAAAAAATAAAAATGTACGCGCGAAATAAGCTGCTTTTTTAATCGTGATAATAATTTCTGCACTGAAGTTTGCTATTTGTTTATAGATATACCTTAAATCTACTCTATCCTTTTGGCAGTTTCCAATAAACGTGCCAAATTGGCAAGAATGAACATGATCGTGTAAGCATAAAAGAAACCGATCGTTAAACTGGAATGCAGACGGATATTGCTGGCTTAAATGCCAAATACACTCCAGCCACTGGGTAAAAACCGGAGATACTTCCTTCGGATCAACTTGCACATGTCCGCAACGGTCCGTGAACTTATGACCGAATGCAAGCCATTCTTTTTCTGTGAGAGCTTCGAACCCCTTCATACTGCGGTAATATGGATCTATAAGAATCTGCGCTAAACCGCAAACCTGAGCGGTTCGATCCCACCCGTCAGAACAATGAACTAGAACGGATGATCCTTCTTCAAGAGTTCTACAAGAAAATAATGGACCACGAAATAGAAAAATAGTTAACTACAGTACGGCCGAGGACTCCTCAAATGGGTTAAAAAGTAATACTTTACTTTGCAATAAATACTGCCGCATCCAAGACAGATTTAATGTGTCGAAGCCACCCACTGCCTTCCACACCATTCAAGAACGCGCCCATTGCAGGTGTTTTCAGCTCGCATGCTAAAACATTGAAAGAAACCCGATGAATGATTTGTAAAGGAGCGGTATGTTAGGACCTGGCTTCCATCATCTAGTTGTAAATCCAAATTGGCAAAATGTTACAAAGAACTTACTTTCTAATAATCTTGAAAGACTAGACCTCATCACATGTATATTTTCGATGCCAGCGAAATGAAATCTCGTGTTTTCGTAGTTTGCCTCACTTTCATAGCCCTTTCCAGCAGCTCTATTCGCCATAGCGTTTATCCTAGGTCGGGTGTCCACAACAACTAGATTAGTAGTGTTCGGATTAGCTCTTTGTATACAGGCCAACAACTTTTCATCTTCCTCACATCTGGTATTGAACCCTGAGAGAGGTTGACTACATCGACACAGCGAAGCCTGGAAAATATAGGGAGCATATTGCAATTCACGAAATATAACCCACAACAAGACATCTTAAACCTCGAGAAAAACGATACCTTATTCTTGTGTATGTAAGTAAGCACGGGAAGTCTATGACGACTACGGAACTGAGATGAGCCATGTAACACTGCTGTGGGGGCTGAAGCTGGTACGTACAGGTAACTTGGATATGTGTCGCACATCTACAATACATTACATTAAATTCTCATGTAGTCCGTAATCAAATTTCTTACAAACCTAAACTTGTTAACGCATCTCACTTCGTATTTTTCGTTTAATGTACTCAGCGCCCAATAATCATTAGGAATTCCCATTCTCTCAAACTCTGACTGAACATCAAAAGGTATCCATCCCGCTTCCCGGGACTCCTTTGATCCAGTATTAAAGCGGAAAGAATACAGTTCTTCAAAGCTTGCTGGAAGCAGAATACAGATGCATTGATAAACATAATTTTCGTATACAGTAACGACCAACCTTTTTTTTAAATGGCATTCGTCAAGCTTACTTGGTTGACTCAGCTGAGTTAAAGATGTATGCAAATCATGAGCTTCTCTCTCCTTCGGAATGATGAAAGTCATACAGAGGAATGTTTTCGTACGAACTTGAATTGGCGATCCATTTGGAGTTAAAGGAAGCTTAGCAACATTCGTTATGTGAGAGTGTAGAATCTGAAACGAGAACAGCATTCCATAGATTCTGTGAAACATTTATCCAACCAAACTGTAATCCTGTAGCAAATGCCATGCAATTATGCATGTAAATTTTAGCCATTTTACATACCCAAGTTTCTCGATCATTATCTCGGTCAACATATATCAGGTGAGTTGCGGTAAGATACAACGCACCTACCGAGTTCTTACGTGAAGTATATCGTTCTTGTAACGCTACATTATCCACCTAAACAAAAGAGGCACGTTGTCAAGTTTAATCAAGTATCAGGAAGCACTCCGCTGTTCCGTAACCAGTTGTCATATGACAGTCACCGGAACGTATGAATATGACGCATTCTTGCAGAAATTATTTTCATACATCCTTTGATTTCAATTACATGTTTTACACACACATACTTTTGTTTTTCTACATCATGCAATTATTTTATGAAGGCGAAGGCCAGAAAAAAGTAAAAAGTTACTTGTATAATTGATAATGTTTATTAGTTTTCACCTTAGGAGTTTTAATTGATTCCATTTTAAGATAAGATTATCCACCGCCCAGACGGTAACATTCTCGCTGAGATAAACACTGTCTATGATTCACTTCAATGCATACGTATCAGCGCGATAAATAAAAGTGGGAGTCAAAAATCAGATGGGAAGCAATTAAAATAAATTGACCTCAAAACATTGAATTCCGGCGCGCTAGAAGTTCCCCTGAAGGCGTCAAGTTAGCATCTTGAGAAACAAATGGGAAATATATCAAATATAGTACTGAATATAGTACAATTATAAGTGAGCTATATATTGATGTTGGGTGTTACGGCTGTATATATAAATAGATTCGCATTTTAAACGGTGACAAACAGGATTTTGAATCACGTTCTTTAGCTCGATAACAAACGCAGCTATAATAGATATAATATGTGTATATGCATATAAGGTAAACATGCGGAAACAGAGACAGGACAGAATGTTGAGGCATGAGTCACTTATCCCGAAATCCTGACCCGGTCCATGGTATTACATGTAATGACTACAGTAAACTCATCCCAATCTCAAGGAATCCGAATTTCTTGGCAGCGAGTCATGAAAACTAAGGCTTCAATAATATTCTTCCCTTCACTTGTGATGTTTCATTCAATCCGAGATGCAAAATAAGGATTGGAATGCGGGATTTTTGGCATCATCGCTTATCTGTAAACTATATAGCGGGTGTTCCGTTTCGCGCTTGTACCTGAACTATATGGCATTGCAGTATAGAATCGAGTGCTGCAACAATTGCAAACTGTTGCCCAACGATAATAAGTGTAGCTTTTGATTGGGAAGTACTAAATGAAAATGCCAGAGGTAGATGAAAAGCTGAAAATTTGTGAACTGGCAAGCATATTATAAGAAGAAATGATTGATTGTGATCATTTGAATCATCATCCCACGAATGCAAACCAACAGTGTGTATAAATAAAGACGAGATATCACGTGGAGTAGACTTGGTGTACATGTTTGGGCATCAAAATCATGTTGCGGTGGGTGGGTGTTAATATACACGAAAGTACACACAATGCAATGGGAAGGGACAACGTTCTTGGCGTTGGACTGTATTGAATCTCCGAAAGGGTCGGGTTTAATGCCACTGAGATGAGAGACGAAGGCTGCTGACTTGAAGCACCGGAGTTTCTTGAAAGTTGAGTCACACAGATGCTCCTGCTGGGAGGCTGAGATTAGAGATCACATTATTTACTTGCTTCTAAACGAGCTATTAGTCTGCTCTCTTCTCCCTGAGCAAGCACAGCATATGTGAACCCAATTTATCTGTCGTTAAATTATGTCCAATGTAAATACTCCTCTGTTTACAGTCCAGTGATGAAGGTGCACTTATGAATTTGCCCAGTTTCCCTGGATGGAAAAATCCGTTTTGGATTTCGGAGACCATTATTTAACTGCTGTCTGCAGGAATGAGTTCTCCAAATCTGTGGGTTTTAAAGTCTATAAGTCGTCAAAGTAGTGACGAATCCAGGCGACCCAGGAGAAAGGATTTGCATAATTACTTGGGTAAGATAAATTTCAAACTCCTTCAAATATTTAATTTAATTTAACCCTGCTTGAGAAAGATTAGGACTAGGCTGTTGAAGAAGGGAGACGTAGAGTACAGAGCTGTAGAGTTTCTCGCTCCATTTATGTCTATCTTCGTGGATGACCAAAATAGCAGTTCAGAGAATACCCTATTGTCTGTCCTTGACCCACTCCGTTGACTATAATTTCGATCAGTTATCGTTTTCTTGAAGGACTATTAACTAACTCCCATTTTCTTTGTAATTCAGCACAAATTTGTGCCGCGAAACTCATGAATCCGTGGAATGAAGCCAATGGAATCAGCAAGTTTTAGTTGCCGACAGTGCTCGAATACTGTTAGACCTTGACTTGTACTTACATGAGTTAAAATTGCTCTGTTGAATGTTGTATTCCTGGACGTAGTCATGTTGGTATTTGCTTGAATTCATGTGTGTTTGGTATCCCCCAAAAGTTTACATATATGTAGGTGAAATTGATTGTTTAAATTGCAAGGTCAAGAGAAAGTAGCGTGGTTGCTGACATAGGTTTCTTCCAGTATTACAGCAGATGTTTATGAGTATCACATGGGTACAGACTGTGAAGTGGAGAAGCTAGCAAAGTGGCAGGTTGTCTCATTCAGTTTATTCTCAACATAGAGCAGTCTTTAGAGTTTAGTTACAGTGCAGCTGATTACCATAAATAATAATAACTTAGGTATGCCATGTAAAGTATAAATTATTCAGGCTTTAAAGTTCCCTTCCGTCTCTGTGGAGGATATTTCAGCTGTGAAGCGGCTTTCTTCATAAGTTTTAGGAAAAACAACTAGAGACTTCGAAGATGTCGAAGTATCTCTGATCAGGGTCTCTTGTAGACAGAACAGAGTATTACTGTGACTTGCACATACAATCTTTAAAGTATGAGCGACAGAAGAGATTTATTTATATAGGAAACAACATTTTGGAATTATGGAACATCAAATATATACTTATTTGTCTTGTATGTTTCTCGTTTTTCAGGCGTAGAACATGTTGGTGGCGGTGCGAATCTAGCAAGATTGCGTCGTAGTTTGGGACAGTCAGCGCCATCCTTGTCAACATTAAACGTAAGTAAAAGAGTTAAATAGCCGGGAATTTTATTGGTTTTATTGATTGATTGTTATTATAACGTTATTATCGTAAAGTACCATTTGTTGCTTAGTAACTGATAAAGCTCATTGCATTTTCAAGTTATCGCTTACCCCTGACATTTGTTTGATACATTAGCCATAGACATAGTATATAGTCTGTATGAATCCCAAAAGAGGGAATCCTAATGGCGTCATTCTTAAGCTTAAAGCGGTTCAACAACCTTGCCTCTAAATCTGCAATGTTAATACATAACTCCAGATTATGGCGAGATAGATAACTGATTTGAGGTGTTTTAGAGTGCACACTCTGTCAGTACTGGAACACTTGTTTTCCAGCGTGCATGCCGTCTTATCGCTTTAATTATCAGAATAAGCAATTATTCAGGGGACATGGTCTTGCAAGCAAACCAAAGGGTGAACCTCTCCCGCCTCCTTTCCTTGCCTCGAAGAAGGTTAATTTAATACGTTTACGCTGATGGCTGGAATGGTTGTAACTGAACCGCTCGCTGATTGCTAAAGAGAATGTGAAACATACACGACTTGTTCCTTTGCTTGGTATTGCATTTAAAACTTAAGGAGATTTGCAATTTTATCGCTTGGTTCATGTGCTTCGGGCCATCCTGAACTGCATTAAAAGTAATTTGATTCCTTTACTCCTATTCTTGCATTTAACTTTACAAAGCGTGTGAAAGTCAAGCATGCTGACGGCAGTAACAAACGATAGAGAGGGACGAGAGTAGGGATGATGTGCATTTCTTTCTGCAAACGTATTACGTAATCCAAAAATGTTAGGTCTTGGAAACAAGACATATCTGCATAAGAGTTACAGAACCACGCCGAAATAATGAAATGAGAATGTTTGCTACAAGGGCGTCAATATGATGGTAATAGCAATAGCAATTGTATTGACCAGTGTTGACCGGAAACGTGAAGTTTGTAATTCCGGTAGAAGCCGCGGGAAAATATATGAGTTGCTGGGGACGGAAGTGGATGGATTGAATAGTGAAAAGGTTGCGTAGAGAAAATACAGATGGACTTATTGTGTGCCCTTTGGTGAATGGAAAGGAAGAGTTGCGCCATGCTACAGGATCGATAGAAGGAAGACAGAAGTTACAATACGAGCTAAGTCAGGGAAAGTTGGGATAGTGGAGAAAGGAGGAGAGAGAGAAGAGAAAGGGAATGCTGATAGAATCGGGGATTTCTGCGATGATGATGATGGGGGGGGGGGGTAAGAGACGGGAAATATTGCTGGTTTTAGAGAAGCTCTACGAGCTAGTTGGATAGAAGTTTGAGTTAGTAAGAGGGTGGAAGGTAATGTGCGTGTCGGCTGGAGTTGTGTGCGTGTTATGCATGTATTAATGGGCACGGGTATGGGAAAGTACGAGAAGAAAGAGTCCGCTTTCCTTGTTTCCTACCCCTCCCTGACTGATGGGACGGAAACTCCAGCGCAGCTTTTTTCGCACTCCGTGATCTCCAGTCCGTTGTTCCAGGGAAGTAGACTGGATGTGGCTTTCTCCATGGGCTGGAGAAAGTGGTAAATTGCATCATTAGCAATGGAAAGGAAGGGAGACCTGAACAGATTTTGCAAAGATAAAGTAGAGCTTCTCCTTTGATTCCACCTGAATCGCATCCTGCTAAACTAGAGTTTTAGCATAAATACGAGACGGTGGCTTAATTCATTTTAAGACTTTGAGTTTTTTTAATGTATGAAAACTTTTAGACTTTGCTAATTGGTGGTCAAGTGCAAGTAGATTATTAGAAAGTTGAGAACTTTTCTTGCAAAACTAAGCTGTCTAAACTTGTCGTACTTTGTAAGAATCAATTTGGGTTTTATTGGAGGAGTGTCAATTCAGTGAAAAAGATTGAATTTGCAATAAAAAGGGTGCTCAGTTAAGATACATTTACTCTGTTGGTGTTCTCTAGTGCGTTTGATTCACAAATTGTGTTCCGCTAGTTTAGTTCAAGCTCAACAAATTGAAATAGTATACGATTCAGACTAAGGAAGATACGAGTTGCCTGTGTAAGAATGAATGCTATATAGGTATGAAAGTGGTAGGATTTATACAGGTTTCGATTCAAAGCATCCAAGTATTCACGCTAGCTGAAATGCATTCGTATTTTACAAGCTCCTTATAAGCTAAAAGTGATCTAATAACGGAAGAAAAGCTTTAAAGGAAGAGGGAGATTTATGTATTGTTTGCTGAGGTGAATTGATTTGACAAGGTTTGGAGGTTGTGACAAAAGGGAGGAGACATACAGGGAAGACTTGGAGATCTTAATCGTGATGCTTGTTATCTGCATGGAGGCGTAAAGATATTTTCAGATGAAGTGTGCACAAGTGGCGAGGCAAATGTTGGAAACTGCAAATATGACAAACAGTGTGTCACACTACATGCTTCCCTCTGCTTATCTCCATACTCATTGTGATAAAGTCGGCTAGAGGCAACGGTCTAGCTGTGATAAATGTGGGATTGTGCAAGAAGAGTTGGCAAATAAGTGTTGCGATTCTGCATGAAATCGTGTTACGCATTGGGTTGAAAATTTTCAAGAAAATATCCTGAAGCTTGACGTGTGAGAGAAATGGGTCAACGTTTCCGTTTCCGAGGGCATCATTCAAAGTATATATATCTGTTTTACGGAGTGGAATGATGAGGATTAATTAGTCGGTGTTCGCTTGGATTGTGTATGGGGCAAGAGATGATTTGAAGTCGGTGCTTGAAAGTGGACTAAATATTGGGCTTGATCATTAGGATTGCCTAGCGTGGGCGCTTTATGTCTATTTACGGGAATTCCATGTCCGACTGCAATTGGACTTGGCTGCAGCACAAAATAATTGCAAATTATCTACACGTTCTTACGGGAAGAGTGCTAGATTCAAAGAGATTGGAGGAAAAATTCCAGGATGCAAGGGATTATTCGGATTTTTGTGTATCATCTAGTAATTGTGGTGGACTGCAGGCGGATCTGAAGTGTCAATCATCATGCTCTCACGTGTGGCTCCAGAAAAAAACTTTCTGATCCATGCCCTCGGTGAGGATAAAAGTGTGTTAGTTTTTGGACACTCGGCGTAGATTGTCGTGGATCTATTCAAGGCTCCATGCAGTTATCCGGTGGCAACGCTAGCCGATGTAATGCGGGCCAAAGTAAAGATGACCAGCCCGACAAGTCGGGAAATCCCTCGACATCTATGCCTAGTAGTGATAGCTCTACCAATGTGTCGGCAACAACATCTGGGGCCAATAACACAAATACCGGAGCTGAGGCTAATCTGGCAAGCCCATCTGGTACAGGATTACCTCGCAGTATCTCGGATACCAAGCTTCGGCAGGGTAGACCGAACCTGACATTACCTCTTCCATCTGTCACCTCTTTAATGCACTTTAAGGTATTTTACATCATTTCCCCATTCACATTATGTATGCAGGCCTTGATACCCATTTTCAATAGAACAAACCGCGAAAAGTGACAAGTATCGTTCTACACCAGTTCACTAAAATTGTCGTTCCTTTTACTTCCCTTCGTTTGTATTTGATTATATTATTAGCTCTTTCTCTTTAGGGACTTTTTGTGCTTAGAGCATAAGAATTACGATCGGTGAGAAAGAGCTGAGAGTTCTATAAGCATAAGCCATCTGTGTTTTTTCCCCAACAAAAACGACATAGTTTTGTGTTTTAATTTAATAAGACATAAAATTAGACTGGTTGGTTTCCCTGTTGTAACAACTGGTTAAGAATGGATTAACAGTGGATAAGGATGCATGCGCAGGTGTGTTTTCACAATTGATTTCCTTAACAATGATGTCAATCAATGTCATCGCTGAAGCAGTTTTTTGCGAGAGGTGTAACTGCTGATTATTTATGCTTGGAATTAAAATTTACAAACATTTGTTCATATAGAAAACTGTATTTCTTTCTCATGGACATGTTAAAGCAACCTTCCGGCTAAGATTTTTAGGACAGTGTGAAACTATTATCTGGTGATTCAGCTTAACCATGCTTCTGATAATGATTTCAGAAGGAACTATGTCTGTCGCGAAAGAATCGAACGCAGGAGCACCGCCGAAGCCTTGTTTCAAACCTTTCTCCGACATTACCAACAAGATGTCATTCACCAATGTCCGGTTTGTAAACAACAATTGTATTAAAACGCAAGACTCATAATCTGAAATGCGGCATTTATATTCTACGTATTTGTGATTAATGCAGGTGGAAGTCCACTGGACAGTCCGAGAATGTCACCAAGCGCATCACATTTTGCATTTATAACTGTAAAAAGAGGTGGTGATGGGCGTCGTTGGTCGGTCGCATCCTTACCATCATCTGGATATGGCACTACGCCAGGCAGCTCGACTGTTTCGGTTTGTGACCTTTTAGAACTTTTTATCTTTCTCTAGAGCTTCTAAAGATGAAAATATGTAATGAATTCCTTGGAAGAGTGCAAAGTAATTCAAATCAGTATTGTAGTATACAGGAATATTGACTTTATTCTTTTTTCCACTTCAGTCACAGTGCTCGAGTCAGGAAAGGCTACATCAGATACCCGGAGGTTGCCAACCCCTTGCTCCTATGGATGAAAAGGCAAATTTTCAATCAAGGCATTTTTCTTCCAATGATAGCAATCCTAGTCTTGAAGAGGAAGGTCATCGGTCACCCCTTTTGCGTCCTCGTTCCAGGAGTCTAAGGTATGAAATGCAATAGAAAAAGTTATTGAGCGAACTGAAGCTGTTGTTTCCGGTGATTGAAAGAAATTCACTTTTAGGTATAAGTAGGATCCTGGCAGTAGGGAAACAAGAACTTATTAGAACGTATTTCTAATTGTTACTACTTTTTCTCCGCATGCGAATTTCCAGTATCACATATTTGAAGTTTACGGTAGGGTTTATCATCACCGGTTAGAAGTCCCTTAAACTGGAATTCTATTATGCTTACACTCTGGCTTCGCTACGAAGCTGGAGAATTGCTTTATGCTCTCTGAACTCAATAGTCTCTGTTTCGGAACATGATATGCACTTAGATATATTTTTCTTTTATAATATCATACACCATACTGACGGAGAAGGAAAGAATTTAAGCTAGATCTACATACTTCGAAAAGAACAGCACCTTTTGAATTGAAATTGTTTGAGAATATAGTTTGTGCAGGAATGAATTGTAAGATGTTACGAGTTTATCTAGAAAAATAATCTTGCCCGTTGATTGGATTTTTAAGAATGCAGCATTAAATCGTTGATATCTTGGTGGTAGATCTTGGTACTAGTAGGATAGGCTTTTTAGCCTGTGTAAATGCTCTCAAGACAAAGTGCGAATGTTAGTCGAGGCCCTCGACTCGAGGGAATCGTTGCAGTATGAATAGACGTTTGGTTGTGCCGTTAGTATCTCGGGAAATGAGAATTATTTTGAAATACAAGAGCACAGATTATGGGATAATTCGTAATGGAACTGTGGTGACATGAAAGTAAATTCTTTTTATGATCGATTCACGCTGCTCACAGTTTGGCTTGGCTATGCATTGCTACTTTAGAGTAAGCTACTCTTTATTTAATAATCGGTATTTGTGTGTTGTAACCTTTACTTCAGAATGCAGTCTACCCAATGCTGTTGACTTATTATGGCAATATACTTATTATAACTTGAGAATGCTCTGATTGGATAAGAATCCAAATCTGGCAGTTTTGACTTTTTATTCGGTTTCCAACATAGCACGCATTTGGTTTACCCGTAGTTAATAATTTTTTCGTACCTAAACTCTGTTTCCTTTGTGTTTCTTTGTGGAAAGTTTTGGATTTAAGCCGACATAATTAAGTCACTAGACAAGTTTCTCTGAGAACCATACAGAAAAAAATACGGAATAGATTTGACGTGGACGTAATATTTCGCTTCATTTGGGTCAGTGTAGATAAGATAAGTATATTCGTATTGTGTCAAAACTTAATGTTAGCCGATTTCGTTTTACAGCAGTCCAATGCGATCTCCTATCATCGAAAATGAAATTGTACTGATGAACACCATGTATAAGGAACGGTTTCCAAAGGTAATTTAAGTTGTAAATGTGCTTCGGCCTGTTTTATGTGGAAGTTTTGCCTGCTAATGTCATTTTTCTTGTATGTAGGCTACGCAGCAAATGGAGGAAAAATTGAAAAGCTTCATACATGAAAATCAAGTCCTTGAAAATATGGGCGGGTTTGAAAAGCTCAGTCCAGATGCAATTGCAATAGCTCGCTTTGTGCATCACCAAGTCATTGAAATGGGTAGGGATTGTTACTTGAAGGCGCAAGAAAAGCTAATATCAAGCAGATACTTCTATGAAATGTCCGAAAATTTGGAGAGGCTACTTAGTGAAACAAGAGAAAAGTCACCTGAGGCTGCCAATTACCTGACCGGACTTATCCGGAAACTACTTCTAATGATTTCAAGACCGGCTAGGTTGCTTGAATGCTTGGAATTCGATCCTGAGGAATTTTATCACTTGCTTGAACAAGCTGAAGGCCAGGCCAAAGTTACCCAAGGGGTCAAAACTGACATACCTCAATATATAATCGGCAAGTTAGGATTGAATCGAGATCCCATTGAAGGTCAGATACTTCATGCCACACTACTACCGTACGGAGAAAATGGGTTTAAAAATCCATAAAATTTAATAGTTTGCTCTGAAATTTCAGAACTTCAAGAGGAGTTAAAAGCTCAAAGGCTATGCAGTTTGAAAACGAACAATGAGCAAGAAGATACCGTCACAGAAGTCAAACCTACCGAATCCGTTGATTCGGGGGATAAGAAAAAACGTGTTCCGTCAGAACAAGATTTTGAAGTCGTGAAATTAATATCCAACGGTGCTTATGGAGCTGTGTACTTAGTTCGTCATAGGGAAACAAGACATAGATACGCAATGAAAAAAATAAACAAACAAAACTTGATGCTACGAAACCAAGTGGAACAAGTGTTTGCCGAGAGAGATATAATGAGTTTTACGGACAACCCGTTCGTAGTCAGCATGATTTGCAGTTTCGAAACGAAGGTAAAAGTCAAACAAAAATATACTCAATATAATGTTTTTTTTTTCAATATAATGTGATGTTTTTTATTTTGGCAGTTTTAATCTAGTAAGTTATATTATACTAATTTCTTCTTTTGTAGAAACATTTGTGCTTGATGATGGAATTCGTTGAAGGAGGGGATTGCTCTACACTTTTAAAGAACATGGGACCCTTACCGCCTGATATGGCAAGATTTTATTTTGCTGAAACTGTACTTGCTGTGGAATACCTTCACAGTTACGGCATTGTTCACAGGGACTTGAAACCTGATAAGTATGTTAAACTGAAATCCGATTCTGTAGCTTACAGATATTATGTGTGACTCTATGTTACTAATGACTTTTTTGGATTTGCAGTTTGCTTATAACGGCTTTGGGCCACATTAAGCTTACTGACTTCGGATTGAGCAAAGTTGGACTTATGTCGCGTAAGTTTGGAATTATTACATTGTGGAGCATTTTACATCATTTGGTGAACACACGCAGTCTGAAAGTAGCCTGTTTTGTTTTGGTAGTTGCAACAAACCTATACGAAGGATTCATAGATAGAGAAACGCGACAGTTTTCTGACAAGCAAGTTTGCGGTACACCCGAGTACATCGCTCCTGAAGTAATTCTCCGTCAGGGTTACGGCAAACCAGTTGATTGGTGGTCTATGGGAATCATCCTTTATGAATTCATTATTGGTTGTGCCCCATTTTTCGGAGAAACCCCAGAAGAGCTGTTTGCTCATACAGTAAACGGTTAGTGATTGTGAATATTCGAAAAGAATGGATGCATCGCATTGTGAAGTAAATTTCAACGTACGCAACTGTTTCATGGTAACTTGCAGACGATATTGAATGGCCTTCTGACGAAGATGGTTACCAGATTGCTGCAGAAACGAAGGATATCATTTCAGCTTTGCTTCAGCAAAATCCTCGGGACCGATTGGGTACTTCAGGAGCCCAAGATGTCAAAGATCATCCTTATTTTAATGGCGTGGACTGGAATTCTCTACTTCGTCAAAAAGTTGAATTTGTACCCTCCTTAGAGAGTGAAGAGGATACATCTTACTTTGACTGTAATTTTTATATAAAAGCTCAAGTTCAAAATGAAGATAAAAGCATGTTTGTTAACTTCATGCCAGGCCTATACGCTTTGGTTTTTTAGCTCGACTTGACCGATATCAACATGAATTAGATGTGGATACTGATGACACAGACGAATCCCCACTTTTCGGATTTTCATCATGTTCTCAACGATACAGAAAATCGCAGGCAAGAACTCGGCTTGCAGAGTCGAATCAGGAATCGCTCGATCGATTGGATTCCAGCGGGACTGGAAGCGATGGATCGATGACGTATTCAAACTTCGATAGTGGATCACAATCATCCTCAGCTAATACTACTGCCAACGTTAGTGCCGAAAAATCGGGAGAGCATAGTCAATCCACGCTGTCTTTTCTCAACAAATCCCAAACAGCAGATTCGGAAAACAGTAAAACTGGAAAGCTGGTGACCCAGTTAAGCACTCCCGAATCATCCCAGACAGAGAGCGAAGAGCTATCACCCCAGCTTCATAGACGAAGAAAAGCCCATAGGGATATGCTTCCGCGGTTTTCGATATCCGCAAATTTCGACTTGAACAAATCCAACAAAGCACCAAATTCAGTGGTAGCCAGTAGTTCTGAAATTTCATCTCCAACTTCCTTGGTATTATGTCCACCCGTTCATGCTTCGACACCTAATACTTCTTCCGACGGAAGTAGCAGCATTGAGAAACCCAACAGTGTGGTTAAGAGCAGTTCTGCTTTTGGGCTTTCATTGCATATCCCAGATCCAGAAGCTTCTCCATTTTCTCCTACCAATGCACAGACTGTGCAGTCTCCAGGTGGATCCAGTACTGCAAGTTCTAGGGATACTTCTCCTAGCAGAGAACTCCCGCCTTTAGTCAGCTCTTTAAAGCCTCCCATAATCTTCAGGAAAAGTCCTCGAGGTTTAGGTTTCAATATTAGAGCAATTAGGGTATACTTCGGAGATTCGAACGTATACACTGTGCAGCATCTGGTCAAGGAGGTTTCTGAAGGAAGTCCAGCATTTGAGGCTGGCTTAAGGGCCGGAGACTTGCTGACACAGGTAAAGCGTTGAAATCTATGTTTCATCATTACAATTGCTAGATGTGTAATGCACCTAATATGGACTATAAGATTGTAACTTTAATTTCTCATCGGTTGCTTAGGTGAACGGAGACTCCACTCAAGGTCTTCTCCACACTCAAGTACTTCAGCTTTTGATGGCTGGAGGTGAACAGCTAACTTTGCGAGCCACACCACTAGAAAATACGGCAATCAAGTCAGGTGGACGAAGGAGGGAGCCAGGACAGTCAAAAATGGCTAAATCACCACTCTTCAAAGGGCGAAGAAGTAAGCGCGATAATGTGGAAAAGCGACGGAAGTCACTATTTTTAAAGACTCTAAGCGGCAAAAAAGCTCCAATGGAATTACAGCAACTTCGCTTGACTCCCGGTGGATCATCCATGACTTGCAGTCGCAGTTTTCAGTCGTTAACGCGATCAGTAGAAACATTGCAGCAGAATCCTCAACCAAGTTTACCTGCGTCACCGACGAAAACACGCTTATCTCAATCCCCTCCACTCCAGCGAGTTTCATTAACGGACTCACCCCTTTCGACTGCAAATTCTAGCCTAGCAAGCTCACCTGTTACACCCTTGCCTGATAGTTCAGTAACATTAACTCCCTCGGGGTTACTTGGTCCACATTTCCAGCGTCCGTCCAGCTTACATGGGCTCAAACACAAGCTGCATCATCATCATCATTCAACAAATAAAAGTATTCACTCATCCAATCGACGAAAATCTGTGGGACACATTCCATTGAGTCCGCTAGCAAGAACGCCGTCGCCTTCACCTATATCTTCATCGCCTACAAGATCTCCGAGTCCATTAGCAATCGTTACATCCGGAGCTCAGTCACTTCCACCGGGGGTAGCATATGGTGCGACAGCTTCCTTGTCACCTGGGACAGTAAGCAGTAAGAAGCATTTCAGTCGGACGAAGAATTCTGAACAAGCGTCCCCATTGCTTCGAAGGGCTCTATCTCCAGATCGGCATCACCCAAGAAATACGGAAGTTAAAGCTATTTCACCACTATGCAATCCTGCCCCGAAAGTTACCATTTCATCTCCTCCGAAAGTAACAATAACTTCTCAAACTATTTCTCCACAAAGTTCATTTGTCAAAGTCACTACATCACCTGCAACCAGCAAGTCTTCTTCATTAGTATCTGAGGTGGTTATGCGAAGGAGTTTAAGAGACAGAACCTTGGAGTCATCTTCATTAGCCCTAGACAACAGTAACTTAGTTCAGTCCAATGTCGCTGTTTGCGTCTCAGCTCCCGAAGCATCTCACACGCCATCGGCAACTTGTCTTTCATCAATATCAAAAGTTCTACCTAGGATTGCTGAAGAGAAGGATTCGACTAGAGATGAGCAAACTCCAGAAAGTTTTCCATCCCCTGTACTCAGTAGCCGTGCCTCTTCCACTAATTCAACCGGCTCGGTTTACCTACCCCCTCGTAATTAATAATGGCTTAAAACAGCCTATTTATTACTCAATGGATTGTAAATACTGTCGGAGACATACTGATAAGATGATTCTTTCAGCATAACCTATACGCAAGATTTTTTCTGTGCTGTGATAGCATTAATTAGCTCAACGCTGACGTGCAATCGTAACTTTTTATGTAACCCTTGCAAATATGGTAGGTATGCACTGCAGTGGGGAAGAGACTTTCTGCAATGCGTAAAAGAAAAGTGTGCTAAAGATTACTCAATCCTTTCCCCCTCTTGTATTAATCTTGTTTCCTGAAACGGCTTACGATAGGCTCTTGTTTGCATTTTGATTATTTATCTGAAATTACACGAGAAATTTATGGGCAGGTTTTCAGTTAATGATAATTTTTTTTCTGTTATATGATTTTTCTGACTTACTACGTATTATTGTAACGAGCGAAGTACAAAGCGCATGTCGAAAAAAAATTTGTGGTGAATCTCTAAATGATGGATAATGAATATTTTTTTAAGGGTAACTGCTTTGTAAGGGCCGATGATATGTAGTTACCACGGTTTGAGTTAATATTTTCGTGTATTTGAAGTAGCTGTAGAATCAAGACAGCTTAGCTGAATTATTTACTTTTACTTTTATTTATAACTCGTCTGATAACACAAGTTGCAGCGTTGAATGTTGGCTTGCTAACTTAATTACAGAATGTAAGCTTCGCGCACAGCCAAGCTAATATGTAGAAATCAGTAGTTTTAGTTTAAATTTAGAAACTCTAAAAATTTTAATTCTTGTTGGCCATTGTAAAGTACGGAACGATGGACAGACGTTCCATACCGACGTCAGATGCCGTTCCGGATTTTCTCCCAGGAGACAAACCTCAAGTGATACCGCATCAGTATCTCAATTTTGTAAGCTAAATTTGCGGGAGGTCCATTCTACTAATTGCAACTGCCATCTCATCTTTACCTCCTAATTCTCTTTGGCACTGCTCAGAAAATTTTGCCGCAAGTGACCAAAACCGGAGTCCCTACTCCGCATGCAAAAATTGGTCCTACAGTTAACACGACTCCCTGGAACCTTGAACGCTAGAAGTACATGTAAATTGTGTCTGTTTAATGAATCAAAATTACCGTGATGTAAAATAGCTGCCATCAGTGGCAAATTCTCACCATAACAAGTTTGTCTCTTGTAACCCAACTCAGCATGAATTATAATTAGAAATTGAGAACAGGTTCTACAAAAGAGGTAGATTGAGGATTTCCAGCCTGTACAAGAAAGAAAGTCAATCATGTCCATTTTTTCAGATCCCACTATCTCTTCCAGTAGAAACCTTAAATCTACGATTTCCAGTAACCTTGATTTGATGCTAGTATTAACTCTACAAATTTATGTAGTGAAAAAAGCAAATCATGTATACTCCAGTTTAATCACCATTGTAAATAAATGGAAAAATATTCTGAAATCAATCAGTTTGTTATACAAATATTAATATCATTGCATATGGTTCTTGTGAAAACTAATTTTTCATGAACGCCTTTCACCGGCCTCGCAATGCATTACCAATCCCGAATATTTATGTCGCAATTATTATCAAACAGCCCCTATTTAACATTTTAGACGATGAAAATTATATATATCTTGCCGTGATCGAAGAAGAATTGTGCATTGATCGTTTGAAGGTATCATGCATTCGTCGCATCTTTGGTTCACGCTCAAAGCAACTTCTAACGTTGAGGATGGCTCCCAGTATCGTCGGCAAGGAGTTACGGCCTTGCAGTACATTGCAGAATATTCCGACTACACTATTAACTATATAGTGATGGTTTCAAAGACCCATAGTCCAATTCAAAGCATATGCATACTTTTAGAAACTGATTTATTATGCATGTACCGTAAAATCCCGATAATAGTCCACCCCGTATTAGTTCCAAAATTAGTAATTTCTAAGCCAATAAATTTCCTATCCCGTGTATATGACATGTTCGAATTTAAGCCATGTACTTTTTGGTGAAAAAGAGAGCAGTTAAGAGGATCAAGCCAAGATGCAAGAGAGAGCTAGAATTCAAGCAAGGAGATCCTTCTCAACGTAGCAAACGGGGTAGAAAGTGTGTTTACGATTAACTGGAAAAGCAGGATTGACCAAACTAGCCCAACGCTTAGATATTTTGGTAAATAAGCCCAAAAAGACAGGTTGCGTGAGCAGTGGGACAATTGGATGGTATAGATATTTCCACTATACAGAATGGGTTTCTAAAAGCTGGTACCCACGCATATGACGAGGAAATTCTAGGGCCCGGGAGTGAAAAAAGGTGGATATTGAACTGGAAAATATTTTGCTGAATTCTCCTGATGAGGAGGATGCAGTTATAGACGTGGATTCAAGCTTTGGCGAAGATTTTGACAGCTTTGAGGGAAATTAATTTACGTATTGGCTACTATTTTTGTCTTCAGGCATTTGTTATTCGGGTAAAGAAAAACAAACCCCGTATATAAGACACGCTCGTGTATAGTCCTGCCCCGTGTCATTTTTCAAAAACGAAACACTCTATGCCATGGCATATTATCGGGATTTTACGGTAGTAGAGATAGATAGATTCGCGCATTCATTCATTTATTACTGTATAGTACGAAGAGCCGGACTGCTCCTCAAGTTCAATGTTTTGATAGAAGCACAATTGTTTATCTTTACCTGCTTTGTTTACAAACTTGTCCACGTTTTTTAACATAAACCTGAATTCACCAACTCCGCTCAATTAACTTCGTTCACACATTAACATAGAAGTCTTTGGACCTCTGATCTGATAAGGGATTATGTGAGCCTACCAGAATACCAAACAGAGCAAGAGTTCTAGATTACTGTGAGCTTGTGTGGGTCCAAGTTTCAAGTCAATTTGTGGACAGTAACCTAACCTTTTACAAAACATTCGCACAATGTATTTTGAATTTGAGAGCTGTAGAATTTATACTGAATTTATAATTTTCTACAAGATGCCAAAAATTAGCATCCTAGTCTTCTTCCTTTGTATTTCCTCAACGTTAGCTTTAACTAAGGATAGCGACGAAGAGGATTTAGGTGTCGATCAAAATTCTGCATTAAATGAAGAAGGTAAGGATTTGCTGTATGCTGACATCAATGCAAAACTTAGTCTTCGCCGGAGTGTAATAGCCATTAATGTTTATTCTTTAAATACCTTGCAGACTTGCCTCACCCGACTGTAATTCCTTTGAGCTTGGATGCTGTAGCTGGTCAAAAAGCAACGTTCAGTTGTTCGAGTGGAGAAGAAGAAGAAATAAGTTGGTTCCAGAAACCATTGAAGGAGATCATTCCTGATCCCGAAGATGATCATTTTGAGATAACTCCTGCGGGACAATTAATTATAAATTTTGTGAGAAAAGAGGACGAAGGTTATTATCAATGTGCTATTAAAAACAACTCCACCAAACCTCCCAAGATTGTCAACGAAAATTGGGCCAGGCTACTTGTCAATGGTGAGTTAGATGTTGCATCGAGTATAACGAATACCGAAAATTCTAGTAATTTCTGGCAATTCTTGGGTTTCAGTTCCTACAAAAATATTCAAGCATACTGACAACAGTTCTGTGCCATGGGGGAAACATTTTGATGCTGACTGCTTTGCGCATGGTGACCCCTTACCTTCCGTAAAATGGCTTCTTGATGGAAGTGAGGTAAGTTTGTGCGGATGGAGTCGTAGAATGTTGAGACTTACGTACTACGAGAGCTTTTCGAATATAGATGTGCATTGCAGTCTTTAAATTTTCTCTATTAATTTTTAAAGGTGGGAAGGGATAGCAGCGGAGCCATTGTCCAGATGGTAAGTTTGCTACAAATAGCCCTTTAATACTCGGAAAAGATCGAGGAAGGAAACGATGAAAATTGTTGCAAAGTATTGCCAACGGCAGTTAAAATGATTGTTTAATGATGTTTGGATTTTGGTGTGCCTTTTCGTATAGGAAACGCCGACTGAGAAAAGAAAGGGATTTGTTCCTACCGCTAAGTCCACTATTAGAATCAACAATGTCACAGCTTCAGTAGTCGTAGCTTGTGAGGCATTTAACTTTATTGGTGAAAACCGGACTTCAGATCGACGTGTGTTCAACCTTCTGGTTACTAAAATGCCTCCAGGTAATACCAACGGGGGGAAAGTTTTGTTTAAAATGGGGCTCGTAGAAAATTAACTCTGATTGATGAAGATTATTTTTATGTATGATTAGGTTCTTCGAGTAGCGATGACGACTCGGCTTTCAGGGAGCCACCAACTGGATCTTGCGCTTATTACAATGGAAAAATTTGCAAAGATTTTGTTCATCGTCAATTTTGGATCAACGAAACGCAAGGAAATGCTGGGGGACTGATCAATGAGCAAATTACGGCAGGGCTGTGGACTGAAATGATAGCTGGTTTTCGTGAACCTTGTAGGACCGCGGCTCAGGTGAGTGAATTCAATTTTCTCGTGCCATTTAATACAATTTTAATTGACAATGCTGACGGGAATTGATTATTTTCGTAGAAACTTCTATGTGCGTATGCTTTTCCGAAATGTTTGCTCAAAGGGGGGTGGAATCCGGTGGGATTGCCTTTGTGTTACGAAGACTGTGTAGCTGTAAAATCAGCAATATGTTACAAGGAATGGGCTCTCGTTGAAGATAACAAGCATCGTGGGATTTACTTCAAGGCCCGTGGCCATTTTGCTTTGCCTGAATGTGATTCTTTGCCAAGAATGAATGATAGCTCTTCTCCCTGCACAACTGCTAAATTAACGGAAATGAATCCAGATGAAATAACATGTAAGTGTTATTTCGTAGCGTAATTGCGAAAATATATAACATAAGTGCAACTGATTGAGTAATATTTCATTCTCTAGACGAATGTCAAAAAGGTCGCGGTAGATTCTATCAAGGACAGGTTAATGTAACGAAGGCTGGTATTCCTTGCCAGCGGTGGGATAGTCAAGAACCGCATTCCCATACGAGTCCTCCATTTGTATTTCCCGAAATTCAGAATGCAGAAAATTACTGCCGAAATGCTGGTGGGCAGGAACCATCTCCGTGGTGTTATACCGTAAATCCGAAAATTCGTTGGCAACACTGTGCAGTTCCTCTATGTGGTTAGACTCAAAAGAAACTTTCGAATATTTATATCATTTTTTGTTGGTAAAAAAAGTCTTCACAGTTCGGAGTTGAAAATTTAAAAAGTACCCTTGTTTTTTCATAGATTATGACATGGAAAATTTGCCTGCAGTTGACGTTGAAGCGCCTGTCGAAGTACTAGAAGATCTTTGGTGGGAGATCGATTTGAAACAGTTCATAGTATCTCAGGATTTGTATATTATCTGCGGATTAGGATTGATAGTAGTGATTGCAATTTTGACGATAATAACACTTTGTCTCGTTTGTACCAAGAAAAAGAAACAACCTAATGGCTATGACCGAGCTGCTACACAGGTACCCTGTTCTTGGTGTTTTTAATACATTTTCGTAACTGTTCTGGGATTTCCATTTAATATATTAACTAACTTGTCCCAACTTCTATCGCTTTAGGAAGTGGACATAGATTTGAACAAACTCGGAGACAATTCTGACTATCATCAGCACGGTATCAACTTGAATCCCAAACTGGAAAAGCTGGAATATCCGCGGAACGATATTATATACGTACGCGATCTCGGGCAAGGTGCATTTGGAAGAGTTTTTCAGGTAATTGGTACGGCAGAGTGTATATTCTATGTATTCATATATTCGTACAGAGCAACTAATTTTCTATTTATCTAGGCAAAAGCTCCTGGACTACTCAAGCACGAGGAGTTTACGATGGTGGCTGTAAAGATGCTCAAAGAGGAAGCAACAGAGGATTTGCAGTCGGATTTCGAAAGGGAAGCGTGTCTGCTGTCTGAATTCGATCATCCCAACATTGTGAAATTGCTTGGCGTCTGTGCCGTGGGGAAACCCATGTGTCTGCTACTAGAGTACATGGGACTCAGCGACTTGAACGAATTCCTTCGAGCATGTTGCCCATCTAATTTTAAGACAACGATGCACACCTCCAACGGTGACGTGAGACGAGAAATATCCTTAACTCACATCGAAATGTTGTATATAGCGAAACAGGTTGCGGCAGGAATGGTATATTTATCTGATCGAAAATTTGTGCACCGGGACCTGGCAACACGAAACTGTCTGATAAATGAAAACATGGTAGTGAAAATAGCAGATTTTGGATTGTCCCAAAAAATTTATTTACAGGTAAGAGATATGCTTCAATTTCTACGCCGTACATCTCTAGCTTACACATATTTATCCAACTTTATTAACATTTTGATTTAAATTATTCCTATTCCTATGCAGGACTATTACAAGGGTCAAGAGGACGACGCAATCCCGATCCGCTGGATGCCCCTTGAAAGTATTATGTACAACAAGTATACAGTAGAATCTGACGTTTGGGCATTTGGAATATGTCTTTGGGAAATCTTTTCCTACGCCCTTCAACCCTATTATGGCATGACGCACGAAGAAGTGGTCAAGTACATAAAAGACGGAAACATACTCCAGCCTCCGGATAATTGTCCACAGCGTGTGTACGAAGTAATGAGACTGTGTTTCCATCAAAATCCGGCAAGTCGTCCAACTTTCCGCAGCATTTATCATCACATAAAGGATATTCAGAGCGATTTTGAGCGTCAGCTAGAAACATATTCCAGTCAGTCTTATCAGCATGCATAATATTTCATCTCCATCATCATCCAGACTTCTCAAGCAGGCAGGTAGAGAGCACGAGTCCAGTTCAATTGACTCCCACACACACCTGTCCTCTACATGCATTAATGTAACCAACAACATTCAACATACAAGTTCGGTTCCAGACTGATGAGCTCAGAAACCTGTTTCCTGTAGCTCTCCCTTCCATGTCTATCAGCTATCTACAGAGGTGTATAATAACTAATGTACTAAAACTTCCGAGATACAGAAGATACAAGATTGAAAAGCAAAGGCATGAGCGTATAAATTGAGAGGATATGAATGAATGAGCCCACTCATGATTCATGGCAAACCTTGGACTCTAGACATACAAGAGAGCCGACGGAAATAATTTTTCATCCTAAATTTGGTTTGCTCAGAACCAAGTGTTTTTCTATTGTATATCCTCTGTAACATTCATTACCCTCGTTGTGATTGTGACTGAGCCATATTTCTAGACGATTACCAATTTTTCTACATTTTATACACCTTTTGTACTCTTTTGTGTGGAATCTTGTGAGTCATTAGCCGTATCCTAGGAGTAGTAGTGTTCTGAACTCTGAACTGCCACTCTCTCTCATGACATCGGCGACCTAATATTTTACTTTCTTTTCAAGACTGAAGCCCTTAGATTTTTATTGTTTAGTAAAGTAAAAAGTGAGTCTCTTCCGCCTCATAGTTAGGAGCATAGAAAGCAAGGCGAACCCTGCTTGAGATTTAAGAGTAAGCTAGAACCTTGGAACCTTGTTAAGTGTCGTATAGTTAAGCGCATGTGTACATAGCCCTCGTTCGTTCGATAATCTATTCCTGTTTATCTTGTTATAATTCATCTTTTTAGATTGTGCTTGGTTGGAGACCAAAGAAGAAGCAAAATCAGCTAGCTCTAGCGCTGCTATTATATAATTTGTGTTGATGTCGCAGTAGCGAGTAACGTACTCTTTTTTACTGTAGCTAGCTTTATATACGGTATTTATACATGTAAATGTAGTAATCATTTACCGCAGTGTGTGTGTGTAGCTTTAAAAGCGTCCTGTTGGAATATTGGGCTCCCTCATGAGCATCCGCAAGTTTAAGTTCGACCCGCTCCAGCTTGTAAATGTAGTTAAAAAGATATTGCGAATAAATGTCAGCTACTTATATGCTCAATCTACTACAGCTTAAGCATGCTATCCATGAATCGAAGGTATATAGTTGGGATTCTGTTGGCGCCTGCTAAAACGAATTTTATATACGTATCATGATTTGGGATGAATTTCCAAGGAGACGAAGCAAATCCCCTCGTCGGATGAACTTCTGAATAGTGTCCCCCCGAGACTGACACGGGCACGCCGACAAAACTTTGCATCTCCGCCCTTCTGTCAAGAGAAAGCAAACAAAGGTTGTCTATAATTTGTGCATGCCGTCCTGGACAAAGTATGAAGTATGACAGAGACGGGTACGGTCGTAAGTTCAATCGGCAATGTTAGCATAATATCTTTCCTTTGTGCATGCATGTTTTTGATCCCATCGAGTAATTTAATTAAGAGGCGAGAAGAATGGGCACGAAGAAAGAGGGAGACAAAGGGAAAGCAGGGAAGAAGAGGAGTAATTTAACAAGAGAGTTTGTAAAAATAGCCGTGTACAGGGCAGACCAAGAGGATATCTTTCCCTCAAATTGTTCCACTTGAGGATTTAGGCTGGGATTTTTGGATTCTTGGTAACCAAGTAATTTGGTGAGGGCCTTGAACCTAAAATTTCCACGAGAAATTGATTCCGTTCTGTAGGACTGAATTTGGCGAAACACCCCTTCATCCCCTCTATCCACTACCATCATCTTGTCTTCGTCCACTCCACAAGTTGTGGAGCACAACAAGGGACGGGCACGGGGTAGACGGAAGCTTCTTTACTTTACTTCCATTTCATTTACTATTTACCCCGCCCCTCCTCCATCCGCTCAAACTATGTATAGATGCATGCACTACAAGCCAGGCCAATCTTCCAAGCTACTTGAACCATCTCAAGCCTTAAGAGATTATCAAGGCGGACATTTTTTAATATGCGGCTAAATCTTGAGCGTAGTTACGCACAACGATTTCAATGGTCATGCCGTGTAGTTTGATAGAGGGTAGAAAAGCTCCTGTGCACTCATAAGTGTCCAACTTATACGGTGATCATCATCATCATCCTCTAATTCCCTCTCTACTCAACTTATTCAACTTCCCTATTTCACCCCATCCCCATCCACGTCTAACGTCTCATCCGTCCGGAACTCCTCCGCCTCTCAGTTTGTCTATATCTGCTCCTACCTGCCCTTAAAATACCTGCAAGATACCTTCCTCCTATGTCAAATCATTTATTATTCCATCTTCTCGTCTATTAAAAGTCCTGGAATCCGAGTACACGTGAAATACCAAAATTCTTTCTTACCCGACTCTATACCCCGTTTCTTTCACCTTCTTTCCCTCCGTTTAACTTCTTTTCTCTCTCGGATCTCACATTGGATTTTGTCAAGTTTGGTCTTTGAGGATGTGCAAGACTATCTTAGCTGGCTGAGAAGGGAAGGGAAGGTAGGCAATGGCAACAGTAGCCCTCCTTCCCTACCCACCTAATGAATGTGTGAAAGAGAATAAAAAAGGCATTTCCAGATTGAACAAGAGAATGCACACACAAATGAGGATGTAAAAAGGCAGTGGAGGAACGAAGGAAGTGAAGCATGAAGCCCATTTTCCGCAAGTAAGCTTACAAATCATTGGCCTTTGTCAAGACAGAAGAAGACCATGAGAGACTAAATAGAAGAGAAGAAGAAAACTCGGAGATATATACATACAAGGAAGGAGAAGAAGGGACAGAAAGGGGGGATGAGCAAAAAGTGAAATTCTCTACGGCTCCGCATATTTACCTCCCGTCTTCCCTCACTTCTTTCTTGATCTCAACGTTCTTCTATTGTAGAGAAGACGAGTGTTTTCATCTCCTCATGCTGGGACAGGTAAGATGCACAGGTGAGATGAGAAACTGAGGAACCAGGCAGTCAACTGGGCTCTCGGCCAAGATCCCTGTAGAGTCTTGGGAAAGCAAAAGAAAGGAAGGGAGGAGAAATCTGAAAGTCAAAACGAGAGCAGAGAGTACGAAATTCTCTGGGCTCTGGGAAAATCCGAAAATGTCCAACGCGACGATCCAGACTTATGCAGGTACAGAACCACGATGGACGGATGGGGATGATGATGACATGACTCCTTCAGAGTCAAAAGCATAATTCCTAGATAGATAGCATAGACATACCCTATTACCCCGGATACTGCGTGCGCGCAGTAGGCGAATTTAGGGCTCGAGAGGGTGCGCCAAAATGCGGGTGCGCGCAGTACGCGGGTGCGCGCATAAACGGGGTTTACACTGGTTCTTCTTCTGGAGATTATCTTCAGGATGAATCAGATATGATTTTTCATTCTTAGTGTGAAAAATATCTGATTTCCGGAATTCATTCTTGATAATTTAAGAGTTTACATCTTTCCAAGACATGCTTACAAAATTTCATGCATTCGATAAAGCTGGCTTTCTTCTATTCCTTCCTTTAGTCAGGAACACGTGGATCGAGTCTCTCATCCATTCAGACCATAACTTTCGAATTTTGGCCTGGCTTGAAAAGATTTATAATTGTTGGGTACTGATTTGCGAGAACTCGTAACAGGGAATTATTTTCGCCCGGAAACAATTTTAACGAGAAATAGCAATGAATAGTACCAGGTATTATTAATGAAGGTAGAAGAGAGAAGGACAAATCTGGCTGATGATAACTTCTCATAATGAACAGCTGAGTAGAAGAAAGAGCTGGTGACATGTCTTTGAATAAGAATTTAAATTGTCTTGTAGGGATGGATAATTTGACTACGAGCTAAGATTACCATAATAATAAATGGTGCCTCAGAGGATTTGCTCCTTGTACTTTTGCTCCAACTTTCAACTATTATGTGCGCACAGTAGGCGGGTGCGCGCATAAACGGGGTTTTAGGGAAAAAATTCAGCAAAAATCTGGCTGCGCGCAATAAACGGGTGCGCAAAGGAACCGGGGTAATAGGGTAAGTTGCCACTAGAGTTCGCAAAACGAGGATGATTTTGGAGATTGAAGAAAGCAAAATTGATGAAGTGACTGCTAGGAAATCATTGGAGAATGGGCTATCCTTTCCTTCTTCAGCGTTTACCAACCTATTCAGTCATCATCATGAACTTGTTCAGTAATTTAGTTTAATACTTTACTAGGAACCTTGTATAGTATATATGCCTTTTGCTGAGGATTTACTATCAGTCAGTGTCTCACTCGACGATTCTCTCCTCCTCCCGTCGCCGCATCTCCATCGCATTAGCTTCGGCTTCAAAATCTTTCCAGTGAATTGCATTTCACCTTGATGAATAAAGATGATAATACAGAGAGAGAGAGCGGAGGAGAGGGGCAAGAAGGAAGAAGGCTCACGAGAAGGAGGGAAAAAATGAAAAGCAAAAGACTTTTCTACGTCAAGGTGCGTGAGCATGATACCTGAGCAAGTGGAGAGAGAGAGAGAGAGAGAGAGAGAGAGAGAGAGAGAGAGAGAGAGAGAGAGAAAGAGACTGGGCAAAAAAGAAAAATCTCAACCCAAACCATCTAGATGAAGGATAATTGTGAAGAAATGACGAGTAATTTACAGATTTTACACACATACATCCAACAAGCACGCATCCTTTCCTTCCTTTACCCCTTTTCCATTTTCCATAAGAAAAACCTCAAATTCCACCATCTCTAATCTTCGTCTCCCTCTTCCTTCCTCTCCTTCACACCTCAGCTCCATCTCGTCGTATATTCACGCTCTAAGAGACGATTGGAGTCGGCTGGAATTTCACAAAGTCACGCTCACAAATATTCATCATCCTCCATTTCTCCATCCTGGCTCATCCAAGCCATTCCTCCCTGATCGCCGATCACTGGACCGGAAACGAAACGTTTATCGCCCCCAACTCTAACCAATTCATTCTCAATCAACGGACATATCCATAAGCCAACTATGTACTCTTTCTTACCCCATCATTTCCAAATCCTCCTTCTATTCGTCCTCGCCATTCCCTCCTCCCCGATTCAACCTATTACTGCATCTTTTGCATTCTTGCAATTTTTTCAACACTACCCTTCATCACAGAATAGCTTGTTCGTCTGGCACGCTTGAGCACAATCCTTTGTAAAGAGTTCCCTTCTTCATTTTGAGGAGACTTTCGCAAATTGCGAAAAACTATCCTGTTTTACAACTCTTTGTGTACTGTACTGGTAGACGGGGAATAGGTGAGTGGAGCGCCACCTTGCGACCACTCCTCTCCAGATCCTTTTGTTCACAACTATTTAACGTCTACTTAAGCTTAACGACACAATTGGCGGACATTTTATTATTAATAGTAATATCTTTCACCTTGTTTCGTGAACCTTCCGTACAATTGTCATTCGAGTTTTCCAAGAAGCGTTGATTATTTTCAAGTTCACGTTTTTTAGCAATTCGTAAATCAGATCACGATGTGCTCCCAGTCTCCCATCCGTCATTCCAGCAAACGTTCACAGCCACAAGAGTGTCCAGCACTGGAATTCTTCGGATTTCCAGTACGATTCATTAAAGCCTTCTTGCGATTCCGATATACGTCAGTGTGATTTAGAGAATTAATTGGGCAGGTTTATACTCTTAAGTTTGTGTGTGCAGAATTCGGAGCCCACCCACACCCACAAGGAGGAATTCCCGATTCGTTATCTATGGCACCAGGGAATCCACGATCCACTTCCATCTGTGAATTCTTCCAGTGCCAAGGATAAGACCAGGTTAAAAGTCGACAGCTACTCATCACCGAATTGCTTGCATCTTCTTTACTATTCGATTCCATCCTAATCCACGCCCCCTAGTTGTGTTACCAACGAATGCTACCGTTTTCAGTGGCTCCGTAATTGTTGCTTGGTTTGTTTTCCATTGTTGAAATTTCCCTTTCCTTCGCACGGCACGAGAGAACCACGGAAATTTAAAATTCCTCCCGTGAATTCTTCAAGTGCCATTCGGAGTTAAGGGTATAGAAAATTTCTAGGATTGTCACAAAAAGTCTTCCAGGAGAAAATGTTCCTTGGCGGGTTCTTCTTCCTTGAGTTGCAAGGTGCAAGCTTCTCGTGCACGGGAGAATCCTTCACCATCCCATGAAGTTTTCATCCTTCAATTCTCGAATCAGTTTCCAATTCTAACTGTCATCTTCGTGTCCTTTCTAACCGGTAGCTAAAAGCTGTGTCTAGAATCATACAGACAGGGGCCAAAGGAGCGCCGCTTGATGGACTGGCTAAGCGTTATATTTTATGTGATAAATCCTTGGCCTTCATCAAGAAGCCTTCTTGACTCTGTCCTAGGTTGTATAAAATTTTTGAGTTGTTAGGACGGCTGAGGGATACACAAGTTGAGTTGTGGGGATAATTCTTTTTCCCACTAGTATTCAGCCCAATGGGGCATTAAAGTCTCATCATGAAAAGGAAAATGTACCTGCTCATCCTAGGTAGGATGATGATGAGACAGGTAAAGTAGCCCAGGAAGGCATTCCCTGTCATCACCACCGCACCACACACACACACACATTCTCAAACTAACTACTGAAAAACTACCACAAGTAGTCGAGACAATCCCAGCGGATTGTAAATGTCAAAATAAGTATAACCAAAAGAATGACATTCTCGCCATGCTCACAAAAAGCTTGGACGTGCCCATACAGCTATCAAACACGATAGAATTCTCACAGAGTTCCAAAGCACACAATTTACATATAGCCGCCCGGCTTCCCTCCCTCTCTTCTCTGCCTCTACTCAATTTTATCTCGTCTCAATTAAATTTTAGACACGGCCGAATGTCCCCCTACTATCTCTCTCTCTTTCTCCCTCTAATCCTTTCACCCGTTCTCCGAGTCCGCTCCAACAAAAACTCCATTACCCTCTCTCCCTTCCCCCCGTATCTTCTATCAATTCATTTCAAAACTCATAACATTCTGTAACTTACGACACTTAATTCAAACTCAATTCCCACAAACTTCTCAACGAATTTCTTGAATCAACACAGCTGGGATTGGAAGAGCGAGGAAGCTAATTGGAGAAGGAGGATACTTTTTGGTTCAATCTGCTTCCTTGCCGAAAACGTATTCCTCAGAGAATATTACCACTTAAATTTTGCCAAAACCCCTGTAAAACAACTCAACACAGGAATCCATCCTACCATCCTTTGTCCAAAGTTGTATCATTCTTGAATATTATGAATCCTCTTTAGACTCTGGCTATTGTTTTATTCCTCCTCAATGCATTATTCCCCTGTAGTCTAGATTCCCTCCACATCTGTACGATTGTTACTCGTAGTTTTTACAAGCATTTCCGCTATGCGATAGGTTCGTAGACTAAAAGCTATCCGATCTTTTCACCTTTACCTTCACAAGCTATTCAAGCACTAGTAAAACAAAACTTTATTACAAAAAGATGGGATAATCCGACAATAGTTTTCCGTCACTTACTTTGGTCACCCCACGGTGGAGTCCCCACCAGCTTGAAAATACAGTCAGTGTAAGGGACGCTCCTTCCGCACATATAATATCCACCCCCACCCACTTTTTGCTTTTACCACCACCGGACCGAGCGGATTCCCACGGACTTGTGAATAAAAAACCCGTTCGTCTTCGTACTAAATTACAAGATAACATTCCCACCACTCCATTTTCTCTTTACGAGCGTCACCCCTCCCGGTCTCCCCTAACTAAGCTAGATGTATACGAAGCCTCTCTTGTACGCACAAATCAATTCGTGAAACACTTCAAGTCGTCACCACAACATCATACCATTGTATACAAGGTATTAATAAAACAGACACCAACTTAGTCCATCATTTCTGAATCGTACATTGTTACTACAAGCTACTAGAATGGAGGAATATTCCGGCTCTGACTATTCTGACTTCTGCCCCTCCACCCATTCACAGAATCTTATCACAACTCCCTCATCTTAAATTAGCTTTACCTTGGTTTTCATCCCCCATTCTCTTGGAGAATTTTGATAAAGAGAACGAGCTGGTACTGGAAAAGAGCCAGGATGGGGGAGGATTCTGTAGGTTGCTGTGAGAGAGGTAAAAAGCACTTTTAATACAGTTTCCTCTATGAAAAGAATATACTCTTGTTTCTGCCATTCCCTCTGTCTGAGTCATTCGGCTCAAACTGCACCCCCTGTATTTTCAGCTCCCCCTGCCTCCCCATACAGTCAGTGTATCAAAAGCTAGCCCTCTAGACCTGACCTTTACCTTCCTGAAGGAAGTTCTAATGTAGTTTTCTCCCTTTATTGAAAAGGTCATTTCCATAATTTACTTGTGAAATTACTATTCCTCCGCCCTTGTTTCCCGGCTCTTCTCGTTTCCTGGCGACTCACTTTACACGCTGCTCCTAGCCTTCCTGGAGCTTGAATGCTTTTCTCAATATTGTCCCTGGTCTAGCTAGCAGGCTGGGTTCGACTCGGCTGATAGAATCCAATCGCCGTCAGAGGAAAACTGAGAAACGATTAGCCTTTCCTCTATCCACTCACTCTTTTAAAACTCGTAGGAAGCTTTCGCTACGACCCATGCGCCCTCTGCATGGACTTCTGATTAACATGACTAGTATTCCTTCTGGAGAATTTTTCGGGGAAATAATAAGCTGCTCTTTACACAAAATTCCCAAACCGACTAAACTTTACCCGTTGTAAGAAGAGAAATAAATTCTCTTCTTCCGGTTTAATAGCAAGAAGAGAGCTGATAATCCTTGATGCGGATTTCAGAAAATACACTACCTTTGGGTTGTCCGTTAGCATAGAATGCAAACTGACGTTACTGAAAACTAAAAAAATCTTCGTGTTCTCCCTCGCCCCTAAAAAGACTGCCTACATTAGAAACCAGAGCAAAAACGGGACATTTTCCCCACTGCATCTTGCTTACTATTTCTCTCAAATTTCGCCACGACTACTAAACAGGGTTTTGCAGACTGTAACAATAATTTCAACCTACAGACAGGTAAATACAGGTAGGTGTTTCACAAACAGAAAGAACTCATCTTAAATTCAGTTCACTCACTGCGACTATCTTGGGTAATCATTCCCGACAAGAACGGAAATTATCAATCCCTCGCTTCTCCCTTGTCTCCTACATCTCCCTTCCGTCTATAATCTCCGTCTTCCTCTCGCTTCTTCTCCTCTCGCCCTCGGTTCTAACATAAACTTAAACCTAAACTACATGAATAACCTGGTATTAAATATGCCAAACTCCCCAACTAAATTTCAGCTGCAAATGCTCACACAACTCAAAACGTCAAAAATTATTTTCATATTCTTTGCGATTATTTTTCTACTCTTCACTTCTGAATCTTATAGCATTTAAGTTAAAATTATAGTTGAAAATCATTTCCATTTACTCCATCCTTTTGTTTAAAGCGAATAAGCGCTCGCCATTGTTTAAGATAATCGAAGAGGTTGAAGTATATTTTTATTAGTTAGCATCCCGCTCTTATTCTGGGCTTTTCAACTAAAATTTCTCTGATCCTAAGTTGGCTCCCTCTGGTAAATATCTGCAACTATATAACATATTTAGAAGAGTTTTGAGGAGGAGACTGTAATTAGGGTCATGCATGAAATTTTAATGTCTCTAATCTTGACTAAAATCTACCCCCTCTCCTAGAAACACTTTCCTCTCTCCGTCTTTCTACTTGCCCGCAATCATTATAATATGGCCAACCAACAACCGCCGGACCTGACTCCTTTGCTCCACGGCCGGATGACTACCGGAAGTGCAGATGTTATATTCTCCTCTCCGCTTCCATCGCCACCTCCACCTCCACCACCTTTCCCAACCAACTCTTTAAACCACAATTACCGACCAAGTCCATCAGACCAGAGCTACCACTTGTTCTACTCAACTAACACATCCATCCCTATAGCCTTGCCACGGCCTGTAGAATTTTACATCAAACCGTATCAATCCCAACATCCTCTTGCCACCTCACTCAAACTAAAAGCTAACGCTGATCCCATCCATCCCCGCCGTCCCTTTCATTGTACAGCTAAAGCCATGTCTCATTGTCAGAAACTAGAATTAAGTAGGACTTTGACGAAACTCTTTTCCATTAACAGGGTTTTTCAAAAGCCTGATTTTTAGCCTCAGCACGGTTTCTATGCTATAGAGAAAAAGTAGGTAAATTCGTACTGGCTCCAACGTAGCTACACATACGAGAACTAATATTGGTAATTAAGTAGATGATAGACAATATTGTGTAAAATCTTAATCTTCAATTCCCCTGTAATTCACTTCACTGGATCAGGCCATATGCACGAACATAAAAAGAGATGATAGAGCTATTCAACCCGGTCCTCAGTCAAAAGCTGTACTACGCAATGATTTAATGAACTTAATTCATTCATTCAAGAATATTCAGCAACGCAAGCCTTTATGAACAGGGCTACTTAAGTTACGGTCCGGCCCGAATTTCCTCTGTTATTACCTGAGCCATGCAGTAAGATTTCATACCTCTCCCCTATTGTGGATCTTCACTTTAAGTTAAGAAACAAGGAATCGTGTTACTCAGGAAGACCGTTGATACAGACAGATACAGGAGATGTAGCGTAGAGAACGGAGGCATGGACAAGTGGATTGTATCTCATTTCCCACCTGGTTAGAGGAGTACGGATTACGGATTTCCTACAAAATCATCATCACCAACAACAGCTCCTTTGCAGCATATCCCCCAACCCCTAAGCAATCTAGGGAAAGAGGATGATAATATGTGAGTTTATTAGGATGAAAGCCTGATTATCTGGCCATTCTTACGAACCCAGAACGACTCCATGTCAACACAATTCATTTTAGAGCAGGGCTATACGGCCTAATTACCTATCCATTCTGCAGTGCTGCCATCCATCCAGCCACATCATTACACGAATTCCCTTCTTCTCTTCTACCGGACACTGCAGTTAAACCTATGCTGTTACTCCTCAGAAACTCTCGTGTATATATATGCTGGGAAGAGGGCATAAACCAAAGCTATCTTGCCAAAAGCAACCTTCCTCCATTACGTCCTCAAGAGAAGATTTCTTAATGAGAAATTAAACTGAAATTCATTACCGCTACCTAAATACCAGATTATGCAATTAACATCCACTCAA
Organism: Sminthurides aquaticus; assembly: GCA_906901655.1. NCBI lineage: Eukaryota > Metazoa > Arthropoda > Collembola > Symphypleona > Sminthurididae > Sminthurides > Sminthurides aquaticus. Next base: position 3,038,268 of record CAJQTT010000001.1, read on the forward strand.
ATTACCCTCTCTTCATTCTCTTCCAACTATGTTGATCATCGTGATCTCTTCCTCTCTCTCCTCCCACTCCCACCCCTGCTCTCTATCCATCTGCTGAGATAGAATCCATCCTAAATTCATCCGTCTGTAATCTGTGCGAGATCTCTGAGAAGAAGATGATGAAGATGATAAGTATGGATGGAGAGGTAATAATTTACATTCATTCTAGAGCGTAGAACTTTAAAATTTTACAAATCCTTCTAAAAACAATTACCCTTTCTTCTTCCTCTCTCGTTGACTTTCTTATCTAAAAGTGTCCCCCGCCTGCATGATTTCTTCTTCTTCCGCCCCTTGATTGTTTTTCCGTAAAATCCATACATTTTCTTCATCCATTAGTACGTTTGCCTTGGACATCGGTCGTCATCCTAATTGCTTATACCGTTTAGAGCTGGATTGGATGATGGACTTTGTCCGCTTGGAAGTCGAGTGCAATCAGATGGATAAGACGGGCGAGAAGAATAGGAGACGTGAAAGAGTTGCTCCCTTTCTTTCTGTCCACCGCCGCCACCCCTTCCTTGAAGCGATTAAGCCCCTCGCGGAATTCCCATTTTAGTTTGTTTCCATCACATTTTTTCACAACCATTCTCCAACTCCATCCTGCCTGGGCTGTTGCTTGATTAAGCCAACGCCGTACTCGACTCCACCACTCACCTGTAAGGAGAGAAAAGAAGGTGAAAATTACTCTGGAGCTATACAGAGCAACATATATAAAACATGATCGTTGGACAAACAATATTTAATCAACCATCTCATTTACACCCTCATAAATCTTTCTCATTGTCTCATTTCCCTCAGAGGCTCCCCCAGCCTTGCCTTATGCCCTACTCTATCCACTACTGCTTGTACACATTTACTTACCACCTCCTCTCATCTTCAATCTTCCGAGCAATAACCACCATCTATAACCATTCACAAATAAAAACCAGTCTCGCATCTTCTCACCTCCTTACTTTATCCTCATCTTCTATCCACACACACACACATGGTTTGCTTCTCATACACAGACGCAACCTCACTTGCTCATCACCATCTCTGGTAGAAACTCTAACTTTATTATTACCTCTACTGTTTCTTTCTCTCTCTCTCTCTCTCTCTCTCTCTCTTCCTCCTACTCTTCAACTCCACATCTTACTACTCCATTGTCCACTCTTCTATCCATCCTCACCCTGACGCATAATCAGACGTCGGCTTCCCCAATTCTTTAAGCCACGTGTCTGCGAATACCTCCTCTTGAAATTGAGCCGGTATCCGGCAAAAACTCTTCCTGGCTTTCTCCAACTTTCTCCCTCGTAACTGGACCTCCGTAAACTCAGTCCTTCTCTGGGTTGGAATACATGTTCCACATAGTTTATTGTTGATTCGAAAATTTTGAAAAAGAAGGGGGAGAAATAAACTTAAGGTTTTATGTACATGATTTAATTCGATAGTAAATTTACAATAAGCTACTTGCTCAACAAACGAACCTTTGTGCCGTGCAATAAAACGGGTGGAGTAAAAAATTACATTTAATCTGGGTAAGTGACGTCTATTTGAATGAAGCTTGTTAGGGATCGTACAGACAGTACACGCACAGATGAAAGTAAGTAGTAGGAAGGAGAGGGAAGAGAAAAGCTGGGGAAAATAAAGAGAGTTATGCATATGGAACAGAATCAATCTGGCTGGAGCGGAAATTCTAGCTGATGAAAGCCCCATGAAGAATCATATTCAATAAATACAATCATTCTTTCCACGTAAAACACGGTCATTACTCTTAATTTCCTGAGTCATCAGTCAGGAAAGAAGGGAGCTGAGACTTTGTTGGATAACCAAGGTTGAGAAAAGATTCGGACGGACTAACTAACTCGTATAGGATAGGAGACAAGAAAAGAAAAACGGAGAGAAATCCTTTGGCAACGCCTTCTTACTTCCACTTAGTTATTCTTCTCCATCTAATCAGTTAGAATTCCCCTGCATTTTCTCTTGTAGCTTTCATCCTTCCTTTTCCTATTGCCGCACGATTCCTTATTCTTTCTTTTCTCTTATGTTTCTCTATCTTCCCCCATCCTCTTGTGTTGCCTCGATGATTTTGAATCTTGTATGAATGCAAAAGAAAATAATGTAGTTCAATCCTGCTTTGCCTTTTACTTTACATTGCAAAGTCTGTGTATTGAATCCTGAGTAAATTCAGCCAGTTAGGAGGAGAGGAGCAGACTAACTAACTAGACTAAAAGTTCCCACAAGATTTCCTCTACCTGTGTAAAACCACCACACTTATTCCCCTCTTCTTGATCTTGGTCGGTAGTAGTTGTAGATTGTGGGATTTTACGAGGGCAGGAGGGAAGGAAACAGCCCGCAATTCTTTCCGTTATTTCCTCGTCTTTCATCCAAACTTAAATTCTCCTTCCCAGTTATTATTTCCCCCTGTCTACCTCCTTCTTGCACCCTTCGGCTTTTGCAAACCCTCCTTAACCACGGCCAATTCCTTCATTAAACCCTCTTACAACCCCTGCGAGGAAATCTACTCTACCAAAATTTCCCTTGTCTCCCTCAAGTAAGTACCACTAACACTATCTCTTTGTACTCAAGCTTGTGGAATATCAGGGATGCGGTGTAAATAATGATCCAAAATTACCTCAAGAATGAAGGGACACAAGCCACGGAGGATAGTCAGACGGAATGACAAAGGAGAAGCACAATCCAAAAGCCTCCCCACAGGTTTTGACGACAGATCACTGTCACAATATTGTTGTTGAAATGGAAATGGTCTTGAAAATATTTATGCCTTCATCTTCCCCTCCTTGAAGACGAAAACAAAGGGACTTGTGTCTTTCTGAAAATTTCACCATTGACGATAAAGTAGTGCAATTTTAGCGGGAGAAAGTTGCGAGAAAACCGGGGTTTGAAAATTCAGGCACGGATCCGATTCACTCGACTCGAGAAGGAGACTGGCTACTCTTGAAAAAAGGTGGACACAAAGTCTCTTCCTTGACTTCTCTCGCGATCACACCTGCTCTTGTATCTTTGTGTCTCTTCTGCCGTCAGTCTGCACACAAGATGTATGCCACAAAGCTACTGAATATACAGACCGGCTGTAGGGAAAATTGAAAAAAGCCTTGTAGTGTGTATGTGCTGTGTTTCCAGCTCCCAAGTCTGCAGAAAGTATATGAAAGAGCTTTTTAGCTGCTTACTATGAAGTTACTGACTGAGTAGCAGATTGCGTGAGCTTGAGTCCGTGTTCTCTGTTTGTCTGACTGGAGTTGAATGGAAGGCTTCTCAACTCTTTCACTCCATCTGTCCCGTCGTCTTCCTATGGTGAAGAGAGGAAGATGTTCTGGGGGATTGTTGAGTCTCTCTCCTGGGTTGAACCTGTGCAAGTCCAAGAGTTTCCCTTAGCGCCGGGCTAATATATCTAGGTATTCCCTCCTCATCCTCACTCACTCACTACTCATCATCATCAACTACTATTATCCTTCTCCCCAAGAAACTCACCTGAGCTGAAACGGAGTGAATATGTATAGGAGAGTCTCGGACGTAGAGTAAAAATCCCCCATACTCTCATCCCGTGTCCTATTCTCATTCCCCATCATCTACATTAATCCGACGGACCAGGTAGACAGATTGGAAGACACACGCTCTCCGTCCATTTCCCATCCTCCTCCCTCTTATCTCTCTGTTCCTCCACAGAGGACAATACTGTATGATCTATCTCATCCAGCTCAGGAAACTCCGCATAAACTCCTTCCCATCATCCCAATCTCCCGCCCGCATATCAGTACACACACAAAGTCAGAAATTATTTGGAGATACATTGACTCCGACGACAAGGATTTAAATGACGAGAAGGAGGAAGGAAACGATGAAATAAACTAACTTTATATTTATCCACTCCAGGCCCAGGAGGGCAAGCAGGTAAAGCCAGGAGGCAATAGAGGTAATATAGCAGAAGGCCCATGAGCATCTCACACCCTTTCTATCCTCCTCACTCTTTCACAAAATACAACACTTTTATTCCCAACTAACTATGCACATACACAGACACACAAACTCAACAATTGACTGTATTCCCTCCCTACACGCTGCGAGCTACTCTAACGATATTTTCATCCTACAAAACCATCTTTCTTCTATTTCAACTCCACCACTAACCAACTAACCATCCTCTCCATCCATCCATCTGTCCCTCCACGCATCATTATAAATCTAGCCCTGAGTGAATCAAGGAAGCAAGCATATTTTTTAATTTTTTTATGTCTACCACACACAGAAGGACGAAGAAAGAAAGGAAACGAGCTAAGTTTAAAATCCAAGCTCTCGTATGACTTTAAATACAGAGTAGGAGACAGAAACTTAGGATTAGCCTCGAGCTTGGAGGAGGTAAGCAAAACAGGTAAAGTAAGAAAGTGAGGAAGACTGCTCTCAAACCCGGCTTTCCCTTCTTCCTTCCCAGAACTAGAAAGAACCTCCTTTTCCTTCCCATTATCCTTAATATCCACATTGCATCCATAGATTATAACATAATCATCATCCTCCTTCCTACCGTCACCATCCCTCCTAATTTCCCTTTTACAAACCTTTAACTTGAGGGATCATCTCAACTGTAGCAGGGCCATCAGGAGTTGATCCAAGACAGAGCTAACTAAAACAATGTTGGAGCTCAAAGCGGTGCTCCGAGGGCAACACATATTTCTGAGGGAGTAAAATCCTCTGGCTGAATAAAATCTGATTCTTCACTCTAATAAAAAACCCAGGAGCTTCAAAGTATAAAAAGAGGTAAGAAAAAGAGGGAGGGATGATGACAGAGTTATATGACAAAAATTTCCCATACATCCTCTGTAAGCTCCTTCCTTGTCAATAACACCTTCCCCTGCCAGTCAGTCTGCTTCCCATGTAAACTCTTTTATGATCCCTTCCATCCTTATCCTCCTCTCAGTACCATATCAAATCCTAAATCCTAGCTCGTACATAAAACTGAAATCAATGAGTATTCATTTAATGTACAATCAATCAAGAAGGGTGAAATCAAAGCCGTTTAAAAACCAGCACTCGTCTATTTGTCTAGTAAGAGCGGAGCAAAGGAAACTGTCACAATCTTAGTGGCCCTCCCGTCTTTCTCCCTTGATATTATTATTGTACTCCGCCATGATGTTAGGGCTAATAACCTAATTGAATCTTGTAGGAACAAAGTCAGAATATTGTGGAAGAATCACTCGGCTCATTCCCTTCAATCATTATTATTATTGCCCTCTTTCTCCATTTGTCCCTCGTCCCTATCACGGACCAACCAACCAGTCATCATCAACCACCACCGCAATATAAATTATTCCAATGATTATACTCTCCTCTACTACGCCTCGTCGAGCTTCAGAGCCTTAAAGGAAAGACAAGAGGAAGAGAGGACGCTTCTACTGTATTCAAAAAGATTCAAGGAAGATGCTATACGCTTCTTGAATCAATCGTTCCGCGTGAGGACACTCGATAGCTAGCTTTTTACAACAATCCCTACCACTATACAAGATATATACACAAAGAAGAGACTGCTGACTGCTGAGAACAAGTCGGCTTCACCATCTTCTTTTCCCACTTTCCCATCACCCCATCCATCTTCCTTGACTAATATCGATAATTTTCTTAAGCTCCTTCCCAACAACAAGAAAACCGCGTCAATTGTCTCCACCATCTCCACAATGCAGGATGAACGGAAAGCCGAGGCTTGAACTGTTCCACGAGGCGGGTGAAGGTGAAAGGCGTTTTTGTGAAAACGTAAAGGAAAATATTGTGTAACACATTGCGGACCGTGTATATATTCTTTACTCTCTTGTTTTTTACACTCAAATCCGCATATTTCCCAGCCAGAGCCACAGCTCTTCTTGAGATGATGATAACATCCATCTTATGGCTCCCACCCAGCGCACAAGTTGATGTATAAAATCTCGGCTTTGTTTTTCCCTCCCTGGGATTTGAATAATGATAAAATATATTCGGTAAAGTAGAGCCTATTTCTTTAACATACACAGGAAGACTGATGCCTCTCACAATTCATTCCCCCCCTCTCTCTCTCTCCGTCTCCATGTCATCCGCACTCTTCCTTCAAACAGTTATTTAACCACGAAACCACAATTTCCACACCACCAGCCCGCCTTAATATACCAGCTCATATTGTAGTGTAGTAAAGCTCAAGGAATCCTACAAATAACCTCAATGAGCCAACCAAACCATAAAAACTTTTATCCACCATCTTTTCTTTTCTTCCACATCTCTCCCTCACTCATCCCCCCTTTCATCCTTATTATTCCGCAACACTTTAACAAAAATCCAAACCTTTCAATCACACACCTGCCACATAATCATAATCCAACTTTTCCAGCCATGCTTCTTCCTCCCCTAAACATCCCTCACTTCTTCTCTTTTCCCAGCATTTCCCCCTCCAACTCGAATCCATCTCGTGTCCTATTCTCTCTCTGAAATATGCAAACCTTGCAAAAAGAGTACTGCAATCTGCAATATACGCACACAAAGCACGAGATGATAATGGCAATGGCCAGGAAGGACACCCGAAGAGCGATGCCGGCCAGAGAGGATCGGATCAAGGATTTTTGATCCCCATCTCATATGGGCAAAGTTTGAGAAAACATTATCTATAAAAATCTTGACCTCAACGATGGCTTGAATTTAGGGGCAAACAGGATGCCCAGGCACAGGAACCTAAATATTTCTGCTATCTCTTCTTCGCCAATCAAACCTGCACGTGGCTAGATTCCCGATTTTCACCAGTTAAGAACCTTTACTTCTACTCTACTACAGAAGGCTACCTGCTACCTAAAAACCAATTCAGGATGAGTAAAATAAATATGGACTTTTTCTAAGTGTCCTTTAAATTTTCTTCAGTAAAACGGAAACACGATGTAGACACTATGGAAAATTAAACTGATTTTCCTTCCTGACAATTCGTCACCATGGTGACGGATAAAATATATAGAAAGCTTGTATGAGATAGGAAGGAATAAATAACGCTGGGAATTTATCGGTACGGTACCTGTTTCGCTGGATGGAAAAAGCCGGTGCTTCCAGGGCATGTTGATTCGTGGGGTTGTTGACAGATATTAAATATGTTGACTGATTCAGTTACATGCACAAGAACATGTAACCAAGAGACCGGCTTTTCTTGTTCTTGATTTGAGTTGGAGTGTATGGGAGGTGTTGGATTTTCATTGAGACAAGGTTGATAATGTTACGAGAGACCTTTACACACACATTAAGTCAGTTTAAAAGCGATAGGATCTGTGTAGTGATGATTGAGTTGGGGATATATAAAACTGATTGTTGGCTCGCTGAGTTGACGAGATTCCCTACTAGGTAGGAAGCCGGCTTCTTCTACGACCGTTTAAACGACGGAATCTCCCCCTGACTGGGATGGATGTGGAGATATGTGAAGATTGATTGATATTAGACTTGCTGCTGGACGGCAGGAGACAAGAAACAGTAGGAGAGATTTGTAGGCAAGTTGAAGACACCTCAATCAGTTATATGGGCGGCAGAGTGTGGTAAAATGAGAAGCGTCCTAGTCCTCATCTTCAGAAAGACTGGTGTGATTTTACAAGACTGATTCTTGATGTTGACGGAGAGGAATTGTTGGGACTTCTGAGCACTCACGCTCAATCACACAAAACTACCTACTGCGAGATGCTCCGTTGCCTAGACAACTGACAAGGAAAACAAGGCCAAGTGTTCGGAACAGCTTCCTTCTCCTCCGCTTGCCTTGGAATGCAATATGCAATAGCCAGCCTTTAAGGAGATTCGGGTTTAAAGCTCCATAGAACAAGTAACCAACCAGAGGAAAAGTTTTTAAATAAGATGTTTGTGTAAATTTAAGTGGCAGGCTTGGTTGCTTTTCGTTGGTCCGCCCGTTTAAATATCCCTTCCTCGGCTTTTCCAAGCGAGGGAAATGTAAGGAGGAGAGTAAAGAAAATGACAATAATTCCACAACTACTAGATGATCCCATTCTTGTCTTCCTCTTTTCCCAAAAACTTGCTCCTCCGACTGTCAAGGAATCCTCATGAGGACAACCAGCCAACCTATTAACAACCGATCAAGAGCCAGAGGGAAAGGGGTGAGAGTATCCGCAGAGAACATAACTCATTTCTGCCCTCGAAACTATAGTAGTACAAGAGTAAATTAATTCTGAGACTGAACGAAAATATCGGAGGACGGGAAGCAAGGTTTGAGGGTAAACCAAAGTAAAAAGCTGGTAGCAGGACAACCAACCAAGTCAGTCATTTCAACAATCCAACATAATCTCATTCTGCCCTACAATTCTCCATCCACTCCACTTGTCTCTCTCTCCATTACTCTACTCCTTCTCCAAGTTATTCTGCACATCCGGCGTATGCATGTAGTCCCTCCATCTCGCCCATGTACGCTGCTTCATAATAAACCTTCCTTCTACCTGGTCACCGTAACGGAACATAACTTCATCTCATTATGCTTTTTTACAAAGTCACATGTACGTGACTTTTACAATTCTCACCAGGGGAAAAGCAGTTGGAGCTATAGCTATGCACTGTATTAAACTACCTACATCCATTACCTTTATAAATGCCCGCCTTCTCCTAATTTCACCGCTAGGGTCGCTACCGTCTCCGAAGATGCTGATATTATTTTCAGGGGTTTCTTAAGAAACCTCCACCAGATTCAATGAGCCATGCAAATTCATAATAATGTGTTGCACTTGGCTAGATATTTCCTTGTAATGTTAAATTTATATAGAGAATAATAGCGAAGAAGATGTTTAGAGTCCACAGTTTCCTCGCTTGCACACTGCACTGCAATTACTGATATCCGGTAAATAAATTATTATTTGCCACTAAAATAATTATGCGGGTAGATCATCGCTTTCGGAACACTTGGGATCTCCAAAAGTAACTGTTCCAGTAATTTCTCTCTTGTCATCCACCATAATATTCCAGCCAAACATATTGTTTTGAATTTTATAGCCCCCCCCCCCAGGCATTCTTCACAATACTATAGCTAGCTGTAACAAAATCAGATTCTTTCCAACATAACCTCTATCTATGCCTCTCTCTATCTTTTCTGCTCCCATTTAACGATTACGTGAACGTTACAAACAATCACACGTTACATTTCTTCGCGTACAGCTATCCAGATTCCAGAATCACGAATTCGTTCCTCCTACCTCCCAGCCAATTCAAACCCTATAACTTTGTCTGAATCTCTCAGGGACTTCGAGTGGCCACGATAACACAAGAAAGAAACAATGAAAGTTTCTGTGATAAGCACAAAAGTAAGACGAACAGTAACCAGCTTCAGCTATCTCTATCTGGTACTTTGAAATGTTCATTCTTTGTCTTATTCTCATCTTCATCCCAGCCAGCACTTCCAATTTTCTGGACCATAGATTCTCTAAAGGCGGTGGTTTTGCAAAAAAACCAACTGCCTCACATTATTATCTTTTCTGTCTTCAATATTTCACCTAAATCATAGCCGTCCCTCCATCCTCCACAACAATTATTCCCTCCATCATAAAGGCCGGACGGAGCAGCAACCGCTGTTCCACTCCCCTACTCACTCATCCTCACTCACCCCTTCCACTACCGCCATACTAATTATCATAACCATTTACTAATTTTTTCCACATATTAGCGGCTACTTCTGATATGAGCGACCTCTACCTTCCATTCTAAAGCCTTGCTTTCCGTCTCATCTTCAATCTTAACGTCCCTCGTTATTTTCAAGTACAAGTTTTACGCCATAAATGTGACAGCATTGGTTTTATAACGATTTTGATGAAGCTAGTTATCGTACTCCAGCCAGCGTCAGTGTTCTCCCTAGACCGTGATAGAAATACGATACCATGTTCTTCTGATATTCCCGCTACTGGTGGCTCCATCTTTAATGTGTACTATCTTGATTCTCTCTGTTGATGTACACAATCGGTACACGGTTTCTTTTTTAACCAGCTGCTGTCTCAAATATTCACCCAGCTCCCGCTATCATTAGCTATCTCATACAAATTCCTGCAACTATGTAGCAGTGCTACTGAAAGATTAAAGATTGATTACCGAATGACCATGTCGTACCGTACCCCCCTAATCCGATTACTTCTCCATATAGCTCCACAACAGTTAACGTATATAAACAGATCCGAAACCCTAGTTTTTTGACGAAAACGAAACCGCCAATTTTCTTTGTTGTCTTACTCAAGAGGGATTCAAACGCTAAAATTCGTTGTTTCAATCACGGACTTGAAGGTAAAAAGAGCGACCTGCCCTGCGGTTACCCCTTCCTCCCTCAAAGTCCTTTAGATTCTCACCCTTGAAGATGTTAAGGGAAATGAGGTGGAAAAAAGTGTGAATTTCTCCATGAATTCCAGCATATGTTCCCCTGATTAACCTCGTATCCGGGCCAGCATGCCACGTTTTTCCACAACTTAAATGAGGCCGGTTAGAAACGGAACAAGTATCACATCCGTCCCTTGATCCGTCCGGTTTTATTTCCTTTCGAAATCTAAAGGGAGCAGCCTTGTAGATTCTTGGAGAACTGGACGGAGTGGAAAGAAATCCAGAATTTGTATATTTTTTATACAAAACTCAACTATCTCATTCAGTTTTCTTTCCACACGAGCACTTCCACCCACTCAAACACTCTAGCACTACTGCATATAATTAAGCTCGTGGCTGTAATTTTCAATCAGCGCTTAAGAAATGCTTCCCGTCAGAAAATTTAAGACGGCAATTCCAGCCGTAAAAGTTAGTTGTAGCTGGATGGAAGTTGGTATACTGCCACCATACACTGTGTAAAGACTAAAAGAAGACAAACAGGATTCGTGCCAAAGGAACTCACTCAACCATTCTCATTTTCCAGATAATACAATGCGCTGCTGGATAATTCTCTTGCTTGCCATATTATAAAGACAGGAGTTGATGAAATCATTGTGTGCCATCCATCCGTCCTCCCCCTTATTCTCTACGGCTTACCTTGGAAATAGAATGAGTAAGTGAAGCACTAAGTGAAATCAAGTTAACTTAACTTGGACTCTAATTTTCTCTAGCACTGTACATACATAATCGCTCTGGCTCTTACTGTTACATGCAGAGACACATACGTGCACACACACTCAATGCAGACAGTAGTGACAGTGACAGTTGCATAAAATCATAGGCAGGCTGCCTCTCTACATTCTGCATACAATGTCTCTTACCAAAGCACTCTACGATATAATTTCTCACATCTAAAGTCCCATCCACAACCTAACAACAAACAAACAAACTCACTCCAACAATAAACCCCAGTACGCTAAACGAAAAATAATATACAATCCAAGCTTTAAAACTTGAAGAATTCATCGTCATCTCTACACAATCATGTTTCACTAGTATTTCTCCGGCTTACCTCCCTCATTTCATGGCGCCCTCTTCCTCACCAAAGTTATACGCAATCTCTCCCTCCACCTCACTTACTTAAGTCTTTCTTCTCCTCCAATTAACTCCGAACCCACCACCATCATCATCATCTCATATTAATAGCACACGAAATCCTGCCACGCCAATTAATATCAAACCTCATGTAACCCCGCATTCCCCCACTTCCCGTACTCCCCAGAGTACTCCCCTTATAATTAAACCGTCATCGTCACCTCAATCAAAAAACTGTCTTCTTCCATCTTATCATCTTCAACTATACAGAATCTCAGCATGCCACCACCCATAACCCTTTAAACCATTGCCAAATTTTTGCATCCCCCATTCATTTTCTCATTTTCTTAAAAGCTCCATGCGTCTTTCTCTCGGCGCCTTCAACCTCTCTGTGCGTATTGTGGATGTGGATCGGGCTTCAAGCTTGAGTGGAAGGGTGTACCAGCCACGGTTCTCATTTAAGTGTTCTCCTGTTTCTCTGTTTTTCTTTTTCGGTAGTTAAAAATTTAGAATATAGTCAATCAAGCACACTTCAAATCTTGGACCTCACAGAGTGCATGCACACTACTCCTTTTTCGTATGTTACCTCTGACAAGCTGCTAATAGAGGAACAAATTTCACGCGGTTATTGCTTGAAACTAACTTTGCAAAAACGTCTTCCAATCCTCCCTTTGCATTTTTCCTTATTTTGTCAAATGACTCATCATACCACCCAGGAGTTCATTAACCATAATAATGTCGAATTTTGAACTTTTATAAGTTATTCAAAAAATAATCAAATTGAAGCATCTTTCCTGAATATACATTATTACTTTTCAGATATATATAAATGTCATGTACATTCACTTTTTACAGAAAACCAGATCAATTTATAACTACTTGCCGCATGATTAAGATTGAAGAAAATTTTTGAATACCCTTATTGACTAACTGAACTAAATTATATTTAAAAGGCAGCATCCCGAGCAAATTAAGACTTTGAGGTAAGCGGGAATTTGCCTAAGAAGAAAAAAAACAAGCTTTCGCCAGCAAGGTAATGCACTCTAAAACGTTTGAAACCCATTCCCCTCTCAGACTGAAAATGACATTGTCCTACAGAAGCCCAGTGAAACCTTTCACACGAGAGAAATTCAGTAACGGTAGAAATATAAACAAATCTGGTTAATCCTCATGAGCAATCTTCAACAGCTTTAAAGCAAGGATGAAACTAGCTGAAGATAATTGGCTTCATTACTTATTAGCTCTGCAGACCTTGAATGAATTGATTCTATAACCGTTTAACTAACGTTGACGAGAAGAAGGTATCGAGTTTAACAACAGTGTATGGTACATGCTACTATGCTACCCGAATCGAATGCCCGACGGAGTAACATTCGGTGTGAACGTGCTCCGAAAGAAATAGGGGATTAGCAAGTGCTTACTCTCTCGCACCAGTGATGCCACAATTCAATTATATGTAACTTTTTTATGCAGTCTATTTCACACACCAGAATCAGATATCTATTAAAACTTTGACGAGATGGTTTATCTATCCACGGATGAACCCATATTTCTGTCGATTGTCGAAGGGTCTGTATGACCGTGCTATTGCATACTGTTCAATAACTCTCATGACAGTCTCTGGCGACATTATTCCACATGTAGCCCCGAAAGACTTTCGAGACAATCAGAAACTCGAATAATGTCAATTTCGACAGGTACTACGAGGGTCGTGTGGTGATTTTAGCGACGATTCGAAGTGGAAAAAGTTTGTGTTTGTCGGGATTGACCAAAAAGGTTTTGCTTTCATCACGGGAGAAGGTAAAGACTTATGTAAGAATGAAGACACAAATTAAGACTAGTGCGATTATTTGAACAGATTATTTTCTTACCAGAGAGCCTTCCGGAAAACCGGTAGATACTACCAGACGAAAAAACTAGCACGTCGAAGGGCAGCTAGGGTGGTCACTGATTCCAGAAAATCCAAGTCCTGAAGTTGTTTCACAGAGTTCCAAAGTCACTTCCCAAGGTTTTCTTCCAGGTAGGAAAGATAGTTGAATTACGAGGCAAAGCTGTGATTTGGGCAAGCGGAAATCACGGACCCGCAGTTAGTTGATTTCTGAAAAGAGTACGAAGCTGAACTGACTCCTGGTGGCGTTCTGGTCTTCGGTTCGACTGGCGATAGAGGAGAGAGGAACGGTAGACGGTAGAGACGGAATCGGCTATTCTCTTTCTCTCGTTTGCCCCTTCTCTTTCATTTTCTCCTTACATGTTATGTATGTTGTATATTAGTTAGTTCTCTGGTAAAATCCTATATGGAGTTTCCTATATGGCCTTTCCCACAGTCAGTGTTGGCAGTGACTGGGGACATGGGAGTTTATTTTTCTGCGTACATGGCTCACTCGGAAGACAGTAGCTAGGAGAAGGGCTATTAGCTTCGCTTATGTTTGGCCAAGTGTTACCATGGAAGATTTTCTGCAAGATTGTCAAAGTTTGGCAGTTAAATGGAGATAAATGGCTACGTCGCGTGCAAATCATACACACAACTATGCATACTCTTAGAGAACCAAAGAAGGAGTAATTCTCAGGCAGGTCCCAGATCGGGCCGGCCCAGCCGTCCGTAGCCCGTATCCGTTCTCTACCTGCTTCCATCCACCCACCACCACCGCCCTCCTTTTGACTACACACATTCAAAAAAGCTAGTCAGTCAGTCAGCCGGGCCAGGAACTTCAAATAAAACAGAGCAGTACATTTCCAGCAACCACCAACACTGGCTACTTCACATGCTACATGTACACACACACACAGACGGAGCGACCCAGTACTATCCCTGGCGTTTTTTCCTTCCAGTCTCAGTCTCTCTCTTGATTCTAACCTTCCGATTCCCATCGCTCAGGTAAATATAGGGGCCAGGAAGAGGTAATGGTCCCGCAGCAGGACCGGGTAAGGGCAGCATGCAATGACTGCTAGCTTCTACAACCTCTCCTTCAATCCCAGTTATCTGAGCACGAGCTAAACTCGATTTCTCTGCAGAGAAAACTTTCCACCCCTCCTCCCTCCCCTCCCTCTCTTCACGCATAATCTAAGCGCATGGATTAAATTTCAATCTTTCTCCAATCTGATGTGGAGCAATTTAATCCGGACTTTTTACCCAGCTTTCACCGTATCGCCCCAGGAGAATCGAAACTAGCTTGAGCTTTGCTTTCTCCACCCTGCCCGAGGAGAAAGTAGGGAATAATCGCTTTTAAATTACAGACCTACCTGAGCTACCAAGGATATTTTCTCCTTGTTCATTTATTAATTATTCACTTGTCGCCTATCAAATATGCTGGGCTGGGTTTCTGAGCGATACTTCCAACCTGGCTCTTGCTGTAGCTAACTATTAATACGATTTCTCTCCCGTCCTAGTGTCTAGCTCATCTACAATTCTACATACATACGACAGAAGAAAGTACAGCTCTGTGAAAAGCAAGCTTTACTATACCATAAGCAGTGGATGATATTAGAAATGAATGAACATGACATTTCCCTATGAGCCACCATCGTTGTCCTCTCGTCAGGCTTGATTGGACCCTTTTGTGTCCACTAGATGCAATTATACACACTATGAATAAGAAGGAGAGTTGAGAAGGGTGCAGACCAGGTGGGGTATTTGGAGAATGTATTCGTAGTGCACCTCTTTGGAATGGTTTAAGCAAGCTGGAATAAAGTTCCATATGGTGTGGTCACTCAAAGAAGCAATAATGCTTTTAGTTTAGGATGTCTTTTAGAATTTGTGTGAGTGAAGAAGCTAGGAGCAAGCTTGAGGAATACATATAAGATATTATGCACTCTATCATAAGGTTTGCTAAATGACTGACTGGATGGGGTTAATTCCACGGACGGTTTACTACCTTTCTCCACAACATTGCTCATGTGTCATAAAGTTTCGCGTTAGCTCAAATTATTCCGCGACTAACTGTCTCCTTACCCCGCCCCTTTGTACCTGTAATCAGCCAAGTTGTTCGAGCAAGTTCAAGTCATTTTGCATGTCTCAAAATCCCTTGACTGCTTCACTACCTTCCCCTTCCGTCTCCTCCTCCATCATTTCCCCCAAAACATCCACCCAAGCGTCCTCTCCCTCATTCTCTCGAGTCTACTTCTTTCCCTCATTCTTAACGTTTAGCATTTCCTTAGGAAACGCATATGCCATCTCCCCGTCCTTGTACATCCATCTCCTCTGGTTAAAGTAACCTTTCCAGTCAGATAGTCAAATCTTCTTGTAAACTCTTGAGATTCATCTAATTCTAGAATGATCAGGGAAATCTGTCAAAGTTATGGCGGCATAAGAAGTAATATGAAGTAGGCGTATGTTAACTCTGGGGTAAATCCTTGTCTTGTGCTTCCAGGTATATCCCACCCTATCACATCATCTCATCCCCCCCCCGGTTGTATTGAAATAGTAGCCGTGCTCCTGTAAGGGAGTAAAATACCATGGAATCACCGAAACATTTCAAATTCAATGAATTTTACGCTTGAACCCTACTCTACTCTACCGCTACCACTACCAGTGCCTCTTCTAAACACTGAAGATTCCAGAGTCAGTGCTATATTATCTTGAATGTTGTCAAGAATAGCTCGAGCACGACATCTTTTCTTGCTCCTCTTCGTCTCCTGATTCTTGTCCTTCTAGGATTTATTCTTCCCCTCTTCTTTTCATCCCTCTTCATCTCCCATCCATCCCTCCTGTCACACTCTTATTTTAAAGACTAAGTATACACTGCCTTCTCTTGGCTTGCTTTCTTCAAGAATCATGATCATTATCCGCTTATCCAACTTTATATTCTTGTACATTTCTCGCCCCCGCGCTTCACACTCTGCAGTCCTACTAATAATCCTTCAACCCCTGCTTTTATCCTCTTCCTGCCTTCTTGCCTGCCATGACTTTCCGATTACAATGCACACGATACCTCAGTCAGAGATAGTTCTACTTCATCCTTATCCACATTTTCAGTTTGCTGTAGTTTAAATAATGCTTCAACTCATCATCGTCCAGGAGTCTTTCCTTCATTCTGCCACAGGGATTAGCCCACCATGCCCCAGTCCCGTGCACCTTGTTCCTCACTATATTTGCATTGCTCATTCTCATGTCCGTGGAACAACTTTAAGCTTCGTCCCACTTTAACAAAGTATTTACTTATTGCTCTTATTCTATCCGAGATAGGAAACAAGACAGAGGACAGAGATATTGCAGGCACAAACACGGGTGAAACATTAGCGAGCAAGAATGGTGCATATATTTTGATTGTCTGTAGGGAACTTGTAACAATGTATGTACTTTCCCCACTGTCTTCTCTATAATTCGTTCCTTTTTGGTTTGTCTCCTCTTTCCATTATCGATTCTTACGTACACACCAAGCTCCGTCTACTCGGAAATGTGTAATTACATTTCCAACAAGCTCATAACCAGAATAATCAAACAATTATTTTTCGCTGCACTTTATAAAAGGAAAGTTGCCAGCAAGACCAATGAGGAAAAGGCAAAAACCATTGTCACTCATTACATTGCACAGGACTAAGTCTGTTATATGTAATATTATTGTCTAACTCTTCCTCCTCACATCCATTCCCCCTTCCACCACCCACCCCACCCTCTATTCAACTCGTCAGCTTGGAGAAGGTCGGACTAATTCTACAAAATTTATCCTTCTCACCAACAAATCCAAAAGTTTCCATTTAGCATTCTCATTCTTAGGTAGGTGGGATGGGACAAATAACCTGAACAAAATCCTATCTTCCCCTCCTTCAAACTACCTTTCTCCAATCAATATACAATCTCGTTCTGTCCCTGTCACTTTCTCCAACCTCTCGCTGTTCATGTAAAACTTGTTTGAAGCATTCAGTGCTACTTCCATTCTCTTGAACTCGTCAAACTTTATGTGAGGGCGTTGAGATCACAATTGCGACTTTCCCCTTGAGAATCAACCTACACTGTGTCCCCTGTCGAGATGTCTTGAGGAATCCATTTGGTAGCTTTCTAGATCTTTTACTTGGTGTATTTTTCTATCCGGGTATTTTGCGCATGATGACGAAATCATTGTGTATTTAAGTATTTTAGGTTGAGATATAGGGTTGAGAGTTGGGGGTAGCCAGAACTACTATAAAATAACCTGGGTTTTACGAGTACGACAACCAAGTGCGTGAATTTGACAAATTTTTATGATTTCATACATTTTAAGGTAACTGTACTCTGTGTGAAGGAAAGTTGTCTTGGCGGAGAAAATGTATGGGATAGTTTATCTATATATGCTTTTGATGAATTATGTATTGAATTTGGGAGTAAGGATAATCGTTTCTACATCCACTTCATCTATTGATAAACTTATGAAGTGGATTTGTAAGGATCCAATCAATCCTATTCCACCTTCCTCTCCAACTCCTTCTGCACCTGTTAAATATTACATTAGCTTCATGTATGTCTGTCTCCTTTGTGGGGCCGAAAGGAAGGCGGGGAAAGTATGGGAAGGGAAGAGTGGCTAAATGTGTTCTCTTCCTTTCCTCAGAGTTTCCTACAATTCATTCTCACCCACCACCTTTCACTCAATCCTATTCGTAGTTAGTAGGACGTTTTGGGGTTCCTTAAGCCAGAGTTTGGTTTCCCTTTATCAGAAATCATTGAGGGAGAGAGAGTCCAGTCCATCAATGCCCTTTTTAGTATTGATCCACATTTTCTCACGTGTTCACTTTGCATTTACCTATTACTCAGCTACCTGCCGGAGGTTTACAAATACCCGCCGCCGCCTACCTCTCTTTGCCTTACCTGGAATCACCTTTCTCCAGTTTTAGGCCAAGGATGAAGCCAAAAACCTCCTAGCTTGTTTTCTCTTGCTTTCTTCCTTAAGTCCTGTTTCCCCCTCCTTTCTACCCCTTCTACTTCCCGCTAACACCTTGCTTTACAATCCCAAAGCCTACAAGTTTGAGACGATTATGTACACCGGAGGTCATTACAAACCTATAGAAAACTGCCATGTTGATGTTTGAATGTGACTACTGCGGGTTTGTAAGTAAATTATAGTTTTTTATTCGTTTCTTCCCTTTTCCCTTTAAGCTTATAAAAATAACTCTCTAATTGCATACATGTTAGGTCGTTGGGTGGAGGAAGGAAAAGAAGAGGAAACTTGGTTGGAGTTGGATGGAGGGATAGCACATGGTCAAATTTTCTTCCAGGTGAAAGTAACCGGAATTCTACGGGCTTTCATCCTACTTTCACCTTCCTGCTTGGCTTGGAAAGTGGAAAAATACTCTCGGCTCCTTCCTACCTACATGTATTTGTCCCGACAAGCAAAGGATTCATTCCCTCATTTCTCATCATGTATTCTACATTCTTCACTCTTCACTCCATCAATAACTTTCATTTACGCCCATCCTATATACCTTTCACTTCCCTCCTAACTTTCTACCCACTTTCCCCTTCTTATCATAAGCTAGGAATGCATGTATACACATTAATATGGAAAGTGGATCTCGTGGAAGCATGGATGGGGGATCTTGTACATGCTCACCTTTTCAACTATTTTGAGGCAATAGTAACAAGTAGGGGAAAGCTATGGCAGGTAAGCAAATATATATACAGTGTATACACATATAGCTTCCTGATTCTGTAGTTCCATGTTGGCTTTAGCCGGCTGAATTGAGTACATCAGTGCTAGCGAGGAAGCTTCCTGGCCTTTCTTCTCCACATGTGTATGCTTCCTTTTGATTTTCCTTCCGTCCCCCTTCTTGGGTTAGTCGTGAAACGTTCAAAGAATTAAATTTTTAGGAAAAGCCCTACTCCTAATTTGTACACGCATTCATGTCAGCCACGAGAGTAACAACAGATCAATAAAATCCATTCACCAACACCCATTTATTTTTCTCGTAGTAAAAACACGTTCACATCCCATTCTCGCATTCTCTAACCACCTAACAGACCGAAATCATCTACTCTACTTGAATCAAGGTTGGAGCGAGCAAACAACCCGACCCGGCAAACTAAAAAGGAGTCAGCTCAACTTAGCCGGTTTACCATTAGTCTAAATCAGACTTACATTTCATCCCCTCTTCTGTTGTAGCCAAGCCACCGACTCTACCTTGCTTTCCTTCCGCCCGTTTTCCCCATCTTTTCTACTTTAGCTCGTACATTATGTACCCTTCTCCAGCTTATTCCTTTTACAATTTGTTAGAATAAAACTAAAATATCCCCTCTTTTCCACCTGAGCTCCCTACTAAGAACACATTTTGTCTGTTTCCGTTTGCAGGTAGGGATAGCCATGACTGCACTGAATGGAAATGGAGAGGGCAGAGACGGACTCTCGCCTTTCTCTACTTTCACTGCCGCCCTTCTAATTTCGCGCTTATTTCATTCCATCTACCCTTATAGTCTATCTGCTTTTCCCGTAGGCTTCGTAATGAAGGACAAGGCAGCTCAAGTACCACCCTTCGTAAAGAAGAATGAAACGGTTTAGATGAAAGAAAACCCAAAACGAAGCTCAAGAGTATTTAAAAGTAGCAAAACCAAAATATTTTCACCACTCGGCCCTTGACTTGACCTTATATTTAGTTTTTCTCTGTAATCAGCAAACTTCTCCTCATTCGCTTACTAAGATAAAATCGATGGCTGTAATGATAAATCCTGAGCTGCATTTTTCTCGAAGGTAGAGAAGAAGAGTTAATTATAAGGACAACTCTTTTTCTGGAAGGACATAGAAGATACTATTAGCATTTGGCTTATTTTGAGTCAACATCCTCAAGTCAACTAGTGTGGCTTGTAAGTAAGGAAAATCTCGGCGGTACTGGACACTGGAGGTGAAATAGGCTGGAAATCAAGGGAAGGAGTTGAAGAGCTTGGTTTGATAATGATGATTGTGTCATGTTCTGTCTGTAGCGGATTATCTTTGTGATTTTTTTCAAATCAAGCCGTTCCGGTTCTAGCTCTGGCTCCTCAACCCTCTTGTCTCTACAGCTTGTTCTGTGAATTTTGATAATAGTTTTCGTTTTACCTGGGTTAACTTCCTGGGGATGGTTTTTGGCTCGTGCCATTGCTTGGATTCAACCAATGCTCTCATCATTCCTAAGCATGTTGCCTATTAACGAAGCAAAAGCAAGTAGCTCAAGAAAGAGACTTTTTCTGCGTTAAGTATTTTCTCGACCCTTTTAGTTTCTTCTTATTCTTTGCCATCTGTCCGTTCACTTCTTATTCCCCCCTCCTCACCTTTTCCGCTCCCCCCCCCCTTCCCCTTATTATAACTCGGACTTCTTGCACGTGCTATAACACGGAGGATTATAGAGTTTTGGACTAATAATTTTCATCTTCCATGCTTTGCCGTCATCAGGCATGGAAGCGAAAAAGGCAAGGGAACTCAAGAGTGGAGCACTCACCCCAATTTTACGAGATGTTCTCCATTTTGAGCCCACACTCTATTACAATTCATCCACCCTCTGTAAAACGTAAGCAGCGGAGGTCAGATCCTGCAACATAAACCTTTGTCCGGAATGGATCCGATTATGAATTAGATAATACTTCATGATGGTCATTAAAATATCCTGATGTCAAGATTAAAATACGCTACTCTTCACTTGACTCTCGTCCCTCTCTCCCTCTCTTAATTCACTTGCGTATACTTTGCACCCCACACCCAAATTGTATTTTCCTTCGACACGTTCAGGCTATCGAGTAGCCCGTCTCCATTCGAACCTGCCAAACTCTCATTCAGTCAGATATCCTACACTACGACATGTAAATACGGGGAGGGTGTCCAAATAATCCCGGTCACAATCCACATAAATCCACACTCTTACAATTCTCAAATAATATTCATCCGGTGTAGAACACACAGGAAAAATAAAAACCTATAAAAACTTTTAAACCCTCATACACAACATTTTACTACAGCACTCACTCCATACACTCTTTAACTTTACTCCTCTACCTGCTACCACTTTCCCTTCTCTGATACCAGAGATTTCAAGTATATCTGTGATACTACTCAACTACTCCCTCAACCCTTAGGCCGGGGATAATAATTCCCGTGAAATAATGTACATTTATCAGATTATCCGGCGCAAATAAAGACGGATTCTTTAGCGCCACATATTTCTACAAACTACTGCTAGCTAGCCACAGGCCCCACTTTGCTTGCACAAATCGCCTTTTAATCTCGACCTTCAAGTTTACATTGTCCAATCTAGAAACTGTCAACCTCAATCCTTGTTTTCTTACGACTTTTCCAGTCATCAGCTCTTTTACGCCCTTGTACTACACGTAGAAGCTAATATTTCCCATTGAAACCAACATACCAATTAACTGTGACTATCTTCAATCAAACCACTCCTCCGTTACCCAGTAATTTACATGTATTTACATTCTCCCTGTGTATACTGATCGACTAGACGCTACCAAATTGTTTTACCAAATAACCTACCCTATCGCTTAAACTTTCTCTCGGCTCTGAGCATCGAAAATCCTTTTTGCAATTCCCCTAATTCTCAATCTTTTATCTCATCAAGAAAGGGGAAGAAAGAGAGAGTGAGAAACATCAGAGTAGGTTTTCCACGCAATGTCCAGTTCCGCATTCATCTACATCCATTAGTTCTATTCCTGCGAAGTATGGGGCTGTAGGTTTGATTCATACTACGCGTATGCTTTGATTCCCCTCCTATGGCGAACGGATTCCGCAGTGCAGTATAAAGGATATGAAGGCGGATTTTAGATACTAGGATTTAACCTTTTCGACCCACCTGTACCGCAAATGAGACAAACGCTTTTTATCGCTACTAGCATTTGTCTCAACCCTGAGACAAATCAAAATCCGTTGCCATAGCTAGCGTTTTTACCAAGCTTCACAATGGTGAGAATTGCCATCAGGGAAATTTTAAAGTCGGGCTGCCAGTAACAAATAACTGCAAAAAACTTGAAGTTTTGAGCAAACACACGGGCCATGGCGACGGCGAGCCCAAATTAATGCGGTATTGAAAAGGTTAAGGCCTATTTCCATAGAGTCCGGTTATATACGTTACGTTTAAATTTTACGGTAATTCCATAGTTACTGGTTTTCAAAACTTGTGCGGTAAAACATGCTAAGATTCTACCGCACTGTGTTCACATAGCTTCAGGGAATACGAGTAAAATATTCATGAAAAGTAGCTCTGATCGGTCGTCAATCCCTTATTGTAATTAAGCTTCATTCGCCGAATCTTGTGTAGAGAAGCTGGTTCATGCAGATGCTGTCGTACTACACCTTCTGCGTATTTCTTGCGATTGTTAATTTTCACATAATCTACAATTAACGATCTAAATGCACTCTCCTGTACATGAAATTTACGTTTTCCAGCAGTACACGTTGTTTTAGCCATAAATAAATTGTTGAAAGCAATTACAACACTAAATATTATATATATAATATTGATTTTCTCTAAACAATCTGATATTAACTCTGTGGTTTTGGAAGTTCTACTTAAAATAAGTAGTTACTTATATTTATTCCAACTTGGAACATTGAACCGCAAAAATTCAAGCAATCAACGGTAATCTTACCGCAAGCTATGTGAATCTAAAAACAAGTTACGGTCATGTTGTTACCGTAGCAACGTTGAGTTTTACCGCAAAATCGTATTGCAGTCTAGAACCGGACTCTATGGAAATAGGCCTTTACATTGTTATTACCGTTTTTACTACAAGGAACGTTACGGAGAAGAAAGCATGGGATTAAAGCCTAAAGTTAAAGCCTAGAATGAGCTTTAGTGTTGCAAACAGACTTTCTCCTATCTCGATTCCTTGGCTAACGGTGGCATTTAAATTATGCACACAGTTACTGAGAAATGGCGCAGAAGTTTCCTTATTTTGGCTCACAATTTATTGCATGGATACTCCTTTTCGACTGAATACTCTGATTTGACTGCGGCATTATTTTCTAAATCTATTTCTCAAGCGCAAGTAAGGTTTAAATTCTCCGATCTACGCCAGGGGAAGTAACATTATGCACATACTGTTTTCATAAAAGAAAATTTTCACCTACGGCGTTCCCGGAAGCGTATCCGTAGAAACTAGAATTTAGGAAGTTTAAACTTCGGAAACGAGTACAGCAGAAATGAATCCGTGTGGATACTACTCCGGGGAAAATTATCCGAAGGAATGCAAACCTTAACATATAAATTCATATTTGGTGAAAACGCAAGTTTTTGCCTACAAACAAACAAAACTCGAAGATTTTAGGTCCATGTTTCTATGGCAACGTTTGCACTTCCATACGTATCAACATCCCCGTACAGACTTCCGTTCGGACTTACATCCAAACGTGTTGGTTACCGCGTAAAAATATGACAAGTTTTCAGTTCCCCCGGTTACGCTTCCGGGAATCAAGCTCTCCTTCGATAGGAAGGGCGAAGCCGTGGCCGACATTGCCGGCCACTGCAGCCAGGAAGGCAATGGTCAACATGTCGGCCACGACTGTCGGCCGTGGCCTTTTGTGACCACACCAAGGCCACAGCTTCTCAATTGAAACATAATACCACTTCACCGTCTGTTATTATCAAGTATGTTGGTGAATTGTAAAGATATATTTAGACGGGGATCTAGACATGAATAGGATGGTTTAGAGCAACTTAAAAAATCGTTAGATGACATACGATCATCTTGTTCCAGCATGGGGATCAACTTCACCTTCTCCGAAGCCATATGCCCTCTGTATTTTCAAATTAAGTCTGTAATACTCTTTGTGGTTCGCGGCACATTTTGAATTAATATATTGTGGAATTGCAGAAGGAAGTTAGCAGTTGGAAGGATGTGACGCTAGTATTAAGGATTCATGAGCATAACTGTGATTTCTGCCTGCCTGTGATACTGTTCACCCTCTTTTGGTGAGATTCAACTTCTTGCATGTGGTGTTGGAAAATGAAACAAGTATGCATAATACTTTCAATGTAATCGACCGCTTCAATTAACTTCTTAATTTTGTTATTATTTTATTTTACTGTCGCCTCTGATATCAGAATTACCGATACATTGAAGAGCAGCACGCAGACCGATTGATGTGCAGTTTCAATGGTGCTCAAATAAAGTCATACTTACATTTAACACTTTTATAAGAAGATTTCAATCTTTACGAGCAGAATTCTTTGAAGGAATTTGAACTTTCGCTCGGCCACGGTGTATCGGTGCAGCAAATGCGGTTTTGGGACGGAAGCTGGAAAGAACGACGCACACTTTATATTGTGAAAAAGCCACTAGACGGAACCATGGCGATTCCAACAATTTATTTGAGGAAGCTCAACCTCCTCCAAACACCGGTCTGCTGTGAGGCGAAAGGGAGAGGGAGCTGCAAGCAAGTGAGGAATTAACATGGCGGTTCTGTATATTAAGGCGAATGCAAAAGAGGCGTGAGGCGGTTGGCTTATTCAGCGCGGCATTCCGCTTGTGCATGCAACACAGGAATATTCCTCCCTCCCTTTCCCAATTCACTCTACCTTGTGAGTTATACAGAAGCTAAGTTATCCGCCATTTTACTTTGGCAGGCACACACGCTATCCAACTTCCAACCAAATAATCATCATTTGTTGCAGTTAAAATTAACGTGAATGAATTTTACACTCCGGAGAACAACAAAACCAAGATTAACAAGGTTTTTAAAAATGAAATGCTTACATTCTGCTTTAAGAGATTGCAGTTTATTGTTTCTGCCTTTAAGAAGCTGAATTTGACTGGTCATTAATATGCATTAATATGCATCTAGACATACCCGCGGCAATCAAAGCTGTACCAATATCACGGACGACCTTCCTACATACTGTTGACACGTCTTTCGAATTGATGCAAAATTTTCGTGAGCGTCTACTTGTCTCTGTTCAAAGTTTCGGTAACGGCGTCAAGGAGTTCCTTCATCTTCATAAGGGAAACGGACTCTGGAATGGCAATTGTAAATAATAGGCTATTGACAATTACAAAAGCGCAAAGAAGGTTCTAAAATAGAAATTTACTGGTGTCAACCGACATTGTTCGCTGATCTGATAGTTCACTGGGGACAGGAAGACGTAGTTTAGCGCGAACAACATTGAAAGATTGCTTTTAACTTCGTAAGCAAGACAAGCGCAATGCATTCGAAAAGCATACGGTAAACTATCTTAACATTAGCAAAAAAATATCTACCGACTAGGTAACTCAATTATGCCATATATAAAACAAGTCATATATATACACTGTAGGGTTAATGTAGACAGTGCAAAGGCTTAAGGGGCTGCTTCACAAGAAAGAAGGTGAGATTCAAACAAGGATGAATCCGATTCTACTGTGTCACAGAATGGGCACGCAAATGAAGTGCTCGGTCTAGGCATTGGATTGTCCTTCCGACAGATCAGCGCATTTGACGGCGGCAAAGAGGATCGATCAGTTATGCGACTTATTCCAGCTGTAGTTCCACATATCAGGGACTGGGAGAGATGATAAACAGCTGCCTCCTCGCTCGGAAATTCGGTACGACATATCGAACAATGGGTACCACGATGAATGACATCCTCCAAATGCACCACCTTATTCATGTGACGCTCTACTTGATACAAGCGACCATTTCCAATTATACA
Source organism: Sminthurides aquaticus (assembly GCA_906901655.1). Taxonomy (NCBI): domain Eukaryota; kingdom Metazoa; phylum Arthropoda; class Collembola; order Symphypleona; family Sminthurididae; genus Sminthurides; species Sminthurides aquaticus. Next base: position 3,064,284 of record CAJQTT010000001.1, read on the forward strand.
TTCCTCGCCGTTAAAGTTGTGATGGCCACAATGAAAACCTTGTTGAATGGTCGCAGGCAGTTCTTTATCCATGCTCTTCATGTTAAAATGGGTTAAAACCGAAGTCGCTGGCATACCATCTGACCGATGCAGAAATGAATGCGAAACCGCCTGTCGGTGTTTTCCCAATTCCCTTATTGATTTGCCGACAAAAGTGCAAGGGTGTGACGGTTTCCTATTCCGAGGGCCGCCAATCATAACCATATAAGGACAAGAGAAACGCATAACTGGAAGAAAAGAAGAATCATTGGCTTTCTTGATATTGTACGGATATTACACAGCAAAAGAATGTAGATAATACTGACGGTTTTTAGGACTTGGGACGCGTTTCCGATGCCGATCCCTTAGCTGTGTCAAGTTGAGCCCAGTTGATGCTGATTTAGCCATTGCCCGTTTTATCCTGGAACGCGCTGGCGTACTGACTTTCCAAGCCGAGCAGCCATCAGTTGATTTGCTTGGTCCAGCTGTACAAAAACCTTTTAACGTGGAAATCGTTTTATTGCGTTTGGATCTTGTTTTCTGGACGCTTTCCGAACCTTTCATAGGTTTGATACGTTCCATATGCACCAACCCAGCGGTATTACCTGTTTCATCTACGGAATAAATAAATTTCTTAAGCAGGAATTAACGTTATGTGAAAAAAATCGTGTGCAACGTAAGCAATTACCTTGCACAGGATTAGGAGTTGACTGCTGAATGGGAGCATTTGGTGTGTTTAAGAAGGACAAATGTATGTCCGGAACATCATTACGCAACAGAGTCCCCAAATGAATGATTTCCTTGTGGATGGTTTCAAGACTTGATGCAATAGCCATAGCAGTACCAACTTGAATGGCTGTTTACAAAACAAAAACAAATCATTGCTACTAAAATGCTCATATAGGGTTTGGAATTTCGGCTTTTGTACATACCTTGAGCTTGATTAGGAAATAAATCATCCATCGTGGTGGTCGCAATACCGTCTGAACCAAAAAGCTACAAGGATAATTGATGATGAACCGAGGACCAAGCAGAAATGGAGATGTCACCGATGTCACTATACTCTCCGGACAATATTGTTACAAATGGACGAAAAACCTTAAGTTAATGATAGTAAGGAACTTAGCGAGGAATTAATGCCTATATTATCCAAGGCTCGTTATAGATTTGAAAAACATGCCTTGTTCTCCCGCCGAATTTACGAGTCATGAAAAGCTACCGCGCATGAATACACAATGACTACGCAAAGGTATCCTGCCACAATCCCCTGCCTATGGAGACGCTAAATGTAGGGAGTACATATGCATCCTAACATATGAGTATATCGGACTATATTTTTAGTTTATCTTCATTAAGTACAAACCTAAAATGTTAAGAATGATATGACATGAAGCTTGGAATCCCGGAGGTCATTATTGAACGTTGCCCAGTTATATAAATGATTGATTGGTAATTGAGGTATTGCGTTGGTGAAAATAACAACTTAAATTATTTTTAAGCGAAGCAAAGAACTGTATTGAAGAGCCCAACTTGTCGTTAAAAACTAACACAATTAACCCATTGCGCAGAATTTCATTGTGTACAATTTCATAAATAACATTTTTCAAGAAAATAAACTCTCAGGGGTCATTTTTTATAAAGAGCAAAAGTTAAAATTGATAGTTTCAGTAGAAAATTCATTTTAATCACTTTTGTTATTCTTGTTGTTTGCATCGGCCACGGTCGCAGCCACCTTTTGTCAGAGTTATGTAATTCCTCGATTTAGCCCCCGCCCACTCCCAGTTTCTGCCACAATCGGCCATGGCCTAGTCGTACCCTTCATTGCTCATACCTACACTATTTACTCAAGTCCCTAACGTTCCTCAAATCATTTTTACCTGTCTCTTAATATTTAATATTATAAGAAGCTTCTGACGCGTTTAGGTCCTTTGTTCAGTTGCTTTCGCCACAGCCACCTCGAGACTGTATCAGGTTTTATATTCCGTTGTTCTTTCCCTATTCGATAGCGTAGCGTAACCTCTGTTTGATTTCAGTCTTTCTAGTTTCTTTCTCCTTCTTGAATAGTCGCTTCAATGGCTTGATGAAACGTATATATGCGCTTTTTCCACAATCTTTCTTTCTTACGCGCTTCCTTAAAGGAGAATCTTGTCGCCCTCGTCTCGTTTCCTCCTTGAGTTTACTGTATAAAGGGGGAAGAGAGGAAATCATGTTATGGATCAATCACTACCAGGCTTTCACTACTGTCGTATTTAGAAAAATTCCCACCATCCCTATCAACCATGTTTCGTTCCCACCCAATCGAATATACATGTACATGGACTGGAAACAATGTAGAGAGAGGCAAGAAACATGAAGAAAAGCAAAGGAGCCAATCTAATCGGTCTGTCGGATGTTCTTTGTAAAGAAGCGGTAGAGGAGCGTACAGGTGTAAGTCAATCTACAAAAGTCCTGGTATTCTCACTCTTCTCTCTCCGCAATTTCACTCTTTCTTATTCTGGTAAAATAAAAGTAGTAGTTGTTTAACGGAGCAAACTACAAGAGAGTTAAAAGGCAAAGCATCCATGTAGGCTTCTACAGCCATTCGTTTCTACTGTACATTCCCGAACATTTTCCTTTTCTTCTACGATGTTTCTCAGTTCATAGGTCTATACATACGGTTGATAAGGAAAGAATAAATCTGTACCTCAGGTAGGCAGGCGGACAAGCGACTATAATCCTGATGTGGTGGAGAAGAAAGTTATTTTTATTGTTATATGTCATGGTTCATGGTGATAGGATGAGGACCGGATGCTAACGTAGCACATGATGAATTTCAGTTCGTAGTGGAACGACTTTTCCATTCTTTGACTCTCTGCGAAAAGACGCAGGTATTATACACGTAAGTAAAGTGCTCTCTCCGGGCGGACGGAGGACTAGCTCAACTAAATATCCACTTCATCCACCCTTATAATACACATTTTAGCGGAGCATACAGGCTACTGGAGGTGGAAAAAATAATCGTGACGGCAAAGTAATCTCAGGGCCGTATATATCTTCGATGGAATCAAATTCAATAGCCCGCGCAAGAGGGTGGAAAAGATCAAAAAGACCAAGAAAAGGGTTCATCGTCCCTTGGATTTTATACACCTTTTTAGTTTCAATTCAACCCGTATTTGTCTTACATAATAGACTCAGAATACATAGATTAAAACAAGGGGAAAACATACACAGTCGCATCGTTCCCTCAACACCCCGCCTTGGATTCAATCTAAAACGAGATTATTCTTCTCTCTACGTCTCAACTTAGCCAACCTTTTCAGATCCTCCCGAGATAACCGCCATGCATATACTTGAGAAGTCCAGGAAGCACAAGAGACACTAATGCTCTTCTAATTTGCTTCTAAAAAACTAACAAACCTTTCGTCCTACCTCCTTCCCCTTCTTTGCATGTGAAGCCTTCGGCCATCTCCTCGTTAGATGTAGGGGAAGCAATTCTTTTCAACTTCCGTTTTAACCATCCAATTTTGTCCAATTTTGTCCAGTTCTAAAAGACTCTGCGGGGTGGAAAAGTCAGTGCCAGTCTATAGGATGTCCTCCCGTAGTTCCTTTCCACCGTTGTCCTGCCTTATATGTTATGCCCGTTTTCGGATTTTATGAATTCCTTCCTGCCTACACCTAGAAACATCATCTTCAAGGAAATCGCTATAATTATACCGGAAATAGTTCTTAATTGATTGGCCGTACGAGTTTCTTTAGCACACAAGAAACAGTGTCACCGATAGCATCGGTCCGATGCTGTGTTTAAAAAACGTAAGATTCTGCACTCAGAAGCCATTTGAATGACCTTTACCAAAACGAGCAATAACGAAAGGAAACAGCCATTTTGAATTTCACTAAAAATGATTGTGGACATGCCTTATCGTCTTGATAAGTTATTTCACTTCTATTGCTTGTAGTAGCATTATAAAGCTTCACTCATTCAGTGCTCTAATAACGTTTATTGCAGCAGCGACAAAAGCAAAAGCAGATGGTAAAAGCCTACATGGCTTCCACCCTCCTTTCAACCTGATATTACTTTCATGGCATACTTTCGGAGTAATCAGCTCTCGCAAATTGTTATGCGGCTCCCTGATTACCTGCTCTGGATTTAATGCTTCTACCTCCGGGTCCTTCAACAAACTTTGTATCAAATTCTCTCAGGAAGGTGACTTGATGTTTGAATATGTTTGTTGGCCTGCTCATAACAAAATCCTGCGACCAAGTCTCAGTTGGCTGGTATTTTCTTCCTTAGCTGGATCCAAAGTCAACTTTCTGCCGCATTATGCCTTTCTCTTCCGTTCCACACTTTGTAATCTCTTAACTCCTGGTCACCTTGTCTTAGATTGACAGATTTGTATAGAATATACCAATATTACCCTACCAGTAACTACCTGCATTGTTTCCCCGTCTCTTATTTCGGCTCAGTCCGCGTTCCTATACATAAAAAGAAAAACCAGAAAAACTTCCTGAATCAATAACGTATTTCATCAAGTCGTATTCGTACCAACTCGTGCTGGATCCTCAAATCGCTCCACCCTATTCAATTCGATGCCCTGTAGGTGTAGATAAAGAAAAGCTTATACCGAACTGTTTAGGCTACCTTTTACTGCTACTCTGTATCCTACAGTTTTCTAGCTTTATTTTTTAAATAGAAATTACATTTATCTACAATGCACAGCGAATTCATTCTGTTGTACATAATCTTACCACGTAACCCAACCTTTTTACGCACTACGATCAATAAACTTTCTGACATCGATGTAACTTCCGTTTGGATGAAATAACTTCGAGAGTATTTCTTATGAGCTACTCCAAATTCAATGAGACATTGAATGTTGTAAGATTGACGCGAGGATTTTGTTTTGGAACTAAGGATGCTTGCGTAAAAGTCAGCCCATAATTCTCTTCATTCTCTATACAATAAAAAATTATTTTTATTAATTATACACACTTCATAAATTCTGACACGATTTGTTATAACAGCCATGTTTGATCTTCATAGCGACGTTTTGATTTGCTATACTGCCAAAACGTTGCCGAGTGGAATTCAGTATTCAGTTGACACTTGACTTTAGGGCCAAATAAATATAATATTCATAAATTGGATCGATGTGGATGCAGTTGTCCTGGACGTGTTGTAATGTAGTTCAAGCGACCTCTTCCAATAGAATCCAATCAAGTGCTTCTTCGGAGCTATGTATGTACACATACTGAGTTTTTACCCCATACAAAATATTTGCCAATAGCTAGTAACATTTTAAAACGCATTCATTCACACACTTTGACGTATTCTTTAACTTCAAAACCCCGGATGTTAAGAAGCAGAAATCAGATCATCTCTAATTAGTACCCATTAAACAATACAACATTTACAAAGAGAAACATTTGAGCATCAAACACAGTCTGGTCTAAACGCGATGACTGAGACTGAAACCAACTATTTTTTTTTGATGCACGGTCAATTCGAGATTAAAGGATCGACATTAATTTGCCCAACACTACTTGGCGGCTTCCCATCGACGGAATATCGGTTGGATCCCTATGACATAACCAACAATAATCAACTATGAAATGCAGGAAAACAAATCACACAACGAACTTGTAAACATGAAAATAATAATATCGAAAATCACAAAAGCTGAATCTATCCACACAACAGCTAGGATACCAAACATTCAGCAGCTACAGAACTGAATGCCTACCAAGATACTTTCCCATAGAAGGAAGAGATACTTTAGAAGATATTGCTAACATGTGCAACTACGCAAAGGTCTGACTCGAACTAAAGCATTCACTCATACCGTACTTTAAATGACCATTCAGTTGGGTAGACTTTGACGCAATGTATCTATTACCTACGTTACGTTATTCCCTTTTGTAAGTCATTGCAAACAACTAAATATTGTGAGTACATAAAACGATGCATAATTTACAATGGACAAGTAACACTCACCGAGGCAGGGAAAGACATCATTTGACCTTTGGCTCTTTCTAATTCAATAACCCTGGATCTAGCGTGTTCAGAGCGGTGCCATGCCATCTGCAGTAATTTCTGTGATGCATAGCTTGATCCCTCATGAGCTTGCCCTGCAAAATATATTACACGTCAGAAAACACGATTTCGAAATTCTAAGACAACGATACTAGTTATGAAAGTTGGTACAGCAATTAGTACCAGTTGAAACTTGGGTCAAGTAGTTGATATGCTTCGACATTTCGATTTCAACGAGGTTAAGCGTCTTGAGAAAGTTTTGAGTATGATTATCAAGTTGCTTCGCATTTGGTTTATCTTTGCTTAGCTCTGTCAAAGCTTGTCCTACACAAGATAATTAAAATCAATTTAATATCTTACTAGTTGAAATTCATGATTTGCTTATCGTTTACGGCTGTTTTTACATTGTACCTGCTGTTTGCAGCACGCTCATGATATTTTTTTCAACGTCGTCTAGGGCCTGAAGCCTTTCCATCGGAGCACTCATTGTGATCCACCCGTATCAGGAAGAAATCGACAACACGACTAAATAATAAAAGAGATTAAAATATTGCATTGCAAAAGCTTTTTTGATTTTTCTAAAATCGATTATTGCGGTATTTGCGGTACAGCAAAAAATGAGTGAATAATAATTAGACCTTACTTTTGTTCCTTCCGCTGCAAACTTTTACTATATTTGATCTTCAGCAGCTCTCCTAATGGAATGAATTTTGAGGGGTTACAGTGGTTATCACTTTACTACAGGTGCAACAATTTCGCAGTTAACTGAACTTTTCGTAAATCAAATAATTAAACACAATAAAATGCATATGCATAATAATAATGTGTCTTTAACTTTCCCGCTGAAATATTCGAACCCGGAAAGGCCGAGGCGAGTTGATTTTAGCTGATTGGGTACCGAGCCATAGAAATGAATTCAATGGTTCGCTAGACTAAACGCTTGCATTGGGAGCCCCCAATAATGGGGACTTTCTCCTGCTCAAGCCTGATGAGTTGTATCCCCTCCAGTCTATAACGGTGAGGTCTTCCTTGCAGGTCAGAATTTCAACAATGGTTGCATACTCGCATTTCGGGAGGATGAAATTAAGTCAATTATGATCTCTTCAATCCCTCATACAACCCATGAGCAGGAGATTTCTCTTATGTAATCATAATTAACGGATATCAAAGAGGAAATAAGTCCGACTTCAGGGTATGCATTCATTCGGTGTTGTAGTTTAAACACCTTACAACAAAATTCTGCTACTAGTTTATTATCTGAACATGGGACCCACGCACATAAACTCATACTACAAGTTGTTAAACCCAGAGCAGTCATTTGGCAATGCTCATAAATGCGAAATGGGAAATACATGGACAGAAATCTCGCGTCAGCTTAAAAGATCCCAAATGGGCATTTTAGAGGAGTTGTGGAAATCCGACAGAAGAGGACGGTGAGAAGCGAATTAGATGCTGGAAGAAAGCGTTTATGGGACCTGCAAAGAGAAGATACACTCCCTCAGGCCCAATAGTGGGAAAAGAAAGAGTCCCATTGCGACCCGAATCTGAATCTTAGATGGGATGTTGTTTCTTTAGAGAACAAGGAAAAGGATACAGTATATGGAAGAGAATCCGGTTGCTAGCAAAGCATCCAAGCGGATGACTATCAAAAGAGTAAGGAAAAGAACAAGTGTTGACACAGGGAGTAGGTAAGGAATGAGGTAGGGAGAAATGGTAAGCGCAAACTCGGCTGAGAAAAAAGCGACGGGAGATGGGTGGGTGAAAGTGTTTCAGCCGTCCGCCGCCGCCTTTCACCCTTTCTCCGTCCGCGTTACCGACTCCTCTTGTTCACGTTAGGACGGAGCATCTGGTGAAACGGTGAGATTTAAAGCGGAGGGAAAGTAGGCAAGTTGAGTCGATCCATGCTGGAGGCAAGAGGAGAAAGTTGGAGAAAGTAGATTTGTGAAAGACGAGGAAGAGGGAAGAGAGAAAGGCTGGCGGAAGAGAACGGTGGGAGAAGAGGAAGTTGAAATCAAGTCTAAAAATTGAAAACTAAAGTTTCCCTGTAAAGACGCGGGTGCTCTGCTGCTCCCGCTAGTCTAGTCTCCCCCCAGTGGTGGGTGAGTGCATCTATTCCGCATGCAAGGAACAAAATAAAAATCAATATGATGAGAATTCATCAGATCCGCACCGCACTCCGAGCTTCCTCACTTTCACTCACGTCACCCCGAGTTAGAGTTAGAATCTCTTGCTTACATTAGTAGCGATTCAACCCCATGCGCGCCATACCAAAATCCCAAACATGTAGCACTAATCAATATCAGTACTAGCGAGAGAACGCAACAAGTGTACAATCAAGTCTGGAACAACTTTCACCAAAACCAGCAGTCCCACCACTCCACACTCCGCAGAATTATCCCACTACAAACACACACACACGACTATCACCCGTCCTCAAACATCCTCCAACTTTCTCAGTCTCTCTCATTTAACAAACTTTCTTGCTCAAAACTTTAGAATGGTCCTCTTCAAGAATTTTCATTCTTGTCATTCCCAATCACCATGATAAGATTATTCATCCATCCTTCCCCAAGCTTTCACTTTCCTCCAACAACAAACTCTTATCGATCATAAATCTCAACTATTTCTCCCGTCTCTTCCGTGGTCCTCTTCCCTTCATCTTGAACATCCACTAAAACTAATATTATCCCGACAACTTTCTCCACCGTCGTAGTTTTCTCCTTCTACTACCATTACTACTCCAGAATCCCCGTTTATCTCTTTTCCCTTCTTCTGACCGCAGCACGTTCCACAAGCCCTTGTGCATTCTATAAGCATTATCTGTCTCAAATTAAGTTAAATCAGTGCGTTGTCAAGATGCCTTTGTCACGTCATCAGCTAATGAGATCTGACACCGCAGCAACCCCACCAAGCCACACTCCTCCACGCGGACCTCCTCAAAGACGTTTAAGCCTTCAGCCCAGCATTGGTGTTCCAAAAATCCGCCGATCTCCCAGTCCCAAGAAAAGCCCCAAATCAGTTTATAAAGTCTTGATTCTCGGAGCCACGAAGGTAATAAATATCTCTCACTTTTGTCTCTCTAATTTTCATTCTGCTTGTTCCTCTAGGAAATGCTTATGTTATTGTTATTGTAGCCTCTGTTTTCACTCTTAACCTCTCTTTCTATACCCATTGTCCTGTCCCGTTTTCATACTTACCTCTTCTCGTGCCTTTGTCTCTTTCCTTAACCAATTCATTCGTGGTTAATTTCAAGGGAGCTATACCTTATTTCTTATCATTTCTGTATCATCATCATACAGTTTTCTTTGAATGCCCCTCCTGCTTTCTTCACAATATATAGCTTAAAATTTAGTTTCTTCACACCACATCCAGTTCCAAACAAGCTGAGCTTTCTTATTTTGCTCTAAGTTGGAGGAAAACCGCTTAGTTTCCGACCTTAGCTTCAGCACTCATCAGTTAGCAGAATTACTGTATCTCTGAGAGTGGAGGAGAAAGGAAATGCATGCATAATAATTTCCGCAACCCAGCTCTCATTCATGTATCAAAAATAATTCAATTACGAATCAATATTCTTTATGTAGAGACGTAGCGCTGAACATCTTTACATATCTTTCCCACTCCCTCAAATCCAATCCTATTCCGTGGCATTAGTAAAGGCTTAAGTAAGCCATTACCCAGTCTGTTGTGCGAAAAGCTCCGGGTGAAAGCTCTACACTTACTTTCCCCGCTCTCTTATCCACTAAACCATTTCCCAGTGGTCAGTAAACAAAGCTAGTGTTCTACCCTGTCCATCCACGTTATTTTCAAGAAGGTTACGCTTCACCGCTTCTTCTCATGTACTTATATTGTATATACAACCTTATTTTTTCTTCCAATCCCACTTCAAACGCTCCCAATCCTCCTTTCCTTTTCACTCCGTTAATCCTCTTCAATTCAGCTCTCTGGAAATTGACCAAATGCTCATCCGAATCTCTCATTTACTACATGCCTTCTCTGTCGACCCCCTCCTGCCCCACAACCACAACCCATAAATAAACTTTAGTCCTATCTTGTTAGCCAACGTTTCTCTCTCTTTTCTACCTAACCAAATCTTGGCTTTTAACTTTGCCCTTTCTCATGTAGGAAGAGGATAAGATCGTCGAGATTACACCCCGGCTTACACATTCATTTTACGCTTTTCCTCATCCTTCATCTTGATAACGACATCCGTCCCTATTACCATTCCCCCTTCCATCCTGTCAATTCCTCGTAGAGCTCAGTCCAGCCCAATCTTGCTTGAAATGAATGCAAAATTGAATTTAATCCTCCTTTGCGAAAATTTAGGTTGGCAAGTCTTCAATAATCATACGCTTCATGTTCGATACATTTGATGGGAAATATAAGAGAACTGTGGAGGAATTGCACAGAGCAGAATTTAATGTCGGTGGCTCTGTTCTTACGCTTGATATACTCGATACTTCTGGATCACATGAATTCCCAGCCATGAGGATGCTTAACATCCAGTCTTCTGATGCTTTTATTCTTGTTTACGCTGTCGACGAACCTGACAGCTTTGAAGAGGTGAGTTATTCTCGTTATTTGATATCAGTTGATGCTGGCAGGGGATGTTGGTTCAAGAAACAGCATAAGATTAAGATATCCGGTAGGAAAGGGATACGTTTTCATCCATCTCAATCTCTACTACGTTCAGAGTTCAGAGGTGGATAAGCGCCCTCTGGAAGGGTATATTGGGGGAACACGATTGAACTTGATGCTAAGGCGAAAAGAGATGGAGGGAAGAAAGTTAATCCGAGAAGTCTTTCATGCGTACAATATTGCGTTGTAAACCTCGCATTATTTTCCAGGTCAAAAGCCTTTATGAGCAAGTTCAGGAATCGGCAAAGCACCCAAACCCAGCCATCGTACTTGTGGGTAACAAATCAGACAGCGAAGACTATAATGTCGAGTCCAGTAACGCAAGGGATTTGAGTAAATCTTGGTCCTGTGGGTTTGTTGAGTGTTCCGCAAAAACTGGAGATGGGATTAACACTGTTTTCAAGGAATTGCTCAAGCAAGCAAATATCCAATATAAGCTGAGTCCAGCACTCCGCAAGCGTCGTATGTCTCTTCCATCTGGTAAGTTTTCAGGCGTTGCAGCCTTCCTTCTTGCAGGAATGACATATATTCAGTACATTTTGTGTGACAAAAGAGAACATAACGACTCTGATATTAACAAGATGATTTTCCGGAGTAACTTTTCTTGTTTGGTACTTTTAGGGCAGCAGGGTTCAAACTCTAATCATCACGGACCCGCCTCCCACCACATCACGCCTTCCCAGCTGGATTCATTGCGGGAAAAGCAGAGTGGAAGCAAGAGAAACTCATGTTCCGTTACTTAACCCCAAATGTGAAAAGGAAATGATGCAGGGTGGGATGAGATCTAGAGCTAATCGCCATGCGAGACAAAGGGAACAGTGTAATTGTGCACTTGATTGTCGTCTGTCTCCACTGTTGTACCAAGTTAAACTCCAGTTTGGTGTTTGTCTTATTCAAGCAATTACGAAGCCGCACAGCACTTTTTCACCATCTCAACGATACCAATTGCACATTTCCCGCACGTCCGCAACCCATGTGAGATATTTCCATAAAGCACAACGTATTAAGGAGTTTTCTAGAGTTCCTCTTCAAATCTTAAATAAGCTAAGCGGCCGCTACTACAATTGGCCTAGCCCTTTGAAATCTTTCATTGCGGAATTTTCGCACACATCGTGTCAAAAGCACACATAAATCAAGTAATATGCAACCTTGAACAATCCTTAAGAGCCTAGTTTAATGAAGTTAGGAAAACCGTATTCCTTTTTAGCTGTAAGGTAGTTGAGACGACAACTTGTACAAAAGCATTTCTCTTCCTCTTCAATCACCGAATTATTCACTCCCATTCGTTAGTATTTAACGTAAAAATTAACACATTAAATTTTGGAATGTGAAATTCAAGAGAAGGCTCTTCGTGAACTGAAGTTTACCTAGAGCTGCCTAAATTCGGCAATTCCAATGCGATATGCCACAACCGATCACAATGCAATAAATTTCGCTATCATTATCATCCGTAGGTAAAATAAGGCAATCAAATCAGCTCTTGCTAGCTGGCCACATAAAAGTATTTGAAGCGAGTTAATCCCATAGATTTAGGATGCGCATTATATTGTGCTGTAATAGCATTAATGCATGTAAAAATATGCAAGTTATGTAACAATACAAATGGTATTTATTGTCTGTGTTTAAAACTATATAATTATGATAGCCTCAACTTCTATAACAAATCCAAAACAATAACAATGTTAAAGCATTCATGAAAAACGTGACAATCATTATGTCTACATGAGACGCAACACTTACGCAATCCTACTTCTCTGTACCTTATATACCTTAAATGTTTTCTGTCATGTTAATTGTACACCTTGCCAAGTACTGGCTGAAGCCCTTTGTACCATTGGTTCCTACCCTTACCTTGTGTCAAAAACCCTTACTTACATGGATAATAAATACTGCTTCATAGTTTCAGATTCAATATATTGCGCATCTAAAAATGATCAACTTTTTCTGGTCACTATTTTGTAACCATGGACGGAATCTAGCAGCCTTCGTGAAAAGTTCTACCCTAAATACATATATAATTCTACGTTCTTGAACGAAAAATTGAGAAAAACATAACGGATGCAAACAGTTGCGTATTTCTAGAAAACCATTAACTGTTCAAGATAGTAGAGCAACCTCCTCTCAAGTCATGAAGCCATGCATTGGCCAAATGTATTAAAAATGTAAAAAAAATCTTACGGTTAAGAAAGATCAACTGCCAAGTTACTGATAAAGCTTGCCATGACATTAAAAAATAACGGATACCAAGCTAATATTCACAATTCACCGGGAATGGCTCTATTAAACATAATTATGTGTTTCCGAACCAGGGTTCGACATTCCTCCGAAGCCTGTCTCATGCATTGGCATCACGGGCTGATCGTCTCCTCCGTCCCAGCTTCGTTCTTTAGCATCCTTAGTTTCGCCGTAAAGAATAGCGCCTGCAAATGCGTGGACGAACATTGAAACGATAGCAAATGCAAATCCCCAAGACAAATAATTGAAGCTAGGGTATGGCATCCAGTCCCGACGGTAACATTCTCCACCAAAAATCGACACCGACAAAAATATGAGAACCGCTAAAAGCAAAAATAATCCACATATAAATATTCTGAAATAAGGCATAAGAACCATAGAATTCATACACGAGTGCTCAAAAGAAACAAAACATTTACCTGCAGCTGCATTCCCTGCCGCAGAAATCATGGTCAAGAGCCATTCACTTCTGCGAACAAGCTGCAATGGCCAGCGGGTAACCAACAACGCCAACAGAAACTGCGAGCCGAACGAACTCATAAATGCGAGCGTGAAGAATGCTTGAACTGTCATAAGCCAACCTGTAAAACAGTTAATTATAGTATGTTACACAGACTTTCTCCAAATATAGTATAATCGATCTTCCCCGGAACTAATGTAGCGTACCAGGTAAAAGCCACTCTCTGATAATCAAAAAATCCTTCGAATACACGTAGTAGCATCCCGAGAACAACTGGTCGTACTGGAAGTTTGGATGCCGATACCTATCAAAACAAAACTCCCATAACCCCATCCGTTTGAAAGAGCTGAACGTGTATTCCCATGATACCAACCAGTACGGACTGAAAGTACATTATTTAAAATATTAAAATTTACTCAGGCCATGAATTTCTTGGATAAGTGAAGTAAATTCCATGATGATTCGTGTTTCAAAGAGGATTTCGGATGTAACTAACCTTGCAAACGAGAACAAGAGAAACACGCCAGCGATGTATGTAAATATACCACCTGTAACCAGCCGGCCTGAAAAGAATGAAACGCATGCAATTAATTCAATTGTATCATGGTTGAAAAACTCTGCATATTTTAAAAATCATAAAGACCACTTGATTCTTACAAAAGGCAGAATTTAATTATTTGTTTGATTTAGTACTTACTGGACGGTTTGGGAATTAATACTTCGAACTTCTCTACTCGAGCCGACGACATACCTGAGCTTGCAATTGCTGACTTCAATCCAATTTTCTTAAAGAGAAGACAGTTTTTCGGTTTAAATTTTAACGAACCAAATTACCGAAACTTCATTCAGTGCCTAACTGACAAACTTGTCAGCAACTATTCTTGTGTTGTGTTTTAGTCATGTATGTAGCAAACGCAAAGAAGTCTTTCCGCAGTTCGGGTGTTGTCTGCCAGGCTGAATCTCCTTACCTGCAATCTTAGCGTAGAAATTTAATGCTGAAAAAATATTCGACAAGCTGTCGTCGCTAATATTCTTGGCGTCAAATGTTTTGAAGTACTCCATAAATTCGTCCCTACCTAAACAGACTGTCGGTAAGAATCATTTGTGTCAGGCTCCTCTAAAAGCTCATTGTTTATCATCCGAACCCATATATATCTTTTACGTTAAAAATGTTAATGAACAAACAAAATAACAATGTAAATACACAACGGTTAGGAGGATAAATAAGGAAGGTTCCAAACACACATCCAAACTTACAACGTTTTTTTCTTCCTGTGTGCGAATTTTATCAAATCGGTTCTAACAACTCGGACAGATCACTGTCGCGCATATTTTCTTAGGGGACGAGTTAAGTGGTACGTTTACTAGAGTTTTGATTACTTTAACGGTGATGTAATATTCTTACAAGTTAACAATGATTTAGTTTCACTAACCTGGGGAGGCGCATTGCTGTGGTAGTGTCTGGTACCTATGTATTAGCTTAAAACAGAAGTAAAGACAGACGCGACAAAAATTGATAACATAAACAGCAGAAGAGATTTTGTCGAATTCATTTCAATATCGTAAATGTATATATTTTGTTTGACCGAGCAGGAAAGAAATTTGGGCCTCACTAAAGAATAGTAAAGAATTGATTGAATCTAAGAGAGGATTCTTTGATTTGGATGAAGTGTCCGCGGAGCAAGCGGTTACGTTTTGGATTTTACCAATCATCACGCTTAGGCTAGGGTTACATTTCTCTGTAATAGTGGATTCGTCCCTTGCTGAAAACTGGAATCGTACTACTAACTATAACCTTTCTAGGAACAATTGAGTTCAGTATGGAACGAATCGTTCCAGCAAATATCCGGCAAGATGCAGAGAAACAGAATGTATTCGCTCGAAAATCTACTATTTTTGAGTGTGAGATATGTATGGATACATTTACGCAACAGCTTAAATTCTTCGAACATCTTAAATCCCATTACGATAGAGAGAAAAATACGGAATGCGTCGTCCAAGAAGACGAATTGAGATCCGAAGATGGAGCTGCTTCCTCCGAACTTCGGTCAGGAGAAAGTGCTGCTGTTTTAAGTGATTATCCCAGTGTTGTAGAAGCCAATCCCATCTCAAGTTCGACCAATAACCCTATCCAATCCGGTGCTGATATCCCGAATACCACCCCATCGTACGCAGTACAATCTGATAAAAACTTTGAAATATGTTTAATAACTCCACCAGTTCCTGGCACATCTAGACTGCTGACAATTGATACGGCTAAAGACATAACTATATGTTCTAATTGTAGCTGCCATTATGTTAAAAGTGTTGCTCATGTCTGCACATCTTCAAGGAAACCAGTGACGCGTGCTTCGCAAATCCTCCCTGAGAAACAGATGAAATCTCCTAACCGGAAACAAAATGATCGGAACAAGGTAATTATTTCATGCACGCTTAACGGTTTAATTCTGGTTACAATAAGTTTTATTTGATACTCAAGCTGTTTCACTGAAGAAGCTGATTCTGATTCCTTCAGGCATCCAAGAAAGATGTTCTAAGAAAATCTAAAAATGCTGCACCAGCTACTAGATTAGAGATCATTGAGATTAATCCGGATGGGAATGAAGCTGTAGAAGAATTGGACGAAGAAGATATTTGCCAGTATGAGCTAGAAGATGAGGGAATTTTGCCTGAAAACTACGATGAATACATGAGCGGTGAAGAAGAATATCCCTCTATACCTAATGATAAATCTGAGGATAAATCTAAGGGCAAGAGATTAGGTCATAGAAGATCTGAGGTCCTAAAATGTCCCCACTGTCAGCGTGTGTTCAATCACAGAAATTCTCTTGTATATCACCTGAGAAGTCACACTGGTGAAAGGCCACACTTGTGTCAGATGTGCGGGAAAAGATTTTTTGCCACATCAGCGTTAAAAGTAAGATCTCAATTCTAAATTACACCGATCAAATACAAAAGAGGTGTCGGAAGGTGACAATATTATTTGAGACTCAAACATTCCTCTAATGAATACGGATTTAAATTTTTGATATTTAAATTTCAGGTTCATATGCGGTTACATAGCGGAGAGAAACCGTACAACTGCGAAGCATGTGATAAAAGTTTTCGGCAGTGGGGAGATCTAAAATATCACAGAATATCCATACATTCCGACATTCGGCAGTATCAGTGCGAATTCTGTGGGAAGGACTTCGCGCGAAAGTACAGTTTGATTGTCCACCGTCGAATACACACGGGGGAGAGGAACTACAAATGTGAATTTTGTATGAAGTGTTTTAGAGCTGCTAGTTATCTCCAAAATCATAGGAGGATACATACGGGAGAAAAGCCTCACGCTTGTTCAATCTGTGGGAAACCATTTCGCGTCAGGTCCGATATGAAACGACATATGGCTTCTCACAGTCGCGAAATTCAGCATTTAGTTACGAATACTGAAAGATCTGTTGGAGAACAGGAACCCGTGGGAAAAGTGAGTTAAAGAATGAACCGCCGAAATCTCTCCCAGAGTTCGTGATAATGCATCATTGTGTAGCAGCCTCACACTGAATCTTACATTATTTTCAGGTTTTAATCAGAAGGTCTCAGCCTTCTGCAGCAAGCACAGGTAAAATCAGTGCATTTGAACGATCTGGGTCCAGTGAAAACGAAATATATCGAAGTACAAATGAGGAAGAAGTGGAAACGGTGACAGTGTTGCCTGCTGAGGACTCGCCAATCACATTTACCCCTGAAGAGTATCAGACACAGTCTAAGGTGGCAACCCTGTATTCTTGATATGTAAATTAAACTATCCAACTAAACTTATTACCGTTGGTTGGACTTATGGCAAACTCACACAAAGCTCGGTAATTATTGTAATGTTTGTAATATGTTGAATCTTTTACATATATATAGGGTTCAGTTGCGCCAGAATCCGATGAAACTCAAAGTGGGGTATTCCATCCCGGTCGGAGTAGAGCTTCAGATACAATAACATTAGGTAATAACACTGGAACTTTGTTTGTGTGGCCAGTTTTTGTGAACAATATAAGCTAGCGAATGGGGAATAACTTTGCCACCGCCACCTGGTTTTAAAAAAGTTCTGCCTAAATTTTATAATTCAATTCAATTCAAGAATAAAAATGCACGTGGGACTGAATATTAATTTCAGAATTATGTAAATGTTTCTCACTACCGATTTTATTCATCGTGGTATTTATTCTACACGCAGCGAGGTCTTCTTCCTTATCTTTATTAATGATAATTCTGAAATTCTTTCGCTTTGTAGATAACAAGATTCTGATTTCATTGTTTCTAGGTGAATTTTATTTAATCTACAAGGCTGCTATGAAAGTTTAGATATTAAGTTGTCAGCAAAAAATATTTAAACTGTAACACCCAAGAATCCGAATACGTTTCCAATGATGGTTTGCAAAAAGTTTTGCACTCCAAACAACAAGTTCGGAAGGACACGTGTAATGGGTCCGAAAAGTTGGTCTGGAATTCCGCTAGCTTGTGATTGACGGGCCAAGGCAGTAACGGTGTCAATAGCACTGTTAACATCGCTTGGAGCTCTTACTTCGTTGCGGCGGATGAGCTGTAGAACTTCAACAAATTGGGTAGGCATATCAAGAAGGAGAAGTCTGGGCATGTAAGCAACAACACCAGCCAAGCTAATGGTCTCTGTAGTAATAGCTCTTGTTAGAACAGCTACAAGATACAAGAACATCCATCCTTAGATTCATATACTTTTCCAAAACTTTTAAGCGTGACATTGTGCTCTGTTAGAAATTTGATCGCTTTACCAACAGCATTGGTGACATTGGCTCCTCTGACAGCCGCATTTTGGGCTAATCCGTTCAAAACTTGGATCAAGTTCAATTGCAATCTTTGAGCGGCAGCGTCTTGCGCTTGGCGAAGTTGCTGAACATTTTCAACTTTCCATTGGGCTTCCTTTTCGGCTAGAGTCTCTGCTTTTGCAATCTACAAAAAAGGTGATCAAGATAAATTTGGGAAAGTACCTTGTAAGCAAATAGACACTTCAGGATCGTGAAACCCAGCCAAGCGAGAGAATTTCGTGGAAGTCGAGATTTACTAACCTCAAATGCACCATTGAGCCTCACCTGTAGGCACATGACGATGGCCAACACTACTGCGTACTTGTTCATCTTTAAGTTGTAATCGTTTGCGAATGCTCCTAATACTCCCACGAAAAAACTGAACTGGACAATCCATACACCGTCGCTCGTTGGTCTTATATACCTGTCATTTTAGCAGACGCTTCATCAGGGCTCGCATTTCCATATTAATCAACCCATGTGAGAGTAATTGTATGTTTCGACTCATAATTATTCATTTTTCCCTAGTTAGTCCGCTCTAGCAGAAGGAAGCGTCCCGCTGTTTAATGATTGAATACATGTAAGCTCCACGCTCATGAATGAGTCATTAGCCTAGCGTAATGCTTACCCAAAGATATCAATTTCTCCGAAGTATTTAAGTCTCAATGCTACTTGGATACGCTTGGTTTCTTCATGTACTAATATTAAGCATATGGATTTCTTTGATGCTTATACTTGGTGTGAATGAATTCATTCCATTACTCGTGCAGGAGTTTTCCCTTTTCTGGAGTAATAATGCGCTCAACACTAGGATACACAGTAACCACGGAATTCACATGCTCGTATCTGTCAGCAGATTTTTGGAAAGCCAGTTCACTGATTCATAGAATAAACAGAAAAACTTAGATGATACTCCGCGATTAACTCACCACGCTTTTGCCCTCAATTGACCTTCATTGTGTGTAAATTACAACAAATGGGAAACGTGGTTACACAAGAACATTTCGGTGGAAACGTACACTGAAACATTCTGATTATTCAACAGTAAGAAATTGTGATGAATCTTTTCACGCTTGTGCATTGTATCAAAATTTCATTGTAGTCGAGAAACTCAAGCATCGCCTCATTAACATATCTATATAACCCTTAAATGCCGATTAAGGTTTTTTCAAAAATTGGAAGAACTTAATTATTAAAACTGAAACAGACAAACAATATGGTCTAGAAAACTTCTTGAACTTAACACGAAAAGCTGAACTGAGCTGTGCCATGAAGTTGAGCAACATGTACATGCGGTGTGTTTCAACCCTTATTTACATTGCTCGAGACATCTAAGCATGAATCCGAAATATAATACGAAGATGAGTCTGGAATCCAAGATAAAAGCTCAACGTAATAGTATTTTCCTCTCTGAAGCCGGGTCGATATTACTTTTTCGAGATTTTTGATCCTTGTACCTGCAAACGATTGATGCGTTTTAGAATTATATAATTTCAAGCCATTCACATCAACGCACATAGCTACTGAAGTTTGCTTTGCAATGTATTTACTTTTAATTTTGCAGGTCACACTTCCTAGGGGCAGGTCGAAAAATTCACTCGGTACTTTGCGAATCGTGTGCCGCTGGTCCTTAAAGAAGAGAATTTCGCCGCTGTCCACACAGAACACGTTATCGATTGTCGCTCTGCTCGCCCGTTCCCATTGGCTGTTTTCCACATCACCTTCGAATGTAAATATAAATCTGAACCAGAACACCCCGGTAACTACAGAAAAAAAATAGAACGTTCAAAACTTCGATTATTTAAAACATTGGTAGCTCTTACCACGTTTGACGATAAAAAGCGCATCTCGCGCTGGACAATATGGAGATGGTTTCACCGTCTGAACATAAGAGGCAATTTGGTCTTGCAAAATCTTGTTATCTCTGATAAAAGATTGCGATTGTACATTCCTGAATTGAACTATATTGTTGGCGGGGTTCACGTCACAGCACAGCATTTTGATAGGGCCAGGAGGAAAATCCGTTGTCGGATAATTTTGTGTATGTACCGGCAATGCTCCATCTGAAAGTTGAAGTAGGTCTGACACATCAATTACTCTCGCTATAATCTAAGACGTTTTATAAGCTTACCGTGACATGCGTCATCATCAGTAACTGTAGTCTTGGTAGCGACTAGTTTTTCCCATTTCCAGAGTGCACAATCGTTAATTAAAGCGAGTAACTCCTGACCGGAGCACTTAACAAGCTCTACTTCATATAAATAATCTTTTGACTTTTTTGCCTGAAATTCGAGAGAGATGAAATTAGCCACGTTGCAATTCTATTAAAAACGTATACTCTGATCTTACTCGTCTCAAGCATCATTAAAAATACCAGGTTGCTCACCGACTTCAACTTAAATGTTAAGCCTTTGACTTGAAAAGATAACGAATTTTTCAATTTCCAGCTGGTGAGTTTTGGCAACTCTACCGGAGCATCTTTAATCAAAACTTCAAATCCGGCAAGAGAAATCTGGAACCAATAAAGTGTACCATTACTATTACGTCTGTTTTTCACACTTTTGAATGGTCAAACGGTCGTAGCTTGTAATCTTACTTTTTCCAGTACAACATCGAAAGGTTTCAAATTGGAGTTAGAAACTATTAGATCACCTCCAAAATCCAGCAGATGAACCTTCGTTTGATCTTTAAACTTTTCAAGGATAACGCATCTTGACATAAAAATAGCACCTGCCTTTCTCTTCTGGTAAACACAAGCGAGTTGCCCGACGCTGGGTATAGGATTCAATGGAACAGCTAAAAAAGCATACACGTTAGTAAACTCATGCCTAAAAATATTGTCTTCTGAAAACGTTGAGGGTATGGCTTACAATCTTTGCAAACATCGTTGATTTCATCCAGAATATTTTCTACTTCCGACTCAAAATATTCGCTGGGAATAAGGTACATTCGATTAGTTGCATCAACGCTCGTGATCTTCATTTCCTTTCCAATATAACAACTGAGATCCTTTTGAGGAAATAGCGCATTAATTTTATCGTATGGAATAGTGGTTTCCAAATGTTGGACCTCCTTTTGAGTCCTAACTGTCTCAAGAGGTTGAGTCAACGATACTTGTTCTTTATTGTGAACTGACAACCCAACAAAATTGACATCAGCAGTTTGCTTCTCCGGCGTAGCAGGGATCTAAAACGATCCAATGCATAACATAAAACATAATGTCATTCATCTTGACTTTCACGTCTTAAAAGTTCTGCCTTGCCTGTTACCTTAATTGGGGTATCTCCTCCTTGCAGCCGCGAACCTCTACCGAAGGTAATCATTCTTCGACCAATGAACCCTTTCTGTACGCTCGGAACGTTTGCCTGCGAAGGGATTTCTTTCGCCGGATCAGTATTTCCTCGGATAATTTTAGTTTCAGCTTCAATTTCAGCCGGGGTCGATATATTCTCTTTGACGCCCTCGACCCTGATCTCAACGTTTCCCATCTTGTCATCGAAAGGAGGTTGAGTAGTTACTGATCCGATATTCTTTTGAGACATGTCTGGATTAGCTGGATCCGTTTTCTTCGCAACAATCGATTCCAAGTCACCGGAGCTATCGGAACCACCGACTTCTTGAGCATCCTCCCCAATACCTTTAGTAGCGACTAGCTCTGTAGGCCTGCAATGGAGAATGAGTACAAACTGAATCCATAAATACTATATATATACACAGGCGTCCAGAGTAATACAAAACACAGTAACCTTACCGTAACAACGGGCACGTCTTTCCACACAGGACTGTATTGCAAACCTTACACCGATACTGCGTGGTAAGAGACCCACAATGACATCGGAATTCTTCCACAGTTTCGTAAGTGCAACAATGGTCATCTCTTGATTCAGTATCGCATAACTGCTTCAAAAATTCAAGTTCTGTAATATTTGAGCTTTTCTTAGGATTACTCGGCACATCCCATTTAGGAGCAGAGGGTTTCCTTGATACTTTGATGCCTTCATCGTTTTCCCAGTCTTCCCAATCATCGGTGTCCCCATGCGTTGTCATATCCGTGTCGACTGGTATACTTGATGATACACTTCAAAACAAGAAAAAAGCACTGTCATCGATGCATATAGCTAGACAAAAATATCAATCTATAAATCTTTCAAACAATAACGGAGGATTTCAAGCTCCATCCTTACCTGAATTTAAAGGCGGTCACAGCCGACAGATTTACACAAGCTGCTAACACTAATTACTGGAATACAAAATATTCATTATATTTGATATTGTTCCAAATTATTAAACACAGTACACACCTTAGAACAATCTGAATTCAAATCATATTCGGATAATGGAACCAACTCAAATCATATTACTAACTTCTTTTGGACAACTCGATCAAACAAACTTGATGTAATTATAACTAAACAAATTTTTATACTTTTCCTTTACTGAAAACAGCCTTCCACCAACTCTTCTTACCTTCGCGCATGCTTCTGCGGAAGGAATGCTTGCTTTCCGCATGTCGTTTCTCCGCATGAGAAATCTAACTGAACTTCTATTGCTTTTAGGTGAAAGTACGCTTGATTCGAGGGTTTTGAAGGTCCATCCCTTAAATGACGTTTACACCCTGCCACTACATTTTCCCTCAATGTACATACTCGCAGGCGGGTGAGAAAAACGTCATTTAAGGGATGGTCCCACGAAACTCTCGAATCAAGCTGCATACTTTCCCAACCTGATAAAAGTTATATTGCATGTATATATACTCCCAACTCACAGACTGTTAGTAACAGTATGCCAGTTGGTACTAAGTTACCACCATGACATATTCAATCCAACAACATTATTCATTATTACTCATCAGGCTAGAGCAGCGTAGCCAACAAAGGAATCTATTTCGGTATGTGCTTTATTTTATGCTTGTTCAACATCTCACAAGAGGGCTCTTGCGCAAGCGTGGCTATAGCGTGTGATTTCGTAAACGTTATATGTAATTTATACACATAACTCCAAAAACGTTTTATACCAAACACTTAAGACAGCCGCAACAAACCTCTGCAAGCGCCATCTGCGTGATGCAATGTAGGAGGCATTGAGGTAGGCGTAGCGTGTGCTAGACCCCCAAAAAATGGTACACATATAATTCCTTCGTTTGAACCTTGTGCAAATAATATGTTCGGTAATAAACGACAACGGCCCGGTTTCAAGAGAAAATCCAACTTCCGTATATTTCATGAATTTAGGTGGATGGAGGTTTAAGGCGATATTATAAACGTGGAGTAAATAAAAAAAAGGCGCCAAAAACCAAAGGAATAAGAGCTTCAAGCTTTTTTTATCTGCTAAGGAGGGAATAATACTCAAACTACTAATAACAAATGCTCCGCCTTCCCTTCGGTTGTTAGGAAATGTTAATGCTACCTTCTTGGGAGAACAAAGCCTGTTGCTCGCTTCAGCTTAAGGGGAACGTGTAGTGGGATATCATGATCAGCAAGAGTAAATGCTAAAAGAGTTAGTGCATGCTGTGTATATTCTTTAAGCTGGTACGTCTATCCGCGGAGGCCGCCTTTATCTCTATCTTCCCTAAACGAACTTCAAGGTCTCTTCCATCTCAGCGTAATTTGCGTGAAGCCCATTGCATCATAGTTCGATGATCCTGTCTGAGGTATGCATGAGCAGAACGTGGGGGAACTGCTGGTATGTGCAATACTGCTTCCCCTCTAAAAGCTAAGTAATAAGTATACGTTTAAGCATACGGTAACACGGATGATTAATACAAATAATCCAGTCAATATTACTACATGTTTCAATTCTGAGTTTAATAATGCAGACCAGAGTTAATTTTCCAATGATAGCCAATTTTAAACATACTCTAAACAGAGCAGAGAAATCAATTTGTAGGCATAATTTTCCTAACATGTAGACAGAAGTATGAAAAAAATGATTGGTATGCAAAAATTCTAACGATTACTGCTTGGAGAATGTGTTCACGCGGCCTTGCTGCTGAGACGGTGCAGTTCGACTTGGTCTAGGTTGACCAGGTTGGGAACCGGTGGGTGCAGCGCCGTAAGGAGTCGCAGCTGCAGGGTAGGCAACGTTGTGAGAAGAAACATTTTGAGATACGTTATTGGAATAGTTATTGTAGCCTCCACGACGCTTGGGTCTTTGGTTCCGGGAGTTCGCATCGAATACATTCGATTCTGCAATCACAAACATACATCAATACACTCAAGTACTGAGGTTTGAACTACTACACGATGCAACCTCAGGATAATATGATATTATCACCACTTACCAGAGTCTGTTTCGGATCTATCGTTACGGTAATCGTTTCTATAACCTCCGCGTCCATTTTGATAGTTACCACGGTTTCCTCTCGGTGCTCCTCGATCCCGAGAGTATCCGTTAGACATGCCACGGCGCCCCCCTCTGCCTCTGGGATTCATGTTTCCTCTGCCATTTCTATCGAACACGTTGCCCGCATCACCTGCAACCATCAACCATTTTAATCCGTGATTCTATCATTGGACATATGACGCCGAGAGAAATAAAAAGTAACATTACCTCTTCCGTTAGTGTCGTCAGGATTGGGTGCATTGCTGTTGGCAAAACCGGAGTTGGGAATAGCGTTATCCCAGTCTTCTTCGTCTTCATTCTTCGTATGGCGATTAAGACTCATGTCGTTCAAACGGGCATTCATGTTTTCAACGGAGTTGGTATAAACATTTTGATTCCCTCCTTCCTGCTGCTGCGCTTGCAACGGTGGCGGAGGAAATGAAGATACTGCAACAACTGCCGGGTCCATATGAGGCGATGCAATATCTATTTGAGACTCTTGCATGAAGTTATATGCTGATTCCTGCAGAAAGTGCGAATTAATTAGTCATGATCCTTGAATTACCTTACTAGTAAGTTATGTGGATCTCGAATACTGTCAACACGATCCACGACTAACCTGCTGCGAATGAACGATTTGAGCTGGTACAGGATCTATGACTGGAACTTGCGGAACGGTGGGTGAAGTGACGGGTGGCGCAGAAACATTTTCGGCAGGGATAGCTTCATCTGTGATGAGCGTTGATCGTTTCGGATCGAAGTACTCACAGGATGAAATGGAAAGTAAGAGAGCCTGGATTTCCTTGTAACTTTTTCCTGCCACCGGTTTAGATTTTCCCTCTAAGAAGACAAACACAAAGTAAATTTTCACATCCTGTGCAAACCCCCATGATTTCTTGACAGTTAGCAAGATTAATAGCTTACGGAATAAAGCACTTATGTGCTCTGCGGCAGTTTCCAGTAACTTCGTGTATTCAGAACTATCCTTATCGGGGTTAATGAGGGATGCAAATTCTTCCAAGCAGCTAAGATCTTCCTGAGTTAATTTAACCGTGCCTTCGGCGCCGTTAAGAAAATCTTGGCGCACTCGTTGGTTACCCTGTAATCAAACCCGGAATATTTTTACTAATGTGAATGCAGTTCCCGCAATCCTGACTGCGTACAAATAAAACTTTCAAAGAAATGACGGGTAACTTACAAGGATTTTCTCAAGAACATTTTGGAAGTGGAGTAATTGCCGGAATCGTTCAGTTTCTACTACAGCTCTTTCCGCTACTTCTCTTTTCTGTTGTTTTCGGTAAGCGCGATTCGTTTCTTCCCCAATCTGTCCCAATTGTTTCACTAAATCTCTCGAGAAATCAAGTTGCTGCACAACCTCGTTATACTTGGCTACAGCAGCAAGCTGATCCGCATTCAGTTCTTTCCCTTGTTCTTGCTCCTGCTTATAGGAATCCAACTTGCCCTAAAGTCATGAACCCCATCATTAGTCCATTATCAAAATCTCTTTTCCAATTGACCAATCTACACGTATTTCGAACGTTAATAGAATTAATGGACATAGCAGCATCCAGCCTTACTTTTCTCTTCTCCAAGTTTCGGATTTTGTGTTCCACAACGACGACCGCCTGTTTAAATGACTCCAGGAAGTCCGCGTGCTTCTCCACTTTCACTGAAGCCGAAGGCATCTTTCGCTTGGTAATTTTATAGGAACGAGAGTAATACTTAATTAACCAAGGTTTTTACTACAGGTAAATGCCCTTCTCCCTTGAATTATGAACACTGCAGGATTACCTAATAAAAGTCAAGTAAATAAAAATTATTCATCAACAACTCCAATGACAAACTACAAGATTAATTCCTCCTCTCCTCGCCCTTCTGAAGCAGTTATTGTGTGAGGTAGTGGCCCTAAGATTATATTATATATACCCAAAGCTTATTATTTTAACCAGTTGTTTTCATTTTCCGTTATATTGTCTAGCTTAAATTCCAAGTAATATAATATTTATCACAACACCCATTACTAACAAAATAATACATTACGTCAGCCGTGACTCAACCTAATGAAGCCTCTAAATTCTAGACACTTCTGATAATCGTATTAAATCCTGTGATGTGATCTCAGGCAGTCAATCCACACTCACTATAGGTGGTTAACCAAAGTCTTCATTGTAAAAAATCCAAATTAATTAACAAGTTCTACTTCTAACGTTTAAAATTAAGTTTTCAGGTGCACAAGCTCCCAGCTCGGTGGATGCAAATTTTCTTTGTCCAAATTAAAAGATGTTCACATTTCCTTAAAGTTTTCCGAACAAAGAAAATATGCATTCAAAATTTCCTTTCTCGCTTCTGAATATTTTCCTCGCCGGGCCGGCAATATCCTTAAACTGGGCTAATAAAGGTGGCCTTAAATGCAATTTATACTTTCAGATCAAATTACATTGTATCTAGTTGTCGTTTGAATTGTGCTCAAGTTCGCCTTAACCTTCTGCTTAATGATTTCCTTTTTCTCCTCACCAAGTCAGTCAAATGAAGTAAAATGGAAAAGAACTGCTTATACGGCACGCTATAGCATATATTCCCGAAATAAAACAACTTACCAGGGAGATTGAGATGCAGAAAAAACGATGGATCCTAACGGAATTTTTCGTGAATCTTTAGTCAAATTTTCAGGGTGACCGGTCCCGAAGATTTTCCGCGTAAATTCGCAATGACTCTGGAACTAACTGACTTCTAGGTAAGGTCTAAAATCGTTCCGTCCGCCTATGGATCTAGTCCTCCGCACAAATCCGCACACTGCCTGATTCGAGTAAAACTTTCCAACTCCCTCGTCGGCACTGTATCGCTCAAAAAGCCACGGAAAATACATGTATAGTATATACAGACACACACAAAGGCAGGAAGAAGTATTAGGAACGTCCACAATCATCTCCCTGTAAACTCTCACTCTCGTTCTATTCTATTTAGTGCTTCGTCTGGAATCATTATGCACAGATCCTGCAGCCAGCAGCAGCGGTCCAACATGAGATTGAGAATTTAAGGTTCCCGTACAGCCTTGTCTTGGTCATTCGCCCTAGAGAACATCCCCGCCGTAAGAAACTATATAGCTTCAGATTTGAGATGGCTTGGCATACCATGCAAGAAGATTTTGCCGCAGCACTTACTACGAGTACGTCCTTTAGCCTTTATTCTGCTAAGCATGGATGTAAAAACTACATCATGCACGTATACAATACAAACAGATTCGACGACTCGTCCACAAATTGCGGAAGAAATTTTAACGAATCTGTTGTCTACTGGTTTGACTCATGTGGCTCTTTCTGGAAGAAATCTGTCACAATTTTTAGCCGACATCTTAAAGAAAAGTAAACACGTCGCTATGTTGAAATTGCAAAATGTCGAAAACTGAGTAAAGCATATAAACTAACCCGTCCACCCGGCACATACAATAAATTCCGTTTATTTCGCAGTCATTATTATTTTAAGCATTTGCACTGATTGTGTTCGCTTTCGCAGTCGATTAGAAACTTCTACATGCTCTACCGTTCATTCATATTTGCTTTCTCAAACTAAAAAAACAATAAATTCGGCATACGTAGGTATACCGTACATCGTGGTGAAGAAATAACCGACATGACCTAGTCATGACGGGCAAAATATTCTTTCTAATCGTTGTCAGGAAACTCAAGTGCGGAAGATATGGCTGCACAACATTGTGTCAGCAAATTGTCATTTTTTGAACCATTAACCAAGAATATGAGATACGAATGCGGCCACATCATCCCACGCAACTAAATCTTGTTCATTTTCACCTACTTTCAATAGTGAGGCTATAAATGGGTGTTCCAGCAAGTTCCTGTGATACGGCCTCTCTAGGTAGTTTTGCTTCAAACTGTAGGGAAGAATAATTAAAAAAAGACACAGAAATTGAGAAATATATACGTGTAAATTGCATGCGCACATGAGAATGAGTTTAGGTACACGTACCATTGAAATAAAAAATCCCGGATGTCGCTGGAAAAGTTTCCGTTAGCGGGTAGTTTTGGTGGATCACCCTTTACAACTTCTTTGAGCTGCTCGAAAGGGGTGCCCCATCTACTATAGGGGAATTCTCCGGTGGCTAATTCCATTAATGAGATTCCTAGTGACCACACATCCGAACGGATGTCGTAATTACCAGTATTTCCTACAGGGTCAATCCTTTCTGGAGCCATATAAGGTTTGCAGCCGGCATCAATCGTTTTTGCAACAGAGTCGGCCGCTAAGTTTCCCGATATGCCAAAGTCACAAATTTTTATCATCCCATCTTTGGATACTAGTATATTTGAAGGTTTTACATCACGATGAATAACTCGAAGTTTCCTGTAGAGGTATTCCAAGGCACGAACGACCTGAAAGTAATTTCAGCCAGAATAAGGCTTGATTTCATTTTATTTCTTGTATTTCGCGTTCTCTAAAATCACTTGTTTGCTTACAGCATAGGCTATTTTCTGGAGGATGTTTTCCGGTATTACTTCTCCTTTTGTATAAACGATCGGGTAAAATTTATCCAAGGATGTATCCATGACTTCCATGCAAATCCAGACGTCTCCCTCTCTAAATAAAGCTCCAAAAAATTGAACAGTAAATGGACACTCTGCTGATCTCATTGATATATCTAAGTCCATCAGTACTCTTTTGTGCTCAACACTATTAACAGTCAACGGGATTCGCTGGAATGAAACAAAAATATTAATTCCAAGAGACCGAAAAAAACCTAATTCGGAAACCTAATATGGCATCCATGTGCTCTGGATAGATTACCTTAACTGCCATTTCCATACCAGTTGGAAGGTGTCTCATTTTTTCTACAATACCATAAGCTCCTCTTCCAAGCTCTAATAAAGGTTCTAGTTCGTCCGCATCCACCGTAACTTGCTTTCCATCAAAATTCATTGTCGTGTGTTTGTCCAGATTCGGGGGAGGTGCACTATTCAGTTTTGAATAAACAAGTCCTTCAAATTCAGTCCCCAGTAATATAGTACTCAAGCATCAGAATTTTCAGTTATAAGAGTATTTACATGGGTTCTGGAGCAGTCTCAGAGTTCACATTCAGCTTCAAACCACCTCCTCGTCGTTTCGCCATGGCTTGGCAATTATTTGTACAACTTGTGCAAAACAATAATTTAATTCCTGGTCAGCTAAACCCTCTCACTTGACGTTCATTTCGTCAGGTCATGGGCGCGGTGCGAAAGTACGTGCCTGTTTCGAGGGCTTCAATGGGTATATATATACAACTCGAAAAGTTTTACTTAAACCGAATTTTTAAACTCCCGATACACTAGAAATTGATAATTGAAAAGTACAAACTCTGCAGTATAAGAAAAACATACACTAATAAAATAAAAATACGCGTTAATGATATTGAACTTGTCACCTTTGGCCTTTCTTTCGATTCAAAAATCAATGAGCCTTTCCTTGTTATCGTTATTTTATAACGATAAATTTCGTTGGTCTAAGACATTTTTCGTCCCTCAGCAACTGCAAGATCTATAGATAATCCGTGTGAACATTAAATTTAGCACTGCTAATATATGTGTGCTTGCAGAAAATTTTACCGTGAATTTTTTATTACGTATAGTATTTATGCAAAATTAAAAGCTGATCAATGATAAACAAAACAACCCAGCTCTTCACTCAATCAGGTGGAACCCCATAGTCGACGTCGACAGCCGATTTGGTCGCATATCAGCTGGCGGCCAAAAGGCATAAAAAGTTGTACTATCCTCAACCTAAAAAGGATTTATCCTGAATGTAGGTATTTATATGTATACAAGTCTATCATGTGCTGCACACAGAGCAATACGACGGTGATTAGATTTAAAATGCATGATTATTTAGCCGGTAGTTAGCCCGGCAGATTCCGAATTCTCGATGCTGGAGGTATGTATATACCGATCCAGGCTGTGTCGAGTCGAGTGACGTCAATGCACACCAAATAATGCAAAACCTACTCTCTGCCTACTCTCGGCCGCTGTTCAGTATTCTCTTTGAAACGTTTAATCTGCGATGCATGTGCAGACGTCTGAACCTGAAAGCTGATTGGGTAATCAGCAGACAAAGATGCACAAGACTTATGAAGCTTGGGGCGCTCGCGGGTAGCGGATTCATTACACCTGTAATTTAACTGACATGAAAATACAAGAGAAATTACAAATACTGATTGTGATGCCACACGAAAACGGTAAAGACGAAAACGGTTCTATCATCTGTAATAAAAAAATATCAAAGACATATATATATATATATGCATACCAAACAAAGACAAACTATCAAGGGTTGACTGGGGGTTTAGGGGTGCTTCGTTTATTACGCAACTAGCAACTAATATTAATTACAAATTCTAAATCGTTAAGGACTGTTTTCGGTTACACCTGAAAAGACTGAAGCTGTTTGTCTAGAGCCGGACCCACATGTGTAGTGCTCATAATGCTCCCCTTATTATAAAAGGTCTTTAGATTGAGTTCCTCCAAATCGTAACTGTAGCGTCACGTGCTCCCTCACTCCTCACTTTTTCTCGAACATACTCACATGGCTTGGATCGGGAGCGACGGGAGCATTGGTAAAAACGATAGGGACAGGAATGCCAGCTATTCTGATTTTAACACCATGCGTGGAGACCAAAAGTGTTATAAATTAAGCGTGGCTGAGGTGGCTATCATATCTTTAACTGGTTAATGAAGGTTTAATACGAAGGTTTATGAAGCGGATTAACCAGTGTGCTGTTATCAGCTCCAACAAAATCGGTTCGAAATTTTGTTAATTTTGAGAAACGTTTAGTATTGATGAAATAGATTTTAATTATATAATCCGAACTTTGCGTGGGCTGGAATTTTTATTCAGGGCTACTAGTGACTCAGTTTTTGGGATTAGCTAGCTAAAAGTGGTTTGGACAATGGGACGCAACAATGAAAATGACGATGCCGGACAAGACTACGAATTGGAGATTGATATCAAAGAAGACGGAGATGAGGTGAGTTTCAATTTAGTCTATTTGATAATGCTTTAAGCACTAAAAAGGGTTACTAGTCCATTATTGATTATTGAGCTTGAACTGGGAAATAGTCAGTTAAAACATCAGCTTTGCTTACTGATTAGCTTGTGGAATCGTGACGAGTAAGAAGGGAAGGGAATCCCTACTATCAGTTTTTAGCAATACATTTTTGTAAAGTCCACAGTCCGGGTTATACGCGTTAGTGCCCAAATTGTCCTCAGTTCGTTTTAAGCCTCTTTCTTCTTATCACAACAACCAGAGTTTAGAAAGGAGCCTGTGTTTACACTCTTGGGCAATTTTCTCGTTGCCTTGTTAGTTACTGCAAGGATTACCTTACCGTAATAGGCACTTACTGAAACATGCTTTGGGTTTCGAAATATATTTTAAACTGTAGCTTAAGGGTCTAGATGAACAGTGCAAAAAACAAAAATCCCATGTTTTGCCTAATACCGGAGAAATCGATGTTCAAAGTTTGAAAATCGGGAGATTTTCTTATAGGGTTTAGTACAGGGACCGCGCACATATAATATTTAGCGCGTTCCCTGTACTAAACCCCATAAGAAAATCTCCCGATTTTCAAACTTTGAACATCGATTTCTCCGATATTAGGCAAAACATGGGCTTTTTGTTTTTTGCACTGTTCATCTAGACGCTTAAGCTACAGTTTAAAATATATTTCGAAACCCAAAGCATGTTTCAGTAAGTGCCTATTACGGTTAGCTCAGCTTATAAATATACTTGGATTCGAAAGAAAGTGGTGAAAGGGTTTGGCTGGAATGTAAATGTAAATATGTATGGTGTGTTAATTCAATAGTTTATGGAGCCAATTCTGCATCCCAGCATTCAACGAATTAAAGTTCACGAAGGATTGCTACCTGCTCCTCCGAAGGCGGCCAAGCCTAGAGTTGTTAGGTCCCGAAGTGCTCCCGGACTTGGTTTAGGATTAACACGATTTCAAATTGTACACGACGATCGGAGAAATATGCCAAAGAAAGATGAGACGTGCATGTCATTAGATGAAATCATTAGACAGCGGAACATACCAAAACCGGAGGTGAAAACATATGGTCGCGCTTCAGGAGCTGACCGAAATGTTAAAGAAGAGAACCTGGTTAGATCTGCCGATGACAGTGATGGCACAAGCCGGATGTTGATAAGAGAAAATGTTGATCAGGCGTCTTCCTTGGGAAGCTTGCAGTCCATGTCAAAAGCTTCATCTTGCTCCAGTCTTCCAAGTTCCATTGGAAAGGCCAACCTTGTGAAAAATATTAAATTCACTCCAACAAGCGGCTTGCGCCTTCTTGCTAACGAGGGCATGGTCATTGTTGTTGACGTCAGCGAGATGAATGATCAGGAGAAGCCTTATTTCCGGAGCCGAAGGTGGAGGGCATGCTATTACGATGGAAGGGAAGGGTCCGATATACAAGGTGATGAAATACTTATTTTAGGTTTAGGGAGACTAGTTATCCATCCTAGTTATAGTTTATGGAGAGTTGGTTTTCCGAGTTAATAAACATCCATCTCTTTGTTAACTGTCAGGAATTGGAGAAGCACCACGAAAAGCTCTAGCCAAGGAAGCAGCAGCTCTCGATTTCATGAATAAGCTACGAGATGCTAGATCTGAAGCAACTGTTCCTGTATGTGAAATTCCAAAAGGCTGTAAAATTCATCCATACGTTATGGTGGCATTGGAGGGTCAGTGTAAGAAGCTGGGTTGCGCTGCTCCAAAATACAAAGAGGATCTCATATCGGTGCGTGGCAAGGACAAATATCAGTTCACCATTACAATCGGAGATACTGCATTTACTGGTGAGTTCAGTTGTAACAGAATTATGCATCGAATTCTAAAATGTAATTTATTCGACTATGAGCGATCCGCAGTTTGGAATATATAAACTTTACACTGCACTGCAATATTTATGTTTACGAGTTTCTTTAAATGTGTTACAGAGGCGAGCTACGAAATCAAGCATGCCAAATATTGTGCTGCCAAAAAAGCGTATGATTCGCTTCAGTTCAGCCACTTTGGTTCTGGTGAATTCAAATACGATAATTATGTAACTGGAGATGCTTGTCTTGATGAATCTGAATTTGGATTAGTTGAAAGTGAAGAGTTACATGTCTGCCATGCGTCAGTTAACGTAAGACTGAAGTTTTTTTAGCGGAAAGTTTGTTTAAATGTGATATAGATGAACATGATAATTACGTTATGAAACTTGTTATCTTGTAGATACTCGCTGAGGGTAGCAGAGCCACTTTGAAGCGTAAAAAGCATACTGTTTACAGTGGTATCGCTAATAAGAAATTCAAAGTTCTCAGCGTGGTCGAAACGCCGCTACCGCATGTGCTCAAATGTATAAGATCACACGCCTTCAAACGGATGGAAAAATCTTCAAACTCGGTTGAAAGTGTTGGTTCCAGCATACTGAGTGTCTTGTAAAGCAGGTCAGTCATAATAATCTAGTTCAGATGAGTATCCTTGATACCGTCTTTTGATGCTGCGGCTACGCCTTTAACTTAGGGCTGTAGTCTTAATCGCTTCCCTCTTATGACTCCTGTTATATGAACCGTTTGATGGATCAAATGTCGTGAGATGTTATCTTCTGATAATTTTTTTAACTAACAGAATTTAGTTACCTAGATGATTCGCTGTCATTTTGGCAAGCTATGTTTTTTCAGTTTTTGACTCAGTTGCTGAGTTGCAGTGTTACTGTCAATGATTTTGACCAAACTAGTTAGTGTTAGCAGTAGATTCGCAACTTATTGTATTAAATGTACTGTTCATGAATGAATTAGTGTCCACCGGATTCTCAGTTATAGTAGTAAATATATGTTGCCACTGGTTTACTACTGTAAACACAATCTTTTGTTGATCACGATTCTACCCTCTTGTAAATAAAAATTCAGGGATATTGTTGCTCCTCTTTTTATGAGATGCATGTCGCTTGACAGACCAGACCAGCTATTTTAAAACTGCCATCAAGGTAATAATATGTGTCTCAACCTGCCTTCGAGTCTGTCGAAATCTAAATCGAGTTCCAATCGACAATCAAGTATCAATCATTTTAGCGTCTTTTCCCTAGTGAAAGTAGTGAAGGCAACGTTGGAAAGTACGAAATATTCCACATGAAGTGGTGTTGCGGAATGTGGCGATTGATCCATAGACGTGTAGAAGAGACGAGTTGCCTTAGCAACACCGCATTCCACCACTTAAAGGTATCTGCTCTGCATTCCCTCATTCACCGCCAAGAAGTTTGGAAGATACTCAGTCCCATTTCGATGCTATTCAGTTAGCAATCTTTATTGATTTATCCAAACAAGGTGTGAGGCGTAGCACAGCAGCGGGTAGTTACCACCACTCACAAATCTTGACAATCATTCGTAGTTAATTGCAAGAGTGGCTACTTGATGAAATCAAGTTTTAGTTAAATCGTTATAAAAGTAATTAGGCATTGCAAATTAGAACATTACAAGCAGACGAAGTTTTGTCTCGGTAAAGACTGTCGTTAGAATTTTCAATGACACATCTGAGTCGCATTGGACGAAAACAGCACAGCGTATGATCTGATCTTAGTTTGGTTCCCAAGAGAAGGATCCTAAAACCTAACGGAATCTAATCTCGTAACACGTATGTCCTTTTACAACTTTCCTTTTCCGTTGCCACACGTCGAATTTTCATTGAAAGAGGAATACACTATTGCGTATCTAACAAAAAAATCTTAAGTTTGTGGAGGTACGTTTTTCAGATTACAGTGAGGGAAGAACAAAATGTCTTGTGCACGGACTGAGAAGAAAAAATGTCGGCTGGATCTGTCAAACGCCCCAAATATTACGTAAGTTGCAAATGAGCTTCAAATGTAGCTGTAACTTCTTTAGTTAAGGATTCGTGCAGAATTCTGTAACGAATGTTTGTTTTAACGCAGGTTACCTCCACTTCCTACGCTTCGCGGAATAGACAAAGGAAAATGGTTGAAGCATCCTCTAATGACACACTATGAACCGCACACCAAACGTAGATTGGATGATAAAGTCATTATCAACAGAGGAAAGCGCCAAAAAGCTATTATTTGCGACGTTTTGCAACGGGAACGAAGATTGACAGCTACAGGGTACTGTAGCCTTCCTCCTATAGCTGCTACCGGGCTAGATGCTTTCTTGAGTCAAGAGGACTTTGTTGAATATCTGCGGGGAAGCGTTCGTGCTGCACCTGTCAGTCCGTTTCAGGAATCATGGAAGAACCGAATACTGCAGGTAATGGAATCGATGGTTTGCCGACTGTGTAAAAGTTAGACTTGCATCTGTTGGTTTAATTTCTTAAAGGACACAATCTCTTGAAATTCTAGCAAATCCCAAAGAAACTCAAGACGAGGCTACCGGATTTGTTTGAATTTCTCATAAATGATGTCGAAGAACGCTTTGACCTGAAGATGCATGAAGCTGTTTTGCAGCACGTAATCCGCTCCGAAGAAGAAGACAATGGAACTGACATTAAAATGAAAATGCCTTTGTAAGTCTAGAAGCGATGATGATATAGAATTCGAAAGTGGAATGTTTTGATCCCTTTTATTTATTGTCTGCCATTTATCATCACAACTTCCTTGTACAGTTTAACGGAAGAGCCTGCCTGGGCTGCAAATTTTAGAAGAGCAAAAGCGGCGATGTCTACTGATTTACGTTTGCTGCATCCGCTGATTTGGAAAACGTTTTTAAAAGTTCGGGAACTTGTTGCTTTAAGAAGCCTAATTGACTGGAACGTAATACGGTACTACTCTAGATTCTTTTTTTATATTCACCCAATGCGTTGGTCCGATTCATGATCATTATTTCCATTAACACTTGTAGAGAAATAGAAATCACCAAACCCCATGAGCTAAAGGAGACTCTTCAATCTCAAATTCGAGAAAAGGGGGAGGGATATATGGCGAAGTATATTCCCTTCTTGATCCACACTTACACAAACTTGCGAGGTGTGCAGCTTAATGTGCCTGTGGAGAAATTTAACTTACTTCTGGAATGTGCGGCTCATGTTATCCAAACGAATGTAAGAACTCAGCTTTTAGTAGCTATTTGTTTGTTGTTTATATTGTGTTTGTGCATACAGTGTTACTGAATATGGTTTAATCCCACGCAGTGTCGCAACCTAATCCGAGATGCCATCATAGAGGTTGTGACAGCCTTTGCCAATTTTGAGACACGTTTGCCACTTGTGTTACTAGATACAGCAGTGGAAGAAAATACAAAAATTACAATATATCCTGGGCATCAAGATATAATGTTTTGTGTCAAGAAAGTTTTCGATGAGGTAATCGCGTAACGTTATACCTGTCGCTGCCGTTTACTCACACATGCGGCCATTAAACATTTATTGTTAAATTTTCAGATCGCGAATGTCGTGAGTAAAGTACCAGACGTTCGAGAAATGTCACCTTCTACCAGCATTGAAGATGGAACAGCGCACTATTTTAAAATCCATACTTTACCCGAGTTTATAGAAGATGCGATGTCGGCAATATCCACAGTTGTAGAAGAATGGCTTCAAGGACCGAATGAGTTTCTAGCTGATCTCCGTAAGTACAAGAGTAAAAAACCTTTTTCTAAAAGTATAATGGCGACAAGGGATGGGGTGTAATATTTTGTTTCTATCAATTTTTATTCTCGCAGAGACCACGTTCAAACCAATCCTTAGTGGGGAAGCAAAGGCAAAAGCAGAAACCTTTACCACTGGAGAGCATTCTTTTCTGGAAGGAATGGAAGCTATGGAGTATTACAAAAGCTTTGTACAGGAGTGTCTTCAAATTCCAAAAAATGTATTCTATGGAAGAGTGCGAGTCAATAATGAGGATATAATTTCTGAATTATTGGAGCTTACAAATTTACACGTACAAATAATCCTTGAGAACTTAATCGACATGTACCGGAAGCATTGCCAAGACGTAATTGACGGCTTTGAAGAAATCAATCGTAGGTTGACTACAGAGCCTACGACAACTGCTGAGTTGATGGAACTAGTCGACTACATCGATGAGGCAAGAGGAGGACTTGTAACAGGATTGAAAGCAAAGCTTGAAGATGGCAACAAAATGTACTTTGCGCTTTTGGAATTCCATATATTCAGCCCCTCGGATTTGGAGATTTCCGTCACAGCTCAAACATGGCATAAACGTATCCAGCCAGCTTTTGAGAAAAGTGCCATTGTAAGTAAGCTTTGAAACTTTTCTATTTCTTCATTTTGTATTTCGAGTTTCAAGATAACAATCCTAATCATATTACATGCAGCCGGAGGCTTTTATATGGGAACTGTTTGGACATGATCCAGTACTTATAATGTTTCTATTTTTCAAAGCTTTCGCTTCCTACATATTTGCTCTCAGAATTAGTTTGTTTCATTCCATTTTTGGTGTAATTTCGTGCAACTTTTCGAAAATGCTTTTAGTTCACCTAGATTTTTTCTAGATAAACGAGTGCTTAGCATTAAATTACATTAGCTATGGTGTAGCTGTCTTGTTTTGTTTAGTGTTACATAACGCTTCTCATGTGAGTTTGTTTTGTGGGTTATTGTTTCATGCTTTTAAAATGGCGTTTTCAAACATTTTACAGATGATTGAAGACAAAAAAGTTGAATTTGAGGAAAAGTTAGCTGAAAAAATTGAAGATATGAAGAGAGACTTAAAGAAGTTACTTCGGAGGGTACGCGATGATTTTGCTCGTTATGGGGATTATGAAAAATGTGGAGTATATTGCGAAGTAAGTATTGTCAAATTGATGACATTTTTTCAAATAACCATTTTGCTTACTCAGAACTGATTTTCTTCAAATTCGTATTTCCCTGCATATAGGATCTAAAATACGTGAAATCCAGAGTGGAGGCTTTGCAGAAAGGTATTGATTGGATCAATAATGAAGAATCGCTATTCAAATTTTCCTTAAGTCTGTTTCACGACATGGATGAAATCAAGGTGGGCTTGAATCTGTTGACCGTATCGTGTTTGCCTGTCATCGTGTAATGATCTGCAAATTTTGAATTTGTTTTAGAATCAACTGGAACCCTACACCAAACTATTCTCGCTTGCTCATAAATGGCAACAAGCGGAAAAGAAGTACACGGATGGAGACTTTAGGCTAGATGCTGAAGCTATTGATGCAGAGACGGACGAACTCTACAAGTAAGGAGATGGTGCATGTTTTGACGGATGAACATCTATGAGTGAAAGCTTGCTTGGCTGTCGAGGCTTTGTCTAGTTTTCGATACTGTCCCGGCACGTACCAAAGATTCAAGCATCCGTTACTCTGTATTTTTAGGGAGCTGTACAAACTGCAAAAGCTTTTCAAAAATCGCATTAAAGCTCAAATGCAAATAGAAGCAGAGGCTAGACATATACCAGTGTCATTACTTTGGGACGAAGATAATCTGGAACAAGTGCCACCTCCACTAAAGATTTGCAACAAGGCCTTGGACAGCATAACTGAATTCAGGGTAACACTGGAACAAAAGTTAGAAATTGTTAAAAACTTTATATGCTTACTTCCGTTGTTAATCGCGGCACTACTGCCTGCTGCTTTTCTAGAAACATCTCCCCTTTATTGCAATCATGTGCAATCCGGGCCTGAAGCAACGCCATTGGGATACTATGAGTGAAATATGCGGCTTCGATATCACTCCCGATACTGGCACAAGTCTGCGAAAGTTATTGCAAAATGACTTAGCGCAGTACATGGACAAGTAGGTTCTTTAAGGTTTTAGCTGTTCTCTTTTTACATTACCAGCAAGGAAGTAATTGTAATAAATGGATTTAACAGATTTGAAGGCGTTAGCTTAGCAGCGAGCAAGGAAAATGCGCTAGAGCAATCCGTTTTGAAGATGCAAAAGGAATGGGATAATTCAAAATTAAACACTACGGATTATAAGTACGTCACCTAAGAATCTTTCAGTGCTGTTTACCTGCCATCAAGTATCTTGAGGATCACTCGATTGTCAATATCTTTGCCTATAATTCTAGAGATACAGGTATCAAAATTTTGGCGTCTGTCGAAGAAATACAATTGCTCTTGGATGAGCATATAACTAAAACGCAAATGATGAAAGGATCGCCGTTTGTTAAGCCCCACGAAGGTTGGTACGCATGATAACCCTAGCATGGAACTTGAATGAAACAGTGTGTCTAGTAACCTGTATGATGAATTATTTTTACCAGAAAAAGTAAAAGCCTGGGAGGAAGCTCTCTTGCGTTCCCAAGAGACACTTGACGAGTGGTTGAAAGTTCAGTCTCAGTGGCTGTATTTGGAGCCTGTGTTTTCGTCAGAAGATATAATGCAACAAATGCCAGAAGAAGGCAGGCTTTTTAAAGTCAGTGAAATCAGCTAAAGCTGACAGCAGCGACAGTTGCGACAGGATACAGTTTGGTTGTAGGGTAGTACATTATCTTTATTGTATTTCAGAAAGTCGATACAATCTGGAGGCAGATTATGGCATCCGTTGGAGAATCATCGAATGCAGTTGAAATTTGCAGCCAACCTGGCCGATTAGAAAAGTTCCAGGAAAGCGTTGGATTGCTGGACCGTATAAACAAAGGATTGAACGCTTATTTGGAGAAAAAAAGATTGGTTTTTCCTAGGTACTCTCAGTTTCAGTCGTTTCCACCGAAGTATTTTTCATATTTTTACTAATGATTTTCGTGTTCGAAGATTCTTCTTTTTATCGAACGATGAAATGTTGGAGATCTTATCGGAAACGAAAGACCCCTTGCGAGTTCAGCCTCATCTCAAAAAATGCTTTGAGGGTATCAGCAAACTTCATTTTGACTCTGATTTGGTAATTCATGGGATGTACAGTTCGGAAGGAGAACGAGTATATTTTAGCCGTCCAGTTGATACAGTGGAAGCACACGGTTGTGTCGAAAAATGGCTTCTGCAGGTAAAATAGTTTGTCGATTTGCATTGTTGGGAAATATATATATCGTCGTACTCTTTATATTCTGATCGGATCTTTTTGCAGGTTGAAGAAGTGATGGTAGTATCCATTCGTGACGTAATATCCAATTCCAGAGACGCTTACGCTCACTCTCCCAGATCAGAATGGGTAATAAAATGGCCGGGTCAAGTAGTACTTTGTGTTTCGCAAATATTCTGGACGATGGAAGTACATGAGGCGATTTCCGGGACATCCGGCGGGCTGCCTCAATATGTAGAGCGACTCAATGTTAGTAATATTAAAGTAGTATCCATTTCATGCGTCTCAGTGATTTTTTGATGAATAATGAAACTGTCTTTATATAGACGCAATTGAATGATGTGGTTGCATTGGTGAGAGGAAATTTAAGCAAGCAAGCCAGAATTACTTTAGGAGCATTGGTCACTATCGATGTACACGCTAGAGATGTAGTGGATGAAATGAAAGGTGTTGTTCAAAGTGAAACCGATTTCAAGTGGCTTGCTCAGCTGAGGTAATATCTGGTGAAACACTTTTTGATTAAGGGAAGAGAATTTTACTAACAGTTTTAAGCACGGCATAACTTAATCTCGGAAGTTTTCTTTACGGTTAGATACTATTTTGAGGATTACAACGTCTACGTTCGAATCATAAATGCTACTGTCAAATACGCCTACGAATACCTAGGAAATTCACCTCGTCTTGTTATCACCCCATTAACGGATCGCTGCTACAGAACTCTTATAGGAGCGTATCACCTGCATTTAAACGGAGCACCCGAAGGGCCAGCAGGTACAGGAAAAACTGAGACCACTAAGGATTTGGCTAAAGCAATTGCAGTCCAGTGTGTTGTATTCAATTGCTCGGATGGTTTGGATTACATAGCGATGGGAAAGGTATATCCACAGTTTTATTTCAATGTAACTAGTGGGACTTGGATTAATCAAATATTGACCTTATTTGGATTCTCTATAACGGCTGAAATTTGTAGTTTTTTAAAGGATTGGCATCTTGCGGGGCTTGGTCATGTTTTGATGAGTATGTCGGATGATATGGATTTTTAAATCTATTTGCTAGAGCAAAGCAACTCTGATTGAGAACCCTTAGATTTAGACGATTTCTTTGTATTGCAGGTTTAATCGAATTGAATTAGAGGTGCTGTCAGTCATCGCCCAGCAAATTCTGTGCATAACAAGAGCCGTCCAGGCTAACGTAGAGTATTTTACATTCGAAGGAACCGAATTAAAGCTGAACCCATCTTGTTATGTCTGCATAACGATGAATCCAGGTTATGCTGGCCGATCAGAGCTACCTGACAATCTTAAGGTTTTGTTCCGAACAGTAGCTATGATGGTTCCAGATTACGCCATGATAGGAGAAATATCACTGTATTCGTGCGGATTCGTTTCCGCTCGCGTGTTGGCTGTCAAAATCGTTACTACATACAGACTTTGTTCAGAACAATTATCATCGCAATTTCATTATGACTACGGTAAATATGACTTCAATGCATGGCATTTATGTTGCTAATTGCTGTGAAACAGTCATAGAAATTTAATGAATATGTGTGTGAATGCAGGAATGCGGGCTGTAAAATCCGTTTTATTGGCTGCTGCTAATCTCAAACTAAAATACCCAATGGATAACGAAGAATACCTACTTCTAAGGTCCATAATGGATGTGAATTTGCCGAAATTTCTTTCGAACGATATTCCCCTATTTGAAGGAATCATTTCGGATCTTTTCCCTGGAGTCAAGCTGCCAGAAGCTGAGTACGTCAATATGTTCGCCGCCATTGAAAAGGTTGTTTTTCTAAAGACACGGTTATGCTAAAGAGCATTAGTACTTCATAAACTAATCTCATAGTAGTAACGTTATTGTGTACCCTTAGTCCTGCGCTGAACGGAATCTCCAACCAGTTCAGGCATTCAAATCAAAAGCTGCCCAAATGTACGAGATGATGATTGTCAGACATGGCTTCATGCTCGTTGGCGATCCCTTTGGAGGTAAAACTTCAGTTATCAAAGTAAGTCAAGCAGAACAACTAACCGTAATAGGCACTTACTGAAACATGCTTTGGGTTTCGAAATATATTTTAAACTGTAGCTTAAGGGTCTAGATGAACAGTGCAAAAAACAAAAAGCCCATGTTTTGCCTAATATCGGAGAAATCGATGTTCAAAGTTTGAAAATCGGGAGATTTTCTTATGGGGTTTAGTACAGGGAACGCGCTAAATATTATATGTGCGCGGTCCCTGTACTAAACCCTATAAGAAAATCTCCCGATTTTCAAACTTTGAACATCGATTTCTCCGGTTGTAGGCAAAACATGGGATTTTTGTTTTTTGCACTGTTCATCTAGACCCTTAAGCTACAGTTTAAAATATAT
Organism: Sminthurides aquaticus; assembly: GCA_906901655.1. Classification (NCBI taxonomy): domain Eukaryota; kingdom Metazoa; phylum Arthropoda; class Collembola; order Symphypleona; family Sminthurididae; genus Sminthurides; species Sminthurides aquaticus. The sequence continues at coordinate 3,107,124 of CAJQTT010000001.1, forward strand.
TTCGAAACCCAAAAGTTTCAGTAAGTGCCTATTACGGTAAGGCATAGTATTTTTCATTTATCTTTTAAAATCGAAGCCGGAGAATTATATTCGAATGCATACCCAACGTTGCTTAATCTGCAGGTACTAGCGGATGCATTAACGCACATGGAAACGGAAGGGCAAAATGAAAACCGAGTTCTTTATGAAACAATGAATCCCAAGGCTATTACAATTGGCCAGCTGTATGGCAACTTTGACCCAGCGTCTCATGAGTGGTCAGACGGGGTTATTGCCACCGTTTTCAGGTATGACAAACGCAGTCAAACTAAGTAAAATTTTACGGCAAACCCATAGTTTCAGTACCTGATTTGGTCATTTAATTTAATACGAATCATAGAAATTTTGCCACTAACGATTCGGAAGATCGGAAATGGGTAGTATTTGACGGACCCGTTGATGCTGTTTGGATTGAAAACATGAACACAGTTCTGGATGGTAATTTCACGTTCCAGAAGACATCGAAATGTTTGTGTGGCAACGATTTTGTGAATCTGAAGTACAATATTGATTGACCTACTAATTTTTTTCCATAGATAACAAAAAGCTTTGTCTGATGTCTGGAGAAATAATTCAAATGACAGCATCGATGTCAATGATATTTGAAGTCATGGATTTATCCCAGGTTTGGAATCTGTCTCTGATATTTGCATTTAAAATAACGGATGTCTTATCACAGTATTTGAAGCGGCTTCATTTATTATCTGTAGGCATCTCCGGCTACAGTTTCTCGATGTGGGATGGTGTACTTTGAACCAGCATCTCTAGGATGGGAAATACTGCTGAAATCCTGGATATACGGTGACCTTGATAAAGCTTGGCACTCCGATGGGACTGATAAATTTATTTATGACATGTCTCATTTCCTAATTGCCCACGCTTGCGAGTTTATTCATAAGAACTGCAAAGAGCTAGTGAAAACAAACGATTCTAATCTAACAATGTAATTCTGTTTCCGGAATAAAATTCCACAAAGTAGTTACATTTCCGAAGAAAAACTAATTAATGTTTTCAAAATGCAGGTCCTACATCAGACTCGTAACGATGCAGCTGAAAGATGCTGTAAAAGATTTGGAAAAAGAGCAAAAGAATCTTAGAATATGGCTAACAGGAACGATGATGTTCGCCTTACCATGGTCGTTGGGTGGAATACTTGATGCGGATTCTCGGATGAAATTCGATTCCTTTTTCCGTATGCTATTATCGGGAAAAGATACTGCCCATCCATTCCCGGAATCATTTCCTCCAAAATTAGAAACGGCCTTTCCTGTTGATAGTACTGTTTACGATTTCTTTTTCGAGCTCAAAGGAAGAGGAACATGGCGGCACTGGAATGAACTTGTCCGTAGTTTTGAAGCGCCACAGCACAACCAAATTCGAAGGATTATTGTTCCAACAATCGATACTGCTAGGTGTGTCTCAGTCTAAAATTAATAGCTTCTGCACCCTGAATGACATGATGAAATGAACAGTTTAAGTTTAATTTTTGTAGATACTCTTATTTGATGGATATGTGTGTCAAGAGCAAAGTGCCGCTACTCATAGTGGGTCCTACCGGAACTGGGAAAAGCGTTTATGTACAGGAGAAAGTGATGAACGGCCTTAATCAGGACCAGTATATGGCAAATTTTATTACCTTTTCAGCCCAAATTACTGCCAACCAAACTCAGGTAATTCTAAAAATAGCGTTATTTTTCTTATTTTCGTTAATTTCAGTTAGTATAATTAATTTGAGTTAGTACTTATTCCTTGCGGCTTATTTTAATAGGATCTGGTGATAAGTCGTTTAGATAAGAAAGGTCGTGGATACTTTGGCCCACCATCGGGAAAGCAGTGCATCATCGTTATAGATGATATGAACACGCCGGCGACGGAAATGTATGGAGCACAACCTCCTATCGAATTACTCCGGCAGTTCTTCGACCATAAACACTGGTAAGATCTTATACTGAAGTGCGTGGTTTTACTGTCATTTCCTTTGCATCAAAAATTTTATAATCAGCTTTGAAATAGGTACGACCGGAAGGATACTTCGAAAGTATTTCTGCAGGGTAAGTTACTTTGCATCTCATTTTATTCCTCTCACATTTGTCAGTGCACACTTAATTCAGTACTCGGCATATATTTTGTCCGTTCAGTTGCGATGTGAACTAAAGATTGATTGCTTTGTATACTTATAGACATAACGTTTTTGGCTGTTATGGGTCCGCCAGGAGGGAGCAGGCAACATGTTACCCAACGATTTATCCGACACTTTAATGTAGTGGCAATTAATTCGTTCTCAGATGATACGGTGATCAAGATATATCAAACACTGATGCAGATTTATCTTAGAAATAGTGGATTTTCTCCTGAATACTTCGGAGTAGTAACACCTACAGTTGCATCCACAATGGAAATGTACAAGGGTGCGATGAAGTCATTGTTGCCCACGCCGGCAAAATCCCACTACACTTTCAACCTGAGGGATTTCGCTCGTGTGATACAAGGTTGTTGCTTGATTCAAAAGAATTCGGTGGATTCTAAACGTATTTTCGTTCGGTAGGTAGAACACAATTGATTATCATAGATGTACTCATTAGAAGTCATTAGGCTTGAATTTGATGCCTATTAAATCTGATATTGCAGTTTGTGGACACACGAAGTTTTCCGAGTGTTTTATGACCGCCTTGTGGATGACTTAGACCGAGATTGGTTATTCAAAACTGCACAAACATGTGTTCAGAACCATTTTAAAGAATCGTTTGATGTTATTTTTGAAAACTTGACATCCAGTCAAACCAGTGGCTCTAAAACACAGGTTCGAAATAATTTGTGATAGGAGTTACTAAAAATATGTGGCCAAAAGTAATTCATTGTATATTATTCACATTAGGTCAGAGAAGTGGATATGAAGAATCTCATGTTTGGAGATTTTATGAATCCTGACGTGGATAAAGAAGACAGGATCTATGCTGAAATTCGGGATATGGACCAGTTTAATAAAATTGTTCTGCTATCACTGTCAGAATACAATAATACGAATAGGAATCGCATGGATTTGGTGATTTTCCGATACTTGTTGGAACACTTAACGCGAATATGCCGATTGCTACGAATCCCAGGGGGCCATGGTTTGCTGGTCGGCGTTGGTGGCTCCGGTAGGCAGTCATTAACTCGATTAGCTGCATCGATGGCAGGAGCACAAGTTTATCAGCCAGAAATATCCAAGCAGTATGGTACAAAAGAATATCATTATTCTTAGTTAGCATTATCGGCTGTACAAACAGGATTATATTTGATTTTAATTGCGTAGGTCGAAACGATTGGAGAGATGATTTAAAGAAGGGAATGAAGAATGCCGGAGGATATTTTCGAGATACAGTACTCTTGATTACGGACTCGCAGATCAAAGAAGAAGGTTATCTGGAAGACTTGGATTCATTGCTGAACTCAGGGGACGTACCTAACGTGTTTAGTCCCGAAGAAAAGGGAGAAATTAACGAGGCAGTAATGCCAGCATGGTTTCATCAAAGCGAGACAAGATCGAAAACCGCAGAAGTGAATCCTCTAGCTCTTTTTGCATTTTTTGTCAACCGTGTAAAAGATAAGCTTCATGTTATCGTCGCATTTAGCCCGATCGGTTCAACGTTTAGAGTACGCTTGCGGCAGTTCCCGTCTCTTGTAAATTGTTGTACCATAGACTGGTTTCAGGTTAGTTTGCATAGCATATTATTCTACTGTAATTTCAATGGTTGTCGAATCTAAATGGATTTCGTTTCACATCAGCCTTGGCCCGAGGAAGCGTTGGAAAAGGTGGCACACAAGTTTTTAGAAGACGTCAACATTCCGCCAGATTTAAAGAAGGGCGCAGTCTCCATTTGTAAATACTTCCATGTTAGAGCAAGTAGTTTGGCTGAAAAATTTCGATTTGATTTGGGACGTCATGTCTATGTCACACCTACATCATACCTTGAGTTAATCATGACTTTCAAGCAAGTCATACAAGGGAAAAAAGAGGATACTTTAAATGCTAAAAACCGTTATCTTGCTGGGTTGGAGAAACTGGCTTTCGCATCTGGAGAAGTGAGTAAAATATCGTATATTTCTTCTACAGAAACCAAAAGCTTTTAAAACGTATGATTATCGGTTATGGTTGATGCTAAAACGTCTTGAATTGTGTAGATTGCTACAATGAAGGCAGATCTTTTTGAGTTAATGCCGAAACTAAAGTTAGCTGCCGCAGATACAAAACGATTCGTTGAAATAATTGAAAAGGAGTCTGCTGAAGTTGAAAAGAAATCGGAAATGGTGAAGGAAGATGAGAGCAAGGCTCACGCACAAGCTGAAGTAACTTCTGTACTGCGAGCTGAATGCTTGGAGGATCTAGCTGAAGCGCTTCCATTACTTGAAAGTCAGTAGACACATACTGCTTGGAAATTGTAGTTACATTAGCAAAACTAGAACATACATTGATACATTACAGAGGCAAAGAAGGCTCTTGATGCGCTATCGCCTGCTGATGTCAATATCATCAAGTCTATGAAGAGTCCACCGAAGGCCATAAGGCTTGTCATGGCAGCTGTATGCGTTATGAAAGGTGTGAAACCAGATATTGTCGTAAATCCTGACGGAACTAAGGTAAACATTCGAGCCTGATTCCATGTTATAGTCTATTTGGATGAATACAAGTACTGCCTACTGTCAAAATAAATATTTTACTTCCAGACTCCAGATTTCTGGCCGCCTAGCAAACGGATCCTCGGAGATATGAACTTCTTCAAATCGCTGGAAGAATTCGATAAAGACCATATTCCTACAGAAATAATGGCGAATATTCGAAATAATTTCATGGACAAACCGGACTTCAAATTGAGTGTTGTATCTAAAGCGTCCAACGCTGCAGAGAGCTTGTTCAGATGGATAATAGCAATGGAAGCCTACGATAAAGTCGCAAAGGTAAGCTTTGGCCGATGCTTGTAGCATACATTCTTTATACAAAATGTAGCGTTGTACTTATTGACCCTATAACAGGTAGTAGCTCCAAAGAAAGCCAGATTGGATGCTGCTGATGAAACTTTAAAAGAGACGCTGAATGTTTTGAAATCCAAACGGGACGAGATAATGGAGTTGGAAACAAAATTGAACGAGCTTCGTATGCAATTTGCAGAAAAAAACAAAGAGAAATTGAAACTTGAGGGAGACGTCAACCTTTGCACTAAGAAGCTTGAACGAGCTGAAAAGCTTATAGGTATTTTTCATAAAGATTAGAGTGAAAAGTTGAAAGAGATGGTTTTGTTTAGCATCTCATAACATCAGAAATTGTTTTCAGGGGGGCTCGGAGGAGAGAAGCATCGGTGGGAAGAAGAAGCCAAGAATTTAACAGTAATAATTCACATCATTTTTATGAAATGCATTAGTTCAAGGTGTTTAGTTACCTGTGTTTCGTGTATACAGTCAATCATATTTTGCATTTTTAGGATATTTATAATAATCTCGGAGCTGATGTACTGATTGCTAGTGCTCAGATTTCATATTTAGGTCCTTATACGGCAAACTTCAGGTAAGATTACAAAATGTTAATTCAGTACTAATGATACATGATGCCATCAGGTGAGAATTCCGTACAACTGAAATATATGATGTAAATTACAGAAACCAGTGCATAGAAGATTGGGTTTCCCATATAACAAAAATGGGAATAGCTTGCTCAAAGAATTTTAGTCTGACCAAGACATTAGGGTCTCCAATCAAAATCCAAGCGTGGAACATACATGGCCTTCCTAATGATGCTTTTTCCGTGGATAATGCTGTCATGGTTGAACTTGGTAGAAGATTTCCACTTATGATAGATCCGCAAGGTCAAGCTAATAAGTGGGTCAAAAACTGCGAAAAAGAAAACAAACTCCGTGTTATCAAGTTAATGGCGGCAGATTTTATGCGGAATATGGAATATTGCATCAGTACGGGGACACCATTACTTTTAGAAAACGTAGCAGAGGATATGGATCCCGCTCTACTTCCGATTCTTGAGAAAAAGATATTCAAGCAATGTGAGTGATTGGTTGCATACAATTGAGAATGTAGTTTAAATTTAATCTCAACTTTTATCTATTGGAAGGAGTGACAATTAGTGATATACATTAGTTGAGATGGTTACGAAGTATAATCTTTTCAGCTGGAGTTGATATGATACGCCTTGGGGATCTTGTAGTAGAATTCAATCCTAACTTCCGCTTTTATATAACAACAAAATTAAGGTAAAATTCTACTCAAATTATGCAAATGAAGCGCTGTGATAACCTTGAATTATTTTTGTGTGGAATACCAGGGTACAAGGGAGAGTTGGAGAAAGAGTCTTCATTAAAGGTTTGTAACTTTTCAGAAACCCTCATTACTTGCCAGAAGTTTCAACGAAGGTTCTCCTTTTGAACTTCATGATTACCTTGGAAGGTTTAGAAGATCAGTTACTCGGCATTGTTGTGGCCAAAGAAAGGTTTGTCATTCAAGTTTAAAATTCTTTCTGTCGCGGCTCTTCGTGAAAATATTTAGTTAAGTTTAGTTTATTTATAGTCATGATCCTCAGGACTTACGCCCTGATTTCCAGGAAAAGACTCAAATATGGCAATTGTTGATATGACGGATAGCTGATAGTCATTTGCTTTGACGAGTGGATTAATTGATAAGTCACGTGAGGAATTATGAGACCAGGACTTTGTTCTTGCATATGAGATCGTGGATTCGAAGATGTGTTGTTGACAACAAGGTTTTGTTAGAGAGTACCGTTCATAAGACTTTATGCGTCTTTGCTGTTTTCATATTCCGCTAGTTTTGCAGTTATATTAGCATCGAAATCCAATTCTTTGAGTTTTTTGGGGTGGAAGCAGTTTAGTGCAGTTGATTGAATTAAGTCTGCAACGGATTTGACGGATTCAATCCCCGAATCTTTCATGAGGGTGGACAAAGGAAGGCCATGTTGGCGAGCTTTATGGGTGAACTCGATAGGTGGCAGGGGGAATAGTGGGACGGATTTAAAAGCTGTGCTGATTCCATCCTTTTTGCAAAGATCTTGAAGGCTGGCATTATTTTTGAGCTTGAGGAATTTCCGAGTTCCTTCTCCAGACAAGCTATTTTTTTCGGGATCGTAAACAGCAGTTCGGAGTTGTCGATCCGCTTCCTTTTTTATTTTGAGGATGTCGTGAACGTAGCCTTCAAGCTTTGCCTCGATCCCCAGGATTTCTTCCGGATTGAGCTTGAGTATATTAGGGTCCTGGGAACCATATTTGGATTCCTTGAATGCTTTGTTTCGGTTGAGTAGTTTCTTTTGGTAAACATGGGTCATTTCCTCGAATTCGGCCATAAAGTCCTCAAAATCAAAGGGCCAGTGCGACGTGTCCTTTTCAATGTCCAATTTGGCAAAAGAATTGCAGTATAGAGCTATTATGTAGCCATCATGTCCTTTGGTAAGGAGACCAGATGATGGCAGTTTTGTAGTAGACGAGCTTGTTTTGGAGGGGTTTCTTATTTTATTTGCTCCTGTTGTACATGTTTCAGCAGAATCCTCCCGGTTTTCGTACTGAGGTTGGAAGATAAGCAAGGGTTTCTTGCCAAATTCTGGTGTCGTGCTCCTTAAGACAGCTGCTGGGTTGGGATGAGAGATGTAGATGGATTGAAGGCATGTGTAGTCGACTGGGTTCCATGCACGGAGCTCCTGAATGAAAATACAAGACGAATGATGGCATTTGTTGCATCGATTTCTTTTTCGCAATTAAGAGAAACTAAAGGGAAGAGAGAGGGAAAGAGAAAACTGGAATAAAAAGAGGAAAAAACAGTTCAAGGGGAAGGATGCATTAGATTTCTGTTGGCATTAACGTATGGGCAGGATAAAATCAGGAGGGATTCATTGACATACATCTGAGTTCGGGTACGTTCTTGATTCTTTCCGCGTATACGTATATGCATGAATGAATAAACTTACAACGTCCACAGAGTAGGAAATGAGTAGAGGTGTTTCGGAGAAGTGGACTTGGAGGAACTCGAGTGCAACGATGGAGCATTTGTGGCCAAGAAGTTCCATCTGTGGCATCTTGACCACAAATTGATTAAATAACCTCAGAATCCCGTCCTCCCCTCCTGTAGCAATCATTTTTAGAGGCTGTGAGTAGGAGAAGCAGTTAACTCCTTTTGGCAAGGAAATAATGTACGGATCAGTTGTCTCTGTAAAGTCTTTTATGTAGAGGCTGAACTTTTTGTCCCGGCTACATGAAATGATTAGTTGCCTTGGAGAAATGAACCTCACTTCTTTTACCGCATCCGTATGAGCTTTGTAGCACTTGACGTTTCCCCCTGCCTGCAGCTCCTTGAAAGTAATCTGGTGAAGCTTTCCCCGCTCCTTGGCTTTCCCAAAAGGCTTCCGGGGGTTTGGAACACTAATAATTATTATGTTTCCCTCAACATCTCCAAGGATGATTTTAGAATCCGTTTCACTGGTACTACTAACACCACTTGTAGTGCCACCACTACCATTCCAGCAGTTTCCAAGAGATTCCGGCGCATCATTCTCCTCGCCCTTCATCATGTGCTTGGAAATATTATTATGACTGGCCGCCCATTTCTTCCTCCCTGGGGGTATATATTCAACACAGTTGAACATGGGAGAAGCCTCATGGCCGAACAGCCTGTGGGTTTCCACATGACCCATGTTTTTACAAACGGCGGGGCTTAATCCCTTCCTCAGTTTGAGGAATTTCTCCCGGGGAAATACTTCCAGGCCAAAAGCCAGGGAGTCGATTTCTCCGACGTCGTAGCATTGTATAACGTTTTTTGTTGTCACAAAAATAATAAACTTCATTTCCGGAGCGTAGACAGCATCAACAACCAAATGAGTCCGTTGACATTTCGGCGGAACATGGGAGAGGGCGGGCTTGAATCTTCTGGATCGCCCTACGCTCCCTACCCGTGTCATCGGCACGCTCAAGTCTAGCATGTACGTGTGAATCAGTCCCAACTTTTCCGCATCGTAGAGTCCAACTTTACCAAATTTATTGATCGCTAAAACTATCTTCTCCTTGTCGTCATCCGCGCTGGGAACATGGAGAACTCGAACCGTATTTTCTCGAAACTGTAAGAAATTTATCCAATTACAAAATTATGTTCCCAACTCAGTCCCCATGTACAAAACTAAGGTTATGTATGAATCCACGATTGCTTCTTCCATGTTCGTTGTAAGAAGTAAAGTAAGTATGAAGTAGGGTTGATAATGTAAAGTAGAACAGAAGAATCACTTGTCAAAAGAACATTTACATGTAATTATCTTATTGAAATCCTTCGCAGAAGAATGATGCGAGTTTTGTAGGATTAGGATAGCCAGGAAGATGTTACTTACTTTAGAGTGTATAAACTGCTGAAATCTTCCTTCGGATTCGAACACCATGCTTTCACCGTCACTATGCAAACTTTAGAGTATCAATGATTCGGACAGATTTCCCTCTTCAATTCCATAATTCCATGAATGAACAGACTAGACAGTCTCAGAATCTAAGTAATAGGTAGGTGACTCCTGCTTGGCGAGCATATCCTCAAGAAGAGATATCCAACGCTTCAACGCCCATTCAAGGAATGAAGGATCAAAGTAAGGAGAAAAGTAAGCGGCGAAAGTAGCTTCGCTTAGCGTAGAATCGACCAAACCAATGGCTCGACTTTCCCTATCCTCGCTTCAAATAAATCAATGCATTCATACCAAGAGCTAACTTGCCAAGTTTGCTCAACGACCCAAGCAAAGACCGTTTGGAAATAGCATGTGACAAACTTTCACTTCCCGGTATTCCATTCTTTTCCTTTATTCTGTCTTTTTGGTCTATAAGTTGTATCTGTGGCGTGTTGCCCGTAACGTACTCACGTGGCTAGCGTAAATGCATGTACACGTAATTCCAGCCTAGTATAGGTTTTTTCTAGGTTGGGGTTACCCTACGTGTGCTTATTTGTGTGTATTTTCTCTTAGTTGGAATGAAACATTTGAATTTTCTCCATCGCCAGGTTATTCTAATTTCCTGGAGAACGTCCACCCGGTCATCCTTGTCATTCATGGCATGAAGCATCTGTTCTTCATACTTGAAAACTCCTCGCCCTGTACTTTCACTCTCCTTTTCTTTCGCTCAAGAGGTTGTCTTCTTCTCCCACTTCACCTGAGATTCCTCCTGGAAGCTTGAATGCTTTCTGGGAATCCTAGTTTGAGTGGAAAGACTCCTCAATTCTGAAGGCAATAGACTAGGGCAGGCATGTTTAGGTTTACAGTTTGATGGTGGTTGATGGAATGATAGGATGCTCTTGAATCTTATCCTTTTTCAAGCCTTTTTTCAATGAATTCAGACCTGAGCTTGAAGAAGAGCGACAGCAGCTTGTAGTGCAAACAGCTGAGAACACGAAATCCTTGAAACAAGTGGAAGATAACATATTGAACACGCTCTCCTCCTCAGAAGGGAACATTCTTGAAAATGAAACAGCAATTAATATTTTGGATTCTTCCAAGCAAATATCAAACGACATACTGGAGAAGCAAGCGATTGCAGTAGAGACGGAGAAACAAATTACCTCATCCAGGCTAGGCTACAGGCCAGTAGCCAAGTACACGAGCGTCCTATTCTTTTGCCTCACGGAGCTTCCAAACATCGATCCCATGTACCAGTATTCTCTCACGTGGTTCGTAAATCTCTTCATCAGCTCCATTGAGCACAGGTGAGAAGACGAAGGTTTTTATGTTTTGATTGAAAAATCCTACTCTCGGCACCTGATCCACCGCTTTCTCCACTAAGTGAAACTAGGCCACTCTCCGCTCACTTGGTCGTTAATTATCAATCAAGTTTATCTTAAGGCCAAGGGTGGGAAAGTTATTTATGCACTAGTCCAATGTTGGATTATAATATAGCTGAATTCTCTTGTGCAAATTTCTCTTCTGGGATAAACTCAACGTGGAGCAGCATTCAGTTGTAAGTGTTAGATCTCTGGTCCCTTTATATGCATGTCGCATGTCTGCATTTATTCTTTTATGGCAGCCGGGCCTTGCCAAATGGTGGTAAACTTTTGGCTTCCCCCTTTGTCTATTTTATCCTCCAACCATGTCATCCAAGCAGATGTGCCCTTTTCGTACATATACACTTTTAGCCAATTTCGTTTTAAGTTTTTCCAGGAATGTCTCGTACTTTCTCTTTGTACGCAAAAGAATGTTTTGTGCTGTAATGAAACAATATTTCATACTCTTTTCTTATTGGAATCCCGCTTTGAACTACTCCTCTTAATTATGCAGTCTTTTTGATCCTTGTTTCTTCTTTGTCATCTTTTATTTCAGCAATCGGAGCAAGCAATTGGAGAAACGATTGAAGAACCTTTGTGACCATTTTACTCTAAGCTTATACTCCAATGTGTGCCGATCCCTCTTTGAGAAGGACAAGCTACTATTCTCTTTCACACTGTGCGTCCATATACTCATGTAAGTTATAATTCTGATAGAACAGGCTGTAGTGGCCATGAGGCAAGAATATTCGCATTTTATTTCCTCACATTTGACTTTTAATATAGTCCGCTATTAAATCAAGCAGGCTGGTGCTCCTGACTTGTAAGAATTGCCAGGAGAGTGGGTAAGAAATAGATATAGATGAGGATGAGAAGAATAATCTTCATGCTGACACTCTTCTCTTGGCAATTTTCACTTTGTTACAGGGAAAAAAGTTCACCTGTAGTTTCGCGCAGCATGGAAGTTTTGTTTGGATTTAGTGGTTTCGGTCTCCCTGCCTAAAGCTTAAGCTGTGGATAAGAGAAAGCGCTCTTCTCTTGCCACGTAAACATGTGTGTGCGGCATCGCACTTTCTCCGCATTTTGCTTTAACCTCCCCTTTGCCGTAAAATGTCGCTGAAAATAATAAAAGTCAGTTGGATTGGAAGGCTAACCCTGAGTTTATGAATTTCGAGGATGGTAGGGGTTGGGAGGGATGGAGTCCGGCGATTAACTCGTTCATACTTGAATGAAACTTGTCTTTCCCTTCTACTTCCCTTTCTGTGTGCCCCGCCTTAGCATAGCAGACGGTGGAAATGAAAGTTGAGATAGGATTTATATTACGATCGTAAAAAGTTCAAGATTTTAAAGCCAACTGTAATTATTAGAAATCTAGGAGTTTCTGTCAGCTAGTTGGCCAACCTTCTTTCTTACTTGTCGCTTCTTCGAAACTTAACGCAGAGCTAGCCGGGCTTATTCAAAGTTTGGTCTCCTTTCTTACGCTGCCGGTGATTCCCGTCACTTTGTTTCCCTCTTTCTTCTCCTCTCAGTCAGACATAAGCCAATTTCAAAAACGATATGAGACATTAACTAGATGCACAGTAAAATAAATTCCCATAAATACGAGATCCAAGGTGCTACTCTGTCGCTTTACCTGCATAGAATCCCGGTGGGTACATTTGCTTTTCTCACCCTCTGAGTACCTCATCCTAATATTTGATTTCACCTAGCTTATTGAAAATGTAGGAAAATGTAGTTTTAAAGTTTCATCTTATCTGCCGTCTTCTACAATTTTTTTTCAATTTATTGTAGTACACGCTGTACACTGTACACACTTGGAAAAAAACTTTTGCACCAGTTGAGCATCTAAATCTCTGCTCAGGTGGTATATTCCATTCCTATTTACTGTGTTCTCCTCAACTGATTCAAGTTTGTTCCGCATTTCGGAAAATTGGCGAAAATCTCTCAATATAACATTGTTTGTTTTAAGCATTGAATTTAGCTATTTCGGAATCACTATATACGTACAGAATCCTATCCCAGTCTACAACTATCATCTGTGACATGATAGCTGCTCACGGGCTGGCTAAGGTGGAAATGGATGGGGTGGGTAGCTATTTACCCGAGTTGATACAGATTGATTTAATTTCTGCTTTGATGATACTACTCTATCTCTGTAATTTGATGATCTGTGCATGTGTGCGCCGCCGTATGTATTTTAGTTCCAGGCACGCAACGCATGGTTGTACTTAACACTTCCATGGAGAAAGTTTTTAGAGGAAGCAAAACTTTTGGTAATCTTGAATGAGGCTTTTAAATTAGTTTCATTCTCCCTTAGGTCGAGAGGAAAAGTTGACATGCCAGAATATCGATTCTTGCTCACTGGGGGTGTTGGGGTCGAAAATACAATACGGAATCCAGGCACGGAATGGCTCCCTTCCCAAGCCTGGGATGATATATGCAGGCTCACGGAGGAACTCACAGTTTTTAAGGGTATTATTGACTTTTATGATAAAGACGCTAATCAATATTGGAGCAGGGTTGTGCTAATGACCAGAGGATGGGATTTTTTTAGAAAAAAAAATTAACTTTTATCCAGGGTTTCGGACTTCGTTTGAGAGCAGACTAGGGGATTGGAAGGAAATATACGACAGTGGGGATCCACATACAAATCTTTTTCCAGCCCCTTGGCAAGAAAGTTTAACGGACTTTCAGAAAATGATTGTTATTAGATGCCTAAGACCCGACAAGCTTGTTCCTATGATTGTGACGTTTGTGAGCAATAATTTGGGGGAGAAATTTGTTCAACCCCCTCCCTTTGACTTGGCAAAATCTTATTTCGATTCCAACCATTTGACACCACTGGTATTCATGCTTTCTCCGGGAGCTGATCCTATGTCGGCTTTGCTTAAGTTTGCTGAAGATTCGGGTTTCGGAGGCTCTAAGTTTGAATCCATTTCCTTGGGCCAAGGACAGGTGAGGAGTCGAGGAAACGAAAGAGTTTAACTAGGAGGGTGCTTTATGGGTGAATGGCTCAGTCAGGTATATCTCTTCTTTCCTGTAGGGGCCCATCGCTGCAGAAATGATACGAGTTGCAGCAGATGAGGGAACTTGGGTTGTACTGCAGAATTGTCATCTGGCTGCATCCTGGATGCCAGCGTTGGAAAAGATTTGTGAAGATATGACCACAATTAAGGTCAACCCTTCTTTTAGGCTATGGTTAACTTCTTATCCTTCTCCCAAGGTATGGTCTTCGCTATTACTGTAAATATATGGTTATGTCATGTCATGGTTATTTTTTATGGTTGGGACGAAAACTAAAATTGTTTATGACCTCATTAAATTTCAGTTTCCAGTAACCATTCTTCAGAACAGCGTAAAGATGACGAATGAGCCACCCACTGGTCTGAGACAGAATTTGTTACAATCATACGCTTCGGATCCAATTCGCGACCCAGATTTTTACAAAAGTGTTCCAATGAAAGAAAGAGCTTTTCGACGTCTTCTGTTCGGTCTTTGTTTTTTCCACGCAGTTGTGCAAGAGCGGCGAAAATTCGGCCCGCTGGGTTGGAATATTCCTTATGAATTCAACGAGTCGGATTTGAAAATAAGCTTACAGCAGCTTCAGATGTTCCTCCAAGAAAGTCTCCTTATACCATTTGAAGCTCTGGCGTATTTGACTGGGGAGTGCAATTATGGAGGAAGAGTGACAGATGACAAGGACAGAAGATTACTCTTGTCCTTGCTATCTATTTATTACTGTCCGGAAATAGTAGATAAAGACAAGTAAGATGCTTGCACTCGTAATTAATTGCATTGTTATTTGTGTGAGGGTTTTACTTCAGATTACACTAGTTGTAATCCACCATTTCCTTGATGTCCCGGTTTCGAAATAGGCTTTCATATCTCTTGTTTAATTTCTGTCAAATTTGTAAATCCTGGTTCCTGGACTTTTATCTCTTTCTAGGCATCCTCTTTCTCCGAGCGGTATTTACCATATCCCTAAGGATATGAGTTACGACGGTGTTATCCTTTATTTGAAAAAGCTTCCACATCACGTACATCCCGAAGTTTTTGGCCTTCATGAAAACGCTAGTATTACTCGAAGTCACCAGGAGACGCAACAGGTAATTTCAATCAATGTTATCTCTGCACTTATTTCAAGTGGTAGGAAGTAGGGATTCATAAAGGGAAAATAGCTCTCCCTTTCTGTCCTTCCGTCGTTGACTTCTGCTCCTACGACTTCCGACTGCTGATTACATGGAAGTCGTTTATTTAAACCGTATACCATCCCGCTAGTTGACCCTTTTGAGGTTATACTCAGTTCGGGATTATTTTGCATAAGACTCTAAACATTTGGTGCATGTCTTTTCTTCTATCCAGCTCCTGGCCGCTGCTAGTTTAACTGAACCGGAAGGAAAGGGTGGAGAAGTTACGGACTCGGGGCATCGTCTCACAGAAATTGCTCAAGATATATTAAATAAACTACCACAAGAGTATGATATGGATTATGTCACAGAAAAGTATCCAGTGGATTATATGAACTCCATGAACACCGTCCTCCGGCAAGAGCTGATTCGGTTTAATCCCCTCATAAGCATCGTCCGGACTACACTTGTAAATGTGCAGAAAGCAATTAAAGGATTGGTAGTCATGACTCCAGACTTGGATGAAGTGTACAAGAATATGCTCATAGGGAAAGTACCGCATGTATGGGCTGGAAAATCGTATCCTTCCTTGAAACCACTGGGGGGCTATGTTCTTGATCTTCTCGCTAGGTATGTCTTCTTCAATAATAACGAGATACAAAATAGCTTTGGTTGGCATATTCAATTCCTTCAACAGCGTCATCCCTATCCCTTGTCCGCTATTCTTTAAGCTTCCCACACACGTTCAGAGACGTAGAGAAAGCATGAGTTGGACTGCGTCATCAGCCTATTGTATTGTATCGACTTTATGATATGTTTTTGTGATGATTAAATATTTAAAGTTAAATACAGTTGAAATTGAAGACCATGGGTGAAGCTATGTTCATGACTTGTTTCCTGGTTTTCTCAGGCTCAAGTTTTTGCAAGAGTGGATCGATACAGGATCACCAACTACGTTTTGGCTTTCCGGCTTTTATTTCACTCAATCATTCCTCACAGGGGTTTCACAAAACTATGCCAGGAAGCATAAAATCCCTATAGATCTTCTCGGTTTTGAATATCAAGTAACACCATATGAGAAAGCTGCTCCCCGAGCTCCTCAAGATGGGGCGCTGTGTTGGGTATTACGGGTTTTGAACAATTTTTATTAAATATCTCACCAGATTCTGCCTCCCCCTCCTTTTGTTTTTATGTATGCAGTATGCATAGGAATCTTTTGATCCCCTGTATGTGTTTCTTAGGGATTATTTCTGGAAGGAGCCCGCTGGGACCGGAAAGTAGGAGTTTTGGCAGAATCAAAGCACAAAATATTATTCGATTCCTTACCTGTCATTTGGTTTAGGCCGGGAATCAAGGTAAGTGTGTTTGTAATTGAAATGTTTAAGGATTTTTTACAAGGATAATTTAATGAAATTGCATCTTATGTTCGCAGAGCCAGTTTGAAGAATATCCCTGCTATGATGCCCCGGTTTACAAGACAAGTGCTAGAAGAGGAACATTATCCACGACGGGACATTCGACGAACTTTGTCTTGTTTTTGAAATTACCAACTCAACTACCTGCTAAGCATTGGATAAATCGTGGAACAGCGTGTTTGTGTCAGCTTGATGATTGATAAGGAATTGAATGAGGAATTACTAAAAAGAATGAAGGCTATCGTTAGAATTTGAATGTTAAATTTATGAATTTACGTATCGTTTCAGTGACTGATTATGTTGTCGCTTCACGCTCAATACAGTTCTCATTCATACGGAAAGTTGTGAGATGAATGCGATATCCGAGCAGAAACGCTCGGTTGGAATTTCCTTAGTATTTTTGAGATATTTTGTTAATCGTTAGGTATATACAAGCCGGTGCAGAATAAAATACAGCTCAAGTTCAGTGTTTCGAGATAACGTATATGCATAAACGGTTTTGAATACTTCACTTGGGTAATTTCCTCGTTGCCCATTCGTTGGCCAGATAGACGAATGGGGATTCTAGGCCAGAGTTTTCTTTCTGAAAAGTTAATTAACATTATAATTTCCGTAGTCTCACAAAAATCGTGGGAGCGGTTAATATGTGCTAGGAATTAAAAGTAAACATAATTTGAAGATAAAATCCAAAGGTCAAGTAGAGGTCTGCCTTTTGCTAACCATTTTGCAAGAGTTTCATTTTCAGAATCTGTATAATATCAAGGTTGCAAAAACGTTTAAAACACAGGACGGGATAGACTTTGGTCACAATATATAAATAAAAAATAATGCTGCAAATAGATGCCCCAGAGTATGGATATCCTTTTGTAATTGTTATTTGATCTTACTCCTATTCGACCTTTGAACTTTGGTCATGATTGCTAGTATTGCGTTGAAATTTATGAATGGGCTGGTGATTTGCTTACCGCAGTAACTTCAAAGTATCTCAAGCTCAAAGACTGTGCCATTTCCTGTGCTTTAATTAGAGGAATCGCCCTGTCTTCACCACAGTCTGTTTTGTTTCCCAGGAGAACTCCAAGGATTTCTCCCTTGTTGTCCAGGCTTGGCTTGACAAGTTCTAGCCAGGTGGAAGAGTTTTCCAGGCTCGTGGGGTTGGTTACATCCACCACAACACAAACCCCATCAAGTTTCTCCCACTAGATTTTCAACCAATAGCATTCCCGTAAAATATATATACATATACTTGAAACTACATTTGAAGAAATACTTTACTCCAAGGCCACCCCAAAGTAGGTGACAGGTTGTTGAAAATCAAACAGACGCCATTTTCAGCATTCACGATGATCGATAAAAGATAACATTTTCGTCTTACATATTTCGGAAGCAGTTCCAAGTATATGTCTTTGCTCGATGAATCGAGAAGAATTAAGTTGACTCGCTCTTTTATGACTT
Organism: Sminthurides aquaticus; assembly: GCA_906901655.1. Classification (NCBI taxonomy): domain Eukaryota; kingdom Metazoa; phylum Arthropoda; class Collembola; order Symphypleona; family Sminthurididae; genus Sminthurides; species Sminthurides aquaticus. The sequence goes on from CAJQTT010000001.1 coordinate 3,124,924, forward strand.
CCATCCCAGTGGAAGAAACATTTGAGAGGGGGAGTCCTATTGAAGTTTCATCTCCTCCACCTTCCAGGGGTATTCTGATGGTTTTTCCATAAACTTGGACGCCGCAAGTCTGCAAAATGTATCGAAAATATAACCAAGAAGAAGGGTATATACCGTCCACGCGGAATAGACGAGAAGTGTTTACTTCTTGTACTGTCATAGAACTTTTGCTTTTTAGAAAACTTATAAGCAAGGTGGTCGCAATAAGGAAGTTAGGAAGGAGGAAGTATGATTTTTGGATATTGTAAGTTGATGATGTTATCAAGATTCGGATGGGAATTGGTGGGAAAAAAAGATGGATTGTTTGGAGGGAGGCTGAGCTTCCCAGACAATTTTCTCTATTACCCGTAATTAATGGGGCTTTCAGTTCCTTAATCCCTGCTGATTTCACTCACCAACCACTACCACCGCGTTCGTGGTCATTTATCAATCTATATACTTTACCTTAATTCTAATCAGAGACTCTGAGAGTAGCGTAGCGCATAGAGACCTAGCCAAGGGATGTCATATGTACATGAAATTTGTAAAAGCGGTTCGTATAAAGTTGCTACTTTCTCGGAACTTTCGTTTGCCTTTCTTCCTTTTCCTACCGATGTTCCTAACCTGAAGAGCAAGGAACATATAAGGCATGTTTGTCCGTGCGTGGGTATAGTGTTTGGGCTTCGAGATTGGAAAAAGTAGTTATGGTATATAATCGAGTGTAGGAACTTTTTTAATTTTATACTTGGAGCAAGTAGGAAGTAGAGGAATCGGATACTGGGATGACATTCGCTACAAATGTACAGGAGACGAAGGTGTCGGGAGGGACGAAGCGTAAAAATTCGGTTTAATTGCATTCGCATGTCTTAAATGCGAAGGTTAGAGTAGCCGGCCGTCAGGTTGGACAGACTCCGCGATCCAACGGAGACATGTTCATACTGGAAGGCACGGGACGTATTTCTCTCAAGGAAATGAGGAATCTGGAGATGAGTAGAAGAGGGAAAAGCGTAAATGTGGAAATGGGCGAGATAGTAATGAAATTGCACTGGGTAGACTTGAATTGAAAGCTGTGTAGGGGTTGTCTTACCATGTGGTACTTTTTCGAGAAAGTAAATCCTGTCTCTGAGGTGAAAGCTTCACAAATCGTACTTTTTCCCACTCCTGAGTCACCTTCAAAGAAATACAAAGAAGCCTTTAAAAAATTACTTTATTCCTGGTATTTTTCAATCCACTTAAGTGCACATTCTTCTGAGCTTCCTGCTCTTCCCTAACGCTCATTTTCGACACTATCTTTTATCTTGTTTACTCTAATTCTTCCAGGCTGGACGGATCCCGAAATGGAGACCTCTCTTCTTCCAGCTCCCTTTCTCTACTTTGTCCCATCTTCCTAAAACGTCTTCACCCCTTTTCCTCACTCAATATCCTTGCAACTCAAACTTGCAAGCTTCTATATACTTTTAAACTAAACTCTAACATGAATGACTGTAAAGACACTGTCTCAGCTCATTCAAATTTAAAAAAAAAAATCTCTCAGCTTTCTCTTTCGCTTTTCTGCTTCCTCCGAGCTCCAATGCAACATCTTCCCTGTGATTCGCGTAAGATTCAAAACTTAAGCTTATGCAAGGAGATAATGACAAGCATACTTTATACACACACATACACTGTTACTCAAAATTTGTAATCCCGTGAGGAAGAATTTACTTGGAATTTTGCGGGTAGGCAATGATTAAACTCAACATAATTTTGCAGCGAGGAGAAAATTCTCCAAAGAAGTCGTAGGGCTAAGTTTTCTAAAGGATGGGTGGTGGGATGGGTTGAACCGAAAATAAAAATACGAACAGTGCTTCTATGAGTAATCAAAAGAGGAAAAGTAAAAAAAAGCAAGTTTATTTCCTAGCTAGCACAAAAACGTTGGAACAATAATAGAAGCAGCTTCCAGATCTATGGGCCGTATAAATATACTGTATCTGAAATTTCTACTTCGATAACAGTGTTTTGTCTCGAGGTTGGCTTTGTAAAATTATATGTAAAATCGAAATAATTAGAGGATATGAAATCCCTGAAGCTGTGGAGAATGTTGTATAATTAAGACAGGATGAAGAGAAAATGTAGAATATAAAACAGCTTACCCACAACAGCAATTTTCAACATCGGAGGAGGTTTCTCCCTGAATTCCCGTTCCCGGGCGGAGCGAATGGGATCCCAGTTTTCTCTGCTGTCACCTCTTCCCAATTGCCGTACATTCAGACTGTGGTTAGGTGATCTGCTGTTGGAGGGAGAAATGATGGAATATTTCTCGACCGGCACTTCCAGTTCCTTGAATTCCATTGCAAACTTTTTTCTCTTTTTCTATATTCCGCTTCCCTCGGCGTCTCGATATGTCGTCCCGGGATAACTTGCATGTAAAACAAGCATTGTACACACCGAGTATTAATAATGCATCCCCGTCACTCACGCTCTCTTAAACCTCAAAGCCCACCTACCATTTAGCCCTTTAAAAGGAGAAAAGTATTAAGCATGCCATGCACTCAACCAGCCTTACTTAGCATCTGTTTATATTGAAACGAGCTGACACGACAGAGAGAACTATGAGCAGACTAGATGGAGACAGTTAGGGAGGGAGGTGGGGGGAGGAGGAGAAAGTAGAGTAGTGGATTCTACAAGGAGCTTGCTATAAAATTTTATACATTATCATCATCACTATTGAAATCATATGGGCTATCCAGGTCGATATTAAGAGCCTTTCTATTGCTATTACGGAACGGAACACAGAACCTCTCATGTCCATCACATAACAATAAGTTAGCTAACAAACTTTGCTTGTTAAAACTTGCACGTATATAAATATATATCTATGTAGGAATGAGAGCGGACTAGTTTAAGTTTTCTTCTAAAGGGGAGGAGTATACTACTACTACAGGACGTGAAATCTTATTATCATAATCATATAATCCTCTTTCAATGTATCTGCCATTCCAAGACTTCTATCTAAATAATATATGCAAATTATACAAACCCATCGACTTACCTCAAAATCCAACGCTATCCGACAAACAACCCGTTTGTAACTGCATTTACTCGCCCGAGTATATATATACGGCACTCCAGTTTGCCGGCTTTCCCTACAAATTCTCCTTTGCTGCTTTCACTCTCTCATTTCTCTAAACTAAATATGCTTATATACCTGTATACTCGCTATTCTTCTTTTTCTTCGACTTTCTCCAGCCCTCCTTCTCTTACTCTTCGTATCAATTTTTATGGGGAAATGACAAACCTTTTTGAAAAATACAGATTTTCTCTTTCTTCTCCCAACTTATATGTATACCTACTTGCTCCACATTTTCTTCTTCCAAATCACCTATACACAGTAAGTACCAGCTCTATCCCTTCCCTACACACATCAAAGCAGTCTAATATTTCTCCTTCCTCGTCTTCTTGCCTCGTTTCAAATAATCCATTCAGCTCAATCCGATACTTATACATGGAATGCAAGAAACAAGTTAACACCACCCCCTACTCATACAGAACATCGGCAATCTAGTTGACTAGGGTTGCATATATATAGGAGGAGCTTTATTCAATTATCCCAAGTGACATATATATAGCTTTCACTCACCTTCGATCACTTTATTTACAGCCCTTCTCTATGAGACGCACTCCAACTCTATTCAATTCCTTGAAGATACTCACTTTCAAATACTTATTCATTCTCCCGCCTCAAATCCTAAAACCCGGGCTTCATCTCAAACATCCACCCCTCCTCCTTTTCACATCATAATCCCATGATTCATTTTCTACCTCGTTCTCACAGCTATACCTTCCTTGCGGATGCGGGAGTCGGGGTGAAGAGAGTTTTTTTTTAAAAACTTGCTTCATAGATGAAGAGCAATGCTGATTATTGAACCTATTTATTTTTCATGTAGGCAGATATGAAAATATCCATCAAGCTCCCTATTGTACTCTCTTCATTTCAACTACATCCGCACACGTGTTTGCCTCTTGTCTCCCGGGCAACAGTGTCGCCATAGCAACGAGAGCACACACGCATACGGAAGAACACGGCCACTTCCGGCGTCCGACCTCCCCTCTCTGGCTCAGGTGTTTCACTCCCGCGTAGATTGTATGTTGGCATGGAGGGAGGGCAATTAATATATTTCAGAGGAGGTTAGATTTAAGCATCCGTGTTGTGTAGATTGTGTTAAAATTTACCTTTGACAATTGTTTTTGTAGTTTCAAATCTACCTGGAAGTTTTTCTCTCCATCAAGAGTTCTCTGAACAATGCTTCAGAAATAGTATTTTTTTCAATCAGCTTGGAGTCACGTCTCCAGCTCCTTAGCATTTCTGTTCTACCTCCCGGGCTTCTGAAAACAGATTAACCCTTGTTTGCTATCCTAATGAAGTGATATAATCCACAAATTCTGTCCACTAATAACCCTTATTTTGGAAGGAGTTTTCTTAATCCTGTACTCTCGTCGTCTTGGAAAAGCTTCGCCGAAAGCCCAACAAGTAGGTAATCAGAGGAATCAGGCACGTGTTTCTCATTAAGCGGTTAGTTGTAATGTAATGCAATCCTATCATGGCATGACCATCATCATCTAATCAGCAATCTAATCACGTCTTCATCCCAATTTCTAGGAGACGGATAAAAGCAGACCACGCCACAATCCTTCCTCCAAGGCAGAATGGAAGAACTAGGGTACGATAAAGCTTTTATGAATTATTTTATGAAATTTACATCAGCTCCTGAACTGCATTTCTCTAGATCCTCACTATTCACTATTATCTCCGCTAGCTATTTCCGTCAGGATGTACATCTTCGACCTTTATCATCACTGACGTTTATTCAATTTCTGTTTGTGGGTTGGATTGAGTTCAATGAAGGAAGCAGTGACATAAAGAATTCTGATACAATTAGATCCAAGCACATTCAGGTCCAGGTCGTTTCGTTATTCTGCGATATTATAAACGATTGCAATAGGCCAGAGGCAATCTGTTTTTCTAGTTTGCCATTCATACTAAGCAGCACTAATTGTAGGTACATTGTTTTGTTACGCCAAGAGGTATCTTTGTGGTAGAGTATGGCCAGTATTTAAAAAGACGATGGAAGTGGAAGAAGATGAATGAGAGCGATCTCTTTCTTTCCTTGATTCCTTCCCTGAACCTGAACCTCTTCCTCTAGTAAGTTGACTATACGAGATAAAGAAAGGATTAAGGACTACAAGATCTATACAAAGGTGTAATACTATTTTTGTAACTTTGTTCCTTTTAATGAAAGTAGGTCCTTGCTTCGCACTGGAAATTGTTGTATCTGAACTTGCAGTCCCCGATAGGAGACACTTGATGCGTTTCTGTATATTCATACTTAAGTAGATGCCGTTTTAAGCCTTACTGAATGAAGCTAGAGTAGGTGGGAACATTTGGTGTTGTTTGAAGGTACTGGGCTTCATAAATGATGGGCCAGAGCCACAGCAAGGTTATTGCAGAAAACTCCAGCACACTGTGCTATGTTTTCAAATGATCTAGTAGCCTTGACTAACGTGTAGGGAAAGTAATATGTTTGATGAGTAAGAAATCCACTTGAGCTTTTCGCTAACTTCTGCTCTGTTACTAACAACAGATATTCTCTATCGTACCCCGCAACCCTTTTCTTTGTGTCTCTCTTTCAGTGAGAGTAGATTTTTTAGGATTTTTGATGATGGTAGTTTGATGTGCATTGTAAGATTGCTGTTGCTACTCTCCGGCTGTGTGTCTGGATTAAATCCTTAATAGCACCCTTCAAACTTTGTGAGAAGATTGCTCGCTCTGGGGATTCTTCTCACGTACCCAATAATAAGCATGGCTGTAGTGCATTGGGATTCATAATCTTTGTAGGGAAAGATGCCAGTGAAAGTCCTTGACTTTCTCCAATCACTATCTTTCTTGTAAATCACACATTCCCCTCAGCATGAGAACAAGACTTTCTAGTTTCCAGAACGTAATAAATAACTAGTAAATGTTTCCGCAATCCGCAACATACTCGTCTTCACAAGTGAATGTACACACCTTTTCCAAGGTACGGTTGCTTACTTATTGATGCAATGCTCTACCTGACAATCGTGTAGGTTGAATCTTGTTCTGTATGATCAGTATGCTGTATAAGTATGTGTATGTGAGTACAAGTTTCAGCCACACTGTTATTGTAATTTAACCCAAGATTTATCGTCATGGAAACTGAAAGTGAGTACTTGTATATGTGGTATCTCATGACTGGATCTGTCGGAGAGAAACTCGAGATTCGGATGAGTGGCTTGCCGATTTGAATAGGATGCAATTTGGAAGGTTTCCGGAAACTTGACTATTCAATTTCAGGCCGAGCGTGTGAGTGTGTGTACATGTATTTGTGCCGTCATTTTGAAAGTGCGTTGGCTTGCTGACGGATACATATACTTGTTTCTAAAATTTCCATTAGCTGGGCAAGGAAGTTAGACGTGGAGTGAAGAGAAGAACGAGGCGACTTTGTCATCTCACATTAGTGTGGTTGACAGGAAAGTATTCAACTGGGGGTTTATCCTCCCCTCCTTCTTAACAACGGCGGTCCCTTTTCTTATTTTTCCAAAGTGAGTGTCTACAATTGGAAATGGACGTCTTCCTTCAACTTATTCATCTTGTCATTCTCGGGAAAAGAGATGTAGCCTGAGAGTGTTTCCAGGCGAAACAACGGCATGTGCCCTCCTTCTTCCCTGACCCTCTATGAGCCCTGACTTCCTTCCTTCCGCTCATCTTTCAACATCAACTCGAAAAAATCGGAAAAGAAAGGGATAACTTGAAAGAAACTGTTATTATTACGTCCCTTTCCGCAACCGCCAGGAGAAAATACGGGAAGAAAAGGGAGGGAAAGATACCTTTTGAATACAAAAGAACAGTGTTGTATATGGGCGGGTAGGGGGGGAGAAGTTATACCCTCTTTGCATAAACTCTACCTTTCCCCTTTATTCGTGACGGATGCGGATCTGGAGGAGAAAGTTGGCTACATGAGTTGGATTCACTTCTTAGCTGAGTGAGTGACTACTGCTTGAGTCTTTCGCTGCTTTCCGTGTTCCATCTCCCATTGTCCCATCTTCTGTCACTCTGCTTTTTCTGAGGAACCATGTTCCGCATACCCAGCCTCCCGAAGGAACCAGTTTGAGCGAAGGAACAAGAAGATACCAGGGAAGAAAACGGAATACCCCGGAGGATACCCCCAAAGACAAGTACAGGAACAATAACATTTGAGAAAACGTGAAAAAGCTATTTTAGATGTCCTCATTACACACGCTTCTTTTCCACATTTTTATCTCCACTATTCTGTGTTGTGCAACGCAATAACTATTTGCTGTAGATCTGACTGTCAAAGTATAACGGTTTACAGAGGTAATGTGGGAATAGTCCTGCACAGTAGATTCAGAAGAAAGTTGAGCAAGTATTATGGGTGGATTTTAGTCAAATTTAGTATAACTTTCACGGGCTATTATAAGCACATCAGGACCGGGAGGAGCTAGGATTCAGAATTCAGAGCAAGACTTGAGCGGAATGGCTTACTGGCTTACACCCTTCTGATTTGAAAACTGTAGTATTTGGTCTTTCAGAAGCCAAGGAAGGGTGAAATGCAAGTTAAAATTTGGGGCTAGTAGTACAGAAAGCGTCCTTAAAATAAATAATTTTTTATTTTTCATATTTTCTCATATTCTTACTTTTTCCAGCCCACGGACATGTTTGTTAAGAAAGCCTTCTAAAATTTGGTTCATGCTCACCCTAAGAATTCATTCTCTTGATTTACCATACATATACACCTATTATGCTAAGCTGATGAGCTTCCAAGTTGGCAAATTATCTTCAACGGATCTTCTATGAAAAGAAGGATGACATGCATTGCATGAAACAGGTGATTTCGTAAGGTTCGTTTCATTTTTGGGTTGTCTTAAGTGCCATGAAGCGATGCGATCCATGTACTTTCTCCAACATTCTATAGTAATGGTTTCATGTCATTTCCAAGGATCAAAACATGAGACAGAACGGATAGGAGAATTCATTATCCACTGCAATATTTTATTGCATGCAAGAAGAAGAATTAAGAGGTCAAGGGTCGTAGAACGGCCAGTGAAAGTAGAAAAGCTCTCTTTCTTTGAGCTCCTTTATACTTTTCTTGCCCTCTCTCTCCTTCTTCCAGGTGTGTATTGTTTGGAGGGGACTTGAAATAAAACAAGTGCAGAAGCATCTGGTATTTGTGTCAGTACACTTAGTCATCTTTTTTGTGAGGAGTTTGAGTCATAGTTTGATAGGAAAAAGAAATTTACTCGCACAAATCGGTTGTCTTTTACTAAGCTGGTCGAAAAATATGGATAGCAATTGAGAAAAAAGCTATTATATTTCCTAAGCGAAACAAGAACATGGGTGGATAGGCAGAATTTGCAGAACGAGAATATCCTTGTATTCACTCCATTCCATATCTGGTAGTCTCCCTCGATTATTGTGATTGAACTTTGATTCGTCTCTCTGAACTCAGACAGAGCTAGCGAGGAGAAAGCCTAGCGGAATGGTATAGCTTGAGGGCTGGTAGTAGTGCAAAAAGAGAAATATTATTGTGTTTCCCCATGGATTTGCTCCCATATACGTATGTAGGGGTATTGCGGAAACGAACAGAGGGTGGACTACGCGTATTATTTGTAAAGAGTTGAGCCATATAGTTCTTTAGATTGTCGGATTGAAATGTCAAATGTCTGTTAGGTTGTAGGGGTGCTATGTGTATTTTTTTCATGTTGCTATACGAATTTAAAAGATTGAGAATCGATTGAGCATTGGCATTATTACCCTAAAGCATATACGTGAGTGTGTGGTAGGAGGAGGAGAAAGGTACATACGTGGGTGACGGGAGGGGACACAAAATTTGAATTGGTCTTCAGAAAATTCAGAAAATATCTATTATCTATCCTAGCAGTTATTTGGAAGAATAGATTCAATTTCGACCCAATATAAGGTATGCACAATGCCCGCCAGGATTTTTACATTTTCCCTCATTCTTTCCATGAGGGTTGTGACGCGGCTAAAGTAGTATCGGGTTTTCATTTATTTTGTGTTTTGTATGTTACCCTGTGTATTGTACTTATCTTTCTTCCAGTCTTACGTTAATAACGTATACGTCTCTGGCAGAATCATCGCTGTTGTTTAACGATCCTATTGATCATCATTCCGTGAAAAGCTCGTTTCCAGGAGCAGGCTGAGAAAGCTGTCCTTGAGTCATTATGAGTTGGAAACGGGACGGGACAAGGTAGACTAGGATTTGTTGAACTGAGAATAAAAGCCTTAGGTGAATATAGCTGTAAACGGAAGAGGAAAGATGAATAAATACAATTGAGAATGTCTGAGAATTAATTTGGATATATTTGATACGTTTTTTTCAGAGGATCCGGGGACAAAGGTGGGATTGATTCAGATTCAAGCAGCGGAGGGAGTAGTAGAAGCAGTTCTAGACAAAGTCATCAATCCGTAGGAGATGGGAAGCGGAGTTCTGAAGGAGTCAAGGGTGGAGGGAGCAAGTTGCCTGGGACGTCTTTGTCGGGCGTTGGTGTTGTGGAATCCGGGACTGGGAATATTCGGAGCTCCAGCCGCGTCCCAGAATATTTTCTAGTTTCTCTTACAGGACGGATTGAATCCGGTGAATTGTATGGCATCAATGACATCTACTGCAAATACAATTTCGCTTATGGCTCGGATTGGCAAATCACGGCAGTAAGTTTTATTACTTTCTCCCTTTCTTTTGCATTTATGCATAACATGGATGCGGACGTCCTCTAATGTCTTCCCCTCCCCTGCTCAACAACAACTTTTCTCATTTTCCCATCCATTCTTCTTTCTTCGCTCTTCGTTTCTCAGGATCTTGTTGAGGATTTCTATGGAATCACACCAATTTTTACGCTGGGAAATGTACCGGGATGAAGTCAACTTTCCAATACTCTCTCCTCCCCCCCCTCTTCCTCAAACTTTCTGATATGACCTTTCTCATACCATACCATGTATGTAGTACCAGCATCACAGAATTCCTCAGCTAGCCAACCCCGTCCCACTTTCACCTCGGTGTGTTTTGCCGAAGTCTCCATAAGAGAACACACATATCCAGATGTTTATTTCTACCTCCATGTCACCCTTTCCTCAAAATTCAAAACTATACAACCATGCAACGTGTGCTCCTCCACCCTCTAGTTTTCCTTCGTAGGGTGTTGCGCTCCGTGCCAACAATCCATCCTGTTAGTTCCTTTGCCTTTCGTCAAAGAGCCTCAAAAAGCATCCCCAGCCCGTACAAGACGTCTCAAACCGAGTATCCGTCGAACCGAATCGATTATCTAGACTTCAATCCCACGTAAAATTTCTATTCTCCCTAAATATTTTTGTCAGTTAGTTGCATAAATATAAGGGAGGAGAGGATATAATTTACTTAGCTGGCTCATATACGCCCTTCTCATGGAGTCTCCAGATTCGTTCCTCCATGTTCTAGCATATAAGCATAGCACTTAATCTTGGAAGAACTGCTTCATTTACTTACGCAGTAAACAGAACTAACAAATAATCTGGTTTCTCCTGTATAATGTCTGCCATTTAGAGCCGCTCCCACATCTTTAAGCTCTGCCATTCCCTACTTTTAGCCGCCAAACCAAACAAAATTAACATCAGAAATCACTTACTATTCACATACTCTAGAGTTTATGTGCTAATGCTACGCAAAATATTTTCACCACTCTTCTCCCTCTCCGTCTCAAACGTTCTCTAAACTCTTGCACAACAGGGAATTTATCCCAGTCTCCTCCTTCTATTTGTATTCCTTGGAATTTTAAGTGGTAAAAGCAATATTTCTTCTCTTTTCAGGGTGTGGAGGAGGGGATTTCCCAAATTACAAGCAAGGATCCAGACGGCAACTTTGTATGGAATTTTCCTCTTGAGGTCACTTTCAAAAGTTCAAATCCACATGGATGTAAGTTGCAATATTTTCCTGTCCTTTTCTATCATTCCGACTTCCTCACACCTCGCTGCCAGCGTAGATTAAACTGGGTTCGACTTTTCTAGCTACCAGCAGTATTGAATTGAATCGGTGTGTATCCCAGCCTTCTCCTTTCTCCTTCACTAAATCCACTGAGGCGACTTTCACCTTAAAAATCTGATAAAGCTTGCCAGGAATCTCTCAATCACTTCTACCGCAAATTCCCCTCTACCCATCCCTACCCACGTAGATTTTAATCACCTGCCAGATTTACTTACTCACGTCGCTTCAGATCGGACAGGCATCTTTAGTCCGACGTATGACCGGATGCCGGACGGACATTCTATTTAGTTTTCCTCAGATTTCGATCACTTCTCAATTATCCTTTAGAAGGGAGCAGAGGGAGCACTCAACCAACTAGTCTCTAATCATAAGCTAGCTTTTAGGTACACTCGTATATAACTATTTACGCTGGCTCAGTCGGGGGGTTACTTTTTAAATCACTTACTACTTCCTGAACCTCTGTCAAACTCGTTCTTCCACATCCTTGCCTCTAGTTGCATACTAGAGCTGGCTTGTTCTACCAACCTTTTAAATATTCTACCTGATAACAAGACCATCTCTCTGGTTCCATTAAAGATACTCTATCCCGGATAACTGCATGAAAATTATGCATAATTTCTCATGTGCTTGGTCACGGTATTCGAGTTTACTTTCTCCACTGTTCTCTCACCCACTTTCTCTATCTTTCATATTTCTTTCTTGCTTGTTGGATTTTCTTTTTTTTTTGAATTGTTATTTTTTTATTTACTCATGTATCTATAATTTTTACAACCTATGAACCAACCAAGCGCTCCCTCATGTATAAGCTTGAAGGCAGAGCAGAGCATACGTCTGTGATTACATGAAGCCTCCTAGCCTGATTCTAATACATACTGTATTTCTAACAAGAAGGCTGTTATGTTTCTTGAAATTTATATAACCCGTTTCTATAGAGCGTACTCTCTATATTTCCTGTGTGTATTTCCACCTAAATTTCCGCCCCCAGGGAAAGAACTAATGCTGGCTTTCTCTATTTCCCCTTAGCATAATTTGAGCTTATTCATAAAATATAAAAAGCAGCTGCCCTCCATCCTTAATCACCTTCTCTGTTTCATAAATCATAGGAAATATACACACATTTTTATGCATTATTTGTATAACTCTATTCAGATCATTTCTCGTTTAGATTTGATTTTTCCCCATTTCTATATTCATTATAACTCTATTCACTTTCTTTTTTCTACCAACATTTGTTCCTTTTGTCTCCATTCCTTCCAGCTGGATTAAGGAATTCAAGGCCATCAAGTGCATTCTTTATGGGGCAATGTTAGGTTCCTGGAAACTGGTCCAGTACCTATAACTAAAGAAGTTTGCATCTGTTTTTGTTCCTGCTAATTTTTAATTCAGTAACCACGATCGTTTCAAGGTTCATGCTCCATCTTACATTTTACTCTACGACCGAGATGTACCAATCACTTTATATCCCTTCTTCTGTAATAAAACAAAGCCTTTTTCAATCACGACTTGCAAATCAAGGATGCTGTTTTCTATATATTCAAAAGGATTTTTCAAATCCCTTCTCTCCACCTCCTCCAACTCTTGTGCAATTGCCTGGAGCTCTTCACTCTCTTGAATAAACTGTGAGAGGTTTTGAGAAAATTCATGAGATTCGGATTTCATCCATTTTGATATACCAATCGCACAATCGCACTATTTACTCTCCCTCTCCCCTGCAACTTTCACCCAATTCTATGAGCTGTAGCGTTACCATGACGGGTACTTGAATCCAGAAAAAAGAGCATTTTATCATCACACTGAATGAGGTTGTCTTAATTTGAAACAAGTCTGAGGAAATCTGAGTGAGGAAGAAATGCAGTAAGAAGGGTGGCGTAGCTAGATAAAGGCTAGGTTGGAAACAGCATGCTTTATTTCCTGCTAACTATATTCAGGTTTGTCTTTAATCTTCGATACAAACTCTCTGCATTCACTCCCGGTTCGGATAAAAGTTTGTAAAGCGAAATTCCTCGGAGATCTATCCAGCCTCGAAATCAGTCCCTGCGTCTATAAGTTAACAGTCAGTTTTTGAGAGTCTGTTTTTCAATCACGTCTTTTCATCAGCAATTTCTTTCAATAACAGTTCTCAATATCCTTTCTTACTCTATCAACTGATTATGCTAAAAGTCGCGGCACAGAAGCCGACTATCTATATGCAATCCGTGGGAGTATTTCTTAAACTCTGAGAAGAGAAAACTGAGAGTTCAAAGTTTCATGAGTCTTTCCATTTTCCATACGTAGACCTCTGCTCAACCAGTCCCTCTTATATTCTTCCGTCTTTTGTCTTTACCCACTTATCTTTACAGACGGGAACAGAAAGTAGGAAAGAACTGGACAGAGATGGAGGAGGAACTTTTTGACGCTGATGGTCAAATTTAAAAGTACAAACACGCACTTTAGTCGTAGTCAATTTGTTAATGCCATATGGATTCCATTCACGTAAATATATTCTCGTCCTTCCTCTTTGATGGGCAGGGAAGTTGGGATGGGGGATGGTAGCGAGTGAGTAGATTTCCTTGTGGAGTGGCAGTATGAGAGCAGAGTCGTTTCGTGTCTTACCCTGCCTGGCCTTATGCTTTCTCAGCTATTTCTACTTCTTTCATTCTTCCTCTCTTTCTCCATCTCTAGGTCTAGGAGTTCATGAATCCTTCAATCCTAGAATTTCCTGCAATTGAATCCTTCCATCCTTCCGTTTTACTGCACACAAATTATGCAGTGCCAGTCCAGCTGGTTCGCCATACTTGGTTTCGCTACGAAAAACTTGTAAATTTAAGGAATATTTCCACACCGCATCTCCCCAACTATTTCCTTGCCAAACATATGAAGTATCGCTTTAGAAATGTTTTCCTCGACTTTCCCTGCTACGTGCCTTCATTTTGGTCATTATTATGGTGAATTGAAAATGGAGAACCTTTGAAAACCGTGCGGAATGGACTGAGCCTGATCCTGGAGCAGAGTACTTTCCCCTGTTCTCATCTACGTAAACCTCTTTGTGGAACTTGGTGGGAAAGAAGTGAAACCCGTTTCCGACTCCGTATCCAGGAGTAGAATGATACTTGAGCAAAATGTAACGATTTTAGGAAAGATGCGGTATGCTAAATAGGTTCTATTGTGCTCTCTGATTTATTTTCCTGTTCACGTTGCAAAGAGGATAAGCAAAGGATGTTTTTATTTCTTGCCATATGGATGCATTAGAATCGGCATACTTTCTCCAAGACACCGAGTCATGTCACTCTGATACGGACGCTTCACGAAGGCTCTTAAAAATCCAATCATCTGTTGCAGCTTTCTCCAGGGTGTGTTTGTTCAGCGGATGGGTGCATTCTTTTGCTGTGCTTCTTATCCTATCCTAAAGGCTCTCTGTTTCCCTCGCTTCTGTGGTGTTAGGCTCAAGTTGATGAAAAGACTAGGAAATATTTGTTTTGAAAATCTTATATTGAGACTGGTTCTGTTTTTCTAGTGCAGCTGCTAGCCATTTTGCCTATTCTAAGGTTTATTTAAAGCCACTTTGTCTTTTTCCTAATATACGATTCAATAATAGTTGCGTGTGAAGTGGTTGCATTGATGTTTTTGTTTCGATGTGTCGGAGATGGGACACGTGAGCAATGTTTCTTCTTATATGTGTAAGCTGACAGGAGGGAACTTCTTGCGAAATCATTCGTAGAGCAGATCCCACGGCCTTTTGTGCACCTTTATTGTTAGGACGCTGGACTGGTGTAGCTTGTCTGAGATTTTGTGAAAGGTGAAAAATAAGCGGAAGGAATGCTTTGTATTCTGAGAAAAGTTGAGGCGGGGATAAAATTCTCATAAAATGTATGAGAAAAAGAGGATTAAGCGCGTCTGGATAAACGTTTCTCTGTTTGCCAAGGGCTCGTCTAGTCTCCGCTCATACACCCATTCAGCCATCCCACTGGCACTGGCTCCACCCACTTGATTCTCTACAGGAGAAAGCAGGTCAAGAAAGAGAAAAAGGTGGAGAAGTAAAAAAATAACCTTTGACATAGTAGCTTTTTACTTCTACCTGCTACTTTCTCCATTATCATTTATCCATCCCTCCTCCTTTGTCTGCACGACTTCTCCTCCCAGCCAAGCTTGCCCCACTCGTTACTTTCACACGGCCCTCCGATTTTTATTTCCCCATGGCTATTTCCCATGGAGTCTGTAAAAGTCACCTTCGGTGACTTACTCCAGGAATAGGACGCGACCATCCTCCACGTCATGTCATAGCTGTACGTTGATTCCGGGAGGGAAGAGCAAATGAAACTGGTATCCAAATCTTTTCAAATAAACCATAAACCACGTGGAAAGATAAAATCTTTTTCATCTTGCCCAATCCTTCTTTCTCTATTCGGCCCGGCCTCCTCTCTTGGAGTACATCAGCTTGTACCACTTTCTCCCATCTAATCCATCTTTACAAATTCCTCTTCGGCCTGCTAACCATTCTATCGCCCTGCTCACTCTACAACCATAGGATACCCAACCCAATAACCTGCCTTATCCTTCAGAAGCGGTGTACAGGAAGATAAAAGAGAATATTGCCAGGCCGACAGGCAGGCTAAACTGAAGACCGGCCATCTGCTCTAGTTCCTCTTTCTCATCCTCATCTTTTTCCTTGTTTCCCACTTTTTCAAGACTAACAAAACATGGAAGAGTTTTTCCACCATACTTTCTCCGCATATATATATCCGTTTCTCCGCCTTTTTGACAAACCACCATCGCTTCCTATCAAAACGTACTTGAAAAGAAGGACTTTTGAGGGGATGCTTTCTCTGGTGAAATTGAACGTGTTTTCTTGCCCAGAAATGCAGAGGGCCAGTCAAATTCTCAGATTTATGGAAATATGATTTTACAATGCCTACGACATGCTCATATATTCAAAAAAATTTGAATCTGTCTTCCATATTTCACCGCCTTTTTATTCACTTCTTTCCCCCCATATCCCCCTTCCTCCTAGAGGCAAACCAACTTTTTCAAGCTTATCACCTTCTCTCGCCTTTCTTCTGTACTCCGTCCTCAAGTTTCTTTCGATCTCAATCCTTCCCTTTCTCCTCATTTCTCACCCACTTTCTCTCTCCTCCTCCAACAATCCTCGTTATTTCAGATACCAGCTAATGCATGCAGTCAACCGATGGTTTCCCTCCCTTGCTGCAAAAACAAGCTCCAGTGCAAGTAGATGCAAGTAGATATGGATAATTCTAGCAAACCCAATAATTCCTATGCACAACTCCCCTTCTGAAGAAAAAAAACCTTGACTTTCACGCATCCTCTTACGTATTAGTTTTACACTGGAAAGTACTGGAATAATGAATGCCCGATATACCACTCAGTAAATTGCCTTCATATGAATAAATTAGATTCCTCCTTTGGAAACCACCGAAAAACAAGCAACTATGCTCATATTTAACAAATAGAGCGAACCACATAAGCGTAAATACGGTGCCTTGCATGCTGACAAACTTTGAAAATCAATTAACCCTACTGCTTCAATTTTCTTAGCGCTAGTGTCAACCCTGGAAAACTGTAGGTACTCGTGACTGTGGAGTAAAAGTGTGTTATACTTTTAACCTTTTCAATAATCTAGTTTGTGAATTATCCTTGATCTTTTCACTTTAAATCGCAAGTTTTACATGCACAAGCTATTCTCCTTTGCCGAGGCTTATTTAACACATCATGTATGTCATATCAAGATCTTTAAATAGATTTAAATCTTTTTACCGTTGCAGGGCCCAGGCCCAGGCCGCATATCTACGAATATATCATTTACTTACTACTTACTTACTAGGTTTAAGATTTAAAAGGATGCAACCTGAAGGAAACCACATCTAATCTGTTCATAGGAGTATATAGTAGGAGTAGGAGGTAAATTATTGTCGGAAGTCGGATGAAAACTTATATTCTATATGCATTCAAACGCTCGGCAGTTTGATGCTGATGCCATTACAAGGCTTTCCTTTTAAAACTCACCTAGCTTCATACATGCAACTAATACATGCAACTAATACATGTAAATAAAACTACGTGCAGAATTTAAAAGGGAGAGGAAAAAGAGGCGGTTTTGCTAATTCACATTTCACGTGTACGTTCTCGTGTGTCTGGAATTTTTTTTTAAAATGACAACACTACTAATACCGAACTGACGACGATGCTCAAGTTGCTAGTCTTCTCAGTTCCTTGTCGGACTCGGACTTGAGAAATTAGACTTGGATTGTTCGCTTTTGTGATCAAAATAGAGAAGGTGAAGGGCTTGTGGTTGGTTACCCTGGTATCGTGAGCATGTAAAATGTGGAATCTCTGAGCAAAGCTCTTGCTCTGCTGCCAAATGGAAGTAGAATTAATGCGAGGAAATTAATTTATTACAGGGCCTCAACTCGTCCTAAGCCTCTACGGTTCCGACCTCCTCGGTAACCATATTGCCCGAGGATATGGTTCCACCCATATTCCCATTTCTGACGGAGCGACAACCAAAACGTAAGTCAAATGCGTGCGTCCTCAGTCCTCAGCTTAGTGTATCCCACTTCCCAGATTATATTCCTAAGACTAATGTAAACAATTAATTACATAGAATATTCTCTAGTCTCTCTACCCTCTCCGAAAAATCCTTTCATATCTCGGTAATTTTTAAGCCTTGATAGGAACAATATTTTCTTTTACAATCTTTGCCTTCGATTTCCATTCTAGGGACCAATGTGATAAAATAATCAGTTCTGGAGTTAACTATATATATACTCTGTTGCCTCCCTTGTTTTTCACTATTTATCGGGATGGCGTTTTCTCAGCTGTGCACAGCTTATTGCAATAGTCGTAAGAGGACCAAAGAGTGAAAGAGTGAACAAAACCCTTGAAGTTTAAGTACAAAGTGTATACACAAAGTAAAAACTCTAGGATTATTGCTATGAATAGTTTTAATAACTGGAGAGAAGAGTGGAGGAAACTCTGCTATTAGCTTTTGCACGAGGAAAATGAGTGCAAAGTCCTGAATTAATAGGATCGAGGACTAGAGAACCTGAAGAGGAAGTAATAGAAACTACAGGAGGGATTGGGAACCTTGCCTTACCTTGCTTCCTCTCTATGGATGAATCCTCTTCAGGATTTAATCTCACAATTAACGAGGATGTAATGAAAACTCTCTGAGACGATAGGCTTTGTTTAGTTTGGAAAAACATTCATTAACTTATTAGCGAGTAATGGCTCGGATAGGTCGAGTTGGAAGGGATAGGTTCAAGGATAGATGTGTTCAAGATGAGTATCGTGTTTCTTGTATCAGGTATTCTATTTGTATATTATATTCGCTAATTATTTTACACCGGTGTAGTTCATTTGCAATCAATTACTTTGCCATCCAATCTGGTGGTACCAATTTATGGTCAGAGAAAAGGAAACGTGGCTGAATTCTCAACGATTTTCACTTGATTACCACATCAACTTTCTTTACTTTCACCCTCCACTTATTAAAGTGGAGAAAGTAATCATTTTTGGTATAATTGAAGAATCCTTAGCAAAAGGAGGCTATGTAAAAAGATGGCTCCTCATCGTCTCCTTCTCCTCAAGAGTATCTCTCATCTCTTCTTCCACACTCCACACGTGGACGTACATAATTTTGTATATACGAATAGAAAGATGCTAATTTTGCTAAGATTTAAAATTCTCGTCTCCTGTACCCCACGGCAGTTTCCATGCTCATTTAAATTATACTTTATAAATAATTGCGTAATTATTCTAATTTCATTAAATTTTCTTAATAGTTTCAATCCGTCCTTGGAATTAAATCCCTTGTTTTAGCTCCTCTTCAAACAAGGTCCTCCCAACTAATTCTCTCCCTATTTACCTAATCTAGGAAGAAGAGAAATGATGTAGATTTTCCGTCAGGAGTGATGCCTCATTAGCTAGTTGTTCCTCGCTCGCTTCTCCACACCTATATTTTCCTTATTTCACTTTCCCTATTCTCTGTTAACGAAATCGTCTTTTTAGGGTTTTCTTGACTTGACATTTTAGGAATGTTTCTAAGAACTTCCTCATCACCTAGGAGGCTAAGTGGAGGGGAATGATGGTTAAACTTTTCTCGAAACATTCTTATTTTCCTTAAAAACTGATTTTACCGATTTAATCAAGGGAATGAATGAGAAAGTTCTATTCTTTCTCTGTTTCCGGCTTTTTCCTCCAGTTCCTTAACCTGGAGGAAACTTTGTAAATAAGATTTGGAAATTGAGTGAAATTATAAGGTTATATAGTGACTCCTTTAGTGTCAAAATTGCCTCAAGGAGCATAAAGTCACACATGCTGTAATTGGTTTTGTCTAAAAGGATATATACAAAGTTGGATTTCCCTGCTGCTTTCACCTCACCGATTCCCTTCATCAATTCCCTTGACTCGTCTTGATAAATTGCAAGTGCGTATAAAACTCTCCTTCCAGCCGTCTCAGTCCCCACCTTCGACTCCGACAATCACCTCGTTACATGTAGAGAGTCAACGCTGAAGTCAATCAATTTCTATTTGTTTCAGAATTCCTCTTTTCGTACCAGAATCAAGTTCTTTTATACAGAAGATATCCTCCTGGATTGTTGGCAGAAGACCTGAGTTTGTGGATCCGAAATTAATTGCTCAAGGAGACGGGAGGCAAGGTGCGTTCTAGGTTAATGTAGTTGCATTTATGGGAGATAGATACAAGCATATCGTACAGCACTATTCTTCTGAATGCTCCAGAATTTCAGAATGTCAGTATGCATGCATTTATCTATGATTTCCGCATGGTGATGGGGGCGATTCCCGTTAGCAATTTACCTTGTGAACATATATATATAGCCTTGCCTTTCTTCCGCCTTACGCAATCCATTTACTTACGCCTAGCTTCACTGCTCTCTTGGCGGTAATAATATTTTACGGGCTCTTTCGTTCCCACCCCTTATAGTTCCTCCTTCCAGCTCTTTGTCTTTGGAGAAAGTACATTTAAGTTTGCATGAAGGCAAGCCGAGAATGCATACAGGCGGGAAAAAGGAGGGCGTTAGTCAAAGCCTGTGACTATTTCTGAAAGTACACAACACATAACTACCATCTTTCTTTCACTGAAACTCAACTCGTAGTAACTACCAGGAAGAGCATCACCTTATTCCACGTTTAGGGCTTTCAATTAATGAGAGAGCGTGAGTGAGTTCATAGTCTGCTGCCGAGTCGCGGGAGAGTCGTGTACATTTCCAGCGGAAAAAGACATTGCTATCATTCTACTATTTGCTCCAAATTTTAACACTCCCTGTCAACTTTATGACTTTCACTACCCATCTCCCCCACCGCCTCACAGACCATCCCACCCTGTCTCCGATTGAACCATTGCGAGAACGCAGTCAATAGATTAAGGCATTCCATTTGCAATGTATTATTCCTTACCGATCATTTTAGACAGGGTCTTTGAAGCAGGAATTAGCCATTCGATGGAAGAAAAACCAACGGAATGGTGAAAGTAGCGAACATTTGGGCTTGTAATAGATATTGGTTCCGACAATTGGTTTCCCTCCGTAAGTACAATAATGCCCAGTGAAGGGGGAGCAGGGACGAAACGGGTGGGGTTTGAATGAATTTGATGTTATAAACCATGCCTCCAGCTGACTATTGTTAAGTTTTTTGAGCTTCTTTTTTGCTTATTTGAATTGCATATTTTTGTAATCCTATTCCTTCGGAATAATACGCTGGCGCAAAGAAAGAAAGTGGAGAAAAAGAGAAAGCATGTATTTGCTATAAGAGGAGGTGTCTTAGAGGACGAGCAAGGAAGATTGCGGATGAGAAAGAAAGACATTTGGTTGGGGCTCAAGTTGTAATATACTCCTTGCAAAAGGGTTAATCTAGGCTAGCGCTGTACAATAAACAGCTTATGGAAGCTGGCAAAAATATTTTCCATGCTTATTTCTCTAACCTCTCCAGGAAAATACCGAGAGACTTCTTTTGATCCCTGTTCCGCTTCCGAGCGTAGCCAAACATGCGGAATGAGAGCCAGCAGCAGGGTAGGGTGTACAGTTTGATCTCGTCCATTTTTGCGGGTCGAAAAGGACAGAGAGAGTCTCTCTGACAGATGGATAGAAAGCTCGCCGGCAGACATAAGGGGCTGGGAGAGGCTGGCAAAACTTTGAGTACTTGAAGGTCGGTCTAGACATTGTATGAGTGTTGGAAGTGAAAGTGTGTAAGCATTTGTTTTGGGTTGTTGTACGTATGATGTAGTGGAAGGAATTATTTTGACAAGGTTCCATAACGTAGTATAAAATGAAGAGAGAAGGAAATTTCATCTTATTTCTTCTATTTTTTTTGCTCAAGAGCACTTTTTCCGCTTGATCGTTCCGCAAATTTGATTCCCATCCAGATTTACCTATTATAATTTGTGCTTAATCTGTATTTTCAGTTGTTCGAGTCAACTCCAAAGGCCGGGTCACCGTCAAGTTTGAATTAATCATGAAGGACTTCCGAAAATTAGGATACCTGTCAGCTTCGAATAACCATCCTCCTAGGGATATTTGATCCTACGGTGCCATTCAAATCTTTCATCTTGTCAATTTTTAAACAACTTTCACCTTCACTCCACCCCACCCCATACTCTTACTCTTCTCACACACTAATCTATGCCTTCTATCTGGAATCTGAAATTGGTGACCGGTCTAAAGAACTTCCGTTAAGAAGACTTGACTATGCATCCATTCTCCCTCATCCCATCCGCTTACTCTGTGTCTTGAAAAATGGGATGGAAACGGAAAAAGCCTTTACTGGTTTTCACAGTCATTCTTCCTTTCTCGAAAGTCACCTTTGGATTTATTCCTCCTCGTGCATAAATTATCGATCTCTGTTATCGCCCTATAATCCTATAACTTTTACATTCGCATATATAACCCTGACTCTTGTATATACTTGCACTCGCTGCAAATTCAGCACTTTTTACCCATAATATTATCACCGCTTAACCTTTGGCATAGACTGGGATTTATTGAGTAAGATTTATGTCAATGCCACGGTTAGATTTTCCGCGCTTTTTATGGTTTCCCAAGCGACCCAGAGGGTCTAACTTACACCCCTTTGTTGGTTCTATTCTATAGCGTGTCTTTTCCTTGTAGCTTATTTTGGTTTCTCTCTCTTTCTTGAAGATAGTCGCGTTCATAGTTGTCTGTCTACATCCTAAATCTTATGCCTAGGTCAAGCTTAGAATAGTTGCGTTATTGTGTACTTTTAAGCTAATGATATTTGAGGAGCAAAAGCGTTTTACTTCTAGATAAACACACTTCCTGAGGTAAGTAACCTCATATTCTTCTTTTGGATTGATTCAGTGGAAAATAAAATTTTATATTCGTTTTAAAGTATTATTTACTCAAGTTGCATGCTTTTTTTAGAGATGTGCCCTTTGTTTTGCTGTGCTCTTAGTGAAAGCAGATGCAGTTTAAAGCTAGTCAAAGGATACTTCCCTCTCTCTCTCTCTCTTGCAAAGTAATCCAAAGGGTCTTAAGGGCTTCTTGAAGGAGAAAAGCTTGTATATCCTAATATCCTTTGCCGATACCAGTGCTTTTACTCAACTTTCTCTTGTCCAAGAATTTCTTTGATCTTCGTTTAAATGCATGAAGAGGTTGAGGGTTTACTTTGCAAAAGCTATTAAGAAATTATCCCTTCATAGCTACTTTCTCCAGTCCCGTCTGTGCCTGTGGTGGATGAAAGGATTGAGGTCGAAGTAATCCGGGAAGTGTCTGCGGGACTCAGTGTTTGTACATAATAAGGAGAAAACGTGTTACGCAATCACGATTTTCGGCGTAGCAGGCTACACTTTCCTAGGCGCACACATGCACATATTTACCCATGATTCCTGTCATCCCCGGCATTCCCCGCTTTCACCAAAACAGTGGAAACAGTGGCCCATGCATCTTTTAATGTGAATCTCGGATGCCCAGCCGTGCAGGCTTCTTTGAAATTCTTCCGTTATTGGATTACACCTTGGATATCTTTTACCTCGTCCAGAATAACACCAACTAATCCGTGCAGTCTGTCCCCATAATGTCCTCTTATTTAATTCTCTTTTCTAGTAGGGAGTTTTCCTTATTTCTTCCCTCCTCCCAGAAACTCTGCCTGTATATGCATCAAGTTTATTTGTAATAACATAAAACTCTACTTCCAGAAGCCTTCTTTCTCTTTTGTAATCCCCATAATTATCTTCCCTGACCCAACCACTTACATGAGGTCATGTCAAAATGACATGAGGTCATTTGAAAACTACATAAGCTCATGTCAAATCGACTTGAGGTCATGTCAAAACTACATGTGGTCATGCTAAAACTGAACGATGTCAAGTCAAAACTACATGAGGTCCCGTTGAAACTACAGGTGGTGATGTCGAAACTGATGATTTCATGCAAAAACTACATGACGTCATATCGAAATGACATGAGGTCATGTCAAATTAATATGAGGTCATGTCGAAATTGCAGGAGACCATTTTAAAACTACATGAGGCCATGTTGAAATAAATAAGATCATGTCAGAAGTAGATGACGTCAAGCCAAACGTAAAAAAAGCTCAGGCTAAGCACATAGCACATCCTATGTCCAGGCTAAAATCAGGCTCAGTTCAGGCTAAGGTAAAGCTAAGCTCAGGATAAATTCAAGCTAAGCTCCGGCTAAGTTGAGGCTAAGTCAAGGCTAATTTCAGGCTACATGAGGTCATGTCGAAACTGCAGGAGGTCATGTCAAAGTAATATGAGGTCATAACGAAACTGCATAAGCTCATGTCTCAACTACATGGGGTCCCGTCGAAACTGCAGGAGACCATGTCCAAACTACATGAGGTCAAGTCGAAACAAAATGAGGTCATGTCAAAACTACATGAGGTCATGTCGAAATAAATAAGATCATGTCAGAAGTAGATGACGTCAAGTCAAAACGAAAAGCTCAGGCTAAGCACATCCTGATTCCAGGCTAAGTTCAGGCTCAGTTCAGGATAAATTCAAGCTAAGGTCAGGCTAAATTCAGGCTTTTTGCGGTCATGTCAAAACTACGTGAGGTCACTTCAAAACTACACGAGTTCATGACGTAATTGCATGAGGTCATGTCGAAATCACACGAGGTCCCAATCAAAATACACATTAAACTCTCTTCTTTGTCTCACTCAACAATACACAGCTCTCTAGCTACGTCTGCCTCGCTCCAGCTCTCACACCGTACACACCAGGAACGTATTATTTCCCTGGATCGAGTCGAGTGGCCGATTATCTGCATTCCTCATGTAAATAAAAGGTATCTGTTTTACATTGTGCAACCGAGGATTACGTTCTGGTACTTTAATACTACCGCAAAAAATTGCGAAAAAACTAGCTTTTTCAAAAAAGGCAAATCAGTATTCCCCCACCTTCCAGAACCCAGTAAAAGAATAAAATTATGCTCTCTTTACAGCAAATATGCAATATTCTTGCAATTAATCTTCCACAATAAACGATACAGTTTATCCACTGAAAAAGCGGCAAGAACCAAACTACAGTTCTTGTAATGCTGTAAGGGCATCAACCAGAGTTGTTATGGACCAGCTGGTCCATTGCCACAGGATCATTGGCCCATTTGGGTCAGTGTGGGCCAAGTGGATCAAAAAAATGGGTCAAAATGGCTTTGGGTCATTGGTCCTGGGTCATGATCCATCTTGCTCTCACCCATTTTCTTCAGTGATCCAAGCTGACCCAAGCATGTTTTTATCTCTAAAATGTCTAGCTCATGTATTGTATGCACCTTGTACAGTATGATTTAATCTCGTAGGAATTATTAGTTACCACGTCGAAATTATACGATGTCATATTTGGAGATTTTAGCGGGAAGTTTCAGTATATGAGTATACCGTAAGGGCTTGCAGTGTCCTGACCCAGTTTGCTGCAAACTTATAATACTTGCTTTGTAGTATTGCGGTAATTTTACAAGTGCAGAAAGGTATAACAAAGCCGGGATACACTGTTTGAAATTTATGCCTTCCTGGTCCTCGGAATCCTTGGATCTCCAGTGCATTGTTGAAGACCACAGTGTATGTTATTAAATTCAGTTAGTAAACGTATTAGTTAGTTAATTTAAAATTACGCAGTCATGGATTCTTTGCCCTTGCCTGGAACTGATTTTCATATACTTTCTTTTTCAGACGAAATAGAAGTGTGCGATAAAGGAGATTACCCGCTAGAAGATACAAGTAAGTAAGGGAATTTAATTGATGCAACTGTAGTTCCAAAGCATCAATTACAGAAGATAGTTTTATTATTGCAGACATTTCCGAAGTGCCTCCTTGGTCCGAAATATCAAGCGGGAGTGAGAATAAATTGTGGTGTAAGTTGGTTATAATTAAGTTAATAATATTGTATGTAACGGTAAGAACAGTAAACCTTCCGTGTAAATGATTATCTTTGTTTTAATAGCAGATGCGGCAGACCCATTGATAAGTGGTCAAGACATAGGAACCATTATTTATAATGATAATGGTAATAAACGTAAGAGTAAGCACTGTGGTAATAGCACCATTTAATCTGTGTATGCTGTGTAAATGTTATAAGGATATGAGTATTTGTTTAATTCTAGCATTACGCTGTGACCTGAATGACCACGTCTTGGCAGAGCTACGGATCGCAAGAAACTCGGCAATAGATACACAAGATCGTATACTAGCCCTCTCTAAGAAGTTCTCCTCTATGGGCGCTAGTATCACCACATCTTATATATATATAACAGAAAGTTTGTTGGTGTCACCGAGTAGATTCCCTTTTTGCCGGTTTGAAAAATAGGCTAATGCGATCGGCGAAAGCCGTTAACAATTTGATCCTCACTGGAATGATATGACCGTAAGTGTAAAATTCTGTGTAGTTTGTAAAAAGACCTTACCATTAATATGTGATGCAGCAGCACATCTTCTTTCATGCATAGCACAATAATAAATTTACATTATGCATTTGAGCAAAGTTTAAACTCGTTTTTTCAAACTAATTTTTGCCGCGTCGTAGCCCCGTGCTGGCCCCATCCAATGAGTCAATTAAATAAACCGTCCACATACGTTCCCTGGCCACTGTGAGTCGCGAGTCATTGCCAAAGTCGATTATTTCTTTACGACAATATATAGTATTTAAGTATCGAATCAGTAATGGGAGATATTCATAATTTCGAATTAAATATGCTGATGATTCAAATGATCGTGTTCTATACGAAGCCGCTGCAGCACAAGGTGGACCTTTAATTAACCACTTATTAATAATTCAATCCATTCTAGGTAAATCATAATGTTGTCATGCTATTAGTAATTCAACATCAACTTGATTCATCCAGGTTCTTTCCGAGGTTCTGGCAACACCGATGGTTCATTGGTTTGTGGTGGTGAGGAGTTCATGTCAAACAATTACGAGCAAAACAATAACGAGAATTTTATTTGTATCTTTGAAGTTTACAAAAGTCAACCTTTGTGTCTTACAGTCCCAGGATGTGGTTCTTGTTTAGAAGTTCGCAAAAATATTTCTGCTATCAAATCAATTTTGCCTACTTGCTCAGATTTGCTAATGCAAACGTAAAAGCATGTTGATTCCGTTATTGTTCTGGTTGAAGCTATAAAATTTAGACGACCGGGCATTCGTACGAATCCAGTCAAACAAGGTATTGCAATATTGAAATTATGCCTACATAATTATTGTTGAATTGTATGAGAAATAATTAGTTTTTACTATCACAGTGGTAGATTCGATTGAAGTTGCTCCGGGAGGACAAAGTACATGTACAGTTAGCGTGACTGGCGAACCAAAATCTGGACCTCCGCAAAAAAAAGAAACTTGAAACTTCGAATCGTACGTAACAGTACACTGTAATAATTTACGGATTATCGTTCTTTTATCCTATTCCATCCATAATTTTGATTGTTTGTTCAATACTGGTATAAACAGAATTGACCTTCGTCTGCAAGATGATAGTGGATGGGGGAAAGTGTGGGAGACTTTTCGATTCCATCAGTGTTACCAAGTAATACCCACCTCTGTCAATCGAATAAGACTATCGACGTGGCTATTCCATCTAGTTTTGACCGGCGCCACCAGGCCTTTACCAGCTAACTGTTTCAAACTGTCGCTCATATGTACTCGCTTTCTGAAGCACTTTATTAAAACAGTTGAATAGACGATTGCTGTACGTATGCAGGAATTCCGGGGGTCTTCCACAGCAGAACGAATGCAGATTTGATCACTATGCGCTACACAGACGTGCTGCGCGTGAATCTGCACAATATGAGTCTCATAGGTAGTCAGCCGGCGATGGGCGTCTGCTAAAACATCTTCTGTTACTGACTGCACATCGACCACAGTGGTAATAAGGCTCTCAATTCCTTGCGATGTCGACTCGTCGTCGCTACAATGCCCAGTCGTAACTTGGTCGTCCATATTTCCAGAGGAAGAGTTGTGTGGCTGGAAATCTATAATAATCTCGTCAGTCGTTTCCTCGAGGCGACTGTTTGCAATCTCTCGCATAGCTTTCAGCATGTTGAAAAGGATTGGATTAAGTTTTTTTTAGTGTTTACCAGTGCTTCGATAACATTAAAAAAACCTGTACCTGCGTAATCTCGAATTGCATTAGGAGCTCCTTCATTTTTGTTGCTAAATGTACGCCCGTGTGAGCCCCAACAAGACGCTGCATTCCAAGCATGTCATGTCGAAGTTAGTTAGTTGTTAGTTTATTTACAAATCGTTTTGGCCGAATACCATTGGCTCAGCCTTTACGATTTCCATTACATTCATTTACTTACATTGGGTTTACATAATAATGATTCTATTAGTTGTCTAGCCGTACTTAGCTATGTCATGTCGAAGTGTGAAATTTGAATCAACGTAGGTCAAAGCGGTAGCGAGAACTCCTTCGTTACGGGCACTCGTCCAAGCGTCGGACATGAGGCAACATGCACTCGCCTCTCTTTTTAGTCGTTCTGCTAGTCGCAAGTCCTGTGATAAATTCAATTAATCGTAAATAACAACAATTTTTAAGACCTGCTTACTGAGAAGCTTAATTACAGCACCAAACAAGTAAACGCTTACCAAAGACTTTGCTTCCTTATGAACAAAGTTGCGAACTTGCCATCTTTGAAAATAAGATGCAGCAGGATTGTAGGCTTTTTGTAGATCTCTGAAGGCTTGAGCTTCGACAATACGGAATGAAAGTAACTTGGATAAAATTAGGTCTGCTACGAGGCGCAACTGTATTTCATTTGTCAGTTTACAGGGACACAGAGAGGAAGACTCCTCTGCCGCTTTTTCGGCGCTGGATCCAGTCAACGGATCGTCAAGATGACGCTGAAAAACGCAATACAATTTTATAGTTTTAACGTGTAAAAGGAGTGTATATAATTTCAAATGTTACCTTGGCACAGTGGCTGATGAAAGCTATTGCCGCTCGTTCACGAACCGTAAGCAACATTTGCTTGTAGAGTTGCTTGCTCAAACATTTACAGCAAGCCACCAAGACGGGCTTATGTTGACGACTTTTCGCTAATTTTTGGGTAACCATGAGATTAATGAATTTATACCCAAGGTAAATAAAATTCTGTCGGACAGTCTCATTGCTGTGTAAATATCCTAAACAATAAACAAGAATTGGTTGCAGCCCAACCCAGTTCAGCATGGCGTCCAAGGACCTCACTAACACGACAGTTACTGTTTTTGTTGTTATCACGCATCGCGTTTCAGATTGTAGTAATATCATTTTAACGGTGAACAATGTTTTGCCAATATCTTCATTAGTTTTCTTTTCAGGGCCGGCAAGGATGAATGGCAATGGCCCGTACGTTTGGACAACATAATCGTCAATTTCACAAGGACTGTCGGACCGGGAGTGAATGGCACTTCCTGGGATGGACAAAAGTAGGATAACGTTGGTACCTTCTGACCGCTGCTACAAGATGAAATAGTCCCGCTGGAGCTTTGATCTTGATGACAAGGATTCTTGGGACCCCCCGTTGCGAGAACTGGTACATGTTCCGTTCAGACCGAGCCGAAGGTAATTTGAAAGGGCTACCACTGCCCTGTTTCTTCCGACGACCTCTTCTACCTTGTGAAGGATGTTTACTTGCGGACTTTCTTACCGACTTCGTCATCATCTTTCGCTTTGCTCGATTTGATTGCAAGTCCAGATTCCCTTCTTCCACCCAATCACTGTCGCTGTCAAAAGACGTTTGGTCACTAATTTCTTCAGATCCACTATCGCGTGTTATAGGGTTAGAAGTACTACCCGCCAGGTCTAACAGTTTGTTGTAGTAAGATTAGTAGTGACTGCAAAATTAATCTTAGTCTATTGTCGAGCAGAATATTTTATAAATATTCTAGTATCTGGGTTATTATGATTAATAACTAATTTCTGATAATTATGAAAAACTGTTAATAATTATGAAGACTGTTCCCCTGGTTATCTTCTATCCAGTTGAACGGATACCTGATTTAAAAGAGCTCTTGAAATTTATTTTTAAAATAATTAAAATCGATATCAACTGTGAGTGTAAAACATAAAAAACAACATAATCAACAATCGCCGTCAATGCTTCGACCCCGTAAATAATTTGCACAGCTGAAAAACGCATTGCAACGTCCGGCGGGGCGAGGCCCAAAACTCAGGCAAGTCTGATTTATTATAATACATACGCTCATCAAATTCTGCCATACTTCTGGATAAAAACTAATACAAGGATACAAATTTCAAGTTAGATGTCCGTAACAAGATCGCCACCAACTAACACCACCACCAAGAAACCACGAACTGGGGACTTTCATCCAGGAAATTTCATTGATCCCAACTCTGATGACATGGATACTTACGATGATAATGGAGAAGACATACTACAGACCAGATTGACTGGAACGACACTGCAAGGGCTCTAAGAGCTTCATTCATCAGTACGAAAAAGGAAATAAAAGAATACAAACCTCATGTGATCGAGATAGGAAAACACCAGAAAGCTCAAGATATTCGCTCAAGATCTTCCAACTCACATTGAGAAAGTGGCCAACCCTTACAACCTCGACATGATTTACTATTCTGGAACATTAACGGTCTTACTGATATGACAACGACCAAGTTAAATAACATATTAAAACTATTACCCACAATTTTTTGTTCATCCGAAACATGGACAAAAGAAAATACTAGAATATCAACCAGGATGCTGGAAAAACACTATGAGCAAAGAAGATATGATACGAAATCTCAATCAAGAGGCAGCTGTGGTACATTGATTGGTGTAAACAGAGGAATAGCTGATAAGTGTAAATTAATTTACGAATCAAAGTTCATACACATGTTAGAAATCGATCTCTCCCAAACAATTATTGTGATATTTGTGTACATACCACCTACCTGTGAGTACAGCAAGAACTTCGACAAACTATTGAACCAATGCTCAGAAATTATTGATAAACCATTCATTATCATGAGAGACCTAAATGCAAGGCCAACTCACGAGCAAGAATACAAAAATCTAGTGAATCTCCCTCATAACTTAAAACCTAATAGACTGTGTAAAGACTCAAAGACCAACGCAAGAGGAGTGAAGTTAATCAACTTCTGCAAATCAAACGGACTGATAATACTAATCGGTAGAACAATCAGTGATCCTGAGGGCAGCTTCACATTCAACGCAAATAATACGAAAATACCGGGCAGCAGTATGATCGACCTAGCTATAGTTAATTATTGTGCTGCGAACCTAATAGAGGACCTCAGTGTAAAAAACTGGATTGAATCAGACCACAGTCCGATAGAAGTAACACTCAAAGAGAAATCTTTTCACCGAAACAAGAATGTAATAATCGGAAAGCGCATCAGGTGGGCAGAATCAAATGGAGAAAAATTTCGCGAAACCGTAAATGATCTAAGCGCTACTATTCCAAGCAACCAAATGTGCACGTATAACCAACTAAAATCAATCATCTATGAAGCTGCTACACATTGTGATATGGTCAAGAACGTTGTAATTAATCCACACCCGAAGAAACCTTGGTTCAATAACCAAGCCCGAATACTCAAATCTCAATCCCAGCGTTACAAACGACAACTAAGAAAGCAATCGCATGGACGGGAAAACTTTGAAGAGAATCTGGTCTTGTGTCTGCAATCAAGAAATCATTTTAAAAACATGTGCCGAGAATTAAAAGAAAACTACTACCAAACCGTCATACGGGATATACGAATAGCCAAAAATGCAATTGACTTCTGGAAAGCAATAGACCGAGTACGTCCCTTAACATCACAATTTGCGAACAACATTACGAAAGACTCATGGCATCAACACTTCAGCAGCACTTTCACAACCCATGAAATTGAAGACTTGAACTCTGAGGAATACCTAGTAAACCCAAAATGCACAATTGTGAACGAAATATCGTATGTCGAAATGCGCAACTTTATCACGGAAATACCCCGGGGGAGGATGGAATCCCAAATGAAGTATGGAGGAATTTAGGTCCAGCCGGTAGCATCTGTCTCTTACAAGTCCTAAATGAAGCAACTGATAATGAACTTCCAGAAAGCTGGTCCGAAGTTATAACAGTGCCCATCTACAAAAAATTGGAGCAGGATAGAAGCTATACTTTTCTGCTGGTTTGAAATACAATTTAACACCTGGTAGTATACATTTTAAAGAAATTATTCAAGAAAAAAGCACAAAAATCAGAAAACGGATAAATTCTGTCATATCGCCATGGTTCCTCGTTCTTTACTGCTATGCGCTGAAATGGCGGGCAGATTTGCTGCTGAAAACTCATCATTCTCGCGTACTTTCTTGTAATACCACCGTAGTGCGAACGACGTAATGAAGACACTACAACAGTAAATCTGGTGAGCAGTAATGCATAATGGTTTGCAAAGGTAATGGAACTGTAAAATTGTATGCTGTAAAAATGTTAATTTATCTATTGGTCTGATTTTCCCGTTACCTTCGCAGTGTTTCCTGCGGTAACTACTGGAACTAAACGACGCTACAGGAGAGCCGGCGCAGTATATAAAAATATTTGATTAAGGTTTTCAGCGATAATGTAATTTCGTACGGAGTTACGAATTCAGATTTGAATATCTCAGTTTAAGTTTATCCTTGTTTTGTACGGACTTACGAAAACAAGAAACAGGAATTTTTACTCCTTACTTCCTTTTACCAAAGTCACGTGAATTTTGAGCACATTACACTGCGTTTACAAACGTATGTATCATCTTTAACTTAAAATTACGTGGCTGATTTTCAAGCGATTCTATTCCAAGCTACTTCAAGTTAACGATACAACTAGTCGCAATGGAGGCGGACATTTTGTCGGCACATGTTTCGAATGTGGCTCAAACAAACTTCAAACTTTTAGCGTTAACTTGACGTAGCTTAGAATAAAATCGGTTGAAAATCAGTCGCGTAATTTAAAGTTGAAGATGATACATAAGTTCGTAACCACGGTGTATTATCATTTTAAATGCGCGAACTAGGCGGGGGCGCGGACAAACGGGGTTTTGAGGAAAAAATAGGCTCAAAGTCCGGGTGCGCGAAGTACGCGGGTGCGCGCTACAGCCGAGAATTTAGGGTAAGTCACTACTTTGCAAATAGTTTGCGTCAAGCATATCCTTATCCTACATCTATTAACGAATGTTTTCTGAGTTTAATTACAACAGAAACCGTGCTGTGGAAGGCCTATCAACGAAAGCAATAGCTCCTACTAAATCCCTATTGTTTCTATACAGTAGTTTTTAAATAGATTGCAATCAATATATTCTACAAATATCATGTATATTTGCGAGTATATAACTAGTATACCAAATTGTTAACGGCTTTCACCGATCGCAATAGCGATTTTGCCCCATAGTATATACTATATTGTTTTTTCAGCTATATAGTAGATATATATTAATTCTAAAACATATTCTCTATAGTTTTCATTCAAGTCTACTGGTATTTAACTAGTATATCAAATTTTTAACGGCTTTCACCGATCGCAATAGCGATTTCGCCCCATAGTATATACTTTATTCATTTTTCGGATATATAGTAGATTTATATAGATAGTAATAGATATTCTCTATTAATTTAATGTATATCTACTAGTATATCAAATTGTTAACGGCTTTCACCGATCGCATAAGCCTATTTTCCAAACCGGCAAAAAGGGGCTCACAATAACCCCGACAACTATAGGCCAATTGCAATTACCAATGCCGTAACTAAAATCTTCACTGGAATACTTAACGAAAGAATCGCCACATATGCAACCAAGGACGGAATCATCCCTCAAAATCAAGCAGCATACCAAAAACATCAAAGCTGCACAGATCATATTTTCACATTGAACGTATGCATCCAGACTTGTCTAGCAGAAAAAGGTGGGAAAATGTACGGTGCCTTTATTGATTTGAGTAAAGCGTTTGATTCAATTTCGCACCACAAATTATGGACCAAACTACAATCAGCAGGACTGGATGCAGCATCCGTGAACAAAATCAAGACGTTGTATGAAAACGCACAAACCAAAATCAGGACATCAAGTGGATACACCGACCCCATCAAAATAACGCAAGAAGTCCTTCAGGGGGAATGCACTTCAGGTACTCTATTCAACATATACATAAGTGACAGTGAAGAGGTTTGAAAATGCAAACATAAAAGGTGTAACAATCGGGAACACTGACATATCAATCCTGAAATACGCTGATGATATTGCTGTTATGACAACATCACAGGAAGAGCTACAGCTACAGTTGGACATCCTGAAATCCTACTTCGAGAAATTCAAATTACAAGTAAATCTGTCAAAGACAAAGTGCATGATCTTTCGAAAAGGAGGGAGAACCAAAAAGGTCCTAACCTTTAAATGGGGATGTCAGGAAATAGAAATAGTCAGCACATACTCATATTTAGGCTTAGTAGTCAGCACAAATGGGCAGTTCCATGCAGCTAGAGAAAATGTTTTTGAAAGATGAAAAAGAAAGCTGCTGCTGCTATGGGGAAACTCTTCGAAGCCTTCTATAGAGGAAAAATTAAGGACATCCATGTTCACGAAAAACTTTTTGACTCGCTTGTTGCATCAGTAATTCTGTATGGTTCACCAGTTTGGGCTATTCAATCAGAATATATTCTCAAACTCTAGACTCTTCAAACCCAGTTTTTAAGAAGACTAACCGGATGCAGTACACTTACTCCTGGATATCTGATCAGAATGGAAACCAATTTCACCAATATCAAATACCACGTCGTCAAATCCCTTTCTAAATTTGTCATAAATACTGCATCAAAACCCTCAAACACCCTAGTGAACATATCCTACCAACACTCCAAAAACTCTGCTTGCGCTGACAAAAGGCACAATTGGTATCAACAAGCAGTCAATTTACTTGAAGAATTTTGTCTTACAGAGAGAATAGAAGAATTGATTCAAAGATACAACCAAAACAGTTTCGATCTCCTAATGTACTCAGTGAAAGCAAAAGTACGAGAGGAGGACGTAAAGAGATTGACTGAAGATCACAGATGGAATGAGCTGAATTCAATCGTGACACACATTTGGAGAAATCCTCATTACAAAAGCGTAACTTCATGGCATGTAGCTCAATTTATACAGAACTTAAGAATTGGTGAACCTAGAATTGTAATCAATGGGAAAGTGACGAACCTTAATGCAATTAACCTAAAGTGGAAGAACAATAAAAACTACCTTTGTGAATTATGCAATAAACAACTAGACTACTCTCATGTGATTCTCGAGTGTCCATCCTATCAAAGGCTTCGAGCAATCTTGCAGCAAATTGTACCTAACATCACCAGTCTGACAAGGAATAATGTAATATCAACACTTACGAACAATGAAGTGATCGTGAAAAATCAGCTGACTCTTTATAACTTTTTTTCACAAGTAGTCCGAAGAAGAAAATGGATTATAAATATGCAAACATTGTAATACTCCCAACATAACCTTAATTATTCTGAGCAAGCTCTAATATCGTATTGTATTATATCAAACCAACTAATAATTTCTCAATATTATTTTTAAATTTCCGCGTGTGTAAGGAAGCAAATATTTCAAGCCGTTGTAAGGGCCCAGGCCACATATCGACGAATAAAGCCACTACTACTACTACTATCCAGTTGTGGTATAAGTAGCACAGTTTTAAAACTTCCAAGCACCACAGTAGTGCAGACTGTGGTTACAATCTATTGTCGAGGTTTGCGCCAGTTCTCCTACCTCTTAAATAGGACGCTATGTGCATAACCCTAGTACTAAGATGCTGCACCATAAAACCTGCTTCGCCTACTAGCCATCAAATATACGCTACTATCCATCAAATCTACTAGTATCAAATATACGCATGAGAAACAAAAAACGTGCATATCTACTACCACTGTGGGGCCCACTCTTGCCCCGAACTCAAAGTGATGCCTGTACATTGTATAAAATACCTTTACATACATATTTCTCGTTCGTGAACTGAATGATAATTATCTGCTTGTGACTAGTCGATTGGCGCTATCAATAATGATGAATGTATGCAATTAGTGTCAATCGATGTATTTTAATTTCAATTATAACGTAAGAAATACAAATACGTAGCTTATGTGTTTTTATCTGATCACAGCATTGATTGCACTTTTTTTACGCTCATATGACAATCCATTATTAATAATTTCAGCACTTCCCAGCTTTTCTCTGCCGATGCCTTTATTCCAGGTTACCGCTCCACTCAACTCCTTTTAAGAGCAGAAATTATTTTCTTTACAACAAAGATGACCGGTTGGAATGGAGCCTTAAGAAGCACCGTCTGTAACATATAAAAGAAAGTTTCAAAGATTTCACTGCGGCATTCAATCTGTCGTTTACGTAGTGAAATAATATCAACTGTTCGTACCATAAACGGAATTAATGTACTGTCGGCATTACTTCCAGGTCTCGTAGTTCGCTCCGTACTTCGAAAATTCTGCGAGTCTTCTGGGTTAGGTTCTGCGTACCGCGACTATGAAAAACACACGTTTAATATAATGAGCACGGCATATAGCACTCATCCTTTAATAACGAGATAACATTGTGGTATATAGGTAATGTTACCATAAATTGCGAGGATTGTACCCATTCAACGAACTAGAACGAAGTATAGCAATGAGTCCTCACGTACGAAATTACTCCTTCCGTATATTGGCACTGGCTGATAGCGATTCGTATCCAAAGGATACGGTCCAGGGGCCCGACAATAGTAACACCGATCCTCTGGTACCCACACGTAATAACTTTCGTACTCAGCACGTGATACGCCTTCCTCATATGAAGAATCGCCTTCGTCGCGATATATCCAGGGATGATCGGCCTTTTTCATAATTATTGCAAGCTGTGTCAAAAGAAAAAATAAGTCAAGTAGAATTCACACAGGCAGCGACTTCTAGTACTGCAAACTTTAAAGAAAATCATTCACTGTTTAGTATTAGCTTATAGAGGCATCGGAATGATAAGTACATAAGCAGAACCCAACGTAATGCAGTCCTCCTAAAATGTACGTCAAAATCAGCCTGATTAGCATTGATAGGATGTCGCCAAGTCACTTACTCCTGCGCAGCTCGTAGTAAGAGCAAAGCTAATACTCATGGCATATTAGTTACACAAGCGTACATACATACGACCACAGTGGTGACTCGTATTTACAATCCACCCCAATTCCACCAAACACGCTCAAATTAGTCAATACAAAGTATCAACGCACTCCTGATTATACCTCCTACTAGATACTAACGTCAAAAAAAATAATATTTAACATTTCAGTGATATGAAGCTGGGTCAGTGGATCAATCATTATTAGGATGGATCAATGGATCACTGGTCCATATGACCCATTGATCCAGAAGAACCTTTTTTGTTAATCCCTTAAAGCTCCTCCCCCTTTCTTTTTCGCGTTGAACCAAAAGCTTGGACCAGCTGGTCCATAACAACTGTGGCATCAACTAATATGTTTGCACAAAGTCATCAGTTAGTGCAGGAATATGTAATTAGAGCCCAGTTATCATGTTACCGTTCACATATTATGAAACTTAAGTAAAATTTTACCGTCGTTGAACTTTTACTGATATAATTTATGGAAAGCCTCTACAGAATTTTTTAAACTCCAGAATTTGGTAAAAGTTGAATTTTCTTTTTTCAGGGTGAATATCTACGTCCCTCAGATTGAACTTAGACTATGTTTCAAATTTCAATTCGTGGGGCCGGTCATGTACGGTACCGTAAGCTTACCCTAAGCAACCTAATTTGATATTCCGACCCGAGCGAAGCGAGGGTCGGCGTCACAGTGTCGCAGTGTACATAATGTAATTGCAAACTTGTAATTACGCATAGATAAACTATATTTAGACGTAAATACACTATATATCCAATTGTGGACAGCCAAAATGCCGATCGCAATTTCCTGTTTGAACAAACCGGCAAAAACATTGTCCTCAATGCAGCCTCTAGCTTTGGAAGAATCACAAAGTTTGCTGTGTTCGACCCGCCATTTATCGGAAATGTCACAGCGCCAAGGCAATTGTATTGCTGGATAGCTGAGACTGAGACCTTCAGCTCACGTTTGAATTAATTACATTTCTCCAGGTCATACATTGATAATGCTGCAACGCTTGAACTGAAAAAAGTAGATTTTCGGATTGAAGTGTTCTTTTTTAGCTGTAGCATCTTGATTAATTGACCTGGAGAAATCAATTTAATGCACAAGATAAGAGAATGTCAGCTATTCAACGGTGCAAGCTCCTTGGCGCTGTGACACTCTGGAGCTGAGGAATCGCGAGTGGAACGAAAACAGGAAGTCCATTCCTCGCTCCTGCTCGCTGAAAAGCTTCGTCCATTTTCATAACACTCATGTCTAAAAAAAATCACACCGACCACCGCATTTTGTAACGCTGCAATGCTGTTACATTACAGTTTGACCAAAACCATAAGTAACAAGGAGTAAATTTATAATAATCGTTGGACTTTTTCATGTTACTTCGGTGGTAAATACTATTTGCAAATCCTACAACTCCGGAAGCGTAGTTTGTAACGCTTGGACTTGGCGTGATTAAGAAAAGGGGCTCCCATTGAGTTTCAAGGCAAATTTGCCTCTCAATTCGTACTTCGATATAAGCTATCCTAGATAATATCAAAGTAAAATTTAAAAAGATCGTCAGAATAGAGAAATTAGCAGAAAAATTAAAGTCGGCGCTGATTTTCTCAATTTTTGACAAAGAGTTATGTTACATAGGAACAACCAACCCACCATCGCGTTTTACATAAGGGTAACACAAGGCTAGATGGACTAACCACCGCGAAAGCGTTATGAAATTTATGGACGAAGCCAAAGCAGAAGAAGCGGATGGCGCATTCCCCATGTTTCACTCTTTCAGGAGTTGTACTAGCCGGGCGTCGCTCATTATACTAAAACTATCCGTGGAGGCTTAAATCGTCACTTGAGTGGTTTAAGCTTGATACCCGATACCCTATGTACAAGAGCTGACAGATCAGGAGCCGGTTGCCGGTTAATACCGTTTTACATTGGAGGGATCAGAGATACGATTTCTTCACGTTGAAAATTGAAGTAGAGGATTCGTTCCGGTTTGAAGAAACTCTCCATGTTGCCCACATGAAATGAGCTGAGAAGCCAGCTAATATAATGGGCTAATGAATGGTCTTTCATTCGGTCGGATTTAGCACCGCCACAGGGTCCCTGTGGCGGTGCTAAAGGGGGGGATTATAAGGAGCAACTTCGAAAAGAAAGTGAAATGAGAAATAAATGAAAAATTCTTTTACAAAGCACGTTTTCGAAATTCCTTCGGCTTGGAAGGTTCAACCCAATTATTAAAGAAAGTTCTGAATTTGATATGCAAATGCAAAGGCTGAAACTCTTCGATGTACTGAAGACTAGTGAGTGAAAGCGTTGCCAAAATCAAATTCTAAAGAATTAATTTTATATGAAGCATTTTACACATGTGCATCTAAATTGGAAATGTATAAATGCGTGTTTGGAAGAAGCAGAGGAGATATAATAGGTATAATTTGCTTTGTATTGTGTTGATTCAAGAGAAATACTTTGTTTCATCAATATATGGAAATAGGATTTATCTATGTGCGAGAGCCGGAGAAAAAATTCTCCGTTTACCTCTTTTCGTCACCTTTCTATGTCTCTCTCATTTCACCTAGGATAAAAGTCACGAAGGGAGGAAGGAGTTTTATCTAACCAACTGATGAATTCACCACAGATAGACGTATGGTATGGTTAACATAGAGAAAGTAACTTTTGCCATTCCTAACTTTCCTCCCGCCCCCGCCCGACTTTCCTTCCCCTCTCCTGTTTTTCCCTTTACTCGTTTCTTCTTCTCACTTTCACTCCCTTATTCAGCAGTAGGTTTCTGTGTGCGCTTGCTATCCCTTCAGCTACAAAAGTCTTGAACGTCGTGAAAGAAAGCTCAGTCGAGATCCAACTGCACTCCAGAGAGTCCATACCAGTTCCCGGTACATTCCGGAAGGAAATCATCATGTCTTGTATTTGCGGAGCAGAGGGAAAGATTTTCCTCTACGAATAATTTTCCAGATCTTAACATTGGAAGATTATAAAGAAATTACAATTCCAGTGGTAAAACATTTTATTTCCTTTTCCTCACAGTGAACTGAAGTGCTGAATTGAAACGTTTCTCGTTCATGATTTCTGCTAAATCCACACATGAGCTTATTCTCATTACGTCGACAAGCACTGGAGAGCCTGTTTGATGGACAAAGTTTCAACCGTATTTTTGATTCAAGGACTACCAGAAGGCATACAGACAGATGCGTTTGTGCAAAATTATTACAATTTTGATCAGTTTCTCACCACAGAATAGACTGTCACCTGTTATCCTCCCCGTTATTAAAAGGATTGGATAGGTTGAGAAATTGGAGATATCAGAACACAAGAAAGTCTTTTGTCTGTTCGGGAGCTTTGACCGGGAAGTTTTTCCATTCCCGTAACTTTCTGCGCCAGAAGAAATCCTTTTTGTCAATCAGGAAATATTCAAAGATTCAGCTGTTATAAGGTCGAGTGTGGGAGAAAGTGGAGAAGGAAAGCAAGATCGAAGACTTGGATTTATTTCTCTACCGACCTTTACCGTAAGTAAGCAGACGTACAGCGTACATAGAAGAAAGTACTATCTTATTCTTTTACCCCAACTTTCCAGTCTTCTTATATTTTACAATAAATCAGGAATCGTTCCTTGCATCCCAGAAGCATTACCAATGTTTCCCTGCTGTCATTCTCCCGATTCTTCCAGTCGTTTGCAATGTGCTTCCCATTTCCATGGCAACTTGAACATATTGTATAATGGTTAAACTTGAATCTCAACTTTCAGGATTTAGTTGCGAGTAATTAATTATTCCTCCAGGTTCCACCCAAAGTGGAATCAATGTATAATTATCATTGCTGTCGTAAAAGTAACTACAGGCTGGAGAATCCTCATGGACTGAATGATAGTCGGGATTATAGGAAAGAGGAGAGGGAAAGGAACTAATTTCACCAGGCTGGCTTGAGTTGATATTTTCCTCGAAAAACTTTCTCCAAGTCAATCGCTACGAAAGAAGTTATGGAAAAAAGCTAGTTTAAAACTGAGTTTAACTCTATTTTTCGCTAGACTGAATATGAGAAGGAGAAAACAGAGGTGCACAAGGCTGGGGAAAGAAGATGGAGTTGCCCCGCTCCCGATTTTCCGTCCTACAATATCATTTCTTCCTGGTTCCTTCCTAACTACAAAGTCTTGTTTGATAACTAACGACTATTACACGCTTTTGCTCCCAAATTACATGAAAAAGTTTAACATAGCTACGGAGGGAGATACAGAAAGAGAGTTGATTTAGGACGGAGGCTTCGTTTCCGCTCCGCTACAATTCGGCTGAAAACTTTCTCCCCACCACTACAGTGTTTCATTCCTTTTTGATTCAAATTAAAATTAGGCTCATCATCATCTACGAGCTACTTGAAAGTATTTACTGTTTCAGCCAACGTTAAATCCTGCCATTACCCAACTTTGTTAATGGGAATTACCTCTAAAAATCCGCCACATAATAACCTCGAGTCTCACCCCGCAAACAATTTATTACACCCTTCCTGCAATATCTTACATGCTCAAGTCCACACTTTATTCCCTTGAAAATAAGTAGGGAGAATTCAAGAGGAAAATAAAATAAAATCCCTCTCGCCTCTTCTTTTTTAACCTTTTACGACCGGTATTTACTTGCAGAAATGCTCTTATCTTCTGCCTATACGGAGACCAGCAAAATTTCCCCCAAAAGTTGTATACAACAAGTACACCAGTTCCGTAAGAAGCTGTCCGCTTGAATCTATCTCCCGCAGGTTTCTCAATTACCTAACGGAGCTGATGGAAGCGAGTTATTTAACTCTATTTCCCCCACCCTCTTCGACCCACACACCGCTCCAGTATCTTCGTTCAAATATTTTGCGAATTTAGATGGAGACTAGATACTGTAGATACTCAGCGTCCACCCATCTATCAAATAGTTTCTTCCTATTTTATGCTCTAGTATCCTACCCTAAAAATCAACCTCGTCTCTTGGTCTTATTCCGCCCTTTAACCGTCACTCCCTATTTACTGCTTCCTCTAGACCTAGAACTAAGGCTGACCTCTAGCTTTTTTCTATCGATTTCAACCATCAGAAATCTACCTACCTTCCCACCTCTTAACTTACAAACCTGCTTCCCATTTTCAAAGTCATCCCGTCTTTCCACTTTTATACCTCCTTTTTATATTCTCTACTTTCTCTTTTCTTCTGTCAACATTTTACTTTTTTTAAAATTCCACGTCCACCGGTGTCCACTTTGGATTGGGTTTAAAAAGAACCAAATAAAAAGAGTTCTTGTAGTAGAGTAGAAATAGAAATAGGAGAGTTCTAACAGCTGGGAAGGGAGGGAGACCAGTAGAAGAGAAAGAGGATGTCACAATCTGGTAAAAGTATATCCTGTAGTTGTTTAATCCTCTCTTCTCCTTTTTAAGCGGCCCACATTCCCGAACTTGAAAAAAACTCTCTTATTTCTCCATTAAAGTACTTTTGATGGTATCTTCCTTTTCTCTGGAAGTGAAAGCTATTTGCTGGACTATTTCACTCAGCCTTAGGATTTGTCACCCACTACTTAGTTCATTCTTGGCTCTTGTTAATTTTACACCTAGCATGTCCACTCAAATGGGTTAAAAGCTTGGCGGGAGTATAGACATGCAACCGAGATTCCACCACTTGACACCCTCTTTAAGTGAGATACGAGAACCAACTTTCTCTTAACTTTTCTTCTGTTACCGTTGTAACATTATTACGTACCGGAATTTTGGCTGGCGATACCAGGCATGACATAAATGCTCCAGGTCACGAAATTTAAGCACAGGCTGAAGTCATATTATGTGGAAGCATTCTTGTATAACACATATTGTTGTGCATAACATATAGTGAAAGACACATTAGAATGAAAGAAATGTTTCGGATAAAAAATACGAAGTAGAATGCTTAGTTCTAGATCCTTAGTGAATATAAATTATAAAACTCATTTTTCCATTTTAAATTGAATATTGCAATTTCCGTTCTTGCTTCATAGCTGAATCCGGTCAGTTATATTTGAACTGAAAATCCAGGATGCCTCTTGGGATATGCGAGAGGATAGGGTGAATGTAGCATGTGGAAACCGGATGAGATTATTTGATGGATTCACTCTGGTTTTGAATCAAAATTCGACTTCATAGTGGAAGGAAGGAATTGGCGGATTTGAGATTATGTTTTGATGGAATGTTTTGATGGATTCTATAGGCATCTCGGTTGAGATAATTTCTTGTTATTATTGCATCTGCCTGCCGGTGACATGATTATTGTGAACTTTCTTGCTCCCTTCTTATGAGATTTCTCGAAGTTGGGAACAGAATCAGGATTAATTTCCTGTTCATATTGGTGACTTGGGCGAATTAGAAGGATATGCTGGTAGCGTAATATGATTCGGGTAGCGAAGAATGATCCGGGAAGCCACTGTGAGAGGCCTGGGGCATTCTGTTACCTAACCTGGGGTGCATAATAATCAACTTATCGGGCATGAAGGAGAATACGGGATACGCCGCGGAAATGCAAGAGGCATGAGGAAGGGAGGAGAGCAACAAGTCAGGAATTTTACTTAATGGGACTTCAAAATAGACTTGGCTTTTAGAGGTAAAAAGGTGAGTGCGGATTTCCGTTTTACGTTCAGTTGCTGCGTAAGTATATTTGAACGATATTGCTTAAGTCTGAAATGGTGCGAGACCTCAAAATTTTGTAGACACTATCTGAATAAGTTTAAGCTTGTTTCATCTGTCATTATAGCTGTGAATAATCATCAGAGGGAAATACAAATTAAACTCTGCGAGGGAAATGTCATATATATCATAGAATGTGCTTTCAACCACGATATCAGCCTGGATATCAAAAGCACAAGAGTGATCTGTGATTACTTTTAAGGTTTATTTGGCGGGATTGTCTATATGCCGATTGCCGAGCTGCGGAGAATGTGATAAGACATTCCTTAGGTTTTCATTTGTAGAAAAAGGTGGTGTACTTTACAAGTTTTAAGTGGAATTATGTAGACTGTTTAAACGAATTTTGGAAAATAAAGTGGGTTGTGTGATGTACGTTAGTACGTACTTGAAGAACGTATTTTGAGAGCAAACTTTGGGATTTAGGTGGGCAGAAGATTTCGTACTGACGTAGCTGGAGGTCTCAGTCACCGGTTAGAATTATACAGGGAAAGAAACCCACCCTTTGTTATTAAATCTTGGAAGGATTTGGGGTCGGATCTGAGTACATAATTGTGGAATATGTGCCTATTAGTTTTGTAGCTTGTTTGCAGTCATACCTTATCCTTGGTTTTCTATTAGATTATGCGCGTAGGAAGGAAGAGGGAAACAGGGAGTTGAGCTAGCCTGCATACGTGGCTAATAGAATTACTTTCTTTTCCATCGCGTACTACTGTTTTATAAATCAGGTAAAAAGTTTCTTTCCTCTTGTTCTTTTTTGTTGGGCCAATGTCTTTCGACCTTGAATTTTTGCTCCATACCCGCACCGTCCTCCGCGCGGGAGTTTGGCGTATATCTAATTTGGAAACGGGCTTATCCTCCTCCCTCCTCTTCCTTCCTTCATGTAAATGTACTCTCATCCTCATCCTCCTCCAAGAACATTACCCCCCAAGAAAGTTAAAAACCCTTTAAACTCATATTCTCCTTCATCCCACTTCATCCCCTGGATGCTCACGAGCTTGATCCAGCAGTCGCTGCTCTCTTTATCCCTTCTTAAACCAGGAAGCAGTCATCTTCCGCTACTCGTAGATTTCTCCACCCGTCTTCCATTGATGGTTTTCTCGGTTTTCTTTTTCTCACTTTTCTTCATCCCGATTCTGGCCATCATCCCCTCACCCATCTACCCAGACTCACTTTCACCCACTTTGACTCCGTCTTGAAAAATATATTGTGGTGGGGGGATGCTACGAAATTCGCACTTACTCTCCCAGGATACTTTCTCCGGAAAGCTTTCACTTTATGGCAAATGCGTATGAATGGGGAAGAATTTAAGCCCAAATTCTGGCTACTCTCAGTCTCAGTATTCCCTCCGTCCTCACACTTTCTATCTCACTACTTTGTATAAGGAGAGCCACGTACAAGACTAACAGACTCTGTTGGGATTTGGAATGCGGTTTGCAGGGATCCTTCGACTTGTCTTCCTTCCTCCCATCTCAACTCCCACTTTGGCTACGTTTCCTTATTCTCAAGCATTTATTTTCCCTGTAAATGGGAGAAAGTGTCCTCGTGGATGGGAGGCAGCGGCGCTTAAG
The DNA here is from genome assembly GCA_906901655.1 of Sminthurides aquaticus. NCBI lineage: Eukaryota > Metazoa > Arthropoda > Collembola > Symphypleona > Sminthurididae > Sminthurides > Sminthurides aquaticus. The sequence continues at coordinate 3,169,862 of CAJQTT010000001.1, forward strand.
ATAGCGGATAAACTGGAATATACCGCCTATCTGCATTTATCTCCTCTATGTTTTCCTCTGTCCCATTATTGTAACACTTACTTCTACACTATAGCATGATTTTATATTCTTTCCCGCATTTAAAAACCATGTTTCTAAATAAGGAGAACATGTGTTATAGGTATATGCCCTGCGGCTTAGAAGGCAGTCAATATTCTAGTAGGCCAGGAAGGAATGCAAGTTTAAGCTCGTTACTGGATTTCCTTTGGTGTGAGCCAGGAAAGATGAAAGTGGCTCCTTGGCACATTGTCAGTTCCTTTTTGTACTCTCTTGTCAGTGAGCTTGACGTCTTGTCTGGATATTTTTAGGAAGAGGAGAATTCCGAGCTTAGCTAACGCTTATTATAGTAGAGAGTTGTATCGGGAGCTGCATTTTTATGGGAAATTATAAAGATCTATGATATTTTCCCTTTCATGAACTCTTCAAAATACATTTTTTTTTTAATTCTTTTATAAACCAGACTAGATTCAATGTATCGGCGGTGCTAGCAACTGGAATAGAACATGTTATAATGTTCTGGTTGTGCCATGGTTTTTTAAATACCAGGATTTGGAATGTCCTACCTCGCTACATTACGAGCTCCTGATTTTGATTCGGCTGAAGGAGGATGGATCAGAAATTTATCCTTGTCGTACTTTTATAATCCCCGTGTCATCCTCTTCTTATTCCCATCGCAGTAGGATACGTGGGTATCCCTTGGCGATGCTAACGCTCCGAAATCCGGTCACGTTTCACTTCCTCTCTCCTCCGACCCTCTATACTCTTCCTCTTTGAGACGGAAATCTTTCCCTCGGATTTAGATTCCAATGATGAAAATTTAGTTCTGAACTCGTAGGATCCGAAGGAGCAAAGCTTAAATCGGTTACCGGGTAACAGGAACATAATGCAATCATTTCCCGTTTTAAAACTCTATCCTTTATTCGCAAATCTGTCTATACTAGAACATTTCTATAGGAACTCTGAACTGAGGATTGAAAGAAAAATTTTATCAGCAGATAATAATAGTCTTGATTGCATATCCGGCGTAATTCGAACATGAGTTCACCGTTTCGAGTTATGTTCGCCGATTGGATTTTCTACAATCAAAGCAGATTTCTTCGGAAGGTGAAAATTAAGGAAGGGGAAGAAGCGGGTGGGGGGTTTGGAAACATAGGTTGGTTACTGCGTGTAGGGTATCCTGGTATTTGGGATTATATTTTCTGATACTGAATGAGTTTACTTGCTATATTCCGGAGTACGAGGGAAGCGCTATATATATTATATATATTACATCACTGCCCCAATTTCGTTTGGATTATTCGAGTAAATCCCTAAGGAAATACAGCATATTATTATTCTTTGTACGTTTATTCCATAATATTCTACTTACATTCTTCAATATAAGAATATGCTCATGCAATCACCGCTTCCTTCCCCATTCCATTCAGTTCTCCTTTCTCCTCGACTATTGAAATCTAATCTGCTGAGTTCCAGTTCGACTTACTTGCTTAGTATTCGAGAGAATACCTTCTCACTATCTTCTTAAGCCGACACTGGATTCACCTTGAGTGCCAAATTTTCTAGCACTTCTAAGACTAATCAAGGGAATCCAGCACAATCAACTTGGTCTTCCTCCTTCATCATCTCCAAGTGTTGTAGACGCCCCAGGGAATATTTCCAATCAAGACTAAATCTACAGCAAGAAATTACTACTTTGAAGGGAAATAATATCCCCCCTCGCGCCACAACTATCAATTACTTTCATCATGAGAACAGAGTTTCATCACAAGAAACATACCCCAAGCAATGCGTAGTTTCCGGTCTCGATTCTCGACGAACTTTTCTTTTAAATATCTTCCCGCAACTTTCTCTTTATAGAGGAGGAGCAGGAGTAAGGAGGATGCATACAAGGATTATGCCTAGTGAAAGTTTAGGCGTGAAAAAGCGATGATACAGATGCCGTCATATACAGCCTGGGGGAATGGCGTCATCATATTCACACATTGTGTACTCCAGCTGTATTCCAATATAAGCTCCACTTTCCCTGGCGCCACCTCGAGTAATCGTATGCCATCCTACACATATTATAGAAAATATAAAATTAAACAGATCCAAAATGTGCCTTGATGCATGCTTGTAGCGATACAAAGTTTCAAGTAAATCCAAACAAAGCTTTTTAAATATTTCCACTTTTTTAATCTCGCTGATCCAAAAAGAAAGTGGCTAGCGTTAAGTTTGACGACGCAAGCTAGAGATAGGTTCATACTAAGAGGCTAAGACTGCTGTTTTACTGCCCTTCTTGTATTTTCCGTTTACAAGAAACTAGGAGAGAAAACGTAAAAAGGGTGATGTTCTAAGGGTTGGCGTTGGCGGTGAGCCGAAGTCACAGCCTGTGAAACGGTGCTACATTCAACATTAGGAGGTTTTACATTAAAACTGGCATTGTACACAGTTGCGAGAGAGCAGTTTTTCTGAGTGAAACCAGATAAGGATGGGAAGAGGATCATGGCATTGCAAACTGGATAAAAAGGTTGGTCCCTTGTTAGGAGTGGGTAGAAAAACAAGGAGACAAAACATAAGCTTTCAAATCGTGAGCGAATGCACCCGTACCGTAGCCACTCTGGTTTAGAGAAAGAAGAGTTATGTGGGTAATGTCAGAGATAAGAAACCGGGTTTCTCTAAACGAAGGAATGCAGAAAGAGAAAGCAAGAATAGAATATTTAGGTTCAAACAAGGTTGGGGATGTGGATATATATATATATATATATATACATCCCCAACCTACATTCGTATGTGCTAAATTTTGCTTCTAGCGTAAAATTGTTTTATTTAGGCTACAGTAGTTATCCTGATATCTCATACGTTTACGTTTAGTATCCTCCTCTCCCAGTGCATCTATTCTCAAAATAAACGTTCCATAAATTTCATTTATTACGCTCTCCTCAAAGTATACAATTCTAAGAGCTCCCTCTGCAACTATTCCACTTGATTTAAGCGCATCCATCTTCCGAACGTGGCGGAGAAAGGATGAGAAGCAAACTATTTTCCCCCACTTATTTAATCACTTTCTCTATTCATACTACCCAGATTCTCTTATTCTTCCACTTCCTTGGCGGGATGTCTATAGCTCATCGGCTATTTCCTCCGTCTTACAACTCCCCTCCTTTCCAATTCTTTTATTACGCGTTGCTACTACAATCTTAATGGTTTTTCAACCAGCCTCCTTCCCTGTCAACCTGAAGTTCTCGAAAAAAGCTCTAAGGAGAAATTAGTAAAGCTCCACACACGGACGCCCTCAAATGTCATTACCAAAAAGCCCGCTCTCTTTCATAACACGTATAGACGCTAAACGCTGAATTTTCTATTTGGCAATAAGATGCATCAATTCCAATTTCCGCTCAAACTCAACTTCATCTTCTCATTTATATGCCTACCTCTACCTTTCACTAGATTCATTTCCCTTTTCCATCTCAAGAGAAAACGTTCCGTTTCTTTACAACTTACCCCTATGATACACCCTCTTTCCTTTCTACTATATGCGACGCATTACGTCTCATCTATTATCACATTCTGCTTTCTCTTTCAGCTTTCACTACCTCGAATCTAAAATCTTCACTAGGGCTAGGTCTTTTCTACGTAATTTTAAACTGGATTTAATGCAGAATTTTTTACAAGCAGAGCAGAGAACGTTGCCATGAGATTTCCTCATTTTGTCCTCATGTGCCATCATTTTTTAAAATATTTTTTATTCAGTTTGCCGATAGAATTAAATAGAATGGAAGAACGCGCATCCGTTTCTCCTTTTCTTCAAACCCTTCCTAGAAACTGTTGATGTTGAAGTTCGATAGCTTTAGCGAGAACGTAGATTTAGGCGCTTTTACAGTATTGCATTAAATAGGATGTTAGTGAGAAGAAGCATCATGTAATGTGCTTTCTCAGAAAAATCTTATCATTATTATTATTTACCGCCTGTCCCATGTTTATTTTCCCAAGTTTAGACTCCTTTAACAGAATCTTAGCCTAACTCACAACACTAAGTTTGGGCTTAGAAGAAAGCCCATGATTTTTTTTTAAGAAAAAATATTACTTGAAAATCTGAAAATTTATCATTGCGACGATTGGATTTAACGATTGGAACGCTGTTCCAATGTAGTCTTTGTTTTAGTTTTCCATGATCAGAATTGCAGTGAATACCTTTGAAGCTATAATTCATAATTCTAGCTGCCGTATTAAAGTTTTTACCTGGTAAACAAGTTTTGTGGATAAGTTGGATTTTAAACTGTTTCAATTGCGGTACCCAGTGATTTCTAAAATTACTGCTGGCTTTTACTTACAATACATTGTACAAATACGAAGTTATGGTTTGTAAAGAAACGCTTGTTGCAGTTTGTTTAAGCCAGTAATCGTTATTATCTGTCTCTTACTTGCTGAGTTTCCTCGATTTTAAGATTTTTATTTTTACCATTGAAAAGCATAGGCCGGAAACTTTATTTTAGACCGCGCGCTTTAGCGGCCTTCCATTGACTTACCTTATACATGTAACCCTACTACAACTAAATTAGCTGGAGAGCCTAAATTTACGAACATTTTGACACAAACTAAAGCATTGTAGGTATAATATTTCTTATTTAATATAGCTAAGCATTTTGGGAAACCAAACATGGGACTGCCTCAGTCAGTGTAACCAGCCGTAAAGCACTGTTTTAAAGTAAACCGCTTTCAATTCAAACTAAATTGAAGATTTTTGTTCCGCTTTTAATTTCTGATATGTACCAAAAATAGCGTCGTATATACCAGTTTAGAATTCCTTGAGGAAGCGGGCCTACTGTTATTGCATGGTATTTGAATTACGGTACACGGCGACTTTGATATCCCAATTACTGTTCTCAGTATTTTCATCGAGCTTCTTACCAAGAATTTGAATTCCAAAACTAACAGTTTTGCATTTGAATAAGTCCTACCGCTCGAATGAAGAATATCCGAAAACTACAAACTGTTAATACAGCCCAACCCAACTGAAAAAAAAATATTTTCCGGCGCTGTCAATTCTTTGTACTATGCTGCTTGGAATTGCTGTGTTGCAATGATTGCCAGAGGGAAGAAAGCAAGGATGATGAATGGTTTACGAAACATAGTTAACTTAATAATGTCGAATATTCTGCCGGCTACATCTTGATAAACTGTGTGTATTTTAGCCTCCTCCTCCCATGTATTTTATCATTTTTCTCCCGTACTCTTCGTAGACATATTTCGATTGTCTCACATAACATTTGCCTCCTGGCTACGCTGGGACGTTCGTTTATGGCTCCACTCGAATATCTTTTCATTTACCACATTTTCAGACCATCGTCCAAGTCGTTAGTAATAGCAAGGTAAAAAAACCTGTCTGCAGTTGCTAGATCTACTTTTTCATTCCCTCCATGTATTCAGCTCAGATGGAAATTCATAGATATAGATGCTATTACACGTTATACGTTACCCTTAGTAGCCTCTCGTGCTTTCTCCATTACTTTTCCTCACGCGCTCTTGTTGGAGGAAGAAATTTCATTACGTCCATCATTCTATTTCAATCCCTCGCCTCCTTTTTGTCGCTTTTCCTTGTTTTCAAATAATTTTTTCTAAGAAGATTTCCCCTCTGAAAACAAACTTGAAATTATAATCAAACAACCTATTTTTCTTCTCAAACATAATCAAGTAGTTACATGCCTCCTTGACGCTCTTATTCTTTTCCTACTCTCTCTCTGCCCCTTGTCGATCTCTTGTTGTTGAACTCCTTCCCTCTTTTATGACATGAAGCGATGACGAGTTATCCGTTATCCTATTTAACTACGTCCATCATTTCTACTCTTTCTGTTCTGAGGATGTACGCTAAATGCTTAGCCGAGGGGCCGAGGCGGAAGACGATATGTTGTCGGCTTGGCTTGGCTACGCGTTACAGACTTTTTAGAAAATTACTTTTATCAGAAAAATATCGCGTTATTCTGTTGCTCTTTCTTAAACACGGTGGCTGCGATATGAATATGGAGTAGAGAGTTGTGACAATTTCCATATTTTAGAGAGGTTCGGTGATTCTCTATATGAAATTTTTAAAGGAAACGATGTCCCCAATGTGACTATACGTATGAAGGGCACTAGGTGCAGCCTAGTTACACATACATATTGCTTTTCCTTTCCGTTACATCGTAATGTAAATCGGGAATACTTAATTTTTTTCTTCTTGCATACTATCGCATTTCAGGGAGAGATTTATTTGTATTCTGTTTCTTCAATTTACAAAGGCTTTTGATCCTAGCAAACATGGCACCATGTTTCACCTCGTGTATTGCGTTTATTTTTGTAAGGCAAAGGTTTTTCCCGAATTCTTGATGATGAGGAAAAACGAACGAAAGGAACTGGAAAAGGGCAAGATAGGAGAGAAATGTAATAGTGGCTGCATTATATTTGTTTTTCCGTTGAAGGCTTGGAGGAGCAGGAGGTTATGTGCGTGGTTGGTATTGTAAGATTTTGGTGATTTTTGTTGTGCAGGATCAGCTACCTGGAGAATCTACTTGTTGGGGTTGGGGGAGGGGGTTGGGGTTGCCCCCAGCTCCCTCGCATCGATTGGTAATGTAAGAAAAGCCAAAGTTTTTAAGGAAACTCCTGAAGTAAATGCGACAGGGGAGGATCAATTTACCATGTGTAACACTAGAGAAAACTAAAAGGGAAAAATGGAAGGGGAAGGATTTTTCTTCTTTCTTTTGGGGAATGTATCATTTTCACTAAGAATTTCACAAGTTCTTTTCTACATTTCTCTACCTACTCTACTTCTTCTCTACTTTCTCTCTTCTCCTTTTTCGCTTTTGCTCTTTTCTATCTTGCTCCTCCGCTTTCACCCGCTTCCCACAAACCAAGGGATTTTAACGGAATGATGAATGGCCTTAATATATTAGCAAGAACGTCCCACATCACCTTGTTTACCCTGCGAGTAATATACTTTCTCCGCCATTTCTTTCTCCCACTTTTACTTCTTTCTTCTTCCTACGAAACCGAATGGAATGGAATGGAAAAGCTGTGATCGTGTAGAGAGTTGCTGCGGATTTTGTAAAAATCCAAGTCTTGGTAAAGACACTTGGTCGCGGTCATCCTTTCAACTTGAGTTGAGGCGTGCTCCACGTCCACATGCTCGAACCCAAAAAACCGTCGTTCTACATACTGTGTGAGGAAATACAGACTTTGCCTGCATATATCCCCAATTCCAAGTAAATACACAGCCCAGCAGTCAGCAAGGTTTCGCCTCCCTCAACCTGATAAACTACAGAGCATTATATCAACCCACACGCTTGTTCGACAATTTTACTTTCCACGCCCTTCTCATAAATAATGTAGTTCGCAAGTAAAACAAGGGAGAAGAACAAGTTGGAATTTACACTACTCCTTTAATCGCATTTAAGACGTACAGAGGACGAAACCGGATGAGAAGGTTGTGTGAGCCAGGGATGGCGGAAGTGACCTGTTTTTAAAAAGCTAATCTGAATGTAGCCGTAAGGGAAGGAGATGTTTGCCTTTGCCTTCTACTTTCTAAGGAATAATAATAACTAAGGAAATAAACACTAAAAGTTTACACCAGAGTCAGTTTCAATCCAAGGATTGTTGTCAGTAATCTAAATTGTTCCTGTTTATCCGTTAACCCACCTCCGTGCGTCAAATCACAACTACACGGGAGCTTAAGCTGGGCATCTCAAGCCGAAGTACCCATTTTTTGGGTTAAACGATCCGATCACAACGATCGGTAGCAGAATTACAGCATAATGATGGATAATTAAGCTGTGGGTGTACTAGATGGTCCTTGAGATCTTGTAAGGGCAATTTTAAAAGTAAAGCCTTACACAATTTAACAAGAGGGTTTGTTTATTTCCTGTTTGTTCCCTGAAAATCAGTAGTATCTTATTCCCGTTTTATAGTTATTATGGGAGTTAGCACGGATTATTGTAGAAAAATGGGTGGGTACTACTCGGATATTAAGATGTGGAACTTTCACCAGCGATGCATCGGGATGCAATTGCAGAAATTGTTACGAGCTGGGGTTGGATAGATAAATATAGAAAATTGTGATTCACGCTCGGTTGAGTTGAATCCAAATGTGCATGTGACTGAGATGGTGAAAGTAGGTGGTGAAAGTAAGATGCAATGTGCAGGCAGGCAGGACCTTGTATAATTACTCCAGCCGGCTCGCACAAAAGGAGGGATAATACAAAGATAGAGGAAAGGGATGACTGACCTAGTTTATGGGATTTTAATCTGGTTCGTATAAATCTATTCGGCCTGTTGTTGGTGTGGAAAGAATAACGGGTTGGAGATGATGCTTCTCCGACTCCGACCTTGTCTGGAAGGATTTTGGCTTAATGAAAAAAGTTAATTTGGCTCTTGTTTACAGGATAAGAAAAGTTTTATTGGGTTGGATGGGTTGGGGTTGATTAGGAGAGGTAGTACTGTGTCATTGTAGGAAATGCAAACAGTTGGAGGTTGTATTCCAGCTAAGGATTACCTATCTCCTTCACACTTGATTCGTTTCAGTTGGAGGGAGACTTTCCTGGGCTTTTCTCGCTCCTTCCATATTTGTGTGACCCCACATGAGTTTTGTGTGCATGAGCCCAAGTTGATTTGGGTTTATCATGAAAAATCTTACATTTCCCAGGCCCCGAAGCTCTCTCACGCTCAGTCAGTCGGTGAATCTGTGCCCACGAGCGTGAGGTTCGATGGAGATTGCTTTGGGAGATGGTGAAAGCAGGTATTATTCGTTTGTGAAGGAAAATCCGCTCAGTCCGTTTAGATTGTGGTTCGCCATGATTGCCGTCTGTAAATCATCAATACCCTACGGCCCTGCTCCTCATCTTCGCTTACGGGAAGCCGCTCTGGGTATCTGGGATCTGGGAACAACTAATTACATTTCATCCCGGCAAAAGTACCTTGGTTTGGTGGGCTGTCGTGCTAGTATTTGACGGAGAGAGAGAAAGAAGTGTCTGGACCCATTTCACGTACAACATTACCTTCTCATTTATCACCATTAAAGTTGACATGTTTCCAAAGTCCATGGGCATTTCGTCATTTTTAAACCCGTAATTCCATTCTCAAATAATGTCCTCCTCCTCCTATAATCGTCTCCATTCATTTTAAATCACCCATATCATTCTTTCTATTCACGAAAAACCCATTTCATTTCTCTTACTTCTGCAAGCTGTAAAATCAATTATATACGTCACGCGTAATTATCTCTTCAGCAATTGTTTCATCCGATCCTGCCCTGCTCTACACTCTACATGCGACCAAAAAGATCTAACTAGTATTAGGAGTCTATAAGCCCGTCCCATGGAGAATATTACGGTACAGAGAGAGTTGCCAGACTTAAAAATTCACAGCATTGCTCTGTTTTGGAAATTAAGTGGAAAATTAACCCCAGATCCGGCTAGTGACTTTCTTTCAGCTGTATATTACACGTTATGCATATAAAAATCATATTTCACTCCCTCGGCAGGATTATGGTGTACGTCAGGTTTCCTGTTTTCCCTCTTCTCCAAATCCCAATGTACTTGAGTTTTTTTCTCTGGGGAGTGGGAAATGCCATGTTAAGGAATTTAAAGCACCTATATTATTCCCCGTGGATATAATAAGCTACAAATATAATTTGCAAACTTGTTATATTCTACTTGTTTTCTCCTTCAGCTGCATAATATCAAGTACAGAATCATGTTGCATGTGTTGTTAGAAATGAGAGATGAAAAAAAGAAGGAAAGGTTGACCAAAGATGTGCTTCCTTTTCTCTCATCTTTTGACTGTGTGTGATCCTTGTCATCCCCTTTGTAATTCATGTCGTCAGCCTCGTGTTGCCTGGGTTAAAACTTTCTCGGATTTTAATTTCCCAAATCTACTCCCACATACATGATGCGTCAATTCTGGGATAACATTATCCCTGACTGTCTGAGGGAAGAGCGAAAGTTACTTTCTCTTGGAGATAGTTTCTATACTTTTACCGCCCACCTACTTGTACTAACGATTTTTTGGATCGACTCCGCACGCCTATTATAAATTTCACACTAGGGGAGAAGATGTCGGTGTAGTCTTCCTTTCTTTTTCCTTTGGTAGTTTACCGGGGGTTTTTTCTATTGTAAAACTTTTCTTTACGTTCTTCATACTCTATTTCTGTCGCATGATTACGTGTTCTGCACCTCTGCAGTAGCCTTTGCTGTTGCAGATGGTGTAGTTAGCAGAACCCTTTTGAATAGCTTTCCTCCCTACTTGAGTATGGAAGAAACAGTTCCACTCTTCTTTCTCCACTGTACTTTTTCTCCCATCTCCTTCTACCCCGATGCCGCTACATGGAAGAGCCTTCCAGCCTGCTTCCTGCTCGCTGCTAACTCAATTGGGAACAAAGTTCCCGTTTCACCTCTTTCTGATATTCATCCCTCCGCTCATCTCCATCCTGTGGGGCTAGTCCGAGTGAAAGTTACGTGACTTTACAAAGTTGTCATATAAAGCCTAACAAATTCCATCCAATTCCCTTACCGGGTGACAAAAAGATTTTTATTGTCTTAAATCGTGCGAAGAATGGAACAGTGTTATTCTTTCTCCGCTTTCACTCCCTTCGAACTGCTTTCTCCATACCGCCCTCGCTCCTGCTCTTTCTTCTTCCTCTGTCTCTCGTAATCTTCGTCGAATACTATTAGCTCCTCTCTTTCTCGCTCTCTCTATGCTTGATCACATTTTCTAATTTCCTTTAAATCACGCTTTCTCTCTTTTCTAAATACTTGTTCTTCTGTCATTAACCTATACCTCTGGGAAAGCTTACTTTGTAGCCTCTGCTGCTCCCAGAAGCATCTATGCAGCTTTTGCTTATTTATTCTCCTTGCGTGTGTCTCCCTCCATTTGACGTGATTTAACTCAGCTAGCTTAGTTAATACAGCTACCGTCTGTAAAACCAACAAAGCTATGGGCCTCCCTATATCACTTTCTAAGCCAAATACTTTTAGAGGACTTTCCCCAGCTTAGCTTGTCTTGATTGAATGCCTTTGACAAGCCGAATCTACAATCCACGGTGGGAGACTCAATTTTCCATCTCACCAAAGATCGTAGCGCAAATAGTTTCCTCTGTTCCTCCTACAATTCACCACATAATATATCCTTTGTTTTCTACACTTACCTTGACCGCATTCGATTCAATTTATTTCACAAAATTAGCCTTTCATTAAACAAATTGATCAAGAAGTTTCTTCACAGCCTCTAAGAAGCAGATGTCATTAAGTAGCTATTTTGGGGAGCATAAATAATTATCCTTTCGATCACACTCACACAAATTCCATCGCTTTCACCAGAAGATCAGTGAACCATCCTTCCTCTGATTCTATTATACACTTTTCACTTTTTTTCCTCTCGTTTTCGCCAGCCATGATTAAATTATCTGTCCGGGCATACTTTAAGAGCCTTCCTACTTTTCAATATAACATTAATCCGGTCAGTAATCCTTCTCTGAATTATTCCAGAGCGATTATAAAAAGTGCCTTAAGTAATTTGCTCAAGTTTTTAACCCAATCATTATCATCTGACAGCTCAACATGTGTCAGCACGTAACAAGTTTTAAAAAGTTTATTAATTTTTGTTCTTACCTTTCGTAACTTTCCATAGACCTCCTTGTTGGCACTTTTTTCCCTCCTCCTCCTTTCTTCTAACAGTATCCATTGAAGCAGCGGTTTTCACCACTCACCACAACACACATTCAGTCTTAAAATACTTTCTTACATATGAGTTACTCCAATTTACTGCAAGCAGTACTTCTGTGGATGTATTTTAGTGCATTAAGCTCTATTAAATTTCTAAAAAATAAAAGAGTGAAATGTATTTCCCCAAAAGAACTTCCACAACTTTTAAATAGCGAAATGGGTTCCTGGTGGGGACGATTTTATGCAGTTATGCATTTCAAAGAAGCGGAAGTAATTTTGCAGCTGCAAGTGAGGAGGGAAAGTGTTCGTGGTAAAGTGAAAAGTTGGAGAAAGTATGAAAGTTGGATGTAATGAGAAACTTATTTACACAAGAGTACATTGCGGTAGTTGCGGACTTTATGTGAGAAATTTGCGAAATTCTCCCACGTGATTTTCAAGTTGGAATCTGGAGAGAGGATATTCCCAGGCTTGACGGATGGTGGCTGGAATAATTGAGTGGGCAAGGATGGATCTTCATGGTGTAGTGCACTTATGTACTTGGTCGTTGGAAGTTGGGGGATGAAATAGAGGAGTGATTCGAGAGATGGATATTCAGTACATAGTATATGAGACAAGAGGGTGGTTGTTGCATTTTATACCATTATCACACAGGGCTAAGCTTTCGGAGTAAATCGGTTCAATTCAAGATTCAGTAATTATATTTTTGTTTTTGTTACTCATGAGAGAATGCAGCAGAGTTTTCTCCTTGAGTTTTCTCATGGAGACAGGCGACAAAACAATAAAAACGAGCAGAGAGAGGAAGAGAATGACTGCGAAAATTTAAAAAAATGTTAGCCGCGTTGCAATTTCAAATACTGAATTGCTGGAATTATGCTCCTCCTGGGAATAAAACTGAGTGCTTTGCGAACATAAGTTGCTTCCCCTCTCCTGTATAATATTTCTTTTCATATCCGCCTGCCTATGCATGTGAGTTTATGGGGTTACACTTATTTAGTCAAAGCAGATGGAAATGCTTGGCTCTACCATAATCGGTAACTTATGGGGAATACATTTAGAATGATACAAGCCTCGAACAGTTATATTATTGAGGGAAGCGTACATACTTTCTCTTCCTCCCGGTCTTTGACAGATCTATTATTGCCATGCAAACTGCCTACTTTTCTCTTACTGTCATCAATCATCCTCCTTATTCAGAGTTCACTCGGCTTCTAGGGCTTCTGTCATTCGTCCCCTCGGTCATGCGGACGGATGGTGAGGAGGATTCAAGAAATAGAGGCTGCTTCCTCCTAGAATACATGTCTTACGTTTGGGCATGGTCTAGTCTGGTCATACTTGTTCTCGGGAGGAGAAACTTGCATCTTTATATCGATCCATATCTGATCGCCATGTGCTTCCGAAACTATTATACTAGTCATCTCAATTTCCTTAAACATAATTCTACTTCTGTCCACAAAATCATTCCGCTTTATTTATTTCTTCCTTGAAATAAACCTTTTCTCAGTTGAAGGAAAGAAAGAGGAGTGGGGAAAATACTCGGGAGAAAGTTAAGTGTTGTATAAGGAAAAGCACTGGAGTAAGAGAGAGTCGTGAAAGTATTTGAAACTGAACACTGGACTGGGACAGGATTTGGTTGATTATATATAGGATTTTTATGTTGACTAATGTCTTTGTATTTATCTGGATGCTAGAAGGTCACCTGTCGTTTGACAGACTTGTTATTTCAAGCTATTCGTCAAGACGATTATCTGCGGCTTGTAGGGAAAGTAATTGAAAAGCAACACTAGACAGTCTCCTAGAGTCCGGGAAATTACCATCGTAATCCTGGAAATCCTCTTCGTTTTCACATCTAAATCCCATCCACTCTCTCACATCTGACCTTTTACTTCCTCCCCTAATCCCCTCTTTATGTCTTTAAATGTTCTTCCCTCTACTCATCATCATCAATTCCTCCTTCCTCTCCTCCTCCATCATGCCAGTGCCAGGCCCGCAGGATGCAGTTGATGTGTGTACCAAATTACGAAACAAGAGAGGGAGAAAGTCTTAGTTAGTAGTAGCAAGTATATTTATTTATGAAGGGAAACACAGGTAATCCAAAAAACCTCATTTCCCACCATCCGTTTACTTCCCTCAATGCTTTTCTTTTTAAGTGAAAGCAATACAGTCAAGTATTTCACTCCGTCCTAGTCCAACCCCTTCCCTGGTTTAGAAGGAGCAAGGTCTTTAGACTGTGTTTGTAGCAAACAAAAACGAGGATGTAACAAGTACTTTGCTCTTTCCGTCATGAAATACGTTACTTTATAAGAGCTCATATATTCTTGTGATTCCTCCACTTGCTTTTTTCAATTCCTCTCACTCATGCCATGCGCTATGCCTTCAGCTTCCGAATTTAATTGTCATTCGATATGCAATTTTAAAATACATTCCCATGAAATCAAATTTCCACAAAGAGCCACATCAAGGAGAAAGCATTCCATCATTTGTTCATGGTCTCCGCCGCCTTAAACTTTCTTTTCATAACCCCGCAGTTACTCTATAACTTCCCAGCTTTCTCAGCATCCAAACAGAGGGAAAAATCTGGGGTTCTTGAAACCAATCCATGAGCACATTCCCAATTAACTTTGGTACCCACAAAATCTAGCCTTTTAAATTTCAATCCTTTGATCTTGAGCGAGCCTGCGGTTTGAATCCACGCTAAAATTACTCACCCGGGAAATAGCTCCACGTCCTGTAACTTCATACCCGCGGAACCTAGCCTCTTATCAAACCATCCATCACTATCAGAATATAGTCGCTGAGAGGGAAAGAGCAAATGAAAATCAGCGATGGAAGGAGAAAGCAATGTGCAGTTTCCATCGAGAAGCAGCTCCTTTCCTGGAAGCAAAGAAGAGAATGAGATTCTTTGCTACAAATCAAATCAAGTGCTCCCTCAAAAAATTTATCGCTTCTTTCCAGCTTTCTTCCCTTTCACATTTCCGTCCTTGAGTTAAACTCATCAATGTACAAGTCTGTACAGATCTATGACTGGTTCTTTTCATCCTTAGCTTTCATTCGGCGTATTTCCGAATGCCGTTCAAAATACTAAAGAGTCTTCCCGTTAACTGATTCATAAACACATCTATGAGACCTGATCGGTATTCATGATTATTCAGATCGAATTCAGTCTGTTCTGCCCATCAATCACTGCCGTGCTCTTACTTTTACCACCATCTGTTGCTTGGAAGGCAACAAGAACCTCACTCCTTGTATTTATTCATTGCTATAAATTATATTCTATCCTCTAGTTTGATTGGTCTCAGGTATTGCATATTAGTTGGCGTTGGAGTGATATGGACCTTAGTATTAAAATGCTCGAAACTCCATTGAAACATCTGGGTATCTTTCTCGAAGAAGCATATATCCTCTCTGCCATCTAGTATACGTTTCCGGCTGAGAGTGTAAGCGGAAGAAAGTTCTTTTCACTCCAGGGATATCAGTGTTCTTTGGAAGCGAAGCCTGTGAATTAGATAATGATTTATCAAACATTGGATCACTAATTTTCTGAAAAACAATTCTACACGCTTATACAGTAAGGTGAAAGCTGGATCCGGATCTTGCCGTTCTATCTCTCTTCTTCATTTATTCTTCCACCTTGGAAATATTCTCCAGGATGGCTTGAGATAGGAAGGAAGCATTAATTCCAATTTCTTACACGTCAGTCAACGTACATAGAAAGTATTCCCTGAAGATGAAAAGATTTAGTTGGGTTGGGAGAATCTCAATTTAGATTTCTGAGAAAAATCTATGTGGATTTAATCCGCTTTTCAAGTGAAGCGTAGCAGCTTCTGAAGGAGGTGGGGGAGGGAGAACGAAGAGAATACTGGATACTGGATACTACAAGGGATGAAATCATTCTAGCTCGTGTATTTCAAGCTAAGCCACTCTTTTTCCCATTCCTGAAGGCGTTAGAGCGGGGAAAAGGAAGCAGCTTATAAGCCAAATATTTTTACCTTTGAAGACGGCTAGAAGAAAAAGTTAAAAAGTTACTAGTTTTGTTGGTTTGCTGGCTGGTTGACTCTTTCTTGGTGCTAAAGTTGGGAAGGTGGGTGTTTCAAACGGTTCTGTATCAGTTTTCTTTTGCAAAAACCAACAGAGGGAATGAAAGCCAACACAAGGGATGAGGGCTACCGGGTACTGGGTACGTATGGGTTCAGAAGGTATTGAGCATTTTAAGGAGTTGTGGAATGACGCAGATAAAGTTTTAAGCGGAGGGGGTGTAGACCGTAGGAGAAGCGCGAAAATTTATTTGTATGGGAGAGGTGACTTTATTTATGATAATCCATCTTTTCAAGTTTAATTCTTTGTTATAATCTAGGTGGTGTAGCACTTAGGGCGGGAGGGAGTTAATTGGCTGCTTGGTATTCAAATTGATCCCGGTATTAAATTTGACAAAGCCCATTTTCCTCCTTTCATTCTCCAATTAACTTTTCCCGAATAATTTCACACACCTCCTCTATTCTATCCACCTTTCCTTTTATCTGCTTTCTCTCTCTTTCCGCCCCTCTCTCCCTCTGTTCTTGAGGTCTAGGAAAGTAACGTAAAGGAGAGAACTCCTTTTGCTTTGAAATTCGCAGAAAATTTCATCATTCTCTGCTTTCTGAGTCTAGAAGCGGGAAAGAAAGCCAAAGGAATTGAAAGGAAACGGCTCCAATCACAGGCTGAACACAGGAATGAGTTTTTACAATACTGAGCTCATATCTTTTATGCAGTTCCAAGTGATTTTGATCATGAAAACAATTCGTAGCTTAAATAGGAGGAGCACAATGACATATGGCATCTATTATTTGATAGTAAATGAAAATCAAATCCCGCCGCATTTACTTTGCCTTCGCGGAAAACAAAGCAAACTGTATCCTAGCTGTGCTGTGTGTGGGAATGAGGGAAAGGAAGAGGACATTCACAGATAGATAATAAATTCATCAGTGAAAGAGAAGGGTAGATTTGTCATGGTTTTATATTTCCATTCTAAGGACGGCTTCATAAATCATACTATGTTTCATTTGCAGAGTCAACGGGTTGATTTTCTCCAGACTTTCTATGGATAGTTTTGGTTAGCTCATTTAGCGGAGGATTTGTGCTCCCGGAAGATTTCCCGGGTTATGTACTCTGAGTAAGTTATTGCCCCGGGAAAAAGATAGACGACCTTTATATTCCTTCAACTTTCTATTGTTTCTCCAACCCCCTCATTTCATAAAGGTTAATTCCCAAACCACACCTTTGAGATCTATTTCTCTCACCACAGACGCTATAATGTTGAATTAATACCATCAAAATCTTTACTCCTCTCCTCCGAATGCAGCGTTGACTCATACACGGGCACGCTCTCCGTAACTTTCTTTGACTTTCTCCGCCTAACTTCCAAGTTTTCCTAGGTGAAAACTTTCTCCACACAGAATAGAGACTTGCCCTGCCGGAAGTTGGCTTATGCTTGCGGGAAAGAGACTATGAATGCATGCCCACATCTAAAACTTTCTGGTACTCACCTTTCTTCACCGCATGTCCTAAATATACATAAATGGATTAATTGCCATAATCCAGTCAAATATGTGCATTCGAAGCCATTAGTAGGAATTTTACTTTACAATTTCACGGGTGCATGATTAAAATAATTGAAGATTCGAAGTTACGAGGAACAGTTAAATTCAGTGAAAGCTAATGTAAGTAAGGATTAAGCCATTTTTCATGTTATAAATCTATAAAGTGGACAACGTAGGTAGTGCGATAAGTTGAATTAATCTTGTGATTGTGAACAGCTTTTGATAGATAGTCCATATAGATGGAATAATATTTTCATAAGTATATATACAATGCTGTTATAATTATACTTGATTTACTATCATTAATGAAATTAAACAATAATGCCATGCCACGCCAATCATTGTCACATTTCTTGCAATGGTGAATGCTGGAACTCCTAATCGGCACTCATCAGTTTTAAGGGCTGTAGTTATATTATATAGGGTTGATTAATGATAAGACTGTACGAGTAATTGCTTCTGTAAACATACTCTGCATGGATAAACCCGATAGGAAGAGGTATCAATGAGGATAAGATAGTCTGTACTACGTTATTGCAGTCCCGGTGGTATATTTCACTGAGCAAGAGACGGATATAGAAGACTGATGACGGGGAGGGGGTAAGGTAGGGTGTAGGAGGTTTCCGGAATTATAGATGCGGGTGCTTCAAAGTATCAAAAACGACGCACATGCTGTTTTCAGAAAATTGCGATGCTTCAAGGGTGTTGACAAGTGGGCGTTTACTGTATCTTACATATATAACGGCGGTGGGAGTAGTGGGAGTTGGTGGGTGAGAAAGGGGAATTTTTTGTTTTAAAAAGATGATGCTACATATAATATGTGTTTGAGAGTGATAAATTGAGCTAAATATTTTTGTTCTGTTGGATGATTTTTAGGAGGAAAAACGGAGAAAGTTTGGAACATATGTGGATGAGAGGAGGCGGTGAAGTTTGTGAAGGGTACTTATTGCAAGTTTGGAAGTTGATCCAGAGGGATAGAGGATCCGTTTCCCTCCCGCTAAATGACTTCTATCCATTCATCACTCATGTGCTAACTTGATCCTGCTTTCTCGGAAGAATGCATCGTCCCCTTTGCGGCTGTAACAACGTGTGGCTCATGGTGAGACTGTACATCCGCCTCTTTCTCCTCTCATCGTCTTCCTCATCCCATTCAAAAAGTACCTCTTCAGCCTCCTAGAAGACTTCCGCCAAGATTCTCTGTTTACCTTTGCTCTTGTGTCGTCTGACTTGGCCGGATTGTTTAGCGGATATCGGAAGAGTTTGTTCAAGAAGACTTTCCTTCCGCCGCCCCTCAAATCCTCATCCTCTAACCCTACCCATCAGGCCCATCACCCAGAACTGACGGACGGACGAGTGAGTGAGTGGGAGGGAGACAGTGTTGGGGAAATATATATCTTTTTCCAGGAAAGCAGATAGTTTGGATAGAAAATCAATTCCACATTCCCGCATCTCAATCCGCGCCCTATTCAGAAATCATCAATCTTTTTATCAATCTCAACGGATATCCTCTCAGGCCCCGATCCTGCCCTCATTCAGGTCTCTCCTTCCTTTGGCCCACAATTTGTTGACTTGGGAAGACAGGAAGCCGGTTACATGTGTGTGTGTGTGTGTGTGGAGCGGAAGATCCATAGCGGCTGCCATCCTTAATATTCTTCCCACTAAATTCTCGACGTAACAAGCTCTCAACACTTAACTGAAACGAATCGAGGGCTTCTTTTATCTCATCAAAACCTTCCGTGATCGTTCAAGAGGAAATTCCGTGCTTTCTCCGAACATACATCCTTCTACGCCCTCCTCCTAACGTCCCTGCCTTCTGAGGCAGAGACTGCTAATTATTAGATCGTAGTAACCCGTCTGAAGGAGTAAGAGGGAGCAGACGGTGAAAGTAGAGGTAGGCCCTGGTCGATTGCGGGAGCATTCGTGGAATAATATACATACATTTGTGGGTGAGGACTGCTGGGAAGTTTTTAACAGCGGATCGGGAAGCAAGATCAAGGTACCTATCGGTTTTGGGAAATAGAAAATTTATATAATCCCAGCAACGTGTGAACAAATTTCTCTCATTCCCTCAGCACAAGAGTGAAAGAAAGATAGACATAGTGAAGGAGGAGGAAATTTGAGACGGATGCAAGACTCTGTCTCCAAGAGTTGAGAAATAATCCCCGGTAGGGCATCTCAGAGGAAATCCTTGGGACAAGAGCCCAATTGAAAGCCCAAGCCAGGCATTCAGGATCGCCCTCCTCTACACTTTTAGTTCTACATATGTTTCAGTTACGAGCAAAGCCGCAGCTCCATAAAGCCTAGCCATCACATATCTTTAAGTTTCTGAGTAAGTGAGGAAGATGTGTGGAAACTCTTGTTTTTCTTCGAATAAAACCCAGCCAATCTCTCTAATCCGCCCTCTCTGCTGTCGATCCAATTCAAGGCAGTAAAACTATCTAAACCCGAGCTGCCCGGGCAGTCTCTTTGCCCAACCCCCTGCATGTGGCTATATCACATTGGTGGAGTTATATACTTGTTTCAAAAGCATAGAGAAACAAATAAGTTTCAGAAGCTTTCGCTATCTTTTCTCCTTCAATTCTCTTTTCAATTCAATTCTGCTCTACTACTGAATTGAAGTCTCCTTGCCCATAGAATTCTGTTTCCCCACGATACGATACATTTCCATTGGCTTCTACGAGTTTTCCAACAAATTTCTTCTTGTGATCGATTTGACCGAGAGCTCTGGTATCCTACTTCTATACTGTCCGCCGTTGCATCAGGAAGTTCATTCTTTGGAGACTATGTGAGTGCGAAGCTGAACCTCTGATGGATGAGCTGGCCGGGCAGAGGCTATGCGCCACGTAAACTTTCACGCTGTCAACTACTTTCACCTAGCTTCTCTACCCTCATCAATTTACACGTAGGGAAGCAAGTGCCGTAATCCTTCGTCACTCGAATTCATCATACAGAAGTGAACGTCTCTCTCTACACTTGGCCGTCTGTTTCTCATCGTCTGAACAATTATCGCTCGTCATCCAGCTTTCACTCCAATTCTCTCAAAACAATTACATTAGAAGTGAGGGGAAGTCAGCAGGAGGAGAGAAATTCCCTTGATGTAAACCATATTGTCGTCATCTTCAATTACCTGTCTCAAAGGCACCTTCAACTAACTGTTGTTAGAGGAGCTGGAAGCCAGAGCTGGTGTACGTCCACTCTCATATTCTGACAGGCGGGTGCGCAAAGGGAGTGAGAACATTTCTCGGGATTATATATTCTAAACCAAGAAATAAGAGCGACAGCTCTAGTCTAACCCGGATTTACTCAATAAAAGCAAGAGCTACAGGTCTCACACACCCCTTACATTTTATCTGTCCGTCATTAATGTGAATACTGGGAGCATCATCATTAGGGACACTTGTGGCTCCATCTCCTGACTTTTATTTCCCCATTTAAAGGCTCTGTACACCACGCGACCATTTATAAGGTGGTATATTACATATTATAACACCTTCCAACTCCCAAGTGAGTGTTTAGTGCGGCTTATAAAGTTGTTAAGTACGGGAAAATGAGCGGAGATTTTATGGATCCCGTACCTCCGGGGTACAGGTCCCTTACGACAGACGAAGCCATGATGTCGCAACAATACGCCCTCTGCCGGGCCTCCCAAATAAACTCTACGATGGACCCTTTTTTTATTAATCTCACCATGGATTCGTCCACACTATGCCGAAACCAAACAACGGATTACCCCTTATTCACGGTAAGCTTTCTGACTTTCTCTCTTTGATTTCATGTTGGGTATAGTGAAAGTTCATTGGGGCGGCAACTTGGTGTCATTGCAGTATAATGGTAGGGAATAGGAAGCAGCACGATTCGTCCTTCCGCTACATTAAATCCAAACAAACTATAGAACGCAGAAAGGGTAGTTGGTGAGATGATGTTAAGAGAGGAGGACAAGAGCAGAAGGCTAGGCAGAGGCTACTAGGCTACTCTAAATCACATGTTCTTCAATAAACAATTCTTCTCACATACATTCTCTTCGTACCATCCAACTTTCGCCTTTGAATTATTCCTTTTCCTTAAGCGTGATAAATTGCCTTCTTCCCATACACTTCCTTGTCCACAGTCTATTATTGATGCAACTTAGTGAGGCGTAAAATTAGGAAAACAAAAACTTTCGACTTTCTATCCTTTTCTTATCACCATTGCTTACAGCTGCAATACCGTTTGGAATAGAGTTATACTATCTTGCCAAAGATCTTCTAAAGTTAAAGCAAGTCAGCTGAATTTAGACCTCATAAGATCGACTCCCGTTTCCCAAAGCCCGTTCCTACCCAATCCAGTGTCAACCATGAACTTTTACTATAAGGCTATAGGGTCTACCCTATGACCTAGAGGTAAAAGTAGTAGTACCCTGGACAGAGGTTAGTCCCTATTAAACTCTTTGAACACTCCGTAGGAACGAACGGTCCGGTAAGCTATTGAGTTGTAGTTAGTAGAGTAAAGACAGATGCAAAGAAAATTTACTTCTAGGAAAGTTTTTTCACTAAAAACTTCTTGTGCTTCTTATTATGCATGAGTCTTCTTAGAAAGCCAAATTCAAATCACCTACACATTAGTATACACACAGTACTACTTTCGCGTATTCTTTACATCCGCGACTCACAGCCAATGCTTTCTCCCGTCAGGTTGTGTCCTTCATTATAATATACCCTAAAATCCCGATATTATGCCATGGCATAGCACGTTTTAATTTTAAAAAATTGGACTGGAATGGATTATGCACGAAAGTATCTTACGGGCTTCATTTTCCTCCGTACAAAACCTGAAATGTCTGAATACAACATTTCCTCCATGTAGTAGTAAATACTACTAATAAATAGACATTTTGAAATGTTGACTAATTCGGGAAGGACTAATATCGGGATTTTACGGCATATGACAGGCTATGGTTACATATAGGCAATGAACGCTGTACGCAATTTCTCATCCTTCATCCTCAGTTTGTTTCTCGACATCTAAAATTATCGTCATCATACTCAATGACCTCTAGAAAATTTCTACGTTTTCATCCCTCATAACTTTCTCCATCATGGATTTGCTGGGGAGTAAGCAGTATTTTGAAAGAAAATGCATGAAATTTAAACTATAGGAGTAGTTTGAATAAAGATTCTCACTACAAACGTAGAACAGGTAGGTCTCTTGGCTTTAGCTCTATACTCTGTTGATACAGATTTTGGTATCTTTTGCTCTCACTAATGAACTTTGAAATTGCCTCCTTCTTCACCATCCATATCATCCCCATTAACCTTCTTCTCTCGATCTCTCTTTCCCAGTCTTTTTAAGTACGATACGCTCCAGCAGGCTCTGCTGAGTTACTTATTTCGCGCTTCTTGATTTGCTCGCTACATATATCATCTCACTTATTTTAAATATTCCTACTACCAACTTTCCCTCATTTCTTTCTTTGAAGGAGTTGGCTTTTGAGAATCCCTTTGCATTCCTTACTTTAACAAGACGTACATAATGAGGACGAGGATTGGCAAAATTACTTTTTCTTCATTTAGGTCTCATTTTCAAGTACAGGGTTCTGTAAACGCTAAATACTTTTTAAATTGAATCTGCCTATCACTCCATACTTACTCAGTAGTGTACGGGAAGCGGATGCAGAAGAAAAAGTTGCACTTTAAAGCTAAACTACTATGTACTAGGCCGGTTCACAGAGGAAAATCACTTTTTCCTTCATTATTCCTCCACTCTCTTCTCTTCTCCTATTGAAAATTCCGTCCGCATTCACCGAAATTCCAATGTATCTTAGTGATACAAGCTCCGAAACTATTTTATTTTGTCATTTCTATTCTGGAATCACAATTCACTCTCTTGATTTCTGAGAAACTCATGCATCTAATTAGACTTTACTTGTTTCTTTATGTTTCCAAATTCTTTATAAGGTTCACGGAAGTGAAAGTCTTTTCAAATTAACTTTCTTTGTCATCCCCTCTCGCATGACCTTTCTCAAAATTTAGTCACTTATTTTCTTATGAAATCCGCCCCCTTCCTTGGTAGTATTGAATGGAATGAATTCAAAGAGGTCAGGACTCTCAGGACAGAAACAGAAGGGTAGTCAAAAATTATAGTTTATGATACATCCATGTAGAGAAGAGTCGTGTACGACAGGCTCTTGTTCTTTGCTTAAGGTTAATTGAAAAGATATTTTGGATTCTTGTTGTGAGTAGAGAATGGCGTCAGAGTCTTTAAAAAGTTTTGGAAATCTGTGGGCTTTAAGAAAAGCATTAAAGTTACAGCTCGTGAAATTTTAATGAGATAAAAGTTTATAGATGAGGAAATAGGACGTGGTTACGAGGGCTTAGAAGGAGATTTTCTTTTACGTTATGTGATGTTTGGGATATTGTTTTGGTAAGGTAAGATTGTTATGGGAGGAAAGAATAAGAATGCGTTGAAAGATTTTATTTTTGAATTTGTTTATGCAGCCTTCTGCTTCCTTGCCACCCTCCCTCTCTCTTTCAACAGCTTTTCAAATCTTTTTCAACTAAGATGGAAAAGGGGAAAGGTGGTCAGATGAAAACATGTTTTGGAATTCTTCTCCTGTGTGTAACCCTTACAAATTCTGAATATAAATCTCTCGGTCTCAGCCTAGGACGAAACGAGGATAACTCTTTAAATTTTAGGTGGAAGGGTAAAAGGAAAACGGCGAGGAAGAGGCTTGGGGCTTTCATGATTTTTCTTATTTCTTTTCCTAAGAAGAAATTTCGCTCAAACCTTTTACTTCCGCCATTCTATCTCTGCCGTCCGCCTAACCGCTTCTTAAAATACAGAGGAAAGGTTATAGATAGAACATGTGCATTTTTCTCCCTCCTCTCTAACCTACCGCACACAACACAACGGCAAACGCTTCGACGAGAGTGGGAATATAGAGAAAATATTTTGAGATATTTCAGCCGAAATCCTTCAAATTTTTTACCGTAATAATCACAAGCTTTCACTTGAATTAAATAAACTTTTACTAGCATCCGCCAGGGAGAGAAATTTTATCGTTTATCCTCCTCCCAACCTTTCCTGTGGCATTACAGTCCGGCATAAAATTTTACATCCCCACCACCGGCACATACTGAGATCCATGACATTTTTATGCCGCTTCCACTTCCAACAAAACTTCTTTTCTCACGCACATACACAACAGAGTCTTTTATATTGGCCGGCTAACTTGAAGCCAATTTTGTGGATAAAATGCATTCCATGCCTCCGTCCAACTCCCCGCCCCCAGCCCTCACCTTTCACCTGTTCCGTTTCTCATTATGAAGCAAATCCTCGGTTGGAATTCTTCTTTCCTTAAACCAGACAGTCCCTTCCTTGAATTTTCTCCAGAATTCATAGGAGGGGTAGGATCAACTTCCAGAAGGCTATCAAATCGCTAGCCACTAAAGAAAAGGGAAAGATAGAAAAGATTTCAGTTACTGCGAGTGAAAGTACGTACACTGTACACTCAGAAGCGCATCTCCTTGCTGAATGAATTTTATGACCTTGGCCCGGTCCGTTTTTCTCAGCATTTAATTTCTACTCTTTCTCCCTTATCGATTACTTGATCCTTTTCGGAAATCCGGCCATTACTTTCCTCGTAAATTATCATTTCCTTATTGAAGAGCTGTAGGAAATGACGTTTGATTCTCATGGTATAAATCTAATTACTAGTCTGGGTTTTCTCTTTCCGGTCTTTGGATTTAGTGATATAGTATTACGGAGGAGAGGAGTGGTAGTGGTGGTATGTGAAAGAAAGTTGAAGGATTTGGGGAAAGTCTAGAGATAGCTTTCTCCACTGCTTTTAAATGGAGGAGATGGGGATTAATTACAATGATGCTTATACAGTGAAAGTCGAGATTGGGAGATGCGTTCTTAATGACTTGACGCTTCTGAGTTATTTATTTGTGTCTGTGAGTAGAGGAGGATACTGAATAATTTATATATGTTTCTGTATTTCAGAACACGTCGGCGAATTCTGAGCTGCAAAAAGTTGTGTCTATAGTGGTTCCAATACTGTTCGGAATAATATTTGTGGTGGGATTGTTTGGAAACGCACTCGTGGTTATTGTGGTGGCTTCCAATCAGCAAATGCGAAACACTACCAATCTACTTATAATTAATCTTGCGATTGCGGATCTATTATTTATTATATTCTGCGTCCCATTCACAGCCGCTGACTACGTCCTATCCTACTGGCCCTTTGGAATGGTTTGGTGTCAAATGGTCCAATACTTAGTCATAGTGACAGCGTATGCCAGCGTCTACACCCTCGTACTCATGTCCTTTGACAGATTCCTCGCCGTTGTGTATCCCGTAGCCTCTATTTCAATACGAACTGAATTCAATACACTTCTTGCCATCACTATCACTTGGATAATCATACTTCTCTCCTGTCTTCCGGCCCTCTTCGCTCACGGCGTCGACGTTTACACGTAAGTTTTCTATAAGTAATCAATCAATCCTTTTTTAATCTTCTAGTTCCCTCCTTTCACTCTCATATTTATCCTCTTCGCACTTTTATTGTTTCTTCTCACTCTCTTTCAAATATTCGCGTCATCCTCCTATCTTTACCCTCACACCACCAACCAACAAATATCTCATAGCGCAGGGAATAAGTAGGACAGTAGAGATGAGAAGACAGTTGATTGATTTTGTATCCGCAAATCATTCAATGGCTCTTAAATCAATGCGGCAGTCTAGCAAGAAGTCGGTCACTTCTCTTTGCGAGCATCTAAGCAAAACGAAACTCATCTCTCTAAATGTTGTTAATGGTTTCCATTCAGAGAAAATAAAAGAATAAACAATTGAAATGATGGACCAGTATACAGAGCACAAATTATTTACTATTTCCGAGCAGAACAGGCAAATCTTTGCTGATTAAGTGATTAAAATAGGAAATTCTCTCAGTCAGCTACTCGAATTTCCTTGAACGCATTCTATTGTACATCGCATTCAATCTTTTCCCATTGGAGTCATAAGGCCATATTAATCACCATAAATGGGATGATGTGCTGGAGTCAACCAGCTTATTATTACTGATACTGACTACGGACAAAGTCGCTAGACAACCGGATAATTTCAAGCTGGCTTTTAATTAAAGCATTCTAGCTTAGGAATAGCTATAGCGGAAGTCGACTCATCCTCAAACTATTAGCAGTCTAAATAAAAGGCATGCCTGGTCAAGTAAATTCTCTAGTCGTCTAAGTTTCTTTTGCTTTTCAAAGGTTCTTGAATTAATCTTTCCCCTACTTAATTTGACTGCATCCGCTCTATCTCACTTTATGCCCATCTGCGTTCTCGACAGTACAGATTAATAGACTCAACCATTGTATGTTGAAGTACCCTAACATCAAGGGATGTAACTTCTGCTTTTCGTCCTTTTATCAAACCTTCAATTGCTCTTGAATAAACCGCTTAAAAGAACCTATCTGATGGAGGAGAAAGTGGAGAAAGTAATATACTATTAATCTCATACCAATATTATTGTTTTATTAGATCGTTTTAAAGGATTTTATAAAAAAGTTTTACTATACAAAACACCATACTGTCTCTCTCTCTCTCTCTCTCTCTTATCTCTTGCTTCAGCATCTTCTATTTCTTAAGGTGCAGGCCTTGGAAGATGATGTGGTGGGACAAGTAATGTGTGTATGGAAAAGGAGGATTTGCTTATCCCACACTTTTTTTGCTTCTTTAGAGAAAAAAAACCCCATAAGTAAAAGTTTATTCCATAACGTTTTTACTAACCTGTGAAAATTGGGATTCCTATGCTACAAATTCTAAATGATGATATTCTTCTAAAACTTTTCCTCTCGCTTCCCTCGCTTAGGGGAAAAATACCCTTTCTCCCCTCCCCGAGATACTTTCATTCCAAACCATTTTAACTTCCCTGAGCCCAAGAATATTGCAAAACTAAGCTACTTATGGCTCTATTTTCTGCAGTACCTTTCTAAATCTCATCCTTCTCTCAACCTGTGAGTTTTACTGTGAGCACTGAGCACCGTATGTGAGGAAATCTGAAACATCTTTTAAAGATTTATCCTACTGTTGAGATTCGTGGAAACGTTGCAACTTCCCGTCTTGCCCTTTCGTCTTATCTATCAGTCGTGGATTACTTGTCCAAACAAATTCCATTGGCCTGTATCCTTATTGTTATTGGCATCATCTTCCACTTCAACACTCGGTCTTTACTTTCTCTCGGCCTTATCCTGCCCATTCACCCTATAAAATATATGTTATCCGCTGTCTATTATCCGCTTTATTGTGTCTCTATCCATTCGGAGGACCTACTTGGCTCCAGTCGTCTCCAAAAGCGTAGAAAAATCGCCTGGTAATAATGTGTTTGTCAGAGGAATTTTTACTTTCCCTTAAACTATAGTTGAGCTTGTGTCTAGGGAGGAGGGAGTTGCAGAAGGAGGGTGCAAGTAAGTAGAAAATTGTTTCAACGTGTTGAAGGCTTTCGTAGGGACAAAGCCAGTTTTCGAAAAGAAAAGCCTCGTTTTAGTTTTTAGTCTAAGCAACCGCTGCTCTCAATCTTACCGCACCTGCCTTAATACTTTCACCTTTGTGGTCCTTTGCCCCCTCCCCTTTGCTAAAGTTTTCCCATTCAAATCCTATTGCTTGTTTTATGACTTCTAAAAGTTTTACCTTTTACGACTCCATCAAATATTCTCTTCCACTTGATACCAATCAGTCTAACTGCTGTTTCACTTCTTTTGTTCAGGAATAAAAAATCTTTACTTAAGCTCACAGAGTGCCTTCACTATTGCATGACGACGCCAGCCCTTTTTGGGTGGCTAGTTTTCCCTTGGGGAAAGCGGTAAGGCGTGTGGGAGAAATGAAATTCGAAGGAAAGTGTCACTCAGAGGGACTAGCGCCTTTAGTGCTGTATTTCAGCTTATAGCGGAAGTAGTAATCACCACAGCCCTCCCTCCGACTCTCACCTAAATTGAAGAATGGCGAGGAACGGGAAGGAGCCACAATGGTTTTGAGAAAAAGCTTAAATCGGCCCTACTTTGGAATGGATTAACAAGAAGGTTATTTAACTTAGGTTCCATGAAATTAGTTTCGTAGCACTTTGGGGAGGAAGAGAAAGTCGGAGAAAGTATATTATTTTTCCATCTTATTCAAGTTAAATTGAATGGTGGTTTAGATAGGTGGCGGGCCGTATTCTCTTTATTACTTCTCCTAAAATGCCTCCCCTCTTGTCTGGATTAGCTGCTTTTCTTCCAATTGTTTGCCCTTGCCGTCGTATTCCAATAGCTAGAAAAGGTTGGTGGGCCGTGGCGAGTCAAAGTTTAAGCGCAGCTTGGTGCAGGAAATGCATGGGTGGGTTATCTAAGATTACGTGAAAGCGGCGTCGGTGGTTTGCATTGTGTTTGACTAGCATCACCATGAGTCCAATTTCCTACCATCGTTACACATTATAGTTAGGATGAGGGAGTGAGGGACTCTATTTCCCCTATTCGGCCACCGGGTAACCAGAACAGGGTAAACATGCAAAGGGCATGGGACGTTATTAAAGCTAGCAAATATCACGCTCCTCATGTCCTCAAGGTGTTATTACGGAAGCTATAAACCCGACTTGTTGAGTCAAAGAACCAAATGTAAACATATGTAATGACACCCCACCACCCCACCACCACACATCCCGCTTCTTTTCTTCATCTATTTCCTTTATTCCCTCTTTCTGTATTTTTCGGACCGGAAAAACGCTGCCCGTCAGCAACTCTCACTCTCCTTTCTCTCATTCGTTATATCTACATCTTTCCGACAATTTGAAAAAATCTAGAGATGGAATCACTTTCTCTTGAAATGAAAGTGTTCTGTTGCTAAGTGCCTTATCCTTATTGCTGAATATTGCATTGCCATGTCAGATATTTGCGATTCAGAAGGGGAAGTTTGTGATATGTGCTCAAGACTTGACATTTTCAATCCAACTCATGTTAATACCCGCTTGAGGTGCTCTTCTGGTCGAATCCTCCTGAGGTAAGAATTGATGGTGATGGTTTCGTCCGATATGGATTTCTCTCCGAACTTTCTCCATCGGATGAACTAGTTTTCCAGCCGGAAAAGCGGTAGAAGATGTCGTGTAGCTGTCTGCTTAGTGATATTGCTTCGTTTTAATCCACAAATAATCTCATCTCATACAAGAGGGCATAATCCCGCGTTTAAGGGTTCCGAACATACAAAGTGAGCTGCTTTATTTCTTTGCGTCTCTTATTCTTCTTCCATTTTCATTTCCGTTCCTTGTAGAGACAGAGGGAACAATGAATGAGGGAAAACACATCTTTTATGGGGTCACCAAGGACCTCGACTGGGAGAAAGCCTTTGCTGTCGAAATTCTCAGTCCTCTCGTCCTTTCAGTATCGATTCCTTTATGATGAAAAAGTTGTAAAGCCCAGCACTAGTTCCTCCAGCAGCTTTCGCTCTAACTTCCTTTTAGACTAGCTTAGCTTGCTTGCTTTAGGTCTCCTCTCCTTCTTCTTCCTCTGCCTCAATCTTGTTCATCCCCTTTCCTATGTCTTTACTATTGAAACTTTCTCCCGATACAGAGAAGTACACACACGCTGTTGAATTCCCGACCGGCCTAGTGAACAATAGCTGTCGTTTGAGTCATAGAATTTTCTCTCTCTCAGTCTTCTGCTTCTGCTTCTCTTCTCTCGTCTTTTTGCCTAGGAGCCCCCAAGGTTTTCGTGGAAAAGTTTGCGACAAACTTCTTACCAGCCGGTTCATACTACCAGTAGGACGTAGGACTGTAACTTACTTTGAAATAAGCCTAACTAACTCTTCCCTTTCTATATCTAGTTCCCATTCAGCATCTTTAAAACGCCTTGAGCTATCAACCCACATCTAACATACTAATAACCGTTCGTGGAAGATCCCATATATGTCCTGCACAACTTTCTCCTAATCCACTTTTCTTATTCTCCTCCATCTATATACAGGGTGTTTTTTTAGAAGTCTACACATTTGAATTTTGAACTACGCGGCAAAACGACTATTAAATTTATCGATTCTAGTGTTAAATTAAAGCCAAAGAGTTAGAAATTTTTGTTGATCAAGTTCACTTTAGCCAGTTTCAACGAGGGCACCTCCATTCGCTCGCAAAGTTTCGGGGCGAAGTGAAGCTCTCTCCTTGTGTTTGCTGGGATTGCCGGGTTATTGGTTGCGAATGCATCCTGAAATCGAACCCAACGACGAATGGATTCATAACATGGAGGATTTCGTTTGAAATGTCCCCTGAATCACCGTTGAACAACAATTAACGATTTTTTTCCCAGAAACCACTGCCTTCAGGGAGACTTTTTTGCATTGTTTCCAGTCATAGCGGAAAATCTTCATTTTTGATTCTCGCGCCGGCAATTACCAAAACGAAAATTTTTTGGGATGGGATTTGCACAAACAAAAACTCTAGACCTTTCTCTACAAGTAGCAGAAAGTCTCAAGTTGACATGTTGACTCTTGTCGTCATTACATGGAGCGGAAATGTGTAGATCTCTAAAAAAACATTCTGTACTTCCGCCTTCTACCTATTACGTCATATTAGATTTAGACAAATACCCGGATTCTATAGTCTTCCTCCGTGTAGTCTGTTCTGTCGTAAAAATATCGCTATTACTTGATTACACATTGGGAAATTATATTACGCATTATCCTCCTCATTCTCACGCCTTGTAGCCTTCCCGCTTTCACTTAGCCCAGCTGTATGCACTGCACATGCAGAGGTTGAATGAATTATCTTTATTCCAGCTTCTCCTTGCCAAGAGCAAATTTATTGCCCTATACCCAAGGTTCACAAATTAGTGTATCCATGCCCACCCTTTAATCAACATATGCTTTCTCCTCAACAGCTTGAAAATTTCTTTCCCTACATTAGCCCCGTATACTGACTGATGATCTTCTCTTCTGCAAGAGACCAGCCATACTTTTCACTTTCCGAGCCTTGTCATTAAGAAGCCTTTACTCTCTGCCCACCAAACTCTTTTTGAGTCTCGCCTTAACTTTCACCCTGGCAAGCTATCTAAAACTAGTTAAGTTTTTACATAGAATCATAATCGATTCTGAAAGGGAGTCATCCTTTATTACGATAACGCTCCAAAACATGCTTGAACACTCTTTTGTATTCTCCGCGTATGCCCTGAGACAGAATTCTATAGCGAATCCTATGCGTTCAAGATACACATCTTTTTTCTCCGCGACGTAATGACAAAGCTTAGATAGATGTTTTGTAACTTGTGTTTTCTCTTTTCCTCTTCTCACATTAAGAGTGTGTAGCTTACTCCAACACATGTGTAAACAGAAGCTCTTCGCATGTACTCCTATCTCCTTCCAAGTATTCTTCTCTTTGATTCTCATTTTCATTTTATCCTCTGCATCTTGTTCTTTTCTAGCATATGTTTTTTATTCGCCCGATGGCCAAAGAGTGAGGATGAGAAGGATATATATATATAATAGATAGGAATTTTCTTTCTTTCCAAACCCATCAGAATCTCTCATTTCCCTCTCGGAATCGGGGCTGAGTGTCTCAAGTAACAAATAATTATTTCCCCATAAACACGTCCTCTTTTCTCTTTCTTCTATTTTTTCGACTGAATTTCTCTATTCCAGGGTTACAGTACAGTCAGAGCTAATATCTATTATACGCTTCCCATCTTCTCTTACTCATCCAGCAACCCAATCACCGAGAGAAAATTCTACACCCGTTATCTCCAGCCACCGCACCGCACAACTCTTTCTTTACAGTCTTAAACAAGTCTTTGTCTTCCGCTTTCTTTCTGCTTTTTCCGCATTTGGTTGGGGTTGGGGTGGATGAGTTGGGTAGAATAGAAATTGAGGAATGTGTGAGGAGGAATTAGAAGAGCGTGAAAAACTTGATATGTCCAGGATATATGGGATATTTTGGAAGTCACCTTGAATTACGTCTGAAGGGATGAGGATTTCATATCATCCTCTTCCCCTCTACTTGAATCCACTCCCGAATCTTCACGTTTCTAGAAGATGGGCTCTGGATTTTTTCCGATCCTGCCTCGCGCCTCTCTCTCTCTACTCTACAATAAATAACTCCCTTTCCATCCTTATCGCAAACTTGGCTACATGCACCCAATTAATGACCTCGTAAATGACCACTCCTTCCACTTCCCTTATCGTCATCATACGTTGCGGTCCAGAAATGGAGGACACACTCTGGTAGTTATTAATTGCTCCACTGAATCCACTTAACATTCCATACCCTTTCTTCTCTCCTCCCTCCTACTGCGCGTCATCCCTCAAATATTTCTCTGCTACTTTCTCCACTTTCACCACAGAGAGGCGTGGCGGTGGGAAGCCGTAGAGACTATTTATTTTTTAATATCTCTAATTCATTTTCCCTATTATAATATATCCGCACTGACCGGATATTCCGTGGTGGACATGATGCTCGCATATCGGCGCGTATTTGCCTTGTCACTGAATTGCTTTTCCGGGAATTTTGAGGCAATAGCGACGTCGATCTCGTCGTTCCGTTCCTCTACATGCCTTCCGTTTTCCACCACATGTCCTCCAACCCACAGGGTCTTTCATAATCGCTTCTCATTCCTTCATCCACACGGTTACTATTTTGAGAAGGGAACAGCTTTTATGCTACAAATTCACCCTTTCCCACTCTTTTACTTCCGAGTGTCCGCAAAAGTAATTAATTACCATCTGCATTTGCTCCTCCTCCAGTTCCAATTTTCTCAACCCTACGGCATTTTCATGCTCACTATTCTCTGATTTACTGCCCCTCGTGTAGCTCTACTCCACTCTACTTGCATCCATATCCTCTGAACGTGATTCACAAGCATCTATTCAGAGAGTTAACTTTGATCTTTGTCCAACTTTTGCTCTCTGTTCCCTTGATTCAGCATTTTTGAAAACTCGGGTTTCCCGAAACCTCATGCATCCTCTCCGCGCCTTAATTTACATCACCAACTGAACAGAATTTCAATTACCGACTTTTCCTCTTCTCGTTAAATACTTGTTCATCCTTGTTGAGTCTGATTGAGTTGGGAGTTATGTTATGGATGGAATAAACTTTCTCCCGTTACTCTCAAAATGGATCTCTGCCTCTCAAAATGGGCAGGTAGTCAAATATTTACCCAGTTCTCGATTCCCATTACTCCACTTCATCCCCCTCTTTGGAGCACTCAAACTTTTCCCACTCATATCATCATTCCAAACTTTTATGTGCTGAGTGTATTATAATACAAAATTGCATTATTTTCTCCAATAGGGACTGGAATTTCCTCGGGCTCAAATTTCCTCAAGTACTTTTAAGCTTTTCACGGATGCTGGAGGAAACATTATTGTGCATTTAGTTACCCGATTCTCACTTTAGCAAGCTTCATTATAGCGGGACATCCTATTTATTGTACTAACTATACTGAGAGTTGGAAGCGTATCAGTTTCCATCTGTTCCAATTTTAATTACATTTCCAAAGCTTTTACTCTCTCTCTCTCTTCTGATTACATGAGATGCAGATTTTGGAAGCGGGGAAAGCCTAGCCTACAACAAAGTACCTCATTAATTATATACATTTCTCTCAATGTTTTCGCGCAAGATGTTTTGAGCGGAAGTCTGCTCTCTCTTTTTCCATCACGTCATAATCGATTCCAATTGCATCTTCTAAATACTCTTGTATCTTTAGATAGCCAATGTCGAGAAGCGAATATTTATACAAGCAATAACTGGGGTGACAACTCTAATTTTAGAGCATCCTTCTTCTGAGACGGAATCAGAATCACACAGAACACACTAACTCATATGTACAAATTTATGTTGAAGCAAATAAGCTAGGATTTGAGCCGAGGCCGAGGTTCCAATACAGGAAGAGATTGAACCAGTAGCTAACGTCTACATGCATCCCCACCCAAGTTTCCCACCGAATATAATGTACATGTTGCGGTAAAGTTGTAAACTCGTCTCGTCGTGCACTTAAACTCCTCAGCTCTTTAATTCCATTAGTTGTGTTGATGTTCCCGTGGGAGAGTGGTGTGACCCTCTACAACTCTCGACAATTCAGAGCTAAGCTCCTAAAATCTAATCCATCCAGCACTCTTCGACCATCCTTCCCTGCGAATTCGTTTAGTCTCCTTTTCCCGACTTTCTCTAATTCCATTCACTCACTTTCACCTCCATCCAGATTCACAACGAGCTTCTAAGTAATCTGCCTTCTCAATCTTCAGCTTTGGCCTTACTCCTTTCCTTTAATTCATGTAACACATAATATGTTCCAATAATACTTCCAGTACCTTTAATACATATGTTCAAGGTAGTCTGGCATAGTAAGCCACATATCGTATGCATGCCCAAAAAGTCTTCATCCAACAGTATTTAATTCCCTCAGTGGAGTGCGTTCATTGTACTGTTATTGTCCTAAACAAAGAAGACGGCTAATATGTGTTTGAATTTGAAGCAGGTGTTAGTATTTTTCTGATTTCAGAAATTTTTTGCACAGGAGAAAGTCATCACTCCCCTGCTCCACGTACTGCTGTGGTGGGGGTGGGACAAATTTAGAGAAATCGGAGAAAGGTTTTTACTAGAATACAGGTGAAGCTTAGGATCAAAAGAATTTCTATTACGTATGCTTTCAAGATACGTAGGTGAAAAAGTTGTTTAAGAATTGTCTCTGGGAAATATAGACATTAAGATTCTGTACCCAAGGAAGGGGCAAATCCTACGTGGGTTAAATTATTGCCTTGTATTTCTCAATTTCCCACGGGCCTTTTTTCTCAGGTATAGTATAACTATTTCTTACTTCCTCCCTCGTGCCGCAGTAAAAGCTCGCTTAGTTTCTCCTATTATATTCCTTCCCATTCATGTCTTAATGTTTTGGGCAGTTACGTGTCTTTGACTGGAGGAATCCCGTTTTTTGGTACTGAATAAGAGTGAAGCGGGTAACAGGAAGAGGGGAGAAGGTCTGAGATGGAAGAAGCTAATTCAAGGCGAGGAACATAATGGAGGATGAGAAGAAAAGAAATAGTGGAAGGCGGCTTATTTGGCTTAAATCCCACCAGATTAATCACGTCTCACTAGCCAGTTTGTCAGGGCCGTAGACTTGAAAAGCGAGAGTTTCCGCTCTGGGCTTTAGTTTTCTCTGCTTTGACTTAAGAGAATACAGAGCAACTTGATAAAAATTAGCTTCCTGTCTTCTACACAAATTTCATTTACTTAATTAAATTTTAATTTGGAATTCAAAGAAAACGTTGTCTGGCCCTTCTGAATATGTCCGTGTGGAAGAAGGAGATGTGCTCAATCCTCACGTTCCCTTCCTCTGGCATTCGAAATACTTGGAGGATAAATAATAAACGTAATGCATGACATTTTTCCTCGTAGGAATCAAACAGGTGATATCCAAGCGGACTGCAAAAGTTTAGTTAGCTTTGAGCTGTTTTTCGAATCAAGTTACTAATTAAAGATTGTTCTTGTAAATTGGCTAAAATTGGACAAGTTCCCTGTAGTTTTATGCGTGGGAACTAACCGACTCTATCCATTCAAAGAAGCGGTCATTCGTCTTCCAGCATTTCACCCCTTCCGAGCCAGGTGTTCCCCCGCTCTCTTTCTGACGTATCTATTTTGACTTAAATTGGTTCCTTAATTTAATCAGTTGGGTTTCTTCTCCATCCGACTACACCGTAAGTTTGTTGGACACGCTAGAAAAATAACGGTGGAGAAAGTAAGGCGGATCTGCTTTGAGCCCTACGTTCCGTAACCATTCATCCACGGCCCACACCCACGTATCCTCGCTGTTACAATTCTATCCGACTCCACATTTTACCTGATTGAAACACTAACTCTTCCAATTTCTCCAACGATTTCTCCATCCGGCTTTCTCCCTCTTGGATCTATTTTCTTCCACACTCTTTTCCCTGTGAATTTGTGCGGAAAATTGCGGGAATCAAACTTTCCCTTCGGCCTACGAGTCATTTTTAGAAGGAGAAAATAGGGAGTTACCACTTCCCAACTATCTCCCGGACGCTCTTCTCAAACAGGCAGGCCTACTTATTTTCCCACTACTCCCCCTCTTCCGTCCATTCGCTTGCCCAATCCCTCCTTGTCGCATCAATTCTCTCCAATGGATCTTTTACAGTCTCACCAATAAAATCATCCCCGTAATTTCCTTCCCAAGCATCCTACGTGAGCCCCATCCTCGCAGAGACCAGCTATCTCTGTCTACCCTGTGACTCGAATGAGGAGAAAACTCGGCAACTTTCTCCCTCTGTCGAATAAAGGTTGATGACCATGTTACTTTTGAATTATTTCGTAGAAGAGCCCAGCAAAAGAGATGTAACTTTCTGTTCTCAACTAAGACAGAACAGCGGCAGCTGTTTCTGGCAGATATTTTATTAGAAAAGAACTACTTTTCATAATTGAGAATTAACCTGTGTTATTAGTGTAGGGTATATTTAAGACCAAGATGTTTCTGTCATACTACATTGCGCATAGTTCATATACTATGAAAAAGCGTGGAATAATGTGCTTCGTATTGGCCATGAGTAGGAGAAGGGTGCAAATGACAATACAAGCAATAGAACAAAAAATGGAAGGATGAAGGTGATAAATAGATTCATCAATTTTTAAATTTGGTATGTACGTATAGGAAGCTGAGGAACTATTCCCGTCAACCATTAACAAGATATGAGACATTGTATTCAAGATCCATTTAGTTTCTTGTTTTACAAAAATTTAAAGTGTACCTTTAATATCATTATGCCAATGGTAAATTGTTTATTTGTTTTACTTGGAAATATTTTTGTCTATATCGTACGTTACGAACACAGAGGATGTCTTCATAGTATCCAACCCGCTCTGCATTTCTCACTCAATAGATTACATTCTTTACCGTGCTGGCTGTCTCTATACATCTCTGTATTTCACCCACCTGTAGCTCACACTGGCTTACTTTCCGTAATTGCACTTTTAGTAACCTCACTCCTGTGCGGAAGCAAAGGAGAATGAATGTAGAAATAGTGGATGATAGTAGGTTGTTCAATCACTAAAAAGCAAATTTTAGTAATATAGAACACTTTGGGGAAAGTTGAACAAGGATGAACATTACTATGCGTGGGTATCCGCGGCACTTCCAGAAGAATAAACCGCACTGGTGTACGAAAGTGGCAGAGGTTTTGAAATCATTTTATCTTATATACATGAAAATCTTAAGTGAAGGTGAAATGTGTGGAAGATGTCATTGTAGCGATGTCATGAGTAACAGCAAATTCGCCACCTGTAATATCGCAACCCTGTGAAGGTTAAGTGGCAACCATGTAGAAAAGTGCCAGTTTTATTGCATTTCTTCATTCTGTCAGAACTCCCGAAACCACAGATAAAGGTTTTTCAGCTGGATTTTCCAGGGCTAACTTACAAAGTTCAGTAACAATTTGAGTTGCACGATTCGCAGTTTGGGTAGGCCAGTGGCTATGATTCCTTTTCAGGATGAATTCACCCTTTTTGCCGGTTTGAAAAATAGACTAATGCGATCGGTGAAAGCCGTTAACAATTTGATATACTAGTAGATATACATTAGATTTATAGAGAACTAGCTAAGTTACCCGGCTTCGCCCGGGATTTCGTATTACTGTATCCTACCGTAATACTTATAGCTCTCCCGTCGAACCTGTAACCCTCCCATGACCTCAATCTCTCCCGTGGAACTGATAGCTCTACGGTTGTACACAGAGCTCTCCTTTCGAACCTGTAAATCTCCCGTCTAGCCTTTAGCTCTCCCGTGGAACTTATCTCTCCCGTCGAACCTATTTAGCCTGTATTCTTGGAAGAGAAACAGCAAATTTCCAATCGAAGAAGCGAACAAATGCTCTGGTGGAAATGCTAAAAATCGCACGTGAGAGAGCAAAACAATAGGAAAAGAGAGCAAAGATTCTAGGGAAGAAGCTCTAACATCAACGTTTTGAAGAGAGCGCAAAACAAACGGCAAAGAGAGCAAAGATTCTTGGAAAGAAGGTCTAACATCTGCTAATCGAAGAGAACGCAAAACAGTATGCGAAGAGAGCAAAGATTCAAGGGAAGAAGCTCTAACATCTACTCTTCGAAGAGAGAGCAAAACAATAGGCAAAGAGAGCCTCCTGTACACACAAACGTTCTGCTTTATAGTTAAGATTTCTGCTTTATAGTTACGATTTCTGCTTCATAGTTAAGATATCCATTAGAATCTAGATAAATCTACTATAAAGTAGAAAAAAGAGTATAGTATATACTATGGGGTGAAATTGCTATTGCGATCGGTGAAAGCCGTTGACAATTCTAGTAGATATGCATGAGATTTTATAGAGAATATCCATTAGAATCTATATAAATCTACTATATAGCCGAAAAAAGAGTATAGTATATACTATGGGGCAAAATCCCTATTGCTATCGATGAACGCCGTTAACAATTTGATATACTAGTAGATACACATGAGATTTAATAGAGAAAATCCATTAAAATCTATATAAATCAACTATATAGCCGAAAAAAGAATAAAGTATATACTAGGGGGCGTAATCGCTATTGCGATCGGTGAAAGCCGTTAAGTTGATATACTAGTCATATATTAGTAGACATACATAATATTTGTAGAATATATGTATTCATTGCAATCTACTTAAACCTACTGTATAGAAACAATAGGGATATAGCAGGAGTTATTGTTAAAACAAGGTGGTGCTATGAGATAACACGGTGGAGCTACTACTTCAACCGGCGGAACTTTGACTTGGCACTGTAAGTCTATGACATAACACGGTATGGCTAGGAGTTTACATGGTGTAGTAAGGCGTTTACATAGAGTAATGCTTTTAGGTAGTGGGGCATGATGTAAAGGTTTATGGATAGGTAACTGCGTAGTTGTCGTGTGCCATCTGATACCGCAAACCGGATGTCAATTCGTGCTTCCGTTCGGGAGATATCGTGTTCACGGACAGACGGACGCGGTGCTCCCTTTAAAGTGCCTCTGCCACTTAATAAGTATGGGGAAATTAAGCTGAAAGATGCAGAGCAGGGATGAGAACGAGAAGGAGGAATCGAATCAAGGTTGGTTTCTCCCGAAGCCGCTCTCTTCATAAATGCATCTTCCGTACTTGGAGACGGTGTTGGAGAAAGTTTATGAGTGGAATCCCTTGTAAAACAGTTGATATATTCTTAAAGTATTTTTCTTTTATCCCTATTCTATTATGTATTCCTTTTCAGGCTTTCTCTTTAAGCTGATGGAATTTTATGAGGAAAGACAATATAAAGTAGATAATACAGAAATCTGAATCTTTCTACCCTATCCTATTCTCCACTCCAAGCGAGTTTCCTTTCTTTACTCTCCTTGATCCTTCCGCTAACTGGTACACGGAGGAATTCACATCCATCATGCGGTTGACAAGATTTGAAGCACATGTAAGCCCAACGGAAACAGTTTTGCTCTTGCTCAATCCCGGATCAATAGTCTCTAACATGTCCGTAAAATTTCAATGCAGTATTTCTCCTCCGGCCTTACCTTAATTCTTCACAGTTTTGGAAACACAAAATCCTCTTTCAATAGTGATTCTCAAGGGTTTGTAAACTTTTTGTTTCAAGAGCCAAAAGCTTTCTCCGTCTTATGTGTTTATCCCCTCCTCCCTTGGCACAATATACTATTACAAAGTTGAAGGTATATGGAGGTTCGGGATGAAGGAAACAAAAGGGAAGCATGTGGAAATCAGACATAATTTTTTCATGGACGAGGGATTTCTTCTGTAGATAGGTAGCAAAATTGGCTGTCAATCCCAAGCTGATAATCTTGATCCCATAGTGAGCCTCTCCTCCGGGGAAGTAAAACTAGTTCATAACCTGCGTATGTATCCCCTATGACTCGTGAAGATAAGATGCCCTATTGAGGAGTAAAACTGTAGGATTTTTTAACTCTCCTTCTCGATAACTCTGTCACCGAATATAATACGTTCCGTATTCCGCACCATCTCAGAGCCATCTCATCCTAGGGTTTTCTGAATTGTGACCATTTCTGGTTAATGTATTGAAAGGAAGTGGTACTCTATTCCAGGGGCTGGTTATCTGGGAAAACTTGTCTTTTTGAATATAAAAGAAGATTCAGTCAGAGGACGTGGATCATTAGCGATCCTCTCTTCCAATTCTTCGGCTTCCACCTTGTTAGCCCCTAATGACGCTCTTCTCCCCTTCCTTGACGCTTTCTCCCCTTTCGAAAAAGATGTGAAATAGGATTGTGAAAACTCGTGAATTTTTTTGATCACGTGTAATGTAGGGCATGTGGTACTGTAGTGGAAGGAGGCTAACAAATGTTACTTGCTCTAAAAATCAATGCTCCTGTCTTCCGTCATAATCTTCATCATCACCTGTCATTTCCACGCTACCGACAAAGTCCGCCTTCTCCTCCAAAGGCTTCCGTCAAATTTTACACTACTTTTCACACACATTTCCACCAGTCTTTAAACCGCTCAATCACGAGCTGTGCGCTTCTATTCCACTCACCAGCATTCTACCTTACCCGCTGCAACCTGTCAGCCTCTTCCTCAAAGGCGTTCACCCGTAGTCCACCCACAACCGCTTTCTTCACTCGGTCATTCTTCATTCGTTGTATTAGCATACAAGTTTTGAACATGACGCTTCTGAGTTCCCACCTCCGTGCTTTGTGTTTACTCACTCAAATATCTTGATCAAAGCTGGGGGGTACGTTTTCCTGGATTCCACCAGAAACTAATTAAGTCCTCCTACATGCGAGGACATAAATCAAGATAGAAATCAGGAGTGAAGTATTTGAAGTGTTGCTTAAGAAAATCTGGATTGTGCTTAAGTAATTATGAATTTTATGACCTCCCCTTTTGATTGTGGGTTCTCTTAGGCTTTCTTTGCGGGGGGTGATTAAGGATTTGTTTTATTAATTATCGAAGTAGGATTTCTTATACAATTCCGATTATGATGATTGCTTATTATTCTCCTGTGGAAGAATGAGGCAGAGGCAAGCAAGTTTGTATTATTACGGATGGGCCTGATTTGAAGCAGTCCAATCTTTTGAGGGATGCATACGACGTGCGTCGGTGGGAGTTGGAGAGGACATGGAAGAATGGGAGAAAGAAAGAGGTTCGTGCTGATGTCTATTAGGAAGAGAGGGAGAAAGCGGGGGCGGGGATTAGAGAGGGGGAATGATGTACGTTTGTTGTGTTAGGAAAACATATTTGAAGATTGACATGAGCGATAAGGTATCCAGAATTTTGCACACAATTATGCAAGCCGTCTGTTATTAAGTGCACGCATTTCTCTATTCAATCATTGCTGTCAAAAAAACCTTGACTCCTCCCTCCTTTCTCTTTTATTCATCCTTACGAAAGGATGGTTTCTAAATAAAATATTTATGCTCTCTATCTTATTTTTTCAGGTATGGATCGGAAGAATACAGTGTATGTGTGTTCCGGCATCGGGAATACAACCACGAAATATTTCAAATCAGCTTCCTCTTAACCTCCTACGCTATTCCCCTGGCCTTGATTTGTCTCCTCTATTTTGGAATGCTCTTTGGCCTGTGGAAGAGCGTGAGCGGCTCCGGAGCTAGTCGGCAGGGTATGCGTGGGAAAAAGCGGGTGACCCGACTTGTGGTCGTCGTTGTCGGAGTCTTTGCAGTCTGTTGGCTTCCCATTCAAGTCGTCCTCCTTCTCAAAAGTCTCAGACTGTATGACATAACTGATGTAACTGTTGCAATTCAGATAACATCCCACGTCCTCGGCTACATGAACTCATGTGTCAATCCCATATTGTATGCATTCCTCTCAGAGAATTTTCGCAAAGCCTTCCGCAAAGTCATCCAGTGCAAGGGAGCTTTCACCGCTCACCACCACACTGCTCAAGGATTGAACAATCATCACGAACCGCTCGTCACCCATGTCCCGGAACATGAAGGCATCACCCGGGAAACACCCCTTCATACAACCATCTGCGAAAACGGAGGGAACAACCATAACAACCCTACTGTTGCTATCATCAAACACGAAATCCCAGAAGAGGATCAAGACATTCTCTAAATCTCGATCCTCCTCCATTGGGGGAAATTATCAATGCTTATATGCCCTGTGGGGAGTTGTAATTCCCGACAAATGTTTTAAAAACAATGGAAAACAAGGTTTTAAATTTTCATATTTTATAGCAGTATTTCAGCTTAGTTTTAAGAATTAAATTTTCTATAGAATAGATCTACAGTAGGTAATAATAATACTCTAAAATAGTAAATAATTATGCAGCTGTAGCGTAAGCTATTTCGTTACTCTTCCCGAATTTTCCCCCGCCAGTCAACATCAAAAGTACCTGAATCACAGCTAAAGTGTAGCTATCGTGCTGGATTCCTATATTTTCATTGACAATATTTACCTAGTGAGTACCTTAATATACTATCGTGCTTGCATTCTTATTACTAGCTCTGTTATAACTTTAGTCGCTAGCGCTAAAACCCGAATTATGTAACTAAACTCTACGAGCTAATATGGACTGGACATACTCCTTCCTTGGCTAATTCATTAGCTCTTGCTTCTGATTAGTTTTGGAAATGGCTTATTTGCTTTCATTTCGTCTCGCTCCAAAACGTGTCCTGTGTGCAATGCATATTTTATCCAAAATATGACCAACTGCTGAAAACAGGAATAGGTAGTCGCCTATCCAATTATTCATAACGACAGAATATTCAAAAGACTATATAGCGTTAAAGTTGGTACCCTTTCTAAAAATTATGATGGAAATATTTTCAAAATAAGCTCGTTTCAATAATAGTACGCTCGCTATTTATGTTCAAGTTTTTTGATTTTACTGGCTGGGCTATTGAATTCTAGACATAGGGGTAAGGGGCAGTATTTCTCTTTTATGCGAATGATCTGTAGAAAGTGAATGGAATATTTGAAAAGCCCATAGCCCATGTACGAGGAGAATTCATGAGAATTCAATCAATCACTTTTAGAGAAGAGCATCAGATCGGTTCGTTTCAAATCATATTTCTCATTGAGCTTCTTCTCTGGTCTGCCTGCTATTCGTTCTGTGTCTGGTCTGGATTTTAAGCATCAAACAGTCTTCTCCAGTGTTCTATAGTGATATAACCAAGTACCCAGCTACAGCTGTTTCATTCTCTCGTTGCCCACCGTTCTTTCACTCCTTCACTCCCCACTCGCTCAATCCCCGGTTTAATCACATCCCTTTCATGACTTCATGAGGCAAGTATATAATTTTTTATATTATCAGCTTCCTTCCAATTTCTGCAATTTTATGTATTTATACATACACATATCTGCTTTGATCCTTAAATCCCGGGAATTGAAGTTTCCGATCTTGGGAAATGGCAGATACGACACCAGAATGTAAAGGAGTAGTGGCGAAGAGGGTAGTAGGAGAAGCGTCAATATTTATTTTTTCCACTCTCCACTATAATCAGGATATGATTGATTTAGTAGGA
The DNA here is from genome assembly GCA_906901655.1 of Sminthurides aquaticus. Lineage (NCBI taxonomy): Eukaryota > Metazoa > Arthropoda > Collembola > Symphypleona > Sminthurididae > Sminthurides > Sminthurides aquaticus. Next base: position 3,213,611 of record CAJQTT010000001.1, read on the forward strand.
AATCATTGAGGATTCTTTAGCAGTTCTTTCAATGGACTTTCTCCTTTTAAATCTACTTTTCAATTTTAAATTACACACTGTATAACTTTATATCAATGGGACTTGCAATTATCAGGCTTTTACTTCAAAAGAACAAATTCACATTTTGCATCCATGTCAGGATTTTACACCTTATTTCAAAGGTAGAGGATTCCCTTTGAACTTTTAAAAACAAAGAGATGCGCCAGAGTTTTTTACCGATCAAGCTATCGACTTGATCAAAAGGACCCTGTAAAAAGACATTGCAATAGCTTCAAAAGCAAAACCAGTCACTGGTTTTAACACACTTTCTCTTAAACTCAATCCCTCACGGATAGACGTCATCCGGGATGACTCATCCCCATTTGAGCGAATTCTTTTGCAGGCTTTAAAGTCAGCTTGACTTATTTACACCTACTCCTACCTCTTCCATCATGATGACGTGATTGCTTCAAGTTTGAATCTGTTCACGATAGCTTAAGAAACTCTTGCTTTCCTCCTCTAAAGCTTTAAGATGGACAATATAAACTTCCCTCCCTGCTTTTCCTCATGTTTGCATTAGTCTGTAATACAGAGGACAAGATTTCCGTAACAGGGTTGTCGGCTTTCTCCGTTGATTTCGTCTGCACTGAGTGAAAGTACCGGAAATAAACTCGACACTTTCTCCCTATTTTTCTCTTCTTTCCGCTGTTTACTTGATCGATACTGCTGTGATGCAATTGTCCGGTTTTCTTGAAGGAGCTCGTAGAAGGCATCCGTATTTTCTCTTCCTAAATGAGCCGTGTCTCGCTAGTTTCTTCTCCTTTCTCTACCCACTAAATCCGTCCATACTTTCCAAGTTTGCAACAGATTCTGATGGTGAAAATCACTAAAATCCCTCCCACTCTCCATTTTCTCACCTCCATTGGTTGTGGAGAAAGTGAAGCATGGGATCAAAATTTAAATCTCTAGTAGAATTCCTTCCACCCACACTGAGCTCAAACACAAGGGCCCATTGTACAATACCATGGATCCATCACGAACTGCCCATTTGATTTACTTAGGCGCGGTCTATTTTTCTCACTTACTGTCTCTCAAAGGAAATCTATGGGGAAAGTATTTTTTCTCTTGCTACTCACGTTTCATTACCTATGAACCCATCCTTGGATCTTTTCTATTTATCTTTCTTTCAATATTTGCTTTCTCTCTTGAGAAAATTATCTGCCCTTCTCTTTTACTTTCTTCACATATTCTACATATGTAAGAATTCAAGGAGGACTGTCTTTGAAGCACTTATCCACTTTGGATGGCGTGTAAAAGATTCATTGGAACACAGTTACCTTTTATCCGTTCCCAACATTTTTATACCCACTTTATCTTTTCCTACATCCTCGCGGGACTTCCAGGATTATCTCAACTGCTTGAGGAAGCAGTTGAGATAATCCTAGTCCTCGCACACTTTCTCCTCCTTTCCTTGCAGCGCTGACGTGCATTCCCGAAGAATACGCCCGGATACGTTGAGAGTAACTAAAATAGCTTAGTTATTCGAATTCCCTAATGCCAATGCCAGCCGCTTTCTCCAAGTTGCATCCAATAAATTAACTACTAAATCAATCAAGCAAACAATCTCAAAACTTCTCTGGGGCCACCGCTGGGATTTTTACTTCAGCTACACAAATCTTTACCACAAATTCTCCCCATCTCTTAACCTACTATTCCTCGGAACACATGGGAATCGGAACAAAGATACCTCTCTAGACCAATTATATCATCCGTCGAGACACACATCCAAGAATCATCCATACATTTTTTATTACATATTTACCCTTTTCTCAGCCATTTTTACCTACTCCATCTTCGGAACCAAGGCCAATAGGCTCCAAACAAGTAGGAGAAAGCTACGAACATGCTCCAATTACTTTTTCCCAGACAATCTTTTTTACAACATTTTCCTTTTCAATTGCTTTCTCCACTCTTCTCCAATCCTTCCATCCACATTCTCAGTTGCATTTACCTTAACTCACTGAATCCAGTTTCAGATGCTTCTCCTTGTCAGTTTGTCCATTGAATAAATATTTTAGGAAAGAGTTACCTTTCCCAAAGCCTTCTTGGTATCGGAAAGCTATTTCGCTACATGAATTGGTACTTTCAGAGTTGAGCGAAAAGTGGTAGGGACGTTGTTCCGTATGAATTTTTTGGCTTGTCCTTAATTGCCGTATGCATCCAAGCACGTGCATCTTAGAGAGAATCACATTTTTACAAGCTATAATAGCAACAATTTAGCTCACTTTACCTATTCTCATGTATTTTCTGGTCTGGATTGTCGTGTGAGGCGCACATGGTTTCCTTGGGCATACCTAACTTTACCTTAATCACGCAACCCTTATTAACTGGATAAATGGCAAGGACTCTTACAGCATGTAGAGGGTTATAGAGTAAATAATTTTGACTTTGCTCCTTCTTGCTGGCGATTAACTTCCCTCCTACCGCCGCCTCTCCTTCCCTTCGTGCTAGTTTAGTTCTATTGAAAAAGCTTGATTTATGGAATTCGGAGACGGAAGCTTTTATCATTGTATCAGAAAATATGCGAGCCTGGATGAGGAGGAAGGAAACAAAAGTTCTCATGCTGCATTTCGTGATTCGGTGGGGGTCCTGTGAAAAGAAATAATAAAAACAGTTTTCCGGAGGAATTCCCTTCATCCTTCTCGCTATATCGATTTCGGAATAAGCAACCCCCCACCAGTCTATCATAATGATGAGATCTTTTACAAGCACTCTTTCATATTCATTGCCACATAAACCATACATTCAATTCACTTCTACCTCATATCATACCTCACACACCTCGAGGGATTTCACGGTTGTTCAATTCATTCCACCTGGAAATAAAGCTACCCTCAAGAGGGATTTAAGGAATGGATATTTTCAATATATTCTGGAACCGAAGATCCGCATCTCTGCCGTTCCCTCTACCTCTCTTCCGATCTTTGTCGTTGATGAATCTAAAAGAGAAATCTAATATCCCGAGAACTCCCGCCTCTTTGATAATCCCACCTTTCCTTACCCATCACACATGTGACTTTACTTCTTACTTCTTGTGCTGGTACTACAATTAATGATTTTCAGTATGAAACTATTCTAGCATGATAAATGTGCATTACATCATGTAGTGGCGCGTGGCGGAGGAGGGATTTCTCCATTACGTAATCTTTGCCATCTCTTCCGAGGCTTGCACAAGTGCAAACTCTTGGTGTACCTTCTATTGTGTCGTCCCTCTCATTTTCGTTTTATTCACAAAAATCAACAATTCCTTCCGGCCCAACTTGAATGAGAGAGCGGAGCGAGTTTTATACTGAGATTAGCCTAGGCAAGCATCGAGTTTCAGTATAAGCTCTTTCCATTTTTCTTTCAGGAGAAAGCAAGAGGGTAATATTATATGCATGCATTTCCTTCTCGGATTTTTGCATTCAAGAGAGAAAGGAAGGCTGAGTAAGTGGGAGTTTGGAAACTAATGCCTGACTGCTTTCTCTAACTTTTTCCATCTGACTAAATTACTGGGACAGTGGTGGAGTTCAATTCTTTTTTTTTGCTCCCTCATATCCTCGTTTGGAGTTCAAAGCCTGGAGCTTACATTTTGTTTTCATCTACAAAAGATTTATTGTTCCCCAAATACACCGCCTTATTTCCCATTTCCTATCTTATTTTTCATTATCTCCTCCCTTTCTCTAAAAAGCTTTGTGAACACATTTTACTTTTTACAAACCCACTAAACTAAGCTTTCACTACCAGTCACTCCCATACGCTCTCCTTTTACAATTTCTTTCTCAACTTTCTTCACTTTTTTGCTAAGCCCGCAATTTTTTATAACAAAAGTATGTCGAGTCGACAGAGAGTCCAGCCTGACTATAGAGCTTGGCTAGAATCATTCCAAAGAAGATAACAATATTTACTGTCCGATGCTATCTGGAACGCTTTTTAGGTTTTGTCCATCACCACTTTCTCCGATCTGACAGTCTATTTTCCCCGGTCCTTTAATCCTTATCCCCGGGTTTTTCACTTTCACCAATAAAATCTAATAATCCTAAATATTTCTCTTCCATCATCCACACCACCAACCACGAAACCTCCCTTTTACTGCCCTGTTCCAATTCTTCACAATCAAATCATGTTTCGTATTCTTTTCTTATCCGAATTTATTCTTCCCTCAATCTAATTTACTCTTGTCCATCCACTATCTCTCACTCACCCTACTTGCATTCTCCCGCCTTTCACCCTGTCTGTCTTTCTTTCCTATCACCGAGACCGAGTCAATCAGACCAACATTTTCGGTGCTGAGTGCAAATTCTTTCTTCTTCGATCTCAAATCACTCTCTTCTCGTCAGCTTTATCTTTTCTACCAACTGCGGATATGCTATAGCTTAACATCACATTCCACAAAAGCAATCAGGGTAGCTTTTTCCACACTCACCGCTTCTTTTTCTTTCCTTGCAGCTTTCGAATGAATTGAACACCCTCCTCCGAAGAAGAAAGCAAAAAGGAGAAAGTACCAACTATTAGGCACTGACGCCCGCTAAATCCACCCTCTTTCTCTCTTTATGTTTTCTTCCCGTCTTGTCGCTCTTCTCAGCTCGAGGCTCGTTTGAAGGGACTATGACCAATTAATTATTCACGCTGCACAGCCTGAGCTTTCTCCTTGAGCTACAGTGTCTACACAATTATATTGATGAGGAAGGAAGAATAGTTCCCACATGGGTTTGCGATTGGAACTTGGATCTGATATTTGAAATGTCTTCCGATCCGCTTCCGAATCAGGTAGTTGTCTACTTTCTCCGGACTAAACTGAAAGGAAGGAACTTAACTTCTGATTATTTGTATCAGACTCTTAACACTTTCTGTCCCAACATCCTACCACTACCACCCCGTCTTTAATTTCTTCATCAAATCACTGTATCCGGGAAACAATATGACACTCTGTTTGTGACTACGCATCCTTCAAATGACGTTATTAGAGATGCAAATGGTAAACTATTAACTTAAAATGAATCCTGGAGTTGCTACAAATTTACTTTCCCTATAACTTGGTACTAGCTAAGCATCTGAATACATTTTCAAGAAGATTTCTAGCTACCCAGCTTCTGAAACGTAATATTTTCTGATTCAAAGAACCTCTATCTCAATCGATCCGAGTCTCTATTTTCAAACGAATTTCTGTTTAGCAATCAGGAATCGTAATTTCAGATCAAATTGCAGATATATTTTCCAACTTACCTTCTTTCGTATTTCATTAGTTTCTACAAGGAATACATGCGTTTGTTCGGCATGGCATGGCTTCTATCTAAACGAGCTAGCTGCTAGCTCTTTGCATTCAATTCCGGTAAGATATTTAAGTGGATCTCTCTACAGTATCGCATGTTGTTTCAGTCTTGATAAGGTTTCCGCAGTTGCGTTCTGAAAGTAGAAAGTGAATATGGAAAGAAGATCGACTGAGATACACACGTGATAAGCCATGGTTGTGAGAGTAAAATGGTAAATTTTCTTGGGATCCGTATGTAAATTATTCACTCAATTCCTACAGGGTTTCATTTAAATTCACACATTTCCCAGCAACCGCCAACACCAACTAACCGAACATTTTTCTCTCTCATAGGTACTCGAGAGTAGACATGAGTCTCATGCCTTCCTAACTCAAAGTGCCCATCACTTTTTCAAACTCCAACATTACAAACGTCTCAGTCTGGTGATGTTTCATTTGTCCAACGCATGGTTTTTCAGATGAATTACTTACTCACTACTCACGAGTCTCGCTTCTGGCACTTTTTCCAACATTCCATGTTATGGAATCTGAGTAAAAAATATTTAAAATTTAATTTTAGCTAAAATTTTAAATTCTCTTTCAGTTTACCATTTATTTAGCTCCCAATTTTTGGTATTCCCTCCTCTTGACTCTCTTCTAACTTTGGAGTAACACCAATTAGGATTTCTATGGTACACTTTCGATAGCGCTCAGTGGGAGCTGAATTTCTCCGGATATTCCCACTTATGGGGACGCCCCTTGGTTTATCGCTGCATCATCGTAACTGTGTGTACACTTATTGGGAAGACAAGGGACACAAAGCACTCTTGCCTTCTCAAAAAGGTTATGTCGACGAAAATCCTTTCTGGCTGATGTAATTTCATATGCAAGGAAGCAGGGAGAGGAAATTTCATTAGCTTTCACCACAACTTTCACCAAATATTAGCAGACTATCGGTGGAACTGTGTAAACATTCCAGCTCCGGATGGATCCTTTTCTGGAAAATCAACTTACCCTAAATAGTTTCATAATAGTTTCCGTTTCAGGGGAAGCAAACAATCTTGTTTTCTCCTTCCTTCTCTGTCCGTCAAATTCTTATTACCTCCATAATAAGAGAAATATTTACCACTCCCTTCCCCACTTTACCACATTCTTCCTTGTTTTTCCTGTCTAAAATCTTCCCACACTTATTGAATTTTCCTCATTATTACCTATAGAATCTCAAGAATTTCCAATACACTACCGTTTTCTCCTCCCCCAACCTATAGCTATTACAGCCTACAGCATCTGGTTAAACGGCTTATGGCCCCATTCCCAGTAATGGCACATCCAGTTCACACAACGAGTAACGCAGGACTGACCAGAGATATATACATGTGTAAGACATATATACTACAAGATAATATTTACCCGGAATCCCTTCTTGTTTTATGGCGTACCACGCGTACGTGGGAAGGATGGGAATTGAATTCTGATTTTGTGAGGAATATATATATATATTGTATTTTTAGGCTTAAGTAAATGTAGATTATTCATTAAATTTTTTATGAACCTGCATCTAGGACATAAGATAAATATAAAGGCTAGCATTTTAGACTCATAGTGCGTATAGATGTGTGTAGAGGAAAATGTTAAGTTTGGGTTAGATGTTCTCGAAACTCTAAATGAAACTTGATAGTGGTATTCTGGGTTCGACGTTGTTGTTGCGTATGGTTGAAAAATACAACTTAGTATTCACATCCAATCCAGATAATACGGAGTGATATGTATATTGCATGAGCCCCGCTTATATGCATGTCACTCTAGATAAATCTACTAGTGGATACAATAGGATACAATTGGAAGGAAACTTCTAATTACATCTATAATCGGTACTTCTCTGTACTTTTTGTCGAGTTTTAAACAATTGTGATGGATGTAAAAAAATATTTAAGGCAGCTTATATGGTATACATAAAATGTGTAGAATGTTTTATTATGTAACATGATTTGGCGTGTGTGGGTGTCTGTGGCTTTACTACTCCAATCTCGGAATTGAAAATCCATGGATAATGCTTAAATTGTCTCGACGAAACTATTTTCAGAACCGATGTTTGTACAAATTATTTCCGAGGGGATTTTGAAAAGCTATTTTGAAACAAGGCTTAGGGTATCTCTGCGTTAATTGAGTGGAGAAAAAGGAACAAGAGAGGATTGTGAAAGCTTTTGTGGTAAAACCTCGTTGGAATATTGCATAATATTTTGAAAGTGATGTGTAAAATAAATAAATATATATTCCGTTCTATATTGAGAAGAGTTCTCTCGGAATTCTAGAAATGCTATATACGTAATCACCGTTTCCCTCGAGCAAGATAACATAAGCTTGTATTTGATTAGGCTTTGAATAATTCCTTGTATAGAGCGCAAGAAATATGTAAATCAAACTCTCATTAAAAGCTTCCTCCTGAGAATATTTAAGTTGAGGAGAGGAGAGAAGGGCGTGGAGAAAGTTGGAGGATTGTGCTTTGTGCACGTTTTATCAATGATTAGTCATTTCGCGTACTGACCATGCATAGTATAAACTGACAAATCTCTTCTAGTCTCTCTCCCCTTTTTAACTGTTGGTGCTGCTGAATTATGGCGCTAGGGAAAGTATGGTATATCGCTCTAGTGCGTGTGAGTATACCTATTGAAGTATTTAATATATAACTCATTATTTAAATTCTGGGCACAGTAATTATTACTTGTAAATGGTCAAAGTCATGCATACATCGTGGTTGCTATATATAATAAATATTCAAACTGAATTAAAACCTCTTAGTGTTAAAAATCAGAGATTTATTCTTCTTCTAACGCAGTCGCAGTGCTGTACTTTGGCATAAGGTTTGTTAGCACAGCATTTTGGGTGAAAGCTCTCATTACATATTACAGGAGTGAATTTTCCGAAATTTTATACAAATGTACACATAAACTCATTAGTTGGAATTTCTGGACTCAAGATTTAGCTCTCTCTGAAAACCCATCATAAAACCAAGCAATCTCTACTTTCTCTTATGCATCCACCTGGAATGGGAACAATTAACGGAGGCCGAATGCGAGTACCATTTACTTTTGACTTTTGATCTTGAAAGCTCAAATTTATCCACCGCAGGAATTACATATAGGAGTTTATGGGTACCTACAGTGTAGGTCCTACATTTAGACTTGAATTTTCCTAATGAAGAAAGCCACATTTATTTTCCTTCAATTTTAGAATAGGGGCAAGCATGTACGAAAGCGGCTCCTTTCGTTAGAATCTTTTGATACATTTTTCTGAGATCTCTCTGCAGTCCTGTAATAGTAGGTAGTAATAGTCCGCATTAAAGGCGCTACAAAAGCCGTTATAGGCACATGCAATGAATGGAATGAATCTGTTCAACTCAATTGTAAAACGGAAATCGGTCAAACTAATTTATTAGCAGGCATTCACCACCATTCCCTATTCACCTCACTTCACTCATCCTCAACTTGGTAGAATAACACTTCCCTGTTACAAATTTACCTTTCTCCATCTATCACTTCACTCGTTCCTGTCATCCTTCCTCCTCTTTTTTTCAGGCCAATTCCTTTTTGAATTCTCTCTACTTCCTCTCTCTCTTTTTGCCTTCTTTCACCCACAGTTCTATATTCTATACCCTTGGCTATGATGCTTGTTTTCTCAATCCATGGTTTTCCCTACTTTCTCCATCTTTTACCAACTCACTACCGACTGCACTGGCTCAACTGGGACCATTTTTAAAACATTGAGTTTCTTCTCCTATGGACGGTATAACAGGCAGACCTTTTCTCATCATCTTACTTTCTCCCAGCGGATTTATCAATACGGCCGTTGCCATAACTACGGGACACTTTCTTTTCTTCTACGCACCGGACCAACACCCGGATAATGGAACATTTTCAAATTCAACACACACAGTGTGTAAACTCCTTTCTTCCCTCATATCCCATTTATTTCCTCCGGCAGCAGTTTAGAATTTTCGACGCATCTTCTTCCAAACGGGTTTTCATTTTCTCAGATAATCTCATTAAATCACAAGAATCCCGGAGGACGGAAGCAAGCCCGAGGTTTGATCTCAACGAGGGAACTTAAAACTGTAAGAAAAGGACCTTCTTATATTTTTCTGTGATGTGCAGCAGCCAGCCATAAAGCAATTATGTTGCATAGAACAAGGTGTGTTAAAACCTATGCTCAATCAACTTTTTTTACTTGCAGAGATTATTTTAAATTCAAGATGATGGCTTCAGAGTCACAAATGTATGCAATGCAGGACTGCGGTGGTAAGTTGTCACAAATATTACTTCGTTTACCAAAATTATTTTGAGGAAGGAGGATTATATAGATCCAGAATGAGGGAAGGCATCCCTGTATTACGCCATCGCTCATGTCCCCAATTGCGTAATATTTATCCTACACTTAATCACTTCCTTTAACAGGGTGTATTTCTCAGCCCATTTACCCGCTTCTTCCATCGTTAAAGAACAGAGAATTTTGGGGTGCTGGCTGCAGAGGCAGAATGCGCTTTTAGCAAGAACCAGAAAATGTACTCCATGTACAACCAGTACATTTTCATAGCAATCTTAAGGATGAGGGATTTAAATTTTGATTTACTTATTGGTGTTAAGTAAATCTCTTTAGATTTTAGCAAGAACCTAAGCACAGTGAAAGCATTACTGCTGAGCTTGCTGTACACTCCGTTCCATTTCTCTCAGCTATTATTCGAATATAAGCCTGAGCGAAATTTTTCTAATCCAGACTTTGCCTACACAACTAACTGAATTCTCTAGGATTTATGACGTACTTATTCAGGATTCGAAATTTAAATTCTCAGATCTATAGGTCTGTTAAGCAAATCTTTGCCATATAGTGGCTTAAGTATGTTCCTGTCCGGTTTTTATACTTAATAATTTAAACAAACTCGTTTTCTTTGTCGTCCCCACAATCATAAATAGAGAGATGGGGAGAGAGTCTGGGGATTTAAGCAGGTTGACAGGTTCGTCCTTTACTGAGAGGAAGCAATTCCTCCTGTTTCTGTGATGCAAATTTGTTGATATTGTCGGTGGGAAAAAGTAGGAATTTGTATCCGTCCCGCTTCGAGATGGAACTAATGAGACAATAGGGGTAGGATTTTCGGAGCCTTTGTCGCTTTAACTTAATGAATTTGGCACAGGTTCAGCAAGAGGAGCTTGTTCGGTCCCGCAGCAGTTTCGGGATTACAGCAATGCTTGCTGTAATCAGTGCCCTTATGAGAAAGCAGAACCTGTTATCTGTGGCTATCCGGGCCCACCCTGCGTCCAAAACAATGTGGAATGTACACTTGACTGCTCGCCAGTCGACACTTCCGAATTGAATTACATCAAGCCCAACGTTTCCAAATATGGACTACTTCGGCATTCTATGGATGAAATGCGTTGTCTCACGAAGGCAAAGGAGAATGCAGCTGCGGATTTATTTGCTTATGCTGAATGGTGAGTTTCTCGCTAAACTTTTCTTCATATTTTTCGAGCATAATTCATGATTGTGTCTCGGAGATAGGTTTCTTGATTCTTGCTTGCCCGCCTCCCTTGCTCGCTCTCCATGTCGTGCTCGCCCAGCGGCAAGGACATTTTTCTCTCTATCTCTAAATTTTACGTACATCCCATCCACCCCCTCTTGTATTTTCCTTTCCACCCGTGATGTAATTACCGCCTTGCCTCCATAATCTTTACTTACATATTACATTCTTTATCTCCCGCCTCTTTTGAGTTGACTTGCTTCTCTCTGTCGCCAATCTCTTCCACTTACAGTTACAGCAAGCCCGTTCCTCATAGATTCTTCCCCCGTTGTATGCATACACGAATGGGGAAAGCAGGCTATTGAAACTGGAACGGGCTGCACACATGCACACGTGTTCTTACCCCTCCCAAGGACTTTTGTCCTTCGACTAACAAAACCTCGGAACCAGAGGAACAACACGTTCACCTATTCATTTTTCCTGTTCTCTTCCCCAAACACACAAATCAAAATCTCCCCCAAACTTTCTCCAAGCCTCACAAATCCTCAACTTTTCTCCAACTCCTACTGATTAACTACCTTCTTCTCAATTATTGTTTCCCATCTTCCATCTTCATCCATTTTTCTCTTCCTCATCCATGGCAAAACGAGGGGATGTTAAATTAAGTAGTTTTCTACTTTCTCCTCCGATCACTCATATCTAATCTAAATCTTCATGCTCGACCGGGGTTTCCTTGGGAAGGAGGATCTCGGAGATGTTCTCAATATTCAAAAGAATATGGAGGACCAACTTGTTTGCATGAATAAAAGGTGGTACTTGATTTACAACCCAGTAAGTTTGCTTTCATGTTATCGTTTAAATGCATAACTAGAGGATTCGCCACTTAGGATTCGGGGAAATATGGCTACAGGATTTCCTAGTAGAAGCTTTTCACTTTCCTCAAATGCTTTCCCTCACAAATCCCCATGTCCTTTTACAGTTTCCACGAAAGCCCACTTAAATGAGTTGATTTCTCTTCAAACTTGATTCTTGCAACTAAACTGTAATATTCTCATAGAAAAGTTTTTATCATTTGATCCTTCCACAATTTAGTATTCCTTGTGTAACGAAAACAAAACTTTTCTTCTTTCCGAATACGAGAGAGATAAGTTGGTCATGATGAACTTCTACGATACTGTTTGCCCCCTCTCAGCTACTCTATAGTGCTTTCCCTCCTTTGCTTAATCACATCATATCCTCCAAGTTTTTGCCCTCCTATTGCCCCGTCTCCCACTTTCTCTACTGACATCAAAACGAAAATGCTATCCAATCGAAACACATACTTTTTCGACAACCACACATTACGATGCAATTGTCAAAACAGATTACGTTTATCTACGTAAATTACGCATCCCTCGTAATTTACTTCACAAGGGATTCTATCAAGTTTTACCTGAACTCGTTAACTTTGTGGATAAGGGTATAGGAGCAGTACCAGTATAACCTGTGTATCAAGACAGGTTAGCATTGCATTGCACGGATGCTTTGGTTCTCTGCAAGCAGTTCTCAGCTTCTTCTGTAGAATGTAGTCGCATCACCCGCAATGTACATACACACACCAGTTCAACTTTCTCCGCTTTCTCTTTCCGTGAAGTGTGGGTAGCGGGCAGTTATACAAACCCACGTGCTGCTTTTACAAGCAAATTGCTCACGAATTGCAAAGTAATAGTCATTGTCATGCGAGGGAAAGTACAGGATGAGGGTTCAGAGTTCAGAAGCAGCTATATACTAAAGACTAGATTATTTTCCGCCGCAATTTCATAGCATTAATAAAATATCTGTTGATGTGCAAGGATGAGCTATTAAATAGATATTTCCACCCTACTTCCAATCCATGCTGTCACATTAGGATAGCATGAGAGGCTTTGAAAAAAATTCAGTATGAATGAAGTACCATTTGGCTAAGAAATAGTTTCTTCTTATACACCTGAGAAGAGCAATTCTCTCCCTGTTTTCACCTTTCTTTACGAAAGGTGGAATTTTAAACGTTTTTCCACATTATATATTTTATACATCACATCGTGCCTACGCCATTTTAAATTACCCTTGGAGAAACATTACGTGATATTATTTATAGCCTCATATATTATCTGGTGGCTCCTTAAAAAGCGTTATCTCAATTTTCATCCTCGCAAACTAACTTTTGCGGCAGTAGGTTGTTCTATCTAAGTAAAAGAAAAGTTATTCAACTCCTATTTCTCTACATCTGTATATCCATCTTTCCCTCCTCTCCTGTCAACTGTCAACCCTAACGGGCTACATTCTATCCTGCTTTTAGTCTATACTGCTGTTCAAACCCAACCTAGGACTTAGCAGTGAAAGAGTTTTTTACTTTGTACAGGATTTCTAGGGAGGACAGGATAGGAAATGCATAATACATTACCCCAATCTGAAACTCTTCTTGTTATTCCTTTCTTCCTTTCCATCTGGATCTTATCTCCATTAGTGGCTCCTAGCCATTCCGATCGCATTTGATCTTTGGTGGGAGGAGATTGTGTGCAACTCTATTTACTTGCCAGTCTCTCTCTCGGTCCTCACTTTCTCTCCACTTTCACCGCTTTCACCATTCAGGAAGAGAATCCAATCAAACACTTCATCCTTATTCTTTAGACTCTTCCCCTTTCCTCTCTTCTGTCACAAATCCCCTATATCTTTAGTCCATTTCCTTTCAAGCCCTCTAATCACACGTCTTGCGGTTTTACGTTTTTGAGCTCTTACAGTTCCATAGATTTCCTGCCCCTATCACGTACAATCCTTCACGCCTCTCTCTTGAAATCCCAACACATTTCCAATTTGTCAAAACTTTTCAAACAGATCCGCAAATCTAGAACAATTTCTCCTTTTATTTATACTTCCAATCTCCGAAATAACAAATGTAAACAAGATCCTTTCTTCACTCAATCCAGATATCTTCCCTTCACAATTACTTTCCTATAATTTGATTTCCAGTATATTTGCTCGAGTTTGACAAAGTCCACGAAAGACTAGCATGCATAAATCAAGGAGTAACAATCCAAAGCAAGTAGTACTAGCAAGTTTTACAGCAGGCAACTAAATTTCGGCATGCTTTCTCCATTGCTCGCTCCTAAGTGAGTTTCGTATTTAGCACCTTTACTATTGTATTGCAAAAGGAGGTGCCCGTTAGCTCCTTAACTAAGTATTATTAGCGATTCTGATTATAATATATTTGTTAAACTTACGACATGTGTAAAGAAATGGAAGCTCATATCATTCCGTGGCGCCATCTACCCACCCTATGTAATGTACTCGCGAACTAATATTCTCTCTAGCTTGCTACAACTTTCTCCGTTCTTTAAGATAGGAAGGAGAATTGGTACTTCTCATCTATAATTTAATTGAAATGAAGAATGGGCTAGAAAGTATAACTAATTCTTGTCTACCGTTCCCACGACACCTCATGGCATTCCGTCCCACTTTCAATGCTAACAGCTACAGCAGTCTCTTTGACGTTATTATTATAGCTATCCTCATTAATCGGCATAATCGGTTCTCCTTCTATTTCTTTGAGTTTCTTTGCATCGTTCCCCATTTCCTCTACCCTCTTGTTATTATTGGCTTGCATAATGTGGGCGAAAGCGTTTGCAAGATCCGGATAAATGTAGGTTATCGGGACATTGCCGTTCCCATTTTCCCCGGCGATCATATACAGCACTTCGGATTCTGAAGAAATGAATTAATCCATAAAAAATTAGAGGGCTTGTACATGATCCTAAGTCAATTTTTCACCCCTGCCCCTGCCCCGCCCGTACATGCATGTATAGACGATAAAAAAGCCCTAATTTTAACAGCTTACCCACAAATTTCAGCGTCACATTTCCCTTAGCTTTGACCATGAACCACATGGGAATGTCCGTAGTAACATCCGGATCGTTGCGTATCTGAGCAGTCTTGTTGTTCACATCCCCGCCTCGGTTAAGTTTTCCCTCGTTGTCCAACCAGAAGCTATATGTGGAGCCCTTCTTGAGGTTTTCCGTGACCAGGCAGGATCTCATATCTGTTGATTAAAAAATGGATAGGATTTGATGAGAAGTGAGTGGATTTGATGGGGAATACGTGTGGGTGTGATTAGATTTGCAGGACATTCCTTGGCAATACTATCAGTCAAAATGTCCCGTTTGCTTATAACTAAGAAGGGAACTAATGTATTATTTGAAGGATCTTATCCACTAAGTGACTATGGGATATTAGCTGTTTGCCCCTAGAATGGCAAGCACACCAGGGAATAAAGGATGAAAGATGGGTTGATAAGAGAGGATAATGCCATTAAGCTGCTATAGATTTTTGTTCAGAGTCAACACGTCATATCCCAAGTGGATATCCTTTGGTAGAGTGTGCTAAAGAATGACCTGACTCAACCATTCCGGATTTGCGTCAAGGGGCTATTGGTTATGGGTCCGATGATGAATTGAATCAAGAGAAATTCCATCAGTGTCCCAACCAGTCCGCTTTCTCCAATCTCGTTTCTCAATTTCTACCTCAATCCTATCCGCCACTTTCTCGAACTTCTCTCTCATAAAATCCTCTCACTAGCAGACGTGGTTAAAACGTGCCAGGTTACTTGTCTCCAGCTTTTCCTTGAATCTCTTTCTAATGGTAAGAGTAGAGTCTTCTCCGTACATTATTGAATCAAATTTGGTTTTACGAGTTTATAGCCGCAATACTACATAAAATAGGTACAATGAAACACTTTGTAGCAGAGCGATGTAAAGTGGGTTATAATATGTATGCCAGAGAACCTATTGCCACCCAAGTCTTGTGTTTCCAACTCCCAAGATAGGGATGCTTTACAACATATTAATTGATGATAGCTAAACTAGGTTTGTTTGCTTCTTTGTGATTCTAGAAAAATGTTTACCTAGTTTAAAAGTGGGCGTGGTGGGAAGAGACAAGGGACTGATTGGAGGGGAAGCTTAAAGGCTACAAAGGGGTTTTCTTGGAACGGTGAAAGCTGTTGTGTACTAAGAGAGTCGTAGTAGGCAGTAGGTTGATTCTCCAGGTCTTATATGTAGTTAGAGGAGCAGTCAAAGTTATTACATTGGAAGAGAGCGATGACTTAGTTTGAGAAGTCAATAATTCGTTAGGGCTCTTTAGTAACTGTTAGTTTGGTAGATGTTATTTTCTTCTACCAGTAATCCCTTCCAATGCTCAGCCTCTTGACCTTTGTCCCTAGAGTATTTATAAGCTTCCCCCAGGACCTTGTAGCATTTAATGGATCTCCTTATTTTCTGCTCTCTCTTTTAATGCTACTGCGGACGAACGTTGCAACTAACCTCATGCCTGCCTATCTCTCCCTCCAAGTTTCTCCCCATTTTTATCCTGGAGGAGCTTTCTTCCCTGAGTGCCACTTCATGTACATTTAAGTGGATATGAAAGGAGACAACTTGTAATTATTTTTACCACATATCATTCTCTCCGCAGTCCAAAAAACTATTCCTGCTAGGCTACTGCCATTTCAGAGAGAGACAGAAGGCAAACCAAGCAAGATGTTTGTCATATCACATCTTCACCGTTGTTGTTGGCTGCTCACTTTGAGACTTTTTGTCTCTGCCTCTATTCACTATTGTAAAGGCTTACTGGTACTGGTAGTTAGGTCAGCTCAAGCTTTAATGCTTGCTCTCCTATAACAACCTTATTTTTTCAATTTATAGCTAAGCCAGCTTTAGCACTGCATCAGAAACGGGAAAGGCTCCGTCCTTAACAGCCTGTTTTCCTCACATGAGTCAAATTTGAGCTATTAAACTAAATCTCATGCCGTTTGTAGCATTTACGTTTTCATTTTGCGGTAAATTTGAGCCCGTCCTTTCATCCAAGTGTAGGAATAGGAAAGTATACACATGTACATGTGTACTGTAAAGGGAAAAACGTTTTGTGAAACTAAAGTTACTGAATATGATGGATGTCTTGGATTTACTTGATGTCAACATTCAGTGGCTTGTTTTATATATGGTGAAAGCTACACAGAAAGCAGTTTGGAAAATTGTGCTTCATTTCGTGGACAATTTCCCTGTCATGTCATCATTTTCCAAATCCTGGAGGGCCATAGGGATAAAATATTTGAATTGGCTCACCCATAGAATCCTGTAGCTCTATTTGTCCTGCGACTGTGGTAAGTTTAGCTGGATTGAAGGAGACGAATCCGAATGTAGCCTTTCTTTGAGTTTCCGGTCCGTTCTCGTAGACGATTGAATTCTCCATGACGCGAACATAAACCTGGAAGGCAGGAATTACAAGTCATCACTCAGAACTCAGAAGGCCTGGAAATTATCCACATGATTGTATATGTATATGCTTATGTAACTTAGTAATTTTGCCTCAGTTGGACTCAAAAAGTGGAGCCAAATGCTACATTTCATTCTCAGCATGAGCTTTCTTTGCTCTTTGGTATTCGTGCAAGTTGCCGGCGGTCTCAGGGTTTATAGTTACCCATACATGTAGTTATAGGTTTATAGTTTCTCTCTACTTAGTAATTGGAGTGAAAGGACGGTTTACGCATGAAACGCAAGTTGTCAAGTTACCCTTGGCTGACCACGTGTGTATTATTCCCTGATGGCAAACCAGGAGGTTTGAGGGATTTACTCTGTAATTTTTTACAGGCTGGAGGAGGGTGAAGTGAGAGGAGGAGTTGGGAAAGTGAGTCGATTAAATAGAGAATACTGAAGGGAGAGGTGGTTTTTTGATGACTAAGAAGTGTGTTTTTGATTTTTCTCGGGTTAAAAGGCTGTATTTCACCCTCGAATTCCCAAGAGCTGTTCAAAGCACACGCAGTCTGCATGTACGCAGTTTCTCTGGCTTAAAAGATTTTGCAAGTAAGTGCTTATACTGCGGTGCTTAAAAGTGAAAGAGTTCTCGTCATTTTCAGGTCAGATTACGAATGGGATACGTGAAAAATGGTTAGCGATTGTAACACCGTTCTACAGCCCCAGAATATTTCAATAAGTTCCTGCCATATCCAAGCAAATACATTGCCATTTTCAGCCGTGTAGCTAGTAGCTATAGCTGATTTCATTTTTTGAATTTTTGAGGTTCTGAGAACGGATGTATGTATGGGGTGGATTGGGTGTGGAAAAGAGACTAAATGGGAAGTGCGGGAGATATAACATGATGACAGACTTTTCCCAACCGCAACTGAGACAGTTTCCCTGGGTCTCATAGGGATTTTAAGGGGGTAACTCACTCCAAACTTCCCCAAATTCCCTAACCCGACAATTTCATAACTCAAACTTTCTGCTTTATTTGAAACCTCATTCCCTCCCTGACCGCATAACACACTACTCCCCTCACCCTTTAACATCTCCCTTCGGCTTGTAATCCCAGTGATATAACAATTTTATAAGTTCGTGTTAAATTCTACACTGCAATGCAATTATGGCGGCCTTTCTTCTCAGCTCTCCCGCAGAACTGGCATCTCTCTCGTTCCTATTTATTTCTTTCTTCCGCCTTGATAGTCTTGCTTCAAAGCGAGGAGGACGTGCATGTGTGTTGGTAGGAGCTATAAAAGCCGAGGCTATTGTCTCATTCCGCCAACTGCTTTCTCTCTCTTCTTCCATTCTTTCTTTTTGGTATTCATCATGGTTTGTGTTAATAAATGGAATTTATTTTATCAGCTTACTCCTTCCCTCTCCGCCTATCTCTCATATCTCTCCATCTTGTCTAAATTAAAACATTCCACCTACACATCCTCTAAATTCATACTAATAGGCTATCACTTAAACCTAATATTTTTCCCCAACGCCCCTCCCTACCTCGGAGGAGCTCAGCTCCCATAACTTCCAGGAACACTTATATTTCTGGGGGAAATCTTTTGGAATTTCTCTAATAAGACGGGGGCACACGTGTAAGTTCTCCATCATTAATTCTCTCTGGCTTCTTCTCCATCAGGCTCTCTTTACAAGCTTTCTCCGTCTCACTTCCCACTCGCACTCCATATTGTCCTTCTCGCTCACTACTCCCTCATAGAATTGAATCATATCCGTCCTATTCAAATTTGGAATCAGAACAATCATATCTCGCCCTCCACTCTAATAACTCAACGTCTTCCTTCTCTTTGACTCGTATAGAAATTGATGAGTTTCTCACTTGGCTCTCCTAACCTGGTCTGTTGATTGAGTTTTGGGAAAGAGAGATTTTCTCGGGCTTTCTCCACCTTCAGATTGAGAGACAAAGAGGGTGATTGTGGGGGAGATAGAGAGAAGACGGAATAGGAGGAACTCTTTTTTTCCTTTCACTCCCAATCCTAACCTAATAAGTTCAAGCTAGTTTGAGAGTTGAAATGTTTATAAATATTTTTACCTTTTCATTGCGGAGTATAGGGCGCTCGGAGAAAGCAATTTTGTGATTGCCCTGTAGCCGAGTTCTCCAGGACGCTGTGGTGCGCTCGGGGCAAAGCACAAGTCCCTGGCAGTGGTTTTGATGGAATTTAACAGACATATTTCCTATCCCATTTCCCAAATCCAAACAAGCTCCTTCTTCCGCACTCATTTCCCTTGACAAGATTCTCCAGCACAAATCCTCTCACACCAATCTTGCAAATCTTGAGTTTTGATTTTGGTTTGAAACCAACCCGACTCAGAAGCACTTTGTCTCTGGAAATCTGAGCTAGAACTTGCCACAATCACTACTCGGCTCACAGAATCCGCTGACACTCATTCACAGTTAGTACTAGCTTGCTGTTCTTCTCCAGTCTCTAATTTCTCCAACACCTTTTCATCTTCTCGTTCAACTCTATAATCTATCCTCAATGAGAAGTCTTTTATCCTCATCTCCCAAAAGGAAGGCACATGTATACACACACTTATTACATCTACCTTCCACTATCCATCATCTCATCCTTTCTCTCTGCTTTTGTCTAACGGCATTCTTGATTCTAGCAGGCTCGCGTTTAGTTCCTTGTATATCTCCGCTAGCTTTTCATCGAATTAAATACGGTTCTCGTATGGAGAGAAATAAGGCTCCTTGGGCCCTGTAATTTAGAACCATCTCAGGATTCGACGACCTTTCGCCCTTGTGATAATGCTACCTTGCTTTGTAATGTATTGCCATATTGCCAACAAGCGAATAAGCATTAATGAGTAGCAAGAGGACTTGTTTCTTCTTTTCAGGCTCATTTGAGAAGAAGAAGTAATTATAGGCGGGTTTGATTGGCTTTACGCAGTTGGGTAGCCTTAATTTCTTAATTTTCAGAAGCAAGTTGCATATACAAATCATCCACCTCCATCCGTGCTGTGACCTTTGTGCTGGAAAGCATAAGCCCGTAGAGCATATATTTTCTTGCCTGCTGGGAGTAGAGGGAGGAATAGGTAAAAGGCAAAGAAGGGAGTTAGTTATTGGCCACATGAATCAAGGGACTACAAATAGAATGCTGATCGACCACAATCACTTCCCTTCCACATAATCCTAATCAAACATGTCCAAAACACAAACATGTTGCCTGGGGCTGGATTAATACAAGTCACATTCACTGGCTTTCATTCCGGGATACATGGGCTCCGCAGTCAGAGGCTTTTCCCCAAAAGTTATCAGTTTTCATACATGCTCTTCCATCTTTCTCTCCGTCTTATCATCGTAGGAATCCATTCAGAGCTTTCTATGCACTAATACATGGTCCGCACATTCGGCAAGTACAAGCAATCAATTGTAGTCAAAGCACTAAGCACACAAGAAGCCACGTTCCCCGCATTTACAATCTTGATCCAGATTCCCAATTTTTTACTGCTGTCAATCCCGTAATCTCTCTCCTCGTCACTTCTGTGCCTGTGCCCATCGCAATGTAGTATTAACAATGAACGGGCATGTTGGAGCAACTTTTGAATTTGATCTGTGAATGAATGGGAAGAGGGATGGATGTGAGTGCATGTATGTACGTGGAACAAGCGGGTGCGTATGTGAAGCCAGAGATGTGGATAAGGTAATTGACTCTTTGATGATTCTTTATTTCAGCTGCCGCTTTGAAGGTAAAAGGGTGGGGAAGGAGGTGGCGGAGAAAACGATTGAGCTTCAAAAGGTGTCTACAGAGAGGCTTTGTCGGCGTTCCCAGGATGTTTATTACTACTGGAAGGAATTAGAGCGCGCAATTTTAGTAAGTGCTTTAATGGAATAAATGTAATTGCATCTTCCCTTCCTAGGAAGTTATGATCCAAAAGTGATGGAGCATTCTTCTTTCTCCTCAACCGTTTATATACTAACCTCAGTTCTTTTCCGAAGAGTCAGCCCTTTCAGTTTGGAAGTGGCGAGTGTATCTTATACTTGACTATAGTGTCTTGTTTATGTCTTATAGTGTATGGAGTGAAAGCAATGAGAGCTGAGAAGGATAATTAGCTTATTATGAGACAGCTTCCGCCAATGCTCGGGGTCAACTGCAACCACCAAAAGGATTTTGCAGTGTCAAAGAGGGCAGGAGTGTTCCCCCTTTTTTATTTTCTTTTTGCCCTCTCTGTACTTAATTTATAATTTAGCTCCTTTATGTATTATGATTTCCTTCCGCAAAGGAAGAACTCTTTCCCTGACTTTCTCCTACTTGCTCTTCTCTTTTACTATTTTTCTTTTTATATGACTTTCCTTTGCAGTCTTCTTTCCCTCGATCCATTTCTTCCTTTAAATCATTGAGTAGATGTGTACTGTGTAAAATAGGATGCAGAAGAGAAGTTCTGTGGGAGGCTGCTTGAAGTTCATTTTGTGAATACTTGTGCGCTCGTTAAAGGAGAAAAGGAATAGATTGTGGACTTGGGTGAGCGTGTGGAAAGAGGCTGGTACGAAGAGAAACGAGGGAGACTAAATGATAGGTTGAGTCGGATGGAAGTACATTGGTGGATTCGTCTCCAGACGGAGCGTGTTTGAAATGTTGTATTTGTCGGGTTGTACGGGCGGAAATGATGATGATGCTGTTGGCTATTTTCGCAAGGATCTGCGGGAGGAGACGCGGCTTTTACAGGAGCTACGAATCCGTGTAGAGAATGCAGGACGAGCCACTGCAGACTTGATTCTACACATTGTCAACGAATGTCTACGGCGTCGTTTGTCCCGCTTAGGAATTGATTTGACTCGGGATGATGTGGAAGAGGAACTTCAGAAGGAACGTGACCTCGTCCTTATGGCACAGCAGCAGCTTCAGGAATTTTTGGAACAAGTAAGAGATCAGATTGGGAAAATTCGGGCAACCAAGGAACGATTGGAACGAGATTGGAGTGACAAAACCCAGGCTTTCCGCATCGATGATTGTGCAACCCGCCTACGACCTGGTAATCCTACACTCTTGAATTACCCGGGTGTTGCAAGGTTTCAAGAAGGGTAATAACAATTCAAATTTTACCTGTACTGTATTACCCGCCAATACCACTACACAGAATCCTCCTGCACGCTCGTTCCCTCAAAGAGAAAGTGTTCTCTAGGTACACGGAATGAAGCCATCGGAATGGTTTCATTCCGTCGTATCCAAAGTCTTTCAATGCTTATAGTCTTACTTGAAAGGATGAGCCTTGTTCAGTGCCTTTGAAAAGTTTCTCTTCAGTACAGTTCAAGTTTAGAGACAAACACATTTTACCATCCTTCATTCATTACCACACACTACTTTAGGAAGATGACAAGAGGATTGTGAGAGAAGGAGGAAGGAAGAGGTGTAACTTTTACTCCCTAACAACATACTTTTATTCTACTTCCATCATCTCTTACTATTTTTCTTCCTCCGCTTCTTCCTCCTCTTGTCACCTCTCGTGTCGTCGTGTCTTACTTGTCATCGGAATCTCTTGAGCACACAACTTTCCCTGAACTTTAAAGAATCACTACTTCAAGCCCTACACTAGTGCACCAACACTGGTTCTCCCTCAGTTAGTATTTCTATTAAGCATATGTATGCATCTCTCCTGAAACTGAATTTGTCCTGCTTTGCCTCCCTCAATCTACGATCTACGAATGGAATTTGTCCGGGTGCCATGTCGAAAAAACTATGCATTTTACAGATTGCTAAACCCGTAATCTGCCCAATTTACTATTAACATCTATTCAAAATCCGACGACATGAAATCACGTTCCCGAACTTTCTCCATTTGCCATCCCCTACAGGCTGACTCCTCCTTCCTTCGTCCTCGTTATTCAAAGCTTGTCTCTAAATTTCAACTTTTGTTGAAAATCGTCCATCTTCACCCGCCGCTCCATTCCTCTTGTAGCTTTTCTTTAGAATTTCCCTCCTTGAGCCCTCGGATTCTTTGAGTACCTTCTTCCCTCCGACTTTGACTTTCACAATTTCATTATTTTTCAGGAACTTCCTAAGAGAAAGTTTCAAGTTTTGCAATTATACAACCTCTTCGCTACTCATAATTCAAAAAATTCATCTTGTCCCTCCGTTTTTATCTTTTGAACATTTCAACTTTACTTTTTCAACATTGTCCCGCGCTTCAATGCCTGGCTCAGTCGTGGATGCATCTACATGGATAACTCCATATTATTTTCCCAATACTTCTCAAGGAAGTTCCCATAAATTTTCCCTACCTGTCTTCCCTCGTCTAGCTTAAAGGACTTTTCTGTGATCGCATTCCCCTTCTTTCTTGAACGGAACTGAAAAGAGAAAGGAGTGAGCTTTCTCCACCTTCCCATATTAGCATACTTTGGTTTCAAGCCGGTTTCTCTTGCAGATTGAGTTTAACCCGACTAGCAAAGAGTAATCTTGGGGTCGTCCCGTAGACATCATTTTTAGGAGGAGCAAGGATCATCCCCATCGCTATCCCTTAACTATAGGATGTCACAAAAAGGGATATCCTAGGAGAGGCGTCCCACAATGTCCGCGCGTTCTCTTCAAGGGTTGAACCTGCGATGCTCCGGCGGTGATGTCTACGCGACGTTAGGTATATGATTAGTTTCGTTGTTGTTGGGATTATGTGGGGATGCAGTGGCGATGTTAAAAGCAGTACACCAAAATTGCATTTAACTCACATGATATATTTTTACATTTTATCCCTCCCACCAAATACATAACTGACTTTGATACATAAATTAAGACACTAGCAGGCATTCTTTTCTTAGTAGCAATGCTACAGTAAAATATAAATTAAAATGTTACTCTGGAATTTACATCAGTAGTATTTTGCATGACGAAACTAAATGAACATTCAGGAACTTAATTAACATTAACACCATTAGCATTAATATTGTCGATGACGATGAATAAACTGCTGGGATGGCCTTTCCAACCTAGAAAAAAATAAGAAGCTTTGACTCAAAATAATGCTTAATTTCCACTTATATATTTTCTTTCCCTGCTAAGTTTTACTTGCGCTTACCTACGCAAGAATCTATGATTAATTAGTACAAGAAATTAAAACTGAATCTTTAATTAATTATAAAACTTCAGTGTGAGTTTTAAATACCTGTAGGGAAGTTGAGATGAAGAAATTAGTCCGAAGTAGTCACAATCCCTGGAAAAAATAGAAGGTTGTATTAAAATAATGCTTACATTCTATTCATATATGTCCTTCCCCCCAAACTTCTAAATTGCGCTTACCGTCGCAAGTACCTGTAATTAATTAGTGCAAGAAATTCAGTTTAAATTTTACGTACCTCTTGAGAAGTTTGGATGAGGAAATTACTCCAAAATAGTCCCAATCGTATTACAGCACATTATTAACTTAACAGTTAAGTGTGTAGGAGAAGACACTGCTTAAGAATGAATGCCAAATGCATGCCGGAAAAGCTGAATTTGCCGCGCTTTGGCTTTACTGCCCGCATGCAATTCTCTTTTCGGGGGACCAAAGTATAATGGGGATGGGGATATTCACAATTATCAGGAATTTCTTAGCTCAGGCGATCAATAGGATTCGTGCATCCCTGGACATGTGTTTATCTTGCTTCCAGCGATGTCATCATGAAGTAGAAAACAACATAGTTTTCTAGTGACCATATTGCGATGTCAAAGAGACATTGCGTTTCTATTTCCCCGAGTAGAAACGATTCTTTCAAAAATTTAGGTCCCTACAATGTAGATTGCTAGTCGGGAAGAGACATGTAGCCTTATCACCTCTCAGCCCTTAAATTACTCACAGCTTTCCTTGTTTCCATCTAAGCGCCATCCCTGATGGTGTCTCTAATTTTTACCTTTCCTTCCTGTCTTACCACCCAATCTAATGTATATTTCTACATCTGTCTTCGTAGCTGTCTTTGTTCTTGTCACAAACCCCTCTCTTCTTTGCCCATTTAAGAGATATCTTTTAAATTCCAGAATGACTACCTCCTGCGAGTGGGATACTTTCACCAGGAGAAATTTGGACGAAGCCGAGAAAGAGAGATGTGCATCCTGTCGGCTCCGGGAAATTCTTCCAGATATGCTCAAAAAGTAAGTTTTGGCAAAGTTTACTGTATTTACTCTACCTTTCTTTTCCTGCAGCTTTCACCGAGCTTTTGCTCCCCTGACCCTAATGTAAAGAGTGGCTTACTTGCTCCAAACCTGGAAGCTCTGTATGCATCCGGCCTGCCCAGCCCCTCATTTAACCTAATTGTACAATGACAATGGCAATCTGAACCCTTTTATCCGATTTTCCGCTACGCTATGCACTTATCTATTTGCCGCAATCACGCCCCGGATATTACTTCAGAGCCGCCCCTGCATTACTGCATTATTCAGAAGAGAAAGCAATTTATGTTTGCAAATTTTTGCAGACCTTTCCATACTTATTAGGCTTTGTTTGTATGATGCAGATACGCTTCTCATATTACCATTGCATATCTGCAACTTCTTCAGCCTCGATGCAAGCTTTGAATTTCCGGTGAAAGTTCCACTTGCCCCTCACATAGTAGTACTGTTGTGCAAATTCTGCTACAGCTAGCTCCAGGCTTATGTGCAATTGTAATTTTATTCAAGTGTGGTGGCAAGACTATCTGCAGTTGTTGGGTGAACAGTCGAATATTGGAGTATTAGTAAAACTGCAAAGAAACCTCCAAGATCGTTCGATTTAATACTGTCATTCTATTTAAGTCACAAAAATATACAGACGGATTGAAAGAGAAAAGAATAACCTTGCATGGCTGCATCTTGTTTGTATGGAAAAAAATGAAAGCACCACGCAAAAAGAATACTCTAGGAAATATTTCAACCATGTGCGATTTTGTTTTTATGTCAATACTTTCCTTATTGTTTTATCCCTTTAATTCTGACGTTTATTTCTTTGTCCTATCATCGGAATTTATATTTGCAAGACAACAACAAGCATTAATGTACTCTTGAAGTATAGAATGGTATTTTATGAAAGAAAATGTCACGGACACAATTTTTCCGTATTTTAGAAACTGTCTTTTTTATATCATAGATTCTGTCTTCATATCATTGGTTATGGTGGCCATTGTTGTTGAGGTAACTATGGTGTTGAAGTTAGGTATGAAACAGAGAAATATTAGAGAATGTTTAGATTGTAGATGCTGCAATTGGATCTCTGTAGTGAAATAATACATTGCACTTGTCTGCTGGTTTCCTCTTGCTCCGCCGCAGAAGTGCTTGAAGGGAAGATGTGCTTTGAAATATTATTTCGTTTAACACATGTGACAAAATTGGACTCATTTTGCGGAATCATAGCTCGAGGAGACAGAAACTCCGTCGCGGCTATGTCGTCTGAGCCCTCCGATGATGTATTTCCTTTCTCTTGCTTTCACCCAATATTCAAGATTACCCCATTTTTGCGAAAGCGATACTCCACTAAACCATTAAATAATATATCGGTGTTTACTATCCCTGTGTAACCTTTCTCCGCATGTACGGTTATATTTATTCATCCGCTCACACTTTCCCATGCACAGCCTTGTCTAGCCTACGCCAACGATTGTGAGGGTAACGGGTAACCCACTGCGGGAATTTTAGGAAAGCTTTCTAGTGAATATGTTGATGAAAAGGGTGGGCTGAATTGGAAGTCATAGCCTCTACCCCAACCCCTCCCCTTCATCAATCTTGGCATTTCATGATTTCCCACAGAAGTCCATTTCCTTTCTCCAGAGTGTAATCAGGATAATGGAAATTACAAAGACAGGTGAAAGTCACGTCTTTCACCTACGTGACTCCTTTTTTTATTCGGATTCCCCTCCTTGAAGTAATTCCCTCAGTAGTCCGCCCATCCTAATATTCGGAAATTCGAGCTCTCCGCAATCTATGCCTTCGACTGAGTTTTTATCCTTGTCCTTTCACCACTTTCTGTCTTCCGTCTTTAATTCACCTAGATGTTTGCCCCTTTCATGATTATTGTTCTGCGTTTTTGCCTGGTACTTATAGAATTTTTCCTTGCTTTTCCTTCTATTGACGTAGCCGCTCTGATGGACGGGAGTATATTAAATGGCATTCAGCAGCTTCGTTTCCTTGGTTTTCCTCCCGCCTTATTTGTTTTTCACATGTGCATGAAGCTGTAGGTGTGGGAAAGATGCGGGTAGTTGGTTCCCTAGTTTGCTCCGCTCAGTACGTGGTAATAAACATATTGCTTATTCGCACGAGATGAGAAAGATTGCAAAGAATTGGGGTTGCTAGATCCCAGTCTTTCCTCTTCCACGCCTCCTATTTTATTAACATCTCAACCGGCTCTTATTTTAAATCTATCGCACTCGCCCTCAACAGCTTCTGCTTTATATTCCATCGTTAAATCTAGACCATTCCCAATTCCCACCCTCACCCGCCCACACTCTTTCCCATTTATTCAACGCCCTCTTCTCTCATCCCTTCCCTGTTCTTATTAGCCATACGCCATACTACTGTAGTTATATACTTGCTATGCTGATGGGAATGTTCCGGTTGAGATTGGCTCCTGGTGGTGGCGGGGCGGTTGGCGGTGGAATCCTTGGGAATTGCAAGAAGCATCCTCTCATGCACTTCCTTTCCCGGATGGGAGAAACGGCGTTAGTTATTATTTTACCTGACAATTATTTATTGTCCCATTAGGAAGCCATCCGGCCGCAGGAGCATACTGCTGTTGTCTCAGTTCAGCCCAGCCTCCGCCTTGTCTTACCACCAACCCGAACAAGTGCCTTTGCCTTAGTTAGCCTCCGTTCTGGTTGAGGAAGTAAAGCGTTTGCTCAAAGTTATTGGGATAGCGGATACATATTATTATGTCCCGCTCTATGATCTCTGGCACGAGTAGATAGGAAAGGAAGGTCGGAAGCTACTTTCTCCAAGTTTCTAGCCCCTCTCAAGCGGAAGAGAATTCTTGCAATTTATCCTTTCTTATTTTCCTGAACCCGGATAGCAGGTTGATTTTGGCCGGGGGTTTGGGCTATTGAAACCTAGTGTCAGCTTCATCCGCTTTATTGCGTGTATCAAGGATTACGAGGGTAGGGACAGGGGTGGCGAGTCTAGAGCTACTCTTTTAGGCGAAATCGGGACTTTTCACAAGGCAGGAGTCTAACTTAATCAGCCCTCTTCTAGATCGTATTTACCTCCCTACGATAACTTGTAGTGGAGAAAGCAAAAGGAGAAACGGGAGCCGAAGTATCAACTTACTTACATTCCTCCGACCGGCTTCTTTTCAGTGCCGTCAAAAACTTTTTGCAACACTTACAGGAAAAAAGTTAGGGGAGTGTAGGTGTTTATATCTGTACTAGTATATTTTTTAGCTCACTAAAATTAAAGGCTTGAAGTTATTTTCTGTGGTTACGGCTACTAAGGCCTAGAGAACATCTCCTAAACTTTTCCTTTTCAATTTTCCCCCGCCCTAAAAAGAAGCCAGCTCTTGTGGAGAGTAATCCCTTTGGAATCATATGTATGTATGTATCACACGGATGAAATTCAGAGGGTTATTCTGATATTACCTTGAGAAGTCGAGGAGTGTGAAATTCGAGATAACGGAGTGGTAAAAAAACGTTTGGTTTAAAAAAAGGTAACGGTTGGAGAGGAAACGTAATTTTGGACACAACGCCTACTCCTTTTTGATTTGCTTGGGGTAGAACACTTTAACTTTGCGGGCGGATGTCTCTTGCAGCTTGCGAAGAGAAATCAGTTTGTCTTCTTTCAGAGAGACCATCTCCTGGTTGGTTGGGTTTCAGAGCTCCCACCGGACGTTAGAGAAAGTTTCTCGCTCCTGGACCTGGACCTTATGTATTTGGTGAAGATTGTCACCAATCATGCTATTCCTATTTTTCTGCCGCACTTGTTCACGGTACATGTACGTATTGGTTGCGTGATTTATTTCTCAAGGTTTCATTATCCACACCGCAGCTCATTTCCTCTGTCATTACACAGGCGTTAGCATCACCTCGCTCTCGCTTTCCCCTGCCACCAAAGCAAACCACGTACAGAACGACCTCACCGCCATCCCTACTTTCTCTCCTCCTTTCCCCTCAATTCTTCATCCTTATCCCAATACTTTCTCCATTTTTCTTCCAGTTGTATTCATCCCACTATTTCTTTTATTAACAGCATTGCTTGCAAACTTCGAGCCCAGGCGGACAACGTAGAGGCTGCTATGGCTCGACGCATGGCTGAAACTGAATCACAGAAGGCAAAATTGGAACACCAGCTTAAGTTGGTAAGTTAATCAACTCCCAATTCAATTTCTTGTTCAAACCACCACGACACCCCTAGCTAAGGAGCCTGTGGTGAGTAAGCTAACTCATCTCGAGAGCATTAACCGTTGGATGCTTGGGCTACATAGCTAAGCTGAATCCGTGGTTTGGAAGTTGATGGTTTCATCCACTCTTGAGCAGCATCCATATATGGGTTTGGAGGTTTTGGTCGGGTCGAGATTGGAGACGAGTCCCCATGGATGGCAATGTATTTTTTGAAGAGTGCTACTACGTCCTTGTCCTGCTCTCCCATTATTACCCGACAACAAATAGCTGGGCATTATTAAGCCTTCCGGCTCCTTTCTCTCCGCTTCCTCCTTCTTTACCAACAGAGGATTTTCCAATTCCCTTTATAATTCCCTTTCACCTCAATCACCACTACGATCCCCACTAAAAGAGTCCTCTATGAATCTCCAGTCCCACAAGTAATCCAATTTTTGCATCAGCTCATGTCCCCTCAAATCCTAAATTAAATCAGCTTCATGAATAATAATCACATTCCCTCACACTTCCCACCCCTAACTGCCGCCCCCGCACCTAAATTTTAGATTGCGATACAAATTAAAAACATATTCCGCACATAAATTTCACGCTTCACTAATTCCATTTACATTTCAACGCCACCCCAAACCCAAAACATCAGCCAACTCAAGAAGCAGAGGCGAGGCAGAGCTGGGAAACAACTTTCTCCGCATTGACAACCCACCCAAGCTACTACTTTATCCGGGAACTCTAGTCTTTGCTAACCTCATTATTATCTCGGGTTCATTCTGAACGCTGGATTTTTTAGACTGGACGTAAAAATAAACGACCACTCATTTATTCGCTGCCATCTATTATTGTCTCTAATCAGCAAACCCGAGCGGTTTAAGCAAGCCTCTTCAACTTTCATCATCCTCCCAACCAACGATGCAACCATTCAAGCCTATCCTAATCAAAATCATTAATCCCATTTCAAATTCATCTCATCTTCTTAAGCTCAACTTTTCTCCCAGCGTGTCACACTTTCCCTAGTATCCTTCAACTCAACATCTGTTCCCTCTCAGCCCAGACAGGCATCTCCGAATAGTTTTTCCCCCAACAGACAAGTCTCAGTTTTCCTCACCTGTTCTTGGACGTGTCCCTTGTCTATCTTCCTCCTCCGTTACGGTCTCCATTCGACCATTCGTCATACAGGGTGTTGGCGAACGTATGCAGCCATTTGGATTTTGGATTTCCCGGCTAATAATGGGCCGATTTTATTCAAAACTGCATTAAATTAAAGGTAAAGGTCCAAAGTTTTGGTTGTGTTAAGTTGTGGTTACCCAATTTCCACGTGTGCACCGAAGTTACGGCACCGAGGATCCAGTCGGAATTCAAACTCTCGCCATGGGTTGTTCAGCATCTTCCTGGTAACTGAACTGAATGATGAAGACCAGGGTCACCAATCCACCAGGGGATATCACGCTGTCTGACTCCTTCTTACGGGAATTCATGGAGCAGATTTACCAAGCATTTCGGTCAGTTACGAGAGAGATGCTGAGCAACACATGGCGAGATTTGGAATTCCGACCAAATGATCTCCACGCTAACAGTGGTGCACCCGTGATTAATGGGCAACCAAAACTTAATGCAACCAAAACTTTGGACTTTTACCTTTACTTTAATGTAGGTTTGAATAAAATCGGCCGATAATTAGCTGCGTAATTCAAACTCGAAATGGCTGCCTACGTTCGCCAACACCCTGTACATCCATGCATGGCATGCACCCCTACGACATGATATGAGAGCTATTCTACACTGTATTTCATGAACAACGTTTCTTTGCAGGTTTTACAAGAAATGGTCAAAGCTGAGCAAGGCATTGAAGATATTAAAAGAATGCTTAAAGGAGACCCAGTTGAAAGTGCTCTGAAGTTGGCGCAAACAAGGCTCTATAACCGCTCATATAGGCCTAACGTAGAGCTGACGAGGGACTGCCCGCAATACGCGTAAGTTTTCAAAAAACTTTATTTTCCATCCTAGTTTTCACCACTTTACACTTATCCTTAATCCTAAACCTATGTACATAGTACATCCTCCAAACGCGATGGTGTACTCCAGCTTAATTCTCAGTAGTAATCTTACCAGCGTCAGCGTCCCTGATCTTAAACTTTCACTCTGCTTTGAACACACCTAACGGACACACATCTACGCTGAACTTTGTATGGCCAAAGGGAGATAACCGAGTTTCATTCCTTACTGTAATATTCGTTGCCACAATTTTTCATTTGTTCTGTTTGCTAGAGATGAAAGATAATAAGATATCTAAAGTATAAAAAGTCATAACAGCCATAGATGCCTTCGCTACTCCCACGTAGCAGTGTGAAGTGTTTATTTTTAGGTTTTCTCCGCCCACGGAACGCGCTGAAAATTTGAATTGCTACCATAACTCGAATTGCCTTTTTCTACAAAAGCGTAACTATATACGATTCCTATAATATTCGTTCCTCATCAAAAGCCTCAATTTAACTTATTCGAAAACATAAAATATTTGACGAATAGAGAGCGTAACCGTGGTTATCTCCTTAGCGCGAATTAAAATTTTCGAATGCTCCTGTACCTTAACATTGAGTATAAATAGAAATTATTCTAAATAAATGTTTCCGCTAGATTATTTTATGTTTCCGAATAAGTTTAATTGAGGCTAAACACAATATCAGATTTGATGTAGTTGAAATCAGTCACTCCTGTATCTTATTTTTAATTCCCAGCATGTTTGTTTTTGCAAGAGTTACAAATAGATTCTCAGACTTTCTCCAAGGCAAATGGGATCAAATCGGATATATATATATATATATATATATATATATACATAAACATCAGAGACTCTTCAATCTAGCTCTGTTTACGCTAGAAAAACTAAGAGCGAAGCAAAGTTACACGTTAAAAAATAAGTAAATAAGCTTTGCTCGACGTGCCTTCAAATCTACTTGTCTTTATAACTTCTTGCCACAATCCCCTTTCTTCTGAAGTGGTAAAGGATGTGTGCCAGGCTTGAAACTGAAACACACCAGACTTGAAATCTCCACCTACGTAGAGTAGAGGTACAAATATGAGTATCGCCATATACCGTCTTTAATTTGCCTTTCATAGGAAGACAAGGGTTTTTACCAACGCCGACAGACCTGAGTTTTTTTTCAATGTACATAGACTATCCCTGGGAAACCACGAATCCAAAAAAATTTAAGGCCCATATGAGTAGGAATGGCGGAGATAGAAATTATTTAGTTCGTCAAAAAATGCATCGCTTATTGGGGTTTAACATGGTGACAACGGCCGATCCCACAACTCCCCCCGTTTCCACTCCAAAGCATACGTTTTTTGAGGGACTAAATAATTTCTATCTCCGCCATTTCCACCCATATGGGCCTGAAATTTTGGATTGGTGGTTTTCCAGGAATACTCCACATTGGAAAAAAACTCAGGTCTGCAGGCGTCAGTAAACAGCCTTGTCTTTCTATTTAGGACTTTTCGAAATACAAACGGAATACTATGCTATATTTTCCGTTTTGCCAAGTTAAATATGGCAGGCAGTACTAAGGATACCCGGTTTGTGATGTCGGGATATCACGGCGCCCGTGATATTTGTAGACCAGGTTGTGATATATCACACAGTTAGTGATATTGCAGTTTTCATATCACAACTGTAGCTAACTTCACGGGATGTTTTAGTTGAGATGCTGTGGAAATTTTATTTCTTGGCGGATTTTCGTGTTTTTTGTTTTAAAACACAGCTGAGGTCTCCTGCACACAATAATCCGGGGTGCAAGGCGCTCTAACCGCCATAATTTTGAAGGAAATAAAAGTTAAAGTGAGCGCCGTCGTAGAATTTCCCGCTCCCATAAGAGAAGCATTGGGATTCTCACGCGCAAGCAGGTTCTCCGCTGTAGTGGAGAACTGAAAGTTTTTTTAGTTCTCTTTCCAATTGCTCCGCTCAGGAGCGTCCCAGTGTCAAACGGTTTGGCTTGTTGGATAGCTGAGTTTGTTTTCTCGATTACATATAAAATTTAATCCCTCTAGGTCAAAGTGTGAAGTCGCTGCAACGTTTACACTGAAAAAAGTCAGGTTTCTTCGGCAGTAGACTTCCAGCGTTGCAGTATCTTTGAACTTTGACCTAAGAACAGGAAATTTAGTTTAAAATATAGAAGAAGACCTAGGCTATCCAACAATGCAAACTGCTTGGCATTGTGACTGTCGTGAGTGAAGTAATGGATAAAGCAAGCCGAGGAAAATCTTACGGCTATTTAATGTCCGTATTGCCCCAGTTCCCGATATCACGGGATATGTGATATCACGTGATATCCTGTGCTTGCTAGTACTACAGTTGTGTGACAATTATATCACAGGGCCCGTGACAAATTTCTTTATTTATGCTTCTTATTTCTGCCTGTATGGAGTATTTACTCCGATTCATATTCCCTTCCGTGTGGAATGCGTCACAAGCAGAGTCAAACAAAAGGGTTAGGTCCTGATTATTGTTTTTCCTTCAGTCTCATCTTATTGTCTCTTAAGAAGAATTTCTTGCCTTACTGGTGGATGCGACCGGAGGATGTGACATTTTACCAGTTAAAGGTTGAGTCATGTAGGAAAGGTCTTCGATGCGAAACAAGCCAAGAAATATTTGATGTTCGAGGAGTTCTACTGAGCCGCATAATTGCTTAGTGTTTGACTATTGCTTGTTCTATATACCACCGTTAAAGTTAATGCTGCATAAATCTACTTTACTCAACTTCAATCGATCGTCTACGGTCAGACAGGCCAACCGCTACTCCCTGTTCGCTCGTTAAATCAGAAAAAACAAAAAAGCAGCATTTGCTGCGCGTATTCGATAAAATTGTTTCGTAGATCTCTTTAATGTGTACAATTCATGGTTTAATTTTTCAGATTAATTGAAGAAGTTCATGGGATTGCTCAATCCCAGTCCAGGACGGAGGCACAATTCAGGAACGCCGAGGATGCTCTACACAAGCTTCGACAAATACGAATCGACATTGAAAAAGAGATTGCAATCAAGGACAATACTCTGGTTATTTGTCGTGAAAGATGCCATTATATCCGTGCATTCTGGCCATCTGTCGTCACACTTGTTGGGCACTGAGCTTATACTTTTCCGAAAACGGCTCGTTCATTAAACCCTTTGTTTAAGTCCCACATTCAGTTTTTCATATTTCAGCCAATTTACGATTATTCTATTGAATTGGGATGGTTAATTAAATAAACACTCTTCTTTTCTTTCTTTCCCGGTTCTAGCCAAAATCATTCTTTTGTTCTACTTGTTCCACTCCAAGCAGGTTGCTTAAAAAAACTTGTAGCAAAGATCAAACATTAAGCATTAATTCCATCTTTTCTTTCAGAATTGCTGCCGCAAACTTTTTAAAACTTGAAAGCTGTCAGCTTTTAGAAATTTTGCAAGTAACGCTATAGCTGTAAAAAGTTCTTGAAAATCCTCCGCATTTTGGTTAGATAAATGTTATAAACGTTTTGCGTTGTGTAGTATTCAGATTATTCAATTAGTGATTACAAAACCTTGACAGTTTAACCACTGAGATGTATGCACCAAAACCGAAATCCTGCATTTCCGCAGAAACTGTCTCGACGGACAAGGATAGCTAATTAATAAATCAACATGCTATAATTGAGACACCACGTGTTAAACCGTTACAGAAAACGCATACGGCAAGGATGGAGATATAAACCAATGACTTTCTCAATTCGTCCCAATGCAGTTACCTTAGGGATTAGATTTTTATAATAAGATTTATTAGTCGCAGCTCTCATAGAACTAGAAAGCTGAGCGCAGCATAACGGATTACTTTCGACCTACACAATACCTAATGATTATGGGTAGGTAAATAATTTCTATTCTAATGTATACATATATAAGTGACTTATGTTTCCCTCTCATCCTTGAAAATGAGTAAGAAGTCTGTTACGTCTGAGGAGAGCATCTTTTGTCTCGTACAATAGCAACGGCAGACATATACTACATTGACGTACCTCTCAATACGCGTACCTCTCTGGTTGGACTTTCTGTAGCGCTTTCGCTCTGCTTTTTTAGTACCCAACAGATAATTAATGGTTTGGTACGAGCATTCAGACTGTGTGCAATAAGCTATATTTCCTAAGTATTTACCGTATAGTCCACGGTAACGTCGGTGGCGAGGAAATCTCAAAATCTTGGCCCTTTCCATCGATCATTGTTCAGCTCAGGGTCCTCATAGCGAGATGAATTTTGCATTGCTGAATAGCTGAGACTTGCGTCTCTGTGTTGTATTAAGAATCAAGTCCGTATGACAAATTTTGTGGACGCTGCAAAGCTATTTTTTCTGACTGAGTTGACCTCAGGCGTTGCAGCGGCTGTATGACCTATAGACGTGAAACTTAAAATGAAAGAGAGAGAAAAACTTAAGCTATGCAACAATGCAAACCGCTTAACGCTGCGATGCTTGTGAGCTGAGTAATGATCGAAGAAAGGCAAAGATCCGTCTTTTTCTCGCGCTCGCAGCAGAGGAGAGAGAGTGGAACATGTGCGGTGCTGTGCTGCGATAGGCTGACGGGACGGATCGGAGTATGTGATAGGTAGAAAGAAGCGCGCGAGACCATTCAAACAGACCGACGCTATCGTGGACTACACGGTATGTATCTATGTAGTGGTTGTATCGTGCAAGCATAAAACTAGTTAACCGGGTTTTCAGACTCGTTGTACTATGTAAATTTGAAAAAATAATTGTTAACTTTATAAGTTGCTGAACATCCTACCAATATTATTCATATTTCACTTAACAGCAAAATGATTACTCTTCCAAACTTATCCAAGTAATTGTGCTGTGAGAATGTATTTAAGACAAATTATTAAGTAATTGAAAGGTGACATCCTTTCACGGTAACATACGTCACAAGTTCTGAGTTTTCCTCGAGTTTGTCTCCTCTTTGTCCAACACGTGAAGGAAACTTTGGATATGGAATTTGGTGGATATCTCATTTAGCCTAACATTTTGGTGAATATGGTTAGCCCCAGGCTTGGCTGAGACAGGAATGAAAAATATAGTAGCCATTGAGCCATGCGCAGGGCTGGAGAAAGCTGAATAAACATGGAGGAAGAATGCGGTGAAATCACAGTGGTTCTTTACATCAATTCTTTACATAGTACTTATTACAAACGTGTATCAGCAATGACTCCTGGTTTTTCAAGGGCAGTATGACGTTCAAGAATAGCTCCAAGAAGTTTCCTCCTAGGTCCGAGTTCGATCCCGAGCTCTTTGAAGTCCTCATCTGTCAGGAGCAGCAGATTCTGAAAGGATGTATAGATACAGTTTAAAATGTGGATTAAAATTCTCGTGTCCAGGAAATCATTTGTAAAGCATAAAGGGGGAGCATATATAGATTTCTCAGAAAATCAAGAGCGACGGGAGTGGGAAAGTCATAAACACATATCTTTGGGTGAAAGGCAGGAGAGTGGGAGGAAGTCAAGAAAGCTTTCGTCGAACAAGGTTCACGTTATTGAGCACCTCAAAGTTTATTTGTACTCTATACTATGTAGGTTATACGTAGCTTTAGGATGGGAAGCGGGGAGGGGGGAGGTAGGTGCAGGGGAGCTTGGAAAGAATGACGCTGTAGATGAAATTACAAAAGTTTGCCTCTCCCTCTTCTTCCCCTCTCCCAAATTTTCTTGTGGTGAGTGGTTGATTTTAGAAGCACAAATATGTTTGCTTGTCACTGTAATTAGCTAACTAACGCAGTTCAATCATGGAAGCGTACATGTGTGTATGGCTGTATGAACCTCTTCTTTGTCCTCTCCTACCGTCAGCTCGTGTAACTTTTGAACGGAGCCTTGAGTCCACCCGGCACAGCCCAGTGGAACCGGCAGAACATGTGGAGAGCAAGTTTGATACATTCTCTCTCACTGTACCCATTGCCATTCTTGCTTTAACTCCTTCCTCGATGCATGTGGATGTTGATTCCATCAACCCTGCTTACTCCTTTTTCTCTCTTGTCATCCACAAGAGCAAATCTTGTTCCGCTTTGAAACTGCTCTCTCTGCTTTCACCCTGTACTTTACTTTCCCTGACAGCTGCTAGCTCACTCCAAGGCGCACAGCAAAGAGTCTTTGGAAGAGATGGGCTCGGAAGAGATGCAAAACTTAAATCTTCTCAGCTTGAGAAAGTCTCTCAGCCTGCTTAAATTTCTGCCCGCATCACTTCCTTGAAAGATTTTTGAGTTTTCATGCTTGTTCATTCAAATTTTCATCTTCTCAAGTCATCTCTCATCCTGCCTGTATACCAAGCTAACTTTATGAGCAATATGAATCCAGGGTTGAGGCATTCGCGGAATTCGTCTATTCTTCTTCTCACTTGGATTGAATTCTGTACAGATATTCTTTCCTCTCTTTCTATCTCTCTGTCCAGAGGATTACGAGGGAGCATGATACCTATTCAGTAGCTGCACAACATATGCATATAATATATAGCATACTACATCACTTGTAATTTGGTTTCTACAAGTACAACTTTCACCAGCTTTCTCCTTGAGCTACTACAGTAATCAGAACGTCAAGTTCCATCATAAACTGTCAACAACTTTCCAACCCCAGACGCCCTAACCTCCTCTCTCCCCTCCTTTCCTTCTTTTCAGCCCATTCCTCCATTGAAATAAAACTATTTTAATTACGCCCTTGAAATTCAGGATTAGACAATTCAAAAGTCTCTCACAATGATTCCTCCAATAAATCATCCCTGCTTCACTTCATTCATAGACATGCAGTCTTCATCTTCACTGCAAATTCGACAGCCTTGAGCTGTGCCATACATGTACGTTTCAAACTTTCAAACTTAGCCTCCTCCTCAACCAACTCTAAATTATATGTACATGTTCCAAACCATATCCTTTATATCTTTTAAACTCCTTACTTTGATTTCACACTTTAAACTTTTAATTCTTCAGTAATTTACATATATCCCCACTCGATTCCTTCCTTGTAACTGTAACTCTAAACGACCCCCGCAATCCCAAGTCTCCTTATGCATTTTTCTTTATTACAACAAGAGACTTTATTGTGAAACCATTTCCTCCGTCAAGCACCCACTCAGTACTCTCTAATTAATACCTTGTATTTACTTATCCACCCAATCAAATTTTTTGTGCCCATACTTGAGAAATATCTCGCAGCATCCCTGGTATTGTATTCCCTGAGTATCATCACGCATTATTCACTCCAAAATGAGTATATACAGTACTTGACACACATAAGTAACTCCATCTGTTGTCTACATCTTGGAGGTGTATACACATACATGTACACTTATTCATCCCAATCCCAAGAGTTACAAGCTCATTATAATTTTTTATCAAGTTGGGAATGTTGGGATGGGCTGAAGTAAGCAACATATGAAAAGACTAGAAGATTTACATGATTTTTCCAAACTTTTTATTTCATTGTCCTATCCTCCTTTCCTCAAGCCTTTAATTCTCCTTGATCATTCTCTACAATACGCTTTGTGCTTGAAGGCTATAAATTCAACTTTCATTTTATTTTTAAGGAGAAAGCAAATTTAACACAACTTTATCGAGAGAAATTTTACAATGCCCGACTTAAAATGCACTTGAAACAAATATTTGTTCCTCGCTTTTGCTCCTCTCAGATTGAACTCAAGCTGAAAGTGAGAGACTACGTGTGCTATTGATTAAAAGAGGATGGGGTGAGATTGGTTGTCTTAAGTACGTACGCCCCATGTTTTACCTGCACAAGAGTGAGGACAGAGACAATAAAGTTACGAAACTACATATATCCGCACATGTTCCTGATTTTCCGCTACGGGGAAAGCGAAAGAGACAGGAAGACAGAAGGAGAGGCTGGTTTGGAGATTGGAGTCTTTGTTGGAAAATATATTATGCTTGCTCTCCCTCCTGTTCTTATTATCCTTATTTCAGTCCAGCTCAAATGTTTCTTCTACTCTTGCCTCAGGAGACAATTAGAAGAGGAATAGATAGATATGGGACTTGGGTTTAGGAATAACCTGAAGGAACCTCTGCTCCAAAGTATTCCTCTTATTCATTTTGCCCTTCTCATAATAGTTTTCTCATTTTCAAGGATCATCCATCCAAATGATTCAAGCAACCACACCACATCAACATCATCACTTGACGACACAAATAATCATTCTGTCTGTCTTCCATGATCTATTATTCTACCTTTCTCTGGTTATTCTTTTTGTTCTCCCTGCTTTTTCCTCTTGTCGCTTTCACTGGGGGATTATTTTAGTGAAAGAGTTTCTTGGAATTGAAACGAGAAGCTCCTTCTTCCCTCCGCGGTCTTGTCTGTCATTCCGCTTGAGGGAGAGTCTTGACAGAGAATCTTGTTAGTTTTCGCATTAAACTCTGGGAGGATGATAATGGGATTGGCAGGTTGAGATTGCATTTAGTCCGAGTACTTGCGAAAAGTACGCGCCTCCATCTCATAAATTACAAACTTTCCCTGACTCTCTCCTAAATAAGCATCCGTAAAGAATTTATGCCGTTACACACATTAGCCTCTGCCCTTGTTTTTCCTAGTGGCAAAGAGTTTTGTCACTCTCTCTGAGTTAGTCCCAAGAGCTTTTTGTGTTATATGGCTTGGTATTGGTGCTGCTGCGTATTTATGTCGTCGTAAGATGTAGTATTGGTGGGAAAAAGTTGTTTTCTCTGAATCCTGTGTTTTTATGAGTGTTGGGAAAGTGGGGAAGACAAAAGGTAGATGAAAGGAAATTCGGGTAGAGGAAGTCGAACTGGAGGTGCTGTGGAAGAAAATTGCGAGGGATTTGGATCTTTTCTTATGTGAAGGATGTGATAGCTTGAATAACGAAAGTTTAATCCTTACCTCCAAATCAATCTTTTCCCTGCGGAAGATGTGTGCGTAATCCATGAGGTTTGCGGCGGCGAGGAAAGTGTCCAAAGTAGTATATTCCTCTCCTATGCATATATACATTATTATTATTACAAGCTGAAAATCTTGATTTTACAAATGCTGAGTCTGCAAGAATCGGGAGGGGCAGAGAAATGGGGAGGATGAGAAAGTGGGGAAGGTATATGGAAGAGGGGCGAGTATAAGAGACGGGAACGAAAAGGAGCAATATGACATGGACATGTTTGAAGGAAGGAGAGAACAGTGAAGGTCTGCACTCAGGTCATAAGGAAAGTTTACGGGAATCACTTAAATCCAGCTTTCCATCACCTTTCTCCCCCCCTGCCTTGCTTAGCTTACCTTCGAGAGAAGCGTCATCCCCGACTTGGGTGTAAGTTTTGTTATCACTCCCGGATTTAGCCCGGAAACTGCTTGCTGAGGACGCCACGGACTCTCTCCTCTCATCCCCATCATCTTCTTCCTCGACAAGGATGGGATCCACGCGACCGTGCCCGTTATGAGAGTGACTTGTATGATGATGAGGAGGTTGGGTGGTTCCATTACCAAAGCTCGCAATACTGCCAAAAGTTGTGTTCATATTCTTACGGAAGGCGACTGAGCCGAAGCCGGGTCTTTCAAAAATCGAGGCTGAACCATTAAGCCCTCTCGAACTTGTCGTACTTTCACTTCCATGTGGCCCATTCCCGTACTCGTGCAAGTACTCTGGTTGAGACGAGGAGCGGCTTAGACCCCGTAAGCGCTCATCCCCTGGTCCAGTGTCATCATCATCATCCTCCCTCTCATCTTCTGGTTCACTTCCACCTTTAACTCCTCCTGAAGTCATGCTAATCCTCCCACGATGAGAGCCTGGTCCCACATTCTCGAGCTCGTCTTGGAAAAGCCCCGTAATCTTACCCCGCTTCCCAACACCTCCGGCTCCACTTATCTCGTACTTGGGCACATACATCACTTCATTGTCACGTCGAAGCCCAGCTATAGAACGAATTGATCGCTTCCCCCCTTCCGTCATATCACCCACCTGCACAATCACACAAGATCCTTGTAAGACGCACATCAACCAAATCATCCCACACCTCCAACAAAGCACTCATCATCATCATCTTTACCGTTCTTCTAATTTCCCACAAGTTCTACTCCAACCATCCGAGCAAGTCTTATTACCAGGAATAGCTATAAGACAAAGCTGACTGTACGTTACCCGGAAGGATTTGTGTAGTAGTGTAGTAAACTTTCTCCGCTTTCTCCCTTAGAAATAATGCAGGCAAGGTAAGACAGAGATGGACAGAATAAGACTGGTCATTATGCAAGTTTAATGAGAGATAAGGGCCGGGGGGAATCACTAAAGGGAAGTTTTCATTATTTGCTTCTCCTTTTCTCGCACCCCGGGTCCTACTAAACGCATTCCACCTATATGATCTTCCTAAAGATCACCATTAACATCCAGTCTAAGCAAATACGGAGACTAGTTGAATGGATGAAGAATGGGATGAGCGTTATTTGAAGTTGCCGGCATACGCTATTTTGTAGCATAAAATATGTTAAGAAGAAGGAAACCGCTGACTGGGTTCGGAGGCAGAGAAAGTCTCGGGTGTTATCCATAGATAATGGCACCAACCCATTAAAACCAACAACCTAACCCAGACCACCGCATCATCAACTTCTATCCCAAAATAATCGTCTCCCATGATTTATGACATGCTCCATTCCAATATCCTATAACGTTAACACGAAAAGATCCGCCACGCATAGTTGCATCGTCATCAACCAGGCTTTCTAGTCTTACTTTCACTTTCATTCATTCTCCTCTAGTGCTTGAGATGAAACTTCCTCACCTCTTCTTCTGAC
The DNA here is from genome assembly GCA_906901655.1 of Sminthurides aquaticus. Classification (NCBI taxonomy): domain Eukaryota; kingdom Metazoa; phylum Arthropoda; class Collembola; order Symphypleona; family Sminthurididae; genus Sminthurides; species Sminthurides aquaticus. Next base: position 3,255,746 of record CAJQTT010000001.1, read on the forward strand.
TCGTCTCTTGAAATTCGACGAGAGACGTTAATTCTACCTTCTCTCTTCTTCTTTTTCTTTCCTTTCCCATCAATTTTTTTCTTTCGTAAAAGCCATTTTAAACTTTCTATCATGGAATTTGCTCTACTTGATTCTTGCTTCCAAAAACAAATCAAACTTTCACCAATATAACTTTCTTCCACATTATAGAGTCCATCATAAATCCAACCTACTCCGCCATCTTGTCCTCATCTTTTCCAAATATCCCAAAGATTTATACCTTCCTCCACATCTTGTTCAGTTCATTTTTTATACTATCCTACCAACGTGGGCTAACCTCATCACCCACTCTCCATCTCACCCTTTATCCTTCCTTACCTACCTCTACCTCTGCATCAAGATGTAGACTTTCTCCTTCACGTTCTGCCTTTGTCGCGCGAGTTGCATCCTGGCTTTATTTTCGTCATGTTATGACTGTATGAGCGTGAAATACCCTCATCCTCCTTTCCATCTCCACTTATGCTTTATGGCCATACTTGAAGACTTGAAGCTCCGCAAACATGAATAAATACATGTACACACACAATCACTTCATCATCATCAAATCAAGACATGGCGAGCTCTCAATTTTTCATCTCTACCAAAAGATCTCTCTCACCATCCCGGAAATGTTTCCTACCATAGCCGTCTCCCCGTCGACTTTCTTTTCTTCCGCTTTCACTCAATTTTTAGACTACTTTTTCTCTGTTCTTGTCCTGCTCCTCTGGTCTCGTTTCGACCAAGTCTGTTTATGTCTTCATCCACTTATAGTTACTCCCTCTTTATTTCTCCCTTGAATGTTTCCGCCTCCTTTCTCTTCCTGTCTCCATCACCTGATTCTAGGTTATTAATGATAACAAATTTCTTTTCCTAAGTAGACATGCCTAAAGCAACTCTGCTTTTAATCCTTAAGCTTCCAACGATAGGTTTTTCATCCCGCGCAGGGAGGAAATAAATTTGGATTTGTCCGGGGAGCGGTAGTTTATGTGTGGATTCCTTCAGTTTTTCAAATGCTTCTTCCAGCCTCCCACAACAGTCCTCTCCGCTTGTGCTTGTTAGGGCTGCTAAATATTTCAATCACGTCTCTGAATTTTACAAAACCTTCCCAAGATTACCCTTGTTTTTATCCACCCAATTTGACGGAAACAAATTCAGCCATTTGTTACCCGGAGCTCCTGGCGTGTCCCTCTCGACTGTTGAAGGTTTTCTCTTTTAACAATGCTTTTGCATCTCATTTTTATTGCGTAGGACTCTTCCGTAGGAATCAGAGTATCTAAACCTTACAAGTTTTCTTTTATTTATGTAACCCACCTTGAAATCTGACGACGAGACTTTGGCACTGCTAAGCGTTTTTCTTTGCTGTATTTTCTTGTACACTCCAGTTCCACCTTTGACTTTCCCAGAAACTTGAGTAGAATTGGTCAACTGGGAAAAAGATGCACTTCCACCATTATTTCCAGCTCCCATACTTCTTGCATCGCTCCTTTTTAAACTGAGGAAAGCCAATGGATGGTTTATACTATCCTTGGTAACTCCGCCACTGCCTGCATTCGGTTCTCCAGGAACGCCGACAATAATTTGACTTCCAACAAGTCCTCCACTCTTTTCCATTTTTTCACGTTTTTTCGACAATTTCCGTTGCACCTCTTCCGCAGATTTGGTGGCTTTCTTTTCTAGCTTTACAAATTCTTTCACTCGTTTCTCCGCATCTTTGGCTGCTTTCTCCTTGTAGCTTTTCACCTAGAAACAAAAAATAAGCAAATTTACCGCATGTCTAAACAGCATCAACTTATATTTTATTTATGTCTCCATTCAAAATTCTCCCTCTTGGCTGAACATCAGAATTTTCTCCTCTCTAAAGACGTTTACTTTTATAAATCATCTTTATTCATGCTCCATCCATTATCTGGCTTTTACCTTTCTGTGCGCCAACTGTCGTGTCCTTTACCATACAACCAAGTCGGTTCTGTTCTGTTACCCACGTCTTGCAACTAACAATAAAGCAACCGCCAAGGATCAACATGTCTCGGTAATGTCGGCAAGAGGATGTGAAACACCAAAGAAAGCACGAACTTTTGTGTGTATCAAAACTCTTTTTCTTCACCGTAACAAATTCCTGCCATGTGGTCAATAAACTAAACTTTCACCTGCCCACACGAACTTTTCCTTATCCGGTTCCGTAAGTTGCACTCCTGACTTCTTCAGTCTCGTGAGTAAACCTCTAAATTATATAACGCACAAGTTTAAGTAACCGTGTTACATTAGGCATAGTATAGGCAGGCTCATTCATTTTGCAAATCCGGCGGTGTAAAATAATTCAGCGGGCTTAATTTTTGCAAGGAATTTTTTGACATCTGTGAGCCATTACCGCCCCTCTGCTGTTGAATAAAACATTATTTTAAATCTTTCGGCCTTCACTAACCTTCGTTTTACTCTGAATTAGAATTAAAATAATTTTCCGGAAAGTTTCTTCTAGTAAGCTTTAAATGTAGATTTCCTTTCATCTTTCTTGGAGAAGTGGAATGTTTCTAATTTAAGAATATTTTTTACAGTTATTTCTAAACATTTTATCATTATTTTATCATGTAAGCATCCTGAGGGAGTTGCAGTTCCGTGCGAGTGAAAGCTACTGCATCTTGTTTCCAAGGCTACGAAACCTGGCCTTGCCTTCTTTTCTCTCCTCCTCCTCTTCATTAGCTCAGCATTTCTCTACCGGCTCTCTTGTAATTTTTATCCATTTTAGAAACTTGTACATTCTTCCTCTGGAATCCTCTGAATTTCCTACACTTCCTTCTTGGCACTGCCAGCAGCCGTATACATGCACGTATCATGCTTAGCTTCCTCCGTCTTCTTCCTGCTCTTCCTCTTTATTATATATCGTACTTAGTTGCGGAAGAATTTAAGAGTGCGACCCTAGAGTAAGTTTTGCAGTTGAATTCCCTGCAGCATTGAGTGAGAGGAGAGAGGATAAACTCTAAAACTCTTCCAAGCTCTTGGTAAATTCTTTCACTAATCGCAACCGGATACGCTTACTCTTTAGCAACAGCTCCGTCCCGCCTACGCGCCCAGGAAAAAAATGCGGTCTTCTGAAGTTCTTTTTAAAGCCTAATTCTTCTCACATTCCCAAAGGCCTTTTTTGCTTCTTCTCCAGTTTTCTACGTTCTTGCTTTCTTTCCTCCCCTTCCGCGCCAACCTGTCAGGCTCTACTTGTGTTTCCGGATCCTTTTCCATTTAATTCTTTGGACCTCTCTCGAACCTCTCCTTCTCCTCTCAGTCCTGAAGACAGGGACTACCACAACTCTTCTACTATTGAACATGGAATACTTACGTTTAAATGGGACACAATGGAATATTCAATTACTGAAATTAGCTTCATCATCATTATCGTTGATCATTAAAGAATTTACTCTTTCTACTTTCTAAACATCTTTTTATCTGTGTGTGAGTGGGAATGTGGTTCATCTTTAATTTCTCCCGACTTCTCATCTGTCTAGAACATATGGTTCAACTCCGCTACTTTCACCCCACTTTCACCAGTACTTTCACCCCCCCCCCCTCAATGAACTTTAGTCCTCGGTTTCGCTTCCAAGAGCGGCTCTGACTGGCTACGCTCCTTTTACAACCCTAAATGATGCCATTTTTCACATGTTTCAAATGAATATTAACAAGGGAAAGAGAGGTCACTAGATAATTTAGAAATGTCACATCCTCTTCAAAACATTCTCAGGGGGAGAAAGCGAAGTAAATTTTCACTACTTTCTCGAATTCTTTCTACTATTTTTCACTTTGTGCCTGCCAGAAAACGACTATACAAGCAACTCCGCATGTATACAGTAAGAGTAACCACGAGGCTGTTAGGAGCCAATTTCAAGGTTTTTGGCCGGTTTGCTCAGCCTAAATCTCCTCATGTCCTCCTTTACCCCGTCTAAATATGCTCATTCATTGTAAATTTATTCGGAAGTTGGTAATTTTCGCTATTTCCCTACTCCGCCCTCCTGTCCCTCTTTACAGCGTCAATCTAAAGACTTATATTCGGTCCCTGGTTTTCGTATTTTCACAACTTTCTCTGGCCAATTCCTATGCAAACAGATGCTTTAATGTTTTTAAGCCCTCCCATTAAACCACTTGAAATTTTATCACGCTCAAAAAGAATCATTTCACTCTCCTCTATTTCTGTCTCACTTGAGCCTATTCGCCCTCGTCGATCTGTTATACACTCTAAGCCTTTCTCTCCCACTCTTCATTTCCGTCTCTACCCACTCCATCCATGCTTTTTGCTTTCTCTCTATCAGTTTCAAAGAATCCCGCACTTACAACTCCTCAAGTGCCCCCTCCTGTTCCTTCTTTTCTCCACATGAGCCTCGCAACAACCTGGATGAGAGCCTTGCGGATTCAAATCCTCATACTTCTATATCCTCTTTCTCTCATCCTTTCTTCCCACACTGCCATTGAAACATTTCCGATTTCTGAATCCGGGAAAATTCCTGACAATACTCGCATTCTTTGCCCCTAGCCTTCTCTGTTTACTTTTCCGCTACTTTCACCCAGCTTCTCCTCTTCCCTCATCTGCTGTCTCGTCTGTTCTGTATCCCCGAATACCGTATTCCTTTTTATAATCCTGCATATTAATTCAAATCATGCTGCAAATTTAAATTTCTATAGCCGACGTTACTTTGTTTTTTCTCGACCGAGGAGGACGGAGTTAGATACGAATGATTTGTGAATTTTGGACGCGACCATTTCAATGTTGAGCTTCTGTGACCCATATTCTCTTCAAGTGCCCCTCCCTTTAGATTTCCCATGCTTCAACAAATAATTCCTGGAATTTTGAACGAGAATATTCTCTAGATTATTTATGCTCGTTTTCTTATGGAGAAAGGTCCGCCAGACTTTTATCTGTTTGTGTAGACGACCAGATTCTGCCGTCCAACAACTCATATAGACATGAGCCTTTTCTTTCTTTACATGCTCCATTACTTTTTCTCTGTACTTTTCTTACTATAGGAAGAGTCTCTGAGGGCATGGCTTGTGGAATTCTTGGACTATAACTCCCTCAGCTTTCTCCACTTTTGCAACAAGTCTATTGGAATGAATTCCATAATGTCCGACCCATTTTAAGCTCCATTAACTTTGATTAGTGTGCTAACCCAGCATCCACATTAACCTCTCCGTCCTCGCCAGAGTAGAGTGGGACTCAGCTTCTGAACTTTTCTTTTCTCGTATCCTCAACCTTATGGCTTTTCATAGCCGGAGATTGTTAAGCTAACCATGGATGGGTCAAGTTTAAGTTTAGCCTATTAAATTTAGCATTTACTAATAACCCCGCCTCCTCCTATCCGTCCGAATCCAATCCTTTAGTAAGAGACTGCTGGGTATATTTTTGTTTGTCTTGAATGCATCAACATACATGTAAATACTTGCTCCTCCATACCCCGCCCCGCCCTCGTTTCTCCATTAACCTAAATATTTTACGTGTGAAGGTCCCGGTGGTACTTTGACAGGTTTTTGGCAGGGAGTGAAAGTGGGAGCGTATGCACTTTCTTTCCCCTCCTCCTCTCTCTCACCATGACCCAACCACCCGTCCAAGTTAAACGAGCCAAAGAAATTGCTAACCTTTTTCCTGTCCTTGTCTTCTTCTTTACCCATGGCACCATCCAAGAAACGAAGGATCTCGTCTTTGTTGTTTATTGCTGCCAAGTCCTTTGGCGTGTGAAAATCTATGTCCAACGCCCACATGTTCACTCCAAAGTTTACTAAAAATGTTACACACTGGAGATGACCCCGAGCCGCTGCAAAATGCAGGGCTGTATTCCCATAATTGTCACATTTGTCAGCATCTCCCCTGGGAATTAATCAAAATTACGTTTATTCATAGCTCATTACATGTCTTTCTTGGTTTATGTAACTTTTGCTCAAGCTTCAAATGAAGGGAATTATCATTTTATTCATTCGTATTCCAGAATTGAAAGGAGACAACCGGCTTTCAATCTGCCACAACAACCCGCAGTCATTAACTCAAGCGCAGACATCGATCATTTACAATCAAGTCAATATAAATTAGCTTACCCTCTGCTCACGATCAGTCTCAAAGCATCAAGGTTTCCCTCAAAGGATGCCCACAAAGTTGGGGTCATTCCATCTTCATCCTTTTGATTCAAGTCTTTTCTCGTTGCCTCCTTCAAAGCATCCAAGTAGCCATCACGCGCAGCCCTGAACATTCAATTAATTTGCCATCAACTCACATACAGTAATCTTCCAATTTAATTTAAGCTGCACCTTCCAAAGTCTAAAGACATTCCTATTCCAAGGTGGAGCAATGTCCTAATCCATCACTACATTTTACACGAGGATGTGGCTACGCTGGTATGTAAGCAAAGCACGGGGATTCAAGTTGATTCTAAGGTCTACAGTTTTTTATCTCTCTCTTATTAACCACACCACGAATCCATTCAACATTTCATATCTCAAGGTCAGCGTTAATTAAGTTTAACATGAAATCCAGGGAAATCCTCCAACACATATCGCTACTTGATCCTTTTACCCGCATCTTATCAATTATCTGTCAACCTTAATTCCACCAGCTTGCTTCTAACCTTAATGACACTTACACAAGAATTAATCGGCTTTCTCAAAGGATTTAAACCGCCCACTCTCTCCACTACGATTATAAGATTTAAAAATATTTTTTATAAATGCTCCACTGTATTTTGTATTTAGTTAATTCCGCTTTACGGAGCAGGTCAATTTTGTCCTTCAAACGAATTGATTATCAGGAGCACGTAGACGGTTTCGTTAGTGAATGGGCTTTATAAATTATCTTTTCGCTATGGACAATTGGTAGGAATTAATATGCTACTATGCTTTTACTGCTTTACAACATGCTTGATCCGCAGAAGAAGTAGATTGTTTCACCTCAATTAATAAACTACGCTAATTGATGTGAAGTAAGACAATAATACTTACTTGTGAAATCTGTCAGTCGTCATGATGATCCAGTCCCGTTAATTAGCCCTCCACTCACGTTTTGAACACAGGCAAGACGAACACTTTTACCCATCCACAAAAAAACCATCAAGACTAGTGATAACTCATACCTGAAATCAGTAAAGAGTTGATTATTATTATTATTATTCCAAGAGATCTTTTGCGAGTTGCAATCAGAAACACAACTGAATGATTAAACGCAAAGAATAGCGGCAAATGCAAGTAGTTTGATAGAGGCTGCACTGAGACACTATATTATATGGGATTTAAAACAGTCTTTTAAATTTAAGCTAACATGTGAGTCTGTTAGGAGAAGACACTAGAAGTTCACTTGAAACGTTCTAGAACAACATCCAAGCTTGAAAATTCTTTAGATCCAGCGCGTTTCTAGTTTAATAATAATCTTCCTTAGCTTTATAACTGTTTTGCAATACTTTAATTTTAATGAACAAAAGGCTGGCATAAGGCAAGTGACACAGAGAGAAGCAGCAAACCACAGACCATTCTTCTTTTTGCGACTGTGACTGCTATCAACCAAACCAATCATCATTAAATTACGTCATCTGCTATTGTAAACAGTTATAGGAAGCGCGAATAATGCAGCAAAAGCAAGCAAGCTTCTCACCCCCTCATCCCACCTCCCTCTAGTTAACCTTCCCATGCCTTGGACTGTTTTTCCCACGATTATTCTTTGTCCCGTTCTACACTAGAGTTAGCTAATCATTTGAAAGTTGTGCAAGAAAAACCTCAATTATTCTCTACTGTCACTTTTCATTTTAATCTTGAATGAATTTGGATTACTAACTCCCCGCTTACTTCAGGCCTGTCCATCCTAAACATTTGTAAATTACATTGAAATTCGATGAAAATACAGGAAATTATTTCGAAATCCTTAGTTCATACTATACAATAATATATGAATACAAGATAGTGGCGCGGCGGTGGCGAGGACATGACGCTAGGGAATAACTGAATTTGTTTGCTTTGAAAACGGACGGGATCGCTATTATTATTTATACACTAGCTCCACTCTCCACTTTTTGCAGTTTAGTGAATAGCGTTGAAAGAGTAATATTGGAGTTTGAGCAGTTTCCTAAGCGTCAGCGTTTTAAGCTGAAAACATCAAAGCATTTTCTGCCAATCAAGGAATACAGTGCAACGCCTCATTTCATCTGTTACTGGCTGATTTAGTTCCAGTAGTGGATTTTCGATATTTGAAATTTCCTTCCTTGAAATGGCCTCCAAAGACGCCGGCTTTTGGTTTGGGAAAAGCATTTTTCAAAGCGGAAGATACGCAACTACTGAATGGCTTTGTGAAGAAAATTAAGCAATCCTCCTCCTTTATCGTCCTTGAGCTCGTCTTCACGTTTCTTTCTTTGCCTTGATAATTCTTTATCCTTTAACCACCTCTCCCATCTGCTTTGTACGACTTACGCTTCGTTAAGATATAGGCAGGGATTAGCTTTTCTTATTTTCGTAATTAAGTCCCAGAAAAAACCTGAGGATCCCCGTAGAGAAAATTTGAAGGAATAATCTGAACTAAATCCCCTTTCACTTGGTAGTTAAAAGCTCAAGGACCAACTATTCTAAGTGCAGTGTGTTAATGCAAATTATATGCGATTTCTTATAGTGCCTTCTTTCCCTACTCAACTCAGCATTCCCTTTTGCGCTTTTGGCTCCCACCCAGTTTCGAGCACTTCTAATAATCCTCACATCCAGCCTTAAAGTTAGTAGTTAGCAGTGGACTTGGGAACCTAGCAAGCTTTTAGCTTAAACTCGTATACGCTTTTTTTTAAAATCCCGCGCCTCATCTTCTTTTTCTCTCTTACCACTTTGTTCTTCTGTACTCCTTGAAAGGATTAATTGAATAACAAACATTTGACTCAGAAAAGTTAATAAGCTTAATAAGCTTACCTAATTTTTTGGTGAGAAGGTGAAATCCACTTGCTAAACCCACTTTTTCCCAGAACGTTTCACTTCACTTCCAAATCTTGTTTTCCGAGTATAATAATTAGTGAACACTGCGCATGGTGCGAATGAATTTCTGGAATTGGCAATGCTGGAAAATGTCTAGAATAACACTTCACATTTACAACTACCGCACCACGACGACACCACCTTAAAATTGCTCACAAACAGAAAGTCCTGGAGAAGCAACTCATTAAGTTGAAATCCCTGCACTATGGATACAATATATATTAGTGAACTAACTATCGATTCTTTTTCGCATCCTTTAGTTTTCCGCAATCTGTGAAAGATTCCATTCCAATCTGCTCGTAATCATCCACTCGGTCAATAAATAGTTAGATAAAAGCAGGTGAACACTCTTGTGGGAAACTCGCTGTGCCTTTGCTAGCAAAACTTGGCTAGGGTGGTGTAGGAATAATGACCATGTTGCTGCCTTTGATCTTATTATTTCCTTTATCACATGTAAATTACTATCCGATTTTCCCTCTTATCCATTCCGAACAAGGTTTAACCAGAGGAGCAGGGGTGACATGTCAAGCTTGCTTGTCATCTAATCAGAGCCTTATCTCCCTGACGGATTTGAGAATATTCTTCTACTATAAGTCAAAGCTCAGAGCTTGAGTACGCAAGAATTGTCGGTAGCTCACTTTACTGGAGACTTGTAACGTAACCTTCCCCGCTTCTGATGCAACTACGCAAACACAATACAAATTTTCGCACAGTGCACTGAATCCTTTGGGTCTCTCACAGGTTCCGAACTGCCGAAGGATAGGATAAAGTAAGGATAAAATACCCTCATCAACTAACTAAAAACAAATACAATCACGTTGACACTGACACTGTGCAGTTGGAGGATGGGCAACTCCGGAATTCCAATTTGTCACCTCTAAAGCTTTAGGGATTTTGCTTGATTTCCGTAAATAAAATTGCCGGTCCATTGTTTCCACAAAGCTTTAAATTAATTTACTCTGCATGAGGAGGGGTAGGCATGAGCGGTTCAAATCAAGGAGCAATAAAGGTTTGAACTGATTGCAATTTTTATGGAGGAGATGAGGCAAAAGATTTGTTGGGAAAACTATTTGTAGAATTAGTGTGAACTCACTTCCTGTTGTTGTAACTGCTACAACTGCTCCGCGTTCGGGAGCAAGGGTGTACGATATGTACACATTGGAGAGAAATTACGGAGAACAATTAAGCAGCGCGTCCGTATGATTTGATTATTAAAAGAGGAGTGAATTCACCCTCGAATTCTCACAACTTTGGATTACGTCTCATCTTGAATGTGTAATAGATGAAATAAATAAGAAGAGAGGATGTGTATTTTCTCTCCTGTGTCGTACCTTTGTAGGGGCTCTTATACGTGTCTCGTATCATCTGTCCCAAAGCTGGGGAGGGCGTGCAAGTACATTCTTGCCCACCTGAGCTATGTGTTGCTTGCTAACTTCCTGGGCGTAGGACGAGCGATATGTATCATTTGACTCTTTTGGATCAAGGAGGAGACGAGGTGAGAAAGTATAGAGGATGGATGGAGTAGCCGGAGGAAAGCATGTTAAAAAATATTAAAAAACATATACGGGGGAGGATTATTAACATCCCTCTTGTGTACTCGCAGGAGCAAGTCAAGTCTTTTGAGCAAAAAGTCAAAGAGGGATAGGGTGGGAAGAAAGGGATTGTGGTGTTTAAGCGCGTAGAGCAAGTGGATTATATATATAGCATCTTCCTAATTCCCATCCCGGCAATAACCCTACTGTGTATCACCATCACATACTCCCCATCTATTCGTACACGCACAATTCACAACTATTATCGCATCTGGCCAAAAGGGGAGCCGGAAAAGAGGAGCTGTAGCCCAACTATCTCTGAATCTAGCTACAGGACCATAACTCTCCCTTGCCTTGGTTCCGCCATCCAGTGGAATTATCATCCTTCCAACCTCCCCCGCCGCTGCTAAGCGGCAGAGCTATACGAGTTTTTATTCTCACAAAGTCACAAACCATCCAATCCACTGGCCACTCAGAGTCTCTCCGAATACGGCCAGGTGTATTACGGGGGATGACAGGAGGGAGCAAGAACCAGGTAAGAATCAAGAGTCAACAAGAGCAGAGAGACACGGGATTAACAACATCAACACCTGAGCGAGAGAGAGAGAGAGAGAGTCAGAGCGGAAGTCCCCCCTACGAGTTACATAGGACATAGCGTCAAGTTGTATGTTCATATCCCTGGTCTTCTGCTCAGTTTCCTTCGTGTGCAAGCCCGCGAGCTTCAGTCCCGCCACGGCATCAGCCTATTTTGCTTACCTTATGCAGGTGAGGAAGAGGTTATGCATAGCCATTTGGAGGCTACAGGAGACGGCAGTAGAAGGAAACCATGGACGGGGGATGATTTTCAATTCTGCCAGGCAATCTATCCCGCGTACTACGTTACGTACGACTGTATTGTTGCTGGAGCGTTGCGCTACTGCTCACTTGTGATTATTTGGAAAGCTGCAAATATTTCCCAGGTATGCCGAAAACCTTGTATCCAGCATATAAGTATTTCCTATTCCAATCCTCTCATATTCATCGAATCCTCGGAACCCACCCTGTATATGCCTCTCACAATTTAGCCTCTTCTCTATGCCACTAACCTCTACATCCGTTCCTCATCCGCTCTTTGTCAGTATGTCCATACATCCTGAGTATCATCTCCAAATGTAATTGAAATAACCTACGCAACCCAGGCATCCGCCTAGGATGAAACTAACCTTATACTATACAAGTACAGAGCCATCCGTTCGTGCTGCAGTACGTAATATCACATCCCAACCAACCTCCAGTATTTATGTATACTTCCTCCACATTCATAACCATCTCCAGCTGGGAAGGAAGATATACAGGATTTTGTTGAATTTGCAATCAAGCTTATGTAAAAGAAAGCATCAACGAGAACGGATCAGCTTACCTTGAATTGTACTTGACGCTGAAGCGAGGCTTTTTAACTTTCTGCTTTTACACACTGCGAAAAATAAGGAAAAAACGTTTTATCTTAAACATCATATCACCAAGCATTCATACACATCGTCTCCAATTTACTTGGTAAAAAATAAAAAAGATGCGCATGTTAAGTCCTAAGCTTCTTCCTGTAATATGTAAGCCTGAGGAGAAGTGACAAGTTCTTTGTTTTCCTAAACCCCTCCAATTTGTGCATTTTCTGATATTTCTTGCAGTCACCCAAAGGATTACGCTCATCCTTGGACAGGAAAAAGGTCTTCCACAGAGAGAAATATGCTGTATGAGCGTTGCAAGAAAAGGGACAGTCCCGAATATGTATTATTCTTACAGACTATCACTCAGAGGAAGGAAGCTGGGAGGATTTAAGGAAAAGTGTGCGGAATTGTATAGAAAAAAATAATCTTCCGTAACAATCCCAATCCTACCTTAATTAGTCTCTTTTCATAGCTGTCATTTATCATTATAGTCTGCACAATTCCTGAGACACGGGTTCCTACACTAGAGCTAACTCTGTAAACATACGTCTAGCAGTGCTGCTTTCAGTAGCATGATACCATTACGACAGTCCACCATGCATTCTTGATTCCATGTACATGCTTAACTCGCTTTCCCTTTGTGCAGTGATTCTCTTGCTGCTTGTTTCGCAAAATACAAAGCTTGCAAAAAGAATTATCAACTTGCGGAACAAATGGATTTCGGACTTTCTGCCAAAACTTTTAGTGTCCGCCAAAGCTACAGTATTTTTAAATATGTATACAAAGGTATAGGTAGTAGGTACAACCCCGGTGGCTTGTTTCCATCCTTTTAGATTTTGGCATAAATGCCTTTCTCCAGATCTACATCATATCTCCACTTTCTCCCCCTTCCCTATCTCATTTGCCAACCCTCCTTCCTCCGCCAGATCATCCCTTTACGCTTTATTAATTCTCGGATAGTTGCTAAAGGATGTTCAGCGGAACTATCGTTCGCAGTCATGTTTTAAAGCCCCACTAAATAACTACTTCCTTCATATAATCATCCTTTGCAGGAACGCGGCTCTAAAATATGGCCTCGCTTATCAGCATAGCAAGAGGAATTGGTGTGGGAGGTTCGCAGTGTACTTAATCTTTTGTGAAAACAAAAACTCTTTACCACCTCCATATTCTAAATTCTCGAGGAAAATGAGGAAAGTTGTGAAGGAAGGAGCGTTAGTTTGCTTAGAAAATATGTGTTTTACATTTTCCTTTGACATGTTGCTTTGATGTACATCTTGTGTTCTTTCTACTATGTCTAACTCTTGCTGAATCCCTCAGACAGACGTTTGACCAGTGGTGATTCAGACAGCTAGTAATTTTGCGCTGTGGGAATTACTTTTAAATATTTGGCTTACCGCATTCCATTCGTTATTATCATTTTACTTTGACGAGGAGAGTTATTCGGCGGGCAAAGAGAGAATTTAAAGATACATACATTTGGACAAAAGCGCTTGGTTAGGGCTTCCTTGGCTATTTCCATATTTCTATCATACCTTTAGTCTCTTTCCGCTTTGCTTGATTTCCCTTCCATCAGTCAACTTGATCTGATGCTGACTTCCTAAATCCTTGCCATTCATAGGCTCACGTATGCATCTTTCCGGAATCTCGTCATCATTACTCCCCATTCATGGGCCTGATTTCACTCTAATTTTAGTGTCTCCTCCTCTCTACCTAGCATTTTAGCATAGCTGCCCATTTGTCGTCTCTGTATTCTCTCTCGCTGTATGATCTATTTGCCTCAAATTTCTCATCACTCCCCTAACCTATCACTCCCTCCCAAAGAACACAAGGATTTTCTATATTATTAATTGTCATTTCCTCCCTTTATTTGCATTTTCGTCCTCGTAGAAGTCATATGTGTCAGGAATTGTCTACTCGTCCTTATCTCTGTCTCCCGTTTACTACTCTGTGCCAGTTTACTTATCCATGTCAGTCGAAGCTGCCATTCACATCTCATTTCCCGTTCCTCTATGTATATACGTGTTTAGCAAGATAGGAGGGAGGAAGAACTGCGAAACTCATCCGCGCCATTAGAAGTAACGTTGTAAGTTGAGCTCTCCGCTTTTACTCTGCTGTCCAACGAAACTCATCTTTGTTCCTTTTGTGAAACGTAGGGTATGGCATATAAGATAGAAGAGCGGGGTAAAGACTTGCACAAACCTCATAATAGGCATCCATCAGCTCCTAATGAAACGTTAACCCACATCAAAAAGTCCATCATTACCGTCATCAAATTAGTAAATGGGAAATAATTAGGGACCAACATGGGTTCTTTCATCGCGTGCCCTGTATTTTATCTGAACGCTACGTATATACTACATGAGGAATAAGCGACTCAGACTCAAATTACTTTGACAAGATGTAGAAATACGTAAGTTGGCTTCATATGACTAATCTCCTCCTTCCTTTGAAACAACATTATAGGCTACATTTTCCGAGGAAGGAGCGCAAAGACTTGAGACTTAAATAACTAACGTGATTATATTTCCTATTATTCCTTCATCTAAACTCTTCTGCGCTTCCTCTCACCGCATATAAGGGTGGGCAGAGCCAGATACACACTTATACACACAGTAATTGTTAAACGAGTTGAGAAGCGCATCCTCTTTCTACATATCCCTCTTATTTTCAGCTACACTCCTTAATCCATCAACCTTGTCTCCGCTTTCCTATTAAACTTCAGATCTCAGTTGTCTTCTCAGTCAGTTATCCTATCCAAATGATAATGCTTATTTCAAGAAGGGACGAGTTCTCGGATTCACACATTACGATTTTCCGTTATTTCTTGCGGGCAAGGGCTAATAGACTTGGGCAGAAGCCGGGAGCGTAAAGTTTTAGCTGATGACTTGGGATTCTTATCATTTTCTCCGCTTCTTCCTCATCTTATTCTCGTTTTGTACTCCTCTGTATTCTGCAAGACGGTAACGACGAAACGAGAACAACCCCCTTTTTTGTTGAGATGCTTCAAAATATGCTGAAATTATCTCATTAAAATAATTAACTGAGATTATTATTTTACATTTATCAGAAGATTATCAGCAGCGAACTAAATTCAAGCGGCGTTAGCATGGAGGCTCTTCGTTACGCATTCCTTCGCTATTAAAAAATCCTTGCCAATTTTCAAGTTTTTCCATCCCTCATGCCCTCATTTATCATCTTTGAAGGAGGGAACTATTAAGACCATTATAATTTTGCGGAGAAAATCGCATTCATTTTTTGCAACCAAAGGAGCATGCAGTTTAGTAATAAAAGTGAGCATGTCAAAAATTATCGAATTATATAACAAGAAGTTGAGAAACGTTGTAATGCACATTAATTCCAGAGAAAACTCCCAAGATGCATATGTTCACAAATAGCAGATTCGATTATGAGCTCCGGAATTTTTCGAATTCTTGGAACTTTCGAAATTATGCATTTCGTCGCATCCCTCCTAGCCAGTGAATGACATTTGCCTGAAAGTTCAGCCGGTATTAGAGAACAAGAGTAAGTCACTGCTATCAAGTCTGTATAGGCTACGCTCTCTGGTCGGCGGAGCTGTAACCATTATCCTTGAGTTGATGAAATGGCCGCTAGAGCGAGCTGAACGTAGCATAACAACGAATTGTTTTTGCTCTTCCAGGAGAATTTTCTCCTTAAAAGGTAGAATTTAACGCATGTGATTCATCTATGGCAAAGTCAACCAGCTGCATCCCAATGTTTCCTCCCCAAGAGGAAGAGCACATGCTTTAGATGAGAGTTAGAGGGGGGAGGAGATGCATTCTTGGTTTGTATAGCATTTTGTGCATCCTAGGGATTTTTCTCCCTATGACAGAAGAACATGTGCAGTGGCCTTAAGTGCGTGTGTTTTAGCTTATTCTATAAACTGAATCCCCTACCAGGGCATTTCCCCATCCCCCTTTCCTTCATCTTCTGTCATACGTATCCTCCAGGCAGCCGAAGCACACGTTGCTAACAATACTCCCGCACTTTGGCCCTCCCCTTTCCTCATGGTAACAAAAACAAACGGGAGTGGATGTGGAGGAAAATAAACGAGGAACTCTCGCAACCACTCGTCGCTATTTCCTTCCTTTTCTCCTGCCGTCTCTGCAAGGAGAAAAGATGAGTCTGGGTTGCATTGAATTAAGCGACGGGTGAAAAAGTGCATTGCCTAAAACATGTTCCTCTCCTTGTTTTTCCCACACGCAAGCTTAACGCAATTTTATGCTCCTCCGGTGACGGAACGGCTGTGTCGATACTGCCTCTTCGTATCCCAGCACTCACTTCGCTCTTCTGCTTCACTATCATAATGGGTAAAGCCAGGAAAAGGTTGATGAGAATTTGCCACTTGGGATGCACTATTGTGCGTTAGAGCGTTGCAGTAGCTCGTCGTCTGTAGTGTAGATATGAGAACTAAAGGGAAGTATATTCTTATTTTTTCATGCCTCCATTGCTCCTCTTTCATTCCTTTATCTCTTTCTTGCTCTTCTTCTCATTTCTTCTTGAGGCCCGCATATAACGGGAGTTGGTTGTGCTGTACTAGAAGATTGAAACCACAAGTTGTTCAATAATTTCTTAAAAGGAGCCAAGACAACCATAGAAAAGAAATGAGGAATTAAGACGGCTCAAGATTTCAAGCTAGTGCGGAAAATCCAAGGCAATCTTGGTTTTGTACAATAGATCGCTTCGCTCGGAACGAACAGATTACTAGTTAGCCGCTAGCAACAAGCAAGGGAGCTGCGTAAAGCTAGCTAAAAGATACTTCCTACAGCTGTACTGTACGATTCACAATATGTTTCCACAAGTCCTCGAGATGCGAAGCAAGTAAACTACCTCGCTCAATTCCATCTCTCTTCTCTTCTTCTCTTCAGTATCTTTGCTTATTCTAGACTGAAAAAAGGTTGTGAAGAGAATAAAGTAAATCTTTGCTTGGTTCTCCCATAGTCGGAAATTCACAAGATACACACACCGTGATTCCACTACATATCAGCCAAGCCCCGGCACCTTGCCGTGGTATTCCAAAATTTTATTCCTTCTTTGAAGGAATCTTCCTCTCATTTTCAATCCATACCCGGGAGGAACGTTGAACGTATGCATGTATGGAGGATGATTTTCTAGAAAAAATAAATGAAAAACTTGCACTTCTCATGTTCTTTCCTCGCCTAAGCTTATAACAGTATCGCCCATCTCTTCCGATGGATCCCTTCCTTAAAAATTCTTCGAATCCCTCCTCTGCAAAGATGTACACAAGAAGCTGCGGAACACGATCCCAAAAGTCATCTCCTCCGCATCCCATCTTCTCATTTCAGACTTTGTAGACACTTGGACACTTATCCGAGGAAATTATAATATCCAAGAACCGTAAACCCCAAAGAGGTAAGTAAGTAATCCACTCTCCCTATTCCAATTCATTCAGCCTTGTTAACCGCGCGAGACAAACTACAGGAAAATCCCATCCCTCTTCTTTCCTTCGCAGCTACCTTTCTTGAAAATCCGCCGAATACAACGACAATTTCTCCGCTCCTACCCATATTTAGTAATTTAAAAGGACCCATGAACATGTTCTCAAGAGCTAGACTCACCAAACCCAGGCCTCTCTACCCATTTACCTTCGTACATTATTCATCAATCTTACCCGTTCCACATCATCCCGTCCTTATCCAAGATCACCAGAGTCAAGAAGACATCTCTCTCTCTCTCTCTCTCCCTCGTAAACTTGTCATAGACCTTAGTCAGCAATTCTCAAGTAAAACTGAAATTTTGACGCTCAAATCTCGAGAAGAGAAGCATGACTGCCTGACTTTAGACTAAAGCTTCCAGGTCCTTCCAAACTTTTTAAACAAATAAAAGAAAACGGGTGACTAAGTCCAAAGGAGTATTTGTCATCACTGCGGATTACAAGGATAAGCACAAGGAAAGCGCCGGATTGTGGAGGAAATGGCGTAAAAAATCAACATCATCATTCCACTAACGGACAAGATGAACAAGGAAGAATCATCCAGGTGGCATGTATTGTTCTCCGCTGTTGTTCTTCTTTGGGAGTAACTGAAGGAAAAAATACGAGGATTCATAGTTGCTCATATGCAACTATTGTTGATGATTGTATAGGCTGTGAATCATCAATGGCGATTACTGATCACCTTTCAGTTAGCTTGTGCATCGAAAAGACAAGAATGGCAGGGCATGCGCTAACACATTAATGAATGCAATTATGTGCTCCAACTTGTAAAAAGATTACCTACCTGGACAAGAAATGATTGCAACCGCCAAGACAACGCACGCACTCCCTAAGAAATAATATCTCTGGTTGACTAAGAGACATATGCTAAAGCATAGAACCAACAGCAATTCCCCCAAGCAACCAATATAGCCGAGTCGAGACTGAGACGGTGGTGGAGCTAGCCGACAGCAGCTTATCTTTGAGCTTATGCACCTACCCTTGGTAGCATTGCTGCCAATGGGTCGCCTCCTCCTCCTCCACACAGTCCATGTGGAAGCTACACGTCGTGTATCTCAGAAGGAGTTCCGCTGTGGTGTGTACTGGGCCATATAGCTTGTTTCTGCATACAAACCGTGTAAGCACGGGAGCATTTCGTGTAGGCAGAAATCATTTTTTTCCCTTTAAATGCCGTGGAAATTTTATTTCTTGGGGGATTTTCGTATTTTTTATTTTAAAACACATCTTAAGTCTTCCGCACACAATAATCCGGGGTGCAAGGTGCTCTAACAGCCCGGAAATTTTCAGGAAATAAAAATTAAAGTTAGCGGCATCACCAAATTTCCCACTCCCATAAGAGAAGCATTGGGATTCTCACGCGCAAGCAGGTTCTCCGCTGTTGTGGAGAACCGAAAGTTTTCTGAGTTCCCTTTCCAATTGCTCCGCTCAGGAACGTCCCAGGGTCAAGCAGTTTGGCTTGCTGGATAGCTGAGATTGTTTGCTCGATTACATATAAAATTGTTTCTCTGTAGGTCAAAGTGTACAGTGGCTGCAACGCTTACACTGAAAAAAGTCAGTTTTCTTCGGCAGTAGACTTCCAGCGATGCAGCATCTTCGACCTTTGACCTACGAGCATGAAATTTTATTTAACATATAGAAGAAGACCTAGGCTATCTAACAATGCAAACAGCTTGGCAGTGTGACGGTCTTGAGCGGAGCAATGGATAAAGTAAACAGAGGAAAATCTTACAGCTTTTTACTGTCGTAAGTGCCCCACTCCTCGCCTGAGATCACATGGCATACATGTTGTGTATGCGCTGCCAGCCGCTGCGTACAATTCGTATGCATAAATCAGCTACACCGTTTGTCTCAGATTCAAGCCGTTTGTATCTTCCAGATGGACTGCCACACGGCCAACTCTACGCTCATTTAAGCCCTTGTATTTTGTATTCCAACGGATTTGCAGTTAGTGGGTGCAGGCCCGGAGAGTAGCATCTTGTCAAAATCATCTTGCCGTTTCACATACAAAACAAGTACAAGAGACAAAATCAAAATCCCTGTTTATTTCAACAGGTCAAAGGTCAGAATAACATTGCTGACAGTACAAAACCACAATCTTATCCGTAGTTCTCCTCCTGTCTTATCAATATTGACATTTCCATGAGAATCATTGCAGTTCTTTGAATTCAGAGCAATCAGTTCCGAGAAATATCCTCTTTTCTTCCTAGTCTTAATTTAAATTGTGTGTCCGCTTGATTGTCTTATAAAAGGTGGCTGTTAAAGTGTTGAACGACTTGACTTAATCTATTTAGGATTAACAATTAAGAGAACTGTTATCTGCTTCTAGTACTTTCAGATAATTATTTCTAACTCGCAATAATATTGCACCCACCACACCGCAACAACAAAAGAAGTAAACAAGTGTTTGAACAATGAATAACAAAATCTGCTCTATACGATAATTATAAATAATACTAAAAGTAATAACGAGGCGGTGAATGTAAGTTATTTAAATAAATGTGAAATTAGTTAACTGGGCTCCTGTTCCCTGGGTGTATATATATTACGTATATATACAATCAATTATCTGTTTCCAATAGTATAGTGTTCTTCCATTGAGTCCGTGGAATGTTGTGAATGAATGAAATAGGAAGTGATTGATACAATTTGGTGAATCGGGAATGTCGATCTGATATTTATTCTGGTGACGTTATTTGTTGAATGTTTGAAGTGAAATTTTTTAACTGTACACGCTAATGCAAACTCATAATTTATTAACTTGGAGTGAAGGGTTATGTTGAGTTTTTCGGCAAGAATTCGTATGAACGACGGAAACATGGATGGATTTGGTTTCGAATATTAATCAGCATCAGCGTTCACGTTCAGAGTTCGACGCTCCTCTTGTTTATTTCCGCATATGTACATTGGAGAATTTTAATGTGCATGTGAAGGTGAGTTGAGGAGACTTTTGTCAAATATATATTTTCTATTTATCTTATCAGTTATGCATTATGACCATGTGTAGTCAAGTCTGCGGTTTTATTATACTATTTATTAACGCGTCGTATGGAACCAAGTAATTACTAACAAGAGTCTACGTTTGACTTCTAATGTGCCCGATAAGAGGATGCAATCCCAGCTTTCCATCATGTACTGTCCAGGTCGACCTAACACCTTATGCTTCGGTACACGACTGACTCTGTTACAGATCGTCAATCTGATATTCGATATCGTTGAGTCCCTGTCGGCCCATGTATAACAGCCTCGGCTTGAATTGTTAGGTTGAGAACCGCATATGGAGGCTTTAGAGCCTGTCGCCGATTGGCGAAATGCCATCTGCCCATCATTCTGCTATAAGTGAGATGATACTAAATGGTCACCGAAATGAGGGCTACACGTTCTGCGATGGCTAATTAATAGAAACATGAAATTTTGGCAGATATTCTACCCCATTTTTCAGTTTTTACGCCCCTATTTCACGCTCCAATGGTTTTTTCCTCTCGTAGGAGTTAATCCAGTTATGTGGTATTAGGACAGTCTTGAGGTTGAGTGACTTAATGGCTGAGAAAGCTACTTAAACTTGAGCGAGTTGGGAGCACTGTCTTGTTTTGAAATTCACGGTATAGGCGAACACGATACCATTAAAGGAGCTATAACAGTTTAAATGTGTAATTGGGAAGGACATAGCATGAACATTGAGAGTGGAATGAGCTACTCCAGTTGCCGGTTTTATGTCATTATATTACTCTTCTTTTAGTTTCAGCGACGGTATTAATTAAATTGTACCAATTTCCTTCATGTTGTGCCATTATACTCATGTTCAAGACCTCTTAATACTTGCCAGCCTCGTGACCTTTGCTTGAAATCAGTTAGCACGTGTAGTTGAAGTTCTTGAACAAGGGGTCAGGCTCGGTCGGGTGGTCGCAATCCTTATTCTGGATTTTTTAGCAACAGAGCTTCTTCCTTGAGCTTTGGCGGTAGTAAGAGTTCCTCTCTAGGATGTTGCATCTTATTTCCAAAAGAACTGGGTCGATTTTCCCTTGCACTTAGTTGTCATTTTTCATTTTCAGCGGAGCGTGGATTATTCTCCATTAAGTTTGGTACAGGAGGTCATAGTATATTAGCATGCTTAGTTGCCATACGAGACTCCTTGGCATGAGTGAAAGAGACGGAGTTGGAGGTTTAGACGTTGCGTTGCCGGGTTCTTGATGGTGAACCAGATGGTATGGCCGTGGTACGGTTCCTACTTTCTGGGAAAGATAACACTATTATTTGGCGCATATTATTGCAAAAGTAATTTAACTTTTTACGCTTACTAACTCCCCTTTACCTACATTAAATGAGGGATGCCAATTAGTGGAGGTTTAGCTTCAACGGAGCAACACGAAGCCATCTTCTTGGTGCTGAGCCTGAGCTCAGCAGCGTCGCCTCCCTCCCGAGCCCACACCCAGTGTATTTGCTTAACGCAAAATATTCTAACAGCCCTTCACAACCCACATTTCCGCTACCCGAAGAAGCATCCATCTTATAATAATAATATGTAGGAAAGTAAACTCTCCCCTCAAGCATCCTTCCTTCCATGAGTAAAGCTCTCGGTGAGGCAATTCGAGTGTAACATGTAAATGACACCAAATCCGAGGTAGGGCTTCGCAAACATACATGTATATACATTTCCTCCTGTTTTTCACCTTAGCTCTTGTCCACCGTTCTTCTTGCCTTTCCATTAGTGCAGCATTGATTGAGGGACTGAAAACCCTCATCAGTCTTTTCCACTTAGTAAAAAGTATAAAATTAATGAACTGAAGGGGTGGGTCGGAGGGACGGACATTGGTAGTGGTCAGAGTAGCTAGTAAGGGCGGGGAAGCTAGTCCTCTCCTGCTAGGAGTTTGCCAATTTACTAGGACATTGCATCCTCTACCGACCCTTTTGGAGAAGTCCTGGAAAAATCGATAAGGGTTGCTTTCCTTCGGTTGGGTAGGCGTGGAAATAAAAGTTTTCCGTGATCTACTCCCATCAACGCTCCCCGCCGCATAAGTAAACGGGCTTATCAGATTCTTTAGCCGGATTTGAAGGCTGTCGAGAAAGAAAGTTGGATTGAAGTAGGATCATGATGGACATTATCATCCTCCAGCTCTTCGACTGTAACTTTCCTCTGTCCGTAGTATACTTTAAGAGTTCTTCACTCCTCTCCGTATGTACATTACGTATCCACACATGATCGGATCAGTAGTTTGTGTTTAAATCTGTCTGCAGTAACACAAATCAATAAATCTACAAAGATGTAGATGTTTCAAAGGAAGTCACGTAGTTTTAGACTGGAATTGCTCCTCTTATTATATTACTTGAACTCAGACAGAGATTGGCAGACTTAGCTCTGCGCCAGGACTGGAGGAAAGGCCGTTAAAATATTGCCATAACTTTTGTGAATCTCGAACTATGCTCGTGTCTAGCTAGGTGGGTCAGAAAATATGCTTGCTCGCTTATTGCTGGCTAGTATTTCCTTTATGTGTGTTGTTGGTCTTCTGGTGTTGAATTATTGATTTAAGAACGGGAATATTAGTTTTTGAAATAGGAGACGACTTATTCCGCCTCATCCTTCTCTGGTTCCACTCAACACTTATGCTGCAACGATCCATGGGTTTTTGCATCCGTCTTCAAAATAAATCCCACCTCATTTAAATCTGAGTCATGCTGTTCCTCACGCAAATCTATCGTTTTGGGTATCAGCTTTTCTTTCTCCCCTTCCCTGGATGTACGGAGCTAATCTCTGGTTGAGCAGATGCATATTGTCTTGGTTTCAGATTATTATTTTTCTTCTAAGACGCTTATTAAAACTGCGCTTCATTAACTCTCGCATTGGCTTCCCATGCCGGCTTAGTGCCATTGTCGGCAGGGATTGGGAAACCTATAATTACATTTGCGAGGGGAAAAAACCGAGGAAAGCTGTTAACAGTAGTGTGTGGCTGTAAATATATATGACAGTTTACAAGCCATGTGCATCACTTTCGGGCTTTTTTATCCACCGTCGCCCGAACTACCACCTCCACAGCAGTTAGTCCGAGGGGGCTCAGCGTGAGGTTTATGCTCAATCTTTCTCTTCCCTTGTTCTCTTTTGATATTTGCCAGTGTTTTTATTGTCATTGTCAGGAGGAATTAGAGATGGTTAAAACCAGAGGCCTGACTTTGATTCCGTCGCTTACTTATTTATAGGTTAGCCAACCCATCCAAGAAGGATGGGTTGGAAGGGTAGGGAGGGAGTAGTTTTCGTTGTTGTAATCGTAATAGTATTTGTCATTCCGTCATCAAGTTAGCGAGAAATCCTCGTTTGAACAATCTCGAGAGATTGGAAGCTAAAGTTCGCAAAAAAAGCAAAGCACTACTATAAGTCTTGCCCTTAGTGTGTATTTGACTGAGAATGATTGTTGTAGTGAACAAGGTTTTACATCTCCAAGAGTACGGTCACACGACACTCAGTGTCCTCTTCCAATTGTAGAAGCGTCTTATTCTAGATACTTCAATTCAATTACCCTGAATTAACATTCTATTAGCTCGAATTACTTGTGCGCATCTCACTAGCTCGTTCCTTGGCTCGCATTACAGCGAAAACTGTCAACTCTTGATTCCTGGTCTGATCTTCCTTCCTCCCGTTCTTGAGTCTGTACTTCTTCCATTACCGGATGAGCTTTTGAGGAAATTAAAATCAATTATCGCGTAACTTAGAATCCGACTAAAGCGTCCGTCTTTTCCATCATGCATGTATCATTTAAGTACTTTCCTTGAATTGTGGGTCGCCTGCCCCTGTTACTAGAATTCGCAGCAAACTGTCCAACTTGTTACATACAATTTGGTACATGCTCATGCGGCATTATCCTTGGCAATGTCAAAATATAGAATGCACCGCTGGAGGATGCATCAAGACCTTGGGACATGTGTGTACACTGCAACTTTCGAAAGTAGTCAAGACAAAAAAACGACTTTATTTTCACACAGATCTTCCACTCGCTATTTGCTAGCAATTAGCAAATGTCAGTAACTATGAATATCTACTAACTATGTCTATTGATATTACAGATTCCAAGGCATGAGACATGTGGACGTGGTAACTCGTCAAGCTAACCTTCTGCATGAGATTCGTCCACGAACTTCCCTGTGAATGTGACTCCGTGTTTCGGTTTTAAGTATCATGGAGCTTGGTCCTGGTTTCTCTAGTTTCATTTCAGTGGAGCAAGACAAGACTTGTGATTAAGAGGATTCCCAGACTTGTACAAGAAAAGGACAATTCAGTCATGGCACGGACGAGAGTCTGATGAAAGTCTTCAGTTCCAACATTTTCCGTCCTGGTGGTCTTTCCAAGACCAAGACTCTCACAACACAACAATGCTCCTTTATCAAAAAAGTTGGTGTCGTTGTTAGTGTCCTTTAGATAAGTTTTTATACGAAGTCAGAGCTGGTAGCTCTTTTTTATATGAGTGCATTCAAAGAATCCTAAGAACTGGAACGTCATCAGGTGTCGTGTGAGACTTACATTCCCAAGGATGAAGTGAATACCGGTTCTGAAGCTGTAAGGGGAATTGAATAATAATAATTATTGATTCAATCTAACCTAATTCCAATATGAGAATACCAGCCAAAACTGTTCTCTCCTCTTACCTACCACTGTCATTCCCAACGTGTCTGGCAGCATTCTCTATCTTCCTAGTCTTTGTCAAGGGAGAAATACTTAAGGAGCATCTTCATAATGGTACGTAAAACTTTCCTTTTGCCTTTACATGTCCTTCGTTCTCTTAACTAAGCGTAATTCGTCCACCTACCTGGATTCCCTTCAAGCGTTTCCAATCCTCTATATCGATTAGAATTGAATGACAAAACTTTGATTGTGAAAACGTGTGAGGTGAGCTGGCAGTTAATGTTACTCACCGAATGTATTTTTTGGAGCACCGTTTTTTGTCTGGGTATTGACTATTGACTTTTCGCTCTTTTACTCGTCGGTCGTGTAATTTATCGCTTCCGTACTATCAGGATCTAATAGCATTAGGTACGAGATTAACCCATAGGGTATTGATTCTTTTCATCGTGTACTAAGTAGCTGGATAAATGTCTGGGTTTCCGACGAATTCTAGACGGTGATGGAAAATCCAGGAGGTAACGGTGACAGAATCTCGGAGCGATTTAGTTGTCTTAACTTCCTGCTTAGTGTATCTTTTGCTCACGTTCTATATTTCCTGAATGTCCAGTTACAGTCGTGGGGGTTGGGTTTCCAAATCCGTGTAGGTAATACCGAGAGAGAGGGAGAGTAGAACGTAAAGTTAAATGTAATACCAAGGTCTCCAAAACCTGGCCCATGCCCTTCCGTTCGAGCAGATGGATTTTTCCAGTGACTTATTCTATTTTGAAGCATATGTTCTGAATGGTGGTACGGTATTCTTAAAGCTGTTTAATCTGGCGGAAAAAAGAGCCTTCCGGAAATCCGATCAATAGTCTTCCTTACCACGGGCCGTGCTTTAAATTTCATTTCCTCATGGAAGCCTAACGCAAGGATAGGTAGATCATGACACACTTCCGTATTCATATGAGATGGGTAGGAGGGTATTGGTAACACCGGGAAGCATATGTTGAATCTGTTTAAAATCTGCATCAGGGTTATCCCATCATGTGTTCATTCCATACCGTTACCAAACCGTCCCCACCTGCTAGTATATCTCTTCTCGTTACTTAATCAGCTACAGCATAGTTTTTTGTGTGTCTTTCTCGTAGTAGGTAATCAGGGAGAGAATCTTCATATTATTCTCATTTTGGTTATAAGCTTGCCAGAAATGTAGTTGGCTGCATATTGATTGAAAATCTTAGCGGTCTGCTTTGTGTTTGTTTGGATTTCACTCAATGTATTTATTACAATATACTCCCCGTCTCATTAATTTATTTAAACCGGCCATATTTTGAGGATAGATGTTGTAAAGTCACGTGCTACGCCCCATTGCTGCTGTAGCTGTATAAGATTTGATCGTGAAGAGTCACTTGCATGCATGCACTTTTCCAAGCCTCCATCAGCAACTTGTACCCTAGCTAAACACGCACGCTGTACTCCATAACATAAATCAATGCGGGGCCATGTGCCAGCTGATGTTTGTATACATTTCCGCTACCTCCTTCCATCCAACAACTGCAAGCATGTCCTGGAAGCACCCGCCTCATTCTTGTACTTTAATTGTCAATTTCTTCAATCAGCTCCCAGTAAATCATTCGCCTTTAAAAATTATCTTCGTATATTTTCAGATGGGTACAATACTGCTCGACTCTTGAACCTCCGTGTTCTACACAAGGGATCTATCCCCGTTCATGAAACATATCGGCCTGTGAGTGTGCTTTTTAGTTTACACTATCTCCTTAACGCATTTACGTTGTCTGTATGAACTTTTGCAGCATACTTTTCGTTTTAACTTAATGCTCCCTTGTTTGAATGATTTAGGATATCATCGGTCGGCATTTAAAGGAGTTGTCAATCGAAGTTAATTTAGACTCTAAGTCAATATGGGTAGATCTCCGTTTAAACACGTAAGTTAATACAAGAATAAACGATATTGTTATAAGGGCAAGGTTTTCTGCGACAGAAAGCAATATTCGTCTAATCTTTCGTAAACGATCTTTCCAGAGAACTTCTTACAGAAAATTACTTTGAAATGTATCAAAAGGATGGGGTTGACGTGGTTCAAAGGCATACTGCTCAGGTATGCAATATGATTTTCATTTGTATCAATACGAATAGTTATTTCGCTCAGACCAAATGAGATCTCTCCATTTTTAAAATTAGTATTTTCGAGTTTTAACACGAATGATAACGCCAAACCCTAACCACTTAAACGGTTCGTGCATTTATGAAGTTGGCAATGATTCACGATGTGCCAAACGAGAGCGTAGTCTTTTACGCCTATGGCCTATGAAGTGAAGACACGACGAAGCACAATTGAACTGTTGGCTAAGCGCGATTACTGACAGAGGTATCCTTTACGCTCCACACTTGCTGCTGCTGCGAACGCATTATGAAAAATTGCTGCATTTCGTTTTTAGACTACTGATGTTTGCCATTACAAAGGAAAGATACGTGGGCGACCGAAATCATGGGCAGCGATTTCTACCTGTGATGGCATCAGGTAAATAGCTCATAATGCAATTCCTTTTTCTTTAGATATACTAGCACTTATCTTCTCAATGCTCCCGTGTAATACAAGATGAGCCCGTTTGAATTAAGTGGTGCATTACCTTCACGCTATTTCCTTCCTCCCGCTCCTTCATCCTTTGATTTCAGATCAGGATGAATCATGCCTCATGGATCATTATAGTGCTACAAAATTACACCTTGATGGTGGTTTGCCCTGTGAAACTGCGTTGTGCCTTTAAAAATAAACAGGATTCTATCCACAGAATCAGCAATAAAAAGCTAAAAATTCATCGCTGCTTGCTAATGCTTTAACTGCTTCAGTCAAAGCATGTATTTATCCTGTATGTAATCATGATTGTTAATTGTTATTTCTGCTGAACTTATTCTCAGGGGTGTCATATTCGATGGAAAACATGCACATCATTTAGAGCCCCACCGAGCAAGCGATGGAAGTTATTCAAGAAACGGCATCTGGACTGTAAATCTAGTATATCCACATGACGGTGCTCAATGTATGTTACTTTGGGTTTTCATTCTAGCTTATCTACCTACACTTCT
Source organism: Sminthurides aquaticus (assembly GCA_906901655.1). NCBI lineage: Eukaryota > Metazoa > Arthropoda > Collembola > Symphypleona > Sminthurididae > Sminthurides > Sminthurides aquaticus. The sequence goes on from CAJQTT010000001.1 coordinate 3,283,847, forward strand.
TGCAAGCGAGTGGTCGTGACAAGTTTTTTTAATACCGTGGTATATACGTAAATTATTTTAGCAGTCACTTCTGGTTTCAAGAAAAATAGGAACGGTTACAAACGAGAAGAAATTAACTCCTTGTTGGGAGCAAATGTACAGACTGCATCTAGGGTGAGTTATTAAATCACCATTATAGGATGCAAGTGACATTCAAGAAAAAGTTTGGCTATTAATAACGTTTTTAAAGAGAATGAAAGTATAATTAGCCATTACGCTTTGAAAATACTGTCCGAATTGAATGCCCTGTCCTTGTTTTTATTTAGGTTAAAAGAGATGCAAAGACTGAGGCCCTAGAACCTTACAACTCGAACAACAATACTCGCTATGTGGAGATGGTTATTGTTGTCGACAATAAAAAGTTTAAAGAGCTTGGTGGAGATATGCGTAAAACGGTCCAGCGAACCAAGGAAGTATGCAACATTGTCACCGCAGTAAGTAACTCCATTCTGTAATTAACTTCAAATTATACATACTTGAATTTTTCGCTCACCCTCTAGCTTAACCATCCAATTAATTCAAATTTCAGCTCTATGCCCCCCTTAATATATTTGTCGCCTTGGTTGGAGTAGTCGTGTGGAATGAAATGGATCAAATTCAGTTGACACCTAATGGCGATGAAACGTTAGCTAACTTTTTGCGCTACCGTAGAGAAAGACTGGGAGATCATCCTAACGACAACGCTCAACTGCTAACGTAATGATTACTAGAGTCACGAAATGTGACTTATCTTGAAAATGATTCATCATGTTCCGTGGGACATAATGTAGTAACTTTTGTTTTTACAGAGCTATCGAGTTTGAAAAAGGTGTTGTAGGGAAGGCGATGCAAGGACCAATGTGCAGCTACCAGTTTTCTGGAGGGGTTAACTCGGATCACAAATCTCTTCCTGGAGTCGTTGCTACAACTATTGCTCATGAGCTGGGTCACAATTTTGGGCTAGCGCATGATGATGAAACTTGCAAGTGTGATGGGCCTGGTGGTCGCTGTATCATGTCCGCATCTTCAAGGTTCGCGAAGCGTAAAATTGAGCTTCAAACCAAATCCGTACTTTCCATGCATGGGTGCAATCCTTGATTTCTTATGATTTAATTGATTTGTAACACAGTTCAAATAGAACTTCGCACTGGAGTTCTTGTAGCTTGAAAAATTTCACTGAGGTCTTTCAACATGGAATGGATTACTGTCTGCGAAACATCCCGAAGCGGTAATTGAAAATGCCAAGCTCCTATTAACGTATGGATGAGCATAGAGAGTTTGGTAATGATCCCATTATTTTGATAGGCTTTTTGACGGTCCTGTTTGCGGAAATGGATTCACGGAACCTGGGGAAGAGTGTGATTGTGGTATCGCAGATTTTTGTACGAACCCATGCTGCAATGCCGAAACTTGCACTCTCCATAAAAATGCAACATGTGGAGCGGGGCCTTGTTGCGATTTGGAAGTAAGCGATTGTACCTTGGTGTAATCAGGAGTATTAGCTATATCATGCCTGGTTTTCATTTTGATGTAAATATAATATACCGAACACGGATACTTTGTTTTCAGACTTGCCACGTAAAACCGGGAGGTACCGTTTGCCGTCCGTCTTCCAATGTATGTGATCTGCCTGAGTTCTGTACAGGTGAGGGAGAGCACTGCCCGTCCGATGTGTATAAGCTGAACGGAGAACAATGCGAAACTTCCAATGGACAAGTATGCAATAGAATTAATAATTAATGCCTTTTTATTAATAATCTGCTAATAGATGCTAGATATTTAATGAAGTTTTCCTTAATGCAGGCATACTGCTACGAAGGAAAATGTAGAACCCACACAGACCAGTGTCGCCTACTGTGGGGACCATCTGGGAATAGCTCCAGCAATTTATGCTATCAGAAAAATATTAATGCATCTCGAATTGGAAATTGTGGATTTAATTTGGTAAATAAAACCTACAAGGCCTGCAAAGTCGAGTAAGTCATGTTATAATTCGTTGTATCCTGTTTAGTCCCTAGTCCCTATGCAACTATGTTCGTTTTGGCAAGACAGGTAATCTTTTATTTTGAATTTCAGGGATACTAAATGTGGACTGCTTCACTGTAAATATTACCACGAAAAGCTGGAATTCGGCTATGAGCCTGTGGCTATTTTGTCAAACTTCTTCGTACATTTTCAGAACGATATACATGCCTGTCGCTCCGTGACCGTAGATTTTGGAACTCGAGACGTCGATCCAGGGTTGGTACCTGATGGTGCAAAATGTGGGACGGACAAGGTAATTCAATATTTTAAGACCTTTCAGTATAGATGACAAGATAACTATAAAAGTCTTGTTACTATTGTGATGTTACAGATGTGTGTAAGTCAGAAGTGTGTGCCAATTACCAGTGTTATGGGTAACTTAAAATGTGTGGATGGTTGTGGTAAAAATGGAGTCTGCAACAGTAATGGTCACTGCCATTGTGATGATGGGTATGGAGGCTACACTTGTTCAAGTTCAGGATATGGAGGATCTGTAGACAGCGGCCCGTCAATCGATCCATACGGTAACTATTTTGAATAAACCGTCGGAGTCGTGTTTAATGAGAAAGGATTGGCAGATTATTCTGATGTTTGGTATTTTTCTACTTTAGCTGTCTCCATGTTCGCGAAAGCCCTTTACGTAACTTTCGTCGGATTCATACCGTTGATCGCAATTATATCTTTTTACATTTACTACGCAGATGATAACTGGAAGGAGATATGCATCTACGCCCGAGCGCTTCGACGACAGTAAGTGGTTCTCTATAATTATGTGTTCTTGTACAAAAAGACGTGGCAATTTATTTAAGATTAACTTTTGTAGACGTCAAGGTGGACCTAAACCTGATGGAGGATCCAGCGCTCGTGCCATTCCGAATAGTGACACATCTAGCTCATTATCAGGATCTAGTGGCAATAATAATTCGAAGACGGCAGTTCCAGATGACTTTTTCGGAACACACAAGGGTTTTACATTAGCCCCCATACAAAAATCGGATGCTCCAACTTCAAACGGTACGACACCATCGTCACCTTCGTCGTCGGATGTTAGTCCTGTTAATAATAATAAAGGTGCGGAAGTGCTTCGTAATGGTTTTTGCAACAGCGGATCTGCAAATATTCAAAGTTCTACAAATTCGAACGTCTACTACTCACCCGTACCCACGCAAACTGTGAACGAACTCCTTGTCAAGAACAGGAATAATGAAAGACCTTCTTTGAAGTCTTACACTAATAACCTCCTGCAGAAAGGCATGGCAAGGGTTTCCTGGGCCCAGCCGGTTGCGCAGCCCCTTCCTACGAATTCCCCAACTAGCGAAGACGAAAGTTCGACAGGAATAGGTTATAACATATACGAAAACACACAAAGTATTCACTGTGGAGTCAGCAATACCGGAGCAGCCGCTAATGGTTCAACTGCCACAACGAATCAGCGCCAGCCACTGCAGTCTCGCATTCCTTCTCTACTGCCAGCGGCCGATGGGAAACCGGTAGAGAAGTCTACAACAGCGGCTCCCGCCTCTAGGTTTTCTCGAATAGCTGGCGCTTTTCCATTTATGAGGAATTCCATTCGAAATTTTGGTTCCTCAGATGATGCAACAAAAATTAATTCTTCTAATAGCAACAAAAATTGCCCAAATCGCAAGAATTTGGAAATCTCTATGCCTATACTTCAGTCCGAATGCAGTAATGAAGTACCACCATCTCCAAAGTCACGAGGTGTAGTTTCTGCTGCAGTGTTGAAGTTTGAAGATGAAAAAGATGGGAGTAAAAATCCAGGAAGTATCAAAAGCGGAGGAGGACCAGTTGCAGGTCGGTATTGTAACGTGCCGTTAATTGATGAGAGTCCGTCAAAAGAAACGTACTGTGTGGACACCAGTAGGCTACCGAACCTAATTTCGGGCGTGGGAGCTAGTAAAACGGTGGAGAGAAAACCCGTTCTTAGGGCTCACAGCATGATTCAGCCAAGCAGAAACTCTGTGCATAACCCTAACAATCCGAATTTTAACTCACTTCGTAGAAATCGACCGTCAATGCCTCCTCCGAAGCCTCCAGAAGTTCCTCCTCCACCCCCTCCTGTGACCTACAATAATCCTCCAGCACCAGTCAAAGCTAGAAGTGAATCTCCTCCTGCTATAAAACCAAAAAGCAGCTTGCGACCAGTCATCAATACAGGAAACATTTCTTCTATTTTGAAAATGTCATTAAGTCGGAATAACTCCCGATCTCAGGCTTCGCCTCCTTTGCGTCCAGAACCACCCCATACAGGTAATATCAACCGAAACACGGAATCAAAAACCAGTATGGCTACCAGTGGTCCACAGACGCAAGATAAGCAAAACGATAACATTTACGATGAAATTGCGGAGACAAAAAAGGATGCTAAGAAAGTCGAAGAAAAAGTTGAAACGTTATCCACAGGCAGTTCGGAATCAACTGGAGGGTTGCTATCTGAAATAATCCTTGAAATTCAGCAGCGAAATAAAGAGTCGATATATAATTCTGTTGATCGAAGGAAGAAAAAACGAGAGGCAGCAGCCTTAAACGGCGACAGGGACAGGCCAAAATTGTCATATCAGCAGAACAATCGGGCTAATGACTCTACGAAACCGGGTTCAAATAAGTCCTCTCCGAAGGCTTCTCCTAAGTCATCCCCTAAAATGTCTCCTAAATTCAAGTATAAACCAATGATACCGTCATACCCAGTCAATAAGCTGAAACCTGCAGATGTTCCTTCGATTGCCAGCGTTATGAATAATTCCCAGGCTCCGACTGCTACCAACAACCGAAGCCGTAGTAACTCTCCATTGCTTTCAACTCCAACACCTTCAGCGTACAAGCCTATTGCACCCCCCTTACCTGCAGCAAATCCCGTATCAAATTCTGCTCCCCCAATTGGACGACCTAGCTCTCCTCCTGTAACGTCTGGTATAAAACCAATGTGTGCTGTGAACGGTATTCCCAAAATAACTTCATCTCCTAGTTACGTAGCCAAGATTAATTACTTTTCAAATTTAGGAACTAATAAGCCCGATTCTCCTATGAAACCGCTTAATTCGTTAAATTCAACTCTCGGCGAGGGAAGTAAGAGTTTAGTTTCAGATATTTATTCATCAAGCAACGTGAGTGTTCCAGAACCAACACACCTTTCCACTATTCGACCGACTTACGCAAGGCCTTATATAAGTAACAAATCTTCTGGATCGTCACTCGACGGTTCAGACGGTTCCCGGCTGAACAATAGCAGTTCTTCCAGTACCGGAGAGTACGGGACGCTGGGACGAAATAGAAGCAAAAAAGTTGAGGTAGAAAAGCAGGAAGCGAAACCATCTCCCCCTAAGGAAGAAACACAGCAAGGATACAAACCCTTTAATCCTTATTTGAATCGACCTTTGACTTTCTCAACATTCCGACCCCAGTCCTCACCCACTTCGTCTACATCTTCCACATCATCCAATACTGCACCTACCACTGTCACCCCTCCAAAATCAAGTCCCAAACCGATTGAAATCTTGCCTAAAACTTCGGCAGCAGCAAGTCTGTCTACGTCTCTTTATACGAAACCCACTTTAGTAATGGACACTGCAAAGAATAGTGTTCGGCCCCCTTTGACTATGGGAATCAGTAGGTCCCCTGCACGTGTTGCTCAGTGAGCGCTTGATAAATTTTCTTCTCAATGTTCAAATCCTGTTAGAATACTATTGCGTCAATCCTTTCTTTCTTACAGTTTGCTCAAATTTTACGGGTTTTTATTCTACTCTCCCAGTCATCCCGGAAGGAGTTGCTCTGTGGTTGTTACTTTTGATAATTTATCCTTCATAGGTTGTGCTCGAAAGTATCAGTCAGAACTGGGCGTACAATCGCTGGCTAAACTTTTTTTCGCCATTTTCTAGAATTGCTTAGTTTTCATCGGTTATGTATTTACATAGACAAATGTTTTGTTAAGTTTGGATTTGCTGGATCGTGTAATTTTTTAATATATTGAACATATCCAGCGCAAGTCCTGTTACATACCAGCTATGTAGGCCAAAAGACGTTCTGCTTGTTCGCATGCATAAATAACACGTCCGTATGACATAGTAATTTTGCTATAAGTTTCACTAATCCGCAGCTTTTTACAGGGATACAAATTATCAGATGTGCGACAGTCAAATTTTTATACAAGCCGCTGGGCTAGTTACATTGATGATCTGTAGAAGAACTAGGAATATTTTCTCAACGTTTTGTACTTAACAATTTCTGATGATTTTTGATTTTTGCTACAAACATTTAGAGCTACTATATCAGCTAAAGAAAGATCATTAAATTTTAGGTCCATAAACGAAAAATACAATGTAGTTTTAATCGTATTGGATGTATTTGTAGAATGCTAATTAGAGCTTGAATGTACTTACAGTAAAAATACTGTAGCTTTCATCCAACACTTAAAAATGATAATATCATTTACAAAGTAGTCAAATGTGTAGCTGTTATCTTGCAAGTTTATACACAAATATCATCTAAAGTATTACTAACCCTGTCCATCTTTCTGCACATGAGTCTTTTTGCTCTAAATTTGTTGCTGTATATATAAATTTCCTTTTCCTTCTGTACATATTTTGTAAACTGTAAAACTCATTCTTCGCGGCTGATTCAGAAATATCGTTTAACTTCGCTGTATCGCTCTATATGTTAGTCAAGGTGAAGCATTTGTTTGCGCTCTCCAGTCAGGTATATTGTAAAGCGGCGGCTACATCAACCTTCAAAAATCGGTTCGCTCATGCTGCTAGTTAATCGATATACCCCCAATTTTTCATACCAAAAATTAATTATAGTCTGCACCTCTGTGGCAGTAGATTGTTAGTAAAACATTCTTATAGAATTTCTCAGTCCATCCTCTTCAATCAATTACTCCACCGTTTGTGTGAAGATCCTCCACCCTGATGAAGATCTGGTCTGACAACTCATTGCGTCGAATTCTAATAGTTACTTCGCACTTTTGCGGAGAAGTTCCGTGAGTTACTTCATGTGCAGCTGTAGTAAGATAGTATAAGTGACTTCTAAAATTGTAATTGATCGTACACCCTCCTCTTTTATGACTAGCGTGGTGAAAAGAATCGAATACGATGATCAAACTAAATGTTTATATTTACGTTATTCAATCGTTTCCTTCCACATTCTAATGCTCGTAATCTGTGCAGCTACTTCGTTGAATAATAGCTCTTAAACAATAGCATTTTGAATGAGAAAGCTTAACTGACAAAAGTAGTAAGAACCTAGAGATCGAACGCTACTGGAAAGTCTGATAATGCGCACTGATTGCGCTTAAGTTTGTGTATTTTTGCATTACTTGATTCTAATTAGGGCATTTTGAGTAAGGAATCAATTGCCCACTACCAGTCAGTAGACGTTTACTATATGTATGAAAGTGTTGATTCCTCACGATACTTACAGAAATGTTATCCATTAGTTTGTACGTGCTGAATGGAATTGATGTATTGTTCAAAGCGCCATTAGTTTTTCTTTGGCAAAATAAAGTATGTGTTTTAACGAGTAAATGTATGCCGTTTAGTTTCTTTTCAACACCAGGTGAAGCCTGTGCTAAGTCTCTGCCCGATTCTTTCGCAACATTTAAGAACATACCTTAGCTGGTTCATTTATTACGCTACAGCAGAACCCTCCAAAAATACAATAGGAAAAGGTCAAAAAGTTACATATGTGATGAATAACACTGAGATTAAAGAATATCGATAAGAACCTAACAAATAATAACATATAACTTGCGTATGATTTGCATTAATAATTGAAGACCTTAAACTATTACACATGTGTTGTCATAGATGCTAGTTAGATGATGATGCCAGAAGAGCCCATGCGGGAAGATAGGCAAAAAGCGTAAAATTGGATGCAAGAAATGTATAGATAGTAAGGAAAAATAATCACATTATCGAATATACAGCCGTTTCTCTCTTTCTCCCACATTAATTGACAAGCATAATTAGTTAAACATTAATAAATAAATCACCAATGAGAGATCATCCCAAGCTATGTCTAAAGGTTTGATAATAACGCGCAGCTTCAGTTGTTTGGCAATCACATTTCCAAATTCCTATGTTCAACACCAAAATATGGAGCTAAAATATTTGCTTACCATATTAGAGCATTAAGTATTAAGAAGACAAAAACGAAGTTTCAAAGTGTCAATATAAGTACTCCTAATGGTCTCGTATCGTGTAGTTTCGCATGTAAACCCTAAAAGAACTAATGTGAAAGTCGTTGAATGAGCGTCACACAAGTTTTTCACAATAATGCAGTCCTCTCAAAAAATAGTTTCGTCATACAAAAATTGAAGACTTAAAAATTTGTTCGAATACACGAATAAAGTTTTGAGTAATACCAAAGAATAAATTACCACAGATAATAATGGCGAGTAGATTCACCTGAGTCAGGTGTATTCTAAATGTAAGAAGTTGTGCCTCAAACAGTTACTCATGAGGTAACATATACTGAATTCTCATTCTACAAATCAAATAGTCCTCAGAAAAAAAACTTAAAACTGTATACACGCCTTAAGCAAGTCAATCACAACTATGTTACACACTTGACAAGCGTGATATACCCTCAAAATCCAAATTATGGTCAGCATTTGAGTAACAGAAATCAGAAGCTCACAGACCATGAAAATCTCAAAAACTATTTCAGAAGATTCATGTCCTGTTGCATATCTACACACTTATATATATTCATAACTATGTCATTGTATTCATAACTATACAAGCAAACCACTTGAAGGACTCATCCCCAGATCTAGTCGATCAGTATGCAAAATATTTGCGAAAACTTCGAAATATTCAACGAGTGAGCAAAAACCTGTTACCGCACTCAAACTAAAAATATATATGTTATGTCTTCTTCTCCTTAAAACTTACGCATACCCCATAGTCAGGTGATTAAGATCTAAGATTCTGAAACAGTTCCGGAATTGTGTTGTTGATCTTTGGGAGAAATCATTGAAGTAACGTGTTCCGCTACGAAAATATTTTGATTAAGTTGGTCATTCTCGTACTCCACAAAATCGTCGAACAGACTAGGCCAAGCTTCCGTATCATCATACGAACTGAGATCAGTGCCAACAGTCTCCACAAAGTTGAGAAACATGTTCCAAGTATCGCGCGGAATTCCTCTGATGAGCGGGTGGGCTTGAAGGAAACGAAACCATCTTTCCAGTACGGGTGGTTCTCTTGAAAAGAACACAACTCGCCACAAACTAATAGCCATATCTACTGGTAAAATTCTTTGTCCAAGATCAGATTCTAAAGCAAACTTGAAGGCGAATCGGTACAAGTCTTTGAACTGTGAAGCATCATTCAAGGCGTCAGCTGAAGATTCAGTTAATACGTTTCGAATTCCTTGCACAGAATCAGTTTTTAAAGTTCGCATTCCACAAATAAATTCATCTCGAGTAAATCGCCACATTTGCTCTGCCCCACATTTCCAGGCTAATACTAATATTTCAAAATCCTGTGGCTTTAGTTCCAAATCCTTGCAGAGTCGCTCTGTTCCTTCGGCTAATATACTATCTTCGTGAGGATCCTTGTAGTGCTCAAACATAGCTGATATTTTCAATTCCGAGTAGGCATTATTATTATCGCTGCAAAATGAAATAAAATTAATTACCTAACGGATAAAACCTCAACATTTTTGTCATTATCTTGGAGGATTTGGGTAACTTACACAATAGAGGCATTGAACTGTGCAGTTTGAGATGCTTTCCTCTCCTTGTCAGTGCTTCCGACGCGCCCCAACGGAGGTATTCGATTGTAGAAAGCCTTTTTCTCGGACTTTTGACTTGTAAAACTGTTAGACATATCACCTGATCCGTGATGATTAGAACTACTCCCATTCATAATATTTACGCTTTCAACTCGAACATTGGACGAGTAGTCACTACGAACAGCAATATTTGATATATTTGAACCAGCTGCTTGGAAATCTGTAAAACATCAGAGCAACACATTTCGGTTACAACAAATGTCAACCATTAACACTAGCTTAGCAAGACTACCCTTCTTAGTAAGTAGTTAGTTCTTCTACGTAGTTCCAACAAACAGCTTTCACAAATCAACATAAAAACTTCCCGTGACTGTCCTCTCAATAAGCACTCGCCGGCATTGGTACTGCATACGCACATTCTTCCGACGAAAATAAGTATTAGCAACAAAACAAGTCAATTGTTCCTTTAAAATTAACTCAAAACAGTCGTGTGACTTCACAATTCTATAGAGCGAAAACAATTAATGAATGAGGATCTACCTCCCGAATTACCTGTATTTCTTCCACTCATTTGCGAGTCTCGAAGTTCCACCAGCTCATTAGTTGGTCCTTCGTTACATGTAACGCAGTTTCCCATTTCAGAACCAATGCTCCTTCCACGGTTAAATCCAACCAGTCCAACACCTCAATCCAGTTTAACTTTCCAGTGTTTCCTGAAGAAAACAACAAAAACCATCATAAAACATTTAGAACCGCTATGATTCAAAAGAGAGAATAATTCCATGATCCATCCCTCCCCGAGCTCATTTCAAATCATATCAAACTTGAGATGGACTCATTACGTGTATAATGTTCAAGAAAAACGTGTTACTCACATCCTCAATTCGCGTACTTTAGTGGCAGCCAGAAAGCTTCTTGATGGCTAAACATCATACATTTCTCGAGCATCCATCATCACAAATCACAAGGTATATCTGTAACGAATTTAAAATGTAAGCTTTATCTTTCCAAAGCACAATCATTGCCACAAAATCAAAATATCCGAAAAACTCATTTCCTTTGGCTTAGAAAAATCGCTAGCTCTGTTTTAAACTCCTCATCGATAGCCTCTAGTCAAACTTTCTTTGAAATCACACTCATCTTTTCATTCAATCTCCACCCTCGATTCGTGGAAATAAATCTTTTCAGTTGCAACCTGTAGTTGCCACCTTTCTAAACAAATAATTATTACCGAATACAATTATTTCAAAATTCATACACCTCTTGACTTAAATCATAAAAAGGATTCTTACAACGCAGAAAGATGCAACATACAACGGAGCTTACTCTAATCAATTTTACGTCTCACCTACCCACCCACCTAACCAACCTCCTAACTACGTTATAGGTTTATGATATTTCGAACATAAACGTGGTTTTATAACAAAAGCTCACTTTAGTGTAAATGCATACTTCTCCACGTAATGATTCCAGTAGCACAACTTTGAACTTACATATCCTATAATCGGTTTCACAAAACTCTTGAATTTTCCTTAAGATAGTCGATACTTTCTCGATGAATACCCTGTTTCATTAGAAGCAATAATTATTTCCTGCCCGAATTCAAACAGTTTCAAAATTTAATTGACTGATACTCACGTAATTTTGTTACGCACATTTAGAAACTAATACAATCGTTAATATTTTTCTTCTCACCTTTATCTAATATTTCCTCTACTTCTCAGTCGGGAGTCAACTCTCTTCGGCCTTATTCCTCAGAATTCCGTCTGCTTCTCCTTGCGGAAAATTTCTTGGTACGAAGAATAATATTAATATTAATGTAATTAGCGAGGGATTTAATTCACTTCCCATCATCTATTATCTTTCTTACAAATAAAATCCGAGATTCAATTCTGGTGGCCAGTAGGGACGAGAGCACACCATTTCATACCATACCACCCAGGAAGGATACAAGGAAACTTTTAGACCGCAGTCCCAGGCTAGAGCAGGTAGCAAGGCTGATTCGCCCAGGCTCAGCTGCACAGACTTTATTACGGTTCAGTTGGCTACACAACACAATCCTCTATCTCAGGCAGTAACAAGGATGCTCGGTTTGTGATTTCAGGATATCACGGCTCCCGTGATATCTGTTCACTAGGTTGTGATATATCACACAGTTAGTGATATTGCAATTTTAATATCACAACCTTAGCTAACTTCAGTGCATGTTTTAGTTGAGATGCTGTGGAAATTTTATTTCTTGGCGGATTTTCGTGTTTTTTATTTTAAAACACATCTGAAGTCTCCTGCACACAATAATCCGGGGTGCAAGGACCTCTAACCGCCATAATTTTGAAGGAAATAAAAGTTAAAGTGAGCGCCATCGTAGAATTTCCCGCTCCCATAAGAGAAGCATTGGGATTCTCACGCGCAAGCAGGTTCTCCGCTGTAGTGGAGAACCGAAAGTTTCTGAGCTCCCTTTCCAATTACTCCGCTCAGGAACGTCCCAGAGTCAAACGGTTTGGCTTGCTGGATAGCTGAGTTTGTTTTCTCGATTACATAAAAAATTTAATCTCTCTAGGTCAAAGTGTAAAGTAGCTGCAACGCTTACACTGAAAAAAGTCAGGTTTCTTCGGCAGTAGACTTCCAGCGTTGCAGTATCTTCAAACTTTGACCTAAGAACAGGAAATTTAGTTTAAAATATAGGAGAAAACCTAGGCTATCCAACAATGCAAACTGCTTGGCATTGTGACGCTCTTTAGTGAAGTAATGGATGCAGCAAGCCGAGGAAAATCTTATGACTATTTACTGTCCGTATTGCCCCACTTCCGGATATCACGGGATACGTGATATCACGTGATATCATGTGCTTGCTAGTACTACAAATATGTGACAATTATATCACAGGGTACGTGATATTTGTCCTTATTTATGGCTCTTGTTCTTGCCTGTATCTAGCCACCACACCGCATAGCCCATCATCACATCACAAAGAATCTCATGCAGAAGGAAATGCACATTGTGTATATGCCTTATGTCCACGTAAAATCCACAGTCAACACAAGATGAACAGAGACAGGGAGACGCACAATATTATTGTACGTTGCACACACGGACTGGAGTAGCAGACAGGACGGGCACTAGACCAAGGGGAAGAAGATGATCATCTTACCCAGCTTCTCCTTACTTAAACTAACACTAGTACATACACTACGATAACACAATAATAACAAAGCAAAAGCTAGAAAGGGAGATCTAAGACCAGAAAACCCAGGTGTGTTTAGGATCCTTTCTCCTCTTCTTACTTACCAAATCTCATCTCCTCTGATTCTCATGCACTGCACACCTTTTTCAGTTCGTTTGACCTTTCTACCCTCATCAGATCAGAAGCTCCTACCGATCCACACCATCACCTACACACCGTCCCTTCGTTGACCTACTGAACCTTAGCCGTCTCCAGTTCCATTAGGTTAGTACCATTGAACTCATTCAGGTCAACTACCAGAAGAAGCCTTCTTTTTGCATGATTTTAATTTTGCGTCTGGTCTGATGTTGTGTGAATTAGGTGCCGAGTAGCCGGGCAAGGTTCCGCAAATTTTATGGTATAAATTCCTAGCTTGTTTTTCTTTCTTGTTGATCTACAGTAGTTTTCTCTATGGGGGTTGTGTAAGTCCTGGAAAACGACGCTAAGCTCGCTGTTACATGCGGAGGAGAGATTTAGATTTAAGATTTACCTGGAGAGATGAGATGGTGATGGGAGGAGAGAAACGTAGTGGTTGACTTCGTCAGAGGAGTTTCGAAAAGAGGGCATCCCAGTCAACTTTCCCGCAGGTCTGTTTACTAAACCAACCACCCTCATCCTATACACTGACTTTCACCGGCTTTCACCATGGTAAAGTGGTACTCGGATGGTAACCTTCACCTTGGGCCTACCCTAGCAGACAAAATTATACGAATACGAAAACCGATAAGAATGGCCACTTTCCGATATTCGAAAATCATATAATTTTCACTGAATTCGTATAAGTTCGTATAATCTTCTTGGATGTCGTATAATCTCGTATAATTTGTATATGTTTTCGTATAAAAGCATATAATGCGAGTAGAAATTACTATTTTGTTACCATAGCTGGTCGGTTTTATGCTAGGATTTTCGAACGTTATTGAACTGGAATCGAAATATTGACTTCCACCGCGACTGTAACGGTGTCGTTAGTTAATTTTTAGACGCCAGTGGTATGGAATTGCTTCATTGCATTTTTTCCCACCTCTACGGATAAAAATAGTGATAGTATCGCACAGTCGAATATCACATTTTATAGCAGAAACTTACCACTTTATCTGATTTAATTCACGTTCAGGCATAACTTCTGTGTTCAAATACTTCGTTATTAATTCCGTATATTTACCGGCAATGAAATGATTAAAAACGCAGTTCTTTAATTTAAGTAAACGATTAAATATTAAAAAATTAGACTTGTCTAAATGTACCCATATTCCGATTGTATATTTTCAGAGGAAACGCATGTATTTGCAACAAAACTCAGCTTATTTCAAACTTATTTTCAAAATTGTTTGTAAATATTGGAGTTCGTATATACAAAAATATATAATTCCGTATAATTTTGTATACGAAATCGTATATTATACGTGATTATTTACAATCGTATAAACAATGTGTACGTTTTCGTAGAATACCGTATAATTTTGTCACTGAAGTCATAGAATTCCGTATAATCACGTGACAAAATGGCCATTTTTGTCTGTTTTCGTGGAATACCCAATATCGGAAAGTCAAGAGCTTGTATGCTAGGGTACTCATGCAAACAGGAGGGCATGGAAATGAAAGACAGCTAAGGCTCAGGTATGCTCTGAAGGTATGCTTGGCTTGCAATTGAATTTTTCCTTAATCTCATTCCGGTTGGTGAGGAATTCTATAGCGGGCTTTAATGGGCCGTTTGAGATGAGATGGATTTGGGATGGTTAGCGTATTTACATGTTTGAAGGAGAAGTAGGCGAGAAGATGCATAATGTATAAGCAACAGCGATAGCATCTTTGCTTGATTAGATTCATTAGCCTTCTTAATGGCCCTAGAGAGATCGAGATTACTAATGGCTTCTATAAATGAGTAAGGTGTTACAGTCGCGATCGTAGAAAACAGAAGCTCTGATCCAATTCCGAATTTACTGTATCTATATCCAATCAATTTATTGATGGCTAACAGGTATTTGAAAGTGGATAATGTACTTCTGTTTTTGCTTCGAATTTAAAAACCTTTTCCATCTCCAAATCGTCAGCTTGTATCCCATGATCTACAAGATTTTTCAATCTCAATCTAGTTTCGTGTTAAACAAGACGATATCAGCAATAATAGTTTATGGACCGTAGCTGATTTTAAAAATCAACTTTGAAGGCATCGTGGCTAGGCTAAATTCAAAAAAAGGGAACATGTTTTTCTGCTAAAACGGAAAGGAGAAGATAGGAAATGTTCGTGAATTTTCGTCTTGGTAAAAGTTGATACCACATTCAGTGAAAACGACAATGGGGATGGATGAGAGAAAGCAACTATCGTCATCTAAGACAGCACATGGACAGGCGAAAGAAGAGTAAGACAAAGAGATATTCTAAACTCGACTAAACAACTTTGGGGTAGGGCATCATAATCATCTTTTGAAATGTAATGTAAGATGCGGAGATGGTTTCATTGTCCATATTCTGAATTGCTATAGGCTTTTAGTTACTGTTTTGATTCTGTTAGTTGATGCTCTAATTGGTGATTATAAGTATTCAACCGGAGAAAGTTTAAGCATGCTGATAATACTTTAGTGGGCAAGGTGAAAACATTCTCTGTGATGACTCTGATTTAATGCCTGGGGCCATGTGTTGAATATCCTTCTCTCCCACAGACCTGTCACACGATAGGGTGGTTGAGGTTGGGAGAGGAAGAGGATTGCGCCAGATGGATGTATTATATTAAGATTCTCTTGTTTTGCAAAACTTTTCCAGTTCTTTTAAGATGAAAATAGTACTATGCTTTCGCCGCACTTTCTCTAGGTTTCTCTTAGTCGTTGTCTTCTCATTTCCCCTAGGAGTTAATCGTTCCGTTTAGACGTACATACATGCCTTTGATTGATTTTAAACTCAAGACTGCTTTTCTCTTCTGTAAGTCTTTCGTGCAGTTTCACAAAGATTTCTAATGAGATTTACAAAAGATTATCTCAATTGAATTTCCTTCTTTTAGTCTCGACTCTAGCCATCATCTTATCGAGCCTTCCTTCCGTTTCGGATTTGTACATTTTACATATGTACCGGAAAAAAGAGGACGAGCTTTCTGTACACGACTCTCAGGAGAGTAATTCAATACCTGGAATCAATACTTTCTCCATTCCCCACAAATCTTCAACATTACCATTCCTTCTCCTCTTGCTCAATATCTTCTTTGGTGTTCTTCTTTCGCCGGATTTCATAAAAAGAATCAACCGTAGAAAACATTTCAAACTCGAGATTAACGTAGAGGTTTTTTATAAATGTATAAGCCGTTAGTAAGGCACATTTAGCGTGGGAATTGAAAGTTAGACGGAGGGGAGAACGAATCTAGGGGAGAGTGGAATCTGCATGTACGAGACTCCACTTGTTAGTTTACTTTCTCCGCCAGACTTTCCCACTTTCTATGACTAATCAATCCGAATTCTCGAAAAAGCCTCATGCGTGGGCATCTTCTCTTTATCCTTGATGTTCCTATTGTGAGGATTCACTTATTAAGTGGCAGGGCCACTTTATAGGTAGCTTCGTGTTCGTCCGTCCGTCTGTGAACACGATAACTCACGAACGGATGCAGATCCAGATACATGCATGGGACTTGCGGCATGACATGGACTGTGACTTCCGCTGGAAGCCTATTGATTTTCGTGACCTTCTCTGCAGCCATTTTGATTCTATGACCTCCCTAATACCCAGTTACCACGCTACAATGCCTCGTATACAGAGTAGATCGCTTTACCCACAACTACGCAGTTACCACCCCTGCGTGCGGGATTTGCTTGTGGGCTGCTTCTCGCAGTCGTACTGAGTGCACGTGTCCTCAACGAGTCATTAGGCCAAGGGCGCAATACGAGATGCGTCGTTAAGCCTATTGCTACATAATGCTAGAGCACTTACGTACAACATTCAAAAACAAATGCTACAGCGTTCTAACAGTTCTAGAGCATATGTAAAACCAATACAGCAGTTGCAAAGCATATATGCTTAAGCATCGTTGTTGTTACAAAGCATGGAACTTAAGCCTTTTAGCAACTCAAAGCATATGCTACAGCATTGTTGCAATTCTTAAGCATATGTTAAAGCCTTGTATCAAATACTAAAGCATACGTTAGAGCCTTGCAGTAATACCAAAGCATTGTTACCATTCCCAAACATATACTAAAGCATTGTTACTATTCTAAAGTATATGCTAAAGCATTACTACAATTCTAAAACATATGCTAAAGCATTGTTACAATTCTAAAACATATGCTAAAGCATTGTAACTATCCTAAAACATTTGCTGAAGCATTGTTACAATTATAAAACATATGCCAAAGCATTATTAAAATTGTAAAACATATGCTAAAGCATTGTTAAAATTTTAAAACATATACTAAAGCATTGCTACCATACTCAAACGTATGCTATTATTACTTAGCCTGAATAAATACGCCTTATTCCTGCCACTTTCGTACACCGGTGCGGTTTATTTTCCCTCAATCTCTTATAATTCTCCTCTACTCATCTTCCATTACTTATAACTTAGTGCTTCTCCAGCCGCATGTTCTTCTCCTCTACCAGATAGTAGGTGGACCTTTTGGGATTTACTTTGAATTCTTTCTCGCGTTCATGGTTCTTTCTCCTATTTTTTCACTCAAAGAGTAGATAGGATCAGATCGCTCCCAATCAAATTACTTTGGTGTGCTCTCTCGCCACAAAATTTAATTTATTCTTGACATATGTATTCCGGAATAAGTAACTCTGAGCAAGTGAGTGAAAAGGGGAATAGAAACTGTGACGAGACGAAGAGAGATGATTTTGACACACATTCTGCAACTGACCTTCAACCTTGAACTTCTATAAATTAGCTTCCAGAATGAGTATTTAATACATCTAAGACGCAACTAAACTACACTTTGAAGCTATCTGACATAATCCTCCACTCCCCAATCAAATATACTTATGAATAATTCTAAATTCTTTATAGGTTTAAATCCAGCTCTAAGGTTCTAGAATAAACTTACTAGGAAAGACTATGTATAATATGATTTCAAAGGAAGCGCTATCTGCTCTCTCCTACTTTCTCCTCAGGCTTTTCACCATAATAAGTTTCTCCTTCCGTCTTTTCACTCCCTTGTTCTTCTTTTGAAATTTTTCACCATTCTTCTTCTATCCACTTTCTCTTCTTTATGGTCTTCGTCTTAAAGGAATGTGGATGGTGGATCGGCGTGATGTTTGATCTGGAGGGAATTTTCTTGCCTCTAAGTTTACCATATCTTTCTTGTCCTTCCTCGCCCTTCTGCCTGCCGTCGTCCCCAAAACTACCACTCTTATTCCCTTTCAAATACATTCAAAGCACAAATCCAATTCCGCTATCAAAACACCATCACAAATCACAACTCTTTCAGCACCTCTAAGCCCCAACTAGAACCGTTGCTTTTTCGTTTGCTTAACGTACGCGAAACATTCGCTTCCATATAGTTTTTCTCCTCGCCTAGTGGTGTAGGAAAATCAAGATTTAAAAAATTGTTTTGCATTGCTTCTTCAATCTCTTCTTCTCCTGTTGTGTTGTGCGGCAACTGTGAAGTCAAGGCAGGGGTATCTTTTCGTGAGCATGTCTCGCTTGGGATTTCGGTTTGATAGAAATTCTTGAAGCTCTCTCACTTCCCGAAAGCACTGAGCTGGAGTAATGCATCTGTCAATGATGTTAGACTTTTGGGAGGCGAGGGAAAGCATTTACTATTAACTTTACTTCCCTTCCCTGAATCAAGCCCGGCAGAGGTAGGTTTGGATGCTGCTTTGCTTGGAGGAGATAAAACGTCTTGTGTGGAATTGTGGGATCGTCACGCTTGCAGAATTGCAAAAATAGCTATACTCATTTGTTGTATGCGACGTAAATCAGACGATGAAAGCTTACAGATGTGTGTCATAATTTATTTTCCGCACCTTAAGATTCTGCTGTATGATAGCTTTTTTGTACTGATCTATACGGGCGGAGTGATGATTGGGACATTGGGAGGACAGAGTGACTGAGTATGGTTGTGGTGCACTCTGGATTTCACATTTGCGTATTGATTCATCTATTGGTGCACGGGGGTTGGTAGCTATGGATGGAGAGATTCGAGATTTTTAAAAATGCAATTTTTTCGCTTCTTTCTGGGCGGCTCATCTGACAAAGCCCACTCCTCTCGGAGCTGTCACCATCATCAATCAAATACGTCATCAGAGCATGCATAGTGTAGGGTTCCTAAACCGGGAGAGCGATTCCGATATCGATAAAACAAGAATATTAGGCCCCGCTGCTACTGTTCGTGAATTGTGATGTTGGCATAATGCGGTGGGGTCTACGGAATATTGAATAAAGCAATGGTGGCATCACTTCCTGCTCGGATTAAGGTAGTAATATAATCCTGTAGTTGCTAGCGAAATTCATTGACATTCTCGTCTTTTTTGAATCTTCTCGACGCTCGATAACATTTCTTTTATTTTTGTTCCCTTTTATATCCTCCGTGGTTGCTGGGGTTACGAGCGGGAAATACCTTTTCACACTTTCCTGGAAAGTTACCCGAGGTAACATAGTATTTTTTCCGTTACTTCAGGTGCCCTGTTTTTGGTTTTTTGGTGCTTGAGAGTGTATGCGGTAAAATCCGGTATTTTCGGCTTGCTTATATGCTCCTCACGTGAAAACTTGCTTAATCCGTATTCACATGAATCTGGTTTCCTTTTTGGGTTCATGCAAAAAAAATGGCTTCCATTCCACACCTTCCCTGGTTTCATACTATTCCTAGTTTACAAAGGATGCACTCGTAAAAGTTTCTTATGTTTTCACCTTGGTTAATGAAGAACTTTTCTCGGTATTTTCAGATGTGCCTATTGTTATGTGCACATATTTGCATATGGATGTGTCTCTCTTGGTTTGGTTTTCTATTTTTTCTGAAAGTTTTATTTCCTCAGAGAGTTCTGGTTGTTGAGAGAAATAGTTTTAGCAATATTTCACACTTTTTGAGCCATCAACATGTTTCTACGTTTGACTGCAGCTGCATCCAGATGTACTTGCGTATATGTGTAAAATAATTGCTTTTGTATCCGATTTCTTTTGGGCAAAAGTCTGTGAAATGATTTCCTCGAGTAAGCAAAGCCTTTCCACTTGCAAAAAAGCTAGCAGTAGCTAAGAATCTGTTCCAAAAGATTTGCTATAGCGCCGACTGCGCCATTTCAACTCATACAGGCAGAATAAAACATATGTTTGAAATAATTTTTTTCACACACTTTGATCAAAGGCTGAAATAGTATTTCTACATGATGATATGTATACACACTTAAATTTTTGCAAGAAATGCTTCACCGGGTGTTTACCCCTATTTTACCTAGTAGCCTCAGGATGATTCATTCCGAGAGCTGTATGCAAGCCTACCCCGTTCGTTATCCAGGTGGCGCCACTAAGCGCGCAGCTTCAATCGTTTCCTCACCTATCCTTCAACCAGACTCTCTCCAAATTCTTTTCATTTTTTCACATCTTCCGTTATAATTCCGAGTGATGCCTAGCTCTTGCACGGAATGACGGAATCCCCCTCTCAGTCGGCCACCTTCTTGAAGGAAGGGATAGGTGGATTTATTTGAATCACCTTGTGGATATGATGTAAGCGTTCTATTCACGCCCATCCTCCGCCATAAATCATTATAATTTGGTCATATATACAACTTGCTCTTGCTAGTCTCACTCCTAGATCAACGGATGGGGAGACGATAGTAAAAGCAATACCACCGGGAAATGGGGAAAGGCATGAGCCTGATGATCCCTTTTTATATTTATTTGTATATAGTGGTAGGGGGCAAATGTAACTTTCTGAAGAAAAATAACATGCTTTTGTGCATGGCAAAGGTAACTTGATGAAAATGTGGGGAAATGTAACATGGGAGTTGCATTGAAGCACGTTGCTATGGCAGCGTCAGCGTTTCTTCTGTCCATGCTTCATTCTCCATGTTACATTTGCCCCCGTGTCAAGCCCGTTACTATTGCCCCGCATATCATCATGTTCTTTTTCCTCTCCATGTTACGTTTGCCACCACAGACTATACATTACCTTTCCCATCCCACCATGGATCCTCCAATCATCTCCCGACAGGTTTCCTTCCCGCTTACCACTCGATCGTTGACGTCTTCTACTTTGCAAGAACCTTTGTAAGGGCCGTTTAGCATTTCATCTCAATTCGCGTCTTTCTGCAAGTACTACTGCTTAATTTGCACCCTCCTTGGATTTTCTACTGCCACGCCGATTGCATTGTTAGTTGTGACCCCTGCTCCTGGCAGGACCGGAATTAGGCCACCTTCTTGGAGAAAGTTAAAATATCATCTGGGATTACCAGACAATGAGCTGGGACTGTGGGACATCTTTCTAGTACTAGTAAAAGGCTGTAGCTCGTCTTGTACCAACAGGAATTGAGTAGCGGATATTTGTAGAATTCCTTTTCGTTTTTCTCTTCATTGAATTCAAGGGTTGAAATAGGTTGGAAGATAAAGTAAAATGCCACTCTTCCTGCATATTTCCTCGTCTCGTAGCCTGCTGTCATTGACTTTTTCCTTTATATTGTCATCTCACAGGTTATAGATCAGGATGACAGTAGGGCAGAAGAGCAAGAGCGTAGTCCATCTTGGATTTATTTTGAAGGGTAGAATAGGCGTGCGTGTATTGCATGATGGTATCATGCTAGAAATTTCGGGAGAAAATAAAAGGAAGAAAAAAACGACGACTGACACGAAAAGATAGACTATACATTGAAGAGGATATGTATAATAAACAAGAGGAAGAGGGCCAGCTGGAGGAGTATTGGACATATTCTAGGCTAGGGAAACTCTGGACAAAAACAATACAAGTAGGAATGGACATGTATAAAAAGGGTTACCCCCTCACCCTCAGATTGATAGGAGTGTATTGTGCTATGTAATGTGACGGGTAGTTTGATGGTGGGGTGGGGGATTTGATATGAGCCGGATTCCGGGAGTGAGTGGATGTTGGGCCTATCCGAAATGGGAGAATGCCGGTGATGTGTTTTAAGTAAAAAGTTTTATGTGTGCAAAAAAACCTTTAGAGAATTCTCTTTGCTGTTTCCCCTCTCTCATTCCTTTCCTCCCGTTTTTTTCTTCCTTGCTATTTTCTCCCATGTTTCTTCTTGATATATATACGTCCATGTTTCTTGAGCCTGTCTTTAGTCTTTGCTCCGAGATCTATGGCCTTTGACGGAGGGAGAGAGCATGTGGGGAGTTTGGCAGGCTGTGGATGGATCTTGACTCTGGCGATTTTTGTGTGATTGTGAATTCTTAAGAGCCCATGGTTTCCGTGTGCGGGTTTAGCAAGAGAATCTCTATGTTTTGGTGGGAGGGAATGAGTTGATATTCTTCGTCCTTTTGGCTTTGGTAGCCTCTCAGCTGGGCTCCGTTTGAATTGTGGAGTTGTCGGAGGATGTTGTGTATATCCGCGGATTTTGAGAAATACGCATGACCATGGTGAAAAGGATGGATGGATGGATTCAGGAAGGAGGGAGGGCCGGCGGTGGGAAATGCAAGAAGCATGGGCCAAATTTTCTCATCTACACATACGCTCCCATTTATCTTCTTTCCTTGCGGCTATATATCGTCTATATATGTTTTCTGTGAGGCTTGCTACAAACGGTACTAGATGTAGCCCACATCCGTAAGGCCAAAAGCAAGGGAAGAATGGCGAAAGAAGGCGCAGCAGCGTAAACCTTATAAGCCATATAAACGTCTTGCAGCACACTATTATTCCTCTGCTTTTGGTAAAGTACTCTGGAGATGGGATAAGGGCTGGCTGAAGCCTGAAGAAGAATCTGCACAGGGAGGAACACACTTACGCACACAGAATCCTACAGGCATACCTAACCTCTGAAAGAGAGATCTATCCAACTCGAGGATTTCATTTTCTCCTCTGAGGCTTTTTTAGGATATGGCACTATATAAGAGAAGATGTTCTTCCTTGGGCGTGAGACCATCCTCCTACAAAAACTATATTGCTCTCATCTCTTCTCTCTTCCCACATCTCTCGCTCTCCCTCCCTCTTCTTTCTCTTGCTCTCTCGTCCCAAAACATCATCTCACGAAAATCATAATTTCGCGTCACATTTTCGCAACATCTCCTCTCTCTCCCCTCTCTTGTGGGAACCCTTCTTCTCGTAGAGCTCAGACTCAGCTCAGGTTGTTGAAGAGGAATTGTACTGGGCTCACATGAAAAGAGGGTTTCCCTTCCCTCTTCTGCATCTCACATTCTCTTCCCACTCTTTGGATTCTGGTTGATCCTAAAACATTTCTCTATTTTCGTCTTCCTCTGTATCTCTTCTTTCTCTTCTCGTGAGCGTAGTTCTCGTAGTTGCCTCCAAAGACTTTTCCCTCAGCTGCTTCTACCCGCCTCCCTCTTGGCTGGCTGATGGCTGGAGCTGGAAAGTTGTTGGAATATAAAATATATCTATAGAATGGAATATATCTGCAGATATCCTCTACATTAAATATTTTACTCACACACACATTTTCCCTCTCGCTCTGTCAATACACGCTTCTTCCTGGCTTCTCTCTCTCTCTCAACCTGAATCTGAGTCTATGAGGGACGGCAGATTGGAGTGGAGGTGCAGAATCAGGTAGAGGATTCCCCGTAAACCACGTTAAAATATCCAGCTCTGAGGAAAGTTGAAAGTTGTCTTTGGGGAAGTGGTTCTCTAGTAGTGGTGTGGTGGGGGAAGAGGAATTTGAGTGAAACAATACTTTGCCTCCAGGAGGAGACTTTATTTAAATTCAACTACTTGAGTGATAGTGGATGTATTCAGCGTTTTAAAAGCGTTCCATTTAATTGACAAGTGGTGGTGGTTGGTGGGAGCGGAAAGAAGAGTTTCATCAACGAAAGAGAGAGAAAGAGTTTCTAACATTTAATATTTTAGTCCAAAGGAGACAAGGTACGGAAGGGACTACTACTGTAATACAATATATATACTCCTGCCTATTTTCTCCTAATTATTTTAACAAGTGTGCATAGTGCTGGAAGAACTGCAACTAGTTCTGAACTAGTTCTGAGACCAACTCTACTCTGCTTGTTCTACTCATGTCCAGCAACACCGTTCTTGATACTTAGCTTGTCCAGCTAGATGGATTAGACGAGCCGGAGCGGCGTTAATCCTGGATTCTCACTCCTCCGTTACACAGGTCTCTCTTCCTCTTGGTCAACCTACGGGGCTTGGCCACAAGACAGTCTTGATCAGCCTGGGACAGGGACGGACTTGGTCTAGAAGCTGTCGTCGTCGTCGTCGGTCAGTTAATGTGGAGTCATCATTGCTAGTTTGTTTAAAGTGTTAGGAAGGAGGGAAACTGTGTTCTGGTGTTGTGTAGACGGGACTGTCTACATGTGCAAATCTTTAATTGTTCCCGGAGAAAATTGGAATTCGCCGTCTGGTGGATTGTATTAATAATAATAATAATATCATTGGAATTCATTCTACAACTCATCCCGGTTCCAGTCTTTGTCCACAACAATTTCCTCCCGTCATCAAAATCCCCCACATCTGTCACCTGGGTAATCAATAAACTCACGCCAATTACACACGCACCCAGCTATTCCGCACACGTAGTAAAATTCTCTCTACTCCATCCAGGCTTCATCAGACTCACAGTTTGACAGTGAAGAGTGAAAGACGGGGAGAGGATTTAGGATTATACAATATTTCTTCACAACATTACCACCGCATCAATACACCGTAAGTTGATATACTTTCCTCTAAATACTCTCTACTCCCCACATCTCCTCTCCCACCTCCTCCTTTAATAATTTTGCTAAAGATATCTGTCAGATAAAGGGAGGAGGAAGGAGGATTTATTTTTATAACATGTTTACTCTTGTTTACATCTTGGCGGAGAAAGTCCGGTTTCATATATCCGCTAAGTAATTTAATTACTTCTTCTTCATTGATCTACCTACCTGTGTTGTAATTTTAGAAAGTATATATATTAGGGGAGACTATTTTAGTATATTTTATTTAATCAGATCCTGGCGTGATTTGGTGTACGCTTTGTTGTTATGTTTTGCAAATTTGCGAATTTTTACTAGCAGATGTCTATAACGCTGGTCGGAACGTAGTACCTCTGGGTACAATGAATAATTGCAAGGATATAATATTGAGTTATTTATTCCTATTTTTCCTTATTTCTACAATAGCACCCAGACTTGCTAGTTGTTCCCCGCTGTATATTGTATCACATTTTCCTCATTTTAATAACTGTCACACCTTTTCCACATAACTATTGTATTGTAACAGAGGTGCTCTGTGGTTTCCCACTGAGCGCCGTCCACATAACTATACTTTGAGCTACTTCCTTTTGAGGTTTATGAGTATTGCTTACGCTTCCGTGGACTAATTAGTAAGGTGGCTAAAGTTTTCAAAGCTAACAGCCGGTATCTAGTTTGTAGTACCAGTGGCACAAACTTATCGCCCTGTTCAGCCAGGGATATGTAAACGCCCTAGATTTCTCCAGAATGAGCCTTTACTTCTAATTGTGCAATTGCTAGGATCCCAAGAAGAAAATGTTTTCAAACGTAGTTCTGTTGTTGTTTTCTCTTGAATTAATTGCTATAATTCCGCTTTTACAAGTTGCTAAAATATTGGATGGAAGGAAAAGACGTAGATTTAGTCAGGGTTGAGTTGAGTTTTGCTATCTGGTTTCAAATTCTTCCCGGCTGTAAAAAGAAATATATTTAGCAGATTATTTATGTAGGAAGAACTCCTCCTGGATTTTCCTCGCTAATGTTTTAACCACAACTTAAACTTATCTTCACTCCATATACCTTTTGATTCCTTCCTCCTTTTCTCACTCTTGTCTTGCGTATATTTCTTGTGTTTCAACGGCTCATCTGGTTTTCCGTTCTCATCTTCTGCTTGTTCGTATATTTAAAAGAAGATGTGTGGCGACTATTTTGGCGAGAAATTCCAAGAGTTATAAATGATGCAAAACAAGAGGTTTTCTTCCCTCTCACTAAATTAATGTCCATTCTTTAAGCCTTAACGATGGTTAAGAACAACATTCTCCGCCCTATTAATGAGCTTGAGAAGAGGGTAGGTCATTGAGTTAGTAAGGTTGGGCAGACAGTGGATTTACTTTTAGGGATCGTGCTCTGAGAAGAAGTTTGAGTGTGACCTGGAGGAGAAGAAGAGAAAATTATCTGCGGCGCTATCCTTTGACGCTTCTCTGTCTCGCACCCATATAATAACTCATCTTTAAAATATTTACTTGACATAACAACTCTCAATTATTTCCCCTGTCCTCTCTCTCCCATTTCCATTTCTATTATTAGTATATAATGGATGGGATTTATGCACAATTTAATTTCTGCTTTCACACAAGCACACGGACGGTGGCTGCTGAGGCCTTCTTCTTCCCAGAGTCTATCTCTTCTCAGAGTCACTCAGTCACGCAGTGATGCAAATCATTTATTGAATTATACCCTCACTTTACTCCTGGCTCTTGTCCCATGTATTTATTCCATTCTGTCTTCCTGTAGCCACACTCTTCCCTTTCATCTTTCCATAATTTTCATCCACGACACGTACTTACTTATGTAATGTAAGAAAGCCACGGCTTCTCGTCAACCCACCACGAAACCAACATAGTTTAGTTATACGAAACATTATCGAACGCTCCATTGATCTTTCCAATTCTCTAATTCCCATATTCCCATTTGCAAAGCCTCTTCTGCATTATCCATCTTCGTGACTCTAACTTGAGTTTCAAAGTTGATGCCAACAGTCTCGAGGCAAGCTTCTACTAAATTATACCTTGAAACTACTAGGCTTAGGCCGTTTTGTAGACTGAAGAGACTAGAGGTATTATTGGATGCACGAGAAGATTTAGCTGATGTTTCAACAGCTTTGTCGTCGTCCTTGCGCATACGTTTCTCTCTCAACTATGACCTTTACTGTTAGTCATCCTCATCATTCACGTTATAGTGACCACGAGGGGAGAAACTTTAAAAGCCTCCCCCGTCTCTCTGTATGCCCTCTCACGTTCATCTATTCCCCAAGGAAATTCAAGGAAACTATGGTTAAATCCCTGGACAAATTCATATTTCAAAGGACTCGGCTCATAAATGAAGAGCATGGAGAAAGGAATTGTTTCCTATAGGCCTTACCTTTTTACAAGCTTTAGTTGTAATGATTTGCTGGAGAGAAACTTCCAGTAGAGTTTTTCTAAATTATGAATGATTTAAAATGGATTTTTGAAATTGTCCGATTTTTTCCCACGCGCTGTTTTAGGAATGGACGCTGGATTAGAATTGCTAAACACTTGGGAGTTTTGGATTAACTAAAGGTTGCATAGTGTTTCTAGGATTGCGTATAGATGTAGGACGTTCGGAGTTGGATCACGTAGAGTCATCATGTGTTTTCAGTTGATTCATCCAAAGAACAGTTGGTTGGTGTCGAAGAGAGACAGCGTCATTAAACGCATTCAAGGGTAAATAATTCAAAAGTGGCTAGATGCGTTTAAGTTTTTCTAAACCTCAGTTTCGTTATCCCCCTTCCTTGCATTTTACGCTAATAATTTTCCCGCTGTTGACTAAGGATTGTTTTGCTTACGAACGAGAAGTACATACATCTACGTCATTTACGCTCTACCATCATCATTCAGCCTCCGTTCCGCTGAATTTCTCATCCTTTTCACCCCTCTTGACGTCATTCAACATTACCTTCTATGTATTATGAACCTCTTCTTCAAACCTACCTGCCCTTTTCCAGAGTATGAGTCTAAAGAATATCATAATGTGTTACACTTTTGAGCGTTTTTCACACACATTTTTTGCACTTTAGCTAGTCTACGGAGTGTATAGTGACGGCAGACATTATGAGCGGATGCAAAAAGGAAAAAGGATGGGCCATCCATCCTGAGATCCGTAGCAAATTTGCGTACATTGGATTCGCAATTCTTCTCCTTGGATTAATCTACAGCGGACGAATCATTCTGTACCAGCTTCACATTTCTCATCCTTGAGTTTTTGTATTATCAACGCCGCATGCTGGGCGACAGGTGAAGCGTCGCAAAAAATGCATGTGGATACGGGGAAATATGATTCAAAATGCAGGGGAATGAGCCAACCAAGCATGGGAACCTCCAGGTGTTTCTATGATATTAGTAGCCGCTAGCACTAAATGCTGCAGGCATCACTCTAGTTGAATTGGACATCCCTGTGGCACCCGGCCTGTGCAATGGGATATTGCAAAATGTTTCAGGTTTGGCAAGGTTTGGATTTTGTATGAGGTCATCCTAACTTTTAAAGAGTCTATGCCCTATCTACCGACTCATTTTCCTTAGTTTAAAGTCTTTTATTCCAGGAGGGAAATTGGAAGGTGCGTAGTGTATTTTATTAACGGGAAAATTAAAGAAATGGCAAGAATCGGAGAAAAATAGCTCCACACTCCAGGGCTGTAGTGTGTATGAACGATTGCAGAGGTTTTAGCTTTTAGTACGGCCTAAACTTTGTTTCTATCTCTCTGTTGCGTTGCAAGGATAAACTCATTCTTGAGATGCACATGGTAAGGTCTTGGATAGCTGAGGCTGAGAGGTTTTAAAACTGTGAGAGCTTATAGTTACTCAACCTGGTCACTATGCTATCTCAAGGTTTTAAAGGCTGCGTGGATTGTAGATTATTAGCGGCTGGCTGCGGCTCTCGGTGCATAACTGAAATCAAAGTGTAAGATGCAATGATGGTGATATAGAGCATGCAGTTTGGTATATTCTTCTTTGAAGCTGGCAAAATATTACATATTAGAAAACAGCGTAAAGGGCTGAGTGACAGGGGGAGTTGTGAGAGAACAGGTATAGGATTTTGAAGGACAGATAACACATGAACTAATCCACTTACTTACTCACCTACTGTATCTCCTCCTCCTTCCTTGCCTCACTCCCTCATTTGCCGTTTGTCCTTTTTAT
The DNA here is from genome assembly GCA_906901655.1 of Sminthurides aquaticus. Taxonomy (NCBI): domain Eukaryota; kingdom Metazoa; phylum Arthropoda; class Collembola; order Symphypleona; family Sminthurididae; genus Sminthurides; species Sminthurides aquaticus. The sequence continues at coordinate 3,312,840 of CAJQTT010000001.1, forward strand.
TATTAATATTATTATTAGGGATAAGCGTCGTGTAGGTAGAGGAGGAAGCTATAACCTCGAAATATTCGGGTGAAATCTATGCCACAGGGAAGCAAGCGTAGGGTACGTGAACGTGAATAAGAGCTGTGATGTGAGAAGTGTGTGGATGGAGGCACTTGAGACTTACAGCATTATTATTACAGAGCTTTCCATACTTAAGATGTAACCTCTTCCTCTTTTTTTCTCATTAATATTCCTTTGCACGCACGCATAATCGTGTAATAATAAGCATGTTCGGATGTATACTCTTCTATAGCCTTCTCATTAAAACAATGATGATGATGGAAGGAAGGATGGGAAAAGGAAGGGAAGGTGCTTAGTTTACAAGAGGACTCAAAGTAATTTCCGCAAGGCTTTTGACTGAAACCAAAAACGCCTTACCTTATACCTACTGTATGGCTAGAGTTAAGACAGCCGCTAGACACACTCTATAGAAGGAGTGTAATAAAAACTGAACCATTCTTTTTCCTCATCCGTGCAAGTTATTATTTTACATTGCTAGCATTTCCCTCTCACTTTCTTTTTATTTATGTCCAAGGAATGCAACTTATTTCAATCCAAGTCTCTTAGTTCTTGACATGTCAGCTGACAGGGCAGGAAGGAAGGAGGAAAGAAGAGGAGGAGATGGAAGGCAGGAAGAAGGGAGGACAAACAAGTAAAATTAACTGTGCGAAAATATATTCTAGCGTCCTAGCCACTGACTGACGAGGATGTAAAAGTCGCTCTGCGCGTCGCACCTCTAAAGCAATGTATTACAAAGTCTCTTGGCAATATTTAAAACGGAGAAGACAAGTAAATAAATTCCTGCCCGCATTTCGCGTAATCATATTTCCCTCTATCTACAAATCCCAATCCTTTTGTATCAAATATCACCTCCTCCATCCATGCATAAACTCCGCTCAGTCAGTCAGTCCTCCTCTCTTCCTTGCTGTCAGTTTCCATTGTTTTTATTCACATTGTATCCCCAAACAGAAGGTTGTTCTGAGCAGGTTAGGAAAGGGAAGCTGGATTCTGTGTTAAACTCATCATTCCTAGTTTTCCTTATCTCGTTCAGCTTGGGAGTTGTTTTCCTGCTGCAGTTCTCATACTTGCGGGCACTAAAGATTGGTCATATACTGCCACAGCTACTGCCGGTGAAACTGGTCTGGTTCCTAGTTTTGCTGCTTTCAGCAAAACACGAGGGAAGTGGTATTTAAATTTGCTGCAGTCTTTATTGATAATGGACTACCGATACGACGGGCGAAAACAAATGCTTCCATTTATCTCTAATCAATCCATTTTGTAGTTTTATCTTCTTCATTCTCTACTCTCTTTTTCATTCCCTCATCAATCCAATTAGAGTTAAGAATGTCAAGGTAGGGGAGATGTAACTAGTTGCTCTGCTCTGGCTCTTAGTGTCTGAGGTAGCCTTCGCTCTATTAGGTAGACACAGAGGAAATCGTAGCCGGTATTTTGCAGCTTACATTCCTTTTGGCAGAGTGGTGGAGAAATAATGTAGAGTGAATCATCTTCCTTACTTGCTTGGCTTGTCTTGGCTAAATCTAAATACAATTCGCAGACTATTATTGGTGGGTTATATACATACATACTCGTATAATTTACTAATTATTAATCATATTTTATCTCTCCTTCCGGTGCATGCCTCTCCGCTTGTCTTTCGCATTAGCGATCCATAAATCCATGCAATTATGCGTTTATTTTTCATTAAGCCTAGACACACCAGCTACCAGCTAGTAATGCAATAAATGTATCTTATGATCGCTATCACCAGTCTGCCCACCAGCGTTTCGGTTGCAACACTTTCTCTGTGCTTTCGCCATTATGTGTAAAACTACCTCACCGCTAGGTTGGCAGGGTGGTACTTACTGCTTAGAATATGTTAGTATTGCTGGAGATGGAGGAGAGTCCGCATGATTTAGCAGTCCAGAACAATTGGGCCTCTCCTCTGCTCCTTATTAGGGAATCCCTTGCATTATGCCGTATATATTAAACGCAGACGCTCAGTCATTCCTCTCCGTCATAACAATCTTCTCTCACCGTTTTCATTTACACCCTCGGTCCTTATGACTCCACTTTATTATCGTTATCTGGGTACTCACTCTCCGGAATGTTTCTCTTGCCAAATTCTTGACTTGGAGACAGGTGTATCCCTTGATTGTAACCATTCCAACCAGGTGTTCAAACCTGGAAAATTTACAAATTGAAACATTTCTGGAATTCTCGCACGCAACCGGTGAACAAGGGTCGGAGAGGAGAGTCCAGCAATTTTATCTGCATTCCATTCATCATGAAGTTTCATGTTAACTCTTTGTCTTCCTTACTTTATTTCCGGTCTTAATCATTAGTTTCTATGCTTTGAAGAAAATGATACTTCAAATTAGCCGTCGTTTCTAGAAGCGGCGGTTTATTTACACCTACATACACTGCCTCCCACTATTTACAGCTTTTAGCGGCTACCAAGAATTTAATTAGTTAAACTAAGCCTTGTAATGTAAATACAGATATATTTAGCTTTGAATTTTATTCATACTCGTAGGATTTATGTTGGATTTATGTATGGCAACTACGTAGTGCTAGAGCGGAGGATTGGTTTCAATTATACTAATTGTATTGTTGTTTTTATTGTTGCAGAAGTTTGGCCTCATGAGATTCGTGTGTTGAGTCCAAACGGTGAAGAATCATGATGAACCGAAGGATGAGCGCGGACGACGCTCGCGCAGGTCGAGGCGCTGGAACGCGCATGATATATCAATGGAGGTAAAAATACTTTAGTTTATTAAAATATATGCTGCAAGAGACACATCGGATATTTAATAGCTACAGTTTTATATAGCTGTGTATACATAGGTTGGAACAATATCCAGGAGTGGTTATGCAGCTGTGAGCCACTATAAATAACCCATGTCTGGAATTTATGTCAAAGTTTATCATCATAATAAATACGGATTATAGTTGAAACGATTATCTTTTGTTGCGTGGAGTCAATGAGAGGAGGGTTTAATATGTACTTCTTGAAGGTCAGGAATAGGATAAAGGTGCGTTTGGAATTAATGTGAAAGGTTAAGTGTGTATTTCCTTGTATTGAAGTGAATGTAACGTTGCGTGATTTCCTAATTTCGATTCCAATTCATGCGCCACGTCATCATCGTTTCAATTGATATCGATCTTGTCATCCGATCATTTAGTACCGTTATCACTAAGACACGCTTGTCACTCATTCCTCCACTCCTGCCTGCTTTCTCCTCTCTTTCTCCTACTAGTAGAAAACTTGTGTGGCAACTTTCTCTAGACCAGGTTTCTCCACTAGGCGTGCACACAATACCCTAATTCTGTCATCCTATCCTTCTTGTTCTTTTCTCCAATGCCGTCTCCTTGCTTCACTTTACTCCAAATGACTTGTCTTTTAAAAGTTTGTAAAGAAAGTCAGAATTTTTTCCGCCATTTCCCGCCCCTTACTCCGTCAGATTACTTTCAGGGATTCAGCTTTCACTATTCACGCTCTTATGACTGCTTTCTCCTTGGCTTTCCTTTAGCTGTATTGCATCACACTGTCTGTATCCTTCTACAAGACTGAGCTCAACAGCTGAACAAGCTTCTTGATGTTTCAACCATAAAAGTGTAATGAAATATGAGCCAAGTTTTAAAAGAGAAAATGTCAAAGATGTATGAGCATCTCGGAGTTGTTGGGAAAGTTACAGCATTCCCGTCTCACTTTTCCATCCTTCATACTTACTTAAACGTTGTCCTTTACAAATCATGTTTATTTTCAAACGGCTCTTTATACCTCAACATTTCTTTCATGCGTCTTCCTCCAAATCCCTGGTTTAAATATTTAAATAGCACGATTTGTCATAAAGTCGTCCCACACTTGACTGTCTCTTGTCCGCCGTAATATGCATTTATTTTTCAATACTTTTCCATCCTTGTCTTTCTCCCAGCACATCTTTTACGCTCTTCAATTCCTATATCCTTATTCAATTCCTATATCCTTATTCAATTCAGAAATACTATCTATCAGTGTTGGAGCATAGACAGCATTGCTGTATTATCCATATCATCAAGAAAACCTTGCGTGTATTGTTATTGCACGCAGCTAAAGCTTAGTAGCTTCAACTAGTTTCTTGAAGAAAATCCACCCTTTCTTTCTTTCGCAATCCTTGAGCTTGCTGATACATTTTTTAGAATTTATAATGAACAAGAATCCCGTACTTACTTGACCCTGTGGAACCTACGCCCACGAGCTGGATGCTGGATACTGGTACCAAGGGTTGCGTGTTCTTGTAGGGAGAGATTACAGATAGGGAGCTCGTGCTTAACACGGTTGTAATTATCGGGACTGTGCTGTGCACACTGGAATTGAATTGGAGGATTACTTCCATTATATGCATGTTCCAAGCTCTCCTTTTACTTTGTCTTACTTGGTGTTGTTGATTGATGCACGCGAGCTCATTTGGACCCAGCATTTTGTGGGAGAAGGACACAAGATTTCTCAATCAGCTCGGGTCGTAATTAATTATCACTTTGATTAGCAAAGTCGGAGCTAAACGTGTTGATGGAAAAGCGAATTTGCTACGGGAACACAGCGTATGGAGTGGAAGATACTTTAAGCTTCTTCCCTTGTCGACGGATTAGTTATTCAGAGCGTGATCTTGGATATGTTTTAATGCAAATGGGATGGATTTCAAAAAAGATATATACATGTCACAGAGAGGAGCCAGCGTAAGTTATGCCATCACTAAAAGTTAAACTCGCAGCTTTGCAAGGATAAGCTGGGTGGTAAGGGTGGGGGGAAGAAATTGTTTTTACCAAGGATATACTTTTAGAGAAGTTTGTTACAGGAAATACGACATGAAAGAATAAGGAATGGGGAAGAAGCTGGGAATGGTTGTAGCGTCTTCGGACGACTGAGTGAAATCGATACTTATTATATATATATATAACTGGATACATTTACATAAATTAGCAATTTCTATTATCATCCAGATCGAGCTTAGCTGTGAGGTAGGGAAGGAAGAAGAGAATGGTGAAGAAATTGCTTGTATGTAGCCGCCCGTCTGTCGGACGGATAGTTTGATGTTTTTCTACGACAAAGTTTTCAGAGCTTAATGTAAAAACTTTGTAAATAATATGGGGAGGCTGTTGATTAAAATTCCAGCAAAGTCCGTGTACTTTATGGAAAATCTTGGAAATGTTTTATTTGATGGGAGGAAAATTGCCAATTCACACGGAATTTAGGCACTCTCCAATCGATACGTGATAGCTTTCGTGGGGTTTTTCAGTAGGACGTGCAACAAATTAGAAGCGACACTTTTGGCGCGACTTGTAATTTTAATATGCTCTTCACAGGATTCTAAAATCTTCCCTCTATCCCACATCCCACTCCTCCCATCCTCCAAAAACAGGGAACATCCCGGAAAGACACTTCCTGGACCGCAATATGTAGAGAAACACTTCTGGCGGATAATCCTCCAAGATTCTTATTGTATTGTAATCGGCGGCTGAAAAGAGGCTTTCTCTGGGTATGAGAAGGGAGGAAACTGAAGCGCGCATATTTTAGATGCATGTAAGTAGGACCGTACATATGCATGAAGTGAGATGCATATGCACAGTGATGTGTACTTTCTCCTGACTTTTGGATGGATGTAAATGCACAAGTATGTAAGGCAGGCCATTTTAAGAATAAAATTAGCAATCAAATAAATCATTCCTCTTTGGCATCTAGCCGGAATATATATTGCATGGAATTTTAAAAGGTTTTCAGGAGGTGGATGATAGAAATACATAGTGGTTTAGTTTCCTTGTGGTAGGATTTTTGGCCGAGTTTTGTGAGCCAGATCTGTGGTTTGGTTTGTGAGAAGATTATTGCGGGGAGATGAAGAAAAAATTGGTCTTTTCCTTATTATTCCTCCATATCTTTCCTTTCCCTGTGTAATTTATCTTTGGTGGTTGCTCTCCGAAATGCAAGGCCCGTCCGTATCCTGATATTAGAGAAGCTGGTAGGAAGAAAAGGAGCGAAAGGGACGGCGGATGGTGAATTTTCTCTATTTCTTCTGATATCCGTATGGAAAGGCGGTGAGGAGTAGAAAAGAAATATATCTTCTCCTTTGTATGATCGGGATGGGAAGAATAAGAAAGACTTGGTAAAGTAGGTGCTGGCTGGCTGAGAGCTCCTTATCGCTCCTCAAAGAAGCTCCAGGTTATGTATTCTTCTCACACCTGGAAGGTAAAACATACAGTATTTCCTACCTACGGAGAGGTTAGTAATCCATACTCGTTAAGCTACGCTTATGGTTTGAAGGAGAAGAAAAAAGATGAAGAAGGAGTCAAGGCCGAGGAAGTATATTTAATGAAGAAAAATCACATGTGCACTTTTCCCCATGGCACATCCAGTCAGCTCCAGGGAACGTAGCTTATTCGTCTATCATTCATACCTTGGGATTGTCTCGTAAATACTAAGGCGTTTTCTTATATCGCTTCTCCATTTTTTCGAGTCTATTGCAATTTGGTTGCTTTAGGAGAAGCTGGAAAAGCGTATACTTATGCCCATAAAACTTGTTACATCTTCTCTGGACATATTGCATACACATGTACTGGAATCCTGTCACAGAAGGCTTCTGGTAACCCAGCGTGCCTCTGGTATAGTAAGAATTTTCTCCCTCCCTCTGGTGACAATTTGCAAGCTGTATCTCCCATTAACTTGGCATAAAAAAAGTTTAATATCCTAGTTGTTCTCCAGTCAATTTTTCCGCACAGTCTTGGACTTTCAAAACTACTGATACAATCCTGAGTCAGCTCCCGAGTTAATATCTTCGTTAAACTAGCTTTGACCTTGTCATCAAGTAACTTCACTGAATCTGACCATAATACGCGTTCCACACATGTATATATCCTTGGCGAAGACTGGATTGGTTGGATCTGGAAGGACAAGAGTATGTTTGGATCCTCGTTGTCCATTTCCCTGACTACTCATTTTCTCTCATATTATTATCTTCCTTGTCTGTTCGCTTTTGTTGAGAAACCCTGGAGCAGTTGATTGTTCCGGTGGGTTCCTGGCGGCGGTTGGTGCAATTTGTACTAACGTATATGTTACGTATGTAACGCAACCCCCATAGCGCTTTATTTCGGAGGAAGTTGAGCTGATTGCCTCACAGAGGATGCATGTACGTGGCATCATGTCCGGGATTTTTCCTGTCTTTTACTTGGCAACACTTACCACGAATTTCACTTTATCTGATAACGGCCATGGTCGTTGCTATAGGATGCATACGTTGCTGAACTGGAGCCTGGAGCAAACCAAGGACTTATGGGAATTTAGGAAAGGAAGGAATCAGGATTCCTTATGCCCTGTCCGAGATGCACCCTTTTAAGATTGATGGGATGGATGCATAGCTTGGTTTTGTTAATTCAGAAGCATCCGCCATGTACTTCCGGTAGAGGCCGCAAAGCTGTTTCACTTGGATCTCCCTGGGAAGGGTGTGAATGATTAAGGTATAAGAGCTTCACAGCTACTCCTCTTCATTATGACTTCATTAAAATTTGCAATCATAAATAACAAAGGAATCAGAGCTCAAACTCCAGGTTTTTATCTTTGCCCTGTCTGCACATATTTGCTTATTGTGCTAATAATTTCGTAATTTCCTACCCCGCCTCGCCTCTGGTCATTTCACGATACGAATAGGAGAGTATAGAGAGAGGATTGGATCGTTTCGCAAGAATTTGTTACAGTGAAAGTTTTGGTTTTAATCCAAACATGATCCGCAAGGATTTCTTCGCGATGACCGCCCAACAAAACAACATGCAGCAAGAGCTGTCTGGGTATCGGAGTTAAGTTTAACAGCTTGATCTCTTGGCCATAGTCTGGGCGAAGTGAGGTGCATTGCTGCGCTGTGTTCTGATGGTGCAGTCTAAGAGTAACTTGCCCTCTCCACAGCTAGACAGAATTTACGTTTCGCGAATCAAAAGAAGAGCGTTTTGCAAATTTAATAAATTGTCTCTGATTGGGGAGGGCTGTGGATGAGAGGTTGTTGATACTACCATTGGATTGGAATGATACAAGTTGAGTAGGGAAGCTTGTTTGCTTGAACATACTTTGTCTTGACTTTGACGTTATTATATTATAGTGAGTGGGGATTTCTTGGAGGAAAGTGGGAGTGGGGGTAATTGGGCAGCATCTTCTTCCCGGGATTGGGATGATGATGAGATGAAAGGATGATAGGAAGAAGTAGAAGAAAAAGAAGACGGCTAACCAAAGAGCTCGCCACACCTCCCTCTCAGAACAACCTTTAGACTTACGCAAACTTGGAGAAACTTGTAGAACAAACATTTGCAGAAAAACTCGGCGGATTTCTTGGAGATGGCCACCAAGGAGAGAGGAGAAGGGAAAGAAGTGGAAAGAAAGGATGGAAGGGAAGAGAAGAAGAAGTAGGAGACAAACAAGCAGGAGAAGAAGAGATGGAGGAATGAATTGGATGGAAGGTGATCTCTTCCTATGGGCAGGTGTAGGGATCTTGATCTTGTTCTTCATCTTCCATGCACAACCATTAGAGTTCCTCTTCTTGCATCTCCCTCTACCAGCTCTAGCTCTGCCTTGTCTTCTTCCTGCTTACCTCTTCTACCTTCAACCTACCTGTAATCATCTGAGGCTTTTCTACGGATTTGCTTCGCATGCGCTTCAATAATACAGCACAGCCTCTTTTGCCTAGAGCAGAGTGTTTTCCTGTTTTTCCCTAAGCTCCTCTGTCTCTCTCTCTCCCTGCTTCCCTTCATATTTCTAATACTACGAAATGGTGAGGGCTTCCCTCTCGTAAGAATTCAACTACAACTACACGGATCCAGCTACCTCCAGCTATCCTTCAGTCAGTCAGTTCATGAGCAAAGCACAGTCTGTGACAATTGGAAAAGTGAAGTGTAGGGGGATATTTGGGAGTTGTGGCGGCAGTCTTTTGCCTCACGAGCTGGAGCCAACTAGTGGGCTACCATATTCTCTCCAGATTTTGCCACTACTTATAGATACAGGGACGAAAGAGCTCTGGAGGGGAGATGCGAATCAGTGACAGGGACCCAGGGCAATTAAATCACACCATACAAGTACATGATCATACACCTAGTTTTTGGTGAACAAGTTTATGAGAATCAGGGGTGCTGTGCCGCTGCTCCTGACCCAAACACTGCACCAAAACCCCATCCCGCCCCGTCGTCATCCTGCTTTTCAACATTATCTAACTGTCCATTAAAAACAGTTTAGTTAACGTACGTGCTGCGCTGTGTGAACGGGAATGTGAACCAGGAAACAAGGGAGCTCGGTTGCAGCCTGCTTAGCCTGTCGACCATTTCCATCCTCCTACTTCTCCCCTTTGACTCCACAGAGGAAAATCTACACTGAAGCTTGTACAAGTATTAGTCCGAGAGACACACAAGTCAGTTGTGGAGTGCGCGACCCCGTTTCCAAGAGGGGCAAAAATCCTGAAACCTTACAAGGAATTAATCAGCCAACTTTGTTAAGCTTCCGCACAAAGTATTTAGCAATTTATCATATATATATATATATAACCGGGAAAGAAAGAAGGAGACAGGAGGGCTAGGACAATTCATCCAGGACGGCTTAGGACAAGTATACGCTTCCTCTGCACTCTCACCTAAATTTCCCCTCTCGGAAAACTTGGTCTACAAGGGAAACAAGAGGACGGAAGGGCTTTCTCCAGCATCTTCCTATACATCAATCCACCAAATTCTCATACACATAAGTTCCCACCGTCTGTCCCCCTCCTCCCTATCTACCTGTCCTCTTGTCTGTTTCACTCAGGGCTAGAGCTGGTGAAACGAGTGGAGGAGATAAGTCGACACTATTAAAGCTGCACTTGTGTTCTCCCCCACACAATACAGTCCACACTCCTTCATGCCCAGATAAAACTCGAGATTTAATTGTCTAACGTTTTATTTCTTGATTCATTCTTGCAAAAGTTACAAACTCTTAGGGGTGGCGATGTTAAGAGGAGATGTTGTAGTCTAGTTCAATTGAGTCACGTTGGTAATCGTTTGTGGAAGAAATACCAAAATTTACCACAAATTCCCCCATTCTACTTCTACACATTCTTGTTCCCCTTTTTTCCCTACAACATTCCTCCACTTGAAATCTGAATCAAGTTCTGCAATCAGTGGTACAATTGGTTTAGTTCTTCACACGTATACAAAGCTTCCATGTGATTCACGGAAAGGAAACGGATGCTTTTGACCCAGTGCGCGTCAATATTATCTCCCCTCGTTAAATGTGAATTACTCAAATAAAATTTGCAAGTGAGCCCTGGAGCTATAATTTTTGTTATAAAGTGATTTACAAACGCGGAGCTTCAATTTCATTCCATCGATTCACGTAGTCGGATTTAGTGGTAAACGCTTGGATTTTTGAGAGAAAACGTAAGAGCAATGTCATTCTGCTTTCACATCCCCTTTATTCGAAAATATACGATAGGATTTTAAAACTGATTATCCAGGGAAATCCGAGTAATATAAAGAAAATTTATATCATAAGATAAAATACGTCGATTCAGCAAAAAAACATTGTAAAGAAATGGAAAAATATGAAAAATTTAGAGATTCTTTGTATAGGTAAAAGACTGAAAATCCAAGATAAATTATATGCTCTATCTCTCTCTCATTCATTCCGCTACTACGATTACGATGAATATTATATTATTTTGCTGCTTTCACTTTGGGGAGAGGATTAGTATAATATATATATTTTCTTGTCACATCAAGTATATCTTTTAGGAATATGGATGGTTGGATGGAAATTGAGATATTTATCATGACTTCTGTGTCCTTTTTGATTCTCAGCTTAATTCCATTTACTTACAAGAATATGGCTGGTTGAAGGATGAGAAAGTAATGAAAATTATAAAATTTACGGCAAACAAAACCCACTCAGCTTCATCTCCATATTTTACTGGGTACTTACTGGTTTCTATTTCTATGCTGCTGCGCTTTCCCTTTCCCATTGAAGGATCTGGAGAAAGTAAAACTTTTTACTTTGTCGTAGCGGGAGAAAAGATCATTCTAATCTAGGCTGCTCATCCTTGTACAACCGCCTTTCTCGTATACGTTCTCCTCCCGAGACTTTCTCCGTGTAGTATCCCTATGCTTTTTGACGTTACAACTTCTTTCTCAGATTGAGAAGGATTTAAAGTTTAATTTAGCTTCAGTAGCCAGTGCTGAAGCTGAGTTTGTATACTTTTTCAACCACCCTCTTGGAATAGCGACGTACTCCAACATTCCCACGTCTCTCTCTTTCACATCCTTCACCTTGACTCTGGATTATTTGCGCTCTTTCATCCAAAATCTAAACATTAATTAATTTTATCCAAGTTGAAACAAAATGTCATCCCATCCATAAAAATCTCCTCTTTAAACAACCCCACTCTCATTCTCTCTTAAAATCATTTCATCCTCTATATCTTTCCCTCTCGAGATCCGGATAAGAAAGTATTTCTACACTTGTATCTCCCCGTACACAGGGCTACGTAAATATTCTGCATTTCTCCTATATTGTACATGGAGCCTCCTACAGTTTTGTGTGGGAGACAGGATTCTCGAAACTTGTTCCTCAATCCCTAACCAACCTAATACCGCTCCTGCTTAATCCTTTTCTTATCCTGGACTTGAATTTTAACTTTGTTGATAAAAATTTAAATTACATTTCAACATACGCGCTTTTCCTTTTTCTCCCCCCCCACGTATCCCTGTCGTAACAAAGACGCTAGCTGCTTATATATTTGCTTCTGTAATAATAACGCAAGAGCAGGTTGAATACTCTACATCCGTCCTCCCATGTTTTATTGTATATACATAGCCCTCTTTCTTTTGATGCTTGAATTGAATCTTGGAAGCTTACGACTGTACATTGCACATACATGATTTCTTTCCCACCCATTTCTTCCACTTTAAAATACATTTGCCTTTTATTCATCTCTCCCGCCCCTTATCTTCGCTCATCGATAACTTTTCGCTACTGCACAAGCTTTTACTATCCTTTCTTAATTCTTTGTAACTCTCTCTCTCTCTCTCTCTCTCTCTAGTTTCTCCACTGTTTCTCTACTGCTGTTCCTCTGAATACCTTCGAGCATATCAAAGATTATTGTTTCTATTTTGGGGAAGATGGAGAAAAATGTAAAGAGCGAAGAACTTTCGTATCTCCCTCTTTCTGACTTCTTTTCATCTTTAACCAAGCCATATTATTTGCATTTCATTGGAAGAAGGACATAGAAGCAAATGCTTTTGTGAAACACGCATTTCAAGCTTGAAAGAAACTAGCTAGCGAGAGACTGGAAGAAAGAGATAGGCGAGAAGGGAAATCCTTCAGAATTGTATCCTTATCCTCTTTTCGAGTTGAGTATGTATATTTTTCTCCGCTTATATTTTATATATTAATGCCTCACATTAGAAAATTCTTCTCTCTTATCCTTCTCCTCATTTATCAATCCAAGCATCCGCTTAACTTTTCTAAACAGGGAATCTTTCCCGTCAATAATTAAGTAGTGTAATAACATCCTCTTTTGAGTGCTCTAATGAGGGCCCTAACCTACTGTTTCCATGAGGATCTCAGAATTTGCGTACGTAGGGAAGAAGTACGTACGTACAAAGGGTTTGGAGATTTATAGAAATTTTATCAATCCGCTTCGTACGTGCGCCATTTAATTCTTCCAGATTGTTTCTTACGTCTGTGCTTGCTAGATTAAACATTGATCGCAACCAATGAGTAGAACAAGTTGGGAAACATATATGGATATGCAAAGCACGGGTGGAAGGCTACTTCTTTCCGTTCTTTTCATCTAGTCTCATTCAGCTTTGGAGTCACACATGTACTTACGCAGAAAGCATTCAATTATCATATTTCCTACTTAAACGTTTGCTTGATATGAGTATTATGTTCGCAGTCTACTTTTGTGTGTATGAAGAGAAGCGAGGCTGTGAAGTCCTTAGTTTTTTGTGAGCTGCAGTGACGGTTCAGTTTTACAGTTTCGCTATGCATATACTAGCTTATTGCTCAGCTTAAAACGTGGAGTTAATTAAGGGACAGCCGGTTTATAATTGATAATATTTTGTGGGGAGGATCCTAAGGGTTGGGGTCGGTGGTTTGAAGTATCGAATTACAATGAATAGAAATCAGAAAAGTGACGAAGAATCGCAGATACAGCGGTGTCTATTTGATGAATGTTTTCATTCGTTCAGAAAGTTGACAGGAAACGTGAATGTTGTGGAGCAGCAGCCAAGTGTAATAAAATACTGCTCAAGGTTAGTGAGAGTTTGTGTACCGTGTAGCGGAGTTGTCAGTCTGGAGAAACGAATGTTTCTGTAGCCAGCTCAGCTATATCGCTGTTATAAAATTTACAGGGATTGAGGGGTCAGTAGTGAGTGCGTGCCTTCTTGAGTTTTGAGGATTCGAAGGTTGCAAATAATAATTCTGTAACCTCTGAGAGGAAGAATTATGATGAGGAATAGATGTAAAGTTAATTGATGTGTTGGTTAAATTGTAATATGTTGATGGAATTTTGACTCTAATTATTGTATTTTATTGATTAAATTTACAGCAGCGTGATGGGTGACCACGGGGGAATCACGGAGGAGGATCCGATGGGTGGGGATACAAACACCATGTTTGGTCTGCGACAGCGGGGACGGAAAGGAGCTCTGAAGAAGAAAAACATTTACGTTGTCAAGGATCATAAATTCATTCCAAGATTCTTTAAGCAGCCCACCTTCTGCAGCCACTGCAAGGATTTTATCTGGTAACACGTCATTTATTTACTTTTCTCTGTACGGGAGTGTTCTATTCTAGTCCATATGTCCGGGTCTTCAGCTCGAGAGCCTCCGCAGCCTCCGCAGCCTCTTCTTCTTCTCACACGCATCCAGAGGTTTTGTAAAGCGGGTGAGATAAGGATGGTAGAGAAGAGGAAGGAGGGATGAAATTGTGAAAACAATCTATTCCTTTTCCACTCAAGACACACTCTCTTTCTCCCGCTCATCCGCTCTTTCCTGCTTTTCGTTGTGGATATTATGGGGCAGAGCCTGGTTTTCAATAGACTTGTTAGTGTAAGAGGCGGGTGGTGGCGGGGAGAAGAGGACTCTTTGAATCCTTGTCGCCCGTGTCGTTCCCGAGATGAATTTATCGGTGATGGCAATTTAGCGACTGTTTCGTTCTTTTCGGGTTTCTGTACTTTTCTACCTTCTGTCCCATTCTCCCTTCTAGCGCATTTCGTTTCCTCAGTTCTTTCCTCTGGTTTGTAGAAGACGGATGCCTTGTTTCTAACGAGTTTCTCTGTAGTCGTGTCGCTTGTTTCTACCAAACACACAAGCTGTCAGAGCCGGGGGCTGTGTCACTATAGTTGCAGGGATTGATCGATCCTCCTCATCAGTGGCATGAGCCTGATTCAGAGCTTTAGGAGGGAAGCCCGGCTTAAGTGGTGTACCGTACAAGACACACTCACATCATTACGGAGACTGTATTCCTCCGTCTCTTCTGTATGTTGTTTTCCGTAACTTTCTCTTTTTCGCTCATCTCAGACCCACTAAATTTGCAATACTTTTTGTGACTTTCCATATATTTATCCACCAGTTCCTATGGCGACTGAACTTTTCATGATTAATTTCTAAATGCTCGTCAATCCCCTCAGGTTACGTCTGAGCTACAACTAACTGCCAAACCTACTTTCACCCTCATTGCTTTCTCCCTTGACGATGCATTATGGCCAGGATAAGAATGAGAGGTTGACTGCATCATACTCTTTTTTCTGCTTTGTACTTCCCGATTTCTCTTTCTTAAATCTTTTCACTCATATCTTCTTTTCTCTCACCCACCCCCAACTAGATGGGCATTTAATGTATGTGTAAGAGTAGGATATGAGAGCTGGAATGGGGTGTGAAGTTGATGTCAGTTGTATGCTCTTTCTGTCTCATCTGATGGCAGAGCAAGTTTGTGCAGAGAAAGTAAAAGATAATACAGTGACTTGGATGAATTTCATCAGTTCCATGTACATATATAGCATTACAACTTTTACCCTTCATCCATCCTTCATGTTAGCTACAGAAATAGCCACACAAAAGAGGGAGAAAGTCGGAGAAAGGCGAAACGTTCTCTATCATTCTTGGTTCGTTTCATTTGGCGTTCCCTTCATTCAAATATTAGAAATAGCCGCCAGGGATTTCAGTATCTACTCCTGTTTTCCGTTTCTGCTTTCTCTGGAGCTCTAAGTCTAACTGGTTTTTGGATCAGTATCAAATACCCGCTTCCGCTCCTTCCGAGATCCTGTTTCTATTTTCTATCGTATTGATACATAGCCTAATAGTAGTATTTCGAAACCTGTTATCCTTTACTTTGATCATTTCTAATACTCTTACCTTCCCCGTTATCAAGAAAATTTTCACTGAATATGTACACTGCACGCGAAGCCCTATGCACACTTTCTCCTCGCTTTTACATCCTGTCCTGTCCTAGACGGAACAGGCTGACTTATTAATTCTGGACCACCTCAATCTATTTCAGTTATATTTTTCTCTCGTCCCCTCTCAGCGCTACTCAGCAGTTCCGGAGCGTTACGTACAAAGGTTGCGCTGCTAAAATCCGAAGCCCTTCAACCTTTGCTCAGACAGCCACCCACACAAACCAATATTCCTCTTCAAATAAAATAAACTCTCCTCTGGTTCCTTCTTCCAACACATTTCCTCTCACGAAAGCGGTGGCTTTTTTGCTAGGCTTTCTCTAGTTTCTTATCGGAAGAAAATAATACAGCTTGCGCTTGTTTTCCTTACTGCGTCCTCTCCTCGATTGTTAATAGCATTCTGTGAAGAACAAGTCAAATCATTCCCTTCAATTTGTTATATGAATGTAAAGAGTAAAAAGAAATAAGAGTGTTGCCCTTTCACGGCTTCTCAATCTGCCGTAAGTACCAAAAATAATCCTCCAATTAGTAACACACATTCCAGAATGCCGCATAAGAGTAATGTATTTCTTTTTCGTGACCTAATAAGCTTGTCCTCTGCTCATTTATCGACTCATTTTTCGCAAGAAGCTTAAATTCTCTCGGTTTTAAATATGTATGCGTTTTCCGGGGATGGGATGGGAGGGTGGAGGATTAGGAGTGCTGGAACTGTTATATAATTCCAAAATTTTTAGACAAGCTTGCCCTACGGTTACACTTTAGAATTTGCAATTTAAAAATACAACCGTCCAACTCATACTTGTAAAACTTGTCAGTTAAAGTTTTCCTTATTGTGTGGTTAACATGTATGTGGACTATGATGGTAGCCATTTCCTCACTTTTTTATGATATGTGTGGCGAAAGTCAGAGGTCTTGGGCTCAGAGGTGTAACGAGCGATCACAGCTTGATTACTGAAATCATAATTCGTTTTCTCAAGTACCCTCTACAAGTGGCTTTTCACTTACTTTGTGAATAGCTCTTTGTCTTCCTTTCTGTTGCTGTATTCATGGAAGATAAAGCGGATGAGCCAGCTAGAATTGAGTTAGCAGGAGTTAGAAACTTTCTCCGTTCAACGCTCTCCATCTTTTTAAAATTATTTTCTTCCCTCTCCATTTCATGCTCTAATTTACACCTCTCGTAAATCACTGAAGGGTCATCTTATCCAGGCTGGTTGAGCACCTCCTCAAATTTATTTAAGACTTGCCGCTCTAAATTCCACTTTTACTAAGCAGCAAAGTCATGAAATTTTTAACCGCCCCATCAGCGCTGGCCGCTGGCTTTTGGGCTGGAAAAGAATGACTTTCTCTGTACATTTTGGTTCCTCCATCTTTCCTGTTGCTGCGCCTTGTAAAAGGAAATGCGTATATTACATATTATATTGCAAAATAAGAGAAAGTCAGCTCCTAAAAGGATATTAAGGATAGATGGTGTGTAATTTTCTTGCTTGAGTGCTCCAGGTTCTACCTCCAAGACTGTTGATATCGATTTCGTTTCCATCATCAAGTCAAATTATGGGGTATAAATAATTTTACGTTTATTTGAAGCACAGCTCTATTAAATTCCTTTAAGGGTGGAAGCAAGAGCTCTGAAAGATAGCACATTTCTGGGAAGAGAGCCTAAACGATTGTGGAAATTTATTATTGCTTTCCATATTCTTCGCACTTTTGAAGTTTCTCCATCGCATCCGGTTTTTCTTCACGTATTTTCTTGAGGAATTATTTATCTTTGCCTGTTGTAGAAATTGTACAACCAAAGGAGGAGTTGGCTGGCTAGTATGAGCGGCTGCTTACGAAAATACTAAAAGCGGGGCTTCGATTCTGCTAGGGATAGTTTTCTTGCTTTCACTTTTTGGAAGGAATGATTTCCCCCTATTTTAGTTTGAGCTACCAGCAAGTCAGTTAAAGCCTCCTTATATATTCCGTCTGGGTCCGTGGAAAATGTGAGTAGTACCAATTTTGCTCTGCTTTCTACGTCCATTCGTGTGGCAGAGATGGTTTACAGGATTAACCCTAGGCTGCTATTTTATTTAAGCTCAATCCATTATGCGTGTACATAAGAGGAATTTAGCAGGGAGGAAGCTGGCATATTCGCATCCGCTAATAACCATCTTGCTCTCGCTAGAGGGCCGTATCCATGCAAATCTATCCATCTTCCCATGTATCCAGCTATTCTGCATTTGCTTTAGAGTGCTCTAGTCTAGAGGAGGGATCGATAGACTCCCTTTAAATGTTTACAAGAAACCATTTATAAATAATATACGCTACTTGAATCCTATACGTTCTTCCTGCCCAACGTATTTCGCAACACCTTTTTTCCATTCTTCCTCAGCTTTCCTCCTATTCTTCTTCCTTGCCTTCCGACTTAGCTAGTAGATCCTATAATCTAGCCATCCTACCCAACTCCACCTAACTTATTCCTTAGCCAGTCTCGCTGCCTATCTATCGTCCGCGCTCCGTTTAAAATCCAATGTTCTGCACAACGGAAGTACATATTCTTACATTACCATGCACAGCTCCTTTCTCCAGGTCCACGCGACGCGATACCAGGAGGAGTCTCCATCTCCATGCAATAGTCAACGTGTTAGTACGCAATTTCTCCAGATTTGTATTATACACGAGAAATTTCGCATCTCATAAAATCAGGTCCAGATGAGATGAAAACCAATTGCTGAGCCTCGAGTTTTCTCCTTTCCTCTTCCACATGCCTAGCAGCAGATTCTCGTGAGGATCTTTATGTTTTCTTGATGTATTTATGTATACTCTTGTCGGTTACCGAGCAACTTGGTCTGGGAGACCAATCTAATATTTAAGTGACATAACCTAAACTACAGTAGATATGTTTGAAGCAAATAACCGTGTTCATTTTTACACAAGTCTTGGAAATATGTTTTTACTGGAACTTATGCTTGGGACTGCGTACAGTATACTCGACTCCTCCTGTCCCTATTCCTTTTACACTGATGCAATTTTATTTTACTCTGCCTTACGCAAAGGTTGTTGAGAAACGTTTATAAAAATTCCTCAGTCGGAACTAATTCCATAGAGAATGGATCACCGACCGACAGGAGAGTGTTGCTATTGATGAGGACGTTTGGAGAAAGCAAGTGCCTGCGGTAACTTTTTACTTCTCTATTTACGCAGGTAGGCAGACACGGAGAAGCGCATTGTACAGACTATTGTTTGCACTAGCTTCAGAGACTCGATGGAAAGGCGGGATAGGAATAGGATGAAAGTAGGTTGGGTTGTTATTTAATATTTATGTCTTCTCTTCTCGCTCCGGATTTACATTGTACTGGACTATTGTAGCGGAGAGTTGCTCAATTTCCTAATCCACTCTCATTGGAGTTGGAGTGAGGTTACGTTGGTCCATTTCTAGAAAAATCATCACATTATCGCCCAACTGTAACGTAGAGACCGCAATTCAACTACTCTTCCATAAATATTGAACTGAACATAAAAAAACAATCAACAATTTAATCCCTTACCGTCCTCCTCCCCCTCCATTACCATACTACAATATTTCTTTCTTCTTTGCACTTTTTTCATGTATAACTTTCTCCTCTTCTGACTCCGTTATTTTCTCCTTGCTTCCCCCACCCGGGCTTTACGCAACCGGTTCCTTCGTGTTTTGTTATCAGAAAAGATACAAACCACTATACCACCCGCTTTCCTCACCCATCTTCAGCAACAGGTCTATTTCTCTTCCTCCCGGTTACACTTGTTGTGAGACTTGTGGCGTGGAAAATGCTACCTTACATGGTTCCATTCCATCTATTATTTTCATCATTTGAGAAATCTTTCCAGCTCTCTTCCTTCCTCTTGTCTACATCACTAACCCCGGAAACACATGGCTCCCCCCTGATCCAATTTCTTAATTCTCCTCCGTCTAACGTATGTAAGTCTACATGTTTCCCGCGTTGGAGGTTACCAGAGGGCTATGAAATATCGGTGGGGAAATGCTTTCTCATTTTGTGGAGAAATGACCACAACTTTCACCCGGAAAATACAACCGTTCTTACGGTACAAGACTCTTGATGTTTGCGAGGAGAAAGAGGATTAAATGGAATATCAAGATGGTGAAATGGGCAAGTACCATAAAAGAAATAATTTTATACAGACTGTCTTAATTTCTCGAGCTGTGAGACCTGAGACGGGGAAAGGCAAAGTTTTAGCGAGCAATTACATTCATTCCCAAGCCACTAATCATCTACAAGCATAAACGTTTAATTTCTTCTTTTATACTTGTTTTACAGGGGATTTGGGAAACAAGGATACCAGTGCCAAAGTAAGTTGCTCCTTTAATAATCTTTCACCTACTTTCTCCATATATCTCTTCCATGTTCACACTCAAATACACACGTATGCACCTAACTCCCACCACCACCCCTCATAAAACTTTCTATCCATCCACATTAAATGAAAGGCACAAGAATTATTTATCAGCGTAGTTTCCAGCAGAAGGAGGGTGAGATTAGACTTTATGAATTGGTGTGAAGGGGGGATGGACTGAGTTGAGTCGAGTTGGCCAAAGGGTAGACTTGTTTGCCAATTTTACTTCTATTTATGACATGATATTCGTCAGAAGCGCCATAACTAAAAATTAATTACAGTTTATTTAGAGCAGTTTCCACCCTTTCCGCCTTTCCCCCAATTCCCTCCCGATATTATATTACGATCCGAATTACAAATTTACACACCTGATTATCCTATTAAATCCTTGCCTGTGCTGGGTAGTAATTTTCCGGTTGCTCTGGGAAGGATTTTCTAGGAATCGGAGGTAGGACGTGGAGTGAAGGAGTATATACTTAATCCAAGCGATTCTCTCCTCCAGCCCTCATCAATTAGTTTCCGCCTTTTAAGTTCTCATGTATTAAGCCGCCCATTCTATGCAATCATTCCGGGAGTTTATCCTTCACTCAAATTTCCCCTCACATGTCAAATACATCTCATTGTTTACTTATTCAAATCTCTTTCTCTCAAGTTTGCAGTTTCGTCGTTCATAAGCGCTGCCATGAATTCGTTTCCTTCACCTGCCCGGGAGCAGACAAAGGAGCAGATTCCGATGTAAGTTTTATTCCATCAATAGTTAATTCAAACCTTATTCCCAAATAGTGTTCCCCGTCTTCTTCTATTTACTACATCACTCAGGGCTACAATTCCATTCAGCTAAATACCTGCCTCAACAGCGCATCCAATATTTAAATCTTGCATCGTCTTCTCCACAATTTCTGTTCCTTCCCACTATCTCATACTCAAATCATTCCCAAGCTCCATCAGCCAATCTCCTCTGCCTCAAGATCTTGAGGGGAAACTTTCACCCGTAACAAATGTCAAGGTCTACTTCCAAACCACCTGCGCTCTAGCTGCCAGCTGCCCTATCTTTGATATCTGATCTTTGATCTTTGAAGGAAGCCGAATGTGTTGCAGCTATGTAAGGCTGACCACGATCACACAAAATTTTAGAAATTCGTTACTGAGTTGCTCGATGCCCTCACTTCAGCTGCTTTCTGCTATATATACTGACTTAGATGACAGTTGGAAAGAGACGGTGGTCTTTCTGGTTTTAGGACGATTCCTTTCGCCCGAAAAACGGAAATAAAGATGCAGTTACGTTGAAAAACTTCATGTCGTGGCAATAGTATACACAGAGCAACCTATTCCTGTAAAACTTTTGAAGCAGATAGTAAACTAGTTAACGTATTCCTTATTTCTATTTCAAATTGAAGCAGTAAATTATTCTTATTTTTGCATTGAAATTTTTCCTTGAAAATGTAGATCTTTGGATGCCATTAAACTAGGGATGCTTTTATCAAACTATTTTGTTTCAGAAACCAACTGGGAATTTTAAGTCTTGCTAAATTAGGTTTTAGTAGTACAAGAATTTTATGCTCATTTAATCGTATTCAGTCCAAAAAATTAAGTCATATTCTTTTGGTGGTAACAATTCGTTACAGTTTATTCTTTTACGAGCGTAAAAAGTATTCAGTCAATTCTACCAATTTGAACTGAAAGCGTCTTTCTGAAGTACTTTCTTAAAAAATGAATACTTTCTCTTGCAGTATCGTATCATAATACATGTATGCTAGCATGTAGTATTCCATTAGTAGTAGGAATGTAAGATGTTGGGTAAACTAAAAAGATCCCTTCTAATGTATCCCTTCTGGCCTTGCCTCTAGGATTCAAGAACAAAACACAAATTCAAGAATCATACTTACGGGAGTCCTACATTTTGTGACCATTGTGGATCTCTTCTCTACGGTGTCATCCACCAGGGGATGAAATGTTCAGGTATCCTCTCAAATATAATATTTTTAAGAGCCGACGAGACCATCCATCTTTTGACCCTCCTTCTCTTCTTCTCCATCATCATCTTTCTTTATTCCTTGGTCGAATCCGTCCTCCTGCACTCACTCCTCCACCTCTTCTCATACCATTATTACTACATCCCTCTCATTTCCTCCAACGACTTTTACTTTACGTCCGTACTTTCACCGTCTCCAGCAACTCTCCAGTTTGTTCATTCTCTCTCTCACACACACACTCTCCCTATGCCTTCTGTCCATCTCCCTTGTTTCCTAGTGTGTGATCTAAAATTCTCCCAACCACATCCAATTGTTTTCAGGCCCATTCTCCTAAAGATGATGGTCGGATCTGAGGCTCGTTTTATGTGTTTTCCGTCTTGTCTCTTCTGTCTTTGGTCTTCTTGAGTACCTTGCTGCATGTGTGTTGTTGTCACTGCTCCTGCCACTGCATATTGTTTTCCTTTCTCCATCATGCTTTCCCAGGCTCCGTTCTACACACCATATTATTATGCTGGACGATGCAGAACTGTATGAAACCCATGGTAGTTTCATCTCTACAGTAAAAGGAATGAAATCCTCCCTTTTTCATTTCCATCCAAGCGTGCATACCTACATTCTTCTATAGGGAACCAAGTCCATTGATCGGTGGTGCTCGGGTTGGGGTTGGGATGAACTGGATCTCCCGTTTCGGAGGTTTCATTCCGCACTAAATTAATTACTCACTCTGCTCTAATTGGCCTGTACCTGTGGAAATTAGTCTTCCATCCCAGCCCTTACCCATACCGTCGCGATTTTATTAAACAAGCCAGAATTTATATGTATGCATAATTAATGGAATCCGTCTCTCCTAATGCTCCCCATTCGGTCATCATTCGTCTGCACAAAAGAACCGAGAGAATCTCACCTCGTCGACTCTTCTACGCTTGTCTCTTCCTAGATCCCATCCGTTAATACTTACTAAAAACAGCTCATTCGATTCCTCCGTAGCTAACTTTCATTAATGACATTCCTCGGGGTCACTTGCGTCAGAGCAATGGCTTAGGTTGACCTTTGATTGAGGACTCCAGTACCAGAAAATATACATATTGCAATGGGAAATTAGAGACTTCTGATCTGAGTGAGCCAGAAATAAGTAACGTAGGATTGTAATACAAATATACTTGTCATTGTCGGTAGCTCGTCTCTTCTCTTCCACCTGTATTGCGCAATTCAATTTAAATAATTGCTTAATTTTCACCAAGCTTTTGTATTGGAATTGTGTGTTCCATCCAATTAGCTTTTTCTGTAACAGTCAAGGGTTTGATTTCTCATGCTCTCCGAGAACAGGAGTTCCCTGCTTATATGCTACTCCCTATTGCATCCTCATGACTGGCTCAGGTCCAATTTAGAAAGTCATTTCGACCAACCATGACCGATAGGATGAACCAATACCGGCAGGTTCCCAAATCTTCCCATGATATTTGAATCCCGTCATTTTTAGTTTTCTACTAATTTTCACTGTCACTACGCTACTTGGTTGTTTCAGGCTGATTCCCTTTACAAGCAAACCTACATTAATGAAATTCTCTTGTAAATCTTCATTTGATTTGCTGACATTCTTGGAAATCCATCATTAAAAGCCAACTTTCCCTGTAGTAGTAACTCTTTACTTGGCTGCTTCTCGTTCCCATCAGTCTGGTTCAAGCAGAGGCTTCATTGAAATCTGTTTGCCGTTCAACGAAAAGTTTTGCCGATCAAATTAAGGCTTTAAATAGCGAGGCAGTCACCTCAAACTTTCTCCACGACTATTGTAAGGATGATAATAGAGAAAACTGTTGGCTGAGCGGCGATAGTAAGGTGTCTCCTTTCTAATGCTTTCTCCTCCTGTGGCAGACAGTCTTTGGAATGCCTTATAATTTCCCGTTTAGGCTGACATTACGGTTGGATTTCCCTGGCATTGAGTCCTTCCGTGGTATTAAATTGCGGATCCATCCCATCATCCCCTCAAACCGCTGTTCAAGTCCGCGCCTTCTCCCCTTACTATTCTTCCGTCACGTCCTAATCCTCTGTTGAGGCTCCAAGCCTTTGAGAAAAGGCCACCTCAAAACTTAATCCCGATACTTGACACGTGCCACACTTTTGCGGATCAATTCAAAAGTTTTCCATGTGTTTTAACCACCCCCAATAACAGCCTATCCTCTTTCTTAGGTTTTCAAATAGCTCTTGCTGTATAATAGTTTAAACGGATGCAGACTTACGCAACTTGTTACACCTCAGTCACTTATTGAGGAAAACTGGCAAGGCTACTATAATGGTTCCCTCGCAGAAAGAACACTACGGTAGGGGCCACTCCAAGACAGTTATGTGTCTTTCAAACTGTGCACCTCCGCCCCCACCCATTACCCTGTCCTTATGTGCTTCTCATATTTTTACATCTATTCTCGCATGCTGCATGCATCCTTTTTGGGATGTAATCCAACTTTAGCTGGAGCACTTCGATCACAAATGGATTGAACATACTTTCCATGGTGCGAATTTTTGCGATCATTGTGGTACAATGTTGCATGGACTAACGAAGCAAGGATTAAAATGTGAAGGTGGGTTTTTCGTTACAAGTACAGAATATTCAATGAACGGTAATGTTTTAAAAAAATCTATATTTTCTCCCTCATCAATCTCGAATTTTGTTTTCTTTACTCAAAACAATGGAAACCTTCCGCCTTTCCCCCCTCCCCAGTATACGAAGCTATTTTTCCTTTTATTTCTAGAATTAAAGGCGCACGGCGCACTCCTTGTATCAGCACCACTTTTTAGAGTAATTCCGTGGAGCATCTACGCAGAAATTGGGAAATTTATAGCAGCATAATGTTTCCTGCAATTTTCTCCGAGTGAATGCCTTGAAAACTGTTAAATGTGTTCCTATTGTTTTCATGAATGGCTGTTCTTTTCTAGCTTTCTCTTACACTCTTGCTTTCTCCATTTTTCTCTTGGGATTTACCAACCGGAGGAGAGCTTAATGGAATTTTTTAAATGTATTTCGCAGCATGTGACATGAACGTTCATAAGCGATGCAAGGAGAGTGTACCAAACTTATGCGGCTGTGACCACACGGAGCGACGGGGAAGAATAGAACTGAGAATCACTTGCGCCGGAAATAAGCTGACAATAGAAGGTAAGAAACAATGCTTCCCTTCTACTACCCTTCTTTTCATCGCCATTAGAATGTCGACTAATCTCTCGAGAATCCACTCTCCCAATCCTTTGTTCAAGTCCCCTCTAAATCTCTTATGAGCATCTTATCCCTGGAAAACCTATCCTCCTTCCTTTATTTTCACAACCTTATTATTCCTAGCTTTCACAAGGGCTACCCAAATGCCTGCCCTACGTATTATTTATTCAAATCCTAACCTTATGCAATTTATCCTCTCTTTTAAATAATTATATTTTCCACTTATATCCATCCGCCCTATGTCAAAATCCTTAATACACCGCAAGGAAAACTGAGGAAATGCGAGTAACTAATAATCACCTTCTCATAAATTTCCCCTCACTTTTCACACCCAATCTCTCTCACGTCTACTGCATATCCACCTTATACCAACAGAGTTTCCTCTGCTCTGAAGAGTATACCTAGATTTAATCTCCTTTCCCATTTTCTCCAAACAGATGCCCCGCATTATTATCATCCTCTAATTTCCAAAGTTTCCTAATTTAGATCTCCCCAAGGCTTTATTCTTGTTGTTCTCATTTGCCTCTCAGGCTCATCTTTGGCGTTTCCAGTTTTGGAGAAAGCAGCTTTCTCCCGCCCACCAACCTATTTTCTTTGCTCTGGGGTTTTATTGGACATTTTAATAATTACTCCCTTACTCTAACCTTCTTTTCCTTGATCTTTTGCATTCCGCCAAAGATAGTTTTGGAAAAATAGGTCAAGATTGGGATGGCTGGAAATTCGTTTATATTTTTAAACCTTATGGATCTGAAGAAACCCTGCATAGTAGATACGAAATGGGTGGCTATTATTAGCCTCCGATGCTCTTTTCTTTTGCTGCCCAATTATTAAGTGAGAGGCTTGGATAATCCCTCTGGCTCAAAAAAACTAGGATCTCGTAATATATCCTGGCGCTTATCACATTAAAGCCCCAGGTAACAGTCCCTAACACTAACCTGATTAACTTGAGGTGGTTCTAGCTAATCCGTGTCAACTTTCTCCTCATTTCTCCAACCCTGTTCCTAAACCAATTATGAGGCAGCCCGGTGGGAAGATTGACATCATTTCCTACTCTACCTCCCTTTCTTTTCAGCTTCCCTTTCTCCTACTCCTCTTCCTCACCTCTCGTGTGTCAATCGAGATTCGAAATAGTCCCTCGTCAAAAACAGATCTCCAATTGAATCTCCTCCTTTCCTTTCTGGCAATTCTCTTTGAGTCGGCTTCATCTTTTGGAATTTGAAAATTTGATTTTGTCATTTATTTCGTCATGATTCCAAATGACAATGGCTTGAACTTCTTTTCTTTCAGTTCGGCAGGCAAAGAATCTTATTCCTATGGATCCAAATGGTGCTTCTGATCCGTATGTTAAAATGAAACTCGTACCGGATACGGACGGTGTCAAAAGGAAGACCAAGACCATCAAAGCGGATCTCAATCCTGTCTGGAACGAAACACTAACGTTGTAAGTTTTCATCTTTTTCCATTCAGTTAAGCTTTCATTAATCTTCCCATGTTTTTCATACGTACCCTGTCTATCTACCTACTACCTACCTCCATCATCTGTTCACCTTCCTTGTTCCTGTACCTACCATGAATATGGTCCTTGTAGGGTAATTTCCTCTTTTCCCTTCTGGAATCATGGTATGTATTCAAAAGTTACTTTCACTCTGATGGGAGCTGAGCATAGCTAGTAGAGTGGTTTGAGTGCTCCTCTGAATATGTTCATCTTGAAGGGAACAAGGAATGGAGGTTTGCATAAGTATGATATTTTCAGTGATTTAAAGCCAGAAGATAAGGATCGAAGATTGCTTCTGGAAGTATGGGATTGGGATCGTACCAGTCGTAATGACTTTATGGGTTCCTTGTCATTCGGGATTTCGGAAGTTTTGAAAAATCCCGTTGATGGATGGTTTAAACTCCTTACGGCGGAAGAGGGCGAATTCTACAACGTTCCCGTCCCAGAGGAAGGGGCAGATTTACTCAGTCTCAAGACTGCGATGCGGGTAAGCTTATTTACTTTCTCCTCCTACTACTCCCACTCCCCCCCACCCCTCCCAGCTTAATCATCAGAATAATCCTTTTCTTCCAAACGTACCACTTGATCCTATATGCTTACAAGTAAATGCTCCTCCTACGACCCCTCGCGTAATGTACTTTCCGAGTTTTATCTCTCCTGTCGTTCATGGCTTTACTTGAAACATGTTCGCCCTTGTCCCTAGGAGAAAGAAGATCTAAGATTCATGTCAGGAGCTCAGTCAGAGTTAACTCTAATAATCTTAGCACTCTGTCTAAATATAAACTCTAAATGCCCTCAGCCTGGACCCACCTGAAATGACTTGCTTCCAACTTTCACGTTTTCTCTTTATGTACCACCCTTGCATTTGACCCAAGGACTCTTCGTTCTGTTGGATTGGAGAAAGCTGAATCGTTTCCAAATTCAACCCCTCGAGTATTATTTGAATCAAATCCTGGCAATAAGTCTTGTCTTTCTTGTGTAATGTAATACCCTCCTCCTTTCTTTGACACCAATCATGTTATCATGCGTATTCAGTTCCTTTGTATGCCTTATCGGCGGAAACGAAATTGTTCTTTTTCACTCTATCACATTTTATTATTGAATGCTGCGAAATTTGTCAAATGTCACATGCCGTCCTCAATAGATCAAATATCAGACGGGTTTTCAAATCGATAGTCCCCGTCAATCCTTGTGTTAGCGATTTCCTGAGAACTCCCAGACAGCCTGCAAGTTTTCTCCTCTATTTGCTCCCCAAGATCAATCTTCAGTGTCTGTTTTGTATTGGAGCGGGATATATTCATTTCCGGATGGGTCTATTTTGGACGCCTGGGTTTTTTACATTTTTATATTGTGTCTGCGTGTGCGTGCGTGTGGTGTGGGTCGTTGTAAAATATATTTCCTGGGTGTACATTATTCTCACATGGTTTTTCAATATTTATTTACATGCACCCTTTGGATTGGACCTTTTATAATTATTCCTTGTTGCGCCAATATCTCGGCGTTCTGACCCTTGAACCCTTGTGTGAAATGGCCTTTTATCCGCTCTGCACATGAACGTATAACCTCCCATAATTGTCTCTCTTCCCTGCCCTGTATTCACTTCACATGACCGCCCACCTTGACTTATCCCCGCGGAATAGAAGGGAGCTACAATTCACAATAAATCAGTCTCTCAGGTATGAATACTGTAATAATAAGCTTCGAATCAATTGTAAAGCTTTGTACCATAATCCTGCTTTCACCACCTTTCTCCTCAACCAACTCATCACCGCTGCTATATGTACTCTCGTTGACAACTACCCTAACCTAAACAAGCATGTTTGCAATGCCGTGTGGTTAGTGTGGTATCCTTTCTCTGTTTTCCTTTTCTCACTCTTTCGCCCATTTTTAATACGTTAGAATGCAAAGGAGAAATTTGCTTTCACCAGTAAAAAGTTTGAGCTGCAACTCCCATTTTGCCTTACAGCCCCTATATCATCATTAAGTAGAGACCTCGGACATAAAATGAGACTCTCAACTAACGCCAAAGTTATTTTCATTTTTAATATCTCCTTGCCTTCTTTTGCGTTACAACTAAATGGCACAGAAGTTACACCAATGACTATTAAGCGGCTCTCCTCGACAAAACCCCACACGAAACATGTAGCTTCAGGAAGATTATAAGCTTAGTAGACTTTTGGCAGGGAAAAGACGCATGTATCTTTCTCACTTTTTGACATTTCTCCTCCAATTTTCGGCATAGTTCTTACCCGTCCGATGTTTGTAGTTAACATGGATGGTTTCTTAGTGTCTTAGCTTCCTCTTTTTCAATCCATCAATTCCCAAACCTTTCAAAATATTCACGTATGTACACCCTACAATGTCCTAAAGTGCGGCAATAATAATCCCTTCCCAACGCCTATTTTATCTTTCGAATTTTCTATAAGGAAAACTTTTCCATGTCCTTGAACTTTAACGCTTTATCATCATATAGGATGCTAAATTTTATCCTTTTCCAAAAAGCAGTTAGGCCAAATAATTTACAGACAATTATTTCTTGATGCTTCTTACCTTCATTTAACCTGTCGATATTATACACGTGCATGCACCTAGACAATATAAAAAAACTAGGTTACGTGTTATGGTTATGAATAAGGGAGTAATCCTTTGAGGAAGTGATCAATATCATGGAATACATACGTAGGACGCTCGGAACCCACTGTTTTAGGAACATGCATGAACATATCATGTTATTTTCCTCGGTCATCTGCTTCTGACGATAAAAATACATTCGTGTATGGAATAGTACAACTGTATGCAATATGCTCCGTGTTCTTCAATCGTGCTAGAATGTATTCATAAATGCCTTTGTTTTGAGTCCAGCATATTTGGACACTTAAACAACCTTTAATTTTTCACTACTTGCCTCCGTATCTATGCACGGAATACTTACTGAGTGACAGAGAGTAATTCCGTTTCTTGTGTTGACAGAAATCGTCAATTTCCTCGGAGAAAAGGGCTCCTAACGTTGATGACAAGGAAGTCCCGCATAACATGGGCAAGAAAGATGTGATAAGAGCGAGCGACTTTAATTTCCTAATGGTGCTTGGAAAAGGAAGTTTTGGCAAGGTAAGAAGAATGCGGATTGAAAGAGAATCGAAATCAAGTCAAGTCCACGCATTTCACTGCTGCTGGTAATGCGTATTTTGTACCAATGCTCACTAACTGGGCGGCAGACTAAATTGTGCAGTTATGTGAATTTTATTGTGAGGAGTGAACAAGTAGATTAAGTTGTTTTGGAATAAACTGGGTGTTATTCCTCTCATTATATTTTATTGTAGGTGATGTTGGCGGAGCGGAAAGGTACGGACGAACTCTACGCTATTAAAATACTCAAAAAAGACATAATCATTCAGGACGATGACGTCGAGTGTACGATGATAGAGAAACGTGTTCTGGCAATGCCCGGAAAACCTCCTTTTCTGGTCCAACTCCACTCTTGTTTTCAGACTATGGTGAGTCCGGAATTCTTCTGTCCTTCACCATTACTTCATTACCTCATTACAAGTTTCATCATCACGTCATCCATCCGTCCGCTTAATCTCCTCTTCTATCACACATTCCGCGCTACTTTCCTCTTGTCTTACTCGGCTATATGCACTCTGGTCACCAGAGTCTGGTGGGCCCGCCTACGTTCTTTTACATCTCCACTCTTTCACCACCTCAGCTTTCTCCAGCTGGACTTTTTTAAACAGCTTAGCTGGAAGAATATACATCGGTGGCGCTGAAACTTGATTGGAACGGTGTTTGTGGGGGTCCTTTTCTAAAGCCGAGTAAAATGATCCTCCCAACTCCCAACCACCTCCGTCAGTCAAAGGGAGAAACACATGATGGCTTTCACCGGTTTTTCCATTGCTTTCTTTCAAATCACGTTAGCAGTGGAGAGAAAACTGATGGAATGAGTAAAAAATAGCGGGTACTAATGGAAATTCCACCTAATCCCTCCTGACAAGTGACATGAAGTAAACCGTGTAAATTTCATACAACGTCAACTTTACTACACCTCACGCCCGCTTCTCCACCCAAATATATCCTCATAAATAAATATCCTCATAACGTGTCAATCCTAATAATATCTATGTCCACAGGATCGTCTCTATTTTGTTATGGAGTACATCAACGGTGGAGACTTAATGTTCCAAATCCAACAATTTGGAAAATTTAAGGAGCCTGTGGCTGTGTAAGTTTCTAATCCTTAAGCTTATTTACTCTACCTTTACGAAAATGTTATGTACTTTCAAGTTAGCCTGGGCTTGAGCTAAACAAATGCATAGTGTTAGTCTACCCTAAAGGTCTCCTTTCCATACTAAAGCAAATTGCAACCGTCTCAATATTTTCTTATCGAAGTGAACGCATTATACTATAATAATTAGAAACTGAGAAGACTTAGAGACTGTGCAGCTTCTTGAAAACAAGCAAGTTATAGCCTATGAAACGTAGTGAATAGCAAGAGGAGTATTTGAACGTACATCAGTACATGACAAGTTAATCTGGGGAACTCCGATTTATAGTAGTGTTCTCTTCTGACGAGATTCAGTATATGGCAATGACTGGGTTTTTGGTTTATGCCCGTAGAAAATTGGTAGCTTATGTTAGCGTTTAATAGCCGGCTACTTGGCTTGAAATAGGTAAATTCTAGGTGTAAATCTTTATAAGGCCAAGTAATTCCTGCCACTGAACCGGATGCTCTTTCAAAAGAATTTCTCTATTTCGTTGTTGCAACATAATTTCTTTCCTTCTCGCATGCCGCTCTTTCTCTATGGTTGTTTCCAGCTTCAGGGTAAAAGCCATTACTCACAAAGGAGACACGACATCAAAACTAACATGATCAATGGGAAGGAGGAGAGAAGGGGGGAGTAACCGAAAATTAGCTTTTACCTACAATTTTCCACTCAGTTTCTTATTGCCTTTGAACAGGTTAAGGGAGGACTTTCACCTATTTTACCATTTCACCGCCTTTCTTCTTTTCACTTCTCAAATCGTAAATCATTTTTAATAAGGAAAACTCAGCTATGCTTAAAACAATGTCAGGTAGTGCTAAATCTGGTAACTTTAACCTTAGCAATTCTCTTTTGGACTCTCTAGACAACACACTTTACCCAATTCTCTTCACCTTTTAATTCTGTGTGTGGGAAGAGAAATTTCCGCAATCAAATCTTTCACTCTTTCAATAAACTGTAAAACATTCTTTGCCAGCCTACATTATAACTTTTCGCTCATCCAACTCTGTCTTTTATGAAATTGTTAGATCCAGAAGACAATATTAACTGTCAGGGTGGAAATCAGAATCTATAAATTGAAAACCGCAGCAAAATTCATGCTTTCTCTTACTCTTTTGCTTTGAACTTTCCCAGAGTTATGCATTTCATTGGTGGTTAATATAAGTTAGTCATTTTAGTCGTTCATTTTTTCCACGATGTGAAAGCGGGGGTAGAAGAATCAGGGCGATTTTCGTATATTTTGTTTTTATTCTAATGATTTTCAAGTCTGCCCCCATAACTGTACCAAAAAGCTTGCATATAGATAACAAAAGAAATAGAACGAGGAATATTGGAATCTGCATCTTAAGGGACACTATTCAATTATACTTCCAACTCGCATCCTTCTTATTGTTATGTGACGTTGATTCTTTCTTTAACTTTGGTATTATTTTATTCTTGGATTCTGCCAGTGCCAACTGTTGATCGTGTTTCCTTCTTAGGCTTTCTTAAGCGTACAAGTGCCCGCTCGTAGGTAGTATAAGCATAAGGAAGTTTATTTGAATGGGGTCTTTGTTGTGTATAGCTTCTGTAAGTTGTATTGGAACAAACATCTGTAATTTTTCACCATTTCCCAATTATCTTTCCTCCTCCTTTCTTGGTCAGGAATTGTGAGACTCTGAGCTCTGACCTCCTTTCTCTGCTTTCTTTCCCTATATCTTCTCCCTTCCCTTACATCTGAGTTGATGTTTTTTTTTAAAATAGCGCTAAGTTGCGCGTTTAATTTATTGAGTGATATCGTTTTCGTATATTTACATTATCCGTAAAGATTGCAAATGTTCTACAGATTTAGGATTATGGAATTTCCTTGAATTTGGTATAGAAATTTTAGATCGCTCCTAGACTTTAGACGCTATTAGACTTTGGTTGGTTTCTTGGATGCATATGATATTAGGATTGTAAACATTAATAGATTGCCGTAATGCACTTTGTTTCTTTAAGTTAATAAGACTTTTTATGTTCAGTGATTGGATTATCATGCTGTAGGTAGATAACACTCACACAACGTTTGGATATTACGAATTTTCGTCCTTAAGTTTTCTTCATTGACTGGAATAATGTTTTTGAGCTCATCTAGCATGTTTGTGATAGGTTCAAGCTTGAGTCGGAATTCGGGGGTAATAAGCTTGGCAAGATTTGTTGGACAATTATGCTTATCAAAGTTTAAGCTGCAGAGGAATCCTAGAAGCTCATCGCTTGGTAGTTGTGTTTCATCAAGATTAATCTCAAATAGGTGTTTCTTCCACGAATCATATTTCCATTCTTTTTGGTTGTGGTGGTTCTCTGAGAGTTTTGGCGATTTTGGGTTGGCAGTGTTCTTTGCTTGGCTATTCAAAGTTTTTAGGGCTTTTTTGGGGGCTTGACTCTGTGTTGAGAATAGCTGATCATCGCTGTCAACGGTACCTTCTGTTTCATTTGCTCTAGAGCTCAAACGGGAGGATCTCCTCCTTACTCCTAATTTTCTCTTGGATCTTCCAGTAACGCTATCAGTTTGGGAGTCGACTCGTGTACGGGTATAGTTTTTGTAGCCAAACACATCATCGTCTTGATTCTGTACAGTCTTTAAGGTAGCAGCATCTGCATACGTTTTGGCTCGGTCTATGCACTCGTTGGATTTGTGTTGGGCATCTAATATTTTACCGCACTTGAAACATTTCTTTCGTCCCACCTGGAGTATGACTTGGTATGTTTCTCCTTCATATTTGAAGTTGACGATTTCTGGGACTTTGACTCCTTTACGTAGAACTATGGTAGAGCTCCTGGTAAAGCTCTTGATGTAGCTAAGTTCTTCAGGAAGGCCATACATTTGTTCAAAAACAACTGGGGATCTTATCTCTCCTAGTGAGGAAAGATATTCACTGATAAGCTTGTTTGGTAAGAAAGGAGGGGCCTGGAATATCTTGATTTTCTTGAGGGGATTAGTGTATTGCCACATCGGTACTACCTTCTCTTTAATTTGGATGATGGGCTGGGATTTTAGTTTATCAGACTGGTCCTGAGTATTCACCCATATACTTATATTGGGTCCTAAAGACCCCACAGAATGAATGGACTTATCCCCACATATTTGCAACACTGTATTTACATATTCAACCAAATCAATGTCTAATCCTCCTTTAAACACGAAACCGTAGGTTCTATCAGGCTCTTTACTCGTTTCAGCCATAGCGGATGAGAGAAACCCGGGCACCGGGATGCCCCACTGTATCACAAGTTTAGTTTTCTTGCTGGCAATTTTCTGCACAGTTTGATATAAAATACAACCTTGTATAAGGTTTTGATAGGTCACAAATCACAGCTTTTAGAGGAGCACAAGTAGGACACAACCTATCACTACGGCTCTTAAACTCTACCCTAAAGGTCTCCTTTCCATACTAAAGCAAATTGCAACCGTCTCAATATTTTCTTATCGAAGTGAACGCATTATACTATAATAATTAGAAACTGAGAAGACTTAGAGACTGTGCAGCTTCTTGAAAACAAGCAAGTTATAGCCTATGAAACGTAGTGAATAGCAAGAGGAGTATTTGAACGTACATCAGTACATGACAAGTTAATCTGGGGAACTCCGATTTATAGTAGTGTTCTCTTCTGACGAGATTCAGTATATGGCAATGACTGGGTTTTTGGTTTATGCCCGTAGAAAATTGGTAGCTTATGTTAGCGTTTAATAGCCGGCTACTTGGCTTGAAATAGGTAAATTCTAGGTGTAAATCTTTATAAGGCCAAGTAATTCCTGCCACTGAACCGGATGCTCTTTCAAAAGAATTTCTCTATTTCGTTGTTGCAACATAATTTCTTTCCTTCTCGCATGCCGCTCTTTCTCTATGGTTGTTTCCAGCTTCAGGGTAAAAGCCATTACTCACAAAGGAGACACGACATCAAAACTAACATGATCAATGGGAAGGAGGAGAGAAGGGGGGAGTAACCGAAAATTAGCTTTTACCTACAATTTTCCACTCAGTTTCTTATTGCCTTTGAACAGGTTAAGGGAGGACTTTCACCTATTTTACCATTTCACCGCCTTTCTTCTTTTCACTTCTCAAATCGTAAATCATTTTTAATAAGGAAAACTCAGCTATGCTTAAAACAATGTCAGGTAGTGCTAAATCTGGTAACTTTAACCTTAGCAATTCTCTTTTGGACTCTCTAGACAACACACTTTACCCAATTCTCTTCACCTTTTAATTCTGTGTGTGGGAAGAGAAATTTCCGCAATCAAATCTTTCACTCTTTCAATAAACTGTAAAACATTCTTTGCCAGCCTACATTATAACTTTTCGCTCATCCAACTCTGTCTTTTATGAAATTGTTAGATCCAGAAGACAATATTAACTGTCAGGGTGGAAATCAGAATCTATAAATTGAAAACCGCAGCAAAATTCATGCTTTCTCTTACTCTTTTGCTTTGAACTTTCCCAGAGTTATGCATTTCATTGGTGGTTAATATAAGTTAGTCATTTTAGTCGTTCATTTTTTCCACGATGTGAAAGCGGGGGTAGAAGAATCAGGGCGATTTTCGTATATTTTGTTTTTATTCTAATGATTTTCAAGTCTGCCCCCATAACTGTACCAAAAAGCTTGCATATAGATAACAAAAGAAATAGAACGAGGAATATTGGAATCTGCATCTTAAGGGACACTATTCAATTATACTTCCAACTCGCATCCTTCTTATTGTTATGTGACGTTGATTCTTTCTTTAACTTTGGTATTATTTTATTCTTGGATTCTGCCAGTGCCAACTGTTGATCGTGTTTCCTTCTTAGGCTTTCTTAAGCGTACAAGTGCCCGCTCGTAGGTAGTATAAGCATAAGGAAGTTTATTTGAATGGGGTCTTTGTTGTGTATAGCTTCTGTAAGTTGTATTGGAACAAACATCTGTAATTTTTCACCATTTCCCAATTATCTTTCCTCCTCCTTTCTTGGTCAGGAATTGTGAGACTCTGAGCTCTGACCTCCTTTCTCTGCTTTCTTTCCCTATATCTTCTCCCTTCCCTTACATCTGAGTTGATGTTTAGGTGCGTAGAAAAATTATGACACGGCTACTACTTCCAAACTTACAACTTGTCCACGTAGTCTTGTGTCGTGTGTCACAACCGACTGCGGACATAAACAGAGCTGTCGATACACCAACTCCCGTCATACCCGTTTTCCAAGCACGCGCCTAGCTTTTACTATAGCGACAGCTTTCTTCCTCGCATTTCGACTAAAATCTTCTTCTCTCACATGTTACTTGTGCTCACGTCTGAACTCTTGCTATTATGATCAGCATAGATTATTCTCAAGCCTCATGTCTGGCTTACAGTGATAGGAATGGATTTTCCCCCAAAAACGCCAGATTTTCGCTACTATTTTATCCAGCTTTATTTTATTAGCATCTGTCTCCATTGTCGCCATTTACGTATTTTACTACACCACTTGCTCCTTTTTTATTCAGTCAACCTAGAATATTCCTTGTATTCAAGAGGTGTTACATCTTTCGAGGCGATCAACAGAGCGTGTAAATATAATCATACAGGAGAAAGCTGCATGGATTTCACTCTTACTCTATTCAATCCTTTACAGGTTTTACGCAGCGGAAATAGCAATTGGATTATTCTACTTACATGGCCGTGGGATTATTTACCGAGACTTAAAGCTTGATAACGTTCTTCTGGATCAAGATGGTCATATCAAAATTGCCGACTTTGGAATGTGTAAAGAGGGAATCCTTGATAACCGAACGACTAAAACGTTTTGCGGTACACCAGACTACATTGCCCCTGAGGTAAGTCTTTCACACTGTATGCCTTCCCTTAACAGCTTTTGAGCACATCCGCTTTCTCCGACGACGACTGAATCTCCTTGTTGCCGTTGTATCTGCTCTGTTGAAACAAAAGAATGCATTTGGGATTTAATTTAGGACAGGTTTAGAATTAGATTTTTCAAGCCAGGTGAAGTCACAAAAACTTAAAAATGTCTACTTGACTTTCGTCATTATTTTATAAAGTTTCGCAAGGCCCATGTTGTCATAATTCCAGCAATCGCTCATCTTTCGTAATACTTTAGCCGGTTTCGTAATTTTTCTTTCATCTTGTAAAATTATTCGCCCTCGTCTCTCTTTCTGGCACCTTCCTCAGTCAGCAAAAGAATAGAATCCCGTAAAGATACTTTATCCTGGTTTGCAAAGCAATACGATACAATTATCGATGCTATTATTACAAGGTTACGATGGAAGTTTTAACGATTTGAAGAGCTCCTAATTAATTTAAGATTGAAAAACCATTTTCTTGTGTTACGATTCTTGCCCGAAGCACATTCTAAATCATGGCTTCTAATTTCTTTAAAAACTCATCGGAAGCTTTAAAATAGGGCAGGAATAAAGTACGTGAGCATTTGCGACTTTTGTCTCGTCTCTTTGTACCCTAATCCATCCTATTTCCTACAAGCAAACTTTTGAAATGTGGTTCCAAAGTGCATTAGGGTATAGCGTATCCATGTGGACACCCTCACTTGGATTTACGCATTTCATGGTCTTTGATCTTAGAAAATCTACACAGCTCTCTCCCTCAACGCCTCTTAACACCTATTCCGAAGGGCTAGCTTCAAAGAATTTTCGTTTGCCCAGCTGAAAGACCGGACTTTTTTCCTCACCCAAAGTTTGAACTCGAAGCATTTTCTTCCCTCAGGTCCTACTCTCCGCCCAAACTAACAACTTTGTCTTCCTGCGGGCAAAATTCCGTTCCGTCTTGACATGCCTAAAGCCATCGACCATAGTTTCTTGCACCAAGGTGTTACACTCCAGCTATTCAAGTGAAAGTCTTGAGGTTTCGAACGAGGAGTGAGATAATGGTTGGCTTTTCTATCACGTTGAGGAAGAGAAAGCAAGTTCTCTGTTTTCACTCAACCGTGCCTCATATTACCATTTATGTATCAAGCTTCCATCTACATTTATTTTCTACGAGTCCCTGGACACATGACTCAAATTTTATCTCATCCATAGTAACTTTCTCACTCCTTCAGTAAAGCGTACCTATAGTTTCGTATTCCTCATCAGGAAAAAGTCTCGGCTCTGCTCCCTCCAAGTCCAAGTCCCAATAGTTTACAACTTTCCTTTAACTGTCTCCAAAGCGTCTCACTTTTTTCTCGTCTTTTTATATGTCTCCCCTAACCCATCCAACTTTCCTTCAAGCAAACTCGTTATTTTCCCTAAAACAAGTTTGAAGGCATTTACTCTCTCTCTCTACCCGAGAATATATCTCATGTCTAACCTGTGACCCGTGGTCAAGGTACTCTCTAACGCAAAAGAATCCATATTATTTTCATTCTTCAAGTTTCTCTCAAGCTCCTTCATCAGCTTGACAGGTTCATCATTTTGATGGCCATTAACCTGTTGCGTCCCATAAGCTTGGCAGGAAACATTTAAATTCCGCTCCATGAACGAAATTGATGCTTGAGAGCACAAATATTTGACGGTTGCCATGGCCGTAAGCTCCCCCTCGCACAAATAAAAGCCATTCCAATTACGAAATTGATGTTGTACAAAACAAGTAAAAGACGTTCGGGAAGCCCATTGATGTTTTTTAAGAACGTTTGAATCTCCAATAGCATAACGTGCGATGGAGATAAGTTGCCGCCAATTAATAACAACGCTAAAACATGGAAACCATGTATCTCTAAATGGTATGGTTACACACATTGGCTGTGTAGAAGGTGGCATATGGCAAATTCTCAGCCATAGAAACCGTGGCTGGCAACAGGAATATTTGAAAATGAAGCAGTACGCAAGAGGTTAAGACATTACTTCTCATTTCTCATTGAAGCTTTAATAGCTCTATATTCCCATCTTGCCCTCAATACCAGAAAAAACGTTTTTGCTAACCTGAATGACCCTAATGTGTCGTTCCCAGCTCTGTCCTTCAAATATAATTCCACCACTATCTCTTCACTCTTGAACCGTATCTCGTGACAAAGCGTATTGCCAAATTATTTGATCTCCTCGCAGTGTAGTTTGTACTACCATTAATCAGTGCACTGTCGCTGTATGCAACTTATTCCTCTTTTTAATCCGGAAGCTCAATAATTTTGTCTTGAACGAACAAGGATTAGCAAATTAGGGTATCTCAAGGCTAAAAGAATGATGGTGGGAGATATTTTATAGGATGTGAATTGCAAATTGCGAGTTTTAGGTTTTTGAACAAAAACATACTTTATCTACGTAAAGTCCAAGTTCTTGTAACGAACAGAGGTAATACTATAAGTTTGGTTGGAATCCCTTGAAAGAAAGACTATGCGTTTCAATGAAATATTATATTCTTAATGAAAACGTTCCATATTTGGTGGAGCAAGAACTTGATCCCTGGGATACATTTCTTTTCCAAGAACATATGCTAGCGAGTTTCAGGAAACTTTTGACTCATGTGGAGTCTTAGCACAGAGTAGATAAGAAAGTAACTTCCAAAGATTATTGCGTGGAGCTGCGTAAAAATACCGTATATGAATAGAGATTACGGCCTCTATACTACTACATGGAAAATGCACAAGAGTGAAAGGCAAGTAGGGAGAAATTTCTCGGAACTAGCACTGTGAATAAACCCGGGGAAAGTTGGGAAAAACTAAACTAATTCTGTGATTGGTTCGTTCTTTTCCTGGGGTAGGCTGTATCATACTTTGTGAAGGAAATGGAATTTTGCTATAAAGCAATGTTTTCTCACTAGCCACGTTCTTATTTACGGAGTTTATTATGCCTTGGAAGTCTTTCTCCAACGGCAACGACTGCCTTTGTGGGCCCCAGCGGGAAGGCTGCAGTTCCCTCGAGATTACTTTCTGTCGGACATGATAGGTTGCTTTTTCATGGCATTCCACGAGGACGGACCAATGTTTGTGCATGACCGTGTCTGTAGTATCTATTTCCCTAATTTCTCTGTGGGTTCAAGGAAGTCACCTGAAGGTTAGAATGGTTTTCTAACGGGTTAGAGCTGAATAGATTCCGAAAGGGAAAGATGGAGAAAGTTACCCTAAGAAGAAACGTTCAGCATGGCAAATTCATGCTAGAAAGCCTGAGCATGTAAGTAACTATATCGCGTGCTCTCTCTTTCTCTCTGCAACGCTTTACGGACGAGGTGTATTGTAATTGTTGCAGGCTAGAGAAACGGAAATGGGGGTTGTGTATTAAGACTAACTTTTAGTCCCCGTTCTCAAGCTATCACTAGTCGCTTAAGGAAAGAGAGAGTTGTTAAGTCCAAAAGCTATCCTAAGCTGCATCAAATTCCAGGTCTATTGATTAGTTTGCGCTGCCATTTTCGTAAGAGATTAGACTGAGAAAAGAATGCGGGAAAGATTAGATTCTGTTCCACTAGTCTCTGTTTTGAGCAGATTCAGGGGAGAAAGTTGGTGAAAGTTTGATTTCGCCAAATACTCTGTTCGTGGTTAGGGGAGCAGGTGAGAGCATTCCTGAGATTGGTGCTCTAAAAGCGATGAAATGGGGATTTAATGGTGATCATTGATGGTTAGCTTGGATTTGAGTGAGCGGCTGAATGTTTTGTTTGTGGACTGAATGGTAGATGGACCGAAGCTGATTTGTATTTGTTTTACAGATAATCTTATATCAACCCTACGGAAAGTCTGTAGACTGGTGGGCGTATGGAGTTCTTTTGTACGAGATGCTCGTCGGCCAACCGCCATTCGATGGAGAGGATGAGGAAGAATTATTTGCAGCAATAACGGATCATAATGTTTCCTACCCTAAGGCCATGTCCAAGGAAGCCAAGGAGGCTTGTAAGGGATTCCTCACAAAGAATCCGATGAAAAGACTCGGTTGTGGTGTTAAAGGGGAGGAGGACGTGAGACTACATACCTTCTTCCGGATGATTGACTGGTGGAAGATTGAGAATCGCGAAGTTCAGCCT
The DNA here is from genome assembly GCA_906901655.1 of Sminthurides aquaticus. Taxonomy (NCBI): domain Eukaryota; kingdom Metazoa; phylum Arthropoda; class Collembola; order Symphypleona; family Sminthurididae; genus Sminthurides; species Sminthurides aquaticus. The sequence continues at coordinate 3,353,541 of CAJQTT010000001.1, forward strand.
CCGTTTAAACCTCGCATTGTAAGTCATCCCTTTATATTTTGATTCTTTCATATTTCCTCATCCTTCCTCTCTCCTTTCTGACTTTCTCTTTTATTTTCTCAAACAAAATGCTCGATGGTTCTCTTGCTTTATGCTTGCTTTCCTGCTCACTTCTACTCCTGGCCTGGTCCCTGCTTTCATTTTGGAACTGTTCAAAGACTTTCACTCTGTCATTTGCTTGCCGATTTTTTCCTCTACTTCCTGCTAACATCGCTTACACTACATTCGTCCTTCTTCTGTTTTTCCCGTTTACTCCTATTTTTATTTAAGGGTTGTGTGCAATGTGCCATGAGTCACCCACCGCTTATTTCATGTCCTTTGCAGAAAAATTCAAAAAGAAAATCTTCTCAAAAATCCTTTATGCTTTCTATGCCACCAAGCTTTCCAACTCCCGTCTTTGCCCTCGGGTTTCTCATGCAACTGCTGTATGTATAGGCTCCTTCTTCTCTCATCGTACCAAGTGCTTTGCGTCTTTGCGTGTATGTTTTCTCAACTTTCTCCCCATTATCACAGCCTTGCGTTACTTGTGTTTAGCTTCCGTATTATTTCTCATTCCGTAATTCCTTTATTGTGGAGTTCTTATTGAAACTTCCCCTCTCATCACTCCAGATTAGCGTACGCACTTTCTTTGTTAGCTGTTAGAGGAAAATATATATTTTCACTCACTCTATCAAAATAGTCTATGTACACCCGCTTTCACCCAAAACATCGGGGTAAAACTAAAGGAACAGACTTTTTATCGACATTTCACAAATTCCACATGAATCAATTGAGAGCAATCTGTGTAAGGATTCTTCATTCTCTCCTTCGATTTTCTCTATTCTCTTGTGATTTTGAGGAAGCTCACGACCGGAAATGTCTCCAACCACACCCTAAATACCGAGAACGCTATATCCAAAGCAACATTCCTCAGTTATGTGCTACCTACTCTACTAAATGTAACCTTATCGGAGAAAGAAGATGATATTCATGCTTTTGAATGAGAATACTATGAATCCAGATATTCCCAAATACATGCGTTACCTCCTCGTAAAAGCCGAACCTCCCTCTACTTCCCATCAAACATGCAAAGATTTATTCCTACACATTTTACTTTTCCTTCGTCATCTTCCGCTTTCCTAGTACCCGGAAATTATCTATAGGAAACAGACGGAAAACTAACACTCCTTATCTCGCCTTCTCTCTCCTCTTAGGTTTGAAATACAGAAGGGGACAATTCCGGAGAGCGTGCTTTCTCTTTCTCCACCCAACTACCCCTACCCTTCTCCGTCCTACCCTCTCCCACCTGCTACCCCTTCCTCATTCCGCAGTCAGCTGAGCTTAGGCAACAATTCAAGTGATCATTGGATTCCTCCATTGGTAACTTGAAATTTGTATTTAGCCTGTGTCCAGTTGTAGTGCCATGACATCTCTTGTACAAATTCCTCTCATCGTTAGGCTACATTTGTTCCAGGTTACAGCTAACGTTCGCTTCAAATCTCTACGCCCTCTTCCTCAATCAAAGCCCTATTCCTTGTATTTATCAATTCAGAAATGTGTCCTTTACCTCCTCTATGATGTTCAGGAAATGGTCAAGTCTATAGTGTCCTCTTCTCCAGGGTTACCACGTCTTAAGGCTTTTTTTTGCTGTACTCAAGGAAGGAAAGAGGAAGCTTAGCCATATTCTTTCTTAAAGTTCTCTTGAAATCCGAGCTCCAGCTTTCTGTCCTTCCTGCTCAATGACTTACATTTTCCTGCAGATACTTCCCCACATGCGTAGCCAAACTTCCGGAATGAGGAGAATTTTTCCAAAGCATTTCGCATTTCTGTCCCGTTCCATCTGGCCTCGGAACCTAAAATACATGTCATCCTTCATCATCATCTCGGTGCTTAATCCTCCTAAAACATGGCCTTTCTTTCCGAATTTCACTCCTCACTCCACTAGCTCCTCATGTATCTCTCTCTTGTTTCTATTCTGTACTACCTTTGCTGGAGAGCAAGGAAAGAACTCATCCACTTTTCCAACCGTAAGACGTGGTTGGCTTGGCTTAAAAAACAAGAAGCCGAAAGAGTCTTCTTGCCCTTTCAAATAATACATAGACTCTCCCCTCCAGCACCCTATGTGTACTTTCTCCAATTTCAAAACTAGTCCTAGCTCCTTCTTCTTGTCTTCTCAGATTCACCTTACAAGCTTTGAGGGAGCTAAAAAACAAATTAGTATCCCTTCTCCAACAGGATTAGCTTCCTAATGCTATCAAGATTGAATCTTGTTCAGTTTTGTTGCGATATAAACGAAATACTTATTATTAGACATGGAGGAGTTGAAATACTCCTCCATGTCTATATTTTCTACCTCCATTCTTCATTTTTTTTCTCTTGTCTCCAATTTTTCTGAGAATCCTGTTAGTATTCGGTTTAGACGTTTTCTGGTTGGTAAACTTTTAAGATTCGTCCTATGCCTCATTAAATTCATGTCGAATAAGCACCCTGGGCATCTTCGATTCTTCTCTTGTCTTCGCAGTTGATAATTCTCATGCTTGGTGAAAGCCAATTCAAGAAGCAAGTGCTTTGTATTTTTTTGTCGAAGACAAGCTCTTTGGATATGCTCTTGCGATAGGCTATTTGATTTCCCCTGAAAATAATGTAAAACAGAAAGAGCATGGAAATATCAAACGAAAGCACCACTGACGTTCGTATCCGTAGCTGAGTGACGCAGCTTTTTGCTTCAGAAAATATATATGATAAAAGCATAGGGATGGAGAGTGCAAAAGTAACGTAGGAGTGGAGAAAGCAATGGATGAAAGGCATTCTACAGGTTAATCTTAAAATTCAAGAACTAGCTTCTTATTCCAGCCACGCTTATCGATTTAAACGCTTCCTTCTCCAGCCACAAGCCTCTTCTCTCTCTCTCTCTCTCTCTCTCTTTCGCTTTCTCCCATCTCAATTTATGCGAGTGCTATAAATTCTTAATTTGGACACAAGCTTCCCGAATTTTCATCCCTGTTCCTTGAAACCACGGTACGCTGCTACATACGTAGTAATTCCCACTACCATTTCAGAGAACCTTTGCATCTTTCTACGATCCTCTTCCCCTTCGACGTGTATGTTCCAGTCCCACCCAGCAGTCCGCATCCCTTGACTACAATACATACCTGTTGGAGAAACGAGTTTGTTCCTATAGATAAGAAGGACTTTCTCCCCGTATTCTACCTCCTCTTGCTCCAACTCTTCAATTAATTTTCAAGCATTCTCTATCATCACCAACCGCCGTTCCTACCTATGTCATCCTCTGGTCTGATGTATATTGCTTTCGTATTTCCTCGCTTTCACCGTCACTCGTCCTCCCAACTCTTATACAATTGCGTATCTCCATGCACCGTTTCCTGTGTGAAGAGAACCTACCCCCCTGGCCTACATTTACACTCTTCCTTTACCCTTCACTGTACTGTAAAACTGAAACTGGAAATGCACTGTGTGTAAACTTTGTTCGCTTACTTTGACCGCGTCTTCCAACTTAGCACTACATGGGATTGGTGGAAGGCTTAATGAGGGAATGTGAACGTATACAAATATTGAATATTTTATGATTGCGAATGGGATTGGGTTTGGAACTGCATATTATTATGAAACAAGGAACGTTTTGATTTTCTCCCGTGCGTTTGTCTTTGAGATTGGCAATTTAAATATCTCTTATAAATCCCTGAAAAATTTCGTAACGAAGCTTGTGTTTGAAAGGTGGTTGGTTGGTTGGTCTAATTGATACTCATAATTTCCTACATCTCTGTACTGTATACTTACTGCTATCCCTTTTTACGTAAGTTGTTGGTAATTGGACAAGGTATTGATCATGTTGTCTTTATTTGCTCTCCGAGTAGAAGAATCCACGTTTAGCAGAAAATTTCGATACAATCTTTACCCGGGCCAAGACTGACTTGACTCCGCCAGATGCAAACAGCCAAATGATACTCTCTAACTTGACCGGCTATGAATTTAAAACATTCTCCTGGATAAATCCCAGATTTAGTCCCATCAAATCCGACGACCTTCTCATTCCATTACCTACTTCTGCTCCAAGAAAAAATTCAGCACCTTCCAACATGACAATGCAGTCGGACCAAAATAATTGAGATTCTTAACATGCTTTGTTAAGTAGCCACTCCCAAACCGGCACTCTGCCGTCAAATCCATTCAAGCCCAGAAAAGCTTAAAGAATTTTTTCGTCGCAAAGAAAAAAACCGCACAAAATTTGCCAGAAATAAAATCCATCTGCAACAAGACTTTTCCAACGGGCTAACACATATTTTAAGATATGAATATATGTTACATATCCAAGCACATCTTATCAAACCTAATTCTGTAGTTATTCTTAATTAATTACGTCGTTATCCATAATAATTGTTATAGGATTTTGATACGTCCATCACATACTATAGTACCGGGTTGGTGCTATAAGATTACCTACAGCAGTACCTTATCTGTATCTACCTTAGTTAGAAGTATAAGAAGAGCGTCATTACATTATGCGTACCTCAGTGTTTGGATGCGGCCACAGTTTAATTAGTAGTATTATTATTCATAGAATAATTAAATTCAGCTCAGAAGTATGGAGCTTAAGTCTCCGTCTAGCTTCCAACCCTGACAAATTTCTTAGTGGAACAAGGAGCAATATGGAAAGCCATTTAATTAGTTGACGTAATATACCGCCGCCGCACCCACTTTCACTCCCTCGCATCTGAGGATGTCGGGAGGAGGGACTGGGAGTTTAGCCTGGAAAATCCTTCTTCCCTTAGATTCTTAATTATCTAATCTTTCTTGAGAATCGTTCGAATCCCGCTGAACCATCAGCTCTCTTCGTTCGCTTCACAAAATCAGCCCAACCTATAGATACCACCCTTGCCCCTCCTTCTCACTCCGTTTCCTTGCTTTCACTCACGTAAATGATTTATTACACCAAAAGTTGGGCTCAATCAGGAATCAAGTACCACTTGATTTCAGGCAGTTTACACACAAGAGTCTCTTACCATCCGGCCTTCGTACTCGGATAGTTTCATTTAAGAGAAAAACACAGGCATTCATCATGTTATTCTCCGCAAAGTCTCGCTTTCTCCTCCTGCATTTACGTTAATTCCGCCGTAGCCAGAAATCTTCCATTCCACTTAACAAGAAGGGTGCTAAATGAACCGGACAAACCTTTTATTTCACGCACAATCATTTTCGAATCACTCTAGAAGTATTATCGAGAAAGCAGTCCAGAGAAACATTGTAAAAGCCCTCCTCTAGCTCCACTCCTTGGTTCATTCACCACACTGCACCCTTCTAGGGCCCTCTTTTTATTTTAATTTACAGCTTCTCCTTCCCACATCCCTTAACTCGAATACTCTTGATTGATTTCGCCAGTATGGAGAATTATCGGATTTTTTAGGATTCTCAAGCAGTCCTTTCCTTCGACCCCTTGCAGTTTTGCTCCTCCATCATCTCTGTGCTCATCTTCTACAAACTCCAAATTTCTGTGAGACTGTAGTGAAATTAATACAGGCTTAAATAAAAGTTAAATGGGATACAACACAAACCCCCGGGTTGGCATCAGTGCGCATTGTCTGTAAATGGGATCAGACATTCAATAATTACATTCATAGACAGAAGGCTCAATTAATTATAACATGGTAGTGCTGAAGAAGTTGAGGTATAAGAGTAATCTAACATAAAAGTCATCTTTATCTTCGTGGCTTAGAATTCGTCGGATAATTCAGTATTTACAATTAGGTCGCAGTATCGAATGTAGGAATATATACAATCTACATCCAGTTACACAGTAATATATTCTACCATTATGTATTCCAGCAATGGCGGAATGCCCGAGTTTTGAAAGAATGAGCTTGCCGTTTCTGGAGCAAATTGCCAAATTTTTCGCAAGCTTATTATTACAAAGTACATGTAGAGAGAAGTACGTATAGCTTGATTAAAAGTGCATCCCAAGAGTTTCATTCGCTTTCTTTAAGTATATGTTTGATCCGCCTGCATAATTTTCTGGCGCACAAGAATTATTGTTATAAATATATATAAGCTTTGCAGAGTTTTCGAAGAAGCTCAAACTCGCGGTTTCCCTCCTCCCTCGGCTATATTACAAACGTACGTTTTGGATGTTTATTTGGAGGGAGGGATAACAAGAGTGCGGCTTTCCCCGCTGGGCTATTACATGCATTACTTCATCCAGAGGAAGCGAATAGCTAATGTATTAAATATCTAAGTGAGAAGCTGGCTGGAAGGCTGTGTAATACGACTGTAGCCCGTCTTCTTGTTGTTGCTCCCTTAAGTAATTCATGTATTCTAAATTGAATGTCTGTGGGAGTATCTACACGTAATCTTTAGTTGTATGTATCTTGATGTTATTTCCTTTTGCCGTTTTATAAGCTTCTTGTTGTCATTAAAACTAAATAGGCTTTATTATTCTAGTCCAAAGAATTTTTGTTCATCTTATCATTTAAGTGGCTTTTTTATACAACTCCTCCCGCGAGATCGACTGGCAACTCATCAACGAAGACCATACAACGAAGCCTTTTGGCAAGTACTGCTAGCGTAGTAGTGAAAGTATGCTTTCACTCTCCATGAAATCCGTACCACCAGTACCAGACCCTCATTCTCGACACTATCACGTACACTCTTTTCCACTGAGACTTGTTCTTACATTTTAGTTCAATTACTGCTTGCTTTCATTTAGTTCAACACCAAGACGCAAGATATTTGTTTCATCTTCTCAAAAAACATTTTCCTTGGCTTGTTGATACGAATCGAGGAACCGTCTACGCGGATCTAATAATCCTATACAAGCGTTTTTCCTAGCCTGAACCCCTTGAACTTAAATGCAAAAATCATGTTACGTTTTGATATGAATTGCTTGCTTTCATAGCAGTAGAAGATTCTACTTTGGAATTATGAATTAATGTTCCATTGACCATTGAATTCTCTGTTTAGTTAGCTCTCAGTTTGTTTAAATGTAACCTTTCATGGTAGTGCTAGTGCATTAATGTTTAATAGTAAGAGGAACTACGTAAGTGACTGCGTGTGTAGATGTCGTTTCCTGTGAGTCGGAATTTGTAAGGAAGGAATTAATTTGATTTTGAATGCTTTTATTCCTGATTTTAATATGGAAAATATGAATATTAATTGAATGGTTCTTGAATCTTGATTAATTGCAAACTGATAATGAAATAATTACCTTGACCGGTGCTATGCTTTCCTTTTACAGAAACATCGGAAAGATGTGAGTAACTTTGACAAGCAGTTTACAACTGAAAAGACGGAATTAACACCTACAGATAAGCTTTTCATGATGAACTTGGATCAAACGGAATTCCAAGGCTTCTCATTCCTCAACCCTGAGTTTATCCAACACATATAAATAAATGCCTTCTTCTTCTCGACTTCCTTCCCTTGCATCTTGCATGAACTCTATGAGGCAAAACAAAAGAACCAGCCAACCTTTTCTTCTTCGCTCAATTTCCGTCATCTCTTCTCAACTCAACCTACTACTGCTCATTTTTAAAAGAAACAGCCTGCGTCCTCTCTATTTATGACCACAATTATAGCTACAAATCAAAAAGGTACCCTGCAAACAGAATCAGTGACACAGAATCATCAACTTTCACCACATGCTTTCTCCACAAACCAAAGCAATGCTGATGTTTTGATCACAACAATTTTACCAAACTTCGGTTATATTCACTTGATATGTACAATAGTCGTCGCTCACTGTGCTTGAATTTCCGAAGACACGTTACTGCAGTACAGCATACAGCACTGTGATCCTCTGAGCGACATCCACGTCATCGTTTAAATCCTGCATGACGTCAAGCCTTTGATCGTCCCAAGAGGTTCTACGCGTAACGGAAAATTCAACAAGTCTCGACGTATTCGGCAGTTTTGAAGTTCTGATTGAGCCCAAGTGATAAATTTGTTATCAACGCCCATTTGAAAATCGATAGGTTATTTCCTCCCCTGCTCACAATTTTCTAGCTTGTATTTAATTGAAACGGCTCTTTCCAAAAGAGGAGAAAGTGTATATACAACTGGAGACAGTATTACTAGGAGAGAATTATTTACCTTAGGGACTCCAGTTATTGCCACTGCCCTTCCTCTGACTGAAGCTTGAAACTTTCAAAAACATACAATCAACGGATTCAACTTATTCCTTTCCTGTAAAAGAATCAATCAACTTCATTGCTTGTGCATCGCAAACACAACTTGACTTTCCACTAAAAGTGTATACGATTTTGAATATAGTGAAGTATACTTGTTAAGGTTTTGTACATAGAGGGCTGATGGAGATGAGAGGATATTGTTGGCCACACATTCTATTGATTGCAAGCTAGCCCATAAATATCATATTATGAAGCTGAATATTTAGCTCCTTCCTTGTGCACTGAAGATATTGTCTAGATGATGGGGTGTGCAGACAAATTCTTTGGGTTGTGTATATATACATTTTACAGTATCGGTAGGGTAGTATCCAAAGTTTTCTGTTGGGCGAAACTGGTGAAAACATTCTTCTCAGTTCCTTTGAATACTAAGCTGGCAGCCATTCTTGCTCCTCCTTCAAACTAGCTTGAATTCCATAATAGCTATTGATAAAACCTTTTAATCTTCCCTCACACTCTCCCTTAAGTCACGCATAATTTTCCTGGCTCACGTCTATAATATATTTTACAAAGGAAACACTTGCCCCGTGATAAAGTGCACCGTATTTATGATCTGATGATGTACTTCAAAGCTGGAAGTTTTAAAATACGGAGAATTCCAAATTTTCCACCGTCCTTCATGTATTTATGCAAAATCGTGCCGTTCTCTTAAGAACCCGGATTTGTCTCACTACCTGTAGAACAAAAGATAAGTGGAAATATGGAAAGAAATCAATTTTCACTCTCCCCAGTAGCCAAACCTTCCAAAAGCATACCAGTGAAAGAACAATTTTTCTACGGTTATTCCACCAAGCGATTTCGCATGTATCTTTGAAGCCAGATACTCTAGCTTCTAGGTACGTTTGCAGATACATGCTTATGTGTATCAGGTAGGTTAGGTACATACACCAGATTCTGTCCCTGCATAGGATATCAAATGTTTGACGCAATGAGCTGGCAAATCTGTTAATTGTTCTTCGTTTTTCTCAGTTCCGCTCCCAAACATGAGCCTATTTTGTAGGAGCAGAAGATACAAAAAAATCTCATTCTCCCAGCGTTAACTGATAAAGATATACTGCAACGCATTGTTCCTTTTGATGGTAAGATCTCAAAAGATTTATGGGACAAGTCCAGAACGAATGAAATCTTGAGCATAGTTTAACAGAAAGATGTGACGATATTCTTGGCCGTTGAATATTTAGGAAAAGGTTTCATAATTTCTTTTAGCTGGATTAGAATTTCAGAGCTACGCCTGCTATGTTGGAAAGTTGTAGAGTTCTTTCTTAACGGCCCAGAATTCGCGACCTTGTTCCATCTATATGCATTAATTTTTTCCCTGGTTTCACCATTCGCGTAACTTGGAGTAAACGTCGGCAAGTATCGCCAATAGTTGAGCGGGAATACAAATACATTATTCAGTCAGGTCTGTATTTTTTAGCTACTTTCTTCACTTTTAGCGGACTCCCAGTCCCCTTGGCTGGCTCGAATTGAGAGAAACGAGAAAAAGTTTAGAGCACCTGGTGAAAGTGAATTTTTAAACTATCTCACCCATAAGCCTCCTCTTTTGCTTCTTTTCATACGTTTGATAAATGATACTAAAATTTACTTTAATCTCCATATGGAGAAAGTCTACTTGAATATGAAGCAACTTTGCATTCCATTTATCCATCCGGGAGCAACTTTGTTCTTCACTTTGCCCTACTTCCAGCCCTTAGTCGAACTAAGTGACTTGGACTTTCTCCACCTGCCTCTCATCTCATGCGCTCACCTTCCTTCTCTCCCTTTGTGGTCAATCCAGTAGCAAGAATAGGACCGCCATCTTACCTCCAATGTAGGTTGCGTGCCTAATTCCAAAATTCGCTGACTTTATTCATCCTCCTTGTATGTAATAAAGTTAAGTATTTTCTGAAACACTCGAAAAGCCTACGAGCTGTACACATGTAATAAATAATGTTATCAATCTTTACTTATAAGGAATAAGCGTAATCTTATCTTAAGATGTTTATCCTAAAATTAGTCATTAATATCTCGGATAGTTACCAATGGGAAGCATGCTTAGAGAATACATACAAATGTTACACCACGTGCTTGCATTTTCCCAAGCTATAGGCGTTGACTACACTAAATGCAGAAGTCGGTATTGGTATTGATAAACGAAAGTGTTATCCATTACGTTTAGCTATTAGATTCACCATGAACCTTTCTTTATAAAAATAAACTTGTACTAGAAATGCAATGATGTATGTCATAAATCCCAATAATTCAAAGTTGATTAACTAAGATAGAGGAATGCCCTAAAGATATTATTATATTTACTGGCTGTATGTTCCAGCCTTCTTGCTAGCCAGTTTATGCCAAGTATATACTAATTGATCCTAGAGGTGACTTAGTTTAAGTTTGCGTTAGTACATAATCATATGTAAGCTCTCCCTTAGGAAAATCGACTCCGTGTTACCTTTACACAACCCAAACATGATAATCTTGTGCTGTGATTATTTTTTAACCTGAATCTTATAAGCGAGGAGCTGTATAAACCGTCTTCTTACCTAATTATTCTATGCATGTACATAAATAGCCGTAGCATCACCCCAAATACTGCGTCCGCGTACGTATGCCCCTTGAACGTTGTCTTAAACTTCCCCCTCGCCTAATTGTAAGCAACGGAAAGTATGAATACGGAGTTTAGTAGTTCGTTGGAAATAAGTGCTAGTAGCCCCATTGTTGTCGGTTATGACACCTGGTACGAAGTCAGATGGAAGCCTTCTACTCAAGTCCTTGCCTAATGTCAATTAATCCATGTTAAATCAATTCCAAGACTTTAGAGGACAGCATTGCCATGTAAACACGAATATCGGAAATTCCTGCTGACTGAAATTTTACGTTACTCATGAGATTTACGAGTTATCCTCAAAAAGAGATTGCTTGTTGTTGTCAAAGTCATCCCAAATGCCCAACCTCACACGTAACTTCTCCCCGGTACTGGTAGGATCAAAATTTGGGCTAGATTAATTCAGAGGGCAGAGTTTTTCGCTGGAAAACCGGACATGTCACTATCAACCCCCTTAAGCATGCCATATGAAAGACAAGATGCTCCCTTAGAAAATATTGTAGGGATCCTCAACTAAAGAGCAGTTAGCGGTTTTCACGGTGTAGTGAAGATTGACAACCCTGTATTCACCTGGACCACATTGTTAACTAGATAAGAAAGTTTGTTGTTTAGCTTTTTACCCCGAACGCCCGGTTAAGTTCGCGCCCAAAGCCTATATGATTGAATAGAAATCTGGGAAAGAGAATATAATCAGATATTGACCTACAATGTGCTTTAATAGCCCCTTTTCCCAAGTCATCCAAAAAGGCAGTGAGCTGTAAAATGAGCCTATACGGAGAAATGTTTAATTGCCATTGCCAGGTAAGAATAGAAAGATTCATGTGCTATGCTGTGCAATCTTAAACGGGGTGCTCATTTTGACGAGAGAGGCAGATTTAAGAGTGATGGAACTTTTAGGCAAAGGTCGTTTGTAACACATGTCCCTCTCAATCAATCCCTCCTTCCATAATCCTATTCTGGCCCCTGGAATAACAGAAGTAAGACTTATGCAAGTGAGTAAGAGAGCTCGGATATGGCAATTAAGTTTATAACAATTATTCCAAACCAGAGTAGAGCCCTCCTAGCAACATCTCTCTCACGCCAGGCCATCTTTGAAATGAATTAATTTCTAACCCCCCACTACACTATTGAGTAGATGCCCTTATTCCTCTGCACTATACTGTGGAATCGGCCTATGAACAGGAGCATTATGAATTATTGTGGCGAAATTTGATTGAGTAATACTATATCCCAGAAATGAATCTATATGAGCTACTTCCCGTAGTAAAGAAAACCTCGGAGTGACCCTTTAAGATGCCAACTGACTTGCAGGAGTAGAAACAACATATTATTCCATGCGGGATGCGATTGTTGGCTTGCATGCCATATAAGTATGTTTGATTATAGTTAATTCTACTTATAGATTTAGTATATAATAGTCTACGAAAAAACCTTGCCCTGGAGCCTTGCCCACCGCCGAGTTCATTTATGTCGGCAAATGCAATCTAAAAGACTTCCCAAACACTGGTGTTTAGTCTGTGTTCTTATCAAGTTTAATACTGCGGTGTGGTCTGTTCTGCCCTTTTCATTTGAGATTTATTACGATATCGTTATACACATACAACTTAAACTTGTTGATGGTAATTAATCAAAATCCTGTATATTAGCATCACACATGACCATACCACGATATGATGAAGCTGAAACGGGAAAAAGTTGTAGAATTGCCACAAGTTTATCATATGTGTACCATTTCCAAGTGCGCCGGACGTCGCATATTCTTAAATGTGTCATCTAGAAAAAGTTGAAATTCTATAATGCGAATATTTAAATATATGTTGTGGAAGGCTGTGAAACCTGGAAACATTAAGTGTGCCAACATCTTAAGTGTTAAATCATGATGGGACCTTGAACGTAAAACTCTTGTGTAAATAAATGTACTATTTGTTTGACTCTTTCCAGTTGAATTCATGGCGCGGTTTCTGTCACGATCTCCCAAATAAATACAACAGCAATTTACGCACGTGGTAAGAACTATCATGCAAATTCGGAAAAACTCATAACAAATGAAATATGATAGTTGTGGCGGGAAGGATCTGTCAAAATTATCGGCATCGGGCGAAATGAGAAAAAATGTCAACAATACGCATGGACAACCCCTCAAATACTAATATTGTCTGAAGTAAAAGCCTTAAAGGAGTTAAGCCTATAAACACGTGGTTACGTACACCATTGGTGCGTGTCTTGTAAGATCCTGTAGTACAGCGTGCGTATATATTCATAAAATCGGATGTATTCCATTTACGGATTATATCTCCTATTATCTTTCCTGACAGACAAAAAGTTGCTTCAGCAGGCGGGTATTAAAGTTGATGATTTTGGCGCGAAATTGACCGGCACATATATACATGACAGAGCGGGAGATCCCTACAGATGAGAGGGAATCCCCAGAGAAGGGATTTCTACTGTTACAGGTTAAAGACTACAAGTCCCGTGTCTTGCGAGTCTTGCCCCCTTGACTTGTAGATAGTTTTCAACCCCTACTTCCTAAGGGACTTTTACTTCATATTTATATGTACACATGGTAATCTTTGAAGGCAAAGGGTAGAGCATTTAAGATACAAGGGAGTTTTCAGAACTTGTGTTCGTGCTGTAATTGCACATTATGTAGGCGGGAGGTTCGAACTGACAGTACCATAAAGGGTTCCACATTTGCAGTCGGCGCCCCTATAGAAAGTAACGGCAAGTACAATGGATTTCGAACACTCTTATCATTGGATTCGAGAACGTTTTTGTCCGCCGCTCCGAAATGTTTAATATCGTATTTTCCCGCGTAGAGCTATTCAGATTATCGCGGGCAGTCGACCAGTGGCGCGCGTGAGGAGCTTGGGAGGAAAGATGAATCATTTAATTTTCTCATTCACTGCTCACCGTAAGAGAAGCTTGGAGGAATAAGTTTAGACGTCTAGCATTGACGAGCCCTGTTCGAGGATACACGAGCGTATGAATTCAATGGTATATGCATATACTTGAAGGCGCTTTTCTATATTCCGCAGTGGCGCCACTGTCTTACCGTCTCATTTACATGGCTAAGACAGTACCTCTCTCTTGCTCTCTCACGGACAGACGACGTCCTCCAAAAGAGCGTGAGGCATATCTTCCAGCAAAGAGAGCCTTGTGCCTAAACGTGCGGCGCAGTGCGAGGCTAGTGATAGCCTGCCTCCTCCAGCACATTCTGCTTCATCCCTCCTCTTCTCTCTCGTAACTTCCAGTACGAGTGTATTGGACAAAATGCGACAACGCTATTTTCTTTATCCCCTTGAAAACTTTGGGCTCTAATATATAGCGCTTCCATGAGAGAGGTGGATGAGATTATTACATCCCGCTCGGATCAGTTTTGCTAGAGTGTCGCTTCCGTGTGGAGAATAGTGTACTTTTTGCCCTCTTCCTCTCCTTCGTGTCTAGGGCACTGTGCAGAGAAATATAGAAGAGGATTTTAGACGATTTGTAGAGGAATGGCTAGTAGGTACAGTTTTTATAGGAGTTCATCATAGAGCCACTCTTGTGATATGAAAAAGATTTGCTAAATAAAATAGGAAGGAGGAGTGTATTTGGTAGAACGCTGTAAAACTAGAGAAGAAAATTGTTTGTGTGTGTGCCTTGCTGTGTTGAAGAGATACGTTTTGGAAATAGGAAGAAGAAGAAGACGTTGCTGTAATTTCCTGTGTTGTTACAACGATGAATATAAGCATTGCATTGGTAGTGACTCTGGTTTGGTGATGTGATTTGGAAAATGTAATTAGATGATCATATATTCGTGAATGTTTTTCTGGAGGAGAAAAAGAGGAGTTTGCCTGTTCGCGATAAAATATTACAAGAGAGGGAAGTGAGGACGGAGTGAGGGGTTAAAAGTGATCAAGGTATTCGGAGAGAAGAAGGAAAATATTAGTGTGGATATAATGTAAAAATAAGATTTGTAAATTCTCCCTCCGATTCCAGTCAAACCAGGAGCATTAGGAAAGAGACAATAAATTATCGTGGTGCAACTAAAATAGTTTACCTCTTGTAAAGTAAAATACACGCATTAATCAAAAAGTTGACTCCTACTCCCCCGCAGGCCCGTTCTCCGTGAACCCTTTAACGGCACCTTCCCCAAACCGATACGTTGTTCCCACTGCCGACAATTTTGCTTCTCCCCTGGATATATTTAACTCTTTTGTATCAATGATTAATGCTCTTCGTAGTGTCATCGGGAGTGATTTGTTCATTAAACAAACGCTTCAACCATTCCTAATCACAACTCCATCAAGCTGGGAGATTTCCGGCAAACGTCCCTTCCTAGTTTTCATTACCGCCACTTTACTGATATAAACCTAGTTTACATCCTACTTGTCTCCCTCCAAAAATCCCTACCGTCATCCACTCACCCGACACGCTAGAACTGGAATGTAAACAAACAGGTAACTTGAATCATTTCTAATGCTACTGACCTACACCTTCATTGCCAAAGTAGACAAAGTAGTATTGTATCTAAAGTCACGTTTTACTAGCTTCCAGCATTGAAAAATGCATGTGTAAACAATGTTTCAAGTAACTGTTATGATGGTGTTCAAATTCGTAAAAAAGTTTATTGATGAAGAATTGGACAAAGTAACGCACTAGCAGATGAAGGCCAAGTGAAACTGTACTGTGTACTGAAACGAATATTTTGTTTTGATTTTCAGGGTAAATGACAAAGAATTATCAAGTTCTCTATCTTCAGACCAGTGTGCAGTTATACGATACTTTAATCATGTAACAGTTGCTTAATTGGCTTCGCTAACTCCGATATCGAGGGAGAAAAATTATGTTTCCGTCAAATTCAGTAGTCATCCCACTATACCCCCTGTAATAATGAGCGAGATTTCTGATAGTGGTCGTCCTAGGAGGACAAGGCAATCGGGAAGATTGTCATCTTTGAATAATGGCAGTACACCGAACTCGGCTACGTCTACTCCAACAAGCACTCAAAGTACAAACCCATACAAGAAACCTTTATATCTTACGTCAAATGCGAGGGAGAGGAATGTGACAACACCAACTTCTACAAGCACTCCTCGTGGGAGAGGTCGAGGCAGGGGTCGACCGCCTGGAAGTGGGTCTGCTTCCGGTCGCGGGGCTTCTGTCAGAGGTAGAAATGCTAGGCCGGAATGTGTAGCAACCAGAGACGGTGGTGGTTCTAGTGCCAGAAGACCTAGTACAAGAGGCAAGAAGAAAAGAAGAGGAGGTTATAATTCTCATGATTATCACTACGGATCGGATTTTGAATCCGACCAAAACGAATCCGAACCGGAGCCTCCTATTTTGTCTGAATCTGAGGATAACCAGTCCGCGGATGAAACTTTGGGCCGTAAGTTTTTGTAGGGATATTCTTCTCATGTTCGTACATTTATTTTCACTGGTGGCAACTGTTACTGAATCTTGTGTTTCATATGTTTAGTTGATGATGCTGCTGGGAGTGATTCGGATGTTTCAGTTACTTCATCTCGTCTTGTCAGACTACCAAGTCCTCCGGTGCCGCTGTGGCTTGACGATGAGAAAAACATCGATGTGGAAGACCTCGAAATTCCTCAATCATCGGATGACTTATTACTACCCAGAGAATTAGTGATTAAAGCTGTCTCCATTTATGAACCTTTAAGAAGGTTTCACCAACTGGTCCGGCTAACACCCTTTCGATTTGAAGATTTTTGTGCAGCCTTATCTGAATCTGAACAAAGTTTGCTTTTGTCAGAGATTCATATTCAACTTCTGAAGGTAAATACATGTTTTCACAGAAGCCGCTATGATTTTACATATTCAGTGTCGAAGGAAATGTAATGAAATTTCATTTGTCCCACCCAGAGTATTTTGAGAGAAGAAGAATCCAATGGCACCATATTTGGCCCTCAAGATTGTAAAGATTCTGTCCAATCTACACTTTTTTTCATGGATAGTATGACCTGGGCCGAAAGTCTCAGAGCTTTTATGGAAAGTGATCCAGCTTGGAGTGGTATTTTGAAAGAGATAACTAGCGTACAGTACCCTATTTGTGGCCCTGAAATACGAGTCAAAATACTAGGATGGTTGGTTGAAATTTTTCTCGCCACCAACCTTGTACGGGAAGCACTTGTGGCGGAAGGAAATATACGTCATGAAGATCACTGTAGGTCCTGCAATCGGTTAGGAGAACTAATATGCTGTGAAACCTGCCCTGCTGTTTACCATTTAGTTTGCATTGATCCACCTATCAGAAATGATGACCCTCCGGATGACTGGCAGTGTACAATTTGCGAAAAAAATCAGGTGGGTTGACAATAAAATCTTATGTTATAATAAATTCATTAGAGTTCCAGTTCAAGATTGCTTAACTTTTGTTGTATTGAAACATTTTTAGGTGCTGGGAGTCTCAGAATGTGTATCGGAGATGGAGAAGGCTGGACTTTTAATACGACATGACAAATTAGGATACGACAGACATGGGAGAAAGTATTGGTTCCTGGCGCGGCGAATTTTAGTGTAATAATTTGCGTTTATTGTTGCTCAAACGAAATTAAGCAAATTAAAAAACAAATTTGTTCCTAACAGCAACATTAATATTTGGGTTCTAGGGAAAGCGACGATGAAACAGAAGTATGGTACTACTCAACCATGTACCAAGTAGAGGAGTTGCTCAGTCAGTTGGATCCGAAATTTTACGAAGCTGAACTGTACGAAGCCATTGAAATTCAGAAAGAAGAAATATTCCGGCAGATGAGCGTCACTGAAAAAGTTACAAATTCTATAAAAGGACATAAAAAATCGTACATTGATGCTGAGAATGGTGAGTTTTTGAGCTGACAAAAAGTATAATTCAAGTTAATTGGGAGACTAACTCCATTTTTGTACATCAAAATCGGCTACTTGATAAATAATTATATTTACACTCTTTCAGCGTACTTGAAAAAAGAACATGAAAAACGCGTCATATCCAAGCAACAAGAAGAAGAAGAAAGATTGCGACAGGAAGAAGAGATGAATGAAGCGAAAAGGTTGGAAGAGGAAGAAAAGATGAAGCAGGAAGAGCAAGTCCGAAGGAAAGAGGAGGAAGAGAAACGTCGAATTCGTGAAGATCGTTTAAATCGACGTAATCGAAACAAATTTGGAGTATATGAACCAGACGACTTCGAATCCCTGTCAGGGCTCGATAGTTCTCACACTGATCCAGAAGAAAGCATGGACACCAAGGTAACAAACGAATATCACATTCATGAGCATAACTATTGTCGGGTATGCAGAGCGATTGAAACACAAAACTTAACGTTACCTTTTAGGATATTGAATCAGGAGATCATGAGACCTCCAAGTCTGATACGGACCCGATAGATCGTACGGAGGAAACAGGTGGATCGCCAACGGTAAACATCTCTGATACGGGGTCTGCAAAAGCAGAAACCATAGACACGAAAAATCCACACCCGGTTGAAGAAACCGCCACGAATGTTAAAAGTGATGAAGTGAAAGAAGAGACCGAAGTTAAGGTGGAGTCAGTCCCCATGGAAGTGGAAAGTGTTCGTGCAGCTGAATCAGAAAAAGTCAAGGATGCCGAGTGTAAAGCAATTGCTCCGGCTAAGTCCTCCGAAGAAGGCGCTGGTGCTACTGTAGACAAAAGAAAATCGAAAGCACTGCTGATTGATGTTGATGCCGACGAACGGATGACGAGAAACAAAGCCTCTGGTTTATTCAAACTCGGACAAGACCATGCGTACCGTACCTACATAAATCTTTATAGTTCAAACCCACTTGCATTAAGCAAATCTCAGCATAATGAAGAAAGGGACAGAAGACGCCACATTTCTCATAAGTTCTCATTAACGCCTCTATCTGAGTGCAAGTGGATAGGAAACACTGTTGGAAACCGAGATGATGTTTCTAAAGTGCTGCGTCAAACGCTTATACATTTGGAAAATGTTGTTCCGGGAACGCTAATGCACATGAATTGGCCACAAGTGAAGAAAACGTGGCTTGCGGCTGTTAATTCTTCTGATACGCACAAGGATTTTGCAAAGGCAATGATTATCTTGACAAATTGTTTACGGACAGCAATATTTAACACTGTGTGGTTAGAAGGGGGAGGTCATGTAAAGTTAATGCGCCTTACTGCTCCCGAACGCGAAGAACGAAAGAAAATTGAAAAGCGTGATAAGAAAGACCGTGACGACGAAGAAGACCGTTTGCGGATGGTACCTCAGTACGTTCGATATTCCATACCACCAAAGCATCAAGTATGGAAACAGAAAGGAGAAGAGTATCGACTTCATGGAAGATGGGGATGGTTATGGCTATCAGCATCCAGGCCCGCAAAACCAAAAGACTTTCGCAAAGTCGGACTATTGGCTGGACCTCATAAACATGTGATACAGGTCAAAAGCGATACTGGAAAAATCAAAACAATGCTAATTGATCCGAGTGTATTTGACAAACTCATGGCGAAGCGGTCGGCAACTGCTAAAAAATCGGAGCCTTCTTCGAACTCTGCAACAGTCTCTGATGGTTGTTCATCAGTAATAAACTCGCCGAAGCTACATGACAGTATCGAAGTAAAAGAGGAAGTGAAAGGTGAAAAACAAGAAATACAACAGGAGTCTAAGTTTAATTCACCGTCGGATTCTGCGAGCGCCTCTGATCCTCCGAATGCAGAACCATTGGATAAAGATGGGAATCCTACATCCATATCTGAAGCCGAAACTCAGAAAATTGACCTGGATTCTTTGAGTCAGCCCAAAAGTCACCACTTAGATTGTAAATCAGACGATGAGTCTTTGCATAGTGATATTGAGTCAAAGAGCGACGATAAAGCAAACGACAAGTCGGTTTCAGTAGAACATGCAGATGCTAGCGTCGGTATTACATCTGACCAAAGTAAGACAACTGAAGAGAAGCATGAAGAAGTTAAAGAGGATGGAAAGAAATGTCGCACGGAATTGATTAATGTGTCCCAAGGAATCCAATCAGCGAATAGGATTATTTACCCGAAGCTAGCCCACCGCCGACCAAAGCTTGACAATTTCCTTAGCCGCCGACTTAAACTGCAAGCTGCTGAAGAAAAAGAACTTAACATCCGCTTTGGGCAAGAAAATTTGGAACTTCTCAAGCAGAATCAGCCAAGTGCAGCTACTAAAAAAATTGAGGAGGAAATGGCAAAGGCGGAAGCTACATTTCCCTTAGCAGCATCTTATACCTTGAAGTGCTATTCGTACGAGTGCAAAGCAGATACGGAATCCGCATCTGGTGAGGGTAAATGTAAGTGCTATTCTCCTATGTGTCGGTTAAAGTTCGTCATTCAAGAAGCACACAGGCGGAAGATCGAACGAAATGTATTCGCTGAAAAGGAAAAATATGATGAGCTGAAGAAAGAGGTTGATGCAGTTCGAATGTATACAAAGCCGAGTTCAGCTGAAAAAGTGAATCTAAAACAATCGCCTGATGGAGGCAAAAAGAAGAAACCTCCAGTAAAGTATCCTGTTACATCTTCCTTCCAAACAATGGTATCCAAAAAGCCATCAATTCTAGTACTACCTAATTACGAACTTAAAAAGCTAGCTCGAACAGCAGGAAGGACATTTACACCGGTGGAATTTTCATCGGTACATAAACCTGGCAACAGTTGGGCCTGGCCGTACCCATGTGGCCGACCCTTTTTCAAAACATGTTGGCAGTATAGGACTCTACATGCTAATACTTTGGCGTCTGTTGCTCTTCAGTTGCGGATCTTGTACGCTTCAATTCGTTGGGATGACATACAGGTAAGCTTCTTCAGCCAGTGTCCAATTTTAAATCTCGTGTAATCCTTTGTAGGCTTCATGTGTCATTGCATTTCATTCAGGTCAAACCTCCGAACTTTGAAGGGCGAAACCAAATCACTACAGATATGGAAATAATAACCATGGAAATATTGAAACATCGTGTATTAGGTAGATTTTTGGAGCGAGTCCAATATCTGCGTCGAAAGCATGTGGTTCCGATTGACGCACCAAAAACAATCCGTGGTAAGTATTGGGAGAGCAAGCATTTTTTATTTATCGCCTTGATAATCAGACTACATAATTGTTGGTAATGTACAGAAGTGACACCATCCCGCAGTGGATTGCGAAAACGTAAGAGAGCTGAGTCGCCGGACAAAACGGATCCACTAATTACGGAAGAATGGGTTGATGAAGATAAGGTTGAAATCTGGGAAATCAAGCTTTATGGAGACAAGCAAGATCGAAAGGTAGAGAGAAAACCAGACACCCCTGCAACACGCACTAAAACTGGAGTGGCGCTTGTTCGTCCTGAGAAGTATGATCCATCAACAACTCCAAGTTCTAACGCGACAACAGTTGCTGCTACTAAGGCACTTGAAGCTACAAAGGAACAACTAGAAACAGAACTTAAGATGCAGCGTGCTGTCCACTTATCCAAGCGAGATAACCATGCAAAAACTAGTAGCGTTCAAAACGGCAAATCTCCTATGCCCACTGCTTCACAGCAATTGCAGCAGCAGAATGCCGCCGCTGGTTTGCCCGCTAACCCGAGATCATACGGAGCTGCAACTGGTATTGGGGTAGCAGGAAAGAAGTTCATCATTTCTAAGCAAGGGCAGAATAACATAGCTAGTGCTGTCGTTACTGGTGCCAATACTTCGGACACCAACTCTCCGGTGATTCTAAATAGGAAAATTCCGTTAGTTCGAGCCCCCACGTCGGTATCACACCAGTCTTCAGCTACCAAGACAACAGAAATCGTGGCTAAGATTTTCCCAACCCCCCAGGGCCAGCGACTGGTATTCCAAACCCAACCACATGAGCTAACGCAAACAGTTTTGGCTCAAATTCAGGAGCAATTGCAAGGAGTAACTGGACTTACCCCTGGATCGACTATTTCATTTCAAATTCAGCAACCCGTATCAACTGCCGCTGTTACTGCGCCCTTGACTCAGAAAATTATAACTTCTTCAGCTGTCGGTAGTCTTTCCAGTGTTAATACGACTCCATCTAGAGTACAGACTGTCACCGCATCAGGGCAACAAATATTTAGATCAGCTGAAAGTAAGCCTATCACAGTAGTTTCCTCTGCGTCCACCGCCGTTAATATAGCACCCCAACAAACATCATTAAATCAAACTAGTCGTCTTAGCGGTCCTATTATGTTTAAGAAAGTTGTTCGAAATTCCAAAGGAGTCGAAGAGGTTGCGATTTCATCTTCACCGTCTGCCTTAGCAGGAACGGTTAGCACACCAGTTATTCAAGAAACTACAGGTTCTAAGAAGCCGAGCGAAACTATTGCCCGCATTATTACAGGTGGACAGCCTCATCGAATAATACTGCAAGGCAACACACAGGAATTAACTCCCCAATTGATAGCGCAAATTCAAAGTCAGATACAAGGACTCCATGGGTTGCCGTTAGGAACTCCTATACCTGTTCAAATTCAAACTACAAACGTTGTTAGCTCAGTTGCTTCTCCAGTGACAACAAAGCCGGTAGTAACTACTCAGCAAGTACAGTCTGTGACCAAGCCCGGGGGTGGAAAAATTCAGCTTAGCGTACTTGTTCCCGGTCAGCATGGAGGTCAGCGCGTTGTGATACCAGGGCATCAACTAGGAAATGGCCCAGAAAATAAATTATCGCCTCAGACAACGAACCTAGTACGAGCAACTCAGCCTCAACAGAATACTTTAGTGGGTTCCCCTGCTTCACAGGTAGCTCAAGTGATCTCAACGAGAGCTCCAATAGCTGTGGGAAGTTCATCTTCGCCTTCAAGTGTTTTAAAGTTTTCACCTGGCACAGTTGTGACCAGTCAGCAGTTTGTGAAAACATCTGACGGTAAGATCCAAGCAATTCAAGTTCAGATACAACCTAATCAACAGCAGACGGGAGGAATGCAACAGTTGGTTGTTGGACCGAGCCAAGTCAACCGCATCGGTAATGCTATAGTGCCGGTTACACGACCAGTGACAGTGACGGGTACATCGAATATCGTTACTTCTACATCATTGAAAGTTCAACCCGTAAGTGTAGCAAATGATGCGATGAAATCATCTGATAACAGAAACCTTGTTCAAATCCGCCCGTCTATTACTAATGCTAATCAGATACAGAGTACTCCTCCAGCTGTCGGTAGCAATGCTACCATAATTAAAAGAAGTACTGCCGCGAATTTACAAGTTCGTGCGGCCTCTTCGGTTCCAAGTATAGCATCTCCCGCTGGAGCCACAACTACGAGGGAACTGATACCGATGAAAACCAATGAAATAATTGCAAAAGTTGTTCAAACCAACCAAGGACTCAAGTTCGTGCTCCAAACAAATGGGCACGAGTTGACTCCACAATTAATTACCCAAATTCAAAATCAAATTCAAGGTATGCAGGCTGTTCCCGGGACTACTATCTGCTTCCACATCAAAACCCCGCATCATCAGGGTGTACAATCTACCACAGTTAACCAGCCAATACGACCAACATTGCCAGCATCCGTAGCGAATATTATGGCTTCATCTCCTTTAAAAATACAGCCTGCTTCGTCGCCGTCAACTTCCATAACGACTTCCGCAATTAAAACATCGGATCCTAGAATGCCACAGTTTGCTCAACAACTTGGACAGCATACTCCGCAGACTATCATTCCAACAAGTGTGGGAACCCTCACCACGACACCAAGCCCCAGAATGGCAAGTCCCATTGTATTAAAGAAGGTAGTAAAGCAGCAAATTCCAGAGCCAAGTCAACCCGCTTTAGCTAAATCTGAAGCAAATGCGATTCCGGATAGTAATATTGGGTTAAAAGACAGTGCTGCTGCGGCGAAACCCACAGAAATTATCTCTAAAATTTTTACCAGTGGGAATCCCCCTAAGATTGTTGTGCAAGGAAATTCAACGGAACTAACGCCTCAACTTTTAATGCAAATTCAAAACCAGTTGCAAGGAATGCAAATTCCTCCAGGAGCTCCAATACCCTTGGAAATTCAGCCTGCAGTGTCTTCTAATACTCCCATGGTTTCTGCAAATGTCGTTACGCCTGTTTCTACTGCATCGTCTCCAAATGCTACAAAGAAAGCTCATGTAGAAGTAAAGCTGACCGGTCCGGCTGCTCGTACGTCTAAGACAACAATTGCAGAAAGTCGCGTTGTTGCTAGTAGTGATATGAAACCTGTAATTGCTCAGACAGACCCGAGTACAATTATAACCTCTCCTTCAAACCAAATGTCAACGACGGGCAGTATTCAATCGGATCAACTGAAGTCTCGATTGTTAGATGTAAAGACGACAACGCCTTCCTCACCAGTGAAGATCACACCAGCAAAGCTAGGAGTAGGACAACAAGTCTTGAAAGTCCAGGATGGCAAGATCGAAGCTATGAAGCAAATGTCTTCTCCAAGTAAAAATACAAGTTTTGCAACCATTCCAAAAGCATCTTCGAAGAAAAAGGAAAGTTCCCCCAGATCGAGTCTCACTCAAGCTAAAAAGTCATCACCACAGGTGTCTCCGGCGAAATCAGCCGCCGCGCCAGCACTTTCGCCGTGTAAAATTGTCGATGAGCAAGTAAAGCCTTCTCCTAGAATTGAAGTATCTGCAACGTCCCTTGTCCCAGACAATGTTAAAGTAGCACCTTCTGACATCAGTATGTTTTCTACATCACCAAGTCATGACACTGAAAAGAGTCAGCCACCTCTAGCTGTGCAAAGCAACTCTTCACCGAACCTCAAGTCCCCTCAAAGTAGTGTTTTCACGGACCAGCAGTTCTTGAAAGCTCTTGATGACAAAATGCTTGTTCCTTCGGCGTCTGGGAGCCCTATACCAAATACGTCATCTTTAAACGTGACTGCTATGACAGAAAGTCCGACGCTCGTAAGCGTGCCTTCAACGGTCATTGAGGAGCCTACGCCAGTTTTGCCTGCTACCCCGGAGGTCCCCATTGTTGCTGCTCTTGCTCCAGTTGCTTCTGTCAGCACGATAGTCCAAGCTTCATCTCCTTCTCCAGGAAAAATTGGGAAAAGAAAACCTGTGAAAGTTGAGGTATTTACACCGACCAAGAACCCTGTGCATTCCAATCAGCCGAAGTTGATCTCCGCCTTGAATAAACAAAAGGAGCTACTGAAGAAAGACATATTTAAGAAACGAGGTCTTCTGGAAAAAGAACTCCATATTGACATACAGGTAATGCAATATAGACGTAATTTCACGTGGATCCCTTGATTCAGTAAAGTAGTCAAAACGTGATGCATGTTGGGGAACAGTTGCTCTCATTGTTGTCACGTTATATTGCAGCGAGAAATACATGAAAAGAAGAACATCACTATACCCGTCGAAACCCCTACCCCTACCAAGACTGCTCAGGTTAGTAGTTTTCAATTACGGTGAACAAGTAAATTTGCTTTAAGAGGCATATTATTTCATAGTAAACGGATTTCTAATTACAGAAACGCAAAGCTCCTGAAACGAAGACCGTGGGAGCACGGACATCAACCTCTTCTAGCGCTTCTGCTTCATCTGCGAAGAAGAAGAAAAAGAATAAGCTATACTGCGTTTGTCAAACTCCATACGACAATTCAAAATTCTATGTTGGGTGTGATGTTTGTTCTAACTGGTTTCATGGAGAGTGTATTGGAATATCCGAAGACATGTCTGAAAGTCTGTCTGAGTATGTTTGTGAATCTTGCCAGGATGACTCCAATAAGTTATATTGTGTGTGTCGGAAGCCCTACGACGAATCTCAGTAAGTAAATATGTAACTGTCATGATAGAGCTTGTTTGGGACCTATATGAGTGTGTTTGATGACTATGTTTTGAGTTTAGGTTTTATATATGTTGCGATACATGCCAAGACTGGTTCCATGGGCGATGTGTGGGTGTTTTGCAAGCGGAATCAAATCAAATAGATGAGTACATCTGCCCTAACTGTGATTCAACAACTCCTCTAAACCATGCAAACTTAAAGCCTCTGTCTTATGAAGACTATCCGCTTCTTAGCAAATTATTAAAGCAAATACAGGCTCACAAAGCTGCATGGCCCTTTTTGGAACCGGTTGACCCAACTGAAGCTCGAAATTACTATCGCGTTATTAAAGAGCCGATGGGTACGTTGCTATCTAACAACTGCGTATGTGGGTGGCATCGTTATCTAGCGTATGGAAGTTGTATTTATTGATTTGTTTACAGATCTCCAAACTGTAGAATATCGGACCGAGGAGAAATGTTATTCACGTTTAAGAGATTTCATCGGTGATATAACAAAGATATTCGACAACTGCAGATATTACAATCCCGCGGATTCTGCGTTTTACAAAGCGGCCGAATCGCTGGAATCCTTTTTCGCGTCCAAAATCTCGCTGCTAAGACAAAAACTGGTATAGAACATCCGTCTAGCCTTCACCCGATATTGGTTAAGTAAAGATCAATGGAATAAGCAAGTATATTCCTAACGTAAATGATTCGCACAAGCTCCTTGCGCCTAAGAATATCTCTGCTGACCAGAAGCCTAAGATTCCTGATTATTACATCATTTATTGTTGATTTTATGTAGGTTTTAAGTAGACATCTCATTTCCATGATAATGTACCAAAAGTAGATTGTAAATTCCATTAGTTCGCTTCAGTATTGTGCACCAGTTTTTCTGGAGTATGAGTTGTAAAATGTAAGTTCTGAAGCGTGTACAACGTTAATTTTCTTAGATTACATGTTACTTGTTGATATTTTTTTCTTATAGTTTGCTCTTCATGTGCAACTCGTAAGAGTTTCATTTCTATTAAACTTTTCAACTTTCTGCTACCTATGAATCTCTTGTGGAGTTCTCTAATCCAGATCTTACTTGGAGCAACATCTTCCTGTCCTAGCATGTATTGAGGTTTATTGTGATAAAATTTCTTGTATCTAATTAATGTCTCTCGATCCTCTCGCCTTCAAATTTCCCTATTAGTTTGACGAATTAGGAAGCGTAGGGTAATGAGCGTGCTGTGCAAGCACTACTCTCTCAAATTTGCTCTCATTGTAAACGTAGTTAATTGACATCACTTATGCCAATTCGAGGTAACTCCTAAAAACGATAAGTAAGGAAAATCTCGAAGAAGAGGGGCAGGGCAAGACTATTGGATTTGCAAGTACTGGAGTACAGCTTTTCGATGCTTTCCTCCCGCAACCCGACCTAGAATGTCCCCATGAAAGATATTCTGCTTCCTAGAATTAACAACACGTAAGGAGAATTGCAGAGATTCAAAATTCAGAAACTATTACAAAAGGTCAAACGTTTTCCGCAGGAGTAAATCTGTACCGCAGTTAAAGGAAGTGGTATCCGGTATAAATCAGTCATTGGAAATGTGAACATCACCGCATGTCCTGTGTACATCTTAACTAATGTAATATCAATTATCAAAAGAATATTCTCCTAGAGAACAAACGTTGTAAAAGTGGATAAACTATGAAGTTTTAACTATATATCGTTATACTATTTTTACTCTTTATTTAACCAAATACTTATTGCTAATGGCGTTTAAACTTTTACAGAAATGTTTATTATCCATATACTTGTACGATAATACTGTGTATGTAACTTTTACAACATGTACAGTCTAGTTAAGCTAAATATCATATATACAATTATAGAATTATATATGTACGGATTAAATACTTTTCAGCGTTGTAAATACGAATATTTCTAGGCTGTAGCACTAATGGAAAATACAGATCCTATAATTTTGGCTAGCAAAATTTTAAACTTCATAATTTTTATGAGAATAAATGAAAAGTAGGCTATATACTATATACGTAAATCGTTCTCTAGTTTTACTACGGAAACAACTAAGTAATAGAAAGTAATCCTTTTTCATCCGCAGTCATAAACTATGGTATCTCCTTGGTGGCATTTGAATGCAGTTCTTCTTATCTTGGCTTGATGTCATTAGCGCATGGACCAACTCACACAGAGCGACTATCATCATTCTCGTCTCTTAACCCCTTCTATCAGTACTTACATGCATGAAAGAAAAATGAATCAATATATGCTTTCTCTGCAATACGGACGTTATGTCTCTGTTCACCAGCTTTATGGCAGACCTCTTTATCGACCGCTCGCCCTCTAAACTCACTTCAATGTAGAACTAACATGCCCCAGAATAGCAACCATGATCGCATGAGAACTTTGATCATATTAGCTCCAAGGTAGAGAAGCTCCTTAAATATGTGTCTCATTACAATGCATATTCCAGAGTGTAAATACCTGTATACTGTATACATCTATCATCCGGATAAACATGAATACTGTCACCCTTGCGAGACGTTCTCGAACGACCCTAAGCTAGAAATTAGACAAAAGGAGCAATTCAATTATCCGTCTTTACAGCACCGTAATCAAGAGCTTCTCACGTCCTCCCATATCCCCGGAGATGCATTTTGGATCATCGATACACAAACAATCCTCTCCCACTCTTTTCTTAATTACATCTCTCTTTCCTAGAAATAAATTTATTTTCGACGCCATTTCTACTTCTTTCTTCTAATTCCTCCTGGAAATCAGGGCGAAGTCCTGAGGAACTGGAAAATAAAATTGAGTTCATCTTGGTTACTCTGCTACAAAACTTGCCAACTTCTCCAGAATACCCTTGAGGTGTAGAGAAAATATTTAATTGCAGTGCTATAAAACCCCGCGTTTAAACACTTTGGATACTTCGTCTTGTCATAAACGAGTATTCTGTTACCTTCACTTTGACGCTGCTAGATTTTTTGCTTCCTTCGTAACTCCGAGCTCTAGTTCTCCTACTTTTTAATAAGAGCAATATCAATCCAAAAAGCTGATAGCTTCAAGGCCCAAGAACTGTATGACCTTAAGACGGGAGTGAATTGAATCACGTTAGCCTTTGACTACGAGCGTCGTAAACGTTATATAGTGTAGCATAACTCCCACGTGATAAAAGAAATGGTGAAAGCACACTTCTCTAATGCTGCCCACAGCAGCAGGAAGAAGAAAGTGGAAGGAGTAGAAGAGGCGGCAAGAAACAATTTACAGACTTTCTCCAACCTTCAGTCAGTCCAGGGCCAGGGTTGCAGCATTCCCGTTCCGTCCGACAAAGGTATATTCGTAGTTTCCAGTTCAACGAATGTTTTAAATACAGTTAATCATCAGTTAGGAGTGGTGGAAAATCCGGGGGGAGATATTCATAATGATATAAATAATCCGGCAAGCATCACCATGTCTCAAACCTCGTTGGATAATTGGAATTTAAACCCGGAAGAGGAAGATGGATTGCCGAATTCTGGAAAAGGCAAAGGTTATCGACAGTGGACAATGGACAGTTCCAGAACAAAGTGGTGGGCAAGCCGGAAATTTTTCTTTGTTAAATCCTGGATATTAGCTCTCTTGGCAATAATTGTTTTATTATGGGTCGCTGTCCTATTTCTTCTTTTATTACCTTCAAAAAACTCTGAAAACTTTGATTGGTGGGTTGGGGATCAGAATCATGATTCTCCTTCGATCGTGAATGATAGACCAATAATAGGTAAAATTAATTACATTGATTTATTGTTGATTTTGAATTTGGTTTGAATGCTCATTAATGCTAAATTTGTCTTCTAGGGATTCTTGCGCAAGAATATCAATTTTATTCGCACCACGGAAATGAGGATGGCGCATCACTTCGGAACGATAGTGCAGAAAAAGCTTATATTGCTGCATCATATATTAAATTCGTCGAAGGAGCTGGAGCACAAGCTGTACCCATTCTGTAAGTGTTTTGATAAAACGAATGGTGTTTGAAGAAGGGTGTATCGATCGACATTGATATATGTATACACCGTAACTGATGTAGCCGCATTAAGTTTTAACGCTTACATTTTTCAGGATCAACCGGAACAAAACATATTTGAAGTATATGTTCAACAGCGTAAATGGGTACATTCTAATTTCATTTTGTGGATAGCTGATTTAAACTAACTTGATTTCTGACGACTTCATTTATGTTTATCTTTTTTTGCGGTTTCAGGATATTGTTTCCTGGAGGAGCAGTTCCTTTAGATTCTAGTTCGGGCTATGGAGAAGCAGGAAGATATTTGTACGAATTATCAGCTGAGGCTAATCAAAATGGGGATTATTTTCCTCTTTGGGGCACCTGTCTCGGCTTCGAATTCATGATGTTTGCTGGAGCTGGATACCGAGAAGTTAGAACTGATTGTGCAGCTTGGAATGTCGTCAACAGGTTGAAATTCACGGAAGGTAATCATGTGTCATCAGTTGTTGTTGTGTTTAGTTTTAAGGAGCAATCAGTTAATGATGAGATCATGTGTCAGTTTTGTGGGTAATTAGTGTTTGTTTGGGGTATAATTAAAAGGGAAGTAATACTGGAAGTTATTGAGCAACATAAATATTTTTCTCTTGATTTTCCAGGAGCTGGCTCGAGCAGACTTTACGGAAATGCAGACAAGAATGTAATCGGATCTTTGGGAACAAAAAATGTTACTGTTAATTTCCACAAGTTTTGCGTGACACCGGACAATTTCACTGCTTTCGACATTGACCAAAGTTACCGAATACTCTCTGTCAACTATGATTCCGTTGCGAAACTCACTTATGTCTCTTCGGTAGAATCTAAGAAGTTTCCATTTTACGCAGTACAGTTTCATCCAGAAAAGAACATCTATGAATGGACAACGAAAGAAGTCATTCCCCATTCGCCCGAAGCAATATCTTCTGCACAATATTTTGCAAACTTTTTCGTCAATGAAGGTACAACTCTCCGATATGTCTCGCATTAATACATTTGTTTGTGTAATGTTCGTTATCGCTCTCATTCAATATAATTCAAATATCAATAAGTGGCCATATTGAAGCCGTGTGTCAACCGTGTATCAACCGTATATTTAACTTTTTTCAGCTCGCAAAAACAAGCACAAATTTGAAGGAGGTGACGAGAGCCAATATCTGATTTACAACTACCAACCTGAGTTTTCGGGAAGCAATGGATCCACTTTCGAGCAATTATATTTTTTTCCCATGTAATTGACTCACTGTTTCGTCTCTTTTTTTAGCATGTTTGACTTTAGTCGGAGGGACGTAGAAACATTGCAATATGCAAGTAGTATATATCAATAACTTTGATCAACCGCTAATCCTAGTTGCACGGCGTATCGTAGACCAAAGTGTTCCTATATTAGATTAGTGTCTTTGCACAATAATGAAGCTAATGAAACTATTCATAATACGTGATTAAGTATCTGTGATTTTTGTTCCCAGTTAAACTCATGTGTAAATCCCATCGTATAATAGTATATATCATTACGATTGACGATGCGAAATAACAGTCGTTGTTGCAACATCTATGGATTTCTTCGTTTTGTCTCATGGCAAGGTGTATCTAATTCCATCATCTACCTCATCGAAACACTACAGATTCACCCTAAATTGCTTCTCTCATAATTCTCCATGCTCTGGATTCCTTTGAAGAACCACCGTCATGCATAAGATTGGAATCTGTATGCGTTCGCGTTAATCCGTGAGCTGAATTAATGGGATCACATTTTCGGATTCATTAGCATAGTTTGACATTATTGTTATTCCAAACAGGAAGATTCTTTATAAACTTTCTCAGTCTTTTGATTTGGTGGAAACCCTGAGATGCGCACACCCCTTAGCTCTTGGGAAATCCGTTTGACCCTTGGCAAATAACATTAATAAGCACTCAATATTGTTAAGGGTTTTAGGGCCTGAACAGTGTATTTTCATCTTAACTGAGATACATGACAGAGTTTATCCTCAGCGACATGTCCCGTGCCCTACATACTGGTACTTTGAGTTTGCCATCCGGGTCGCCAAAAGGGAGTCCTCCTCCAAGCCCTACATCTACCCGAGGTCCACGATCAGTATCATGGAGTTTGCCAAGCCCGCGGAATTCCGTCTCTATCAGTCTTCCGCCTATGGTACTTCGTTACCCGCCAATGGTAAGCAACTACTGATAATCTCACATTTTCATAACCGCTAAATCTGGGATGTACAGTTACGCGTTTGCGTTTGGCGAATCTATTGTCAGGATATGGATTTGCCGGTGCAAGAAAATCCAGCGGACAATCCAAACTCTCCAGAATTCATTGCCTGGAGGAATTTTCATCTCAGCAAAGCTAAACTGTCTGGAATAACAGAGATAGCGGCTGTGATGGCCGGTTTTTCTGTGGTCAGTTCCATCCTTTATTTGATTCGGCCTAAATATAAACACACATAACATATGTACCGTATCAATCATTTACATTTCATCGGCTTTGTAACCTACAGGTGGCAACAGTTGAATTACAAATTAACGACGATGCAAACCCGTACCTTCTCACAGCGTTTGCTGTGACGACCGCACTCCTCGTTGCCACTACGATGATGGCAATCATGATATCAACTTGTATCTTGCCCCATATCCAAGTCGTAGCAAAAATGCAGCCAGATTCAAAAGTACATGAATCTCCACATGAGAAACTTCAGTGGTACATTGATCTGTCCTGGGTCCTCGCAAATTCTGTGTCCATTTTTCTTTTCACCCTAGACGTTATCATCCTCTGTTGGGTCAAATTCACATACTTTTCTGAAACAGCCTCTTGGTGCGCCACCATCATTATGTTGCCAGTCCTATGTGGTCTGTGTATATTCGGAATCGTGTTCTACAGAAAAATTATCAAACATCAGTCCATCATATCGGAAAGGAAATACCAAGAGCTGGAAGAGCTTAAGCGGCAGCTAGACAACTCTGACATACATCATGTCTAACGTTAGTCTAACGTATGGCTTCTTTCCTCTGAATTTTGCGGTTTCCCTCTCAACGTCTCAACGGTCAACGGCAGGACGTTGATATGTACCTGCTATATGTCAATCGCTTTATCACCAAGCATTTACACAAATTCAAATGGGCTCAAGGTTATTTACAGTCTCTTTATGTTTTAAGGAAGTATTTCATGTTAAATCCAGGTTCAACTCCGGTGGTTAAATAAATCTACCACAAGTAATCTCTAAAACTTAAATCGTTATTACTGTACGCGATCTTCTAAAGAAAAGCTAATGCTGTCAATGCTATGTGGCTTACTGGAGGGAAACTGGAAGCTGAACACAAAAAAGAAACTGTTTTAACATCCTGAGTAGGCTCAAAATTAACCTTTACGCAGCTATGTTCGGGTTCTTCTTCTCATGTCTTCAAGCCTTTACGGTGGTGCATTACAATTGCCATCAAGTATACTCATAGTCATATAACCTTAGTTAAGCTAATTGAAGCCTTTTTAAAGCTAGTTTTCAGGTTTCACACCCAGTCGCTAATAGTTTCCGCTCGATTTGAGTGATGGTATTGGAAATATCAATTAGCTTACTTTACCAGCCATAAACAATTTTCAATACGACAGCTTAAAGCGTAGAAAGACAACCCCTTTTTAGGTACTTGCCACCCCAGAAAATAAGGCCACTGTTAGACTCCTTGCTCCATGTATAACAATTCCTCTCTTCGTATTTACATATGCTACCCTTGATTTTACACCGCTTATCCGGTATTCTAGCTAAGTTACGTTCATTACAGACTAGATTATGTGATAGCTTAAAATATAGAAATCCCTGCAATTACACCGCTTCCTGCTTGCTCCTGACTCCTACCTACATTATTTAGTATGGCTTGATTTATAAACAACCATTCATTATTCTTTCTATATAGTTACCTGCAAGATACATTTTAGCGAAAATAGTCCAGCAATTAGTGTTTCAGTTTTAGTAGTCTGTGATTCCAGTAGAATGAATAATTTTCCCTTTCCGCCTGCATCTCCGAAACCTTCGAACGCAGTGATTCATGGAATGGACGCAGAAATTTATTGGTCCTGGCGCAGGTTTCATTTAAATAAGGCCAAGTTAAGTAATGTTGCCGAAATGGCTTCGTTGATGGCTGGATTTGCGATCGTAAGTTTGCCCAGTTTTCTTGCCTGTTTAGCGCATCGTGATATTTAGTAAGCCGTTAAATACGCTATAGCGTTCCAATGTAAAAAATAATATCCAATAGTTGCATTCCTTGTTTCACAGGTGGCGACAGTGGAGCTACAAATTAACGAAGACTCGAGGAAGTATCCAAATATTTTAATAGCTTTCGCAGTGGTGACATCACTGCTTGTTGCCACATCAATGTTGACTGTAATGATATCCACATGCATTCTTCCTGAATTTGACACAATTAACAAAATGTCATCATACTCCAAGGAGGAAATATCAAGATCACCCCACGATGCTTTAACAAAGTTTGTCAACTTATCCTGGGTTCTGGCGAATACTGTCTCAATCTTTCTTTTTACCTTGGACGTGATCATAATGGCATGGATAAAGTTTGCGTGCTTCAGCAAGGACGCAGCAATTGCTGCGACGTGTATTATGGGCCCTGTTCTTCTTGTCATTCTTGCTTTTGGTTTGCTATTTTACCGTGCAATCGCAAAGCATCAGTATGATGTCTACCTTACGCGGTATGAACACGCAGCAATGATGAAAAGAAACCTCGAAGAACCTGAATTTTCTGGACATTATGATGTTCAGAGTTTGACATCTCTTCAAATTGATCATGCCCAGGCAGCCCAGGTCAATGCCGACGCTATTCCATCTGCAGTATCATCTGAAAATCTTAACCAAGCCCTACCGCCGAGCATTAAACCTGGTGCTGTCGCTGTCATCCATGTTTGATCTTTTATTCGGTCCTAATAAAGGCTCTTACTTTTATCATTACAAACGTTTTGAATTTGGTCTTACAGTTGGGAATCCCGCTTCTTATTCCATGTTTTGATGCTTTAGAATTTATAGTTCAATGTAGACATACACCAATGTTCGAGATAGGCAGTCAGATTCCTTTATCTATCAACTGTGAATAGAGTCAAAAGTTATATTATTTTATCAGTGGTGTAAAACCCTTCCTCGAGAAGTAAATTCTTCTCTTGAATTTCTGTGAGCTTCAACTGTTCTGGTTCCATAGCATCAATAGAATGAATTCAGTGCGTAAACTACGAATTTTAAGCAGTTTTTAGTTGAACTAGTTTTGTTATATCCTGGGCCTCTGTTATGTTTTCTAGCAAGAAATACTGTTGGATTTTTATGCAATATGTGAAGTTTGAAGAAACATATATATTTGGCAAACGCCAACAAGGATTTCAGTGCTAGTCGAGACTGTTGACTGACTTCTACCATCAGTTTCAATAAACTACTCATTTTTACGTGATTTCAGCGAAGGTGGAATAATAAACTCTAAAATAATTACATAAAAATGCAATATCCAGACTGCCCCCCACCATCACCAATACCTCAAGGAGGTACGCTTCACGGCATGGATGCAGCCACGTATTTGTCCTGGCGACGCTTTCACCTGAGTAAGGCAAAATTGAATAACGTTGCGGAAATGGCTTCTTTCATGGCCGGATTTGCAGTGGTGAGGAATTTTCTATTTCCCAAGATAAAAACGTGTACTCATTTCAAACAATTATTTTACTGGTCTATCCGATAAACGAATTACGGCGAATGTTTTATGATTGCACAGGTAGCTACGGTGGAACTTCAAATCAATCCGGATACAGAATCTGATTCAATATTGCTAATAGCTTTCGCCGTGACGACAGCCATACTCGTCGCTACCTCAATGCTCACAGTAATGATATCCACATGCATTCTCCCAGAGCTGAATGCCATTAGCAAAATTTCTAAATGTCCTAGCCCGGACATTTCAAGATCGCCACATGACGCTTTAACGTACTTTGTTAATTTGTCATGGATTTTGGCAAACACTGTATCACTCTTCCTCTTCACTCTCGACATTATCTTCATTGCGTGGATTCAGTTCGCCTTCTTTAGTATTGCAGCATGCTGGGCTGCTACTTTCATCATGGTTCCCATCCTGATTATAATAATTATTTTTGGAGTCGTATTTTACCGAGAACTCAACCAGCACCGATATGATTTATATGCTCGTCGCTTCCAAGAGGTTGCCAAAATGCAAGCCACACTAGAAATGACGGATTCAGATTTCCTCAACAGTACTTCGCCAGATCGATTGCCTTATCAATCCACAATCACTTCCGCATCCTCTGCAATTTATGATTCCGGAATCGAATTTACAGTGCCTAACTCTAATTCTAGCTCAGTTATGCATGTTTAGAATTATAGTTTTTGTACGTACATATACTAGTCATTATTTTGCTGTGTTGCCAGCCGGACTGTTGACTTGATATCCTGTTTATATTAAAACCCATCTCAATCACACGAGGTTTTCTCAAAATCCGCATCCTGCAACTAAAAATTCTTAAAATGTGTAAAAAAACATTGTGGTTATGATAGTTGCTGGTATCCAGGTACACAGAAATGTCTATCATTGGTGTAGAATATCACGCGGAATTAATGTGACACATGATTTGATCCGTTTTATCTCCCAGGGTTCATTTACCAAACACTCAATGAAAGATTAGCTTATCTGGACATAGAAAAGTTTGGCAGATTGATTGAATCATTTATAAGCCAGTTTAGTAAGTTTAATGTTAAGGAATCATAATTCGCGTTCGTACAACAGCAACAATTTCCTAAGAATACTTTGTCATGCTAGTTTAAAATTATACATGTGACACCAATAGAAAATTGTGCGTTTCCAGGAACCGTTAAGTTATGAATAATGCTGCCTGCAAGCGCATCGTCCTACCCGGGGATCAACGACGCCGCCATGTTTTCTACAGAAGCCAAAGTCGGGTCAACTCTATTCTTCCCTTAACCACATTTTTGGCAAACTTTGCAGTTGTGAGACTTTTTATCTTCTTGACATAAATAAAGAACGTCGAAATTAATGAACATTCTGATAGGCTGTATGGCATGTATTTTTTTATTTTAAATTTTTAGCATTGCATGTTTTGACTATTGCAGAAAGCCTTGGTAAACGTGCAGATTAACGATAAACCAAGTCCTTATTTCCTAACAGCCTTTGCAGTGGTAACAACACTCTTAACTGTTGCTCTCTGCGTCGTCATGGTAATCTGCATGTGGATAGCCCCGTTGATTAAAACTGCAGCTGCTATTAACGAGGAAATCAGCGACCTCCTGCAATCCAAGAGTCTTGGAAACATTGATCTAAATGCATTGGCAGTAGCCTCGGACCGGAGCAATCAAGGAAATTCCTACGGGCTCAAAACATTTAGAACTACACCTTTTACAATCAGATCTGTGAACCTAGCGTGGTCATTGGCTAGCACGACCTCCTTGTTTCTATTTCTTATCGACACAATCCTCATCGTTTGGATCAAACTCCAGTATTTTACGAACACTGCAGCTTACGCTGCTACCGGCTTTCTCGTTCTTGGCATGTTCCTATTACTTGCTTTTGGGGTCTATTTCCGCTCACATGTCGTGGACAAGTTCAAACAATTCACTCGCTTCCAGCGCACGCGATACGGATCTATTGACGTATAATGGTGTCATCAGAAAAGAAAACTTATGGCTTCGGCTTCATCAAGCTCACATCAGATGGATCATATGCAGTAAATCATGAAAGTATCTGCGAAGTAAATATAATTTGCACAATCCCTTGGAACGCCCTCGAATCGCTTGCTTGTTTTTATAAAATTAATTTATACTTGTTTTAATTACAGAATGTGGCGTTCATTTTACTCCAAGAAACAGACTGCTGGTACCGCGAACATGATGAGCAATGTTGTCAACGATCAACGCACCTATCCCGTGACAGAAGTACCTATAATTTGCGCTGTTTACATGCCTATTTAACTGCTTTTCCACTACTGGCAAAATACGCTGCGGTTTCCTTTAGCCATTCCTTGCCAAAATCTGCTCCTCGGGCTTTTTTGCTCTGATACAATCGTGTATGTAGGATGTCCTTAGAGCTTTTAAATAACAGGATGAATATGTGGGGAACCTGTCGTACAGTGCACGAATCAAGGAAGCAGCGCTTAACATAGACGGGTTGTGTAGAAATTCATACTAGAGAGTAGAATTGCAAAGGATGTTTTGACTGACAACTGTTGCTTCCAAGGGTTTGGAATTTAATTCCAGCCTTCGTATATAGTTCTTACAGTTTGGTTATTGTTGTCCTAAAGATTTTTAAATGTGGTTCGTGGTATTATCCCTAAGTTTTTATCTAATTGCAACGGGAATGCAATTGTAAGTTTACCAGCATTAAGTGTTAAGCTTTACTGTCATAATAATTTTTAAGGTAAATATTTTAAATTTATTAGGAGTGCACAATGTTTGACAACTGTTTATATAATAGACAATTCACAGAAGAAGCTGTTACTATTTTTTAATGCAATAAGAAAGTCAATGCAATAAGTATGCAGTTTGACTTTATTGATACAGAATACTATGCAAGCGACTGTGGATCAGTGGTTATTGTTGCTACAATGTTGAAATTCTGCTGAACGGTCTGATTTTTTCGGAATTTTATAACAATAATAGAATAATAGTGCCTTATCACGTGCGAATCCTTGAAGGATCAAAAGTTCAAACAAAGTAAGTTATTTTAAAATAGCTGAAATTAACTTATTGTAGCTTTGATTTAAACTTAAATTTAGAAGATAAGAGTTAAGGTCTCGTGATGATTAAATCGAGACAGAAATGTGGTAAAGATATTTTTTGAATTCAGAATTTAACAAAGTATTTTTTGTAACTGGTTTCAGAAATGTTACAGATGGACACTACGATATCACCGGATCTTGTAGAGGACCACGAGACTGGAGGACCTGGAAACCGGCCTGTCCGACAAGGTTCGACATCTACAAGCGATCAGTTTAGTGATGACGAATTAAGTTTTTTAATTTGGAGGAGGCTTCATTTAAGCAAAGCGAAACTAAAGGGGGTTACAGAAATGGCTGCGTTAATGGCCGGATTTTCTGTGGTAAGTTACACTGAAGCCAATAATTCACGATTGGGATTTATATATGTCTACATAATGTATATACTGAATTACCTTGTCGTTCGTGTAACACGTGTGAATTTACTATTTGCAGGTTGCAACAGTGGAATTGCAAATCAATAGTCAAACGAGCCAAGCTTTAATGATCGGGTTTGCATCAACTACAGCTCTCTTAGTCGCTACTACAATGTTATCAATTATGATAGCCACATGTATCCTTCCGCATCTGGAAGCTGTTGCGAAACTTAATTCGACGAGTCTAGTACAACAGTCCCCTCACGATGCTTTAATTTGGTACATTGATTTATCCTGGGTTTTAGCAAATACGTTTTCCATATTCCTTTTCATTGTCGATGTTATATTATTATGCTGGATAAAATTCAGCGACAAGATCATCGTCTGTGTTGCTTTCACATCCGTCATGATTCCTGTCCTTATACTTCTCTGTATATTCAGTCTTATATTTTATCGACAGTCTGTCCAACATCAGTATAAAATCTCGAAGCAGAAACTATCCAAACTTATTACAATGAACGAACAGCTGAATATTGGAGCTGATTCTAGGGCACTGTCATACGCGTCTGTTTATTCTTATAAGCCTAGAGACCATGTGTAGAATAGGATGCTTTAGGATAATTGTAGTCAACATAAGGATATCTATATATCCTGCGCAAGTATTGAGGAGGAGTGCCTTGAAGCAATTATGAGATTGTGATTTTATTAAGAAGACAATCAATTATCCCTGTAAAGGAACTGTAAGTCAAATCCGGAAGGATGTGATCAGTATGATGTAGGGCAGTAGTCATCCTTCGGAAGCGAATAAATAACTGTACGAGATTTGAGAAAGTGCAGTGACGAACATTAATAGCGTTCCTGCTCAACAAAAATAATTCCTAAATACTTAAAATTTTGATACGGTGTGTAAGGTAGCAAGAGTAGGACGCATTTATCTAGCTAATGTTAAGTTTAACTAGTCAAAACCTTGTTCGACAAATTTTGTTTCGGAAGTCCTTGTTTTACGATAGTGAATAAAACGATACGAAGAGAATGGTTTGACTGCGAAATATTTCGCGTTTCTTCAACGGTTTTTTAAAAATCCAGTACTATAATTTCCAATTGGCGAGATTATGTTCATTAATGTCGAAGAAAAAGTCCGTTGATTTCTTCGTCACATATTGTTTTACTTCACACAGTCAATAATACGTAACGTTACAGTATGAATTATTTACACACAGAAATGCATCAAGCCTAATTTGTGTCATACAAGGATTTATAGCCGAATAATACATTATTAGCACTAAGCTGCTTAGTAAATGACTGGTTCTGGTATTATCTTACAATTAGGGCTTCGGCAATAATCCCAAGGATTCTCACGGGGCTCAGTAATTTGCAGCTTTAGGACTTCTTCAACTTGATACACCACAAAGTACAAAAATATGGCTAATTATCTTCCCATACGCTTAAATTCTACCCTCGGGATTTGATCGCTATTTTTTGTGTAGCTATCCCGCTTGAAACCGCTCTGGTAATGTACACGTCGCTTAAAAGTAGACTATCCCGTTCAGTCCGGCGATCTAACGTAGCTAACGTTTTGATGCGATTACAGCACGGAAAATAGCTAATTATTACAAATAGTTGGGAAATTAAACGCTTCAGGCAGTTATATGGTCATCCTAAGCTTGATTTAAAATTCCGTAAGGATAACATTTAGATGAGCTTAAGCTAGTCAAGTTCCACAGGTAGACAAGAGGTTTGAGAATATCGACTGATAAATTATGTTAGCTAAACAAATGACTGATCGTCGCTGTAATTATTGCTAGAACATTTATATTACAATTTCAGTGACTGTGTGCGTAACTAGATTTGAACTAGACTGCGTGGCATTTAGAATTCCAACAACGTATAGATTAATGTTGGATTCTCATGCAATAGAATGTACAGATAATAAAGTAAGGAGAGGCTATTAGAAAAGAAATTAAACCCGCAGGTTTTCGTGCTAAAACTCGTAAAGAGAGAAATAAGGCATATATATTATATAAAGTGACGCATCCAGCGTCTTTGTTCCACGTACAGAAATAAATAACAATAATAACAGAGATAAAAGATGTTTGTTAGGTAACACTTCTTGCTACGCGAACCTAAAATTAACCTAGTTAAGCTTCTTGTTACGTATGACATTATAGAAAATGGTAATCTGACTAAATTGTCACTGTAATCAGTAGACCTTTTCAGCTTGTGCAATTGAATTGAATTAAATAAATAATAAATCTGTCGGTTACTAAATCTCATAAATGCGTAACACAGTTAAGAAGACGTAGGAATTTGACGAAATCCTATACCATAGTTACATTTCTCCTTTTCCCATTAATAGAAGTAACGCTACCTTGATAGGAATTAAACTGTTGGGAATATTGCACAGGAATTTGATTTTGTCCTATAGAACCCGAGCCCCGAGGGGTGGCAGTATAACTAGGATTAGTATTGATAGTAGCTCTATAAGTAGCTCCGACGTAACTGTCTATAGTACGGTAATTAATATTATCCGTGTCACTATCTACCGCAGTATCATAGTCTGTTGGACCCCTAATTATTGGATCACTGGAACAGCTGTCATAGTCAGTCATTGTAGGTCTTCTTCCGGCATCAAAGCTCTCACGCATCTGGGCTTCGCTAAAGGATCGAAAGGATCTAGTTGAGGACCCTGGACTTCCAGCCCGGTGCTGCCTTACGTCAGGTTGATCTCCAGCCCCGCTTTCTACTCTCTGACTATTCCCGTACAAGCTTAATCGCTTTTCGTGAACTTGAAGCAATTGGGAGGCTGACCAGTGGATTGGCTCCTTGTTGCTGGTATCTGAGATGGTGTAAATGTTTCCATCTGCAGCGTTCACGTCTCTCTTCCCAGTTCTTCTCCGGCAGATGACACACAGAATGATGATGGCAACGATAATTACAACAATGAGTATTATGCCAACTGCAAGCAAGACCGTTTCTTTTTTATTGAGGTTTCTGGTAGCAGCCTGGGAATTTGCGAATGACCCGTTGCTTGAATTCCCGGCTGTGACGGTCGGCATCAAGCTCACTATGACAACGTTTGAAGGATAACTGGGCTGAGCATACGGGTCGACTGCTTGCATCCATACAGGGTAAACCCCATAGCTTTCAAATTCCATCGTTACTTCTTCAACGCCTCCAGCTTCTTTGGAAGCGTCGAAAACGTCAATACTCGATGGTTCGCCGGTAGAATTTTCGTTGTAGAAAAACTCGTACTTGGACACTTTCCCCGTGTCAAAGTCATCTCCAGGTGCTGAGAAACGGAACGTGACTTTCTTGTCATCTACACCCACTATCTGCAAGTTACCAACTCTTGAAGGCTTGTAATCTCGGGAAGTGCGGACGTTAA
This sequence comes from Sminthurides aquaticus, assembly GCA_906901655.1. Classification (NCBI taxonomy): domain Eukaryota; kingdom Metazoa; phylum Arthropoda; class Collembola; order Symphypleona; family Sminthurididae; genus Sminthurides; species Sminthurides aquaticus. The sequence continues at coordinate 3,395,626 of CAJQTT010000001.1, forward strand.
GAATCTTGACAGCATAGGAGCCAATCACGCGCTCTTCGAATGACATTCCTTTCAATCCATCTGAATCTTCTGGAACGAGGATACTTCCACAGCATGGCTCAATTCTGCTACTTTTTCCAGGTTCCGGAACCCAGCTAGCGTATTTGGATTTCGGGGTTATGTTCACCCTGACGGAGATGTCTAAATCACCATCACGCATCATAACAGGGGGAATAATGTAGCGGGAGTAGACACCATCACCGGCCGTAATATCAGGATCGCCATTCCCGCTATCATATAAAGTTGTCTCCCAGCTAGCTTCAGCAGATCTAATAACAGCTTTGACATCAGCGTGAAGAACAGGGGCCATTCCACGTTTAACATCCGCGTACAAGATAAGGGGCTCGCGATTGAGATCGGCAATTCGGCTTCCTTCAGCACTTGAATACACTCGAATTTCAAGCTCGTCACTACGACCAGATCCAGTGGAGACAACTTGAACAAAGTGGGACTGATGACTATCCCCAAGTCGTTCAATTCGATATTGCCACATTCCAGGTTCGTCGATGCTGGCCACGACTTTGATCACATTAGTGTCATCCTGTCTAAGCTGATCGCTGAATTTTCGTCCCGAAGGACTGATTAACTGCAACTCGTTGACCTTGGGATCGTTAGGATTGGGTACGTAGATGAGGAATTCACCGGGGTAGCCTGAGTAGTCAAAAAAAAATGTTGACTCAACATTGGATCGAGCATCTCCTTTGAATTCTTGTTCGTGGATAAGGGTCGTAGTTTTTGCATTGGTGATGGGGGAGAAGAAGTAATTTTGGATTCCATTCATGGCAGCGACGAGTTTCAAGTAGGTGGAGAGGTGTGAAACAGAGCCAACTCCAGATTCCCGGATAGCGTAGGATGGGCTATTGGTCCCTTTTGATAAAATAGCCATTTTCCCATCTCCACTCGAAGGATATTCTATGGTAGCAATTGATATTTCTTCTTGACGCAAAAGATGTAACGAAGCATCAACATTCCCATCTGCATTGTTCAAAGCTCCTTGACTGATGAGAATAATGACAGAGCCTGCGACTCTAGCACCGTTGGATTTCAACATGTTTATTGATTGACTGATCCCCTCCCTAATCGATAATCCCCCCTTCTTCCTCACATTAGGATAATTGGGAATTTTGCCAGCTAGAATTCCACGCACATTATTGTCAAGCACTGTCATATTAGCAAGGATCTTGACACTATCAGAGTTCATAGCAATTATTCCCACTTGTACACCATTCTCTAAATCATATTTTACGAATTTGGTAATCGCAAGCTTCAAGTACTTCCACACATCCCGCATGTTCATATTCCCACTTTCCTCAATCAAAAGTACGAATCGAGGACGAATGATTTGTTTCACTACAATACTTGGTGCAATGCTTCTAGACTGTCGGGGTTTGGATACGCTTTTGAAATCCAAATGAGTGAGCATCACATCAGTCACAGAGGCTTTCATGCACTGAAAATTGTGTTTCGTAGGTCCATCGGGATTATGTGTTGTACGGTCACAGAAACTCACGACCCCTCCTAAACCCGGTACAGCCATAATAGAGCTACTAATATTTCCGTTTTGACCAAGAAAGATATCGTAACTACAATTCTGGCTCGTCTTGCAATCAGGAGAGAAGGTTCCCTTGAGCGGTTCATTAGTACAGAAATTAGGCATCACCTCCCCATCGGAATGATTAGTGTAGACTGGTGGGTACACTTGATCATCATGGAAACCACGTTCTTCAAAGACACCGTAGCGATACTTGGTCCACTCGTGAACAATTGTTCGATGAGGATAGCTCACAATACGGTTGAGGGAATCGTTTCCATTCATAAAGAATCTATAGCTCATGGATATAAAGTCTCCCGGTTTTCCACACCCCTGGGACTGTTGAGTATACGGCGCGTTCCCAAAGACCGGATGTTCCGCCGTCACTCGGAAAGAAGCATCATGTATGGAGCTTGCACTAGTGAACTTGGGGGGTGTGGGTAGATTGCAAACTCTTGGGTCCCAATCCGCAGGAAGAATGACGTTCACCCGATTAAAGTACACCATCCCATTAGTGGCACTATTCAAATATTGGGACGCACCAAAGAATGTCTCGCGAATCCCCTGCAAAAGGCCAGTGCAGCTCCCTTGTGGAACATCGCTCCCGATAGTCACCACCACATCTTCATATCCCCCAAACACGTTTACTTTCAAGCTAGACGCAAGCCCAAGAAGGGCGAGAAAAACGATCAAAGCCTTCCTTCCAGACATCTTTATAATTTTCTTCTCAGCTTGCCTCCCTTGACAAAACTAGCAGTTTCAAATGGGCAGTTTCTAAAATAGGCACAGAAAAAAATAGTTCCCATCAGTCTCACTCAATCCAACATTCATTCCTCCAACTTCCTTCCGGTCCTACTTAATAGTTTGCAGGACGATATCGTGACGAGGTACGAAACACTTACCGAGCAGAGCCCACCGCAAAGCGCATCCAAACTACTTCCCGCCCCAAGGCTCATAGACATGTCAAACAGTTGCCAGTATCTACACTCCGTCTTCCGTCGTACTTGATCCACACCAATTTCCAATCCTGTCAAAGTATATAACAATTAGTCAATTTGTAAGCGCCTTTTCTCCAGCCATCTCTTTCCCCGGCCGGCGAAATTCCAAGACAATATCCCGTTCTATTCTACCGTTTCGCAAATACAGCTCGAGTTTTAAAACTCTGTGGAATATACCCTCAACAAGGCCAAAGCGTGTCTGTCTGTGTGCAAGACTTTTAAAAATGATACACACGGAAACCCAGCGGAGTAGCATAAACGTCGATATAATTTACCTTTTTCCTCTTTAAGCCAACCTCCTTCCTCCTCTCCCAGACATGTTCAGTATTGTGACTCAGAGAAATCACGAAACCCATAAAACCTTCTCCCTGCTTATACCTCCTCTTCTCTTCACCTGCCTCACTTCTCCCATCCATGCAATAATAATAATAATCCATTTCTAGCTCTCCTAACTCCAAATACCTCCAATCATAATTATCACACGGGCCCCCGCATTACACACGCATAATATTCTCCCACCAGATTCCCTCATAAATCCCAGCCAGCACCTCTCTCCCACAATCCCATCCACACATCTCCCACAAAACCAGCCCTTCATAATCATGTTCATCCTAGCAAAATTCCGCGTCCTTGACTTGCCACAACACGTATCATGTTATTTTGCCATCTAACTAACCATTTCCCTCATCTAGTTTCACAGACAGACCTCCAACATTTCAGCCAAACCGTATTCCCAGTATCCCAGTCGACAATCATAAACACCTCCACCAGGTATGCTACAATCAAGCAAGCAAGCACGGTTCCCTTCCTCCCGTTCCTATTCTCTTTTTTCTTTCACTAATTAAAATACTTAACCACCACACTTTAGCTCTCATTCTATTCAAAGCACGAAGGAAGAGGATTATCATTTGGAGAAAGATGAAACATATTTCCCTCCCCGTCTTCTCTCCATCCCTATCATCTCCACAATCAACTATTCTCCATGATCAAAGAGCGTACCAGCTATTTTTTTCATAACACAAGCCCATCTTGTATCAAACCTTTGCCCTTCTTTTACAAGCAAATCAACCAGCCCAGAATCTAGCCATCCGTCTATCCAAAACTGTCTCACTTCTCCCTCTCTCAGTCGGCAAGCATATCCTCTACTTGCTCAATTCTACCCATTTTTTATCATCCAGCCCCCAGCCCACGTCCGAAGGAAAAAGGACGCTAAAAAACAACCGGAAACAACGCACTAGCTAACATCCTCTGCCCACCTACCTCTAAAGCTTGAACCATTCTCCCTACCACCACCACTCATCCCGTTCCGCTAATTCTTAACAAATAAAATATATAGTTATATATACCCATCCCTCTTTCCCCTTGCTCCTTCATTACAACCTCATCCACCAACTCAAGTCCAGCAAATTAAGCGCGGTTCGTTCAGACGCCAGCTAAAAAGCCTTGCAAGAATTGACCACTGAATACCCACCACTGCCGTTTACGCTCAAATACGCACCACCATCCCAAGAATTACAGTCACGCTTAATCCGCAACAAAAATATCCTACCCATCTCCCCATCAGCATTAGCCTATATCTCAATCCTCGGATCTCACAAAAGCAAGCTTTCCCATAAAAACATTTGGTTCAATAATCACAACATAGTTACACTCCACCTAAACATAACATCCCAAAGCAGGGAAGTCCTGATTTACCTCTACTTAACACAGGAACGCCGCTTGCTACTGCACCATAACCCATAACCACTTCTTTCCTCTTTCTCTACAACAGTGTTCTTTTACTTGCCAAATCGAAAAACTTTTGATTCAGTTTCTCTTGTTAGAGTTAGAAACTACACTAAGTATTGCGAAACACTTACAAACTATATCCAGGGCGGGTATTTGAACGGGAAAAGGTTCAATTAACTTGCAAGTTTGATCGATAAGCTATATTTCCATCCAAGTGCTTCATAGACTCAAGCTCTTCCCACCCAGTCACAAAAGAACAGACTGTCACATCTCTCCCGGCGTTTTCATGCAGGCACCGCGTTCCCTTATCACCCACTTATCTCTGTCACTTAACTATTCTCTCTATTTTTCAGTTCTCTATATTTTTAACCTCTACTAATATTTTATTCACAAGTTTTCTATCGACTTCCAATATAAGAGAATCACAAAAGACATGTACATACAAGAGCCCACAGGACCTAGAAGGACGGGCTGAGAAAATCGGAACAATGACATGCCATTCATATCACCACGTCTCCTCGACCCAGAATACTTTCGAGTTCTTGAAATCTTTCCTAATACTTGAAATATATCATCTTCATTCTTCTTCTTTTTTATCTTTTACCTAATCAGAGATCACTAATTCTTCTACTCGAGGCTGGAGCTAATACTACATACTACTATTACTACTACCGTATCTTGAATAAAATCCCAATTGAGGAATAAAATCGTATTTCCTAAGTCCACGTGCCAACGACTGTTTGATTGACTGATCTGAAAAAGTACAAACTAAAAACGTGTGAAACTAAATCTTGCTCCATTTCACGCATCCTTAAATATTACTTTCAGATTTCTTTCAAATACTCGATTGCATTTAGAGAAGTAAAAAGAAGAGAGCTTACATTGTACTGCGCTAATCGAGAAAACTAATAAACACACTGAGATTATGTTGATACCAGAAGCCGGAAAAAAGAGCTCCCAATAATCGCGGGTTCAAATGCCAAAACCCATTAAGCTTTCCACATTTCCTCCCTAGCCCTACCCTCCTTACATATGTTATTTTTTGAAATAGCTTCAAAGACATTAAGAGCCTCAGACTCTATGTTAGTTAAACTCCATTCTTAACTACTCTACGATACTTTAACTTTATCATCACGTTCACGTTTCAGTGTTTACCTTGCAGATTTATACTACTCTGCTCATGAAACTCATTCTGATAAGCTTCAACTTAATCCTGTCACCTGACAACACTTCAGCTAGAGTTAAATCCACACCACAGTGCAGTCAGTAGTGCACCGGCTTACTCCGTGCTTAGTTCCATACAATCCAAATAATAGTTAATACACTGCGGCTTCCTTCTGCACTTAAATACTTTCCCTCCCTCCTTTATTTCTACCAACTAAACCCACCCACCTCTTCAGGCCTCGGCTCCTAATCTTATTAATATCTGCACAAACTTTTAAAATCCTTCGTCTCGCTTATCTAATTCTAGCTTTTATACTTACAGCGGATGTAGTTCTGCCGTCATGGAACAAGAATTCTTTTCATTTTCCACACCCCATAAGAGCCAGTTGAAAGATTCGCTCGTTTCTAGACGTAAACGTATGTATGTGCGCTCACCAGGATTTTTCAGTGTTGGATTACTAAAACCTATTTATCAGTAACGGCGTGGAGGCCTAATCCCTTCAACTTCAGCACATGAAACTGAGATGGTGTCAAAGACCAACTACTGAACAACTATAAACAAATAACTACTGACGTAATCCCCAAGATTTTTATGCATCATCACCGCATCAAATCCATGCATCTGTAATCTAACACGATCTACTCTTTGTCATCTCTACCTACCACATTGTACAGCTACTCTTAACATACATCAGATTTGGGTGTCATTCTAGCTTAAGGACTTAGCAGAAGTGCCAATTTTCAGCACTTCTGTATATCAACACCAAATCGACAAGCTTCTAATAGAGTGTGTAACTGATTCCATCGATGGTCCAGCCGGAATCATGCTCAATTAACATACTGTCAATGCTATCTCAAATATCTCAAACAGTCCCGAAGGACAGTTTACATAAGCTCGTGCTTGAATCTAATCAATAGCCGATGCGCAATGCGAAAACATAATTTCATAGCTCATAACAACCGATAATCATAACGATCCACATCGATTGGCAATATCCAATAAGCTATCTTGCATATATATTATATTGACTTTTTCGCACTTGTGAATGATTTTGTGCTATCCTTGGAGTAAACTTGGTATTTTTACACAATCCACTAGCCCACAGCTGCCATCAAGAACCTTCGACCTTCAACTCAAATCTAATACAGGACAGAACAAATAGTAATGCAGTAAAGATGTTTAACACAGCATACCATCATTAAGTAATTAAAATTATTACAACTAACTGTATCACTCCTGTCATAAGCTCAGAGCAACTAAAAGCGCTAAAACTAACACCACAACTCCTAAAATAAGACAATAAAAAATTGCAACATAATCAATAAAACTTTAAAATATAAGAAGTACTCAAAACATTAATTCACCTCAGAGACGAAGGTACGATTTTCTTCTTGGGCAACGTTGCAATGACTGCAAAAGCTTTTGATCCCTGAAATCTTGAATTCACACAGTAGGGATGAGAGGATTAGGGGAAGAAATTGAAAGTGTTTTTTTTGTCCTTAAACAGGTAATCTGGAGTGACGTTTCCCCCGCGAATCAATTATGAGAAAGAAGGTGGAAGAGGCTGAGAGTTTGACAGAGTTCAACCCCGGACCTGGCACGGTCCCATCAAAAATTTTATCATAGACCACCAAATGTCAATTTTCCTTCTTTCTGTATCCCCTGTCTTCTCGTCACCTGTTTTCTCCCCCGTTTTCATTCACTCAGTTTTCCTTCGTTTTCCCCTTTAACTTTCTCCCGCTTACTCGTCAGTTTCAGTAAATTTTACCCTACAATTCCATCCACTTCCAATCCGGAACGAACGCTATTATCATACAAACCCAAAACTCCCGTCCACCCGTCCAAGTCAATATTTTATATTATCACAAGTTTCTCCAATTTTGCCTTCTAATCCTTCAACACAAGGCTCACTCCTCTCACACACTCTTATTATTATTCACAGCCGGGATTCTCAAAAATTTTCCCAATAATTACCTCTCTCTCTTTTCCGAAAATTCCCCCTTAGTTTTCAAATTTAATCTTAGCTTCAATCAATAATTGTCACAAATATTCCACCCGCACACACTCGAAAACCCACACGATATCTCTTGTTATAATTTAAATTTCAACGGACGACACTCATCTCCAGTTATTCCCGCAGCCACGCTACCACATGGCTCCCTTTACGTATACGTCCTTTCAATACGGCACGCAACCCCAAACTGACTCAACACAGTGGAACTCCTAGAATTGTCCGTTCAGCTCTTCTGATCGCTCCGTCTACTCTCTTGAACCACCACGTGCTCAAGATCTCTCTTAAGATGCGCGTCTCTCCTCAACAGCCACTAGCCACGAGCAAACAAGCAAAGGCCGCTGCTACTACCAACCCAGCCAACCCGTTGAGAGTAAAATAACGTTTTCCCGTTGCTGTGTAATACACAGACCTTTCACCCTGTGCTAATGCAAAAGTGTGTTTCTCTTCCGTCCGCTCTTTTTTTTCTGACTGACCCCCGATACCCACCACAACCTCCTGTACCCGACCAAACAAGACTTTAACGTCTTCAGCCCTTAATTCCTAATCTGTCACTGGTCAGAATAAGGATCAGACGAGATAACTGACTCAGAGGAAGACGAAAACACAAGCGTAGGAGCCGTTGTACGACAGAGAGAGAGAGAGAGTCAGAAGCCAGTATAGTGGCCTCTGTCAATAAGCGGAGAAAGTAGGAACGTTCTTTACGCTTTTAACGCGCTGTGTACTCGCTTATCTGAATGCAAGCAAGAGCGTAAGATTAAGATCGTTTGTTGAAATGAGGGATCTGACGTTCTCGGCGGAGATGAAGCTTTTACTAACTATAGCCAAGCTAAGCGCTACTGATAAACTAAATTAAGAGAGAAGATTGTGGATTGTTCAAATATATGGGAAGGAGAACTTGTACTTCCGCTGCCCTCTTTCCAAATCCTCTGCATGCGGCATACAGGATTTGCCCGGCTTTCCGACGCTGGCTCTTTCGTACTCTTTAGTCAGAAGTTGCGGAACGTGTATACGTGTGCCTTTCAGTATGCCAAAACTACTCATATAATATGTAAACACAAGACTGGTTTAATCCTTAACTGCTTTCCCTGAGCTTTGTCGTTTAAGCTTGAAAAGTGTTAGTTGAGTTGGACACATATATATCATATGTATGATTCGCCTGGCCCTTATCAGGAAGCTAATGTTTTGAATGTTGGATCATTATAAATCTCCAGGTCTCGTCATTCATTGAGCTTGGCTTATAGTGAGTGGGACGGGAGCCTTAGGGTTGCTCAAACTATGGAATACAAGGAGTATAGGACAAGAGAGAGAGCCCTCACATAAAGATGAATAACCGACAACAAAACAGGGGCAAGAGCCAACAAAACCGGCCCTTATTCTCTCCCTTCCGTGTTTACAATTTGCTTTTCTATCCCTCCAAAAGAGCTACACCAGAGAGACAGACGTGGGGAGGAAGGCGAACAAAAAGTTCCGTTGTGTAGTCATCGGATCCTATGCTGTGAAACTAGCATAATAGCACAGACCAGAAGGCCCGGTGGTGGTGGTGCCGGTGTTCCGAAAATGTTACCCGTCTCTACTGAATGCTTTGCTGCCTTCTTCTGTAGACAGTCGTCATGCTTTTCCTGGTTGCTTGCCGTACTGGAATAAAAGCAGCCTGGTTCTGGTCCGTCCATCCATCCTCCACGCCTGGTTTGCTATTACTTCGGGTCTTTAGATTCATTTCCCCTTTTGATGATGATAACTAACAAGGTTTTACTTCCCTCTGAATATGCTTTTCATTCTTTTCCACAGAGAATTGGTGGCTGGTTAACTTTGGCTAGGCTATTATCCATCCGTGTTCTACTTTCCATAGTTCCAGGATATTTCTTCAACCTAACGCACACTCAAAACACAGCCTCCTCATTCATCTCTAACCAAGCTAAATAAAAAATCTAACCCCAAAAAACCCCAAATCAACAACAATCATCTGCACACGTTTCCATCTATGCTATTGGTCCTTAACAAACTAATTTCTAATTCCCCCACTTGAAACTATAAGGGGATGAAGAATGTAAGCGGTTTGGTGAAATACCCAGCTCTTTCAACAACTTCAACCAACAGCCACCCAAAAGACCGCTTTTTGCTGTTCTACTAGCTAGAGACACATACATGACCCGGGCGGGTAAACTGCGGGGAAAACATGCCAGGAATACCTAAAAAATAGTTGATTCACAATTCCGTTATCAAAGCAAATTTATCCCTTGTTCATCCTTCCAGACTTGATTCTTCTCGTGATGACTGCATACTGCATAGGAAGAATTTTTGGGGAACGCGTGTTGTTTTGCGTTCCTACTTTTGGCTTTGAAGCCGTGCACTAGAAATTCCCAACTTTTGCCTCTGTCATCATCTACTCGGCACGCATTGCAGCAAAGAAAGAGGAAAAAGCAGGGGAAAGTTTGACTAAAGTGGCCAATAGGCCTAAGGAAGTTCGGAGGAACCTTCTCAATCTAATGTACTCTTTGAGTTACTTTCTTTTTCCGTCCTGGAATTGTTTCATCCTCCTTCACCTCCACCTTCTTCTCCTCCTCTGTCTCCTCCCTCCCATTTCCGTATAATTTTCCTCTAAAATGACCCCCGTCCAACGCACGTCTCCGCTGGTCAGTTGCATGTCGTCCAGGAATAGCATGCCAATGAGGAAGATGGAAGGAGGGAAAACAGGAAGTACGGAAACAGGTTCAAAATGCCCGAATAACATAACAACCTCGTGTCGTCGTTTGCATGCATGCCAACTTGTCCGGCTCGGTTTCCTATACTTGAGGTATTTTCCTTGTATTCCTTTTGCAGGATGTATGTGTCATGATAGGTTTGTGCATAGGGTTCTGGCTGTTTTGGTTCTGGGAAGCGGAGCAGGTAGCGGAGTTGCAGTGGGAGAAGGTCGAAGAGAGTGTTTCTCCAAAAGGGCGAGAATCCTTTCTCCTACAGTTTGGCAAAGCCTTCGTCACGAAACACAAATGTATCCATGGAAACGTAAACAAATCATTCAATTTCTCTATCCTTTCTCCACTTCATTTTCTCTGTCACAATACGATACTTTTAGGTTTTGCTATTCATATTATACTATACATACTCATTTCTACGTCGTCTGCACTCTTTCCCGGACTTTTCTCTGCTGTCCATGTATGCATTTCTCAATGCTCCCTTGCTTACAATTCTTCTTCTTTTCACTATTTTACCTGTCCGCATTCTTCCCGACTGACTATATGCCGTAAGCCGGAGTAGAAGCCAAAATACTGAGCTTTTAATGCAGTCTTGTCATGCTTCTCTGATGAAATTGCTATTATATTCAGCTTCAATCCTTTTATTCGCTCTTAGCCGGGTTTTGTGTCCAACATCTTTGTATTCTCACCTTCTTCCATTCCAGCTTAATGAAATCTTTGGAATAAGCTTAACTTTCTCTTGTACATTTCCGGGATTTTTCATCTTTTCTGGATCTAAAGCATCCCTCCCCACCTAACCCTCCGATCCTTGCCACTCCTGCTGCAGTTTTTCATGACATGGACAATGCACCCGCTGCTGCCCGGATTGTAGGAGCCTGAAAAAGGAGCAGGGAGTATTCTGAAATGAAGCTTTCTTTTTCACATTAACGTGCTTTCTCTTCTTCCCTGTAGTATTCATTTCAGTACTATTATACTGGAATCGTAACAGCCTTCTCATTCCTCATACTAGTATTTTCTTCAGGGAAGAATTGATGGATTAGTGTGTGTGCTTTCTTACTTTCTCCTCCCTTGATTCCTTCTGGTCATCCCATTCTTGATTCGCAACATTCTATTTTCCATTTAGCCTTCGCTTGGGTGGTTGCACAAAATGGTGTGTGGTTTAGGGGATGACGAGAGTGTTCCGTGTCCGGTTTTCTTGTCCATTTGCTTTCGACACAATCCTCACTTTCCTTCCCGCAGTTGAATCACGCACTTTCATCATAATCCTCATCTTAGGGATTGGACCTGCGGCCTGCGGCGGCTTGGATACGACTTTTCTCTCTTGCCTTCATCCATCCCACTTTCTCCAAAGCCGCCGGACCCGTCTGTGATATTTTCCCTAACGGTTGGATTTTCTAGTTTTTCCCTGATTCTATTTCTTTTTCTATCCGATTTTTTTCTCTCTGTCTTGTTCACACATGGGTTTCCTGGATGGAAATACAACATTAGTATCCTTCTTTCACCTCCTCTTTCACTCTCCTTCGTCAGGTTTGCTGCTTTTACAAGGGAGTTGCAAGAAATGCTTACAAGTTCTCTCAGGGAATCCCAGTGGATTTCTTAAAGCCAGGCTTTTCTTCCTCCGGCATTCACAAGCTCAGCAAATTTTCCTCCCTTGTATTCTCTTTCTTGCATCCCTTCTGGATTCATTCATCCCCTCTCCATAGGCTCTCACCCCATACTAATTTCTCTTCACAGGCTCTAAAAGCTATTCTGGTTGGGAAATATTAGGTCCGGAGGGATTAAATCCATCTAGCTCTCACTCACAACTGCATCAACATTTGAAGCCGGCTGAGGAGCATTCAGCCTGATCACACATCCTTCCTGAGTCCTCATCAAGGAAACATACAGGAGTAATACTATTAAAGGAACAAGAGGACAAGGGTCAGAGAGGAAAAGGGAGGAAACAGGAAACCGGACACAGGAAGACACGAAAAGAGAGGATAAACATGAACCCACCTACTACACTACCCTCCTTGCTCCTTAAATCCTTAACCAACCAACCCCCACTCTATCCTAGCTACCTTCAACCTAACTCTAACCACCTTACTTAACTAAAAGCCAAGCCTTAACCCCTGCTTACGCCTGGATGAAATTCGGTAAGCTTTTGGTTTGGTGGTTGGTGCAACTGCTGGAGTCTCCAGCCTGGAGATTGAAGGGTAGCGTGAGCTTGAGTTAAAGAAATTGGCCTGGAACTGGCATGAAACGGCTGGGCTGGAGGGAGGATACTGGATTTCGCTGCTGAGAGAACTTGGAAGAAATGGAAGGAATGAATATATATATTCTTTTTGAAAACCATTTGTATTCCATGACCATGAGTCTCCAGCGGTGAGCCAAGGAGTGGAGTCCACCCGCACTTTGTGATCGGTTCAGAGATCGACAGATTCTAAATCCGAAGCCGGGTTTATTGGTAGGCGGAGGAGGACTAACGGTAGCTGTGTGCGTGCGGGTGGTGAGATTGGGATGCCTGGAGCAGGAAACTCCGACCACCACACCGACTTTATTTATCTCCGAAATCCACTTGATCTTGATACTCAATATAGAATTATGGGATTTGAGAGAAGTATCCATTTTCCTTGCTTTTATTTTCTTTTCCTTTTATCCCTGGATGAATCCTTTAGGGACGCCATTAGGGATAGCATTAGTAATAGTGTGACTATTTGCAGTTTCTATTTTGCACCTCCCTTCCTCTGTCTCATCCCCATCCCTCCATCCCCCTTTCTACCCCTAGACCTCTACCCGCCTTCTTGTTCTTGTGCCCTCCCCAATCCCGGATTTTGATTTAGCGAGTAGTTCGTACTCCCCGAATTTCTTGTACTGCGTACCCCTATGCTTCTTTTCAGAGTAATTGGAGGAGGAGAGGGATGAAGAGAGGCAGGGGCAGGAAGAGACATTAGCGTCTTTACTGGTGTGTTCCCGGACCGGGTTTTCTTTCCTCCGGAGTAAGATCCATCATTTTAAATCTTGCCCTCATGTCATTCATTCATGAATAACACATTGGAGTTAGGGGCTTGACTAGGGCTGAATGACTCATTCTTCTTCTACTTATTCTCAAGTTATTTCTAAGACCCGGGAGTGTTGGTGGTTGAAAATTTTACATCTCATCCATCCAGCACTCCCCCAGTAAATTTCATCCACAATTCCAAACCTTGAAATCATTAACATTCATAGGAAGCACATCCCCCATACGGCACTTGTGCATATTCTTTATTATTTTACCCTCTCCTCCTTCCTTCTCCGTGCCCTTTACAACCCCAATGCTATGTGTAAAGGGCTTTTGGATTTCTTCATCTTCTCCTCCGCCTCCTTCATTGGAGCCACCATAAAATTCAAGGGCCCAATTTTCCACCCCAATTCCAGGCACAACACACACACACACTCACGCACTACAATAAATACGGCACACACGCTCCCATCTGACTTTAAATATCCTATTTCATCTAGTACCGGAACAAAAGCCTAACACATGTCAACTAACCACCAGTTTTGAATAACGCACCATCCCTCATTCTCCAAATCCCTTTTCATATCCACCAACAACAAAGTCATCCCCATTCTTGAGAACGTTACACCATATGTAAAGCCCCTATTTTTTAACCCTCCTCTCGAGTCCTCTGTCCTTTTCCCCCGGGCCGGGTATTAGCTTTCGCTCCACCGGTCTTAGGTTAGCTCTCATCTCTTCCGGGTGAAACAACATTTTGCATTCAGCATCTGCCCTTGTCCATCTAAATTATTCCGCTCCCTTTCTTCCTTTCCGCAACGCATCTTGCTCTGCTAGCGTTCATACATATGTAAGCTACACCTAAACATGACAATCCCTGCACCCGCCACAGGGTCATGTACCACATGGAGGGTTATTTGTCTTTTAAAAATTAGTTGCCCTTCTTCACCTCCTGAACTAATCTTTCCCAGATTTTTTCCTCTTCATCCGTCTGTCTCCTGTCCTGTCAGGCAAGGGGCATCCGCTGACTGTGGACTGAGAGGAACCTACGCTATGAGCTCAATATGCCCCGGCCGGACCACAGCCGGTCCAGCTGAATCCTGCAGCGACTTTGTTTCACAACAATCTTCCCTTTCTCCTTTTCCGTTTCCCTTCTTCCGCTTTAGAAGAAATATATAATTGCTTGATTTTAACGTCCGTTTCCTTCCTTCCTTCCTCTGGCGCTGACTCTGACGTGAGAGTAGAAAGTTTTTAAAAAATCTGCAAAATCAATCTTCTCCCACACATTATATACACCTATCCTAGCGAGGCTCCCTCAAGAGCGTCCCTATCTAATTTCCTTCCGCTTCAGCCCCTCTCTCTCATCCGCTCCGCAGTTAATCCGCCCAAAAATTAACCTCTTCCTCCCCTTAAAATCCACATTAGGAAAATCAGTTGGGAGGAATCCGCCCGTGAAAAATAGAGCCCATCATAATCAGATACAACAAAGGAAACCAAGGTTGACCAAACCGGACTCACCAACTTATTCACTTCCCCCCTAGACCAGTACGACCAGAACCAAGTAATCTATCTCAGCTCTCACCCTACCCGGTCGCTATGTCGCTGCTGCTTGTACTTTTCTCTCCATATTCATTCTACCACCATACACAATCCGACATAAAGACCGACTGGATATTTTATACACAATTTGCAGCAGTCCTAACTACTGGAATTGTCCATTCATTCATTCCGTCAGAGCGAGCGTGGAAACCGAAGGAGGTATTCTAGAATCCACATCCGTATCTCTATCACCTCATCAACTCACCTGTCTTCTCATTCACTCCAGCTCTGCCACCCACACTATCATGACCGTGTGTCCCTCAGTCCCTCTTCCTTTCCTCAATATAATATTCTATACTCTCGCTCTCTCTCTCTCTCTACCTATGCGTCCTCCCATCCCGTTTCCTAAAAAACCTGTATATATTTCTCTAATCTCTATAAATCTATTTTCTATTTGCGGCAGCAATAATCACGTCGCCCACCGGAAGTCGATTGTACTTTCCCAACTTTTCTAAATCCAAGCTCGGGAGCTACTAAAGCCGGACACTGAATTCTAGCTTCGTCGACAATCCTACGCATTTGCATTAGTATTTCCCCATTCTAAGAACGATCCCCCCGCTCCGCTCTTCAATCAACTTAAGGTTCAAGGCAACTATACGCGGTAATTGCGTTGATAACCTATTCCATTCACTCTCATTCATTGAGTCAGCTACCGCCAAACTCTACACGCTTTGCCCTCCACATTATAACAAATACTACATGGCTATCATCACCCTCCTAGGTTTTGTGTTGATTTGCTTTGCTTTCCTCCTTTACTTCCTTGACGCATGATTGTATCATTGGGTAAACTTTGTTATCCTCTCTTTACCTGACTTCCTTCCTCTCCATTTGATTTTCCCCTCCTCTTTTAGTGTAGTTAAATACCTATAAATACTTACTCATCTCGTAATTATCCCCATTCATTAAACATTGCTCAAGAAAGAAGAGCATAGTTTTTCCCAAGCAGGAATCCTGGCAGGGCCGATAGGTGGAAGTTGTCATTTCCTCTGTCTTCTTCTCCATCATCCTTAGTATCCGTCATCATTATTGCAGTTTTTGTTCCCTCGTATGCTTGCCCACTGTGTTTCAGCCATAGAGCTAGCGAGAACATATGTGGAAGCGCCTAAACGCTTAATAACATCAACTTCCTCCTTGGTTCAAGTTGCTAAGTGCAATAGTGAATATAATGCAGGGTTCACCCCATGTTACACTTTGCTTATTACTCACTTGACTCACAGCCCCTTACTTTAGTATTTATTATGTTCCCAACAACACTTGCTTCATCTTGTAGTTCTTGGTAAAGTATATTAGCGATGTGAATAGAAAAGAATCCTGTACTCCCAGTTTTTAATTTCCCCCGCACATTAATTTCATCCACACTGCTCTTTTGTAATTACTTCCATTCATTCTACTCATTTCTCCCCGTCCGTTTACCTTACTAATAGAAGAACGGTATCCCCTCGCCTCCTCTACCTACCTTGCTCGGGTAAATAAGAACGACTAATTTTTCTATTTATATTCTAATCACTTTTATTTCGAATATTTTCTTTATTTTTCCTTAGTCCCTAGGCGCATTTACTTCCTCGCCTTTTTCTTGCCTCCTGCCGTCTTGATTGCAAATTGCAAATAGAAAGACTTAAGGGGAGTTATGAAGCAGATACTTTTAACTTTGGCTTTAATGAATCCATTTCTCTTCCTTTTTCGTGGTGGCGACTTTATTTACTTGCTGGTTTTCCATTTTTTC
Source organism: Sminthurides aquaticus (assembly GCA_906901655.1). Lineage (NCBI taxonomy): Eukaryota > Metazoa > Arthropoda > Collembola > Symphypleona > Sminthurididae > Sminthurides > Sminthurides aquaticus. The sequence goes on from CAJQTT010000001.1 coordinate 3,412,093, forward strand.
CCATCCGCCTCTGCTTTCTTTCCGGGGGTCTTAGCCTCTTTTGCCGCAATCCGGACATCAATAATATTTGCATAGGAAATCCGTAGATATAAGAGCCGCAGTTATCTCCGTATTCACCTGCAGCCAAAAACCAAAATAATAATTCGTTTCTAGCGGGATTTACTTTCTCAAAGCTTCGAAAGAGTAGTCTATGCGAATACAAATCAACTAGGAAGGCCTCAAGCGTTGTGGAGCTAATCCTGGTTGGTGGTATGCCTATGTGTATAGTTTGTATAGTAAAGTATGGTTCATAAGTACAACAAGCTGGTTCTTTAAGAACTAATAGATATATTAGTAGTGGAGATTAGTTTTTTGAGTTTAGTTCAGGCTTTTCCTTTTGCCCAATTAAAGTTAATCATGTGCTCATTTTGTTTAAAATTTTCAGTTTATGCCTACTACGTCACATAGGAAGGAGTTTAAAGGAGAAGTTGGATGGAATTAACTGGGTAAACACCCCGTCCCTACGTAACCATCGTTCTCTCTAGTTAACTGTGTGGACTGAATTCACATTTACTCATTTTAAATGAGTCCTGCCCGCTTGCTAGCTGGCGGAGGGTAAAAATCCCAGGAGCTTTGCCTCCACTCTGCGCACTCGTCGAATTTCTCTACACTATTTTTATTCCAAAGGAGTGCGTTGAAAAAGACGGATGAGAATTTTTATGAGGCCGTTCTACCGTGAGAATTAGGGGCGGAGGAAACATTCATTTGGGCTTGTAGAAGATGCGGAAGAATGTAACAATTTCCCTTCAGCTCTCAAGTCTTTCAATCCCAATTTGTGCCTAATTAAACACTAATTCCTACACACTCTGACTCTGTTTCCTTTTTGTCTGCTCTCAGAACTGAACTCATCATTATTATCTCCGTGATTAACTCCTGTACGCGCAATGTTATGAACTTTGTTAAATCAACCCTGTAGACCAAATTAATCCATAGCCTCAAACCCTGCATCTTGTTCCGTATGTCTTTTGATCTACATGAGGATGATGATGACGAACACTAGCTAGTACAGTTCGTAATGCATAGATTCGTTATTTCATGGGGAATGCCTTGCTTTTGAATTTTTCTATCCACTTAATTCTGTCGCAGGAAGCGGATGCCAAGTTACAAGTTACACACACGGACACATTTATTCCAACTCGCCCCTGTACGGCTTCTCCCAGTTTTCTTCCCGCTTGGAGAATTTTAAGGAACCCTTCCAAAAACCCAGCCCAAAATGTGCAGACTAGGCGCTAGGGTCCGCATATGCTTCCATAGAAAAAGTCTCCGGTTACCTCCGTGGGATATCATTTCATTTCACTACCGATTTACCTGCTTCTCATCTTTTTATTCCCCGGACCATATGTCCACCACTATCCCTATCTATACACCTATTCTCCTTCAATTATCCTCATGCGAGGAAATATATACTTGAGTCAAAGCCAGCTAGAGGGATAGAGGGAAACGGGTATAGAGTATCTGGAAATAAAAGTATCTATTTTCCACATTTACAATTCACCTTATGCCACACACCACAAAGCAGCGTCACAACATAATGTGCTTCAACTAAAATATACGTTGCAGGTGACGCCTTATCGAACGATGAACCTTGTGATCCCATTCTCTCTCTGTACACCATACTTTCAAGCCTGCTAAAAGCTAGCCCGTGTATACATAGTTCAACCGCTTTGTACGTAGTATTACGTATTCCATAAATGTCGCAACAGCTCTTATCTTTACATCAATCCAAGTATCATGTGTTTACCTCCCAGCAGAATCCTTGGAAAAATGGTCATGTTTTCTAGTTTATACAAGATAATATTCATCATTTCTCGCCCTTTGAATCCCTCAAATGTCTTCAGTCACATAGAAATTGGAGCCTTTTCACAAGAAAACACAACTTGTCTAGGGTTTTAAAACTTTTTATTCCAAACCAAATTAAGAAAATACAATGTATACACCTGCGATTGCAATTGCTCTGTATATGGCAGGCAAATACAGTTTGATTCTCGTTTAATATTGGAAAATTTTAAATTGCTAATTTACGACGTATGTCATAATAACACAATGTCGGATATTTAAAAGCCGGAGACTTCAGAGAGCATGAAAGAGAATTGAATTTATACTTGAGTAAAGGAATAGTTAAATGTTAGAAGCAAAACACGGCGACATTCCTTTTTGCCACGTCGAACAAAAATTAGTAGGCTAATTTTTTAAGGCAAGCTCTTAATGCTGCAAGGTTTGTGATTCGGTTGCGAATAATGTTCAGCGATTATGTCCATCATTAAGCAAATGCAAATAAGAGAAAACCATATTCAATTTAACCGTTTCTCAGACATTCTCATAATTTTGTATGAGCATCTCTGCCTGACTCAGCTTTTGGGGCAGGACGATATTCCTAAAGCTATAATTATGCTTTTTACTTAGGAAAACTTCTTGGAATTCTCTTCTCTCTTTGCCTACATTTGCCGCTCACCGCCTCTCGAGGAGAGTTTTACACTGTAGAACTGAAGAGCTACGCCATCTGTGGGGAGAAGATGGTTCAATGCTCTACTGTATGTAGCGCTATAGGATTTGGGAAGTGTACTCTCTTTGTATCATACGAATTCGTAAGTATATATACGAGAGCGTGCGGTTTTAGTAAGGAATTTTGCAATTTTTAATCCGAAATTGTTTACACCTGGACCTTCTTTCTATACGTATACACTCCAGGAGAGGTTATCGCATAATTCACTGCTTAAAGCCGGTAGTGTGCAAAGTGAGCCAGGAGCTGACTCGTTGGTGACTGGAAGAAGAGCGTAAGTTTAGCATTAATGTCAATAGCTTTGAATGAACAGAAGGAACCGCATGGCTGTAGTAATTGTCTTCTTGCGCATTTATTAATCCTGTGTTGTCATCTGCAGGTTTTCTGCCAATGTGCAAATATTTTCCACCTCAGTTAATTAGAAGAGTGTTAGAATTACCAGTGACGTCGCTATCAGTCTACCGGAATCATTCCAGCTTTCATCTTGTTCATTTAAAGAATTTTGCAGTAAGTAAATCTTTTATTTGTTGTGCACAAACTTTAATTAAGCTATCTTTTGAAAGAGAAAAATCTGTTCATACCGGCATCAGGTTTAATTGTTAGTACAACTTTAAAGTTTTCAAGTACTTGGTGATTAAGCATTTCTTGGTCCGATTGTTTGAAGTCAGTATGCTGGAACGTGGATTGCATCAGAAAACTGAAAGTGCAGTATGACGTCTTTGCATAAAGCGTTTGACAGTTCAATTCAATGACAGTTTGTTATGATGTAAATGTTGAGTCCCATATTGCATATGGAGTTATTACGTTAACATTATGGGATGAGGTTTGTACGAGATACTGCGACACGTTGGAAGATGGGAGGAGCAGCTCAGTGTCATAAACCGATAGCTCTTTATCAGAATAATATGCGAGTTATCCTCATATATTTTAGGTTAAATATTGTGCCTTTATTGCTTTACATAGACTTCTTCAGCTTCGGATCTAAAGTTTCGTAGGAAACAAAATATTTCAAAAGACAAAATGCCCGAGAAGAGGACTGAATTGAAGCCGTGGCCCCAGTACATTGAGGTATGGTTGGAAGAACAAGCTGTCATCCTGAAACTAATATAGTTTGGTGTCCTGTATAAATGCCGGAACCTAGTTGAAAAATATAATTATTATTAACGCTCTAATAAGATCATTTTTCGAAATTTTAGGATCGGCTTACCTTGTGGAAAAAGTTTCAGAAGGAATATGAAGAGCGGATTGCTGCTAAAACTCCTGAACCTATCACTGTAACTTTACCGGATGGGAAAGAAGTTGAAGGTCAAAGCTGGAGGACTTCACCATTTGATATAGCGAAGGGAATTAGGTATTAATAATTAGTATTAGGAATAGCCTGTTATGTCTTTTTATACGTCGAACAAAGGTTTTCCAAAGGATCTGTTGGGATCAAGCATACGTATTGAGCTGGATTTAATTAATTTTTTATTGCAGTACTGGATTGGCGGAAGCTACTGTGATTTCGAAGGTAAATGGGGAGCTATGGGATTTGGAGCGACCGCTGGAAGGATCATGCAAGCTCCAATTACTAAAGTTTGATGACGAAGAAGCTCAAGCTGTATTCTGGCACTCTACCGCTCATATGTTGGGTGAAGCCATGGAAAGAGTTTATGGAGGATGTCTCTGCTATGGACCTCCTATTCAGGATGGGTTTTATTACGACATGTTCATCGAAAATGACCAGGTATCAGGTCAAGACTTTGGAGCTCTTGAAACTCTGATCAAGCAAATCGCAAAAGAAAAACAACCGTTTGAGCGATTGGAGCTGACTAAGGAGCAACTTCTTGAAATGTTCCATTATAATCCGTTCAAAGTTCGTATCCTTAACGAGAAAGTTACTACTCCCACCACTACAGTGTATCGATGTGGGCCTCTGATAGATTTATGCAGAGGGCCCCATGTCCGTCATACTGGAAAAGTTAAGGCCGTTACACTGACCAAGGTGAATAGTGAATAGAGTGCTGATTAATACTATGCCGTCTAAATGCATCTGTAAGAAGGGATACTAAGCTAACTCGTGTCTTTGTCTAATTGCAGAACTCGGCTACTTACTGGGAAGGTAAAAATGATGCTGAAAGTCTTCAACGTATTTATGGAATTTCCTTCCCGGAACCCAAGCAATTGAAAGAATGGCAAAAACTTCAAGAAGAAGCTGCAAAGAGGGACCATAGAAAACTAGGTAAATCTTCACGATGTTTCGATAAACAATTATTCTAAGCTATCTGGACAATCATACAATCAGGTTTTTTGAATTCTTTCAGGTCGAGAACAAGAACTGTTCTTCTTCCATGAGTTATCCCCAGGATCGTGTTTCTTCTTGCCAAAAGGAGCACACATTTATAATTTATTGATGGAACTGATTCGTGGAGAATATCGGAAACGTGGGTTCAATGAAGTCGTAACTCCTAATATGTATAACGTCAAGCTATGGCAGACTTCTGGGCACTGGCAACATTATGCGGATAACATGTTCGGATTCGAGGTTGAGAAAGAAACTTTCGCACTAAAGCCTATGAACTGCCCTGGTCATTGCTTGATGTTCAACCATCGCCCACGCAGTTGGCGAGAATTGCCCCTGCGTTTTGCCGATTTCGGAGTACTGCATCGAAATGAGCTGTCCGGAGCTCTTAGTGGACTTACCCGCGTTAGAAGATTCCAGCAGGACGATGCTCACATTTTTTGCACTCCCGAGCAAATAGGAGTTGAAATCGATGGGGGATTAGATTTCTTACAACATATTTACGGCATTCTCGGCTTCACTTTTGACCTTAAACTGTCCACTCGACCAGAAAAATACATGGGGGATGTGGAAATGTGGAACGAAGCTGAAAAGGTAAAAATCTGCGGGAAGTAAATAACCTTGCTAAATATATCATGCATCACAATAAAATTTGAAAAACAAATCTTCATTTTGCAGCAATTAGCGAGTAGCTTGGATAAATTTGGAAAGCCCTGGAAGGAGAATCCTGGTGATGGTGCATTTTATGGTCCAAAGATAGATATCACCATTACCGATGCTCTGAAGCGAGCTCATCAATGTGCAACAATTCAGCTCGACTTCCAGCTCCCTATCCGTTTTGATATGAACTATATTGACGAGCATGGTGATAAGAAAAGACCTGTCATTATTCATCGCGCCATCTTAGGATCTGTAGAGAGAAATATTGCTATCCTAACTGAATCATGCGGAGGCAAATGGCCGTTTTGGCTTTCACCAAGACAAGTATGCGTGATCCCAGTGGGTCCATCCGTCAATGAATATGCTCACGCCGTGGAGAAAAAATTGCATGACTTGGGCTACCAGACCGAAGTTGACACAGATCCTGGCGATACTTTGAATAAGAAGATCCGAAATGCACAACTTGCGCAGTTTAACTTTATTTTAGGTTTGGCAAACAACATGTATCACTTGGGTTTCACATTGTTCCTTTGAGAACAACGGTTTTCAATCAATTCTTTTTGTTGCTTCGCAGTTCTCGGAGACCGCGAAAAGGAAGCTGGAACCGTTAATGTACGAACCAGAGATAACCAAGTTCTAGGAGAACGCACCATCGATCAGCTGATTGCTCGTTTCCAGCATCTCAATGAATCGAAGTCTTTGAACAGTGAAGAATCCTTTTAAACAGTCTTGTCTGAAAGCCTGTCATATTTATGATTAAATGAGTTTATTTGCTAGAAGCTTCGCAGTCAATGCTCCTTGTGTGGAAGTAATTTTCTTCATTTCAACATCACCAGTTCCTCGCGAAGTTGCAAATCACCTTTATGATTAACAGCTCAGCATTATTCCATTCGGAGGGACTTATAAAATACAGTTAGTTTAATGAAATATTTAAAACCATTCCTCAGTCGAAAAGTTCGAGATAAGAATAACTTAGTTGTCACCCCAGACGACACGATTACTTTCTGTTTGAAATGGTAGCAGTTATCTAGCAGACTAGATGCAGATAGAACAGTCAATTCTATGAATGCAATAAGAATAGTTGATTTTTGGAAGCGTGGAGTTTTCAAAGTTGACACATCTCCAAAAAAACAAAATCTAGCAATCGTGGTTTTACATATCAGTTCGGGTACGAATATTTGTAAACGTTTACATTAGTGTACTCAGATGTGACAAAAACTTTGTAAACGTTTACATTTGTGCGCATCTGGGTATAAAAATTTGTAAACGTTTACATTTGTGCGCATCTGGGTATAAAAATTTGTAAACGTTTACGATACGGTGCACCTAAATGTAAACGAGAGGTAGAAGCTGTTCCCATAGAGAACTTTCCTGAGTGCATAAATAAACTATTACATTAAGTTATTGCTGAACTTTTGGCTGCTCTGTAAGCGAGATTTTATAATCGTTACAGGTTAATGAACACTAACTCGTAGTCTTAAACGATTCTGAAACAGTTCTATGCTGGAATTCTTGCAAATAAGTAACTCAACTTCTATAGGTCAGTAGGTAATTCTCATATCATAGTAGCGTCATAGTCATAAAATGATGGTACACAGGATAGATAATTTAAATTAAATACGCAGTAATTCAAGTTAGATATTTTAATACTTCGCAACAAATCAAAGATTTGTTTCTTTTATTGTTTTGCAGTATCAAAGCTTTAAAAGATTCGAAGCTTTAGGTTCCAAGTTTGAGTTTACATTTTACGAAAGACGATAAGTCGTAATATATTTAATTTCGTACTATACTTACTTAAGTAACAATAGGTATAATTGACTTGCTGAATGGCTTCAAACATTGAGTTCTGGACCCGAACGCTGATTATTAATGCAACATTTGTCGAACTGTATAACTTTTCTCATTGATTTGTAGACAGTTCTCAGTTTCCTACAAAACAATGTGTGAAGGAAAATAACACCTTACAACATGAGTGATGGTTATTAAAAGAGATGGAAATTCAGCTGAATGCTTAGAGATAAAAGATATTATACAAAATTGGCCTTTAATTGTCGAGATGTTAACATTTGCTGTCATATTGTTTCGATTTCAGCGTTTCTTTAAATATTCAAATCTTTATACAGTTAAGTTAGAAGGCAGCTCGGTTACGTTACGATCAGACCGCTAGGATGTCGTATTTAACTGATTTGTGCAACGTTATTTAACATATCCGTTGAGGGAACGAATCCGTGAGCTACTTAAACCTGAGTACAAATTAGAACCAATTTGTCTTGGAAAACATTACATGCGCATATATATAACGGTATTTTTTTCGCAAATTGGTCCAGTAACTAACCCGTTCCTGGATGCTCTCAATCAAACTAAATCCGAGTTGAACACGTATTTCTGATAGCAGTTCAATCTCACAACAACGTGCAATTCACCGATTCATAATTTAGAACCGTAAAACTCAGTTACGTTTTTACTTCCTTTCATAATGGAAACGCCTAGTAAGTATTTTCTGACAAACCTGAAGAGCTATTTAACATCCCTTTTAAACTCCAGTCGTACAAGAATTAGCTTTCTTCTTACTCGACCGAAATAAAATCACAGAAATGCTACGTGATGCCATTTCTTATCTCATCGACTACATCTACTGAATTCCTGCCAAATCGGCGTGGGTACATCGATCATCACTAGGATAGGTAGTATAGCATAGCAGCGTTAATAAAACAAGTTGAGCTCGTTCAAAAATTAATTTGATTCAAATACTGGCTCAATTTCATTGTCTCAACGCTTTGAGAGGACAATAAGACTTAATTACTTCACTGATCTTCCACAGCTTCAGTGCCGCGACACTTAATCCGGTACATAATTGCATTACTACCATCCCGTCTGAACCTTGCACGGAAAAGTGAACTACGGACATACTAGCACATTTTGCAAATGCTGATTTCTTACAATCCTTCGGAACTAGAAATCGTATTACATATAGATATATATTGAAAATAAGTTGTATCATTTTTCATAACAGCAGAGTTTGGGACAGTTCTAGAATATAATCCCAGATAGGAATTTCTATGCCTACAATTCTTCAGGAATAAGAATATATTGGTATTTCTCAATCAACTTTAACTATTATCTAAAGTTATGTTATAGGTCTTACCATACATCAACAATATCAATACCATTCTTCTAAAACAGGATGGATTACAATCATACTTAATAACAGTTAGTACAAGGTGAAGGTAATCCGTACATCGGGTCCTCCTGGCAGGTTACTACCGCCTCCAGCTTCGCTCGTCATCTTCTTCCTCTTCATCATCATACTGAAACAAGAGCTCGTCCGCATAAATATCGCTCATCTAATACGAAAATTTGTCAAAGCGAAAACAATTGAGAGTGAGTTGGGGAAGCAAATATGAGAAACCAAATTAAAAAAACAGAGCAGTTTATACTTTCCATGGCAGTTACTAATATAACATGCAGCTGAGGGAATCTCTTTTATGCAAAGTGGAGCAAACAGCAAAACGTAATTTAACTTACTTCCTCCTCTTCCATCGAAACATTGTTCTCGTCGTCTTGGGTAACTGGCTGACCATTTTTAGCTACCTCCAAACCAGCCTTTTCGTTTCCACCATTTGCCGATTGTACCCATTCGATATTTAAAGTAGAATTTTCGAACTTTTTGCCATTAGAAAAAGCTATTTCCGCCTTTTTACGTGATTCATATGCGATAGTTAGTGAAGGCATAACTGGGTCAGCATCGTAGTATGCAATTGGACCGTAGTTCTACAGGGTATACAAAATATGCACATATTAGCAAAAGACTACCTCTGAATTCTGACTGGAACTCCTTTGCCGTTCTATTAAATTGTAAACTTACAGAGAAATGTGCTAAAATTTCTTTCATACGAGGTTCAACAAAACCCGTAACGCATATGGTGGTTGGGCGACGATCAACTTTTCTGAGAAGTCTGAATCGTTTCCTGCAAACAAGCTCAGCTTTGGTATCTTTCGGATTTTCTTTAACTCTATACGTTAATACATTTTTACAAAACTCACCCTCTTCCGCGGCGACTCGCCGCAAGGAACCCCCGAGAACTCCCGCGAAATGCGACACTACCACCTCGACCACGAGGCATGATGCCTCTTGCATGCGCCTGTGCTCGTAGTTCGTAAACTTTTTTCTGAAGAGCATTCGTATCACCTCCTTCTTGCTCTTTCTGAATTAGATCCAGCTCGGCATCTAACAGTTCTTTTTGTGTCTACGAAAAATACAGAGGACTTTTTACTTACAAATAATTGCATCACACAACAATCAATCGGAAAATGGCTTACAAGTCCAACGTCTTCTTTCGCTTTTACGGGCATCGTTAATGCGTGGTTGGCAACTTGCGCTTTAGTACTTTCGTCAAGATCTTTCTTGATTCCTTCAATACTTTCTTGTAACGATTTTATGAGACCCATCAATCCGTCCCGTTCTGGTTTCCCTTTGCACAGCTCAAGTTTAGATATTAACTTTTTTTGCTGCTCAATTTGCTCACGAAGCATATCTTGCGTTCGTTTACGAAGGTCAACCATCAGCTTTCTTGCATTTCTCTGAGACTCTTCTTTGACTTTTTTCTGATGTTCTAATGTTGACAAAGCCTCTTGTGATTTCTTTATTGCCTCAACAGCCTGAAAATTTGCAATGAAGTGTGCACTTAAGCATAAATCAGGGAGATGTCATGAAGTCTCTGACATAACATAGTTTTGAGAACACATACCTGTACTTTCTCACTGGCCGACTCAGCCTTCTTCGCCAGAAGACCTGGATTGTACACAGTTTTTGTAAGATTATTTCCTGAGACCAAAATCTTTTCTTGTTCCTGTTTTTCTTCCCCAGCTTCCGTTCCTCCCAATCGGTCCTTGACAGAAACACGAGGTCCTCCTTCGGGAATGGAGGGTTCAACACCTTCTTCGTTCTCCTAGCATAAATATTATCATCTCACGTTATCATTTCCATGTCTGTCACCACAGGTGAACTTTTTTCGAGTCCCTTAAATTCATTAATAGGAAAGGCACAGAATTTATAAATCTGCTATTTTTGACTTAAGTAATTAGAATCTTTGCCTTGCGGATTTCTCAATTCTACTCAATTGTTATATATTTGTTCTTCGACTTAAAACTTCAAGCCAAGAATCTTTTCAAAAAAGGCTTTCTTCTTTAGCATTTCGAACTGACTTACAACCCAGTTGATACTTTGCGTCATAGAATGATAACTAGCTATTGCAATCCTTTGAAAACTATGACAAACTGTACCCCAGCTACTGCAATCAAGAAGTCTTACTTTTTCTTTATTGTGCCAGAAGACCCGGATAAACCTATTATTGAGAACAGCCTCGGTTGATCGATAAGCTAGGTTAGCTTCCGCCGGGGTAGAAAATGTAATAAGCGCAGCTTCCGGGTCGTTTTCGAAATTAATTTGTATGTTCACTATTTTTCCAAAGCGCAGAAAATGACTATTCAGGTCCATGATATTATTCAGCTCCCGGGGAATCTTCTTCACTTCAAGAGAGCAATTCGCAAAGTTGCGGGTAGACTTAGCACCCAGTCGCCCATGATCGAATCCCCCACGTCCTCTCCCCCCTCTACCCATATGCATTCCTCCACGCATACGTGGCGGCATTGGGCCACCAAGATGAAGCGAAGGAGGCAGAGGGCCTCTTGGATCCATCATGGAAGGGTCAGGCACGCCCCCGCCGGTTACAGGTATGCTTATTAGTTCTCTCTGAGGCATCATAGGAAACCCAATAGGTGGTCGCTGCAAAGCTAAGCGATGGCGTGGCATACCTCCTGAAAAACGAAACATATCAAATATGAATGGTCCGAATCCAAGATGTTCAAGTTGAGTTAAAATGGTTATCCTAATTTATAATATACCCATATGTCGAGGCCGAAATGGAGGAGGTACTCCCGCACCCATCCACAACGGAGGTTCCATGCCAGGATTGCCTGTAGAAAACATTCTAATGTAAACTGGAAATTACACACATTATAAAACAAATTCGAAACTCTTTTTACCTAGCATAGGCATCGATGGCCGAAGTATCTGAGGAGTATACACGGTATTAGAGCCACCGACACCTAGGAATTCAGCAGACGCGGTTCTAGGTGAAATATCTTCTAAAACTACTGGATCTTTACCATGATCATAAGGACAAAGCTCTCCTCGCATACATAGACCTTGTTCTGAAAAAGCATAATTAAACGAATTCCTCAACTTCTTAGGATATACTAACTCTACTGCACAGAAATTTTACTACTACATAAGTTTAACTTGGTTGAATAGTTCTCCAATATTTTAATTACCGTCAAAATCACGACATCTTTTATTTCCTTCTGGATTAGCAGTTCCACTGTACCCTGTGTAAACATAATCATTATTAAATACCGACTATAAGCACGGTTGGATGTACCTTTCACACAATTGTCAACCTACCATCGGGTTTTTCAGTATGATTAACAGCACGAACGACGCTCTGTAAATGAGACTTGGAGTCCGGTGCTTCGGCCATGGGTATATCACTATCAAGGTTAGGTGTGACTGCAATGTCTTTTTTCTCCGTTTTTTCTCTTAAAGGACTTCTTGACCTATCACGAGTTATCGGAGGAGACCTGGAGCGGGACCTGGAGCGGCTGTGATACCTCCGATAAGACCTTGTGGGAGGAGAGCGACTCCTAGGCCTTGGTGATGCTGATCGATTACGATTTGGAGATCTCCTATCGGCCCTTCGGCTGGAAGAAAATAAATTCGTGTTAATGCCGATTTAAAAGCTCCACTTTAGGAAGTTTTTCGTCACCAGGTATGCCTTACCTCCTGTCCCAATTATCTTCTCTCCGATCATACCTTCGCGGAGGTGACTTTCTTCCCCTATGGCGGCTTCTATGCTGATATGGGTCTCTTTCTCTATTTTCCCTGTCCCTTGGACTTCTGGATCTCGGCCGGCGCTCATGACCTCGAACGGGACTTCTTCGCGGACTACGAGATTTCCTATGGGTACGACCGGAATCACGATCCTTCTCATCCTGTTACGGAATCAAAATAACAAAGACATTACATTAGCATAACACTTCTGCATAAAAATTCCTCATTTGAATTTTTTACTTGCTTCTTTCCGACCACCAGTTGTATCTCGCTTTGCATTCACAATGCCTTTTTCTACTTTTATAACCGGACTAGATTCGGGTACAGGGCTATGGAACGCTGAAGTCGGTGGTGTAGCACTGATACTGATTGCCGAAGCAGTTGTTGCTAATGCTGCATCATCAGCCGACATTCCCTTACTCCCAGTAGGCTGAGTTTCCACATCGATGGCGACACTACTTTTAGGACTAGATGACTTTTTCTCAGCTACATCCGGAGCAGTAGTCGTACCCGCAGATTCCGGTAGATAACTTTTACTAGCGAGGGTGCGAAAGAGTAGATCGACAAATCCCTTTGTTTCTGTATCCGCAAAAATAAAGTCATTAATGCTTATCATTCAAGCAGTCAATACTGGAGGCAGCGCAACTCTGTCGGCAAACTGGCATTACCTTGTTGAAGAAAGACGTCGAGTTGATCAATCATACTCTGTTTTAATTCTTGATCCGGGCGGTCTTTCTTGATAAGAGCCAGCACATATTTAGCCAAAGCCGCTGGATCAGCATCACACCTACAGAAAAAAATAAGTAAATTCAGTGCCACCAAACATAGACCGTGCGAAAAGTATTCTATTATTTGCATCGCGTGCATCAAGCGCAGACTAAAATGAAGTAAGAGTGCGTTTCATCCCCCACTCCTTTAATACAGGACTCTCCCACACGAGGTTATTCTAACAGACTGAAGCCCGAGGAGTTACCAAATGGAAAAAGCAACTGATGCTGCAATCATTCAGATGAAGTTTTTCTGCTGACATATCTTCCTTTAAGTTTCCGTGTGAGATAAGCAATGCACAAGCTGTAAGTATCCTGTTTAAAAAAACGATGAACCGCATGCCTAGCAACAACTCAAACGCGTGCAACCCCCTAGACTCCAGTTCCAGGATATTTAATGCAGAGGAGGTATTTTTTGCATTTTCGACGAAACGATATGATGATAAAATCAAAGGGCATTCCTCTTAGGAAATGCTTAAATTCAAATCTATCTAAAGACTTTATCACAGGCATCGTTTTAAATTACACGGAGATAGACTTAACCCATTCAAAGAAGAATACACGTAGAGGCTAGATGACAATGGGTTCCCCGATGCCCCTACTCCCCTACACTGTAGCAGCCAAGCAAGCCTGTCGGTATGAGTTAAGTTACAACCCACATAAGCTGTAGTTTACATGTGCAATTAATTTACTCAACGCATACTCCTCATTTGTAAATCATTAGTAAGCTACCCGAAGTCAAGAATCCTTTAAATCGACTTAATCGATTGGACAATTCCCACACGTGAGGTACGCTGCCGTAGCGGCACACTTCACTGTGGAAGAACTTCTAGAATGTGGAAGATAGGACTTGCTGAATATTTCAAAATATGGATATACATATCTAGGGATCATGGAGCTTCTCCTTTTAAAGAAGTACAGGGCCCTTCGCTGCAGGATTCTTCGAGTGTAAGAATGCCTCAAAGTTTGATACATTCTGCACCCAAAATACCTACGTACACATGGGAGAAAATAAGCTATATGGATGACAAACTTCCCCCTAAAGTTGACTTTCTTAACAAGAATCCTTCTCAGGTTACTTACCAACCAACCCTACGCTTAACTCGTTCACACGAAAATTATGAAACAAAAAGGACATATAGATGCATCATACTATATAGATATTTCAATGCTAATAGTGGATGCCGCTATGATGATCACATGTCTAGGCCAGCGCCACATGGAATTAGATTCAACAGAAACCGAAAATGTTTGAAAGCAGTTGATAATATGTTTAAAAATGCTCAAACAAATGCTCCATGACGACTCTCATCCAACCCCTAGAAGTTCAGGAAGTTAGTTGACGAAATAAAAATTCGCGAGCAGTTTCAAAACAGATTCTGGCGCAATTCTGAAAGATGAAAAAAAATGTTCCACTTACAGGGGTTGGAGGATTGATGTTAACCACGATCGAAGACTTTCAGCATTTTCTATCAACATTGTATAGTAACAGTTTCAAAGTACCACCAGTGACTGAGAAATCGGTGGAAAAGACATACGCCAGGTTGGAAGAATAACACACTCACTATTCCTGATTCCTGTCTGAGCCGAGTAAAATCACAAATTAATCACAAGTAGAAACACTTTTGAGCCTGATTCAATCAGGTATCCCAGGAGAATAACAGTAGCTGCTGTGCCACAGATGATCGCAGCGGACACACTGATCCCCTTTCTCCCACAATGCGTAGATAAAGGTCAATAAAACAAAATCAGTCCTCAGAAATCCTTTAAAGTAAGAAACACATCCACAGGAAAAAAACACATCCAGTACATACAATATGAATGGGATAGCTGCCTAATTAAATTAAATGCACTGGAACGGGTATGACGCTCTGTTTAGCGTTGGCAGTGATGCTCTCCGGTAGATATCGACGACGGAAACATATATTTCGGTCCAACCAAAGTGAATTCAATAATTATACATCCAAGTCCACGAGAAATAACTTGATCTCTACGAAGCACAACAATGCCAGAAGACGTCGTTAATCGTATATTTCCTGCTCCTCAGTCTGTCTTCCTTCAATAATGCTCTCAATTCTCTCGATGAGTGGGGTATCCCTATGAAAGAACGTATATATATAAACTTATAATGGAGTTAAATGTACAACATATATACCACGAATTGAACACATCCGCAACAGTTTAACTAACTAGTAACCCTTTGGTACTCACTCTGTCCCTCTTGCAGTTGAATTAATTTTAACGTCAGTATAGAATCCGATCACCACAGCAAATTCTCATTACTCGGCCACGCTACACCAAACTCGATGGTAAAACAAATAGAAAAAATGAACTTTTTTGTAAGATTGCACTTTCACGTTTTCAAAGAACTTCACATAAATTACGTTTAAGTTAAACTAACTTCAGTTAAAACTATTCATAGTAAATCCCAACCCAGTTCAAACACCACGAGCTCAATTTTCTTCATGCACTCAAGATGTTAAGTAAAAGATGAGGAGATGCAAAACCTCGAACCTACGCACTCCTTTTCTCAATCAGTAGTTCCAATACAACAGTCACAAATTGTATGCATCAAATTCCTAAGCATTTATTTAATCTTTCGTCCCTTAAACGCAAAATCCTTTTGCCTTTAACAACTTTTTGCTATCTTTCCTAATCCAAAACTTGTATTGTAATCACAGACGCACAGTATTTTAATTATATTGCATTCGTGTACAGAGTAGACCCAACGTACTCAAGACACAAGAGCTATGAACTGCGCTGTGCTGCTTCTCAGTCTATACACAGAATTCCGTTTTTTTATAACTCTAACATACGCGAACCAAATGGGGGATACATATATGTATTTTGCGTATGCAATCCATATGTTTTCGACGAAACCACCATTTACAGGCAACCATAGGGCTGATAGACAACACTCGGACCATATATTAATGTTGAATGTGTATATATTTATGTGTTCCACTGTAAATTCCCGTTCCTCTCGCCTTCCTCCCTACAGCATACAGATTTTACGTGTATATAAATATATATACCCCTTTCGTCATGTCCTATGCTCTTCACACTTGTTTTTGGTCGGGATATACAAATGGCCGATGCTTCCTTGACAGCAGGAAGTTGGTAGCAGAATAATCGTAAAAACATTCCAAGATTCATTTAAGTTATAAACTGTATACCATTTATATATATATATATATATGATATGCTCTTGGTCTGCAAGCGTCGTTAACTACAGCCGCTTCTGGGTGCATCACTTGACATGTAGTAATATTCTTAAGGAACACAATTAATTTGACGAGAAAAAATGTACATTAGTTTTCCAAGTAATTTCAGTTAGCTCTAGCAATTGTCGGAGCCCAAAATCCTCTACTGGCTTAATAGATTCGCTGTACATTCAGTCGACGGTGGATGAATCATTAAGTTTTGTACCCGTAGTAACCAAAAGTTTAAAATTTGATAATTTCGACAGCCGCAAAGTCTTTACGTAAAATTATTCATTTCTCAAACAAGTTTTATATATAACCAACAATATCCAGGGAGAACCCGCTCCAGGTAAGAAGTGATGATACGCAGTCGAAATTCATTCAATGTGAAAGAGCGTATTCGAAAACCCCAAAAACACTGGAACGATAATTTTTGCACCGCCCCTCCCCCTCCCTTAACGGTTATGATACTTTACTTAACTTGCCTAAGTTCGTATGAGAAAACCGGTAGGCCAAATTTTTTGAAACTTTGCATACTGCTAAAGAAATGCATAATCTCAACTTCAAATTCCCAGTTTTTCGAAAACTTACCACAAACTTTCGCAATCAATTTTTGAATATTATGCATCAGATACTGCCTTGTAGATGCCCTGCCTTGGATAACATGCATTTACTTGCAAATAAAAATTGAGAAGTATATATACTTCTCAATTTTTCCTGCGATTTTGTGGGTAATATATATATATTTATATATTTAGAGCCTGAGGCGCGGACTGCTGCGACGAATTTTGGGAACGAGAAACTTCTGTGTCGATGAGTTTATTATGGAAAGAGGTTTTTTCGTTTTGGAGCCTCTCTTGCTCACGTGGAAAATGGGCAGCTTTTTTAAAAAATGTGCGATAAAAATCATGTAAATTATAATACAGTATTTCCATGGGGCTGGAGGGAGTAATATAAAAGCTTTATAATTATTGAGTGGGTGCATAAACATTAACTTGTATGGGTTAACATTTGACAACAATTGGTGTTAAATCAGTCGTTATATTCTAAGTCAAGCGTATTAATGGAAGCCGGGCATGTGATGACGGATGACAGTATTTGCTAATAACAGGTACAGATGCACTGCAACTCGTGTCAAGAAGAAAATCGTAACTGAGGTTTCCAAAATTTTAATCGACTCTTGTAAGCAGTGGAAATGTACCTATTGTGGTTACATATTTAGCGGTGAGTTCAATTTAATTCATGCTCGCGGTATGAAAGCATTGTAACTGAGTCGATTTGTGTTATTTGATAATGAACTTGTATGCATAAATTTTGGAAGGTGGGTTACTACGTTGCGCATTGAAATGCCGAAAAAGCGGAAACAGAGGAAGCGGCCGGCTGAGAAGCCGCTTCTTGCCGTAACTGGGATTCTACATTTAGAGAAATCTTTTATACCACCTACTCACGAAAGTGGGTTGCTAAACACTGTTGGTGGGGGTAATTTGGAGGGCCAAGCGCTGGTACTGGCTCCTAATTATGGCTACGGTATTTCTGCCTCTGCTGTGGCTAAAGTGTTGGAAAACCAGCAGAAAAATTTGGAAATAGCTCCAACTAACGTCGTCGAAATGAATGGAGTCAAACTGGTGACTAGCGATAAAAATCTCATTGAGCTAAATCATGAATACCCCATGAATCCAAAAACCAAGGATGATCCGGTCGAAACTAGACCAGAGGAACTTTCGATTGCAGAATTAGTAAGGTCTATAGGCGGAGCTAAAGATAAACCGTTTATGAGATCAGATGTTCTTGATGAAGCTGAAGGAACCCAAAAAGATACAATTGATATTGCCGACGAAAAAGAAAATCTTGTGGGGGAAAATGAATTCTATGAATCTATCGGAATCCAGAAAAAGAATGGAGATGATCAAGAAACCCACACTCAATCGAAAGGTCAAGATGCCCAAATCGCAGCCGCAGAGAAAAATGTACCTGAATCGGATAATACTAAATCTATTGCGGATTACTACAAGACCTACTGTCACTACTACTTTTCTGCCGAACCTGATCCTCTCAGTGACAAACCACTGGAATTCGGAAAATCCATACAACCGGAGGGCGGGACTGCGAATCCTCATCCTGATCAGTCTATTATTGAACTTACTCAGATGGCTCAAAGAGCTAGGAGAGCTATGGAAGCTGCTCAAATGGCAGCAAAAACTGTGTATGGGCCGCATTTACCTACTCGACATGAGGAAAACTACGACCCGTTGCCCATGGAAATTGTACCTTCGGAAACTCCAGGAAGCTTTGTCAGGACAGCGAGAACTTCGATGATTGAGTACTGGGAGTATGTTAAAGAGAATCCAAGAGATTTTAACCGCTGGACGTACCTGGTTCAGCATGCTGAAAATACCGTAAGATGATTATTTCGAAACATTAATGAATAACCAAAGCTCGTCAGATTACTGAAGTATCGAGACGTCATGGTGATTTTCCGTTTTTTAGAAAAATCTAATTGAATGTCGGAAAGCGTACAGTGCGTTTTTACCATTATTCCCTTACTGTTTTGGATATTGGAAACGCTATTCTGAGATAGAGAAAGGTCGATTGTACTATCAACGGTAAAATTCATTCACATTTGACATTGACAACATACATTTTATAATTTTGAAAATCGATTTGAAAGTATGCTGCTAATGTTTCAGAGCGCTTTCAATCCTACTACGAGGTTTAGAGTTTAACCCCCTGAGTATAGATCTTTGGAAATCATATCTGTCACTGTTTCGGGAGATATACGGTCCACAGGAAGGATTTCAAGGCAAAATGAGAAAGTAAGTTCAATAGTTTAATCACGTGTTAGTTGAATGCTGCTACTTAGAATTTTATAGTTTTTGATTTACGGTTTTGACGCTGCTTATTGTTTTTAACAGCCAATACGAAAGAGCACTGGCAAGTGCTGGTTTGGAGTTCCGTAGCGATGCCATTTGGGACGAATATATTGAATGGGAATTGAACTGCAAAAATATGAAGAAAGCATTTGCGTTGTATAGGCGAATACTCATGGTCCCCACTAGATTGTACAACCGGCATTGGGATAAGTAAGTTACTACCTGCACAATCGGTATCCTTATGATGCATTATGCTGGTGAAATGATTGATTAAATTCAAACGTTGACATGAATATATTTTTGATTCAGCTTCAAAGCTTTAGTGCGAGATCATCACCCAAGGGATTTTTTGGAGAAATCCGAGTACGAGTTGCTACGGAAGAAAGGATGTAAACTACTTGGTTTCCGATATAAAGAGGAACCAGAAGTAGAACCCGGAGAAATCATTAAGACTTCGAAACCAGAAGATAAGTTAATGAACTATGTGAAAGAGAAAGTTACCGGAAAATTAGAGAAGAGCCACAAAAAGCTAGCCATAGAAGCAGACAAGAGATGGGACTACGAAGATAAAGTAGGTTACATGATATGATATACGGAAGCTTAGAAATAAGTCTGGATTTGTTCCTGGTCAAATCCATCTTGACATAGTCACGTTACGTATACCGACATTTTTTGCAGATAAAACGACCTTACTTCCATATTAAACCACTAGACAACGGTCAACTTCGAAATTGGGAAAACTATCTGCAGTTTGAAATCAGCGAAGGAAACCATGATAGAGTTGTACTGCTATTTGAGCGATGCCTCATAGCTTGTGCTTTGTACGACCGTTTTTGGTGCAAGTATGCCAGATACTTGGAGAAATTTCACCGTCAAGAATGTAACAAGAATGAGAAAGCCTCGCCTTATTTCCAAAAAAGTTCAATTATCTTCGAAATAGCTACGAAGAAGGAGATTATGGAGGAAGAAGAACTTGTAGCTACCGTGACTGAAGTGTTGAAAGGTGTTATAGATGGAGTGGTTGCAAATGAGGGGGAAGAACGACATGCGATTCATCATGTAGTGAATAGTTTAATAGATAAAGTTTGTGACTTAGAAACTGAGGCTAAACGTGCCATGGATAGCGAATATTTAAATTTCGTAAGTTTAGTGATCGGTGAACCAGAAATTGGACCCATGAATACTTCAAGCGGATATTCTGAGGTCAATGAAGTTTCTGTAGGATTGAGTGGCGACTCGCAATCCAAGAAAGTTGAGTTGCCACCCAATTCTGTAGAACAAGATTCAAATGATAATGATGTTTCTAGTCTGACATCCGTCCTAAGTGTTCCAGTATTTCCACGAGCAAAGCTGCAATGGCAAGAAATGATTCGAGATGTGTATAAAAGGGCTTGCGTGGTACACTGCCCAAGAAAGCCGATATTAAGATTACAGTGGGCTGCATTTGAGGAAGAAATAGGTAAGATATAACAGAAATTGTATTTGGCAACTTAGGCGTCATCTTTAATGGTAATTAATTTCTTGCAAGTTTAGTCACGCAGGGAGCTTAAAAGTTGCAGGGTCCTGGTATTCCATTCGATGAATCGGCATGTAGGATGAAATCTACGAGTTTGTTGTTACTACTACCCCAATTTTTGTTCTAGAATCTAATTTTGAGTGTTTCACGCAGGAAACACTTCGGGAGCTCGGCAGTTAATACATCAAGTTTTAGATTGGTTTCCGGATATTATGGATGCAAAATCTCAGTTGATTGAACTGGAACGAAGAGCCAACAGGCCAGAAGAAGTAATCCGTTTGTTCGAAAAATACTTAGGAGAGAAACGAAATGCTAGGCAATTCTCCATGCTTTCTATGAAATACGCAAGATACCTGTATAAAGTATGATATCTATTAATCTAACCAATCGAATCTTCCGTCCTAGTTTTTAATGAATTCTAACGGCAAATTTTTAATTATTTTAGGAGCAAGGGAAACCGGACCAAGCATTATCAGTATTAAGGAAAGCGATAAAGAGGGATAAAGGAAATCATTTGCTGTACGCTTACGTTTTCGACATCTGTTACCAACGATTTCCCTCAGATCGAAAAGGGGCCGCTGCAGCTTTGGAGTTAGCGCTTCAATCCAAAGATATCGATAAAGAAAGCAAACTCTTCTTTCTGAGAAAGAAAGTTTTGTTCCTTCAGGAGCATGGTGAATTAGCAAAGTAAGTGGTGTCTTGTTTTTTTGTAAGATCGGCAAAAAATTTTCTTTTAAATTTATCTTCTAAAGTCTATAATCTACTTTTTTTAATACTACTATAATTTACTATCTTTGTTACAGCTACAGAGATTCCTTAGACCAGCTGTACGAGCTTCAAGATCAAGTAGCAAAGACTAAAGCAGCTGCGGAAGCAATTAAAGTACAAGAACAGCTCACAGTCATGGCCACGTATTCCCATCCTCAACCGGTGTACCAGCAATCCCAAAATCCCATGTCACAAGGACAAGTGCCGATAGATTTCGAATCGCTTAACGCAGCTACTGCACCGCTTGATCAAAGGCTGACCGAAGAAGATTCAAGATACAAGTCTGTTCCTCCCACAGAAGAATTATCCGGTTACGATTTGTCATCTTATGGGTACCATCGAAATCACCCTGATTTCAAAATGCAAGAGAATTTATACCAAAGTGAATACGACAAACTAGTGTCTCGGGGCTACTCGCAAGATATCCTCGACAAAGATAGGTGTGGTCCTCCCAAGAATCTGAAACGAAAATCTCGTGATATTCCTACGTACATAGTACCTCCACGTGGAGAGTTTCTATCAAATTATCTCCATTCCCGGAAGTCCCGAAGTCGGCCATCATCTGCTACTCAGAGTTAATAATGCTAAGTATGACTGAAGCTTTGGTTTTTAGACTAGTGAATTAGTATTTAAAACTTTAGAGTTTTCATCAAAGAGATGCACAAGAAAGTAATTTTGTATTGATGTTCACAAGTTGTTACCTGGAACGACTGATTTTATATGGTTCAAAATATATGAACTGACTCGAATGTGCCCTGTTTTGAGCATTGATTTTACATTAACTTTAATTGAAATTTTCCGCTCTTCATTTCTGCTGCAACCAAGAAACCCCAGCATATTGCATGAAGTCACAAAATATTTTATATTTATGGAAAATCCACACCTGCATTAGTAATTAACAGATACCAACAACGATTTCAATTCGAAGGATTTCAAGGAAAACGTACGTCCTCGGAAGGAATAAGCCGGATCTTTTATAAGTTTCTACTCGTAAGCAAGGTCTTTTATATGTACCACTATCAATCCCATTTCACTCAGCAGCTCTTTATTCAACTACATTGTACATTGTCCTGAATATCTGCATACTTAAGAGTTAAGATGTACCTTATCAAATTTCCGAGCCTTGATGAGTTCCTCGTGTCTGCACCTAATCCGGTTTCTCTGCCGTGGACATATATATATATATATATATATATATATATGCCTAGCTTTGGAAGAGCTTGTAAATCTATCCTTGTTGGGCTACATTTCCCCTATTTATCACTTGATCAATTTGAATTGCGGCAGCATGTATTCAGTCTCGGCCCTCTTTCTCCCATCCACTCCACCCTTGCTATTTCTTGTCCCTTTCTTTCATCCTCCCAAACTCCTAATCATCGTTTTCTCTAGTAGCATTTATGAAGGCCACCTCTCTCTTTCCGATCTTCTTCTCCGATTTCTCATCTTTCAAAATATTGCACCCCATACATATAGTATTTCCTACCTTCTTAATGTGTAAATCAACCGTATTCTTCCAGATCCTTCTCATCCTCTCTTCCCTAAGGCCCTTCATTTCCATTCTTCATTTTCAATTCCCATATTGCATTGCTACTTTTATCAGCACGAGTATCAAGTGGCAACTGGCAACAGACAAGGCTTGTGCCCAAGAAAACATAATAAGCATGACGCCGGCGATTGTTAGCCATAGTTTCAGTTTCTCGTAAATTTGCATACTGCATTTGATTGAAATGTGCATTTCCCATCTTTTCTCCCACCACCGCTCACCCTTTCCTTACCTGTGGCCATGTGTAAAGCTCATACAGATGAACTTGAAAGTTATTAGTGAAACTCTCACAAGAAGATGCCAAAAGAGAATACGAGTTTCGTTGTTGTTGCGTGCCTTTTCAGTTGGAAACGATTTCAAATCCGCCCAACACACATGTCCACATTGGCCACATTAATCTTACTAACAGTCATTGATTCTCAATTTCCATCTCCAATTTTCCCTTGAGCGCTCTTTCTCCATCACTTTTATCTTTAGCCTTTGCCCTTCCTTTCCTAACCATTATCATGTAACTACCTCAACGAAGTAAGCAATGGGTTATATGTACCTTGCCTTTTCAAGTCATGAAATCTCTTGAAGATGTAATTCATTTCTATACTACTCTTAACTCTTAACTCAACGAAAGTTTAGCGGCATCATCCTGACTTGGAAAGGTTTATTGGTTCTGTGTCAATACGTCCGTTTCATGTCATGGCATGGCAATTTAGGAAATTTATTTTAGACAAATCTACAATTAAGTTATGTTCCATAAAACCTTGTCGAAATTGTTCTGAATACACCTAGCTGTCATTTAGTTTTTCTTTCCTGAGTTTCTCTTAACAACTGTTGCGCTTGATTCTCCGCCTCTTTTTTGGTAAAGGTCTTATTTGCGTGATTATATATAGGACAGAATCATTTCAAAGAGTTGACTTCCCCCCGCTTTGGACTCTTTTCTGTATTTATCCCTCTCATTTTCGCTGAATGTGCTCAAGCATGAAATGTGTGATTATGTATAGTGCATGCGCTACGCTGTCGTGAGTTACCTTCTCACCTGCACTGCGCCCATGTTCACACTAGTCGTTAGTAAGTGCTCGGGATATTATTTACAACTACAGCGTATCAAAATAATTTCACGAACATTATGAGAATATGTAAGGCAGCGTTTCTTCCACAAAGTTAGTATGTCTGCTTCTCATCTTTCACTCTCTCGAGGTCAAGGCTTTCGATAAAGGCATAAGCTTATAATAGTGCCGCCGCCGTACTGCTTGAGCGCAGCGGCATTTACAATAGCATTTGTGCTGGCACTTGGCACTTGTCCGTCCGTCGTCCACCTCTCCATCTGTAGAAATTTTCACAGGCGTCCGTCTCTTGGTGCATGAAGGCCGATTCTTTGGCTACACAATCCGTCGTTTTATTAACTACTAACTGATTTAAATTGGGGTTGCGGACTGCAATTTGTGATTCTCTCTTATATACATGAGTATAGGTTCCTGTCTAATGTAAAGACAAGTTTTAAAACTGTCATCCCTTACATTAACATAGTCAATAGCTTTCCTCACACTGTCCATCCACCCATTACTCCTACGCACGACCCAGCTGGTGGTGGCACCACAAGCCCTGCCAATTAGCATCATCCACGGAATTGATAGCTTTGAATTGTCATCCATCAGCCACCAACACCCGCTTTTCTGTCATTCAGCCGCTTGCTGAATGTTCCTGGTTATCGTTTTTCACGGTTGTAGATTGTAGCAACAAGTATCTCCATCCAATCCAAGTCTTTGGCGTCAGTTTTAGTCAAAATTTAGTTTTTATTCAAATCTTATATACAATATATATATATATATAATTTTTAGTAGTATTGTCGTCTTGACTACAAGGGCTATGCGAGATAACGCATGATTTCCAATCATAAACCAACATCCTCGAACCAGGTCTCGGTCATAACAAATGTAGTAGAAATCCGACTTGTACCGTACAAGTTGTACGCCACAGTCGTAAATCCAATTCCTTGGTTTTCTCAACTTGTGTTGATGCCCACTGAAACTTCCACCAATATTTTCTCTCATGTAGGTCGCAAAATTCAGATTAAGAGGACGATCATGAAAATCTTGGACCTTTCCCCCTACTATCTCTTTTCCCATCTCTGGCCCTAAAAAGTTAGTTCCGAGTGATGCTTGCTTATACAACAACCAGGAGGAAGAAGGCAAAAGACCAAGTTCACATCTCACTTTCTACCCGACACCATACCTTGTAGCATTTCATCCACATAAAAGCCAATCTCTAAAGGCAAGTTTAGTTTAACCTCGCGATACACTTCATCTTCCTTTCTTTAAACATCATCTACTTTACCACATTTCCTCTTTCTACATTTTCAAAACCCCATGTAAAACAACACATCTCTCCTTTCTCTCTCACCCTCACGCTCCAAATTTTGTGGTAATGCTTGCGTCGTGCTTCCTTTTCCTCATCTGCGCCAATCTCTTCAGTATTTGCTGATTATAAAAATTGAAACTTTTTCTCTGCGTTTATGTATTTAAAAAGAATCAGATTTCTTTCTTCCCTTCCCCGACTTTCTTGTTAATTTTAGAATCATTACCATCACCTTTCGCGTCTCTATTTTTGTCTCACAAAGGCTTCAAAACCCCCGTGTCAATGACAGCTTCTAACCACTAATTACTATCTACCTCTCGCTCTATGAAAGCAAGGCTTAACAGAAACGTATATACTCATCCTAGGAAACAATCTTTGCACACACAGGCACACACGCATTTGCTATTGAAATGTGATCAACCTACTCAAGTCAAAGTATCATCCTGTGTTTACTTTTTCTCTCCCAGTTTTCTATTCCCCGGATACAAAGCCCCAAAGTTTTTGTTCCATTCCTTGTATACTAACGAATCCTGCTTTGTGGATTCTTTTGAAACAAAAGAGTCCGAGACAATTAATTATTCTCTCCAACATTTTATCTTTACATTTCTCTTTCGAGCTTTTGCAAGCGTGTCCTTAACTTTTTCGTTTCACTTTCTGTCTTTAGAGAGTCTGTTGTTGGAATTCTACGAGCTAAGCTACCAATTCAATTTGAAATTCAGCCTTTTCTAACAACGCTATCCTTCCTTGATACAGGATTCATGAGATGAGAGCTATCAGCTGGGATTGGAATTAAAACTGGTTCATCATTTACGTAAGCGTGTACTAACAGTGTACGCCTCATGCTTCATACTTGACCCTTAATTCTAATGCTTGTAAGCCAATGCCTTATTAACATCTGCCCTGGCAATGTCTTAGTTATTGACAGCATCAATCCACCTTCTGTATCTGACTACGAATCCGCCACTCTAAAATCTGTGCTGTTACATAAGTGTCCCAAATCTGAAATCCTAGAAACGGGTGAAAAATCTTTATTTCCAAGTATGAGTTACTTATTTTTCTTCACATTGCTACTTTGAATGAAGCTGAACAGGTTCTGTTGTTCTGTATGTAAGAATTACCTTGTAAGTTTCCCATTGCATAACCACACGCTATTGTTTTATTTATCTCAAGAGAAGATATAACGGAACGATGGACAACAATAAGAAATGGCTGTGGCAGTTCCTTCTGGCAGTGTTCTAGCCTAGCTGTAACGAGTCTGCGCTACTATGGGTCCAATCCATCATGTCATTCTGATTTTCATCAGCGTGTCATTCATGGAGCACGCAACTCTTTCCAGCTTCCAACCAGCCACTGTTAGATAGCGCGCAGATATCTCATTCCGCCCCGTATTTAAGCTGCCAGTCATTGACAATTGACACAGGGTCGTCCACATGCTTGTCACCTTCGGTTCAAGTTTTTAAAACAATGAGGAAAATATCAAACGTTTGACTCATTCTTACTCAGATTTTAAAATTGTGGCAAGCCAAGGGGATTATACTTAAAAATACTCTTGGCATGGTATTGTACAACTAATCTATACTACCATTTAAATTAATAGCAACTAATCTAAACTAAGTACACACATCTCCGCCCACCCTTAAATGAACAGGCATTTACTTGACCATGCTAAATCTCCATCCGTTACACCAGGTCACCGGCTTAAATGTAGGCAAGAAGATACAATTTGAATTGTTAGATATAGCGTCTGCTGACATGAGTCAGTTAACTCAAAGCTGCATCCCGGCACATCCCTCCCTTCATTGTCCTAGGCTGAGGGTTTTACAAGTGGTCATTTTGAGTAAATTGCTTGTGGGATTCAAAGAAATTCTCCTATCAGAAGCTAAACACACTTCCCCACTTCACAGGAATCCACATGGCTGGGCCCACAGACAATTTAGCAGAGCCTCCTCTCAGTTACAGTGCTAGCAAGTTTTGGCGAAAATTTATGATTCCGTGCAAACATCCTGCTCTTCTGTGCATTGCTACCTGCGCTGCGTTTATTTTCTAATATATTCCAATTGCTGTGTGTACTAGCTAGGAGCTTGACATTAAACTTTACCTTTTTCCTCATTAGCTGAAAGGTGTGCAAAGTTGAAAAGTTTTGGGTTTCATAAATGCGAAACAAAGAATGTTTCTTTAGGATAACTGCTAAAAGGACTTACTATTTTATTTACTGTTCATTTAGTGATATCGTTAGTTGCCATCCTGGTACAACTCTGGATTGCATAATGATTTTACTGTATTTATCTCTATTTTAGAGGAAAGTACAAATCCGGTCTCTATAAGCGTGATGCATGATGAGCTTGTTTTGCTCCTTGGGAAGAGAATTGTTCCTCAAACAAATTCAGCCTTGAATTTCTCTTAATTGATAACTCCTCACTCTGGCTACTATGATGCTATAGGGTGGACACGGATGATGGATTTCCTATGATGCTCTGATGTCACGTATCCTGCCGTCCATCAAGTCTGGCTAGCCTAGCCACCTCCAACCATTACATTCACAACGGCATCGTCCCAACAAGAGATGGGAGCAAACAATAAATAATAACTGCTTAATGCGGCTGAATCATCATTTCTGGAAACTACCTCATCCGCCTTTAGCTGTAGCTTCCCAATGTTTTACCTTTACCTTAACTATGCCTTGCTCTAACAAACTATATAGCTTTCTGCCTACGTCTCTTGTGGCAATAATTATTCCCAAACAAAGTCAATGTATAACCATATCTCAGTTTCTCGGAAACTCTTCCGCGATGTGAAGAAGACACGACAAGGGATAATAATGACCAAATCTTGAATTGCAATCTGTAGAAACATAATCCGCGGTGGTTCTTCAAGGTGATCACCATCCTTTACATGATGTGGCTTTGCAAAGATGTTCAGAGGTTTGGGCGAATCTTTTGGTGGCCCTCTACAAAAGTATCTACCGTAGACTGCGCTCACAAATCCATATTAGTTGCGCTGCGCTGCATGTTTTGCGTTGTATGCATGCCTGGAAAATCTAGTAATTCAAGGACAGGCGGACTGGTCCACAAATCGAATTCATCATTCACAATTGGGTTCATTTTGTAGATAGAACCAGTAACGCACTTGGTTATCCCTGGGATTGAGAATTGTGTCGAAATTGAAGACGGAAGCGATGCATACTCAAATATTCCGTGTAATATTCCATATCGTTCTTGAATTTGTCATCTGGGTTTTCCGTAATTTTTAAAATAGATTCCTCAATCTCCTCCTCTGCACTACACCATCAACCACTAACCCTATCATCTCTCATCACAATCCCTTGACATTGACAAGCATGGCTTGACATTGAGTATTTTTTAATAAAATTTTCCTACATCATTCACACTACCTCCTCCGTCCCATCTCATAACTCCCCGCTTCCGTAGAATTTAAATTCCCACCATTAACAAAAAGTCAGAGCGCAATTTCAAGAGTCATCACAATTTTCATTTACTTTTATTCTACTCACTTCCCTCTCTAATTAGCACTTCCTTTGCGTCACCCATTTGTTTTCTCCCTCCTGGGGCAGCCCATGCCACAAGAGATGCTTAACTCTGCCATTAACATGATTCCCAGAATTTGCTCCATACCCCATCACCAGACCGGTAATCAACCCTTTTTTAATATTCATAAACCATTTCCTAAAATTCTCTCTCGCTCTGTCGCTCGGCAGTTAGATATGCTATTTACTTTAATCTCTTGTTTTTCAGCCTCCGCCTTGAAAAATAGTTAACTATACTATATAATTCCCAACGCTGTAACCCACAAGCCAACCAAAAACGTCTTTAAAGTTTAAGTTGTTTACTCGTATTTACTTCCCATCCTGCTCATTTTCAGATAGAGTAATATAACGTGTACTAACCTCCTATACAATGTGTACCTAGGAGTTCATGTACTACATACTACATTTAAACTCTGCAGTTTAAACCTACTGTTATTTTGCAGACTGTGCTGGCCTTTTAAACAATTACGTAGAATCTGTTGACAATCTAGTGACAAGCAAGGAAGGTGACGTGATTAGCGAAATGTTATACAGAAAGAAACGATTTAATGTTCGTTAACCCGTCAATTAACCTTCACTGCAATCTATTACTACCTACTTCTCCAGTAACGTTTTCGGTACTTTGAGTTATGACTTGTCTGTAATTAGCGTAGTGTTAAAAAAAATCCCAAAGACCCTCGAATATGGTTTGTCATTCAGTTGTGGTACTTTTTTTCACAACTTTCGTTAGTTTTTTCTAGATTGCTATGCAATTTCTTGATTTTTTAGCAACAACCCGCTCCGACTGTGAGTTTTTGTAAATTTTGCTTATAGTCTATTGATTTTCATATATTTGCTTGTCGACCTAGTTTTGGCTGCTAGTCTGAATTCTTAATAGATTTAGTTTTCAAATACCAATAACATTAGATGAAGGTAATAAATCCGGTACAAGTAAATCACCTTTGTGCTAGTCTACAAAGTAATATAATTTAATTTTTCGCGTTTGGTTTGAAATCTTTGTTCTAAATACGCACACTCTGTAACCGATATTACTGCTAGCATAAAAAGTGCGTGCGGTTAGAAGGGTGAATGGAGTCCAAGCCACCGTTAGACTGTCACACGTCCCGATGTCCCACACCTTGGGAGAAAAAAGTATCTCATCCATGAAATCATATTTTTTTCACAACAAACAAGTACCACTTGTCGCAACCTTGTCAATTGCCCACACATTTGTCCAAGCCCTCCCTACCACAACGTTTTAATTGCGCATATCGTGTTGGCTATCTACTTTGTCTACATTTGGCTTCATTTTACTTTATTTCGCTGCATTCCAACCAAACTTTACTTGATCTTCTCGACAGACCAGACCACAAAATAAAGGGCAAAAATAGGAACTCAGCTTAATTGCTTGTAAACATTTACCTCATTCCACCCATATTTCCTCTCTATGATTCATCAAATTTAATTCATTTCTTTTTCTTGTAATAAATTTTCCAGTACAGCACTTTGCTTGTTACTTGAGTGATTCAAGAGCGTAATAAAAGCCAGCTTTGTATAATTTATATCTCCGTCCTTTTGTCTTCTTGCTAAGATTTGTCTGATCTAAAAGACTGAAGCATCTGTTTGGTAAGTTACGTAGTACGAGGAGCTCTCCGTACCTTCTCTCTCTAACACACACCTTCTCGCCTTCAATTATCTTTGGACAAGAATGGCATTTCTCGTTAGTTTTTGCCAAAAAATGAGCCTTAATTAAACATAATTTCTCATTTGCAATCTACCTTGCGAGCATTCTCATTACTTCACACATGAAAAATCACCCCATCAAAAAGCGTTGAAAAGCTTCGGATCCCAAACTCCAGATTCCGGTTATATATACTCTCTATGGTTTTGGGCAGTAGTAGAGTTTAGGTTTAGGCCAGGGAGTTATATGTAAATACAACTGAGCATAACTGGAACAAAGCCTTAATGCACAAGCTTGAAATACACACCAATCCAGGATTTGTGTGTTTCCAGCACAATTAGTCGTTGTTTCTATTATTTGCAGAAAGTAACTGACCAAGTTGTCCCACCGGTAAGCACCAGTGGCAGAACCATATTTTCTGGCAAAACTCCATTTGCTTTTTTGCAAATAGACGGAGCTGAACAGACGGAAACTAAATGTACGGGAACGTTTTCAAAGCTTTCTTATAATTCAATTTCTAAGTTTGCAGTAAGATTAAACACAAGCTTGAAAAAGTATTAGAGGATATTAAAAGCTGGCATCAAGGGAAAACTACGCGTGAACGAGTGAAACAAGTACATTTATTAAGGATAAATATAATTAGGAATTCATAATTCCTGATACTATCTAGCTTTTGTACTTGTTTAAGAAGGCCTCCTCTTATTTGTATATCCTGTCTGCATTTGAAATCGTTAAACCAGAGACGCTCGTTACCATGCAAGGATACGTGATTATATAAACAGTTGTTGGAAGAATCGCTCGCGTGTCAAGCACACTAAGGTTGGTATACGGAAGGTAAGTTGAAAACAAGAACGGCGTCAAAACAGGATTGAAACATGAGTTCATAATTCATCAGTAGGTTAAGAAACAAGGATGGACTTAAATAAGCGCAAAGAATCTAGAGTGTTGTACTGACTATTTGGCTCACTTACGTAACTATAAGTTATAGCATTTTCTGCAGTTAACAAGAGAGTTATGTACAGTTTCAAAATATTAGTAATGTGTAATAAGAGGGTTAAGTACTTGGAATTGCAAAATCCCTTGCCTTGTCTACTTATATGTACTCACACTCGGAGGGAAGGGATGCATACATACAGTTATGTAAATAAATAGTCTTTGCGCCTAACTGGAATTGAAATTTCAAACTTTATCTTTATCCTACCTTTTATATCTCATACCTTCGCTATTCTTATTATACACTCTTCCCATGCTTTATCTAATCTAGATCTCTGCTACTCGTGTCATCAATCATTATTTAGAGTTCACTTTCGATCTTACATGAAAAATCATCCTTTCTTTTCATGCATTTACCCCTCCCTGTATCAATGTAACTAACCTAAGCTCCTGTCCTATGTCAACATTAGTAAGTTTTTCCTTTTTTCTAAACTCTTTCCCGCGTAAATCACCACGGTTATCCATTGATGGGCATGGGATGAGCCAAACCCTTTCTGTCAATCAAAAGCGATCCTTTGAAAAATATCATCGTTTCAAAATCATACATCCATCAAAAACCTATCTAATCTGGCTTTGCCATACTCTGGCAGTTAGAGATCTCGTAAATGCATTTCTCAACGTAACCATAATAGTAAAATGGTAAACCTATGATTCTTCCTACGCAAAGGATTTGTAGCTCTTGCACTTTGCCTGTTTCCTCGTTAATCTCAACATGTTATGTACCTGTATAATATTCAATGATTGACTTAATCATCATAAAGATTCATCCAAGCGACTAAACTTTCGTCTACCTAACCTGCATTTACAAACTCTTCCAAACATAAATAGATGACTCAGGAGCGCCAAAAGCTTATGCCAATTCTTGATACTGCATAGTTTAAATCATAATGGTTCTTTTCAACTCATACGCTTAATCCGTAGCGTATTTCCTAAACTTAAATTTATAGGGTTATTGTTAAATGTTTTATTGTTATCACCAAGATTCGCCATATTAAACAACCTTGCAATTTTCTCACAGTCTTGAACAGCTCTTGAGACTGGAACAAGACAAAAAAAAGTCAGTCTTTTCTGCAATTAGGATCTACATGGCCTACTGCTAAGAATCTCTTGGCCGAAGGGCGCTGATTGAAACCTGATGACAATAGCGCCTTAATCTTAAGTAAAGCCTTTGTCTTTCACCTGTAACAGCATCTTCTTTTACCCAGGACTAACGGCTGCTTGCAATGACGCTTATGATTTCCAGCAAAATACTTGCATTTAAGAAAGACCAAAGATGTGGATGATATTCAAGCATAAAAAGAGTATATAATTAGAAGATTGCTTCGTGATTAATCCGATAATGACTGTATTCCCGTGTAAATGAACTAAATAATGCAAGGGCTTGAGTACCCTAGGCTATATCGTTGCAAATTAATATTCACTCTTAAAGAAAAAAGCTTGGGAAGTGTAGGGAAAAGAAGGAAGCGGTGACCTGACAAGAGCTAAGATGAGTTCAATCTAGTTTTTTCCGTTACGAATAAGCATTTCGACAAGAGAGAATATAAATGATTATTGTACATCCTAGTCATTGAAATTGCAATACATAAAGCTGTGTATTTTAAGACGCTGGCTGGCAAGAAAGGTCTATAGCAAATATTCAGAGAATGAACTTCTTATTCCAGAACATAAGAAACTCGCTAAGATTAACATAGCAAATGAATATAAATAGGACCGTTTTAATTTCACAAGAAAATCCGGATTCGATAACATACGAGAACAACTTCCTTCCATTTTAATAATTTTGCATAAAAGCATTTGCAATTTTTGAACTTTTTAATGTGCATCGCTGCACAAATAAGCACATATTTTATGCATTACTCTGCATGTTTTTGTTGTCAACCTCTTGTCATAACAATAGAGAGGGGGACAACTTGTCTCAGACATCCATAAGCGTTCATTTAAGAAGATTGCAATATACTAGTTTATTACATAGGTGTAACTCGACTATTTGGCAATTGTCAATGTGTCTTGAATCTGGAGTAATGGGTCGTTTCATTTTACAGCTGTTCGAGGATGAGTGGGAGGGTCAAACTGTGAACTTTTGTTGCCGGCCGCTATTAATGATGCGAGCGGCACACCTGTGTAGATTTAAGTCATTTACTATTCCAATTCTTCCGTAAATTTAGTGATTCCCGGCTTGCTATTTTAATAAGTCACCTCATTCACAAGTTATTTTACCCTTTTCCCTTTAAATAATGTAAGAAGAGAGAATCTATGCATACACCAGAGTGAAAACCACAGAAATTATTTTTCAGTGAGTGTATGCTCTAACATAATGGCTCATGATTCCGTAGTTTCGTGAGAAATTTGAAACGGTTTCTTTCCTAAAAATCATCCAGAAACTCGCAGACGATCATATATATACAGCTGCTCCGTGCATTTTGAGAACATGAATTTCAAAGATAAAGATCAATCCCAGAGTATAGAGAGATGTGTGGAAAGATGTACGCGAAAAATTGTGAATTCAGTCCATCCATCTGTCCCTTGGAGGAGTAACGTACTGTCACATAGTTAATTTGTTGAAATGACTAAGTTATCCCAGTAAACTCGTATTTAAAGCATGCATATTGCTGAAATAGAGTAAATTGCATGTAATTTAAAAGCGGCTTCATCATTGCGGTCTCATAAAGTAATCATAGAGAAGACATTGAGTAAAGACTGCGATGGCTGTATAGGCTCCCTTGATAATGTATCTTTTGGTAAGCATGTTACTATTAAAGTACATTGAAGGAAAGAGTTGGTCAAAAGGCACTAAAAACTTTCCCCCTCTCATTTAGCCCTTACATGTATATACACCGCTTACTTTAACATTGGGAAGAAGGGAAATATGGTTTGGCTTGAAAATCTCAGGACAGATCCCATCCATCCCATAACCCCTTCTACAAAAGAGCAATCAGTTCACCTGGCTGGATGCGGTTGTACGCGAGACTTGACTGACTCCCTATAAAAGCAGCTTCCAAGCATTCATTCCATGTCAAACACAGCGAGGCAGTCACAAAGTCAGTATCAGCCTAGACCTTACCTTCGTTTCCTTTCAAACCCCCGTCTCTTAAAACTCTTCAGTTAAAAGCTTAGCAAACTAATAATAATACAAAATGACGTAAGTTTATTTTAAAAAAACCAGGGGCTCACTACAGCGTTAATTTGCATTTCAGTTTGTTATCTGTTTTATCTTATAAAATTTCAAAAACTTGTAACATTCTTTTAATATTTTTCAGAATGAAAGTTGTTGCTTGCATGTTTGTGGCAATTGTTGCCGTCACCTTGTCTCAAGACACTCCAAAGGAGAAGGAATCATCCGCATCTGGAGAAAGGCCCTCAGTTTACCAACGACTCATTCCCGCTGATGTTCTCAGAGGTATGTTTACAATTGTCAAAAATTAAATATTCCTCTTACTATTATCATTCTTTACTCTCGAAGCCTCTGGAAATTTCAAAAACTTCCATCCAAGACACACTTGAAACCTTGGAATTATTAACAGTTTTCCTTGAATTGTCGTGATTCTTAGAAGAATCCTTTCCAGTTTCTAGTTATTTTCTGCTAATTAATTGCTAGTTTATGCTCATTTTGCTAATTAATTAACGAGGTTATCCATCGCAAGATATCCTAGAAGACGGACGACAAACTTGTTATTTTTCCACTCCCACGCTCTACCTGAGGATTGTTTTTGAATTGTATGAAGAACGTAATAATTAAAGGGTGAATCCTTTTGTTTTCCTCAGATTTCCCCGGCACGTGCTTTGCTTCGACTCGTTGCGCAACTTTTGAGCCTGGTACCTCTTGGGATTTGAAGCCTTTCTGTGGACGTTCCACATGCGTAGCTCAACAAGGACGTTTGTGGGAATTAGTTGAAGACTGTGGTCCTCTCCCAAAACCAAACCCCAAGTGCAAATTGTCCGACAAGACCAACAAGACCGCCGACTTCCCACAATGTTGCCCAATCTTTGACTGCGAAGCAGGTAACATATCGCTGTCATTCAAACTCATTCATCTTACTTCCTAATTCCTCCCGATCAGAAGCATTAATCCCGGAAAACTTATTAATTCCAGGAGCTAAATTGGAATACCCCGACTTGCCCCGCCCTGAAGCCGGAGCACCAGGTAAAAATTAACAAACAAACACACACACAAAACACAGAACTTACATCAATCTCTTCTGCATGATACTCTGCACGTCAAGTCAATCTGAAACTCTCATCTACCTCATGTACCTGTTCATCAACGCATTAATAATACAACCTACATGCCTCGTTACAACAACTGTTTCGCCCACTATTTTCACAGGAGCGACAGGAACGGCACCAGGAGGCAGCGGACCCGTCACCGCCGCCGGAAGCTCGACGGAAGCTTAAAAAGTCATCTCTTAATTTCTACTACTATGCAAGACTGGGCACCACCCCACGACCCTACGAAATCCTAAACCAGAGCAAAGAGTTCACGTAGTACACAAGACGAAGAGCGACGATTATGAGCCAATTATCTGACTCAGTCAAATCAAACATCAACTCAATCTTCTGCCCTATTTGCTAATTATTATAAAAGCCTCTACCTGATACTCTTTCATACATTAAATTTGTACTGTACTCTACTGTTTCTCGCTATCATTCTTAACCGGAAAACTACAAATTATTTTACTATTTTCTAAATGCTAGAGGACCCTTCACCCATGGACGCAGTACTATTATTACTTGCTTTCCTTGAATCTAAACTGGGTGATTTAAGGGCTTTCTTTCTGCTTTAAACCCTCTAGTTCTCCATGATCTTTTACTATGTCAACTCTGAACGAGGAAAACTGCTATGATCTCTTACAAATCCTAAAGAATGCTTCCTCCTTCTTGATTGATAAGCCATTACCGCTAAATGAGAGTATCATTGGTAATTAAACAATTGAAGCTATGCTTCATTTGTACGAAGGGGCGTGCAAGTATATTTCTACATCTTCTATGACAATCTGCTTCAAAACAGGCGGATTTTATCGTACTTTTTCTTCTCAACTTGTACCCCCGCGCTTAAATAAAAGTTTTATTTTGTAAAAAAAATCAAGCCGTCTCCGTCTCTTTATATTCGCATCCCACGCGTATTTCCCGTAATACTCATTTTATCAATCTACTCATTAAAAGCCTTTCATTGTTTTTTCAGTTACAGTTTCATTCGTTCAGCTTGGTTTAGCGCTTCCCATTTCCATAGTGCTATATCATATCCTCTGAAATTCTGACACTGAAATGCTGAGCAAGTTCATTACGCACGCACTCAACCAACTCACACATCCTTCATCCTTCTATCTAACCAGCCACAATTAAGATCTATCGCAACAACATTCCCCTCACTCGCCCGTAACTATCATCAACAGACAGGGACGTAAAGCCATAATAATAATAATGCATTTCCCT
This sequence comes from Sminthurides aquaticus, assembly GCA_906901655.1. Classification (NCBI taxonomy): domain Eukaryota; kingdom Metazoa; phylum Arthropoda; class Collembola; order Symphypleona; family Sminthurididae; genus Sminthurides; species Sminthurides aquaticus. Next base: position 3,449,105 of record CAJQTT010000001.1, read on the forward strand.
ACCATATTATATTAACATAAATGCATGGACGCCCTCCTTTCTTCACAGTAGACTTATCCAACATATTATCTATTTCTCACCTGTGCAGAAATTATACATGACATTTGTATTTAACTCCCTCTACCCCACCTAAAACCAATCTCTCATACAAACCCACGCCACTAACCGTATTCTCTGGCTGCATAAACTGCAATTCCCTGGCTAGATAATCTAAACTCTAGGAGCCACCATTCTACAATCCTTTTACAAGTATTTTACTTATTACGCTAATTACAAGAATCCTTCAGTCATAATAGTTTACCTCTTCTTCTTTAAAAGTCTAATTTAATCCGTGCTCTGTTTACATCCTTCCAACCAATGTAACGATTTCATATCCACAATCAGATCATCCAAGTGAAACTCAGCCTATTGTGGGTGGCAGAAACTCAGACAACTTATGTACGTACGAAACTACCGACTCCATCCCCATCCCTTCTCTTGTCCACTCTGTCTCTATTGAAAGAGAAAGTGTGTTTGTGTGTGTGGAGAAACATTGTGGAAAAACAAGATTATGCGATCTATTTCGTTGCGCTATTGTAGAACTAATTTCATGAGAATCTGCGTTTTATTTCGGCTAGACGAATAGGATGATGTTGGTTTGTAGTTTGTTGATGCACAAAGTTTTACAGTTATAGTATTGGAAATTAGGCAGGTAACCTGCCTAACCTAACCTGCCGCAGGTTGTCCTTTGCCATGCTGAAGGCAATAGTGCAACGCAGATGTCGGATTTTGGTGAATATTTTCTTTTCCTAATTCATGAATCATTCAGAATTTAGAAAACAGTATTTTCCCTCATTTTTCATTGAAAATTGCGGTAGAATAAAACGTCTGATTTCAGATTTTAAAATTTTGTATCCTTGTCATTTTGTAAAAATAATAATTGTTTCAGGCTTTCCTTTTCATAAACGATTTGGATTGATTTAGCTAAATGTTAGAAGCTCGTGTGTATTAAAACCTGTTTTTAAATGCTCTATTCACTTTCTTCCACTTTTTCAGGATGTTGATGAAATATATTATGCCTACAATTACCAGATTCACTTTCCTTTGCATGTAAATGTCCTATGCACCTGTTATGGTTAATGAATCTGGTTACAATGCCTATGTTCGTATGTCTGTCTGACTTGCTGAATGGAAAAGACGGAGCGTTTGCTTTACATCTTTAACATCTACATGATACAATGACTAGATTACTGCCACAAATATCACCGGAATGCCAGAATATCCTAAGGCATATGGGGTCCACCCTATAATGGCATTTTATTGATATGTGTGAGTTTTGTGCCTTTTTGTAGGAATTTAGATTTCAAATAAATGCGTTTACCGATGCAGACAAAATTGAATCGATTTCTCATCACTTAAACCAATCAGTAACGTCCTTTGTCAAGCTTCACTTGAATCCCTCCGAAGTTCTGAGCTATGCCATTGCCATTACACGGCTCAATGTGTTTCAGAGAGAGTGAGAAGTTTCAAGCACATCTCAGGAGGGGAAAAGGCTTTGAGCTGTGCGAGGCAAAGTTTAGTTTAGGTAATCCTTGTTCTATAGTATATAAACTTCCTTTTTTACTTCCTTCCTCTTCATAATAAACGTTTCCTCTGAAAGTTGCGACTCTTCTGATAATCTGGGTGTGAAGCGAAATGGGATACAAAAATCTACCCCTCAAGTATTAAAATTTCAATTCAATTGCTTTGCCTTCAATCCCAATTCCTGCCGGACTCATACTACAAAAGTTTCTTCCTGTCTAGGAAAGAATGGTTTGCTAAATACCTGTTGTAATTCCATCGATAAGATTATTTTCCTTTGATTCATGTTTAGGAGTAGGCGTTGGCATCAACCTTGTTTTAAAACAAATCAAGATACAGTAAGTGTTGGCTAACGGGGATTAGCTTTAACTCTAAGGTTGGTGGACAAATTGAATTTCAACAAGATTGAGCAGCCCGTTTCAAAAATAATTCCTAATATAAACGATTATGACGCAATAACCTACTGATTGAGGCGATGGTCAATGCAAGAGAACAGTTTGCTTGTAAGTATTGGTAATGAATATAAAAACAAGCAATCCATTTGCACGCAAATGGTAAATGCAACTTTTTAAAAAGGAGCTTCGCGAACACACCAGCTGTACTATAGCGCCCTCTCTTCAAGTGTAGTTAAAGCCAAGCCTAGCATCCCCTTACATTCTTGTTTCCACTTTCTTCATGTAGAGACGCTGAGATCTGCAAAGATTTTTCTCACCAGGTAAGACGTTTCTAACGTTGAGAGATACACAATGCATCATTCGCTTGTTAACAGCCAAGTTCCGTAAAAGGCAGCGCTATCATGACATTAATCTTATCTATCGGCTAGTTTTGCCAAGTCGACACTCGATGTCAAATAGCTGGCTAAAGGAACTAACTGTGTATAAAGAGTTCTTAACATTTTTGAAGCTCCAAAACATACCTGCAAATGCTTGACTCCAAAACAAGAGCATCTCGTGAAGGCTTACAAAGATAATCGATGGTCTCCGAGCCAGAATGTAGAAGAAAGACTTAACTGTAAGACTTAAAGTCAAATAATAATCCCATATTCTTTGTATAACCTTGTTTCAATAACTTGTGGTTTTCAACTTAAGTTCAATTCCGACAGAAGACGAGAACCTTGATAAATGTTGATAATCCTGACAGTGGCAACATTCTTTTTCATTCTAATATATAAAACAGAAAGTTTGTTGGTGTCACCGAATAGATTCCTTTTTTGTGAAAGTATCACGGACGTTCGAAAGTGTGAATATTGCAAATATTTCCGTAACTTTGCATCTTTTTGCAATGCTTAGCACATTTATGCAAATTTTAGCATACTTCTGCAAATTTTAGAACACTTTTGCGAGTTTTAGCATACATTTGCAAATTTTAGCATATTTATACATGTTTTGCAAATTTTAGAATCTGTTGGCTTTAGCATGTTTTGCAAATATTTGTATAACAGTATGATGGAGGTTGTACAGTAAAATTTGTGCAAAAATTTATCAAAACTTTAAAAATCTCTGAATTTTGATCCTAGTTTTCCAAACTTATTCAATTCTGCTCAAAGATTTTAAAATATCTGAATTTTGATCAAGGTTTCCAAAATCATAAGTTCCTTTTTATGGTCGACCATGTTAAGATCTTAGGCCAGCTGTTGTTACCACTGGGAAACTTGAGATTTGTCGGAAGAGCTATAGGTTGGATGGGAGACCTATGGGGTAGGCGGGGGTACTGTTATTTCACAGGAAGGCTAAAGGTGACATGATAGCGATAGGCTGGACGAGATAGCTATAGATTTGACGACAGATTAAAAGGTATATTATACAGGACTTTTGCATTTAGTCTGTCACACCTAAAATTCTGCTGGGAAAAATAAAACTCGCCTATTAGCCATTCTCGTATACAGCCCATCCCGAACATTGTTTTGGCAAATCAAAGTCGCTACGCCATGGGTTATGCGAGGGTTTTTACGTTACATGTAAGTACACCTCTGCCGAGAATAAGGTGATTTAGTTGCAATAGGTCTTTCAACTTTCATTCCACAAACGTACAAGAGAACCCTCCTAAACCTAAGTTATCAGCAGTAAACAATGCTAAAGAAATGGAGCTTAAAGAAACAGCCAATGTAGGGAATAGCCGGATGAAAAATCAGGAACCTTACTGCCGTTGAGAGAATAGCAGAGTTTGCGAATGGAACTGACAGCAGATATAACCGAATCTGAATCAAATTTCAATATACAAAATGAAACGGTAACGAAAGTGTGTGACATAAAATCTTCTTTTGCTCTTGAGCATCAGATCATCGTAGAAGATCCGGAAGATGTTGAGCAAGCAGAAGAGGCTCCAGAACTAGGATTCGAAGGATTGTCGGAAGATTCAGACAAAGAAGCACCAAAACGCCAAGGAGACCGGTAGATAATCAAACAGTCATATCTATAAGAATGCCGTTCCAACCAATACAGAACCATACAACGGTTTTCAGCAGCAACGCTGGATAGGAGAAAGAGCTAGAACAATTGGGATTCAAACTGTATGAACCCAAACAGATATTGAAAGAATCGAGATAGCAGCGGTAGAGAATGCTCCGTAAGTATAGGAATGTGGTCATGGGAGAAGAAGAAGCTCTTTCACTGGCTAATCTTGCAGCTCACATCATCCATCATCGAGGTCTCCAAGGAAGTTAAAACTCTTACGTGCCCGACTGTGAGAAAATCACCTGCAAGAATGAAAGAGATTTAAAACCATACAGAACATGGAACAGCAAGGACTCGTCGAAGAAGCTAATTGTCGGTGCAGCTCAAGTGTTGTTCCAGTCATCAAGCCGGGCAAGTAAATCCGGTTGTGCAACTCGTAGAAGAAGTGGAATGAGTATCCCACCGAAGAATATTTAAAGCCGAGTTAATTTATAAAACGGTTTTTTTCCAAATCACACTAGATAAGCAGAGCCGGAAGTATACAGCATTTGTGGTTACGGATACTTAATATCAAATGTGTGCTTCACCGATGCGGTTGAAAAATTCTCGAAAAACGTTGGCCCGGGTCTTGGATCTCCTTAGAGAGATGGCCGAGCCAGGTCCAAACCGCTGTAGCTTACTTGGACGTCATCCTCTTGTAGTCAGATAATCAAGGCCATAAAATAAACATACAACAGTTATTCCGAAGATGAAGTGTACGTTATTTCAATATCAACGAGAAGAAATTGGAGTATAGAGTGCGATCATTACAACTCCTAGGTCGCAAAGTCACTGCTGAGGGAATCTGGAAGAACAACGATAAGGCGGAAGCAGTGTCAAGAATGGCCAAACCGAGGTCAGTGAAGGATTTGCAACGCTTCCTTAAGGTGGTGTATTTCATGAACGCATTTTCGCCGAGAGCGCCCGTCAACTGTGCGCCGTTGACGACCTGTGTGATCCAACAAAATAAAGTAAATATAAGTTACACGCTTGAGATGGAATTAGAACGCAAGGTGATCAAAAAGTTGATGAAAACTGATATGGGGGTCAACAATATCAGCTACCCTTGGGATGCATTCCTTCAAACAGATGCCAGTGATAAAGAAGCCGGTTGTTAATTGCTTCTGTACAATCCAGAAGACGAATAAATCCATTACATTAAATGTACAATGCAGAAGATGTCGCACGGACGCACCCACTCAACGTCGAGTGCCGGAGTAAGAATTGGACAGCTGGAGAGCGAAACCTGTATACGCGAGGAAAAGAATTACCAGCAATCCGGTTCGCACTTCGTAAATGGCGAGATTACATCGAGGGATATCCTGTAATGATTCAAATTTATATCAAGTCTCTAGTTAACTGAAGGACGAGAGACAATCCTCCGAATAAGCGAATTTGTTCGTTGGTAGAGAAGTGCACACTAAGTAAGGAGGGTAAGCGACGACCAGATAAAGTGCTTAAATGCGATGGGACCGGAATAGCAATATTCGAGATTACTCGTCCCGACAGTACTGTTACCGAATGAAAGTGCGTTTTTGGCCGCTTGTAATCTACCCTTGACAGAGAAACACGGCTTGGATCGGGATTGGAGGTCTCTACCAAAATGGCTCAATCACCGACCCAAATAGTCCTCAGAAGGTTTGTCATTCGTTAGGACACGATGGGTATCGTGTGAAGTGTGAAATCTGGTTGAAACCCAAGTAGCTAAAACTAATCAGTTTCAACACGAAAACCGGAGATGATTTCGACATACCGAAAGGCGAAGAATAGAACAGCATCGTATTATCAGCAGATGGGGAATGAAGACAGCATTTACCAGAGTGATGGCATTATACCAGAGTGTCCTGTGACGGGTAGTTTTGATAATATAAATTATTGCAATTAGTTGGATCTCAAGGGCATTCAGCTTAGGGTGATTGTTAGCGGCACATACCGGCATTAATCTCACCTAAGACTGAGTATTTAGCCAGTATTTAGACTTTTGTAACAAAATTAGTTTTTCAATTTCCTATATATATATTTTCGAGTTCAAATATAATTCAGTTAGTTATAATTGTTAGCAAGTCTTAAGTTCTAACGTTGCTTACGAATCTTAGCTGGGAGGTAAAAAAGGGATTTTTCCACAACTAATTAACCGGTTAACCTGTAAGACCTTCATTATCGCGTGGCAATATTATGGACTAAACTACGACTCATTTTAGAATAAAGAGCTCTCACCTGCAATCACGATTCTACCTACAACTTGAAATACGGCTTCGGTTTCTCCATGGAGGAAAGTTGTAGGCTACGATATTAGGTTATCAGGAACTTACACCTAGTTGGGCGGCTCTAACCCTAATCAATCCAACCTACATTTCCTATAAGGTTTAATTCCGGCTATGTTTAGCTGAATTTGAGGCTGAGATCAGGTTAAGTTTAGGTTTAGTTGAGGCTAAGTGAATGCTTAGTTTAAGTTAAGTTCAGGCTACGTTCATGCTCAGCACAGGCTAAGTTAAGATTAAGTTCTGGCTAAGTTCAGTTTAAAATAAGGCTAAGTTCAGGCTGATTTCAGGTTAAGTTCCGTTGAATTACTGGATAAGATCAGCGTAAGTTCACGCTAATTTTAGTTTAATTAAGTTAAGTTAAGATTAGGCTAAGCCCAGGTTTAGTTCCGGCTATGTTTAGTTGAAGTTCAGGCTACGTTCAGGTTAAGTTAAGGTTTAGTTTAGTCTTAGTTCAGGTTAAGTTCAGGCTAAGTGCAGGCTTGTAACGTAATATTGCTCTTGCAATGTGAGTTGAAGATTGTGAAAGATTGAAACTCAGAACATCCAGTATTTCAGAATATATTTTCTCAAGATTGCTTATTGAGAAAGTGTTTTTCAAAGTACAACAGCATTATTTGGCTACAAACATTTTCTGGGTTAGCTAACTCGAACCTGTATTCCTATTGAATATCCAAAATGCCCAAACAGAAGCTAAAAATTGGAGCAGGATAGAAGCTATCCCTTTCTGCCGATTTGAAATACATTTTAGCACCTGGTGGACACATTAGTAAAGATATTATGCAAGAAAAAAGCATACCTCAGAAGACAGATCAATGCTTTCATCACCATGGTATCTTGTTCGTTACTGCTATGTACTGAAATGGCGCGCAGATTTGCTTGTGCAAACTCATCAGTTTTGCTAACTTTCTAGTTATCCTACCGGAGTGCGAAATTGTTTCTAATTCAAAAATTATTAGAATGAATTATGGAACATTTTGGAAATCCATGCAACAAAGACACTACAACAGTAAATCTGGTGAGCGGTAATGGTATGTATAGGTATTCGAACCGTAAAATTTCATGTTGGAAAAAGGTGTATTAATCTATCCGTCTGATTTTCCTGTTACCTTCGCAGCGTTTCCTGCGCTAGATACTAGAAATAGACGACATTACAGGAGAGCTGGCGCTGTATATTACAATATAGTTTTTCCGCATTAATGTAAGAAAGTACTTACAAAAATATTGCGATACGAATCTCCTTATCCCTTATCCTTTCTAACGAATGTCTTTTTTGAGTATAGCTACATCAGAACTGGACTATTAAAGGCAAAACAACGACCGCAATAGCTCATACTATATACTGTCTTTCAATTGTTTCTATATAGTAGATTTTATACACATTATAATGAAAGAATATATTTATAAGCATATCCATTGGTATATAAATAGTTTCTCTAATTGTAAATCTAATAATCTCGCATGTAAAACTACTAGTATATAACTACAATGTCAAATTTTGGACGGCTTTTACCGATCGCAATAGGGATTTTGCCCCATACTATATAGTATACTAGCTTTGCTACCCGGCTTCGCCCGAGAGTTGTGTGGTACAAAAATAACAAAAACTGAAATGCTCTCGCGTCAAATCTGTAGCTCTCCCATCGATTCTTTAACCCTCCCGTAGAATGTTTAGCCCTCCCGTAGAATGTTTAGCCCTCCCGTAGAATGTTTAGCCCTCCCGTAGAATCTTTAGCCCTCCCGTAGAATGTTTAGCCCTCCCGTAGAATGTTTGACTCTCCCGTCGAATCTGTACATCTCTTGTCATCCTTTAAATCTCGCGTTGAACCAATATCTCTCCCGTCAAATCTGTAGCTTATGGTTCCAAACCTAAAGCTCTTCCGTCAAACAAGTAGCCTTTGGTTCCAAACCTGTAGCTCTCCCGTTAAACGGCTAGTTCTACACTGATTCTTATATTATAAGCTGAAGGATTCAGTAGAGATCTATTGATTTGACTAACTATTGATTGCAATATTGACTCTCCCGCCAAACACATAGCTCTCTCATAAAACGTGAAGCTTTCCCGCTAAGCGTATAGCACTCTCGTGAAACGTAAAGTTCTCTCGTCAAACGTATAGCTCTTATTCCAATCCTATCGTCAATCCTATCGTCAAACCTATAGTAAAACCTATAAGCCCCCCTTCGAGTTAAGCCGTTAAGCCGAACCAAGAGCTGAAACCTATAACCAAACTATAGTCAAATCTATATCAAAAATCACTCCCGTCAAACTAATAGCTCTCCTGTGAAACCAACAGCGCTCCCGTCCAACCCATAGCTGTCATGTCAAACCTTTAACTCTCCCGTCTAACCTGTAGCTCTCTCGTCAAAGCTTTAGTTATATAGTTATATATATATATTCTAGGTCAAACGTTAAGCTTTCCCGTTAAACGTATAGCTCTTCTCTCAAGCTTTAAACTCTCCCGTCAAACATAAAGCTCGCCCGTCAAACGTGTAGCTCTTAATAACTCGTAAGCACAACCGAAAGCCCGAAAACTCAAACTTACAGTCCAACCTATAGGCCCCCCTCCGAATATAAGTGGAACACCGTAAAAGTGAAAATAAAAGTGAAAATGGAAGAGAAAGTGAAAATGAAAGTGAAAAAGGGAATGACACAGACAGACATTGAGATTTATTATTAAAAGATACTGAATTTTGGATATAAGTAGTTTTTCATTGATTCTATGCAATCTATACAATACATATCATGTTAAACTACTAGTATATAACTAAAATGTCAAATTGTGGACGGCTTTCACCGATCGCAATAGGGATTTTGCCCCATACTATATAGTTTATACTGAATTTTGGATATAAGTAGTTTTTCATTGATTCTATGCAATCTATACAATACATATCATGTAAAACTACTAGTATATAACTAAAATGTCAAATTGTGGACGGCTTTCACCGATCGCAATAGGGATTTTGTCCCATAATATAAGGCATATACTAAATTTTGGATATTAGTAGTTTTTAATTGATTTTATTCAATATATACTATGCGTCTCATGTTAAACTACTAGTATATAACTAAAATGTCAAATTGTGGACGGCTTTCACCGATCGCAATAGGGATTTTGCCCCATACTATATAGTTTATACTGAATTTTGGATATAAGTAGTTTTTCATTGATTCTATGCAATCTATACAATACATATCATGTAAAACTACTAGTATATAACTAAAATGTCAAATTGTGGACGGCTTTCACCGATCGCAATAGGGATTTTGTCGCATAATATAAGGTAAATTTTGGATATTACTAGTTTTTAATTAATTCTATTCAATATATACTATATTTCTCATGTAAATCTACTAGTATATAACTTATATGTCGAATTGTGGGCGGCTTTCACCGATCGCATTAACCTATTTTTCAAACCGGCAAAAACGGGTACGCTTATTATCTATATCGGTCAGGGAATAGAACACTGAAGTTGATAGAAAATAGGTAATGTCTGTGGAGGGAGAGGACCGGCAAAGTTTTTCGTTGCAACAGGAATTACAGAGGATATACAGTTGTATTGTGGTTGAGGCAAAAAGCTGGCTTTATTTATAATCTTTGCATTTCATAACGACCTACTCTGTCAATCAGTTAGGGTGCCAGGTTTTGTAGAGGAAATTCATTATCACGTCTTGAAAAGGATTAACGGTTAGTTTGTAAAAAGTTGGTAGTCATTCACTGCCAGCAATCTCTTAGCTAGGATATTATATTCTTTCGTACGCTTCCGATTCTTTTCATTATCTTTCTTCTTCTTTAGGATTGAGCTTGGAATAATTGTCTGATTTGCGTGTGCTCTTGATGATGATGATGCATTCATGTGCGTGCACACTGAATTTGCTACTCTGCTCTCCTGGCTTTACAAATCCCTCTTCTCCTCACCGTATCTCTTGTTCACCTTCCTAGCCATCTCAGCATCCACCGGGAGATGGGATACTGATGATACAGCGAGAGTCCGCAAAATACTACTTGGTATGATTTTCGCACATGATGGGAATTTGCATTCATTCCTCAATGGTCATCCTGCGTATCTCGACGTCTCGTCAATCCTAAGATTCATTAGAATTATTCATTCCTTGCAAACACCTTCTTCTTTTCATTCCCGCATTATCCTCCCTGATTCATAGGAGCTCATCCACTATATCCACACCTGTAGTAACTCCCCAGCTGAAGTTGGTAACTAAGCCAAATCATCATCGCTCATCTTATTCAGTTCGTCTTTTGTGTATCACACTGCAAAAGTCCGTTAGCTTGATTCATCTCTCGGTGTAATGCCCAGGGAAGTCCTACCTGCAGGTATCCCGAGAATCAAAGCATATATGCACAGAGGCCAGCCCCCTCCGCCGCACTTTTAACTATGTTTTTGGGTGATGATGATGCAAAGTAAGTCATTCATCTAGCGCGAAGCTTGAGTAACCGATCGTAGACAACTCCTTCGTCCATAATAAACTCAACTTGGCGAAAATGATTGACACTCATCCCACCTCCAACCTTGATCCGAGTCGTCCGAAGATTCTTGGACGTCCTCACAAGAAGGAGTCACTTTGAATTCATCATGACGCCTCTACGGAACATGTACACCAGTCTCCTCCGCATCTTCCTTATCTTCATCTTTCTCCAGCTCTCCCGAGCTTACCCTCAAGATAACAGCCGCATTTTTGCACATGAACGGGACGAACCATTACCATTACACGTGAGTAAGCCCGCCTTTTGTCAGACAATTTGAGCCCGTAATCGTTTGGGCAGCTTCCAGTATTCCAAGAGTCTCATAGTGATGGTTTCCAATTAACAGGGATACTCTGGATTAGAGACGGGGGGCATTAAAAAATACCCGGGTAAGTACCCATCGTTACAGTATAAAAACGTTGTTTTGTAAAAAGTTTACTACAAGCTTTGCACTCTTGTAACGAATTTGTTTATTGTGTGTTTAGTTTTGCCATGTGGAGCAACCGCTAGGTTAAATGTCAACGAGTCCGTTTTTATTGAAGGACCGGGGCATCAGCTTCAGGTTCAAAACCGTTTGTCTTCCGAAGCTGTTTGCAAATGGCGATTCTTGGTAAGCAAGACAAGATGAATTTCTATCTCTTCGACAGAATGGACTGTTGAAGCAAAGCTTTGAAATGCATTCATTGGTGATGCTCAGAAAAGTAATTTATATGTAACCAGATTATTATAAGTTTTCCCTTGCGCTTTTCCCAGTTCTCGACCTGCAGGTTGGCCATATCTTGTCCAAGCACTAATTCTCGTTCAGCAAAGTCATCCTGCGAGGAATATCTAGACGTGCGGCAAGCCAATGGGGAAACGCGGAGGTGACTCAAAGAAAATATTATCTTTAAATTGAATATATTTTGGGGGTGTATTTGCGACAGCTGGAGTGGGATGCTGAACTGGATAATGTTTTTAAAAAAAGGGTATGTGCCGGTCGAAAGGCTAAAGTATTGGATTCTTCCGGAGAAACTGAGCTCACTTACAGGACAACTAGTAGCATTTTAAGTGGTCTTGGTTTCCGCTGTCGGTTAACCTGTGCTGGGGCAGAAGACGCTCAAAACTCAGGTAAGCGTTTATGATATTTTTAGCGAGATGATTTAAAACGTTTGAATTTGGAATTAGTTAGTATACTCATACTAATGTAACATAACTTGTAACATGTGATGGTAGGATCTAAACCAACTGAAGAGCTGCCCCTTACTGTTGCAGAGCCAACTAACTGCAGTAAGTTAACATTGACTTTCAGTAAAATTAAAGTAATCTAAAGTATTGCACATTAAATATGTATCCACGTTTCAAGGTGTGTTTCGTGAAATTAGAGGATTTGTTAGCAATGATTCTAATTTTTCCATCAATGTGACTAGCTTGTGGACTGAGAAATGATAACGTAATCAAGATTGTTAACGGGATGGAGACGAAAGTAAATGAATTCCCTTGGATGGTGGGACTTGTTCGAGTCGGAGGATCAATTCCATTCTGCGGAGCCGCTTTAATAAACAGTAAATACGTCCTCACCGCAGCTCATTGTGTTTCTGGGTAATAACCAACTTCCGTTATCCGTTCTCAGATCCTGACATTACTTTAACCAAAGTAGTGATGTGTGCTATAAATATAATTTTATATTTAGGCTTAAATATTGTTTTGCCATTATTTAGACGAACACCGAAAAATTTGGAAGTTGTCTTAAATGATCACAATACTCACACGGGTTCAGAAACAAAAATAATTCGGAAGAAGGTGGAATCGATAATTTCTCACGGGAGTTATACGAATCGTTTAGACTACGACGCTGCGCTTATAAAGATTCGTGATGGATTGGAGAAAGAGATGGAAGAGGGCATGACTGTTCCAGTCTGTCTTCCGCGGCTGGATGGCCTCCGGAACACTTACGAGGGTCAAAGCGTAACTGTCAGTGGATGGGGTGTTACAGGAGAAAGTCAGGAATTTTTGCAATTTATTTTCCCATTTCGCTTCATGTAGTTGACTGACTTGAACGCATTACTTGTGTAGGTCGGCTTGGCTTGCTTACATTTTGCTAGAATTGCTCCTAGTTAGGTTAAGCTTAAACATTTACTGCTTTCTAGGCCAACTAGCAGGCATCACGTAGGACTTAAGCGGCACGTCCAATATAAATTTACTAAAAAACTGAGCAAAATTGCTCCTTCCTTTGACCTGGAATTTTCATTTTACTTTATAGCGAGTCCCCAGTCTCCAGTTTTGAAAAAGACAGAAGTGACGGTTGTAACAGATAAAACGTGTCATTTGTCCTATCCGGGGAGTATTACATCTAGGATGATGTGTGCAGCAGCCCCTATGAAAGATGCTTGCCAGGTAAGAGTCACCGTAAGACGTGAATGCATATGATTTAAGCGGTTTCGTGACTAGACTTTCAACCTTCTGGAGTGTAAATGACCCAAAAACTTGGGATTGGTAGTCTGAAGTGGCCGAGAATGTGTATAATTTATACCCGAGATCTATAATAAATTTAACACGGAGAATTTTAAATTGAAGGGCGATTCCGGAGGGCCATTAATTCACTTGAAAGAAGAGCAATACACTCAAATTGGAATAGTTTCTTGGGGTCATGGATGCGCTCGGCCTAATAAACCAGGAGTGTACTCTCGCGTCACGGGTAAATTTCTCCGCTCATTCCGTCCTTGCGGTTTCGCTAAAGTTTTTCGCATTCGATCTGATAAATGTTTCTTAATTTTCCTGCAGAGTTTATGCCCTGGATCCTTAGATTGACTGCAGATGGCAGCTCTTGCCTTACCAAGGAAGAGCGAATCAAGTTACTTGGTCTCAAGCAAAAACCGCAGTCAAGTTTAGACTCTACAGAAGTGTCTTCTCAAGAATTATTGTCATCCAACGAAAAACGGGCATCTCAGGAGCAACTCTCATCCGCCGAACAAGTAGATCAACTTGAAGATCAAGGGCAACAGGAGGAGCAGAATGACGAAGAATATCAGTTTGAGTCTCAAGAGCGACCTGTCCTACTCCAGGAGGAGCAGCCTGCACTTCAAGATGCTCTATCAGAAGAAGAGGAAGTCGAATTTTATAACTAATAAAGCGATATTTAAAAATTCAGCCAGTTTTAGAATATTTGATATTTAAGTTAACGCGGCAGAATCAATCTGGTTGTAAATTAAAATATAGTATTTATTATTTTAGTAAATAAATTATTTTTCATTACAAACGTGAGCTTTTGAATTGAATTCCCTCCGCGAGCTCGGTTCTATCTTTGTAAGCGATACTACAAAGACATTTGTTCCCATTTATTGTAGACCTTGCCACCAATCATATGATTTTAGAAAATTTCGAAACTCACCTTATTGGGCTTCATAGTTAATGTAAATATTTTCCAAAGTATGAGATCCAAGGAAGTACCTTCTTCAAGTCTTGAAGCACGCCGTATTCCTCTTCCTTGTCACCAAAGCCTATTTGAGCCTGCTCTAGATTCTTGTGCAAGAATGAAAACCTATTAATGACTCTTGGGTAATTATTCGTCCTACTCTGCTTAGTTAGTATTCCCTCCATGTTTAGTTTTAAAGTCATCCTGAGTGTAGATTTCTTTATTAAGAAGACAAGGGAAGGGAGAGAGATTGTTACCACCCACAGCTTAGTCAGGTGGAATTTTTGGGACTCTGGAATGAGAATTATTGAATGAAAACCATCCCGTCATCATGTTCTGATTAAGCTGGGTAGGAAGTGATTTCGGAAACATCTCACCAGGTAATCTTATCTGACAATGCAAGTGTTCCCCATCTCTTACCTGCCTTCCGGCCACCACCTCCCATACTTGTATTCTTCAACTTTTGACAGAGAGGCCTCCATAAATTCGCTTTGTCATGTCAAGTTTGGCCTGGCTTAATTATGCAGGTCTTCAGTCTTTCAGTCTTCACTCATATATACTCTGTCCCGCTCTGATGAGCCTTCTGATTGGTATTCTGGGTTTTGACGTGTGCCAATGTCATTATTCGAATTCAGGGATGACGTGAGGAATTATTTTTTAGCAAGTAACTTTTCAATGGCTGTGAGTTGAATATGTGAATTCTGTATATATAGTTTAACGGATTTGCGTATGTTTTTTCCAATATTTTAATAATAATTATTTTTGGTACAGAAGTTGCAGCTCATTATTGTACTTGACAGCTGTGGGAGCAGAACCAAGTCAGCACTGATGGGCACTTTATAAAAGTGGCACGACTCGATATATTAAAATAAAAAAACAAACCTATACAATATAGCTTCAAGAAGAGATTGGGGACTATTAAAAAATATATAATAATTTGTTTCGTATACATAGCAACAACATGTATGAATAAGATTAATAACAATAACAACAAGAATATCATCAAGCGTTTATGATTTGCTTGGTTGGAAGACTGATAACCCTACCTTCTACCCCTCCCTCTCCTCCCGCTCCGGCTTCTTGTCTTTTATTTCTTCTCGTTTGTCGATAACTAATATAAATATCGCTGTGAAAAAACACTCGGAAAGCTAAGCAGCAAGAGAGAGATGCTTTAAATACCCTTTAATTTACGGAATTAGAAGAGGGGATGAACACCTCTAGCTCATGAGCGCAGAAAGTACGGAAGTGGGACTAACAGGCTCACCGGGCTTCAGTTTATAGCTGATTTTCCTTCTCAGCTTTCCAGAGTATTCAGTAACAAGACCGTGAAATAAATGCTCCAATTTTTTAACCTTGCACTTGAAATTGGTTTGGCAAATGTTGAATTGCTTCATCTTGGGCATATTGGCAACCCTCTTGAAAGTTTCCACTTTGGGTTGAAGTTCCTCAGGCCAGATACTGCTTAGTAGCCAGGCTGCAGGAGTCACGAATCCTGGTGCGTGACGCGAGATGAATACTCCAGTATCGCAAATGAACTTGTCCATGCATTGGTGTATGTCCTTGGGATTCATGTTGGCAATTGATGGAGGGATTCTGCTGGCAATATCATCTAATGTCTCCTATAATAAAATCCTTCATTATAGTGTCCGTCATGTCACAATAAGTGGTGCCTGTAGAATTTGTCTTCCATGTAGTGCAGTTTCATTAATCTTTAGCGTCAGAAGGGGGCGCAACAGTATGCAATCGGTTCGTGTTTCTACTGTCAGAAAATTTATAGTCCCTGAAACTCGTTCTAGGAGCGAAAGGTCAGAATCAAAATGATTTCTAGTGTCAAGAAGTAAAGAACAGGTATCTGGTAGATGGCCCTAACGCTTGGTCTACAATTAGATAATTGATATCCGACGCATATGCTTTGACGTAAATTACGGAAATCATTTTCAAAGCTATATGGCTGCAACTCTTATCTATTTTTTTGTAGCGTCTAACTAAATCTTTAAGTAAAGCCTCGTGATCTTCCAGCCAGATGATTTTGTCAACGTGTCTTGTGTTGAAGGAGTCGTAGCTTCTGAATTACTTCAGATCCTTCAACGACATGGTACAGACTTATGTCTCTAATAAGTCCCTAGGCGCGTCTAAAATGGAGTCTGAAACGTTTTTTAAGGTAGCGGCTAATGTCAAGTATCGTAGATGTGTCCCACTTAATTAAAACTTAAATATCACGTGCTTGTCTGCTTGTGTGTGATACTCTCAAATAGGAAGGAATCCATTTTAAAAATGAGAAGCTTCGCAAATACGTATCAGAGCATATTTCATGAAATGTAGAGCTCACTGGAGATTCTTTGAGAAAACTTTCAAGACTTACAAGTACAGCTCAGAAAGAAAGTCATTCCAGCGGGATACTCATTGTAATTACCTGCATGAGGGTCTTATGGTTATTCGTATTGTACGTGTCACGTCGACGTCTACCAGTTCCAGTGGTGATAACCGGGATTGGAATAAGGAGAAGTAAGAGAAGAGGCAAGAGAAGAGGAATAAGGAGAAGGAGAGGAGCAAGTAAAAGCAAGGGAAGTAAAAGTGGTGCGAGAGCGAGAAGAGGTAAAAGTCCGAGACCCTTGAGCACCTTGAGTGCTTTTAGACCCTTAAGTCCCTTGAGTCCTTTGAGTCCCAACAAACCTATCAGCTCTTTGTAGTCATCTCCACCAGATTCATCAGCAGCGTACCAGCCCACTCCAGTGCTTGCTTGTGATTGCTACGGGAAACGTGAAAAAACAAGTTATTCCCTAATTAGTCCTCTCCTACGTAGACAAGTTACTTGTTCCTGTCACACAGTAAACAGCGAAAAATCAGGAATTACAGCTCCGCCCTCACCATAACAATTGGAGCGATAGCAGCGTAATGCGCAGGCGGGTAAGCGGCTGCGGAGCCATAGTTAGTAGCAACGGGAGCTCCATAAGCTTGGCTTCCTCCAGAGTAAGAAGCATAGCCTCCCGCTCCTCCGGTCCCAGTAGTTCCAACAGTCCCTCCTGAATAATCTTTAGCTTGACGAGCGGAGAAAGTCGCAGATGTGCCGTTAATGCTCCTGGACTTTGCAGCAATCCCAGCACCACCCTGGATGACAGGATCACCGTGAACTGTCTCCAAAGCTACAGCAACACAGAGGACGAGTCCCCAGTATGTTTTACGTGAAATCATTTTCACAAATCACTAAACTGATGAACAAAACTACAATCTCTCTCCTACACTTGTCACTCTTCACCCTTGAGAAGACAAATGCAAATGAGTACTCTGTTGCAATTTTCAGAGTGCTTTATATAGAAGCGGTGAGAAGTTCTGTAAGGGCCACGGGCATCCATTTACCTTGTAGCCCAAAACCTCTCAGATTTATCCCACCCTGGTTCATCCTCCCCAAGGGGCTGATGAGAAAGTATTTGGTAGGAGACACATATGTGTTGGTAAAAAAAGAAAATCCTCGGCTCAAGATCAGGGAAGGTAAGAGTCTGAAAGCTTTGGTCTAAAGATTTCATACACCTTTTATTAGCATAGAGATTTCGCACCTGTAATTCAATCCATATCCCTCCCTCTGTCGTATCTATTGTCATCCCAAACTGCTACTCTCCCCCTCAGTACATCCTCATTCCCATCTCTTCTACCCTTAAAGCCGAAATTGTCAATTTCATTTCCCTCATTCATCACCATCATCACATCCAACTAAATAAATGTCACCCCCGGCTCGGCTCGTCTCCCAAATCAGAGCGCGGATTATAATTCGACTTCCTTGTATTACTTTCTTCAACCTCTCCCTCCCCTCATCCACGAAATACTACATTAACGTACTGGAGAATCCTCTTGAATAATAACTCAAAATCCTCTGACAACTAAATCCTCAACAAGGAGGTATCATTCACAAAAGAGTAAAAGTGAGTTTTACTAGGATTTCTTTTCATCCTGGCAAATTTTTCACGCATCATGTCGTCCCCCGTCTCCTAACCGCAGTTGTGCTATTTCACGGATATGATTCACTCTTCACGTGCCTTCTGCTGGGCTTACACTCAACGACTCAACTGGGGTCTATTGTTAGACCTTTTCCTACTCGGATAATTCTTCGACTTGAGCACACATAATTCAAAAGCATTCATTTAAATAAATGGCATCAACCTTCGCCCTAAACAAACAAACTTGTCTCCAATTCCCTACATTTTACCAAAAGGATGGTCTTCAATGAACCCACTAAACATTTCTTTCTTCTTTCCCTCTCGCTTTTTCTCTTTTCAGTCCTACAATCAACAGGCTACGAGTGCATCCACCCTTTCTTTAACTGACGCTGAAACCAAAGCGTGGAGAAAGCGTCCACACTCCGTAAAAGTATCGCTTTGACATTACTACACCTGTGCTGCGCTGTGCATAGCACCCTTCAAGCACTCGTGACGAGTCCTTCCTCCTGTCCATTTACAGTTCTTGAATCAATCAATATGAAAATGGGCTTTATTGGCAGCCATTGATCTATTTTCGCATCCCTATATGACAACGTTGCTCATCCGGATGTAGTAAATTCGCCCAGTGTTCAAGCTTGAATAGATTTATTGTGTATCGTAAAATAATAACGATCAAGTCGTATCATACGGTAAAGAATTGGCATGTGAGTAGTACTCAGTCAGTATCAAGGACAAGGGGACCCACCGCTTAATAAAAGTACGATGGAACTGACAAGTCTTATTTTAACATTATTTTCGTTGTCTCTGCCTGATAGCTCATAGTCGGTGCAGTGCTCACTGCCATCTAACTATAAACAGCAAAGTCCGGAATCCGGTGAATAATACTACAGGGACTTAAAAATTAACAACGGGAATTTCCTCTCTTCAAAGATTCTGTACTACAATGTACAATTAAGGATCACAGTTACTGCCGTTTCACCCGCTTCATTTAATTTCCTATAATAGGCTATAGTGTGTACTGTGTAGATATATAAATAAACTGAAAACTGCCTTGAGTCTTTACAGCCCCGGATCTGCCAGGGTAGGGTTCTTTTCATTCTCTTCCAACGGAGAGGTATAGCGCTTAAGCGCAATAATTAGTTGTTGGAATAACGTTCATTGGATGGGGCATCGCACTCCCACCCAACAAAGTAGAAAACGTTTCAAATACTCTGCCCTGTCCCATAGCGAAAGTTAATTTGCACCTCTAGAGGAATCTTTGACTAATTATTACCCGGTATGCAGTATTATTATTGAAGAAACAGAGGACAAGCGTTACATGCGCTATACGCTCCTTCGTACGGTGTTTTTCTCCCTCAGGTATCATGAGGCCCGTAACCAACACACAAAATCATTATTTCTTCATTCACGCATCCTCCTATATCAATTTTTGGGAGTTGCGCCTTGCGCCTTGTCCATCATGAGCTTCTCTTCGGCATATTTCATGTCACACATGTTTGCTTGTCTTAAAGCTAGGTATTAAACTAGATACTCTTCCGTTTCGTACATAAATTGACTTGAGTTGTTAAATATAACGAGACAGATGAATGCATTCCACGGGAGACGGAGCAACTGCATTTCCCGAATGAGAGATGTGCAATCTGATTTTTAATCCCTTGGGCTATCCCGATTAAGGTTTTGCGATTCAGCTGGACTTTTAAAAGTATCTTTTAACAGACCTAGAGCAACTATTTTCGTATAGTAACTTGAAGGGAGAGAGAGAGAGCATTGTTTTCATTCGTGCACACATGGAGGGAGGAGATGAAAAGATAATTTGTCTCCCTGCAGGACCAACCTAGAATTTCAGTGGACGCTTTTTTCTCAGCGCGGGATCATTTATGTCCTTGCCTTGCAATTTGGGCGCATCCTTCCTTTATCGACAGAAAAGTATATCAGGAAAGCGATCATCCTGTGATTAACAACTCTCATCTTTCAATCAAATGGGAGCTGACCACCTGTAAAGGCATGCTCATCCTTCATTCCCAACTCCCTTGTTCTTCACTAACAAGATTTCTCCTCATCTAACTCCAACATCTTCTTATCACCGGCTCTCTCTCTCTCTCTCTCTCTCACGTTGATTCAAAACGCTGGCCCAAAATGCCATCCTTATTATTAATTTCGCATTTCTATTCTTGTTTATTGTTCTAGTGTGCTTCAACAACACGAGTGTGCTCACATTCACACACACATATGCGCGCTACAAACATACGAGAATTACCTTCTACGACAAGTTCTTAGCAAAGAACCGACGACACCTCCCTGGTCATTTTCTCAAAGAGTATCGTAACATTATCCTGTCCGTTTTTGTTCGCCGCTATGTTTATACGTTGTAACGCTCATTCAAACATTATTACAGTGATAAATGACCAGCAATAGCAATGTAGACTAATGTCTACCTTAACTGAAGCGGTAGCAAAGATAATGGTTTCTTTCCCTCGCCTTCCCCCCGTTCCGTATTAATCAATTGCATATCTTTACGAAGTTTCTAATTATCTCTCTTCACGTTTCTCCTTCTCTCATAATATAACACCTTCATAATTATCATACGTTAAATTACCTCCACCACCCTTGCATCGTATCGCTGTCATCAGTAATCTGTTGAAACCCGGTAAAGTTTTAGCATACGCGAATTATTTCGAGGATGAATAGTGAACGTGGACAGCGGACGGTTCACAGTACAATACATACACAGAGGAAAAATGTAGGAAGCAATGAACCAGGATCTACTTCAGATTCAGAAGTTGCTTTCTATCACTAATTTTGTTTTGCTTTTGCTTAACCGACCTAAAAAGTATCTGAATTTCAATTAACTTGCAAGTTTTTTATTTAAAAATAAGGTTGAGGTTCTTTGCTTCGCTGCTATTGGCAAGGCGCTTTAATAATGGGATGGATAGTTAACTCGTTGAAACTTTAAGAAAGAGGGGCTAAGAGAAAGCGGGGGATTTCTATTTGAGCTCTTCTATTTCCCTTCTGTATCTCCTCGGATTCTGAAATTGCTTCAATAGAAACCGTGCCTCTAGTGATCTGTATGCAGAGACGCTGCATTGTTCAGATTCGCTTTCAATGTCAAAATCATTGCGTGTGACGAATCCCGGGCTTAGAAATTTGAATAAAAGTCTTTGTGCAAACCCTGCTACTTGAGTCGGAAAACATCTGCCAGATTTTACTTTATTTCTTAACATCTCATCACAGTAGAAAAGCCAGAAATGGTATAGCAGCAGAGTACACGGGATTGGAAATTGTGTAGCAATTTCTTTAGCTATTCATCATCAAGTTCCCACGCAATAAAGGGACGGGCATTTGAAACGGCGGATCAATCAGAATCTTTTGATGAACCTTGTTCTCATCCGTTGCACGACTTACACTCATCGCATAACCCCGGATAGGACGTGAGAATTTTCTATCAGATTCTTAGCTTTCTGTGTCAAGTGCAACTTGCACCATCAGCTCCATTTAGCTTTCTTTGTGACCGAATGAGTAGCATCAATTACTGCAGATTCCATCATCAGTTTCTTTGCCCTTTAAACGAGCCTAGATTCTTTTATAACCATTTCGCAAACCAATCCGGCTGAGAAATTAGCTTGTCAGCAAAACCATATATTTAATATTGGCAGCTCACGTTATGTACACTCTAATCAATATAACGCGCGGCTCATTCATTCCTAACGCCTTACCCTTTTCTGTATTCGATCTCAAATGGAGTAAGGTAAACAGATGTATAGCTATGAAATGTACAATTATTCTCTCCCATCTGTTGTGTATTTACTATTTAATTGAAAGCAAAAGTTTCCGCAAATCCAACCAAGTCCTTCCTCAATAAGACAGACTTGAGAATGGTTTTCCTCCTAAGAGCAATTTCTCAATTCTGCTCGAACGTTCACGTTTCTTATATTCTCTGTAAATAGGAACTCATCCGAGTAGTTACTGTCAAGAGTTTTTATGATGCGCGATCCCTACATGCATTAGTCTTCCCACCCGAACCCTTGATTACGTTGACCGTATCGGGTAACAGACATAAGAATTTTATGAACAAGCAAGTTTAAGTCATAAACCACCCCCTTCTTGCATCCATCTTCCTTTATCTCTTCAGCATCTTTAAATGATTGAAGATAAGGTGCTGCATGAATGAAAACCACTGTTTTGAAAACTAAATCCTCTTCCTCACCCTCTTCTAAGCTCTATGGACAGGATATGCATACAGACCTATGAGATGGATCATTCACCCTTGATGAGATGATTCTTAGTTTGGTGTGGGAATTATGTTGGGAAATGGACACAGATGAAACGAAATGCTATGTTATTTCAGTGAGGGCTTTATAAATAACAGGACCAATAGCTTACTCTGCTTAGTACCTGCTCCTGCTGACAGACAAGATAGACAGGACAAACTGACTGCCAGCCTAAGCTGGCCTACTCTCCCGAATGTTCCTCCATAACAATGTGTAATTGATACAGATTAGATTCAACCCGATTTCATTCAATCTTCAGTCAATAATGGCCATGACATTGACCATACCAATCTAAAGGTTTCTACACGTTATACAGCAACACTTTGCTCAGGGATGGCGTCTGCAATGTCCCTAAGATGAAAGCTTCATTGAGCTGCTGTAAGTATCCACAATGTATGCTTATTTGCGAATGAAGAAGAAGGACGCTGTGAAACCGCTCAATCCCTTTCCTCCACGCTTTCTTTTGTAATCTGCCTTCATTCTTTGCCTCGCTCACACCTTGTTTATTTTGTTTTGCCGTCCTCGCAGATTTAGCACCTAATCCCAAAACAAATTAAAAAGCAACCGTAAATTCTATTTTCAGCACTTCATCCTGATCAGTCACACTGTGGATTTTGGACTGAGGAACCAAGACGATCTTTCATTAAGATGATTGTATTTTTAGCCGTATTTTCTGGGTGGTACAGTATAACTACATATATGTACAGAGTTGGGCTAGGCTGGGATGTTACTACCTTCGGAAGGTACATTTCAACTCTTTTGAGGCATACTTAAAGAGCCTATTCCCCGGACCACACTCCTTAAATCATTCTCAAGAGGATCACAATACGTTTCTTTAACGCACCAATCATCCTATCATAATTTTCACTACAAGGGATAAAAGTCGGCGAAAAGAATTGCGACGTTTTTCCTTCCCTCCTCATTTCATCATTCATTCCTTCCTTTATCCTCCTCTGCATTTAAATACTTAATAATATTAAACCACTACCTTATCATTTCTTTCCTCATTTCAACGCTCCTCGTCCCCAAATTTTTTCGGGATTCTATTGTGCGGGATCATCTTCTTTACATTGGATGAAGATGACAAAAGGACAGAGGATTTTTTATTCTCCTCAAACCACACTAAACTCTCTCCTCCGCCTCTCTCTCTATGTTTTTTACCAACGCACAAAACGGAACCTTCTTCGGAGCATTTTGCTTTTTATGCACACACTCATCATCATCCTAGTCCGTATCTATTGTTCCGTCAATTTCACAATCAACCCGCCCCCTCCTCTTTGTCGTCCCAACACATGATCTACTATTTTCAAGCTTAGCTTCTCTCCTCAGGTAAGGGAAGGCAAACTTCCAGAAGAAGGATTAACAACATCCTCATTCCTCATTCAACCTATCAATCATGATAGCCATGAATTTACCCAGCTTCTCATCATTATTTTCTTAGTTTAAGTCATAAGTATAGTTCTTAGACTCTTACACTCTGATGTGCTTTTATTCTTTCACCCGTCGCCAGTATGAAGATTTTGAGACTAGACTTCGGAGAAAAGGAATGTGGGTCCACTTTTATGCCTTTACGCATACACGAATGCACTACCCTTGTAATTTTATCTGGCTTCTACGTATTTTGCCCTCACTCTTCAAAATTTCCCAATTATATATTTTTCTCACCGTCGTCGTGAATTTGACCGGGAGACTTTCGTTATTGTCTCAACAAAGTTGGTTATTTCGTGATTTTATTCCTAATTACATGCTGCGTCAACTCCATGGGATGTGACTCTCTGTTTATTTTAGAAGCTCCTCGGGTAATGCTTGCTTCCAAATCTCAAGTCCTTACACGCCCCATTTACAATTTATAATCCACTGCCTCACATCCACCCTTATTGATCATTTTACTATCATAATGGAACTCTCTGTGGTCGAGATTATCTCTGCTATGAAATTCTCTCCTTATTTACATCCTTCATCGTTTTCTGGATTCTAAGAGCTTCTTGAGAGTTTTAGACACAATCAACAGACAGGTGTGGGACTGCATTCAAAAAGCTCCGAAGAGGGGTGAAGACCAAAGCCAGCTGCTTGAGTCAGAATAGCAGCAGATTCTGTACAATAGAATATACTCTACAAACGGTAATTGCTCCAATCAAGAGAATAGTCCTTTACAAAACTCACATTCGCTCCCAAACACAAAATCCCTAACCCAGTTTGCAATTTTCTAGGCCGACATCTTCCCAATGTCAATGCCACCGAGGAAGAGAATTCTTTCCGCTTTCCATAAATAAATTTCAAGACTGCTTGAAAGCTCAAGAGTTTGGAAAGGCTTTCTTCATATATCGTACTTGTTTAACCAGAAAAGAGGCAGGGGAACCTGGAAAACTTTCAAGAGCAGAGGGTGCTACGAATCGGCAAATATCTCCCAAGGGGGTAGAAATCATTACATAGTAGGAAAGGAAGACAAAGAAGAATAGCCTGGTTCACCTGGCTAGAAAATGAACGTTAACGTTTTATTGCAGTGGTTTAAGCTGCGGTTAAGCCCCGGGTAAAGTCTGGCATAACAACACACAATTTGCTAAAATTTCCCTATCAACGCGTTTATTTAACACTGGCAAGGAAATGAGATTATTTCTTACCATGTTTAAGGATAGGGTTAGGGTGGCTATGAAAAAACTTATTCCAGTTTTATGTCAGGCTCAGGCTCTGCCCGGGCTTTATAGTAATGAGTCCGGTATCATACGCATGACAACGTCATAGAAACAATGAAAAACTTATGAGCTAGACGCCAAAGGTATTCATAGTGTTGCATAAGATTTCCATACCAATTGAAATGCAATGATTCAACTGTGCAAACATTATGAATTTTTTATCTAAAAAGAGTACGCTAATTATGAACACCACGTAATTAAGTAAGTTAAGTAAGTTTTAAACTTCTTTGAGTGTGCTACTGTGCTGTGTTTCTTGGAGGAAGCATGCTAATAATTTAATATGACTGCCTCCTGAGATATTCAACGCTGATCTTAACGAAAGCTTTAAAATTTTCTTATTTGTTTGTTCAGGCTTTAGGTGGCTTTCACCCAGTCAGTAGCTGTTGTTTATAGTTTAAAGCCGAGGTGAAGTTGGCGAAGAGAGGAAGTGAGGTGACAAACATGACCTGTCAAAACAAATGAGGCCGAATACTCCTTCATAATGGAGAGGGCCATCTTTCCTTGATGGCCTACACCATGTTCCGCTTCCAGCTAAATATATGCGTATAATACATATATTCTTGCCTTTTTCTTTTTTGAAACTTCGTTCTGTACGGTTCCAGTCCCTGGCTGTTCCCAGAATGCGCATGTGGGTACTACAGTTGTCAGTCTGGGGGCAACAGTCCGATCCTATCTCCCGTATTTCCTTGACAAGAGAAATTGTGCGTCAACTCAGCGTAGTGAGACGTTGACTGGGTGCCGTAATATCACGCAGAAGACTTCATATGCGTTGTCCCATTCATTCTGGAATACAGTTTTTAGCAGGATAATTAGCTTATTGACTGGTACATGTACTCCTACGCATACGTGGTCAAAAGTTATGGTTTATTAGATAGAGGGTTGAGGGGTGAATGAATTTAACTGCAAAAAGGAGTTGGGTAAACGTAATTGCTTAAGTTTAACATAAACTTCTTTAATTGATTTTTGGTATTTTTACCTATGCTTGAATTATTAAAGATGATTAAACGAAATTCAAGTATATATAAACAACTGAAAATTTATCACTTAAGAATTTATTATTAAATTAATTATTTATTGCTCTTAAAGTAACTTCAAGAACCATTACTTAAGAAGCGTAATATGATATGATTAATGAATCTTAAGTGGTGAGCTCACGACAGTTATGGCTGCTATGCTCGGATTACTACTGCATAGTGAGGATAACATTGATGATTAAATAATGAAAGACAGGACGATCACGAAGAGGCTTAATTAAAGTTTTCTCACATTTGATTTTGGCATTGCGTTATCACATGTGAAGGACGTAATTTGAAGGGTGCGCTGAAAAGGAAACCCCCTCCGGATAGACGTACGTTACCTAAAAAGGACTTGACTGTGATGATTTGACTGTGCTACCTGACAGCGATGGGCGGGTAATATATCCGTTACCGGGAAAAATACTGCTGCTAGATACGTTACTTGCGAGAACCATGTCAAGCAGAGGTTGCGTAAAACTACTAATGTTGTACGAATGAATTTGAGTTAAAAGATTAGAACAGCGAATTAGGGTCTAGGGACGTGTACGTAAGGAATTTTAAGTTTTAAATGGACAATATACAAGATATTAACTGGTGGACATTTAAATTTCGACAAAAGTGCAGCTTTGTTTGGTTTCGTCGACCATAGGACTTGGGCTAGGGTGGGAATAGCCTTTGTACAATTCCTACGGTGGTGAACGCTAGCAAGTATTGATTTCAACAAGCGGCTGCTGAGCTAACGCCTCAGATCGGTTCGACGCCCACTCCCACCCTGGATCTACTAAAAGGTAAATTTTTATTGCAATAATTTAATTGCTTCGTTAATATCTTACTAGTGCGGGGGTGGCGTTGTCCCTGCAACTCTTGTGAGTATGAGATATATATAACAAGGGATCTTTGTTTATTTTGCAGGGGAATAGCGTTAGTGAATGCCTGAAAGACCTTTACTCCGGTTCTCGACCTGGCTGGCAAGTACCACGTTGCTTTGACATATTCCATTAAATTTATGTTATTTCAAAATGTTTTGCCGCATATAATTATCTGAAATAATTGAGTTTTAATAACGGTAGTAGCTTTACATAAATGCTTCAAGTTTACCGATGTCGTACTTGCCTGGAATCGAATTTACTAGTGGTTATAGCTAAGGGCTTCGAGGATAACTAAACTTCATATTATTTTAGTAAATTTCAGTAACTCTTCAATTAATCTGCAAGCAGTATGATCAATGATGAGTAACTGCTTCATGAGAACTCCAAAAAAGTGTTTTATCTGTTCCTTAAATGCAATTCAAAATTTAAAGTGCAATGCTCGTATGCATTTGATTTTAGTGCAAGAATCATATTATCTGAAAATACACAATGTGCTGAAAGTTGATTGATATCAAGAACATTCATAGCGTGTGAATTTTATTAACAAAATCTTACGTGTTTATACGTATTAAAGTGAGTAGTATGTGCATGAGTCAGGAATGTTATTTATGGTTGAGATGACGAATTGAAAAAATCTAGGCTGAGATTCTTTATACGTAATGGTTTCGCGGGTCTATTCTTTAATTATGGTTCATTTTGTTAATGGCGGGCAGAATGTGCGAAATTAATTTGTGTTCTTTTTTTATTTCAGACTGTACCCTAGTCGTAAGGATCTGCATTATTTTTTTTTTTGTGATTCTACGGGGGAAACTTGGAAACTATTAAGCGATGGATTGAAGTGCTATCATAACAATGTGGAACATGATGTGCGATGTAATGCCGACCATCTCGGAAGACGGGATTACTCAGAGAAATTCCCAATATGGGGGGGAAGACGCTAATTTCGAACAGCTAATGGTGTCGATGCTTGACGAGAGGGATAAGTTGATGGACAGTTTGCGAGAAACACAAGAGCGTCTATCAGATACTGAGCTTAAGCTAACGGATTGTCAAAAGGAACGAGATTCGTTATGTCGGCAAATGTCAGCCAGCCTTCCGCAGGTAAGATATAATTACAAATTGTAAATTCTCAATATTGTTTCTAACTTAGTTCCGTACTCATCAGTGTGTCTAGCTTGGTATACCGTATAAAGCATTCCGTATTCACCTTCTCGTATTAGAATGTTATCATGATGATTGATCAAGTGTAAGAATGCACGTATTCTAGGGTTACTTGGAAGGTTCAATCAAGTTCAGTTATCCCAACTTCAAACTCAAACCCAGTCTTGGCATATGAAAGAGGAGTTAGACTGCATCTAATGTTGTAGTTTCGTTAAGTGTTCACTTCGTTCCTCTCTATTTTTCCTACACCGAAAAAAGTGTGCGTCCGTTCGATTCCCAGGGTTACTGTTTAAATTGTGGTCTCGGAAAAACTCCTTGTCAACATTTCAAAAGTTCTACCTATTATATGTTCTTCTTGAGACAGTAGTAGGAAAAGTCTCTGCACCATTTGACTGGGAGGGTGCAAAAGAACTTGTATATGTATATATATATATTTGTATTTATCCTTCCTACCTTTTGTCGTATACTAATCTTCTTGTCCACCTAATTTCAGAGCTACCAGATATCTTTTGTAATGGAAAACCTTTCATGTAATCCTTATGTAAACCCCATTTGAAACACACCTCGATTTGAAATCAACGTTCTTAAGTACCCTTTTGATCCAGTCATTCCGCTTAACCGATTTTACAGTCAGTTTCTGTTCTATACAGTTCTACTACTGGAATTTAGACGTCGCGTATGGTAGCAATAACGGAAGGATATTTCCGCTGGGTAGAGAAAGAGTCACACAATATTGGATTTGGAAGCTTATCCTTATTACTTTTTTCGTCGTTTCTTTGGCTCTAATGTAAATAAACTGAGATTTCCTTCATTGCCAAAATCCGGGTAAATAGTTTCTACCCCAGAGCATATCGCTCTGTTTATCCTCACATCATATATGGCTCACGCCTCCTTTCGGTGAGACGGAAAAGACATATTTGAAAAGTTTTTAATTTTACCCCTCTATCGCTTCCTGCCACCCCTGGTTGCAAACTCAAGTATATACCCTTTCTGATTGTCCTCCAAAGTTGTACACTATTTTTCGGACTCGCACACAACTTTTTAGAACTTTTTCGGTTTATTTACCTACCTTGAAACCTCAAACTTTTATCGATATAAATTCCATGATGGAAACAGGCATTCCAATCATGACAAGGGACGTACTGACTAGATTCCCTGCGCTGGAAAGACTTGAAATAAATATTTCTCACCTCTTTCTTGAGATCCCTAACCCTTTTCTCGAAAGATTTCATTTATCCGCTGAAACTTTCCCCTTTTTGAAAGCCTCGGGGAAAGCGTCATTCAAAGTTTCAGTGGTGGCTTTCCCCAGTCATGGAGGAATCTGAGTCTGTCTATATGCATAAATATCATACTTTCATGCTACATTACATGTTGTCCGGATGGTACACGGCAAAGGTAAATCAGGTAGCGGTCTCATCCGGCTTCGAAACAAAAAGATTCTATATACTTTCTTCTACTTATCTTCTCGGTAGATTCTGCATATACATCATTCATACCCGGATTCATTGAGAGAGGAGGCTCCCGAAGCTTTCTCCGTGGCTAATTTTCATATCTAGTGTTTGGATTTTCCGGCATTAATGTGAAGGGTAGATGTAGATATGAGCTGTAACTGGAACTAAGGATTTTCTACGGTTGGATGGAAGAGAAATGAACGTATGATAGAAACGAATCCGACACGTATATGGTTGTGCCCGTTTAAAATTTGTTGTGAAAGGCTTGTGAAAACAAAGGAGAGAGAAAGAGATAAGCCGTCCCTGTTTTCCTTCTCTTGAAATCCTCTGCCTGGTTGGATAAGTTGGGGAGGGGGAGAGAATGAGATGAAAGTTATTTTTCTAGTTTTTGCTAGCCGGGAGTTGAAGTTGTTGTGTTGCAGTGGGGGTTGAGAGCGCATTCCGGGTGTGTTGCATAATGCGGGTTGGCCACAAGAAAAAAGTTTTGCTACTCGTCTGCACTCTTGTACCCTGTGGAGAGTGCATCTCACGAGAATAAAAGAAACAATGTGCTCAGTTTCTATCGGCAAACGTTGAATTACGTGCTTACGCATGTAAATCGTTTACTTGAGTCAACTTCTCACTCAGGATCCAATGTCCACAGAGTGAAAGTTGCCTTCCCACCCGTCTCGCTACCTCTGCTTCTACTGCCATCATCCATTGTACCTCACACATCCTTTCCCCCTATTTCTCCCCGCTTTCTCCACGACCGGCTGAGTTTGCCGTCCGAAAATCTTTCTTCCTTCTATCCCTTCCAACGGGGGATCTATGAGACCCATGTAACTGAAATCCCTTCGTAGCTTCATCTCAGTCATCATTTGCCTTCCGAGCGGTGCATTCAATTCATCCTGGTGTTGGTTGGTTGGGAGTTGTCAGAGAGTCGACACCGAGAATTCTCTTGGTTGTCTTTTCTTGTTTTTTTCGGTGCGGCGTGTATGTTATATGTTTTCCGAGAACTGCTAAACTGTGTTTACGTGGGCGGCTGTTCGGATATTCCTGATGGATTCTTGGACGTGTGGCTAATCACGATGTGGAACTTTGCTGGGGTGTGAAAATGCTGTTGTTGCTATAAGAAAGGTGGAAAGTACTTCAGAATGCCGAGTGTAACTTCTCTCCTGGAGAATCATCATCCTTCATTAAGTCCGATACCCGGAAGTCCAGCACATCACAATGCTGCTGCCCTTACAAATTCCTCGCTCTGCATCAATAACAACTTGAGTAATAACAATAATAATAACAACAACAATGCAAATAATAACATAAAGTGTACCCCGAATCATTTAACAAATAATAATAACATAAATAATACACTTGGAACTTCTCTCAAGTCCCCAACGCCAAACTTTGATAATTTGGTGATACTTGCGAGGAATTTGCAAGCAAATTTTGCCCCGGCGCCCTCCTCCCGACCCACAACAAGTCAAGCAGTATCTAATCACCACCACCTCCGCTATACAGCCTTAGCAAATTGTGTTGCAAATAGATCGGCTGATAACAGCACAAATGGGAATTCCTACCATTTGCCAACTCCATCCCATCATTCCCCCAATATTAATTTGAGCAACGCTTCCATCTCTTCCTCATCCGGCGGCTATTCATCCCACCAACAACAACAGCAACCTCCCCCGCCACACTATCACTTCCAACACTCAAAACCCATCTTTCCAAATCCGAAATTCAATCCTGAGGATGTGGGAAACAACAATCCTGGGATTGTCGGCGGCTGTGGCGGGCCGACCACCAATGGATCCCATCCTCCCCCCGTCTATCATGTCAAGTCTCTTGCATCTACCAGAATGGGAGTAAGTTGCATAATAATCCTGAAATTCTTTCATTTATCATCCCCGCACATACAAGCCCGTTCTTTGTCTCTACATGGTGTAGGGGAATAACATTCACCGGGATTATGTCTTTTCTCGTCTTGCATACAATGTCATAGGCAGGTCCTGCTTTTCGTATAAACAGGTATATTAACTTTCGCCTCTTGTGAAATGTGTAAATTTTCCGCTTCTCTAAACATTCTAAGGACACTGCTTGCTGAGAAGCTTCTTTATCTCTGTTCGCAGGATGAACTCTTGCGTTCATTATTATTTTTCTCTCTCTTTCTCTCTTGCTACTCTCTTTTCTCTCAAACTACCCGGCCCGGGAATCGGGCAATGTGGGATGTGACTATGTCCTCTCCATGTCGTCAACATATGTGCAAAATCCAGTTGCTCTTCTCCTCCTCCCACAGAAGTAATTTCGCAACTGCCCATTAATTAGAGGACATGTAGAGCTGTGCTTTCTCTTCTTCCTCTTTGTAACCTTCTATGCCCTCTAAATTTCGCCACTTCTGCATTTAGCAGTTCACTGGGGCCCCCCGATGTAATTCATGAAATGTTAGTCGAGCGTCAATGAATTCAGCTTCTTGTCCTCGTTGTTTTGAGCGGCGAGGCTTTTCTTTGTACCCTTCCTTAGCGTTTTCTCCGCGTACTTATTACTTTTTGTAGTGTAAATGCAGAAGTGAAATATTCCATGCCACATATCCCCTGTAGGCGGCTTTCCTCCTTCTTCCTCAGACATCCAGCCTCCTAAATGGGACGTAAACGACCGGGAAGCAATAATATTGTTGTCTTGGAGGCCATTTCTTGGAATTAGACCCACTCCTCTGCATAGTATCATAAAAAATGTATCCTTCTTTATTTCTTTCTCTTCCACATCCTCCTGCCACCACCAGTCAACAATCCCGTTTTGCTTTCTTCTTTTCTCTCTGAATCAATGCAGTAGCGGATCTCTAGCAACTTGTTAGTTAAAACACCCGGAAGGATTCATTTCGCCCTCCTTTCCGCCTTCCTCTTTCCCTCTGTGTTCTTCAGTTTTCATCTTTTCAAAACCGCTAATTGTACATATATAAGGAGGGTGAAAGTCTTCTCAGGAATATTTATGTTTCCAATCGCCTCCATCCATACAAGTTCCCTTTTCCTACTTCTTTAACCTCTCTCAGCTCTGCACCCTCTTTGACTATGGACGTATGTTGAGCTTATCCTTTTTCTGGAGAAAATTAGATGGAGGGACCGGGGTTTAGAGTAAATAAGCAGGGATAGAAGTGTACGTCCCAGATACTTTACTCCCATCGCATATGTTCCAATGAATTTTGGAGAAAGCTACAGTTGTGATGGAAGGAGTTTTGTTAGCGCTCATAGTTATTGTCACGCATCCCGAGACAACCAAGCCTGACTTTTCTCCTTAAAATCCCAGTACATCATTTCCGTTCCGGCAGGTACCCTTTCCTTATGAGAAACGGAGGACAAAAGAAGCTGGAAGAGCATTCCTTTTTATTATGATCATATCGTTTTTAAAGGAAGGAAGCTTTCGCTTACGTCCTTAGCCCCGGCATGGTCCTCAAGTTCTCTGTGGTGAAATTTAGTAAAACTTTGCCCCAAGTTTCTCGTTTTTTCCTCCGCAAGATGGATAGACACATGTACTTATCCCGGTGTTAACAACAGCTCGGCATGACGCGTTGATTAATTTGAGGTTTAAATTACAACTTTTGCAGCTGAACAAGTCTTGCTCTTGCACTCAATCTAGACATTTTTACGCTCTTCCCTCTTCTCCTTTCACCACTCGCATAACTCAGCCACGTTCCTCTTACTACCCAATGCTTTCTCTTTCTCTCTATTTTTCTCGTACTCTTTTCCTTCTCAGTGCTGTCTTTTTCTAATTCTGCCTTTACTCCTTCTTGATAAACCTTGGCTACTTTTACTAACTTTCTTCTGCTAGGAATGCTAGGATATGTTATGTGAGTCTCATTCCCTGCTACCCCGGATGCCCTGCCTTCTCTCTCATTC
The DNA here is from genome assembly GCA_906901655.1 of Sminthurides aquaticus. Classification (NCBI taxonomy): domain Eukaryota; kingdom Metazoa; phylum Arthropoda; class Collembola; order Symphypleona; family Sminthurididae; genus Sminthurides; species Sminthurides aquaticus. The sequence goes on from CAJQTT010000001.1 coordinate 3,482,492, forward strand.
CGTAAAACTTTTCCAGCCTCTTCTTCCTATCTTCAATCTCTTAGCCCTCTCTGAATTTTTCTTTTCTCTTCTCTTAGCAGCTCTATCTGCGAGTGCAACATGATTTTCTTTCTTTGTCTCAGTCTTTTCTCCCTTTCCCCGCTCTGCTTTTTCTCACTTCCCATCCACAGCTCTCAGCCGAACTTCTTGACTGGCTTGTTTAATTTGAAATAGCAGGCACGTTATGCTTTTGGCGCGTGAGGGAAAGAGCAAAGTCTCACTCCGTTTTCCTCTTTCTCTCTCTCATCTTTTGACTTGTACATACTTGCTAGTGGCGGAAGCTTCTCCTTTACCCGTTTTGTATTTTTTCATCCTTGACTTGAAGCTGTGGGAGGATTCTCTATTCTTTTGTCCATAAGAAGAAGGAGATGCATCTCACACGTGTGAGTGTGTGTCGTTCTCCTTCTCCTTGTGTCTTTCTTTCTCGGGGAAAGCGACTCCAACTCCGAACGACTACCTACTCCGTAAATCCGTACATTTCTTGGGAGAAATAGGGAGCGGTAGAGAGTGAGTGTTTGAGAAGGTTGGTTGGTAAGTAGGAAGGATGGAGTTGGATGAGGGTAGAAGCAGGTTTGGTAGGGAAAAGGATTCCATACGAATATGCTTCATCTATGTCGTAGTTACCGGGCTTAGCTCACTCATTCCATCAGAGTGGATGTTGTTAGTATTCACGTCAAGCCACAGCCACTAGCTGCCTAGGCTGGTTCAACTTCTTGGACAAACCATATACTCTGTGGGAGTAGGGCTCGGAGTCAATCCTCAATCCTCCAAGCTTACACGAAGCAAGGCATTTTCCCTCTACTTCCTGCACGCTTTTCTCTCTCTCTCTCTCTCTCTCTCTCTCTCTCTCTCTCACCAACTCAATTTCTCCCAAGTATCTATCTCTAACCCTTCTTTTTGCTTTCTGGGGGAGCTGAGATGCCTCTTCCCTTTCTTACTCATCCTCGTCACTTGGATACTTGCTCTATATACTCCTTTTGCCGGAAGAGAAAGAGGGAGAGTGAATGTCTAGTTGAAATTTAGGGATGTAATATACTCTATTGATTTTGACATAAAATTGATATCATCAAAATTTTTGTTGCAAAATTTTCTACTTGAGCTCCAATCCATAGGAAAGCCATCCACTTCACTGTCCCACCATTACCTTCCCAAATGCCTTCGCATTAAATTTTACCTTTATTCAATCAAATATTTAGCCATTTATTTTCATTGTTAATTTCCGCAGCCTCTTACGCGTTTCGCTCATCGACCTCCATCCTATACCCTCATGCAACGTTTAGATCATGGAGACGTGAGGCGAGGCGGCTATTTCTGGAAGTAGCATTTAAAATATTTTCCACATCACCCTTTGATTAATACTCTGACCAAGATATTGAGACAGCTTGGACATGCGGGTTTAGTTGAGTTAGTTTTTAGCTTCAGCTCAAGTCTTTCCTCAAGCATGCCCTTCCCTGCATCATTTCAAAGTACTGCAGTTCAGCTCGGTCAATTCCTCATCCTGCTTTCACTTCTGCCTTTCTGGAACTTGCTTTAGGAAAAGGTAAATGAATTGTCAAAAACTTTTCCTTATCAATCACATTGCATTTTCAATTTCTCTCTCTCTCTCTCTCTCTCTTGCTCATTCGAGGTCGTATTCTATCACTTAGAAATTCTCGACACACGTTCCTAGTTCCTAGTTGTCACCCAACCTCTTGAAATCCCCTCTCAACCCACCTGTCATCATTTTATCTCTTCTTTTTCAGAAGCGAACGTGGATTCAAGTTTTGTGGCTCTCTTAGCTTTCTTTTTTATTTCATCTCCCTTCCTCTTACTTATTTCTTTCGCGGCTTTCTTGCTTCAACGCCATCTTCTCTATCTCTGTTCTCGTTTTGTTAGCCTGAACGAAGAAACCACACGGGATTTAGTAGCACTTTCTTCCCTATATGCTTCTTCCTCAGACAGACCGTGTTGAGTAAATTTTTCCAATTTCATCAAAAAACCTCGACTGGTAGCTCCAAGCCAGCCGCAATAACATGCCTTCTTTAATCACATTAATTCAAAGGAGGGGAGCCACTTCTCATTCCGCCCAACATGACAACATTCAATCACCGGCCATACAAACAATCTCCTACTGGTTTCTTTCACTTTCTTTCTCTCCATCTGCTCTGCAATTTATATTAAAATTATCCTCTTGGTTTTCTACGCCCTGTCCTCCTCTTAATCCTTCCACTCTATCTCCCTAGTTTTCTTCCTCTTACTGGGCTCTCTTCATCCTTGTAACACACTTGCCCTTTAGATTTAGATAGAAGATGGACCGGAGTTGGATGGAGGACAGGGGTGGGGGAAGTGTTTAGCGGAGAGTCCGGGTGAGATAGATGGATGTCAGGGCTGTGGGTTTGTTGGAGTCTATTTCCTTGTTCCTTTGTGTTGTTGTAGCCGAAAAAAATGGATACAGAAAAAGGAGACATGGCATGGGGCGCTTTGTATAGTGGTGCTCTGTGAGTTGGTTTGGTTTAGGTTTTGTTGCTTTTGCTAGCCATAGGCTGCCCTGGAATTTTCATCACAGCTTGTTTTTCTTTCATCTCCTATCTTAATGTTTGCCATCTCAAAAACACTTGTTCTCATCTCGTTCTTGTTTTGCTACAAGATCTCTAAAGGCAAGCAAGAAAAAAACTGAATCCGCGGCGTATCACTGCCAGAAACAGTTGATTCTGCCTGTTCCGTGCCTCGTGTATTTCCTTCTTTTGAAATGTTAGACTAACACGAAAGTTTTGGTCTCTGATCTGGAGATGAGATTTGAATAGCCGACAATTGTTTTCTCTCACGCATCGCTCTGTAATACTCAGTTGGGATACGGGGACGGTGAAATGTCCCTTTCACATGGTCAGGGTCCCCCATTGCTATAGAATTTTACAGGTTTTGTATATTTACCATACAGACCTCTTCCAACCTCTTTTCCCTCACTCAAGTACAATCACCTCTTCTGCCAGTAATTACTCTTGAGCCGTCCACGACATTTATAATGCATGAGATCCCAGTCAATTGAATACTTAATTCCATCTGTGTAGCCAATCCCATCTCATGAGCCTTTATAGCTTGGAGCTTCCCAATTAGTATCCTTTATCCCGTCTCATATTTACCCACTTGCCGCCCCGTTACAAGCTACATAATTGTTCGCGTACCACATATTTATGGGCTGGAAAAAGGGAAGGAGGTTGGGGAGAAAGGAAAGAAAGTACAAGATTATTAAAGAAGAGTATATCCATTCTGTTTCCATCCAACTTGTTTGGTCTTTGCTCTTCCGCCAAATGACATTTTACTCTTGGTTGGTAACAGGAAGGATAGCATTTTCTCTTGAACCTCCGGCTGGTTTAGATTACGCAGAAGGGGGATTTTACCAATTTTCCATCTTTTGTCTGCTGCATCTTAAAATGGCAGTGTATCTCCTCTAAATTTGGCATTTCCGAGCTCATTCTCTTGAAGCCGCCCCACCCTGGACAGGAATTCCCCTTTCTCCTCCTTCTAACATTATCATCCTAATAGTCGGACTTTGTTTTAAAATCCCTTCCGCTACCGATCTCGTCATTTTCTTTTCAAAGTTGAACTTGAACATCTACCCGAATACAAGCTGGGTCGGCTTTAAAACTTGTTAGCTTCAGCAACTTGAGTTTCCCCGAGTAAGAATTTTACTTTTTCTCTCAGTTCATGTTGTAGTTAGGGCTGGAAAGAGGATGGGGGAGAAGGGGGGTTTTGAAACTTTCTCTTCATTTCTCTCTTACTTCTTCCTAGTTTACAATCACATTTTACCTAAATGTGAAACAACTTTCATCACCTAATTCAAATCCGTTATCTCTTTCTTTCCTCTCTTCCCTGGCTTTCTATCCCTGTCTCTTCAGATGGTCGGACTTTCTCTTCCTGCCCCTCCGTCTTCCCTCTTTTGTTGAACGGAACGCACAAAAAAGTATGGAAGGAAAACTAAGTTAATAGTCACGGCGGAGAGAGTTGGGAATGTGCTCTGCCCGTGGTTATCCGTTCACGTTTCAACCGTCTCTTCCATCAAGACCACGTCTGAATGGACGGATACTGTAATTAATTTTTATCTCGTTGAAATTCTCCTCAAGCCGTAGCCTACATTTTTGCATGATTCCCCTAAAAACAACACTTAGCATATGCCTCTCTCTCCTTGATGATTTTTTCAGCAATGTCTTTTTACTTTCTTGTTCCTCCTTTCTTCCCGCATTCTCCATCTTAGCTTCTTATTTTACTCCCTCGTTTTGCCCTTTACCCCCGAACCTTTCTTTTCACTTTCTTCTTCACTTCTACCTTTTTATGCACGTGTGTATAAAATCCTGTACCTGCTACTCTCTAGAGTTGTTAAATTTTTTAAATCCCTAGTTCCTCTTCCAGGAATCTCTTTGAAGTCTTTATTGAAAGCATACATTTTTCTCAAATTTCATGCACGCTCTTTGCCCTATTCCACAAGCTTTCACAGCCAGACTGATTTATATTCCACGACAAATGCACTCACTCATTTCCCTTTTTCCTCTAAACATTGTGTCAGTCTCCTATACCTCCGCTCAAGGAGATGGTCTTTCTCAAGTCTCAGAGCTTTCAGGCATCCTTTTTTCCCCCAGCTCCGGACCACCTCTCAATATCATGTTGAATGATTTAGCATCCATTAGAAAATTTCCCAAGTATTTTTTTTCAAGAGAATATTTTTCCAGACCTTCAATTAAATATTCCATGGTTTCCACTTTCCACACGGAAGAATACATTTCCTTTTTCTCGATCTTGAAATGTCTTCCACACATTTCCACGTGTCCTCTCCACTCACTACTCACTCTTTTCGGTCGGGCTCAGGATTCTGGAAAATGATGGTGACTTTCTCCAGGCTCTCCCTCATTCCCACACCTGTGTCATTCATTCGCTTTGAAGGTCTATATTATCATGCATGTATACTTAAAATCTTGGCTGAGGATCAGAAGAGGGGAGTGAAGAGGCTTGTTGACGGTTCGTCCTTGAGGCGGAAATATCTGTCCTCTTCAGATGATGATGCATCTGGCAATGATTCGGACCCGAACAACATTTTTCCACATCTTCCATAGACGAGAGGTATTTAAGGGGTTGGGAATCTCGGGATTAACTCTCCCAGCTTTCCCTCCTGCATCATCTAAAATATATGTGGACGTAATTACGGTACGGAAATATAAACCCTTCCAGCTCTAATTTTCTAATTGACTCAGCCCTTCGAAGAATACATTGGGGAACTGTTAATGAGAGAATTCAGCGGACGCAACCAACCTTAAACAAGTATCCCGCTTTACGCCTTAGCCCTGCCTGAATGTTGAAACCCGTCCCCAGTCTCCCCTCCTGAGAAGAGTACGCTGCCGTACTTTTCCCTTTTGCATTCACTCCCTCGTCATTTTCTTTTCACTGCCTACTTATACTACGCCCTTATCGTTTATCGCTCCGCATTCTAACTTTCTCTGCATGCACTATGGATAGCCCCTAATTTTGGATACAGTCTTGCTGGAATGTTGTAGCTTACTTTTTCAAGTACTGAGCGTACTGGGTTGGTTAAAGCATTGCAGCCTTCCAGTTTACGTCAATCTTTTACCCGGAAGATATCCCCGTGTGTACATTTACGCCCGATCTCTCATCATTATTCCCACAGCTTCCTAATTACCTTTTATCCTGGATTGGGAAGGGAGGTGAAAGTAGGGATAATGGGACGTATTTGAGGGATGTATGTCCTCCACATACTGCATACGGTAACAGTATGAGCTAGTTTTCGTCCTGGATGTTATTACTGGAGTTGGGTTTGAAGTTGGGGAAAATAGGGTTGACTGCGATGATCATGTTTACTGACGCTGTCGGTTTATGCTGGTGCCTGATTATGGAGCTGTAGCTGTGCTGTAGTAGCATATACTGGCATTTTAAAATTGACAGGTGAACAGATCTTTGATAATAACATGGAATTTAATTTCTGTTTCTTAGGAATTCGCAAGTCTTACAAAGGAGCTGAATCAAGCGCGGGAGCAACTTTTGGAGCGTGAAGAAGAAATCTGTGAATTAAAGGCTGAGCGAAACAATACGAGGGTAAGTAGAAAGACGGGAAGGGTTCACATTAATCGCTTAATGTCTCTAATATGCACTTCATTACCACCCCCCTCACCTATTCCAGCTCCGCTTTCCCATTATCTCCAATTCACAAACTTCTTCCTTGAGCTCTTCAAGCCGAAATCCCCCTTCTGTTTAAGCAGTTGAGGATGGAAAATTTAACAAACTTTCTCTTTTCACTATATTATCTTTTCATAATTTTAATCAGTGCATGCCACACTCGTAAAATCTATAGCTATGAGCTTAAAGTTAAGTACCCATTCACGGACTGCTCAATCGCTAACCGTACGCCACCCTCTGCCTATTCTTTCTCTTTTTGGAGTCAGCTATTTAAAAAAATTCTAAATTCACTTCATTTTCTTCTCACTTCATCCCCCCTTCTGTAAGCTGCATACCTTTTAACTAGTTAGCCAGTCCAACCCCTCCTTCCAAACTTAAACTAACTAATGGATTTTACTTGTTATTGAGCAATCTACCCTACCCATTGACTCCTTTCTACCATATTTTCTCTTTTAACCGCGATAACCCTTTTCCCTCCGCTCCGTCTTATTAGACAAAGAACAAGGGGCGATTCTAAGGTGATGCGGAGGTAAGATGTTACTGTGGGGGTGGTGAAAGTGGCTCAGTTGGTGGCATTTGATCTTGGACTTGGCGTTTTTTTGCAGAAGTATTTGTTAAAGAGGCAAAAATTCATTGCGTTTTCTATACGTGTTCCAGCTCCTCCTTGAACACTTGGAGTGTCTTGTATCCCGACATGAGAGGTCCTTGCGGATGACCGTGGTCAAGAGGCAAGCGGCAGCTCAATCTGGAGTTTCATCTGAAGTGGAAGTGTTGAAAGCCCTTAAATCTCTTTTCGAGCATCACAAAGCTCTTGACGAGAAGGTATGTTGTGTGCAAGTTATAATTCATTATATATAAAAAAATTAGGCTTATGCAGGGTACAGGATATGAATTTTTCTTTCGTGTGCTTTCTCTTTACTTTTTTTCACTGTACTCCTATCTCTACTTTTCCACAATCTCTCTCCATTCATCCTCACACAATCATCCCTGTCCTCTGCTAATCTTTATTGACGGCAACAAATCCGTAAAATTCTACTCTTTCTGGCTCTCTCTTCACCTCATCTTCACGTTTACCAATCTGCTTTCTCTTCCAAGCCCGTATGTGTCTCTTAGCCCTTTGTTTCCCGTCCCCTGCTATTGTACAATCTGATTTGAGCGGGCTTAAGCATATGAACTCCAGGTGAGATGTTTTCCTTGAAGAGGGACCGGAGACAAATCACATGCTCCATATATTTCCATCCTGCTTTTCATCCTCCATTACCCGCCTCGTCTCGAGGTCAAAGACAATGAGTTATGAGAGCAATAAATGCATACCACCATGAGCTGAGCATCTGCCAGTTCCCCGTTTCTTATCTTGTCTTTTTCGGAGATTTACCTTCAGCTTTTCCTCTCCCTTTAATTCTTTCAGTTACGCCCTACATCATGGCTCCTGACACCATATGCTCCTCTCTCTTATTAATTATGAGGAGGCGGAAAAGGAAAAATTCATAATTTCTCTTGAAACATTATTATTATTATTCAGCTTTATTGCTCCCTTGCTTGCGTCTTCTGATTCTACATCCGCATCAGTTTTCCTCTTAACGTTTAAACTAGAAGCTCTGCTCTGTCCTGGTTATGCCATGCCATCCTACCGAACCGAAAATAATCGGTCATCGGCAATATGAGACCAGCGGCTATTGGTTGGAAATTGGGGACCGGGAAATTTGATATTTTGACGAGATAGGATTAAAGCTATACTCTTGTTCATAATAAACTTGCAAGTATATATCAAACATATAAAATGTATGTTTAACGTTATACATACGAACCTTGGGGTTGGGAGAGAGGTTGTGCGGTATTTCTAAGGAGTTTTCATATCTGCCGCATCCGAGCGGTATTCTTCTGCCGTTTCAACTTTTCTTGCATGAAGCATTCTTTGATGAGCACAAATCGATCTCTCCTCTTGCAATTTAAACGTGCTTTGTCTGCTTTCCTTCTGCCAAGTCGTATCCCATTGATAAAGGTTTCTCCGCTCGCCATTTATCTACTTTCCTCCGCTTTCATCAGCCGGTAGGATGGGTGGGTAGAGGATATGGTTGTTAGCGTGGGGAAAGGTAGTAGGATGGGTGTAAAGATAGGGAAAGAGTTATATAAGGTGTAAAAACCTTAGGTACCTCTAGTTGAGGGAGAGAGGGGAGAGATTGAGTTTAGAAATGAGAATAAAATTTCCAACTTTTTCTTTTCAGCTTCATCTTTTTCGTTAGCCTTCTCTTCCCCACCCTCTTATCTTTTCTGTATACATCGGGAGTTCAGACAAAGGATTATATTCAGGACGGGATCAGGGAATAGATCAGTCCCCTACTCCATCTTAATGTTGGCGACAACACACCCTCACAGGCATGAAGCATCTTGGAAGCTTAAAACTCATATTTTTCTACCTTTGAATAGTTTTTGAGTCCAACGCAAACGAGTCCCGAGCGTCTCATTCATTTTCGTGGCCACAGAGCCCATATCCCTCGTAGAATTTGTCCCATTCCCTCCTCCAGCCAGGAGCTATAACATTTGCCTCATCCTTCTTGTCTCCGGCTTGGTTTGAGCTGTGCAAGACTTCTTGGAGGGTTTCTTTTGAAAAAATGCAGAAGTAGCTGAGCTAAGCGCAGAAACTGATACTGTCATCGGCCATGGCACCGTAACCTATGAAGGGAATCCAGAAGCTCTTTCCTACACACACAAGCACACACATTTCTCTCATATTCTTCCTCAGAGTTCAAGGATTCACAACAAGTAGTGGTCTGATTGATGCTCTCACGGCTTTCATCGCTACCTCATCCTCTCATCCAAGCCTCTAGCTTCTCATAAAATTCAGTTTCCATTTTTCTCTGCCTGTCAAAGGCTCCACAGCTACCCACAAGTCCGCCTTCTCGTGACTAATAATCACCAAAAGGCTCATCATTCAAGAGGCGGACCCAAATCACACTCTTACACTCGTTCCATTCAAAAAAGGCTGTTTACAAGTTTTTGGGGCGTGTGTCCGGTGTAGCCCAGCTCAGGAGAGACGATCCTTTGAATTGGGATTGCTGCTGCGCAATCCAAAAACTTAAGAATCATCCGTGTTTTCTGTTTCCTTGAAGAACCTTACTCAAACTCCTCTTCGGAATAAGTTACCCGGAAAAGATGCATCATTTTCTCTCTCTTTCCATCTATCTCTTCTTGGCCCCTACTTTTGTATTCCACATGAATTTTTACTGACATGTCTCTAAATGCATGCATGCAGTGCAGCTTTCACTCTCTCCATATCCCTCTCTTAGCATCTCGTTTCAATGTCCTCGTGTAGAGTTGGATTTATTGCTATCCTTCTATAGCTTGTTCCTTCCCACCTCTCGGATCCTTGATCCTATGCTTATTTGAATCTTTCTTTGTATTTTCCCGTTTGCTTCCTTTCCGTACATCTTGTAGGAATGAGTGTAAATAAGTTGTCAATCAAAATCTAAAGCTTCCAATCCATTGCGTTCCCCTCTCCCCGGCTTGCAATTCATCTGATTCTTCCGCTCCGACAGACAAGTTTGCCTTTTACAGCTTTACCTAGAGCATGTGGCTGCCTACCTACTGCCTAGGTGCTAGATTTATTTCTCTCGTCCCTAGCAATTTGAAATTTTCTTCCTTCTGCGTACTTTCTACCGTACTTTGCGTGTTATGCACAAGAAGATTTCTCTGTCTCCATATATATGCTCTTCTGACAAATTTCAACTTATCCTATATCAACTTTTTCTTTTCTTTGCAGGTTCGCGAAAGGCTAAGAGTTGCGCTCGAGCGTGTATCCCAACTGGAAGATGAACTTTCCCAAAACAAAGAAGAGGTAAGAAAATAGTTTTTCTCTCGATCCAAGTTTCTATTACAGGTAAAATTCAGCAACAGAAACACCTCAATTTTCTTCATCCGCCACCATCCTTGGCATTCGTTGTCTATGCGGAAGCCTTTCCACCGGCCATCATTGTGGTGAAAGTTGGCTGGGGAAAGAAGGATTAGAATAGGGTGGAGACTTTACCAGGCTATTGCAGAGATGCAGCACTAGGTTTTAGTCTTGGAAGGAGCTCTTCTCTTCACAGTCTCGGACTACATTTCCTTGTTTTGCCTTGATTATTAAATCATGGATAGACATAAAAGTCACGAAGGAGATGTTAGCTTAAGTGAGTTAGAGAAGATTAGTATGCAAATAGGTGGAAGAGTTGGTTATTTTCTTCTCTCTTTCCTCATCTCTTTCCTCCAGCACGGAGTTGTACGAAATTATGGACAGTGTAGAGCAAGGTAGGATTCCATTTATGTGAGCTCTACAGAGAAGCGCCGTCCTTGCGGACATTTCTCCACATTTTAGAAGGGACTGAGAAAGAGATCGCTGCTGCTGCTCCTAGAACACGTGTTTCCATCGTTCCACAGTTGTTACTGCACTGCAGCCCTCTATTACTTTAGGTGTTATACGTAGTTCCGGAAGTACAGGGGGGGATATAGATGTAGAGAAATCCCAAGTCTGTAGATTAGGACTTCCGATTATACAGATGTGCGTGGAAGCTGTATTGGATTTCAGTGAAAGTCTACGTGTGTAAATCTCATTAGTATAGCGCTTGAACAAATAGAGTTATGAGTAGGTATTAGGTATGACATTAGGGAGCGAAATGCTGAAATCGTATTTCTTGAATAGTTTAGAGCTAGCTAGACTGACTGCTGTATACGTACACATAATGAAGCGCAGCGAAAGAAATTTCGTCCATTGTATATGCAAATAGAAGACCCTTAAAGGATTCTCTCAATTCCTGAATTGCTTCCGCCGTCATACATTTTTGGCAGTTAACCTTAAAATATACGTTTCTTTTCATCCTTAGTTGCATCAGCTCAAGAGCGGTAGAGCGGCGGAGAAATCTAAAGAGAATGGGGAAACAGAATTATCAGAAGCAAACCGAAACCTTATTAATCAAGCAAAAGTTAGTGAATCTATAAAATATTATATTTCTTGAGATAATAATTCCTTGTCACTTGCCCCTTCCTAATCCGTAGTTAATCATTCTCGTGTCTTTGTTATCTTCCAGAGAGTATCGAACGGCTCATTGGAGTTGGACGGAGATCTCTCAAAACTTGCTGACTTACAAAACGCTCTTGACAAGCAGGTAATTTATTTCATTCCTAATTATCGGATAATCTTTGCCGTAATTTGTGAGCATGGTACGAGATGACACATGGATTTAACCGATTTTGTAATGCATTGTGATATTACAGAATAGCGAATTGAATGCAGCTCAACGAAGGGCCAACGAATTGAGCAGCCGTATATCTGAACTCGAAGAAGCATTGAGCAGGACTCAAAGGGAGCTGGCTCGAGCACAAGAAAATAATGTGAAATTGCAAAGAGATTTACGGGAAAATCAGGCTCAGAAAGTTGATCAGGTACGTGTACTGGCGGCCTTGTGTAGTAAGACTTCTGGTCTATCCTACTCGTATCATATACTAGCATTTTTAAGACTGTTTTACTTACATCCCTGTTGTCGGATCTCAACTATGTAGTAAGGACTAAGGCAAAAGGTTCTTTCAGAATTTACAAGGCTTACCAGATCTTACATTTGACTGAAAGGAGTCAGCTAGCTCGCTAGCCATCATGCAGAATTACACACGTATTCCTGGCAACCTCATTATTCCCGAGTATTCCTTTTATTTTCATTTCGGGGAACGAGAAGCGTAGCGAGTAGAGCTAATACGGAACATGCACTTTCTTCTTCTCGCCCGTTCCTCCTTCCTTTTATGCGATTTTCGGGCAGCAAAACAATCTCAAGTTGCTTTTAGATGGAATTGCTTAATCTCATTCCTAGGCCAGCTACTCTTTGGATACAAAAAGCATTTCGGCTGGATCGAAGCCCTTTTTAGAATTCTCAGTCCTAGCTAACAATTTTGCTTTATTGGTCACTGGGAGAAATGTATTGGCCCTTCCTTAAATTCGTATTTCTTAGGGCTTACAACTTGATCCTTCAATTCAGATACCATCTTTCCCCCTTTTTTCAATTGCATCAGTAAAAAGTTCAGCGATGTATGTTTATTATTACGTTCCTCCTCTTTCCTTCTGCAATAATAATCGGAACTGACCCCTGTTCCGACCAATCTTTCCTCAATTTTCGAAAAAGTAAATGTGTTCAAAGCTAGTTTGCCTTCATGGCTTGAAGTTAATTTACTCCCTTAGCTTATGATACCGTAGTAACGTATCATGTTTGCACAATTAAAGAAGCACAAGTTTCATGAACTCACTCTCATAATTTGGGGAGCTAATTGCTTCTTATCAGAACTATCGAGGGCTACTGGCTGCTCATTAGTGGGCTACTCAAATGTTCCATAGCTGGCCCAAGTTATCTTACGAATTTAATGAAGCTATGCATTATTTTGTTAAATTTAATTATTCTGTTTTAATGATACAGGAGGAGAGGATCGCTACCTTGGAAAAGCGTTATTTGAATGCCCAGAGAGAATCTACCTCGCTTCATGACCTTAACGAAAAATTAGAGCAGGAGCTGCAGCATAAGGAAGCTCAGCTGAAGCTCCAGGAAGAAAGAACTCGAGCAACGGTAGAAAAATTGGAACTATCGGACCAAAAGCTAGCTCAGTTCTCCAAGATGCCCGACATGGAAGAAGAATTGAAGCAGAGACTGCATGCCCTGACTCAGGTAATGAAATCCGAGATTTATTATAGTATGAGTACGAGGAACATGTACTTGATACAATTACTTTTTCCCTATGTTCATTAATTGCAACTTCTGAACGATTTGTAATAGGCTCAAGAACGGCACGGGTCTGCCGAAGAACGAATTGCACGCCTTGAAGCTCAGCTGGAGGAGAAGAGCACGGAATTAGTCAGGCTTAACCAGAGACTCCGAGTGAATGAAGATCATAATTCCCGACTATCTGCTACTGTTGATAAACTGCTTGGAGAGTCGAATGAACGTTTGCAAGTTCATTTACAGGAAAGGATGCACGCTCTCGAGGAAAAGAATGCGCTTACACAAGAGCTTGATAAGACACGCAAGTTCCTCGAAGAGTTACAGACTGAGAAAGTAAGTAATCATGGGATATTTCATGATCGTGACGGACAAAGGATAAACTAACGAGTTCCTGTCATTATTCCAGTCCGAGTTGATGAAAGAGGTGACCAAAGCAAGACTGGAAGTTGATGGTTGTAAGAGGCAGTTGTATCAGCAAGAGATTGCCTACAACATACAGCAGACAGAGGCCCTCACGAGAAGTTTGAGTCCGACGCCAGCAGAAACAAATTTCGTACGTACTAGCAGTCACTCTAGTTTTGAAACGCACTCTTTGCCGAGACGGCTTCCGAAGCATCGCCTTGACGAAGATGCTTCCAAGGTTCGTTAGTTGCTTCGGTAGTTGTAGCTTGTTTGATTTGTGTTAGAGCGTAGGCATGTTCCAATTAAAATTTCGAATTATTCCCCGCAACAAACATACAGGTCCGATCTACTTTACAGGAGATGGTCGAGTGGGACGTCAATCAAGCGCAACATCTCGCCAACATTCAGCAAGGATACGACTTAAGTGATGCAGAAGCTGATGACTCTGAAAGTATTTTCTCAGTGGCAGATGTTTTATCCCCATCCCAACAAACTGATGCGCAGACGCTCGCTTTGATGCTGCAGGAACAGCTAGATGCTATTAATAATGAAATCCGCTTGATTCAAGAAGAGAAACAGAATACAGAAATACGCGCAGAGCAACTGGAATCTAGGGTTGGATCTATTGAGCACGTCAATTTGCTGTCTCGTAGAGGTATGTATGACCGTGCTATGTCGCCGCCGCTGAGTGGAAGAAGCTTGGAAATGGGTGGCAGAGGCCTTGATAGACCCCCATCGCCACCATTGAGTGGTCGCTCTACTCCAAGATCTAATCCCTCACCTCACCGTGATTACCTCCATAAATTCCATACAGTAAGTGGAATAATAGGTTCCAGATTTGCTCAAACACCGATTCAATTTCTTAATTGTGCTTTATTTATTATTTCAGGTTCCAGCATCTCTTTCTCCAGCCACGTTTTATTCAGCCCCAGGTCAAATGAGCGAATCCGTAGGCCCTTCACAAATGTATCACCAAAGTAACCTCACAATGCCTGACATGGGATTAGCGATGGGAATGAAACCTGAAGCTAGTCCTCCAACTCCCCGCTCTTTGCGTTTCATGCCAAATAGTTCGGGCCCATCTTACGGCCAAAGTACGGAAGAACTTAGAAGAGTTGGGCCAATGTCTACTGGTAACTACATGTCGCATGATAACCCTGGATCACAAAGCTATCAGGGCACACCAGGTTCGTACGGAAGCCAAGAAAGGGGTTCTCTAGGAGGAATGAGTGGAAACACCACTGCCGCTAGCATCGCTGCCGCTAAGAAGAAGGGTATTAAATCATCACTAGGACGACTTTTTAGTAAAAAAGAAAAGGTAATTTTTATTCAGTCCGAGTCAAATATGCAAAGTAATGACCATTGACGTCACCCGGCATATGATTTTATGCTGCTTTTAGGCCAAGGGTAAAGATTCTTTAATGTACGACCAAGGAGGTTTTGAGAGCGAAAGTTCCGTTGCCAGCGAGTGTATTCCAACTCCTGTTGTGAGCACAACTAGTCTTCCTAGCTCTCAATCTTCCATCAACCCTCCCATGTTAACGGCCAAGGCAGATTTTGATAGGAGAAAGAAACGTAAGACTAAGTTGCTATCAGAAGCCATGAAAGCTGGAACTCCTTTCGCTTTATGGAATGGTCCTACTATTGATGCATGGTTGGAGCAATGGGTTGGAATGCCCGCCTGGTATGTGGCAGCATGTCGAGCAAATGTCAAGTCAGGGGCTATCATGAGTGCACTTAGTGATACAGAAATTCAAAGAGAAATTGGAATAAGGTACGTATGAACTATTTATTTCTTCCAAATCAAAGTGTACTGGGTGGAATAATTCAGCACAATGCATTTCTTATTTTACAGCAACCCGTTGCATAGGCTTAAACTTAGGCTTGCGATTCAAGAAATGGTGTCCCTGACAAGCCCATCAGCACCCACGGCCTCCAGGTTGGCACACTTGGCATTCGGTGACATGAATCATGAATGGATAGGAAATTCTTGGTTACCATCATTAGGTTTACCACAATACCGAACTACTTTCATGGAGTGTTTAGTTGATGCCCGTATGTTGGATCATCTGACCAAAAAAGATCTTCGCACGCAACTCAAAATGGTCGATGCATTCCACCGGTAAGAACTCCAGTTGCACACTGATAATTGTGCTGGAAGAAGATGTTGCATACTCTTTATTTTTAAATGTTCCTGAACTTCTAATTAATAGGAACAGTCTCCAGTTCGGCATTGCGTGTTTAAAAAGGTTAAACTATGATCGGAAGCTACTAGAGGAGAGAAGAAGAGCTTGCGAAAACGAGAACACGGACTTACTAGTGTGGTCTAATGAGCGAATTATGAAATGGGTACAATCTATTGGTCTTAAAGTAAGTCCTTTTTGAAACTTTTCTCTACTTGAACTACCTTCGAAAATCTCCTCAGAATCTTAGTGAATGTAAGTCATCATTTATAATGTGTATTGTTGCAGGACTACGCATTTAACCTCCAAGAATCAGGTGTTCATGGAGCTCTAATAGCTCTTGATGAGAACTTTGATCATAATGCAATGGCCCTAGCGCTTCAAATTCCTTCGCAGAACTCGCAGGTAAGGGCTTGAAATCTTTGTACCAGAATTTTATTTGGCATTTGGTAAAGAAGCTTAATGTCAATTCTGATTTTTTTCAGATACGGCATGTATTGGAGTTAGAATTTGGTAGTCTTCTTACTATGGCCGATAGAGGTGTTGGTATATCTGATCCATCTTGACCCATAAGGATGGCTCAAGTGTAGTGTGGAAGAATACTCATCTAAATTTTTTTACTCTACGTGATTAGCCCATCCTTAAGAAACGTAAATGTTTTGGACGTAGTACAACTTACGGAAACAACCAAAGAAGTCTTTACAACCGTTTTGAATGTCACGATGAGCAGCAGTGTGTGTTTATATGTGATAATTTTATTCAGGAAATTTCGTGACACCGTGAAGTATTATCTGTTACTTATGAATCATACAAGCTGACCCAATCGTGTACCGCCACCGGATAGTTGAAGCTACTTTTAATGTGTTTCGACGTTGGATCATCCTGTGCAAGTAGTGTTAAACCGAACAAGATTTACCGCCTCCCGTCTTTCGGGTGTGTGTTCCATGAAAACTAATTGATAATAAGCATGAGAGATACTAGATCTTCCGTTTGACTGTATAGTGAGCTGAGGTGGCGACATATGCAATGTTTTTCAACATCTCAGTTCATAAATGGTGCAACAGTTTTCGTCATGGTTATCATCATCGCAGTCTTCAGTTTGAAATATGCCTTATAGCAGCAAGAGCACGCAAAGAATCAAGAACAGTTTTGTTTCCAACTGTGTAAAAATAGTGTTTGTTGTTCGGCAGTTTAAATTGAGCTCAAATTTTCGACCTTTCTTTAGCATAATATAATTTGGGTAAGCCCCTATGGTTTCAAGGAGCCGTTATTACTGTCCAGGTTTCTCCTCGCAGGGATATGGAATGCATGAGCAAATTAAGTTTAAATTCTATATTTTTTTGGATCATGATAGCAGCCAATATGATATTCTCCTGAATGCACTGCAGCTTATGTGTAGCCCACTGCATGTTCCAGTTACCTTTTCAAGATAATGGTTTTATTGCAGCTAACATCTTTTTTCAGCTCCGAACTCGGTTAAGAAAATGATTGTACTGTGCCACAAAGTAGACCATCGACCAGCTGTTTCCCATTTTTCAGTAGTTAGTCCGCTTGATTTGAGTGTTGACATGATGCCTAAGTCAGAATTAGCAAGGAATAAGAGTCTAGTTTCATTAGAAGACCTGTTATTTTTTCTTGATTTCAGAATGATGCTAGAGAAACGGGTGCCATGTTGACTGTACGCAGCAGTCTCTGGGTTCGAGAGAGTGTCATATTGAGGCTTGAAAGATTGTAAACATCTTTTTACGTTGGCCATAGAGCATAGTCGATTGTGATAATTAATTAATGGAATGTTGGATTTGTTTGACTGTATGCAGTTCACCCTACGCCATTCGGTGTATTAGCAAGTACAAACTGTAGCCATTGCGAATCGAGAGTTAAGGTACCCCTCGTCTAGAATACTACATGGCGTCGGTATCAGGGGAGAGATGATGATGAGAATACTTCAATTTTATTAGTTTGCCATTCAATATTTTATAAGCATGTTACATGCATCCCAGAGTTTAAGTTGAGCTTAAAGTTATATTTAAGAATTGGAGTTCTTAAGGTCCTATCCCGATGAGAGATCGTCGTGAATGTTGTCTATGAATCTGGTCGTTGATATTAGTATCCCTCAAGTGCTTTATTCCTATTTTTTTTAAATGGTTGTCGTAAATATTATTGTGCTTATCTGAACTGGTTTGCATACTTGGATATCGTGCGATTGCCGATTTATAGTTACATAGCGGTTATGCATTTGATTAGAATTTGGTTTAGTTATTGCATGCTACGATTTTTAGTTCCTGGATGCACAACGAATGCATAATTTGTAGTAAGGAGTAGCTAGTTAAAGCCGCCAAGCGTTTGATTTGTTCATGCAAGCTGTTCACACAGAAACAAACTCTACACACAGCTACACCCGCAGCAATGTTTTGCCGGCTCGAGTCACATAACTTCTTACGGGATCACTAAGTATCAATTAAGCTTTACTTTCTAACATGACTGTAAATGTTGTTACATTTACCATAAATGAGCGATACATCCCTCTTCTTACGATAGATGATGTATGGATTTTTTATATAAGACTTATAAAGATTATCATGTTTTTACACATACATAAGAGAAATGCAACAACAGGTACCTTAACTTATCCCCAAGTTTTACACGAATTACGATTTTATTATTCTACATAATTGTTTTGTTCACTATTCGTTTCCTAGTTTCATATCGCACTGCCAAATTTGTTTTCCGCTTGAAAGCATTTTTTGTACTAGAATTAGTTTTAGAATTAGAATTAGAATTAGAAGAAGTTTAACAGAAGAATGATACTGTAACGTAATGTCGATAGCTAAATCCAGATGCCGCATAATTTCGATCTATCTGTTTTACTTTTATTTATTGCACTGTAAATTCAACGAATGTCGTAGACATTAGTAACCAAGTCGTGTATGTTTTACGTTTTGTATTAAATTCACAGATTACATCGCACTTTTATGGTTTTCTTTATTTCATTTTTCAGTACACTTGAATGTCGAGAAACTGTTAACCTTACATTGCAAATGATGATGTTAAATTACCCAATGTTGTTTTTTGCAGTGTCCAGTGGGTCTATGTTTCCGTATAAAGGTCTCCCTTCGCTGTGCGTTAACCGAGTTCTCGTTATTCACACTATTTCCAAATGGTAAACAAGACAACCAGCTCCAGTATCTCAGGATATATCTGCAGCGATTGACGGATTTCGGAATTGAGCTAATTGCTGATTAAGTTTTCGTATTCTGCATTGTCTGAGGAAGCAAAAGTTAGAACATCAAGCAGTTACAGCGGGATTCAGATCTAAGTCTGGATGGTTTCATTCGCGAGGAACATTTCAGCGATAATCTCTTCAAAAGACATGATTTCCAGCGCTCACCTTCTTTGTACCTCAAACTTGCGTTAGGTTGCTGTCCCAGATATTAGATGAAAGTGTAAATTTTCATGGAAGAAGAAAATTGCGTAGCATGCAAAGCCTGTCGAAATTTTATAATTTCCTGCTGATTTCAAGCAAATATTTCTATGTTTAGGACCATTTTAAGTTTGTCATATTATGGATTCAATCAGTCAGCAATTCTGTAATTAATGTTAGTTTAAGTCATGACCGTTACATTATTAATGAAATAATCGATTCCACCGAACAGATTATCAAGTGGGGAGGATTGAGATTCGCCACATCTTTGTACTAAATATTGTTAGATCTAAACGTTATTGTTCATTATTGGAGAGTGGCAACACTGCAAAAATTCCCAAAACATACTTAACAACGTTGAGCTCTTGGCCTGCCAGTAATTATAGACTTCGTCAACGAATATCGAAACTCCATTCAACCTGTGTTTCTATTCCAAGGTATTAATTTTCTTTCCGTCTCTGTTTATGTGATAATACACGCAACTGAAAATAACCATCTGTGCTATAACAAATAAATTTTCATTCCTTCACTCTTTAACCAGTGTAGTTGTAGACAAAGTTAGAGATTGACAAACGGAGAGATGGCTGAATTTTGTATTGTAACTACAATGATTCTACTATTCACAAAACCAAAATCTTAATTTTTATAAGCAGAAACTTCCAGTATTTGCTTGTCTATCAGTATCAAGTGTGGAAGTACCATTCAGTTGGCTGCATTATAACGTTTTCTCTCCGTGTAACTTTTTAAGAGAAGGCGGAAGAGATAACGATTGAATTCAAACATGAATTGTTACAAATTTTATCTACAATGTAAATGTGTACCAGCAAGACAGTCACTTGTTTCTAAGCTCCCCCTTTCCTTGTAAAATTATTGATTTTTTTGAGATTTAATCCACCTTATAGACACACGTTGAGTCGTCAATAAATCGTGCTAACGTGAACTACCAGAAACATGTTTTGGATGTAGGATTTTCTGAACCCGGAAGCCGGTACGAATAAAAAACTCTGATGGTCTTGCTCGAGTAGTTTGTACGATTTTAATTATATTGTTACTACATGTATAGGTAGATGTAAATTGTAAATATGAGTAATCAAACAATAAAGGACGTCAATAACTTGTAATTAATTATATAACGGATGATCGGGTGAGCGGATGCTTGGGCCCTCTTTTCACCCGACACCTGTAAACATCGTAAATGTCATACCGTACAATGTTTGTACGCTCAGTGTGCTTAAAGACGTGCATTTAAGACGTTAAGAAATTAGGAGGGAATTGAAAGAGGTTACTACGTAAAATTATCTAATTAATTAAAAAGGAAGATAAACACATACTAAAACCCAATCCCATTGGCTCACGAATTAATCTTATTTTTCAAAAAAGACCTAGGTAAAAACTACAAATATATAAGTTCCACCTTTCTCCAACCTTCTCCTTCACTACCGTAGCCACGACCGTGAAAATTTTGTATGTAAATAACAATGCAATGTAATCATGCTGTCACGTAAACACAGCCTGAAATCCCGCAAGTTTGCCTTTATTTTGTTAGAGATTTATGCACGTTTTAAAAAAAGTTTTTACAAAATTTTCACAAATACTTTACATTAACTAGTTCTTTCCCATTAGTTTATTCCAGAGGGGTAAAGCGCTAGAATTGGGAGAGAAATATATTAATAGAGTGAGAGAAAGTTGAGGGTGAAACAAGACCGTAGATAGAACGGACGGGTGAGTTGTAGAAGAGTAGGAGAAAGTTGGCTTTCTCTCTAAAAATAGAAAAGTAACGTATCAAAATTGTTTGCATGAAGAAATCAACATGTCATCAAAGGCATACCACACCTTGTCTCTGCTATACTTAGTAGAGGAATGAAGTCATTATAGATATCACAAAGTGTATTACTAATTAGCCCTAAGGTTTACTCTCCGTTAGAACGTAGGCGTTTGGACGGATATGAATGTAGATTGTGTGAATAAGATGTGAAGTGTGAGGAAATGAGCAGATTCTTTTTAATATAGTCCTTACATCTATCTAACTACATAACCATGTCCGGCTCTTAAGAATACAGTCAGTGTGTACGTTAATATATTGTATGCATGGTTGTAAAAGTTACCTTTCCCTTAACGATTAACAATCAGACCACATTCGTACAAGAGCCACCCTCCTTGTCCTTCTGCATGCAAGTGGGGACAGCAGAAGGGAAACGTTACCTGTTATTTCAAAGTAACTTCTGTTCATTTCGAAATGGTCAAAAACATTGTACTGTACAAGACTAAATAAAGGATTCACTTGGAAATTCCTATGTCCACTTCAAAGCTTTCACCTACCCTATCCACACACGCACTGCAAGATTTCAACTGCCGAGCTTTCACCTTCACCACCACCTTCATCATAATGATCTGCCCTAGATCATTATCTCGCACGCAATCAATCAATACCCATGCACTTGCTCAGCTTTCCGCTTAAGCTATACACCTTCTTTATTTCTACACCCTGCATCCAACCGTCCTCCTGTCATCGCCACAGTATTTTCGTACCTAACTTTTGAAGTAGGAATGACGTTAACGTTTTTAAAGATCCTTGAAAAGTAAAATGTTTTTATTCAGTATTTAAGTATTTTGCACAAAATCCCGGAGAATAAATTTTTTTCTCATTTTTAGAATCAAAATACTCAATTTTACAATTCAACTTTTTTGCAGGTAAGCTACGTTAGTTTGCACAAGAAATATCAGCAAAGTAATTTGAAAATTTTCCATTAAATAATACATAAATCTTAGCTATTCAGATTTGATTTGAACAACCAAAGTTATTGTGTTTTCTCTACATGAAAAAACATGGTTAGGGTTGACTTGATACAATTTATTCATGAGGAATATAGAAAACATTTCCACTGTTCCAAAATTCCCCCGAATCCTCAGCCTTGATTTGGCTGTTATGGGAATCCCGGGGCGACGGGAATAGGCCGACCAGATGCCCGTTGTGTAGATCTCATTCATCCTCACCCGACCTGGAAGAAAAGGTCTGAGCGAGAATTCAAGCTGGATAATTTCTATTTCACGCCTCATCATAGCGGGTTTTCCAGGAATGAGTAATCTTGCCTCCTTTTTTTAGGTATTTTAGCGAAAATCATAGTTTTCATGAGCACTGCTGCAATCTATCGTATGGGAATACGGTTTAAATCCCGTGGATAATTTCCACGCAAAACCTTTAGTACCCATTTATCCCCCATTACTCTCGAATAATTTAGCCATTATCTTTATTCATCTCCCCATATACTTCTATTCAATGAATGATACACGTGCGAGGTTTTATGAAAATGGTGGAGTTGGTTGGTACCACCCTGAATTTGTATTCTCATTTCCACATTTCCATGCTCTTTCTCTAATTTCCTTCCAGCCAGCATAATGACATGTCTTATTCTTTTCCCTATTACAGTCCGCCTATATTAAACACACGAATACGTGTCTGGGTGGTTGGTTGTTAAATAAACGTCCCTTGGACATGTACCACCCCAGGAAACGGCAAAACCTCCATATTTTAAGTCAAAATACATGATAATTTTGATTATTATTGCAATTGGGTAATTGCTACCAGAATTTTATGACATTTTCCTCATAATGTCTTTATCCCCATATGATTGAAGCTTGTTGTGCTCGATGACCGTTAGGGGAAGCTATGACCGTTGTCATGGCCGCAAGCCCTACCGCTCCTCCTTTCATCTGGTAATCTGGTCTGGTTTATGAAGCAATTACATGATAATAACGAAACGCTAGCTTATCCGCGTAGCTGACACAAAGCGTTGATGTATAGTATATTCTGCTCTTGCTGTAAACCATCCATTGGGATTAAGTCCTGAAATTAGCTATTCATGACAAGCTTAAGCGGTTTGAGATCCGAAACTTTTCATGTTCTCATTGTAAAAAAGCAAATAAAAGCCCAGCTCTCCCACCACTCTCTCATACCTATCACTGTCTCATCAAAAACCACTTGAGCCTAAAGTAAACAAGGGAGGAGAGGATGAGGAAAGTTGGGATAGAGAGAGAGAGAGAAGAGAAATGATATCCGAGTAATGAAGAGACAACTAACTTTCCCCACGGCCGCTGTCAGTCAACCCCCGCCCCGGTTTCTCCTCCAGTTGCCCTTGTACATCACTCCCGCTGCGGGATGAAGATTTATCCCGAGCTAATATTGTTTAAACTTCTCGGTTTCTTGTATATCTGTTTGTATTTTCCAGTTCCGGTAGTAACTGACTGACTGAGTGACTACTGAGTTAGTGAAAGGTATATGTTAGTGGTTGGCTGGTGGGTATTCTCCTGTTTTACCCAGGATTCCGCTCCTTTTGTGTCTACGCGAACGCACCTAATAAATCTCCTTCCATTCCTCTATTATCACCAGCATGGCCAGGTAAACATTGCCCCCTCCCACCGCTCTACATGTTCCTAAGACCTTTGGGAAATTGCCCCAGTCTACATAACTATTACAAAACTTACCTTTCCTCACCCCTCTGCTCGGGCTTACTTCAACCATGGTCACAAAGTAAATACCCGGGCCGTAATTTACAATTCCCTCATCCCCACACGCTTCTTCTCTCACTCACTCCGTCTCGTAGCCCTAACTTATGCATAAAACTCCAATTCTGTTTTCACCTTTCTCATTTTAATTCAGACTATGTGTGTCTTCCACCCAGCCGGTCCTACCACGGAAAAGTGTGCGAGTTTATACGAGCATCATACTTGTATGACATGACTGGATGGAAAGTCCTCGTACCCTCTCGCCCTTAACAATGTACTTATCCTGTTGCTGTAGCTGGGTTTAAGTTGGTAGTTATATGTGTCCGGTTTTCTCAGAGATTCAGAGCTCGGGGTAGTTTTTATGCAATATGAATGGCATCTCCATCCATGTAATCTTCGCTCTACATTGAAAGAGTACATTACCTCACTACGACTACACTATAGGTTTTTATAAAAGAATTTCCTGTACATACTTCTTTCTAGGAATAGTCTTCTCACTGTATTTCGGTTGAGTATAGCCTGAGGATGTCAACGAAGGTTCTTAAGGGGTCCTTGTCCTTGCTTTCTATAATTGGAGAATTATAGAAAGACCCTTCACGGTTCTTGGAATTAAAGTAGCCAGAGCTTTTTTTGTGTGCTCAGAGGGAGCTTGTAGAGGATTGATGCTGGTGAAACTTTGTTGATTTTTCTTCTTACAATTAGCACTTGCCTTTCCCACAATTCTCAATTTATCTTCAGTAAGCTTACATTCTAGATTGGTGTACACACCAATAACTTAAATCAGTATTGCAAATTAAAACTTTTTCCCTTCAACTTAATTGGTCCTTATGGCTGGTCGCTCTCATTCAAGGTGTGTGCCTGTTCAAATATAACCAGATCTCACCTATGAACCCGTAAAATAGTAGAATGTATTCCAGGTCTACGCTCGTCTTTAGAAATTCACCTACATATAGTTTCTTGTAGTCCACATGGGCGAGATGAGCGCTTTCAAATGTTGTTCCCATTCTTTCCCTGCTCCAATTTTTGGAAGGTGTACTTTAGAATTGAGACCTCTTGAAATTTTCACGGATGGATTTTTCACACTTACTAAACTGTGGGAAGTTTTAGGATTGATTTTTCTTAGGCTTTCCCTGTGC
Organism: Sminthurides aquaticus; assembly: GCA_906901655.1. Taxonomy (NCBI): domain Eukaryota; kingdom Metazoa; phylum Arthropoda; class Collembola; order Symphypleona; family Sminthurididae; genus Sminthurides; species Sminthurides aquaticus. The sequence continues at coordinate 3,507,066 of CAJQTT010000001.1, forward strand.
ATGTGTCCGATTCACTAGGCTCTGGTGGTAAGGAAGATGGATGCCTTGTAAAGTTACATTATTGACACTCGTCTTTAATTTTATGGATGGTAGTATAATTTATTGGCATAGGTAGGAAACTATGTAAAATAAAATTACTTTGGGTACGGTATGGAGCAGAGCAGGCAGTGAAAACTTTTAAAAGTAGTTGAGACGATCAGGCAAAAGCAAATAATGTGGATTCATGGGACGGATATTGATGCTATGTGTAAAGATGAGATTTTTGTCTCCAATTTAACTGGGCGAAGAATCAGTCACCATTTCGTTTTTTACTTGTGTTACTTGCATTGGAATACATATACAAACGTCAAACTCTTTTACCATTACACATTGACAATTGCTTTTGTGATCAGTGTTTATTCTTTACGCGTAGGCTAGTAGGGTTGTATATTTTGTGGTTTTGGCTGGCTCTGGAGTCAACACTCAACACTTTCTTTCTGTTAGAGGAAGACTACGTATTTATAATTTTTTCGAATTGCTGTCAACCATTTTTTAGTTTATTGCTTTACATGGTTTATACTTTGAGTTTCGTATTTAGTTTGGGACTTATATGAACAGGCAGATAAGTTGAACAACTGACCATTGAGATGACCTACAAATGGACTAATAAGAAAGAATTGCGTGGTAATAATATAGTGTAATGTTCCGTAGCGCTTCTGGGTTCTATGGTATTTCTTTTAAGCAAAATTATTTTTGTAAAGTAACGTTCTGAATGTTAACCGTAGCCTTTGTAGAACCGCTCCTAGCTTAAGATGCTTGTACTGGAAGTAAATGACAAAGACTATCCATAAAATCCGACATTGATGCAATTTGCGTACATTTACACTTGAAGCTTTATCTGCAAATGTTTTCTATCGTCGGTAAAAGCTCACTGTTATATATACTGTTCGTTAAACTTTGAAACCGTTTTCAATGGATGCTGAATACCATATGAATTGATGATTTAGATTGAGTCTACCTAGCAGCTGGAAGGGTTCTCTTCTGTCTGTGTAAATGATTACGGGAAGAAATGAATGGAATCCGATCAGTTCTTAGTTCTTGCAGTAGCTGTTTACTGTGTACTTCCCTGCCTGACTGCTCCTTGGAGTATAGTATATACACTGAGCAAAGCAATGATACCGCTAATTCATGCATGTTGATGATATCAATTACTGTATAAAATCAAATTATCAGCTATTTCCATCCCTTCCCCTTGGTTTCTGTCCTTTACAGGTCTAACTTTCCCCAAATATACTTAAGCTATGGACAGTATATGGACATGTTTTACTTGTGTGGGGACTTTATTGGCTGTTCCTGTGCTCCTCATTCTGGTTAGCTTGCACTTCATTTCCCATTTCCCAAAGGGACTGTCCTATCGATTCCGTGACACGGTGCATTACGGTGGCGTCTCTAATTGGAATCCCTCTTCGTCAGCTCATACGATGTATATAGATACAAGAATATCATTCGTGTGCCCAAGCTCTGCTCCAATCCATAGTTTTTCCTGGATGCAATCTCATCTGGAATAAGAGCAGTTTCCAGGGAGCGTACAGCAGGGGCAGCAAATAAAACTTTTACCTTTCTCCCATCGCTCTCTTTCTCCTCCGTCTCTCTTCATACTCCAAAAACTCTTGTCTGATGAGGGAATCTCTGTAAAGCCCCTACTCCTCTCTTCCCCATTCCTTATTAATTTCCTTCCACTTTTACCTTTTATAGTCATCATCCACTTCCCTCTTTCTCCTCCTCACTCTGGATCCACGAGAAACAATACACGCAGTTTGCGTGAAAACGAAAAAGGCATTCAGTGGGCGAGAAATGGATGAGGAGGTAGAAAAATGAAGAGTGATTTTGTCGACGCACAACTAAGCATCATGGCTATAGTACAACTGTTTCTTTACCTTTTCTTTGCGTCCTCCTGTTTCTCCTAGTTTTGGAGGTTGGGATGAATTGACTACGCCGAGCATGTATCTTCCATTCCGTACAATTTTTTCTTAGCGGAGCGAATTCTCCAGCTGGAAATGATAAAATTCGAGAATGGAATATTACACGGATGAGTTGAGTTTGAAGGATTTTCGGGAGAAAAGGATGACACCCAATGAATGGCCCTTGAAAATAGATACAAAAGCCTGGTGCTCATCCTTATTTGTATCACTTCTGTATATTTTCCAATCATTCATAGCTTTGGGAGAGCCTAACGGTAAACCACATTGGCGATCCAAACCCATATTTTGAACAGCGAACGGGTCCATTATATTCCAGAATTGGAATGCTCATCATGAGGGATACATAGTTTCGCTAAAGATGCATTCATGAAATGGAGGAGGAATAGAAAGTTTTGAGAGGATTTGGAAGAAAAATGAGAGAATTGCGGAGAGAAATCATACACAACAGCTCTTTATCAAATCCTCTCAACATCCCTCCCTACCCTTTCCTAGTTCTGTTTCAGAGTCAGGCGTTTCTAGAAGCTTTCATCCGCATCATCATCCTCCCTCTCATTCATACTTCCCAGCCCTGGAACCCGTGTCCGTATTCCAACAAGACAAGCTTTAACTTTTAGAGTGGCTTCTCTATTCTCGATCATTAATTCAAAAGGCCTCTACGCGCTCCATATGTCTGCCGCGTGTCACCTCCCATTCAAATCAAATCTCAACCAAAAAATTCAATCTATTACCTCACAAGACCTACGCTGTACCCTTGTACCCACTACAAAGACTACAAGTTCATATACTCACTCACTAGGTCTGTCTCTCCTGGCCCCGACTTGTGTTATTATTCATAATAATATATAATATTGTCTAAAGGAAGCATTGTTAGATGTAGGGAAGAGGTTTCCCTGTGTATGCACGTAACCCTCAGCTCAGGTACGGTTTTATGAGCTTATGCTTTTACTCGCTACCGCTCAGATAAAAGCTAAAGGGATGAGTTTGAGTTTTGAAGGGAAACATTGATTCCGTCATGGCTATCCTGGTATGTATATATATATATATATATATATACCATAGCGTATGTAGCATTACAGGCTGACCTTTAACCGTGTACATGGAGGAGAGGATGCTCTCGCACTCGTGTGTTGTTTGGTTGTTTCATATTTCAAACAACTTATTTGTAGTTTCCTCTGTATCGAGCATCCCATGGATTGTCATAGTATCATTAAAAACAATTTGCCAACTCATCCACTTTGTATATATACCTTGCAGTGTTACCAGCACTTTCTCTTTCCTGCTTTCACCGTCCATTTCATACTTTTGCCTTTTACCATGAAAACAATCTGATTGACGCCCATGTGTGGATTAACTACAGCAAATCCTGTAATAAACTCATGTGCATGAATACTATGGCTCTCCAAGCCCCGAGCCATCGGCGTTACCCAAGGCAAGTTACACTTACTTATAGAAGCGTCTGATTGAATGAAGATGACGTTATTATCAATATTGAATATATACGTAAGAGGTAGAGGAGGGGTTGGGGATGAGTAGATTCTCTCTGTTGCATGGGAAGAACCCCAAAAGTCTCCCGCTGCTCTCAATCTTTGACACTGACATCCGTCTGGGGGAATAATTTCAATTTCTAGCTCATTTAAAAATCAACTTCAAGTCTAAAACCTCTCCCCAATCCTATTATAACCACATTACCCAGCAAAATTACTAATTCACTACCCTTTAAACAACCAATCCTTAGCCGGATGGAAAACACTAATGCAAGTGTAGTCTGCAGTCTGCAAGTGGTCTCCTAGCCCTTCGTATGTTGTTACCTCTTTTCCGTGCCGCTGCAGACGTGTCTCCTAAAATATTCACTCGCTTCACACTCCCCGGCTTCCGCTACCGGAAATAACAACCAGTTTTAATCTGCCTCTCTCGATGCACCAAGATGGAAGGACATGTTTTAGTTGCGCTGCATTTCCTATGCCTTGGATTGCATGCATGTCTGGGTCTACTAGGGAAATTGGCTGAGTGAGTCCAATGGTAGATGAAATGCAATAGAATTTATTTTTAGCTAACCCGAAAGGGATTTTTGAAGCTGTATTGTGTGCAAAATATTTATCGATTAGAAAGTAGATGATTACTACGGTATAACCTTTAAGGTGGGAAATAATTGTAAAAGCAGTCTATTTTTTAAAGAATTTCGCATTAGCATAGAATAGTCTGGTCTTTTACGAACATTGACGTTCGATACACGATTAATGTACAAAACAGGGCCGGAAGCTATTACTTTGAAAAAATACAGACAAAGTATAAATTAAATGTTAATTATATTTTAGAAACTTGCTTTCTCTATCCACAGGCTGGGATAACCTGAAAAAAACCACACTTAAGTCTATATTTATGAAATTATTGGTTGTGTTTTAGGTGTCGGAAGCGACGCCAATAAGAAGTTACATGGACCATAGATACTGAAATGCTTAGAAATTCATGGAAAAACGTGATAGAGTAGAATTTCAATTTTATTTTTCATTTACGTGAATCTAAATCTAATCCCCACTTTAAGGATCTACTGGGATGTGAATAAGAATGGAAAAACTGGTCTTGATACTTCCTCACAGGTGATCCGACTCTTGGGCGGATCATTCACTCATTCGCCAAGCATTCAGCCAGGATCTGATCCGACGTGCAAAAGTCTATTGAAACATAAATCTATTTGCCTTCTTCTCCTTTTCCCTTCATACTTGAGTTTAAGAGAAAACTTTGCCGTTGGCGAGGCAACGGTACATTACATGTCGTAGATTTCTCTGCCTCTTGTGGTTCACTTTCATCCAGACTGTTTACCATCACATAATCATATACACCCGCATCTCGCCACCACCACCAGGAACCTACATCTATCTCCCTCCCAGGCGCTCCGTATCTTCCCCCTAGCTCTTCTCTTTCCGACTCCCGTTATTCATTCATATATAATGGGATAAATGGTTGATTTTAGAAAAATAGGGTGTAGGGGGAAGGTGTTTTATCCTCTGGTGAAATAGATACGGCTACTCAGCCATCATACTGTGAGGCATATATATCTGTATTGTGTGCCTTTCATTATTTGTCCTTTCCATCCGTAGGATTTAAAGCCCAGCCAGGTTAAGTTGGTTGTTTGTTGGATGAGGATGGAGAAGATGAAAAGACGGAAGATGATACATGACGCGCACTCCACATCACTTCACCCATCCATCCACATTATCACCCACCGCCTAAAGAACCGCATCATGCCTCATGATTTCAGCACAAATCCAGTCCACGGAGATCAAATTACATTTAATAGGGCTATCTTTTTCACACACCAACTTTAACTTGCAGCTCAGGAAGGATAGCTCCCTACTTGTGCCTCTGAATGGATCCGACTTGCTTCCTCTGCCTGGCTTCTGTACAAGCTACACAGCCAGCCACTTCTCCAAATTCCTCCCTCTGTCTTTTTACCTTTAACTTTTACTCCTCTACCTATTATAACCAAGCTTCATCAACATCAGTCTCTTTTCTCCAACGTATTCTACTACTATTCATACTACCCACTACCCTCTATTTTACCTTCTTCTTTTCCTATCCTCATTATCCTCTCTTTCACCATCTGTCTTCCATCATCCTATTCATTTATCCTCTTCTCCCCCGTCAACAATCATCACCATTCCAGACGTGATGAGAAGAGGAAGAAAGCAAGCAGCATTAGTCTTGAATCAATCCCGTTTTCCTCACTGTCTACTATACGGCATATCATGTACAAATTCTTCGGTTCGTAATTGGGCCTTGTTTCGGATGAATCGGGTGAAATTCGCCACAGAACTATCGTAGTTGGAAGCTATATTAGTTGTTGATGCAATGATGAGTGAATTCTTTAAAAGAGCAAAAGGCTTTCATCGGTCGGCGGTCCTTATTTGTTATGTTTTAAATTCTCTTTTTGATGTGCACAAAAACCCTAGGCTCTTCTATTTTCAACAGCATCCCTATTATACTTGTTCGAAGACTGCATATGATTTTCTTTACACCATTTTTGTTTTTAATCAAAAATAATGAAGGGAATCACAAAGAAAACAGGGTAAATGAGCAGTTTCGATGTTTGGAAAACTAGAAGAAAAGCTCTTTTAGTTTTCCTTTAAAGTTTTTTACTGAAAATTTCAGGATCGAAACATCTGAACTGAAACGGGAGACCCGACAGTAGAATTTGCGTAAATAGAGCTTCTAAAATTATCATAGCTTACGTTTTGCAAATTGGGAAAATTATATGGTCGTTTCACGTATTTTTGATTGTTCGTGCGTCAGTAAGGAAGGACTGCACGTCAATAATTTGGCAGATTCACTCTCGTTTAAAAATTATTCGTTCAATTTCGCCGTTTCGGAGAATTTTAAAGAAATCTTTCTTTTGTGTTCCTGTTCTTAGATAATTCTTGGGATGTTATAGCCGCTTCAAAAATAGATGAAAGCCACGATTCCCCCGTCGCTCCTCTCGCTACAAAAACATTCGTAAGAAGTCTAGCAGTGGAAGAACCTTTATGAACCGGAGTTATGCAAGAGCTGTACTAAAAACTCCTTCTCCAGACTTTCAAATATCGTGTAGATATGCAATAATTTTTTTCAAATACTGGAGAAGCAACAGGTACGTAACAAACAGCAGGCAGGTAATAGGTGAGAGCGCCCGACAGGTCTCGAAACAGCTTGTTGTTTCCTCTTACTTTTAGTTTGAAATGGATATGTGACTACGGTTAGGAAGTTGAAAATAATAAAGTAAAAGCTAGTAAGTAAGGTTTTTGCTTGTCTGTCAACAGTTCAGAAGATGTTACATGTTGGATAAAAGAGAAAGAAAGTTCTACTCCGAGATTCGCATGATTTTCTCCTTGAAATGTGAGCCCTTCAACTTCTCTTGCTGTGTTGCTCTGTTGATCAGGCATTGTTCTAATTTTTTTTGAAACTTGTTCGCCTGGAATACTTTTTCAATATTGTCTAGACCACGTTTTTGGTTTCAGGCTAGCTGTAATCTACATAATCTAATTAATTTTGAGTTTTCTCCGTATACTTAATATACCCTGCGGATTTACCTCATTTTGATAAACACTGACATACTTACGAACTTACCGCAGCTTTCATCTACTTTCACTTGCCTTTCGTGAATTATCAAATCTTTCACTTCAGGACAGGGTAAAGTAGAGCCGTCAGAGGAAAATGTTCATTCCTGTTCTTGGAAACTAGGCTAATTTATTAGCTACCACCTTATTTCGTTCAAACTGTATTATTCACCGTTCCTTCTTGATAATTACCCTTCTTATCCGCAATCCGCATTGATTAACTTTACTCTTCGTCACCTTTCAATCATGGCGTTTTGATCCCGTTGAGTTTCTACCGATCCCGTGCGTTAATCAATGAAATCTCGTGTATAAGATTACGTTCAAGCTGGTTGAGAAAGAGGACAAAGCGGCCCATCGTATAGCCGGGACCGGGACGGCGGCAGGATTTTACCCGGTACTTGGTGAAGTTCATAGCCAGAGGCAAGAGGGTATTTAGTTGAAACTTTGAACTAGTTGGCCTTGGGTGAGCTTGATTATAAAGAAAAGCATGGCATTGCGGTCTGGATTGACGGTTGCCCTGCACAGGCATATGTATGTGTCACACACGTTGAATTTGGCTAGGAAAAGGAATTGATAATTGACCGACTTATTGTGAGGAAGAGGGCAGGAATAAGCGGGGACAATGGCACGCAACACATTATTAGCCAGCTCTCCCTTTGAGTGCATTGTTTAATAATCTATTCACAGGAGGTTTCGTAGAAAAAAAGGAAGGCTGTGGAAACGGAAGAAAATAATTTACTTACACTTTACAACATCTCTCCGTGTGAAGACTTACAATAGACTGGGAAGAACGCCTCTCTCTTCTGGACAAAGCCCTTCAACTTTGTCACTCCCAATCTCCCTCTATAAAAGCCTCTTGAGCGGCAAATTACGCTTATAATTCTTCAATTAAATAATTTACCCCTTGTATTCACTCCTTTATTTGTCTCTGGACACAAAACTGGGATGTTCATAGAAATTCCTCTGTCTGTCATTTTCTCTAATTTCCCTTGCACTCTGATTCCATAATCCTTCCGGAATACATCATGTCGCATGTCTGCATTCTTGCTGGGTATGTACAGGAATACCTGAGAGGTGTGTGGTCGTTGTTGCCTCCTAGTTTCACATGCTACAAGGAACGAAAGTAAAGCATGTGGGGAATTAGGCAGAAGAATGACAATGAGACGCAAAAGTACATTGTGTATATGGTGAATAATTCCTAAACTATTGATTCATTGGCTGGTCGTGGTGGGATGAGGAATTGGTGCATTATTTAATTGCTCCATTAAGAAAGCTTTGGATTTGTTGTAGCTGGTTTAGAGGCTCTGCGGAAAGCAACCGTATGTCTGGCACTGTGTTTGCCCAGAAGAGCTGAGGGGGAAGAACGAGTTAGATGAACCTAGGCTGGGATTCCCAAAAGGGGTTGGAATTGGAAGCACATCCTCATTTTCATCCCCATCCCTCTTTAGCCAATCCCAAATAAGAGGGATGGCTTATTTTCCAAGGGACAGAGAGAGAGTCTGTGATCCTCTTGGAGTCCTCCCAGTAGTCGAGTCCCAGATTGGAGGGTCTATCAATTTTTCCTAGCCGTCAAATCCTATAGACCCTTGGATCCCAATTTCCCAGCTCATCATCACCTCAACAGAGAAAGAGATCCGAGTCTCACTTGTTGATAAATCCTCAGACACTTCGCTCTATTTCTGTGTGTGTCTCTGTCTGAAGTTTTGTTTTGTGTAATTGTGGTCAAGACTTGTGAAGACATGGCCTGTTCGGTGATTCTTGAAACTGCCCAAGCCTTAATCTTATTCATGTAGCCTTCATCAGTGCTTTTATTTATCTAAAGTGACACCTCTAATTAACTGTAGAAAGACAAGCATTTAAAGATTTTAAAATGTCTCGATCATTTTTTGTTGATTCCCTCATTACTCCCCCGAAGAGGGACATTAAATCAGAGAAAACCGATCCAAACGTGTCACAAAAGTGCCCCCTGAAATTGCCTTCCACTCTACGCCACGGAGGAAACTTTCTTCAGCATCCATCTCTTCTTCATCCATCCCACGCATTGAGCGGATCTGACGGAGTGATACCCAGTGCCTTTTGTCCATCAAACATTTCTCCGCTTTCCTCCTGCTGGTATTTACCGACTCCCACTCATCACCCTTCCGACTTTCCCTTCTTCGCCGCATCTTTCCCCTACCATCTCAGACCAACTTTCCCCACGATAGCAGTGTCTCCCTTCTACTCTAACAATAACAATAATCAAAACAACAACAACAGCACCAACAATAACAATCCACATCACTCCCCCAATACCAATTCCTTGAACCAATCTACTGCAATACCCTCTGCATTTAAGGATCGACACTTTCGCTCTCCATCAAATTCAACTCGCTCTCCAAGGAAAACTTCGCAGAAATCTGCTGGAGGGAAGGAGCGCGGAGGGGTAAACGCGCAGAAAGCTGGACAAAAGCGTCAACGTTTGTCATCGACTCCACCGCCGCGCATACCTAACAGTGCAAGCATCACGGTTGATGCTGGTGACTCTGATTCCTTAAGCGGATCAGAAACTGATCTGAACGATTCTTCTTCCTCTGCCTTATCTTCCGGTGATCACGATAAGTCAGCCAATGCATCTCCCAACAGCTCCAAGCGAATGCGCACAGCTTTCACAAGCTCTCAACTCTTGGACCTTGAACGAGAATTCCAGATGAACATGTATTTGTCCAGATTGAGGAGGATTGAGATCGCGACTTATTTAAATTTAAGCGAGAAACAAGTCAAAATTTGGTTTCAAAACCGGAGAGTCAAGTATAAGAAGGAGGAGATTCCAGATTCTATTACATCGTCCTCATCTGCAGCATCTTCGGGAAGCCCAGCCACAAATGACAATTATCATCGCTGCCGCTGCTTGAGGACATGTTCCTCCTCCAGATCCCAGACCAAGAGCGCTTCCAAGTCTGAGGAAACGGCTGGAGAAGAAAAACAGAGCGAGGATCATCGTGATGATGAGGATGAGAGAAGTGATCAACAAAATACAGTTTCCTCCCTGTCGGCTAATTCCCCTGGAGTAAACGTTACAAAATACGAGTCAGAAGAAGGTGACGGTTGATTATTTCCCACATGGCCTTAAGTCAACATCATCAAGAAGAGTCTCTGATTCTTTAAAACCTCATCAAGTTTCCCAATTTCCTGCACAAAGTAAAATAATTTCGCATGGCCCCCACACGTCAATTCAAGATTTCACCCAGAGGATCTCTTGGGACTAGCTAGCACAACCGCTCATGCAAACCTGAAATGTGACCATTTAAATGACAAAACCACAGAGAGGGACAATATTACTAGGAAAATACGACGTCCTGGCCCTGGCTTTGACCAAGTCCCTAACCCCTTTTCATCACCTAGTCCACCGAAAGGAACCAAAGAGGAGTGCGGAAGGGACCTTTGTTTCTCTCAAGAAGCGTATCCAATGAGGGAGTGATGAGTTATGAATATTAATTAGATCATTACCTGTTTCAAGGTCCAGCTTTAAGGCAATAATTTTAGCTCACTCCGTGTACCAAATAGATACAAGTGTATACGATATATTTATAATTTAGTCACACACAGGCATTAATCCCTTTTAAAGTTAATCAAAGCTTTCACAGATTTCATGCCCCATATATCAAAGAAAAGAAAAGATTTCCTCTCTTCGATTTTTATAAAATCTTTAAAAAATGTCAAATAATAAATGCAACTTGTACGTGAAAATGCTTCTCATAAAGTCAAACTCATAAATGTACAGCTATATGATTTTTCCTGCCGTTAATTTCTCAAGATCCCCAGCATCGTTCCTCCCTTATCACTTACGATGTCCTGTTTAGACCTTTTTATAGCAGTCTGCCCGTAATGCAATAATTATTAAAACAAACCCTTTTACCCCTCCAAATCCTGTAAATCAAACATTTTTAAATTTCTCGACATAAATGTTTACAGCTTGCTTTTGTGAAACTTGCTCCCGAAGAGGTTTTTCCAAACGATTTGGCGGTCAATTATATAAGGTTGAGATGAGAGTACACGAATCCATGCAAGAGCAAGTTATACACCATGTGGAATACATTTTTATTTCAGCTGACATATGTAGCTCCCCAGACGCAATATTTGCGACTAAAATAAATTATATTCTGTAAAAATGCAAGCCTCTTTTAATAGATTTAACCTTTCCTGATATTTAATCAATTTCGAAGAAGGATATCTCCGGGGAAAAGTTTTCAGGATTTTCCTTGCAAAACTTTTTTTCCAAACATTTTTCTAAACTCTTTACATAAAAATAGCAACTTTTTTTTACTATACTTGCATTGCTTGGTCAACTTCAAGGTAAGTATTGCTTCATAAGAACCATTGGAGGATATTTTCTCAACATCATATCATCCCCTCCCACTTTCTCTCACCTGTCCATACCATACGAGTCACCTCCGTGGGACGCAATCAACATCACTACACCTGCTCCAAGAATTTGTAATTGAAACTTTCAAAAACAAACGTAGGAAGAAATAGTCAGTTTGTTTTAATAATATGCTTCAAAAATATTTAGATTTAGAGCGTGGAGAGGGCTATGTGGGATAAAAGAATTGGCGTTGGTTTCGCGTTCGTCACACACGGAATGCTGATGAAAATCAAGTGCAGTATTCCACGCCGAGCACTTTGATCGGATTCTGTTGGATGGTATAATATCAGCGGTTTTAGTTTATCAGAAGATATGCTGGAAAATCCGTGAAAATGGCCAGTCTGAGAAGCTCATACCGGCCCACCCGCCACGTCTGCCCTGGTCCATCTCAGCCAGCCTAAGCACTGCGAGAGGAAGAACTAATTCGAGCAAAAGATACTTTCCAGGCGACTGTGTGCCATTGTCATGTAAAGAGCACAGTGGGAGTAGCATCTGCTCATGATAACTGACAAACTTTCTTTAATGTAGAGCGGGGGAATACATTAAAGGGTTTTACGAAGTGAAAGCGCCATTCAACCAGGTAACTTGGCTTCCTTCTGTATTCCAGCTCGATAAGTGTATCAGGAAATCTGATGATAATATTTTACTCAAGTCCAGTTCATTCTCAGGAGGAGGGAATGGAAAATATCGCTGGGTGGGATGGGATGGAAACCAGGGAGAAAACTGTAATCTGCCTAACATAAGCTCAATATCATGTGCTCATATTTTCCATTGAACCTTCCAGTCAGTCCACCCATATAATAGCGTCATCATAATCACAACAATCATTACTTGAGCATCTAGAATTAATCCTTTCTATATAAACTCCGTATATGGAGGGAACAAAACATTCTCGTTCACAAAAGGCCTCCTATCAAATTTCATTTCTCTCACCCCTATCAATTTCATCATTCCCGATTATTCTTCTATTTTTGCCTCTTCTCTTTCCGTTCTACATAGCTTTTGAAGAGCATATATATATTATTCTCTACGTTTTTCTTTCCTGAAAATTCAAAGGTTGTGTTTGAAAAATACGGAGCCTTCTCCTCATTAAATACACATGAATCTGACTTTCTTTAGTTGATGTCGTTGCGTTGACTATGAACTTGAGAACACATTTGACAGAAGAGTTTTTAAAATCGGGATTAGATCTTTCGAATCTTTACTGTTAATTCGCGTCGTCGTAAGCTGATGTGTCGTCTGTAGTAGCGTTAAATATTTTCCTTTCCTCTACTGTCGTTTATAACAATCGTTGTGTTAGTCTAAGTTTCGGAAAATAGGCACTTGCTTTAAATTACCGGTGATAATTATATACAATTTTGGTTTTAAGATAAATTGCTTCCAATCTGAAGTATGGTAAGGGTTTACAAGAAGCTATATATATTATTTTATTATTTTTAGACTTTGCGGAGTAAATGTAAAAAGTTTTGTTGGAATCGGCAAAAATTAACGTAGATTGTGCACTCATCTGCGCTCATCGCCATCTTCCATACACACTAACATGTGTCGCGGCTACGGTGTATTTTCCCAGCACTACCAACCCTTTTGGGTTGGACGGCCGGGAATCAGTGAGCTCTTCCATCGGACAGCGGCCAATTGGTAAGAAGCATGTATCAACCGCTGAGGAACTTGTCCTCTTAGCAGTAGTTTACCTCGCTGACACATGATGTCCAGCGAGTTCTTTCTAGGGTATGATGCTTAGCAGGGACCAGGATTCGAAGCCGCGTTCGCAGACAACATGTTCCTGATAACATCCACTGCCCCACCACCACCACCCACCAACTGTTTAAGCAATTTTTATCTTATAAATTCTCTTGTGTACAACTGAAGCTGTTGCATAATTTGTAGGCAAATGCTTGAAGCTTATTTCCATTTTGTTTGGCTTATATTTTTCAAAACTCTTCTAGGGAAAATTAAAAAAATAATTTACTGTGTGCATACGTGTGTGAGCTAGAATATTTTATAATTTAATTGTTACTTAAATTTCGAGCTGTACATTCCTTCCACATAGATCCTGGGTTTCGTTTTACAAGCCTTTGAATGCAAGGCTCATTGGCAGTGGTAATAGTTAATGTAGAATGATTTTGAAATCAAGCCAATCTTTCGAAATACTACTCGTACATCATTATGTAAATATCCGCTGTGTCTTCTCTCGGTTCATAGTTTTACATGCTATTGAAAGTAGGGAGATAAGGAAATGCGTGCTTGTTATGAATGTCTGTTACTGATATTTATCTAGAACTAGATGAAAAGATTCCCCTCACAGTAAACCGACTTTGAAGCTTTAGCAAGGTTGAGCTGTTTGCCAGGATAAGGATCTTATCATGGGAGGATCCAAATCCTTTCATCACCTATTTAGCAGTCACACAAATACCTTTACGGTTATCCTCCTCCGGATTACGTTAACAAGATTAACTTGTACCTTTCAAAAATATTTAGTGTCATTATCGCATCATTAAACTTTTGCTAAACATCACGAATAAGTTGTCCCACTTCTAGAGCTTATAAAGACGAATGAGGTAATGGACTCATTACAAGATGATATTATAAAAATTATTATCAATTCGATTCGCAATTTTCTTCTCAGCTGGGTTCCTCTACCCAGGTTCGGTCTAAAGCTTGTAATTTCATCAGGCGTTTATATAATTCAGGGTTGAGAAGCATCTTAGAACTTGTAGATTGATTATTGTTAGTTAGTTAGTTAGAGTTTATTGATTTGAGCTTAGGAACAGCTCCTTCAATACCAGTTTACAAACCACACCATGATATTGTGAAGTTGTATTGTAGATTGATTATTGTAGAGCAGACAAAAGAACAAGTATCGCTGATCACGGTACAATCATTGCCTTACATAGAGTCGCGCAGATATATTGAAAAGTTTGAGAACAGCTGGGAATATTGCTGAATTATTGGAATATAACATATCCCCATGAAGTAAGTTTCGTTCCTCCGGACAATACTACCGAATACTGGCGTGCTGGACTTGTTACCTGAGGGAATGGATAGGACAGAAGCGTGTTATAATTCTGGCATCCTCAGTTGCCACGTTTATCCTACCCAGACATTCCTATCCAGTCCTGAGGCTTGGAGCAAATTGAAGTTTCTCAAGGATTTAGGACAAGAGAGGGAGAAGTTTTCTTGATATAATTTTTTATCTTTTCATCCAGCTCATTAATCATTTTCAAGTATCTTTTAAGGGTTTCCCTAATCCGGTCCACGTGTTAAGGAATCTAGTGAGTCTGTGTGTGTGTGTGAGTTGAAGAGAATCACTTACGTGAGCCTCCTGTCATCTCCATGCACCCATTTCATGTATCCTCTTTTATGATTATTATTATTATTGTCCGTCCACTCTCTCCACCCTCCCGTGTCCTACTTCCTCTCTATATAAATCTGCGTCTCCATCCGCACCTCAGAGAGCCCTGTTCCTTCCTTTAACCTGGGACAGGGAGTTCTATTGATATCAAGCCTTGGACGGTATTTGCTTTGACATTGAATATCACCTATTTTTGAGTGGGATGGATAAAGGAGCCGTCATGTCACTCTGGAGAAAAGAATTGTAGTGCAACAATGTATGAGTGAATAGATTGACACATTAGGCCCTCCATCATTTAGTTTGTCGGCACATGACAAATTACAAGCTTCCTTCATTCTCCTCCCAATTTGACACAATGCGCTCCCAAGCAACCGTGTTTTTTACGATGCCTTCATCAGCCCATTTACCTTTGATCGACCCCTTCCTGCTTTTGCATTTCAAGGTGTTTGTTGCCTCTTGCATAAGCTGGAACAATAATTAGCGATTTTTGGTTCATAGGTGTACGTAGCGCCCTCTACTCCGCTACTACGAGTTTCTAGTGCAGTTCAGACTGAACTGTTCAGTTATGATTTGTAGTAGCAGTCAATACGCGGCCATCATGGGACTAGGAAAGGGTTGATTTGCGTATAAATTATAGTCATTTGAGCGGGCTTGAGAATATGAGAATATTAAAGATGAGAGGGAAAAGACTACCAGGGTTTGATTCATGACGGAGGAATAGTTGAAATGAGCTGATGATGGTGTGAATTTGGTTTCATCCGTTTAGATTCGTATAGGCTTCTCTCCAGGAAGCAAGAGCATCCCCTCCATCCATCTCCCTCCTTTCATTAATATATCAAGCTTCTATATATCCTATTGAGATTTGATTAAAAATCTCTTAACCCCTCGTCTGCATTTGTTGCAAATCCCTACAACTACAATACTGCTACACTACCTCTCATCCTTCCACCATTCCCTTCAACCACTTGTAATCACGGCCCCTGTTCAGCTACCCGCCGCATCCCCTCTTCATCCTATTTGATAATTTCCCTTCGTCCTCCCTCTTGGCAAATCCACTTGAAATTTTCCGTCACAGTTATAGGCATGTATTAAAGATACGAGAAGAGAGCAACGCTGAAGATTCATTTGGGATCATCAGGGTCATAGGAGATAAGAGACGGGAAGAAGGGTTTTGGAGGTGTGACCCTTTGGAAAACTCTGCACGATTCATCTCTGCCCTTTGACACCGAGTTGAAGTTTTCCGTAACAATTAGCAACAGCCATATCTCGATTTTGAACAAGTTGAGTTCTCCCTCTTCTGCAATGATGTGGTCTAAACAAAGGGAAGAGAACACAAGAGAGTGCCGTCCTCTTGAACTTTACAGCGTTTAGAATTAGTTCTTTGACGCTACCCGTTCTCGTTTGTGGTTTCCCTCATTTCTTGAACTTTCCCCGGGTTCGTTCGGTGCAAGCGGATTGATTAAAAACTTGGGCGAGTTTCTTTATAATTCAGCTGTCAACTTGTAAAGCGCTGTGAGTGAATAACATTCGTAGTTTGGGATTATCTATTTTTTGTAGACAAGACGAGCTGCAGTGTTGGATTCAACAGGTCATGGGATGCAGGTAGGAATTAGTAGGAAGAGGAGTGGAAAAATGATCTGGTTTTAAAATGGTGTTGAGAGAGCGAGAAAGCGTGGGAAGTTTTGACGGTTGAGATATTGGTGGAAGCCCCAGGGCTGTGTGTACTTGATCCCAATTTGTTTCTGCTAATTATTTTCCGTCATCGTCGTTGAATTAAATCCAACTGGAAATTAATTCATGACGTAATGACGTATGAATCCTATGTCAAGTAGATTGTGTAATAATGATTCATGGAAAAAATCCAAGCCATTTACTCCATGTCCCTCCTCGGAAAGCAAACTGACCCGAGGCTATCGGGCGAGGGAGGAGGGCGACGAAGGGTCTGCCGAGTCAGTCAGTTTTGGAATATTCTTTAGAAAAGATTCATTTAGTTTCAGCTGCAGACTTGATACCAATGAATAATGGATCCTTTACCACTTATGCATACAGGAGGTACGGCAGGAGCGGAGAATGCAGAGACAGAGAGACACGGGAGTAATACGAGACTAATTTTCTCCCTTGTATCTCTGCCTTCTTCCTTGCCATAATATTTTACATTCCAATTCAAGCCTCCCCTATAATTTACCACCAACTCCTGTCACCCGTCCCTCAAACATTGTGTTCCCAGTCACAACATGGACCCAAGGGCCGGTGAAGGCTCAGCCTGCCTGCCCTTCAACGCCGCCCGCCGCCGGACGGGTCCACCTACACCTCCTCTTGAATGGCAGTATAGTAGCTATTATCGGTCCTCCAGCTTGGACGCTCCCAGATTGCCAGTGATGTTATCCCTGGAAATCTGTGCTAGAAATCTGGGAAGAGGCCCTGGAGGGGCTCTACGTTTCAGGGCTTGTTTCTGTACAGGAGCCTGGTCTTGGAGCTGTTTAGACGGGGGCAGCTAGAGTTTATGAATGCAAAGAGTATCAAAAATCGGAGGGACGAGAAAAAGGATTGCGTGGGTGAAAAGAGTTTGAAATTATAACAAAAACTAGCGCATCCCTCCTCGCATCCCTATGTAATAATAACTGTAATAATAATAGTTGGAACTTGATAATGGCCAATAATTACCCGCTTCTCCTCTCCTCCTCACCCCTTCATCTGCCTAATGGCTCTATTTATTCTTCAGAATATATCCCTTTCTTTGTCGCTCAGCTTTTCAACAAACACACATTACCTATTCCGGTGAGCCCTTCCAGTTCCGCCTATCATGTCCACATCTTCGGCTACTTTGTAATCTGACCTTCCCTATCCTCCGACGCACTTTATTTTCCCTATCTTGAACTCCTTCTCCTTTTATCCGTATTCACGTCTCAGGCTGCCCTGTCATAATATTTCACTTCCGTAATGTCCCCCGCGTATTTTAACCCGTCTTACATTATCTTCCTTGGAAAGAAATTCTTAAATACAAGCAACTCGCCGTCTTATAACTCATCCTTGCCGTGGAAATGCCTCGTTTGCTTTGATAATTCTCTTTGAAGTAGTATTATAAAACTCACACAAGCACTCAGCTTGGATAGTATTATCATGCTCGTCTCCTTTAATCGAACCCAACATGATGGAGGTAGCGAAGACCAAAGAGAAAGTGGGTGTGTACCTTTTACTTCCGTGTAGACCTGTATATGATTTCCACAGAGAAACTCGTATATTTTGCAAATAAATATGTGACGAATATTTGTGAACAGATTATACAAGCAATTTTTCTGTAGGCAGTAGCAGTTTATTTGCAGAAAAGAACTTTCGCGTTATTGGTTCTATCTCCCCTTAGCACTACTACGTATGTTTTGTGGGCTTAAGCTAGCTTACATGTTGAAGCGGAACGTAAAGCTGTGACATTTGAATTGACAAATAGTTTTCCAAATTAATCTTGGATATAAAAAATTAATAGAATTCTCTACTAGTTTCAGCCAGCCTAGGCCTCGTACAATTTCTCGATGGGGTATTAAAGACCTGATATTTTCTATAAAAACATGATAAATATAAATCAAAATCCCATGTTTTTGTGCTCGAAGGATATATACCATATGGCATTTTGATGAGTGGAGTTTACGTACTACCAGATATACGTATTTGTGTATATGAAAGCGAAACACAGAAGGTTAAGTCGTTGGATGGATGCATAATATTAAAGTATATGCTATGCAAGCAAACGCCTGTGCAAAGTTGAATAAAAAATACATATGGTATGAAACGGAAAAGAAATGAAAGTTCAGAGATGATTATCAAATAGTAGAAAATCCTAGGTTTTCTCGTGTTTCACTCATCCGATTTCCCATGTATACATAAAGTCCAATCACTCATTCCCTGGAAGGGTGATGGCCTCGTATCACCTGTGCTCTGATTTTTCTTACTAGATCATATTTTATTTTACTCAGAGCGAGGAGCACCACAACCAACCTCGTAGGGCACAGAAAGAAGGGCTCCAAGATGGAATCACTTCATCAAAGTGTCATTTCCCACAGCCTTTTCTCAGCATGATCTGTCTACTTAGCAAATAAATCACCTACTTTAGTTAAGCCCAGCCCATCCTACACTTTTAATTTACACTTATCCCATCTTTTATCACCTTCATCTCTTTTCATCAGTTTTACTTTGCTTATTCTTCTCTTCCTTGTCATAGTAACTGTATTACAGCTTAAGTTAGCTCACCTCAAACCTTCAAGGAAACCTTTGGCTGGGCTTGAATAATCCTGAGCGAAGATGGTCAGAAATTAAAATTAAATGTGTAAGAGCCTTAAGAGTGCATCTTGGGGAATTTCTTAAAGGATATGTGGTTTCAGCCTTCGTTTTCTTTTGCCCACCTTTTGAATCCAAGGAGATGCTAACGAATAATTGCCATGGCTCAAGATTGATGGGATTCAAACTTTTTTTATGCTATGCTGTCGCTAACTTTTAATTTAGTTTCAGTTTCATATACATCAAGAATAAAATGGGTCGGCCGGAAGAATAAAATTGTACGATGAATGAAGGAAATATTTGCAAAAAGGGAGATGACGGAAACCACACGTCACATTGGCTTCCGTGGTCATACTAGACCACAAATAATTTCTTTGAAGAGGATTGAAAAAAATTTTCAAGCTCTGGAAGAATATTAAATTACTGAGATTTGGTTAGGAATTTCGGAGTAAATATTTGCTCATCTCCCATTCATGTTCTCTTTGTTCTATTCTTTCATATTACCGGGTTTCCGAGAAGATATACATAACTGAATGCAATCCTATATTCTATGACTGATGTGGTTGTTCCCGTTACTGCAGACAGCACAGATTTCTGCCGTTCAACAAGAGAATTTGAGTTGAGTCCTCAGTTCTTTTTGTCCTTGTTGATATATTGTATTGAAAACCAGGATTCTCCTCTTGTAAACATTTCATCCTACCACAAGCCGTACAAGTTGTGGAAAGTAATGCTGTTTGTTTGAACGAATGCAGAATGCAAGGAAGGAATGAACATATCGTTTCTACGAATGAGAAATTAGGAGACTCCATGCTTCCAAAACGTGACCTACCGTCAAATTTCTAAGTATTCTGATGATGAATGAAGTGAAAGTGTACAAAGGATTCAGTTTTACCGTTTTTCGAGTGCAAATTCGGTTGCCAAGGGCAGCGCAGCACAGCCATGAAGTTTTTTTTGCTTCCACACTCATCCATGGCCTCCCTCGTCCTCATCGGCTCATCGTCTGTTGTTTGCCTTAATTTGTCAAGTACACCACAAAGTATTTTGAGCCTCTTGAAAATCAGATTCAGGAGTGATACTATACAGAGATGAGACGGATGCTCGCATGTATTCATTCATATTATTCTCTGTATTTGCTCACGTCATTCTGCATGGGATTCTATTCATTCAAGTCCCTGTAAATGGACACGCGACTGGGTCGTTGGTCCTTTAAAAATCCGTATTTGCTCAACCTTCCTACCGTCAACAAATCTCGTAGTTCCTCTTCGTTCCCATCCATTACCTCTGAAGTGAGCCAGGGTGTCATCCGGCAAGAGGACCATGTATCACATGGTTTCGAGCTAGGAGAGAATGAGAGAATAGTTTTTTTCAAATCCGCATCCAGCGTCTTCATGACTTGCTTTCTCCAGGATCAATACAATTCAGAACAAGAAGAGTTTCTTACGAGAATTTTCAGGAAATACTTATTGAGATTGCCGGAGAGTAGGGTTTCGGCGAAAAGGTTGAAAGGAGAAAGTGGAAGGTACAAAAGGAAATGCAGAAAGTCTGGATTCTGGATGGTGCTTGCTCAGATTATATCGAATTGAAAAAGTAAACGAGACTGTGATATGTCTGCTATTATTATTATTACTGGTTTCGGTTTTCAATTTTTGCGTTGTACCAGAAATAGGGCAACCAAGCTGGTTTTATTGACGTCAAATTTGGAATTCAAATGGAGAATAGTACTAGCCTCGAGTGTTTTTTGCCTCCATTTGTGTGTAGCCACTGTTGCAGGCAGACTTAGATTTGTCAGGATGAAAATACGAAGCGTATTGAATGTCGCGCGCTTTGGATTCTGGGATTTATGCAAGTTTTATGGTTTCAGTTCCCGGATTCTGGCTTTGATCATCAGCTAGGTCTAAAACTCTGAGGTAGTTTGTGAAACTCTGGGACTTGATTTGTGTGGGTGGATTGATACGGCAAACATAAGGAAAGGCGGATGTAGGATGGTGCACGTAAAGTATGGTTAGCAGAGAGCGCTGGATAGAGTGAAGGAAAGCAAGGAATGGAAAGGTATTTAAGTGGAGGTGAGATGACGGGATGATGATGGGCTGTGTAATTGATAATCGAGAAATAAATCAATCACGAGCGTAACTTGTTAAAATATTTGTCAACAAATTTTCCACTCAAATCATCCCAACATGCAGGATGGATTTGTATGCTAAACAAAAGGAAGGCTCGTCCCTGCATTACCTTGTACTTGGTGAAAGTTAGCACCCATGAGCGGATTCGAAGAAGGACCCGGTTTAATAATTCATTATTTTTTGGACGGTTTGTCGTGCCGTAATGATGTCTCTGGTCTGCTTTAGTATTATTGGATTCGGGTGCTTCGGATTATAAATCTAAGGTATTCATCATCCCCCATTCTTTCTTATATTTTTATCCTCATCTGGCTGTATAACCTTATTTGCGTTACACGAATCCAATTTCTCCGGGCATCAGCCCGCTTGTAGTAGATGGTAATTCAAAGGTGATTTGTCTAGGTGACAGAGGCCGGCTGTCAGATTATGACGATGAACATGACTATTATACATCCTGTAGCACTCTGCTCTTCTCCAAGTCTGAAAAGGCCTGGGCTCAGCCTTTGAGATTTGGAGTGCGCCAAGTAAGTACCGAGTACGGTTAGCTCCATTAATGCAGTGTTGAGAACGGTGGACTAGAGTACAAGAGGTGCTGATGGGAATCCCTCTTCTTTTATCCGGAGTAATCCTAGTACAAATCCCATTTTATGCTAACTTGACTTTCCTGAATGTTTTGACAATTGGTATGGAGGAGAGTAGGAGTCAAAGAGAAGTTGAAGCTTCTCCCTTTAGTCCCAAAGGATCACACATCGGGGCCCTCATGATTAATGATCATCTTCTTGTGTGCAGCCCATCATTTAGCGTGATCGTTTACACTCATTTTCCTTATAGCTTTTAACAAGCAGGATCGCTTGAGTTCATGAGAAGAAGAGAGAATGGGTTTTGTGTGCTTTTAAGGATTGTAAATTTCCAGGGCTGCTCTCTTCTCGCTGGCTAAATAATTCCATCCAGGAGTTGTAAGAGAGTGAAATGAAAAACATTAACTAGACGCTAATTTGACTCATTACAAGCTATTACTTTATTTGATTATTCAAGTTTTGGGAATATAAAATCCTCCCCCCTAGAATTCTCATTTTCTCTGCTTTACAAACCCGGGTGTTTTTCCACATTGTTAGCTGCCTTGTTGGCTGTCAGCTGTTACCGAGTAGTTAGCCCCGCTTGGAAGAGAAGTCTCAGTGGTGGTAAATAGCTTGGCAATTTTGAATCCTAATGACTGCCCGGTTTACCTACGGTTATGGTGCGGTAGTGTGGAATATGTATATGTTAGCCGGATTTCTTCCTCCATATTTTTTTCTTTCATTACCTTTTAAAAAAATGTAATTTTCCGGGCTGATTTTCTTCGGTTCTATGAGCTCGTTGGCCTTGTTCTTGTATTTGATTACATATTTGAGGGATTAAACATATGATGAGACCTATCGCTAGGATTTTCATTTAGCAATTTCACGCGCATAAATAACCCATCAATAGAAGATCCTACCAAAATATTGCTCCACTCCCTAGTTTTCCCCTGCTCTGCTTGTACGCATCCCGGCCTGTGTATCTCTTTCAGATTGTCCTTTTCATTTCCAAACTTGTTCTTCTATGTAACCTCAGCCCATGTGTTGATGGGGAAAAAACTTTTGGAAATCAATTCATTCATTAGCTTTCATATCGGCCTTGCTCTTGCTGTTTCTCTCTGGCGTATTTTCTGGTATCCATTCAATTAATTGCAACTACCCTCGCCCGACCCTCCTTCTCCACTTCAAGTCTATTCAGAAGGACTGGAGAACGTGGCGAATCGCAAAATCCCCCACACACCAGATGCCCCGACAACGAGAAGTAAACGATGAAAAAACATCTTTACGCTAGCTTACAACTATTCCTCCCTTAATACAACTCCCATCCCTCTTTTTCTCTCTTCTTTCGCAGGAAGCGGATACCCGTTCGGGGCTTGACCCATCCAACCCGGGTTTCTGTATGCTTTTAAAATGCTGCTCTTATTTTGCTACGACCCAGTATACTGCTATGATATTGCTATTTTGTGCGGCCCAGTTTACGTCCTCTATTGCACAACTCGTAATGCTAAGTGCACCCTTTAGAGTAAATTGTGTACACTGTGTTTCCCATCCGCCTCCCCCCGATTCTCTCCTTTCTAATTACGTCCACTACTTGCACCATAACTTTTAGTCTATCACGCTACCATTTACAGCATCAATCAAATCACATTCTCGCTACTCGTCTATCCATTACATTAAGCAATTCTGGGTCTCCTTCCCTACCCGTTTCTATCCGCTTTCTCTTTATCTCGCTTCTTAAGCAAGGTACGTACGACGGTTGATAGTTCCCCAACTTTACTTCTCCTCGTGTCCGTCTCTTATGTACATCCGTCGCCTTGTCTTAGCCTCCTCGCTTTCATTTTCTCCCTTCCATGTTTCTCACCAAAATCACCACAATTCAAAGGGAAACCACAAACAAGTGGCGGCTACAGCTCTCTCCTACGTATACTTTCTGCCCCTTGAAACACGATGTGCAGCTTGAACAATGTCCCACTTGGCTGCCTGTATTTTCATCTTTGATTGCAAGTAATATGGCAAGGATTTCTGAATGCTTATTCTTCGCTCTGAGCATTTACTTTATCTTTGAGGAGCTAAAACCCTGGATTGGCCGTGTTTGTAATTATGGGTCGTTGGGAGAGGTGTAGTAGAAACTAAACCATTTACGTCGAGGACCTGGAGGAATGGAGAAAGAAAAGAGAAAGCAGCGCGCTAAGAGGGATTCGCCCTCCTGTGAGGAATGACAGGCGATAATTTCTCTGCAATAGTGTTGTTGCGGAACTAGCAATTGTTCCTTCCAAAAGTTACTCTTGTTACTTCCGTTTAGTCACAGCTCAAGAGGGGCTTGGACGAGACCAGTTGTATCGACTTGAATCGGTGTACAACTTATTTCTCCCGTGTCTAGGAGTGGCGGTGACAGAGAAATAATACTTTCGGTTCCATGTGATTGATTTCGAAGATACGTATAATAATAATTATCAAACCCGTTTCCAATCCACTCGCTCTTGTGTGCATAGAAACGGATTCTTTCGGGCCGACTATCCAATGGTGGAATATTGGAATCCGCGTATGTAATTGTCTTCCAGTATTTATTTAATGCCCTAATTTATCACTCCTCATGGCTATCATTGGATTTGGAATGAAAAATATCCTAGCTGCTGTATTCAAGCTGGCTAAAGAGTAGACTGAGTGAGCTGAGATAGTGTAAAAAGTACACTGCTGCTGTATGCGTAGAATCAGATGAATAATTTATAGTCTTCCAATATAGCTTAAATCCTCAGACTCTGTGACGAATCCTATTAAATATGCTCACCCTGCAGAAAAATGGATGGAGCGTAAAATGACATCGGGTTACCCGGACTACCCGCTAAAAGGAGCTTTTTCATAACCTTCTCCTCCTCCCTTCCTAATACTGCCGTTCATGCAATATGTAGGCATCTATCAGTTCATAATACCCCTTGGTCCCTTGGCCTGGTGTGCTTCACAAAAAGCAATGCTCTGAACAAACCAAGAATTTTCTCATATGCTATTTACAATTTACCCTGGTGTACCTTGCCTTACCTTGCGGCGGCCTATTCGACGGTACAGTAGCTCATTTTTTTACCGTTTTTTTTTCATTTTGCTGTATTCTATTGTAATTATTTTCCCGTTGGAGCGAGGCGAATACTTAGCATTGCCAAGCACAAAGGGCATTGAACGACTGTATTCATTTAACTGCATCTCGGATCTGCCTAATAGACGGTCAATGAATAAACTATACGGGTAAGCTGGTAGATTGTACTGCAAAATGCATTTATCTATTTCACGGAAGATTCGCGAGCTAATAAACTTTGAAATTTGAATACAAAAGCGTCATAAAGATTTGTATAGATACGACTAGTGTCCTATGGTTACATTTTAATTTATGAATGTATATTTAGAAGAATACAGGGAAACTGGTGGCGAAATATTCCAGGAACTTCCAGAAAACCAGATTATTAATTCACCAATCTCGCACACTTCCCGAAGAGAAGATGGCAATTGAACAGATAGCGTGGGAGGGCATAGAACAGAGTCAATAGTGGGAAATGCGGCATTACACACGCACTTGAAGCTCTGGAAACTGTTGCTTTCGCACCAGGACTCCCGGATATGCCTAAAATCCATCCAGCGTCTTCCTTGTGCCCGCCACCCACACCACATGATGCCGTCCTGAACTTTCTCCTCGAGAATGTTATTGGATAAAACACATGATGGATGCCGGGTGATTATTAATGTTCTCATTACACGCTTTCCCCCTGTGCCTTCCCTTTATCTAGAGCAGCTGTAGGAAATAGAATATGGAATACATCCCGTCAACCGTAATTGTCTCTGTAATTCCAAGCAAATATGTATTAGATTGCTTCGAAACAGATTGTGGAATATACCCTCCATATAAGTTCTGTTGCTGCTTCTCCTTCCGTCCAGTTATTCCAAAGGCTGCAGCCCGCCTCCATGTCTAAAATCATGTCTCTAAACTGCTCCATAAATCTCTCCAGAAGCCTCACTAAATATATGATGCTTAAGATCCGTCTGCAGGATTGGATGAGGGAGTGTAGTCAGCTTCTTAACTTAGGGATTTGGACAGGAGTTTACAAGATGATTCACGGTTCTACTTTCTCCGGGCATATTCCAAGCTTGACTTTCTCCTCCATTATAAAGCAAGTTTTTGACTTTAAACCATGTGTATTAGCAAAGTTTTAAAATCCTTGGATAAAACCTTGTGTGTGCACAACCACAGCCCTAACTTGTCTGTTTCCGCTTGAACCACTCTCACGTTGTGCTGAGGACGAGTTCAGTTTCAGGTATTGAAAGCAGAACTTTTGCAAACTCTATTGTATCTATCAGCTTATACTGCGAATACCACCGAACTGATAGAAAAAATATGCTAAAGGATAAAGTAAGAAGGCATTCATTGTCTTTGTTCTCGGAAGTGAAAGTATTAGAGCATATTTAATAGCTTCCTCTGTACGAGAGAGAAATAGAGGAAGAAAACTTAATCATTTGATACGTTTGGGAATTTTCAATTCTCTCATTAATCCTTAAAAATTTGCACCATCTCTCCTAAAATTCCCTCATGTATATCAATTACTGTCTCAGCATGTTGCGAAAAAAAACTTGGAGAAGGAGCACGCACAGGAAATCATCCACCTCCTTCGCGTTTCTCCTATAGTCTCTCATCCCGAATCCCACTTTCTCCGTAAAAGCTTGCTTCCCTTGGCTTCGGGCTAATGTTGGAAATAACTTTGAGTTTCCTATCATTACTTTTTCCAGGAGCGTGAGCTTTCTCTTTCTCAGTTTACTCAATTCTTAAGTCTAATGAAAATCCGCATTATGAATATCCTCTGCTCAAGCTGCTTATGTAACTTTAATACTCTGACACCAAGACACGACGCGTAGGATTTGCATCTCTCGTAGGACCCTTCTCGATTCTAATTAACTTTCACCTGATGTGATGGGCAGTACTGGACAGAGGCAAGGGTGGCTTTTAACGTATTTTGTTGTAGTTATAATAGCACCAAAATAGATGGATGTAATTTCCAGATGTCGATTTATCAAGCTGGTGTACAGCTTTCTTCAGTATTTTCTATTCTAAGCCTGTAACTTAGTAAAAGTGGTTTTTACATGGTAGATACTTACACAGTGCTTGATTCTCAGCTACGATTCATGTGATGCTCGATTTAGAGCTTGTGGTAAAAGTAGGAGAAAGAATCGTGACAAACCGCGATTTATCTAAGTTTACCAAGGATTTATTGATATACAATAATGAGTAAATTATTACAAAAGAAGACTATCGGATGGTAAGAACTTTTAAAAGTAATAAATAATCTTTACGATATGATAACAAGCGTGTCTTTCCAGGAAAATAGTTTCGGAATTTAACAAATATGTATGGATATATGGAGATTATGTAATCGGACACCTTCGTCCACGTTGTTTGAAGTAAGGGAACAAAAGCTGTCACTATAGGGTTTAAAATCACGCTTATTAATTTCCCACGCTCGTCTACGTGTCACACTCAAAAGACTCTTTTTGTTGACTTGGTTACAATCACAGTAGTAGCATTCAAATTCATCAAAGAGGCTAACACTGATCACATAATATTCTATTAATCACGATAATTATCATAATGACGGCATCATTTTGCATATACATTTTCCTACACAGAGATCAAGGTAGGAAAGGATGATAGGTAGGTATACGAGAATACAATTAGACTTGGGATAATTGAGAGTAAGAATAATTGTTTCCATTATATTAAGTAGAAGGTTGATGATTATGAATACGACGCTTTTGTGCGGG
The DNA here is from genome assembly GCA_906901655.1 of Sminthurides aquaticus. Lineage (NCBI taxonomy): Eukaryota > Metazoa > Arthropoda > Collembola > Symphypleona > Sminthurididae > Sminthurides > Sminthurides aquaticus. The sequence goes on from CAJQTT010000001.1 coordinate 3,534,610, forward strand.
ATATATTGTTTACCCACTTTGTGAAGGTCGATGAGTAAATGATACTCCTCCTTTGTGCTCCAATCTATCCTTAAGAACTCATTCATAAAGAGCTCTTCCGTTGTAAAACAACAATTTCTGTCCACTTCATCTTCTGACAACATGACAACAAATTTTCAAGTTCAATCCAAGGGTGTCCATGCTCCCTGCTTTGAATACTCAAATTCTGCTACCTGTTAACAATGGCTTTCTCTTGAGAAAGTTTCTACTTAAAATTACTGGATACTGTACTCAATGGTACAGCGGAGGCTTTTTTTAATTTATAAACATCTTGTTGACCCTAATATAAAGCTTGGGAAATTTTTGGGATTGTGTACAACAGGCAGGTTTCCAAAAAGAGAAAGTCAGCTACCTTAGAAGGTATTTTACCTATAGCATAGCCCTATGACAAGGCTATCAGTTTTTGCAATAACCAATTATTTGCATATCTAATGCTTGAAAGATTTGTGCTTCAAGGTAGATTAATAGTGCTTAAATTTCCAACTGCTATTACTACAAGAAAGAATACATTTGAGAGTCTTGAAACGTTTGCTGGCACTTGGGTATGTAAATTATATTCAGGATCGTAATCATTATTTGACACAATGCCATAAACCTTCTAAAATATGCTTTGCAGTTGCTTGAGAAAACTGCACAAGGTAAATCGTGAACTGAATATATTTAAAAATTGAAATGCCAACATTCGTAAATATTTCGACCACAGTACCCTACGTTAAGACAGGCATGGATTGAGCCCATATTTCCTCGTGACTGATGCCAGTGCATTGATTGTTGTTGCCAGAAAAATTAGCCGCATGTGCTCATAGTGAAGCAAAAGTCTAGGAAAAAGTGAAGGCTACCATATTTCTTGATTAGACTCTCAGGTTCGTGTAAGGAGTAAAACAGTATTTAGCTTCAGCACTACACTGGTGTAAGGGAAAGTTAAGTGTGTGGATGGCCTAATCGATTCCCAGGGGGGTATTGTAGCTTCTCCTCCGTTTTATATGCCCAAAGTATGACCTTGGTTTTGGAGTATACGAATGGTGAGAGAAACTTATTTTTCTCCTCTACTTTCCCTACTCTTTCTCTCAACTTTCTTAAAAAATATGCCAACTTCAGCTCTCACTTCTCGTCGTCTGCTGTTTTCTCGGATTGTATTTCCAAGAGGATTTTGTTTAGTTTCTACTAGAATAGATCTTAAAGATTGAGTTGGTGGTTGAACGCCATTGCTAAAGTATGTGCATGTATGCATGCCATAAGTAGTCAGCCTTTGGGGTCCCGTTAGCACCAGGTTCGTGTGAAGGTTAGAATATTCCTAAAGCCTTATACTCGTTGGGAAATACTTGTAACGTTTCCTCCGAGGATTTTTTCAGGTAATTCTTCTATCGCTTATGCAAGATGGCTATCGCGGTGATAAGGATTATTTCTCCATGTTCCGTAGGCTTATGGGCAGTTCCCAAGGAGAAATCAATTCACAAAGATCCTTATCGATACCAATATCCGGAACACACGTTGAAAGAGCGGAAAATAAGTAAGTTGTGAATGTCGGTTGACAATTGATAATAGATTTTCACATACGCAACGCTTGAACAACAACCGACTTACACTAACGTTGACTCGTATGTGCACGTTATAACTTATTACTCTTGTTTCCTATCCAGTTTGATCATAAGAAAAAAACTCTTTCGCCTAAGGTTCATAGCTTGTTTATTATAGATTAAAGGAGCGACAGCCTAGGACTGAGTTCAAATGTTTTTGAGGGAAGGTTACATTTATATTTTCAGCTCGGACTTGAAACATCTGCTTCAAATCTTCACCTGTTTTGAGACCAGCTAGATAATTTGGATCAAAGGTTCATCAGCATAAAATAGGGGGGAAATATTTTTGCGCAGTTGCAATATAGTAAAATCAAAAAATAAATACGAAAATGTATCGGGCTTGAAAATAAAAAATTGTTTTGTAATGAATATATCCGAATAGAAGAATAACGTACATTGGCGAGTATGCACTTTACTAAAATACCCGAAATCGATGCCTAGCTCGCGAACTGGCCATTATGTTTGAATTTACAATTACGCTAGTGGATGGCTAATTTTGCCTTGAGTTTAGCTAAGGGAATTAGGATTAAACAAATAAAGATATGCCCTATAATTAAGGATTGGGCAAGGGAGAAAAAGTTAATAACATAATTTTGTTCGTCCTTTGTTTATTATTTAAGTTTATTATATAAGTCCTATTCCTATGGCTTGCGAAATGAAGTTGGGTATGTATAATTTTTTAAAGTTGTTGATGATATGTGGTACTTTTGTTTGTGCATAATCAGGGAGGAGGAAGCGCAGGGGAAGGTTGCGCATTAAATAATAGAATCCTTTGCCTTGCTATTGTCAATCAATACTCGACCGTTCCAAGGCGAATATAAATTGTCACCTCCACTCTGTGTTTTCCTTGACTTTCTCCGCAACAGTAACTTTCTCTTGTTTGAGGAGTAAGAAGGAATCGTTCCACGGGATGATTGCTGGTTTGCGGGAAAGTGTAGCGGTTGTGACTGAGGATAGGAGAAATGCTTCTTCTTTTACACATTCACAGACATATCACTCTCCATTAATGTAAGGCTCAAGACTGTTGTTGCGCACGTAATCATTGATGTTGCGCTTGACTGGAGAGGTGGAATTGCTACTAGCCGTTTCTTAGACCCGTCAACGCTGTTATTCCCTTTAGCTCCCATAGTTGGCTGGATAGTTGGGGATTTTTACGGGGAATTCTGCGAGGTCATGTTTGAAAGGAAAAAAAACTGTCAAGTGTGACCGTATAGGCTGAGCTGAGCTGGGAATAGAAAAGTAGGATGTTTGGTGTAGGTTTGTGTACTGAAGAAATCGAGTACATAAATGCTTGGCATCTGCTTCTTTTCTGGTTGACTTTACTTGGCGTGTGTGTAGCTCCGGATGGTCGCGACCAGGAAACAAGCAACCCACATAAGGACTCCAATGGCTCCAATCCCATACACTATGTATAAGTGAGCGTACGAAAATAAATAAAGCTCCTTGGAACACCAAGTGTTGGGTGAATCCAGGGTGGAGACATATTGGGGCTCACTCCCGTCTTTTCCCTTCAGCTCGTGAATCCAAGAATTGCCAAATCCAAACCAGACAAACCAGAATATGCAAAGCGCCCATTGCATTAGCCGTAAACTATTTGATCCCAGGAGAACGTCTTCTTCAAAAAATGAGGCTTCACACCTTTCATATTTCCTAGATTGGATCTGAATCAAAAGGGGACACAAAAGAGACAGCACTGTTACATCCTTCCGTTTACACCCTCCACAATCCTCTCTGCATGCGCTCGTCTTCATGCTCGCAAAGCTTTTACGTTAATGCAATACTCCGGGCTTTCACTGCTTGCAGACTGAGATGGTGAATGGTGAGAAAGGCTGGTTTTTATCCTTTGTGTCGATTCCTTTTCCTTCATTCGTTATGCTGTATCTTTTCATTTCATCTTAGCCTAAGCAATCGTCTGGGAGCCCAACTCGGGCTAAAAGGGATTCAGAAATAGAAACGATTCATCCTATCCTCCAAACACTTCTACTTTCACCGCAATCAACTTTCACCAGTCCCGCCCGCAACAAGTTAATCTCTCATAAAAATTCTAACAGCTCTCATAACATTCCTCCTTTATATATATATAACCTCCATAAAAATCTCAATGCCCTGGATTCTTCTCGTATTAGCATAATTTATTCCCACTCTCAGGCCACATCTCATGAGGAATTCTATTCGAAATACAGCTAATTTTGGCCGAAAACATTTCGTTTCACCTCTTCCATTAAACTATCTTATGTGATTACCTTTACTTTCAATTTGCATGACGTCCTTAGCATGTCCCACTATTTCGTTTTTACTTTTTTCTCCATATTTTATTATTTTCTTTCATCTTCGTCTTTATCCTCATCATGGCCTACTTGCTTTTTATTCCTTCATTTTAATCGCCCCTAATAACCAGCTACTTTCACCCTAAAAAATATACTGGCTCTCTTTCTCTCCCAGTTACAGCTCGGTGTTTTACGCATGCATTCAAATTACGTTGTGCTCTCGCTCTCTACAAGATGTCCCTTATTTCACTCAATTTTCAGAAAGGGCTATTCTTCTCTACCCCCCCCCCTTCAAAGCTTTCTCCATACATCTTTTCTCAATTTTTCCGTGCATACCCGAACACATCTAAGAAGAAAAACGTAAGACGTCTCTTCGTCTAGGTTACAGGAAAGAGACATTGAGTCGTTATCTTGTTCCCTGTTGTTCACCCTTCCTGCTCTGTTGTAGTCTTGGAACTTGCTTTCTCTCTCTTGCTGGGACTGCGTGAGCCAACTTGGGCTGTTTCTAAAATTATTCTTATTATTTTGCAAACGTCCATTTAATGCATCCCCTGTTACACATTTTCCCATATTTTCTAGCCTAATTCAATCTCAATCTTCATTTCTTATCGCACTTTTGCACAACTCTCTTTCCTTATTCTTCGTTGCTTTCACCCACTTTCTCCTCTACCTTGAGACCAAGCTATGCTATACCTTTCTGCTCTCTTCTCTCACGCTGTTATCCATGGTTTATAATGCCGACCTTGTTTATGGAACCTCATTGAATTTTTAAACAAAGGCTGCTCGTCAGCTCCATTCGTTTGTATTTCTATAACTATTCACTAATAATCTTAACTAATAAAACCTTTACTGGTTCATCAAGTTTCTTTTGTCACTTCCTAATAAAGTATGTACGGTAAGTAAAATAAGGGATTCGTTGGATATTCTAGTAGTTCTTATGTATGCTGAGCATCAAATCCGCCTTTCGTTCACGCTTGACGTCCTCGCTTCAATTATTCACAGGCTTCCCAAGGAATCAAGTCCATATTTTCTTTGAATGTTTTCTCTTTGTTTTCTGCTCTTGACATTTGTCAACTTAATTTGCGAACTCCTGCTTCAGACCATTAATTAAGTTTGACTCGCTCCCTTTTCATAGTTTATATATTGGTGGAATTAGAGTGAACTTAAAAGATATCCTACCGTATCAGTGTTCACGTGAGAAGCTTACTCGACTTTTATTCCACAGTAACGTGCATGTCTTGAGCCCGCATGCAAATACCCTTTGTTTACAAAGAAGAGAAATAAATCCACATAATAATTATTTTTTTGGAGAGTCTCCGCCATGTTATGCTCTTTTGGTTTCTTGGCATTCTATTTAATCATGAACTCACGATTCACTTTATTTACAGTAACGTTCGGCAATTTATTCACTCGTTTCCAGGCTAATAAAATGGGGACTTCCCTCACGCTTTCTTGCTTCAATTCGTTTTCACAGGTTGTCGTTCACTTCAATTTGCAGCAGGGCTCTCTTCTAAATTTTGAGAATATGTGGCTACACAACGGAAATAAGGTGGCAAATTGGCCTTGGTTTCAAAATCTACGTGTTTTTTGCTTGAGTGAAGCAAGTAAGGACCGAAACTGATGTAGTAGATGAGAGTAGATGCATTTTCTAGTATCTGTAAATGTGATTGGTTGTAGGGGGTAATCGCCGTAACATCGAGATATAGCTATAACTGCGCTTATTATAAACTTAAGCCTAAAAGCTAACATTAGAGTAAAAAGAAACGGCATGTTTTGGGTTTCAGGAACTTACTTGGGTGTAGGTCATCCAAATTAGTGCGATAATTCCACTGAATCCTCCGATAAGAAAATATAGAGGTAAAATAGGCTGAATTGGGCATTCGTGAAGATACTTAGTACCTGTAAAAGCACAACAGTCATTTTGAATAAAAAACTACAGTTGGAATGTTTCGCAAGTAAATTTCTTATAGTAGTTCCTGGAGAAAACAAACTTTCCCCACGAGTGCGAAACGCTACAGGTTACTGTTGCAGTGTAAGCAGACTGGTACAACTCCAGTTTTCCACTTTGTAGTGTTCACATGTGAGACTTGCTTTGGCCCCCGGTTCATTAATTTATGATATCATGCAATCTTCAAACATATAATTTATTGTGTCGGGGTCGGGAATTTGAAAAAGTCTAATTCAAGCCACCAACCGACTCCTTTGAGCCTTTCTCCTACAGTATTTATTGGTAAAGCGATGCATGTAACTTTACTCCTCACGTACTGTAGTCGCAACGTGAAACAGCGTACATAATGCATACAACTGTTTTCTCTACAGGTTATTTGATTCTTCTTTCTTTTCCTACAACTTTCTTCCCACGTTACAGTTTGGAAAGTAAGAAGAAAGATGAGAGTAAATTCAGGAAATGCTATTATGTGGTCAATTTGAGACGGCGGAATGTATCGGATTCTCTCCTACCTGCGCGGATATGCGATTCCATATATTTTTATCCATTGAGCTATGCAGCTCACGTTGTTCTATTGACAGTGTGAACAGTTTTGAATCTATACTTTCTCCATACATGCTCCAGGACAGCTATCAAAAGGCGATCCTAGAAGAGCCAAATAAGTGCTCCTATTGCCAAAGTTGTTATCATTCCTCGTCTTAGCGTTTGTCTTCTCTCCCAAGGAAGCGGAGATGGATGACAGGAGATATATAGGGAAGGATATATTCACCATTTGAAAAGACATCTTCCGTCTGTCCTTCTCCTTCATCCCGTTTCTCGCCATTCTTCTCGTACCTTTGGTATTAAACTACATAAAGTGCGTTTGGACTGACCAATCCCTTATTTACTTTTACCTTTTTTTTCTTTTAACAACAATAAATTTCTTTTCTTCTACCAGACTCCAAACCAGAACACAATCATGCTTAAAGTAGTGTAGATAAGGCCTTCCTCTCAAAGCAATATAATGAAACGAGAATCTCGAAACTGTTTATTCTGCTTTGATACCTTTATTTTGCTTTCACTTCACTGCCCTTTCTCCCGCCTGCTCGTCAGAAAGTAAGTACTTTGCAATTCCGCTGTCTTTTCCTTTTCCTTCCCGGTTTAACCAGAGTTTTCAAATCTCGCTTCTCCGTGTACATGCAATATGGAAGAAGAATGGGAGTGGAACTGAACCTTTTCCCATCGTCTGACTGTCACAGGGAAAATAACAAATTTTGGCTTAAAACTAGGCCGTAAACCACACACCACTACACGGTCCATCATTCCTCGTTTATCAAGTCTCCCTCCCTCATCCCTCTAGACTTGTACAGAATTCTCTCATGCTTATCTAACATTTACCTCATTCTCCTACTCTCTCTTATTTATAACACTTTCCATTATCCACCCCCATCCCAGCGTTAACCGAGTCCGGAAACCTTGGCTAGCAGCTCTCGAATACGAAACCAGAACAAGGACTTTCTTCATCCCAGGAAGGAACTGAACTGGGAAAGTTATTTAACTTCCCGAGCGCCCCAGCAACAAGACAAGCCGCTCTTGTCAGTACTGACTACTGACTGACTGAGCACCTTCTGTCTTTCCAAGCTTTATTACGTTCCAGAAGCTAACACCGCGTCATAATTTCGGCCTTACTTAACTAAATTAAACGCGAAACTATTTACTCTACTACGCTATGTACATCTTCAAACACCAAGTGGCTGAGGCTGTGGCTGTTGTTTCAATTTTTCAACGGATTATTAAAATTGTAATGAGGCCGAGAAAGCGGAGCAAATGATTCGCCTGCCCCATCTCAAACTCTCACGTATGTAAGAAATAATTAAGTTCACCATGAATGGTTGAATGCTTGCAAACGTTGTACTTTTGCACTATGGTAGTTCCTACTTGGTTTATAGTTCCAGTCACGGATATTTTGATCGTTAAAACTTAAGGTGAATTTAATCGAATCTCTGATATTGCTTTAGCGAAATTTATGATTTTGTGGGAACATAAAACTATAAGTATTAGATTATTTTGGTGGAACTGGTTTTTGTTAACATTTTGCACTAGAAACAAATCTATCAATCAGCTTTAGAGGCAGTGAAAGTAATAACGACTTTCAGTCCAATTCCGTATTGATAATCAAGGAATTCAATGGAAACTTTGTACTTGGAACTTACCTATGAAAGCCATGGAAAGAGGTAAAATTGTAAGCATCACAAGGAAAACGGTAGCTAAGGCTGTAAAACAATGAACAACTTTGTAAGTGAAAGAAGAATGTAATGGGAGAAAGTTTCATCCCTCCTGTTGCTTCTACTTGGAAAGACTTTCTCCTTATGCTAGTTGCATCGATATCGTACTAGGAGGGAAAAGAATTCTCTTCCTCTCGTCAAACATTTTAATTCAAATACAGCAGGGAAACTTGGAGAAAAAAGCTTACCAGATTTCCAGATAATGCTGAAAAACTTGTTAGTAAAAGTCCATCCACTCCCAGATTCAATGTCCGCTTCACGAATCTGGCTGAAAATGGAACCGTATTCTCTGGATTCGTAGGCAAATTTTGAGTATCTGTAAAGTTGTCTACGCTCGTCTCCGGAAATCTGTAAATTGGATTATCTTGTAGTCATTTCATTTCTATTCTTCCCTTACCAGTTTTTGTTACTGGTAAATTTAGTAGAGTTCCGGTGGGAATAAGTTGTAAGAATATTATCCGCCGGAGCTCGCAAGCAAGTGGAAAAACAAAGGGGAGGAAAGAAGCAGAACAGAACGTGGCTATTCAGAGATCCTTCAATTGGTTAACAAGTTTAAGGGGTTTTCTCTTCGCTTCTTTAAAAAGGATTTCAGTGTAACAAAATAGTAATAGACATCGTCTTTCCCTGACCTAGTTTAAACAGTAGACGGGGTTGAAGAAAGGTGGGGGGCGATCATCACTTTACTTTGTTCTAGTTAATAGTGGTGGAAGAGTTACATGTGAATTTATTCTGTATTTGAGGAAGTTGTCGCATTACATTCCACGTTTAAAAAATCTTCATGCTTGTTACACCTCCAAGTACAATTTCTTTCACCAGTATAAGGATCTTGACGAAGCTACCCTTGCTCAAGAACTAATGTATCCTGAACTACTGAAAGACTCGGTGGTGGATTCATCCAATTCCTTCCTGGTAGCGTAGGCCAAAGCTAAGCCTCTCGCTTCGTATCTCTTTTTTAAACAGCTCGCGGCAGTTTTCCTTGCTTTCTTTCTTCATAATCTTGTCGTCTCCTACATATGTAGCTCTCCATTCTCGCTTTCACTCATTCTTTCACCAGCTCGTTTCCTCCCAATCTTCCCATTTCCTTATTACTATCTCTTCCACACTCTCGCCAAAAAGTGACTGTAACCTTTACCTGTTTGTTCGAGCTTTAAATACGACTGGTTTAACCCTCCCCGCCTCCATTCCCGCTATTTCTCATCTTCCAGCTCTTTGAATCAATGAATGGTAAGATTTTGTGCATAGTTTGGGAATGTACTAGCTTTTGACACAATTCTTCAGATTTACACTCGAGTGAGAGGTAAAGGGGCGAGGAGAGAGCGATCTTACATACACTTTCATCCAAGTATAACTTTCTCCTTGCATCCTTCCTCTTCTATATACATCTACTTACAACCCTCTTCCCTCCGTCCTTTTTCCGAATCTGTCTTCAACTGCTTTCTCCACATTTTTATTCTGTAAAGTCCCTCTTAAGCTTTCTATTCCCAACCTCCTTTTTCTTCTTTCTTCAAAGATAAAACTATGAACTACATGAGGGCCTAAGGACACTTGACGACGTGACATTCTTCTACACGTTCTCTTCATCCTCGCTTCCCCGTTGCTAATTCCCCAAGGAGTTTGTAGTGAAATTACAGTCTCTCCAGTCCCTACATTAACCTATCTAGTTACTATGTAAACTCGTTTCATAATTCACGTCTGACGAGCTACCCACTCGTTGAAAAAATATTTGCGATTCGAAAGAAACGGACCTCATAAATAGATGCAGAGATGGTGGGGTGTGGGGTGTGGGGATACACGGTTGACAGGCGTAGGAGCTGTAGGTTAAATTGGGAGGAAGCCCGTGGGGAAATTTTACTTGGGGAATATATATATATATATTCATGGATTGGAATCCAACGCTCAAAAAGCAGGAGCGAGAGATCGCCTGCGAAAATGTCCGAGGAAAATTCGCTAATAAAAATCCGAATGTTCGGGTTAGGATCATATATTTTAGTAAGTGCAGCCTGACTATTTGGAGAAAGTACTAGATTCTCTTGCGTCCCGGCAGAGCTATTTACTCATCGCTGTCTACGCCATTCCTTCATTCAACACCCTTTTTGTACAATCTTCTGTCCCATTTCCGATGCATACCAACAAATAAACATTCCCTCATACATAAAGAATCGCTCTCCTCCTCAAGCTGACACTTAAGTATGAATGACCATGAGGAATGCCCTTAACCTTCGGAGGAAGACATGTGATTTCATGGCTAATTTTTTATATCGAAGAAAGAGCTTTGTAAAATCGTACGTATTTTACGCAGTTTATGAGTTGTGCGATTTGATGGAAGATTTTGGACGACACTCACCTGAGAGGTACAACTGCTTGTTCTGCGGGAAACATTTTCCGGGGAAGCTGAATTTCCATCTCCAAGTTTTGATGGCAATGTTGTTCCAGAACTATGTGTTTCAAATTTGCTCATTCCTCCAGCCGGGCTTCCTACAAAGTACGGGAGAAATGCTATTAATCTGTGAATTCTATGACGCGACCACATAGATTAGCAATAATAAAGTAATAACTTTTTCTGTTTTACAGTGAGTGTGGCGTATTTACGTCGTTTTGTTGTTACTTATTAATTCTATTGCCGGACGGCATGACTATTATGTAAATTGCAACCCCCCGTGCTTCGGTTACCTAATCAGATCACGGACTAAACCATTAAAGTTTGAAGAATTTAGAAAGATGCCAGACCAGAGGGAATATGGGATTCTTGAAATAATTTTATTGACGGTACAAAATACGGGGGAAGCACATAATATGAACCGTATATATGTTAAGCTACTTAATAAACTATTTCTCCTCACATCCCATCGTACAGGAACTAGCTCATATTGATCATACTGGAAAAGATGCGCACACTGGATCGGTCTATTTTCACCTCCCTCCTTTCTATCCCATCACAGCAAAGGTACAAAAATCACGAAGCCTTAAGGCATTTACCGCCACTACCGAAACCACTTTCGCCATTGAATTCCCTGGCAGCTTTCACCAAAGCTAGGCTTGGAATTTGAGAGATGGAAAACCCCATTTCCTATTTTCATCTGTTCTGTTCCTCTCGCTTCTATATCCGTCAGATAGCATTGGGAAGGGGAAAATGTATCAACATGGTAGAGAGAAAGCTAGCCGTTTGCATCGACTCGTCAGCAGCAATATAATGTATGCCTCCACATAATATGTAAACGTACTCAGAAAAGAGAAAGCTTAATTAGTTGGGGTTGAATGGGATAGTGGCCTAGGCCTGGAAAGTTGAATCTGCGGTCTTCTACTGATGCTGACAGTGCAAATCTCAGTGCTTGCTTACTCAGATTTCTGAGAGAGGATTACACATTACAAAATGAGGAAATTAGTTTTGCTGGTGATACTGTGAGAAGATGCAGATGGGAGAAGAAAATGAAACATTTGAAGAATTTCTCAGAAGCGTTCAGAGAAATGATTTGAAAATGCATCTGAATCTAGCCCAGATTTATTTATTTACCTCTTCATCTTCCCCTTCCTTTGATCCAGGCGTATTACAAAGAGGAAAATAATGTTTTCATCCTCTCGACGAGATTCACATTCGAAATCAATAAGACCATTAATTTTGTATCTAAAGCTGGGGATCAAACTCTTTTTTCCTTATCTCCCTCCAGGAAACAATTTTCTTTTCGCCTTGCGTAACTTTTACCGCCCAGCTTATTCATACATGCGGTATATTAAGAAATCCCAGAGTAGCTCAGTCCAATCAATACATCCTGTCTTCTTCATACACAAAGGTTTCTTTTCTGCACAAATGTCCCTCAAAGTTTCTCCGCATTTTCTTTACTTTCATTTTTTCAAATCTTCTAAATCCTACTATACTTACTTTTTATTTTTCCTTTACAAACTCATTTCCCAGTACAGAAGAATAAAATAATTGTAATTTTTTCCTACGAGATCGTGTTACTTACTATAGTGATCCTCAAAGTTCCTTTGAGTTCGCAACCTACGCAGTTGTTGCTTCACAGCTGTCGAGCTTTCCTTCAGGCCAAACTTTGTATCACTCAAATTCAAAGCATACTAGGCGAAACAACTTTGATTTTTTCCAAATCCTGGATAACCTCTCACCGTGTACCACGAAGTACAAGGGTTTTACCCTCATATTGTTAATTATATACGGGAATTTGGAAAACGATTAACTTAGTGCCAACAGTGGTTACTGAATTTGGTTTAATCCTGTGCACAGTAAACAAATAAAAGTGGAAACATGCAGCTTTGTTGTGTGATATATCTTAGAAAAATTAAACATCAAATCAATACCTACCTCGTCGCATATCCGGCGATTTTAATGAGTTTCCCGTCTCCACCCCGTTCCTTCCACTAGAGCCTGCATCTTTGACTCTGGAAGCGTCAGACCCGTTAGCACTTTCTCCTTTGTTTCGCGAACTGGATACAGATCCCCTGCCGAGCCAACCAAGTCATCCATCCATTTATTATTCAATCAATTACATTGTGATCCAGGAATTGTTAGCCTCTCCCTCGTACCGCAATAGTATCTCCAGTACTAAAAGCTAGATCCTCCTTGCCTCCTGCCAACCATCTCGCTCTACATACTGTTACTAACATTAGGGTTTTCTCTTTAAAGACAATCTCCAATTTTCTCTTCTGCTATTTTCAGTTACTTAGAAAGAAATACCTTGCCACCACCGCACACGCGGAACTAAATGACACATTGGAGTTTTCAAATATATCTTCCTCAGGACCAGTGTCATACCTGTTTGTGATATAAACCGCGTGATATATGATTGCTGGAGCTTTCTCCACGTTTCAGAATCTTAGATAATCTACACATTTTTTAAGCTTCATACATCTATAAAAATGTTCGTAGTCAAATATTAAAATGTTTTCACATTCTTGTTCATCCCATTTTTGGAATTTTGTGTACATAAAATAATATAATACCATTTATGCCTGTGGTGTGCATGTATATGAGAGTCATGTATTTTGTTTTTGCCACACATACATAAATTGCCTGGTGTTTACTCCTTTGCCAGCATTTGAAAGAGATTGCATGATGGAGAAAGTACGAAGAAAACATCGGACAGGGGATGGACAATTCTTCTACTTCGGTATGAAATTACTTGAAGCATTCCTTTCTAGGATTTCTATGATATCTGTGAAAGTAATATTGAATACCTGACTCTCACATACATAATTTCCCATTTCTTTACTGAGCTTCCTCCTTTGGAAAACAATCTTACTACTTACTACTACACAAACTTACTACTACAATCCCTTTATTTCCTAGCATATGGAGCTTTCTGGCCTTTCTATCTTAGGAGTAGTCTGTTACTTTGAAATTGAAGGCTTGATTCTATCCTTTGTGAAAAAGTTTTGACGAGAGTAAAATAACACAACTTTCTATGGCTAGTATAAAACCTGTTGGACTTGGTTAAGGATTGGGGACGGCTTTTGCTTTTATGTGTGGGATGCTAGTTACTTAGAGTTGAATCCAGCACTCACTCTTCCTCTTTTTATCCTCCATAGTACAAAGTTGGGATTGAGCGTGAGCTTTGAGATGATTTTGAAGTAGGCTTATTCAATTACCTTGAAGATCGGCGACCTGTTGAGCGTCGGGATGGATTCCGATGAAGCATAGTCCCTTTTCTTACAAGCATCGACATTTTCCTTCCGTTTCGTCACAACTATATACTGTGTGGAAAGAAAAGAAACGGAAATGTTTTGTCATTTTCTGTACCGTCGTAGCTGTTTTACGAGAAAGTAAAACTACGATACTCATCTCTAATATCAAGCTTTTAGGTGAGCTTTTCCCTAGAGATTTATATCACTTTCTGTACTTTCCAACAACCTTCGGTTTGATGGCATCACATCATAGCTCAAGAAACGGGACATGAACATGGTTTAGCGGAAAACCGTATGAAAACTAAGATGACTATATCACCGTAACCTGACCAGCAGTGCCTAATAAGTTCACGGAAAAGGCGGACTTTACAGACAAACGCCTTTAAAAATAGGAAGAATAAGGTTCACTTTTCAAATGGAGAGGAGCGTAACTGGTAGCTGTCGCCGGGGTAGCTTCAAAATATGTGAAAATAGTGCTTTTACTATTCGGATTAAGTGTGGCACGATTTTAAAAGAAGGGTGGAAGGGAGCTTGAAGGACATTGATTACCAGGAGGTACCATATGTTTAATACGTAATTTCTGGTTTGAGAAAGCGTGTTGGAATATTTTATTTACACGCAATCCAAGGATTTTGTGTGCTTCAAGACTGCAATTGTGTTTCTGTTGGACCCAGATCCGGGTGAAAGGAATATATGTACAATATAGGAACTGATTCTCTCTGGCAAAAAGAAATTGAGAAAGTTAATGGCCTGGGAAGCGGAGGCGGGGGCATTGTTCTAATCATCACTTTTCCCTGGATTTGAACTGAGCTCGGCTGAGTTAATAAAACATATGATTCCACAAACTTAACCCAAAACTTCTTTGGGATTAAAGCTTTTACGTGGGAATCCAACAGGAGAATATAAAGCTTGAGGTCTTTGACGGAAACTTGTTACTGGTGACAGCTTCTTTACACAATTAATTTATTGCTTATATTTTTACAAGTTGCATAAACGGTAGGCGTTGCTGAGGCAGAAGGAGCGTGTTTATTAAGCACTCGTAAGCTTTTTCTCCAGACGCTCAATGCATGTACTAATGTGGTTGGCCTTTATTCTGTGTATTCGCGCGCGTTGCGATATTATTGCTCTTTTTGGAAATGTTCTCAACTTTCTCTTCTTTTTTCTAACAGGCATTGACGCCATATTATTCAAGAACTAATAATGAGGACATTTTAATGGAAAATCCCCTGGGGTGTTTGTGTAAAAGTTGTATTTTCAAAGGGAAACCCATTATTTCTTGGCACAAGCATTTGTAAGGATTAAACGGAGTGAATGGATGTTATGAACACAATTCACCTTACCCAATTGATCAGTAGATGATTCACTAAAATATTAACACTTTCCCCACTTTCTCCAACTGCCAATCATTATTCATTTCCCGCCCACTCCTCTTGAACTTGTATTTCGTATCTCCAATTACAAACTTGAAGCATACGGAATACAATGACACAATACGACAATGTTTTAATTTTTTTATTCTTTGCAGAGTTTATTCGTAATTTGTTTCTTTCCCAGCATTGCTAGCAGTTCTCACTCTACTTCCATTATACACTGTTTGGATGCGGAGGAAAACGTTGACTTCCTTTAAAAGCTGAAGGTTAATCGTTATCCAGGTTTTTAATTCACCAGGTTATTCTTCTCTGATGGCATGCTTCCACTTTTCCGATACACTTACCACTCGAACTATTTTCACCAAAAGCCAGCTGGATATTTTCACCATATCTAAAAATTTCATTAACTTTCACCCACCCGTCTCACTTCAGCCCACTTTCTCCCCACTGCCCGTCTTCTTCTCTGGCGCTGGCTTTCACTTCGCACAGCTGAACTCACAAGCCTGCCTTTCATAAATCTACCTTGCTTTCTCTTCAACCTTCCAAGCTTCACTAAACTTTCTCTCGTGCATGCATGCAACAACCTCTCTTCCCTTTATTCAATCACTCTTCTCTTTCCCCGTCCGCGACGAAATTTTTAAAGAAGGATTCGCGCAAGCAGCAGTGGACTACATGGAATGGAACTCCTGCATTCAACTTATTGCTAGCCAGAGGATGGGACATGCGTTCTTATTTACTTTTCACCCCGACAACCATCAAGTTTACCTGCATCAATCCGCTTGCTACATTCTTTGAGGTGCGCAATTACTTTTTATCAGTTATATCCACAACAATGTCCTCCCCGCCCGTTCCACATTTGTACCTTATTTTG
Organism: Sminthurides aquaticus; assembly: GCA_906901655.1. Taxonomy (NCBI): domain Eukaryota; kingdom Metazoa; phylum Arthropoda; class Collembola; order Symphypleona; family Sminthurididae; genus Sminthurides; species Sminthurides aquaticus. The sequence continues at coordinate 3,550,580 of CAJQTT010000001.1, forward strand.
TTGCAAATATATAATTCCATAAAATCTTCCCTAACCTTCTTTCATACTTTTTTCGAGCTGGCTCCACTTTGAAGCTCCCTCTTTCCAACTGCCCCTGCCTTCATAAGTTTTTCAGTCCATAGTCCCCAGCATACTTAATAAAGAAACTAGCAACAAGTCACTACTGACAACTGACTCCCTCGTACCCAGTTTCACAGTTCGTCCTTCCACCTGTTCTCTCTTACCTTGTTTCTCGACCTGAGCTCACCTCTTTTATTACTATCCATTACCCCTCCCCACCGTATTAGCCGTGGCTCTTATTGAACGCTAACTTTTACATCTTTCTTACTTTCCCGGGAAAAGTTGCCTCATATTTTTCGACCGAGCTCGGCGAAAACTCAACTCAACAAGTCTTTTTAGTTATTTCTTCTAATCATTACCCGATGCAATCTCTCAGTGTGCGCATCATTTTTCATCTAGAACTTGAAAACTTTTCTCTCTGCTTCTCACATCGTAGACAGCTGTCATTGCTAAACAAATTCAGTCTCATGCGACTCAGTATTTGTTGGACGAAGGAACTAATTTAATTTATTTAGGCGTTCTATACATGAGAAGAGTTCTACTTCGCTTCATAAAGAAACTAGGTAAACCACAAAGGTAAAGTCTGAGACTTACATTTGCAATACATTACATTTAAGATTAACGGTAGAGGCAAACGTTTTCCCCAGGCTTCTACAGCCATCTACAGGAGAACATGAAGGGACGCTTCAAGGTTTTAGGAGTGCGGGAAAACGTAGCGGATTTAAAAATTGTCCGGATACCGTCGGTACGATATTCTAACGTATGGGGAGCTCCTCTGGTGGCTTTACTGTGGCGGTATGTATGATGGCCAGTGTGCAGTGGAAGTATGGTATACATTTTTGTATGCACTCCGCAATCATGGACTGCTATAAGGAGAACCGTCTGCCGTCGTGTTTCTCCTGCTCGCTGCTTTGTACGTTTAAGCGGCATCTTCTTCCCCACTCTTTAAGCGTTCTACCCTAAGCAAAGTACACCCTGTATACGTTTTTACGTTTCAAGAATGCAATCCTCAAACATTTCCAGTCTTATTTCCCGTTGAGTTGATCTTAGAGTTAACTGAAATTCTGAGGTATTTAAGGGTAAGTTTGGAACGTAGTTTTCTGTATCAATACTTATTTAATTAAATGAAATAAATTAAAAAGAATTTAAAATGAGTTTGTGAACCAAAATCATTCGTTTTATGCAACGTATTTCTTTGTTTCCAGGGCTTGCCTAACGTACAGGAAACGTATAAGCATACGTAGTAATTACCATACAAGGATGGATCGTGAGTAGCCGTGGATATATAAAGGAAATCGTTGAATCGAGGTAATTAAAATGAAATTTGGAAGAAATTACTTTACAGAAACAGTGTGAATTAAAATAATTCGTAATTAAGTTTAACTTGGAAGTATTTAAATCTGCAGAAGATTAATGTTGAAGGAAATTTTTGGATTTTTAAAGTTTTTAGGGTACATAATTGTGACGTGGAGAAGGAGAAGTTCATTGAGTTGGTGCTGACAAGTAAATACAAGCGAATTTGCTGACAAAGTCCCGTATTGATATTGTAAGCAGCTATTAAGATTCATGTGACATCATTATACATATTTGAATTTCATGTACAAAGTAAAAATTACATGAATCTTCATTTTTTACATAGGGTTTGCCTTTGTGGGAATGCAACGACCTCAGCATTTGTACTATTTTCCGCAATGGATGGACGGGAATGGACTGTTATGCAGTGTTCCAGACGAAGGACAGGCAAGTTCAGATGAAGAAGCACCTTTCTCTGAGGTGTGCACCAAATATGAAAAATACATCACCTGTGATGATTGCCTTCGACGCTTCACAAGCAAGAAGTCGTACAATTCCCACGTTCAAGAATGTAGTGAAGATTTCTACGACGATGGACCTGCTCGGAATCACGGGCAGAAGAATGGAAATCAGATGACCAATGGTCATAGTCCGAACAATGAACCTATTAAAACTAAACCCAGATCCTCAGGTCCGAGGAAGCAAAAATTACCGAATGGACTTCGTGGTCGCTCTAAATCGATGCCAACTCCTTATGGAAGTAACACTGAACTGAACCTCATTCTTGAGATCAAGCAAGAAACATTAGATACTATATCAGGGAACGGTACTGTTCTTCCTAAATCTGGAAAAGCGATTAAGGAGAATGGACGAGCACCACCACCAGCAAAAATCAAGCTTGAGAATGGACGGTCGACTTCTATTGATGAGCTCATGTTGCACGAATCAAATGCTTTGACTTCTTCGGATTCCTACGAGTGTAAAGTATGCCACAAGGTATACTTTACCAAATATGGATTCAAGTTACACCTTCGAACCCATACAGGAAACAAGGGTTATACATGCGATATTTGTGAAAAATCCTTTTCACAAAGTGGTCACTTGAAGGATCATCGGAGGATACATACCGGGGAAAAACCCTTTAGTTGCGAATTATGCGGCAAGAAATTTGCCCAGAATCAAAACTTAAAGCATCATTTACGAATGCATTCGGGAGTACGACCGTACAAATGCAAAGCATGTGATAAGGGTTTCTTCACGAAATGCGAACTTAGCAGTCATGAACGGGTCCATTCTGGCGACAAACCCTTCAACTGCCAGGTTTGCGCTAAATCCTTTTCACAGTTAAGTGGACTAAAATCTCACCTGAAAAGCCACGCTGACGAGGGACCACTTGCATGTCCCTGCTGTGAGCAGATGTTTGAAAATCAAGCTACTTTGCTCAACCATATTCGATGTCATGAATCGGGTGGGCCGTTCAATTGTGACGTCTGTGGAGCTTCCTTCATGAAGAAAGGATCCTTGCTACATCACGCCAAATTTCATGTGACTAATGGGACTAGGGCATAATCCCATTATATTTCATATTTTTGACTCGTTTCATATGTCTCCTTGAATCAACTCATATTTTAAGACATTATTCATCGTTTTTGACTTACGGGCTAGTTGTATGCGTTCGCCCAGTTGTACTTGTGAGATGCATTCCATAGCATTTTTGAGAATCACTGTTTCTTCATTTCACAGATTTGACTGGTATCTGTGTCAAAATATTATATTGTAAATGAATGTATATATTTGACTTAGAGTAGCTTAGTAATCTTCAGACCTGTAAGATCTGTTAATAAAAGTGTAGTTAGTTTCCTCTTGTAAAACTTTAACCAATATTGAATTCGTAGCTCTTTATTTGATAAGAGAATGCCAGCCTAGAGTAATTAGAAGCGTCATAGTTCACGTTCATGAAATCGTATTTATTTGCAAGTCAACATTTTGATCGTCGGAATATTATAGGTATATATAGAAGTGTAAGGTATATTGCATATACAACAGTGATGTATAATCACATTTTACGTCGGTAACAAGTCTATACCGACCAAGATTGAATTTGTGTAGGTACAGTTCACATCAATAAGAGCATTAGCTACTGTAGGTACTACCGATCTCATTAATGCTTACAAGAGTTAACCATAACCGTTCTAAATACTGAGTTAATCTACAGTGAAGACGATTGCGGCAGGCTCTGTTAAGTTCTGTTGTTATTTTGAATTGGCGCTTATCTGAAAGCTTTCTCATGTAACAACTTGCAGCATAAACAGTGTATCACTTGCTACGAGCATTAAACTATAACAATCGTTAACAATAGTAATTGGCAATCTATTCTTAGGCAGTCAGAACACATTATTGATTCATTTTAAAACTATCCAACATTTGATACACAGCATATATTGCATGATTAGCCGGAAATCAAATCCCACATAACAAGTGTTCATACCAGAAAGAAGGTCGCACGTTTGTGGACGGAACGTGAGAATCGCATACATTACAGCTTCAAATGTAAAAAGCTATAAATGTAAACCGAAAGTTTGTGACACTTAAACCTGAAGTCTATTACTCAATCCTAAACGGCAGCACCATCTTTGCAACAAACGCATTTAACATTAAATAGAGGCACCACTGTCAAAATCATATTTGCCATTGCGAGCAAAATTTAAAAGCGATATGCTTACATTTCATTAAAAAGGCAAAAGATTTGCAGAAGCCTTAAACTATATGCTCATCTGTTCATTTTGTGGTACATATTGCTTACTTTGTATTATTTGTTATTCTTGTCTAGTTAAGTAGGCGGTATATTTTAGTTTGATTGCTGAAAGTTAACGGAATTTCATTCCTTTAAAATCACATCAAATTCATTACGATTCTCTTTGTTTCCTTCTCTTATTTAAAAGGGCATTATTAGAATTCTCAAGGTTCTTAATTGGAACAATATCATAATCTACTCTTAGCGTTGCTAAAGACCGCATCATTTCATCTTGAACTTCCGGCCAAGCGTTTTCTTCTTCTTTCAGCACCCTCTTAGTATGCAAGGGAGTTTGAGGAACTTCCAGGAATCTTGAAACCCATCTGTTATTAATGACTTGGCTAATAGTGAGTCGTTTCTCAGGATCAGTGCAGAGCATTCCTTTAATAAGATCTTTGGCATCGGTGGAAACATCTTTCCATTCCGCATTAGGAAAATCGTACTGTCCAGAACGAATCCTTGTCTTCATTCCGGGAGAAATAGCCAGTCCGTGATTACTGTAGAACGGCGGGTAACCGCATAATAGAATGTACATAATCACTCCAAGGGACCAAATGTCACAGTACTTGTCGTATTTTTCAGGTCCCAGTACTTCCGGAGCAGCGTAGTAGGGTGTGTAACATGGGGTTTGGAGAGCTTGGATTGTGAGCGTCTCTTTTGCGAACCCAAAATCCGTCAACTTCAAGATTGCTCCAGGCCCTTTGGAGGTGTACAACAAGTTTTCGGGTTTGACATCTCGATGTGCGATATTCATATCATGAAGATATTTGATAGCAATGCAGATTTCCCTCATGATGGACGCAGCTTCTCGTTCCGTAAATGCTCCTTCTGCCCGGTCTTGAATCATTTCAAACAATTCCCCTCCCTGCATGCACTCCATGATCACAAGCAGACTGGGATTATTTTTATAATTATTTTGATAGACATCGATAATTGAGACGATATTTTTACAGCCGCTCGCCTTCCAATGAAGTTCCACTTCCCTTCTAGCTTTTGGACTGTCTTTTAAAACTTTGAGTGCAAACTTCTCCCCGCTAACCTTTCCCGTACACTCCACAACTTTTCCATTAATCCCTTGACCTAAGGTAACGCCGCTAATCATGTAATCGTTGTAAATAGGTGTGGTTTTGATTCGGAGGGGTGCAATGTCTCTCCAAACTCCAGTCTGAACATTCGATAAAACAGAATTCCCATCCACGGTATTATTGTTCTGATTATCTCGGAACTGCAAAGTCGTCGGCTTTGGAGCCGGAGGAGGCTTCCCCGTCATTTTTGTCAAGTCTTGAAAGCCACGTCAATTAAATCTGAAAGAGAGAAATCAAAGAAGGTATTGAGTACAATAATGTTGTGCTGAAGAACCCAAATGACAATTACTTCTTTTTTATGAAATCCGTTTGTAAAACTATTTCACACAATAACTCTACTAGAAGGGAGAAATCTCCAAGGGATTTTTTCTCCTTAAGGGGCAAGTGTGGTATCATACCGATGTTCCTATACGAAATTTCCGCCCTTTTCCACAAATTATGATTCTTGCCACTCTTAAAAGGCTGCTCTTCTGCTTACATACTCTTAAAAGGGAGTCGAAGTTTCTAAATCCGTTCTTGATAGCTAGCTAAAGATGAGGATGTGAGCAACTAATTATTCAGTACCACGCACAAACTTTTCAAAAGTAACCCAAGAAAACAAGGGGTAGAATCAGCTGCGGCTGTAAGCCACTATGTATCAAAACTCCAAACAACCTCGGCTCATCATCTCCCTCCCCCGCATAATCTCCTTTGAAAGAAACAATATTATGTATATGTGTGACACGTCTCTCCTTCGTTCCTCTCTCCACTAGGAATTTTACGTGTAGCAAGTACATACAGGTTACAATTAATGCGTGCCCTGCAACAAATTTAACTATCTAACTATCAGAGTTTCACAATCTTGACCCCACTTTCTTACCTTTGACGTTCTAAATTTGAAATCTTATCCAGAGAAACAACAAAGGGAATGCGATGATGAAAACTTGGAAGTTAAATGATACCAACCTCTCGCACTTACGTCACCATCACAACTAAACGACAAGACGAAAACGCTCGAGTCTTTTGCCCTAGGAGTGCGACTCAACCTTGGCAAACCAGCGACACTGCTTCCCACTAAACTACTACAGAGTCGATGTTTTTCCTTTTGGTTTGCATAGACCAAAGACGGGATTGAAAAAGAATCTTATGTCTAGTTCCTTCTCGAGCAAAACAATTGCATTAAAGGGTTTTGGGATGGAGATTATATTCTCTCTCAAGGATTTCATGCCATCAACACGTTCTCATCGCCCTTATAGTATACATCTCATATCTTTTTCCTCCCTCAATCAGTTGCCGGTGGTGGGTGACGATCACCTTAATCCTACAATTCATTCCAATGAGTCAGTTCATTGACAAAAACAGGCGTCACTGGAACTCTTCTTCGTTCCTCATCATCGTATTTATACCGATAGCTCTTACTAATCACATAATAACTCATGCGCTTAAAGCGTATGTGTATATATACACCGCACACACCACACCATTTCACCAAATCGCAACTCTATCTCTTAAAATACAGCATCCTAACGCAAAATGCGAATTCCAGGACACATACGTTGCTTAAATTCTTTGACATTACATCTCTATTCCTCCAAGCAAGAGCGAGACTAAAGGCGTAGACATCACGTGCAATGCGCTCTGTCTCCACTAATTATCTCAAGATCGTTTTCGGGAACAGCATCTTCCAAATAATGAATTTCCAGCACCGTATGCTTTGCCCACGATTTACGACCGGGTCTGGTACTCAACTCCACACAGCTTTCTCCGTTTATGTATTCCCGTGAAATGGCCTTTTCCCTACCGCCTACGCGTAAAAGTAATCATCCGGACTCGGGAGTCATAGCCTGAGCTAATTAGTCGTCGGAGATAATTACCGCCCGCTCGCATACCAGAAGAGGATGGAAGGGAAGTTAAACTGAATGCAATTAACTTGTTCTCCCAATCCCTATGGCGTATAAATTGAAGTATTGAACTGTAAATCGAGTAAAACCTTCTGAGCATTTAAGCCTTGCGTCCTATATACCTAGTACCAGTGGCTACGATTTCCCTCATTTCCCCCACACATAATACACCCACGTTTGAATCATAGGAATCCTTTGATTTGCAATTTCTCAGTGCCGCAAAGCCTATTACAAGGTCAATCATCTCCCTTTGATGGGGGATGCGCAACTTTCACCACGCATCTTATTCTCCTCACTATTGTTCCGCACTTAATGGTCAAAGGCACAATTGCATTTGCGCCCCCTCCCAGAGGTTCATGACCATTACTAAAGCATACAATCCGTCCCCTTTGATGTAAAAGAGGCGAGAATACAAACAATAGATTTATATTCCTCCCGTCTCCCTTCCTTTACTCATCGGCAAAAATAGCTCTTTCGAGACATTACTTCTCGTTGCAAACCTTCAGTTGTAAGACCGTTTCTCTTAAATGTCAGCTTACATACTCTTGTGCTCATTTTGTTTCCTGAATGTAGAAACTATAAGAAGGAAAGGCTATAAGTTGCCAGCTGCACTTGTGCAACACCTGCACCCAAACCTAACTCCCTGGTTCAGGGTGAACATGCTCTATTTACAAGTGTGAAAGTGGTTTTTTCTCGATCGAATGGATAATACTGGATGATTTAAATTTTACTTACCACGGTTTAGCTGCAAAAGTAAATGCTGATAATCTAGGGCAAGATTCAGCGGGCGAAGAACAGCGGCTCCATGCTTGGGTACGTTCACTGGTTGGAAGGAATTTCAGCTGATTTCTCTTCTTCCTAGCGTGTCGTAGCTTTGATTGACAAGTGCAAGTTGGCTAAAGGATTTGAGTAAATGATGATTTATAGCTCGAAACGATTTGAGAAGTTCACGTGAAAAGGTTTCTACTTTTAGCAGGTTGAATGTAACTTGAGACGGAAGGAAATTACTTGTGCTATTTCCCGACTTTCCCCTCTTCCGCCTCCCGGGGTTCTATATTCTTCTCTGCAATGCCCGACACTCCTCCCGATGCTGTACAACATCTCAAGCTCGAGTATATGTCTCACGGAAGATATTCCCTGTCCTACAAAAGACCCACACATAGGAATAGTATTCCATGGCATTCTACTCTGCAAATCAGGAAAATTCGGAAGAAATACGGAACCAATTACGTAACCCGCGTCGTACTCGCTTACATCACTCGGTCCGTGGGTTTCGTTCTCACGGAAACTCACGACACTTATAGATTTCTTACTCATGCTTCCATTGGAAGCAGCCGTTACAAAGGAAATGGCCTGTAAAAATAATGACATAGTTGCCTATTCTCAAACCTCTGGAACTATTCCAGGGACGATGGAAACGATTGATGAAACCCTTACGTTTCCAGTCCTAACTCTAGGGGTTTGGGTATGAGTATAGGAGTTGGTGAATGCTAACCATTTGGAGAAAGAGTTACGCCATCAGGGTTTTGCACAACGTTGGTGCATATACTTTGTGCATGTACTCCGACCCGACCCAGTGTAGCATCCCGGAGATGTAAATTTAAGATTACGTCTCCTGAATTATTATTATTTATACTGGACAAAGACGCGGTTGCTTTTGAACAAAGCCCTGTGAATACAGCCGAAGCCGCCGTCAGCCTAGTGTAAACTAGTAGCAACTCAGTTTTCTTTATTGCTACGAGTAAATCAATGGAAAGATTGTAAATTGCTAATTATCAATATTATAAAATTACCATCTCTTTCATTCAAACATTCTCACCATTTTCAATTTGTACATACATGGAGAACAAATATCGTCACAGAAGCAGGATCAACCCACTGAAACCCTATTATTCATCCCTTACAGACGTTCATCTCACTCTTTTCTAAGTAGCACTAATAGCTGAATGTGCTCATAGTCCAATTCAAAAAGGCATTGAGGACTGTGAAATCGTAGCAGAATGAATCTTTATACGTTTTGCTAAGCTACAATTCCACATTTTCAGTCTTTCTCCTCATGCATGTACGAGTTTCAATACGTTTTGTATGCAGGAGGGGTACAACAATATTTGCGGTTGGGGTAACCGTAGTTTTGTCGGAAACATTATCAGCCATGATAAGGATTTGACCGGAGGCGCTGCACCTACCCAACCAGCCTTTTCAGACAGTATATCCCGTAGAAAATCATTAACCGCTATTCAGAGATAGGTGTCCAAGCGCACACATTAAGCTACTATGTATACGAAATTCTACAAATCTACAAATGGAGAAGCCCAGCGCAAAAAGATCTGATGGTAATCTGGCACTGCTAACGTTTCAAACAATACTTCTCTAATTAACAATAATGAGATTAATCGTATTCACAGTTAACTCCGCCGTCGTTCGCTAGCTACTAATCACACAACCTTAGTCAACTGCTCTTATTCTTAGTCTGTTGAATCTACCCCCAACATTACTGTATTATCCTTATCACTTTCTTCTAAACTTCGGATTTGCTCCCGCAAGAATAATATTCGTTGTTCCTGTAAAGTGGCTTGGATATCCGTTAATCTTACTAGGCTCCGTGCCATCTTCAATTCTGTCGATACTCTAGATAGCTGTATTGCACTCGAAGTCATAAGCTCTTCTCCAAGTTTTGATGCCTGCGTCAAAAGGAACACCACAATTATGGCATACTTGTGCTGAAAAATATATACAGAAAAAACACATAAATCATCAATACTTAACCGTCTATTCAAAGACTAACCTGTCGTTCAGCAGCATCGCCGAGCAAGTTTTTAACGTGAGCTACGAGATCTTCCCTATAGTATAGGGCTAGAGAGGGTGGTAAAGGAGCCAGCGCGGATGTCTCTGACTCCGTACCTAGAGATGCTAGCCTACCCATTGAATTTTGTCCAGCTCCTGGATTAACATCAGCTCCGTCTTCTGTAGTTTAGACAAATATACAATTACATACTAATTGAACCCATAAATTTTAATTGCCCACAAAATATTGTGTCTTACGCCTTTCCGGTGTTCCATCTCTATCCCATGGACTTTGAGATCTTTCGTCTCTTAAATGTGACCTTGAACGCTCGGAATCACCGGATCTATGGTCTCTATCGCGGGTACGCCCTCGGTCACCGTCCCGTCGCCCGCGATCGTTATCTCTGTTGCCTCTATCTCTATCCCTGTCTCGGTCCCGGTCCCGATCTCTATCCCTATCCCGGTCTCGATCACGATCCCTGTCCCGTTCTCTGTCACGGTCTCGATCTCTGTCTCTATCTCGATCCCGGATACCGTTATTTTTCTGTCGGTCGGAGGATTTCAGGTCGTCCTTCGAGGAATCCATATTTTGCTGCGAGGTACTCGTAATTACACCAGATATTGTCTTGGAATCTACAGAAGCGGGGGAAAATGTATTTTCAGCTGGTGAAATGTCCATATCTTCAGCATTATGATCTTCTGATGGCTTCCTGATATCTCGGACACCTAACATGTTACTTTGTTTACTTGAAGATGGAGTATTTTCGTGCAGGTTTTTGGAATGACCTAGCTGTCCACCGTGCACTCCAGACGAGGTAACAGCGTGACTACTATGTCCATAATTACTGTGATGCCGGTCATGATAGGAATCATGCTGCCGCACCGGCTGTTGCTGCATCGAATTAGTCAAACTGGGCTGAGAATGATGTCCATGACTATGGCTATGACCGTGGCTGTGCTGATGGGGCACTGAATGAGATGAAGTTGAGGATGCATGCGAATGATGTGAATAGGATGAAGAAGTCGAAGACGAAGTAGGGTAACTGTTCCCGGAATGATTTGTTGTTCCAGATCCATGGTGGTGGGAACTTCCACTATACCTTTCTCGTTGAAGTTCTAACTGTCGGTCTCGTTCTGCTTGCTGATGCGCATGAGATTGCTGTTGTTGATGAGACTGATTTTGATGCGAAACATGATGAGTTGGCTTCGAGGAAGACGATGAAGGTTGGCTAGGAACTAATCCGAATCGTTTCTCATGTTCAATCCATTCTCTCGGCTTCTCCCATTGCGATGCATGCGTATTCACATTGTAGTAATACTCTTTCCCCGATGAGCTGAGATGCCGTACCCATTCACCGACTTTTCCTTTCTGTAAAATAAAATATAGAAAAAAACCTTGAAATGTAAATATAATCACAGTTAATGTCACCGCGGTTGCACACAGTCAGCGTAAGCTTTCCCACATGTGATCAAGTTAATCTTATCTGTACTGCTAGTCTGCTAACAAGAGTGTTATCACATGCTCAGTAGCCCTCAGTGCAATTAAAGAGCTTATAATTCCTAGTTACAAGTTTCCTGCAAAATAACCCATTATATTTTCTGAGCCACACCTGTATAAAAAACTATTTTCCTCTATTGTAGTGCACTCCACCATCGTTTATCGTTTTGAAAATGTTGCCAATTGAAGTATACATACCAACAGGGTTAGAGATCTTGCCTAGATTACGGGAATGGTACTATTTTAGACAATTCATTCCTTTGTCAATAATAATCCCGAACTAGCTATGTACTTTTTACATGCTATGACTTCGAAACTTGTATATCCTGAAAATCATTTTTATTAAATACCTAATTCGATCTAATCTGTTTACATACGATATAAATGCAAGCTGCAACCAATACAATGTCGGCAGGTACATTTTACTCGTAGCGTTCTTACACAAGCGAAATTAAACTTTTTCACAGTCCCAGAGCTTGTTTATGGATCGAGTGAATGCCCATCTAAAATGTGCTTTGAATGAATTAAATGTCATTAACTTCACATTTTTGCTTTAACTTACCGATTTCGAGCTCACGTCCTGCTTTAGTCTTTTATTGTTGGTCTCTGCCTTGGATGCAGACATGATGTAAGTATAATCAACGTTAAGAATGTTTAGATACTTTCCCTGGGCACATTATAAACCAATTACATCTTCAAACTGTAAGATAATTAATTAAGTTTAACCAAAATCATTCAACTGCCTTCAAAATGAATGCGAATAGTCGGCATGAGTTTGAAATCTACCGCCTGTGGAAGTCGTTGAGTACCACTGTTAGGCTTGAGGTGCAGATTACTGGGCACATTATAAACCAATTACATCTTCAAACTGTAAGATAATTAATTAAGTTTAACCAAAATCATTCAACTGCCTTCAAAATGAATGCGAATAGTCGGCATGAGTTTGAAATCTACCGCCTGTGGAAGTCGTTGAGTACCACTGTTAGGCTTGAGGTGCAGATTACTGAGCAAGGATATCTAGCTAGCCTATGTTAATTCGAGGGCATACACGGTTTGCGTTACTGAAAACGTATTTTATGTATATTCACTCCAATTGAATATAAAAAAACCGGCTCGAACGCAATGCTTTGTTTTTCAGTTTTTGACACAAGAAAATACGTTAAGTGCAGTTTACGTAGCCGTAAGACTTATACATCAGAAACTTGCCAATCTTTAATCAACTGGAACTGAACGGAACTTATGGATTCATGCATATCTATAAAACATTATCAACATCTGCAGCAAAAATATCCTTTATATAAAATATCACTTAATTTGATGCCAGTTACGAAAATCCGAATAACTGGCAACGGGTTTACGACAAAAGTAGTTATTTCAAGAATCTCACCGATTGAGACCACACAAAAACTGTAATAATGAGCATATGCTCATTTCATGAGTAGTTATTCACGGCTGCCTATCTTTATACGTCGCTCAAACTCATTAACTCTTTCGGCAGCTATTGCCAGTAATTGATTCAAAGCTTCCCAGGTCAAGTTTTCCTTTACGTCGACTCCGTCACCACCACCATTTTCTTTATCTTCCACCCCTAAATCCGCAGGGGCTGTAATAGCTCGCCCATCTTGCTGTCTAGCTTTGGAATATGATTGTTTTCTAATCTCAACATGCTTGAATTTTCTTTGGAGCGCAGTCAGCAGTACTTTCAGTCCTCTAATTTCCTCCCGGAAGCCAGAATTGTCCAGCTTACGCCTGGAATCAAGTTCTTCAAATCGCCTTTGTAGGACTTTATTCCTTTCCGTTAGTTTTCGAACGTCATCCTAAAACGAATATACACGTTTTAAATCTCGATAACAATGAAACTTTAGTATTTTAGCAATCTAAAACACAAACCCCATGAATTTTTTTGATCTCGTCGCTTAATTGCTGAGTTCGGAAGACTTGCTTTTCCATGCGAATTAGCCTGATTTTATACTCATCCAGTAAATTCTCCTTGTCCAACAACTGTGTCTGTGGAACAAGAAATAAATTGACCAGTATGTAAGTTAACAGTAGCGATTATGCTTGTGCTACATGATTATAAATTATTTACTGTCAGTACTGATCGCTTACCTCTAGCCTGAGCTGTTTTTCTGAATACCTCCGGAGGGCTTCAGAATCTTCACATAGACCTAAAGGTATTCAACATTGACATAACGTAACAATGCGTGGAGGTTAGAGTATCCAGGCGAACTGAAAAACTTACGGTGCTTAGTTAGACAATTTGAAATAGTTGAAGGCACTAGTGTGTCCACATGGGTCTGTGTTACAAGCTTCAGTAACTTATTCCTCTCTTGGATCCAATCTTGCTCATTGGATATTAATTTCTGACCACACGATACATTTTCTAACACCAAATTATGTAGCAGGCTTTTTGTTTCCATCAAGCTGTAAATATCACGAAACTTGACTTTGTTCTGCAATACTTAAAATCAAAGCTTATGTTTAGATTTTCATACCCTAGCAAACTTACCTAGCAATAGTATTTTTAAGTCTAATATCATATTCTTCTTTCTGTGTAATTTTTTCTGAACGAAGTAGCTTAAGCTCTTCCTTCAATGCATGCTCTTTTTCTCTGTTGCTTTTAGTAGTATTTTCAAGATGTTCTTCCAGAGCCTTCACTTGTTTTAGCAATATTGCAGGATTCAACAATTCTGTTTTTGATTTTCTTGGACCTTGATCTGCATTCAAATATAAGACAACACATTCAGCAAATGTCTTCAGGTAAGAACTGCATGATCTTTAATACAATAAGATGCGTTATTCTCACGTTGCCGAAGTTCATCCTTAATTTGAATCATTTTATCAGTCAAAGCGGCTGCCTTTGGGTTTTTTTGCATGAAAAGTGTTACATCTCTATCATCTATTTTGGCCATCAGGAGAACAGCTTGAAATTTGCGTCTGAAGTCTTCATTTTCAATCTTAACATTGTATTGAATGAAGGGAGTTATCGATCAATAAAGAACACAAGGCTAAATAAAGCAAAGCATTTTAAATGTTACCTTCAGCTTTTCAGTTTCTGCACACTTTTGCACATAGTTGTCTCGTTCGTCATACAGACAGGTCCTTAAATCACGTACAGTTTCTTCTAAAGTATTTATACGGCTGGTGTAGAAGGTTATATTTTCATGAAGTCTAAGTTCCTTTTCAGTTAATTCTTTAAATCTGAAAAACCAGCAATCCAATAATGATGAACGATACTTAAGCATAATATATAGCTTAATTCATAAAAACATTTCTTACTCGTTGGCAACATCCAATACTTTTCCGTAATGAAGCTCGAAATCGTTTAGCTTCTTTGAAAAAAATTTCAAAAATTCCCTAGGCGTTGGGAAAGCATACAACCAAGCATCAATGTTATTATATTGAGATGCAATTTTTTTCAGTTTCTCCGAAGTAACAGAGTTTTCCAGGGATGCTGAAGACATTTTCGTAAGGAAATTGTTGTAAAATGTTAGGATTCCACTGCACAAGCTTGTTGTTGTGTGTAAGTTTTGATAGGATTTTTTACCAACGTGTCATTCGGGTTCTGTTACAACTCGGTTCTTCCTTGCGTATTTTACATTTTGAAATACGTATGGCGTGAAACAGTTTAATATACAACTAACTGAGAGCAATATTTAACTTTTAACGCACTTAATTCATGTTTTAAAGGTCAGTGGAATTGATTTCAGCAGACACTGAATCATAAAGTATAATGATTACTGTAATGATACTTTAGCTTTTCGGATATAGCAGGCACTTCCAACTTTTCTTAATTTTTGTACAAGGCACGGTCGCATCGCAACGAATTTTTATCCAAGATTTATTTTCCGGTTAGTCTATATAAATATCTGCGTAGGCTATATATATGCTTATATACTAGTCCAGTGAGGAAAGCTTCCCGCCAAAAGTATTGAGCTGGGCGTTGCGTTGTGTATCACCTTTCACCCTGAGCTTTCACCTTACACACGTTCTCCTATGAGAATGAAACACTTGGTGAAAGATTGACTTTTTCAACCGGCGAAAGTACCGCCTGTCATATAAATTTATTTAACTGTCACAAAAATTGTCTCTAACACTGATGTTTGTGAAAAATTGAGGGATATGCGTGAAGAAACTCGTGATCTGCAATACCTGTTTATTTCTTAATTTATAATGAACTAAACGTTAACATTTTGGGTAGTCTGTTTTCTTAGTGGTGGTATATAAATCCTATCGGTTATCTATACCGTAGGATACTTGTGATGCGTCTCCATAATTTCTGTCTACAGTTTTTCTATAGAAATGTGGAGCAACTTCTTCCAACCATTCTGGCTGTATAACAGTTAAATCCTTAATGTATAATTGATTTGTGTGGAGAATTTCATTAAATAATAGCCACTGTGGCTGCACTTCAGCATATAATATGGAAGTGGGGTGTACGTGGACAGTTTCCTCACCGCGTACAGTTCGATAATTACCAGAATAATGTAAATACACAGCATTGGCAAACAATCCAGCAACAATACATTTCATCACATTAGTAAGCTCTCTGTCTGAGGATGATTCTAGGGAAATGCCGAACCTGACAATCATTTTGGACATTTGCTTTCGCAATTCTTGGGCACGCTTTAAGCACTTGTAGTTTAAAAAGTGTTGATTGCAGAACTGTTTGCTGGATTTATTTTTTTCAAATGCATTGAAAACGTTAAGTAGAGTAATAAGGTCCCCTTCGCCAACTTCAAACTTACGCTTTTCTTGTCGCGCTCGAGCTGCGGCTTGTCCATATGGAGTTGTGAAAACAGATTCGACTTGGAGCATTGAGACGATTGTTAAGATTTCTTCGGAGCAATGAAAATCGCTAGATGCCAAAAGCATCTTTGAAAGGGTTGGCGGTAAAGGAAATTCAGCAATTTGTTCTCCCATTGGGACAGTGAGGTTTCCCTCCCTATTTAAGGCACCCAGGGCGTATAAAAGTTCGACAGCACATAACATGTTTTTGGCTGAGGGTGGAGAAGGAAATTTAAAATGCACAATGTCATCGATCCCCAAAGCTTTTAACTGGAGGATTGGCTGGCATAAGTCACTACGCTGGATTTCTGGCGGTGCTGAAGGCTCCAACGTTTCATGTTCACTTTCAGGATACAGTCGGTACACTTTACCGGACTGAGTCCTTCCTGCTCTTCCAGCACGCTGGGTAGCAGATGCTTTAGAAGTTGGGACTACGACGAGGGTGTCTGTAAAAGTTTCAGGATTAAACCAACGCATTTTTATGAAGCCACAATCAACAACATAAACGATGCCGGAAATAGTGATAGACGTTTCAGCGATGTTTGTTGCAACAACAACTTTTCTGGTACCGCTTGGCGTCGGTCTGAACACTGCCAGTTGGTCTCGATGTGGCAGGGATCCGTACATGGGAAGGGGCATTAATTTCAAGTTCTTCGTACTAATAGCGTTGCTAGTCTGCTGTGACAACATGGACACAGCGTTGTCCACCTCTTCTTGGCCCGTGAGAAAGACTAGAATGTCACCAGGTTCCTCGCTGCTGTTAATTTGCATGACGAGAGAAACGGACTCCTTCACATAATCAGGCACCGGGTCAGCAG
Organism: Sminthurides aquaticus; assembly: GCA_906901655.1. Classification (NCBI taxonomy): domain Eukaryota; kingdom Metazoa; phylum Arthropoda; class Collembola; order Symphypleona; family Sminthurididae; genus Sminthurides; species Sminthurides aquaticus. Next base: position 3,567,580 of record CAJQTT010000001.1, read on the forward strand.
CATAAAATATTTCGCATGGAAACGTCCTCCCGGACACACTTAAACAGACCGATGTAGGTTTATCTTTCTTGTGATCTTTCTCTTCAGATAGATTAAAATACTCTTGCATAAAACTGGCGTCTGCTGTAGCCGAGGATATGATGAGTTTTAAATCCTTTCGTTTCTTCAATATCTTTCGAACGAGTCCCATAAGAATGTCTCCATTTAATGTGCGTTCATGTATTTCGTCAAGCATGAGAACACAATACTGCCTTAGTAGAGGATCGCCCATCATCTCACGTATGAGAAGACCTTCTGTCATATACTTTATCTTTGTTTGCTTCGGATCAACTTTTTCGTCGAATCTGATGGCGTATCCGATTTCTTCTCCCAGTATGGTCCCAGTTTCATCAGCAACCCTGGTCGCCAGTGCTGTGACCGCAACTCTTCGGGGCTCAGTGATGCCGATGATTTTACCATCTGAAGCCCATCCTGCCTCTGCAAGGTATTGTGGAATTTGAGTACTCTTCCCAGAGCCAGTTTCGCCCACCAGGACTAAAGTTTGGTACTTTTCTAGCATGTATATAATATGATCACGATATTTGGTGATTGGTAAACGCTGGCGCTGCTGCTGTAATGATAATGCCACACATGGGTTGAACACAAACGTGGTTTCTTTGTTTACGTCGATGTCGACTTTATCTTCTTTCCAACTATGGTCCTCGTTTGGCCGTAAAAATTTGAGTCGCTTGCTTGAACTTTCGCCGAGTGAATGAGACATTATGAGGTATTTACCAACTGGCTATTCCAGTTCCCTTAGTATCCACAAATCTTGAATCACGCAATCTCGACGACAATGGATGAGAACTCCAGAAAGGAAATCGATTGGTGGTGATGAACTTCCCTCATTCTTACACACTTCAACCCCGTATACTGAAATGAACATATTAAGTATGCACATTAATCATTCACAAATAATCACATTAATACTTCAATAAACAAACAGCCTACTACTACTACTGTCGAACCCCAAATGTGAACAATATTATTCTACTGTGCAATTATTTTCCTTCTATCTATTCTACGCTCACATAAACAACTGATCATGATATTATCGGAATGAACAGATAAGGAAAAGTTGATCTACAGTTCAAACCAATTCCATGTAATCCGCTTTAAAACTGAAGTCTCCAATTAATTATGGAACGTGAAGTTTCCCCTATTTCTTCTCGAACTCTTTTCCTAAATCCTTGTTTTTCGTGAAGACGCTTTCCACAACAAATATTATCTGCGTCTCCAGTACAAAACCTAAGTCGAGATTTTTACTTATCATAACATTTATAATCTTTCCTTCATTGAACAATATCGCCGCAATATTTTCTAGTTATAATAATCAGTCCGACCTAATTAAATACTGTCACATGCACGTAAGGATGATTGGCCAACATTTCATAATGATTCATCTTAGTGTCATCTCTCCCTGAGATACTAGTTACATAAGTTTTTCTCACTTTGCAAATGTACTTTTGCAACACTCAAAAGTTACTAAAACACTGCTTCAATCCTGTCCATTTCCTGCAACCTTTTCTCAAGTGGCTAAAGATAACAAGCAGGCATAGTTTACTTTGATATCGTGTAGCGATTATCACCTTTATGATTGTTTCTTCACACGGTACTAAGTGAATTTCCACACTTCCCTTCAATTCAAAAGGTGAGTAACAATCAAAACTAGTGAATAATTCGGCGTAGGATACAACTTAAAACAAAGAAAACGCTACATTTAGTGATTTACAGAGGCATCCCTTAAAGATGTACTTTACCTTTATTTTGAAAAGACGTCTCACAATAGTGAAGTAAGTTGTGTGGTACCTTTCAGGCTTCGAAACCAAAACCGTTCCATTGCTGTGTCCCTCAGTTAAATCCCACTCATAATTATAATACCGGCATGACGCTGGAATACAACAAATAGAAATTACCATAGATAACAATAACATTCGAATTTTGAAGTCCTAATTATCTAGCTTTCTGCTTACCGTCAACATACGTTTAAATGACGACAGTATACCTTCAAGTAACTTTACACTACCAACGTATTCACAAAAACAGTTACACAATTTTCTAGAATAATACAGTATAAAATATCGAACTGCAAATTGCAATTATAGTCGCTGATTGAAAAATATCGCTTTTTCTTTCGTTATGGCTTCATATAAACACATTTTCCCTAGCTTTTGAATGAATAATCGCGCATTTAACGCGTCTAGCTGGAACTTTGAATTTGGCGCTGTAGGTTCGGAGCCATTGATTTTAGCAAGCAGTTCTGCAGTTCTGCAGGGTAAAGCGTTCTGCAGGGCATCCCAGGAGAAAATATTTTTAGAGTGCACTAAAAACGTTGTTTGATCCGAACAGATGGTTTCATGCATGCACGTTCATTAACGCAAAGATTAATGCCTGCATATTTGCCTAACTACCGGTTCTATCCAGATATCTTGAATATTTTAAGGTCGGAATCATTTGTGTGCATCAACCAGTACATAATCCTTTACGTATGGTTTTTGTTCTGAGAACTATACTTATTTGCAGCGGGCGTTGCTTCCTTACTACTTGATTAGAATCTTAAATAATGTAAGCATTTAATTACACCCTGGAACGTGGAAACAATAACGCTCACACGCCCCTGTCGCATGCAGTTACTTATTGAATGAAAGGGCTTACTCCAAATAAATTAGTATGCTCTCCCAGTAGCTTAAGCTAACACTTTGATGATTTTAGGATTGGTATGATTATTTGTTAATAAGGATGTATATTGGTTTTCACAGAAGTTACGTCAATTTAAATGATGCGTATCCAGTATGAATTTTAATGTGCCGAGAGAATCTTCCTCCTCTTTACCCGTTCACGATAATGACTTGACAGTAATCTTGGCATTCTACAGTTTCCCCAGGCCCCAGCGGTTACGGTATCAGAATTGAGCGACTACCATTTGAGAAGAGCTTTATCAAGGACCGGGATATTTGCGCCGAAACTCAACCAGTAATCTCAGCTTTAATTGCAAAGAGGCATTAAGCTCTTTCACGAGAACCAGAAGATCACTATGCAACCAGGGGGGAAGCGTATCGGGAGGGGAGATCGAAGAAGTGTGGCGGACATCACGTTAGGATATGGGTACAACTATTACGAAGATGGAGAGGACCACGACAACAGCAGACTGTGGCGGGCCTTCAACCACGATCCGAACAATCATCACGAGTGTCGAGAAACTTGCACGACTCCTTTAATAACTGCTGCCAGAAACACGAATCCTTCAGAGATTGCAATCGTTTTAGAAACTCTTGGAACGGCAGACAGAGTTAACGAGAGAGATTGTTTAGGGCGTACAGCTTTACACTGGGCAGTAAGCGTAGGTAAGCGGAATGGTTTTGCTCATATCCCCAACAGTGTATATATACATTCTCGAAAGAAGGTTTCCAGGAGTTCCGAATGATGAAGGTCACTGCTTTTTCAGGTTGTAACTGCGACGCTTGTACAACAAACGCTGTGAGATGTGTGAAGTTACTTGTGGAGTATTCTCGGTCTGACATAAATGCCCAAGATAATCAAGGTAAGGAAGGCAATACTTGTTCACGCGTGCCTTCTCGTTTGCCCAATAGTAGTATATAAAAATAAAAACCGTTGAAATTCTGAATTTTCCGTTGTAATTTTGCAGGCTTTACTCCGTTACATCTAGCTGCAGAAAATCAAGCGACGAGATGTGCAGCCATTTTATTGGAAAAGGGGGCAGACGTATCAATAAAGTTAGTTTCATGGTTCTTGAGTGACTCAAGTTAATATACTGTCAGTCATGAATAAGCGTACTCGGGCATTGGATGTAGATCTAGCTTGGTTGAACCGGCACTCTAACTGCTTGTATTTATGCCTGTCACAGGTCAAAGGAAGGGACAAAAGCTCTTATTTTGATTGTCGAAAAGATTCCAGAAGCAATGGAAAACTTATTAGACAAGGCAGTTTCCATGTATAAATATGAGTCAAGCAATATAAAATGTGAAATAGAGCTTAATTTCGGGTAAGACAACATCATTGGCTGCATTTATGCGATACATGTACCGAGTCATGATCCACCAACGCCATCCATGTCAGTCTTACCGGTAAAGATTTGAGTTGATAGAAAATTGTCTTTAAATGTTCCAGCGCAGTTGTAGGATACTCGGAAACCCGTGGCCAGGATGCAAAAGCGCTAAAGGAGAAAGTCAGCAAGCCCAGAAAAGAAATGCTTTTACTTACCCTAGTTCTTGACGCAAGTAGTGCAAGCCGTAAAAAAATCTTGACCCATCCACTAATTGCAATATTTTTGTACTTAAAATGGAGGAAAGTACAAACGGTGTTTTGGGCAACGATCCTGTTTAACGTGAGTAATCTCTTTTGACTTTTCCTGTGAAAACGTAACAAGGAAAAGCAAAATATTTATGCGAAATTGTTTCTATTTCCAGGTCCTCCTCCTCCTTTTGTACACTTTATATATTTTGGATATTTACATAGTTAGCTGTCCCTACCGACCGAAACTGACAGAGCCGGCTCACATCAAAACAGCAAAAGCGTTAGGGCTTTTAACTGATATGAATCAGACAATGGATTTTATAAAATTTTCTTGGTTCAGATTTACTCCAACGGTTAGCGAAGTTACGGAAAGGAAAGACGGCTGTCATTTAGAAATAGGTTTAACAGTCAAATCAGTCCTTCTCCTTGGTCTCACATTGTTTATGGTCATTAACGAAGTCTTCAAGATGCTACCTGCTCCTCGGGCATATGCCAAAAGGACTATGAATCGGGCGCAATGGACTCTCTTCTTCTTTATTCTTCTTACTTCCTGGCCTGTTTTCATGTCGTCTCCTAACATCAGCTTCTGGCAATACCAAGCAGCAGCCGTAAATTCTCTACAAAACGTATCCTTTAATAACCAGCTATTTCAGAATTTGAGTATTTTCAACACAAATCTTTGCGCCGTGTTTCAGTTTGGCCTGTTCCTAGCGTGGGCGCTTATGCTGTCTCAGATTGGGAAATTCCCAAAACTCGGACTTTACGTTGACATTCTAGGGCATGTGAGTCAAGTACATGGCATGTTTGAAATTCCAGTAATAAAAAGGAAATTCATAATATTTTGTCATGTTGGGCTTTTAGGTCTTGAAGAACTTTGGATTTTTTATGCTGACGTACGCTTCACTAGTTATCGCCTTTGCCTTGTCGTTTTGCGTACTCTTTCCAGGGGTAAGTTAATACTATTGCAGAACCCCATTTTAGAGATCCAAGTAATGACTGTGGGTCACCTTTGACTTAAATCCATTAAATACTTCAGAACGCTCCGTACTCATCCATACCACTTGCAATATTAAAAGTACTCATGATGATGGTTGGGGAGGTGAATTATGAGGATTTGTTTTACGGGAAAGAAGAAGATCCTGTGGATGATCTTCTCTATCCGTTGACAGGGCATGTTTTGTATGGGGCTTTTGTAATCATGATTACGATCGTGCTCATGAATCTGCTCGTCGGCTTAACAGTTTCAGACATTCAGGTATTCCATGTTTATTCCCAGTTTTGACCTCCATACATATTTTCCTCGAGCCTGAATCAATAAATTATTCTAGGGATTGAAAATCAACGCGGAATTGACTAGAGTTTCAAGGCAAATCGCAGAGATTTCCCAGTTGGAATCCTTTGTGTTTTCCCGTCGCGTCCAGTCGTTTTTTCCTGGACGTTTGGGTTCATTCATACGGAAAAGTATCCTGGTTGTGAAACCATCAAAAGTGACAGAGGATTACCTTGAATCTAACTTGAGATATGAGCAAAGAAATTTTGTGGATGACCCGCAAGACCAGTAAGTTCTTGACGCTTGCAAATTTTTGTCCTGGAAGTTTCTCAAAACTAAATATCAATCCTTCATGAACTTTAGTTACGTCTTCCGGCTCCGCCCAAACGATCCAAATGACAGCAGTAACATCCCTTTGGAACTAAAACAAGCCGTTCTTCGTCGAGCATCAACTCGACATCGTTTCAACAAATATAACCGATGTCCCAAGAATATTAACAATTCACCCCGTCAGCAGTCATTATTTTTACATCCGCAAAAGCTTTCACCCGGCGTCGAGGAGAAATTTAATGTAGAGGAGCTCGTGAATCAGCTAGAGTATCGTGTCATGGAGAAACTCTCCAGTAAGATGGATAAGTTATTTGAAAATCTCGAAGAGAGGATGCAACGTCATGCCAACTACTGCAAAGCGCTACTAGATACACAGAATTCTCAGCAATTGTCTTCTCCCAAAAGTAAACCGCCGCCCCTGCAGACGGCAATATAATTATCCATTATATAATGTATGAGTAGTATGATTTGTGTGGTGAAGGTGGATGGAAGGACGCGAGACAGTATGAAACTGCGTATAATCGGCGGAGCATTTGGCATTAACTAGATTCATATTTGATGGCTGTTTTCTTAATGAAACATAAGCTTTTAATATATGTGTTTGATTAGTTCAGTACCATTATAAAGCGTAAACTTGCTAAAATTGAAATCTTCAGGGATAAAAGAGCTTGACGTATCTTCGTGCTACGAAGAAGTAATTTGAATGTCCTTCGCTTTAAAGTAGATTGAAAGGTCAAACAAGCCAGCAAGAAACATGAAGAAACTTGTTGTACCTGTGGAAAGAAAATTACGGAAATTAGCAACCCACCCACTCTGCCTAATGAAATATGTGCATGGTTCGGATAATACTTTATCAATGTGACTTTATCTACTTGGTTAAACTCACCATGAAAGTAGAAACGGAACCTTTCAGAGTCATAACGCCAACAATGTCCGCTGGAATGCAAACAATCCTGGCCCCAGATTTCACAAGCGGAATCCACAATGCTCCCATAAATAATGGGACATGGCACATTTCCCAGAAGCCCAATGGCACACTGAACCAGTCCCAAGGCCATTGCTTTGTCCGCAGGATGTACACACCGCAAAGTAAGGAGCATGGAGCCGACCTCCGAGGACGAATGGATAAGTACGATAAAAATAAAGATGAATGAATACAAATGGAATAATTTGCAGTTCGAAGGACACAAACCAGGTTCCGGTGTAGAGATTGCACAGTCACACTGAAACTAAAAGGGGAAATTAGCCAGGAAATACTCACGTTGGTTAAATAATAAGCCCAGCGCTATACAATAATTAAAAGCTTCAGGTTGGTTTGGTTTACGATCAGAAATAATGTGCTTGCATAATACCTCTAAAGTAACATTGTCGTAAGTGTGACAGCCGGCATGACAAATGGATAAGTACGTTCTGTTATCTGCACAAACGGGGGCATATATATCCGGGCATGTTGTACAATGATCAGTTTTACATCCGGGTTCTCTGCAAAATTATAAACTTTCAATTCAGTCTGGACTACATTGTTACCAAGCTATATAACTTTAAGTTTCTTAAAGTCAGTTTTGATCATTTTCTCTACGTAGAATGTGCATGTGAGGTAACCACTCACCTCATATTACCATGCAGGACAAAGTCTTGTTGATCACAGCCAATAAATGTTAAAGCTACCATTCCAGCCGCATACACAAGGGCAGATATTGCTACCCAGAGTGCAACGGTCCTCGCATCAGGTTCCCTCGTCCTGATGTACAGTCCCGAAGAGAAAATTCCGATTCCCATCACCAGAATACCTGCAATCCCCGTGTAAATGTTTGCTTCGTGAGCAGCGAGCCGAAACTGAGACTCGAGGTATTTGGGAAGAAAGGTGTAGAGTCCGGAAATGGGAAGTAAATGTAATACGGATGAACACATTCGCAAAAGAAGGATTCTATTATTAAATAGCCTTCGGAGTGTGGTAGGGAAGCTTGACATCCGGGGTGAAACTTCGTCATCCCGAGTTCCTCGTCGAGGGGCAACAGGCCCGGCTGTCGGCCCGTTTCCTCCAGTTTCCCCCGTGCTACCGTCCCCGATAACAACCACACTGGTCTTTTTCTTTTTATTCTTGTTTAAGGATTTTGGGAATCCGTAGACAAGTATGGAGGTAAAGAAGAGGAGGCAGGATATAACTAACATGCCCAGCCACCAGGCTCCAAGCCAGCGCGGATTTAGAGGTGTCATTCCCTCCGGTTCTTGTCCGGGATAAATGAATAATCGGGTGCAGAATGATCCCAAAACAAATCCGAAGACAGGTCCCAGAATTCGAACACCGATTGTTATAGCTAGAAAGATACCAAATCTGTCATCATCTTGTTCATCCATTCTAGAATCCGAATGACTTCGCTAATGATGAACCAACTTACAGAAATATAAGGGAGAATCTCTACTGGCAACATTATCATCCAAGTAGGGTATTCCAAGTGTGTAGACGGCAGTTTGACCCAGTCCAATGCACAGGAGGCACAAGAACAAGATTCCAAATAGAAAATAAGGCGGCGGATCCCGATCATCCGCACAAATCATGGTACTGTTGCCAGTATCTAAAAATTTCTCGTAGTCATTCTCGTCGCAAAGGCTTTCCGAAATGGAGGTCGTCTTGGGGATTTTCGGAGGGTATAAGAGATGCGGCGTGATCGTAAGTAGAGTTGCCACGCAAAATATCACTGAACCATAAGCAATCCAATGGGGACGGTGGCGTGTGCTCGCATAGTATGGCAGCAGTAAAGAGGAGCTTACCTGTCATACATAGAAAATCCTTAATTAAATCTCATTAACTCTGACACGACTCGGCAAACTCCCTGCAAGCTCTATAACTTGCACTGCCTCCCAAATATAACCCTCGCCCCGTTCAGTCCAATCATCCTCCTCTTCCTATCACCATCAAACACAATCTCCCTGTTCGGAAGAGCGTTGACCCGATAAGCGCACTTGAATTCCGTCTAGCATTCATGATAACAATTAACCTTGAGAATAATCTTCCTCCTATTTGTAAGATCACGGAAACTTGGGGCTTCCTCACAGTTTTGGCTAATTTTTCCTGAATTCCTTACTCCCCCGCCACGTCGACGTCAATTTGCATACACACAGTATTGCTCAGAAGGAGGGGATAGTTGATCATGGGCGTAAATTTAAAGCGTAATTGCCTCTTTTTAATTCTAACAACTTTTGAATATTCATATGTACTTTTAAAATTCTTTTGTGACAACTGCCACATGTCCCATCAACTCGCACGTGCTACCGTAAGCGTAAGGGATGGGATAACGCTAATTAATGGCCAATGAAACTAACTGTATTAGCGGCACGAGACCGTCCCATTAAAATCCTATTTACGGCTAGTCTACTATTTTCCCTTCTTTTTTCATCATTCTTCCCTGCATTAAAAACGTTTTGAAGGGCAAGTTCCCAGAAAATAGGGGGTCGTTGGTAATATGAAAATTAGTAATTGGATTAAATCTTTAAGCTTACCTGGCCAATCTCAGTAGCAGACATAAGGAAGCCAGTTGTCTTGGAAGGAATAGAAAATAGTTTCTCCAAAGTAGTAATAACAGCAACAAAATAAGTATGAAATGTTCCTTGTAATATGCATGTCATGCTAAACACGAAAAGAAAAGCTTTTCTGTTTGACATGAACTGAAGACACTGCGGTTGAAAGCTTGACCATCCATAAGCAAACTTTGCATCATCATCGTCCTCAACTTCTATGTCGTTGTCATCCCGGCATTCCACCTGGATAACATGAATAGTATTCGAATAAATATTAATGGGCGAAAGCAAAACTGCACCAAATAATGTTGCCAAAACTTTCACTCCTTTCTTTTGCAATCTTCAAGCACTGACTTCATACTTATTATTTGGCTTGACTGTAACATTCAGTACTTACCGTGCTTTCCTTGGTAACAGCTTTGTCCAACCAGGGGGTGCTCTCCATTTCGACTTCTTCATTTTGCTGCTAGGAGAAAATACAATGCAATTAAGCTATATTTGTTCTGTGTGACAAACCCTTTTGAACGAGGGTAATACTTTCTCTGGCCAAAACCAACTTACCTCTTTCGAGTCGGCGTCAGGAGGGGAAGATGAGTTAATCATTATTTACGTCTAAAGTTACATTTGTACCGGTTTCCTTTAGGTCTAAAGATATCCTCTGTTATATTCCAATAAGAGAGGTGAATACTAAACTAGATTTTTTGACAAATCACAAGTCGGCTATTATTGTCCTTCTCGTTCCCTAAATCCGTATAAATTGTGCACCTGCATTCACGGGTATGTTAGTTTCCTAAAAGGGTAAGACGCATTCTGCGTTAAATCTCTGTTGCACTTTTAAAATGTCGGTTGATTCCGTCCCGGCGTTCAAACTGTCGTTTCGTAATAGTATTTCCTAGACTTCGGACGTTTAAAGCTGCGCTTTCATATAGTTTTATTAAATTCTATATAATATGGTAGTTTCTGCTATTTCCTTTTGGGTTTAAATAAGTGTGAGTGTACGCTGTTTAAATAATTATTCACAAGTACTAACACCTAAGCCGTAGTGAATGTCGTTGTAGGATTATTGTAGAAAGAGATTTAGAATCGAAAAACTTATTTAACGAAAAGTACTTTGGTGTGGATTCACTTAAAGCAAGACTTGTTGCAAGAAGAAGGTGTATGGCTATTAAAAAAATATAATCTTTGATTGTAATGACGTCGTCACGTGCACCTGGAAGGTCTTGAAGGAGATGACGAACATTAAAGATTAATTCTTTAGTTTTAATGTGTAATTCGTCTCCTGGAGAGGTAGCAGGAAGTAAGTAAGTAGGAGGAGTTCATTTACTTTCTCTCGGCACTACAATTATGATGATTTCTTCCGGGGAAATAATGGGAGGACACGGCTTGACTCCGGCTTGTAACCTTTTCCAGAGACCGCTTTGTTCCCACTAATAACTCATTGGATTCTTCTTGCAATTTTGAATGCGTCTGATTGATAATTTCATTCTGAATGAGAGTCTCCTCACTCATCCCACTCAAATTACTCGATTAATTTATCCCTACCATTTTTCCAACTACTTACCTACCTACCGTCTACCTGGCTGCAGGCAGGTGATATACCATGCGAATGTGCACTCACAATTTTGCATTCTTCTCTCATTTAGTCTTAAAGACCACCTAGTTAGTACACTTTTTCCCCTCCGAGATGGCTTATTGCACACGTGAATTTCACCAAACAACTCCCTCATACATACCCAGTCCAGGCGAGGTACTCCTAGGAACACGAAAACAAACTTTCCAATGAATGAACACACAGTCTACTCTTTGCTCTCTCCTCTTATTCCCGTACATCATACTTACATATTCTGTCGAAGGCGACGTTTAATAAACTAGCATCACATCATCATATAAATACACATCCCAAATATCCAAAAGCGACCTCTAATCCAACCATAGCATACCTGCCCCAGGCAGGCTTTACTTCGGCTATATAAAGCTCAGCTAAACTTTGTTTTCTGTCTAGAGAATCTTACATCCATGCGAATGCTGTCCCAAGTCCATCTCAAACACTTTCATACATTCTCACTCAATAATCCGAAGGGCATATATATTTTAGAAGCATTCTCTCATTATCTCATCTCATCTCTCTCTTTCTTTTCTAATTCCATTAATATTATAGATACTATCCACCCGTTCCTGCTTCAATTCTTATTATCTGCAACTTGGGCTGACATTAACTGCATTCCACCTCCGCGTCCCATTACCCCAGCTCCAAAGGAAATGAGTCTTGATATTTGCGGTGTAAAATTACTATTGCGAATTTTTCTGTCGGCGGAATTGTCGATTCAGCACGATATGGAAGTAGAATGTGCCGATACAGAATCTCGGTTTCTGTACTCCCTGGTATTTCCCGTAGCATTTAGCAGCCACACTAATGAATGCTCGAGTCATCAGAAAATGTCAAAAGAGTTAGCTCCCATAGCTTTTTGAGCTGATGCTTCCATGGTCTGTGCATTCAACTTGAAGGTCTTTTTTCAACATAAAATTAAAGGCTATGCTCAGGTTTCCTACTAACGTAGCAGAATGGAAGGAAAAATAACAAAAGGGAGGTAGTACTTGGTGAACATTCTGTAAAATTGGGACAGAAAATATATTTGGATAGATACTGGAATCGGCCTGAATAATGATATGGTGCGGCTAAGAAGACAAAAACGATCAAAATTAGGAGGATCTCATTGATGACATCAATATTATTCATGAATGTTACAAAATAAGGGGTGAATAATAACATTATTGCATTACCTTTGGATATAGCTTATACGAAGCTCCTCCACGCAATCCCTTTCTTAACTATACACGAGTACTCTCATAATTATTAATATTACTTTTTCCATTACGTACGTATCTGTTCATGATGCTTTAATACAACGCAGAAAAATTGGTTTATATCCAAGCAAAGTATACTTAAATAATGACATCCTCAAGTGGCTTGTTCCGTCGTAATGTTAGTTCGGGTGTCATGACATTCGTGGGTTGAGAAAGCCGTTTACAGCAATTATCGTTACTATTATATCGTACATTACTAGCCGTAGTAATTACAGTATTCGTTATTAAAATCCTAGTTCATAGACTATTTGGGCCAACAGACGTAGTGCTGTTGCTGTGAACTAAACTTAACATGCTTCCAGATTTGACGTCATCTTCGTGATACACTTCCCGTGATGGCTCCGATAGTGCAAGAGGACTGGGAAAGAATAAGAAGACAAATAAGCACAGTAATTCGACTTGACAAGGTATCGACTTTATCTGGATCGATTAAAGCAAGTACTTACCTGAAGCCACGCCTAGAGGACTCTTCGTCAAACTGCTCAAGTTCTCGCATTTGCTTTTCCTGCAGAAGGCGGTTTCGCTCCGATTTCTCACTGCTGAACTGTTGGAGTTCTTCCCGCATCTACAAATTTTCGTTTTTGTGTTCAAATTAAATATGTATGCATGAGTATAATCGTATCATTGAGTATAACTGCAACTGCAGTTTAGAATTTAGCGAAGCCTGTGAGAGCCTCCTTAATAGACAGTTTTATGTTTGTACCTTTTGTTCTAAAAGATTTTTTCTTACGGCTACACGGTCCATGAGTTCCTTCCTCTCTCTTTCTCTTTGAGCATCCGCTTGCATGCGGTTCTTAGATTGATAAGCAATGAGAATTTCTCTTTCCCGTTCGAGCTTTTCCTTCAGTTGCTGAACCTCGATTTCCTGAGATTCGTCCAGTCGAATCTACAATAATCGATTACATCACAATACATGCCACAACAGTAAATGCATATTTAAAATTCGGAAATAAACTATCACTAGTCGTATATATAAGTTCAGTGACATGATACAATGATACTTACCGATTGCTTTTGAAGCATTTCCGCTATGCTTTGTTCGTATTGCTCACCGAGTAGAGCTAATTTACGTCTTTGTTCTTCCTTAAGCTTCTTGATAACACTTTTTTGTTGTTCTTTAGGGGTCGATTGTAAAATTTGGGATTTTAATGCTTTATACTGTACAGTCTGAATTTTGCATGTATCCCTAAATTGTTTCCTAATCTGTATCTCTTTTTGCTTTAAACTCTTTGGTTGCTGCTTTAACTCGAGAGCATGCTTCTTTTTCAGTTCGTTTTCAGCTCGTTTCATATACTCTTCCTGATTCTGAAGTTCAGTCATATGTAACTTCTTAACTTGCTCCTCTCGTAGTTGGTGAACCGCACGTTGCTGTGTGTATTCCAACTCTTGCGTCATCTCATGCTGCTTTCGAAGAACTGTGTGAGCCTGCTCCAACTGATTTTGTCGTTTATTCAATTCCTGCATTATAAAAATGTCAAACATTTCGTCAAATTTATTTCAGTTGATTGTATTCATAATCGACATTTGCAGTATACGTACCTCGCGTAAAAGCTCTTCAGCGAGTTGATGACAGGATAGTAATTTCCTCCTCCTAAATTTACGAACTTCTAATTCCAAATACTCTTTCTGACTGGCGCGCATGTGCTGCTCATCTTGCTGTTCTTGCATTTTTAAACTATCCTTTTGAGACCTGATTCCAGAATTCCAACATTAGCACTTCCAGAAGATCAAAAACAGATACGAACATCATTTCTTCCAGTTGTGCACTTACTGTAATGTAGCATCCCGCTGGCGCTTCGGCGTGGTATCGTCTTGGCTAAGTTCTTTTTTCCACCTTTCCTTGTTCTGCTTGTACTCTTTACGCTTATGCAATTCGAAATTTTTACGTTCTAGTTCTTGTCTGGCGATAATTTCTTTCTTCAGTCGTTTTTCGGCGCTTCCATTTTGCTTATCCTGAAAGAATGCGGTACATATTATACTAGTACATCAAAGACTTGCTTGCACTATCTTTCCAATCAAAACTTCATGCTTACCTTTCGTTCCATCTCTTGGGCATGCCTGGCTTGTAATTTCTCCAGTTCTCTTGAGAACTGTTGCAACAGATTTTCATACTCGCTGTCTAACATTTTTCTATGAGCTTCCATTTCCAGCCTACATTTTTCCTCCAGCTAGAAGAACATAATATATGTGAATATATATCTTAAATTAAAACTTGGGGTTTTGCAGTAGGTATAGCTGAATTAATCACGAACTCGATAAATGGAATAGGCAAATGAATGAAACAGAAAACTGAGATTCTCACTTTGAGCAAAGCGGATTGATGCTCCCTTCGCATGCGTTTGTAACCACTCATCTGCTCATACATATCTTCCTGCATGTGTTCCTTCTGCTGCTTAGTCACAATTGACGTAGTTCGAATCGTAGCGAAATTGTTTGGCCTTTCAACGGAAGAAACGTAAGAACCCTGAGGAAAGGAAAGCCATGTTATGTTCCCTGTCACGTTTAACGTTACGCTGAACAGTATGAATTCAAAATGATTACGTACCACTGAACTCGCATTGCTAGGTCGGTTTGACGGAAGAAGTCGGGGAAAATCATCTGGATCGGGCACGATCGGGATGGAATTTGTAGAAGATGACTGAGATGAGGCTGAAACCCCACCTGATCTGTCTGAAGTAATACTATTACTTTTGCTACCATCTCCACCGGGAATATCCACGTCCGCTGTAACGAAAAAAACCCATTATTTCCAATCCTTGAATACCTCAACAGAAACCGTAACTGCAAACTGTAAGATTTTCAACTTCTTACGATCATGATCGAAAAAACCATCTGGATCAGTCATTAATAATTTCTTCATTTTCCTATAATTCAAATTATCCAGGTCTCTAACGGCTGCCTTAGTCCGACTGATTAGGTCAAGCAAAACTTGGGGTGTTCTAGCCCGCGTTAAAAAGGGATGCATTAGAAGTCTTGGACAATTAGGTCGCTCAGCTGGATTTTTCTTAAGACAAGCGTCAACGAATTTGCGGAAGACATCAGACCAATTTGACAAATTCCCAAGGCTTGGACTTTCATTCTGCGCAATATGGTACAAGGCACTCATCGCATTCATGTTGAAATAAGGTGGTTTTCGTTCGGCTAGACCAGAGAGAAGCACAATTAGGCTAAATAAACCACGACATTCTATGTATCCACTATCCCCGAAACAATCTCTATGGCAATCATACCGAGTTCAACACAAGTGATTCCAAGTGACCAGACGTCGACTTTTCCATCATACTGGCCTTCATCCATGGCAAGAATCACTTCTGGTGCCATCCAATATGGGGTCCCTACGAAACTGTTAGCAGGGCACTGAACACTGGCGGATCCGAAGTCCGCTAATTTCACCGTTCCATTCTCTGTGAGTAATATGTTTCCGGCCTTGACATCTCGATGTATCCTATTAATTGAATGTAAATGTTGAAGCCCTCTTAAAACACCTTCGCATATAGCGGCAATTTCGTCCTCCTTCAAAGGCTTCTTATGAACTTCAATAATGTCAGATGCGGAGCCAAGGCAGTACTCCATAACCAACTGAAAGAAAAACAGGATGATTAATTTCTCTACACCAAATCCATAAAAAATAACCTTATTCCCTGTTACTTGCTAATCTTACCCAAGCCGTGTGTTCCTTGAGGTAGCATCCCTTGTATTCGATGGTATTTGGATGGGTGAGTGACCGGAGGAATCGAATTTCTTTAAGGATATCCTGCCACTTGTCCATACTCTGTTTACCAGTGTAGGACATTTTCTTAATGGCAACCACCTCCCTGGTGTCCTTGTTGCGGGCGAAGTAAACCGCTCCGAAGCTTCCATGGCCGATTTCTCTTAAATCTTCAAATATTCTTTCCGGGTCGTCTTTGTTAAATAGCTCTGCTACTTCAGGATTTTTGAGACCGTACGGTTTCAAATACATGTCGAAAAGTGGTCGAAGCCGTCCGTTGCCAAACGCTCACTCCCACACTTGGTCTCGATCACTCACACATGCACACCCACATTCACACATATAGTGTGTGAGTATATATATGTTTGTATCACTTTGACTTCCCTTCTTGATAGTTCCTCTCCTGCTAAAATCTTTCTTTTAATCTCTTATTCAGTGTAAAAAAAGTTTTGCTTTGATTCCAGTAATTAACCCACGCACAATTCCCTCTGACTGAGGTAATACCCTCCAACCCCACTAAAACCACTAAAACTAAGCACCTCTGGTCCGCATTGGCGGATGAAAGCTGCACTACCCCATCCTTGACGTCCTGGAAATCATATGAAAAATTAAAAAGCGTTAGTCAAGTCCCCGAAATTAGAAACGGAAGGGCAATGAAATTATAAAAATCAATTGTCACCTACCCACAAGATAATGTCCCATCCGGCAAAGCCTCCCGTATTAATCAGTCTTGTGATATATGCTTGATTTTCTCAATTGGGTCGCCTACCGACATGATTCATTGGCTGACAAAGTTTGTACAGGTTAATACTATATTGCAGTATTGAAGTTATTTATCTAAAACATTCCAGTCGTGATCATGACTTAAGCTTGCCCTTTACAGGTTTAGTATTTCCTCCCGTAGCCCATTCCCCCAATTCCCTCAATTATTTTCACAATTCATCCACATTACTCGATTTCTTCCAAGTTTTTATCATTTTTAATCGCCATCACCGAGGTCACTTGATGGGTGAACTGAATTAATATTCTACTTTTATCTTTAGCCATCCACGGACATGTTTATCTATCACTTCACCACAGTTTGATTCCTTGGTTTCCCTCACATTCTCCACATTCCAAAGGGATAACTCACTCAAAAGGCATAAGGGAAAGTTAATTCCCAGTCAAGTCCGCCACAGACCCTCATCAAAACTTAGACAGGATTCGGGGGCCGTTAAGGCTCTGCACATTAATGGAATTATTCACACATAATTGGTCCTAATGTCAGGTCAGTGGGTTGTCCTCCCTGACGGCAATTATGTGTCCACGACCTACTCGCCGATGATGATGGAGCAAAGCCTGGTAAACGCAGAGGAGACAAAAGAGAATGACGAGATTAATCGCGGAGAGCCATGATTATTACAAATGTAAGTTCACCTCAGGGAAGAAGATCAAGAATCAAGGGTCCTTGTTCTACTTTATTTACTCTCCTCTCTTCATGGGAAGGACTGGCTGGTTTAAATGGGGAGATAAACAATAGTTGAAACTTACGCCCGCATCCGATCCGGATTCCAGCCAGAGCCAAATGTTGTTGGAGCTTTTACTAATTTTCTCCAAATTCTACTGAGGACTCTATGAAAAGTATATGAGGAGAGAAGGGAGTTCGCACGGACCGATTCCCTGTAGCCTCTGGTGGTCCTTCCTTTTTACACTTCCTTATCCTTCCTTTCCCTATTTAAGCGCAAAGAAGGCAGCGAGTCAACCACCACCACTACATGACCACTTCTCTGGGAAAAACTTAACGTACATTTACATACAGGATGAGTAGGTAGAGAAGGACTACTGCCAATGCCTGTCCTCTCCTGCTAAAACTTCTCGGGTCTATCCGCACTACACTCCTACGAGTCCTATCTCGAGCTACATGTATACTTGTCGAGATTCCACCACAACTTCCCTTCCTTCCTTGACTTTACACTGAAAAGCTTCTAGCCTTATCTCATTTCTCTCTTCTCCATCCTTTTATCCGTGCAGCTACCCTATAGATATGACACTTCTTCTGCTGAAGCAAGCTTTGGGCTCGCAATTTACGCACGGACCTTCCAACCTCGCTGTATTTTAGTGGTACGGCATATGTTTCTTCCTCACATACACACTACGTCCATCCGCCGCCGCTCTCTGTCTGCCCGCATAAACCATCCAACCTATGCAATTTTCAAAGATAGGGATAGGGGCTCAAGGAAGCGTCTACTAAATGTTTCCCATACTTCCCAGTCAACTCAGTAGAATGTCAAACATCGGCAGTTAGAATCTTATATATATATATATTTAGATCTACCTTTATTGCACTCCCTACGGATCTTCCACTCTGCCTCCATCCGTCTCTGGGACAAAGTGGGATGAAGCATGAGATGACGTTCGCTATGCACACCCCTTGGATATATCCGTGAGAAAGAGGCAGATATGACTTTCTTTTCTAGGGGTAGAGCAGCTTCCAGCTGTTCGCTGCCATGGGTGCTCATGGATTGTTTTGTCGATAACGGGTTTGTACTTTTGTGAAGTAGAGTTTGTGAACGGAGTCTGGCGGAATGGATGATGATGGTTACTTTGACGACGATCGCGGGACTGACACGAGCTCCCAAACCTATTCGTCTCTTTCCGATCCGTATCCGCCTTTGGCTATATCCTCTTCATTCTTGTAGTGGGGAAATCATTTGTGCCCCTGCCCCAAGCGGCTTATCCATTAAAGCCTACGTAAATTGTGAACATATTTTATGGCCGATCCTCATTTATTTTACTCCCATCTTCCGGTTGCCTTTGCCTGCTGTCACTGACTTTCCCCCGAAGTCTAGAAGAGGCCACCCCCAACGCCATGTCAAACCTCAATTAATACAAGATAATATAGAGTCCCATTCCTAGACACATCACTACCGAGTCAAAACACGGCGCAACCTATCTATAACATTCCAATATATTCTCATGTTCTATGCCTGCTCACTGGACAGAAAATCTATTACTCGTCACACTCGTCAGCGACTTCATTCACAACCAAGCAAACTAGTCTACATAAATCTACAACAAGTTTAACTGTGAATCGGTAGAGTCATTATATAAATTCCAACTATTCCCAAACTTATTCCGGCGTAAACTCTAGGAGGTGGTAAAACTCACTCTTTTCTCTAATTATTTATTCTAGGTACGAATCCTGCCTGCGTAAAACCCCGTCAAACTCCAAGAATATTAACATGTCTAGGAACGAGTGTCGCGTGTATGTTGGAAATCTTCCTCCGGATATCAGAACCAAGGACATTGAAGACCTCTTTTTCAAATTCGGAAAGATACTTTATGTAGACTTGAAAAATCGACGGGGTCCACCTTTTGCCTTTGTTGAATTTGAAGATCCACGGTAAGCTGTTCAGTTAGTCATTTCCGGTATTCGCGTTTCTACACGAGCGCCTTTCCTTCTGGTCAGGGGAAGTTGTGGTCATGTTCATCAACTCCAGATTGGTAAAAGGGGATGGGCGGTGTCATCCGATTAATGGTTTTGACGTGTAGAGAAAATATTACGGGGAGGCAAATGCCGGTAGTATTTTCGATAACGTGGTTCCATCGTTTGAGGAAAAGGAACAGATTCATGGTTGTAGAACAAGCATTTACTAAATTGCTATATTCAGCTTGGTTTGAAAAAGGCGAAAACTAACTGCTAAATTCGTGTTACATGTGAGGTGTGAGGCTGTGGGGATTAAAGCTACATCTGCTCTGTGGGTGGATTGAAATGATAGGTCAAAGCAAAAGTTTGTCGGGACTAGAATTTTTGCGTGAAAAAGGATAAATTTGCCATTAGCTGATGAGGTGGTAATTCATTAACTTGTAGGGATGCCGAGGATGCTGTTAGCAAACGTGATGGATACGACTACGATGGATACCGTCTTCGGGTAGAATTTCCCCGCGGAGGAACAAGAGGACGTAGCGGTGGCGGCGAGCGTGGCGGTGGCGGTGGCGGTGGCAGAGGAGGAGGACGAGATGGAGGAGGTGGAGGAGGAAGTAGCGGTGGTGATAGAGGAAGAGGAGCTCCAGCCCGTCGATCCCAATATCGAGTCGTCGTTACGGGTACGCATCTATTACCTTCTTCATTCGGATTCTTCGGATTTCACAGCTCTGCGTGGGATGTGGATGGTTCGCGCGCGCTGTGGTTGGGCCTTGTTTTAAGGATGAAATTGGATATCGCTGACTTGGACAGCAAGAGAGTGTTAAATTTTGAATGGGCAGAATCTGAAAACGGATTCGCTCATCTGTGTAATTTATGCTTAACCGGTGCGCTCGAAACATCATCTGCAGACTTGATGGAATTGAGAAAATGTAAAAAGTGTATGGTGGAATGAGGATTGAAAGTGGAGCATTGGAAAGGATCTATGGATTGTGGAAATTAAACTCGTAATAGGACTTCCGCCCAGTGGCAGCTGGCAGGACCTGAAGGATCACATGCGAGAAGCCGGGGATGTCTGCTTCGCCGATACCTACAAGGATGGAACTGGAGTCGTGGAATTCCTCCGATACGAAGATATGAAGTATGCCATCAAAAAGCTTGATGACTCCAGGTTTCGATCTCACGAAGTAAGCGACTAATTTGACCAGTTCTCGTTGTTTATACTGACTGTACACGCAATCATTGATAAGTTGGACTAATTGACAAACTAAACTATTCGAATTTACAGGGCGAGAGCTCATACATTCGGGTAAAAGAGGACTATGCCAGTGGATCTTCATCTGGTGGTCGAGAGAGTCGCGGCCGATCCCGTAGCCGAAGCTTCTCACCTCGTCACCGTCGAGGATCTCCTTCATATTCGCCAAAACGTAGTGCATCAAGAAGCCGATCTCGATCAAGATCTTATGATCGCCGTTGAATTCCATACGCCTATGCATATGACAAATAAGGTTGGAGGACAAAAACCGCTGTCATATCAACAGCAGTACTGTTACTTTGCTAAAAGGGAAATGAGAGGTAAAAATCATGTTCTGTTAACTGAGAAGGAGGAAGAAAAGCAACATGTTTTCACTTACTACAACTAATTAAAATATACGTTCCACTTATGCACGTAGGTGCTTTGTTGTGACACGGCACTGCGTGCATATATTCTTACCTAAAAACGATAAATATATAAATAGTGACTATGGGAGAAGATAATAAGTTTAAATATAGATCTACTAAAGTATAAGTATAAATATATATATATATATGTATTCTATGTAGACACATGAGCAATTTCCTATGAGCAAGTAGGCTAAAAATTATTACAAAATAAAATGAATCTTATAAGTTTTAAATACCATGTCGTGTATACAAGCGGAGGGAAACAACAATGCTTGTTCCAAGGAAGTAGAGGACAGTACTACAGCCAGCCGATAGTGTTACAAAGAGTGTTAGAAAGAGTCATTCCGTCACATAATGACTTTGTAGTTCTATTTTAATCTCCATGTGTTCTCACATTATGATGTGATTCTACATTTTCACCATTCCACTAACTCCTGTCGGGATGGTAGGATGCGAGCATATGGGGGTTTGATTCTCAAATTTTCTAGCATGATAGCGGTTATTTGTATGCGAGCTGATTATGATGGTATTTTAGCACTGAGTGAGCTTTTCCCTCAACCTCCTGCAAATGTTTTCCCTGTTTCTCAGTAAAACTGCCACAGAGTTAATTCTGTGTTCTGCAGTTGATTCTCTTCACTTGTTCCGTTCACACACAACCACAAGAAAACGGAATAATCTTTTAGGACACTCGCTGACTCTACTTTATAACCCGCTGCTC
Source organism: Sminthurides aquaticus (assembly GCA_906901655.1). NCBI lineage: Eukaryota > Metazoa > Arthropoda > Collembola > Symphypleona > Sminthurididae > Sminthurides > Sminthurides aquaticus. The sequence continues at coordinate 3,589,352 of CAJQTT010000001.1, forward strand.
AACTTTCCGGTCTTTCCCACTAGTAGAGTTTTGCAATTAGATTGCTTGCGTACTCGGAAAATTCGTGTCGTTTCGTTATTCCCTATCAGTGTTTTGTGGTGGTGCCTATGTGTACTGCTGGAGACCTCATCCTGACTAGGTCATACGTTTACTCAATAGCTCCACTTGTTCCTACCACCACTATTGCAATATCTGTCATCAGGTTTTTTTGTTCCATCTTTCTCGAAAGGGAGGCATTGTGCTTTATGTATTGGTTTTCCTCATGTCAAGACAGCAACTTCCCCAAGTTAACAAGTGTCCAGTTTGTTACGTCTAATTCTGGAAAGGTGCAAGTGAAGTGAAACCAAAACCTCATGGGAGTTTCATGTGAGAGAAACTATTTAAACATGACCCGGAACTGTAAGTGATGCATTGCAATACTTTATACCCTTTCATGCTTCAGTCAGGTTCCAACTATTTTTCAACTAATACAACTACACACCAATAACCATGCTCCATCTATCCTTCTTTGAGCTTTCACACGTACGCTGTTAATATTATCCCCGAAACTCCAATCCTCCCTGTAGATTTCGCAAGCTTGTAAAGCAAAGCAAGGAAACGTATCGATGCTTGAGGAAGCGTTTAACTCGAAACCAAAACTTCATTCTTCACAAGCACTCCAGCCCTGGTTTCAATCCCAGCTTACTATGCTATACACCTTTATATCTAACGTAGCAGCCTTCCCGATTCCTTACACCCTCTCTCTCTCGCCTTGGTCTTTTTCCCCGTGGGCAGAGAATGAAACAGATGCAAATACCTATCTTCTGTACTAAAGTTAGATCTCAACTCTTGCTTGCCTCATCTTTCTCAGCCGCTCATTTTCCTGGCTTTACCAGTACTTTTACCCCTTTCTTCACCAGTTTTCCCTTTCCTCCTAAAACCCTGTAGTTTCTGGCTTGATTTTCTTCACTCTTCATACCCTCTTCGTCCACTTTTCCTCTCTGCTTCTCTTTGCTCTTCTCCAAGGAAAAGCTTTTCTCCTCCGGATCCAATGCCTGTCTTCCGCTGCATTCGCGTTTCCTTCTTCTCAAAGAAGCTCTGAATTCACGTAGCAATTTTCTATCTCCTTAAGTTTCCTTGTAATGAGGTAGCCCAAGTGTATTTTAGGCCCAAGACAAAAATAAAACTTTGAGGGATTCCTCCATCACATTTTTCTCAATCCCCCTTCTTCCTATACATTTCACCCCACCCAGGGAACGACGAAACACATATCACCCATTTCCTTCTTGTCCTTTATTCCCACCGCATTCCCTCATCGTCAAACAACTAAAGTAGCCAACCAACAAGTTTTTAACTAACGTAAAACGCCTTTATCCCTCCTACAAAGCCTATAGCCAGCGTAGTACCAAACCTCATCAACCTCCCATCCGTTTCAATCTCCTAGCACTTGACTTTACTCCTAGAACGCTAGCTATTCATCCTGGTTTAGTTAGCACAGCCCTTGAATGCAATGTTCTCACTAGCATTTACGATTTCACAGTTAGCCCTCCGCATATATGAGCAGATCCCCAAAACTCACCCCGTTTTTAGCAAACTATCCATTCATTCCAAAGATGCTACACTTAAAGACTCTCGAAAAGTTTCTATTCCGTACGGAGTCAGACTCGGAAAGATACACACACACATAGGCACACACGCTGCTTTCCCAAAAGTGTTACTTATTTTTCAATCTTGGATTGTCTACTCCAATTCGGTCATCTCACATGACCAAATCGTTTTCCATCCTCTCAGTAGTCAGCTCAGCTCAACATGAATCCTCTACATCCGACACATCTTCCTAACCTCCCGTTAATCTCGTCTCCCTCATCCGTCGGATCCCACGGAAAAGCGACCGCAAACTCTTCTTCTTCTTCTACCGCCGCCGCCCTCCTCCTCTCTCACCTAGTAACTACACGATGATGGACTTTTGACATTTAAGATGGGCTAGGGACCAGCAATTTTCTCGCCTAGGTAGGTAGTCCAAATTCCGCTTGCAAGAACCACTACCCCAAAATATTATCAACCACTGCCCGGCTTCTCTTTTACCTCCTCTTACCAACTTACTTACTAAACCACCGACACTAGAATTAAACCCATTTCCACACCGTCGTCCTGCTCCACCTTAGACGAAAACCTCCCGAAGTTAAAATTAGCAAACCATCTAAACAAGTCTTGTCAGTTCTCCGGTTACTTGCATAGTACGGACAACTCCGGAAGCGCACACATAGTAGTGTCTTTTGTCTTCTTCCTCCAACAACCCACCTACTACCACTATTCTCAATTAACAACTCCAATCGTTACTTCTCAATTTTGTTCCTATCTAAATCTTCAATTGTAAATCTCGTCTATTTATTCCCCGTGTTCCGAGAAGATCAGATAAACACACAGTCTCGACACACATACACGTACACGATTTCAAACACCACAAACATTTCCGGACCTACTCGAGTCGACTTTCTTACTTACAGTTACAGTAAACTGGGTAGCGTGTTTGTATACATTTTAGATTGCCCTATAACTTTCCAATACTTCAATTCTTCAATCCTCCCATCTCCTTTCTTAGCCTTAGTTTTGCAATCTGTTTTCCATTCCCTCCTAAAATTCTAGCTTCCTCTAAACCTAACTCTCCAGCCCCCCCCTCCTCGGATCGTGTCTTCAAAAGCACAACTGAACCTGGCTTTCCTATCCTCATGGATCCAAAAAAGGAGCTTCCCACGGATTCAAAACGGAAGGCGCCGACAAAACAGAATCTTCAACGACCCAGACTTGTAAATCAGCAGCCGCTCTCAGCCCAAGCCAAGGAAAGATGGCTCCTTACACGAAAGACCTGGAGATACATGACAGATACAGTGGGGAATTTCCTTCCGATTGAATACAAGCAACCTCAATCATTGCCAACAGCCCTTCTCCAATCCGGCCAATCTACATCTTCCCAATCTCAATCAGAAGAAAGGAGTGAAAGTAGCAGTAAATCCGATGGCAGATCAACACAAAGTATTGGTACGCAATCCTCTCCGGCTGCCGTACAGCAGTTTCAAAGTGTGGCGGAAAACAGTTTTCGTAGTGCTTGTGATAATCAAAAAGAATACCTTATCTGGACAAGAACAAGACCGACGCCCCTTTCTGGCCCTGCACTTCAAGAGCAAAGAAACGCTAGGGCAGCGGCTTTACAGCATCAGTCCTCGTCTCAGACTCCGCGTACTTCCGACTTAAACGATACTAGCCGTGATCCGTCCACATCAAAAACTGAATTCGATGAGGAAGATGACGAAATATGGATGGAAAGGGACGAATACGATGAGTACGATGACGATGACGAAGTGATAACTGTGAGGGAACAAAAAGCTTCTCTTGACCGTCGAGTTTCTAGCAGTGCCGTGGGTGAAGGTGAAAGTGGTAGCACGGATATTTCTGAACCCTGTACCTATGAAGCTTCAGGTTATCCTGATACGGATAAAGTGTTTGTGTCTGTTGGTGTTCAAACGGAGGGCTTCAACGATCCTCCCTTTCCGCCCTACACCTTCCAGCATTTGCATTTCCCGGAGGGTACAATTAATCCGGGTTATGGGACGCTTCCTTATTATTTTACTACGAGAAGAGTTAGTAACGATAGTTCTGCTGGCGGGGGAGGGACAACAACCAGCTCTGACCCGACTGATCCAAGTACAAGTCACTTGGATGCCTTCAGGTCTAATCTTCCAGAGGATTTCGTTGCCAATCTTTCCTATCCCAGTGCTACGTCTTCAGAATCTGCTACCCGAATCCCTCATCAGCATCCCACTCAAGAGAGAAATCAAGGCCCCAAATCTAAAAAGCTAGAATTTTCAAGCTCATCTTCCTCTGACATTCCTAAATATCCTTCAATAATTCCTGAATCCACATCTCATTCTCTTCTTGTCCCTTCAAAAAGCCAGATTTTGAATCATCCTGGAAAAGAAGCTATTATTGGTAGAGAACCCACGCTTAGAGACCCTTCACCAAGAAGGGGAGAACCGTCTTTACGAAATCTGTCACAGCGAGAACCATCTTTGAGAGAACTTTCATCAAGGGACTCGTCATCCTTACAAGAATTTTCGCAACGGGAATCCTCTTTAGTGTCTGGAGGAGCCGTTCCGTCGTCGACACTATCCAGTGAGGGTGCAGCTACGACTACGACAAGTGCTTCATCCTCTGGAACGATATCTGCTGGATTAGTAGAAGCAACAAGTGTGTGTGAAACAGATAAAAAGTCCGAAGAATCTGGTTACTCCTCTTCGATAAGTGACACAGTTATGCGATATTTGCGGATGGTTCGTAAAAACTCCAAAGTTGATAAATCTGACATTGATAGATTTAAAACAGTCAACTACGATCGCTCTCTCCGGAACATAAAATCTAAGAACGTTACGTTAGAAGAAGCGCTTGAGTTTGATCGAAACAAGCAAGCGGCGGCAGCGGCTGCTGCCGCCTCGGGAGGAACTGTTCCATCGCAATCCTCAGCTGCAGATGAATTCTCTGCTCATATTGCAAATAAACAACTTGAGAAACTGCAAGAAGAATATTGTAATCGTTTAGGCATTCCCTCGTGCTCAGCCCCTGTGACAAAAGCTCCTGCCCCAGCCCCCATCCGCCTCCCACAGAGAATCGTTAAGGAACCAGCGAAACCAAATCAAGGACCTCTTCCTCCAGGAGCTCCGCCTCCGAAACGAATCCTACCGTCCGTTGGAATCCAAGCTGGAGAATCTATAATAAAGTTTCTAAAGTTATTTAATCGTAGGAAAACCAGTGATTTATCTTCTCCCTCATACCCATCGTCAGAATCTGCGGTTGATACCATTACAACTGCAAGCCCTCGAAGTTCCCTCACAACAACGGTTGTGAGCAGCAGTGGAAGTGATCCTGATCTTTATCCAATCTTCTTTTCATCTAGAGAAATGTCCGCTGCTTTCAGTCCCCGGGCTTCATTTGACACGGTCATCTACGACGAGAATCAGGAATTCGATGAAGTCTTCACTCCGTCCTCTTCAACGTCTCCTCCCGTTCTTCACCAGTCTTTTCAGCCCTCCTTTCCGGGCACAAGCAAATCCAACCCACCTTCTCAACAACTACCTTCCCCATCTTTATCTGTCACTTCCATATTTCCTTCATTCCGTTTGTCTTCCAGGAAGGGTAGCGTCCCAGACGCTTCGCCCCAACCCTCTCCTACATTTACTCCTAGCGGCAGTGGCGGTGGCGGTGGCGGGATTAAACATAAAAGCGGCTCTCAAAAATCCTCGATGGCCTTACCTTCCATAACTAAAAATTTACGCAGGAGTAGCAATTCTTACACCAATGTTCAAGATGCCCGACAATCCGCCCGAGTCAATCCAGCCCTTCAAACATCTCATCCACCTAAAAGCAAATCAGATGACATTCCATCCCTTTACGCACGCCACGGTGTGCCTTCCGGAAACCTTACCCAAATCCCTGTCACTACTTCCGCATCCCAGCCTTCAATTCGCTCAGACCACTCCTCGACCTTTCCTCGGTCTTTCACAACGACCTCGGGGGCTGGCGGCGACTCTTACAGTTCCCCCGGTCCTCCTACACCTGACCACCAACATGCACAGCAATACTCACAACAACTAACCACGTCACCAAGAAAATCCCAATCTAGTCTTGCAATTCAACGCCCTGATACTAACAAACCCCGGAAAGGAAGCCTTGGGGCTGGTCAGATCCACCAAACAATTATGAAAAGACTATTTAGTTCACAATCTAAGAAATCCGACACAGAAAAAGACTCGAGTAATTCTTCAGGCACGTCCCCACCATCATATTATGAGTCTGCTTCTTTTTCTACAAAGGACAGTCACTCCGGTGCTGACGCTAGTCGCTCAACGTGCTATTCTCATCAAAAACCGGATGACACTTTTACTTCCGTCAACCGTCTTCTCTCTCAATCCGTATCCGTGGAACAGGACAAGAATACGGAACGATACTTTACCCGTAGCCTAGATCCTGACAATACTAAAACTGAAAAAGCTCGCCCATTTTCCCGATCCACTGGTGGATCCTCCTCCAGTAGTTACCAGCCGCCTAATCCAAATGATTCTATTTCAGTCATGCAAAAATCCAAATCATCTTCCAGCGTTCTTCATCAACAGTCCTCGTCCTCCTCGGACAAACCCTATTCCTCTACGCATCGTTCAAAATCTAAACTATTTAACAAACATAAGAAGCACCAAGAAAAAGAGGTTATTATCCCCAAGCCTTCAAACTGGGCTCCAGAGGTTAGAATCTTATCCTCTTCCTAATTTAACTTCGCAACATAATAAGCTTCATTCTTTAAGCGTCAGCAGTTTTATCTTCCGTATGTAAAACTGAGATGGAGTATCTTCTTGAAAGCCACAATGAACTTATTAATTGTTGGATTCTAGGGAGAACCGGGGGTCTGGACAAGCTTGCTGAGCGGGCGGCAGGTAAACTTGGAGCCGACGCGTGTACAACAGCTTTCCGAAACTGAGAGAATCGCTCTTCAGAAACTATCCCTACAAAAACTTCAAACTCTAAACCTTGGAGTTGAAGTTAAAGTTCCTCGAGGTAAGGGAAGCGAGTGCCAATAATTTCATTCATATTGTAGCCAATAGTTTCAGAAATTCTCTTGAATGAATCATGGTTTTTTGTCGTTCTTCAAGTCAGTTTTGCAATGCAAAAAAAACCTCTCGCTCAGCCAACCATCAATTAAGATCCGTTTACAAAGAGGGATGAGAGGGAATAAGAAATTCCACAGGATTTCAAACACTTGATCAATATGTCTCTCCTCGTTCCTCTTCCTTCTTTCCGAATATGTTAACCCGACTTGGTTTTTTTACAAGAGAATCAACTAAAAAAGACAAACAATCTTAAGCCTTTTACCCGCAAGTACAAAGTTAGAAGAGGGAAGAAGAGTTGTAACATGTTTAAAATATTCAACCTTTTTCCATTCTCCTTCCACTTTTTCTTCTCTGAACAGTTGTCTATAATCTAATGTTTCCTTGGGATTCAATCTTGAAAATCTATGCCTTTTACTTGTAACTCTTCCTTCTTGTTTTTTCTCTCGAAAACGCGAAAATGACTTGACTGGGCGACGGTGGCGGGAGCGAGTATGTATGAGCGTATAAGATGCCTGGCAGTTTATTATTTGCCGGAAACTATGTTTAAGCTGTGCTGGGGTTGTGTCAAGTACAGACATACAGACGTTTCTTGAAATTTTTAGAGAAAACAAACATCGGAAGTAGTGGTGCAAAAGTGAAGAGACGACCGTATTTGCTCAAGAAGAAGGCTCTTTCCACGGGCTTTTTTGACTCTAAACGTGAGGATTTTCCCAAAGGCAAGTCTTTTCCATCTCTTGCGCTTTATCTTGAACGGGTTCAATGAAGGGATTGGAAGATAATTTTAATAAGTAGGTCGCTAACAAACAATCCTTCCGTCCCCCTTCCTTCTTTCAAACTCATTCCAATCCCCCTCCCCATATTCCCCATCCACACTATCCCGCCTCCCCTTCTACCTTGCACATTCTCCCATTCTATAACCCGCCACATTGCACATACCATTCCTCTCGCTCTTACCCGAATTACCTATCTCCCTCTTCTTTCACTACTACCTCTACTTCCTGTCCGCCATCCTCCTTGCTCCTCTTCCCAAGAATCTGTGTCATTTGCGTCATCCAATCATGAAAATCTCGTAACAAGTTCGTGTTTAATCTCTTCCCAACCTAATTTTCTCATTCACTATATTCTCTTACATAATTTGCCTACTTTACCTGCCCTGGCTCTATGTACATAGAGGACCAAGCGGCATGAAGAACTCTGGGCTTTTCTGTTTATTCTTGATTCTTATTGATGCTTGTTCTCCAAACCGTTTCTACTATTATAGACGGTTTGGATAATACTACCCGTTTTAACCTAACGAATGTGTCCTCCAATTTTGCCATCAACTTGGGCAAAAGCAATGTCTTAGCGGTGACGGAGGCAGCCTACGTCCGATAACCGCAAAAGCTATAATACCCTTCGTCACAATACGTATATCTTCTTCGTTACTTTTTCAACTTCATCACCGTCTTTTGTCTTTTCCCAACAACTCATCGACCTGTTCCTGTTCCTACTTCTTCAATTACCTCAGCTATGCAAAAAGAAAACAAATTTACAAAATCTTTTCTTTCTTCCTTCCTCCTCTCCCTCTGACTTTCTTATTCCATTTCTCAGCTTCGTCTTGGTCTTAATTATACTGTGTGAGGTCTGCAAAACAAACTGTTTCTTCTCCTGCTTCTTCCATTACCCGTAAATAATCTATACTGTTATTAGTCGTCCGTCTCATCCCCTCTGGACCGCTTTTCCCTCTCGGTTCATCTATTTCTAACGTATGGATTTAACAAGATAACAGGAAGACAACTACATGTTAGAAATTCTGTTTCGTAATAATGCGAGTGCGCAACTGAAAGAGTCGTGCATGCATTTGTCATATTGGATTTTGGAGTGTTTTTCAATACGACTCGTTGAATAGTCGGAGAAGATAATAGAGGAATGTATTGTATATTTTTCAGAGGGTTCAAGCGGACTTGTATTCTCAATTTCTTTGAGCGATTGCGTCAAGAATGATCGGGAGAGGCGACAAGTTATAGAAGCGTCCGAAGGATTGTCAACAATAAATTTGGCTCCCGCCCAACTTGGAAACAAACCCTATGACACAAGTCGTCAATCAATATCTTCCGATCTATCAAATAACGACAAACAAGTACAATTTTTCACTACTCTGCCCCCTATTTCCATGCATCATTTCCAACTCAATCATTAATTACCCTCTAGAAAACTTACTTCATCTTCCTTTCCCCGAATCCGCACCATCGTCTTAATTTCCGCCACCTTTCTCTACGACTTGCATGCATGTGACTATTTCGTGAGGCAGTTAGATACTGACGCCCCTGCTGTCCTATAACGTTCCTCTTTTACCATAATCTTCCCACCGTCTCAATCTTTTATCTCCTCCTCCGTCCATCTCTGGTTCCCTCTGTCACATTTAATCCTGGCTAACTTTTACCCTCCCTCGGAGACAGCTCCCGCTCATTCCAACTGCTTTACTTGCCCTCAATACTTATGCAACCAAGAGTGCCATCTCCAAATGTTTTCAGCTCGAAAGCACATTAAACCGTTTTATTTTATCTTCTCCAAGGTCATCCCTCCTGTCTCCTCCGTAGATCAACCAAGATCTGGCTCTTCTGACCCTGTACACTGATATTATATATATGCTGTGCTGATTGCTTCTAAGAGTAGCTAAATTGGAACATTCTGAGCATGGCTCTTCTAGGAAAATGAAGCATGCATGTGATACAAGTGTGATAATTTGTATGTGGTCTTGTTTCTAGTCTGAAGATTTTGGCCAAGTTCCGGTTCTTGTCCGAGAGTGTGTAAAACATTTGGAAAAATATGGACTTCGTACAACTGGGATTTTCCGTGTCGGCAGTTCTCTGAAGAGGACGAGGCAGGTCAGTGTCTGTCACTAATGTATTGACTTGCAGTTTCAATTTACAATGACAATAAGGCAGGCCCGGGTTTTTCCGATCCGCTCTTCTGCTAAATTTAAACTTTCTCTATGTCTCTGTATGCATCCCACAGCTCCGGGAAGATATCGATTCTGGGAAAGATATTAAACTCGGAGAAGAACAAAGTCCCCATGATGTGGCGGCACTTCTTAAAGAGTTTCTTCGGGATTTGCCTGAGCCTTTGCTCTGCCGAGATTTATACAACGCTTTCCTCCGTGCTCCGAGTAATAAATGCAACAACATTATTGGGAATCATTTTCAGCTAAATTTTAACCATCCGACGGTATGTACCTATGAGTCACATCACCACCTTTCTGCAACACCCTTCTTCACTCACTTTTTCCATCCAACCATACTGTATTTGTCCCTTGTAATTTCTCTCTATCAAACACAATACTCGTCACGTCTCCTGGAAACTTTCTCCAACTCCCCCTGCAGGACACAGGAGCGCTGTAGAGTAATTGTGTGTGTTAAACTCTTGCAGATGACAAATGTCCTCTTCCCTCCCTTAGAACTATCATACGTACATACATGTTTCGGAGGAAGCTTTATTATTTATATAGTTATTATAAGATTGTGTCATTGTAAGTGGGTTAAAGGCTGTGCGAAATTTAAGCAGCACTCTCAAACCGGCTCTTTCTATATTTGTCCTAGAAATACGTAACCGAAAAATGCAGCTGGAATGCATGCAACACCTCATCAATCTCTTACCTGTCGCCAATCGAGATACGCTGTACACACTACTCTCTTTCTTTGCTAAAGTAGTAGATAATTCCCAGGACATGAGAACTAAAACGGGTAAGTTACTGGACGCTCGAAACTGTTAGAATCGATTGTACAGTAATTAGATGATTACTTACACGAGCTTTTCATTGATTTTTAGGAGAATTGCTAAGTGGAAACAAAATGGAAGCTTACAGTTTAGCTACTCTGATTGCTCCAAATATCCTTCCTTGCTTACCCGCTGATGGTTCTTCCGGATCGGAAGAACAGCAAGCAGCACTGACAAGGGAACGTCGAGATTCCATTGATGTTGTTAGTTACTTGATTACCAACTATCAAGAACTTTTTATCGTATCTCCGGAAATACTGAACGAAGTTTACTTGGATCTCCTCGATTCTAACCCGGAAGAAGTGGAAAACTTGATACGTGCCAAGTTTCCGGCGTCATCTCAAGAGTACGTTTGTTTATGAATTTTCGAGTCGCAAATTGCGACATTTTATGATGTGATTGACTTACACAGAAAAGAGTATTGCCTTTATAGCCTCACTAGCTTGGCTACCCGGCTTCGCCCGGGGGTTTTGTGGTGCAAATTTACGCAAATTTACGGTATTTTTTTAAGTTCTGGTTCATTTTTAGATTGGAGGATTTAGAATCTGGAATCGTTAGTTTTCGATCTTCCCAATACGGAGAAAGTGGAGACGACGTGGAGGGACGTGGGCATGGCCAATATAAAAGAAAAGAAATACTATTCCATGATGTTGGTCCTTCCGGTGGTAGGCTGGAAAGCAGGTAGGGATGGGATGACTGAAAGTGTTTTTCTTGCGTACGGTTATTTGCAGCGTTATTAGTAGCTAATATGGTAATTTGTAACGGCAGGCAAGAAATATTCGGCTATGCTGACGATAGCAAGGAAAGTGGTGGATGCCATAGTGGCGGTGAATCTGACAGTTCTTCCTCCAAATCAACTTCAAGATGGTTTCGCAAGTCTAGGAATAGTGATCACAAAAGTCGAGCTTCTAGCGACTCAGGTGATTAGCATGGTTGGTGTGTAATTCGTCACTTATCTCAAAATATTACTAATTTATTCTTTTTGGTACCGTTTGGATTGTAGGAAGCGAGAAAGTTCACACATCCAAGAGCAAGAGCAAGGAATTTGCCATAGACGGTAACAAGCGTGCAAGTTCTTTAGATTCCGTTAACTTGAAGGAGGCCAGTCGTGGCGTAGTTCCTGTCACACCCCCACCTGTACACACAGATCGCTTGAGAAGTAGTTCTGACCAGGGACTCAAGGTAGGTTTGTGTGGGCCGTCCACACATCTTCGTAGTGTAAGAAAATACAATGGAAAACTCTTCGGGAATCTGTGAAATAAGCCCTGTAGATGTCTTTGGTTAGTATTACTAAAAATAGGTGCCGATTAATCATTATTATTTGCTTTAGATTCCCACTGATATGACCCGGAGGCAAAGCTCTCCTCTCTTGGAGAGTAGGATTATAAACGAAAGAGGAGAACGAGAAAGAGGAAATGGGCATGGTGGGGTCATTAGGGCATCCTTAAAGTTTACCGTCCCGCTAAACATAGACGATACTGACATTCCTTTTATAGAGGAAGACAACAGTGAAGGGCATTCCTATCATACGAGACGTAAGCTTTGTTACGCAATGTTTTACAAAATCCTGGCGATCAGCAGTGGATTAATTCCTTATTTATTCATTCTTCCAAACTTTTTATTTAGGAGGTCCTGGTCATTCATCCCCTGCAGAAGATATGAATAATCCATTCCCATACGAAGAAATAGAGGCAAGGATATGCCTAGGCGTTCCTTCCGAGTATCAGAGAAGGGTATCATCAGGAGTCAGTGGTGCTCACACGTCAGCTCCAGAGTCGCCGATAACTGTGAGCAAAAAGTCCAAAGGAGGTCCAATGCCTCGTGTGGATTCACAAGGATCATTGGGATCTTTGTCCGAGTCTAGCCAAGGAAGACTACTTTCTCCCAATCCCAAACCTTCCGATCCAAAAAGCCTTGGTAAGGAGACAAAAGGGGCAAATATAACAGGCTTAATTAAGAGTAAGACGGCGGATTTTGAGAAACTGGCCAGTAAGTCAATGGGCGGAGTCTTTCAGCCTGCGAAAACAAAAAGTAAATCAGATATTAAATCTAGTCGCGAACCTTCAACGGAAAGAAGAGAATCGTCTGCAGTGCCAAAGCAGGCCATAGGTGCTACAAAAACAGAGAAGGATTCTCCTTCGCCTTCTCCTGGCAGACTTGCAAAAATTCAAAGCGACTCCAGAGTCAATGCAATTCCGTCAGCCGGAACAGTATGGAAAAGGTCTGAGATAATTTCTAGTCCAATGCGAAAAAAGCGCGGATCTTAATGTGGGATGTTTTTCATGAGAGAGCATTTCCCCTTGAGTCCCCGCTCTTCTCGAGATATACGGTTAAATTGTTTTTTTTTCGCAATTCTACTTTGTATTACTTTACATACGTAAATAAATATGTACAACAGAAACAGAGCAGTCCGTAAGAAATCAGAATGGTGCCTTTATGTAAGAAAGAACTGAGAATGTACCCAAATAAGTGTGATAGCTTTTGCGCATTTCAGTCACACCGAAATAAATGTTTGCGATGCAACTCATTATTAGTGCGCTTATAGAAACAGGGAGCAAAAACTGTCAGTACCTACAACCGCTCTTTGTTACCGTATACTCAAATCACGTTACGTATGTATTCTAGAATATTTTGTTACGTGCTTATCTTGGGTAATAAATATCCAAAGAGATGTGTATTTTACAACCTTGAGCCATCTTTTCAAACGTTTTTTTTCCTGCAATGCATTGGTGTCGTTTCGGACGTACATATCTCGCGACCAAAACAAAGCCGTTGATGAGTTCGTCGCTTTCGTACATCAGACAGTTGTAGCTCATATGGCGTAGCAAAAAGAGCCAAGAAATTAAGTTCGTTTAACTCAAGAACAATACCGTGTCGATCACATCAAAGCTACATTTTATTTTTCAAATTCTTAACGAACTTATAACGAACATCTGCTTTAAAAATCAGTAGCGAACTTCCCATAGGTGAGTTAATTAAACTACGAGGCTACTTGCATTTTCGATTTTATTATTATATATCATATAGTGTGATGGCCTCCGATTTTGGAAAACAGGTTACGTAACAAGTGTTCCAAACAGTTACATTAACAGATTAGAACATTAGCTTGATTGGAGGAATAATTTGCAATCCCCCTTGTAATACCTTTTGTCGTTTGTTTTAAGCTACCACCCTGTACGTCTAGTCTGGATTCAACTGCGCTTTCATTTGCTCAAGACTGGTAGCCACTGCTATGCTACGCTATAGTGAAAATCAATTCGGAGCTAACATGAACAAGGAGTGAAAACGAACTGCGTTTGACTTTAACTCTTTTGGCGTGATTACAAATAGTAAGTAAGTATAGATGACGTGTATGTGCTATTGCTGAAAACAGAAGTGGACAAATGAAGTAACAACTTTGTATTTACTAATTGAAGGGATTTATTAATTTGAAACAGAATTCAAAGATGGTCGTTAGATTTATAATGCGATGGCTGATGAATAATGAGCAAGCAATAGACAAATTAGCAAACTCGTATCCAATCCGCCGGGCGGCCCAATGGACAGTATATTTTTTCCTTAAAGGAAAACAAGCGGCTGAAGGAGAACCGGGAAGGAAGGCATTACAATTTAAGGACAATTTTGCTTCAGAATTGAAGAAGGAGATGGAAAAAATACGTAAAAAAGGACCTAATGGATAGTTGAACATTGAACACAATGTCGAGTTTCCGTAGATGAAGTTGCCCGCTGGCCGAACTGCAATATATTAGGAATTATTAACTTAAGCTAAAACATTTTGATCGCTCTGAACCTACTGTTGTCGCAAATATTAAAGCACACTTCTTGGACCTGAAGAATATAAATATTTTCTGTGCAAATATGAGCTCAGAGGTATTTTTTGCTTTTGTATCAAGCTACAAGAAAAGCTGGAAAACTATCCAGTTTCGCGCGGCATCCATGACCTTTCATCATTGGCGGATAACAATGATCCCATGAATTAACTTCAATGCCTTGGAGATGTTTTTCATAGTTTTTATCCTAGGCTTCTAGTTTTCACCGTTTTCGAACCCTCTTTTGTTTTTACAACGATCTTGTAACAGGTGTCAGTAATCCCGAATTATGTAAAGAATCTGTGCGCGTGTGTTTAGATGCTATCAATGTCAACTTTTTTGCAATATTCAAACAAGTTTCCATCAAAATAGTTCACGAATGTCTATTCCCATTGTTCTTAGATTTTTTTGATGTTGACACTTGTATAAGGTGCTTGATATTCCACGTACGGGTTGTCAAAGTGATATTCAAAACTAGGATAAATAAATGCCCTTATTTGCCCTTTTGTCTTGTTTATCAAATTAACTTAACCATGTCAACAAAGGATTTATTGGACTAACGGGCGGATAAGTATGCATATATATAAGTATGCATTCAATCATCATGAGTTGCTAAACCAAGACTTAACGAGCATTGAGATTTTTTCTCGAACTCCGCAAGGTTGTCGACATGAGTGCAAATATTGTGGTTGAATTTGCTGAGGAAAAAGACAATGAACGTCTCATTAACGTATGCTTCGATGGACCCATCCCGTGCAGAAATGTCCTACGTAATGGCAACCATAATGGAGCAGTCTTGATAAAAACAATAATTCTTTCCCTCATATGAGAATGCAAATACGTACGATAGGATACAATTACAGCGTATCCGAGGAGCAAACATGGAAAAAACATAGCAGCCTTGGCTATAGGCAGCTACCTCCTCCTAATTAATAATTCATGTATTGAGAGATCTCGCAGAATAAACTGTATAAAAGGAATGATCATTTTGATGTCAATCATCCTCAACATCTCAGCAAGTTTGTAGGACAGCTACTTGAGTCGACTTCTAGTAAAACTGCAAACTTTCTTCGAAAACGTTTTAGTTTACTTACAAATTCGGCAGCGAACATATCTTACTTTCCTTACTTTGACTCCGAAATGAAGATTTTCTTAATTTTGTCGCTTCTCCATTTCACCTGTGGGCATAAGCACAGACGCGGCCCTCACAGTGACGATGACGCGCATGTCGGACCTTTTGATGTGAGTGTTGCAAAGTTTTAACTCTAAACAGGAGGGGAACCGAATAATTTACTTCCAAAATAAATTTTCCAAATAATTTTAAGTAGAGGACCTTGTAAGAGTACTTCATGCTAAAAATCGCATCCATCTAAGCCCTAGTTTAAGCGCTGTGCTGGTTCAAAGTTTGCAATATGGCGGTCCGAATGCCTCATTTGAATTTTCCACCCGGACCTTAAGCATCGACGGGGACGCGGCATCAGCAATATGGGCCGCCATATACCAAACTTTGACCTATCACAGCGCTTAAACTAGGGCTTAGATGGATCCGGTTTTTTGCACGAAGTACTCTTACATGGTCCTCTACTCAAAATTATTTCGAAATTTTATTTTGGAAGTAAATAATTCGGTTCACCTCCTGTTAAGTCAAATTTACAAGTTAACGCCACAAAACGTTTGACCATTTTATGTGCCGTTTTCTAAATACAGGTTTCGGATAGTGTGCCAGGGGAGCCATTCACCCCGATTGATTACCATTTGGCTTCCCTCCGTGAGTAATCATTGTAATGTTTATCTCAGGAGATTCCTCAATTAATGAATTTGCTGTAATTCTGTAGTCCAGGAACGTCGCTAAACATTTACTTCCTGTTTACAGTGAGCGTGGCTCCACCTAACCGAATGCATGATCCAATTGAATTGGCTGGACTTTACGAGGGGGATATTGTCTTAACAGAAGAAGATGTGTAGGGATTTCTTTCTCCTTCTCTATGTAATATATTCATTATCTGTACGCAAAGTTGTGAAAGTCTAAGATTAGCATAACCTTTTCAGCCAAAATCACTTCAATACTTCCGGGCCTGAACGGAATGCTATCAAAAGAGAGGACTTAAAATGGCCGGGCGGTGTAATTCCTTACACAATCGCTTCAAATTTCAGTAAACCTTTAATAATCATATTTCAGATTTAGTTAGTGATCTATGAGTAACTGTTGATACGTTATTAACAAATATTCTTGACAATTCATTCCAGACCCTCAAGAACGTCTGGTCATCGCTAGCGCTTTCCTGGAATATCACCAAAAGACCTGTATCACATTTAGACCCCGAACAACCGAACCGAATTATATCAACATTCATAAAGGAACTGGTTGCTCCAGCCGCGTTGGCAGGGTCTTGGGCGAACAGAAAGTATCATTGGGAGCTGGCTGTGTCTACCCCGGTATCGCCATTCACGAATTGATGCACGCCGTTGGATTTTGGCACGAGCAAAGCCGTGGGGATCGGGACGACCACATCACCATCCATTACAATAATGTCCAACAAGGTTAACTATACACTATGTTGAGAAGCGTTGGTTAATTCTAAGCATGAAACTTATGCGCTTTTTGTTTATGTAGGTATGTCATTCAACTTCCAAAAATTCAGCTGGGACGTCATCCAGCATCTTGACGTTACCTACGACGTTAGCTCCATCATGCATTACGGACCTTATGCATTCGCAATCGACAGGAGCAAGCCTACTATTACTCCTAAAGTCCCAAATTCTAAAATGGGGCAACGTGAGCGCTTAACAGATGTAATGCTCGCGAACACGATTTTTCAAATTGCTGAAGTATAATCTGTTTTAATCTTTAATCAATGTGTTTTTTTGGGTTTTCAGAAAGATATATTGAAAATCAACCGATTGTACAATTGCCCTGCGGGTGCAACTACTGAAGCTCCTTTGCCCACTACACAAGGGATGGATAATTCAGGATCAAGTAAGTAATAAAATGGTGAACGGCGAGAAAAATATATTGAAGAGAAGGAAATTTACGTTGTTTGTTTATTGCTTCCTTTAGAGCCTGATTGCGTAGACAATCATAAATACTGCAAGATTTGGGCTCAACGGGGTGAATGCAAGAAGAATCCAGCTTGGATGAAAGTCAACTGCAAGGCATCCTGCAAAACTTGTGGTATGTGGAAATCGTAGTCGTATGTATGTGTTTGTAGAGTATTAGAAGTCGTTCAAGTAGCTCAAGTTTAGAAACAAAATAAATAAAATAATGTAAAAATTCTACTGAATTCCGCAAATCCGTAAATCTTAGACATCGCATGTGATGACGTCAATAAGTACTGCCCATCTTGGTCAATCAAGGGGGAGTGCACACGGAATCCGGCTTACATGCAACAATATTGCGCAAAATCCTGCAATCGATGCAAACCTGCCAAAGCTGGTAAGTTTGGATCGGTTTTCTACTCCTTCGATCATACTCATTCCAGAAGCAAACTTTTACATTGATCCAGGCTTTCAACCTGAAACTTGGGCTATTACAGAGGGCACAATTTTTACGACTACTGCAAGCACAGATGCAACTATTAATTTGAGCAAGTGCGAAGACTCTGATGAAACTTGCGCTGCTTTGGCAGTTGAAGGAAAATGCTCAGACGACCCTCAATACATGGCTGGCAAATGTCCAAAGTCTTGTAGTATCTGTGAAGGCACAACTGACTATTGATTCTTGGAATTAGATTGACATTGACTCCTCCATTGATGCCATTGCGTACAACATTGCAGATTTTCATAATTTAAAACCTCAGTTTAAGATTTTGTTGTAGAACTATTCAAGAATGCACTAATAAATTCGTGTACGTTTTCGAATATAGAAATAGATTTGGATTCACTGATCCCCCTTTGCCCGACACCAACCTAATGTGCAATTGTTTGAAATCTGATAAAGTAAATCCAGCAACTTCGATATAGTGGCTTATTACCCTTATTTTCAAAGGTCATAAACAGTATTAAAATAGAATCCCTCCATAAATGATGTCAATGACATTGCTGGGGACCATTGACCATGGAGAAGTTCAACCTCATTTATCAGAAGGCAACCTGAATTGTTACAGAGGATTGACCAAAATTAAGTGAGCAGAGAAGAGAGGGGAGGGGCCCAAAAGATAAAGTACATAGGAGAACTGTCATAGTTCAAAGAGTAAAAGGTTTATCCGGCACATTCTGCGATCGTTTCTTCCTTATGAAAGCTTTCTTTCATAAGTGTTGTGTATTGTTACAACTTTCTTCTAACGCACGGGATAAAGTAACCACAAAATGCAGTTTTTTGAAACCAGACGTCTGGTTTCAAAAAACTGCAGACATCCTTGGACAACCGCGGCAATAGTAAAGCAGTCTTTTAACACTGCGCGCGCGACCTATACGACTGCGAGGAGCCATAGCAGAGATTTACAGCCGCGCAGATATTTAAGATGAGTAGGAAGTTATAAGAAAACTTTTTGCGAAGTTTTGTTAAAACCTTTTGAGTAAATTAAGAACGGTTTATACATATATATAGTTAGTGGTTATAGGGAAGTGTAAATCTTCCTGTCCCTAATATGTGCTGTTATTTTAATTAGCTATTGTCTGAGCGTCTGTCTATTTGACGGTTTCCGTAATCTATAGCTCCAATCTTTGAATCATCAAATTATTTAGTTTACATTAAATTATTTGGAATCTATGATGGTAGAACTTTGTGTACAAATCTGAGTTCCTTGAAATTTATTGTTTTTACTGTAAGTGAACTCATTACACGCCTTTGATGAAATTCCCGATAATAGTTTTGAGCAAAACCTTTGTAATTGCAAATTGAATTTTAGCAACCAGAAGCATACTGGAACGAGATCTGTCCATGATGTTACGTCGGAAGAATTTTTCCTGATCCGAAAAGGATTCATTCATCTTATGAACGTTCGCATGGTTGGTGAAGGGATCTGCTTCTCCGCATCCAGAGGCGTGAAATGCGGTCGATGTCGTCATGGCAAATCGAAGTCTTCGATATTGGATGCTGCAGTTTTTTAATGATTACAGGAAATATTTCATCTGTCTTGGTTGCCTCCTGGTAATTCAAATTTTTCTTGTGATCCGTGTTGTAAACTTAAATAGCGGGTCTTCTAACTTACCGCGGTACGTCGGAGATGAGGAGTATAAAGAAAGAATTGGAGATTCTCCTCGTAGTGGCTCAAATAAGGTATATATAAGTTTTACTTTTCAAAGTCACACAGCTACTGATACTTGTACGAGAAACGGCATAGATGATGATGATGGCGGATGACGATCTAATAGAAGTGTGTTTGTCTCAATAGATCTTGCAAGAAAAGGCAGATATCATTCCACGTCTGAACGTATCCCTGTCGTTTACTCCGGAATGCGAAATCAATATAAAGGAAGCAATATCCGCTATAACGCGAGCAAAAACTGAGGAATGCAAAAAAAATCTCGTCAGTGTGACCTGTGATATTGCACGTAATGCATTGTATCCACAAAAACTTCCACGATTTTGTAAGAATAATGGTAAGTTTTCTTAAAACTTGTGGCCATTTTATTTTCACATTTATTTAGACCGTTTTCATGATCATTATATTCTATGTGTTTAACAGTTACCACTTATGGACGACACTTAGGGTGTTATAAGGACGAACCACAAAATAGAATTTTGCCGGACTATTTTATTTCCTTGAAAGAGAATAACTCTCCTTTAAAGTGCATCGACCTGTGCCTTCAATACGGTTACCAGTATGCTGGAGTCCAGTACGCGTACGTGATGCATAACTTTATATTATATGCATCATATTTAAAAAATAATTGCTGTTCGGTGTTCAAGTTGAACATTCTTGTTTGAAATTCATAGCGTGGAATGCTTTTGCGGAAACGCGAAACCGTCCGATAATTCTGCACTGCTTGCTAGTGAATGTGACATGAAGTGTCCTTATCAAGATGAACCCTGTGATCACGAGGTTATTGATAATGGAATGGTATCTCCTTTTGAAGCCGAACAGAGAAAATGTGGAGGCTATTTTTCTATGGACGTTTACGAAACTGGAATTTTTAGAGGTACTGTGTATATTGCAGTGTATTGCATTGAGCATAAGTGTATGTATGAAATTACCGTTTTCACACTTTTTTCAGAATATGAACTTAAGAACGAAGTGATACATTTTTCTGAAGCCGTAAAGCATCCCGAGGTCATGAAAAATCCTGTTCGGGTGGTCTTTTTACTTACTTTGAATGGCCGCGCTTTGCGGCAAGTAATTCGCTTGGTGAAATCACTTTTTCACAAACAACATTATTTTTATATCCACGTTGATGCCGTGAGTCTGATTTTTAAATCTGGACTTATAAATATATCGCTGACACTTGAGTTATCTTAAAGTTTATACAGTGGATATTGATTAATTTCAGCGTCAAGATTATTTATATCGCGAATTGCTTGTCTTGTCGCAAACTCTGCCCGAAAACGTTAAGTTCATGAAAAATAGAAGACCGACAATTTGGGGTGGAGCAAGTTTGCTGGATATGCTTTTGGCCGCAATGAAAGATTTGGTTGAAAATGCAGAAACGTGGAACTGGCAATGGGATTATGTCATTAATCTAAGCGAATCCGATTTTCCACTAAAGTAAGATTGAAGGGAACCAAATTGTCGACACGAATGCCTCATAGAGGTTATTAATCGTATCGCATCTTTATATTCCAGGTCAACCAAAAATCTCGTTGGCTTTCTTACCTTAAACAGAGGGAAGAATTTTATCAAAAGTCACGGTCGGGAAGTGCATAAGTTTATACAGAAGCAGGGTCTCGATAAGTCATTCTATGAATGCGAATATCGGATGTGGAGGGTTGGGGACAGACTACTTCCGAAAGGTATGAGCAGATTGTACACCGAGTATGATTTTAGCATTATGTAGTTAGGCTCTAATTTATTTATTTATCCTACAGGAATCCTTTGGGATGGTGGAAGTGACTGGGTTGCTTTACATCGTAAATTTGTCGAGTATGTAACATATTCACAGGATGATTTAGTCACAGGACTTAAAATCGTTTTTAAGTACGCCCTTTTACCTGCGGAGGTTAGTTGTTCACACAGTGCATGCTACACACTAGACTTAAGACTGGCTGTCGACGAGATGCATATTATGTATATATTCATAAACTGGTAACTATAATTCTGTGAATTTCTTCTAGAGCTTTTTTCATACGGTCTTACGTAATTCAGCGATGTGCAACACATTTGTAGACAATAATTTGCACGTGACTAATTGGAAGAGAAAACTAGGTTGTAAATGTCAGTACCGGAATGTCGTAGACTGGTGCGGGTGCTCCCCGAACGACTTTCGCATGTCGGATTGGCCGAGATTACAGGTAATTTAATGTTTATATTTTAAATGTTGGGCTTGATACAGAAAAGCGGAGCTATATGAAATAATGGCAAGGCTAACTTTTTCGGTTACGGGTTTTCTAGCTGACAGAGAACCGACTAATGTTTTTCGGCCGCAAGTTCGAGCCAATAGTAAACCAGGCTGTAATAAACGAATTGGAGCATTGGTTGGACGACAGCCGATACCACTCTCACAAGCACACGGATGATCGATATTGGCAAAGTGTGTACCATCATGATGATCTCTCCCCCAAAAGTGACGATACAGTTCTTACGTTAGCTTATTCTCTAGGCAGACTGAGCGGCCGTAAAGTTTTTCAGAAATACGATTCCATCATGGACAAAACTCCACTTCCAACAAACTTGAATAACGCTGGTAATATTGATGAGAAGAAAGCTAATATAAAAATTGTGGAGATCACAACCTACTCACATAATGATGAAATCAGTGGTCTTTTGGTCCACTTTGATTATACTCTGCATGCAGTTAGACTATCATTGGAGTCGTACTTTAAATTTGGAGTACATATATCAAAAGACTCGAGTTCCATTTATTCAGAAACACTGCTGAAAATGTCCGTAGGAGTTGACTATGACCAGAAGGAACAGATATTTCGTCAGTATCATAGGGCAATAGGAACTTACAGTGAACCTACATTAGTATGCAATTTTGCTTTAGACGAACCTATAGAGGTAACAGTGTCTTGGGTGAATGTTCTTGACATCGTAGAATCAACTAGTAATGTAAATGTGAGCCAAGGCTCAACAACGATTTTTGTAAAGCCTGCATTGAAGCAGCCATTAATGATAGGCAAGTGGACAGTTAAAGTGAAAATAGGAAGCGATCTACCTTTTGCTTCTGTACAGTTTTTGGTCATGCCCGCTTTTCCTGGTGGAATTTTTACTCCTACTGCCGATGAAACCAGGTAAGTGCAAGAAACGTGTTTTCTGTAGAAGAACCAGCTTTACTTCCATACTTTCTGCATGTACAGGATTTACTGATCTTCTTTATTTTGACTTACTTAGGCCTAGTACTGCATCTTTAAGCAAGAAAGATTCATTCGCCGCTGACGAAGCTTCTAACTCTAGTCAAGATTTGACCCACTGGTTGGACACCAGGATTGAAGAGTGAGTTAAAAATCTGAGGATTGTTGTGCTTGTGCTTCACAGTACCTACTTATTTTCCGTTTGACTGATATCGATGTGGTATTAACCTTTTTTATGTGCAGATTTTATGAATTTCAAGCCTTGTGCCTGACACAGTTGCCAAACTTAGATGTACGATTGGACTCTATCCCATTATGCAGCCACACTACATGGAGCTCAATGTATCCGGATCCAAAGTCTACGATCTTAGGGATCGACAAGTTGACTGGTCTTCTTGTGCCATAGATAAGAGCAAGTACCCTTGACTTTTAGTAAAAACTTTAGACTGAATATATATAGCATTTAGGATATTAAGGAGCTGCAACATCACATGTAATGTTGTGCAGCCATTTCTGTTTTGTTTTTTATATTTCACGATTCAGCGTGCCATATTAATAGCTTGTAAGACTCGATCACTATCATCCAATAACCATATATCAATTTTGGGATCTTTGAAGCACTAGCCTGAATTAGAGCATGATTATGAATGGAATAAATTAGATTCTGCATCTTGCAGCACTCGAATAACATTGTGATGAGAATCGAATGTACATTCGTCGCCACGTGTTTCTCATCTTCACGGAAGAAGTGCTGAGGAATTGATGCCAAGTATGCAACCGGTTCAAGTTTATTTATTTTGTATTTATACAATCTTCCCTCACAATAGATCTAATCTTTTCTGAATCCAAGGGTACATTTCACCTTTAATGAGGATCAAGTACCAGACACGCTTTTATGGTACAGCTGTTGTAAATAGGAATTGAAGACGTGGAACGCCGACTTTCAAGTTTAAACATTCAACAACCCCATGCATGAATACATAATTGCATTGAATCCGATCGAAAGATACGCAGGCAGATGAGTATTGAAAATGATGTTTGTTTTATCGTAAAATTTTTACGGTTAAATAGGAATCATCACAACCACCATAGTCTCCTCGTATAAGTCACAGGCTTAAGATGTAGGTAGCAAGTGAAGTATTGTATACTCCTCTCCTTCAAGGAAACTTGCAGTGATAAATGTTGCTTGTCTTGTGATGAACAGTTTTGGGATCTTTTCGGAAGCATTTAAAAAGTTCCCATTCTGTTTCGTAAATTGGGATTCGCGATTCAAGTAGTATTGTTTGTCAAACTATATTTTTGAAAATATGCTAAATGATGTTGATAAATACAACAACGCTTGCTAACGCAAGAGGAGATTTGGGTTTCGAAGTAAGAGTAAGAGGCTGACCTGACGGAACAGAGCAGACGATGTTAGTACAACTTGTCTGATATCCTGTTGTACCTATGCAAGTATGTTGCCCAACCACCACGACGTTCCAGGCTAAAACTAAGAGAAACGAGAAAAGGTGAGCTGAAGCGTGTGTATAAAATAAAGCACGCGAATATTGAGGGTAAGAAAGCCTGAGGATGATGTTTTCCGTCCGGAAAAGTTGAAAAAAACGTTTTTGTGACAAGAAAAATGTAACCAGAGTCCTTGTTTAATACTCGTACATCAAATGGATCTTAGACATTACCATGCCAGAGGAATAATAAAATCCATTGCATACATGACAAACAAATAAATTTTCACGTGCATCTCATCCTACATACGTTAGGGCGTAAAGTAGACAAGTCATTATCTTCGCTGAAATGTCCTAAGAGCTTGTTGTACATGTTATGATTCAAACACGGGGTTGTTAATGTTTTCCAAAGGTAGTATATATCTCGTATAGCGTCTTAACTGCGTATAAAAGTAAATTAACGTATATAGTTTTGAGGATATATAAGGCATTTAAGTTAAAGGTAGGTTGGTTTAATAATATTTTCTGATGCGAGCCAGTAAAGGGTCGAGCCATCGAGTATTGGCAGCAAATGAGCAACATGGTGACACCAAACCAAGGGTAACGATTGGTGGATTATAGATTCAAGTCATAGCGATAGCATCTCGCTCGCGCGTCTTCGCAAAAATATATAATTACAAAAGGTTTTAAATTCTTTTAAATATCATCCATGTACAATCCCACGTTTGTATATACAGTTAACTATAATACATTAATTAGATGTATAATAATAATACATACGTTTATCGTCTTCCGCTCCGCCAAATAATTCCCTAAGACTTGTTCTTCTTGACCACATTGTGTTTTTGTAGGAGGGTGATGAGCTTGAATTACTTCAAGATTAGATGGGGAGGGGAGAGTGGATGTAAAATTTTGTAAGTAGACGTAATTGCCAAGTACTTTATCACGTGCTACTGTATTCTCGTCGATAAATATTTCTCCTTGGATAATATTCCTCTGGAGCTTGATAAGTTTCCTGTTTGGTAGAGGGCGTTGTTGATCTGTACCTCACCCTTCCCCTTGATCTAGGGGTTGTCCTTGGCTCTTGCTGGCTCTCTGCAAATTCCGTGTTATAATATTGTCTGGAGGATGGAGTGAAAACTGTGGGTGTGGCTGTAGTAGTAAGATATTTTGTAACGGTGGAGGTCCTGGTTTCAGTAACTGTTGAAGTGACGATAGAGGGCGGTACGGGCGGACACTGCTCAACTTGCTCATATCCTTGCGAATAATCTCCCTGGAAACTTGGTTCCAGCAAGTATTCTCGATCCAGGGATGTGCTCTCCGTAGAGTCGACGGCAGCAGGTCCTCTGCGTTTAAGCCGTCTTGCATAGTAATTATTGTAATCATAAGCATTTCCGCTGTATGCGTCAGCATCGTCTAAAGCAAGTTGTGTGTCATACCCGGGATATCTCTCAACGTAATCATTCTGGGGGGCTTTTCGACCTCGTGAAACGGGAGGTTTGACAGGGACCTCTGGAGTGTAGCCGTACTGATCGTAGTCATCCTGATAATAGGGCTGGTCTTGTTGAATTGGCTGCTGTTGTCTTGGGTTTCCGTATTGTTGCTTGTAGTTGTATTTAGGGGATTGAGTAACGGCCTCTGGTGGTGGTTGGGGCTCGATATGAGCGGGTGTGGTTCGTGTACGTTCTCGGTTATCGCGGAGTATTTTGTACTGGGCGGGTTCTCTTGTGGATGTCCGGGTTGATCCACGCCTGGCTGTCTCTTTTGGCTTGAGCTTGGGGCGAGTAATGGGAGTTGAGGCTTGAGCGGTTTGAACTCTATTTTTCCTCCGTTTACCCCGCTGTTTCCCAGTATCCGTGACGGTAGCAATTTTAGAACTTTTCAAAGAAAAGTCAGGAGTGGCGCTACTACTACTCCGAGAAGGTTTCACTGGAACGAGGAGAACATCTTCTTCAGCTTCAAGATGCCTGTTTTTGATTTTCAAGTTTTCCCTGGATTCATCCTGTCCTGATTCATTGAATTTGTCGATGTCAGTTTCCAGGGAATCTAATTGAAGAGCAGGGGTCGGATTCACAAGGGCTGTTGACAGTAGGAGAGCAGTTGGATCCGGGGTGGTTTGAGTTATTGTAGGTTTGATGATGCTGGTGAGGGTAAGGATTTCGGAAGTGGTAACGTCATAAACTTTGGTCCTTGTAATGGTCGTGGGAACGGGCTTATTGCCAAAGAGAAGTGGGATCGTAACGAGGGCGGTGGTAGTCATTGTTGTCACAAAAGTGGTGGTGCTCAGGTAAGTCGTCAACGTTTCCTGGTAAGGTTGCACAAGGTTCTGTTGAATGGCTCCTAGAGCTCCAAGAGCACCAAGAGCCCCCACATTTGGTATCTGAGCTTGCTTCTGCTGAAGGATTTGATAAAGTAGTAAATTTGTTAGCTGGCATGATGCTAGAAGACCTGTAAAAAATGTGATAGATTTCATTAGATTGATTCCATTTTTTACTTTTACAATGTTACGACGCTACAATAGTTTAATGTAGACAGAGAGGATGTTGGGTGAAGTGCATGGCGGGATGGAAAAGAATCAAATCAAATCCTTCCTTGTTTATACGCGTCAAAAGATGCTGATGTATGCATGGAGTGGAGGAAATGTTTCAGGTTTTGCATCGGTTCTCTTTTTTTGTACATATTTTTGCAAGAGTTTGGTAGAAACAATTCCCTATTCTATCACAAGTCAGCAATACAGCTTGTTTGTTGCTTTCCCTCTTGGTAGTATTATCGTTTAATGGGGAATGGTTTTTAGCAAGACTGGCATGTCTCCCTTCCACGAACAAAAATGAGAAATAGGACTAGGAGGGCGACTTTGATGTAGGAATGAGATAGAATTGGCGTTTCTTAAGAAGTAAAAAGGGAATTGGTTTTCGAGGAGACTGGTGTATGGAATGGATAGAAACATGTTGTAAGAGTTCAACATTGGGTAAGCGCATATAATATCTCTCTCTGTCAAAAGAAGTGCAAGTGGAGAGCTTCGGGCAAGGTCGGTCTCTGTTACACGTTCAGGATGGTTTGAACGTTGAAAGGACGGCGGGATAGGAAGGAGTGACTGCAGCAACGTTTTTGCGGCGCTGCGCTGGTACAAGCCGATATCAATCAGATTATTCTCAAGCATCATAAATTGACCTCCGACGAGTGCACCAGATGCAAAAGGAGGGAGCTATAATGGAAAATCAGTTAAGGAATCCAAAGCGTCGTGCCTAACTAACACCAAAAAGTCAAATTAAGATCAAGTAATGACGGACTGCGTGACTAATTTTAAGAGCATGTCGGTTGTGTTGGATGGAAAGTAGGTGGCGTTTTACTTGGTTTAGAATTAGCATAGTTTAGATCCATTGAAAATTGATAATATATAGTTCTCTTACGCTCCTGGCCTCTTGCAAATTCCTCAAAGCTCCATACGTTGAGCCATTATAGTTGCAAATTTGAAAATTGAGTGTTGAAACGTTTAATAAACGCTGTACGTGCTATTAGCACTAATGGTAGTGCTTATTGGTTACGACTCGTTAATAAAACCGCTACCATCCTCTAGGAATCTCTTTATCTTTTCGCTCCAGTCATTCATTTTTCAGCGGCTGTCAATTGAATGAAATCAGGATGGTAATTGCTTGCTTGGCTTGGATTGGAATGGATTTACAAGATGCCGTAGGAGGCCAAACTATTATAATAGTGAATGGAATTAGTCAAGAGATGTCTTAGCAGTAGTAGCAAACGTTTGACAGTTAAATGAGCCCTCTACTAGGTACGATCGAGTGAGCAATACGCGCTTTTGTGCAAAGTTTCTCTCACGGTCAAAAGTTTCGTTCTGCTGTAGCTAATTCAGATAAAAAATATCTCAAGATTTACTTTTGCTTGCTCAAATACCTATGACATATTTACCAAGAGATTCTAAATGGATTCAATTTAAAGAAATGGAAACCGTGATTCTACTCTTGATAGCTCTCGATACGCATTGTTCATCATCAAGTTTCATTATGAGAAGACTACGCGGTTCAAGCTTTAGAGCGCTATTAAAAGGAGTTGCGATTCAACCAGATACTAGCTCTAGTTTCAGCTATTCACATTTAAATGCTCATGTAGGTTGACTATATTTATTTTTTTTTCTCTCTCTCTTTTCTACTTTAATCATTCTGGTTTTGATTCCCATCTTTTATCTATGCTTGCAAAGGTCTTTGTTTTTTCTTGCCGCAGAGGGTGTCAAGTGCAAAACGGAAGGCTTGCACGCAATTGCATCAGGAGTCAGCAGTCAGCGGCAAGGAGGATAGCGTGAGTATTTACCTTGCTATATTATTTTGCCCGCGAGACATGAGCTGTTACTAAAACTAAACATGATATATAACTGTAAAAATGTAAAAACCCCTCTTTGTTTATTATACAATATTATCCTCTGATTTTAGTATTCACTTTTCAGCTCCTTTAACTCATTATACGTTCCGCTAGCTAAAATGTGTGCTAATGCATCTACAACCACAATTAACTAGAGCGCTCTTGAACAATAACAGTTAATTTCAAACCTTTCCTCATGCTCCTTCTCTTCTGCCTCCTGCGACTTAGAACTTGTCTCTGGTTTTAATTGTTGCTCCAAATGCAATTGCTATGCATTCTTCCCAAACCCACCACGCTCAGCTCAATATTTGCAATTGAAAGTATTTATTCTTAACACCAAGAGCCTTATTATCCTTTGGTAATATTTAGTTAATGGCCGCCGGCTGCATGCTGTTCGTGTCATGGAGGCGCTGCCTCCGCACTTTGTTTTTTTTTGCCACCATTCCGCTCCCTGTCCGATCTGCAATCTGAATATTACGCCAGCCAGCCGCTGAGAAAAGGTGGTGATTTGTGGGGAGGGAGAGGGGCGGGAATGGTAGAAGGATATGGGAATTATGCAAGGAGTACATATAGCGGAAAAAGACATAAATGTTGTAAACTTAAATCTTATTTCACTCACATTAATCTTGTGAATGAGGGAGATCATGCTGGGGAGAATGAGTGAATCATGGGAGGGTTATTGCAATTTAATCCTTAGTCAGGTAGATTGTGTAGGGCTGCATCATGGATTGCAAATTATGCTTGTTGGGGAGGAGGACATGAGATGAAATCAATGATAGAAAAATCTTGACAGACACGGCTCTTTAGTTTGACGTGAAACAAGCTAATAAGAAAAGGTTCAACCCCCTCATTAGATTGGGTAGGTGCTGGGACTACTTTGGAGCTAATATTCCAAGAGAATGATTGAGATGGAATCATTTGCGAGGGTAATAAAACAATTGAATACAAAATGAGGATGAAAATGTTTGAGAAAATGGTAAATTTTAGAGCGAGGTGATGAAGATTATTGAATTTTGATCATCTTCTCCTACTCGTAATGGCACTAGATATTGGAAGGGCAGGAAAGTACAATAAGTGTACTACTATGCCAGCTTGTACTCCCTGACTGTGGACATGACGACCAGCAATCTGTCAATCTTGTAGAACTTTTACAGGATTTCCACAAGTTTACTATTTATTTCTTGCTTTTTTCACCTTTTCCACTGATGCACAAAAGGACTTTTGTGATTCCTACTCTTGCCGTTGCCTATTATTGAAAGGAGAGACAGGACAGAGGTAGGGTTGAAGGAAAACTGTGTAAAATCTGTATAAAATGGCTGATTATTTCCCCAGCAGCCGCATAAACTGAGTGACTGACTGACTGCCAGCCTGCCGAGATTTGCATATTTTAACGGAGAGGCCTTGAAATCAATTATGCATGTGAGAAGGATTGGAATCCACAAAAGTGTCTCGTCCAACGGGTTTTCTTATGCTATTTCCAATCAAAATCACCACGTGGTCATTTTTTATGCACCCCCCAGCATACATCATGTAAGATTAGGCGTTGAATCTCCAATATACGCGGACTTGTTTTCTCTCTCTCTCTCTCTCTCTCTCTCTCTTCATCTTCTACACCTACAAAGAGTCAGCCAAGAAGATTTATTTCCTCGTCCCTACATCACATCCATGCACGTATTAACTCCAGCTAAATTAATGATCACTTTTTCTACCACCACCTCCCACTAATGAGCCATTTTATTAGTCCACACATCCACACAAGTTGAAACGCAATCCCCCGTCTCTTCCCACACCTTCCTGTCCTCTTCCCTTGATTCGTCCTCAAAACATATTTTATCTACCAATTTCCAAATTAATTACTATCTGTAGCTAAGCAGTTCTTTGATTTAAAAGTGTTTAATTTTCTCAGTCTTCTTCTTATTCCTAAGGAACAACTTCTCTATCACCTGGCCTTTCCTGTCCACCACATGTGCTTCAGGTCATCCTGTCCCCAATCAGGTCGTACATTCGTTCGCACAACATTGATCTTATTTTATTGTATTTATTAACTCCTGTATTATTCCAATATCATTCCATGTTCTTGGCGCATTGTTGACTTTACTCCCATAGTTAAGATAGAAGGGTTTTCCTGCCTCAACAAAATACGGTAAACTTCAAGGTAATTGAGATGCTCAAAGGCAAAGAGAGACAGAGAGGAACATGACACGAAGAAGACGGATGCAAATCCCATTTAGGCAAAGGTGCATCCATGTCCCATTCCGACTAGCCTCGTTCGTTCCTACGCAGCTACTAACTATTAGTTCACACGCTAGCTAGCGCTGCG
The DNA here is from genome assembly GCA_906901655.1 of Sminthurides aquaticus. NCBI lineage: Eukaryota > Metazoa > Arthropoda > Collembola > Symphypleona > Sminthurididae > Sminthurides > Sminthurides aquaticus. The sequence continues at coordinate 3,620,071 of CAJQTT010000001.1, forward strand.
CTAATCGGCCATGGTCAGGTAGGTAAGCGAGATGAGGTATTGTGTAATCTGATAGAAGTTTGGGTGGCTGCTTCATATTTCTCGCTTTTTGGACTTTTATTCCATTGGCTAAAAAAGGTAGGAAGAGCTGAAGGGACAAGCTGGAATATTTCTAAGGTGATCTAGTTTTGCACACCTGGAAGATGGCTATTTTTTACCCTCTTTTTAATGTATAAAACTTAGCCTGCAAATGGAAGAGTTATAGGGTTACAGACTACAGACAGCGAGAGCATTGCTTAAAGTGAAGTAAGAAAGCGGATTAAAGCATACGGGAGGGATGATAGGGTGGCTTGCGTTTAGCTTATCTTCATAACGTTTGCCTTCATAATTGGGTCTAGCTGGAAGGGAAAAGAAATTTGCAAGGAAAACCCTTCATTTGATTGGTTTATCATCTTTTAGTTTTAGTTCGATTACATGACGTCCGAACAAGAGCATTAGGAAGAGCTACTTGGTCGCAAAAGCTTTTTCTCAATGATTGATGGCCAAGGAATTGGTGGATGAGAGAATAAAATTGCCTACATAAAATAATTTAACGACATCGTCATCGTCACCACCGCCACCTTGCTATTACTACCCTACTGCATGCTGCAAATACTGTGAATACTGCCTCCATCATCCCGAGCCTAAGTCCTGCGGTAGTCACCTATCCATTGTATCTAGTTTTTCTTCCACTGCTCAACATTGCTCTGAATGGGTGTGAGTGTTACTAGCTTTGAACTGGATACATAAGTTATGTAACATAACGTGCTCTGTTCTCCGTTAGAATTTTTGCGAATATTACTGGAATCTAGATGCTCTCAACCTCTCTTGGAACAGGTTGCTGCCGGTTGGTGGACCCGTTGCTCAAGAGCATATATGCTACTGTAGGAAAGCTTTGAGTTTGGAAAAACTTTAAAGGAATTTCCCAAGGGAACGCCCAGCAATCCAAAGGGCATAACTCTGGAAAATATTGGCACTCTTATAGAACTGGATTACTAGCTCTTATTAAAGCTAGCGGCTTTCTGTTTGTTTTTTTTCGCAAACTTCTTCTTTTTCATCTCTACGTTTTAAAGCTACCAAGTGAGCTAGCCATGCAACGAGTTTAATAGAAGGAAGACTTGATTCGGGCTATTAATATTGAGTATCTCATTCTTAGCCGCATATGTACTTGTTCTTTGCATCGTATCTCTCATTCTCGGCTGTTAATCGTCTCCTCTTTCCTTTAAATTCAGTTAAACTAGGTCTGCAAAATTGGGTTAGTTGGATTAAATCCAGGTAAATTGTTCCACGGGGATGGCTTTCCTTCCGCAAGGATATTCCATTGTTTTGCTTGGGAGGCGTTTTGATTATAATTGCTAATTACTCTCTAACAAAGACCTCGCTGCTTTAGCAGTGTATAATTAAGACCAGGAATCCGTAAAGGGGGAAGAAAGAAAAAAGTTACTCGGGCTACACTGAAAGAACTAAATGATTGTGTTGCTTCTGCATTGTTTGCCCTCTCATGCCTCCCAATGGTAAGAATTTTGCCTGCATTATGGCTGATTGGCTGCGTTGAGAATAATTTAGACAAAGCGGGACTGTTGTGAGGGTAATTGAAACTTTGTAATAAAATAATTTGGCCTTGAAACTATGATTGAAACGCATGCCTATGTTGGAGGCAGGTGGCTTAACCAGTTCCGGCATAGGTTGAAAAGTTCTCGCTTGCTCAAACACTTGCAGAAAGAAGGTAGATATCATTTACTTTTCTTGCTATTGTAGATCTAACTAAACTTCTTGATGAAAGAACTGGTATGCATGTATGAATGCTAGCTTAGGAAAAGAACACTCCTCAAGATCATGATCACGCTGCACCTACTAGACGCTCTAGACGAAAATTACTTGTGTGGCCCTCTAGGATGCATGCTAATAAGGATTGCGTTAACATTTAGTCACGGTTCTGGCTAATTATTTTGGGACGTGGGGAATTATTTGGACGCGATTAGATTAATTATTATTGCTTTATAGGCATCATTTTATGAATCCAAGCAACTTTCTGATTCACGAGGAATTAGGGAGGAGAGGATAGAATTGGCAAGAAGGAGATACATGTATTCCCTTGTGTGGGGAACGTTTGGGGAATCGGGAGACAGCTGAGTGGCATGTTGCTATTAGGAGTTAACTTCCTCAAGGATTCGGCGGGTAGAAAGTCATGTCGGATCTGCGGGAGGATGATGATTGGAGTCGGTCGGTTAGGTCTGCAAAGGAATGCTGGGGGGTGTAGTGGAGATATATTTCTCTAGGAATTCGGTGGACAGAGGGAGAGAGGAGGAAAAAACGAGCTTTGTCCGGTTCGGTGAAATGAGACATTGAGTGAGAGATAGGAAAAGAAGAGTGAATGAATGAAGCGGAGGTGTATATACGTATTCATGAACACGGAGAAGAATAGGAAGAAGACGAGGAAATTGAAGCGGTATGCCGGGGGCGCTGTTAGTGGGTATCGGTTCCCTCCAGTTTGTTAATGGAAACCACTGATGGTGGTGACGGTGGTAAGGAAGGGGGTATGCCGGGCGGGTATTAGTAAAAGGACAGATGGGTAGGAGTAGTTTCTGAGTAAAGGTAATGCACGTTTTTCCCTTGAGAAATTTTTACCTTGCTCCGAATTTAGTTAGCCTAGTCGTCGTTCGTAACGTACGTAGAGGTTGATAAAGAGAAAGTAAGGAATCATCGTATGTGCTTGTGTATGTGGGTATTTTTAGTTGTAGTTTGATATGGGGAGGCGGTCTGATTGAAAGGTTTCACTTACTTTCCACAGAGTTTCCATTGGGATTTTGTGGATTGCTCAGAAGTGGTATGGTTCCCGTCGCTTGCCGTTTGCTCCGATTTCCATGTTGATGGAGCAATATTAGGTTTTGGACTTGAGTTAAATCCAAGCCTTGCGGCTCTTCCCCATCGATTTTCCCAGCCAGGAACTCTGATGAGGATCCGTTAAAAAAGTGGTGGCTTCCCACATTCTCACTCCCAATATTATTATTATTATTATTATTATTATTATTACTACCACTACTTCTATAATCTATGTCACCACTATCACTCACTCCTAGAATTGCCAGTACCAGGAAGAGGATTAAGTATCCTCCGGTCCGGCGGATTGGAACTGGGATCCGAGGCATAATCGTATTTCTTGTTATTAAGCTTCTTGTTCTTCTTGCTGTTGATACAGCTTCTGGATGGCCGGCGGGGAGAAGGGCGGAATTCCAGCCCATATTCCAGCAAACACGATCAATGCTCAAGTCGTCGTCGTCGTCGTTCTTTTGATGTTATTGTTACTTTATTTGCTGCTCCCGGTGGTAGTGGTAGTATTTCTGTAGCACTATAATACTAGGGCTATTGCACTTGGTTTAAAATTCACAGATGGTTGTAGCCGTCACTAATTCACCTACTATTCTACTTCCTCTTCCTCCACACCTCCTACACCACCTACAACAGCAATCCCAGCCTCCGTCTCCAGCCGGAAAAGAAGAGTTGTTCTTCTGTTTCTGGAGGTTAATCCAGGAGAGGTAAGGTGGACTGAGTTTGAAGGGTAGTTTCCGTAGTAGTCTTTGAAGGAATCCAAGGATTTGTTATTAGATTGCTGGCAAGGCTTGTGTTGTTGGGGAGATTTGTTTTGGAGAATTATCCAAGGATGAGGTTCCATGTTGTGATGTCATGGTGATTTGATCGCGTCCTTGGTTGCTAGCTACTCTATACGAAGACTACTCTAAATGCCCAGCTGTATAATTCTTCTGGGTTTGATGAGCTCACCACGTGAAGGATTTAATAGCTGGCCCTAGCAGTAATTTCTTCGGTATGATGGGATGGATGTTTACAATTTGGGAACTGACACGGGAGGACGGTGAGGGATGACGGATGACTGGGAGCAAGTATCTTATGATGATTTCCTCCAAACTCACACTTCACCACCACGACACATGCATGCAAACACACATGGGGACGCAAAACGATTCTTCTCTGAGCTGGCCTCAAGTAAATGGCGATAATTATATTTCTGATGCCGCACTTTGCCTTCCTCCAACAACTGATCTTGGACGGGGAGTCATCAAGAAAAGACACTAGCGTCGTTGTCGTTAGTCTGAGAGCAAGGCGGCCGTAGAAAGAATATCTCTCAAAAGTGCATATAAATATATACAAGAGAGACGAGGATGGAGTTTGAAGAATTTTGCAGACCTTGTCTAGTTGACCATCAGCGAGGGTGGGACAGATGAAAATGTTGGGAGTGATGGAGACAGGGATGGAGCCTAGGCATAGGCTAGGCAAGGAATGATGGAAGGAGTTGTAGTTAGAGCACATTCAAGTTATCTCAAATCTTCATCTTATTTGCAGTAAACTTTATAACTCCTGCTGCAGGAACGCTCATCAAGTGTGAGGAGGACTCCTTCTTTTGGCCCTTGTCTAGCCCTACTGATCATGCAGGGAACAAGAACACATTTTTACCTACAACTTGAACCAACGTATAACCTTATTCATTCTTCCCAACAAACCCTCCTAATCCACGCAAAACATCACATCTCTGTATAAAATATATATACCTGTTCTCTGCTATTCTCTTCCCCTTTTTCTCACTAAAACCACTACAAGCAAGAGGCACTCCTTGTATTCTGGCCCTTAGGGATTATTATCGATCATTTCTAATGTATATATTTTTAATACAAAGGACTCCGGCTGATAATAGAATACAGAGTAATGCTACAAAGTTAAGAGTAATGGATAAGGGTCAGCTAGCAATAATCTTGGATTATTTTTGATTATTTAGTACGAGTGCATGTTCAAACGGTATTTTGTTAATAACCTTCTCAAACTCAAGATATCAAGTGTTTCTTGAGGCCTGATCCTGTTTTTAGTAGCCTTCCTAAAGAAAGACAGATAACTAATTTTGCACAAATATTTTTTGACCCTTTGCTGGCTGCCACAGTTAGTTGAACATGCTAAGGAGCGCCAGGAACCAAAAAGTGGTAGCTAGGGATTCTGTGTGCTGAATTAATTTAAGATTTTTGGGGAATCAGGAGAGAATATCAATGATGTTACTTATGCGGTAATTGTAATTATTTTTGAGGAGGGGGAGGACACCTTGAGAAGGTTCGCTTCTCTTACCGCACGCACGCTCACTGCTGCTCACTCACTAATCGTTTACGGCCGTTGGAGCATGCCCTGGCTACAGTAGGTCATTTTGATGACGTTTTCATGATTCCCGAGGATCGTTTTACTACCTTCGAGAGTGAACTCGTTGGTTCTTAGCTTCAAGATATTAAAGACGTTAAAGAAATGCTGCGTTTACCTTTGTTTGGTTCTTTTATTCTGCGGATGGATACAAATATAGGAATTTACAATGTGTGCAGTTGGTCTGACTGCGCGCACCCCGTTTGGGAAGCTTCATTAATTTAACATCAGTTCATTATTACTTTGGGTTCTTTTTCGATTGATCGCGTCGTGTACTTGTTTAGAGTGGGAGTGCGATTTTTAATCATTAGAAACATGATGATATTCATCTGGGCCTTTATGTGTTATTCTCTGGTTTTTTCCCTTGTCATCACATTAAGCGCATCCTTTATCGCTGCATAATGTTAATGCTACAAGCAAGCGTGTCGTGTCTAGTGTTATAGATCTCCCTTTTGTTTCTCACCTTCTTCTTCTCTTAATTAGAAGTGATGGGTTTCAGAGAGGGTTGGCTGGCCGGCTGGCGGTGGTGCTTTACTTTATTATTCAAGAGTGCGAGAGAAACGGGAGTGTTTAAGGGCTCGTTCGGAAGAAATAATTTCCCACGTCTCTTAGCAAGCTGTAAACCGTATTTTGTTAATCATAATAAGCAGTACGAAGGGAGCCGATTCTGAAGGATTAGAGAAGAAGAAGAAATCATAGAAGATGTTCCTTGGAAGGATAATTTGGTGAGGGAGGGAGGGAATCAAATTATAATGATGAGGGCAGTGCAGATGTCGTACAACTTCCCACCATGCCGTCATTTTGTATTTACGACAAAATGGCACACGTCAGGGCGGCTGTTGGGTTTGAAGGTTGCTGAGATTTTTTGGAAAATATACACATTATCACTTGTTTGCTCATCATTAATTATGTGGATGAGACACACATGTTGGATTTGATGAGGGAGAGTGGACGTGTGAGAGTGAATAGGGGGGAGGATGATAAGCGTATAACTTTGATTAAAACTATTATAACATGAAGAAGGGATAAACATGTGTTGGAAACGGAAGGTGGTGGATGGATAGATTCAAGAGTCATGCATAAAATGATATGATAATGGATTTGTGACTTTATGCATCCCTCTCACAGCAACTATATTATACTCCTGTCGCCATTCTCTCTCTCCTTTCAATCTTGTCATGTATCTTTCTAATTTTTCTGCAGCTTCTTATTATACATAATCGCATCAATATCCTTCGGTCATTTGTCTACTCACGAGAGCATTTAGATGAAGAATAAACATGATAGTTTTACTACTTCCCATTGCTGTATCCTTCCTCAATGGCCCCACATTTAACGGGTTTCGTTTTTTCCACAATAATTCATTAATTTGGGCGCGTACGCAAACCCTGTGCTTTTTTTCTGCACAGTTTTTCGCATTGCCTTGGTCTGCATTTCCTGGAGATTGCGTTTTGAGATGCAGGGAATTTTGTGGTTTACAGAAGATTAAATGTACACGTAGCAGATATGAGGGAGGGAGGGGGGAAGAGAAGGATGAGAGGCAGGAGGATTGCGGTAAGCGGATTACATTGTTTGAGAATTACGGAGAAAGGTGGCAAGTGTGTTTGAGAAGATTTGTGAAAATCTTCAAGCTTATACAGAAGGTTTAAAAGGAATATATGAGATGGTGAGAGTTGCGTAGCGTAGCGATAATAGCAAGTGGCTGTACGAATCCAAGTTAAGTTTGCTACTTTGAAAAGTTGTAAGTGAAAAATTATATTTATAATACATTTTAAAAGTAAGCTTTTAGCTTCAGTAGCCTGTAACGGCGGATTAAATTTCTATAGGGATTTATACAGATCTATGCTTGTGATGTGCTGTAAAGCATACTCTTCAGATTGGGTTTTTTGTAACACATTCTTCATCATCTGAAAGGCTGCAAAACATAAGAAGGTCCGTCTTAAGCAGGGAAGCTGCTGTATTGTTTGTTACACGCTGCGTTTTTAATTCTCTGCCGCTAGAGCAGTAGAGCGGTATAGAAATAGAAAGGTAATAATGGTAGTTTGGTTAAAAAGGAATTGAAAAAGGGGGAAAGTGTTCTCTCACTCTCATTCTCTCATTTCGCCATCTTTTAAAAGCACAAACGTATAAAACTCCGTTAGGAACATAAACTCAGACTTTGTTCTCTAGGCCCGCCCGCATGTCTGTCCTGTCCGTCCACCGTTACATATGGTGGGGATTCGGGACTACGGGTGTGTAAACTAATTTAACTCTCATTAAACTTTTGCTTCACTGCCTTCCCGTAAGTATTTGATGAATGCATGAGGAATTTGTCACCATGAGCAAATCCGTGCGGAATCCTCAAGCAAGGAAAGAATGAAGGGAAATCAATGGTTTTGAAATTGCGCAAACAGTTTTTCTTGTCTATAAATCCATGTGAAATCCCTCGGAGAAGTGTGCAATTATAATAACCACCTGCAAAATCTTTTGCATCAGCAACATAGCTTATAGGAAATGTGCTCTCGCTCTCGTTTGGTGACGCTAGGGTAAGCGTATATTACCAATACTTTGGCCTATCGGCGATAAGGGTTTTTGGTTTTGAGTTGCTCCATCGGACGGATGGCAATTAAGGGGGAGAAAGACAAGCAGTGTGGTTTTACTTTCAATCAGCCATCTGTGAATAAGAAAATGGCAAACAAATTACCAATGAGTGACCACACTGAAAACTAAATGTAGGCCTGCCTTTTTTCACACCTAACGTACCACAATTAACCACAGGAGAGACAACATACATGAGCACCGGACGGTGAGAGGACGGACAATACCAGAACAGGATTTTGCAAACTGTTTTGAAGAAAATGGGACGACTATGGATTTACTAGGAGGGATAAGGGATGAGCGACTATAGGACAAAGTGATGCGAGAAATACGGCGTTAAGATAGGAAGAGCTGTGGCTGAGGTGAAGGAGAGGAAAAGGTTGAAGAGGGGAAAGGAGTTGTAAAAAAATAAAATGAGGATTCATGAGATGACTAGGGAAGATATGGATTTAGAGCGAATCTTATCATCATCCTTGTTTTGTTTCCCAAAAAGAGAAGATTTTGTCTATCCATCTGTCTGCTCTACTACATGTTCCTTGCTCGGGATGGGATGAGCTTGGCTTGTGGAGGAGAAGACGAAGATTGTAAAAACCATTTCCATCCTTTCAATTACCTTTTATTTTCCATTAGCGTCCCCATCTGCCATTACACATAGTTTACGCTCCTCCGTCTCCTCATCTTCCTCGCTCGCATCACCCTTCTGAAGGGGTTTCCATTCAAAAAGTGGAACTTCAGTGGTTGCACATGTTGTGATAAGTTGTAGAGTTTGAAAGCGCGGACCCTAGTAGTAGCTGGTCTGGGGGACGGTAGAAATGATTAAATTGGGTTTTTTTCTTATTTTCTGTAAATTCCGGATCAATGGTGGATGCCGCGGAATAGAATTTATATTTTAGACATCGGACCATAGTTTGCGTTCTTTAACCTCCTTTACAATATTTACAATACGATGATTTGCTTTGAAACTGTGTGGCACTAGCGTCTAAGGGGGAAAAGTCTGGCTTAGTAGTTCAAGTTTCATCAGCGAAAAGTGTCAGATGCAAAAAAAGGATTGTTAATTAAAAGTTAAGAGCTCAATGACCAGATTCTCGTGAAGCGTGGGACGGTTAAAGTAATTTAAGATTTAGCAAATATTTCTAGCCTCCTCCGTCACAACTCCATTGCCTTATCTCCTTGTTCTGCAGCTATTAGATGCAATTATTTTAATTTCCTAGCTTCTCCGCGCTTCGAATCCTCGCTCACCGTCCAGTGCTTGTATATTTTTGTTGGATTGTACTGACTCTGTTTGTGTATTTCATTAAAACCCTTAATTATTTTGGATTACGAGGAAGAGAAATAGTTAAAAGTTTGTAAATATAATTTTTCTTTGATTACGTTGTTGTAATGCATTACTTCTTCAAGGAATGGAGCAACTCTTAGCAAACTCTTCTAAACCAAGAGATGCTAATCCACAGTATATATGCAGTATAATAACCATTCACTTTGTTCTGTTTCTGTCCCAGCCAGCGCAAGCTTTTCCTCAGATGCCTTCTTTCTTCTTTCTAACCACCAGCATGGTCTTTCCTCATTTTAGAATTTTCGTAATTGTTTTTTTTGCCAGAGAATGGTAAATTACGGAAACTCGTCTGATTATTTTTCAACATTTCTCGTTCTAACCAGCCAGTTGCACTGCGCTCTCCTTCTCGAAATCTGCATTGAGCCATAATTAAATACAGTTGGGGTGGAGATTGTTTCTTCTTTGTAGTTTTAGTTTGTTTATAAAAACGTTTTTGCTTATTCATCTGACAAACGGGAGCTTAAATGTAATTTATATGCGAATTCAATTCCATTCAACTCAATTCCCCCCAGCGTCACTGTTTCACATATATTCGTTTTTCGCATATTTAGTCCCTAGGCAGAGGAGAAGGAACTCAGAGCCGTAAACAGTTTGTTTTGTTATAGGAATTGATATTTCTATTCTTTCTTGGTGATGGAATCCGAGGAGGTTTCCGCCTCCAACTCCAACTCTCTTAACCATTTCCTCACCTTTTCATATACATTCGCTTTGCATTTATTTTGGTTTGTGGTTTGAATTTCCATCAGCCAACTTGGGTTCACTCTTTGAGGAAAAGGGAGTGAGTAGCTAGGGCAAATAAATACGTAGGGTATACGGGAGAAAAACTCGTAGTTAATCCCTATTTCATGACCGCTCTGACGCAAATACCTTTCAATTTTCCCCATAACTTCTCTCCAATTTATTTTAAGCGTTCAAACTAGTTTCCAACTTTCGAGAGAACCATAGCCATAGCCCACCTAATTTCCTTGGAGGCTGCAAACTCAGCATCCGCTATGCTTATTCTTTCCTCCTTCTTTTGAATACTTACAAAGAGCCCTTAATTGCACACAGTTTTCTCTTTGAGTTTTTGTAAAATATTTTCTCTTAGTTTACCGCCGAAAGTTCTTGAGGAGAATTGTTTCTTAATAGCATTTGGGGAATTGATTTATACAGACTGCTTGATTTACTCGTTAAATGCCTTTTGGGTTATTATACGAATCTGTGAATTTGCGCTTTTCCCGTACATATTTCAATGTTAAAAGCTGAGATTTCCGCCAAAATCATTCGTGCTTTCTTTTTGCTCTCTTCTTCGCTTCACCGGAAGAAATGTGGGTAACTTGCGCGTTTAGCACATCGGAGCTTGGCGCGGTACTACCAAGTTTATAGCAGAGACAATTGAGAAAAATATGCTTTGCTTGTAAGGGTTGTGAAAGTTAGTCCTATGTCCATGAGGTAACAGTAGTGAGGAGTGACGGAACTGAAAACTGGCAACCCCTTGTTATTTTGCAATTAAGGCTAACAAGAAGATGAAAACTGACGCGGGAGTGAGTTGAACTTGGAGGTTTTTGATAGTCATTTGAGTAGGTGAGGAGAAAGGTCAAAGGTTGAGAGCTGTGAAGAGGATGTGGAGGGAAGGTTGATTGTAATCAAGTTCAGGGACTAATAGGATTCAGCAGTGGATGCATCTAGTCCGGGTTGCATACGAGAATGAGTTGAAAGGAAATGCGTTTGACAGCCACACGGATTGTATAGTAGTAAGTAAAGTGCGGAGTAGGGCAGGCAGGCATGGGGTAAGGTCAGAGTGGTAGGATAAGTACGTGAGGGGAGAAGGAAGAAAGCTAGAGAGGAATCTAGGTCGGTGGATAGGAATGACGCAATTTTGAGGGGAAAGTATGACGCCATATCCCGCCCGAATTCCCAGAGTTTCCCGAACCCGATTTTTGGGATTCACGTGCTGGCTGAGGAGGATGGATAGATATGGGAGGATGGATAGATATGGGAGGATAGAAAGGATGCGGTAAAGCGGTTGACATAGGATTCTTCTTCTATGATGGATCTCTCTCTCTCTCTCTCCTGTACTTGTAACTTGTTGTTCTCTTCTTTCCATTTGACTCAACTCCGGGATTCTATTTCATCTCAGCCAGTAGAGCAGAGGCTGTCTTCCTCTTCTCTCGCCAACCTGTACTTCTTCAATAGAAAGACAGTGGAAGGGTAGATTAAAAGAAAGCCCGAAGGAGCATGTTGATATTTTTTGGACGGAAATGGGGATTGATAAAATTCCCGCCCGGATTTTCCTCCTCTTTACTTGGATGGGTATGTGTCTATGCAAGTGGATGCGGGTTTCATTACCTTTTCGTAGCCAAAGTGACACGGATTCCCTTTGCAATAAGTTGGATAGATTGATGGAAGAATGCAGAATCGGGTTTTGCAATGCAAATTTATTCCTGGAGAAAGTCCCTCCGCAGTGTAGTTTATATTCCCCTAGTAAGACCCAGTAGAAGAGAAAAGGGAGAAAGTGAGGCTGTAATAATAAGTAGTTCGGGTTAGAATTAGAAGTTAGAATGTGGGGATGGGGAAGTGAATAAAAAGAAGGTTCTCGGTCTTTTACTCTAGAAGAAATGCGCGTCCGGCACAGGCTGTGTGTTGGATGGCTCCTTGAAGTGGTATCGTTTGGGTCGGGATAAAATTCTTCCCACTTTCACTGGACGGGTGGGCTGGCAAGACGGTGGGCATTAGAAGCATCCTCAAGACTTTTGTAGAAAGGGATGATGAGTATACACAAGTTGTGTGTTTTCTGGGCAGTCAGGATGATTCTGGGGAAAGAAAGGATGAAAGAGAGAAAGCTGATTTTTTGAATTGCTCTTTTTATTTTCCGGGGCGTTGAAAGTACAGAAGAAAGTAGTGGGGAGAATCTTAAGGGTGGGCGGTCGGGTTGGTTGTGGGAATGAAGCGCGCATAAAATCATGAGGCTGGATTGAAAATCTTGTGCGAAACCATAAAGGAAGCGGGAGGAGATATAGTATACGAGTTGATAATAGCGCATATACTGTATGAAATAGGAGGGTGGAGGAGAATCTTGGCTTATTCGGTTGGATTCATCCTGGATGTAGCTGGGAGAAGAAGCAGGGTTTGAGGATCTCTATGAGGAGAGAGGACTGAGGGTAGGGTGGAGGAGGAGGATGGACGGGTGATTGGAAATCGTGAAGGTCTCTCTCTCTCTTCTTTCACTCACCACCTTAAACAAGGAAGGACGGGGCAGGTTGGTGGGAAAAGATAGCTTGGAAGGAAGTGGTGGGAAGTTGGAGGGATAGAATCAACATGTTCATTGAATCCAGGGACGGAGGAGGATATACAAGACAGAAGCTGCTGGGAAGGAAGGAAGCAAGTTAAAGCTTCTATAATAGCGCGTATCGAGTACCACATCTTTACTTGCTTGCCAAAACGGGGAAAAAGGATGAAAGAAGATGCAAAAGGAGAGGCTAGAGCTAGAGGAGCTCCTGCAATTCTTCCAAGCAGGGATCTGGCCGTAATTCTGGGAGAGGATGGTCATGATAGGATCCATCCGGGAGATGAGAGGGAGAGAGAGGAGAAAGAAGAGGGACGGGAGAAAGCGGGAGGAGGCTTGTAGAGCGCTTGCTCTGAAAAGCTTCGGTCGGCTACGGCATGTGAGATTCTTAGTCGGATCTTTTGGATATTACCTTTGACATTTGGGAGCTGACGTGCTTGGAGGAATGTGGTCTTCCTCCTGAATTCCAACTTACTTCCAAAACCTCTCTGAAGCAGGTCCAACAGTTCCTCACCCGTAGTCTTCCGCCTTCCACTACTATTTTCACTCTCTCTCTCGTCTTTTCTCTACTACATCTCTCTTCCTTTCTGCTTATACTATCCCAGGCTTTGTGTCTTGTGAAAGGAAGAAGAAGAAGAAGAACAAGAGGTTAGCTTATCATCATTATGTTACTCATCATCACGGACTCTGAATTACGTCAAGAAAAACTTGGGCTTTGACAGACAGAAAGAGTGTCACTCCACTCTTCCCTCCCTAAAAGCAAAGCACGGACTTTTCCCAAACAAAAACAGAGGGAAGACAGGAAAGTACTACTCAGTCCGCCGGGATGGGTTCCCTCCAAATCATTTCTCCTCTCGTCTCTTCTACTCTTCTCTAACCAAGTGTCATCCAGCTCAGTTAATTCATCCCCCTACAGGGATCAGTGACCATGGCAATAATAAAGCCCAGTTAGTGTCATTCCAGTTCAATAAAGCAATTATCCAAGTGGACTAAAACATCCAAAGGTGAGCACTTACACTTGTTCTTTCTCCGACTTTCTCCAAACTACCTGCTACGAGGACACAGATTTATATCTGCTCGGTTGTTGTTCCGATAACCCTCAGACTCAATATTGCTTCCTGAAACTCCTGGCACGTATCAATACTGCTTGCAGATTCATTCTACTTTCCTCTTTGTCGTTTCCTATACTTAATATTTTTGCCGAAAATCCCACTGGGCACGCCATACATCTGGTGGAATGATTTCCCTTGTCAAACACAGAAGAGAGGAAGCATGTGTAGGAGTTGGAGTAGTGGCTGATGAGCGTTTGTACATGGATGCCATTTCCAGAGGGTGGCCTGGCGTGAAGGAGAAAGTGTTTGGGCGTTTGGCACTTTCACCGTTGGAGAAAGTTAGATATAAGCGCAAGGTAGAAAAAAGCCCGGGCATCAATCCTCCCCTCCCTTTCATTATTCCCTTAAAGCTAATGAATCAAAACGGAGCTGTGTTTTATAACATAAAATCTCCGAGGAAAATAGTCGGCCAAGTTCTCTTGTAATTTTCAAGAGATCTACTTACTTGCCTTTCAACAACAGCATCCCATCTTTTCCCTTCTTCCCATCTCCACTCAAGTGCTTCTTGTCCTTTAGGCGCACTACTAACTACACACTATCGGGTCTTGGCGGCCCTAAAGCATACTCTAGATTCCCACATCCGCCAAGTACACATAAAGAGAGTCTCGGGAGCTAAATGGACGGGATCTCGTCCAAAGATTTTCTCACACATCTTTCTTCACTAAACGAAAACCATCCTTCCATCCATCCATCTCCACCGCCGTGCGCTATTCTCTTCCCTCTTATCATCGCCTTTTCCCTTCTTACCTGTTGATGATTCCCAGTTGCTCACGTGAGACCGCTCTTCAAAGAATCTTCTTATCCCTATCCCCCACCTTTTATCCCAGCACGCTTCTGCAAATATTTTCTTTCTATAGCCTGTCTGCAGTTCCCAAAATTGCGGATTGCTATTGCTGCGCGGAGTCCTTGCTAGATTCCATGAAATCTAGGCTACATAAACCAATTCTATCTCCCAATTTACCACCACTCGCTCATCATAAAAATCCCAATTCGCTATATTCATTAATTATGATTTACTGTATATAGTCTCAGTCAATAAAAAATCCTAACTAAATACTGTTAAATACACAATAGAACAGAGGGATGAGGAGGAGGAGCGATGACGCGATGAGTAGGTAGCAAGTACTGTAGTTTTTTAGCTTTTTTACAGACTAGAATAATCAGAGAGGGAGAATTAAGTACGGCTATAAAAGTCAGGGTGTACATACCAATTAATACATTCGGAATTTTACTGCATAATTCCGCTTATTTCAATAATCCCTCTGGTGGATTATAATATTTTTCAAACTTGCTCCTATATTTACGATACTTCTCTCTCGGGTGTCAATCATTCTTGAAATTTGATACATGTGTTACTTTTTGAAGCTTTTGTGGTAAACATTGATTGGATTGCTTCAAAGTAAAGAGCCCTTTCCATTTCCAACTTGACTGTCATCCTGCATCTTGGCAAGTACTTGAAATCCACTCTCGGCCGTATGTACATCATCAAGTACTTTGCGTTCCCCCAAATTGCGAATATGCGAATTCAAGTGAATCAGCTTAGGTAGTGGGGGATTGACTTGTGAAAGGTGAAGTGCATAAGCCTGCAGGGGGAGATAAAGACCTAATTGATAGAGAGATGCTAATTTTCTCAGAGTCAATCAATGCAAATAAGATGCAGTGACGAGACGAGCATGCTTGGACGGCGTTACTGATGGAAACGCTTAAGCGCTACTCTATTCTCGTTACACAGAAGCGAAAACGCTGCTCCTCTCGCGCTTCACGCTTCATAAAACTACACCTACTACCGCGCCAGCTTCTGATGCTGTTCCATCATGAGCGCTTGCTTGCTCCCTCAGAGGTAAATTAACTTATTCCAAATCTTGTCTGCCGCCGCTATTATAGCGTTAATGTCAAAATTTGTCAAAATAAACTTGAAGAAGGCCAACTATCTCGTGGAATTAGTCGCCATTTAGAACCGTTCACTCGGATGCTCTAAGCCATGCGTGTTTCCAGTCTCATTTTTCCATATCGTTGATTGTAGCTGGTTGGCATGTTTCTTGATTATTGTAGTTGGTAGAGGAGTTTGGTTGCTTAGATGGTCACAGACAGGCATAGATGCTTGAATTATTTTTTTCCAATCCTTGTTCCAACATTTTTTATTGTATATAATCTCGCCCCCGCATGATCCAAACTTCACAAAATGTTTACCACCACGGCAGCCGCATTCAGCTCATGTCAACCTCTCTCTCTTTGGTTTCATTCCCTTTTTATCTTACAAGTTTTATAATTCACATTCTTAAATTTTCCATGTCCCACCTCAATACATATGCAAAAACCATGAATGATCCTATCTTGTGCTGTGAGTGAGTTGAAATCGTCTGAGACGGGACTCTGACTGAGAAGAGAAAGGAAAGAGAAGAATGATCTTAAATACATTTTCCAAACTCCACGCCAACCACTGAGCATTTTCTTACGCCAGTAATTTTTTTCGCTTGAAGCTTGTATAATCAAACCGTCAATATACGCCAATCCCTCTCCTCGATTCCGAATCTAATAAAAATAGGAACACGGCTCAATGGAGTTTTAGACAAGCGTTGTATAAGTAGGGTGCAGATGCATGTAAAATCCAGTAAAAGTTTTTAACCATCACCTCCTGAACCAAACGCAGTATTTCCTTACTTTGTTTTCTTCATAAACCTGTTTTCCATTTATTTCCTTTGGGTAAGACCTATCAGTTGGAAATAATGTTCCTGTTTTTGTACTTTTTCTTTTTTGCAGAAAAAGTTTGTAAAATGCAGTCTCTTACATAGGTTTAGGTTTCCCCTAAAAATCTAGTCCCTAATTTTTCTTGTTTTACCACCTGTCCTACGTCAAGGCTGTTATTTTCATATTGTTGACATAATCATCTCCTGTATGTACTCTGTAATAAACGTGTTTCCGTCTTTGGAATTTTTTACACAATCTCTTTCTCATGGTACTCATAATCACGAGTTTGGTTAACTCCACACAATTGACCTTAGTGGGCCTCGAATTTCTTGGTTCTTTACTTTTGCATAATAAAATTCAAAAAAGGCCGTACATATAACAAGCCTTGTGAAATTAATCTGAAACCCCTGACCAGAGGCCCCAACATATCTGTAATCCGCAACCACGCAAACATTGAAGCTGTAAAGGAACTTGAGATCATGAAAACGATGTGCGAAAATGGAGCACAAAACTGATAAATATGCTTGGAGTTCCGTGAAATATTCATATATTTTATATTCCTATATATTCGAGGTTGAGGGTTGAGGTGGATAATTCCATAAATTAAAACGGATTAAAAAGCTTGTGGCGGAAAAGTCAGTAGTGGGATCATAATCGCGTAATTTTTTTGTAATAATCCGCAAATGCTTGTGCACACATTCTCTGCAAGGATTTATCTGGAAAACTCTAGTTAGAAAGTAATCGTAGTAACCCTGTCCGAAACATAGCGCATACCATGTCAAACGGAGTATAGCAGAGCCTTTTACACATTTTTGCTAAAAGCTAGTCACTTAATCAGTGAGAGGTGGTGGCCAGGCCAGTTCTGCATGCCTTCTTTCTCCCAAAATTGCAATATTTTTTTTAATAGAGTAATCCCCTTGAGCTTTCGCTATGGGGTATTTATTGTCGACTTTCTAATAATAATTACATGTATTAAATGATTTGAGAGCAGAGTGTGAATAATGTGTATAAATAGTGTAAGCGTGAGAAGCTTGGAATGCGTTGTTGCTCCAACCCACATCCCGGAGGACTGATTCCGGAGCCCTCCAATTCACACGCCGGAGGAGGCGTCACCTTTTTGCATTCATAGATTGTAGCTTCACTGGTAATTAAATTATTAGTGGCGCAAGGAAGTATATTGGGTTGTGGTAAAAGTAGGATTCCCCGGTTCTGTCGGCTTTGGTGTGAGAGTTGTCATGGGAATTAAGGGATGTTCCTTTCTTTCCTTGGTTTGGCGGCGCGACATTTTGTAGTATTCCTTGTTGGTTGAGTTTGGGGATTCCCATGTACGTGAACTCTCCCTCTTCGTCACCATCACATCTTCCATTTAGTACCGTAAGATCCACTGTGTTGAGCAGGTTAATGAGATGGTTTCCTCTGGAGTTAACTTTTTTACATTTCGAGTTTCGGGTTACGTAGACAGAGTTACTGCTTAATCTAGCTTCCTCGTCATCATTGTCTAATTCACCGATCCGAGCATTGAAGTCACCCGCCACAATTATTTCAGCGTTGGGATGTTGGTCTTTGGCGAGGATTATGGCGTTTTCTAATTGTTCAAATTCGGTGGTGTCACTGGTGGGCGGTAGGTAGCTAGTGGCTAGGATTATTTTGGGGAGATTTCTTTGGAGCTGGATTAGTATGATTTGGAAATGATTTGTTATTGAGAGCACTTGATGAGATTTTAGTTCTGTAGTGTTTAAAGCGGTTATTATTCCACCAGACGCTCTTCCGGTGGTAAAATCTTTGGTAGCCATAGAGTTAATAAGGAAGTGTTGGTGGAAGGGGTGTAGAAAATTAATAGGATTCACATTCCACGTTTCAGTAAGAATTGTCACTGTTGAGAGTCTCAGATTTTCACACGTGTTCAAGTCACAGTTGTGTATGGTATTTAGTCCACGAATATTCCACAAGTTCAAAATTGCAATATTGCATTCCGCATAAGTAAGTTATCACATTAACAGATAAGGGAGGGAAGCTAAGGGAATGGGAGAGGGAGGGGCAGAAGGGTGGGGTAAGACTGATGATAATTTCAATTAATTTTGAATCCAATCCGCTAAATTAGTTGCCTTCACTCAAACTGCGGTGTTGATAATAACAAGTGTGGAATAATTCCCAATTTGAGTGACTCGAGCCTTGCATGTTCATTGTCTTGTTTGATTCTAGATTGGTCCATGGCCCAAAAGTTTTTAACACTTTTGCTCTCTTGTGGTTGTCTCCGCCGAAAGTGGACGGAGACGAAGGATGGCGGGGAATAGGGGAATAAGAGACTTGATTGCTTTGCATAGAGGCTGCGGCCGAAAGTTATAAATTAATACGTTGGAGGGAAACAGGGTGATGTTGATTACAAGAGAAGGAGCTGAGTTGATTGGAAAAGTTTACTTTTCTAAATTAATTACCCATTTTCCTGGCTGCATATTTATTGAGTAGAGCGTCGATGTTAAAGAGAAGAGAGGTGGGGAGGGCGGGAGAATATGTAGTGGAAAAGAAACAGGGAAGTGAGTGACTCAAATCCGGCCGTAGGTGAAGGCAATAGTATTTGAAGGAGCTAATGCATAATGAGAGATCTGCTGAGGTAAATTGTAGATTCCAAGAACATTTTAGAAGAGCTTAGTTTTACACGTGACTCCCTATAAAACCCACTTCATACAAGACGGTGCGGACAAGTGTAAATAATTATAAGTAAGTTACGGAAGCCAACGTTAACTACAGAACTCTATTATAAAATAAGAAATGTGATTAGATAACTGTCTTACATTTCGTTCGCACGTTTGACACTAACTCAAAACGATCAATGCTCATTTGGATGGGGTTGGACTATTGATATTTGATTCTGCGGATTGATTTCGTAGAATGCATATTTTGCTGCAAACCTTCCAGTTCTACCGTAATTCTGAATTTACCCAAAGCTCACCTTCCTCAAGGAGGTTGCTTGGTATATTTACATGTGCGCGTATATATAATATTCTAATTGTGGCTTGTCCTTTAGTGAAAGAGAGGGAAGAGGGCTGATGAACGTAGTGATTATAAAGATGGAAGATGGAAATAAAGTTAGTCCAGCTGGACTGACTGAGAGGAGAAGTGAAATGGATACTAAATGATAATTGAAATTGTTATTTGATGGAGAATTGGCTCTTGCAACGGCAAAGTGTCTGCCATGCCGCCATGAATACCATGTCCTCTCCTCCTATCTTGTAGTAATCATTCCATAGATATTTTCAAGGGAATCAAACAATCATTAAATTCCTACCACCAAAGGGACACACCCAATCATTTTCTTATATCTTTCTAAACAAGAGCTTCCCTGCCTGGAGCATTCTGTCCGTCCGGCGTATTATTTGCAAAAGTATCACAGCCATATTATAGGTAGCATTAATGGCTATCGATACGCGCCAATACAAGGAGAGAAACATATGGAGTCATCAGCGTAAATTACTGTGTATAAGCTCTTAAAATTTCGTCGGCCAGGTTGCTCTATATTAGTACTGTCAAAGCATGAAGCCACATTCTCTCAATGATTGCTTGTCCCAGGTCAATATTTCAAAGAGACATGGAAGATTGTTTGGGAGGGGGGAATAAGGTAGAAGGCAGGGCAGGACTGAAAAATCAAAGGACAAGAGGGCACGTTGCACTCAACGTTTCTTCATGTTATCGTCATGTTATCAAGTTGCTTGGAACTTTGATGCTTCCTTTTTAAATTTATTATGGCTTATAGTTATTGTGGAGTGGTCAGTTGTATTGTTCATAGGGCGGGGTGGGGTGGCGGTAGGTATGCGGAGGCAAAGAAGTGAATGCGTTGGGCCAAAAAACATGATTGCTCTGCTTAAACGCATAGAACGTACATATGACATATGTGAGGAATTAGGGTGTGTGTGTGTGTGTGTATGTCATGTATTTGTAAAACATGGTTTTGGGATTAATTAGGAATTCTATCAATTTACGGACTGCCGGCGGGGTAAAATGATCCCTCTCTTTCACTCACTCCTACCCTGCAACCCTGCTCTCTTACCGTCTTATCATCTTTGGTCGATATTTTATAAACATTTGCTTCAGTTTAAAAGAGTTGAACATGATAAAAGGGCTGGCTTTGGGCTGGGTGGGGTGGGAAAGATACACCCTGCGCGAAATGAAGCGTTTGTGTGGACGTAGTCTATCACAAAGGCGCATTAGATTAGTAAATAGGGTGTTGGCAAAAAGAGTGGACGTACTTGTTATTCTAATATTCTATGGGGAAGAGAGAATGAGGAATGTTATGCGGAATATATACTGGGAAATTAGTTTGTTCCAGAAGATTTGGTTCTACGGAAAGGGTAATTGATAACTGAAGGAGCGATTACTAAATACTTGTAAGCTCTCACTCGGTCAGTGAGTCAAAGATTGGATCTTATTGCTCCCAATCCATGGTTTCGTTGGGCTGACCTGGCCACCGCCTTACGTGAGTGTCTAGATTATATAATACAGGAGTTTTTTTTTGTAAAAGCTCTCTTTTACATCCATCTCCATTGCACACATGCTAACAGGTTAATTGGCTCGCTTGGCTGTAGCTGTAGTGGTAGTGGTGGCGGTGGTAGCGGTTGTTGTTGTGGAATGTATAAGCGGGGTATTAATTTCAATTATGCAACAAACAAAATGTATACAAATTTCATCTAGGGTTACAAAGGCTACAACGTATGTAGATGTAGGTAGTTTCGGAGTGGGAAAGCGTGGGGCAAGTCCTCCCTGCCTGGTTGGTAAGGAGCCACTGAGCTTTTGTTTGATGCTTGGAAAATTGCAAAATGTCCGCTTTACTCAAATGATGGAGCAATAATGGATGAATTAGTTAAGAGTATTAGGGAAGCTGGCTAAGCCTGGCTTAGCTGGTGGTGTACATAGAGGTCGGAGTTTAGATATGTATGCGGAGGGAGGAGACGTATTTATTTCGGTGCAAGAGCCCAAGATAGTTTCATGGAAATGAAGCTGAATAACAAGATGAAAGGGCGACTGTGGTAGATGGATTGGGGGAATAAGGATTGGAAATTTGTGAAACGCTCCAAGGCCGATTTCACAATCTAACCTTAGGAGGACAATAATATACCTGTATGCAGAGTAGAGTAGTAGATCCGTCCTGTCTGTGCTTTCACCTAGTTCCAGGCTCTCTTCTCGATAATCCTTGTAAATTATCATGATATTTTTGACTATATTGCTAGAAAGATACGTAGAGGATTTTATGAAATGTTGTTAGTCGCATGTGGAAGGGCGGAGGAAGGAGAGGAGAAGCTTTGGGAGGTGACTGATCTAATGGATGAGAAATTAGATGAATTACTCCTGGGTTTGTGACATGGGGATTCATGTTATTTCCGAACCATGGTGATGGAGTACTCCGTTTTAGGTTTTAGTTCAATGAAGGAGAGGAGGAATCATTGTGTACCTGATTCAAGCGTAAAAATTGTCCAAGGACAGAACCATCATTAAGGAGGAGAGGAAAGGATAGAGAGAATGATGATTGCATTGAGAAGGGGCTAGAAAAGAGAGTAACTCAAATTCCGATTCCCCATATCTTCTCCTCCTCCGCTTTCTCCGGCATCGTTACCTTCGTTCTGCCGGGCGTTGTTAAGGGTTAAAACTTGCTCAGAGTCAGCTCATTGATGGAATAGCCTGTCTCGTTGAATGGTTAATGGTTATTCGAAATTGAGCAATGACAGTTTGCTGGAACTTGGACATTAGTGGCTGTGTTCGGCGTGTTTTGGACGGAGGGTTTTTATTTCCGGTTTCTTCTCCCTTGTTCTGATTATTACACTTGGATAGGCAGTTTTGGCTTTGGTTCCTATCTATAATTGCATTAATGTTCGAGTCTACTAAGCACCAAGTGCAGTACTTATGTAGTTACTTAGTGCTGAGCTACTTGTTCACTGGAAGTTTTATTATGTCTATTCTCCAACTTGGTTCCTTCCTGCGCGACGAGAGGATGGTGGGAGAATACTTATTTGATTCTCCTAGTGGAATTAAATAGAGGTAGAAGTGAACTGGATTTTTGACTATGTAAATGATGGTTAGTGGGGTGCTTGAGTTTTACTTCCAAATATCCCTTGTACGGATTCATTCTGGGAAAGGCTTGCTTCCAAGGATTTTTATCATCTCATCGAGCGGACAATAATGTCTTTGAATGAGAATAGCCTGCTTTCCTTCTCGCTCAGCATTGTTAGCTCTGTCTAATGGGAATTGTGAGTCTTCTTCTTCCCTATAGGACGAGCTATATGGATTTTTCCTCTGCGTTTACCATTATTCCTCCTTCCCTAATCCTCTTTTCTGTTAGCTCATACACTACATACAAAAGGACAGGAGCAAGGAGGAAAACTATAAAGAACTTATGCAGCTAAATGTTAGGTTGGGATGTTGGGAAAGACGGTGGTGTGGGGCGGGAAAAATAGAGAAAACAGGAAAAGGTTTCATCACCACGCAGTATTTTTTCCTCTCTCGCCTTTGATTCCTTTTTCCCGCATCGCCTTTTCCTTATCCTTTGCCTGATTTGTTATGCAAAGTCTTG
Organism: Sminthurides aquaticus; assembly: GCA_906901655.1. Taxonomy (NCBI): domain Eukaryota; kingdom Metazoa; phylum Arthropoda; class Collembola; order Symphypleona; family Sminthurididae; genus Sminthurides; species Sminthurides aquaticus. The sequence continues at coordinate 3,642,816 of CAJQTT010000001.1, forward strand.
TGTGAGACTTGTGAGAGAGGGAATTGCGGAACGTGGAGCCGTGAGCTCCGGACTAAACGAGGAAAGTTGCACGGACTCACACATAACGCACCAATAACAACTCAAGCTCTTCGTCCCACCCAGGTTTCATCTGTTTCAAAAGAGTTAGTAAGTAGCTTGGGACGAGACAAACGTGGATATTATTCAGTAATTAGCTTTCCGTCCGCATTTCTACATAAGCAGAAAATTTATATAAGCTATTCCTTAGCACAGACGTAGGGGAAAGCTAGCAGGAGAGAAAGACACTTTCTCCATTCAACGCTATCTAGTCGCAGGATTTTACCTTACGTGACGTATTTAAGCACCCTCTAGGGCATATTATTACTCCTCCCGATTGGCTTTCCGTCAGGTTTGGTTTTTTTCAATTTACTTGTATGGTATTTTGTTTTGTTTGGCTCAAGAGTTTTCCTTCGGATACACATATAAAATAGTTCACCTAAATGATTCTATTTTTGAGGCTTAACTGGACACTGGACCTGCTGTAAATATTTTGCAACCTCCAATTACCTTGTTTTCACCGTCTACATTTCTTAAAATCTGATAGTGTTATCCTGTTATTTGTGGGGTTATCTCGTGTAAACGCTATTATCTCCTACTTACATTGCATTCTATATTTGGAAATTAAATCCCGCTGTGGTGTATGCAGTTCCTATTTTAAGTGTAAGACAAGTTAAGTTGCGAGACGTTGGTGTGAGAAATACGGGAGCGGGTTGAATGACTTGAAGGCTGTTATTGATTCAGATACAGAGTTTCCCTGAATAATAAATGGATCTGATAGCATGTGTGTGCTTTTGAATATTTCAGTAAACTGAAAATCCAATGGGAAGAAGGCGGTGGAAGTGTGTGAAGAAGTGTTCCTCTTGGATGGATCATTACTTCCCGCGGTGAAGACTTTAAATAAGAGGAAGTAAATACACAACAGCAGGATGAGATTATTTCTAGGAATAGTACAAAGTTGATTGCGGAATCCCAGTACGACCAGTATTCAACTACTTTGACCTCATCCCAGGATGCTTGTTAAAGAGTATCGAATTCCCCTTCCCTTGTCGCTCGAAGAATACCGGATCGCTCAACTCTACATGATAGCCGTAAGTTGATTAAAACTTGAACCTAAAACAAGACAAGGTTATGTTTGTTGGGTTACGCTGGTTAAAACTGAATGCTTTCACCTTATTGACTTGTATATCCTGTAGTATATACTTCCTTACCTTGTCATCATAATAACTTTAACAGCCACACAAGTAATGACGGAGAAATTGCATTATTCTGTTATAGTAAATGTCGGTCGGGACTAGAATGGTAGAATAGCTGGACCGGCACGGTGTCAGAATGCAATTAAGTGCAGTTGCATGCAAACATTTTTATTATCTGTTTACAAAATGAGAAAGAGGTAGATAGATATATACTGAAGTGCCGCTACCTCTTGTGATGTGTAAATAGAGAGTGGTTAAAGCCTGGAGGGAAATGTTTACTTAGCTTACAGGCGTAGGCAGTAGGCGGGTATTAAAGGTTGAGAAGGTGTAGGACTTGGTTACTGTCTTAAGTGTGTGGTTAATGTATTATAAATATTGTGGATGAGGTGTAGATAAATAGATATTAAAAGTAGGACCTTTGTTATTTGGCATTGAGAAGGAGTTAATGAAGGGTTTCACTCTTTATGATGCTAATCGCCCCTTGTTTATACGACAAAGGCCCCAGGGTAATATTAGTAGCGTGTGGCATAAATTTGCCAGAGCAAAAAAAAATGAGAGAGCAAAAGAGAGAGAGAATTGAATAAAGTTGTGCAATAGAGTAGCTTAAAGCTGTGATATGAAACGTTTTATTTCCCTTCATCTACTATTTACGATTACTACTCTACACTGTATCAACTGTATCTACTACTGGTTAATCTTGTCGGCCCTTGGCGTTTTTTAACTGCATGCAAGACATTTAGGTAGTAGGGTGAGTTGAGGTGGATTTTTTTGCGATTTTATCTTCCTTCCATCCTTTGAACGAGCTATATGTTTATGTATTAGGATTTTTTTTCAAGGTAAATCAATGAATGTGTTGTTGTTGTTCATCTTATTGATTTCTTGTTTTTCTTGTGCTAGAAAAAAAGCCGGGATGAATCCAAAGGAGCTGGAAGTGGAGTGGAAATATTAGTTAATGAACCGTACGACGATGGTCCCGGGGGCAAGGGGCAGTATACACACAAGATTTACCATGTGGGAAGCCATTTACCGGGATGGTTCAAAGGTTTACTGCCGAAATCAGCCCTTACGGTGGAGGAGATGGCTTGGAATGCCTATCCCTACACCAAAACCCGCTACACATGCCCTTTTGTTCAGAAATTCTCTCTGGAAATTGAAACTTATTATTGCGAAGATGGAGGACATCAGGAGAATGTATTTAAGTTATCCGGATCGGATCTGAGGAATCGGGTAGTAGGTAAAAGCTATGGGATTTTGTAGTTCTAGTAATTCTTCCCTTCGGCTCGCACTTGTTTCTTCTCATCCAAAACCTCTCTTTTTCTATCCTCCTCCCACTTTCATCTTTTCCATTAAACCCCCTAAAAGAGAAGGGTTTCCACGAAGGATTTTGTGCGAAGCCCACAACATTTAATTTGCATCTGTATCCAAAAATCAAGGAACATCTTCCGCTCTTGCCGTGTTCCTTTTCTTGAAATTTTCCTCTCCTCTGTTTCCCTTGGTTTTTAATCTTTGGAAGGATAAGGGATGATTAATGAGCCTTTGGAGATTGGAGACATAGGTTGTGGTCCCTCCTTAAGATTTAATAACGGAATGACGGTGGGCCCGGAGGAGGGGACTATGCAAAGCAGGGGGGAAGAGGAAGGAAGATTTTAATATGCCTGATGCTTTTCCTCGCAGATTTGATTGATGTTGTGAAAGATCAATTATACGGGACTGACTATGTAGCAGAAGAAGATCCAAGGCTCTACGTTTCGCAAAAAACTAATAGGGGTCCAATCGGTGATGATTGGATAGAAGAATACTGGAACGAATGCAAGGTTCGTTTCTCTCGCTTCTCTTGCCAAAATCGTTGCCAAAAGTATGTAGTCAAAATGACTATATGTTTCCACATATGTAATATATATACTGACTGGCGATGAAAAAGCATGAGTCAACACAGATGTATAGGTTATGTGGCTCGTGCTGTGTTGAGCTATTGCTCACAAGTTGCTATCATGTTTTGTATTGTGAGGGATAATTTTTTATTTAGTAGATGATTTAATTATTCGCAGAGAGCTAATTAAGAACGTGGTGGAATGATTTATTGTACTAATTGACACTCTGTTTCGCAGCATAAGAAAATGCCGCTGGCAAACGGGAAGGCCATCATGTCTGCATACAAGTTATGTAAAGTGGAGTTTCACTACTGGGGAATGCAAAGCAAAATCGAAAAATTTATTCATGATATTGGTAAGGCCGTAATCATATATTTGTATAATTGTTGTATTTGTTGGTGCATGTGGTGCGGACGGAAAGTACTGAATGAATGACTGTAAATGATGCATTCATTATGATCTACACTGTACTGTAATCAAGGTGTAATTTATGTGCGAATGTCGCTGGCTGGCTTTTAGTATTGAACATCCGCATAGCCGTCATAGCGCTAACTCTAGCTTTTTTATTCCGAGCAGCATTGAGGAAAACCATGTTGCGAGCTCATCGTCAAGCGTGGGCTTGGCAGGACGAGTGGTGGGGCTTGACGATGGAAGATATTCGGGAGATTGAGAGACAGACTCAGGAAGCTTTAAAGAAAACGATGGGGGCAGGTGGGGGGATGGATTGCGAAGAAAGTGAGGTGACTCGTGGTGATGAGGATTATGAGCGGGAATCTAGTGTATCCAATACGGATTACGGCGGCACTTCCTCTCATCACCATACGTCCTCCTCAGCCTCTCAGGCAGAGAGGCTGAACCTGAATAACAATAACTCTAGCAGTAGTAGCAGGAGTGGAAGGCAAGAAGGCGCTTCTGTGGAGGAAGATAACTCGAAAGCGGATGCTGAAACTCCCGGCTTAAAATCGGATAAAGACAAGGGGGATGTGAGGGGGAGGGATGAAGGAGAAAGAGGCGGAAGTAAAGGAACAAGATCAAAATCTTCCTCCTCTTCTGCACTCAAACCGGAAAAATATCACCGTAAAAGGCATTCCCCAGCCACAGATAAATCCCCCTCTTCCACTTCGGCCCAGAGCAGCGCTGGGAGATCCAAGTGCGGTTCTTCCTCGAAATCAGGCTTAAATTCGCCAGGAACAGCCTCAAATAAGAGCTTGGAAATGCTGGCCAGCTGGAGGATGGAGGGGCTTATGGTTAACGATGAGGACGGGGGTGGGGGGAGCGATGATGAGTTTTTTGACTGCCTAGGTGAGTGAGTAATCGTGTTTCAGAGCATTTCCTTTCTATCTCCCCTTTACAGAATTAAATTAGCCGGATTAAAAGGAGGAGGTGGTGAAAGCACTTGGTTGCAGCAGTTGGAAAAATTCGGGTGATATTTTCTATTCGTGAACTTTCTCTCAGTGCTTTCTCTTATGATTTCCGCTGCCTACAGATGGAGAAGTTCTCCCGGCATCCTCTATGACCAAGTGGAACAGCATGGATCTGTTAGGACAGGAGGATGAAGGAGGTCTGGAGGTGAAAGCAGGTGAGGGTAGGGCACGGCCCTTTTTCTGGAATTGTTGAGAGAAGGAGCGGAGAAGCACTAGAGCTCATTGCTTGCCCTCAGGATTTTTCGAGGCGGATGAAGATGAATGGAAAAAGAAGATTATAAATGTGTTTTCTCCGACAGAGCCACCGAGGAGGAGAAGCCCGCGGTCTTGGTCCCAAGGACGCGGGAGTGATTCAGACGCAGGAGGGAACAGGTTCACGCGAGCTAGGGCTAGCTCTCAAGTGCCTGGTTCTCCTTTAGCCCATGGCTCTTCTGAATCCACCTGTTCCACAACCGTTTTATGCTTGGTAATCCACGCGGGAAGTACGTTAGATGCCGCATTGGATATATCTTCGAAAAAATCTGACATTACCACATTCCGAGGGGCTTTTGAATCTGTGATAAGGCAACATTATCCCTCTATGCTTGGCCATGTTGCGATTAAACTTGTACCTTGTCCGAGCATCTGTAGCGATGCGCTAGGGATTTTGTCCAGGTGAGCCTAGTTCTGCACTGCGGAAGGATTCCCTCACATTACCACCACTTTCTCCTTTTGCTCCCTCACATTCCCACTTTCTCTCCTCCTTCCATTTAAATCTCATCGTATTTTCCTACAGTAAAAAGTTTACAGCCTCATTCTAAAACCTCTCACACTTTTTATAGTCTCAGTCCGTACAGCTTTGATGGCTACGGAATGGGGGATAGTCCGAAGATGATTCAAGAATCCATTCCAATAGGAGCCATAGCAGTGTTAGCAACAAACCAGCCCGAATACGGAGATGCTGTCATAAAGACTGTCCTTTCAGCAAATCAGACTTATCATGAATTCTTGAAGAGCGAAATGGGTAGGGGATTTAACGGCCAAATAATAATGGTCGGAGATTCAATTGGATCTATACTCGCCTACGATAGTCTTACAAGAAGTACTCACTCTTCCCACGGCAATTTAACAGATGACGATGCTCCTCCTAGTCCAGGTAAAGCCATTTCCCTCCATCCTACCTTATCTTCATTATTACTCGAACTCACCATCAAATTCATAGCCAAGGAACAGGAAAGCTGATGTAGAAGAATCCCTGTGTATGGCACAAATTAAACAGACCCATCAATCGTATGTATGTGGGTGGAATACTTTCGCATGGCTCATATGATCTTTTTGGGTTGATTGATCGATGTCCGGCCTTTGGTTAAGCAAATGGCGAAAAGTTGTTAAAAATTTTATGATTTATTTCAGGTCATTTGGATGCAGATCATTTACACGCAACTCCCGTGGCAAGCCGTCGCCGCTCATCATCCTCAACTAGTGATTCAGGCAATAGCAAATTAGACTTCAAAGTTAATGAACTCTTCATGTTTGGGTCTCCATTAGGAATAGTTTTAGCTCATCGGAAACTCGTTTCTGACGATAGAAATTGTAAGTACTCTTGTCTTTCTTCATTCAAATGCAGTCAGTATTAAATAATATATGACATAATAAATAGTATATATATATATATATTCATATAAAAATAAATCCATTTAGTGTTTGATAATGAGGAGAGTTGTGAAAACGAGAGGTTACTAATGTACTTTTGAAACTTTTGTTTTGCGTGTACAGTACAATTTACGCGTCCGTGCAATCAAGTTTACAATTTGTTCCATCCAACGGATCCCTTGGCGACACGCTTAGAGCCATTGATATGTGGACGGTTCGCTGGGATTGCCCCCTGTAACGTTGCCCGCTACTCAAAATATCCCCTGGGAGATGGCCAACCCTATCACCTGCGTGAGTGTATACAGTTTACAGGCCCTGTTTTACTTTTACCACCCACACCCCCACTTTCTCCTAAAACTTTACGGTTTTAGGAGAAACAGTTGTTATATTACTTGGGTGAAAGTTGTATCATTCAAGAATCCCTTTGTTTCTTCATCCTCCCTCTTTGTTCTCCCACAATTTCACCCGGAGCAATTTAGGTTGTCGGAGGTATTTAATGTGTTTTTCAATCCTTGTTTCCAGTGGAATGCATGCAATTCAACGCCCACATTTTCCAAGATACTCCAATGACCTCGCCAGCTTTTAATATGGGTGGAAGAAGATTGTCTGACGTTAGTGTTCAAAGTGGAGTTTCGGGTCATATGGAAGTCTTTCCGCTTCAGTTTGTCAACATGCGTAAGTTCTCTTTATGATCCTACTTTGAATTTATTATGCTAATCCCAAATCCATTAGAATAATCCGGGGTAAATGTTTAATCGACTGTTTTATATTTACATTTTATATTATATAGTAACGCAGAAATGGTGGGGATTAAAGCGGGTGGATTATGCCTTGTATTGCCCGGAAGCTTTGGTAAATTTCCCGACAAATGCACTACCTCATTTGTTTCACGCCAGCTACTGGGAATCCAGCGATGCTGTAGCATTCATCCTTCGCCAGGTATGCCTTGAAACAGATAGCTTGTATAGCATGGGAATTGAGTGAGGGATCATCTCATTGTCGCTCAACATTTTCGCGGTGATTAAATATTGAGGTGAAATTTATGGAGACATGACATCCACTCCTTGCATAATTTAGATAAGTCATCAGTACGTCAGCGGAGGGGAGGCTGACGGGAAGAAGGAAACACGAGTCTTTACACCGAATCGGCCCCGGGAGAAATGGATCAAGAAAAGGACGTCAGTAAAGCTGAAGGTGAGGGATTTGGACGTTGTGGAGCAGGCTGTGGTGGTGCTATTATTACAATTTTACTTTTACATTTTCAAGTGTGTATGTACTCGACTTTTCCCGCACTCTCGAGAGGCTGAGAGCTACGGGCTTGGTGCTTTCCCTCGAATAAAAGTCTCACTCTTAACTTGGAACATGTATGAAATGAAAGATGGTGTGTAATTATTTCAGAATGTAACAGCAAATCATCGTGCAAACGACGTCATTGTCAAGGAAGGCCTACCTCAAACTCTAAAAGCGAGGTTCATGTACGGCCCTCTAGACATGGTTGCGCTAACCGGGGAGAAAGTTGACATTTATGTTATGCGTGATCCTCCACACGGGGAATGGTCTCAGCTGGCCACAGATACTACAGATAAAAATGGGAGGATCGCTATGACAATCCCACCGGAAAATGCTTTCGGTTATGGCATTTATCCTGTCAAGATGGTTGTTCGGTATGTTTTGAATTGAATTATTCCTCCTTATTCTATAGGGTTACCATTTTAAGTCGCACATTCGACTCTTTTAGCCCCCGCCCGTAATGTAAGTTTACGTTCGCGTTCGGTGCCGCGGCTAGTGTACGTCCTCTGGAAAAGTGAAAGGGAATCCGCCGTCCGCTTCTTCCACTTCCAGTGCACTGCCTTGTAGTGAGCAGGAGGGAGGAAAGGACTTCCCATTTCCTTCCACAAGCAATTTCTCAGCTCAAAAGCGTCACAGCGTCAAGCTGATTGCACCATTCGATAGCTTAAACTTTAAGCTCTGTTTTGCATTAACTTTTATCTTTACAGGTCAAAGGTTACCGACGCAGCAGCACATAAACGGAAAAAAGTCAGTTTTCCGAGGTTATTTGATTTTCACCGCTGCCGCGTCGGTAACCTTTAACCTGTAGAAATAAAAGTTAATGCAAAGCAGAGCTTAAAGTCTAAGCTATCGAATGGTGCAATCAGCTTGATGTTGTGATGCTTAGGAGCTGAGATATGGACATGTAAACAAGAAACTTTTTCTGTGCTCCCTAAGAAAAGCAGCTGAGAGCAGCACGAGAACCGTAATGCTTTTCTTATGGGTGCGGGTGCGGGACCGCAGATTCCAATGTGCGACTTCAAATGGTGACCCGTTATATTTGGAAATGGAAGGAAGCAAGACTGGAGAAAGTTAACTGGTCAATACATTTTTAACAGGGGAGACCACACGAGCGTTGATTTTTATTGTGCCGTTGTTCCGCCCAAGACAGAATGCGTTGTGTTCAGTATAGATGGATCTTTCACTGCGTCCATGTCAGTCACCGGAAGAGATCCCAGAGTTCGGGCGGGTGCTGTGGATGTGTGCCGGTAAAGGAATAATGGGAATAGTTTTTATTAATACAGTATTACTTTTCAGTGTCATTGTCATCCATTTTAAGATGGATGGAGCCAGAGTCGTAAGCTGGGACAATGAACATATGGCGTAAGGCTAGATAGAGATGAAGTAATTGTTTCCGGTTCCGTCCGTGATTTGATTCATTTTTCCTTGCAGGCACTGGCAAGAGCTGGGCTATTTAATAATCTATGTTACGGGTCGACCTGATATGCAACAACATAAAGTTGTATCCTGGCTGGCTCAGCATAATTTTCCTCACGGCCTTGTTTCATTTGCTGATGGCTTATCTACAGACTTCCTTGCTCATAAAACAGAATTTTTGAGGGGTTTAGTTCAGGTGAGTGGATTACATCTGGGAACTAGAGTAAGGTAGTAGCGGTAGACCAGAGGAACGTATGCAATGCATGTTTTCTAGCTGTCCAATCGTCTTCTTGAGAGATAGTCTTGTTGTATCCAAGTTTATTTCCTGCATGTATCTACCAGAGAACTTTCTCCGTGAAGGACTGCCGAGATTAGATATAATATTGCCGGGGGTTTGTTGACTGTTTAAATTATGGGAGGGGAAGATATCCGAAACCAGTCTTACAAAAGATGATTCTACATTTGCCCGGAGATAATATTTAGATGTATTGTAATTTTTTCCCTTTCTAGGATCACCAATTACTCATTCATTCAGCCTACGGGAGCAGTAAAGACATCAGCGTGTACACCTGCATGGGAATACCACCGGATAGGATTTTTATAGTTGGTAAAGTATCCAAGAAGCAGCACGCAATGGCAACAATTCTATCCGAAGGTTATTCTTCACATTTAAGTTTGTTGATGGCTCACGGTGGATCTCGCTCTGCTCAAGGGAACGCCCGAATGGTAATCCCGAGAAGCTGTTTCGGTCTTCCCGGCCAGCCCATGGCTGTTCGCCGACGGAGGTAATAATGTTCTACTACCTGAGAATCTTGCATTCGCCAAAAAATAGAAAAAATCCCGCCTCCTTCTCCTGCCTAACTTTCTCTTTTTCTCGCATTCTTTGCCTGTTTGGCATTTTTCAAATCCATTATTAGCACTAGGGCATGACATGACATAATTTCCGGGTTCGCTTCTATCTCTCTGTTCTTTTCCTTCCTTGCCTCGTGATGATCGTCTCGCAGTTTTTCTTCCTTCGTGCCTTGCTTTCCCCTAGCCATACTTTCTCCTGCGTTCATCTTTCACTTGTTAGTGAAGCTTCTTTTCTCCAGCTTCTTGCTTGTAGACTGATTACTCCGCGCTGCTTTCTCCAACTTTATTTTATGAGTTGCTCACAGAAGTATTATTACCAGCTAGAGCCTTGCTGCCTACAACTTGCTATGCATTTGCAATTCGTAGTGTGAGGGCATAGTTGTGTAGCGGTAGCAGTCGTAGTTACTAGTAGAAAGCTTAGAGAAAAATAAAAAGACAAGAGAAAAGGGAATAAGAGGGTGGTTGTAAACTAATGGCCGTGACAGAAGGATCTATAGTACTTTCACCGCCCAGCCTAATAACTGTACATTGTAGTTTATAGTGAGCTGAGGCTTTGTTTTTGTAGCTTGTAGTAAATATGCAAATCAGCTTGGAATCTCTTCATCCCAGCTTCACAAGTTTGCAGTAGTTTGAGAAGAGGAGGATAGTTTGAAAAATCAATATTTTACCAAGCGTGTAACTTATTTCACGACAACCATAAGAGAATTGTATGTAATCTTGCTTTTTAAAGATCTGCTAGACGAGCTACATCCTTCCCTGCAATGAGTCAGTCCACAGATACGATTCTACTTTCTCCTCTTGGTTCCAGCGGACTTTCACCTCGACAAAGTAAAGTATTCCCTCCAGGAAAATAGTCTTGAATAATCTAGTCTCTAGGAAGAAGAAGACAAGGACGTATAGAAGATAGGATACATTTATATTGTATCATATATTATTTCATATTTCTCCTCAAAACTTTTAGTCTCCAAGGAACTCTCCCGAATGACATTTATCAATCTTTTGTGATTTATTATTATTACTTTTACCCCCTTCTTCTTACACACATGTACGTCTATCCTCCCCCCATTAAGTATTTTTATGTATCCTAATCTTAAATTTTAACTTATATATATATATTCCCTGAAAAATCCCCATGTTTAAACATATGTATTATATGTTCTACATGTCCCCGTCCGTCCCCGCCCCTCCATCCATCCTATTTACTGCTTTCTCCATCTACCTTTGACCTTATGTACGCCTCTGGGTTCTACGGAGCTCTTACGTTTAACAAAGTACATGTACAAGTTTCCCCATCTCCTCCCTTGGGTATTTCTCATCCTTTTATGTTATCTCACCTTCTCTTGTACTACGCCCGCATACATGGTACCTCATTGGGCCTGCCATAATAATAATTTATATGCGGCAGCTAGTCAGTAGCCTACTTAATAGCACGTGTATCTTTACCGTCTTCCCTGAAAAGTAAGCGGTCTGTTCCAAAATATCTATACATCTTCGTTCAGAGTGAAAAGTATATACTACAAATCGGTAAACCTAAAAATCTATCCCATCCTACTTGCTGTCCTATCAGCAATACTAGCAGGTGCTTTGGGAAAATCTTACGGAATCTCTTTTGATTACACTTGAATAATTAGGAGAGCGGTCTATTGTCTCACGTAGAAAATTTGGCCAAAAGGAGAGCTATATTCAATCTTCACGTGTATAATATTCATCCAATCGTAATTATAATTAGCTTTCTAATTGTTTCAACCACAGAGATAATCGATAAATAAATTATATATTATATGACTGTTGCCAAATTAGATATATACACGTATATATATATATATATATATATATCCGAATAAATAATTCATTTGTTCGATATCATACTCTTTGTTTTTCTAATACCTAATGATTACTTTTGAAACTGGAGTTAGCGGTTTCATAGCAACAAGAACCGAAGGTGAAGCCGACGAGATGAAAAAATTATACTTGCAACAGGACTGCAACCCCTCCGAGAATCCATTTTGATGGTCGCTCCTTGGTTTTAAGATTAAAAGTCCAAACATAGGTGATTCCTCGGATTTTGGTTTTGTAAACCGGGCATTCATAAGTGTTTCTCGTGTCCTGTTTATCCTGGGTAATGGCTTTTAAGGCTATGACTGGCATAGCTGCATAGAGTTCTTTTGGCTTGGATTCTGCCAAAGCTCCGAGAATTGTGTCCCAGCGGGCTCCTTCCAGAAACAGTCCGTGGATACAAGCTCCGTCTTTGGGGGCCATTCTGCATAAAAGATTCGGGAATGAGAATGCGTGCTTGATTAAAATGAATAAGATTTAATTGCATTAAGTTTTAATTAAAGGCTTTCGGGAAAGGCTTACGTTGTTTCCTCCCGGGATTTCTTTGTTACATCGCACTGGAGGCACATTTTATCAAGCGGGAGCTCCTGCCTTCGAGCTGTGCTTTGCATGATTGCTGTGAGGAAAGACTGAGGATTGAAGAAACCTGCAAGCCAGACTGCGGGCGGAAGGATAAAATCCGTTGACCATATCTCAAGCTCTTTCGCCCGCAAAACCAAGTCCGCAAACCAGGAGCCAAGGCCTAGAGTTGTTGGATAAGCGCGCTTGACCCATGCAGGTGGGACTTGGTCTAGGAAGATGGCGCTGCCTAAGTCTTCTAGGTCCGTTGTCATTGTTAATTCTCCTTTAAGGGCCAGGTCTAGATCCTTGAGGGTTTTTCGCATAAACACAGTTAGAGTGTTCATTCGTTCACACTCTTGGAGGGCAACGATTACGTAGGGTGTTTTTTCTTCTGCCCGCCCTTGGATTTCGAACATATTGAAAGCTTCGGGGAGTTTATCAAGTATGTCGTCCAGCATTTGCTTCATTTTTTCATCTTTGGTTGGGCCTTGATCCCCACTTGCCCCCATGTCACGCGGTTGAAGTTCAAATATTGTTTTAAATAATGTATCCGCCGTTGATGTGAGAAACCCGATCTCTGCGTTGGGATGAAGACCGTAGAGGGAAGGGGACTCTGGAGGCAAAAGCTCGTCTATGTAGGTATGATAGCCTTGGAAATCTGTGGAAGGAGGGGCGGGGAAGCCTGGAGCGTAAGAAATTTCTCCATCTAGGAGTTCTTGCATCATATATTCCTCGAGATAGGATTTACAGAGGCGGCGATCCCAGTCGTCCGTAATGTGACCTCCGTACATAATTTCACCGAACAAGTAGCGGAGATTCTCCCAAGGGATTTTATTGTTCGCCTCAAGGTAATTGTAGAGGACGTTAACGCTGATTGTTAAATCACCGGTATTAAAGGGGTAATTTCGATTCCAGCCTTGTGTGCCAAATTTTCTCCGCTCAGCCACCACTGCGTGAAAATAGCACAAAGAAAATAATATTGCTTTGAACTCGAGCTCTTTTGTGCACATTTCCATTGTTTCCTGGCCGAAATTGTCAAAGGCTTTGTGCAAGTTTGCTAGCATTCCCGTCGGGGCTTCGTTGGTAATCTTGATGCTTGATTCCAGTATTCCTTGCGGAATCAAATGATTTTCCGCAGAGGATGCCGGCTCTGCGCTGAGGAAAACTCTGTAGCTGTTATGAGCTCCATCAGAAAACTGTTCCAGTTTCTTTTCTAGCTTTGGCAACCATTTTGCCACAAGATGAATGTTTTGAAGTATGACCCAATGACCTTGTTTACTGGCTGTTTCTAAAGCTTCTTCTGCAACTATTTCTTGCCCTTGACCTAGACTGACGCTATGGAAGGTTCCAAGGTCGGAGGTAAATCCTAGTACTTTCCCCAACTTCTCTACATCTGTGAGGGGATTAACGCCGGGTGAAAGGATGAAGAAGACTGGAGTTTCCTTGGATGTTTCTTCAAAGGATTTTGCAAAATCCAGCCTCGTTGCCTTCACATACTTGGCACCCATAGTTTCTTCTATGTATGCGGATACAGCCTGGGTCATTCGATCTGACCTCAAGCATCGCATAATGCAAAGCCTTTGAACCCCGATTCGGGCTCTCCAGTCCTGTGGGAACGGTTCTCGTTCCGGACATTCTGACTCTATCAACTTTTTCCATTTTCCAGTTGAATTCTCCACGTCTTTGTCGATCCCACGGTAGTCGTCCAACTGCGATAGGGATTTTAAAGCGCCCCAGTTATAATTACTTAGGAAATCCACTGGGCTTGATTGGTTTGGTATGCTGGGAAATCTAAGGAGGAAATCCATGTCACGAGGCTGTATCCAGTCTTTGTGGAGGAGGATCTGGAAGGCTAGTTGAGCAGTGAATATGAGTTTGTCGGATTCAAAGAGACCTCGAGTTGTATAAAGCCAAACAGAGTAAGTAAGAGAATCTATTAAATGTTCAATCCGTTTATCAACTTCGTTGCTGGGTTTTGCTAATTTGATTGCGTTGTGGAAGACTGTGGAAAAAGCTTTCAAACTAAATTGGTAAATGGGATTGATCTTGTGGAGATCATTGAGGATAAAGTACAACAAAGAAGCTCGACTTGCAGCAGGACGGTATAATTCCCGGGCAGCGTCGATATTAGCCGAGGTTATCACGGCTTCTCCAGCCTTAACTTCGACTTCCTCTGCTGTCTTCTTTGTCGTTTCTAGATTTATTACCAGAGAAGCGTCGTCAAGGAAATTTCCTCCTGCGGATTGAAGCCTAGAAAGAAGATCATCTTCCAGTTGCTTCAAAAGGATATTGTACTCGTTTTGCTGCTGCGTTAGCCGAGATTTTTGTGTTTCCAAATCTGGTCGCTCTACTTTAACGACCTCAGCAAGAAGCTGGTCTTCGAGACCGTCCCGGGTGACGGTGAAGTTAATTAAAGTCGTTTGCGCCTGCATCTCGGGCTGGTAGTGAGGATTTGCAAGCTTTGTTTGCAAGATGAGCTTGAAATTTGGATTATAGTCTACTTCCCTGTCTCCGATTTTGATTGCAGTGGCCTTTTTTATCAAATTCCTTCCAAGTAATGGGTCCAGCACTGGGTCCACTGACTCCATAATGTTTTCGATCAGAACTGTGTGACCGTTTACTACGGATTCTTCGATAATATCCAAGTAACCCTTCTGACCAAGCCGGATTATCCTGAGTTCTGGACCGTATTCATTCTTTATCCATTTGATTCCCTGGAGCTGTGGATCGATAATCAGGGGCCATCGTTGAGAATTCATTAGGATTGTAGCGTTTTCACTAGACATTCGATCACTGGGAAGACCTGAAGAATTCCATTTTGCTATTTGTGCGTTGTCAGTTAGTACCATGAGGGGATCCACGTTATCAGATGTTGGGATTGGCGGCTGGAAATGTTCAGTTGGTCATTTAAGTTATCAATTCTACCATATTTACAGGTAGTTTAAATGTAGAATAGAGTTAACCTTACCGTTACTCGTTTTAAATAGGGAACCCATGTTTTGTCCAGTAAATCTGTTCGATATTTCTTGGAGAAGCATCCCACGTAGGATACAAAGGCTGTGACCAGAAGCATGTCACCTGGGACTGTTAGAGTGCTGGCACGATAACTGGTAACAAATCGAGAATACAGTAAGTCAAACGGTTAATTTCAAAAGAAATGTGGTGTATAATGTAGGTTATCATGATAATTTGTGAGATGTAGCTTACGCTTGAACGTTTTGAATCCATCGGATTTTTTCTGACGCAAGTCCGAATACTAACCGGTTAGCCAAGTCAATAGTTCCTGTTGTTTTATCAGCTTCAGCCTGGCATTTCATTTTTGCATCCGTCGCTATTTCAAATTCCGTAGTTAAACCTGCAAGTTTGTCTTCCAGCTCCTGGATACGACTCTTCAAGAATTGGAGTTTCTCCAAATTCGAATTGAGTTCATCCGTTGCTTCCTGCAAAGCCCGTCTCTTTGGCGCAACGTCTTGGTAGACTTCGTTAAATTTAAGTACGTTAATGACATAAGAGCAAAGACCGGAAGCGGCAAAGCTTTTACTCCTAATCAACTCAGGCTGGAACCCAGGATCAGTGATGAAGGGTTTTAAAGCATCTACGATCATGGGAGTGATTCCTTCCTTGTTCAAGTTCTGCAGACCTTCAAGGAACCTTCCTACATCTCCCATCATTTGACTTTTCGTTGCTTTCCAGGATTTGTCTTTAGGCAATCTCCCTTTCTGAGTTCCTTCCCAAAGGATAAAGACGGCGGCAACGACGTTAACGACGTCCGTCGGAGGGGTTGTGAATGTTTTTAGTTCCGTTAAATTTGTCTTATTCAAGGTATTGAGAGCAGCATAAGCAGCTTGGAGAGCAGGTTCGGCCTTTTCCAATTCAATTTGACATAGTTCTTGTATTTTTGCAACTTCCTCAGCTACAACTGCAACTTTAGCTTCTTCACGCGCTGCGTTTTCTTTTTCTCCTGTAACGATGCTCGTCTCCTCCCGAACCTTGCAAATAAGCTCATCCGCTTTATCATTTTTCTCTTTCAGGATTACTTCTTGAGCTGCAAGAACTTTCTTCAATTCTTCAACTTGCGCTGCACATGATTCCAGTTTCGTTAGTCCTGATTCTAATCTGTTGGCTTTTACGATAGCTTCGTTAGTTTTGCTAGTCACTAGTTTGGTATAGCATGCGATTTGTTCCAAGAATGACTTTGGTGTCGTGTAATTATATCGTTTTTCGTTTGTTAGGTACACTTTGGACATGTCGCTGACGGAAGTGTGAACGTAGGCCATGAACGTTGCAATAGAATCATGCAAATCCTTTGGAAGTACTTCAATATCTCTAACAAATCGTTGCGACACAGAGATCAACGCTTCGTGAGGCCATTCGTGAAACCATACTATGGATGTACTATTTGTGACTGCAGGGAACTTTCTTGATCGATTTCGCAATGTACTTCCCTGAAATAATTCGCAAAGGGATGTTTGAAACGTTTATAGCCAACACAAGAAGACTGTCTAATGTATAAGAGTTGATTATGTACCTAGTATAATACACTTACCACAGGGGAAAAACAGAGAACCGTTTTCAAAACCTTCCTGACACGGTCGATAAAAAACTTCCAGCAATTTTCCCTTGTATCTTGCAACCCTACCCCTTTCACCTCCGACCTCATACTTCCAATGATATTATCAACTTCGTCATCCGGAAGCAACTCTGCTATTTCTCCGGATGCAAGCATATCATTAATGAGGACGAGAAATGTTTCTTCTACTACCTGGGCATCCGTCATGAGGAACATTGTGCCTAGATTTTTCTGACCTGCTTTCAGATACAATGCTGCTAGATCCAGTCGTAAATCGGCAACACAATAGCCCTTCCGCAAGGTAATCTGAAACACGTCTAGCCCGGACAAGAAAGCAGCTAGCCTGGCCAAACTTTGCTTCCCGCTACCCCCAACCCCTACAAGAAGAGCATTACCCCTTGGGGATTCTAAAATCCTACTGATTCTGCAAATATAATTTACAGCTGCATCAAAAAGAACTAAATTCATAATGGGATTGAAATCATTGTAGGACTTAAGGGAGTCTACAAGAAATCTTTGGACGGAATTAAAATCTGTGACTGGCATGTACTTGGGATCCCCAGCACCGGAAGCGAAATGGAAGTATATCAACGGTTGAGCCAATATTGTTGCTTCGTCAATGTCCTGTAAGCAACGGATTCATCCTATTCGTTAGAACCATAATACTCTAATTATCAGGTAAAATTTGAACGTGGGTACAGTTTTTGAAAATCACCTCGAATTGTTTCTTGACTACATCCGAAACGAATTTCTGGTAAGTGTTTATATCCTTATCGTCCGTTAGTTTATCTCCGTATACCCTAGTACTTTCGTGTATCCATAGTCGAATAAGATCAACGGGTCCTTTCAAGCAGTCCCAGCTGCTGAACAAAAGCCCTTGGAAGACATTTGATAAATCCCTAAGGTTGAAAATGTAGTGGAACTTGACGGCGGTCGGTATGAAGGTCTGATTGATTTTGTAGTGCAAGCTTAAGGCTGCGTTAACAATCCCGGAGCACAATTTGTGAACAGGCCCATGCACAGGTATTTGCATGGAAATATGTTGCTGCAGTATCGTTCTGTATATCGTTTGTAAGGATTCCGAGCCGGGGAAACTACAGGCGAATATGGCAAAATGCCGCTGGAGACGAGGATTAATTGTGAAACTCCCAGACGTTGGATTCATGCAGGCAATGTATTGTACGTTGTGGATGTCCTTGAGCGTAATCTTGATTCGATCATACCAGTGTCCGTAATCTAGATGCTGTCGTATTAAGGTGTGCGGTTGGACCGTTTCATAAGCGTCTACCATTGGCATGTTCATATCGTCGATAAAGTAAATGAGCTTTTTACTTCCTGGAGGTCCGAAATTCCGCCCAGCTTTCTTCTCCAAAGGTTTTTCCAAAACTCTTTGAAGCATTTCTGAATATTCGAAAAATACTTGCTAACAACAATTTCCTGCAGGTGGAGTTTGAATTAAGTTGGCAAATAATCGGCTTTAAAGTATAGAGTATAGACGTACCTGAAGTGGTGTAGAAGTTGAAAGGCACATTAGAAACCATGTAATTATCGGATAGGGATCCAAGTTTGTCGTTAACTATCACAGTTTTACCCGAGCCAGCACTACCGACGAGCATAACCGGCGTCCCTCTTTCTAGGAGCAGGTCCATGAAGAAGCGAAGTCGAATTGTTTCCGTAGTGTGAACAAGCACAGCTTGCAAAGAAATATCTGGGTCAAGCTCAAATTTTGGCACAACGTCAGTCCAGGGAAGTAAATTCTTTGTTTCATTGTCAATAAAAACATCAAAAACTGTACATCCAGGGGGAAACTTGACGAATTTCCATTCGGAAATCCACCACTTGGAAAACTCAAGACGATAATCCACCAT
Source organism: Sminthurides aquaticus (assembly GCA_906901655.1). Lineage (NCBI taxonomy): Eukaryota > Metazoa > Arthropoda > Collembola > Symphypleona > Sminthurididae > Sminthurides > Sminthurides aquaticus. The sequence continues at coordinate 3,661,368 of CAJQTT010000001.1, forward strand.
CTGATCCAGAAATGTTCCAGATCCGTAAGCCCAAATGCAAGCGAAGACAAAGTAGATTTCGTACCAGTCTCGAGGACAATCTGCCGGCACGTTTTCTCGAGTAAGTAAAGCATCGAGCAAATTACATAAAAGTTGAATGTGATTGATTTCTAAGATGGGTACTATAGTTCGGAACCGGTTTCTTAAAGCTTCTTGCACAGATGGAATGTATTTATCGAAGAGAAGTAGAAGCGTTGATACTTCTCCAGCGTCAGTTCGTTCTGATAGCCAACTTGTCACGTACCTGTGATGTATGTAATATTATAATGTTAATAAGACCAGAAGGATATAAAAAGAAGCAGAGATGGAAAAATTTAGCATGTTATATATAACTCACGCATTCCAGCCTAGGTCCTGAGGGTTTAGGTACAAAATACCGGCGCGGGAAACGGTTGCTGGCGTTGCATTTCGAAGCGTATGAATTTCGAAGAGTAGTCTCATGGGTTTGGTGAGTGGGATCCGCTCATTGCTGGCCAATGTTAGCACTTTATTGTCGTCCATGACAGTGTTCAAAGATTCGATCCACATTGGGTCAATATCACCATCAAGAACGATCCATTTTGGCCCCTCAGCTGAAGAATTTGCCTGCTCTCTCATTAGTACGGAAAATATCCCTGCAAACCAGAAAACAGTCCAATGAAAACGAGTTAGAATTTGAATTCGTAACTCAAGCAAGGAGATTTCATCCATCAACTTACCATCTTTCCATTCCCTGGACGATGGATTAATAACTCCAAAGAGCTCATCGTTGGTCACAGCTTTAGGATTGAGGTCATCATAACTGGGTTTGAGTCCTTGATTCTGAAAGGTTTTGAACAAAGTTTTCCAAACTTTTGTCTTCCCAGTTCCTGCGTTCCCAACGATGAAGACGGAATGACGAACGTGGAGAATCTCTTCAAGCTGAACGACTTTCAGGAGGAAAGCTTCTTCGCATTTAAGTTTTAGCTGTGCAATGGCTTCTTTGATTATGTTTTCAAAAGCTGTGTCCCGTTTCCGGGGAACGTCTAAAGCTGGGAAGAGGTCTCCGATGAGGCCCATGAACACTGGTACGTCGTCGCTAACTATTTTAGGCATGTTGAAGTCCCTAAACGTTAGAAAATGAGTCATGAAATTATCTTTACACTCGCCCTTTCCGTTGTAATACTTGATGCAATATGATCAAGAATACGGACCTAAGGGCTCGCATCAGCACTTCATCTTCAGGTCTACCCGAGTCACCGCGTTTGAGGGAACCGGCCACAACCAATACAGATTTAATTGCTCGAAGACCCCAGTCGTAATGATCTTGCTTAGAGAGCAGTTCTTTGCAAAGCGTATACAAGGTGATGAATTTTCTTGCTAAAACCTTTGCATCTTGGAATCCTTCAGCGATAAGCATAATCTCACAAATAAGCTCGAAATCTGGTACAACCATAGCGCAAGGACGAAACAGGACTTTAAGGTTTTCGGGTAACTCTGAACGACCAGCATAGCCGGGATTCATTGTGATGAATATTCCCACAGTATCCGACAGCTTAATATCTTCGCCCATAAAATTAAATATTGCCTTCTTATCCTTGATTGCATCTTGAATGGATTTCACCTGGACGGCCACTACGGAAAGGACTTCCACCTGTCGGTAATTCAATTAAGATGTCCTTTTAAAAAAGAAATATTTTAAAAACCATGGAATTTAAAAACTTGGATGAAACTTACCGAGATTCTGTTGAACTGTAAATATATTTTTAATTACTGCACATTTTATTCCATCAAGAACAATACGCAGTGAGTAAATACGTAAAGCAACTAAAGTATAATTAGGTAGGAAACAGTAAAGAGGACTGAAGTGGAACTAAAGTGTTTAGTGCGTACATAAAAAAACAGCTATACTCTATAGGGTTCTGTTAAGCAAACTAAATATAGAATGAAATAAAATGTGCAGTAATTAAAAGTAATCCCAGGTAACCCGGAACAGTTGATGCACAGCTCAGTACCTCATCGAAACACTGAAAAGACACAGAATAATCGTACTTTTGTAGGTTTGAATTGACAAGACTCTGGTCACCAGAGATTCAGTGCAGCATTGATTCAACATTCAGATTCAGATTAGAATTATTAGCTACTTACACCCCAAGCGCCTGTCATTGCTAAACCCTTGAAGATACTTCCGATGGACCTGTAGTCCATTTGTTCGGAGCAATTGAAAACATACACCATCATGCCAAGGGCACGTCCGAGGTCCTTGGTTGTTTCAGTCTTTCCAGTTCCAGCAGGTCCTGCTGGAGCACCTCCCATTACTAAATGAAGGCTTTGCGTAAGCGTAATGTAGCAACGATCCGTTAAAGGAGTAATCACCAGCCTGGGAGTGTTGCCGAGGTATTCGTACCAGTAAACAAATTCCGCATCACAGATATTCGCATAACAATCCTGGTCCCCCCAGCGATGTCGAAGTTGGCCCTGCCACTGGAAAGCTTGGGATGTTTCTATTTTCAGTTGTATTAGCTTTCCAACGACGTCCCGTGAATGAACGTCGATCGTGCATATCGTCATGATCTTTTGTCGTTCCTGCCCCGTAAGCTCGCCGACGAGCATGCTAATGAGCGTGTTTAGCTGATTTACTTGCTTCTTGAAGTAATCCTTGAGGGCGTTTTCTGAACCATCTTCAAGTTCGGCGAAAGCACTATTCACTTCAGTTGTCCACCAAATCTGAGTTCCTGCTAGAGCAACCTGAGCGGGATAATTTTTTAACCATTCCTCTCTTCTACTTTTGGCGTACAGTTTCACCTGTGGAAAATAATATTCACAGTCAAATTATGATAACTGAATACGGTAAAGACAATTATGGCACATCACCACTACTTACACCAGTCATCAGGGAAAGCCTTATTGTCAGCCGCATCATATATTCCAGTTGGCCCAGCCAAGATTCCACAGCACCAGTGCAATGACAAGGTTCACTTAAAATAACAATTTCTCCATCCTTGGCTTTCATAGAGTGGGCAACTTTGGTTTGCTTCTCGTTTTCAACCACAAATACCAAACCAGCGAGGGAATCGAATAATTTAGTCAGATGTCTGCTAACTTGTGACGGTTCATTCCCGCTAGACAGGATATCTAGCAAATCTGAAGATGAAACAAAATAAAACCTAGGGAAACTTAATCGCTTGGTTTCCAAGTAATCTGCTAGTGCTTTCTCGCAGAGGCTAAGCTCTTTTTGAACGTTTTCCAGGGCCGGTAAAATTGAATCTTGGTTGGTGCCCTCCAATACGTTAGTAGTTTTGTACATGTGTTCCAGAGTTTCCTGTAAAGACATGCTAATTGTGGTATTAAATACATTAAACTAATGTTCCTTAATTAGAAATCAGGAAGATGAAGTTTTTTATCGCATACAAGATGGCGTGATATGAGAGAAAGAGATGAATCCACCCCACCTTAAATTCCTGGTCGGTTCGCTCAAATCTAGCAGAATCTTCCGGTAAGTTCCTTCGTATATCTTCTGTAGTTTTGAATATAGATTCCAGGTGGCACCACGTTCGTTGAACTTCCACTATCGTCGACAGGACCTGCAACACAATGTTCGCAAAGTTATGTTCATTTCAGTAATATTTTTTTGTTTGAATTAGGGCTTGAAAACTTTGATGGACGTTACACAAGTTTGAGTTAAAGGTTTGTAAAATGTAGGAACGCATTTGTGATTAACTACCGTTTAAAATTCATTGTGTGTATACTTGTGCACTTACGTTATCCGCTTGGAGTAGTTTCTTTTGCCAGTAATCCACTTCCTCTCTAAAAAACGCAATGTATTTGCTCATGGCAATATTTTGAACCTGTACTTGGTTTTCTTCCAGGACCTCGATGAGCTCTTCGGATGGCTTTATCAGCTTTGTTCCCGTTCGAGAATGAGTTTCATAATCATATGCCATTATGGCCCATGTTGAGTGGAGTTCCCTGAGGATTTTCTCCATTGAACTTTCCTTAACGGCTTTATCAACAACATTTTTAACTTCCTCTTCATAATTGTGTAAGCTCAAACTGTATAAGTTTGCTAAAGTGGTGTCATCATCTTTGACAAATTTTTCTATGAGTTTTGGAATTAGCCGAGGTAAAATTTTGGTAGATTCCAACAGTTCTTTCCAATGTCTTCCTTTGATGCTCGGATTTTGTAGTTCTCCAACAGATTTGAGGGAGGAAATAGTATTTCGAACGAGCGACTCTAGATTCTGGTAGAGTTGCCAAAATTTAACGTCTTTGTCCATGGCTTTGACTTCTTTCGCCATTCGTTTGCATTCCATATCCATGCTTTCCGCATTTATAGTTTTCCAAGGAGACATTTTCCAATCTTCTATAGTTCCTTCGATGATTTGCAAATAATCCCATAATCCCTTGGCCAATCTTATCTCTCGTCGACACTGTTTCAGGGATTTAGGATCTGGTACAGCTACTTCAAAAAGTTTTGCAGCATTGCATATTTCCTCATATTCCTCTTCCATTGTTGCAACGAATTTCTCTGCTGAATTTAGCTCATCGTATGGGAAAGGACAGTTGATGCTGAAAAGAATGAAGTTACTTTTAAGAAGTTTTACAAAATTAATTTGCAATGTACGATGAAGTAACTAAACTAATGCTTACTCAAAGAATGGAAGCTGAAGGAAAGTATCGCGATAATTAGTTTGTTTAATATCGAATTCATGTATCCTTTTCCTGATTGAGGATACTTCGTTTGCTTGAAGAGGGGCAACTTGAAGTTTGACGAATTGTGCTTGCTTTTTCAAGGCTGACCAAAGACTGGGAAGCTGTTCAAGCTGCATAAATACAGTTTCGGGTAGTTCGTAATCAAACCGTTTCAAAAGCTCAATGTACTCTTTAATTGGTTCAAACATGGCTTCCGTTGCGGGTGCCCTTTGTCTAATCTTATGAAGATACTCCATGACGGAAATAAGAGTTGGTAAGTCCCCATCTACTAGAGTTTGCTGAAGTCCAGTTGTTGTTTCGGTTATAAATTCTTCCAGGTCAGCTAGTCCGTTCGTAACGCTGTCGATGAGATGCTGCTTGAACATGTGACACCACTTTCTAACCGTCTTCCCAAGACCTTCTTTGAATGGGAGAAGATTGAGTCTGAACCAAGTGTCTAAAACGATTTCTGATTCAAAATCCTCAATTTCTTGAAGCATTGATTCAAATTTATCTATTGCTAACTGGAATTGCTCCAGGGTGGCAGCCTCTTCTGGAGAATCGTCGTCATCCATGTACGCATGCTTGTCTTCTGGTCTAACTTCTCTAATTTCTCCAGGTTTGGCCATGTTTCCAATCTTCTGCTCGTGGTCTTCTTCAAAAATGTAATTGTATCTAAAAGATTAAACAGTTTTCATGGTGAGTTTTGGGAATTAAAATCAATTATCGAAAAGGAGGTTTGAAATAAGCGAAAAAATCGTTAGCGTTGCTTACTTGTCAAATTTTTTAACGTATTCTGTAATCTCTGCTATCACATGTTTAACGCGTTCCATAACTTCGTCCTTCATGTATTTTAATTCTTCGTTTTCCTTTACATCCTCCCAGTAAGTTTCAGGGCGGGAAGAAGCACCATCATCTTTTTGTGGGGGGCCAGTGATAGGTCCTGGTTTTTGGACCATATCAGCTTGTTCAAAAATCGTATCACATATTGTTCTCACAGTCGTTAAGAATCCTGCTCCTTCAATTTCTACCAATGGAGGCTCATAGTAGACACCGTTGTCATTAATGGACATGCGGATTTCAAGAAGTGGGGAGGGGGTAAGCGTAGGGTCCGTGTGGTCCACCAAAAATCCCATGCACACGCCAACGCATTTAGCAAGGCCAGTGGTTATGATTTCATCAACGCAGCATATATACTTACTCCAGCTTTCTTTCTCGATGCTATTATCGTTTAGTAGCTTGTAGTTTTCCTCCACTAGGGCGAGTATTTGCTCTGATGCGGTTTTAAGTTTCATAAACCTTACCTCTTTCGTTGGCCCGCCGATGGAGGTTTGATCCAATAAATGAAACTTGCTGTTCTTGATTCGATTAAATAGTGGGACGGAGTTCCATTTATTAATGATAATTTGGATTTGTTTCAAGTTTCTCTGGGATTTACTCAACCGCTCGTTCAAGTCTTTCGATGAACTTTCAAATGATTCTATAAAATCGTTAACTTTACACAAAGGGTCACCCCATTTCAAACAGGATGTTCCTTGTTGGACAAAAGCCTGAAGAGTCTGCAGACGTCGTTGAAGTATTTGAGTTTCTACAGCTGAAATATCCGTTTGAATTTCATTGTACCAACCACAAACACGGTTGAGGCGGGTGTAGAAAAGCCTGAATTTATCCTTGTTCCTGTAGCAGACCATAGCTCCCTCTGGGATTTTCCACACTGGTGTTTCACCTTCACAATGACGTAATAAGAGCAAGTATTTTACATCTTTTGTGGCAATTTCTAAACTAAAGTTGTAGTTCACTACAAGACCTACTGCCCGGTCGTGAATGAGTATGGCTTGGTTTAAGTAATTCCGTGCGGTTACTTCAATCTCAGTCGCCCATTCTTTGAAGGTGGCGGATTGGAATTCGTTCATTGTAGCTAGGAAATTATGGTATCTTTCCATCAAGTTGGCGCCAGGTGGCTCCTCCTGAATAGGTAACTGAAGTGCTTTAAATTGATATATGGAAGAATGAAGACGGTTTTTCATATTCTCCGCCCAGTGGATTGAAGCGGAGTAGGGGGGCATACCAAACTGAAGCTGCTTTCTCTTGGAGACGTTCCTTGTGAAGCCAATGTGTTCATCAAAGAGTTCTTCAATGTGTGTAATCTCAGCGTCTATGAATTTCACATACGCTTCGTATTTAGGGGCAAAGTCTGCTTTAATGATGGGCCGTTGCAAAAGCGGGCCGAGGATTGTAATTAATTTTGCAGCTGATTCTGGGGTATGGCAGTCATCCATAGCTTGTAGAATAATATGGGATAGTCGGATGTCAATATCTTCAACTTTTGCCAAAAATAGGTTCATGTCCACGTCAAAGGCAGTTTCTTCTGGATCAGTGCAGTCGTATAGAACGGCAGAGAATTTTTGATAATAATCAATAAAGTCCTCATAAATCTCAATGATTTGCCCACTAAAGGTTCGTCCTTTAGAACCCCCCATTTCAACTTTATCCAGCTTTGACAGCTCAACTGCGGTGGAGAAGAGGTGAGATAATTGGTTAATCCTCTCGAGGAAGGAATCAAATCTATTGAATATCATGCTAGGTAAAAAGTCCCACTCTTTCACAGCATCATCCTCTTCAAAGTAGTGGCTGATGTTAGTTCGATGGCAATCATAGAGTATTTTAAAATCCTGCAGGGTTTCCACAACAGCAGCAGCTTTCCCCAACCCTTCCTCGGGCTCTGCTTGGAATATCAAGCTTCCTCCCAGGTAGGATTTTGCCATATCGATTATCAAATTACACACTTCTCTGAAAAGAACTATGATCCTGGAGGGTGTTTGATAGAAGGGAGAATAGGCCCATATGAAGCATATTGTGTGCATCATGTTGCGGATGAGGGGGAAGACGGTATCAATTGTTGCGGCTTGCATAAGGTCAAGGTGTTTTCGCAAGGGTTTGAGGAATCCGTTGATGCTCTTGGCTTCATTAAGGTATGCAAAAACATTGCGATGGATAGTGGAGAAAGCCAGGTGGTAACTAGAGTCTACGGATTGAAGGAAATCCGCAGCAAACTTGACTTGCTCCGAATTAAGTTGGTCGTAGATACATTGAAGATCATCTACACGCTCTTCCCAGAAAATGAGCTCAACAATAGGAGTTGGATGGCGTCCATTGTCAAAGGCTTTGCTTGAATCCCGATGAATTACCTCAGAGACGTGCGCACTCCATTTCACAACTAGGGATTCGATATCTGATTTTAATTTTATCGACGTTCCGTTCGTTACTTTTGCCCCGTTTTCAGGCGTCAAGTCAGGTGGGAGTTGGAGGTAAGTTTTTCCTTTAAGCAATCCCACAACTGTTTGCAAAACTCCAGAAACGTCACGTGTTTGCTCCCGGCAGTCTAATACAACGGCATCTGGCCATTTATTGTCTCCAAGGATTCCGTTGATTACGGGGATTATAATCTGAAAGAAAAGAGTTTCGTACACCAGAGAGCGCTTCTTACGCGTAGTGATTGCCGAGCACGCCATAGTATTGCAATGCATTCATGAAAATCCTGCGACTTACCTGCTGGAGCGTTATTACCAAAGTCTCTATGGGATACTGAGACAAGTCACCGTAGACAAGAGTATCCTTAAACGTTGTCTCCTCTTTATTTACTAGGATAGGGAATTTTTTAATGAAAAAACAAGATTTTGTTTTCAGTGTTGCAGTGTATGATTCGGAAGCGCTAAGAATCCCGTTCCCACTCAAGGTGAATGTTATCATCTAGAATTTTGTTTACATGTTGATCATGTTAGAAATTTAACTATGATTGTTCTACGCATACCATGCATGGAAAAAACACGGAAGTGAAATTCAAAAGGACAAACTTACAAGCTTTTCAGGATTGTCCAGGAATTCGTTGACAATTATCCGATACTCGGCTGTGGAAAGAAGCTTGATCCATTTATCAACTTTGCATCGTAGGGAGCGAGTCACATATTCAAATAAGAAATCTAGCCTACAATCCTGGCCGAATTCGTACACTTGTGAATTCTTCCCACTTTTTTGATTCCCCCCTGTAGGCATCGTTTCTTAGAAGCCGTTGGTCTTCCTCTTTTCTCCCGCTCCTCTGTACCAATGAACCGGGCTGCTCCCACCTGACCGCAGGGTGACGGAGGTTTCCAAAATAGTCACACTTTCCCACTCGATCCTACTAGCCCTGTATTTAGGAAGCGGATGAGGTGTACAACCCTCCAATTTATGCAACGATTAGGATGGAGACGCGAGGAACACCTTTTGCTTATTTCACCTCGAAGACACGTGAGCTTTTGAGAAGCGGGGGAGAAAGACGGCAGACTTTGTTGCCGGTGAAAAGGTTGGGAGAAAATCTTGTAGGATTCTCGTGTTGTCGAGATTGAGATTCGTGTCCTAGCCAAGACAATTTTTATTTATGAGATATCCCAGACTGCTTGCAATCATGCAAATCTCAGCTGCACTCACAAACTTTGACGTGTTCCAGTCATTTACCGATATTATCTAACCATAACCTATGCGTATGTTTATGCAGATATGCATGCTACATTTGAGAAATCTAGCTTGCTTTCACCTCCCTTCGAAGAGGGTGTAAAAGGAAGCATGTGCAAGATTACAATCGCTCTGAATAGAGCTTCACTGCTGATGGGCAGGAATTGATGAGAAGAGAAAGTAGGTGGTGAAAGCAAGTCATTTCTCGGCATTTTTAAACAGATTATCCCAGCGTCTTCCGTGTACCACGTTACTGTATCTATGTTTCGGCTAAATTACAGCAATAATTCGTACCCGGAAACTAACGCATCATCATCAATCCAGCATAACCTAGATAACAAGTGAGCATGTTTACTCATCTAGACAGTGAATTTTCTTTTGCAAATGGCCCATCAAAACTATCACTATGAGCCACAGTGGTTAGTTGAAAGGGATAGCTGAGGGAAGAATGTGCGGAACATCATTCCGGCTTTCCTTTAGCATTATTGCTATTCACAATTGCATGCTCAACTACAATTAGGGATAGCCATGAAAATCAGTATGATTATTCCTCGCTTTCACCTGACCCTGTCCCAGCAAAATTCACATCAGCTCAGCGGGATTATTCCATTATTTAAGCAAAAGGTTAAAACGTGAACGTACGAAGCTTTCACTCTTGTGACAGATAAGAACAATGTGTCTTGCCACTGATTTGTTGACTTGTTTTTACTTAACTCTGTAATTTAATTCCCACCTCAATCACATTATACACCTGCTTGTGGGCTACATCTATACATGCACAGATATATTCGAGTGAGTACTTTCTAAATATTTTAAATAGAAAACTTCATTTTTACGTACATGGCAAGATGATTAAGATGTAGCAGCTGATTTCCGAGATGCAGTAAAACGATATAAAAGGGATATTAACGGTGAGGTGGGACAAACAACAGAGGAGAAATAGGAGGAGAGACGTGTGCGTTTGAGGTGGGCGACGCGCTCGGAGAAAGTTGCCGGACAACGTGGAATACTTGTGCATAGCTTCAGCTTGATCTTTTTCCATTGCTTTTCTTGCATAGCATGTGAGAAATGTTTGGTTGATGTTTTTGGATGCTTTCTGATTTACCTAGGATAAGATGGAAAGAATTTCCTCAGTTTGAGAGCTAAAGCTGGAATTGAGATTGTGTAGGAGGGGTAAGAAGATAAATTGTTTGATAGCAGTAACTTTATCGATTCTCTTTCTCCATCTTTTCCTCTCTCCCTCCCTCAAGCTAAGCTCTTCTCTTAGTAGTCAGGTACAAGTCACGAAGGGGTGTATGTTAATCTTTTTCCCTCTGTGCTCACACCTCATCCTGAAATTAGGATCAATTTGTCAACCAGATCGCGCCATTCAGGCTTATAATGTTACTCGGAACCATTTACAATCCATTTCCATTATCGAATTACTTTAGTATGTATGCATTCACAGGAGTAAAAGCGCTCTGGAATTTACAGGTTCGACGATAATGCTACTATAAACACAATCTATTTTCATCCGTTTTTCTGTTGTCTAAATGAGATTTTTGCACGGCTCTATTGAGAAATTACAGTAGTCCAATTAATTTGCACACTCGTTCTACAGATACAGATACGGTGACTGGAGAAAGCAGTTTTCACTATGTCAGCCGGCCCTAAAGTAAATATAACGGTATCGGGAAAGTGCAGTAGATTGGTACAGTGGATCTGCGCTACAAGTTTTAATACCGTTGCAACAAATAGGATGGAGAAAGTTGCTTTCACCGTGGCATTTTCATGCAATTCTTCGATTCATTCTATGGCCACATTTCCCACGACATAGTTGCGCAGTTTGGGCTGATTTTTCATCTTTCCCAGCAGTCATTAACTGATATTCAATTACAGGGAAGAAACAGTCAGTGAAACCGGGGCATGTTGGGAGAGGGGTGTTGAAACTTACAGAGCTCAATGTATTGATTAGGTTGGGGACACGGAGCTCAATTGAGAGAGTAATTGAGGGCATTTTCGTTCCGATTGGTATTGTTTGTATTGGCTAGTATTCCAGGGGAGGGACAAAAGGGGTCAGGAGAGACGGGGTATGGATATAAGTGGACGTTGGGATCACGGGTGAATAAATTTCATGGAAGATATTTTACCACAAGCCTGTACATTTCGTACCTGGATGGATAATCATTGTAATTGTTTATATGTATTGACTGAATAGATAATAAGATGAGCGGGAATACGTAAGAAGGTTGGAGGATGGATTTGCAAGTAGCCCGCGTAGAATTCGCAAGCTCTCTTTATCTTCCTAAGAGGGACGGAAGGAAGGAGAAGAGAAACTATTACTAATATTAGTTCTACATTCCAATTATTATTCATGGTTTGGATTGAAGGCAAGCTGGACGCGGAGTGTCATGCCAAGAGCTTGTATTGTGCACGTCAGCTTCAAGAGAGTGTCTCTCTTGTCTAACTAAGGGTCTATGAATTTTTAAAGAGTCGGAAAGAATTATTGAACGTCGCCGATACAAGCATGGTTGAGCTTCCGTGCAAAACGCTTCCTCTACGTCCCACTGGCCAACTACGCCAGAGAGAGAGAGAGAGAGAGAGAGTGGGCAATAGGATGAAAACACTTGAGGACAAATGATAGTATCGAGAGCCGATACTGGCATTAAACTCTTCTTAAACTGCCTCATCGCTTACTCGTCTTGTTACCAACTCTCCTCGTTGCGAATTCGGTTAGGGTGCATTTGTTCAGTCCGATTAAAGAGTTTTGAGTAGAGGAGTCCCGCAGTTTGCGTTCCCTTACAAGCCCGCAAAAAGCGTCTTTAGAACTATCATGGGGTTTTAGTTATTTTGTGGTGAATACAAACTATTTTGCCTAAGGAAGCATACGCTCAAAATTCTGAGCAACCATGGGTCGCTCTACCAGCTCCGGGATTTATTTTGTTTTCATCGTTTTTTTGGCCACCGGCAAACTTGTTTCTGGAGCTACGAAAATCAATTTCTGTAAGTTTAATTTTTTTATTCTTTGTTTCTATTTTGGACCCTTCATTGGTCCCTGGAATTCGCCTAGAGAATTTACCATATCGGTGGTTGCTAGCCCATTATTTCTGAACTATATATCCCTCGTAATTTATTTCTAAATAATCATAACAGTATTTCTGAAGGTCGCCGCCAGAAATAAAGTACATAAAATATTTGTGAAGAGACGATCATTCAGTTAACTTAGATTGTTTTATCAGTTTATTTCGTAACTTTAACTCGTATACTTTTTTCAGCTATACTTGTATACTTGTCTTTGTTGTTTCTTCAAGGCAAATATATAAAATGAATCGTAATCGAGAGCAGTAGGCTGGCTTGTGCATTTTTTCCCAATTAAGAGATACGGGAGAAAGTACCTCCTTTTTTGGTAGGGTAGGCCTACAATACAAGATAGAAATAATACATGGTTTCTGGTACGCCGGGGGCGAGTTGACACAATTCACCGTGGGTGAAAGAAGTGAAAGTCGTGTGAATGCTTGAAGACAGCGTAACATTAAGCAGCGCTAATCCACCGTAACGGACCACATAGTCGAGGAGGGTATTGGAGAATATCATTTTCAGCTTACTTGCACTTACGCCTTGTATCCTAGGAGACGAAAACAAACCTCATTAAAAATGCAAGTTGTACAAGGATTAGGGTCTTGCTTGCTAGCTCGAAGCATTTCGAGCTCTTCACACATGACACAGGAGCATAAGGAATGTCCTCGTTATGTCTTGAAGGTGATAGGGAAGTTGATACAGAAGAGAAACTATATGGTCACCCTTTAACTAACCCTCAACTACCACCATTACGCTTTAGCTTTACATGGCGTACTCAAGATATTACGTGCAATAACTTTATGATGCCCTTCTTACCGCGATTATTTCCTTCCTTAAGAAACACAATACTTGCTATCCGTGTCCTTGAGAAGAGGTGTTTTGCCCTGCATTATATGATAGGGCAGAGTATTTAATGCTTTTACCTAATGGAATTATACAATAGAATAATTTCGACTACACTTTCTTTTACTTTCCCTGTCCCTGCTTCAATTCTTTGATGGTAAACTATATATGGCAAGTAACCTTGGAATACCAGTGTAGTAGACTCGTACTACCAATCGGATATTATGCAAACGGATGTTAATGCGGCATGCGTTAATTATAACCTTACTAATAGCGCGTTTTGGTCAAGTCAATTCTACTTTGTTAGGATTACCAAGGTGCAGTAGGGGTTGACTGCTTGGGTAAAGGACTGAATTTTATGACATAAATTGTATTGTTTTACTTTTTCAGTATACTTTTACGAAAAAGACGCAGATGCTATGAGAGCGGAGCATGCCAAGGAATTTGTGAACCAAAATATGGACAAGGGATTGAAGTTTGACGTGGAAGTAGGTAAAATCTATCCAATTCAATCCCCTACAAATCAAACGGATGCTACAAGCTTAATAGAGAGAAGTACGTTATTTTCCTCTGGTTCATAGGAATAAGATTTCAATATTAGGTTTAACCAGTATTAACTGCTTGTACGCTGTTTTAAATCTACGACAGTTTGCGGAGAAGTTGACAAAGCTTTCGCTGCGCCGGAAGAGGAGAGACCAGACTTTGCCTTGGATTTCACCAGGCAAGGTATCCCATCTGAAGCAGTGAAAGTTATACTGAAGACAATGAAAATTGCCACAATTGCAGGGACGTTTGGTCAGGACAACGATGTCAGGTTGGATTTAAATGAGTTACTTCATCTCAAAGGAAGCAACTATGAACTTAATTAATATAAATAGAAAGCTGATACATTTCTTACGCATTGTTAATTTGCCCACAGAGAATGGAGAGACTTGAATAACGACGAGAAGAACTACCTCATCCAGATTTCGCCGCCGGCGGACATCTTGATGCAGTCAGTACGATCAATAGTAGATAAACAAAACATGACGAGCGCTGTAGTTCTCTTTGATGAATCCCAATACGGTGAGATATGACAAGCATCAGTAATGGGAGTAGAACTAGCAGAAATTTTGCAGGAATAACTGTGTGTGTGTATCTGCCAATTTTTTGCAGAAATGTATCATAAATACAAGTCACTACTTCAGAACATGCCAACGAGACATCTACTAACGAAGATTGAAAAAGGAGAAGAAAAGATCCGTGCTCAAATTGACAGACTTGTTCACGTGGACATTGTAAACTTCTTCATCGCAGCGTCAGCAAATCAGATAACAGAAATTTTGGCACAAGCATCCGGTAACTTTACGGATGGTCCATACTTTAGCGACGAATATGCTTGGTACTCCTTTTCAATGGTATGACAAAAGGGTATAGCTAGAAGCGCGATAATCGAACCGAGATTTCCTTAACGTAACACCGCATGCTTTTCTATGTATTTTTGATTGGCTTGTATGGGTTGATCCCATAACAGGAACCTCTTAGTGATGCAGCTACCATAAGATGCACGCAGTGCAGTATACCCGTAACGCTTGTTCACCTCAGCCCCATCTTGGATGAAACTCGAGGCGGGCCGCAAAAGGACTACATGAAGCAGCAGACTAATAAGGAGGGACTGAATCCGGAATCCATATCAGACTTCTTCTACTTTGATTTGGCGGTGGACGGGATTGTGGCAGCGGGGTAAGTGTATATAAAAGCAGGCAGGTGTATGAAAAAACTCTGAAAATATAAATGTATGAACAAGGTTGCCTCTTGCATAGACAAACCAAAGCTAAAGCTTCAAACAACAGAATATCGTTAGCAACTCCAATGTCGTGTGCCAACTACAAGGTGAATTCAACAACGAATACGGAATCACTGAGTGTAAACCTCTATCCGGAACTAGTGAAAGCGGCTGGAGACGACTTCCTTCCTCTTAAAATCCCACCGGAGCATGTAAACGGACGGAATTATCCGGAATTCAAAATGCGGATTGACCGATTTCTCTTTGACAAGAACTCGGACCTTCCTACGGAGAAGCAAGACATTGGGATATACACAGCTGGTTTTAAAGAGAAGGATGCCGTTGAGTTCAACACTGGGAAAGATCTTGTAGCTCACTTGGCACATACCGTGTTCCGTATTGTCACAGTTGTGGTAGGTTGTTAGCAAAAGGAAGTTGGAGAAAGCTGGGATCTAAGTTAATGTGTAATGCGCAACTGGTTTTCCTTTACCTCACCTTGCAGCAACCACCATTCGTTTACAAGAACGACAGCTGTGTAAAAAACGAAACGGATAAATACCATCACTGTTTCTATGGTTATTGCATCGAGTTGCTGGAATTTATCAGAAATGACCTCAAGTTCAACTACACCATTCGGGAAGAGCAGGACTATGGTTACATGAACGAGACTTTCCCTCACGAATGGAATGGCATGGTTAAACAACTGAAGGACAGGGTAAGCCCCATGCTTCACTTTCCCTGCTTTCACCGCTGCATGACTTCCTGTTTGTAAGATCACTTTCATTTACGATCAGCCGCATTTTTCATAAAATTTTCTCTCCACCTTCCAGAAAGCAGACATAGCACTCGGAGCAATGTCTGTAATGGCTGAGAGGGAAAGCGTTGTGGATTTTACAGTACCTTACTACGATCTTGTCGGAATATCTATTCTTATGAGGAAACCCAAAGCTACAACCTCTTTGTTCAAATTCTTGACTGTCTTGGAAAATGATGTATGGATGTGTATCCTTGGAGCATACTTCTTTACGAGGTTCGACCGCACCATTGCATAACGCTTAGGTTATTTTGCTTACATTGCATTGACTGGAACATTCTAATTTTGCTTATAGTGTCCTTATGTGGATCTTTGATCGCTGGAGTCCTTACAGCTACCAGAATAACCGGGAAAAATATGAAGACGATGAGGAAAAGCGAGAATTCAATCTTAAGGAATGTCTCTGGTTTTGCATGACTTCTCTGACCCCTCAGGTAAAAAAATAGTCATTTTTTTAAAGTTGATACTATGCAAGCTGAAAACTTTCACTTGCACGTGAGCGTAACTTAACGTAAAGAACGTGCTTTTAGGGAGGTGGAGAAGCTCCAAAGAATTTGTCGGGCCGTTTGGTAGCCGCGACGTGGTGGTTGTTTGGATTCATTATCATTGCCTCATACACTGCTAATTTGGCTGCTTTCTTGACCGTGTCCCGTTTGGATGCTCCCATTGAATCTCTGGATGATTTGAGCAAACAGTACAAAATTCAGTATGCTCCACAGGAAGGGAGCTCTGCCTGGATCTATTTCGACCGAATGGCACACATTGAGCACAAGTTCTACGAGTAAGTCCGAATGTTCCGCTGCTGTTTAAACCTTATTGTTCCAGGGAACGTTTGTAACAAAGTAATGGCAATGCCGTGGATTTTGTAGAATTTGGAAGGATATGAGCTTGAATGACAGTATGAACGACTACGAGAGGTCTCAATTAGCCGTATGGGACTACCCGGTAAGTGACAAGTTCACAAAAATGTGGCAAGCCATGCAGGAAAATGTACCTCCAAAATCGTTTGAAGAAGCCATTGCCAGAGTGAAGGGAGATGATAAGAAAGAAGACGGATTCGCTTTTCTCGGTAAGCTTCTATCTTGGTACGTCTTGTATTCCTGGATCAGAGTACAAGATGTAATTTCATGAAACTCAAATCGTTTGCTCAATTTTGCCAACGAATCCGACTGCGTGACAAAGTTAACTGAACATTTCTACATTTATAAACATTTTTATACACTTGTCACACCAATCAACACTCACAGGAGAGGCAACTGACGTTAAGTATCAGGAAACGGTTAATTGCATATTCAAATCAGTCGGTGAGGAGTTCTCTCGTAAGCCGTACGCTATAGCTGTGCAAAAAGGTTCGCCGCTCAAGGAGTCCTTTTCACATATGTAAGTTCCGGGCTATACGATACAATCCAATTATACATATGCTACGTTGATTTTACACCACACTAAGACACTACAGCAAAAGATTACTGAGTGAATTAGACAAAGGCCATATTTGACAATGGCCTTCCGCTTTTGAGAATTTGCAACTGAAACACCACTTATTGCGGTGTGCAGGTGCTTTAGTAACTTACGTGTTTTCGGATCTTTGATTACACATGTCTTCCAATTCTTGTTACACAAAACGGTGTGAGAAACACACACCGCATCACATTCACACCGAAACAAACGATTATCACAGTCTCATCACACTTGTAACACTACTACAAGCTTTTTTATGTATTTAAATTTCATAAACACATTACGTTGAAAATAGGGAATGTAAGCTTATAACCGGGAATGTTATAAAGCTAGCTGCATGTTGGTTGTATCGGTTATGAGAATTGGTTACGAAAGCATGGATTGTAACGAGGCCAAGTTCCCTTGTGTAGGTGACGCCACGGATATAAGGTACCAGGCCATGATTAGCTGCGATGTTCAAATGATTGGAGAGGAATTTTCACGTAAACCCTACGCTTTAGCAGTGCAACAGGGCTCACCCCTTAAAGATCAATTAAACGATGCGTAAGACTAATTCGTTTCCAACTATGACCGTATTTTACGTGTATTTCGCTCTTCACTGCAAAGCTTATCGTTGTTGCACCTTCCCAGAAACTGGGACACTACATTAGAACAGTAAAGTTTGCTTTGGGCACGTATATTATGCAAGAGATCAAGGCTCAACGTAGTAGTAATGTACCGCGGAGAATCAGCTGCTAACTTGATTTTTGAACTGCGATGTATCCGAAGGATCCTGAAACTTCTGAATCAGCGTCAGTTGGAACAACTGAAAGAGAGATGGTGGAATGAAAATCCGTTCAAGGCTCAAGATTGTCCTAAAGATGACAACCAGTCAGATGGAATCAGTATCCACAATATTGGTAAGGATTAGTGGTTTAGTACGAGAACATTCCTTGCTTTAGATAAGAATTACTTGAATCCGAAACATTCTGAATAGGTGGTGTATTCATCGTCATCTTCGTGGGTATCATAATGGCATGCTTCACGCTCATATTCGAATACTGGTGGTATCGTAAACGTAATATTTCCGAGGAAATGGCTGAAATGGCCCTGCCGGCACCCAAGGAGTTTGCTCCACAATCATTCAACGCAGAGCGTACGGATTATAACACGCAGTATACCAAGTAAGGCCGTGTAGAGACTGATGATTATAGCGTAACACGCAGGATATCATGGAGGTAATTTCTACACTATTCATTTTCAGACCACCTGGTCGGACTGACCTGCCTACTATCGAAAATTCTTGGTGATCCTGCATCCATGGACGGTAGAAGAAACGTACCAATTGTAACTAAATGGGTAAATGTTGTAAAAGCGCAAAGTACCTTCACTACGCAAAAGTTAAACTACAGTATTTAACAAGAGCTTACACAAAAAGGGATGTGCGGAAATTAGAAAATCAGAGCCAATTTAATAGAGAATCTATATAATTTCACTGATCATCTTGAAAAGATCGACTGTTTATTCGACACTTAACTTTTCATCTACGTTTCCAGAAAACAAATCAAAGTTAAAGCTGCATTCTTAGATGGAAGTGATGGACCAGATGTGCTAACTTTTTCCTCGTTAGGAGCTAGCTTGAGAAAATAATAAAGTACACTATATGGTTTTAAAAAATCAGTTGCTTGTTTCAGCGCTATGAACGAGCTTGCCTGACAGAATTTTCTATTAACATTCTACTAGTTTCTAAAGTCTACAATAATTGCTCCGTTGCGGACATAGAGAATTCAAGTAACCGCCAAGCGGCGCGGGGATCGAGTTCTGTTCTATCCCTACAAAGAACCCAAGCGTGATTAACTCTTAATACTTTTTCTGGGTCGCCCTCTACTATTTTTCCAACTGCATCTCTAACTGTTGAAACCTGAAAAAATCATACGGAAATGAAAACATACACCGTCATAAGATTTTGTAAGACAATAGATAGTCCGGTGCATTATTACGGCACGTTAATTTGACTTACCATTTGAGCAGTAAATGTAATGACTAGAACGGGACCTTGCTCCAACATTCGGCCCATAGCTAGGTCCACCGACGATATGTCTAGTATCTTAGATTCCAATTTTAACCCTTTCTGTTTACATACATCTATTGGATGTGATATTACGGCGTATGCAGTGTCGTAGCACCAATCTCTCAAAATCTGTAATCAAAGACAATATCAATGGATATTTGACGATTGCAGAAACACAGGGGTTCTACCGTATGTTTGCTCAGTTCTGCGTGGCGAGAAAAACTCAAAACCGTTCTTCTTTCCACTAGTCATTTCTCGGCTCACAAGCGTTGCAGCGTCAAGCGGTTTGCATTATTGCATAGCTGAGGTCTTTGTCTCTCTTTCAGTTTAAGTTTAATGTCCATAGGTCAAAGGGTACGGACGCTACGAATTTTATACTGAAAAAAGTCATTTTTTCTGACTAAGTTGACCTCAGGCGCTGCAATGGCTGCACCCTTTGACCTTTAGACATTAAACTTAGACTGAAAGAGAAACAAAGACTTAAGCTACGCAACAATGCAAACCGCTTAACGCTGCAACGCTTGTGAGCTGAGTAATGATCGAAGAAAGGCAAAGATCCCTCTTTTTCTCGCGCTCGCAGCGGTGGAGAGAGAGTGGAACAAGTGCGATGCTGTGCTGCGATAGGCAGACGGGACGAATCGGAGTATGTGATAGGTTGAAAGAAGCCCGCGAGATATTCAAACGCAAGCAGAACTGAGCAAACATACGGTATATCAAGCATAAACAGTTATATACGTATCGTGGCGGACTTACATCCATTTCTTGACGACATATCGCCTCTAAAACATTGGGAATGATTTCTTTTTCACAGTACCGAAGAAAACTTTCCTTTTCAAAAGTTGGATCTAATGTCATAATTTCAGTCAATACATCTGAAAGTTCCGTTCTTTGGAATAGACCTCCCATAATATCCGAAACCTAGAATCAAATTCGATTAGGTTGGCATGCCTTGTAACTGTAATAAAACTTCCCATTTTGAAATAAATCCTTACCCTATTCGTCAACACTCTTGAAGCTCTGATGACTGCATTATCACTTTCATCATACTTGATTTTCCAATCCAACATCTTATGAACGTATGGATTTTTGTCCTTAAAATTTTCCCAACTTTGATAAAACCTAGAAACGAAAATATGTTTACACCCTTAAGTACTCGATATTGGTTCACGTAAATCATAAGCCGTAAATCATTTACTTGGAATCTTTATGTAGCTCAAGGCCCATTGCACTGTCATTCGGAGTGATTATTTCTTCTTGTACATTAACTGGATGTTCCTGCCGCTTACGCAGTTTAACAGGCGGCCTGTAAATCCGGTCACCGTAAGTGCTTTCAACAATTTCCTCTCGAACTGCAGCGGCAGCTCCTGATACGGCCCTATAAGTATTTGTACTAGCCAGTTTTGCCCCTGTGTCGGCTACGGTTCCGACTACATTCTGCGCTTGCTTCCCAAGTTGACCAGTTACAGCTCCTGTAGAGAAATAAAAGGATGATTGGAAATAACGAACAAAAAACTCGCCAACCTTTTTATTGATATACCGAAAGCTACCTGCTTTTCTCACAAATTCCGTCTGGCCGGCTTCCTTGATCGTTTCGCTGAGTTTGCCTTTAACAGAGCCCAACTTTTCTTTTAAAATTTCTGAACTCTTAGAGGCTTCGGATTCAACTATTTCAAATTTTCTACGGGCTTGCTTAAGTGCGTCCGATTGTTCTAACTTTTGTGCTTCTTCTCTAAATTTGTTTATATTATCCTTCATTTCGTTATTTTTAGAGAGCTCTTGTTTGAGATTCTCCAATATTTTTCCGAAAAATCCTGCCGGCTTCTGGGCATTGGAATAATGCCGTACCTGTAATTCATTTAAATCAATCTTAATTAAAATTACAATTCTTTCCACGGCATACATCCGAAACGCTTCTCATGATTCAGTCAGAACTTACACTGTATCGTTGGAAGCCATTTGCAAGCAAACGTGAAGCGTTATACATTTTAGTGATGTGGGTTATCCCGTTTACTATTGAAATACCCTACAGAAGCAAAAACAATCACATATTAATCTTTACAATTCCCAGGCGTGCCAATCTGACAGTAAGAGCTCGATTTTTTGGAAAAAATGATGCAATCCTTAAAATTAATTCTTAGTTTTTTTCTTTTAATACTTACCGATAATCAAGAACACGTTTTAGAGATTCCAAGGTATCGAAAGTCCGAAATATCGCTAACGGAACTCACACCGTAGTCACTTTCAAAGGCTAATCATTACACGGTGATTTATTAAGAACAATTTTTTTACAACAAAGAGTTGCGTAAAATTGGTCGATTATAGGTACAACAAAATTGAAAGCCGCACTCACTCATCAGATACTTCAACAACGTGCAATATCGTAACACGAGTTTCACTCAAAGGCTGAAGGTTGTGGGGATAGGTATATAACTTACAATATAATATAATCCCATTCTAAGGCATAATTTTAGTCTTCTCGCGCATGGGAATAGAAAGACATTCAAAAATTTGGCGGCGGCTGATCGATGCATGACGTAATGTCGGGAAGTTTAAGTTTCAATGGTCTGAATCTGAAGGACAGGTAAATTCTTCCTCAAGGCTAGCTAAAAAATCGTGCAGTATTGCAGCTAGGGGCACAATGAGAATCGTTCACATGGAGTCATAGAAGCTCTTTTCGAGCGCTTTTCGAATCGAAGTACCCGGGTATGATTAAGGCGTATAAAAGTGTTTTTGTAAAATCAGAATCTTAAATACATCGATCTCGTGTCTTAATAATCCATTCAGTTAGCGAATCCTTTCAAACAATAAGTATCTCCGATTTACATATATTGTTTATGAAATTACCAAATTCAAACTAGCCAGTCATGTAAGATTATACTGCAAGGTCTGTTTTTCCACTCAAATTGGTGCAAGTTGCAAAGATCAAAACCTGGGACGGTAAGGTTAAAAATTTGATACATGTTGTTTGAAAGTTCTGCAACGTTTGTATAAACTGTGATCACCATTTATTTCAGTTTGAGCCAACTCCACCAGCTCTTCCGTTGCCTGTTTTACCATGAACGGGGATGGACTGGATAAGGTTTTAGTGCCTGATGGGCATGAAGACTACATTGAGTATTACGTTTTTCTTCCATTAATTAAGTACAACGATACGGAAGAAACACTGTTCAAACTGAATGCTCTCATTCAATCATTGTCAGGAGATTATATTTGGCAGAAGGAAGGGGCTTCGCTTACAAAGTGCGACCTAAAGGCAGAGATCAGCGAAGAAAGTAAAGGAGCTAGTTCGAACGGTAACGATGACTCAATCAGACCCGCGGATACTGATAATTTGGTCTATCACGGTATTACGAGGTTTGGTGAGAATATAGAAGATGAGTGGTTTGTGACATGGATCCTGCTTCAGTTGACAAAGTCTTTACCGGACTCTGTAGTGAGGTATATATTGTTAAGAATAAATTTGTGTAGTCTTAAGGAGTTTCGTTTATAATGCTGGTTTTGATAACCGTTCTGGAATATAACAGAGCTGTAGACATGGATGGCGAGTACCTTCTGATCGAAGCTGCAGACCACTTACCCGCGTGGGCAGAGTCTGATTCCACATGCAGGAAGAGAGTAAGACATACGCGTTTGTAGTTATTTTTACTTATAGAATTCGTCTAATAGGCAGTTTTTAATTTTCAGGTTTATATGTACGACGGAAAAATTCATTTAATACCACTTAGCTTGGAGGCGAAAGGTGAAGGGGTGATTCCAAAGAAGTTGTCATCCATGGTTGAAGCCGTCCGTATAATTCGAGACCATCCTGATCTGACGATTGCATCCGAAATGATTCAAGCCTCAATTATGGAACGTATCGGCGCATATCCTGGAAAAATGCAAGAGACGTTCCACCATACTAATATAATGCTTCCACCTCTAGTAGGAGCTGTTTTGAATCGGAAACCGGAGCTAGTTGCCCCTATAGTGTCAGCCTTTTATTATAGAGATCCTGACCAGCTGAGTGTAAGTTGTGCAGAAAGCGAACGTCCCTGTACTGAGTTTGCATTGCAAACTTTAGAGAAGGTAAATGACTTGTAAATTTCTTCCGTAGGTTGCTAGACGAATGAAACGGACGAAACCTGCGGATGGTTTGGTAAAACGAAGGGTTCGATTCACTAAATGCCTATACGCAATGCTTTGCAAGCAACACTTTCGCCCGGATGTCAAAACAGGGTGGCCTTATCCTGTGCCTACGTCTCCTGAACATAAAAGCCATAGTTTAGGAGCAAAACTGGTATGTACGATATTATTCAGAGCGACTGGCCCGTCAAAGGGATGAGGTGATGATTAGGAAGTTGCTAAGTAATTGTATCTGCGTTCCCTTGCAGACGATAGGATTCGAAATTTTACTTATTTCTAAGTGTCGGAGTATTGCTGTTGCCTCAGCTTCCGCAAGCACACCGAAAGAAATACAGCTAGGGAAAAATTGGTCGCTATATGTAGAATCTCTCCATCAAACTGGATATTTCAAAGGATTTTTAGAAGATTCTAAGCCGTTCAACGTACTCTTGGAGAAGGCCCGAGAATTTTATATCCAAAATTTTGTCGAGAAGGACGTCGAACGGAATTCTACTGACGAATTAGAAAACATAATCGAACAAGTACAACATGATTTACAAGTCGAGTCCTCGGCCTTGGAGGGAGGGGCTGATGGGCTACCCGATGACGATGGTATACGTCGTTTAAAATTCCATAACCACCTTGTAAGTATGCAATCTAAATCTACTATTCCCTTATGTTTTCCGTTTCTATTTACAATGTAGACGACTCATGGATGGACCTGGATCCAGAAACATTTGAGGCTTTACTTCACAAAAGCTTCAAAACTGGAGATAAGGCACCCTCAAAATTAACACAACTCCCCGATAAGCTGAAAAAATTCATGGATATCAAGGCAGAAGTTGAAGGGGTAGACTTTAGCACGTAAGTACTATTATTAGCGATGATGGCACTCATTACTTTCATATCTAGCCAGGAATAGCTGGTCCTGACTTCACACTGTTTTCAGGAAAAAATTAAAACCTGGTGATGAAAGTGAGTTATTGGACCCCATGGATTTTCGTGCTGACGATTTTGTTTCTGCAATCGACAAAGTATTGGCGGGTATGTTCGAAATGTTTCAAACTGTTGAGAAAACAAAAACTTAGGACAAGCGTTGTCACACGTTTCTCCGCTATTATGACACCCTACATGATTTTTTTAATTGTATTTGATTTTGTTAGAATTGGGTGCGCCAGATAAAGATTGGGATGCCAGTGATGACGATGATTCATCCTATAGTGACGAAGAAAGCTTTGTCAAAGAAATTTCGGCAAAGCATCAATTCCAAGGAAAGAATTCAAAAATATTTGATATAATGAATCAGATGGATGAAGAGCTGAAAGGAACCGAAATCGGAAAGACGTTTGCTGATAATACCAAAGTGGATACGGATGAATTCGACGACGTAGAAGAATTTGAACCAGTTGATGTTGATATAAATGCTCTTACCAATATGCTCAAATCTCTACAGTCCCAGGACTTACCAACAGGGCCATCTACTAACCTATTTCGAAGTGTAGGGTTAGATATTTCTATGACGGCAGACGACAACGGCCCAACTACTAGTCGAAAAGCACGCAGTAGGAAACCACCCAAGTAGGAATTACGCTCGAATAACATTGATGCTGAAAATTGAAGCATTTTATGATGCATGGCATTCCGTAATTTAACCTCTGGTTCCTAAGCTATGTAACAGCATGTAGCTGTCCGTTATTTTTGTATCAATATGGGCTTCTGTTGCTTCTATCTGTAATTTCGTGGAAGAAAGTGTACATAACTAACTGACAAAATATGTATCTAAGGAATGTAATTTTGTTACAGGTAATATCAGATTTTATTACTAAATGAAACTATGCAATGTAATCACCAGGAGAGCTCCAAGTATTTAACACCCACAATACTTAGCTTTAAAGTTGTAATAATTTCATAGTAATCACATGAGTATGTAATGTAAATTTGTTGTGAGTACAGATCATACATATCAACATGTTGTGGATTCTTATCATTAAGTAAATTTACAGAACATTTACCTCTTGCGATCTTACATAATTCCAGAAATGTGCTTTTACTCGTGACATTAAATTCAGTCTAATCTAGAGTTTTAACAATATTAGAGAGAGAAGTCAAATCCTGCATTTAGTGTATGAAAATGCTCATTCCAGGTCGTCATTTTCGTTTTGTGCTAAAAGGTTCGTAAGCCTCTTTCTTGTACGTGTCGTGAGCGTTAATATCCTAAGTAGTAAGTTAAGCGCCATTAAACTGAGAATTTTGGGTGAGATTTTCTGTTGCGTCATTGACATTAACACAAATGGTACATGCAAGTCTATCAGCGAGTATATATATAGGTAAATAATAACCTTTACAGAATGTACACCAGAACCAAAATACACAAAATACGATACTACTCTGAAAGTTGCAAATCATTTTCTCTACGGATTTAAAGCGAAGCCTACGCTAAAAATTCTGTTATTTCATATCTTATCAGGGGTGTACCTGAATTCTATTCTTTCGAATTTTACAATTACGAGACAATTGCGCCTTGCAATTATTTATCCTATTAGTGAAATTAAGGGACTATGATTCTCCATTTCAAATTTTGCATAAAGAAGAATATTCATTCACAGTTGCAGTAGTTTCTTAATCTCTAAAAAATAGTTTTAGCGTATTCGCAGTTACTGAAGGATAAACACATAATTAAACAGATCTTTTCCCGAAACGTTAGTTATAAATTCAACACGAGCGAAATCATTTCAGTTTGATAAGTATTGGCTTCCGAAACGGTAGTACCAAAATGTCATGAGAAACTTGAGTGAGTACTGCGGTACCTAATTTCTATTTGAATGTAACGTAATTTTAACACGAAGAAAACACCAAGAGTGCTTGACTAACATAGTGGAAAGATACTAGAAGAGTAAATACGCTATGAGCTGCATACGAGATACTTGACGTTTCTGACTATTTCAATATGTACAGTTGTCACAACCGCAGACTCCAATTCCATATACGAACTTTGGAAGTCCTCAAAACTGATATAGTTTGCAAGATGAAGATAACAAACCAGTATAAAACTACTTCAGTGTCAACATGTCTATGTTACATTGCCATATACTTCAATGTCCAGGTGCAAACGATGTTCCAAAAAACTTGATTTTTGATAACAGCGATTTTCCGATCCATTAGTAGGAAAAAGTGCGTATCTGTAAACCTAGCTTTCGAATTTACCTAGCAACGTTTCACAGTTCTTTCTACGTTCTGCGGTTGCGGATCCATATTCCTAAATATTTACAATACAGTTTCTCAAAAAATGCCATTCAAGCTGCCAAGGTTATAAACGATCCTAAATATCAATTTTTTCTGTATTGCCATGGTGGGTACAGTTCAAATCTTTTGCGTTTTAAGACATACGTCGCCGAATTCATACCTCCCAGATACTGTAGTCTTTTAAAGGGACAGTTTGACAAACACCGAACTTATAAAATAAATTACATCTTTGATAGAGAAAACAAGTAATATAACATTTACGCTTGACAAAGGACTAATTTCACATGAGAAATTTGAAGCCCGAAGATACAAATTATATAAATATCCATATTATGCCAACGAAGAAACGTGAATCACTAATCTGATAAACTCTATTATAAACAAATAATATAATTTTTCAGCGCCAACAGACTGGCCGCCTTTGTTAAATTCTTAGACGGTTTCAAAGTCAATGCCTTGTCGCGTTCTTTCCGAAACCTACAGATCTTTTTCTTATGACATGATGCACCATTCTCATCGCAAACTTACGCTGTTTACTTACATTACTTGAGCTTCCTTGTTAGACAGATCTACTGTGTTCGTAACCTCGAGATATTGCTAGAACTAGAAATACGCTTAATTATGCTGGACGATTGCGTCCTTTAGCTAGTATCTACCGTATTCAACTTGAGTATTTCCGTTGACAAAAATTCCGCTCGGCAAGCAAAAACTGACGACAGTACGAGGTCCAAGACAAGAACAAACACTATAACATTACATCTATTACATCGCCTCGTTGCAGCTAGAATATAATCTTCTGACTTAAAAGAAACAACTAAATCAATCTTATTAATTACCTACTAGAACTTTGTAGGTACTGAATAGTTGAGAGATGAGTATTTCCTAAGGAACACGAGCTAAGTTCAGTGGCATCGTTGCAGCTCTAGTGTCCTAGAAATGTCTTCCCCGTTTTGGCAAAAAAACGTTAAAGTAAATCTACTTTAATTTAAGTTAAATTATGAATTAGCTATCCTACAGCACAGTAGGAGAAGAGTTGAACCAAAAAGTCGAAAGGAACAGACAAGGAGCGCAATGTCAGTATTATAGTTCAATTGACGGGTTCAACTCAACCATTGCCAAAATGCATTCTTCTTTTTGTAGTGGCATAAAACGCTCGATTGTGATGCTCTTCCAATACTAAGTTGAACATTAATCACTTTAATAAGGTGTGAATCGGTTGTATCCACTTCTATAGACTGCCGTCTGAAAACATACGTCCAAAAAGTTAAGCTAATATTGCTAAAAATAAAATCTCCGCTAAAGATCGGATTGCTTACCCCATATCCTGTCACTGGTCCGATATTATGACTGAGATACGTTTCCGGAAATTCTCTGGCATATCTCCTGAAAGAGAAATAAGACTTGCCCTGTTTTAACTTGCACAACAACCACTCAAACCTAAGAACTAAATTAAGTTTTTCGGTTTTCCGTCCGCATTATGTCTCAATATGTGCTTTCCCGCATTCAGACTTACCCGGGAACAAATCCAGCTACTCCAGCTGGCTGAGCTGCAGCAGCTCCAGCGTAAGCAGCTCTGGCGGCTGCGGTGTACGATGCAGCAGCAGCATAGGAAGCCTGTTGAATAATACACAAGTAATAGTAGTATTTTTATCTAATTGTGGTTAGTAACTTCTACCATATGCACATAATTAAGTGAGATTATTCTCACCTGTAATCGTGGATCTGCGGCAGTTGCAGCTAAGAATGGATCGTAGTAAACCCCTCTGTAGGCAATAACAAAAACCCACAGCATAAGCCAATGATGAAGACGCTACTATTTTTATAATAAAAACGATAGAACAAGTATTTTGCAAACAATAACGTACGGTCCTAATCCATGCATGGCATTAGCTGCAGCGCTGAGATTCTGCAAGGAATTTTGTCTGGCGACCGCCGCAGCAATAGCAGCAGCTGATCCAGCAGAATTAGCAACTAACGGGGCTTGAGGATGATGACTGGCCACCGTTGCTAGCCGATGGCTAATGCCTCGAGGAATAAGTCCGGTTCCCCGTATTGCTCCAACTGTAAAGGAAAACAAACACGGATACAGTAAACAAAGTCAAAACTGCAAGTCAGACTACACTACAATGACGCTCAAATTCAAACGACAAAAAAGTGTAAATAAATAGTAGTAATGAGTAAACAAAAGGTTCGTACAAGTGTATTCCTCACCATTGGGAATCCCAGCAGCGATTGGTTTTTTGGTTTGAACACGAGCAGTTGCATTATTTACCTACATTTATCAGTAGAACAAATGATTAAAAAACGTTTTGCAAATGCATGGGAAACAAGGATAAAAGGGACATTGAGAAAAAAAGTATTTTACACCACATCAGTATCCCACACACTTCATTTTAACGCCAAAAATGACGATTTCTGGGGGGAAATTTCCGAAACGTTGCCGGTGTGACAATAGGGAAATGAGAAATGACCAACAACAACAATGGGTTAATGCCTACTTGTTGTTCCCACAATCCCAGCTCAGTACATGCCTGCCACGTTTTACTTCTACATAACGTGCCACAAACAGAAAGCAACAAAGCATGCAGTTAATAGATGCATCAAAAAGATTTGACCTCCCAGCCCTCTACAACTAGTTTATACACGTCAGTACGTGTTCATACTCCCCTCCGAAGTTACTCCGGCAAACGTGATTAGTAACTTTGAAGAATACTTGTAAAAGCATCAGTGAGTGCCAGATGATCTCTACCGGACTTTTATCTCATGTAAATACGAACGAATGCCATCATCGTCTGCATGGCCTTGGGCTGGAAAGGATCATCTGGCTGAGGTTACCAAGCACACCATTAAAGCAGAGCAAAAGCGATGCTACACCACAAAATCATTTTCAACGAGATGCTACCCATACGGATTCATGATTTCTCACATGAATGCGTGCGTCCGTACGTACATATTAACACTAAGATACATACCTACAGTAACGGTAGTTGTAAATTGTTTACTGTGTGATCATTTGATTAAGGTAACGATAGTATCCCCAAACCAAACAAAAAGGTTGTCACACTTTAGTGTGAATAACTTTTGCCATTCTCTTGCGATGCGTCAGCCACCACCACCACTGGAGTTTTCTAATATTTGTATACATTCCATTATCAGCCTCAAAGAGTGTTTACAGTCGTCACTAAATGAAAACACAACCCCGATTGGGGTTGTTTCCAACAACTCAAAATAATTCACCCGTGTTTCCAATCACCACACATTCCGTACAATCAGCAGTTCTTCAACAACATGTTATAGCTAAGATACGAGAAGTGAGTGTCATCAAGACATATAACATCACAATTAAGAAAATTTTACGCAGATAGGGACTCATGTTGTCGTCATACCATTTTATCAGAGAAGAAGCAAACGGTTTGAAATGCGAAGTTGTGGGAAGCAAATGTGCATCAATTACTCTACTTTGTTTTTCCCTCTATGATCAATTCTTATTATCTCATCGCTGCGACGATACTAGCCAACGTGAGTTTGCAGCAATATTTACATTAATCGTGACAGTAAAAGTACAACAATCAAACTTGGTCAAACGAGCACAGTACGTCCATCCATACACGTTTCAGGATCTTTCAAGATTTTGGGGACATATAATAATCATCTGCCACGTGTACTTCTCCGAAAATATATATACTGCTCATATCTTTTCTACATCGAAAATCAGCGCAGTCTATGTGTCTGTAGTACGTACATTACTCGTTGCAAACGCTCGTGAATACAATGTGAAATTGGGAAAGCTGTTCTAATGTAGAAATTTAAAGAGATTACTGGTGCTTGCGACAATCACAATACTTTTCAATCAGTTTTTGCATGAATGCACATAGATCCAAAATTGCACTGCGTTCTCAACAAATCAACAAATCCCATTGCAACAGGTCCCGAAAATCACAAAATCAACAATATTCCCTGGATCTGATTTCAGACAGCTCCTTGTGACAATATTTAAACTCAACTCCTCGTAAGAAATGAAATCGGTTGCCATTTTGCAGCGCAACCGATCTCTTCATCGTTCACGTTCTAGTTTTTTTCTTGGCAGCAGCAGATCAACACTCAGTGCAAAACATTCATAATTCGCTAAAACAATATTCATCTCGTGAGTCAGAATTTTGATTACCTACCTATAGAACGCCTCTACCACCCTCATTTCATCAAGGTAGAACGATGTGAACGCATGTCGTTCAAGTAACCACCCAACAATTTTCCAGACACACGGGGACAATTCATCATCATCACCACTTAGGCTAAATCCCTCTTGTGAGTCACCAAAATTTCGACGGAATCGTTACACACAACTGGACCAGTAAGGGGCCTGAACAAAATGAGCATCAAAAATAATCATGATTGCTGGTTACGTTCTTTTTCTTACACTACAGCATTACATAAATTCATTAACTTAATCGTGAAGCATATCACAATTGTACACAGTCGTAAAGTTTAGCTCTACACATCCTGCAATACTTTTGAGAATCTTCGTAGCACACTTCAGAGACAAGGTGTAGTAACAGAGACAAAGCCACAGAGTGAAGGTTGGTAATAAGGACTACGAAAATAAGCTGTAATCAAAGTACCACAATTATCTAAATCTTATCTAGCTTCTAGCTTCCTTCACCATTTCCAGGTTTTGTTAACAATTCTGAGCGTAACGCCTCAATCAACCTCACTACAGCATATTACTACGAGCATATCTAGCTTAAATCTCTTAACAATATTAAACTCGCTTAGCTTAACTATACCTAAACTAAAACTTGCTTCAGAGTACTCTATTAGTTCTATCTCCTAAATGTAATTTCAAAACATTCCCTACACTAAGCTTACTAACTACATGGAATGTGTACACAGAAATTTCTAAAAAGTTATACAACTGAACCAAAGGGTCAATTCTGTAATCCAACAAATGCCCTCATCCTACAGACTCTAAACTTTCCACTATGTAGTTAATCTTCTAATATTTCAACTGTTCGGCAAATAATAAATACATAGCAAGTTCGTCTCCGGTAACCACATAACCAGCAAATACAATACAGAATATATAATCCCCACGAGCATTTCTTTGTTAATTATTTATGTAATAAGGGTGCGGGATGCACTCAAGCATGTCGAAGACTCCGAATAATGACTACAATAGAAACCCCCGTCATAAATCAGATAGAAATGTAGAGCGGAGAAAGAGGAGAGAAAGTCATACAGTTAAAGGTGTAAGAGTTCGTTCAGTTCCTTGTTTACGTGCTCAAGTATAAGACATATTTTCTGAATACTGCGGAAGGACATTCAATTATTCAGCAAACTAAAAAATCAACATCTCCTATCAACCATTTTTTGAAAGATTCACATAAGGCATGAATTACAACAGATTTTAGTAAATAGTTATCCTCGTCATGAGAGAAGTCAAGCATTCTGCCATTACGTTATGAGGCAGTGAATAGAGTTCAACGGATTTTAACGCACAAAAGGATTTTGCGTGCATTGCTAACACGTGTGCTTAAAGCACACAAGAGGAGACTAGACTAGCACATTCTAAGTACATTAGTTAATCAATAATTTCCCATAGCGATCTAATGTAATGATAATAAATCTTAGTTCTGCCTGCCCATGGCTAATCCAAAATACAATTCCAAATACAAATATAAAAAGACCACTGCCATAAAGCTAGAGAGAGAGCAACACACAGAAACGAAAAGCCAAAAATCGAAAATGTGTATATACGGAAGCCCCCACTTGTCCTTGGTTCGAAATTATATATTACATGAATGAAATGAAACCACCATGCTGTAGCTTCTTTCGCCAAAACCCTGATTTACAATTATCCCCATTGCCGTAAACAAGTAACGAATTAACAAATAAATAAACGGGAAGTTAGTATAGTTCTTTTAAGCTTCAACCGACGCGAGCGATGTCAGTTATCATCACATCAACAGTTTTAATTGCATTCAGCTCACTACAGAAGAAGAGTGAGGAGGAGGAGTGCGCTCAGCTTCTGTGTTCCCGGGATAAACCGGCAGTGAAAGCTCATGTACGCATTAGGAGTAATTAACGTGACGCCCCTCAAATTACTTGCAATTGCAGTGACTTGTGCCCCCAAAGACGTGCTCTTTACAATAAATTACTTGTACCATTCTAATTACTAGGCATTATCACCGCCCCTTTGTAATTCTTCAATACAGATATTCACCACGCTTCTAACCCAAATACTTTCCATACAAACTAATCGTACGGCTTTTTATGTCTACAAGATTAGTTGGTGCATCTATGACGTAAAGTATTTTTGGTAAAATCTAGTAGAATTACTTGCACTAGATAGTGCTCATGGAGAGAATCACACTGACAGTACACCAAGCCATTTTCAATCATGCATAGACAGATGCACATCCTAACACATCCTAAAAGTTCAAGTTTAACTGATTTATCAAGAAAATCAGGAATGCAGTGTTCGGAAATTCCAATGAGTATAACCCATCTAATGTGTTTACTTACATAAACCTGCGGTTAAAGACCGGCAGTACTATTATATGTATCAACAAGGCATATCAACAGCAATTTGAATTATAACAGACACAGAGTATTACGAGATCTACATGTGCGACGAACAGATATTTCTGCGAAAGTTATCTACACATGCCATACCACTATTCTTAGCCCCGTCTATTCTCTCCTTTCACCCATGCAAAGGCGACACCTTTTACTGCTCTTTGCAAAGAGAAAAGATTGGTGAACTAAATACCATTCTAGACGTAAACGGTGCATTTGGTAACTATTTTTTCAAGTCGAAAGTACGGCTACGAGCCTTATTATTAGAAAAAGCAATCAATCGGCACAAATATACATGGCAAAAAGTACCGGCAAATTATGACACATTATTATCGAGGAGACAATCACACACGAACCAAACTAATCAATCGCTATTCATGCATCCGCCCACATTAATGAGGTAAAATACATTCGTGCTAAATATATTAAAGCCTTCCGGTCACGAAACGGATATTGGAAGTACCAGCGTTATGCTGTGTTCTCGTTCTTGTACTATCAAAGCATCTACATGAATTTGTCAAACACCACAGCAATAGAACCCAACTAACTTACTTCCCTTGAGTTAGTTAACCGTGCAAGGTGTGAGTCTTCGCGGAAGTTGCCGTTAATTTCTGATGGATTACACCCCACCATACAAACACGATACATAAAGTACATACTACACACGCATTTCTAAAACTATTACCATGTCTTCTAAATTGATTCTCCTCGATTCGTACACATGCATACGATCAGCTTAAAAATTATTTCTGTAAATGTTAGCCAAGCTACGAATGTTAAGTCGTCGCGTAAAGGAAAAACGTGCAGGTCAACGGCGGTACTGAAACTGTGGGATCGATTCGGAAGTTTGAATCGTTTGCAGTTCGGCGAAGGCAACAATCATTTTGTTCGCATACAAGCAAAGCAAGCGTTCACTTCCTGAAATCAGCTGCATTTTCGCAGATGACTGTTTTCGCTGCATTGAAAATTGTCGCGAAAGATAGCTTAAGTAGAGCCATAGAAATGGATTAAGCGTTCAAGGGAATGAAGTGGTGATAAAATGTAAAAACAGTGTAGTAAATAGACAAAATACGTGACTTCGGCATGCACACCTCAATTTTACGCCCTTCTACCACAGTGCCATGTAGTTTTTCTCGTGCTCTTTCCGCGTCAGCACAACTGGCGAATGTTACGAAACCAAAACCCTATATAAATTCAAGGGGGAAAAGTCAGTCAATTTGCCATACGCAACCAATCACAAATCATTTCACATTCAAATTAATAAATATCGCGTCAAATAAACTACACATAAACTGTACAACGATTACAAAGTCTCGTTCGTTTAGCTCCAATAAAATGACCCTTCCCAGGTGAAAAGATTCCGTTGCTACTTATACAAGTAAACATTACAATCACAGTGCCTTAAGATCGTTACTGTTCGTAATTTAAAATTCATACAAGTTGAGAATATTTCCATGAACTTCCTACAAGCAAAGCCAATGAAGACAGTTTTATACAGAGCATTCACCAGGAAACACTAAAATTAGTTCTCTTTGTTTGTTTACTGGTACACGCATAATGCAAACCATTCTTTCCATGCTTCTTCGGTCATTGCCGACTCACGAACGAAAGTAACGATTCACCTTCAAAACCTTGCAATCCAAATCAAATCTAAACACCGCAAATAACAGGTGAAAAGCTAACATTCTAATCTATGCTCTCTGAAACTGTATAAAAAATCTGCCGTCACGAAAAAGCTATGCCAACAAGATTTACTAGTTGGGAACAGATTTTCAAGGAAAATTAGTATTTAACTATTTCAGAATTCGCAGAACAGCCAACATTTCAGGCTAAAGAATTGAAAAAGTTTGATACTGATCAATTGAAACTGTAATATTCACAGCCTCTTGTGACAAACCTAATCTAATTTGATGATCCATTTAGCTCCTGGTTTGATGATCCACGAGTACATCACATGACAAACATCTTTCCCATGTCACTGCGTAGCTCCGCAAAATAAGGCATTTATAACCTTCCATTAACATAAGAGAATCTAAGTTATCAATTTGAAACTGCATTTTCCTATTCGCATTATCCTGAAAAACTCTAATATACTTTTACTGTGTTATCGAATTGCCAGCTCTTTCATAAAATTTTAAGGTTGCTAATCTTATTCGTGACAGCCGTTCCTTCCAGTGACTATGATGAATTGCATTTACCGATTATACATTCCTATCCCTATATACGTCTACCTTTTGTGATCTATTTGCCTGATCGAAAGCTAATGTTTACAGCATGACGTGGTCGATATTTTAGACGGAGACTGGATTTTGCACAGATCCTTCAATTTATAGTTCAATCATACGGTGACTTTCGAGTAATGATTACTGTATTCTTTTGGAAACAAATGTAGAAAACTTTGCGCGTTCATCAGTCTAAGCTTTATATATAGTTTCACTGGATGTTTAAACCTAAGTTAAGATGTCTCAGATTATTAAAGTACTGCTCTTAGTGTGACGAGCGAAGAAATAATTCCACCTGGTAATCATTCTCGTATAGGTCACAATGACCTTATTCCTCAGCGCCTTGTACACTAACTTATTGCGTGCAAGAATAGCTTAAAATGAGAAATGTCAAACAGACAGCCTTACCTTGGATCCGCGTTCGTTAAAAATAATCTCGACATCCAGAATGGGCCCATATGGCTAAAAATATGGGTATAATACTATCAACAAAGTTTCATCACATCCAACATCCAATGTCAAACCGGCCAAGCATTACTGCCCCCGGAGTGTTCATCGGAAACAGATGTTAGTGAATACTTACTCCAAACATTGAACGTAAGTCTGGATCCCTGAACCGAAATGGTATGTTTGACACGTGAAGTCTCTTGGGTTGTCCTTTACCAACTGATGAAGTATCACTCAGGGTTTGAGTAGTTGTAGTGGTTCCTTGGTTGACTGATGCGACAATAGCTGTAGAAGTTACATTCGTTGTTGCAACTACACTGTTCCCGTTTCCTTCAGACTCTGGTTCGGTTTGCTACAATTATAAAGAAGTGCAACTATTAGATATCAGCAAACACCGATTATTTGGTTCAGAACTGCAATTCTAAACGATACAAATAAATAAAACTTAGGTAAGTGCTTACAGTTTGTTGTTCTACCGCTTGACCAATTTGATTCACAGAATTAAAGTTATCCTTGTCGGGCTTCACTTGTTGCACAGGTATACTTTGGGATGAGGATAAATCTCCATTCTGTATTCCTACTCCAACTCCTACTAAACTAACTGCCCCCGTAAAAGCCAGAGTTCCGGATGTAACAGTCTGCTAAAAAAAGGAAAGCACCAAAAAAATCAAATATTTGTCAAATATGTCCCTATTTTCATTTCAATATCAAACCAATAAAGCAACTTATGGTTTGACTTGACTCACTAGCCCAGTGAAATCCAGCACAGACTAATTGAAAGCAAAAACTATTGTTCTTCCACATACTTGCTGCAACTACTAACTATCAACCAGAAACCCAAATGTGGTATTGTGGTTGCGGCTTTTAAATGTGCGAATGAACTAGATTTTTTCTATGCAACAGGCACGAAGAAAGCATTGCAAGTCTTCCCAGAGATAGAGAATCCTTTCCGCTCTATTGCACACAATAATGTTTAATTGCATAGGTGGTCAGCCTAGAGGAAATACGATTAGCCACTTACAGTTTGAGTTTCTACCGCCTGGCTGACTTGGGTCCCAGTACAGAAGTTTTCTTTCTCCACCTTCAAATGCTGGACAGTTAAGGTGGGAACTACTGTCAAATCTCCATTTTGGACTCCTCCAGGAATAGGCCCAGCAAACGCCATATTTCCTGACTGAACGGTGCGCTGCAAAAAGTTCGAAACATCAAGATTAATACTACGTTCACGACTAAATTTAGGACCATCTCAAAGTCAATTAACACAGCTTGAAAGCATCCTTATTTAACTATAAGAAAAAACCAATTCCGCAGAACAACTGATCCCAACTAAAAACCATTACACACTCTTTGGATAGTTACATTATTTAATCCTCTAGCCACATAGTGAATACTAAACTATCTTGATTTCTCCTGAACTCATTCTATTGGCAAATTCTTAGCCTGATGTACAGATCTGATGGTCTGCTTTTTACAATTTCACCATCATTACGTTAAACAGATCAACGCCATACCTGCAAACTTTGACCAACGTAAGCTAAGAAGGACGGATGAACCATTTCACAACAGTTTCAGCAACAAAATATTATAAATTTTTAGCACAATTGATGAACAATTTAAAACAGTTCCACGCAGTAGCTGCAACTTGTACAGAATTAAAATTCCCCCCTCCGACTTAGACGAATAGTTTCAGCAAACATGAGAGCATGGCCCGGACAACACATTTACAAATATCTGACTCAAGAAAAGACTGTTTAAAACCATAGGAACTTAATTAATGACATCCGCAGTTACAAATCTCTACAGTGTCACGTCCTTCAATATACACAGTGCTTTATGACAACCCTAAAGGCTCTACCAGCTCCTCTTTGCTTACTACAACTTATTAACAAGTCGTCACAATTCCAGCACCCACAGTGTTGACGGCATGATCGCTACTAAAATATTATCATGCAAATAGCAATAGCCACAACTGCTATACACGAAAGTAACGCTATAATATAATCCGGCCCGAGGATCCAATCCCTAAGACCAAACCCTTAAGCGCTATCCAGACCAGAACGTCACTACCAACTATATTTAACACTCAATGTATGCATATAAACACAAGTTAACATTGGAGAAGCTGTTTAAGCAAAAACAAATTGTAATGATAGAAGACGTAGAAGAGATTGTCGATTACAAGGCATCCTTGGGTTGGGTTCCTCACTCACCACGATGAATCAAGATATGAGAGAAAAAGCAACTAAAAAAGAAGCATACCCATATTTCAGCATTTAACCGTTCCCATTCATCATCATTTTCAATTTTTTCAAGGATTTTCATCCACACACCATACGTGAATCGGATACTAGGTTCATTCTGGAGGAAGGCGGTCAATCCTTCCAAGGGGAATTCTTCCATTTGGAATACACAAGCTACTTTACAAAGCAATGCTACAAATATACATCCAAGTCATATTACAAATTATTTACATTCAAGGCAAATACAAGCATTCAAAAATATCGTCATGTACAAGCTGATGCAAATCAATATGAAAAAGATTATTTACATCAAACAAGGAAAATATTCTCATTATTACACCGAGTGTCTCCATGAAAATGAGTGAATCCTCCGAATGTAGATACAGGGGAAGCATTAATTGAATTAAATTAAATTAACCTATCCCCCAATCCCAGTGCGTCAAGAGAGTTGACTGTCATGCCATCTCCCACCCAACCAACTCTGATCCCTTTTGTTCATTATTAAACACATATGGAATAAAATCCCGACCGTAATAAAAGCGTCAATTGTACATACTGTCCCAAGAACGTTCCTTGAATCTTAAACCCTCCGGCTTTAACATCAACGTCTATTTAACTTTATGTGCATTATGCAATCATAGCATTACAATTTCCCCACTCTTCCTCCTTATCATATTAATTCAACATTTGCTCATACTCGTGGCAAAAGTACGCTTTAACTTTATCAAAGTCTGTCACAGTATTAAAGCTGCGGCATAGCCCCCACGATCCCACGTTTCAATCTATCAGTTCCACGGTAGTGCTCTAAGGAAGATGATGACAGTTGCTTCAAATCTTATTGAAATTAGCTAGAATGTCAAGCTTAGAATCGCAAATCAAAAGCCAAGTAAGCTAATTAGCGCAATTAAGATATGATCACAGCTGGTCGGTCATGCATTACACTTTCAAATGTTACGTCTTAAAAGCCCGCCGAAGAATTTCGACATGATCACATACGTTTTCAAGCAAAATTAATAAATTGACAAAATTCTATTGGCCGTGCCGATGCTATTTGATCCAGTAATCGAATAGCATTGACAGTTGGAGGTTGGAGCATCCAATTCAGCAGAACGGACTTCGAATATATACTTTAAAAAATGCATCTTCTGCAATCACATTTAATCTATTAGAACTGTACAACCCGAAGTTGAAGGCAGAGTTTCATCCAGTTCGTTCTACATTGTACCCATTTACCCGTAAATTGCTAACTTAACAGTATTTAGTCCTAACAAAATACAATAACTCAAGATTTTGACCAGAACTTACACTGGAGATGCTCGGACTGTCTCCGAATTAGCTCGAATTACTTGAACTTAATGGAATTATCATCCACTCGCCGGTTCATACTTTAAAGCGTGTTTTAAATCACTTACAACAAACGGTATAATATACTACTATACTATATTTCTATGCACATTCATAAACATTGACCATCCCCCAATTAAATGATCTATATATTACAGGGGATTCGTGCCACTGTAATTATATACAGAGTACATGTGAATGGTGAAAAAGAATGTAGAAAAGTGTAACTATTTCTACTCATTATCAGTCAGACACCCATAAATGAATGTACAGATGCTATCCGGGTGTTAAATATATGTAAAACTATTCCAGCCTCCATCCACTTGGGATACATTTGACCCACTAACTACTGCTTAATTATTTAAAAACACGTTACACAAATCCATCATCTCTTGAACACCCCATTGATTGAATCCTCCCACGCACACTACAGACTCGCTTAAATTGAGTCGTAGGTAATTAAGGTGTGAAGGAATTGTGTTTAATGAATGAAATTCTTCTTACCTCCGTGTAATCCGTAATGTATATAGAAGCAATAATTAGTCGTCCACCTTCTCCTCGTTAGGGACTATTATAATTCTGGTTGGAATGGATAACTTTGAAAATATCAACTTGGACTTTTGGTGTGAGTTTTAAGAATTACGATTTGTTTGTAATTTAAAGAATTCACTTGGGTTTTAAGTAGGAGAAGAAGCTGGATAATTGTAATAATAAGAATTGAAAAAGAACATGTTTAGTAGATGATGTTATTTGTGTATATATTAATATTATTATTATTATTTGTTATTTGTCTGCAGAAAAACCGTCTCCCCCATTCAGTTTGAGCAGTCAGAGCAAGGAGCAGCCACACACTCTCGTCAAGCAACCTAAAGTCCTATGAGCTATGACCCTGGCACATGAGCCAAACTCTGTCTTTCCCACCCTAGAACAGCTAGCCACCAACCCTGCTGCCGCTGTTGCTACTGCGTCCGCCAAAGACTCACACTCTCGCGCGTAGCCTATTATTTTACATGTTATTTCATCAATCTTACACAAGAATTCCTATTGCTTAACTCGGCCAACACGCAGAACGGAAGAGCTCTTGCAGCTTACTTGCAGCCCTTGCTCTCCTCTAGCTAAACAGCTAGAGCTCTAGCGTGTATATATGTCATTGCTAACAATTCTCAGCCCTCCTCCCCTCTTTTCCCGAATAATACAGTAAAGGCTTTTCGTAGATTTAGAATGCTAGGAGAGCCATCCATCCGCAAGGAATATCCACACATACACACACATATATATACTTTTCATCGTTCGGCTCTTTAAAAATCCCCTCCCTCTTCATCTGCACCACTGTCGTCCGCCGTGTAGCGTAGTAGCGCAGGAGAAGACGCAAGTCTGAGGAACGGGCCTTAAATAAGCTTAGTACACGGCCAAAAGATCTCGAGTCTGCCAACTCCACACCCTTCTCTTTGCATTTCTGTTTTGTATAGCTTTACGAACCTTTTTCCAATCCTTCGCACTCACTCCCTGCTCATACTCTGTCCGTTTTCCCTATTCCGCCCCAAACATGAACAAAACTTGATCATCTCCCATTGCTAAGCAATCCGGATCCCATAACGTCGTCCTCTCTATGCACATGCCTGTATAGCAAAGGAAGGAAGTGAGAGAGAGAGCCAAAACCTTCTCCCACTTTTCACGAGCCTAATCGTATGATTGTAGAAAAGTTTCCTCATCATCATGTACCTGCGTGTATTTCCACTTCGCCATCTACCATGGCAGGGTCGCACTTGGGATTCCTTGAAAAATTGATGAAAACCCTTGAGAAGCTCCTCAGATGCGAAATTTATGGTTCGTTTTGAAATCCATTTTATTTTTTACAAAATCCCGAAGGAGGACAAGGCAGAAGAATTCTTGAGTTATCATGATTGGAGAAAGTCCCTTGGAGGCCGGCATCTTCCCGGTTTTGAAATTGTTTCCAAGGGAAAATTTTTCCTTGAGCGAAAAATGGGAATGGAATCCACGGGATGTTTTTCTCTCCCCAAAGTTTCTCCGTTTCTACTTGCTCCTCCCGGCTCCTCCCGGCTTCTTCCACCTAACCCATGTTCGTCGATTCTCACCTCTTTCCGAGACTCATCTCCGCATCCTCCGCAATCTCTCCCTCCTCCCGATCCCGGGGATCCCGGCCTAGGCGTAGCCTAGGCACAGGCTCCGGCGCCTTTCCCGGGTCACATCTTTTTATTGATCTTCCCCAACAGGAGTATCTAGCATCTCTCTCAACTATCCAACCAGTCTCCCTGTCCGCATAATGGCTTGTGTGGCTGCAATCATTTCCCTCATTGTCCACGCAAGGATTAAACTGGATACACTAGATGGACTTTTTAAGGAAACACTTGCTCTATATTCTTCTCTTTCACTCATCCCGCTTCTCTTTTCTTCCGACCCGGGAAGCTTGATTCAAGGTATGCAGAGCGTGTATATGTAGAAGTAGGCATAGAGAACGAGATATACAGTCGCTACAATTACACAAGAGGGAGGACATGTACATGTTTCCTTCAAGATGTACATAGCTCTTTCTATATCTCTCATTATGCTTCCAAGTCCTCAAGAGTTGCTCAAAATCTGTGTTAAACTTTGCCTTCTTGATGAGAGTCTAAATATGTATCTGTGATGTGGAAATAAAAAGTTGCTGATGATATCTTTCAAGTAGAAATAAAGAAGGGCTTGAAATAAAGCACTAGGAAAGGCCTCAAGTGTCTCTGTTGTCAGGATTCAATCCGGGGAATACAGTTGCAAATTCAAGGGGCAGAATGAGTATAAGCTGTCGCAGAAATTTGTATTTGCATGTGCTTTTATTTCAGTCGTTTTGTTCCAGAGGTGTGATGGGTGTATAAGAAATGTACATCCTTGTA
The DNA here is from genome assembly GCA_906901655.1 of Sminthurides aquaticus. NCBI lineage: Eukaryota > Metazoa > Arthropoda > Collembola > Symphypleona > Sminthurididae > Sminthurides > Sminthurides aquaticus. The sequence goes on from CAJQTT010000001.1 coordinate 3,703,596, forward strand.
TTCAAGCGTGAATCTTGCATGAGCATTGGGCATACTAATTTGTAAATCAGAATTCTTCTCCATTTAAATCCTACAAACGTACCCTTTTTTAGCCATTAAATTGACGGATGTGCTGTTATAGGTAGCCTCCACCTTCGCAGTCGCACAACCTTTTATCCTTTACTCTTGGAATAATAATAGCAAGGCTGGGAGGAGTGTCCTTGGGAAAATTAATTTTTATATGACAAATCCATTCTCAGCATGATAAACAACCACACAGCTTATGATAGCTCCAGGGAATTGTCTGCAGGTGGTGCTACTGTAATATGTAGCGTAACTGTGAACTGGCTCTTGGTTTGCCTGAGCGAGTGAGGCGTCGTATCGGAAGGATCAGTAAGATCGGCCTTAGCTTTGCGAAAGTAAAACCTTTACTTCCTTGCCAATTCTTATTGTCTTTCCAAGTGACCGCCAGCAATGTCAATTTTTAAAGCTGTTTTATTGGCAGTGTCATTTGTTCCTTAGGTTTTAAATGTACACAGCACGTTCAGTGTTCCCCGTGAGGTATAACTTTTCAATGAAGCTGCGAACAGTGCGAACCTCCAGTTTCATACTTGAAAAGAGAATATACGTACTAAAATATTCAGGAATTTTATACTGTTTAACTTCATGCGCCTGAATGGAATTCCTTCACCCTATCATAGGGTCCCTATGCAAGTTCCTTTAGAAGATGAGGCTATGTCTCGATAGGTAAGGGAAAAGTTCGGAGGTATATACTGTATTTTGAAACTTTGAAAATCTCACTCGGTATCCCATGGAGACAGTCATAGAGACAACGAGACAAGAAAAAACCCGGATGCTGAAATGATCAAAGAAAGTACAGTTCCCTTTAGCTTGAAACGTCTGGATTCAGAAGAACCTTAAAAGGTTCCAAGGCCTGGGAAACTAACACGCTGTCCGCCATCCCACGCTGGTGGTGACACGGAAGTGATTCCGTCATTCAGATTGATCTTACAAACGAAATGAGCTCCTCAAAAGGACCGGGAAAGCTTCTTGGTCTACTACAAAAGCGGGTTTTCCTTTGCATGTAAGCATCAAAGTCGGTTAAGATGAACCGGGTGGCTGCATTTTGCAGCACCATTTGGAACATTCCTTGGCCGCATTATTTCGTATGCGCTTTTCCTTATTTAAAATCTGGCCCGGTGTAGTTAGTTTATTCGCTACAGCACCAAGTCCTGTATTAAACTTTCGTCATTCCCTATCTTTGCGTCTTCCTTTAGCTTTCTTTAAGTGAATTACCGAGTTGTAATGGAAAATGCAAGAGGTTTTAGCTGTTCTTAACAGTACTTTATGAAGATTGCCTCAAATTTGATAGGATTGGATGCAGTTAATCGGGATAAGTTTCATTTGCTGCGCTAATAAAATGAAGCATAAAATAATAAATTGCCTTCAAAATCCCCCATCTTCTAGAAGATTGCAAATGTCGAATGTTTATTATTGAGACGCGGGAAATAAATGCGATGGGAATGTAGGTCATTTTGGAACATTGTGTGGATTTTAATTTGTCTCAAGAAACTTCTCTAGAGATAAGAATACAGATTTCAGGAATGCGCAATCTTCACTTTACCATCAGACAATTCAATCATACGAAACCGCAGTAATATATGTATTTCGCAACAAAATCTGGTATTACAATTAGGGAGGATTTTTTGCAAATATGCTACGTCCTAGAAAATTTTGAATAGTAATATTTCAGAAATAGATGCTCGTCTCCTATAATGCGTTTTACGTGTCTCCGGGGGACACTACTCACGCGAATTAAAATGCTGACGGTGCTCTTCTCTGGTCTTGCCACTGCAGCTCCTCCGTCTGTGAGAAAAAGCGAGAACGTTTCTACGCCGGCTTGCTCCATTTTGGCTTTGAGAATGTAAGTCAGCGTTTAGCCGTGTAGAGGGCGAGGGTGGGATGTTGGTAGTAAATGTGCTTGCTTCTCTTACACATCTTGCAAAAGAGGAAAGGGTTGAAAGATAAGGATGCTGTGGATGCGGAGACGAAAAATATTCTTTACCAACTGAAGGACAGGTATAGGTGAGAGGTGAAGCTAACTCATCATTTCTCACCCAACCTTTATAGTCGAATATATACCTGCATGCTTTTCTATTTCGTTTACTCATTCCTAATGTAGTGAATCTCTTATGCAACTCCGTGCTCTCACAATTAAGTCAATTGCTTTGTTTCATTCATCCGGCTGCAATTTTTCATCCACTCTTTCAAGGATGGTCTCGCGTTTAATTTAATAATGTCCTCTAATTTCTTCATGCCATAACAATATACACTACAAGCTGTTTAGGTTTCATAGGCACAATTTACAGCATTTTAGGATGAGGCTGAAGATGATGAAATCTATTTGCAAGTATTCACGACGCATCTCTTTTTCATTCTTGCTAGTGCTCTGATTTGCAAATATTTTTTAATCTCTGTAGCCTTAAACCTCGTTTTACAGGAATCATCAGTAGGTGAATGGATTTTAGACTGTTCTCTTCATACAAGCTAACAGTTCGCTACTTTACTCGCATCTCGCCACAAGGACGATTGCAAAACAGAATAGGATATAGCATGCTCCCTAAATACATGAGCATTTTATCAAACCAATTTTGTAGCCTGCAGCCGTGGTACTTTAAGGTGATACGGTCCTAGGTAGGTAAGGAAAACGGAAGGTCCGAACGACCGAACGAGCCCAAGTATTCATGCGTTTTGACAGCCAGCAAAATAAAAATTAATGATTGGGCCGAGAGGGTCGGTTTGATGTTGCTGAGGGAAACTAAAACGCTCGTTAAAAAACAAAGCGGGCTACACGGCCAGAACCATACAGAGGAAGCCATACACATGCGGTTTACCAGAAGACGGTCTAGTTTGCGGTCCGGGTTTGACACGTATATAGTCATTGCACGCGTGCAATAACTTCTAGGATGCGGCTGAATTATTATAAGGAACAAGTCATATATCTCATTTATAATTTGACGTATTCAAGATCCAGTCAGCGGATTAAGGAATCCTAATGTATAAAACTGGAAAATTGAAGGAGTAAGTAAGGAAAAGAGATTTAGAGCGGAGGAAATAAAAGGAGCGGGGATTTAGACTAATTCCTGGCGAATTAGAATATCGGAACATATAGGAGTACGGGAATCGGAGACGAGAGGGGGAGGAAGTGTTACATCATAATAACGATGAGTAAGCAATAAGGAATAGCGATAACGACGAGATGAGATCCGCTTTGGGATGAATTCCCGTGGAAAACCCGTTTAATCTTCCCTTAAATCGTAGGAGGTGTAGAAATTCTAGAATATGGGGAGCTAGAGTTTAAAAAAAGTCGGGACAGAGATAAGGAATTCGGGATAACAAAAATGCTGGGGAGAGGATCATCCGGGTATTTGATAACTCTCGTAGCTTCTTCCTAAGCGTGCCCTCCTGCTCCCGCCCATCCAATCTCCTTCCCCCCGTTCGATACAAAAGACCAAAAATATAATAGTACACAGATCAAACACCATGTTCACAGCTCAGTCAGATTACAGCCTATGTTTTAAGGGACACCCACACAAGGGGAGTGAAACCAAGGGAAGGGAAGGAATGCGTATAGAATTTGCAAAATTGCGAAAAATAGATTGGCACTATTTTCCTTTTTCTCACCCGCCCCCGCCCCTTCCAAAAGTACAATCTATTTATTCCATTCTCGAAAAGACTGAGAAGGGTATTAGCTTCTAGTGTCTTGGAGTGAATAAGTATTTATTTCAAGCTAAGCTATTTCCTGTAGGTCTTTGACGCAAGTTTCTATTTTGTTGCGATAAGATGTGGAGGTAAATGTATTATTTTGACTAACTCTTTTCCTTCTTCTACTGTCTCTGCATCGCGTACACCTCTAAATCCTTTTCCTCTATCTATTTCGTGGATTTTATCTCTTACTTGTTCCATCCGCTTCTTTTTGAGAAAACAACTTACCGGAAACCGGGAGCTTTTAGCGAACGGAGCGACAAAGATAAACGAAAGCCAGAGGATGAACGACCACCATCCTCCGACACGTTCATTTTTGAAATGAGCATGCCAAAATGTAATTTTTCCCTTTCAGAATGGAATAGTAAAACGTTGTGGGACGGAGTGAGAGTATTTGCGAATCAAGGCGGAAATTACCGATTGGAGAAGATGGGATTGGGATGAGGAAAAGTAAAGAGGGGTGCATGGGTTGGGGTGGGACGGAAAAGATGGTGGCTGCTATGGCGTACGAGTCTGATGCACAGGGTAAATATTTTCACTCTCTGTGAATTCCTCAACGTTATAATTATCCTAACATTTCTTACATGCCCGCACATTCCAAGCTTCTACCTCATCTTCAATCTTCGCTCAAGGAAAATAGGATGGTTGCGGAAAAATACGCATACAATTCTTACTACTTGAAACTCAGACGCTTTCACAGCTCATCATCATCATCCTTGTAGTACGCTTCTATAGCTTTTTGCTAAACTGAAACCCAGCCTTCGGAGCATTTGTATAATATGCTTCCGAAGATCAGAACCCCGAATAGGGCTAGGATTGTGGAATGATGGCCACGTCTTCCTGTGCTTCTCATCCGGATGGGTTAAGTCGGTCGGGTGTTGTATGTAGCTTTTCTGAATTAGCTTTTCAATGTCGTTCATCCTCGTTTCTCTTACCGGGAATATACTCTCATCTCCAATTGTTATCTAGAGCTCTTTAAATAGTCATCTCCTTTGATTATTTTCAGCATCATCCTCTCAACGAGCTTGCTTTCTCTTCACAAAGCTCTCATAATTCCGGCTATAGTCATCACACTCAGACCGAGGGCTTTACTCCTCTTTCCAGCATAATTACAGACAGTTTCAAATCCACACACAAGCATATACACAAGCCCCCAACTCCCCACCCCAGTCTCTCAAAGTTTATGTAATCAAATCCTCACCTAATTCTAATATTCCTCATCCAACACCGCAGATCTTCAAACAATGGGCCGCAAGAAGACTAGGGCTGTGAATCCTTGAATCTTGTTGGTTCTGAATGAAAGGATGAGGACTATTCCCAGGACTGGCTGGATTCGAGGAAGAGTTATAAAATAATGCCCATCTTATCCCCACTGTTGTTGGTAGCTACAGTTATTTTCATCTGATCCCAGGCGCCAGCTATATATAATTATTCCTGCCGTAGCAACAACATGCATGCTTTGAGAATACTTGTTTGAAAGCCTCTAAGCTTCCAACTCCTACCCGAAAATGGATATGAGAAAGAAGAATTCCAAGCGGACAAAGATGCAGGCTTTGTTCTTAATTACTTACATAACGTAAGCAAGAAGATGTTCCGATAGTATTTGGAAGGAATGGATTCGCTCTGTTTATCACCGACACAAAAGGATTTGGGAAATAGTATATTTATTTGAAGTTTAGCACTCTTTTCCTCTCTTTGGGTGGGTTTATAAATTTGAAGAATTACCTGGAGTTTTAATGAGTAGCCAATAACTTTGTCTTGCTATTTCCTTGGAAATTTTACCAAATTTGTGCGCACCACACGCATTTCAGTTTTACAATGAACGAGGCGTAGGAGTTTATTTCCTTTAAGCTTCTTAAATCCCGACCGACCCGACTAAATTTGTTTCATGCATGAAACGAGGGCATCCTTCCCGTCAAGTTGCATTCTATATACAGTTATTGTAACTAGATATCCGTCTTTTTGGAACGAAAGTCACTTCAGTCCTAAAGGAAACTAGGTTATCCCGGTAAATTTATCCAAAAGAGCTTCGGTGGAGGTTTTACTTTAAAAATTCTAGCTTAGGAAGTCTAAAATTAATATTCTGTAAGTATAAGAGGCACTTTACTAGTAGTAAATGTTAAGCTGTGTATCTACTGAGGATCCGCCAGCTGTATTTGCACAAAACTGAAGCAATAACTGCGAAGAAAGTTGCTGGCTGTTGGTGGTGAAACTAACATCAAAATGAAGCCCATTTTCTTGCGCTTTTACCAACAATTTTCAGCAGTTAGAGATTCAGATCATAGGTCACAGCGTTGTGGTAAACACGGCGGGATGAAAAAAAAAGTTTCCAGCCTATGTTAACAAACGGAGATTCTAATTTTGTAAAACTCCAATTATAACAGGTTCCATTTATCTTTTGAAGCTCTTTAAAAACTTAAACGAACCGTCGGAAACTTCTTCATAATATTATGAACAAATGCAGGAAAAAATCTATCTTGAATAGCATTAAAATTTAATAAACCGCCGGACTAGGAATTAAGGGTAAGGCAACTTCTCCTTCCGCACTACCCAATCTTTCAACACCTCTGTTCCAGTCCTCCATTAACAAATTCGACTTTACCCAGTAACATCAGGAAGCCCAAACAGTGCCCCATCTAGTGTGGTCACGCATTCCGACCTATGACCTCCCAAACACTTTTCGTAAAGCCATTTACAATCTGTCTTCCGTAACTTATAGTGGCGTTCCAGGAGTGTATAATATCGATATTTTTTCCGTTTTTGTAAACCCAATTGGATAATTTATCGACGAGCTGACGACTCAAATACATTAACTGACACGAGAATCTCATTTTGAGATGGTGGGTTCTCTTTAGCCGCAAACAGGTCAATTTTTCGTGAAACACTCGAAATTTGAGTTTAACTAGGTCTTTGCATTTTTGGCGATTAGAGGTCCTTAGCTTCAGATTTTCTTTGTTCATGAACAAAATGCTGAAGATCAATAACTGAGCGAAAAAAATGATATAACTCAACTTTATAAGGTCATCCGCAATGACCCTACCGGTCGTTCCTCCTCTGTAAACAGCTAAAATTAGGCCTTCAACTTCAGATCCCAATGTCTTCGGCATTTTTCAAAATTTGAAATGAAAATTTGACACAATGAGGTCAATGAAATTGCGCTTCTTTTGAATCTACCGCGAAATCTGTAGCTATCAAAATGGCCATTTTGTCTTACAATTCAGCTTGTGCAAATACAGCTGGCGGACCCTCTGTATTAGTAATCATCGATACAAAGAAGTTCAGAAAGCTCTAGACTTAGACAGCACCACGAAACAAGTTGAATACAAGCATGACGAAGACGGTAGCGTCCCCATGCGGCCAACACACTGGTATAAAACCAGTCAGCCGTCGCCTCCTTTTCGAGAAGCGGATGATTATAAGAAATAAACCTTCTTGTTAATGTGGATAGGATGGAATGAATGATGGCGGGGACATGTGTGAGATTTGAAGGGAGTTTGAGTTGGGGAAATTTTATGCGCCTGGTCTGGAGCTAGTTTTTCAAAGAACTCGTTAATTCCTACCTTTCCTCGCTAATTTCATGTTCGCTGCCAGAAAATCTGCCATTAACTCCAATCTTATTCATCCGCTGTCCTTTCTCTGAGGCGTTAATTTTCTTCTCATCAATCTATGCGCACATCCATTCAATCCACGAGCCATGAACCTCTTAGTTGCACTAATGATTTCTTCTAAACCGATTCATCTAGTGCAAGTAGGCACATGAGAAATCTGAAGTGATATTTTCAGTCTCCCAAGAAGCAATATCCTATAAGCGTCCCTATCTCTTCACCAACTACTGCATTTCCCGGTCCGCAAAACGAATCGGCTAACTTTCCTCGCGGATGCCTCCCTTGTCCTTGCTACACGTGTCTCAAGAAACTCGTAAATGATATTCATGTACAAAGGCTCTTACACGTTCACTGAATCCGATAGCTTTTGGGAAGTTTAAAGTATTTTTACATTCGGCGTGTAAACGGTGTCCATCCACTTCCGAGTTGTTGTGGCTAAGCCATAAATGAATAATGATGTATAGATTTGAGCTTATCTTCCAGCCTTCGTAGTCGTTTTCTTGAATGTAAGCTACTGAGCTAAAGATTCATTGAGCGGTTTCGGCTTTTGTTTTAATTACGGATTCAGGCTCATTTCCTCCTCTTTGGTATTATTTTAAATGATTCTCCATTTCCTTTCCATCTGTCTGTAGTATTTGGTACTTAGGTTGCTGCACTCTTCCGTATTACTTTTTGCGATGAAGCCAAAGTGAGGAATCTGCACACACTCACTACAGGCTCATGCAACCGGCTGAATTCAATTCCGCCTCAAGAGAATTTCTTGATTTTCTCGAGTCGAGTTAATCTCGACCTCCTTGAGCTTCTTCTTACTTGCTAGTACTTACTTGTTAGGCAGCCGAAACCCAGAGCACGAGGAGTGTTTCGTGTTTAGATTTATGTAAAAACCTCTGTTCTAGAAGGAAGGGAAACGTTTTGGTGGCAAGGAGGATGGGGACTCCAAGGAGAAAGAGGAAGAAGAGTGAGGAGCGAAGAGATGGGAGCGTTCCTTTCTCGGACGCTTTGCATTTTGCATCCATCTTCCCTGTCTCTTGGCATCTTGCGGCTCCTCGCTCTCTCTATGGTGAAACCGTACGGGAAGATGGGGGATGAGAACCAATCAGCCAAGCGAGGAGGGATAGCACGTTAACGGAGCAGGAGTACAAAAAGAATTTGGTGTTACGAAAGCAGAAAAAAAATTTGTCCCAGGAAAAATGTATGAGTGAAAAAGAATACGGGAGGGAAGAAGACCAATATGTTTTCCTCTTGTAAATTCATGGCTCAAGGAAGAAAAAGAATGGGAAAGAAGGGAACAAGGAGGAGGAGAGAGGGGGGTGGTATGCGGGAGGGGAAAGCGAAACTGACGAACCCGTTTTAGCCGTTTCCACCATCGTCTCATGCGCTTCTTCCTAATGCATCATCCTGCAAAGCAAACTAACTCTCTTTCCCCGATCCGATGGCTTAAACAAGAAGAAGAAGTGCCGTGCCCTAAATCCGTTTAGCTTTTTTAAACTGGGCCCAATATTTGGCAATGATCCGCTTGTCCCAAAAATGGTATTCCTCCTCTCTCTCTTTCTCTATGAAATTAGATGATGATGCCCGCATCATCCACATCGCGCTTCTCAGCCTTATCGCTTTAGCCCCGTCCCCGAGCGAAATCCCACCAGCCAATTACCGCACCTTCTACACATCACCCGTCCGCAACTTTAAAAAGGAATCTCCCGTCTCATCCTCGGTGCAGAACAGCTTTCGACCGTAAGTAGAGAACATCAACCTTTATTTCGTTCCTCCTAATCCCAATTTACTATTACAATTACTACTACTACACTACACCCACAATCATTATTGTAGAGAAACAAAAGATTCTAGCTGAAATCCTTTGAAAATCATTGAGCGCTAGCGGTTTCTCTTCCCAACCGCTCAGCAACAACGTTTTTCATCAGCCTAGGAGAAAAAAGTTTTCGGGATTTAAAAAAGTTTCCTCTTAAAAATCTTGGTTTCAAAATTTGTAAATATTATCAAAAAAAATCTTCAATTGTGAAGTGTAGTGTTGTATTCTCTGAAAAAGCCGAGCCGGGGAAGCCAAAGCTAACCAACCAGCTCGATTATATACAGGATACATCAGCTCAGCATACACGCCGCCATATTGTGCATCCCTTCCGGATTCCCCACAACCTTTACTTCTTATTCTGCTTCTCCTCCAATCCTTAAACCATCCAAGTGCTTTCTCCAACCAATCATTTAAGGAATCAAAAGTGATCCTAAGAAGTAGGTGGAAACTCGGGAATTGTATTCGTTTTACAAATTCAATCCCCACCTTGGAAAATATCCGTCTTTTGCTTTGCGTTTAACCATTTCAAGTATCTATCATAGCGCCCTCTACCCTTCGCACCTGGATTGGGAAGCCATCCTTGCACAAGTGTATGCTGGACTGATAAGCTGCCTCTGGGCCTCAGGTTCCGGCCTTCTAGCCCACGTGTTCTCATTTCTTTAAAAAATCTAAATCCCCTTTACAAACCCATCAAAATTTATTCCTTCAAAAGTACTCATCCTAATTTTGTGCCCTTCCTCACAGGAAAGCTCAAGGGCTGTTCAATTCCAAGTGTTCGTGCGTTCATCCAGCGAGGCTTTCCTTCATCACACACAGACGTCCGAGATAACAAAACCAACAAAGCAAGCAAACCAAGGTTCTCAAGATGGTTATTGAGAAGAAGTCCGAGGGTCCTGACCCAGATCCCACTGAATTCTTGTTCGTCTCCCTCGAGCAAAAGCGTATCGATCAAACGAAACCCTACGATGCCAAGAAGGCTTGCTGGGTCCCTTGCGAGAAGGATGGCTTCGTCTTGGGTGAGATCAAGTCAACCAAGGGAGATTTGGTTGTTGTAGGTGTCCCCGGTGGTGAGGTACGTATGCTTAATCCCAATTCTTTCTTACCATCACACAAAACAGTACATATTTCTAGTAGCTCCACAGTAATTTGCACAAGTTCTTGTGTCTTAAACCTCATTTGCAAATCATCGTTTCAAAAATGCAACATCTTCAAGGGATTCAGGCCACTTTAGCCTCCACGCTTTAGGGCAACTTAGAAGAACATACCAAAAGAGAGGCTGTATCCAGAGGAGTTAGCCATTTGCAATATTCCACACAATCTCTTGTCTAGATCTCTCATCTGATGCAGAGTCTAAAAATATCGCCAGCCTATTCTCAATATATCACGCACATCATTCAACTCCCAGAGGAGCAAGGAACCTAGGAAGCTCTATAGCTTGCTAGTCTTCACACTTTCTGCAGAAGCCTTGAAGTAGCAAGGCGAAAGAAATTTAGGCTTGTCTCAATCAGACACGGCATGTTTTAGCTCGACTAGCCCTAGATTTCTAGACGATTGGCCCTAACAGGAATAGCTTCAGCTTTATGCATCACCTACTTCCTAGAAATGGCTAGTGCTTCAGGCTACATGTATCCTTGTAGAGATCAAGTAGTGCATTCCGAGCTATAGTATGCGGTTATGCAAATTATGTACACGCATTGCAATTGCTATTAGACCAGTACAACGCTTTCAGACTCTCCAGAGCGACTGATATAGGCATTATATCGTACATGTTATGAAACGTTGATAGGCTCAGCTGCAATTATTTCAAATTAATTTCAAGATCTTGCTTTGATGAAGGCATGAATGAACGCATACAATTAGTCATATTTCACAGTTAGACATAAGTTTTGGATAGACTTACATGATAGTTTAATAATAAGCCTAGGATAGTAGAATTATATCAATGTAGCTTTTGATATAAAATGGTTGCTGTAGAGTATTCTTTAATTTTTAGCCGGCTTTTCGGTATGGTATTTTGGTATTTGAGATTAGCTCTTTGAAGACATTCGTGTAGAGTATTAGTGCTTGCTGAGATTTTGAGAAAATAGAAATGATTTTATGGGATGCTATTGTTGTCTCCGGCAACTCTTCATTTACCTACACGTGTACACAATAGGAGAAGACACTTAAAAAGGAGATGATCTCCCAAGTAAATCCGCCAAAGTTTGAGAAAGTGGAGGATATGGCAGATTTAACATACTTGAGCGACGCTGCCGTATTACACAACCTCAAGCAGCGATACTACCACAGACTTATCTACGTGAGTAAATGTTTCTCTCCGGACAACCATGTTTACATCTGTTTTTTTGTTTCTTTTTTTCTTCCTTTTCCTTCGTTCGGCTCTGCCCGATTACTGAATCTAGGAGAAAACGTTCAAAAAAGATTTGGTCACTCAAGTCAATCCACCCAAGTATGAGAAATGTGAGGATATGTCCAACTTGACGTATCTCAATGACGCTTCCGTACTTCATAACTTGAAACAACGTTACTACCACAAACTAATCTACGTAAGTTTATCAAGCGCTGCCCAGCAGCTTAATGCCACGTACTGTATTTACTATTCTACCTAAACCTCTAATCACCGCACTGCTTCCTTTCAATCTCATCATACCTCATCAATACCTTTATTCACCTCTGATATTGCTTTCCTAAAACCTGCCTATATGATAAATCAAGTCATCCTAAAATCAAAATCAGTCAGTATTTAACCTTTTCAACTTTCACTTCCCAACTTTCACCTTTCTCCTCTAAAGATTTTTCTTTGGAAGGGTATGTGGATGAGATAAATTTATGAAGATATCAAGTTTATTATTCTCCTCTACAGCCTATATATATATATACTTGTCTATTTCTATATTTCAGTTTAACTATCATCGTTAACTTTTTTAAAAAGCTCATTATCCTTGTAAATGCTTTTAAAAGTTTCCTTGGATTCCATTTGACAATAGTCCCCTTTCCTCTCCGCCCCAATCCTATACACGTATTGTAAATTTTTCTAAAAATACTTTCACTTCACAACTTGATTCTTCACCTACCTAAAAATAACGTTATAAATTGTCGTTGGCACTACAACACACATTCTCAACTCATCCAATTCCATCCGCTTTCCTCAATCCAGCCAACTCCTTCTCTTTCCTCTTCTCTTTATCCTAAATCCTAATCTCTGCCGGCTTACGGCTCATTTCAAGCCGTAGGAGTAGGGAATATGTAATGTAATGTGGATCTGAATCCCAAATCCTACAATTACTCATCCTCTTCTTTCTCTTATCTTCTTCCCCTTTCTTCCTCAGAGTATATTCTTATTCTTAGTAAGTAGATACAGGGGTATTTCGGATTTTGTATTCACATTTTCTCTGCACAATAAAAACCGTTGCTTGCTTCTGCATGGCTTGAAAACGCTTTCCGCAAAAGACAGCGGTCAAAAAAGGAATGTGTCCTCACAACGGCAAGAAACGATACTATTACCGGTTACCCAATATCCGGTAAACTGCAAACTGTGTGTACCCTCTTCTCTCTCCCCCTTGTCACAATCTTCTCTCCTGAGTGATTCAAATTTACCCTAAGACATCTCCTAGTTTTACGATAATTTTATTATAATTTCTCTTTAATTATAGTCACTTTTGGTTCTTTTAGTTCTTTCTCTTTGCATCTTGCCCTATATCCTGAAAAACGGACCGCATTCCTACAAACCGAACGTAGTAGGTTAATGCGGTTCTTCCCCTCTTCCTTTTTGATTTTTTCTTTTATCCAGCTCATGAATTGCTGGAAATACTCCAAAGCAAGCATTGTTGTCCTTTCTTTTATTCTTTCTCTAGGTTAAGCAATACCTTGTATAGTTTAGAAAGTAGCTGATGATTGCGAATTTTCAAATTAATCCGAATTTGTCCTCTGTGAATACCTTGCCAACCCACTGACAGAGTATTAATTTATCCGAGTGGTGGGTGGTAGAGATGATTAATTGATGGATTGAATTTAAAGATTCGCAAATATTTGCATCCCCCCATACCGCTTCTCCCCTCTTTCGTATATACCTTCTACCTTATTGCTGAAAATGGACTCAGACTCCACCATCAGCAATTGATTGCGTTCATGTTTAAAAAGGACGAGACAAGTACATGATGAATTATGATTACGAATTGATTCTCTTGTGTTCTGATTTAAATCCTTCCGCATGAATGGATTTGCAAAAAAATTGAACCTACTATACAGCCTGATTGAATTTGAGAGATTATGTAGTGCGCCTTTAGATTCCTTCTCTGTCCTCTCCACCCTTTCGTAGTTCTCTAGGAAACGAGGAGATTCCTTTATTTACTTGGCCTTTGAATTTTTTTCTCTTACTACTTGATCGTCGTAATCCCGGTTATTTTACCGTTTACCTAGTCCACGAGCCAGGGGAAATCTTTATCCATCCTCTTTTACCAGCCTAGGCAAGCTGAGGACACGAGGAGCTCCTCCTATATATAGAAGGAATGTGCCTGAAACTATTTTTGGTTCTTTACAACGGGGAAGAGCTAAAGAGAGTTTTCCACGGATTTCCTACTTACCCGTTCTATACTACCCGCCCTTCTCTATCCCTCAGCTTAAACAAGCTCATATATGTTTTCACACGGAAAACGAGATTCGCACAATCTGGCCACAATAAATGAACCATCCTCCCACTTCCTACTCTGTCTATCTTCCTCCTCCTCCTCCTCCTCCTCCTATTTTTCTCTACTTGTCTCATTTAAAGAATGCGGACAAGGAATTGTCCCAGATTTTCCATGGAAATTATCCTTGCTCTCATCACAATTAGCTGACGGGCATCAAATCTTCCTTTTCCATCCCAAGTATCCTCTTCTTGAGCCTTTAGCTTTGGAAATCCTTACTAAAGGCACCCTTTAAATCAATCATTTCAATCAGCGTTAGAATCCATAAAACTGTTTCCCTCTTTAATTCTTATCCCTTCTTAAAATCCATGATTCTTTCCCACAAAACCCCAATCAATATCAATTTCTTAAAATTTTCCATTCAACTTTCACCGAGACTGCTTACCTTATGGGACACAGGTGGTGTCTGCATGAGCGTCTGCTCCGTCTCCTCCGCACCTATCCCCATGAACCAATCCAAATTCCGAAATCACCCATGCTTTCTCCCATTCTATGATAGCAAGAAATGTGCTTTAAGGACGTCGTTTAACATGATTCCTAATGACCTTTAGACCTACTCCGGCTTGTTCTGCGTCGCCATCAATCCTTACAAGCGTTACCCCATTTACACCAACCGTGTCGTCCAAATCTACAAGGGCAGAAGGCGAAATGAAGTACCACCCCACATTTTCGCCATTTCTGATGGTGCTTACTCCGACATGTTGACCAGTAAGTCTATTCTTAATTTTCCTTGATATCATCTTTCAAATTCATCAAACGCCATAACAACGCATGCAAGAATGCATGGGTTGCTATGGAGTTAAACTATTGTAAGGGAATAGTGAATCTTCGCTCTCAATCCGCATTCCCCCACCCCCACCCTTTCTCTGCTTTCATTCTGAGTCATTCCGAAGAATTCTCAAGTCTTCCTACACTATATGCTTACGTACGCACAAGTGACAAGGAGCAGCACGTATTCTTCTAAAGCCAGGGCATTACAATTACTTCACGAATGGATGGAAGTGGAAATAGGAGAACAATCTTTTAGAGACTAGAGACAGATACCAGGAGGCTGATCCCCATCCACCATGGACGATCCATAAATGGCAATCCAACTTCAAGGAACAGAAAGCTTAGGAGTCTTAAAATAACTGCAACGTTACTTTTGGCATTCTGCCGCGCAATTCTTCCCATCACCACGTCCCGAAGAGTCCGCCATGCTAGATTCCGCAACTAGTACAAAACCTGCGTCACCCTTTTCAAACCGACAACAACACTTCCTCCCAGTCCATTAATATTCTTCCTCCCAGTTAGCTCAGTCAGTCAGTTAGTTGTTTAGTCATCTTTTGAAGGAGCAGGGAAACTAGCGGTTCTATCTGCTACTTGTGAGCAGTAGAAGCTAGCACAGAGACAGCAGAGCCTAGGAAGGAGATGTCCGTTATGAGCACGTTTGAAGCGTTCCAGCGCAGTCCATGTATATTGCAGAATTTCAATGAGATATTGTACAGT
Organism: Sminthurides aquaticus; assembly: GCA_906901655.1. Classification (NCBI taxonomy): domain Eukaryota; kingdom Metazoa; phylum Arthropoda; class Collembola; order Symphypleona; family Sminthurididae; genus Sminthurides; species Sminthurides aquaticus. Next base: position 3,718,925 of record CAJQTT010000001.1, read on the forward strand.
TGGAGGATTCACACTAGAAAGAATGAATCTATTATAGCATTTACACTTGTTAGGCTTATTGCTCTCAGAGGGCTCTGTTTCCGCCCCGAGAAAGTTGCTCACTTGTAAAAAAAAAAGAGTCGGATCATGTACAAACATACACTACCTTATTTTCTCTACTTGAAACGGAATGATCCTCTGTAACCAAGATGATAAGACAGACCTGCTGCAAAGATGCAATCTCTCACTCAAACATCACCTACATTTAGATGCCGCTTTCTATACACAAACGTCCCACTCCCACTTTTGCTATACATTATTTTCCATGCTGCCTACCTCCAGACTACCCGGCTATAAGCTATGATGATGATGCATTCACTAATTCGCTACTCCTATTTGTTTTCCCACACGTCAGCCTCTCCTCAAACATAATCATTTCTTCTCTTCTTTTTTTAGATCACGAGAACCAGTCCATGTTGATCACGTAAGTTCTCTAAAATACAATTTCCAAAAGACCATCAAGTTCCAGTACTCTCCTCCTCAAACTAGTAGCTTTTATATTCCTTCCTCTCGAACCAAAAAACGCTTCAACAAGTCACTACCACTATAATCATGTATGTCTCCCGAATTCACAAAACCTTATTTATTGCCCAACCTTTTTCTTGAGTAATTTGCGTATACTTGAAACGTGTACGTATGTCCCCGAGTAACTGCATCTTCCTTCTTTATCTCTTGAAATCAAGAAGCGTATTCAGGTCACGTCACTCGTTCCGTCTCCTCCTATCCTTCCTATCCTGATTCTAGGGATTAATGTAATAACGGTAGCGTTGCAAAATGACACGTAGACAAGCACGCGCAAGTATTTGGAAATGCAGTATTCTCTAGGATTTACTTTTCTGAGAAATCAATCAATCCTTATGAGGGAGGCAGATAAGAAATATTTTTCAGCTACTCATGAATGCAGTACTTGAACGATGCTGGCGGTAGATGTAGTTTTCAAAGAGAAAAAGTCCTGCACTAACAGTTAAGCTGCTGTTCTTTCGTAGGAGAGAAAACGGACGAGAGAAGGAGGGATAAAATTAGGTTTAAAAGGCTATAAAAAAGCCCGACGTTGAGATGATCACAAGTGGTTATAAATCTTTTTCTAAAAAATTCAAATGTATTAATGATCAGAGGAGAATCTGGAGCAGGAAAAACTGAAAACACCAAGAAAGTCATCCAGTACTTTGCAAACATAGCTGCCTCGGGACATAAATCCCAGTTTAGCACGGTAAATATTTCATTTCCGGTGAAAGCATAATGCTATAAGCAAATGCAACATAATTTGAGCAAAATTTAATCAAAACTTCGCCGCAAACTTAATCTTCTTTAGCTTGAAAAACCATACCAGCAAAACTCACTTAAAAATCTCTACCTCTATCTATCTCTATATCTCTTTCTCATTTGCTCTGAAGAGGCTCGTTACTATGCGAAACTTGCCTCATATTTCTCACTCTTCTCTTCTACAACTAAAGATACTAGGAGAGCTTGATTATTATTATACACTTAATAATCCATGCATTAATTTTAACCAGGAAGAGCTTTAGGTAGCAAATACTTTTTTTCCAAAGCAATCTTATCAAAGTACCGTGATGAAGGAGCATTAGATTTTTTATTCTGCGTTAGGTTCAAAATCCTTAACTTTATTACTCACTGCAGTATCTTATTACGCTATAGCGACTCAATCCAGTTTCTCTCCATTACTTTCCAGTTCAAAGAGTATATGCATGCACGTTTATTCCAAAAATATCCTTCCCGAAATAAATACTCGCCACAACCGCACCGATTTCCGTCGTACCAGATTCAATCCTTAGCAAAGCAAGCGCAATCACGTATTTACCGAATCGCTCCCGAATTCCTCTACCTCTTTTCCTTCCTTCGTTGTTGTCCTCCTCGTTAAACACGATATCATTCCCCGCAAATTCTTGCTTTCCAATATAATCGTACGCTAATTTCAAAAAACACCTGCCCTGTAAACAGAGGAGAATCTGGTGCCGGAAAAACTGAAAACACGAAGAAGGTAATTGCGTACTTCGCCGCAGTCGGTGCCACTGGAAAGAAAGATGATTCCAAGAAGGTGAATTATTATATTTAAAGGTCCAAAAAATAAGAGTAATTAACAAGTTTTTCTTAGACTTAAACATGAGAAACTCTAAAAAATACAGAGAGTTTTCCATCTTTTATATACCTTTTTTACCTTGAGTGAAACCCTTAGTTCCACGCATTTATCCTCCTCCGTATTGTACGCGAACGACTAAAGATGATCATGATCATCCCAATTTCGTTCTGTGCAAATCTTAATCAATCCCTGCAGAGTATCTGTATCGTATTTTATCCATTTACTTCCCTGTAAACAAACGCTAAATCCCCAATTTTATTACCAGTTTTAGTACCATTACCCTAAGCACGCTTGGGAGTAAACCTACCTTCCAACACGGGCAAGTTTTAGTACAAACCACTACAAACAAGCCAAAGATTTAATGCAGCAGCTTGTTTAATAACAAAGAACCCATATCGTAACTCTAGATTTAATCTCTGCTAAAAGAAATGCTAGAATTAGCTTCAATTCTTCACTAGTAAATCTGGTGTGCTATTTTTCGCCTAAAACTACAAGTTAACGTGAACGATATGATGAATGCAACAACTGTTGATTATATATTTAACATGCAAAAAAACTAAGGAACTCTGAAGTTCACGTTAAATCCCTGTCAACTGATTATAAACTGCTGTAAGATTTAACAATTAACGCTTCCTCTGTTTCTACTTTCGTGAATTACTATTTCTCTGCTTGAAAAATTGCTGTGATCACTGAATAAGCTTTAAGCAAAATCATTCGGACTGCGTTTCTGGTTACTTTAACGCGTTCTTACTCTATCTTTCTCTACGGAAATAGGGATCCCTTGAAGATCAAATTGTGCAAACCAATCCCGTTCTTGAAGCCTTCGGTAACGCCAAGACAACGCGTAACGATAACTCTTCCCGTTTCGTAAGTTTTCTCAACTCTTGCTATTTTATAATACAAAATGTCTTATGTGATTGATCTAAAATGCTATTTCATCCTGTACAGGGTAAATTCATCCGTATTCACTTCGGTTCAACCGGTAAATTGGCCGGAGCTGATATCGAAACTTGTAAGTAACGAGTCAATATTACGATACAGTAAATTCAAAGAAGAAAATAGTACGAGAGGCTGTCGCAAATTGGTGCTTTATCTTGCTCCTCTTTTCCTTGTACAGATCTGCTCGAGAAGGCTCGTGTCATCTCCCAACAGCCTTTGGAACGTTCCTACCATATCTTCTACCAAATGATGTCCGGAGCCGTCCCATGGATGAAAGGTACATTATCGGAGCGGAAATGATAGCTTTGCAGCTTTAAGGGCTAAATAGGCCAAAAATGAAAAAAATTGCTATAATCTTGTTCCTCAAGTAGCCATTCCTCCCATCCTCCTTCCAAATTTTTTTTCACTACACTTACAGTATTTCAGATCTAGTATTAAGGGTATCTAGGGACCTAGAAAGAAGATTAGGTAGCGTTACGTACTCGGGACTGATTTAATGAGAGGTATGGCCCTCGACTTTTATAGATATCTGCTGCTTCGGTACGACTGGTATCATGGATTACCATTTCGTAGCTCAGGGTAAAACCACAATTCCCGGTGTAGATGACGGAGAAGAAGCGCTTGCCGCAAATGTGAGTAACAGAAAAACTTAACAAAAACTAGACTACGGCGTAAATATCAACCGCTCAATAATAACTCAAGCGTCTTCAAAACCACGCTTTCATAAACGTGCAAAATATCACAAGTCCCACGGAAGAGATGACTACGGATCAGAAATTACGCCTTGCGATTTTATTATTATTACTGCTATCAAACTCTCACTCGTCCTCCTTCACTCTGTAATTAATTCCGACTACTGAGTAGCAGCATGATAGAAAAGTAATCAAAGCTTATCCTCCCATGAATTTCGATGCATGTGAGATCAAATTGCGAGTTAGCTGGGGATCATTGGGATTGGGTTCCAGTTGCAGAAATGACTAGCATATCAGCATGGCTTCTAGGAGAAATAATAACAATAGTTTCTATTTAAGTGCTGATAGATTTAAGCATGTGTAAACTAGAATATTTCAGTTGTCCATTCATGGCTTCTAAAGTTAATTTTGATTGACATTAATTAAATTGCATGGATGTGAATCAGTACATTAATAATGGATTTGTGCAGAATTGTGCTGCTTGAGCGACGACATTCTGGACTACCATTTTATATCGCAAGGAAAAACCAAAGTAGAAACAATAGATGACGCTTATGAGATGAAATGCACGGAAGTAAGATATTGAATTGCATGAAGTGCTTATATATTCTTAAGGATTTTGAATGTTACTAGTGTTTTAACCCCTCTCTTCCATCTTGTGGTCAAAGATTTGCTTCGAATTCGGCAATGCTTCGACTCTACTCTCTCCTTGAATGAAAATATTGCGTTTTGGTCGATAGCTGATAGAAAATAGAGCTCTTAGAGGGTGTAATAATGGTAGTTTCATTTTTGAATTGTCCTTCCTCAATCGTTCCTTAGTACAATTAACGTATTGGGGGCGAAATCCGGTTAGTCCTGTCCGGTTCTTAGACTTAGCTTTACTAGAATGTAGAATTCTTTGATTTCCGCAATCTGCCCAGTCCCCTATCGCGAAAAACTACAGTGCGATGAGTGGTGATATGGAGGAACAAGTGCTGTATTGGATTCTATTTACGGAATCCATAGTCAAGTCACGCTTAATTTTTAACCTCGGTTAAATTTTTTACGTCGCATGTTTTTCCCTATGTTTTCTACACGGATCCTACCTACCTACCTACCTACCTACTCTGCACCTTTGCGCAACCCTAAATAATTAGGCCTGTGTGGACTAAGCAACAACATTCGAGACTACCATTTCGTCTCACAAGGGAAAACAACAATCCCTGATGTAGATGACGGCGAGGAAATGCTCCTTACCAATGTAAGTCTTGCACTAAAATAATCCTCAACATGCTGATACTGCATTTCGGATTATCCACCTCCGTCCTACTAACTTTCAACCCGATCAGAGCCTTTAACGTAATTGCTTTCTCCGCACCTTTGTTTTCTTGTTTGAGCCTGAGTACTATTAATAAGAACTCCAGAAACTCCTCTCTCCAACCTCCAACCAATTCTTCACAGAGTGTATAAGAATGGTACAATCGCAATGCGTACGGAAACGATGTACGCAAACAAAACTTTCTCCAAATACTTTGATGCGTATCGTATTTTGCTTTCACTTTCATTTGCTGGATATTATTTTGATTCTTCCCCCCAATTGAGTTGAAGCACGGCTAAACAGGAATACGCCTTGGGCTATATTTCTCCTGTCCGTGTCTATTTCCCGTGGCGGGAATGGACGTTTCTTAAAAGCAATTTACTTGACACGTTATTTGAATGGGGAAAATAGGAAGCTTTCGACATCTTGGGTTTCACCAAGCAAGAGAAGGAAGATGTATACAAGATCACCGCTGCCGTCATGCACATGGGTGAAATGAAATTCAAGCAAAAGGGTCGTGAAGAACAGGCTGAAGCCGACGGCATGGCTGTAAGTCACTTGACCTTTTTTAAGCAACAGTGTGCTTTCTCCGACTTTCACTCCCATCTTTTACTCAAACAACTATTTGGTTAATCTGCAGGAGGGTGAGAAGGTCTCCACCCTTTTGGGTATCACCGTCGACGACTTGTACAAGAACTTCGTTAAGCCAAGGATAAAGGTCGGTAACGAATTCGTCACCAAGGGTCAGAACGTCAACCAGGCAAGTTACTTAAAATAACGTAATAAGTGCTACGTACAGTTGATGTTTTGCTCATGTTTCGGGAATAAATTATGCAAATGTTCTCTCTACATAGGTCTCATACTCCGTCGGTGCCATGTCTAAGGCCATGTTCGACAGAGTTTTCAAGTTCTTGGTAAAGAAATGTAACGAGACTTTGGATACCAAGCAAAAGCGAGTCCACTTCATCGGAGTACTGGATATTGCCGGTTTCGAAATTTTCGACGTAAGTTTTCCTCCCTCCCCCTTTTCAAATCCTCCCAAACTTCCTCCCTTCCAACTAACTCCAGATTTTAGAAGGCTCTCAACAAGGATTTATAGGAACAAATATTTGTCCCCAAGGGGAAAATACAATCATTTGCTAAAACTAATTGAATCAATCAATCGCAACTTACCCAAACCTTCTCTCAATGATTTCTCGAGCCTCTTTATTACAAGCTAATCCTATGATTCCTGCTCGTCTATTGATGATTCTCTGATTTCAAAATTCTCTCACCATTTCATCTTCTTCCTCTTCTATCCTCTTCTATCCTCTCATTATGATAACTGATTTGAATTTTGAAACGGTAAAACCTTTTATTTATCTATGCTATTTATGATTATGCAATTCACAATAGTACAACGGCTTCGAGCAGTTGTGTATCAATTTCACCAACGAAAAGCTCCAGCAATTTTTCAACCATCACATGTTCGTTCTTGAGCAAGAAGAATACAAGCGTGAAGGTATTGACTGGGTCTTCATGGATTTCGGTATGGACTTGCAAGCCTGTATCGAGTTGATGGAAAAGGTACAAAGGGGAAAGAGGGCTCAGTATCCTCGAAACAGTACATCAACCTAAGTAAAGGCTCAATGGAATTGAAACAATTTGGAGAGTTTTTCTTTCAAAACAAACTCTTTGAAGGGGTGACAAATATCAAACAGGTTAACGCATGCCAATGTGAATTCTCCCCGTTTTTAAAACTATTCCGAAAAAAAGAAAAGTTCAGGAATATTTCTCCGCTGCGAAAAATACAATGGAGCTGGTGAAATTCCTTAGTTGAGTGAGTTGATGTTTTGCTTGAAGCACGATTGAAATCGCTACTTTCTCTTCAAGTGCTTGAGCGTCTTAGACGTGACTAACGGCAACATAGATTTGTATATCCGCTTTTCCTCTAAACTAACTGGATTATCACGTTGATAATTATATATTTTCAATAGCGACGAACATTCTTAGTGAGTACAGAAGATTGTTCGGTCGGATTAGACCCTGTCGTTTGTGTATCACCCTTATCAATGTAGTCCTCCATAGAGTTAGTCCCCGGTCCCTAGTGTTTGACGTTAAATTCCTCTGTTCCTTATCTTGTAATTTGTTTGACAGTTTAATGGGTTTGAGCAATTGTGTATCAATTTCACCAATGAGAAGCTCCAGCAGTTTTTCAATCACCACATGTTCGTTCTCGAGCAAGAAGAATACAAGCGAGAAGGGATTGAGTGGACATTTATCGATTTTGGAATGGATTTACAAGCTTGTATCGAATTGATTGAGAAGGTATACGTTATTAGCCTTTACGGATTTTATCTTACCTTATTAATTTCCACCGTAAGAGCTACATACTCTTGCTCTTTTCCTTATCATTCCACGTCATTCTAGAACTCTTCCACTTAACCTACAACCCTAAATCAGCTTAATCTTTAAAGACCCAAGTCGTTGGCTACGACTCTATGAACAGAGATCGGTGTTTTTTTCCCGATGAACCTTAAATTTTCCTTGCATCAATGTGTTTTGTTTGATTTGGTAAATTTGTTAAATTCGTATTCAAGTTAAAAGATTGGGTTAGAAGATCCAGTTTCTGCGGAAAGCGATATATATTTTTCAGGAGTGGAAATTCCGAGCCTTTGCCTAGTAATGTGCAGTTAATTTCAATCATGGAATTTTTAAATACGGGCCGAGATGTTAATCCATGTTTCTTGTGCTCTTTCCACGCTCAGCCTATGGGTGTCATGTCCATTCTTGAGGAAGAATCTATGTTCCCCAAGGCTACTGATCAGACCTTTGCTGAGAAGCTCAAGACCCAACATTTGGGCAAATCCCCATGCTTCGTCAAGCCTAAGCCACCAAAGCCCGGCCAGGTTGAAGCTCACTTCGCCATTGCCCATTACGCCGGAACTGTCCCATACAATCTTACAGGATGGCTCGAGAAGAACAAGGATCCGTTGAACGACTCCGTCGTCGATCAATTCAAGAAGGGATCCAACGCTCTCTTGGTTGAGATCTTCGCTGACCATCCAGGTCAATCTGGTGGTGCTGACGCCGGTGGCGGTGGAAAGGGTATGGTTGTCTTTTAATTTCCAGTATTATATGAAAATAATCCACCTTCTACGCAAGCACTACATACAAAGATGACAAAATAATCAAAAAACAGTTAAATGTACACACATGAACAAAAACGAAGATGCAAGTTAACTAAACGTTTTCCGCTGGGAGGGAGAAATAGGTTGATGGGTTCCAGCCAGCTCTATCCCACAATGCTCACAGCTTTTATACTTGATTTAAAAAAGATTTTATCAAGGCGGAATCTTTGGAGAGGAATGGAAATAATAATGTCTCAAATATATACATTAGGTGGCGGCAAGAGAGGCAAGGGTTCAGCCTTCCAAACTGTGTCTGCCCTCTACAGGGTAATATAAAAATGACAAATAGCAAAAGATATTTAATTAATACGTGACAAGGAGTTGCTGAAATTAACTCGAATATTTTCACAGCTAAACGTTTTAAAAAAAGAAAATTTTCTCTATTATTATTATTCTTCTAACTATTTTTGTCAGCCATGCAGTAGTCGTGAGTAATCTTATAATTCACGCAGAGTTTGCCGCGTATACATACTCATAATTAATTTCTCGCCACAATCTCACAAAAATCTCCGTCGCGTCTTGGATTACTTGTTAGTATCCTCGTCAGCCTAGATATAATCCTCAATCTATTATCTCTTTTAATTCCTCATCTTCTTCTCGCTGAACCTAATTCTGCTTCTACAACCAAACAAAGCTGCTTCCTGTCCTCTGTTTTCAAAATAATCGTTACTATATAAGCTCTTCTTTATGCTATACGAATAAGTAAATCCTTCGACAAATAAGCCTCCGCTCCGAAATCCATCTTCAGCGTTGTAAACGAACCTCATATACGAGTAATTAGAGTGCCGTCCTCTTGGAATATGGGTATACCGCTGAGGGATGGATATAATTTCACTTCGATGATACAGAGTAGTCACTTAAATCATCATCACACGACACACAGACCAAATGAAAACCAGTAGACAATCGAATTTGATGGTAGAAGATCTCTTTACCTAGTAATTTTTTCTCGATGAATTTTTCTATAATTTTTCTGCTCCCACGTTATCCTCAGGTGGTGGCCGTAAGAAGGGTGCTGGTTTCGCCACCGTATCTTCTTCATACAGGGTTCGTTTTGAAAAAATACAGTAGTTTTCCAATGTTTGATTTTCCCCCGATTTACTCCGATTTTCCAAAAGTTCCGGGAGAAAAGAATACTTCTATATTCTTTGGCTCTTTCTCCCTTTCAACCTTTTTAGTTTTCTCTGCTCGTACAATTTAAGCAGGAGAAAAAGTTTCCTTTTGCCCGCATTTTTTCGTTTTTATCATGTTCCACCCTCTCAATTATCCAAACCTTACGTTTTGATGGTATCAAACGGGAAATGTTGCTGTGGATTTCAAAACCAAAATCCCTTCTTCTCTATTACCTATTCTTCAAGTACAGGTTCTTGATACTTGGCTATGGTTTGACCCCTTTGGCAGTTACCTGATTTACTTTTTCCCTCTCTGAAAAAAACTCGATACTTTTTCCAGCATCCAACTACGACAGCACGTATCAAAGAAATACAATCATGCCGGATCGTGCTCCCCCTACCCTTTGTCCGTCTTACCTTTGATTTTAATAGTTCTCTGTCTCCTTCTGTCTCTACGTGAACCTTGTGGACGTAGGTTTACTTCCTGAACGCGTATTCTACTTTGCAGTAGTCAAAATCCCAATTGTCCTGCCTTCCAAACTGTGATTTTACACACAAGGAGGAGGTGATGTCGAAAATATGTAAATACGTCAATACGAATGTGATTGAGAAACGCGAATTATAGGATTTCGTTCCTATTCATTCTGTTTCTAATTATATGCGTTCTTCATCCTAGATTGAAACTAAAATTCTGTTCTCGTTCATGTATCTCTAACCATGCATGAAAGGAAACCTTTTGAAATCGCTTCGCTTGTTTTCTACATGTTTAGAGAAATGTATACAAATGTTCTATCCAGAACGATAACCCAAGCTTCGTGTGGTTTTAAAAGCTTGGTTGAAATCTAATCCGAGTTTGCCCTCTTTCACGATACAGTGGAAGTAATTCATATTCTGTATGCAAAATTAGGAACAATTGAACAACTTGATGACCACTTTGAAGGCTACATCTCCTCATTTCATCCGTTGCATCATCCCCAACGAATTGAAACAAGCTGGTAAGTTTTTACTTGTACGCGTCAATATACTGTAGAGGGCGCTGGCGGGAATGCGTACTTTCTGTGTCGATGCTTTCTGACTTGTAACGCCTTCTCCTCAATCTCTCTTCCAGGTGTTATCGACTCTCACTTGGTAATGCATCAGCTCACCTGTAACGGTGTACTTGAAGGTATCCGTATTTGCCGTAAGGGATTCCCCAACAGGATGGTCTACCCCGACTTCAAGCACCGGTATTTTTCTTAAAGCCTCAAGCATTAATTCTCATGCAATTATCATTTTTTTATACACTTCTACGAAAATCTAGATTGAAAAAAATTTAGAATCTTATACCTGCGCCACAAGAAGCAACCTCACCAACTTAGTTGATTAGTCTGTAGTTTGTAGCATTATCTCATCATTTAGTAGATGAGATGAAGGAACAGTAACTTCGGAAGAGTTACACACAGGAATTGAGCTTTAGGGGGAAACAATGGCTTATCATTCTTATTCTTCCTCAAGGTACTTAATCTTAGCCCCTAATCAGATGAAGGCTGAGAAGGATGAAAAGAAATGTGCGCAAGCCTGTTTCGATTCCATCGAATTGGACCCCGACAAGTTCCGATTGGGACACACCAAGGCACGTTTCTGTAACCTATGGAATTTTCCAAAATACTTTACCGAATCCTCTTTATTCCCTGTCTCCAGTGAAGTTTTTTAAAAAACCTTTTTTGTTCCTCAAACTACTTTTGTTGCTTTTTGTCAATCCCTTTTGCTCCTACATGTTCACCCTGCCCCTCATTTAGCCCTTACAAAGCTTCCCCTTTGAAAGCCCTGGGAAATCGTACATTACAACACCTGCCCACCTATCAACTATAGTCTTTCACCCTTCCTTTGAAGACTGTTTGCATGATGGAATATGGATTTTTGTGTTGCCCTTTATTACAAAGAATCCCTAGGGTTGTTTTACATTCCGAAAAACTTTAGAATTTAGACGTAGCACCTACCCTATTGATTGATATGGTTTCAACCTGGTTGGAGGAATAGAAAGCGTAATTTTACTTAGTTAATAGTCACACGAAATGGAATGCCGCACCTACTGCCATCACTAGTCGAGAGATGCAATGAGTACACTGTACAAACTTGGGTTTTATTCATCCACAATGTGTGAGGTTGCTGTATTTGTGTAGTGTTTTTTTACAAGAATAGCTGCGAGTGCATACAACAGATGTATGTATATGCGGGGAGAAAGTTGCAGTGGAAACGTACATCGTTATGCAGGGACGCATACACGATTATGATTTTGTTTTATGAACTTTGTGGTTTCTTGAGGAATTGAATAATTCCACAAGGAATCTTTACTTTGGCCGCTTTGGAATCAGTCCCTGTTGATTGATAATTATAACATGACACTTTAAAGGTACAAGATCCTTGCCCCACAAGCCTGCAATAAAGTGTCGGACGATAAAAAGTGCGCTCAGATTCTTTTGGAGGCCATCAATCTTGAAACGGAACAATACCGATTGGGAAACACAAAGGCAATACAATTCACACCAAAATATCAGTTTATAATCTTCTTTTTATAAGCCTTCACTTACTTTAATTCTGTAGTATTTAATCTCACATGGTAGACTTTTGAAAGACAACATAAGTAATAATCACGTACTCTTACGCTTTCACCTTATACATTTTGATTATCATTTCTGTACCACGTCAAATTTTCTAAAGCTTATGAACGTTAAGTCGAAGCGTTTTCAACAACTTACTTGGCCTTGCAGTAGTATTTGAAGCAAAGAATTTCCTTTTCGCTTTATTATTATTTCAAAGGTAAATTTCTGTAAATGTAACACGTCCGCTTTGGCAAAACTAGTAATTTGAGGCCGTAAATATTATAATGATAGAGAATACATAATATTTTCGATACAATGGAGCTATATAGCAAAAATCTAATCACAGCACAATGTAACACTCGCGAATCTAGGGATAGAGCAGCACAAGCTAGAAAATCACCAAAATTAACTCTCATATTGTACACCAGAACTCATAGTAATGTAAACTGTCTTTCTCCGTTATCGGACCAGGAAACATTCCAAATTGATAAACTCCAAGAATCGCCTCCCTCCACGGAGAACTGCCAAAGATATTGACATTATCATCTTTCTCTTTAGAATCGTCTGCAAATGGAAGGGAAAGTTTAAAGATTTAGATAGTTTAGTGTTTTGCATGCTTTTGAATCCAATAGTCTTTGGAACCCTTTGGAATACTCTTGTGCGAGTGAAAAGCTCGGAGAAAACTTTACTCATAGCCGGTTTTTAAATTATTTTAGATAAAAAGTCTCTTTAGAATCCTTAGAACTTGTAGAGACCTCTAGAGTTTGATGATGATTTATATTACTTGTGCGATACATAGGGGAAAGTGCCCTATACGTGCTTCGCCTGGATACACATGATAGCTTTAATGTTGTTGTGCATGAAAATGTTTGCTTTTTGCATGAAATTCTTAGCTATTATTCTCCATTATTCTTGTCTCCATGTTTGTCCAGAATGTTCTCTCTGCCACAGCTGGCAAATCTTTTTCTGTTACCCCCTGAACTTTTAAATGTCCCAAATTTCTCTATCTCTCTAAAGCTTTACATGTTTTTTTCAACGTCAAATTCGGTGCATGTCCTTCCTCTACTCTATTTTCCCTCATTGTATTATTATTTCTCATGATGCTCATCTTCGTATGTCTTCGATGTAAAACATCAGGTATTCTTCCGTGCCGGAGTCTTGGGTCAACTTGAAGAAATCCGTGACGACCGTTTGGGTAAGATCATCACCTGGATGCAATCCTGCATCCGAGGTTACCTCACCCGTAAGGAGTACAAACGCCTCCAAGACCAACGGTAAGTTGTAGGAAACTTTGTAGAATTTTTATGTGGAAGGAATCTCAATAGTAGTTTTAGGTTCCTTTTTAATTATTGGTTTGATTTACAGTATTGCTTTGCAAGTGGTTCAAAGAAATTTGCGCCGTTACTTGCAATTGCGAACTTGGCCATGGTGGAAGTTGTGGCAAAAGGTCAAGCCCCTCCTCAACGTCACCCGTATCGAGGATGAGATCGCGGTATGAAGATGAATCTTTGATCTTTCGAATACATTCTATAATACTCGGTTCACACTGCCACACTCATCACATGGCAAATACACACTTGAGTAGTTTAAATCATTGAGCACCTACGCGGATTTCAGAATCATCCGTCTTCTTCCACTCATAGAGGGCGTAATTATCTCCCCAGAATCCGACTCGGATTAACATAAAGATTTAGCTTGTATTTATAAAAGGTTTTGCGGAGTGCAGCTTTTTGAAATGTTTGCTAAATTTTGACTCTTCCGCTCTTCCCGATTTTGGTCTTGTGCATCCTGAGTCTGTGATGCATCACTTGAAATAAATAGTAAATAGAAACAGGAGGAATCAAAGAAACGGAGAAGCAAAAAGAAGAGAGAGAGAGAAAGAGGAGATTTTAAAACTTTTTCGCATCATTAAACTTTGTAATTGCGAGCAGGTTTAAGATAGTAAGTTGTATAAATGCACGGGAGGGAATGAAGATGAGGGAGGAGAGCAACAGGTTGCTTTGACTTCTTCTTCCCCGATTCCCCTCCTCCTCATGCTTTCACATCCTACATGCTTGCCATGTGTGAGGTAAAAGTATGGCTAAATGATTATCGCTTAGCGAATCAGGGAGGTCTGATAAACTATCTACTATATATGATGTGGAATGAGTCTTCCCCACAAGGTTGTTAGGATTTTCTCATGATGAAAATATCACATTTTCTCTGTACTTTTTTCCTCCAAAGCTCAGATTAACATGTTACGATAAAAAATCGTACACCTGTTACACCCGCTCGCCCTACTTTCCCTTGCATCGGCCATTAATTTAATTTCTTGTTCTATCCCCCGATAGAAACATCTCTCTCGCTCTTCTTCATCTTTTCTCCTCTATATGCTGGGATATGTACATCCCAACTTTCCCCATCCTGATTGAATTAGGGCGTTCGGCCATGAGAAGACACACTCGTGTTAGGCCAGGAAGCCAATTTAATCCGCCGACATGTTCTCCGTGCCGAGAAAAATTTAATGATGATATGTGACTTTTCCAGCCGCTTCTCAAATGAATTACAGCCGCAGGCTTGCAGTACAAGTTGTAGTAATCCCCATGTACACCCTGTTTCTCCTTTCTCTCAAACAACCTCCCAACCAAGCTCTCTCAAGCTCGTCCTCTTTTTCACGGCCTACGAAAATTGAGCGTATGTGTTATATTCTATTGAAGGAAAAGCTTGGTTGCAGCATGAAGGATTTTTTTAAAAGAAATCCTATATGATTTTATCCACCACATCTTCCTTATCCTCCGTTTGCTGAGGATAGAGAAGGGTGGTGTGCTGTGGAGAGGAATTGCCATAATTATAGAACGGGGGGGGATGATGTTGCAACCAAACATAGTCAGCCAGCCTACCTGTCATCTCTATCAAGTGGATTCAATTTATTTGGTGGAGGTGGTGGGTAAAAAGATGTTGAGCAAATGTCTCAACCCTCGTCCAATTCCCGGCTTCCCCTCTTCATATTATGGAGGATGGATGGGAAGCGTGTGGATTTGGATTTAGATTGGGAAGGCGAGCGAGTGAAAGAGTTGGAAAGATTGACTAAATTTAAACTTTGAAACGTAATGGTGCATTTGATTCCGTACTCGAATGCTAGAGTTGAGGGTGCGGGATTGTGTCCTCCCTCCTCCTACCCGCTTCCCAACCAACCAACACCACCTTGAGGAAAGGTGTAGGCGTTTAAGCCACAAACATTTATAAAAACTTGCACAACTGTCGGATAAGATTTGCCCGAATTGCTAAAAGCTCCACGCTACCTCAGTCACTCAGTCACTCGGCTAGCATCACTCCAAATCCAGCTCTTCCCATCGGTTAGTCAGTCCGCAGACTTGATAGCTTCCAAGTCGATCTCTATCAATTCAGTTAATATGAATTGAGAGAGTCACTTGGCTGGGAATTGAGCTCCTGAGTCTTGCACAACTTAGCCACCTTCTTCTAGTGCTCCTCCACTTCCAAGTTAATAATTTCATAGCTTGGAGTTGTTGGGTTTTAGTATCTTCCAATAATATACGACGAGTCAATAAGTGGCAGGCAGTCGGAGGGTTGAGTGGTGAAAGTACACGTGCCTGTTCCCTTGCTTCCGGCTTGGTGTTTTACACCAGCGGATAGTTGACCGACCCAATAGTTCCTAATATTACACAATCAAACCGGTTATAGTTTACACAGATTTATTTTATTTTGAATAACTACTCAACTTACAAGTGAACACGATGGGTGAATACGATTACGACGATGAGTTAATAAGGCCTTCGGGTCCTCCCAGTGAGCGGTTGTTTAACGAAATGGATGGTTATAAACAGAAATTGGAGGAGAAGGCAGCCAAGGCCCAAGAAGCCTTCGAGAAGGAAGAGAAATTGCGCAAGGAACTTGAAGAGAAGAACCTCAAGCTTCTGACTGAAAAGAACGACTTGCTCTCCCAACTCGAGAACGAGCGTGGATCTCTCGGTGATGTCCAATCCTCCGTTTCCAAGCTCTCCGCCCAAAAGGCCGACTTGGAAGGACAACTCAACGTAAGTTCCATTTTTATTGATTTTCTTGCGATACAACTCAAATCAGTACAGTAATCTATAATAGCTTTAAGCCAGAATCAAAGTTTCGGAAGGCCTTAATACAAATCCGTCGAGATGTCTTCAATAATTACAAAGTAAAAGCAATGAAGTGAGCAGAACTGAGATGGAGAAAGTAACTTTCTCCAAGCTATGAGTCATAAGTACTGGGATGAATTTAGGATGACTAATCCGCGGATTTAATAGGATGTTGAATGAGGAACTGTTAGAGTCTGCAGCTGTTAGTGTGTTAAAATTGTGGCAAATTCCATTGAATCAGACAGAACACATGCAGCGTAAAACCTTGTAGAAGAGGCGTTCTCTCAAAGGGCACTTAAATCTTTTATGGGAATTGTAAACTTTTGCCATTTTAGGCCATGCCTGGACATGAATGGCAGTTTAGTAATACACTTGAGGTGTTTGCAAAGACAATCCGCGTCTTGTGCTCATCTACGTATAATCTTAGCCTATATATTGTTAGTTTATCTTTCAAAATCCTCTTTGAGTAAACACACTTTTGAGGGAAAAGAGCGGAGCCTCACTTTCCTTCCTCCCCTCATTTATATAATTTTGTTACAAGTGTGAGAAATAGTGTAGGCGCTGACAGGAAAAAACCAAAGTTATTTTCATCGCATGCAACTCTGATTTCCTACAGGGTAAGAGTGGGGAAACCTTTCGCGACTGGTATGCGGAAGATGTAGGTAGAGGGAGTCGTCAGACTTGTGAGTAATCTGGTCGAGTCTAGGCTGCAGACGAAATGGGAATCCTGCAGTTATCATTCGCCTCGAAAGGATTCCCTCTTTATATATTTACCCGCATACCCTAAAACCGTCTTTTTAATATCCTCATATCTTACGCATCCTTCATCACCCTACAATTTCATCTAGTATTCCACAAACACCTTTAAGACTTTCGTCCTACACAAACTATTCCATCCCCCTGTAGTACATGTTCCATATCCCATTCCCATCTGCGTCCTTTAGTTTTTTTTCGCAAAAAACCTACCTTGGCTCTTGCTCAATCCTTGAAGCCATATCTTCTTCCGTTTAGCCTTTATATTATAGCTTTCTTGTTGATATTCAGAAAGTTTTTCTATTTAAACTTGTGCTTTTAGCCTGGCTGCAATGGAACCCGTATCTGTCGCCAAAGCTCTAGGGATGTTAAGGAGAATTATGAGGAAATATACACACAATAATAATTAATATCAGGAGGGAAAATTATATTGTGAATGTCTCTCTGAGCTCCTCAAACTATTCCCACATGCTAAAAATTTAAAGCTTATCTTTCCTCCCCTACTAGTTCTTGGTTTGCTCGATAGCAAGAGTTGAGGCGAGCACATGGATGGAATTACGGAAGCAAGGATTTTAGGCTAGCAAAACCCCGGTGGTTTCTCCCATTTGGATAGTAAACCAAGCCAAGACTGTGGATTTTCCGTGGGAGTTTAATATTTTCGCACCAGGCAACCCATCTTTCTCTTCCATTTCCTATTCCTCATCCGTACTTATTGAATGTCCTACTCTTCATCTTCCCATTTCTCTGTCATTACATTAACCAAAAAATCTAATCGTTCTTCTCTACAACTTTCCTACTTTCCTCAGCTTCCTTACTTGTACACGGTAGGAAGCTAAAGCGGCAAAGTAAGTTGATTCCAGGAGGGAGAAGCTATAATCAAAACTACTACTTCTTGCCACCCCATATTCAATCTATATTTAGACAATGACTGTATCCGACATTTCTCAGCTTACGAAATCCTCAAGCTTAGATTATCATTCATTACTTTATGGGACTTATTCTATGCTCTTCCAATGATAAATATTATACCTCCTGCCTCAAACCCTTCTTCCTCGTCCTTCATCCCCACGCTTAAAATCCTTAGCGCTGTCAGACGTTAATTTTAGAAGCTATGCATATATTCCTTATTTCAAGTCCCGAATTTCCTAATCATACGTCTGAGTGAAAGCTTATAGGAATGATTAAAATTTCTCTGCCACTGCTCAGGAGTTGGGAAAAGTAAACAGACAGCCGAGTTTAGCTAATTGGTACATTTTTTCCGCCTCGTACAAGTGGATGCCAGGGGGAGCTTTGAGTTTGCGGCGACTGAGCTATGATGTAAGGATTAAGAAAAGGCATTCCACCTGCTAGCCTAGAAGTTCTGCCCCAGTAAGATTACAAACTTTCGCCTCCGCTGAACCCTGAAACACACCTACGCGGAATCTTGTCTGGGGAATCGATAATTTTAGTATTGAAGATATGTCATAGAGATAATCTTGTATGTAAGCCAAATGAGGTTTTTAGTTTCTGCGTCATTCTGTGCTTTTATAACGCGCCGTTCCAAGAAAATTTTTGCACAGCTCAAAAAAACTATTACGAGTACGTACTTGTTTAAAGGGTAATCTTTCGTAACGGGCCTGCACTAAATGCAATCCTGTCTTGAGACTCTGGCTTAATGTTTACCGGATTAAATCGCTCTGAATTGATGAGTCGCTCCAATGATTGAGTCTTGAATCCGACGAGAAGAAACAGATGCTGTGGTTTGATTAAGAGGGCGCTTTTGTATAATGTATCTTTTCAATCCTTGCCTTGCAGGACACCCAAGAGCGCCTCACCCAAGAAGAGGAAGCCCGCAACCAATTGTTCCAACAGAAGAAGAAGTTGGAACAAGAGTTGTCCGGATTGAAGAAGGACTTGGAAGACTTCGAATTGAACCTCCAGAAGTCTGACCAAGACAAGGCCACCAAGGATCATCAAATCCGCAACTTGAATGACGAAATCGCTCACCAAGATGAACTCATCAACAAATTGAACAAGGAAAAGAAGCACGTTCAAGAACAAACCCAGAAGACTGCCGAGGACTTGCAGGCAAGTTGAATTTGACTTTCTCCGACTTTCACTTTGCTATTACTTCGCCGTACAAGCCTTGGTGCTTAGTGCTTGTACTCAGAGTTGGATAGATTAGTTGGTATGATGAGGGAATTTGGTGGGATTAAATTTTAATTCGATCATTGGTTTTGGGATTATAGGCAGCTGAAGACAAGGTGAACCACCTCAACAAGGTTAAGGCCAAGTTGGAACAAACCTTGGACGAATTGGAAGACTCCCTTGAGCGCGAGAAGAAGCTCCGCGGAGATATTGAGAAGAGCAAGAGGAAGGTTGAAGGAGACTTGAAATTGACCCAAGAAGCCGTCGCTGACCTCGAGCGCAACAAGAAGGAACTCGAACAAACCATCCAAAGGAAAGACAAGGAAATCTCATCCCTCACTGCCAAGTTGGAAGATGAACAATCTTTGGTCGCCAAGCTCCAAAAACAAATCAAGGAACTCCAGGTAAGCTCATAAAATTGTTCCAAGAGAAGGAAATTTTTGATTTGACACCCTGGAATTTCAAAAGTTTCAGGATTAGTGCATAATGAAGAATGTATGAGATTAAGTAATGAATATTATTCCGTCTCTTTTGATTAGGCTCGCATTGAAGAGCTTGAGGAAGAACTTGAGGCTGAGAGACAAGCCCGTGCCAAGGCTGAGAAACAACGTGCTGACTTGGCCCGCGAGTTAGAAGAACTCGGCGAGCGATTGGAAGAGGCCGGTGGTGCTACCTCTGCTCAGATCGAATTGAACAAGAAGCGCGAGGCTGAGTTGAGCAAGCTCCGTCGTGATGTTGAAGAATCCAACATCCAACACGAAGCTGCCCTTGCCAACATCCGCAAGAAGCACAACGATGCCGTTGCCGAGATGGCCGAGCAAATCGACACCTTGAACAAGTTGAAGGCTAAGGCCGAGAAGGACCGATCTCAAATGTCCAGCGAGTTGAATGACATCCGCGCTGCCATGGACCACCTCTCCAACGAGAAGGCCGGTCTTGAGAAGGTCAACAAGCACGTGTCTCAACAACTCAACGAAATCTCTGGCAAATACGAGGAGGCCTCCCGCACTCTTGGAGACTTGGATGCTTCCAAGAAGAAGCTGGCCATTGAGAACAGCGACCTCGGAAGACAACTTGAGGATGCTGAATCTCAAATCTCTCAACTCAACAAACTCAAAATCTCCTTGGCCACTCAATTGGAGGATACCAAGCGTATGGCTGATGAGGAAGCACGAGAGCGCGCCACTTTGTTGGGCAAATTCCGCAACGTTGAGCACGATCTTGACGGACTCCGAGAACAACTCGATGAGGAAGCTGAGGGTAAGGCTGATCTCCAACGCCAACTTTCCAAGGCCAACGCCGAAGCTCAATTGTGGAGAGCTAAGTACGAATCCGAAGGTGTTGCCCGCACTGAGGAGCTTGAAGAAGCCAAGTAAGTATAGTGACCAATGTCCGATGCTTTGATAAACTGCTGTCCGGGGGCATATGATTAGTTTGCTAATTTTTGTCTGCATCACTTACAGGCGCAAATTGCAAGCCCGTCTCACTGAAGCCGAGGAAACCATCGAATCCCTCAACCAGAAGGTAATCGCCCTCGAGAAGACCAAGCAACGCCTTTCCACCGAATTGGAGGATATGCAATTGGAAGTCGAGAGAGCACAAACCCTTGCCAACCAAATGGAGAAGAAGCAAAAGTATTTCGACAAGATCATCAACGAATGGAAACTCAAGGTTGACGACTTGGCCGCTGAGCTCGATGCTTCCCAAAAGGAATGCAGAAACTATTCCACAGAGCTTTTCCGTCTCAAGGCTGTCTACGAGGAGGGACAAGAACAACTCGAGTCCGTCCGCCGCGAAAACAAGAACCTCGCCGACGAAATCAAGGACCTTATGGACCAAATCGGAGAGGGTGGCCGCAACATTCACGAGATCGAAAAGGCCCGCAAGCGTTTGGAAGCCGAGAAGGAGGAGCTCCAAGCCGCTTTGGAAGAAGCCGAAGCTGCATTGGAACAAGAGGAGAACAAGGTGCTCCGCGGACAATTGGAATTGTCTCAAGTCCGTCAAGAAATCGACCGCAGAATCCAAGAGAAGGAGGAGGAATTCGAAAACACGAGAAAGAACCACCAACGCGCTCTCGACTCCATGCAAGCCAGCTTGGAAGCCGAGGCTAAAGGAAAGGCCGAGGCACTTCGCATGAAGAAGAAGCTCGAGTCTGACATCAACGAGCTCGAAATCGCCCTCGACCACTCCAACAAGGCCAACGCCGAAGCCCAAAAGAGCATCAAGCGTTACCAACAACAACTCAAAGAAATCCAAGCTCAGCTTGAGGAAGAACAACGTGCTCGTGATGAGACCCGAGAACAACTCGGAATCGCCGAAAGAAGAGCCAACGCTCTGGCTAATGAACTGGAGGAATCCCGCACACTCCTTGAACAAGCCGACCGCGCTCGCCGCCAAGCCGAACAAGAACTTACCGACGCTCACGAACAACTCAACGAACTCGGAGCTCAAGCCGGATCCTTGGCCGCTGCCAAGAGGAAGCTCGAATCCGAACTCCAGACCCTCCACTCCGACTTGGAGGAGATCTTGAACGAAGCCAAGAACTCCGAAGAGAAGGCTAAGAAGGCCATGGTTGATGCCGCTAGATTAGCTGATGAACTCCGTGCCGAACAAGAACATGCCCAGAACCAAGAGAAACTCCGCAAGGCCCTCGAAAGTCAAATCAAGGACTTGCAAGTCCGATTGGATGAGGCTGAGAACAACGCTCTTAAGGGAGGAAAGAAAGCAATTGCTAAGTTGGAAGAACGCGTCCGAGCTCTCGAATCCGAATTGGACGGAGAACAACGCCGCCACGCCGATGCCCAAAAGAACTTGCGCAAGGGCGAGAGACGTATCAAGGAACTCACCTTCCAAGCCGAAGAAGATCGTAAGAACCACGAAAGAATGCAAGACCTTGTGGACAAACTCCAACAAAAGATTAAGACTTACAAGAGGCAGATTGAGGAAGCCGTAAGTTTCTCACATCATTCTTACTTACAGTTCAACAATTATTCACAGTTATTCAATCCAAGCTGGAGCAAATACTTAATGCACAATCATTTTATGCATCTTGCAGGAAGAAATCGCTGCTTTGAACTTGGCCAAATTCCGCAAGGCCCAGCAAGAATTGGAGGAAGCCGAAGAACGAGCTGACTTGGCTGATCAAGCTTTAACCAAGGTCCGAGCTAAGGGTCGCGCTGGATCTGCTGCACGTGCACTTAGCCCCGTGGTAAGTCTATTCGCTTTTAGTTAAAACGCTCTAAAAAAATTTTATTATCAATTTTATTCATTTCAAAAATTTCTTGCGCCACCATTCAGAAATCAGTACAATTTATCAATGCTATCCAAGTCAAACTCATTCCAAACTATTCAATCAGTTATGCCAGCTTCAAACCCTTTACAATTTAATGAAGCAACCTACAAAATATCTTAATTACGTTCAAAACTCTCATTAACGTTCCATATTTAAATGCTACATATTATTTGCCACTTTCGCTCATTATCCACCCTCCTCTGAAAAGCTTGATTTCACCTCCGAAGAAGCTTTTTTATTTCGAAGATTTCATCACAATTTTGAACGGAGCTTCTGAACTGATCTTGCAGCGCATTTAATTTAAATGACACACATTATTAAGTAGCATTATTTAACATAAAAGAAATACTAGTGAATTTGAATTTCTTTTTAATAGCACAATGCCAAATTTTGAGCGCTGCTAGCAGTAGTTTGATCATTAACCTTCTCGTCTCATCTTCTTCTATTCTGACGTTTTGCAGTCTCAAAAGCCAAGGAAACCACAAGCCCTAGAATAAATTAAAAACTAATTAAGAAAAACATGTAAGTAACTGCTGGTAATAAAATAATTAATAACCTACATCCTCTCTAAGCACATGCTTCTATAACAGGAGCTTCAACCTGTTTTGTATACACACCAATTTTCGCATTCGTAACTTTTTGGCAACCCATCACTTACCTCTCTCCCTTCCTCTTGCTCTATCACAGTAACCTAATTTTCTCTTATAGCCTTATTCTACTAACGTAGTTGGTACTCACATCCACGGAATAATTCCGTCTCCTATGGTAGCTGACCTATGGTAGCTGGATTAAAATGAGGCAGTTTCAAAGTCCTCACTTCTGTTTCATAATAGTGACTTGCTCGCACCATATCCTCTTTTGAGTAGCTGCTTTCTCTTATTTTCTCCGCCTGAAATTTGCTACTGATTGCACAGCAAGCACCGTCCAGTACCCAGTGAAAGCAAGAATGGAATGCATCTCCAAACCAAAAGGAGATGAGTTACAGGCAAATGCCCCTATTATGTTTCCTTTTTGAAAAAGATGAAGATTATAATCTTGACTGATTTATTACTTTTGTCTGAAAAAGTCGTCATCAATACTATCTCCCTCTTCCTTCTTTCTCTTCCTCTGCTTTCTCTTGAGAATGAAAATTCGGAAAGTCACACTCATTGCCCACATTGTATAATTATATTCCAGTTTCACTGACCGCCACCTCGCTCACCAAGTTTTCAGCATTCTGCACGCCCTCTTAAGAATGACCTTTCTGACTGGTCCTTCCCGTCCACTCCTACGTCATGACTTATTTCATAATAGGTCCAGTCCCTTGGAGTCTTTTTAATTATGTATCTTTGAAATTATCATTGCAGCACTCACGTCCGAAGATTCCACCGCCTTCACACGATTTTGGACGTTCTTTCGATCCTTTTCACGACTCCGATGATTAAATAGCATCAGTTAATTTCAATATTCTTGCTAAACTATATAAATAGTAGTTGTACTAAAGAAACAAATGTGTGATTATCGTATAATATAATGACTTTGAATGAGAATATGCAGAATAGCTAATTTGTAATGGTAATATCTTATGTACGTATTATTGTATCAGTTGTTACAAGTGTGAGAAAGCTCCATCCTTCTTATTATTTGCTTCTCTCATCCGTCTATCTATCTGTCAATAGAAACTCAATATGAATTAGCTACTACAGAATCAAATTGACGATGCACTTACTACATACAACAGTTTACCATCCGAACTATCATGTCTGTAAGCCAGGTTGAGAGTAACTTATTGTTCAAAACCAACAATACCATCAAACAATCAAATATAAATATATCTTGTTCATCCTACTATCTTTCGTCATCATCATTATACAAAAACAGCTAATAAGAGTCTATCTCATGCTATCCCCCAAATAATCTCACTTTCTCAGCCAACTTTCATCTTATTTCGCCCTCTTCCGCCATATGTCTCTTTTCATTATTCGTAGATAAGTCTCCCACTCGAACTCTCAGTAATAAGAGTCCTTATACCACTCATGGCCGGCGACGGCGACTCCCTTCATCTTACCCATCAGTCTATTGCTTCTATATAACTCTTCTCTTCTACACGCCACGTACGAATTTTCTCTTGGCTCATCCTCTTACCAAACCACCACATCTGCTCGTTGATACTTTCACGGACCTCCACTGTTTTCTTTTCGTGGAGCAGGTCAGCACTCAATACATACTTGTAACATTCTCCCACACATCCTTTAAACACTTTGCTATCTGGCGACTCAGAGGTTGTCTATACTTGTTATGTGTCTCTCAATATTTCAGCCAGGAGCTTTGTGTTTTGGAGTACTACTTTGATGTTTCATGTTTAAAGCGCTAGATTTTACTGCCCTCTACCCATTTCAAACATTTTGCTGTCTTTACATAAGAATATCGTTGCATTTAGAGCCTGTGTTAAGCTTCAAGTCAAGAGGAATTCTGCTGCTACACTGAATATTTATTATAATTTAATAGGGAACCAATGTTTTCGCAGGTACATTGTTATTGTTACAACCCTCGATACATCGGCCGGGGTGAGCTATCTAGTCAAAGAGACGTCGAGTTTCCCGTTGTCGCGTTGCATGAAATACTGCACAAACAGTAGCGACATTGAGTACTACATTAAAGTCGATTGTAGTTGTAGTAGTGATTATTTAATATTTAAATGTATAAAGCCACCTTTTGCTGGCCCAATGTGGACGAATAAAATTAAATTTAGAATGGAATTGATGGAAGTTGAAAAGCGTAAACCCATTTTCTTTATCTTAATACATGCGCTTGAAACGATTGCGTTGGGGTTTGGGTAGCTTAATCTCACACGTTATAATAATAATAGTAGTAATATTAAGTCATAGTATTCAACTGGAGTCGAATTCGTCCTGTTCTCTTATTTTTTGGAAACAAAGTCGGTGTCATGTCACATGTCACACTTGTACTGTAGCTGTCACACTGTCAATGCTTTCACAACGTTGCAATTTAGGTCTTAGGGATGAAGCTCCTAACACGTTCTCTTGAGCAACAGCCAATAGAGTATAGATATAAAGACGTTTCCTACGTAACACCCGTCCTGCCCGTTGCTTCCGTATCTCAAAAAGAGAAAGGATGGAAATTGCTCACATGACCTTGATAAATGCATAAATACAGGAGTATGGACTGGGTAAAGCGTTGGCTGCATAAATTCGAGAGGTGCTTAGAAAAGAACTTTTAGAAATCCATTGTCACGTTTATTTGCAAATATATTTCTCAAATAATAAGTACACACATGAATGTATATGTATATTCCATAATTGCTTTTAGAAGGATTAGTATTTCAATAGAATGACAACTGTCACAATTAATAATCATAACATCAGTGATACATTTATAATTTTATTAGTGTAGTAATATATGCATCCATATATTATTTATATTTGTTGATACATGGATCATTGACTTTATAGACCATAGTATATTTCTGACAAAAAGGATTTTTGGAAAGTGAAAACGTCCACATATTCAGCAATCGAACGACAATTCCTTGTTCAAGGCCTCGTCTCAGAAACAATACAATTGATAATTATCAATTTGAGAAAAGTTTTTGATTCAATTTACTTTCAGCATGCTATTGGGCTTCAATGATACTGAAGTGTGAGTAAAGTTCGCGAACCACCCTTGATGATTTCACCGCATAGTGATAAAAGTATTATTCACCTGATATTAATACTTTTTATCTGGAAAGTTGTTTATGGCGTGCCATAGAAACCCAACAATCATCACAAGGTACGTAAAAGTTTCCTCCTACAAAGGATTTTTCAATAATAAGGATATCGTCAATCAGTTTGGCATGAGTCGTACCGTATTCCAGAGTCCCGTACAGGAAAAGTGTTTTTTAAGTATTTCTCCCCGTTACATTCTTGTAATTCTCCATGAAATGTCTCACTTACTGATATCAAGTAATACGTTGCGTACGATCTGTACAATTGGACACTGCCAGCTGACTTAGTAAGTAAAGAAACTAGGCGTCATATTTTCTAGGGGGAAACAGAGAAATGTTACTCTCCCTAGATCTATTCTATAGGAAGGATTTCAATTGTAACAATAACAAGACACACTTCCGTTTTTATAAACAATTTTTATCTATCGGTATCGACTTAAGGACAAAAATAAAAAGGCAAAAATTAACCCGAATTAAACATCACTATTACTTTAGTTGTTCGGATAGTATTCACACCCAGCTTACAATAATCTGATTGTAGGACGAGGTGAACAAGGTATACTGACTCAACGATTGTTAGATGACTTCTTATTACGGCTTCTGTTGGACTGTTCCTTATCAGCCAGAAGCACGAGGATGTGCTTGAACAATGAGACCAAGTCGACGAACAACATGACGGCATGCCACACATAGTCTCTCTCACCTCTGCGAGCTGCAATACAAAACATTTCATTTATATCCTAGTCGTCAATTGCTATTAAATGTCAATCAGTTTGTCCTCCTCAACTTCGCTGACATATTCGGCCATTCATACCTTTTTCCATGACCAGATGAGTATCATACAGAATGAAGGCCGACATTACCGCCACACCTAACAAAATGTGAACCTGAAATAGAATCACACCGAAATGAATTAAAACGTTCACGCATAATCCGTAGTTATGACTGGCATCATTTATTCAAAACTATGGTCTTAGTGCTAACCGAAATATAAAATTTACTTACGTAGGCAAGAGCGGCTGAGCGGAATAAGAGTTGATTGAGGATAGATGTAAGAAGCATTGTTGTCATCATGGACATCAGAGGTCCTCCAAGGAACAGAAATTTTCCATCTCGTGCGAACAGGGCACAGAAGCTGAAGCACGTAAATATGACAAATGTGTACAACAGAGCCGAGATCACAATACTGGGATCGATATCAGCTACAAGCTCGACCAACGGACCGGTGGACAGACCTTAGAATTCAGAAAAATTGGTATAATTTATTTGATACTGACGCTCCTTTTTTAATTCAACTTTTGAAAGGTTTCGTAATTTCTTCAATATCCTTACCTGTACACAATGCAAGAGCATTTAAGTATGCGAATCTCTTCCCATCTTTCCCGTCGTGATCCGGGCTAAAAGCCAGCATCAACATGAACATAATGGATCCCAATCCGCTCAATATTCCGCCCTCAAAGTACCCTAAAACGCAAGCAAATCATGTTAGATCTGCTATTTTTTCGGATAACGAGATGGAGCTTCAGATCTTTCACACAATGCAAATGCTTACCGAAGACATGAGCAGCGGCTCCTAACGAAGCCACAACAGTAGCACAGGCCACGCTTCCATATACTTTCTGAAGATGAGTCTGCATCGGAGGTTCCCTAAAAGTTGATGCATAAATATTAATTCTCTCGTAAGTTAATGCGATTACCTGCTTTAAACTCATTTAAATGTTGATAATGCTCTACAAATTTATTTGAAAAGTAAAAACTTACAATCTGTTCTTGAACAAGAACTGGAACTGGTTTAATATTTCAGTAGCCATGATGGCGATGTGTTTGTCCTATGCAACTTTGTTCAATAATGAATAATCTGTGAAGTAAAAAATAAATGATTCATATTACTACACATTCGTTCATTTACGTCAGAGCAGGAGCTTCCTAAAGCGGTATCTCACTCAGTATTCCCCTCCATACGTTAAATACAAACATACATAAGTTAGGAATGTAATTTCAATTAATTCACGTCGTGTTCCCTCACTAAATAACAAATTAGCATGTTTCCTCGTCCTAAGCTTACTTCCCCAGTTCGGAGATCTACTTTTCCATGCACAACATATTTTCGACACCAAATCGATTTTTAATTGTCCTAATTGATACCGCATAAGCAGGATCCAACCACGTAACCTTATGTCTCGTCATTTCATCACTCGTTTCTCGAACATTCTATCTCCACTATCTGCATGCTCTTTTACCCTTGTCACAAACTCAAGTGACTTCCTCAGCATCTTCAAGCTCACCTCGATTCCAATTGGCACATAATCGCAAGAGAAGTTAATCTTCAAAACAAAATGTCATCCTCGAATTTCGTCCCCATTTAAATAGTTTGAATTTCACTGTAATCCTATTGATTCCACTTTGAATTTCCTATGACAATATTTTTGTGTTTTACGCTAGCAACTGTTTTTTTTTCGAATAAACTATCCAATTAAATCCGCGAAAATTATTTAGAATACGATTCCCTTCTAGATACTACTAAAACGAACTTGAAAGCAGACTAATTATTACCTTCCTTGGTATTACTACAAAAAGCTTAGTTTTCCGATCAGCTGTTTTTATTTTGTTTTCCCTTACAGGCTTCTACTGTGCTTGACTTGAATTTGGAAAAGCAACAGCTTTTCGAATACAATAGAAAAATCAAAAGAATTATGCGTAAAATATTTATTTTTACCTTTAGATGAGTCGGAATATGGTGCGATCACACTCTACTGATAAAAACTGACACGAGAATTACTAAGAACACTGATAAATTTCAATTCTGCACAATTAATAATCAGGGAATCTGATGAGAGAATAATACAAACTTATCGCTCTTCAGCTAGCTTCAACTTTATTTTCTTCCTCATTAGAGGTTGCCTTTCGTCTCCTCGTCAGTCACTCACTCCGTCCTTGTACTGTTATGCTCGTACATTCCCGAAGGATCAGACAACTTCTATGCGCTATCCCCACTCAAGCTTTATCTTGTGGCTCCATTGGAAGTAAAGTTTATACCGACGTGGACTTTCCTGAAGCTGCTGCGTATAACAAACCCCCTACGTAAACACACCAACGTTCCCTCATCTTCTTCGTGACGTTTCGGGCTCCGTCACTACCAGCAATCGGCAACAGGGTGTACAGAGCGTTAGCCTCATCGTTTTTTGAATGCAATTACCTATCGTCACTATACAGTTTAAAATAATTGGGACTAGTCGTTGCAACAATGCGAGGGGGTGAACGTGTTTGTAGACTTATGGACGACACAATGTAGATTCATTGCAGTCATTGCTTACCCATTATGCATTTAACTTATGTTTTAACAACCCATATTTCTTCCTTTGTTGTGGGGCTAAAGAAATAACTAATGTCACCTTTTAATTCAAGTAATAAAGCATCCTCTGCGCTCATTGTTTTCATTTCCATTATCTATCTAGATATTTTATATAGATATATTATAATAGTCCCGCAGTAATCGGACGTCGGAAGTTAATGCCAATGTATAAATATTGAGGCAACGACCTGCTTGTACTTAAAACCCCGCTTAAACTTGTGAATAATGACTTAAAATCAAAGGCTGAACGCGTACAAGCTAATAACTTGTGAGAGAATATATTTTAGAGACCGTCGTTACTTCACCACATGGATTAGTGGCTGACTTGTACAGGAGGTGCCCGTTGACTAGCAACGAGCGCCGACTTAGCCCCCGATAGCCTAATTGCGTAGCGGCCAGCTTAGAACTCCTGAAATTGGAGGAATAAACTCGAATAGCGATCAAGTCTAGAAAAAAAATGCATTTCGTTCATACAAACATAAATTGCTCAATCCTTGATTAAAGAATTTACTTCGAATATGCTTCCAAATGTAATTAAAGATATGCTTAAGTGTTTGAAAATTTTAACATTGAAGTTGAAAAAACTGTTAATTCGTAAACCCCTACTAATCAGCCCTTGAGAAAAACTGCATCAGATGTATGGCCTACGAATTTATGTGGGATGAAAGTATAGATCTGGTCCGGGTAATTGGGTCAAAAATATACATGTACTCGTAACTATCTTTGGTTCTTTGACAAGTTGATGAAAATCCTTTCCCATTGCACGGGCTGCCAATGGCAGCGCCGACAACTGCTAAAACTTATGTACGTCTACTTCGTTCACGTTCTCCCCTTCTCCACGTCCTTTAAACACATAAGCGGTTGGGCAATGCAAGGAAACGGGTCATTTCTAGCTAGCGATACTATAGCGAGACTTTTTCCAGTTACTTATCAAGCTTTAAGCCACGTAGCTCTCTATCTATGTGTGGCTCTCCAAGATAAATATTAATGTGTTTTATAGAAGCTTGCGACACATCGCTAGCGCTCCCTCTTTTATCCGCTAGAGGCACTTGCAGTCAGGGAAGTGGGGAAACGATTAATTTATATACACTTGCGATCAAATGTGCTAAGTTTTTGCCTGAAAGTTTTCTCTTGATCTTTTATAACCTTTGCCAAGATTTTGATTAGGTTGAAATACAAAGTGACACGTTGTGCTTGCAGTTGCTTCTCAAGTAATTCTTGTCTCACAGGAGGTACACGTATCAATCATTCAACGTTAGAATAACCTGGACACTTACACCTGGACGGGTGAAACCTGTGGCTTCTCCACGTCCCGCTTTGTATTCCTCTCCATTAATCAGAGTTGTCAAGGACAGGAAAAACATATTGGGAAGTGGTAAGCTGACGACATGGGTGGAATGAATGCACTAGTGGAATTGAATCCCGAAATGGAAATACCAGGGCATATCTCCCTCAGCATTTTTCATTCGACTTCACCCCCTGAATTAGTAATTTGCTCGCTAAATTGCGGTCGTGTGCTTATTTGTATTGGGAATTGGGAGTTGAGAGAAAGCATATTTTTGGGAAGAAGGTAAAGGTGACTTATGTTAGTTTTAGAATGAAGGAAAGACTTGAGATGTTCCTTTAGCGCTCTACGTTTCCACTGAACGTCTTTTTCTTAAGAGTTTGGGAAATGAAAAAATTTCTAGAGCATAAAATTGCTATTTGAGTATTCGAATTGGAAAAGAGGATGGGAAGGGAGGGATTATTCAGGACTGAGCTTCCTCTTAACACATCTAATTTCTCGGGTTTATGAGAGAAGAAGGATGTAGATTTTTACTTACGTTGAAATTATCCGGGAATAGGAATGTCATATGCAAAATTTAAGTGTAGGAAAATTTAATTAACATCGTGAGTTCATCTGTATACGCAGGAGGGAAGAGGAGAGAAGCGTGTTGGTATTCCAGCTTTCTTTTCCATTTCAGCATATACTTTCTCCGCCATACTTTCTCTTTTGATAAAATATGTACGCCCCTACAAATAAATTTTGCAAGTCCTGTAGTAAAACTTGAACGTTTTTTACTTTTCCTAATGCTACCTTTTTACCGGAATTACTCCTACGACAACTTGAAAGATGTAAAGAATCTCGAAGAAGAAAGATGTTGGCTACTTCCAGCTTTCCAGCTCAGCTCAATTGTCCATTTATGGAAATCTCTTAAAATTTAAACTTAACTCGAAGAAATTCTTGGATCATCCATCATCCATCACACAGTGGCTAGGCGGTGCCTTAACCGTTTAGCTGTTTTCAAGTCTGCTATAAAGAAAGAACGTGTTGAAATCTTGTTGCGGCTAAAAAACCCTGGAGCTTACCCAAGACATTACCCGGCAGTCACCCTTACAACCGCTACTATTAGAGTAAAGCGTCCGCTTAACCCACTGTACCATCAAGCTCCTTCCCTGCTCTCTTACCCAACTGCACCCTTGGCTTTCTCCACACAATCCCCGCGTTTGTTTCCCTTATGCCATTACCACTACTGTGTGAAGAGGGTAAGCCCAAGCTTCATGGAAGCTTTCCCTGGGCTCGGAGAAAGCAAATATATGTATTAAGCGAGCCGGTCGGCCAAATAATTGGATCAACGTATTACCATACCTATTCCACCTCTCTCTCATCCACAACTTTTTGGCCTTCGGCCTTGAGCTTTCCCTTCCTCGTTTATTATTCCTTGCCCTCTATCTTCTCAGGGAAATGAGGACAGGAATAGGAGGGATTGTGAACAGTAGGGGAAGCAAGAGCCAAGTTTGCTATGTTATCGCGCCTTTCTTTAGCAAGTTATTTCATTCCTGTCATATCCTTTATACATCAGAATTAAGTCTCCAATCATTCTATCATAATAATCAACAAATAATTGACAAACGTATGTGAATATATAGTTGAGCCCTCTTATATTTTATCCCGCAACTGTCAGAGATTATAACCCTTCCTCAGCTTAGTATATCTTGCTTTCTCCTTAATTGTTTCAGTATTTCGGCAAGTTTCGGCCGGCATTAAATCGAAGCGATCTGGCACTTTTCCGGATTCTATGAAACTTTCAACGCAGCTTCGTCCCTTTTCAACTTGAAATATTACTACTCTTGTGCTGAGTGTGTTAATCTAGGGGGATGATGATGGTACAGGTCTTGGTAAAGGAAGTTTCTCAATTTATAACCTACTTAATGAACATGAGCAGCGGGGAGATGAGAGAAAGTTCTAAGCGTTTCCTTGTCCAACTATTTTGAATCAATCATCCAGAACGCAAAGTTTAGATTCTAACACGCACTTAAATATACAAGAAACAAGGATACGCCCGGGAAAACTTCTTACTTAAAATTTTGACACGTTTCTTCCGGTTTAACCTCGAGACGCCAGACGCTGGCGGACACAACAACACGACGCTTCCATTTCCATGAATCCCACTCTCTCCCAGCTAACTGTACGCAGGGAAAGCATGTACAGGATTTTGGCATACAGCTGCTATAAATACTTGGAGAGGAGGAACCCCTGAAGTTGGTAGGCAGAATGTTGCTGACTCTCCCAGTATGTAGTTTCCGCAAGCTTGTAATCTAAAAGGGAAGGTATGAATAATACTACGTGGTAGAAGTAGAATATGAGACTGTCTCACGTAAAATAGGAGAAGGATCAGGACAAGGGAGGACGAAGAAGACGATGGTAGATAAGAGGATATTTGGATGACGGGAGGAGAAAAGATATATGCAGGGGATGAGATGTTATGAAAATTGTTGGAAAGTTTGGGAGGGATGTACGGATACAATTACATAGATGCCTTCATTAGCGTTTGTCCCACATGTTGGTAAAAAGTTTGGAAATCCAAGGACAATTATCGGCGCTTGATAGCCGCAGAGAATATATATAAACGCAGAGCTAAGGATGTAAATTTTGAAAATGTCATCAAAAGTATGAGAAAAGTTATGAGCATGTGTTTCCATATTTTTCTCTCTATATTCGCTGTGTTGCGAATTTTCCGAAGCCAACATGGAGGGAGGAGGGTGGCCAGGGCAGAGTAATGGAATAAAAGAGGGAAGAAGATATAAATGGAAAGGTGGGAGATGAAAGTAGGGGTTTTTGTGGGCTAAATAGGGGGATTCTTGGAAAAAGGAAGATGCTGCTTTTCTTGGTTTCTGAAAGTTGTGAAACTAATCTTAAAGCGCCTCAGGAAATTCTGGCAAGATATCCAAGTGACTTTTTTCTTTTCGCGAGTTTCCTTGTTATTACCCCTGTGGATGTGGTAATGTGATATGATGTGAAAGCTACACAGTGACAGTGGGATATGAGATGATAGTTTATAGTACACTCTAAATCCAGCCGACTGTACTACTACCATGCACTCCTTTGACTTATTTAGTAGAGCCTGTCGGACTTGTTTAGTCAGAGTCAACGTAGCAAAATTAAAAGCCCACAAAGTTGTTCACGCTTTGGCTAAACTCTCAATTCTTTCTTTGACTGGAAGGCAAACAAGTTTGTAACAAATAACTAACTCCCTAATTTTCCTCTGCTCTCCGCCGTCTCATCTTTTTTCTCTCGTTTTCCCTCATCCTCCTTCTTGATAACTCCAAACTATAACCCTTTTCCACAACACTTTAAGATTCTTTCCGCTTCTTACATCCCTTCCCCAAGCCAAGCCCTTGATTTCTTTATCTCCCCCGCTAACCTTTTTTCGAGTTCCCTCTTGCTGAGTTGAAAATTGAGGGACAGGATTAGGATTTTCTTGCTGCTCCTCCTGTACTTTCTCTTCCCGCTTTCTCTCACTTTCAATCTCAGACTAATTCTCTACTTTTAACTTCAAAACTTTACTTTCCCACACTATCTCCCGCCCCCTTCTTCTCTTTCTCTTTCACCTTCATTTCCTCTATTTATAAACTCCATTTAAGGGCTCTTGCTAAAGGCGCCTCCATTAGAAACAACCCATTACGCTCCACCGCTTTATTTCCTTCAAACTTCATTGAGACGTGACACCCTTAGTGGGGATTCAATTCTCTACTTTCACCCCGCTACCACACCACCACCAACCTCGGCTTTTCCCCGATCTCATCATCACTTCGGAGCACTCACAGCCTAAATTTTCTCATACATACTCCAACACAGACATTCATCACTTCTTCTAGCTCTAGTTTTCTGCTTTTAATCTTACTATTCACAGCAATGACCTACACCCCGCCCACAAGCCGGGTAGTACTGTAAGCAGGCTACAATAGTCTTCATAATAACCGCCATCCTTTTATCAGTTTGAGCACATTCCCAGCCTGTATGCTCTTCTGACACGCAACTACGCCATACGCGATAAGCCTGTAACCAATCTCTTTTCTTCCTCTCAAACATCATTTGCACAACCCAACTCCCACACATATATTCTCAACTTGGCTTCTTTACTTCTTCCCTTATGACATTTTTAATTTTCTCTTCCTTCCTAATCTTATGCTTTCACTCCTAAAACTTTCTCCGCTTTCCCTCCCCCGACAGGGTGAAAGTAACTATCTAGGGGAAAGCAACCGTCTGGCTTCACAATTTTATCGATACATGTTTTCTTCCCGCACTGAAAATGTGGATCAAAGTCTCTGACTGCAGAGATTATGAGGGGCCTGCACGGTCGAAATAGTTTCCTTGAAATACAAGTTGTGAATGAGATTCATTCTGGACATTTCCTCTCAAGAGTTATTAATTCCTTTTATTATCTGGCTTTATGAATTTTTGCATCCTCCTGTCACCTTTCCTGCCGAGTTTCGTAATACAAGGTCATCCTATGTGCTGAATACGTTAAGAATGGAGGTGGTGTGGAGGAGGGAGGGTGAGAGAAAAGAAGCAGTAGTTCTGGTTCTGGGCTGGGGGCTACATTTGTATGGCCTGGATTGTGGAAAAAATGAAGATTTCTTCCACCAGCTAGTTCATAGTTGGTGAGGAGTTGAAGGGAATCCTCTCTCTCTCTCTCTCTCTTTTCATTTTCTCCGGCACAGCGAAGCATAGAAATTCAAGATTGTTCATTCAAACGTTAAATGTCAACTTGAAAATTTTCACCCGAACCCTCCACTTCCGCCACCCTCCTCGTGGGATAACCCGTCTTTCACCCATATTCTTCGTATGCAATCCCAAATTTCGCATCTTTCTAGCCTCTCCCTCGTTCCAGAATTCTACTTTCTCTCCTTTTCCGAACCTTTCTCCTGCTCTCAAGCATGAATTTCCTTTAGTCCTCTTCCCTAACCCCTGCAACAGAGACGAACCAGGAAGACCAAACCAAACTTTCCTTTTTCTCATTTATCCCTCGAAAGGCTTGAACTCATCCAGAACTTGGAAAAGATTCTCCCTCTTCACTTTTCATTCACACTCTCTACGCCCCTCAGCGTGGAGCTCATCTAGAGGAGCTCCAGGAAGCCAAAGTCATCATCTCATCTCTCACTCCTCAAGAAGGTAGCATCTCTTTGACGTTTCAAAACAGGGAACCACTTACCCATCTCCTTGTCCATACTTACAGTACTGCAGTTTCCGCACTTGCTCGTCCTTTTAGAGGAAGCAATATAAGTCAAGCTTCACCGCTTCTACCTCCTTTAACTAAAGCAACAATTTCTCTCATCACGCGCTTTCACTCCCACCGCCTCCTCTTCATTCTAAATTTTCGCCTGCCGTGTTTTCACTCCTTTTCCTCGCCTGAAAATCATCACTCAGATTTCTGCACATCCGTTCCTGGAAGAGGTCATATGTGGCTATAACTTATGCCTTCCTAATCAAAGCTTATCAGGGAGAATCTTATACTTTCTCCGCATCTATCCACTTTCCACCAGCACGCTGCCGACACTGAAGCACATAACATGTACACAAAGGCACTTGCGTGGGCGATGACTATCGGGAGAATTTCACATCTGATTATTCCATCTGGCGTTTCACTTTTGACTTTTCTTTCATGGCAACCTCTTAAGCCTATACTTTCTCTCCCTTGTGACTTAACTCTTAACGTTAAACATCACGCCTTCTTCATGCTAGGCTGGCTCTTGTGAGAGAGTTTAAAGGACGAAAAGATCCTGGCTTATAATTACAATTTCACTCCAACTTTTCCAGCCCTTTTGTATACTATTATTCCATGGTTGGGTGGCATAAAATTAGATAATATTTTCCCTCACGCATTCCTTATTCTCTCCTCCCAAAAATAAATCTACGAGGTAAATTCCTATTTACTTATTCTTCTCGTACTTTCACCTTGCCCTCTAATTCAAATCCTTTCTCTGCACCACAGTCTAATACACATGAATTAGAGTTCCTAGAAGAGCTATATACGTCGGTCCCAATAGTTAATTTTGCGAGTGGAACATGTTTGCAATGGAAGAAAAATCTCCTTACGGCGTATGTACATGTGCATATACTAGTTTCTAAGAAGAAAAAGGCTTACAAGAGTTTGATCCTGCACATTTTTCGTTACTTTCATTCATGATTGTTTAGACTTCTCAGGAAGCTCATTAATGAATAATTGCAAGGATATGTCCGATAATCCCGCCGGGAAGGAGAATAATACACAATTACTTTACAACTTTCACCGACTTTCTCTCTCTCTTCCCACCAAGTTGATTACAGTAATAGACGTAAGCTCAGCTTGTCGACTTCCAGGTTTATGTATTTAAGAGAGAATTATGGTTTCTCTTGGGAGGAAACCCGCCTATTGTCTCATTTTATACACTTATAAATCATTTGAGAAAGCTAACAGCCTTACAGTATTTTTCCCGCGAATTTCCACCTCATCACAAACTATTATGGTTGAAGCATTGAGCAACATCACTTTGAGAAATGTGCGGCTAATAGTTTAAATAACTTGGAATTCAGTTGCTTTCGCAGTGTGACACAACAATTAATGTCTATAGTGATGCAGGTAAGACAAAAAATTGTTTCCTTAAAAGCCCCTGTATTTATGCTTTCACTAGTTCCTTCTTCAAATTTGTTCTTCATCATCCGGAATAAGTTGCTAAGTCTTAGCTTTGTGTTTTTACGAAAAATATATAGATAATCTTTTCAAGTTATCTTCAGTAAGAGCCAGTAGGAGGAGCTCATAGTGCTAGCTGCATTCCGTGCATGCATACAGTATTTCGCTTGGTTACCTATCCGCTGCCAGATAAACTCCTGGAAGCTTTCTCACGTTGCTTTACGGATTTGTTATGGAATATTTTGTTGAATAAATCAAGAAGAAGAAATTTACTTTCCCTGATGTAGCCTCTGATACTTTCCATTCCTCCGAAAGGCGTATTCTGGTTATTCTCTCGTGGCTGAATTATTTTCAATACAATCCTGCAAAGCCTAATGGAAAGTTGATTTTAAAGTGAAAGCTAACAAACCTTACCATACTTTTCTCTCTACTTTCTCTTTACCTTCCAGCCAAATACGCGCATTGATCAAGTAGAAGGATAGAATCTCTCTCATCCATCCATCTTGGAGCTATCGCATCCGATCTCGGAATTTCCAGACATGGTGTCTCTGTACTCTGTGTGGGATCTGTTTGAGGAAAGATAGTTGTTCGCTTGCCCCTTCATATATTCGTACTGGCTAAATCCTCGTTCCCATCCAATACGTTTTCTCTTTGGCCGATATTACTCCAGTTCCGTACCTATTTTCATCTTCTAAAAGCAAACGTACCTTCTCTCTTTTCTCTCATATCTTCCGTACGAAAGCCATACATCATTCTGACATATCATACCACAAAGGTGCATCCATACTTAAGTAAATTCTATTGTCTTTGCCGGTTTGAAAATACAGAGAATTCTTTCTCTTCTTCCTCTTTTCTTACCCGGCACTTTGCTACTGCATGGTTTCCTCCCACAAAAACTAAACCCTGTACCTGGAAAAGGGAATGGATGGCAAATGTAGCGTCATCTCATTCTTTAAAAGCCACAACTCTTACTCTTTCCACTCTACTTTTACAGGATTCGTATCCGGAAGGAAGGAGGAAGTATTTGAAGGAATGGAATCTCGAGACAGAGGAGAGACATTTGGCCATCATGCAGGAGCAAAATTTCAAACTCTTGCTTTTTCCATCCACGGTTGGAGGTCTAAATGCGTACACTATATGCAATCCACATACGAGCTTGTAGGATCTCTATTAAACTAGATCATAACTTAGGATCGAGAGAGATGAAAAACGGCATTTATTTACCCCTCCGTTCCCTCCCCAGAGTTTTCCCTCATTGCTGACATGCTTATACTTGCCAAGCTATATAGGTAATATTGCCCTTGTTAAATTATCATATCAATAGCCACTCACCTTTTGGCATTCCTCCTCCCTCCTTTACTTTCTCTCCCACTCTGTATTCCTTCTAAATATAAATCATATTTCCTCATGTCCGAAATCAATATATCACACATCAAAAGCTCCTCAATTCTCATTCATCCCCTTCCTCTCCATCATTTATAACATGACATAGTCATGGTCATAGCCATAGCCACACTGCCGTTCCAGTCAATCTTTCTTTCCTCTCATTCCTATTCGACTTGCTAAGCATACCAAAGAATACTCCTTCGTACACATTACTTTTCCCCGCCCACTTATATTGCGTACCATCATACAATTTCACTTACTACTCGTTCCCCTCCGCACTCTCTTCAGCTCACATTTGGGATGCATTTAGCAAACTTTGAAAATCTTTCTTCCTCTTTTCACATTATCCTGATCTGAGTCTACATTTGGTAGTCGAGCTTCCACTTTACGTAATGCCATTCACATAACTTTTCTGTCGCACTTTCACCCCTACTTTCTCCCTTGGCAGGCTCATGATGAAGAATGTCAGAGAAGAGAGACATTACTTTGCGTTAGCTGACCAAGGCTAGTACGGATCCTTAGTACAAATGATGATAGGATGCTAGAAGACTGTTTTTATACATAACCAGTGACATGGTCAAGGTAAACGGACGCTTGTAATGTGTCCCCATCTGCCCAAAATAACGGCGGGATTTATTCTCCGACAATTTCAATTTCCTGGGCTTCATTAACTCTTAAGAATGAGTCCACCTGACTGAAAAACAATCTCAACTTTTCCAAAGTTTCTCCAGTTGTGAAAAATTTTACCCATCAGTATAATGCGATTACCAAAAACGACCTATATATTCCTTACCACATTATGTCTCTTCCCTCTACTCTCAGTTCTCTGCTTTCTCCTTCATAGCGGATTCTCTAATACTTTGGGAACACAAGCCCTGGAGAACTGCAGACTGCAGAGTTTTGAAAATAGGTTAGTCCTTTGGAAGGAGAAAGTCTGAGGAGATACAATATACAATAGATCTGGGCTGAATCGGGCAGGAGACAGGAGACGTAGAGGAGTCCTGTATCCTTTCTTCTTTTCCCTCCCTCCTCTTTGCCGCTCAAAAGATTTTCCCATTCATTGATTGATAAGAATTGACAATTGAATCCTTTTCATTTCTAATCATTCCATTCATTCTGATTCCAGAAGGAGTAAAATACTTGAGGAGCTGCCTGCTTTCCGAATGGAAGCTCCTGCCTGGTCCTTGTTGCTGGAAGGAATCTGGACAACAGAGGGTTGCTCTTGCTTCCTCTTTCTCATATGCCAACTTCACAACTTTTCACAAGCTATTAACGTCTTGCGAAGCGAAAAACAACTTTTTTCAACAAAAACTATCTCCGTTTCCTCCAAAAAGAGTCGTTGGGAAGGGATAAAGGGAAAGAGGAGAATGGGGTAGGAGAAAGCATACTTTCACCCTTGAAACCCTTGAATAATGTACATACCTTCCTCGCCTCTTCCTCTTAATGCATTTGACTTTCTATTGTGTGGTGTGGTGGGTGGGATGGTAGTGGGAAGAATAGTTGGAGCTGGAATGTGCAATATTTTTCTCCTTGCCAAAAAGAAGAATTGTACCAGCAATTGATATTTTTTCCTTGCCCAGCCATCCTCATAGTCTTGGATACTTGACTGGAGAAAGAAGTTTGGCTACGCCACTAGAGGAAAGCGTAAGTAGGGTTGTGTCGTGCGGAAGCTCTTTTTCGTTTTGCTTTCCTTACTAAAATTTTCAATAGCTCCTAGTTTTCACCCTTTGGTCTACGTATTCTCATTATTATTAAAAGATATGTCATATGCCATGCCCTTCCCCGCGTCGTCTTGCTCGTATAAATTGGGCTGCACTCTGGAGCGACAATCCCATGCTCACATCCGCTTCCTTTCACCGATCATATGTTTCCGCGTCCACATGTTCCTCCTTGGCGATATTTCTCCATATTTGTATCTCATCTCAACAATTCATCATAACAAACACCTTCATTTGGAATCGTACACAAATCTCTATTTGCTTACTTCCACATCCTCCATTATCAGCTCTTTCTTCTCTCAGTATAGCTTCTTAAATTCTTTACCACCCTCAGTTGCTGTCTTCATATTGCTGAGTAAAAGTTTTCCATATCCACCTCTCCCTCTCCACCGTCCCCACCCCCACCCCCATCCTTTACCCTAAAAGTAAAGTTTTTGGGCTGCGACCAAAGAAGAAGCATTGTTTTGCTTTCTCCCTTTCTTTCTCTCGCTCTCTTGTCCTAAAACGCTTGAAGTTGTGAAGCTGAGTTTCCCTTTATAGGAGCGTAAATGTAAGAGCACCCAGGGCGAGAGTGGGATTGAGGATTTGGGTATTTTAACCGAGAAAATCCGTTCCCATAGCCTCTGTTCCCAGTTTCCCAGAGCTGCATGCACTCTGCTCGGTTCTTTGGCCAAATCGGAGCTGAGTGTGGGAGAGAGAGAAAGGGAGAGTTGCATCTACGTCCCGTCCTTCCTCCTTGTCAGTCTTGGAGTGAGCCTGGCAGAGTACAGACATATGAAAGAGTAGTTTTTTTCGCGAAATTATTGAATGACTAGTAGAACTCCTCCGGTTTCCCGTCTTCCGTCGTCTAGACCTGCTTCTTACTTGAAAGGAAATAAAATAAACATTTTTCAGCATTGACGGATTTGTGGTTTGTGTGGGTTGTTTGAGGAGTTTGTAGTGAATTTTGTTCGGAAACATAGGTGCAATCAAGCCGGAGGAAAACTTTCTCCTACTTTTCCTTCATCAGCTTGTGTAGCGTATAAAATATTTCTCTGGCTGGTGCGTTCTTTCATTTCTTCCGCTCTTCTCCAGAGAGTTTATCACCATCTTGGAAGCATTAGGAAAGTTACTGGCTGTGATTTAACTTGTAGCTTCTTCTTCCTCCTCCTAGTGCACGAAAGAGCGGGAGAAAGAGACTCTTCTCGAAATCCCCAAGGCCCCAGACGAGAATCTGCTATTCTATTTCTCGATTTCTTCCCAATCTCCGGCAGGAAATACAGAAGTATACAAGACTTGGATCAAATAATTGTCAGTCTTGACAGAATTTCCAAACTCGTTTTTAACAACCTCCATATTCAGGCGGCCAGCTTTCTCTTCCACTTCTTCCTCCCTAAACTGTGGGAGTTATTGGTATTTATAGTGCATCCGATACGTTTACACTTGTGTTCCAGCTCCTCCCTGGCCAAAGTACTGGGATTCTTCTTTGATGGCAGCAAATAAATCTGTTTGCATTTGAATACTATTGAAGTAAATCGCAGAAAAACCTATACCTGCCATCCATATCATTCCTTCAAATCCCGCACAATTCCCCGCAAATCTCAATTCTCACCACTCTCACCATTTCCCAGTTCTCTCTTCTTCACTCTGGTTCTGAGAGTCCTCCGTCCGCCTCAAACTGGACAATTCCCCCGGGCTTACTAAACCGTTTCCCTCAACATGATGTTTCCCAACTGTCCCCCTTTCCCCCGCACTTGTCACAATTTGCAAACACGGCCTGCTCTACAAGAACAGTTCAATAGCCGAAGACAACCTACTTCAAGTGGAAAGCAAGCCACCCCTGCCGTATTTTCGGCCTCCAACAACACCATCAGGAACTGTAGCTACACACCGGGTTGCGACTCCCACTCCGGTCACTTTTCCGCTTTCCCTTTGTAGCCGATACCGTTTACGTAGGGGTACTTGTGGTAGTGGAAACTTGGAGACAGTGGAGAGGAGGAATACACAAGGATATAGAATAGACGGAGAATAAAAGGGTTAGAAATAAAATTATCCCCGGAATTAAATATAGATTGTTCGTGCAGAGGCTTCGGGCCTGCTTTTGCAGTTCATGTCATGCCCATACCCCTTCCGTTTGTCTCTCATCTAATAGTGCGGGACTCCTTACCGAATGACTTTCTCCCGGATTAATTTGAATGCTAGGAGAATTGCGTGGTGACAGTGAATGGGAGAAAGTTTTTGTACTACTAAATAGTTGTAATTTCTCCCTCGTGAGGTGAAAGTGAGGAGTTGAATAGTTGTACAGTACAACTTGTACTCAATGTATTTAAAGGCGGTTGAAAATGCTACAGTCCCCATCATTTGTCAATCCAATAATCAGGACCGCATTCATGTTCTTCGTACCCGGATTGACTTGGCATCATCTTGAAGGGAGACCGAAAACTTTGGGATTGCTGCAGAATTGTCACCATATCCGGGAAATTCCGAGACAAGAGGCGGTCAAGAGTTCAGCAGAGAAGAAGGGAAGAGTATCGTTCGCTGGGGGAGAATCGAATTGGCTCTGGCCTCGGTGTCAATAACTACTGCAGAAGAGCAATCCGCTTATTACTATATTACCATAAGACAGAAGAAACTTCCAGAATTGTTCAAGGAGAGGACGGAAAGGTCAATTTGCTTGGAGGATAGCTGCTGTCACAACTGGTCTTCTTACCAAAGGAATTCATTCCATCCACTCGCTAATTACTAATTGCCCAGCGTGGAAAGTGGTTTGGGGAAAATATATAATTTTCTCTCAACATGTTTGTAATATGGTTACTAAAGTTATTCCTCTTTATCGCCATTATACTATCCGCGATTATGGGGAATTCCCTCGTGATTGCGGCGGTTTGGCGAAACCGGAAACTTCGAACTTGGACCAATTACTTTGTCGTCTCTCTCGCATTTGCGGATACCCTAGTCGCCCTTTGCGCAATG
This sequence comes from Sminthurides aquaticus, assembly GCA_906901655.1. NCBI lineage: Eukaryota > Metazoa > Arthropoda > Collembola > Symphypleona > Sminthurididae > Sminthurides > Sminthurides aquaticus. The sequence continues at coordinate 3,762,183 of CAJQTT010000001.1, forward strand.
AGCTTTAACGCCAGCCAGACCCTTAACCAAGGGAAATGGATGTGGGGTCTAGTTATGTGTGATTTGTGGAATTCTCTCGATGTTTACTTTTGTACAACTTCCATTCTTCATCTCTGCTGTATCTCCGTCGACAGATATTACGCCATTTGCAAACCTCTTCAGTATCCGCTTACAATGACCGCGAAAACGGTTCGCATCATGCTAAGTAAGAATTTTTTGATTTGTTTTTGAAAAATACACCAAATCTCCGTACCTTTTGTCGTTTTGCAAAAAAACTTTTGTCCCACACATTTCTCATCAATCCCCCCTCTGGATTTATTCTTGTCTCTCTCTCATCCCTATTCTTTCCTCCTATCTGTGACCCATAGCCTAAATTCGCAAATTGAAAAATTCTATAAAATATCACGAACAGGACGCTCTCTCAATCTCACTGTTTACCAATACTATCAAGCCTCCCGTAGGCCTGCTCACTTTTGGTATTCTTCTCTTGAATAAAGTCCCAAAAGCTTTTGTACACAAGCCAGCCTCAGTCCAAGGCTTACTCAAACTCAGGCCGGGCGGTTGTTGGGTGTTATATACGTAGTTCCGCTTCGGCAGAGTCTTTGCGTTGGGGTTGGGTACACAAAGGGTCGGAACTTGGAAGTAAATTCCATGCAATTTACCTTTCTCCGAAGTACGGAACAAGCTGAGAGCAGGTGGAGAATGTATCTGCTACCAGAGGTACAGGTACATACTGTTGATGGAGGTGGGGGGCGTCGGAGTGCACAAACAAGAGTTTTCGGGCTCATCATGTTTGAGTCTTGGAAAGACGAGGAGGGTGGGATGGACGATGAGATGGACTGACTTGTGAGGGACGGTGGGGGGGGATAAAAGCTTTGTTTTCCGTTTCCCAGACCAGGTTTTTCCGTCCTTACTTACTCAGCCTTATGGAGCGTGGCTTATTTCCAGAGTAGGTGCTAAATACTAATTCAAGGAAGCGTAAACGTTGTTAAGGAAAACGATAATTCCTTCAACCTCAGCCACGCTTGTCAATTCCTTCAACTCTGTACAACAAATTAGCCCAAATAACTCCCACCTTATCGCCTTATTCAGTGTCATTAAGCTCCATTTCCCTACCCAGCACAACCATTACAACACATTATCCTCCAACACGTTCCCATCCTTAGCCAAACTGTCTAACCACCCCTTTGTCTCCTGCTCTTTTCTCGCTTTCTGTCTCTCTCCCGGACCACATCCTCATAATTCTCTGTCAAAAGCCGCTAAGGAAGCTACCCATCCCCGCCGATAACCTTCTCAAACCCGGCCCAAGCCAAACTATAATTACAGCGTGTATTTCCCCTATCCCTTTCTTCTTTCTTAATTCCCGCATACTTCTTTCCATCCCAGTACCACCCAATGTAGTGTGGTTTTGCAAACAATTCTTCCGTCGCCACCACAACGACTTATATATCGGAATAAAAGATGTAGATGGCGATGGCGGAGGGACGGAAAGGGATGAGCTCAGGACTAGGACGGGTTGACCTATTAGAAGAAAGGATGACGCTACTTATAGTTAAGCGCTTCTTCCGAACTTGTAGTTTATCTTGGAAAAGAAGCGTCATGAAAGTCGCCCTCCTATAAATAAATCATCGATTCAAATAATGCACCACGCATCCCCGCCTTCGCAGAAAATTATTTCGCTATAAATAAAATCCCTGGTCATGCATCTCACCCAAAACCTCCAATCCCTCTCGCTCAGTCAGCTTAACCTATTTCCAATCCATCTTGTAAATCCAGCTCTGAGGCTTAGATCCATTCCAAATCCTGGCTCAGCTTACTATTTATTCGCTTCAGCTCTACCTCATCCAATTGTGAGCTCATTATACCGATAATTTCTCTCCACATTCATCTCCATCAACCTTTGCGAGTCTGATCCTCCCCCAAACGAATTCTGCATGCTTAATGGACTGGAAAGAGAAGGAAAATAAAAAGATGCTCGTCATACTTTTCAAATATCTCGTCTTTCCTCACATTTTATGCAATACGTACACTCCCATTCCAATTATCAGTTCTATTCATAATACTCCCTTCATTAACCTCTTCCCCGTCATCTGTCGTCCTTGGATCCGCTTTTCTCTCCATCTAGTTTTCCTCCCAACTCCATCTTTTCCTTTCAATCCTGCTCGCTTATAAGCTTGCCTTGGTTCAAGTTCAAATATCTGTCATGAATGTCCTACTACCCATATTGCAGTATGTTATGGAATAAGGATGGGAAGGAGGAGGGATGGTTTTGAACGTTGTACATTGAGCTAATAGCCAGGTCATTATCTTATGCAATTCTATATTTTATGAAATTTCTGAAATTTAATGTGGCTTCGTGTTCTCTTAGTTATTAAATTAAATTTCCTAGGCTCTCCGCCTAACACTATAACGTTTTCTCCTCACTTTTGTTTTCTCCGTAGTGATTATTTTTCTTGCAGGAAGTGTAAATTTTGACTGAGAATTTTGGGATAATTACCTTGGCTGCATGCCACCTGGGTTGCAGTTACAGGGAATGTGTGCCAGCAAACATTGCGAGGATTTGGGTAAATTGCTGGGGTTTATTTTTTTCGTGGAGAAAGCTTATTTATATTCCATGCATTTCGACTTGGACCATTAACCACACTGATGATTAGTTACCTGACCTTCTTATTAGTGTCTACTACGAGGTGCCTCCTGGTTGAGTAACGGTTGAGACGTTAACAGGGAAGAAATATTTGCGTTTCTGCTCCTCGCGAGGACATTGATTGCAAAAATGTTTTAGGACATGCAAGAAAAAGAAAGCAGGGAATGTAAATTGGAATGCGGGAATTACATACGGTGGAGAGAAGGTTTTTTTTCTTCATTTTGTGGAATTTCTTTAGTCGTAGTTGTAACGTGCCTGCTGGAGTTCGCACATAGTTTTACTCTCGATTATCCCAGAACCGGCCCGACCCACAGCCCCATCTCCAATTTTCTCCCTCTAAATTATCTACCTCTTTTTGGTAAACTTTCATCGCCCATCATTAACTACCTCCCAAAAACCTTTTGTGAGCTAACGAAGCTTCAAAGTTGGGTGAATCTTGTTCAGTGACTCTGGGATAACTACGTGACATCCACACGGCACGTAGAATAAGGAGGGTAGAACCAGGGAGGTATCGAGTAAGAAGAGTAGTCCGAGGGAGAAAGAGCGTGTGAAGATCCCACAGCGATTGTACATCCTCGTTTCATTTCATTCTAGGGCTAGCACTACGAACATGAAGTCTTTCACCACTTTCTCTATCCCATCCGCTCCCTTCACACCTTTGTCACACACTTTTCTCCTTCGCCTATCGTCATTGTGTTTGAATCAATCTCCCATTTACATGTTGCTACCATTAGTAGCATCCCTTCCGCTTCCTCCTCCTTCCCACCCCGTCTCCTCCCGCACCTGTATCCTGATCATATACAGATGTTTATGTACGCACACTTCTCTCGAATAAAGCTCAAGTTTTAAGACGAAATAATTGTCTCTACGGAGTTTCTATCCCCACATAATATATTTATATATAAATACACGCATATGGAATCCATATTATGGATTATGCCATCTATATGTGAAAAGAGGAAGGAAACGAGGATTGAGAGCTTTCATATTCCTAGGAGATATTCATCTTATTCCAGTTAATAATTTTCCCGCACACACACTTTCTCGCCCTCGCAGTGTTGATGCATTTGATACGTGACCTTTTTCGTGTTTCAAATGCGCATTTGTTTTTTTTCTTCAACGAAACTTTGTGGTTTGAGGAAAGAGTGGGCGAAGCTGGGTTGCACGCACGCAGGCTGGTGCGAGCTGCTTGTTGTACGGTAAGCTATATATATATATGTTAGAGTGAAATCCCGTTTGTGTAGTTAACGTAGTACGAATCGAATCCTCCCATGTCCCCTGATTTGTTCCTCGTACCTCTATGCTTACGCGTAGAGAAATTATTAAATCCAACATCATCTGTGCGCATACGGTGGAGGTAGTAATCAAAAAGTTTTGGGAATTATTTCTTTTTCTTAGTTTTGTTACTTCTGAGAGGATTTATATGCTACATACCTTATGCCGATTCTATACAAGTTCTCAGGCAACTTTTTCTAACAAATCCTAGAAATACCATCAAAAGACCACATGCTATTCGGCTACAATTTCATTGTGCAAGGAAAATATTCAAATCCCTTCCCTCAACTTATTTTTCACGAATACTTTCTCCAGTTTCTTTTTCGCTTATTTCCTTTTCTCGTAAAATTTTAGACTTTCTTTTCTCTTGTTGTTCTTAACATTAGTAATTTTAACGTATACATTATCTGAATTTCTTCGTTCGTCGTTATTTGTTCTGATATGATTACGTCAATGCTTTTTCCAGCATTTACTGTCCAGTGTGATTTGAAGCTCTTGAAAACGGCTATAGCTACAAGAATTAGCAGCGAAAATGACGATACTTTTTTCCAGGCACTAAATACTAAATAAACTTACGTAATTTTATCAGAAGACCCCCTCTTGTCCTTGTCCCCTTTCTACTACCTCTACCTACTGATCCATCTGTGGCTTTGAAATGTAGCCGTTCAGGATCTCCTATAACTTCTAGGCTCTACCACCTATGATCTAGTATCGCTAAGACACAGCTGTTAAACGGTTTGACGGATTCTCAGGTTAATTCCCTTTCCCTAATACTTCCCACGTTATGATTTCCCACGCTTCTTGCACATCTATTATCTCCGGTTCGGAGTTTGGCAAGAGTACAGGAGGGAACGGGAGTAGAGTAGTGTGGAATGGGTTATATTCTTCTTCTATCTCACCCCTATTTACCCTGATTTCTGTCGAGGGAGTAACCTGAGAATACCTCCCATCCCTAGCTAACCTCTATCTATCTTGTTTCAGATATTTCAGGAGGGTTTCTCTGGTATATATTCCTGCTTTAAACCCCACCTCTCAATGTTTGCCTCCTGCAACATCCATGGGAATAAAATGTAATTTGATGTTACATTCCCCATGGTCATATCATACACAGCATGAATGTTGAGTGGTGAAAAGGTGCTACTTCTCTTTCTTAACCCCTTAACCAGTCTAATCAAAACAAAGCATTTGCTCTATTATCCTCCAGTTGGTACACGAAGGTTTCTGAGAGGAAAATATTGAAGTAACTCCTCAAGCTTTCTCCTCAAGCTTCCTCCTCGGGATGATGATCAAGAAGTAGAGGGTGAGGGGTGGCGGTACAGTTTATGTTAGGCTAGGGCGGGAGTGGTGTTTTGCTTGGAATTTGGTTGGAGAATAGCTGGAGTTGCTCGAGTTTGAAGATAAAGTAGTCTCCCTTGTCCTCATCACCCTCCTCAAGCTCACTTGGGCTGAAGCCCTACCTCTCTTCTTTTATATTTTGTATTAAATATATTTTCCCTTTTTGTGTCCTCTCTTCTTTCCTCTGCCTGCTTCATTTTCCTCGAGTCCATGAGAAAGGTTCATCTTTAGCTACTACTGCTACTGCATCTCCTCTTCTGTCCCATTCTCTCACTTTTTGAGCCTTGTTGTAAGACCCTTGAAGGATGGTTCAGATAATAGGGGGCATAATGTAGGAGGTTGCTGTGTGTACATTTACAATTTACATTGTCAACATCTCGTCTTTCTCGGTTTCCTCCTAGTCGGTGGGTTGGTCGAGAAGGAGACAGAAGAAAGATGTTGAGAATGCCTTCATTCTTCTTCATCATTGTGTTGCCATCTCTTGATTTTTGTCCTGGGAAGAGAAATGTGGTGGTTGGAGCTGGGCAGGCTGAGCTGGGAGGAGGGTAGCGGTTGCGGAAAAGGAGATGGAAGGTACATGCTGGACTTATGCTTAGGAGAAAGTATATATATATATATGGGGATGCTGCTGCTGGATGAAATATGTGAATGTGTCCTCTTTGCGGAGCGGATGCTGTATGGAAGAGAAAGTCCTCATGATCCTCCGTACGTCTTGTTCTTCCTCTAGGGCTGTCGTTGCTGGTTCGATCAGTGCCGATCTTTGATCATCACTCCCGGCTTACATAGTCCTTTCTCCAGTCCCGCATTAGAGATACCTACTTATTCGGATGCGAATTCAATCTAGTGTATACTATGCCTTGCGAAATCCACGGGACGGAAGAGTATGAGATATACTGCTTTTTCCTCCTCCAAAGAATTCCATGGAGCGTGAATATCACAAAAGAACAAGACAGTCACATTCCATTTCCTCTATCTTCTTCTACTTTCTCTCCATTCTCTACATTGAGAGAACATCTTTTACTTTTCTTTCTTTTCCTTCTCCAGCTTCCTCTTTCCTTCAATTTCCAATCTTGTCCCTACTGCTTTCTCTCACTCTCTTCCTTCCTTCTCTCAGTCTTCTAAGCCCTCAACAACGGCCACTACTTATCCAATCCTATTGACTTGCAATCCGATTCATACATTCCCTCATGTACAAACCACACCTTGCTCTCTACTACGTGTACCTTTTCTCACTTTCTTCCTCGCTCAATTCCGTGGCATCTTCTCCTTCTCTTTGCACATTGTATTATCCAGACACCTCTTTTCTCATCACAATCCCACCTGAGCTCATAGTCAGTCACTCACGACTGCATCTTTCCAATTTAGCTTCCGAATCATGGAACGGACACATTTTCTATCACTCTTTTAACTGACACTTGAAAATGTGGGAACTGCATGTACTTTCTCCTATCTTTAAGTTGGTTTGTACATTGGCCAAGAGATTTAGAGAGCGTGGTGAAGTTGAGGCGTTGGGGAATGCGGAAACTTGCATGGGCAGAAATCAGGAGCATTTCGGCGTATCTCCTGTAGAAATAAAGCTTATATTCTTCCTAAGTGTAAACTAAAATTATTCTCTCTTCTTTTTTCTTGCATCCGGCTCTTGCTCTCTCTCTCTCTTACTACACATCCAGCTGCTATATGGATCCTCCCGGGTTTCGTCTCCTTTCTTCCAATCTTCGGAGGTTTCTACACCACTGCGGAACGTCTTGACGCAAAAAATAAGGTATGTTACTTTCTTTGTAAATCTAACTTATGTTCTCATTCTCTCCCCTGCTTTCACTACTTTCTCTCGATTCCATCATTATCTTCTAAGCTAAACCGTACATTGTACTTCACATTCAATATACCATTAAAACGATCCCTTTAACACAATACCATAAAAGCCAATCTCTCTTCTACACTATGTATGGACTACAGATCTTCACACAAAATCTCACCTGAAAAAATGTGGAATGAAGATGTGTTTCAACCTTCAATTTTCTCTGTATTTCTGGCATGGAATGCTTTCGAAGTATGTAGAAACATAAGGACCCCACAGTTCCCTCGCTTAATCTTTACTCGGCTTAAGCTTAAATACACTGGTATTCAGTAACAATCGAGTATGCGACTACCATCTCCAGCTCCAAGTGTCAACAATAAGTTCAGAGAGGAGACATTTGAGGGAATCTCCATCTTCCAGCTAGCTCCAGCTTTCTCCTCCAAAACTTCAACAACATCTCCCGCCTAAAATATATGACTCGCCGATTCTATTACTCCTTGACTTGGTAAGTCTCACTCCCCATTCATTTTCCTATGTTTTCCTTGGACGCCCGCAGCTTTGCTCTTTTATTCTTTCGTCGCTGGATCTGAAATAAGAGGATTCCCCAACTATTTTGTCCTCGCTATAAATCGACCTATAGAATCCCAGTCTGGTGGAATTATCTCATTTTGTTACATCTCAGAGACATGGCATTGTCTGCTCGTCCAAGAGGCTTTGAGTGGTGGCTGGGCTGGAGCAGTTTACTGGAAATAAGACTTACAGGAACGTTAGTCCTCTGGAACTGAAGCCAAGCTTCTTTTCCTTTGCCCTTTAGGTTTTAAATTACGAAACATTATTTTTATTATTCAAGGAATTCCCATCAAAATTCCAGTGTTCCGCCTAACCTTTTCGTGTGTCCAGTGTACGCGAAGAGGTTTTCTCATTGTCCATGACAAATGTCCCCAATTACCAGCTTCTACGCCCTCCTTTTACCCTCTACCCCTGCCCGCATTCCAAGACACGCTCTCAACTTTCTCCGCTATGTTCTGGATTTTACTGTGCAATTCTCATCTTCCCGTTCATTGCTTCTTTTCTCTTCTCTCGCTTTCTTCATATCAATCTACCCTTATTCGTTTCCGTTTGTAATCCTCGCTATTCAGTATATATTTCGCTTTAAAAATAATTCAAGACTCTCCAATCAAACAATATACACGTAAGGAAGGGGTAGGGGGTACACATTCCTTGCCTAACTTTCTTCTTTAAACGGAGCAAAAGCGGGACGATGGATGGAATGAAAATAGAGAAAGGATACAAGCGGAAGAGCTTTGCATAATGCTTACATCACTCCCACATTTGACATTAGGGACATACAGATGCTCTGTTGTAATCCAGCTCTGAAAGTGTATTCCACCCACACGACTTTACTTGCACCTACCTAACTATACATACAAAATTATGTTGAAGCCTGCATGTTCAGGAAAAGTTAAAGCAGACGGAGCCATATTACTTCTTATTTGTTTACCATTAAAAGATAATGAAAACTGGTGAGCATATGAGCTTTCCAGGAAGTATATGTTCTTATAATTTAAATAAGTGAAAGTCATTATTTCTTCCCATCTTCTCTTTCAGTGTTCCGCTCATGTTCATGTTGGCTCTTTGTATTTCCATAGAGTCCGGTTCTAGACTGCAGTACGATTTCGCGGTAAAACTCAGCGTTGCTACGGTAACAACAAGACCGTAACTTGTTTTTAGATTCACATAGCTTGCGCCAAAATCACCATAGTTTGCTTGAGTTTTTGCGGTTCAATATTCCAGATAGGAATAAATATAATTACCTACTCATTTGAAGTAGAACTTGCTCAACTACGGAGAAAAGTAATATTCTATATATCATAGTTAGTACTGAGATTGCTATCAGCAATTTAAAAATGGTTAAAACAACGTATACTGCTGGAAAACGTAAATTTAATGTGCTGGAGAGTACATCCAGATCGTTAATTGTAGATTATGTGAAAATTAACAATCGCAAGAACGGTAATACAACAGCATCTGCAGGAACAGGAACCAGCTTGTCTACACAAGATCAGCCAAACAAGATGAATTACAACAATGAATGAACGATCGATCAGAGCTATGTACCTTTCATGAATATTTTGCTCGTATCCCCGCAAGCTATGTGAACACAGTGCGGTAGAAACCTAGCATGTTTTACCGCACTAGTTTTGATAACCCGTAACTATGGAATTCCGGCAAAATTTAAACGTAACGTGTAAAACCGGACTCTATGGAAATAGGCCTTTATGAATTTAATGTTATAGCTGAGATCTTAGAGGAGATAAGTTGGAAAGGGATAGGGGTCCAGAAGAGTATTGAAGTTTTTACTAGGATGCTATGCAAGGGTGTAGCGGAAGTGAAAGTATTGAATTAAAACTTTTTTAACACTTGATGAGTTCATTGGAGAGTTTATTATCTCAGCGGGGCATTTATTTCGCAATTAAGTTTTAATTCCCTCGCTTTGTATTCTTTGCGGAGAGTCCTGCACTGGGTAGGAATTTTCCCAACATGCTCGCAAAATTACTTTCCCTGCTCGGAATTGGGCTGTGGAAGTATTTCCTAGCTACCTGTTGAGCGCTTGACAGGAAAGGAAAAGGAGGTGGAGGAGAAATGGGATTTGGAGGGAAGAAAGACTGGGTGGATTTTGTGTGAGCTGTTTTTTCATTTTGTCCGAGCTTACAGAGACTCGCGGAGAAAGTTTTGTATGCTGCACAAAAGGGTTGCAGAAGGTTATACAATGGTTTTTACTATCATGCTTCTTTCCTTCCATTTCAGGTGCCAGATAAATGTGAATTCGAAGTGAATGGAACGTATGCGGTTGTGTCCTCTTCTATTTCCTTCTGGATACCGGCCGTCGTCATGATAATCACGTATTGGAGAATTTACCGAGAAGCCGCCCAACAAGAACATATTCTATACCGGTAAGCTCATTCTTTCTGTTTCTACAACTAACTACTCGTTCATATTTTCTTCGGGGGAAGATGATGCATTGGATTGTTTTGCTGGAGGCGAGTCGTTATCGCATATACCCTCGTCAGGGATCTTCCTGAAATGAAAAAGCCCACCAACTTTACCAACTTTTCCCTTATATGTTTTTTACGTGCATTCCCTGCAGCAATAACCTTTCTTTATAGGGGTTTCTCGATTTTTCATTAAAATTTCACCCCAAGCTTTTCCCAATTCCTTCCACCACTTCCTTCTTATTGTTTTGGCAGGAAAGAAGATTTCATCTCCATTGCTTCTATGTTCCTCCGTCTTCCATTTACTAGTACGTACCTTCACCAACTAAGAGCCAGTTTTTCCAGACTTAGTTCACTACTTAGTTCTCCCCTAATGCATTTTTTCTCGGGATACAAAGGAAGAATAGCTTATTGGACGGGAAAGAAAAATTATTTTACTCCAATTCATTTCTCTCTTCATCGCCGTGCATCCCCTTATATTTTTCACTATCTAATTAATTTTTACCTCATCATCCCTAATTACATCCCTCCACCATTCACTTCCCACTAATGTTCTTTCAACGCTCAGGCTTCTAAGCAAAGGCAAAGAAAGACATCTCGAATCTCTCAATTCCACTGCTTTCTCTTTAACTTTCACTTCAAGACATTTCCCTATTTTCTATATTAGCCTCAGAGTCTGTGCCCGTCAATCCAATCTTGTGTATGTCCACACACTACGCCATCACCACAAGTTTTACCTCTTCTAAGAAGGTAATCAAATTATTATTTATTTAAGGAAACACCGAGGTTTTCTCCAGTTTTACGTTTATCAAACTTCTACCCCGTCCTTCTTTTCTCTATCGTCAAAGTTATTCGTCCCATACGCCAGTTTCGCAGTTCCATTAAAAGGAAGCGCATCTTCCAATCAACAATTTCCTCTCAGTTCTTCATTCTACAAATAAAAGAGATGTTCTTGCCGTTCCCAACTAAGGGGCTCCGCTCTGATGAATTAACCGTGCGGATTGAAGAGATACACGAGTAGATTGGTGTGATGCAGAGAAATTCCCCCGGAGAAAGCCAATTAATCGGGATGGGGGAAGGCTAGGAGACGAAAAGTTATGGAAGACAAGTTGGAGATGAAATTATCTGAGATATTTTTCTTTGCTCTTGAAATTAATTCATCCAAAAATAACGAAGTCTGTTACATGTTTACCCCTCGGGATTAAATACTTGCTGCATACTCGTGCCCCTGGCCCCTCTCTGTCCAAGGTTCTGGCTTGAACGTGCTCCAGTGTTTTTTATTCTTATGGTATTACCATTATTTGCAGGAGAGAGCATGTAAATGTATGTTTTAACTTTCCCGCTTTTGTCTTGAATTTTGCTATTAGTGAAAGGCAGAGGGCAGAGAAGGAGATAGGCATATGGAGAATTTTAAGGCTGTGCGGCTCTGGACTTGGCCATCTTGTTCAATTTTCTCGAATTATTACCTCCATTAGAATACATGAGTGGAGAGGCCACCTTTATTTAAAGTTTACGCTTCCCTTAACGTTTTCACCCTCGCAATATAAGGAAATCCATTATTTTTTTATCCTAAATTAAATTCTTTCTTCCTCTTCACCATCCCTGCTGGCCTGGTGCTCCACATCTGAATTTTGGTCTTTAGTTCTTCTTTCCTCTTCCAGCCTCATTTGCCTTTCCTTGTACTCTATTTTCACTCCCTCTTTCTCCGGAACCATTGCATTCCTCTATTTTGCTCCCATGTAATCATTCATTCACTTGAGCTTGCTCTGCGGAAGAATTTTGCAAATAGTGTGCAATCATTATGGTGGTTTTCGAGTTGCATGGCTGCCTTATCTAAAGATATTTCGGTAGGGAGAGGTGGGTTGGGTGAACTTGGGAGGGAGAGATAAAAGAAGATAAAGTTGGCTCTTGAGTTCTAGTCCATTACCTTTTCCCTTTGTCCTGTAAAAATTATTAATAAATTTTTTTAAGATGTGGCCCATACAAGCGTTCTCTACTATTTGGGTCTTTAGGTTGTGGCGGTGGTTAAAAAATTTAATGAGGGAGAACATGTTGACTCTATCATGGATTATCTCTCCTCCTTTTTTGTATTCTCTCTCTGTCTTGTGGCATTAAAAGAGCCATTAGGGAATTTTCTCCTTTGCACACTTGTACTTGGTGTCTCTTATTTAGTGTGCATGGAGGACAAACTACTTGATTACTATCTCTTGTGTTTTACTTTGGACCTGGAACATAAATTCGTTTGTCGGCTCCCTTCATTAGATGGGAGGCGGAGGCGGGAGCTGGAAAGCATATTCCTGGCTTCTTCCCTTCTACTTTCGCACCCCTCCGTTTTCCTTTGATGATAGCCCGGCGTCTGTCTGTGAAAAAATATATCCTTAACTATCTCGGTAGAAGGATGTGTGACTTGAGCACATTCGTAAACAAAGTAATTGCTACTTCACCTCCGCCTCTGCTTTCTCTTTGAGTGAAAGTATGGCCAGCTCAGGCCCAGCTCCTAACTACCACTACTACTAACTGACCCTGTCGCCTTATAATTTTCCCACTAGATTGTTCCTCGTCTTCGTCAAACGAAGAAATCGCCCCGCCCAGGCTCCATGTATTCTTACCCGCATCAGGTTAAGTATGTACGTTTACCTCCTGAAGGAAGGAGAATCTTTCCTTCGCCAAGTTTTCCTGTACATGGAAGCTGAAAGTACATATGTATGCCATTTGCCCACAAAACTTAAATATAATTCCCTCCTATCTCTACTCTCTACTTCTTTTCCGTCGTCTTCATCATTTTCCTTTTTCCGTCCTCCACTTTCCCCATTCAAAGACGGGGAGAGAAAGCATAGTTAGGAAGATGAAAGAAAATTGGGACCTTTCTCTCTCTTTCTTGCGGACGGGGACACTCAAAAACGCTATCTATCAGAAGCTCCGTATAGATTTCACCACCTTCACTCCCTTGGCTTGCTACAAACAGTCGGCTGGTTTTCTCTTGCTGTATAAAACCATAGCCTTCGCGTCCTACCCTAGATCACAGCTTTCTCTTCTGCCTTTCTCTTCCCTATCCGCCCAGGCGACAATAATTTCTTTTCCTCCTTCTATCTACTCCCTCAGCTTCCCTGTATCGGCACGTTACTTACACAACTTAAAACTCGGGTAACAACCGCAGCTAACGATCTTCCTCCTCCTCTTTGGAATGCCCTTTAAGGAGGCGGACAGGTTGGAAGCCGAGATTCCCGGAACTGGTTTATACCATACCATTTTCTTCACTCGCTTCTTTATAAAATCTCCTCGAATGTACTCTCCCAGAACTGAAATCAGCCTCTCGTCGCAATCCCATCGCCCGGCTATGCTTTCTCTTCTCGAATCCCCGAAAATAAAGCAGAAGTGAATATTCTGGGCTAGTCTGCGCTCTATATTTTGAAATTCCTTAGCAGTGAAGCCTGCCAAGTGAGGGAAAGCTATTCATGAATATTCTCCCCCCATCTTTACTTTCCTAAGCTACTCTGTCTATCATTACGAACACCTGATGGCGGATTCTTAGAAGGATTTTTACGATAAATTCCTTACTCTCCCTCCTTTCTCCAAGGGAAGGCATACTGGGTGAATGGATGTAGGAAGAAAGAGGATATTTTACTTGGATCTTACACTGTTCGGCAACATCCACTCAAGCTTCAGTTTCCCTTGAAACAAGAATCAAGTTTCAGATGGAGAAAATCAGAGCCGGAATGTACCATCTCCCTCTCCACCATGTCTTCCTCCATCTTTCTTCTTTTCTCCGTCAAATGCAATGCTCGTCAGTTTAGTAGGAAGTTAGTGCCAGCTACAAAATTTACGCCATGGATTTAGCCGTCATTCTTGTCTTGTGTTCGGGCCTACCCAACTTTCAAGGTAGTTTCCATTCATTCGCTGGCTCTCAGTTCTCTGGTTCGTATCCGCTCTTCCTTTCTATCATTAATTATCGGGACTAAGTAAACTCGGAGAGGAGTAAACAGTGGAGGAAGTAATCATAGAAGAAGAAAGTATGAAAGCATCTCAGTCCCCAAAGAAGATTTGGAGCGAAAATGCTTTAGTCACTGTATACAGGGTCTGATAGTTGAGGTATGCAGATTCAGCGCCTTCGCTGGGTTTCTCTTTGGGTTTGCTTTGCGGTTCTTATTTCGCCGAGTCTGGCATTACTTGTTTATTTGACGGGAGGGATTTGGAGAGAGTAGTATGGATACGTATGGATACGTATACATATAAATCTGTTTAAGATTTTGTGATCAACTATTATTTGTTCTTGTGTAAGCTAATTTTTGTTCTTGTATACATTCCTCTCTGTTTTGGATTGTGAATACATTTATGTGAGAGGTTTTGTAGATATTTTATTAATAATCTTCCCTTGCACGCCTCACTTGATCCACACCAATCCATCTATTAGGCATAGCTTTCTCTTTCCAAAATTCTCGCATCATTTCCTCTCCATCGTCCGTGGCGGCGGCGATCCTCTAGTTCTCTATGGCTCTCTAGTTTCCCTCGTTTTCCTTGCCGTCCCATAGATCCTGTTTGTAGCAGCGTCATCTTTCCCGTCGTCCTTGCTTCCTTTCACTCCCGTTCACCACATTATAGATGAGTGTGGGGATGGAGTTGGATAGAGTTTTGTCCCTTACTTTCTCCAACTTTCTCCACCTCTCCCATTCCAGCATCCTAGGCGGTTCCCACAAACTATCCCCATGAAATATTGGCTAGTCAGTTAGTCTTCCTGGCGCCCGTGTCAAGACGAGACTCCTTCATCCTTTCCTATCAATTCTAAACTTCTCCACCTCCCTCCGCTCACTCCCAGGGCCAGCTACCCTCCTCGCCCGGACACACACATCCCCGAGAACGGCATTTATAATCTCCCCTTTTCTATCATCTTTCACCTTCATTTTCCACTATCACCATCATTCCTTCTCTTCCTTTCCTCTATCTAAATTATCGTTTCTCACTCATCTTCCATCAGCCCATCTCCGATTCATCATCACTCTAGCGCACAGCATCAACAATTGCAACAATTCCACTTTCACAATTTCCCCCTATCTCATCTCCTGCCTTCCCCAACTCTTCCAATTACATGTAAAAGCTGGAAAAACACATTCTCTTGTGAAGCTTACTTTTCCATCCAATAGCCGCGTCTCCCAGCTTCCAAAGCCACCCTACCCTAACTCAAAGCTCACTTATCTTTCAGGCCCACTCATGGCCAAGCCAACCGCAATTCACCAAATAATTAATGCAATCATTCCCATTCCCTTTTCCCTACACAAGGGAATTCATCTAAACCGATTACTATATCCAGCTATATCCTCCCACGCATACTCGCGTATCACAATCTCGTCTTTAAATTAGAATATCATATGCTATCCGCTGAATCCCGACCAAGCCATATCTCTTCCATCATTATCATATTATCCTTACCAAATTCGGGTCTATCACCACTATTTATCAGCTCAAAAATAAACTTGAAAGTTGCGCTCGTTCATAAACAGCTTTCTCCGCTCTTTCGTAAGGCTCTTGTGTAAGTCGGTAACTTGGCGGTTGAGAGGAGAGAGAAAGCAGAGGTGGTGATACAAAAGATACAGTGTAGGCAACCTACGCTACAAAAGTAAGGATGAGATGAGCTGGGGAGCATATAGATAGGTTTTCATCAATCTCCTCCTTCAACCCGTGGCTTAACATGCCCTTCTTTATTGTCCATCCTATCCTAAACTCTTTATCCTCATCATTTTCTCCTCCTACGAGATTACTTCTCACAAGCTTTCCCCTAATGGATCAAGCACCTTAGATACCTCAGTTTCTATCAGAAAATCAAGCTGTCCATCATTCTGTTTATCTGGAATCTCACCAAAAGTTATTTACCATTAACCGTGTCCCGCTGACGGCCATCTCACTTACTCCCTGTGCTGAGGGAGGGAGAAAAAATCACACACATAAACCTCGTTCGACCTTTCTCTCCTTTCTCTTTATTAATCATATTCTCTTTTGTGAACGTCTACTCTCTCGACCACCTTCGCTTCCCCTATGCCTTAGCCCTATAAGGTTACGATCCTTCTTCCTGTTTCTATGTTACCGGATCCTATCAACTTTCTCCCCGAAAGCTTTCTCTCTGAAGGAACTTTGAGTCTAGAGTTGCTTCTCTGCTCCGCCATCATCATTAACCTCAGAGAGCGGTGATCAAACTTACGTTTAAAACACCACGTCCATTGATCACTTCCCGATTTCACACTGCCTCCGCGCAGTCTTGGGTCCATTCACTTTTTTCTCACACGCATTCTTGTTAGTGAAGCATCTTGAAAGATTAAATTCAGGAGCGAGAATTTTTTATACATTACCGCCTCTACCTCATATAGTAAATTTCTTTTAAAAGATTCTTGAGAATTCTGGCTTGGGTGGCCTGAGTTGCTGCCTCAAGTCAAAGGTAACAGAGCTACTTCACTTTGCTTTCACCTCGATATTGTTGGCGTATTTTACTATAGCACGTAATTTGAACTGCGTTGTACGTCCTCGAAGTTCAGTATTTCCCGGAAGCTGATGCTTTTTCTCCCATGTTGAAACTTTTAGGAAGGAGAAAAACCACTCACCTTTCCCTAGTTAAAATAAAAAATATCTTAGGCATAATATGAAAGCCAGTCACGTAAGTCCTTTTCTGTGGAAGAGCCAACGGGCGGCAATTTACACCATTTACAAGGAAGCACACACTTCCGGAATTAAAGAGAACATATGACCGCAAGTTTGCTCTTTATAAAAAATATATGGAATTATTCTAGAATAGCTGCGTTGAAATTAAATTATTCAGCTTATTCTTAGGCCAAACCCGCATTACTGACATTCACCTCTTATAAATTCCAGCTTTTGAATTTCAAGTCAAATCCACCTACGTGCACGCTATTTGCTACCATTCATTACGTGTACAAGGAATACTCCGCTTGGATTCTTAAAAGTGAGACCAATTTGTTGAATTCTTTACATTCCACTTTCTCCGTCTTTTCTCTGGTCACAAAGTACTTTAGACTCATATACCTTCAACCTTTGCCCATGCTACAGCTCGTGATTTAGCGGTTAGGTCGTTAGGTGTAGGTGCCTGCAAAATGGGTAGTCTGTTTGTATTCTTGAGTCCATCTGCCTTTTTGAATCTGAAAGGTACTCTGGCTTTTTGGGGAGCGTCTTCTCGCTCATCAAAGTGTGTCTCTGATCGAGTTAGTGATAAATGTGGTTTGCTGAATTTCAAAAAGTTTTGGGGAACTAGAAATAGCTATGTAGAAAGGAGAAGTCTTTGTCAGAATAGGTTGCTTTTTTCGGATTGCGATGTAACAAGCTAGTGGCTATTACTGCGGGTGGAACCTGTGTTCGGCCCTTGAAAACGGACCATCATCTTTCCTCCAATTATGCTACTTTGAACTGAGCCAAAGTTCCACTTCCTGCCTCCTTCTGGGTCCTTGTGTACTTTGTGAGAGCCGTGAAAGGATGTATTAGAGAGAGACAGGGTTCAAGTCCAATTCCGTTGGAGGCCATTTCTCCTTGGATAAATTTCACTTGTTCTTATTTCTATTCCTGGCATGTTTCAACTAGGGTTGTAAAGGTAAGAGTTGGGCTCGACTCGACAGGCGTATTCAAGTCCCTGGTTGCTCGTTTCATCCTCTTCAGAAGTCTCCGTATCCTCTCAAGCCTGGAGTCCTCTCAGACGCTTCTCTCAACTTCAGTCCAGGTCCGCATCCACGCTCATTCCTCTTGTGATTCATCGAGGCAAATATTTAAGATCCGTCTAATTTTCCTTTCAACTCTTCCGTTCCATATTTGCTCTTTAATAATTCTCCATGTTACGTTCGCATTTTATCATTAAGTAAAAGTTGCCCGATCCTACTTGACGAGAGAAAGCGGGTACGACACTGTTTGACTCCAGCAAGGATGGGAGGGTGTCAAGCAGGAGGGAAGCAAGGGTGAATCATGGCTCATGCTTTCTCCAACTTTCTCCAATCTCTTTTTCTTGCTTTAATTACTATTCCGCAATTCAGTTAAGCCTTTTCCCATAGGTTTCCCTTCCAGTGCTTGCATCCTTCGACACAAGCATTAAGGAGAGATACAAGAGTCTTTTTGCGTCTTCTAAGAGGATTTCACCGTCCGGGTAACAACCTACCTTGAATGCGTTGCTTTTATTACGTTTCTCTCATTTCTTGCACCATTACCATCTTCTCGGGCTGACGTTTCAAAGAAAACCCCATTACCTTTCATTCTATTAGACAATCAGAAACGCTTAGTTCAAAACACATCCTCCTAATCCTATTTCCTCCATTCCAGCCCATACAATTTTTGGCCGTTCCTCCAAATTTCTCCTAACCCTAAGTACTAAGCACCTTCTAATTAAATTACATCCATTCACCTTTACTTACTCATTTCCCTCCGCCTTTCCATCCCCATCCCTTTTCACTCTATGCTTTCTCTAAAAGTCGCCATCAAATCTTGTCACACTATATCTTCTACGCATCCTCGCCTCATCCTTCCTTGGGTCCAAATGCCTGCCGTTACCAACAACCTTTCCCGCTACTACCTATCTATCATTGTACAACCCATAGCAACCACCCGACCAGCTCTTCAGTTTATCAGCTTTCTCCTACTTTCTCTCCTCTCTTTCCTATTTACAACATCTTAAGTTAACCAACAAAATTGCAGGGGATCCTTGGATGATGACTGTCTCCGAGTTTGCTATCTTTGCTCCTTTACTTTCTCCACAAACATTTCAATGATTTCGCTTGTACTGGATCATGTAAGTTAAGATGGATTTTGTAATGGACTTTCTCCACCACCAACCCGGACTGCTTCGTCAGATAGCGCATCTGATGGAGAAGAGGAGAAAGCGTTGTTGGGCTAGAATGACTGACATTGAGGGGAAGTGACAAGGTCCAATGAACATGAGGCCGCGAGATGGGTACAGGTCTGGGCATATGGGATGTAGCTTTCAGCTGAAGCTCAGAGTAATTTACATCCACAATAGAGCAGAATTATTATGTTGATAACAGCCGCGCTTATGCTTTCATCCACATCCTTCAGTTGAACCAAAATGTTCGAAATCCGTGCCACTTGTACGTCAGAATTCCGCGGGCACTGATTTTGGTGGTATATAGGTCCAAATATTGCGTCCCCCGCGTACCATGACCTTGTCATTATAACGTGAGTCTTGCTAATATGCCACATCTGCGCCACGAACGTTACTGTGGTACGGAACGGAAAGGGGAGAAGCAAGCTTTGGTTTTATAACTTACTATGACAAGGAAATCCATGCCATGCGAATTGCAGCATAAATGGCACGGAGTTTGGACCTTATTATCCTACTGTCCTTTTTTCGTGCCAATAAAACGCCATTTGGAAGGGTGACGTGGATGTAGGTGAGCGTAGATGAGGATGGAAATGTAGGTATTAAAGGCTTGACATGGACGTGTGCTTACTGAGGGATTTCCATTAGGTTACTGTCATACAAGATTTTAATCAAAACCTGGCTCATACAAGCATCCAATCGACATGTTCTCTCGTCATCCGGTACATCCCATCCTAGCAACCACATTGCCTCATCTAGCTTTATTTTCATCCGAATATTTTCACCTGAGCTGCTACTAAATTCTGGGGGGGAGCTGGAGAGCATGCATCACAAATAGATATGTTAAATGGGGGATATGGATCAGAGTTTCAGATGCATGCTCAATTCTGGCATACAACTAAACATTAGTCACATTCCTCTCCCTCTAACCATTTTCTAGGCAATCTTGTTCCAGATTCCAGGCTATGTAGAATACATGTTTGGATTTCTTTGTAAATATTAAATCGAGGTAAATTATGTTTCTGCATATATACACTCTTGTAATTGGGATGGAAGCTTCTGTTACGTCTTTCCTGTCAGGGCAAATCCTAGGTGAATTGTCAAGAGGCTTCTCCAAGTATATAACTGTATTTTAATTCTTTTTCCGGCTTACTGCCGTATATTTAGAATGAAAATACATCTATCCTCATTATTGGTGATGGCTAACGCATTTTCTTTTTATATTTTAAGTTTGGCTCGGAAGTTCGTAGTGGAAATTAGAGTAAACCTTGTTATTCCAACTTCCGTTTCAAGTTTATGCATCTCTCAAAAACTAATCGAAGAGAAGAGAGAGAGAGAGAGAGAGAAAGGCGAAAGAGAAGAATTTTGTTTTCGGGCGTTCAAGTGTTGCTGAGCCGTAGTCCTAAGCTGGGAATGTATGCACCCCGGGGACGAGGTGTCCAGTGCTTTGTTGCATTTCCTCTCAAGCCGAATCTGGCTGGAGTTGGAGTCGACATACACAGGAAGCGGTAGTTTGACTACAGGTTGCAGGCTATAACAGCTTCCTTCCGACTATGTTACGTTCAATTAAAATCAATGTACAACACTTGGCCTCATTCCTAATCACCCGTAACATTCTCCCCATTACTTAACCGTAACCCCCCCTCGGATTTGCGGAAGTCTTTGAAACTTTACCGAGAAAAAGTTAGCAGCATTAGAGATATCCTAGATTGTATGATTATTACGGAATTGCCCTTGTCCCAAAGACCCACTGAAGTGATGAATAGAATGAAGAGAATAGAGGGTAGCGGAGGCGCTTTTAGATGGTGGGTTTTGGATGGGAGGAGTGAAAGTCGGAGAAAGCGGCGGTAGGAGGAGGAGGAGGTAGAGCACGAAAGAGAGCTTGCTAATTTTTCTCTTTACATCAAACCGGAAGCGGATAATAAAAGAACATCTCGTCCGACAATTTCCGCCACTACAAACCTTCCACCCTAACTTCCATTTCCATCCATCCATTTCCTAAAGTCACATTATTAAAAATACTCCACATTTCCCACACAACACAAAATCCATTCCTGAGGCTACATAAATCTTCTCCACTCTCGTCTTTGTCTTTGTGTATGTATACTTTTCTCTTTCGTTCCGTCTCTTTCCTCAAGCTTCTTTCTTCTAAACTCTCTTTCTCTCTCTCTCTTTTTGAATCTACTTTTATTTTATCTTCTCCTAGTTCTTATCTTAGTCTCCTCAGTTGTCCTACTAACCTTCCTAAAATATGGCTATCACAAACAACTCCACACTAACCCACACTCGTCTTATCTTTAAAAACTCTTCCACATTTTAATTCCCTCCGTATTATCATCTAAATTTTTTCTTTGCTTCACCAACTCTTCTTCTGTACGTTATTCGCACGGCAAGGGGAATAAATCCCCCTCCTACACTCCCCCTTCCGCATCATTTGTTTTCTTTGTCTTCTCCTTACTCCCGGTCTCTGTATACAGTACTTGTTCTTCTTTTCCGAGCTATTACTTCTTTAGCCTAATCTCAAAATCTTTTGCATCCCCTCCAGCCCAGTGCAACGATACATATACTCCTGCATTTCTAGTTTCATACTCTCTGCCATTCTCTTCCTTCCAAACATCTCATCTGGAATTTATCATTCCCGCCAGGATGGAGAGATGTAAATGCAAGTGAATGATTTTCCATTCAGCTTTCCAAAAAAAACTTTTATTCAAGTCAAACTGACTGAACGAGAAGTGGGAGGAAGGGAAAAGTTAGCGAGTCGAAATCTTTCCTGTCTTCCTTCACAATAAAAGATCTATTAAGAAATCCCGCTGATTCCAAACCTGCTCTCATTTAACTGATTTAATAGACGGAAGAAGCGTAAGAGCAAGTTAGCGGGCGAGGGATTGAGGAAGAGGGCGTGATTTGAAAGCAGGGAAATGAGTTCTTCTTCTTGATCCTCATCAATTCTAATTTAAAACAGCTTTCACCTCTCAACTGATTAGTCGCAGAGATTAGGATAGCTTTCTCCAACTCATTTTATTACCTTCCTCATTTGTCTCTGGGGGCTGGATTTTGAAGGACTACACAAATCTTCCCTTTCATATTATTGGATGGGGAATATGGATGAGGATGTGCACATTATAGGTAATTATAGACGAGCATTAGCGTCCCGTTTGAAGAAATAATGCATGAAGTCCAGGCTAGCTTAAAATTGCAACTTAGTACTACTGCTCTTGCCTTCCTTGTTTTTTCTTCTGTTGAGAAGATAAGAGAGGAATTAGGAATTCCTTGGATTAAGTTTCTTTGAGATGGAGATCTCAGTCTATCTGAGACAATGCTGGGAATGTAAAAGCGCTCAAGTTACATTAGGCAAACCCCCCATAGTTAAATGCCGTCACTGATAAAAACCACTGAATAAAGGCGTTAGCCACCCCAAAGTAAAGCGAAGAACGGCAGACCGTTAAAACTCTACTGAAGAGTATAAGATGGTCTTAAAACTCCTCACTTTACTTTTTTTTACATTAGGCAAACCTTGAGGAGATGATAAAACCCGGGTATAGTCGCTAACAATTGTTTTATTTTAGGGATGACAAGAAGAGGATTTATTATTTTCGTATAGGTAACAAGTTTCTCTGCCGGGATTATAGTCACTGAATATATATTGGTACTCATGTGCATTTATTCCAAAGGGTTGGGTGGATAGACTACGAGGACTTGCTGGCTCCCGTTCTTGAATTTGTTTACAAGATCGTTTCGCTAATGCAATGAATTTGATAGTGCATCGTGATGGGAAGGATGAGATGCAGGTAGGAATGTAAGTTTCGGCATTCGAAAAGTCCGTATACATGCCAGGGCGAAATTATTTACTTGAGGCTGGACGTGTTCTTAGTAGTAAGAATTCTAAGTAAAAATCTCTTCTGTCTTAACCCAGAGCATACACAATGCACACAGTTCCTACACAATTGATAAAGCGCCTATACACAATTATGATATATGTCCTGAACTATGACGTGAGTTTAGCTTAAGATATTCAAGGCTCCCGACTGAACACACCTCTAGCACAGATAAATTGGAAATAACAACAACAAAAGACGCGTCTTGGATTGTCTCCTGTTGTCTCTCTCTAATTGATCCCAATTTCGAAGAAGGAAACTTGGAGTCCTCCATAAAATTATCCATCGTGCAAAGTTCCACTGCGTTCATTTTGGGAAATATATTGGGCAGTTAGAAAAAGTTCTGGGGATGTGCTTGGGGAAGACTAGCAAGTCACTG
This sequence comes from Sminthurides aquaticus, assembly GCA_906901655.1. Taxonomy (NCBI): domain Eukaryota; kingdom Metazoa; phylum Arthropoda; class Collembola; order Symphypleona; family Sminthurididae; genus Sminthurides; species Sminthurides aquaticus. Next base: position 3,785,297 of record CAJQTT010000001.1, read on the forward strand.
TCAATAAGTGCTTTCTACGGTGACCGTATCTCGTTTATTCATGTCATTACTCATGTAATCATAAATATAGTGAGGATTTAAGCAATGTGAAGGATATGAGAAAGCCGTAGCAGAATATGATTTTAAAGGGGTTTAACACAGTAATAGAAACATTGCTTAAACATATCACGCTGAGGTTATTGCCGTAACAACTTCCAAATACGTAACTAAATATGACGTACTGTATTCTAAGTAAAGAGGAAAATGTACGGACTCTCCGGAATCAATTTCTCCTAGTCCCCTGCGCAGTACTTGCGCATACTTGCTGTGCATTGTGCACTCCAGCGTCCTGAGTAAAATTATGAATGAAGTTCTAGCTGTTTTAGGCTGCAGACCCCCAACACCGGTTGGCATCTAAAGCAGCAACAGTTTCTTATAACAAGCCTGGCTGCCTATTATTGTCTCCAATATCCTACATTAATGATGAAAAATAAATCTTGCTCAGTTGTCCCATTGTGCAAATTTCCATTGCGTAGATTTTTGAAAATACATTGTGCAAGAAATAAAATTTCTGGGGGCAGTTTTGATGAAGAGAAGCATCAAGTAACTACATTTAATCAGTAAAACTCATTGTTATCACTCTTTGAGTTTTCTTGTTTTGTTGGCCATAGTCGCACGACCACAAAGTATCCTGTCGGCCCGTGGTCGACTGGAGCTCAATTTTAATCCTTTCCCCCACCCCTCCCACCCAAAATGTCAGCCACACTTCGCGTGGCTTTTGGCAACTCTGGTTCTTACGCTATGCTAGCTTGTCCGTCTCGGATATTTTATTCAATCAAATCCGCTCTTCGGTTATAAATATTCTCCTTCGCTCCGGAAGATAATTTCTAGTAATTTCCTCTACAATATATTCCTCTCGGGTTTCCTTAAATTCGCGGAAGGCTTTCGTACTATCTTCTTGGCAAAATCATGCATTTGGGTAAAGCTGAAATCTATTCCTTACGTATATAACGTACAGTTTCTTCTCAGTTCATGGCTTATTCTGCGAATGTTGGTAACGTATACTTCTTGTGCTTGGCCATTCCGAAGGTCTTCTACTCTTCGTTTTTATCATTCTCCCTTGATTGCTCGCATCAAACGTATGAGAACTAGTGGTAGAGAGCCGAGGTGGAGAGGGCAGTGGGAAAAGTGTAACCGCTCAGAAATTCAATTTTATCAAAAAGGACTTGCTTAGCGAACCATAGTTACCTGCAGATTGATTTTCTATTTTATCGGATCCTGTCCTGTCAGGTCGTGCTTCTCACAGAAGTATTAGAAGGGAAGGAGTACGGAACGGACTGTGGCCCTTTGTTCAATATATTTCTATTGTATAAAACACATTTCTTTATTTTATCCCCCAGCACCACACAGGCCCCGCGAGTAGAGATGGTGGTACGGTGGGCGGGATTGGATGAAGGTAAAGTGTAAAGTTATTTTTCCTTTTCACAATTTCCGGTTTGTAAGCCGAGGGCGTCAAAATCGTCAAGTATATTTGACACCGGCAATTTAAATTTTCAACTACAGAAGTTTATGTAAGATAAAAGTTTGGGAAGGGTTTTTACTTTGCCGTTTAAATTTTCATTTCTAGTTTTCAGGTTGATTTATCTGTTGCGTAGACAAATTAAATCATTCTTATTTACATGTTGAATGGATTCAATCTCGTCTCTGCTTGTCTGAAGCTATTCTGTGTAAGAATATCATTGGGGAAGATGATATTGGGAGGGGGGAGCAGCTACGCTTCTTTTCTCTTTCTTTCTTTCTTGCTTTCTTTCTCCTCTCCCTTGCTTTCTCTCTAGCATCTTAGCTAACTCATGTTCTTCTCTTTATTTCTTGAAGGGAAGAAAACAAACATGGGATCACAAATCACTCCTTCACTTTTCCTAAACTTTCCTCTCAAGCACTGTTTCTCTCTTCTCCACTGAATTGCTTTACACAAGAGTAATTCATGAGAGAAAGTTAATATTACCTCATTCTCCCTAAAGTTTTACACATTTTTCATTCTCATTTCTCCTCCCTTAACAATACTCGACTCTGTAAAAGTCCTTCTATTTACTCATCTTCTATCTTCTGGCCCATTTTCTCTCTTTCCCGTTCACTCTCTTTTGGAGTCAGCAGACATCCTCGTTCTGGATGTTGGGAGGATCCGATAGCCTTGCCCTTGCATCTTTTACCCATTCTTCCGTCCTTTTACCCATAATCTCTGCTCCAGTTTAGTAAATCTTTTTTGGCTTTAGACCGCCTTATCAGTTAGCCTTTCTTTAGCTTAGCTTTTTCCACGGTTCTCTTTTCTCCACTCTGTTAGCCAACTAAGTAGCCATGACTTTTACTTTGAATTTTTCCCTTCTGTCCAATTTGTTTAAGTCGTGTAGGAAAAGTTGGAGTTCTTGTTACTTTTACTTTTCTGGAGGAGTGTGGAGAAATATTTTCTTAGCCGCTCAGCTGAATGAAGGAATACTTGCAAAGCAGCCACAAAATTGCCCACAGGCTTCACCATAGTTCCCGGCCTAGTTTCACTCCTTTTTTACTACTCATTATATAATTTTGTGGGCCAGTTCGGGAAAGGTTTAAGAAAGGTTTAAGGGCAACTATTAGAAGATGACAATTAAATTCTCGTCCCATTACCTTTTTATCCCTCAGAGAGACAATCACTTTGTTCTTCTCACATGCTCCTAAATGCTTTCTCTTTCATTCTCTTACATCATTCCATCTTTCTTGCTACGTCTACGTGCCGCCGTTTTCCTAGCTCCTGCCAGTGAAATGTTATTTTGCCACCTCTTGGGTTGGTCGACTCTGTTGAAAAATAAGCTTTTCTCTATCCCATCCGTACACTGCATCCCATCCCCCTGTCCCTGTACCCTTCCTCCGTGCCCTTGTCTCCCTTCAGTCGGATTCCCAATCAGAGCCAATTCTTTTTTCGGCTCTCTGACCCTTCAGCTACTTTGTAGACGTAACCCGAATTTCTGGCGCCAACTTAATTCAAGTTAAGAGACGCTTTTCTCCAACTTTCCCCTTTTCTTCCTCCACTCAGTTTCCCTTGAGTGAAAGGAGTTGACTATACGACTTTCAGCCAGGCTTCCCGTCTTATTAGCCTTGTCTATTTTCACCAAAGAAAGTTTCATTCACCCATTCAACACACCAACTCGGCCTTCTTTTTACAGCACCCCACTCAGAAGCCTATAACTTTTTATTTTTGCAAAATGCTCCTTTTATTACTACCGCTCCGAGAATATTTCTACTCTTTCACCCCTCGTCTTCCCTCTACGTTCCTTCTTTTCTAAATCACTTTCTCCAATATTTTTTCACCATGTATATTTTCTCCTCACGTCCTCTTTAACGCTTCCTTCCTTCCTCGGTGCCCGGCTTCCATAGAGCGGGTCATTCAGTAAAACTTATCCATCTCTTCTTCACGCACATGATAATAACAATAATAATAGCTCTCACATTCCTTTCCATCTCTTGCACCCTATTTCTTCCACCTTCCTTTCTTTGTATACGTTCTCTCTACACTCTGTCTCTCTTCCAAGTTTTTGCATTGCAAGTAGGGGAAATGCGTGAAAATACTCCTGGAGGAGCGAGAGTCGTCTTTACGATCATAAAAGCCTAAATCTTTCTATAATGGTGATAAATTGTTTTTTCGTCTTCATACTCAAACAAATCAGCCATCCTTCATGCCTCTTAGCATAAAATTTCCCACTTTTATAATTTTACGCTCCTCCGCCTTAAATGGAAGATGGAAGGCTCGATTCCTCCTTGTATCCAGCGTGGTAGAACACTTTTGCCGGCAAAACTCAGAGGTTCAAAGAAACAAGCGGTAGGGAATGTTTTGAGAAAGGACTAGAGCGTAGCGAAACCTCGATGCTTTCTCCTGCTTTCTCCGGTCTTTGATGTCCATTTGCCTCATTCCTACCAGCTACTCCTCCTTCTTACTTGAATGTAGTAAACTAACTCAAAAACAGTTTCTCTTATATCAGAGCTCATCCATATGCATGTCCCTTTTTCAATGTTTTCACAACAATACACTCGACTACTAATTGCCCTGTCAACGAGCCCCTTTATCAATCCTAATCGCACAATCGCTTCCTCAAACTTTCACTCTTCACGCATATCACAATTCCTCAGCAAATCATCCTCTCCCTTTGGTTTATTCGAAAAACTTTTCCTCTTTAAGCAGTTCTTCCCACCTCTTTCTCCATCCTGACTTATTCCCTTGTGACTTGCTATTTTCCTCTTATGTATGTTGATGGGTCAGAGAAAGAGAAAACCTGGAAGAAAAACGGATGCTTCCCTTCCTCATCCCTTCAGCACTTCTCTTGTCCCTTTTTTGTCTTGGGTGCCCTGTGTCCTCTGTGCTTTCTCCGGCGCTTCTATTATGGGGGAAAAGGTTGCCGCGTTTCCCGTCCATGCGTGTGAATAAGAGTTTGGAGGATGCTGGAATGGTGGAATGGAATAAATAATCCGCTTTTGTACTTGTTGTCCTCCTCTTCTTCCTGTCTTCTACATTGTCCGCGACAACACAACTAAAGTAAAACAAACGTCCTCTTCATTTCCATATACATCACCCTCTCGCTCACCAATTTCCCACACCATCTATCCCCCGTAGTGCTTTTAAGACACGCGCGCCTCACCACAGAAAGACTCTTGAAATCTATGAATTTCTAAACGTCTTAAAGACACGCTTTCTCTCTTCCCATAAAACTTTCTCCTGCTAAGAAAGATAGCTGGGGGCAAGATTCTTGCTTCAACCACCACACAATTGCTCTCCTTTCGCTTGTACTTGTAAACCTCACCTATTTCTTTTCACCCAGAAGGCTAAACACGCTATCAAGTTCTGTGCCTCCGGTGTGCACTACACTTTTGTACTCTCCTATTCCTCTCTATGCATAATTTCTTCTTTCTTCCTCCTGCCTCCTTTCTTCTCCATCCCGTCTTCATCGTGTTTACTGCTACCGCAGTTACGTTACGATTACGACCATCCGACTTTCACCGGCAACTACCCGTACCCCAACTGTTCTTTTTTGCTCTGTTCTTCATATGGACTACATTAAAATCAAAACCTTTTCCCTACCCTTTGAATGACGCTTAATAAGGTTTATCTTCCCACCAATATTTGTCTGCATAAATTATTTTGGCGATTACAAAACTTTACAACAAAGCTGGAATCACTTTCAGCTAGGATATAATTCAAAGCTTTGTTGCCTTACATTCCTATAGCATGACAATTCAGCCATCCTCTTACTTCCTTGTTTTAGTTGTCTTACACCTTCAATTATAACTATGATTCAGAAAGAGCTACAAGTTACAGGAAAACAGCCAGCCCATGTATTCATCGCTTTACCCTTGTCCGTCTTTGCACTTTCAGCAATCTCTGATATGGCGGAGCTTCTTTGATGGAGGCTTTCTCCGTATTCCTTTTTGTATCCCTTCTGTTTCCCTTTTCCCCATTTTCATTCTTCCCCAGCCGAACAGTTTGTCTGACACTACGCTACAATACACAAGAGCTCTAATTTTAGTAGTTCACACCAAACAATTCAATTTCGCTTGCCATTTCATTCACTCCTTATTTCGCATTCCATGAGCGTCTTCTTCTCTTCTTTCTCACTTTCTTTTACCCGCTTCCTAAATCCTTTTCCGTCCTCCCTTCTGTCTTCTTTTCATTCACTGCTCTCCCTAAGAAAACAACATTTGTTTCTTGTAGAACTTTATAAAACTTGGAACCGATTTCTCTTTGACTTTCTCCCCGCTTTTCTGCCTTGATTTAAGTTAGATTTGAAATCCTTGGTGCGGCTCTAATCGTTTTACAATTTCCCACAGATTCTTAAGCAAATCGAGCCAGCCCCCTCTAATCTCATTCAAAGCCAGCCTCACCGCATCCACGCTATTTTAATGTATTCCTTGGATTTATCCAGAGTATAGGGGTCGCGAAACTTGCAAAGCCTGAATCCAAGCCATGCAGTTTGCATTCTTGGATTGGGAAATTGGAATCCAGGCAAGAAGGAAGTAAGCGTAGGGTACTCTATAGTCGTAGCGGGTGGAGGACGGAGAGGATTCACTCTTTCTCGAGCTTTCCGTTACGGTTAAAGGTCAAAGTTTCTTGTATCTGTTTGTCCTTGGGAACTACTTCTGCAATTACTTTCTTCGTGTCTTTTTGTAGGCGGTGACTGGGGGAAGGGAGGATAGAAAAAGAAATGCTTCCGCTGTTCTGACATGCGTTTATAGCCAGCTGGCCGCGTAGTTTTTTTATGAATTTACCGCCTCATCCGCATCTTTTTAACCTCGACTTCCTTAACCGCTTGGCTTGTTGAGCTATGGTGCAATTTTAATTTAATAACCAGTAAATTCGTTTGCTGCCAACTCTTGCTTCGGTTATCGGGATGAGGGAAGAGAAAATATGTTTCCCAAAGCGCCGGCAAGAAAGCTTTTAGAACTCGTATTACCCATGAATAATTCAAATTTACTTATTCTCCGTTTCAAAGAGTTTCCTGGGGCGCTTTCTCTGTGTAGTGTATATACAGTATGTACACACATATTTATCTCATTTATGCATACAGTGCAGGCTTGCTCCACCTTTTCCTGTTTTGCAATTCGGTAGTCTTCCAATCTACCTGATCGGCTTCTTACATGTTTGCTAACACACGACACATGTACACATGAAGGGCATTTCTCCGCTCAAGGTTTGGTCTACAATAGTTTTTTCCCTCAAGTTCTTTCAGATCGAGTTCCCTTACTATCATCCGTTTCGGTCACCGTTCACTGGGCGCGGAATGTACTAATGTTCGCCACTGTGGTTAGACTAGAAGTGAGGGGGGAGCGGTCTCAACTAATTCAAGTCGGGCGGAGAAAGTGCTGAATAAATACACAGGGCTGGGAAAGTATGCATATACATCTCATACTCCACTGTCCCCCAGAGTGGATAGCCCGGAGTTGTTGATACAAGAGTGACAATATTTTCTATATACAAGAATGAGAGTGACTTTGATTTATTTTTTCAAAAATATGAAAACGGGGTTTAATCCATTACTCCTTTTGAAATGAGTATGAAATAGGAGCTTTCTGCAGTATGACACCCCAACTTTTTAATACGTCAGTCCCGCTTTAATATTCTACCCCCCTTTTTATCCCTCCTCTCTTATTCTTTGTCTTTTCTCTCTTTCCGCTACCTTGTACTGTATTGTTCTCTTGTTGCTCTTGCTTAGAGAATTAGAGTTCATTTTCTCCTCTTTAGCCTGCCTCTCCTATCTACTTTCATTCTTCATTGATTTCTCTATCCCAGTATTCGTGGGCTGTGCTTTAGGTTGCAGCGGTTGATGCTGATAGAGCTAACATGTCTAGAAGCCGAGTGACAGAGTTAAGGTCGTTGGACGGAATCGTCGCTATCACATCATCCCCTTCCTGTCATTTGTTCTAGGGTATAAAAGAAACGCTAAATATTTCTATACTTTCCCCACTTTCTCCAGCATCAAATTCCTTTTCCAGTTTGGCGGCGCCCCATCCCACATCATTTATCGTACTTTTGCAATTCTTAAGCTCTTGATTTTACATGATAAACTCTTCATGGATGAATGCGGCCCTCTTTAGTCTTGGCCCAAGACTCTTGGGTTGTATTTTGAGCTAGGGAAAACTTGTGAAACTGCAATTCCCTGTTGATAATCCAAGGAGAATTCTTTTCTTTTTCACATTACGTTTTCATCATCTCCGTGAAATGGAATCAAGCATTCATCATCCCTGCATAATTTTTCTATTTCCTCCTTCTCTTGTTTGAAAAAAGAGATTCAAATCCGTTTGAAAATTGTTCGGATTCGGGATTCAAATTTATATTTGCTATTCTCTTTTTCCATTCAACATTTCTTTCATTCATTCTCATATATTTCATCCTCATTTCCTTCACCTGCCTCTTTCTCTCAATCTTATTCCTTCTTATTTTCTCCTTGTACATGCTTTCTTATCTTCTTCTCCTCTCAATGTCTTCCTTTCCCTTCCCTTCTACCCAACTCCGCTCATCTCTCCTCTTCCTTGTCCTGCTCCTCTTTTTATGCAGGGGTACAATTGAATTTTTATCTCTTTCTGTCTTCTATTATCGTGGCTCCGATCTAAAATTGATCCCATCTGAGTCCTTTTATTATGCAACAAGGAGCATATGCTTTTACTATATTCGATATCCTTGTAGAATAATCTTTGTTTAACCTAAATCTAAGCCATTCCTCCTGTATTCAATGCTTTTTACCTTCTCTTTGGTTTATGCCAAAGCATTTACCCTACCTGGAAGCCTGATTTAGATATTCGCCGTACTTATTTGTTCTCCTGTTCCTTATTTTATCTTGGAACTTTATTCGAAGAAGGGAAATAATAGCCTTGTCTTGTATTCTCCTACTTTCTCTTCCTTTTTTACCTCTCATAGATGAGATCAGATAAATTTACATTTATTAGCATAAACCATGCTACTAAAATCTGTATAAAATCTTTCAATCTCTCTCAATATCAATATAGAAAGCTCACATAATTCAAGAGTTGCTTGATTGATTTTCACCTTTCACATGCCTGCCTCTCCAATCTATTCCTTCCCTACGCTTTGATTTTCAACTCCTAAACTCACTTTACACAGCATTCGCTCCTCAGTAAATTCATAATCTTTCTCCACATATCGCGCAATCCAATTCCAGTATTTACACCCTGATTATAGTCGTTTTTTCGCGGTGGATAACTTCACACGAAAATAGCACAATTTTTAATAAACATATGTTAATAATGACTGCCACTGAAACTTCTGATGTAAACTATTATTAAGATTGAATGCCTTGGAAAAATATCTGGGAAGCAAAAAAAGGGAAAAAATAAGAGGTTGTGTAATACAATTCTGGTTGAGTTTGAATTTATCTATGCCTTGGGAGGTTATCAATTGAAAATAGTATATGCGGGGTGTGTGGTCTATGGTTGAAGGCATACTGCACTAGAGAAAAATGCCGGGGGACTGGTTGAATTATGAAGGAGGGCGGGGCACAGATGGAGTTTACACAAGGCTTGAATGGAGTGAAAGTAGAATAGATGTGGAGGGGATATTGAATTTAACGTGACTGTTTTCTTTTATTCCAGAACAAAGGTCGCAGCCGCTTTGTTGAACAAGCACCTTCAAATAAGCGAGATTCCTATTTCAGTACAAAATAACTCTTCAAGTAAGTGCTCGAGATCAGTATTACAAAGTACTATTACAATTGTGAGAATGGAGTCGAGGTCGAGGGAGAAGGGTTGAGAGAAAGCTTAAACCACTTAAGCTATTAACTTAGTCAAGACTCATGTTTATTCAAAGTGAAACCTTTGGATTGAAGTCGCATGGGATTCATAAGAGGAGGGATTCTCTGGTTTAAAATTTTCCGGATTGCAGCATGAAACGTCGGCGGGGGCGGGAGGCTTCTAAGGATGAAGAGGTGGAAGAGAAAGTACAGAGAACAGTACACACACACACTACTAGTAACCGGTCACTTCCCACCAAGGATTGAACCCATGTCTTTTCGAAAGAACAATAATGGACTATGTAGGGTGAAGGATTTAACTGATTTCAGAACTGTGCCATCGCATGCTAAGTAAACATTACATTTTTCGGACAAGCTCTCTGGAAATCCAATTCCGTGGGAGGTAGTGGAAGCAATCCTTTTATTCCAGTTTAAACATGGTGTCCTCCCCTCTTTTGTAGTCTGGAAGCAGTCTGTGGGCATTTCGCTTTGAGGGAGCAATCAGCAGTCCATCTCTTTCTCCAATCTTGTAATTCCATCACCTTATCCCAGCATGTCCCGTATTCGCCGTATTGTGTTCATGTACTTACAATTCTAGACAAGGCCGTCCTCAACAATGGAGAAAGTAACTGTCTCTGTCCCTTACACAGCTTACGCAGTTTCTTTTAGTAGTTGCTAAAAGTTGTCAAATTTACGGGATACCACTGTATTTTTGCCTGTCTTTTAGTTATATACTTTCTAAGCTTTGACTCTTGTGCCTTTCTATCTTCCCTCCTTTATCATATCTTTAATGCTCTTCCCAGCAATTAGGAAAATTGATATCAAGTCAAGTAGAGGCTCATCTTTTAGGGAATCAAACGATCCTCGGCTATCACACATGAGCGGGAACAGAATGCAATTCATCTGAAAAGAGGATATTGATAGGGCGGGGGTGAAGGAGCGAAGAGCTTCCCCGCTTCCCTAGTGTGTATTTATCAGCTACTGCGAAAATGGTGCATATGCTCCAGAGATTTACACAGCCTCCATTGAATCTACCTACAGCTTCATGACCTTAAAACTTTTAATATATGATTTACAGCGTGGCTTTTAGGAAACTTTCTCCACTCCTTCAGGCATATATTCTCCTTGGCTACACCCATTCTTAGCAAGGAAAGAAAAGGGGAAAGTTGAGAAAGGAAGTCGGTTTGGTGTCCTCATCCTCCCTCCTAACCTATTCCCCTTCCAACTAGTATTGACCAAAAAACTTATCAAGAACGGGTGGAGAGAAATCAATAATTCACAAATCCCTACGTATTTTATCTTCCCAACTGTAAACTTGCTCATTGCTTCCACCACCACATCCTCCATCAAACCATCCCCCCCCCATCGGAGCAAAACATTCTAAGCTGCCCAAGAATTATTCTTTTATTCTAACCAAACCCTCTTGTCTCGAGATGTCTACATGTAAATCTATATGCTCTTAAACCCTACAAAATTTTCATGCAACTTATTTTTTGTAACTTTCCAAATAATTCCGTCTTTATTGATGTTGCGCTCTCTAAGAATGCATACATACCTTGAGCATGAATAGATTTTATAAATTGCTCGCATTGAGATTAAGCTCCCTGGGAGCTATACAATCCGTCGGAAAAACTCTCAGCGTGTGGACTCTTATACTCCATTCCCCTCAACTTTTTCCGATTCTTTCTTGATTAATAATATCAAAGTGTGGATTGCAAAATTTCCATCTCCTTCCTAATTGCCCCCACCTCTTTCTAATTAGTTGCACGCTCTTCACTCCTTCATTCATTTCTCTTACATGAATCCACTCCTCCGTGATGGAGACTTTGCTCTCAATAGCTTGCCTCAACTTTACTTTCTGTTCTCAGTCTTGCTTCGTCAGCACGGACAAACCCCCCGGAATTCTCTCACTAGGGGAAAGTAAACAGAGAATTGGCGGAGGGAGAAAGTGACTCCAGAGTTGATGGAAGGGAAGACTTCAAAAAGAAGGTTTGAAGTGGAAAATTGTACTCGTTTCCGGTGCTCACAAGGTAGCACCCCAGAGCCTACTCCAGTCCTATAAACTATATAGTTCTTGTGCTCTCATACTGATTAGTTCCACTTTCGCTTACCACTGCATCTAACATCAACAAATCCACGACCAGGTTAATATTGTTATGTTACCCGTGTTCTTTTCTTCCTTGATTCTTCCAGGCCTCCCCCTATTATCAGAAATAAACTAATGGCTGTGCATGGCCGCTATCGGATGCGTAGTCTAGATTTCAAAGTCCTCGCCCTTCCTGTTTACCCATTGTTTAGTTCCAGAATTTCCTAATTCAGGTGATAGCATAGGAATGGATGGATTTGACTTCAGATCATCCTGCTTTCTCTCACATATCCGCTGCTAGAATGACTCCAGTCAACAATTTAAACATAATCCATTTCTCCACACCCAAGGCGTGCTTTCTCATATTTGTTTTTAATCTATGCTTCATATTCATATCCTGCTCATGCAAGCCCTGTCTCTTCCTCTTATTCCTCTTATTCTTCTAATTGCCTTGAATTTCCCATTCATATTTTGCTTTGCTTTTTGATTTTCCCAAAGTTAGTGCTTGCTTCTCTGTTCTTCATTGGGTCGGAGATAGATAATTCTTGTTTGTATGGGACTCTAACTTTGTTTCGCTCTGCTTTCTCTCAACTTAACTCTGCTACGCCTATCCTGTATTCCGGAATTCTTTGGGACTACATATAGCTCCTTACCTTATTACATGATTTCCCTTATCATTGCTTTTTGCTTTCTCGGTTGGCTCTCTGAATTGTTATTTGGAACGCTGGAACTGAAAGCAAAGCGGAAGCGGCACTTTTGAAGCTTTTAGTTTCAACAAGAGTACAGTGGCAGAAACTGTCGGGATCCGGGTCTCCAGAGGACCCGGTTTCGTTCCCAAGAATGACGTAGCGAAGGGACGGAATTCCGTCCCAAGTTATGTGACTAACTGCAAATCAAACGGAGAATTTTGCCGACCTTTTGACCTCCGGTGCTCAGTCATGCCGCAACCGATAGAATCGGTACTGATGTCATTCGAAAGAGCAAACGATTCTGTACTTAAACGGGTTGCTCAAGGGGAATCCGTTCTGTAGTTTCTATTTTGTACGCAATTGTAGGCAACCAACTTAACTGTAACCTAACAGCCTTCTCATTTATCATTCGTCGATACCCACCTAACGGCATATCGATACAGTTGATGTTATTTAAACCCGCTTCTCATGATCAAAGAATTTACAGTCTCTAGCATATGAATCTGGAATGGTTGTAGTCACATAGTCAGATCTGCAAGAAGTATAGCCCATCATTCGGTGAGTGGTTCCCGGCTAGTGCATGTGAAAATCTAGACGTATGAAACGCCCCCTACCATGGTAATGGTAACGCGGCGATTTTTAGGGCGCAAACTTGCAGCATTACAGTTGTGCTGGGGCCTTTCTTTAAAGTGAAAGTCTTTCCTGGCCGTACTAAACACGTTAGAGTTAAACTAACGGGAGACTGCGTTAGCTAAGTTGCATTTTTGCATTGCCTTTTCATTGTACTATACAGTATCGGCATCCCTGCATACTCGAAACTCGAGCTTAGCCATGAAAATCTAAAAGAACCGTGTGGTTATATGTAAGCGTAACCTACAAACCATATGATTTTCGCGTCTCCTGTTACGAGTGGTTAAGAAGAAGGGAAAACCATTTCAGGAATAAAGCAGCGGTGCCGGAATACAAGCCGAACCCTGCAAATTATGAAGTGAAGAGGAATAAAAAGGGTATCAAATCAGATATTCGTATGCGATTCATGCGCCCCGAGTATTTCTCTCTTTCTCGCTCCTTATACATTTTCTCCACTCAAATTCATTTCTGGGTACAAAAGGCTACCATCAATCTATACTGGTAGGAACATATGGAAACGTTTTGCAATAACAGCCTCCTCTACAAGTCTTATTCCCTCCCCCGCTACGTCCCCTCATGATTTATCTGTACAACCCGCAAGAAGAGTCGTGCATCCGAAAACTTTCCCTCTGCTTTGTGCAACCAAACTCGGCTCCTAAAACCCAGGTTACTCTCCGTTCTCAAAAGCCTCCTCCTTACTTTCTTTGCTCCTATGAATCTATGAAGACGTTCCCTTGTTGTACGCTATAATGGCATGCAGTACGCCCTGCTACTGTATGTTCTTTGTTATCCCCTGCTCCTATTTTTTCCCGTCCCTATGCGAAAAGAATCCGGTTGAAAGTAGAATTGTAGTGGAGTGAAATCGGGGAGATTGATACATAATTTTTTATGAACTCAAAAATTCAGCCCCGTTATAGTTGGATGATTTGCTGGAATGAGTGAGACTGAATTGATGCCAGCGCAAAGAGAGCACATAGTAGGAAGGAATTTCGTGTTGTTCAAGCTCAAAGTCTATTGCTTTCTCCAATACGTGACTTCCAGTTCTGAGAATGTCCTTTTGTAGACAAGGGTTTCCAAAAATGTTGCACATTATGATGATTCTTGCTCCTTCCTCCTCGCTAACTTTCACTGGCTCCTGTTTAAACCGCCAGAGCATCAAATATCATTCAATCATTCCTTGATCGCATTATATTGTAAAAAACTTGTGAATTCCATTCTAAAAAGCCCTCGCAAATTATTCCCAACATCAAAGCTTCCCTCCCTACATGGAACACTACATGAGCTGGGCGAAAACTAATGATTCCAAATAGCTCCCTCTACGCACATATATACTTCCTCATCTTCCTCACTCATCTAATCTATGATCACATTCTCTCTCCTAATCCGCCTGCCTCCCTTTCACTCCTTTTTCTCCGATCATCAGGATTTCCTACGATTTTCCCTCACTCCTCGTTTACATCGTGCACGATGCTGGTTGGAGATTTTAAGCAGATGGTCTTGCATACCCATTCCATTCCATTTCCTCACTTGTGCATGTATACGCCGTCTATTCTATCTATGCCCTCGTATCTAAATCCTAATTCTTTCATCTGCTCCATTTCGTTTAAATTTTCTTATCCTCTCTCGCTCTCTTCAGGATGAAAGGAGATTTTGGACAAATTTGAAAAACCTTGAGGAAATTAAACTGCATTTGAAGAATTATGGCCCTTATATTAAATCATTTTTACATCCTTTCTCTACCCATTCTTCCAATTCCAATTTCTCTTTTGTACTTTCTCCCTTCTTTCGCTCCATTCCTCTCTTTCTTGTTCTTTCCCCCTGTAACCCATCAACTTGTTACATCTCACATATATGTATACAATAACTGTCAAAGATCGCGTTTAGACTTTTACTCACACAACTTTCACCTTTTTTCTCTCCATTTCTTTCCGTCCAGAATTCCCATCTCTACCTTGCTCTCCCCATCCGTAATACTCCCCCACCTTTCAGAAATCTTTCGGGCGGAGCTACAATTTCTTGCTTATCTCATGACTTTCACTTTGCTTTTTACTCCTTTCTCCGATATTTGATCCATGAGCTGATGGACTGAACAACCTGCCATTCTTCACTCGGCTCCCCTTTCTCCTTTCTCTGCGTTTTTTGCCAGTTCTTCCAAATGGAGCTTAGTGTACATAAAATGAGGACAAGCGCTTGTTCCCGCTAACTTCCTTTTCCCGCTCTCTACTTTCTCCCATCTCTCACTCTAATCTACCCTTTCCATGCCGAACTTTCTCTACTTACTATATTAGCATGAATGGAATCAAGCAGGCCAATAAGACAAGATTGAAATTCAAGTTACATGAATCCAAATGCGTATTTGTTGGAGGATGGGAATATGGCTTAGCATGACCGGAAGAGTTCCTCACCCTCACCCTCACCCTCCCTGTCCCGCTCCTTAGCTAACAAATAGAGTGTGACTGGTTAAGGTTAGCTTACTTCGTGGATAGAAAGTTAGTTGTGTACGACTGAACTGGATCCTCTCTTGGGCTTCTAGAATTAAGCGTTTCTAATCCAACCGCGATAGTTTCCCGGCTCAATGACTTGGTTCCCTTCTTCCATACTTGTTCAATTGGCATCTGGATGATAGAATTTTCTAGACGTATAGGAGTAGACAGTTTAGAAAGAGTTAAAGCAATTTATGTAGCGTAAGTTTTGCATTAATTCGTGAGTCAGCCAGTGTGTCAGTCCGCTAAGTTTCTACTCCCTACTTAATATGACTAGCTTGGCTGGTTGCATGAAATGATAGCTGAGAAGCGAGTCGAGATATTACATTTCATATGTTTGCGTTTGTTGGGGGAGAGAAGCGAGAAACTAAAATATCTGTTAATTTGATACACATGTTGGAGGAAGATGATTCGGGACTCATTAGGAGAAATTCATGTATTCATGTTGGATGCGGCTGGGTATTTATAAGGAGCAGAAGGAGTACATGCAGTTACAACGTAAACAGGAGTCGTCCGCCTGGATTTGTAAATTAATTCTCTCACTTTGTTTATTGCAGTGCAAAGCATGAAGAGAGAACACAAGGCAGCAAGGACGCTTGGGATTATAATGGGAATATTCATCCTCTGCTGGCTTCCCTTTTTCACATGGTACGTGGCCACATCGCTCTGCGGTCACGATAATTGTCCAACACCTGACTGGGTGGTAGTTCTCGTCTTTTGGATCGGCTACTTCAATTCCTCGTTAAACCCGATTATTTACGCGTATTTCAACAGAGATTTTCGGGATGCTTTCAAATCTGTTCTCAATGCAATTTTCTGCCAGAAATGTTCTGCTTTTTCTCCTAATGATAATGAAAACGGCTTCCATATTTCAATTGCATCCAGTAAACATGACAATCCAACTACGAGCAACGTAGACATGTGATAAGATGAAAGAAGAAGAATTAAAAAGAAGAATATAATACGACGAAAAAACCATGTTTTTGAGACGAAGAGGTAAATTAATAAGCGTTATTAACAAGCGCTAAAATCCAAGCCCCCGCACACCCTGTTCCTGTTCAATCCACCCTATGCCCTATGCAACCCTATGACCCAAATCTTCAGTTCCCTCGGCGCTTGTTTCCGTCGTTTACCATAATTCCATCCAACCTCCTCCATCTCCCCTTATGTAAACATTTCTCTGGCCCGATCCTCGCAGTCACATCTTCCTGTCCTTGTCCTAGGCTCCTCTGTGTCCAGAAGAGAAATGTCGTCCAACAGAGGTTTGGTTCTGAAATGTCCTCTTTTTTCTGAATCCCAGATGGGTTTCTTGCCCAGCTTTCTCCTCGTTCTACTACGGTACTAGTTGTTCTTGTCCGAGACTGTGTTCCCCCTACAATTGTACAATTCCAGGATCGTTCTTGTTACTCAAAAAATGTGTACGTACAATACGTAGCCCAAGAGCAAATAATATTATATGTAATAATAAACTCAGCTTCATTTTTATAAGGAAAGAAACAAGGTGCTTTTTCTTACTGCCTGGGACTGGGATGCTAGCGAATATCATCACGAATCATGTCCAAATAACCAGCCGCTTATATCTTCATCACTTGTACCCGTCCTCTTTCCAGTCTCTACCATCTGCCTCACATCATATCCTTTGGACGAGGAGCTATTATTAGATTTATTTCACAATCTTCCAGGTTCTGCAAGGATTTGAAGCGATTCCAAAAAAATATTCTACTATGACTTGTGCTCAACGTCCCTCGCATTCGCATCTTAAATTATTCCTTCCCCCCTTCCCAGCCACGTATTGAACAGCTTATCCCGTCACTGTTAAACTTCAATTCTTTTAGGTCAAAGGACAGAATGTCTTATTAACTTTTGCCGGTTTACTAAGCTCTAGAACCTTCTGGTTATTTCATTTGCTGGAGATAGCTTGAAGGCTGGAAAAGAAGGAGTAATTCATTACTTTTTGGGAATGTTCCTATAATTTTGTCGCGTGTAGATACAGATAGATAGATTTATTTTCGATTGATATGGCCGTATACAAATTTAGCACGGCCCCTACGATACAGCCACTGATACATTCAATTCCGTTTTGTCGCGTGTACGTATGGGTGTTTGTAGACTTTATTGCGATTGCAGGAATAGTCGTACACAGGACTGTCACCACCCTGTAGTCCCTGGATTTTCGGCTCGTCTCGTTTGTCTTTCTCTTCTGTTTAAATGAAACAGCGGTTAATGTTTTTAAAGCTATGCATCCATCACTCTTCCCCATCTAATCGCCTCACTCCATCTTCTATACCCTCCTCCTAACTTTCTCCGCTAATTTTAAATGCGGTGGTTTATGTCTCTTTTTTTCGTTGCTGTCTCCAAGAGAAAATCAGATAACAAGTTATATAGTAGTGGGGAAAAATAACTCCTTCTCTTTTCTCCCACTATATTTCTGTACTTAATGATTCGACCTTGATGAAATAAAGAAGAGCGCGGCCGGATCCTTGAAAAGCCATCTCCACAAGTCATGCTTTCACTTCCCATTCCCCTTCCGCTGTCTCTGCCCTTGTCGTGGACCGCCAGTAGATTGGTCATGCTTGTCTTCCTGCTGGTACAAGGAAGAATGCTGTCTACACTACGAAAAGAGGATTTCAGCTTACTTCCTCCCTCTCTCTCTCTCTCTCTCTCTTCCAGTTACAGATGCAACGGGATGAGCTCTTGAGGCTTGGCTTACCCTCGCTCAGCCCAAATGTTTTCCCCAACATACTTATAACAACTTTCTCCTCTGGTTTCCAGCTCTATTCTCTTGGGGAAAGATAGGGATAGGGGATATGGCGGGGAATAAGGGATGGGAGATGAGCGTAAGTGAGAGAGAAATGTTTTTAAAGAATCCTAAAGATTCCATTTAAGTCCTTTCCCATCCAAATCCAGATCCGTCCCTGTGAAAATGCTTTGAAGGTCTCTTCTTCTTCCAGTCATGTGTACTTGTTCTTCTGTCTCCTTCAAGATTTGGAGCCTGGTAAATGTTCTCCTCCTTTTCTCTATACGTTCCGACCCAAACCTCCCCGTCGCCCGTCATATCTTTCTGTCCACAACATTCAAGCGTGCCGTTCGTGGTTGTAGCTCTTAAACGTTGTCTCGGATTTGTTATACAATTATACGCACATAACACACAGAGCAGAGAGAATGTTGCCATCTTGCCTCTGCCCCTCCCCTCCTTGGATCACCGTCATCGTATCCAGCTGCAGCTCCGCTCTAGCCTTTCTCTGCTCCCCTCGTCCCCTCCCACACCACCTATCTCTTCTCGTTCTCCAACACCGTATGAAAGATTAAAACTTGCATTTACTCAGGGGCATTGTATATGAAGGGGGCCATAAACTTGGCGATGTTGATATCTATCTGGGCTAGAACCCCGTTCAAACCGACTGCATTTTCTCAAAGATCATCTTGGGAAACTTTGGGGTTTGAGGAAATCTACAGGGGTAACTGCTTGTTCTCCTGGATCCCCGCCAGTTCATTACAATCGCAGAGAAATCAATTTAAATGTAAATAGTTTCCCTTTTAACTTCATGGAAATCAAGTGCGAATTCAAAACCTTTTAGTCCTGCTCACAAACAATTCAATTATATCCAACTCCTACACCAACAACTCAACCCTTTCACCATCCTTTCCAGCAGAGCTTTCTCCAGCTTACTATTAACTTGCCTGGTTTCATTGGCTACTCCATGAAGAAGAGTAGTAGAGGGTTGGGATTCCCAGCCATCTACACCTTTCCCTCCAGCAATTCTTCCGCCTGTTTCACGTTTCATTTTCCGAGTAAGGATGGAATCATTTCAGCTTCCATCACTGCTTTCATTCATGAAATTCAGTTTGAATCTAATTATCGCTTTTCTCAATTTCCCTAACGCTTCCCTTCTTCCTGTCGACTAGTATTTCCGCAGTGATGAGCCTGGGAGTGTTATAGTCGGAAAGAAACGTAGTATATAAACAGTACACACACCACACCCACACCTTCCTTCTGTACATAACCTTCCCTTGTTTCTCAATCACGTAAATTGAGATAATCGAGGCTCGTCTTCTACTTCAGCACTTGTTATTTCGTTACGGTTTGAGATAATTTTCATAATTATGCTGTCTCATTTTCTCTCCTCCTCCCGGTATTCTGTTTTCTGGTATTTTCCTTGTTGGCTCTTGGTCTCGAAGGGAAGAGGCGATGGCGGTGATGGGAAGTGGGAGTTAAGCTGGAAAGCTTTCAGTGGATTGCTTAACTTGTACATTAGGGCTGATCCTTTGAAGGAGGTCGACACCGGACAAAACATGATTGGGACATTTGTCAGTTTTGCGGAGAAAGTTTCGTCATGTATGACTTATGCGAGGGCTGAGTTTGGTAGTTGGTTGTTTTAGACGAAAGCCTTGGGACTTCACTATGTTTGGCTGGTGGTACTGGTTGTACGGACTGGAGAAACTACGTCTTTCGTTCGCGTGTGGACTGTTCAGCTCATGTAAAACATATTCTGATTCTGTTTCGTAATTTTCGACACCATTAATTACACGCAAGGCAACTCCTCAAGGCTATATCTATATGTGAATATACAGAGCATCCAGTAGCATCATTCTTCTTCTTCTTTCTTTAATATGTAATATTCTTTTCTATTTCAATACAAACACACTACTACTCATTAGAAGGCTTACATTATTCTTAATCTTGCAGTCACCAGTAAGCTAACCTCATTGACCAAGTACTAAGTACAAATCAATATTCTTCATGCGTTCACTCTATTTCTGGACAGAGGCATGGATGGGGAGAATGAGAGCACTCGTAATTTTTGGCTCCGTCCTATACTAAAAAAGTCTGCCAATCACAGCTACCACGGCTTTTTTCACAACTGATTTAACACGCAAGTGAATGTAAGCAAAACTGTGTGCAGTCACGCTTTTCCAGTCACTTCACATACCGGCATAGCCTATTATTGCATCATTATTTTCCGCAACTCTTCCCCAGTCTCTGTCTTGTCCATTATATTTTATCCCTTCCTCCAGCGGATTCCGATTTTTTTCTCCCTCTAAAATTTATACATGCACGACTATTTCCAGAAAGATTGACTATGTCGGCTACAGTACTTGGATTTCAATGTGTGTCCGTGTCAGAAGAGCAAAACACATTTTTCCTCCCACTAGCTACTGTCTCTCGGTAGGGAAGAAGGAATACTGGAGATGGAAGACATGGTTCTTCTCTTTCTCTTTCACTAGTGGAAATATGAAACGGAATAAAGAAATTCATTTGCCTGGCAAGTGGATTCAGAAACACGGGAGTACTATTTAAAGGCGAAACCTGTTTTCTGGGCTGGAAAATCTAGAGCTTGTAATATTCTCGTTTAAAATCACCAGCAAGCACTCCCTCTTTTATGAAATATCGTAAATGCAAATATAAATGCAACCTTTACCATCTCTATCCCGGATTCGGGTGGAAAAAACAATAAAACCTTTTGCGGATTTACTGGGATCAGGACTAGTTATGAAAAAATCCTCAATCTCAAATATAAACTTGCCAAACCTTATACGCATAACACGCCAATGATCATCATGCACTAAAGCAAGGAAAACTTGTATGTAGTACTGCAGTCGAGGGTAGGAGCCTCCTACTAGGAGGTGTGCAAACAGAGGGGTAAACATACACTTGAGACTTGAAGCGCTTGTAGGTGACGTGGTAAAAAAAGTTTGTTCGCTTCCAACTTTCTCTCCTCCATAATCTCCAGGACGGAGCGTCAACAAAATCCTTCTTCACCTTTTCCGCTCTCTCTCTCTCATTCTATGTATAGATATATTTTCTCTTCATTCTGGTTCTCCAGCACGCCTCGTTTTTTGCTTTTCCAGTTTTCCCCCTTGTTTTTTCCCGTCTTGATTCCCTCCTCTTCCTTTCTTCGTCCTCCTTTATTTTCCTCCCGCTGAGTTTCTTATTTCGGTTGAGCAATAGAAAAAAAGTCATCCATAATTTCCACAGCGTATTGATTCTTGGGACACACCTCTGACACGGCCCAGGTTCGGTGGTAAATCACATTCAAGAAATTACGGATGGAAACAAAAAAAGCCTCCCGGTAGCTTCGATTGGCGTATGTGCAAAACGGGGGGAGATCCTCAACGTTTTTTACGTGACTGAGCACTGAAAGAGAAAAGAATTGTAACAATCAAATTCCATTTACAAATCCAATGTAAATATCTCAATCCACATGTACACATGTGCAACAGTTGCGGACGTTCTAGTGTCGTCTCGGCGCCCATGTCCGCCCACACACCCGATCTTCTCAAAAATTTTCGACGTACTTAAGATTTTATCCCACCCAAATCGATACTCCGCAGCGGCCGTCTCCCCTCACCCTATACCCCAGACCTCCAAATTCCAGTTACACTGCTCCCCACCAAGCTAGTCTCCAGAATTTTGTCCTCCTCTTATTCAACAACTTCTCTCTTTTCTCTACTTGTTGTTTGTACGTGTATATGCATACTGCACTTACAAAACCAGTCTTTCCATTCCGGACTCAAGTTTATTTCTGATGCCATTTTCTCAAAAAATTCTCCAATCTTCTCCTTTCGATTCGCTCTCAGCGCTTCCACTAGGTAGAATTTGTAAAGTCCGAATTCGTATTTCTTTACAACTGTGGGAGAAAAAGAAAGAAAAGATGCAGACATTATTTTGAAGATTTTCCAATAAATATGTACAAAACGAAAATACTTGGATTCAAATCGTAGAGAGGCAAATAAGTTTTACATTCAACAAGTGCGTCATAGCATACAACTTCTTTCGGCAAGAGAAACACATTATCTCCTTCTCAACCCCATCTGTATACTTTAATTGTTTTACGTTTGGTTTCACTGGCCTTTCTCTTTTGCGCAATTCTCTCATTGGGTGTTCAATATCAAACCTAGATATCTTTTCAACACATGCTTGCGAAGGATTTTACGCTACTCTAAGGCCATACAACAGTGTCAAGCCTCATGTATCCGATTCCACTTGTGCAGTGTCCCCAAGGAAACGTTATATTCTGGACGCTTCTGATTCATAAATTACTGACTCCCTCTTTTTTGTTCGAAGTAAGTGTAGGTATAAAAGAAGGATAATAAAATATGAAATCTTATTTTACTTCTCTATTAATCTGGCACTTATCATAAACGGAATTTATGTAGCCTTTTTTCATCAAACTTGCTGCTTTGTAATGACTCCAGAACTCAGCTGTACTCCCACAGCATAACTATGAGGTCAGATTCTCTCAGCGTCTTCCTCATTTCTTCATCGCATCTTGGAGTCCTGGACTTCCTACCTTTTCACTATTTTCCAAGAACCTTCAACCTTCCGAATGGCCGCTTAACTACTTACAGGCATCTTCCGTTAAAACAAACTGCTCACTAAAAACAACATTCTCATCAAACTCGTAGTTCAAAAAGCCCTGTAAAGAGCTTCCATCGCCCGTCTTCTCTGTTTTTGTTGAACACATTTCATATCTGTCATTCTCACTAAAACTGAAAATCCGGACCGAGAGTTGCTGCCCTTCTCTCTGATTCTCCCACCCGCTCATTACCCTCCGACCCGCTTTCTCTATATCTCTAAGGCTTTCTTCCTCCCATTCTTCTCATTCTATTATGTATGTAATGGAAGAGCGCCGTCATTTCTCATCCTGACTCTATTCGATAGCTTTCCCAGCAAGACTTCCCGTCTTTCCTAAACCAAGAAAATTAGATTCATTAAAAATTTCTCAACATTTCACAAACTCTCTCCCTCAAATTTCCCCGTTGCTACCCTTTAAATCCTCGCGGACTATTTTCACTGACTTGCCCAGCTATTGCCTGGAGCTACTAAACTTATGTTCATTATATAATCATTGGCCAAAAATTCCACCCTTCAGCTATTTCTTTTCAACCTTTTCCATGCTCATCTTACACATAATGCTGACTTGAGTCAACTGACTGAGTGGCGGCTACATGCAGCCAAAAGGTCGGGTAGTCTCACGAATTCACCACATTCTTCTTCCCGCTATACCGAGTTTACTGTGTATGGAGGACTGAAAAAAACCTTGACAAATTTCTCGAGAGCACGCATACCGTAGGACACATATAGATGTACACACATTCATCCCCCGCCCAGCGTGCATACATACATTACAATAGGAAGGAAGGAGGATGCTAGTTTCAGAGGGACACTGAATTAGCTTTCCCAAATGCATATTTTAAGTTACAGGTCGAGCGAGATAACCAAGTCTTACAAGCCGAATGAACATCAACGCTTACCATTACTGTGGGAAGGTGCAAGGCGCGCAAAGAATTTCCCCTCCAGATAACTCCAGAGCTCTCGGAGGGAATTTAAATCCGACGAGTCAACAAAGATGGAGAGGTCGGAAACAATTCTATCAACCTGGAGAATCAAAATCAATACCATCGTCATTTCAGCATGAATGTACTTTCTCAATGTAAGATTCCAACCGGAAACAAAATTCTTCATTTCTCATCAAATTTCTCCCCCTCTTTCTCCTCTTCCTCTAATCCTTACTCCATCTTCGCTTCTTTCTTCCCATACTCCGTGGTTTCCTACAGTCACTTCTACTCCCGCTACTCGCTTTCTCTTTCTTTTCCTCTGTCTCTATCTTTTCCCCGGCTTTTCTTCTCATTCTAATGCTATTACAAAGTTGGAAACACACTCAATTGGCCCATTTCTTTTAGATGTACCTACAACAGCCTCTTGTCCAACTTGAAACCTTTAACTTCGTATCTACATCTTATATCATTACATTAAACTCTTCCCACGTCCTCATCCCAACCTCTTTCCCATACCTTATTTTCTTGAACAGTCCAGCCAACTTTCACCACGGAGTGAAAGTAAATCGGACCTTATATAAAATCCTCCCACCCTCTAGACTTCTTCCAGTCCAACAATCACCCACTCCTCACGTCAAATGTAATTATTATTACGCTCATCTCAAATATACATACTATAACCCTTCCATTCCTTTTCTCTATCCTTTCTTCTCTTCCCCCCATTCTCATCCTCTGCCTGCCTGCCCTGGCCCTACTACAGTCGACTCTCTATATAAGAGACTCACATAAATCCGGAAAAAAGTCTCTTATAGCAAGAAATCTCTAATAAAGGGGTGATTTAACATTACGAACATAGGGAGTGCGGCTCCCAAATTAGTCTCTTACAGCACGGATTCCCTTATATAGTAGGTTCTTATAGCAAGAGTCGACTGTACTAAAGCAAAGCATCAAATCCTATTCTATAAACGTCCTTCCTGCTATAACTCCATTCATCCAACTTCCAGAAATTCAAGGAACGAATACATATACTCTAATTTCGTAACCACCGCTCTTGCCATAATTCGCATTTATTCTTCCCAGTCCTTTTACTCTCCTCATTCTTATCATGAATCCACAAATTCCTCCCATACTTTTATTCTTTCAGAATCGTCCGCATAGTATGACAACTGTAAGCTGAAACAACCATTCCCCCAAACTATATGGCTCCAATTCCAAACACCGAGATGGCTTTCTCCTCCTATATTCTCTCTCTCTCTCTCTCTCTCTCTCTACTCTATTGCTGCAAGCTTCCTCTATTGAAATCCATGTTTCCTAACGTGATCTGCATAGCTTCATTTAAACATAAACAGCTTTCACCCCTACGTTCATCACATCACTATATATGAAGGATCAGTGGGAATTATGGGTGCATCTATGACTTCTCTTATTAAAGCAACAAACGTATGTTTCTGCTCCTTTATGACATGCACATGATTCAAATTCTCATTTTCCCTTAGAAAACCTCATCAGAGTCCATCCAGCAGCATGCCACAGCCACACTTTTTTCTCTGTCCAAAATCTTTTCCTCGATGTGTAAAAATTATTTTGGCTATGCAGTTCGTAGTTACTACTAAGAATGTCATCCTAGGCACAAGTAAATGATTCAAGTAAAAAGAGGTAATGCTATGTCCCATCTAAGAATGTAGCTAGCTTATAGCTTCCATCTTCCACTGCCTCGATCCTCACATTATTATCTGTATTCCGCTTTCTCCTGTATTCTTTCTTTACCGCCTAAGCTCTTTTCGTGCATATCCCATCTTCTGCAACTCATACTTTCTCTAAAAGTTTGTTCCTGGCCATATTCTCCCAGATATTCCTCAGCTCTCTACATGTTTGTCAACAAAACTACTTACTTTTTAGCCCACCTCCTATTGCTCATCTAACGGAAGAAGAAACTTCCAAGGCCGATGCACATAAACACACGTACAGATGATATCCTAAAAACCTCTTTGGAAATCGTCACAAACCGGAGAACGGTCACATAACGCACATACCATGTACATCCGTATCAAAAATAGTTTCGCCTGTTCCTTTTAAATCAAGTACCTCCTTAATACCAGGTAGGTTAATAGCATGTATCTTACCTAAATTCTCTACATTCTCTTTAAGACCCTGCCCCTATCCTTTCAAGCTTGTGGACAGATGACGATTTGAAAGATACATGCTTTGTACTTATGAAACTATCAAATTTATTTTTATCAATTCCCACAGTTCCAACTCCAACCATCCACTAAAACGTCTCGCCTTTCAATTTTTATCATTCCTAAACGCTTCCTGGATTTCATGTAATCTGGGCGTGCTTATCTAATCCAAATGAAATCTCTACCGGTGCAAAAAATTATGAATAACGTTACATATCTCACACCAAGGCATGACAACGGTCACCAAAATTTAAACTCGACAAATAGTTAAAACTCAACCTTGGGGTCGTAGTAACATTACCTGAAAAAAGAACGCCCAACTTTCTGCTTTTACCAGAGAAATAGGGACTCAAAGTTGCGATTTTCGTATAGGAAATGCTACAGGGACAGTGTGCATGTTATATGAGCCAACTCCTGAGGAATAGCATGCAATAATACTTTTGCACAAAGTCGTCAGTAAGTGCAATAATATGTTACTAGAGCTCATACAACATGTTACCGTTCACATATTATGAGATCAAACTAATATTTTACTGTCGTTTGACTTTTACTGCCATAATATGTGAATAGTCCCTTCATTATTTTTCGAATTTCTCCCGAATTCGGTAAAAGTTGGGCGTTCTTTTTTCAGGTAATGTTACTACGACCCCAAGATTGAGTTTCAACTATTTGTGGAGTTTAAATTTTGGTGACAGTTGCCATGCCTTGGTGTCAGCATAACGTTGACGTAAATAAATGGAAGAAAACTTGGAAAAATAAGAACGCAAATCCGTAAGATCTGACACAAAAGCGAGTTTAAGAATCGTAGAACTGATTAAAATATGGTTTATGTACTGGAGGCTTTCAAAAACATGAAAATACTTAATGTAAATATATAGGTGAAAATGAAAATAATTCGAGTACTTACCGATAAGGTGGATTTCAAAACGCAAGACATTTTTGAAGACAAACTGACGACTTTCTTCTATTTTATTGACTGAAGAACTGAAAATACAACGATCTAGCTCCTATTAAGGTCCCACCAGTCCGATTATAATTATTAGTTGGAATTTCAATTCTATCGTAAACTCGTTCACTTGTTAAGTTACTACTAATAAACGACAGAAAATTTCCTACTGTCCAACTATACTTTAATACTAATAATAAATAATAGCAGTTACTTTAATAACTCTGGTGTTGCTACTTCAAATCACTGGATGAAATGCGGTTTTCGCAAAAATTTATTGTTTTAAAGTTATGAAAAATTAGAAAAATCTAGATTGCAGTTTAATTCTTTTACTGTTTACAATTCTCGTACGCTATTTATTATGTCATTTCCTATACTGTTTTTGCCACCCACAAAAAGTTTAAATATACCCTGCTAGGAACTACTCTATGGTTTTCCAACTCGATGGTTGGATGCTGCAGTTTCGCGGAACTTTCTTTAGGGCTTTTGGCTTTAGGACGAACGCATGGACAATGAAAGTGGATTTTTCGCTTTTGCTATCGAACCTGAAACATCTAAAACCGACACTTTAATCACATTTGACCTTGGAAAGCAACGTTAGGTTGCCTGACCTCTTCGTTGTGTAATGAAATTAAATTAACGCTGTGCTACACACACTCTCTAAATGTAATGGAAAAGTTTATTTCGGAATTAAATTACGAGACATTGATGTTACACAGAGGAGGAAGGCACAGCGGTACGGCAGAATCAGTTTCAGTTTCTCTGAATTATCTACAACTACTCTAAAAGTTACGCAGCTAGTAAAAAATGTTGAAAGGACATAGATTACTTCTTCTCAGTATGATCACAATATTTTCAAGACTAGCCGTAAAGGAGACAAGTGTGTATTCTTGGCTACATACCTTTAATAAAATTAGCTATGGTAAATACTATAGACAGAATTATTAGTTTTATGTGTTATATATTTTAGGACTGAAATGATGCAGCTAAAGCTAAACGTTACATATCACTCTCAATATCGATGACATCAAAGGTGGGATAGTCTTCGAAATCATCGGATTTTAGCATTTTGTGGAGCCTTGGGGAAATGCAGCGAGTACAGATGATGTGAGGGCTTCCGCTTTTATCTGGAATGCATTCACAGTGCTGACAAGGGGATGGTTCTGCAGTTAGGGCGATTCTACTAACCCAAACTTCAAAGGATTTTGAGGGTATCTTCTGGAATTGGAATATGGTTCCATTGGATTCCAAAGCGAGCGGCGTGCAAAGGTCCTTGGGCATAACTATTTGACGCTTGAGAGATTTATCCGCTTGCATCCCTATTTTTCTCCAATGGTCGATTGTGTAAGCCCCGTCCGAGTCAATCCCGAAGAGTTGATTGGCGTCCCTCCCTTTTTTAGTTTTCTAAGTGGAGGAAAGTAAGAATTGACGTATTAAATTCAGGGCTAAATTGATGATAAATAAGCAGGTAAAACTGCGTGTGTGGGCTCTCAGTCTGTTAGCTTTAAGATAATTTGGGATTGAGTTAGTTTGATAATAAATCCTGATCCTTCCTGACCTGCTGGCTTACCTGCAATTTGAGAGGTTTGGGAGTGAGAAGATGTAATTTGATATCGTTTTCCAGGAGAAGGGTAAGTTCATCAGGGTAGCCTGTTTCGCTTCCACAGTTGTCACTTCCGCATGTGAGTGCAATAAACGTTTTAGAGACACCAGCTCTAAATTTCAATGACCTTGCAGCGTATTCAATTGCGTTGTACAAATCCCCATTACCATCCCCATCCATTTTGACGTAGCTAGGGACTTTGAAGAGCGTGCTGTGAACCCAAATATTGCCGAAGAAAGCATTTAAATGCGCCCCCCGGAAAGCCCCCTGACCGCCGTATGTAATTAAGGCGTATCTGTTGTCCTTTAGATTGGCAGCCCTCAGTCCTCCCTCCAGCCGTTTAACAATCTCACTCACATTCTGCTTATGGAAGCAATCCGACTGTTCCAGAAGAATGACAACATCTGCAGATTCGGGATATTTATGAGGGCCATCAGCAGTTAAGGTTGCATTTTCACCGCTCGTCAATGATGTTCCATCCTCCAGCTTGCATGTAACTGGGAAACCAAAGTTTCATGGAGAATAAAGTAAGCGTAATCACTTTAAAATGTAAATTATATATGTTCATTGGTAGATTGGCTCGGGTGGGGATGTGATCCAGGGCAGGAGAAGGAAAGTTGGGAGGAATGAAGGTGAGGTATAGTAATTTCTGGGTAACTTACCGCAGCTAGCGGGTAGCCATAAATCCACCCCTTGTCTCTGGCACTCGGTTACATAAGCGCTAATGGCAATGCAAGCAGATTCCCGCCTGGAAGCCTTGTTAACGTCCTTGGAAACATCGTATTTGCACATATCTGCGAAAACTTTAGTATCGACACGGCTAAAGCAGGGCCGAAGGGCTGATTGCCGCTCTACAAAATAAGAATCGCAAATCCCCTCTACGTCAGCCCTCACTGCTTCGTTCCCGCTAAGGTTTTTCATCCTACATTCTCCTCTCTTGGGTCCAACTCTCCATGAATGAGCAAAGGCGGTGACATCCTGGAGAATTGCTTTCTTCGGACTACGGAAGTCGTTTGAGGGCTCGTTGTCGTACGTTCCCAAGAGCCCACCCGTCTTACCGAAATACCAGCCTGATACAGAGAAGACGCAGATTGCAGGCTCTTGTGAGCAGGTTATTTGAAAGCCCCGGCTGTCGTAGATTTCTATCATGTTATGAAGTCTTCGCATGAACGTTGTCCCGACCTCTGTCGGCAAGTCCACTTTCCCTTCATCATCAACGCTTACTTTGAGCGTAGCGGCATCGATTTCGATAACATGATTAGGGTTGAGCAAAATCGTGTAGGATTTTTTCCTCATTCCGCTTGGTGTGGGGCCGTAGTTGAGGATAAAGGTAAAGTTTTTGTGAAGAAGGTCTGCGAAGAGGACGTAGCTGCAATCTCCGGAAAACCTGTAGTACGTCTTGTCGAATGTGTAGAAATGATGCTCTCCAGCCATAATCGCATGAGCTTCAAAGGGAGGGAGTATATCCCGGATGTTCATGTCCAGAGCTGGCTTCATGGCTTGAATCGTGTCGAGGAGGTTGTAGTAGTAATCTGTGAGGGTGACAAAGTCCTTTTCGTTTTCTTCAGACGTTCTGCTGAAAGTCGGAAGCGTTGTCAACTCTTCCCATTCCAGGAAGATGAGGGGCTGATGGAACTGAATCTTCCCAGCTTCCAATTCCCAAATGATCTGAGGACGTGGAATGTTTCTTTCAATGAGATCGTCCAGGGATTGTAAAGCCTGTGTGGTTA
Organism: Sminthurides aquaticus; assembly: GCA_906901655.1. NCBI lineage: Eukaryota > Metazoa > Arthropoda > Collembola > Symphypleona > Sminthurididae > Sminthurides > Sminthurides aquaticus. The sequence continues at coordinate 3,815,166 of CAJQTT010000001.1, forward strand.
GTGCCTTGAGAGTTTGTTCAGCCTGAACGAATTGGTAGAATTTCTCTAAAGCTTCTTGCACTTTCACACCACAGTGGATCAAGTATGGGAGAGGAGGCGTATCCAGGAATTCTTGGAGCATCCCATCGTTTAGCAAGTTCTCTACAGAGTCTAAGTAGGGTTGGAAGTAATCACGGATGGGTTGAATAATGCTGTTGAATGAATATAGCATGTATAAAATTAGCTTTATGCGGTAATAAATTTCATGCTAATTAAAAATAGTGAGGATTTTCAAATACTTGAGGTTAATTTAAGGTAATAAAGCGGACTCTAATAAACTAATTATTGATACCTTTCCTGGAATTTTAGGATCAACTTACTTGGAGTCGATGGATGCGAGGATGGAGTCAATGTGATCCCCAAAGAGGAATTCCTCTTTCCATTCCAAGAATTCCTCCCACCATTTACAAACTTGTTTGACGAATGAGTTTTCCATTATGCTTTCTTCCACGTTCTCCAATGCTCTCTCCACTAAGCTAACGATGTTGGTGTGAAGGCTGCGGAGGGCAGTTCTGGCCTGTGTAAGGTAAGTGACAATCATATCGTATTTCTCTCTCAGGAAGTCATCTACTGCGTCCCAAATTGGGATAATTGCGTCCTCAATCTTGCCAGCATAGGAAGTGAGAGTGGCGAAAGTGGTTGTGGCGCCCTCTGCGAGCATGTTGGTAAATTGTTTTAGGAGTCCACAGAAGTCGGAGCTGAAATGGGGTGAAAGAAATCAAGCGCAAGAATTAATAAAAGTTTTTGTTTGCATGATAAAAGTTTTTTGGAGCTTATTATTTCTGCTACGGTTGGTTAAATGTAGGATTAAATAAATGAGAAAAGTTTGACTCAGTCTCCCTTACCACAATTCTTTGAGCACTCCCGTAAAATCTCCTAGGAGCTCCGCCACATCCTTGATGTACATGTAGTTTTGATTGTAGGCTTCCATGATAATATCCGAAATGATTGTGATTTCCTGTGATATTTTTTGAATTTCCGTGAGGGAGAATGTGTAAAGATGTTCTAGATTGTTTCGGAGAGAAGGATTGACAGTCTGCCATCTTAATTTGGCTTCTTTGAGTATTGCAGAGGAAGCATTTTGAAATTGAAAAGCTTGGTCGTAAGCAAGAATTCGGATTCCTCCGTTAGCGACAAGATAATTGACATCTTCCAGGATTTGCGGTCTCCATTCCAAGTTTCCTCTGATGAACTTGGAAGAGTTGAGCCTTACTTCTGCTACCAGATCCAGGATTGTGGTTCCTTCTTCATTCCTCCACATCCTTAGCATGGCTTCTCGTTTATGAGGAAGACCGGCGACGAGATGGAGGGAGCGTTCCTGATCGTACACAGTGGATACTTCGAGCCAGGGTTTTTGAGCGTAAATTGTGGCATTGAAGACGCTATCAAGGAATTGCAGGCCTACGGCCTGTCGGTATTGTTTGTTGATGAACTCCACTCTGATTATTCTTTGCTTCTCAGTGCCTGCAGTTATTTCGCAGAGCTTGTGTCCAGCCTCGTTAATGGCCAGGAAAAGACCTTGATGGGGTTTTCCCTTGGTGTCAACATAAGTTGCAGTCAGCTGTAAAAGTGTCGGGGATTTTTTTAGGGAAACTGTAGAATTAAGTCGAGAGTTCTCATGGAAAAGAGAAAACTGAAACAAGTTTGCTTCCAGATGGCCTTGGCTAATTTCCAGGATGACATCTTCTCGAGGGTCATTAAAGGGCTGAATTCGGAGACCTGCATAGCGGAGCTCTTGGTTCACAAAGGTGCGATGCAGCTTAAAGCCTGGCTGGGCAGTGAAAGCAGAGTGAAAGACGCGGATGGCAGAGATGACGTTTCGGGATGCCCATGAGGCTGATTTTTGTATCGTGTATTCAAATCCGAGACGTTTGCTTCCGTCCTTTCTCAGATCCCATTTCAACTCGCTCGAGTATTTCATTTCTTTGTCAGTCCCACCGCATTTGAGCGTGCTTTGAATACTTCTCCAAGGAGTGTAAAGCTCTAGAAGGAGGGATCGGGCTTTCTTTGCAAAGGATGGTTTGTTTATGTAATGGAAATTGTACCCGATTTCTTGCGCTTCGCTTTCACGGATAGGAGCAAACCAAGCAAGTTTCATTGTTTGCTTCCGTTCCCATTCCGTCCAGGATTGGGCTGCCATGAGAATAGTTCCTCCGAGTGTTGGGTATTGTGCCTTGAAAGCAGCGCTTCTACCTTCCGCGCTCATTGTTGCAAACAACTCAAATCCTACAGTAGTTTCCCTCGCGTTCCAAGTATCCCAGCAGATCTCCGCCTGAGTTATTAGTGTCTCTCCAATCTTTCTTTCGTAGACGAGGGATAAGGAGACGGGTGCAATGGGGTTGTGGATGCGAATGCTTTTTCGTTCCGCAGAATTAATTAACTCGATTTGGAAATAGCGGTTTCCGTTATGCTCAACTTGAATGTTGATATTAGTGTCTTCCAGGATTTCCTTGATGCGGATTTCATTGAGACCGACATGATGAATGCGGAAGGTAAAGCCTGCGGACTTGATTTGAGCAAATTGCGTCTCCAGTTGTAGTTCTGTGTCAATGTTTTCCTGTAGATCGTTGGCATGCACCCGAAGCTTGATGAGAGGCTCATCCTCGTAATGGATCAAGAAATTGAAACTATAGTTCTCGACCCCTTGAGCAGCTCCTGTCCGAAGGAAATCCAGATTAACTTTCACCAGGGCAGGGTCAGAAACATCTTTGGCGGCTTCGAAATAAGCTGTTAAGCTCTCTTCTGTCATGGCTCCTCGTATCAGAAGACTGCGTTTCAACTCTCCCCATTCCCCGTTCAGGGTGGCTTGGTAACCTTGGTGATTCAGTGAGCTTGCAAGACGTAGCATTATTTTGGGAATGTTGACAACAAGTTTGGGGGTAGTGATAGATATTTCACCATCCATGTCTGTCAAAGATTTGAAGCGATAGCGATAATCAATCTCTAGCTTTATAAACTCTTGCCAGGCCGGATGCTGGAATTGAACGAGAAGGTTTCTACCGGATCCCCCCTCGGAGTACTTGTCCAATCGGATTGAGGCAATATATTTTTCGTACTTGGGGAAAGGAGTCTTGAGAAGGAGGGAGAGGCGGCGGTTGCCATTCTCATGGCCGACCTCACTTCTAAACTCGATCTTTTTTCCATTTATTTCCGCGATTGCAGTGATTTCCACCCAGGATTTCCAATTAATCCGCCCACCCAACTCCCATTCCACAGATTCCAGGTTTTCAAAGGGAAATTTACCTTCTATTCGCAGCCTTACCGGGTTGGACATACGCAAATGTATCGCTTCTAGCCCTGGAACTTCCAGTCGCACCTTATACTCTTGCTTTCTCCTCCTTTCACCCGCAGCCGTATATTCAATCCCAGCGTAAAATTCTCCTGGTTCATCTCCCCGAGGCAGCTTGTACACTCCTACAAAAGAAAGGAAAGGAAGAGAAAGTGTAGATACAATAATAGATCAATAACAATACAAATATCTCATATTTCTTTGTGCTTTTCATAGATCATCCTCGGGGGCTTGGAAGAAGCAATTCAAGGAATCACCCCTTCCTTCCTCGTCCCCCATTCTTTTCCTCTTAAATCAAGATTATTACCTGCAAGAGTTGTGGAAAACCATGGGAGTTTAAGGAATATCAGGGGCCTCACTGAAGTTGTCAGTGTCAAAGACCGCAGGTTGAATAGTGGCAGGCCTGATATCTTGAGCTCAGCCTTTGGCAACATAACAAATGGTGTATGGATCTCTCCAGAGATCTCCTCCGTCCCAATCTTTCCACCAAACGTCACTCTGTCCCAGTCGTCAAAGGGGGTGCGTACATCCAGACGAAGCTCCATATTATTCAGAGCCGTGAAGAAAGTCGCCCCTTCCAGCCTCCAGTTTCCATCATTCCAGACCAAATCCGCGAGTACGTGTGCTCCGTTGTCTGCGAAAACAACTTTGCCCTTGCCCAGAATATCTTTCTTTGAGAGCATCGGACACTTTATTACAGCGTTGACATCGGAACTCTTCGGATTGTATTTTAGAAGGACATGATGCTCTTCACCCAAAATATCTACTGTCACTCCAGTGGAATACGTGGTGGAATTATATTCCCAGTCTACTTTGCAGCTAACCGAATCAAAAGCCGCAGACTTAACCTCCAAAACCGCCTTCCCTTTTACCCAATTCATTCCCAAAATCATCTTGGCGGAGTGAACTTCGCCCCGCGTTCGACAGTTGGCTTCGATCTCTAAGCCGTCTTCTGTGGGCTTTACGTTTCCGCTGACGCTCAAACGCTTTCCTCGCAACAATTTCCCAGACTCTGCGTTCAATCCGAATTCGTAATTTGAACCGATCTTCACACAGCTACCTTGAATAAAATGATTTCCCAAAAACCCTCCTACTTTCACTGACCCTGACTTGTTTTCCGGCTGAATTATCAACTGTCCGTCAACTTGAACTCTTTGTGCTCCCCACGATCCTATCACACTTACGGCATGCCGCCCGGATTCCGTGCATTCAACATCCAGCACAATTTCCTTTGCTCCTGTCATGTATCTTGGAGCGTTTACAAAGACTCTTCCAGAAGCACTCTCGTTCTTCCAGCTAATTTCTCCTTCGGCAACGTAATTCTCTTTTCCACAAACTCCAGAGATTCTTAGGCTTAAATCACGAGGCCAATCTATGCTGCTACGGATGTCCAGGGAAAACTTTTTCCGGGACGGAAATAATTCTGGCAATGTTGCGTCGGCTTGGAAAACGAAATCCGGGAACACATAGCGACCTTCCAGCTTTATCTCTTCCTTTTGTCGCTCTACTTCAAGGATGAGGAACTCGTACTTTTCCACGTTCGTTGATATCCGTAAACCCAATGGATTCTTACTGATGTAAGGACTGTTTATTTTTGCCGTCATTCCCAAGATTTGAGCACCGTTTATGGGGAGTTCGTATCCTAAAGTTCCGGCAGTAACTTCTGTTGGAGTGCTAACATTCCCGTAAATCAAAACGCTGGAAAGTCCGGATTTTGGATATTCGACCGTAATGTCAGCGGAAATCTCCTTCTGCTCAGCATCGGGTAGCTTGAGTAGAAGTTTCATGCGTTTGGATTTCTTGGTAGCATCGCTAGAAAAGTTGACGTTCTCAGTTAGCTCTCCCTCTACCGTTACCTCCCGGTCGCTAAGGACAATGTTTAGATTTCCACGGACGAGCTGATCGTTGATTTTACGGAGTGTCAGAACAGCGTTCAGTTTTTGCTGCAATGCAGGAATGTGAACGTTTATGTTGAAGTCTAAAGTTCTGTCAGAATTGCGGGCGGACACTTCCAAGGAGGATATTTGGTCATTGTACATAAAACTTCCTCTTGCCAATTGCTCTTTAGCTGTCAAGCTATACATTCCAGTAGCTTCCAATGGAGCTGTCCAGGGGGTAGATACAATCGTCTGAAAAAAATAAAAACCTTTGGTTAGATTTGAATACGAAATAGGAACATTACAACGCAAAACATGTAACTTGCATCACCTTGAATCTTCCAGAGCCAGCCTCAACAAAGGCTGAAATCTCTTGTGTTGGATCGAATTGAACTCGGATTTTCAATACCTTCTCCGCATCCGTGTTTAAATATGATTCCAGTTTGTATAGATCGCTAATTGTTGCATTGATGCTGTAGACTGGGTCGCTAATCAAGTGGTTACAGCTAATAGTCGCAAGCTCTTCATTGTTTGCAGTAAGAGTAAGGAAAGTCTCAGCGCCCTCTACCCAGGATTTGGATCCTTGATCGAATTTCGAGTAACCGATAATCGAGACTGAATTTTCTCCCCATTTACCACGGATGTTAATGTTTCCCTGTTTGTCCATCTCCAATTTCAAATCACCTTTGGGTATTACATCCCAGCTGCTACTGAGCTCAATAGATCCTTCGGCACCAACAACCGACCTAGATGGCGCATTGATGTGTCCGTTGAGGTAAATTTTATTGTCGTTCACAACAACTTCGATTTCTAGCTTTTTGTTCTGGTATCCTACTCCAGAAGTGGTCTTTGCTTCCAGTTTCAAGTCTTCGAGTCCAGTTAAGCCTGATTTAAATTCAGCAAGAAGCTTTGCGGAAGATTTTGCAATTATGATCTCAACAGGTTGGTAATCATAGAGTTGGAGTTTGGAGTCGATGTTTATACCCTGGAGAATACTCCCTCTGTATTTTGCTTCAAATTTAACGGTTGGGAATATGTCGTGGCTGGGACTGAGGATATCTAGTTTCGCAAGGAAGTCCTGGGAATACCTTAGCGTTGCGATGACTTGCCATTTTCCAGTTTTCTCGGAATTAACAGAAACGATGAGTTCTCGAGTACCTTCGCTATCAATCTTGTATCCAGCTTTCATGCTTCCGGAAGCTGAAACTTCCATCATGGGGATGTTGCTTGCAACGTTCATATGAAGCTCTATTTCATTACTGTTGGTGGCTTCAGGGACGGTGGCATTGGCTCGCACGTTGATGAGATACTTGCTTTGAGTGAAAGCAAGTTCGAGGAACTTCTCCGTACCTTCTACATCGTACTGCGTGCTCACGGAAAATGGTTCACAGAGTCCAGGAGCATTGAAATTCAGCTTGAAACGGCTTTTAAGGGGCTGGATTGCAACGATGGCATTCGTCGCGAGACGGACCTCACCGTTTACAGAGACGAGGATATCAATGGAAGGATCGTTTTTAAACATTAATTTCCCATGAGCAGATACAACGTTAACGACTTCAAACGGCGTTTGTAAACTACCATCAAACGACACCGAGTCTTGAGTACGCTTAAGGGATAATGTTAACGCCAAGTTTTGTTCTTCATCGATTATTAGGTATCGAAGAGCAATGACTACTTTCTCAATCCGCTTTCGTTGTCCCGTTAGAGATAGCTGAGTAGCAAATCCACGCTCCAGCCCAGTGTTGTCAGTTTTCGCCCAAATGTCCAACTTTATTGTCTCCCATGAATCAGCCTTCCAAATAATTCTAAATGATCGTTCCCAAGTCTCACCGACGGTGCATCGTACCAACGCATTTCCATTGGTTAGATGTCCATTAGCAGCCCAATTGAATCTAAGATTGTCCCACAACGGTATTCCAGTAACAATCTTAACATCTCCGGACCTTAATCCGTGTATTTCAGCATCGATTCCAACGGAGTAGCCTCCATTCTCAGCGGAGTTCAACGTAAGCATAGCCTTGTAAGGAGCAGCTTGCCACTTTGCGTGGACGTTTCCCGTGAACCGATACTGTGATATTCCGCTTTCGATATTAAATTTAATATCTTTTCCTTGCCATTTGAATTCCAAGCCCATCTCCCGGTTTCCGCTTCGAATCACCGTTACCTTTGTACTAACTTCCTCTCTCGTATCATACGTTAGCGAGGCTTCCAGGTGCTCGAAGCCTTGCAAAGGACTGTTGAGCGTCAACTTGTAGTCAGCAAACTTTGGGACCTTATCCTGATGACCAATCTGTTTATGAACCCCCTCTGTTTTGAGCATGTAGCGATACTTTTCGTTTTGAAAGCTAAGGGCAGCGTGGAATTTGCCTGGGGCTGGAAATGCAGTTTCAAGATGGAAGGCAAGGGATTTATAAGCCTCTACTGGAGTGCTTAATTCCATATTAAGCTTAGTGTTTTCCAGTCCTTTTAGAATAATTTCTCCTTGAATAACAGACTTGGACTGGTCCACATCAAGTTGACCTTTGAATTTGCCATCGAAATGTTCTCCAGTGAATTGAACCAGCTTGCTCTTTCCTCCGTCCGTAGTCCTCATCAGGATTCTAAGCGCTCCAGTATTCACGTAAGCTTCCAATTCATACTTTTTCTTCTCCTTTGTGATATGTGCGTTGAGGAAGCTGAGGGAATTCAAATCAATTTTTGTTCTCGCTTCAAATCCAAGAGAGTAAGTTGGGACTTGTATTTCGGCATTGAGCTCAAAAGGCGGTCCGTTCCTGAGGCTGCTTTCCATGGACAAAATCTTCTCATTTCCTCCCGTCAAGCCAGCAACCAGAGAATGCATCTCCCGTTCCCGCTTGTAAGTGCATTCAACTTGGTAATCATCAAGCTTGAGCCAGGGGATTTTGACTTGTAGGTTCACGTTGCCGAGGGCAGAGGAAGAATTCGGATTGAAAGTGTCCCCTAAATTTGAATTGTAAATCACCTTAAACGGCGTCCTCGCTTCAAACTGTCCCTCAAGAGAAACAGTCTTCTGCGGTCTGTCTAGCATATGGGTAAACGTGAGCATAAAGTTCCTGTAGCCCGCAATAGAAGTATCCCCACGGAGGCGGCATTTATTTTGCCCGAGGTTCAAGTCAAATTGGGCGTTCCCAGTTGCCTCGTTCCACCTCCACTCTGTCCTCACAGAATACTTTTCCGCATACATCTTGTCGCAGGATGCACAGATAGCCTTGCCCATAATATGCTCGTAGCCCTTGATGGGTGTCTTCAACTCTATGTGAACTAGCTGTGGGGTTATATGAACTTTGCCCCTTACTTCCGGTCCAGCCTCTCCTCTCAAAACACCCGCCTCTATTAAATAGCCATTCTTGAAATCATACTTGAGCTCTAGTGCATGCTTCTTCCGCTCTGTAACAGTCACGTGGATTTCTCCTCGCTCATCCACAATGGACCACTTTACCTCCGTTTCACAAGCTTTCCCATTATATTCTCCCTTGACAAGCCCGGTTTTCACAGGTCCAGCCAAATTCCAAGCCACTGAACCAGATGCAGACTGTAAAGGCTTCAACGGTGTGCGGATTTTGAAATTAATTTGATTGGTTCGGACAGCAGCTTGAAGTTCTATAACCTGAGTTTCCTTGGCCAAAAAAATTCCTCCTTCGATTCCCTTTCCTTTAGCATATTTGGCAGAGCCTTCGAGAGAAGTAAAGCCTTTATGAGGGCTAGTGAGGCTGAGCGAGACTTCAGTTCCATTGTTTAAAGTTTTCAAGAATGTCTTTGCAGTGTAAACGTGCTCGTTTCGTTTAGCAGAACCGGCCAACGACTTGGTTCCAGGCTGGAAATCCATTTGTATTGCAAGTTCCAGGTTTTCCCAATTTCTCACAGGAAGGGTGGTCCTTAGTATCCCAGCCGTGTTTTCCAGGTCCACGCCGAGGGAAATGGAAGCTTGTATCGCTTGAAAGTCAATTGAGGCAATGTCAACTGTGATGGTGTGGAGTCCGTAATCATGCTCGGAAGTATCAAGGGCATATTGAAGCTTGAGATCAAGGACAGGACTTTCCCTTCCATCGTTGCAGCGTAAAGTTGCCACCGTTTCCATGACGCTTGCTTCCAGTTTGCAGTTTTTGCCATAGCCGTCGTCAAGGAGGACTGTGAGGAGCTTCTCGGAAGAACTCCATCCAGCTGTAACAGACTGGCTTAGCTCAGGGAGATCTTCGTTGGCTACTTGTTCCAGTTTCCAGGATATCTGTGTCTCTTCTCCGAACACGTAGGCCAAACTTGTGGTGGTTTCTTGGGGAAGGATGTCGAATATGGGAATTTTACCGGTAAAAGAAGCTTGACCGTTTTTCGGTGCGATCTATGGTAAATGATAAGAGATTTTGATTAGGGTTATGATCTATGGTTTGGGGAATGAATTTGAAGGGGATTAATATGGGATTGATTGTTAATTAGGATTTAATTGGGGTTGATTATGAAAAGAGTATGTTTGATGAGTAAGAGCTATAGAGCTTCGACTTACTTGGCCGTGGAAACTGAGATCCAAGAGTTCCATGGCTTCTTCTTTGAGTTGAATGGAAAGACTGTGATGTTCCTTATTATGGATGATATGTCCTTTTAGATTGATTCCATAATCTGTTTCAAATTGTAGCTTGGCGGAATTTTCTCTAGCATCCCGATTTGTTTGGAAAGAAAAGGTTACATAGTTTGTTTCATCGTTTCCGACAGAGAGTGCTAGCTTGTAGGGGATATCGCTGAGGGTAGTATCCATTTGAATGGAAGAGAATAGTGTGGAATCTACATTTAGGTAAATGTTTTGGGAGGTGGGTGACTTGTCAAGGTTTCCTGTAATCTGAATGTTGTCGTTCTCGTACTGAAGTGTTGATGCAATGACGCGCCCTTGAGTAAGATCAAATTTGAAGATACCTTTCCCGGCATTGTTTTTAGCGAAATCTGAGTCGTCCCCATCTTCCAGCTGGTACATTTCATGAGCGCTGCCTAGGAGAAGGGTGGTTACATGACTAATTTCCGCAGGAGATTCAGCAAGATGTCGGCTAGTTATTTCGAGGGAGGGCCAGAAATCAAGGGCGGCTTCCATGGCTCCTTTAAGGTTCCAGTAGTAGATACCGCGATGCTCGAGATCGCTTACAAATTTGAAAAGTACTTCTTCTCCAGCAAGTGATAGAAGATGAAGCCTGAATTTACGTTCTTGTGCAATTTGATCCAGTTGAAGGGTAAAGCGTGGATTTCCGGGACGTTCCAGCCAGAGGGAGACGAGTGTTTGACGACTTTGAGAGTGAACACTCCATTCAAGACCACTCGAATACTTTTCCTTGTTCACCTTTACCAAGCACTCCAGCTTTTGACTTTTGTAGTCCCCTTCTCCGATCCATTGTAAATCATAGCTCCTATCTCCAGCTACCACTTTAATTTCCATGTTGGAGTCTGTGAATGAGAAATAATATCCTTCCGCGGATGCTTCATAAGACTTGCTCCTCTTCCCGTCTTCCCACGAGGTCAACAAGTTGTACTTGAAGTTTCCATCGTTATTGACAGCCTGTACTTTGAGATTTACAGGGAGGAATTCATACCCTCCGTCAAAGCCAAGTTCTAGCCTCCTTTCTTCTGGTCTGAGGTCGACGGCGTAGTTGATTTCAGTTTTTTCAAACTTTCTCCATGGTGACTTTACCACGAGCTTTCCCTTCAGTGGGAAACGAGTCCCTGTGAGGTGGCCGCTTATCTCTTCTCCCTTGCTTGACTCAAACTTCCACCCGATTTTACCATAAGAATTCATTTGAGCTCTCATTTGGTGTTCCAATTCCAGAGTGATCTGCAATTCAAAGTTGAGGATTAAGCTAACTTTCACCCTCGTTGTCGCTCTAGCTTTCTCTCTTCCTCCCCCAACCCTCTTAAAGCTTTCCCACGCTCTAGCTGAACTTGCAATACTTCCTCCACTTTTTCCTAACAAGGCTCATAGACTAATGCGATTATAGCTTAAATATGTATACTTACCTCTGGAATATTTCCACATCCGTTAAAGAAAAAGCCACTGCTAATTGCTTCCCTAGCTTGGATTAATTCCGCCCGAATGGCACGCCCTCTTTCTCCCTCCCGTCCAGCCATAATTGATAAACTTTTCTCGTGCTCATGCCAAACCATCTTGAGAGAGCCTTGGATGGATTTTACACCACTGGCATCCACTGTTAGCATGGCGGAAGCCTCGGAAAGACCCAAAGACCCGGAAGTGATAAGGACTCCTTCGATTTGATTCAGTCGTCCTTCCAGTCTGGTCTCAAGCGTCTGCACACCTTCCTTATCGGAAAGAGCAAAGTTTGTGCTAAATACCATGACTTCGTAGCCTAGGATGGGGGTCTCCACTTTAACGAAAACAGAAGCGTTGGATACTTGGAACTCTGGTATCTCGACCGTTAGCGAATACCGTTTACCGTCCCATAATTCACAGTTGAGCTGAATCTTGGAGGTAGTAAAGTATGTTAGAGAAGTTATAGTTCTTGCACCAAAGTAATCCACCGTGACCTCCAGCTTGGAACGATCGTAATAGGTTTCGATTTCAAACTTATGATCGGGCTTCCTGTCCTTGTCGGGGTAAAGAGTCACAACGGTTGATAGTGGGCCGAGGATGTCACCGTTCATCTGAAAAATCCAAGGTTTAAGTTTAAACGCTAGTTTAATGTTTCTTGACTTGTAAGGTTGAAAATGTAATATTAAGGATGAATTTGGAGACTTGGAAAAGGAGTGGATCGTTTAAGTGTTCTTCTTCTTATATATCTTACCGTTGCTTCCAACAAAATCCGGTTCCCGCCCTGAAGATCAACCGTTAAAAGCTTGGCTCCATTCTTACTAGCCCTCACTAAAAGCTCTCCGTTGTACTTCTTATCGTTCAAGCTCAATTTTCCTTCGATTCTCAACCCATTTGTTTTGACCTGCTGACAATCCAAACTGGCGCCCCATTTCAATCCACGTCCATTGGCGCGCTCTATTTTAATTTCGCTATCCCAGTGCGCTTCAGTATCGGCAGCAGAGAACTCGGCGTTACCAGAAATCGGATCTGCTATAAATCCCCTCGCTCTGAATTTCAAGCTGTGCTCCATCTTGTTAGGTCCAGAGGCATCTTTGTAATTAATCGTTGCTTTCATTTCCTTGGCGTTGTTTGGAAGGATGACAAATTCCAGGGCATAGTCCTTGGGCTCGCTTTGCTTCACCGTCGCTCTCAAAGTATGCTCCACACCTGGCCAAAGTGCTTTGGCCATGATAGATGTTTGGAAAATCTGGGTGGACTCATCCGCGATTGCCACTTCCGCTTTGAACTCCCTATCAGTCCTGAGTCTTCCCATGATTTTTGATTGGGTGATGGTGGAATTCTTGAGAAAGCCTGCTTCAAACTTGTAGTCAATCCCCTGGCGGGGTGCAGCTAAAGAAGCAGCCAGGGCCATTTCAAGTGAATCTGATTTTTGCTGGAACTTGTACAAGGTCCGACCTTCCCACGTGGATTTCGCTAAAGTAAACCGAAGCATGCTCTCACAATACCCTGTTGTCTTGTCCGTCTCCCAAGTAAGCTCTACGTTTTTGTCTGGGGAATCCCTAACAGCGAAGCTGAAGGTGGATGAAAGCTTTGTCAAATCCTTTCGCGTAACTCTTTTAGCCTTGGCATTGATGTCAAAGAGAACGGTCTTGGATTTTTTCCACGAGTAGTCTAAATTCAGTTTGGCAATGATATGCTGTTGATTGGATGAATGCTTGAGGTTAAGCTGGGAGCGGATCCCTCCAGTAAGTACAGGGGAAACAAGTTCCGCCCTCGTTACGATTTCTTCCCCGCTTCGAGACATATCACCTGAAAATGTAGCATTGAAAGTGTAAATTGAAAATTATTTCCTGGAAGCTTTTCGAATTACATAAAGTATGTTCACTTGAGAAAAGCTGGCTTGGCTTAAGACGGGAGAGAAAGTGGAAGAAAGTAACTGTATTTGGGAATAAAAAGATGATTAACTTTTAATTACCGCTAAGTGTAATGGGAGTTTCCGTCAAGTGTTTCAATCTCAGATCAAAGTTTGCCTTCCCGTCTGCATTGCTTCGACTTTCCAGAACGTTGATTTCCCCTTCAAGCTCTACAAGAGGATGTTCGTAGATGCTGACAATGAATTTAGGCTCATACTTTCCTCCGCGTCCATTAAGTCCGGCATTGAGGAGTAAAACTTGTTCTTGTTCTACATCCACAGAGAGCTGGAAATGCTTTTGTTCCTGGGAATATTTCCCGTCAACTCCAAAAGAAGTCCAGGGCGTGTAAAGGGATGCATCTAACTTGCCGGACTCTGAGCTGAGCAAAAAGTTTGCAGTGTATCTTCTATCGATCTGGGAGCCGGGAGTGTCAAAGACAACTCCGAGGGAGGTTTCTTTATCGTCCCTATTGAATCTGTAGTCAAACTGGTAGTTGTTTATCGAGTCTGTCTTGACAAGATAGAGGGAGGCAGTTAAAGGGCCTTCGAGCGACGGATAGCTGAATCCATCCTCTGGAACGACCCATTCGCCACACACTTTGAGTCCCACAGCCTTGGACTCAAAGCAGCGAAGAAGGGCCTCTTCCCCGGGAATCGTTTCTATACCCGTCTCCGCCTTCACTTTCTCCTCCAACCGCTTATCTACTCCGTTAAATGCAATTATTTGTGACGTTGCCTTGAAGATTTCTTGTCTCTCTTGTGGTAGAGAGAGGGAAGCGTGAATGAGCTTGGATCCTTTTATCAACAATTCTCCTTGGATGGAGGTGGAAGTATGGAGCTCGTTCTGGAGTCTTATCCCGCTCCGGATGGGTGCAACATTCCCTCCGAATTGTATGGACATCAAGCCGTCTACATGAATAGCTCCACGGGGTTGCAACTTTCCATTGATATCCACTTCATGAGTCGACCATAGCTTCTCCACGTCTATTTTACCGCTCGCTTGAAGCCCAACAGTGGCTGCTGATTGCACGGCTAATGTCAAGGGAACTCCCGCACCGGTTGGAACACCATAGCTCAAATCCATCAAAACTGAAGACTTTTGGTACTCGATTTCGCGTCCTTGAAGCAAAGAATCGAAAATCGCATTCAAGTCCAACCAGTCCTTCCCGCTTTTGTCTCTCAGAGCTGAATCAAACTCTGTTCCCTGTAATTCCAGCGTCTTGTAGAGCATTTCGTTTCCAAAGAGTCTTGCATACACTGAACCGGATGGTCCACCTGTATGAAGATCTGCATGCTCGTACAAATCCTTAAGACCCTTCATCCTGTTACGGACATCTCTCTTCCTTCGGGTTGAGTGAAGGGCTTGTGTTACGCGCTGATCTGGGAAGTAGCCATTCGGACCGAAAATCGGTTCCAGAAGTTGCTCCAATGACGAGATTCGCCCTCCTACTTCCAGTAAATTTACGGATTTACCAAACAAATGCGCCGTTAGATTCACAGAAGCGCTCCGTGGCAAGAAGGATTCAGGGGTGAAGACAACGTTCACTTCTGAGGTTCCACCAATGTTTTCATCTTCTGTAAAATAGGCGGCTTCATAATTCCTTGAGAATTTTCTTGCATCCCCGTTGAATTTGCTAATGAGGAAATCGTCACCGAGCAGCTCCCTGATTTCTAGCTTGTCAGGGCTTGATGTCTCCTTTAAGTTTTCCAAATGTGTCCAGACGAACCAGCTGACTGTGAAATAGGGGTTTTAATTTATGCTCATGTTAATTATCCATTCAGTTGTTATTGGATTCGTTTAAAATTAACTAATTGCAAGAAGCTAACCTTGATTCACAGCCTCGTTTGTAAGCACTTGCTTGACTTGTTGGAGGAGGCGGTGGCTTGGACATTTCCAGAGCATGAGATAGGCTTTAATCCGGAGTTCCGTGTCCGCATTTGCATCTCCGTAAATCTTGACCATGCTCTCTCCATCATATTTATCGCAAGGGACTCTGCGGAAAGCCTCAAGAGCTGCTAATCTTATTTCAATGGCGTTGCTGTCTTGTTTAAAACAATTCACAAGCCTTGTGTCTCCTTGTGTCTCCCCATCCAGAAGCCCAGTGTTTCCGATTCCCTTAAGAGCGTATATAACCCTTTCTTCCTCCCACTCAAGACTTGTGTTACATCTTTCCCCAAGGAATCCGTACATGGCCCCTACCGTATCTCCTACTTCCGCTTCATCTTCACAGCTAGAGTGGGTTTGGCAGTATGTGTATAGGAGGGTTGAGACTCCAAGGAAAGCCTGGTTCTTTGGTTCTGCAGTTTTTATTAATCTCTAGAAAATTCGCAAGTTATTAAACAATATTCTAAAATGCATCACCAATCCGTTAAAAATGGTGTCTCCAGCATACCTTAATTTCCGTTATCATATCCAAGCTAGGGTCCCTTATAAACATTAGGCTGGTAAGCCACGCATCGGTTTGCTCATCCGTGAGCCGGTCGTCTAGGATAAGGTCGACCATCATTCTGACTGAGGGGGAGGAAGCAACAATAGGGATGGCATCCATGAAATAGGATTCAGCGTCTGTTCCAGCAACCTTTTCCATAATGCTCTTGAAATCCTTGTAATTTATCCTTCTCAGCCTATCAACAAGCTCAATGAAATCATAAGTTGATTGGGAAACAGCATCCATGTTTTGATCCCCGCCTAGTCTGTTTAAGATCTCCAATACTGCTGGAACTTCTCCCTGGAATGAAATCGGATCCACGTGGCGTTCGTATACGAGCCGTCGCTTCGAGACTACAGCACCATCATCTGGATACATAGTAAGTTAGATTTTAGAAAGTTATTCAACGAACCGTGTTTGGCTGCTTTGGTTGATAGTTTGCATTTTTACGCCAAATCTAGCTGCTATTACCTGGTATGACCGTTTTCCTAATTTCGCTAGAATAGCTCAAGCTCTGTGATACGAGTGTTTGAGCTTTGGCTTCACCGCGGTTGAAGGGGTCGAAAGTATGGATCTCCTCGCAGTTCACAGCATTTATTTTTCCATCTTCTATAACTTGGATACATTCCTGACGACCGGTCAAAATTGGCAAGCTTTGAACCAATGAGTTTGAAGCGAAGGGCATTGATTGAAGAGCGTTTACAAACGTTGGCCTTTCGGTACACAAGCTCAAGTCCTTGCTCTTTTTCAAAATGGCTCTTCCGCTTCCGTATTCGATTCCCTCGTAGGACGTGATACATTTTCCATGAATATCGACCTGGAAAAGCATTTACAGGAAATATTCTATTATAAAACCGGTTTGAAACCACTAATAGTTGTTTGGCGTACTTTGAGTTAGTATCTACACTTGCCTCTTCCACTTGCTCATCATCGCCAAATTCCATCATATTATTTTGGAAGGCGGATAAGATACCTCTTTTTACATTCAGTGCCCATGTTTTCTCCTCATCTTCCGTGCATAGAGTCTCAACGTTTCCATCATCGAATGAGAAGCGGAGCGGCTTTCCTATAAGCTCTTGAACAAGAGTGTCTGAAGTTTCCACGCTTCTTCTAGTATCTCCACTTTCTCCTTTTGATTCTTTAACGGTTGCATCGTGAAGCTTAAGTTGAATTAAAAATTTCATGAACGCTTTTCTCTCATTTCTTCATTGCAAAGGTAAATTCGCCTAATGTGTATTCAGATGAAACCTACCACGAGGACATATTCGCAAGGGGACGATGTCACGATTTCCGCAAGAGCAGTCACATGTAATCCAGTGGTAATCTTATCGTCTCCGCTAACCGTTGTGATTATATCTGCCGAATACTTGTAATAATACGCATTTCCTGACTTGTATCCAAACTTTTTGGGAGCTGAAACAATTATCCGCGGTCAGTCAGTATGTTATATTATGTAAGCCATAGTGAAAAAACCAACATACGATAAACACATGAGACAACATGTACAATTGTATTTCGTATGCATATTCTATCGTTTATCGTCTCTCCCATGCTTTCTCCTACTTTCACCAGCTTACCTTTACACGATGACGTGCATTCGCCACCTGCTAATCCGGTTGGTCCTGTATAATATCAAAACAAGTTTTGTTATTATAATTATTTTCTCGTTAACGTTAACGTCAAGCCGGTTGAGTATATATAGGTTAGAAGCGTAAATTCCATAATTATTACGCCGCATTTTATATGTATAAAATATAGACTATCTGTGGGTCTAATTGATACTGTGGGTATGAGGTATGACTTTCCATAATTTGACTACGCAAAGCATCATAAACCTTTAGCGTCCCCTGTATCTGAGTTTACGTAAGACAAGCTGTAGGTTCAAAGTTCGACAGCACTTGATCAGTTTCAGTCTTATGTTTTCTTTCAACAACAGAATCATTATCTTTACCCCACAAAGCTTCTTCCTCATCTTCTGTATTTGCCCTGGGATTCCTCTTGCGCTTTTATCCTTTTCATATACACCCTTCTGTGCTTAAAACTTAATCGTGTTTAATACATTCAATGGCTACATCTTTCGAAGCAGTAGCTCTAGCTCCTGTCCTACGAGAAAACGTTTGAAACGCAATTCCCACTCAAAAAAGTATTTACTCTCTGACCATAATTGGATAAGAAGGTGTTATTTTTACAGTAAAATATCATTATTATTACAATTCCTCTTCGTCCTCTTCCATCGCAATCTCAATTAGTCCGCTAAGCTACGGCTCTCCTTAAATAAACTTGTTCAAATCGTTAGCAAACAGGAGCACCTTTATCAACAAACGAACAAGCTCCAAAAAAAGAGGTTTTTCTTCTACAATATCGCGTACTCAACTGCTTCTTTCCTGATTTAGAGAAAATCCTTGGAAAACTACAGATATCCGATAAATGCAGAGGTATTTATTTTTCATCTCGCATTTCGATGAACCCAAAAGTTTTTCTATATATTTTATTTATAATATTTCTCATGAAGATTCTCCACTTTCAACGTTTGATTTTTACTAGCTAACAGATTTTAATATGGCTAAAGTTTTGAAAAACTCGGGGGTTATGTTGGACGAAGAGTTTAGTAATTACTTTCCCCCCTCAAAATGAAGCGTTCATTCACATTCGGCTTGCTCCCTGACACCTTCGCACTTTGCTATGTTCATTTGACTCATGAATGTTTTCGAGCCTATGGATGACTCTAACCTCTGTGGCTTTTATCATTCAAGTTAATTCGCAAATAGAATCGTGAATGTACTGGCTTTGGCCAAATCGCTAAACGCTTACTGAGAAGCTGCGACATCTCAGGATTTCTTCGTGCCACAGTAAGTCATAAGTACGAGGTACGACTGTGGGCAATGCTACGCTGAATATCCAAGAAACACAAGTAACAAACGTTGTATGCATATCAACTAAATCTCTTGAGTTAGAATCCTTACGTTTGCCCTCAAAATCCTTAATCTCGCACAAGAAACTAAATGGCATTGCCATTTAGACTAGAAGACAAACAGGTCATTCATTCGAGAATGACGCTGCCATAGCGCAAATTTTCATGAGCTTAACCAGCAATGCTTCTGAATGGTAGCATTGACTATCTGATTAACTGAAGCGTATAGCTTCTATTCTCATCTTACCTCATACATGAACATACATTGGCTGTTTCATGTTATCGTAATAATTGAAAAATAGAAATTGTTAACGAGGAAAAGTACGGCTGTCACGTTTATAATAAAACCAGTTTATAAAATTCCATGTACTAGAATACCCTTCGATATTTTTAGTGAATTCCTGCAGCGAGGTTTTCAGCGTTTGAAAATCGTGATGGCCAATTTGACTGCAATCAAATTAGCTTACTTGCTCCGCTATTCATGGAATTAGTGGTTGGATACAAAATATTCCAAGCGTGCCTAACACCGTTAGTGACCGCAAACTAGTTCAGTCACAGTTGCTACGTTTTAAATTTGTTTTAAAACAAATTATAGGTATAGGGTATAGTTAATGGTTCCAAAATGAAATTTGTGAAAATCGGTAAGAATTTTACGCAAGCAGGACAAATGAATAGTATTGGACGCAGTCGTACGCCCATGGAGATTTAAAATTATGATTTCATCTAGATAATAGTAAAAAACAATTACCGGAAAACGTTCCGACGAAGAAGGAACACAAAATTATAGTTTTAAAAAACATTTTCACGTAGGGCTCACTCGCCCAAGCGAGTCTAGCCATTTACGTAACACGGTTGACCAATAAGCACTTGCACAGTAGCTCAAAATCTTGACAAAACTGTTTCTAGCAATTAACTTGCTTAACTGAAAAAGAATTCTCGAGTGTCAGTAATCATTTATAGTTTCCTTTACCGTAATCTCTTCCAGCTCTTTCCTCCAAAGGCTCTAATACTAACTTAGTTATTCTCCTCTTCTAGGGTATAACATTGAAGATTAATCGAAGTTAGCGTGCATCTTAAGTTTACGCATCTCGTGCTCATCTTCCCTGACTGTAGGGGCTCGATTTCCACATCTCGAATCTTCTCTTGATTAAAATATATATATATATATACTAAATGTTTGTCCTTCAGCTATCCGTAAGTTCAAATCTACGGTACAACATTGAACTTTTACATATAATTATCATCCTTGTTCGTTGCTGTTTCTCCATGACAGCTTTGCCCAACTAATGCGCTAAGTTCATAGCTGTGTGATGTGACTATTGATAATGAATTCTTACGTATCCCCATGACCAACCTTCCCGGGCTATGAACCTTTTCCCTGTTTTATATTAATTTTTTGTCACTATTTTCATAATCAACGTGCCCATGTTCATCTCCTCCCCTGCGTCATCACCAAAGACAGATTATAATAATCAAATTAGGGGGCATTTTTAATGAGATGAAATGAGCTGGTACAGGTCAGTCAACAGGTACTGCGCCTTTTGAGTTAATATGGAAATTAAAATTGGTTTCATCCATCATTTAAATTCGCTCTTTGGAAGGATGCATTGGCGATGGGAAAGAATACTGACTCAAGGAATAATTTTAATTTCCTTGGATTCTATACAGATATGCGTAAAAAGTTATGGAGGAATTAATTCTGCACTTAATTCGAAATATTTTATGAATCAACCCTAATTTTGATGTGATATTTGGTGTAATTATAAAAGTTCTTATTTCAATATTGTGGGACTACGTTCCAAAAACGATTACAATTAAAACATTTATGTTCGAGTCGAGTTTTTTGAAATCTGCTGCATAGAATACAGGAAAGAAATAGGAGCTTTCAAAATAACCGAGCATAATTACTAAGGGATTAGTACGATTTTCTTCGATAATCGGATTATTCAAAACGTTCATGAGTAAAAACCCAGCCGAGTAGAAACGTTATTTTTATGGTGCTATAGCTTTGGCCGAATCTCTCAACTTAATATTTAGTGCGATGTGCACAGTAAGCCAAGCGATGCTTACGCTCTCTGGCATTTTACCTGTTGTCTGTGCCTACGCCACCAACCCATGCCTTCGGTGTCCCTCGGTGTCCCATCCCTCCAGGCTACCAGAAGTTGCATTGCTTGAAGGAGGGCCTTCGTTTTCATCTTCATGCCCCACAAGAACAGCCTGACAAGGTTCTCAGGTTCAGTTGCGAAAACTTTACTGGAGAAGCAAGACTGAGAGACCTCAGCTGAAAACAATAATTAATTTAGTGTGAATTTCAAGTTTATTAAAAGTGCGAAATCGATACTTGAAACCGTAAAACTTATATTTTGAATCTGTGAATAGCTTTTGCACATAAAGCAGTTGAAGACAAGTATTTTTCTCGAAAACTCAATTATCTTGGTCGAAAAAAATGGGTGTTCCCCTGGGTAACATTCTGGGTAAAATCGGGGTAAAATTGCTAGCCAACGGGCACCTCCTTTACAATACCCTGGGTAAAATTCTGGGAGGTTCAGCAAAGCGTGTTGACATGGAATTCCCAATAAAGAAGCTTGTAATTTGTTCCGTCTGTTGGGATACCCCAATGAAATCTCCAATTTATCAATGCTATAATGGCCATTTAATTTGCTTCGACTGTGAGCAGCGGGTGCAGAGTTGCCCCACATGTAGAGCAACACTGCCTAAACTGAATAAAATCCGGAACCGGGCAATGGAAAGTGTTCAATCGATGATGCTGCGTTGTGAAAACATGAAGTATGGTTGCGATGCCGCATTCCTTTGTTCTTGCGACCTTGTTACCCACCAAGAAAATTGTCGCCAATGGTATGTATATCAAGTTTATTCGTAATAGTTATTCCGTGTTTGGCGTAAGGCTTAATTTGACACGCTTCACCTGTGGGGCACGGCACTGAGGGGAACAATCACGTAACAGTTTGAAATCGTTTTACAGCACCCCTTTGGTTCAAGAAGAAAGCCGGGAGAACGTAACGGTTCAACCCAGCCAAGAGCGAGTAGATAACGAGAGCGTCAGTGATGAAGAATTGAATGAAGATCATACTGGGCCCCTTCTTGAATATCGATTTGTAAATGATTCGGAAGACGATGATGAACTTTTTCAATTTTTAGCAGACGATTTGCTAAACTCTAATCCGAACGTAGTAGAAGAATACAACCCTTATGAAGCATTTTTTGGAGTTTATGATGATGATTGGGTCGATCACGATGACGTCGAATTTGGCCCCACCGATGACAGGAGTGATGATCAATCCCCAGGAAGACAGGATATTGTTGCAAATAATATCGCCGAAGATGATGGTAACGAGAGTGATGGGGGAATCGATGCTGGGCCCGTAAGAAGACTGGATGGAGAAGATGAAGGTGAAATCGAGAGACTTTCGGCTGAGCGAGGATTGAGCATACCAAATGAGGGTGACGACAGCGATGAGGATTGGGGATCATCGATGTAATAAGCGTCCAATGTGTTAATATTGATAACGGTTCCTCCCACCCGTACGGAAATATTATGTATAGTAGGATAAAACACACATTTAATAGTAGCTTGAATTATACACATTCGATGGAAAGAGCAAATTATACCAGGGTTTCAGTCTTTAACTTTAAATAGTACCTTTAGTCTCGAACGAATTCTAGGACTGACATGCAACCAAGAATCTGTTGGCAGTTCCACGGAACGCTAAATGCTACGTAAGCTAGTTAATGACTAACATAAGTTACTCACAACTGTGAGCTTGATGTCAGAAACTAGGATATCATGTAACTGACTTTGAGAGCTAAATGAAATGTTATAATTATGAACTGAATCGACTCTAGTTGAAAGCTTACAGCAATCAGCTATATCAAGTACATGTTGAGCAATTACAGATGTAGCTGCTACAGTTCGAGTACGTTATATTTATGCGGGAGTATAATTTGTAAACTACTAATGATTTAGCGCGAGTGACAATTAGTCCTGGCTGAAAACTCCGTTTTTGATATTTCGCCCACATTATTGTTAAGCAAAAACCCGCGTGTATGAACTTGACGACTTGTTTAGCAGTCCCTTGATCATAAAAAAGTACTAGTAACGATTAACGATGAACAATTATATTGGTTTATTTTCAATCATCGTGAAATTTTACTTAATGCCTTAAAGTCTGAGCATATGGATTCTTGCGTCACTTTTTATGAAATTAAATGCTATTTAACAAGGAGCATCGCTCTTCTACTGACTCTAGACAAAGTTATTACCATGAAAATCGTTTTCGTCTTTGTGTTTCTCAAGTGTGGCTTCGGGTAATATCGTTCAATTTGAAAACTGTAAATCTAAGAAGTCCTTTTTAGCTAAAATAAGAAAATTTGATTGAAGATCATGTGATGAAGCCTCATGAATTGACAGAGTGAAAGCAAACATGTATTTTCTAAGAATTGTCTTCAAGTTTCTCTCGTTTCTGCGGAAGCGTCGTCGCTGGATAAATATATTTGAACGTTTCACGCGACTGTCTGCCAACTTCACGGCTTTCTAAGGTTGGATGATTGCCAATGATGTTTTATGGGTATTGGTGCCACAAGGAGACTATATGCAGCCCGTTCCGCTTCGTTCTGCTACTTTGCACTTGACATCTGTGTTTCGCGTATCTGCATCTTTACATTGTATTGTTCTTTCTTGACTATCTATTACTATTTTCGCATCATCATCTCCACACCATCCAAACCATTTATAAATTACGAATCTTATCCTTAATATATATTGAAACTGAGAGTCAGCTAATATTAAGTTGCGTCTTCACTTAATTTCTCGGGCCGAAAGTGCTTGTCAACAGATGCTGTGATTGCACTAGTGCACAGGTATCTGATGTCGTGAAAAATAAGGTAAGTTTGTGAGGACACCAACACGTCACACGTCAATGTCAATAATCTTTACCCTTGTATTTTGAATGAGTCACAGTATGGATATTTAAATTGGTTTGTTGACCGAATCTGAAGTAAAAATTACGAATCTTGACTAAACTTTCAGCAAAAGCTTCCTACAAAATCCTCTCATCCCGGTATTGCAACGCAGGATGGCCAAAATTGCGAATCTTAAGGTTCAGACTAATCGAGACCATCCTTGTGCTTCCGAGTCACCTGTCACATCGTATTACTAATTGTAATAGCCGTAATTGTAACTATTGGAGAAGAGACGTTCTGCTCGCAACGGAGGACCAATATAAGATCGACTAGCTGTTGATTTTACTCATTGCCAAACGCAAACTGATTTGAACTTTTGTACGATTTAAAAGTTACTTTCATGGATCACGCATAGGTATCAACATTGTAGTATCCAGATGATGGCCAAGGAATTAGAAGTTATAGATTCTAAAAAGCTGAACGCTAACCGTCTGACTAGAAGTAAAGTGTCCTGGAATCGTGAAGATTTAGTTCAGTTCATCGTTCAAATATCGTAGAAATCAGTGCCGGAGCGAATGCATTTCGGTAACTACCGAATTCGAATAAACTTTTCTGAGTGTACCCTTATCCCGTGTAAGTTATTTCGATTTAATGCGATGATGGAGACGACTCTTGTGTAATTATTTCCATAACTCGGTTGTCATTTATTTTGCAGATTTGTAAGGGTGAAAAACAGCCTTTAGATTCGACTACAGCGTGAAGATAGCATATGAAATGGAGGATTACAAGTTTCTTTTCAAGGTTGTGTTAGTTGGAAATGCTGGTGTAGGCAAGACTTGTTTAGTTCGCCGATTTACTCAGGTACTTGAATTTGGATAATTGAATTAGAAAGAAAGCTTCATTAATATGCAATTAACATAAGCATGACCATTTCACAGGGTTTATTCCCTCCTGGGCAAGGAGCTACAATAGGAGTGGACTTTATGATCAAAACAGTTGACATAAATGGTGAAAAAGTTAAGGTAAGCTTTGGTTGGTGTAATATTCCTGAAGTTCATAGTTTCCGAAACATGTTTCCAAAATCCTAACTGACTTTTTGTTTTCAATTAGTTACAAATTTGGGATACCGCTGGACAGGAAAGGTTCCGGTCCATAACACAAAGCTATTACCGATCTGCACATGCACTCATCTTAGTGTATGATGTCAGTTCCCAGCCTACTTATGACTGTTTACCTGACTGGCTCCGCGAAATCGAAGAATACGCGAATGCAAAAGTTCTTCGTGTTCTCGTTGGTAAGAAATAGTATACTTAGGTCCTGGTGAATGGTGCCAATCAGGATCAGGAGTAAGTAGACTGACTGTATTTATAACGATAACTTGGTTACAGGTAACAAGACTGATCGCGAAGACAGGGAGATACCTACGTATGTTGGAGAGGATTTTGCACAGCGAAATAACATGTACTTTATGGAAACTTCTGCTAAGGAAGCCGATAACGTTGAAAAGCTGTTCATGGAAATCGCACATGCATTAATCGAAGTAAGTATTATACTGAGGTGTGGCTTTAACCATCATTTAAAATGTGCATACTAGCGGGATGTTCATTCTTACATATTTACCATTGCAGCAAGCCAAAGTGCGCGAGCCAGTTTCAAAGTATGATAGTAGTCCTGGTCAGGCCCTTAATCTGAACAATCGTCCGCAATCAGCTTCCAACGAAAACTGTTGCAGGTTTTTATGATCAGGGATCGCAATATTTACGTATTTCGAATTCACCCAGAAGAAAGAGAATCGTGAGGAAACTTGACTCGCGCAAAGTGATACTAAGTACGCTATAATTTTCCGTATTACTGGTAGCATTTACAAAACACAAGTATTCTCATTATGGTTGTGGCTTGTGAGAATTCAGTGCTATACGTAGTGGATACGCCTTCCGCTCTAAATCGTGTATTATGTTATATTTTATAAGAACCCAGATGGAATTGTGAGCAAATGTAATGTCTAGTTGCTCCTAACTGTTAATCTATTGTTACCAAATCATTGTTAATTAGACTCACCATGCATATTCGGGAGTCATTTGTTTGAGTACGCTACAAATTTGATATCCATGCAGGGAAGGGGAATAGTAACGCCGAGCATATTGGTCTCAGTTTTTGTGTGGTGGTGCTGGTACTACTTTTAATACTGTTTTGTTAATTGTACTGAAAGTATGAATTCAGTTCAATGTCAAGAGTTTCATAGCAGTTGCAAGGAGCATTATCCAGTCTCACATGGACCTGATTTCGTCGTAGTATGCACTGATGCAGTAATCTTTTGCACATGGTCAGTATTAACTTGTAAACAATAAGCATCCTGTTAATAGTACTACTAAACAAAGCATTGTTTGTAAAATACTAGCTTAGTTGCATTTTTGCATTCATAGTTAGTCTAGTTTGAGATTCTTTCGTGTGTCGTAGACGCGGTACAGTCATATGATGCAGGTATTTAGTTCTGAATACGTTACGGAATTAATCATGAGAACATAGTGCAATCGCTTAAAGCTTTAGTTGATTATTGTAAGATGTGCAAACGTTTTCGCTCTAAAGGATCGCAGGTTATGTAATGTTTGTGTGGGTAGAAAACTGAGGTTGTGATTTTCGGTGAAATGTATGCAACTAAAAGGATATTCTAATATTGTAATGTACCTTTAGAAGCAGCGTTCTATCGCTACGCAATAAAATTACGCGCATCTGTTACCATGTTATCGTGCGTCGCGACAGCTTTTTTGGTACCTGCGAAACGGCGATACTGCCATTGCATGCAGAACTAAAACTCAGTTCTTACAGAAGAAACCCATCCGAAGCATAATAGTTAATGAATAATGAAGTATAAAAATATGCTTTTATTCGCCATAGAAAATCTTGAATTACCCAGATGAATCAAATCGAAGATCAGAGTAAACGCCGCAAAAAATGTACAGAAATTACAGTAAATTATTCAGCGTCTTGTTTGTAATGGCGGTATTCAGGCTTCAGTTCCCACATATTTTTATGAGGGTTTTTAACACAGTAGTTACAAACTTCTTTCAGTATTTCCTTCAAGTAGCCCTGCAATAAAAAAAATTGTGGTATATTATTCTTGTACCATACTTAAAGGAGTCAATTTGTCTTCTCTAACATAAACACATACCACAGGCTGATTAGTTATACGAACTAAATCCTTGAAGTTGTAGTATTGATGAGTTTCGAAAGCTCCAAACAGCATTTCCAGCACCTTATCCTTCTCATCTCTGGACTTCTTGCCTTGATTTTTCTTCATCTCCTCATATTCTTTCTGCAATTTCACAACTCGCCAAGTTTCATAAGTGCGTAATCAATAATACAAATTTAAGTCTGCAATGTCCTTACATTGTGCTGATGATTTGCAATAGGTTTATAGTTCATAACAACACCAGCGAGCTGCTTCACTTGTCGTGCAGGCTGTGCAGCTTTCTTAATTTCTTCTTGCTTCAGCATCATATACTTCATATCTGCGTGGGGTCGACATTCTAGCTTTTGCTGAATTTTGCCTTCAACGGATATCTTCATTTGCTCATCACCCTCTTTTTCAAACAATTAAGAAACAGCTTGTTAAAATTTGTGGTTCCATCTCAAAAGAACTAAAGAATAAAAACGACCCATCACGTCATACACATACCTTGACTATAAGAAAAGACGCCTAGTGTTTGATTAGATACCGGGGCAACAATTAAATCGTGTTCTTTGGGAATATCTTTCTCAGTGGGTTCTTTTAGGCAGAGTGTTGCCTCGCTGAGTGATAAGGTAACTTTAGGCCGTGCAGCAGAATTTGTTTTTGTTATGCGCAATTTTGCAGCTTCAACGTTGCCCGGTATTTTCTGCCACCGAGCGGCTAAATATTTTGGTACCTGCAATTAAATTACAATATTATAGCTATCCCATACTTTGCATTTCGATAATAAGACCGTAAATTGCTGGTTACCTTGACGAGCCATATTCCTCTACCAGAATTTGAAAGGTCAACTTTAGACAGCTGAGCCTTTTGCTGTTCGGTTGCTGCATTTGCGCTAGTAGACATTTTCGCACCAATAATGACAACTTTACAACTAAAACAGATTTATTCAATCAGAGTTAAATTTTGAATATGATTTTCTGAATATTATTGGGCATACATCTTTATATATATGATTAAATATATATGAACTATCAAACGTTGATGAAAAAAGATCTTGTATTCGACATTAGACAATCTGATGATGGCTGACTGACTGACGAACCAACTCATTCGCAGTTTGATTCTGTCGTCGGCTAAAAGCAGGATAATCCTTGCCGACAGACTTTCTATAGATGATAGAGTTCGGACCTAAAAACCTCTCAAGAGAACATTCGGCTAAAGTGCCCCTGGATTTCTCAGTCAGCAAGAAGCATAGTTTGCATTTTATTTTGATATTATTCTGGTTCATGCACAGCTCATAGTCAGATTGAAATAATTTTAAGTGTAAGTTTAACGGTCCTTTAATTATATATGTCCGTGTCTTTTACGTCATGTAAACTCTTAGTTGTTTTGTGGTAGTTGCTAAGGACTGGACTGTATGAGAATTGAGTGTGTTGAAGTTGAGGGTTCCGGCGGCCGTAGTTTTTATGACAGTCACAATACAATGGTCACTGCGGGTCACTGCGGGAGTACCGGGGGAAGAACTGAAGCTAGATTAGCTGTAGATGTTTTAGTTGCTTAAACAATTGCAATATATTTACTCGTGTGTTAGTTTTAAACTCTAAACTGTGCCCGAATTCATGAATCAACTACTCTACTAAAGACTTTTGAGTGGAAAGGAGGACGCAATTATATCTGGTAAGTTAGGGAAGTTAGTATGTGTAGAAGTACCTAATAATAAACGGCATATGATAAACACAACTCTTATATATATGTATGTATTCACGCATTGCGCAATGTTAGTAAACACTTCAAAAATGCTCTTTAAATTCACAGGAAATCGCGGTTCTAATCGTTTTGGATTCTGATACACAATTATAAACTTTTAGTTATTGCGGCGAATGTAAAGAGAAACCAAGATATTTCGATTGAAATTATTTCTCTGATGTGCATAGTTGATGAAAATCAGGGCTACCATAAAAAGGAAATACGGTGAGTATTACGGAGGAAGATATTGCCGTAAGACTGTGGGAAACCCACGACAACTTAAGGCTTTAACTTACTGATGGATCTCTCATTCTCAGGTTACAATGAGCGGAAATATAGATGCGAAACGCATTGGAGTTGAATTGCAAACTCTGTTGAAGATACCACCCATTAACAAACTACTGCATGGCGGAACCAAAGACGTTGTTGAACGGGCTAGTGTGGAGCAACCTCCTGCCAGGATGTCGGTCATTTCAGACGTTGAAATAAACGGTCGTCATGTGAAACTCTTGACGAAAGAATCACCGAAAGTACAAATTAAAGCCGCTTGCGAAATTGGCACGGGACCGAAACTCGAAGCGGGTCCACCTCCCCAGAACTTTAATGGAGGTCCGAGGACCGGAGGTAACTATGACGATGGCTCATTGGCGTTTACGTTGAGGAAGCCTGATTGTCCAAGAGATATTCAAATGGCAGCTGACACATTCCTTGAGTATGCACGTGGCGAGAGAGCTGGAGGACCATTAAGTCCGAAGTTGAAGCTGATGTTGTCGATTCATTACATTGAGGTGCTAGCTAAGGTGAGCTTAGCGTAGATATTGATACTACTATTTCATACATGGGATTGAATACTGAATAAAATGTGTGTTTGTGTACAGAAATCTAACAAATATCCAAGGGCAAAGTTTTTTTGCAATCACTGCAACTACCACATGGATAATATCAATGCTACTATCACGCACATCATGGGCGCTCGCCATGCTGCTTTCGAGCACGTAAGAACTTAACTTAGCGTAAAGTGAATTAGAGTTGTAGTCCCAGCTCTAGCACCAAAAGGCAAGAGAGAGTAAAAACATTCTCGTTGTGTGCTATATCCCACAGATGAAGAAAGTAGAGGTGACCCTTACGAAAATTCCTGGCCCTTCTGTTGCACATTCCGCAAACTTGACTCGGTTTCTATCTGAGACTTGCTTACGTTATGCAATTCATGATACAGAGCTAGAGCGGAGACGGTTGTACGTTCATAATCTAAACCAAGAAGTGAAAGCAGCCAATTTGGGTAAGGCGTTTTCTAATGTTACGAGCGCTGTTGTAAAGCGTTGGCAAAGCAACCCAGGAAATCAACTCACATATTCTTCATTTCATCAAGGTTGCACATTGTCACTTTACGGGTCATCCCGAACTTCTTTGGGATTCAAAGACTCTGATATCAATATCAATATAAGTGTACACGACAAGACTGGATCAGTGGAGCAATCCACGGCAGACCCAGTTACGACCGATTCGGGCGATATCCTTCAAAAATTATTCTTGTTCTTTCAGCATCACATGGGATGCATGTGAGTTTTAATAGGAGCATTTATTATTGCTGCGTTTTATATTAATGTCGATACTGAACGTATTTCCTTTGTGTTTCAGAGAAGTCAAGAAAATTGTCTCCTCGAAATCTGCTAAGATTCATTATCGGGAAAGTGAAAAACTGTGTGAAGTGGTCTTAAGCATGAACAATAACGTTGGTGTCGGCACTGCCAATCTGCTAATCGAGTATTGCAAGTTGAACCCGTTGATTCGAGTGCTCACAATTGCACTGCGTGTGTGGGCAAAAGTAAGATGTTCAGTGTTTACAAACTTAATAATGAACTGCTTTGGCTAGTGGTGTAATGAAAGTTTGTTAAATTCCGATTTGTTTATTTTCAGTTTTGCGAAATCGATAGTCAGGATAATGGATATCTCCCCCCTCACGCATTCGCCATCATGGTTGTGTACTTTCTTCAACATAGAAAAATGTTACCTAATCTGCACGCATTGCAGGAAAACATGAAAGTAGCAAAGTCGGAGCGATCGTATTTATGTAAGCAGTTTTTGGGCTGTTAGTATTTAATAGATTCGTGTCAAATGATCATAAGCTTGGACATTGTTTTGGATTTTAGTGGCTGATGAAGCATGTCAGTTCTGGAAGTATCAGCCAATATCTCCGGATCAATATGGATCTGTTTGGTTAGATTTAATTCGCTATTACGCCATAGAGTTTGATTACCGTGACACGGTCATTTCAATATCACACCTAAATCTTCGTCGCTCTGAAAAGTATTGGAACAGGAAAATATCGATTGAGGGTAAGGGATCGCTGGGTACCAATGTATCAAGTGTTTGTCTAGTATCGATGTTGAAATTCGACAATAAGTCGCTGATCGTTCGTTGCTTACAGATCCAATGATACCGAAGTCCAATCTATCACGGTGTATGAGTAACAATCGAATGTGTGATTACATTGTGGAACGCTTTAAGTTTTCGTACTTGTATTTTGGTGTTCCAAGGACCATCAGAGGGCCTTTATACGACGAAATACTTGTTACCGAAGGTGGTAATCAGTTCAAGAGCAATATTTTTCATAAAGCTGTCCCAAGGCAGGATGGTAACTATCATGTCCATAGCTTGGACAGAAACTTAATGCCTATTTCGAACATAAAGTGGGATCCAATCAGTTTGACTGAGGAAGTGAAACACAAGAAGTGGTTTGGGACTTACGAATTTCCACCGGTAGAGTTGGAATCAGTTGAAATTAAGTTGCATACCTACGTGGATGTCGATCACAAAGTACGAACGAGTGTTCTACCTCAAGGTGCAAGTGTTTTGGATAACATCCTACCTGAGTGGTTGTATCACTATGTTTTTGATACAGATGTACTTCAAAACGGACAGGTGGGTTTAGATATTTAGTAGGGGTATCATAGTTTTGTTTTAGTTTTCTAATACTCTCGATTATGCGTGAATAGAAACCGCCGTTGGTTTGTAAATGTTGTGGCACAGAAGGTCATTTACGTGCGGACTGTCCAGAAGAAGCACTACCGGTCCTCCGACCTGTTATGAACGCTACTCCTGCAGCTCTTCGCTTGCTGAGTGAAATTATTCGAATGAACTATGGTAAACCGATCTTCGTTAGCATAGGCTCAGCCAACCTTTCAAATGGTTTTTTATAACTGCTGGATTTATTTCTTAGAAAAAGAAACTCTGGATGACCGTGATATTCAAATTCGGACACGAATTGTGCGAGAAATCGAGGACGCCCTATTGCCATTACTGCCAGGTGCAGAGTTCAAAATGTTTGGTTCCACTTATAATGGATTCGGTGTTCATCAATCTGATGTAGACGTATGTTTGACATTTCGGAACAGAACAGCCGCGAAGGTGAATAGAGAAAACAGTTTTTATAGTAACACTAAAAATCAATCAGAACGGTTTGCTGGATCGAATGCATCAATTTTTATGGTTAGAATTATATTAACATCGCGCAATAATTTTCATATTTTCAGTTTAATGAAACAATTGTGGGTGAAGAGTCGGCTGCGGTGGTTGTATTACGTGTCGTTCTTGAGCGTTTGAAAACTGGGGGATACTTTCAAGATGTTATTTCGATTCCTTCAGCTAAAGTTCCTATTGTTAAATTTCGGCATCGGACTACCAATTTAGAGGGCGATATAAGTTGCTACAACATTTTGGCAATGCACAACACTGAGCTACTACGCACATACACTGAATTAGATATGCGGGTTAAGGTAACTTCAAGCATCTTTTAAAATGTCCTGTAGGAATTCCTGAATTTTTACATGCTCTATTGCGCATAAGGATTTTTCCATTTTGTGTCTTTTTATATTTAGATTCTCGGATGCTTCTTGAAAAAAGTTACCAAATTGTGCGATATTAGTGACGCATCCAGAGGGAGTCTTTCCTCATATGGATACGTATTGATGGCAATACATTATTTTCAACACACTCAGTTACCTGTACTACCCGTCTTACAGGAGGTAATGTAATCTGTTGTAGTGGTTAGTTGCAGAGAAACTTCAGGCGTGTAAAGTAAATGAAAATGATATTTTTTTGCTAGTTGGACCGGGAAAATCTTCCTAGTATTGAAGTTGATGGTTGTGACGTTCAGTATTTCAAAGATCTACCAAACCTGGTGAGTTCAAAATTTTGGAATCAGGATACAGCATGAAGATGATATGTAATTTAAAATTTTAATGTGTACTTTTAAAGAAATACATATGGCCCCACTACGGTAAAAATCGTCAGTCACTCGGAGCATTATGGCTGGGTTTCCTAAACTACTACGTGGAAGTATTCAACTTTGAAGAGCACGTTGTCACTATCAATCAATTCGCACCCCTGACACGTGTTTGTAAGCTCTGGCTTACTGATTCAATTGCTATCGAGGATCCATATGACCGTTCACACAATCTTGGAGCAGGACTATCTCGGCGAAGTAAGTCATATAGTTGAAAACTAGCTATGTCGGAGTGGTTCTTAACCCGGCCTCCTTTACATTTAAAATTTTTAACAAGTCATGCAGTTTGAACTGGAGTCAAGAATTAATAGCCCATCAACTAATTTTTGACGGTCGTCTTGAACTTTCTTGTTGATATTTGCAGTGAGCATTCATATTTTGAAAACTTTTCACCATTTGAGACAATTTTTTCATTCCAACCATGACGCTATCGTCCTTCGGCGTCATAAAGACTGGCTGGTAAAATATATTTTTGTAATTTGAAGACAAGTTTAGCGACAAAGAAAACTCATACAAGGGATTCGGTTTTTCTTAGAGTTACTTTACGGATCCAAAATTACTTCAAAACGGTAATCCACCTTTGGACAGGCAATGTCGTATTTGCCATAAAATCGGACACATTGCTCGCAATTGCGGCTTGAACGACAGAAACGACCATGAAGGAACTGCTTCAAAAGAAGATTCGCCACCTCCTGACTTGAAAGTTCTGGTGGAACATGTCAAGCACCGCCTTTCCTTGAACCCTTCGAATGTTGTCAAAAATATTGATATGATTCGCGACGGCAAGCCGCTAAATTCTAGCAAACCCAGTTCCGCGAAGAGCTTTGAATCAAGCGTTGATTTACCGGAATCAGTGGATCCCCAGTCCACGAGCAACGCGTTTCCTCGTTAGTTAATTTCATTGAATTATTCGTGGTGTAGGGGTTTAAGTATTTTCACAACCGTAGTGTTTTTTGGTTCTTTTCTAAGATATTCCGAACTTAGTTCTTACTATCGTTAGACTTGTTGGCCATGCATTTATGTCGACAATCCAAGTTTGTATTTATTTTTCTTGCCATTTTTTGTATGATTTACCTGCAATTACTTTTGTGCTTTCATTAGCTAACCAAAACAGGTTTTTGTAATAAGTTCGTTATGCGCTAATGCATTACTAGCCGATCCGAGTAAGCCCGAGTTCTAATTACTAATACGGCTATAGAGCTTCATCTTTAGATTTATATAAAGCGTCCAGCACTATCTCCAATAACTTTCAGACAAAAGTTGAATTGACCGTTCTTGCTAACTCTTATATTACAATTTCAGATTTTTTCGGAGCTGGAGTCCAGTTTGGTTCAGATGACACTGTTATACAGCATATGATAGCTCCTTTGGCCAACCTCAGAGTCACACCTGGAGTAGAGTTTGCTATTCCAAACGAGACAGACATGAAAGAGGCTACTATTTTTCGAGAATTGGGCGGTGGAGATTCACCTCAAATCAATAGAAGCACAACCAATTTTCATGACAGCTTGGGAATTTCAAGCATCGAGTCACATCAGGGACACCCCCTACATGGATTAGCATTTGCTAAACCTGGGTTTCATCCTATTAATGTTCAGATCTTGGGCAATCCTAACTTACCTCCAGCAACGGCACCACCACCTGGCTTTGCGCCACTACCGCCTTCGGTTCAAATTGTAAGACATCCTGGATTTATACATAATCCTCAAGCTCAACCGATACAAATCGGTATACATCCTTTTCAGTCAGTGAATTCTGCCCCGAGTGAAATGCGACAACAAGGTCATTTACGTTTTCCTCAATTTCCGATATTCCCACCCGGAGTGGAACGTTTACCTCAGAATCCCTCCGATTACCAAGAAATTCCGACTGTCCAGTGGTAGTACTTTCAGGTAATGTTTACTCCAACGGATGATAGCAGTGTGATTGCAATTGTATTCCACAATATATATTTAATTCGGAACTTCCCATGTTTATGGTCGTAGTTTTTATGGTGCAGTATGCGTTGGTTATGAATTTTTAACATCTCGAATTATTGTTGACTGTTTGATGGTTGTTAACCCTTTGAGGGGAATGGCAAAAGATGATAATTTCATCTATGTTACTTTTGTTACACGAAGACGCAATGGCGCACTAAATGACTTTTAATTCAGTGCCCTGTTTTAAATCACGCATTAAGAAGGAAAGAGAAAGCGTATTTTTGATTTTTCTATAGATTTTACCGTTAAAAGTGTAATTATCCGTAATTCCCCCTTTGATTTAATTCCAGTTTACCATGTAACAAATTCAGCTGAAAAGACTAAGGGATCTTCTGCTAGATGAAGTTTTTGTAGTATTACTCAAATAAGTTTATTTGTAAGGTACGCAGCTTGCGTACACGCACAAATATTTTTATCCAAATGACTTAGATTGATTATACAACTGATGACGATTACATGAATATTTTTTATATCCATCAGGTTTTGTAGCGTCAAAAACAGATGCAAATCCTTTGTGACGTGTTAGTGTAGTTTCATATTATTCTACTGCAATCAGAATTGTACCACTAAATGCTGCTCTCGCTGTTTTTACCAATTTATCATCCGTACTCACATAGCAACCGTTTTCATATTTTCCGTCTCACTTGGCAAAGACCGTAGACTGCAGTACTATCAAATCATAGCATTTATTTTCGTTTTCAGGTATCTAGGTCTTACATTGGTTAGGATTAATTTTGTACTTTCGGATTTCCACAGTGGAGTGGAGTGCATGGCTCGGAATTCTGTTACAGATAGATATGTTTCATTCTACTTCAGTCATCTTCTTCGATTGAATTGCTCCGCTCCGAAAGACATTCGCTATTTACTTGATAATCAGTGTTTGATCAACAGTGCTGATGGTGACTTTGACAGGGACTAGAATTCCATTTTTGTATCTGTCAATAAGTCCATGTAGAACGAGCATAATTTTGTTCATGGTTCCATCGTTTAACTTTCTTGGTTTTCCTGTATTATTCACAAGAGAAAGTCAGTCAAATAATCAGAAGATGGCTTTCAACTTGTACTTGTGAACTTGTAGTGCGAAAAATTGTGACGCATATTTCGCCGTTACCTTTCTCATGGTTTAATGTATGAAATCCGTTGTAAATCTTTGCAGCAGGTGTACTTGGCACGATGCGGTGAGTAATAGCAGCAGCGAGACGCTTTAGGACAATTTCTAACGCCAGTGGTTCAGGATCAAGATTAGCCACAAAATGTAAAACATAGTCCAGAGTTGCTGCAGTTTCCGAAGGCAGCCTCTTTAATGTTTCATCAACATCATTGGCATGGAGGACAACATTGGTTAATTCCTCACTCCCAAGAAGCGGTGCTCGTAAATGTTCAAGCCAGAGGTACATCAGCCCGGATAAAACATATAAATTCTTCTCGTTCGCTAATCTTATCCAAGCTCCCATACCCTTCTGATTCAGCTCAATACGATACAGCCGAACATAGCGAGCGAGTCCTTCGGCCATATGCAAATGATCCGATAGTAAGGCACGAACCACTTCATCCGCTTGGTAAAGTGGGTCCCCAGAACTCTGGAATTACATGATGATGCATGGTTGTGTTCATTGAGCCCATTATTTTTTTCACAAATACCTTGTTAACTAAATCAAAAGAAACCGATCATTAGCATTCCATCTTTACCTGTCTACTGATATGAATGGATGACCCACTCTGTATGGAAGCCGAAACATTAAGTTCTCCAGCCGGTGTTCCTGGAGATTCCAGTGGAAGTATGACATCATCATCTTCAGTTATAAGTGGTAAAACACCAGGTCGCCCACACAGGGAAAGCATCCGTTCGCAGACTAAGTTCAATATCTGAAAATTAATATACCCGGAGGCAAACCTTGAAAATGAAACTCGACCAGTTGTTTAGGGCATTTCAAGAAGTAGCGAGATAACCGTCTTCGTTACCTTCGGAATATGCCTTAACGTTTTGCACTCCCGCCCGTGTAAAATAAATCGCTGCCTCTTGAGATATTGTGCCAGAGTAAAGTCTTGTATTTTTTTGTCCTTGAGTAAGTCTCGATTACAAAAGACCATGCAATTCGGGATGATGAATTGCTCAAATTGCTGTACGCACAAAATATGCAGCCGACTTTGGATAGAACCAGGTCGTTTGTTCCGTACAAGACGTATAGCTTCATTAGCTCTTAAACGCATGGCGTACACAAGATAGCAAGCAATTAGAACTCCTGTGCGCCCCAGTCCTGCGTGACAATGTACCGCTACTTTCCCCTGAGCCACAGAAAAGGTAAGCACTTTCACCATATCCAATAAGTGGGCTAGTGAGGCGTCCCCGTAATCCTTCCATCCATAATTGTAGAAATAAACTGTATAACAAAAATGACTCTCCATAAATTATAACATGCCAGAAGTAAACCGTCCTACAAGTTGCATTAATTACGAAGTTTTCTTTGATAAAACTTTCTCTAAATGCTTTCACCAACTTCTCAAACTCTGCTTCCCAACTGACACTGCTGCATGCTGGCAGTACCTTCGAAAGCCTAAAAAGGCTTGAATGAACAATTTTAAAGGTATACATTTATAGTTCTTTCATAAAAGCAGCCAAAGCGAATGCTACTTACTTCCCCGCTCCATGAGCGCATAAGGCTCGTAGGCAAATCCGCTGGGGTGGAGAGGCATGACGCTGCAGCTTGCATGCTCGCCAGGCTTTTCTAAATTTATCACTGATTTAATCCCCGCTCTGAAAATAAATAATAAAGTTGCCAAGCTGCAATCATTCACCAGCTGGACAGTAGTGATATTTCCAATTTGCATTAATATATATAAGATGGGGGCTTAGGAGGAAAAGCAAGGTGGAATAGAATAAAACGACGCTTACTTTCTCTACAAACCCAGGCAACAAAATTTATGTCCTTTCCAGTCGGAACTACATATTCATTGCGGCCTTGCATGCGAAAACACATCTACTTTCACCACAACTCTCAAGTCACTCTCTTGTCCTTTCCCAGTCCGAGACACGCAAAGCCCAAATCAGAATGTCACATTCACCCATTACACTTCATTCTCCATGCTGTACCAATTGCCCAATACATTTCTAAATTCTTCCTGTAGCCTATACACTCTGTTTTAGACTGTGCTGGAGAAGTAATTTCGAGGGGATTTCTCCGACTTCAGATTAAGCTGAATCATGGGTACAACTGTCCAGAAAGAGCTACATAATTCTAAATACCAACTAATAATGGGTTTGAGTCGATTGAGGCTGAGATTATAATGCGTATGTAAAATATTTCAAAATATTTGAAGAGTCAGATAAGATTTCTACAGAATCAGTTTACACTGGGTAATCTGGATGCAACAGTCTCCCTTTTAAAGCATTAGAAATCTACAGGTATCTCGTAACTTTTATGTTCGTGTTAAGAATCGTTTCGGGTCGACAACAAATTATACACCCGTGGTCCACCTCTAATCCTTGCTGGATGTTGGTAGCAAAAATCGATTTTACATACACATGCTTCGATTACGTAAGGAATATAGAATTGTAAGCTGTTGAATACTTCACACTTACTTGCTTACCATTCCACACATGCCCTAAATCTACGAAGTTTGAGGACGACAATATCAAAAATACCTGAAGCAGCTTTATATTTGAATGCTCAGTGTGTAACGGGAAAATGAGGGAACTTACGTTTCAAATTGCCCAAGTAAGTCAAATTCTTCAATTAATGGGGTACTCAGTCTCGCCATTGCCAGAATATCTTCAGTAATCCTTGAATACAAAAGATGTACATCATGCTTATTATTGTTAGATAATTTTACTTATTACTTGCTTGCTATACATTTAATAAGCTTCCATGTTTAACTGAAAAACTCCACTTACCAATGGGAATATAGCCCATTGATGGCACAGGAATCTGGTGACCAGTTTGCTCCACTTTCATACTTGCAACGCTTTCCCCCACAAAACACTGAACATGCTAAAGCAGCGGGGGCAATACGGCGAACACTTTCTGAAACTTTGTTAT
Organism: Sminthurides aquaticus; assembly: GCA_906901655.1. Classification (NCBI taxonomy): domain Eukaryota; kingdom Metazoa; phylum Arthropoda; class Collembola; order Symphypleona; family Sminthurididae; genus Sminthurides; species Sminthurides aquaticus. The sequence goes on from CAJQTT010000001.1 coordinate 3,853,799, forward strand.
AATTTGGCCCAAGATTAATTGGTTCGTAAGACTGTCCGGATAAATTGTACTCGTCCATTTTAGTAAAATCCTTCACGGTCGCCGCGTTGCTTTCTCCAAATCCAAGTCCTGCATGACTGACTTATAGTGTCTACTTTCACAAACTAGGTGAGCGTCCGTTTTGGTTGCTGACCTCTCTGGCTCGGTGAAAACTTTCACCAGCTGTCCTGTCACTTCATGGAATAAATTCTGCCCAGCCTGCATATTCCCATTTTCAGATAAGCCTTGTCTACTTCTCGTGCCTTTGAAGCTCTCTTGTCCCAGACTGTTCTCTTCGATCTAGACTTTCTCTCTTTTCTTTCAATTCGGGCAAATATTTCTCTTTTACTGACGTTAGCAATAAACTATTAATGAGTGCCGCTACTGCGTGGAGCAACACTTGTGTATGACGGAGAAAGTTCCATTTTCCGGAATCACACAATTTCCTGTTTGCCTCCAGTGCAGCGACATGGCTCTCTTTGGCTTACATTCTTCTCCTTGGAGAGTTTTCTCTCAAAACTACCTTTTGCAGCTTCTAGCGACTTTCTCCAACAATAAACGAAGAGCTACAGCCCCGGTTCCCGTAGAATGAATACGTAGCCTATCTTCCTCATACACTCACTCTGTCCTTTCCTTTAATCCAACCTATTATTCACTTCATCAAATAGCATTAATTCCATGAATTGGAAATCAATACAAGCATGGAACACCCGCTTCTCTAACGTTTTCCTACAACAACTACCACAATAGCAATCCTCTACTCTTCTTTACCTTAACCAAGGCCACTGCCCATCAGCCTTTGTCATTTTCCAACCCATTCTTCACCTAGCTGGAAAGTGTTTTTCTTGCAAGAGGAACATGGCTTTCACCAAGTGTCTACCATAGGATGACTACAGGTTTGACGCTACTAACTATCTTATGGAATATACCCCGTGGGTGGACCTTTCACCAGATACCTGGAGCGTAATTTATTAATTTTCATTTTCACTTCCCCGGAGGCTTTCTCCCTCGCGGAGTTCTTATTCTACTCTGACTTTGGAATACATTTCCTACAGTATCGGGTCGTTGTAATGAGGTAGGACAGTAGGAGGGAAGAAGGTACTTTCCTAAGTAATTTAGTCTCAAGGGTGTTCTTTGCGAGAATTCAAATTTCAATTGCAATTATGGTTGATGATGCTTTCAATGATTTAATCAGGGAACGTTATGTACCATTTTTCATAGTTTAGATGGCAATCCCGTAAAAACAAAGCAGAATTAAACGAACATTTCGACAAGATTTAGAGTATTTGTCAATTTATTTGGAATTGTACTTGTAAAAATGCAAAAATTATCTTCCCCTTTTAACATGATTCGCTGCTTACATTAGCATGTGGCTGTGAATAAATTCGAATTGATTGTAACTTCAGCTTACTCGTGCCACAATACAAACTAACTCAATGGTTATATGAATCTATTCATTTACTATATATGAAGATGATGGATCATAAAATAGTCTACAGCTATCGTTAAAAATTCGTAAATTCGTAACACAACAGACACAATATCAAACTCATACTTACGGTTCTCAGCTAAGCTACAAATTAGAGCTAACAAGAATTAAGACTTTAGGTTAGTAGCATTATGTGATAGTAGGACGTACCACAATTGATTGTACTATGAGTATCTGGCTAAATCTAATCCTTAGAAATAAAAATACTTATTTCAACTGGTTTCAAAGGTGTACAAATTGATTGTATGTAAAGCGCATAAGTAACATTTAGTTTACGTTCCTAAGAAAGTAAGATGATTGAAGAAATGTTTTGATTGTGTTGTAATCCTATTGCAATTGATTGTATGTTAACTAGCTTCTTAAGTAACGTAAGTAACTACTGATAATTATAAACTAATATAACGAGTTTTTGTATTTTGTGCGATATGTGTTACTAGAAACTAATTACTAATGAACATGTAAGAATAGGGTATAAATATTAACCCTTGGATGTATATCCTATGTCGCTGATAGATTTGACCCTCGATGATTGCAAGAACAGATGAAGCTGCGTACTTCAGCCCAAGATCTGCTTCGACAGCAGATCTTCACTGTAGTATTAAAGCACTTTCTTCTTAACCTAATTACCTCCATGTCTACTGAGATGTGTACGAACATTATCATAATTATTCAAGGACCGGACGGTAGTACTAAGACTCAATCACCCCCCCTGATTTCATGATTAAAATAATAAAATCTAAAACGACCTGCGACTATACCTTGTATACTAATACTCTAGAGCAAACTATGCGTCAACCCCTTGGGAAATGCCATTCTGAATTTGGAATCAGCTCACAACTGTGGAGAATAATTTTCATATCTCATGTAAGAGTAAGGATCATTACCCGTGCTCGGGCGATTAGAAACATAATTCTCATCTGAACAGTAATGCTCTTGTCCGTGCGGAAGAGGGCCGTTAGGAGCCGATGGAGCCATCACTAGGACTGATGGTCTACTTTGGTAGCTATGAGTATTTGAAGGAGAACATCTTTCGATCTTGACATGATCGTAAGAGTAATCGCAAAGTTTTTCTTGGGGTGCACTATTTGCATCATCTGAGGAGTCTCCAGAGGAGCTCTGCATCACAACCGTTTGTTCTAAGGCTGCTTCTAGCCATCGGCGTTTTAGCTTTTCTGGCTTTCTACCGTATTCTCGAGAAGACACGGGTGTGAACAGGAGGGACTTTGCTTGACGCTGAACATTTGGTATGCTTGAGTCGGTGAGGACTTTGGCTGGAGATGCTGTCCGCGAAAAACTAATCCCAAATGACCGAGTTTTCTCTGGAGTCCGTGGCACATTTCTTCCTTTGAATCCATTGACCGGAGCTGATTTTATATAATTAGACGGTGTCATGTCCATATCCCTAGCTAGATTTTCATTATAAATCTGTCCTCCATGGTGAATGTAGGGCGATGACTGTTGTGAGCTTTCTTCGGACCCAATCGAATCTATGGATACGGACATGTTCTCTTGTTCATGATTTCTATCGATTCCTTTAACCTTCTTTGGCCTTGGTTTCCGAGCCTTTCCTGCTTCCTCTCGCTCTTTACGATACCTAAAACCATGAGGTAATCATGAGATGAGTGATTCAAATTCATCTAGTTTGTTAAGAACTTGTTACGAATTAGTTGAGGACTTACTTCTCAAGCCATTCTTGGATTCTATTTCCAGCACTGGTTTCACTGGAAAGGATAGGCTTGAGGACAAAGTCATTACTTCGTTTGAGAACCGCAGCTGGATGCGACGGGCAGTGTCTATTGGCGTGAGTAAATCTGACAGTGCATCTGGAAAAGTACAAGGTTAATTAAACTTCCACTCTCACATGATATTCCATGCCATTTCTTTCCATTTTATACAGCCACTAATTGCCTGGTAAACCTGAAGTGGATGCCGAAATCGAATTCAGAACTGATAATTTGACACAACTTACCCATCATGAGAGCAAATGAACGGCTTCTCCCCGGCATGTAACCTTTGATGAGTCTTTAGTTGGCCGCTCTGAGTGAAAGCTCTACTGCAATCCGGGAAGTCGCAAACGTATGGCTTTTCTCCGGTATGTGTCCGCAAATGGGCTTGAAGGGACTTTTCCCGAGGGAAAACCCTTGCGCAAAATTGACATTTAATGTTGCTCCGGGAAGAACTCCCTTGTATAATCAAGCTCATCACCAAATCCGATCTAGGTCTCCCTCGTCGTTTTTCACCATCCGAGTCTGGGCTCCGGGCACCACAAGCTACGGTATTGTTTGTCATTGTATCCATGTCAAAATTTTCTTCCCCCACTTCAGAACTGCTGCTGATATTGTCTTTTCTGGCACTCAGCCTTTCGTTGTCAGGGATTCCTTGAACCAGAAACTTGGTGTCCTCTCCCTCTTTCGCCTTGGCCGATTGACAGCAATTAGTCGTAGAATCAGCCATAACAATTTTCCGCTCACTTTTCATTGTCGTCACACACTATTTGCTTGATTGTCTCTAGGTTTATAGCCTCAAAAGGATTGCTGTCACGAACTGTCTAGATTGCTTTCTTGTTTCTTAATTTTATAATTTCTTTAACGCCTTTCTTTCCCCACATAAATTTGAGTAAATAACTAACTAATCCTGTCGCTCAAAGTATTTGTACTAATTAAACGTATTTATTACTTTACTATATTGCTTCAACCGCGTTAGTATTTGATTGTCCTGCCACGATTGAACTTTACCTACAACACCATTAATTAACTCTATCACCTTCTCTTCTTTTAATAGATTATCTTCCGCCTAACTTAATTTTTCTGTTAGTTTACATTAACTTCATGATTCCCCACGTCTCTAAAACCCATTCCGTGTTTCACAACTTAACTTAATTGATTTCCTCACATTTCCCTCCAAAGATTTCGTTACATGAAGCCTCTTTGATAAACGTTTAACGGGTTTCTAAAGCCTTGATCTGTATAAACTCTTAGTCACAATTGTATTCTTCCACCTGCGTTAACCATTGGATTTCCAGCCTATCGTCGGATAACATTCTAACTGAAATATCGTAAGATGAGTTAACTTTGCTTCTAACACACTTAACATTCCATAAATTCACAAGTTTTCCTCAAAAATGTAAGTGTTAATTTTATGGGGCGGCCCTTTGTTCTGTATCAAGTGTTATTTAAAGTACCAACGGAAATTTTCCTAATCCTTCTTAACCCTTGTTGGAATAATCTTAAATTCAGTTTTAAGTTACCTCGAAGGAAAAAACGTCTAAAGATTATAGTTAAAACAATCAAATTACAGTTGCCACTAATTCTCTTAAGGTTTAAATAAATGTAAATCTGATAAAATTTAAATACTGTATGTCTTTCAATGAAGCCCTTGAATGTTCAACTAGTTCGCTCCGCAGAAGACTGGGAATGATCCTTTAGGAGAATCTCTTAAGAGAAAACCGTCTTTGAAGGCACACAATGGCAATGCATCGGTATGGGAAAGCGCGGGATTCTGTCTTCCACCTGTCCGCATGCTTTATCTTCTTTTCCCTCCAAAGATAATTCAGCCAAGGAATCCGTAGCCAATCAGATCTCTCCTCCCCAAGGGCGCAATTCTAAACAATCATCTGGCATGTTAAAAACTTTTTATACACAACATGTACACACCTTCTCCCGCTCCTTCCAGTTCCTTTTGGTATGATAAAGAGTATGCTCGTTAAGCAGCTGTCCTCCGGGATGAGTCTGGCAGTTGAAGAATGTGGTAGAAACACATTGCCAGACAATGGAAAATTTTGTTCAAGCACAGATGGGCTAATTAACCGGTATTCCCTCCTCAAGGAAAGGACCTCAACAAACAAAACAGCCCTTGAACAATCCCACCAACTTCGGAAGGAAAGAAAAGTAAATACCTGCGAAAGTACCGCGGGAAACTTGCGACAGAAGAGATGAAATGTGGAATTTTTGTCGCATTATCTTACCTTCAGTTGATTTAAACTGTTACCTGAGGAACTTTTGGAAATTTCATTCACTACCTTGGAAATTTCTAAAAGGAGAAAAAAACCCTAGGGCAATATATTAATTCCGCACAGTTGCTTACCGCTCTTTTTACTGCATGCTTCCCATAAAGATGCAAAATGATGCTGCTACCTATGAATAAGACTTGATGATTTATTTAATTTTATAAAGCTTTCTGGTTATACTTAAATGTCACGGATGAATTCCTAACGGTGTTCGCCGTGTTGGGATGTTCTTAAGGGAACCTCATGTAACAGTAATAATAGACTGCATGTCTCATTTTGCCCTTAAATCCCTCCAACACGTTTCCCGCTCATTCCATCCGTCTTAAAGTACAAAGTTTAAGGGATTTAATTAAATCCCTCAAAAGGACCTATCAGTGCTTCAAAGAGGCACTTATCAGCTTGTATCTCTTTACATGTTATTTCAAAGCGTTCAATGTTAAATGAAAATCCATTTAACGATGATGATGAGACGAGACGATCCACGTGAAATATGTACATTTCCTGGTTGGAAGTTGTGGTTGTGTGACAACTTCAAAGTTCTCTTCCCCTGAACTCCTTCCAGCTTACAAAGCTTCTTCGTAGCAAACATTAGGGGGGGAGTATATGCTCAAGGTGCTCGACATCAACGCAGAGCTAAATTAAAATCACAATTTCAAAAGCTTGCAATCCTAATTATTTTAAAATTAACAAAAAATAATTTAGTATATAACTAGAGAATAGCTTTATTGCCACTAATGGTTTCCGTCGTCGTGGAGCATTAAATGAACCTGCAAAAGGCGATGGGCCATCTACCATAGGACGTCTACCGACTAGCTCCGAGTGGTTATGTTCCATATTTTTTCCATGAGAAACATGTGCGAGCACCTTACCTTATTAGGATGAACGTTTTCCACGATTTGACCAGCAGAGATTAGCTCGCCGATAGATGGCTCTTGATTCGGTCTCGCTTTAACGCCATCTCCTGTGGATTTGGCTAATCTGAGACAGCACACAAAACTTTTTCATTGTTTACATGCTCTTCCTCGTGCGCATTGTAGTCAAGGTTATCTGCGTAACAATTAGGAAACCAAGGTTTGTAAAATTATTGGCTTCTGCAACAGAATGCTTTGTCCACAAATCACCAAGAAAATATCCCTCCATTGATAGAGTTTCCATTTTTTGGCCGAATGACTTTAATTTTGTGATGGGGGAAGCAATGGAAGAATGTACAAGTAATAATAGGGTATTTTCGTGAAATATTCCCTCCTTACAGGTTACATGTTTTGGTAAACAAAAACAGGCTGGAAAGAATTGCAAAGATGAGATTCAATGCCGGTGTTATATAAATACATTTAAAGCATATAGCGAGGACTGAATTTGCAAGTAAACAGCTCCTTCGTATTAATAAGAGGGAAGGGTGGGTTGGTAAAGAAGATCTTTATTATTACAAAGGTTAAAACGTTAAAAAAGGTTGTTCCGTATTTACGTACATGAGGGATTCTCAAGTGGTGAACTCAACTGGCTAGTAGTAAGTATAGTAAGTAGTAAAATAAGGTGATTGGAAATAATATCATAGTAGGAGCCGTGTGTGCTCCTCCTTCCTGTACTTTTCTTATGGAAGCAAGGTTAAAAAAGAGTCGCAGTAAAGGCGTAAAGGTGTTTTTTTCTATCATTCAGAGGAGCCTGGAGGAGGAAGAAGGGGGGAATGGGGAAAGAGAAGAAGCAATATGGGAGGGAAGGAGCTGGTGGGGGGAAATATAGTGCGGAAGAGAAACATAGTCGTCTCTAGTGTGCCCAACAACCACCACCAAAAAGACAAGGGACATAGCACTATAGCCCTACACACTCACATTGCTACTATTGCTGGTAGCCGATATTTCCTTCTCTCTCATGCCTTTTTAGCCTGCTCCCATGATGATCCTTGGTCTGGTTCTGTTCTGTGGAGGCCAGGAGGCTGGGGCATATGTATAGCTTTGAGAATAGAGAGAGAGGGAGAGGGAAGACGAGCGGAGAGGAAGAGTGAGCGAGCACACCATTCCCTCCATCACGTTCACATGTCCCATGCATATTCCCCCATGCTGGGCAATAGAGAATCCTCCATACTCTCATCACCATCTCCACTCGCATCTCACCTCCGAATTCGCGGACTCATTAAATCTTAATTACAATTCAGCAAGCAGTTAATTTCATCACACTAATTCTCTCTCACATGCAGAAAGGAATGAGGAATTGACTCGGATCATCATCACTCGTAAGTTCCAATTTTAATTTAAAATAATAACGTTTTTAAAGTGTCGCCCTCGTCGCCTAACACGCTTCTTCCTATCCCATACCATTGTAAACTCCAAACTCATGCCTCCGTCCCCACCGTCCAATCCCCTAAATCTCTGTATATCCTATTTTTTGATTCCGGCGAATAACCCGACCAGGTAAAACTAGGATTTCCTTCAACTTTTACGGTATACGTTCGTAATTTCTCAATATCTCCCTCTGACTAACTACTTTTGCACAGAATTAGGAGCTGACTAACCACAATTATATCCGTCGGGGAGCTGAGTCCACAAGTTTTTAGTCTGGATAAAGCAGAGTTTTACTAGATTATGTTGTGCACTAGTCCTTGTATATTAACAAGAAATTACTTTGTGTTCTTGGTTATTCCTTCACGCGAAAGGCAGGGTCACGAAAAAGACGAGATAGCTGGGTTAGATAACTATATACATTTTCCTTCACTTTGTTCTTAGTTTGGTTATACTTCTTTTCCTCCTCTTTGTTACTCTTCCTAGTTATACTGGATGGTTAGTTTATAAATCCAAGCAGCTTAATACTTGAGGCTCAGCCTTCTCCATACAGTTCCTTCCATTGAGTCATAAGAGATACTACATGGGAACGTCGTATTTTCTGCTAACGTTAGACTTTTTGAAATTTAACTTATTCTGGCGAAACGTTTTCCTTCTTTTCTACTATAGTGAACAGAGTTTTCTCGTCAATAGAGATTTGGGGTAACTGTTTAAACTCATCATCAGGGTTACCTAGGGACATTCCCCACACGCCCGCTGGGAAGAGATCATGTGTTAGGGCTATTGTTGTTAAAAAACTCCTAGTATTGTAGTAGGATTGGAGAAGACGTTTTAGCTGTTGTGTGGCATGGGTAGAGGCTATTAACTTGGCTTCCCCAAGTTTCAAGGATTGCATTGTAGTCTGCTGCAACATTTGTCTGAATTTGCACGTATATTATATCTATCTTTCCTCCTATCTTGTAGAGTTCATGGGAGTTATCGGATCTTCAATGATTTCTCCGACTAGTTGCTTCGCCAGCAAATAATAGCCAGACCACCGCGTGTCGTCAGTCGAGCACCTCTACAACTTGCATCTAACTTGCAACCTAGAAATCCCTACATTCATTCAGGTGAGTTGTGAGCTATAATCTCGTTTTCTGTTCGCGCAATTGGCAGTTCTACAGTTTGCTCATTGTTATACTTACCACCTATTCATTGTTAGACCAGTGTAATTATTTGCGCTTAATTTCCGGGCAAATACCATGTATTGGCTTTGCCTTTAGTCGTGTCGTGAGCCCCAAAGAAGCGAGTTACATGCATGGGGCGTATCAGTCGAGGTTTGTATCGTCATTCATTTATATTTTTTCTAATTATTCCTAACGTCCAGGCGGGAATCAATTTATAACATCGAAAACCATGGAGAATCAGTACGGAATTGGAATCACCAATCGCTACTCCTTGTTCCTCAACAACGAGGATGACCCTGTCGAGGTTTTGAAGGCAACTGAGGGAGATAAGGATAAGAAGAAAGGAAAGATTGCCGAAAAGGAAAATCGGGGAAAGGATAGTGGTGATACTACACTGAGTCAGAGTAAGTAATATTTATTGATCACATAGTTTTTAGTTCATTGTTTTTTTTCGATTTTCACATATTAAACATCCCCTATGAAGAAAACCTTCCAACGTTGTTTGTTACAATAGAATCTTCGTAACATAACTCGATTTCCTTCAATTTGCAGAAACTGCTAATGTTACCGCACCTAACGCTTTTGCTGCCAGGAAAGGGATCCGCGACTCCAACAAAAGTGGCAATGATGCAAACAAGGCTAGCAACAAACCGGCCAACAACGGTAAGCAGAGATATAAATGAGTTCATGAAAAGTAGTGCCCGTTGAATAGGACGAATGAATTGTCTTCATGCTCATGTGATGTCTGTAGGTGTCGTCGGACGACCTAATCGAAACCCACGACCTCCCGGTGGCCAGGATCAGCGCAACGTTAAGTTCGGCGAAGAGGAACGAGAGGATCGTAACAACCGCAAGAACTTGAGTAGAGAGGACTCTGGAAGGTAATTCAGTTAAAAGGTTAATATTAATGTTATTTACAACATATCCTTTACAACTTCGATTAATCCTATTATGTTGTTATCTAGGGAACCGAGACCTGATGGGGAATACAATCGTGGTGGCCCCAGACCACCTCGGGGCCAGTTCAACAACAGGTCAAGGGGAGCCCCAGGTGGTCGTGGCGGTGGTGGTGGCGGGCGAGGTGCTCCAGCTGGACCTGCAGGTCCCGGTGTACCAGGAAGGAAAAGGGAATTCGATCGTCAATCCGGATCCGACAAGAGGTTTGTACCTATAATCGTTCCACATCATTTTGGGATCGTATCTGTTTTGCATGTCACTAATAGAAAAACACAATCGTTAGCAGTGGTGTAAAGGCCGTCGATAAAAGGGATGGAGCGGGATCCAGAAACTGGGGAACGTATAAGGATGATATCGAGTAAGTTAATGTCGCACCCTTTTTTGGGGGGAGGGGGTTAACATTTTACCAATGAAGTGACACGTTGTGACTCGAATTTTTAATTGTGTAGTGACGCTAGCGCTACGGGAGCCCCTGACGAAACCATGGAAGAAAAGCCCGAGATCCCTGGAGCCACTGATGCTGTGTAAGTTACCCGGAATAATGCTTCTAAGATAATAGTGGCAGAGCTTAAATGCAAGGTTCTACAATCGTTAACTTTGTTCATAGTGAATCCACTGAAGACAAGCCTGAGCAAAGCGAGGCTGAAACTGCCGAGCCTCCAGTTGAAGAAGGTCCTAAGCTTATGACCTTGGACGAGTGGAAAGCTATGCAGGTAAGGACTCTCAAATTCTGCTTGATTCTTGACTCACCCACAAATACACAGCTGCACTAATATTTATTTCCACAGCAACCTCGTCAAAAACCCGTCTTTAACCTAAGAAAAGCTGGTGAAGGAGAAGATCAGACGCAATGGAAGAAAATGATTTTAAAGAAGAAGGAGAAAGAAGAACACAGTGGCGGTGAGGAAGAGGAATATGAGGAGGTATATGACGCCGCAAGTTATCGTTTAAATCCAAACTGACAATAAATTCACGCTTTTTTCAAGTTAATAATACATGCATTGATTGAACTATATATTTGATATTAGGATGAACAATATGATTGTCCACAACGAGCCGGACGTCAGAAGCAGGTATTGGAAATCGATTTTCACTTCGCTGACTCCAGACGAGGAGGTGGAGGAAGCAGAGGTGGTAGAGGGGGTGGTGGTCGCGGAGGGCCAGGAGGCGTCGGTGGCAGACCCGAAGCTGGTGCCGGAGAAAGGCGTGAACGTGGACCTCGTCCTCCCCGGAATAATAGTGGCAACGGCAATGGCAACGGAACTCCAGGAACGGCGGCTGCTCCAGGTGGATTTAAGAACAATAGAACCGGTCGCTTCGGAAACCGTCATGATGTAAGTTCCGTGGCTTTGTAAAAATTGCATTATTATAGGCGATTGATCAAGGAGAAGGAATCGCATTCGAGGAAATTTCTAATAACAGTACTTGATATTACAGGCACCCAGATCGCAGACTGCTCCTAAAGTGGATGACGTCAATGATTTCCCATCTCTTGGCTAAGTCTGCGTAGTTGAATATTTTTATTTAATAATAAGTAAGATAAACATGTGCTGTCATAGTGGATTTGAGTAACTTTTTTGATCTGGAGGCTTGATTGTTAAAAATCTCCGAATTCGGAAAGATTTTATTTCGAACTTTATCGTGGTATTACCTTTACTTTGTTGGGTTTAATCGCGGTGAAGGCATACATTTTGTGCACGCATTAAGGCCTATTCACACTGTTAACATCCTCTTGTCCGCGCTGTAGAAATTGAATATCTTGTAGGTTGAGTTTTGAAATTAACTTAGTAGTTTAATCACAGATATAAGAGATATGGTAAATGCAAACGCAGCCGCAGAACAGAAAATATAAGGTACACAAGAAATTAATGGGAAATCCAAGCTATGTCAGCGTTTAGTGGGCCTTCAGGTTCTTTTCGTTTCTATGGATGGAAGCAGTATAGTAGTTTATATTCTGATACCATCATATAACAGTTATTATCAGTTTTATGAACGACACAGCTTAAGCGTGTTTTTGAGTTACCTTGCAGTTGCATTTAAGGGAGTTTGTAATTGGTATATTTTAATCGTGAGCATTTCCTGTCATCAGTTTACTAAATCTTGAACTTTCTGTATGTACTTGGAGTAGAAACAGGTTAGATTGGAGTTGCGTTTAAAGGAAACCGTGTATGTGGTACCCTTTTCTCTTTAAGTGGTCGCATGTTGGAAGCGAGCACCCAATTAGCCAACGTAAGCTACTAATAGACCAGTTTCTTTTCTTCGAGTTTGAATGATTTTAGATGTTTAAGGCAGGGTTATATGTTTCGGTTCCACACATAAACAGGAAAGCGATGTGTTGACTTCTATTTGAATTTTGCTAGAAGCAGATAATATTCGAAAATTATATGCATCTTGAAGGCAAATCGTTGCTTAACATTTTGCGGGAACGGTGCATGTAGTTTAAGCAATGCGGTAGTGTAAGCGTGTAGGTGATTTTAACTGAAAGTATTTGTACGTACCACCTGGCTTTGAATGTTTTACGTCTAATGGTATTCAAGACGTTCTACCCCCAGTGTGCTTATCTTTACTTCTAGAACCTGTGTTTCGAAAGCTAGGATTGAAGTAATCTAGAGACTGTGAACTTTACCGGTACGAAGGGTTACATCGTAACTGATATTTTACTCGTGTGGATATTAAGTTTGATTAAGGAATGTGACTTCAAGTAAATGTACGTAGAGGAATAATTTGTTCTTAAGGTTGCGTTGTCGGGAACTCAGATTACTGCATTGTATTCGTACAATTACGCGTGTTGCGTTGTAAACTGTCATCAATTCGTTTTGATTTTGATTCAGAAATTAAGTGTACTTAATTGAATAATTTTCAACCACACTCGAGAGATTTGGATGACAAATATGTATTGGCATCACCTGCGCTCCAATCTGAATTGCGATCGTGTAGTTAGTCACGCGTCTAATAGCCGGATGCTGATCATATAAGATACACAGCTAATACATATAAAGTTGTATGATATCTGTGTGCATTTCATTACTTACGTACATCGGGAATTAAATGATACTACTATGAGTAACGGAGAAATGAGCTGTCAATAATTAATTTTTTATCGTCGAACTGCACATAGGAAAAGAAATGCTCAAAGGTATGACGTAACCGAACTGCAATACGGTGTATGCTGGATTAATGTGCACCGGTGATGACTAGCACGAGTCCGACTAAAGCACTTATTTTCCAACGCAGTGTAGTTGCTGTACATCTAGGCATACAAACATGAAATTTTATTAATTCCTTAAAACCCTTAGATGTAGCCCTCATTCAGTCCCACCGTTTTATGATGATACGATACAACAAAATACTTCATAAGGCAAAGTTCTTGTAACAATAAGAAGTAAGGCAGCGGAAGTGTGCACTTGGAAGAGTGCGAATGCTAACGTTAAAAATAAATTAATAGTCACCGCTGCCGTCTGACTCCGATAGGACTTGATTACTGGCGTTAAGTAAAGCTTGATGCACTGACTCAATCTCAGATTCTGTTAGTAAGCGATTTATAACGATTCTAATGCTTGGTGGTAGTAGTGTATGTTCCTCTTCTTCTAAGTAAACGGGCATGACAAGGGCAATACGCGCTTCTTTCTTCACCTAAGATCGACATCACAAATGATAAAACGATTCTAGCCAATATTTTGATGATCATCCAAGCTTTGCACTACTATTGCTACTACTTACGTAAGATAAGATGGCCACAAGTTTTTCCTTATCCGCATTCCGAGAACCAAAAGACTGAGAAAGCATTAAATGTTTGACAGGAGAAAGTTCATGTCCATTTAGCTTGAACTTGTGAAGAGAGTTTAATTTTCTGCAAACCATATAAAAATTATGCATAACATAGTCAACATCACATTTTCACACACTGAATAGAGCGCAGCTACAATTTGTGCAGCACTATGATACAATTGAGAAATCCCTCTTGAATTCACTTGACAAACAAGTGTCTCAGAGCACGCTGGATTTGTGATCTTACCGTGTGAATAGGACACACTTTTCCTGCAATTCTTGAGCATACTGTGGATTTTGTTCAAGAAGACGTATGGCTTGGATGCCTGCACCTGCCAGCATTGGCGGCAGTGACGCAGAAAAGCAGTAGCCTAGAAATGAATAACAGAGTCCGCGTAAGTAAGAAATAGATTTTTTTTACAGAACTGGACGTCTTGTTTTCTGTCAAATGCTTACCAAGCCCCGATATCCGCTGATGATCTACCACAAAAGAAGGGCCAACAATAAAACCACCGAAACTCCCCAACGCATGTTCAAGATTTCCGCTAATGAAGTCGATATGTTCAAGCTACGTAGAAAAAAAGTAAATTCACTTGAAAAAACAGCACTATTGTACCACTGGAACGTCCGAACTCAAAAATGCAATTTCCGGAGCATTAATACTTACTGGAATGTTTAAGTACTCCGTAATTCCACGACCTGTGTTCCCAAGTGTGCCGAATGACACGCTTTCATCAACAAATAAGCGCACTTTGTGTTCTACACACAGTTCGGCAATTTCGTTTAAGGCGCACAATGTGCCAGTTTTAGAATATATGCCTTCCACAACACAGAATCTACGGATAGAAGACGCTTTAGCAGGATGCTGAAATGAAATAAACGACCCCAGATTAAAACCCACAACCATTACCAGAACTGTTTGAATCATCGGGACGTTTCTTACCCTCACATCCGCCACCTTTTGTATATCCAGTAATCGTTTCAAGTCTTGGACATCGTTGTGCTTAAAGAACTTGATGTTACTTCGGGAGGCTATCAAACCTCGTTGAATGGCAAAATTGACATGCTCATCTCTGAAAAAAACAAAGAGGTTCATAAAGCCCAAGTGATTAAATTAGACCTGTTAACGAATCCTCAAAGTATCAGTGTCCTTACGCAAATATCACATCCCCTCGTTTAGCATAGGATGGGATTGCACTGGAAACCGCAGCAAAAGAGAAGGAGTACAGAGCAGTTTCCTCGAGATTCAAAAACTTGGCAATATTTTCTTCCAGTTCCAAATGCACATCTAGATGCAAGAATTAAAACAATTCATCCCCATAATTCCTTTCTGGTGCTCGTAGTTTTAGGAAAAGCCCCAAATGTCTTACCGACAGTACCGTAGAAACCACGGGGTCCGCATGACCCAACACCGTACTGTTTAATGCATCGCTCAGTTTCTGCTCGTATTGAAGGCTCTTCTACAAATCCCAAGTAGTTGTGAGTAGCCAAGTTCAGATACTTAACACCGTCAATCTCAATGTATTTTCCAGCAGGTCCCTCAATCTGTCCAATGTCCCAAGTTGGAGCAATACTCATTTCTTTGCTCTTCTTAGAGTCAGATTCAGGATAGTGGACTAAGGGTTTCGGTTGGAAGTAATCAAGTATCTGCTGCTCTTCCTGTTATAATAATGCAACGGTACACATTATAATACTGTCCACGTTTGTTTACTTTGTTGAGCAGGCCCGCATGTGACACAATCACGTACCTCTGGTTTTAAGGGCTGTCCTTCAGCAGGATTCTTTTTCTCTCTTCGTAGGAGCCAAAACACCCACATTAGTAACACACTTTCCAAAAATAAATGATACAAAGGAGCCTGGAATCAATAAAAAACGCATAATTTAACTGTCATTAAAATCACGGATCTATACCCAGATTTTCTTGAATCAAACTGCGCTACCTCGAGTATTGACTCATAAAGTGCGGCACCCGACACGCCCAACATCTTCGCTTCTTAAGATATTCCGAAATGCCTCAAAAGGGTTCCTGTCATTCAAACTCTAAACTGTGCTGACTGTGCACTAGCACAGTTATCCGTAACTTTTACTGTCGCAAAACTCGCAATGAAATGAGACAGCGCACAAGACGGCTACGAATCATCAATAATATAAAGAGTAGAACTAACGGACTCAAATTATGATCACTATCGACAAGCTCTTCAAGTGTGCTCAACCTATTACCGAGCGCGTAACCCTCAGTCAGACGTCACTCCATCTACATTCGTCTAAAGTCCTGATAATTACATAAATCCGCCCTTATCAGGAATTTAATCATTTTTACTTTTTAGCAGTCTGTATAAGCTCCGCATGTGCTCAATAAAACTCTCAGCCAACTTTAGTGCACAACCTACCTATGCATGCATACTCTGCACTGCTTTAAACTGGCGTATATAATGCAATCTAAACGGGTATATCTGACTTGGTTATACTATGTACTATACATGGGAGATGCATATATGCATACTTAACATGCACTGCACATTCAACAATAACGAGAAATCCGACGTTGTCGACGGTGCACGGCCCGGCTCCCTAAATAAAGAGGTGCGATAAGGTACCTCACGCTACGTCGGGCGGAGGTAGCCAAAGTACGAAATTTAGGTAGGCTCATCCGGTGTAGGTGGAGGTACCTTGGATTTGAAAGAGACGGTAGACGCATGGAAGGGAGCGTCACCTACCCTCGGGAAAGGTACCTTGGACTAGGCGCTGGTAAGATAGAGGAGAGGAGCGTTGGAGTGGGTATGCGCAGCTCTACGGGCGGAGAATATCCTACGATACATTGCTTTCAAGTGGTTCACGCTCTCTTGTTTTTGTATAGCTTGGACTAGCTTGCGGAGCTATAGATTGGATTACCCTTGAATGCCGTAGGTGAAGGTGAGTCGTCACAATGTAGCTTGCGGTACCCTGAAAATGGATAAGTGAGTATACCTTCCTCGGATGTACGTTGATGTATCATGATAGCAGATACGTGCAGATAGGTTCCTGGGAGGTACTTTGATATACCTGGTGCGGGGGTACCTTACTGTACCCTGAAAGCACCTATACGCGTATACCTTCCGGTGGTATATATGCAGGTAGCTTGATTAAAGGTATGTCCGTGTACCTGCGTTGGATGTAGCTGCATATAGCTTTGAAAAAGGTATCCGAAGGTACATAATTTGCAATAAACTGGAATGATATTTATTACAATAATAGCTGTTAGTGGATAGTTAAAAATTAAAATCTTAATTAAATATTATGGTTACATTGTTGCATGATAATAAAATAACAAAGTTTTCAATGGGTTATTAAAGTTTTGTAAATGACATTTTGGAACATTGTACCATTGCTAAAATCTAGATAAAATTTAAATGACAATGCTAGTAATGATTTGAACATGTGTGGGATTTAAAGCCCTATGCAGGATGACAAATTTATATGATGCGTAAAATTAAAGCACTTAGCATAAGCAGGACACAATGGTTGAAAGAAGTTGAAATTGGTCACACAATCGATGCAAGGATCTACTTGATAGATGCTCAAAGCTGTAAGGTACGCAGAAAGTTATTCTTGACTGCCACTCGAAGAACTATTCTCTGCACTATCACTAGAAGCATCGGCACTCGAACCTGGAGAAGCACTTTTACGACGACGTTTACCAAGTTTTGCTTGGTCTTGAGGTGAAACAGATAATTCTTGGATCAATCCTTGTTCTTTAGCCTGTTCCCTGATATTCCCCAAGACGGTACCAATGTAGCCCTTCATGACTCCTGCGACAGGATCACTCCAGGTGGTGTCTTTTTTAACAGTAGGTAGCCAGGTTTCCTTCAAATAAACTACAGCATATGTGTTTGGTTAGTATATTTCCTCAACCTCATAGTTTTAGCAGTTTCTTAAGAATGATGTATGATAATTGATGAACTTACCAAGAATAGCTTGTTCGATTTCTTCGGGTAATAATTTAGCTGCAGGGTACTTTTCAACGGTATTTCCTTGGAGTGATCTGAAGAAAAGTCCGATAACCTTATAATCGTGGTCGTAAATATATGTTAGCAGCTCCTTGATGAGCGATCTTGGAGACTTCAGACCTAGTAGCATTTTAGCAGTTCCGGGCGGAACCTTTAAAGAGTATTCTTCCCCGCCGACAAGAGTGACTGTGGAGAGGACCTGGAAAACCATTCAAGCTCCCGTGAGTCCAATGATGTTTTTCAAATCATAGGTGATACTTAATAGCTAAGACTACGCTGGACAACACAGTGATGACGCCATAATTAATGCATATGTCAAGTCAAGCTCAATACTACCGAATCACTTACAACTAATGAACGCTGCAAATCATCATCTCTGACATGTTCAGAGGCAGATGAGAGCCCTGCTTGAGAAGAAGCGCCCGATATATTTTGAGTAGCCAATCCTGAGCAAAAGAATCAGGCAAATGAATCATGGTTAGAGGCAAAAACTGTAATCCACAAGAAAAATGTTTGTTATAGATAAGTCGGGTGTCAAAAAATCGGTGCATGCTTACTATCCATGATTTTGTCCAAGAAGAGTTCAAAACTGGCCTCAATAGTAGCTTTAATGAAAGGAGCCATAGCCGGCTGGGACACTTTCACAGCTGCCTCAATAATTTCCGTTGCTGTTTTTCCATCGATTTTGGGAAGCACAGAAACCAAATCTGCTTCATTGAACTGCAAATAAGAAAGGTGTTAATTGAAATAAAAAAATTATGCCAACTATCCCGATCGAGTCAGCTAACGTTAATTACTGCAATTGGCAATTTTTGCACTGCCTATAATGTTACTTTGTTGATTATAACAGGAATTAAATATTGCTGCAAGAAATTTTCCTGTAAACATGAAGTTTAATTAGGAATTGGCAAATTACTACAGTTAAAATGTTTTGCTACAGATACCGTTGATTTTGTGAGAAGTAAGATCCCAGGGCTTATGTGATTCAAAATATAAATTCTTACCGTTAGATCAGACATTTTGATTACACTTCACTCACTGCCAACAAATACACTGTAACCAGTTAAGTGTAGCCGATTTTAAAGGCTGAATTATAACAATTTAAATAAAGTTAAATAATAGCTGTTACGGAATGCGTCTTTCTGGTACGGAGAGATGCATGGGACTGAGACATCTTTTGCTGTCCATCCGCTAGGGCTGCCAGTTACGCCGAGGACAATGCTAAAGAAATGTAGAGCATGCCTTGCAAATGTGGCGCTGTAGTCAATGTAATATAATAAGCATGGGATACGTCTATAAGCGACGTCCTTTCTTAAAATGTGCTCGAATAGATGCTACGAGGTTTACCAGTCTTTGAGCTAGCTACGAGACGTTATTCCTAGGATAGCTCTCCTGCATAGCAGAACGACAATCGCAAAAACCGCCAAGTCTTTTTACGTCTTCTATATGCTTTCTTAGACAATGTGTCATTTATCCACTTCAATTGTGCATCGTAACGATAATATTCAACTGTGAAATTTAGAAACTTTAAATTTTAACTGCTTTTCTTGTGACAGTTTTTGGAAAAACATCACAAATAAATTTGAGAAGAATATTGCTACCAAGGATGGGGTTACTTGAAGCGGCAAGATTTTGTTGAATTAACATACCGCGCTTGAAAAAATTAATAGGATAAGTAAAGGGTTGCATTGATTTAGAATACAAAAATACTGAATTTAATCTTTTGATTAGATTCCCCGTTTAGAAATGGACGACCTAGTGGCTAAGGATGATTTTATCGATGAGGCCGAAGAGGAAATTTTTAATCAAGAGGAGGATGAAAATGAGGAAATGGAGGACAGCTCGGAAGATGAGTTTGGTGAACAAGATGCAGCAGCAAATGATTTTTTTTCCATCCCGGAAGATTATCGTGGCCCACGCCAAACATTCGTTGCCATGGATTACGAAGCTGCAGTGGCGTATGCAAAAACTTGCTGCGAAGCTTATGATATAGTTCAGCCTGCTGTGTTTGATCCAAGCACTGCAAATTGGGTAGCGGAAACGTTTGTCGATTCGGTAAGTAATATTCTGCTATTCTGCCCAAATTCATTGCATCATCTCGAGAGAGAATGACCAAATTATAATAAGGTTTTTTATTTCAGCAATGCGGGCTTGCTGAATCGGTTTTTTTGTCACCAAATGATGTCGGCCAGTACAGCTATTTCGATAACGCTGGCGAAACTGATGAAGATATTGAAATCGGGATTGTTACTGAGCCTCGGGAAAATGAACGGCGGGTCCTAGATTGTTTCCAAGTTCATGGAATACCAGTAAGTTTAATTTTATTCGTAGCAGATTTTTTTGATCCAAACTTGTACAATGCAAGTTATTCATTTTGATTTCGGTTTTTGCAGGAGGAAGTGCACAAGTTGTATATGCCGTATCGTTGGGAAACTTACAATTTGATTTATCACTTTTTAGTTTCAACCAAATTTTATCATCACATCGCCTCCCCCTATTTCATTATGAATAGCATTTTTTAAAATACTTATTGCAGCTATACGCTTCATTTATCCAGGATGGATTGTGAAGCAATAGAAATGACAGCTGTTTGTTATTGCCTGTTTTTTAAACTTATATCCTTAACGGGCATAACAGGGCATGATCCTAGTTAATTCACATTATGAAGTAGTTATTTATAAAGTATTATCCAATTTAGACGTTATGTCAAGTATTTGCCTAAATTACTGCAAGTGTTTTTAATAATTTTATTTATGTAGCAGATTCATGATTTGTCCTACGTAGTGACGCTTTTCTCGTACCACAAATCATCAGTATTAATCATAATAGCTCAGCTAATTGCTTTATTAAACACTAATAAGACCTGACAAAAGTGAATTTCATGTGTTTACCATTTAGATTGAGAAACATAAATTAGTTTCTGTTAGCTGTTTGCGGCAGGATTTTCACGGCTATGCACACACTTCTCGCATTTAAATTTGCACTATTTATATGAAGTCAACATATATAATGCATGTGCATTCAAGCTGTGTAGGAGCAGCAAGCGGTTCGCTTTATCCCAGCATCTGGATAAACACACGCATTTGCGATTGATACGTTGGACGGCTTAGACTGAGTTAGAAGAGCTGCGTGAAAGTATTATTTCTTTGTCCTAGAGTGCATTGAAAAGCTAATTACTGTTGAATAGTTTTTTGATAATTAACAATTCGTAACGATTTGTTTAGCAATAGTACAGCAGAGATGCCTTTCAAGATGCCTTACTGGTGAGTATAACAATTATATTATAACCAAATTCGTTTGTTATTATCGAAGTTACTATTATTTCTACATGTATTACGTATCAGCACACGAATATTTGATGTCACGTAAAGTGTAGAAGTGGTTAATTCACGATAATAGTTAATTATAATAAAGATGCAACGTAACAATTGCGTTAAATTAGCCTGTAATATTGTAAAAAAACTGTGAGTGAATAAGTTTGATTTTTACAGCTCAGCTTACAAGCACCAACGTCGCACCATTGGCACTGGTGGAGTAGACAGATACAAGTACGTTAATCAAGACCCGTCATATGTGGATGTTATAACCGAATTTATGAAAATTTCAAAAGATTACGATGGTCCCACTCAAGAATTTGTGGGTTTGAATTACACGGCTACTGCTACATACAGCAAGCGTATTTGTGCCATTTATAAATGGGAGCAACCCGCAACATTCTGTCCGAATACGGCTATCTGGAAAACAACTTATTTCTATGAAACAGTGAGTGACTGAACCAGTATTTGGTATTTTTAATTTACAATTAATCTTAACTAGGAATACATGACAAAGTATACTAATTAAAATTTTCATTATTATTATAAGATGCCTTGGAAATCGGTCATTTGTACCGGAAATCCTGAACAAGCAGCCTTGGATCATTATGCAAACAGTATTTCGGACTTCTTGATGGATTGTTTCATCGTCAGTGCTCATCGTCGGAATGAAGAGCGAGTTATGGAATATTTCGATGAGCATGGCGTGCCTGTAAGTTAAGTCATTTAAAACGTACTCAATTAATGTGCGTGGTTTTAACGAAGTGACTATGTATGAGCTTCCTAAATTATATTTCGTAGAAGAATGTAAGCTCTCTTGTGACTCCAAACCGGTGGGAATCTTATCACATATATCACCATCTGATAACAATGAAACGTATTCACCATTTTGCAGACCCGTTCTTTGTTTTAACAAAAGCTGAATAATGAAAATGGATGGATCATTACGGCTAAGGGGTCTTCTATAACAGCTGGCGTTTTGGTTCCTTATGGTTATCTCTATGAGTTATCATTATCGTATTGTTAAAATATGCTTTTTCGTCCTCTTTATCAAATTGTATTACGTTTACCAAATTTACTATGTTTCTGTCATTCATTATTATAGATTGGTTATGAATTCTTATATTACTAAACAGCTACTTGAAATTCAACTAGTGTATTTTATTTGCACTATAAAAACTGCGACACTACATAGCTAATTATTTCTCTTATATAAATAATTCATGTCTGCGAATTTAACTGAATATATTGGTCAACAATAAAACACGAATTAATACCACGATCCACAAACCAAAAATGATGCATACTAGTAGCTACAATATAAGTCAAATCAATCAGTTTACGTCTTTATAGCTGAAAATTACAATTAGTTCAAAGTACCGCTACCAGATAACATGCTGCCGAAATTTAACTAGCCATTTCATACTAAGCTATCACCCCAAATCGAAAAATATCCAGATTTCCAGCAGTCACAATCAAAACCAAAAATGATTGATTATATGAAACCAAATTTCTCGTCGACACGCATAAACTCGACGTTACAATTGGCCGAGCGGCCATAAAAGGCTGTATGTAACTATATGTTTGCGTAATGGAATAAAAATCAAAACTATAAGTGTTAAAAATTAATTAACTGAGCACAATACAACATAATGTTACATGTCATTGGAAACACCGAACTTTGATTAACAATGTTGCATATTTCAATTTTGGGGCAATTCGAAAAAATTCCGAGCAATTTAACGTTTAAAAAATTGAAAAAACCATGATTTTATTCATCAGAAGTACGACCTTGCCGACAATCGCAGACCTGGGGTTCAATTGGTCCTGGGGCCAGACTCAAGCTGTATGTATTCCTTTATAAACTTAACAGACAAAAATTGCTATACTTGAGATGTTAATTACAAATTATTTGAGCTAATTTTTACAATAGTGCATATGCCATTGGATTCGCGAATCTTCATTTTATAATACTGGATTTTTAAAACTCGCGACAATTCGAAAAAAATTTGAGAATATTAGCCTTAAACTTTTTGTGGATCTTTTAACAATTTACTAGCTGAGGCGTCAGATAAAATTTTTATTACAGGCTTAAGGATACATCTACGCAATCTCGCACGCAGGAAAACGTTTAAAAGATTCAGTTCAGAATTAGAGGACGTCATGGAATTAACAACAGCTATAGAGCAGTTAAAGGATTTTAATTTATTCCTCCTTTGTTAATGCTCCACGGTTAAGGCTAGCCTATAACACTATAACAGCAGTTGGATCTGGACGTCTAAATTATTGTAAGAACATGCTTCTATAATGCATCTAGTAAGTATAACTACCTCCTAAGAGTTATGCAAAACATTAGAAGCTTTAAGTTTTCATGACTTGTTCCAGTGCATTTTCATAATCCAAGCGGATCGAATGGAGTATAGTGGCTTGATCAGATGATGGAACGGTAACTTGGCCCTTTCGGCGTTTCTGTGTGAAACTGTTCGGGATTTTTCTCTGGAGGCTCAAGCACACACCTTGCTTCATGAAATCCCGAATCCAAAACAAGCAAAATAAGCCCATTTCTGATCAGCAGGGATTTAATAAGGGGGCAAGAAAAACGGCATGTACTGTCTCATTCAAGGAAAAAGCCGTTCAATTGTAAAACAATGGGGAGAAAGTTTACAACAACAGAATCCCGTAGATCCCATATGCTTCTTCACACCAAAGAAAAGCCATATCCATGCCAATTTTGCCGCAAGCGGTTCACTAAAAAAGCGTATCTCAATAACCATATCATTTCTCATGTCGGTAAGCTGTCATAGCGTTTAAGTTACATGTTTACGTTTAAACAACAATATTCACATTTCATGATTTGTAACAGGTAAAGAACGTTTTCCTTGTTATTATTGCGAAAAACGCTTTGTGCAAACCATTGTCCCTGGAAACGCATTTGCGAACGCACTCGAACAATCGTCCGTATGGCTGATACCAATGCCTTCGAGCTTTCTCGTATAAAAAGGATTTAATCCGGCACTTAAGGATTCACTCGGGTAAGCGCAGCTACTTAACTCGGCCTTAAATCTAATACATTTTAATATGTTAAGAGCAGATCCATAAGCTACAGTTTTTTTTGCAGGAGAGCGTCCTTTCAAGTGCAGCTTTTGTGACACAGCTTTCTTCCGTAAAGATCACTTGGAAAGACATCTTCGAAACATTCATAAGACACCGAAGGAGCTCGCCAAAACTCTCTGCAATGAAGTGCAATTACAATCCGTAGGTGAGCAAATGAAAGCTGTAAAGAAGAAGGCTGTAAATACAAGTGTGGAGAATAATGGTATGCCCAAGATGGATGAAATTCACACCCTCGATACTCCCCTAATTCCCTCGGATAAAGATGGCTCAATAATTCATGAACCATCGGAATTAGCCATGCAAGAGGTCGAGCATGCATCGTATGAACCTACATTTGTTTTGGCTACAAGTGCGGAGCTTTTCGAATTTGAATATTGTAGTGCGATTCCCGATGGTGTGCAGGGTAGTCCAATGTTTAATCCAGAAGATCAAGAAGTCCCGGAACCGGATAAAGAGTAATTTTTACACCGGTTTCTGCAAATGTCATGAGTGCATGTTTATTCTAACAACACTACCGCAACTAACAAATCTGCGTCATAATATAAAAAAGACTGCTGACTTTGCTAATTTGCATCATTGGTAGCAGTATTGAACAGTTGCTTGTATCCAAATTGTGAATATTTCGATAAGGTCGAATATATTTTGGTATTTTCATCTTCTGGAGACTCACGGGTAGCAATAGAAAGAGTAGTATCATTCTTAATCGTTGATTTAGCAGCTGTGTTACCGTAGTTGTCTTCTAGATGAACCATGAACCACTCAATAAAAGCGAAACAAGCGTCGTGTAAGATCTTGTACTCTTGGATCTTTAAACCAGGTCTTCTACAAGAAAGAACATCAGCACTGATTTCCACCAAATGATTTGCCGACACGATCGTCTGAGTGTCCTAAAAAGAACATAATCCATTAATTACTGCTCATAAGTTTCAATCTCTTCAAAGTGTTCAAGTGTTCAATGAAAATGCCACTGTACCTCAATTGATTCATCAAATGAAGTAGAATCAGAATCCGGAGATTCATAATTCGTGGCATCCGAATCCAAAGTAGCAGTAGGTGACAACGTAGAAATTCCATCAAAACAGTTTTTCTACACAAAAAAATAACCAAGCCTTACTTACTGCTGTTGCTTAATAATGGTTCGTCTGTAACTAAATAAACTAGATTCTACGATTCAACTTACGGTTTTGCATTCCAGCCCTTTATCAGGTTGATACGGTCTGTCGACAACCAATTCGGAATCGGTCAAATTGTTCTCCACCTGGGTGAAATTCTTCCAAAGGTCATAAACAATACACGGCTGTGAACTAGACTAGCAAAGAAATTTTGGATGATCAACAAAAGATGAAGCAATCGAAGACAACAGTCAGGAAACAAATCATAATTAAAAACTATAATGGATACTATTTTTAATTTAAAATATAAATGAAGTACCTCCTTAGAATGGAACTTATCGTTAGCTTCCATAATGACGATGTAGTTAATAAAAATTGCAATAGTATCTTAATCAATAGCATTTATAATAATTAATTTTCACTGAAGTTTAATTGGCACATAAAATACCTTTTGTCCAAATGTAGCACTATTCACCTCGCAGTGTACATACGTCCAGCTGAGTTCTCTTACTAGAATGTGATATCTGTATTTCCTTACCGACGACTCACCCCATTCCGTACTAATTGCCTTTAAACGTTAATTAAAATTAAACTGAGCTGAGTCAGGCTTTGATATTATTATCATCGCAAAGACCAAGTTGTCCTCTACATATAGGTGCAATCCATTTTCGCGTCAATTCGAAAAAGTTTTGAGATATTTCGAGTTGAATTATATTCTTGAAGAAACTGTAAATGTACATTCATAGCTGTCACTCAGTATTCACACCTCACAGTTTTGTCAACAGAGGCCTGGAATACTTTTAGATGCTTTATTTGTTCATTGCGAAGTGAATTGAAACTTGTTAAAATTAACTAATAATGGGGAAAAATTGTGAAAAACCCGACTGTAAATAGTAAATATATTTTTGTTCACTAGATTGCAACTTCAACCGCTAGGTCAACGATTCGAAATGAACAAGACCAGCCTTCTAAATCGGATGAACATCTATCAGATTTGAACCTAATTCGTTCCAGCATTCAACAGTCGTCCCAATCTGAATGTAGTAGCAGTTGTGGGAAAACTGCTTGGGTACACGGTACAGAAGATTTGCCGGAAGCTCAAAACGATGGTGTGGCGGATTTCATGTTCGAAGAATCTGAACTCTTTGAAGCAGTCGGCAGTTCGTTGCCTCCCCAAGGACTTGTCCGAGAATATGACCCCACTGGTAAGCAGCAAAGATTTGTGACATCCAAAAGATGAATTGTAAGAATTGGTTTGACATATATGCTGTTACAGACACCATTTCATCAGTGACGGCAAGTATTTCGGAATTCCTAGCTCAAGATGCAGTGAGTAACAAAGATGTTGATGTCGCAGCTCCGAAGATCAGAAAACCATCTATTAAAAAGAAAACTTCGCCAGCAGTGAAAGCTTGCCACCAGTTTACCCAAAAGCATAACCTCACGGATACCGCTACTATGCATTTATTACAGCAGTTTGAGAAGATTCGGATGGGTGAGATAGAAATTCAAGCTGGAGATATTCCGAGTCGGATTGAAACTTACCATAAACAAATAGGAGGACTAGATGCAATCCATACGGAAATCCATTGGAAGTGCCGTACTTGTAACAGAATGCAAAAGACAGAATTCAAGAATCATCTTGGTTCTCTGCAGTGCTGCGGATCGCATGCGAAGCACACGGATTCGCATTTCTTTGTGTTGAGTTTACGCGAAACGCTTTCAAGGACGCTTCCAGGTATTTTCAGCACGACCAAGTCATCAGATATGGACTACGAAGGAATCCTTAGGGTAAAGCGTTTGATGGCAGCCGAAGAGGATGACGTATTTATAGCTGTGAATACTGACGGAGTCGCAATTTCAAAAAGCAGCATAAAAAGTCTCTGGCCAATATTAATCAGTGTATTGGGAACCCCACAGCATCTACGCAAGGATCAAAAGAATATGATTCTTCAGAGCTTGTGGGTAAGCTCTTATGAAGTGCCCGATCTTAACTGGCTTTTCCAAGCCTTGGTGTACGAACTGATGGAGATTCAAATTGAACCAATTGTCTGGAAGGACGAGCAGGGCCACCAACATAATACGCGCGTATTCATAGGATATATATTTGCACGGACAGCATGGCACGTTTCAAGGTGTCAGGTCTCCAAATGCATAACGGTGAATATGGGTGTACGTTCTGTACACATGAGCAATCAGGTCACTACTTTTCCCACACGGATGATAATCCAGAAAGAACACATGAAGACTATTTGGCAGCTTACGCCCGACGTGCCCGGGATGACCTAATCCAAAAACAGCTGTTGGAGCCCAGGATTATAACTAACCAGGAACTAGAACAAAGCCAAAGCATGGAAGCTGCTAAATGGATAAGTGAGTATACCTTCCTCGGATGTACGTTGATGTATCATGATAGCAGATACGTGCAGATAGGTTCCTGGGAGGTACTTTGATATACCTGGTGCGGGGGTACCTTACTGTACCCTGAAAGCACCTATACGCGTATACCTTCCGGTGGTATTTATGCAGGTAGCTTGATTAAAGGTATGTCCGTGTACCTGCGTTGGATGTAGCTGCATATAGCTTTGAAAAAGGTATCCGAAGGTACATAATTTGCAATAAACTGGAATGATATTTATTACAATAATAGCTGTTAGTGGATAGTTAAAAATTAAAATCTTAATTAAATATTATGGTTACATTGTTGCATGATAATAAAATAACAAAGTTTTCAATGGGTTATTAAAGTTTTGTAAATGACATTTTGGAACATTGTACCATTGCTAAAATCTAGATAAAATTTAAATGACAATGCTAGTAATGATTTGAACATGTGTGGGATTTAAAGCCCTATGCAGGATGACAAATTTATATGATGCGTAAAATTAAAGCACTTAGCATAAGCAGGACACAATGGTTGAAAGAAGTTGAAATTGGTCACACAATCGATGCAAGGATCTACTTGATAGATGCTCAAAGCTGTAAGGTACGCAGAAAGTTATTCTTGACTGCCACTCGAAGAACTATTCTCTGCACTATCACTAGAAGCATCGGCACTCGAACCTGGAGAAGCATTTTTACGACGACGTTTACCAAGTTTTGCTTGGTCTTGAGGTGAAACAGATAATTCTTGGATCAATCCTTGTTCTTTAGCCTGTTCCCTGATATTCCCCAAGACGGTACCAATGTAGCCCTTCATGACTCCTGCGACAGGATCACTCCAGGTGGTGTCTTTTTTAACAGTAGGTAGCCAGGTTTCCTTCAAATAAACTACAGCATATGTGTTTGGTTAGTATATTTCCTCAACCTCATAGTTTTAGCAGTTTCTTAAGAATGATGTATGATAATTGATGAAATTACCAAGAATAGCTTGTTCGATTTCTTCGGGTAATAATTTAGCTGCAGGGTACTTTTCAACGGTATTTCCTTGGAGTGATCTGAAGAAAAGTCCGATAACCTTATAATCGTGGTCGTAAATATATGTTAGCAGGTCCTTGATGAGCGATCTTGGAGACTTCAGACCTAGTAGCATTTTAGCAGTTCCGGGCGGAACCTTTAAAGAGTATTCTTCCCCGCCGACAAGAGTGACTGTGGAGAGGACCTGGAAAACCATTCAAGCTCCCGTGAGTCCAATGATGTTTTTCAAATCATAGGTGATACTTAATAGCTAAGACTACGCTGGACAACACAGTGATGACGCCATAATTAATGCATATGTCAAGTCAAGCTCAATACTACCGAATCACTTACAACTAATGAACGCTGCAAATCATCATCTCTGACATGTTCAGAGGCAGATGAGAGCCCTGCTTGAGAAGAAGCGCCATATATATTTTGAGTAGCCAATCCTGAGCAAAAGAATCAGGCAAATGAATCATGGTTAGAGGCAAAAACTGTAATCCACAAGAAAAATGTTTGTTATAGATAAGTCGGGTGTCAAAAAATCGGTGCATGCTTACTATCCATGATTTTGTCCAAGAAGAGTTCAAAACTGGCCTCAATAGTAGCTTTAATGAAAGGAGCCATAGCCGGCTGGGACACTTTCACAGCTGCCTCAATAATTTCCGTTGCTGTTTTTCCATCGATTTTGGGAAGCACAGAAACCAAATCTGCTTCACTGAACTGCAAATAAGAAAGGTGTTAATTCAAATAAAAAAATTATGCCAACTATCCCGATCGAGTCAGCTAACGTTAATTACTGCAATTGGCAATTTTTGCACTGCCTATAATGTTACTTTGTTGATTATAACAGGAATTAAATATTGCTGCAAGAAATTTTCCTGTAAACATGAAGTTTAATTAGGAATTGGCAAATTACTACAGTTAAAATGTTTTGCTACAGATACCGTTGATTTTGTGAGAAGTAAGATCCCAGGGCTTATGTGATTCAAAATATAAATTCTTACCGTTAGATCAGACATTTTGATTACACTTCACTCACTGCCAACAAATACACTGTAACCAGTTAAGTGTAGCCGATTTTAAAGGCTGAATTATAACAATTTAAATAAAGTTAAATAATAGCTGTTACGGAATGCGTCTTTCTGGTACGGAGAGATGCATGGGACTGAGACATCTTTTGCTGTCCATCCGCTAGGGCTGCCAGTTACGCCGAGGACAATGCTAAAGAAATGTAGAGCATGCCTTGCAAATGTGGCGCTGTATTCAATGTAATATAATAAGCATGGGATACTTCTATATGCGACGTCCTTTCTTAAAATGTGCTCGAATAGATGCTACGAGGTTTACCAGTCTTTGAGCTAGCTACGAGACGTCATTCCTAGGATAGCTCTCCTGCATAGCAGAACGACAATCGCAAAAACCGCCAAGTCTTTTTACGTCTTCTATATGCTTTCTTAGACAATGTGTCATTTATCCACTTCAATTGTGCATCGTAACGATAATATTCAACTGTGAAATTTAGAAACTTTAAATTTTAACTGCTTTTCTTGTGACAGTTTTTGGAAAAACATCACAAATAAATTTGAGAAGAATATTGCTACCAAGGATGGGGTTACTTGAAGCGGCAAGATTTTGTTGAATTAACATACCGCGCTTGAAAAAATTAATAGGATAAGTAAAGGGTTGCATTGATTTAGAATACAAAAATACTGAATTTAATCTTTTGATTAGATTCCCCGTTTAGAAATGGACGACCTAGTGGCTAAGGATGATTTTATCGATGAGGCCGAAGAGGAAATTTTTAATCAAGAGGAGGATGAAAATGAGGAAATGGAGGACAGCTCGGAAGATGAGTTTGGTGAACAAGATGCAGCAGCAAATGATTTTTTTTCCATCCCGGAAGATTATCGTGGCCCACGCCAAACATTCGTTGCCATGGATTACGAAGCTGCAGTGGCGTATGCAAAAACTTGCTGCGAAGCTTATGATATAGTTCAGCCTGCTGTGTTTGATCCAAGCACTGCAAATTGGGTAGCGGAAACGTTTGCCGATTCGGTAAGTAATATTCTGCTATTTTGCCCAAATTCATTGCATCATCTCGAGAGAGAATGACCAAATTATAATAAGGTTTTTTATTTCAGCAATGCGGGCTTGCTGAATCGGTTTTTTTGTCACCAAATGATGTCGGCCAGTACAGCTATTTCGATAACGCTGGCGAAACTGATGAAGATATTGAAATCGGGATTGTTACTGAGCCTCGGGAAAATGAACGGCGGGTCCTAGATTGTTTCCAAGTTCATGGAATACCAGTAAGTTTAATTTTATTCGTAGCAGATATTTTTGATCCAAACTTGTACAATGCAAGTTATTCATTTTGATTTCGGTTTTTGCAGGAGGAAGTGCACAAGTTGTATATGCCGTGTCGTTGGGAAACTTACAATTTGATTTATCACTTTTTAGTTTCAACCAAATTTTATCATCACATCGCCTCCCCCTATTTCATTATGAATAGCATTTTTTAAAATACTTATTGCAGCTATACGCTTCATTTATCCAGGATGGATTGTGAAGCAATAGAAATGACAGCTGTTTGTTATTGCCTGTTTTTGCCGGTTTGAAAAATAGGCTAATGCGATCGGTGAAAGCCGTTAACAATTTGATATACTAGTAGATATACATTAAATTAATAGAGAATATCTATTACTATCTATATAAATCTACTATATATCCGAAAAATGAATATAGTATATACTATGGGGCGAAATCGCTATTGCGATCGGTGAAAGCCGTTAACAATTTTATATACTAGTTAAATACTAGTAGACTTGAATGAAAACTATAGAGAATATCTTTTAAAATTAATATATATCTACTATATAGCTGAAAAAACTATATAGTATATACTATGGGGCAAAATCGCTATTGCGATCGGTGAAAGCCGTTAACAATTTGATATACTAGTTAAATACTAGTAGATTTGAATGAAAACTATAGAGAATATCTTTTAGAATTAATATATATCTACTATATAGCTGAAAAAACAATATAGTATATACTATGGGGCAAAATCGCTATTGCGATCGGAGAAAGCCGTTAACAATTTGATATACTAGTTAAATACTAGTAGATTTGAATGAAAACTATAGAGAATATCTTTTAGAATTAATATATATCTACTATTTAGCTGAAAAATGAATATAGTATATACTATGGGGCGAAATCGCTATTGCGATCGGTGAAAGCCGTTAACAATTTTATATACTAGTTAAATACTAGTAGACTTGAATGAAAACTATAGAGAATATCTTTTAGAATTAATATATATCTACTATATAGCTGAAAAAACAATATAGTATATACTATGGGGCAAAATCGCTATTGCGATCGGAGAAAGCCGTTAACAATTTGATATACTAGTTAAATACTAGTAGATTTGAATGAAAACTATAGAGAATATCTTTTAGAATTAATATATATCTACTATTTAGCTGAAAAATGAATATAGTATATACTATGGGGCGAAATCGCTATTGCGATCGGTGAAAGCCGTTAACAATTTTATATACTAGTTAAATACTAGTAGACTTGAATGAAAACTATAGAGAATATCTTTTAGAATTAATATATATCTACTATATAGCTGAAAAAACAATATAGTATATACTATGGGGCAAAATCGTTATTGCGATCGGTGAAAGCCGTTAAAAATTTGATATGTTAGCTAAATACTAGTAGACTTGAATGAAAACTATAGAGAACATCTTTTAGAATCAATATATATCTACTATATAGCTGAAAAAACAATTTGGTATACTAGTTATATACTCGTATATATACATGATATTTGTAGAATATATTGATTGCAATCTATTTAAAATCTACTGTATAGAAACAATAGGGATTTAGTAGGAGCTATTGCTATCGTCGATTGGCCTTCCACAGCACGGTTTCTGTTGTAACTAAACTCAGAAAACATTCGTTAATAGATGTAGGATAAGGATATGCTTGACGCAAACTATTTGCAAAGTAGTGACTTACATTATCGCTGAAAACCTAACTCAAATATTTTTATATACTGCGCCGGCTCTCCTGTAGCGTCGTTTAGTTCCAGTAGTTACCGCAGGAAACACTGCGAAGGTAACGGAAAATCAAACCAATAGATAAATTAACATTTTTACAGCATACAATTTTACAGTTCCATTACCTTTGCAAACCATTATGCATTACCGCTCACCAGATTTACTGTTGTAGTGTCTTCATTACGTCGTTTCGCACTACGGTGGTATTACAAGAAAGTACGTGAGAATGATGAGTTTTCAGCAGCAAATCTGCCCGCCATTTCAGCGCATAGCAGTAAATAACGAGGAACCATGGCAATATGAAAGAATTTATCCGTTTTCTGATTTTTGTGCTTTTTTCTGGAATCATTTCTTTAAAATGTATACTACCAGGTGTTAAATTGTATTTCAAACCGGCTCAAAAGGATAGCTTCTATCCTGCTCCAATTTTTTAAACTTATATCCTTAACGGGCATAACAGGGCATGATCCTAGTTAATTCACATTATGAAGTAGTTATTTATAAAGTATTATCCAATTTAGACGTTATGTCAAGTATTTGCCTAAATTACTGCAAGTGTTTTTAATAATTTTATTTATGTAGCAGATTCATGATTTGTCCTACGTAGTGACGCTTTTCTCGTACCACAAATCATCAGTATTAATCATAATAGCTCAGCTAATTGCTTTATTAAACACTAATAAGACCTGACAAAAGTGAATTTCATGTGTTTACCATTTAGATTGAGAAACATAAATTAGTTTCTGTTAGCTGTTTGCGGCAGGATTTTCACGGCTATGCACACCCTTCTCGCATTTAAATTTGCACTATTTATATGAAGTCAACATATATAATGTATGTGCATTCAAGCTGTGTAGGCGCAGCAAGCGGTTCGCTTTATCCCAGCATCTGGATAAACACACGCATTTGCGATTGATACGTTGGACGGCTTAGACTGAGTTAGAAGAGCTGCGTGAAAGTATTATTTCTTTGTCCTAGAGTGCATTGAAAAGCTAATTACTGTTGAATAGTTTTTTGATAATTACCAATTCGTAACGATTTGTTTAGCAATAGTACAGCAGAGATGCCTTTCAAGATGCCTTACTGGTGAGTATAACAATTATATTATAACCAAATTCGTTTGTTATTATCGAAGTTACTATTATTTCTACATGTATTACGTATCAGCACACGAATATTTGATGTCACGTAAAGTGTAGAAGTGGTTAATTCACGATAATAGTTAATTATAATAAATATGCAACGTAACAATTGCGTCAATTAGCCTGTAATATTGTAAAAAAACTGTGAGTGAATAAGTTTGATTTTTACAGCTCAGCTTACAAGCACCAACGTCGCACCATTGGCACTGGTGGAGTAGACAGATACAAGTACGTTAATCAAGACCCGTCATATGTGGATGTTATAACCGAATTTATGAAAATTTCAAAAGATTACGATGGTCCCACTCAAGAATTTGTGGGTTTGAATTACACGGCTACTGCTACATACAGCAAGCGTATTTGTGCCATTTATAAATGGGAGCAACCCGCAACATTCTGTCCGAATACGGCTATCTGGAAAACAACTTATTTCTATGAAACAGTGAGTGACTGAACCAGTATTTGGTATTTTTAATTTACAATTAATCTTAACTAGGAATACATGACAAAGTATACTAATTAAAATTTTCATTATTATTATAAGATGCCTTGGAAATCGGTCATTTGTACCGGAAATCCTGAACAAGCAGCCTTGGATCATTATGCAAACAGTATTTCGGACTTCTTGATGGATTGTTTCATCGTCAGTGCTCATCGTCGGAATGAAGAGCGAGTTATGGAATATTTCGATGAGCATGGCGTGCCTGTAAGTTAAGTCATTTAAAACGTACTCAATTAATGTGCGCGGTTTTAACTAAGTCACTATGTATGAGCTTCCTAAATTATATTTCGTAGAAGAATGTAAGCTCTCTTGTGACTCCAAACCGGTGGGAATCTTATCACATATATCACCATCTGATAACAATGAAACGTATTCACCATTTTGCAGACCCGTTCTTTGTTTTAACAAAAGCTGAATAATGAAAATGGATGGATCATTACGGCTAAGGGGTCTTCTATAACAGCTGGCGTTTTGGTTCCTTATGGTTATCTCTATGAGTTATCATTATCGTATTGTTAAAATATGCTTTTTCGTCCTCTTTATCAAATTGTATTACGTTTACCAAATTTACTATGTTTCTGTCATTCATTATTATAGATTGGTTATGAATTCTTATATTACTAAACAGCTACTTGAAATTCAACTAGTGTATTTTATTTGCACTATAAAAACTGCGACACTACATAGCTAATTATTTCTCTTATATAATTAATTCATGTCTGCGAATTTAACTGAATATATTGGTCAACAATAAAACACGAATTAATACCACGATCCACAAACCAAAAATGACGCATACTAGTAGCTACAATATAAGTCAAATCAAACAGTTTACGTCTTTATAGCTGAAAATTACAGTTAGTTCAAAGTACCGCTACCAGATAACATGCTGCCGAAATTTAACTAGCCATTTCATACTAAGCTATCACCCCAAATCGAAAAATATCCAGATTTCCAGCAGTCACAATCAAAACCAAAAATGATTGATTATATGAAAACAAATTTCTCGTCGACACGCATAAACTCGACGTTACAATTGGCCGAGCGGCCATAAAAGGCTGTATGTAACTATATGTTTGCGTAATGGAATAAAAATCAAAACTATAAGTGTTAAAAATTAATTAACTGAGCACAATACAACATAATGTTACATGTCATTGGAAACACCGAACTTTGATTAACAATGTTGCATATTTCAATTTTGGGGCAATTCGAAAAAATTCCGAGCAATTTAACGGATAAAAAATTGAAAAAACCATGATTTTATTCATCAGAAGTACGACCTTGCCGACAATCGCAGACCTGGGGTTCAATTGGTCCTGGGGCCAGACTCAAGCTGTATGTATTCCTTTATAAACTTAACAGACAAAAATTGCTATACTTGAGATGTTAATTACAAATTAATTGAGCTAATTTTTACAATAGTGCATATGCCATTGGATTCGCGAATCTTCATTTTATAATACTGGATTTTTAAAACTCGCGACAATTCGAAAAAAATTTGAGAATATTAGCCTTAAACTTTTTGTGGATCTTTTAACAATTTACTAGCTGAGGCGTCAGATAAAATTTTTATCATAGGCTTAAGGATACATCTACGCAATCTCGCACTCAGGAAAACGTTTAAAAGATTCAGTTCAGAATTAGAGGACGTCATGGAATTAACAACAGCTATAGAGCAGTTAAAGGATTTTAATTTATTCCTCCTTTGTTAATGCTCCACGGTTAAGGCTAGCCTATAACACTATAACAGCAGTTGGATCTGGACGTCTAAATTATTGTAAGAACATGCTTCTATAATGCATCTAGTAAGTATAACTACCTCCTAAGAGTTATGCAAAACATTAGAAGCTTTAAGTTTTCATGACTTGTTCCAGTGCATTTTCATAATCCAAGCGGATCGAATGGAGTATAGTGGCTTGATCAGATGATGGAACGGTAACTTGGCCCTTTCGGCGTTTCTGTGTGAAACTGTTCGGGATTTTTCTCTGGAGGCTCAAGCACACACCTTGCTTCATGAAATCCCGAATCCAAAACAAGCAAAATAAGCCCATTTCTGATCAGCAGGGATTTAATAAGGGGGCAAGAAAAACGGCATGTACTGTCTCATTCAAGGAAAAAGCCGTTCAATTGTAAAACAATGGGGAGAAAGTTTACAACAACAGAATCCCGTAGATCCCATATGCTTCTTCACACCAAAGAAAAGCCATATCCATGCCAATTTTGCCGCAAGCGGTTCACTAAAAAAGCGTATCTCAATAACCATATCATTTCTCATGTCGGTAAGCTGTCATAGCGTTTAAGTTACATGTTTACGTTTAAACAACAATATTCACATTTCATGATTTGTAACAGGTAAAGAACGTTTTCCTTGTTATTATTGCGAAAAACGCTTTGTGCAAACCATTGTCCCTGGAAACGCATTTGCGAACGCACTCGAACAATCGTCCGTATGGCTGATACCAATGCCTTCGAGCTTTCTCGTATAAAAAGGATTTAATCCGGCACTTAAGGATTCACTCGGGTAAGCGCAGCTACTTAACTCGGCCTTAAATCTAATACATTTTAATATGTTAAGAGCAGATCCATAAGCTACAGTTTTTTTTGCAGGAGAGCGTCCTTTCAAGTGCAGCTTTTGTGACACAGCTTTCTTCCGTAAAGATCACTTGGAAAGACATCTTCGAAACATTCATAAGACACCGAAGGAGCTCGCCAAAACTCTCTGCAATGAAGTGCAATTACAATCCGTAGGTGAGCAAATGAAAGCTGTAAAGAAGAAGGCTGTAAATACAAGTGTGGAGAATAATGGTATGCCCAAGATGGATGAAATTCACACCCTCGATACTCCCCTAATTCCCTCGGATAAAGATGGCTCAATAATTCATGAACCATCGGAATTAGCCATGCAAGAGGTCGAGCATGCATCGTATGAACCTACATTTGTTTTGGCTACAAGTGCGGAGCTTTTCGAATTTGAATATTGTAGTGCGATTCCCGATGGTGTGCAGGGTAGTCCAATGTTTAATCCAGAAGATCAAGAAGTCCCGGAACCGGATAAAGAGTAATTTTTACACCGGTTTCTGCAAATGTCATGAGTGCATGTTTATTCTAACAACACTACCGCAACTAACAAATCTGCGTCATAATATAAAAAAGACTGCTGACTTTGCTAATTTGCATCATTGGTAGCAGTATTGAACAGTTGCTTGTATCCAAATTGTGAATATTTCGATAAGGTCGAATATATTTTGGTATTTTCATCTTCTGGAGACTCACGGGTAGCAATAGAAAGAGTAGTATCATTCTTAATCGTTGATTTAGCAGCTGTGTTACCGTAGTTGTCTTCTAGATGAACCATGAACCACTCAATAAAAGCGAAACAAGCGTCGTGTAAGATCTTGTACTCTTGGATCTTTAAACCAGGTCTTCTACAAGAAAGAACATCAGCACTGATTTCCACCAAATGATTTGCCGACACGATCGTCTGAGTGTCCTAAAAAGAACATAATCCATTAATTACTGCTCATAAGTTTCAATCTCTTCAAAGTGTTCAAGTGTTCAATGAAAATGCCACTGTACCTCAATTGATTCATCAAATGAAGTAGAATCAGAATCCGGAGATTCATAATTCGTGGCATCCGAATCCAAAGTAGCAGTAGGTGACAACGTAGAAATTCCATCAAAACAGTTTTTCTACACAAAAAAATAACCAAGCCTTACTTACTGCTGTTGCTTAATAATGGTTCGTCTGTAACTAAATAAACTAGATTCTACGATTCAACTTACGGTTTTGCATTCCAGCCCTTTATCAGGTTGATACGGTCTGTCGACAACCAATTCGGAATCGGTCAAATTGTTCTCCACCTGGGTGAAATTCTTCCAAAGGTCATAAACAATACACGGCTGTGAACTAGACTAGCAAAGAAATTTTGGATGATTAACAAAAGATGAAGCAATCGAAGACAACAGTCAGGAAACAAATCATAATTAAAAACTATAATGGATACTATTTTTAATTTAAAATATAAATGAAGTACCTCCTTAGAATGGAACTTATCGTTAGCTTCCATAATGACGATGTAGTTAATAAAAATTGCAATAGTATCTTAATCAATAGCATTTATAATAATTAATTTTCACTGAAGTTTAATTGGCACATAAAATACCTTTTGTCCAAATGTAGCACTATTCACCTCGCAGTGTACATACGTCCAGCTGAGTTCTCTTACTAGAATGTGATATCTGTATTTCCTTACCGACGACTCACCCCATTCCGTACTAATTGCCTTTAAACGTTAATTAAAATTAAACTGAGCTGAGTCAGGCTTTGATATTATTATCATCGCAAAGACCAAGTTGTCCTCTACATATAGGTGCAATCCATTTTCGCGTCAATTCGAAAAAGTTTTGAGATATTTCGAGTTGAATTATATTCTTGAAGAAACTGTAAATGTACATTCATAGCTGTCACTCAGTATTCACACCTCACAGTTTTGTCAACAGAGGCCTGGAATACTTTTAGATGCTTTATTTGTTCATTGCGAAGTGAATTGAAACTTGTTAAAATTAACTAATAATGGGGAAAAATTGTGAAAAACCCGACTGTAAATAGTAAATATATTTTTGTTCACTAGATTGCAACTTCAACCGCTAGGTCAACGATTCGAAATGAACAAGACCAGCCTTCTAAATCGGATGAACATCTATCAGATTTGAACCTAATTCGTTCCAGCATTCAACAGTCGTCCCAATCTGAATGTAGTAGCAGTTGTGGGAAAACTGCTTGGGTACACGGTACAGAAGATTTGCCGGAAGCTCAAAACGATGGTGTGGCGGATTTCATGTTCGAAGAATCTGAACTCTTTGAAGCAGTCGGCAGTTCGTTGCCTCCCCAAGGACTTGTCCGAGAATATGACCCCACTGGTAAGCAGCAAAGATTTGTGACATCCAAAAGATGAATTGTAAGAATTGGTTTGACATATATGCTGTTACAGACACCATTTCATCAGTGACGGCAAGTATTTCGGAATTCCTAGCTCAAGATGCAGTGAGTAACAAAGATGTTGATGTCGCAGCTCCGAAGATCAGAAAACCATCTATTAAAAAGAAAACTTCGCCAGCAGTGAAAGCTTGCCACCAGTTTACCCAAAAGCATAACCTCACGGATACCGCTACTATGCATTTATTACAGCAGTTTGAGAAGATTCGGATGGGTGAGATAGAAATTCAAGCTGGAGATATTCCGAGTCGGATTGAAACTTACCATAAACAAATAGGAGGACTAGATGCAATCCATACGGAAATCCATTGGAAGTGCCGTACTTGTAACAGAATGCAAAAGACAGAATTCAAGAATCATCTTGGTTCTCTGCAGTGCTGCGGATCGCATGCGAAGCACACGGATTCGCATTTCTTTGTGTTGAGTTTACGCGAAACGCTTTCAAGGACGCTTCCAGGTATTTTCAGCACGACCAAGTCATCAGATATGGACTACGAAGGAATCCTTAGGGTAAAGCGTTTGATGGCAGCCGAAGAGGATGACGTATTTATAGCTGTGAATACTGACGGAGTCGCAATTTCAAAAAGCAGCATAAAAAGTCTCTGGCCAATATTAATCAGTGTATTGGGAACCCCACAGCATCTACGCAAGGATCAAAAGAATATGATTCTTCAGAGCTTGTGGGTAAGCTCTTATGAAGTGCCCGATCTTAACTGGCTTTTCCAAGCCTTGGTGTACGAACTGATGGAGATTCAAATTGAACCAATTGTCTGGAAGGACGAGCAGGGCCACCAACATAATACGCGCGTATTCATAGGATATATATTTGCACGGACAGCATGGCACGTTTCAAGGTGTCAGGTCTCCAAATGCATAACGGTGAATATGGGTGTACGTTCTGTACACATGAGCAATCAGGTCACTACTTTTCCCACACGGATGATAATCCAGAAAGAACACATGAAGACTATTTGGCAGCTTACGCCCGACGTGCCCGGGATGCCCTAATCCAAAAACAGCTGTTGGAGCCCAGGATTATAACTAACCAGGAACTAGAACAAAGCCAAAGCATGGAAGCTGCTAAATGGATAAGTGAGTATACCTTCCTCGGATGTACGTTGATGTATCATGATAGCAGATACGTGCAGATAGGTTCCTGGGAGGTACTTTGATATACCTGGTGCGGGGGTACCTTACTGTACCCTGAAAGCACCTATACGCGTATACCTTCCGGTGGTATTTATGCAGGTAGCTTGATTAAAGGTATGTCCGTGTACCTGCGTTGGATGTAGCTGCATATAGCTTTGAAAAAGGTATCCGAAGGTACATAATTTGCAATAAACTGGAATGATATTTATTACAATAATAGCTGTTAGTGGATAGTTAAAAATTAAAATCTTAATTAAATATTATGGTTACATTGTTGCATGATAATAAAATAACAAAGTTTTCAATGGGTTATTAAAGTTTTGTAAATGACATTTTGGAACATTGTACCATTGCTAAAATCTAGATAAAATTTAAATGACAATGCTAGTAATGATTTGAACATGTGTGGGATTTAAAGCCCTATGCAGGATGACAAATTTATATGATGCGTAAAATTAAAGCACTTAGCATAAGCAGGACACAATGGTTGAAAGAAGTTGAAATTGGTCACACAATCGATGCAAGGATCTACTTGATAGATGCTCAAAGCTGTAAGGTACGCAGAAAGTTATTCTTGACTGCCACTCGAAGAACTATTCTCTGCACTATCACTAGAAGCATCGGCACTCGAACCTGGAGAAGCACTTTTACGACGACGTTTACCAAGTTTTGCTTGGTCTTGAGGTGAAACAGATAATTCTTGGATCAATCCTTGTTCTTTAGCCTGTTCCCTGATATTCCCCAAGACGGTACCAATGTAGCCCTTCATGACTCCTGCGACAGAATCACTCCAGGTGGTGTCTTTTTTAACAGTAGGTAGCCAGGTTTCCTTCAAATAAACTACAGCATATGTGTTTGGTTAGTATATTTCCTCAACCTCATAGTTTTAGCAGTTTCTTAAGAATGATGTATGATAATTGATGAAATTACCAAGAATAGCTTGTTCGATTTCTTCGGGTAATAATTTAGCTGCAGGGTACTTTTCAACGGTATTTCCTTGGAGTGATCTGAAGAAAAGTCCGATAACCTTATAATCGTGGTCGTAAATATATGTTAGCAGGTCCTTGATGAGCGATCTTGGAGACTTCAGACCTAGTAGCATTTTAGCAGTTCCGGGCGGAACCTTTAAAGAGTATTCTTCCCCGCCGACAAGAGTGACTGTGGAGAGGACCTGGAAAACCATTCAAGCTCCCGTGAGTCCAATGATGTTTTTCAAATCATAGGTGATACTTAATAGCTAAGACTACGCTGGACAACACAGTGATGACGCCATAATTAATATGAAATGATATGGTATCTCAATAACCATATCATTTCTCATGTCGGTAAGCTGTCATAGCGTTTAAGTTACATGTTTACGTTTAAACAACAATATTCACATTTCATGATTTGTAACAGGTAAAGAACGTTTTCCTTGTTATTATTGCGAAAAACGCTTTGTGCAAACCATTGTCCCTGGAAACGCATTTGCGAACGCACTCGAACAATCGTCCGTATGGCTGATACCAATGCCTTCGAGCTTTCTCGTATAAAAAGGATTTAATCCGGCACTTAAGGATTCACTCGGGTAAGCGCAGCTACTTAACTCGGCCTTAAATCTAATACATTTTAATATGTTAAGAGCAGATCCATAAGCTACAGTTTTTTTTGCAGGAGAGCGTCCTTTCAAGTGCAGCTTTTGTGACACAGCTTTCTTCCGTAAAGATCACTTGGAAAGACATCTTCGAAACATTCATAAGACACCGAAGGAGCTCGCCAAAACTCTCTGCAATGAAGTGCAATTACAATCCGTAGGTGAGCAAATGAAAGCTGTAAAGAAGAAGGCTGTAAATACAAGTGTGGAGAATAATGGTATGCCCAAGATGGATGAAATTCACACCCTCGATACTCCCCTAATTCCCTCGGATAAAGATGGCTCAATAATTCATGAACCATCGGAATTAGCCATGCAAGAGGTCGAGCATGCATCGTATGAACCTACATTTGTTTTGGCTACAAGTGCGGAGCTTTTCGAATTTGAATATTGTAGTGCGATTCCCGATGGTGTGCAGGGTAGTCCAATGTTTAATCCAGAAGATCAAGAAGTCCCGGAACCGGATAAAGAGTAATTTTTACACCGGTTTCTGCAAATGTCATGAGTGCATGTTTATTCTAACAACACTACCGCAACTAACAAATCTGCGTCATAATATAAAAAAGACTGCTGACTTTGCTAATTTGCATCATTGGTAGCAGTATTGAACAGTTGCTTGTATCCAAATTGTGAATATTTCGATAAGGTCGAATATATTTTGGTATTTTCATCTTCTGGAGACTCACGGGTAGCAATAGAAAGAGTAGTATCATTCTTAATCGTTGATTTAGCAGCTGTGTTACCGTAGTTGTCTTCTAGATGAACCATGAACCACTCAATAAAAGCGAAACAAGCGTCGTGTAAGATCTTGTACTCTTGGATCTTTAAACCAGGTCTTCTACAAGAAAGAACATCAGCACTGATTTCCACCAAATGATTTGCCGACACGATCGTCTGAGTGTCCTAAAAAGAACATAATCCATTAATTACTGCTCATAAGTTTCAATCTCTTCAAAGTGTTCAAGTGTTCAATGAAAATGCCACTGTACCTCAATTGATTCATCAAATGAAGTAGAATCAGAATCCGGAGATTCATAATTCGTGGCATCCGAATCCAAAGTAGCAGTAGGTGACAACGTAGAAATTCCATCAAAACAGTTTTTCTACACAAAAAAATAACCAAGCCTTACTTACTGCTGTTGCTTAATAATGGTTCGTCTGTAACTAAATAAACTAGATTCTACGATTCAACTTACGGTTTTGCATTCCAGCCCTTTATCAGGTTGATACGGTCTGTCGACAACCAATTCGGAATCGGTCAAATTGTTCTCCACCTGGGTGAAATTCTTCCAAAGGTCATAAACAATACACGGCTGTGAACTAGACTAGCAAAGAAATTTTGGATGATTAACAAAAGATGAAGCAATCGAAGACAACAGTCAGGAAACAAATCATAATTAAAAACTATAATGGATACTATTTTTAATTTAAAATATAAATGAAGTACCTCCTTAGAATGGAACTTATCGTTAGCTTCCATAATGACGATGTAGTTAATAAAAATTGCAATAGTATCTTAATCAATAGCATTTATAATAATTAATTTTCACTGAAGTTTAATTGGCACATAAAATACCTTTTGTCCAAATGTAGCACTATTCACCTCGCAGTGTACATACGTCCAGCTGAGTTCTCTTACTAGAATGTGATATCTGTATTTCCTTACCGACGACTCACCCCATTCCGTACTAATTGCCTTTAAACGTTAATTAAAATTAAACTGAGCTGAGTCAGGCTTTGATATTATTATCATCGCAAAGACCAAGTTGTCCTCTACATATAGGTGCAATCCATTTTCGCGTCAATTCGAAAAAGTTTTGAGATATTTCGAGTTGAATTATATTCTTGAAGAAACTGTAAATGTACATTCATAGCTGTCACTCAGTATTCACACCTCACAGTTTTGTCAACAGAGGCCTGGAATACTTTTAGATGCTTTATTTGTTCATTGCGAAGTGAATTGAAACTTGTTAAAATTAACTAATAATGGGGAAAAATTGTGAAAAACCCGACTGTAAATAGTAAATATATTTTTGTTCACTAGATTGCAACTTCAACCGCTAGGTCAACGATTCGAAATGAACAAGACCAGCCTTCTAAATCGGATGAACATCTATCAGATTTGAACCTAATTCGTTCCAGCATTCAACAGTCGTCCCAATCTGAATGTAGTAGCAGTTGTGGGAAAACTGCTTGGGTACACGGTACAGAAGATTTGCCGGAAGCTCAAAACGATGGTGTGGCGGATTTCATGTTCGAAGAATCTGAACTCTTTGAAGCAGTCGGCAGTTCGTTGCCTCCCCAAGGACTTGTCCGAGAATATGACCCCACTGGTAAGCAGCAAAGATTTGTGACATCCAAAAGATGAATTGTAAGAATTGGTTTGACATATATGCTGTTACAGACACCATTTCATCAGTGACGGCAAGTATTTCGGAATTCCTAGCTCAAGATGCAGTGAGTAACAAAGATGTTGATGTCGCAGCTCCGAAGATCAGAAAACCATCTATTAAAAAGAAAACTTCGCCAGCAGTGAAAGCTTGCCACCAGTTTACCCAAAAGCATAACCTCACGGATACCGCTACTATGCATTTATTACAGCAGTTTGAGAAGATTCGGATGGGTGAGATAGAAATTC
This sequence comes from Sminthurides aquaticus, assembly GCA_906901655.1. NCBI lineage: Eukaryota > Metazoa > Arthropoda > Collembola > Symphypleona > Sminthurididae > Sminthurides > Sminthurides aquaticus. The sequence goes on from CAJQTT010000001.1 coordinate 3,898,549, forward strand.
AAGCTGGAGATATTCCGAGTCGGATTGAAACTTACCATAAACAAATAGGAGGACTAGATGCAATCCATACGGAAATCCATTGGAAGTGCCGTACTTGTAACAGAATGCAAAAGACAGAATTCAAGAATCATCTTGGTTCTCTGCAGTGCTGCGGATCGCATGCGAAGCACACGGATTCGCATTTCTTTGTGTTGAGTTTACGCGAAACGCTTTCAAGGACGCTTCCAGGTATTTTCAGCACGACCAAGTCATCAGATATGGACTACGAAGGAATCCTTAGGGTAAAGCGTTTGATGGCAGCCGAAGAGGATGACGTATTTATAGCTGTGAATACTGACGGAGTCGCAATTTCAAAAAGCAGCATAAAAAGTCTCTGGCCAATATTAATCAGTGTATTGGGAACCCCACAGCATCTACGCAAGGATCAAAAGAATATGATTCTTCAGAGCTTGTGGGTAAGCTCTTATGAAGTGCCCGATCTTAACTGGCTTTTCCAAGCCTTGGTGTACGAACTGATGGAGATTCAAATTGAACCAATTGTCTGGAAGGACGAGCAGGGCCACCAACATAATACGCGCGTATTCATAGGATATATATTTGCACGGACAGCATGGCACGTTTCAAGGTGTCAGGTCTCCAAATGCATAACGGTGAATATGGGTGTACGTTCTGTACACATGAGCAATCAGGTCACTACTTTTCCCACACGGATGATAATCCAGAAAGAACACATGAAGACTATTTGGCAGCTTACGCCCGACGTGCCCGGGATGACCTAATCCAAAAACAGCTGTTGGAGCCCAGGATTATAACTAACCAGGAACTAGAACAAAGCCAAAGCATGGAAGCTGCTAAATGGATAAGTGAGTATACCTTCCTCGGATGTACGTTGATGTATCATGATAGCAGATACGTGCAGATAGGTTCCTGGGAGGTACTTTGATATACCTGGTGCGGGGGTACCTTACTGTACCCTGAAAGCACCTATACGCGTATACCTTCCGGTGGTATTTATGCAGGTAGCTTGATTAAAGGTATGTCCGTGTACCTGCGTTGGATGTAGCTGCATATAGCTTTGAAAAAGGTATCCGAAGGTACATAATTTGCAATAAACTGGAATGATATTTATTACAATAATAGCTGTTAGTGGATAGTTAAAAATTAAAATCTTAATTAAATATTATGGTTACATTGTTGCATGATAATAAAATAACAAAGTTTTCAATGGGTTATTAAAGTTTTGTAAATGACATTTTGGAACATTGTACCATTGCTAAAATCTAGATAAAATTTAAATGACAATGCTAGTAATGATTTGAACATGTGTGGGATTTAAAGCCCTATGCAGGATGACAAATTTATATGATGCGTAAAATTAAAGCACTTAGCATAAGCAGGACACAATGGTTGAAAGAAGTTGAAATTGGTCACACAATCGATGCAAGGATCTACTTGATAGATGCTCAAAGCTGTAAGGTACGCAGAAAGTTATTCTTGACTGCCACTCGAAGAACTATTCTCTGCACTATCACTAGAAGCATCGGCACTCGAACCTGGAGAAGCACTTTTACGACGACGTTTACCAAGTTTTGCTTGGTCTTGAGGTGAAACAGATAATTCTTGGATCAATCCTTGTTCTTTAGCCTGTTCCCTGATATTCCCCAAGACGGTACCAATGTAGCCCTTCATGACTCCTGCGACAGGATCACTCCAGGTGGTGTCTTTTTTAACAGTAGGTAGCCAGGTTTCCTTCAAATAAACTACAGCATATGTGTTTGGTTAGTATATTTCCTCAACCTCATAGTTTTAGCAGTTTCTTAAGAATGATGTATGATAATTGATGAAATTACCAAGAATAGCTTGTTCGATTTCTTCGGGTAATAATTTAGCTGCAGGGTACTTTTCAACGGTATTTCCTTGGAGTGATCTGAAGAAAAGTCCGATAACCTTATAATCGTGGTCGTAAATATATGTTAGCAGGTCCTTGATGAGCGATCTTGGAGACTTCAGACCTAGTAGCATTTTAGCAGTTCCGGGCGGAACCTTTAAAGAGTATTCTTCCCCGCCGACAAGAGTGACTGTGGAGAGGACCTGGAAAACCATTCAAGCTCCCGTGAGTCCAATGATGTTTTTCAAATCATAGGTGATACTTAATAGCTAAGACTACGCTGGACAACACAGTGATGACGCCATAATTAATGCATATGTCAAGTCAAGCTCAATACTACCGAATCACTTACAACTAATGAACGCTGCAAATCATCATCTCTGACATGTTCAGAGGCAGATGAGAGCCCTGCTTGAGAAGAAGCGCCATATATATTTTGAGTAGCCAATCCTGAGCAAAAGAATCAGGCAAATGAATCATGGTTAGAGGCAAAAACTGTAATCCACAAGAAAAATGTTTGTTATAGATAAGTCGGGTGTCAAAAAATCGGTGCATGCTTACTATCCATGATTTTGTCCAAGAAGAGTTCAAAACTGGCCTCAATAGTAGCTTTAATGAAAGGAGCCATAGCCGGCTGGGACACTTTCACAGCTGCCTCAATAATTTCCGTTGCTGTTTTTCCATCGATTTTGGGAAGCACAGAAACCAAATCTGCTTCATTGAACTGCAAATAAGAAAGGTGTTAATTCAAATAAAAAAATTATGCCAACTATCCCGATCGAGTCAGCTAACGTTAATTACTGCAATTGGCAATTTTTGCACTGCCTATAATGTTACTTTGTTGATTATAACAGGAATTAAATATTGCTGCAAGAAATTTTCCTGTAAACATGAAGTTTAATTAGGAATTGGCAAATTACTACAGTTAAAATGTTTTGCTACAGATACCGTTGATTTTGTGAGAAGTAAGATCCCAGGGCTTATGTGATTCAAAATATAAATTCTTACCGTTAGATCAGACATTTTGATTACACTTCACTCACTGCCAACAAATACACTGTAACCAGTTAAGTGTAGCCGATTTTAAAGGCTGAATTATAACAATTTAAATAAAGTTAAATAATAGCTGTTACGGAATGCGTCTTTCTGGTACGGAGAGATGCATGGGACTGAGACATCTTTTGCTGTCCATCCGCTAGGGCTGCCAGTTACGCCGAGGACAATGCTAAAGAAATGTAGAGCATGCCTTGCAAATGTGGCGCTGTATTCAATGTAATATAATAAGCATGGGATACTTCTATATGCGACGTCCTTTCTTAAAATGTGCTCGAATAGATGCTACGAGGTTTACCAGTCTTTGAGCTAGCTACGAGACGTCATTCCTAGGATAGCTCTCCTGCATAGCAGAACGACAATCGCAAAAACCGCCAAGTCTTTTTACGTCTTCTATATGCTTTCTTAGACAATGTGTCATTTATCCACTTCAATTGTGCATCGTAACGATAATATTCAACTGTGAAATTTAGAAACTTTAAATTTTAACTGCTTTTCTTGTGACAGTTTTTGGAAAAACATCACAAATAAATTTGAGAAGAATATTGCTACCAAGGATGGGGTTACTTGAAGCGGCAAGATTTTGTTGAATTAACATACCGCGCTTGAAAAAATTAATAGGATAAGTAAAGGGTTGCATTGATTTAGAATACAAAAATACTGAATTTAATCTTTTGATTAGATTCCCCGTTTAGAAATGGACGACCTAGTGGCTAAGGATGATTTTATCGATGAGGCCGAAGAGGAAATTTTTAATCAAGAGGAGGATGAAAATGAGGAAATGGAGGACAGCTCGGAAGATGAGTTTGGTGAACAAGATGCAGCAGCAAATGATTTTTTTTCCATCCCGGAAGATTATCGTGGCCCACGCCAAACATTCGTTGCCATGGATTACGAAGCTGCAGTGGCGTATGCAAAAACTTGCTGCGAAGCTTATGATATAGTTCAGCCTGCTGTGTTTGATCCAAGCACTGCAAATTGGGTAGCGGAAACGTTTGCCGATTCGGTAAGTAATATTCTGCTATTTTGCCCAAATTCATTGCATCATCTCGAGAGAGAATGACCAAATTATAATAAGGTTTTTTATTTCAGCAATGCGGGCTTGCTGAATCGGTTTTTTTGTCACCAAATGATGTCGGCCAGTACAGCTATTTCGATAACGCTGGCGAAACTGATGAAGATATTGAAATCGGGATTGTTACTGAGCCTCGGGAAAATGAACGGCGGGTCCTAGATTGTTTCCAAGTTCATGGAATACCAGTAAGTTTAATTTTATTCGTAGCAGATATTTTTGATCCAAACTTGTACAATGCAAGTTATTCATTTTGATTTCGGTTTTTGCAGGAGGAAGTGCACAAGTTGTATATGCCGTGTCGTTGGGAAACTTACAATTTGATTTATCACTTTTTAGTTTCAACCAAATTTTATCATCACATCGCCTCCCCCTATTTCATCATGAATAGCATTTTTTAAAATACTTATTGCAGCTATACGCTTCATTTATCCAGGATGGATTGTGAAGCAATAGAAATGACAGCTGTTTGTTATTGCCTGTTTTTTAAACTTATATCCTTAACGGGCATAACAGGGCATGATCCTAGTTAATTCACATTATGAAGTAGTTATTTATAAAGTATTATCCAATTTAGACGTTATGTCAAGTATTTGCCTAAATTACTGCAAGTGTTTTTAATAATTTTATTTATGTAGCAGATTCATGATTTGTCCTACGTAGTGACGCTTTTCTCGTACCACAAATCATCAGTATTAATCATAATAGCTCAGCTAATTGCTTTATTAAACACTAATAAGACCTGACAAAAGTGAATTTCATGTGTTTACCATTTAGATTGAGAAACATAAATTAGTTTCTGTTAGCTGTTTGCGGCAGGATTTTCACGGCTATGCACACCCTTCTCGCATTTAAATTTGCACTATTTATATGAAGTCAACATATATAATGTATGTGCATTCAAGCTGTGTAGGCGCAGCAAGCGGTTCGCTTTATCCCAGCATCTGGATAAACACACGCATTTGCGATTGATACGTTGGACGGCTTAGACTGAGTTAGAAGAGCTGCGTGAAAGTATTATTTCTTTGTCCTAGAGTGCATTGAAAAGCTAATTACTGTTGAATAGTTTTTTGATAATTACCAATTCGTAACGATTTGTTTAGCAATAGTACAGCAGAGATGCCTTTCAAGATGCCTTACTGGTGAGTATAACAATTATATTATAACCAAATTCGTTTGTTATTATCGAAGTTACTATTATTTCTACATGTATTACGTATCAGCACACGAATATTTGATGTCACGTAAAGTGTAGAAGTGGTTAATTCACGATAATAGTTAATTATAATAAATATGCAACGTAACAATTGCGTCAATTAGCCTGTAATATTGTAAAAAAACTGTGAGTGAATAAGTTTGATTTTTACAGCTCAGCTTACAAGCACCAACGTCGCACCATTGGCACTGGTGGAGTAGACAGATACAAGTACGTTAATCAAGACCCGTCATATGTGGATGTTATAACCGAATTTATGAAAATTTCAAAAGATTACGATGGTCCCACTCAAGAATTTGTGGGTTTGAATTACACGGCTACTGCTACATACAGCAAGCGTATTTGTGCCATTTATAAATGGGAGCAACCCGCAACATTCTGTCCGAATACGGCTATCTGGAAAACAACTTATTTCTATGAAACAGTGAGTGACTGAACCAGTATTTGGTATTTTTAATTTACAATTAATCTTAACTAGGAATACATGACAAAGTATACTAATTAAAATTTTCATTATTATTATAAGATGCCTTGGAAATCGGTCATTTGTACCGGAAATCCTGAACAAGCAGCCTTGGATCATTATGCAAACAGTATTTCGGACTTCTTGATGGATTGTTTCATCGTCAGTGCTCATCGTCGGAATGAAGAGCGAGTTATGGAATATTTCGATGAGCATGGCGTGCCTGTAAGTTAAGTCATTTAAAACGTACTCAATTAATGTGCGCGGTTTTAACTAAGTCACTATGTATGAGCTTCCTAAATTATATTTCGTAGAAGAATGTAAGCTCTCTTGTGACTCCAAACCGGTGGGAATCTTATCACATATATCACCATCTGATAACAATGAAACGTATTCACCATTTTGCAGACCCGTTCTTTGTTTTAACAAAAGCTGAATAATGAAAATGGATGGATCATTACGGCTAAGGGGTCTTCTATAACAGCTGGCGTTTTGGTTCCTTATGGTTATCTCTATGAGTTATCATTATCGTATTGTTAAAATATGCTTTTTCGTCCTCTTTATCAAATTGTATTACGTTTACCAAATTTACTATGTTTCTGTCATTCATTATTATAGATTGGTTATGAATTCTTATATTACTAAACAGCTACTTGAAATTCAACTAGTGTATTTTATTTGCACTATAAAAACTGCGACACTACATAGCTAATTATTTCTCTTATATAATTAATTCATGTCTGCGAATTTAACTGAATATATTGGTCAACAATAAAACACGAATTAATACCACGATCCACAAACCAAAAATGACGCATACTAGTAGCTACAATATAAGTCAAATCAAACAGTTTACGTCTTTATAGCTGAAAATTACAGTTAGTTCAAAGTACCGCTACCAGATAACATGCTGCCGAAATTTAACTAGCCATTTCATACTAAGCTATCACCCCAAATCGAAAAATATCCAGATTTCCAGCAGTCACAATCAAAACCAAAAATGATTGATTATATGAAAACAAATTTCTCGTCGACACGCATAAACTCGACGTTACAATTGGCCGAGCGGCCATAAAAGGCTGTATGTAACTATATGTTTGCGTAATGGAATAAAAATCAAAACTATAAGTGTTAAAAATTAATTAACTGAGCACAATACAACATAATGTTACATGTCATTGGAAACACCGAACTTTGATTAACAATGTTGCATATTTCAATTTTGGGGCAATTCGAAAAAATTCCGAGCAATTTAACGGATAAAAAATTGAAAAAACCATGATTTTATTCATCAGAAGTACGACCTTGCCGACAATCGCAGACCTGGGGTTCAATTGGTCCTGGGGCCAGACTCAAGCTGTATGTATTCCTTTATAAACTTAACAGACAAAAATTGCTATACTTGAGATGTTAATTACAAATTAATTGAGCTAATTTTTACAATAGTGCATATGCCATTGGATTCGCGAATCTTCATTTTATAATACTGGATTTTTAAAACTCGCGACAATTCGAAAAAAATTTGAGAATATTAGCCTTAAACTTTTTGTGGATCTTTTAACAATTTACTAGCTGAGGCGTCAGATAAAATTTTTATCATAGGCTTAAGGATACATCTACGCAATCTCGCACTCAGGAAAACGTTTAAAAGATTCAGTTCAGAATTAGAGGACGTCATGGAATTAACAACAGCTATAGAGCAGTTAAAGGATTTTAATTTATTCCTCCTTTGTTAATGCTCCACGGTTAAGGCTAGCCTATAACACTATAACAGCAGTTGGATCTGGACGTCTAAATTATTGTAAGAACATGCTTCTATAATGCATCTAGTAAGTATAACTACCTCCTAAGAGTTATGCAAAACATTAGAAGCTTTAAGTTTTCATGACTTGTTCCAGTGCATTTTCATAATCCAAGCGGATCGAATGGAGTATAGTGGCTTGATCAGATGATGGAACGGTAACTTGGCCCTTTCGGCGTTTCTGTGTGAAACTGTTTGGGATTTTTCTCTGGAGGCTCAAGCACACACCTTGCTTCATGAAATCCCGAATCCAAAACAAGCAAAATAAGCCCATTTCTGATCAGCAGGGATTTAATAAGGGGGCAAGAAAAACGGCATGTACTGTCTCATTCAAGGAAAAAGCCGTTCAATTGTAAAACAATGGGGAGAAAGTTTACAACAACAGAATCCCGTAGATCCCATATGCTTCTTCACACCAAAGAAAAGCCATATCCATGCCAATTTTGCCGCAAGCGGTTCACTAAAAAAGCGTATCTCAATAACCATGTCATTTCTCATGTCGGTAAGCTGTCATAGCGTTTAAGTTACATGTTTACGTTTAAACAACAATATTCACATTTCATGATTTGTAACAGGTAAAGAACGTTTTCCGTGTTATTATTGCGAAAAAAGCTTTGTGCAACCATTGTCCCTGGAAACGCATTTGCGAACGCACTCGAACAATCGTCCGTACGGCTGATACCAATGCCTTCGAGCTTTCTCGTATAAAAAGGATTTAATCCGGCACTTAAGGATTCACTCGGGTAAGCGCAGCTACTTAACTCGGCCTTAAATTTAATACATTTTAATATGTTAAGAGCAGATCCTTAAGCTACAGTTTTTTTGCAGGAGAGCGGCCTTTCAAGTGCAGCTTTTGTGACACAGCTTTCTTCCGTAAAGATCATCTGGAAAGACATCTTCGAAACATTCATAAGACACCGAAGGAGCTCGCCAAAACTCTCTGCAATGAAGTGCAATTACAATACGTAGGTGAGCAAATGAAAGCTGTAAAGAAGAAGGCTGTAAATACAAGTGTGGAGAATAATGGTATGCCCAAGATGGATGAAATTCACACCCTCGATACTCCCCTAATTCCCTCGGATAAAGATGGCTCAATAATTCATGAACCACCGGAATTAGCCATGCAAGAGGTCGAGCATGCATCGTATGAACCTACATTTGTTTTGGCTACAAGTGCGGAGCTTTTCGAATTTGAATATTGTAGTGCGATTCCCGATGGTGTGCAGGGTAGTCCAATGTTTAATCCAGAAGATCAAGAAGTCCCGGAACCGGATAAAGAGTAATTTTTACACGGGTTTCTGCAAATGTCATGAGTGCATGTTTATTCTAACAACACTACCGCAACTAACAAATCTGCGTCATAATATAAAAAAGACTGCTGACTTTGCTACTTTGCATCATTGGTAGCAGTATTGAACAGTTGCTTGTATCCAAATTGTGAATATTTCGATCAGCTCGAATATATTTTGGTAATTTCATCTTCTGGAGACTCACGGGTAGCAATAGAAAGAGTAGTATCATTCTTAATCGTTGATTTAGCAGCTGTGTTACCGTAGTTGTCTTCTAGATGAACCATGAACCACTCAATAAAAGCGAAACAAGCGTCGTGCAAGATCTTGTACTCTTGGATCTTTAAACCAGGTGTTCTACAAGAAAGAACATCAGCACTGATTTCCACCAAATGATTTGCCGACACGATCGTCTGAGTGTCCTAAAAAGAACATAATCCATTAATTACTGCTCATAAGTTTCAATCTCTTCAAAGTGTTCAAGTGTTCAATGAAAATGCCACTGTACCTCAATTGATTCATCAAATGAAGTAGAATCAGAATCCGGAGATTCATAATTCGTGGCATCCGAATCCAAAGTAGCAGTAGGTGACAACGTAGAAATTCCATCAAAACAGTTTTTCTACACAAAAAAATAACCAAGCCTTACTTACTGCTGTAGCTTAATAATGGTTCGTCTGTAACTAAATAAACTAGATTCTACGATTCAACTTACGGTTTTGCATTCCAGCCCTTTATCAGGTTGATACGGTCTGTCGACAACCAATTCGGAATCGGTCAAATTGTTCTCCACCTGGGTGAAATTCTTCCAAAGGTCATAAACAATACACGGCTGTGAACTAGACTAGCAAAGAAATTTTGGATTATTAACAAAAGATGAAGCAATCGAAGACAACAGTCAGGAAACAAATCATAATTAAAAACTATAATGGATACAATTTTTAATTTAAAATATAAATGAAGTACCTCCTTAGAATGGAACTTATCGTTAGCTTCCATAATGACGATGTAGTTAATAAAAATTGCAATAGTATCTTAATCAATAGCATTTATAATAATTAATTTTCACTGAAGTTTAATTGGCACATAAAATACCTTTTGTCCAAATGTAGCACTATTCACCTCGCAGTGTACATACGTCCAGCTGAGTTCTCTTACTAGAATGTAATATCTGTATTTCCTTACCGACGACTCACCCCATTCCGTACTAATTGCCTTTAAACGTTAATTAAAATTAAACTGAGCTGAGTCAGGCTTTGATATTATTATCATCGGAAAGACCAAGTTGTCCTCTACATATAGGTGCAATCCATTTTCGCGTCAATTCGAAAAAGTTTTGAGATATTTCGAGTTGAATTATATTCTTGAAGAAACTGTAAATGTACATTCATAGCTGTCGCTCAGTATTCACACCTCACAGTTTTGTCAACAGAGGCCTGGAATACTTTTAGATGCTTTATTTGTTCATTGCGAAGTGAATTGAAACTTGTTAAAATTAACTAATAATGGGGAAAAATTGTGAAAAACCCGACTGTAAATAGTATATATATTTTTGTTCACTAGATTGCAACTTCAACCGCTAGGTCAACGATTCGTAATGAACAAGACCAGCCTTCTAAATCGGATGAACATCTATCAGATTTGAACCTAATTCGTTCCAGCATTCAACAGTCGTCCCAATCTGAATGTAGTAGCAGTTGTGGGAAAACTGCTTTGGTACACGGTACAGAAGATTTGCCGGAAGCTCAAAACGATGGTGTGGCGGATTTCATGTTCGAAGAATCTGAACTCTTTGAAGCAGTCGGCAGTTCGTTGCCTCCCCAAGGACTTGTCCGAGAATATGACCCCACTGGTAAGCAGCAAAGATTTGTGACATCCAAAAGATGAATTGTAAGAATTGGTTTGACATATATGCTGTTACAGACACCATTTCATCAGTGACGGCAAGTATTTCGGAATTCCTAGCTCAAGATGCAGTGAGTAACAAAGATGTTGATGTCGCAGCTCCGAAGATCAGAAAACCATCTATTAAAAAGAAAACTTCGCCAGCAGTGAAAGCTTGCCACCAGTTTACCCAAAAGCATAACCTCACGGATACCGCTACTATGCATTTATTACAGCTGTTTGAGAAGATTCGGATGGGTGAGATAGAAATTCAAGCTGGAGATATTCCGAGTCGGATTGAAACTTACCATAAACAAATAGGAGGACTAGATGCAATCCATTCGGAAATCCATTAGAAGTGCCGTACTTGTAACAGAATGCAAAAGACAGAATTCAAGAATCATCTTGGTTCTCTGCAGTGCTGCGGATCGCATGCGAAGCACACGGATTCGCATTTCTTTGTGTTGAGTTTACGCGAAACGCTTTCAAGGACGCTTCCAGGTATTTTCAGCACGACCAAGTCATCAGATATGGACTACGAAGGAATCCTTAGGGTAAAGCGTTTGATGGCAGCGAAGAGGATGACGTATTTATAGCTGTGAATACTGACGGAGTCGCAATTTCAAAAAGCAGCATAAAAAGTCTCTGGCCAATATTAATCAGTGTATTGGGAACCCCACAGCATCTACGCAAGGATCAAAAGAATATGATTCTTCAGAGCTTGTGGGTAAGCTCTTATGAAGTGCCCGATCTTAACTGGCTTTTCCAAGCCTTGGTGTACGAACTGATGGAGATTCAAATTGAACCAATTGTCTGGAAGGACGAGCAGGGCCACCAACATAATACGCGCGTATTCATAGGATATATATTTGCACGGACAGCATGGCACGTTTCAAGGTGTCAGGTCTCCAAATGCATAACGGTGAATATGGGTGTACGTTCTGTACACATGAGCAATCAGGTCACTACTTTTCCCACACGGATGATAATCCAGAAAGAACACATGAAGACTATTTGGCAGCTTACGCCCGACGTCCCCAGGATGACCTAATCCAAAAACAGCTGTTGGAGCCCAGGATTATAACTAACCAGGAACTAGAACAAAGCCAAAGCATGGAAGCTGCTAAATATGTTTTGAAGCACCGGAGTATTTTATGTGACTTGAACTATTTTGACATCATCTGGGGTAAGTGCATAGAATCACACTATTTTTCAGGGCATGTACGTGTAATTGTACCTAAAAGTTCGATTGTTCAATATCCAGGTTTACCTATCGATTCGATGCATACGATTTCGCACGGAGTCTTCAAACTGCTGTTAACATCACTGATCTTCCCGTCACAGAGGTTAATATCTGGTTCCGAAAAATCAGTTCACTCCGCAGAAATTCAGAACGCAAAGCCAAAACCCAGATGTACTATGGAAGCCAGATATGGCGACATTATTTGGGACGATGATGAGATGAACGAATATGCAAGCCACCAACAGAAAGATACAGCTGCTCCTTCCATGTCAGCGGCTTTTCAAGTTATATCCTCCATCGATGGAAATTCTGGAACACGCAAAAGGACCTTACCTTTAAAGAAACTTGACCGAGAGAAGATTGACCGATTCTTGAAAACAGTGAAACCTCCGCAGTGCTTTGCAAGATATCCCCGTCCACTGAAAGAAAGGGCTCATTTCAAGGCGCATGAATGGTACGCAATGGCAGTCCTCTATCTTCCCGTGATACTTAACGAGATGTTACCACCAAAGGTTTTTGACCTATATGTGCAACTTCTGCGAGCAATTGAAATTCTGTCCAAACATAGACAGCCGGATGAACGTGTTGATGAAGCTGTATCGTGCATAAATAATTTCAGTGCCGGTATCGCCAAGCATTTCGTGAACGGTGCAGTGAATTACAATATACACCTTCTCAAGCACCTCCCTAAATGTTACCGCTTATTTGGACCCCTCTATTTGTACTCTCTTAGATACTATGAGAACTTTAACAAAAGAATTGTAGGATTCAGTTGCTTGAATCAGTTTACAGCTATCCATGTCGTCAGACGGTACGCGAATTCGGTAGTTGATCCTCCTGACCCTAATTTATGGAAAAATAGGCGAACTCAAACAAAAGAAATGATCGTTGATGGTGTAAAATTTGTCCTGTCTAGCCTTTATAATCGCAAAGGTGCTGCAAACCTAACAATATCTTATTTTAAGAAGATAACGTTCCTTTCTAATGGAAAGACTTTAATTGTTACAGCTTTAAGTGAAAATCCTGCGATGGTTCGTCATAATTCTAGCTGTTTTGTAACTTTCGATGGAAGAGTAGTTGAAGTTATGCAGATAAAAGTGGATAGCAAAGCTAATTGTGTAGAACTAGTTTGTAGGAGCTACAAGATTCAGTTCTGGAAACCGCCTTTGGAGTATATATACATAGCCACTTTAGATTCGGATGATTTTATTATTCAGCCACAAAAGATACAGCAGCAGTGTGTCAAGATTGAATACAACGGGTCTTTATATTTTTGTACACTTTTTAATTCAATAGACTTGTCATTGGAATAAGTTCAAACAGCTGTATTATAAGATTTCAGATATTCAAAAAACCGGAAAACTAATTATATCTAAAAATCAGGACATGTTTCTGTTAGTTTTTTCAATTCCACCCGAATAATTTTTCTCGCTTGGAATGCTTGTAAATGTTAAGTGCCAAGCAGATCTTTTCTTGTAATAGCTGCATTGTTCTGGGGGTAAAGGACCACTGTTACGCACAAAGATAATACACATACACCCGTGTACCGTACATCGTAGAACTCAAAAAACGATTAAAATTTATATTAAAAACACAATTATTCAAAAACTTCAAGCTGTATTGCTCACCGATGTTTTGTGATTCCACGGGTAAGCATCAACTGACAGTCTCTTAAATTTCGGCATCCTCAGGAATACGATATAAGCTGTTATATCCGTGATTCTAACGTAGCAATCCTCCGTTATTAGTTTCAGTTCCATCAAATCTGTAATTTAGTTAGAAAAATTTGACGCAAATACTCGGATTTAACATTCGTGAAACGTTTGGGTTCAAGTAAGCTTACTTTTTAAGCTATCAACGCCGGGTTTAGTTCGCTCTTTCTCAATACAAATTGATGCCATCTGTTCAGCAGTTTCTGGTCCAGGTCCTTTCAAACAGTTTACTCCAGTGAGGACTGAATCTAATTGGACAATTTCCCCAACTAAGTTCAAAGTCAGAGCCTCAAGTGTAGGAACAGATGTGAATAAAGCTTCAACCAGACCCCTGTTGTATTTGACCTCCAGCCTTCGGATTTTTGGGAAGCACGATAACATATAGTGTGTCAAACTTGGATCATAATACTTCTGTGGTTCGGGTAGCACGACGTCTTCGACTGAGAGGGATGGCTTCAACGAATTCGGAAAAAACGTTGGGATATCTCCACGGCTATAAACGAAATTGCGCATCGCAAAGATCTTCAGGTTGGGAAAATGATTTCGTAGTATCACTTCATTCATACCCCAAGCCCTAACAACATCGATAATATCGTGAGCTAGTATTTCAAGACTCACAAGTTGGGTCATAACTGGGAACCTGATCTTCTGCAGCTGTGTAAGTAGTCGCCGCCTCTCCACATCAGGTACAGGGACACCATCTCCATCCGGATCTACTGCGTCCGAATCTCCCGAATCCACATAATTCCAGTCGTTAATCCCAATCCTGAGCCGCTGGAGTGATTCCCTTCGACTTTGGAGTAGGTCGTATAAGGCGTTTTCCAGAGATTCTATCCTAGGATCCGCCACCTCAATGCTGCTGATGCAAATTTTTGATTGGATGCTTCCAATCTTTAAGAACTTGGAAATGTTCAGCCTTCCAAAAGCAGTAATGTAATTCCAGCGAAGTCAGATTTTCAAATTGGATAGAAGGACTAGTTAGTGTCTTCAGTATCTTCGAAGCTGCATGGTAGTGATATATAAAGCTGTACAACCTTATGCTTATTGTCTTCAAGTTACTAGCTGATTCCAGAATTTCAGTCATGTTGAGGGAATCAGTGGAAAATTCTTCAAAAACATGTAGTGATAGCTTCAAACTCTCCAAATTCTTGAATTGCATGATGCCATCTCGTCTCGTCGCGCTGATGACCGATGCCAAGCTGCTGGCCGCCTGGGTATAGAACGAAATCTTGAGCCTTTTGCACACATTTGAAGAAATTTCACGACACAGTCTTAGAAGCAGTTGCTGTTTAAGAGGACACGTAGGCGAAAGGTCAATGTGATACTCTGTAATGGGAAACGCTCTTGACAATTCTCGTCCTTCCACCGTTGTTACAAACTCAAACGTCTTCCAGTAAGGATCCGATGCAGATACTTCAGCTTTTGTGTGTGCTTTTACAGCAACTGTTGCAAAGAAGCACCATCGGCGATTCAAAAGTCTACAGTTGAGTAAATCCTTCATATCAAGATACTTGAGCACACTAGGGAAAACCTGGAAACAGTTTAAGAAATCATTAAAAATTGCAACTAACTTACAGTTTTTCTTATACATTCAAAGTAGGAAACACCTCTCCCTCAGACTCACATCATCAATCATCAGAGAGCTGTAGTCAAAACCGTCTTCTGGCACTTTCACCGTCAATTCCGGACACTCAGCCATGATAACCGTATCCGTTATCGCGTTTCTCAACTTCCTTCAAGACAAAATTAAACAATTTAACTCTTGGTCTCTTCGTGAAAGTAAAGCGTATAGAACGTTTATCCTCAAGAAGGTTAGCTCAAACAAGAATAAACGAAATGGACAAGAAACCGTGGTACTTACAACTGCTGATTAAGTTAACTTAGACGCAACACATATTAGTCCTGTTTAACAAGATAATAAACTACTCGTTTTCGTATAGTTAACTGCGAGAATTTAACGATTATATTTGCTATCTTATTTACGCGACGAAGTTTTCTAAGTCAATTTGTAGGGGCACTACGAAGACTGCGCATATTTGCTTTGTAGCTCCCAATTTGCAGGCAGCAAATGACTGAGCATTGAATGCACATATATAATTCACCACATCATTCAGCACGTAGCTGCGGCTCAATGCACAGCAGATAAGTCCACATACCTTATTATAAGCTACCTCCAAATTACCTTCAACAAAGCTATCCGCCGGCCTCCATATACAGCCTATCTCACGATACCTTGGTGCAGTGTACAGTAACATACCTTGTTTCCATATACCCGCTACAATGATGAGGCCATAGGAGCGTATACCTTCTTTAACCCCAGCTTAAGCTACGTGCTTTCAGAGTAGGCCACGCATACCGGAACGCGGGTATCCCAAGCTAGCGTGGTTTTCCTCCAAGGTACCTTGACTCCGTGTACCTCATTTCCCGCTACCTCGAACCTACGCTCGCCTATCTCCGGCCAAGGTACCTTCCCTAAAGCTACCCGCTGCAATGTCAATTGTGTACCTCCACATACCTTAAATGGACCTACCTAAATAAAAGCTATACCAACCTACCTTCATTCGAGCTAGGTCAAGGTAGCTAAAGTACCAAGGTACCTCAAGCTACAGTAAACCAAGCTACCTTCTCCTCTTTATTTAGGTTGCCGGGACACTCTTCTTAAAAGTAAAAAAGCCGGCCTGTCATAGAAAATTATACCATTTTTCTGGTGCGAATTTTAAACTTTGTTACATTCTTTTTCTATGGGAGAATTTTAAATGTGATCAAGAATTCGCGAGTACAAGCTCTGCTCAACCTGCTTCTGTTCAAGTTTAGAAGTTCAGTTTAGCTAAACTTCTAGTTTTCTGTGTGGTGGCAGCTGGATTAATTGTGAATAGTTCAAGTAAATTCGATAATAACATTTAGCTTTTCGTGCCACGAGAGACTGAAGACTGCGTAAACATCATAATCTTTCTTAACCAGGAAGTACATGCATTGTAGAGTCGATTCCGTTGCAAAGGCATTTAATGCCTAGAATTTGCTATGCGTTGTAAAGGTTGTCACCTCCTTCTTGCGTTGTTTACGTTGTGGTAAAATTGGACAGTATTAAATACCATTGCAGTTTTGACTGTTACTTACATAACAATGGAGGCTGGGATCGAAGGAAATGGAAGGAATCAAGAAAATATGGATGTAGAATCTACAACACGTAGCTCTCTCGGCGAGGAAGACGCTTTACAAGAATCTCACCCAGATAACAGTAGGCCTGATGACAATGCCGTGACTGGAATTGACGAGAGTGGAGAACTAGATGGCGAGGATGTTGCAGAAGGGATTGAAGAAATGGAAACAGCAAATAGATCATTAGAAGATGTATCAAGTGACTCAATGGATGATGCAGTTGAGTCAGTTTCCCAATCTTCCCTACCCGAAAGCACAACGAAGTCTAGTGGTAAGGAAGCTGAAGTTGACGAAATGGAGGAAGAAAGTATTCCTGGTATCATGGGAACGGAAGATTCTTTCGACAGTTTGCCTGATTTTATCCCTGAGAGGCAAATAAATGAACAGACTGAGGAAGGAAGTGTTATTCAGGAAGGAAATGAAATGAATGTAGAAGTAAATCTTGACGAGGTGGAGCAATCGTTAGATGCAAATGAAGGACATCCGGTAACCCTTGAAACTGTTGAAGAAACGGATTTGACTGTGGATGAAAGCGATCAAGAGGCAGTCCTTCAGGGAAATGAACGCCATGAAGAGGAAAACGAAGAAACGGGAGATCAGCAATCCATTTCCATTAGTAACCTTGAAGGAAGTTTGGGGGACGGAGTGATAGAAGATCAGGCAGAGACATCCAACGATAAAGATAACAAGGATGCCGAAATCGAAAGTTCAACTGATGTCTTGAAGAGTTCCGTAACTGTTTTGGAATCAGATGAGGATGATGATGCTAATCGACCAATGATACGCGTCAAGCAGGTCGGGCTCTTTGCCGATGAGGATGATGAGGATGACGAGGATGACAAGCAGGATGGGGATTCTCAGGTAAGGAGAAGCGATAGCCTAGTTTGAAATACTTTCAATCCAACAATAGTTTTCGTATTGTGGTCGGGGTTGATATTTATTTCCCTTGCTGCAGGGTTCTACGGATAACGGAAATAGCAATAGAGGTCTACTGAGTGAAGATGGAAGCACTGAAGATCGAAGTCAAGATTCGGATGCCACTCCAAGACCCCGGCGGGCTGCAGCGACGGCAGCTGCAAGCGTAATCCGTGTAAGTATTTTTGAGTATCGAGAAGCTTGTGAAGATTGTCTTAACGGAGGGTCGCTATATGTACTTTAATTGTACTTTAGGAAATGACAAGAGAAGGAGTAGTTGAGAGGGAAGACTTATCGAACCAGTTCAGCAGAAACGACGCAGTACAACCATCATCGACAGAGAAACAGCGTTGTTTTATGTGTAAAACGGTAAAGATGTTTTCCTTCTTGAGTTACCCAAGGAGTAGCGTCTCTTTTAGTAGACATTTTTGAGGCTTTAAAGATTATTTTATGTTTTGAGCAACACTTTTCTTCTTTCTCTTACAGATTGCCGTGCCTACAGCTCAATTTAAAAAGGATAACCAGAGCGTTTATTTTTGCTCAAATAATTGTTTTAACACGTTTCGTAATCCTGATGGTGTTCGGAAGACTCTGCCGTGCGCAAAATGTGGTATTGTTAAAAGAGACGTCAATGTGAAGTCGACATACTACTGGGAAACTATGAATTTCTGTTCGGAACTATGTGTTGGTAAGTGCTCGACTCGTAGAGAATTCTTAGAAAAAATGTACGTCTTGCACGTCTTAAACTGGACCCTAATGTATTTATGCAGGTAATTTCCAAGTTGAAATTGGATCAAAATGTGCAACGTGTTCAAAAAAAGTTGCTTGGTCTAGCCTTGGCAAATACTGTGTCCGTTTTGGAAGTGATGTTCGACAGTTCTGCACTGCATCTTGTCTCGAACAGTATAAAAAGGATGCACGTATATGTTTCCACTGTCAACTTGACATCAAGAAATTAAGTAACGTTATATTGGCAAACATCCCTGCCAAAACTTCGCCAAAGGTAAGCTGTAGCTACCGCGTTATCCTTTCCTGCACTGGATGCTCTTATGTCACAGAATACTTCTACCTGTTTTAGGAATTTTGCAGCCAGGACTGTGTGGAGATGTACATCGAGCAAAACCTAAATCAGGGTGTTCGGCACAAGCCAGCTCAAACGGCGCCATGTGTGGTTTGTATTTTAACGAAAGAAGTGCACCGTGAGATGATTCTTAATGGTGCCAGTTGGAAAGTGTGTTCTCAGAACTGCTGGACAAAATTTTTGGACTCAAAAGCCTTACGACGTCCCTATAAGTGTGAGTTATGTCCTAAATATCTCAGCATGGACGCAGGGGTATTGTCTTCAGCTTCTTACGTGATCACTCCCAAAAAGTTGCACGGATTCTGTTCACCAACCTGTAAAAACGTGTTTGTACTTAAAAGTCGGCAAATTCTTGCGTGTACAACTTGTAAAGTGAAGAAGTACAACTACGACCTTATAGAACACATAGTAGACGGTAGCAAATGTATGTTTTCCGTTTGTTCCTTGAACTGCATACCGAAACCATCTCAGTATATATTGAATCTACGCGAAACTCTCACTCCTCCTAGTTCTGCAAGTGAAATGCTTTCAAAATCACGCTATTTGCAGGAATTACAGCCTCTTAAAACTCTAGGCGAAAAGGCTATGAACAGTTCTGGTTCTAGAGCTAAAGACTCAAGCAGTAACGGAACACTAGTAAACGGAAATATTATTCGAGAATTTGATGGTCAGAATATATTGCTCGAAAATGGTGGTTTGATCAGAATTCATGAAGGTGAACCAGCAACCATCAATATATCAGAAGAAGAAATGAAGTCCCTCCTTGACACGGTTGAATCTTTGTTAGTAGCCCCACCTCCAGAACCCAAAGAAAAACGCAACAAAGGCTGTTCAGTGCGACCTTCAACTTTCAGTGTCGGATGTCAAGCAGATATACCACTGGAAGGGGAGCCTCCTCGTAAAATCCAGTATGTACCTTTATTCATCCCCTATTATGTGCCGTTCCCATTTTATGGATTGGAAACCCCAGTACCAGTGCCGATGCCCGTACCCCTTCCTGTGCCAATTCCCATACCAGTAATAATACCTACCGATGGAAATTCGCAGAAATCATACAGTGGCGCATCAGTAATCAACACAACACCTGCAATCCCAAATGCTCCGCAACAGCCTCTTATGAGCATGCAGGTGAATCCCGCAGTAGTGCCTCCAAATCCAATGTCTGGAAATCTATCATTAGACACAGTGGGGTTTTTAGAAATGTCGGAACCCAATGTGGGCGAATCTGATAGCTTTAATATTTTAAACACAATCCCAAACCTTGAAATGGACTTGAACTTAGGCAGTGCCCACATGCAACCTGCAATGAACCCGAATATCGGAACAGCTCACGTCATGCCTCCGAATACCTTGCCCATTCAATCCAGTTGTGCCATGGGAATGGTCAATCCGCCTATTTCAGGAATGCATTGGCAAGCTCCTGCCATTGATCATCACATTCCTAAATTGCAAGCACCAATTCAAACAGACATGGGAACAGTAAGTGCGGTTGTAATTTCTAGTACATTATGAGCGTTATATATATTCTGATCAACTTTTCATAGATGAATATCATATTTACAGATTCAATATGCCTTGAACATTTGGAGAGAAAATTTCGGTCCAGAAGCTGATCCGTTCCGGCTACCGAAAAATATGTTTGTGGAAAAACTTGTCGAACTCGTATTGGGCAATAAGCAGACAGGTGCTAGAGTGCCACCCCATCTTTTACTACATGTAGCACTAGGTCTGCAGCAGTATCTAAGAAATAACAGCAAAAGCGACAGAGTTTTTTACGACCCCATGTACGAGCCATTTGTACTAGCATTCACAAACGCTGTAGAAGTGAGCTATTCACAAGGTAAAGGTTTGGGAAATAATCTGTATTCAGATATCACATCTAGCATGAATATATTCCTATTGATGCTTATGATTACTGTTCCAGGTATCGTTAACCCCTTGATTGATGAAAGCTTATTCTGGAGCGCTTTGGAACTGGGAGTAAGCTCGCCAGAAGTACTGTTGTTCACGCTTGTGTATTACAACTACAAATACTTCAATCTTAGGGTATGCATCTAACTAATCCATACACATATAATTCTAAGCTGTTGTATTTACCACAAGATCAAACAAGTAATTCCATGAAATTTCAGACTTGGCAAGAGCATGAATCTCTGCAGTTAAATCAGTTCGTCATAACAACAAACACTCATCATGATGGAAGGCATTACAAAAGTCTTTCACTCATCGGATACTCGGGGACAACAAACAACGTTGAGATACTAGAAACCGAACCAACAGATCGCTGTTTTGTAAAATTATTTGAATTTTATAAGTTTAAAAGGTAAGCTGCGGCCAATTTGCTTTTGTCATAGCTTTTAGCGGATCCCTCGCATTACAACTATCTCACGAACCTGTATTCTTTTCAGCTCCACAGACGTAGGGCCTTTTTATAAAGCAGTCATACCACACGGTACATACAAGCAACACTGGTATTCAGCCGATACATTGTCTAAAGTGGATATATACAGACTATTAATTCGAGCTATGATGCTGAAGTCATAGCAGATGAGACCGGAAACCCCACAGACAGAGGACTGATTTGGAACTTATCGAGCCCAATCATAAAATCCTCAATATTCTGTCCAATTAATACTTACGCGGTACTACCTGAAGAGAGTAGCTTTCCTTTTTTATGTTTTGTACATCTTGGAATGACTTGCATTGATGAGCAGTGCTTGGTTTTTTATTTCTTCCTCTCTTCTGTCCTGAGTAGAACATAATTGTAAGCTTGAATCTCTCTGAATTACTTCTTGCGAGAACTTAGGGAGCTCATTAAATAGTTAATAAGTTTGTTTTTCAATGGAGTCCGTAACTGTAGTTTGAATTAAATCATGAACTATTTTTGTGAAGAGTCTTGTTGTTATTATGAAATCAAGTTCTAACTTTATTACAGGATCATGACAGGTCGTTTTAATTAAATCTATCGTTTCATGCGCTTAGCGCGTGGCAAGGCGAGTCTATAAAAATGTAAAAATCGAAGCGAGCCCTATCAGCAACGCAAAATCAAGCTTTATATACTGCAATTAAGTTGAGGTCTTTTGACGGAAGACAACTAAATTACAACGATCATAGCGGCATAGCACGTACTGAGGATTAACTGAGGATGGTATTATTATATATACACATTTTATTTGATGTTTTATATATACTTAATACCCATGTAGAGAGGTGGGAGACCTCTAATATATTTGCTTATCAATAAAGGCTTAGGATAATAAATAAGTGCGTAGGACCTTAGCGTATACATAGTTTCCCCCCAAAACTGCACTAACGTGAAAGGGGCCGTTCAAATATTATAGCAATCAGTCGGGAAAGCGAAAACTGTAGCTCCAATTAACATGGAATATGGAATGAAACGGTACAATTGTACACTAGGAGCTTCTAGCTTACCTTATTAGAAAGGGACAGGGTCAAGGGTCACGCATAGTAAACATAAAGTCACACCCTTGGACTCGATAGGGAACGGCTGCGGGGCAAAATATGAGGAAGTTGTAGCGTAGCTTTCTTTTACCGCCGCGGCTGTCTTCAATCCGCTGTCGCCACTTTTGAGCTATGACGTATATTGTTGTTTAGATGAAGTGATGATTTCGTTCGCTCTCTCTCAGCCAACATGTGAGTGAATGACTAATCGAGTTTCATTCGCTCTCATCATCATCATTAACGACGTAGACTACAATTTCTAAACGTCAATTTTATGTTTGCAAGATTTCTTAAAAGTATAAATTGTTTAAAGCAAGCAGGGAATCGCAGATAACCAGAGGAAACAACGATAAATTGAGTTTTTTTTCATAAAAGTTAGTAAAGGATTCCAATAATGAATAAGGTTTTAAGTCAATTCAAGAGACTGATTTAATCTGTAATAGATTGTACTGAATTAAATTAATTACTTTAACTCCTGTGCTTAAAAAATTCAAAATGTCTGGATTATTTGGGTTTGGTAAAAAGACAGAAAAAGGTATGAAGATTTTGCTTTTTAGTTTCCTATGTTTATTCCACGTATGATGTAACTACTTTAAAGGGCGCGCTTTAATACTGATTATTGACGGTAAGAGTTGTAATGTAATCTCGATTCGAATTTCCAGAGCTCATGAGGGATAATGAACGTACATTACGCAAAGTCGGTCGGGACATGGAGAGAGAAAAACGGGAACTAGAAAGAGAAGAAAAGAAACTAGTAAGTTAGTGGCGAATGTAATTTATTATGTTCTACTAAACTGCAATACTGCAGCGAACACGCGATAGTTGTTTAAAATCAGGAGTTCGTTTTCTGAACTCGATGATTTCTGTTTAACGTTTAGGGTCTAGTGGAAAGCTGGAATAATTAGCGTTTTTTCTCTTAGGAAATGGATATCAAAAAGGCTGCTAAAGAAGGAAACCAGGAAGTATTAAAGGTTTTGGCCAAGAATCTAGTTCAGTTACGTAAACAGAAGAACCGAACATTCGCTGCCACTAGCAAGGTATGCAGAAAGTTCAAGTCTGTAATATTTAATGAAAGTTCGTGCTTTAAAGTAATCTGTAAATCATTTATTTATCCTTCTTCGGATTTGTTTGCAATTCTGTCGTGTAGGTTTCATCAATCAGTTCACACGCTAAAGTGATGCAATCAAATGCAAAAATGGCTGAGGTGATGAATACAACCGCAAAAACCATGGGCGAAATGAACAAGTTGGTTAATCCTGCAGCTTTATCTAAGAACCTACAGGAATTCAGTAAAGCTTCAACCAGGATGGACATGACAGATGATTTAAGCAAGTTGTTTTCATTGAAAATAATATTTATTTGCAGAATTTCATTTGATTAAGAAATGGATCTCATTTTTTTACTGTTTATTGCAGTCAGCGACACATTAGACGATATTCTGACAGAATCAGGTGATGAGGAAGAATCCGACGCAGTTGTACAGCAAGTACTTGATGAAATTGGTATCGAAATTAGTGGAAAGGTAAACCATTCATGACTTACTGCTAATATTACATACTATCACTGGCTTTCCGTTAGCGTTTACTGCTGTGTGTCAAAATGTAATAATGCTGTAATAATCCAAATAATGATTTGTCTTCAGGTCGCTAATGCCCCGTCTGCTGTACGAGGAAAAGTTGGAGATTCATCTAAACTTCCAAATGTACCCACCGAAGATGATCTCATGGAGAAGCTAGCAAAATTAAGATCAGAATAAAATTGGTTTTTGTGCAGTATGAAAGGCTTTCCTAGCCCTGTCATAAAATTTTATTTTGTATACGTCTATATGCATGTTCAGTTTGAAATTCGAGCTAGTTCGATAAGTATCTTTCAAAACGATATCCTTATTGCCTTGTCTGTAGCCGCATCGGCATTATTTATGATTTTATGTCCATTTGAGAGTATTCTAAAGAATCTGCGTGATATTTAAAATGATTCTTTCGCATTACGAGAGCAAGACTATGCTTGCATGCTTTTATTATAGAAATATGACCGTGCGAAATGTTATCCTGTAATTTTCCTGTGATTGTGGAAATCCGTTCGAGAAATTTAATGGAAATAAATAAAGGCAATGTGTAGATGTTACGTCATTGGTTAGTATAGATGAATTTATTACACTGTTCATAAACATATTAAATCTAATACTTGACGTAATCCACTGTGAGTAGCATTTAGTTAATCATTAAAATTCGTACGTCGCTAGGTTCTAAGCTTAATTATTTAAGTTATTTTTGAAGACTTGAGATCTCCTCAGGCATCCGTAAACGCCATTTCGGGTGAGTTGCAGGAATACGAGGATTATCAATAGAAAATGTTGACTGAAATTTTCTCTGCATTGTTTCTTCAATAGTGGATAATATTCTGTGACATCTAGTCATGTAAAAATCACGGTGTGATTCCGTCATACTTTCGATGATAAGAAAAAATACTGGCAGGGGCAAACGAGAATTCGATACAAGACGCTGATATTACCACATCAGAATCAAAATCTTCTGTAAGTGAAGGATACCGAGGTCGAAATAAGAAAATTACTAGAAACTTAAAGCATAAACTAAATAATCACAAGTTTCACCGCTCCAACTGACAAATAACTGAAGTCGTGTAGTTTAAAAATCCGCAGTATATATAATCTGGTAGTCATAACAACGACTCCGATCATCGAAGAATACCAGAACAGTCGCACAGCTCCAACATGAGCATGGAGAGCGAGATTTGTTAATTCGGACAAAGTTAACGTACATCGACTTTAACCTGAAATACGATAAGAACGCAAATCTGTTTGTAGCTGTACAGTATGAACTGTGGTCAATGACCAAGGTTGTATGCATTCTTCAATTATTATTGAATGCCATTATTTTATCTTCTTCTTTAAACCAAGCATATTGGCGCCTCTCAGAACGACACTTGCAAAAAACATCTGGAGTATACGTCGGTGAAGGAGACCAGGAAGAAGTGTTAAAAACAGAGCTATACAGAAAGAATAAAAAAGACAAATATCAAAATAAAATCATAACAGAAATGAATATTGCAAACTACAGTGCAATGTTGAAAGTTGGTCTCACCCATAAAGTACACGAGTATTAAGTTATTAACGGCATTTCCAATCCAGGCGGTCAAAAGCAAGCTGCAAATAATAGTTGAGGCGTACTGAAAGAAATAAACAAGGTGTTTTAAAGGCCTGAACGAAAAATCAAGATCTATTCTAACCATCGTAACAAATGCATACGTACCATGTTGGGTTTTTCTCGTTTCCATTCTTCCAACTGAACCTGAAAGTTCCATATCTGAACACCGTAGTAAGCGATGCGGTTGACAAAAATGGAGAATTTCTTTTCCTTCTCCGAGTTCCACGTGTCGTCTGAAACGACCGACTTAGATATTGTGGGCAATAAAAAATCTGCTATTGTTATAACCAATCCAAGAAGTGACAGCGCTGTTATAACCGACGGATCCCAATACCACAAAGTCCTGGAACGAAACGAAAATAAATTATTCCCTTCTCATTTATGAGCTCCCAATCACAATGCTGCCGATTCAAACTTCGGCTCAGAATGACCCCAAAGGATAACAATTTTCACTTAAACTGATTTAGGTGGATACGATTCGGATTAACATGAAAAGAAAACGGTAACGTATATTTACACCTAAAATATCCAGCTATAACCGCAGAAGGTAACAATGGTTACATACCCAAAAATTAATGTGACGAATCCCGCAAGGGCATAGGCAAACATATCTTGCTTCCACAAAAAGATATCCAATAATATCGGACACAATTCCCTGCAAGGTGTGAGCTTATCCTTTAGCAACTCTTCGTTCTAAAAACAATAACAAGGTTGAGATTTGAGATTAGAATACATTAATTTTTTAACTTATTCAAATCTAAGCTGTAACATTCTGCAGATTATCCTATCTTAATGATTGTAATTGTTACTTACTGTAATAATATCCATTTTCATATTCATTTAGAACAATCTCTTATTGCATGCTTCAAAAGCCTGACTGTAGCCGAGTCAGGGTAGCTATAATTTCTGTAAATTTGAAATCCACAACTTGGTCAATTCGTTTTTAGACTCCAAAATACAAGGAGGATGAGGATTTCGTCGGATAGCTCGCAAAACAAGAAACCCTGAACTGGTTTCAATGCAAACCTGAATTTCTCTAGGTTAACTCTAGGATAACAATTTCAATTTTCACGACATTCCGTTCGCGTCCCTGCTCACAATTGACAATAATGAAAGATCAGCTGTTTTTGGTAGAAGAAATGAGAAGAATAATTTTAAAGCACACACACACAACTGAAGCATTTGCTAGCAACCAACTATGGGATGGTACACAATCAAAGTCAAAGCCACAATATAAACAGTAGTATATAGCTGTTGTTTGAGCATGATTCTTCTTTACTTGCGCATAGTTGATAGTGTATGGTTTCTACTGTGTTGCAGTGAATTACGGACTTAATATTTCCCCCATGTTTATGGTCTCAGACAAATTCAAAATATCGTGCCAAGTTTGATTCTGAATGCCCTCCGGGTATGATCCGCGTTATTCGCGTCGTGGTTGGTCCCTGTGTTCCACGTAGTTTGAGGTGGCAAAGCCGAGAGGTATCCGATCCGTATGTACTTGTGTAGTTTAAGATGAGAAAAGCGAAAATGCCTATAAGGTTCGGCTAAAGAAAAGTGTTTGGTAGTGCTAAGTCAACTGAAAAGCTGAAAGCGTAGAGACTTGTTCTTTTCAGTGCAATTTTACAAGTCTGAGCACCACGCTGCTCCGGCACAGTCAGTCACTTCTCATTTCGCCAACATACTGAGCACTGTCAGTTACCTCTCCGATCTTTGTTGAAGTTATTTCCATTTTTTGTGTATTTTTCTAAGCCGTTATTTGAATTAAATCAACGGTAGGCTCACCGCTACCGTATTTTCAGTTATTGCATTTCTCTAGCGATTGGTCGCGATGGAATCGAGGATGAAATTTTTCATCGCCGTCTTCGGTGTAGTAGGAGTAATACTCGCTCATGATTTAAGTGTATCAGCTGCTGAAACAGCCGGTTCAGCTGCTTCTACTGGAGATGAAAAGGCCAGGTTACTGGTTTCCAAGCAACTGCTAAATAAATTCGTTGTGGAATCTATGGACGTAGTCATCAAATACAGCGTTTACAACATTGGATCCCTTGCGGCCAACAATGTCCAGCTTAAGGATACAAGTTTCGGCCCAGATTTTCTTGTAGTTGGAGGACAAACCGAAGTCGGTCTTGGAAGAATTCCTCCGCAGGCCAATGTTACCCACACCGTTGTTGTCAGACCTCAGAAATTTGGATACTACAATTTCACCTCTGCCCAAATTGTGTACACATCTGGCGAAGAATCTTCCGAGGTAGGTTGATGACAACAAACTTTGGTTTGTGGGTCATTCCTTTCGCAACTATGGTAAATGATATTGCATCTTTTTATTGTCCTCCATGAGTTCTGATCACACTGTTTTTCTGCAACAGGTCCTTCAAGGATGGTCCAGCGAGCCCGGTGAGGGATACATTGCTCCATTCAGGGAGTTCGACAAACGCTTCTCTCCCCATTTGGTAAGAGCTAATTTATATGAAAGTTTGAAATTACGATTTAATGCTAAGACTGCTTAGCGAAATGAAGTAGAAACAGTAGTTTTTAACTTTAAAAACTGTTCTAGAATCAGGTCAATCATAATTTAAGAAAATCTGAAACCAAAAGTTGTGTTCATGGAATAGTTAGCAGGAACAGTTCTTGTGGTGTAGGGAATAGATGCATTTCAAACCTTTGGAGAATATGCAGTTGAATAGCAAGCAGACACTAGAACGTGCAGTTATGAATTCCAGGTGGATTAGAGGATTAACAAGATGTCATAACTTAATGAAGACTCATTTTTTATTTCAGTTGGACTGGGCCGCATTTGCGATCATGTCTGTCCCCCCACTCATCATTCCCTTCATGTTGTGGCACTCCAGCAAGGCAAAGTACGAGGGCGTCGTCTCAAAGAAGTCCAAATAAGATAACTTATGCATTTACCATAGGTGCGATTGGAGTAACAAATGATTGCGTGTTGAACGGAGATAAAGACTATGATGTATGTAACACTGAGATCCGATTCTGCAGTCCAATAAAAGAAATTTCCAACGATAGTTCCCTATCAGTCGTACGCACCGTTCTTTGAGTTACCGTTAATTAAGTTACTCCTAAGTATGAATAGGTTTTGATAATTGCAGACCATGGAAGGAACGGTGGGTTTACAAGCTATGTTTAGGGGATCTTGCAGGGGCGATGGAGGGGATACGTGTACCATGCACCTTTTTAAAAGAACCCGAACTTAAAGCAAGGTCAATAACTTCACGAAGTTTTTAAATTGGTAATCGCTAGTCCGATTTATTAAAATATATTCCGAGTTGCCTCAATTCAAACAACAGAATCGGCAGAGAGCGGCGAAATAGAAATATTCAAGCATGATCAAATCAAATCATGGAGCAATCAAATGTTTTATATCACAGTCCAAGCGTGTTCCATTTTTTTAAAGCTTTGAGCCACCTTCCTTCAGGTCAACGTATCCTCCGGTAATCGAGGATATTCCAGTCTCCTTCACTTTGACTTCGTAGTGAATGCGATTGCCTTGTTTCCATGTAAGGACTTGTAGTGTTTCACCTGGGTACACGGGCTTGGCAAATCGAGCCTAAAATAAAAAAAGAACTTCTTCAAATCTCTCTGAAATGGATGGCACAAAGCGTTTCTTTGGAGGTTGTTAATCCGCACACATACCTTGATTGCTTTGAACTGAGACGCGTCCGAATCAGCATAACGATCCAGAATCAACCTTGCAGCAATACCAAAGGAGCACAAACCATGGATGATTGGCTTGGGGAAACCACCAAGAAGTGCAAAGTTAGGATCAATGTGCAACGGATTCACATCCCCGGTAAGGCGGTATAATGCCGCTTGATCAATACCGGTCTGGTATTCGAGGACTGCATCGGGCTCTCGGTTTGGAGGGTTGACAGGTCGTGAAATAGGTTTTTCGGTATCTCGCTTTCCCCCGAAATTACCATCACCAACAACAAACACGGAATATTCCATCTTGAACAATTTTTCGTCGTCAGACTCTCCTTCAACTGGTAATTACGTAACGATTAGAAGTGGATGTGGTTTGGCCGAATTCGAAAAAATAAGATGTACTGGAAATTTACCTTGCAAGATGTACAGCGATCCTGATCCTTTGTCCAGCACATCAACAACTTTTGTTGTGAGGGTAATCTCTGCTTCACTGGGAAGCGGTCTGTAAAGCTCAACATATTGTTCACCATGCAGTATTTTTACAGGATCAACGTTAAGGCCGGGCAGTTTCATCGTGTCAAAAAGAGGTCCGTTGGCAGTAATGACAGGGAATGTGGGCAAAACTTGGAAATTGTCATCATTTTCATACAAAAATCTCAAACCGTGCTTGTGCTGCGTGCTTACTCCCACTGTGAAATTAAGATTCGGGAAATTAACGATACTTTTGCCAATATTATCAAAATAGGTTTTGCAAAAAACATCAAATCTTACAGGCAACAGCGTATAATTTCGCAGCCTCAATATTGTACTTGTAAGTGGCGGTAGGAAGAACAGCAGCTGTGATGTTTTCTTTCGTTATGCTTTCCAAATTAGCAGATGGTACATTTCCAGATTCCATATTTTCAAGCACCTCCGTAAATTTTCCCATCGCAACTTCAATTTGTCCTGGCATATGACTCCCATCCATGTTGACAACATCTGCCCATTTGTCTCTGACTCCTTCGATTGTCACGGGATCGTTCAATCCACTTCTTAGGTAAGCTCCTTTTGATCTAGCCCAATTGTCTAGACACAAAGGAAAAGGTCAACATTCACGTTTTCAACCTCTACTCCGTTTTGAAATTTCTTAATTTGGATTTAAAGTTACCCACATCGCATTGCATAACCAGCTGCAGTCTCTACAATCGCTCCATTTTCCTCGCAATTCTCATGGCATAGCCAAGCAACTACAGGGGCAATTAATTCCGGTTTCAATGCAGCGTGCAAATCTGTGGAAACAAAAGGCAACGTCTCAGTTTTATGAGTTTAGTTAATGAATATAAGAGTAGAATTCAGAATTGGGTTAACTTATTTCAATTACCAGGGGGAAGGATTCCTTCAGTCAATCTGGAGCCAGCAACAGGGACTAAAGTATTCGTATGGATATTTAACCTGCCACCTTCCTTGGCAAGGGTGTTTGAAAATCCAATTAATCCAGACTTAGCAGCAGCATAATTAGCTTGTCCAAAATTGCCAAGCACTCCTGCAGTAGAGGATGTATTGATGATCCTTCCATACTTTTGATTACGAAAGTGATCCCATGCAGCCCTGGTTGTTTTAAATGCTCCTTCCAAATGGACTTTTTGAATCAAATCCCAGTCTTGAGCACTCATTTTCGCAAAGCTCCGATCTCTCAGAATCCCAGCGTTGTTTACCAATACATCAATTCTTCCAAACTGCTCCACAGCTTGTTTAATAATTTTCTCTCCCTCAGTTACCGAATCATAGTTAGCAACAGCTTTTCCACCTGTATCAGATGAACCGCCATTATCATTTGTAGGCATAGAATAGCCAAGCCAAGCGGAGTAATCAATGCAAGAGATGCGCCGTACCCTTCTTTCGGATTTCGTCCACAACATTATCAGCTGGTCGGGAATTCGTTCCATCCCCATGAGGATTACCTCCAAGATCGTTAACGACAACGGAAGCACCACGATCTGCAAATAAGAGTGCGTAAGCACGTCCAAGCCCTCCACCGGCCCCCGTGACAACCACAACCCGTCCGTCAAAACGAAGTAGCCGATTCATGACTAAATTATTGCTGCAATAAAAACAATACAAATTCACGCTTATAGAATCGGTGTAATATGTCTCTTGGAACACCAGGTCATTCTAATCCTGTCACCAACTTGGATCTCATTACTTCGAATAACATAATGCAACATAACACTAGGCGCCTTATTTATTATTACATCTGCTTAATTTAATAAATGAAGTTACCTGCTTCCAATAGATTACACTTAAGAAAGAAGGAAACTAATGAATCCTATTGCCTGCTGACCTTAACTCCTAGTCACCGTACAAGGTCAAGTCAGCACAAGTTCTCTGTCTAGCTTTCCAGCAGGCTAGTGAAGACTCCTTTACGGACAGTGCGAAATTATCATAATCCTTAACTAAAGACAAAAAGTTTCCAGTCAAGAAGACTCGAGAGTAATGAGCTTTGTGCTTCAGGAGAATATTTTCCTGAGAGCTTTACAATCTAAAACATAAAATGATATTGCTTGAGTTGAGAGTTGATTCAATCTCTCAGGCTACGCAAGTATATCTTATCGAATGTGGATTCTTCTCTGTATGCTTTCCAACGTAAAGCTTTGAAGCTGTTGCTTTACATCATACATTTAAACTTAGTCCGGAACATTTGCAATGTCAATCTACCATCCACCGTTAAAATATATATACCTATTATATACAACACAGCAGAAATAACGCAATAGAAACGTACCTAGCTTCCCCGGTCGGATCCATCATTTTACGAATAGTCTCCATGGAAGACATCCTTTGAATGTCAGGCTCTTGTTAGTAAAGACTACCGAATTCCTCCAGGTCCTTCTACTTCGAAAATATTTTTGCAATTTTTCCACTATATGGCTCTCCCTTCAGATAAAAAACCATACCAATCACAGCCCTCTCCAACAACTGACAAGACCTATCCCTAGTTGCGTAAGGTGCTCTCTTTTGAAAGTGTTGGCGGAATTATAAATGGCAAAAACACGATCAAGTTTTCTTACACATGACTCTCTGATTCTCTCCTCATTTATCTTTTTAGTTGTTAGTAGTACTTTTGTACTCTTCAGTTTCAAAACAGTTCACTTCAGCGCATT
The DNA here is from genome assembly GCA_906901655.1 of Sminthurides aquaticus. NCBI lineage: Eukaryota > Metazoa > Arthropoda > Collembola > Symphypleona > Sminthurididae > Sminthurides > Sminthurides aquaticus. The sequence goes on from CAJQTT010000001.1 coordinate 3,930,754, forward strand.
CACAGATGATTGCGAGTTTATTTACCAAAGATCAATTAATATCTTATCATGATATCTAGAATACATTGACATTACGTTCCTTCATGTAAACTTTGCTCTCTGATGCCCCACTCTGACAAAACCTATTCATATGGTAGCTGAAGCAAGCTGTGTGCATGGCACCAGCCTTGCTTCCTTGATCAAACGTTGCTGGCACCGGTAAGAAGGAGTCCTTGTGCTTGTTCTCGTTTACCAGCGCGTCCGATTAAGTTTGATTTCGATCCCGTGATATTATTGATTGATTATGTTTATCAGTATCATACTATACTATTGCCGAAATGACTAAGAGGCTGTTATACTGTTATGATCCCTTATTCATTATTCTTTTGTTCGTAAGTATCTGAGAAGATAGTTGCAGCCTTTGTTATTAAGAGATTCTTCCAACCAATATCATCGCAATTTTTTATGTTTTCTAGGTGGATTATTAAAACATTGCTGCTATTTTCGTGACACGTATTAAGTCATAGACTTACGATTTGTACCTCCATATTTACTTTTTTTACAATTCGTACATAAACGTGGAGATTAAGAATGGAAGTGACAAGAACCTCACAGTGACGAACTGATTCAGAGCATGCAAATACGGGCTGTACCATAGGCAAGGGAATGAAAGCTGTACTTAATATTACTAGAAGTGAGTAAAAAGTTTGTGGTGCTACCGCCACCTATGACGTTGAAACACGCTCCACACATTTCAGTGGAACCATATTACAAACGTTCTGATGTGCTTCAGTATGAATGGTCAACCGTTTATTAATAATAATGCCGGTGGTGAATATATGCAGCAGTTACCAATACAGTAGATATGGTTTATATCGGTTATGCAGGGGGATACAAAAGAAAACCGTTTATCGAAATGCAAGACATGAAAGGTTATTATTATGACATGCCGCCGCTTCTTTAGTTTCTGATGCATGAGAAACGCCATCTTAGACTCGTACCCTTAGCCGGGCTTGAACACCTTGTAGTTCTGATGTATGGGGAGTGGAAAGATGAGAAATTACGCATGTGTCTTGGCATTCATGGTCACTGATCTAGCGTGACCGCTGAGAAGCTATTTATTTTGGAGTCGGTGGAGTCCCGAAATGTCACTGGCAGGTATCGGAAAAACTAGTGCAATGCAGGACGTCCTTTCATATTATAGATCCCTTATTGCTCTTCTGTTGAGGCTTACAGAGGACCTCCAGAGATCCTAATGCACTAAATGGATCGCTCGAATGATAACAGTTCCATGTAGCAGTAGGTCACAATAGAGCAAACAAAGTGCAAAGTGACAGTTCGCTTGTTACTTCCTTGGTTTCAAAAATACATTTAAAATTGACGTTATTGGAAAGAGTTTGAGATGGGTTGACTATGCAGAAACGCAGTACCAGAGTTCTGTTAAGATTGTGGATCTGTAATTAATTACCTTCGAAAAACAACTTTTTGATTGTTCACTAGGAAAGATTCGTTCTCCTGATGGTCCTTCATTGGTTGATTGCCTTATTTGCTGTCTTTCATGCATATTTATGTGCTGTTCATAAAATCTACTCAATGGTTAGTGCTACTCTCTATGGGCATATCACTCGTTGGGCGGCTTTTCGTACCATAATATCTGACTTTTATAGCGATTTATGTACGGCGGGTATAGATGACCTTGTCAACCGTTAATTAATTGTGTTTATATAGATTAATTGACGTTTTAAAATATTTGCAACGCTGCTGGTTAGATGTCCAATAGCGCCAATGTTTGATGGCGTAAACAGCTAATAAAATCAAACCGTTTTGAAAATCCGGGATGTTTGTCGACAAAGCTTTTGAGCTCCTGAAGGAGATGGAGCGGAATCCGGAACGAATCTTATCCTTTGATGTAAGTCACAGCTAACGAAACATTGCTGATTGCTGCACTTCCAGCATGGAAAAAAATTGAAACATTTAGTAGATAGACTGATTACAAAATTAAATTTTGGATTTCAGGAGAACGCCCTTCGACAAATATTTGAAGAAATGCACGGCTTATATGAACAAAATAAACAGATTTTGTAAGTTAAAATTCCGGCAACGGTAAACATTTTTATGATCTCTTCAGTTGCATATCTTCATGTCAATTTTTCCTTTCATTTTCAGCCCAACTGAGAGAGATAGGGCACCCGATCCGAAAGATCTGCCTGGGATTCGTTTAAGGCACGCAGCGTTAGAGAAAAACAAACAATGCGTGCTTGCGTACATGTAAGAGTCAAGAAATTCATTTTCTCATCGTCACAATTTTGAAGGTAGGCGATAGTATTCAGGAACTTTTATTTCTTTGGCCCTTAGATATAACAGATTACTTCAAATCCAGGACATTCGCTGGACTCATGGAAGTGTCATTCCTCCTGAAATCCGACTGAATCTAACGGAACAAGAAGTTCAATATTTTACGAATTATAATAAAGTTCTTGCAAATTATATGCGATCAATAGGTAAGTGGGCTACGGACGATTACAATTTTTACATTGACTGAATGAATGCATGCCCAGCATATATCATATGTGATAAGAATTTAAGTTAAAGTAACTATTTAACAGGCGAAAATACCGGGTTAGATTTAACGCTAGATTTCGAGCCACCTAAGTCCCTTATGGTTACGGTAAGTTTCTATCTCAGTCCTAGCTGTCAAATTCCTAAGCTGATGCTATTTAATCTCGTTTTTGTTATGTTTTGTCAGGTGAAGGTTATACAAGAATACGGAGAATTCGAAACTCCAGCGGGTGATATAGTTGTCCTCAAGAAAGACAGCATTCATTACCTCCCAAAATCCCAGTGTGAAACTTTAATTCGGCAAGGAATTTTACAACCAATATCTTAGCATAACTGAATAGTTTCATGTGGGAAATTTCAACATATCATCACAAGCATTTTGTGGAAAGTAGCTTCTTCCAAATCGGGCGCTTTCAGCTAACGGTCTTAGCATTCCAGTACTTACAAATAAATCGGTGTACTAAGATTTCAAAAGTGCAACTACTTGTGCATCCTTATCATTATAAATTCATACATTCCAGATAATTTTAGTAAACTAAAGTTGAGACGCGTCTTACAATTATGGTTAGCATATATATAAAAACAACCTGAAGCCGTTCTTGAACGCCAGCACATGAAACGGAGGCATAGAAAATCTTGTTGTTGTTGCATGTAGGGGAGAACCCCGCAGGAGATAACTCGATGGTCACTGCTAGTTGAGCGATGTTATGCTGGAAAAGCTTTATGCCACCGGCGCGCCAAAAAGCAAAGTGGTACGCGGTGAGAGCGATCAAAAATGTGTGCAGTGAAAATAAAAAATTAAAATACGAAAAATTAAATATTATTTTCAATTAATAAATAATTAGGTTCGTGTGTAAAGACTCTACGTACTAAACTGAACTGGCGTGCTTGTACTCGAAGTCTCAGCGTTTTCGTGTACATCAGAAAATCTTCGCAATTTTTTAGTGTAAAATCCCGTGGATAAGGTTTAGCATAGGATGACTGCATGTTATTGTTTATTACGCTTTTATTGCACGTATAATCCTGCTTGCAAAGTGTGACCTAAGTTTAAAGGAATGCAGTTGATTTCGCTGTTAAGTGCTGAATTTGATTTGAGAGAGAATACACTGTTATTCAGAATCATGAGTAGTTTAGTTTTGGCTTGTAATCAGTCGTAGGCTGTGCAGTGATTGCAGAAAGAAAATTACTACAATGGAAGTGTATTTGAATTCCCTTTCATCCTTGACCGATGCGGCAGTCAAGGATGATGCTAAAGTCAAAATCGCTCAGGATATAAATGAAAACTTCGAGGTACATGCGGAATTTTTTTATGCATTTTGAATTTACTTAGTATCTTTATAATCCCTGGAAATAATTGTCCTTTAGGAGGAGTTTTTATGGAGTAATATGTTTTCAGGCTATCCTTGCTTCACCGTACTGCCAGCAGTTCATTGAACAGGGTGTTCCAACATTTCTCAAGTTTCTCCAAGATGGTGACCCTCAGTTTGTCGCTGAGTTTACATCACAGGTAACGTTAACTAGTACATAGTTAAGAAAGCTAACTTTGATAAATACAGCTTTTGCAAGCCAAAAGCATCGCGAAGTTGTATTGGACGGAGTTGTTAATTTATTTTTTGGAAAGTAACGATGGTTGTTTGTTTTCTGTTAATAGCAAGCAAGGAAAGCAGTACTGGAGATTTTGCACCGTCTGCCACCAAATGACTTACTCCGCCCATTTGTGAAACAAATTCTAAGCACTACTTTCAAGCTAGTAGAGGTTGATAACGAAGAGAACGTAGTGATATGCTTGAGGATAATAATTGAGCTGCATAAACAATATCGTCCTCCCTTCTCTCCTGATGTTCAGCAGTTTCTACTATTTGTCAAGAAAGTGTACAATGATTTGCCGAACCACATGGAGAAAATATTTGAACCAAAGAGTCCTATAAAAATTAAAGACATTAACGATGTTAACGTGAGTTCTACGTTGGACGAGCTCTATGCTACTACTAGTTTTCAGAGCGATAAAAAAGCACCTGACGGCAATATAATTTCGGTATGCGCTCGCAAGTACAATTTACTTACTCAGAATAACCGTATAAAATTCCAATTTTGAGTAATTGTGTATTTGTTTTGAATGTTGTAGTACAACGTTATGCCTAAATCAGGAAACTCCTTGAAGGTGCTGCAAGAACTGCCAATAATTGTCGTTCTTATGTATCAAATTTACAAAGCAAATGTGCAACAGGAAGTTGCTGAATTCATACCTATCGTTATGAACACTATAACACTTCAGCCGAATGCACAGCAGAGGTACCGGTTTTATTGCTTGAATAGTAAAAATGTACGTTTGTTTTCAATGCTTATGTACTAATGAATCCTTCTGAATATACAGGGCAAATCCTAACTTCAACAAAGAAGTGCTGGTGGAGTTTATGGGAGCTCAAGTTAAAACGCTGTCATTTCTTGCGTATATAATTAAATTGTATCAAGATCTCGTTGTGCAGCATAGCAGTCTACTAGTTCATGGATTAATTAATCTGTTAAACCTTTGCCCTATGGAGGTTGCCTCATTACGGAGAGAATTATTCATAGCTGCAAGACACATAATGGCAACCGAATTACGTTTTAGTAAGATGGTGTTTTAAGACTCAGACGCAGCCTAATTATAGTGCGCAGGAATATAATATAAATACTACTTTCCTTTTAGAATTTGTTCCCCATATGGAAGAGCTGTTCAATGAAGACGTGCTGCTGGGAAAAGGCTGGACCGTGAACGAGACGATGAGACCGTTAGCTTACAGTACGTTAGCTGATTTAGTTCACCACGTTAGACAGCACCTACCGCTAAAGGATCTAAATCGAGCCGTCATGTTTTTTGCTTGTCACGTTCACGATGACAGTTTACCAGTCAGGTAAATAAAGTAGCTATTTGTTAAGCAAACCCAGAAGTTTTAGGCTTTGAAATATTTGTAAAATCTTAAATTGGATCTACAATATGTTACAGTATTCAAACCATGTCCTGCAAGTTAATATTTAACTTGGTGGAAAGTATTCGTGTGAAGACAGAGTCGGATGCCGGTAATGGCAGGGAAATACTTATGCGTATGCTGGAAGTTTTAGTGCTGAAATTCAGGGTTTTTGCTGAAGTACATGTACCTTACTTTGTCGAAAAATAGTAAGTATTCATATACAAAATTTAAGCAGTAAACGTGTTGCAGAATCCTTAATACTGGCCATCTTTTTGCAGTGGTACGTTGTCGGTGACCCAGTCTCCACAGACCTCTTCCCCGAAGAAGACCACTGAAACTCCTGTAATAGAAGAAGAACTGTTCCCGAAACTAAATGGGGACCAGAGCAAGGGCGAAGCTAAGCGAAATGGTTCATTTCCGCTAGCTTCGCTTAATAATTACTCCTTCGGGGAGTGTCGAACACTTATAAAGACTGTAGTCTGTGCAATTAAGACAATCGCTTGGGGGATTGCTTCGTGCAAGGTGTGGAAGCGGTTTGGCTGTAAAGCTATATGGCACACTTTAAATCGGCATTCAATTTTTACTTTGTTGTCTTGCATGTAGGGCCCTGTGGATCCTAATGCTGCTGCTCCAGCGACTCACAAGCAGTTTTTACCGAAAGAAACAGAAATTTATTTGAATTTGATGAAATGGGGACTGAAAGCGGTGGATATATACTCAGTCAATGGGCCGGCTGGGACGACGACTAATAGTTCACCTCCCGGGCCACCAGCTCGTCAGGTTAGCCAGGGAGTGCGATCAAAGGAAGAGAAAGAAGTTTTGGAACACTTTGCTGGCTCCGTAAGTAGTTATTAAGGAAGAATGGAATCTTGAAACCCGTGTCGTGCATTTTAAAGTATCTAGGTCTTGATTATTTTGTCCTTTCTAGTTCACCCTTTTGAATACCTATACGTTTCGAGAGATATTCGCGGTTAGTATTGAATACATGGTGGAGAGAATTTATGAAAATAGTGCACTTCAAGTGGTTGCAAACAATCTGCTTGCTAATCCCACGACTTCTGCAATCTTCGCTACAATTCTGGTCGAGTACCTTCTGAACAAAATGCCGCAAATGGGCGACGACGTGGAAAAAAGCAACTTGTATCTACGACTTTTCAAATTGGTGTTTGGATCCGTAAGCTTATTTCCCGCAGAGAACGAGCAAATGTTGAGGCCGCACTTACGTGATATAGTGAACCGGTTAGTCGTAGTTAGGCGATTCATTTGAAAATGCGTTTCACACCACGATGTACAAAATAACTGAAAAACTTTCTGATCAAAGGTCCATGGAGTTAGCTTTGAATGCAAAAGATCCTTACAATTACTTTCTTCTTCTGCGCGCCCTGTTCCGGTCCATAGGTGGCGGTAGCCACGATTTACTATACCAGGAGTTTTTGCCTCTTCTTCCTAGTCTTCTCCAAGGTGAGCTGGATACGCAAGTAAAATTACTCTTTTTTTCACGTTATCAAAGTAATAATGAATGAAACATTGTTTCAGGTTTGAATAACCTCCAGTCAGGACTTCACAAACAGCACATGAAAGACCTTTTTGTAGAACTGTGTCTCACGGTTCCTGTACGACTCAGCAGCCTGCTACCATATTTACCCATGTTGATGGATCCTCTGGTTTCGGCGCTTAATGGATCACCTACTCTTGTCAGCCAGGGACTGCGAACACTTGAACTCTGTGTCGACAATCTTCAGCCAGAATTTTTATACGAGCATATTCAACCAGTAAGAGCGGACCTAATGCAAGCCCTATGGCGAACACTCCGAACTTCCACAGATTCTACAGCAACTGTTGCGTTCAGAATTCTAGGAAAATTTGGTGGCAGCAACCGCAAAATGCTTGTAGAACCTCAGAGACTCGAACATGATGATAAAGGAATAGTCGGTCCAAGTATCCTGATGGCTTTTACGGACCACAAAATACCAGTGAACTTACCTTTCGATAAAGCTGTGGAATGTGCAGTGAACCTTTTGAAGCCAAGTGTTATGGCGGATGCACACTACAAACAAAATGCCTGGTTACTGATTAAGTTGTATCTTCAAGCCGGTGTAAACTTCGAAGGCGATCGTTTTTCGATCAACAAGATAATACTGGATAGGGCAAACTCGGAGTCAGAAATAGTACATATTCCGAATATAAACAATATGGCAATTTATCGTTACTTAGACGAAAAAAACCGGCAAACATTTGCATCAGCCCTTAGCGGCTTGTTCTATGCATCCACCGCAAAAGATCTGAAGAAAGACGTTTACAGTTTTATTGTTCCATTTTTACGACATCTCACTATGGTAGCTTGTGCCATGCAGGTGGGCCCATTTTCGGGGAAATATTCGTCAGGAATGGATCCGTATGTATTCTTCGACGGAATCGCTCAAGTATTGGCAAGTGAAGAAAAAGAAATGAAAAAGCCTGCCTTATTTGGCCTCGCGGTTATAATGAATTGCGCCATTAATATTGTTGGGTCTAAAGAACGGGTAAGTGGCTCTTAAGGTTTTCCCGTATTGATATTAATCAGGTGCTTAATATCGAAGAATTCTTTCGGTACATCAGCTTCACGATACGCTGCACTATAAAATTATTGTGTGGTTGAGTTGCTTTGAATATTAATAATAATTAGGAGGACAATATTAATTTCAGGCGTGCAACTTACCAATGGTGGAACTAATCACAGAGAAAATGTGCGCATTGTGCTATGAACGAGCATGGTATGCGAAGATGGGAGGATGCGAAGCTATTGGATATTTTTTGGAGAAGATGTCTACCAAATGGATATTCACTCACCAATTCGTCATCATAAAGGCCATGTTTTTTGTTTTGACTGATCTTACTGGAGAAGTCTCGAGTGGAGCTGTGGATAAAGCCAAAGAAAATATCAATAGAATTCTTCACGTTTGTGCGTTGAACCGAGATCCAGTTGTGGCTGCTTTGCGTCAGAAGGCACTTTTTGACTGTACGCTAGAGTTCGTGAAGCAATTAACAAGCCCCATAACTAATTTACGGGAACAATCCATGAAGTGTTTAGAACTACTTGCAAAATTGGAAGAAAAATCCTTGCACGATGTCATCCAGCCTCACCGCGACGTATTGGTTGATATGGTTCCACCGAAGAAGCATCTTATACGGCACCAGTCTGTTCAGTCTCAGCTAGGTCTGCTTAATGGAAACACATTCTGTATGGACATCAGACCCAAGCTCTTTTCTGCCGACTTAAGTATTCCTGAACATCGTGTTTTTATTTCTGAGCTGGTGGCCCTATGCGAAGCTGATGATGCAAATTTACTGAAGCTTCCTTGCTACAAGAATGTCACAAATCTTGTTCCGGTTCGAATCGCAGTGATTCGTGTGTTAGCGTGCGTGAATTTAACCGGTCCGTATAAAGATAAAACAGTTACTATTCTCATGAAAGCCTTGGGGAACCAGAATCATGAATTACAAGTAGCTGCCTTTGAATCGTTAAAGAAGTTCGGCGAAGAAAACGCTATGGATATGGAACAGGTAAAGTTGATAAAATTCTATTTTACTTCAGCACTTTCGTTTGTTCATGGTACAAATTCTTATGATGTTATCTTCAGGTGCAAAACATCATACGACCGATCCTCAGCCAAATGAGCCAAATGGTCCGAATTTCTATTCCGATATTGTATCAGATATCTTATTTGTATAAGTTATATCCACGAGTCGTTTCGGAGAAAGTGTGGGAAAATTTGCTTCAGATCTTGCGACGATTCTTAGAGATTGCAATTGTTAACCACTCAAAAAATCCTGTACGTAGTGGTGTCCATGACCTGAAATTGGCGGTTTTAATTCTGTCCCTATATCCAATGATTGAAACGGGCAGTGGGAGATTTGTAGAGCCAGTTTGTAAGCTTGTACTGCAGGCTGAAAAGGCGCTACATTTATGTGAGGGAAACCCCCTTAGGGTCCCCCTCATGAAGTTTTTAGAAAATCAGACAGTGGAGTTTTTAGAATTTGTATTTTGCCTACCTTATATACAACAGCCCGAGTGGAATAGATTCTTTCTCTACTTCTTGAACAGGCCGGAGGGAGAATCTTTGAGAAATACTTTACTTCAGAATTCCGGCAAGTTGCTCCATTGTATTAATATTAAAAAGAACCCCGTCCTCTCTGTTGCTCGAATGGCACAAAATCCGAACATGCAGAATCACCAGGTGGCGTTGAATGATCAAGATGAAGTTCAGTATCTGGCAATCTCAGCGCTGTACATACTCTCCGATTACAATCCAGATTGGATTTTAACTGGAATACCTGCTGGAAGTACTGAAATTATTGCGGCATTACGGGATATGTGGGAAAATCCAGCGTACCAAGCAGCAAATGTGTCCGCCGGAGCTACTGCAGTTACAAATAATTTAATCAGTGGTAAATTCAACGTTCAAACATGGAACGAGCCTCAAATGATTGTCAAGATTCTGCTTCATTACTACAAGGGGCACGTTGATGAGATTGATCTGTTATTCAAGCTGTTACTGGCTTTCACGAGTCGTGGAGCCTCTCAGTTCCAAGTAAGACTCTCCTGTTCTGGTCAGTGTAGCATGGTCTAATCCATTAACGATATTAAAAATATGTTTGCGTTTTCCTTTGCAGTTTTTGAAAGATTACTTGGAAAAAGAAGTAGCTGGATTTCCAATTCCTTGGAAGCGAAAAGTATTCTACCGCTTTGTAGAAAAGTTTCATGAACCCGGATATCAAGATGAACTAAAAGCCAAAATAATGCAGTGCATTCTTATACCATGCCTATCCAATTGCTTCGAGCGCGGATTAGGTGACGAAATGATAGGGTCAAAACCCATGCCTGATACTGACAATCGGAACAATATAGTGAGCGTCTTCCTGGACAAGATTATTGACCCTGACAATACACACACAATGGCGGACTGCGTACGAATAATGGTGTGCCAAGTAAGTTGTTTATTGGTGGAGCAAGCAGCACCTCACATTCATGATGCTACAAACAAAAAACAAGGACTGAAACTTCGCCGGCTTATGACTTGGGCATGGCCGTGCTTGCTTTCTAAAACATGTGTAGATTCTAGTACAAAGTACTATGGTCACCTTTTGCTCAGTCAAATAATTGCAAAATTTGCGATCCACAAAAGAATAGTGCTACAAGTTTTCCATAGCTTGCTGAAAGCTTCTGCAATCGACGCGAAAAACGTTGTGAAACAAGCCCTTGAAATATTGACTCCAGCATTACCATCAAGGATGGAAGATGGAAATACCATGCTAATCCACTGGACGAAGAAGATTTTAGTTGAAGAGGGACATGCTTTGGCTCAGCTGATGCACATTCTCCAGCTGATAGTTCGGCAATGGAAAGTGTATTTTCCGGTGCGCCATTTGCTGATAAACCATATGGTAAACGCCATACAAAGACTCAGTTTTACAACTACCAGCACTTTCGAGAATCGAAAACTTGCTGTGGAGTTGGCCGAAGTGATTATCAAATGGGAGTTAGAACGCATCAAAAATTCAAGCGATGAACCTCCCGAGCCTAAGAAAGCAAGGTTGAGCACATCAACGGCAGCATCCGCACCTGTCAAAACTGCTGCTGATTGCAAGAAGCTCGATAAGCAACATACTGATGCTGTTACAAATTTCTTATTGCGGATGGCATGCCAAGTAAACGAAGTTAGCGCCACAGCTGGATCTTCAGGCGAAGCTCTCTCAAAACGATGCGTTGCCCTCGTGAAAGCAGTATTACAACCTGACATGTGGATCAATGCTGATTTGAAGTTGGGGTGGTTTGAAAAGCTATTCGCCTCAATTGACTCGCCTCAAGTAAATTATCCGAATATTTGTACTGCGTTGGAACTTTTGGCGTACATCGTTGGTCTTTTACCAAAGGAAACAGTGCTGGAGCAGTTTAGAGGCCTTCAAAAAGGAATATCGACCTGTACGAACAGTCAAAATAGCAAAGTGATTCGAGCGACGCATAACCTAATGACCAAATTATTTGGGATATTTCCTGGAGAATATCCTGGAGGAAATACTGGTGGTACCGCAAAGCACGATGAACTAGAGACACTATATACACATGTAGGTAAAGTGATCTCCGAAGGGCTAGTGAGCTACGAGAAACTGACGTCCCCAAATCCTTCCGCATTGCAAGGCTCTATTATGATGCTAAAAGCCGCTTGTACTAACAATCCTTGTTACATAGATCGATTGATAACTAATTTCAGTAGAGTAATACAGAAACTATGTCGTGAACATTTAGCTGCAGCTGCAACCGCCGGAGCCACGAATAATGCAGCTACAAATCAAGAAAATGTTCTCGCCACCGAGTTGCTCATCCTAAGTTTAGACCTTGTTAAAAACAGAGTTGGTGTAATGGGTGTAGATATGAGAAAAGGATTTATAGGTAATGTTTTAGTCGCCCTTATTGAGAAAACGGCAGACACTAAAGTGATGCAGGCAATTATCAAAATCATGGACGAATGGATCCGCAACAAGAACCCGATAGTAATCAATCAAGGACCTAGTATACGAGAGAAATCCATTTTGTTAGTAAAAACGATGCAGAACGTGGAAAAGAGATTCTCACAGGACCCGGAGCTGTTGAGCATGTATCTTGAACTGATAAACTTTATATACCGTGATGAACACCTCAAGGGAACGGAACTAAACTCAAAACTTGAAGCAGCATTCTTAGCCGGTCTTCGGTGTACGCAACCAAACATTAGAAGTCAGTTCTTCCAAGTATTTGATTCGTCCATCCGCCGTCGATTACATGAACGAGTTATGTATATACTGTCTAGCCAGAACTGGGAAGCAATGGGCCCGCACTATTGGATCAAGCAATGTGAGGAGTTGTTGTTTACTACCGTCTCGGACGTGAAATTGGAAATCATGCCTGTTGAATCACGAATGATCGCCATTTCCGAAGCTGACCCCCATAACAATACCGATGAAATAAGCCAGCGCAATGCAATTGATCACGAGCTTCCATTTGTACAGTCTTTAGAAACAAGTATTAATTCACTATCCAGATTCGATGATAGCGAAGAAGAGAAGATTCTGGAAGCTGTGAATGAGTTAGAGAATTCTTTCCTTAGTACCGGTTGGAGTGACCCGGAATCGACGATTGCAAATGTCAAGACCATTTTATTTAAGCAAGCTAAATTCAGAAGTCAAGCAGCAAATCCAAAACTTAAAGAATTTGTCTTGGCACTCGTCCAGCTTTGTCATTATGACACCCCATTAGCGGAAAAGATGTGGATCTCTTTCTTCCCACGAGCATGGAAGATATTCACAGAGAAGCAGCAGCAGGCCCTTGCCAATGAAATGGTTCCATTCTTGTGTAGTGGCGTTCATGTTATCCAACAAAACTGTATTCCTAGTGCGTTAAATACTTTTGTGGAAGCACTTTGCCAGTGTGTTCCAGCTGTAACAATGAGGCCCGCCGTTATGTATTACCTTGGCAAAACTCACAATCTGTGGCACAGAATGTGCATTCTCCTTGAACAAATGGCGTTGGAGTCTGGGGGCAACGTTCAGCAACTAAAGATGAAGAAAGATCCACCTGTAGCAACTGACTGTTATGACTTCGAACCTACAACAACTGTTACAGCAAATGCCTCCACGACAAGCGTTCAGCAGCAAGAAGTCTTAGACGCTTTATCAGACCTTTATGCAACGCTTAAAGAAGATGACTTGTGGGCTGGTTTATGGCAGCGTAGGGCCAAGTATCCAGAGACAAACGTCGGTATCGCTTTCGAGCAGCAAAGCTTTTATGAAAAGGCTCAAGCAGCTTATGAACAAGCCATGGCGAAAGCAAAAACGGACTTCGCATCTACCACAGTCGCTTCCAGCTTATTTCCGGAATTCAGACTTTGGGAAGATCACTGGATCAAGTGTGCGAAGGAATTAAATCAATGGGACTGCGTTCTGGAATATGCTACCACCAAAGGTGGAGCATCTCCAGCCTTAGCGCTCGAAGCAGCTTGGCGCGTCACTCCTGCTAACTGGACTTTAATGAAGGAAGCCCTTAATCAAATTGAGTATTCGTGTCCAAAAGACATGGCGTGGAAGGTGCATTTATTTCGCGGATATGTGTCAATATGTTCTGCAGACGATCAGAATTTGACTTTAGTTGACAGATATGTAGAAACAGCAACTCAGTTATGCATTAAGGAATGGAGGAAATTGCCGCAGCTAGTGTCAAATGTGCATATCGGAATACTTCAAGCAGCTCAACTAGTGGTTGAGCTTCACGAAGCTACACAGATACATCAAGGGCTGAGCATTGGCCGGACGACAACGCTGCACGATATGAAAGCTGTTGTGAAAACTTGGAAAAACAGATTACCATGCATATCGGATGACCTGAGCCATTGGTCCGACGTTTTCTCATGGCGTCAGATCCACTACCAATTCATTTCAAATCAATATGAAGGTGTCCCGCTGGAAACACCTGGAAGTCAGGCAATGCTAGGTATACATGCATCAGCACAGGTGGGTTAATTTCAAAACATTTACAGCCATTGCATGTAAACTTTTTTTATGAGTTCAATTTTAAATGGGAACCGAATATTAGTGGGCTTAATCATGACTCTAACTGATAATTTCTGTTTCCAGGCTATTTGCCACTTTGGAAAAGTTGTACGAAAGCACAACCTCTGCTCTACTGCATTACAAGCTTTAAAAAAAATATACGACATCACTAGTTGCCCTGTTGGAGCGTGCTTTGCAAAGATAAAGCAGCAAGTGAAATGCTACGTACAGATGTCACAAGTTCTCGGGCGGAATGAGCTGCAAGAAGCGTTGGACATTGTGGAATCTACCAATCTTAAGTACTTCAACAAAGAATACACTGCTGAATTTATGGCTCTTAAGGGACTACTCTTGACACAAATTGGTACGTTCATCCTGAGACTTTTTGTCTTCTTATTTGTAAAAATATAAGAATTTAATTGATTTCATGCTTTTATTAGGCCGTACGGATGAGGCAAACAAATGTTTCTCTGCTGCATGCCAATTACACGAGTCTCTTCATAAAGCATGGGGTTTCTGGGGTGATTACCTTGAAAGCTCGTTTACACGCGATTCACGGCAAATTCACGTTGGAGTGGCAGCAGTAACGTCGTTTATGCACGCTTGCCGTCATCAAAACGAGCCCAAAGCAAGGAAGTACATTGCTAAGGTACGTTTTTATTGGACTGACTTTCTATTTCTAAAGAAAAAATTTGTGTCCAATCGTAAGTTTCATACGAAGTAACTGAATTTTGTCATAGATTTTGTGGCTGCTGATGTACGACGACGAAAAGGGAACACTTTGCGATGCAGTCGACAAATATTCCTCGGGAGTGCCACCGATTCAGTGGTTACCGTGGGTCCCTCAGTTATTGACATGTTTGGTGCGGCTGGATGGAAAAATGGTTCTAAATCTTCTCAATACTGTCGGAAGGATGTATCCGCAAGCAGTTTATTTTCCGATCCGAACATTATACTTAACTTTGAAGATAGAACAACGGGAAAAGAACAGGACCGCAGAATTAGCCGCATCACTGAAAGCTTCGCAACAAGCAACTCAATGTGGGACTCCCAGCACTACACCTACTTCCGTACCGCAGGCCAATACACCGGGTACTCCAACTGGAACTGGAGGCGTACAAATTAAAGTGGAAGCTGAAACTGTGAAGACACCTACGGTTGCTCAACCCCAGGTCGTTCCCCAACAGCCGACTCAACCCGAAGCGCAAGCAATAAAGGCTACCCCGAGCATGTGGCGATGCTCCAGAATAATGCATATGCAGCGAGATTTACATCCAACTGTTCTGTCAAGTCTGGAGGGAATCGTCGATCAAATAATATGGTTCCGTGAAAACTGGTACGAAGAAGTTTTGCGCCAACTTAAGATGGGATTGGCAAAATGTTACGCCGTAGCATTTGAGCACAGAGCAGCTGTACTTGAAGCTACTATCACCCCACAGCTACAAAACTTTGTTCGAAAGTTGGTTTCCACTTTCGGCCATGCAAGTCCAAGTACTCAGTCCACTTCAGGAACACCAACTATTGAGGCACTACTTCGTCGCTCAACTGTGCAGGACCCTTCCTTTCAGCAGATGAAATTCCAGTTCACCGTTGATTTCGACAGCACAGTTCCTGGAGCTCAAAAGCTGCATAATTTGATTACGAAATTGAAAAAATGGATTAAAATATTGGAAACCAAGACAAAAATGTTTCCCAAGTCCTTCCTAATGGAAGATCGATACAGATTCTTGCAGAATTTCAACAGCCAAATCGCGGATATTGAGCTACCTGGAGAATTCCTCATTCCAAAAGTAAGAAAATCTGTTTTTTCTAGCATTAAACCTATTTTTATTCGAAATGATGTAGCTTTTTAATATGGAGTTCGATCTCCGGCAAACTGCACGAAGTGCAGTTCTCCAAAGATTTTCTTTGTTGAGGGCGGCTTTCTAGTTGCGCTTGCTGTTGAGATCACGATGAAACATGCTGATAAGATCTGATTGAATTTTTGTATCCGCCCTCGATCGGGTGTACATGAAGCCCTGGCATAAATTAATCCGATTATTTTTTTAACAGCATGCGCATTATTACGTGAAAATCGCAAGATTCCTACCTAGAATCGAAGTGGTTCAAAAGTTAAATACTTCGGCAAGGAGGATATTCATACGAGGCCATAATGGAAAGATCTACCCGTACCTGATCGTGAATGATTCTGGACTTTCCGATGCCAGACGTGAAGAAAGAGTTTTGCAGCTGACACGGATGTTAAATCATTACCTAGGAAGACAGAAAGTCACTGCCCGGCACAATTTACGTTTCACTGTCCCTAAAGTTGTTGCAGTGTCTCCTCAAATGCGAGTGGTAGAAGATAATCCAAGTTCATTATCGCTCCTGGATATTTTCAAGTTAAACTGCGTAAGGAAAAACGTGGAATTTGACAGTGCCATTTCAAGATACTACGAAAAGATGGCTGCAATACAAACTAGAGGTTCTCAAGTCAGCCATCAAGTACTGCGAGAGATTTTAAGGGAAATTCAAGCAAACATGGTACCAAGAACTCTTATGAAAGAATGGGCATTTAATAGTTTTTCACCGTCCGATTATTGGATGTTCCGGAAAATATTTACTCTCCAGCTCACACTATCAAGCTTTGCTGAATATGCCCTCCATTTGACACGGCTTAATCCAGAAATGATGTACGTACACCAAGACTCAGGAATGATAAACATTGCCTATTTTAAATTCGATATTGATGACGTAAATGGCGACTTGGAGTCCAACCGACCCGTTCCCTTCCGTTTAACACCAAATATTGCGGAATTTATAACTCCATTCGGCGTCAATGGTCCCATGGTATCTCGTATGATATCTGTTGCACGCTGCTTAGTTTACCCCAATTACAAATTTCAAGCCATTTTGAGAGCAATCTTACGCGATGAAATGATATTTTGGCTGAAGAAGAAACAAGATGATAGGGATATTCTTAATTCGAGTGTGGAAAAACGTGAAGGAAACTTGGCTGAGTCGGATGCCGAAGCCGTGATAAATCATGTCACCAAATGCGTCCAGGCCATTTTGAATCGACTGACAAGTCTTTCTACCTTTGACGGAGTCGAAAGCAAGGTAAGAAAATAAGATGTCCAGCTGAATTATGTGAGTTTCGATGTATGGTAGTTTGTATATGAAATATACAATTTGTTTTGTATTACAGGTTAGTACGTTGGTAGCAGCTGCGAACAGCCACGATAACCTCTGTCGGATGGACCCTGCTTGGCACCCTTGGTTGTAGACCTTATAGACATTACTTCTGTTCTTTTCATCTTCGTCTTTCGTCGTCGCAAAGCTTATATATTGTTAAGGACGCAACCGGCCGATCTTGGCCTACGCGATTTTCATTGTTCCTATGAGCAGATGAAACCTACAACAATACAAAAGGCTTATGTATTATATAATATAGTAGGTGTGTTTCTTGAGTTTGAAAGGCATCATAATATAGTGTTATGAGTTTAAATTCTAAGAGATGGTTGGATTATATCTAGGTTTGAGAAATAATTACTACAATACTGGACTCACAATGATAAATTAGTAGATTGCCTCTGTTGGTATGAAGACCAATCTTGTCTAATAAATTAGGTTCAGGATCTCAGATTGGATCCTTAAGTTTGTAATCGTTAAGATTAATGGCGCTAAATAATTTGTGATTATAAACTTAAATTTCAATCGCTGGAACGAGAATTTATCGACTAAAAAAGCGGCTAAAAGAACTGCAGTATTATGAACTAGGGGTTCTTGCCACTGTTTCAGTAGATACATAGTATCGTTAATTAATTGCAAGACCAGTGCATATTTGGTGTGGAGAGAATCTAATTTTATCCTCTTCCTGGGCTCGTTTGGTGAGTGAATTCGAATCTGCGGCTTTATTTTTCCGTAGTTTTGCGGTAGTATTTTTTTATTTGTGAAATGTTTTGAACTAACGTTTTTTTTCATTGTATTGGACAAGCAGCGGGAACTTGCTCCGTTCAAACTCTGTGGCACACATATATTCTCCCCCTTCTCTGGAGCTCCTCACCTCACAGCACCGTGCACTGAACATGGAGCAGGGCCCCTACACTCGAAAGCTAGCGATAATATGCTGTCGACCCATTTCGCAGAGAATTGGGCGTGCTTTCGCCCAGGCTATTGACACCCTCTTATCTGAGCTTTTGCGGCTGGTAGATATTCTTGGTACGTAACCATGGGTACAATAAACACTGCTGTTCACACAAAGAGTAGCATTGGGAAATCTTGTACGTATCTTCGTTGATCAGTTGCTGCTATGTATTAACCACAAGACTCGGAGTGATATGCAAAAGCTTTTTAATGGTAGGTACAAGTCTGGGCGAATCCGCATGAATAATGTATGAGGAAACCAGTGCTTCCCGGTCCCGCAGGGTTACTACTGCCGGTCCCCATGATGTAAACGTGCATTCGTACTGCAGTTAAATGATTCTTGTAAAACTAATTTAATAACTGTGATATATATAAGTTCATATACATTTTGCATTAAGCCAATAACAAGTTGCCAGATATTCAACGCTGTAGATATCCTATGTCATGATCAGTCAATGTCAAATAATTAATGGACTAAATCAATATAATAAATAATTAATGGAATCAATCAATGTAATAAATAATTACTGCAGTTAACTAATTTACCGCTAGGGCAAGCTTGGTTCTGGAGAAATCGTAAGCTTTATCTTCTTCGGATCAGTAAAATTTTCAACGTCGTTAACGGTGAGAGTTCCATCCCTGATCGCTGCCTTGCGAAAAAATCTGAGAGCATCGCTAAACGCCAACCGAATGTCTTTCTTTTTGCTCTTCTCCCATGTCTCATTTAAATTATTCACGACATGAAACTGCATATATCCTGCAGTAATTAGAAGAAACACTGATCAGCATTGGAAAAAAAACCTGTGGTTCAACTCGAGTACGACGTTTCATAATAATTGACTTACCCATGATGAGACTGTTCTCCTTTCTCGGAAATAGCTCTGCCTGCGGATACTGACGTTTAACTTTGTCATGAATTTCAAGAAACTTCCTCCCGATTTCTAGATCATTGTTTTGAAATAGATGTTTCAGGAGTGCTTTGATTGTGGTCACGGGAGGAGATTTACTGTATAGTTCTTGTTTCAAGTCAACGGGGCCATAAAATTTCGATGTTTGACCTTCCTCATCTTGGTACGTGCAAATTTCCTGCAGAAAATTTAAAAAGCTCCATTCAGTATCTAGTACGTTAGTTAGCAATTCCAAAATTAAGGGCTACTTACAACATTAGGACGATCGACTGTAACGGAACGCTCTACCTCGTCTACAGAGCCTGCACTTTGGTTACTTGTACGAAGTTGTCCATCCAAACAGCTTAACAAATGAGACGTAACTGCAGTTAAAAGAATGATCCAAATAAAAATTTCCCCGTTATCGACATGAAAGACTCTGGTTTTCATATTACTGGAATCAAGCTTTAAGCGCATAACTTACATTCCTCTTTAAAAGTATCCAGTTTTCCATCAAGCTGTTCGTTAAAGCTGCAGAGGGCGGCTTGAAACGCAGCCTCCGCTGCTTTGGCAACATTTCTAACGTCGTCCTGTTCGCCACAGGTTTGAACCATTACATCTTTTACTGATGAACACGATCCTAACTCCTCGGCTGTAATCAACTACAAAACGAAAATCACTCTTAGTGCATAACAGTAATAACCATATTTCTATCATGCAGTTCTTGTTATATCATACCTGAGGGTTTGAAATACACATAATCCCCGGGGGCTCCTGCAGAAACTATTACCAAAACACAGAATTGTTACCAGAAATCAGTTAAAGCTGCTTATGTCAATTTAAATATATAAGAATTAAGAAAATACTCGTTTTTGAGATAGCTGAATATCTTCTGCAGTCACAACGGGTTGGGATTGGGACTGCTTTCCCCAATCAGTCAATTTTTTTGCATAAACTCCGGTACGAGTGACAATTATAGAATTGTTTCCAGCCATTACGTTAGCTCAAAAAACAAAACTCGAACAAAAACTGCAGTTAATCTTTGAGAAAATTAAGTAGCCGTCATTCAGGAGAAAACCATTTTCACACTGCAGAATTTCAAGTATTGGATGCTGCAATTATTGACGTCACTACGAATCATGGCGTTTTTGCATGGGGTACTACGAGAACTTAACGTGTGTTGCCCAAACGAATCGGTGACGGTATTTGCTGATGATGCTCGATGCAAAAAGGATACATAAGAAGCTCCATTCAGATACTGCAATGACAAATTTGAATAACACTATGTACTACATAGGAGCTGATCCTTTTAGAACAGCCAAAACTAACTTGTGCACGTTTTCCACCAACATTCCAAAATCTCCTTGATCTGTTGTTTATCTAACAAGTAATTGCTGAGCTACCACTTTTCAAAACGTTTACTGCAGTGACGATACAAACTGGCCATAATATTTATAATGGATTCAAAATCTAAAAAACTAATGCTGGAGAAACGAAGGCGGATTGAGCATGAAGAGCTGAGAAAAAGTAAGCATTTCCTGGCTTCGCTTATTGCTGTATATTTTTTAACTAAAATAATTATGAGCTTAACTGTCATTCAGGGCTTTTAGAAGAAACCGGTCAAGACGTTGGCTCTCTAAAAGAATTCCGCAAGAGAAAACAAACAAGAAAAACCCGGCTTAAACCAACATATGGAAATTTTCCCGACACGCCAGACTATGAGCCAGCTGAAATGTACTCTTTTCCAGCACTCCAATTTGAGGTAAACCATGTTATGATTTAACTGATGCACGCTGAATTTAACAAGCGTTTACCGTATGACTCCGTTTTTATTCCAAATTTCAGAATTCGTTTTCGCTTAACAAGCTGACTGCTGAGACTGCAGTGCCCCATGCCGTAGAAGAAACGAGTGTTGGAATATATGGCAAGTTGAGAATCAATTGATGCGTTTTGAGAATATATAACTGTCATTTATCGGAATTATATTATATTATTCCGTCAGAATGGCAGTATCGTTAATACGTATGTACTTTACAGGAATAACACGAAAAGGTTTAGGGGCTACACTAGCTGAAACTTTTAACTCATGTACCTTGGGACTGGAAAATGATGTCCAGGTAGAATCCCATGCTGATGGTACTGAGCGATCTCAAGAGGCATCTATAGCTGTATTGCAACCGACGAATCAAATCATGCCATCAACCAGTTTCCAGCCTAAATCGGAATTACTGCAGTTTTTAATGAAATTTCAACTGAAACATAAAGCCAGAGATGAAGCGATTTTGGATATTATCGATCTATTGAAGTTGGTTACGGCGACAAAGCTCCCAGTCTATTCAGCACTTCTTCCGAAGACTGCAGTTGATTATAACACGCAGTGTGGAGTATTTATGGATATACCCATTAAAGTTCATTGGGAATGCCGCAAATGCAAGATAAGACATGAAACTGCTGCTGAAAAATCCCTAAATTCAATTACCTGCTGCGGAGAAAAAGCAAAATACGTGGACCCGCATTTCTTCACCCTATCTTTACGACACTTGCTTTCAATTTTGCTCCCAAAGTTATTTCCATTTATCACAGAGAGGGATATGCAACCAGAAGGAATCAATAATCTGCGTGAAAGCCTTGGATTCGGCGGCGATGATATTTTTTTAATCAGCAACACGGATGGAGTATCAATTAGTAATAGAAGCAACAAGTCCATTTGGCCTATTCTCATAAGCGTGTATGGGACGCCACAAAATCTACGTAATTCCGTTCAAAATATGTTACTGCAGTGTCTTTGGATTGGAGTTAAAACCCAGCCTGATATGAACTGGTTATGTGAAGAGCTTGTACTGCAGTTAAAAGATCTAATTGTAAATCCACTAGAATGGATTGATATCGACGGAAATACACGATGCTCCAGAGTATATTTGCTCTACATGTGTGCGGATAGTATGGCAAGATGCAAAGTGGCTGGAATCTCGCAACACAACGCAAAGCATGGATGCACTTATTGTGTTCATGATAAAATTGGCCGCCATTATAAATGTATACCTTTTGAATACCGCAGTAAGGATAATTACGAAGCAGATGCTGCTGAAACAAACCGAAAAACGAAAATTTGGGAAGAAAACGGCCGGATTCCAAAAGAAAAACCTTCTCCAAGAAATGGAGTGTATAAGCGCACTGTCTTTTTAGATTTGGATTACATAGATCCAGTTTGGTGTAAGTTGACGAAAGCAAATCTCAGAATCCAATCCGAACAACTGCAGTTTAATCATATTCCATTTTCTTAATTTGTTTTTTTAGTTCTACCAGTAGACTGGATGCATGCGGGATCCGAAGGTGTTATAAAGCAGTTAGTTTTAGCAATCTATCTACCTCCAAAAACAAAAAAATTGAGTCGCTCTGCACTTACCGTAAAGGTAACAAAAGGACGGAAAACTCAACCTTATTCCCGTGTAATGCAGTCAGAACCGTTGGATACAGTTAAAAAAACTTTGTACTTGGGCAAACAAAAACGAATGGAAATGGATGCATATTTGCGGGCTATAAAGCCCCCGAAGGAATTCCCAAACGGTCCACGTTTAAGCGACGAATTTATGCAACTTAAAGCATCAGAGCTATTTGCGCTTGGCGTATTCTACCTCCCTGTAAAATTAAAGCAGGACTTACCACCAGAAATATGGCTTGTGTATAGTTACTTTTTACAAGCTACAGAATTGCTCTGCAGTAGGGGATGCTCCACAACTGAAGTTGACGAGATTGACAGAAAGATGAACTTGTTTAGCAAAGGTGTAGATGAATTATTCCCGGAAAAATTTGCCACATACAATGTGCATTTAATGCGACATTTAGCGGAATGTTATCGCAGATATGGTCCTATGTTTTTATATTCTCTTCGATATTTTGAGTCGTATAACGGGACACTAATCAGATACGCACGTAAAAACCAGTTTGATGCTCTTACAATCTGTAAATGTTACGTCAAGTCCGTGGCTTGTTTGTCATTGATGAAAGAAGATCCTAAATCATTCGTGACTGCAGTTTTTAATGGAATCGAATATTTTCTTTACAACAAAATAACTCGGAACGACGAATGGACAAGTTATCGAAAAATCAAGTATACAACCAACTTGGGAACCACAAAACTTCTGTCCTCTGAAAACCAGCGAAGTAGTCGTTACAACTCTTCATGCTTTTATACGGAAGAGGGAAAGGTTATTGAGCTACTGCAGATAAGGCTTAGTCATGAGACAAACAAGATATCATTAGTATGTGACTTTCACCATTTAACTAAGTGGGATCCAAATTTGCTCTACGTTGGGGTGTCGAGGTGTGTGCAGAAACACGTTAGCATAAACCCAATTCAGCGAGGCTTCCTAGCTCTCAAAATTGAGCACGATGGTCAAACTTTTTTCTTGAGGGTCTTCAACTCAACCGATCTTAACTGCGAGTAATTACCAATACGCTTAAAAGTGGATATTTGTTTAATCAATCCTTAAATAGGTTAGAGGGTTGGAAATTATATGCATCTTTTATATTAATTTGACACCATTAAATTAATTATATGTAAATATTTGAATAAATTTGCTTCAAACATTATATATCTCATGGACTTGAAAGTTCACACAAACTGCAGTCATGGATTTTCATTTGTCATTCTCTTCTTTGCTGATACTGCTCCATTTTTCTCCTGGTAATAAAGACATCGTTACAAAAAAAATGATAAACTTGCTGCATATATATAGAGCGTCTACAATCAAAGATAATTCTTACTATGGTTTCTTTGACTTCATATTGACGTTTCATGCAAGCGCTGGCGCGTGGCGGAGATTCTGCAGCAAGTAGTTTTAATTCCTCGGTTAAGTTTGCCAGATCCCTTTCTTTGACATATTCTCGATGAAATTTAAATATATCCGGACCCTTTGAATCTTGCTGTGATTGAACGTATTGGCGGAACCAATTGCAGGTTATGGGTCCCACTTTTCCCAACTTTCGCTCCGTAGGGTGCCAGAATGACGTGATCCCTCGAAATTCCTGTGAAAATGTTTTTGACTGCAGTACTTCGTCATCTAGCCAAAACATTTTAATGTAATTGTTCTTACGTAAAGATATTTAAAGATGTCTGATTCACCCTTGGTGAGCGGGTATCCAGAAAAATACGGTACTTTAGAGTGCAGTGCATGCTCTCTCCGCAAAACTTCCTGCAGTCTTAGCTCTTCCGCATCCTTCATGTCCTGAAATTTTGGAAAACATTAAACGATCGAGCTGGGGCTTTTAAATTTGAAACGGTTATATTGCATTTAAGATCACTATTGTCTTACTTCTGTCATCTCATCAGCAGGACTATATTGAGTTTCATCACTGTCCTGTGAACCAGCTTCAGTTGCAACGCCTTCTCCACGAGTAACTGCAGTCAATTCGTTTTCCTCATCCGACATGTGATACTCCCAGCCCACTGACTGCCCAGTGCGTGACACCACGGATTCGGTATGAAGACCCAAATTAATGTCATCTTCAGTCAATTCAGGATCGTCTTGGGCGTCGAACCAAGTATCTTGAGATGAATCTGGAGAATCTTCCCCTGATTCATTTTCAGGTGTTTCAATGACTGCAGTACTTGCGTCTCCAATAAATGTTTCACCCTGCAGTAGGCAAAAAATAAGATCAAAAATTAGTAACCAGGAACGCTGAATCGACACTTAACACGCTTATAAAACAAATTCACTAAAATTTCTTACCATTCTGAACGTAACTTATCAATCTTAGCAAAAAGCAGATTTTAAACGTACACTTTGTCCAGATCGCATGCGTTGAAGATGAGCGAATGAAAACGGGAAAACGGAGAAAATCAGGGGTTTTCCTAACATACAGATTATAGGCTTTATCTCTCGGAATATTTCAGGACCCATTTTCCTCTTCTATGCATTTTGCCAAAATGACAGTAAGATAAGCTTTAAATAAGTTTGTGGCAGAAAACTTAATCACAATAACCAAAAACCTTGTTTTTTTGATTTTTTTAAAATTTAATAAAAGCTTTATAACGTCATGAATTGGCGACAAACACATTTTATTTGTTACTATCATTTTGTTAATTTCCATCAAAATTATAATCATTTGGAAAAAAAACATTCCATTTTTTAAAATGTTTATTTAAAAACAATTTTTAAAAAAAATCAAAAAAGTCAAAAACCTTCCGTTTTATGATGCAGTTTTGTGCCCAAGTTCTTAACAAGCCCATCCCGACTTGAATTTAGTAAATCTTGCAATAAATACAAAAATGGGACAAAGTCTAAAATTCCGAATTAACGAATCTTCAAACTTATTTTCGTCTTAACGGCACCTATTTCTAAGATTTCAAGCGTGATGTTAGTCTAATATTAGGTTTTATAATATACACAAAAAGAAATATTCACTGTTAGAAATTTTATAATTTTTTCAAAATTTTAAAAAACAGTTTCGATTAAAATTTTGAAAAAAATCGCACCAGTCAAAAATATTTAGTATTAGTTTTACGATGCAGTTTTATGGCCACAGGTCTCATTAGCTGATCCCAGTAAGAGGTTTTGAAAACCGGTTAATAAAAACCAAAACAGGACAAAATCTAAAATTCCGACTTAATGAATCTTCATAGTTATGATCGTCATAACTTGGCAACTAATGCACAATTCTTAAAACTTTGTGCGTTGGTTTGTTGAGTTTTGTTTATAGACCGATTTAATTGTAGAGAGGTTCTAACACCATGTTTTACAAAGCTACATTAACTCTGATTAGAAAAAATGGTCCTTCTGACCTGGTAGCCTCTGCTGACCTCTGCAGAGCATAAGACTAAAATTAAAAAAGTAAATGCATAGCTGAGACAAATATCTAACTATTGCAAAAATGACGCGTCTATGCCAGTTTGGGGCCCTGCATTACTAGTTACAATTTCCGCGAATTACCCGACTTTATGAGCCACCACACCCCACTAGAGGACTGGGGATATTTTTGGTCATGGCCATACTCAATCTCTATAATGGTACTATGTATGTACCGAGTTTTGTCAAAAACGGCGACAACTACAACGGAGCCGATTGTTGGAATTCAAAAAATAAACCCACCCATAAGTTCTCAAATGTTAGATTTTAGTGAAACCCCATGTGACGCCGGCTTCAAGATTCTCGTGTTGCTGCAATGTGCTCCCTCGTGTAATGGTTTTAGCTTGCAAAAATATTGGCAGCATTATTTTGGCAGACTCTGGAAATTTAAAAAAAAAGTGCGAGCAATTTAGCAGCAAAAGCTGAAGTGACTGACTCATTTTGAATTAGTATGTGAAGACAATAGAGTAGGTAGGTAATCATCAGGTTATATATAACCCTTTAATTCAACGACGTTAACTCTGCAGTTATTCGTAACCATAACCTTGATTAAGTGAGTAGACACTATATTGTTTCACTATGAATGTATAATGAGTTTTTTTTATTGAATCAGTTAATTTTACTGGACGGAGTCTGTGGTGGAGAGCATTAATTAATTAGATTGTGTATGGGTTTTATTACTTTAATTTAATGCAACGTGACTGATTGGTGTGTAACTAGCAGGACAGAGTAAATGATCATATGGTTAACGTGCTTTTACACAACTTTATGTTATATCGTTTTACTCATGTGAGATAGCTTGGCATATGTGACTAACTCCTCATTTTGAATTGGTGTGTGAAGATAATGGGTAAGGTTATCAAAGTTGTAAGTTTTGAATATATGATTTTCGTATGTTGACCATCTTCTATCTGTAAGTTACCTACTGTAAGTTAGATAAATCGGTTAGGCTCCGTTGAAGGTAGCATATATGTATGAACGGTGCTGCTGTAAAGCGGATTAATGGCAACGAAAATTGTCCCCTACCATTCCTAAAAATGTAGCTGATCATACCCAAACTGTAACTGCTATTGTTTTATTCACAGGTCATTAACTTGAAGGATTGTGAAAAAAATCAGTGAATTTATCCTGTGTTCTATTGTTACCAATATGGGATTAAGTGGGTGAGTATAATGAAGCTATTGAGGGAGTGAACCTTGTTTTAAAATTTGTTCTAAGCATAAAAGGTTCATAATGCAAGCGTGAGATCAATATAATGATGTATAGTGTATTGGATTCGATTTGCAGTCGTCCGTTCCATTCAACCTACGGTGTTCTGACTTAATCACCGAAATCCTGGCGTGGTATTGACTCTTCCGGAATCTCTCGTGACGCTCATCATGGGTACGTGCATAGTTTGAGCTCATCGGGAGTGCATACGAAATCCGTTTTAGGCTTTGAGTTTGTTGAATTCGTTTTGAGCATTCATAGTAATTTTGGTTTTGCCATCTACTTAATTGTGTCATCTGTTGGGTTTTATAGATACCGGAGCGGAAGAACAGTTGCATATCAAGTGGACTAAAACCACGAGCATGCATCACGTCATGAAATCGCTTCTATATTACCATCGGATTGAATCCACAGATAGGCCACCTTACACGGATGTCGATATTTATTGCAAAGGAGGTTACATCCCTGTCCATTCTGTCGTACTCCTGGCGTGCTCGGATATATGGAGGGAAGCGTTTAAAACAATGGTGAGACATTTCTTACGTGTACACGTAGTTTTAACTTGTAAGAAACGTTGAAATGACCTTAAAACTTGTTTCAGTCTCCACTTCAAAGAGAAAATGTGATTGTGCACATGACAGAGTACGATATTGAGGATGTCACCGCTGTGATTGAATGTTTGTACACGGGCAAATGCATTTTCCCAGCCCAGAGAAATCAGCATGTCCTTGAAGTTTTTGAATCTTTTGGAATAGACTCAACTCCATTAACCCCAAAACAAGCGACGGAAGCGGAAATCGCAGGGAAAATGAAAATAAGAAGATACTTGGTGGATGAAACAATAGTTGAATCAATTTCGATTGCCGCTGCCGTCGAAAGTTCAGGAGTCCCTGAAGAGTTCAATCCGATATCAAATATTGATCGGGAAGAAAATGTGGGAGAGGAAAGTGAAGCCCGACGGGATGCCTCAATGTTGGAGCACCAATTGCTAGGTGTGAATCAATCATCGGTTAGCTCGACAGCAGCTTCAGAAGTTACTTCGATAGTGCCGAATAATGAAATACAATTTGTTTCAGAAGCTCAATGTTTGTCACAAGATGAGCACGATATTTCAGGTACAGGAGGAGGTGTTGCTTCAAGTAATGTAACTGCTCATGCATCTTCCAATAATGATGACACGCCGTTGGAATTGACTTTAATATCAGAAAAGGAGCAGCAGCAAGAAAATTTGGCAACAGATCGGAATGCAGCATTATTCCCTGGATCTGCAATTGATAGCGTTGCTTCCGGACCTGATAAACTGACAGTTGTGACTTCTGACGCCCATGTCGAGGAAATCGGGACTGGTGATTGGGACGTTCCTGTTGGGCCTAAAAGTAGCGGTCCTGTCTCGACTACTAAAACTCAGTATACTTATAAATCTACAACTACTTCTACCGGAGTGCAACGGGAACGGAATGAAAAATATGATAGCAGACCACAGTTGGTTCAGGAAGATAGAGGTCAGGAACGAACGTTCGACGGTGGTCGTAGAATGGGAAAACACGAAACTTTACTCGGCCTGCGTCGAACCACCTTGAAACCTGGTGACCCATGGGCGCCTGCTCAGGTTCTAAAGCTTCTTACTACAAAAGGATATGTGATTGAAGAGCGAATATTTTTCTTCATGTGCAAGGCAGATGGGAGTATCCAAATGTTGGATTATCAGGGCCAATGGGTTAAAGACTCGATTTACGTTGTAGAGTTAGTTTGTAAACTCAATGCAGAGCTTCTGGCTCGAGGTAAGATATGTAATGATTAAAATATGTAACAGATTGTGATACACATTATTATTTTTAGCAATCTTAATTGTAATTTCATCTAACAGGTGTAGCGGAGTCAGAGTATAAGCCTCTGGCCTTTAATGCTGCTGCGCTGGAGCTAATTCAGGAGATCCAGCGAAAGGTCGAACCCACTCTGTCCGAAGTTCGCGTTCCATTTGTTCTTCAAATGAAGCCAGTTGCTTATTTTGATATGTTGAGAGCAATAGAGAGGAAGACACGCCGAGCACCTATTGTGACTGAAAGTTTTGAACACGAAAATGGCACAAAATGGCACATGTGCGAAGTGCAGTACCCTGTTGATGGGAAAACTCATCACATACGACGTAAGTTGGTAACATAATTTTAATTGTATAAATAATGAGTAGAATTTCCAAGAACCGGAATAATTTTTGAGTCGTTAATTTTGCAGGCACCGGGATTTCGAGTGTGCTTGCTCGGCTGGCAGCAGCGCATGACGTACTTCAAAAACTGGAACCCAGGCGAAATTTGCTTGTAAGAGAATTGTCCACCTGTGTAAAAATGGCCGAAGAAACACTGTCCCGTGTGCTGCGGATTTGTCCCGATAGAAGCTACGCCCCTTTGCAGCTAGACTTGGTTCCGGTAATTTGATGGCTGTATTTATATTTTTTAGCACCTAAAGAGAGATGAAGATGCGTAGAGAAGGCGGGGAAGGATGAGGTATCTTTTGAGGATACTGCCCGTGTCATTAACCCAAACAATTGCCTTGCTCTTTCTAATAATCTCATTTATACTGTTTGCTTAGCTACCGTCCGTTGCTGATGCTCAGCCGACACCACCAGCGAATGTAGGCCACGGTAGGGCTCCACAGACAGACCAGCGTTGTTCTAGAGATTCGGGATCTCAAGCGCAGTGCCCACCTAGAGCTTCATCTGTCTATTCGTCCCAAGCGGTGCATAGCAACAGCAACGTAACAAAAATTCAAGCAGTGGCCATTGAAGATGACTGGGATTTACCAAGCACTAACGCAACTCGAGCTCCATCTGGCAGTTCTACCCAAGCAGTACATAGCATCGTAGCAAAGAGTCCAGCAGTGACCATCGCAGATGAATGGGATCCACAAAACACTACCGCAACTCCAGCTTCATCTGGCAGTTCTAAAAATGCAGTGCGTAGCAAGGTATCGAAGAGTTCTGCAGTGTCCATTGAAGATGACTGGGATTCACCAAGTACTGCCTCATCTAGCTGTCCACTCGTGAATATTCCGAACGACGCAAACCCTGAATTTAAGGCTGCCATTCTCCAGGATGAATTTACAAAGACTGCCAATCAAACTTATGTAATAAAGGCTGACGAGACTGATATCCGCGAGGCTAGTGCATCCGTTATAAGTCTAATGAATATCGGTGAAGGCAGAGAAAAGGGTTCATCCGATACTCTTTCCTTGCCAGGAGAACCCGAAGTCAAAGATAATGCTGATTCCGGTTCTGGAGGTACACCTGAGTCACAGAACATTACTTCGGCATTCAGAGTCCCGGATGAATCTCCTAGCTCATCTGATTCCAAAATCAAGACTGAACTTAAGACTGCATTAGGACAGCTGAAGAAATTTAGTGCCCATCAATCATCATTGAGAGAGAAACTTAAAGAAAATTGTAGTGGTTCCATCAAAATTGATCGAAATCTTCGATACGCCCTTTTTGAGCGAGTAGCTCGTTGTCAACCAAAGTATGGACAATCAACTCTTTACGAGCATTCAAACAGCGCAATTTTAGACAACAGCCTACTTTGGCTAAATGTTATTGATGCGGATTATAGAAGATACCCTGAACTTCAAGAACTCCAAATCGAGAATTTGCGCCCAGAAGAGGTTCCAGAGAATCTGGATGTTTTATTTCATGCTAAAACCGTTTTTGTTACAATTATTCGGTGCTACGGGAATTACCACGGTATTATTACTTGGCATTTTTTAAGTTCTTTGTACATACAATAAGATTATGCAAATCTCATGTAAAATATGAATTAATTATTTGGGTTTTTTGCAGATCTTCCTTGTTTTATTGGTTTTAACCTACCCGAGTTACAAAAAAGCTTTGTCGTAAAAGTTGGTAATAGCGGGACACATTTAATCCGACATGCGAAACGTTTAGAACTGGCGGAATGTCTATGGATACTATACGATATCCAAGATTTACATGCTTTAAGATTATGGTTCGGTTGGAGTCTACGCTATATATTCCTGACAGCCAGTGTTTTAGACTCCATTACTACGCCTAGCCCAGGAGTTGACCAACTACAATTTGCGATGGCATTAAAATGGACTGCAGTAGTACAAAGTATTAACAACATCATAACGCGAAAAGATATCTCCGAAGAGGAGAAACTTTGTCGCACGATTAAAAAGCTTATGGCTTTGCAAGTCAAACTTTTCAACCGTTCAATCCCAGAATTAAAGGTGAGTTTAAAAAAATATGGGTACTGCAGAAAATCAAGCCAAGCCTTGTCATCTTAATATGTCCATTATATTAATCAAGTTATCATATGTTTGCAGGATTGTTCGACAATGAATGATGTCTTTGATGCTTCCTTTAAAGCCCGAAGGAGTCCTGTGATATATGTTCCGAAAGATGATCGCAAAAAATTGATGATACAGTTAGCACTGAGTCTTATTCAAGACATTTCACCTGCTCAAGTCGAGAAAATTCTTGATATACAAAAGACATGGGTTTATGATAGAGCGGCGTTAAATCTGGAGTCGCCTGCAACATATCTCCCCCTCGAGCAGCTGATTCGGCTAGTCACATACCAGGGAACCATGGACATTGGAGTTATAAACACCCTCGCACCTGCAGTTAATGAGAAAGCCAGAAATTCGCTCTTGAAGCTTTTGACAGGAAAAACTTTTTCCAGAGTGTTGTGCACGGAATGCAAGTCCTATGAACATATTGTTCTTTTTTGTGACAAACGGGGACATTTTGACGCTATTCGGAACGCATCAATTGGTAAGAATTTATTATACTTGATGTAGATATCAAATCGAATTCAAATTTTGTTAATCTAGGCTTTATTTCCATTTTGAATTGGTTCTGCAGATGTCGAGTCTGAAAAGTTGAAGATCGTTGACACTGTATCTCGAGAGATGTTAATTCATCCGGCTGTTGGAAGTGGAATGCGAGCGGCTCCCCATGAATTACAGCAAATGCACAACACCACAGCAAGAAGGCTGAATGAAGTTGCCCCCTTCCCATTTATTTCAGGTACATTAAACTAGTTAATTCTATCTTAAAAACTGCAGTTAAATATTTCGGTGTTAATAACATTATTACACTTAAATTAATAGAATGCAGTGAGCGGAATTCGAGTGGTGATCACAGACTTCTTCTGTATGGAAAACGCGATTGGGATGACCAAGATGTTGTAAAATGGTTACATTTGGTCTGCTCTCCTAAATGGACTCACCATCTTTCGTCATTGGAAGCTAATTCGCAGAATCTGATGTTTGATCGTGACGGCAATATCCTTAGAGAATTAAAAATCGCCCTGGATTTCGGTTTTTGCTGCTACAGTCATGCAGAGCAGTTGAAGGAACAAAAGAAATTCCTTTTTCCGCTGGACGGCGGATTGGCAAAAATAATCGTTCTGGGTGGGAAAAGCCCATACAGATGAAATTGTAAGGAATGAGTCCGAAGGTCTGCCGCCGCCTGATGCCGACATAACGTATTTACTAACTATTTCGATGATGAAGCGCTAGTCCCTTGTAGTTCAATGTGCGACTATTGTACCGACCAGTCTGAAGTAGCGAAAAGAGTGCAACGATTTCTCGATCCTAATCAAACTTAGAATAGCTCCTTGCTCATGGCTTGTGATATCAGTTTCGACGACTGGCTAGAAACATATGAGACGGGAGTTGCAATGCCTGATGGTTTGTCGAAACCATCATTTTCGAACTTCGGATTCGTGCTTCATCTCTAGCATGTAGCGCCAAGCCAAACGTCATTAGATTTGAAGAAACTGCTCAGAAGATACCTGGTTTGACGATTGGCATTCGTGAGCAGTTTAGAGCGCCCATCTCAGATGCACTACGTAAAAATTGCAGTGTGGATCCATGTGTTACAGTGTCCATAGAGAAATGCAAAAAAGTTAGTACAAAGATTGAACACTCGGCCTTTTCAGACAATACTGTCCTATCCTTGTATCGTAAAGGACTGAATCGCAAAATCAAAGAAATCAAATCAATTACCAACGAGGGACAAGTTTACGCCGACCTTTTAAAATTTGATAGTCCTGAATCGCCTGTGCACATTCCGGAAATTAATCAGTTGAACCTCACTTTAGCTCCAGTTTCTCGATCCAAGTTAAACCCACGAATAGAACAACCGAACAGGAAGAGAAGCATCCTGTTGAGCCAAAAGTACCGTAGATGTAGATAATTTTATTCGAATCTGTACATATTGATGAATTAATACTAGTTGCAGAGGCGATTAAATGACATTACTCAATTATTTAAACTGTATACATCTTAATTTGGAACATTGCAAACCATTAACAGAACAAGCAGCGTTTTATCATGTAGGTACATACGGAAATCCCACGATTGAGAGACACCCATCAATACATGTAAACACGGTAAAGACTTGCTTGTGGAATCGACCCATAGATTTCCATGCGTCTCTACGGTTTTCCACAACGCGGGCGCATTCAATACAAATATTATAGAAAGTAATCAACAGATCCGCACGGTTTACCTCTCAGGTAAGAAACCCCCATAAAAGCCCATTCGTTGCATCGTAATTCAAGCTCAGAATCCATACCTGGGCTGAAGCAACGTGAGTACATACGGTCACTTAGAAGTTGCTGGGCTTCATCTGCACTGTCCAGAATTATCCAAGTATTCAAGTGCCAACAAACCGTTACCGGTTTCTCACGCTATCATAAATCCTCAGCCATTTTTACTTTTACCACCCCATGTTGTTTTTTACTTTCCTCCCTGATCTCCGATGCAGCTGCATTTCACATTGTCTACTTATGAATGGGAGTTGCCACTGATGGCGATACGAAGCCAGTTCACTGCTAAAATTATTTGATAAGTTGAAAAGCGAGCGCAAGCGAGACGAAAGACCTTATGCGTGAGCGAAGCGAACGCTGTTTTACTGAATGTAATCCAACGAACAGTCAACCGTTTATACCGAATCCGGTGCAAACGCCTCAGTTAATATTCAAACTTGCGCGGAAAATGGGTAGCTCAAAAGTTAAAGAAGAAACGCTGGAGCGCGTGTACAGGGTAAATCGTTTTCTTTTTAGGCGTCCTTAGATTCGGAATCGCGGATCACGATGGGTTGGGCAGAACCTTGAGTGCCCTAAGCGATGGAACCTAATTTCTGTTCCCCCTGAATAATGCGGGTTGAAAAATTAGACTGTTTTGGTGGAAACTCTTTGCTCAGATATAACCTAATAGAGAGTAAGCCCACTCTCACATAAATTAAGTGGCGTAAATTCCAGCGCGAAACTCGAAATTGGCCCTTTAACTGCATATTTCGATGTTCGGAGGGGGAGTACGGATTTTTAAATTTCGAATTGTAATGTCAGAAATTAGTGATACTAAGTTCAAAAGCTCACTAAGAACTCGCTGTTTCATTCACGGTAGCTAACGAAGTCGGCTTATCGGTAAACTTAAATTTGATGTTGAGAAAATTACCATGATGCGCGCGGCGTGAGCGAAGCGAACGCTTTTATTGCTGCAGCAATTATGAAGCGTAACTAAAACCGAAAAACATCTCAAAGCCGAAACCGATGCAAGCATTAGTTTTCCGAAAATTGTATAATCTGACGGAAGTTAATAAAAAGTGTGTACATCGTAAATCGTGTGTACAGTGTAAGCTGTGTGTACATTGTAAGCCGTGTGTACAGGCTGCGGGTAGGCTGAAGGCGAGCGAAGCGAGCGCTTCAGCCTAGTATTTAATCACTGAAAGTCGAGATTTACGTTTTTAGGACAAGGCGTCGAACGATCCGATGGAAGCCCAAATAATTGAGATGGTAATTTGTAGTTAAAATACTATAAAAATTGTTCGCCTTTTTTTATTATATGCTTGCTCTCTGTTATTACTTGAATTTCTTCCAAAGTATGGCTTTGGCTTCTGTGATTATGCTTTTGACCTAATGCGGAATAGTAATGCTGGATGATTAGATAAGCTTTGGAATTGTTTGTAACCCTAAACCCGTAAAGCTAACTCTGTTGCTAATGATGGTTTTTAATGTTTGAGTATTGCAATAATAATGTTATCGTTAAATAATGTACTCCAAGTTCTAATGTGTACAGTCTAATTGTATTTCATTAACAGAGTCGACTCCTTTATTTTGAAGTTCAAGGAACCAAGCTCGAAATTCCTAGGGAGTTAGCGAAAAGAAGCTTAGTTATAAAACGAAATCTTAGAAATATATGGAAAGAAGATTCGGAAAGGTAAACTGATTGACCAATACTACTTAATTACATAATGTGACGAGGATCTGAAATGAAATTTCTGGCTGCATAAACTAAATTGCATTTCTATTTCTTGCAGAGGAAATGCAATAATTATTGATGATACCACAGTCAGGGCTTTTGAAGGATTTCTGCTTTTTTTAAGAACAGATATCTTAACAGATGATATCAATCTATTATTTGGTAAGCAAATGTATTATACCGTAAGCGCGTTTATACGTGATCAGTGTTAAACTGTGGCGCGTCTTTGCAAGTACGTCATCATGGAGAGCTGCTGAACTCGCCATAAGGATAGCATGGAGATGTTCCGTCGCTTTGCACTCTCCTTCCTTCCTCTCCCCCTCGCTTCTCCTCCATCCAGCATCTCTTGAGCTGGAACTCGCTTTTTCTTTTTTCGAAGATTTCTCCGCTCACAAGCGTCGCAGCGACTAGCGGATTGTATCATTGTATAGCTGACATCTTCGGCTCTGGAACAGTGTATTTTTTGTGCCAATATGTCTAGATTTACGGTCCCTGCAGCACTCAAAGCGAAACAAACCCTTTCTTCTGACCCAGTAGAC
This sequence comes from Sminthurides aquaticus, assembly GCA_906901655.1. Lineage (NCBI taxonomy): Eukaryota > Metazoa > Arthropoda > Collembola > Symphypleona > Sminthurididae > Sminthurides > Sminthurides aquaticus. Next base: position 3,966,693 of record CAJQTT010000001.1, read on the forward strand.
CATAAATTCTGCAGCTCAGACCTATAGTCCAACCTATAGCTCAGACCTATAGTCAAATATGTAGCTCAGACCTATAGTCAAACCTTAAGTCAAACCGATAGCTCAGACCAATAGTCAAACCTATAGCTCAGACCTATAGTCAAACCTATAGCTCAGACCTATAGTCAAACCTATAGCTCAGACCTATAGTCAAACCTATAGCTTAGACCTATAGTCAAACCTATCGCTCAGACCTATAGTCAAACCTATAGCTCAGACCTAATCAATTAATATTTAATCAGCTACAGCTTTTTAAATGTTCGCTGAATATCTCTATGGACAAATACTAAAGTCAAACGTTGCCCTTCGTAACGATTCTACACAAAGTCTTTTAGGACTAACAGCTGGCCTGCTCAAAATTATGCCAAAATGGCAAAAGATTAGAAATGTTGATCAGTTTAATTATTCAGTTTTATATTTTAAGAACCCTAAATCACTGTAAAACATTTTAAAAATTTTATAAATATTTTGAAGCGATTAAGTATGAAAGCATTAGCAAATATTTTGGATCATTAAAATGATTTTGATTAGCATGGACGGCTTTACATAAGCCTTCTCGCAGACCGGGAAAGTGAAAGTAAAAAAGGGAAACACAGTGAAAGTGAAATAATGAATGACACGGACTGACATTGCTATCCGGCTTCGCCCGGGGGTTCTGTGGTACGAAAAGACCAAATCATTTTGAAACATCCATGATCATTTCACACTAAAGTGAAAGAGAAAAAGAGAAACACTGTGAAAGTGAAAGAGGGAATGACACAGACAGACATTGAGATTTATAGTATAAGATCTGTATGTGACAGTACATATCTATAACAGGGATGCTGATATGGTTTTATCATACATAATTTTTGCTTCTTATTTGTATTCATCAGATCTAGTCCAACTGGGAATTCGCTTTGAATTTACAGAACTCACAGTATGCGCTGTGGATAAAATAAAATTGCTCCTTACAGATACAAATGCGATGGATCTTTATGCGAAAGCACATTTACATGATCAGTGGGTAAGATAAACTTGAAGTCATGAACCTTACGGTTAGCAACTACGTTTACGCTTATCTAACATGTTGTTGATTCATACATTATAGCTAGTGGGTCTAGCGGCTTTAGATTACATATCCAGAAGATTTGGAATTCAAGAATTTATGGCAGCGCAAAATTTTAAGAAATATACGGAAAAGGTTAGAGGGGATATACTTATTGATCTTCAGGCAGTCGGGGCATTCGGCCATGCGCCAAGTCCTCTTGTTGTGGATTATCATCTAGATAACGTGAACCTCAATATTTAACTTCTTGCGAACGGTATATGCATTGTTGCATAGTTCAAAAATCTGTTTCCATGGTTCACTTTTTGTACGAAGTCTGATTTTTTTTGCGTGAGGTGAAAATATTGCGCTAGCAAGTGTCAGTCTTTCAACGGAAGAACTGAATACGGATTTTAAGATAAAATTCCTTTCAGATAAAATTAAGTTTTCACATAAGAAACTTTGCTTTTTCGACGTTAAAAAATTGTATAGTAGCTTCAATTTCTAACTCTATTATTTTTCTTGTTTATGGTTAAGTAGTTTGCTATGACAACCCGGATCACCATGAAGGATATTCCTTAAACTATTGGTTCGCAAGAAAGTAATGTTGTTAAATAGGTATCCTTCTACTGCTGCAAATGTAAAACAATTTTTATTAAAATGCTAGCCTTCCGTTCTTACATAGGTTTTACATCTTGGTCGATGGTGATGACACGGTAACACGCTGAGAATCTATCTAATGTGTCGATGCGGAAGAGGTACAATTAGGCCATAAACGTAATAATTATGTAAAAACGCGTCTCGATGATTATCCAAATAAATGCAGTGAAGAGTCTCATTAACGTTCCTCTATGAAGTTTGATAAACATGACCATACTCATTGAAACTGCATCAACTGTAATAAGCTTCAACAAAACTTACCTTATCTTCAGAAAGAGACCAGTTGGTTTTATAATAATATGTCTGTTGCCTAATCTGGAATTACTGCATATACTTGTGAGTTACATATTTGTTTTATTGACCATTTCAACTCTTTAAGCAGTGGAGAGGACCTCAATGTTGAATAACGTAATGATTATTAACTTGTTATAAATTATTAGTATGGAGCTGATGACTTACCAAAGCCTAGTCAAACCAGTATCATCGCATGTGCGTGCTTGTAAGTATCGGGTGCAACTGGATGGAGTTGGGCCTACCTAAGTGCGAGATTCTTTATCAAGCGTCAGATTTGTTGAACTTTGACATGAAAAATACAATCGGGATTTTCTAACTGTCGATTGATATGTTGATGAAATTCTTTCCTCACCTTTCCATAATCTAGAATATCTTTTGGATGACTTTCTATCCAAAAATTATCGAAATCGATGAGTATGGCTACCACGAAATCATAGAACAAGTTAAGAATACTTATTTCCCATTCTTCGACACTAGCAAACTCTGTCCGATTGACAGCCCGAATCGCCGTGCAGCGATTGTAGAAATGCGTATTTGCCCCTCCATCGGAAAGGAGTTGAAAACAAAAAAATGTCATGTCGATAAGAACACAAGCAAGGGGATAATCAAACTGGGGGTGCTGCGAATGCGATAAAATTTGCCTTGCTTGGTCCCTGTAGACTTGTACGAAATAGCTGAAAAAACAAACATGTAAGAATTAGTCAAAATTCACAGCAAGTTTGAGCGAACTAAATCATATTTAAAGAAAAAATAAGTCTTACTGGAAGCATTCTAACGACAGGAGACCAGCTCCACGGAAGTCCGTTTCAGGATGCATACCCTGAAATCCAATGGTTTGCCATTGTCGTGTATAAATATCGGTCAACGGTTCTGCAGGCATGAGACCTTCCCATATATCAAGGAGCTAGACGAAGAAGAAAGTATCAGATATGTTTCAAGTATTTTTTTAGCATAATCATGCGCCATGAATCTCAGCTTTCTCAGGTTTACAATCTTACCAATTTTTCATGATGTGGATTAGTACCATCGTATTTGATTAGTCTTGTTTTATTAACTAAATAACTCAGCGCCTTAATCGTCCAAATAGTTTCTATAGCTTCGTTTAGGAAATCTGTAAATCTATAACCCACAAAATAATTTGCAATCTTCAGAGATAAGTAGGTGCTATTGATGTCCCGAATTACGAAAACAGTCTTACGCGTGGTGGGATGATTCCTTTATTTTCTTCGCTTTTAGTATCTGTCTTGTAGATTCCACAATCAAGGAACGTCGGCAATTTTTGACTCCGTAGCTTATGTCAATACATTTCTTATCTAACATTTTGACAACATCTTGTATTTCGCTCAGTTTAGATGATCGTAAACTCGTTTCTGCAAAAACAAGGAGAAACATTAAGAGACTGACGTCTTTGATTGTTTCAACATCTTATCATCAAGCAAGCAAATTACAGACGCCATTATTTACAAGATGATATAATAAGAATCGAAGACTATCACTTAAAAGCTCACCTAGTCCATGAACACGTGAATACCCTTTTAATTCGCCGTAGGAGATTCTTTGCATTTCGCACAAGTTCGTTGTCCGTCGTAGAAACCATTTGACAAGACTTCGTTTCAAATTTTTTAGCACAGTAAACAGTAAGCGGAACAAATTAAAAAATCCGTATATAATATTTGCAATGCTTTGAAACATTGTGGTGCTGTGATATTGGTCCAACAGTAGTATTTTTGGAAAATTAATACTCAAGATCGGCGTGAAGAGGATGCAGCATAGTCCGGTTTATCAATTAGTTCGGACGCTCATTTCCTCCCCATCCTTTATTCACCCAGACAAGCATATTTTAACCTGAAAACAATGAATGCACTGATTAACGACTACATTTAACTTTATATAACTTGAATTTCAATCATTAAAACCCAAGAAACTATCCCTAATCTAAAAATCATTATAAAACCAAATATATACAAACGTACAGAGAAGACTCGGGCGTAAACATCAAAGTGATAAGAACGTCTCCATCCAAACTATAAATAGCTTGATTCCCTCTTACAATTCTTTAAAGGATAAGAAGCAACATCCCCCGGAATACATAACAAGAGAGTACTATAACATGCCCGGCAAAAGTACCCGGGATTTGCGTTTACTGCTTCCGTATGACCCGAAAAAGCAGTTAATATGACGAAACCAATAATTTCGACACAACTTACCTTATTTTTTTCACCATGCATGCAGCACTAAAAGCTCGGCAGTAGAAGATACCAAATTTTAAAGTGGCTCATCTTTCGAAATGTTGGAATTGTCCGGAGTGATCTTCTCCATTGATTGATTATTGACTTAATCTTAATACGACTCAAAGTCACATGTATATATATAAAACTTTGGGGGAATAAAATCCAAAAAGGATATCTAGTATTTATTTATTCAAATGGTTTGCCTGCACATTGACTTCAGCTTTCTCCGCTGTCTTTCACCATATGCTGTCCCAATGTTATGGAACTGAAGTCCAGTGAAAGACATTTCTCTGGTTTCACCCGACACCGTGTGTGAGCACGTCTATACTTGATCCAACATTTCTCCGGGGTTTTTCTTTTATTTATTTTCGCCTCTGCCAGCCGTCGGCGTTACAATCCTTGCTATGCACCAAGTTGCTTTTAAAGCGCTGCTTTTGTTGGAAACAAATTAAGATCTTGAATAACGCTTTTGCAATCAGCCAGCATAGGCGTTGCTCGATAGTTATGACATAATTGGTTTAATTCTTCTGGTGTATCCGTTCCTGGGGTCAAGAGTCAAAAAAGTTGCCACCATGGTATTATGTGCATTGGGGTTCCTGGCACATGAGCATAATGTATAACAATTATATTCTCAAATTCGTTCCGTTAAAGCAATAGCATCAGGTAATTTTCTTGAATTTGTATGAAAATTTAGATTTTTAACAATACACCGCTAAAAGGGCTTGTACGAGTTGTATTGTAATTGTATATATATATGCTTCATGTCCATTTGAGCTGCCGACGTGTGAGAGAGACCTACCGTGCAATGCGCTAAAAACAGAATGACTGCAGCAGTATGCACTTTTATGCTATGCTATATTACTTGCGCATTGCTACATTTGCTGCCGGCACGGCTCCCCAGAATACTACTGGAGGAGAGCACACGGATGTGTAAATGTAGGCGCACGACACCTAGTGGGTTTATTTCTGACGACTTGATGTAGCCCATGCTGTCGGGTCTGTAAAAGACCATGCTAAAAATCCCATTCCTCTGTGAAAGGCTGCATAAGGCAATAGATTCCAGTTGGTGTAGGCCGGTTGGTGAGGTCGTACTGAAAAGTAATTTAAAATTTTCAGAAAAGCCTAAAACTTTTATTCGAATAGAATCATTAATTAAAAATGAAGCAGATTAATACCAACCAGTGCGTGAAGGTGCCAGAAGGTGTGAAAATCACCGCAAGTAAGAGAAGAGTTATTGTCCGCGGACCCCGTGGTACCTTGCGTAGGGCCTTCCGACATTTGTCCATTGATATCCATGTAGTTGACCCCAAGACGGTCAAAGTGGAGAAATGGTTTGGAACCAAGAAGGAGAACGCTGCTGTGAGAACAGTATGCTCACATATTGAAAACATGATTGTTGGAGTAACCAAGGTATGTTATAAATCGCAATTAGTTTATTGTGGTCAATCGTATACTTAATGCAGGCGTTACGTGCAGTTATTTAAGAGTTGTTGCCGATGTAGTGCGAGCCCGTACATCAGTTGTTTACCGTTAAATATTTTATACGGGGACTATCCGAATTATTACTGACTGAAATTGCGAGTCGATTGCTTCTAAAAACAAGGATGGAAAATGAAAGTTTTTATTTTGGCTACAAAATATTTGTTCTGTGTTTTATGTGTATTTTGTTCTGATATTAACAGGGCTACCAATACAAGATGAGATCCGTATATGCCCATTTCCCCATCAATTGTGTTACATCCGACGGTAACAGTTTGATTGAAGTAAGAAACTTCTTAGGGGAGAAGTACATTCGTGCTGTAAGGATGTCCAAGGGAGTTACAGTCGTCAACTCTGCCAAGCAAAAGGACGAGTTGATTCTTCAAGGAAACTCCATCGAAGCTGTATCAAGATCAGGTTAGAGTTTTGAAACTAATGAATTGCAAATTATTTACGATTTGATAGTCTCTTGCTGAGAGATTACAATCACAATAGAAATGCTCATTATTGCTCTTACATTTTTTCAGCCGCTTTGATCCAACAATCTACAACCGTAAAGAACAAGGATATCCGTAAATTCTTAGACGGTCTGTACGTCTCTGAAAAGACCAACGTTGTCCAAGACGAATAAGCAAGAGTGTATTTCAATATTGTAATAAATTCCTGGATGATGTTCAACCCATTAAAGGCGTTTGGATATTAACAAGAAAGTGGAGTTGGTGTTTTTTAATTTACTGGGTCCCTTCATTCTAAGCTAAGCTTATGGAATTCGCGTTATTGTTTCGATAAGTGTGTTTTGAGCTGGAGCAACGGCTGGTCGTATCCGTGCCGACCCGATGTTATTACTGGCATATTACCTAGCTGTTTCAGATCCGTTTTGATTAATTTACGCTGCGGATTTCGACTGTTACAATCAACGGGTTCGGAGTAATAATGACTGTAGTATTACTTGGCTAACCCCAGAACTGTGACGGGTATATTGATGGAAACGACAATAGGGTTGTCGATTGTTCCTAGCTGTATCATTATTTCCAGCGACCTTCACAGCTGTAGCTTAGAGATAACTCCTCAGGCTCATTCAGTATGTAGCATTTTTGCAATCTCATTGCTGGTAATAAGTGTTTTTAGGGGACCTGTTGAATCGTTTTGTATTTTGCACTGCTACTGAAACACGTCTGAAAAACGGAACACTAGCGAAGGATTAGATTCGTCTCGCAAAGGGCCTTTTACATGACAATATAGTGGTCATCCACGTTACCAATGACTTCTTTTAGCAATCTAAAGTTGGCGTTCCGATTATTAAGATATACATTATTCTTAGGCACTTTTCCGGTTAGTATATTTCCGATTAGTAATAATAATAAGCGCCATACATCAATCCTTTGGAAAACATTCGTGAGTTCTCAGCCTACGGAGCGCATGTGAGCAACTTGGATGGAGTTTTAGAGAGCCACGCATACAGTCGTGTTACACGTCATATGCTTCTTCGGCAAAGGCAGAAAATATATAAGTCAAGACTGAGACTACAGCTGCATAGCCTAGCGTTCAATTGAGACTCAATTTTCTTTAAGTTGACGCAGTAACCAATTTGTAGTTTTTAATTTTTGTATTCTTCCATGCCCTACAGTTAAAGGTAAGAAACTTTGTCGAGAACGTGTGAGTAGAGGAGAACATTCTGTCCAAGTGAAAATTGCTAAAACATTTGGTCATTAGCCTGCTGTTTTGTCGGCTGTTGAGGGAAACGTCCAGAGGCACGTTATCAACGTTAGTACTCCAGTAGGTTAGTATTTTGATTTCCGCTGTGTGTTATTATTATTTAGTTGGTTCATTTTACAGAAATCAGATGATTAATACTCGTTTAGTGCAGGCCTTTTTGGAGTATTTAATGATTTTGACACATTAAACAAAAAGGCATTATGCAGTTATGTATAATATAATCTGTAGAACTTTGCTCGTCAAACATACCTAGACATAATCCTGTAGATATATATGCAGTTCGATCTGTTCATATCTAACTTGACCAAATGCGTAATTGTAAAATATAAACAAGCAGCAGTTAATTGAAGCATTTTACGAATATATATTATGTAACAATACGTCTTGTTGTAATGCCGGTTCTTTTAATGCTATTTTTATTTGTATTGCAGAAAAAGCTTATTACTGGATTTTGATTCCTTGGTGTAGCTAGCTGGGGAAGAGTTAACTAAGTGAAGCAAACTACAGGCGTTTCGTAGGTTGCAAATTTTAATAATTTCAAAATGAGCAAACTATCAGCTGATTTGCATGAAAACGATTCGACAACATCGACCAAATCTTCAATCATGAATCCCACGGTTGAAGTCTTGGGTAAAGTTCTAGTAAAGGTAACGAGCGGAAGTTGTCTACTTGTTTTGTTGAAGTTGACGTGCTTCCATTGTTACAACATTTGATTTTTTGATTTGACGGTGCAACAATATTTTTTCAGGCTCAGTTTAATGAAGATATTCGAAGGGTGCCCATACACAACGAAGATATAACGTATGATGAGCTTGTTTTGATGATGCAACGTGTGTTCCGTGGGCAGCTAAAACCGGATGACGATATAATAATTAAATATCAGGATGAAGGTATATTTTGTGTTGAAAGTGATATGGTTAGAATTAATTTATGATTAAAATGACAAGCACCGAGGAATTTGACTTTTGTTTTAGATGGGGATATGGTGACAATTTTTGATTCGGCCGATTTATCCTTTGCTATCACCTACTGTCGCGTCTTGAAGCTGAAGATAATCATAAAGGATAAAGATTCCGATGAGATAGTGTCCAGATTGAAGAATATTGGAATACAGGAAATCCGAAAAGAATTGAAAGAGTTGCGGGATAGAGCAAACAAACTTTTAGATGTGTTAGATGCGGAAGTTGAGAATCGTACAATTTTAGACAAGCCTTCATCTTCTGGACTTGGAGAAGCAGATAAATCGTCTGAAAAATCTAAGGTTTGTGGTGCATCGATGGAACTGATCGATGGTGCATGATTCCTTTGTCGATCAAAGTAAAATTTTTACAGTTGCTAATGATATTTGCGTTTAATTATTTTTAGGTGCTAAATGGCAGTGCTTTCACCGGAGTTAGCGTGAGCGATCAAAGCATTTTTGGGAATTCATCGCAACCGTCACAAAATTTGCCCCAAGGCGTTCAGCAAAATCCCGGAACCCCGAATGCGCCCCCGCAGTCTCTTACTCCTCAGCCCAGCTATGGCCAACTTCCTTCAACTAATCAAAATCAATCGGCAATGCAGCAACCTGGTCAAGGTCAACATGGAAACCTTAATTTGCATCATCACAATCAAGTACCGCAAGTGCAGACGAATCCTGGAAGTTTGCCTGGCAGCCAAATGCAAAATCAAGGAGGAAACCCTTTAGTTCCACCTGGTCAAGCAGTTCCTTCATCCACTGGTTTGCCACAACAAGCCGGAACAGGCAGTGCTTACCCACCAAGCTCAACTCCGTCTGGATATGGAAGTTACAACACCGGCTACGGAGTTGACCAACAATATATGATGGGAGGAACACCAGGATACCCACCAACAAGTGCATCTTCTTACATGCGCTCACCAAACACTATGCCGGCTCCAAGGCCTCAGGCACCTACAGGTCAACAGCAGCCTACACCGATGCAGCAGCAACCACCAAATACCCAACAACATCAGCAGCAGCTACCTCCTTCTATGCAACAGCAGCCCCCACCTATGCAGCAGCAACAGCAGGGTCAGCATGCAATGCAGAGCCCTCCAACTAGTTATCCAGGCTATCAGACTGGGACAGCTCCAATCAATATGCCACCCATGCCGGGACAAGCTGGAACCGAGCAAGGATATGGCAATCCCCCTCCTCCTCCGATGGGTGCAGGAGGTATGAACCAGTATCGCATGTCAACTAGTGGGTCAAATCTTTACGGTCGACCTCAGGCTCAAATGGGATACAAGTAAATTTTATAACGTAATCTTCGTGTTGTGTCAGCCTGAAATATTTTGGAATGCCTACCATAGTAACTCCTTTCAACATTTTCCTAAAGTTATAAAATTGGCGATCTAGAGTCATGCTATACTACATTATGATAAAAATATCCCAATTTGAATCCTAATCTTATCATACTAGGTCAGATTTCTGTGGAAGTTGAATCGTTTTGTTAACGAGATAAAAGAAGAAAATCTTTAAGAATTTCTATTGTGAAAACTTCTCTAAGTCGGAAGTAACTTGTATTCCAGTTGTCAATATAGTGTAGCATGTAATTATATTTGCTGTTTACTACTGTAAGCAGTTAATCCAGGAAGTCTCCGCAATAACAGAAAGGCTTTAATTGAAGTGAGTAGTCTTGTCTATGAGAATTAATAAGCCAGTTCAAGGATGATATAAATTTTCGTTTATTCCACTCACCCAAGATGATATACGCACTTGCGGTTGTTTTTGCTCCGATTACGTTTTAACTTTATTTCCGCAAGTGTGTCTCTTACTGAACCGAATGTGTCAATCTTAGATTTTTATGGCGTTTATTTAATCGCACCATCCTTAATATATCATACAATAGATCGCTCAGTTAGCAGTCCCCGCTTGCTATTTGTAATTATAATCGAGGAAATCGAGAAACCTGTAAGATTCAGCCCAAAAACGGTGGCTCTGCAATGATACGAATTCAGGGAAATATATGAAATGAAGAGAATGGATTAGAATCCTGGAGCGAAATAGTTCTGTTTAAACCGTCATGTGAGTCGTTAACGGCAGAATAATAATCATTCTAACCTCCGCTTCTTTCCTCTCTCGTTTCAGCGGGGCTTGTTAGACCTTCAACTACATGAGTATATATTGGATCCTGAATTCTTGTGTAAACTTGAGCAAAAGTCTGCTTTCTGGAATCCAGTTTGCCCCGTCGAGGGTTTATAAATCAAGAAGAGAAATCTTAAGGCTGCCACCTTTGCTGCGTTATCCATTGAATCTACTATTAGCTTTAACTTTAATTGGTATGTTGTGTCCTGAAAATACTTACTGCGCAATTGTATCGCAATTGTGTAATCAAAAGTGGCCTTGAATTTCTTACAAAATAAATATTCAGAGCATGTGGACCGAACTGTGTGTGAGTTGATTTTGACTCATCTTCGTTATCCAGTTCTATCAAAATGCAACTGCATTCCAACGTTCTCCCGGCATCCGGAATTCCGGCGACGTGCATATTATACAAGTTTCCCTTATTTCCTCGTTTGTTAGATTCTGAATTCATATGAATCCCCAATTCATTCGTAACATAGTACTCGACATTATTTTACCGCGTTGTGCATTAAATCTCTAGACTTCACTTTGTAAACACTTCGGACTCAACAAGTAACAAGGCCAAGACGGAAAGCTTCTACAGGCAGCGAACAGGAAGTGAAAACTTCCGCACTGACTGTCACTCAACAAATGGTAATGATCCCTCCATTGTAACCAGGTACTACTATTGCCACATCTTTCCCTAACTAGTTACACACTAGTAAGGGAGGGTAAATGTAATGTAATGGATTTATTCGTCGATATGTGGCCTGAGCCCTTACAACGGCAAGTAAGAGAGGGTAAATAGATTTATGAATTATTCAAAAACTCTCGAGTTCATTCATGCTCCGTGTGCCCTAGTTCCTCCTGGTATCTGCTTGAACCTCCCGAAGTACTAACAAACCGAGTACTGCTCTTAGTTTTCTTTGTTTGATTTCAGCTTTTTATATTCTTCTAAGTGCTCTCAACTTTCACTCCCTCAAGAATGTTCATGTTTAGCTGGGAAGTTTTATGATAGAATCCCGAAATAATCCCGGTAGTAAAATATTTCCGTATTATTCATAAGGAAGGCAAGGTACACGAAAGACAATTGGCTCTTAGAGGAAGGAGAGGATGTGTGCCATTGTCAATTGTGCCCAACTTAAAACTTGAGACTTTGCATCAATGATTTCTTTCTACTTTATGTGAAGCAGCAAACCTCCTCTCACCCATCGGTTTAATTTGTGCAGTGCGGCTAGTGTGAATTTCGGATAAAGTTGTGACGCTGCCTGATCTTAATATTTTATTGACCATGCTGATGTAATACATGTACTAATGATAAGGTCAGCGCTCTCCTAGTTTTGCAATTTAGGCATACAATCGTAGATATAATCCAAGTAGAGATGGAAGACATGGCCGTGTCGCTTTGTTATTTGTTACATCTCCTGAATCTCAGTGATTACCCTAGACATGGGTAAAATTGGGTGAAAAAGAAGTAATCGGGAAGAAATATGTGTAGCATAGATGATGATACAGGCCTTTCACAAAGAAATAAGAGTATGCCTCTTTGATTTTTTATTTTGTAGGTTGGGAGCTCATCGCAAAGGGTAATTAGAAGCCAAAGACATATGATGCGAAGCGGGAGATGATAGAGCCCAGAGAAAGCATAGCTTGTAGGAGGCGACAGTACAGTAAGGATTCTCTCAATCTGTCATCAGTCATTAATGAGGAAAGTGTGCATATCGACTATTATTATTACAGTATGTCCGTGATTGGAACACATTTCAAAATTCTTTGAAGCTGGGATTTGAAGAAAAGAAAAAATAATCAAAGCTCCGTTTTGGAAATTATTTGACTTTCTCTACCCCTACACTTTCTCCAAACATAGTACCCCGCCTGCTACGTTAATCATTGATAAAAATGAGAACTCAAGTGACAGCTTACCGTAGCTATTCGCTTTGTAAAAGTATTTTTTCCTAGGAGATGAAGATATTTATGTACTTAAAGCAAATGGCAGAATAGATGTTCATGAACCATTCTAATATGAAATAGCCGGAGGGGAAATTCCTTTGTACAACAATATTATTTACCGATCAATAGACGGTACTCGTAAATCCCTTGAACAAATAGTATAGTTTGAAGTAGGAGATGAAAACTAAACGCAGTTAACTTACCTATTCTGAATCCTATGCACTGTAGTTCAGATTTAGAGCTTGGTTGCCATATGAGCGAAAACTCAGGATTTTGTATCAAAATGAAACGAAAATCTCTGCGCCTTTACTTTCTCCACGGACCAAGTTTCTTTAAGGATTCCGTAGCAATAAACCAATTTGTTAGCTTTACCCGTATCGAAGCCTGTTGCAATCTTTTCCTTGGCTAATCCAGCTTTGTGGATAGCTTTTAATTGCACTTTTGCCGCCGTCCTCTGTTGGACCGTGACAAAGTGAAAGTAGAAGACATGAGTTTTCTAGAAGGGGACAATCTATTCTTCCGAGAGCCTAGACCGTGCCTAACAGAAGCTGATGGCATGAAGACGAGGAAAGATGGGGCTTTGGCGGAATGTATTGATCGGATCGGAAGAGTGGGTTGGTATGGTAGTGGCTGTAAAAAGTTTCGTAACTTGTGGATAATTTTTTAAAAAGAAAGTTGAAGAGGAACTGTCTTTGGTTAAAAGGCACATGTAGGAAAGGATCTCGTTCCGGTTATCAACTATTCCTATCTTTGGCAGAAAATAAATCTTTCTCTTCCTTCAATATCCAAGGATTATTTAAATGAGGGTAGAAGCTTCTCCCCGCAACATATCCACAATGACAGTTCACTTTATCATTTATTTTAAAAATCCTTCTCTCACCCCCTTCCATGCCCTCTGTATTCATCAATTCTTATGACAACGGTGGCGAAGAAGACAAATTTTACATTGTTATTAATATTCTCAACGTGACGTAACTCCATAAAATGCTCCATATGAACAATCCAATGTCTTCAAATCGACACTGGAGAAATAATGTCTTACAGTGCTGAAATAATGTGAAATGAGACTAGTAAGATTGAATTGAAGGCTTGGGATTTACTTGACAAAATACTGGAAGAGGTAAAGAGGGAGAGAGGAGAAAGTTTGGTGAAAGTATCTCGGTTTTGTTTTCGTATCTTCTTTCACCGCCTTTGTGGGAAGTAAAATTCGTATACACTTGATAAGGTATCCAATGTAAAAGGAGACAAAAATTTATGGGATTTACATTCATATTTATGCTCCAATTCTCAAATCCTGAATATATTCAAAAGTAAATAGCTTTCACCCACGCAGCCCACACTGTAAATATATGCAGCCCTCTACATCTTCAAGGCAGAGGGAAAAATTATATTGAAATATGAAAGGGATAAAACGCTTTTTTCCTTGGACGAGAGAGAGAGCTTCCATTGAAGAAGAAAACAAAGCTTAATGCTTTGTTGGAAGAAAAAACTGAGAAAAATAGAAACCTGCAAGCACCCGCACACATGATGATAAAGCTTGCGTAAGCAAAAAGGGTGGCGTTTTGCGTCAGGATCAGGTTCAGTCAATAAAGTGTATGAATGCGTAAATTTTTTATTTTTTTCATATCCTACAGAATATCTTGTTGCAATTCTTGAAAAACATTATAGGTGGAATAACAGTATAACTTAACCTCACAACAAGCAAGGTTTACTCTTATTCGACTTTACTTTTACGAAGAAGGCTTCCCTTAATTCTGGATTTGGGTTTCATTCATTCATCCATCCATTTCTGTCATTGAATCAGCCGGTCGGAAAAATCGGAAAGATGGATCCCATTTACATCCCTTTGCTTGGTGAAAGTTAGCGGAGAATAGGAAATATACGGAGAATTCCGTTCCTCCACATATCCTACCTTTTTATCCAATCCTTTTCCAAAGTTTATTCTATTCAGCTCTTCTGTGGTCAAACACATTCGAAGCCTTTACTCGCCTTTTTACACTGCTACTCCTAACGCCGATCCACTACTTGCCTGCCATGCCACCATCACTAAGAAAAGGAAATAAAGAAATATGAATTTTTCAAGAAAAATTGCTTTTGTAATCTTTTGCCCATGAAAAGTAAAAGAATTTTCTTCTTTGAGATTGTAAGAAAAAACGCCAGCATTCAAACAAACTCATACGCAAATCAAAAGTACTGCCGCATTTCTTTCGTTGATGAGCAACTAGTCATGTTTTGATATTTTTCAAAGATTACATAACTTATTTTCGTAATAGTTTAAAAGTCATGAGTTATTACAGAATTGTAATTTGCAAAGAGTTCAGCCGCTACATGATGCCTAAATCGGACCTTACAAGATCATGTCTGATCATAGCTTTCCCAAAGCTGCAAAAACTAATGCATATTAACTGCGGATGAACTGCGGAGCGAAAAATACTAAAAAGCTGGAACGTAATTGTTTAGCAAGTACGAACAAGGATACCTAAACCGTGGACTGTGACCATGAGTGACAGGGACAGGGATTGTGAAAATGACTCAAGTATTTTTGGATGTAAGTTAACCCTGCGGTGACCTTGTTGACATGCTGGAATTTTTGCATAAACCTGTGCATATTCCTACGGCACATACATTGAGTAAACCCTACGATGGCCCTTGGGTGTTTCAAAGAGAGATTTCTGATCACTGTAGGTTCTGTTCTGTTGAAGAAGAATAGGGATTTCCGATTTTATCCTCCGAGATATGTTCTACAAAGAGCACTGGAAAGAATATGGATGATCTCCGGGAATTACAAGTTCAAACGTGTAACTATCCCTACGTAAGATGAACCGGGAGTAAAGGCATGGATATGATTCTTTCCATCTTCTGTTACCTCTAGCTCTAGCTTTCTCCCGCTTTCCCCATATTTACTTTGATTATAGTACAGAACGGATTCAAATCTGTTGTGAACTTGGATCTAGACAGGTAGAATAGTTCTCCTCTCGTATCATGATTTAAATACAATTTCTTTCCTCAGCAAAGGAATAAAGGATGTAGATTTTTTTAATGGAGGCCAAAGCATGTGACGATCTTGTGCATTTAAAGTAACGAAGAAACTTGGACTTGGTGCCACTGCCTTGAACTAGAAGAACCTTATAAACTCATTAGAAAAGTTGGTGGAACTTTCGAGTTAGTTTATGGCATGTATGAAAATGGTTGTAGCCTGGCTCACTACTACTATTACTATAGTCTATATGGTAGCTTAGCTGCTATTACTGGCTGCTCTTCCGACTGCAACTACTAATGAGTGAAGGTTTAGTTTGACGCGTAGTCTTTAGCCAAGCGTAGTAATTTAATCCGTTTCCATAAAAGTTGGAAGCAAGTGCTTTTAAAGAACTGCATCCCTAAACGAATATGACACGGACGGGAGGATCTTAAATCCTACTCTCTCTTGCTTCTTCCGTCCTGTCAGCTAATTTCCATGCACGTAAAGGAATGTAATACTCGGAGGGGCCTTCCGGGAGCTGAGTCAGGAGAAATATGATTTTCACCTCTCGGATTGAAATCTCATCATTTTCTTTACTCATTGTAGAAGCCTAAAGAGATTACAGAAATTCCTTTGAGCGGAATCATAAAACTGAATACTCTATTCCCGCAGCCTATCATCTTATTTTGATTAGGAACGAGCCCGAATAATTCCACGTATCAGATATCCAAGGGTTTAAGTTCAAATTTAACAAGTTCCAGGAATGAGGATCGGTGAACCTATTTCTAATGGAATCCTGTCATCACAATTTTTAAGCGCTACAGTCTCATGCATGCTCAATGCTGAATCAGTCGTTGAACCGAGGAGGCGTAACATCCTCTTAAAATTCCCAGTTGCATGAGCCAAGATCATGTGCGAAGGGGAGAATATACGGAATGAGATAAATCATTAGCGCTACCTTCTCTTTTGCCTATATCAAGTAAGGGAAGGTCTTAGCTTCTATATCGGGGTCTGCTTAAGCATAGTTTTTTCTGTTGGTGAAAGTGGGAGAAAGCATTAATGAGAGAAAGGAGGACGGCGAAATAAAATGTCCAAGCGAGATAAGATGATCATATCAATGTTCAATCTCTTACATCTCCTCCATTTAAACAACTCTAATTAGTTATAACTATAAGGAGAAAGCGGAAGTATGCACGCCAGTTTTTCTTGAGAACAACAGTTCGTGTCAATATGTTGGGAGGGTAGATTTAGATCTTATGTTCACAAAATTCTTGCTTTTCATTAGGTTCTTCTCCCAGCATTCTTCTTGATTCCTTTTCGCTTATGCCGTACCATTTATTTCAGTTGAATAGCCAGGTTTCTGAATACGATTTAATGGTAATTGCATTTTTTATGTACCTTGCTTCAGAGAGTGGGAGGGTTGTGAGAGGTAGAAGGGAGGATAGTCCAAGGGGAAGTGTGAAATGTAAGATCAATTAAATACCGTAATTCTACTACTAGACCATGCATGCAGACATCCAAAAACGGCTGCTTTCCGGACTTGTACACAAAAGGGAAATGGGCTGGATTCTTGTTGTAGTAACAAGGGACATATTTCTGTCTCTAGACAGGGCTCTTATCAAAACCCTTCTTTTTTAACTGGAGAGTTTAGGAGAGGGAGAATAAATATAAGCCCCTTTGTGTCGTATTGCAATTATGCATAATCAAGGAGAAAATAAGCTCATTGGGATGTTGTGCATGCATGTCAAACATATTTTTCAGCCTCTTCTTCTCTCTTGTCTTCCTGCTTGCATCCTGACTACGTAAGGGGACAAAAATACATAGGTATGATGGAATTTTGTGCAAGTGCCTCATTTTAGAGCTCTCCTCTTTAGTGGAGAGATGATGTTCATCAATCACCCATGCTACAAGCCTATATCCGGTGGTTACGAAAAGCATGAGTTTAGCTTGATCAGATAATTGTTCTCAATAATTCTTTAGTCCGAAGGACTTTGTCCTTGAAGGATATCTTTGAGTCCGTTCTGTGCAAAGCAGACAGCAGCACGTCTACTAAAGCCTGAGTTCTGCGGGGATTCTCAAAACTTTTAAATACGGTGATTGAAGACAGGGTTCGAGTCTGTTAGATTTTTAGAGAAATAGAGCTACTTTTTGGTATCTGAGTCTGGCCTCCATCAAGATTGGAGGGAAAGAAAATAGATGGGAGAAAGGAAGGGCGGAAACCGCGAGGGTGAAAGGCAGTTGGAGGAGAAAGTCCAGGAGTTGTAAGTTGGTTGAGTGTGGAGCAGGAGGGAGAAAATTGTTTTCATTCAGTTCCTGGTTCGATGCGAGGAGTGTGGAGCGTGTACATGTGTGCAAAGACGGGGCTAAGTACTCTAGCTTGAGAAGCTTTCACATCAGTTCCAGGCTGGATTTCTTTCGAGTTAGACGGTGACTTAAAGCGTGTGACTAAAGTCCTCCTTCCTCTTCATCTCATATACATTTACTTGGTGTTATTGAAATCATTGAAGAAAATTTTTCCTTACTGTTGAATTGTTGAACCTTTTGTGCACATAGTGTAAAGAGCTGCGGACAAGGCGGATTCCATTTTATTATTGAAGAATTTGTGGGAGAACTACAGGAGATTTGGTAGGAAGAAAAGGTAAAAGTTGTGAAGAGAAAGCCAGCTTTTACCGCTAACACTTCCGAGGGCTGACTTCCTCATCATTCCCATAATTTGTGTCGGATGAGGGATATTTTTCTAGGTGAACTGGAAAAGTTTTAAAAATATATATAAAGCCAACAAAACTTGTTTTTAACGATGTGGTACCTCAAGAAATCGTTGAGAGAAGGGTGGTTTGCGGTGACAGCCCTAGCATTCGTCCTTTTAAGTAGCTTCATGTGTACATCATGTAAGTTTATTTCTTTCTAACGACTATGTTATGATGAGTATCTTGGTTCAATACGCTATAACCTACGAATGTGCCTCTGACTATGAATTAGTATTCTTGAGGAGGACATTTGGTGAGATGCAGCTTAGAGTAATTATGTATAGTGTAATTTATAGGAGATTCGTTTCCGGGAAGGAGTCATATCAGGGTTTTATGATTGAATACTGATCCATCTTTCACTTTCGGACAAGTTTTCTAAAAAGTGCTGGATGACTGATGATTGATAAACAAACTTTTTGAATTATTTATGAGTGAGTTGAAATTGTGGCTGTAAAGCAAAGTTGATTTTTGGGAGGATATGCCCTCTTTCGTGCGGAAAGTTTATGGAGCTGCGGAGAGTGGGGATAAACGAGAAAGTCAGACTGAGGAGGATTGATAGGAAGGAGGTGTATGCGTAGAGGTAGAGACTTGATTTTGATGTCCGGTTAGTGTACTGATAAAAAAGACATATGAAGTGGAGGGGGAATTCTGTGAGGCTTTGATGAATCGCCAAAGCTCCTAGGAGAAAAAGTCAAGTGCAAACCGATGTAATCCTCTTCATCTTTTAATGTATTATGAAACATTTGTAGTTTACTACGGCTACCTTAGGTTAGGATGAGATAAATAACATTAGTGTGAATGCTACTAGAGCAAACGATCCCATGGGAAGAAGTAAACCTGTCTTTTCTGTATGCATTTTGAGGGGGGAAACACAAAATTTTCATCGTAACAAAAAATCCGTCGTCACACTTTCTTGCTGGCTCTTTCCTCTGTCTCATCTCTTGCTCTTTTCCTCCTTCTAGTTTCTCTTCTCTTTTTTCCTTGCGTAAGCTGGAAAACTTTAAGATATACTTTTCTCGTAAATATTCCTGTCACGTCCCAATTCTGGTGAAACACTTTTAAAACTATACCATTCCAAAAATTAGAACAAACTTTCTCCTCTTCCGATTCGGTTCTCTTCCCCTCCCCCTCTTCCTTTGTAGCCGCTTCCTCCTTTCTCTTTACCTTGTCCACCGTACTTTCTCTAGGCAGCAAAGTAAGCTATCCCGAAAACTTGTGCTTTCTCCATCCAACAAGTTCAACGACATTCCGATCCCATTCAAAGCCGTAGCTTATATAAACTCATTATAATTATACTGAGGATTTTTCTGACAGTGGAGTAACAAAATTTAATACCATCTTGGCTTCCTCTGGCTTCTTTCCCTTGTTAAATACGCTCAAGGACTTGGAGAAATGCATCTTCATTTCCGCGATCTTCTTGAAATCCTTGGAGCCCTCCAGCTCAATCAACATGTCGCCTCCTGTTTCTTGTTTCTCCCCAGATTAAATTTATACTTTGTTCTTAAATCCCCGTCAACTCTGCATTTATGTCCTAGAACAGCACATGTGCTATTATAAGTCAGGAACTTTCTTTTCTTGGAAATTTGCTACAATATCAACATCGCTGTTCGAGAATATTTGGTACGCGTCCGAAATGAAAATTCTTCAGAAGTAGATGATGCACGTGCGGGATTGTAGAGGCTGCAGCAGCAGATCAATTAGCAGAATTGTAAGCCCTTTTTAAAGCTCTAAGCTACAAACTTAAGAGTCGTTTATACGAGAAGGACGTGAAACTCATGATTTGATCTCCGATTTTAAGAGAATTTACATTGCTTGAAAGTAATCTTGGTTTGGGTCACATGAGCTACCAAAGACAATACCCACATAATACAATAATCACATTAAGTAGAAAATATTGCTGATGAAAATAAGGAATGGTTTAACTGGAACAAACTTTGGTATTAGCCTAGAAACGCATGGAATATTTACAAGAAATGGAGCATCTCAGCATTGTGTGTACAGAGGCGTGCCTCGTGTCGCCAAGCGGAGCGCCTACAGGGTTGTCTCTTTAGTTTTTTTTGATCAAGCAATAATATTCTCTTTATTTCGGCACAGTAAACAGAATCAGATTATATTTGTCCATGATTAGATTGTTAGATGGGGGGGTATCTGTTTTTTCCATATCTAAAGTCAAGAATTATTTATTAAATTCAAGATGATGCAAATGAAGAAGTAATAGTAGTTTTTGCACATGGATTTCTACTCGAAAAATATATTTACCTTCATTGCATTTGCTCGGAGATGTAATTTCATCTTACTTGGTGCACTACATCAACCAAAACTTTAGATCCTTCTTGAATCTCTCTCAGTTTCCTATCAATTCAACTATCATCTTGTTAGCATTTAATCCCCATTAGTGGATGCTGGGTTTGAGAACTGATTCATGAATGCGAAAAAGTTTTCGCAATGTTGAACTCATATGAATAATTGAAAATACATTTTCAATGTTCTTTCTCTAAATATTTAAACGAAGCGCTCTAAATGAAATCGAAAGATGGATTCCTGGAATGAAGCTTGTTTTTCTTCCCTATGCTGTCTCCACTACCAAGAGGCGTGTTTATGTAACGGAAGGTCTGTGCTGCATCTATGTTTTATGGTCAAGTTTTAAAGAAGCTCTCTATGTATCTGCCCAAGGAAGGCGATGGCGCACATACGTATCCTGTATGTGGAAAGAAGCTGAGGAGCGGTTCGTGGGACTTTCTCCGGTCGGTGGTTGGCGACTTGTCACGCTTCTGGTCAATTGAGGGATGCATATATAACAGACTTCCTCTACCAACATGTTGTGTCCTCCATATTTTCCCATCCTGGATTATCGTTGCTTAACTGGGGATTGTAAATCTTGAAACTTTTTCCTTCGTGGGAAAAATCATATCATTCAAGGTATATCATGTATTTACACTAGTCGGGTGAGTTTACAGGCTTTTAACCTGTCTGAAGGGGGAATTGAAAAGATATGATTAGGGTAAGTGTATAAATCCAGCCAGGAACCGGATTCGTACAGACAAGATAGGAGAGGTTTGGACTGGGATGACTGGGATAGCAATAAGGAAGCGTTTATATAGGAGAAGAGGGGGTCGGTATTTTTACAAGGTTGATGTCCAGGTTCGAGTAAACTTTTGCTTCTGTACTGACTGTTCACTAGGTAATAATAATAATAATGATAGATTTATAGTGTATGGTACAATGTGAATCATTTAAGTGGAGCAAAGTAAAACTTTGTTTCGACAGTTTGAGAGGATAATGTGAAATAGTTGTGTTCCCGAAGGGAGAGATAGTTGTCTGAAATGATTCTACATATTTCACAAGATTCTTACTCTTTAACTGAGCTCATAAGTCGTAAAGTTGAAAGAAATACGAATTGAAGAAAAGCTAGGATTCAAAGGAAGCAGAACGTACTTTTAGGAACTATAATGCTCATCCCCAGCATTTAATGTCTCTCCTCCGTCTCCTTTCCCCACTTTCTCCGAGCTTCTTCTTGCATTTGACTATTTAGAGTCGGACTTTCTTGTAGCACAAATCCCTTTCTTTTCTATTCTCATTCACATTTTATCCATACGCTTTCTTTTCTCCTTAAACTTGGGACATGTTTTTTTATCCGCTAGGTAGGTTGGCGGATTTTTCTTCTCTTCATTCTTCAACCCTTCTACCACCCTCTATGGTTGCTCTATATACTTACTTACTTTGCTTTTTTCTACCTGTACTAGTTCGAGGGTGGAGGTTAACTCCCCCGTTCTCTGCGAGTAATCTGGTACATAGATGTTTCGCTCACAGGGTTGAGGGACTGAACACTAATTTTCCTGCCTAAAGACAGAATAGTTCTCGTCCACCGATAAGGAATAACGACTAGAGAATAGGGCCAGTCAGTTAGTACTGAAAAGGAGAAAGCGCTTTGGCGTTCTTTCAGGTTTAGAACCTTCATTCTGCGCTCAAGAGACTACTTATATTATCCTTCTCCTGAAGAAGGGTTTATTGATGATAAAAAGATTGAAATGAAAGAATGTTGGAAGGTTGGGAGAGGGGCAAGCATTGTACTTTGGTTTTTAATCAGCGTCCCTTTGATAAGTTCACAATTGAAAATGATATAGTGTGTCTGTAGTATGTGGAATTTCCGTCCTCCGTCCTCGCCCGCACCCCACGGTAGCTGTCGGTTGGGGGGGATTCAATTCAGGTCAGTGGAGGACATTATAGTCGGAGGAGTGAGTGAGTGAAAGGAGCGGCAGAGGAATAAGAAGAAGATGTGAAAGGAATGAAGGGAATAAGTTGGAGCATCGTATTGGTCAATTGCTTGCTGGACTTGAGTGGTTTTGCTTTCGTTTGGGGTGTTTCACCCGGTATTTGTAAAGTTTTTCAAAATTGTCTACTATGGGATAGTGCTATCGCTATCGGGATCTAGCCTTCCTCCATGATTTCATGCCGGACATAGAGATCTCATCTTGGCTTTTTTCTTTGGAGAAAGTTATGAAGCGAAAGCAATATGATGGTCCTTATTTCTTACCTTCTTTTTCATTCATCTTCCTTCGCTTTTCACTTCTAAAGATTCCTATCTTTTGTTTAGGGAAAACAAGTGTATTATTTGGGAGCAGAGGCCACAGAAAAGAGAATGCTAACGGGCTATGTAATGGCTAAAGATAGGAAGAAGTCCCTTCTTTTGAGCTGTAAACTACTGATTCTGGTTGAATGGAAGTGTGTATAGAATGGTGCTTTCACCGGAGAAACTCTGTATTCCTGTCTTCTTTCTGTACGCTTGCTCATTGTTAAAGGACTTGAAAGAGGACTTTACAAGTGTTTCAATCCCATTTGACACAAGGGCTAGATTGATTTCTTAGACAATCTCAACTAAACTATAGCTGTCATGTCGTCATCTCCTCTTCCTCTTCCTCTCCTGATTCATAAGGTACTCTTTCAAGCTTGGTCTTCTAGCTTCACTTTGCTAAGTGTTAATTCATAAGCAGAGCTTCATCTTCGCATTTAAATTGACGACTAAACGCTAGGCCATTACGCTCCACTTGCTTCATTGCTGGTGACATAACTGTGAACCTGCAGTTTCGTCTAGTCTTTCCGTTATGCAAATATTTTGAGATTTCAATGGCTCACTTCACTCATTTGTTCTTCGCTCACACTTGACTTGCTATGATTTAATGAAAGTGAAAGCAAGGGGGATGTAAAATGTAAGGGGCTACACTCTCCTTCTTCTCCTTCTTAGCGAAGCGAAAAGATGTGTTGGCCGGCCTACAGTGAGAAGTACGGAAGGTAACTGTCTTCCTCAAGTCAGCAAAGATTTTAAGTAATACCGTATGAAAGGGAAAGGAAATATTTTCTTTTCTATCTGCAACTGAATCTCATTAATTTTCTCTCATCAAAATGGGAATGCTGTAGGAGTAAGGCATGTGAAAGAGGGAACAAAAAGGAGGCTGACGTCTCGTCAGTCACCTGCCTCTTGCTTCATCACTCTTCGTCCCTATGGTGTCCCACTTTTCACTTGATTGCGCCCCGAACGAAGGCTTTCTGCCGGGAAGGAATGATAAACAAGCAAGTTTTAGAAGCTATTTAACGATTCCAAGAAACAACTTACTAATGATCCCCCCAACTGGCGAACTGGCTAACCGGTAAGTTTAGATGTATCTGGTGGAGAAAGCCACTATAAGAGGCCGTGCTTTCCCACTCTTTCTTTGATAGCTCATATAGACACGTGCTTTTGCCTTTAGTTATTGCCAGTGAAGTCTATTTTCTTTACTGTGTGGTAAAATATTGACAGAGTCCAGAAAAAAAGATATCGAAAACGTTAGTGTGAGTTTCCATGACAGACTTTCTCCTCTTTTCATGAACACGGGTGTCCAAGGCTACGAGAATGGATGTGGAAAGTGGAAACAAAACAAAGTTGCAGAGTTCAGCGTGTACAAATATTGTCCTTAGTTAACGTGAAGAATTCTGCCTGCGGCTGCTGCTACGTAGATATCATTCAGTGTGGCTGTGAAAGTAGAGAAGATGCTGGCGGTTCAGGAGAAAATCTCAGACTGCGTTCGGGTTCCGACCTGGCTGTAACAGCTGTAACCCAACCAGAGTTCTACCGACAGGATCACCTCTTGTAAATTGATATTCCAAGTAAATAAGCTTTCTCCAAGGATTCAAGTCGTGACAAGGGATAATTATATGAAGTTATATGTATGTTAAGTTTCCGCGTATTGCGGTAAACGATGTGGGTTTTCCACCTGGTAATACTCTCTGCATGCTTATAATTGCGGTACGGACCAGAGCAGGCTACGACCGGGTCGTACTCGGTCGTACAATAAGTGAAAGTGCTAGTCACGTGGTATGACATTTTGAAGCCGGGTCGTACTTACGACCCATGTATAGTCTACGACCGACGATACGACCCATGGCAAAATTTGATGAATTTTTTTTAAAATTATGACTTTTATTGCATATAATGCATTCCAAGTGATGCACGCGAGTCTCAAATGCTGTAGATGCGGAATTTTGAAAATAAATTACCATAAATTATTTCCCGCCACCACAGTGTCACTGCGGTAACTCAATGCTAGACCTATGGTGAGTGACGCAAGGAGTTTTCTACATGAGTCGAGCTCTATGCGAGACTTTGCCAAGAACTCAAGTCCTTTCTGTGCTCAGTAGACGTTCTACTTCTCTTCTTCTTAACTCTCTTCCACTCGAATTATCGTACATTACTTTTTTAACTTAATAATTGTTCGTAATTGCTGCCGTGTTTATGCAATTGTGGATTTTTAAAAGTTTGTACGCAGTACAAGTTAATTAGAAACATAGTTTTTACCATTTCGAGCCAGTTGAAGAGAGTGCGTCCTACAAATAATTATGCTGAGGAGAGCAGTGATAGCGATGACGGTGATCCAGATTGGGCTACTCAGAATATTACACCTAGTCGGAGTTCCAAGTCTAAAAAGGTGATGCCAGCAAGTACCAAACGAGCTGGGACATCGTTCGATAACGATAACGTTGGCATACAACAAATAAGTGGGGGTCGCATTGAGAGGGACGTGTACCAATACTCGCAGCCACTATACATTTCCCAAGACTCGTCTGGGTCATCTGTTTCTGCCGGCGGAAGTAGTGATTCACCGACCAGGTCTGCGGGGGCTACTACGATTAGAGGCGGTAAACAGATTGTGAGACTAATTAATGGATTTAACGGGCCGAAGATAATTCGCAACAATTTGGCCGGTTCATTGGATGTTTTTGGACCGCTGCCTTTGAACTGTGTGACTCACAACAAGTGCATTGGCCAGATGTTAACAATACCGTGTTAAAGGCTCGGATTTCGTGCCTTTTCGGAGATTGTTCGTCGTCTGTTGTTTACGACGAAGTGTATAATCTAGTGTTTTAAACAGAATTAGTGACATTAATTAAATACTTACGACCCATGTGTAGTCTATGATCGATGATACGACCCATGACTAAAGATGAAAAATTGTTAAAATTATAACTTTTATTGCATATACTGCACTCCAAGTGATGAACATGAGTTTAAAATGCTCATAATGTCAAATTTGGAACACTTATTAGCACGATGAGATTTCTCGCCACCACAGTTACACTGCGGTGACTCTTTTCTAGACGCGTTGAAAATGACGTAAGAAGATTTCTATGTTAGTCGTACTCTGCAAGGAACTTTGTCACAAATCGAAGTCTGTTTACCGTCTAATGAGTGCCAGAGATGGTTGAGACTTCAGTTTTGTCGTTTTATCTCTTAAATGTCTTACTCGTGAATTATATGAACCTCTGGTAGTATGATTAATGCAGGTGCGAATTAATGCGGTGAATAGGTTTTTAATAGACCATGCCGTAGAGGTTGTCATTGAATTTAATAGGCCATGCCGTAGAGGTAGTTATTGAATTTAGTACAATCAGGTTGCCTTAGTTTTTGAGAGGCGGGAAATTTCATCTGATAGCAAGTGAAGCCGAGAAGCGGGTCCCACAATTTGTTGAAAACTGCTCGAGGTTATCCCCACTTCAAAAGATATTCCAAACCGAACCATTTCCTACGTTCGTTCCATTAACTTAATTCTCATCGGTACATAAGTCTATGATGACATATTTTAGTAATTACTGCTTTTGTAAAGTTACTAATTCCATGTCCACTTAACCGTACATCGAGATAGCTAGCTTGGTCTACAACAATCCTGCTTTATATAATACCGGATAATCTCTGGAGGCACTGTTGACTTTCTCCCCCGAAATTTCCAACAAATTTACCTGCCGCTCTGATCAACAAATTGGGTTGGTCTCAAACACTTCTTTTATATAGTAAAAGAAAGTCTACAACTCATCGAGATTGTTTTGCAATAGCGTTATGTAGAGCACCAGCCTTCTACGAATGTGCTTTTAATAATACCAATTTTTTTAACGGAATAGTACCATGTATAAAAGGGTAAACTGATGCTTGTTGTCCACCCCTCTTTGGCTAGCGATCATAAACAAGGTAGCCACGTCTCCACAGTGGTACCAGGATAAAGTCTGTAGATACTGCATACTTTCGAAATTCCAACTTTCTTTAAGTAATTAAAACTGTACAAAATGACATGTTTTAGAAAATGACATGTTCCTGCCTTTCATACCCTCAATCCTCCATCCACGACACAGTCAGTCAAGAGAAGAGGAGTTTTATTTTTAAAACAAAGACACACAAGTATAGATAACATTACCACATTGCACCTTAGTATGTACCCTATGACGACATTAACTCCATGAAATACTGTTGTTCCACAGTGCCATCGTGACAGTATTTTCTTGGCGTCTTTTACCGAAATTGCGCATGTTTTGAAATGCTATTATAGAAAGCTATTTATAATAAATAACGACAAATGCTGATGTTATTATTCCCCCAAGGCATAATGAGGAACATTAACGAGTAGTATATCGAACGCATATAGAACCTATAAATAAAGGGATGTCTATCCCGGTTCATAAAGAAATTATAAACAAAAATCGAAAATGACACAGTGGTTTAAGTATTTGTGATGTACTTCGTTATCAAAACGGAGCAAGCATCATTGATCGCTTTTAACTACTATCCTTGATGCAACCCAATGACCCCAATGCTTTTGTTCCCAATTTTGCATCATTAAATGAGCTGCTACTTTCATCTGATAGCATAGGAGCCAGGTGGTGATGGTAAAAACAAGGCAGCTTCTCCTGAGATATTGTGGCGTACAAGATTGAGTGCCCTTTCTTTGAATCTTTATGTTTCCTCTCTTGTCAAACCTGCAGCTCTCGCTTTGAAACTTAAGGTCACCCGTCAAGCCATTAGAACCATGTCGTGACACATTCCGCCCTCGCGTTAGACCATAATCTCTACCGTCAAACTAGATTCTCTACTGTGGAACATTCAGCTAGTAGTTGCAGACGTAATAAACACTGAATTAGGATATTCGGATAAAAAAATACAGTATGCGAAATCGTAGTGACAACAATTTTAAAGATTTAACTGCCAATGATATGTGAGTACAATTTTGGTGACCACAATTGCAAAAATAAGCAGTACTTCCTATGAGTATACAACCACAGTGGTGAACATTATGCAAACATTAGTATAGGCGAAACCAAAATAGCATAACTCTAATTTTGAAAACCTGCGGGTACTTACTTGGCCTGTCAAACGACATTACGAATGTTAAAGATAAACAAACTTTGAGGGGCAAATCCTTGAGATTATTCACAATTATGAAGCGTTTTGCTGTAATATTCGGTAAATTATAAATCAGGAACCAGAGAAAATTTACTGACGTATAAAAACAAAATTTACGAAACAACTTTAATCTGTGTTTGCGTAATCTTGTGTAAAACTAATGGGTTTATTGATAGAAACTTGGACTGTGAGAAGTGACGACAAATATTTAAACTTATTTCGACAAAGAAAACGATGTTTAAATGGAATTCTAGTCCGTACAGTCAGAAAAAGACACTTCAAATGAATCGATAATCTCCAGCTTGGTTGTAGAGTTGAGATCTGTAGCAGAAGGCGCTGTCGTACATACTATTAATTTTTCTAAAAAACGGACTTTAAGGGTACACATTCACAGGGAACTGAACTGTATATTGTAGAGGCAAGAATGTTGCCAATGCGAAGCTGAAATAATCAAAATGTTCTAGACATCCCGGGTTAGCTTGCGTGTTTAAGGGGCAAATTCCCATCTTAGGGAGATTGGTGACGTCTGTCTGTACGCATTATATTTTGCGAACGGCTTTGTAGAATCGGATGAAATTTGATTTACAGAGGCATAACTAGTAGGGCACGATTATTATTGATTTTCAGCCAAGTCAATTAACTAACGCCGGAGTTACAAATAACTAATTAAATTTTGATTCAGCACTGAATACACGGCATGTATGTTCTCACAACTGACGGCGTACACATGCTGCACTCTGCAGATGGATGGGTAAAAGAGAAAGAAACTCCAAACACACATTCCCGTAGCTCCGTGGTTACTGCTTGCGCAGGAGAAAGAAACCGGCGTGGGATGGAATCCCGTGGATTCTTGGAATTTTTGCATAATTTCACACACGTGTACGATAGTGTGAAACCTCCATGTGAGGGGACCTTACGTTATCTCATGCCGGAGTAAAAGGACGGTATATCGGACCACCGAAAATTTCGAAAATCAAAAGTATTCGGCCCTTAGTTACTCTGTTTTTTTCGTTATTCTACCTCTTGCGTCCCATAAGCCGGTAGGAAAACATTTCAAATAACCCTCCACAGCCAATAGATGTCGAAGAACACATGGTTTTCCGAGTTGCTATGCCTTTTATCCTCTCAGCTCACAACTAACAGACGAGTTTCCTACCATAAAGCATTTTAACACATAAACAATTGCCGCATCTCGAGCCAATTGATGATTTTGGTATGTTTTTAAACCTCGCGTTTAATAATATGGAGATGGAGATAATTTGGCGCAGATTAATAACGAGGCTATATTTAATATCCATACCTTGAGTGGTGGTCTAGTAGTAAATATTGACAGTAAGGGAGGGGGCATGAAGTGAATATTCTGTCGTAGCAAAAAGGGCTTTTAACTAAAACACTAGTAAACATAGCAGTACGCAAGAGGTTAAGCATGTTCACAGCGTCATGGATGCTAGTGCGAACATGCTTGTGTACTGTTATAAAACAAGCAAACGATGCGGGAATAAGAAAATGTGTTTAAATTATGAATCAATTTTATCTTAAGACGACATCCACAGTGGAACTGTGGTCAATGATATGTATGATGATATAATATAGGTATGATGTTACAATATATCCTATGATGCGGCTTCATGAGCTATAATGAGTCCAGTTTGAAAGTCATAATTAGGTTTACAGCCGAATATAGTTTTAGTTACATCCAACCGTTAGTCGTGAATCCCGCAACAATTAAAACTTCGTAAATAGTCAAAAACAAACTCAAGTTATTGGGATTACTACAACGTGATTGTTTCTTACATGCAACCTTCACTTCACCAGCCAGAAAACTCTGTCCACATGCATCATTTAACATTAGACCTACTTGTTTAACTACAAAGAGATTCAAAAAACTGTATATTTAAAGCAGTAAACGCTGCATAAAAAACAAATTGTAATAGGTATGTATCCTTTACTAGTTCCCTAAATACAAATTGAAGCTGTTGTAGTAGAAGTTGAAGTAGTTGTGGACTAGATATCTTCAAAGAAGGGTAGCTCATCGCAATTTCCAGCACTACGAGTTATAGAATTTGTCGCCGGAGTGGTAAGATAAGTTTGGTTGAAATAAGGCAAGCTAAACAGAATTCACACATAAACCCCTTAGTTACCATTCACAATTTAGTTGATCCAAACTACAATTACATGAGAGTGAGCTATTCAGTACTACGAGAAAAGAACTATGCACTGATACGGAATTCAACTACACCAAATTTCTAAGCTACCATACCATAGGGCGAGGAATGGTATTTGACTGGATTAGGACTGGGCATGGCAACAGTATTCAACTAACACATGCAATTCATGAGTATAGTAGGGTATGCCTATTACATATGAGGAAAAGATGTGCATGAAGATGGCAGAGACCATGAAAATACGCACACAACTAGTACAACTAGAATCCAATGGTAACTAATACATGGTGTACGTTTAAGAGCAGTGTGGTGATACACTGTGGTAAAGCCGTTTTATGAAAAAACGGAATCTACCGCTAGGAGCATAAAAAACAAGAAAATATACGTAATTATCATCATTATAGCTTCATATGTTAACTTACTCTTGTTTATTTACCAAAAATTCACACATGATTAACGTCGGTCGTAAAATCTATTTGCTACGACCCGGTGTCAATCCATCGCCACCACCCGGCCGTACGACCCAGCCTTAAACAAGCGATTACGACCCGGCCGGACATCGGTTGTAGGGGTCGTAAGGGTCGTACGACCCTTACGACCGAGAAAATGCCTACCTTGGTACGGACACATATGCTGATTGCACTCAAACAAAACTGTCTCTGCAGTTCTGTACTACATCTGGTGTGGGATGGGATGAGCTTGGAAGAATTATTTGTTGAAAATGCTCCGACGGATGAGGCTGCAGATTTGTAATTTAATAAGCAAGGACACGCTTATACAGTTACTTTCTCCGTATCCCCTTTCACTCGCATCACGTGTTTCGAAAATAGAAAAAGAGCTGCGATATGTTTTCCAAGGTTAGTTTGAGATACAGAAATGCTTGTGTGAACGCTGAATCTTTTGATATTTTTTGGCAAGAAAAACATTCCATGTTTACTTTGGCCAAAAGGATTTTTCTATGCGGTTGTCATGTCACCCGCTGTCAACAACGCATGAAAATCTTTGTATCCGCTTTCGAAAACCCTTCCAGATTAGTTTTTGTTTAGTCTTTCACATGTCTATCCCGTAAATCCCCTTCTATACTCGACTCGAGCCTTGTTATATTTAATAACCTCCTCTTAAGTCTTGAGATACTGGTGTTTCATATCCCTTCCTTGACCCCCTTCGCGGTCAGAAAGGAATTTGTACGTGGAAGTAAAGCCTCGGAAGCCAAGTGAGTTTCATGCTGCCTCAACCTTTTCATCTGATATCCTCTCCCAAGCACGGCTTTCCCCTATTTTCATGGTAACTAGGTACAAAAGAGAAACTGGGATGACTGAACCAAACTAAACTAACTCATGAAGCTGTGTGTAGAAGATATCATCTCGTATATTTCTTTTTTGCATTCATGTGCATACAAACCGCTAAACCATAAAGGACTAAAAGGACTCCCTCGAAGGTGGAAAAGTCCCTCTTATTTGGCAGGCCTGTAGTGATGACAAAATAAGACCTATAGTGTATGCTGAGAATAATTCCACTGAATCTTGTCCTGCAATACTTGGGTTTTCTAGTAGAAACTTGGACGTCGAATTTGGTGAAAAGCGTTTCGCGCACTTTTTTATATTTAAATTTAGCCAGGACTTTATCCTTACCTCTGTGATCTTTAGTTGCTCTATTTGCTTCTTTCTTGTTGTTCCTATGCCAACGTACTGGTGGTTTCCGTAAAAGAGTATTCTTTAATTTTTCTATTGCTGTATTACAAGATTGAGCGAAGGCGTATAATTTGACGTTGTGGTGTATCAAAAAGGACAGGTTGGTGGATGCAGGGACGTGAAGGAATAAAACGAAAAAACACTCCTCTTTCTACCCTACTCACGAAGCCAGTGTGTGAGGCATGTTTTGTTACAGCCTGAAGCATGAACATTTTTAACTGTGGCAAAAGAGTTTGGGGATTTTTTGGTAGTCGTTTATGGAAACTGCGTACTTTCTCTCTCCGTTTCATCTTAACCATGCATGCTCTGGATTTAGTTTCTTATTCTTTATTCTTTTCAATACCCAGTGTCAGTCTCTTCTCTTTCAGCTGATGGTTTTATATTACAAAACACGGATGCAGGAGTTTGAATCGAGCATAGAATAAGAGAAGAAGCAGGAAGGAAGCCGAGCTTTTATTTTTTGGAATAGCAGACTTTCACCACGTTTTCTCCATCGTCACTTTCGCAGTAGGGGTTACTTTCTTAAGTCAAATCCTTTTGCTCAAAGTAGAATCCTTTTCCTTCCATTTGTTTTTACCACATCCGTACGACTCTCGTGCAGAAAACGTTGCAAGCCGCAAAAGATTTGTAGACAGGATGGTAGGAAAGGATACAGATTAAATGTTATATCTCAAGTGTCATATTTCCCAAATAATATTTGCTGCGAATTTAAGCCAGGCAACAACGGAAATCTCTTTCACGAAAACCATGTAAAGAGAAGTGAACAAACAAAATTACTTAGCATGATAGGAACATATACTGAAGGAGAAGCTGTATATGGAATGTACACCGGGGACAGCAGATCGGTTCTTAAGAGCACGCTCTACAGGTTTCACATATGCAATCCACTCTCTTTGGAATTCTGAGCTTTCTAACGCCCCAAGGCCTGCAAATATTATGCATACTTCCGGGACAGATTGTCAATCTGGATTGAGGGGTAAAGAGGAAAAGTTTTACAAAGTGGATTAAACCGTACTTGTTTCAAGGTGGCATTTGGCTTAAAACACCACTTTGTTCTATTTCATACGCATGATTGCAATTAGCTCATATTCCCTTACTGATACTGATCATAAAGGTACACCTAGCCTAGTATCGTTTGATAGTATTGTCAAGGCATAATAGGCAAGCAGTAGTTGCATGAAGTTTATCTTAACTTGTAAACAGTGGAACTGGAACCACACTGCTAGTACTTTTCAATAAAAAGGTAGAAAGAATATGCTTGCTGAATTCTGTGCCCAGCAGGCCTGTTTCCTTAAATGTTAACTGTGGCCTTGTATGACACCTAGTGTTTGCACAAAAATCGGAGCTTATCCATAAGTGCCCTCTGCAAATACGTGCAAGTGAAAGATACCTCAGCATCAAGGAACTAGAAATTAGTCTGCCAGAGAAAGTCTGATAGGATTCAGGAAATTCAGGGTACCAGATGTGACCAAAATGTGTGGCGGTGAAATTTCTTCTCGTGTTAACTACATTTAAGGTCAGCTCTAATATAAAAAATATTATTATATATATATATATCTTACATTTCACGGACCTGACTATATAGCTAAAAGCGGCGCGTCCGTTCTATTACTTCTGTGTTGGTTCCGTATAAATATTGCTGCAATCTACTTTTGACTTTTTGGGTAACAAGGAAAAGATTTCAGAAAATCACGCAACTTCATGTCATTTAGAGTACCTGATTGACGTTGACAGTATCAATGGATGGGAAGGAAAGAAACGCCAAGATCTACAAAGCCACAAGCCTAGCCTATTCAAAACTACCTTTTCCTTCCAGCTTTCTCTTTTGAGGAAAGAAAGAGTGAAAGCTTGCGGGAAATCCACAAACTTGTTCTCATTCATTCAAAACCAACTTAACACTTATAGTTTCATGGTATAAATTTTGTTGTACGAATCTTGTGTAGTAATATTTCTGTTTCTTCTACTATACACTTGAATTTCCTTCCTTCAAGTCACTAACAGCTCTACTTTATTCTTCCTCAAGGTTCTCGGTTATTCAGTCACACAGGCAGGATTTTGAGAGGAGGAGCATTTTCCTGTGTAGCATGATGTGTCACTTTCAATAGAAATGTCAAATGTTAGCAGCGAAACCTTCCCTCGCTCTTTATTGTTTATCATCCCTCCTTCTTCTTACCATGCCTTTACCTGACTGCTTTACTGTGTAGAGAAGAAAGGAGCAACAAAGCTCTGGATTAACGTGTGCTTCTGCTCTTTCATTCTGAAAAATCGGAGACAATTCAGCTACAGCCTCTCCTACGGGGGCAAACGCCATAGCTAAAGTGTTTGTTAAGCAGCTCACGTTAAGCACACGTGGCGTAACGGTTACGTCCCGAGACTTGGTCAGACTTTTTTTCCAATGCAGATCAGGAGATCTTGTGTATGTATTCCATCTCTGCACTAAGCACCCACGCTGCATCTACTCTTGAGCATGCTGCTAGAATGCCTTCCCGATCCATATGATTATCTCCCGTGAACTTAATCTGATGGAAGCTATTCCTGGAAATAGGGTTATAGTGACCTTGGAGCTTGACAGAATGGGCGAGGTGGGTGGCTGAGCTGTCATTCAAGCTGTCATTGTATGGGAATGTATGAGAGCAAGGCAACATCCGTGCTTTATCATAAGTTCACACTAGATCCACTCAAATATTTGTTTCGGGGAGAAAGCAAAAGAGCTCAGAGAGCTGGAGAATTCTGTTGCTGTAAGCTGTAGAGAGAATATTATTCTATGCGTTCTACCATTTTGTCAAATATGCGTCCACTCTGCCTGGAATTCGAATCATTCTAGAAACTCTGGAGGTATAAGCTGTGTGGCTAATCACAATTAGTACCATTGTTTCCATAATGCATTAAGCTCCATCTACAGCGATTTTGTAACGGTCCTTTGGAGTTCTCCTTCTGTGGAACTTGACATACTTTCGTGCATACGTATGACTTTCACCTCGGACTTTCTCTTTTGCTTAAACTCTACGAATCAGCTCGCTTACTAACTCACAAAAGTGGAGAAATCGATAAAGCACAACATACGTTTGTATTAGTTTGTGCTTACTGAGCTTAGAATTGCAATAGGTTTGCAGAGATTACCGAATTGTAGACTGTTCACAAGACCCGGGTTAGTATTAGGCTGTAATCATGTGTATTTACATACTGCAAGCAAGGAAGCAAGCTTCTCAAAAAAAATCCTAGATATAAAAGTTTTAAATAGAAATTTCAGAAATAGCATGAACAAAACGACAATGACGCCTGTAGTTGCCCATGGTTATCGAGGCAGTTTCTCTGACATTACATTGGGTTTATGTTATCTACGCATGTAGCTTGTCAGGAACAGCGATAGCTTGAAATGGAAATATTTGAAAGTTTTTTGAAGACGGGGATAATTTCACAGATTCTGTTTGATATCCCCGTAAAGTACACAAAGACTTGACTAATATTAAATTTTTGAGAAATATCTTCGATGTATCTTATTAACGTTTTCCCCAACGCCATCAGAATAGGAAATTCTACACGTTTCTTTACGAAGGGGAAAAATGGGTTTGAAAGAATATTAGCTTCGGCTAAGAGTTAATAGTCTCAGCTTTTGAAAGCTGAAATGACTTTTAGGGATCGGTTGCCTTGTCACCTGTTCTGCTAAATCAGTGAGCGGTTGTCACTCTTACCGAGTTATTTCGTTTCTAAAATTAGATCGTATCTGTAATCTTTTTGTGATGAAAATTGAATTTTACCATTTTTTAACACGCATATACATTTCAGGTACAGCAGAGCTGGATGTTGGAGTATAGAATATATATAGTATAGAATATATAAAAACCGTATAGAGTGTAGACACATTTTGGAAGTAGGGCTGGCAAATCACATATTACATTTTACGGAAATGAAATTAAAATCCCTTCTTCACTTCCTTCTCCATATGCCATACTAGCTCTGTCTCTTGTACAGCTGAATTGAGATTCTTTTTTGTACATAGGTATTTTCAATTTGGCATTCTTAACGCTCTTGAGGAAGAGGAGTTGTGAAACTTTTATTCACAGAGGCATCCCCTCGTCCCTTCTTTTTTATAAAATGTAAACTGAGTAAATGTGTACAATTTGCGAAAAATGGTTCACACAAGAAAAAGGAATGACTCAGGGGAAAAGGCTGTTCGTTCTTCCGTCTCTACGACAACGAGGACATATTACGCTATGCAACGTTGTAAAAATTGAGTTTGTCCGCTTTGGAACACAATGCGCGTATCATATCGCTTTAATAATTGATGAAGCAATTTTGATAAGGGCTTGTCTCTTTTACGCTTGTATGACATTCAAATCTAGAATGAAATTCTTATCTGCATTTGAATAAAGAGAGACGAAGCTGAGGAGGAAGCTGGGAAAATGTATAAAATAAGGAAATTATTTCCCGGAAATCTCCACTCAATGAGAACGAAATCAGTATGCCTTGGGAAATTGACAGCACTAAATTCCGGAAAGCCTATCTGCAAAGCCCTGTTTGGACTGAATTGAGCCACAGAAAGCTACGTATAATACAGTTTAAAGGTATGATATTCAGGCAGGAGAAAGTTAATATGATGATTTCGTTCGTTATAAGAATAGCTACGTGTAACATGATGCATTTTACATTCTACATGAAATGCGGAAACTATTAAGATAGTAATTGGCTAGCAGAATGATCAGCCAAGGTCAGAAAAAAATGTAATTGGGAATATTTAAATCTCTATGGAACGTAGTCGGAAATTATGGGATACTCGTGCTTGAGCTTTACCCTATTACCCCGGAAACTGCGCGCCCTCGGATACTGCGCGCACCCGGGTTTTTAAATAATTTTTACTTCAAAACCCCGTTTGTACGCGCACCCGCATACTTCGCGCACTTAAAAATCTATTGTAGAGCATACGAAACAGGAGTATCATAACACAGGCAGCCAGCTTTAGTATCTATAATCTACTCTTATCTCCTAGTCTAATTATTCATGCTATCAACATGATTTAAATATCCAGTCAAATATACACGTCACTGTTTCTTCTTTGGAAAAAGTTACTCGTCATCCTCTCAGAGGAATCCTCTGTAACTCCTCTCACCGTCAGAACTACCTTAGCCTTCTCTTGCTACAGTTGTTCAGTGCTCCTGTATCCTTTTTTTAAAATGGTAGCCCGCCAAAAACAAGCCCCTACTTCAAATACCCGTAAATGTGTACCCAACAAGGATAAACTAAAGGTAAGAGATTTCGTGATCATAGATTTAAATTTCAAATTCAGCCAGTTTGAATTCGTTTTTTTGACCAGTAGTCGTCTTGCTTACAGATAATGGAGGATGCAAAATCTATGGGCATCAGGAAGGCGGGAAGACAGTACAAAGTTGCGGAAAGCACGATTCGTACGTGGCTTGGAAATGAGGTGGTAATTAAAAATCAACCCGGAGATAAGCGCACTAATCGACCAAGGAAGGCAAGGTTTGAATCTCTTGAACAGGATTTGGTCAAATGGTTACTCGAACTACGGGCAGAAAAGTGTGCTGTGACAGGAACAATGTTACAAGAAGAAGCAATCCGAAAGGCCCGTCTACATGGCAACAACGATTTCCTTGCATCAAATGGTTGGCTCCATCGATTCAAGAAACGGAACGACATTGTCAACAGGTTTCGAACGTCGGTTGGTCAGCCGTTACCCCCGGACTACATAGACAAACCTTAACAACTTTCGTTCGTACGTAAAGGGAAAAGTGCAGGAAGGAAAAATTGATCCGAAGGAAATTATTAATATGGACGAAGTCCCGATGTGCTTTGACATGCCGTACTCCCATACACTTGATAAAAAAGGAGTTGAGGATGTCACCATTAAGACGAACAATGCTGATCGAGCGAACTTTACGGTCGTCCTAGGATGCAGTGCTGATGGCGGGAAACTTCCACCCATGATTATTTTTAAAAAACGCAAAACGTTGCCAAAAAATGAGGCGTTTCCTAAGGATGTGATTGTTTTATGCAATGAGAAGGGTTGGATGACATGCAGACATTGTTACATTAAATTTACGTTACATTTACAATGCAGAACTTGCGAAAAACCCCGTTTATCCGCGCCCTCGTTTATTGCGCGCACCCGCATTACCGCGCAGCCTCTCGAGCCCTAAATTCACCTACTACGCGCGCGCAGTTTCCGGGGTAATAGGGTAATTATTTATGAGACAAAGTCTTTCCAAACATTTCCGCCTTTCTGAACAATCCGCTCTCTCCGTGAATAAACATGGGCTTTAATCATACATTAATGTGATTTACTCTGTACTGTTTCTCCGACCCCATTTCTAGCGTTTCCTTTCATGTTACCGTATTGAATGCGTTCTCCTCCTCCATCAGCCCATCGGTCGGCTATCCATTGAAGTTAATACTAGTTGAAATGGAAGTTGACGGTAAAACTAAGTTTGAGCACCCCTATACTACACTGGCTTTTGATCATCTCTCTGTTAATTAAGGCTGCCACTTGACCAGTCCTCTAGTCATCATACCTGATTGATACACGTCATGTCCAACTACAAGCTGGAACTTGTGTTATTGAGTCTCATTGTTAACGCGAGTGTGTGCGCGCTCTGTTTAACGCGCTCTCTAGACGTCCTTTGAGTGTTTTCAAATTAACTAGAGTAGATTCTGAAAACAATATGAGGGTGTCATTTCCACAACCCTTTAAATTACGGGAAAACCAGTGCGCTCCTCTGAATTATAGAAACACTCAACTTTCACCTATCACGATCGAAGAGTAACTCAGAGTTTGGGAGTACTTTATACTTGTGGAATCTGGAAAATCGCAAGGGAACAATGGGGTAGTGGCAATATCCATGTGTGAGGGTTATATAAGTACATATGTAGTCCTACAAAATCGACTCGAAATAAGAGTTTAAGTTCGAACTTGGTATTCTTACTCAATGTTTTGAAAATGGGTCTTTGAATTTTGATTTGATGGAATTGGAACTTGGGACTGTTCGCTCTAGTGGATAAGATAAAAGGGATGAGTCGTTAATGATTAAACTTGATTTACATGGAGTGTTATTGCTGATGCTGAATTGATTGCAGGTGTTGGAGAAACTTGGTGCTACGAGTGTGCCTTTGGTCCATCACCTCCCCCCTCGAATCCGAGTTGCCGGCCAGGTAATTTTGACGTGAACAAAATCCAATCCATGAAGTGCGAGCATGGTTGCTCAATGTATGTCCTCTACGAGTTCGGTAAGGGAAGCACTTGGTTTTAATGATTTCATGGAAAATCTTTTCGTCATTAACTTTACATACGTTAGTAATTGCTTTCTTGGTGACTGCTCCCTCATGGCCATCAAGCCGACCCTTCCGCTTTAATGCTTTCCACTTTCACTCGTAGCGTGCCCCTTTTCCTTGTCATCTATGAAGATAAGCTTACAGTACGCTTCGTCCTGCCACCCAAATTACCCGAACGGGTACAAAATTCGATTACTTCCCTGGATTTGATGAACCTGAATCCAAATAATCCTGGCACATGGATCACGTAAAGAGGTAGAAGCTCATTCATCTTGATCGCTTCAGTTGGAATGGATAACAGGAGGACGCCTTGCCCAGCTCCAGATTAAGTAAATTCAATACGAGGGCAGGGAGTATGGCGTATAGACATGCATAATTCATACGCGGGCCGAGGTAGACACCTGAAAGATTAATTGGTATCTCTGGCTGAAATCTAATTTTCTATCACCTAGTATGATTTGTCTTTTCAACATAATTGATCTTCTTAGTCGTTGAGTACTGTATTATTCGAAAAATCCACTTTTCTCACTTTGTATTAGCATTGGTCATATGGTTGGACCTCACAGTTGAGCAAACATTTTCTCATCTCATCGCTTTGCCTCTCTCTGTAGATCCACCCAAGTGAATTCCCCAGTTCTCCTTTGCTATTTTCTACAAGCATTCAGTTTATCCGTTATCTCAACATTCACCATTGAAATGTTATGTTTTTTATCTTGACAAAGCCTTAAGAATGGATTCCATTATATTTAAGTTGGCAATGACTTTCACTCCAATAGCTGAAGCCAGGTGCAGTTTCTCTATTATAAAACTGTTTATGCTGTGTTTGCAAGCGCGAACATTAGCGCAAATCAGCAGTTCCCTACAATTCAGACACAAAAAACAAGAAGTCTTAGCAGACGCTTATGCAAGTACCGGCGAGGTTAGTTTTAAATAATAATATTGACGTGAAAGAAGTAAGTATGTAAAGTAAAGCTACACGAGTATAGCGATAGAAGGTGACAGGATTTCTGGCGTGTCCGATCTTTGATTAAATGGCTAAGGCACTAACTGAGGTGAAAGCGGGGGAAATAATGCCATTTTAAAACTTAGCCGGGATGCTACACCACGGCAGCGCCAGATCTAAGGATAGACCCGTGATGTGCTTAGGAAGCAATGATGAAGAATAATTGGTGGAGAAGTAAGTTGGGTTTTCCGTGACGTGAGAAGGCGAAGAAACAAACCGGAGAAAATGAAGGTAAATGGTGAAAGTTTGAGAAAGTAAGGTTGGGTTTATTGAACAAAAAGTTTTGAAAGTTAGGGAAAGCCGGGGAAAATAAGGGCAGCCGCGTTTGAAAATTAAATGTTACCACCACTACGGAGGCGTAACTGGTTGATACAGTAGAAACTTGTTACTTTTTCTCCCCGCCCCCCTTATCCATATAATATATTTTTTCTTCCTTCGACCGCCACCAGTTTTGTTTCTTGCAATCTCTTATGGAAGGAGATTCTCACAAAAGAAATTCCTGCGAATAAAATTGTGTTAATCAAAGGTATCAGCTTAGAGGCTGAAACCTTGAGCTAAGAATTAATAAAAAAGAGGCGAGTAAGTTGACTGGAAAGGCACATGAAGTTGGATTTCGTGTATTTCCTAACTTTGAAAAAATTAGTAAACCAAACATAGAAACCCTTGGAATTTTCCCAAGTCAATCACCCTTTGCTTAAAACTGTATTAATGAAACAATCTACGTACATGCCTTACAGAATTTATTAGTGGTGATATTAGGTTATTGAGCTACTTACGGAGCTTTTTGGTGCGATGTCTTTCTCCGTGTCCGTCTCATCCCTCGTGTACATGGATGACAGAGGAATCTTACATGGTCGTAAGATTACATTCGGTCTTGGTAAGAAAACAACATTAAGGGGAAGGATTTGGAGGAACTCAATTCCAATATATTGGAGAAAGTATAATCCTTGTAAGAAGCTCCTTCTAAAGGGCTCAACGAATATAGACTAATTACATCGGAGTCGAGAGTCCCAGGACGAGATTATAAGGATATAATTCTGAGGAGAGAAATTAGATTTGAGAAAGCAATTTAATTTACGAAGAGCGTTTAACTCAGGGACTATAGTATCTCATATTCTTGGAATTCTTAAGAATATGCAGAAGCTGGGAGGAAGATTGATGAAAACCATATTCTTGTGGGATTTCCTCCTGTGAACTTTCCCTCAACCCATAAAACGGATATTGATTTGCGCAGGTTAGGCCAAGTATTCAATGTGTGAAGCTATCTTGATTTTTCTCGCTAGCATAGCATTATAGAAGACTGAAACAACATTGTGGAGCATGAAATAAATGGCGCTGAAGAAGAAATGAAAGTTGAGAGGAAATGAGCAAGTTTGTGTGTTTAAGACTAAACAGTTTAGCTTTAATTGAATTTAATCGTGAGAGCTGGATAACTTATCAATGATTATAGCTTTCATGTAGAAAAACGGAGAGTAGAAAGAGTGGTAGCCTCCTAGCATGGCAGAGTCTGTGAGTTAATTTAGAGAAAAGTTTTTCTCCACGCTTTATCTGCTTGGGATCCTGCCTGGTGGCGGTGGCTCCTCGAAACTTTTCCACCTAGCTTTCCCGCATGGAGAAAGTACTTTGAGATTGTATATCTTGACTCAGGATTGTGGACCCAAGCTGTCCGACTATTCCAGTCCCTACCTCCCCTTGTCTAACCGGATCAAGTTATTTGCTTTACACTTGTCCTTGTCCAGCTTGAAAAGAATACAGGCTTATCACAAGAGCCAAAGGCTTATCTGACTTTGTAGATGCGTACATATTTTGTGGAAGAGAAAGTTTGTCAGTCGGTGAATTTTATACCGTCTGGTTTGCCTCATCGATATGGAAGGAGCCATGCTGAGCCAAGTTCCATATGAACAATTGCCTTCTCTTGTTTTTCCTGTCGGATACTTGCATTTGAATCTGTTCATTTATCTCTCATGATTCGTCATGGCTCTGCTGCGCTCTCCTTCTTACTCACAGCTTTCTCCATACTCAGCTTCCCGTGAGAGTGGTTCCTTTATTTGCATCAATTGCTCCTGAGATGAGAGTAGGGATTATTTTATTCTCTTCCTCTCCACTTTATTTTCTACCCCTCTCAACTTTCCCACATTTATTTATTAGTTTGCTCAATTAAGTTTACTAACGTTAACTTTTAAACTTTGGAGTTGAGATTCGTGGAGGAGAACGGTTCTCATGACGGAATATTTCCTCAACAGTGACCGTTACGCAAGCTTCTCTTTTCGTGAGTCTGTATTGCCTACGATTAAACAAGGGATTTATTTCCTTCATGCTGAATGAATATTTGTAAAGGTTTCCCTCTGGAGTAACAAGAAAAACAAGACAAGACCTTACAATTGCTCTCTGCTTTCAGCTTGGATGCTAGGATACAATTCAATCCAGACTGAAAATACGGAACAATCCTTTTATAAAATATACTTTGTAAATGGATTACTCCCACTTGGCTGATGCTTCTGAATTTTGTTTTTACGATACAGCCAGTCAGTCCTCAGTCCGTAGTCCCTTAAGGAACTTATTATCTGAAATGGAGCAAAGTCAAAAGAGAAAAGAGTAGAGGAAGAGTACCATACATCAAGTAGAATTTGATAGAAAGTAGGGAGAAGAACGCTATTATAATAATTTCTTGTATTTTTTTTCTTTGGTACTCCGCGAAAGTAAAAATAATATTTTTAATCACGTCTTTGAAGCATGAGCTTATATCTTTTGAGCAGTGTGAAGACAAAGCAGCGCGGAAACCAACCATGTTTATGTTTGCAATTAAAATAAATTCTGCTGGGAATTTCCGAACAATTAATTCCTGCTTCAGTCATCAAAAAAGTCTCAACAAAGACTATAGTGAGCCTTATTCAATCTGTTGTTGTCTTCCACTCGACCCTCAGCCATAGGATTCTCATCCTTCCCTTTTGCTCCTCGCTACTTAAGAAAAATATGTTTTCTTGCGAAATGCCTCCCCTTCAAAAAATAGAAAAAAGATTATACTATATAACTGATATGTTAGTTCTAGCTTAACTATTGTTATCATATTGTAATGGTAATGAATATATATAAAAGCTCTTCTACAGTTGTTGTCCTACTATGGTTCTGATTCTTCTAAATTGAATCTTACGAGAGAAAGGATTTCATGAATGCCTACTGCTTCTTAGAGCTGTAAAAATGACCTTCGCCAATTCTTTGTGGCAAGTGGCAACGGACTTTGTTCCATTTAGCCTTTATCATTCAGCCAATATTATATTAGCTGAATTTATCGGATGAGTTAATTTTCCCGGTTTCATTTAAACTTGGTATTGCCTTTCATGAAATCCCTTTCTTTTGGATTCATTATCCTAGATTCTGAATTTCACACTTTCTCGTCTATTTACTAACATGGCTTTCTCACTGTTCTATGTATTCTTCTGACAAAGCGAGACAAGTTTGAAGGATGGAGTCAGGAAAGTAATCTATTTAATCCTTGTTCAATGTAGTTTAACTTCGGAATGTGTTTACTTCTGTAACTCACCGGAAGTAATTCTTTGACATGGTAAAAGCCTTGACCCGAGTTTTATTTCACACGGCAGATTTGTACATATTCAGTTGGTTCGCTCAAGATTCTTGACAGAATTGTGCAAAGAAATTCCCGGTTGCTTGGTTAAATTTATCGAAATATACTATTACGGCTTTGTCATGAGAAATCATGACGTGTTTAGTAGCTGATATAAGTACTGTAGATTTTATGTCCCAGGATTGGTATTAGGTATGGCTATAATACAATATAAGACGTTATAAGGTTTGGATAAAAAATTGGCAAGAATTTAAGTTAAACTGCGTGAAATCTAGCTTGAATAAATGGTTTAATGGAGCTTTGTAATCAGGGTGAAAGTTGGAGATGAGGTCTTTTTTAAAAAGTTTGCAAAATCTTGAATAAGTTGTAACGAGTTGCGTCCTGCCTAATCTACAACCTACCATATGCTATATGAATTTGCACATAAGGCTAGAAAAACAGGAACACAACACTTTCTAAAGGTTACTACTGGTTCAATTCTTTAATTAGGTCGTGTTCACTTTAAGGTCATACACCATCACGAAACGAATCAATGACAACATATTACCTCCTAAGCTAGTCTTAATTAATTTAAGTTAAACCTTCCTCAACCTCTTATCCTAATCCTTAGTTAAGAGATTAACTATACCGATTTACACTAACTATTCTAAATAATTAATTATAATTATTCTAGCTCTTTGGGAGAACACATTACTCTAGGCGGACTGAAACACCTATTCACACTTTAACTAACAATTAGTTATCCTGATCTAGTTTTACGTATAATCCTAATAGTCTAAGACACTCCCGTCTTTCCTACTATATACTAAAACCTCGACCCTCCAACTACTAGAATGAGGAGCTCAGGACCACACGTCCGTCCTATTCTATAGTTAAACACACTCTTTTTTCCTCATGGGATTTTCCCATGTGGTTTCCTATTCTATAGCACACAAATTACATAGGCCTGTAACCGGCGTCCCCGTTACAGGCTTCACACATCCATTCATTCATAGGTACACTCTAGATACTCCTCTCTATCAGTACCATAAGCTAACACTACTAACCTTACGTAGAGTGGAGCAGGACGTATACTACGTCTGCCTCCAGCTCCATAGCTTTACATTAGCTTCCAGCTATCCTTAGCGACAACCAGTATGGATTACGATTAATTAGCCTAAACCTAGATTAGCTAATTGCTATATAATCTTATAACACGGAGAGTAGCATCATTCGAAAGCCCAACTCTTCCTCTACAAGATGTATATAGTCCGGTCCGTGGGCAGCCGATGAAATCTTAAAATAACATCAGT
This sequence comes from Sminthurides aquaticus, assembly GCA_906901655.1. Classification (NCBI taxonomy): domain Eukaryota; kingdom Metazoa; phylum Arthropoda; class Collembola; order Symphypleona; family Sminthurididae; genus Sminthurides; species Sminthurides aquaticus. Next base: position 4,011,580 of record CAJQTT010000001.1, read on the forward strand.
TGAAGTATTGTTGTCGTGCTCTTACATTACTCGTAAGAGACGACTACTTCCCCTATACCTTCCACACAGTAGATATTACAAACTAAGGCTCATGACCATCGTTACACTAAAGTTCATGACACTAGTTCTTACAATATCCCCCCCGAAACTGAGCTTTGGGGTTTTAACACCAACAGCTCCAGTTTCTCTACTCTTTCTTACAAAGAACTCAATGAACTTTCTCTACAGCTATAAAGAAAATACAATTCCAGTCTACGCTAACTGTAGACACTAATGTTCACAAATATCCCCCCTCGAAACTGAGCTTCGGGGTACACACCGACAGCTCCAGTTTCCATTGAATAACACAACAAAACAAAAATCATTGAAAATTAACTGCTAGATTCCCCCAGACTATACATGTAGAACTTACACAGAAGGAATGCCTACGATTGAAGTGAGCAGGAATACCAAATTACAAGTTCGCTCAAAAGACGCGGGGACTGTAGAATTGGGTTAATCGCCAATCGTCTACTTTAGGAACCCTGGCGGTCGGTAAGTGACCCTCTTGTCCAGCGGTTACATAGTATTAATTATTGAGTTGCCCAAAACATTACCCCATCACTAAAACTACCATTGCAATAGCTGCGCTTCGAGACCGAAGAATAGGACTTACAACCGAAAATGTAGCGCAAAGATATAAAAGTCTAGGAGGCAAGAGCCAATTGTCAAAGCTATACACCATTTTAAACAAAAAAATACAAAAATGAGGGATAATTGCTACCTCAGTTCCAAGCCAGGTAGAACTTTACAACAAACATACTCTGACAACTACGTTAAACAGAGCTATATCGCAGACACACGAATATTTGCCGGAAAACCTTAGTATCCCGAAAAAATACTCCCTACACAACGTCAGGGCGCAAACTAGAGCTGTAGATAATCATAAGTAAAAGCAATTAACAGGTATGTTATACGCTAATAAAAGTCTCGACTCAGAAAAATACACCAATAAGCAAACGACAGCTGACACCCCGAAATAGACTAAATCAATAGTAACGGTAACTAAATGACTTAGAACTAAGACTAATTACACACCTGTAATCCATTAGACTCTGACTACACAGTAAAGCAGAGCTAATCCCGAAGACCCTTGCAGACGTTCCAGAATCTCAAAACCAGGAACAGCTACACCACACACAAAGTATCGTATCTTAAAAGTGCTAGTAACCTACGTTGAGAACAATTAACAGGTAATTGACACCCTAACAATAGTTTCGACTTAGCCAGTTATTACATAATTAAGAAAACGACTCCCCACACACCGCGACGCAGGTAGACTCCGATTACACATGTAAAAGAAGCTACTCACGAGAACTTAGTAGGCTTACCTAAACACAATAAGGAAAAGCTACTCCACCAAACACAACATTTCGCACCAAGAAGCTGTAATAAACCTTAATAGAGAACAATTAACAGGTAATCTTAACCTTAGCTAGAGTTTCTAAATAGCCGAGAGCTACACAACCAGAACACGAAATTTGACACTACGAGTTAGTCCTAATCAATCGAACACTTAACGAAATGACTTAGAACTAACACAACCTACACTACTACAATGTAAAACGAAGAGATTAGGGACAGTACAATGTTGCTAGTGGAAAAATCAAGATATTTTTGGTATTTCACCTCGGTGAGGACACTTAACTGAAGTCTTGAGCGGGTATTCTTCCTTGACGAACCCAGATGACGGTAGAAGATAAGCCGGATCTGAAGAACGGGACAGGAAAGTTGACCGACAAAACACAGTTCACAAGACGAACACCGGCCAAGGCATAACCAAATTAAACTTCGGGACGACCTCCACTGTAGCAGCAACTCAAAGTCCGGGTAACTCCTCGCAGAACCTCGCAGACACCACTCCCCACCGACGACAACGCCATGACGCATTCTGAGTGACCTGTTGACCATCCGAGTCCGTCACGTAGCCCCCTGTTTTGGACTCTCCAAGACACCGAGGCTTTCCAGGCCTAGGGTAGTCTGGGGTGACCCACAGGTACCAGCAGATACACCCCTCGAAGACTTGACCTCGCTTTGGACCATGAGGCCGGGTGTTCTCCAATCGCGATGAGAATCCCAACGTCTTCTTTCCGCGTGGCTGAAATTCCATGTCCAGGGCAATTTCACCGTGCCACCACCAGAAACGCACGCTTGACCGCCGCCACCGATTAAAAGTTGGTTTCCGATCCGTACCAAACACGTCCATAGCAGACCGGTGACAAAGAACCGATGGAACACCGTGCTCCACCCTCGTGGTAGCTCCGTCGCAGTCAGACTCATGAACCCCGATGGGCTCGGGAAAGAAAAACAAAAATTAACCTACACAACCGAAGAAAAGAACGTTTACCATACCTTTTGGCAAACTCCACGCAGCGTTAACTTGACGGGAAAAGTCCCTACTCCATTGGCGCACCAACGAAGTCGCTCAGCCAGGCCTAGAAAACACCATCCTCTGACAAAAAGCTCCAACGGTAGCAGAGGATCACCACCGAAGGCCAATTTTCCAACTGAAGGGCACCGCACCGACGATGGAGAAGGCTGGTTCCAACAGAAGAACACCGAAGACGCGTGGCCAACACTTGCATCTGGATTCCCCACACCCCCGTGCGGACAGGAGTCGTACCATCGGTATCCACGGCCTGGTAGGAACCACGTGGAGAAGATGGCCGCCAAGCCGGAGGATCCAAGACGAAAGATGCCGCCACCATGATGAATGACCCAGGTACCAGCAGATAGTTAATTACACAGGTAATTTCACCATAAAGCAGGTCCACAACTGAAATCACACAACAAGACACCACTCCCGCGCAAGTAAATTAAACCTCAAGCAAGTGGCTTACCAATACCAGCAGCCGGGTGGCCACCCAAACCCGCAGCGAGGTCATGCTATGACCTCCGACGAGGCACAATTTGTAGAATGCTATTCTACACCTAACCAAAACTAACTAAGACGGAACCTAAAAAGATTGAAATTTCGGCACCATTTGTAACGATCTTTGAGTCCTGCCTAATCTACAACCTACCATATGCTATATGAATTTGCACATAAGGCTAGAAAAACAGGAACACAACACTTTCTAAAGGTTACTACTGGTTCAATTCTTTAATTAGGTCGTGTTCACTTTAAGGTCATACACCATCACGAAACGAATCAATGACAACATATTACCTCCTAAGCTAGTCTTAATTAATTTAAGTTAAACCTTCCTCAACCTCTTATCCTAATCCTTAGTTAAGAGATTAACTATACCGATTTACACTAACTATTCTAAATAATTAATTATAATTATTCTAGCTCTTTGGGAGAACACATTACTCTAGGCGGACTGAAACACCTATTCACACTTTAACTAACAATTAGTTATCCTGATCTAGTTTTACGTATAATCCTAATAGTCTAAGACACTCCCGTCTTTCCTACTATATACTAAAACCTCGACCCTCCAACTACTAGAATGAGGAGCTCAGGACCACACGGGATTTTTCCTCATGGGATTTTCCCATGTGGTTTCCTATTCTATAGCACACAAATTACATAGGCCTGTAACCGGCGTCCCCGTTACAGGCTTCACACATCCATTCATTCATAGGTACACTCTAGATACTCCTCTCTATCAGTACCATAAGCTAACACTACTAACCTTACGTAGAGTGGAGCAGGACGTATACTACGTCTGCCTCCAGCTCCATAGCTTTACATTAGCTTCCAGCTATCCTTAGCGACAACCAGTATGGATTACGATTAATTAGCCTAAACCTAGATTAGCTAATTGCTATATAATCTTATAACACGGAGAGTAGCATCATTCGAAAGCCCAACTCTTCCTCTACAAGATGTATATAGTCCGGTCCGTGGGCAGCCGATGAAATCTTAAAATAACATCAGTTGAAGTATTGTTGTCGTGCTCTTACATTACTCGTAAGAGACGACTACTTCCCCTATACCTTCCACACAGTAGATATTACAAACTAAGGCTCATGACCATCGTTACACTAAAGTTCATGACACTAGTTCTTACAAAGTTGAGGAGGGAACATTCGGAGCATTCAGAGAAAATAAGATGAAAAGTCAATGGTTCGTATTCTTGTGTGAAATGATGCGTGGAATCTCTTTTCCCAAGCCGTATTTTTACCTGGCATGATCTGCTCAAACGTTTAAGAAATTTGGACTTTTCAAATGTATATAAACAGCTAAAGGGTTACGATACAAGGCTTTCCAGTTGGAGGACAGTTGGTTGAGTCAAGTGTAACGGATTTCAATTGATTATCAATCTTGGATTCCCCAAGGGGATGGGGTAAGTTAAATCTAGTACGTAACTTTCTGCTCATTTCCTGAGGTAACTTGGATATTCCAAGTACTTTGACTTTCTTTACCGCGCGGGCAGAAGGGTAAAATACGCTGGGGTTTGTCAAGATAAATGAGATGTAGTTACTGGGAAGAGAAATTCTTTCGCCACTTGATCTCTTGAGTGAATGAATCTTTTAACTTTAGTCAAGCCTAGGCCTAGTTTCCATTCTGTTCCATCTCGGGCGCTTCTGCTTTCTCGGAATCATCTACCACACTACCTTTTCTCATTCCTGTCTAGGTTGTGTATATAAGCGTACTTGAGTGATTGAAAAGGACTATTATACTATTATCCCCCATACCCCACTTTAGTTCATCCATAGGCACAACTTTGGGAATAATAAATGTTTTCCTCCTTTTCAATGTTCTCATTGAAGACAGTGGGATTTCCATTCTGGGGAAGGATCCTCCAACCCTTCCGTTCGCTCCGATTCCAGGCTGGATCTTTTTTTCTTTGGATAAAAAGGATATAGTTTCAATTCCCGGCGTCAGCTTTTGGAATCCCGCATTTGCAGCGTCAACCTTTTCAGAGCATCTTTTGTCTCCTCCTTCCATCATTCCAACCTCTAGCAAGAGTTACAGTCTCTGGGACAGCCACTCTTTTTTTTACAAAGATTTCAGTTTCCCTGCTAGATTGAGCGCATTAACCCGAAAACCATGATGGAGAAAACCTTGTGAAAGAAAGACTTTCTCTATGCATCTAATCTAATGCTATATTGGGATGGGACAGGATAGAATGAGGAGGATGAGCCGGAGAAATTTTTCCAAGTTGCCTGTAGAGTAGGACAATCATTCTATTTTCTCCACCCAATACCCAAACACGAGACTGGACTTCTTTTCCATAAATTCAGAGCAGAGGTTGCTGGTTAGCTGGGGAAATAAATCTTATCGTTCATAGTAGGAATTCAAATAAATGATTTATCCCTCTGGATTTACGTACGATACACGAATACTATATATATATACAACCAAGCATACGTCTAATATCTGCATACATAGGCAGCGAGGCCATTCTGTGTACGTTGAGGAAGGGAAACTGGAATAGAAACGGATTCTTTGAACTGACATTCTATTTCTGTTCATCCTTAAATCAGAATCCTCTAGTACATTTCATCCTAATTCCTATAAGCTCTTTGGTTTATTCTTCATGAGCATGTACATAGTAGTTCCGTCTAAAATAATTATAGGATCTAATGATCTCGGCTGATTCTCTGATCTCAACGTGTCAGTCAGTTCTGCTTGTGAGATTTGAACTCACTTTTGCAGGAGCAATTTGATCATTGATCGGGGAAACTGCAGGCAAGGCCAAAGTGGTGATTTATGTATAGTTACACAAAATGTGAATCTGCGAATTTCATTTCAGACAAATAATCTACAACTTCTACCAGATGTAGTTGATGAGAATATAGATGTTTTCTAACAGAGCCCAGAGCTAAGATATGCTTAATTCCCCTAAGGATTCTCCCCCCTTGCTCTCATGTCGACAGCTTGCCATGTTCCTTCATTCATTCTAAATGATTCCTGCTTCTTTTGACAACGTATGTTTTATTGATGTAAATTATTGAGAGACAAAGCGTTAGTGAAGTTGTGGTAGATGGACTGATGAATGCATTGATTGTGGCATGGATGGGAAGAGGAAGAGCATACTAATTCTGGATATTCTAAAGGACTACAGGTGGAAGGAAGGTTTTTTTATGGGGACTGGGGACTAATCTGCAATCTCCATGGGATATAGCAAAAGCTTAGAAAGTTTTTAATGCACTTTACAGCGTTTCACCCCCAGCTCGAATATATATTTACTCAGAGCTTTTTGTTCTTGAATTACCATATTTTCCTCTTATTCAAATCCTTTGGGTGTAGTCGTTTGCTGGTAGCCAGGCAGGGGAGAAGATTGAGAATTAACTCAGAGAAAATATAGCCTGAAGTGGAAGACAAGCGGAGGATTTGGAGTAATTCGCCATCCGGTGTCCATTGTCCACAGTCTCCACAAGCGTTCACATTGACAAAGTTTCCCAGCCCTGCTCACAAAAGAAAGTCTTTATCTAATGTTATTGCATGTGCGGTTTTCATCCATTCATCCCAGAAACAACAAACAAGCAACACCCATATTCTCAGCTTGACGCATCTGGAATGCATCCTTCTTTTGTCTTTAGGAGAATGATACTAAAGTGTTGTGCAGGCAAGTATTGATTCATGAAAAACCTGTGCGTCTTCCAAGCATTGTATTACTTACCCTGAATTCATGATAAATTATCACCTGAAATAATTTAGCCTTATTTTACTAGAATGTGAACACAATGCGAATTTATCTGATTTCTTGTTGTTGTCAGGTGCAATATTTGCTGTGACTTAATCTGACCAATCAGATGCTGTAAACATACAAACACGAGTAATATATACACTTCTTGTACTCGTCTACCTTGTTTATATTCAGGGAAACAAGAGCTTACGGATACGGAGAAAGTTACTTTCTCTGCCATCGGCAGTGTTTCTGTTCTCTTTCTGTTCCTCTGACAAGGCTGTAATTCGGGCAGTGTTGCTTTTCTCTTAAACGTTGCGGCTAGTTTTCCAAGTTTGAGCTGCTTGCACTCCAGCGCTTCCGGCAACCGGAAGTTTGTCAGATAATTACAGGGGAATTCGTTTCGCAGCAAATGAATAATTCTCGTGCTCCTGGTACTGGCTTACTTAGGAGGATACCGATTTCTCCTTTTCTCCTCTTTGTTCCAACCAGTGTGCTTTAAGTTCTACCTCTTCAAATATTGTATGCATAGCTAACCACAAGTTTCGATTGTTTCAAAAACCCGCCTTATTACACCCATTTTGCCCTAGTACCGATCTTATGAGGGAAGTCGTAGCAAATGATGATTAAATGTATATTAGCAGTGGAATGAGTGGAAAAACTTTTCTCATGCTTAACTTTATAATTTAATCTATTTTACGATTTCAGAAGGAAAGTATCTTCCTCATTACTATGCAGCTGATGCTGCAAAAGAAACCCAGCTATCGTACTGTGATAATAATCTTGCGTTGCAATTGGAAGTTTGTTTTCAGTGTTATCGAATTTTGTAATCTAGAAAACTCGTTTGTTCCTGGGAATCATGACATGCAACAATTTAAGAGTCAAGTAGCATATATACTATATATATATACAATGAAAAGCTGATACAAGTTGAGATATTTATGGAGTTCATCCTCTCCTGGTCCTCAAAGCGCTGACAGGGGTTGGTCAAAAGGTTTGAGACTTCGCAAACCAGACGAATTGCCGCCGCGTATGTTAAAAAAACCAAACAAGAGCCTTTTCAATATGAACTTTCTTCGTCTCGTCAGGTTGCTATTTATCCATTGCCTAAATTCCGCATTGTGTTTGATAACTTGTGTCTTTCAAGGGGCAACTTTCTTGTATTTTCTTTTTTACTTTTGTTCCATTAGTTGGGAACAGAAGCGGAAAAGTTGAGCACGAGGAAAAATGTCGTTGACGAAAGTCAAAACAGACGGCACTTCTGAACTTTCACTTCTTTGTTTCATGATGTCCCTACAACAAATTACTCTCCCCTCCTGCAAAAGATGCATGACGTTTCAACTGATTGGCAGAAGTCTTTGTGTAGGATATATGAAAATAGCCATTGTTGGTTGCGTCTTCATATCTCCAAAGTTGTTTCGGGACTTGTTTATTGCTTTCTCTCAGAAATCTCTTGCAATACGATTACAGCGTTCAGAATGTTGCCAGACCTTCCATCACATAATTCTTAGGGAATCCTGGGCCAACCAAGCAAATAATAAAACATGCACCAGATCATTAGGAGCAAAAGTTGCGTGGCAAACTTGTGTGACACCCTTCTCTCATCCCAGAAGATGCTATTCCTTCATCGCTTTCACGTTAACAACTCGGCACGCTACACGTCAAAACCTTGTGCTGTGCTGGGAACCTTAAGTTTACTGTTCTAATTTCGTTTTGACACACACACACGCTTCTCTATATTTAATGCCGTCACTTGTCTTCGTTTTCCATCTATGGAATCTTCTCCTCTTATTGATAAACTTTCTATGGCTTACACAAATGTCAGTTTTCCCTGCGAAATTTCGGTCTGAGTTACAAAGAAATAGTGTGCGACAAAAATGATATGTATGCAACTAAAGCCCCGAATGGAGTATGGCATAGCAACTGCATAGCACAAGTTTGGCATATATGCCGCTACCTGTTTAGAGTCTAGCACACACACGCCCCACTGTACACAGCTCACTATGCAAAAATTATGCAGGGCATAATTTCTATGACATTTTTATGCTTATGCCGTTGTTATGCCGTTGTTATGCAAGACTTTATTCGGGGCTTAAAGGTGTTTTTCAGATAACGCATCTTCATTATTCCTAGTTGGGAATTTGATCAATTTTGGGTCTCCCTCTTCCGGAAGGTGGAGGGGAATCGTACTCACTCTCAACGTATGACCTCTAACCTTGAGACTTGTGAGGTTCTCATAATTATGTGAATCATCCACCGCGCCTGTCCCGTCAGATAGCGGTCTGACCGATTAGCTGGAGTGAAATGAGTGATGCGGGAACCTCTAAGCCGCTTTGGTCGTCATTGGATGTAATGATGATCCCGATAGCCGCTATAATTTCCTACCAGAGCGTGGGCCAACATAAGGATAACCCTCTGTACTTCCCCCTTGCTACAGGACACTAATACTTCGAAAATGCAGTTTCTTTGGGAGGAAAATAAGAATAAAAAATCCTCTTTCTAGATGTTACAATCCAAGTAACATGGCTCAGCTGGATTCCGTGCAAAAGTGCGACGTTTCATCTAAAAGGCACGCTGTTCTTCCTACGTATGCATACGCGACGTAGGACACGAGGAATGACAAGACAATGATTTACGGAAATCCTTACTTCTTCCCGTAGTCTGCCTGCTGGTGAGGATTTTCATGACGGAAACGCAAAGTCGTAACAAAATCAATGAATGAATGGAAAGGCGTGGAGAAAACATGACAGGAATGTTTGGGGGATGACATTGTAAACTTTTCCTATTGGTTTCTCCTACTCCCTTTCTTACTATAGAATTTCTTCATGAAATTCTCCCTTTCTGTGTGCGGTCAGTGTACGGGATTCCTTTTCTGAAAGACCGCGTGAATACAGCTAGCCCGTACCCAAAAGGCTTCCTTATCCAATCCAAGGATGAAAGAGTAATTCACGGGATAATAATAGTTTTCTCCACCATACGATTGATTGTACAAGGGCTTAAGATAAGCGAGTGAGAGATTTGTAACTTTGCGTTTCGGAGAAAGTCTGCGGCTTACCGTGCAGTAATTCTAATGAATTTCATTCACAAAGCTCTAAGAAAAGTAAATTCTGAACGAGATCTAAATCCCTTCATGCGTTTTTTCTTCCAGAGAAATAATACTCAACTTGTTCAATAAGAAACTTTCTGCAAACCCAAGCAGCCTACAAAAGCTGATGCTTTCGTTGTTTCTTAAAGCGGAGAATTGGTCTTGGTATTGGTAGGGAAATGGAAAGACGTATTTATTGGGAAATACCAGGATTGCCTTCTATCTCCGTATACCTGCATGATTTACTAGGGAGGAAAATGATTGAAGGCATGCCATAGATGTCAGGATTGCTCAATGCTTTTGATCCTAATTTACCGAGAAAATGGGGTCTGAAGTAGATAAGAGAGCTGCCCTTAGTCTTTTTAAATATAGAACCACAATGTGGATCATATGGAACGTATTAGACTACCTATTATGGAACGCGTGTGCTGATAGATCTACAACTTCCCTGTCATCCTTAACGGATTAAACTTAACTTTTTCCAAAAATTGTACTACATCAACAATTCTGCCCACTGTTGAGTTTCTGAATTCTGACTTGTCAAAATCATTGTGTTGCTGTAGCTGACATGAATTTTTTCATACGCGTGCACACTATTATACTTACTTTTTCCGCCTCGCATCATGACTTTTGAATTAAAAGATAGACACCGATTATAGCAGAAATAATTTAAAAAAATATATTGTGTCTGAATTTGAAACATCTAAGCATATTTTCGTGAAGCAATTAACTCAAATGGATTTGAAGTTTAACATGAAACTAATATCAACTCAATATAACGAAACTATGAAACTCGTTTCAAGGTTTTTCCTCGCCTATTATCCGTCCAAGAGAGAATAATAACACAAGATTTGCAATGAGTTCACGATCGGTGTTAACTACGTAGTCCTATATAAATTGAAGCATTGCTTCTTACAAAATCAGGTGAGTGAAAGTTGTTGAGGAGTGTTTGCGAGTGATTATACAAAAAATTTAAATGTTTTCTGTACAAGAGAGATGAAATGGAGCCTGTGCTCCTAGCGCTGCGCTGCTGCAATTTTAGCATATAAATTTCATCGTAGTACATGTTTACCAAATGTCTCTTGTCCTCTCTGCTGCTGGATTGCACACACTTTGGAATGCAACCAGAGCAAACTCTCCATGGTTTAGTGCTATATGTAAGTTAATGTATAAGGTATTGTAAGGAGAAAATATTCCTTGAGCGACTGTTCTCTCTTAATGCTGTAAAATTTAGTTTTATTGAATCGCCTCAATATATACGACAGATTCGTGAAGACAATCTCCTTGGGTTCAGTCCTCTAATTTTTGTGCATTCTCGCCTCGCTTCATTTTTCTCATCAATCCATATTCTCCGAAATTCTACGTGCACTTTAGCGTTAGATACACCAACATTTTTTGGTCCAATCGAACCGGATAGTTCAGTGCTTGAAATTTCTGTAACTTTTTTGTGTGAAAATCTAACGAGTTAAGTGCTACATCATGGCTAGCATGGCTAGATTGGTCAGTAATCGCGGTACTCAAAAAACAATTTTGACCAAAGCTGAAAAGTGGATAGACGATATTGATACGGTTGAGGAAAGAAATAACATCATTTTTCTAACTGAAAAGTTAGATAGACTCAAGAGAGTGTACGACGATTTTATTGTGATTCAAGATCAAATAGAGGAGATTACTGAAGAGGACGATCTTGATGAGGCTATTGAAGAACGTGTAACATTTGAAGATCGTTATCTTGAAGCAAAAAGTAAACTCCTAGTGAAGATAAGTGCCATCCAAGTAGCTCGAATCCCCCTAAATGAAGAACAAGTCGTACCAGAACCCAAGAATACATCAATTAAGTTACCTAAACTGGATCTCCCCAAGTTCAGTGGTAATATTCATGAATGGCTGAGTTTTCATGATTTGTTCAGTGCTGCCGTCCATCGTAATGCATCAATCAGTAAAGTACAAAAGCTTCAGCATCTGAAATCCTTACTCATCGGCGAACCTGCTTTACTACTTCAATCTCTCCAAGTAACTGAACAGAATTATGATGAAGCCTGGGACATTTTAATGAAAAGATATCATAGCACGAAGAAGATGGTCTCAGCGCAAATTACTCGTCTGTTTAATCAGCCAAATATGCCACAAGAGTCCCCTCTTTCCCTCCGTACATTTGCTGACGTTACCCAAGAATGCATCCGAAGTTTGAAAATACTTGATCTACCAGTTGACAAGTGGGATACATTGATTCTGCATTTCTTAGTGGAAAAACTCGACCTCGAAACGCGTAGATTGTGGGAAACGAAAACGTCAGGGACGGAATTTCCAAAGATCAAGGATTTCATCAAGTTCATTGATGATCGAGCGGAAATCCTCCTAGCCTCAGCGTCTTCTGCCCCACCGATTACCAAGCCAATACCCAAATCAGCAAACACCGCCCCCAAGCCCTCAACATCCAAAGTGCAATCACACGTCACCACCACTCCATCAAACTTCAGCATCAATTGCCCATTATGCAAATCGGACCATTACCTTTTCGCCTGCCCTCAGTTCCAGAAAATGAATGTCACCGATCGCCACTCCAAGGTTAAGGAACTAAGGCTTTGTTTCAACTGTTTGAAACCCTCGCATTCGGCCAAAACTTGCAACAACAAGGGTAAATGCAAGGTTTGTTCAATGAGGCATCATTCCATGGTCCACCTGGACGAACGCCCCACCCCCAATCAACATGAATCATCCTCATCCAAGAAAGAAGCCATCGAAAATCCCCAACAACAAGATGTAAATTCCCATTCTACTGTCGTCCTAAATCATCGCATCGCCCAACAACCCACAACGCTCCTCGCAACTGCTCAAGTTAACGTTAAGGACTCTAAAGGAAAGTTAGTATCAGTAAGATGTTTATTAGATCCTTGCTCTCATGTTTCTTTAATATCTAGGGATTGTGTTAAGAGGTTAGGGCTCAAATGTTATTCAAATTATGTCTCGATTTCTGGTGTAGGTTGCACTGGAGCTGAATCCAGTGAAGAGGTATCTCTTAAACTGTATTCAAGAGTAAATCCTGAGTATTCAATTTCATGTAAAGCATTTGTCCTGACTAATGTTACAGGTGACCTACCATCAGCTAGAATATCGTATGATTCTATTAGTCATTTAGGAGCTCTGGATTATGCAGATCCTGAGTTTTGTAATCCAGGCCCCATTGACATTTTACTAAGTGTTAGCATAACTAGCCAGGTTAAGAAGGAAGGTTTAAAGAAGGGAAGCCAAGGCTTACCCATCGCTTGTAATACGCATTTCGGATGGATAATAGAAGGATACCTTCCTCCCGTAAGTATTCCCATTTATTCTTGCATTATTTCTCTTGATTCTATTTTAAGTAAATTCTGGGAGCTTGAGGAGGTGGATCTCAAAGACAAGGTATTATCCTCCGAACAAGCGGAATGTAGAAGGCATTTTATGTTTAATCATAGTCGTGATTCTACTGGGAGGTTCGTAGTTAAGTTACCATTCAAATCTAATGTAAGCGCTCTTGGTGATTCTAGGAAAGCAGCCGTAAGACGATTTATGCTTACCGAGAAGAAACTAGCAAGTGATTTAAATATTAAGTCCCAGTATGCTGCTTTTATGAAAGAATATTTAGAGTTAGGGCATATGAAGGTTGTAAGCAAGGAAGAAATGTCAATGCCTGATTCTCAAATATTTTATCTACCTCACCACTGTGTCATTAAGTTAAGCTCTTCTACTACAAAGCTTAGAGTAGTATTTGATGGAAGTGCTAAATCCTCTTCAAATGTATCTCTTAATGATAAGCTTATGGTAGGCCCTACAATACAAGATGATTTATTTTCTATACTTGTTAGATTTCGTACTCATGCTATAGCTGTCTGTGCTGATGTTGAGAAAATGTACCGAATGATTAATGTATGTAGTGAACATCAGCATTATCAAAGGATACTGTGGAGGTTTTCACCTCAAGATGAAATTGTAGATTACAAATTAACAACAGTAACGTATGGAACTGCGTCAGCTCCGTATTTAGCTACTCAAGCATTGCAGCAACTTGCGCTAGAAGAAATTGTTAATTATCCTAAGGCTAGTGCAGTTACAATGTCAGATTTCTATGTAGACGACTTGATTTCAGGTTGTGATTCACCTCAAAATGGTAGTGAGTTAGTTAAGCAATTAACGTTAATGATGCCTAAGGCAGGGTTTAATTTACGTAAGTGGGCTTCAAGTGATCCATCAATTCTTACACAACTACCTCAAGATACAGTTGATTCGTCATCATCAATAAAGTTTCAAGAAGATTCATCCATCAAAACTCTCGGAATCAGCTGGTGTCCCTGTACCGATAAGTTTAATTTTAAAGTTGATACAGTTAATATTACTAAGTATTCTAAACGTACCATTCTCTCTGATATTGCAAGTGTATTTGATCCTCTCGGACTAATCTCCCCAGTCACCGTCAATGCTAAAATGTTCATGCAACAATTATGGACTCTACAACTAGGATGGGATCAAACTCATCCATCCGACCTTGTCACATCATGGATTAATTATCGTCAAGACTTGAAGATTTCTTCTATCTCAATACCACGGAGCGTAGTACTCAACGCAGCTGCCCAGCCAACTTATCAGTTATGTGGGTTCTCGGATGCATCAATGAAAGCCTACGCTGCTGTTGTTTACCTTCGGGTTGTTGATGTCAACGGCGAGGTAAGAGCCTCAATGTTGACCGCCAAGACCAAGGTTGCTCCAGTTAGCAAAGTAACTCTTCCGCGTCTCGAGCTAATGGCTGCTGTACTACTCGCGAAGCTCATTCAAAATGTCAAGTCGTCACTCAAGATTCCAATTTCCCAAATTCATTGCTGGTCTGATTCTACAATTACTCTATGTTGGATAGTGGGAGATTCAAGTCGATGGAAAACATTTGTATCAAATCGTGTTCATGAAATTCATCGATTAATTCCTAATTGCTCATGGTTACATGTTCCGTCTGAAGATAATCCTGCCGATATTGCCTCAAGAGGAGTAACAGTGGACCAATTAAAGAATCATCAACTGTGGTGGTCTGGCCCTGTGTGGTTATCTAATCCAACGCTAAACTTTGTTTCTGAAGAGTTGCCAACTTATGACGACGAAGTGTTAGAAGCTAAGAAACTTGTTAGCGTTGTAAATGTATCATGTCTTGTCGAAACTGAGCTAATCAGCAAGTATTCATCTTTAGCTAAAGCTCAAGCTGTATTGTGCTATATCTATAGGTTTATTAATCGTATCCGTAAAGTACCTTGTACAATTTCAACTGTAACTCTCTCTGTAGAGGAGAGAGAAAATTCACTGTTGGCTCTTGTAAAAATTGTTCAAACTGAACATTTTGGAGCTGAAATTCAGGCATTAGGTAAAGGTGTATCACTACCGAAATCAAGCAAATTAGCTATGTTACATCCCTTCGTGGATGAGAAAGGTATTCTAAGAGTAGGAGGTAGGTTAAATAATTCTAATTTACCTTACGATGCAAAGCATCAAATAATTTTACCTCGGAAATGTAAGCTAGTGAATCTAATTTTAGATTGGTTTCATGTTAAGTTGCTTCATGCTGGTCCAACTTTGTTAGCGTCTACTATACAGCAAAGATATTGGATACTAGGATTACGTGATCTAGTTAAGTTCTATATACGCAAGTGTGTCGTATGTTTTAAACAAAGGGCTGACTCAGCGAAGCAGCTCATGGGTAATTTACCTAAATGCAGGTTAAGTACTACTGTAGCCTTTAATGAGGTTGGTTGTGATTATGCAGGGCCTTACTTGTTAAAGGATCGAAGAGGTAGGGGATGTAAGTTATTTAAGGGATATTTATGTCTTTTTATTTGTCTAACAACTCGAGCTGTGCATTTAGAATTAGTTACTGATATGTCGTCTGACACATTTATTGCAGCGTTAACTAGATTCGTAAATACTAGAGGAAAACCATGTAAAATGTATTCTGATTGTGGTACTTGCTTTGTTGGTGCTAATCGTGAGCTAAAGACATTTGTAAAGTCCACAGATTCATCTGCTGTTTCTGATTTTCTCACTCTTGATGGAATTCAGTGGATCTTCAATCCTCCAAGTGCTCCTCACATGGGCGGATCATGGGAAGCTGGTGTAAAAAGCTTCAAATTCCACTTCGAGCGAGTAATCTGTGAGCAGCATCTTACCTATGAAGAATTTCTAACTGTTGCCAAGAGGATCGAAGGGATTCTCAATTCTCGCCCTCTTTGTGCTCAAACTGACGACCCAAATGACTTGGAGCCGTTAACATCTGGTCATTTTCTTGTTGGTCGACCTCTGACTTCATTACCAGAACCTGATTTTCTCAACTCGAAGCTGAATCGACTGACGAGATGGGAGATGCTTAAGCAGCTGACTCAGTCATTCTGGAAGCGCTGGACAAATGAATACCTCACCCGCCTCCAATCGCGTCCTAAGTGGTTGACTGCTGTGAAAAATCTCGCTGTCGGAGATTTAGTTTTAATTAAGGATGATAATTGTTCATTTAAATGGAAGCTAGGTCGTATAATTAATGTTTATCCAGGAAGTGATAAGTTAGTGCGAGTGGCAGATGTCAAAACTGCCTCAGGTGTATTTAAGCGTCCTATTGTCAAATTAAGTAAGTTGCCATTTGATCAGTAACTTTTGCTGTTCATTAATTTTGTCATTAATTTAATCATTAATTAATCTTTCATGTATTCTATCTTGGCAAAGCCAAGGCCGGGAGTAATGTTTGCGAGTGATTATACAAAAAATTTAAATGTTTTCTGTACAAGAGAGATGAAATGGAGCCTGTGCTCCTAGCGCTGCGCTGCTGCAATTTTAGCATATAAATTTCATCGTAGTACATGTTTACCAAATGTCTCTTGTCCTCTCTGCTGCTGGATTGCACACACTTTGGAATGCAACCAGAGCAAACTCTCCATGGTTTAGTGCTATATGTAAGTTAATGTATAAGGTATTGTAAGGAGAAAATATTCCTTGAGCGACTGTTCTCTCTTAATGCTGTAAAATTTAGTTTTATTGAATCGCCTCAATATATACGACAGATTCGTGAAGACAATCTCCTTGGGTTCAGTCCTCTAATTTTTGTGCATTCTCGCCTCGCTTCATTTTTCTCATCAATCCATATTCTCCGAAATTCTACGTGCACTTTAGCGTTAGATACACCAACATTTTTTGGTCCAATCGAACCGGATAGTTCAGTGCTTGAAATTTCTGTAACTTTTTTGTGTGAAAATCTAACGAGTTAAGTGCTACATCATGGCTAGCATGGCTAGATTGGTCAGTAATCGCGGTACTCAAAAAACAATTTTGACCAAAGCTGAAAAGTGGATAGACGATATTGATACGGTTGAGGAAAGAAATAACATCATTTTTCTAACTGAAAAGTTAGATAGACTCAAGAGAGTGTACGACGATTTTATTGTGATTCAAGATCAAATAGAGGAGATTACTGAAGAGGACGATCTTGATGAGGCTATTGAAGAACGTGTAACATTTGAAGATCGTTATCTTGAAGCAAAAAGTAAACTCCTAGTGAAGATAAGTGCCATCCAAGTAGCTCGAATCCCCCTAAATGAAGAACAAGTCGTACCAGAACCCAAGAATACATCAATTAAGTTACCTAAACTGGATCTCCCCAAGTTCAGTGGTAATATTCATGAATGGCTGAGTTTTCATGATTTGTTCAGTGCTGCCGTCCATCGTAATGCATCAATCAGTAAAGTACAAAAGCTTCAGCATCTGAAATCCTTACTCATCGGCGAACCTGCTTTACTACTTCAATCTCTCCAAGTAACTGAACAGAATTATGATGAAGCCTGGGACATTTTAATGAAAAGATATCATAGCACGAAGAAGATGGTCTCAGCGCAAATTACTCGTCTGTTTAATCAACCAAATATGCCACAAGAGTCCCCTCTTTCCCTCCGTACATTTGCTGACGTTACCCAAGAATGCATCCGAAGTTTGAAAATACTTGATCTACCAGTTGACAAGTGGGATACATTGATTCTGCATTTCTTAGTGGAAAAACTCGACCTCGAAACGCGTAGATTGTGGGAAACGAAAACGTCAGGGACGGAATTTCCAAAGATCAAGGATTTCA
The DNA here is from genome assembly GCA_906901655.1 of Sminthurides aquaticus. NCBI lineage: Eukaryota > Metazoa > Arthropoda > Collembola > Symphypleona > Sminthurididae > Sminthurides > Sminthurides aquaticus. The sequence continues at coordinate 4,029,413 of CAJQTT010000001.1, forward strand.
TCAAGTTCATTGATGATCGAGCGGAAATCCTCCTAGCCTCAGCGTCTTCTGCCCCACCGATTACCAAGCCAATACCCAAATCAGCAAACACCGCCCCCAAGCCCTCAACATCCAAAGTGCAATCACACGTCACCACCACTCCATCAAACTTCAGCATCAATTGCCCATTATGCAAATCGGACCATTACCTTTTCGCCTGCCCTCAGTTCCAGAAAATGAATGTCACCGATCGCCACTCCAAGGTTAAGGAACTAAGGCTTTGTTTCAACTGTTTGAAACCCTCGCATTCGGCCAAAACTTGCAACAACAAGGGTAAATGCAAGGTTTGTTCAATGAGGCATCATTCCATGGTCCACCTGGACGAACGCCCCACCCCCAATCAACATGAATCATCCTCATCCAAGAAAGAAGCCATCGAAAATCCCCAACAACAAGATGTAAATTCCCATTCTACTGTCGTCCTAAATCATCGCATCGCCCAACAACCCACAACGCTCCTCGCAACTGCTCAAGTTAACGTTAAGGACTCTAAAGGAAAGTTAGTATCAGTAAGATGTTTATTAGATCCTTGCTCTCATGTTTCTTTAATATCTAGGGATTGTGTTAAGAGGTTAGGGCTCAAATGTTATTCAAATTATGTCTCGATTTCTGGTGTAGGTTGCACTGGAGCTGAATCCAGTGAAGAGGTATCTCTTAAACTGTATTCAAGAGTAAATCCTGAGTATTCAATTTCATGTAAAGCATTTGTCCTGACTAATGTTACAGGTGACCTACCATCAGCTAGAATATCGTATGATTCTATTAGTCATTTAGGAGCTCTGGATTATGCAGATCCTGAGTTTTGTAATCCAGGCCCCATTGACATTTTACTAAGTGTTAGCATAACTAGCCAGGTTAAGAAGGAAGGTTTAAAGAAGGGAAGCCAAGGCTTACCCATCGCTTGTAATACGCATTTCGGATGGATAATAGAAGGAGACCTTCCTCCCGTAAGTATTCCCATTTATTCTTGCATTATTTCTCTTGATTCTATTTTAAGTAAATTCCGGGAGCTTGAGGAGGTGGATCTCAAAGACAAGGTATTATCCTCCGAACAAGCGGAATGTAGAAGGCATTTTATGTTTAATCATAGTCGTGATTCTACTGGGAGGTTCGTAGTTAAGTTACCATTCAAATCTAATGTAAGCGCTCTTGGTGATTCTAGGAAAGCAGCCGTAAGACGATTTATGCTTACCGAGAAGAAACTAGCAAGTGATTTAAATATTAAGTCCCAGTATGCTGCTTTTATGAAAGAATATTTAGAGTTAGGGCATATGAAGGTTGTAAGCAAGGAAGAAATGTCAATGCCTGATTCTCAAATATTTTATCTACCTCACCACTGTGTCATTAAGTTAAGCTCTTCTACTACAAAGCTTAGAGTAGTATTTGATGGAAGTGCTAAATCCTCTTCAAATGTATCTCTTAATGATAAGCTTATGGTAGGCCCTACAATACAAGATGATTTATTTTCTATACTTGTTAGATTTCGTACTCATGCTATAGCTGTCTGTGCTGATGTTGAGAAAATGTACCGAATGATTAATGTATGTAGTGAACATCAGCATTATCAAAGGATACTGTGGAGGTTTTCACCTCAAGATGAAATTGTAGATTACAAATTAACAACAGTAACGTATGGAACTGCGTCAGCTCCGTATTTAGCTACTCAAGCATTGCAGCAACTTGCGCTAGAAGAAATTGTTAATTATCCTAAGGCTAGTGCAGTTACAATGTCAGATTTCTATGTAGACGACTTGATTTCAGGTTGTGATTCACCTCAAAATGGTAGTGAGTTAGTTAAGCAATTAACGTTAATGATGCCTAAGGCAGGGTTTAATTTACGTAAGTGGGCTTCAAGTGATCCATCAATTCTTACACAACTACCTCAAGATACAGTTGATTCGTCATCATCAATAAAGTTTCAAGAAGATTCATCCATCAAAACTCTCGGAATCAGCTGGTGTCCCTGTACCGATAAGTTTAATTTTAAAGTTGATACAGTTAATATTACTAAGTATTCTAAACGTACCATTCTCTCTGATATTGCAAGTGTATTTGATCCTCTCGGACTAATCTCCCCAGTCACCGTCAATGCTAAAATGTTCATGCAACAATTATGGACTCTACAACTAGGATGGGATCAAACTCATCCATCCGACCTTGTCACATCATGGATTAATTATCGTCAAGACTTGATGAAGATTTCTTCTATCTCAATACCACGGAGCGTAGTACTCAACGCAGCTGCCCAGCCAACTTATCAGTTATGTGGGTTCTCGGATGCATCAATGAAAGCCTACGCTGCTGTTGTTTACCTTCGGGTTGTTGATGGCAACGGCGAGGTAAGAGCCTCAATGTTGACCGCCAAGACCAAGGTTGCTCCAGTTAGCAAAGTAACTCTTCCGCGTCTCGAGCTAATGGCTGCTGTACTACTCGCGAAGCTCATTCAAAATGTCAAGTCGTCACTCAAGATTCCAATTTCCCAAATTCATTGCTGGTCTGATTCTACAATTACTCTATGTTGGATAGTGGGAGATTCAAGTCGATGGAAAACATTTGTATCAAATCGTGTTCATGAAATTCATCGATTAATTCCTAATTGCTCATGGTTACATGTTCCGTCTGAAGATAATCCTGCCGATATTGCCTCAAGAGGAGTAACAGTGGACCAATTAAAGAATCATCAACTGTGGTGGTCTGGCCCTGTGTGGTTATCTAATCCAACGCTAAACTTTGTTTCTGAAGAGTTGCCAACTTATGACGACGAAGTGTTAGAAGCTAAGAAACTTGTTAGCGTTGTAAATGTATCATGTCTTGTCGAAACTGAGCTAATCAGCAAGTATTCATCTTTAGCTAAAGCTCAAGCTGTATTGTGCTATATCTATAGGTTTATTAATCGTATCCGTAAAGTACCTTGTACAATTTCAACTGTAACTCTCTCTGTAGAGGAGAGAGAAAATTCACTGTTGGCTCTTGTAAAAATTGTTCAAACTGAACATTTTGGAGCTGAAATTCAGGCATTAGGTAAAGGTGTATCACTACCGAAATCAAGCAAATTAGCTATGTTACATCCCTTCGTGGATGAGAAAGGTATTCTAAGAGTAGGAGGTAGGTTAAATAATTCTAATTTACCTTACGATGCAAAGCATCAAATAATTTTACCTCGGAAATGTAAGCTAGTGAATCTAATTTTAGATTGGTTTCATGTTAAGTTGCTTCATGCTGGTCCAACTTTGTTAGCGTCTACTATACAGCAAAGATATTGGATACTAGGATTACGTGATCTAGTTAAGTTCTATATACGCAAGTGTGTCGTATGTTTTAAACAAAGGGCTGACTCAGCGAAGCAGCTCATGGGTAATTTACCTAAATGCAGGTTAAGTACTACTGTAGCCTTTAATGAGGTTGGTTGTGATTATGCAGGGCCTTACTTGTTAAAGGATCGAAGAGGTAGGGGATGTAAGTTATTTAAGGGATATTTATGTCTTTTTATTTGTCTAACAACTCGAGCTGTGCATTTAGAATTAGTTACTGATATGTCGTCTGACACATTTATTGCAGCGTTAACTAGATTCGTAAATACTAGAGGAAAACCATGTAAAATGTATTCTGATTGTGGTACTTGCTTTGTTGGTGCTAATCGTGAGCTAAAGACATTTGTAAAGTCCACAGATTCATCTGCTGTTTCTGATTTTCTCGCTCTTGATGGAATTCAGTGGATCTTCAATCCTCCAAGTGCTCCTCACATGGGCGGATCATGGGAAGCTGGTGTAAAAAGCTTCAAATTCCACTTCAAGCGAGTAATCTGTGAGCAGCATCTTACCTATGAAGAATTTCTAACTGTTGCCAAGAGGATCGAAGGGATTCTCAATTCTCGCCCTCTTTGTGCTCAAACTGACGACCCAAATGACTTGGAGCCGTTAACATCTGGTCATTTTCTTGTTGGTCGACCTCTGACTTCATTACCAGAACCTGATTTTCTCAACTCGAAGCTGAATCGACTGACGAGATGGGAGATGCTTAAGCAGCTGACTCAGTCATTCTGGAAGCGCTGGACAAATGAATACCTCACCCGCCTCCAATCGCGTCCTAAGTGGTTGACTGCTGTGAAAAATCTCGCTGTCGGAGATTTAGTTTTAATTAAGGATGATAATTGTTCATTTAAATGGAAGCTAGGTCGTATAATTAATGTTTATCCAGGAAGTGATAAGTTAGTGCGAGTGGCAGATGTCAAAACTGCCTCAGGTGTATTTAAGCGTCCTATTGTCAAATTAAGTAAGTTGCCATTTGATCAGTAACTTTTGCTGTTCATTAATTTTGTCATTAATTTAATCATTAATTAATCTTTCATGTATTCTATCTTGGCAAAGCCAAGGCCGGGAGTAATGTTTGCGAGTGATTATACAAAAAATTTAAATGTTTTCTGTACAAGAGAGATGAAATGGAGCCTGTGCTCCTAGCGCTGCGCTGCTGCAATTTTAGCATATAAATTTCATCGTAGTACATGTTTACCAAATGTCTCTTGTCCTCTCTGCTGCTGGATTGCACACACTTTGGAATGCAACCAGAGCAAACTCTCCATGGTTTAGTGCTATATGTAAGTTAATGTATAAGGTATTGTAAGGAGAAAATATTCCTTGAGCGACTGTTCTCTCTTAATGCTGTAAAATTTAGTTTTATTGAATCGCCTCAATATATACGACAGATTCGTGAAGACAATCTCCTTGGGTTCAGTCCTCTAATTTTTGTGCATTCTCGCCTCGCTTCATTTTTCTCATCAATCCATATTCTCCGAAATTCTACGTGCACTTTAGCGTTAGATACACCAACATTTTTTGGTCCAATCGAACCGGATAGTTCAGTGCTTGAAATTTCTGTAACTTTTTTGTGTGAAAATCTAACGAGTTAAGTGCTACATCATGGCTAGCATGGCTAGATTGGTCAGTAATCGCGGTACTCAAAAAACAATTTTGACCAAAGCTGAAAAGTGGATAGACGATATTGATACGGTTGAGGAAAGAAATAACATCATTTTTCTAACTGAAAAGTTAGATAGACTCAAGAGAGTGTACGACGATTTTATTGTGATTCAAGATCAAATAGAGGAGATTACTGAAGAGGACGATCTTGATGAGGCTATTGAAGAACGTGTAACATTTGAAGATCGTTATCTTGAAGCAAAAAGTAAACTCCTAGTGAAGATAAGTGCCATCCAAGTAGCTCGAATCCCCCTAAATGAAGAACAAGTCGTACCAGAACCCAAGAATACATCAATTAAGTTACCTAAACTGGATCTCCCCAAGTTCAGTGGTAATATTCATGAATGGCTGAGTTTTCATGATTTGTTCAGTGCTGCCGTCCATCGTAATGCATCAATCAGTAAAGTACAAAAGCTTCAGCATCTGAAATCCTTACTCATCGGCGAACCTGCTTTACTACTTCAATCTCTCCAAGTAACTGAACAGAATTATGATGAAGCCTGGGACATTTTAATGAAAAGATATCATAGCACGAAGAAGATGGTCTCAGCGCAAATTACTCGTCTGTTTAATCAACCAAATATGCCACAAGAGTCCCCTCTTTCCCTCCGTACATTTGCTGACGTTACCCAAGAATGCCTCCGAAGTTTGAAAATACTTGATCTACCAGTTGACAAGTGGGATACATTGATTCTGCATTTCTTAGTGGAAAAACTCGACCTCGAAACGCGTAGATTGTGGGAAACGAAAACGTCAGGGACGGAATTTCCAAAGATCAAGGATTTCATCAAGTTCATTGATGATCGAGCGGAAATCCTCCTAGCCTCAGCGTCTTCTGCCCCACCGATTACCAAGCCAATACCCAAATCAGCAAACACCGCCCCCAAGCCCTCAACATCCAAAGTGCAATCACACGTCACCACCACTCCATCAAACTTCAGCATCAATTGCCCATTATGCAAATCGGACCATTACCTTTTCGCCTGCCCTCAGTTCCAGAAAATGAATGTCACCGATCGCCACTCCAAGGTTAAGGAACTAAGGCTTTGTTTCAACTGTTTGAAACCCTCGCATTCGGCCAAAACTTGCAACAACAAGGGTAAATGCAAGGTTTGTTCAATGAGGCATCATTCCATGGTCCACCTGGACGAACGCCCCACCCCCAATCAACATGAATCATCCTCATCCAAGAAAGAAGCCATCGAAAATCCCCAACAACAAGATGTAAATTCCCATTCTACTGTCGTCCTAAATCATCGCATCGCCCAACAACCCACAACGCTCCTCGCAACTGCTCAAGTTAACGTTAAGGACTCTAAAGGAAAGTTAGTATCAGTAAGATGTTTATTAGATCCTTGCTCTCATGTTTCTTTAATATCTAGGGATTGTGTTAAGAGGTTAGGGCTCAAATGTTATTCAAATTATGTCTCGATTTCTGGTGTAGGTTGCACTGGAGCTGAATCCAGTGAAGAGGTATCTCTTAAACTGTATTCAAGAGTAAATCCTGAGTATTCAATTTCATGTAAAGCATTTGTCCTGACTAATGTTACAGGTGACCTACCATCAGCTAGAATATCGTATGATTCTATTAGTCATTTAGGAGCTCTGGATTATGCAGATCCTGAGTTTTGTAATCCAGGCCCCATTGACATTTTACTAAGTGTTAGCATAACTAGCCAGGTTAAGAAGGAAGGTTTAAAGAAGGGAAGCCAAGGCTTACCCATCGCTTGTAATACGCATTTCGGATGGATAATAGAAGGAGACCTTCCTCCCGTAAGTATTCCCATTTATTCTTGCATTATTTCTCTTGATTCTATTTTAAGTAAATTCCGGGAGCTTGAGGAGGTGGATCTCAAAGACAAGGTATTATCCTCCGAACAAGCGGAATGTAGAAGGCATTTTATGTTTAATCATAGTCGTGATTCTACTGGGAGGTTCGTAGTTAAGTTACCATTCAAATCTAATGTAAGCGCTCTTGGTGATTCTAGGAAAGCAGCCGTAAGACGATTTATGCTTACCGAGAAGAAACTAGCAAGTGATTTAAATATTAAGTCCCAGTATGCTGCTTTTATGAAAGAATATTTAGAGTTAGGGCATATGAAGGTTGTAAGCAAGGAAGAAATGTCAATGCCTGATTCTCAAATATTTTATCTACCTCACCACTGTGTCATTAAGTTAAGCTCTTCTACTACAAAGCTTAGAGTAGTATTTGATGGAAGTGCTAAATCCTCTTCAAATGTATCTCTTAATGATAAGCTTATGGTAGGCCCTACAATACAAGATGATTTATTTTCTATACTTGTTAGATTTCGTACTCATGCTATAGCTGTCTGTGCTGATGTTGAGAAAATGTACCGAATGATTAATGTATGTAGTGAACATCAGCATTATCAAAGGATACTGTGGAGGTTTTCACCTCAAGATGAAATTGTAGATTACAAATTAACAACAGTAACGTATGGAACTGCGTCAGCTCCGTATTTAGCTACTCAAGCATTGCAGCAACTTGCGCTAGAAGAAATTGTTAATTATCCTAAGGCTAGTGCAGTTACAATGTCAGATTTCTATGTAGACGACTTGATTTCAGGTTGTGATTCACCTCAAAATGGTAGTGAGTTAGTTAAGCAATTAACGTTAATGATGCCTAAGGCAGGGTTTAATTTACGTAAGTGGGCTTCAAGTGATCCATCAATTCTTACACAACTACCTCAAGATACAGTTGATTCGTCATCATCAATAAAGTTTCAAGAAGATTCATCCATCAAAACTCTCGGAATCAGCTGGTGTCCCTGTACCGATAAGTTTAATTTTAAAGTTGATACAGTTAATATTACTAAGTATTCTAAACGTACCATTCTCTCTGATATTGCAAGTGTATTTGATCCTCTCGGACTAATCTCCCCAGTCACCGTCAATGCTAAAATGTTCATGCAACAATTATGGACTCTACAACTAGGATGGGATCAAACTCATCCATCCGACCTTGTCACATCATGGATTAATTATCGTCAAGACTTGATGAAGATTTCTTCTATCTCAATACCACGGAGCGTAGTACTCAACGCAGCTGCCCAGCCAACTTATCAGTTATGTGGGTTCTCGGATGCATCAATGAAAGCCTACGCTGCTGTTGTTTACCTTCGGGTTGTTGATGGCAACGGCGAGGTAAGAGCCTCAATGTTGACCGCCAAGACCAAGGTTGCTCCAGTTAGCAAAGTAACTCTTCCGCGTCTCGAGCTAATGGCTGCTGTACTACTCGCGAAGCTCATTCAAAATGTCAAGTCGTCACTCAAGATTCCAATTTCCCAAATTCATTGCTGGTCTGATTCTACAATTACTCTATGTTGGATAGTGGGAGATTCAAGTCGATGGAAAACATTTGTATCAAATCGTGTTCATGAAATTCATCGATTAATTCCTAATTGCTCATGGTTACATGTTCCGTCTGAAGATAATCCTGCCGATATTGCCTCAAGAGGAGTAACAGTGGACCAATTAAAGAATCATCAACTGTGGTGGTCTGGCCCTGTGTGGTTATCTAATCCAACGCTAAACTTTGTTTCTGAAGAGTTGCCAACTTATGACGACGAAGTGTTAGAAGCTAAGAAACTTGTTAGCGTTGTAAATGTATCATGTCTTGTCGAAACTGAGCTAATCAGCAAGTATTCATCTTTAGCTAAAGCTCAAGCTGTATTGTGCTATATCTATAGGTTTATTAATCGTATCCGTAAAGTACCTTGTACAATTTCAACTGTAACTCTCTCTGTAGAGGAGAGAGAAAATTCACTGTTGGCTCTTGTAAAAATTGTTCAAACTGAACATTTTGGAGCTGAAATTCAGGCATTAGGTAAAGGTGTATCACTACCGAAATCAAGCAAATTAGCTATGTTACATCCCTTCGTGGATGAGAAAGGTATTCTAAGAGTAGGAGGTAGGTTAAATAATTCTAATTTACCTTACGATGCAAAGCATCAAATAATTTTACCTCGGAAATGTAAGCTAGTGAATCTAATTTTAGATTGGTTTCATGTTAAGTTGCTTCATGCTGGTCCAACTTTGTTAGCGTCTACTATACAGCAAAGATATTGGATACTAGGATTACGTGATCTAGTTAAGTTCTATATACGCAAGTGTGTCGTATGTTTTAAACAAAGGGCTGACTCAGCGAAGCAGCTCATGGGTAATTTACCTAAATGCAGGTTAAGTACTACTGTAGCCTTTAATGAGGTTGGTTGTGATTATGCAGGGCCTTACTTGTTAAAGGATCGAAGAGGTAGGGGATGTAAGTTATTTAAGGGATATTTATGTCTTTTTATTTGTCTAACAACTCGAGCTGTGCATTTAGAATTAGTTACTGATATGTCGTCTGACACATTTATTGCAGCGTTAACTAGATTCGTAAATACTAGAGGAAAACCATGTAAAATGTATTCTGATTGTGGTACTTGCTTTGTTGGTGCTAATCGTGAGCTAAAGACATTTGTAAAGTCCACAGATTCATCTGCTGTTTCTGATTTTCTCACTCTTGATGGAATTCAGTGGATCTTCAATCCTCCAAGTGCTCCTCACATGGGCGGATCATGGGAAGCTGGTGTAAAAAGCTTCAAATTCCACTTCGAGCGAGTAATCTGTGAGCAGCATCTTACCTATGAAGAATTTCTAACTGTTGCCAAGAGGATCGAAGGGATTCTCAATTCTCGCCCTCTTTGTGCTCAAACTGACGACCCAAATGACTTGGAGCCGTTAACATCTGGTCATTTTCTTGTTGGTCGACCTCTGACTTCATTACCAGAACCTGATTTTCTCAACTCGAAGCTGAATCGACTGACGAGATGGGAGATGCTTAAGCAGCTGACTCAGTCATTCTGGAAGCGCTGGACAAATGAATACCTCACCCGCCTCCAATCGCGTCCTAAGTGGTTGACTGCTGTGAAAAATCTCGCTGTCGGAGATTTAGTTTTAATTAAGGATGATAATTGTTCATTTAAATGGAAGCTAGGTCGTATAATTAATGTTTATCCAGGAAGTGATAAGTTAGTGCGAGTGGCAGATGTCAAAACTGCCTCAGGTGTATTTAAGCGTCCTATTGTCAAATTAAGTAAGTTGCCATTTGATCAGTAACTTTTGCTGTTCATTAATTTTGTCATTAATTTAATCATTAATTAATCTTTCATGTATTCTATCTTGGCAAAGCCAAGGCCGGGAGTAATGTTTGCGAGTGATTATACAAAAAATTTAAATGTTTTCTGTACAAGAGAGATGAAATGGAGCCTGTGCTCCTAGCGCTGCGCTGCTGCAATTTTAGCATATAAATTTCATCGTAGTACATGTTTACCAAATGTCTCTTGTCCTCTCTGCTGCTGGATTGCACACACTTTGGAATGCAACCAGAGCAAACTCTCCATGGTTTAGTGCTATATGTAAGTTAATGTATAAGGTATTGTAAGGAGAAAATATTCCTTGAGCGACTGTTCTCTCTTAATGCTGTAAAATTTAGTTTTATTGAATCGCCTCAATATATAAGACAGATTCGTGATGACAATCTCCTTGGGTTCAGTCCTCTAATTTTTGTGCATTCTCGCCTCGCTTCAAGGAGCTATGGATTCTATAGCGACTACGTGTTCCTCTCTTGCGTGGTTACTGGTGTGAGATACAAAGTACTAGAAGGTTTGGCAAGTTACAACGAGTTCTCCTATTGGCAGCTCTTCTAACACTATTTTGATTTTTTCCTTCATTGTTGCGGGGCCATATGAAATTTTAACCATTTATTCAGTTATATCCTATCCCGGATTTTTTGAAAAATAAGACTAGAAAGCCAAATTAAATGATAAAGCAGTGTAAAGAATTTAATTGTCTACAAAATTCAATGTAGACAGATGGCTGCTTTCACCTGAAATTAAAAATACCTAGATTTCCTGATTTTCACTTTCATGTGCTGGTACTCGCTCACTGTAATGCTATACTTTTGACGATCAGGAGATACAAGATTGGGAGCCCGTGTAGAGAGATTTTAAGAAATGCAATATCGACTGATTTGATCTCTATTACTGCATCAGTGCCAACGCTAATTGCATTACTCGAGGCGGAGGAACGTGCTGTCTGTAGTTCAGGAAAGATGGCTAGACAGCCTTCCTGATCTGTGACCTGGCTAAATTCCAACCCTGTTTCCAACCCTGTTCCGGTTTCTGGGTTTCAATCAGAGAGAATAGCTGGAAGCGGAAGCTTCCGGAAAGTGAGAAAGCACACGGAGAAAGTGAAGTCCATTATTATTTTACCAAGCTTCTTGACCTGATCGAAATCACCTGTGCTTGACAAGTAAGGACTTTTCATGTGTTGATGAAGTAATAATCAAATCCAGAGTCATGTGCTCTTGTGTCTGTTCCTAGAAATGTTTCAGACATGGCTTGAGCTAGCTGAGCATGGCATGTGCCCTCTTTAACCAAACTTCAGTGAACCCTTTGGTTTCCAACACGCGCGTCTTCTTGAAAAAATGTTTTTAAAGTTTGCAATTTTCAACTCATTTTGAAACGAATCCTTACCAATATTTTGTCTACTTTTGCATCCGGAAGCACATGCTGGTTATGGCCTCTAAGCTTGCATAACATGCCGTCGAAAGAATAAATTCCTTTCTGCCCCTCTCTTTAACCAACGCTATATTTTCAATCTCCTTATGGAACTTTGCTAGCTTGCTGTTTGCAATAGAATCATATTCTACAAAATTCAATTTATTCCAGACTGGTGTATACACCATGATGAATGAGGACGCATGGTTGCATGGGAGGTTTACTTGGAATTTGAAATGTTTTTCCTAACAAAGTTCCTAACACCACTTCCTCTCGTCTTTGTCACCTCTCCAACTGTTTGTACAGTAGGAGATGAATAGAAACAAGGGAAGCTGTCACCATTGTGTTTTGATTTAAAGGTCAAAGGTGGAGACGTGTCGAAGAAACTTGGTGAAATTATAGCACCCTTCTTGCTTCATGAGGCGGCTTTCTCCTATCTGAACTATCCATCACATTTCCAGTTTTCTATATCCCTCCAAGTAGTCTTTTATTCTTAAGCAAGTATCCCGTATTTAAGGATGGGAGATGTGGATGCGTAATGCGGGGATGGAATGAATTTGAAATAAAGAATTCAATTTTAATTATACTTCGCTCATTTCACCCTTGATTACTTTCCTCCTGACTCTTGTACGCCGTTAAGTCAGTGAGTCATTTAGTCATTTCCTCAACGGGGAGGATTAAACAGGCTGGTAAATCTACACTTAATCATTCATGTCGTTTCCAGTCAATGAGTAGGTCATACAGAAGAACTTTTTGTAGCTCGCTCATGTCCTGTGCATACGGTATGTAAACGTCTCTTTATGACTTTGTGACATTGACTTTCTCCGTATTCAATATGGGGCAGGCTTTCCAAATCCCACGCCGCTTTCTCCCGAAATAATGTTCAATAGTTTCCACTCTTATATCCCTCCCTTTTGGCTCATGCCCACGCAAAATCAAATCTCAAGAAAATTCTACTACAAGCCATTAATTAAGCTGGTTTTGTGAAAAGATTGACCTTTGTATGTATCCACCAGGCCTCACCGTTCAAATCGGTTACTACAACATGTTCAATTAAAACTGTGCATTCCTTTCAAAACTTCTTTCAATCAGTGAGACGTGGCGGTTACGTGCATGGTTTTTTTCCAGGGCACATGCAGAGTCCATGAAATGGAAACTTTTCTTTTGCATAACACACTGCTTTTGAATAATAAGCTTCTTTCATTTTATTAATCTTTCGTGTATTTCCTCTACAATCGTATTCAAGATTCCGGAATTCTTTAGCTCACGTGTTCATGAAGTATATATATATATATCTATATGTATGTGTGTCTGTGTATTCTAAAATGGGAATACGTGGCTACACAGGATTATAATTCCAAGCTCTTTAGCGCTACGCATATGCTTCTGTTAAGGTTGACGGGTGAAATGAAATGATATTAATAGGGACAGGAATATAATTCTTGAACGCATCCTCTTTCGTGCATACGTGACTCTCTCTCTAGGGCTATTCTTTAGCTTTGTGCAGTTTTTAAACTAGTTTTAGTTTCAGGAAGTAGGAGGCATGGAATATGTAAATGGTACTTTTAATTCTTGTGTGGAATTGAAGAGCGAAGAGCAAAGGATTTAATCATTTACATTTATGCTACAAGAGCCAGGAGGGATTCGACTATGAATAAATAAGTAATCATTACAGCTTTCACCGGAGCTTTCACCACATTGACATTGGTTTAAACTTGTAAAGCTGTGATTCCTCTCTTAGGCCCAAACTCTCACTCTCAGCCTACCGCATGAATCTGAATTAAATATTATTCGCACTATTCAGCTCCCATTCGGGGTGGTTGGTAACCCTTTTAAAATATGATTAGAAAGTGGAAAGGGGGAATAAAGAGTAGAAATCGGCTCCGATCCCATTTTCAAATCCTATTTATTTGCTTTGCTAATCATAATCTTCATTTCAAAGACTAACTAATACATACACTCGACTTTCAAATGTTCAAATCCGCTTTGGCTAACAGTACCGTACATGACCGGCCCCACGAATTGAAATTTGAAACACAGTCAAAGTTCAACCTGAGGGTCGTAGCAATTCACCCTGAAAAAAGAAAATCCAACTTTCGGCTGTTACCAGAGAAAAAGCGGCTCAAAGTTGCGATTTTCGCATATAAACATGCTGTAGGGACCGTGTACATAGCATGTGAGTTAACTGCACAGAGATGACATCAACTGATACGTTCGCACAAAGTCATCAGTTAGTACAGGAATATGTAATTAGAGCCCAGTTATCATGTTACCGTTCACATATTATGAAACTTAAGTAACATTTTACCACCGTTGAAGTTTTACTGATATAATATATGGATAGCCCCTAAGGAATTTTTCAAATTTCTCCAGATTTCGGTAAAAGTTGGGTTTCTTTTTTCAGGGTGAATTCCTACGACCCTCAGGTTGAACTTAGACTATGTTTCAAATTTCAATTCGTGGGGCCGGTCATGTACGGTACTGTAAGGTTAGGTGAAAGTTGACTCCAGAGGTAGCAGCTTAGAAGGTTTTCACTGGAGTACTCAAATTGGAATTTTACATGAGGGGCGCAAGGGAAATAGGAGGGTTCATGGTTCGCAGTCAGAATAGGCGCAACAAGAAATGATTAGAAGGTGGGATGGGGGATATATTGGTAGTAATGGGTTCCCTTGATACAAGAGCACAATTAATTAATCGGATCATAATGTTTCTCTGTCCTTGGCAATACTACAAAACTGATTATAGGTTCGTTTTCCTCACTTTGTTTTAACAGCCTATAGGAGTTTGCTACAAAGGGGAAAGGTTTAATTTGGAAGTTGGGAGAAGAAGATTGCGTAGCTCCCTTCTTCCATGAAAATTACTCGGAAAATGGGCATTGAAGCTTGGAATTTCTTCTTCCTTAAAGAAGAGGGTAAAGGCAATGAAACTATTCTTATCGGGAGTTGGTTATTATTCTGCCTTGATTTCTCTTTGATGAGCTTGAAAGATTCGAACTGATAAACTAGCATTTCATTAAAGCATCTTGATGGAAATAAAGGAAATAGGCCGGTGTACCAGAAGAACCAAGTAAATGGAGGAAAGAGGAGAGGGCAGGGAAAATCAATTCGAGATGCTCATTTGAAAATTTTCAAACTTTTTGTTTTCTTCCTCATATTTTCCCTAATCAATTTCGTCATCAGCCTCTCAATCCGTTAGATCAACACGTCATATACCGAAACTTTCCCATCAAGTATTCAGTATTCCTCCCTCATCTTCTTCTTCATCATTGATTCCGTCCACTATTCCCCAAGTCCCTCAATCCCAAGGCCGCAAACATAATTACACTTTCTTAAGTTGGTGGAGAAAATTTGTTTTCGTAGCTTACAACTCTACGTCTTTTGAAGTTATCCATGGGAATGTTCATCAGTCCACTTTGCGTGCATCAGCGTCTATCTCACCTAAGTAGGAGTTGGACGGAAAGTATTTTCTCGGTGTGCGTGTAGAGCTGAAGAAAAAAGCATGGGTATGCAACTGCGGTTGATGGATTTTGCATGGAAATGTAATGACGATACTACTAGGAAGATAGCAAAAGCGGTATTAAATCCTGAACATGGCGCCAGAATGGTTTTCTTTATGCTTCCGCAAGATCCCTCAGTCACCCCATGCATGTGATGTGTGCCACGTGTGTCTTTGGTTATTATAGCAATAGCATTTTTGCCCAAGTTTAGCATGATATTAGGTTTGAAATCATCAATCTCTCTGTTTCTCTTCCAGAGCCGAACGCCCTCGTCACCCAGAATCAGAATGTATCAAGGAAGCCTAACATATCTGCGATTGCAACCCTGGCTGACGACAAAAAGAACACGGATGCAATTACTTTCGTTGTGAGAAGATGTGCACAAAAGCGTTTGCTCCGATCTGGTTGTGTGGTAAGTTAAGTCCAAAGTCTGGATATTTTCTAAATATACACAGTTACTTTCTCCATGGAAACCGGGACGGATAATATTTGTGGCTTTCCTTCCTCCTATTTATCTTTGTTCGTATGACGTCCCCTTGGTTTTCCTTCTAAATGTCAAACTAGCTGCTTCTCTTATATCATTGATCTCATCATTAAAAGCTTTTTACCCGCCTTTCTTCTGTAGCAGAGGATGAATGTGTGGTAGCGTCATCTAGGCTTCCCTACTTAATTATACATTCTTCACAGCTCTCCCTGGAAACATCAATGTCGCTGACTCGTATATGGGAATACAGGATTGGTGTGATTCCAGGACGGAATGCGTATAAAGAGACACTACTTCTTTCCACTCATTGTACTTCCTTGAATGTAAGGTGGAACGTGGGCTGGGAAAAACAAACAGAAACATAAAGAATGTTGCATAAAACCCCATTACAGCCTTCTTGGACCCTAATTAGGAAACTATGACGACGTAGTCCCGCCCGCAGCATGTTATTTGTTTGGAAATTATCCGAAAAAGTACCATGTTTCCTTTGAATTTACTTACTGACGGATTAAAACTTTGCTTAGGTGGTGTGTATAACTGATAACTATCATCTCCATAGAAAGAGGGAGTCAATTTTATACTCAGCTCCGTCCTAATATGAATGACGACAAAGCGTGTCTATTACTCTCATATTCAGAAGCAATACTCAATTCCGTAAAGACAATAAGTAGAAAACTCCCGTAGCTCATAGCAACGCTATGCAGAAGCTAATTACTGGCAAAAGTAAAAATTCTCGAGTAATTCAAGTTGATACCTGGAGAATCAGGACCATGTTTTCCATCCTCCGCTCGTCCTCTGACATGTGCCCTTTGGTATTTGACTTTTGGTATTTCCCCAGGGGTAAATGGGTCATAATGTTTTATAAAATCATATACGAACGCAAAGAATTCCCAGCAGAATAGGATTTCTAGAAAAATATCCGGACGAACATCTTCCTGAAGCCTGAAGTATCTGACATGCATGGAACTCACATTGGTTTTCTCGGAAACTTTTTGTAATTAATGAAATGTTGAGTTCAATTTGTATGAAGTAGTCTGTTTTGTAGGAGATTCACTCCCTTATGAACAAGATTCACTTTGAATGTTGTATGTTGTATTACAACTTGCAATCTTTTCACCAGAAATTTCTTTGAAATCTTGTTTTACTTCCGGATTTTTTTTCTAAAACTTATGGTTCGTGAAAAGTGAAAACACGGAAAGTAATTTGCTTTTGGCTTTAGTCATAGGTTGGTGACTATCATTACTTTTTTTCAAAGCATGTTCTTGTAGGAATTTATTCATTTTCAAATTAGTCTGTAGAACATAGTGTATCTAGAATTTGAAGCATTTTAGGTATATTTCAAATACTTATCAATACTGCCTCCAAACTGACTAAACGCTATCTCCGTTTGTATTCATATCTAGTATTCCATCCAAGACTCTTACAAAACTTTCTCCACTTCTGCATTCTGCTTCGGGAAACCATTAGCCCGAACCCGGACATAAGGATTGTGGAGAAATTTAATATCATCTAGATAGTTCATTGTGTACTGTCTTTCACATAGAAAAGATTACATAATTCTTTTATAAAGGGCCATCACAAAAACCCAGGTCCACAAGAATTTACACACCGACTACAAATGCAAACTGATGCGTCGGTAGTTAAAACTATCCAGTCCGGTTTCCGTCTTGTAAAGTAACTGTTCTCGGTTGTGTGATGTAATTTGTGTTTCATTCCGTGTAAGTTATGATTGAAAAAAGGAAGAAAAGGAAGAAAGCTGTAGTAAAGGTGGAAAGAAATGAATGATTCTTTTGTATGTTTCCAGGTAAAAGAATTTGACAACATGCACGAAAAGGACTGCTATTGTTCTACAGATTATTGTAATGGGATCGTGAATGCTGGAACGTCCGTACAAACGGAAACCCTCGTTTTTGGATCATTTGCCCTCCTATCTTTGATTATAACCAAGGGGCTGGGAAGAAGCTGTCAGTTCTCTGTATATTCGCATCATCCGAAAATGCTGCTCAATAGCTCGTAAATCCTCCTCATGATTGAATACGGATTGGATCCTACCTATAAATTAGCGTTATTATAGGCTATAATAACGCTACAGGGAATGTGAAACGTTCTGAAGAGTAGCGTTTGACGAGAAAGCACATGACTATTTACTCGTTTTGATTTGCTTCTATATTTCATTGCTTTGTATACAAACTGTAGGTTATATGTATGGGGAGGGGTTCTCAACACAGTTATTGTTTTGTTGCAAAGACGGATGTATATTGTCTGATTTGGCTAAGAAAAATGAGTGATTGTCGTATCTACGATTATACAATTAGAAGCTTATACTTCCCATAATCCTGTTTGAAAATTTTAATCAAAAACAAACGAGAGTCCAGTGCCACATAATAACAAAATATCCATAGGCATGAAATAATTCAGAATAAGAGGAGTACGCACAATAAATACGTTTCAAAACGTCCAAATACGATTTGATTCTATGAATCGTATCTGGTTGCTTATATCATGCTTTCTCCAGCTTTCTCGCTTAGCTCATCCTCTATTACAAAGCTTGAGGGTGGATGAGAGGAGAAGGAAGATCAAAGAGATATCTCGAGGAGAAATAGAATTCTTACTTTGGCCATCATTTTCCTCACCAGATAGAAGGAAATCCTACTTGGGAATGCTTAGACTGCAACCAAAATATTGCTTTGAAAATTATCTGTTTATATGAAATATTGAGAGTAACAAAAAGAGAAAAGGATTTGTTTTCTGGTGCTCACTCTCCTCAGTACGACAAAGCTCGCGCAAACATGAGAATAGATGCATATAAATGTAGGGATTAGGAATAGGTTTGCGAGTGATGAAATCAAATGAATGGAATTACAAGTGGTGCCGTCCAGGTTTTGACTACGACAAGAAGCTTTCCCTATTTTCCCAAGTCCTTCCCGCCCAGCCACCTAGGACCAAGAGGTAAAGAATAGAGAGAATGGATAATGCATGAACCTGTCTTTGCAAAGATTCAGAGATAACAGCTCCCAGCTCTCCTCCTTATTACCCTCCTCTCCAGGACGTATATGTGTGTGATTCAAGCTGGTTTTAGGAAACACTTGCAGAATGCAAGCAGAATAGATGAAGATAAAGTCAAGAGAAAGCAACTATCAAGTGGGAACTGCAACATGCATGCAAGTACATACACGATTTTCCAAACCTAGTTACCAGACTGGATAACAAGGTTTCCCTCAAGGAGCCACATATGAATATCTATAGATTGAATTCAATCAGCTATCCGTTTCCGTCTCTCCCGTCACTTTAAACCTTATCTCCGACCTATTTCTTCTTGGTCCCCGGAAAACGTGTCCTCCTGTCTCCTCCAATAAATAGAATAGTACAGAGGGAAGAGATGATGATAGCTTAAATCGGAGATATTCTGGAATATTGTGCAATCCCTCTCACTATTTCCTCCTCGTGAGAAAACTTACTCCCTTCCAGCCGACTGTTCGTTAGTAGATTTCTAGAAGGAGTCTGAACAACAAACAAAATACTTGCATCATCGCCCCATATCAATTCTCTTGCATGGACATGCCTCTTCTCATGGACTACCGGATCCACAGATACTACTGATGTCATATCAAGAGCATGCATGAAAAGATAGGGCTTTTCGTTAACTAGGATTGAAAAGCTCAATGAAGCGATCTTTGAGCGAGATTCCGAGGGGCAAAGGCGAAGCCGAGATACCCATGCTAATTTTGCTAGTTACGACTACGACTTGTATTTATTTGCATTGGCAAACTTTAATGGTTGTCCATGTTATCCATATGAAGCCCGGTTAGTTGGAAGGGAGTTTGTTGAAGAGAGTTGGCTGGGCTCAAAGTTTAGTTATGAGAGGTAGGTAGGGTAGGCGTAAACCTAATACTCATAGAGTGTAATCTCTGCTTTCCTCGCGTGAAACCATTACTTTCTTATTTGTAGCCACCTCCTGTTGTATTTGGTAATTTCCAAAAAGCTCTGCTTTCCTCAATTTTGTTCCTAACTATGCGCTGGAAGGCGGGAGTTAAACCACACAACCGGTTCTGAGATCACGGCCACATTTCACTCTTCCCAGACATTATTGTCCGCGCTTCTTTGATTCCAAAACTTTCTTCCCCAGCTCCGTTCACCGCAACTTCTCCGGTATCCTCAAATAGAAACTTTCTCCTCGCTAACTTTTCCTATAAGCAATTCTGCACATAAACACGGAATCTCTGGGTTTAAACAGTAAACACGGATAGAAATAGAAAGTCCATATTTGATAGTTTTCTCCCCCAGAACGCTAGACGCTGCTATATACACACCTAGCTCTACTCTGGCTACATCATATTCCAGTTTAGCGAAAATATTTGACTGGAAACTGAGGTGGTTTAAGAGAAAGTGAGGAGCGTCATAAAGTTTTGTTTCTTCCGAATAGATAGTATTTTCCAAGTATTGAAATGTTTAATTACTGACCCACTTTTCTTTGTGATATATCTATGTAATGTCGAAATATAATTAAAACTTGCCACCAATTCCTTCTGTATTGCTCGGAGTCTCGCTGAGTTTTCCCATAAAGAGGGGTTCATGCTATGATTTTCTTGCTGAATGTTAAGAAGAGGCGTACGAATTTTCTACTTTCTCTCAGCTTCTCGTATGTGTTTTGCTACCATATTGTAATATATAGTAAAAACATCTGTATCGTCTTAAAGCTAATTCAAAGTTTTTATTTAAGGACATGAATGTGACTAAGTTAATTACATGTATGGTGTATGAATATCATTAATTTTTCTTACTTCTATTGCTCTTATTGTGTGGGATAATTGTATTCAGTTTTTGATGACTCTACTAATCTGAAACGTTGTTTTGTTCTAGTCAAAGGAAAAACTGGTGCTAGGATTCTTTCATTCCTTGAAACTGCTTCGTATCGTAACTCAAAATGTTTGTCTATAAATAATATACGGGCCGTGAAATAATTCAAAAGAAACAAGCATCTGTAGGTGTACAATAACTATTGAGACGAGATAAAATGTACATAAACATGAAAATATATTTTGCTGTACATAAAGCTATCCACATTTGACATTGTAAGGAGTCTGACTTGATTTGGTTGTGTAATGTAATAAATAGGCATTTAAGATTAAATACATTACACTCAGAGTTAATAGGGTAGCGAGCATAAAATATTTGGGAATGTGTAGCAAACAAAGCTTAAATGTAGGTTTAAAACTACTACTTCCGTATATACACGAGAAGAATTTAGTTACTAAACAAAAGTATAAGCTAATTAAATTTAAAAACTAAGCATGTAAATTTCTATTTCGCTAGCTATAGAGGCTAGGATGATCGCTTAGAGTGGTGATAGTTGAGTAAATATCTTGTTCTGTTGTACTTATTCGTGAGAGTGTTTACAAAAGTTTAGTCGGTCTGGAGAGGAAGGATGACAAGTTTAATAAAATAAACTGGTATATTATGCAAAGGATTGTTAAGTCATGGCTGCGAAGACATTTAGCTTTATCCTCACAAATATTTGATTTAACGTCACCCATCATCATAAGTTTATAGATTTCTACACCCTGAATCGGAGGTGATAAAACAAAAAATAAGAGCTTTATCCTAAGCCTCCTCCTTCCGTAAATCCCAAATTGATATCTACCTATATTCTGTTATAAATATCCATCTGGGAACATGGATGCTTGCGTGGCGAACTACTCCGGGTGAGGCAAGAGCCAAGAGAAATGACTTTCTCTCCGCTTTCTCTCTATCACTGGTAATTCATGTGGAACGAGGAAATAAAACAAGGAATTATGAGATTCATAAAAATTCCAGCAGTAAATCTTTTCGGATTAGCCCGGCTTTGGTCTCCCTTTTTATACGTCTCTCGTGTCTTTTGCTTTCTCCGGCATACAGATTTCAGGAGGCAGTTTCCTCAACTGAATTTGAGCTCTACTTTAGTTGGTTTCTAAATAGTTGTTTGGCGGGACCGCCTACGCTTTCACCCCACTTTCCAAAATGACCCACAGATCTGGCGCCTTTTCCCCTATCCTTCTTTCTCTTTTCTCGCTTCATCTCTCGTATTTCGTGGAATTTCCAGGAGAATCTTCCTGCCAAATCCCAGCCGGGCCCACGTCCAGCTTTTATTTAATAGACAAGCTTGTGTACATGCAGAAACAAGTGTAGAAACTCCTCTGCGGTTCAAGCTAAGCTCGAGCTTTTATCCACTGTCCTCGCAAAAGGTTAGCTGGGGATTATGTTCCAGTTTGCTAAGCAAATGAGTTTCTCCGGGACATGGATAGAAATTCTATCATAGCATCATAGAATAATACAAAGTGTAGTTTATGCAACTGTCTGTCTATCTAGCTCTACAGCTTAGCTGTAACAGCTATCTCTGTCGTCCTGGAATATAGTCTCCCATTTCAATCTTCCCACAAAAAGAAATCAAAATAAAAACAGAGATAAGCTAATATACATTTCAGACTGCGGAGCTAAACGTAACCAACTCTAGAGGAAGGATAAAATCTAAACTGCATGTCTATTGACAAGGCCTTTGTAGAATGATACAATAAAGTTTTCAGGCTACCGCGGATACTTGTGTTATGCCAGACTGGAAGCTTTACAAAGCTAGGATACTTGAAAACAAACAAGATTTGGATTGGTAAAAAAAGGTTTTACCAAAGGGCTGGTCTGGTAGGGCGTGATGGAATAATAGGAGTGATAGAATATTGAGGTTCAGGAGAGTACCTCGAATGGATTTTCATGTAAATTCCTCCCAAAATTTTTATCTTTCTTTTGGAATCCAGCCATGAGAAGATTAGGAATGGCGGCTATATCTCTTCCCAAATGCCTCCTCAGCCGCCTCTAGCTTCTCACCAGAAGACAAACCTAGAAAATTAAACTACCATGGGTCCCCCTTAAATTACACATGGCCTTCACTGGAACCGATTTGAGGCTCTGCTAATGCGCTTCTCATATTTGGGCTCGGTACTTAGCCGAAAGGATCCCAGTAACACTAAAAGGAGTTTGATTCTGATGTACACGGTAGGCTAGAAATCGCGGTATAACATATACGCATAATACGGAAATGCAGATTCTCAAAATCAGAAGCGGGAAGCTGGTTGTTAAATCCGGACTTGGATTTGGAATGTGCAAAGAACTAATGCCTGCATAACTAATCTCTAGGAGGATTTTACAATAAAATGATTCTCCATTTAGCGATTGGATATTGAAAGGCTCAGCTTGTATATTTGAAAGGATTTTAATCAATTAGAGAGAACAGTCTTTCTCTTGTACAGCTGCCATCTTTCATTCTCACCAAGCTAAACGTAATTAGCTACCTTGCCAACCGGAAAAGATAGTAGAGAAGAGAAGTACTTGCAAACATTTTTACGACCTTTACGGTTCTAAATTAGCCCATTACCCAAATTTATTATTAGTTAACGGACAAGTGAGTCATTTCCTCAGGAAGCACGATTAGACTTTCAACAACCTTAGTTCCTTCTTTCCGAGCCACAACATATACCTGAACTGCATTACAACGTGATCTGAGGAAGATGAAGACTTTCTCTTTGGGTGAATCATGCGAAAATACTCTACAGCATTTTCACCACTTCCAACTTTCACTTCCTACACGAGCTCCGTCTAGCGGATGAGAGAAAAACTACAAAGGAACTTTCGCGAGACCACACCAAGGCGCGGCCGCCAGGAAGACGCAGTGTGTACGCTAGTGTTCCTCAGACTCTGACATGAGGGAAACCTAGGACCATCCATCCGTTTATGAAACGTTTAGCCGATCACACGAAAATTAAAATATCCCTAATCAAGTTTTCAAAGTCCCTAGTTTGCAATCCACATAAAGCAAATAACTGTAATTTGTTGTTATCCGAGTTCGCGTATCGTTTTCTTCTTCGGATTTTCCTTATCTCTTTATGGAATACAATCGCAAAAGCTCAAAATGACAAATTATGTTAATGAGGTTCTTAAGTCTTGGGTTCATCGTTCCGGTAAAGTATAGTTTTATCTCTACGTGGTTTTTGTCACATCCCCGCAACTATTACCTTTTGAGCTTCCTTCCCTAATTTAAAATAATATGACCTTTTTATAATGTATATATGCCTTTTTAGCCTTATATTCTCATCCACTCCGCTACTAATGAGAACCAAACAACAAAACTGTTTGTCCGAGGGCGATTGAGGTTCATTTCGCCGATTACTAAGAAGCTGTGACGTTTAACCTCTGATTTAAACATTCTATCTGCTTGAGCGTGAATGTAACACATCCTCTTGTTGGTAAAATTAATCTCTGAGCTTTGCTTGCCGGGAAAGATTAAATGAAAAAGAATGAATAATATGATGACTATTGTAATTTGATATAAAATTAAAATCCTTCCCCAACTAAAACCACATCTTCCTCTTCTCCTTCTTGCCACAAATGTTTAAGACAGGAGCAACAAAATATTATTCACACCCTTACGTCATCTCAATCGTAATCCCAGATTCAGAAAAAGGAATAAAACTTGCAAAGAGGCCAGTCCAAGCGTTGAGCACAGGCAGAGAATCTACATACGCACTCCATCCTGATTCACAATCGGTATCTATCAAAGTGAGCATTAATCATCTTGATGGTCGGATTCAATCGCTACGTGAGTCAGCTTACTTCTCAAGTTAGTTCTCTCTACCCATAACTTGTGCCTTGTTGACGGCAAGATGAGTGATGTGAGGATCCTGTATCATTCAAGTATAGCATCTTCTCAGTTGTTTAACAATAAGTTGACCGCTATTTTAGTTGACTTGTCAGTACTAAAAGATGTAACTTTGAACTTAGCACAAGCCACATTGAAATGACTGCGTGCGAACGTACAGTATCATCCCACAACTGTTCAAACCCTTCTCCTCTTCCCTCAAGTCAAATTACGACTTGCTCTGACAATGCAGCAAATGCCAAGGATGCCAAGAAATACATACATTTGGAATAAATGAATTAAAATCATCTGATCACTACACCGATCTCCAGAAGTGTAAACTAGCGGAGGGATTACTATTTGCATGAACTTGTCCAAGCTCCTCCTCTTCAGGTTGCAGTATTTAAAGGGTTTTGCAAAACTTGAAACATTAGAAAGGACTATTTCTTGAGATTTGTTCTTTCTAGCTGCAAGGTTTATTAAAATGATCCAAGTTTAATAGTCAAGTATCTTAAATTCTACGGATGATGATGAAAGGTATGATACCCTGTAACTTGTACTGTTTTATTCCAACTTGCCTGAATAGCTCCTCAAGATGACATCCAGTGAAACGCTCCATGTTCGCCTCAAGAAATCAAAGCCTTGGCTTGACCATAAAAAATAGACTGGTTCCGTCATGTACATACCTGTAAGGACAGGGCCCTTGTCTCCATTTTATCCGGTGAGTAATACCAAGGGAAGGGACAAAACCCTTGTAGTTCTTAAAACCATCACAGGTTTTGTTGATATCCTTTGGGATGGATGCATACTGACAGGATAATGCATGTGAAACAAAAGAAATATAATAGCTTCCTTTATTTTTCGCTACGCTTCTGTCTTGATGAATACAAGCCGGACCTGACTATTACTCCGTCACTCATCCCACAATCACTTTTGTAGGAACAAGTCCTTAAAGTTGGTGTACGAGTAACCTTGAATAGGGAAGAGAGATTTGGATGAATCCTTCTGTTTCTTCCTTTCCTTCGAAACTCCCAAACAAGGAGAAGATCCAAAATAGGTAGAGGGGGACGACGGAAGGGTAAGAAAAGAAGTGGAGGGAATATCAAATATGGGTGGGCATAAGCTACAAGGGAATGTTTAGCAGTTAGCATGAGGACAAGAAAAGATTGATTGGGACAACCAGGAAGAAAAGAGATTTAAAGACCTCTTTAAAACTATATATGCTAATAACCCCGCTTTGAGCCCTTCCATAAGATAGCGGACCCAGAGACTCACAAGTGGTAGAGCT
Organism: Sminthurides aquaticus; assembly: GCA_906901655.1. Lineage (NCBI taxonomy): Eukaryota > Metazoa > Arthropoda > Collembola > Symphypleona > Sminthurididae > Sminthurides > Sminthurides aquaticus. The sequence continues at coordinate 4,054,921 of CAJQTT010000001.1, forward strand.
AGCATACATGCTCTGTAATTCTCCTCAGAGTTTTAAAAGTCTCAAGCTCAGTCAGCGCAAATGACGGAAGAATAAAGGACAAATGGTGTTGATGACTAACACTCAAGCTTAAACGTATATCATTGATCCAAAAGAAGGACAGAGACTGAGGGTAAGGAAAGCTTGTTCCAGATTTAAAGTGACTCAAAACACAAAAGATTTACCTTTTACCGCTTCAATGGGTTCCAAAATGCTACACGCTTTACTTGAGCCTACCAAATATGCATTGTAGTCTTGCTCACCATCATCACTCGGAGAAACCTTGACCACAAAGCCCACCGCCCCCATCATTCTTGTAATGCAAGTTACAGAGGAGAAGGAAGTAGTGCTGTTGGGTGGGACGAGGGTTTAAAACTTTAAAAGCTGGCCCTGCGTATACTTTCAGCCCTTTCTTTCATATTCTCTAGCCTGGAAAGCAGAGGGTCAATTCCCTCGGGCCTTAGCCTAAATGTACCCTGAATATTTGAGGGATTATCGTGGTGAAGTATGAAAGATGCGTGTGTTGTGTTTAGACAAGTTTCTGAATTCTACATTAGTATTCTACTCCAGTTTTCAAGGCTTGAAATAAACAAGGCAAGGCCGGGATGCTTACAAAGGTCAGCTTTGTGTACATTTCCTTCTCAAAGTCATCCGTCTGTCTAATCTCATGGAACTGGACATTGAGCGTCTCCATGACTCCAATGTTCTGTATGCTGAATAAATTAATTACAACGTTTCACCATGTATATAAACGTTTTTCTGGGTATTTCCGAAATATCCCGAAACGTTTACAGACAAGCTCCTACGCATTTTCTTTCTTATACAGCAGGACAATGGCCTCGGAAGGGATATCAGAGCAATTTGGACTCGAATATGCATGGAAGGCCTCGCTAGAACGCTGCGATATATCCTTGGTTCACCACGATCCGCTGTAAATGATACAAAGGATGGATATTGAAGGAGCATAGGTGGAGACAGGGGATACTTTAAGGAGGATTTTGTAATTTGAGAACAAGTGGGAAGTGTGTAACCTTCTCAAATTTTTGAATTCCTTGGAGCTGGAAGCTCACAAGTCAGAATCAGAAGCCAATATGTCGGAATAATTATAGGCAGTAATTCAGGCCTACGTGGCGTCGGATTCATAGTTGAGTTGAGGGGGATGACGGCTAGGAAAATAATTCTCGAGTCATTCGACGAAGATAAAGAGATGGACATATTGCTATGGGATTCGCTTCCTTGATTGTCTCTGCGTGCATCTCATATATAAATGGTTAACAATGTGAATGGGCTCTGCCTGCATTCAAAGCAAATTACGTCAAGTACTACGTGCTTTTATAACGCAAATCCTCGTAAGTTATGCATTGTGATAAGATTAAGGATTTAGGATAGGATTTTGTTCTGCTTGCGGTTGGAGGAGATGGACGGGTGATGCATTGTAATTTTATCCGGGAGAGATGATTACCGCAATAGGTAGTAGAAGGATGATGGATGAGATTTGTGTAAACCACAGGAGTGGTTAACTTCACATTTGCTTTTCTCGTGGACAATGAGCTTGAGGTGGTGGTTGCTTCTCTTTTGGTTTCTGGATGCCATTATGGAATGGCTTGGCAATTCTACAACTTTGTCTATACTTTGCTGTGTTTCTTGTGTGCTATTCCAGGTGTATTTGACATTTGACGCACGAGATTACAGGGGTTTACAGCGCTCATCAAATGCTTATTTCTTATTAGCCGACGAACGTAAGCCAATGCTACGCAGGACTTGATCCTTATCTATATGTATATACGAACTTATAAAACTGGTTGTGAGGGTAGCCGCAAATGATTGAACTGTTGTGAATGGGTTATGCGTTGATGGATAAGGGTTGCGGAAGGGGTTTCTATAACTTTGCTTATTAGCTGATAAGTGATTTCTCATCATTCCCTTGTCTCGTACCCACTTGCCTCAACGCCAAACGCAGATCAATCATCTCTGAAAACATTCATGAACTGAGGAAAGGATGGCAAACGGCAAACTCTCTTCTTCTCTTTGCTTGTGGGATTAGGTTCAATTTTGACGTCGAGTTTGAAAAATAGGGGAGATTCACAGTTCATGCATTATTATCTTGTGGCAACAGAAGGTTACGGTCTCGTGTTAATAGATTTGTAAACGAACTTACGAGAGAGAGACAAATTATGAGAGGAGTAAAATCCCAGGAACACGTCATGGTAAACTCAACGTGAAGACGCTAAGTATGATGAAGATTGTTTTCCCAAGATGACAACTCCCCGCCCGGCTCGTTATCACCACTACTAATACTAACCGCAAGCATAATTACGGTTACCAGGCTTAGTTATATCTCATCACCCCTCCTCTCACCACTAATTGCACTAACCCTATTCGCGCTCTCATTTTGGCATTACACCATGCATAACATGGTTGACTCAGTCCAGTTTGCAGGAAGCTTTTTCTATGAAGCGGGACTTGATTTAGCAGAAGTGGTTTGCGGATAAAGCGGGCACATCCTGGTCCATGCGGACTAATTACTTGACGAGGAGATGATATGTTGTTGTGCGTGCGGTGGAAGGAAGAAGATTGATTGACACCTGATGTATGTAGAGATTGGCGATTGAAAGGGGGAGCGGGTAGTATTTTTTACGCGAGTCCTTCCATCTAGGAATATCTTTGGCCTAGGAAGGGAACAAGTCAAAAGACATGAAAGAAGCTCCTCCCGCCTCCGTTTATCTGGGAGAGTGAGTGAGTGACTGAATGACTGGAGGAGATTATTATCTTGTGGATTGTTTGACAAAAGAAAACAAACAGCGACTATATACTATTTTCATCACGTCACGTCTCCTCTTATTCCTCATTCTCGTCTGTGGAGTAGTCAGCGGATTGGGTTGTCTCTGAATCTATCTTTTTGGCAAAAAGCCCCCCTGAGAAAGGAGAAGACTAATTAGCAGATGTGAACAAGTAGAGATGGGCTTCCCACTTGCTGGATTTTTGAGAGAATGTCACACTCGGTAGCGCATTGGCACGAGGATTATCTTATATATGTATGCTGGCTCGAAAAAAAACTCTTTTTATCGAGTTTCATACTTCCGTCTGCTTCCTATTGCCTATTCCCTCATTCCCGATTCCAACCAAGCATGATGTACACCACTTGGCTATCATGCTTGTACATCTTCTTGACTAAACAAATTTGAGTTTCATCCTTATCCTTCTTAAAGTCGTCGTCGTCGTCGTCCTGTAACCGTCCCACCGCATCCTTCCTCCAAAACAAACAAAGGATTGGAATTGATTGAAAATCTTATGCTTTAAGTGATTTGTAGACAATTTGCACTCCTTGTCACGCACCGTTTCACTTCCTGCCTCCTCCTTCCCGAGCTTCATTCTCCTCCATGCCTGCCCATCCGACTCTATGTTGCTCTCTTTTTCAATTTACACCGGCGGCTCGGATTATCCCATCCGCGGAAACATAGATAGACATGACTCATGACACAACCCGCTACTCCTGCACTCCTACGCTTTTATAGTAATCCCACTACTTTTGACTTGATTCCACACGCTTGCTTGGGATTCAATGAAGTTACTCCAATTCCTACGGTATCACCCTTATAACATACCTTAAACGCCGGAAGCGATAGCCAAGCAATGAAGGTGGGTGCAATACAGTTGTTTTAGAGCAGATAGAGCATCATTGTCTTTGGTCATACAAAATGAGGCCTAAGTTTTACAGAAACGGTTTCCGTGACAGCTGCGTGAAATTTTGCGAATTCATTCCGTTAATCTCGTCACAGCCTGAGGCAAGGAGGCTGCCCTGAGGAGATACGCAAATAACTCAGCTTTGTCTACTAGTGAGCAGCGCGTTCGTTACCTCAAAAAATCTTTACCGACGACACAAGGTAAAAGTAAGGAAATACTTTGTATTTTTACGGGTACATGTTTGCAGTCGTATGAAGAAGCCAAGTTGTCGTTAAGAAATACGTTTAGACGGGAGTATCAAGATAAGATGCTTATAAATACAATATGTAGCTGTAGGACGTAGGGTTCTGGTAAAACGCGTGTCTTGCACTTCCGGTACAATTCCCAGGCATCCCCGAATGACGCAGACGGCGTACGCTGTTCTACTCTTGTTATGATGGTGGGAAGGAAGGAATGCCACTTTTAATAGTTGAGGAGCGTGTGCGTGTGTGTGAATGTGTGATATTTATGATTTCGCCACGTGCATCATCCGCACCTTGGTTTTGAGAGATTGTTCCGCAATTCAGGATTCGGGAAAACGTGAGTTGGCAGGAATGGCTGCCACGTATGGGGTAATTCAAGTTGGGCAAAAAGACAAGATAGGATGCAGTTGACATTGTCTTCCCTATGGCTTCTACCCGTCCCTCTCCTCCGCAGGTGTTTGCGCGTTTATTTACTGCACCAGTCAATGCTGAACTGTATGTGATATGTGTGGAAAGTTGAAGGATGAGTCATGCTACCAAAGAAGAAGATGGGCTTTGCTAATTAGCCAATTCTCATTTGTCACACTATCCTCACGCCAAGAAGGGCAGACGCCCGTGAGAGGATGCTACTAAATTATTGTGCATTTAGCCATCATCATCCCACACAAACATTGCCCGCTCACTCGACTTAAAGCTCTGTACATTCTTCATTACCGAGAGGATTTAAATCTTCTCATTTTGACGCTTCCGCACGTTATTCGCCTTATCATGCCATTGCATCTGCCCTCCTATCAGGGCTATTCGTTTTCTTATTTGGTCATACAAGATCTTTGGTAAAGAGGTTTAGAGGAAAGGCAGCCCTTGTTTGTTAGAAACTCCTGCCCATTGCCTTTCTCTAGCTTCGCCTAATTGCCTGCCAATACACCAACATGGAATTTTACGGAATGGCCTAGTAGTGTCACAATAATTATCTCATCTTTTCTCACTCACCATCAAAGCAAGCCATGGCTTTACGAGTTTTTCTCAAAATATTTTAAACGGGGATTGAGAAAGTGGTTACTTCGTGTACTAATACGTCAAAGGCCATAGCCGTGTCGTAGTATAATTTCCTTTTTGCGTGTGTCCTCTTCCCTAGAGTGACGGCGGAGAATAGCGCCCTCTACCAACCTCCTCGGCTCTTACCCCAAAAATGTTAGATACAAAAAGGTATTCCCAAAAGCATTCGCGTCCTTTTGGGTTTGGGGAAGCCAGGAAAGTTTGAAATTGATTATTTGCAAACCACCATTAGCCTCATTGGGAACTTGGAATAAAAGAGGATGATAGGCAACAGCAGTGAACACAGTGAAGTTAGTACAGTCAGTACAGTGTGTCTTATGATGCGAAATCCTTTCAGGAACAGACAGGAGCTTCATCCGCTTGCTCTACCGTCTTGTATGATGCGCCCGGAGATTTGGAACTAGGAATTACGGGATGGGGAAACGTGTAGATTTATCATGGTTACAAATTGAATAATTCCACGTTTCTCTCTAAGTAATCTATCTGATCCTACCGACCGACCGCGTACTCCCTAGTCTACCGCCCACAAGTAACATTTTTCCTTCCGCCTTTACCAAATGCCAAAAGTCTCCTACACGCTTTATATAAATTCTTCAAATTCATAATGACATGCTTTTTGGAAGACGGACAAAGTCTGTGTGTGAGGGCAGGCGTTCTAGACGCTTGGCGTAGGAAAATAGACACGTCTCTATGAGCGTGCAGTAAATCAGTTCACACAAGTTTCTATATATAATTATTATCGGCTTTTTAGCCTCTTCTCTGACTATCTAAAAGAGTCTTAAAACAATCATTTACTACTAGCAGTCGATATCCTTTAGCTCATTCGTCTCTTCTCAAGGATTTCTCCTTGCAATTATTTCTTGTCTCTCTCTCTCTCTTTTCTTTGCTTCTTGTACTTGTTTCTTCTTTATCCCTCCCTCTCTCTTCTTCACTTGCATTCAACTATAATTCAAATTAATTCAATGATGGTTATCGGCTTCATCATTTCCATCCAATGATTCAATCCAAGAAGAAAGAAGAAGGAAGAGAGGGGGAGAAGAGGTTAAGAAACTTGTAACGGCTGTCATCCCATCCCAAGGACTCTGTGCAGTAAAGAAGAAGAGTTTGTAGTTAAGCTCTGTGTCCCTACTCTGAGGAGTTTAATTTTCGCAACGTCAAAAGAAATGCCCTTTTCCTTGTCTCTATTGGATGAGTTAACGGTAGTAGTGGAAGTGGATGAAGAGGGGTGGGGGTAGAAATGTTGTAGGTTAGGTAAAAGAAACTACTAGTCCAAGAATTTTTTCATCCTCGTTTTTTTCATCCATCAATCCCTATCATGATCAACATGAACGCATGTGCTTCTCATGTGCGAAAGGAGGCGAAATCATCATCATCTTCATCCTTGAATTCAATCTTCATCCTGAGATATTGATGCGTAAAGTGCGTCATGAAAGACCCACGCACGCACAATACCCCCTCCCACCTCCACTTCCTTCGTCCTACATCCCGAAACCATAAAATATATACACAACCTCGTAGTCGGAAGCCACCCGCATCCTTCCCCCGTATTCCACCTTATCCATGTGAGCAACACATCCCATGCGAACACTGAATGACCCTTTCTAATCCAATGTTCCCGGAATTCTTTCTCACTTTGACCTCATCATACATTCCTTGTGAAGGGGAGACTGTTTCATTTATTGATTTATTGCCTACCTGAGTCTACTAAAATGGTAACTTATAACAGGATAAAACGTCTGCTATGTAAATCTCGCTAAAATCGCTTGAAAATTAAAATATCTTGGTCACCCCAAGGATCCTCTAAAAGCGATTCGTCCAAAAGATGGACCGATTAAATACAAGAATCTTACAAGACATTAACTGCAGAACTGTGTCCACACTGATGAATCCATGCCATGATTAGTACTAGTGAAAACTGAGTAGCTTGAAAAACATAAATAAATTGTGTTTAAACTCGACAACATCGGATTTGTGAAATGGTAATCCAATTATGGTGATTCAACAGGACTCCAGAGGGCGCTCTCGTTCATTCCAGCGGGCATCGTCAGCACATAATTCTGGAAGCATGAATTTCCGTGTGATTTTAAACAATGTAATAAAGTATTATTTGTACAATTTATTATTAAGTGGTGTGATGAGGGAGGTCGATGAAATGGTTTATTGCTAAGATGGGCGCGGTATTTTTTATTAAATGTGCACTGTTGACGCGTTTTTGGCGTTCAACGACTTTTATGGCTACTTTACAGTGCGGCTCACGCTCCGGTAACTTGTGATGACGGACGGGTGGATGCATCCTGTCTCGATATACCGGTCACCCAACTGCTCTCCAAAGATTTGTTTGAGAGGACTTGGGGAAGGATCATCCGCAGGGTACGTGTGAAGTAATTCGGGGATAAAGGGAGTAGCTCGTCCAGGGGTTTTAGATGGTGGAGGGATGAGGTAGACTTGGAAATGAATGGAAGGATAGCAATGGTCGGGGATTTAAAGGGAAAGGGTTTGAGAGAGCATCTATGAGTCCTTTCAGTCAGTCTCCTCCACCATGCAGGCTATTAAATTACACTGGGAGTGCATAAAGGATTGAAGGTAATGAAGGAATACAGGCAAAGACCGTTATAAGGAAGGGAAGAGGAGTGTATGAAGAGTGGAATGGTGTATAGTGTATGTTGTTTAGAATTTGGAGGATGAGTGTGTATGTGTGTGTTTTAGTGAAATGTGCAGTTCTCACTCTCTCTCAGATGCTCGTCTTCATTCACACTATTCAGACACATTCCTCTTTCGTAAATTGCTATCTTGTTCATCTAAATGTGTAATAGTGTCAGTGTCCCGTCTCTTGTACTCGTGTCTTGTTTATCTTACAAATTATATCTAAGTGAAAATAAACTCAATCCTTCAAAATTAATATTTTCCCAAGTCTATTAACTAAGACTAATTACAGTTAAATCCTCATCTGTACTCTCCTCCACTTGTTCTCGAGTGAAAAGTCAAGAAAATTTCCTTCCCACCCAACCACAACAGATCATCATCAGCATCCGCCTCTTTTTTTACTCTGCACTACATGTAATCTATACGTGCTGTAGAAGAGGATTCTATATATTTTCGTGGACGTGAAATTGACGTTCAGAGTGTCAAATTGTGAATTTTCGCTAAGGCGATCTGGCTTACTGGCCCATGTTAAATTGGATTTAACTTGAATGATAACCCATTATATACTCCACGGACTGCCACCAACCCTTAGAGTCCGCTACCAGTACCGCCTGTCCATTTCTCATTACCGAGCCAATTAGGAATTTTATTTCACAATTGTGGGCGTTGGAGTGGATTGACTGACGCGAAGCTTTGGCGGTGGAGGATTTTCTGTACTTTCCGAAAAAGTTACGACACGACGACCTAAATAGTTTAAACGAATCCACGACAGTTTGACTTACGTAGGATAATTCTTGCAGAGCCACTAAGTTTACTTAATGTATGCAATCATTGCCCTCCCCAAGAGTTAATCAATGTAGAATGGAATAACTGAATCAGGTTATCCGAGGGTTTGTTTTTATGTATACATGTATTCGTATTCGATCTTCAACTTGCACTAGTCCGGTTGTACGAGCACTTGTCCGGATTCTAGCCCAGCAAAGCTTAAAAAATATATACGATACTGTTTAGAGCTGGGTGGTTGAGCAAAATACCGAGTAGGAAAAGCTTACGATTTATTGAAAATCAAGTTCAAAATAATATTATAGAGCATTAATTCCGTTCCTCTCGCTGCAACTAAGTTTTTAGCAAGTTACGGTATACTGCATAACTCTGGTAGAATTTTTCAAAGCTAGGTCAGGTTAAGCCGGTTTAATAAGTTATTACCAGAATTAGCGTGTGTTCATCTCGGATAGGCAGGCTGATGAAACCCGATTTTAGGAGTCTATTATTCATTGTTGACGGTGCAGCCAAGATTCAAGGCTTTTTCTTAAGGCTTTTATATATTTTTTAATATTTGATGTTAAGCGTATTATTTATTGTTAAAATTAATTTATTTTCAACCCAGTAGCTTAGCTACTAGCCGCATAATAGTGTACGCACGTAAGTTACAATAGGACAAGCCAATAATCTTGGATTGAAAGATCTTGGGTATTAGGAAGGATAAAGTGGGACTAGCTTATTCCATAGTATGTTGGACTAAACTGTGGATGTCCAGTTGGATTGGAATGTCAACGGTTTCACAGGTGAGAATCAATAGCCTTTTGTTTGACATTGCTCTAGTTAGATTATTTATCCTGAATGTGTGTGAGAGGTAGAATAACATGCTATGTATGCGGAGCCGGCACATCACATTCTTGATTCCATATTTGTTTTCATCAGTTTTCTCAATCAGTGGAGGTCATATGTAGAGTCGTCTCCGGAGGAGCAATTAGATTGTCCTTTTGTTTGCTTCGGGGGGTGTATTAATATGTGTGTAGCCCTCTGGTCTGGATAGTGTGTGTATATACATTTTGTTAGTGACCTGTGTTCCACTCCACTCCTGACTGTAATTCAATCGCTTCTAGCTCTTAGACTTTGTTTGATTCAAGATGGGGGGAGTGTATGCGTTCTGTTCTATGTTGTAATGTGGAGGGTAGCTATGTGTGAACTTAATGGTTCTTGTCGTGTTATCCATACAAGAATTGTTTTTATCGTTGGTTTATTTTTACAGGGATGGAAGGGATATCGTCGTGGACGCGCATCCTAGTTTAATAAGATTTGTGCTTGTATGCTCATCAAGTCAAGACATCTGGGGCTGGAAGTCATCCTTTGCAGCCCTGCTCATTCTGAAAGGATATCAATTGTAAGGATTCAGTGAATAGATGGGAAGAATTGTGTACCCTCAAAGAAGAAGCAGCATTGAAGATACTGGGAAGAGAATAAATATCGTGTCGTGACAATGGGGTGTGAACGAGTCAGTGTGTGTCTTATGGTGCAATGATATTAATAAACAAGCTGGAGAAGCCATGTAAGACGACTGTGACGAGGAGACATCAGGATGTGAACATGAATCTGGATCTTTGCTACTGTCAGCTTCTGGATAGTTGACTCGATTGTCTTGGCAACATATTTCACAATGCTATGCCTACGGCCAGGATAACTGTATTAATTTCTTCAATTATCATGTCTATTTAAAACTGGAAGGTGCTCTGTAACGTAGATCACTACTTGTTCAATCGTCTCGGCTCACAGTCACAAAGTGAACCAGATACTGTTTCCAGGCAACCATGAAAAGGATTTGATGCGATCATCCTTTGAAAAATATTCCACATCCCTTCTAGTTCTCATTCCGAACAAATGAAGAGTTGACAACGTGATCGCCGGATACATCGCTGTCGTTTCCGTGCTGTAGATTTAGTGTGTAGGTTCTTAGTGTGTAGATCAGTGATAAAAGTGACTTTTCGTAAGTATATATCCAAAACTAGTTTAACTCATCTTTCTGGGAAGTTTGGATTGATTGGTTGGTGTGATTGTGAAACGTTCTACAGTTTTTGTAAAGTGACAAATCCGCAATGTATATGCAGTGAAATGCTGTAGTGACAGAAGTATCGGATTGCAGTTACATATTCCTGGTAAGTTCGGCGTTCAGCTCCTAACGAATATATAGTAGCAAATAATCTGGAACGTTCCATGTGCATTAAGTAGCCTAGGGGGGGGGCCTTCCCGGTTTGATCACCCCACCGGCAAACATACTTGGCTGAATGCACTCAAAATTTTTAAGGCAATCCAACTATATCGAAGCTCTGTGCTTAGCTTTCATGTCTCAAAAAATTCAGATCGTGTTTCTTACAAAATTACTTATACTACTGATTTTTGGGTTCAGGATTCAGTTATTTATGCAGCATATTTAATTATGAGAGGGATGTGGAAGGGCTTAATAGTTACCTCAGTTACGATACCGATAATTTTTTACTTTTTTAGATACACCTGCAAGCGAGAAATCAGCATTGAAGTTATTGCTGCCAGCATTTCATTTTGATTCGGAACTTTCTCCGATTCACAGCACGGCGTAGAGCCAGCAAAAATACAAAAGAGCGAAAGCTCATTCGATGGACAACAGGAGCATCGGAGGCGGTCGTATCATGACCTCATGGGCTCAAAGAATGCATCGAAGGGCTGCCACTCTCGGTACTGTAGTTACGTCATGTGGACATCCTAGCGCTCCATATCCTCGTCGAATAGAAAAGTGAGTTTGAATTCGATTAGGTTTGTGTCCATCATTATGCTCATTGCAAATGGTAAAGGCTAGGAAATTAAGCGTTTCAATGTCATATCAATTATTTCTATTAACCTTAATTTGCTAGCAGCCGTAACGATTGTATGTTTTTAATTCTCTTTAGAGTCAAGTTTGGAATCCCATTGGATGAAGTGTGCAAAAATGACATTCCAGGGCCTTTATTGGTGCGTGCCTCGAGAGCAAAGCTTGATAGCGCTACATACATAACAAACTTTGCGGTACTAATTGATTCGTTTGTTGGCAGGTTTTAATATTGAAATTAAACAAGGAGGCCCCGTTTAAAAAAGATGTATTCCGCGCTCCCGGGCACCAGGGGAATATGAAGAAACTGATTCATTTCCTCCAAAACGGTCGACTGGTGAATATTGATAATTTTTCGGTACACACGATTGCCTCCGTTCTGAAAAAGTTCCTCCGCAAATTGCCTGATGGTATTTTCGGGCATGAAGGAGAACAACAACTTTTTCAAATTGTCGACATGAAAAGTGTGGAAGAACAGAGGGACCACATTCATGCGTAAGCCTTGCTTATCAGAATTGAAAACATACGTTGCATGCGCACTGTAGAAAAAATTTTGATGACTTACTATTTTTGGACGATCTGCTCGTTTCCATAGGTTGATATCTTCACTGCCATTGTTTACTCAGCGGCTCATAGTACTATTGTTTGGAACCTTCCGAGTCATTGCCTCAAACTCTGAAAAATCCCAAACAGGAATGACTTCCGAAGCATTAGGTGTTTCTGTCGCTCCATCATTTTTTCAAAGTTGTGTTTCCGATGGAAAGCAAGCCAAAATGGAGGATGTGATGAGATTTAAGGTAAGAAAGCACGTTGAGCAAATTTTGTAACATAAGTTGGAAACATGTCAGATTTGGCTAGCACAGTAAGAACATTTTCTCTAGCACCAACAAACATTCTGTTAGGTTTCCATCCACAATTCTTTAAGGTAGCGTCAATCGCAAGACTGTAATCATCGCGAATATTCTTTTTACTGCTTTTGGTCATTGCTACCAATCTACAATTTATGAGGACAGTTAATTATTAGTTATAGATACAGTGCACTACATTTGTACCGCTATTCGGGCTTTTCTTTAATATTCTTTGAGGGGAGAACATTGTTTTCACGTCAAGTGGACATCTCACTGATGAGATGTTAGGCGTAGCATCTGCTTGATAAACCTTTATCCTCTTCTACCATATGCTAATACGTATATCGACATCATGAGAAAATATAAAACCAATCCGCTGAAATCTTCATTACATCAGTATGCCCGGCTCATTCTTTGATTAAAAGCTGCTAAACCAACCACATTAATATTGACTATCATTGCTTTCACGACTTTTGCTTGTAAATTGAAGTGTTCACTAATGGATTACTTGATTTGTATTTTTACTCTTGTAATTGCGAATCATTTCAGGCTGAGGTTAACGTAAGTCTTACTTTTTCGCATTTTCACATCTTTATATGTTGTGTAAATTGTGTGTTGGTGCATGTTTAGTAGAGTTTGCTTCGATCCAACAGCGTGCAGTGGTTAAATTTACGCTTTAAATTGTAATATACTCAGTTGGATCATCTGTATGCCTAAAAACATCATTACGGTTGATTCGTGAAACATTTTTTGTTTTTATTGTAAGTTTCGCTAAGGCATGAGAAAAAACGGTAACTGAGCCCGCAGAGTAGGAACTGAATGTATGCCCTCGTATAGTTCGATGAATTACAAAATCATTTGTTATTGATTAATATTTGGAACTTATTTCTTGTTGCAGATGGCCACTAAAATCATGAAATTCCTTATCGACAACTTTGGAGTCAGCAATTTATTCGGAAGAGAAAATTACGAGTATTATGCTCGAATAACGGGACGTATACTAAAGGTAGAAGAAGATTGGATTTTCAGTTTTCGCTATCCACCGGACTACGTAGTATCACGTAAGAGAAACAAATAATTGTAGACTTTCAGGTATAAGGGGAAGCTGTGGAAAGCTTTAAAATATGTCGCACAGTAGTATGGGAGTCGCTATATTTGGAGGACTGCACAAAGTATTTCAGTTTAACAAATTATTAGTGCATGCTGGATTGAGTTATTTCTCATACAGTATTCGACTTGGCTCGTTGACGTTTTCTGAGGGCAACTGTGGCAAAACTAATGTGCTGTATTTTATAATATTGAAACGCTTTACCTTTTGAACTTTACCCATAAATCAGGTCAACTATCCCTTCAGGCGGAGAAAACCTGGTTACAGTACGAATCGGAGCGTTGGGGTCTTAAATTCAATTTAGAAGGTGAGAATAGATTTAAGACGAATCGCTTTGACAGTAGTACTTTTTGTGTAATTCGTCTGAAACACATGGCTTGCTCTTAGTTGCTAAGTAAGAAACTTTAGATGCTTTGGTAGCGAAGTTCTCGATAAACTAAAACTTACTATGCCAAAGCTTCAAAATCACAAGTCGTTTTGTTAGCTTATCGAGCATATAACCAATCTGTAACGCGGGATTCGGTGAGCAATTATTAGTGATACATTGCAGAAGTCGCTTCATCAACGCTTTAAAAAGAATCTATATTTAACTGTTCTTTTTTGTAGCAATGGGCCAACAAGAGGAAAGCCAGTCTACCCCCGCGTTAATCCAAGCCTCTGACAGATTAGATGTAGAGACAGAAGAGCCTAGCAGTTCCCTCACCATCATTCCGGAGAATAATTTACTGGAGAGCTATACAAGACTTAGTATCAGCCTGGAAGACAACGGCCTCTTTAAGGTTCCTCAATCGTTGATATAAATTATTTGTAGCGTATCAAATTTTAGTCAGATGACTCAATGGTTACCAGGATTTCGTATTGTAGGACCAGTAACTTGTCGTTACCACAATTAATTCGCTTTCGCGTAAATACTTTGTGATTCTAGATTACTTTTACTGAATTGTTGCTTGCGCGTTGTGTGAGAAAATATGAGATTCTTTTCAGTTATGCTGTTAGAATTATGATTTTGTCACAAGAGGAGAAAGTCGTGTTACTTAAAGATTTTAGGCTTCTTTTTAACCTGTATGTTATGGTTTTGTTTTGAAACGGTCATGTCGTAGGAACGAACATTATTTTCTTGGTGTATCGCCCACGAAGCGAATTATTCCAGTTACATTAGGATATGGACTGCACTTATGTTCAAATTGTGATCGTCACATTCAAGTCATGTTTTGTACATGGTAGTTTGCTAGTAATCAGTTTTATTACTGCAAGTTAAGTTATTTAACTCTGTCAACGTGTCTGAAATAATTTGGATGGCACCTTTTCTGAAAACATTTGCACGGCACAGCACTTCATTTTTGTATTATACGTGATGTAAGGTTGCTTGAAATTCAACGTTTCAGTTAAATGTAATTTGCACTTTTGTACATAATTTGATACTAGTAGTATTTAAGTCATTATACCAGCTTGTTCTCACCTTTACCGCTCATATTGTTGACATTTAATTACATTTCAGTCCTAACAATATTGTAATTGGTTGGCTCTCTGTTTGTGCTTACTGTAAATTATATATGTAGTTTTAAAATCATTTGGCCCTTGGTCATTCTATATGAAGGTGTGGGTGCTCAATCTATTTTGAAAATAGGAAGCTTAATTTTTTTCCCAGTCTCGTACGGAGATAGTTAACGAAATCACATAGAATATACATCTATAGTGGGTTCAGTATTTTGGCATGGCTTCTGAAAAGTTTTTCTTCATTGCTTCTCACTAAATTCTCTATCATCGACTATGAAGTACGCAAGAACAAACCTATAAAACATACTTCTGGTGTTTCTAAAATGAGGTTTTAGATAAGAATCTTTAACTTGTAGTAATTAGTAGTTACACGTCCGATTCTCTTATACCCTCTTATAGAAAGGGTGTTAACGCTATCCCGGAAATTACGGAACCATCAAGTATGTCTAAAAGGAAACCAGAAATTGGCCGAAATTTATGTAGTATTGTTTTTGAAAAAATATTTTGACTGGCTATGTGTAACCGTAAAGAACGTGGGAAATAGAAGAGGCTACTAGTCAAAGATAAGGTTGTCTTGATAAGCAAGGATTTGGCATTGTATAGCGTGAAATAGATTTTATTGCAAACCTCTCAACGTAGCAATGGCATGCACATCGGAATATTATTATGAACAGACGCATGCTGTTAATATTCATCTCCAATGCATTACTTACGTTCTCTATTAATTATAAAACAATTTATGCACTACTTCCTAGCGTATTACAGTGAAATGCCATAAGGCGAATCGGAGTCGGTCTAAATGCGGTTCTGATAAAGGATTTCAAACCGTTTTCAAGAAAAAGAATGCACTTGATGCAATATGCATTCAAAGTGTGACACAGGAAAGTGGTTTATTTTGTAATTGTATCTTACGCAGGTGCATGAAAGACAGGCTGCTCGGATGAAGACACGTTCAGAATGGTTTTTGTCGCCCCTACCAGATCCGAAGATGACACCTATTGACATTGATACGTCCTCAGCTGAGATATACATACTTCGGGAAGATAGAAATAGAAACATTTCGGGAGGTCAGCATAAGTTCGACACGGCATGTGAAGCCTAGAGTTTCATAGCCAGTGCATTTTATTGTATTCATTTGCTCAGTGTTGCGATATAATAAAATTCTTTTTTCAATTGCAGGAGTTGGAAGCGTTTACAGTTCAAGTACCGAATCTTTAAAGCAGTTATTACGGCGTTCTTCAAGCAAAGAAAAGGATCGGAGATTAGTCCGAAGGAGTTCAAGCAAAAAGAACAAAGAGAATGGAGCCAAAGGAATCGCAAAAAGCGAAATGGTAGCATCTGCTGAACCGTCGTCCTCAGTCATGGTCTCAGGTGGAAATGCATCGAAAGCGTCTGATAAGAATAATAAACAGCACAAGGCTCAACAATCGTCTCCAACACACGAGATCGTACAGTCTTCGCCAGGTGACAATCAACAATCGCCGATACTATCAGAGCAGGACTGCACTGAAACAGATGTACAAACATTTCACGTTACCCTCACCTATAAACCTCGTATTTAGCGTTACAATTCCCAAACCAGAGTGCATGCGCAAATCTCCATACATAATTTTAAATAGAGTGTCTATCGTATTGCAAATATTGTTTGGGCAAACATCGACACGACTAACGATGGAAACATTTTTATTACTATTAAGACGCATTTTCATCATATGCCACGAAAGTTCAGATTACAATACTCAAAAGTCTTTGTAATATACATACGTAAGCAAAACCTCATTAAGGTTTTCGCAAGTATATATATAAGTAAATAAGTAAACTATTACGATACTATAGTTGTTTTAATACTTGAAACGTGGAATAAATAAATATTGCAGAAACGAAGCTATCAAAACACAATTAAGTTTGCTTATGTCGTTCAGTGTAATAATGTCGAGTTTTGATACATTGCTTACCGACTTTATGAAATATACATTTACGTTAAAAAAATAAATGCATTATGACGATTTCGCGCACATAGAATCTATGAATCCTGTCGAACATTTCCTTACTTTACCATTATGCTTACCTAAACTAATGTGTAGAAAAGACGGCACAGAAAAGTAACAAATGATTAACGATTACACGTAAGACGTATTCACTGAATCTTAGTGCTGTTTAGGACGATGTCTCGTGGCAGTCTGTAATACATACAATGGAAGGACGAATGCTAAAGCACCAGTGAGGTAGGCCTGAGATGGACCAATTCTCCAGAACAAAGCAGATGCAACAAGAGG
The DNA here is from genome assembly GCA_906901655.1 of Sminthurides aquaticus. Taxonomy (NCBI): domain Eukaryota; kingdom Metazoa; phylum Arthropoda; class Collembola; order Symphypleona; family Sminthurididae; genus Sminthurides; species Sminthurides aquaticus. Next base: position 4,071,912 of record CAJQTT010000001.1, read on the forward strand.
GCCAAATGCTCTGGCTAGAGCTCCGAGAGATCTGTATATTCCAAGCGCTACGCCCTTTTCATTGGGACAGGTCACACGCGCCGCTATCATTGAAGTCAAACTGGGCGTAACCACGGCTGAACCTACGTAATGATGCAATATTAAATCCAAATCCATGACCAGGAAACGCAACGTAATATGTTCACCAAAAATTTTCCCGCCTGTGTCACTAACCAATGCAGTAGCAGAATAAACCCAGGGCCAATTGAGTCGCATCTTGGCAATATCCCAGAATAACGAATGCAGGAATCATTAGAAGCATTCCAACCTTCACAGCAGGCTCTTCTAACGAAGCTGTCAATCTGCGCGCCAAGGTTCCTTGCAGAAGCGCCATTCCAACGCCCATGTAGGCAAACATTTTCCCTTGGTCAACTGGTTTGAATCTATAGTTGGATAGCAACATACTTTTTTAGAAAATTACATTATTGAATACTAATTGTCGAGTTATTTATTGAATAATACATACTGAAACTTGTAGTGAGTGAGATATGTCAACGTGAATTCTAATCCGCTGTAAATGAAAATGTAGATGAAGTATGCAAGCCCAATAGGTCGTAGAGATTTCCCAGTAGAAACCGCTTTGAAGCTGAATAGTGACACTGGATTTATGTATGTCGATACCGACTGAAGGTCTTTGAAGCTTCCTCGTTTTTCCTAGAACCGAAAAGGGTAACAGTAAGAAATAGTCATAAGCGAAGGATTGCCACATGTGCATGTACCATTTTGAGAGAATATTACCTGAGGCAAGGTTTCAGGCAGTAGTAAGTAGACAATGAGAAACGACAATAGTGAGAGGCTGAAGCATATGATGGCAGCCGTGCCATATTCTCCAGTTCGAGTAAAGATCGCACCGATGGCAGGCCCTGGATAAAATATATACATACAGTTGAGCCTCGAATGCCATACAATTCCATTGAATTACCATATTTCTGTATCTGGCTCGCACCCGCAGCATATACAATGAATGAAACACGTGTTGTGTGGATCATGTTACAACAACATATAAAACTTTGGCCACCTACCCACAACAAATCCAATGGAGAATGCACCACCGATCATAGCCATTCCTTTGGGTCTTTCGTCAGCAGAGCATTCGTCAGCCACAATTGCATAAGACAAGGACACATTTGCTCGAAATATGCCTCCAACAACCCGGGAGATGATAAATACCAAGAAAGTTGTCGCATTGTACCAAAGAAGATGGGAGGTTGCAACACCGGCCTATAAATAAAAAAATCATTATATAGCGACACCGGAAAAAATAACTCTGTCCTCTGGTTTCACATTTAACAATAAAACTTACCAAGCAGAAAAGTAGCGCTTGCCTTCGACCTTTCATATCGGAATAGGCACCAATTATGGGAGCAAAGAGGAATTGCAGAAACGAAAAGAGTGAGCCTAGAATACCACCAATTAAAACAGTTTCCGACTGCGCTTTCGGACTTCCTATAAGATTGCCCAGCTGGACAGTTGCATTTGTTGCAGCCTCATACAAGCCACTTGTGTCTGATTTTTTATAGTCTTCCAGCACAGACGGAAATAGCGGTAGAATCATGGTGAAACCGATGAGATCAATCATCAGCGTCAGCACGGTAACTTTTAAGGCAGACATCCCCATTATCACTAAAATAAAAAAAAGACAGCTAATTAACTCTTTTCTTAACAGAACGAGGAACTGAAGCCTCGCAATCGTTTCTGCCAAAATATTAACAAGTAGAAACTCACCAATGTGTATTAAATGCTATAACGTGTAATTTAAAGCTTCCTTACGAACACCAAACATTAAAGAAGAGCACGATTAAATCTGGTACATTCCGTTGTCAGGCAAATTCTGCATTGAGAAAATGCGGCAGAGGCAGTCTTGAGGTTGATTAAATGCACAATTATCCCATCAACTGTTATCAGAGATTCAGATTCTTCTCTAGGAAATAACAAATTGAGAATTAATTCCTACGAAAAGGTACGTTTACGTCGCATTCCGTCATCACCACTTCCTGCGAAGCCGGTTGTTATCAGTCACAGCTCTTATGTCCACAAGTTCGGGAGAATACAGCGACCTTGAAAAACAGATGTTTTCTTTCAACTAGTCCAGGTATATTACCCAATCCATTTGCAACTATTCTCTTTTATTGACTTTAATCTATTTAAATAACGGTCTATTCCTAAACCCTCCATAATTTTCTAGCCTACTCTCCTAAACACACAGTTTTTCTGCGAAAGCTAAGTCAAATTAACGATTCCTGCCGCGCCTAATTCATAATCTTTTACGCACAGTAATAAACTCTGGTAATCTGTGTATATGTACCATTTAAATCTTTACCTTCCAGTCGAGGTTATCAGAGAACACATACGATTATAGCCTATGGTTTGTAGCACTAAATGACAGACAGATCAAGCGTTTAAATGCTTGGGCAGTTTAAGTCAAGTTACCTTTAATATGCTACTAGCTTACCTTTTGATTGAAGCCACAAGAATGAGGTCATCCATTTAGGATGCGACAGAGAAAACAGCACACTATACATTTTCAAGTATCCCAGAGGTTTACTTTACATCCCGTCCAACTTAAGGCAGGTAGTAATGTTCGTAAAGCTCTTCGCAGCTCCACAATCCGTGTCCACTTTCCTTAAGGCAGCTCAATTCAGTCAGGATATTGGGTGTTCTTAAATCACAGCTTCATCGCTCTCTCTAGCGCATGCATATAATATCAAAGTCCTACAAGTGCATCCTTCTGAAGCTTGTGCAAATTGTGTGGCAATAAACTAATCACAAATACGATTCTGCATTCAAGGCTGTAACAACAGTTTTAGGGCATCCTTGACACTCCAGGCGAATTTGAAGGGGTTGTGGCTCGTATGTCAGTTAACTGGGTGTAGGTGGCTTGATCCATGAATTAGGAATATCCATCATATGAGATGTTGCTGCGAGTGAACTGTGACTTAACTTGCCCCAAAACTTTCTCCACAACGAAAGCCCGCCAAATATGTTTAAAAATATGTCAAAATTTCTACGAATTAATCCTTGCTCCTTGCATCTGTTTTAAGACGCAAGATGGCAGTCAGAACGTAACTCAAGGAGGGTTGCATAAAATAAAAAAAAACGTTTTTAAAATTTTAAACTGCTATATATTACATATAGACATAACCGTCGCATAGGCGCTCTTATGCGTACTTTAAAAATTAGTTGGACTGAAATAAGTAATAGCTTTTGGATTTCAACGAGTCGAATGCTGGATTTAGAAGGCCTCACTTTTATGAAACATCGTTTAAAAGGCTGTAGACCTAATGCCGAGTGGGGTGGTCATCAGGAGCACTCGACATGGTTTAAATGCGGGTAGAATAGAATAAGAGTTGCGGAAGTGTATGATTGTGTGGTTTTCATCGCGTATTTAGCAGTTTTCCTATCGTTTTGTCACTGTCCTTTTTCTGTATTTATCTACATGTTGGAGATGTATGCTATTTAAAAAAACCCAACGCGAGCTCCGTCAGTACATATTTCACATTCACTGTGCTGGCGTAATGTAGTTAAAATGAGGAAGGTACACAAGTAGTATATAAACCTTTCACCGGTTTCGCTACCGCCTGAAGCAGAAGACACACAATCCCGCGCAGTTTCCTCCCCTTGGAACTTTTAACAGCAACTTTAAAAGCTAACACAGTATTCAGTTGGTTCCACGCGGCCATACGTGCATTGCTTATATCCCTGCATACATTCTTCAATTCATCTTCTCTGTCAACCTCCTGCATGAAGAGTGCGACAATATTTAATGCTGCCATTGGAAAACTGCGTGGAATCTTTTGAAAACGGAGTCCATATTACTCGACACTTTCATTTCCTTCTAAAAGGTTTTGCTTCATGAGGCTTGTGCAAATGGGAGATTTAATGTAGGACCTGCCTGTGGTATCCCGAATAGCGAGATTTACAAAGGTTACAAGAAGTATAGTTTAGGGGGAAAGTGGAGGATGGAAGAATAGAGTAGGGCTGGGAAGAGGAGAAAATTGTGGAGTTAGACGAGAGGAAAAAATACTCGTAAATTCTTGGCATCCCATTTATATGAATGAGCCATCAAACCGAATTCACATGCCTAATTTAGCTTAAGCAGTACATTATTTACGACCTTCTAAAAAGTTCATCTCAATTATCACGTAATTCATTCTTTACTTTTTTGCTTTAGTGTAGTGCTACTCTCTCATAACGTTTTGCAGTGTCGCTGCCGGATTCTTAAGCTTTTAGAAGTGTTAACGGCACAATGCGTTGGCAGCATAAGGCTAGGTAGATCTTTGCTTTCCGTTTACAAAAATTATATTCAATTCAGGTGTTTGTTCTGGGGTTTTTGAAAAAGGGTTTTGGGTGGAAAGCTGAATGTGTATTACAAAATTACAAGGGAGGCAAAACTCATCCATTCTTTATTCTTCTTCTCTATAGTGTAACTGCTGGTTAAAATACGAGAATACCTTTCCTTGCAGTATACCTCAGGGCATGAAAGTATCCTTTTTTCAGCAGGAGAAAGCACAATTAGTGGAGACAGAGGATTGATTCCACTCCGGGATCCGAGACGGAAGAGCCTTGCATTGGGTTTTAATGGAGGGAATCCAAGCGGAGATCGGAAAACCTTATCTAGTCCGAACTTGAGATGTGGAAAAGAGAAAGGTGAATCTCATACGAAACTGTAGGGATGATGGGAAAGGAGTTTGGATTCAAGTCGCAAATCCTTGACTAGATTTTCCTGTCTTATCCAACCTAATGTTGTAAAAGTAAGCTCGTTCTATCTCATGTTTTCTCTTAACCGAACAGGGATTCGGGATCCTTCTAGTTTTGTTTACAGAAACATTTATTTTCTAGTGTTATCTTATCTTTGCTATCTTGTCCCTAGATGGAAGATAAACATTTTCCTCCCAGCAAGCTAATGTACTTTCCCTCGTTCAATCCACCTCTACAGGGAAGAGAGGTAGAAAATCTTTTGGGCTTAGGAGCGGAGAGAAAAAACCGAGTCAGTCAGTAGTTTATGTCAACACGACAATTAGACGTATTACAATGACACACGTCTCCCGTTTCTTTCTCTGAAAGCCCCACTCTTAGTCCATCATGCCTAAGGGATTACCGATTACATTTCTGCAGATAGTATATCCACTGGCAGAGTCACTGAGTTTTATATAACCTCTCAATTTTCTATTTCCACTTAATTTAAAAAATGACTTCCTCATCGTATTGCATCCGTTCTTTCCGTTGTTCTAGCAACTGAACGTACCCAATAGCCCGAATAAATTATTCCTCGTATTCTTGTTCTGCCTTTGTCTGTATAAGCCTCTCAAAAATTGAGAAGTCAAAAGTCCTGATCTTACTTTATATACTCTATAGTCTCTGGTTGGGCCAGATTCTCTTGGCGGTAACTCTTCATGTAACCAGCGAGGAACGAATCGGTTAACTAACAGTCTCACAGGCGAGCTGTACTTTCTACTGGAGCCAAATGATTTAGATGAGATGAAATTATAAACGTCCTGAGGGGCTTCTGTGTGAAAAACCAAGGATCCACCTGTGCTCTACCAAAATTTACTACCCTCTAAAGTCATTCATGTCCTGTCTCCGTCTCTCCATTTGGGCTCACTCCCACTCCCCAATGCATTCCATGTGTAGTATTGCTGGACCAAACTGAAAAAGCCCCTCATCTTTTCTTTCCCGGTTAAAGTAAGTGTTACAAATATAAAAGTAAGCATGGAACGCTGTATTCTGTAGTGACAATGTCACAGCTGTTCAGTGTCCATCACTGTATATTTTACACGTTTCTCCACTTTTCCCCATCATACTTGATCCTCTGTCCTGCCCTGCTCTGCTTGGGCTTTGCATTCATAAATGTCCACGTAGTTTAACACTAATTTCATTTTCCGACTGTCACACATTTGGGCCAGTTCTTCTTGTACGAGTACAAAATGCTCTGGATCACGCCACTACATGACTTGAATTCTTGTGTGAGGGATAATGTGAAAGAGATTTAAGGAATTGGTAAAGGACGGACGCTCACGAGCAAAAATACTATCTTATTACAAGTAAATGATATGCTTTTCAAAATTCCCTTGAAAATTCAATATTTTCTAGTGGCGCCTTAAAATAAAAAATGTGTCAAAGCAATGGCTCTTTCGGCATTGGAGTTGGAGTGATAAGTACAAAGTTATATACAAAGACGAGGCTCATGTCAGCCACTTCCATCTCACAAGGGTTGAAAGACAGATTCTGGTCCCTCAATACATGTCTTGATTCGCTCCTGATTTTAATTGGATGAGTCAAACAATCTTGCACAATTCCATAAGGACAGTTATCAGTGCAAACCATTTTTACCTATAACCTTATTTGTAAACGGCGAGACACCATTTTGGGGGTAACTTTAAAAGATCAGGATGAGTTAAGATGAAGCTCAACATATTTATTTCTACTGCGTGACGTATGAATCGACTACGAAATTCTCATCAATCTGTTTATTTTCAGTCTGTTGTAGGAATTAAGCAGTGTCAGAATATGTCAGAATATGTGTATCGATCTAGTTCTTTGGGCTGTATCCTGCTGTAGGGTTCATCCCTATTGCTTCCATCGCAAGCTCTTTCAGCCGTTCTTCTTGTTATGTAAACCGTTGACCTACGCCATAGTATCTGTATTGTGTCTTTTTCTTCATGTTCTTGATGTACACATGTAAGCTCATATCTGTTCAGTGTCCCGTGTGTCCATTAATTCCATCTCCGACCTACACCAACCAAGGCGTCAGACCTTACAGATTGTAGACACAAGACGTGGATTCTTCTTCAGTGCACCACAGTCCATCACAAGCACAAGGCTTACCCTTCATAGATGGCTTAAAAGTTTCACTTTCAGTATGAAATTGATACCGATTTACAAAGAGGACCCTTGACTTGCAAGGAGCCTATGTTATGTGGATTTCATCCCCACCTTCCACTTAGCAGAAACATACCCTTTTTCGGCGGGATTCTTTTAGGCTCCTGGAGTTGTATACATCGGCATTTTACTCCAAATGCGGATCCACTTGGATTTGCTCCATGTGTGTGCCATTAGATGAGTATGTTTAAGACTCTTGTGTTTTATGTGCATTTAAACTGTCAACTTTTACGGTTAGTGGTTATAGCATGTTTTACTAATTTTCGTTCCGGTCTTTGAAGGAGGGTCAAGTCCGGTGCTGAACCATGACAAAAACCAGAGGCCGGGCAGTCACCCTGTCACTTTGGAGTGCTACCTTTGCTGTTCTAATTTTTCAAGCTTATTTTATCATCCAGTCTTTAAACTGTACAATAGCTCCTAGCAGCATGCATAGATGTATCATCATTACATCTTCTTTGCTTTTACAAGCATGTACTGGATACTTGAGATTTAGAGGTGTACTATGCAACCATCATTGCCGCTATTTACAATCTCATTTTGACTATGTTTGGTTTAAAATGTCCTTGACTCATAATTTGATATTTATGAAATGAGGAAATCGTAAAAAATGTAAGACTACACGGACTCTGCTTAGAGATATTAGGAAAGCGGTAGAAATGGCCGGGTAACGCTCCTGCTTTTAGATAATGACATTTTCCTTGCCAGGCTCAAAAATTTCTTGTCTTTCAGATTAACCAGGGCTCTGGATGTGACTGACTGAATGTGAGGGGGCTGAGGTTGGTTGTGGAGCGTAAATTCAGTTAATATATTTAAATATAATGTTTACAAATACTAGGTGAATAGTTTGTAAATCAACAAAGTCTGTTGTGAAAAGGAGGCATCTTTATGAAGATCATTACACTCTCTTCTTACCCATAATATTGTCTCTCTATCCAAAAACTTTTAAACAAACCACTTTTGACGGAATGAAAACAACTGCGCCATCCCTTTTACCCGCTCCTTCACACTTTCAAAACCATCCAAGCAATCTTAGCATCACCGCGTATCCAATCTTTACAAACAAAATAACATCTTATTTAATTCAAATGGGGACAATTCTGAAGATTTTAAATTCAAAGCTTAGCTGGACCAGACACGAGCTAAAAGCAATTAAATCTCTCGCTGTATACAAATAATTCTTGCCATGCAATAATGGCAATGAGGAGACGGGACTGACTTAACATGTAAGTCAGTGCAAGTACTTACGTTAGATTTCGATGAATAAACTAGCGAGTTTCAGGTGAAAGCCGGAAGGGTTGAAGGCGTGCCAAATAGGAGCCTAGCCATTATCGTTAGCTGGGAAAGAATTTGTGGAAACGTCCATTCCAAAGCAATTTACTAGTGAACTTACCGCAGATTTAAGCGAAAGTGACAAGATAATTTAGTGTCGCCATCAACGAGATTCATGACTCCAATGTTTTTCTTGACTGTTATTCTTACAATTTGTATTGGGTCATGCATCAACTCTCCCGCGTTTGTCGCCCCATTGTCTCCTTCGTATTTAGCTACTACCCGGGTAAGCAGAAATCCCCTTTTGCATGCATCGCTTCTCCGAATTCAGAGAGTCACTCTTTCCTTTACCTTAAGAGCATCCTCTTCCTACTCGAAAATCGAAACATGCTACATATATTCTAAACTACAAGCTATAAGCGCGGCTAGTAAAAGCTCGCAAATTCATAACGTGTAAGGATTTCTTCTTGTATTACCAGGAGGTTCTCCTTATCTGTTAACCTTTTAAGAGGGTAAGCCATTGAATGAGCAATTGGGCTTTAATGCGTCGTTACTTTTCCACTCGGCAATATATGTTCATTTCAACAAATCAAGAGACGACAGAGTAGGAGTTTGGAATTATTTCTCCTGCTCATGCAACTCATTCACTCAGTCTTCGTTAATTCTTGTCGTAAGATGCAAAGGTTTTTAATATTAACTTTTTTCTCGTTGTATCCTCTTACAGAATGGCATCCTTTAGTCTTTTGAACTTTTCAATGCTTTTTGATACTACAATTGGTCTTCCAAGATGCTAATTTATTTTTAAAGTGACTATTTCTGGGATATTTTTCAGTAAAAAAGGAATCGGAGTAATGCAGCATCTGGTGTTGCAAATATATGAAATGTGTATACTTGTATATGTAACATGTTTTCTCAGGCGAATAAAATATGAAATCAAGACCATTTTACTACTGGTTTGAATTATCACATGGACAAATAACCAAAGAGTTTATTCAGTTGTACCCAATCCTTAAATTTACAAACTAAACATGAGAAAGCCCGCATTTATACAACCACCAAGCATCCCGAACATTGATCATTTTCTTAATTTAGTCGCCGTAAAAATAAATAACAATTAAACATTATTTAAAAGCAAAGAACTACTCTAAAATGCCGGAGTTACGTGGTTCCCTTGGCTAGAAGTGATTCACATTAACAGCCCGTGAGAAGAACATCTAATAAATAATCTGTAATTAAACCTATGCAAACTTCCGTCTTGTCTTACTTGTGTACATATATGACCTCGACACCTTCTTTTCAGCTTTTTCTATGTATGGGCATGCATAATCTTTATGTGTAAATATGGATTTTGTACATGCTCTACTTAATGTCTGTCTAATAAATATTGAAGAAAGGGAATTGAATGGGTGGGAAGGAAAACGATGGGGGAATTATTAGTAATAAAAGTTATCCCTAAAAAACTCTCATTGTGACCTGTATAGGAAAGTTCTTGCCTGTAAAGAAGTAAGTGTGTCTCATAAAGTAAAAGCTGAAAAATTCCCCATCATCTGTTATACACTCTGCAAAGGATTTAATAGAAAAGTGCGTTTTCGCTAGTGCTAATTTGATATTTTGTCGTGTAGAGAAATCCTCGGGTTTTATGACTAGAGTTTTAATCTTGGCCTACGTAAATACATCTGGATGAACAAAAGAGGAGACTGATAATTCAGCATCTTTCCAGAAAAACTCGATAACGTGAAAGAAAAAGAAATGCTTATTGCCACCCCTGTAAAATTCAATTTTCCCAATTCTCACACAGCCCCATGCTGAAGAGTAATGCTGCTAAAACTATTAAACGCAAGGAATTTTAAATAATAGCAAAATATCTGAGGAATCCTGACTGAAGGTATCATCAGAATTGATTCTTAGCAACATTAATTAACTACTACAATTAACTAACGCGTAGGCGTTTAACCGATCCTTAATACACATGACGTAATTTTTGACTTTTAGAAAATAATGGCATGTTTTTCTACGTATTTCCAAATGGAATCTCACTCAATAATAAAATTGAACTGTACGCTGGCCCTCACCCTGTTCCCAGTGGGCTGGTCCGATCTTCCCATTGCACACGCCCATAGTCCTCCTAATCAAAAGTACTATGAGATCGGAATATTAGCTCCCCCTCTTCTTCGCTCGGGAACCTCCCAGCTCTCCTCTTTTAGCGCTCTTCCCCAAGGATTAATCGTATCTGCGGAAAAATATTCCTCTTCCGTTAGGAACAATTCAATCATTACTTTTCAAACATGGGACGATTAGGCCTTCCTGGCACCGTTTCAAAGCAGAGGATGGAGCAAGAACATGGTCCGAAAAACTTACAATTTTGATTCCGTTTGCCAATAATTGTGATAGTGTTGTATAGACGGTGGCTGGCAGGGAGGTGGATGATAGCCCGTAGTCCCTCCTGAACCTGAGAGACTTCCTCCAAGCTGATTGTAAGAATTCACAGATGAGATCTGAGCAGTTGGGGGGAACGGATTCTGTAACTGACAAAGGATTTCTATGTAGATTTTTAATTATGCTAGGGAGAAGAGTGTGGCTGTGGTAAGTGGTAGCAGAGGATTCAAGTTGAAATATTATTCTTAAGGCTTGACGTTTTTTGGGGAAAATAAACAGAATTTCATGCAAGGCTGAGATATAAAAAAGGAATTAAATTAAATGAGGCCAACAATTAAAAGGGTTTTACCTGGCAAGTAATTTGCGAATAGGCAGAAAGACCCTGACTGGGCAGAGGACTGCGTGCATTGTACTGAAACTGTGCTGCGGCGGAAGTCTGCATTGATAATGCACCCCATGCCGTAGTTCTGAAAAGAGATTTTTTCCCCATCACTCAACAGAAGGCTTTGATTTACACACGCAGCAAATATGAAGTAGAAACTCTGTGCATGGGAGATGAAATGTAAGTAATGAAAATGAAAAAAAGAGAAAAGCTTACGGAGATGTGGAGGGCAAGCCACGAAAGACGGGGCCTGGATAACTCGGTGGTCCGATAAAATTCCCAGGTACCCTCATTGACAGAGAGTTGTAGTGGTCGGTAATATAAGATTTCTGATAGGGTGTCATCCTGCATTGTCTTGTCTTCATTCGTTTCCGTCTTCGGTAATTATTGTTTTCAAACATTTCACCGCAATCCGGAGCTGAGGGTAATATCAAATTATCAAGCGTGTTATTTATAATTGGCCGCTTTTAAACAACAACGTCATAGTATTTGTACTTTGTAGTACATGATTCCTGGAGTACACGTTGAATTCATATTACTCTAATCTTGAGGAAGACTTAATTGCTAAAAAACGCTGATTAGTAGGCAAGAAACTTAAATGCGAGAGCAAGATACAAAATGTAGTAAATGCTCACCTATAGTCCAGTAATTCCCTTTCCGCTCACCACCACCCTCCCTCGGAACTTTGACAAAGCATTCATTTAAGCTAAGATTATGTCGAATGCTATTTTGCCATCCCTTTTTATTTCCGTTTTCAAAATACGGGAACTTGTGTGTAATGTAATTGTAGATTTCACTAAGGGTGGCTCTCTCATTAGGACTTTCCTTGATAGCCATAGTGATGAGGGCAACATAAGAATAGGGTGGTTTTGAATTGGGATCATCTGGTTTATCGTTGATTTTGCTGTTATTATTATTATTGGTAGTGGAGGCAGTGTTGTTGCTCTCACTCGCACTGTTATTACTAGCACTGGCGGGGTTAGCTGCTCCACTGTTGTTTGAGTTACTGGCGTTTGTATTGGAGGATGTGCCACTGAGATTGTTGCAAGGATTGGTGGCTGGTGTTGTAATATTATTATTACTACTAGGAGCACTAGAAGCACGTGATCCAAGACAATGGTTATTGTTATTGATATTTGTATTTCCGCTAAGATGAGAGTGATGATGATGATGTGCAGATCCTTGGTTGTGAATCCGGGTAGAGGTTTTATCGGAAAACAGGCTAGTCACACTGTGAGAGGAGGGAGGGCTGATGGAGTTATTGTTGTCCGAGTCGGGGTGAGGGTGGGAGTTGTTCATGGCCATTGAGACAATGTCCAGTGGGCCTTTATCAATTTCGACGGTGCCGCCGTTTTTGAGGGTTGTAACTCCGTAAGCGTAAACGGTTTTCATGCTCCCTCCTCCTATGGTGAGGACGCCAGTGCAAGTGCCATTACTTCCCAGAACGGAGTTTGTCACGTCCGAACAGATTGAGGACGAAGACGAGGATGAAGAGGAGGATGAGGAAGACGAGGACGAAGATGCAGGAGTGAGGACTGAGAGAGGGAAAGCTGAAGGAGGAGGAGGAGGTGGAGGAAGGGAATTGGAGGGAGGAGGATGCATGCTGGTTGAGGAAGAAGATCCCGGGGCGGGTTGGCTCCCACAAATTCTACCCGTCACCAACATAACCATGCTATTCTCGTTCACCACCGAATTATTTTCACCCACCGCTACTCCTCTTGAATTCAATCTAAATCCAACTTTAGAAGAAACCCTTCCCGCCATCCCTCCATGAGTCTCATCTTCCCCGCAAATCCGAATCCTCTCGTCATCTTCTTGCAAATCTAGGTTGAGGTGATTGTCCAAATCCAGCTGACTTTCTTCTTCTAAAATACCGAAAAAATCGTAAAATTTCTTTTGAGTATATCAGAAGAAATCGTGCATATGAATCATACTGGCTCATCACGTCCTTTCATTTACCTTCTATTTCGGTTTTCATGCCGCAGCCGCCACTGTTTGAGAGCAATGTCATTTGTGAGACGTGCTCGTGTCCATGATGGGGTCCTTTGAGATAATCGTTGGAGAAAGTCGTATTTGTTACGGGAGAGCTGCCTATGTGAGACGGATAAGAGGAGGAGGAGGAATGATAGCGTAAATGGGGATGATGGTACTGTTGATGATGTTCTCCAAGGTGGATTTTCGAAAAGGATGTACTGATTTGAGCTTGAGCTTGGCAGTTTCCGGTGTAAGCACTTTCACCACCACAGCCAGGGTACTGCAGCGTCCCAAGTTCTTCTCCGTAGCGGTCCACTTTTATGGATGACAGGTAGGATTTGAGGCAAAAACTGGCACTAGCTTCAAATAAATCCTCACCCTTGTCATCATCCTCTGCATTTGTCACCTCTTCCTCATGGTTTAATGTCTCGTTGCCCCTATCCTCGCTGACCATGAGAGGGTGGAGAATGCCGGTGCTGGAAGATAGAACTGGAACGCATACGCTCCTTCTCCCAACTTCTCTCCCATCTTCATGCTGGCCATAGCGAAGTAAACTTGGTCGGCTATCGTCTCCGTTTAGGATTACGGTAAAACCGCCATGGTGATTATCCTCGTCTTCCCCGTTTTCGTCATCCATATGCTCTGACATGATATGATTGTAGCGGTTCAAGTGAGTTGGGATTGTATCTTGTGTTAACTCCGTGCTTTCATCCTCTTCCATAACCATGCTGGAATCCGTCGTCATAGAAGTTGAACAATGCCTACCTTGCTCCAGTCCTCCTGACCATGAATAGTCCTCTCCTGAAAATCAGTCCGAGAATCATTCTTATTAAAAAGTTGCTCCCCCCTCCCCTCTTTCCTCGACTTCTCAGAATTGCCATCCACAGTTTACTTGACTTTAACTGTGCTTGAAATGCTAGTCTATTGTTTAATGGTTCTCCTTTCCTATTCTCTTGTTTCACCAGACAATTAAATTACCAACAAAGATTAAATAAACTCAGATGCAAAGCTCTAAACAATGTCGGCAAATGTCTGATTTTTGGTTTATACAAATATGCATATATATGTGCATCATGGTAGTAATCTGAGGGAAGCGATAATTCTGCAATTATTTATTATCAGATTGTCTTAGGCTTCTCCAACAACCTCTGTCTTATCCCTTCCCAGAGGACTTTGAAACCTGCCGGCCGGTGTCTTAGGCATGGCTCAGCCTTTGAAGAGTCGGCTAAAAGACTGGAGTTATGTTATCATTAGCACCAGTCTTTCAATGGGTTCTAAAACTGTAAATTGTAATTTGAGTGCAGACAATAATGGCGTGGTGTGATAATAATAATCAAAATTAAATAATTTTCACGTGCGAATTCTCCCTACCCTCTTTTCTCTTACTCAATTCTTATCGCTCCCTAACATATTCGTTTAGGAAGCAGTCGTCGGATAAGAGTAACGATGATGCTTCTGTAACCATTCATTTATAAAGCTAATAAAGCGTGTAAATTATTAAAGCGAAGCGTGTGCGTAAAGTGTACTGCAAAATTATCGGCACGATCGTTGAATGTGCTTTTTAATCTCTTGGAAAAGTTAGATATGGGCAGGTTCGACTTTACTCTGCCTGGAATTAATTAAGCTTGAAAATTTTCCAACGAAATACCGTCGCTTGTGTCTTTGAAAATCATATTTTTTCTAATGATATAACAATGGAGATAGGAATATATATAACTCCACCACTTTGCATCCTTTCTCTAAGTTTAATTCACTCTAGAACAAACTATCGTCCAATATTTTCTCCTCCCTCCGTATCATTCCATTTTATAGTTCTTTGAATTATTCATAGGGATGCAGCTGGCTTCGGGACGTATTCACTCGAGTTCACACTTTTTCCACGAACTCTTCCCTTTGTCCGCTATCATTTTTAACAATAATTATTCCCCTATTCAATCTTTTCTTTACTACAATTATAATACCACAAGTTTCTTTTGCCTTTGCCAACTTTCAACTCTTGCACAACAAACCAAGTTAGAAGTTTCTTCCCAGCATTGAGACAATGCGTAACCTTCTAGCCAGCTATTCAATTTATCTGTTGCTTGGAAGAGGTATCGATCCTACTTGATTGCCCCAGGCCTCACTGTTAATAACTCTGGAGGAACGCGCTTGCAGTGTTGTGTGCCGGAGATTAAAATTAACTGGGAAGCACGTTAAAGCTAAACATCTATGATTACAAAAACTACCATTGGGAATAATTTAAAGCTTGGGTAATTAAGTAATTCGTTGCTGCATGAGCAGCTCTGGCCGCACCTCAGCGGAACTTGCTTAATGGCATTGATTTTGCGCTACTTGATTGAATGTATTCAGGTACGCAAGAACAATCCATTAGTAATGAACAGCCTATGCTTTTACATGATTATCCAATCCATTCCCTCCTCCGTATAGCACACTTTCACTCTCTGCCGCTAATTCAATGACACTTACAAACTTGTATTAAAACTCCTTACGGCTGTTCATTGTTACCTCACCGTAGTTTGAGCACCTTTTCCATGCACTGTACACGAAAAGATCTGAAGCATTATATGCAGACAATTCTGATTAATAAAACGATTGTTTCAGCAACTTGAGCAATTAGAAAGATTGTAGCTCCAAGAATCTGCGCACGCTTACCCCTTTTTTTTAAACGCGAGCTTTCCGCTCGTGTTCTTTGATTCTAAGCTGATGCTTGATAAATTGCCAACATTTTACAATAATTGTCTCATCACATAATAATTTCAGATATGTTTAACTCTACGAAATACTTGTACGTGGAGCTAATAATGTGCCTCTCGTGTCTTGCCGCTCTCTTGTTTCTGTTTAAGACGGTAACATACATAAAGGATGGAAGAAGCTTCCTATTACCAGTCTCGCTTTATTGCCCATCAACAATTATTGTAATGTAGTCTAGTATTCACTCACTCAGCTAAATACGTATCATTCTCCACAAGATGGACATTATCACTTTGCTTCGATGGCTACGTTCCCCTACCCGCGTAATTTCTCTTGGTAATTGCGCAAGCATAAGTCAAATACCTTCTTCCTTTGAAAGCAATTAATACCCCAATGTCATCATTTCCAACCCGTTAAACAAATAACAAGCTCAGATTTGCAACTTTTTCTGTACGGTGAAGGTCGTAGCTTTATGTATGTTTGATGAATGTTTCACCAAGTTATTTCAAGTGTCAATTTACCTTTAACTAATCCGCAGATTTTTACAGAAGCTTTGAAAAATATTATAGAGTTATCTGTGCATCAAAGTTTCGTCCACGCATAGTTTTACAACAAAAGTGCGGAATAATGGTTATTACCGTTACAAATTTCCGTATACACAATTTCCATGGACAGATTTATAAATTAAGGGAGAATTGGTGTACAAAGCGACTATTTCCAAGGAGCGTTTCGGGGGAAGTACCTTTGTTACCCATTTTGTCTTCAGCCATGACAGAGTTGTTCTTAATAAACGTTTTATTAATTTTGCGTTGTGCAACAAGGACTATTTTTCAAACAAGTGCATTTTCCGAGACCGGGAGGCTGACTTAGGGAGGATTAAACGAAGAGGATTATTGATGCGATAGGAAATGCATAAATATTGTTATTTCAAGGTTTCAAAACAATTAGCCCAGAATGTAAATAACAAGGCTTGTAAACATTTGATCAACATGATCATCATCCAGCCTTAGGATAAACAGGGGTTTCACACCACAAACTTCACTTTAAATCCCAGACAACACTGTTATTGGATAAGACGATAAGAGGGTGAGAAACTCTAGGGAGTACGAGAGAATCCGCAAATCCTCTTCATTCCCCTCATATCCGATGCGTCTTAATTTGTCTTTCTCTTCGCCCCTAACACGGTACTTTAGAGGGAGGAGGAAGTGCAAATGCTCCTAAAATTTGTTGCATATTACTACTTGATGTGTCCGAAATTAGTTTATTTTAAGAGTCAAAACAGCTTGATGTGAAGTCGAACATGTAGCTTGCGTTATTTAAATGCACACGATGACAGGGATGATGGGAGAGATGAGGAACGAGGAAAAACCCGGGTTCGTGCATGACTCTGTCCGGGATCTACCCCGTAGCTCTCACAAGTCAGCCCTAGTTTGCCTCTACTTTCCCCTAAACTTGTTGCATCCTATATAGATACATCAAAACCAAGATTTCAAACTCACGCCAGCATGTTTTCTAATTTCAAACTCCTTCTTGTCAAACCATATATAAATAAATTAATAACTTTAACTTGCTCCTAAATTTTAGCTCTGTGTTTTCAGCACAAGTCCCGGAGGGAAATGAAAGGCTGATTTTTAGTTAGGATGAAAAAAGAAGATACTTATTCTCTAACCTAATATACGTATTTGTATGCTGAAGGAAAATATTGTTTCCCGCGCTCGCGCTGTTAGGGATAGTAGACAGTACGAGTTAAAACGCAAATACGATCAATATTCTAGTTCGATAAATGCTGTGAGCATTTTCCTATTGGCTAGCAATCAGCATGATTACACTATCGGCATTGTCTCCTTAGCAAAAGAGCCAAATATAGCAAAAGACCGAAATGGTTTTAGAGAAACGTTGCTGGATGCGTAGGACACAAATCCTAAATCAATCTGAAATGATTCACTAATCTCTTCAGACTCTGGGGAAAGGAATGAAGGGATGAACAAGTTTACAAGAAAGTTGAATTTTTCATTTGACAAGAGAAAAAATCCCTAAGGATTAACATGTCATTACAGACAGCGAGAGCTAGAGAAAGAGAGAAAGAAAAGAACCAGTACGTCTTTAAGGTTCCTGCCACTCCAGAATTTATATGCGTCGACAAGTTTAGAGGATCAAGAAATAGGGCTTACTTTGTTCAAAATTACGGAATTCAGTCAGGACTCAGGATTGAGGATCGAACTGCTTTTCTTTTCGACGAAATGGAAAAAATCAGCGGATTGTTGGAAAGAAAGCCTCTGATTTTTTAGAAGATATAATTGAAAATCGCTCTGAGCACTTAGACGCGAGAGAAAATATGCCTTAAAGCTAAAAACAAAAGCTTCCAAATAGATAGTTTGACTCTCTTCTCTTATACATACTTGACTGCTTTCACCTGGTGAAAGTATCAGATTTATTGCTAGAGGCTAGAAAAAAGCTTTGTTACATACTCTTTTGAAAGCATGTGGAGGAATGAAGGTGGCGTCACAATGGCAGGTTACACGAGGGCGGGTAGAACCCAGAAGTAAAGGAGACAAATGAAATTCCCGGGAAAGAAAGGGTGAAAGGTAGAGGGTGGGACGGGAGAGTATCATCTTTCTTTAATTCTTCCCTAGTTTTTCCCTCGGAGATACTAAATAATGAAGGTAATTTGATACCTGTAGGATTGGAGGAGAGGTGATGTTGGTGAAGATTTCTGTGATGTTGATAGATGGAGATGAGATGGGAGGACGAGCTTGTTATAGCTTCCTGCAAGTCCTCCTCATGACTCCGGTGGTGATGTAGAACGGAGAGGTTGCGGGCTGTTTGGTGGGTATCATCCTTGCCGGACGTGGATACGGGTGATTCCGGGGAAGTAATCGAGTCTAAGGAGTCGACGACGGGCTCCAATTCCTATTATTGTGACGAAGGAATAATGATATCATGATTACAGAATTTCGAGCCTCTTGTAAAATCCAACTCTTACTAAACTGATACGTAATTACTCGCAGTTTTTAACTAGCATGTTGAGGGCAGATTCCATCCATTTCTCCCCGCCTTTTGCCCCTATTATTCCCTTCTTCCTGTACCCCTCTCTGTATGCTGTGAATCTACCAAATAAAGATAACCTCTTCGTCTCGCGCACCACAATAATAAAAAAGCAATAACGTCCTCAATTTTCGCCGCCACCGTAATGTGATTGGATTGGAAAAGTTAGCAATTTGCCTTCTCTTTTTTGCTGACTCTGTCATTCTCGTCACATATAAACCCTGGCTGATTGCCTTAGTAATCGTGATTTAGTGCACATCTCATCAAATATTTCTTCAAGGACATTTTTCATATCCAAAGAAAGGAGAGGATGCATAATAACAGGGCTTACTGCAAGTAATCCACACAACGCTCTGTCTTTCCGTAGCCTAGCATGCCCAGCCGGGCTGTTGATGAGTAATATATATATATATAAGAAGCAGCAGAAGTAGCGTGATTCCTGACACATTTCTTGCTAAAAATCAGCATTAAAATCAGGGATATAATTACCGTCTTGGCCTCTTTCATTATCAAGTCAAGATGAGGGTCAGATGGAGAAGGGGGATGAAGGTGATGGGCGGGAGAGGTCTCTTGGGATACTTCTATGCTTCTCATTGAAAATCCGGGACGGGGTGACTGCAGATGCCTGATGTGGAGGAGATTTAGGTTTAGCGGGAAAAGAAGCGGGTAATAATCCCCCGTAGATTTTCTTCCCTAAAGCGGCCGGTCGATGAAGCTCTTCTTCTCCAGGCTCTTTAATTTCCTTTTAGTTTGACAAATTTCTTACTAATTTCACACTATTTTTTCAAGTCACAGTGGCCATGTCTCGGCATGAAAAATAAGCACAGATTTGTCCGTCGCACACAAGCAATCCTCGGATGGTGACAGCATAATTTACGTTTCACCGTCAAATTCCCCGCATCCTATCTACTTTTTCAGCAGAGGAAGCATACAGCCCTGTTTACATGCTGACTCCCTGCCTACTCCCTCTAATAAAGCTCTGAGCTCTCTCTTTGGAGAGGGAATTTGTAGAGGATTGGATCCTGGATCTGTGACTTTGTCACTTTGAAGAATACGTGCATGTATATCGTCTTGGATGGCGGAAGAAATAATGCTTGGAAGGGCTGGGGAAGTCGTCAGACGAGGCCGAGCTGGATATTTAGTTGGTTGGAAGAAGAGATTTTTTCAAAATTTACCGTATCAACACGTAACCAGGAACGGAAGCTTGGATTCATGGTCTTGTTCTAGTGCAGTGGGGTTGGTTGCTTTACAAAGGCGGAGGAGTTACAGGATGAATGTGAAGAAGAGTAGAAGAGGGAGAGGGGGAAGAAGAGTTGAAGAGAAAAGAAAGAAATACGGAGAGAGCAGTTAAAGTTTCCTTGATTTATTTCTCGGTTTAGAATGTCAATGGTAGTGAAATATGAGCTGTGAGGAGTTTGTTGAACGTGCCAAAATGCTCATACTTAACTTTGATCACTCCTAGCTTTAGCATCATCAGCCGGGCTTCACATTTATAGTAACGTGAGTTCACTTGGTTCTGCATTTAAGTTATGAACTTGTGAATCTGCGTAACAGCTCCTCGTTTTTAGTTGAAAGGAAAACGCACTCCCACTCCATGTATATATGACTTTTGTATTTATATTATCGGATTTAGATTTTTTTAAACCTTTTCACACTCCACTAACTAGTAAGTAATTACATGCTAAATTTCAACAATCCAACCACTCCTCCCGACCACGGAATCACTCTCTTTTCTCACTCGCCACCACAATCCTTTCCTACTCCACCACTCAATTCCAATTGTCAATTCCGTGACCCCAATCACTATAACTTCTCTCCCAATGAGTTTCACAAATGACTGACTCCGGTTTCCCTCCTACTCCTACCCTTATAGCATAACTTAAACCAGGTATCTGACAGGAGAGACCCGTACAAGAGCTTCCAACAGGTCTACTACTTGCCTCACTTAACTAAATATCGATGAGCTAATGAGGATTCTACCAAGTTAACTATTAGCGGAGGTAGTTGCCAACCCGATGGAATGCCAAGCTTTTTACTCCCGTCGTATGTATGGATACTTGTCTTGGTATAAAATTACTTAACGCCCCAAGCCTCTCCTTCGCCTAATTCATACAGGTTATGTGAATGTTTTTTCCAATCAAAATTTGTATACTCAACTTAGCAGATTATCAACAAGTGCGGAATATGATTGAATCTAGGGCTATTGAATTCTACCTTAATAAATTATATACGACCCTTCAGCTGTTTCACTTGTCCTTTTGCAAAAGGCTTGTAAGAAGCTTTGAATCTAGTCTTAGAACTGTGGAAAAAATCTATACTTTTACGGACTGACAGCTCAAACCAACTAAGAAAGAAAAACTACCGTATACCTTACTATAGGTATCATCAAGCTTTGCTCGAAAGGCTATACATTGGCAAATTTTTCCCGGGATTTAAGAAACACCCTCCTACTTCAGCTTTCGTAGGAGACAATGCTTCCATGGAATTCTGCAAGGGGTGGTATGCTCTGAATGTCATCAATTAATCCTGACCCTACGATATACCGAAACCCGGCCCCCTTTTCGTTTTACCTCCCGACGGAATTCACCTGCTGCCACCCACAAGACTGGCGGAGGAGCCAGATCCTAGGATTCATCCCTCCATCCTCCACACCAGATTACTTCTCCAAAGAAGATAATGTTGCTGAGAGGACGGAGGAAAAGCCGGAGGAGGATGTAATCATCCCACAAGCCCCGTCTCAATCTAGCCCTGGGACCAACCCACACGCAACTTTTCCATCTCACCTCCTCCTTGCCAACTTTTTACACCTCAGAATCCAAGCACTCTATACGCACGTCACATCCTCAAAGTCCTCGCCCTTCCCACTCGACTGTACACCTTCTTTCCTTTTTCCACAATATCTGCAATCACATTTTCGGGCAGCTTCTTTTTCATCTTGATTGCTCTTCAGCTTCATTAACTCTCATAGACAAGTTTCATGCAAGAGTTAAGTTTTTCAAAAACTGAAAAATCCTTATGCGTAGTATACAGTTAAGCAGTTTATACTTTTTGAGCAAATTTTCTTCGGCGAAACTCCAGGATTTCAGATTTACGTACATAAAGATACAAATGTGGCAGAAATCCGTGCCAAAGCCAAATGCTTTGAATAGCTGATGCCGAGCAATTCAAGCTTTGTTTATACTTAACAAGTTATAATTCCAAGTAAAAACTGATGCCAACTTGGTATTGAAATGGAATGGGGAACGCGTTATGTCGCGTCAAGCTTCTGTGTATTGATTTGTATCAAATGGCTATCAAATGTAAATGGGATGCTAGTGTCTGAAGGTAATGCGCAATTATGTAATGGCCACACCTTGTTGCAAAGTCTTGGAGAAGACCTGACTGCATGATGAGATGTGTAACCCTATGCGTTGAATCAATCGCCGTTTAGTGAAGCATTCATCTTTTTACATTGCACACGGCGACTACACGCTTGCAATACGCAGTCTGCATTTGAAGGAATTGTGTTTCTAAGAATCCCTAATGCATTGTTCTTGGCTGGTTGGGAACTTATCAAGCTTGGAACTTTCAAGCAAGGGGCGATAGCTCCAGATAACATTCCCGATTTTAAAATTGCAAACCATTATATGCTATGCGTATCCTCGTCGCTCTGAAGGCGCCATGCTTCTGGCAATTAATTGCAAGGCAACATGACTCGTATGTCGTAGTTGGCACGGAAGAATCCTGGTCGCAATGCAAAGATCATGCCCGCAGGAAAGAATTTTTCAACAGCTTCTAGTATGCTATTTTAGGCTTCAAATCAGCTTTTATGTATCGGCTCACACGCTAAGCAGCATAATTAAGCTTTGAAGACTTCACTTACTTGTTTTGAAACGTCCTCAGAAAAGTATAAAGCGCTCCATTTAGTTTAGAACAAGGTCCGTACTTCATGCAGCTACTTTTAGCTACCTGTGCGCTGTAGTGTGCAGGTGCAGGTCTGTCTTCTTTTGTTGAAAGCGGTGGTGCTGTAGCCTACCGGAAGAATTAAGTACCGTATGAGCAACTGCTAGGGCGTATATGCATGTATTAATAAATTCTTAAATATTGATTTAACTGTGATGCAAAAAATTGTAATTGTGCTTTTTATTCGGCAACGCTCTGGATTGTCGCAAATAATTTCTTACCGGTCTGACATCTAGCGGGAAGAAAAGTTTACTCAGCACAGTTCCTTGATTTCAAATGTTTATAGCGCGAATCGAATGAATTTTAGAAATTTCTTAATTCCTCGTGCGCGATTTAATGTTGATCTAATGTACATCAGCGTTAAAACAGAGTTTTTTTGAGTTAATCAAAGTGACAGTTTAGTAGGGATAATTAATTCTACAAGAATCGAGGGATCAGTAACTGCTTTGTTACAGTGTTTAAGAACGGCGTGATTAACTGCTTATCACCGGTGTCATCGTAGATGCTCAAGCGGTTCGATTTTTATTAATGCAGTAGTTACTGCAATTAATTATACATATGAATTTGTTTTTTCTTGATAAATTAAAAATGACAGTCTTCAAGTAGTATGTTTCTCTTAATACAGGAGCGAGGGCTTTGGTGCAATTTACCCGTTTCAAATAAATCAAAATGGAGATGAAAAAAGCGAAGAAACTGTTGCCTGCTGAAATTGTAAATTTGTATACCGACATCTTGGCACATAAATTCGAGCCGTTTGGAGATAGATTAGCTTGCGGTACTAGTACTGGATCACTCACTGTTTTAGAGTAAGTAACGCCCTGAAATTCGGGTGGGATACCATCGTAGTACAGTTAACTCGTAATAGCTACAAGATCACGAATTCAAGTATAAAATAATTTTTTTTAATTTGCAGACGGCAAGACGATCGTGATGACCTAAATATCAACATTGCCCCTAGTTTTCCTACGTTAGACGAGGCCATACTGGGACTAGATTGGGGCAAAGCAGGGATATTCGTAGGTGTATCTAGAGGATTTTACTGGTACCAGCTGAATTCCAAAAGTGGACTGATTGGGGAACCAGTTTTCACAGATTGTATGATTGATGTAATGGATCTCAGATGTTTACCAGACAAGAATCATTTAGCTGTAGGGTGCAGCGATGGAAAACTGAGAATATTTGATTACGAAGCCTTAAAATTTATTAACACGTTAGATGATTTAAATACAGCAATCGAAGTGTTATCAACGAGGTAGGTTGGCCTCGTCTGTTCATACATCTGTTCCCATGTCATTCATAACATCGGAATTTGTTTTGAATGTTACCTACTATTATTTCTTATTAGCTCGGAATATACTGCCGTGGGTGCAAGAGATGGAACCGTTATCGTCTACGAAAGCAACTTTCGGACGCCAAAGCCTGTATGGAAGTTTAGCGTCGATTCGAAAGTGGTAAGAAGAACTATAAAGTTAAAGCATAACGCCTTAAAATATTTCCCTCGTTCATCTTTTAGCATAAAGTTCTGATGTCTCAATCAATTATAGACACCTGGTCTGTCGCTAAGCAGAAATTCAACATGGCTAGCCACAGGAACTCATGGATCTCCAGCCGTTTACAGCCTCAAAATACAGACTGCACTTCCCAAGTTTCAGTCAGATAACCAGCAAAGTAAGAGTCGAGTCTCTCAGCATGGAATTTACAAATTGAAAAAAGATTAGAAGTGTAATCACTGGAATTTCGTTTTTTGCAGGCATATATAGCGTAGAATTTAATGATGAGGGAAGTTTGTGGTGGGGAGGTGAAGGCGGAACGGTATTTTGTTCTGAAGATATGGCCCACATCACTTCATCAATTGGAACTGTGTATGGAGACGAAAGGGTAAATCACATATACTCAATCGCCACCGGGTGCAGGGGTCAGCTTAGTGTAGCGGGGTCATCCAATGGAGTTCTGCTGTCAGCAAATGGAAAATATTGGGATTCCTACGTACGGATATAACGGAAACAGACTATAACCTGTGATGGACTTCGAAAGGAAATGACTTCGAATGAATTTTGCAATTGTACTGGTAGTTATTGAAAGATATTTATAAATGTGCATTTTTTTACTTTTTTTAAATATGAAAATGCATCAAATGCATTTGCCAGTCGTTCTGGACGGTCGATGTGAAGCTCAAATAGAGATGAAACTTTAAAACTTGTTTTCCAGTAAATACAATATGCCAGCAAGATATCTCTAGAATTGCCCCGGAAACTAAGCATTACAGAATGGAAAGAAGGCTGGAAGAGGATCGGGTGGTATAAAAGACGTCGACCTTGACAAGGATAAGGCAGTGAACTTAAGAGGGAGCGGAAAGACCAGAGTCTGACATTTGGTAGATGCTGTCTGCTATTTTTAGATACTTTGTAATTCGTTCATGCGATAGGAAATGATAGTGTCAAACACGGCTTTCACATTATTTATAGACGATTAGGAAGGAGGCTATGAAGATATTCCTTAAAGACGGAACCCCTCATACCGGTATCCGTCCATTCTAAAGAAGGGCATGCTAAAGTTGAGGCAACAACGGATCGAAGAATTTCGCAAGAAAAAAGATCTCTCGAAAATGCCTTTCCTTCCAGCTCATCAACATACTTCCCATAATGGAAAAGCGAAGCACAAGCTGACTCGACTGGAGTGCATGTGACATGATTCCATCTAGAAAGTTAATCGATTTAATCCTTGACGGGGAACGAGACATATTTGATGTTCTCAGTGACAAGTCAATGGCGTCAGTAACGTTTACCGATAAGATTGGGACAAGGAAGCACGGAAACGGAAGGATATGTTTTTGTGAAGGCTCCTTTAAATCGCTCATGGCCTGAGCTCCTTTCGCGCGGCAATCCGAAACCCGTGCTCGGCTCTCCTTATTCCCGGTTTCTCACCTGCATCTTTAAACTAACTGTGATGACACTTCCATGATACGGATCCCTGAGTTTTAAGTATCCGAAGATACTGCTATGGAGCTGAAGCTGAGACGCAGTTATTTGGATATGTTATAACCGATTAATAATAGGTCAGGTGTATACACTCCTGTGATACTGGCAGGGTGAAGAAGAATGATCTGGGTTGTGGTGGCAGGTTGATGCAATGCGTTTTCCTTGGATTAGTGTGGGTACTATTGCATACTATACTGTACGGCTGCTGAAAGATAGCTCCGAGGACCGAAGAGGAAGCTGTTTGCTTGAAGCAAACGAAGTAACATTCAGGAGGGAGCTGTATGTGTTAAGCCGAAGGAAGGTAGATTAGAAGATACGGGGAAGAAGCGTACATAGAAGCGTTCCGTCCTGAATAGGAATGTCTTGAAGAATGAAGCGCAGATACGTCAAATAAATGTGTATATATCTCGGCGGAGGAAGTTTCGGTGGTTAGTGTTTGTAGTAGTGTAGAAAATGGTGCGCGGTGATGGTGATGCTCCTACTGCTCATCATTCCTATGATCATTGAATCCTGTAGGCTTGAAGAGAATAACTGGTTCGGCCGGTCGTGGGGACTCGGTAGTATACGTTGAGGTATTAATTATATGTTGTGAGAGTACTGCTCCGAGAGTTTCTTTCCTGGTATATATTTCCGATGTTCAGTCCTGGTTTGGTTATATACGCTTTCAAAAGCCCTAGTGCTCTTCCGTAGTATTACTGGTTGTAGTAGCCGTAGTAGAAGTATTATACGTTATTCCACACACACAAAACACACACTATATATGCGCTTCCTTCAACCCCGGCCTCGGTCATGCTCCTTCAGTCTCATCTTCTTCTTGGCTCCTCACCGTTCCAAGTCCGTTTGTATTTATTTTCGTAAGGGATATTTCTATTCTGAATCTGAACGTGGAAATCTCCCTAGGAAGACCGACTATACGTACAGCGGTGAGTGAGAGCCGAGTCGAGAGAGAACCGAAAAAGAGTCAACGAGGATATTCATTCACCGACCTACAACATATAAACGGGAACAATATTAAAAAAGAAGACCAGTAAATTCAGATGTTAGGAAGACGGGGGCGTGAAATCATCCTGTCCTAGTCTCTTAAGTCCAAAATTAAACAATCCGTTCCGTTTAAATTCCTCTTACTATCTCGAGATAGTCGAGAGCATTACTCAGATCAAGCTGCTCTCGTTTATACGGTGCAAAGTTGTAGAACACCGAAGACGACAAGAGTCTGCGAATCAATGCCTATTTGACTATTGCTGATTTTTTTCCCGTCACGTCCCTGTCGTCGTCAAACCCTCATATACTCCTCGCGTAAGCCTCCCGGTTGTGATAATTATATATAATTAAACATAACCTCTCATTGACTAACTTAAGGTTATCAAGTAGAAGAGAAACAATACCCGGACTTATTTACTTCGTCCCCAGTGCAGTGTAAGAAGGCTCATTAAACCAACGTTCTGCCGACAGTTCCAACGAATCGCTCTCCGTGCTTGTCAAGGTGTCAAATCCAACTTTTATTTCAATAGCAGTTCCCTTGCGTGTTAGTGAATAAGCATCGGACGGAATAGCAAGCAAGTGGAATCCGGTACATACTGTGCTCATTGCATTGGTTGGTAATAAAGCCGAATTTCGTTCATTAAAGTATATATATACATTCCACGAAGTTTTAGAGGTTCTCGAGAAGTCGTGAATCAAATTTACTGATGACATGAGGTTCAGCTACTGAAATTGCATTTATAGTTTAAGTTTGCAACAGTTTTTTAGCAGAGTTTAAATAATATGTGAGTCGTGTTGATTTGTCCTTTGGCATTTAATTTTTTAGTACGTGGTTAACCGACTATCTTTTCTGTAGATGCCGCATTTGGAAAATTTTGAAACGAAGTTTGCAGTATGTTCGTTGTGTTTTATTTTTAGACGCGAATTCAGTAGTTGCGCATGTGAATTTCTTTTATTTATTTATTTTCATCGGTAATGCTCTTAAGGGTAAAGACCGTGGATCAAGGAATAAACATTTTTGCCGACTTTATTCTACGTCTGTCGGTATATAGTTTCAAAAGCATTTGATATCTGGGTTGAATGTAGTAGGTTTTAAGGTTTCTGAGGGATTAAATACTAAAGCAAAATAGGAAATTCTGAAAATTGAATATCATCATTTGGTAGCAAAAATAAATTGATCGTGCAATTAAAATTTTGAATTCGAAATTCTGTGACATATATCTAATGTGAATGTAAATTGTTTTCATTCTAGACTCTTGCTGCGGAATCCTAGGACTCTGGAGTTTTGTTTTTGAGTGTTCCCGGTGTCGATGTATGGATTTCAGATAATGGTGTGAGAGCTGGAGTTAGAGAAAACTGTGTTAATATTTAGTAACAATTCTGAAGGGGTGAGTTCATAAATTGTCATTAGTAATGATACTAATCTGGAGCGGTCCATGTTATATGCTATATTTTTTGAAAGGAGATCATGTTACGTTGCATGTATATATATTTTTTCAAGGTGCTACTGATAATGAGATATCGGCGATAGAATCTAGTTGAGGAAGGAATAGATTTAAAGTGCCTATTGATTTAATATTGTGAGATGTTTAAGTAACAGCTGATAATAGAAGTAAGTCAGGGGAATTTGTTGTGTTGTGATTCACGCTTTGGTGCTGAATATTATACTATATGTAGACATTGATAAGACGAAAGAGCTGAAACAAAAGTTTCATGTTTGGATGGGTTAAAAATGTTACTTTCTGGGATATTGAATTCTTGCATATGTGTTTTTATGCTTCCGTTCACGCTCTAAATCCATTATTCATTTTGTGCTAATCATATATTTTAATGTTATGGTAATAGATGGAATAAGAAGCCCTTGTTGGAAGATTTATCTCCTGTCAGCTCTCAAGAGAAGAGGATTGGATGACGAACTTGCTTCTATTCATCACTAACGGGAAGTATCTAGCTGTGAAACTACAATCCCATTTAACATAAACTACTTGTGCTAACAAAAGCTCCACGCCGTGTTGCCAAAGTGCGTCGTCAATTCAACATCGATTACGGGATCGTGAAGCTTCTTAACACCGGTTTATGATTTTCTTCAGGGGGCAAGGTTTCGGATTCAAGTACAAGTTTCGACGCTATTCTGCTGTTTCTAGCTTTCTCTACATGAATTTTCTTTCAGTGGATGGAGGTAGCTAGCTCTGGATTTTATTGGAAGTATTTTATACACAATTGTGGACTTATAGAAGAGCGTATCGATTGCCTCGAAAGAGGAGCATTACTTTACATTTTCATACAGGTTGTGATTACATATTTCAAAGTGAGCTACTCGAAATTGTGGATAAGAGCAGTTAATGCAGTGAATGATTTTTAAGTGTGAGTCACATTATAGTTAAGTTAATCACATGAAAACAAAGTCCGATACCTGTCGGGAGAGGTCGTGCATGAGACAACTGTTTGCTCAGCTGTTGTGAAATATTCTAGTGACTGGAAGAACTCTTTGACTTTAATTGGAGGCATCGCATTGCGGTAAGTACTTATGTTAACTAGTTGTAAGGAATATTAATGACGCTAATCGTGCGCGCAAAGACAGATTCCAGTGATCCAGACGGTATGGAAAACAAATGATTATTGTGTACGAGGATATTGACGGGTTATTTTTTATAAGATATCTTGGATTAGTAGGATTTTTAGTAAAATCAGCAGTTTATCTTATTTGAATTCGGTCGTTTGGATTGTAGCATGTAGATTCTAATGGCAGCTATGTTCTAATGACAGTTTTACCTGTATCGGTTGTCAATTCAACATTGACCTGCGTTCTCCAGTTTTACTAAGCTACAGCAATATGTTTGTTCAGCTTGACTCATTAGTATAACTTTGGCCACAGCGGTACTATCAATTGCATGACACAAAGTTGAAATTCAAGTCATCATCTTCAGAGTGGAATATTTTTTCACGCATGCATTTAATCTGCGAAGAATAAACAAACTCATTAGATACGCTTCATCGACCAATTCCTGTTTTACTGACTTTATTTGTGTAAGGGAGTCTCATGGTGTAAGCAGTTTGAAGGACGTGTTTCCGGGATATGTTGGCTAAGGAAATCACTTAAGATTAGACAGGGGAGAGCTCATGCTATTTTCCGCTTTCTTCCTCGAGTATGATGATTTATGAATCTATTGGATCACATGATTTTTAGTAGGCTGGCAAATAATTTTCGTTAACTTTCCGTTCATAACAGCTCGTCAAGTCTCCCACCAAAATACGTTGAGAAAATCGTTATTGACGATCCGGGAGGTTTTGCGAGTGGTGGAAAAACCAAATAACATTGCCATAAGTATGTGACGACTGATATTAGCATGATAACACGTTGTAAGCCTGACTTGGTAGAGCAGGATGTAATTAGCTGGAATATGATATAGATCTATGCAGAGCGATGACCACAAGAAAACCAGGATTTATGGCATCTACGTGCTCAATTGAAACGTAAACACCCAAAGGAGAGATTCTAGCCATTCTCAATGCAAAATACAAGGCAACTGCGTGAAAGATGATTTGACGGGAAGTTTGATATCTTAACTTTGCACTGGCACTTTTCAATACCTCCCTGAAGTGTAGTTTAAGGACATTGAGTTTCGAAGTAGCAGAATACAAGTATTCAGAAATGTTTACACCATCTACTCTTTCTATGCTTTCATTATAAAATTTATGAAGCATGAATTGGAATTACGAGCCAGAAAATGCTGATATTCGGCCGTAGTAAATTATTCCATGTATAGGTGCTCAGTGATCACATAATCACGTTACGTTATTCAATTATTCCGTCCCTTCAGGATGTGCATAGATAGGTTAGAAGATTTGCTTGAAGAAAGCTGAAATTATGATTGTGAGAGATTCACATTCTTGATCGATTTCCCTTGCAAAGATAAATTTTTTTATGGCTACACGCAGGAAATCTGGCATTTTCTTTCTTTGAGAGAACTTTTACTTGGCTTGTACATCTTTCCGTATTGTTACAAACTCCGTTTCTATCCAAATATTGCTTTTGCTTTGCCTGTGTCTGTGTGAATTGGATAGGTAGTTGTAAAACATGTGCTGCATTATGTACTTATTAGCGCAGCAGAAAACAAAGCTAAACGACTGGAGAGGAATTATGCAATGTCTAAATTTCCAGCATGCATATTTGCACAGTTTGAAATAAGCTGTAATGTATTGTTTGTGGTGAAATAATTAATTGTTTTGCAATCATTACTGTTATTGTTATTTGGGTGTCAAAATCTGTAATTTCTGTTATTACATTCGATGTAGTTGAATGAATGCTTAAAACCTAGGTTCAAGATGTAATGGGCGCTGTTGAAAGAATATTTGCAGATGCCTCGGTGGTACCCACCGCGGGATTGAAGAAGAGATATTTAATGACAGGTGTGGAATTTGTAGTATGCCTTTATTTAAATCTTTTCTTCAGGAGGCCTTCAGAATTTTGCATAGTAGTCGTGGTTTTATCTGCACGTGTAGTAGTCTAGTCGAATAGAACTAGTAAAGGAAAGGTAGGGCTAGCAAAGAGCGTGAGAGTATAGCGAAGTTTACTAGATTTGGTATTTAAATGGGCCTATTTTGTGCTGATGACAGAATGGAGGAGAGGAGTGAGAGAAAATCCCAGGTAATGCCCTGAATAGATATAATGTAATTGGAAAGTGTGCTGTTTTCGGCTTTGGAAGGTATCTTGTGAGCAATTCCTCAAGGTGCACTTTTGTGGATTCATGAGTATGTTGAGGGGAATCACTGAATAAAAAAGAAAGGTGCATAATCCTGCCGACGCCTTCACCGTCAAGATATCTGCTAGAGGATGGGAGAATGTCAAAGGTGTAGGTAGGATTCATGAGTCAAGTCCGTAAGGTTGATCTGGTTTCCATTTCTCCCTTTTATTTATTTCGTGAGAACCAATGCTAATGATGGATGAGAAAATTGTGTTTAGAATTCCGGAATATTATTGTGCAGAAGAAGAATCGCTCCTAGCTTTCTGACCTTGAGTTAGTGCAAGTCTGTTTCGTTTGCTCTTTCTCTGAGACATGTTAGTTGGTTGTTGTGTGCGAGGCGGCCTTCCATCTTCCCTGTAGGTTATTTCAAGCCATGTAAAGGATTCATCCATTGTTTGTAGCGTACTTGACTTTACTTTTGAGGAAAAAGGAAAGTTGATTGGGATGAGTTTTTGTATGAGAAGATTTGCGAAGATGTTTCTTCGTGGGAGTTTTGGTTCGTTGGATGAAGGAAGTTACCATGTTTGATTACATCGTCAATTTATATTTATACACACACTCACCGACTGAGTGGCTGACTGACTGTGCTATTAGCGTATTCGTAGCAAAAAGGAGAGAAAAAATATAGTAAGGCTTCTGTAGAGTGGCTGACGGTTTGGATGGGAGTAATAATAAATTTATGATCTACTCCTGTAGACTCTACAACTAATACTCTGTAGGATTGAGGAGAGGAATGGGATAATAAAATCTTTAATCACCGTATCATCATCCTCTAAGGACTAAGGAGAAGGAAAGGTATGGGAAGATACGGATCGTAGAAGGAAGGAGCTCTCCATTTGGTTTATACGGTGATTATGTGGATGAGGGCAGCTCTCCATTGTCAAGTAGTATTGAATCATGCAATTCTTCTGGCTACTTTTTCTCTAGAATGTTTGTAACTTTCTTGTGTACCACCAGTGCTAACCTTCTCTGTCATGACTCTTTCATAAGAGGTAATTACTGTATACCTTCGTAGCACGCTCCCGCTTTTTCCATCCGGCACGCACCACTACCCGCAAAGTAACATTCCGCGGAATACAAGGCCAAAATTTCATAAATCATGACAGCTATTTTCGTTGCATGCAGACTAAGTTGCTGTCAGGAATCATCCTTGCTTGCTCCGTCTGTAGATATATTGTATGCTTGTGTTTGGATTCTCTCTCAGTTCACGGGGTCGGGTATTACTCGGGGTTTCTATGCTAGGTATCATTAAAATGTATAAATCTCCCGGTCACATTGATGCTTTGAATGATTTGAATATGCGCGAATCATTTGTAGTATTTTTTAGCCATGGGGTAAAATGAGCGGCTTTTCTCACGATAGATTTAAGCAATCAAAAAGAAAGACTGCATTTCTTTCTGTCATAAAGCAACTCTCTGATTCTAACAGGTAGACCTCATCTCTTACCCACGGTATGACCTACAGTTACAGTCCCGTCTTTGGTTTCATTGACCGCCTTATGTATAATCCTCAGCCAGTTTCTCCATTCCGATTAAATTGTAGTTGCACTGAATTTTGTACCGGTCGCTGTTTTTGTAGAGATCTGTTTCCTACGGCCGTTCTTCCTTCTCCTTATAGTTTACTTTGTTTTCTAGTGACACCCTAGCGCTTGTCGTTCCATTACTACATGGCAGAGAATCACATGATCCCTCAAACAGGCTTGAATTTGTCCTTCCTTCCTGACCATGTAACCTAGTATGAATGGGTAATATTTTCAATTTGTAACTGGGCGTCAAGTTAAGTGAAATGGTTTTCAATTTCGCAAATTTAATGCTTGTCGCCATCCCAAGATGTATCATCCCCTCCTGACCTTATGTGATTTCCCCTTGCCAGCATGATCCAGCTCAACTGGGATCAAGTTGAGCATCTTGATAAAAGAACAATTGAATTGTTGAAGCTAAATTAGCTGCTGGGCGCAATACCATGTAAAGGACTTGGAATATAATAGCCAAGGGGTATGAATGGTTTGAAGATTGATAGTTGCCCCGGAAATATTACTCCTCACTGCCCGCACACTATACATTAGTCGGCTTTCTAAAGAGCTTGCTTGCATGCATCATGTAGCAAAGTAGTGTGAAGAGTAGAAATGCGGTTGCCTTCATTCAAATCGAAATCTGAGGCGGGGAGGAAAAGATGGAAGATGCGGAAAGGTAAGCTGAAAGAAAGAAATGCTTTCGATCATGAAAGTTTTTCCCCCTTTGACGCTACGATCCATACTTTATGGTTAAAGCTAGTCTATGAAAGACGGAAGATCGTGACATTTTGGTAGGTTGGATGAATGGAGGCGGCAATTTGGATCTCAAACACCTGCTCAATGAAATAATTTAGGAGGAGAAGGAAGTAAGGAAATGCTGTCCGGGATAAGTTTGTCTTGGTGAAATCGGAGTAAACGTAAGATACAAATGCCGAGGTGGTAGGGAAGGGATTTAGTTGTGAGACTGATTGTGCACAGTCTTTTCTTGAGATAGTAAAGTAACAGCAAATTAGATGTAGACTACAGTTGAGGAGTTGGGGAAGACCTTGTGGAGAGAAATTACTACACGTTTTTCATGCACATGTGAAATGAAATCATCATTGAACTCAATCATGGCAAAGGGATTTAGTGGTAGGAATTTGTGCATCAGAGAAAAAGTTATGTGCTGTACAGCAAACCCAAAGGTCTGAGAGTAGGAGGAAGATGCAGAATTTTAGCGAGAAGAAGTAATTGAGAAGAAGTATGTGGGTGTTGAGGTTTGAGAGATGCTGTACTTGTTGTAGTATTGTATGACTGGATTACTTGTTAGTCGTGTCGTTAGTACGTTTGAAACATTTCGAGCTTGCTAGTTGATAGTGCAATCTAGGATGGTCCCACTGACCGCGGTCATAGGTTTGCGGTATTCATGTTCTGTTGAACAGAATCTGTTCTTGAATTGAAATAGGCTTAAATTTTAAATGCTAGGACTGGGACGGACCTGTCTTGCAAATATTTGTGCTCTACAAAGAAACAAGATTTGGTCACTATCGGAGTGATTGTTGGGCTTATAAAAAATCTTGAGGATCCTGAATGAAGGCATGAGTATGCAGGGCTTTCATGTTTAAGAGAGGTAACTCGGGATGGGGGAAGTGGGGAAAAGTGGAATGTTATTCATGCGCTTGGCCTGCATCTCTTTCCGCCGTATTTCTCGTTTTGTCTTACTATGCTGAAATGTTGTGAGCGTAATCGGGTTTAAAGGGACCAAGAAATTATGGGGATTTGTTGTGAAATACAACTCACGCCCACTTGGCTTGTGTGAGTTCAAAAATTGTGGCATTTGGTTGGGATGACACGATATGGTTAGCCTGTGGATGCTCATTTGATTAGGGAGAAAACATTTTTGCATTCACACCCCACATTGAAGGAAATCATGCAATTTTTTGAGGACGGGCTTCAACAACTTTTGCCTAATTCATCTCCATCTCCTCCGGGGGAATGGACATAGGGCAATGATGAACCCAAGCGGCAGTTTTTGTTTTGTAAAGTGCCGATAATCTTCTCAACTCTTGTTACGCTCTCAGCAACGGAATGAGGATACTTCGTCCTCATCTTCAATCTGTCCTCCCTTGCCCTTTTGTTGTATATTCCTCGTATGCAGCACAGACTAACAAACCAAAACCCAGAGCGAGAAAACGGGAAGGGCATTCCGTATTTTGCATCTCATTTATATGCATTCAAGCGCTTTCGCTCAACCTTTTGCCTGTAGTCTGTAGTAGGTTGTTTAGCTTTTGAGGGTTTTAGTTTGCTCCTTCCTTGGGAGGTTCCCTCGGACTCGGGAGGAGGGGGACATGGAAGTTAAGTAATACAGGCCATAGGTTTAATTGTAATAATAAGGAGGGGAGAAAAGAGAACCATCCTTCCGTCAATCAGCAACCAACCTGGAACAAGTTTAAAAAAAGTTGCGCAAAAATTTGCTAGAACGGAAATCAAACATTCTTTAGTTTCCAACCAATCTGACTTATTCACCCATAGGAATTAGTTTATCTTGATCCTTTTCTCCTCCATTTTCTGCATGCAAAAGCTCACTCACTAACCACGCAATTAAGTTGTACTACCAACTACTGTTCAACACTTATAGTCTGCATGCCGGTGGGACTCTCGAAGATCCGGTATCATTAAAGCTAAACAACTGCACATACCTCATGGAGCATTACCTTTCGGACTTTATCAGCAAGGGATTGTAGATCCGATACTCAAAAGGACCTGTGGCTGAGAAAAACGGCGGAGAGATGCCTCGATTGACTAATTATGTTTGATATGCGAGTCTTTTGTTTGCTGTGCGCTCAAATTCCTATCATCCAGGGCTTAGCTTCGCCTATCATCTTCAATTCTTTCTTAAGCTCCCTAATTTCACCTCGATGAAAGGACTTACAAGAATTATCTAAACTCACCAAGCTGAAAGCTACTTAGCGCATATATCTAAAGAGGCAATAGCTAACTTGTTCTGTAGCAGGAAAGCAAGTAATTGTTAAATATGTGGGATTGTGGGAAATGGATAATGTTTGCGACTGCATATCGCGTCGCCTCCATCCCACTCTTGGCTCGTCTTTTATTCGCAAAGGTGTGGTGCCGTTCTCTTGGGAGGATGGGGACGGGGATCATGTAAACATCTCCAAAACCTTTGATTCCTCGTAATTGTCACCTGAGTGGATTGTGAATGGAAAGTCAAGGCAAGCCCTCCTTACATCTGCGAAATCATTGACGAATAGCTTGTACAATTCATTGGGATTCTGACACTCCCGTGTGTCATCTCTTTCGCTGTCTCTCGCTTTCCCACTATCTATTTGCTCTAAAGAGAAATTTAGTCAATAGTCTATTCTCGGTGCGAATGTTGGGACTGGGTTGAGCTGACGCCATGGAGAGTTGATGAAGAAAAAGTGTTGATGTTCATGCTTTTGGGAGCGAGATGAGCTGTAGGAATGGAATGTATTTTAAATTGAGAGCATGTGGATGAATGATAAAGAGACAAGATATGTTTTAAAATGTAGGGAATATAATCAGTCTCAAGTAAGCGCACACCTACTGCCACCAAGCAATAGCGATACGTGCTGTACTCTAGACCACTGCTCTTGTGTTCTAGCATACGTATGGAGTCACCGACCACGACCACATGAGGTGTAAGCTAAATCCTATTTTCTTGCTTAAAATGCCGTGGACATTTTAATTGCGCATGGATTTTACTAGTTGTTTTTAAAAATCGTAACTACATGTTATGGGTTACAACAATCCGGGGTGCAAGGAAACGCAGCAATTCATGTTTCCAGGGAAAACTTATTTAAAGTTTACAACTTTTAAGGTAGACGTAAGAATAACGTTGACGTTCAACTTTCCCGTGTTCCTGCTCATGTGGTGACAGCTCTTGTACGCTACGGCCAACCGTGGTGTGGAATTTTGGGCACAGCTGCTGTTTCTTTTACACAGCTAGAGTATTCTACGACGGGACTGATAATGGGATCTTGTGTGGTGGGAAGATGTTTTCATTATACAGCCACAGGTCTATCAGTCAGTCACCGGTTGTGCATCATGCTTTTAAAATGATAATCAGGCACGTTAACTTTGACTATTCCCGTGGCTCCTTGAACGTGCTTTTCCCACTACTGATCTGCTGAATTTTTAATAACCTATTAGAATTTAGGATTAGGATAGACAACAAGGATGGAAGTGACTGCTAATGCCAAACTTGAAAACTGTTTGCCACGCAAATAAGTGAGCAACGGGAACGGGGAAATGAGTTGAGCCAACTTTTTGCTCCTTCGTTCTCTCACCCATGCAATTTTGCATTCATTCTTACTATATGCATATACGTAAGTATGGAAGAAAGATTACTGAGGAATGTTAAGGAGGGATGGGTAGGACTTGGGTTAGGAGGGGACGTAGATAGAAGAATGGAAAAAGATGGTAGCAGGAAAAAAGATGATCGCTTATTAATATTGGCTTGATCCAGATTGTGCTTGAATTTAAAAGAAGCTCCCAATCAGACGATGGGGTAATGTGCCACCGCAAGAAATATATAATATACAAAGAAGGACGCTGACGCCGGAACGTCATGTAATCAAAGTCATTGTCTGCACCTGAGTAAGGAAGCGTGCCATCTACTTACCCTTCTCCAATTCAACAAAAGTTGGATGACAGGCAGAAGACAGGATCAGTGTATTGAATTCTATGGGGAAATAGAATTCTTCCTCTGGGATTTCGTTTGCTTATCAGGTTGAAGGGATAATGGTTGTAGTAGGTGCGGTCAGAGGAGAATATATTGTTATTGTTTCCATAAAGTATCATGGTCGTGTACTACTTTTCTCTTGATATGATGAGGGTTCATCATACCACCGCCATATTTCTGCACGTTATCCCCTACTCCTACTCTGCAACCTGCAACCCTACTTACTATGCTCCTGAAATGGCAAGGTCTTATTTACGCATGCTCTTGACTTGAAAAATGATGGTATTCCGTTTCATTCATCTTCGAGTGTGAAGCTTTGTTCAACCTTTATTGTCAAATTGTCGTGGTGGGTGGGTGGATTGCGTAAATAACAATAATAATCCGCGGTGGGAATCTGTGCAAACGACAGGGAAGCTTTTAAACTCTTGCTGGAGGAGACGGAATGTAAAGCGAAGGAAGAAATGAGCTACTACACTGAAATCTGAAGCTATGTACGGTAGCGTGCCAAATGGAATGTTTTCGCATAAAGCTTGGCTGAATCAGAAGGGTGAGCATCAAACGCACAACAAAGGGGGAAATACATGCATACATAACTTAATAATTTTCAAAGACGCTTCCTCATTTATGGCTCCAAATTGATCTCATGCACATAAAATAATCTTTATTTCTATTTTATTGCATCCGCATTGTCCAGCTGGTAGTACGTGAGGTGAGGGGATATGGATCGAGTTATATTTAAGACTGGAGGATTTCAAAATAAATGGAAACAGCGGTGCGAGTTTTATTTTTGTCACTATCACAACAAAGAATGGAGGAGTGCCGCAATAGAGTTGGTGGTGTAGGCGTAGTATTAGTATGCCAGTATGCGCTAACGCAAGCGATACTAGATATGAATTGCGTCAGTGCTTTATGGAGGAATATGCTTATGATTGTTTTTTTTGCAAACTATGAAGTAATGGACAATTTAGTTTTCCAGAAGAAATCCTGCCTCGTCCATTTAGTTTCCCTACATGTTTGCTACATTGCATATTAAGTCGTGTCCCAGTAAGGGTAGGGGAAGAGGAAAGAAGTAAAAATTTGCTGGTCAAGGTTATTGAAGGAAAGGAAGGGTTTTTATTCATTTCACCTGCCTCCTGCACGACAAGGTGTGTTGGGCAGGTGCTTGAGGAAAGATAGTTACAAGGTTTGTTTGGCCGATGCTGGTTGCGATGATGCTCGTTCAACTCTTTTGCAGGAGTTCAAAGTCCATGAAAGAAGTTACATGTTTTCGCAGGATCAGGACGTATTGCGAGTTGGGAAGGTTACAAGGTTTTGCTGATTCAAGCATTAGGATTTCTCTTATTATCTTTGATGATACCGTGATTGTCTCGCTAAATCTTGTTTTTGATGCGTATAGAGGTTTGTACTAAAAATCTCGTTTTCGTAGGGGGTAGTATAAGTTGGGGCTGGCTGAGGGAGCGCTACAGCATTAGCATTTTAGCGCGTGGGGAAAATACTAGTTTTCTCAGGTGGGGAATCAACTCACTCGCTAAGCGAGGATGCTTGTTCTGCTTGTTCGAGGAGCGTACTTGAAGGAAGGAAGAATGTTGATAGTTGATCCTTAGATTTACCTCATACAAACGATGATTTGATGGGTTCTTCTCAGCCTCTGCAATAACTTTAAGTCTCATTTCAAAGGTTACAAGCTTGGGCTCAGTAAGCAAGAGTTTTGCCTCCTCATGGTAATTTGCTGTAGTATGCTGTCCATTGGAACGGTTTCCGGCAATCTTGGATCTGTTTCTGATTAATAATTTGATAGATGGTAGATTGGGTTCCCGTTTGAGATTCCTTTACATAGCTTTTTAAAAAGTTTTTGTTGTCTATGTCGTAATAAAGTATTCCGTGTTGATTCTGCAAGTATTTAGAGATACACTGCCGACAGTCTTTACTGGGACGCTGTGCTGTGAGTTGAAAGAGGTTAAAAGACTTTGTGGTGCTTAATTGATAGTTGGTGTTGTTGAAAATTTTATAATCTGTCGAGTTTGAAGAAACCAGTTATTGATTTTGTGCGCTAGTATTCCTCGTCCATCTGAAGTTTAGTCATAATTCATGGATGGAACGACATTGATAACCAAGTAATACTGAAATACAACGTGTTGTCACCTCATCATTCTGCAAGACTGTTCTTCACTTAGTCTTGCATAAGCACCAGGGACATTTATTTGTAAAAGTGCTGTGTTGTTATTAAAAGACTGGAGATTGTTATGTGCGCTTTCTTTTGAATTTTTCTGTTGGACAACGTTGATTCGTATTCCTCTGGTTGTCTGGTTGGGCTGGAAGGGGGAGAACGTCAGAGACACGGAGTTGTTAGTTGTGTCCCTGGAGAATCTGGCAGGATTTATGCAGTATTAACAGAGTTGGGACTGGATGTCATGAAACTAACGCAGTTTTGCATTCATTAAAAACTGGGATCTATTGTGCTAACTCGCAGTTTGAGGTTGCTGAGGGAATGGAATTATAGCAGCGCGTTGTTAGATGGGATTTGAGTGTTTGGATTTGTGGGAATGCATAAAAATTCCAGGATAGTCGTGTCATTATATGAGAGAAGAAGAGCGGGGATGAAAGTGATGTAATTCTAGCGCTAAAAACTCGCAGAATCAGCTAGCAAGCTTATTATCGACGCTGTAATCTAACTTCCTTGCGTAATCCATTTCCCATCAACGAGCTAGAGAATAGCTACAAAGGGAAGGAGTATCATTGTTCGAGTTTGACGGCTTCCCTATTATTATTCACTACCTGCTTGGACTAGTCGTACTGGAATCTGTCTCGTCGTGCGAAAAAGATTTTATTCTGACTTTGTCCTGAATAAATATATTCCATATTCAGTTGCGGTTGGTCAAAGGCAGAGTTTTTAAGGCGTTGGTGGTCAGTTGTCTAGTGGCTAAAAAGAAGGGACTGGATAAGCTTTATTTGTGTTTCGTGCTGGTTGAATGATTTGCTGTGGAAAGTGAATCTGTTTTAAAGGATCTGCGTATTAATTGATCCGTTGACTGACTGGATGAACAATAAGTGTCCATTAGGCTCAGTGTTTTGATTAATTTGATTTTTTAATTCTTGTGCTCTGTCTTGCTCTCTCTCTCTCAATTGGAATTGGATCTAATTCCCGGACACAATGAAGGTTTTGGACAACATGTCGCATCACAGTGAGGATGGCATGCTCATTGCCACAAGTGACTCCTTTTGGGAACCTGGAAACTACAAAAGGTAACGGTTTTGACGCAACTCTATCTGAACACTTACTTCCTTTCCATAGTTTTTTTTGTTCAACTTAAAAAAAATTTTGGCAGTTAGCATTAGCAGGCCTACAGAAGGACCACCTCAACACAAAGCTCCTACAAATTGTACAATGTAGCCGCATTATTCTTTGCTTAGTTAGTTAGCTAGCGGAACGCAAATTGCGGGCGTGGACGCGGCAGTAGTAGGATTTCCTTTTGTTAGTATGTGATAATATGTTATTTTTGCTGCATCGTTGCC
Source organism: Sminthurides aquaticus (assembly GCA_906901655.1). Taxonomy (NCBI): domain Eukaryota; kingdom Metazoa; phylum Arthropoda; class Collembola; order Symphypleona; family Sminthurididae; genus Sminthurides; species Sminthurides aquaticus. Next base: position 4,112,938 of record CAJQTT010000001.1, read on the forward strand.
GTTAGATTTTTTCCCCTCAATCCACCGTACTACTTAATTCTTTAATCAAGTTGTATGCCTGCCTGCCTGCCTTTTGGATTGTGTGAATCAGAAATGGATTAGCTGGCAGGCGGTCAAGCTGGGAGAGCAGGAAGACAGAGGATGAGAGGATGAAGCTAATTCTCACCTTCCATCGTAGCTACAGCTACTAGCATACACTGTAGACAAAGTGAAAAATCATTCTCTATATTTTAATAATGAATGCGGTAATCAAATTTCACGCGTCCTAAACTCCCTTTTTGTTAAATATGGCGGAGAAAGATGGGAATTTCACGGATAAGGATTAATTAAACCAAATTTTACAGAGTATTAACTGCCCTCAGCCTTAGTCCTCAAAGCCACAAGGCTTTAGGAGCGTGTAGGTAGATAGGGGTAGGTAGGGGTCATCGGCCAGAATGGTTGTTGATATAGTTTTTATGCAGTTGACTCGGTTGATTTCATGCTTGGTGTTTTCTTTCTTCGCAACAGAACAACGAAGCGGATTGAAGACGGGTACAAGTTGTGCAATGATTTGATAACATTGATTCAAGAGCGCGCAGAGATCGAAAAGAAGTACGCAGTGAGTCTGAAAACATGGTCGAAAAAATGGGCAGACACTATCGACAAGGGACCTGAGTATGGAACTACAGAAGCAGCGTGGAAAGGGATTCTTGTGGAGGCGGACCGATTGTGTGATTTGCATACAACTATTCGAGATGACCTCCAAAACGTAGTTGTGACGGATATCCGTGATTGGCAAAAGAATAGTTTTCATAAGGTAAGACGAGATTTGATGACAGTTTTGATGGCCAAGTTGTAACACTGTGAGTCAATTTAAAGAATTACTTGGTCTTCATCTGCTTCATAAACCATAATCCGGGTTTCCTGAATTTGTTTTGAAAATGGCGTCCGTCTCGATTTGTATTAGTAATGACTACTTTTGTTTTTGGCAGAATGTGATGAATTTAAAAGAGCGAAAGGAAATGGATGATCAATTCAAAAAAGTTCAAAAGCCCTGGGCAAAACTCTTAGCGAAAGTGAATAAAGCAAAACACGATTACCACACAGCTTGCAAAGCCGAAAAATCCGCATTGAATCAAGAAAGAAACGCATCCAGTGACTCTTCCCTGTCCCCTGATCAGGTATGTTGATATTGGATTAATCAAAGCTAATGTTATGTGACATAAAAGTTATGTCTTGCCCTCTGTAGTTTTTCCTCCTGTATTTAATATGATTTGTTCACTCACCATTCTCGTTCGGTCATCACCAGTCTATTCACTTGGTTTAGCTCGCTTGATAACACTTCCTGTCCATAGAAAACGCTTCCCATTGTATCCTTGGTTCACACGCTCCTTCTGTATGTTGCTTGTTTTGTTATTTGCCAGACGGCCCATATATGAAGAACCCTGTTTCAGTTAGAATGCGATGAGAAGTTGCTACTATGTGTGCAAGGATTTTGCATGGTTTCAAGATGGCACAGTTTTGTTAGCGGATTACCTTATCCCTCACCTTGCCTCACATAATTCAGATGCTTAGTTTCTGTATGGGGGAGTTATAAGAAGTTTTGCCTTTGCATACGGTATAAGTTAATTTGCACGTGAATCCTCAAGTATATGGATTGTAACTAGACTTGTGTCCTTGTCAATCAACATTGCTAGATAATTTCTTATGGCTTCTTTCGAAACACTTACCTCCATGCCCACATTAGTCTCCAGAAAATAATCAATAGGTATTACCAGGGAATATTTACATTTCCTCAAGCCAATTCGTTCGTTTCTATGAAAGGTTCTTATGCCTGGCTTACCAGACCCAGGAATGAGGCTTATTTTTCCAATTTTCCAACCGCTGGAATGCTTCTAACTGTACGACATTCTATATAAAATATTGCGGATTGCTTTATATCTTTCATAGTTTGCGAGGAGAATTCGCATACTCTTATGCATTGGGTTTAAGTTTTAATTTCTGGTTAGTTTTCTTTGCATTTTGCAAGCTTGTTTAGGAATTAAATGAACGCAGCCGCGCACCGCGCATACAAATAATTAAAGTCAAACGTTGCGTTGCATGATTTTTGTGCATGGGAAGATGTTGTTTAGCTTTTTCTTTGTTCCAAAAATACTTCAATGTTTTAGTTTTTCGGAAAATAATAAGAATGTTCTTTATATCTGGAGCTTTTTTCTGTGCTTCCTTCATGTCTTGCTCCGTACTCCTTCTATTCTGGAGTACTTGGATTTGAAATGAATAATGAAATATTTTGCTCTCTCTCTATTTTTAATTCCACGGTTATTCTGGACAACAAGCAGTCGGGAAGTTCTGCAAATGTGAGCACCCTATTTTTAAAATTGAACGGTTTCGTGGAATACCATATTACGCTAGTAATAGAGTCTTAAATGCTTCAACTGTCAGGATGTATATAATCAAGTAATGGAAGGGAATGTGAAATCGTGGTGCAGAATTAATGATCATGGATTACCACTCAATTCATCACTGTAATCTGCAGTCAGGGCTTTCATCTAACACATGTTTTCGGGAAGAAACTGAAGAGGTTTAGGGAAAGAGAGAAACCAGATGTAGAAATTGCTTCACTAACTGGTCGTATGGAGGTGGGGAATGGTGGTTTGTATTTTAGAGTATGGAGTAGCTTTCCATTCCCTTCTTATTAGCAAATGCTCATATTCTTTATGAAATGATTGATGGATCATTAGGGAATCGTAGATTCACACACACGTGTTGGGTAGTATCTATTTAGGTTTCGGGAGGAATCTGCCTTGGGTTAAGCTTTGGAGAAATCTAATTATGTGTTTGTAAAATAGGTGAAAAAAATGCAAGATCGAGTAGCCAAGAGCAAAGAGGAAGTTCAGAGGACACGAGAGAAGTACGATGCGGCGCTACAGGAAATAACTCAATACAATCCAAAATATTTGGAAGAAATGCGGGAAGTTTTCGACAGGTGCCAAGAAATGGAAGCTAAGCGACTCAAATTTTTTAAGGACGCCATGTTTTCTATCCACAAGTATATCAATATTTCGGATAAAGAACAATTACCACAGATTTACGAAGAATTCCATCATACAATCAGCAATGCGGATTACATGAAAGATTTGAAGTGGTGGTCAAACAATCACGGCGTAAACATGGCAATGAACTGGCCTACTTTTGAGGTAAGCCCTATCAACCAAAGGACCACCATCTGGTTGCCTGATTCGCTTCAACTAATATTATATAATTTAGTTATTCACGAAGCCGACTAATTGATGCGCAATCTTTACCTTTGTGTGTACCAACTCCAACCAAGCTTTCATTTCCAGCGTAGATTGCAGTTTTCTTCAGTTTTCATATTTATCTGAATTTGATTGGAAATTCTCGTGCTGCATGCATTTTTACCGTTATTTTTCTACTGTGACTGTGTTTTTTTTATTTTATGTTCGGGACGTTATGTTTTGGTTTGTAGGATTATTCTGAAGAATTTAGAGACATTGCAAAAGGCAGAATAAAGGATAGTGTTCCAACTGGTGGAATCACACTCCTCACACAGAAGCCAGTCTCGGATGATTTGCCTGTAAGTATCTACGATTCCTGATTAGTTATGCTCTTACTCTTACAATCGAAGCCATCTTTAACTCCTTTCCGTATTTCACCGGTCGACATTTTTACCCTCTCTCTGTCTGTACTCGAACGAATACCGCTTCGAAGTGGGTAATTCGGAATTGATTATGCCGCTAATTTCGCGCGATTAAACATGCTGTTGTTAATCACCATCACTTTTATCACTACTGTCCTCGTACAAGAGTAAAAATTCGTTGTTAGTTGGTAAATTTGGCTCCCTTTGTGGTTGTTGCGAGTATTTATACATGCTTTTCTACGTGTCAGAGTTGATGCACCTTATTAAGATAGTTTGTGAGAGGAAGAACTAGAATCGTGGAAGCTTATTGTTATGCGTGTGATTGGTTTAGGCGGGAGGTCCACAAGAAGCCGGAGGGGTGGTGGTAACTAAAGCGAATTCAATTCGCACAGCTAAGTCTAATGGCAACAACGATACCAAGAAGAAAGAGAAAGAAAGTAAAGAAGAAATAAAACCGAACGGCTCAGGGTATGTTGACATACATTTTAGCGGCATTGTGACTACATAAAAATTATTGCGGGGAAGATTATATTGATCTTGGAATGTGCTAATTTCATTGTGTCTGCATTCGTACAGGAGAGATAACCGAGCTAACCCATTTGAAGAAGAAGAATGGGATGAGTACTCAAACAATGACGGAGCCCTTGTAGACCGTGGTGAACCTGGCATTCCTGTTAGAGCTCTATACGACTATGATGGAGCTGAAGACGACGAATTAACTTTCCGCCAAGGTAAGCTTAAAGAGAGTGCGTATAACGAATCGAATTAGTTTTGCTGTACTGCAAGAAAAGTTTACTCAATTCCTCACACACCATTTGATTTTGCAGGTGAGACTTTTGAGAAACTTGAAGATGAAGATGAGCAAGGCTGGTGTAAAGGGAGGAAGGATGGCAAAGTAGGATTGTACCCAGCTAACTACGTGGAAGTTGTTCAGTAATAATAAAAATACGTTTTGTAGAATACGATACAATAACTAAATTAATATCGACTTGAGGATTTTTGTTTTTATCGAGAAAAGCATAAAAGCAAACTATGAAGGTAGTTTATAAGCAGTAATTACAAGATGTACACTCTTGTAAGTATTTTTGTTCCGTTCCGTGTCAATTAATATGCAACAAGTAAGATAGATACTTAAGTATATATGCCTAGCGTGTATTAATCATTATGTCTTGTACAATCGAAATGGACAGAAAATGTAAACTTCAGGAGAGTAGTGATTCAGAATCCTCAACACTCACTCATGTTAGACGATTTTGTACGTAAGAGTGCGTGCGTAGTCAAGTATTTGAACGAAAAATTAATTGTCAAGCTCGCAATTTCAGGACCTACTTCTTAAGTAACTGCTCGTTATGTGGAAGCATTCGAAAGTAATAATGTTATTATGGTACGACGAAAGGAAAGTAACCGTAGCGTTAATGAGTAAGTTGGTCGTCTTTTGTAGTAGATCTTTTCTTCTTCGAAGTTTCAGTATGAACATAGACCTACCGTACAGTAGATTATAAACTAAGTGCAAAACAATCTTACGTATTGTACGATCATAGTTATTCCAGCCGCGCAAAAAAATTCTGAATTGACACGTGTTACACAGAACGTATTGCCGACTCGTTAAAAGTCGATCCGTCAGAAATTCATCAGGCATAAATCATTCTTATATTTATTTTGTAAATGCCCTACTTGAATGAAGATATGCAAAGCGTTGTTCTGGAATTCTAGAATTACTACTTCTGAATTAGTCTAAATAAACTTGTCGAAGTTTGTTGACCGCTTCCCAATAATTTTTTTTTCCATCAGTTTGCTTACAGTAATTTAAACTCAGCATACTAATAGCTTGTTACTGGTTACGCTCTTCAAGTTTTGGTGACTGACATACTGTCATGAAGTTCTTACATGCCATGATTACCTTTTTGTGTGCTATTGTTCAACAAACAATGTTTCGTAGTGCCCTTTTATTATCAGCTCCAATCAAATCAGTGGATTTTATGATTCAGCTCATTGGGGTAAGTAAAATTTCTTATTATTTTAATTTCGGTCACGCTCATTTGAATTAGTATGTTACACCGGACGAGTCGATAAGGTACATTATGTAGCTTCTTGATAATACAGGATAACGTTTTACAACTTTTTAAAAATCTACTTGAGATAGTTCGTCAGAAACCGATAGCTTTGCAGTATTTGATACAGTAGAATATTCATGCACAATAATACATTTCAGTAACATTAGTTAACTCCATCTCAAATACCGTAAGTACTATGCTATAAACTCAAGTCATAATTCAATCAACACTATTTGATATTTTGCGACTCGAGTGCCAATACGCATATGTCACCAGTTTAACTTTCGTGTTAATAGGCTTCATATGAAAATCACTTTATTTTATTTCATTTTTTACCGGTGTTATTACTCTCCAGTTCAGCAACTAGTTCACTGAACTTGGAAGTGAAATCCAAATGGTTATTAGAGTCATCAATGATGGATTGAAAGTTCATCTCATTCTGAAAACAGCCAATTATTATATAAAATTCAATGCGAATAAAACTTTTAAGGTTGAGGTTTAATCATTAATGTGTATTTTACCTCATTCGGATTAGATGCTACGGGCTCCAAAGTACTCAGCAGTAAACTGCCAAGTGATAGTTCATTTCCCTGAAATAGTTCCATACAATTGTTTATCTACTTCTTAGCACCCTTCCTGGTTGCCATGCTGCAGTAAAATATTTCGCAGTAATTTGTTACCTCAGTGCTCAGCCATTGTTGTGAATCTGTTGCAAGAAGATTCATCGGAGGACTACTAGACACATAGTTACTAGGTTTTTTGGATGATGCTGCAGATTCATCTCTATGAGTTTCATGTGGAGTAAGTTCAGATGAAGCATTATTTGAATCCACAGTTGAAAGAAAGTCTAATAATTAAAAACAAAAGTTTATCAGAGCTTCCGTTAAAATGTGCGAGAGAGGAGCAATATGCCTTGGTTTGTACGATCTTACTGCTGAGACTAAGACTGCAGCTTGAACTTCCAAGGGTGACATCAAGGAATTTTTCGGATTTCAAACATTCATTTGCGGCATTTCTAGTTGACTCCGGCAAGGAAATGTCCATGAAGGATGATAAGCTTAGATTGCTTTCAATCTTCTCCGACTCGATGGAAGACACTTGAATAAGATCCTGGAACTGACTGCCATTAAGCTGTTCACTTGTCCCCTGCTTTGACAATGTGTGCATGGTAGCTATTGCTTGTTGTGCAATAACTTTTGATGACACTGCAGGGATGGATTTCTCCGTGCCAACCTGAACAGGTTCTTGTCCCAGCGCGTCCTGAGGAACTTCTTCTTTATCGCCACCGCTTACAACCGCTACAGTCACGCTTGGCGGATTTGGGGATGCTTTTAGAGAAATACCTGTTCGTAAATAAATGCATACTTTAGAAGCGTCCTGATTCAGGATTCGTAAATGTAAAATATGTATTGAGTTTTCGAAAATAAATCCTTACTTGTAACTGGAAGCATTATTTGTGCCGAGTTACTGACATAAAGCGCATGCACAGGGGCTTTGTTAGGCACTAAATCCCAAACTGGAGGTTGGGGGGCTACATCAGTAGCTTTGGGAAGCAAAGGTAAGTACCGAGGCACTATGTTCTTTTTACAACATGGCCTTCCTAAACGCCGGTTTCCTTTCGGTAAGTCAAGGAAAGGTTTCGGAGCGGTTTTAGAATTTCGACTGTTTACCGCTGAAAGGTTATCTTCGGTTGATAACGTATCACTTGGTGCAATCAGAGGGTGCGCTGGTCTAATGCTGCGCACTGCGGTTACAGCACTTCCATTTCCTAAACCCGGGACACGAAATAGATCTTCTGATGTCTGGGAATCTTTTACGCCCAATTGTGGATCAGGTTTAGGCGCTAGAGGAATAGTTTTGAGAATAGTTCCACTACACGATGATGACACTAAGGTGGGGACAATTTTCTTTATTCTTGCCACCGTACTAGGTTCAGATTCAACTGCACTGGATAAGGCGGATGGTTTCGAGGAAATTTGCACTGATGTTGGATTCGCAATGGTAATGATTGTTCCTTTTACCATTTCGTACTCCTCGGATGTTAGTGGAGCAATCGAACTGCCAAGAGAGATCACTGGGGGATGAGGAGTGCTTATCACAGTACTTGTGCCGATTGGCGGAGAGGCGCCCATTGACAATGCTGTCGTGCTCATACTTTGCAGACCTGAGGGGCTAGTTACGGGTATTTTGGCAGAATTATCGGCTGAATGGACCTGTAATCCAGTCAAACCTGGCTGAGTTCCTATCGATGTTGGAGTATTCGTAGCACTTTGTCCACAGCTTGGGCAAGCACCTAGCGTAGTTCCAATGGAACCACCAACGAGTTTGTGTCGAGACTGCTTTTTCTTTTTCAAATTCCTTGCAACAGCTATCAGTCGATCAAGCATGATTTTCGTGCGTTTTTTGGTTTCGACATCTTCATCAACTTCGTCCCACTCGTACTCAAAAGATAGTTTTTCGTTCCGACCCACCTGAAATTCAAATTAATGCTTGATTATTTATTTTCAAAAATGCAATCAGCGGCAGCATATAAATCACTTGACAACTTAAACACGCACCAGCATGTAAACTTCTCCAATTGTTAATGTAGCAGCTTCTTCTGCTGTCCATCCTCGTTTTAATACTTCTTCATCTACAATGGATGCAAATATTTCTTCTGGCTCTGCACTTTTATCCTCGGATGGAGAACAACCACAATTTGTACTTTCAAGGAGTTTCGGTGCGGCAGTGCTTATGCTTCCGTTGCCTATTATACTGGGCGCAACCTCCGCAGAATCGAGCTTAAAATCACTTGATTTATGAGAATTTTGGTAGTCGTCAGAGTCATGATGATAATTGTCGTTATATCCATTATCAAAATCATCATCTTCTTGATTATGCAATCTAGGCATCGCGTACACAGACTTGAGCATTCGTTGAACTTCATCCTCTGGCATACCCTTAACCTCAAGAGTATCATCCCCAAAAGCGTTTCGAAATATTTGTGTTGCAAGTGAACGATAGATACCATCTTCTTTCACTTTTTCTTTTACTTCTTCCGTGGCTTCATCTTTAATCTCTTCCTTGGTCTCCAGCGAAACTTCCGCTTCCGCATCGCTCCAATCAGCTTCAGCATGCGAATCATTTGCTGCATCAGCCGCTAAAACAGATCCTGATTTAGTTCGTTTGCGCTTCTCGATAAATTTTATGTATCCATCCTTCCTAGTTTTGTTGAGCACGTTCGTTGAGTATGCATTAAGGGAGATCTTGACGGAGCTCGCGGTTTCGTATGTTTTGAAGATTGGAACATTCGTGTCATACTTCGAAGACGGAATAACTCGAAGATGTCGACTAGAGCTTTTCCCAAAGGTGGTCATCATTTGTTCTTTCTGAAAATTATAAATTAAGAAATATTTTAAAAACCTTATGCATATATTTTCGCAAAGAATCGGTACGGTTCTACTTACAATTCTATCCGACGAACTCTTCCACCTTTCTTCAAGATAAGATATAATGGATGCTAGCGTGCGTTGTAGTGAAACTAGAGATCGAACACGTGGATTATGCGATAAAGATTGAACAACAGACCAGGCCCCTCCGTCTTTAGGTAATAATTCTACAACAACTTTTGCGGGGACTTTAGTTTGTTCAACATCAGTTAGATTGTTGATCTTCTTTAAAGCTTGGCAGACAGGAGTTTTGATTCTTTGGGTCTTCCCTTTCACTTTGATAGTTGTTGACCCTTTTTCAACCAATTCAAGCAGTTTAGCAGCCGTCTTCCCATTGAGAACCCTTTGCTTTTTCCTCAGTTCACCATAATTCACAAGCCCGTATAACTCTTGATATGCTTTTTTCATATCTGCAAAAAATGCCCAAGAAAATAAAAAATACTGTTAACCTCCTCTTAATCCTGTTTTTTACATAAATGCTCTAAAGTATTACCTTTTGGAAACCGGAGATATTTCTGTATCTTGTTCCAGGTGCGGTAATAAAAATGTCGAACTTGCTCTTTTTTCTTAATCTGAGTGGGTTCGACTGTCTTATTCTTGGATTTAAGTTTAGAAGCCAAGTATGACTGAATAGCATCAAAATCTTTTCCAAATTCATTAAGTGCTTCAAAAAACAGTTGTTTATCATACTGACTCCATAACTCCCACGTCCGTTTCTTCCGTTTCCCTTGGTCCGATTCCGTATTGATTCCCCCCGTTCCATAATTAATACCTTCAGACACAGTTACACTGATTTCATCACAAGTCGTAATCTGTATTTTCCCTTTGCACTGGTTATTAACTGATCCACCAGGCGTCCCGCACAGTCCTGCACATCCAGATTCCGAAGTACAAATTTTGCTTGGAGAGGCTTCTCGTCGAAGTTTCTCTTGCTTTTCCTGAACTCGAGCACTGCATCTTACTGGTAAAGAAATAAAAACGATACCAGGAATTATTTGACAGTTGTCATCTTATTAATAATTGTTCCTGAATACTCTGCTTGCTTATGCATAATTCAACTTGATTGTCACTGGAGCTAACCATTGGTGTTGGTGGTGCTTGTTTTCGGTGCAAACATATCCCCATCCATTTCTTCTTGACTGTCACAATCATCGCTGAAATTTAAAATGTACTCATGTTTAGCATACCAGCTGTATAATAATGTCGAACGCTTGGAATTAACTTTGGAAGCTTAATTACCTCTTTTTTGAACCAGATTCATCCCCCTTACTCCAGCTCCCACTTCGTTTCCGTTTGCCCATGCCGGTCTGTCCGTCTACGAATTCACTAATTATTTTGAGTATTTGCCCATCTTACTTCACTACAGGTTCCTGACAGTAGCCCACGAAGTACCTGTTTCAAAATCAATAACATAGACTTCAATGCTTAGAAAGACATCATTGTAACATTTTTTTTGGCATTAATATTAAATCATGCACTCGAGATTTGCCGGATATTTAGTGTTTCAATTTCACTCCTCACACACTATTTCAATCAATCTACAAAACAGTATTTTCAAAGATAAATTAATTAGTTTCTGGAATCAAAGCATGTAAACAATGAGCAAGCTATTTTGTCACACTTCTTTAAATTTTCATATGCATACGTTATAACCCATAGAAAAATTAGAGACGTTATTCAGAACGTATGGAAATGAAAGTTATGACTTAATAATTCAAATGCCATACTTCTATTAGTATTTGATAAATGCATGATAATTATCCAGAAAAAAATCACGCACATTGTTTACCTTCATGTATTACTGCAGAAGACGAGCTACACACATGCTAAAATTCATTTTGTTCCCTAAAATATATCGTCACGTTGCTGGAAACAATGTAGTTAAGACAGAATATATATATTTAAAAGTAAAACTTAGTCCATTAGTGTAAGATTTGACTTGGCTGGCAAATCCTCCTTGTTGTGTAGGAAAAGCGAAACTTCACATTCTCCGAGAGATTGTAAATAAAAACATGTGAATCATATGAAGACACCAGGAGAGCAATTCCTCCTCATCGAAACTCTCTCGAGGAGCGGCGCCAATTCATCTCCTAGAGCCGATCGCTGCGCCCTCCGGAACAAAATTCGAAAATCGGCACTGAGCTAAAGCGTCACCCTCTAGAGATTTTAATGGTTGTACTAGCTGCCAAAACGTTTGTGCATTCATCATTAACCGTATTTGCGTTGCAAATCTACTTTCCCGGTTAGGAAATACATAGTAATGCGAATTTTCGCGAATAACATTCCCATTGCTTGCTCTGCGCAATTCTTTACGCAATACATTACGCATTGCTTGTACAGCACTAGTAGGGAAATCTGAAACAAACTATTAAAATGTGGAAACTACGAGGTAATGGTCATTCATTGCGATACTGAATTGATTGATTTTTTATTTTATTATTCTGACGTCGATTTAGCCCAAGCTCTGACAACGTGGATGACTCTACAGATCAATTGTCTCGCGCGTTACTTAATCAATTACACAAATATTTTAGCTTGTTTCATTGTAGAATTCGGAAGTTAACGTAGGTACGCGATACTGAATTAGTAAGCGGACAATCCGTCTGAGAAACCAAATAATGGAGACGTGGGTTTTCACTGTATGAACTGTGTGTGATTTTCTTATCATCTTCTTATGATTTATTGAGATAAACTTTCTGTTGAGTGTTGTAAACAGGTGTTATGAAAATTTTACCATCATTACTTTGGACTGCCATTTCTGTGAAGTTCAATTATAGCTGGTTTATGAACCTGCCAAGCACGTTGCCCTCAATGGCAGCTGTTAAAACATGAAAGAATAATTGTAATAATACAGCCATGATTTTTGCTATGTGAACAACCGGTTAGGCAAAGAAGATATGACAGTTTTCTGGAAGATATTTTTTTATTTTAAAGCAAATCCTCGCGATTCTAACAGTATAATGATTCACGTTTGTATTACTCTCGTCCTTATAGGATTAAATTATATTATTCACAGAAAATATAAAAAAGTGTTGCTTATTTTGTATTGTCACATCACAAAATCCAGGGCCCGCAGTGGTGGAGTGGGCCCTTGGAAGAAAGTTACAAAAAGTACGCGGCCAGTTTTTACGAAGAAATTTCTTAACAGTATGAATTCGTTAGTTTAGTGTATTCTACAATATAGGTACGATCTATGCGCTGTCTTTTACAGAATATAGTTTTGTACATGGCGGGGTTGTATACAAGAGATAACATGTATAAATATTATAATGAGATAGACATTTAAATGAAGGATGAGAATCCGGGTAGTGGAGCTCTGGATCTAGCCATATTGTTAAGTACGATTCTACCCTGTCCGCTTAAACTTGCCGTAGCCTCAGGCTCTGAATCTGTATGACTCGAGTAATTTACGGCTGCTGCAACGGCCGGCGTTCTGATTGGTTTTTGCTTTTGCCATGACTGTTTTAAAGTATCGTTTACATTTGCATAGTGATTTACGAAGGAATGAGGCTCTCGTGCCTCGTTTATATTATCCTCTTCCAGCTCCGTGTCGCTGTCCTGTTGAAAGAAAAGTTGAAAAATATTGTTTAGCTTCTTCGGTTTTCCGTGCAAATTTGCGAATGATGGTCGCGCATGCTTTAACTTGTATCACGAACTTGTAGTGGAAACCAAAATGTACCTGAGAGTCTGTAGAACTGATTTCAGACGGTTTTTCCGTCAAGCTGCTCTCGTCTGGATTATTGTCGTAGGCTTTGTCACTGTCGTCATCAGTGTAGGTTATAGATCCTGGAGCAGGACGAGGAGGGGGTCGGATAGGCGCTCCCATTTTTCTTTTCATGGATGATATTTTCTTTTGAGATTGTCTAAGCTCAACTGATGAGCCGTAAAGTATTCCTTCTTCAATGCTATTAGTTTCCGTGAGGCTTCTTTCGGATTCATCTGCAATTCAAAAACGTGACAAGATTAATCTCATGTTGCATTTAGGCGTGAGCTGTAATATTATGTATATACGAAGGAAGCCATATTCCAGGACTTACGTTTGTACTTGAAGGATTTCGTTTTGACACAAAGGTATGCAACGAGGGCGATAATAAATATTATAGATACGGATGCGATAACTACAAGGAACCATGTTTGTCTATAAAAAGGGCTTTGCTGTAAAAATCCGTATTCTATGTAAAGCTTGGACGGAGTATGAACAACGTCGTCGGAAGGAGTAGGAAAGCTGATGCCATATTTGTTGTACGCTATAAGGCGAAGATGGTAGGCAGTTGAAGGCAATAATTGCTGATATGATAGGGAATATTCTGTGGCAGGGCCGTCATCGGATTTAATGACTGTACGCCACCTGGTTTCGTCTGAAAACATTAAGAAAAGTATTAGCATACATATTAGCATTTGATGAATAGTTTTTATAAAAGGTCGGTTGATTGCCAATAATAGCGGACGCTTGAACATACCTTTTCGCTTGGCTTCAATAAAGTAACCGTTGACTACAGAATTTTCTCCGTTGGTCCATTTTAAGAGCACAGAGGAGAATCTCTTGAGTAAACTCAAATTAGTTGGGCTTTTAGGTGACCCAGGCTGTGGTCCGGTGCTCACGTTTCTCCATACTGGGGGACTGAGCTCGTTTAGGAGAACGTTTTTGGCTCGGACGGAGAAGCTGTACATGGTTTCCTCCTCCAAGTTTTCGATAATAATGGAACAACAAGACACCTTTTGACGGACTTGTTTCGAAATGACACCGTTTTCGCTCTGTTCCGAACTCGTTTCATAGGTTACGAGATAGTGAGCAATTTCTCCATTGGGTTTTGCGGGCCGATCCCAGAGTAATTTTAAGCTTGTCATAGTAATATCTTCGAAGCTGATATTTGCCACGGGTCCAGGGGTTCCTTGAAGTGTTCGGATTGTAATAGGCGGGGAGTATGGCCCATCTCCTGCGGGATTGAACGCAGCCATACGGATCGTATAAACAGAGAACATTTCCAGGAACAAAAGGGTGTGACTATTGCACCATGCTGGCACAACTTCAAGTTCTTCTTCAGATGCATTTGTTTTGTATAAAATCTTGTAGCCCAGCAGATCCCCATTTTGTTGATTTTGTAAGGGAGCTTTCCATTTGATTTCAATGTCTGTCGAAGATTGGGCCAGAACGGCGACTTCTCGGGGTTCTCCAGTAGGAACAGCTTCGCCGACATAAACAGTCACAGGTCGGGATAATAAACCTTCGCCACGAGAATTAAAGGCTGCCACAGTGATTTCGTAATTTTTATCGACCGTTAGGTCAGTTAAAACAACGCTGGATGAATTTGATCCGTGAATCTCTTCTTTGCGTACAGCGGAAACTGTGGCCAAGGGATATTCGGATGCTTCGCGGTATCTGATCTTGTAACCTCCAGTTTCCTTGTCGCCGTTCCAGTTTCCTTCGGGTAACGTTCCCCAGTGAACACGGACACTTGTAGCTGTTATAGGGACAACAGCAACTTCACCAACTTGACCCTTCGGGGCTGCAGGGAGCGTCCATGTACTGTTGGAGGGTGGGGAGAAGGAGCTAGAGCCGATGTCGTTAGTTGCTTGAATCCTAAACTGGTATTGTGTGTGTGGCTTCAGATTAGTGGCCGTGTATGAAGATTGGATAATCCGTGTTAATTTCTGCCAGTAGGCGGTTGCTTCACTGTACTCGATTGTGTAGTATCGTATCGGGGCAAAACCGTCCCTTCCTGGCGTCCATGAAAACGTTATTTCGCTCGAGAGAACTTGTGACTGAGAAATTGCTGGGGCAGAGGGCGCTTGTGGTAGTTCCCGGTTGTTTGTTGTGAAGAGGAGCAGTTTTGCTGTTTCACCCCAACCAAGCCTTGTCTTTGCTGTGATTGTGAACCAGTAGTATTTTTCTCGTTCTAGGTCAGTTACTCTGTAAATATAAAGGTAAGGGTAGCTTAGCTTGAGTTGATACTAAACGAGAGGGCGCTGTTTACAGTACATACCACAAACAGAAGTAATTTTGCAAGTCCTACCTGTATGTTCGAGTTTCCGGAGAAAATTCCTGGGTAAAGGTTGGAACTGAATTATCATCAGGAGCAAACGTCACCCGGTAGGCTAAAATCACACCATTCGGATCTTCTGGAGCGTCCCAGATCATCCTGGCCATTGTTGTTGAAACATCCGGAAAAGAAATGTTACTCGGTGGCCCGGGAACTGTTGTTAATTTCCAATGAAATGTATTTAATATTTCAATAAGTTAAAGCTAATGCGAAGTTTTGAAATAATATTCAAAAGTATATATTTGTTACCGTCATCCCAAGTTTGAGCCATTGCAGGGGGAGAACTAAGGACTCCATCTCCGACTCGGGTGTAACCCAGGATTTGAACATGATATTGCGTGAATTTTTTGAGTTGCGTTAAAGTTGCGGCAAACGTGGAGTTTGAGCTGATGAGTTTATATTGAAATGGGACGTTTTTGGACCCGTAGTAAATTTTGTAACCTTCTATTATCCCGTTACAATGTTCCGGAGGAATGCGATCCCAGCGCGCAACAATTGTTGTTGATGAAGTTGCATTTAGTTCGAGTATTGTAGGACCTTGGGAAGGTACGGATTCCCTGGTTCGTTGCACAGCCCGCTCGGATGGTTCAGACATTCCGACGTCGTTGAAGGCTGTCATGATAACTTCATATTTGGTATGTGGGAGCAATTCATTAAGAATGAAAGAATTTCCGGTGGGGTTCGTGACACTCTCATATTTGAAAGCTTCCGGAATTTCTACACGTCTGAATGAGATATTGTATCCGCGAGGATTCCCATACCATTTCACGTGCTGGAGAGGCTGTAAATTAAAATATTAAGTCATTAGATATCTGCCACATTTGCTCTCATTTTTATGCATTCTATACTGAGGTAATTGCATTCTAAAAACTACGAAGTTAACTTACAATCCACCGAATCTTGAGCTGAGTCGCCGAAATAGCTCGTATAGTAACATTGGAGGGGGGATGTGCAGGTGGCGCTTGAAGCGTTTCGAATAGCTGTGTTGGTTCAGATGGAGGAGAAGGACCAACAACGTTATGAGCTATAAGTTTGAGCCGATACTGTACAAATGGAGTCATGCCTAGGACGGTGATGCTTTTCATAGCCGTTGAGTTATTTCCGAGACCGTCATCAAATTCCTCGCTTACTTCTTCGATATGTTCGTAGATGGTATGCCAGCTCGCATTCCTGTTGCTAGATGCAACAACAGTCCACTTTGTAACGCTGGAATTACCGTTGAAACCGGGAGAGAATTGCAAAACGACGGAGAATGGTCGAATGTTGGAAACGGCTAGGTTATTGGGAGGGTCGGGGAGGACGGGTTTGACACCGGATTTCATGGTGGCTGATTTACACTGCCCGAGACCCACTCGACTAAATCCACAAACTTCGAACAAGTAAAATGTACTCGCGGTAAGATCTGTTATTTTGAGACTTGTCATTTCCGCTGTCAAGTTCATAACTTTCATACTGTTCCCGCTAACGCCATACCGCAAAGTGTATCCGATAAGAACTCCGTTACTTTTAAGAGGTTTCTTCCAAACAACTTTCACTGATCTGTCACTGACCTCTTCAAAATGAAGATCGGATACTGCGTCGGGCGTGTCTTCTAGTGTCTTAATAAATACTGGAGGACTGCGCTTACCGTCTCCAGGATTGGTAAAGCAGAGAACGGTTATATTGTAGTCGGTGTATTTTTCAAGGTCACATAGGATTCCAGACTGCTCAATGAGCGGGTCAAATGGGGATGGAGGGACAGATTTTGTGGAAATCAGGATGTCGTCTTTCCAAGCTTGGATTTTGTATCCTTGGTTAATACCGCTAATCCTTTGGGGATCTGGTGGAAGCCACCACACTCTGATGCAAGTTGAATTGGAGGCTACCGCACGCAAACTTGTTGGACTTGCGCTAGGCTTTCCTTCTCGCGTTTTAATTCGAATTTCAGGGCTAAATGATCCTGTTCCTTTGCGATTATATGCAGCGATTTGAATTTCGTAGTCTTTCCAAGTAATAAGGTCTTCGATAAGGAAATTGCGCTGAGCTTCGTTTGTAATATTTCGATACGACCACGGACTTTCTCCATAACCGTGAAGACGGTAACGAACGAGGTAGCCAAGGATTTGGCCGTTTCGATATTCTTCCAAAGGCGGCTGGAACTGGATAATTATTTCCGAAGCGCTTCTTGCTGATCCAACAAGACCGACTGGAGGGCCAGACGGCGGCTCTTGCGGTAGCGTAATAACGTTTGACGGCCCGGAGGGTTCACCTTCGCCTACAGCATTCACCGCGCTCACACGAAATTGATAAGAGGCTGCTGGCTTGAGATTATCGATAACAACGTCACGATTGTCTGTGGAAATATTAGATAGCATCGTCTCCCAGCCGGTAGTTGCCAGGTCTACTGGAAGGTTTGAGTTGGGATGAACCGTTCGCTTTTGCACTATGTATTTCAGGATTGGACTGTTCCCATCAAATCCACTCGTCCAGGAAATGTTTACTTTGACGTTTCCTCCTTGAAGCGGGGAGGATTGTTTCTCTGCAATCACGCTAGTTGGCGCATAAGGCAGTTCGATTATCTTAAGGCGGGCAACCCTCTCGTCGTGTCCTGCTTGAGATTTCACTATACACTTGTAGACTCCTACGTCACTCGCACGAACTTCGCTTATTTCTAAGGTTCCATCAAAATGAATCACTATCCTGCTTGATACTCCTGCAAGGATTGGTCTGAAAGAAACGACAAAATTCGTTAGGCCTGCAATCATAGCAAACTCTTCAATATTTTCTAGAAGCGGATTGTTTGAAACTTACTCATCGTCATGCTCCCATTCGATTTCATATGGAAGCGCCGGATCGCTGGAAACTTTGCATGGTAACGTTGCAACATGACCGAGAATCACCTGGGTGTCCGCCGGAGGCTGTATAATTTGTGTTCTTACAAGCACGATTACATCAGCGGACTTTATTATCTTTCCCGCAGCGTTCTCTCGACTGCAAGTGTAGAAGCCCGCCATCCCTCGCTCTTACAGCTGTAATAAGCAGATTACCAGATTCAAGGATCTGGAAGCGTCCTTGCGATGCGACTTCTTCAGTGTCTGTGAATTGAAGTACAGAGTGTGGAGATTACATTAACTGAATTTGCGTAATACTTTGAAATTGTAGTTAGTTTTGAAGAGGAACCCAACAAAACTTACTGTTCTTCCACCATGTGATGTTAGGAGTCGGAGCGCCCTCCGATTCACAATACAAGGTAACATCGCTTCCCTCAAGAGCTGTCTTATTTTCTGGTCCTCGGATTAGCACTGGTGGAGACGCTGCGAGCACATTATGCGTCATAATTAGCATTGATTCCTTTGCCCTTGTCCGAGAATAGAAGAGATTTATGGATATCAAACTTACTTTTGACTCTTAGCCACGTATAGCCATTGACTTCTCCGACGGAATTTTGAGCCCAACATTGATACACAGCCCCATCTTGAGCCCTCAAGTAGCTTAAAGTAAGCGTTCCTGATTCCGGATCCACAGAATATCCACCCATCCCTTGAACGTTAGCGGTATTCTTGTACCAAGTGATATTCGGCTTTGGCACACCTTTAACTGGACAGTGGAGATTGATTTCTTTACCGAATTCTCCAAACGTTTCCGTTGGCAGCGTGCTTGTGAAGTATGGTTTTTCTGCAACAAGATGTAGCAAGTTATTTATGGGTCACACTGATTTGAAAGTTCAAACAAGGATCATTCAAAACAAGAGGATCGACTTAATTTTAAACTTACCAAGAACAGAAACCCTTGCAGAAGCAGACTGTCCTGGATAAACAGAATTCCTGAGCCTAGCTTGGCAAGTATATTCACCGGCATGAGAGAAATCAATTCTCAAAAGAGTCAAGGTTCGATTCCAGAGGTCATTGAAAGAAATGGTAACACCTGTTGTTTCAACAGGGACGCCATCTTTGAGCCATATGATTTCTAATTCATGTAGTGGTCGGGCATTAGCAATACACTCAAGCTCAAGTTCGCTTTGTCCGCGAACAGCTTGGGAATCAGTGGGCGGAGCAACGATTGTAGGCGGGATATGATCTGGGACGATTTCAGCAGTATTTGCAACCATGACATGCAAATAATCGGATATTTCCTCCTGCCCGAGCTGCGTATTTGTCGCATGTACACGATAGTCCTTCTGGTCTCCTGTGTTCGTATCCAAAATGACTTGGCGATGATCCAGTGTTTTTGCAAATTTGCTGCCATACATGAGAGAATTATCCCGAGCCTGCCATTGAACGGATGGGGAGGGCACGCTAGAAATTGGAGGAAGCGGCAAAATGGCAGCATCTCCGAGACGGACAATGACCGTCGCATTTTCCGATTCCGAGAAAGGTGTCATGTCTAGAAAAGAAGGAGGTTTAAAACGTGTAATTACGATTAGAAAAAAAAACATTCTCTTAAAGCAAACAATTGAGGTTCAGGTACCGCATAATTTGCGGGTGATTCATCTTGGAATGAGTCAAGAAGGGATTAGAGTCGTTAGAGACACAGGATGAGGAGAAGAAAGATCAAGACTCGGATAAAACGAATATGCAATGAGGTAGTAATCATGGAGGTTTGCTTGGACTTACATGCCACAGTGACCTTGATTTTGTCCGAGAAGATGGACCCAGCTTCATTTTTTGCGATGCATTGATAATCTCCCGCATCAAGTCTTGTAGATCTTTGAATTTTATAGAAATGGTCCACGGTGAAATCCTGAAGAGGTACCCCATCTTTGAGCCATCGATAAATTGGCTGTGGTATACCTGAGAAAACGTGATGAAGTAAAGGATCATAAATGTGGTCTTCTGGTTAGACACATTGCATACATCATCTATCAACATCCCACAATTCATCACACATATTGTCTCTCTGTCTGTCCTTCCCTTTCCAGCCCTATATTTGTTTTTTATCCATCGTCATTATGTCAACCTCCAAGCCTTGTTATTCTGTCAGTTATCAGCTTATAAACTCCCCATAAAGTGTACGGCGGTGATTAGGGAAGAGACGCGGCTGCTACAAAATCCCTTGTATTTAACTACAAATTTATGCTTTTATCGATACTACAGCATCCGCTTAAGTTGAGTCAGTGAGTCAATATGAAAAGATAGTGAAGAAGATGAGAAGAATGAATGAATGGCAAGTGTCCAAAGAAAGATGCGGCACATGCTCCTAAATCTCTGTTGATATTTCCTAGAAGACGTATTCTCTTTGATCTTTGCGTCTACGCGTCTACGCGTCCACACGGACGGCGGGCTAGAAGATTTCTAGAATTTGGCAAGCTTCTCCTGTCATGTGTTCATGTCATCAATTTCTCAATGTTTGCTCACTAGTAGTATTTTTCTAAGGTCGGAGGGTTTACGGATGACCGCTTGACCGAATAGTGCAGGGTGAAGCTGGAATCTTAAACTAGTTCTACGGAATGTAAAAGACTTACCCAGAGCTTGGCATTGAAGAATTTTAGTTCGACCCTCGCTAACAATGCTTCCGGCACTGCTAGGTTGGGTTATAAATCTAGGAGCTTGAAGTTGCTCCTGTCCTGAATAACCTGTAAAGTTAAAACAGTTTATTCTGGTATTATTCTCCCTTAGTACGCTCACTTATTAGCAGAAATCCTCATCAGAATCTTGAGAACATTATGTAGAGGGTAAACACAATTTAAAAAATCAACTCACCCTGCGCCACTGACACCCCAATAAAAATGAAGAAAATACCATACAACCAGGTTAATTGACTACACAAACTATCAGTATTCGTTTTCCTTCTATGTTTCCGTTTTTCTTGTAAATAATTTTCCGGATTTGCAACTAAGCAATTCATAGTTTCTTTGACTCTCCCCATAATAGCAATAACTATTATTTTTCAGCACTGATCTCTTGAGCTGGGCCGAATTATAATTCAGGCCCTTGGAATTACCCCCACTTTTTAAGCATATGAACACTGGTATTTAAATATATCTCTGATTATTTTATCCCATTTTAGGCTCCCACCCACACACACACACAAACTACAGGTTGAAAATTTCGATATGTTTGTAAACACAAGCTCGTAAACTTTGAATTGGCAGTTTTGGTTTAGTTTTTAGTAACATGTGTCCTTGATTAAGGCACTCTGTAACCGGAAATGATTTCAAGGGTTTTATTGTTTCCAACACTTTCGCTGAAATTTTGCATGATACGAATACTAATTAAAGGTGCCGCTACAATGCTCTAAATATTATTGAACACTTTGACTTTTTGCAAAAGGGTTTGTTATTCTGTCGTCATTATTGCTGAAATTCCTACTCTTTGTAAAATATCGTATATCCTTGTTTCAAAGGTAAAGATGAAGGCATGGCGTGAATATGAATAGAATTAGTATTAGTTATCAGTAATATGGAATCCACTGTATTAATTTGATATGAATGAGGCACAAGGCACAAGGAGGAATGGTTTCGTTATCGGAGACGAAGCAAACAGCAGATTCTCTCTGCGGTTGATTTAGTAGGCACAATATTGATTGATTGATTGAAGGTTGAATGACTCTGATTGATGTAATTGTAATGCTATTGAGTCAAACTAATGTTGAGCTTCGGAGACTTGAGAGAATCCGGCCAGAATTAACTGTGTTCCGTGCGGAGTTAAAGTGGTTTTCACACACATACACACAGGAACCTCGATTTTCTTATTAGTCAACTCATTCCGCTTTGGCAAAAACAAGGACCACACACACTTTCTGTTGGTTTTCACCTCCGGATTTGTCAATCCAGCACAAAACTCTTTGTAAACAAGGAGAAGGAAAGAGGACAAATCAGATTTCTTTCGTCCTCACATTCTGCACGTAGAAGATTCTACAGCAGAGTTAATGAGAATTAGGTTTATCACTATTATCGTCGCTTTGCGGTTTCCTAAGCCTAACTAACTAACCCAGGAAGGCGGTAGGCAGGGAGCCTCTTCTGGGACAGGAAAACATCAGCTATATTCCTCCCAGGACTGCATTCCTCCAAGTTGATTTCCGTTGAGAGTACAAGTTGACAAGAAGTAAGTTGAAGAGTGCGGAGGGTGCAAAAATTATGTGTCCGGGACATGGACAGGATTCACTTGGATTGCAAAACACAACGTATCGTCCCCTGGTTTAGTAGCCTTTAGTTCTTCTCCCGTGTCTCATTATAACTACTTTGTTAATCTTGTTTTCTGCGGAGGATGTATGCACAAGAGCCGAGGATCTTTTACCTAGTGCTCTTTAACCAAAGAGCCACAATTCTCTCCCCCATCATCATCATCTTCGGCATTTTCTCTCTCTCTCTCTATTCTCTCGGACAAAATACAAGGCTAAGGGTAGGAGGGAGAAGGAAGAGTCTTGCTGAAGGATTTGCTTTCATCAAGCTTTTAGCTTAGCCCGAAGTAAGCCAGGGAAGGAAGCTACAGCTTTCTAGCTATTGTGGCAGCGCTATAGCTTAAGGGATGATGAGAATGTCTTCTCACTCGCTTCTTACGGTACGGGGTGGATTCCTTTATGTTATTTTTTATTTAGACGGCAGGTTGAATGTACACACTGGGGTAATACATGCACACCTTTCGGAAGAAAACACCTTTGGGAAGAAGGTGGGAGAGTGCGAGAGGAGCAGAGACATAGAGAGAGACAGCATATACACGTTTAACTGGCTTCCTACATCCAGTACCTGAATTTTTCTCCTACATGTATTTTTCTACAATAACTGCTCTTGGATTTGAGGTACAACTGGGAAGAATACTAAGGGCATGAGGTATTTACAAACGCATCTCTTCAAGTCCCTTCTGAATCTTTAAAAACAGTCTCAGCTAGTAGATCCACTCCGCTTAGTGTAGCGCTTACATGTTAGATCTAGATAGACCCGAGACTGGTCCTGTAGCCCTAGGTTAGGTTAACTATATTGGGGGAGGAGAAATAACAACAAGGACTTGTATTTATAAGCAATAGGAATGGGATGAAAGAATGAAGTCTCTTATGGTTCGTGTAAGTCCTTTGAAAAAAGCTTGGATTACATTCAAGAAGAGGACGTACAGGTAGGTAGGTACTGAGACGGACTGACTGGCCAGGCCGGGAAGCTCCTTAAGGCTTTTTTCTCCTTGGAGATGTAAAACGGGGAAACAGCGTGCTGGCTTAAGGAGGAAGGGTAAGGGCTCTTCCTTTGGTACACATGGAGGATTTTAGTGGAGATTCGAGAATGAGAACTAATAAGAATGGAAATAAGTATCCCTTAGCCTTTCGTACAGTCTGGAACAAGGACGGACTTAAATGTTACAAGTTCTCTCGATCAAGTAACAATATCCCAAGGGTATATCTATTTTTTCAAGAAGCATCATCTGGCTACCATGCTTGCTTTCTTTTGCTTGAAACATACATTTTACAATACTATTCCCTTGGACTCTTTAGGTTCAAGTCCTGGTTGTGCGATGAAGAAGTTAACCCCGCCTCTCCGCGGATCTCTCTGCTCCATCTTTTATATAATGTCTCTGTCGTGGTTTTCTTGTAGGAGAGAACCTTGCCTTGTTCCTCCGTTGCCTTGTTGCGCTAACAATCCCCGCAGCCCCACTGCTCTTTTACCTTACATCTTTTTCTTTGAGATCAGGAGGATGATGATAATCAAACTGTAATAATGGACAGAGGGATTGAGGCATTTTCTATTGTAGATAACCTTCTCTACGTAGTCTCTTCGTAAATGGAAGGGGATGGCGTGTTTTTCTCTGGGATTATTGCATTGCGTGTGTATTCAATATCATCATCTTTTTTGTCAATTTTTGGGCAGTGGCAGCAGGCTGGGGAACAAGAGTACCCTCATCTCCCGTATTCGTACTTATTTTATCCTCCTCCTCTCCCTATTTCATTAAATAGGATGATGTTTATTCAGGATCGAGAAAGTTGAATGTGTATAACAACAATAACGTGTAGCTAAAATTTTAAGCGTCGTATAGCCCTAGGAGCAGGTTTGCCTTTGCACGTCGTAATTATAGGAACGGGGGGAGGAGGGGAGGTGGTGGAAGGCTCCGGGTACTAAATCTGTCCACATACTGCTTTTCATTCAGTCTCAGCCTGTTTTGGCTGAGCTATGCTAAAGCTAAACTTGAACCTGAACAACCTCTAGTACGGGGCCAGGATGTGGGGCTACAGTAGAAAAGCTTTTACTTCATCAACCCTTAAAAGTATTTACTATCTTTGAATAACTTTTCCCTCCTGGTCATGTGTGTGCGGGGCGAGGCGAGTTTGTCTTTTCAAAGGTTTCATTCTTGCTTTTCCAGCTATTCATTTTACACTTCTTCCTTCCTTCCTCTTTTAGTCAGTAGCCCTTCTTGTGTAGTAAAGGGATCAGTAGCCAGTATTCAATTTCAATATTTTACTACCCTCCTATTCCCATCCTCCACTCAATCCTTCACCACAGGAAAAGAGGAGGAAGAAAGAGAGAGAGAGAGAGAGGGCATTTCAGTTTTCTCCGCATGCATGTACGCTTCAACTAACCTGGCTTACTGGCTTCTCCATCACCCGAATCCCCGACCCTCTACTTCAAGTTGTGTAACGCCGGGCCGGGTGTCGTAAAAATCTCTGGATTTACGATTCCATCCATCATACTCAATATCTATAAGTGAAGAAAATCTGAGGACGGGGTCATTGTAGGTAGTAGCGAAAAGAGGGATGCGAGGTTTAAAACCTATAGGAGTAACGGTGATGTGTGATGATGTAAGCAAGCTTGAGGGTTTGGATTGATGCTTTGACTTTGACAAAGTTGAAACGCTTCTGACGAAAGTGGGATTTAACACTTTATTATTATTATGAATACTTTGAAATTTTGCAGCCGGAGCCAAAGCGGATGGATCCGTTTCGGCTCCATCTCTTCCCCTTCTATTGAACGGATCATGATAAGATTAAAGGCAGACACTTCTTGAACGTTTACTTTCAGCTAGGGAAGAAAATGGAGAAGACGAAATTAAGAAGCACGGATTCAAAGATGATCCAGTCCAGTACCGGATTGTTCGCTTTCCCTTGCGGCTCCCATCCAAGCCTTTGATGAGACTCCCACGATTTTTGACTATTCAGGCGTTTGACCAACTATACTTGTTTGGACTACAGACGCTTTACGTTCCTAGCCAGTCCTGTCTGTAGTTTCGTAGAATTCTACTCCGTGGGATTGACAGACAGCTTCTTTATAATTAAGATTATGTGAGGGATTGAGCAATTCTTCCTCATTCTCTCCTTATCTTGTTTGTATACTTGAAGCCAGTTCCTTGCCCGGCTTCTTAAGACTCATCTCTTCCACCATCCATCCTGGCGTAGATGTTTCGTTCCTCAAACCCTTAATGCAGTGGATACTCTAAAATGTTTGATTTTTTACGGAACATGGCAATTCCTCAATTCCTTAAATCCTCCAAGGCATTAACTTTTATCCGACCAGGGAAAGCCTTGAGGGTAACGTTTTTTACGTGTTAAGGAGATATTCGAGTAAAGTAGATGTCCTGCCTGATGGATGGACGCTGCGTGCTTGTTACAAGTAGTCTGCAAGAACGTGGGTTTGGTGATAGACAAGTGGTGGATTTATGGGATTTTTCTAATTCCTCCTTATTCTTACGATGGTCTTGTTTGAAGGAATTCTTGCGATAATTTCTTGTCTCTTTGCTCTTTTTAAGAAGCGGTTTGAAACTTTGTAGCTTTGCTGCCCCCCAGGGTAGCTCTTTTTCATCTCTCCCTCCTCACCTGCCTGAAGCCCCCTTAAGTAATATATTGGGTGGATTCCTTCTGGCTTTTTAAAAATCCAGCGACCAGTTTGACTAAAAGTGTGGGCAAAGGAGAGGACAAGTTGAAAGTGTATAGTAATCAATAAATCCTTCGCTCAGGAGGTAAACGTGTGAAAAGGAGAGGCACACACCCCTTTTGTCTTAAGGCACTGACTGACAAGACTTGGGCCAAAGATTATGACCACAAAAGAGGGATGAAGATGAAGGACGGGGAGAGGGGAGGATGTGAAGACGGTGGTGGTGGTGGTTGGTGGTGGATGTTGGGGAAGGAAGTAGAAAATAGTTTGGCTTTTAAATCCTCCTTAATTTATCCTGTTTAACCCTTTGCTTGTGGCATTCTCTACTCATGAGGGCATTTGCGCGTACTATGGTTAGCTATTAACAGGGTTCAGACACGGAATCACGGAAGGGTAGAATGGCATGCAGGGAATGAGCAAAAGACAGCGGACGTGGGCCGGCCCATTTACAATCCAGGGTTAAGCAATTGTGCAAAGGCGTGTGTTCGTTGATAATCCTGTTCTTGAGGCTTGTAAGGATTGCATGTTTCTTGGAGGGCAGGGGGCAGTGAATGTGAGACGTGTAAGCTATGTACAAAAGTAAACTGACGTTACTTTCTTCCTCAATGGCCTCGCAATTCTATTTGCTGTAGGCTCTTATTTAAGGCTTGTTTAAAGGAAATGCGGAAGGATGGCTAATTATCGGGGAGAGAGCAAGTGTGGTAGTTGTAGCAGGAGGACGTTCTTGTGTTGGGAGGAATATACAATTACCCCATTATGGACTCCTGCAGAAAGTTTAACGAGCTTCTCTATTTCTACTCATGCCCACCATTTATTCCTCTTCATTGGCTTTCCCTTGTAACCTCTTCTCTTCTTACACCTAATTTCTTATAGATTTTGCTGGCTACTTTAATGGTCCGCTGGAGGTTTTGGATTTTGTGGGCTGTTAAATGTGAGTTTAGCTCACGTTTCCAAGCCTTTTAGGATGATAATGCTTAGTCAGCCTTGACGACTGGATGCCGTAACTCTTTATAAATTGCTATGATGATGGAAGTAGGGGCTTAACCGCTTATTACATCTGCATAAAGTCATGCAAGTCCGATGGGCTTCTAAGTGGAGTTTTTCCAGAGTAAACATCAAGAAAGTAGAAAGAAGGGAGTGAGAAAGAGAGAGAGATGGGAGGATATTAGATGAAGAAGAAAATACTTTTGGACTTGTTGGTAATAACACAAGCTACATTATTGGCTCGCACTTTTTTCTTTTTCTCCCTTGTGTAACAACTGTTCGTAGTTACGTTTGGAATCTAAACAAGAACAGAGACAAATGAGGCGCACGAACCGAGTGTAAGTAAAAACGCTTCAGAACAACTGTTTATTTTCAATTACGCACGGCAACTAGCCATCAAAGAGAAAAAATCTCACTAAAACAGAGGATTAAGATGACTTTTGCTGGGTCTTAAATAGCCCGTGATATAGATTGTTAATTTTATTTGGTATAAAATTAGCTGATGTAGTTGTTAATGTGTAGTAGCTGCTGATGTTGCCTCAAAGCTCTTGTTTGTATTTGCAGAGGTTTGGGGCAGAGGGTAAGAGGATCCCATTCTAGTACGATCCGGGTTACATTTACAGTAGGATATCCAAAGGCTTATGGTTTTCTCGGTTTCATGATAATGATGGAGAAGGGGGAGAAGTAAATAGATTGAAGAAATTCGGATCTTTCTCTACAAGCGCTTCTTTCCAGTAAACGTTAATCTCCCGGCTTGGTTTAAGACTTGAGGCTTTATTCCTTCACGCTTCTAAGATCTTGCTTCAAGTTCTGCTTGAAATTTTTCCACCATTACCGTCAAGGATTCGATCCGGTCTTGGAATTTTGTTCGGAGTTGAGAAATGATCTCTTGTGACTCTTGGTCTCTTTGGAGAAATTTAGTTCGGAGTTGAGTTATATCCTGGTCGCTATTTTGTTTGAGCATCTCATACTGTTTCTCCCAGGTTTCCCACTTTTCTTTTAATTCCTGCAAAAAAGAGGAAGGAGAAACCAGAAGGAGATCATTAGTAGGACTTGGTGTAGAAATTTTACTTTTGACTCTGTCAGCTTCTTGGCCTATTATTGCGGGAGCTGAAGATGGGATGGAAGCTATCTTTATTTTTCTGAAAGCTGACGGGTTTATTTACCCATGATTTTTTCCCCTTAAATTTACGAGCGTATTCTGCAAATCTAGGACCATTGACTGAGTTTTCACTACCTGTCGATTACTTGCGATGATGGCGTTTAGTTTCTGAACTTGCTCTTCGTGTGCTGCAGTCTGTGAGCTCTTTTCGCGTTCCACACTGTACAACCTGAAAGAAGGGAATAAAAATTTGGAGAAATGTATTTTAACAACTCGTACCCAACCAGTGGAGGGCAACTCCGGAATATTAAATATGGAATAGGAAGCTGAGGAAAAAAATCTCTCAAGTTTCTGAGCGGGGAAACGTGAGAACTGTCTTAATACTAGATGAACATTATAGCTATCACATGTTCCATTCTTTAAGGATTGCTTTAGAAGAGTGTATCAGTTATCTTCCACCCAGCAGGGCTGTAGGCCTTCTGCTCTCTTGAAGATGCGTATGTAACTTACCTTTTCTTTAGATCCTGAATCACGGAAAGCAAGTGCTCCTTCTCCTTCCGGAAAGAGTAGCTGCCGGAAGTTTGCGGGACCCTTAGTGGATTGGGTGTTGTGGATGGGGATGAAGTCCCATGGATACGTTGAAGGGTTTTCAGCTGTTCGTCCAAAATCTCGTTCCGCCCCTGCAAGTAAGCAACATGGATTGGATCTAGTGATGTGTCTGGACGGAAATGAATTTCTCATCTTCACAAGAGGTATATAAAAACTTCCTTTTGGACTGGACCCTTAATAAGGAATCCCCTACAGGAAGGATAGCATGTTGACATCAATCACCTTAAGTTCTTGAATATGATTTCGGAGTGTATCAATTTGAGCCTTGTATTCATTCTCGACGTGTTCAATCTGTTTACAGCTCTTGTCCAGAAAGCTCTTGAGTTGTTCTCCATGATGTTTTTGTGTGGCTAATTTATCTTTCTCAATTTCAATCTGAAACTGAGATATTTTGTCTTGAACTTCCATTTCTATCCTATTCGCCATACTTTCATCTACTTTATTTATTTCTCCCAGGAGGGAGCTTTTCAACTGTCCAAGTTTCCTATTCTCGCCTTGTAAATAAGCATTTGTATTGCGCAATTTTTCAACTTCATTTTGCATCACAAGCCATTCCGAGTGTCGTTTCCTTTTAAGGTTTTGGAGCTCCGTGTCCTTTTCCTCCACGGCTTTTTCTATCTTACGGGAGAAGTAATGATTGAGTCGGCGGTACATTTTCGTAAGTTGGAGTTTTAAGAGCGAGGAAATCCATGCGGAATATTTTGATCGAAACTCCTCGTCACTTCCTTCCAATATTTCCGCTAAACCCTCATCACAGCATTCGTGGGACATTATTTTCATGGATGATGAGCTTCGTATGAGATGTGGTAGGATTTCATTATTTTTAACTTCCTCTTTGGGGTTTCCGAAGAGGTCTAGTGGATCGGACATTATGACTGAAGTGCTGCTCATACGATCCCGGTGGCCCATTTTAAGAGTTGTGAACGAGCTTGGGAACTTTTGCGTACCCTTTTCGCCAACATCGCCCGCCAAACTACCTGAAATATTCACATGAACCTACGATCAGAATCAGAAGCGTATAATTCACACTCGGTGATGCGATTCATATGGATTAATGTGTAATCATGTCTACTGGCGAATGTACGTAACTAGTAGCTACAAAGGATCTTGACACCGGATTTTACGAAGCAATATTTAAAAATAAGGATAACCAGGGATTGCGTCGTGTACGTGCAAGAAAGCGTATACATTTTACTCTTAAGTTAGTTACTTTTGGAAATATTTCTTTGGAATTTCGTGGGCTGTAAGCTTCTAGCTCTTCCATTGGACTGACTCCAGGGCACATCCGGATACTGTCCTGCGTATGCTGGCATTGGTATTCTAAGGGAGCCACTCGGTCTGCGGTTAACTGAGAAAATCCTATCATCTAGTCTCTGACTGGATCTGTAGCTTGGGATTTCATTCCTATTTTCATCCTAAATTGAAGCAGAGCTATGCAAGAAGGTAGCTAATTTTCCAAGAATTAACTGTTACTCTAAATACTACAGCTTTTGTTTATTACGCTTTTTCTCGGCCACATTATTCTTTGGCCATCTGCTCCATTAAGTTTCTCTTTTTTCTCAGATTCTCGATCTCCCCCCTTCTCTCCGTTCATCATGGAGCCAACTTTGTCCTCCCATTTCACTAGAGAGGGATGAGGATTAATGCCCGGTTGGGGAGAAAATGTGCTACTAATCCTCCCGTGTCCCTGTACACGGGCTCCGATACTTCTCGCCTTTTTCCCACTTTCCTCAACTCTCGAAGCAAGGGCTTGATGGGAACAAATCCGCTGCATAATGCCCAAGTCTCGGAAACCGGTTTTCAAAAGCGTCATCGGATCTTCCTCTACCTTTTGACATGTTGTCGAAGTCTTCCTTTCAACTTTGGCGATCGACCTTTGTGGTAGCTTCGAAGGCTTCCCCACGCTTTTCTCTCCATTCCTCGCTTGAGTTAAAGTATCTTCTTGTTGAGCCTGTGGATGATACAGCCAAACCTAGAGTAGCCGTTTTCTCTGAGCATTCTTCAATTAGTATTACATTTCTTCAGACATAACTGTCCTCGGCGTTAACTTGGATTCTCGTTTGAAAGGCTACTTTCAGACATAGAGTTGCTATTTAAAGCAGACTTGAAAGTTCTGGAGCCTTTAAATGTTACTAGCCTAATTAACGCCAGATGACAGCTCTGCCCAGGGAGAAAGCCGTGGCCACTTACGTTGGCTGGGGATCCACCACCAAGAAGATGACTTATGGAAGATATAATTAATGCGGCCATTCACTGGTAAATTTCATCTAAGCCAATGAATTAAATAAATGCAATTCCTAGAGCTATTGTAACATACTTATTCGATAAATTCCTAAGCCGTACCTCTAATTCTAATACCTGAACTAATTAATCAAAATTTTTTATGCAAGTAAAGTGGAGACTAAAATTTGGACGTAAGCGGGAATATTTCTCTTACCTTTTATGAAGCGATGCCATGGTGACGCCACAAGGATTTCATTAATGATGCGTAGATTCTCTACGGAAGCCTGGCAGGCTGAACTGAACTGCACGCCAAAATTTTCCGAGGGAGCTGAAGAATAAAGCTCCAGCGAAATTCTTATGTAAAGTGTGAAGTATAATCCATGCAGGTCCCGGGAAGCTATTAAATCATTTTCGGGTTTGCCTTTGCGTTTTTTGTTGTCATTCTGATAAATATTCTGATGATGAGGTACATTTACATGCGTACGATGAGATCGAGTTGTATGCAGGATATTTCTTCCTGGTACGGGGTTATGCGTAGCGGGGCAAGGGAAGGTGGTGCCAAGAACGTAGCGACCCTTATGATAATGTTTCGTTGCCATAGTAACTGTGCAAAGGGGCGCTGGGACCGAGGAAGATGTGAAGCATGTTTCCGCCTTACCTCCGAAATAGCTGCATCAATGTATACGGGTATAGTAAAAAAGGCAACAAACAAAGTAGCTAGAGTTGGAGATCAAACGAGCCACGTAGACTTTATTCTTCTTTCAAACTTTGCAATGCCTAGGAGCGGTATAATATATTCACTAGTAACTTGAGCGGTCTGAGCCCTTGAGAAACTTAATTGCCTGCAAACTTGTGAGACATAGGGTATCCGCAAGCTTGGCGTGTATTCTGATAATATTACACTAGGAATGCCAGGATTTGGAAAAGAAAAGCCAGCATTGAATCCATATGCTTTTGCTGACTAAGATAACCTTGCGAGAAAAAAATGTCTTTTGTTTTACCGGGATTAAATTACCTAAAGCTTATCTCCAGTGTTTCACTTAAATATGCTGTCAAAACAAGTGTGAAACACGGGAGGGAACACAAAACTCCTGCTGCGTCCTCCTCGTAATTCAGAATCATCACATCACACAAGAAAAACAAACATGCAATGCACCAGTCACACAATCCGGTGCAACACTATCTTCCCTCTTGTCAATCAGATTCAAGCACGGAACATAAATTAAAGAGGGAACCTTGGATTCGATCTTGAGGATATTCGAAACAAGTTGCTTTGATTGCCCTCCGGCATTGACTTTTGCTTGTAGCCGAAACACATATTTCAATATCAGCTGTAAAAATACTATACAATCACTCACTGGCTCTAATGTTAAATTATGACTCTGAGTTGGACGTTATACTAAAATATTTTATAGTAGTACAAAATTAGGATTGAATCCAGTACCTGGTACATTAGATGTAGAGATTCTACAGCCACTTCCCTACACAACGGCAGAATACGATTTACATATATACGTAGTATAATACCAAAGGAAAACACAAAACTTGTCATAGTAATAGTACTACAATAATTTTAACCAACTGCATTCCTGGGCAGTATAGTGACAGGGCACTTCTGATCGCTTCACATAATACACTTACTTCAGGTAATTCCGCAACGATGCCTCTTTGATCATTTTCTATATCGCAGAAACAATTTTCGGATCAGAAGCCTTGTACATAGTCTAATCAAATTGCATCAGTTTCGACTTAAGAAAAAGGAACGCCAGGTTGCGAATACGCGACGTCGGCAGCTATATTTTAACTCGACGGAATTCATACATTTTGAGCAAGCCCATGTATCAAATCATTTGCTTTCAAATCTGAGTCTTAAAATATGCGTTGTCTACGCTAATCTACATTATATCGTAAGCGGTAACATAACCAACAAATCAGTGACGATCCAAGGAAACAATTCATAGGTTGCAAAGTCTGGATATAATGTTTCTTTGACACTTCACGGAATCTCCAAAATCGGGATTTGAATCGAGGGGACACACATTAAGTTACTTATATCCTCTGATATACTCTTTTAGTGTAAACTCTACATTCATTGTCAGTCTTTACGTGTAAGAATGATTCTTGTTTAAACGGCGCCCCCGGTCATTGTTTTTCAAATTATCATGCAAGACGGCGCCTGAATCAGATGAGGTACTTCTGATGACGGAGAGCTCTGTTGGAGCGGAATAAGTCTTCACGGGCCGACCAATCAAATTTTCATTTAACCATAGTTTGATTTCACTGGCATTTGGACGCTTAAATGGGTTGTGGTTCACCATTTCCGCTATTATTGAGTGCTGCGAATTATAAGTATTAATTAGCAAGACTGTCAAGACTGCGGTTTGAATTTTCTCAAGACATTTGTCAAAGCGCTTACCTCTGTTTCGTGTTCTTGCACGAAATCTGGCGAGAACTTCATTTTTCTGATTTGCGATAGAGATTCATGCCTTTCCATTTCAGTGGAAAAAGGCACCAAAAGCTCAAAGAATATCAGTCCTAGCGAATAAATATCAACTTTAAAATCGTAGGGCTTGTTAAGCGTCTGTTCCGGGCTCATGTACATGTGAGTTCCAACATGCCCAGTCAGATTGACTGTTTGTGTCGGCGGTGGGTTGCTAAGGGATGGGGTTAGAGAATCTTTATCAAATCGACTGACTGCAGTTGTTGCCAGACCAAAGTCGCCGATTTTCACTATAATTGCTTCCTTTTCAGAATTCATATTCTCGCCACTGGCCAGGAAAATATTCCCGGGTTTTAAATCTCGATGAATAAGTTTGTTCATGTGTATGTATTCTACTGCTTCAACTATTTGGGCGAACAGCTGCACAACCTGTGGGCGATTCCGTTCTTTCGTCACCCTTAGCCACTCCTGCAAGGTCCGCTTCTGACACAGTTCTTGCTGTATATAGAGATATGTATCACTTGGAACTCCATTATCTTCTTCACTCTTTTCTTCATCTTCTTCTACGCCATTTTCAATATCCGCGTTATCCACTGAGCATTCTGCCACGGATGCTAGTCGCAAAGAAGTAGGGCGACCAAAGAAACCAAAGCCACCATTGGAAGAGTCGGAATTATTAGTTACTTGAGACCTGGATAACATTTTAACCCTGCTATTCGTATCACTAGAAAAATCTACACTTTGAATGTTCTCTTTTCTTGCACTGTCCGAATGTTCTTCTGCCGCAAAAACGATAAAAGAATCATCCTTTTGGGATTCACAGTTCGGAAAAGATACATCGAAGAACTCCTTTCTCTGTCGTTCTGATTGATGCAAACCTCCCCGACTTTTATCCATAGTGCTTATCATTTGCATGGATGACGGGTAGTACCCACTGGACGTGTCTTTTAAGCTGTCGTTCCATAATTTATCGTTTTTTGCAAGCCATCCTACTGGTGGATTCTCAATCCACGCGTTGAAGTAGCGGACGATGTTTCGATGATCCAGCTTTGCCAAAGCTTTTACTTCTCGCATGACTCGTCCTCGAGACTTTTCGCTGTCAGGTAGCAAAATTCTTTTCACGGCGTAATGACGATCGTCTATCTTTTTCTTCGCTTCAAATACTACACCAAATCCACCACGACCCAGGCATTCTATAGGTTCAAATTCCTTGAGATATTGCGAAACAAATGGGGCCTGGCCATCTTCAAGTAAATTTTGGGAAGCATTTGATGAAGTGGACATCGTTCGGGTCCTTGATCGTCGAGGAGCCGGAAGCACGGCCAACAAAGCTGCTTCTTCTCTTTCTTCTTGAATTTGGTCTTCCTATAATTTACATATTTAGAGATTAGTTAGATACGGATGTTTGCCACTTTTAGATAGTTGTTGCTAATCACATGACAGAAATACTACTTACGTCCGGTTTATTCCGGAGTGGCTGAAAAAATCGAAGCATACGTCTTGTAGTGTCGGCTCGGACAAAGCGGGCTACAGGCCACATCAAAAGGGCATTAATTACAACAGCCAGTATAAGACTAAAACCGAGCACCTCTTTCCTGCAATTTAAAAACAAACTCATAATTTCCTGCCTAGATGCGTCTCTAATAGGATAATATTTTCAGAAGCATTGACTTACCACCAGTACCAAATCGACGGTAGGTCAATCATATAGCTCGATTCTTCATCTTCATCAAGAGATGCGTCCAATTCACGTCGCTTCGAAGCAATCTCATCAGAATCATACAGGTAAAGTCCAGAGAAATCTTGTTGGTATGGAGCCAATGCCTGACTATGTGTATCATGATTAGCTGAAAAGAAAACAACCGTCCAACCATAAATGAATTAACCTGAATTCAGGAAACCTATAAGATGTCATTTAAAGAAATCCCTTACAGTAACTAGGCTTCCAGCCTATCTCCAGGCGCTTAGGAAGAATTTCCCGCTTTCCTACATAGTATGATATAGCATCCTCTAATCTCTCAGCAGTAATCTGACTCTCCTGCACATATAGCTGGTGATCATGTTGTCCGATATAGAGAGCCGGAGACTGGTCAAGGATGGAATGCTTAATTGGATCAACGATGCTTAAACGTCCATTCTCAATAACCCATGTTTGAGAGATGGGATGATCAAACTGCGGAGCAAAGGAACATTCAAATTATATCCTGCAATGCATTTCCTATACGTACTTCTCCATTGATAACGAATTCCTCCTACTTACCTTATGCTGCCAAACAGAATGATTATCCGGGCCGGCTCCCATGACAAGCCCATCAGGAATAATTACTTTGATCATACTTTCTGGGACTCCTTCCCGATGTTCTCCTTCGTAGCATCCTTCTCTAACACCAGCCAAGGCTAATTCATGGGTCGCAACACTGAAATTCCATTTCTCGGATCCAGTGATGGAGTCGATAGCTCTAACAGTTTGCATCTGCTTTTTAACGACAAGTATGACATCACTCCCGGCACTTGATTCTGTAGCAGTGGTTGCAGACGAGCATCCTTCGAATCCGCATTCATAACGAATTGTTCCAGTAGTTAGATCAATACCGTAAGTTCGTACTTCTTTACCACCTTTACGAAAATGCAAATAATTGTTTAGCAATCTGATTTACAAACCGACAGTATTCCCGAAAAGTGTCGTCAACGAACTTAAGTTAGTAAAATTAGCATACCCGACATAACAACATCATTGGAAAGCTTGAAGGAGCGATGTAGAAGGACTTCAGCATTAAGCGGCATGGGATGGAGGCTATCTCCATCATACTTGTACAAACTTCCAGTCAAAGAAGGTATCAAATGAATCCACTTCCCATTCTCATGAACCTGAAAGCAATACAATGAAGAGCGTGAATGAGCATATTATACAAATCAGTCTTTATCTTCCAGCACACGAAAAAGTATCTGCGCAGTAGTTCCTGGAGCCAACTTACCGGCAACGTAGAGATGGTGGAGGAGAAGACCTGTCCTGTTTTAACGGTCCAAAGCATATGGCCACTTTGATCCAACAAGGAAAGCTGTCCATCTAAGGTCGCAACAAGTGTATGTCTTCCCTTTATAACTGGAAGCTGAGGTTTAACGATCTTATTAGAAGTACTGGAATTTTCAGTTCCATCGCTAGAACTTCCGCTGTCTGAATCTTGTTTGGATTGTTGCCCAAGTTGGTCACAGAAGGGCAACTCCGGAAACTTGTTTCGCTGAAAAGCAGGCATGTCATCAAAGTTAGAATGATCTTCATCACCATCGTAATCCGCTTCAGGGTGAAGAGATTGAAGTGTAGGGAAGTGATCACTTCCGGGACCACGTTCTTCGCTCAAAAAAGCATCTTTAGTAGAGGTCACTGGAAATATCATGAGCCCACATAACACAATGAAAGGCACTACTCCCACTAAAGACAATAATCTCCGTAGACGCATGTCAGTCTCGCGAAGCAAAGTTCATCGAAAAAAATCCGTGACCCAATGCACAACATCAGCTTAACATCAACAAATAAGTCAACTTTCCCTCCACGTAGGATCATCAAGCCAGTATTAAATGGTAGGAAACAATCTCAACCAACACAATAAATTTAATAAGGAGAAGTACGAGTTAATTAGCACACACTATTCTCTATCAAGTCCATGGCATCATCAACTCACTCTTTATCAATACGTTAGTTGCAGCAAATGCACTTCACAATATTGCAGTTATTCCAAAAGGTCACAGCGGACCGTTACTTGATGACCAGTGATGACCACTACTGGATTATTGTTAGTAATCCTGGTGAAATTATCAATCAGCTGGTCAATGATGCGATGTGAAGTCTGTGATAACCACTAACGCACACCCTAACCTTGTTCCTTAATCCTAAATTTAACTAATGCGGACTAATGTCAATTATTAATGACTGAAAACTAGAAAAAATATTCACAAATATACAGGAGCAATTATCAAGGATCACAGAATTTCTCAACAGTTCTGCATCCAGCAGACTGACGATGAGCTTCAGATTTGTAGTCACTAAAACTCACCCTCAAATATTCCTTTCTACTGTAATCGTCCAGCGCACCACAGTTTCAATTTCGTTAATTCCAGGATGAAATAAGAATTAGTAATTAATATTCGGTTTCGTTAACTAGAAATAAACGTTGGAATTTCGTTTGGAATCTGATGGAAGAATCCGGAAATGATTATTGTGGATCCTGCATAAAGCATGCATACTAGAAAATTTAAACTTTCAAACTCCGGCGGCACTTTCCCCTTCTCCAAAAAGGAGTACACGTAAGTGTAGAGCGTTAGAAAGAACCTTACGGCTGCAGTGCTTCACTCTGCTCCCAGTATCCCTTGAGTCGCTCAAGGGAAAAATATCCCTAGTAGGAATGTTCCACTGCAAATTGCGCACGTTGTTTTCCCCTCATCAGTTACCCACCGCTTCGGATGTAAGGCTAATTGAGTATCCACTTGCCTTGTAGTATTCGACTGCGTTAATTTGGAGCACTTAAAATTAGAATAAATACTTGCGCAAACGTTTGCAAATATCTATGCAAAAATCCAAGCATGCCAATAAGACGAACAGAACGGAGAGGAAATTACAACATTCACAAGGAAGCCCCTATCTCAATAATACACAAAAACTGTGCAGACACCTAGCACTGCCGAAGAATGTAAACTCATCTCCATCAATGTTTACTAGTGCTAGCAGACCGCACAATACTCACTTTTGCAGGGGTAAATTCTTATTATCAGAAGCCCCACTCTCAAAGCCCTTGCTATCATAGCTTGTATTGTCGGATTGGTCTATGTGGCGTGAGGAGATGCACAAAGGATGGGAGAGAGGAGGGGGCTTTGGAGGATTCTACGCAAAATTTATTGACGCTCCAATATAACAATACGTGTGCTAGTGTGATAAGGTGCATGGTGCAATATTTGCGAAAAACTGAGTCATCCACCCTCCAACAGCATCATGCATCTAAAGTGAAAACAAAACTTAAGCCAATGCAAAAGACCAGACGCACATGCTTACATCCGAACCGTGATGAACCGTTCTGTCATTTTCCAAGATTCTCTAACTCTCTGGTACACACCTCACTACACCCCGGAAGTACACATATACATATATGTATGTAAAATATACTTTTAAAATCACTATAGCCTAAACTTTATGAATCTTTATGAGACGGGATTAAGGAAAGGACTTCGTATAAAATAGTTTTTTTCGGAGTTAGTTGTATGGGAGAAATAAAGGGAATACATTTTGGGTTTTTTCCCGTATAGAATTTTGGGAATGGAAACTTTCTATTTTGCCTTTCTTCCGTATAGATGAAAATTAATTTCATACGAGTCTGGGTAATCTTTGTATAGGAAACGTTGGATGCTTTTTCAACTCATTTTGTAATATTGTAATATACGCATTTTGACTCCATTTGGATTTTACTAAACATTATTATTATGCAAATGCTGGAGAGACACAAGCAGCTAGTGATAATGCCAGGCATAAGTTGTATATTCTAGTGAGCTTTGGGAGCTACGGACAATTAACGTATGGGCATCAAGAAATGTGTACAAAGAAATCTAGAACTGTGTAAAAGTACCAGCAGTAGTATGTTAAAATGTACCTTCTATTTTTGAATTCAAACCTGCTTGGATTTTTAGAAGTAATGATTACCGATAGAATGATAAGATTTAATTTAAACGAAATCTAGAAGTTTCTCCAGTGAGTGTCATTGCTGAAAGGAGGATTCATCACTACGGCGTAATTACGACTTCGCAGTTAGTCTGCCGTTGGAGGTTAGTTTGCAGATGATTCAAATGAGTTTTCCTATGTTTACAGATATGCAACATGGTGGTCATGATAGAACGCAAGCAAGAAGATGCCTGCTTGATTCATGGACGGGTGGGCTGATAGTCATGATGTAGCGTAGTAGTATCACCTACTCTTATCACCTGATTCTACAATGAAATAAATATATAGTAGATTCACTGTTTTCTAATAAAAGCCCATAAAGTTTGTTAACCATTCATTGTCGTGTAATTCAACTAAAGCTGATTCCATTTATTGCGTTATAATCCCTATAGTTTATATGAGGGATGACGTCCTCCGCTGTGTCTCATTTTGTTTCATTATGTTTATGGCCTACATGCTATCCTTGGAGCTGCATTCATGTCAAGTAAGCGCGTCATGAGTATGGAATGGAGGTTCATGCGATGATCTCTGAATGACAGAATTGATTTGCGGTTCCGAGTGTAAGTCTAAGCATCGAATTGCGAATCTGTGATAAAATCCAATGGTCGTTAAGCAAGTGAGTAAAACAGAAAGGATTTTGAAATATACATATACGGGATAGCAACGTGCCGAAGGATAACCTAGATGGCGTCACATCGATAGCCTGGTAGAAGCTTTATCTAATACCTAAGATGAACTTTTTTCGAAACGTTTTTTCTAATACGAATCAATAGTTGATACTTTTTCATGTAATTGTTTTAGGATTAAGAGGTTGCAAGAGTTGGATGTTGACCACACACTTTTAAGGATTGTCTATACTTTGTATATAGTTGCTTACCAATTATTTAACACGTAATGTGAAAGATAAAATGTAGAAACGCTATTCCTGCTTTCATAATTAAAAGAAAGTTATGATCATAATGATGACTGGTCGAAACTTGTCTTTCCGAATAAAGTTTAACTGAATAAATTACTAGATACAAATGCTGGAGTCGGCTGTAGATAAAAAAGAACCATTATGGCTGCTGATGATGATTTTGAACGAACCGCAGACCTGCATTTTTTGCTCATATCCATGCGTTCTCAACGTTGCGCTGCACTGGAAGACAGTGTTGTGTATGTTTGTGGTATGTGGTGGAGATCAAACGTTGGCATGCTAGTGGACATATCGCATGCCATCACACGGAAGTCCAAGGGGAAAAGGGTTGTTAATTGTGAAGCTCGGTCCTGCAGCTTGGAAATCTAACCCGTCTATATTCCGTATTAAGGCCCTGAACTCTAACCTAAGCTTTGGGTCCTACTGAATCACTCCTTTACGCTAACAACGGTTCATTTGAAAACATTAATACTGATGCTATATCACTTGTGAATTCAAGGTGGGACACTTTTAACTGTAGAAGGGAAGATGGGCAGAGATGTGCATAGAATCTTACTTTTGCATGTATTGGCCATGATAGCACTTTCAGGGACAGAAATTACTTTTTTGTTCTTTACCTTCCCCTTTCAATGGGGGGGGGGGGCAATATTCGATTCGAAGAAGGATAGTTGATCATTGATTGGGAGAGCTTACTTTGAAAGGCATGAGACAATTTTCAATGTTGGATGTCCTTTTCATTTGCTATCGAAACCACCATCGTAACCAGGATCAGTTGTGCTTTATTTGTCTAATGAGCAGTTGTCCAGTATCCAGGCCCTTGAAGCAACAAATCTGCTCGGGATTAACATGATGTCAATAATAAACGTTTCTCACGCGTTTCGTTGGTTTTGTATTATTCATTCTTCAAAACTGTATAATTGTGCAACAATGACGCGCTAAATCTCGCGATAACTGCGGATCCGCCGCGAAAACCGAACAGTCTGATCAATGTGCGGCCGCAGAAATCCGTTTTTATCACATGCACTTGAAATTGAAGGGATGATGTAATTTATTGTTTGTTTGAAATTGTGAAGGGTTTAATTGTTCTGTTCTAGGGACAGTTTAGCTTTAGTTGACCTTTTAGGGTATAGCGTCTATAGGTAACAGAAATTTGTTTGTACATTTTTTAATCAACTCATTAGCGAGCGTATTAAAATTCCAGTAGTTCGGAAGTTCTAGATATCATGTGTTCTATGATTAGTATTTCATCTAATTCCTTTTTAATAGCAGAAGCTAACATAAGAAGAACGTTCTCAAGGATGTTACTTTTTCGGAGGTTTCACACTTGTTCCCCCCTTTGGAAACCAGCAGTGGAGAAGTCTGCGTTAGCCAAGTTGCGAAAGACTACCGGCTATTCCTTCTCTAAATGCAAAGAAGCACTTGAAAAACATGCCAATGATATTTCACAGGTAAATTTGTGGCATTGAAATATATGGGTTTAAATTTTGGAGATTTAGAAGATATGGCTTGACCTTTCCTTTCCATGATTCCAGGCGGAGCAATGGCTAAAAACTCAGGCTCAGGCTCACGGCTGGGAAAAAGCAACAAAACTGCAAGGAAGAGCAACGGCTCAGGGTTTAGTGTCAGTTTTAGCCAACCAGACAAATGCTGTCATGGTTGAAACTAATTGCGAAACGGACTTTGTAGCAAGAAATAAGAAATTCCAACAGTTAGTTCAAAAGATTACCCAAGGGTGTTTCCACTTTTCATCGGAGCAGACACAGCTTTCGGGAAATACGTTGTTATCGAGTGTAAGCCAAGGATGGATGTGTGTTACATCACCTCTACAGTTTATTTGAAATTAGATGAATGAGTTAGTGATTTTATATGGTTTCTTTTGACAGGTTCCACTTTCTGGGGATAAGTTAGCTAATTTACCTTTAGCTGAATCTAAACCTATCAAGGATGAAACTGCTGTAAGTATTGGCGAGATTGGGGAAAATATCAAAAATCGCCGAGCTGTCTGTTTCCGTGCAACTGGACCGGTTCGGCTAGCTGGTTATACTCATCCCTTACCGGAAGGTTCCGCGAATGTCAAGGACATTGTTCAGTTCGGAAGATATGGAGCTATTGTTGCATTCAGACCTGTCGGCGATGGAGGAGAGCGTAATCCATCCAGAATGCAAGAGATTGGTAGACAGTTATGCCAGCACATAGTTGGTAAGTTTGGATTTGTTTATTCTGTTAAATATTCATGCATGGTGAATTCTCAGAATTTGAAATATCCTGGTATTATTGTCCCGAAGGAATGAATCCCAAAGAACTAGGAGTAATGAAGACCAAGGAGCCTGCTCCACAGCAATCTGATCTGGAGATAAAACTAAACGAAGATGGGGAAATAGATTCCAGTACGCAGCTTTACCCGGAATCGGACGAAACAACGTTGTTAAATCAAGAATTTCTCTTGGATCCGGACGTCAGTGTGGGTGAATTTCTTTTGGAAAACGGAGTTGAAGTCCTAGATTTTATGAGATATGAATGCGGGGAAGTAATTGAATCTTCCCAACATGGTTAGATTGAATAATTTTAGGTGGCAGTCAAGGAAGGCTTGAAAATGGCTTGAGCGGACACGTTTTATAGTGTTTATTATAGCATAACTTCATATGATAACATAGGTTGTCATGCTGCGTGGGCAACATTTAGACGGATGCCTAATTTACGGCACATCAGATCAAATGCCGTATCAAATAGATGCGATAAGTATCTCATATGTAACTGAATATACTTTATTTATTAAGTCTGTTGTCCGTAGGGTGTTATTCCGTCAACGCCGTAGCGACAAACGGAAGTCAAATGAAGTTGAACTTATGATAAAATTCTAAAAATAGGAATACAGTAGCGTTTCTTTGTTTGAGCCTATTGACTCTGGATTTTCGTGTACTATATTATAATTATTGCATTCAGTATGTATACCAATTCATCTCAAAATTAACTACATTACTATTTCCGGAAATTTTCCTTTTGATAGTTTTGAGGAATTTCCTTTCGGAAGCACATTCTTGTCACTTCCCAATGATCTGGCTGGACTTGATTCCATGCGACCATGGTGATTGGCCTCGCGAAGTATTATTGTAACTTTACCATTAGCGCTTGTAGAAATTTGTCCTGCGTCATAATCGATCACTCCAGATTTGCTCATGCAAGAAGAATTTGTATTACCCTTACTGTTATTGCCGCCTGATCCCGGGCTAGGGTAATCCCTACGTCCTGGAGGCAATGGAGCTTTTTTTCTAGTTTCTCCGCCACGACCTTTCACACCATTTTCTTGGTATCCCAATTTTCTGTTATACAGCTTATCTCCTCCAGGTCTTTCCTACAATCGTTTGTAATATTGGTATTCAAAAATTATGAAATATTTATACGAGTTTCAGCATAATATCGCAGATCTTACCCATTCTTTTTCGCCAAAGGGAATTGGGCTTGAGCTGTTAGAGTAGTCTGGAGACGGGCTTTTTGGAACCCCAAGCTCTTGCTCTCCGTCTCCGC
Source organism: Sminthurides aquaticus (assembly GCA_906901655.1). Taxonomy (NCBI): domain Eukaryota; kingdom Metazoa; phylum Arthropoda; class Collembola; order Symphypleona; family Sminthurididae; genus Sminthurides; species Sminthurides aquaticus. The sequence goes on from CAJQTT010000001.1 coordinate 4,156,366, forward strand.
AAACAGTAATTATGACACATTTCTCTTGAGCGGTCGAATCACCGTCATTATTAGCTTTCCCATTTGTCATTGAACTAGCAATCTTTCCTAGTGCAGCCTCGTTCATCGTCGGAAACTAAAATTTACACATTGTATAAACGTTTTCCCAAACTGATTACTATATTGACATTGAATTTTGAATGCGTTAGACCTACCGGCGGTGGTGGAGGAGGAGACTTTTCTCGTCGGAATACTCCTTTGGAATGTACTACTTCTCGTTCAGTCTCATGAGTTTCTTGTTGTTGCCGTTCTATCTTCAATTGCAACTGCCTCACGATACCCGCTACTTGATGACGAACCATTTTCCTCTCATGCTCCACTTCCTTCCTAGTTCTCAGTATTCCAAAATTTTGTTTTTCAGGCTATAAACAAATACACAATTGCGGATCAATTTTGTCTGCTCTTTCTGTAATCTCCCTCATAATTTTTGTGTACTTTTCTTCATATTACTAGAGTCCTACCTCTTTAAAAACCTTTTTAGTAATTGCGGACGGTTTAGCTTCCGGTTGACTATCTGGTTCATCTGAGGTCGCTGCAAACATTTTTTGGTGTACTTTTTTGAATTCCTTGATGAGCTGGAATATAATTATAATTTAAGATATCTGGGAATCCTTTAGGATTGGCAACGGAACATGAACGATTGATTTGAATGCCATGCTCACCTGTTCGTGTTGCTGCTTCTTCTCAAGATTTCCATTACTGGCAAACAGACTAATCCTTTCGTCTACAGTACCGACCTTAGGCGCTTGCTCTTCAGTCTCTTCGCCAGGAACATGAGCTTCCCGTCGCTAAACAAAATAATTTCAAAATTGTCACTACTCATTATTCCTGCCACCGCGCCTACATTTCGTCATAATTTCCTTGTCATACTGCCAGCTTACTGCCAGCTTACCTCCACTCGTTTCAGTATTTCATTATGCAAGGCACCCGCAAGCGAGCTCTGCAACGTTTTTTGAGGCTCCTCATCCGAACTGCTTCTGGAATTTTTCGGCGTTGCACTGTTTCCATTCTCTTCCTTAGAGATTCGCAACCTTTCCAGCTGCCGTTTTTCCTCCTTTGCACCACAGCACAATTTTTAAAAAAAAATTAGATTTCGTCTTTGTGCCAAAGCAATTAAATTATATTACGTCACAAATGTTTTTTATGTCCTCACCTCAAATTTTCTTTTCTCTTCTTCAAATTTAACAGCTTGTTCAATAAGTCGTCTTTGCTCTTCAATTAGTTTTTGTCGCTCTTCTTGTAATCGTTTGTCCTCAATTTTTTCATCCATTTCGCTGATTACTGTTGTAGCAAGTGAAGGATGCCGTGTGTGAACCTCACCTCTCGTATGTATCATGACCTTATCCTTTTCAGCTTCTTTCCAAGTTTCCTCTACTTCTATCCATTCTGTATGCCGGTCTAATGCCGTACTATCTTCATCGGATTCGCTATGAACGACTCTGGAAGACAAAACAACTTACTTTACGCTCCGACCGAGGAATAAGCCTTGACGCTTTTAATCTCAATTACTAAGTTTACCTTCTAGGAGCATTCCTCCGAGATTCAACAGACACAGGTAAACGTTGGAGCCTAAAGGATCCGGACTCTTCAGGATCTTCTAGACTTGTATGATTATTAGGGTCAGAAGAAGGTCGGGAAGAGAGTCCTTGGTGGTCCCCGATAGAGCTACTTGCAGAGCTATTGTATCCACTGGATTCTCCAGGAAATAGGTCCATAGCAGCTCCTTTGATGACGATTAAGTTTAATTTCTTGCTGACTTTCATATGGAAAGCGGCCTGAATTCAAACAACAGATGTTGGCATGTCATTTTGCTTAAAACTGGAAGCTATTCATTAGATTCCAACCATAAATTAAAAAATCACAAGGTCCGAATGGCAATTACCTCCGCAAATGGAATATCAATAAACGATAGGCCATTACAATGTAATATTTGATCTCCAGGCCTAAGCCCTGCCTCTTTGGCAATTCCATTGGACTTGGTAGATTGGACGAAGATTCCGGGTCTTTCGGGTGGTCCCTTGCATATACTAAAAGTAGGATTGAATTCAATCATTATTTTGTGTACTGAATCCATAATTTTGATAATTTACAAATAAATGTTTGGGAACGTGAATTTAATTAAATATTAAGTAAGTAACGCGTACCAGCAGCCTAATCCGGATTGGCCGTGTGTATCAACAAAGATTTCAGCTAATCTACTATCCCGATAATTGATATTGGACCAAGAATCTAATTCCAAAGAACGTTTTGAGTGCGCCATAGGACTCTGGGAGGAAGTGCGTATTGTATGGTCATTGTCCTCTGGGAATTCATAGTTGGAGGTCTCAACGACAGCATTTCCCTCCACAAGTTTCCAAGAAAGCGGGTCATTTACATTTCTGCAAAGTAAGAGTAGAAAGAAGTTTAAAATGGAGACGTCCTCAGTTGAGCAATTATAAGTTGTAGTAAGGAGGGGGAGGTTGAAGTATGGATGATGTTAGTAAATGGGGGAGAAAAAATGAAGAAAAACGTGGTTACTTACTCTCGCACGGGAATCATTCCCACACCTGCAAAACAGAAACCAAGAAAGGAAAATAAATATAAAACATTCAGAAGAGATTGGACATTTTCACGCAGAATAGAAGAAACTGAGGGAGGATGGAAGCATAGCAAAATGCTTATGCCAATATTAGAGAAAATGCCAGCCGAGGTAAGGTGTATGTATAAAAACTTGAAGCAAATTGAGGAGAACATTAACCCGCTGGCTGGGATAGGACATGGGAAAATACACGGTCATAGTCTGTCGGTAAAGCTTAATGAGGGGACTGAGCATAAGAACTTACTTCGTATTTTTAGTTGCAAAACGTTCCGGGAGCGCATAAGCGCAACAAATTCACTATGAAGGGCATACGTAACAGGGTAGCCATTGACCCGAAGAACCTGATCACCCACCTGTAAAAAAAGTAAAAAATATACAAGAAACTTATTAAAATTTCATTAGTCTTCTGTCTTCTTCCTTCCACGCTCCAGCAGGTTTTGCCATGCATTATTACAGAATGATTTCCAGGTGGGCTGTACAATGCAGGATTGACAGGAGAGGAAGCAATCTGTATGGGGTGGGGAGTATTGAAGGAAGCGCTAAAAAAGCTGCATTTTACAACGAGAAAGTAATTAGTCCGGGAATACTATATACAAGCGGAGCTAATTAATTAAAAAGGGGCGGAACTCCAGCAAATTGAATATGTAATTCAGGGCCGAGGAAAAACAACATCCGCCATGGAATAATTTGTACTCAAGCATGAGAATATTGGATTTAATGTCATAACTCTCTTCAGATTCTCACACTTTTCCCATTTTCCCAGACCTTTCTGCGATCCAGTCTCATCCTCACCAAAGAAGAATGACAAGTAGCGAAAGGATAAGTGTGCGAAATTCTGGTTTGAGGGGCTTGCCTCAACAATAAAATAACAAGCTTGAAATTCAAAGGTAAATGTATTCTGCGGGACTAGCGAAGAAGAATTAGGAAGTTGTGCATGTTTTCTTACCCTTAGTTTGGCTTTGTAGGCAACGGATCTAGGATCAACCGAGGAAACAAAGATCCCAGTCCCATATTCGAATCCACCTCGGGCTGAGAATCCAAAATTTTCTCCTGGCCCAGAGCGTCGTAGCTTGATACTCCTTATACGGCTATATCGATCCATGATTCCCTTTAAAAAATAAACCTCAATTAAGCATAACGAGTCTCCTAGAATGTAGAGCAGGGAAATCAGGAGTAAGCAATAACCCTTGGAGCCTTCACGCCCGAATCTAAAACGCAAATCCCTAGAGCTTCTACAGAGCTTGCATTGTTTCTATCGAAACCATCATCTGGCGGAATGAAAATGCGTAATTTTCATCAGGGCTTTTAACTCTCTATTATTCTTGCCACTACCTCTTCCTTCTTATCTTTCCCCTGCTTCCCCTCCCCCTTTCATTCCATCCTCATTTGTCCCGACTCAATGAATTTAAAAACGGGCGGATTCCTTTGTGCAGATTGGACAGAAATCCCTGGGCCATTATCACCTATAGTGTCCAAGAGAGAAAGCACATTGAAATATAGAACATTCGGAAGAGAAGGAGATTACATTAATTCATGATTTCCCTTTTCAATCTGGATGAAATATATCTTGATGGATAAAAATCCATCAATAATCCTTTTATGCTTCCTCACTTGCCCCGTCAACCAAGGCTTTTCTTCACTCGGTACTGTACTGTATTTCCTTACTTGCTTGAAAGTTCTTCTGTTTACTTATGCTTCATTTCTTTGAAGGCAGAGCGACGAATAAAATAAACACGCTCGAGTACTGAATTCAGCCCGCACGAATACGTTTCAAACGAAACGGAAGTAGGAAGAGCCCACTCTCTCTCGTTGCCACCCCCTAGCCATAGCCCGCCCCCATATCTTCTGATTTCAATTTCCCTTATTTTTAATTCAGTCATGATCTGTATTATATCCAGCTACACTTTGATTATTTCTGGTGGTGTCGTCCCAAAACTTTGTAACGCAATCGTTGATCCTTTTCCAACTAATTGCACATCGTCATTGGGGAATGCCAGAGATGGATGCAATGATGCTATACAAAACGTGTCTTTGTGAAGTGGAATTATTATGGGATGCGCAATTCCTTCCTCGCGATTCAACGTTGAAAATTGAACAGCGCGTTGTAGCGCAGTGGAGCTCATGCTGTAGAGAGGCTACAGGGAATTAAGTTGATTTCGTGTAACGTGTAAACGTGGAGGGTGGAGGACAGCTAAGAATAACAAAAGATGGGATTAAATGGATTTAGAATAATAGAAACAACAGGATGTTCAATGTGCTCATCTCATCATTGATTCCATCCTTGGACAAAAGCCCTCTGCCCACAAAGAATCCGCTTCTCATTTGACACATCTCTCCATACCTCATGACACAATGCCCCTATCGAGGCAAGCATCGTCGTCGAACCTCAATGACGGTCCGAATATAATGACTCTGTAGCTCTGAATGCCGTCCACGCTCTGCCTCATCATCCCCCAGCTTGTGGGCACTACTACTACGTCCGTCCTCCATCCTTATCACCGTTGTCGTCGCCACTGATTCTCTGTCAAAGCAAAGCAAGCGCTTACGCTTTTTTCCATGCATACATTCATGATAAGCTCATTCAGCGCACAGAAGCCCTTTCACTCACCTCCCCAATTCAGATCAGAGCAGGCTAAGCAAGTATACAGTAACTAACCAACCGAAATAAAAATCTGACACGAATTTTTTCAGACAACCTTTTAAAACCAATTTTACAGAACAAAAGAATTTATTCTCCTAATGGCCATTTCCACATCTCCTTCCTTCATTTACTCTCCTCGAATCCCTCATTGGAAAATCACTCATGAGTCTCATCCAACTGTCCCTTCGCATCATATTATATTCAACGTCCCTGCAGCACGAACTATTTCCACCTCCACGTTCAGCCTTTACCTAAGCAGAAAGCAGAATAACGAATACGTTCTCACTTTAGGAGTTTTACCTTATCCGTAGCCAATCCATTCCTAATCCAATCAAGTGTATCCAACTCTAAAAACACACACTCACCACATGAGAGTACGGAAAACACATCTCACTTCCCATCTCAATTTCACTAACGAGCAACCATGTTAAGTAAGCAAGCTATATGCTAGGAAGTCATGTGGCAAAAAATTGCAAATGTTTTTAAACACAACAAACAATTCGATCCACTCTCCCTCGAAATAAATGTGCCAAAATAATATTCGCTACTACTGCATTCAAATCTGGCCTACCCTCTCTTCACTTTCCTGCTGTGCGAGGGCATCTTTCATTTCGACCCTAATTTCAAACAGATCCGAGTCTTCAAGCTCTGAATTCTTACATATATTTGTCATCATAACGTGAACCAGTTTCAGTAAACGTTGCCTACACTTTTTACCTAAAGTAGACCTAAAAACGCTTGACCTACCAAATAACTATACAATTATATGGAGGGAAGGAAGGAAGAGAACAAGAGCACGTATGCGACACCCTCGGAGCATTCTACAACCTAGAAATCCCAAATTACAATCACTTCACACTTACAGTGACCCATGGCAGTTGTCACCAAAATTAAAATTAAAAAAATAGTTTAACCTCAACCTTGGGACCGTAGTGACATTCCCTGAAAAAAGAAATCCCAACTTTCCGGTAATTCCGACAAGATTTGATGAACACTGTAGGACCTATCTACATACTAGCACATTCTGTATTGGTTGGTATGAAGGTTTTAGAAATCTTATTACACTGTTATGGTATACCAGAAGCACTTCCAGGAAAGGAATAAATTACTGGAGCATTAGAAGCGGTGGACTTCATAGTAGCATTTTTCGAAAAAGACATAATTATCGAAGAAACTTTCGAGTTCAATTCTCAAGAAGAATACGATATATCTCAGTCTTCTCAAGAGTCAGCCCCTGTCCCGATCGGAACCTAATAAGACAAACTAGAAGATGTAGAAACTGCAATGTCGAATCAAAATCAACCTGGTAGCAGCTTCGAGGATTAATGTGCCCAACTTCATCAACGTATTCGGAAAAAGCCTAAATACGTGGCGGAATTTGAATGACTTCCTTGGTATGCGTATTAAATATTTCAACTAGTGTCATTTGTTGTCAATTTTGGAACTACAACTTTAATTAACGAGTTTGTTATTGATGTTGCAGCCAGACGATGCGAAGGGTGGAGCAGCGTAGGCAATTAAATAAGTTTTATTTCAATCCGGTTAATAAAGGTGCGAGCTGATACGACGTGGGATTTCGTTTTCTAGTTTTGACGTACGGTAATGGACTAATGGCCATATTTGTGTTGATTATAGAACCCGATGATGTGGACAACTACTTTATCAACTAAACTATTAATATGTTTTTCATAACGTCACGTTTTGTACGAATAAATTATTAGGTTTCCCATTCGATGCAGCGACTATAGTTGACCATATTATGTACCCGGTCCCTGTAGTATTTCCTATGCCGAATTCGCAACTTCGAGCTTCTATTACTCTGTGGAAAGTTGAAAGTTGGGATTTCTTTTTTCAGGGAATGTCACTACTGTCCTAAGGTTGAGGTTAAACTATTTTTTTAATTTTAATTTTGGTGACAACTGCCATGGGTCACTGTTAGCTATGCCATGACAAACAGATACGGAACAGAGTGGATTAATGGTCTGATCCTGAACTAATGCTACAAACGAGAGAACAATTGAATTAATCAAAAAATATGGTAATGAGGTATATGATGTTAAACAAACAATGCTTTGATTTAAAATACTTGAGGTTTGTTCATAACATTTCTTCGTTTAAATTACATAACTTAGGGAAAAACCTCTGTGATTGTCAGTTGAGTCCATTCATAAAGTTGTGTATCATCATTTGCCGAACGCTTGAAATTAGGGATACATTCAGCGTATTATTTTTCACAGGATTCTTAGTTGGCTTGCTTGCTCGCTACGCTGCGCGCACTCTTTTTGAATCTAAACTTGTCTCACTATAACCAACAGTCTTTTAAGCAAACATAAAATTAAAAGCCTTTGCCGCGCTCCCTTGCGCTCAAGCCTTTGCGTTCATGACCTACAGGTACGTATACGCTGTTACGACGGAAGATGCTATCTCGAAGATTAATCAGAAAGAGCAATAACAGTTGTTGCTCCTGAGATGACATGCAAGGGTAGCAATTAAACTTTTCTTTTATAAAATATCATAACTACACAAGCACTTGATACAACTCAAAGCTCAGCTCGACCCACTCGTCCATAACTTGAAGCCGAAATGTAATTATTCTTGAGACGACTGAATGCGGATTGCCCCATCCTAGCTTTTTCATAATTTCATCCTCTTCACGTCAAGCTATGACTACTGATGCAAAATCAACAAGTTCTTCTTGAAGCCCTTTTTGCTACTAAAATCCCCTTCCTTCCCATCCAAATTAACTGTGTAGGAGAATGGAAAATGTAATAATAATAATAAGACAACAAGAGAGGAATTTGGTACTCTTGATCTAATATCCGTCTCCAAACTCACTGCATAAAAAAGTTACGGGCCAAACTTTCTATTTGAGTCATAATTTAAGACGTAATTATCATGTAGGAAGGAGGGTAAAAATCTCTACTTGATTTCATTTCACCTCGTCCTCTTCAAAGCCCTAAGGTTGTTAACGAGGGGAAAGGTGCTCTCTGATAGTGATACTGCGGTAGTGGTGGGACAAAAAAGTTTCATCTAATTCTCTCGGTCAGGAGTGGAAGTTTGCCTCATAAAAATGCGGCCAGGAGGAATTTAAAATATATTGACATTTGCGTGCGATGTGAAAGATAAAATTTCTACGCTAATCAACGCGAATTTTACAAATCCACTTTTCAGCGGCAGTAACTCAGGAGTCAACTAAGCAACCACCTCCCCTAATTTTGTCTTTCTCTTTGTACCCTTGCACACCATTTTAAAAGACAGGTGATGGGATCTAGCATAGTAGAGCGGGTATGAGGTTAAATTCAGTAAGCGAATCAAAAGCCCAAGGTCAATTCCACAAACATGCAGAAAATATATACGATCAGTACAGTACTGTACACTGTATACAACTCGTAAACTTTTTCTTGTCAGCACCTTTGATTTCTTTTAAGCAAAGCCATGCCGCCATATGTTCTCCTTGGATCCTAGTGCTCGGTTGGACAGAACGTAAATAAATAATGAGTATGAATATGAGGAGCTCATGGGGATTTGGAATTCATTCACGGACAGGACTCTCTATAGAAAATACAGGTGATAAGGAAGGGGAGGGAATAGTAGATACGACATATTGAATTTCGCTGAATTTGAGCCTGTTATGCTTAAATATTTCGCCGTCGTAATTTAATCATTGTTCATAGACGTTATCCTCTTTATTCCTTGAGAAGAACGTTATTTGATCTAGAATTCTATATCTGTTTCTTCTCTTCTCACTCGCTCCTCAAACAATCCATATTTAGTAGGGATGAAGAGTGGAAAAGGAGCGGGAGCGCATAATTTTCTTGCTCTTGCTTTTATTCGCGTTTTATGTCCGTCCTCTCTTTTGAAATGGCTTTAAATTCGCAATCCCCATCTCCTCTCGTCCTAAACTATCACAGGAGTTGAAATTTGTACAACGAGCCAGCCAGGCAGCCAGCTATAACAGATCTAGACGCAAAGCAAGCCGGGATCCTCATTTATCTCTTCCTCACGTTCATCTAACTAACTACTAAAGGAGGCATGAAATAAGGTAAAGTGGGTTCGTAAGGCGAATCGAGCCTTATTGTCCGCTACACAAACATGAACAACAACATTGGATATTATTACCCTGTTGTAGTTCTCCTACGTTGCTATTTTACTTATTACTTTGCAAAACTCTACGTAATTCTTTCCCCTCTTGTAGTATTATATGATTCTTTCTTCGCTACAATATGATATAACCAACTAAGAAAAGAAACACGAGCTGAGATTTCATCATCTGTGTCCATCATACTGGAAAATTATTACCAATTCTTATTATATTCCTACTCCTCCACCTTTTGTTACATATTATATTCCTTTTCTTTCAAACTTTTTCTTCTGCTTCTTCTTTAGGATTGGGACAGGAAGCTAATTTTAAAATATAAATTACATATTATTCCTACTACGTAAAACCAATTTCCTCCCAGTCCATGACTTGTGTATATACTTTGACTGTATCTCGTGTTCATCCGTAAAAATAAAAACTGTACACGAATCAAATCTCCTCTCTTATTCAACAACCCCTTCTTTTGGTTTTTTCCTTGGGGTTTGGTAATTTAAGAAAGGTAATTTCTTCTATGTGCGTTACCAATACAGCTTAAATTTGCAGGGATGGAGCAGGGACATAAAACGTGTTGCTTCACTTCACCCCCGCAGACCAGCTTCACTTGACGCTTTGATGCAATTCAAATAGCCTTTTGCAATTTACAAGCTTATCCGCGTCTTCCGCCGTTATCATCTCGTTTGAAAGAAATCGAATTCTTTACAAAATAAAGACTCAAATGCTGTTTCCATCAAGGAAAGCTTAACTGTAGACAAAAGCCTATTATTCCCGGCCTCCCTTCTGTACACAACTACAAAGAGGAGTTGAGGGAGGAGGAGAAGCTTACAAACAAAACATTCTTAGAGGGAGACACAGAGAAGCTGAGGGACAGAGGGAAGACGAGAGGCTAGTGACAAATCCTCAGCTTTTGGGAGTTAATATCCTTTAAAAGATTTACAAATTTTCCCCTCCCGTGAGAATCTCAACCATGGGAATCCGCAAAAACTTTTCCACCGCACACATACAGTGTATAATAAACGTTTACATATCTCAGAGTCAGCCATATGAAAAACCGCGAGGGAATCAAACAGACTAGAAGAATATTCCATATTTTCGTTCTCGTTTGAGATCCGGCTTTTGTCAAGCCCCTATTTGCTATTAGTACTTCCTGATGAAATAGCTAGTACCTTGAAGATTAATCAGAGATGACACAAACTTTACAAGGATTTCAAATACAGTCTTGAGTTGAGTAAGAGAAAGGGGATGAGCTAACTGAAACTGAGAGAATAAACGGTTCGTTAACTGGCATCACCTTAAATTTCGCACCCGTTAGTCGGATAAAAGAGTAACGTGTTTAGTAAAATGCTGTGCTTCCTTCATCCTCCCATCATTTAACCCTAATTGCTGCCTTTTCTTTAAACCGGCACCGCTCACCTAATTTATCCTAAATATCATTAGCCTCTTGGCCCTATGGTCCATCCGGTTACGCTTGGAATTTGTTGAATTAATGTGTAAGAATGATACTTCTTTCATGAATCCTAGAGCCACTGCTTCTGCTGCCCTCCTCCCGCTACTCCCGCATAATATCTGCATGACGGAAAGTAATAATAATTAATTCACCGTTTCAAAAATCCTTGTCTTCCTATTCTATCATTCTCTTGCAAACAACTTTGTAGAGGAAGAAGAAGATAATGATAGAGACGGGAGATGAAGATGAGCATCTCCTGGCTGGGCTAACATTTTTATTACGTGTTTTCTTTATAGAAGTTTTGAAATTTCAAAAGAATCCCTTAATTGCACATTATATTCTTCCTCCTCACTCATCCGTCAGTCCTGACTTGCTTCTCTTCCATCTCTTTCCTGGTTTCAACCCCGTCCGTCCACCCAGCCGCAATACAACATTATACGATCATCACCGTTCTTCCCATTCCGTCTAAACCAGTGAGCTAAGACAAACCTCTTGGGCTTAACCAACCATTACCGCGAACCGTACCGAAAAGATTTCATCAGCTCGCGGAACACATAAATGTAGGGGTTAAATCACTTTTAAACTTTCTCACCCACTGATTCCGGTGGTGCGGTAGCTTCGTAGCTAATAGTTTCTGGTTTTAGCTGGTTGTAAAATTGGAGGAGGAACGAGATGAATCTTGGCATCCGATTCTTTTATTTCTTCATCCCTTCCTTCTTCAACTTGCTCTTTCTCTCGTCCCTTTTGCACATCACTGCATTCATTTCACACATCATCCCTCTCTTCTTCACAAAGAAAGCACTGCACATGATTGTAATTTCTATTTCCCATTCTTCAATGCGTCAGCTTTTATTATATAAGTTTATTTCCAAATAAACCAATCTGCCTGGGGGACACACATACACTGATGGAATGTAATCCTTTAAAGTGATATTAATACACTAGTAAAGCACTTAAAGGCACTGAAGATTTTGCGAAAATCCGTCCAGGAACGCACCTATATGAAGTGTACAATAGGTCTGCTGCTCTTCTTCACGTGTCTTCGTCAACCTGTGTATCCAAAGAAAAAATTATCCCGTATACTTTTTTAGTAACCTTATTATAAAGCTACCGTTTTATTCAGCCCGCCCACATGCTATCAGGCAAAACGCACATGAAATATGCGTCTGCTTCGACGTTATAGTCTCGGGGAAAACAAAACACTATATATACTGTACGTTTCCCGCCAGCCACCGTTCTTTTCTGTTAGATTCATTAAAACGTTTTCAGCAAACTTCTAAATTCAACTCCACCCATCTCATAGCTAAGAACATGTAACGTTTTCTCTTCTCGCGTTGCACTCCCTTGTAAACCGTTCCATCAGATATGAAAAACCGAAACGTAATCTTTTTGGCAATAAACTCAACTAACTAATTGAGATTCCGCTGCCAAGGGTATCAAAGAGGTAACTTCACTTACGCACAGTTTTGCTCTACACTAGTAGTCTTTCGTGGTGGAAATAAACGATTTGATTTCACATTCTCTCCCCTTTAAACTTCTACTTTGAGTAGCTGCTGAATACCAAATAATAAGCGCCTTGCTTTGCCTGTCCTTTAACACTATAACCCTACCTTACACATACGCTTTAAGAGAGAAACCACTCGAGTCTGTTCCTCACCTCTGAAGCCGTCCAAATGACTAATACAACTATCCGTTGCTCCTGCCTTACATCTTGCTGTCATGAACGATGGTTTCAAAATATGTCTGTATTGGAACAGTTTGAAAACCAAGAAAATAGATTACTAAATTTTCATGAATTCAAGAACAATAATATTTGCTTCCCTCACACCCCATCAAACTCGAATAATGTGCTAACCACTCTCGTACCAATCCACCCCCATCACCTTTAGCTAGATCTCTTGAACTGTCACTTTTGCAGTTATGGAACCACATATTACAGTATTTTCATACTTTCAACCCTTTTTGCCTTTACACAGAACATGGATTTCTCGCTACGATATACCGTAACCCTGATGTGAAATATACATTGTCAAAATCTCATAATGTGTAACCAATATTTTCTCCTTCAACAAATCAACTAGAGTCCTTACAAAAAGCTAATGAGGTGAGACGGAAGGGATGGGTTTATTCTTTTCTATGAAAAATCTGTGATTGTGGAAACTACCCTGTGAACTTGCGGAATGTGTGTCTTGATGAATTTAATTTAAAAATGTGTTCCCCACCGCAAAATTTCACAACAAGACTGTCTCAACGTACATGTGCTTTGAGTAGTTGGTTGGTAGGTTGGTTGGATGGAAAGTGAAAAACTTTGAAAAAATGTAAGAAGGAACCTCGCTGAATTGTCAACTTAGCAGGTGTATAGTGTAGACGCACTCCACCAATCCACAACACGATCCGGAATAAACCAAGGTAATACGACAGAGAGAGAGAGAAACAATTTGAGATGCGGTTACCTCCGATCCCATCCACTTCTCAAATCTCAATGAATGAAAAGAGAGACAGACACCTGAGGAACCACCAGGAGTGAGAATCTTTCTACATCTCCTCCGTACCTTCTCCTCTTTCTCAAGCCTTGGTTTAGAGAAACACATTCCCTACGAAATATCCTTCAGGAAGATAAAGATACCGCAAACTGCGGAAAGAAATACACAAACACACCTACAGCGGAATTATCCCTACCCGCTCACCAAATCATCTGTAATCCAACCGACTAACTAACTGCAGCCTCAGAAGATTTACCCTCCTGTCTGGCTGAGAAGAGTTACTACCGCTATCTCCTCCTAAATTCATCCACCTTAACTTGCAAAATCCAATTCCCGCAGATTATGTATTTTAACCGTTGCCTCGTCCTTGTGATGGGCCGCCTGTCTTCCAATGTTAGTTTAGGATATGGGGAAAAGCAGGCGTAAGAATCTGTAATTTGCTTACCCGGTTTACATAAATCCGTTTCCTTTTGAGGAATTTTAAAAGTTTACTCCTCACTCAACTTTGCTTGTTTACTGCAGTGGAGTTGCACTTTAGGATGGGGCGGATATTCAGAGAATATTATTTTAACATTTACGTATTCCTGCTACTCAGAAGAGCAGAGCTGGGGTGTATAGATTCAGACACTAACCCACACAGAGACTGACACTGACAAACTGCTATTAATTTCCCAGCAGGTCCAATTGTACATGGTAGCGAATCCTTTGATCCTTAATCTTCCATCCCTCATCACCTTGCCCCCAGAAGACCAACAAAGCAGCCACTGCGGTGCTAAAGCTAGTGCTACAGTAGCTACAGAAAAAGGAAGTACAGGAAGGAAGGAGAGGAGACAGGAGGTAAAAGAGAATAGAATCTACACAGTGGAGCGAAGATGAGGCTTTGCGTAATTTTTCCTTTTGAATGTACTTTCTGGCTTGAGTTGCCGGGCTCTGACAGCCGCTTTTCCCGAGCTTCAACGACATAGCATGATGCAAAGAATATTCTATGACCATAGTGTGGATTTACAAAGGTTTGCTTTTTTTAAAGAAAATTACTCATGTAACTAAAACTTGTCTTCTTCTTCCTCCTCTTCTTCTTCCCCTTTCAGTGTCCTCTTTTCCTTTTCCTTCCCTGGGTTTGATATTCTATGAAACTCTGAGGTAAATACTTTTACTTCCCATCATCAAGCGGATACTGACTCACGTCAGCCGCCGCCACCACCATCCTCGCTTTTTATCCCTTTCCGGACGGCAGTATCAACTTCACCTCAGTCAGTCAGAGTTGGATCAAGCTTTATACGTGTACAGTCTAAGGGGTAGAGAGTAACTATAACTGGGATGGGAAGGACGGAAGGAATTAAGGATTGCAAAAAAGCTTGAGGTTTATTAGCCTCCCAAAAGTCTGCCATCATCAAGAGAGAATAATAACCCTGCAGAAATAGAATACTGAGAAGTGATTCAACTTTATTACTTTTAGTCAGCAGCCAAAAACAAACATTACACAAATCTAATAGTGAGGGAGCAGGGCAAAGCCTACTTTTTAATCAAGGCTTCATATATTTCCCATTTTCATCTTGCCGCAGCCGTTATCTATGCATATTATTGTAACTCCGCGTTTTGAACTAAATCATGCAGACTCTTCTCTGGTTTAACTTGTCCCTACAAAATATACGTTGCTACAATACACAAGAACAAACTGTCAATTATCATGTCGTACCGTACAAGAGCTACCTTTTAAGTCCAACAGGGTGTATACCCCAGCTGACGCTAAAACTTTTCAGGTGTAGTCTCCGCAACGTCCATATAATATTTCTACCTGCCTTTTCATGACACATGCTCCAAAAAGGGATCATGGAAACTCGCATGCTATAACGCAATGTCAACTTCATATCCGGTCGCTCTTTACCCTTCTCCATTCTACTTCCTCCACCTACAATTACAATACGCACCCTCCTACATTCCTGCTCTTCAGTTTTCAAGAATCATCCCTCAGTCATTACTCCCCCAGCTATTCTTTCGTGTTCAGTTTTCAGTAATCATCCGCTACCTCCCCCTGTCCCAGAGACTTGACTTCCCCGAAAGTATTACCTCTATCTATCTAATGTTCCAGACTGAGGATTCTTCCAGTTACATAACCTATAACGTCTGGTCTGACATTGGCAACGGACATTATGCCCATACTCATAATTATCTCAAATTCAAATGTTTCCGTGATTCCATTCATAGAATCACGGAAGCATTTGGATTTGAACTGCTTAACGCATCCACTGGTAACTGTCTAGTAAAATAGAAAAGCTGAGGGTCTTTGAAAATAAAACAATCATTCCGTGATTATTGCCAACGGATTCGTTCTCACTGCGAGGGCACAAAGTAACCGAAAAAAGAGCAACCCTTCCTTCTCTTCCCACTCCCACCAACCCTTCTCCCTTCCTGTCATGATGGCGATTATTTCCCTTGCTCAATAATTCCGTATTCGGTTGATGTAATAGTGCATATTTACGCGATCTTCAGCTCCACCACCCACATCGGCCAGTTTCCTTCCTCTTCTCTTGGTCACGATGATACTTGAATATTTCCCAGTCTCATTATTAGATTCTGCCGTGTCAAGTCCCTAAATAATAAAGCATCGATTCAGTTAATTCAGTCAGAGGAGGAGAAGTAATGTGAGTTTATCGGAGAGTAGGCATACAAACGGATTTTACCCCGCTCCCCCTGTAATTGAATGCATTTGTTACCTGCTTTGGTTTAGTTTTCACAGGCTTCTTTCACCCATAACACGTTCATGTAAGGCCCGTGTGCTGATGGGAAAACTGACGGCTCACTTCCTACTTGATCTATGCAGCTTGGAGGATTCCCGTTTTTCCTCTGTAACAATTTTCAGGTGTGGTTCCAAAATTTGAGCTGACTCATACGAGAGGGAATGGAGGAATTACATTTAGGTTTTGACTCCACATTTACCGTCGTAGCTTGGAGGTGGAGCTGGGAATCGTCATAATAATGTTAATTTTCATACCCGATGGAATTGCTCCCAATAAAATCAGTTCAGCCTCCCGTAACGCCCTTCTTCCTATTGGCGGATTTAGTACTTCCGTAAAAAATTGTCGCTAAAATAGAGGCTAATGTTGTCCTTTACGGAAACTGAATCCTGAACAAGGCTTCATTAGCGCTCTTCTCCATTATTCCTTCTTTTTTCCCTGCATGTCAAGTTTGTCGTCAAAACGATCCACCCTGCGACAGGGATGATGCCTTGAATAAATGTGCGGACAGGAGGTATCGCATTGCGCGGCGAGGATGTCTACCTCCTGTCCTTAGTGTAGCGTGTAATTACAATGCCCTGGGATTTTCTGACAATCTCACAACTGAGTGTCCACCTTCACTACCAGGTAAAGAGACGCTAATCTTTTCCCTCTGGTGTTGATGAGGAGACAATGAAAAAAGAAAGATGCGCAACCAACTTTCTCATTTTCACGTATCTTACAAACCATTTCTCCATAATGGTCGGACTCCTCAAAAAATCATGATAATAATAATTGTAATTAAATTTTACGAGTTAAGATTTACTATGCCATGCAAAGCTCCATCTGGCATGCATATAATAGCAGAATCACAGCGCGCGCATGCATGCAGTTTCATACTCATCCCTCATACCTGTCGCGCACAAAAAACTCCTGTCCGAAGTAAAAGCGTGCACAAATACCCCCAATGGCACGCATAATCCTTCGTCAAGTCTCATTACTACCAGCCAGTTTCTGTCCCTCCATTATATTTAGTTACAATGAACCACCAAACGTATCACTCACATCCTTATATGCCCAAGAAGAACATAGATATCGTCCTACTAATCCTCCTATCATGATTATTCCGCCTGCAAGAAATAAGACCCAGATTTTTATGACGGTCTAACGGCAGACTACTATACTGGCCTATTTCTCCATTCACCATTTCAATTAGTAACTACACTAAACCATGAATGCACGGCTTTTTCTGTTAATCACAAAATGAGCACATTGTTTCACCACAATCAGTTAGTTGTTTATATCAAAAAGCCCCATAGCCGGGCATAACTCGCATAACTTCATTTCATCTATCCTTTTAGCCGGGTTGTTCCCTTTCTTAGTCCCAACCTGAAAGTCTTTGCTCTGATATTTTCTTCTTCCTCGGCGGGTTTGTTTATCTCGGATGTCAGCAGAAATTAAAGTTTCTCCTGCCACCACTACCACCACTGGGTGAGGGTGTCGTGTTTGTAATGGCTTTTTCTTGTGAAGATTCTACTCTGAAGAGGAAAAATACGAGGAGACGAATGAGGAAACTTTTGATTAAAATGGTCAATACCGCATACGAGACCACATATCAAGACGTAATGCACCGTGTGATTACTGCTCATGTACGACGACAATTTGAAGAATGTGGAGAAATTCATTACAATGCTTAATAACACGTTGCAACAATCGTCTTCTCGAAGATTTATGTCAGCAAATTGCATGGTAAACAAATCCATCTTACATCTTGATTGCTAGAGTACAACTTTCTCAGAATTCATCAAGTGGCTCCTACGTATGCCGGACTCTAGGGCAATGATGCAGTTCCCTTTGAGCCGCATTAAGAATAAAGCTGTAATAATCAGTTTTCATCCTGCTTTCTTCAATGGTTGAATGCTTTCCAATCAACTGGAGTCAACATGTTCAGGTCTACCAGATGACGAATCGTCGGGCGGCCATGCGGACAATTCTGTAAGAAATTCATTCAAGAACCACTTCGTGAGATCGTTAATTAATGAAGCTTCTAGCGTCAGAAAGAAGTACTAAGTATTATTTGAGACTTTTCAAGATTAAAATTTAGGTTGATCTTAAACAGGTGCTGAACTCACCCATGGCTGTTTCATAGTTGACATATTTTGGACAATTTTTCGCATTTCCTTAACGTTCAAATCTGTTCCAATCATTACTGATTTCCTACAGGCGCGTGATGCCAACATTTCCCGTACCTTTGTAGGTCTGTAAAAGGCATCTTCAGGTGCGTCCTGTAAATTAATAGGCGGCCAAAATTTATATTGAGTTTTCAGAAAAAGACCCTGGGCTTACATAAACTTGAAAGAAATCTTACATGCAGTAAAGCTATCAGTTCTTCTACGTCTTCTTTACCAAAGGTACATCCTTTTGAATACGGGATCTGTATCATTTGTACTCGCTTAACTCCTGTTCAAAACGCAAGGTATGATATTGAGGAAAGAATTACAATATTAGGAATAATAGTATCAACATCACAGCTGAACATAAATATTCAAGTATTACCTTCAGGGTCGATTTTAAAATCAAATCCATTTCGCCGAAACACGTTTATACGGTCAGTCAATACGCATTCACTGGCAACCGGCAACTGAAGATCAATGGGACTGGAAGAGAATATAAAGAAAGTATTCAAATGCTCGTTTTTCCATTAATAAACAATTTCCACAAACGAGTACTTCATTACTTACGAAATCAGTCGTTGAGTCTGAAGCACCAAAGATTTTTCAAGGGACTCGAAATTAAACTTTTCGTCGCTTGCATGCTGATCGACCAGAAAAAGATTTCTGCCGTGCTTTACAACAATGAACCCCAGGTTGAATTGTCCTAGCACTGCCATCTACACAAAAATTTAACAAATACAAGGAATCCTTTGCCTATATTTAGGTCGATTACAAATCCTTGAAGGATATGGATAAGAAATTCTTTGGTGGCGTAAACGTTAACGTTACCTCATTAAACATATCTTTCTGAATATATTTTTTCAGTTCCTGTTCAGCTGCGTTGTTTTCTTCAGCAGAAATTCCAGCCTTGAAATGCCTTGAAAGAGGAGGGTCATAATTTTCTACTTGTACTTTTCCTGATGGATTCGTAAAGCGCTCGTCTCCGTCACAAGAACAATATAATATATTGGCATTTGCACCAATGGTTACATCGTATTCCTTAAGTTCGTCTCCAATTTTGTAAGTAACTGTTACTTGCTTCAAATTTCTAAAACCGTCTACTTCATCGTCGTATACAATAGTCACATCGTCATCGGATTCATTTATTGTTTCTGGACTAGTTTCTGCAGCACTTTCAATTTTATCTTCTGCGGTTTCGGGACCCATAGAATAAGAACTAACAGGGGGGGTTTCTCCTTCAGAATCTACTGCATGGTCACAATTACTGGGATCGTTTCCATAGCTACTATGAGATTCTTCATCGCCGCTTTTATAACTTGAAGAAAACCTTTTCGATTTAGAGACATTCCATTGCTTTAGAGTGGTACTTCTGGTCGATTGCGAGCTTCCATAAGATTTCGACCCATGACCGCGATCATTCATTTTTGAGCTATCATGGTAATTAGTTCCGGAACTGGAAGGGCTAGAATATTGTTTTGCAAAATCTGATGGCGCATACTTCGCCCTTTTTGGAATTTCGTCATCGTCAATATCGAGATCAGTTCTTGCAGTCTTCTTGGATATGCTTTGACTCAGTTGAGATTCTTCTTGAGCGTTGATGAGTTCTGCTTGATTGATTGGACATGCAGTAGCTTCCCATACTCGCGTTAATGAGCACTGCAGACAAAATACAAAATAATAAAAAACAAGCTATCGGACCTACTAAAATGCTAATGATTCTGGATGCATTGCATACTTTAATGGAGGCATACAAAAGAGCTTCTTGTTTGATGAAAATTAATCGTTTATCAGGATTAACATTAACATCAACGTTCTCCTTGACCGTTTTTACATCCAGGAAGACGAAAGGATATTGATTTCTGCAAAAGCTTTGATACGTCTCATTTACGATTCTTGATATCTGCAAAACAAATACACCACGGTAGTTGTCAGCTACCCTCCTCGCTTATTTCTTAACATGCTGAATTACCAGTTTACCTTAATAGAGTCACATGGTCTGGAGTTAATGAATATGTACTGTCGATCATTCACCCGTCGGCCTGTTTGAGGGGCTGAAACAAATCCTTTGAAACTGAAGGGACATTTTTCCCTAACTTGTTTTAGCCCGAATTCCTCTTTGATGTAGTCATCTAAATCATCTTCAACTTGATTGACTGGCATTAAGGCAGCGCACTATCAAAATTAAGTAAGATTATCCCAATTTCAAAAAAAACCAAATCCAACGACAATGAGTAGCGTAAACGTAAAATTATCGTTAAAATACCTGCTTCGAACCGAACAGAGAGGCAATCTTGTTTTCAACAGAATTGGAAGCAGGTACGTTGAGTACTTTAGTAACAGATCCATTCTCCAATTGATTAGTACATGAGATCCTACGAATCGTCGAGAATGTTGTAATCCAAAATACAGTAATTTGAATGTATTACTTATTAATCCTTATCAATTACCTCACTCCTTCTGCAATCAAGCAGTATCCGTATAAAACATTAATCATCTTCTGGTATTCCCGTTTCAAGTTTTTTATAAACTGATTATGACGGACGGGCAAAGTAGAAAATATATTCTTGAGCACGATTGTAGTTCCACTTTCTCGAGGGCATGGCTTCTTCAACGTAATATTTCCTCTATGATCATAATCGATACAGAATCCCGAATCTTCACTGGCTTTATGTTTTGTAATAACCCGAAGTTTTGATAAAGCGCATAATGAGCTTAATGCCTCCCCGCGGAATCCAAAAGTCGACACGCTAGATACATCTTCAAAGCTGGAAATTTTGGAAGTATGGTGTTTCATACCTGGAAAATACAGAGCTGACGTTAATAACATTGCTATTATAACCTTGTTTTCCATGAAATATCAAAAATGCATTTACTCACACAATCCTTCAAAATCTTCTTCCTTAACCCCACTTCCATTATCAATGACTTCTATAGATTTACTTCCGTATTCAACTAATCGAATCTCCACACTACGTGCCCCAGCATCAATGCTATTTTCAACAAGCTCCTTGATAGCGGTTGAAAGGGTGACAATGACCTAGGAAATTAAAATCATTCAGATATACCAAATTATAGTAGTTTACAGTGAATCTCGCTCACGGCCTTCAATGATTACAAACTTGATCAAATACCAATGCTTTTGATTACAATTTTCGTTGAATTAAAGAACTTCTAAAAACCATGTACTGTACCAATCTATAGTAGCTATTTACCGCAAATGGTCAGTAAAAAACGAAACCTTTTGTTTTACTGTCGCGGGATTGTTCTGTCTCTGTCACCTTGCATTGAAACTTGTCCTCAGATTGTTGTTTTTTGTTGTCAATATATTTCTATCTGATTGTAACGTTGCTATTTTCATATTCGTGTTAGTCAGTTTCAGAAATAGATATAACTAACAGCATCAATTCCTATTAAAATACTCAAATCCATACTGAACGTTGCCAAAAGTTTAACTTACTATAGTTTATCCCTGGAAAAATTATTTTTAGGTCATGATCATTTTAGCCTGCTGAAACAAAATTATCGCGTGACACACCTGGTCCGCTAAAAACTATGATACCATTTAGTCCTTTAGACTGATTCAAAGCTTGCTCAATTTCAGCGTCCTTGCTCAATCTGCGCTACGGGCATTGCTACATGCAAACTAAACCTCTTAAAACAAAACTATAACTCAACCACTCACCTGTCCAGAGCATATTCGATGGACAACGTTTCTGTCAATTCTTTTAATCAATTGGGATCCTGTGCTAACGTCTAGATCTCGTTCAGGTTCTGCAGGTTCGGCATCCATCGAAGAATCCTTATGCAACTTTGTATCAGGAGCAAGCTAATTAAGCCCATGCAAGTTGCGAGCTGGAGAAGTAAACATATGGCTCAAAACCACGTTAATGTTGAAAGGTCCCTCTTAGTAACAGCCAATCCGGTCTGGCTAATCGAAATCCAAGGCTAAATATACCGTAGGATGTGGTCCGAAGGAGATCTGTTAAAAGAGCAGAAAATTGTATGAAACAATTTACAGCACAAGACATGTTTAAACGAGGGAATGACGAAAACGCTCTATTAACCGACATTTTGTTCAGTTCTGGGAACGGGAACAGGTTAAGAAAGCTAACATGCTAAGATAAGGTTATGCGGTACACGTAGAATAATCATGGAAAAAGTTTATGGTGGAAACACTAAAAGTAGTAAAATCCTGCGTTTGCTCCCAAGGCCTACGGGGAAATCCATGACATCTCCGGCACATAGAACAAACAAATATTCTCGAGAGGTTTCAACTGCAAGTTACGTTGCAATGTCCAATACATTCGTGTGGACAGCAGCTAGATTTTGTCTGATATGCCTTAAAATGTTGCTGTTAGTAGCCAGTAAATGGGTTATTATTATGCACAGTGTGAGAGATTTCTAGGAAGAAGTGCACATTTGATAATATTTATGCTGAAATCAAAACATTCTTCCCATATTTATGCAGAGGTGAGTAAGTTCCTGGTGCTACTAAAGGAGACAAAGAAATTTCACCCTCCACACCTACATCGTTTAACAATAGGTGGACATGGCCCAGAAGAGGTTATACAGGGAAGTGGAGAAATTGGTCTGAAAGTAAACCTTTAAAACTTTCTTCTATGCCCAAAATGAGCTTAATTTTCACATGCTTAAAACGAGATCATCCTACGATATTCTCCTGACGTAACATGTTTTAAAAGCTCAAGACGAGTTACTTCACCCCGTGGCTAACACAACAGATTTTCCATTGATCAATTAGATTTACGTTTGCAAAAAGTTTCTAGTTCTTCTTTCCTTTCCTGCACGCATCACTCATGCATTCCCCAAAATTTAGAGAGAAACCTCTGTCATTCCTGTATTTGATAATTTTTAGCCATCGCCATTTGGCTCGTTCACAAGTTCTGGCTGAGTCTGCCGACCACTGAGCACTGACCATACAAAACCATTTTAATTACACTCACAACCAAATTAAAGCAAACAATTTAAAAAGTATATTAATCCGGCAATGAAAAATGTCCGTCCTGTCCGTGATAGGAACCTACGTACCTATCAATGCAATTACTAAAAGAATATGAACGTCAGTGACGTTGTATCACTGCCACCCTGGCAGTGGCCTTTGGATTGGAATAATCATGATTAACCCAATCTGAAATGCAGGAAAAATGTCATTACAAAAAAGTGAGGATTTAATAATACACACGTTCATTCATCTAAGTCATCCGAGTCATTGAGTCCTTGAGGGGGCTCCAAACACTACGCAAGGATATGATTACACCTCCAGTAACGAGAAAATATCACGCCAGAGAACGAAAGTGAAAAGACCGATTACGATTTTAGAGAAAAACGGAAAACCCAGAATAATTATAGAATCCAGCCAGTTATTACTGCTGAAAGGCGAAACAATGGAGCTGATCTGCCAAGGCTTCTCCAAGGGGATCTCCAATTGAGGTCAGTTACACACGCTCGTATCCTGTTCTCGAATATTTTCTACATCCAAGGAAGAAATAAACAAAATTTGAAGAACGGGTGGAACTCCGTTTCTAGCCAGCAAATAACAAGTGACTGCATGCATGCATGAATATTGTATGCGCCCTGGTCCTTCCTATGACACCTGTAGCTATTCTCATCATCAAGTGACGTGCATAAGAATCCAATCTACAAGCGTTGGAAAGGCAGGGACGGCAGGCAAGGAGACTGTGGCGTTTGCAACGTATGATTTCTACCTTACTTACAACAAGCACGCTTTTCCATACAAGAATCCTTTCATAGAAAATTAAAACGTTACCTCGTAGGGGTATCCCTTCCTTCGCTATCACCACCACGACAAACCTGCCCGCAAGAAAGACGCTTATAATTCTCTCTTCCCAATATAAAAAGCCACAGTCTTTATTTTGACACGAGTTAGTTACCATCAAGCTCGCTAACGGACCTCTTCTTCTCGTGATCCTCTTAAATGAAATCCATATTCAAGTGACTCATCTTCGGAGAAAGTGTCCGCGTAAATTTCTTGTTCTTCTACTACAACTCCAACACGTTATTCAACAAGGCAAACGTGAATACTAAGCGCCTGTAATCAATTACACAACTTTGGGAATAACCAACTGTGGACAGCGTCCGCCCGGGGTTTGTCAACCCTTTCCTTCAAAGGGATTTTAAGGTAAGCTAAAATCTTCTGATACCCTCAACACACCAGCATCCTCCCCGATATATACTTACGCGCTATCCAATTTGCTTTTGCATATAGTTTGGATTTCTGGAGATTGCAAACGTTTTGGCAAGAAGTAAATGATCCCAAAATGTCTCTTAGCGGACAGGTTTCCCACTGATAGATCTAGGAAAGTGGCAGTTGTACGGAACATATCTTTGCACTTTTCTCGAGTCTGTATAACTTTCGTCTTCATCCTGTTTTCACCCCATAAATGTCACTAAAAATATCTCGTCCTCACATCAGCTACAAATGACATTCTGACATAAAACTGCGGTATAAACAAAAGTTTCATTGGATAAATTCATAATTGAAAATTAAAGCTACGCCGTAACCAATGCTCCAATTTAGAAATTGCACGTCCAAGTCAACGATCTTAAGACTTCGTGCATCCATCCAACCCGATTACGTAGAATCAGATAGTAAAGATACAGGGACGGATAACATAATAATAGCTTACTTTTAACTACTGAGCTGAGCTTGCTTCAAAGAATTGGGGGATTGGGAAACGATAAAAGATTAAAATAGGAATACCTGTGTGGTTTGGAGGAGAAGGAAAGTTGAACTTGTGCGAATAATCTAGTGCAAAAAATCCCTCGAGTTCTCAAGGAGTGGGTTAAGTTGAAGGTTTCATTGAATCTTAAAATTGCGTGCAGAGTGTAGACGCATATTCCTACTCGTTAACTAGTTTGAGGCATTTTTTTCAAGTATGCTTTGTTGCTCAGCATCCGTTAAGGAACTAAAAGACATCATGTCTAGCTGGATGATAGTGTTAACCGCAAGTTAAATGATACGCCTTATTAACGGCTCATTCCCTTGCCATTTTAAGTGCAGCGGTGCGACTTTGTAACAACACAGACAAGAAATAGAAAGTTTCACCCACAGATATAACTCTGCACGAGATCACACTCTATACATCATCAACTGTGACTAAAGCTCAAAGTTGTGGTAAACTTTTTCCGCTCTCCTCATCTTCTTCTACACTTGTCACACGCACGAACATACTCCACAGACACATTTTCAAGTCCAAAGCTACCAGACTACAAGAAAAACTAGAATAAATGGGACAGGCGTTTACCAAAATAAGTCAATTTTACGTCAAATTCTGTCCATTATCCGCCCATTTCATTTAGTGCAACTAAAAATCAAAGAAAGACAGAGAACAATTCCTGTGTCTTCCTAGAAGCCACTTGTCAACATTTTTTGTCATGGTTGCTCCAGTTTTTTCATTTCATTCATGTACCAACGCCCTTGACATTAAAGTACAAAAAGCATCTTCACTCCCACATGTCCGCTATACATCCAGAAGTCAACACGAGTTGAAAACTTCTCCCACAGGGCACGCACGCCTAAACATTAATTAACGTTTACTCCGCATTCAATTTTTCGTTTCTAACGGTGGTCAAAGGTCCTTCTACTCTCAGGGGCCCTTTCTTGTTTTGCTCGATTGAATTTAAGAATTTATCTGCAAATTTAACACTGCAAGGTCACAGCGACAAAAATTCGCGAAATTTTCGCAAAAGAAAAAACAAAACAACAATGCATCTCAATCCCTTCCTCTTTCTGACTTGTTTTCAGAAATGTAAGTAACCGTGCAGTGCTCAGTTGGTCAATACGAGTCTGAGAGACTATCCTTGCAAATTTAATAAATCATTCAGCAAGTGAAATCGTTACATCAAGCAGGTCCTATAGTATCTTAGAAATTAAGTAGCAGGAATAAAGGGATGGTTAACTGCTATTCAAGGAGCAATGAGAATATTAACCTGCAAATAAATTGCCACCTTTGACAATATTTTCGTTGGGCAGGCAGTCCCTTATTCACGTGTCTTGTCTGTCGGTCGGTAGTGGTTTCGAGTGGACTTGTTATAGAATTCGCAAATTCGCTTTTCTCTAAATGGCAACCAAAACAAAACATGCATAAGCTCCCGCCCCTAAAAAAACTACGCAACCTCAAGCTAGGGGTGAAGGAGTGCGTTGAATTTTGGCGAACGCATGAAGGAACAAGTCTTTAATCAATTTTAATGTACTCGTGTATCTTATCATATTCTGCAACTTTCATCAGCAACCACATCCTATTTTCCCTCGCAAAAATTCGCGAACTGTCAAGCCTTATTACGAGAAAATTACAGAGGGATTCCCCTCTCTTTGCTCTTCGGAAGGCGCAACTATCCATAGATTATACCTCACTACATTCATTTGCTCCTATCTTGCCACTCGCACTACTGACCAAAACAAACTCCTCTCAAAAGCAATACACACCCAGTTCAATCTGTTGAGATCACCATAATCCCCTTCCCTGCCTGCATAACCATAATTTGCCGAGCTGCATGCAAATGCCGTAACAGCATTCAGCCAACCGGTCCGGACTGCAAACCAGCTCTTACTTATTTCATTAGGTCAATTACTTGTATTATGACAGTGACTTATGGTGAGAGGAGTTGGGCAATATATGGAAATCACTCTTCTTTTCTAAGAACCTGCCTTCTCTTTGTTCATTTCATATCGTATATATGCAATGCTAACAGATTGTAAACACCTCCGGATGGAATGGTCAAGGCACAAGGGAGGGGAAATTTTTTAACATTTCCCGTCTCTACACTTCCCACTAAAATTAATTTGGTCAGTAGAATCCTCTAGGATGTAAACAAAGCGCCTATTCCCAAGCAACATCTCATCAAGTATAGTATTGCTTTCTTAAAATCCATCACTTATGGACATGGCCCATGTCACATGGGCCTACCACTTTTTTCAATTCTGTCAAATCGTGTAACCTTTTCCTAGCCCTTTGTCTCCTTCCTATTTTCACTCTATCGTTTAAGGTGTATCCTAAATAGATTTGCACACAAACATAATTTACATTTCCAATCTCGGAGCTTAAATGATGCATTGCTTTAAAAAGTAACGTGAGCGTATATACGACTGGGGTTTTACCAAAGCTATTACCAAAACTATCAGTCAGTTAGCCAATATCCCTAAGCCTAGACTAGTTACCTTGTTTCTTAAGACTGTTTAATTACAGGTGTTTCCTTGTGAGAGGTGTGAGGTGATTGACTCTTATGAGGCACCGGGCCACCAATAATACGCGTCGTTTTTACTCTCTTGTACGCACATGTCACACTTAAGAATCAGATGATATCGCCATTATTTTCTCCCCTGTTGCACAAAGTATTCCCATGAATCTTTCTTTTACTGATGTCTTGCTTGGGATTAAATAAGTCTGCTCCAAAGGATTTTCCCATCATACGAAGAAAAGGCTAGCAACTCGCACACGCTATTCCCCTTATAATCGCTTACTCCGACTCATATCATTCTTCTTTATATCTAAGTTACAGACGAATGTTAAGACAAAAGATTCATAAACTCTTAATTCTACTCCATGCAAATCAGCTATGATTGTCACATGGCAAATTGCTTTTTCCGCCCACTTCTTCCTTCATATTATTCATATTCCCATCCTCGTCATCAAGCAGACCAATCTTCCGTCCCATCCTCCTTTTTGTTTCATTGTGCCTCTTCTTGTCTATTCCCATATACCTTCACTTGACACTATTCCTGCCTTTAAATCATTTTAGCCGGCACTTATTCCTAATGGAAACTACCGCACAATCACCTCCAAACTTTTAAACGGATGTTGTAAAGAGAAACGACAGAAAATGAAAGTTATACCTTCATTTATTTAAGACAGGGGAAAAAACATAATAAAGATAAATTTTAAAGAGTCTACATACATAATCCTAGCTACACCCGCCGACCGCATCACCATCATCATCATACCTGCACGTTTCTGCTGCAACACATAAACTTGAATACACATTACATTTGAATCATTCTATGATTCTTCTCAATCATGAGACGCTCCCTCCATTCACTTTTTCTTTTCCCATTTTCTGCATCTTATGAGACAAGCCTGGGTGAGGGGTGCAATGAAAAGAAGAAATCCCGATCATCTTTCCTTGTAGTTTACATATCTATTCTATGCTAAAAAAGCTTCATCTATAGAAATTAGCAAGCGCTCTACTGAAATTTGCGATATTGAAACTTTGAACTTGGTTCTCTTGTTTCACGAGCGTTTAAAATTAATCAACCGGCTAATGACCTAATTGACAGCGGTAATAAGCAAAACCGTTTCACTTTCGAAAGGCTGTTTTGAAAACAAAATCGGGTCTGTATTGAATGATATATAATGCTGAGAATATTTATACCAAAGCAAAGAGATTTTATAATCCCACAATATAGTTTTTACTCAATTAGCAGTTCGTAGCTACGAGGTGAGTGTTGAGACATTGAGAGATCAGTGAAGAATTGATCATATAATCAACGCACGAGTCCAAAATATATACACTAGTCAGCTTTTGAGCTTTCTCCCTAAGGAATGATTTAAGCTACAATTAAATTTAAAAAGTCGAGTAAATATTGTAATTACAAGACAGATAAGAGATAGATAGAGACTTGTCGTTTACATAGGGAATGGAAGGTAATGGCAAATCCCGGGACAACGAAGCATCCCCCTTTCGTGTTATTCAAACGTTTTAATCTCTTTGCCAAACTTGAAGAAACCAGAAAATAATAATAATGAGTCCTGTTCTTTTGGATTTGATTTTAGAGAAAGGATAAAAGCCATCGTCGGATTTCCTGTCGAGACGGACGAGAAAAGTCGTCCTAGCGTATCGACGCCCCGTTAAAATGAATATTTCATTGTTGCAATTCGTTGCAACTATTTGCCTTGTACTACTAGTACAGGCAGAGGGACAGAAAAGTAATGCAACACCCTCAATATTTACGGAAGCACCGCCAGAAGAGGAATTAAGTGCAGAAGCTAGTGAATTTTTTCCCCAAGAAAGCCGACTCAAATCAGCAGTTACATTTCCTGATCAGCAAAGCAGATCATATGCTGGCTCTGAAAATTCCGAATCATCTCAAACGTACGCAGTGAATAACGAAGAAGAGGCAAATGAAGCGATTCAGGCAATTCTAGATGCAAACCGGGAAGGAAGGGCGTTAAGTACTTCCGCTTCTGGGGAAAGTGAAGACGAGGAAATCGCTAAACTAACAACCGATGCCATTATCAAGGAACAGTTGGCAAGCGGAAACGAGGCTGAAGCTAGAGGATATATTCGTGACAAGTTATGCACTCTTGGCCTAATGGAAGTAAGACAATTGACATCAAAATATTATTATTGTCATTCTGTTGTGAAAGTATGCAAACATCAGATTCAGCATTGTTTAGTCTAAGCTGTAATCGTCCCACTCCACTAATTGAATATCCGTTCCTTATTTCTAGTGTGAAACTGGAATCAGAAGTAAACATGACTATTACGGTGGTGGTCCATCACACCACGGTCCTCAGTATCCCGGACCCGGACATGGGCATGGGCATGGGCACGGATATGCTCACGGGTGGGGTCCTGGAATACCCGCTAAAGATGTAACTCTTGTGCAACCTGTTGCCTTGAAACCAGTAGGACATCCCATAGCAGCTATTCCTTTGAGTGGTAAGCCCTTAGGCGGAGGATTTGGCGGGGGTGGAGATATCGGTTACAATCCTCCTCCACCACCCCCTCCAATCCCATACGGTAAACATGGGCCTGGCCCAAGACCGATTTACAGCCCACATCCAAAACCGATTCCACTTGGACCTCATCCTTCGGAATTCGGCGGACCTCATGGTGGCGGGATTGGTAGACCGTATCCAGGGCAAGGTGGGTTAAACGGGGGTATACCCATTGGTGCTTCCGGAAAAGTTATTGAGCATGTCCACCACCATGTCCACCACACGCCTTCTGCAGGCGGCCCTAGTAAGTGACAACGGCAAATGGATTCCACTAACCCCTCTTCACTAACGTTTAGAATAGTTCCAGCTTAATTTAGTTCTTGTAAGTAATTTAATTACCACGACATTTCAAATTTTAGCATACGGTTCCGGGGTTTACGGTTCAATCGGAGCTGGAGCGGGAAATTACGGAGATTACACTAAACCTTCAGTCTCTGTCTCTCGACCAGATGGGACAAACGTTGGAACATTCCCTCAAGCTCAAACACTCAATCCAGCCATTACTGGAACTCCAAATCACGCTAATAATTACAATGGTCACAACAACTTTCAAGGGGATTTCAATAGAGTAGAAGACTGTGCTTGCGTGCCCATTAACCAATGCGCTTCCGATGATATTGTAAGTCAAAGCTCTAGCGGACGAGAGATTATTGCTGGAAACGGAATTCCTAATTACGGCAAAGTCGGCTACGGCATCGATCCCAGGAATCAGAAGACTGATACCGAATCAAATGCAACCGACGCTGTTAGCAGAAGTACCAGAAGCTTCATTGCTGCAGAGGAGAATTCAGAGCAAAAGGACGAAACGACAACAACCACGACAGAGAAGCCAACTACTTTATCCAACGTAACGGAGCATTCAAGGAGAAAACGGCAAAGTGGAGCCAAGGACGGAGATTCTGAAGGGGTAAGTGAAACTCAGTTTGGCTTTGACAAATTAGCTGCAGTTAATGCCAGCACTTGCACATTTAGCTTGGGGCCATAGATTTAATTCATGACGGAATCGAAACAGAGGGACAAAAGTTGTACCTACGAAACAATATTTACGGGGAAACGCTTTTCGTAGTTGCAGTATTATTTTTCTATCTACTCCCAACTCTTGACACCTAAATCTTTTCAACTGACCAATTCTTTCAACTTCCGAATTTTTCTGGATCAGCTAACACACTCCGGCGCCCGCAATAAAGCATGTTGCATGTCATATAAACTTACGAAATGCATGAATAACAAAAGTTGGTATAGCGTCGGTGAATCACAAAGCGTAACGGGGGAAAAAGGAATTAGCTTCTTTGAAATACAAGCGGTGTTTTGAAGTCAAAGTTGGTGGATTTGACGAATCTCATTTAGGCAACTGCTTGCAATGGTTTTATAATGGAAGGCAGGTTCATCTGCTCAAAACTTAAACTGGGAGGAGGGAACTAACCCTACGGTTTTTAACCTTTCAATATTATTTGGAATAATCAAATTAGATTTCATTTCAATCAAAAGTTAACTAAAAAGTAACAGGAAAGTGTGAGTCCCAGATGATAAGCAAAAACCTTATAACATGTTCGATTCATCTTTCTCATAAAAGCGTCAAAGCAGCGTTGGAGAGAAGAATTTAGGTGAAGCTAGAGTTCTGGGCGCTCTTATACGCGACTATCCTGGTTTAGAAAACTTGACGAAACTTGCTGGTTACGACTTCGGTGATGATCCGCATCAAATAGTCAAAATCGACCACGATAAAAAAGGACTCGTAAGTACCAAACCTACCAACCAACAAATCTAGTTCAAACTACTTCTACATTTACTCACCGTTACATTACAACACACATGGAGACTATACCGATAACTTAATCTCAACAAACGTAATTGACCACAGTAACGACTCGTCACGAAATTCTCCATAACGTCAAAATGAACGCTCCACAACTTGGTCTTCTGACTGACAACAACCACCGACTACAATTCATAATACTTGAACGAGACCTGCCACAATTACAGTCAAATCATATTTCAGAACAAGAAACATTACACGATTGATAAAATGCTAACATTTCCTATTCAAAATTATAGAGAGTATTCGGTAAATTACTTGGTTTTGAACCAACTTTCGGCGTTTCCTTCGGTCTTCCTGGAGGTTATCCTCAAGCTGGTGGCGGATACCCCCTCAACCCCGTTGGAAATAATCCAATCGTTAACCCTTATGGAGGAGGTGGAATTCCTCTAGGACCTATTTCAATCAACCCTCTAGTATCTCTTCAAGTCGGGAAGGACAAGGACAAGAGCAAAGTTATCAAACCTCTCGTCAATTTCCACGTCACCCCTAACCTGGGACTTTTCAAGGGAATCAAAGGTCTATTCCATAAGGGTCACTTGCACAGTTTGTTTCACGGACACCACAAAGGTTATGACCAGGGTTACGGTCACGGTAACTATGGCTACGGCCATGGTTACAATAACTATCAAACCTACATTCCATATCAGCCAGAACCTCTTCTCCACCATCATCATCATGAGCATCACCACGTTCCGAAGCAGCAGCCCTACCAGTTCCAAGGATCATATCCAGCCAACTACGGTCAGAGTTATCCCTCACCCTACGGCTACGGTGCTCATAAAGGAGCTTATGAATTCGGCGATTCCCTTGGCTACGGCAACGGTAACGAGTATAGCTACAGAGGTCTCGACGGATCCGCGGAGTCACCTGGAGCCAGTTTCCAAGAATCGCCATCTAGTGAAGAATCGGAAGTTTTACCCTCAAGCGGAAGCGGATATCAAGAATATTCCGGAAGCCCAGTTCGTGGAAGCAAAAGTTATGATTCCGTTGTAACCACTCATGAATTCCAACCGGAATCAGGCTTCTCTCCCCAAATGTCACCCTCTTCTCCAACAGGAGGCCTCACACCTCAACAAGCTGCTGTTCTTCGAGAGCTTTTGAAAGATTCTGAAGTTTTATCAGATCCCGCAGTTGAAATGGAACTTAACGATGATAGTCCATTCCCTGACTCTGCCGGGGGATACACAGGAAAGCATCGTGGAAGAACACTGTTCCCTCAAGACGGGAAACGTAACCAATCTAGTCATTACAAATACAGAGATGCCAATAAACAAAACAACAAAGCTTCATACACCCCAATCGCCAATGTTGAAACCCGACTTCCAGTACATGCTTCTTCTAGTGACACTCATTCTTCCACAGGAGGCTTCTTTCCTCGCGAAGAAGAATCTTCCTCAGGAAAACACACCTCCAGCCAAAGAACAAAAGGTCAAATTAAATTTACAGACTCAAATTCTAGAGCAAAACGTCAAACGAATGCTGCTTCCACAACTTACTACGATTCAAACGGTCGTATCCTTTACAGACAATACGCAACTCCTCAGGTACGTTAAACATTAAAACTACAAATCTTAAATCCTACTAAAGACAGTGATATCAGTTGCTTCAAACTGGTACATTTGCGAAGGCTAACATACTAAAATTAAGGCAAGAACTACAGCGCGGCGCTATAAAAATCATACTGGACGCAATACTAATTCCTCATTTTTGTTTCCGAGTAAGTCCTGGTGACACAAAGATCGCGACTAACGATGATGACATGGAAGACAATTTCGGCTGGGACATCCAAGAGGATACAATGACGCTATCAACTAGCCCGCAGGCTCCTAAACAAAAATTCAACCCAATTTAACACACGACAAAATCCATTCGTCCATGATAATAACTAAAAAGCCAGTGAATCAAATTTAGATTCACTCCGTAATGTTACCGAGAAAATAATACTCCTCGCTCATCTTCTACTGAAATCTCTAGGATTCTCAAAGTTCTCCACTTGACTGCCATCTTTTACAGTTACTTTTGACTCACCGACGCTTTACTTGCCACATGCCTGAAACGCTTACTGTCTTACGCTTAACTTAGATTAGACGCTTTCAATGATATACCTCAGCAAACAGAGGGATTCGTTAGCAATTCTTTGCAGCAGCGATATTTATAATATTTGCGGTAGCTAATTTATCCTGGGGTTCTTGTATACGCACTGTATTCTGTAATTAGCATGGATCTTTGACTGGACCGTGCCAAGCAGATAGTCTTACCAAAATACTAATCGGCAACTATTACCTTGTGTTTCTAGCGACAGCTCAATTTGGGTGGAACTTGTAGGAACGGCTACGTATGCTGCCGGAACCCAATCACCCAAAACTACAGACCTCAGTCTCAGCAACCTAGCCACAACAATAATAACAACAATCAGTTTATAACTGGTCACAATTCAAACAATGGATTCTCTCAACAGCAGCAGCCGATTAGTCCTATAATAACCGGTCCCAGCTCAAGCAACAATCAGTTCAACTCGAATAATAATAATAATAATAATAATAATAATAATAATAACAATCAAAATCAATTTCCTTCCAATAACAACCAATTCAACCCCAACAATCAATTCAACCAGTTCCCTTCAGGACCTAGCGGAGGTTCCAGCAATCAACAATTCTCTCAGGGCAGCTCACCCTCCAACAATAATATCAACACCGGTGCCTTGCAAGGTTCTAGTCAATGCGGCGTCCGTCACGCTAGAGGTGTGACGGGTCGTGTAGCCAATCCGAGCTTTGTAGATGGAGACACAGACTTTGGTAATTAATGAGCATGTAGTAACGACACCCACTTTGTAATGCATCACAACAGTTTTTATAATGGAGTTGAACTTCGTCTTCCAGGTGAGTATCCATGGCAAGTGGCCGTATTAAAAAAAGACGGCTATGACAACGTGTATGTCTGCGGAGGTTCACTCATCGACTCTCGTCATATCCTAACGGCGGCCCATTGCATCAAGGGACATAAGCCAACTGATATTCGCGTTCGCTTGGGAGAATGGGATGTGAATCACGAGACAGAATTCTACCCTCATTTAGAAAGAGATGTTGCTGCAATTGCTATTCATCCTGAATTCTACGCCGGCAACCTCTTCAACGATATCGCCATAATCAAACTAGAAGGATTCGTCGACTTCCAAAAGAAGTAAGGCAATTTGAAGCAGCAACTACACCTATCCAAATTGTCGTAACTAAATTCCATGTGTAATATGCTAACGCTAATATTTTCTATCATTTTTGTAGCCCACACATCAGCCCCGTGTGTGTTCCACCACGGAACGCGGATTTTGCCGGTCAAAAGTGCTTTGTTACTGGGTGGGGAAAAGACGCTTTTGGAGAGATCGGAAAGTATCAAAACGTGCTTAAGGAAGTAGATCTCACGGTTCTTCGCCATCAAGATTGTGAACAAAAGTTGAAGAAAACAAGATTGGGACCAGATTTTCTTCTTCATCCAGGCTTTATCTGCGCTGGTGGTGAAGAAGGGAAAGACGCCTGCAAAGGTGATGGAGGTGGCCCTCTAGTCTGCAGCGTCAAAGGTGTTTGGCATTTGGCTGGAGTGGTTAGCTGGGGAGTTGGATGTGGTCAACAAAACGTGCCTGGTGTTTACGTGAATGTTGCAATGTACAATGACTGGGTGAGGCAGACAATCGGGTATTAACTCATATATTGTTAAACTTTTAGATATACTTCAGCCCCCGTTATTTGCAGCGTCCAGCTTTATAATAACTTGGTACTTAATCTATCACACTGATTCATGAAGAATCACTTCTATTCAACTGTTGTTTGTTACATAGCCTCCTCATCACAAAGCATAGATAAATGTACGATGGCTGATGCTGACAAGAGGCACAGCTGTATCATGTATGTAGTGTATAATAGCTTATATTGTTTGTTACAAGAGTTACCCTTTTATGACAGTGCTTATCATTATTTAAGTCCATTAATACTTCCAAACATTGTACCTTAGAAACTGTGACTATTAAGTCTCAGATTTATTATTACAACTTTTTATACCTTTCGTGTCAGCTGACACACTATTTATAAAAAACGATCCTATCCTTTCTGTCTCCAAGCTGTCCCAATACCTCTGCTAGATTGGGGGACAGTTCTATAAGATAACTACAATCATACGTCAACCGCTATTTGTAAAATACTCCTCGTAGCTCCTTCCGAATAAACTTTACATAAATCCTGGTGATTATATCTTTCCTACAGTACTCATTACCCTTATTTAAGAGTAGACAAGATCTCCCGTACATCCCGTTCAAACATATTTATGTTTACCAAAAATCTCTTACCTGTTTTAGCTGCAGTGGGAGACGCGACGGTGGATTCACAGATGAGGAACGTTATTTAGCAGGACCGTTCAATTATCTAGCGTTACAGATTGCTTGTAATTCGAAAGAAAGCAATAAGTGTAGCTCTGATTCATTTATACCGCTGTCAGAACTGATGTTAGAGCCGTAAAGTTTAATAAAAATTAACTGCCAGTGAACAAAACGAGTTTATTATAGTACCATAACTAAATATTGACAACTAAAATCCACGTGAGAGATGTATTTTTATGTTTTTCTATTACGCGGCGCGTGCGGCGGGCGGTGTGTTCCATACGTCCTTCGAAATCTTCCCGCTCTGGTAGCACTCGGGAATTTATAACCATCGATACCTCCTTCGGCCTATAGCCTATACATTGAAAACCCTATTCTTCCCTGTATTTAAGAGAAGGAAGTGGAGTTCATGAAGGTCTTCGGACGGAACACCCAATTAAATTCCACTAGGTGCATACGGTTTGACTGAAATAATTAAATTTATGAATCCGAATAGGAGAACAAATTCTATTCGTTGACATACCGATTTGAACATTACCTCTACAAATTCTACTAGTAACCATTATCTCGATCAGCATTACCATAGTAAGTCATGAGTTTCGGTTCAACGACAATAGATTTATTAACACTTACAAGTTTGGAAAACACGTACTGATGATAGACAAGTAACATATTTCTAAAGCATCATCGATTTGTTCACGTTCACGTTCATCTTCTACTTTCGCTTTATTACATGGTGTGACGAGTAACGATACCGATAATATAATCCATCTACTCTTAACTTGACCACAGCATTTGGTATTTTTGATTATACGCGCACAGGAAACAAGTGCGAGGTACTCTAATATACGATGATTTGCTAGTTATTAATAATGAATTGCATGCATTTCATAGTTAATCATTACAAGTTTGTTGTATGTAGTCATAGACACGTCTACATCTTGACCATTCATTACACAAGGATCTTCCAACTCGTCAAAAGGAGTGGTCTGTTATCATAATATTTAAATTTTTCCTTTATCTCTACTGTATCGAAATAGACTCTAAGTTAGGGGATTCCGTACAAAGCCACGTATACTTTAATATCAAACAGTTAGGAAGAAGTTAGAGATGGAAGGTAAATCAAAAGGCTGCAATCTGAAGCAACAAAAAACCAAAATGATATAAAATCACGAGTTTACGACACTTAACATAATTAGTAGCGTTTAAGTTTGCCAGGGCATCCAGTAACTTTTTGGTGTATTACAACTCACATATTTTGTGTTAAGCTGGATACTTTATCTCTAAACCTTCATCCTTTTGTTGTTGATATTCTGAGAAATACTACTAGGAGATACCGGTTGTCTATCATTTTCATCTCCACTAGTTCGACTAACTGATTCTTCTACATCATCATTATCCTCTGCACGTGGTCTTTTCAAGCTGGTAACATCTGCATTTGAAGCTCCTTCACTGTCATCAAATTTCCGCCCACCGCTTGCGAGATTGGTTACTTTTTCGTGGCTCGTACTATTCCCATTATTATTCTCCGAACCATTCCTATGGTTCTTGCATCCAACGTTACTCATTACTAGAGCTTCCGTGATTATCCTTTCCATGGTTATAGTCTGATAATCACCACTGTTAGTATTTAAGCTAGGTGTACTACCAGAATGGCTAGCTGTATTTGCACTTACAGTATTAGGGTTCTGACCTCGGTCTGCGAATTCTGAATGGACGCTACCGCTGTTGGTACTGCTAGAACTACTGACTACGTTTCCAGGAGGAAGTACCGATACGCCTTGATAGTTCTTCGACCCAGAATTTCGAGAAACTTCAGAACCATCATTTACTGAGTCTGCCTCAGTTTTGTTACCATTAGTAGCTGCTGGCTGCTGAGCTGAAGAAGACGAAATAGCACGAGGGCTTGTATCTGCATTCTCATTACGAGGGCCTTTGTTAGATAAGCAAAGACCTGAGGTACTACTTACGACACTCCCTTGCGAGCCGCTAAATTGTCCACCCCTGTTATGGAATCAATATATTTTCAGTAATATTCGATAACGTATTCGTATTTCACATGCTATAAATTAGTGGTAACTCGGCTAGCAAGAAAATAAATCTTACCCGAAAGTAGGCGTTCTAACAACAATCGTATGTTGAGTAGGGGCAATTTCATCGTCTTGTCTCACAAGGAATATGGTTCCACTATCTCCAGTAACTCCTATAACTGCTGAAGATTGAAGATTACCGTTTGCACTGGTAACTTGTTGGTTCGATGCAGACTCGGTGGTTCTAGCAGTATTAGCGAGAGGATGAGAAATATGCCTCGGTTGACCAACAGTTATGACAGTTTGCCCAGGTTTCTGAGGTAATCCGCCGATTATAACTGTGCTGATACCTCCACCTAATAACATTAATGAAAATATAAACTTACATTCCATTCTATTCATGAAGCTTAACTGGCTCTTTAAGAACGCTTCCTTTACCATGCTTTGGAGAACCAGGAGCAGATTGGCTAACTTTGCCTCCGCTTAGCTCTCGCTGTCGAACGTGGAACGAGAGAGACGAATTGTGATTTAAGTTTCCTGAACTGTGACCTACGGAATCCATGTAGTCTAAGCCTGGAGATCCTTCACGAGATAAACTGTCCGGTGTCGCCAACCCTCCCATGTGTGTGGGAGACGCCGGGGCACTCCTAAAAAGAAATTAGAATTTGAGGAACACTGATGAGCATCCGGCCCTCCTAATTGAGATTGCTGAAGTTTCAGTATGGAGACTTCTCTGTACCTGGTAGATAAAGCTAGAGGAGGGCGGAAACAAGCTACGCCACGTTGACGTCGTCGTCGAAATGCTTGATCTATGAGCTTGCTTTCCGATTGAGGATCGATACGCCAGAAAGATCCTTTCCCAGGTTCCTCTTGTGACCGAGGCACTTTGATGAAGTATCGATTTAGTGATAAATTATGCCGAATTGAATTCTACAAGATTTCGAAAATGAAGCTCGTCAAATAACTTGATACGAATCACTGAATTTGATGAAACCTCAACGGATTAAACCTTACCTGCCATCCTTTGTCCGCCGTACGATAATAAGGATAATTTTTGGTTATATAAGAATAAATTCCACTGAGCGTTAGTTGATGATCAGGTGTAGACGCAATGGCTTGAACAATAAGTTGTGCATAGGAAAACGGAGGCTTCCCATCATCCTGATAGAGAACAGAATCATAAATTACGCAATTTAAACAGCTGCAGAAATCATGGCGCATTGTTTCTTGCTCATAATAGTATTATCGCTTATTCCTAAATCGTAACGTGAATTACTTACATCATGTTTATCTTGCATAGCATGTGACCTTGTATTCGATATAGCCTGGTACACTACATGAGGGTCGGCACCTGTGTGACCTTTGGACGTGCCAGCTCCTGGACTAGTTGGACAGGAGTGAGGTACACTGCAAAAAAATAACATTCCACATTAATTTCCGTCAGTGACCAACAATTACCGCCACTGTATTAGTTGACGATTGAATCTTACCTAATAGTTCCCGTTGGCGACGGAAACGGACTGTAGTTGACGGACTCTGCGGGATCGGGTATGTTGATTTTGAGAGGTGTTGTAGGTTGTAATTGATGAGGTTTTCCACCCTGACTATGGAGAGAATTCGGGCTAACTGAAGCTACTACAGAAGTTGGCTGACTCAGAAACTGGACTGCTCTTCCCGAAAGGTTGATCATATTACTCGAACTAACTCCAATTCCACGATTAGCGTCGCGAGATGCTATACTGTACGCTTCAGAACCAGTATTAGATTTAGGTCTTATATTTGAATTGCTCATATCAGTAGACATTACATTCCCAGGACTTCTGACGGAGACATTGTGAGAGTCCACATGAAGAAAGTCAGGTTTAGTGTCTAATGGGGGCGTAGTTGGCAAACTGTTTGCTTCACGCTTCTTTCCAAATGCCTCGATCCCGTTCCCATTTGGAAACAGATACATAGGTGACATAAACTTATGGTTCGAACTGTTGGCGTACATATCTGAATTACTTGCTGAGCCATCATCTAAAGAATCATCTTCTCCACTATCAGGATTGACAAGTGATTCGAAGATGATGCGGAAATTCGTAGAAGGGAATCGAAACGTGCACTGTCGTGGCAGTGGTACTGGAAAAGGTCCTTTTCTCTGAAAAATACCATCGACGAAAATTCCGTTTTTCCCCAAGCACGACATGTAGAAGTTTGGTTCTTCATATCGAATTTCAATGTGCCGTCTGGATATAAACGACGAATTTCCCATGTTGACATCCACAGTTCCCGAAGATGAATTTCTTCCGATTGTGACTTTCTTCGATCTAATAAGATGTTCGAATCCACGTGTCTCAAGTCTGGCAATGGGCTGCTTTGTAATCATGTCATTGGTCCAACTGGCCCTACGTGGTGAGGCTGGTGCTGATTTCAACGCCAACAGCGCCAAAGCGTCGTTTTCAACGCTGCTCATTATGGTATGTTCACCTAAAAGCGAGCATGGAGATTAGTTTCAGACCCATAGATCCAAGAAATTATATAAATCAATAACCAGATGCAATCAATTCCGTCTACCCTTTACCAGTTACACAGAATGAAATGACTTCAGTTGACTGAAGTACCTTGACTTACTTGATTGATGCACCAAATGAGACGCTCTTTGTAGGTTGTACTAAGTATTAAAGCGATGTCTGATCCTCGGAGGATCAACGATGTGGTCGTGGTCACTTCACTGAAATCCGTGAAGTGGCTCTTTATCTTCTTATGGAGAAGAGCAAGTGTTACAATATTCACATTCAGTGCACCAGTACGTATCACACAAAAGACAGTAATCCTACCCTCGGAACTCACAATTAAGTGAACATGTAAGAGTGAACCCTTTGGATTGAATTGGTTTAACAGAAGCTCGTCAAAACAACTACTTATATTTCTCTCACTTTTCACTTGAAACTTCTTGAAGCTTCTCAAATAATCAAACAGGTAACAGCGTGACTATTCCAAATCACAAGCAGTAGAATCTTTCCGACTCAGGTGACTCTCGTCAATATAAATAAAAGAATTATATGATCACTTTCTCATTTCACAATGATGTATATAATTCATAACATGGTACGTGCACTCGATCATTGAATGTGAGTTTACACACTCGGGTACAATCTGTGTAAAAAACAGAAAAATTATTATTAGTACATGATAAATCTACCGGTACCATAATAAGCTAGAAAGAAGCCCAGAATGATCGTTGAAGAATCTCAAGGGGGAGCTCCAATTTCTGACTTGAACGTATCTCATACATTCACTTTGAAAACTTAACATCAGAAAATTAAAGCTTTTGGGAAGCCAATATAACCAATTTATAGCTCACAACAAAACCATCCAACACTTTCCAGGATTACAATCCCTTTACAGAACCAAGTAGGACTGCATTGGCTGTAGCATTCTACTAGATCTCAACTACAACTTATAATCCAGAAATAAAAGACTTCCAGACACCATAATAGCAAGTTCCTATGTTCGATTTTGTCATACACCTCATACCTTTTAAAAGAGAATAACAACTCGTTCTTAATCACAGGTAATTCCAGAAAGACAGTTGCTGTCGGGTGGTGCAAGTGCTTCACAATTTCCGGGGTCCATTCCCTGACGTCTGCAAGCAAAAAAAACATCCCAATGTTATTAAAAACCTGGTTTTCTGCCAGCGCACCTTGCAATGAAACTGCATCAATCTCAAATCTAAATAAAGGATGTAGAATTCTTGTCGATTTCTTTACGACCTTTTCATATTCGAGGGGCATTCCTTCAACGCACAATTCTAAACTAGCTCTAGATACTGCATGGGGAGAAGATAACAGAATAATAATAAGCTTGATCCTCCATCCTAATAACAAGCATATCTGTATTCCAGTAACGTCTGGCTTCTCAAACCTTGCAATCGGACAAATGAGTTTACTTAGTTTCATCTCATACTTTTATATACGGATGTAAAAGAGCATATCGGCTGCAACTTCTTATTTCAACGACTACAGTTACAGTTATCAGTTAACTTGAAGAATATATATTCTACTTCGGGTAACTAACTAATGACCGCAACATCATTAAGAAAGACCCGGTGTAAATATTTTATGTATTGACAAACAAGAAGATTCCAACATGTCAGAGAGCTCATTGGAACAACTTTTTCGTAGATCGGACTTTGATCTCAAACTTGAGATTATTGAAAGAGAATTAAGATATTAAGCGGCAAGGGTGTAGAAAATTTCCACATGGAATTAAAACTAGAAAATCTCTTACTTACAGGGAGCTTAAATAGT
Organism: Sminthurides aquaticus; assembly: GCA_906901655.1. Classification (NCBI taxonomy): domain Eukaryota; kingdom Metazoa; phylum Arthropoda; class Collembola; order Symphypleona; family Sminthurididae; genus Sminthurides; species Sminthurides aquaticus. The sequence goes on from CAJQTT010000001.1 coordinate 4,198,801, forward strand.
TTACACGCTTTACTCCGGATACGTACAACTCCTTCATTCCCCACGTGCCTAATACATACTAAAAGCAATGGATTAGTATTGAGGGAGAAAATAAATAAGACTTGCAGAAAGGAAGGAAATCCCCCTACATAACACACACGACCCGCACCATGCACAAACCCGATGGCGAAATGAAAACAAGGTTTTGATAAAATCTTTGGACTGGACTAATATTTTCAAATTTTTCTACATGCAAATCCAAGTTTTTCTCCAACTTACCGTCTTGATCGAAGCGAGTTAACTATAACTAAATCGACTCACACGCTAACCGCACTCACACACACACACACGTAGTAACAAGACTTACTTCAATGCTTCATGCAAGAGACACAAGACGACGATCACCTGAGCCCGGCCATGAAACACCGATTGGAAAATCACGCATGGGGCAGCAGCATACACACAACACACACACACACATCATCACATCCCTCAGAATTCTCCATGAGAACAACCTATTATGCTATGATACTGTACAAGACCGCACGGCAATGTTTGCTGCCTCGGGTTGAGCGAGTGAACCTCTAATAAAAACTTACTCTCTATCCTTCTCACAGATGGGCACTCCATCCAGGAATTTTCCGCTCTCTCCAATCAAAACTCCCTCGTGTTCCTTTCATCTCTTGTACTTAGTTTAAGCCTTTAAAACGGAATGCTTCACGTTTATTTCAATGATACACATGCAAAGCGGCGTACCGTTCCGCCGGACATGGAGAGCGCATCTGGTCAGCGCGTCTTGCAAGGAATGCAAAAACCATTCAATCCAATCAATCAGGGATTCCTATTCCGCTTCATACATTCTACACACTTTCCCCATTCCTCAGTGCATGCCGAAGCGAAGAGTTGTATATATAGGAGAATATTCTACTAAAACTGTGAAAAAGAGCCAATGATCAGCTGAATTAGACAAGAATATGTTCCGTACAAGAATGCAAATTAATCCATGTAATTTTATGACATGAGAAGCGTATGGTCTTTAACGGGAATGAAGCCGTGTAAATATGTTATAACATTATGGTTGTTTCATATGAAAATGTTAACTCAGCATTAAAACTTTGACATGTTGAATACCTTTTATGAAGAGCTGTTACCGCTTTAAACTCAATTCCGATTCACGTTACATTGCTCTAGGTTTAGCTTGAAGCTGGAAATATCGGTGCAGACCTGCCTGGGATGAATTTGACAATGTTCACTCAAGTACGTAAGTCGTGTATTCCATGTTTCTCCATTTTGATTGAATTTAATTGGCATTGTGTCCTGTACAAAGAAGCTCTTATGTAAAGACATTGAGGCATGTTGAAGGAGCTAATGCTAAATGCTAATCAGGTGATTACTTGATTTTCCTACACACTTGAGATGAATCCTCGGAGCTCATCGTTTTATTTTTGCCTTATCTATCTGTGATTCGGTGTAAACAATAATTTTCATCCAAGTTGGAAATGGAGGTCAGTATATTGCGCAAGATAATGTTCAATGCTGTATAGTTACCGTCTGACCCCGTCATACATATTATAGCGGGAAGATTTGGGGTGCCTTTAACTGTCCACGTTTACCGATAAGAGAGAGATGAGGATAGAGGATGGAACGTGATTTATGCAATCCTTTTACAAAATGAAACAATTTATACCAATCATACTGCATTATTCAAAAGCCTTTGTTTACCCTCTTTCTCATTGTAAGTTGGTGCCCATCTCTGAATCTTTGGAGGATAGAAACAAGATAGTAAAGGGCATGCCTTTGGTTTGCCTCTACTAAATTTATATACACCCCTCCTGGATTTCTCCTCCTCGCTGCGAGCCACACTGTAAAATACGTAATGCTCAAAAACGTTCGTCTCATTGGGAAACACTATAATCTTGGCTATAAGCGTATGTACGCACCAGTCAGAAGGGAGTAGTGCAGACTCTTAAAGGGATTCGATAGAATCGACGTCAACACCTTTAATACTCTTCATTGGGAGAAACCATGCAGATATACGACTGCCCTCCTCACTACCATATAGCCAACTCCACGCGCCAATGCTTCTATAGGGTGCTCCACATGTCGGAGATTTGTTGAGGGAGCATCTCCGGAGTGTGCCTTTTAAATATGTTCCAATAAAAAGCATTGGGATGATAGGGACGGGTGGGGGGAGTGAATGTCTCTCTTGCTTTTGAAAATAAACACAAGCGATGATAAGGAGCCGCAATAAGCTCTGTTTACCTTCAGTTTGCTGCTCACAGCAGACATAAGCATTAGATGATGATTCAAAACCCAAATAGATACTAAATGCAAGTTATGGGCTTCTTTATAAACAAGCACTCATGTTTCTATGCAGTCAAAGATGAGGATCTCAGTGCTGGCTGCTGTCCTGACGCACGATCTTGTGTACAAACTTTAAAACACTTGCCTTCCTTCCTCTCTTGTCCGTGTGGCATTGAGTCAGTCACCGTCAAGTCACTCGTGTTGAGTTGATGACGAAAACTGCGGCTGGATGCAACGCCTCACTAAAAATCTTAAATTCAGGTTTCGCCAATCTTTGTATGAGCTAGTCAATGGTGGAGAACTTACTACATTTGGACGAGATCAGCTTGGCCAAAATCCTGTGCATCCTGTCCAAGATTGACCATTCATGACGTAGCCAAACGAGTCATCCGTATCAAAAGTCAATGTTTATTCTAGAGACGGGAAGAATAGCTATAGGATTAAACGTTTGTATGATTTGTAGGTAGCCGCTATTACGTCATTCATGAACCTTATCAGGTATTTAAGAAGAACAAGTATTCATTACGCAATCTTCTCTTGCGTCTCCATTCCAAACGTTTCCTTCGCATTGTACGCAGCTGCGGTTGAAGAGTATGTTCGGGTAACTTAGCGCATCCCTTACACGGGTTCTCACGAGGATAGGAATGCGCCCTCTGGTTTAATTCCTTTCAAGGCAAAGATTCACACAAAGACACGCAGTTTAGCGCCCTCTGTCATGGAGTACGTGAACGGAAGTTTTGTGACACGTGGTGATGAAAAAGGTTTGACTAGAGGAAATTATTGCTTAATGTAAGCATACAGGGAAAATAAATGCAATGCTATTATGGTTGTTTACGATTACGTTATTTTTAGGAAACAGATTTTGTAGATTTTGACAACTAAATTCCTCGGAAGGGTTGCTTACAATTACAAGCAGTTCAAATGAAGGAGTTAGGGCATTTGTTAACTATTTGCGTGTGTCTGGAGGAGACGTGGTGGGATTGGGAATTGCAATTTTAGTGCCACTCTTCCTGGTTCAGATGGACCAATGTTAATGTGCTCTGAAGCATATTGCGAGCGCTTCTATTATGCACAACTATCAGTTAATGGTCAATGAGAGTGATATTGGGATTAGTTGTTGTTGACTTGGCTTGGGGTGGATGTTGGTAGGATCTAATTAAGCTTATTTCCTTCTCATCATCAGGATGGTAAACAAAACAAGAGGATTTTTAGTCTGCCCTTGTCCTTGAGGCAGTGGCCTTGAACGAGTGTAAATATGTTTCATCTTTTCTACCAGCCAGACGTTCATCAGAGATGAATGACTCGGTGCTCTATGTTCAAACGGAATCCTGCGCAGGAATTTAGCAAAAACTTTGATAGTAAACAAACTGAGGACTGTGAGATGTGGGGATGTGCGTTGTAGGAGACTCAGTTTTAGATGGCAGGTCAGGGATTGCGTCACATGAAAATAAATGACATTGGGTTGTACGTGATTGTGAACTTATCTGTGTTGTGCGCTGCGGTGATGAGTTTCTAAGGGCTAGCTTGCTGGAAGAAGCCCTTTGAAATTGTTTGGGTTAGTATCGTCGGATTTAAACATTGTACTGTCCAATTTATTTCAAAGCAATGCAAAAGAGATTCAGGGAAATGATGAATTCAAGGCTACTGGTGACGGCAGGCAGGAAATCCGCTTGATGCTTTTGAAATCCGCCGTATTATGATGTGAAATTATTTTTGCAAGTGCTGTTGAATAGTAGAGACTGCACTGCTGAAAACTTTAAAAATGGAGCATATTATTAAGCGTCAAATACTGAAATGTTTCAAAAACGTGCGGTGCAATTTAGCTTGACCGCGAAGTATATCGGCGGTGGTATTCGTCGCTCATGGGGATGTGCAGAAAAAGCACATGTTTATGGATACAAAATCTGTATTCTGTGTGTTCCATGAGCACATGAGAACGGATGTTGTCATTGATAGGTTAATCTTTAGAAACGGCAGTATAAGTTTTATTATTATTGAACTACTCCTGCTTCATTGAATTTTTGACTCTGAAAAATCCAACAGTGTTTTTATTCGTACATTTACGTCAACTTGGTTGGTCTTTCAACAGAAACGAAAATCAGAAATATTTTTTTGAAGACCAGTTTGCGTTTTCGAGACGGGGCTGCCACCTAATAATTGTCGGCTAGTTTTGCTGCTGTATGGTGGTGTGCGTATTCAGGAAGTATGAAAGTCAATCAAACTATAACCGACCAACTCCATGATATTGCTGGTACGTGATGTTCAGGTTATTATATATGGTGTGCAATATATTGGGAGACCTGGTATCATGGATTTTAATTTAATGTGGATTTGATTTTGTTACTTCTTTAGGCTTGCTGAAAGACCAAGATACAGCGAAACCCATAATTGCTGATAAAGATGGAGTCATTGGAGTCGCGATATTTTTAAAACGGATACTCACAGCCACAATCGTACCATTACTGGAAGCAGCAATTTCGGATGACACTCTGGATTTGGTGACTAGTCAATGTCAAACTGAAGCCGAAAACACCAAAATCTTTCGCACGTATTTTGTTGCTTTAACAAACGCTTTTAGTTATCCAGAATGTGCTATGGAATGCCTAAATACAGACGGACTACTAAATACTCTTATACCGATGTGGTTTGACGTCAGAAATTCGAAAATATTCCCATTTAGTCTCAAGGCGCTACACAATTTATCAACGAATGAGGAAGTTAGGTTGCTAATTCTAAAAGTCCGTCCATCCATATTACAAGAAGCGTGTGGCGCTATCAAAACTGCAAGGGACAACGTCGAGAGCGTGGAGCAATTTGTCCTGTTTTTGGCTAATATGACCGCTAGTAGGGAAGCCCGAAGGTAAACAGCACGCGTAGTAAACCGTAAACCATCTTTCACTTTGGAATTTGTTAGTATTAGCGATAGATGCTTAGCACATGCTCTTATGATGATTAAACTTTCCAGATTGATGTTGGATCCCAACGATTATGAAATCTTAGAAGATATTTTTAAAGGATTGGAACCTGAAAGGTCTACCGAAACGAGAAAAAATGTATCCCGGATTATAAAGCATTTGACAGCTGATGTTGGTGAGTTTATGTTGAGTTTTGTATGGTTCAAAATGACGGGGACTTTTAAAAGAATGAAGAACCGGAGACATTTATTTATTGTTTACAGTGTGTCATTCATATTTATTGGGGGATGTGGTTAATATTTTACCGTCGATTTTGCTACCTCTGGCTGGGGGCGAAGTTTTCGATGATGACGAATACGCGGCGATGCCTGCTGAATTACAGTATTTAGATGCAGATAAAACTCGTGAAAGCAACCCTGAAGTTAAGGAAAATTTGTTAGCTGCACTTTTACAAGTAAGAAGCTCATTTTAAGATGCTGACTTCGATACTACGTCTATTTTAGAATATGTTTGGAAACTGTGATGGTAAATTATGGTTCTAGCTTTGCAGACTTAAAGTATATCGGGAAAAGATTCGTGACTGGAACACATACCTGATATTGAGGGAGCTTCATAAAATTGAAACGGACGACGGTATGCTAACTCTAGTAGAGAACGTGGTTGACTTGCTAATTCGGTATGTAACCCCTAAAACATACATGGTTTAAGAACCAGCAAATATTTAGATAAATAGACGTAGCACGAATTTTAAATATGATGATGTCAGTGAAGCTTGGAGCTCGTGTAATCCCTTTGACGTTTGCCATCAATATGACTACTAAATATGTTTGTTTTTCAGAACCGAGGAAGAAATTGGATCAAAAGGAGATTTTGTTGATTTTCAAGTACCTCCTTTAGAAGACTGGATAAACAGGAGCTGGGAATATCCGACTATGGACGAGTCAGACGTATTATTCCAATCGGGTTCGTAGTCTCCAGAAGTTGGAAAGATACTTCAAAACTTATTAGAAAATCCTTATGGCTCATCCCTGAATGAGTAGGAGAAAGTTTTGGATTGGGACACCAGGAAGCGCTGTGCAACATGAACTACATGGACATAATTGATATGCAATTCTCAGAACTATTTTGCTATGGAATATGTGATTGCTGCCAATAATGTCGAAGTCGAAATGAAGAGATACAACATAAAAATAAGAAAACAAACATCCCAAGAATTGAATTCAACTCAAGATTACAAGCACTAGTAGGGCTTCAGCTTATTTCCGAATTCATGGAATAGCCCATTCCTCGCGGGATGGAAGACTAAATAGACTAAGTAGTTTCGGTTCTAGAATGAAGATGGTAATGAACGGGATCCTGCTAACCTGAAAATTGAATTCTGTGGTGGGCTGATGACGAGGGAAGAGGTGGTTTGTAATCAGTATTCTCACGAACCTTGGGGAACGTAGGACTACAAAGGCACAGTCATCGGTTTACTACTCTACACTCAAAAACTCATCTCATTGTGTACATTAGGTAACATTTTCGTGCTGTGAACGTTTTACGGGAACAAGTATCGGTGACCGGACATGCACATCGGATCCTCATGAGTTTGCGAATTGCGAGAACAAACTGGTGGAGAAAGGGAGCCAGCCTATGAAGCCGAAGTGGCATCTTGTACGCTTGCGAGAGAAAACTGGAAACCTAGGAAAAGAGTGTTATGTATGCGAGACTGAAAGTGGTTTTGGAAGCGAGATGGAGTGAAAGTGGTTGATTCAACCTGTGAGAGATGTCCGATCCGTATCTTGTATTCCTGTTTTGCTTCTATTCACGCTAGTCTGTATATATTAGTATTGCGTCATGGTGAGGATGAAAATGGTATCATGAGACGAGATGGGAGTAATTCGTGTAGGTAGGAAGACGAGACGCTTTTAGAAGGATTACTCGAGAGGACGGGGGATGCAATATCATCCTGGGATGTACATTTGTGATTCTCAAGATGAAATAATCCCCATCCCGTAGATCAGTTAACTAATATGCACCATCCAACATTGAATATCGAGGCCTTTCTTTGATGGTCCCAAAAAACTGAGGTAATACAGAAGCGAGGAATACTGACGAACCGGGGTAGGGAATGAGTTTTTGTCGTATGCATGGTTTATTATGTCAGTTCCCGTAGGTGCGCGGTAGTCCAAAGTATAATTGGGCAGATAGGAATTGGATAGATACAATTCAATCGCAGATTCTTCCATCAAATATACAAGTTTGCGAAATTTCCTCCTGTCCTCTTAAAGCGAGATGTAGATCCAAGGAACGAGTCCCAGCCTCGTCAATGTTATTGTATTCCTTTATAGAAAGTTGGGGGGCTGGGTGTGAGTATATAAAGAGTTCTCTTGTGCATACTCAATGACTCAAATACATGAATCATGGGTCAAAACTAAATCGTATCGTATAATGCAATTCCTCTCTAGGTACGCTAGCGGATTAAATTCGGAAAGATCGGAGAAAATCTAAGTCAGACTCGGTGATCCACCTCAGAGTCAGTTCAGTGAGTCAGTCAGGCGTTTCGATCCATTGTTAGTTAAGGACAACTAGGATTAGCATAGGGGGTGATGAAACAAGGGTTTTGTCAAAGCGATAATGACATGGAATTCGCAAACCATGCAAATTCCTTTACCAACATAGATTCTTCCTCCCTCACGACTCCAAACCAATCCGACCACAGGACCATTGAATACAACAGGAACAACCATACCCGTCCGGGGAACGGGAACTGTCTCCTTGAAGCGGAGCATAGAAATTCCATTCTAGAAGCTATGCTATGCCATTTGGAAATCTAGCTGCAGCCCTTGGATCGAGTCAGTGGAGTAGAAGCCCGGATACATAAGGATTGCCAAATTTCATACTCTCTGTGCAATGGGTCCGGGTAATGCCCCGGAGAAAGGTGGAGGTGAAGGAAGCGAAATAGGGAATGCATGTTTCAAGATTACATGCGACGGAGAGACGTAGGCATTTTCCGCTTTTCCATTCCGGATCTATGGAATGAAATCAAGGAAGACGCATATATAATTTAGTTAAATGTGAGGAACATAAGGAATATAGCCCGAATCTTCACCAGGACTTTGCTCGTAGTCGCTACAATCTCCAGCGTGTGTTACTCACAGCTGTAACTAACAAAACTTGTGATAGTTTCAAGGAATCTCCTTTCCTGGACTAGTAAGCTGGGAATGCTGGAAGGGAAATGGAGGAGGACGCCTGGAAGTTGTAGACAGGAGAAAGCCAAGCTAGTAGGCTGCGCGATCTTGGAAGAAGCTGGAGGCAATTCTAATACATGTTTTACAATGTTGCACATACAAGGATCCAGACTTTGGGTACAAAAACTCCATCATTCCCCCGCCCCGCTTGTGTATATATATATATATATATATATATATATATATTCCTCTTCCACCTCTATAGCTTTTGAGATGAGAGTTGGACGGACGACCTGGAGAATTTGCACGTCCCAGACACACATCTTTGCCTTTCTCTCTTCCCTTCCGTCTATCCATATCTTCTCAAGCATTTCCTCAGCTTTGACGTCATTACAACCACCTCCCCTCCGAATAGTACCAGAGCCACCGTACTACGTACGTAGCCTCACTCAATTTGACTACCCGCTGCGTAAAACCCCCACGAGTAGTCAGTCCATCCGATTCCTACCCGATATTCATCGTTGACGGGTCCTAGTAGTAATGTGACCACATCCTGGCGCAAAATTCCACCTTCTTGTAGCAGGTGTGCAAACTATTTGAATAGAGCTCCTCAGATTGCAGAAGCGTCCAAACTTCGTATGCGTTTCACCTCACCGATAATGTTTCGGAGATCTCCGGGCAGTGAGCGATTTGAAGCGCAATGAAAATTGCTCTAAAAGCGCTAGGATTTTTTTCAACAACTCCACCTAAATCCATCAGATACTCGCTAATAAAGTAAATGTAGCGCGGGGGAAATTAAGAAAAAATAAGAGAAGCAAGCGCGCAAATTCTTTGATTATTATCAAACTACGGATGAATGAGCTTAAGCGATTTTGTTGTTTGGATATTCCCGTGAAATGTGAATCTTGCAAATTGTACTTTGCTCAAACTCTTACAAACTTTGTACAAAAGAGATTCGTTACGTTGCAAATCCTGCAGTAATCGGAACAATAAGTTACATGTTCAGCGTATTGAACATTATCGTTAAGTTTAAACTCGACATACCGTTTCTTTCATGAGCCGAGCGATAACGAAAGCTCGGAATTTAATGAGCGAAATATTTTCGTTGCCTTGTTTACCAACAACGTTTTATCTACTTGTTTTTGTTTACAATGGGGAATGTATGGAGACAGGAGGTACAGCGGTTTGTTTGTTGACGGCATATTTCCGGTATTGCGGAATGTGATGGCAGGTGGCGCCTGGGTAGAGGCTTCCAGCGGCGCCATCTTTTCTGATTTGCTATTTGAGCAAGGGGCGGGGATGGGTTGATTGAGAGCGAGAGAGGTTGTTTTCGCCGATTTGTGTGTTGAAGAAAAGTGATTGAAGGTGTTCTCGACAATAGCGAGGAAGCGGCGTGCTCCCAGGCCTGAAGGTGTGCAGGAAGGATATATAGGGCTGGAAATTAGGCGGGATGACAGGGCAATCCTATGAAGCGCACATATATGGGAAAAGTACGTGCAGGAAATTGGATATAGAGATCTCCTAGGCTATAGTCCAGAGCCGGCGTGCTGGCTTCTCACTCGCTGCGCAAGCAACGGTGACATGGGTAAATGAGCACTAAAAGGAGGCTGGAAGTGTGAGTAGAAAATTGAGGAGTTTGGGAGGAGGCAGACGGATTGAGTGAGAGGGATGTTGTGGACCGCAGTATCTTGGGCCTGTTGATACTGGCAGATGGTTTCTCCTGAGGCCTTTTCATAACGGTCAAAGGGGACGAAAGTCTGTGATAGAGGCGGTCTGGGGCGTAATTATGTATTTACACATGCCGGGTTGAGGCATAGAGGGCTTTCTGCCATTGAGTTGAGGCTGAGAAAGAGAGAGAGAGTTGCGTGGAGAAAGGGGAGATGATGATGATGGAGAGGGAGGAGGGAGAAGGTTTAAAGGATATGGCTGGAGTGGGATGAATGGTGCAGAGGGTTGGAGGAATATAGGGAATGTGGAGTACATACCAAGAAAGGAGCGACTGAGGGAATGGGTGGAGAAAGGTGCGGCACTCTGTGTGTTGCTTAGGCAGCCGTGTGATGACAGTTGATTTCTTTGCTCGTAGTCTCACTCAGTCCGGAGGAGTCAGCCATTTTCATTGTAGGCTCTTATAGGGAGAGGAGGAAGAAGAAAACCAAATGACGGGAGACTGAGGGATGAGAAAAGAGAGGAGGAGACGAGGACCTAAGAGATGGAACGTACATATATATAGGGGAGTGTGGATGAAGCGTAGGAAGGAGTGGGGATGGGGAATTTTTGTGTGTGGCGCTTATTTCGGGGGATTCCTCACTGAATGTAGCTGGTAGCGGTGGTGGAGGAAGGAGGAGGGAGGAATAGTTTTTCAGCGAGGAGAGTATAGGGAATAGGAGAGAGAGAGAGAGAGAGAGAGAATAGGCAAGGAAGGAGAGAGCTCTTGATTCAAAGGAAAAGAAAATTAATTGACGTCTCCGGTCCGTCTTCTCATTGCCATTTCCAATTCGCAAATCACCTTCGCTCGTCGTTATCAACTGCATTATCATCATCACTATTTAACCCGACTCCGGACAAACTCCTCAATTGACGGAGGATTATTCCAAATCTGACGAGTAAATTCTTATAACTTTCTGCATTCATTATTCACAATTTATATACGAGGTGGGTATAATACAGGAGGGCGAAAGGACGACGACGGCTTGATCGTCCCTAAAGCTAGCTTGAGAGACGAGCTCCCTGGTCCTGTCCTGCACTAAACTACTACAGCGCCTTCCCACAACCATCTCTCCCCGTCTCTTCCCGTCCCATTCCAAGTCTTTATTCCAGAGTCCACATAGTGCTTGTCCTGCCCGAGTCTTGTGTGTGTGTGTTGCTTTTGAAAAATAATCCTCCGGAAGATTAACAGAGTATAATTGTAATTCCTCCGGGTTATAACAAATCCTTATCTTCTCTCTCACAGGCTAACCCCTGGACTTGTATTATCCGGCAAATAATACACAGTATCAACAAATTCCGTAGTCAAGAAGAAGGGAAATCTCCAGTTTTCATTCCACCAATACCCACTACCACCAAACCAGCCAAAAATCAAAATGTCAGACCGGGAGGATAGCGTTTACAAAGGTAATCTATAGCTTAATTCTACATTTATTATTAGTTCAAGTCCAGGGCTCAGTAATTCCTGAATATTCTTGGCTTAACGCCCGTCAAAGACTAATTATTTTGACGTACACAAAGGTGCTGTCCAGTCTAGAATATAACTTGAGCAAAATTGGTTGACCCTGTCTCCTACAGGCCATGAGCTGTGACTGTGAACATGGACTTGTTTATTTCAATAATTCCAAACGTTAGAATTGAGACGCCCAAGGGAATATGTAGGCTGTATGTATTCAAGGGCCGGTGTAGCTTAGTGCCCGGGTTAATGGACTCGGCAACTAGGAATTTGACGGGTATTTGGGATTCTTGGGTTAGTCGGAGATTATTGTGGGGGTGGATTTCTGCTATCATAGCTTCTTGCAGACTTGGATATTTGCTGGAGTGTCATTATGAGAAAGGTCCATGAGGAAGTAGGAAGACTGGTGTGTATATAATTTCCGCCCTAGCTTTTGGAAACGGGTCCATAATATATTATGTTAGTCATTATGGGGGAGCAGAAGAGGCAGGCGGTGGCAATGCGTTGGACGTATTTAGGATTAATCAATGAGAAAATTTTTATTTGGAGTCTTAACCTCAATGCAGTAAGCTAAGTGCTGATTTCCAGGAAAGTACTACGGAAGCAAGCGCCCTGTCCTATGAGAGCTGTTTTTCTTACGCAATCATGAGTTTTGGTGACGTATAAATGGAATTCAGATTTCTGGAGGGGCTAGTGGGCAAATTTTATTGATGTAATTACGACCTGGATTTTTAATTTTGTCCTCGTGTCAAGTGAATAGGTCTACTGCTTCTCCTCAATGGAGCTTCAATGTCTGCCCTAGTTCTTCATACATATTTTGTTGGACTTAAATTAAAATTGACAGCTTTTATGAGTGTATAGGGGGTATAAAGCTGTAGCGTTTCCCTATCGATCAGAGAGATGTGCGAAAAAACAGAGAGATGCTAGCGTTAACTGACGTCCGATGAATCTTGAATTGAATGTCTTTATTGCTTTTACGTATATATACAACTCCTCTCTCAGGTTTCAGGAGCTTTGAGAGCCGGCTATGTCCACTCGCTTAGTCTTCATGGATAAGTAATTGTCTTCATGTAGTTATTAGAGTTTTCTAATTTGTTTTCTTTTTTTATTTTCAGCCAAGCTCAGTGAGCAAGCAGAGAGATACGATGGTAAGCGCACATGCATTCTACAGTTCAGATTATTTGAGCATGTATTCTTGTGCGAAATTTATTCCGGAAATCCTTGTACTTTCACGTTGGGAATATCTCAGCGGATTCCAACTTTTGGCTTTTCGTTTGGGTATACATAAAAGTGATATCTGTTTACTAGAAATGGTAGAAGCCATGAAGAAAGTTGCTAGTTTGGACATGGAATTGACCGTGGAAGAACGTAACCTGCTCTCCGTTGCTTATAAAAATGTGATTGGAGCAAGGCGTGCTTCTTGGAGGATAATTTCTTCCATTGAGCAAAAAGAAGAAAGCAAAGGAAGCGAAGAGAAGCTAGAAATGATCCGTCAATATCGGGCCCAAGTAAGTTCTAGAATTAAGAAAAATTTTGGACTTTCATGCAATGGTTTTTTACATTGCTAAACTTAAACTTTATCATCCTACTACAGGTGGAGAAAGAACTTAAGGAAATCTGTTCGGACATTTTGAACGTTTTGGATAAACACTTAATTCCTTGTGCGAGCACCGGAGAGTCAAAGGTGTTCTACTACAAGATGTAAGTTACTTTGAAAGTAAGCTCTGTCTGTTATAAATTGTAGCTTTGAATCGGATGTTAAGAGTTGGATGTTTTCTTCGTATTGTAGGAAGGGTGATTATCATCGATACTTGGCAGAATTCGCCACTGCTGCGGACCGAAAAGAAGCTGCGGAAAATTCCCTAGTGGCGTACAAGGCTGCGAGCGATATTGCTATGTCGGAACTCGCTCCCACCCATCCGATACGTCTTGGATTGGCTTTGAACTTTTCCGTGTTCTACTATGAGATACTGAACTCAGCCGAAAGGGCTTGTCGTCTTGCTAAAGCTGCATTTGATGATGCTATCGCGGAACTGGACACGCTGTCCGAAGAAAGTTACAAAGATTCGACACTTATCATGCAGTTGCTCCGCGACAATCTCACTCTCTGGACGTCAGATATGCAAGGCGAGGGTAAGTAAAAAGTTTCTAAGCCACTTGTATTTAAGGAGTTAATAGCTCGTTAGAAACATCTAGGGTTTTAGAAGATGCACGCAATGTTCGCAGGTGCACAAAATATTGCTTTCGTTCAAAAGTTATTACATGATGCAAGGGAATCCAAAGAATTTTAACGCTGGGTGATTAGGCTGAAACTGTAATAATTCAAAGTTCCCGGTAGTATCTTCTCAATCATCTGTGTGGCCCCTTGTAAAAGTGCTAGAGTAAAATAGATGATTCCATGCTAGGTGATGTCTCCCCATGGAGCACGTTTGCACGTAATTAGCATTGTAATGCACAGTGTGAGACTCGCATTCTCGTTTTCACTTAGCTTTTACATCCCTATTCCTAGCTTAATGTAGTTCTTTTATAGTGGAAGTACCATACCTCTTCCATATTCATAGTTTAATTCGTAATAGGTAGATGCAGAGCTTTCTTGAAAGAGCTTTAAGGCTTATTTAATGTATTCATATCTGAAATAGGTGGTGAAAGTGAGCAGAAGGAGCACCTGCAAGATGTGGATGACCAAGACGTCTCATAACTTGTCCTTTCTAATTACGTACGAATGAAAATTCATCTCATCTCAAAACATGCAAACACTATTACTAATTCCTCACAATTTAATTTTCCCGGACCCAGATTTCTCCGTTGAGTAAATCAATGTACACCATTGTCAAAAACTTAAGATGTACTTCTTTTGTAGCTACATTTTTTTAATATGTAAATCTATTCAAATGGCTAGGTAACTGTTTCCTCAATGAGCGCGAGTGGGAATTGTGTACAATTTTGTTGGTCAGTGTAGCCACAGTGTGTATTCGTAACATTCAAGTGTTGTACTTCTGTAGCGGTAGGATGTCAGTCTTCAATTGGTTGAAAAAACTTGAGCAACCTTTGAATGCATCGAATTCAGTAAATTGTTTTAAACCAATATGCTAGCTTTACTTGATTTTCTGGAAGAATAACCCATGTCACGGTTGCTATTAGCTGCGTGCTGATGATGTGCAAAATTTGGTGGTAGACCCTGTGGTTAGGTCATGCAACACAATTTGTCTTCTGTTAACATCAGGAATTTTCGACGTTCAAAATTTATTATTGTATTTGCGAAATTCTAGACTTCAGCGCATCTCTTTAAGCTTAAATAATTTCGTCTGAAACGCATGGAGAACATGCTTGGACACAATAGCAATGTATTCCTGTGTTCCATTGTAATTTGGATATTTTGTGACAAAGGTCCCCCCAGTTAATAATGATTATAATATACTAATGCTGAGCTGAGTTTAAACCGTCTTCAGGGTAATGAATCTCCCTGGTTTTATTATACTCAATAGCAAAATTTTGCTCTACACATTTCAAGTTTTAGACCTTTTATTTTTGAGTACTCCGGTCAATATATTCTGAAAAAAGTTAATAACTTAGCTAATTTTGAAATTCATGCGTAACTGTATCCATGCTACATTTGTATTAAACGGAAATGAGGTTCTCCGTATCTAAAGCTTTTATAAGTAGCTACAGTTAATATTGCTGAAATTATACTACTAAGTGAAAGCCTGGAACCTATAGGATACTTCTTAACGTCTTGACAAGCAGAGCAAAAGGGGTCTCGATTTCATTTAACTTTTACCTGGTAGACTCCAAACGTCATATGGGTCAGTGTAAATCACGCGTGTAGCCCATGTAGACAGTATTAAAAAAAACAGCTGCAACTCAAGAGTTGTCTCTTAAATACTTCTATATGGCAGTTCCCACTAGGAGCTAGCGCGTTTGTAACGATATTAATGATGCATTGGGATGATGTTGTCAATACCTGATTTCCATAGTTCTGGCGTTTAACGAAACCATTTCTTACATTGTTGAGATACGACTTTATCCGTACGAATGTCATGTACTTACAGAATTCGGTGCAGCGGTTTTATGTATAAGGTGCAAATTTGTTGGTATGTTCGCATTTAACAGAAAGATTTTGTGAGTTGGTAGATGACTGATGCTTAGTTGTAGCAAATCGATCAAGTACTGTAATTATGTGGCTAAGTTAATTATTGTATTCGTCTACATGGATACTGCAATTATCATAATTGTTTTCAATTCAATATTCTGATTGTCGGATGTTCACCTAAAGTATTCCTGCACATTGGTATAATCAGATTGTAGAAATTTAAAATTCAAAGTTACTTAAGCATAGTAAGTGAGCGGATTTGAGAAACTATGATTGCCATTTTCCGGTAGAATATTGTGTCGCTTCGCTATGCTTCCAAAATCCTTATTAATATTCCTAACCTGGATAAAATACATGTTTCGAATATTACTCTATTCTTAGGAGTCTAGTATTTTCTTTACGTTTGTATGCCCTGATAAGTAAATTAATAGTGAAGTTGAGCTTTTACAGAAGTCCTCCCTATGCACAAGGGAATATTATTGTTCGTGGCAAGCGATTGTTGCCTGTAGTAGCTCATTCTTCTGGTCTAGTGTCGTTTATGCTCAGATTTCTCCAGATTCTATCAGTAGATCAGAACCAACGGCGCGGCGCACACTTTTCTTAAGAGAACTTATGGTTGCAATTGGTGAGCGTCAGTCAAAACGTTTGGAGAGACAAACTGCCATCTACTCAGAAATGAGTATCTCCTTGTCTGGTAGTCCTTCCTGTGCGGAATAATTTGAGCTAGAAACTAACTGAATGCATTAAATTGTTAAACAGCACAGGGAATCGAGTGAAATGGAGCGCACTTATATTGTTGCTACTCACAGCCAACGCTCTAAATCTTATATAGAATACATGATTTGTGATTCTCATTTGAGCTGGTTGCACAAAAAATTTGTAGGAAATGGTACAGAGACTGGACATTTGATTTTGTATGTGCATTTTTCGTGATTCCGTGAATGCTTGTCATGTGCGTGCGAAAGTAAGAGTGCATTCTGCAATTTGTATGTCATTTCATTGTTTAAACTTAGTAAGTAGCACGTGAAAAACTATAAGGATTCAGCGCTACACTTGATTGCTACTACATTAACGAGGAATTACGCTAAAGGGTTGAGAAGACAGATTTGAGGCATAGATGATGATGAAAGAGAAACATACAGGGAATTTTACAACTTTAGGCTAACTACAATTAGAAACGTTAACTTTTGAGAACCAACAAATGAAAATATAAAAAGCAATGACGGTGATTACTGTCGATTAATGCTACACTGAGCGGTCATTCTGACTGCCACGTGTAGCCATACCATGTACACACACACCCACTGGTTTGCTTATCGTGACCTTATCTATGCGGAAATCAAATAAATTGGGAAGCACGGAGTTAACTATTATAGAAGTAAATTGATTGAGTGTTTTAACCGACACATGTGTGTGATTATTATGAATGTATATGAGCACAAGTCCTAGGGATAATAATGCTATTATAACTATATCTAACTATGGAATGAGCTTTTGAACGGCTCTAAACATTTTGTAACTTTTAACAATGTCTCGAGTTACTTGTACATTACTTCACTCCGCTTGCATGGAACCAATTGTCAATTTTAGAGTATTGTTCAACTTTGTGTCATCAATTGGCAGCGCTTTGATTAAGCTAATTACTACGCGTAGACTTTCAAATTGTTTGAAGCTATTCTTACAACATAAATGTGCGTAAAACTTCTGCGTAAAATTGGTTTCATCCGATCGAAGGTGTCAATGAATCCGTGTGGAAGATTTACCTTAGAAACAAAGTAGTCAGACACGGAAAACCGTAGGTGATAATGAAGCTGATGAGGGATACGTATTGTAGTAATAATAATGGGATTAATTGTGAAGAGTTGATCATTCTCTCTTTGTATTCCTCGTAGTGAACAATTTCCATCTTCGTTCATCATCCTTATTAAATGACCTCAAAAGTTGATATTTCTTTTTTCACTGATATTCAATTTATGCTAAGATTCACAGTGCATATGGCAATCTTCGTCTTGCTGGCTCAGTTCACACAAATTCGCTTGCATGAAACACTTTAACTACAACCAACAATAAACAACTGGCAAATATGCCTCGGAAGCCCAACGTTGATGAAGATATTTTAGTGATTCATTTTACTGCTCCAAGGCTAAAAACCTTTCTATCAAAATAATTTTGCGCCCAAAAATGCGTATTTACAAGTCTTATAAAAGTTTTACTGCGTCAAATTTTACGAAAAATGCATACGTCGTAAGCCTTAATTGGCTAACTACCTCCTCCCGAGTTACCACTTGAGTTCATTTTGTCTAACATTCTGTGCCGTTCCATATTTGATAAGATACCCGCAAAACTGGTTGTTTTCTTTTTAGCACTACCTTTTAACGTAGATTGTAAGACTTTGTTCGGACGCCGCACTACAGGTGTACTCTCTTCTTCAAAATCAAAATCGTCAGCGCCGGCTTCTGTCCTGCAATATTCAAACCATAATGAGGCTTCCAATACTTAGTGGCAAGTCAGAATACAAATGTCATGGCAAAATACAGTGAATCAGTGCAATGAATTGGGAACCGCGGTCTGCACTTACTCTTCAAAAGACTTGGAAGATTTTGTCAACACAGGTGCGGGTTTTTCTTCCTCATTAGGATTTCGCCTACCTGGGCATTCCCAGCTAAATGTAAAAAATTTATTCTTTTGAAGATAATCGAAGAGCTGGATTACTTCCGCAGGATCAGGTGCCCATGGCAGCGGTTCATTCTGCATTAGTAGAGAAGCAAGTTATGAAATACATATAGGCAGACCTTTTATATAAATATCACAAGAATATTTTATTTTTGATTTTTACCTTAACTGGGGGTTTTGCTGCTGCCATCGATGCAACACCTTCCGTCACAGCAGCAATATCGGATGTCTTTCCAGATTGCTCAGAACTAGCTTCCTCCTTTCCATCCGTCGTATTTGCAGACATTGCAGTCTTTTCTTCGGAAATATTCGCTGAGTCCATGACTCTAAATGTAATTATATTAGTCTCTTGTTAAAGTACTGCTACAATTGAATGATAACTTCTCAGGAAGGCAAGCTACTCTTCGGCGGAATAGTACATGTTAAAAGGCACAGTTATTTTAATCATGAAAATCTTATCATTGATACCAACAAGAAGAAACTATGTGACTTACATGTACGCAAGGAAAGGATACTTGCATATACTCCTTAACCCAACCAATACAGAGTACTGGAGATCGCCGTTAGCCGACTCGAGTTAAATTTAAACTATCACGTCTTCTCGCAGAATTGTCTGAGCAGTAGAATAGCCCTGAGGAGAAGGCCCAGCGATTAAGAGTGCAGCTAATTTAATGAGTATAAGTGCTTATAATATAAAATATTTGTTCAACACGCGTGCTCAAGTTTTTTACGCTTAATTGTACATATAATTAGTTTTGACACGTATATTTAAAAAAAAAGTGAGTTCGATAGAATATATATATATATATATACAAAATTCCCATTTGTTTATGCTGGCTTCGACTTTGACTCTTGTCTGGCAGTAGGGTAAACTGTCATTGAAAGCTTTCAAGATATGGCTAAAATCTATGGTCTAGCGCTGAAATTGATATCACCCGCTCTTTCACATACACACAAATTGCATATCTGATGTTGTACTATACATCGCATGGGAGAATTTTATTAGTTCGAGTTCGTGGAGTAGTAAAAGGAAAATTATCACGCATCGTCTCGCTTACGCACGTTGCAACAACAAGTACAAACCCGTTTGATAGGAACGTTCACTATCATTTATTTATAAGCACTCACACATTTGCGTGAACACCAGTGAAAATTCTGAGAAGCCGATGTGAAAATAACCATGCACTTATTGGAACATCTAAAGATACTATTCTAAACGATTGTAGGTAAAGTAAATAAGTTGATTAACTCACCATTCCGTACTTGTTGCTTTTATGTTTTGGTGTGAATGCGGTTGGTTTACATTCATCATCTGGTTTAGTTTACGCAGACGTAATCTGGTAAACGATTGGCGGTTTCTCCCCGAATATGGACCCCAATGAGGACTTCAACGATGAAGATGACCTTAGCTGCACGTATACACAAAGTGAGCTACGCGTGCGGGAGGATTACATGACGATGCTCGGTGAGTGAATTAAAACATTACATTAGAGGTGCACGAAGCAAGGCAATGAATCTTACGCTAATGATAGATGATTATACTTGAACCTATTACTGCGATGCGTATTGCGATGATCATCATAAGTTATGTTTCTATGGAAATTGCAGAAGAAAATTCGTCGGAATTGATTTATGATCCCAAGGAGATTCGGGAAACGGACCCTGAAGTCTTTAAACGAGTCGTTGGTACGGCAGCTTCCTTCGAGGAGGCCTTCGTCAAGTATCTCACAGAAGTTGCAAAAATTTTTGCCGTAGTCGACCGTTACGACATGCTTCCTCTTGCATTGGATCTTCTGGATCACTACATGACCATTCATTCCAACGAAAAGTTACCTTTTGATTACCAGTCAGGACGCTCAGCCACATTTTATATGGACAAGATTCGAAAGAATATCCTAGTGCAGGACGTTCTTGCAACAGAAGAAGTACCTATGGACAAACAGATCAGTTCCTTCTTTGCGAAGCTTCATTCTCTAATCCAAGCTCGAAAGTTTAAGCTGAGCCAGATATACCAGGTGGATCTTTTCGAGCAAAAGTTCTGTAATCCTGACGCCGATGGACAGACACCGTGGAGCTCAAACTATGATCCTGAGGCGGGATATGAATACATTGCGATTCGGGTATGTTCAAATGCGGAAGGATTGCTAATGAAGCCACATATCGAGAGTGATTACGACTTTAGCAGGGAGACGTTTCTAGAATTTCTAAAGGACTTCAGGCAGTTTACTCAGTCAACAGTAAAGAATCCAGCTCTACTGCTAATTCAACCAACCGTCAAATCCTTCAGTCTTGATGCTTTGGACTTTTGTATTCAGCAAGGAATACAGCTGTACTCCTTCCCTCCCAACTGTGAGAATCTGCGCCCTCTACATCGGAAAACTATCGGCCTGATAAGGGATCATTTTACTGCTGTCTTCAAAGCTGATTATGAAAAAAACGACAGCCTGCACTCTCGTGCTGGAGTGCAGTCACTTTTAGTTACGTGTGCAGAGGAAGTGTTTACAACGAACAAAGGCGTTGTAAAATCCGATTTTTGTACTGTGCTACGGCTCCATGAATGTTTGAACTTGGGAAAACGGCTGAAAAGTGGAAAAAATGCCTCGATGGACTATTCAGATTCAGCCGATCAAGAATTAGGGGAAACTTCACAGAGCACTATGGTGGAAGTGGAAAGTTGTCTCAAGAAAGCAAAGAAATTGACGGAGGACAATGAGGAAGGTGAATTGAATGAGCTCATGTTTGCGCAAGTCGGTCCTCTACGTGAGTCAGATTACTATTAGAACGATGCTTTGCTTAACATTCTTATCGCCATTTTACCTGTCATTTAGCATTGTAGTTAGAATAAGACTGTATCATCACTATCGCCTTAATTATAAGATATTGGGCAAGATGTTGCTGCAGGTAAACTTGAAATATAGTTAGTAATGCAATGGATTGAAACATTTCGGAGCGTTGCAATAGCATAAAACCAAACTAGCATTAATGTAAATTTCTGCTCACACTTAATATCAATATTATTGCGTTAAACGTGAGGGTTTACTCAAACATACCGCTGTAAACATTGTAGACTAGTTCTAGTACTGCTTGCAAGTACTTCACGATGCAGCTTTTTACAGCATTGCTTGTATCTAGACACCAAAATTTTTCAAGGTAACTTGTCCATTAGAAATTTCCGAATGAACTGTACCTTGGGAAATTTATCTTAAGCTCTCCAGAAACGCTGAAACACGGAAGAATACAGTGTAGGCACTTGAAGGGCTTCTTAATCTAGTGCGTAAATAATATCTGGAACCATAGCCCGGTTGTACAAGATTAACCAACTATTGATTTATAGTTCAATGGATATTTTGGTGATATTAATATTAATTAATGGTTAACAAAAAATAAGGCGATTGCTTTCGCGTTATATAAATCCGATAATTCCCGTATTACACATACACATCTAGACACCTTTACATCATACTGCTGTAGTTGCTTCTTGTTGAGAACTCAGACTAGAACTAGGATGTGCTATATCCTTTGCTTGATCCGGCTTCACCTCAGCATCGGAATCCGAATCCGTAGCATTAGCTGCCTTCTTAGATTGTTGCTTTTCACTTCCGTTTTCATCCGTAGTGTTGCTGGAAGATGGGATCAAAAGTGTGTCGCGGAGGAAAAGACTATCATTAGTCCACATCTGATTTGTTCGCCGTATCTGCTCCGTCTAAAGTGCATACAGTAAGAGAATTAATGAAGTCCTTGATGTTAAATATATATCTGAAGAGACTACAGCCATGGATTTGACTTTGACGGAATATCAGTGCGTATTTATTTAGTATTTTTTGTAAATATTTGATGGGAAACGTAACTTTAAATTAAAGATAATTAGATCATCTTATACGTACCGTAACTCCGAACTTGACAGCAATACCTTGCATTGTATCTCCTTTCTGAACTTTATACACAAACGTCCTTGGGTCCTTCCTCCTAAATCTAGATGTGCTTCCGTATTTTTTATGTCCTTTAGCTACACACCCGAATGCAATCCTCTCGCCTTCTTCTTCAAACTCCATTTCTTTTACATGCATTTAATACGGAGGGAATTTGGGATCTGCTGATCAAAAACTATTTTTGACTCAAAATCAAGAGAATTTCGAAGAACTGGTGTAGGATATGCGTCTGCTCACGACCCAGCTTCTCGTTTTTGTTTTTCTCTCTTGCTTCACGGGATACTATAATCTTGAGTTATTATACATAAACATAGCACGTACGCAAGATTTATCCCTGAAAGCAAATATTACTGATAACAATGATATTTTCCACTTATCACTAAAATTCAAAATATATTTATCGATATAGATAGAAGGACTTGTGTAACACTCTCACATTTCACCATCTCCCCCACCAGTTTGTTCCAGTTGCGAGAAAAAAATTCAAGCACACGTTATGCTCCAAGGAAATGTCGCATTTCTTATATTTAGTACCTATTGTACTTGGGAGGAGAGGCTATTGCTTCCCCTTGAAGCAATATTGGAGGAATTCGATATTAGTAGAGTCAAGTGTTATTCAAATTTTTAATAGGCTTTTGGTCCAACTGCTCTAATTTAACGAATTTGCCGCTCCTTTTTCTCTTTAAGTGCGTGCGCTTTGACTTCCTGATTGAGGTACTGCACAGCATGCATGACGTTATATAAAAAGGTAGCCGTTTTGCTCTAAAAGGGAAAGTTGTACTTGTGTATGTATTGCTCATTGATCCCAGGGTTAAGTGAGATCCTCACAGGTATTTCTAACGTATGGGTCTTAATGAATCACTATTTTGTAATTTATGCCATGCATTCGTCCAACAGCTGCTGCAGCGTATTACGAGATCATTGTATTTATAATTAAACGCAGATGAGTATGGCCCTAGACTTAAAGTGAGTGCAGGTTTCTGTAAGCTGCTTAAGAAAAGTCTGGAGATATTTAAAGCCTTTATGCACGCCAGCTTCATCATCGGTGGGTGGGACGGTCAAAATAAATCGTGGGGATAATATTGCGTCTTCCAGGAAGAGATGTGAATAACTTATTAGTACTCGTTAACTGCATTCGCTTGTGGTAATGCAGCACGTAACCGAGGTAACTTCATTCATCGGAAAAATCGGATGTCTATGATACGGTGAAATCTAGAGGCCATTTCCCGCCTAACGGAAGGGTTAGCCCTGAAAATTACCCAAGCCTTTACACTCATAGACAACACTAATTCGCGTGTCTTTAACAGTGCATAACTTGCTATTATTGGAGTGAGAAGTTTGAATAAAATTACTTTTTTCCTGGTCCACCTCAAAGCTGTGTATATAGCATAGACCGTCCATAAGTCTGCAGAAACCGGCCATCATTATCAGGTGTAAATTATGCCGTAGGGCTTTTTTGGTTGTGCGTAAGAAGCAGCGCGAAATATTTCGTTGTTCAAAGCAGAACCTACATTTGGCTCATCGCGCGCGCTCTCGCCCAAGGTTCATTCCCATTACCCATGCAATTAATTTATAACTACAAATATATATATTGAAACTTCATATTCATGTTAAGTCATCTGGGTAAAAATGTTTATCGGTATTTTTCATCTGTGAGGTAATTGAGCTGTTTAATATAATATTTAGAGCATCGTTTTTATCGAAGTGATTTGAAAGTATTTGTGCACATGCTGTAGGATATTTCGCGGTGAATGCCGGTAATACTTATATTAACAGATTAAGTGTCGCTGAAAATTCAATTAGTGAAACCAGCTGTAATTAATCTACGAAATGGAGGTAGAAGGTGATTTTTGCGGAAATGGGGATTCTCCTAATTCTTCTGAATATGGGAAAGTATTGTCCGCCTTCGGGCCAAATGGAATGGCATTGGCTGCATTCAATAAAACTACTAAATGTTTCGGTAAGCTGTTGAAGAATTTTTAAGTACGTGATGATAAATGGATGTTAGGTTATGTAGTGATTGAGCTATACTGCTTTTTTTCACAGAACTGCACAACTTAACCTTAAGTCATTCCGTGGACGGGAGATTTATGAAAAACTTTATTGTTTCTTCGTCGGAAATCTTTTGCAGTGTTCAAAAACTTGTAAGAACATGATGTCGTTGAAAGGAGTGGTGCGGAACTTAAATTTGTTCATACTTTACATGTATAGAATCATAATAAGACGTATCTTTGCAGTTTGAAGCCATGTACCCTCGTACAGTACCTCAATCAAAAATTGCAAATATGAGCAGACGTTATCGAGCTATTTTGATGGAACTGGTTAAATCTTTCGAAGATGCCAAAGACGATAGCGCTTCCATGCTTTACTACAATCTTAATTTCGTTTGGAGCTTTTGTGAAGTCATGTTCATTTCTTCAAATCCTGGTATGACAAAAGTCGATAGTCGATTGAGCTAATTAGATAGATGGATAGATTTATAATCCGATTGAAATGGCCGTATACATGTTTAGCACTGCCCCAACAATACAGCCACTGTTACATTCAATTCTGTTTCTCCGGATTGAGCTAATTCATTAATCTATTTAAGGTAATTTTGTACTACTGTTAATTGTTACTATTTAGAAATACCGGTGATGCCCTACCTTTTGGAATGGATTCACGAAAACTTTGATGATTCCAAGGTAGTTGTTTCCAACCTGGAAGATAATTTATCAGAACTGGACTCAGAAGTGATGGATAAAATGTGGAAAGTCATTTACAAATTAGTATTCCATGGGAAAACTAAAGAAGCTGCAAAACATCTAAAATATATGAACCCAGAAAACTCTGCAGCCTTTGGCGAACAAATCGAAAGCATGAACGAAATCCTGGAGAAGATGCCCGTATATTCACCAACTGTTCATTCAATCACTAATTTTGAAAAAGCCTGGAAAGCTTGGCGTGATGAATTAGAGAATAGGATCAGCCATAGATTATACGAAGGGAGTGAAAACTTAACCTTTATGGCACAAGTAAGTGTAGTTGTTTGTGAATGGCACACTTATTATTATTTTCCCTTAGGCAACTAATGCTTAGTTGTCTGAGGGAACATTATTTTATCGATTATTTACTTTCACGGGACTTAGGTACTACTGGGAGATGATGATGCATTTGAATCAGCTAAATATATGATCCCTTCTTGGTATGAATATCTTGGAATGGTTTTGACATACAAACATCCCACTATTACACCGGAAAACTTGAAGGCACTCGCATCCTTAGTTTTGGAAGAGTATGGATTGACTGATATTAGCACTTTGACCCCATTGGAAAGAATCTTGCTAGAGGCTATGGACTTCAATATTGTGGGGGTACGTTACGTGAGCGCATTTTTCTAACTTCATACAATAGTAGGGTTTGGCAATTCATTCAAGACAAATTTATTGTAGGTTCTTCGAGATATGCAACTGCATTGGAACCATCCATGGTTTACTTTGCATTTTGCTGATTTAGTATTTTGTGGCGGACGTTTCCCCGCTACTAAAGATATACAACTGGTTTCAAGGTACAGTACAATATATGTGATATTCTATAAGTCTAGCTTTCCTGAAAGTTTCATCCGCAAAGATTTAAGTGTAACCTCTATCTCCTAGTTCTCTGGGACTACTACGTGATGAATTTATATTGGATTATGGTATAACCCTAATGCAGCATCCTTCCATGTGGCAAGTAAGTATATACATTTATAAATTCCGAAATTGGCTTTGCTGAACAAAATCACAGTCGCAGTTTAGATGTAACGTATATTACTTGCCAATGCGCCTCAAAGTAAATAACTGCGCTCTGTACACAGGTTGGTGTAAGGTATCTAGAAGCGATTCCAGAGCGGGGTGGATGGCCGGTTATCAAGGAATGTATAAAACGAAAGCAAGCAAATTCCGATTTTGAGACACAGAAGATAATATCTGTGGCCGAAAGATTTGGCTTCAGTGAAGAGGGTAATTAAACCTGAGCTGTAATTGCACCAAAAATTTCCTCAATGAACTAGGATGATGTGAATAACCAAATATTTGGCTTTAATTTTAGTCCACGACATCTGCAAAGTTCGTGCATTGAAGAAACTGCGAGACGGTCGGAAGCAAGACGCACTACTGTGGAGTGTCAAAGCTGGAGATGGACCATTAATAACACACATATTAGATGCTATCCTTTTTGATGAGAGCTATGATATAGAACAGTCACTTCTTGAGTCTATTAAGAACTCAATGCCATCTGCGGACCGTTTGTGGTTTTTAAGTGGGTTTTGTGAGTTCCGGAAGATGATGGCTAAACAAGATTACAGGAACGCTGTAGCACAGCTGTGCCATTTGATAAAAGAAAATCTAATACCAGCAAGGTTTGCGACTTTCTGTGATTTTTCCTCCGTCTGAGCTTAACAAACTGGAGTATTATTAGGTGTATTCCTTTTTCAGGATGACTGCAAAAATAGCTCTCAACATACAGCATTTCCAGAATCGGGAGGCCATTCTAGAACCGTGGCAGGTTTCACTACTTATGGAATATTTGCATACCAAAGTCGATATCAGTGAAATTGGAGAAGACATGTTTCGTACTCTAAACTCAGTTCTACTATGTAATAGAGCAGATGTTGCAGTGAAAAGCTTGAAAAAAGCTCGACAAGCCATAACAACGTGATTAATGGACAATGCCAATTAATTCGCATTGTACATCCAGTTATTCTAATTTTCTACCTTGATTCGCGTCTTACCACATTTCGAAGAGTGTACCCTAGACTTGCTGAAGGGATAATAGAAAATTAATATGGGGGGATATTGTAAATTATTCGTGTTACAGATATATATGTCGCAAAATTTAACATAAACTTGTGGATATGGTTCCATTGATTGTAGCTGCGATATATTCCGAGACATCTTTTGATAAAGCTTTGTAATATACACCTAAGAAGGCTGGATTAGTAAATTTGCGAAGCGATTATTTCATAAAATTTTCAAACTTGCAATTTTTAGCAATTATACACAACCAGCACTGTAACAGTGCGTAAGAAACCATAAAAACACAGGGTGCTGCCAACTCCAACCTTCTCCAATGCTGCAACTGTGACGTATGTGCGTAAATTGCGAAAAAAACAGATCTGCACCGTATGACATCCCAGGGAAACCACGACCTAATTCTCGCGTAGTTCCCACATATCCTTCGACACAGATATTCAAACAAACGTCATACGTACGTATCGGTGTGAATTATTATGCATTTATATATACGGCTAAAAATCGGATCGACTTCAAAATCCAGTTAGAATGCACACTTTTGTAGGCGTGTACAATTGCGAACGTTCGCTCTAATTTGATAAGGATGGGAAATAACTACAACACTAAAGCAACATTTTTCATTTGAAATAAGTAATAACAGCTACAAAATCCAATTTGCTGCAGTGAAAGAAAAGACATCTGATTCTTAATTCTTGGTACATCTGATTCTAAATTCTTGGTCATGAAAAACTTTGACTGAAACGTTTATTGACGCCACAAAATGTGTTACAACTGATTGATAAAAATATGTAAGTGAATTCACTTCCACTTCTTGTTCTTTTATGAGTTTTTTCGATTATAAAATATTTCATTGTAACGAGGCACAAGTTTTGTAAAGCTTTCTGTGCTGTATTTTCCTTTCTTCCAAATCCCCGTGATCCCAAGTGAAACTAATCCTACGTGCATCATATTGTTGACAGGTTTTCAGTATCAGCATATGAGCATCAAAATTTTTACTTTAATTGCCTGTGTAAGTTGAAATTAAACTCTGAAACTCCTGAATATCCAAATTTTTATTATTAAGGTCCTAATTGTCGTGGTTTCGAACGATTGAGTCCTCAAATCGGTACAATGGTTGTCACACAAGATTTTGTAACAGCGAATTACCCTCTACATCACTTAGTTTGGCATAATGATGCCGGAGGATTGGGACGTGCCGTGGCTGATCTTGTAAAAGATGTATGTAGTAAGCAGTAAAAAAAATTATCAGAACATGAACGAAACTTAAGTTGTAAATCGTTCACTCGGTATTTTTACATACTATATATATCGTCGATTATATATCATTTCAGAAGTTGGAGGGACTGGAAAAACTTGATCCGAGGGGTAGGACGCCTTTAATGCTTGCTGTAAAGCTTGGACATTTGGAATGTGTTACCACTTTGCTTAGCTACGATGCCAATGTTCATTTCGAGCATTCGTCGGGATGGACAAGTAAGTGAAACCTGATTTCATATAAAATAAAAATTAAAAAAAACCGTTACCGTATTCAAGTGTAGAAACAGCTTAACGTATATAATTGTCATAACCATCACCTTTTTCTATCAGTTGTTCACGAAGCAGTTTGTACTGGGAATGCGGAAGTCTTGGGAGCTGTGTTGAAATTCAGGGAGATACAGCGGAGAAACACAAGATCTCATTTAATTCCACAGTTACTTCGACGCTTAAGCGACGTAAGCATAAAAACTAGCATTACGGGTTGGTATATCAGATGGATTTATAGGTTGATTGTATATGCTCTGGCTGAATGATTGCAGGCTCCTGATTTTTACGTAGAAATGAAATGGGACTTTTCAAGCTGGGGTAAGCTATTTAAAAAGATTGTCCAGCAAATATTTGTTTTGATAATTTGAATATTTACTAATAGCGATCATTGGAATATTCGCTAGTTCCATTGGTGTCCAGAATGTGTCCGACCAATACGCACAGAGTTTACAAGATGGGATCATGCCTTCGTGTTGATAGTTCAGATAACAACTTTGAAGAAAATGGGGCTGGTGTAGGAGGAATCTCTGTTATTTTTCAGGGGAAGGGTGAACACATTTTTACAGATTGAGCAAAGCAATAATCCAAAGGCTGTATTCAGATGTATGATTTAGGTTTAAGTCGTACAGTATCTGAAAAAAACATTATCGATTCCAGGTGACCATGTGAAAATGATTGAAATTGATCATAAAACAAGTCAAGTTTTCATTTCGCACATAATGGCTGATGCAGACAAATCCAGCCCGGCTCCAGATGTATCGTGGTATCAGAAAAGTATCTCGCAGCGCCTTTCGAATCCAGTTATACTGACTTATGTTAATCTAGAAAAAATTACGTTTGAGAGGTGAGTGTGTAAGGCTAAGATTGTCGTCTAATGTATGAATATATAAGTGTTAAGATGCTACAACTTTTTTATTTTCGTAGGAATAAGACAGGGATCTGGGGATGGGGAAGTGACAAGTCGGAAAAGATTCGGGAGTACGAGTGCAAAGTATTTGGTGCTACTAACGTTGAACTTGTAACAAAAATGCGATACGAGCATCTTGCTGAAGGTGATAAAACTCGTTGTTTAACTTCATCCAACCTTCAGAAAATTTTAAACACACTTGGCACGGATGTTAACGATGAGGACCAAGTAAGTCAGAGTTTATTGAAGTATGTCTCGGATATTGACATCCTAGAGTTTTTTTTATTTATACCGTATGGTTATTTTACTCTAAAGCCAATGGATGCAGCGTCAGCGGCTGTGGTAACAGAGGAAGAATATTTCGACGAAAGTTTAGACTTGCGTAGAGCGGATGTAGGAAAGCCTATGGAAACACGCACAAAAGTTAACAAGTTCAAGGTCAGTTCGCATTTAAAGTCATCATAAAGTGTATTGTATGTGACCACAATTGAGACAAGTAAATAAATTTATATTATTTTGTGTTATATAGGCGACAGTCTGGTTGAGTGAGACCTATCCATTGAATTTGCAAGAGCAGTTAATGCCAATTGTGGATATCATGGCGTTGTCCAGTCCACAGTTTAGTAAGCTTAAAGATTTCATACAGATGCAGATTCCCTCTGGATTTCCCGTTAAAATAGGTACGAAGAGAATCAACATCTGTAATATAAGGAATGTCAGTTTTTAGACTTCAAAACGTGTAATCAGAATTGTATGTTTTCCCAGAAATTCCTTTATTCCATCTAGTCAATACCTGCATAACTTTCTACAACATATTTGGCATGGAAACTCCGATTACTGGAGTAACTACACTAGAAGAAGAGGAAGGTCGTATTTCCTGCGTCCTTGAAGAAGATCTATTCGAGCCACCACTTCATTACAGTCTAAGAAATTCTGTGAATAAATTGCTGAGTTCATCCGAAGATGATTTGTTCCTTTGGAACGTAGATGAATCCTCGGAACAAATTGATATCTATCAAGCTCTGAATGCCCCGCGACCGTCATTTGGAGACTTAAGCCCAGGGTCAAGTGAAGAGGAAAGACTACTGCAGCGGTAATAAATTAAATTCTATCCTCTTAAGTGTATTCTAGCAGTCATGTTTCGGGTAAAATTCATCGATGATTATGCTTGCGTATCCTACTTGTATGTTTTTCAGAGCCATCGAAGAAAGCATTAGATGTGCCCATTTGCAGAACTATAGTATTCTTCCCGCTGAAGGAGCCTGTGATAACTCCAACGCATCTTCCTTTGTTCCGATTGCTAGGAGTGAAAGCGCAGAAGAACTTCAAATGATCTTAGAGCTATCCCGCAGAGAAGTTGAAGAACAAACGCGGCTTTTGCGTGATGAAGAAGAGACCCTAAATAAAATACTTCAGCTATCCCTGCAAGAACGATAGGACGTGAGCGAGGATCTGTGATTCGTTAATTATGCTACCTAAACCTGTAAAACTGTTAGTCGGTTTGAGTACTTAATGGGGACTGATGCAGCTTCAAGTTTACGCCAGAAGTTTCTTGTAGTCATTCACCGATACTTGTCCAGTTCACTTTGCGTGGATCCACATTACTTATTTGTATGCCAGTACTAAGTGAAGTTCTTCATTAATTACTCTAGTTTATCTGATCTGGTATTTCTACTCATTCTAGTTACGAATAACACATCCCCTTTGATTATATCCTGTTAAGTTGCATGTTGTGATACACAGTCGCTTTTGCAACGTTGTCGTGACTTTGTTCGATTGTTTAATAAAACCTAGTCCAAGGGTTTTCTACACATTAACCGTCTTTCGTCACCCCCATTTCATCTACATCATGATGCTAGAAGAATAATGACGTCCCTATGCTGTCAGATCCGTAATCGGCATTTTCATCTGTATAAGTGACGCTGGATTTAGAATCTAAAATTTCTTGAAAGTA
The DNA here is from genome assembly GCA_906901655.1 of Sminthurides aquaticus. NCBI lineage: Eukaryota > Metazoa > Arthropoda > Collembola > Symphypleona > Sminthurididae > Sminthurides > Sminthurides aquaticus. Next base: position 4,230,181 of record CAJQTT010000001.1, read on the forward strand.
AGTCAGTGACGGCAAAGCTTGTAGCATAGTTGACTCAAGTAACTAACGGCAACAAGTAGTTGAAGAATGGATAAGAGCAGCCTCGTTATGCCGCCACAGAAGGAAGGTGCAAGGGTTAGAAAGGCATTTTTTCCAAGGCATTTTGTCCAGTTCCAGCTTTAAGCACTTGCCACCAAAATTAACGGTGATGAAAACGTTTCAAACAAGTGTTGGGGGGCAAATCAAGCGCTTTGAGAGCCCGTGTCTTGGTTTAAGTTACGAAAGCAAGGTGTGGAAACGGTCGGCGGACGGAAGAATGAAGCTCGTGTTTCTTATTACGCAAGAGAAATCCCTTTGGGAGTCCGAAAGAATGAATGCCTACCGGTGAGATTGGGAACCAGTAGTGACGGAGACGGGTCGGAGAAGATTTTTTGAGGGAGGATATATATATTATATAGTGCTCAAGTTGACATCCCAAGAGCCGGGATAAAGAGAAAAATGTTATATTCGATAGCTCCTGTTGACCTTGAGCGATGGAGGCAGATATTTTAGGCGAATCCTACTATAAGCTGCGCCTAAGCTCATACGGGGATCTAGGTGGAAAGTTTAAAAGGACTGTTCCAGATTTGATGGGGGAGTACACGTTGTGTACATACATCCGGAGAGGACTAGGTGTAAGGGAAAAAAAGCCCTTGGATGCGGAGGATCGTGAGCTGGTGCATACAAACATATGCCTCTCCAGCCGTAAACAACAATGAAGCACTGGAAGTCCAAGAATGAGTCAGTTGTGACTGGAGACCTTCGGAACACAAGGATGAGGTCAGAGGTAATTAAAATAACTCCGGATTATTACGCGGGATTGCAAATTGCCCTCCAAAGAGAAATTGCGCTCATTACAGAAGTGTTTATTGAAAAAGTTTTTGCCAAGAGACGAAAAATTTGTAAAAGCTCGGCGAACCCCCAAACCCGTTGATAATAGCAAATAATTTTAAAGTTACTCGTAAAGTACTTAAATACATAATTCCCGAAAGGCTTAGTTTTATATATCGCCGGATTTGTATGATAAATGGATTTTTTTGATCATTCCAGCACTGTTAATAAAACTGGCGCCTCCACGTTAATCCGTAAGAACCATGACAGACAGAAGGAAGTGGAGTAATTAATTTATGAATCGAAGATTTGAGCTTGAAGATTAATCCAGTGATTGGAATTGTTGGAGAGGTACGAGAGTCAATGATGGCCATGGGAGCTACTGGAGGGGGGAGCGGTGGGAAAAAGAATAGCAACGGAAGTGCGGTTCCGTCCACGGCTACTTCCCCTTCAACCTCTTGCGAATGGTGGCAATCCTGGTGTGAAGAAACGGCTGTAGCCATGGCGTCTAAAGTTGTCTCAAAAATAAAGGCGAAATGGAGTTCAAACGGAGCTGTAACACAAGGGAGTGCGGAAGGAAGTAGCTCCTCTCAAGATATTCCTGTTGATCTCGTTCAAAGATTTATCCAAGTATTTGCACATCATTTAGAGACTGAAATCCTTCGGTCCCACAATCTAGTGAATGGCCATTCCTCAAGTCGATCTGATGGAGTATTTTCTCAACAACGATCCAGTGATTCCTTGCCTGTTGGCAATCAAGATAACCCTGACAATTCTACCGCGTTACCTGAACCTGAAGACAATAATATGTCCGACCCCGAGCCCAGTAACGGCCATGGACATACTTCGAAAAAACCTTTTTACCGAAGGTTGGTCATCGTGTTCTGCAATGATTTGGTTCCTTAAATTGTTACATTAAATGCCCATTCAAATATTATACCAAACAACCGTTATTTGTTTTAGGTTATCCTTTAAAGGATTTAAGAAGGGAAGATTTTTCCACAAACAATTATCTGACGAAGGACATAACAAGGGTAACGGTAACTGTGATTCCGCGAGGGGGCGCAAGTGCGAAAAAGGAGATAGTAAATCTGGGGGGAAGTTGGCGAAAATCTTGGTGGAATGCTTGAAGGAAGGAATCGTACAATATTTTAGCGCTGAAAATTTAGATGGATCACAAAAATGGGAAAAATGTCGATTGGTTCTTGTAAAAACCGTCGGAGGTTTCATGCTCGAGTTTTATTCCCCACCGAAGGTACGTTACACAAATTAAGTATGGAAAATCTCTCAAAATAACTTCGAAGCGGTTGCAATCATAGTTGCTTTGTTTTCATACATTCGCAGGTCACAAAACCCAAGTCTGGAGTATTTTGCTTTTTAATAACTGAAGCAAGAGAAACAACAGCTTTAGAAATGCCGGATCGAGAGAATACTTTCGTGCTTAAAGCTGATAACAACATGGAGTACGTCATCGAAGCTACGGATGCACAGGAAATGAGTTCATGGCTTTCAATTATACGATTTTCAATGCGCGCACCGTTGGACTCCTCATTGGAGTCTAGTGATCCGAACCTCCGGGATGAGGACCAGGGTGTTACCCAAAATAATGCTGTTCCTCATGCTCCTCAGTTGCCCCCTCGCCTACTCCAGTCCCGCATTAACGATAACGTCCATACTTCTAGCGCAACGAGTAAGTTAATGTTCTACCTAAATTTTGAATGCATTGCAACAATTGTAGTTCATAATTGTTGGATTTCATCTTCCATAGGCTTAGAAGTAAACCTCACCAGTGATGCAGGGATTAGTACCCAGCCCACCACTACTTACCCTTCTCCCATTTCTCCTGTCCCGAGTGGATCAGGAATTACGAATTCGGATGCCACAACCAGAGATATTTATTCAGCTTTGCAAGAATATCCCTGGTTTCACGGGACTCTTTCAAGGTCAGAAGCCGCACGTTTGGTTCTTCAGGAAGAACAAGAAGGGCATGGGCACTTTCTTGTTCGTCAGAGCGAAACGAGATTAGGGGAGTTTGTCTTAACGTTTAACTTTCAAGGAAAGGCTAAGGTTAGCTGGATTGAATTTTGTTTGCTGGAAGTTTATGTACAACAGACTTGGCAGTTTGGTTAACCTTAACGCAATGTTTTTCTTTGCAGCATTTAAGAATGACGCTGAGTCCAGAAGGACAGTGTCGGGTCCAGCATTTGTGGTTTCAATCAGTATTTGACATGCTGGAGCATTTTAGGCTTCAACCGATACCTTTAGAGTCTGGTGGGACATCAGACGTGACACTTACAGAATTTGTAGTGGCGCTGCCCAGTCTTCGGGGAATAGCGCAGCTACAAAACAACAACAATGACAGATCTCGCCCGCCCCTCCTCCCAGAAATGCAAATGGTAGGAATGGTACTTGAGAAATACAGATTTGATCAGAAATATTGCCGATTGTATATTTGCTTTCGTATTGTGGCAGTGTAATGTTTCTTTTCTCGCAGGTCGTAACACATAATGGGTCTGTGCGGACAAGATCTGAATCTATGGAGCGCTTGCAACGGGAGGGCGGAACCCTCGGCGGTAGTCGCGCGATTGAAAATGCGTACAGCTTTGTATGAACAATCAATTGACAGAAATATATCAAGACCTAGTTTTATTGATAAAATGGTGCGTCAGCATGACACTAGTTGTGGTCTCATTTTTAGCATTAAAACGTTACAATCGATCGGATGGTACCGAAAAAGAAACGTGTGTTCATTCAAAAAACAGACTCTGCTGAACGTGACAAATGTATAGGATGCGAGGGAGATCGAGCCAAACGTTTCTTAGGTAGTTTTTCGAGCGTCTTTAGCAATCGTGTGAAGTCCAATCGGTCTTCAGGTTTCGCCGACCAGCACATGAGCAGAATTTCCTAAATAAAATTTTTATTAGTTGTACAATCAATCGAATTATAAACGAAATCAGTGTCAACGGCGAATTCAAACTTACTTTTACATCCTTCGAGAACAGTGTTGGTAAAGGCTGTCGAATTCCTGATCCAACCTGCCAAATTATGGCTTCTGGTGGCAAACCTTTGTACGGCCATTGACCGCATAGCAGTTCATACCACACAGTGCCGAATGCATACGTATCAGACGACTTTGAAAACGGTAAATCGTTGTCATTTTTTTGAGACACTCGGAGCGCTTTCATTATTTCTGGCGCCAGGTAAGGTAACCAGCCAGGTGGAATGCTCAAACAATCGCCCCTCCTGTAAATGCACATGCGATGATTATGAAACAGCTTGGTGCGTGGCAGAAATCTAGGAGCATCCGATAATTTTTTACGCTTTACTAGTAGGACACCATACCTGCTATTATGGCAAAGTTTCGTTACGTTGAAAAGACCAAAATCCGTTATCACTACCTTCCCACTTTCTAAAAATATGTTTTTACTTTTCAGGTCCTTGTGAATAATACCCCGTGCATGCAAGTATCCCATGCCCTGTAAAATCGAATGTCATATGATTATTTAAAACATTCTTACGAATTTAATGTTTATGCTGCAAAACTTTACTCTGCGTAGTAATACTTACCTGCGAAATTTGTTGTGCGACCAATACAGTTTTGTTCATGTTGAACTTGTCCTTTCTGAGGTGAAGATGGGTATACAAAGAATTACCTTTACACATCGAGGTTACAATAGCCAGCCGCGGCGGCTTCATGCAAGCTCCCATGAAAAGAACTAAATTCTCATGTCTGGTTTTTCGGAATATTGCGACTTCTTGTCGAAATTGCTCGAGGGTTTTTTCGTTGTCCAGGTAAGTCATATCAAGCACTTTAATTGCTACATCACCGTGCCAGTTACCGTGATAAACAGTGCCAAAGTGACCAGTTCCTATTTTTTCTCCCATCTTAAGCTCATCGAAAGGAATATCCCATTCTCTGTTGGATACCTATGTTAAGATCAGAAAGTAAGCATTATGTCACTCAATAAAAGCTAAAAACGAGCGCATTACGTCAGTTTTCTGACTTACAGAGTTTTGCCGTGGCCAAGAAGACCTGTCGTTGGGTTCCCCATCGGAGACTTGACTATCCATGCTATCAACGCGTGGAGCAATAGTCTTTTCAGAATCTGTGCTACCGGAACCAGATGTCTGAGAAACGGTGCGATCGGAGTCATTGGATTTTTCCGTACTAGTTAATTCACTAGATCCGATAGAACTGATGGTACGGGCTTCCAAAGGATTATCCCTGTCATTGACTACTACAACAAAACATCGCATTAGACGTTTGCGCCTCTCATGATATTAAGTATGCGAGACTGCACACTTACTTGGAAAATGAAACAATTGGGGCTGAATTGATGCTACTGATGGAGGAAAAGGAGCTGGACTCGATGGCGTAGAACTGTTACAACTTGAAGTGTTAGAACTAGAATCAGGGCCCTTCATAAAAATTATTCAAATGTTTATAATAACAAGGCGGTAATAACAACTAACAAATCACAATCAACAACTTGCATCAATTCTGGAAAAAAAAACTTACCGAAAAAGGTTGAATATGACTATTAGGAGGTGGCCGCGCTGGCTTTTTATTATCCTTTCGAACATGGTAACCAGGCGAAGGGTGTTTGTGTTCATCATTTTGTTGTAAGGATATAGCAAAAATGTGAATGAGACCAGGCGGTAGACCGCAAGATGGAGGTACTCTCGGCTCACAATCTCGGTGACACTTAAATTTACACTCCTTACATTTTAAACCTATGATAAACTGTTTCTGACAATAGTCGCAATTGGAAATTTTGAAAGTTTTCGCGAAGCGATGCTGAATTACGTGACCCATACTCCTTGGCACTGTTGGTGTGCGAGGGGATTTAGGAACTTGAAGAGAAGTAGCTAAGAATACACATAACAAAATTAGGTACCCGAAAATTGCCTTCACCAAACAATACAATTCTATCCTTCACAGGCCCAAGCTTACTTTTCGCCGTGCTGCTTTCAGAGTCATCATTCTCGGAATGAACAGACGGTGGAGACTTGATTGGACTAGGAATTGCAGGGGAAGAATACCCACCAGGGCTACTATATGTATCAGTATCCCAATTAGAGCTTCCACTCCCTGTTGGACCTTGAGGTCCAGGTTCTGTAGGTAACCTTCCCCTCCGTTGCTTGGAATTGGTACTGGCGCCAGCAGACGTTTGATCGAGACTAAAAAACAAATAGGGTAAACATTTTCTCCGCACAAAATTCATTAAAAGCCACTCTTTGACCAAGAATCCCGAAACATGAAAGCACTGAAAACTCACCTAGCAAGTGAAAGGTCCGATGAAAATTCGATCCGATTAGCTAATTGTGACTCATGAGATTTAGATTTTGTTAATGGAAAATTATCGGGATGCAAGTTGCCAGAAGTGTTCCCACCACCAACGTGATTCTTCTTCCTTGCAGGTGGGGTTGCAGGAAACTTCCTCTCTAAAAAAGCCGAAAGTCCTGTTCAATCATGAATTATATACGTCGTGCAACAGTTTTAAACATTTTGGCAAACTTGAATCGGAAAACTAACCTCTATTTTTCACTGGCGGTGTATTTGGAGGGGTCAGAGCAGATTCCATTGGTGACGAAGGTGAAAACACGGATGAATTCGTAGGTGAGCAAATTAAATTGCCGTGAGATCCGGTAGGGGATGAGAAGGATGGGGAATTTAATGATGATGGTGGAACAGTGGTAACAGGTGTACAAGGAGTGGTGGCACAAGAATGAAGTCCCCCACTATGACTGTGGCTAATATTCTCTTCACCAGAAATGGAGCTTCTCGTGGACCGCGTCCTTAAATGATTTCGACTCATACTTTCCTTAATTTCAACTTTTTGCATGTCCCAAGAATCCCAGAAAAGGTCAACAGACTCCACAGATCCGGAATTCCCATCAACCGTGTCCTGACATCGTGTAAGTTCTGAAATACGGATAATCGTTATGAGAAATCTTGTTTATTTGCTGCTTAGTTTAAAAAATTACAGCCTCCAGCAGTCGACGTACCCATGCATCGCTTTAAGTTGGTGAGAGCTCTGGTTAATCTTCGAATTTCTTCTTCATTTGCATGATAGTCTTTAAGAAATGATCTCACTTCATGTTCAGACCGGTCCTTTAAATGTTCCAGGCTGTTCATTCGTCCGCACATGTGCTGTATATGCATGAAAAAACACAAATACACCAACAAGTTGGTAATAGCCAATAGCCTTGCAGTCAACGCCAAAAATTATTTTAAAGACTAACCCGTATAAGATCAGATGTCAATCCTACAACTTGAAGCCATAACTGCAACGACGGTAAAGATTGAAATTCCTTGGGTAAACTCTCGGGAGAAATTTTCTTTTTCTCTGCCAACTGTTTGCTGAATAACTTGATTAATTTAACCTTGAAAAGAAGAAACTATACTGTAACGAGAATCTTGAAATCGCTAAAATGCCTATTCCGATTCCGAGTAGTACTGTAAACACGTGTTATTCCGAGTAACTATCCCATTAATACGCAGAATTGAAAGGCTCCTTATTACCTCCAAGGTACGAATTTCCTGTTGTACAATTTCCGCAGTAGTTGCACACTGCGTCCGAAGTCCATCAAGTCGTTCAGCTGACATGATAATCATCTCATTTAAAATATTAAGGTTTGCCAACGCTGTACTTTCCGCACCATGTTTATCCATCTTGAAGTGTATGATTATTATATTTCCTAACAGCTCAGTTTTCGACAACCAAGCTTCATACAGGCAAAAGGGCAAAACTATGACACACACTGGAGGATCCCTTGGAAAAACTCAGCTTTCAGTGGGCTGGGAGTTAATTTAAGAAAGAAAATTCTTTAAAAGTAGCAGGTAACGAATCCTCGAAAGGACCGCAGCCTCCATGGACTGGTCTTGCCAGGAAATTCCTTACAACTTGTCATAACACAGTTACCGACACAGACTTATTCATAGCCATTCCCTCCTCGGATCATTTCATCCACTGACATTACGAATACCGAAACTATCCAGGGCTGACACAATTAAATCCACGTAATGTATATATATATATATATATCACCGAGGATTTCAAGTATCCAACCGATGCTCTAGCTTCTTCTAATTTTTAGCACAATGCACAATATCACAATTCCATTTCTTCATCTAAAATAAATTCACTTCCTTTCAAAGCCTGAACCATGTCTTCCTTCATATTTTCTTCATGGTATCTTCAAGAATCTTTTGAGTTCAATGATAATTAAGATTCAACTTTTATCTAGCTCTCGAAGGAAGCTTTTAACTAATGAGGATGACAAAGCTTAAGTGTTGAATATAGAAGGTTTTATAGCTGCTCTATGGCTGAGAATAATACGATTCCATGTAAATGAGTAATTAAATAATTAAATATTAGAAAATAAATACATATTTATAATACGAAAAAATAAAAATAACTATTTTAGCTCAATTGAAATTGAGATTAAAACTGGAGGAGGAGGAGAAGACAACAAAGGCCTTGATAATGAGGAAGAGGGGGAGGTGGAGAAGAAAAGGGCTCCCGTTTTCAACCTAAATTTTCTGCAGTATAATTGCAAGTTAATAAGTTGATGGAAATGTCGACTGGAGTCCCAACAGACTTGACATTCCGGGAGAAGGTTTACTGGAATCAGGTGAAAACGGAGTGAATCCAAATCAAGGGGAGAGCACTAGGAGTTGGTTCTGTAGTTGGGTCACAAAACTATACAATTTCCAAGTTTTCTATTCCAGGAACACAAGGCTGAACACACGCACAAACATCTCTCTCTTTATTCCCTTCATATATATATAATGTTCAATCTTGGAGCACAGGGATTCTAAAGTGAAAGTTGGGCTGACGTATGTAGAAATCCTTTCTCATCTTTAACGTACAGTCTCTGCACTCCCAGTACTTGATAATACTGAACAACACAGTCAAATAGAATTTGTATGTCCTCTCCTCAACACTGCTGTCTGCTATCCTGTAGCCCATGGATATCAAGTGAAACCGCCTATATACAATATATTGCTCCAGTCTGCCCTTCATGCATAGCTTTTTCTTCCTTTGCTACCCTTGCTACCCCTCCTCTCTCTGCCATCTGCTTTCTACCCTTTACAACCATACAACAGAGTCTCCCGAAATTGGAAATGCTCCACTGCTCCCCTATTAATGCCATTCTAAAGCTAGAGCTGGACCCTCTCTTCAAGGCTTGTACGGAAACCTGACTATGACTTATGACTTTCTACAGTACTTTCACTCTCCTATGGTAAAATATAAGCTGGAGGCATTGCGGCGTAAGCAGTACTTTCACACACACACTCGCTCTCTCATCCTTTCACTTCCTCCTAGCAGAGCATAGCATGAGTAGAGCGAGGGGGTTCTTCCTTGCTTTCTCCCACCACATGGAAAGCCCTACTAACCTTTCTACGAGCTAGAAAGTCTCCTCGTTCTCATTGTACACTCCGATAAGAACTACGTAAAAGTACTACTTTACTACGACTTTCTCCCGTTTCTTCATCAGACGTTCTCGACATTGTAACTTTCTACGTCCTAGTTTCTCCAGCTGCGCTTCTGCCATGCATGTACCCTACAACCTTTGGAGGGACTAGAAGGACGGGTAGCGTCGGGGCATCAAGTCAGCGGACACCTGCCCACCTTTCTCCGACTTTCTCTGTGCCGGTGATATGTACATATGTTTGGTGCGACTGAAACTTCTATTAGTGGAAGAGAAAAATTTACTTAAAACATATCCATGCCAAAAAATGATAATTCTTTTCAGTCCTTGAATTAACCTGATTTTCTAATTACCGGAAAATTTTGAAAACGTTGGCTCTTTGGCAGAAATTTTTGTGGCGGATTCAGAATTGTCCATCTCGTTATACATGCAAAATGTATGCTTTTAATCCTACTGGGAGCTACTCTGCATCAAGCAAGCCAGTTAGTACTGGCTTGTGGGATCAATGATGATTGGTTTTATTTAAATCCATAGGCTTAATAATAAAGGCTTAATTGTGGGAATTGATGGTAAATAAGAGGAATATGATGCTCTGGTGTTGGAGCGCTACTTCTGCAGCTCGCCCTTGTTTGCATTCCGTTGTTTGAAATTTTCAGAAGAACGTTTCACTGCCTGGCTTAAAGTTAGAAGGGTTGAGGATAGCCGTTTCCCTGTAACAGTGACAGCTTTATGTCGTCTGCTGCATAATGATGATGTGAGTATTAGAGCAGCTCAAATGGTTTTCTCTTCGTCCTGCTAGCATTTATATGGTAAATACATCAATAGAGTTGAGTAACGCTGCAAAGCAAAATAGCATTTCCCATGATTACGCAACAGGGTCTCACTTTTTTGGAATTACATTTCTTTACTTCTCATACAATGATAATTAAGCAAAATTGTGAATCATCTGAAATGGGCATGCGTTTTAAGGGTATTTTATGAACATTATATAGGTTAGAGCTATGCGGGTAAGAATTTGTTATTCCTTGTTTGATGCCTTTTTGATTCAGGATGATCGATGGAGTAGTATAAAGAAAGTGTGAACGTGGGCAGGATAGCGATAGCGGATTGGTGAGAGTGGATGGACTTTTAATGTTACTGGTGAAGTAGGGGCAAAGAGATGGAGAATGAGAGGGAGAGTTGTGGGAGTAGGGAAGGACTCATGTTTTGATCTGTTGTTCAGGTGACGGTGGTGGCCCACATGCTTATTTGACGGAACATAGGTTTGAGAGGTTCAGCGAGGTTTGTCTGTTGTCGGATTGGAGTCCAAAGTATTTCTGAACGTCTGGAAGGGTGTTTGGAGTTTGAGGAGGATGAGGAGACGGAAAAACGCTGTTGTTGAGGGTCCTTGTTTGAAGTTTGGAGAAAGTCTTTAAGTGTCGTCTAATTAGAGTACGCTATTAAAATGGTAGTTAGGCAGAGGTGAAAGTGATATTTTGTGATGGCTCTTAAAGAAAGAGCGAAGAGGGATGATCCCGGGAAGGGTAGCAGTAATAGTAATAATAAGGATAGTATGGAGAAAGCATTGGAGGGAAGTAGTAGTGGAGAAAAGAAAATACTTCGAGGGGAAGATAAAGACTTGCTAAGTATTCAGAGCAGCATACAGACGGAGTGTATTCAATTGTTGCGAGAAATGTGGAGATTTCATGATGAGGCTGCAGAATTTTTTTATGCATTGCGAGCTCATGTAGCAGAAGTGCGAGGACTTGTGCGGACGGATGAAGTGCCTTCAGAATCTAATTTCAAGATTGACTTTGTGAAGATTAGCGAGGATTTAAAGATTATATGCGATAGCATCACAGTAGCCTTGAATCAATATAGTGCTATTGCCCAGTTTCAATCGCATTTGAAGCTTGCACTGTTTACAAAGGTAAATCATAGTTTCTAAAGTACGTTTGACAGAGATTACGGCTTACTCAAGGATTTTAATGACAGATGGCTCATGTTTTGTATTTTTCTTTTAGATACGACAAGCCAAGCAGCATTTAAGTCAAGACAGATTGGGGATCCTGTTATGTGCTTATAATTTGATTGAGAATTGTATGAAACTTCGTTGGTGGGAGGAGGAGGATGGGTTTAAGAGTACAAAGGGGGCGCTGGTCACGCTTGCTCAGGTCTATAACTGGTGTTTAGAGTCCACTTGGTTCGAACCCGGGGAAAATAGCGTCGTCCTTCCGAAAAATGGCCCTCCCAGTAAGATGGATCAGGAAGTTGTTGGAGCTAACAAGGTCAAGATTTTGAGACAACTGGATGATGCAAATAGTAACGATTGCCCCAGATTATGCAAGACATTGAAATCACTAAGTGTCCTGCATCTTGTGGAGCAGTTGGCTACGAAACGGGCTAAAGACCTTTCTGCACAAGTGAGCACACTTCTCCAAACCTGCGACCAAATCGAGCCGACAACAATGAAAACGGAAATGGAGAAAGTCCATTCGTCAAATCATGCCCTCTTTGGACATGTTTTCCATTGTGTGGGGAAAAGGTTTACGAGGAATCAACACAAAGTGGGGGAAGAAGTTGGGGGGAAAGAGAAAACTAATGGGAATGAAAATATTATGAGCTCCAGTACAAAATCCAGGTTGAGCGAAACATTTCAGGACACTCTGTGGGCTTGGACTGGAGAGATCTCTGCGGATATTGTCCTCTGGTCATTTCACCTTAATCATAGCTCCGTACCTTTGGCTTTCAATCCTACGGCTCTCACCAAATGCTCCGAATTTCCTCTCATCTTGGGTAAGTTAATAATAATAGGAGTTAATGTGCCCGTACAGAAGCAGTTACGTATTATGTGTCAATTTAAGCGATTCTACTATGCGTAATGGGTAGCGCCACAGTTGATTGAGCATTTTATGATGTTTAACTCTGCTTCCTTATTTGATTACAGATGATTTTACCGGCTTCCTGGCCCTTCTTCACCGTACAGTCATCATGAGCATTAACACCTTTGTTCAACTAACAAGCTGGGACGAAAAGATTCAAGTCGGCTACACCACAGCGCACATTGTCAAACGTTCGGAACAGGTCTCCCTCGTGAGAAATCCTCCTCCTGGACAATTTTCTTCCTCTTCTGTAGCAACCTTTGGAGAAATTTGCAAAAGCTGTATCGGTCTTCTGCAAGGATCACATGAAAAGTCTGCTTATATGGGAATCGAAACTTGCCTGGAATCAAGGATTTATGAAGAGGCTGCTATCCTTTTTAGATTAGAAGCAACTATTTCTTATTTTAATTTCTGGATGGCTAGAAGGGCCAAAGTATGGCTCAACGCGTGGGCTATAACTCAATTCGTTGCTTGCTCTCAAAGAGATTCCAATATTCTTTTCAGAAGTATACAAGTTCAAAACGTAAGACTTTCTGAAAACAGAAGCAAAACTTTGTCCAGTATATTCCTGTTAATATATTTCGCTCATATTTTATTGTTTTTTTTGCGTAGCCACTTCTTGCCACGAGGGAAATTTTACTCGCCACAGAAGTTATACCGCTAAGGCTAGCAGCTTTACACAGAAAAACTTGCTCGGACGATGTTCTCAATTCCTTGACCAAACTAAAGGTACAGATTAAGAATACATTGATGTACCTGATCTATTGTTCAACGGGTGGCCATATTATTCATTCACTCTTATTCAGGCCGTTCCTGACGAACTTCTTCTTGCTGTCGGTCCCGTAACTCATACACTTAGTTTAGCAACGCTTCAGTCATACATGCCACCAGTGTCCCATTGGAAAGGAATGGGACCAACTTCCGGTCTAAGCTCCGAGAAACCTTCGGCATATGTCAGTACTTTTATAGGTAAGAATTTTCTACCTGTATGATGGATTGGTACGCGTTTGTTGAATTTGTAGATCTAGAATATTTCGTATAACTGAATAAGGATCTTTCTCCAAGGTCGCGTAATCGAACCGGTGATGTCGGCATTAGTAGAATTCATCCGGGGTATTACACAGGAGGCTATGGGAAAGCACGTCGTCCAAGCCGCCTGTGAGGCATGGTTGCAATTTCTGCAACAGAAGCGGGTGCGCTTTAGGTGTGTATGCTTCGGTGAAATTTTCTGTGAAGCTTGTGAGTTTTAAAATTGGAGTTGTAAATATTATGTTATTTTCAGTGAATGGGGTGCAATACAGCTGTTAAGGGATTTTTCGGCGCTTAGGGAATGGATATCAACTGAAACTCAACTGGAAATGGAAGCTAGAAAATCGATTCTACAATTAGAGGTATTGAAACGATGCGAAGGTGTCGCTTACTTACTGCTAAGGAGTCCGGGCGATGTGCTGGGAGTAGGCAAAGGCGGGAGGAAAAGTCGAAAAGTAGCTCCATCTGGAAATGGTAACTATTCGTAAAAAATTAGTTCTTGATGAGTTTTTTGGTCTACTGCGGATAGCGATTAATGCGATTATAATTTACGTGAATCTTGTAACTCAGGTTCGACTTCTGAATCACCAAAAACCTCTCCATCGTCTTCCACGTCAGTAGCCGAGGATGACATTCCACCGGAAATGTATGTTCCGAATCAGCAGATATGGCTAGAGCTTCGATTCCGGCGTCCACTTTTTTCATGCTGCGATTGATGAAAACTAACTCGTATATAATACATTGCGAGAACGCATATTTAACTAAATGGACTTCTATGGAAGCATGGGTGCATTAATTTGAAGTAACATAATATGAAACATTGAAAATTCTTTAAACCAATTATAATAATAAGAATTAATTTTATTAGTAAACTCGTTCCAATTTAAGATAACATTCAACATGTAACAAAACAGGACTACGGCAGTCATGTCCCGAACGCTTTTAAAAACAATTCTAAATATAAGTTAACTATCGAGTGTAACCCTCGTCCCATAAATATATAGCATGAGTGCAACCCTCCTCCCTACGCTACGCCAGCCAACAATTATACAAAAATCCTAAGTACTCGAAGTCTTAAAACTCGTAGTAATCTGGTTGAAAATAAATGCAGTTAATTTTGATTATCATTTCCTGGATTATAAGGAACTGTTGTTGTTGGAATTGCGCTGACATACGGATTCGCGGTTGGACGAGAAGCTGCATTTACCCGTAGTATGTTTGGCGATGGGGAATCGTAAATATCCTTGTCGTCGAAGATAGATGAAGACAATGAGATCGGCTGTTGTGGCTGGGGCATCGGTTGCTGTATTTGATGCGACTGATTCCGGACGATGAGATTCGCTAAGCCAGGAATATTTCTTGAAGTTGATGGCGCAGCATACATTGTTTGTTGGTACTGAGCGCGACGCTGGGCTTCATATGTCTCTTTAAGGATTGCAGGATTTGCTGTCATTTGAACTATGCTATTCTTTAGACCTTTGACTTGACTCATAGCTTGCATGGATTTTAGTTGATCACTATTAGCCAAACCCTTCTGGTGCTCAAGAGTCCAAAAGGCTAAGTGATTATTGACGGTTCTGAAATGTTCAACGCCAAAGTTGTAGAATTCACTCGATTCGCCGGGTAAAGCGGCCACTAGCTTCATCGCATAGCGTTCTATAGCAATGCTGAGAGCGGTATTTGCTGCAAAATTTGGTACAATGGGACGCTTGTTGTTTTTCTCGTTTTCATATTCTTCCCAAGCTGCCTTTCGCTCTTCTTCTGTGAGGCATTCATCTACTTTATTCTGCAGCAAGGAATCATGCTCAAAGTAAGAGTGAATATGCTCTTTATGAGAAATCAAGAGGTCGGCGAGTAGTCGATCCTTTGGAATAATCGGCAACTCCGGCTTATCCTCAGCTTCGTATTCATACATTTTGGCCATTTCCTCAAAAGTAAAATGCCGCTCTATCTGATGCTCGTCTACCACACGTCCTGATAGAGACAGCTTTACGACTTGCCGATTATAAATTTTTTCTTCCATAGTGCCTTTCGCAATCAGACGATACACGTAACAGGGCTTGGTTTGGCCAAATCTGAACACTCGGTAAATGCTCTGCATATCTAGGGAAGGGTTCCATGAAGCATCGAAGATTATGACTCGGTTGGCTCCCACAAGATTTATTCCTAAACCCCCGGCTTTCGTCGATATAAGAAACAATTTGGCCCTGAAAATAAAGTTTCCTTGTCGTATTAGTTTCTTAAATCTAAGATTGTTTGAGCTAGTTCAGTATTTGAGTATCACGATGGTTCTTAGTACCTGGCGGTATCTTTCCTATTAAATATTTGGCATGTTCTCTCACGGTCGTGCGTTTTCGTACTGCCATCAATTCGGAAGTAGTCGGTATCCTTCATCCACTGCCTAGTAGAAGTGGTACTCGCGCTAATGTTCTCCAAAAACCTTTCAATTAAGTCCAAACTGTACAGGTATTGACTAAAGACTAGTACTTTATCTTCTATCTCCTCGCATATTTTCAGAATTTCCATTAAAACAACCATCTTGCAACCGTGCTGCAGTAATTCCACATCTTCATCAACAAAGAATCTTCGCCACCAGTCATCGTTGCCTGCCACATCTATAACCGCTTCATCCATGGGTAATTCGATAGGCTCTTTTTCATTCACTTTTTCTGTTGGGATAATTTCGATGTCCGAAGTTTCAGTCGTTTCCTCTTCGGTATCATCGTCATCATCGATAAAATCTTTCAAGGACCCGACCGAACCCGAGGAAGCATCTTTATATCTTTCGCTTTTCATCAACAAAGCAGCAGGGTGACTCCATACTCTAGAGAGCACTGAGGAATGTTTGAACAGTGATTTGGCTTTCAACAGTTCCGTTCTGACGGTATTTTCTATTACACTTTCTAAGTAGTATTTGTATAGCGTTTCTTGCTTGCTTGTAAGTTTCAATAGAACAACATACTCGTACTTCGGAGGTAAAAATGGTAGTAGCACGGAATAATCCAGTCTCTGAACACACCCATCTAACATTGTATGCAGCACGTGGGATCGTTTTTTCATTACTGAAACGTCTCTAGCCGTGGAATCCTTCAGTGATCCGTGTGTTATAGGATTAACAAAACGGTTAGCGAATTCCTTTTTGGACCCTAGCAGATTGGGCTTGACAAAGTTCACCATGCAGTGATATTCAAGTAAATTATTCTGCAAAGGCGTTCCAGTTAGAATAACGCGACGCTTGCAGCTAACCCGATTCACTGTTTGAGAAATTTTAGACTTATCGTTTCGCAACATATGACCCTCATCACAAACCACAAGCTGTGGACCAGGATCTAAGAGACATCGTTTGATCTCAGACTTCATCTCGGCAGAAACTTTCTTGTTTTTACCATCCACTAGCGTCACCAATCCTCTGAAAGCATCATAATTGATGATGCCTACTCCTCCTCGTCTTTTCCAGGTTGAAAGCAGCTGTACTTTGTGGTCCATATTTTTAGCGTCGTACAACTTATGAAGATATATTTGCTCCTCCACGTTTTTCAGCCAAGTCTTCAACTCTGTATGCCAATTTGCAACTGTATTAAGTGGGCACATCACCAGTACTTGCTTGAAGTTCAACTCTTTGTACGTCATTATAGTGTGCAAGAATGTTATAGTCTGTAAAGCAAATGAAAATAATTGATACGTTCTATAATAGCAAAAACTGTTGTTAAGACAGAATAAACCATAATTTACCTGCAAAGTCTTCCCGAGTCCCATGCAATGTGCCAAAATACAACCACCACCACCATCCGGATTTTGTTTATAGTGTGCCACACTTTCAATGCAAGAATTCCATAAAAATCGGACTCCTTGCACTTGATGTGGCTTTAGGTGTATGACTAATGACTTGTCCACCGTAACCAATGGAGCTTTGGTTGTCTCATCTACATCCAGAACCAATTCCTCGCATACAGCTGTGTCTGGAGCCGTGAATTGTTCATTGAACTGCAAGGACATTGTAAGCAATGAAGGTTATGTGTACCCACGTATCCCCAAGACAAGTAAAACCACAATAGCGTGACAAGTAAACTGTTTTTCTTGACTCTTTTTTTTACCGTTTTTTGCCTTTCTGCGACCCGCTTTTTTCGTTTCTTCTCTTCCTCTTCTGCCAGTTTTGTTTCCTTTTTTGCATCCATAATTTTCCTAATGCTCTTCCGGTTTTTGTTCTAAAGAAAAGATATGAAATTACGGTCACAGCTACGTAATAAGTAAATCGTTACATTGCAGGAGATTCAAGATTACATACCGCTTTGTCTCCAGCGTCGACTTCTTGTACGTCACTGTCTGAGCTTATTTCAACAATTTTGGATTCCGCCTTGACTTTTATACCCCTTGAAGACGAATCCGAGCTATCATCATCAATTACCGGGCGTATTCGTTTTCTGCGGGGTCTGTAAAGTTAATTGTAGGTATTGTAAAATACACTAACTATTGACAGATTTTTTCACATACGAAGTTAATCTACTTACTTCGGATCGATTTCCTGGACGTCGCTGTCTGTTCCGGAGCGTCCACGCTTTTTTCTACTTTTAGATTTCTGGATGACAAATTCATCTGATGAAGAGGCATCACTATCTGATGCAGCTCTGAGATATAATCACAATCGCTCATAAAACATCTTCTGACTACATAAATTTAGTGCTTAGTTTTTCACATGTGCCAATCGAAAATCCAAAGCAATGAAAGCTTTTCAATAAATAGGTAGAAACTATGAAGTTTATAGGAAATTTCTTCGTTACCTTTTAACAGACTGTTTCTTCTTCACGGGTTTAATGAAGTCATCTGATGAGTCGGTGTCCGTGTTTTTTGCTTTGCGCAAGTTGCATTCACTTGGAATAACAGATTTTGACTGTAAAAAATTAAAGTAAAGTGAGGAATTTAAAGACCATCTTTTACTCATTAGGGTTTATTAAGATTTTGACTGCAAGTGTTGCGAATTATGTATCGGAGCCAGTAAAGTATGTTAATTTTAAATCTGGAAAGAGCTAATCCTGAAGCCTAGCAGCAATAAAAAATTAACCTTTTTCCCATTGGACGTTGATGGCGCAGTATCTTTAGTTGCCTTTGCTTTGACCTCAGTGTCAGAATCATCACTCGCTAGAACCATGGCTTTCGCGGCATCTTCGTCATTAGAACTTCTATCTGCGGAAGGCTCACCTTTACGATAACTGCTGTTATTATCCATGTTCGCAGTAGATATTTTATTTCTCTCGCCTCCCTCGCATTCATCTGGGAATTTTAATTAAAAACAATATGCATACCTTAACTGAATCCGCCTTCAACCTTCAGCTAAAGCTCAACCATTCATTACAAGACCAAGCATACTATGACGTCATGAATGTTTATCTTGCCTGTAGTTGAATGCTACTCACCATCAGAATCGTCAGATGTTCGAGAATCGCAGTTAGAATTTTTGGAGGCTTTCACTTTAGCTGGAGAAGACTTAGATCGATCTTTAGAGCGTCCTTTTGAATTTTTACTGCGTAAATCACCATCGGGTTGCCACTCCATTAACCTGCAAAACAATTTCGAGATTCCAACATTAGTTTAATGCAACTTCTTCAAGGAACACCGGGACTGTTTAGAATCTCACTATCTTACCTCTGGATAGCCGTTTGCAATTCATTAGGCTTGTTCCTCCTCGTGGATTTGCGTTCATCCAGCAAAACATACTTATGCGTCCGTAACCTATCCAATACGATTTTAGGTAGTTCTTCTAATCGAACAAAGCATGCCTTAGGTTCCAACTTTGGATCAGACGCTTGAGCTTTACTTCTAGTTTCGGGTTTACGGGATACAGTATTCAAACTATTTGAGTGTTTGAGAGAAGTCTTTGTGATATCCACAGATTCGATATCATCATGCGATTCATCCTTTTCTTCATCGTCCTCCTTACTATCAGAATCAATGCAGGTTTTCTTTTTCCTAGGAATGATGACAGTTTCAGTGGGACTAGCAGGAGCAAAATCTCTGTAAGACTTGGTCGTTCTTTTAATTTTAGAATTGGAGTTGATGTTTAAATCAACCACCGTGTCAGGTGAACTTGGTGGGGTGGGTGACTTGCTATTTCGGACCGGTGAATTAACATCAAATTCATTGCTTTCGTTATAGCTCCGGCATCTAGAAGAGCGTACAGGTGTTGTCTCACGGCTAATAGCCTCATTGTGTAAAGCCTTAGCTGCGGAATTTGTTTCACGCTCATTCACATTATCTACGTCGGCAAAAGGGTCGGCTTCATGATCACTGATACCATCATCATCGGATTTATCTTGAGGATCCACTTCTTCTTCCGATTCGGGCACAACTGTAGTTGAATCCATTGTGTTGTCTAACATGGCGTCCTTGTCACAACCTTCCTCTCTCGGTGTCTCAACTGAATCGTCAAAGCATACGCCATTGCTTGAGGACAAAACTTGAGGAACTTCTTCAGAAGGTAATGGAACCTCCCCATTCAGTGGATCTGCAGCAGCTGACTCAGTGCTATGCTCACTAGCTGATCGGCATCGATTTCTGTCGGATCTTGTACGGATTGACGGACTCCTTGCACGATCATTGGAACTTTGCGACGACAAGCTTGCTGTGTCGATTCTGGATAACCTCTCCTTCTTTCGTAATTTTGGAAATCTAGTAACCAATTCCTCTTCATACTGGGATTGGTGTTCGACTAAGTTTTTGACGATGTTCGACACAATCCTGGAGTATTCGGTAGTGACCCTTTCAGAAATTTTACTACTGCGATAGCTCACTTCCATCAGTTCACGGACATTCTTGTTCACATACTCTTCCCTTACAGCAACTATTTCCTTTTGAGCAATTGTAAGTATGGAATCAAATTCTGCCGAAATAATTTGCAACCACTCCAAAACTGATGGTAAAGGGAAAGCCGCTGCGGAATGAGATCCACTAGCCTGTCCATTGCCGTTGACTTCCATGTCTGCTTTCCTCCTCTTTTGAAGGTATATACTTCGGACGACACGCTAGCCTCCGATATACGCTATTCAATGGGGGTAGAACAAAATTGATTCAATTCAATTAATATCAACGAGTATTACGCATTCATCATCACAGTTACAGCTTCAACATTCCACTAATGATTGCACTTAAAGTATTGACTACCTGAGACGAATATATATATATATACGTTTAGAACCCCGAGTAACACGATCTTAATTCCAGAGTAATTCTAACACTCGTGCAGGTTTTACTACTACTACTACCGTTCGGAGTTGCAGTAGTGTTATCATGGTAACTGGATCTCAATTGCTTTTCTCGAAACTAAATGTGGACACTCCACTGCTTTGAAAATTTACCATATTAATTAATGCATGCACATGAACTTTCTGGAAATCTGACTAACTGTATTAAATATAAAGTCTGCAATCACATAAAAAGGTCGGTAAGCAGTCGGTAATGTAACTTCTATGTTAAAAACTACGATTTAACGTTAATCCTCCAGCCGTTTAACCGCAGTTTGGATATTATAAGAATCAATGTGAATATACTATTAGTTGGACGCGCGATATCAAAATACAGCACATGAAGGGAAATTTTATGGATTTCAAACTGCAACAAAATTCAAACACTATTTTCTGTATGCCGATATCGCAATGTAAATCAAATTCTAAATACGATTTTTCACGTTCACACAGGAACGACAATGAACCACCATAAAAACTGTATATCTACACGACGAATCTCTTTTCAAAGGGTGCACATGATCGGACCTTTGTGTACTTATACTATTATACACTGAAAATTTCAGTACCGTGTGCTATGCTATGCATATGCAAAGAATATATAGATATTTGATGGTTTTAAACATACCGTTTCCTTTCGCGCGCTTTTCCGCAACCAATGATATCTAAGGTTTCCCTATTTATGTGCTTTCACTCACCACAGCTCAGTCGGGTCAACCATTGCTGGCAAGTTTATAACATGGCTTTAAAAACGTTTTCACATACGAATCTTTAAGAGTTTCTTCGGATAATGGTATGATTCTATCCCTCGTTCAGTTCAGAGTCATATAATATTACTTGTAGTTGCTTTTCCGTGGCTTTATTTTTGAATCAATGGGATACACTAAAAGGTTACATATACAGGAAGCACAGCAGTTTTGGTCAGTCTGCCAGGTATGCTTTATTTGTATCGCCATTTTCGTTAAACCAAATCCAATTGAAGTAAATTCGTTCTCGAGAAACGTGACATATCGATGATTTATAAAATTTATTTAAATGAGATGAGTAGATTCAATAGGAACCTAAGCATGATGTGATAATAATGTGTTCATATCAACATGAATGTCGAAGAGCTCAACTTTAACGTCTCCAGAATAAAAATATGGGAAACATGGTCACGTTTAAAGTTTTTAATTCCATTTTTTTTTCTCAACACAGCCTTCTTTATAAGTTGCCTACTTTTGGAGAATGCGTCAAACATCAACTCATACAAAATAAGTTATTGCACATAGTTTAGTATGTTGAGGTTCCAGTTGAAACACTGTGCAAGATAATTTCATTAGGTGGACACTCCCGTTACTTTCTGAGATTTCATTCAAACTCAGACTTCTTGTATATACAGAGTAAATTTACATATTAAAAACGCCGAATCAACAGGTTTTGGAATAAAGCAATACAAATACAGCTAGTACGCCCACAACTTATGCGGTGATTGATTGGTAATGCGATGTTATTACAAACCTAGCTATCTACTTTTTAATATTACAACATTCTTTTCCTCTGAATACATAAATAGCAGGTCAATAATTTATTTAATTCTATTTAGTTTTATCTACTTACGTTAATGGTGGGTTATACCCCTGCAGAGAAATTTGTGACAATCTAACTATAGACTATCGCACCTGATGTATTGGTGCAACTTTCGTTATTGATAATTACATAATACATCAAGAATAACTTCTTCTGTAAGATCTATAAATTTAAAGTGAACGTCTTACCTTAGGATTTCTAACCTACATGAAAGCGCTGTTAATTATGTACCACACTAACTGTACATGACCAACTCTGAGCGATTTATCATGGACTAGACTTTTTGAACGCAAACAATTTCATTACCAACTCAACCAGGAAAATATTAAAAAGAAACTGCTAAAAGGCACAAATAGTAATACAGCTTACTAATACTCCTTGAATTGAGTGTATTTTCTTGACTGATAACTAATACGGATTGTCGAACAAAATGAGCACCTACGAGAAACTTGTAGCACTTTTTATCGCATTCTTAACACAAATATACTAACTTGCAGAGGATATGTATGAGATAATGGGTTGGAGTACTCACTTTTGCATCTTTTCGTCATGGCTTTAGCGAAGCGTTTTTAGCCAGAAACTACATTTCCGTGACTCCCTTAATTTACTGGAAGTACCCGCTTTGGGAAGCTTTACGCTGAAACATACTGTAACAGCAACAGAAATAGCTCACTTCCACATATCAACACAGTTGAAGCTTACACAACTATACGAAAAACTGACTACTGCCGAAGTCCACTTATCAGGCACTTTGTTGATATTCTGGAGAAAACAGGTTTGGAAACGAATTTATGGTCACAAAATTGTGAATTCCTCAAAAGAAAAGTCTAAATTCTAGAATCTACGCTAAGTAATCGCCCGTTATATCAAAAGCTAGCAACATCAAAAATGGTTCCGTAAAATCTCAGATGTTAGATATCGGCCTAGGATATCAGTGCTAGCCCCAATACACGATATTTTATTTATCTTCATACTTCATACCATAACTCCGGTAAACCGTCAGTTCTATTTTTCTTGCTTCATTTTACTTCTATGGTTGCTTGCTGTCCGGACTTCCTTCTGTATCTCCATTTTCGTCCGCTCCAGGCTTATTTGGGGGCTGTAAAAACAAAAAAGTCCATAATGTTTGCGACGCGCAAGGTTTTCTTGGATTCGAACGGAATTTAACATACATCTGCCACTCTCTGAGTTCCACTCATTTTGCCATTATCTTCACCGAAATCCAAACGAAAGTGTTCAACAGTTAAATTTTCTAAGTCGGCCATTACGCTGTAAGAGGACGATGGCTGAACGGAACTGTTATTAGGAGTCAAATTATCCTCGCAAGTGAAAGAAGCACCACCCATTTTCGGCATCGCCGAATGTGAACTGATTTCTTCATTGACATCACATTCTTCGCGAGATTGGGAAGCACCAGCCCGGACAGTTGAAGAACTACGAGGACTAGTAAGATATGAAGAAGCACATGGCTTTGATACCACTATGGAAGCATCAACCGTACGTAAATCCCGAACTTTGCGAGAAGCAGCAGTTTCAAGTGTCACTAGTACGTCTTCTCCCCCTGAGGACTCTTCTGGGGAAAACAGAGAATTGAATAGACTCTCTTTGGCGATGTTTTCTGCCTTGTGTGGTGAAAAAAAGAATAAATCCATATCTCTACGAGAATGAGAAAAACTAGAATCCGGTTCACCGTTGCCATTATTATGCATTCTAGTAGAGATGTGCGGGGATGTTGATATTTCACAGTTTCCAGCTTGGGAGAGCCATGCGCTTACAGATGGCCTTTCTTCTATCGTTGTTCCTAAACCTCTGCTGACATCGACTCCTCGATCATGTCTTCCTAAATGATCTCTTTCGGACGGTCTGAACGAGCCAGTTGCTCCTAATGTTACTTTATATGGATTGTCCGTATCGTAAACGTCGAAGCGCCCAAAATCCTCACGCTGGGAGCTGGTGCCATTCATTTCGGCCCAAATTGAGCCGTCGCTTAAACGGCCAGACGGTCGGGGTGCATTTGGAGACACTTTCGGTGGAAGTTGCATTGTTTGGGTACAAGGACGCGAATATTCTGAAGAGGTTGAGCCTACTTCTCCACCAAGTATCTCATCTTCCATAAGAGATTGGTCTACAAAACTACGAACTGCGTCTAGAGTTTGTTGACGTAAATTTTCACTTCTCAGCTGAGACATTCTACTGAAAATTTCCGTCATCACATCTCGACCAGAGTCATAACGCGTATTCGGCTCTTTCGGTGTAAGTTGATTCATCACGTTATTTTGGGATCTTGGATTTTTACCGTGATGCCTAGTTCCTTGGGCACTTGATGTGCCTGGACTTGTGTCATTACACATCCTGTCATATATTATGCAATAATTTTAGACTTAAGGACATAATTGCATGCAGTTTCATACTTCGAGTACCACAAACTTATTCTATACCTCTGAGATGGTGAAAAAGACGCATTATGAGCCGACGTCAGAGCATCATTCACAGTTTGCATACCTTGAAAACAAAGTTAGGGTTCCAGTTCATTTTCTAACGAATTTGTATGGCTTTTATAAAAAATAAGTTAATTCTTACTTCCAACACTGACAGACCGCTGTGGAGCTGTCTTTCTTTGCTGTTGCTCCTGATTTCGTTTTTTGTTGCCAATATTTTCAACAAAATGCTTCATAATGACTCCTCGCAGTGGCTTCGCACCCGGATTCTTGTCATACCTTTTTAAACCATTGCAGAAAGACAATTCTAGACCTTTACACAGGTTGCTGATTTGAAAAAGAATGATAGCAATAATAAGAAGCTTACCGTCCATTCAAAGCGCTAAAATTGTTGTATCCAACCCCTACTGCTTGGCTGTGCAGTCCTTCAGGACTTATGTCCAGAAGACTGTTATACGAATCATTTGACTTCCCATTAGACGAAAATACGTTTTGCCGTGACTGGCTACAACCATGAAAAGAAGGTAATTAGTTCTACTCTAGGGAAAGGCGAACTATTTCGCGCAATCCTGATGTGATGATTTTAGCCTAGTTTTATGTTCAATGTATCGAATCATCAACACGCACTGATATAGGCTAGTAAATCCCAATTTAAACTGAATTGGAAAGAAAATCAAAATACCTCCGGAAGTTATCCCAATAATTATTCGTTCTGTTTCCGGGCGGCACCTGGTTGTTTAGCATATATCTGCTACTATCTATACTTGGTGAAGCCCATGGTCTACCAATTTTATGGAGAGATGATGTAGCAGCACCATAATAACTCGAGTCAGGACCCGATACCAAATTCTGCTCATGGGATCCCGACGTGGGAACAACTTCAGAACTATCCCATATATCTCTGGCTGGATTTTCACGTTTTATGGGATTCATTCCTCTCAATTCATAGTTGATTCCCTGCTAAAAAATTGAAAATTATAACCATCGTAGTTTCAGATTAGTTTTATCTCGAAAAAACATATTTCCACGCAAGCATTAATTCTATGTAATGCTTATAACTTTCAGACCATCATACTTACAGCATTTATCGATGCTCCTGAAGGCATCCCAAGCGACGAATTTTCTCTGAGCTCGTTGGGAAAGAAAAAAGGGGACTTATTGTCACGGTTTATAGAATCACACCCATTTCGCCCTGGGTCCGTTCGACTTCTGTTATACAAGCGACTAGGCTCTGTTGATCCTCCGTGTCTGTACCAGCTGTTATTGTGATAGAGTACCTGTAAATAGTAGATTAAGCATAGAATATAGATAAACATTTTTAAACTTTTACAAGCGATGTGTTTCAAAGCCTTTATCTATCTTCTAAAACTAATAACAAATTTACTATCATTCGATTACCTTTTCCACAACATCTTGAATAGTGTGCAGCTGCTTTTTATGATCACTCAGCTGCATGTTAATAGCATTGATAGAAGTACAAATATGCTTTAAAAGTATGTTAGATTCAGTCACATATTTCTCAGTGAGATTTCCAGCTGCAGTTTCAGAATGATCCCTGCTACCAGAGTCAAGAGTTCGCGGCGGTGAAGAAAACAGCTGCAGATATAAGCATACAAACATTATGAGAAACAATATTTGCTCAAATTGCGAACAACTAGGATTGAATGCGACAGTTACCATCCATCCATGGTCGTTGTCACCAACAGAAGCGCTGCCGAGAGTTCTATTCTCTGGAAGAAATGCCCTACGCCTCTGTTCGAATTCAGCTGAACCATGCATGTATTGACTTCTACTTGCTTCGAAAGGCTTATACCCGTGGTCACTGTAATTCATCTTATCACTTCCTGTTACAATGTGTATTCCGCTCTGCATGGAACCAGTCCCCTGTAGGCCGATGGTCGGGTCAAAGCGATGTCCCCTAAACATAATCATTTTATGTGGAATGTATTAATGTTTACCTACGCGAATTATCTTTGCCAGATGTTAGTTTACCGATATTGAACAGGCATTGGCTTATGTAATCCTGCTGGCCCTGCCATTCCGTCTAGCTTCAAATTTGAAGGATTGTAAGGCACAAACCCGCTGAAATGAACAAGAAACTTAGGAAAAGGAATTCTACGCCTTGATAAAAAAATATAATAGTATAGTTAGTATAGTACAAGTACACTTACGCAGGAGATTCTCGGTCTGATGGCAGTCTTTTTAAATCTCGCTCGCTTGAAGAATTTTGCATAGGCATCTGCGGGCATGGTTTTTGTATATGCATTGGATTCATCCTGTGTAGAATTTTTTTCGTCAAAATATTATTTTTCGTAATTATTATGCATGCTACGCCCCAGCACTACATGTACCACCTCAGCTGGTTTGGCATAAGCTTGTTTTCAAAAAACTGTCCACAACTTGGTCAGTTTGCATAATTAATAGCTCAAGTATGAGCGCACGCAAACATCTCAATAAGTGGTTACTGTTCCAGTGTTAGGAAAAAAAGAACCAATATAATAGCTGCAAGCAGCAACTGGCACTCAGGGTGTCACTGGACCGAAGTGATAGCATATATATATGAAACTATCACAAATCAAATTGTTAACTGCACCAAACTACTTCACTAAACAAGAATTGATAGCAACTACTTACATGTCTTTCTCGATGTCGTTATTAAAGGCAGCACTTGAGGACGCCATCGCAACTTCATTATCCAAAGCATTTGTCGTCCCTGGTGTGGGCATATTGTGCACCATACTTTGTAAAGCATCTAGTTTTTCCCGCATGACTTGAATTTCCATGAGTTTTTGGGAGATGGTTTCTCCGAAGGACTCGTGAAAAGGATCAGGCAAAGGTACAGAAGTGTTGCTGACCCCACTAATACTGTCACCGTCACCACCGAATTCTTCACCTACACTTTTTATTTCAGACGGGATATCCCCATAGCTCGTGGATTCTTCAGGAACTTTATAGTTTTTGAGATCTCCACTGTCCAAAGCTTGTTGAAGCATATCTATTTCTTAACAAGCAGTAGCACATCAACATCACGAAGACACATGAATTAAAAATTTTTACAAAGCTGGTTCCACTCTTACTTCTTGCGCTTTCATCCTTCGCCCTCCTAAGCAGAGCAATTTCTGTTATGATGTTATGAATTTCAAATCGCTTGTCTGAGTTATTTCCGCCGCCACCACGTTTTTGAGCTTGGACTAAATCCTGAAAATAGCCCAGTAATCAGTAGTTTACCGCCTGTGTACCACTCCAGTCAATTTAAACTTATATATTCAGTAGAATATACAAACCTCCGCCAGAAGTATACGCTCAGTTGATTCAGCTCGGCGAGAACTTCTCGTATGGCAGCCTTCATCTATATTCTATGCGTACTTTCATTAGTTTTTGAAATAAACGAACTGTGAACTGTGTCATTCACTCCTTGTTTATTAAAACGATTCGATGACAAAATACTTACGTTATGCTTTTTCGCATCGGTATCTTCATGGGCGCACAGCTGAAGCAAGAATTTCCTTTCCTCCTCAAGGCTTGCAATCTACAAAACAAATCGAAATAATGGATTTTTTCTAATTTTTCTGTTCAAACATTCGGACCACTCTGGTCACAAAAATCAACGGTTGGACTGTCTAAAATTTAAGTATTACCCTTTGCTGTGAATCGTGACACTGCTGCTCTAATTGCTGCCTTTCAGCCAACAATTCTGGAGGAATGTCGTCTACAACATTAGGCACAACCTAGCAAAAACGCAACTAGAAGATTATCTGTACACTGAATTAATTTTTCATCTTAAGTCTTCATTCTTGTCAATTATTTTTAAGGATGTACAAAAAATATACGCCTACTTCACCAAGCTTACCTGATGAACCCGGTCTGGTTTTGAGCAACTTGCATGTTCCTCAACATCATATTCTCTCAAAGCCTCCATTAATCGTTTCTCGGTTGTTCTCATCTCAGCCGTCATTTCTTGGAGCTGCTTAAATTTGGCATCGGACTGCTAAAAAAATATGCATATGGCATATGCAATCGCCATTCAAGACTGTATATAATTCGGAATTACATTCTCTCAAATGAGCACGTCCTATTGAAAGTACTTCCAGCCATAATAGCTCCAATCGCACTAAACGCAAGCCCTTGTTGCACTGGTATGACACTTACCGAGCCTGCTGGCAATGCGTGCAGAGCTTCTTCAGCCTTTTCTGTGTATTCCCTCAGTTGGACAAGCCGAGCGATGATTTCATCCTTTGCCTAGATAATGAAGTTGCATATGTTATAATTCTAATGTCTTTCATACCATAATATTGTTTTTATACAAACGATGGCCAATTATGTGAAACGGTAACTAACGGGGTAGTTATTGCACCCAGCCAACCCACTGGATTCTCCTTCTTCATCATGAGGAAGACTTGAAGAGGATTCATTCTCAATACCGTTTCTTTCCGACATCCCTTCCCGTCTACTAAACGTCACACTACCGAAGTTCACAGGACGAGATGAACTTGATAAAATATGACGAATTCAGATGAGGATTACCGTCCTCTCAGAATCGTAGTCAATAGTAATGCCAAGCGTAGCATATTTACATATGAAGGATTAGTTGGTTGAGACGGCGACCCTCCGGAAAATTTCTAATTGCCTCACGAAGATACAACGGGATTCTCACGTGTATTCTGATGTAAACAAAACCTAGCTTCCAGATCAAGATAATATAACTTTAGCAACTTCTTTCCGTGTAAACCAATGCATACTCCAGAACCTCCCTCACACATTTATTGCTAAAAACCGAGCAATACTATAGTTAAGTCTTTAAAAGTTTGATAAAATCTTTTACGTTTTCACTTTACAGATCCGACAAAAATCAAAATGTTTTTTCCTATGATATTAGGCGTTTATAAATCCCTGAACATAAAAAATGGTTATTATGTTATATGCAGCTTTAAATTGTTTTTAGTAGAGCTTTATTTCGCCATCACGTACAACGAGAATTTGCGGGCCAATAATTTTTGAGCCATAGATAAGTTTTATAAAAGGCGCGCCTCCGCTATAACCATTGTTTTTAGGCAAAAGCATCGATAGAGAACTTTTATTGGTTCATTCGATTGTACTTCGGTGACAACATCAGGGATGAAGCACATTTGTATAAATCTTAAAATACCCCAATAGGCGCCCCGTTATCCCGTTTTTCAAAAAGAGTTAAAGAAGCTTAAAAATTTCTCAATAACTAATTAAAATGCAGATTGTCGCAATCAAATGATGAATTACGCATGGTAAAGCAATGCCACTAAATTAAGTACCGCGGTAAACCTATATACGCTTCACGTTCTATATAAATATACAAAATTTACAGGTTAATATCCTGCTTGCCCCAGAGTGCATGATTATGTGCTTAGCTCCAGACTACCTGGTTATGCTCGTGTTATTTTGAAAATCGGTGTCATTCTAGGGAAGGAGAAAGAGGGAGCCTCCCTCAGGGAGGAGCTAAAAGTATAAGGGGATTGGAGTCGCCGTTTGATCATGTACAGGATTCCGTAACCCTCACTCCCACCCGTTAAAATTCAACGCCGCGTACAAGCTTCCTCTGCGTGTGTGTATTATGCACCGTCCTATGTTTTGTGAGGCTATCAGTTGGTTTACGTATGTGATCCAAGGGTTCTCAGGCCCTAGCCTACTGCGAGAAGGAATGCATAGTGCTTAATGCAACGGTTTCATTTTACCTTTCGTTATCTCTGCGTAATTTTACGAGTGTAGAAGAGCTAAGAGACTAAATATTGACGAAACTAATTAAATTAATCTGCAGTCAGTCTCTTCTTTAAAATCAGGTAAGAAAATTGGAGCGTAGTCAAAGTTTTTCAAAGCCACCCAATAAGACGGCCTGCAGGAGTGCGGGCAAATTTGCTTTTCCCATATGAACCGCCGGCGGTTTTTGAATTTGGTTTCAATTCTGTAGCTAGTAAATAAATAGGTAAATAAATCCGGAGTAACAATCGTGAAGGCAATGGAGCTCAAAAAATACCTCAAACCCTTTAGTTTGTTGAAAATAACTGTTACCTGGTTCCCGAATCTCCACCTATATCCTCCATTGCAGTGCAATACATAACTCAGCCTTCTTTTCTGGTCTATTGCAGATTCTGTTCGGGAATTTCGGATGGAGAGAACGTGAGGAGCTGATTTAAATAAATGTGTTAAATCCAACTGTGATTGGCTTTAAATCAGTTACAAGTTGGGAAAATTCAGGAAGA
Organism: Sminthurides aquaticus; assembly: GCA_906901655.1. Taxonomy (NCBI): domain Eukaryota; kingdom Metazoa; phylum Arthropoda; class Collembola; order Symphypleona; family Sminthurididae; genus Sminthurides; species Sminthurides aquaticus. The sequence continues at coordinate 4,260,831 of CAJQTT010000001.1, forward strand.
AAATCAAGCGATTTGGGATTTTATTAATTCGTAAGCTTTATTAAAACACCAGGATTTGGACTCGATGTGTAGCGCCTGAGTATTCTGAGATTCCCTTGCATTGAATTTGGAATTGAGGGATTCATAAAAATGGAAAGACGATCGACTAGAGGGAGACATTCTAATGTGGATGCTGGATCCACATCACCAGCATCATCTCCAGTAATATCAAACGCGATTCCTGACCCGACGCCTGCCGACATGGTGCCTGAAATCGGTGTTGAGGAAGTTGTGTTGAATAGGCGCGGAATGGTAAGCGTTTTCTGTCTATTACTGCACTGCAACATATGTGAGCATTATAATAATTAGTTACTGTGCGACGAATGAGTAGCTGTAGAACTTTTGGGTTTAATTTGGAGTTCAGGCTTGTTGGAGTGGAAAGTGCGGTTGAAATACTCATTAAGCTTTATGTTTCACAGCCTGCAAGACAACGGAAACGGAATCGGTTTTACTTTGATGATGATAATTTGGTAACAACTCCTACATCCACACCACGTAAATCTTTGTCGAAATCCCCAGTTAAGAAATTGAAACAGGAGGATGAGACACCGAGCAGGAGCAGACATGATGAAGAGGGTGATGGCAGAAGTGGTCGGACGGATTCTGGTAGATCATCGACTGGCAGATCTGAAAGTAGCAAATCCCATATGTCAAGTGGAAGAAGTAGAGGCGATGTATCTCCGGCTAAATCAAGGAATTCTGCACCTCAGAAAATAAACGTACCGGTACGGATTAAGAAAGAGCAGGATGTACCCTTCAGAGAATCTAGAGCGGAAAAGCAAATTAAAGAAACTGATGCAGACTCTCCACGTAGAAGCAACTCTGCAAAACCTAAGGTTGTAGTAACACCATCTAAAGTACCGCAGCCTATCAAAATTAAAAAGGACCCGGATGCGACCCCTAAGAGTGCTAAAGCGGAAAAAGAAAAGGAGAAGGAGCGTCAGTTGCAAGAGAAACAACGAGAAAAGGAGAAGGCGAAAGAAAGGGAACGAGCCTTGAAAGAAAAAGAAAAGAAGGAAGCTAAGAGAGATAAGGAAAGGCCCAAGGAAAAGGAAAGAGATTATGTAAGATTCATTAACATTGTTTTATTGTTGGCCTTTTTCCTATTTTATACATATCCTATGTTATATTTATTTAGAGATCGTATTGTGGAACTTTGATTTAATGCTCAGTTGTCGTTGTTCTAGCAGCAGCCATCTTCGACTCCTACTAGACGATCTAGGAATTCATCTCCTCCTCAATTTACAGTGAATCGTGTGACTACTCCAGAACCTTCGGAAATTGCGAAACCAGCCATTGACAAAAAGACTGCTCAAGATATTAGCCTTCGGTTGCGGAATGTACTCAAATTACCGAAAGCTCACAAATGGGTGTGTTATGAATGGTTCTACAGTAATATTGACAAGTGAGTAAACACTGAATATATTCTCCTCTGAAGATCCGTTCCTCTATAATAATTTTGGTTAATGCAAAATATGTTTATTAAATTATCTTAGGGTACTCTTCGAAGGAGAGAATGATTTTCAGATTTGTCTGAAGGAGTCATTTCCAACCTTGAAAGCCCGCAAATGTACGAGGGTAGAATGGTGCAAAATAAGAAGAATGATGGGAAAGCCGCGGCGATGTTCTCAGGCTTTCTTTGATGAAGAACGGGAAGAATTAGCCCGGCGTAGACAAAAGATACGAATGATTCAGCAGCGGAAGATAACAGATTTTAATTATAAGGAACTTCCAGATGAGATTCCCCTGCAGTTGGTCATCGGTACGAAGGTCACAGCTCGATTGAGAAGGCCACAGGATGGTTTGTTCACTGGGACTATCGAGGGTGTTGATACATCCAACAATACCTACCGTATTACATTTGACAGATCAGGATTAGGGACACATTCCATTCCGGATTACGAAGTTCTAGTAAGTTTAAAAATTTTGCGTTTACAACTTTCGAACTCAGTAAATCTAGAACTTTTAAACTAAGTAAATGTTGTTTACAGTCCAATGATAATCCGGAGACGGTATCTACCTCCAGTTTTGCACTCAAAATACCTCGTCGCAGTTATGGTGGATTTGCTGGAGGTAATTTTAAGTTTAATGCTGCTGCAATGTTAGCGGAGGATGGTGCCCTTGGTGGGATGCCGAAATCGCCATTCCCAGTTGATGGAATGTTGGGTGGCTTTCCAATTAGGCTTCTAGATATGATAGTAAGTGATTTTACAAGTTTTGAACGGTGCGGTGTAATGATTGACTTCAAGGAATGTGACTACAATGGGCCTATTTTTTTTATTATTTCAGGTGCGATTGTCAAAATTGTTAAAGGCGAAACGAGAAAAAATTATGCAACTTAAAGAGCTAAATGTAGAAGCAGAAAAAATGTACTCATATTCCAAGCATGTTAACAATGATTATCGCATGAGGTATGCTCGGTGTGTACTGGATCTGGATTCTATGAACAAGGAAATGTCATTATATCTTGAAGGCATCCAGCAGTACTGTCTTGACGTAAGTTTATTTTTGTTACAAATTGGAACATTTATTCAGTGATTCTGTAACTATTAATAACATTTTATAATTTTTAGATTGCTCCTGACCACGGTGCGAATCAAATGATAGTGCCTGAGCATGTTCAAGATCAATGCCGAAATGAAGCTCATCTAATTGTGGATACGTATAATACTAAACAAAACAGGAATTTACTTCACAATCCTAAGAACTTGAGTCTTATATCCCAGTTAACATCTTTGCTGCTACAAATAAAGGTACGGTACCACTAGCTCTTGGACGCTATGCAGAGTATAGGCATTTGCAACTGATTTTGCTAAAATCTGTTTCTCGTTTAATTTGATGTCATCACTGATGAAACATTTCATTTTACAGACTTTAGGCACAGGAGAGCGAAACTTGTATGAATTAAAAAGTATAAAAGATACTGTGAAGGAAGTGAAGGCATCACTTGAGGGCCGGAATGTCGTTCTCTTCCAGAACAGAGTAGAAATCCCTGTGAATCAAATTCAAGCTGGACTCTGTGGTTCATCGTATCCTTCGAAAGGGGCCTTCTAGGTAGTAATTATACATTTATAGTTATCCTGACACGATTTATCTATCACATAAGGGAATAACACATTACTCGATATGTTGTCATGTACTAAGATTTTTCTATATTGTTATGTTGAAATTCAAAGAAAGTATGCATACGTCGCTAGCATATGTGAATAGTACGCCGTGTGTTCTAAGTTATTAATTAATGATTGCATTCATTCGCTCGATTGTTGAGTTGAAAACTAAACTTTTAAAGGCTGTCAAATCAACCTCTCCATCTTCATTCGTTAATTGTATGTATAGTGAATGATACGCTGTTTAGATCACGTAGTAGGGATTTATTTTAATATACTGGACTTTTAGAGTACTCATTGAAAACCGAATCTAAGCTTGTCGGACCTGTTATCGAAACACATCCTGTAAGTACAACTGATAAACCATTGTAATGTGAATATACGTTAATTGATGTTGTATTGTAAGTTTGAATGACAGCCAACCTCGAAAAGAGTACAATAATAACGTCTTCTTGGATAAATATCTCTCAACATTTCTTAGTTAGAGTACCGTAGTCTACCGTACGGGCAGAATCCACACAATTCAAAGAACATCTCTTGGGCACGAGAGCGAACATAATGCGATACAAAAATGCAGCATAATTAATTAGAAGAGCTGTATTAAATTGTCTTGACGGCAGCTTTCCTTTGAGTGTTGATAAACTCTGCTACGATTCTTCTTTAAACTTATCAAGGTTCTTAAGCAATTCCTCTCCCATTTGAGCATCTTTAACTCTGAAGATGTAAGTTTTCACCTTCCCTTCCGTTGACGGAACAGACGCAAGTATGTTTGCTGGTTTTAAGAGCTTCATAGGCATGGATGAATTCAAAACAGTATTCATAAGTATTGTACCTAGGCTCGTGTCTGCCCGAATAACAAGCTGATGCTTTCCACTTGGTAGTTTCTTAATAAAAAGGTTCCCAATCCCAAGATCTTTGTATTTTTTGTCCTCCAGTTCAAACAATTTAACCCTGTAACACAAAGAATAGATCACAATAATAAATCGCTTTAATGACAGCGACTTATACATACACACCAATTCGTGCAGTCTTTTCATTTACAGTTACCTTTGAGTAAATACAGAATCGTCTTCTACGACAGGCTTATGATCCGGTTTGGGAGGACCTTCGTCGTCGCTGTCATCATTATTAGCGCCTGCTGCACCGTTCACAGGTGTAGACGTAGCCTGTGGCGCGGAATTAAAGTTGGAAGAAAAGCTAAACGTACTTCCGAAAGCAGGTGCTACGGGAACTACGGATTTGTTAGCAGGAGGATTTGACGCTAATCCAAAAACTGCATTAGCATCTGGTTTTGTACCAAAACTGAACGTAGGAGTGGCGAAGGAAGCAAAACTAACGCTTGGCGTTGAGGATGGCGCTGCAGATGGTATCGTAGTAGTCCTGGATATTTCTTGCGTGGCAGTTGCTGGAGAACCTTTAGCGGTTTGCCAGGGCATGCTCCCGCTGCCCCAATTAACAGAGTTCCCAGTAGTTGCACGATTGAAAGGTGATATTCCTTCGGTAGAACCAGTCGTGGAAGTATCATTCTTCGCGCTTCCAACCGCAATTCCCGAATTAGGATTGTTACTACTACTAGATGTGGATAGGGACGGAACAGTGGTAGCAGAGGTAAATGCAAAATTGTTGTTTGATTTAAGGGTGGTGCTAGAGCTGCTTACTGCACTTGATATAAAGTCAGTGAACGTTGGAACGTTGAAGGAATCAGATTTCAGTTTCTGGAAAAATTTGCCGACGTTTGAAAAATCTTTAACACTTTTTCCATTCTTGATGGAATTTCTATCATCATCCAACAGCTTCGGGTTTTTGTTTAAAATTAGTTCCATTAAGTATTCCATATAATCCATCACTATAGGGGCCAAGCAGGCGTCAGGAGCTCCTTTCACGGCCTCTTGAAGATAGGAAATGAAATCTTCGTTTAACGCAATCATTTCTTCCTTAAAACCGCCACTGCCTCCTTGGCTATTCTTTCCAGAGTCTACGTCCATATTTGCAGAATCCGTACCGTTCTTGAAACTCATGGCTTGAAAAGTGATTTAATCAATCAATCCACTGGTTGAAACGTATTCACTCTTCATTTAATTAATATCTTGTGCACGCTTGTTGTTCCCGACAACGTGATTAACGCTCAAATTCCGAGTAACTTGGAATATCTCTAACGACCAGAGAAAACTTCAGGTAGTCCTAAACAATTAAATGAAATGTTTGGTTGAAGTTGAATGCAAGCAAAATTAAAAACAATTGGAAATTCGTATATATAGTTAGCGAACCGTGGTTTTTTGACTTACGCATGGGGCAACAATTTCCCTGAATTATTACGTGCAACTTACCAAGGGATGAATTGAGAGTTTACTATTCGCACCAAATGAAACTATCGAATCATATCAAATAATGCGCAAATATTATAATAACAACACGTTCTTCGAATCCTATTGTTGCTTTATCTCTCAAGCATTTAATCTCTTGAAGTGGTTAAAATTCTTCACGCTAAATGGAACACAGTGTAGATTTCTTTTCATGTTTCATGTCCAGTGACTGGTTTTACAGTGTAAAATAAAAATATCCTCTTCACAAATGCATTCTCGAAATGCTATAGATGCAGTATAAAAGTAAAATTGGATCCATCGCCGACGATTATAGTAAGTCGGTACCATTCCAGACTGCTTGTTTTTTACACGGCCGGTAACGTTTGCCAGTTCATGCACTTAACTGTTGACTGTAGTTCAGTTAATATTGTGACAGGTTAAATCACCAAAATACTCAACGCTCTCTGCGATTATGTAATTGTGGTAAGCTGTAACATTAATTGATTCCACATGTATATATATATATATATCTTTAGCTTCAGTAAGAAGGACGAAAGATGTCAAACCAGTCAGTTGTCATGTTTGTGCTGGGTAAAATGGGTTTTGAAGTTATACATTGCATTCCCCATTCCCGTTTGCGGTTGTGTTATTGCAGTCCCAAGTTGACTACATGGTTGCAAGGAAGTAGAGTATATTTTGCACTTTCTTTAGCAAAATTTGGCGGATTCAAGCTTATGTAGGTGATTAGTTACATTAAAGGGCTTTGGCGCTACGCTAAAGAGAGGTAAGCGCCGTTAATTATACATTACATGCCTAACAGGATCTGCAAAGTATTCTAAGTATTACTTTTAGTTAAGTCTCTACTAATTCGAATGATGCAAAATCCCTCGCAGTTTAAGTTGTTATGCGAAAGAACCGAGTCCCGATACTACAGCTGAATCCTGACAAGACTGTAGAACCGATGCATTGTAAAAGTAACATAACCTTTGTATTGTAGTGCAATAATAACTGATCCTTCTAGAATAAGTCTTGCGTATCTTGACCGTAATTCATAATTCAGTTGCATTAAGCTTTCCTACCGTCAGTGTTAGTATAATAGCGGGATCTCCAATATATATACGTATAAAGGCACTATATAATATATGTAATCAAGCATTGTTGATTTTTTAGTGGGACTAAATGCGGAATGGATGCTAGGTGGCTAATGCGCATGTTTTCTCACTGTAGATGCTCACAGTAATTCAAAAAGAAAGTTCCTGTTTCTCCACACTTGTTTTCCTCTATCTATTTTATCGAAATTTTATCGGTGATACCACAAAAGCGTGATCTGAAGACCGTAGGTTAGCGGTTTCTACGCACAGCGTTCTAAATCTCTATTGTAAACAATTTTGACCTTCATGCTACGAAGGTAAAATATCTAAAGAAAGGATTCATGTATGTTAACGGATATTTCAACAATTGATGCGCTCTTAGCAGTATATATATGTACGAAGAAAAACGAGGAGGATATGAAATAGCGTAAAAGCGTTTGTTAACTGATACAAAGTTTGAGATTATAGGCAAAGATTAGTTGACTTTTTCTTCAACAGTCTAGGACTAGGACAGGGATGTAGTATGTATACATATATGCATGGCTGATTTTCTCGAGAAAGGTGTGCTGTAATTAGGAACGGGACAAACACGTTAAGATTATGAAGGAGTTGACATTGATAATTCCAGTTGAGTCCCAATTGTATTCATGGTCATGATTTCGGCAACAGTTCAGGGCAATGCTGGAACGAAATACGTCTCGAGTATTTTCTCTCCTGCTGTGTATTGTATTTGTCCAGAAATTTGAACTGGAGTCGATGCAATGTCTGGGATTTAGCTCGAGCTTCAGACTCAGCTCAGCTGCCTCTTCCCAGTTGGGGAAAAGTGAAACGGGAACGCAGAAGATGGAGCTATGATGAAGACCATGTGATGGTCGGTAGGGAAATGGGAATGGAAACTTATGGGTTTGCGCTGCTTCTAATATATTCCTTTGCATCTCTCACAAAATCAATCTCCTAGGATGGAGCAATGGGTTTTTGCTAAATTTTTAATTAAAAGTTTAGCTTGAGAAATTAAGCATGAAAATTCAAGGATTTTACTGGAATTTTAAAGCTCTTTGGCCATTTCAAACTTGCATTTTCATTACTTTATCTGCATGAAGCAGGAGCCTTCAATTATGTCCAGTATTTTGGGAAAAGAGCGATCATTGGGATGGGCTGTTTACGAAGATTCTTACCAGCTGTAATTTTTTGAAAGATGGATTTGCAGTAGGAAGTCTTCGGGAACATGAATTACTGTGGTTTTAATTTTCTCTCATGTAATCTTCGCTGGTTTTTGGCTTCTGTAGACAGTAATTGTAGAATGTGTAAGGACCAATCGATGGCGTAATTTAAGACATCCTAATGTTTTCTAAATATCATCTTTAATCCAATTTGATGGGCGTTATCGAAACATCGGACGGAGATGAAAACGATGGATGCAGCCAGCAGATTCTGTGTACCTGTTAGTTGAACTATGTTTAACTAATTTATTGTATAGTATTCCGAAGAAATTCAAGGACAAATTTAAGAGGGTCGACTAGATGTTGAGAAAGTAATGTGATAGATTAGATATTATTTTTTCTTTTGATTGGTTTCGGTTAAAATCAGTTAATTTGCATGTAAGTTCTGTTCTCTAAATTCAGTCTGCGTCAGCACAGGATTAATTGTTCTCCAGACTTACAGGTTGGTCGTAACCGAAGCATATCGGCAACTAACGAATGGCAGAAATTAATTTTGTGTAGGATTTTTTTATGAAACAAAATCGAACGTGTTCGAGGCGGGTTACTTGGTTACGATGCATAGAAAGATGTAAGCTGTATGAATGGAATATGTATAGAAAATGAAAGGTTTGAGGACGGAAGGAAGGATGCCAGGATCAAGTAAAGGAGATGACGGACAGAGCACAGGAAGGGGAAGGATAGGGACGATGATGATGAGGAGAAGTAGGTGAGAATCCAGAAGCCGTCTCATATACCATGCAGTCCATCTCATTGCATTGAGTAAGAGAGTCTTGATGAAGCCGAACAAGTAAAGTAGAATTTCTCCTTAGTTGATCCTCTAGTAAGAATTCCAATTAAATATTCAACAACCATAGAAGAGTAGGTAATAAATGTCATTTTGCCTTTTAGAAACTATCATCCAAGTCTGTCTGGTAGAGGTTTGCAGATCCGGGATATTGATTCATCTTTTGAGGATCATATTATAATTGATATTGGGAGGTTTTTGTGGAGAGCTGTTGTAAAAAACCTTGACTACCCTAATATTTTGTTATTGACTTGAGGAGTTTTGCCCAGATTCTGCACAGCTTAAGGCTAGGATACATAGTGCTAGAGCAGACACACACACACAGAATCTTGCTCATTGTGATTAGCTTCTCTCTTCTCGTGGTATCTGTGTTTCCTCTAAGGGATTTCTTTTAAGGTTTGCTTGCTATTTCTTGGGAAGTTTGCTCCTGCTTTCCTCCACTTTTTCTGACAAACCCATGATGATTACTTGATTAATACTTTCCCTGGACATGATCATTTGTGTATATTCTGGCTGGCTGGAGTGGGAAGAATAGGATTTGGTTATTATTTTCTGCAGGGAAGTACGTACTTCAACTCCTGTCGATGGGTCCATTTCACGGGATGAGACGACAGGGACAAGAGGAGTAAAGTTTGGAGAAGTAGCAGTAGTGAAACGGGGATCTGTGTTCTCTATCGGCAATTCTTCCTCCTATATTTCTTCCCCATTTCCTTTCTGACTCTTCTCGGATCATCACGCAGCGGCAAGGGAAATATATATACACACACACACACACACATTTTACTACCAGGATCAAGGAGGTGGGGAAATGTGAATGCATTTCAATTTAAAAACACTTGGGAAGGGTAGTAGGAATAGTTAATTCCGTGGAAAGTGAACTCTTTCATCATTGCTTGTAAGTCGGACTTGGTGATTAATTTACGATATTTACTAAAACTTCCTCGGAAAGAAGTACAACTGACTGTCTTCCAAGTCGAAATTGGCGAGTGTCGCATATCATGTATTTGTAGATATGGAACTGAATCCTTTGAGTAGTAGTTGAATCCTGCGTGTGTGTGAATGGAGGAATGTGTTAGAAGAGCATAATTAGCTCCAGAATTGCAAGGTTAGTCAAGGACCGAAGAAGCCCTTCCAGGTATTTGTTTACATTGCCCTTGATTCACATGTCCATGGAATTGGTCGTGTTTAAAAACCTGAGGTCCACTCCTTGATTCCGTCAGAAGAACAAGGCTATACAGGCATTTAGGATAATCAATCCATCCGTTTGTGTCTACATAGTTTTGTCTCATTCCTGCACAGCAGCAGAGGTCTAATCCACATCGGTTTCCACGCCGTCCAAGCAAATGCAAGCTGGATCAGTTATTTTATTAGTAGTTATAGTAGTGAGTGTTTAAGTAAGTACCGTCTTTCCCGATTCCAATCCAGTTGTGTTTATTGTAAGGCTGTGTAATTCGAGAAAGACTACATTGTTTACATCCTCCAGCCGAGGCGAGGGTGTAATAGGAGCATGATAAGTAGGACTACGTGTGTGTATACTGGCTTGTACAATGTTGAAGGGGCAAACCTTGGATGGATATTCTCAATTAAGCGCTGCTTTTACTGTTAACACACTTTCTTGATTGCTCCAAGTCATTCCGTAACTCTTTACCTGAAAAAGCCAGGTGTAAAATATTTTGAAATTAGCTGTACTGTAACAAGTCAGCCGGATATTTTTCATTGGTAATGTTTACACAGTGAACCAGTGGGGAGGTATGCCGGGGATAGTAATTAGCGCATAATTATAAGCATGTAGCAGAATTGAACGTGGTCATTTCATTGGGTATTAGGGTGGAGACAAAAAGTTGGAAATACGGACTTGAATGTCAAGATCCCACTAATTCAAAGGGGGATTTACAGATTAGAATAATGGAAGGAAATTATGAGTCATGGATTTAATTCGATTGTTTTTATTTTTACACTTTTAGGAATTGCGAATTCTGGTTACTGCAGTATTCAAGTGCGACCTTAATTGCAAACTACTCACCGGGTCATCTTGGCCATGAAAGCTGGGCAAATCCTTGTGACTCTTCCTAAGGGACGTTGTGCGATCTGTGTGTATGCAAAATCCCGTTTTCGCCAATTTTTTTTACCGTCGTTGAAAGGATAACATTGTTTAGGTCGGGCGGCATTTTTGGTGCTCTTTCGTTGAGTATTATTTTACTCGACTTTCGTTTTTAAGTTTTTTTTTGAATTGTGAAGTTGAAACAGTTGACTTACTACGCGAGTTGATATGTGCAATAGTGTTATTACTTTGGGAGGAGTGGCTAAAGTCAGAAGTTTTTGAACACAAATAATGTACCCTTAACACTCTTCTTGGGGTGGGGGAAACACTTTTTTTACCCTGGAACTTAAGCATGGATCTTGGAGTTTTAGCTATTGGAAAAAACTGTTATGCTGATCAATATCAACTACAATTAGACTCTTATAAACAAGAATTTCAAGACGCCCTTCACACCTATCAGGTATGGGACCTTAAATTAACTTAGATATCAATCCATACCTTTCTTTGAAATGTCAGAATGATTTACATTACATGGCTAGTCTGCCTGTCTCGTCCTGGCCTTTAAAATACAGATTGCAGTGAAACCTCGGCAGAATATAACTTCTAGGACTAAGGTCACGTTACCGAGATAGATACTACGGAGATAAAGTAGCATGTAACGGCTGGTCGGGATGCCATAAAGCTAGTTATCAGTGATCGGAAAAAACGAAAAATTTCGTTGTATAGAATTGTACATAACGATGCATAAGAGTGAGGTTTCACATTATTCCACATAGTCAAAAATAGCTACGATAGAGGTTTCGTCTTACATATGACACCGGTATCCTGGGTTCGGAAATTATGAGTATTACTAATCCTGTGTTTTGGCTTTCTTTTCCTCAGGATTTCTTCTCTAAGTTGCGTCAAGAACCAAATGTAAGTATTTCAACAGATTATTCGATCTGCATTTGAATTCAAAGTTTGGATCATATGTTAAAATGCGCAACAAATAGAATCTTGTGTAGATTCTCAATAGTATGTCAAGAGTTTGAAACGTAGTTTAAACTACTGTTATATACCGCTACTTTATCAAAGCCGAAGATAATTCCCGGGATACCTGTTTGTACAGGTATCCCGGGAAAAATTATGAGGGAGGTCATTTGCTTGAAATTACAGTTTAGGTTTAAATTTCGTAGTTTGCGCATGCAAACCCATTACTACGTTGCTATTGTAATCAAACTACACAGCATTAATGCGTGGGAAACATAATTAGATGTAGCTAAAAATGGCATCTTGCTGTTACGTCAAGGGTATATATATATACATAATTGTTTTTGGAACGTTTTTACAAGACATCTGGTTGTCATTAAAAATATTTAGTAGCGTAGGCAACTATCCCTTAGGCGGCAACACGGAGGTTTTGATAATAGCGATTTGTGCATAGCTGGTAGATGCACCTTTCTTGATTGATTTTTACGGTTGAGCTTGGTAGTGGATACCGCGTCCTTTGTTCCGCGAGCTGAAATCGTGCTAAAGTATATATACATACCGTTTGCGTACTCAGGCGCTTCTTATATTCTGCTTACCTGATCTGTTGCATGATTACCTGCAAGGTAACCCGATTTAGATATCCGAAGTAGAGTAGTCATGATTAGCAACGGTTTCATGTTATTCCTTATGTTATGAGCTGAGATGAAGATTCATCTTTAGATTTTTTAGGATCGTTTTAAGATGACAGGTTACAGCTACATAGGAAACTGACAGTAACGTTATGCCTAAAATGCGAAACTATCTTTTACAGAGTAACGATCTTCGGGAACAGTTAGACTGTGCGGAGAAGAAAATACTCAAAATAAGTGTTCAACAAGTGAGTTTAATGATAATTTTAAAAAGTTAGCACTGGCAAATTCCCTGATTATCTGTTTTAAGTTGAGGCAAAAGTATATAAGTAATGTGGTTTTCCTTTTTTTTGACAGAAACTCTTTCTAGACGGGATTCGGGAAAGGTCTCGAGTGACCCCTGCGATCGAAGTTGAAATGCGTCCACCTCAAGAAGCAATGGAAATTAAGGCTGAGGAGCCTAAGGAGAATCGAGATTCTAATCCTAATGGAGTTATAAGTTCGCATCAATACTCGCCCCCGATATCTGAGGATGAACAATCCGAACTATGTAGGTCCTTGAGTAGTACTAGTGGAGTTAGTGGGTGCGCTGATTCTATGTCCTGTTCTTCATCGGTTACAAATACCCCGATGTCAAGGTGAGCGTACTAAGCCAGAAAATAACAGAACCCGAAGGAAGTGTAAGGATATGAGAACTCTGACTTGACATTGTTGTATTTAAGTTGCATTATAACAGCATTATATTTACTTTTTAAACTTAAAGCCGTCCAAATTCCCCTGCAAACGGCGGGCATAAACCGGAAGCTATGCCGTATCCAGCGGATAGCATGGAACAGGAAGAGTTCCTTAAAAGCTTGGGATTAATTACGCACGCCAGCTTAAAGACGAAAAGTGAAACAAAACGAGTGGAGCGTAGAAGAAGGACGACAGCAAATCCAAAATATAATCGAAACGGATTCATTGATCCTAGTCATATCGTAAGTCTGCTCGTTCTATTTGCGATTGCATGTATCCCCAGCTTGGAGTATCTTTAAAATAACATAATTCTATTCTTTCCACAGGCTAAACGAAATAAGAAAATAGAAGAAGCTAATAATGACATAGCCTCTTCGCCCAAGAAAGTTACCGTTACGCCATTAGCTGTTCAAAGTCAAGGGCCTCGACTAACATGTATAATTTGTGAGCAGTTGGGTGAGTTTCAGATAGTATACTTTGAAGGTTTTACAGTACAAAAACTTTTGTAATGACGAAATATTTAATTTTATAATTTGTATGTTTTACAGGCTGCAATTTGACTTGCGAAACTTGTAGTGCACAGGTGCATTCAGATTGCATCAAAGTCTCGGGAAGTAAAGCTCCAACTCCTACTCGGTTACCGAAGTGCCCTGACTGTGTAGCTGCTGCAAATGAGGCAAGGCGATGTCCTGGAGTGAAAACGGAGGATGCTTTCCAGTTTCAACAGCCTTTAATTCCGACAACTCCCATAATCCCTGCTAACCTAAAGAGGAAATCCTTGAGCGCATCAATGAAAGATAAAATGAATTCTAATAATGATGTTAAAACCAGCCAGAAAGTATCCAAGTCCAAGAAGTTAAAGGAGGAAGGTCTTCCTGGAGTACCTGATAACGAGAAACCTTTAAAAGGAACGGCGAATTCCAAATCATCAATTGTGCGTAACCAAGATAACACTGTTAAATTAGGATCCGTTGAAGCACATAAAGGCGAGATTTGCGGGAAGCCTTCGTTCAGTAGTCCCTTCAAAACGCTCACAACTCTAACAGGGAAAAGTGTGAACGGTTCTAAGATAGTGAAACTAGCATCAATCAATTCCAGCACCCAAGCCTTTTCCAACGGTAGTAGTCAAAATCCGCTTCAAACCATGAAGAAAAAGTCTAAAATTAACGGCGTTAAAGCCAAGACATTATCCGTTACGGGGAGGGGGCCAAATGTTTCTTCCGTTGGCGGTGCAAAGGTCATCAACGCAAAAGCTAGTCCGATCATCAGCCTGAATATGAACGGAAGTGCGAGTACTTCCAAAGGAAAATCAAACTTCAAATCAGGCACTAGACTTCCTAAAGACAACGGAGACCCGGAATCCTTGAAGAAAACAATTCTAGCTTTCACAGCAGCTGCTAAAAGTGTAATGTGCGGAAATGGGCTGGCAAGGATTTCTGCAGTTAACCTACTTTCTGGAGGAAATTCTCAGTCTCCATCACTTATCATATCAGATTCAGATAAATCCGAAGACTCCGCCCCTGTTAAGCATGTGAATACAACGCCGGCGGAGGAAGAGACAATTCACAATCAAAGTTCCTCACGGCCATGTCACGAAAACATCACAATCACGAGAACAACGCTTAATTGCTCCCCTGCTACGCTAGAAATTAATTAAGAGTATTACAGGGATCGCTTTGTGAGAGTTGCGTAGCAGATACACAATGTATTTAGCAGTTACTGGAAGGCAGAGACAAACAGTTATAATGTACACATGTTAGCTGATTTTACGAATCAGCTGACAAAAAGGAGATGCTCAACCCTCGGACCTGCGCATTTTATAAATATATATATTATGTTATTTCTTGAGCAAAATATACTGAGTGTCTCGAGATGCATAATTTTAGAAGAAACTCGTAACAGAATTGGAATGGTAAAAATGGCAAAAGGGTAATCAAATCGATGATAATAATAATTGGTAGGGTATAAAAGTTGATAGGGTTGCAGTGAGCGGATGATCTGTTGCATGATAAATTGCGTAAGTCGTAGCCAGACTTGGGATTAGGTGTTTCCGGTTTGTACACTCCGTTTTTTATCCACACAGCTATAATAGTTGCTCTTCACACACGAAATTAGTAATGCAGTATGTCAGGTTTCAGGTCTGGATTCAAGAGTACAATAGAATGTTTTTTGCCTCCTTTAACTACTGTCCCTCCGCGGTGTTGTGATGTGCGTTACCTAATTGTACCTCTGCGGTGGGATGTGTCCAACCGATGGAAGTTATTTTAAGTGTACTACTACTCATGTCAGAAAACATCACAGAATAGATGCTTTCACGTAATTTTCTTGTATCGTGATCTAAACTTTAAGCACCTCCGTTACACGGAGAATATTTTCCTCAAACTTTGTACTTGTGTTATTTACTATTTCCCTACTAGTTGAAAATCAACATTGTAATGCTATCAGAATTAACTTTTAGATTCGTTGGTCAAAGTTTTGCGACGTCAGCATCAACTAACTAATGAGAACTGATGTACAAGTAAGTTAATTTTATAGTGAATCGCTTCCGTTCGTTTATTGCGTGCTCTTTATCCGTGTAGATACAATTTTCGCATAGTTCTTGAATACAAACCTATCAATCGTCTTACGGTAAACAGTTTAGTATATATATATATATATAAAATTATAACACTAATAATTAGCGTTTATTAGTCTTATATTAGTTTTATTGCAAAATACATCGCTACGTAATTTGAAAAGTTTGTGTTTACTTGTTCATGAATTGATTTGTTTTCGTATGAAACACAACGTAACGCTTCAGTCCATTTATGACACATGATTTTAATATATATATACAAAATCTTATGTCATTCTACAGCAAATTAATTAGCAACAACGCCAATGCATTCTATCCTTATTGTACGAAGCGTCATGTACATGAAGCAGGAACCGTTGCTACAAGGCTACACCTGGAACTCAAGCGACCACGTGCGTGCGCCGGACTACACATTATTTTCAGTTTACAATGCGAAAAACCCAAGTAAGAAAGCAGCGCCTAAGTTTCTCCGGCCGGTTCACACAACGGAACTACCACATTGCTTTCAAGCTCGTATTCATGACCCTTCTTTAATTAAATACAAATGTACGTGTGTACACCCTAAAAGGTTATATACCTTTAACTCTGGAGCCAAAATAATCTAACTGAAGCTAAACCCTGAACCACCACTGGTTTGTTTGCGTGAACAGCTGATCTTTTATCCTCAAGTAGTTAGCTGCGGGCAGCAGCCAATTCTCCTAAAAGATATTAAACTTTTTATATATATAATAATTATTGCCATTTGATATCAAAACGCCGCAATGTTTAAATGTCAGCAGGATTCGTTTCTTAAGGAGGTAAGTTTCAGTGTGCATTATCATTAAAAACTAATCATCCAACTTGTTCGTCTTGTTTGGTTATTAGCATGTAAGCTTTTGTACATCTCAAGGTTTTCATTACTTTCATTTTGGGCAGATCGAAAGTACAGTCATATCCTGTGATGAGGTGGAAAATCTAGACCAATTAATCAAAGAAATTGGAACTCTGGAAATCGAAGAAAATGATAAATTGTATCGCGTCATTCTTGAAGAAACAATCTTGTTTCCAGAAGGAGGAGGGCAGGTAATTTAATTTTGTTGTAACGGACTGTGACACTGAACATTTGCTAAGCTGATAAACGGACTATTTGTTTTGGTTTGATATATATATAGCCAGATGATAGAGGCAAAATAGGAGAATTGAGAGTAGTCCGTGTTATCAGAGATGGTCCAAAAGCCTTACATTATGCGATTCAAACGACCGAAAAGAATGGAAATACTAATGGTGAATCACAAAAACCATTGATTTCTGGTCAAAATGTTAAAATTCAAGTTGATTGGAACCGACGGTTCGACCATATGCAACAACACTCGGGTATATACACTTATTTCTTCGGAATACATGTTTTGTTACAATACTAGATTGGAGAGTGTTCCTGATTTTTTCTCAATATTTACATTCAAGGCCAGCATCTCATCACGGCTATAGCGGATCAAATGTTTGGGTTTGCGACAACATCATGGTACTTGGGAAAAGAGGATTCTTTCATTGAATTAGGTAAGGCTTCGTTTCGAAGACGCAATATACTTCAGAACAAGCTTGTTCCAAAACGAGTATTTGATCTGATGTAGATACAAAACAAATGACCGAACCTCAGAAGACCGAAATTGAAGATAGAGTTAACGCCCTCATTCTTGAAGGGATTGCAACCCACGTAGACGTGGTAGAATTAGACGATTCGAAGCTCAAGACGGTAATTTTAATAGATACCATGATTTGAATTCATAAACACTTCGTAATGTTAATTAATATTTCATTAGGCACGAGGACGTAATTTGCCAGCAGATGTAAAAGGAAATATAAGGATAGTGACGATGCCAGGAATTGAGTCCAATGTTTGTTGCGGAACCCACGTCACCAACCTGTGGCAGTTGCAGGTAAGCTATTGTCTACAGAAATACTCTGCTAAACTAATTATTCAGGTAAAGTACTCTTTTCAGGAGCAGTTCTTGTTAATTGCTCAGACAATCAAGTTTTGTTTAAATAAATGCGCCCGTCTTCACAAATTTCGTCAACTAGTATTTTTGTAGATACATGCTCGTACGCTTATAATTGTTGAACATTCGGGCATCTTTTCGATGTTAGAAACGCTAACATTGGCATGTCTTGTCTCGAATGGTGTACGAGGTTCGTTCCAAACGTTGCGGTGTAGTTAAAAGGTGGTTGTGATTCAAAATTACGAATTTTAATTTTTGTGGTGTATGAGAAGTTATAAATTGAAATCCTTTTAGCAGCTTGTAACAGTATGGAGTTTGTTAATGTAGCCTTTAATGTAATTTCTCTATTATGATTTCAGCAAGTTAAACTGCTGCACACCATACCGAAGAAAGGGAAACTCCAGCTGTATTTCGTTGTCGGTAACCGGGTATCCAAACGGTTTTACGAAATGTTCAAACGAGAGTTAGAGTTGGGAAAGATTTTAAAGTTAGTGAGGTTTTTAATATTGTGAGCCGAATCGTATATCGGTCATTCTGAATCTGATTTGTGGAATTGAAATATGCTTCGTTTTTCATTTTAGAACAAATCCTAATGATTTCCCTATTGCTTGTGAAAAGCTAAACGCGACCCTCAAAGCCACTCGGAAGGTAAATATGTTGTATTGTTCAATCCGTTAATATCCGGTCTATATCAGTGTAAACAGGCTCATTCATGAATGTATATTTTACTAACACTACTCTTTCTCTCGTTTTCAGAATCTTCTTGGACTAACCAAGGAGATGGTGGAAATCGAAGCTGCCGAGTTTTTGAAAAATATCAACGATTCGACAATATTCTACCATTTTCACAGGTAAAAATCAACATTCTAGCCTTCGTATTACATGATGGGAGTGTCATACTTATTCATGTTATACTTTGACAGAGAAAACGTTGATCCGGAATATGCCCCTATTTTCCTACGAGAAATCAAATCAGTGGTTAGAATCCTCTATCTTATCTTCCAGTGCAGTTTTCTTACAAAAACTACTGATCACTTTATACGTATCCCTACAGGTCAGCAAAGTATTATTTTTAACCTTCAAATTTGAGTCGACGTCGGGAATTATTTACCTAATCAAAGGAGAAAACACTATTGAGGAAAACGTTTTTGAAAGTGCATGCGAACAAGTTTCCGCCCTACTTGATGGAAAAGGTAGCCGCCGGATTAACCAATTTCAAGCAAAAATATCAAAATGTAATGCTATTCAGAAAGCTGCGAAACTCATAGAGAATCTTTGTAGCTCTTGAAAAAAGATTAGTGCAAAGCTTTCAAGTAAAATAAAGAAGGTAAGCATTTGTGAATCTTAAAAATGCATTCATAGTCTTACATTTCCGTCCTGTTGCTAACAACAGAATTTATAAAGCCATTTAGTTTGCAGTACGACCTACTAGCTGATTAGTATTAATGGATTTTGCCCCGGCAGCAGTCCTGGTCCTGGGATGGAGGTAGAGCTGAATCTGAGACTGTTTTCATCTTACAAGCCTCAAAGCAAGGTTGTACGTTTGGTGTAAATCAGGCTCTAATTTGTTGTACGGGATTAAGCGTCATGTATAATTTGGACACAGCTACAAAGAGGAAATGTGTTATGAAAGATGATTCGGCCATGAATTTAGATTAACCTTGAAACCAATTGAAGAATTCAGACTAAGATCAAGAACTAGAAACTACACGCATCCCTACCGTAACACCCGCTACCGTGAATAGAGATCTCTGTCTACACACACGTGTCACGAAAGTCATATAGGCTTTTGCACCGGGAATTGGGAAATGTATTTTTACTCCTGGAGAAGAAAATCCACGAGACCCTTGTGCAGTATAACACACGGGCATTTTTTTCGACGGGCTTGAAAAGAATGCCTTCACGTTGTTTTCTATTGAGCGACACTCCGTGAGCATCATCGTCGTAGCAGTGCAAAAATTGTGCTGCTTGCTCTATTCATGGCATGTACGGTGCCGAATTGTGCTTACTTATACTATAATCCTCCTAGCTGCTATACTATTGTTACTATGAGTCCAAACAGCTTCGCTAGGTTAAGTTAGAGAGATTTGAACAAGTTGTGAGTTCTAGTCCCAAGGAGATTGTTCTTAAACACGCATGAGGTTCCCTGGGAGTGTGTATTTATCATGAATACTTTGCTGTACAAGCTAGACTAGCAGCTATATAATACAAGCCAAGGTGGATGGATACTTTAAGTTCTGCCTTTGGAGTTAGCTATTTAATAATAATATCCAGCAGGGAGTAGGTGAATCTGCGGAGCAAATTCGCAACTGCTGAGTTGACGGAACGCAAAGAGTTCAGAGTGAGTGAGAGTGCCACTCACAGTCCTTGAGTTACTCGAGATCTACAACTTACTGCTAAACTACTTTCTGGTAAACCGACCGGAGATATACATCATCAGTGTTCCTGGAACTTCATCGACCGCATCATGTGATCCAAACATTGGCGTTAAAACTGCAGCGTTCTGAACGTCAATAACTGCAGAGATAATCAAAGTTCGTAGCCTTGTTCCAGGGCAAAACCTTGGCTGCACTCGTCTAGTCAATCGAAGCTTTTCAGAACTGTGGAAAGTAAGTTTTTCCGTTTGTACTCAATACACTCCCCGTTCACCCTTGAGAAAAGTCTCAATGTACTCGCTGTTGACAATTCCCATTCATTTTACCCCAAAAGGTCTCGTGATATTAATAGCTGGCAATATCGCAATCAGCTTTCCGGTCTACTACTATTCGGTTATTTCTAGATGATAGGTCGAATCCAGAGAAAAAACAACTTCTGTACAATCGTTGATGATGCTGTTGAAGAAGTTTATTATCTGTATATATAACCTTTAGTACGATCAGGTTTCACTAGTCACTAGTGCTACATGTGCTACAATGCGCTTCGTACAGGTCTATACTATTGGACTTTTCCAAAGATTATGTGGGTTCATAAAAGCCGTTGTATTATATAGACAGATATGCAAGGAATTAGTAGGCTGGACGAAGTAAACATCAACAAAACAGTTTGATACAAGGTGAACAGATTTTTGCACTGCCTCGGGCAAAAATGTTTTTATGCAGGAGCTGTAGGACGATATATTTATGCGAAAACCACGTGCTCACATGTTGGAGAGATATGCTTGAGTTTTTGCACGTGTAGGAGAGTAGAGTTTTTGTTACATAGAGTAAAGATTGAGTTTTAGGAAGGATTTTAGCGCAGATAATCTGACTGAGCAATTATACGATATCTATTCAAGTACCTTAATATTTTGTATTCGGTCGTATTTAATAAATGTTTCTGTATCAATAGGAATTGCTAGATATTTTAATCATTTTTGTTATTTAAATTAAAAATAGCTCAAAAATATTTTAGTTACGAAAAACGGATTTAACTTAAGGTTATCCTGATGAATATTTATTGTTATTTTCAGCAAGCTACCTCAACGTGCTCCGGAATCGTTTCGTGAGGGCGGCGCGGTTCCCTAGAAAGAAAGGCTTTTGCCGTCATACACGGTATTACAACACGGATAATGGCGTTCGTGCGGAGAATATTTCGCACATATCCTTTGGTATCCAATTGTGTGATTTATGGAGGCTTGTATGTTACTGCAGAATTCTCTCAACAAACATTCCTTCGTAAATATCTTGTAAGTTTGAAAACTTTTTAAGATTTGCTTTACTAGTATATTATTGCCATATAGCCGAAACTTTTTAGTAATTTGTTTTACGAATTTGTCGCATGTTGCAACTAAACTTAGCTTCTCTATTAACGTTTTCAGAAACCAGCAAACGAACCTGCCAAACCTTATGATACTGACACTTTGAAGAACTATGCAATTGTTGGAACTTTTGGTATTTCTCCCGTATTGTATTACTGGTTAGCCATGCAAGGAATAACTCAATGCTACTTGTTATAAAATAGGTTGATTTCGGTTCTCCAATACTTTGTTTCTCGAACAGGTACAAATGGATGGATGGCAAGTTTGTGGGAACGACAGCTAAGATTGTCGTGCGGAAATGTTTGATGGACCAAATCCTTATGACTCCAAACATTTTGGCCATATTTTATGTAGGAATGAGTATTCTTGAAGGAAAGGAAAATTACTTCTCTGAACTCAAGGAGAAGTTTGTTCCGACGTACATCGTAAGTCTTGTATCATAGCCTTTGAATGCATATCTAGTAAAATTTCTGTTTCTTTATTCAGGAATGTTATATTGTTATATTTCGTAGGCTAATTCCTGCTTCTGGGTACCTATACAAGCCACAAACTTCACATTCATTCCACCTAACCTTAGGATAGTTTACATCGGTGTGTGTACACTTGTTTGGGTCAACATACTCTGCTGGTTTAAGAGACAAGGTCAAGAAGAAGAGGCTCCGTCCAAGTAGGCTTCCGTTTAAAATGGTTGAGCAGCGCTGATGCAAAGAGAAGATAATTAATCCAAGCCAACCAACTCAGCCGACATCACGTGTTCCGATTTGTGCAGAATATTAAATGCTTTAAAATTACTGAAACTTTTAGGGAGTTTATGTGCTAGAGTATTATGTTCAGGTTTTGAAAGGGTGCTATACTAAAGGTTTAAAACGAATCACATTCTATGTAGATTCAGGAATAATGAGATGACATTAGTCTAAATCAGAGCAGAGCAGAGTGCAGGCGAATCATTATAAGGCGAATGGTTATGTCCCAGGACTGATTTACAGTGTTGGATGTAAGACATCTGAAATAGTTTAAAGAGATTTTTAGTGTAAATGAGAAATGAGCGAGGAATTTTAAATCATATAATCTAGAGCTTGGAACTAGTACATTTTGTCATGTACAGCTTTTTACATCCGTCTGAAACCAAGAGGGTTAAGCACGTCCACAAAAGCGCTGCTGGACGGTGTCGATCATCTTTTAATAATACTTGCTTGGTATAAGTGAAACGATTAATTAAGTTGTACATTATTCGTAAAGATGAATACCCAATTCTAATTAATTAAGTATTTTTCTGAGACGAGGCAAGGTTTACCGCAAATTAACTTTAAAGATATATATATATATATATATATATGTATATGAGAATACAATAAATTTGAATAAGAAACCGTTAGCACAGTTACGATGCTCGTTAGCATTTTAGCATTAGATAAAGTTTTTTATTGATCACATGGATGATAATATTTCATATAACAGATACAACGCTGATATAAATTAAAAGTTGAGAACGGCAGCATTGACGGGTCTTATGTGGTGAGTTATTTGAAGTTCAAAAGCTGTCTGGTACATGGTACGGAAGATCATTGCTAAAATTCTTGGAATATGATATAATATTTGTAAACGCAGAGTAGCAGCAGTCATCCAGCTATTCAGGAACGACGAAGGATATTATTGAGCGAACGGGCAGGAGAATTCTAATTCCTGGTATTTTTCGTTCTAAGAGCACATGTAATTGAACGAAAGTTTGGCTGGTCCCCTAGTGAGACAAGTATTTGCTTGAGAACCTTTTACCTTCCTCGCCGTTGAAAATATTCGTCACAGCGTCGGAGCAGAAGGAATAATTTACCTCCGGAATGCTTCAGTTAGGGCTTTGGTGGGAAGTTTAGAGGATACCATTATGCCTAATAACTCCATCGCTGATATAGCAAATAAGATTTGAGAGATGTTGGGACGCAGAGTTTTTCCACGTCATCACTCTCAACCAATCTTCGAACTGCCATCCTGGCAAGATGCATTAACGACGGCAATTCTTGATTAGTTTCAAAGAATTTCAGTTTGAATTGTTCAGTCCTAAAAACCATTTCGAAATTAATATTCCCACTTCCAATATAACTGTTTTGGTAGTAATAGATAGATGTATGTACAAGAAAATTGGCGTACCCGACGGCAACACATCGTCCTGAGGGAGAGTACACGCAACACAGGGTTGACTCGGATTCAGTAGCGATTCCCTCGGGGTCCACATCTCCCATCAGATTCCAAAAGCGTATGAGACTACAGGAAGAAAAATACAGAATGACGCTAGTACATCAATGTTGTTTTAAGAGAGGGATTGACGTACACAAGGAATTATCACGTTGCTTAATTACTTGTCATCCGATGTCGTAACGACGTTCGTACCGCTGCTCGAGAAAGATACTCCCCGAACCCAGACGCTATTGGCGCCAGATGCGTAAATCAAATTTGGCACAGGATACATGTGGAATAGGGTTCTGAGTCGTTTCCCAGTGTAAGGATCCCAAAGAATCACCTGTGTGTCCCAAGATGAAGTTGCCAAAATAGCACCGTCCGGACTGAAGCAACAGCATGACACATTATTCAAGTGCCCAACCAGTCTGTTAAGCAATTTGTACGTTGTCATATTCCACACTCCAACCTGAAGGAAATTCAAAGGGGTGAAACATGAAGTTGACAAAACGTTTTGTACATGTCAGTAGCTTTTTTTAGATGATCTAATATTACTATCTGCATTAGCTACATATATTAACATTTACAGGCTACTTACAGTTTTGTCATCTCCAGCAGAAGCCAAATATCGACTTGTCGGAGACCATGAAACGGAAGCAACGGGTCCTTTATGATAAACGAACGTCTTGAACATATTTCCATAATCATTTAAGTCCCACCCCTACGAAAGAGTATACAAACCATATTAATTGCGGGTAACGTCAACGAGCACGTAATTTTAAGTACAAAGGCTCTTAAGATTCTAAAACTAGAAACAGAATGGCTCGGTATTCGCTAGTACCTTCAGCGTTCCGTCAAGTGATGCCGATATCAGTCGAAGGGAATTGTCCGGGGCGAAACTCAAATCTCTGACGGCTTCGGTATGGTCCATAAGCTCTAGGAGAAGACGTCCACTTTCTCCGTCCCATATTCGGATCCGTCCGTTACTATGTCCAGTTGCAAGAACAAGAGCGTTGCTAAAGTCGAAACGTTTCCACTGCTTGGAGGTATTTGTTTGGGAAAGTGCTTCCTTTTGTCGATCAATGTAGCGTCCTTTACCGAATGCCACAGACAAGACCGGAAATCCACATTCTATCGTCACACAATTTCTCTCAGTCTGCTCAGCTCCTTTGTGGGATTCTTGTATTCCTCGCGGGGAGAACTTACTCGTCGCCCTGAAAAGTATTTCATAATTAGGAAGTCTGAGAACTCTCATCCTATGAATTCTTTTGTATTTACCGAGTTATTAGGATTACTTACAGACAATTATTCTTCGAGTCCCATGGGATCAAAATAACTTGTTGGGGGCTTGAGATCCAGGCTAAACGAGATTCATCTGGTGCAAAAGCGACATGCCACTGCAATCCGCGAACTACTTTTCCCCAATAGGATTCATTATACACGTCGTCTCCAAGCGGCCGCTGTAACTCTCCGATTTTTCTCGCCGATCCTAAAATCACAATCATGTATTAGTTTATTGCAAAAACTTAAGCTGCTGTCCTCCGCAGAGCTGTTTATTTACATCCTTCCACCAACTTCATCAAATGCCAGGAAGCCACAGCTTATCCCCTTGAAATTTCCTCTTAACCTATTCCGTAATGAGAATGAATCCCGCAGCATATAATGTGGTTGTTTCAAGACGACGGAAACTTGCTTATAAAGCAAACCCATTTCCCAGCCTGAACCCTGAATCCTAATAAAATGATGTCGTATTCGACAGGAAGTTACAGAAAAGACAGGAATTTTGTTAGGGTAGTGTATAATGTTTAATAAATGATTTTTGTTTACTACTCAATGAACGTTTTTCTCATTGAGGTGAAACCGGATGACACACCTAAGTAATCCACGGAACACGGACACCAGAGCCGGGGTTGGGTTCTGTCGGACTTTTTCTCTCCCGGACAGGACGCGGATAAATTCCATCCATTAAAATTCTTGAAGGAATTGAAAAGCATTACACTAAAAAACAGAGTCTAAACACTCCAGCCGTCACCACGACACAATATCTGAGGACCCTTCCTGATCACGTCACTTCAAATTTTAGGGGCTACTCAAAGAATTTCTTTTGAAAAAGTTAAAACATCTTTGGCGTGTTGAAAGCCACCAACCAAATTTAAAAAGCAATGCATCTGTCGGTGCTATGCTTTTTAAAAGGAGCGTCTAAGTTTGCACATCAATTTACTATAACTATATATTAAAACTTTCCACAATTTTTTGCCCCAACAATTAAAATTGTAATACGGATGGGATGAATGAACGATATGTACTACAGATTTCCTCTTCCTCTTCCCAGTAAATCTTGCCTCTTCTAAATCCAGTTTTCTGCGCTCCAGCCCGAAGAGACAAAGCATAAAAAATAGCCTCCAGCAAACCAGAACTACACAGAACGTCTCAGCTGTTGCTGTTTCCGAGATAAACTGTCCAGCCCGTCTCCTCGAACTCTCAGTTATCATTACATTTTAACTATCCAACCTTCCTGTATGAGCTGATCACAGAATCCGTTCCTCGGTCGGAAAGAAGGAGGGAATCTTAGTTAACCCCTCTGACTTTGTACTGTCTCTGTGTTGGACATGAGCGAAGTATTTCATGCAAACATAAAGATGCTAATTACAGTCCTAGTATTCCCATTGTTCGTATTCTATAGCACAAGGCCCATAGGTAGCTCTATTTATAACGTTAAGAGCTGGAAAAAGAAGAATCTTAATCTGATTATATTGTCTCTGTAGTTTCCAAGTATTTGTTGATGGAAAAAGTGGGATTTTCAATCCCTTGTATATTATTCGTTAAAACCTATAACCTTTTTAAAATAATCCTCCAACGGCTTTTTTCTCAGGGAAAATATCCTCTGCTACCTAGAAGGCAGGAAGGGTTTCGTCTTACTCGGTCTAGGAAGCAAAGCTTCCATAGATTTCTTAAACTCTAGATTATACACTGTAACTTGAGCTTATCGTTTTAGATTATTTAACTGCTATTTACCGGATAGAATATAGCATAGCTTGTGAAACAGGAGTCGAATTTCAGTCATTTCCTACGCTTCACAGTGATTGTAGAGTCAGTGGAGTTGATCTCTTTCATTTACTACCTCATTGTTGATGGTTCTAATTTTCTAATGAGTATGTGTAATTTAACTTCTCAAAAATCACTCCACTGTCTTTAGTCTACTCAACTCTTGTTGATAGACACAGCAAATATTTTAAATCTAATTACTTCTCCTCCGTCTGCTACCATCATGAATATTAGAGCAAAAATGATGATATATATAGTGCTAATTTGAAGTAGAATACATGCATAAAACCCGGTATCAACAACTGCGTTTCTGTTTAACCTTGAAACTTTTATGAGTTCATCTAATTTTGTCCAAGTTGAGCAATACTTTAAGACATATGTTATTAAAGATGCATGGTCGCTTTTATGGCACTGATGGCACCACAAAAACCGGCATCAGATTCTCAAGTTGGCGAACTAGCCGTAGCCTACAACATATGTATAATTAATTCCAAGCATGCTCGTTTCATTAGCAGCTTTTATTACGATTGTACTATATTTCTACAGACCTTGATTCTCTCTTTGTACCCTGCTAAGTTTGCCGAAAGGTTCTAGTTAAAGGCGCCCTTGGTGCGGAGGCATGTCCGTCTACAGAATGCACCAGGGAGATTCTGGTGGTAAAATTCCCGGGTGATGAAACAATATAAACTTTGACTCCTTAAACTAAACTTCAGCTATAGGAAAGCAAAAGATAGGGGGTTTCTAATCGTCTTCTACTTCTATACCCCGCCCGGGTATCTACCGACAACTTGGACTGAGACTTGTAGTGAAACGCTTAAGAAACTCTGGTCTGCAGCTGCTAAACTTGCAAAAAGAATGCTGTAGCGCAACGGTAGCACTTTGTCAGATTGCTCAATGGAAGGGATGGGTTGGAAGGATGTAAACAAATCAAATGTCTTTTGGACCGAACAAAATCCTAAGTACACAAAGCGGTGTCGGCCAGAACGACCATACACACGACCTAGAAATGCAAGGATGAGAAAGTAAAATGAGAAAACTTACGTATTTCTTCCAGTGTCTTGTGAAGAAAACTTGCCATTAATTGCCCAAAAGAATTACACCAAGCACAGGATGAACACAAAAACTTATTGTTTCCTGTTAAAGTCTTCAACTTTGTCTTTACTAGTTTCTCCGCAAAAGGCCAATAAGCTCGCTACGCTTTGGAGAGAGGAAACATTCTCCAGAAAATTTGCCCGACGGTTTAATAATTGCTTCAGTTGAATTCACTTGCTTTGCTTCACCTGCTTCCAATAAGGTTTCCCCTACAAATGAAAACAATAATGGAAAATTTCGCCATTTATTTGATCATCTTACATCAGTAAAAACTGTTTACTAGCTCTGTAAATCAGCTGTGATTCTGTGATTTACTGTAATGAGCGATAGCCACGACGTATATTATGGTAAGATTCCATTTCCATGCCATCCAAGCCAATTCATCAAGAAAGATCAAACAAGCCGAATTACAGAGGTGCTGACTAATGGTTTTTAAACGTATTAAATACTCCAGACCAAGAAAATTCGAGTCCAGAGACGATTGGGATGGAAAATGGAAACTTCCACGCATTACAACTATAATGCTGGAAAAGCGCGCGGGTTGCTTATGGCATAAAAACTAGCCGCGCTCAGAGTCAAGCCAACTTTGTTCGTTCGTACCTAAACTCAACGTCATTTTACCATGATATTATACATGCGTCGAATATGTATGATGAATTTATCATTGGTTTTATTATATACGGGTAAAATTTGTGGAATTACTGCTACCATAAGGGTTGGGTTCGATATAAGCATACAAGATTTAACCGGATTCTGGTTCAGTAAGACTCAATATTCATGCTTTTGTAAAGCATTGGATAAGTTCCTCAGATCGGAGCAGCGCATACTAAACACGCGCAGCGCGAACTACAGCAGAAAGCATTGGGAAATTGGAACTTTTTGGGACTCTGGAAGAAGGCTTTGCTAGACGAGAAACGGTCTAAATCCTGAAAGCGTTTTTTTGAAGTTTAAATTTACGTCTACGTTGATATAATTACTAACGCGACTTAACGTGGTGTAACTACATACAAGACTCACCTGCTCAGATTACGAGGGACTGTAGCACTGCTCTGAATTATATGTTTGATTGCGATTGCTATTGACACTGGCAGTAGTTGCACTTCAAACACATCTGCTGGACACCGTACGTCGGTGATGCAGTGAAACTGGAACTTAAATTCTCAAAGATATTATACTAACTAGTTTGAAGTTGAGTTAAACTGTGGGTCGTACAAATTACTTTTTTGACTGAAACTATAAATGCAGTCCTTGCTCAGTTTGAATTGATGAAATTTTAATTGAATTATTAGTCTGTCTGCCAGATAAGATTATTGTTTAAGATTTGAGAACTGCTGATTACATGTTTGGAAATTGGCGAATATTGTTATTTAATTGTACGCAAGTATAAATAATTATTGCCAGAGTGAGAGAAACAATGGAATGTGGATAGGAGAGCAGACAGACTACTTGCGATATCTTAAATATATCCGAACTGACTGAGGGCGTGCAAAGTTGAGACACGGGATTAAAAAGGAATCATAAAATGTGCAAGAGCTAAGAGTAGGAAACCAGAGTTTATAGTGTACGTGAAATATTGTTTTCTTTCCTATCTCTGGTCTGTGAGAGGAGCTAGTTTCCCTCATGTGATTTGCAAGGGGGTAGAAGAGCTGGGGACGAGGGAACCGATTCGGATTCTGTACCATGTAGCGTCATCGCGATTCTCAATGAGCTTGCAGGAGCTTTGGCTGGATTTGTGCATACGTCAGACGGGGGCGGGTTATTGGTCGATAGTGTGTTGTTCGGGTAACAAGAAGTTACCTTGGGCAGTATATACTGTATAGGCTGACTGGAAGTGGTGATAGTACGGCTGCATGTTTGGTGTGGGAGGGTTGCGAATATGTGTGTACTGCAGCAGACAATAAAAACCCGAACGTTTCCGATTCAGCTCTAGCTAGTACATTCGGATTGTCTTGGCAGTTTTTAGCTCTCCCGCAGTTTGCCAACTTTCTCTCTGTAGAATCCCAAAAACGTGCCCACTACTTGGTCTGCCCTACTGCAGCAGTTGCATCTTTTTCGGAGTCAGTGTACATTAGTTCCGTTTGTTCTAAATTGCTATGGAATACAAATGTATTGCTGACTGTTGGAAAAACAGGAAGAAGCAGATGAGCGTTTTTGAAAAAGGTTGGGTAAATCGTGCAGAGAAACTATCGTCAGGTGTGTTGGTTTCTGCCATGATGTCGTAAATATTCGTTTGGAAAGCAGGGGGTAGAGTAGATTTTGATTTGGAGGAAATTAGTAACGAAATGATAAGTAGATTTTAATATTGGATTTTATTCTTTGCGTATTTTAAGTTTGATATAAAACGTGACAGGTGTTCGTAGCAAGGTATATAAAATATGCAAAAACTAAAAAATCATACTATAATAATACTATGTAATGCTATTTGATATCACTCATATTCCGTGCTCTTCCATATATAGCAAATAAGAATACTTGTTGGAAGATTCATTGGTTCTTCAGTCACCTCGGTGTTGCAGTAGCAGGCGGACAGGTAGGGCAGACACTCAAAGGGGGAAAGCAAACAGATTTCGATTGGAGAAAGACAAGTTTATTATGGAAATATTTGGAGAGCTAACGCTTGAAAAACGTTTTTCGGTAGCGTCCAATATGTTAGACACCTCCGATGTAGTGCTTATTGTGAAGACGTATGAGAAAGTAGTTAGAGATGAGACCTTTTAGAGCGTACATTCAGATTCAGGCATGCTTATCTAGTTATTAACAGATGCGATAATATGCATTTACATACAAATAAAATTGCAACAACGAAATAGTATAAAAATGCTAAATTAACTGGGTTCAATAAATGACTCGCTGAATATTGGAGAACAGCTGGTTATCTGGGGTGGAATTGACCCAAAGGATGGATCACTACAGGTCAATAATAATCTTTGTCGCTCACAACAATAAGCCCTAGCGGAAATACGGTGCATACTACTAATGCGCCAGGGAGAGCTCATCATTGCTTGCTGACACGCTGTAAGGTTCAGGTCTGACCTAAAACGTGGCCATCATGGGATCGCTTTCCCTGCTAATTGTGGAATGCGGTACGGGCGAATAGGAGGATCCGGCATCGGATGAGGAGCTTTCTAATTTGTCTAAAATATTTTTAGGCTGCCTTGAAAATCCCAAGGAGTCGTTTGGAATAGCTAATGCTTCGTGACGGTGAGAGAATGAGCGGGAAGGTGGGTTAATGTCTGCAAAATCACGGAAGTTTGCGAAAAAGTCCCCGCCGCCGTGCCCGTGAGCTGGTACTCTATACCCTTCCGGAGCGGAGTGACCGTTACCGGGGTAGTAATCGTCATCGTGGTCTGCGTGGTAGGCACCGCCGTGTCCTCCACCGCCTCCGTAACCGTCATCGTCATCCCCGTAATAAGTACCCCCGCGAACAACTTCGAAGTTTCCTGAACCTAATAAATTATTATCTTGGTAATGATCGTGACTTTCTGCAGAGTAAATACTGGGGCCGCTTCCGCGACTGGGTGGTGGGGGTGGGCCTGGTGGAGAATATTTTGGACTGAAACTCGGATGGTATCGAGATGGCGCGCGGTTGGCTGCTGGTCCAGGGAAAAGAGGTGGGCGGGAGGGCGGATTGTTTCCAAAAGGTCCTACAAGATAAGGTGCTGGGGCTGGAAAGCTAGGGAAAAATCGCTGCTCTCCTCCATCAGTGTCCAAGAAAGTTACGTTTCCGGAAGCGCCGTGAGTGTGAGGCTCGTCGTGTTCATGATCCTGCTCGTTCTTGTAAGTGTCAAAGACCAAGAAGGGGGAGGAGGTAAGCTCCCAATAAGTATCTGTTTCAGATGCAGCTGGATTCAAATCCTCCTTTTCTAGGTAACTTTCCATCGTGTCTTTTTGTTCTGAGGTGGATGGCTTCACTTCCTTAGGGGTTGAACGCTTGAAGCGCATCGAGTGATGATGGTATGGATCGAAGGACTTTGGAGGGCGATAACTCTCATAGCTTCCGGCTCCAGAATTGTCCTGAAATAACGAAAAGTTCTTTACATGATATCGAGATGTTGAACTTTATATTTAGAGAATACCATAAGCAGGGAATAGAGAGGGCGCTGCTGGCGCTTATATGTAAAAGAATCACGGTGTAGGATTTTGGTTAGAGGAAAGTTTGAAAGTTGATTCTGGCCACCACACCATTTGTGTGACACTTCAAGGGGACTTTACGCACTGAGCTGACGCAAAGATGAGTAATATGAGTAATATTTAATGGGGTTAAAGCCCATTATGAATCATACGACAATCTTCTTGAAGCCCTTCAGTTGCATAACCCAGCAGCCAGTCAGACAGCATAATAATGATCCAAGTTATTTTATCTTGTGGGAATTTTCACCTTAACTCTAAACAGGATCAATTAGCAAACTATATGTAGTAATTCTCATATATGTGCGCAATTTGTAATTTCTCCTTGTCTTTTACAGCTTTGCTTCTTACACGTTCTAGCCTCCATGTCCTTTCCCACACTTCAAACAATATTCGCTTATCAGGTAATTTGAACTTGACTTTTCTGCATTAATATTCTGGGAAAAGTTTTACTATGTCAGCTAACGGACGTGCTAACTAACTAGAGATTGCATTGTCTTTTTCTGGAGGCATGCTAACTAAATACACTGACTTTTCGAAACGAAGTAAGGAACTAAGTGTACAATAAGAAGGATGATTTTCTCTCTTTGCGTCATTTTTTATGAGACGTTGCAATATTTTATGAAGCGTTTAAGTGTTTCCTTGTTGTAAATTGATTGCAATTATTGCCCTTGTTTGTAAATAGGACACATTCTTAACACGAATGCTGAGAGAAGATGCTCAACGCTGCGCTCTCTTCACACAGAAGGGTGGTCATTGGCGAAGAAGCGCGAGGAAGGCCCAGAGGCGCTTAGGTAAGAGCGCAGAACTTCTAGTCAAAGTACTTGGGTTTTTCATTGCAAAATCTTAGAAGGGTTCGTGGATGGAGGAAAGGTGATACTAATTCCCGGGGAAGGTTTTTATTTTGCGCGTGATTAAATATTTGACTCTTGAAATTCGTTAAAAGTTAAAGTTAACCAAGAGGAAAATTTTAATGCACGCTTGTCCGCTTCAAGGGAATCTACTGCAATATTTTCGCGCTTCTTGACTCCTTGATGACAAAGATTTCGAAAGGTTTCACCGCTTACGGATCCTTAACTCTGAAGATTTTTCTTCAAAGCGGCCATGTAACTTTCATTAGAACTACAGCGTTCCTCACTAATACTAGCATTGATTGCTGCTTTTGACCATAAGCTAAGAATATCACTTTTGACGCGTTAGCCAATAGAATGTTCCGCTAATTACTGCACAAAGTTTGTAATAATATTTTCCATTCTCAGCAAAATGAACTCACGCAAGAAGAATTAATCTCCTCTCGTTAAGGAAGAATCATATTTAAGGAATGCTCAAGTTAATGCTACACCCTATACTCCCTTCTGTGAAAATGATATAATACTATTAATAAATGGGATGATTGGGAAGAGCAAGCCATAGTTTTCAATCACTGAAAATATAGAGACTGGGTGAAGAAGAATAGTGTTACAAAAATGTAGACTGCTGGGTGAAATCTGTTACACTCTGTGTTACAAGGAAGGCTCTCTTGGGAGAGCGGCCTTCTCTACAAAGGTGCGTTTTGTTGAATTGGTCTGGTTGATTGGTCTGTTAAGATGAAAAGGAGTAATGGTTTGATGCACATGCAAGGAAAAGATTAGTTTTGAAGAGGCTGAAAGTGAAATCTGCAAAAGGCAAGGCAGAGCGTAGTCAGAATGCGCAGGCAGTCTCGTTACGTCATTTCTGACGTGGGGTGTACATAGTAGAGTGCTCTCAAAGAATTGCACAATCTTTTTCATCACTCGCCCTCTTCTTCCTAATTCCTCGAAACAAGACAAGACGAGTGCGGAAAACCAGTGATAATCTCTACATGGCAGATTTGTTTTTCGTTCTAAAAAACTAGGAGCATAAAACCCCCATCATTTATCATACATGAAGAGAAATGAAGAAGAGGTGTGTCAAAAGCTTATCAAACTGTCAGAGAGGTGAGGGGGGCGGTGTCATAATTTGAAAAAAACTTAACCCGTAGGGCATTAATTCTATTCAAAATATAACTTTCTCCGTCGATGCGAAAATTTGCATGAGGAGAAGCTCAGGGAGAAATTGTTTTTAAAAATCCAAAAACCCACCTGATGATGACTAGAGGATTCCATATCCGGGGATGGAGCGTAGAAGACTGGAGGTCCTGGAGGGAGTTTCTCAGGTCGGGTCTTCTTGTTGGATATTTTAAGGACGATGGGCTTCTTGGGTTGGTAATTGTGTGGCGGCTTGCCTCCACCGTAGTTTGACGGACTGCCTAAAGGTTCCCTGTGCTTGTATTGCTGGGGATAAGGTGGTGGGGATGGTCTGTCTTGGTAAGGCTGGTAGAGACCTCTGTGAGGGTAGGCTGGTGGTGGTGGAGGTCCACGTCCGTGATGTTTGGCAGGCTCTGGGCCTCCAAGATATGAGGGTGGACCGCGTGATTGTTCCATGCTTTCCGCTGACGAATGTTCGTCATAAGTCGGATGAGATGATGCGCTAGCATGAGGTCTTGATGGGGCTGATTGAGGTCCTGGACGGCTTGGACCTGGAGGTCCGTAGTAATCTTCTTCAGAGGATCCCGGCCCGTGTGGGAAAGGACCAGGACCTGAAGGTCCTGGCGGTCCTGGGCGTGATCCTCCTAAAATTGCGAATAGAGATTAATATCGTATGTATTGCTAAACAATCAGTTAGATTTTACCGGAGCACTGTCTTTTCTTTTTTCCAAGTCTTAAATGTGATCGAATTCATGGTATTTCAGAAGGTCGGAGCCCTTCGCGTTTGAATTGAAGAGGAGTGAAGAAACTGGATGTATGTACCGTGAGATTGAGGCGGCCCTGGATATCTTTGGCTTTGAACATGAGAGTTTGCTCGATGCGGGTAAGAGTCTTTTCCTGATCCGCGCTCACCACCACCACCAGACTGTCCAGACTCTCCGAAAGTCGGAAACCCACCTCCTAATTGGTCCAGATTAGGGAAGCCATCAGGAGGCCCGTGTACGAAACCAAGGTTTTCAGTTTCCGCAGATTTGTGATCATCTTTTTGTGCTAAAAGTTTGGAAAAACAAAGAGAATTATTTACAATATTCGTGTTGTGATTTGTTTAACTTGACCTCTGCAAAAAACTGAGAATGTGAGTGAATGACTTCTGGCCACTCTTGAGAAACGTGACTAAAAGTCGGAAAGAATTGCAATTATCTTGGCATATGATTACTGTTTTTCGAATAAACCATCACAGTACCTGTTGCGCCCATGGGCCTAGAGAAATCAAAAGTTGGTAGGCCCTGAGAGAAGTCACTAGGAAATCCTTTGGAGTAATCAAAGGTAGGCTTTGGCGGTTGACTTTGTCGAGATCTGTGTGTGATTATGAGGAAGAGAATTAGCTTTGTTGTTAATTATTTTTCTAAATTTCACATTCAAACAAGGAAGGAAACAAAAAAGGCAAAGGCTTTGCCTTGTCTTCTTGTTCAAAAAGCATAGTTTGGTGGACAGAAAGGAGGAACATGAGAAGGCTTAGTATTCGTGAGTTTTATTCTCGTTGTTGTTGTCACAAACTCCACGGATTATGCGACATGTATTAACGAACATTATAAAACAGGATCACGTAAACTTATGTTGGATTTTGAATTTAATGAACTAATATGTATAATCGTAAGGGCTGAGCCAAATCAGCTGCATCGATTTTAATAAAACTAACTAACTAACTAACTGTTGGATTTTGAATTTTGATTCTCATCGAAAGGGAAACCTTTTGAAGCAAGAACCGCAATCCAAAAAATATTACGTGAAATAACTAAAGAAGCGTAGTTTGCCTCTCAAGACTAATTATTCTTAACCAATTGTGTACGTAAACCAAACCAAGTGTTTCCTTATGTTTTCAGGAAGACGGCCAGCTAGTTCGTAGAATAAAAGCACAAGGTAGAAATTTGTGTGTATTGGCGGGGAATGTCAAGCTCAAAAAGCAATTCTGAATAAAACATATAAATAAGTTATGATATCCTTTCTTACGTTTCTCTTGAAGCCGAAGGCGCTTGAGCGGAAAATCGTGGGTAAGCATTCTCAAAATTCCAATCGTCTTCTGCAGAACCTGAGGAATAAAAATTATTACCTTTGTTATTCACACCATCTCATATCTGAAGTAGAATTCAGGCTAATATTAGAAAATGCAATAAACAAATTTAGGTTGTCCAAATTCCCATCACATTGACAACATCCAAGCAGCATCCCCTCTGCCCCCCTCTATGCCCCCTTACTTCATGCATACTTGGCCATTTAGCCAGACATATGTGTATCAGATCCTAACATCCCTGCAATGACCTCAGCTCTTTATCATCTCATGGAAGGTTTAAATTACCCATAAAAATGTCAAACATCTTCCTGAGATTATTGTCCAACATGCATTCCCTGCTACTGCGCACACTAGCGGCAAGTAATGTCTGAAAGTTGTTTTAATCATTCATGTGAACAAAGCCTGTGGATTTCACTCTTGGTAACATTGCATTGCTGTTCAAGTACAAGATTACAAGGACTCATGAAAACTACAGTCAATTAATCAAATAACGGGAATTGCTTTAATAGTTTTCAGTAGTTGTATATCGAGATAAGAAACTTGCAAAGTATCATTTATGAGGATTAGCTAATTAAATTAATACAGTTTAATTGAATTACTCACAAAGCTTAGAGAGAAACGGAGGGCGGAGCATGAGAAGATTATGAAAATAGATAAGCTTGTATACATTATTAAATTGAGGGGGAAATCAAACCTTCAACTCTAGCGATCCTTGTACAAGAAGTAAGAATTGCGAGGGATTTAAATTGCAACCATTTTGCACAAATATCCCTTCCAAGCCAACTACACTGCAGTGGTGCAGCATAGATTACATGCATGAGTGAAGGGGTAATTATAGGAAATTGCATACATTCAATTTAAAAAAACAACAAGTGTCGATTGAATTACGAGCTACTCAGAGGTGTTGTTATAGTTAAAGGGAAAATATTAAAGGGTATTAAAAAGTATGTTTTTGCAGTTTCTTCCTTTGTGTAAATGTCTGCATTAATTTGAGCTACATCCGTAACAAAATCCTTAATAGATTAGGAAACAAAGCAGAACATTCGAGAGAGGAAGAGATTTTAATGGAGTTACAGCTATAGACAAAAGTGCAATATGCTTGGGTTTAATGTTTGAATTTACATTAAAGTAAAAGCAAGTTTCGCATTCTTCAATACTACCTCCCCTCCCATGTGTAAACATACGTTAACACGTAATCTATATTAGTTAACTCATCTGGATTATGGGGGAGGGGTGTGTGTGTGTGTGTGGATTGGAATGAGAAATTGTTTATCCACAACAATGCAGGCTGACCTTAAGAGTTTAATGACTTTCCACATGGATACACATAGACAAGACTGCTAATTATTTCACGTCAATAACGCGTCAAATCCATGTATAATAGAGTAAAGAAAACTTTCACTTTGCAAGTATCCGTCCACCAACATAACATATCTTGCCCATCAACAACCCCCTTCTTCACTCAACTGCTAATACTACTACCGTTTCCTCCTTCTTGTCTTGTTCTAAAGCTCAATCAAAGAAAAGATATGTTATATTTTTTCAAACACCTTGCTCACATGTATCCCGCCCTCGGCGCTTTTGATCAATATTCTACTAGTTTGCAAGTAGCTATTAGAATAAGCATTATTACGTACTCGAACCTAGTGGAACATGAGAAAAATAAAAGGAAGGTGGTGACTTGTAGGCGTTCTCTCCTGTAATATATACATATGCTGTGGGTGCAATAAAGTTGAATGATTTTGTTTCGAGAATTTACATTTCATTTACACACTGTTGCTCCCTAACTGACTTTGCCTTCTTCTTCCCTTCCTTGCCCTTCTCCGTAACGATTTTTATTACTAATGCCGGATTTGCAAATTTTCCATCCGCCGTCAAAGCTCCCCTCACCCTTTTCAAATTACATCCTTTAATTTTTTGCAAGGGACGAGATCCGCTGAGAGGGTTGAGAGTCAGAGCTCGGCAAACAAATAAGCCCTTCCTTTCTGTCATTAGGGATTTCTTACAGACAGAGTCAGCGTTTGGGATTCAGCAATAGCCTCGTCACCAATCGGCGTAACTAAGAAAATATGTTCGCGACAACAATAGAATTTGCAATCCTTGCAGGAGCTTCCATTGGGGAATGGAGATTGATAGAGCAATCAGGGTTGACACTGCATCTCTTTCGTTGCTGGCTGCGAACGATCGAGAATGGAAAGCAACTTCAGATAAGGATGAACGAGTTTCGTATATGCATTTGATTGACTTAGAGGATCTCAGATTGTTTTTTTTTGCGTGTAAAAGTTCCTTCCACGGGCAAGAAAGCGAACCGGATTTTTAGAGAGGTGGCAAATAGAAATCAAGTTTGAGTATTGGCAAATCGCCCTCACTTTCCGCTATAATGTCGCTCATCATATTTCGTTGCTCTTGCTCTTGGTAAGTGCTGGCTCAACTGGATTTGGAGTGAGGGGAGAGATGGTAGCGGAAATGATGGTTGCTAAAATTTACGAGTTCATCTGTGTGTAATAAGGTTTTGTTAAAAAAGTTTTCTTGAGCGTCGTTAAAATTCACAAAGGGTAGAGGAATTGTAGAGCAATGTGACTGCAAGGTGTGATGCGATACTTTATTTTGTAATTTACAGTCGTGAAGTCACTAGGTGGATGTTTTTATTAAAATTTTGCAGATGGACACGTAAGGCGGAGAAGAGAGATAAGCGTGCCTGATCATTTCCGGTTTGAATGGAAGTATAATGCGCTGTCGCTGCTCCCACTACCACACGGCACTTTGTGGCTAGCTGTAACATAGCGCCATGCTTCAATCAGTCAGGACCTCCCAGGTTTGCGCTGCTAGTGCTAAGGATATGAAGGGAAATAGGAAGGAAGGAGCGTCAAAGGATTAGGGTATTGTACGCTTGGCTTGCGCTGCCTTTGTTCTTGGGGTTGTCTGAATATCAATAATTCTCAAAGGAAGGGAGAATATTAGCGGAACTAAATCGACTGTTATTTGGGTTGGCTGGGGTGCATAATAAGATTTTGTAGTTTCTTTTCAATCATTATATCATTTACCGACACGATTTGGAAACGAAATGATCTAATAAAGCGGATGGGGAAAAGAGGAGCTTTGAAAAAGCAGTTTGTTTGGTTTCAATAATCAGCACAGTCCGTCCCTCATGTCATAAGCGATGCGCTCTGCTCGGCGATCACTATTTTTTCTTTCATCTAGTATATCTTATTTGCAAGGAATGATTGTTTACAATAGGTAATTTCTCGCGGGGTATCATTCAGTTATTCCTCACACATGGCACACAAGATTGACAAGATACAAAGCTAGATTTCATTTTTCTTTTCTTCTCCCCCTCATCTGTCGTAATACAGCCGTCTCCTCTGTTTTATCATTTCCTCCTATGAGTTCACTGGACTGTTCTATCAACCTGATGCTTTTCATCCGATGAGATAATCTGAATTGTTTAGGAAGTTTGTAACTGCTTCCTTGCTACCTCCCGTGTCTCTTTGCTGTCATCATCATCACCTGGAGTGACGATTTCCGATAGTATTTAAATTGCACATTTTTAAAATTTAGCAAAGATGTTGGTAAATTGTAAGCATGGCTTTCCGTTTAGTCTTGAGAATTTATCAAAATACAAGACGAGATTTTGCTGAGTTGGTTATGGTGGTTTTACTAGTAAACTGTTAACGTAACATGATCCTACTTGTTGGATAACATATATAATATCCTGCTTGGAAACAAGTAAGACTGAGAAGTGTAGATTAGAAGAGCATTAGCAGGGCAAGGGCTGCGGGAGTCCCAAATTTGTACACTTGTCGTAGGTAAAGAGCGTGAAGCTGATTTGTTAATGATAAAAGTCTCCCTCGTTGGTGTCTACTGCTGTCTTGGAAACAATAAGAAATGATTAGCGCTGTAGGAACAGCGTATTCATATCGCTTTCAGCAAGCCAGCTTATTATCAAAGGATCTAAGCATCTCTAGCACAGGTGCTCTATTCTTTGGTATTATCTTGTCTCTGCAAGGAACTTTTGTAAGCGTGTAATTTAAAGACAGTAGACGGAAACGAGATTTTGAAAGACGTGATTTGAATTTCCGTATTCTTTTTGATACTTTTCTCAATCTTTTCGAAATTCCGTAAGTTAGTTCCACGAAACTAATTCATCTCCTCCCCGTGTATTTGAGCTTGCCTGAAATTCCTC
The DNA here is from genome assembly GCA_906901655.1 of Sminthurides aquaticus. Classification (NCBI taxonomy): domain Eukaryota; kingdom Metazoa; phylum Arthropoda; class Collembola; order Symphypleona; family Sminthurididae; genus Sminthurides; species Sminthurides aquaticus. The sequence goes on from CAJQTT010000001.1 coordinate 4,300,709, forward strand.
TACAAGCCACATAAAACTAAGAAAGTGAGATGAAGTATAGAAAAAAGTGTAGAGAATTATTTCTGCAAATGGGGATATGATTTACTGTAAACTGTAGAGAATCTCTGCCCCACCTCCCCATAATTCCAAATTCCAGGACTGTGCCAACTTGGACTACAAAACTAGGACTTGTCCCCTATATTTTGAATATTTAGGATAGTAAACAAGTTTTTAAATTTGCTAAAATGCAGTGTCCGAGTCGGAAACTTGGTTGCGAAATGGGTCAACGAAATGAAAAGTGGTATCTTGTTGCCGTGGTGGTGGGCTATGGCAAGAAAGACCTGCGTAACGCAGCTCTGCGGAGCGCTGCACTTTTTACACACACTCTCAGCATCGCCCCCTCCCCAGCCCTCTAAATAAGCCAAGCACAGAAAAAGAGAGAGAGGATTGAATAATGTCTGTTTCCGCTATTACTCAATCCCGCAGTCAAAAACTTGGAGGCAGATTAGCAATCTCCTCAGAAAAGGCAGAGGTATGTAGACAGATATTTATATGATAATTTGTTGCTTGATAGATGAGCAGATCTTACCTATGCATTTCTTATCTACTCATGTCTTATAGCTTTGTAAGTATACATTGGCTGCTTGTTTAAGATAGAAAGATTACTAATTTGCTAGCTAGCTTGAAAATATTCATAACCAAGAATTAAAATAGTACAGCGGTTAATGTGCTGGTTATTTTGATTTATCATTCACTCAATCTGTCATCATTGTCATTACCAGAGGGAGTGCCGTATGCAAGGAACTCAAGAGTGCTTCTACAGATACTCTTCATACACTTTGCTGAATTCAGGAGTGGATGATTAAGAATTAAAAAAATCTTCTTCGCTAGTTAACACTAAAACGAGGCACATGTTTTCAGTTTAGTGTATCCCGTTTTCAAATTACTTAATGTCATAAATATTATAAATGCAAATATTAATCCCTTTTGAGAATGTTTTATTTTTTATTTATTCGATTTCCAGACGATCCTTTTACTTGTGAAGCTTTTCAAATGGGAGAATATTCGCGAAACAATATACACACTATTTACATCTGCCAAATGTTCGGATTTTTTAGCATCTGCATCTTAGAATACCTAAGCTGTGGATGACACAAGCCCTTCTGGCATCTTCTTCACCGGGAAAAATGTTGTGTAAAACGATGAAGACAATATTGCTGCTCAGTTTATAAAAATTAACCTAATTTGACTATGCTTGAACGAAAAAACTCAGTGGCTACAAGATGAAGTTCATATGGATTTCCGGGCGCTATTCATTTATACATAAGCGCTGCGCTGCAATACCACGTATTGAATGTTAGAGCGTGTTAAAATCCCACAAGTTTTGACTTGTTCACAAATTTGGAAACGGCTAAAAAGTTGATGTTTCGATAGGGTTTTGTGGATTCGTGTTGAATGATTTGCGGTTAAGTTTTTTTAGTTGTATTTCATGTACCTTGGGGATCCGTTGCGATATGGTACGGATTTTGGACAATGCAATGATACGTTTAGAGAATAAGCCTGAATTTTTGGCTGGCGCAGAATCAAGAACACGGATGCTAAGTTGTCATGTATAGGAATTGGCTTTCGTATAAAATTCCCTAAGAAAATGAAAGGTTTGAATCCGCTGTAGGTAGAATATAACATTAAGGCTTGAAGCCGGAGGATTGTAGCAATCTTTTTGCAAAGGACACCAATCAAGTGTAGCTCGTACACTACAGTACGGCGCATCTTAAGTTTTAGTGTTAGCCTTAAGTATACAAGAAACGACGGGGTTGCGCAAGATGCTTGTAACATTAGCTTAATGGGTTGGATGGAATACAGAGTAGGAAAGAAAAGTAAGAGCGTTCACCGGGGATGGATTATGAAAAAGAAGAGACGGATGTGAGTAATTAATAAGTGATATGTCCTATATTGTACGAGTCATTGTTGACCTACGGGGACAAGAGGTGCATTAGTTGTTGATGCTCTATTAGAGTTGCAGAGAAGAGAACTTTTCTTCCTTTGTAATTTCGGATGGATTGAGGACAAACGGGGGTGAAAAAAGATGAGTTATTCCGAAGTACAAAGCACAACAGCAAAGTGGAGAGGTAGTAAGAATGAATACATATGTACGTATTGTGTGTAGTGTGTACTACCAGGGACAGACATACTGCAGATAATTTTAAGAAGAATATGTAGATTTTAATAATGTGAGAGAAATTGAGACGGATTTCCTCTCATGTCTCTGTCTTAGACAAAACTTCAAAACTTCTACAAGGAGGGTCGCAGGGTCTTCCTTTAACTTGGCTTTTGTTATCCTCATCGTTGTTGGAATCTGGGGATGGAAGTGTGACTTGATCATTTAAGCGGCCCTGTTCGTTCTGAGTGAGTGGTTGTAAACGATTATTATGACGTGTGAGGTAACGAGGGCTGGCTTTTGCGGTAACGAGAATGAAATTATGGTTTTGCTGACAAAACCCTGCCGCAGGGCTTGAGGAAATGAGATACAACAAAGTTGGATTGTATTTCAGTGTAGAACTAAATTCAATTTTCAATGAGGTAACAAAAAATGCACGGATGCATGACTCCTCCGCAGACTTGAGAATAGACAAACTGTATCATGGTTAAGGAGATTGTGCGTAATGAGTGGTGGGCGGGAGGCTGAAGTTGGCAAAAATTTTGCAGCGACTTGAGGTTTGCCTTCCTGATGTTAGCAAACTCATATCCAGCTTGTCTTTGAATAATAAAAGGTTTAACTGCTGCGAAAAAGCCAGAGGGATGGCCTAGACATTAATAATGGAAATAATAGAGCTTTATAGTTATTGCAGCAATTTGCCACAAGGTAGTAGCTTTGTGACATAATAATTATGTCGGAAGGAATAATCGTTAAAGAAACCCTTCCCTTGCTTGATCCTGTGCTCTGCACGCTTGTCAAATTCAATTCATTTAGGCCTGGCCTGTACTAGCGTGGTACAAATTACTTGAGGTTGGTAAAAGACAGACATTCCGAATTTCATGATGAGATTTGCGAAAAATTAAACCATTAATTCAAGCAACAGCTGGAGTTGGAGGAGGGAAGCTAATTGGAGAGCTGAATTTTCCCATGGAGTTTTATGCTCTATAGATTTGATGACAGAAACTGACTTGAAGAACTAGACGAAGCGCTGAACGGGAGCGAAGCGAGATTTTAGACGCTACATAGTGTGTACAATACGAGAGACTGATGTCAAATCATGCGTCAACTTGTCGCAAGGTTAATTTCTGCGCATGCACGTATAATAGAAGGCAAATTAATGGGCAAGAGACCAGAGGAGAAGCAGAGAAGGCGAAATGAAGAGATCATTTTCAAGTGTACATACTTGCTTTTGATTTTAACTATAGCTCGTTGGTGTATTGTGGTAATTGGAATCTGTATGCACGTGTCTTATGACACCTAATGAAAGGAGGTGAAAGAAATTGGCGGAGGTGGAAGGAATGTAAAGCCTTGGATGATTCAGTTATGCGTGGAGATAGGGTTTAAAATTGGTTTTCCGATTTTTTCTTCATGTCCTGATTATCAAAGAAGGCTAAATGAATGAGAGGATCAGCGAATCAAGATTCAGTCCTCCAATGCAATAAGAACCTTCATCCACATTCTCACAGGATTCGAAACATGTGCAATATAATGCAAATTCAGAAGGTCGGCTTTTGCCTTTAGTTCAGGTTTCAATCTTTGCTTTCTATAACAAGCACTACGTAGGGAAACCCTTTTGAGATTTTTTTAAAATAAATCATTTCAACATATGTACGCTCTTAATTTGATGATTTTGATTCTACAATCCTAGTTAAAATAATGCATACAGATTATGAGCTTAGAGGATTTATTCTTGGGCTTCTTGTGCTTTCTAGACCAAGTAATTGTGGTCGGGATAATTGTTTGTTGGATAGGTAAAAAAATGAATTGCATTGTTGAGTTCTGAAAATTATGAGCTCCTAATAGGTTTGATTTTTAAGCCATATAAATCATTCATGAATTAAGTAGAGTTTTGTTTCTCTATCTGTAGGTGTCAAAAAAGAATTGAGAAATTCACAATGGTTTACATGAATCACATGAATTGGCATCGATAAAACTTATTGATTGTATAAAAGGAAGGCTGGGGTTGGGATGCTTCCCTGTTGTGAAACCTTCCGTGTACACCAGACAAGACACGGGATGGCACGAGACAAAACAATTTGCAAAAAGAAATTACTATTTTGCACAAAAACAGATTCATGATTATTGCTATGTTGCCCAGAGCATGCACCTGTAAACTAAACACGCAGCGGCAGTAGGATGGTATCCTTAAGTGTTACATCCAGGAGGGAATGGTAGACTTGGATGAATAATTAAGGACATGATGGAAAAGCTTTAAAAGATTGCTAATAGATTAGTACAATAGCAAACAGGACAGGGGTGAAAAAGATTGGAAACTTGCTTACGCTCCATTGATTCCTTAAATAAAGTTTTAGTTTCTATTTTTTTGAAAAGCTTATATCTAGGCTTAAAAAATTGCAAGTATGGCTAGAATTGGTGGCTCTATGCAAACGCCTTTGCCGAAATTCACAGAGAGAAAAAAGATTGCGGTTAGACTTGCTCGGGGAGGTGATGGGACTTTGGTGGCTCGATGGGTGTAGCATTTAATTTTTGCAAGTTTTTTCTCTCACCCTAACAGTGCAGTTGCACAAATGCGTTAAGAAGATGAGCCCCTAGTTACTGCTCTTGTATACGCTTAATTTTGTGTTGACGCTCAGTATGTAAAGAGAGTAAATACGGAACGGTGGGGATTTTCCGACTATTCTTTGTAGTTTCAGCTTGGGAAATGTGCATTTTTTTTAAAGTTGCACACATGTCACGACAATCAGCCAGCTACGAAGCAACCGCGTTGAAATTAGGCGGACTGTGCACATATTAAGCGTTCAGAAGCCATAGACAACCTCATGCATTTTCCGCATGGGGGATTGCATATAACTGCGTTTATTTGTTTACATTTGCAAAATTCTCTTGGACTGTGGACACTTTCTCTGCTTTTCTCACTCCTATTTAGTTTGGTCATGAGCAAAGATGTTATCGGAAAGAGAAATATTACATGTACGCTGCAAGTCGCTTGGGATTGTTGTGGAGGGAAACTAAATGTACGAGACTTGACAACTTTACGACTTTGTGGTCTTTCGCTACATTATATTGACGTAATGTGAATGCTCTGATTTTGTAATTGTAACCGCTGCGTTGAGCTTACGCTAGGATAATTCTAGGTTTATAATCCCCTGTTTTAGTAAGCTTGTGGTGACAGATGGTGAAATGTTTTCAAAATTATAAATATCGTGTGAATGGAGAGTAGCTCTTGTAAATTTTTGGCTTGTATCATCATTCTAATGTTTTTCAACACACAAAATCTTTAAACGAAATCTTATATTCTATATATAAAAACAAGAAGATGCGCCAACTTATTCTCATGATCGCAACGTTCTCACCGATAGAATCAAAACATGAGCCCGTCTTGTTGGCTCATTGGAATAGCGACAACATTCAACTACTTCCAAATTATAATCTTTGTAATTTGGATCCTGCAATACAAAAACCCATATTTTCATCTGATATTTCGTTCTAGGATACTTCGCCCTGCCTATTATCTGGTTTGCTTGATGTCAAGCTCGATTGCGCAAGTTATCATTAGCTGTCGTTCGCAAAAAACGCGAGCTGGACATTTAAAAGTTTTTCTGATGATGTTAAATTCGAGTTAAACGAACCAAGGAAGAAGGTGGTGAAACGTTTAAATCAGGGCAACATATAGGCTTCACGCTTGCAAATTGTTATATTTTTGTGAAGACGAGAAAATTTTGTGATAGAAAAATCAGGTAAGTCATAGTAGAATAATCTTCGTGCTACTTTTTCAAGTGTAGCATGGCGTTGGGGGTTGCGGAATGCGGATGCCCTCAAAGGAAGAAGAGCAGAGGCTAAGAAGAGAAATTAGCCAAAATTTTACGCGCTACTAATTGAAGTCTGCATTTAGTTAATCAAGAAGAGAGATCAGAGAGTTTGTGAATAGAGTTCCTGCCGTCATGTGAAGGTCACGGGATGGTGCTGATGTAGCGAAAAAATACGTTGGTCAAGTTCACGCTGCAGTGCGTTAAATCGGAAAATTTATCCGGTGCTACGTAGTAATAGCTGAAACTTTTTTGAGGAACACCGAAACGCTCAGTTAATCAAAACTCAGTGAGCTGTTACCGTGGGATGTGATTTTGGTATCTGATTTAGTCTTTAAAACTTTAGCGGAACATGCAAGCTTTGAAGCGATGCGGCTGTTATTTCTAACACCTTGAGCTTACTTTCATGCACCCGGAGCCGCGTTTAGCTGACAGCAAAGTGTAACCAGTCTCAGCCAACTCAGCCGGTAAAGATACGGTTAATTTAACTGACATCAGTTAAGGCTTAAAGAGTTTGATTGAAATACCATCAGGAGGATTGCATGGCAACTACACGAAAAAAGCATAGCGCTCTCTGGTGATATAGTGGACTTTGTCGATGCTGCTTACCCTGCATCATGCTCTATACGTTGACAGCATTGATAATGCTGTATTCAAAGAATCGAGAAAGTTGACAAAGTGTATCTGTAATCCTGATAGTAAGATAATCATGAGATGGCGCTGTTTCCATAAAATTGTATAGTAAAACCCGCAAAACGTTTGTAGACGCTTAGCATTTACTGGATGCATTTTAGAAGTTTGTGGGGTACAAATCCAAATGCTTTAACAATGAATTAGGCAAAAGTATACGCTAAAAAGATTATAAGTTACTTACCGGTGTTTTGGGAAGATCCTAAGGAAGCTACGATTAATATCGTAGAGATTGAGAAGAAGATCATTTTGAATTCCGTACACCAAACGGTCGTTTGAGGTAACTAAGAGGTTTGAACACTTTAAAGCAAGACAAGGTTGTCACAGGAAGAGTGAAGATATCACTGAGTGATGGATTTATTTACGAGAACTGGTATACTTTTTGTAGAACTTGTTGGGCTCCAGCATTTCGGTAGCCACAAATCGGCGGTAGAAATCAAATTGATGACCGGTTGTAATCAAGAATTTAAAAGAGGTAACATATTCAGTCGAACTTGTAGAAAACGCAGAAAATTGCGAGTGTCATGCGTCTGTCCACGTTGCGTGCAGAGAGGAATTGAAGGAAGAGCAAATATTTTAAGGCAAGAGAGGGGGGTTGCTACTAATTGTTAGGATATCACTCACATTTGAAAGTGTTGTTCCTGTCAATGAAGATTTTGGAAAGGAGATTCTTTTGGTGACTTGATTTGAGTTGAATCTAGTGTGAGGAAATGAAATTACTCATCTGCTGATTTGGCAGCAGAGGTGAGGTAGAAAATAAAAATGAAGATGAGCTCGCAGACTGGGGATCCTCTCTCTAGTCCTTCAAGGGAGATGTGTGTTGACTTGACGAGTTCTAAAGTTGGATTAGAGGTAGAATAGGCTCGTTACTAGTATTTCACGGGGATGAGGGGAATTTTTTTTTTGAGGAGATGATGCAGGGAGAGGAGTAGTGGATACAAGAAGCTTGTCCTCTTGTCTTCGCAACGTTTAAAGAGCAAGTGTGTATGACGGAAGAAATCTGTGGTTGGTCCGGAGGAAGAAGCTTTGAGAGAGCTCCTTCAAGGGTCTCTTGAACGTCTTTACTCTCTAAGGCTAGAGGACTGACTGACAGAACTTTATTACTGCTTCCACACTAGTCTGGGCTTTTGTTAAAAGAATATATAAAAAAGTACAAGTTTAGTTTCTCATTTCTAGATCCAGCTGCTGCTTCGATTGTCGTTTCGCTAGCTAAGATGATGATGAGGGCATAAGGATCGGTCGGATAAGATTCTCTTCCCCATAAAGTTACTAGCGCGTTCTCGAGTCAGGGGGGCTTGATCAACGCGCAGGGTGGGGATGCTTTCGCGCTCGCTCCGCGTTCCTTGTTTCAATCCTATATTTGTGCAAAGGGATGGGGGGGTGCATTTGGGTGCAGTGACTGAGGTTACAGGAAAAGAGAAAAACTAAGTCAGTCAGGCACGGATACCTATGGAGGGGAGGGATAACTTATAACTAAGGAAGGCTTGAGCGAACTATATGGCAAAATGGCAACTTGTGCACTAATGAAAGTTGAATTTAACTTTAAAAGTGGGAATGGAGTTTTGCAGGATTTCATGCATATAGCGTCGTGAATCTGAAGCGAATGAGAGAGAAGAAACGATCATAGCGTACTTGTATATCTTCTTGTTTGTTTCCGTTCCTTCCATTATTCCTACCTGGTTCTGGTTCCTACCTAAGTGTTTTGTCTTAGCGCTTCGCTTCTCCTTATTCCTTGCGCTCTTACTTGCAACTGACTCTGGTGGCGCTTGTAGTATGAGCTATATGTTCGTCAAGAAGACGCATATGATCATGAAGCGTTATCTATTTTACAGAGATTCGTGAAGGAAGCGTGAAAGATTTAACTGAGGGAAACGCGCGCGTCCCTTAACTTTTCAGAGAGTGAATCTTGTAAGCGTCCGCGCTGCAGCTGCTGCTGCTACACAGCTATCCTATTCGATCAATCTTTTCTACCATCACATCACGATGCCACAAATAAAAAGTCTTACGAGACCCAGTCAGAGGCTCGCGTAGTAAGCGAGCTGTAATGTAAAGGGACAGGGAGAAGATGCAGGGCGGAGTGCAGATGAAAACGAGCGAGGAGTTGCAATAACATGAGTGGTGGCGACGACAGTATGCGAAATTTTTGCAAAAATACTCTCGCGGAAAGAAAAGTCTGGTGCTCCCAGAGGAGTCACACATCTCTCATCAATTCCTCATACTCCACGCTTTTCATTATCACAATCATCTCGGGCACAACAACTGCATTTACAAATCTCTACGCTGCCATCCGGCTTCCCTCGTCCTCATAATAATAATAATTGCAAACAGTTTTACTTTCACAAATCCGTCCGCACTGAGCACTAGTGCGCCGACCAGAGGGGCATAGTCCACGCACTCGTCAGTTTCAATCTTCTCGTTTCTTGGCTTTCTGTGGCGTATGCTTGAAGTTTGTAAGGTGCGAAGTAGGAGGAAGGTAGCGGCAGCGCAAAGAAACTTTGCGAAAAAGACCATCACATTTAATATTTATCAAGAGCGTGATGAGTCGATAATGAGCCTGCGTGATCATGTCGTTATTGTAATATTTCTTTTCCAATCCTTCTCTATTTACACCCTCATTGTTATCATCTTGTGTAGCGTACGCCTCCTCGTTACATAAACGATCCTTAATGTATAGTACCCTCAGCTCAGTAATTCGTTTTGTCAGCCCTCCTCCTTAAACCCTCCTGCCAATATACAATTATCATTCTCCCACTCTTTCCTTCTCAATTATACTTTCTTCCCTTTGCTATCTCACGCTTTCAGCGTAGCTTGGTCTTCTTGTGCTTGTTATATACTCAAATCTTCTAGAAAACTTCCTTTGGAGATGCATCATTTACTACAAATCTATTTGATTGAATCTTTCCTCAGGATTTCCCATAAACTTTCTTGGGACTTTAACCCCAAGCCCGATCATATTTCTGAATAGGCAATCCCAGTAAGCGTACAAACCTTACCGTTATTTCCAAGATTATTTTATAGGAGCTTCTATAACATCCAACCGTATTTCAATGAGAAAACAGAGGACGCAAGGAGCAGTTTACAGCATTACGTATGTCCGCCTATTTATGGTTGGACGGCAATCTGAAGAAAAATTGTTGACACTTGGCTTTGTTGTTGCAAGTCAACTTGTTACTTGTTGCTGAGGTAATTAAAATTATGTTGAACTTGCACTTGTCCTAGTGTGGTTTGGATAGCGCTATACTGGTTTCACTCTCTTTCAGATTTCACTATTGTCGCCATTTTCATCCAGTCATCGTCAAATCTAGTTTTGTGGCGTTTGACAAACTACAAAACGTTGCGGCAGAGAAGAGGACGTTTACTAAGCATAATGACCAAATGCAATTTTGTCGCTTTACTTGCTTGTGGTACGCAAAGATACGTAACTTTGATGCTTTCATGCGATGACATGCGTGGACAAAGAATTGAAGACTTGCGAATCCTGATTACAAGAAGGGTCAAAGGATCAATTAACTTTGAACTTCGTAGTAAGAGAAACCGGAGGAGAGTGAGAAATTTGGTATTTGCAAATGTAGAATGTTGGAGCATATGATATTATGGCGAATCATTTGGTTAATTTTGATTAGGTTGTTGGGATTACATTGTACCGGTCGTGTGATAATCAATTCAGCTTTTGCCCGTAGGGAACGAATGAAGATGTTACGCGCGCGAGGGGTCGGTAGGTTTCTAGATAAAAATAATTGAATCATTTGCTTTCTCTAGATTCTTGACATATGCTGAACTTTTGAATCCAGTATAGTTCCTTCATGTCTTATAGTGTCGCACGTCCTGTACCTCTCCTACCTGTCTTTTGTCTCAACTCATTGGACATGGCGTGGTAGAAGTGTAAAAACAGAGTGTCATCACATGACAATCAGAGACAGAGGGAAGAATCCCTCTCAACCTAATCAATCTGGCTACACTGTATTGATCGAGAGGGGATTTTGAAACGTGCTTTTGGGAGACAATGCTAAACTTTTTGACTCTTGCTTGATTTTCAACGGTCCCTGACCCAGTTTTCACGCTCTTTGCTCATGTTGAGAATCTAAGTTAAGCCTTACAACGAATCCTGACAAGTAAGTATATAGAGTAAATATGGAAAGAGGATTCATGTCAACTTCATCTCTAACATAGTGTACATATTTTCCTGCGCTGTAGTCTGTAGTAATGGATGGAGAGTTGGGTTGTAAAAATTCCTAAAATTTTTAAATCTTTTCGCTCGTAAATCAAAATTTGTATGAAATTTAAGAAGGTACGTTACAAATGTAGTCGTGGTGTTTGAAGATCCGGTTCCGCTTAGGACTATTGAGATGAGAAAAGTTTGTGGCCGTAGGGCTTTCTTGTGAGGTGATGAGGGGAAAGGCCTGCTATAGGAATGGAAGTAGTATAAACGGTTCAAGGGATTTCAAGAAAATCTATGCATATCGATGGGAAAAAGTGTGGAATTTTTTCAAAGCCTGGAGCGTACTAAATTTTCAATGTCTAGGTAGAAAGCGCAGTGGTCAGGGTTGATTATTTTAGTAGGACACAGCATTACTTTTCAAGCAAAATGTGTTAATTAAAGGAAATGAGATGCACTTACTGTCGTTAACATAAAGTAAGGATATATACATAGCTTAGAGGTTCATCTTCGAGGTACGGATAGCCTGTAGCGATCTAATTTCCAATTTCAAATAACTCCCCACCTGTAACACATCACTCCTAATTGTATTCTAGGGCACTGCATGCTCTCTGAAATTAGTTTAAAAAAATTCCTGCTGTTGTAAATAAAAGTGAAATTAGAAATCCGGCAAGGGCCAATCGCAATAAGAACAAGCTCAACCATCAAATCCGCTACATTGTCTTTGGATACATCTTCATCGTAAATCCGAGATGGCACCAGTGATAATCTTAAATAAGTGAGAAAATAGTAGACAGAACCAAGCTGAAGATAGCCGTTGGGGAAAAACCTTATCTTGTACCATTCCGCATCAACGTTTCATTCCCATGTGCTTTATTGACCGTTGCACATCTCGGATTTCTATCGTATCACAAAGTAGCTTCTTCATGAAAGTTGTTACTGAACACACTGGGCTAAGTAAACCTACTCACAAAAAATTAATGCATGCTAATAATACTTGTAAATGCGTGACGTCTACAACTTCATTATTTAGTGTCTTAGAACACCGGGGATTCACAACAATGTCCTAGAATGGCCCACGTGGCAGGATTCGAACAATTCCTGAGGGGAGTAAAGTAAGCCAACTTACCTTGTTGCTTGCATACCCGAAAGATCCGGAAACACTGGATACGCGATTACGGCTTCATAAGGTGATGAGATGAACTTAATCAATGATTCATAATAATGTATGACGATGACGAGAAGTGCGTGTGGAAGGGTAAGACACGCTCACTGCATACTGGATGGTCCTCAATACTAAAGTTGATCTTAACGAAGACACGACAAGATGCGTTTCGGGATGAGTTTGTGCAGCGTGCGTGTAGGCGTCGGAGAAATGCATCTATTCCTTCTTGGCTAACTTCAACCGTCAGTTTTATTCAGCTCCATAAGCCAAGCCCACAACCCAAGTTTACAGCGACGAGGAGATGATATGCAATATGTATTTTACCTTACAAAGAACTTGCTGTATTTTGCAAGGAGGGAAGTCTGAAAATTTTCAGAAATTATATCTTGCACAGTTTTGCAATATCTTTGACACAGTGCGGATAGTTTTTTTGATTCCTGCCTGGAAAATGGCTCATTTCGTCATTGGTGAAGACTGGAAAAACTTTACGTTCAAGTTATTAACTGAGGAAGATCTTCCGGATATTGCCAGGCATCTGGCAGAAAATTTCTACGAAGATGAACCCCTAAACCATATTGTTGGTCGCTCACCGGAAAAAGAGCAAGATAGTTGCAGCTTTATTCAAAGAATACTTGGAGAAAACATTAGCTTTGCTGCCATTGACAAAAATACCGGGGAGGTAAGAATGAAGCGGTTTCATTATTTTACACGCACAGAATGTTTTCCGGAGAACATTGTGTTTGAGCTTGGAGTGCTCCAAAATGACTTAAACTGTGTACTGTTACCGTTGCCAGATTGCCGGCTTGCGTATCACGTTTCGGCATAGGAAAGACCTAAATATTGGAGAGCTTAACTTCAAGTCAATGGAAATGCTGACGATTTTAAACTTTTGCATGGTCCCTGACCAGCAGAGCAGGGTTTTTGAAAAATACAATATTGAAGAATATGCGGAATTCCTCATCTCATCTGTAGCAAAAGGATATCGAAGATTGGGTCTTGGAACAGAAATGTTTCAAAGAAATATCAAAATGTTGACAGCACTGGGATTTGAAGTCGTAAAAGGGATTTATACAAGTCCATATTCGAGAAAATACGCTACGAAATACGGTTTCGAAACGCTTGCCACTCGACCCTTCCGGGAACTTACAACGTTGACTGGAGAACAAATATGTCCGGATGCTTCGGATGATGAAAAGGCTGCCGTTATGGCTAAAAGGCTTTTGTAATACTTTAGTATATTTAACGTTTGTCTTAATTAATTTTCTAATTTCTCCGGTTTCAACTCTACTTTGTGCCTCATGTTAATGTTTTCAAATAAAACATATTGCCCACCCATCTGAGTTTTTTCAACCCGGATGCATGTTCGCGCGGTTTGCTAACATTATAAATACTGCAATACTGGTTTTGCAATATACTGGACTTACTCGTGTGACTAATTCGAAAAATCCAAAGGCCTACCTCAGCTCTTTACCTAGAAGAGAATATCGCTGCAACTGTTGAGTGCGCATCAGTTATTTAGTTCACTCGAACTGTTGTCATGTGCTGAACAAATCGGAATGGGTAATTCGTTTGAGAAGCCCGGAATATACATATTCAAGAGACATTCACAAGCGCGAATCATCCAACAACACCTAAGAATCCTACGTTATGCATATAGTGAGTATCAATGCATGTATATAACCACTGTTGCTCTTACAAAGATGTTAACTTCACGTAATCGGTAATCCCGTTCCCGGAATAAAGGACACATAATGTGCGTTAGTGCATTTATACAGAATCGGATCCGTAGGTGCCTGAGCTACGGGATATGAATCCCCCTTTGGTAATGTTCATCCTAAACCGCCGGGATTTATTTATGTAGAACGTCAGACTACATGTGTCCACGAGATGCAGCAAAGCGTGAATAAGTGAGCTTGAATCCCATGAAGAAAGACTCGCATTTTGACGTATAATTCGATTCTTGCAAGCCACTATGATAACAGTTTGTTCCAGCATTGAAGAATTCGGAGGAATATGTAGCATCCATCCAGGTGAAGCCCTAGAAAATAAAGAACCCACAGGAACTGGTTCTGAAGCTCTTGAACTATCATAACGTAGCTAATACGCTAACTAACGAACCAATGTCCCCTCCATCCAAGCTTCTCTGTTTTCTAGTAACTCACATCTAAGTGGCACTCTGTTCAGTCGATCTCATAAATCTAACACGCCCTCACATTATTTTAGCTCCAAGCATTCAGAAAAACTATAAATTCTTTTAAATCACCTCACGTCACTGCATATTAAAGCGTCTACAATTTAACTTTTTTGAGCAGAATGCTTGCAGTTGTTGTTGGATATCTAGGAGTTTTAGAATTCTAAAGGAATCATTGGAAAATCCCTAAATTCCTGTATATTTGACTCCAGTGGGAAGAGGGTCAGTTTAAGGAACTCCTTGAAAAGATTTTTTTTGAACAGAGCCCATCCCGCAATCCCCAACAGTGAAAATATAATGGTTAATCAATTCTAATTCCTGAAATGGGTTCAAGATTTAGAAGATCCATTGGAATGATGGAGGGAGAGCGACAGGAAATAACGATTTCTTTTCCAGTTCCAAAATTTGTGCCAAAGTTAAAATGTCTGAGAAATTATTCGATTCGGAACGGAGGTGGGTTTTTTAACATTCAGTACGTTAATTAAATCTAGCAGCATCTCTTTTGTTGTGTCTTCCGCGCCCTCCAACGCACAGTCCTTGCATCAATGCTAACGCTTCAGCGCTAAACATGTACGTTTGACTATTCCTTGCGGTTTTCATGTGGACGCTTTTCAAACAGAATTCAGCCCTCTCACATCACACGAAAGCGGTTAAGGATAAAATCAACGTTGCACTCAGGCATTATCAATTAATAAGATTTTGATTTAAAATACTTTCTCTGCTGAAAAAACTATAATCTAGTAGAGCATGCAGACATGAATACAAATCTAGGGCCTCCGAAACCACCTTCTCCTCCAATGTTTAGCCGAGCCATGATAGCCAACTTCCAACGCATCGAGCAACTACGAAAAAAGCTTTGTTTAAAAGGTCGAATGTGGTTTCGTATAGTTCCAATCAGGTAATTGCATATAGTCTCCTCCCGATTACTTTTCGATTATAACTTACTGCGTACTGTCAACCTAGGATACACAAACTGTTGGAGGTATACAGAACTAGTGCGTGTAGCTTGTTAGCATTTATGAGTGAGCTGCGAAACGCTAAGGTTGAGACGTTCTCTGCTAGATGGCAGGTAATGGGCCGAGGCTCGCTTAGGGTTTAACTTGCAATATTGGTGAATTGTGTGCACTAGCTGGGTGGTTGTTGGGGTAAAGATAAACAAAGTTGAATATTAGTATGATTTTTGGATTCCTTGTGGCTGTCTAATGGATGGGATCGTTAACATACAGAATGAGTAAATGGAGAGGATTTTTAAGGAGAGCAGAGACTCTCTGCCAGAGAGCTCAATGTTCATTTCTATTTATTAGCTGCTAGGCGCACGTTGAAGAGGTGCCGTTGAGTCATACTTTTGATGCTTCGGGAGCGTAAAAAGGCTTGCGAATGAAATAGCAAGCACCTATCTTTCTGAGTAATAGCGCCAGTATTAAGTAAGCATTGAGAACATCTATTTAATCGCTCAGTCTCGACTGACGTAAGGATGTGTTTCACTAACCACTTGCACCTCTGGCTTTTGCATACAAAACACAGAAGAGCCGAGAGATTTTACCCTGGAAGAGCTACCAGGAAAAAGCAATATAGCATGTGTAGTAACTGATAGAAGGAGAAATATGACAGAATGGCATTCCTGGTGTAGATTCATGTCCGCTTCCCTCCATGTACGAGAAGAGTAGATATGAAGCAACTTCCTTGGGGAACGATAACAGATTTCAAGGGAGAGCAGATTCGAGGAAATCCAAGGAAAAATGTGTGCACAGTTCAAACTGACATATACTGTTGTAGTGTGGGATGATTAGTTTATTAAGGAGGTTTTTTCTGCCTTTCGTGTCAACATACATGAAGTAGCCAGCTGACTCAACGCACACTTCAGCTAACTGTTGTGTACAATCTTTGGCCTTTCCCCCCCTACCCAGGAACGTCTGGGATGAATGTGAGTTTGGAGGATGGAAAGTCTTGGAAATGCTGATTATAATTAGAGTTTGAAATTCACGTTTTGATTCCTATGATTTCAGAGTTCAGAGGCGCAAAATTCAAACGGACAACAGTTAAGAATCCCCCGTTTGAATTTGGCGCTTCTGTGCTGTGAAAACCCAGAATCACAACGTGAATTTCAAACTCTCTATTCAAGGCATTTCTTTACCTAAAGCTTTTACGTATCCATAACGCGCCAAGAAGACCAAGCATTTATTATTATTTTGCGGTTCGGGTGGGCTCCTATAGAGACTGATGGGGAGAAGTTTATACAGGGAGGAACATAATAATAATTTGTTTAAAAGTTGGATGAAGCTGTGAGTCTGTGAGGAAAAGATATATGTGTGCGTGTGTATGTGAGGAGATATGAGAAGATGAAAGTCGGGTTTTATTGGTTGAACTGCACGGAAGGGAGGATAGCCCGAATTAATGCATGTTTTGAGGATGAGGGAAGAATTTACAACGGACGAAATTATACGTATCTGGTGTATTTGTAATGTACCGAATCCAAGCAGTGCCAGTAGACGCGAGCAACTGCATGAGACAGAGGGTGGAGTCATAGGTGGGTTGGAGCCGCTCCCAGAAATTGTCTTCTCAATTTCCTCACAGGCTCTCCTTTGTGATGGGGTAAATCCTCACGACTACTCTCACTCGAGTGAATCATATTCTCTATGGAAGTCCAAATGGCACAATTAAGTTGTGGGCTGCATACACCACTCCGTCTCCTACCTCCTGCTCTGTTATGGAGTGGTGCGAACAAAATCTCATCCCCCGCCCCAAATCCCGCCCTCCTCCCCTCAAAGCCATTGAAAGTCAGAGGAATATTTTCTATCCCTTTCAAGCTGAAAATGCAGCGTTGCTGCACTGTGCAGCTGTAAAGCCAGGATTATATTTTGAATGAACGTTTCTCAGTTGGGATTGCATTTTGAATGAACGAGTCTCATAATTAGTTCTAGACGTCTTACGTTGGTTGATTAAAATGTGATTGGTTTATAAAAAATATTAACAATTGGATTCTAAATTTGTGCATGCATGAATTGTCTCATATTTAACTGCCAAAGCCTGCAGTAAAGGCCCTACATGCATAATCAATTAATACCCATCCAATTAATTTTCAACTGTCAAAATAAATTATTATGAAATCAATAACTGTCTCGATCCCATCCTCGCCATATTTGTCGCCCACACTCCGCTTTATCCTGTATTTGCCGTCCCCGCTCCGCTCTATCCTCTACTTACAATAGTTGCAATAACGTAACTTATTGTAAGCACTGATAGTATTGGAGCAATACCTAAGTTGGAGTGGTGCCATAAAGCAATGCTATAGATGGGACGGTGCCTACATGGACTTAACGTATGATTAAATCGATGATGTGGTGCATGTAACCGTTAAAATTTTGTTTTAACTATTCACAAATTCATCACGGAACGATTAATAGAATCGTAGATACGCTGCATAATTCTGGGTTAACAAGCTGTACTATGTGGCGACACCGCATTGTCCATTTGACTCGCATAGAAAACTTTGCTCTGCGTTTCAATGGTTGAGGTGAAAACGTCGGGGTGGGTATCCCGGTCCAGTCCAAATAGGAGGGTGGGGGCATGAAATTTTCCATACACTCCCCTTATGGCAGTACTGAGGAAACATGTACCTATTGTTGCCCAGGCGGCCTCTGACGGTTGCACATGCTGTAGTCCCAGGACACAAAACTTGTTTCCAGACACACTTGCTGTAAGGAGAGCGCAAGCAGGGGAATATAGGCTGTAGTCAAACTCGGGTTTTCTAGGCAAAAGTAGGTGCATGTCTCTTTGCAACTGGATGGGTTTGGAGAGGAAACGGGGTAGACAGCAGGGAACTCAATTGTCCTATTTCGGCAGCCATATGTTGGCCGCCATAGGAGAGGATGGAAGTGAGGAGAGGAGAATCAGTAAAAGAAGAGCAGCGCTCTGAATTCTTCTCTAGCTATCTGACCTCGCCCTCATCGGTACGTGAAGAAGCATTCAGTCATATTCTGACAGTGTTTCTGGTGTTTTGTGAAACCGGCCTTGAAAACCAAGTTTAGAAAATTGGGTGATCGCGACTGCTGGAATTAATTAATTTCATCTTGGTCATTTTTAGGTGTAATGGCTGCAATACGGAAGAAGTTGGTCATCGTTGGTGACGGTGCGTGCGGTAAAACTTGTCTTCTCATAGTCTTCAGCAAAGATCAATTCCCAGAAGTGTACGTACCTACCGTTTTTGAGAATTATGTGGCTGATATCGAAGTTGACAATAAACAGGTGGGTGGAGATGGATTTATTGATATCTATGTTATTGAATTCCGTTGTTTTAAATTTCAAGGATTTTTATTAACTACGATGTTAACTTTCCTAGGTGGAACTGGCATTATGGGATACTGCAGGTCAAGAGGATTATGATCGCCTTCGTCCACTCTCGTACCCTGATACCGACGTCATTTTAATGTGCTTCTCCATCGACTCGCCAGATTCGTTGGAGAACATCCCCGAAAAATGGAATCCTGAAGTTAAACATTTTTGCCCGAATGTGCCCATCATATTGGTTGGCAACAAGAAAGATCTCCGAAATGATCCAGCCACTATGAGAGAGCTGGCAAAAATGAAGCAGGAGCCGGTCAAACCTGAAGAAGGACGTTCTATGGCTGAGAAGATTAATGCTTTTGCATATCTTGAGTGTTCTGCCAAAAGTAAAGAAGGAGTTCGTGAAGTATTTGAAACCGCAACACGTGCTGCTTTGCAGGTACGAGTTAATGATTTCGCTGATCTATACAATCAAAATTTTATACTTTCATAAGTCTCCCCAAAGTGCTGCGTTAATAATTCACCAACTGAAAGTCGGGTGACACTGAGTTCTAGCGTCAGCAGTTAGTATTCCAAGTGTTTTAAACCTAACCCCCGTCCAAAACCTTAAGGTTGTCCATCGTAACCTAACATTCAATCGCTCAATGAGGCCATCGTCCTCAGGTCATCGGTCGGCGAAATGCCTGCTCACCTCACCGCCCCGAATAGACTAAAAGAGTAGAAATTCAGTAGTGTCACCCGACTAGCCATTGGGTGCAAGCAATCACGCGTTTCCAAGGCAACTTCATCATCTACAATCTTGGGAGACTTATGAAAGTATTTTCAAAATGTTAAGGGGACCCTAACTACTACGTGATCTTTGTATGACATGTCTTGATTGCTTTTCTTGTTTTCTCATTTCAGGCGAAGAAGAAAAAGGCCAGAAAGTGTTTTATTTTATAAGTCGTCAAGAGATGACTTTTTACTGTAAACTTTACAGATAAATAATTTAATCTTGTTGTAATAGTTGAATGATAAACTATTGAAGCGTTTCTTAAAAAAAATTTCAAGGTCTTATGCCAAGCATTTTAAAAGATTTAATTATCAGGAACTTGTACCCACTGTGAAAAAGAATAAATGGGGCTGAACGGTTGGTGGGAAAAATCTGAAATTTTTTCTACAGGCCCAGTTTGAGCTGCTGGCTTCGATGAGCAACTTAAATACTGAATTTGTTGGCATTACTTTTTCCGAAATTTCCAAATGTTTATTTTTACTCATATGTGTTTCTATATATTTTGTAAATATAGTTTGTATAACATAAGGAGAAGATAGTGGTTGTAGGAGGAGAATAGGATAATGAAAGTTAATTGATCGTGCTGCATTAAAGTACAAATTTAAAACTTTGTATAGTATATAGTAGCTCGGCACCATGAAAATCGTCGCTCAACTTACGCATGACTTAATGACATTGTTGCGACTAGTATATGGACAAACAATAGCAGTTATTTAAAGTCATAGTACAGGATTACAGACTTGCTCATTATGCGAGATGGCATTGGAGGGTAAGGTTAGAGATAACGTACGCTACAGTTATAGATTAATAAGAAAGAATTAGGTCCTATAGATGATAGCTAAGGTGATGATAAATATATATATACCAGTAGACATGGTTAATTACAGACCGCTGTATATAGCTTAGTTATTTAGTTAGGACATCTGGTTTGTAGGGACAAGGGACAACAGGAGATTCACCGCCTGCTTGAAGCAGTGCTATGATTAATTTCATACTCTTGATAAGCTTAATTGGCTTACAGGTCATAGCGTTTGACGTTTCCTCATTAAATTGTACATGGGGAATTATATTACTTTTTAGATACAGCATGCGCAATGCTCGGAAAGCTATGGCAGAAACGTTGTACGTTGGACATGTCTCGTAATTTAACGCGAATCATCGAAGAATACTTTACGCACGCGGACTTGATCTCCTCTAAATATACAACATTATCATCCTTAAAAGAGAATATTAACATAACTGATTGCTTGACCCCTTACACATAAGATTCCTTAAGACATGTAGAATATTAAAGATTTATTTATATAATTACCTACATCTATAATAGTAGTACAATGCATTTGAATATTAGTTAGTGTTGTTTATAGGCGCTCTATAGTTATATTTCAAGTAACAAGATGGCTTCTTTCTCAGAAAGGAAAAATCAAGGTACGAGTTTGAGAAATTTGCGATTGCTGCGAAAATTCATGTAAGTTCATGAGTTGTTTCAAGTTAGTTTTTCTCTGTTGGTGGCGGAGGCATTAGAAATTACAAAGAGATTTGCATGATGACAACACATTACTCTAACATGTAATATTTAATATAAATTATGTAGTAGTTGAAAATCGACTATACCTTAAGCTACTGCGATTAAGTTTGTTTGTTAACTGCTTTCTTCCTTTGAATCATTCAGTCATTATATATTTTCCGTTTTGTTTGGGAATGTACATATTTCGGAAAGGGGTCAAAGTGTTAATTACAGTACAGTCCTCAGGTAGGAGACCTGGATTACATTGAATTTTTTAGAATAGAGGATTTAATTTCTGCATTTATTTAATTAACTAACAAGGGTTTACTTCCGTTTGGCGGGAGTACTGCTTGGAACGTTATTACTACTCCTATTACGCGTGGCCTTGGTTTTCTTGCTAAGACGGACGTTGTGGGGGTCATCTGCGAAGAAGGGGTAATCATCGGGATTATGATTAAATTCGACGTGGTGGGTATTGAGGTGAAGATTCCTTAGGATTTCTTCCTTCTCAGTGGCACTAAAATCAAGGACGGGGAGACCAGCGCGGATTTGCTCTTTGACATTGGTCCATGCCTTCCGCGTAGCCACGGACTTGGCATGATGAACGAGCCTCGTAGTTTCTCGACCTCCGCTCATCCCGTATTTGATGGAGAAAGTCGCTCCTGACATTTGAATCTTAAGGTCTACCATTTGGTTCTCGGCAGAGCGATCATGGACGGTCACATTGACTTGGCCACCAAGTCTTTGTAGTTCTGCAAGATCATCTGAGGCTTTCCAGGCTTCTTTTTTGGCAAAATGGAATACATCCTGGTTGGATGTGTGAGAAATGTAGTCGATGAACTCGGATCCGTTTAGGATTTGAGTAAATACATCCCGGTAAATTCGATTGGTGGTGCAGAATGGGCAGGAAATCATAGCCTTCCCGTCCGGGGTTCGACTGAGAAGGATATTTTTACCAAGTGGGGGATCAATTTGTGCAATGAAGGCAGCTGGATCGGGAATAAGTGTTGACTTGGTGACAACACTGTGGGAGATTGTAGGGAGGATGGGGTAATCGAACATGTGCTCTAGGATACGCTTCTCAAGCCCGGAAGTTACAAGGGCACTCCCACCCCCATCTTCCTCAGTCTTGGTCTTCTTCTTCCGAATCCCCATATTCTCCGGGAATAATTGAGGAGCGAGGGATTCCAGGTTATAGCCGAGCTGAGTCAGCCAACTTTGGTGATCTGTGTGTGAAAAAAGAGAAAGTTTTTATAAAGGCTGATGAGAGTGGGGTGCGAGGGATGAGTTAGTGATAGTAGGCGCAATAACAATAAAAACAAGGATAAATTACAAAAGTGATACTCTTGATAGTTTTTGATATAGTTAATTCCAGAGATGAAATATGGAAGGTATTGTATCCCTGGATTGGATGAGAGAATAAATGAATAGGAGGGTCGGGGAAGTGGGTGGGGGATTTGGGAGAAGATGGGTGACGGCGGAAGGAGGGCTTCCATATTTCATCTCGCTCTATATATAGCTTCTTTCTCCTCTTTGCCTCTCCGGTTAACGGCGGAGGTGGCGGAACTCTCTCTTCCCCGTATCTATGATAATGATGTGGAAGCGGATAGAGTAGTAAGATAGATAGAGAAGAGTTAGAGAACGTTACCGAATTGTGGTGTGGGATCAGGGATGTTGATTGGATCATTGGCAGGTAGGCGGTAAAGGTGAGTATTTTCTGGATTCTTGAGGTCCTTTATTACACGCTCCCAGTCTGGCGTAAGAAATTGTCCGATTAATGGGTCGTAAACTCTCTTGGATTTTGTGTGGATTAATAATGTAACCTGGAAGGAGAGAAAAGGATAGAAAATATTGAATGAGCTCGGAATACATGTAGGAAGTGGAGTGGAAATGAAGAATGTGACAGGGGTGAAGATAAACTTTCTATAATGGTATAAACATGTTTGCAATAAATTCTAGGAGGATAGTAGTACATAGTATATATAGTGGTACGCGGTAATATAGCAAGTTCAAAGTTGCAGGAAGCTAGGAGAGTAAAACGGCTAGTCAGTATGCTGTTTGCCAGGGCATTATTCCCGATAGCACCATCTCCTCGTCATACACCGTAGCCAGCCTCCGTTCCAGGCTATTGTGTCCTGGGAGGGGTGGGTGAAGAAAAGTGAAAGAGGGGGCAATTGCGGTTTGGTTGAAGGATACCTATATTATATCACCGCCACCGCTCCCTCCCACCCATGCTTTCTCTTACTTTCTCCAGCTGGCTAGGCTAGCAGGAAACGAGGATGATAGCTTGCTATTACAAGCAGAGGAAGAGGTAAGCGTAGTAAGGAAGGTGGGTGACCACAACGTTTATTGCCAATAGGTAAAGTTAAAAGGTGGTAACATCCTCTATTTTACCAGCTACATTCTTCATTTTTCGTGATACATACATGGAGGGAGTTATTAAGTTTGGAGTGTTAACGGAAATACTTTGTGAATATTTCCTGGCAACAACAAGATTGCTATTGAAATAGACACAGTTGATGGACTTGGATGGATGGATCTAGAGAACTAATGCGTGGAATGTATTTACCTTATCGAGGATGCCTCCGCAGTAGTCAATTGGGAGGTAAAAGTAGGGGTCGGAGTCGTACACAATGTGGCCGTAGGGACTTCGGAGTAATTTTTGAACTAGCCGTCCAGTGGAGTCGAAGACGAGGAGTGGGGTTCCAGCATGATCCGTGGCTACATAATACTTTTGATTACGATTCACCTGGAGGAAGATCAGTCTTTGTTGTGAATCATAGACTAAGTGAAGGAGCTTATTTTCTCGGGGGCTGTAGATGTGGGTGAGGGTGGTGGGGTGTTTGAGGTCAGCGTAGAAGAATTGGGTCGTGTTCCCGTGATTATCCTTGCGGGCAACGAGTCGGCCCTGATGGTCGTAGAAATATTCAACGTCAAACCGGCCGCTCTTCCATGCACGCTTCAAATGGCCTAGGGAATTGTAGGAATAGAATTCATCCCTTGCGTTCTGAATGACACGACCAGCATCATCGTACTTGTAAACGCCATCTCCAAATTGAACGATTCGGTCCATTGGATCATACTCAAGCGGGATGATGTTCCTCCGGTAAGTGAATCGTTGGAGATTTCCATTGACATCATACTGATATGTCCATGGCTCCGCAGCCTCTACCCCTATCAGTTGGCCGTCCACATCATAGGTGAAATTCTGGGGAGGATATGTCTCGGGCTCGCGGGAGTAACCATGGTTGGAAACTGTCTGGACTCGCATTTGGGAGATTCGGTGGGAATGGGGAACATATGTGTAGTGAATCCGGGCTACTTCCGTATTCTGGATGGTTAGGACGTACATGAGGGGTTGTCCGTGCGGGTTTTTGAGTGAACTAAGTATGGCAGTGCCATCAAACATAACAGTTTCATTTCCACTTGGCTGGGAGATTCTGAAATTGCCCAATTGTTCCAACTCTCCGGTTTTTCGATGATAGGCTAGCGCAAAGTCTGCAACCAAGTTCCCCGCCACCCTAGACTTGATGATGATGGGACGGAGGTTGGAGTCATAGTCGTATATGAATTTGGCTGATGCAAGGCCTGACTTGGAAGCAAATTCCATTTTTGCCTGAAGGATTTTATTAAAGGGATTCGTCCAAGTGTGTGTGGTGGACTCGAATTTGCCCTCGGACAGGGAAACTGCGAGAGAGCGGGAGGGCTTGTACTTGAAGCTAATTTTTCCTTCCGAGTAGAGGACATGAAGGAGGCGGCCGAGAAAGTCGTAGTCGTAGAGGACTCTGCCGGTGTCGGACGGGAGGAGAGTTGAGAGAAGAGCACCTCCGGGATTATAGTAGTTGACAAAGGAGTTTTTAGTGGAATCGTAGCCGGGCGGTGAGTAGAGGGATTTGGTAAAGCCAATAGAGGTTTGCCTCATAAAGGTATGATGTGTACTCTTGGGTGTTTCCATACTTCTCAGCCCGCCATGAAGATCGTACTGGAAGGAGTAGTTACGGCCGGATGGGAGCGAGATTTTTGATGGTTGCCCATATTCATTGTATTCGATGGTTTTGGCTCGCTCTCCTTGGGATGTTTTCATCTCTGTGGCGAATCCACTTCGGCCGTAAGTGACTTGCATCCCGCGATCCTCTCCCCATTTCCAATTCTCAATCCGGTTAAATCTATCGTAGGTTA
Organism: Sminthurides aquaticus; assembly: GCA_906901655.1. Classification (NCBI taxonomy): domain Eukaryota; kingdom Metazoa; phylum Arthropoda; class Collembola; order Symphypleona; family Sminthurididae; genus Sminthurides; species Sminthurides aquaticus. The sequence continues at coordinate 4,325,596 of CAJQTT010000001.1, forward strand.
TATTCATGGGATGAGGACGGTCGTTGGGGGAGGTGGAGGCTGGGATAAAGTAGAGGGGAAGACCTGTGATGTCGTATTGGATTGAGAAAATGGTCTCTCGCTCTCGATTGTAGATTACTTCACGTGACAATGACTGATCAAATTCCATGGTTAAGACCCGGCTGTCATTGACCCACATTTGCCGATCCAAAGTCTTGTCTCCTCCCTGTCGATCGCCACCAAGTAGGTGGAATTTCCATTCCAGTTTATTACCCCGGCTGTCAAAGGGATTCTCCTCCGTGCCGATGTACTGGAAGGAGGGTCCGCGGAGGAGGTTACCCTCTAGCGGCATTGAGGAGCGGAGGAGGGGGAAGACACCCCAGGAGAAAGTCGTCACTCCCAATCCGTTCTCCTCCACAAGACTTGAACTCGCATTTCTAACATCCGTCATTAACAACTTTCTCCAAGTCACTCCATTGTCTTTCCCCACCCGGCTCACCCGGACTTGATCCCCATCCTCGTTCCGCGTAATATCGTAGCGGATGTGACCGTTTGGAGTAGCAGAGTCATGGACTCGGACGATGACTGTCGGACCTTGGAGCTCATAGTCAAACTGTGTGATTGTACCCATTTCTCCAATCACTCTCCGGACTCTTCCAAAATGATCGTAGGAATACAAGGAACTCAGACCCGGCGTCCGTCCTTTACCCAGTAACAACCCTTCATGAGAATATTCAAGACGAACATCCGAGTTTTCCATCTCCTGGAAATGGACTAATCGGCCCAAATCATTGATCTTGAGGGAACATTTCTTCCCTTGAGTGTTTTCGATAGTGGAGACGACAGAGGAGTAGTCCCGAAGAAATAAGATTTTGTTCTCCGCACTGTCACTTATCTTGGACAATTTCCCTAAACTCGTGTTCTTGGTGTAGAAGAAGGTGTAGCGGGTTTTACCGGATTTCATGTCCTTTGTCAGAACGTGCTGGCCGTAGCGATTAAAAATGTAGATTTCACCCGTGGAAGGGAAGGGGACTTCGTAGTCTCCGTTAGGATTGGGGCCAGGTAGAAAGTGTGAGACTTGCTTCAGCTCCAAGTTAGCTTGGTCCGCTACGTAAATGACGCTATCGGGTCCGATGGTGATGGCGGAAACAAATCCGGCATCTAAATTATTTGGTAGCTTGTCCCCGCTCTCGCTTACATTCCGACCGTAAGGGAATACTTTGTCCGTCTTCACAAGTAATGGACTTCCATCCGTCCTCAGTGTGAACAAGTTTGAGTCTTCCGTCACAAAGTAGAGCTGGCCTTTGGGGCTGAATGCCAAATCCAGTACGGGTCGTGGACTAGGTGGGACTGTTCCTCCGGCGGTTAGCTGCTGAGCCTCCGTCCCAGACTCACATTTTAAAACTCTTTCGATTTGATTATCATCCGTGACCCGGAATAAAATCCCTTCATCAACAAAAATGAGCGTATTTTCAAGCAAGTTGAGAGCGAGGTTTGTAGGCCAGTGGAGTTGGACTTTGGAGATTTCTTCTCGGACGAGTCGACATGATTCAAAATCTGCAGGCTTTGCAAGATTCAACTTCATGGAACGATGTCCATGTGATCCGACAAGAGTATGAATTATTTCATGACTGTCTACGAATCGGATATTAGGGCCATCCGCGATGTAAATTGAACCCTTCTTCGTGACCGCAAGACCTTTCGGATGATTTAATTTTGCAAGCTTTGCAGGGAAGCCATCACCGCAATTCTCCACATCCCCTGGAACACATTTCAAACCAGAGCCAACGACGGGTGACCAATTCATACGCGGATCTTCAACATCATCCATTGAATTCACTCTCAGAACCTACATCAAATACAATCCTCAGTCAAAAATCATACTTGTTCAACATCCTTTCACCACACCATCAGTGCAACCGTACCAGCCGGGGCCGCCAGAGGACTGCTGGGAACAAGAAGAGCATTCATACAGTCTTGTCCTAATGGTTCTCGCATAAGGAGACTCAAAAATAAGTTAGTCATGCATACATGGGAGAAAGCAGGGAAAGAGAGAAAGGACCGGAGAAAATATTCTCTTAGTTTCAGCCTAAGTGCTTTCTCCAAGCCTGACTTTCTCTTTCTTTCCCTCTCATTTGGCAAGAAAAGGAGATACAACTAAGATATAAACGGTAGAGATATTGAGCTTTTTTACGGCACATTTGGTATCATGTGTTGGCACGAGGACTCCGGCTGGTAGTTGGGAAATAGCTGTGTGTGTGTAAGATTAAAAAACGAGAGAAGGCGACGACACTTACCTGATTCTTTTCAGGATCGGAAACGTACAAATGACCATCGGCGGGTGAGATGGTGATAAAATATTGGTGGGAAACTTTGGTAACACTGAAAAAAGAGAAAAAGAAAGCTGGTGTAACGATAGAGAATAAATAAAATGCAATCCGGAATTTAGTTAGGATTGACGTGAGATGGGAAGGCAGTAAAAGGGGCTCGTTTCGGAGGAATAGAGAAAGAAATGGGGGGAACAGAAGAGGAGAGGCTCTATCACATGTAGATGCTATCTAAAATTACTCCAGTCCTCGGAATCTTTCACCTCTTTTCGCCTTTCTCCCTTCACTTTAACACGGTATAGTTTATTCCCGAAGCTCGTCCCTTGGCCAGGGAGTCGGAGAAAGTGGAGATTATATAGGCAAAGAGGGAGATGGTGAAAGGAAGGAAAGAGGAAATGGATAGATGGATGGCGAAAATAGATGGAAAGTGCAAATGGTGGCTTGGCCATAACAGCATATTTGGGGAGGGGAAAAGTAGAAAGTATCCGCTTTCCATACATCAATCCTTAAAGCTGGATACCTAATAATGTGAATGAAGTAGCAGGGGTATTTGCGGGGGCGGGGTGATCGGGTGGCAACTTGGGAAAAAGTTGGAGCCTTATACCAATCTCACATCAATCCGGATTTAACTGGAAGGTGGAGAAAGCGCTCAGTAAAGGGAACTATAGAGCGCCATCCGTTTGTTTCCCGGAAGGGAGAAAGTCCGAGAATTGGAATAAAATATATTGGCGATGGAATGGTTTAATTTTTATTGGGGAAAAGATCTACTGGAGCTTACCTGAGCTGTAAAATGGTGTAGATTTGCCCATCGGGAGTGATACGTCGGATCAAGTTAAAATCACCCACATACAAGCTGCCGTCCGGCCCAGTTGTTAACGCAATCGGTGAAAGTAGTAGCGTTTCAGGGCTTTCACAAGGATCACAGAGGAGTGGGCGCTGCTGACCTTTTCTTCCCATCGTTGTCGTCACGAGGCGCGGTAGCTGCTTCAAATGAAACTCGGAACCATCTCCTTTTTGAAGAATCCCTTCGTGGAAATTGTAATGGTGATGAATGTCCAAGTTCCATCCTCCTACGTCCGCAATATCCACGTCGAAGCCTTTCAGTGTGACCGTTTGAACTGTCCAAATGGGCTTTGCACATGCTGCGTACTCATATCCAACGGCCACACGAGCTGTGGCTACGCCATAAACTTTTTGTTGGTAGACGTTTCGCTTTCTCCAGCCGAAAGTGTGGGTTATGTTGGGGTCGGCTTCAAAAGTGCGGGTGTAAAGTTCCCCCTCCACCGTAATCTTGAGATGAACCATGCTCAGCCCAGGTGGGATGGCGGATCCGGTTAACTGCATGAGGATTGTGGCTAAATATCCTGGGGATTGATTGCTGTGGTAGAGGAGATGGACATCTGAACCCGGAATTACGATACTCTCTTGGAGAATCTGTTGGGCGGGGAGATAAAAGGTGGAGGAGCGTTCATCAAATAGCGGAGAAAAAGGGTGGCGGAGAGATGATGAGGGAGAGATGATGATTATGGCGGGTAGGCAGGCGACGTTGGAGGGGATGTTTTCAAAGTAGATAAGTAAGTATCCGTTCAAAGATGAAGAGCCGAAGAAGAAGAGGAGGAAAAAACGAGACAAAGTTCATGTTAGAGCAGTGTAGTAAATCTTGAAAGTTGTTTGAAAGCTTTACTTTCTCCTACTCCTCACTTGACAATTACATTGCCTCAATCAAATCATATATCTTCTCCATTTTTTATTCGATTCAGTAAGGAATTGTAAGAACATCAAAGTGTATAGAGACGATTTCTCACTCTTGAAAACTTTTCCCTCCTTCCCAAACTGCTACTCCGACTACCACTCCTACAGAACCGCTACCCGGCCCGGCCTACCAATTCCCCCTTCTATCATTCTTCTTCCGCCTTCAACCAACTTTCTCCTAAGAAAGACACCTTGGCTAAATCCTACGCATTGAAACCGTCCGCCCTTTCCAAGCCGGATGGCTCCAAGGCTCATATGCACCACCATAAACTACATGACTCAACTTTCACCTCTGGAGACATGGGAACCTGGGTGCTTTCTCTTTTTCCCAATATTATTCCTTTTGTACATATCTTTGAAACTTATCAATCCAAACTAACGCACCAAGGATTCCCTTCCTGTATTTGTTTCTATAGTTCATGCAGAATTTTATAGTTTGAAGCGTCCTACGCCCCACGCGCTTTTTTGCACTGCCCATTTACTCACAGTACATGCACATGTTTTCACTCCAATTTCAAGTAGAATTTACCAGGAAGTCGTCATTCAACCTATGCAGACAGATTGTTTTAGAGAGAAAGCATGATTTTCCTTTGTTTTCTCTCCCGTCAGCAATCACATACTTTTTTCTTGCTTGAGCAGCAGGAATCCAGTGCTGGACAGCCCTTAACTTTCTCCTACATTTTATACCACCTACACCAGCCATTCTTGCTTTCTTCACAGCCAGATTCTGAGAATTTAGGTAGCTGCACAATGTCCACGAACATTCTCCTCTTCTCTTAGGCCCATTATTCTCCAGCCTACACACAACAACTTCTAGCTGTTTAGATTTGAACTAACGCAGCAAAATATTTCGCGGATCCTCTATAATCTCTAGCTTGCTTGTGTTTTGTTGGTCAGTTGAACGAGTCAGTTTCTCTCCTACCGTATTTGTCTACCTGCCAAAAATTGCTAACAACTGCTGAAATGTCCACGTACGTAGCAAGTTCCTCCTACCTTTTTATCAACTGTTACTTAGGGACTTCCATTCCGCAAATTTTTCATGCCTTGTTATATTTTTCTACCTCTGCGAATTTCTCTTAGTTCTTATCCAAATTTTGTATATGTATGAGATGTCCCTCTCACTTTCTGTCAGGATTCTATACACATTTCATTTTCCTTTATTCTTTTCTTTCTCATATCCTTTTGCCAAGTGCTCCAGGAGTGGGGGATGCTACATTGTGGAGAAGGATTCCTGGTAATTTTACCCTTCTGGCTTTTCTGCTGGAATGTTTGAAAAGAGCTTTCTCCTAGCAAGAATTTAATGAAGCGACATCTCCGTTTATACTGAACAATAGAACGTGATGATTGTCTGTATGCAGCGCATAAATAAAGACATTAGAGTGTGGAGAGATGGGGATAGCACGTGTGGTTCATGTGGGTACAACTTTCTCCCCAATATTCATGAAGAGGCATGGTTGGAGTATTAGAGTTTGGAAATTGAGAATTCTTCCCTAGTGTAGCGGAGCAATCTCGTAAAGAGATATGTGGATGAGGGGAATAATTTTACTTTTCACTCCCTCCGTTATGGCTCTTGAATGGATGGAGATAAACACTTGGTCGTCTGGAGGCTGTCGGGCCAATTGTCGACGGTGACGGGGAAGTTTTAATATTTTTGAAAAAATTCCTCGCCCTGACAAAGTGTGAATATAAATGCGAAAATTTTCTCCTTATTCTTATCCCTTCTTGTCATTCCATCCCTGGGATGGAGCTTACCCTTGCCAAATCATTACAAATATGCATGTTTCCCAACGATTTAAACTTTCTTGTAAACTCCCATCCCAAGAGGTAATTCCTATGTCCACGTGATGGAGAAATGTGTGCGGGGCGTAAATTGGACTTTTCTCCAAGGGAAAGTCGGGAGCGAAAGTGGTAAAATTCTTAAATTTTTTCCCAGCCTGTGGTTTGTGAGAAACGGTAAAAATTCCTTCTTTATCGTCCTCCTCCTCTATCTACCCTACTTTCTTCTGAAATACGAGAAGTTGATGAACCTTCTCTTGGAGAAAGTAAGCTGATACTTATGAATCATACTATACTACTTCACTGCTCCTACTCTCATCTTACTGGATTTCACCCTTACAATCCTTTCCGCGTCTTCCTTAATGAGAACAACAAACTCTAGTGGTAGATGATAGAATATTACTAATTACCTGAGTTTCTCCGAAGACGACAGTGCTTTCTGGTTTCGCTCCGACCATGCTGGGGAACCAGCTGGAAAGTACGATAGGTTTAAGTAGCTGAGAGTCGTGTTGAGTGCAAGGTTGTTGCAGATGAACGTTATCTTCTGGAGTTCCATCCCGGTGGTGGTTTCCCCCCACAGACATTGTCACAGGAGGGTCCAGGACAACAATCTCGTTCCAAGGCACAAATACAGTGCGGGTGAGAGGCCGGAAAGGATTTCTTTGAAACTGTAGTGTAACGGATCCTCCACCATTTACGAGGATGTCAAACCTTTTAGTGAGTACAGGAAGATCCAAGATGATAAATAATTTCGTTTAAAATTTCCACATTCCAAGATTTTCTTTCCCTGTCACTCATTTATCTTCCCGGGTTTTCTAGTTTGCACAGATTTCCCCCCCCCATCCCAGTTATTCGCTCTTATTGAGCTAAAAACCCCAGAAGCGACAATCATAAGTGCTTTGTTTTCCCAACAAATTTGTTTTTCTAACCCATAATATCAGAAAAATTTAAAATTCATATTGGGTGCTAACACGGTGAAAGCATACTTTCTCCATTTCACTTACAAGTAAAATTTAATACAATGAATACTGCTTTTCAATATTTTCTTCGTGCTTAGTGTAGTGCACAAGTGAAAGCTTGGAAAGTTTCTCGTAAGGATCTCTTCAAGAAGCTTTCCAAGTCCGTGGACAGAGGGCGCCACGGCGGGAAAATCAGGAATGTGGAAACAACTTTGCTTTCTATTTCTTGAAGGATTATGATGAGAATAACGCTATTCATACCATCCTCCTTTTCTTGTTAAGGTGAATCCAAATCGCTGGTTCTTGTCCACGCTAATCCCAACCCGTATCCCGACAATCCCCAATCCGTCTGGGGACAGGACTTGACCTCGAATGACTGATACTCTCCTGTAAAGAAATCCGGGGAAACGCCCCCGTCGAGAACCCATTCATCTCTCTGCTTTCACTTTTCACAATGAGGTGTAAGGTGACTTTTTTTAAATTTCAAAAGAAGAAAACAGGAGGATAAGTGAGAGAGAGATGGAAGATAAAAAGTTAGAGAGAGAGAGAGTGAAATTTAGAAGAGCTGAAATAATCATGTGCGTTTATATAATATGTTGTTTACAATAATCAACGTAATCATAATATAATAATGATGGATAGTAGCAGCAGTAGAGAATCAAATATTATTATGTGACTTGGCATCAATCATCGTATGTAGTTTAAATGCATCCTCATAAATATGCAAGTTAGTCAGGACTATTTCCCAGCGTATATATAATTAATGCACCAAATGATGATCGCAGAGAAAATAATTCTCCCTGCCCATCAACAGCCCTGCACTTATCTTACACTCAAGCCGCCCGCCAAGCACTGTGATTAAGCATTCACGTAAATACTCATGTAGCTAGATATAAATACAGTCGTTGGAGCCATTTTTCCCTAACTTAATTGTACCTACAGCAATCGATTTAATTAGAACTGAGTAACGTTTCCTGCAATTTCTCCTAAAAGTATAGATAATAGAAACATATGGCGTAATACACAGTTCTCCTTCATCTACATGTACTAACTACCTATCCCCAATCCTTAAGTTTCCCCTACCTTTTTTATTCGTTGTTGTATAAACACTGATCTTCACTACTATAACCTCTTTCGTATGCTAATAATATTAATGTACCTGCCCATAATAATATTAAATATCCGTTCGCAATGAGTCTAATTCCAGTAACATCATATTATGTAGCTTTCTCCTACTCACAGTTTTAGAATAGTTTAGCTGACTTCAACTTGTTAGCCTCGTTCTCGTTAACAATGATACAATGTCAATAGAGAGCTACTTCGCGTCACTTGAATAATATATCAGCGTTACGACATGGTGGAGATTCAAGATGATTGAAAAAATAGCTAAATATATAATACATTATAAAAGTCCTGTGCAGGTCCCAGAGGAGTATGATAAATCAATTTGATAGCATTGTAGGCCTTTCTCTCATCCTGATTGACTACTTGACTGCCTGCGTTATTTTATTCTTGAGTTCTTATTGTTTTCCGCTTAGCCTGTCATCAATCAATTGTAGCCTCATGCGAGAACGAGATAATATTAGGTAATCATAATAGATGATGATTAAGGAGTCAAGGAATATTTTGACAAAGACAGGGACACAAAGGGTAAGGATTGGTTAGGAAAAATGAGGAAGAGAGAGAAGGAAAATGAATGAAAGAAAATAAATTAATTAAAAAGTAAAGTACTGCTCCCATAAGAAACGCCTAAGGCCTAAGTGTAAGCACCAAAAGAAGCGGTTTGAATAATTGATGTACATATTTTGCGTTTCAAATAGCTACAGTTTGAAAAGAAGAGATAAGGAAATAAAATGATAAGCTCATACTTTTGGCACAGATTCATTCTTTTTTTAGTCTTCTATATAAATTCACTATTTGGCTGTAAGATTTATTTTTTCTGGCATTGTCCACTCCATACAACCACTTCCGCTCTACCGGTCACACTGTTTGAGTTGGGTTAGCGGAAGTCGTGTGCATATCAAGTGAGATGTTCTCGCTAATTTTGTCATGTAATAGTGAAACAGAGTGGCGGGTACGAGGAAGATGAAGCATCTTCAAGGATACGTGTCTGCATATGTTTTTAGATATAATTCAGTCAGTTGGACTGGAAGAGAAGGGACAAAGTAAGTTTGTTGTGTATTTGTGGTCTACTCAATTATGGGAGAGAAAGTAAAGTGAAATTCGGGCACAACGCCGCTCTGGTTATTCATTTCTCCTACATTAGCTAGTTTTTCTCCTTAAAACAAAGGGTGAGAGAGTGTGTCTACTTGGAATAGTAAATAAGGGAATATATAGAAAACCAAGATTTATATAGGAGGAATAAGAGATTAGTATTGTTTTTGTTTTTAAAGCAACGATGACTCCACTTACCGATGCACGAAAGAGTTCCAAAATTGACTAGTTTCGGACACAAGGGAAAGTGAGTGAGTTGTGATCAGAAACAAATAAACAACGCCAAATTAGTTGCAGATTAAGTCACACAATCCTCATCCGTTTCCTCCCCGCAATTAATTTCCATCCTGACAGCAACTCCTCCAGCTTTCCCTCCTACATCACACGCAACTTCTCTCACATGCACTTTCTCCGGACGCAAGCCAAGAGAAAGCATGTAAGCATCTATCCAAGCAGAGGATACTAATTGCATAATACAGACATATGCAGGGACTGCATATATGTGCTTAATCTTGTGGAGTGAGTAGTGCTTGTGTTTGGTCCAGGGATAAATGCCCGGCTTTTCTCGAGGAGGAGAAAGGAGTTGAGCAGATGGAATCTGGCGTGGAAATTAATTTGAGCAAACGGATGGAGAGTTAATAAAGCAAGGAAGGAGCCGAAAGAGCAAGAGACATAGTTTAAAGACGGCACACGGTCAAAAGAGGATGATTAGACAAGATTTTATCATCCAGTAGATTGGTTCACAGATGGAGAGCGGGACACATACAATAATCATAGCACACATAAAAGACATTTTCAAAAGATCTGTCTTCACACTTAGAACACTCGCTAGTATCTTCCTATTGTCCTTTTTAACATTGAAAATATTCTTTCGCTTTTTCGTTGCTTGGTTATCCTGCATAAGTAAGCGCACATGTACTTCCTAGTGCCTTCCTCAAATATAGGCTTATTTATTCCCTGTCCTTGTACTTTCACCAACTAAATTCCTCCATTATTATTATTATAGAACTTATTCTATCCATACATGTACTGTAGGCAAGTCATTTCCATGTAAAATTTTCCTAGCAATTTTGATCCTCATTCTTCTTCCGTACGTAAGCCAAGTTATTAGAACGTATATAGTGATTTTAGCTCCCGGAGAGAAAGTTCGCTTTCTCTCTGTATACAATACTGGAAAATCCTAAAATCCCTCCAAACATGGGCTGTCACGCGCCCAAGAATAACGTTTTCACGGATCACGCTCCCTGCGCTAATTGTTTCCATAATTCTTTTCCCACTCCTACGCCCTTCAAAAGGCATTATTCTCCTTGTAATACCATTTACCACCCATTTTCATACCTATATACTCTTTGTGAAAGAAGCAGAGTCCTGGATGTAGAACAGCTATGTGTAGTATATATCGTACAAAAGTTTAATAGAATCTACACTATAGTTACACATCTTTAAACCATGCGAGATATTAATATACTGGGAACTCCCAGCGCAGATTTTAAGAGTTTACAACAGCGCCTTGTTAATAAAATCCAGAGAAAAGAGTAGTCAGATTTTGTTTCATTCTACAATCAATCTGGACGTGGAATCCATGTGAGATCCCCTCAAAGGTTTCCCTCGACTTACTTATAGCATATTGCGTCGTTTAAGAAAACGTTGAGATAAAGAGATAGAGAGGAGGAGATACAATAGTGGAGATGCAGAGAGAGAGAGAGAGGACAAAAGTCCAACTTTCACTTACCTTTCGGAATACTCATCTTTTTGGGCGTAACTCTGAACGCTATTTTCCTCGATTAAGAATTTGACACGATGGAAAAACGAGGAGGTGACTGAAGGCGGTTGTTTCCGGAGGAGGACTTCGACAGGATCGTTAGCAGCAATGCAGAGAATATGTTCACGGCAATACTGATTGTCGCAGCATTCGCTATCAGCGCAGTCTGTCATTCCGTCTGAAAAGATTATTGAAAAAATTGAAATCCAATCCGATTCCCTCTAAAGAATTCAAGATTCTGTAACGAATTAATTGAAAGTGGAGCCTTGAAGAGGGAAATCCGGGTATTTCACACGGGTATTTTATGAGGAGGGCATGGATGATTTCTCCCAGCCCAGGGTTATCCTCGTGTATGTGATGTTAAAGTCAGTATAGGATTAATTATCTTTCGAAGCACGTCCAATTACAGGGCCCAAATTATGGCTTTCATGGGGGTTAGAGCCGGAGAAGGAATAAATGATGCGAGATTCACGTCAAGGGAATTAAAGCACGCTCTTCATGTAATACCATCTCGGGATAATGAGGCTTCCTCCTCAATTCTATTGGATGCAGACAGAGGAAAACGGAAACGGAGAAAGTAAAAAGGGGGAAAGGGAATCAGTAATAAAGGGCTGACAATCTCTGATTTTTTGCCCCAAACTACTCCAAGTACTACACTAACCGGGATAATAATCCAGGATTCAAAGAGGGGAGAAAAGACAGTAATAATATTTGATGGTTGTAGAAACTGGAGAAGAGAAAGGTTTGAGAGATGGGAGAAAGTGACTCATTTGTATGGAGGGCGGGTAAAAGATCAAGTGTGAAATAAAATGCTAAAAATTCCTTTCTCTTCCCATTCTATTAGCGTCAAGGAGATAAGTCTATACAGTGAGGATCCTACTTGGAGCTAAGGCTGGGAACAGCGAGATTGTAGGAAGAAAATAAGGAGGTGGACTGCCAGGCATGGGAGTAGGTAGCAGCATCTGTCTGTAGGAGCTTGTGGTAAACCCGGGTAGGATGACGGGATGAGGTTGAGGTGGTGAAAGTGATATCATTAGGGCAAGTTGATAGATCAGATTCACATTCGTTATGTGCTTGCATTCGTTGGATTGAAATTGTGGGAGACAAGGATGGGTAGGATGGTTTGGAGGAAGGAGTAAAAGCAGGGCAACGTGCTCATGTAAAGTCACCGCCGACTGCTGACTCGAATTCAATTTGGAAGGACGAGGTATGGAAGAGAGAGGTGAACTGTAATTTATTTCATTTCTACGTGAGTTAACCCCAGCCTGAACCCAAAGTCCACGGTGCACCAGAGGGTGTCAAGACAATGGAAAATTTGTATAAAATTGATAAAAAAGAACCCCCACCGTAGTCAAACCATGCCATATATATATTCCTTTCTTCCGCGCACAGTTTAAAGGACGGCAGCATTAATGTACGCAAATCTTTCTTTCCAATAAGGAAGCCGCTCACACATACATACATCCAATTTTGCATGCCCCTATTTCCAGCCTGGATGGAAGTAGCTCAATCTCCAATGAATCATTCTCTACAGCCGTCCTCCCGCTACCGCTATCACCTTAAAACTCCCCGGTTCGCCTCCAGAATCCAAGGGTAACGTCCTGGAGGAAATGAGGTCTTGAATCAAAAATTCTAAATGCTCTGTTCCATCCAGTACTTTCACTAGACTTATGATTGGAAGGAGAAACACGCTCTCCCGGTTGGGGCGTAGGGACAAGGTGAATTCTAAACCCGCGGCGGCGGAGAAAGTAAGGAAGGAATAAGCAAAACAGAGGAGTGAAAGCATGGGCTCGTAGCGATAGTCGGCACTGCTTTTGAGGAGTAGGTCGAGCCAGCGAGCCTTTGAAAAATTGGACGACAAAGAAAATTTGTAAAAGTAGTGCAGAGGAGAGTTGTTGGGGGAGAAATGCTTTAGGATTGAGCTGGAAAAAAGAGAGGTTGTGAGCGCTTACCCTCATCATTATCGATATCATCGGAGCAATTGGTTTCCAAACGAACAGCGCAATCAAGTCCGGCCCATCCGATGCCGCATTTACAAGAGTAGCTTCCCTCTTGCATTATGCATGACCCGTGATGACTGCATGAGTTGGGGCATCCAGCTAAAGATACAAGGAGCAAATTATTATTTCCTTCTAGAACAATCATTGTTCAACAATGTATATATACATGCTAGTTTGTACTCGCACTGGAAACAAGCTAGCCGATGCTCGAAAATCCGGCTACGGGCAGAGTAATGGGACATACAAAAGTTACACTTTTTACAACAGTCCCAAGAATCTATAGTCTTATGTTCCTCCTAGGAAGCGGAACCTAAAGGTGAGTTGACGGCGCAGTTTCAAATTTTTTATTCCATCAAATCACTTATCATTTCAATTCCGCACGTATGTCGGAAAATAAAATATGAGTGCTTCCCGGTTTTTTTCCCGGTCCTGCCTTATTTAGCTTTCTCTCCGGTTTTCTCCTCTCTTGTTCCATGTTTTACTGCAATTCTAGGCCCTTCCAGCCTCCCACTCCTTCCTTTCCTCTTCTAACTCGCCTCTCATGTGGAAGACGGAGCGAAATTCATTTGTGATTCATGTTGCCCGTCTTCAGTCTTCTGCTGACTGAACAACAAGTCTAAAGTAAACGAGTTTTCTTTCAGAATACCAATCCTCGGGCTAGGAAAGAAAGAAGCTGGAGGAGAAAGCTCCTCCAAACATCAACCTTCTTCTCTTTTCTCCCGTCCCATCAACAGCCTGTCTCTTTGATCTTCAAATCGCGTTCGTTTATAGTTCAAGTGAAAATGTGATTCCAATTCTACCGCCTCCCTCCACATACTACCTCAATACTAACACAAGAATTTAGGGAGCAACATTTGAAATTTTTCCTCAAAGAGGACCTCTGATAGATATACATTATATCCTTCAAAACTAGAGCTAGCTTTCACTTGTTAAACTTGGACTAGATCCTTTTGTAAAATGAATTATCAATTCCTCCTCCTTTCAACCCTACCCTAGACGCAGTAATTCATCATTCACCTCCGTGCTTGCCTCCGGAGGAAGATAAACTATCCATGACTTGGAAAACATATGCAAAATTCAAATTACCCAAGGTACAATGTTTCCCATTCCATCCGACAGAGCAGAGACAAGTTCCGTTCTTGCATTGTCCGTGTTCCTCGCAGCGTGGGTCACAAGCCAGGGTGTCACACAAATCTCCGGACCAGCCTTCCAAGCATTCACATTTCCCTTCCGCGTTGCATTTCCCGTTTTTTCCGCAATCCGTCTCGCAAGAAACTGTAAAAGATAAATAATAGGAAACTGTTAACATGAAAAACTTTCACTACGCGCCCAACCCCCAAAAAAATCCTCCGTCTCTCCAACAAGATACACACAACCCTTTCACCCAGTCAAGCTCCCTGGCTGGCTGAATGAAAGCAGTTGCGGCCGTAAGATGTATGGAATTACCATCTGAAAAGATTTGGGCAACTTTCTCAGCCGTGTAGTTGTAGGTCCTGGCTACAAATAGGGGAAACAAGGAGGGTGGAAGACGTAAGTTGTGTGTGTATTTTCAACTGGTGCTACACAGGAAGGAGTTGGGTAGGATGGATATAAATTAGAGTACTAGAAATAATAAGAATGCAGGATGAATGGGGTAGAAATGTGTGTGTTTGCATAGACGATTTATTTTTTACGTTCAATTGAGCTGGTTTGGTGGTACGGGTTAATCTGGTCGGAATATTCGTGGAGAGCTGAGGGAGGGAGGAGATGGGGAGGAACATTTACACGGATAGTTGCATCTCATCCAGAAAAAAGGGAGAAAGTGAAGGGGAAATGGGTGGTGAAAGAAGAGTTTTCTTTACTGGCGATGCAGAAAAAAGTGATGGTAGTGGGGGACATGTGTGGGAGACGGGAGGGAGCTGGTATATGTCATGGAGAAGACCACAATTTACATTGATCGTCGGCAATCCTCGAAATTGTCTCTATCATAACTGTGAAAGAGAAAAGAAGGGCTGGTGCTACTACTGCCTAGAGATTCCTGCTCTAGCTCAAAAACCTTTGCTTTCTCCACACATGTATATTACCCTCTTTCACTTTCTATCCTTCTCTTCTTTGCTTTAGCAGACTCTCCTCCAGAATACTTAACTCTTTCCCTTTTACGCTTATTTTCCCACTCTCGAGGATTTAACCCAACACTCTCTGACACTACACACTACCCGGACCATCCCCCGTCCTTCACACATATCTTCCTTTTCTCTGGCAAACGTTCTCTGACGTTAAGGGTATGTTGGGGAGGTAGGTAGGGCAGAGGATGTATATGGTGTGAAAGTTGTGGGATTTAATATGGAAACTTTTAAGCATTTCTTTACGTTTTCCTCCATGGCTTTCCCTATTAACTTTGAATTTGGAGGAGGGTGAATAAGCGGGCGGTGAAAGTTGTGGAATGAGGAAGACGGAGGGCGGAGAAAGGTTTTATCTACTCGCTCGTCAATGATTCTTCTGCCCGAGGATAGCCAGCCGTTCTGAGATGAATTGGGAGTGACTCTTTTAGTGGCAGAAGACCGCACTTCGTGCAAGTATTCAAAAGTTTTCATCTCCTTAGCATAGCAATGTGGTGAAAGTAGTGGGATGTTAGCCGAGTAAGCTATAGCTGGCTTTCTCCCCATCTACCAACTTGCTTTCTCCCCTTCGTCTCCTCCTGGGAAAGGGGAAGAGAGGGACGGATGTGTGGGGGATTGATGTTGTGAGGATGATGATTTGTTGTTGGATGGCATTATTTTGCCAGGCCGTTTATTACTTCCCTTAGGATGGAGGAATAATGGGTGGAATTGGGAGTAGAGGCCATTAACTCTATAATAATTTTATATTCAGACAGATTTTATGGTGAGGAAAGAGTGCATAAATTTTCTATTTGCTTCCTTATTTGGAGCCACGTATCCACACGTCCAGAGGAGGATAAACGCACTTTAAATGAGAGACTGGGCTTATTAAATAAAGGATTATCATCCCTTTATGCATATAATAGCCAAGTTGTACATTCATTATGATAGCCTCACAAAATAAACCGAATCTTGCATGAACGTTAAAACTACAAAAAGGACTTTCTCCGCTAGTAGGAGTCCGCGGATTTATATATTCTTCTATTTAACAAGTCTCTTCAAACAATATCATGTTTTTACAAAACGGGAGACAAGACATGAGGAGGACTGTAGAGAAAGTATGGGATTCTTCTGGCTCATTTGATATCTCTACCTCTACAGCCTTCTCCCATGCTTGTCGGCCCTCCTGCTTACAAGCACCATATACACTTTGCAGTATCCACTCAGTGTGATAATCTGAACAAGTATGAAAAGAAGATCATTATCCATGTTGAGGGCCCCTTGTTAATCCCTCTTTCACCCAAACTTTTCACGTACTTTCTCCACCTTTCTCCGCACTCAAAAGCCCTTCTGTCTATAGCTTCTCATTCGTGTCCTTTTGTAAGCGCAGCCATATATGAATTCATTCCAGGACATACAACTTCCGCTCGTTTACCCTCATACCTGCCGCATTTACTCCCGCTACCACCCCCTCTCCTATAGTTCACATTGAGGACTACCACGTATATTCGTGAGGAGGGTAATAGCATAACTGAAGAATATCTGGTTGGCATATATACATGGGGAGAGGTGAGAAAGTCTGTAATGATATGTTTGGGAGAGAAAGAGGCCTTGAAGAGGGTGAGATGATTCCTGGAGAAGCATTATCTATTTTATTAATCCCATATTCTCCTTCCTTCCTTCCTCGATTCCCTTGTTGCAAGTAACTAAAAGTATCGAAGCGGCGGTCGTTAGCCAATCCAGTCAACCCTCGTCTCTGTTTTCCCTGGTTCTTCCCTTCCAGGAAGAGTGGTTGAAGGTTTTAGACAGGGCTCTCTTCCATGAACTGCGGTGGCGGTGTGTTTGTACTGGTTGGGTCTAGAAGCAGAAGCGGGAGGAGTAAATTTTGATATGGCAGTCATACCAATTCGTGTTCATTTAATGGGTGTTTTACACACGACCGTCAGTGGGACGAGAGGAAGATAAAACCTGTTTTACGGGCTCTTCTCATGACATTTCCACGAGAACGACCTTTATATTATGATGAAAGTTGTTGATTCCATTGATTTCTCCTGTCCTCCACAACACTTGCTCCCCTCATAAGCTAAGATATTCCCTCACATTCCATATTTGTCCCTCCGGAATGAAATACTCTGAGGTGAGATTTACAGGCTCTTCCAGCCGCCCTTACCGCTCTCTCATCCAAATCCAAGAGTACCCATCCACAAGGTTGTTGGAAAGAGGAATAATGGATGATAATTAACATGTTTCCTGATGATGGGAGAAAGCTTAGTGGTAGCGTTCCGGCTGCTTTCACTAAGTGGAGGCATTTACCAGAACATCCATTCTGTCCCGTCTGAGCTAATACATGAAACTGACTGAGGAGGAAATATTAGCTGGATGGCATCCAAGCGCCAAGGCATGGCATTGAATTGTTAAGTTTGAGAAAATTTGCTAACTTTTTTCTTGCGAGAGAAACAGGTAACAGGTTAGGTAAGGAATCTGTAAGTGCTAGAAAAGGAGAAAGCTATAAATATATTTAATACGATTGTGTCTTTTGTTTTTAGTGAAGGAGGAGGAGCTTGGAGACATATTCTTGGAGAGAGAGCTTGTTCCTATTATTTCTGTGAATATCTTTGAACTAGAAAGCGTATGTAATATACCAGGTATTCACCTCAGACACTGTTTTACCGGGAAATTGAAATAGATGGTAGGATATGCATGAAATATTGAGTTTTTTTGATGTGGGCTCGTGTGGAGAAGGAATTTAAATTAAATCACACGCCATCCTACATTGTCCGCTAGGCTGCAGAAGGTAGAATTTTGTGATTACATTCCGAAATTTAATTAAGCAATCTCCTAACAACTCACCCACTCTCTCGTCCTGTCCTTCAAATAATGGGGAAACAATTAGGAGCGCGTCTCATCCATCCGAATCCCCTCGCTTGGATACACAAACTTGGTTTCTCTTTGAGAGGATTGATTGTAACACTTTTACATTTAGTTTTGCAAGCTCCTCAATGGAATCCTTCATGGAATTAGGACAACAAGTATTTGCAATTCTTGTTTCAAGTCTTGTTTAAATACACAGTGGGATTTTATTCTCAAAGGAAGGAAACGTGGAGAGAAGAAGAGAAGAAGAGGCAGGCGAGTGGTTACCGTGAAGCAAGTTTTCTCCAATTGTTATGGGAGTCCATCTACCTTTCTCTCTCTCTCTCTCTCTCTCTCTCTCTGGTTTCCATGTTCGCTCCTGCTCCCATCCATTCCCTCATCAAAGTAGTATTCTTTTTAATAGTAAGCAAGCTTTTGTTTTGTATCCTCTTCAAACGACACGGAGCGTGAGCTACTCTGGTCCTCTTCTATTATGATGCAAGATGGATGCAGAACAAGTTTGATGCGTGTGTTTCGCAAATAGATTGCCTTGTATATCTATAGCTTACAGCTACTAGAGGAAGCACTAAGTTTGTAGCCAGTCAGCTTGCCCGCTTTCGCTTTCTCCAGGATGGAAACCAATAAGGGTGGGTGGACAAGCGGTGACTTTTTCAATTCAAGCAAAGGTAGACACGCTCACGAGTCACGAGGGGAAGAGGACATGACAGAGATTGAGAGAGAGTTGACATTCTCAAAAAGTATGAAAACAGGAAAAACGCATAGTACCGGAAATTCATGAATAATAAATGTTTGGAGGGAACACGGTAACTTGATTGTTCTCTTTTGCTCTCCCGACTCTTCTCCCTTTCATTATGCATGCATCCCATCCTCCTATCTATCTCCTCGATTTATGCAATCCTTCCTCCATCCCGCTTACGGACTATTATGCAACTTGCTACCCACAAGCTGCGGATCGACCTCTGTCTGCGCACCAAACTGGCTGTTTTCTCTTTCTACGCCTGGTTTAGGTTTTAAACCAAGTCATTCAAGCCGGACGGTGTATCCTCACTTTTAACCGGGGGCCGGCAGGAAGGGCAAGAAGAGTCTTCTTCTTAACATAAAGAATTTACTCAAGCCTATAGACAATTTCCTTATGTCCCCTTTTCGGAAGGACTGTTAAAAGGAAAAGAGGAGGAGAGCAACTACTTGGTAAACAATGCTTTATTTCCCTTTGATGCAATCCTTCCTTAATGAACAAATGGCAGGCTGTCTTGCTTGGTATCCGCGTCCAAATAATAAACATGAGGTTACACAACTTGGAAATTTAAAAACGAGCAGCAGGCTTGTACGACTTTAATGAGAAGACGCGTAGGGTGAAAACAATATTGAGCTTGCTATCAGCTTATATTGATCCAAAGCAAAGAGAAAGCGAATAAGGAGGAGAAGCATTTAATTTCAAGCTTTCATCCACTCACCCTCGCCTCACCCCACCCGGAGTGAGTGTCATTTGGCAAATAATGCGGGTGCAACTCTAATATTTTAAAACGCTTTCACTTTAACCGCTTCCCTTTGATCTCTCCCAGAATTGTGCGCCCCCCTCCTCAAGAGCAGGAAGACGTATGTACATTTACATGCAAAACTTGAGAGTTTTGAGTATGCTTAATAATTAATCTACTCGGGGGAGAAACAAGCTTACATAATTAATTAATGAAGCCCGAGAATTCAATCTGACCTCTGTATTGAGGAGATTGATTGAGAGCGACTGAGAAATTGTGAAACAAATCTCTGAATAGCTTTCTGGATGGAAGGAGATGCTATCCTCAACTTTCACCATTAAGCGACATGCTCGTAGGGAAGCTGGATTCTGAACTTTTCTTTTCTATCCACGTCCTACATATTTGCCATAGCTTTTCTCTCTTCACAAAATTCACGTATCCAATTCCGACCAAGTTTTGAATAAAGCTGTGTGGCAGGAGGGTTATTATTGCGGAGGGTGGAAGGTGAAGGAGTGCGTGCGGGAGAAAATCAAATGAATAGTTGAATAAAAGGGATTCATGTCAACCCTCTGGGCTCTCTTCTTCTCTCTGCATTGACTGAGATTACAGTAATGGTAAGTCGTATGCAGAATATACGGGAGCCACTCTGGAATTCTTGTATTATTCTATTCTGCGAAAATCTATTCTCTACCGTCTTTATTGTGTATAATATTCATGCGGAGGCGGACGGAAGGACTGAAACGTGTATTATGTTTCAACTTTTACACTTTCAGATGCGTAGTCTCGGCTTTGTGGATATTCCAAGGTGACACGTGGATGTGGATACATCATACAATACAGTAGGTACTCACCTCTTTGGGATGCTGGAGTGAAAGTTGTGAAAGTACAAGTTTTAATGGTGAAAGTTGCAGGGAGATTAGGTATTCAAGTCTGGTGTCATTTTTTCTATACTAACCGTAGAAATGAAGTATTCAGGAAATATTTTCCTCCCACATAATAGGGCAGAGGTTCGGGGCCCAAACTTGTGGCTGGAGAAAGCCGCCTTTCTCCACACCCAAACCAAGGACGCCCACTATTCTTCTAGACATATAAGAACCATTCTTTCTCAGCCTTGCTTTCTTTCTACTCTTCTGTTATATCTTCACCCTGATTATGGTCCCTCCAGCCCCTCCTGTGCTGTGCTGTACCCCAGGAATTTTCTTTCTTCCCCTTATTTTCCCTTTAAGCAAGGGAGTGATTCTTTGATGCACCTTCGGAACTTTCATTGTTGTCTCCCTAGCGGAGAAGGGAGGAAGGATGATGGGTTGGAGGGAGAAACCATGGAATTTTCTTTATAAATATTCCTCAAGATGAGAATGAAGTAATAAATGATTCCCGGAAATACCCACTATGTCCCAAACCTCCGGGTTAGGAGGGTAGAGAACGGAATGGCATAACTTCCGCCTTCCTTCTCTTATTTCTTCCTCCTATTATTATCACGGGTCGGTGTCTGGTAACGGAATGAGCATTGTCCGTTCTAGGAGACGCCGGATGAACATTGCAACCTGCAGTCGAAAAACGAGAAAGAGTTATAGTCTACTTTCTCCGGCTTTCTCCATTCGCTCTCCCATCTTGCAAACATAGGTCGGAATTCCAATGCGTTTGCATCCGGTGTTTTTTCCAAGCCTTTTCTGAATACTTTCCAGGTACAAAGTTGAACTCCATGAAAACGTGAGTCAGAGGAAGAGGAATAGTATGCATAAATATTTGGCTGTCAGTAGGGGATTTGATGATGCGACCTTGGCGGTCATAGTTTTTTAGTTCCCAATTTTGTAATTTTAAATTTATTACCTCTTACGCCCTAACTTATAATAATACTCGACCATATTTTAACCATATTCATAGTGTCAAATTACAAGGGAGCAGGAGGAAGAAGCGCTTCGTCAGACCAATGGCATGCGGCTTCTGAAAACGCAAGCTGTAACGCTGAAAGGCAGTGAATTGTATTCCTATTCTTCTTTTCCATACTTTCACCACACTGCACTCATTGGAGCTAACAGCAGGGCAACATTATTTCGCGTGTCCTATGTCAACATATAATAACTACTGTTGCAAGCTTACTCTTTTGTGCCATCATCCTTAAGCGTGTTCTTTTAGAGGTAAATACGGGGATTTTAAGCAATGCACACGGTCTACCTGCATGTGGATAGGAAAACTGCAAAAATCCTTTCTCGCAATCAATAGCAGCTATGCCGCCAGACCGAAACTAGACTAAGGTGGCAGCTTTTGTCAAGCATGGAAGTGCTGAAATACGGGCTGTGGATTGTCGGGTACTGAGGCGAGTTTTCCGGGAGAAGGAGCACTTAGGGTTTTAGAGATGATTGGCTACTGCGGTTTTTGCGAAGAGACGTATACAAATTAGCAATAAATTCCAGCTGGCTGGAAATAAAACTGTTGATTGGAGGATGAGTCGTATAGCTGTCTGGAAGTTGTATCTAATTTAATGCTGTCGTTGATGAGTTTGAGTGGTTCTGGCAGAAGGGAAGAAGTTGCTTTCTGGTTGGACGTATTGGTTAGCTGAGAGTAATGTACATATAGGAAGGAAAAAAAGAGTAAAGTCCTTCGTGGGATTGGAGGAAAAGGCTTAGAAAATTACTGCCCCTCCAAGGTTGAGATAGGAAAAGGTCGGGATATTTTACGACTAGAGATGATAATTCTTTTATGAATGTTGTTTTGGGAGATAATGTGGATAGGGAAAAGTAAGAGGCGACGAGAGAAATGATTTTGTGTAGTGAAGAAGAGAATATATAGGCTCACCTTCATTGCAGTTGGGTCCCATAAAAGGTTTTCTGCAGATACATTTCCCAGTCTCAGGGCTGAATTCGCCATGGTCCGAGCAGTCTGGAAAGCATTTTTCCAATAAGCTTTCGGGGAAGCTGTAAAAACAAGTTATTACTTAGAGAATTTCACAAACTTTCTCCATCATATCTTACATGTTGTGCGGAAGAGAAAGCTCCTTTCTTCCTTCGAGCTCAGGTCTCTCTATTCATGCTTCATCGATCTTAATAGAGAGGAGCCGGATACAAGTTTCAATTTTGTATCCAAGCGTATGCACTCCAGAAGATCCCACAATTCATATATTAGATACGCAAGCACTTGCTATATAAGGAGGAATGCTACTATTCTACAACAAAACATAGATGCCCCAGACTTAACTACTTTGAGTGGGGAGCAAACATGTTCAAAGAGCTTAACTTTGAGCAATTCTTTCATGTTCGCTCGCTTTGGAAGTCTGTAGGAAAATTGTGGGTGCTCAGTAAGACGGGGGAAAGTTGGGAGAAAGCTGACCAACTTAACTTAGCGGACAAGCTGTACTTTGGATGGAGCAGCATTACAGCCTGGTATACTAACTACTGTAAGTAAGTAAAAAGATGGTATAAGGAATTGCAGAAGTAGATTGGTGGATTTTTGCTGATAAAAAATATCGTTGAGCTTATTTTATATGTTATCATGGATATTGCGCGTAAGCTTTCTCTGGGATGACAAGCAAACTCTCTGGGTTGGGAATCAAGTTAGCCGGGCTAGCTAGTACAATTTCTGTGGGACAAGCTTGCCTTGCTGGAGAAAGTCGGACGGGAACCAAGTTTTACAGTTGGTCAACAAGTACGACAACGTGATTCTTGACTATTGAAGAAAAACCAGGAGCGAAAGTCAGAAAAGGGAAAAATGCTTCTTCTAAAAATCTTTACACGTTTGTCGTTGCCGTCCTTCTAGCTTTCGCCCTCTTGCCCTTACTTTCTCCGTGTCCTAAGTCACTCAGCCTTCTTTCTCAGCTACGTTCCTTTGCTACAACAAACAAAATCAATTCGTGTGGGAACCGAGAAAGCAAGGCCGTTGATTTGAGAATGACAAAACTTTTTCGCTTATTCTCCCCAGTCCTGACATTTCATAGTACGACCTTATTTAGGAGGAGAAAGTTGAGTAAAACTGTGTCAGCCTTAATAGAAGAGGTGATGGGATTTTTAGTAATTTCTCCACCTTTCCCAACTGTTATTACAGGCCAAAAAATGCGCGTATGCATGCATGCATGCTTGCATGTACTACAAGCACAAAGACGGAGGAAATGTTGTTGAAAATTGTAAGAATCGCTGATAGGCTATTAAGCGAAAGAGATGGGTTAAGGCTACAACATAAATTCAAAGAACTGGATGCATACTCACTTGCAAGATTTTCCGGCCCATCCGTCCTCACAGAGGCACTTCCCTTGAACGCATACTCCATGTTGAGAGCAGGAACGATCTGTGCAATCTCCTGTAATTCAAGAAAAAATGTTATTTACATTTATATCCGAGTAGAAGCAAGTACAATGTGCATAGGACCTGAAGTTGGACCACATTTCTCTGCTAACAGAGGGGAAAGTGGGAAAGTGAAAGTAAACCGATATCACAATGATTGCTTCTTCCCGCTCTCCATCTAGGAATACTCTCTCCTCTCGGTGAATTCCACTTCTCACCACCTTCTCCTGATTCAATTTCTCTCCAGTACACCCGGTACTTGACGTATGTATTCGTATTTGTTGAGATTTTACCCTTGCCGTTACGCGTACGGCAAAAGTAGGATGAGTTTCTGGAGGAACATGACCTTTCATCATTATTTTGGAAGAGCACACTTGATATGTAAATTCAAGTTTGGAGTGAGAATGTTTTGAAGAGGTTCACAAGATTTGCCTTTCTCATCTCATTTGCACATGTTTGCACAATCTTCACGTGGAGAAAGGAATTATGGATGCGTAAAAGTTGATTCATCATGGTGAAAGTGATGCTGATTTAGTGGAAATACGAGCAGTATGTCAACGAGCTCTGGAAACGAGTTTCACTTTCTCCATAATATATACCGCTCTGGATTATTCACCTCCACGACGCTCCAACCTCTCACTCGCCACCGTATCTCACCCTCACCTCATCCCTCCGCCTCCACCTCACCCTGCCTATCTCTAACCAGAGTTCACACTTAGAGCCAAATCCTCTTTCCAACGAACCCAAGACTTTATTTTCCATTAGAGCTCCATTTGCCCATTTGCTGTCACTTGCTGGGAAGACGTGAAAAGCTCATCCTTGCCGTCTTGGCCTCATTTCTTTGTCCTCCTTCTATTCGCACCGTATAATTATGACCCTCATTACTTTCTCCGTTCTACATTTACCCGTACTTCTCCGCTCCAAAAAACAGGAGAACCACTGGTGAAAAATACGAGAAGCGTTCTAAGGAATCAAAGAGATTGGGTTTCCTCATGGAAGGGTCGCAATATAGGCTGTGGCGTAGAAGCAAATAATATGATAGGAGAGATAGAAGAAGCAGCGGGAAAAGAAGCACTTGGGTCCATCCAGTAATGACTCTATGAAAACATCCGCCTTTTCAACTTGGAGCTAACGGTGAGGAAAATGCAGTTTTTTTACAAAAAGGACAGGAGGAAGCCAAAGGATGGCTTCAAACTCCTCGCAGCCATAAAAGATGGAAGAGGAGTAAAAGAGGATCATATGGGAGTTAATGTGTAGAGAATAGGAGGTTTGGCGGGAGGAGAACTGATTGGAAGATAACGTAAGATTGATTATCTTTGAATGTGGCTTCATGATAAAAGAAGTATGAAGAGTACTGTATATATGGTGAGTGAGGAAAAGTATGGTGAGAATGAGGTGATGTGACATGATTTGATTGCTGGTAAAGTCGTTTATGAAACCTCGGATGCGGACATTAGCCTCACTGTCTGAATGGGAGCTAATATTTTATCATGTCTTGATGAGATGGAAAATTTGACATGTGTGTGTTATAGATGCGGCGTGTCCGGGAATAATGTCTAAAGGGGCGGCTTGGAGATGGGAGCGAGGAATCCTTCTTGCCTACAGCTCCCAACTTTCTCTTCCGTCAGCGTAGCATTCTCTAGATTCCAGTCTTTTGACTTTACCTTTTCGGAATTTTAGCCCTAGCCCAGTGCTGATGAAAAGAGAAAGTATAGCTGAGAGCGAATAAAGTCGTAGGAAAGCGTATACAGGTGAAAGTTGAAGATTGATACGCTTTGAGGACAATATACAGGGAATGCTGGAATGGGACTCCCCATCGGAGCTTTAAATTGAACAAGGATGCCTTGTCACGTAAGAAAACTTGACAAGGAGAGGAGTGAGTTCCGGGATTAAAATCAAGGAAGCTGGAATCCAAGTAAAGGTGGGAGGTCAGCAGTGGTTGTTGGAGGACTGGCTTCAAAGTGATTTGAGTTTTAATTAAATTTAAGCAAGACGTGAGAAGAATAGGTAAGGTTGACAAGGAAGAGGGAAAAGGTGGGAGAAAGTTGGGAGAAGTTTGTAGTTAAGGGAAAGTGAATTGGAAGAGAAAGTAGGAGCTGACAAGATTTGTGAGTGGTGTGAAATAGGGGTTAGGCAATGACTTTGATTGGGGATCAAGTAGAGGATGATAGATTCATTGTTTGTGAGTCCATGGGATTGAATTGGTATAGAGGTGAAAGTAGCATAGGACGAGAGGATTTCTGAAATGAAACTTGCATCTATAGAGTGTAATAGGAAAGATAGAGTAGGAGAAATATAGCCGAGGGACATACGTATAGCTGATGCGTCAGCATTTCATCGTGGCGGGCTAATGAGAAGGAGTGGTATTTTTTCTCTTCCTGAAGCTAATACTCTCTACTTTTTATGTGAAGCAGTTTAAAAAAACTTTCAACAAGATATACCCAGCTAGAGGTTAGCAGTAATTTGAGAGTGAAGATGAGCACAAGCTTGCATGCCTAGCTAGAGTGGGGGAAGACTGGGCTGGATGTTTCATTCCAGCTTGTCTATTTTTCAGAGCCTCAGGACTGGGAGAAAGCGCGGTCGGAGAGAGACAGAGAACGAATTGGTACAGGAGTTGGGTTAGGTGCGGAGAGTTAGAGAAACTAGGAAGAATTTACTAGAGAGAGAGCGAGACTAGGCAGAAAATATTTTCTTTTGGCAAAGTCATAAGAGTCGATGGTAGCCCTGGAGAAAGTAGTCTCTGGTGACCAACAAAACTGAAATGCATTTTGGAAGGGAGAGAGTTGCGTGGAATTTCATCCCGCAACTATCTAGCCGTCATCTCCCTTACTCTGTACTATCATCTCTCCCTTTAGTTTCCTTCTCCAGTTTTTTTCCTTATCAGTTCATGCATATTCGATGTAAGAGAAGTTTAGAGGAAGACAAGGGAGGAGAGTGGAGGATGTGTGAATAGGAATCGGCAACACAATATAAAACAGAGATGTCTGCCACTTCCAGCCTCACTTCTTTCAGCTTTTTACCAAGACTCGTTTAATGGTGGGCAGAAGGACATAAAGTAAAAAAAATTCGTCCAATCTTAACATCGCCCCTCTCCTCATCATGATGAGTAGTCTTGGTTTCAACGCCCAAGGTCTCTGTCTTTAACCACTAGATATATTTTCCCTAGCTTTTGCTCTTCTATGGCTAGCACGTTTACTAGACTCAGAAAGCAAGAGGTGAAAGCAGGAGTGAAAGTTGAGGAAAGCTCTAGCCCGCAAGGAAGCTGCGCCTGCACCAAGTAAGAGCGATAACAGAATAAGCTATCACATCACATCTTGTTCTCAAGCCTCTCTCTTTAAAACGAGCCCTTAAAAATACGGTGGTGGAGGGTTAGGTCGGTAGGTGTATGATTTGAAGCCGTGGATTCCTATTCCTCCTTTCCCCAACCATGTCATGTGTAGTGCTGAATTGGTCCTTGGGCGGACATGGAAGGCAACGGCAAGGGAACATGCATGCGTTCCTTCTTTTGTCATGTATACATGGAGAAAATGAGAAGGTGAAGCATTTTTACATCTTCCAAGAAGAACCCTGGACCAATGAGCCTATATATACGGTTGATTTTAATACTGTTGAAAGTTGTATGGGGAGGCGGAAAAGGGGCAAGTTTAAAAGCATGCATCCACCCCAACCGCGGCTTCCCTCATTCCTTTTTGCATCCGTCCCGGAGAAATTAGTTTTTGGCAATAGAGTTCCCCTTCAATGGAATTTAGTGCATGCATGTCTAATGGATATTTGTTGAAGCACCCCTCTTTCGCATACAAATGCCCCTTACGCTGGGTATTTCCGATTATATTCCGTGTAACACTAACCGCCTCCAAAATCAGTTACGACTCCTCTCCAGCCCGCCCGCTTCTACTACTCATACTTCTACTCCAATTCTTTGCCCAGCATATAGCAATGGCCACGTTTTGAACATAACAAGTTTGCTGAAAGTCATTCTACTTTCCATTTCCTTTTAAACAAAGTCAGAGGTTGAAATGCTTGGGGTGGCGGTTAGCTAGAATTACATAGGATAAAAGAGGCCAATTTTGTGGTTATTTTGCAAGGCACTCAAACTTTTTGAGATATGTAAAAGAAGAGCAAGAGAATATATGTCTACAAAAGAAAGAAGGTCCGAAGAATTCCTATACATGTATCTTCCATTTTCTCTCCGGTACTTTCTCCCGGGTGTATTTCCTCCAAGTTCAGTAATATAAAACTATAGCGTATAGTGGTGCAGGCTTTGAGTGTATGTGCGTAGGTTTAGAGGGAGGAAAGGAAAAGAATGAATGGTTACACTACGTGGAATCTTCAACGTTCCCACGAGGAAAGTCCTAATTGGTACAAGGGTAGTTTTACTTTCACTTTTCTATCTCCACGTCCCGGCCGGTTTGCTAAGAGAGAATATTGTCGAGGAGGGAACTTTGAAATAGCTTTTACTTTAGATGCCCTCGAGAGGAAGAATTTTTAAAAAACAACTCACGTTGATCACAAAAATCCCCAGTCCAACCAGGAAGGCATGAACATTTTCCGTTGACACAATTCCCATGCTCGTGGCAGTTTGCAATTTCGCATTCCGACTCTGGAATATCGCATTCTACACCCTTCCAGCCAGAGTTACAATGGCAGACTCCGCTACTGTACCTCCCATGGTTGCTGCATAATACTGGGCATATACCTAGAAGGAAAGTAAGTACAATTGATTATTATTATAATGGTAGAAAGAACTGCTGGCATTGGAGTTGCCCACAATTCCACGAATCCGCATTCTCCAATTATATTACAGCGCATGCAATTGTTATTCATTACTAGCCCTACTTCTCTCATTTGATTAGGAGAAATAAAATAATTTTCAAACTTTCTCCACATTATTTCACTCATGTTAAAACTTGCATGCATTTAAATTACTTGAATCTATTGAAACTATAGTTTTATGGACGTCATCGTGTCGTACAGCCTATACCAAGAGAAGAACCTGGATCTCAAGCATAGACTTTCCCCATTACAAGGAGAAAGCAGGGTGGATAATAGGTAGCTTGTGGTGTGTACTGCCACTGCAGAGTGTAACTTTTCTTTCAGGGTTTGCTAATCCGCACAGTCTGGAGCTAAGTAACTGAAGGTTTTTTTCCCTTTTCTGATTGTTTCAATTTCCCAGAAATGTTGATTGAAATGTTTGAGTAAAAGAAGAAGACTAGTATATATATGTGTGTTGTAATTTTAGAAGGGTAATCCCGCTAGGTTGAAATCGCTTAGCGGAGAAGAGAATTGTTTCGTAAAAACTAAAGGATATGTTCGCGGGGTTGATAGAATCGTAGATTGAAGTTTTAGGTTGTAGTGAGTAGTAGTAGAGAGTAGGGGCGCGGTGCTTCTATTTACTTTAGGAAGAGAGAAAGTTGAGAGACTTACTAATAGCACAGTCGACTCCGGTGAATCCTTCAAGACAATGGCATTTCCCATGAACACAATTACCATTTTCACTACACTGCTGAGGGCAAGTAATTTCTGCATTGGGGTTGAATGTAACTAGGAGCTTGACACGTCTTTCCATGTAATCATCATTGAGCAATCGTAGAAACCATTTACCACTGTCCAAATATTCCGAGATGAGTGCCACACTCGAGTCTCCACTATTCAGGGACGGGTTGTAAGTGTCTCTTTTAATTTTTCCCTTTCCTTGCTCGAGAGCAAGAGGACTGGTCGGAAAAGCCGTGTCTCCGCTCCCATTCCCATCTCCGAGAAGAGGTTCATAATGCGCCCACGTGGACTTGTCCCCCGCATGTCTGACATGTCGTCGTCTATTTCTGTGATCTACGCGTCCGTTTTTGATAATCTTAACAACGTCGTGCTGGGTTACGGTGGGAAGGATGTTTTTACGAAATAAGAGAGCCCAGTTGGAGCCCCAGGGGAGGCTAAAGTTGAGGTTCACGAGTGAGTTCTCTCTTAAATTCATCTCTAATGTCCAGTAGGAATAGGCATCCACCATCCGAGTCATAGGCTGACCCCATATGATCTCCGCCGGCGTTAATCCTTCATTAAACATGGCATCCATCCGTTTCGATGTCACCTCTGGCACTATACTTGTTGGAGACACCATTTCAACTGTAAATTAAACAAATCATATTATCAGTTTATAACCCATCTTTCCATAAATCGACAAGGAATTTTAGGGGAAACTCTCTCCGAGATTCTCTCCCCCAACCATATCCATATCCCATCTTCCCGCCCACATGAAACTCTCTGATTCAAATGAACTACGTCAATTCTACCACGTCAACTAGTGGATTTGAGTAGTCAACACCAGCATCTCTCGCCTCTACTACTTTCTCTACTTTCTCCTCTGTGTATGATCAGAGAAAGATAGGCGCGTCCTAAATTTGGAATCTCGTTCGCTCTCTCCACTTTTCTCTGAACTAGCCCCTATATTTTCAACCATCACGGCCTCTATGCATTCTTCTCCTAATTCCCTTACTCCTACGTCCCATCTTCCGTTTATATATTGTACTTGAAATGAAATCGAGTTTTAAGTGCTTGTCACATGCAGTATTTGAGTATATCTTGGGAGATTGGAAAATTTTCCGCGTCATTATCATCTATCCTTTTTACCAAGCCGCTTCAGCATCTTCTCGGCCTGGCCTAGGTCTCCCGTTCAGCAAGCACATAGGTATCTGGAGCATGAGCCCTCTATCCAAGAAAGGAGGAAGGGAAAATAGCGTAATAGAAATGATGAAAACTCGTACAAATTTTTAAATGGAATATTCCCCCTCCCTAATAGCGCAGCCACATGTACGTTCTCCGCCCTTAATCTCCAAAAGCTTATACTTTCTTCTTCTCAACTCGAGTTGGATTGCGGTGAATAAGTATAGAGAAAGTGTGTGCTATTGTTTACAAGAGATGCTGGAGGTGGGATACATGGAGGCTAGTAGCATCTCTGCCTAGCGCTTTCACGCGCGTTCTAAATTGCAAGCTTCCTTGCTTTTGGGATGGAGGACGCGGAAAGTTTGTTGGAGCAAGGAGAAAGTTGACAAGAGAATCAGGTAGATGGGTAATACGTAGTAAGTATGTGTAGATAAGCAAATGTTTTTCTTTTTCTTACCTTCATTGGTTTTGGGGGAAATGGAAGTTAAGTCAATCACAGGAAAATGTTTCTCTCCCCGAGCCATTACTTTGGCATCTTCGACGACGATACATCCGCTTCCAGGATACCTCGAACAGTTTCCCATTACAGCTAGAAAATTTCAACAAGTTTTTCATTTTATTAAATTACAGTCCATACGTATCTCACCAAGCTTCCCCAGAAGAAACAAGAACAAGCT
The DNA here is from genome assembly GCA_906901655.1 of Sminthurides aquaticus. Lineage (NCBI taxonomy): Eukaryota > Metazoa > Arthropoda > Collembola > Symphypleona > Sminthurididae > Sminthurides > Sminthurides aquaticus. The sequence continues at coordinate 4,356,394 of CAJQTT010000001.1, forward strand.
TCTGAGTGAAAGCATCCATAAGAACTACCATTAAAGAGAAACTTATGCTAACTCTATTCTTCTCTTTCATTCAGAAGGCGGCGCTTATATAAGCTTTCTCTTACTTGTCCTCAGGATAGGAATGTCTCTGTTTTGGAAATCCAAGGACACATTCACAAGAGGGACTCCCATCCAAGTCCCTATTAAATTACGCATTCATGAGCGCCTAGAAAATGGAAAGGCTTATGCATAGCAGCAAGACAGGATTGCAAGATGATGTTGGTGGTGAAATTGGGAAGAAACCCAGTACCATGCAGAGTATTGTATCAATTTCATATCCTACGCGATTCATCTCAATCTTACACTACAGGAACCAATCCTTTCGCAGATGCCACAAAACACGTAAATGCGGATAAGATGTCATGTGATACCAGACTAACCAGACAAGGGTATGGAATTCGAAGACGGGAGTATCTCGCTCCCGGTGAAAGTTATTTTCTCTTTTCCAAAAGAATATTTTATTCAATCGTTAAGGATTAAGTAGTAAAAGGTTTTACTTGCATTTCATATCGAAATCTCAAGATTTCAAGTTCAGAGAGTAAAATTGAGAAACTTGTCTCATTTTTTCCTCGAAAGATATTTTTGTATTTTCTTGGTTTCTCTAATGACGGATGCTTCTTGTGAAATAATATAAAGTCTGAGCAAGAATCTCTCATCTTGTAGTGGAATAATATTTTCCAAGCTTTGCTATTAAAACTAGACACGTAGATGCTTTAGGGCTTAAAATTTTCTTATGAACCAGACAAACCCACAGCTTTGGCCCGGAAAACATAGATAGAGGTACGAAAAGAAAAGATGCTCCACCCACAAAGAAAAGAGAAAGCATAACCGCGTAAACCGCCGGAATAATTAGAATACCAAATTACATGTTTTAGCAATCACATTTCTTCTAGCTATGAAAAAATGGAGGGTTGAATTGGCAAAGAAAGATAGCGAGTAGGGGAAAGTGGTTCACTTTTTCGCGAAAACTCCTTCCTTTTCCTTTTCCCATTACGATTCTCACTGAAGCCTGCAATTCTTCCTTTACGTATCGGCTCTTCACTCGTACGGTTTAACAACCGGGGATTTCCGAGTGGTATAAATATCGAGAATGCATAAAATCGGAGAAGCCAGCCAAAGGGTTATACTAATACGAAAGCAAATACTGACTGTATCCGACCCTGGTACTTTTTTTCCCCGGCTCCTAGTGTAGAGTATTTTATTATTTTTTCCTGTATTTATTTATTCACCCGATGGCCATATATTTAACGGCTTTCCCCCCTCATCGTATCCCATGTCAGAGCTCTGCTGGAGCTTGTTCCTGGAAGTATTTCCCGGTACACACTGCACTATTTTTTCGAGATGATTTACTAAGCTTGCTAGGAGCTGATGGAGTTACTTTCCCTTCTCAGGCTTTCTCCCTACGGAGCTTCCCGGACAATTTGGTGAGAAATGTTACCCTTCCAGATAATGATAGTTGGATGCTTATGGGAATATACGAGCGCTTGATAACTTTCTTTTTGCTGATCCTTGCAATATTTTCGCCAAACCTTATAAAAAACTTTTCTCCGTACATGTATTCTCACTCCTTTTGTTATTAGTATAGAACGGATGAGGCACTGTGTCTGGAATTTATTTAGAGTTTTTTTATATTTTCCATTCCCTCCCAATCACACGCTTTGTCTTTCAAGATCTCATACTTTATTTCCTATAGGAACGACAGAGGAAAAGCAAGAGAGAGGGGGGGCTTTTAGGGAATTTTTTTAAAGGTGTAAGGTCGACCAAAGGAATTTACTACGGGGAAGAAAGAATGGTTACAAGTCACGGGGTAAGTACTCTCTGTAAAACAGAATGAGAGGCTTGGGCTTTTGGGGACAAAAAGGGAAGTCTACAGAAGACAGGCGGAATGGTTGAGGATCGAGAGTAGAATGTTATGTATTTGGGTAGAATAATATTGTAGGAGGAGGGTGGGTGTAGCGTTATGCGTTAGCCTGAGGATGGATGGACGCTTTGAAATTGTGTGATAAGCTTGAATTGTTTTGAGGGAACGTGCGGGATAATGGGGAATTGTTGTCTAGGTTTTTTTTCGGTCTGCTTTTAATGGGTGAAATTTTTTACGACCCACAATTGATTTTAGTAGACAAGAAGATGGACTGGTGGAGGGTTGTTAGCGCGGAGTCGGAATCTTGTAGGTAGGGGAACCAAGGGATGGGATGGAAGGCGTGGACAGGGATTATCGACTATTGGTTTCCTGGGTGAGATCTATGGATATAAAAACGCTCTTCCTTCTTAACTCACTTCTGGAAGAGCTGGGCGATCCAGGTTTTTTCTGTAAGCTGCTGTATTATAAGTGGCGGGGAGCGGTGTGATTCAGGACGTGTTTAGATTCTTTAGATTTTTTTATCAAGCATGGAAATTGTGTGGAAATAAGTAAGTGGATAGTTGGTGACGATTCCAGAGCAGAGAAGTATATATATACACATGTGTTTTCGTGGGATGCGGATGGGCAGAGAGGGGAGGAGGGTTTGTGGCAAATGACCTTTTCAAGGGGATTATTCGGAGAGTGGGAGTTGGGGGGAGGATTGAAGATGAGTTGTTGTTAGGATGGGAGGTAAGTGTGCGTGAAGAATAAGCAAGTAAGTTGGGGGAGGGAATCTGGGGGGAGAAAGAGTAAAAGATTCTGTGGAGGAGATGAAGCGCCTTATAGTAAATCCAATAGAGTCTCAATTTAGGTTTTCAACACAAAACTTGGGATAAGATCTAATCGGGACTGTGTATTTGAAGAAGACGAAGGAGCTTCCAAGGGATTTCGCATCCCTTCCTCCTTAAGGGTCCACCTTGCCCTCTGCTGGCAGTTTAAAAGGAGCGGTGCGGTGGAAGAAGCTGGGAAAAGGGCTTCAAAAGAGAACTCTCCAGTGTCACCTATACGCTCTTCTCCGTGCGGATTGGTTTATTGGCGTATGCTTCCAGCAACAACAGCACCCCCTATAGTTTCTTCTGAGTGATGATGCACTGAGAATTGTGTAGTGGTCTACTGGAAGTCGGATTGGTATCTTTGAGTCCGGAGTGTAGTAGATGGTCTTGGAGTGGTGCATAGGAATATAATAAATAAAGCTGAGGGAGGAAGAAGATAGGGTCTGGCTGGTGAGACAAAGTGCCGTTGTATGAGTGTGTGTACAACAGGCTGCCGTAATGTTCCTTGTAATTATTCACTTCACGTTCTTGTTCTTAAAATTTGTTCCCGAGGTCACGTAGATATTCTTGTCTCTTTCCTCTCCCTGGGTTTCCCTGTCCTTGCTCCTGCTTTTTTCCAAGGATCTATCAAGATTGACTTTCAGCTGGCTATATGTATGTATAGTGAAGGAAGGAGTTGGAGTAGGCGGAGCAGCTTCCCAAACCAACTTTGTCCCCTTGACATGTAGTATTTTAAAGGGGGCGGATAAGGTTGAGAGGGGTGGGGAGTGTGTTTGTTGACAGTCAATGACAGGATAAAGAAGAGTTGGTGACAACATCCATGGACTTTATCGGATAGAGTCCCAGCTTGAGGGATGGATGAGCTGGTGGGTAAGCACGTATTGAAGATAAAAAAAGTAAAACTTGGCTCATTTCATTAATTTTCTCTTATTAGTTTTTTCTTGTCTTTCTTTTCCCAAGGTCTGTTCGCCTGTTCCCTTGGCTAGAGCCATGGCTCAAGTCAAGATTGGATTGATCAAAGCTCAGCTTGGGAGAGAACGAGAAAGAATTGCATCATGAACTAGCAGGGTCCTCATGTCATGTCTTCCCTTAATTTGCTTTCTTAGAACGTCGGGCTTCAAACAATAGATTCTACTATAATTTCTTTCATAGAGAGAACAAGCCCAGGCTGAAAGGCGAGGAGACATGTCTCCCGACTACGTGGTCAACCTTCCTAAAGCATTTAACCAACTTCCACCAGGAGCAAGTACGTTAAGTAACTAACTGTAAGACAACTCTTGGAGGGAATTTCAAAGTCTGGAGAGGTTGGCTGAAGCTGAAGGGACTGAACAAGTCACAAGTAGAAAAGTACTGGGACACAATATAGTTTGTCAACCTAAGGAATTTCTCCGGAAAATTCCGGGCACATATAAGAAACTTGTAAATGAATTGCTGGACGTCACAATCATCATTATAATTACTATAGCTATGTTAGCTTTGTAAATTGTTCATGTCCGTAAAAGTTGGTGAGTGTCTGCTTCTACGCTTCTTCTATCTGTCCGTCTAGTCCAAGCTGGTGAAGCAAAGATCCGGAGGAACACAAATGCAAGTGACGCTAACATTATAATGGATCATTTGTACGAGAGCTATCAATTATTCCTCGACTTGAGCTTCTCTGGCTTGCCTGCCTATAATGTATCCTTCCTGGAGAGGATTCATCTGTCAGAGAATGAAATGAGTGGACATGTATATCCTGGACAAGTTTTCTTGGCTGACAGAGTAGAGCGCGTCGTGTGCCGGCTGGGGTTGGCGTTTCATACACAAAGACTCCTTCTACTAACAATGCTAATGCTGGGCTATAAAATTGATGATATACGTACTTGTGGATCAAGTCCCGGTGAAGGAAGCAGATTTTTCCTCTGCTTACTTATTTTCATCCCTCCTTTGCTTCATCATGTGAAGCAAGTTGGAAGAAATTCCGAACATGTTCAAGCCTTGTATATTTTTCATTATTTTCTCGTATCTTTCAAGAGGCCAGGACCTGTTCCTGCTATTAAAACAATTTCCTATCTTTTTAAATACTGGAGACACGTTCCGGCGAGGAAAAGAAAAGAGGGAGGAACGCGCGGAATCGATCCAAGATGCCATTAACAGGATAATTGCTACAAGGAGCTTTAGAGAAGAAACCCATACTCAAGTCTAGACATTATGGCAAGTGGAGGAATTTCTTCCCAGATAAAGAATTATGTCCCTTATCTATTCATAGTGGAAGGTAGCGCATGAGGAGTTCTGGACTGGTTTCGGTTAGAAGAGAAGCGGAGAAAGGAGGTGGAGGAAAAATAATTTAAATGCATTAGACTTGTAAAAGTGTGGTGGTGGTGGTGGTGGGGGTGGAGTAAATTGAAATTACGATTAGTATATTACGTAAAAAGGGTATATTTTAGGACTTTAGGGAATAAAACTATTCCCTTACTCTGAGGTTGATAAGAGAAAGTTATAATTGAGGAGACAGCGAGAGAGAGAGAGAGAGTGTGAAGCTTAGAGGAATGAGGAAGAGAGGAGGGGGAGTGAAAAGGCGGGGAAATTAGTCGGGGTGGGACTAAAGTTGTTTCAATGTCAACTAATGGATAAGTTGTGGAATCTCCCCGTCTCGTATGTATACACACCTTGGGTTTGGAGGATGTTGAGGAGGATGGTGGGAGGGGTAGGGGGAGGAAGGGAGCGGGTAGGATGGAAGGGGGTGACGTGAGTAGTTTATAGCGGGAGCTGATCCCAATTAGATTGTAAGAAACGGAGGCGATGAAGTCAATGCAGTACGGGAAAGAGTTAGGGTGAATGAAACTAATTAATTAGATTGTCACAGAGCTTCTAGCTCATTTGTAATTGGAGGGAGATAGGATCTATTCCGGATGCATGTATGTCTACAGCTTTCACTCGCCCCGCCAAGGACTTTCTCCATCAAACTATAACAATCTAGTCACTACTCCGTCTTACATACTCATGCGGACATCTTCTACAAGGGGTGTCTCTAAGGTGATTTCGGAGCCTATGAGCTAAAAGAGTAGAATTCAGCCCACTTCTCCCCTGGGCTTTCAAGTTAGTCCATAAATAAGTCGAATTATCTGTAACTATCACTTACTTTCCGCCTCCGAACGGACTTTGTTTCTTTCTCCCGCACTTTCTCCAATCCAAAGCCTCATTTCTCCCTCTGTCTTCCAGCTTCTCACCACCAAGGAACTGGACGGGATTTCTTTCCGCTTCCTCCATTTCACTGTGTACCGAATAACCGGCTGGAGCTAACAGCATGCCAGTCGCTATCTTTGAATCCAATGCCCGTAACGGATACTGGAACACTCCATCCAAATTTGTTTCTCACTACTTTCTCCTATTATTCTTACTACCTTTTTCTCTCCATGCTTCTTCTAAGTGCAGATAAATAGTTAAATTACATGTACGCAACGATAAAATAAATGGTCTTAGCGCCTTTCCTCTATCTACAGAGTACATCTTCCCTCATGTGGGGGCCTCGGATTGCATACTTGCAGAGAAAAAGTAGCAAATCCTCACTCCCACCCGACACCCCCTGTACAAACACCTTTTCTTATTCCCGCCCTTTATTCTCACCCTAGTCTAGACAATTCCATGTATAGTAGTGTAGCAACACCCTTATGCAACACCGGCTTCCTCCCCTTGGCCCATGGAATTCAATAGAGAAAATAGGAGGGAGAGCTGATAATTCCGATAAGATTCTCCGACTCAGATTATCCTGGAAATTATGATTTCACCCGGGAAATATGAGATGCAGATAATGGGAAGGCAGGGGGAGGAGGGACTAATGAATCATGATCGTGACTCCAATTCAGGTGAGTCTACTTTACCACTCACTCTCCCGCCACCATTACTAACCACCGCCCGCCTTCAATTTCCCTCCCCTCATTTCCGTCTCCTCTTTTATAGCCCTTATAGCTTAAGTTTCTTAAAACCAGGTGTGTGAGGGAGCAAGCTGCAAAAGCTGCGTCTCCTACCTATGCCCACACCCGCCCGCACAATTCCTCGGGCATTATGGGAGCTACTACTATTTTCAGCTCAAACCTTGCCTCATCACCTTCCATATAGTTGATGAGACGATATTAACGGAATTTACGACTCTCGTCCACCTTTCCAATCCTTTCACAACTTTCTCTCCTCAGTAACGACAACAGCGCACACACACTTAGGAAATACATTAAAAGTGGGGTTGCAGCAGCTCTCTGCTGATGAAAACCAAACCGTTGGCAACCATACTTTTCCTGTTTCTTTCCTCTTACAAGGACTATTCGGTTCATGCTGGCTGACCTTCTGTTTTGCCTAGCTATCATCGGCGCTTGTAATACATTTCCGCTATTCGATTCAACCAAGTTGTAATTCTGTTTCATCTCACCGTCTGCATTTCCTAACGTTGAAAACCGAGGGAAGCAGGAACAAGGATTGAATAATCCCTTTATTCCTTCGGCTCACTTGTCAAAAGATGTGATTAAAACATGAAGGTTATTTGCTTTGCAAACTTTTACGTACTCTTACAAATCTTCTATCCCGTCTTCCCTTAGGTCACTATATGTACGGATGCATATATGCATGGCTTCCACAGCAATTTCTTTCAGAACCTTGGTCCAGCAAATCCTTCACATATGCCATGTATTTTTAAGAGAATACGAGGAAGTTGTGGAGAAGGCCAGAAAATGTTCATTGAAGCTCAACAGGGCTTAAACTTTTCTATCCCTTTGATGCTATTTCCTCAATTGCTTGCCCGAACATCAGGCAAGGAGGACTGGAGCTTTTTCATCCGACAACCGAATATCTCTTTGCTTACATGAATGATACTTTCACCTATGAAACACCCGACTTTCTCCATGCTACTACACAAGTAACAGAGCTCAGTCCATCATGTCTTTGTATTTTCTCTACAACTGTTTCTTTTCATCTTGGAAATCGAGTAGCAAACTTGTTGAGATGTTCCTCTATGTACATACACATTCACATTGGAAGCCTAAGAGCTAGATCTCATCCTCATTAGGGAGTTTGAGCTGTTGTGAAAGCAGAGATAGAGGTGGGATTGCGTATGATATATTTGAAGTTATATTGTTGAAGCTTGAGTGGAATTTTGCAAGAGTGATGATGATGAATAGGTGGCGAATAAAGAGATTAGGTAGAGAGAGAGAGAGAGAATATTCGCACCTGCTTTAGAAAAATTGCAGGTGGATTTGTAAAGAGGTTTTATGGAAAGAGTTGAAGGGATTCATTAAGAGGTTATAGAAGAGATGGGAAATGGATGGATCCGCATTTGCAGATTCTCTTCCAGTCCTAAAAAATTAGAGTGAGAAAGAAAGGGATGGATTTAAAACCTTTGCCTTTATGAAGAGAAGGGTTGAAAGGATGGGAAAAATTTGAATGGAATTTAGAAGGAGAGAAAGGGTAAGAGAGGGTATTTTGTATTCATCTTCCGGATGATGATGAGAGAATTTATTCGGAATGATAATCCGTAATTTATACGGGATGAAAAGGAGTTGTGCTCTCCTCTCTGTTTCAAAGCATTCAAGCCTCAAGAAGAACCCGCTCCTGCCTACCTGCCTTTGAAGCAATCGTATAGCGAAAGCTTCAGGACACGATTTACATCCAGAGAAAGGTGGCTTTGAATGAATCATTTCCCTGAAGCAGGAAAATAAAGGCTGAGCCTTGGAATCAGCAGCGCCCTCAGCCCTATATTTTACAACATCAAGCCGATCACATTGAAATGCTCTAACCGAATCCAAGCCTTTGTAGACATGTCCCGAATTTTATAGTTTCGCTATATACATGGATTCAGTTCTGAGAAGACTCTCGGATTTGTCCTTACCCAGCCATGCTGGTTTAAAGCTTGTGAAAGGAGGCTCCTTTGAGAGGGATGGTGACACACTAACAGCTAAAGGAGAGATGGAACAAGTTCCATGGAAAAGAGTACTTGAGTGAATCCTGTCATGTATATTAATAATAATTCTCAAGCTTCTCCCCATTAAACTTTCTCAGCCTTGTCTTGTTGTGATAACGACTCCTATTTCGTAGCGTTCCGGGTCTGCTATCTATGTCTTATGCCTGTATTCATAACCTTCCATGTGACATGAATCCAAGGAGATACCTGGCTGAGTAGCAGTCACCTCACGGCGCTCTTTCTTTTCAAAGCTCGTGTATATAAAGAGAGAATGACTACAAAGTACTGGAAGATGATGATTGTAAATGAAGCAAAGGAGGATGAGGACAGGGAGGGAGGGAGGGAGATCCTGTCCTGAGATGTATATAGGATTTAATTTGTGAAGAGAAGATGGAGAAATGATTCTCCTTGTCATTAATTCAAGAAAAAGATGACTAAATTTGCTGAAGGGAATGGAAGGAAGGTGACTGTTGTGAATTAATACGCTAGGAGAAAATACGTGCTCCAAGGATTTCATTTCGTATATAATTCCATATTTCCATTCATTCCTCCGGGTTCTTTTATTCCACGTATCCGGGTATGAATTCATTTCATCTTTTTTTGATGTGACTATGGCTGTAGCTTTGACTTGTTCTTAGTGAGGAGCTTGAGTCATGTGTGAGGGATTATTTCGTTTTGATTTGAGGTCAACTTACCTGCAAAGTATATTAATATGGAGATCAAAGCGGCACAAAGAAGGATGAGAGCGACGCTAATGCATTTCCAGGAACATCTATCAGAGACGTGGCAGTCTTTCTGAAGCGTGAACCTGGAAGGAGAGTACTGATTCCGCGGTAAGGATCGTCCGTTCATCCCGAGCGGTAGTCCGTTGGCTCCAATTTGTCCAGGATGAGGGGTACTTGCTGGGAAAACAGGAAGGATCACAGGTGCTGAAGGTATTCCGCCCGCCGATAAATTCCCCACCGGCCCACCTACCAATCTGTAAAACCACAAAGAGTCATCATCCAACATTAAAGTAATTCTCTTCATTCTAAAGCCACCACAAAAGTTCATGTCCAGCTTAGGACAGGGGGAGACACTCCAAACAGCAGGATTCCTACGCCCCCAGAGCTCTGCCTCTATTCACTGAAGGTAAAGGGCCAGCAAGCTATCATATGTGAGCGGGCCCTTTTTTCAACTCCACACAATATTATGAGCATAATAATGTGAGCGTGTACAAGTAATTCTCATGTCCTCTGAGAAAATCTTCCCTAGAGTTGGTATAGTCAAGAGTCAGAGGATGAGAGGGACACGGAAGGATGACACGAAGAGATGTGGAGGGGAATGGGTAAAAAGTATTGGGAATTCCAGGCACATGCATCCCAGCCTATTGAATATGAAACCTGGTGACAGAGAGAGAGAACAGGTGAAGATGATTCAGGGGAAGGAAAAGGGGGAATTCAAAGGGGAAATACATAGGGCTGAATACTTTAGGAGCCGGCGGGCGCGAGGAGTTGGAGAAAAAATGGGGAAAGAAATACGGGTGGATGGAGGAAGAATTCGGTTTTTTCAGTTTTTTCCAACTGGCGGGAATACTAAGGGTTCTGTGAAAGGTGCTCGCCTTAAGATTTTTAAGCCGTAAATCAGGATGGGGATTTTTAAAGGGGAGTGTGGGGTAGTGTAATTAGTAGATGGGATGGTGTGAATGGAGGAAGGCTGGTACATGGGGGGAAGGACGGAAGCGGGGACGGAAGTTGACATCATGTCGCGTAATGAGAGTAGGCTGAGAGATTTATTTTAGAGCGGCTCCTCTCATTCCTCCACCATCCGTCTTTTTCTCTCCGCCAAAAGGGTTTCCACATTTGGATTGGAGTCATGTTTTCAGCTACATAATGCAGAGGTTGGATGCGGAAAGATTTTGAAAAGATGTCATAAGTTTTCTCAGAGTTATGAACAAGAAAGTGTATGTAAGCCTGGCTGGGTGGGGGATTCCTCGGAAGGTTACTACGCTTGGTTTCCGTTCCGGTATTCGGGAATCCAATCCCGCCCTTCTTCTTCTTGTCTCTGCAGCCTCTTCTAGGAACGGTACACTCTTTAAGCTCTGATTCTAAGAGAGCAAAATCAGATGTATATATATATATATAAAAGTACTGTGATATGTTGGAATTATTCCTTGAAAGGCTACGAAACTTTCTCTCTCTCTCTCTCTCTCGCTGCTTACTGCTTTCTTTTGCAGGCGGGTGAGGAAGGAAGGAGTGTGTAATTGGTGTGGTTGTGGGGAGTTTCTCCTCGCACTCTCTCTTTTAAAAAATGCTTCCTCAGCAGATATTTTCTTAAAAAGATGCGAATGCTTGTGTGTGACAGAGTTTGCGGGGCCGGAGGAGGTGGGAGATATAATAGAAGTCTGCATACAGATTTTTGTGACTGCTGAAACCCGTTTATGACAACACACACAACCCGTCCGAGTGAGGTAGGTGGATTGGGTTTTTCTTCCTAGTTGTATATTCCATCCATTTTGGACGAAGGATTCTTCGTCTTACAACGAAACTCTGCGACATGTCTTCGCCTACTTCTTTCATGTATACTTTCATATCATTTCATCTTTAACGATTTCTCATATCCGTTTTTCCTCCTTCCGATTCCAACCCGGGTATTTCGCTATCCGCTCCAATCATGAATTGCTTTCCACATACTACAAACTACCAGCTGCTCTTCCTTCTTTGAAAAAATCGGGCCTGATGTTACCCGGGAAAGTGGGTAACTATATGGATTACACAGGAAAAGGATTCTGGCGGGTCTGAAGCTGAGAAAAATTTAGAGCCAAGAGAAATGGGACTGAAGAAAGTGACACGCGCCAGCATTGGGTAGGGTTACACGATGTATTTCTCCAAAAATATATAAATGTTATTGGAGAGTGGATTCACTACTATGTCAGACGCAGAAACTATACAGGAGAAGGAGAATTGGGATAGAATTACTTGCTCAAGCCTTTGGCCTTCTCGTATCGATCGTAAACAAATGGCCTACACTGGGACGAGCACGGGATAATAATTCCTACCTCAAATGTGATACGTATGGGTTGAGGGAGAAAGCCGACTAATAGGAGTAGAACACAAGGAATAAGTGAGTCTTCTTGGCTAATGCACTTCATGTTCTTAATGTTTGCCGTCTCATTTTACATGTGCTTCTCCTCACACTTATCACTCGAATAAAATAACTCTGGCATTGGCTTTGGAATAATAATGGAGAAGGAGCGGAGTGGAAGGAGTGAAGGCGGGAGAAAGCATATGCTTTCTCCTGCCAACGCGAATAATAGCCCGACAAGCAACCTGCAACAGACTACCCAAGAAGAAAAGGAGTTTAACTTCTTGGGAGCAAGTAGTAGTAGGAAAGTACAAGTCTCTGTTTCTCAAGTGGTGTTTTGTTTCGAGTATTTGCTCGAGTGCAGAGGATAGCTTCAAGAGGAAGAGTTGATGCGTGGGATAGAGAGAAAGTGGGGAAAGCGTACTTGGCTTATCTTTATGTGCAGAGCTTTCTTCAACTGCTATTCCCAGTTGCTATTTTCATGGATTCTTCTGCGTTTGCAAGGAAACGGACGCGCCATACTTGTGTAATTAGAGTACATGAAGAAAAGAGATTGATTTTTCCAAAAAGTTTCAACAAAACCCTTTTTGTTTTATCCTTCAAAACTTGTTTTCACTCCGACTCTTCGCAACTCTCTAACAGATATCCAGCTCAACTTTAGGGCTTCCTTGTTTCAATAGCCCTCAGCAACACATTCCACGCTGTACATGGATACTTAAAGTTTTGAATTACGACCCAATCGTCTTCTTCTCATGTAACAAAATATTTTATACACAGGTCACTTTACTAAAGCAGTAAATCACATTTCTTAATGGAGGATGTACAAGTGCTGATGCATGGATATGCCAACAGCGTAGTTAGCCTTAGTTTCACCATGAGACGGACCCATGTGATGATGACTTTAACTTAAGCTGGAACTGGGTGAGAACGTGTTAAAGCGCGGCGCCGGGATACTTAGAATTTCTTACCTACAGTCTTCAACAACTTTGGCAAACAAACGAGTTTTTAAATCGTTTCATCTCTTGTCTACATATTGCCATTTGTGCTGTAAAAAAGGAAAGCGTCAAGCGACCTGAGCATCGTGGCTCTCACAGGTACTTTTGAACACGTATATGATTATGCTGTACTGTTGAGGAGACAAGGCGGTAAACGGGTAAATGCATGCGTTTGTATATAGCACACAAACCCCAATGGTATATCTGTCTATTGCCTATCGGTAAGGTAAGTTACGTGACATCTCTTGAAATTTTCCTGAGTAAAATCAACTTTTCTGGACCCACAGACATCCATATCAAGCAATTCCCTATTAGAGTATAATATTTCGGCTATTGTGTGACTACAACAACCAAGCTGGACTTTCACCCTGAAGCTAAATCTGAAACCTTGTTAAGGAATGAATCCCAGAAAACTTCAAAAGCTAGCCCTCAGGCATGTAAGCCAGGGTGTGATTTTCCCACAAATTACATATAACAAGAGTAGACAGGGACATGTTTTTTGCGAAAATAAATTCAATCTATTCCAGCATAGCCTTAGAAGCTTCTCATTATTGATACACCTGTATTTCTCAACTCCTTTCTCTCCTTTTCTTGTTCGTAATTACTTAGGATTTAATTTTTCTCTTGTAAAGATCAAAAAGAAACAAGGAAGAGAAAGTTAAGAGATACACAGAGAAAGTGTTGGAGGAGGAAGGAGGATAGACTGGATGAGGAAGTGGAGTGAAATTAATGAGATTGTAAGACGTTGTAGCGTGATAGGGGTGAAGGATGTGGATAAGTTAATACAGGTAAGTCGGACGTGTTGCTTCCCTCCTTTTTTCTTCTCCTTTCCCCAGAGCCACAGGTAAGTTGGTTGGGGCTTCTAGCTAGCAGGGGAGGGAGGGGCGGAAATGGATGACTCTAATTTCCGACTTTTCTTAACTTTCCTTCTTGAATTTCCTTTTGCAATAAAGTTAAGAGCTATCGGTATTCTAATGATGATGCAGGGATAAAAATCATTCCTTCGACTTTCATCAAGTGTGAAAAGCAGTTATTTCTTGGAAGCCTAATTGTCCGGACTGGATTTGGACCAAGTTGTCCTTGTCTCCAGAGATTATATCCTCCTACTTCCTACAGCTCTCCCGAGTCAGAATTTGATTGTGGAGTTATAACAGGTTTTTATAGGAAATCCCACGGAAATGGGTAGTTAACTTTTCGTGATTGAATGTCAGGCTTGATGTGATTTTTAAGGATTTACATTCCAGGCTTATTTTTAGGAGTTACTGGAGGGTGGCGGAAAGTACGAAGGAAGGGGATGGGAAAAGGGCATAATTTGCCAAGGGAGTTGAAGGGTTGGAAGAAAAGCGGGTATTGGGGAAAAAATTACTGCTTGCGACAACTTTCTCCTTGGGAGAAAGCGATGATGCATGTATGTACATGTACTGGATATCATAAAGGATTCTCCTGTCGTTCCCCCTACTATCTTGTATTCCTTTGGAGGAGTCGCAGTCTACAACTCCACAAGGAGAAGAAAGTGTACCCATATATACACCCGTGTAAAACCGTATAGTTATTGACAAGGATGATAGGAACATTGCATTGTAGTAGCGTCTGTTTGTTGCTCTCGTGCAATTCATAGATGATGGGAAGGAAGCGGAGCCAGTTCTGGAATACACGCAGTAATAATGTTGACTCGTCTTCCTTAGGATTTGGTTAGGGAATACTATTTCGGAATTTCTCTGTGATGAAACATGTTTACACAAAAATGTTCACATGTGTTCCCGAGTTTTTCTTGGGATTGTAAATTTAAATGCAACTTTTCAGGGGAATCAATACAGAAAACTTTGTATATCAACTTTTACAAACACCATGTACATGCGGAGAGTACGAGGGGGAAGAAGGAATCAAATCAATATGGGAGCTGGAGGAAGAGGAAAAAAACACATGGAATAAAAATGGAGGAGGACAAGACGAAGAGGGGAAATGATGACAGAGAATGGAAATACGGGCAAATATTCTGAGAACTCTACGAGAAATAACTACAGGAAGGAGGATGTCGTCAGAGTCGTATATATTTAGATGGGAATGTTAGTGTCGTCAAGGAGGAATGTATATCTTGAATTATAGGACTGAGGCGAAGGGTAAGAGAGTATTTAGTGTTGGTGTACAGAAGGGTAACTGGGATCTAAGTGCGGGAGTAAAATTTCTTTCATGAGAGCATATTAATATTTATTTGACTGATTTTTATGAGGAGCTTCCTTTTTACGACGTAAGGAGGATTTGATAGGAGCAAACACACACACACTAGAAAAAATAAGACGCTCCTATATATTTTTCTCTTCTCTCCTTGTAGCTTTCTCCAGCTAGTTTCCTACACATTTCCCAGTACTAGCCCCTCAACAACTGCTGTGTCATATCAATTTCTCGGTTTGCTCCTCACCTCCGTTCACAAGAGGTCTGCGTAGGAATCTTGCTAAAAGAACATGTCGTTCACGAGCCCTGGCCTGAATAAGATAGCTCTCGCCAATCCACCTTTCTCCAAAGGTGGGTGGGCACGTATTGCATGTACGACGGAGAGGTAAAAGGCTGGGACCACTAGGTAGACTGGAAGAAAGTGTCTATATAAAGGATTCTCAGGAGAACAGCTGGGAGTCTACGCTTGGCTACTTCGGGAGTTTTGGGTGGAATGGTGGGAAAGACACACGTAGGCAGGTGCGGGTGGAGAAAGTGGGAGAAAGCAAAAGCTTGTAATCGAGTGTGTACGAGGGAGTGGAAGGAGTGTTGGAAGGACAGTATACACATTTGTAGCTTTCTCTATCCCAGCTTTCCTTTTGAGATGAAGGAGATATTGTGGAAATCGTAAATGGGGGTCTTTTGCGTTGCCATAAAAAACGGCACAGGCAAAATTTTTATGGCAAATTGCAAGAGGCTGTCTAAGTTTTGTAACTGGAGAGAATAAAAGAGAGGGGGGAGGGTGAAGTGAGTCCTGAAAGTGTTTTAGTGACAAGTCTTCCTCACAATATACTGGCAACCGGTATACTTGCTTTCTCCCTTGATAACGTTGTACTTTAGCAAAACCCTTCAACTTTTTAGACCCGGGGTTGATTTCCATCCGAGCACCGTTTCCATCATATAACCTTCTACTGGGTTATCCGGACGCTATATGTATCTCTCATTCTCCAAAAGCCAGTAGTTGCCCAAGCGGATATTTCGCATTGTTTCTATATATTTTCTCGGACTTTCACCAGACCTTCTCTTGAATGAAAGCTGAGTTGCCTTTAAGTAATATGTGTATTGTGAGCCTTCCTAAACGGAAATCTATTCCTTGAACCCTCCATTTTCTCCCGTTTATAGAATCCTAAAGAGATCCAGGAAGGAATATACCATCATAGGTTTAGGCATCTACATCTTCCAAAAAATCAATTTCCATAGTATACTTGAATAAAGTTTCCTCTATAATGCTCTAATAGCCCGCGTGCACCTCCTTGGAATCCAAAGATTCTATGGATCCATAGGGGATAAGTAGGAGAGAGGAATGAGAGAAAGGAAGAGGTGTTGCGAAAAATTCGTTCCCTTCTCCATGCTTCTAAATTTCCTGAGAGGAAGAGAGAGAGAGAGACAGAGGAAGAAAGTTAAGTGGAGAGTGAGGGAGGGAAAGTAGAGAGAGAGACTCGTTTCTGTTTATAGATGAATGATTTTCTCTCAACCGTTTTTATGGATCTTCTTTGTTGGAGAAAGGTGGAGTAAGAGTGTTGTGAAAGGTAGAAAAAAACTTTTTCTTTCTTGTAGTTTCACTTCGTAAGGAGTCAGCCCAGCCTTGCCAGTAAAGCCGTTGAAGAGGTAGGTGAAAGTGGGAGAAAGAGATGTTATTATTTTCTTGTGTAAAAGAAAGAGAGTTGAGTAAGGAGTTTGAAATTTTTGGCAAAAGCTTTTGATTTGTTTAAGCTTTGTCGTAATTGTGGATGTAAACAGAGGAGATTGCAGAATCTTTGGAATGTTGACTAACTCTATTGATTTTTCAACATCTCCACAAAGAAGTTCCATGTAAAAAGCAAGTCCAAATTGGTGGATAATCGTGAGAAGATTCTCAAAGACGGCGCTGATTTAAAATCCTATCCTTGCAGAGAGAGAAAGTAAGTACGTCAAAGAGGTTGAGAGGAGAGAGATGGAGAAAGGCGTGAAAGTAACATTAGTCTACATGGAAACCATTCAAGCATTTTATTAGAGAGCAAAGATCCAAGTTGCACCTCAACTTTTTGGTGGCTTCAGCTTTTTCTCCAGATTGCAGATAATTTACTCTCAGCCCAACTGTAGTTAGGGACGGGTATGATGGCTTATCCAGGTCCTGCAGCACAGCCTCGTATGGAAAGAATGTGACCGTGTCACTTTTTTGATGCTTGCTTTCCTTTTCCACCATACTGTTGTGGAGCATGGCTTGATAATTTTGCAAAGTTTGGCGAAGCTATTGATCTACGTGAAAGATTTTTGTTTGTAATTTGTTTCTATTCCCACGAAAAGTTTAGTTAGCTGACACAGAGAGCGGGATTCACAAGTTTCAAGTTTTACTCTTCCTACCTTCTGTTACTCCCGAATCGCTGGAGGAAAGGACGGAAGTATCTAGACTAAGCTTCAAGGAAGGCTTGTCTTGTCTGAGTTTGAAAAAAAGATTCAAACTTGCATTTAGACGGGGGGAAGGTGAAACATTTGGCGGGGTGGGATGGGTTACGCCATATGTTGTGAATACATTTTGGTTAAACATGGATTTTGCTACCTCCTTTAGGAGTTTTTGGGGAGTCAAAGTATGATTAGAATAGATGAGATACGGAGTGGGATTGCATATTTTTTAAGATTGTTGGTAGCTTGTTAAAAAAGGTGGATGATAAATGGGATGATGAAGATGCGGAGGAGGCTATGGATTTTTTGTACAATTAAATAGAATTTTTTATGAGAGTGTTGTGAGAGGAAAATATGATGGGTTTGGAGGAAGAGGAAGGAGATGTGGAGATGAAAAGGTTGATTTGGATTTGGCTTTCCTCTTTCTTTCTCCCCGTATTTCTTCCTCCCTGACGTTCATTCTGGATTTGGTCTAATGTTTGACTTGTTGGAATGGGATGTTGGGCTAGTTAGTGAATTTTATGAGGCACAACAGCACATGTTACCTCTTCTCTCTGTGTTGAAAATATTGTTTTGAACCGTGCAATATAATATGCTAGCTCTATTTCTCTCTTTCTCTCTCATACACACTTGCTCCCGCTTCTTCCGGTTGATAGCAAGCTACTTTTTGGTTGGGGTTAGACAGGTCTGCTAGCTTGGATTTGTTAGGGAGGACTGCCCATTGTATATGGTGGCGGGCGGGGAGGATTGGTAGGAATGGTTTCCGACTGGCTTGCCAGGTTCTCGTTGGGAAAAATGTGGGGAGCGGATCGTATCAAGCGTAGATTCATAACATTTAATGGTCCTAAATTCATGAAAGCTGCTTCCAGCTATGAATTTATGTAGTACGAGATACCAGGGGACATGGATTGTATAATAGTGCCGCATGTACGGCCATCTCTTTTGGAAACCTTTCAACGGTGACTATACAACAATAATTTGTGAGTACTGGAGCGGAATTTTGAATGAATATTTGAATACGTACGCTGACTGGCTCCCTGGCTAAGTTTGGCTGGTTTACTGGTTTAGTAGACACTGGGAGAAAGTTTGGAGGAAAAGGGATAGCAGAGAAAGTACGTAGGATGCAAGTAGGGTGGAGAAAGCGGAGGGAGGGGAGGGGACATGGATACACTGGAAGGTTATGGCTACAGCTTGGTGGGGGCGGCGGTGAGAGGTGGGAAGACAATGTTTGTTTTCTCTCTACCCGGGGCTCTGATGACGACTTTTGGAATATTTAGCCGAGATTCGAGGAGGAGGAGCGACATAGCTACAGCACTACTTTTCTCGTAGACTCATCTCCAAATTGGTCGCTTTCAATTAAGGTCATGTAAATGATGATTAATTAGGGGGTTATCCAGGAGGGGTATTTATTTAATAGCATATTTAAAAGGCGGCGGGCGAGACGTGATGCTACATTTAGATGAGATTATTAAATTTGTAAATCAAGCTTCCACTCATCCTCATTCCTCATTAGATTGTCTGGAATGAAATCCTTCTGCCTGTATGCGTTCTCCATTCTCCCTCTCGGAAAGAAGTGAAGTGGAGAGGACGGCTGAGTAGAATTATTTGCAAATTGTCACTATTCACTTTCACTAGCCAACTTTCTCTTGGCCAACACGCGGGGGAAACATGGAAAATATTCTGAGAAGGACAGAGCTGTAGGCATCTTCCTTGAATGTTTGTTTTGCCAGGGGAACGGCAGGCAAACTAATACATACTCCTCCGGTACTCATTACGTTCAAGTTTACGGAGGAATCGGGGAAAGCAGAGGATGTTCGCTGAGTTGGTATGGGATTTTGATTAGGATGTTGGATTCATTAAGGTTTAATGGGATTTAACGGGAAGGAATTTGTGATTAGTTCAAGTGCTCTCCAAAGGCGACCTCTTTTCTCTAGTCCGTGCCCTCTGATTGATTTCTGGTTCGTATGCGTCTACGCTGTCTCTACCTTGCGGGAGGAGAAGAAGTTGGCGATTATTTTTGTAGGGAGCCAGAAGCAAGAGTCTATAAGTGGAACCAGCTTTAAATGTTTGCTATAAGATGTAATTAAGAAACGCTTAAGATGAAACCAGAAGAAAGTTTTCAAGTGCGAGGAGGATTGAGTGTGAGTGGAATCATCCGTTATCTCTTCTCTAGCTCCTCTTCCCAGCCTCATAGAATCAGGGGAATGGGAACTAGCAATTACAATAATTAGATATAAAGGGGGATGGAATTGGTCGGTGACGGGGAGACGGGTGTGTGGCGTAAAGGAGGAATTAATCGCATCGTCCATACTTTCTCCCGCACTTTCACTTTCTCCAACCATATTATTAGTTCCGTTAAGACTATCTCTCTTGTAAAATCTCTCGAGGAACTTTTACGAAAAATGTTCATCTTCCTGCATATGCATACGTTATGGAAAGGAAAAGGACTGTGGGACTCTAAAATTAGAAAATCTTTTGGATTTCTCTATATCTTCCTTCCACCTCAAATCTAGGAGGTAGGCCTGGGACGATAAAAAGAGGCTACGTAGCTTGGAAACCCGTTTTGTGTATATATTTTCTAATTCAATGTGGAGTTAAAGTACGCTAGTCTAAGTACCATTAGAGGGATGATACTTGACTTGCCAGGGATTAGTGCTTTCAAGGAGAAGGATACGGATGGAGGAGTATTTTGGTGAAGAGGAGATGCGCTAAAGATGCGTATATGCTTTTGAATAATCTTTTCTTCTCAATCTCCTTGCACTATTCCTCTCAGTAGATAAGTTGAGCCCAAGTCTTGCTGGAATCATGAATTCATGCTCTCCTCTTTCGTACACATTCGTAAAGGGTTTTAGCCTGGTTCATAATGAAAATGGATGGAGAAACTACTACCGCTTTCGATCCTGTCCCTTGAACGGTTGCTGCCACAGAAAAAGAGGCGAAGAGGGGGATTGTGAAATCTCTGTTTTCCTATTCTCCATATCTTCTTTTTGCATTCAAGAGCCTCCGCAGATTTTCTAGCTTGGGGAAAGAATCAAGACGAAGAGAGAAGATGCATAGGAGCCTTCGAGAAGGAAAGCTATCAGACCCACGGACGTTCGTAAGCATCTCTGTTGTGAAGTGGTAGGGAAAAGCAGGGAGGGAGGGAGGAGAAAGTTAGCGGAGAAGGTTGAAAGCTCGGAAAGGAGTGGGGGCTACAAGCTCATGTCACTCCTAATGAGTAATTGCTTTTCTCTTTGAGAAGTTATAAAATCCAATTTGAGATTAAAATTTTCTTTCTAATCTAATCATTTCCCTGTGGAGGAGGACGAGGTGGCTGGAGACGGGCTCAGATTTAGTGCTTGATTTAATGAGAAGAACGGGGAGACGGCCAAATATATCTTTCTATACATACTCATCCGCCCAACACAGTCAGCCAGGTTGCCATCATGAAAAGTGGATGGAAAGCAACGGGTGAGAGAAAGTTGGGCTTTCTCCAGCAGTAGACAGAAGAAGAAACATGCTAAAAGACTTCCTCCCAAAATCCTCTGCCGTGTGTCCGTCCACCACTTTAAAATCATTAGTTTTCTCTTCGCCCCCTCAATCCTCATCACCATATCTATCTATCCGTCTGGATGTGATGAACTTAATTTCTCTTCAGTAGCTCTTGCATCTGAGAGCCTGCTAATTCCACATGTCAAAATCCCTTTGAACATGTCAACATCTCTCTCAAGTTCTTCACTCGGCCCCACTCTATTTTCCATCTTGTTCAACACGTCTTCAAGAAGAGAAAGCAGTCCGACGTTGGGTAGGATTGGTTCGAGAAAGAACAGAACGAACATATTGCGTGAAAATGGCATAGATTTCAAATTCACACCCGTTTCATCCAGCAAGAAGCCTGGGGAGAGGCGGAACCAAAGGAAACACTGGAGGAATCATTACAAAGGGGCTCCAAAGATGTGAGGAGAGAGGGGAACAGTCCTATTTTCAATCCAGTAAAGCTTGTTACAGGAAATAGGAGTTGAAGATGAGCGTTAATTGATTATAATAGAATGAAAACTAGTAATTGGTATAGCATGAACATGCATGGAAGATGGCTATAGTAGTTACTTTCCCAGTTACTCTCACACTGTGCTTGACAGCTGAGAGAAAGAAAATCTTGAATTTATGATCCCATTAACAAGTACGTTGAAACTACGAGCCTGATTGGAGCTTGACATCCGATCCTCCTCAAATCCTTCAATTTCTCCAAACTATATATATAGAGGGGATTGGAAATTTCTGGGCCCAGGAGGGTAAGAGAATTAACAAGGGTTTAAGCATCTCATCTTGTCGTCTCCAGCCATTCACGACATTACGCCATCCTCAAGGATTCTCTCTCGATTTCTAATGAATGCATTTAGGGAATTGAGGCGGAAATTTATTTTATTGTGTAGAAATACAATCTACACGATATAGTCAGTAATTAAAAGCAATTATTGAGAGCTAAAATCTAGCAGGTCTATGAGAGGAGGAGCTGGGAGGTGGTTAAAATGGGTGTGGTTAGGATAGGATTACGCTACGATAGTAGGGGAGAGATTACAATTTGAAACCTTGAGAAACTTACTTTCATGTACGTATAAAATAAGAGTGGAACTCAAAGTTGGTTAACTCATTTCTTCCTTATTACTTGAGCCTTAGGAGAAGTAAGTAAAAAGATGTATAGATAGAATAGAATTAAGCCTCTCCGTAAAGCTTTTTTTATCATCCGTCTCCTCTTAACCCGAGACGGAGGGAGGCTCTTTTAGCCGGCTCCAAGTATCAAGGATGCAGGCGTAAGACAAGGCATGCGGGTTGTTGTCTCCCGCTTTGAATACAGCTGGAGAAGCTGCTCAGATTTCACAACAGACACACATGGAGGCAGTTATGACTGAATCTCGAGATGAAAAATGAGGAATAAAAAACATGCTTATTCATATACGACATTCTCTTGATTCGGGAGTTTTGGTAGAAAGAGATGAAGACGACAGAGGAAAAGAGGAGGGAAAAGTTTTGCCTGTCTCCTCCGGGAGATTTGGGGATAAGGGAAGACAAATCTGGGTGGCAGATAGGTGGATGAGTGACTATGTTCTCCGAGTTAAAATTCATTGATACATAAAAAGTCTCATGTCAAATGTCTCATACGATTCATATATACTACGTGTAAGGGTAGGAGCTCTACCTCCATCCTCCAACACGTCTTAACTTCCGTCTCTCTTTTTTTCAGATAGACTCAAGGGACACGGCTCATAAAATTTCTCTCAACTTACTTGGTCTTCATCCCCCTGTCCTTTCTTTTGGTGTAGCGAAACTAATTATGATTTTTTCTTTTACCATCCGTCCTGAACATGTACTCTGTCTTAGTTCTCTCACAAGAATTACATGTATGGCCACACCATTCAGTTCACATGCTCTGCTCCTTAATCCAGCAATGTAAGTCTTTTCATCTTGCTTGAAAGAGTTGACGAAATGTCCTCATGTTCTGTAATAAGGTCCATCCGTATTCTACTTTCTCCTCCTTTCACCATACAGTCTTCTTATTCTCCGGCTAGCTTTCATCTTGTTCTAGATTGTGGCTCTAACACTCTATATAGCATTCCTTCAACTTTCTCTCCTCATTCCTTTCAGACAATATTTTTTTCCTTCTGCCTATTGTGAAAAGTTGGTTGAAAGATTGCTTCCTCTCTTTCTCTCACTTTCTTTCTCCACTGGCCCTGGCCTGGAAATACCGGAGCAATGCTGATAAACTCAGAACTGTTCCAGATTTCCTCACTTTCTCCTTCTTTCCTACGTTAACGTATGCGGCAACGGCTCCTTGAGCGTGTATACATCGTACAATCTATCCTTTGTTGAGACAAGGTGCAGTAAGAGAGAGAGAGGGGGAAATGACAGACATGAATTGAGTTTGTTAAAATCTTTTCTCCTTCTCATGCATTTCATATGATGTTCAGCTGGATTCAGTTGCCTCAGACTGGAGTTTTGGTGAAAGCGGTTTCCGCGCCCGTTCTGCTTTCATCAACACGGCTTTTCCTTCTTTCCTAGGCATGGGGCGGCCGCGGACTTGGGACTAACGGGAGCGGGGTTGATGGTACAGTACCTTCCTTGAAGGAGGTGCAATTATGGTCTGGATCAAGAAATGCAGTAGAAGGGCTGGGGGAGAGAAGGGCGTTGTTCTGTTCTTCCATCCGAGGAGTGCTAACTTTCCCGGAAGAAGCGAGAAGCATGCATACTCAGATTTCTAAACACGTAGGATGATAGTACGGAGGGAGGACAAATCATTGTCGTATATATTCATGACAGAGGTGGGACATTAGCTAAAGTGTTGAGAATGAGGAAGAAGGAGAACATTTCTTCCATACTTTCTCACATTTACTTTCTCCTACCACCCTCTCAAACTACGTTTCAAGAGGAGCTAGGAAAAATTTAAACTCCATACCGTCCAATTCTCTTATCCTGTAGCGGGTAGGACTGTATTCGAGCTTTCTCCTCTCTCTCTGGTCTGAGTACATGGATGTGAAAGCTTGATTTCGTAGCAACTATCAGAGAGAAAAAAAAGAAGTGGACGGAAAACATTGAAGGTTTTCTTCTCCCTGCTCACAGCCACAGCTGGGCTGGGCCCATCTTATAGCTTTGATTTACCCTCTCGAGAATAATAGTTGAGCTTTCTCTTATCCCTTACCCAAAGTCAAGGTATGGGCGGACAAGACGAGGGGGGAACGGAATGGATTTGCTAAATTTCTCAGGGCTGAGCCAAAGTAAAACGTTTAAAGTTTTAGGAAAATAGCATAGGTAGTGCGGTCACGGGAAGACTGAATTGGGGGGGGGCGAAAAGTCAACTTTTCCCTCATCCCAGCAAACTTTGGACATTGAAATAATTCATTTAGCTTTATGGTATAATAGGATTCCGGAATGGATATACGGGGAGTTTCAAAACTGGTATATACTTTCACCTTTGCACCAGCCATAGTAGTATCACTTCAAATCGGATTTTCTTTCCTCACGCTCACTAGTCTCAGGCTTAGCAAAATTCTAGGATTCTGCTCATCTAATGAGGTGAAAGTTGTAAAGGAAGCTCCATGGGAGTAATGCAAGTTGGTGAAAAATTGACTTCCCCGATTCAGACTTCAGTCAGACCGAAGAAACAACCATCAGAATTGAAGAAGAGAGTAGAGGATTAAGGGAGAATGGACGGCTGAAAGTTTCCAACAAATGTAGAGTAGTTTTACAGTCATAGAAACTGGATAATGCTGTGTAAAAAGGATCAAAGAAGTATAAACTCGGGAAAAGGTTTGATGAATTCTAGGTGAAAGCATCCAGCTTTCACGGAGCTTGCATCTATAAGCCAAACAGCTTTTAAATGAGCAAAAGTAGAGATAGTAGATTTCAGCAATAAAAATAACTCTACTGAAGATGGGATTGTTGAAGCATAGGATGTGAGTTGACTAGTTGGAAATCATTGCATCATTTCCCCTAGTTTTACGGATAAAATTTACCGACAATTATTCCTAACAACATACTTTCTCTTGTTCAAATATGCTCAGTCTAAGCCTACCGCTACTCTTCGTTCCTTCCTGCTTTCGCTTACTAAATTGATTCCAGTTTACCGTACTTTTGATAGTTTCCAATTTTTCCTTTTTTATGTAAATTCTGTAGTACTGCGTGGGTATATCCATACCGCGAATTAGACTCAATTTGGAAACAAGAAAGGTAAAGAAATACTTTTGATTTGCTCGTCTTCATGTCTAGTTTCTATACAACTCCACTGCATGGAGATTTTTTCAAGGGATGCCACTATTTTTAAAGGAATAAGGAATGTAGCACATTATAAATGGATTTGTTACAGAAGGGGTGAAAGAGGTAAGAATGTTTTGTACTAGTGAAGTTTTAACAAAAAATCCTAGTAAGTATTTAAAAAAGCTCAGGCAATCATTGAGAACCGGAATACTTTTCTTATCTTCGAGGAACGCCATTTCCTTTTTTTTTCATTTGAATAGGCAAACTAAGCTCTGAGCTGATTCAGAGGGCGGATGGTACGAAATTATAGAAATGATTGAAAAGATTTTTTTCTCTTTCTTGCACACAACCGCTTACGTATTCATGCAGAATATTTTAAGATGATAGGCGTCGGGAGCGAGGCTAAGATGAAGTGTATGAAGTAGATTTTCTTGGAGAAAAGAAAATAAGAAACACATACTTAGACCTGCTTTCACTCTTTCTCGCGCTCGCTCTCACCCTTTCTTTTTATCATAAAATACTGAGGAAGTGAAAGAAAAAGTGTGCAGACGAGAGCAATAGGAGAGAAACAGAGTGAGAAGAGACTGAAGAGAGTGAAAGGATAAAGGATGAATTTCTAGAAGAACTACTACACAACTACGACCAACCTACTTTCATTCTGATGCTGACAGAGAAAAGTGAGAAAAAACATAGAATCTGGAGACTTTCTCCTTTAGGTGGTCTTGAAGATGCTGGAAGGGATGTTCATTTAGACTTTCATCTTTCCTACTACATGGTAAATGCATTGAGAGAAGAATGTAAAAGAGTAATAAAACAAAGACAGTTCATTTGAGTTTTTTTCTTTGCATTTCAGGAAGTGTATTCAGAAAATTTCTCGCACATGTATGCATTTATAAGGAGAGACGGGAGTGTGAGTGGGAATGAGTGCTTGATGGCATATATAGTATCTGAAATTGCCAGCTTTGGGAGATACAGAGAAAAGAGATTGTAGGGCCTTTCTTGTGTCGGCTCGGCTCAGAAAGAGAGCGGAGGAGTAGAGAAAATTGAGGGAAAGTACAAGAAAAGCCAGATCCGTAGGGGCTCCCGTGTAGGGAGGGAGCAGGAGTGAAACAGAAGAGATGCTAAGACCAAGTCTCTTCAAGTTATGCAAGTTTAAAGGAATCTCTAAAGATACATGGCTGTGGAGAAATCTCGTTTGAGCCATAAAAGTACTCTTTCACCATTTATTTGTCACAAGAGTTTCTCATACTTTCTCCTCAACTACATGATTGCTCCATGATGTAGGAGTAAACTGAGAGGTGTGAGGGAATTTTTCTCTACCTACCTACACTGAATCTCATTAAGCCGCCTTTACAATCAAATCATCATTGCATTTATGTAATGCTCCTCACATGGCCTTCCTTCGGGAAATCCTCATACTGAAGAGGGCTGCGGAAGAGTTACAGACTTTCTCTTCCTCTGTAAGGAGGAGCAAAGAGTGAAGCACACATTTCCGCGGTCTTGTACCTAAGATAAGAGGGATTAACTTTTCTTTCCCTTACTTTCACCTCCTCCTACATCTTTCAATGCTTACCTTAAATAGGCAATCAGTAGAGACAAGACACATGCTTGGACTAAAATCCTTTCTCTCTTCTTTGCCTCTACAAATAATAATTTTCTAAGTGTGGCTTAACTAGATGTAAAAAGGATGTAAACTGGGTTTACGCCAACCAATTTGCTTTTTGCTTTCCCTCCTTTTGAAGAAAATCCAACGTAAACACATACGAGTTTAGAAGAATCTGACGGATGGCGCAATCCCTCACATGGAAATTGAGTAAATGCTTCTACTGTAATTGTTCACTATTTTTGGATATGCGGGCGCATAATTCGATTCCCAGATCTCTTCTACTTCCTCTATGCCATTTACTTTCTTCAATGGCTTCTGCAGTACAAACTTGAGATGTCTTCACCCAAGGTTCTTATTATTGGCGGCTTTTAAATGACAGACTACTCAATAGTTTTAGTTAAAAGACTGGTGCTTGGGAATTCATCCTTCAGGCTCCTCTGCTTTCACTCTCGGGAAAGATGCGAGGAGAAAGTTTTTAGGTCATCGATTTACCATAAAAATAAAGACAGACTAACAAAAATGATAACTCCTTTTCGTTAGAAATATAGAGGTTTAGTGCCTTGCCTATTGCTTTCTCTCTCGTTCTTTGTATTAGTGTCGTCTTCCTACTGGCATGTCTCCATGTTGTAACCTGCTAAAGAACTCTAAAGTTCCATATGTAAAGAGGGAAAAGAGGAAACAGCATGGTTGGTCTGTGATCGCTATATGAGTGATGGTATTCTTGGCGAGATATGACGATACAAGTGGGCGTTGCCAATGATAACACTCCCATCCTTGGGTCTGCGTTTCAGTTCTTGAAATTTAACGACCTTTGGTGCTTTCACCAGCCCCTCCCCCTCCTTCCATATAACCAATATGTACTTGTAGAAAAAGTAGATCTTGATCTACGGTAGAACGGGACCGTTGAGATGATCCCCAGAGAAAGGCTTATATCCCTTCTATCTTTTGTACACATCTTCGTCCATCATCTACTAGCCATTCGTCAGCGAACCACGTAAGGAATGTGATCGTGTGGAGAAAGCGTTACCTGACTGCTCCTGGCTCTCACATTCGGTCAGTTGCCTGCGAAGGAAAGAGCTTGCTAAGAGGGAAAGGTGCGATGGAGTCAGTGGGTCGGAGGAGTGGTGGGGAGAGAAGGTGATGCGTTAGGCTCTCAGAGTTTTAGGTCACCCTTGGGAGGCGTGGAAATTTTGCCGATGGAGTACTCATGAAGAAGTTTATATTGAAGTTTAATCGCAAGTAGAGGAGGGAATGGAAATAGGAAGTGAAATAAAAGCAAGGGAAAGGAAATAAAAGCAGGAGGGAAGGGAGGAGTTGAGGAGGGTTAAGCCAATGAGGAAGCTTGTCCTTTTTATCCTGTACCTCCAAATTAATAACATGATTTAATGATGCTCGTTGTCAGATATTAATGGGAGACTACACGAAGTAAAGTTAAAGGAGACGGGAAGGACCTGCAAGGAAAAGATGATGGCTTCAGTCATGTCGAGGAAAGGAGTCTCATCCAGATTTAATGAAATGCTAGGAGATGGAAAAGATGAGATATTTATGACAGGCAGAGGGAACTGGGATGAAATGTTATAATGCTATGAAAATGTACTTTTGGGTCTGATTTCGCGACGTTTTACCGCTTACAGAGGAGCGCCGTTTCTGCGACATTCAGCCATCAATTCAACAAATAGAAGGGGAATGCGGCGGAAACTCTAATATTAAAAAAGGCATATGCACAAACCTGGAAATGTAATAATGTTATTATATAAAAGAAGAAAGTATGGATTGAGGGGGTTGAAGCTTACCTCGCTTGGCTAGGAAGTGTGCTTAAGGTGCTGTTGGAGTCGACGGTTTCCGTGGGCAGATTGTCACTTTGGAATAGCTTTTTGGCGGTGGCGAGAGCGCTGCCGACAGCGAGAGGAGATTTTGGCTGATATGGGGACGACATGAGGTATTCTGTAAAAAGAAAAAGAGAAAAAGGTCATAATTTGTGTTATCGCGAGGGAACAAGACGGGGATTAGAATGATTGTAATCCAGCTGTGCCCACTCAAATTACAAGTCGGGTATTTAAGCCCGGCTTCCACCAGAACACGTGTAGAAGCTTCTGGGGCCGTAGCATCATGTTTATGAGTTTATGAGAACGTCTTAACAAGATAAACTTTCTCTTCTCTCCTTAAAATATATATTATTTCCGGGAATGGGCGCGTTAATAGTGTTCGCGCTGGTGAGAGGGAACACCCTTAGATGTAGTAGGGACTGTCGCAGACCTGGACCATCCAGGCGGAGTGTTATGCTATTGGAGTCAACCTCTCCCTGCTCCCCCACCCCTCACATACCGTTTTACTCTACAAGGTTGTTTCTTGGTTTTTTGGTTGGTTGGTTAGCTGTCGGCTGTGAGGTTGAGAAGGATGAAGTGAACCCGGGGAGTTTGGGCCGTGTAATCTGTTGGCGAGAATGTTGTTAAATTTTTTGGCTTTCCTGACAATTCCCGAGGAAAAATCTCTCAAGTTTCCTCTAATATTTTCTCTGGGTCCTAAAATAAATTCCTGTCAACCATGTTTCACCCAGACCAGCACCGTGTCGCACACAGATTATCCTTGGCCCGGCACAAGTGCATCAGACGTTCTATATATTCTGTAGTACAGGACTTTGTAAAGAGGAGTAACACACAACAACTTTCTCTTACTTTCACCCGCCCACCCTCCCTGTAGTTTACTTTTCTCAACCTTAGATAGAAATTCAAGGCTGGAAAAGAATTCCGAGGGAAAGCAACTTGTTTAGTTCCAGTTTGTATTACAAACTGTGCCGGCTACTTCCATGCTTGCCTGCCGTTCTTCGTACTAGCTAGCATTACACGAACCCAGAAAGAGACAAACATTGCCTTGTGTTTATAATACCTTCTTTATTTCTGCCTCCTGGCCACTGGGCCTTTTCTATACCTAACTCTTCATATCATTCCATCCTCCTTTAAGCCTGTTTTATACGGGAATGTTCATAGTTCGCTTGATCAATTTTTTATGAACACGTGATTTATTAGAACTGTGTCTCTGGCAGACATTGGTCTTGTTTAGAGTTTATCCGGCTCTTGTGCGAGGAAGATATCGGTGGGCAGAGCGGAAATATAAGGTAGATTTGCATGAAAAAGCAGAAAATCATGGTGTCCGCCTGCGAGAAGGGATAACATCCTTTCTCTTCACGTATCCTTTTAGGTTTATCAAAACTTTTGCTACTCTACGATAAGCTTGGATAATAGAGCTCCTGGGGCACTGCCTTAGGACGTAGAGAACAAAAACACGGAACTATACATACGTTTGTAGTTCTCTCTCGGACCTATCTCCAGAAACTTGTTATCTGATCCGGGGGATGCATATTTATGCGCGGGGAGGAGCTCATCCTTCATGCAGAAATCACAAAGTTCATGCATCATGTATTTTCAACGAGATTCGCAAATTTTTTATGGGGATTCCCTCGTGGCCACGTAGAGAGCGAGAGAGAAATGGAAGATTTGAATTTCGGATTTCTTCCTTTCTTTCTTAAGTGCATTCACTCAGTGCTAAGCTCCCTGAGTATTGGTTTGCTTGATAAAATACAAATGGGATTGAGAGGAGGGCTGAAATATATAGGAGGATTTGAAGGGAGTTAGTAGAGCAGGACATTAGGTGAGTGGTCCCAGGTGATTCAGGATAAAATTAGGCATGCGTGCTCCTCCTGTATACATAGCCTACCTCCTCCTCATATAAAGTAATAATGATGATTGCTTGGAGCTGATCATGCAAGCCATTTATTTTCTTTGTCATGTATCTAATTTGTTGGAAAAATAGTTTTGCAAAATGAAGTGCGCCTTCCGGCCCCTTGGAATAATTTCTATTTCTACAAATAATAGCGTAGAAAATCAGTCAGGCAAGCCCATCCACTCCTCCTACCTTTTGTCTATCCCGGCGCTGTTTTCTCCAGTTTCATTCCGTGGTTTCCCTCCTTCCGCCCCTTCGAAGCATGGTTTAAATTGTGTGAGTGAGTGTGGAGCATTATAAAGGCAAGCTTCTTAGAGCTTCACTTAGAAATAAAATCCATCGGAATTTTCTACATAACCTTTGATTGCGGAGGGAAGAAGACACTAGCTAAGCTACGGATGGATGGGGACATGAAATCGGGGAGAGTTGCATGGCTTTCTCCTCCGTAATTCTGTCAATTGCATACGTGTGTACATGTGGAGGATAGGGCTGTAGGATTAGGAGAAAGCGGGATTGGCCACGCAATCCTCTTTAACTACGTCTTTCTCTTAGGGTGGCGCGCGGGCGGGATGTGCATGTGAAGCAAGAATTTAGTAAGAGGGTGGGAAAACATGTAGTATATTATAGCAAGGCTGGCTTTTTAGATTGCTTCTGAATAATTTAGGGGAGCAACCCAAAGAGGCCGAGGAGATAAGATAAAAGCATGGGGACTGGAAAAATTAATCGATTACAATATCTTCCCTTTCTATTTTCGCAAACAATTTTAAAAGTAAACTATGCGCTGAATAAAATATATTTTTTTCGAAAGCTTTTGCTACCCACGCTACGAAATCCAACCACGAATTAAATTCTCGTTGCTCTTATTCTTCGTCTCATTTTCTCAATACTACGTCGTCTCGTGCGCAAATATTCTTCCCATCCTACTTTCTCTTTGTTATGTATCCAAGGAGGTTGGGATTTGTATGGCACATTTGTGAATTAAAGAGTCAAGTCCAGGGAACTACGTATATACATTCAATACGTAGGTCTCATTCATACTGGCTCGAAACCTGTAGATGACAAGTCTGCCTCTCCACCAGAGGGAGCAAGGAGGCTCTATAACGTGTAGCTTAGGAGGAGATAATTTCTTGCAGACGGGGTGGACACTTTAATTGAGGATAGGCATAGTAGAAGAATCAGAGTGGGCTAGGGAAGAGTATTAAATGGAAAGTTCTATGAATGATCCCGTATGGTGGTTAAAAGGATTGCTTTTGATCACTCGCCTCTACACAACTACTCGCAGACCATAAGAGAGTAAATAGTGAGTGGGAAAGTTTTACAAGAGCATCTTTGTCTGACGGGTGGAAGATGGGGGTCGAAAATGGGGTCGTTAGTTGCTAGGGAATGGGTACTGATTTGAGGGGAAAATGTGCCCGGTTTTTGCGGTTCCCACTCCGTAAATAAGAAAGAGGATAAGAGAGAGAGAGATGGAAGACGGGAATTTGAAGACGAGGGACAGAAGGAGGAGAAGAGGAGGCAGAGGATTTATTTGAGTATGGTCTCATTTTAAGTACATGGCACTCGACATTATCTGGTTTTAGTTGCGGAGGATGCGGGAGATTGTGTACGGTGTGTGGACACGTGAGTGTGTACTAAGCTGTTTTCCACGCTACGGAGACAATATGCTGGGCATAAGAGGGGTCAAAGATGAGGAGGGAAAGCATGGTAGTTGGTATATAGTATAGAGTGGGCAAAGCACAGAAGAAGGCGAGTCGCTTAGGTATGTAGTCATGTGGGGGTGAGGTCCAGGAAACGGATTTTGATCCATATGGAGAAAGGTATATGGTTCTTCAGTCCTGTGAAGCTGTAGTGTAAATAGTGGGGTGCATTCAAGGAGGGACTAGTGGATTCTCCACTCTGGAGAGATGATAAACATGTTTAGAAATAGTTTGCTCGAGGCTGGTGCGGGCGATTGGGAAAAATAAGGTGCTTCTATGTCTGTGAGCAGATGAGAGAGACAGAGACAAGAAGGAGTGAAGGAGAAAGAAAGTTGGAGGAAAAGAAGGGGAATTTACGGGAGTTTCTCTGTTGAAAGAGAAATAATGTGCGTATATTTGAAGTGAATGCTGTGATGCGTGTAGGTTTTTTCTAAAGTTCATTTGAGGAAAAAATCTGCAAGGGTTCAAGGATGTAGAGAGAGAGCATTAAGTTTGTGTGTCCGTCAATCGGATTTGGGGGTGGTGGGGAAATTCTCTCTATAGCCCTCGTCTCGGATGAGGCATCAAAAAATGGACTTAACAGATTCAACAAGATTTTCTCGGCTCCCTGCACAAAGCATTTCCACGCATAATGCACACACTCGGAGCAACTGGAAGAGATAGACGGAGTGTACCCGGCCGGCTTTGCTCTCCTGTGTCCTTGTAGGGCTATTCTCTCTCCCTTTGTATGTGTGTGTGTGTATTTGAAGATATGCTCTAAGGCTGGCATTTGGTTCTTGTGTAGTGAAAGCCAAGGAGGAAACAAATAGGATGAGAGGAGGTTGGAGTTGTGGAGTGGATTCTAGATCTTAGTTATATTTTTTCTATTGCATAAGAATAGAGTACAAGAAGAAGAAAAATAGGGATAGAATCAAGGGAAAGTAGAGCAGAAATCCTATTTGGTCCCATTTCTTCACCCCTCCCTAATTTTAGCATCTCCTGGTGAAGCAGACGGGGAGAAAGGAGGAGATCGGAGGAGGGGGCGAGTAGTTGTAGGATATATTAAACATTAGAAAATAAAGAGGGGCATTAAATCCGGAGCACTGTTTTTTGGCTAATGTTCTACAGATTCTGAGTAAATAGAAATTCGTTAGAAATGACTTTAGTAGCTTTATTTTCATCAAGGGATGCATGTACTTGTAACGAGATTGTTATGGCACACCCGGATAAACTCCAGGAGCATCCAAAATAATCCCTCCAGCTAGTACTCCTCCTCTCCTCCACTGAGTTAATAGCTAAAAGTAAAAGGGATGTTGGCGGAAGAGGGGAATTCTTTTTACGATTCAAGCTAACCGCCACAGGCTATGGCTATTCCTATACTATCCTACACAAGAATCCTCAATCAAGCTTGGAGCTTAGGAATTTTATGCAACCTAAGGCTAAGAGTTGCATGAGCCTCCTCTTTGCTGTAATCATCCCACATGTACTAGGGATTCTTTTTCGGAAAATACTTTCTCGTCCATCAGAAAATAATTTCACGTCCTGTAATTACTTTCACCGACATACGCGAATATAAAAGCTTTCTCCGGGCTCATTTTCATTATCAAAGAGGTAGTTTTTTTCATGCCTTTTCTAAGCGCCTAGCTCCGTATCAGAAGGGTGTTGTAAGCTGCTGAGAACTTGCTTAAAGCAGAGTAGAGCAGAGGCATAGGGAGAATACGGAACTGATGGACGAAGGGCGGAGAGGGACTTTCTCCTCGTGGCTAAGGTTACGAAATAAAAGAAGGCGGAGAAAGGATCCAGCAGAGGGACCTCGAGAATGCATTAGGGCGAAGCTTCGTAAGGGGAGAAGATGAGCGTGATAATGAGTAGAGTGATATATGAGAAGATAATAGGGGAGATGAAGGTCGTTTTGAATGTCGTCATCATTTGTTGCCCGAGAAAGTTGAGTGGCCCACACGCCTCCCTAAGAAACAGGTAAGGAGAGGAGTTGGTGGGGGAGAGGAAACTGATTCTTCTCAGCAACCCTTCCAGCTCAGATGAAAGCTGCGAGCTGCATTGAAACAAGAGTTGCGTTGCATTGTAAGTAAGACTGTAGAGTGAAATCCTGAATAGAGTTGGTGGAGAAAGTTGAGATGCTTTCATCTTCTTTGTCGGCAAGGATAACTGTTGGTTTATCCAGGAATGAGTAATCTTCTGAATAATTATGATAAGATGCGGAAGGGATGGAGGAGAAAAGGAAGAGGGAAACATACGATAAATAATAATTATGTCTTTTCCTTGCTAATTAATTTAAGGATGAAAACTAGAGATGGAGGAAGGGAGATGCAATGCGAGTGGGAATACATATATACTAGTTTGAAATCTGTCTTTCAATGCAGGCACCCCTACAAATCCTTTCATACTCTTATGAATTCAACCGATTCCTGCGTCATACAGGCTTCGTCACTTGTATTCTACTGGGCGCTGAAAGTCGCGGACAGATGTATATATATATATATATTTGTGGACAGTCCTTGCTTACTTAAAAAAGAAACTTTAAAAATTGCATGTCATTTCGTAAAAGCTTTAGAGGATTTGGTGGAGCTCGAGTGCAAGTCCAGTAACAAGTGTGCCATACATATGTTACAAGGAGGGTAATTTAAGTAATTGTGGTGGGTACGAAAGAGAGCTGTAGTGTATTATATGGACTACAGATACTGTGTGGTGTATACGACGGTTAAAGTTTACTTTTTATGGAGTCCTTGTTTCTCCTGAAGCAGGGATGAAGCAATGGTTGGAAATGGTTGAGCGAATTTGATTCGATAATGGAGGTAGTTAAGGTTTCATCCGATAATAATTTTGAATGTGGCTCAAGCCTCCTTACTAGGAGAGAAGCTTCAAGAGCTCTAGCTCGTAGTTTGGCATTAAATCCAAGCCAGAGAATGAGTCCTGCTCACCAAGTTAAGTTGTTTCCAAGGATTTGAGGAGAGGTTAGAGGAAACAATTGGTTTACAAGACAAGAGCTTGAGCATGTATATGCTTTCGGAGAATGCTGGTAATGCGGTCCGTACTTAAATTTCCTGACGCTTCTTTCCTTGAAGAAAGAAAGAAGGGCAGGAAGGGGGGAGACGGAGAAAATAGGAAGGAGGAAAAGAGAGAGAGAGAGAGCCTAACGGAAGAATGGAAGAGAGAAAAGAGGTAAAGATGGAGACTGATTATTTGGAGAGAAGCAATTACGTGGAGCATATTATTTGAGCAAGGTAATTCTGGCTATTTCTTGTGAATAATGAAATGGTGTGGAGTTTTGGGAGGAGAGAGAGAGGGCTTAAAGAGAAAATACTGTGGTGAAAAGTTGTGAAGAATTTCGGAATATAATTACATGCTCATACTTTAGTTCCATGTACAAGTAAGCTACTTTGCTTTCTCCTTCTGGACTACTCCTGCCTGCGCTCTTTCGGGCTGATATGATTGGAACTGATACAATGGGAAAGATGAAGGTTGGGGACGGGGAGGACGGAGAAAGCAGTGAAAGTACGGGAGGTGGAAATGGAGAATGCGCTGGGCTAGTTTCCTACGCTCTGGCTTTCCCTATGCATCTCTGCGTTTCTCTGCTTTCACCTACTATGATTCTTACTACACATGTTTTCGGTTGCTTGAGGGTATATCATGGTAAGGTCTTGGTTGTGGGCTAATAGTCTCGGCTCTTGTTCCTCCTTGAGGATGGAATGAATTTGAAAGCTTTCTTCTTGAACGCCTTGAAGAAAGATGAAGGAGAAAGGAATAAAAGGATGGATGGATAGGGGAGTTGTGGTGATGGTGGTGGTGGCTGGTTTCCTTACGGTCGCTTACATCTGGGGATGAGGATAGTAGGAAAGAATAGAAGGATGGAAGAGGAGAATGATACATTTTGGATAGATGAAAAAGTACGTGATGAGCATGGGAGGATATGAGGATTTGGTAGTAAATATATGATGGACGTGATGATAAATCTTGTGGGGGCTTGACATGGAGGATTCAACAAAGTATTTTATGATTTCGCATTCAAAATGAGTTTAGCAGAGCTATGATAAATTGTCACAGTAGGAACCAATAGAAAATCTAATAGATAGAATCTTGCTTCAGCTAAGACGACATCCAGTGTCTCGAGCTGACGACGAGTGATGGAAGGAAGAGCGGTGAGCAGAGGAAGAATGTGTGGAAGAGAGAAAATAATAACAAATGGGTCATATGATGACGGCATACTGGAAGCTACTTTCACTCCTTTTCTATCCTGCCAGCTATCACCAGAAGCAGAGACGCTGGGAAAACAGCCTGGCCTTTCTTCCCTCCCAAGCCGCCGCCGCCTTCTTCTCGGAGCAACAAAGCCAAGGCGGATGAGCACGGAAAGAAAACAACAACAAGAGGGAAATCATGTCGGCTAAATGACGTGATACAAGTAACGGAAGAGGATTTCACCCTCGATCCCAAATACCCACACCCATCTCTCTCTCTCGGATTTTCCCTTATACCCTGCCTATCCTTAGCGTTCC
The DNA here is from genome assembly GCA_906901655.1 of Sminthurides aquaticus. Taxonomy (NCBI): domain Eukaryota; kingdom Metazoa; phylum Arthropoda; class Collembola; order Symphypleona; family Sminthurididae; genus Sminthurides; species Sminthurides aquaticus. The sequence continues at coordinate 4,392,921 of CAJQTT010000001.1, forward strand.
GGAAAGGTCTTATCCTACCAATGTAAACCCTAACGATGGGTGGAATCCAGAAACCGTCACTGATCCGGTCGCTGATGCAGACACGGTCGGGGAAAAAATTTCCATTCCTAACTTTCTCCAAGAATATGACACATGGCATCCCACCGACGCCCCTTCCCACTCAAAGAAAGAAACAAGTATCTATAGCAGATCCCTCCCGTGTGCTCTTCTGCTCTTGAAAACCTATTCCTTCTCATCCGGTGGTGGATATGTATGAAATAGGCGTCCTGTTGGGATTTCTTGGTCTCGAAACGTTCCTCCAGTAATGGATTGCGTTGAGGAATGTTTCCGCATTGGAATTCCGCAAAGCCTGCTCTGTCAAAGTTTCGGACGTATTGTTGGTTAATTTTAGATTTTCATTGGTCCGATAATAAATCGGGAAGGGATTGATAAAAGGCTTAATTTTAGAGAAACATTGACGCTCATAGCATGTGCTTTCCTCAGCCTTTCGCCGCAGCGGACGTGCTGACTAGGGGTGGATAGGGATTTAGGAGGGAAAGAGATTTGTTCCTTTGCTCAGATTTTCTTTTCCAGGCAATAAATCAACATAAATGCTGGGAAAGAGTGCATTGAAGCGATTTGTCTGAGTAAAATTGACATTCAATATCCTTCCCAAAACATACCTTCCCACATTCCCGAACCTTTCAGCTTCCCAGCACAACAAGCTCACGAAAATAACATGCGGGCTTTAATTCCTTTCCGCTAAGAATTCTTCTTCTGTAGTCCTCTGCCTGTTAGCAACTTGAAGGTTTGGGTGAATGCTAGGGGTTTTATTTCTTGCAAAAAAGACGGGTGGAAGCTCCTTGATTCCTCTCATCGGGCCAAAGATCAATTATTCCTTCAACTTGAAGTTTTGTCAAAGAGCTGAGAAGGAGAGATGGATGAATAGGAATGCGTTGCTGGATTTATATGAGCATGAATTGCCTGGGAATTGGAGCGATACGAGGAAGGAAGGAAGCTAGTAGCTATCTCTGTCTTTGAATCGGGAGTGAAAGTTGGTGAAAGTTTTGCCATTTCCCTCTTCCGAGGAAAGCTACAAATTGGGGAGTGGTGCGTGTGGAAAGGTGTTTACATAAAATGCAATCAAAGAAGCTAGAAGAGTAACACAACTTTTACCACATCTCGTCTTCAACACTTTCACACACACCCCAGCAAGCACAAGTATGGAGGAATGCATGTGGACGAATTGAATCCTGGAGCAATTCTAGCTTAAATTACACACAGTTTCAACTTCTTAGTCCTCTCACCTCCCCACTGTACTCTAGCTAGTATTCCTTCCGCAACTCCGCGTCCTTAATTATCGTCTTACTTTCCAGATATACTTTCACACAGCTAAATGTCATGGGGATTTGATATTCCGTAACATCCTTCTTCAGAAAGAGAAAGCATGACTCAAAGTTTGCGTAGGGCCCTTTTCCGAGAATCCAAGGAGTTCCCTAGCCTGCCACGAGGTTATACATATGCATTTATTTAATTCAGGATACTTTCAACTAGACCTTAAGGCTTTTATACTTAATGTGTGCGCCATACGTGTTCTTGCGCTGCAAAAGCATGAGAGAGAGAGAGAGAGAAAGCATATACATTCACTCATGAATTTCTAGCCGCTCAAATACACTTCTGTGATCCACCAGAACTTGAACTAGAAGCAAAAGATTTGAAGATATCCTAAACTAAAAAGTAAAAGAATTAATTCCCGCTTGTCTTAGATATGAAATCCTGCTTTCTAATTCGAAGCTTCCAGTATTTCTGTTAAATACATTTTAAGCGTACTCATCCTTGTGTCATTTCTATGCGTTCGGAGAAAATTAATCTTAGTACAGTTACTGGATACGCGAAAGAATAGAACGTACATTTGCTTGAATCTCTGGAAGTTGTTTTCATGCTATTCAATTGCAACCCACTTATCTTTGAAATACAAAGGTTAACAGATATCCATGTTAAATAACATTTAATCATTTCGGAAACTACTGCGCATCGCTCATGTATATAATTCATTCCATATTCACTGAGGTAGGCTATGATATCCATGGCATATATCCTTCATGTTTGCTGAAGAAGATGCATGATGTAAGCTAGCGCCATAGCCGTATCCGTATTCACAGCTTACTTCCAGAACTGCGCCCAGAAGCTATTGGGGTAAATGTATATCCAATTTCTAGCAATTAATTTTTTTTGCCAAACTCGTTCCTTTTTTCCTCTTCCCAGAACTTGCATACACCATCGTGGAACGTGTTTGGAACCACAAGGTATGGATGTTAGGCATGGATTCTTTGTTTACTTGGCGGGATGGAAGGAGAAAAAGGCCGGGGGGAAGGAATCCATACTGATCAATATTGTCATCAGTGCGGAATGCTCTTCTCTTGTTCTCATCATGCACTGGTTCGAGAAAGAAGGAACATTGGATTTGCGAAACGCCTCCGGAAAATCGCTTCCCTCGCCATGTAATCCAATAGCTTCCATGTCCCGAATTTTTCCTAGCGTTTACCAGCTGTTTCATGCTTTCACTTGTTTCTGCTCCATTGCCATGACCCTTAGCCTCTCCTCTTTGCCTGCATGAGCGAAGCGAGAAAATCAAGAGAGAAATAGATACTATATGCGTTGTGGGAAAAAGGGCTGGAAGAGAAATCAGAAAGTCTGCTTTCTCCAAACTTTCTTTTTGGAAGCAGTGTCGAAAAAATCCCATGAAAGTTTCCTCATTCCCATATGAAGAAGTTGACTTTCTCTGCCGTCCCAGCCCCCGGCGTGCATGTAATTGAGTAGTTTGTTAGGGAATAATTGCATTTTTTCCCTTCCTCATTATCCTTTCCTTGAATACAAGAAAGAGAGAGAGATATTTTGATTGGAATTCTGCGTATACGAGCCCGAGAGTATCTTCCACTTCATCAAAATTCCACACCACACGGTCTGCGCAAAACAAAAAGAAGAAATGCACATCCACAGCTATAGCTTGTATTACGGACCTGGAACTGATTCAATGGATAACAGCAATTATTTAATTGGATTCTCACTCTTTTGTGCTCTGTAATGATGAGAGCCATGAAGACGTAGCCGTAGCCTGTAATCCCGATTAGAAAAATATCGATCATCTATATACACCTCTCTTCTCTGTCTCTATCAAATCTTTGCCATACGATTGACTCAAAGAGAAAGTAAAGGGCAGGATTTCGTGAAATTAATACTTTTGAATCGCTTTCACAATTTTCCTCCAGGATTTTTGCGGAAACACAAAGAAAAACAATCGGCAGGAAGAGTAATATACTCGGACTTGGTTTCGGGTAAAATAACATGGGAAAGTTTTAGGCCATACGCAAATCCTCTGCGGCCAAGGCCTTGGCTTAGCGGACTGAGTATTTTTGCCAGAAAGATAATAGAACAACTAGTACGAGTTTCCTGAGATAAAATCTTCATTAGTAGCCTAGGAACGGCTGTTTCGGCTACGAAACTACATGTTTCTTCCTCCTACTCTCTTTTAAGTAGTTAGTTTCCGTTGGGGACTGTTTTTCTTTCATCCAATCCTCCCGGAGACCATTCCGAGATGATGATACCAAGAACTAACCTCCAGAAATAGGAGTATTCATGGTTCAAGGCAAAGAGAATAGCTGGAAAGTTTTAGAGAATACTCAAAGAAAACAGTGGGAGAAAGAGGTAGGATATAAAATATCTGATGAGAATTTCTCCCTCTTCCAACAGGCTTAAAATAAAACAAAGCATTCCGCTTCCTTCAAAGTTTTTTCTTCCAACTTTTCAACACTATTTTCTCTCCACACATTCTTTGTATGCATTATTTCTCCTCCAGCTGCATCTGCCTCTGCTTTTCCTTTCTCTACCCCCACCCGCGCCCCCTTTCCTCTCCCATCCAAGAGCGCGTAGCTATGTACATGCATAGATACGACATACTTTGATAGAAAATAGAAATCATTCTCTCTTCTTTCCTTCGGGGGGAAACGTGCATATTTTTCAGTTTATAGATATTCCAAAACCTTGTTTTCAAACCAACCCATTGCTCGGCTGGGTCGTATCTTTCAGTGCCCCCGTGTGGCTTTAGGTCGCTGTTTCTCTATTGTTTCTATAGAATTTATCAATTTTCTATCCGAGAAAGAAATGTTCCCTAAAACGTAAAAACTTTTTCTTGATACCCATCTTTTGTTTTGCTTTCTCCTCTTTCTTCTAATTTCTCTTCACATTACATGTTTAATGGTCTCAAGAGAAAAGGAATTAAGGGGCATAGTTGAAAGAATTTCTTCACGGCTTGACCCCTACACAGAAACGGACTTAAACGGAATGGGATTTTATTGCTTTGCTATTCCATTATTGCATAAAAAATGAGGAAATCCTCCTACCACTCTGAAATTCTTTTTGATGTAGCTTTCCGTGCTTTCACCTTCACTCAGTTTCGTAAGGAACAGAGCTGCTCCGGTACAAAACTTTTCGCTACACACTTTCTCTATACGTTAGCTGGATACGGGAAGAAGAAGGTGCATTACAAGGAGTTCCCGTGCATTAAAAGTTATGAAAAGTATCATTATGACACGATACAACCTTAGCCTGCACTTGCTATATAGTTGCCAAGAGTGGGGGAGAAAGCTTGTACTGGGTAAAAAGAAAGCGAGTAGGACTGCTCTACTAGTGAGCTTCTTGTAGTACATTTCAGAGACTCGCCCATTAAGCAAAGGGCGGAGAAGGGAAAGTAGATAATTAGAAGCAATGAATGGTTGACGTGAAGATGGAAAATAGGAGTGAAAGAAAGTGACCGAGTTGGTTGGATAGCTCCGCTACAAGAGCGGAGAAAGTAGAGAAGTAGCTTTGCGAAAGGTGGAGAAAGAATAGAAGAGGGTGGGGCGGGAGTTGAGGATGGCTGGAGTTATGAATAAATGATCCGTTTGGTCTCCTTCAAGAAAAGGTCTCCGCTCTGTCTTTCTAAATGAATAAGGAAGGAAGGAACGAATAAACGATGGAGAGAGCGAACCAGGAGGAGAAAGATTGTGAAATTCATATGAATCGCCCGGATTTGTAAGAGCGGGCTGACAAAAGGTAAAAGATTCGAGGAGAAAGTTAGTGACAAGTAATTATTCTCTTGCCTATTCAAAACTAAGCCTTCCATCACCATTTCAGCAAGTCCGCATCAGAGAGGATAATCGCTAGGAAATCAACTAAGGAACTGGAGGGAAATTAACTTGTACATTAAGTGATGGATAATTATTAATTCATTCAACCAAGCCAACCTTCAATTCTAATCAGGCTTGTGTTAATGCAACCTAATTTTGTATTGCGAATCTACTTCCCTCAACCTCTTCACAAATTGTGAATCACAATCAGTCGGGACAATCTAACTGTCTCTTAGTTAGTGTACGTCCCGTCGCCCACTCCTCAGGACGCGGCCCCCAACCCTACTTTTAAGCTACAGAAGAAATTAGATGAGAGGAATGGCCTATAAATACATGTCTTTAATTTCTAATATAATTGAACTGGAATCCGAAATTTAATGGAACACTTGAGAGAATTTAAATACATTTCAACTTGGGAGCAGATGAGTGTACATGAAATCAGCTGAACGGGAATGCTTTTAAGATACAGTCGTAAGAGTTGAGAGTTGGTTCAAGGGAAGAAGGCTACTGCTGTCTTTGACTCTGCGCAAACCATGGCCATAGGACTCAAGAGGCCTTAAGAGAAGTCTTAAGCCAAGGAATCAGCTTGCGTTTGATAATTCAGCCGCGACTTTGTCATGTCATAAGGAGGATTTTCTTATTATCGCTCCTTTAAGACGGAGGAAGGAAGAGGGGGAAATGTATTTTCTTGGGAAAATATTATGTTTGAAGTGAAGCTGACTTGACTGAAGATGATGGGGAGGGCTGATGGGGATGTTGGATAGGGCGGGGAAAAGAGGGGAAAGTATGGAATATTAGGAAGTTTGATACGATTATGGCGAGGGGGAAGAGTAGTTTGTATCCCCCTAGGAAATCTCGCTTCTATAAGAGATTACTTGGCACGTCTACGAAGAAATTGTGATTGTAGTGAGAGAATACTATTGACTCCGTCCAAGGAGGTAAACTCGGGAGTAAGGGACACGAGTGTTTTTCTAGCTACCATTACCATCCGCCCGGCCCGGGTTCTATACATGTACATCGTTAAAGGTGTCTTCCTCCGGCCCGCTTTCCCAGGATACTACTTGTTGTTTGGATTCCCGGGTAATATTTTATGCAGGTGGGAATGAAAGTGGGAAAAAATGGATGCGTGTTTGAAATTAAAGTAGTGGAGGAGAGGATTGATGGCGTGAGATTCTTTGGACGCTACACACACATACTCTATCTCCCTCTCTTTCCCGCCGTGAAGCAACTGTCAAAAGCTATTAAATACAGCATGCTGATGGCCCAACAAAGGAGCCAAAATAATATCCTCCCACCAGTCTCATCCAGCTAGAAACGTGGATTCTTTAAAAAATTGACGCAAGAGAGATTGGAAGGGGTGTGGGCTGGCTTCTTGGGCTGCTTGCTACAGTCTACTGTATTTCCAGCAAGCGATTTGCTACGATACCCGAAAAATACAACTTTTTCTTCCTCCTGTTCAGTTCTGCCGGCTTAGACGCTCGTTTTTCGATTTTTCCGAACCGGCATCTTTCTTATGCTCGAGTGCATACATACTGCATCCAAGGGAGAAATGAATGGATCTGAAAGCTAGCTTTCACTAAGAGGAAAGTGATTCGGACAGGCGGGAATTTATAGGAGTAGAAGCTAACTATCCCGCAGACATGTCAGAACTTGTATTCAATCCTCTTTTCCACCCATCAAAATCCTCCCTTCCAGTATTCATTCTCCTTTTTTCCCTGTCAAAGATTTCTATACACTTGCATTGTTTCACGCAAAGCGTGTGGTTTAGATGAGGGATGAATGGATGGTTGGTTGGATGAAAGAATTTAAAAATGAAGCTTTTATTAAAAGGGCAGAGGAGGCAAGGGCAGGAATGAAAGCAGCCCAGGTTTGTTATAATACGGACAGAATATTCCCGCTTGCTTTTGTACAAGAAGACTCCATTATTTGCATCCTGTTCCCTAAATAAAAGAAAGAGAGAAGGAGATAATAGAAGGAGGAGGGGCTTGTACATGGTGGTTTAAATAGGCGTAAATTGTTTTAAAAATGCCTGTAGTCTCTAGAGTATCCGGTGTGAGTGACAGAAATTAGGGTGAAGACAGATGACTCTGTGAATGAGAGGGAAATATTTTGGAATGACGCATGATTTTGAAAACATCTAACATGCCGAGGAGGACCCGATTCTAGGAAAAGAATCTGCAGGGATTAAAAATTCATGAAACCACTTAAATTCCGGATTCTGCCCTGTTCCCGCTTTCTAGCCCGCATCCGTGGGTGGAAATTGCAGGAGTTGATGCAAAATCATGGAGAGTGCTTGGAGGAGGTTTGCCGTAAGAGGAGAAAGCACACACATACTTTCACAAGATTTGCTCTCTGTTACAGGTAAGATTTGGCAAATGCAAATATCCTCTCTTGCTTTCCCGTCTCGGGTGGTTCTAGTCCTGGCAATTCCACCAGGAACCCGGGCGGATTCTACTCTGGACCCGGAAAACCAGCCCAGGATCGTCTTAGGTGGTTGGGAGGGGAGCAGTGGAGGAAATGGGATTCAGGTTGAAGTAGGACGGGAGTGGAAATATGTTCATTCAAATTCCATCTTGGAAGAGGGAGCTTCATTTCTTTCTTTGACAGCGGGGGAAATAGCTAATAGGAAGAAGAAACGTTTGTAAAAGAAACTTCTTTTGGATCTGCTCTTCCTTTCCCCGCCCGTCCCACTTTACTTTCTCCACTAGTAGTAAAATTAATGCAAAAAAGGTTTCAAAATGTGCATACTTTGGCCCACATCTGTCTGAAGACTCTGGAGATTTCTTCCAATATTCCCTACTTACAGCTTTTAAATCCTCATCTTCATCCTGATCCGCCTTCTTGCGGGTGGGCGGGTAAAAGAGGAAAAGGATTTGTGGAAACTTTTCCGCTGCCCAGCCGAGCTTTCTCTGTCTCCGCTGCTTTCACCAAGCATTTCCATCGGATTTCTCACACTCCGCACTCGTCCCTCGCCATATGCTTGGAAATAAGGGAAAGTTTACTCCCTTAACAAAGATGACAATACAAAGAAATACCTCAAGAGTGATATATTTTTGATCTTTATTGCATTCAAGCAGCCGACCGTGGAACGGGCGCGGAAGTAGAAGAATCCAGGAGGGGGGAAAATGAGTCACGAGGAGTGGGGGAGGCGTAAGAGATAAATTGATTACATTGTGGCAAAAGTTGAAGATGAATTTGATGCGTGCCATGCTTTCATAGTTTGATTGTGTGCTTGTTGGTGGTGTACTAATTGCCTGCCTCCGAAAGACGTGTTGGATGTGAGATACAGAGAGCTAGCTAGGAGGAGCATCAACAAGGCTACATCTTCTCATGTCCAGGCATTCACAGAGGATGACAATATGTAGAAGACAGACAGTTGTGTTGTACTGGAAATAATGTTGCCCCATCCCTCTACAATTCTTGTATTTCCACCACTGTCCCGTCTAGTCCGGGTCCTATTGCTGTGCGGAGCACAGGGCCAAATACAGTACGTCAGTCCGTGAGCAAGATGAGATAACGAGTTATTTCCTTGTTAGAGGGATGATTATTTTTGGTTACCACTTGGTCACATTAAAGATCACTTGCCCCCGCTATTTCTTCCTCCCACATAAAAGTTTCTCCTTTAGCCTCTACAATTCCAGAGGGTGGGCATTGGGGGAAGAAGATGATGAGGGTCTTTCCAGTTAGTTAATTATCAAGGAAGATGTGAGCGAGCGTTAGCTCTGGGAAGCTTCCACCGTTTGTAACGGGGAAATATTGTATTCATTCAGCTTCTCGGAGAAATATTTTTCTTACAGGGGGAATCATCTATCTGAATAGCGGACTCGGAAATATGTTTCCCATTTCATCTTGGTCGTCAGACAGCTACGCCGACATGTCTGATAAGAAAGCGTATCGTAGTAGGAGAGCTAGAGAACTTTGTCCGCATTCGCCCATCATCTTCTAATGTAAGGTTAATAAGAGGACGGAGTGCGGGGATGGAAGAGTGAGGAGCTGAATTATGTCAATGTAGTTGTCTTTCTAATTTTCTTCGGAGCGAATACTGACTGACGTGTGTGTGGGACGCTATAGGTTTGCGGGATTGAGGATTGGGGATCTGTTGGTAGTGTATGGAGCGTGTGTGACGGATTTTGACTCCAATCTCCTCCTTTCCTTCCGATTCACCGTCAAGAAGAGAAGGTCGGAGGAAGAAGATGAACACATGTATTTTTATATTTTATACGCTAGAATGACGGGGAGGAGGGTGGGGAGAAGATGCGGAAGATGAAGGAGAGATGACGAGGACAGATATGGAAGGTTGCCGAGAGGTTCTTATGCTCTCATGTATAGGGTCAGTTTTTGAGTGGATCTTGGTTTGGTCCAGCACCCCGTTCCACCAGAGGAGCTCCACGCTTGGTTAGTTTCCGTAAGGGGATGAAGAAGGACACTTGATTCTGGAATCCTCTGACACTTGTTCGGTCAGACAGACCATGACCCATCCAAAGGTTTCGTATCCAAGGGCTTAAGAGGGTAGGGGCTGGGGAAGAGGGTCGCTCTTAGAACAAGTTAGTGGAAACGGGCTGGAAAGCCTTGAATGGAAATTATTAGGCGGATTGGGATGGAGTTGATCCATGTCCTCTGGTGCTAGGCTAGCTGGCTGGAAGGGAGACTGGATGGTTGGTGTAATGTGGCGTGGGATATTCAAGTACTCTTGGTGGATGAATTTGGATGGATTCTATATAATTTTTAGGATTTAAGAAGGGACAGGGGTCGGTGTGCATGGGAGAGTAGTTTTTCAATCCCATAACTATTTATTATGGCGTTCAGAGAGTGAGTGTGCTAGATGGATTCGTTTTGGATATCTTGAAAAAAATAAGCGTCAAGGGACTGTCGCCCTTTTTACAAGAGCATCATAAGGATGACGCTTTTAAGAGGAGAAGGATAAGAGAAGCGTATAAATATGAAGAAGAAGAAGAAGGCAGATTTGACTCTCTGAAATCTCATATATTCCTTCAGACTCTCTCTCTCTCTTTCTGTCATCTTCTCCTTGGGATACTAGTCCCGTCCTTCTTTGGGACTGGAGAGAATATATATATATATTCCTAGAGATTAGGATTTCTTTGAAATTTTAAATCCTCGTGTCACACTTTCTCGAATCATGCTTGCGTAATGGCCATCATGATGAGGATGATGCTGGGAAATTTTATCCATTCTTCCACTTTGAATAAGCAAACGTGATTCATATTCGCTACGGATTATTCCTGACATCCTATGAATAAATTCTCAGCTTTCAAATCTCTTTACGCGAGCTCCTCCAGGATCACCAAGTATATATATATATAGTCCTGCCGGGTTATTTACATCGAAAACTCGGGTTTAGAAACTAGCAAAGAGCCCCCACCATCAACACAGCTACTAAAATCCGGTATTAAACAAAAGGGGTTTCTTAGACAGGGATGCGGGCTGCATGTACCACCGTCAGATGACTACTACCGGCCAAGTTTATGAATACAAGGTCGCTTTTACAATGGTCTACATGAAATTGGATGATGGAGGATGGCTTGTTCTTGTGCGTTATTACAAGAAATGGCTGTACTAGCGTGACGAAATGAGCATGTTCCAAGGCTTTGGGAGAATTGTGTGGAGGGAGAGTTAAACGCTGCATGGCTCAGCTGGGCGGGCGGGCATCTAGCGTAAATTTCTTCGCCAGCCTATATACTCCCTCCTCTTCTATCTCAACTCGCTAGAGTCTGGAATGGATTTAATATGAGATTTTAAATCATTTGTTGATCATGCAAGCGTATCATCATCCATCCTAGCAACCCATCTTCCCCACCGTTACGAACAATTAGAGATGGGACTATTATACTGGTGTTCCCGCTCGTGGTTACCCGGGTAAAATTCGTTGGAAAGTCCATGGAATTGGCATCATTTCATATATCCTCTGAGAAAATGCACTAACTTATTTGCCCTGCTTGCTAGACTATGTGGTTCTCTAGATTCTCTGGATTTGATCCTCAAAGTAACCCATGCACACTAAATCTTCTCTCTTCTACGCCAAGAGAAGAAGATAGGATAGAGGGAAAGCAGTTATGAGATAATAGAAGCTGGCAACTGTGAAAGCCTTTTGGTTATAATGAAGCATTTTTTGGCCCGGATTCCGGGCCTTAAACTCCAGGAGGGTTGTGCTTATGGTTGGTTGCTTGGCGTAAGAAAGGCACGGGGAGGATAATCGGAGTGAGCTGGAGGAAACCAACAAGAACAAGATATGGTCCGACAGGGTAATGGATTCAGTCCACATATGCTTAGTAAGATGATGAATTGAAGGGAAATCTCCCTCCAAGGAGTCCGCCGCCCCTCATTCCCAAAAATAACATCTTTTCCATTACGTGCACATCACTAAATAAAGTTTTGCAAATTTTTTTACATAGACTCCGTAAAATGTTTCAATCTTTGAAAATATTTCATATCCGTGGGCTAACCTTACACCTTTCATATTACATGAATCCTCTTCAACTAAATACATATTACTCTGCTGACCCAGCTACCTAATACTCTTCACATCTTCAGGCTATTCTAGCCCCGTACACACTAATATCTTCTGCTCCAGATGTGCTCTTCTCCAACAAGTCTACTAAAATCTTGAGAGCTGCTCTTCTAATATTCAATTGCCCTTTCCTCCTTACTAACCACGTTAGCTTCAGTTCAGTGTAGCTTGGAAGCATCAACGCTCACTACTACTCACATCATTTATTCAATCCTGAGTAAACATATTTGCAATTCCGCTGACCCGGATAAAATGCAATCATCCCGGCTACATGGTGTGTATAGGGTTTGCATATGGCAGATTTATTTTGGGGGCAGCCATGTAACGCTTCGCTGTATAAAATATTCTTGTATAATTCTCAAATTCATCATACTAATCAGAATACTTGGAGGAGCGGACGCTAGGCGAGGAGGAGGAGTGAGAGGAGAATGAATATACATGGCGAGGAGGTTCATTAATCAGAAGCTAATGTGATTAAGGGCTAAGTTGTAAGCAGAGACTAACAAGTGTTAACTGGATGGAAAACGAGCTCCGTGGGTTCGACCCTAACACTAAACTGGACTCGTTCCATCCAAGCCATCAACTATGCATACCGTGTGTCTACCCGTAAAACTAAATGTAAACTAGAGGTTAGAGGAGAGACTTAAGCGGATTTCACAATTTATCCCAATCTGTCTGTCTACTGACAAGGAGGAGCAACTCCATCAATCCCTAGCGAAACACCTCATTCATGGGTGGACTAAAGAGTCCATCATCATTCAGACAGAGAGGGCTGTATTTAGGAAACGTAATCATAGCCCCACTCAACCACCTCTGGCTAGTTTAATAATACCTTTTACATCCCTAATTCCCAGGCTTTTTTAATCCTCTCCTCCTACCTGTTCTACGCACGGAGGCACGGAGCTTTGCTCTCTCTCTCTCTTGTACTGAGAGGGCTAGCAGCTCGGTAAGCAATCCTTGATACATGGCTGTGATACCAATGAGTTTCCATTTGTGCTACACGGATTGAATTGAGCCTCTGTCAAGGCTGGGATGAGGGATCCATTGAAATAAACAAGGGATTTTAGGGGTTCATTTTCAACATGATTGGAAATGGTGGGCAGGGTGTAAACTTGCATGTTCGTAAGGATTTTTGTTTAAGTATAGCTACTACAAGTTATCAAGAATCTGGTGCAGACGTTTCTAGACAGCAATTGTTGGAGGTGATATTTTAAAAGCTTGGATGCTGGAGCTGAGACTAGTTAGTAAGTTTCCAAGGTTCCGTGTTCGTCTGCTTATGGATATATTCCAATATATGTATATATTTCCTCGGATTCAAAACTCCCTCTTTATTCTCTCCAAGGGATTAAAAGACAAAGAATTGATGGTAATAGAGATAGTAGGCGGCGGAGGATGGGAGGTTGCAGTGGAAGTTGCATCCGTAATCCGGGAGCCCCATAAACCACGTTCCTAGCCTACTGATCACTCCAAATGTAAGCTATTACCGGGGAAAGCTATGGATTATAGTGGGCCAAGCGGATCTGAGGCTGAGAGAGGGAGAGGCGGCGGTGGCGGCCATGAGGTTTGTATTAAATAAGGATGATTTTCCCTGGCGCTGTGGTGAAAGAGGGGGAAAGGCGTAGAAAGAGAGAGAGAAGAAGATTGAGGGAAAGCGCAGGGATTCCCTGAATCCAGGATGTCCCGGTATCCATGTATGCGGCGAGGGTGTCAGGCTCGGCCGGGTTGTGTTGTGCCTATGTGTCCTTGGTCCTCTCTATCCGAGGGCTAAGAGCTAAAGACCCGAGAGTTTACGGCTCAAGAGTTTGTCCCTATCGCTATCCGATTAAGTATTTTGGGATGAGTGTATATGGACTCCGGGCTGTACATAAGCTTATTTAAGGAGTAAATCATGTAAGTTGAGAATTTAATTTTGGCACGGATTTCTCTCTTCAAGTTCCACTCCGCTCTTCACTCCTCTTTTCTCCCGCATCCGTTTGTCTTATTCTAAGGGCATACTGGAGCTCGAGATGGGAGCTTTTGTTGTTGAATGGGTGGGTAAAAAACATACAGTTGGTACAAAAAACCAGGGGAGAAAGTCAGCGTGGTGTAAATTGGTTAATTCATAAACATGGAAGGATATTCTGGGAATACTACTTGGAATGAAGTAGCGGGATGTGCTTGAATCCTCTTCCAGGGAAAATGTTAAATTGTGGGGAAGGAGCCAACATTTTTATCCAGTCTTAACCAACATTTCTACATTAATGCAATCCCCCTACATACTTATTTCCATCCACTCCTTTTCTTTCTCTGGGACGCTGTCTGTGTATTTAAGACAAGCTAGCTGTAGTTTGATCTCTCATCCTGGAGATAAGATCCATGCCAATAATACCCGGGCGGGAGTTGATCTCATGAGGCGGAAAGGATGGACAATGCACAGGGTTTGCTCTGGGTGTAGAAGTAATGTCGGCGGAACGGAGGGATTGGGATGAGGGAAACGCAGAGCTTTGAGTTTGTGGAGACGCTTATGAAGCTGTTGCTTGGAAGATGTGGTGGATGGAAGGAAGGAAGCGGGTTGGTCGGGGACGTGTGTCGCTTCATTGAGATCATAACGATTATTATCACGGTCATGATCAGACTAGCATGAAACTCTTTTACGGACGACTAAATTTTCAATGCCGGATTCTGAAACTCTGGGTGAAAAGCTAATAAATACTACGGCCTACAGACTTTTATCGCACACTCAACTAGCTTCCTCCTAACCAACCAACCACATTCTCCATCTCAAGCCAGCCCGACGCCCGACTGCAAATAAACACTTTTCTCTCGAAACAATAATCTACTTGCAAGAAGGAGGAAGGAATTCCAGGATCCTCTTCTGGAGTTCCATATCCAGAATACCTTGGCATGAAAATTAGATTCCAAGGAAAGCTAGACTATTCTACACTTTAACCTCCGATAGCAACAGATCCAATGACCTGACTTTCTCTGCTTTCACCCGTTCGTACCAAACGCCAAACGTATCGTGGTATAATAAAAGGAGCAAGAATAGAGTGAAAACGGAAATGTGCAGGGAGAGCGGTAGCAGCTATGCAAATCGGAAGAGGGGGACTGTAACATTTTTGCAAACTCATCCCAGAAACGGATGCATGCGGCGCTGCACTGGGATACAATTTCCCTATCGTTTCAATCGAAGCGTGGATTGAAGAAGGGATTGCTCCGTCCACATTTTCTGGATTGAGAGAACAGGGAGGGAGAGGATTCCTGGGCTGGATTGTATTCGGGGTTCTCTCTCTCCCTAGGAAGAATGAGAGACAACCCTCCGGGTGACCTAAGGGTCCGTGGAATATGAAGGGAGCTTAGTGAGGGATAAGAGGAGGGGAGAAAGATAAATGGAATGTGCATAGGCTTGATGATGATGGGAATGGATGATTGGAGTGTTGCGAAGCTGAAAAAAGTTGAGACGGATTGAAATTCATAGGGGATTTGATAAGTCTGATAGTAATTTGTAATTTGGAGCGAGTTAAAGAGAAAGAGAGAGAGAGAGAGAGAGAGATGAAAGGAGGAATGGATTTCAGGCCAGTCTATAATATCTTTTCGGATGGATGAGTGTGTCCCAAAAAGATTATATAAGTAAGTCAGGCCAGGCACATAGGGAGACAGGAGTCCTCGGTTGTTGCAGTTTAAGTTTTTTCCAATCCATCCAACCGCCTCCCTTCATCCCGCTGGATGCTATAAACTAAACGGAGAGAAACGGAGCCGTTGACATGATTCAGTCTCAGTCTTCTTATTGATGATCCGCCTCTTTCCCCAGAACTTGATGAGAGCTGTAATGAGAATCCTTGCGACTTCTCTTCATTTGTTCACAAGGCCAGGATCATGGGGTTTTTACTTTTACTCCAGTTTTTACTACCCCGTGTTTGCCTTAGCCTACAGGGCCCTCTAAAAGAGTCGAATAAGAGAAGCGATGAGATGAGTCTCCCCTTGTTCTCCCGACTATTTTCCCGCTTAATGGTTTTTGATTTGCACAGTATTAACTGTCCTCCACGTGTATATACTTTCCCTCCCAGGCTCTCATATTAGAGGCAGACTGTTTGCAAGAGGGCGACAGCCTGTAAGGCTGCTGGAACATGGAGGCAGACAGGAAGATGCTTGTCTGTCTGCTAGCTAGGCCAGCGCTTGATGAGAGGAAGGAAGGAAGAGGGGAACGGTTTTATTTTAAAGATGATTTCATTTTGTTCCCGCAAGTTTGACTTGGGACGCCCTCGTGTCATATGCAACTGTTTGAAAGAGGAGTAAACATGGAAAACATTTAAAAAGCTGTAAGAGAAAGTTGGTCATGAGGAGGAGAGAAATAAGTCTTTGACTCTCGGGCCTGAGGCTGGGTTGGGGAGAAGGGAGGGAGGGAATCATGTTGATTTTTTGAGAGCTTACATCTATTTATTTTGCATCTTCTTCTTTGATGGTGTGAGTCATTGAGAGGATGTGATGAAGGGTCCAGGGCATATACGTATATATGAAATTTACCCGGGTTATGTCTCCAGGACTGGCTTGGGATGGGCGGGAACGGGAGCAGACGAGAAAGCGAGCGCGCTGGTTGTTAAAGGCAAATATTGAGAAATACAATATTATTGAAAGAGTCGTGGTAGTTGCTACGAAATGAGTAGGTTTCGGGAGGGCGGGGAGTTATAGGGTGTAAAACGTTGTCTCTTTAAAACTTTATTGACTCTATTATTAGATGAGAGGGAGAGGGTTGGTTGGTTTGGGGGATGGGGATGACGAGGAGTGGGCGAGAATTTGTAGTAAAATTACACCATCATCCGCTCTTCCTCATTTCGTTCCGCATCTCTATTCGTATTTCCTCCGGCTTTCTTTTTCCTATTTCATTTCGCAGCCAACTTAATTTTAAATCTTCTTTTTCTAATAAATCAGACTGGGATTCTCCCTTGGCGGAGTAATTGCAAAAGAGGAGGAGAACATGATCTCCTCATTTCAACAAGTCTTCGACAGTCTTCATTCCTCTCCCTCCTTCTCTCCGCTTTGTCTCCAGGCGTCATCAATGTCTTGAAACGAAAAAGAAGTTTTTTCCTAGTAGGGAGGAACGGAGAACGACGAACAAAATCCTATTAGATCAGCAGTATATTCTGATCATTTCTCCGGGTTGCACTCCCCATTCTCGTTCATTCCTCCGGCAGGAACTATTATGTATTTTGCAGTATTATATAGCTAACCGACATTTAGTTCGCTGTTCGGTTTAGTGGGTGTGGGGTAGGCGGGTAATGAATCCGCATTTTTAGGGGTCGTTGGGCACTTTTTTCGGAGAAATAATCGATTCACTCTCAACTAAGCGTTAGATATTGGCTCATTCAACGCAACTCGGTTCGGTAACGAATTCAGAGGGATTTTCTTCCCGGGTAGGAAAAGGCTTTGGTGGATACGAGAGCAAGGCAAGCATCTTTGTTAACTGAGTGAAGGAAATTTGTAGGGGAATTAGTTGGAGAATTCCTCGGAAATCTTCTCCTTCCGCTATATCTTCTAGACTTCTTCCCCGGTATTAAAAAAGAGCTAGAGGGGTTAGGTTATTATTGTTTTTTTCTTGCACGACCGATTTTATTCGCAAAAAGATTTTATGAGCTTGTTGTGTAAGAGGGAGCGGGTGGCTATGGCTGGGGGTGGTCCTTCATGTGGAACTGAACAAAGTCCTCGTTATACTTATGGAGTCGGCTGGTAATGCGGTTATGTTTTTGGATGGATATAAATTATTTCCCACGTCCTTTAGTTTTTTCTTAACTTTATTTCGATAGGGCAAGGCTAGGGGTGAAGGCGGCTATGATGGCGGCGGGTGAGAATGGGGGACCGCGGGATGGTTGCTGATGTTTTTTATGTCCTCATAATTGAGAAGTTAGGCGATGGTAATAAGGGCAAAGATTTAACGACTTTTCACAGTTTAGGATTTGGAGAAGGGAGAAAGTACAGTAATGTTTCTCTACGGGGGGTGGGTGGGAGAAAGTATTGGAGGGAAGCAATTACTTTTGTCCTCAACAGGACTCTTACCCAGTTTACTTTCTCTCCACGAGTTTCTTCGGCTCCTCCCTAGCTCAAGAATGAGCAATTGGATTATGAGACATGCAGACTTTGTGGCAGAATTTTTTATCAAACTTTCTCTTGCATAACTAGAAATTGCACTTTTCTGCTTTCTCCTTCCTTTGTGTGGTGGTGGATTTTTTAATGCAGACTTTTTTATATTTTCATGATATGCAGAATTTCATGGGAATTCTTCTCGTTCCTATACGTTTTCGCTGGAGATAGAGTAAACAGAAGCGGAGAAAGTGGAGGAAAGAAGACAAGGATAGGAAGCAAGGTTTTCTTCTTTGTTTGCACTTGTTAATATCTTAGGCTCCTCGTAACCAGGATTTTAAGACGGCTAGAAGGAATTAATATGCATAAAAGCGGGGGAGAAAGTAGGAGATGCAACCTTTCCACTTATCATTTTCCCTCTTTCACAATATCTATTAACGAGAGTATGAGATGTGGAGGAAGACGGAGAAAGTGTGGATGATGTAAAAATGGTTTCAAAGAACATAAAAAACAGAGGAGAGTATGGAAGCTTTCCTTGACTACGAGGAAGACGAGGAAGAGAAAATAGAATAGATGAGTAGCCGAGGCTGTATACATAGAATTTTAATGGAATCCCGAGAGAAAGCGCCGAGTCAAACAAATATCATAAGAAATAGAATCATATATTCAAAATCTAATAATACGTTAAAGCTTTTTTCTAATCCAGACAAATTAAATTGTTCCAAGAAAAAAATTCAATTTTATGAAAGTAAATCCTCTTTTTCAGACTCAATACACACACAGACATTCAAGCTATTCTACCAAACACTTTCCATCTCCTCCTCCCTTCTTCAATTTCCCTCCCGCACTTTGCTTAAACTAACTTCATGGCCCCCCATCATTGTTGTCCCAGGCAGCTAGAGTATACCCGCCCTTTCTTTATTCAATTCTATCAAATGTAACCAAGTCCCTGGCGTAACCAGGTTATACAGAAATGAATAGATGAATTTGTCCCGGCTTGTCTTACGAATGCCCCCTCTTCCAAACAAAACCTAAGCTCCCGGTTCTTTGATAAACAGAACGGAGCTTTTCAGAGACGACTGGGTAAAGCTTCAATACAATAATTTGAAGCTACATACCGGAATTGGGGTGACGGTTATGGCAGGATACATGTGCAATATTGGTAAGTAGATTGTGCGGCGGGTGAATGTGTCAAAGCAAGATGTGAGTGTAAAAGGAAAAGAGAGAATGGCACATACATGTTGGTTAATGCGGCACGGCCTAAGGGAAAATGACAAGCTGATTGTTTTTTCCGTCCCGAAGAATACAATGTCCAGAGGAGGAGAAGAAGAGGGACCGAGAAGGAGAAAGCTAGGAAAGCATGGGGAAGAAGACGGAGGGATGGATGATGCATGGGTGAAAGTGTGGGGAAGCTTATTACGGAGAAAGCTGAGTTTTCTCAAATAACCTTGTTTGCTTGGACACGACTGAACCGTTTGGAAGGGTTGTGTGAACGTCGGCGGGAGGAGAAAGTGTGAGATTGTAGGGGAGGAGGAGAATAAGAAGAATGGGAAACTGGACAGAGAAGGAGACAAGGAGTTTTGTGTCCACAATAGAAAATTAAATTCCTAACGTCCACCTTACCAAGCGAGAAAAAAAGATGGCAACCGCTGATCCTATAAGGTGCTTGAATTTTCTTTACATGAGCAACAGAAGGAACTTTCTCCAGGAGAAAGCTCCAACCGACCGACCTCCATCACATCTTCTCAGACACTTCGACAGTTTATAACCAATGAACCGCTCTAGCCAGCTATACCATGTATTACCCGTCCCCCAAACTACTATTCCCTTGTCCAAGTCTAGCTTTGTCAGTCTAGGGGTTGTAGCCTCTTAAAGGCTTCGACCCCAAGCCGATACGCTTCCTGACAGACTTTTCGGATAGGGTTAAATAAGTACTAGCAAAAAAACATCAGGATTCTTCCAAACTAATATTTTATAGATGTCGAAGAAGGTTGAGCGGAAATAAACTTTTTATGCATTAAATCATACAGAGCGATGGACACTTGGATTAAATCCCATCCTGCTTTCACCAGACGAGTCTAGAAAGCCATTGCCTGTACTTGAAAGTGTAAGCGACTGGTTCAGAACCGGTATCAAAACGGAGGTCAGATTGAAGGGATCCATGGATCCGAATAAACTTGTGCTTTTCAAAAGGGAGCGAATCATGAAAGCAAAACCCGTTCGACAATATGCAGCGGGCGGGAAGCAAGTTTGAGACAGGGCGGAAGAGGAGGGATGAGTACATGATAGGAGGACCTGGGAAGAGAAAGCTCGTCCTCCTTCTTGCATACGAACAAGATTGAGATAACATATAAAGGTATGGCATGGGAGCTGGTAAAAGTAGAAGCGTTGGAGGAGGATGGGTGGGTAGATGAGATGCATTCGGAAATTAATTCTCAAAATATGCAGACGGAATTGCCTGGAAGAGAAAGAAGGCGGAAGAAGATAAAGAATCTTTCCCATGGCTCCTCCAAATGTGACGGAGACGAACTGCCTTTTAAAGAGTCGCTCCGCCCCAGTAGCTCCCTGTGTGTGCAGGCAATAAGACTTTAGGTAAAAAAGGTCTGGAATAGTCGAAGAATAGCCGAAGATGAAAAGAAGACTTTTCTAACAAGACTCCCGCACAAACTCTGCCCTCTTATACTGACTTCCTCCTACCCGATAGAGGACATTAGAGCACGTGTGTGTGTGTGCCTCTCAGCTTTCTTCCCACTTTACCCTCTGCAATGATGATGAAGAGACAGAAATACGCTCCGTCATCTCCTAGTACATCCCTCCCGGCGATTTCTTTTCACCAACTTTTATAACCAACCCTTTCTTACAGTTCCACCAACTCAGCTCGAAATACTGCATACCCAGCCAGAACATGTAGCTTTGAAGCGCTAAGCCCATCAAAGAGTAAGTAACGCTGCTGCAGTCACCTCAAACCCGATGGGATATTCTTTTGAATATATATGATTCTTTGTCCTCCTCTGGAAATGCACCAGCGGAATCGTTTCCACGCTTTTTTATCCTATTCAACCAATGTGTTTACACATTCACTCCTCCTTCTCCTGAAATTGTCACCCATGTTTACGGATACGGCACGCACCTTTATCGCTTTTCCATACACACACATTTTTCCCATGTCATCATATCGGAATCGCTCCCATTCCCTCACATAAAATTCCAGGACGGATCAAATGCATCTTTTACCCAACAAACTCTAAATACATCCGCATCGTCATCTCGTAATCCGCTTTACAATTTGCTTTACCCACTCATAAAGATGGGTTTTTGAATGTGAAACTCTTTGGAATGGGATATCGCGGGGCATAATAATAAAGAATGGAATGGATGCGAGCAAAGTAAGTCAGCCATCCGAGCCAAATCCTCCGCATTGTATTGAATGCGACAATATCCCAGTCCTCCTCATATTCTCAGCAATGTATGTAGTAGAAGCGGGAAAGAGTGAGAATGACCGGCATTAAAAATCCATGATATTCCTCTTTGGTAACAACAAGGAAAACTCCTTGGGATTGCATGCTTAGCTCAAAGGAATTCCCATAAGAAAATATCGAAATATCGATATTGAACATTAAGCATATACATGGAATGATGCAGTACTATTACAACAATTTTACCGCTACGCAGTCTTCCTGCCCGTGTAGAAGCTTTAGTGATGAACACGGTGACAAACTCTGTCTTATCCAGGGAGGAAAGGACGCGTAAGAATTTGAATGGCTGAGAAACGTGTAGCCAGGCGTGGAGGTAAGCTCAGAGATGGGAACATAAAGGAGGATGACAAAGAGTGTGTTCCTTTTTGAGTGTAGGAGAAAAGTGGATAGAAGGATTGAATGGATTGGATAGTCGGGAAGAGATAGGGTTGGAGGAAGGGAAAGCGGAGGAAAGTAACAATGGAATCCCATTCCCTAACGACATTGACAGGGAGAGAGATACAGGAGACACACTTTGAGGCTGACCAGCTCATAGCTGGACGTCAATGGGGGTTGGATAAGGCTTGAATTGAAAGGTTGAATGGGATGGGAGAGTTGGAGGACTGAGAAAGAGGAGAAAGACTCTATGAAGAAGACAGAGAGGGGACATTGGAAGAGAGAGAGAGCTGTCAGATGACGTGATAGAACGTCGTTGAGGAAAATAATATTATTCATGATTCTCCCATCCTCCAACCTATGCAAAGCCTTTCACCCCACACACTGACCACTACCACCCACCACTCAGACGGATAGATTTTTTCCACAATTTCTTCTACTTTCACTTTGCTCCTTTCTCCTTCTCGTCGTCCCCCTATTACTTTCTCCATTATTCCCCCTCCCGACCATCTCCCCCTCCATCCCACCACTCAATCCAATAACAGAGTTGATAAAGGGCTTTGGGAGAAAAACTTTTCCAAAAAAATTCAACAAGATCCTGCTCATGGTCGCATCGCATCTCATGATTATCTAGATGGGTGTCTGTCCATCATAGAGAAAGAAAGATTACTTTGGATATTTCTTGGAGCTCATCTGACGGGGCGGAGGAAGTGGAACTGGATTCATTTCTCGCCCATATTTCAGTTGCTATTCCTTATATTTGTTTACAGGGCAAGGAGTTGTTGAGGAAAATTCATGGATTTTAGGGAAACCAGATGGATTTCTTGTGTGTGTGTGTGCATATATATAATAAGTATTTGGGATGAAATATTGAGGAGGGAAATAGAAAAGAGTATTATTGCGAATACTATATATTTACCTGCTGGAAGATAGACTCCACCCGTCCCGGTTTGTATATGGTAGCCTGGATGTTCATCTCCATCTCCCGGATCACCGTAGTTTGGTTTCAAAGATCTCAGTCCATTTAATCTTATCGGATGATCAGCAGGTGCAGGCTCTGGAGGTGAATCTATCCCGCCTAGAAAAACACAAACATATATACATCAAATATTTCATCCCCCTCCTCTTTCCATTACTTTCACTTCCTTTCTCTCCCATCTGTCTCCATCTTTCTCTATCCTAATCTAATATGTAACCCTTGAGCTAGTCTTGTATGATTCTCTCATTCCTTATCTCATTTATCCTTCATTCAGCTCACATCCCAACTCGATGATAGTGGACCCGAAAAATTTACGAGATATGATGAACACCATTCAGCATCAATCATAAATCTCGTAAGTGCTCTCTTCTCCTGGAATTGACGGCAGGTTTGGATATGAAAAATCTACGGAATCGTTTCACCCGGATTCTCTTTCTAAAAAAAACTCTTCACAAATAAAAAATATCCCATCTAAAAATCGCCGCCCTCTACACTCATATTTACGATTGATGGGAACGAAACATTGATTGACCGACGGATTCAGCCCACTTCCCGCCTCCACTCTCATCCAATCCAAACAACAAGAGGGAAAGACCGTATTAATTCTGCTAGACAGATAGCCTTTCTCTGGCCGGGACGCTTCTTTGAAAAATTTCACAAATTTTACCCGCATCTATCTTGAATTTCAATAAGGAAGAAGATTAATGGAGATAAGGTTATTTCAAAGTATTTTAACTTGCAAAAATGAGCTCAATAATCTCCTACAAAACCATAGCCTGTCTACCCTTCTCCTATATCTTCCCTTGCCGTCAGCCACATCTTGGTTAATGTACGACTTAAACGTGCCCAGCTTTCCGGAGAAAGTACAAGAAAAAATGTAAGAAAATCGGACTTGAATCGCCTTAGAAGTTTTGGAGCCGGAGAGTCTAATGTCCTGGATAAAACTATGTTCAAGCCAAGCCAGCAACTCTTGGAATAAGAGTAAAAGTTGAGAAGTTGAATAGAGATTTATTATTATTAGTGTGGGAGGGAGTAGGAGGGTCGGGGGCTGAGTAAAGTTAAAACTTTTTAGCTAAATGAACAAAAAAGATAATCAAATTCAAATCAAAGACATGCTCAGCACCATTTATCACATGTTTAACGCTATTCTTTTTCTCAGTCTGGGCTACTTTGTATAGTGGCTCAGAAAGGCGCCGTAATGACCCAAGGAAAATCATCCTCGGGGCTGACAGGGAAGAACAATTTTCTCCTTAACTTATCCATAATAACGTGAAAATAATGGCAAGATCTCTTCTAAACCTTTCCTCACACTTTCACCATCAAATATTTAGGGACGAGGAAATTAGATCGCGCGTCTTAAAAATCCGTGAAAGTTTTGTCTACTGCTAATGTTAACATGCGTGGGAGGAGCTATGGGTGCTGTAGACGGTTAAGTAGTGAGAGGAAGACAAGTTCCGGAAATGAAAAAGTCCGTTGCAGCAGACGGGGAAACTCAATAACGTAAATGCATCCTCCTAGTCATGCATACTTAAGGGGTGATTAAGGAAGTTGGACTGAATGATAATGGATAGATCACATGCCTGCTACATATTAGTAAGAGCCATCCCGTATTCATATCGTGTCTCAAATTTTTATTCCCTTTTCTACTTCGTCTCCCATGGAGAAAGTCAAAGAGAAAGCACCTATTCCAGTATCGATAGCGTCGTCTTCTAAGTTGGAAGAAAATTCACAAAAACTTTCTACGCCATATCATCCCCTTCACCATGTGGCAACCAAATATTCTTAACTTCACACATTCTGTGTGACGTGTCTACAAAGCTGCTTTTCTCGCCGTAACGGTAACTAAAAAGGCCGTTTAGTGTGCAGGCGCTCAGGAAGGGAAAGTTGTAGTAAAAATAGGATTTCGTACGAGCAGACGTTAGGAATGAGAGAATGGAAGGAAAGATTGCTGAGAGGGAGGAAGGAAATGCTAGAGAAGAAAGAGAAAGATGAGAAAATACATTGCGGCTCGTCCTTTCTCTTCCTTTCTTTATTCTTCTCACATATCTCATTAAAAGCGGAATAAATAATGATCTTTAGTAAGTGTAGAATTACTTCCACCTCCTGGAGAAGCACATGTAGTGTGGAGAAAGCAAGTAGTCAAGGTGAGGGAGTGTGGTAGGATTTGTATACATATTGTGATTTTTCTTCCACAATCCTCCTATCTCTTTGATTTTCTTTTGTTTAAGTGAGAATAGAAGGAAAGAAGAGAGAAGAGTGAGAAGATAGAGAGAGTTATATGCTGTTACCACCCGCCAAGAGAAGTAGATAAAAGAGCAAGTTGTTTTAAGAATGATGAGACTGTTTAGGCATTAAAACTCTCCTGCGAGCATCAAGCCTACTCAAGGCTACCGGAAAAATTTATATCGCAGTCTTAACAGAAGAGGATTCAGAGGATTGCAGTGGGGTGACAGTGGCAAAATTTTACGAAAGGTAACAACTTTTCACGCAAACCTCATGAGAATGGATGGAAATGAATTGTTGATGAAGCTGGGGACAAGAAAGAAGAAAGCGTGCTTGAGGACTTTCTCCTGACCTACTCGGAGCGTGTAATAGGGCAGTGTATTTCTCCTAGACTCCAACGCACGTGATTATTACTTCGCTTTGATGACTATCCGTATACAAGTTTTATCTGGATCAAATAGAGAGCTTTGTGCGAGGAGGAAACCAGGCTGTATGGCATAGAGAGAGAGAGAGAGAGAGAGATAGACTAGGAGAAGTAGTAACAAAACCTTTGGTAAAACTTTCTCATCCGCCAACGTCAAAAGCTTCATGTTTATAGCTTAGCGTTATGAGTGCGTCGGGTTTGACTGGTTAGAGGAGAGAGAAAGGAGAAAGTTGGGTCTGTGTATTTGGGACTTGTTGAAGCATGCGATTAGAGTGCTCGGGGCTCATTGGGAGATGGAGAGAATCCTTAAAAGGACATGGCTTCTTAGGGATAGCAGAGTAGAGAGAGGCAAAAGAGCCACAACCCTCGTTGCTTGCTTTACGGTGGGCAGATGAGCGTGTAATTAATTGCATATATAGAGAGCTGAAAAAGAGCGTGAAGTGGTGTGAAACGTAGAGATTTTGATTGGGACACATGATGACGATGCTCCATGAAGCTGCTGGTAAGGTTCATCTGCTTGCATACATGTGTGGGTGATTGTACCCTGTAGGATCAATAAGTTAGCAGAATCTTGTGAGCAAAGAAAGAGTCGGAAAGTGCGAAGGCTACAGCTTGATTGTTTGGAGGAACAAAGTGAAAGTAAGCTTTCTCCAAGAGGAGAAATATCCAAGTTTCTCGTAGTTATGTGCTGAGGAAGTGTGGGAGAGGATTGGAGGGAGAGAAAATATCATGAAGACAAGAGTTGGAGGATGAGTGGGTGATCGGGAGGTGGAAACATACTGAGGGAATCATTCACTGCGTATCAAATGTAGCGTGGGCTGAAAGCCAAAGTTGCGGAATAGGAAAGAAAATTGAGTGGTGGGAAGTGGGATAGTTGTACAGGGAAAAGGAGAAGGTTAGGCTGTGTGAAAAGGGTGGAATGATGGCAGTGGTTTAGCGATAGGCAGGAAGAATAAGCGGATACAGCGGGAGAAAGAAGATGCGGGTGTAAGAACTGGGCGGCTGGCGGTGTAATGGATGCGGAATAAATGACAACAGCTTGGGTAAGTGGTTCCGTGTTGAGGAGAAACACCCAAATCGGGTAAGATGAAAGAGTTTTTCCCTTCTCTGTCTCTCTCCCTTCTACTGCGGATATGGAATGCAATTGAGCTAAATATCTGTGCACCAGATCAAAGTCCGCATAAGGCAAACAAGGAGAGAGGAAAAGGCTGTAGTAGTCATCCGGTCGGAGAAAGTAGGGAAAGCTCTTGGTGTTCCACACGAGGCATGCTTGGCTGGATATCATTCTCGGTTGGATCGGCGGCGGATATTAAAGGATGGGAGAAAGTGAAAGCTCTTGGTGGGGGTGGCTTGGGGAAAGTTTGATGATGAGAGA
Source organism: Sminthurides aquaticus (assembly GCA_906901655.1). NCBI lineage: Eukaryota > Metazoa > Arthropoda > Collembola > Symphypleona > Sminthurididae > Sminthurides > Sminthurides aquaticus. The sequence continues at coordinate 4,419,497 of CAJQTT010000001.1, forward strand.
GAGAAACAAAAAAATCATTTCTGTTTCCCGTTCTCACTTTTTTCCTAATTTTCTAAATGCATTTCTAGATTCTTATAAATTTACTATCTCCGATTACAACAACGCCAGTAGTGTTTCCCCTGTCTAAAAAAGAGAGTGTTTGTGAGGAATGGATCAGGCGTCCCCTCCGATGTTTTGGAAAACCCAGGACCTGTACAACTAAAGCCTAAGCGGCAAGCGGGTAGATTTAGTGTTTAGCGGCAATCTTGTGCTGGGACACACGAGTGCGTGTGCCGAGCATTGGACTTGTTTTCCAGCCAAACTTTTAGCGGAGCATGCTGAGAGTGGTTTATGCGTGAAACTAAAGGGTGATTACACTATGATGAGCTTCTTCAATTACATTATTTTCCATCCTTTCTCCTCCAGAATGAATAGCTCCAAACCAATGACAGTTCTCATTCTTTCCAGCACAAAAGTTTCTCCGGAACTGGAAGGAAGAATGGAAAAATCCCGTCGTCCTCATTTCTTTCTCCTCATTTTCCCTGCTTTCTCCTCGCTTTGGTCGGAGGATTTCCCCTCCTCCGTCTCACTTACGCTCCCTCACACAAGCTTTTCCATCATCCTATCAGATTCCCGTTCTGGAGATTTTCGATTCAATCGCTAATAGTTGAGCCGAGGTTAACAATTGTGATTTACGCTAAAACGGCCAAGGAATTCCCTAAAGAGTTATTCCTTCCTATACCCAATTCCTCATCAAGTTTAACTTAACACAGATCGAGTATCGCCTCATTCAGTTTCTCTCTTATCCCAGCTCCCAACTCCCAAGTAGGTCTCTATAATGGTCTCGTTTAATACATAAATACGTTTCCTCCAAGGTAGAAAGGAGAGGGATTTGGGAAGAAAGGAGGAAAGTGAGGGAAGGAAGAAATAAGTAAGTAACTATGCTAATTTCTGGAAACTGATGAATGGGATTTGGATTAAGTGCGGGGAATTTGGAATCTGTTTCCCATTCCTCCGCCCTTTAGACATGATTGAATAGGAAAGGAAGAGTTTGTCCTCAATTATTCACTTTCTCCGTCTTCCTTGGATCGGATAATAAAATCCGGGATTAATGGAATAGATGGAGAATAGGAATAGGATTCCATCCCTTGAATCACCCAATCACATTCAATATGAGAGTCAACCTATTTTTGGAGGAATCCAAAAATCTCCTCTCCTCTCTCTACTTCAACCCAGCCTCTCCTCCGCTTTAGAGCTCCTTGAATAGTTTTTTAGCAAATTATCTACTCTCTTACTAAACAGAGTGTCAGGACCACTGGCTTTAGTAATTGATACTCCTTTCTCCGCTCTCGTTCATCTCGCTCTTGCTTCCTGATTTTAATCTCCCGCGTAATTATTTACGCTTCACCGAAGCTTCTTACATCACAGGTTAGGGTCTACCTCCTCTTTTCTATTTCTGTCTGACTTTCTCCACAAGAGCAGTCCACACTTTTCCGAACAGTCACCCGCAAGCTGCAACAACAACTTTCACCCCAATCCCTTCTCCCTACCTCCTGCCCACCAACATGCCGAAGGGAAGCATAAAGTAAACTGAAGCTTGGGTAAAGTTGTGATTCCACTCAAGAGGGAGTAGTACACATGTATCTCTCCCTGCTCCTTGTAAAACTTTTAAAAGTCAACGTGTATTTTTAGACGAAGGGAATAATAGAAGAGTCTCTCTTTGCTTAGCAATCCCGTGAAGGAACAATAATTTCCCCCTTGGAAGTAGAAGAAATCTGGAACTGTGTGGATGTACTTTGTTTTGCTCGGAAAGCTTGTTGAGGATGATGTGATTAGTGGAATGAGATTCTGAGGAGGAGGGGGTTGCTAAGAGGAGCTAAGGAAGAGCTGTGGGGAAGAATAGACCGGCTTTCTCCGCTCCTAATCACTCCACAACAGAGCTATCCTTGAATCCTGGGGAGGAAAAGTGAAAACAGAGGAATAAATTTTGTAGGAGCTCATGCTGCCGATGGGTGGATAATGGAGCGGACATGGATGGGGGCGGCTGGACGAGGAGGGAATGGGGAAAGAATACAAGGGAAAGGTGGAAAAAGCTATTATTGGAAGGGAAGCTTGGAGTGGTTGCCTTGGCGGGAGTAAATACAAGGTCCATTAAAGATTCGGCTGAAGTATTTTAGAGTTCAAGTAGAGCAAGTAATGGATAGACTCATAATTTATGGATGAGTAGATTCTAAGGAGAGCGTGATGTTGGCGGAAGATGGAGAGAGTTCCCTCCTCCAGGAAGGGTGCGTAGCGGAGGATATTGGATAATATAGCTGTAAGCTTCTGGTGGAAAAAAGTCAGAAAGAAGTCATAGACTCGTAGACGCAGAAGAGGAATAAGAAGACAGGAATGGAGGGGGAGAGGAATGGAGAAAGGACTTTGAGGTAGGGAAAGTCGCGGAAGACATGATTGTGTGTATCCCCTCAGAATAATGTTGCTAATCAATCAGAGGGAAATCTTTATTAGGCATATAGGGGGAGTGGAGAAAGTCAGTCATGTCAAAGGAGCATTCAATCAGCTTACACGGTAAGGAAGAAAACAAAATGAATTACTCCACAGCCTCATCCGCTCTCTTCACTGTACAGCCTCACTTATTGAGTCAGAGTCACTCACTGGAATCATCCCCATTCTTGCAATATTATTTTCAAATTAATACCCCATCCTAAGTGGACATATAGAAAGATGAATGATGTTTTCTCCTCCTACTCCACCCTCCTCGTTCTCATTCCAAATAACTTTCCAATCTCTCACTCAAATACACAACCTCCTCACCCCTCCTTCGCCCAACTACCTCCTATCTTAAATCTGATATACGGGAGTCACTGGAGAAGAAAGAGGGCAGGAAAAGAATTTTCAGGACAAAAATTCAAAATTGAATAGGATATTAGCATCGGAGCGTGAAGAATTTCTACCATGTGTTCAGCTCAACTCGACTGCAAGCACTGGGTAAACTCAACCGTTGGCGGTTATATTAGATACTACCTAAAAGACTCGGGGATTCTATTTGTATTGTTTGGAAAGGAGCTAGAGGATAAGCCGATATTAGGGCAGTCGCCGGAGGCGGGTAGAGGAGGATACTGGCGCGGGTATTTAATAAATGACAGAGTCAGAGGGAAGTGACTACAGGGTGACAAGGGATGTAAAGATTGAGGACTATGACTAATGGAGAGTGATAGGAGGATGCGGGGTGGTGGGGATTGGGTTAGAGGAGGACGTCATAGTGGATTGTATTTAGCTTACCGTTTTGTGCATTGCTCATATTGAGCCGGTTGGTCATGTTCATTCCATGTGTGTCGGAGTCAGGATAGGTTCCGTCCGAGACTTCCGAGGATGAGTCAATTTCCGACTCGACGGAATTGTCATTACGATGCTGCGACATGTGATGAGGTCGATTGTTGGATCGGCTCCCACGATCGCGATGGGGATGACTCCTCATTTTGGTCAATTTTTTTGTCACATGTGGCGGAGAGAAATGATGGTGGTGTGACGTATTGGCAGCGTCAGGCTCATGATAAATTCCATTTGATCGATTCGTGCCCTGGTATCGATACATCCTGTCTCCTTCGGAATTACCTCCAATTGTCTTTCTTATAAGCAAATCAACTCAGCAACAGTGTGTAGCTCTTCCGTTGATGAGAACGCTGTAGCCTATCCTTCCACCAGCGTTGCAATAGTGACTACCTGGAAAAAAAGAATAAGGTTTTCAATTAGCAAAAAAGCCAGAGCATTGCGTGAGGAGGGACGATGACGATGACCAAGGGAGCAAACCACAACAACTTCAATTCCTCCACGCCGCCGGCTAGAGCGTCTAACAAAATTAATAGCTAACTCCGACAGTAGTGCAGTGCCCACTAGTCTGGCGGTAGAGTAGAGCTTGTTAAAAACTGAGAGAAAGATAATCGGGAGCGGCATGGGAGCAGACAAAGTGCAATAAGCTAAAAGAGAAAGCAATAGTGCACGACGGAGAGGGATGCCTTCGGTGGGTGAGATTTAGTATCGGAGGAATCCGTGTACGTGTATCTATGTAATAATATTGTTGCAGACGGAAATGAGAACGTCAAAGTTGAATGTGCTTTTCTTTGTTTATTTCTACCGGACTCAATGTCTCGCTTTCACTTGCTTTCTCTTTCCATTTTGGGCCTAGGAGGCTTGATTAGAAGAATCTTTCAATTTCCGAGAAACAGCCTTAATTCTTTAGAAATTGGATAAAATTTTCGTGTCCCTTTTCCCCATTGAAGAGCCCACCCGAGGAAGGAATGTGTCTGATATTGGTGAAGGTGAATTAGTGGACGGAAGGATTGTAGCCTTTTCCTATGGCTCTGTCCGATTGAAAATGTTCAGAATAGCAATTCGGAAATTCTTGGAGGTTTGTAAAAGAAATCGGGTGATGTGATGGAGAGGAAGAAAGCAGAGTAAGTAGAAAAGGAAGAAGAGTGGCTGCAAAACAAATGTTAGATTGGTTCGGCCGTGTGTTAGAAGAGAGACTTGAAGAAGGATTTAGGAAGACAGGGGCTTAGACAGGAGGAATAAACAGATTATATACATTTATGGCTAAAGTTTATTTTTCTCTCTAGTGAGAAAGTTTGGGAATAGTGTCATTACTTGCTCTCCGTCGATTACAACGGTCATTTGAAAAGGGGGAGGGGAAAGAGTCCAGACAATCCCAGGAAGAATGAACAAGAGAGATGGGACGAAGACAGGGGCAAGAAGGGGGAGGAGGGAGGAAGGGAGTAAGTTAAAGCGTTATAAGGTGTAGACAGAAACAAGGAATCCAATTTATTTTCTCCATACTCGCAGTTTAATCTGTACACGTCGTGTCGAGATGAATATATTGAGAAGGGGTCAAGAAAATCGGATTTTCGACCGCGACGGAATCCTATCCGCGGAGAAAGTAACCAAAGAGAGGGAACTGGAGGGAGACTCTATCCGGGAAGGAAGAAGATAAACGACTTTAATACACTTGAATATAGGAGTGATGTTCAAGTTTATTTCCCGAGTTCCCAATTTCTTCTCCTCCGCCCATCCCAGCATACGGCGTGCATATGAATTCCGGGGTAGTGGAAAAGAATAGCTTTCACTTGATTCTCTTTCACTCCATTGCCTTCCCCGCCTCGTCCTTCCTCCCCCACTTCTTGCATAGCTATATTGTCTCGCATAAGTACACAGCTATAGCTGTACGAGGCGGGGAGGAAGCAAGGTTTGTTGATTTGATAGCATGTGCATGCGTTATCTCACCAGACTAGCTCCTTTTCCTCACTCTTACACTCTCATCTTTTCCGGCACAATCCCCCTCATTTCTACAACAACTCACTCCTCTGGAGAAGGTCCCTCCTTATCCGACGACTGGAGGATGGGAGTTGCTTGAGCGGTGGTGAAAGTCTGGAATGCAGACACCACATATATGTATATTTTCTAGCAGAGAGAAAGAGACGGACAGGAAGAATAAAACTGTGTCTAGGTAGAGATACTTTTTGGTGGTGAAAGTGTGCAGAAAGTTGAAGCGAAAGTCAGAGTAAACTATATTATGCCCAGACTGGAACTGGAAGAGAGTGGAAGAAGATGAGTGTATGAATTGGGAGACATAATGCTTTCTCCAAACGGAGAAAACTAACGATGGTCCTATTCGATTAGAATCCATGGTAGCGCAGATGTTTCCCAGACCATGTCCTTTTAGATTTCGCTTAGAATAGAATTAAGTCAAGGATTTACATGCACTCCCAGAAATTGCCTCCTACAATCCTAACGAATGCAAGTCAATCTTCTAAACCCTCCACCCACGTTTAACCTCTCCAGTCTACTCTCTCTCTCTCTCTATTCCAGCCAAGCAAGTAATTCAAAATTGGTTCCATAAACTTGGTAAACTCCCCACATACTTACTACCCGTTCGCTCTGTATGCACCCAACGTTCCTCCCCAACCTCATCATAGCTTTTTCTTGGCTAAAATTCTTTTGACGTCCACATATTTTGCTACTTTTTCCGCATCGTCAATCTCTGAAACAAGCCATATAACTTTATTGTGGAAATAAGCCAGAGGCCTGTGCCCATGTTTACATTGATTACAGCAAATATGGAAAATTCTTTAGGTCGGTTCCTTCTGATTGATAAAAACAGTAGTTTTGTGAGTAATGTTAGAAACAAAGGTTCTTTAAGAGGAGTAATGGAGAAAATACTTTAGGGTCGCTGATATTTTTACGGTTGATGGAAAAGCTGGAGTAAATAGAGAAGAAAAGGAGGAAAACGTGAGTTGTGCGGATAAGGTAGAGATTTCAATGGAACAGAGTCTAGAGGAACGCCTCCGGATTACAGGAGTTTGAGGTCAGATGGAGGCCTCCACTCGATCTTTGAGGGTGAAGAGGAGAAAGGCAGAGAAAGCGGAGAAAGTCGGAAAGGGGAGGAGAGGTTGAGAGTGTATGATAATGCGTTGATGGTGGAAATGATCCAGAATGGGTTAGGGAGAGGAGGATAGAAGAAAAAGGTGATAGTGTGTTCTCTTTGGTTGAAAGGTAATTGGAAATAAGTGGACCGTATAGGTAGCGACATTTTTTCTTCTCCTCCAAGCAGTGCAGAGTGCGGGCTCCATGATTTATTATCGGATTGGACATTAGGAAGGAGGGAAATGTTTTTTGAGAGCATTCCAAAAGCGAAGAGTGTCTTCACATCCTCTACTTTCCCTCTTTCTTATCCCCGTCTTCTCTTGGTGTCTCGGCTGAAAGCCAGTAGCTTCCTCCAGCTACATACTCAAACCGAGAGAATCGAGTAGTCCATTGCCTAAATATCACACCCAAGACCCACCTTTTCTCATCTAGAAGCCATTTATCGGCAGGATGCCAATCATTTGACACTGCTACATCATTCTTTGGACGGGATGAACCCAAGAAGAACTATATCCAGCCAGCCAACCTAGACGGCATCGCATGTAAATTCCCTACTTGGTGTTGAAACACCAATAATTCTCCCTGTCTACAACAAAAACTAGGTCTTCGTGTCTGGTAATAGCATTAGCGTCCTGGATTCAAGTCAAGACTGCAAATTCGCCTATGATATGATGCATGATTGTATGACAATTTCAGGATGGTAACGGACTGTAGCACGCTTGTAACGAAAGGGGTGTCTGGCAAAATGGAGGGGATATAACCTTGGAGAAAGCAAATCGAAGACTTGGGGAAAGCATTATGCTAAAACATGTAGCCTTGGTTTAAATCCTGTCTACTCCAGCGAAATTGTTGTCTGTGCAAATCGGTTGAGTCTGCTTGCAAGATTATCTGATGGAGCGAGGATAGAGAAAGTGGAGAAAGTTGAGGAGTTTAGTTTGAAGGAGAAAGCATTTAGGATATCTGTATTTGGGTTTTCTCTCCGTGGAGAAAAGTATAGAGAGGGTATGAAATGAGGACGAGCAAGTGTTTAGGCCGGAACGAGGCTGGGTGTGGAATGATTGGAAGAAATGTGGGATAGCCGTGCGTAGGGGGGTTTTATGTCTTGCAGAGGAATTTCCCTTGGTTTATTTCATAGGGAAAAAAGTGTGCTTGTTTGTCGGGGAGACGAGAAAAAAAGAAAGAACTGATCCCTGAATTCCAAGTAGCTAAGAGGCTCAATCCGGGAATGGTAGATTCAAAGTGTAGGATAAGGGGAGGAGGAATGCATGAATGAGACAAGATCAAAAAGAGGCGAGTGATAAAATTTTTGTTGCGCATTGCATATAACGGGCGTGTGTGTGTAGTTGTTGTTATTGGATAAGGGAAGGTGGCGGTTGGAGAGGTGGTGAGCTCATGTTTTCCTCCGTGCAAGACCCTTTGAGGTCGATGTTTCTCTGGATTTCTCCGACAGGATTTCAAGGAAAGTGGGAGAAGGGAAGCGTGTGAGATAGCCAAAAGCCATTGCACCTATAAAACCAATAAAGCTGAAACAAGATTCAAGCGGACGTTGAAAAGGAGGTGTGTGAGGTGTGGACGAGAAAGGAGCGGGTATTGTAAAGAGGATTGTCTATATCCTGCCTAGAGCGGCGGACATGGTCTGACATGCATTTAGGTGTATATGGGATTTTATCGCATTTCCTAGCAAACAAGAAAATATGTGGATTTCTCTGGGGGTCTTGAAGAATTCCTTGTGCTGTTCCAAAGAGATTGGGATTTCTACGTGATTCTGGTCAAAATCAGTGTTTATTGAGAGATTTCTTCTTTCTCTCCTTGCTTTCTCCTGTATGCTCTGCTTAACACATACACACAGGTTCTTTTTCTACAGCTAGCCAACTGGCCCGGAGAAAGTGAGCCTTGTTTCCTGTACTCTTAAAGCTGTGGGCAGTGGGCTCGTGGTGGTACGGGCGATTCCAAGCACGTTATACTTTCTCCAGCTTTCTCCTGCTTTTGCCGGATCCCCAGTGCCCATTGCACTCTCATTGTAGAAAACAAACAAGTAACTGAGACTTAAGTCCCTGGCGATGGCATCCCTTGGAATCTGGGGAACAGGATCTAACGTCCGAAACACTTCTTCTCTTCTTCATGACTGCTTGGCTGCTTGGGAAAAGTCTGAAGAAACTATTTGAGATGAAGCTACGCTGGGGTGGGTAGATGAAGAAAAAGAAAATTTCTCCAGGCACCCACAAGATTAGCTTAGGGAAAGAAAATCCTGAGTTCACTAACTCGGAATAGATGTGTACGAGGTGGAATCTTTTAAGCCTCATAAACAGTGTCCTTTCCTCGTAGTCGTTTTTATCCTTAAAATGTACAAGAAAGTAGAGACTGACTGTGTATAGGCTAAGCCGAAGGAGGAAATGGCTTGTTAGTTTTATCACGTGAGAGAAAGTCTCCTATCTATCGAATCTTTTTCAACAAAATCCAAACCAACGTCACTCCCACACTCCCACCCCTCCCAGGCATAACAACTTTTTCAATAGGACAACAAAGCGGAAACTTTTGAAAGTCGTACTTTAAAATCTGTCATATTTTCAAAGTCCTCAATTTTCTTTTATAAAAACTTACTTTTCCTACTTTCTCCACCTACAAAACTACTACGATGGCCCCGGTCGCTTTCTTAGATTCAATATTATTTGTAGCCGTGGCCAAGTTTTACAAAGTTTTGTAGAAAAGCGAAGCTGATATGAAGCTTGGCAGGAGTTGTTTGACAAAGGCTCCTCCTGCCTTTCCATGACTCCCTTGTGTGAATGAGTGTTGTAAATTACCAATTTGATAAGCATCCCTTTCTTTCCTCCTCTTCTTTCACACTCCTTTATTTGCATCCAACTTCGATTTCCTATTCAGGCGTCAACTATAATCCATGCATCCACCTACACTGCCGATCGCACCTTCCTCTTCCACACCCAACCCCCCGCCCTCCTCCCTTCTGTTTGAATTCATCCGTGCGTCTAGATTTCTAAAAAATGGGTTTCGTCCTCACCTTACGTTACCCTCCTCATCTATCCACTCGCCCTAGAAAATAAGAAGTGAAGGGAAACGCCTGGATGGATTGATGCCGGAGACATGTAGGATATCTAAAGTTTTTTTTACTTTCCTGCCAAAAGCAGGCACAGGTTTCTCCTAAGGTGCAAGTGCAGTACTTTCTCTCACTCTGTAAATACCTCGCTTTCACTCCCTTTTAAAGCGCTCCTAGTCCTCTTGTATCTCGGATTTCTTTCTCCTCCCTCATCCATTCATTCCATTCTAAGCACTCTTTTCTCCCCTCAAATGTCTGAATTCAAGTGAATAATTTCCTTCGACTCCGCCGTGCAATTCTATGCACGAGCTCCACTCAACAAAGTGAAAGAATGAGCGGCGGATGTATAAAAATGAACATGTGTGAAGAAGGAACCAACTCAGGGAGCCGGTGAAGACGATTGAGATTTCAACATTTCGCATAAAGGCCTCGGACGGGAAACGCCTCGTGGAATTAGCGCCTTTGAATTACTCTTTCCTCTTAACCCTACCTCTGCTTTCAGCTCACAAGCCCAAGCACTTTATACGAACAAGAGTGTAGGCGAAAGGTGAATCTTATGCAGCCAGCAAATCCAATTTACCCAATGCCTTCCACTCATTTAGCAACATGCACATAATTGCTAAAATTTGCAGGATTCAGTGTACCTCCCCCCTTGAATTTAGCAGAGAAAGTCTGCAACTCAGCTTATAGCTATTTAAAAAACTTTCCCAAATACATAATTTTATGCAATCCAAGGATTTTAATACGCGTACGAACCTCTGAAGCCTGAAGCTCTCAATTATTTCCGTACACGTGCCCCATAGCATTCACTAATGAGCTGCGTCACTAGAGCATGTGGATGGGATAATTCAACTCATCTTTCACCTTTCTCTACCAGAGAAAGTTGCAGTCCTGAATCATAAGGCCCACGCCTTCTACATAGAATAGCTAAGGAGAAATCCAAAGCTTCCTGACCACCGACGTGCTATTCTGCTCTGCTCTCCTTCAACGTGTATCGCATTGCTTCGTTGAAGTACATACAGATTTGAGGGGAGGGCGTTGGTTGGAGCTGGAGAAATATACGAGGCCGAGTTCTAAATTTTACGTCGGCGGGATAGTTACTACATAGGTACACTTTTAAACGGCTCCGTACATACCCCAGCAAGTAAAATGCTGGAGAGAGACGTGGACAGAACTGCTCGAGCTGAATTCAAAATTAGGTGGTGGTGATTCTTTGATCTTTTCTTTCTTCTTCTAGACTCAAGTGAGAAGGGGATGCGTGTAACGGGTACGAGGCTCCCCAGAAACGAGGCAGGCGATGCAACAACATACATTTTTAAAGAATTTACAAGAGCAAAATCCACTGTATTTGCACATTATCCCGCCTGTCGCTCCCTCTTTGTCTGTCTTGTCTCTCCTTTCCTTATAAAGCTCACTTTCTCCTTTTACTTTCTCCTTCAGTAGGTTTCTCCGTCTGTTATACGATTTGCCTGTGTAAACGTAAACCAGAAGTACTGCTTACAACATGTTTAAAGAAGCAAGAAAACGGAAGTGAAAGTTATGAACACAAGCGCATACTTTCTCCGTATCTTCACACTCTTAGCCCTATTTGACTTCCAACTAAGTGATGTGTCTTCCTTTTTGGACCTGTATATTTCATACTAGGTAATCAGGTTAGCAATGCCATAGCACATTAAGAGTTTCACAAGGTTTGAAATCTAAAGATGGAAGTAGTCGTGAGGTTTCAAGGAGGCAAACTACAGGAGGATTTCTACTTTCTTTGACGTAACAGTTTGTGAATTTTTATGCATTAAATCGTTTGACGTTGCCACGTTTTCTCTTTCGGCCAGCTTTCTCTCTGCATTCACAGCGATGGAGCGGGTGTTGGTCTTCCTTTTGACAAGTCTTTGAAGAATAAATATACGGGATGCTCTTTTGAATAAATATAATCCAAACCAAATGGAAAGTCAAGAAAAAGAAGAGGGTGAATCCTGGACAGTTTCCCCGGGAAACAACATTTTTTCTCGCGTTCAACTTGCCCTGGTTTTTGGATTCTTCATATGCAACTGATTATTGTGGGAGAGATGGGCGGTAGATAGAACAAGGGGATGGTGAAACGTGGGTTTGAAGGACGGACGTTGCGTGGGACTTTGAAACAAAGTTACAGGAGAAAGTAGAAGAAAGGAACAGACTGGTTTTGACCTAAAGGAAAGTCTGGTAATTGACTACGAGTAGGCGCGTTTAATAACAAGTTAGCTTACACAATGCAATCACTTGACTAAACTCCATCCAAACTCTCGGTTCCAGAATTTGTAGCAGACTGAGTTGTGCGGTGGTTAAAAGGATGGGGAAGAGGGAAGAGAAAGCTAGTTTTGTGGGTAATAGGATAAGAAGTACTCCGTATGTGTGTGTGTACAAGAAATGCGGACGGAGAAGATGAAAGTTTGAAAGTTTCATGGTCTTGTCGGATTGTTCTATATTTACACGTTGGTGAAAGTAAGATAGCGTGTGATGGGGTGGATGAGAAGCAACTACTACTTGCTTTCTCCTACTCCAAGCTAATATTAGAAGGAGTTTGGACTAGGATAGATATGATACGAAGCAGAGGAGGAAAATATGTTTTGAACCTTCCAGTTTTTTTTGGCTCAATGGCTTCTATTAATACTCTATACGTCCTACGTCTACGTGGAATGGGGTGGGGTGCTGAGAATGGAGGCCTGAGTGACGGAGAAAGGTACAAAGTGAAGAAATGAGCAAATCCGGAGTTATTTTGCGAAAGCTCGCTACGGACGTAGACATGACGTGGAAGGAGATACTCCGGCACTCAATCAATAATCACATTTTTGATCTCTTGTTCAATTTGGCGATGTCATGAGATAATAAATGAGCTCTGTGTGTGCACATAGGAACTTGGCTCCCTGCCTAGAGGATAGCTTGGGCGGCCTTATGACTAGCTTGCTTCATACTAACGCCCCACCATGGTAGATCACAAGAAAGTGCCTGCACGCTACCCAGTTAATTTGGCAATCTTACCCAAGAATAAGAAACTCAAATTGGCTACCAGCTTGCACCACAATGATACTCAGTGAGAGAGTATATTTTTAAGGCATAACCTACGGATCATATCCTTTGGGAAAGAGAAAGTCCCATCAGTGCGCACTAAGCAATCCAACCTTTTGTAGTGACCCCAGAATGTTTTGACTTTCTCTTGACTTTCTTTCACCAAGTTTTTTGGAAACCGCGAACGTGGAGGGAGTGACGCTGGATTTTGTGAGTAAAGTAAACTATTAATAGCAGAGAGCAGACTATATAGATGAAAGCTAAAAACGGGTCAAAGGCGGTGGAGAAAGTTGCGCATTCTGTTTTCTCTTGAATCCCAGTTGGAGATTTGCATAGGATTTCTGTGGTACTCTAGGCGGTGGTGAAAGTAGTAGAAGTGTAGCAGTACCTTTCATGCCTTTGAATGGCAAATATTTAAAGAGGGAGAGAGACTTTGAAGAGAGGAGAATTATTGATGTTAGCCTCAATCGATATTCTTTCTCTGGGTGGGTATTTGAAAGCCCGGGTGTAGTCTTGTATAATAAGGGGCGGGGGGGAGGAAGGGAAAGCAAACCATTCGGAATGGCAGGGACTGACTAGTGAAGGATGTTTGAGCATCCAGAGTTGATTATAATTTTTGAGGTCTGCCTCACACGGCCGAGTGAGGAGGAGGGGAAAGGGAATCTCATTTGCCGAAAAGGATAAGGATTTGGCGGTAAGTGGATAGATGATGATTGTGAAGCGTTTGACTGAATGTCGCTACAGGAGGTGGCCTGCCTCCTTGGCTCTCCAGGTTTAGTCCTAGCTGAGTAAGTATGTGTGCCTGTTGATTTAGAGGTCAATATTGATACAGTTGAGAAGATAAAGAGGCTTTCATGCGGTCTAGAATAGAATAAGAGGATGAGGGGAGGGAGAGATTGTCGCAGATGTTGAACATCTTTTCTTATAGTAATCAATGTCAATATTGAAAGCGGAGAAAATCCCTATTTCCCAAAAGAATAACGAGTTATATGTGTTTGGTTTACCGCAAATGGCGGAAGAGAAGAAAATCAACTCTGTTTCCTCAGAGGAGATGAGGAATAAAAGAGGAAGGAAGAAGCCCGAGTGCGGCTCCTACCGCTAGAATTGTTTTCCTCCCTCCGATATACTCAATTCTACCGTCTTAGCTCCTTCCTTAGCTCTTAGCTCTCGCCCTCCACTCATCATAAGTCTACACCCTTCTTAACTACACTGCGTACATGTGTATTTATAAACAAAATATACAGGCTGCTTCTTATACTTTCCCTCCCACTCACACCCGCTTGAATCATCCAACATTTCATTATCCTAATAACCAAAAGTGAAGGAACTTACTTCAAAAAGTTTTATGATACAGTCCTCCGACCCAAAATTTTGCTTTGGTTTACGGTATTAGCCTTAACGATCGCGTTATACTTTCTCTTTTTTAATCTCCCTACTTCACATTCTCTTCTTTCTCTTCATTAATACTTTTCCCCGAGCGAGAGTGTGTGACTGTGACACACAAGTTCACAACTAGGTTGAATAGGAGAAAGGAATGAAAAAAAGTTTGCAAATTTTCTTATTAGTTAATAATAAGTAGAATGCGAGATTGGGAGGGAAGTGAAAGTGAGAAAGAAAGTGGAGATAAAATACATGGGGGCGAGAGAAAAAGAATTAAGAGGATGCGCGAGAGGGAATTTGTAGTACTATTCATTAGCTAAAACGTTTGACATCCACCACAGAGAAAGCTCAATTGGCCTATGTAAACTTTCCCGGTTAACTAAATTATCAAGACAGGGAGTAAAAAAACTTAACTTTTACAATTAAGGAGCGAGTTAATTGTACAGAGAGTGCGGGCTCGTAAGGATCTTGGTGGAAGTGTCTTGGATTCAACTTTTCCCACTTTCTCTTCCGCTCCCGTAAATTTTCTCTAGGGAATCCACTGCCTGTATTAGTATTATAGGGTAGCTGATAGGCTTGGCTTGGAATCAGGGTATGGGCGTGAGTGTTGCATAATGATGATGATAGTGTCGCAGTAATCTCGTGATGCAGAGGATACATGTGTGATATTATTCTATGCTGAAAAGTTCCCAAATATAATTACGATAAAGGCATCCAAGCGTTTTATAAATATGAGGTGAAAACTTTTCTTTCTAGTTTTTCTCTTCTCTCTTTCCTACTTTTCTCTCGCTTTTCTTTTTGCATTCACTTTGTTCCTTACGTCAAGGAAATGTGGATTCCGGAGAAGCAACTCTTAATTTCTCATCGCATGTTGCTCCTAAGAGAAAAATTGGGGAAAAGGCAACCATCACCAGCTTGCCTCTTTTTATATCATATCGAAAAGAGAACCACTCCAAATCCTATCCAACACACGAAAAATAACTTGAAGAAAGCATATTGGAATCTTTCCGGGGAAAGTATTTCCAGAAAACTTTTTTTCTTCATTCTTTTTCTATGTTGATTCTTATCTAAAGAAAAGATTTCATTAAACTGTGAGAAGAAGAGCTTCTTCCCTCCTCCCAAATAGGGGAGAAAATACTTGGACCAAATATACACGCACTTATGCCTCATCATAATGTAAAAGAGGCCCTGAACTTAAAAGCACTTCCTGACAGTCCGGATTTCAACTATACCTCAGTTTTTATAGAGAAACGAACTGTAGCGGAACACACGACAGGAAGAGAGCAAGATGAGAGATGATGAGAAAGTATGGATAAATACAAGATGGAGTGGGATGGTACGCTTCATTGCATTTTCACAAGACGCCGCATGTACACGTACACATACCGGGAAGAGCATTGGAATTCTCTCACAGAAATATACTAATAATAAGTCAATATAAAAATCCATAAGTTTTTTCAAATACTTTTAGAGTTTTGAAAACAAAAATTAAAATTTTCTCGTTTATAACTTTCAATTTAGTTTTCACCGAAAAGTTTCTCCTCCATCCATCATATTAGAGACAGTCTCTTTCTAAATACGTCTTTCTTATTACTTTCTTCTTGAAGGTAAGGAGTTGAATAACTATAGTTTAATTTGTGCCTACTTCTAAGGGTAAGAAGGGAGGGAAGAAGGGAATTTCTACAGCTGGAGTTCCTGGTCCTTACTCCTTTCCTCCACTACGAAAGACAGATTGTAAGCAATACCAAACTGCAAGTTTTCTACATTTATAAGTATGAGAAAAATGATACTATTTTGGTTTGGTATAGAATTGAAACTTTTTCCGAACTTTTGTCTCCGTGAAAATACTTTCTCTGCTTTCACCAAGACGGAAAAATCATCAGAGTAAAGCTGAGGCGTCATACGGGTAATAGGGAGGAAAAGTCTGTTGTTTTAACAAGAAGAAGATTATGTATGTGCTTCCTTCATGATTTTGACCTAATTGTAGGTGTGTTAAAAAGAATAATGAGGTCTTCCCATGCAACCGGGAAAGAAAGTATGGAAGCCGGAGGAATCTGTTTAGTGCTCCAATTTTTTAACTTTCTCCCAATGATGCTTTTCTGCCACGACACAATTTCTTAACTTTCTCTTCCGTCCGGATGACACGATAAACTAAAGAGTGTATATATATATATATGTAATGTCAGGCGCGGAGGAGAAGAAAAGGGAAGGAGCGGTCAGCTGGCTGAGGTAAGCTCTTACACATAAAAGATTGTTATTGGTAAGACTGAGTGAGGAGGGCATCGGAGTTTGTGTGTGGGCCTGTGGCTTTGGCTTGTAAACCATTAACTCAATGAGCACGCAACACGGACATAGGAGAAAGTACACTAGTTAATAGTTTTTTCCGCATGTAAACCCTCGCTTGGTGAAAGTTGCACAATAGAATGGAGACATTTTACGCGTAGTATATTGTATATACACTGTAATAGCATTTGTTTGTCGTGTCTTGGATTCCAGGAACAAAGAAAGGAGTTCCCTTGGCTCCTCGCACTACGCAATTCCTGACTCTCTCCTCGGATCTAAGCTATAGGAGCAGTAGAAATACGCATATGCTGCCTAACTGGGACTAATTCTTCCCAATTTCGATCCTTTCTCCCCTCAAACTCAGCACCTACCAAGTGTAATATTTGTGGAGACTTTTCCAAATTACCGTATCTTGACCATCAGCATGTTTTGTTTCTAATATGGACTAATCACCACATTTTTCACTCGGATCCCAGGATAAGGTTCAACTACCACACAAAAGGTACAGCGGTAATTCAATTTGTGAAGGAAAGGTTAGGGCGGCGCTAAGAGAACGCTTTCGCCCTTCACTTTCTCCAGAGCGGTTCCGGATCGGGAGAAAAACTGAGTGAAAACACGCGGTTTTCCGGAACTGGGATAGGAATTCCTATTTGAAAGACCATCCGCTAAGGGCACTGCTCCCATTCCATTACTGCGGCCTTCACTTCTCTCCCTTCAAACATTATTAATTTAATTCTTGAGGTCGTTAGTTTAAATAAGTAGCAGAGGAATTGGCTCGTTTAGATGATTAACTGAGAGAAAATCGATGAGGAGAAAGCTATCCCAAAAATCTTACCTTACTACGCTCATGGCCCGTCGCTTTCTCCTACAACTCTCCTCACGTCGTATAACTAGTTAATGGGCGGTAAACCCAGTATAATAATATGATTATTAGAGAGAGAGTCTGAATTCATACGACACTTTCCTGCAAAGGAATTGTAAGACAGGAAAAGCCTTGTTCCCGTCCAGCCACCCATACCGTACCAGGCTAGGTAAGGAGAGAAAGACTGGGTGAAAGCCAAGGAAGAAAGCAGGATGGAAAGCCCTGAACGACTACAACGACACAAATAACATAAAGGAGAAATCGGGGTAGAATAAATACAGGAAATGCTCTTAGAAGTGAGTATTTTTCTTCATAGTCTATATAATACAATCCAAATTCCCTATCGCTACTTCTTTCTCCTAATTCCGTACACCTACTGCACTCCATCCATAAAGAGAAAGTATGAAACGGGCCAGAGGCAGATATTACATTCGATACCGGTACTGAGGAAAAAACCTACTCTGCCCTTCCCATGTATACAGATGAGAGGAACTAAGGTGAGGAACGGGGAAATAGGACTGGAAGCAAAGGGGAAAGCAATAATTGTATAATGGATGTAATCATCTCAACCCCTGCACACACATTTAGCACGAGGGGATAAACTTTTGGATCGTGGAATAGTTGCTACGAATTAGACTAAGATAAACATTGAGATTGTGAGGAAGGAAAGCGTTAGGAGTTTCGATTATACTTCATTCCCTAGGCTCTTCACTTCAATCAACTGGGCTTTCACTGGAAATTTCACTAGGCGCAAACCTGCTAATACATGGTTTAATCCCCGTAATTTTCCACCGACTATCCCTCCTAACCATTGATTCCATAACCAGAATAATTTGCTTTCTCCTCAAGAATACTCTGAGAATTGCTTTGCAGCAGTTCTGTTTACCCGTGCAGTATTCGCACTGGTAGAAATGAGAAACTTATTTCCTCTGGGCTGCTTCTATTGAGCCTTACGAATGCATTGCTAAATTTGTGCAAGGGGTATGTAAAGATGAAATAAGTTTGTAATTAGAGCACTCAGATGGTAGAGGAGCGCGTCTGGAACTTTAACTGCATGTAATTCGGACGAGATGAAGTGTGTAACTCAGTTAGCTCCAAATGAGATGGTCCAGAAAAGAGCCAGAGGTCTTTTGAAGGAGAAGAGTGAGGAAAGGATTGAAAGCGGAGGCTCGTAGAAACATTCTGCAAGAGGATAAGATTTCATAGAAAGCCTAGGCCCCACTACGTGAGCCAGATATGTGGGGAAGCTTATCTGAAGGGAGGAGAATGAGCTAAACTGGATGGAGAAAGGAGATGAAAAGATGCGGTACTGTTATTAGGTCAGTTGTACAATATACTAATGGTAGAGAGGTGATTGGAACGGAGTGCTGAGCTAGTAAAGCTTACGTTACGCTCCTTGGATTTTACTCTGGGTGGCCCATTTAGCATTCGCGGAGGGTACCAGTTGCTGACTTTCTCCTCTACTTTCTTCCGTCAACTCTCATACTCACTAAGCTACTACCTCCGTCCAGATGGGATTGAGCCCGGGGTAGGTGTGGGAGAAAGTGGATGAGTCCTTCTGGAGTCACGTATTTCATTGATTTGAAAAGGTAGAGTGGATAGAGATGAGAAAGTTTGGTCACGTTTACATGTGTATCTTGTTGGTGGCTCTGTATAGAAGGGGGTGAGGAAGATGACACGATGGGTTCTAAACCCTGCAAAAGGCTGATGACTTTCTTAAATTTTCTCCAACAATTCTGGGGGACTCAGAATGGGAAGTAGGAGAATATACGTATATGGGAGAAAGTGGTGGGAAGAGAAAGGGTTGTGAAAGAAACAATCTTAGGACAATATGAAAACAACAAGGCTTTTGTTCATATTGGAAATGAGTGTGGGACATGTTAATAGAGATAAGAGGATTTTCCAAGATGTGACTAAGAGAAAGAGATGGAGAAAGCTAAAAGCCTTAGAGCTTGGCGTCTCCTATAGTTGCTTGCGACCAAGAAAACGGAATCTTTCCGCCGAAACCACTGGACTGGAGCCGCAAAACCTATAAATGGTACATGGGGCAATTTCCTATAATTTAATGTCCTGCTTCCACTGCGGAAAATGGGAAAACATGGGTAAATATAGTCAAGAGAAGCGGCGGGTAGCCGATCGTCCCGTGTTTCTCGGAGAACGAGTCAATCGGACGGATTTAATACTACAAAACCACTAGTATCTCCTTTTCTGTAGATATCTCGAGAATCTAAAAGGAAGGGAAAAATTGCCATTTCTGAAAATTTAAAACTCTGCTCTTCCCTGCCTTACAAGCTTGGAAACACTCACTTATTATTACATTCAAGAGAACATTTCAAAATAGCAGAAAAATAAACCAGATGCGAGATTTTAACGGTAGTTCCATCTTCTTAGAGAAAGTTCCCGTCCCACTTTCTCCACTCCCCTTCATAATGCACGTGCATTCCTACAAGGAAGGCTGGAGAAAGCATGCATAGATTTAGCACAGCGGAAGAGTGGAGAGTTGATGGGAGGGATGGAGCCTGCTTGGCTGGGATTGAGCAATTTGGAGAGGCGAGGATAATGGATGATATTAAGTTTGTCGAGGTGAAATTCAAAAGGAAAGGAGGCGCGACAAGCAGAGAAGAAAGTTACTTTCTGCCCTTCACACACACTTTCTCTCTGTCTCTAACGAGCATGGAGCGGAAGCCAGAGTCAAAAAACAAGTACGGAAGGAAGGAAAACTAGCGTAAACCTCAGCCGGGTATTGTAAAAAGTGTAAAAACTCTACGCTTGTTTATAGGAAGCGGAAAAAATAACTACTCACTGCCAGTTGACAAGAGAAGAGAATGAGTTTCTTTGGGATACGGGGAAGAAAAAAAATGGAAGGATGGCTGGATGAAAATTGTAAAAAATCCAACATGGACCAGCAAGCCAGCTTCTATACAAAGTTACTAGGTTGTGTTGCAAGGGTTTGTGATTGATTAGATGCCATTACTGCCATTCGCAAGTGTGTGTGTGTGGGGGAGAATAGCGGGTGATACAGTTGCCTCTCAACAACTTACGTAAGGGAAGAGGGCAAGTCAAGTTAAGTAAAAGCTTGATGAAAAACTGTAAAGGAGCCGAAATAAGCTTTCCTTAAGCTTCCTTCCTCATCTTCCAGCTGAAAGGGGGTCTAAATTACGAGCATCTGATTCCATACATTGCGAAGCTAATTCAGGCAGAGATTCTCCTCCTCCTTCCCTTGCTAAAGCTACTGCATGTCCTCTTTTAATTATTCTTAGTTGATTGAATAGTGGGAGAAGGAGGGGTGGATGATGGTGATGTCGAGCCAAGAAATTATTAGTTGATTAGCTTCACTCTATGCTCAAAGCGTGACTGCCTGTCCACCAGAAGACTCTCCAGGAGGAAGAAGTAGTGGGAAGCCTTCTGTAAGGCTAAGGCATAGATGTAAGAGCATCCATGTAGTTTTTTGTCGCCATTAGGGCACTGTCAAGCCTAGATTGAAATCACTTTATTGGGGAGCAGCTGGATTATTCCTTGCTTGATTCATGCATCCAATGCAATCCAGTCGTCTCCCTTCCAAATATACAGAGAGGCCAAAGACATTTCTGCTCAGCACTTAGCAACTCCCTCTGTGAAAGAATCCTAATGAAATAATCAACTGATAATTTGATACGCTTGACGCACGTGGATAAAAACTAGGATGAATGGCCCTGTTGATTTCTTTCTCTAATTTATGGGGTGAGAGAGGACGGGAAGGGGGAAGGACAATATGGTATGATAAATTGGGTCTTTTCATTGTTTTTAAAAGGTGATTTAATTTAAGAGGGAGACGAAGAAGAGCGGCGGGTGAGAGAGAGAAGGAACGGCATATAGCAGCCCTTTTCCCTGCTTCTTCTCCTTTCGGAAAAGGAAAAATTCAAGAGTTGAAGAAAAAATGTATACATTTTCCAAGAGAAAGCAACATTTGTCAAAGAGGACGTTGTTTGTCGCCAAGTGGGAAGCGAGAAGCGGCGAAGGTATTTTTAGCAAACGCTGTTCCTTCCCAGCACAAACTTGTCTTGTTTACCTTCTCATCATGGATTCGGGAGACTAACCGCTTGCTTCGTAGAAGTCTCCCTACTACTTCCTCCTTCTTGGCTACAACAACAACGAGGGAATTTTTTAGGAATATCCTGGTATTGGTCCTAGTGAATAATATTTGCAAACTTTATGTGTACTTTCTCTGCAAAATGTGGCCAGTGCAGCGTGCAGCCCAAAGGGCAGACCTAATACATTTACATTTACATCCCCAAAAACCTTTCACCTTTCCCTATTGAGTAGGGGCCCTATTGAGAAAGGTGTATAAGGTATTATAAATAGGGAATTTATTGAATTATTGATTCCGTCTACGAGTCTTTTGGCGGTAAAATTACATTTTCCTTTGGATGATATTGAGGAGGAGGCGGGTATTTTCGGGGCGATTATAAAGGCAGACTTGTCCACTCTGACGGACTAATTAACGGAGATAATAGGGTCGTTAGGGAGTTATATGTGTCGGAAGGGTTGAGTAGGACATTTTACTCCGCCTACTGCCACAATTCCCATTAAATATGGTATGCGAGCACTTGGCTACATATTTCCAAATATATCCCAATTTAAATACAAATCCCTCACAACCTTTCGCCAGGCATTTAACCTGTCCTTCATCTCTAACTACTTTCACTCCCTGCAAACTGCCTGGAATGGCTTTCTCTCTCAGTCTCAACCTGTTACACGCTCATGCGGCAAGAAGAATAAGCTAGGGTTGTCCGGATGTTTTTAAAACATGGACATTTGTAGTAGTAATGTTATATATGTCTTGGAAAACGTTCAAAGGTACTAGACATAGGAGCACATTTTGTGAAATATTATTTGTAGATGCTAAAAGGGAGGACGGCGGGTTGTGCATGTGGGTGCGTTAAGCCAAAAGATGTACGTTTAAATTACAGGTTTAAGTACTCGTTAATACTTTTAAGGAATATAATGGGAAGCTGTAGACTGAGGAAAGAATGGCGCGCCGTGCATGAAATATTTATATGTATTTTGTTATTTTTCATAGTATATGCTGTTGTGACAGTGTGTGTAATCGTAGGCAGGTGTGTGCTTATGCCTCGTAAACTCTGTTCTCATGCATGCGTGTGTTGTCTGTTTGGTGCGCTGGAATAGACAGAAGACAGTGCTCCAAAGAGATAGAATCTCCAGTACGTCACCTAACGCACATTTCTCCCGGGTAATCTTGAATTTATACCCTAATGGACCTGGACTAGAACAAGAATCCGCGTCGGATTTAATCAACTTACTTGTTTTCAAGTCTTTGGATCCTCCACCACTACAAATAACCATGATAGCGAGCAATGTAACTTTCTCTTCTTCTCAGGCTGTCCTCAACACGCATCACTTAACATTTTCTCTGCCCGCTTTCACTAGCAGCAGTACGTTCAAAGGGGCAAGGTAATCCTAAGGGGTTAAACAGTTACAGAACTACAGGTGGTAATTGATTAAAATAATCAAACTTGTTATTTATCCCTAAATCTACTCTGGAATTATTTGTCGTTGATTCAGCTCTATGCAGCCCTTTTCCGATTCATGGCAACCATTGGCCTCATCATATCCAAACACACAATCACAAAAGTATTTCACTTTACGCAGCAGCAACAATGTTTTTCGTTACACGCACTGTTCACTTATCCAGATTTCAACCTTTCTTGCAACCTGTTCTTGGCGCTTTTGCACAAGGGTTCATCACACCTGCTAACGATATAGTATTTCTTAAGGTAAAACTTCAAAAGGTCATGTTCGAGGGGAAATGGGAGACTGATTTGAACACTTGCTACTTCTACAGGGGGATAAGGAACTTGTTCTGGCTTCTGATCGGAGAGGAGGTAGGAGGACTGATGAGTTTTAAGTGGAGTCTGGCTGAGGGTAGCGGAAGTTGGAGGATTAAGTTGATATTTTGCTCCTTCGCCACCGGCCAAGACGGATAGGACTTGTGCAAGTTGATGGTTAAGTAAGTTGGAAGATTGATGGAGCGTGGAAAGTAGATGTGATTGAAGGCGTAGGAATAATTACGAATGTAAGTTGTCGGAGTTGTATGGAGTTGAACGCTTGCGGATCTGGAGGGTAGAATGTTGAAAAGATTTCACATCATAAGCCTCCGAAGGAAATGTGTCAGGGAGTATTCATCCCGGGCTATTTGATGCCCCTGACCTGGAGACTTTTGCTTGATTGATGATGACAATGGATCGGCGTAGTATACAACAAGTTTGCTCTCCTCTATTCCATGTCTTAAGGAGGATCTGGCAGAGTTATTCACTTATCCAATTTCTATGCAACGTCTCTACTTTATGGTTAGCAAGTGTGAAGGGGATTTTTCTCCAGCATCCACAATGACTCTTCTGGTGAAAGATTATCAATCTTGGTCGTGACTTTTAGGACTTGGCTACAGGATAAGAAGGAATGAGGGAGGAGGCTGCTAACTACTAGACAAGTCTCTGCAAGTTCCGTATTTTTTCATGGAAAAATCAAAGAAAATCCCTTGAACCAGTCTGGTATATCACTAAGGCTGGTGACACTTGTATGATGACTCGATATTTGTCCGAAGAAGGATCACAATCACGAAAATGTTCACTCCAAGAAATCCCTGATTGGTTTTCCTTCAGACACTGCCACCGTCTTTTCTCCTATTTACTCTCACAATAAATCCTTGAAAAACTCTGTCTGGAAAAGAAATTTCGTTGACATTAGCAATGGATTCAAAGATTTTCTGAATTGTCACAAAAACTGCGGAAATGATGTTGACTCAGGATGAGCTTTTAAGAGAAAGTATGGTGACATTTCGCAAAATGTATGCGATAAATTTTTTAAAAAATCCGTAATCTTGGAACACCCCGGTGTGGGCCGGGTAGGCAAGAAAATTTTCACTGTCACTTTTTCGGCGAATCCCTTGAACAAACTCCTACTGATCTGTACTGCTCGAGCAACTAACGAAGACTGAAGAGAAGTGAGGGTAGGAATTGTGGATAGGATCAGTTGTGTCGTAGGAATGATAGGGAGCGATGGGGAAACGTTGACTCTCATTCAAGTTCACGCTCTTTCCATTGCGTTAGTGCACTAGAGAGCGAGTAGCTACTCCTTCCAGTATTCTGCGGTACTGTTCCAGTAGCACAAGCCACGAGCACAGAGCATGGAGAGTCTTCCAGGCATCCGTGCCACTGTGCTTTGCTGGCTGTATGCCTGGAAGAAAGGGAGGGAGGGGGAGGGAGGATGCATGGGAAATACTGGAGGATTGTAATGGGAGGACTCTCCATCCAGCGGCATACGTATGCGTATAGGGCTCTCTTTGGGAATAACTGTATTGAGTGCGTATGTTTTCAGCCTGGACTCCCCCCATCCCTTGCAGCATGCGGATCTGACGGAGTGAGTAAAATCCGAAAAGGCATAACTTTAACCTACGTAAACGTTGTACGTACTTTTGTAGCAGGCAAAGGAACAAGGTTCTCTTGTCGGGATTCTGTCTCAACCGGAGCAAATAAATGTGGACGCTATTCCGTTCTTACCCGGAATTTCCGTATCCTATTTTTGTTGGTCAGTGAGCAAGGATTAGGTTGAGCGGTGGTGTGGCCAGTTATGATACACGGGTTTGCTCGGGCCCTGGATGTGTTGATAGTTTAATTTCCTCGCTTCCGTCGTAATTAGCTTTAAACTCTTCTCGACTTGTTACCCTAGCTCCCGGCTGCCCTTACACATTTCCTACCAATCAATTTTGTTGGTCTAGCAATTACTACGGCTCAAACATAATTAAATAATGCAAAGGATGGAAAACTAGTGGGGCTGAAATTTTGATGGTTTCATACAGTCTCAACCACTGCGCAATTATTCCGTTTACCCCAAGCTTCTGGGCTCTGTTATTTCCTCCGCGTTAAACAAATAATAACGCTGTTTTCAACACGGCTGGATTCTTTCGTCTGTAATTATCAAACTTACAACCTGCCATGCCAGGGAGCTGGAATTTGCAACGGTTCTGGAAACGTGGCGAACATGGCGAATCCCAATATTTGCAACTACTTTCTGCGCAAATTTAGAATTTGCCTTAGGATTAACCTCATTTTCATTACTGTATGAATTTGCGGAATTGTAATCTCAGGGAAATGCTTGTCAATTCAGCTTTAAATTTTATAAAATAGTAAATGAATCCTATAGAAACGGCGGATACTCAAATTCTGCGTAGGTGTATGTAAGGGAAGGTTCCGAGTTGAATGAAGGAAGGAAGGCAAGGTAAATGACTATAGGATTTGATGGAGGGACTAGAAAAGAGTTTGCTGGGCCAATCTCGGTTCAAAGTTCAACCGAGTAGCGAAATGTGATTTATCTAAGTGAACAAGTGGAATAATTCATGGGATTTTTTATGAGTGAATTCCAGGGAATGAGGAGCAGACTGGGAGCATTAGCGTAGTTTTGTATCCCATCCATACTCGACCCTTCAATAGTCCATGTCTTTTCTTTGACGTTTCCTAAATTTCATCGACGTTCCACCACCGTCTTGCCTTCCCACCTCACCTCACCTCCCCTCGCTTAGCCTGAAATGCTATTAGGTTTATGCATGCGACTCGGTATCGATTGAAAATGAATATTTCATGAATTTTCTTAAAAAGTTTGCTAAACTTGGCAAACAACTCTCTCTCTCCTTCTGCCAACTCACTCTTATTTCTTCCTTCCTCTTGTCATCTTGGTCGCGTCCTCCTCTCTGTAGCGTATAACATGCATGCGTAAAGAAAAATCAAAACATTTTCGAATCAAAACTTTGTTTCTACTTTAACTACACCCATACAGTATGGAGAAGAGCGGAGAAAGTATGGGCCATACTTTCTCCGCTCTTACGGGCTTAAGAACCCGGGAAATCTTTCTCAAACTCATCCGCAATGCTACGACTCTTTGATCTTAACTTGGATTTGAGTGATGCACCAAGGTTTCCATAAACATACACAGGTCAAACTTTTGTGAGAGATGCAAAGTATTTTACTCTCCTCGGAGGACTTGTATTGCCACCTCTCCAGCTGTCATCCAAGCCCTGGTTGGAAAAGCTTATGACGTAAATATAACCACGGGGGAGTATCTTACGCCATCATATTAGGATACATTAATATGATTTTAAAAGCATCTGCTTCAAGGTAGGAGGAAGAATATTGTTATATAAGTTGGGAACGGATGGCTGTAATGTAATTTCCTCATTTAGTTTTCTTGGATGCGTTAGCTTGAAGTTACAGCCTAATGAAATATTGGAATTGATGAATCAGAAATGCTGCAAGGTTAGCAAGAGTGGTGAAACACAATCAGTTAACTTTAGGTTAAGGTTGCATAATATTAATCGATCCTTTTTCTACAGTCGCTTTCTTCTTTGGTTGAGGATGTTGAGTCGAGTTTAAGGTTTTGTTTGGGAATGGTTTTAGTTTCTTGATTGATTGCTCTTCTGAATATAAGAGGTGAGTGTTGAGGAGCGGAAATTGAATAAAGCAACTTCATATGCTATACCAAGTATGCCTGGAAGGGGTTCACGGAAGAAAATGCTAAACTGTGCTTAAATTTTACAACAACGGAGAAAGTAGTTGCACAATGCCGGGAATTTGACAATAAAACTCTCCGTATAAGGGATTTAAAATTCTGCAATTACGAAAGGAAGGGCGGAATCCCTACTCTGTATTATTAAAGTAAATTGGCAATTGAAACAGCATACAAGACAAATCATTTATGAATGTTTGTAAAGGGTGGCGTGGGGGCCGGAAATTTGTATGAGTATAGTTGCTGGAAATATGATACCGTTTGAATTGAGGCAATCCAAATTAGTAAGTCAATGGAACGTTTTTTTTGGGAGGTCACTGCCAAGGCTTTTCTATATTGGATAGAACATGCAGGATTCCTGGAAATCCTTTCTCTAATGAATTGGTTGTAGTTGACGTGATGTGTGTAAGAGGATTGAGGGTGTGGAAGAGGAGGCATGCTTGAATAAATGGGATGAAATGAGTATTTAGAAGAGAGAGAAAGAGAGAGAGAGTGATTTTTAGATTCACACCTACACAGATTTCCCAGTTCGTTGAGAGAGCGTGAAATAGTGGGATGGATTTACACGTGTGTGTATTTGACATAATCATGTTCACCGTGTTGTAAAAGGATGGAGTGGACATCGGGCGGGACTGGAGGGGTTTGAAGATGTAGGGTTTTATACAAGATGGGTAAGCGGGTAAAAATCTATTGAAATTTTTAATAGATATAGAACCACTGAACCCGTGCACGCAACGCACACACTTACATAGACCCACACTCAATTTACCCGCATTCCGCCTTATACTCTTGTTCTTCTACACCCTTACCCGGTCTTTCTGAAATGCGGGGATTGAAGGGCAGTGCCGCCGCCGCCAGCAAACGGTTTTTTCTGAGGGTTGCTCTCAAAGCGAATCAAGGGATGAATAAAAACGCTCCCTCACTCCAGGGAACGTTTTCAGAAGGTAAGTGACAGGACTGTTGTGAAAATAAGTTTTGGCAAATAGAGTAAGTGTGACCGGGTTTTGTTCTGGCTGTTGTAGCAGACGGAAAGTTGGGACAAAACGTTTACAAACTACAAAACGCTTTTCCCTCCTTCTGCCTGCCCGCTATTCCAGAATCGGGGATAGCGAACTGTCAGATGTTGACGGCAGGATGCCCGGTCGGGCAGGAATAGGGTCGGATACAAGTGTTCATTCGAAAATTTGAGGAAGTTTTAGATCTGGTTGTAAATATGAAGAACCGAGTCACGAAGCCCGGGTAACAAAAGAGTCGGAGCCTGTGGTCTTCAGAGGAGTTGATACATAGCTGTCCAGGTTTTGTTCGGATGCACTAATTACATCGTCTCTTCGATGTGCTCCCTATTACCACTGCCTGGAAATGCAGTTTTTCCGGAAAATACTGGAGAATGCGTGTAACATATAGAGTAGAGTTACGAGTGACGGGAGAAGAGAGCGCCCTCTCACCAAAGAAAAAATACAATGTCAAGGATGAACTTAAGGGATTTTGACTTATATCTTCTTACTAATAAGTTTCACCCACGAATTTATGCATGTACTACTCAACTCAGTACTCGTGTATCCAAGGCTGACTGATGGCAACAACTTGACTGTATCAATGGTGTCTTTTGCGAATACATGGAAGTTTCGTTTCGGTACTAGGGTAAGTTTACATTTACAGGATAAGAAAAAGGTTGAGCTTGTCCGCAGGAAAAAGCTGTGCACAGGATGTGCGGATGGAGTGGATGGGATAAGATACGGGAATGATTCCGAAGAGGAAGTCCGTATGGGTTTGGGGAAGGGGGGATGATGAGGATGATGCTCCCATGTGTTTGCATTTGGTGAAAAAGCCCGTTAAATATGTGTTTGTTATGAGAAAAGATGCGGAGGGAGGGAGGAAGAGGAGGACAAGAGGGTAGTATTATTCTCGGGTGTCTCTGTATATTTGTCCATGCCCGTCAAAGAGGGTCTTTGGTTATAGATGTGGGGACGGATGAAGGAAACTTGCCTCTGGACCGCATATGAATGAGGAAAGAAATCAACTGTATACACTATGCTGTATAGGGACCGAAATCTTTGTAATTACTCTTCCGCGGAACGTATCCAAGTGAGAAGTGGCAGGGGAGGGTGGCGGCGGCGGGAGTTATTTGCCATATGCGACCCGAAACCACGACCACTATTACAACCCTCTGTTTTGACCTTGCTCCTTGTATCAAATGAGATCCCAAAACGAGGAAAATTACATAGGATTCATGTGCTCTGCCAGGCGCGTCAAAAAAATCCTCCTTCGCACTCCATCTCATTGTGTCTGTACTCGTAATAAGAAGATGCCATCCATGTCAACTCCAATAGCATGATTGCAACAGCTCTTCTGATTCTTTCTCAAATGACCTCATAGTTTGCATCTGCAAGATTTCTTGTAGCCAAAATTAATACCGTCATTCATGTCATGCCTTGGGAGATGCCTTGGGAGGAAAAACCGTGGAGTTACTTTGCAATGCTACCCTCAGCTACCAGTTGTATAGCGGACTCATGGCGGGAATTTATTAAATCAGGGCGGGCCTCAGACTGCAGTTTTGGTAATTTTGCAGAGCGGGCGGGTAGTTTAGTCACCTCGAAATTGCTTTCAGAGTCGTTCCGGCTTACGTCATGGATGTTGTTGATGAAATGAGCGCGTCGTGCGGACTCGTGAGCGCGTTTCATTCAAACATGAATGCGGGCGGGTATAGGTCGGTGGGACGGAGGGAAATATTTCTTTCATGCTATGATTAATTAAGGATGCAAAATATATGGAAAGTGTATAAAATGGGGTATTGGTTGGAATCTGTATTGTGTGTCCCTGATTGTGAATCAAGTCTCTTTGCGTAGCATGAAGCCATTAAGGCTGTTTTCGAGCTCCGCAAAATGTTGATTCTCTCTTGATCCACATGAAAGCCGGGTATTGAAGGACATTGAGTGCCCGCATTGTCCTCTCTTCCATCTAGGACTACAACAAACCGCCTCTTTCCTTCTTTCACTCGCTCTCGCTGTCCCATTCAAATCATTTGTGTTTACAAGAGAAAATTACGAAACGGTCAGCTTGTTTTCCCTGTAAATCTAGATTACAGAATTACGCAAACAAGAGGAAGCATATAGGGGAAACAAGGACAGGGATGTTGGCCGTATGTATCGCTGTCTCTCTTGAAATCCATTTCGCATCATCTCATGTCACCCTCTTCTTTTGTTACATTCCAATTACCCTATGACATATGGAGGAGGACTTGAGCGACTCCAGCCCTGCTCTCGAGCCCCAAAGGACAAAAACCTATTTTGGGGTAAATATTATCCATTGAGGTTTGTCCTACTGGACTGGAACAGACTTTTAATAAAAATCTGGTTTAACGGTTCATATTTCCGTTGACTGTATGGTGGAGCGGTTGCACATGATGTGAGGAGCATGGAGCTATAGGATACAAGTCATACAAGTGGGACGGGTTATGATTTGAAACGCCCGGGTAGTGCCACAGTTGGTCCTTGTTCCACCTAAGGGTCTAGGGTACGGGACGAGACTTGGTCCTAAACCAGGCGGTAGAACAATATTCCTGAAACGTGTAGACACACAAGACTGAAAATTTAAGTTTTGGAGGATTAGCCGCGGTAAATTTTCCGCTGACCTTTGAATTTGTATAATTTTAATAAATTTATATCATCCTCCTCCATGTTTGGTTTTGAGGATGGAGGGAGGAATAGGAGAGGATGAGAGTTAAAAGGCTGTGAAAGATGAGTGCTTTGAGTTGAAAGCACTAGGTATGACGAATCGGGGAGGTATTTTAACGCATGAAAATTTAATAATAATGCGATCATATGGAGGAAATACATGGAATATCTTGTACATAAGATGAGCTGGAAGGGGAAGGGCAGAGGCTGGAAAGTTGGAAGGTGCAGGTGTGTGTGGAAATGAGAGGGCAAAGAGGATTCCCCGACGACTCGGCTAGGGGGATGAGTTAGGGTAAAAGAAGAAGAATATTGCTTGTTATTAATATTTTATTCGATATGGTAATTGCTATTGTGTTGCTCGGTGGTAGACTGAATGGAAAGGGTGGACTCCCCGAAGGTACAAGGTGGGACTGGAGGGCCTGTGGGGTGAAAGGTGAAGCGTAAGGGACTCGTGTTATCCAGTAATTACGCCACTATATACATGTGCCCTTTGCTTTTAGCTCTGGCGATGTGATGTTGGAGGAGCTGGAAGTTGTGGTGAGGGTTGAAAGAGAGAATACAATAATATACAAATGCTTTCTCAATCCACCAAGGAACAAGGAAGGCGATAGAGGAGGTGAATAATGGAATTGAATGTGCGGAAGAATTGGATAAATAATTTTTATAGAGGGGTGGGCTGACTTGAGAAATGTGTGGCGCATTTCATCATAGCATATCCGTTCATTCTCTCCCTCCAAGAATTCACTTTATTACATTATGCTCTGCATCTCTGGAGAACTGGAAGGAGGCGGTTTGTCTAGTGGCTTCTCTACTCCTATTGTTGTCCTTCCGTGAAGCCATATCGCTTCAACCATATACCTTCTTCGGCTTTGAGGTTTTCTTTGGGTGTTGAGTGTTGAGACGAATCTTGTTTTATTTTTATTGTCTTTATGGATTGAAAAAGGTCGTTGGAGTGTTGAACATGTTGCAACATTGCGGATACACAGTGTAAACCGCACGCTTGCACTCTAGACTCAAGGCTAGACGACATTGCATAACTACAAACTACAACCGCATTTAATGGCAGACAGTGTGTATGTTGGCGGTGTAGTAGAGGAGATGATATAGAGTTTTCCGAAAGTATAGGGTTTGAGTAAAGATGATGAATAAGGAACGTGGGGCGGATTTTGTTAGTTCTAGTACTGTTGTGTGCAGTGTACGAATTCCCTGATGCCAGTTTGGATTTGAATTTTTAGCGAGTATTTTCCAGACGGCTTTCCCTCATCACCATATAGCGGAGTGGAGAGAAAGAGAGACGAAGGCGGTTGCTGATATTAGAGAATTGTCAAATATGATTTACATCTATGAACTCCCTTCCTCACCACCAGGGATGAATGAGGGAGGGATGAACAAAGTATTCTTTAATCTAATCTATTTGTCCAAACCAGATGCTCTTGTGTTCATCCTCCTCAGAGTCACTTCTCCCCGCCACCGTCCATCCGTCCGTCTCTATAAACCTTCCCCAGCTTTCATCGTTTCGTCCCGTTGAGCATGGACAGGGCGACTATGCGGTGCAGATTGTGCTGGAGATGGTTGAAGGATTCCCAGAGACACATATAGAGACCATTTCCTCGCCCGTCCTCCCATGGAATGATTCTGTCCATAATGCAATTGTTACAAGGGTGATACAAACCTAGTTAAAATTCCTCATGAGGGACCACCACCGCAGGAATATTTCCAGCCTTGTAAATATATGCACGCACATACAAGGACACAAGTAACCCCTTCTCAACTCAACGTGCATCCGTTTTACTTCCCCTCCTCTGGAAAATACAATGCGGATTCTTGGTCCAGAAAGAGAGTAGAACTTTGAATGAGTTGGAGGAGGATCTGCTATAAGATTGCTTTGAAGAAAGCTAAGGGCTTCTGGGTATAGCCGTAGTGTATGTCCTATGGAACAAGCCTTGAACGGACATGGACATACAGCTCTAGAGACATGTTATATACACAGAACATTTGGAGCAGACAAGCTGGATGGGATAGTTAAGAGAATTGAATGTGTGAAGAATGGGGGGAAGATGCTTAATGCAACTTGTTAAACAAATGCTAGGGAAAGCAAGGGAATAAAGTGTGTAGCTACTAATAAGAGAGAAAATGAGCTGTGGAGGAGGCAGAGTTTTATTTGCCGCCAAGGATTTGGCTTCTATTCACACAAGTCAAATGTAATTTAGCATTTTCTTGTCTTGTGTCGAGAAATGCATGGGATGCAGATGCACCCTCTGGCACTTGAGGGAGGTGGAGAGAGAGAAAGGACATGTATGCTCGTTAAGATAATTCTTGCCCCAGGGTATTTACTTACCCTCTTGCATTTCCTCCACAGCTAAAGCAATCCTAGAATCCGGCTTTGAGCTCCTCCTACTACGTACAAGAGAAAGCTATGGAGAAGTAATAGAAGGCGAGCGGGCGGGCGAGCTTGAGAAGCAGCTAGAGAAAGCTAGCTTTCACTTCCATGTCCTCCTCTCGGTATGCAGTGTAATTATAAGATGCGCTCATTCAAATTCAGCTCTCTTACCCACCAGTATCACAGGGCTGTTGAGCTGGTTTGGTTTAAGCCCTCTCTGGAGAAAGTTGTTGCAAGCATATTTGAGTAATCTAAAACATGGAGAAGTGGCATATTTAGTTGAACCCAATCTCATCAACTACTGCATATATTTATATACTCTTCCTCCTTGCTCACTCACAGTAGCGTGTTTCCCTCATTCCTTCCCATTAGTCGCCTCTATTGTTACACCTCCTTTTGCGTTAGCGCTATCTGTGAAAAGATCTCGTTCCTCATATGTAATGAGCATTGAACTAAAAAATTCATAACCCCTTTGTTCGAATATCCGGTAGGGGACTCATAATCTTGCTAGTTGCGGAGCTGTGCAGCTGTGTAGTTATGTAAATGTTGTAATTGCTTCACTACGTCAAAGCTATCCAATCCACAGCTAAACTAATATGTGAAATTTTTAAAAAAAACTACATACTCCTATCTATCTGCCTGTCTTGTCCGCTAAGTATTCTACTATTATTAGTGTATGGGAGAAGAGAAAGCCGCTTCTAGTAGATTTACAGATTAAATGAAGAAAGCTTGCATGTTTGTCCTCGTCTAATATAGCTTATTAATGAGCATATATATAAATTTTTTGAGAATTATAATGAGGAATATCCTAAGGAAATCTAAGGCAAAGTTTCTCGAGTTAAGGCTTTTCCCCTCCTCGCTCTTGCTGCGGTTATCCGTGGAAGATCTAAGGAATATGGAGGAAGAATGTGTCGGAATAAAAATACAAGCTTTGTAACAACAACAACTTTATCCTATCGTAACCACCACATCAAAGACGTTAAGGATGAGCTCCTATGAGATTTAGCTTGTTAGCCTCTTGTGTATTTTGCGGGCGTGTGGGTTTATGGAGGCAGGCTCTGGATGTGGTTCTAAACTTTGCTCCAATGTCATACGGTGATGACGGAGCTAAAGTTTCTATTGGATTTGCACGTGCATAAGGAAAAGAAACAAGTTTATGGAGCATCCGCCTCAACAGCGTCCTACTGTTTATCATGAGGAGAATTGGGGGAGGGGATAGGTGAGAGTTTGTTGTTGTAAACGAGAAAGATAAAGAGTGGGTATACATGGAAGGGATTGTGGGAAGAGTTGGTTTGGATGGAGAAGAAGGGTGGAAGGATGAGATGTTTTAGTGAAGTAGATGAGAGAATATTAAGTTACTAGGATTCATTAGGGAGAAAGCATTGGCAAGTTTTAGTTATCAAAATGTCATTGTGGTGAGGACTACTCAAGACAGGGACTTGGGCTGGGTGGAATAAACTAAAGAGAAAACAAGTTGGGAAGTTGATGAATGATCAACTTTTCCCACACACACATTCTCTTCCTCTCCAGCCTGCCAGTCCGTCTTGTCTTCTCGTCCCACCAGCCACTCAGCCACCATTGGTGATAATCTAGGAAAAGCGAGATATAGTTGCTACTAAATGAATGGAAAAACTATTGAATGTCATCTTTGGGATGAAAGGAGCAAGAGGCGTGATGGAAGGGAGGACGAGGGAGAGAGAAAGTAGAGAAACCAAGCATGCGGCTCAAATTAACTTGTCCAAGTAAATCCTCTGTTTTAGATTCGGGAGAAAGTATAGGAGGAAGAAAGTTCCGTGAAAGTCTTTCAAAATTCTTCTTCTCAATGTCTCTCATGTTGTATTCAACAAGGTCCAGTAATTTTCTCTTCCCAGAATCACCGCCCCAGTTTAGTCATCTTTTCCACAAGCATTAAATCCACCCGCTAAAGGGTCACCGCTGACCTGCTTCTCCCCGGCTAAAATTACTATTCCATCCCAAAGAGATGCCTTATAGTTGCCTAGTAAACAGAGGGAGGGACGTGCTACATACGAAGATGATTAGAATTGTGATTTTAGCGGGTAAATATAGGGAAAGTGTCCTATTTTCACCGTCCGCGGACCAACACCAGCAGACGCTGTTTTGTCTTTTGGGCCGATTGTGAAAGATTTATGTGAAAATCTTTTGGTTTGACGTGAATTTGTAGTACAGTTGGGTTGTACTACTACTGGACTGGGAGGAAGAAGTGATTAGCTTAATCTACAAGGGACGCGCATCCAGAAGGGAGGCACGTAGTCTGGTGTGAAGGGCCATAAAAGGGTAATATGGGAAGGTAAGGTGGTTGTTGTTCAGATTTGAGGACAAAAGAATTAGAGCCAATATTGACTGACCAATCCAAGGGGAAGGATGATTGTGGTTCAAGTTAAGTTGGTTTCGGCGAGGAGTAAGAAACTGAAAGTTGACTGCCCAACTTTATATACCAAATGCGTCGAGGAATACGTTAGGCTTTAAGCTCTTCTACACACTGCACGACTTTCACACAGGTTTTCATTCAGTGTAGGGCTTACTATGAGTGACTGTGTCAGATCAGTACATAGAGGAGGTAAGTGATGGAAAACGTTAATAGGATGATAGGATAGGAATTCTAACTGTGTGTGCGACACGGAAAGCTTGTTTAACAAACAGAGGGCTGGGGCTGGACATGAGGATTTTCCTCAAAAAGATGGCGTTTTGAAGGGCTGGAAAATGAAGGAAAATGTGATTGTTAGTGAGGGCGGGAGGAGGGAGCGGAGAAAATATTTATAATGTGTGTGCGGAATTTCATAGTTTTGCCATTTTTATGAGTTAGGCGAGGGAGGGAAAGCATGTAGAAAGTATATAAGCAAGGGAGGAGAAGCCGGCAGTAAAATCCGTGAGGACAGAGTCCTGGATGGATGTTTGACAGTACTATTTGAAAAATTCCAAATTGTCTGCTTGCCTGTACTTGAAACGTATGGAGCTTCCCTCATACTTTGAAAAGGTTCTGGGACTTGGAGTTGAAGGATGGAAATAGCTAAAGTAGGAATGGGAATTTGGAAAAAAGTTTTCAAGACTTTTTGGGTAATCGAGTTAGGTGGGAGGAGAGGAGAGTTACGAGATGTGGACTGGAATGATGTCCTTGTAAAATGAGGAATAAAATGTTGGAGTAAATAGGGGTTCGTGCCCAAGTGAGGAAATGTGAAGATTTGTAAGCTTCGCCCTGGCTTGAGTCTCAAAGTGCCCAGATTCCCTCCACACGCTATACTTCACTTGTCTTCTTTAGCAAGCTTTTATCGGAGCTTAACGGAATTTTCAATGTTTCAAACTGAGAGGAGAAAAGCCGTCCCTTAGCTCTACACCAAAATCCCACACCGACACCCTTCAGCTCTATAGCTCAAACCCAAGGAAAGCAGCAACCACTTATTTGTGTAACCATCTTCTCACAATCCATTTCACGCTTTATATATTCCTCTCTTCGAGGTATTTCTGAAATGAATTCACAACCTGATCGGTTTTCCGCAAAAGTAAATACATCCCGGTAAAACGGTGGCTTCTCCACTGGTTTTTTATTTCAACTTAATAGGTACGAGCAAGTGTGGAGTGGTGGCGGAGTAAGTAAATATGGAGGAAGGAAAGCGGAAGGAGTTGAGGGAGGCATTTAGTTTTTATTCGATATTTTTCCCTCTGTTTTCTTAACTTAAATCTAAATTTTTTGATGGACTCTTCTTCCCTCCCTGAACTTTTAGAAACCTGCTCCTCCTACTTCCTTCAAACCACTTTGCTTACTTAGGAATCTGAGAATGGGAGTAGGAGAAGAGCGGTTTTGCTATTGCTCTTCCGCGTAGATGTCGTAATAGCTCTAAAGATCCTTAAAGCCGAGAGGGTGGTGGTGGTTAGAATTTAAAGCTAAAATAATAGCGAGGTGATGATGAGAGTCTGTTTATGGCTGAATGTTATTTATCTTGCGAATAGTCCGTTGGAAATAGATATTGTGCCTTCCTAAGGTTATTTTTCTAGGCTTTAGCAATCCTGGATGGTGGTGGGAAGAAGAGGATGATGAAGAAGGGGAGGAGGGGATGGATTGATGATGAGAACTGTAATGATGGTTCTGGTGATAGGCTCGAGTAGGTATTCAACCGAGTCGTTAGCTCTCTCAAGAGCGGGTATTAGTATAAATTCAATGATGTGATACAAGTGGGAATTCATGCTTACGCATTAATAAGTCCTCCACTTTAGGTGTCCAAATTGATTCTGGCAAAAAAACTGTCATTTTCCCTCCTTATATGCATTCCCCCGAGCTAGCTAAATATACACTTGGTGCAAGCGTAGCTGTAAGCAAAAACTCTCAGAAAGCATCTTTTAATTTAATTGTGCGATAAAGATAAACCCTTGTCTGGTTATGAGATATTTGCTTCTTGAAACTTAAAATTCAGAGGTTCTACCCGGGAATTTTCCTGAATTTCATCCTTGTATACGGCACAAGTTGTGTGGTAAATATGCGTCGTGCTTGTTTGTTGAAATAGTGGGGAAAAGCTATTTAAATTCCTTCCTCTAAACAGCTCGGCTCGGCGGTGATATTTAGATCCGAAATTGATTTAAAACGTTTCTTAAATTCTTACCTTGGGCCCTCTCTCCGTGTCTGAATCAGTGCCATTTATAAGCTTTTGTAGCTTTTTAATGGATAAGATAGGTTCATCATGCCTTTTGTCTAGCTCAGCACTAATATGAAGCCTAATGTGTACCCGACTCGTAATGAATGTAGTATTAATTAACATTTTCGGAGCTCCTTTCAACTATTAATTCTAGCACCACGAAATTTTCAAAAAAAAAGTGTCAATGTTTTTCAGTTTAATGCCACATGTCTAAATTATACACACTCATACGTTCAGACGTTTTAACCATTTTAAGTTTTTTGGGCAGTATTTGGACAGTTTAGGGGATATGGAATTCTTTCAAGCATACCAATTTTTAATAAGGTTGTTTCGCTAGTTCAGTGCAGTCATACGGATTTCCCTGAAAGTAACATATGGACAATAAAGAAGCGGGAGCACGTAACGTGGACATGAAGGGTCATGGGAAACATGAGAGCTGACACTACAGAAATTGACCGGGAGAAAGCACCCGCTTCAAGCAAGCAAGAACAGGAATACTTTCTAGCTATGGTTTACGGCATCCAAAGTATGACTTGTGACGTGACAGAAACGTTTGGTTGATATAAAAATAAGAATACGGAGGAAAAGTAGCCTGTCCATGGAAAAAGTAGGTTGAGAACATAAATTCATTGTGTGTAATGGAAGAGGGTAGGGGGGGGGAGAAGTTAAGTTATTCTCCAACTTTCTGTATTCACGTGGGGAGGGTCGATAGAGGCGGCGGGGAGGAGAGACGTAGTTTTCAAAGCGAAGGAACATGTTCCGTTGGTTAGAATCTCTTGATTGTGGTGGTGGAATAGAATACTGTAGGTAGCTCCTCCAGGACTGTACGGCCTTACTATGTAGAAACGTCGGTGTAGACAAACGGATTCACATTTATAATAAACTACCCACGCTACATTAACCATCATAATCGTTTGTCATTGCAAAGTTTTTTGGGTGGGAGCGTTTTGCAAAGAAGAAGTTAAGGAAGGAAGGAAAGAGCTCCTACCGAGTGCGGGTAGGAGGGAAAGGACATGTGCGTAACTTTTGCCTTTCTCCATGCTTCTCAGTACCAGGAGGACATTAAGGTTGGGAGGAGAGTTGTAAAGCAAGATTTTCTCATGTCAGCATACTAAAAGCAAGGAACCACCTCTTTGGAGTACTAGAACTAGAGCACGGAGAAACTGAGATATACTCGGAGCGAACTGGGTGGTGGAGCAGACATTTAAGAAGTTATATATTTCTTGTCATCAAAGCTGTACACGTGTAAGATTTTCGTTCGAAATTATTATTCTTTCATACCATGTCACCAACATCTCACACCACATTAAATGTACTTGAATTATTCAGAACGGAAAACGTACGGGAAGGAATGGTCATGTGTGATTCCTTGCTTAAGTTTATTTTTCGTCTCGTTTGTCCGACCGGAGTACCCG
The DNA here is from genome assembly GCA_906901655.1 of Sminthurides aquaticus. NCBI lineage: Eukaryota > Metazoa > Arthropoda > Collembola > Symphypleona > Sminthurididae > Sminthurides > Sminthurides aquaticus. The sequence continues at coordinate 4,458,179 of CAJQTT010000001.1, forward strand.
CGTTTCATAACGGGATTTAGGGCTCTAGTACATTGATTGCTCAAATATACTGAAGGCTATAGTAGCTAAACAAGTAATTTAAATACACATCGTATGCATATTCAAGCACTTCGGTCGCTATCGGATCCGGATAAGTTATCCGGGATAACTCCTCGTTAATTTCAGCGCGGCGCTTTGTTTTGCAAAGCCTCGCAAACTATAAAGCGCAGCAATTACATGAATATGATTGTTGTACAGCATTTGTGTATAAGCTATTTATTTTCTGTCGAATAAACCTGAGACTACTAATGAAACGTACTGTGACACAAATATCCCTTAAGCACATCCTTCGGCATTTCTGACGTATCGTGTAAATATATACATGGGTGCTTGGAGAATATCCTCCATTTCCCATTCCCCAGTCTCATTTACTATGCGAAAATCCTGGCGCAGGGATTTATTCCTGAACTTAATGAGAAGCGATAAGGGAGGAGGGTTAGAGGATAGAGATAATGTGAGCGGCTTTATTACAGAATACTTTACAAGCTCTGGCAGAGACGACAGAGTTAAGAAAGGTAACAAAGTACAAGACGGATTTACTTACACGGGGGCTAAAATCCGGGAGTAGATGGGAAATATAGGACATAGAATGGAATAGGATTGTGTTTTGTGGCTGTTATTCCAAGGGAATCCTTGAGTATTTCCTTGCCAGCCAAGCCACCAATCCCGTAGGACATTAAGGTGGTCGGAATAAGGTTGATGTGTTGAGACGGATAATGATAATGACATTGTGAAATGTGAGAAGGTGTATAAGACAGAGTGTTATTGGTTTTGTGAGTGATGGGATTTGTTTGCTACATTCCTCAACTGTGTTTTATAGGGAAATGATATAGTTTCCTCCGAAGATGATGAAATGAGTGTGGGGAAGATTAAGCCTGAATATTTAGTAGCTTTTCCCTTGGTCGGGAAGGATAAAGTGTGTGAGCGAGGACTGCGGGCGGGTTGCCTTGTTATACTGGCTGCCCTTGTTCTGTGGACACGGGAAAATAAGGAATAGGTGGTGTGTGTGTGCAGTGTACAAAGGGTAATGCAGGATGGGAGGACTCGGGAATATTGTGGATGAGAATAATCCTCTCAAATCCGGCTATTGAGGTAGAATGAACAAAGCAAACTAAAGACGAAGGTAGTAAAGTAGTATCACGGTAGTTCAAAATTCGGTTTCTGTACTTAGCCGGATGATTGATACCCTCACATCTTTAGCTTGATGAATAGAACAAGGTCTGGGCTGGAGTAGAAATGGCTAGTTTGTTCTCTTCTTATATGGAGAAATTCTGAATCTGGGTTTTGTGTCGGGCTGTCGGGCATCCCGAAAAAGACGCCGGGGTTATTATCGTTAGGGTGACAGAGAATAGAAAGGAGGATAGGAGGGAGGATAGGAGGGAGGGCCTGAGGAAGAAGAGCTATGATGAGCATGTGTGGTATATGCTTTGTGAATGGATGTAGTTAAAGTAATTTTCACGTGAAATAATCTCATGTTTGTTATTCAGGAAGCATCTATCATATTCTTCCAACATGAATCCATCCTCTTCATCCATACAAACATAATCTCCGGACACGGAGGAGAACTTGTATTCCTTGTAGTACTACTACACAACTACAACCATACACTCGAAGCAAATCCGTGATACAAAATTCTACGGTAAGATCACGTCAGGCTGTTGGATATTGACTAAGGCTGCCACAAGCTGTCACATTGTAGAGAAAATCGTGTACATATACATACCTCGAGAAAAATTTGATTTCAGAGTAGCACTCAGAGAAATCTACTTTCTCTTTGGCTTACGTGTACATATTTAGAGCTTCCGTTGCTGTTGTTGATCCGATTGTGAAAGTTAGAGGGGGGAATATTCGTGTAAAAGTTTAGAAAGAGGTTTTGGATACGGACAAGATTCAAATTCAAAGTAAATAAATCTGTGTGGGATATGTAATAGGGATGCGTTCCTCCCTGCACAGCCGGATCCCGTTTTCGGGTTTTAAAGAAACGTATGAGTTAATTTACGCTGCAATCCATGGGCTAAGGCTTGCTACCTTTAAGATTGCTCTTGTTGAGTAAACAAGATGCATAAGTACATTCCCTGGAGAATGTAGTTTAATTTTTTTCGAATCTGATCTCCTTCCTTCCAGTCCAGGCGGGTTAAGTATGAGACGGAGCCCGGCCGGATGTCTTACCCGGATGCCTCTTTTTGGTGTCTTGGTGATGCATTTACATACATGTATGATACATGTATCCCAATATTTTAAGAGGAGAATATTTAAGAGAGAAAATAAGTTCATGAGGTTGAGTGAGAGAGAGAGGAGGAGTGAAGAGAAATATAAAGTTTTAATGTTCCGTGGAAGCTACTTACAAATTACCTTAGGAAAGCTGGAAATTGTCCTGGATTTACTTCTCTGATAAATGTTCTTGTAAATTCCCTCTGTTTTTTACTACCCATTTTCCCAAGTATTTTGCATATAAGATATATAAAGGACCCGTGCTTATTTTCATCCGCTTTTTTCTCCTCCTCCTACTCCTCGTCCTTCCCACCTACATTTCCTTCTAGAGAAAGAAGGATACTTCTGTAACAACTTCCGAATACCCTATGCGAATATACTACAGTGCATCTAAGTACCATCTTTTCTGGAGAAGAACGTTTTTCTCTGTCCTGTATTCCGCCGGCCAACTAGAATAAAAGTATAAGCGGGTTTGTGAAAGACTGATGTAAAAAAAGTTCGGGGCAGAGCTTGCCGGAGCTCATGATGGTAAAGGATTTTGTGTGGCAGGGATTTTTTAGGAAAAGTTGCAGGAGAATAAAGCAGAAACGCTTTTCCTTTTCTGTCATGTGGAGGAAGAAGTAGAGAAATGTAAGAAAAGAAAAGTAGGAGCATCTATAAGGAAGAAGGGGATAAAAATGAAGAGAATTAGAGGATTTACATTATAAGACGCCGTCTTGGACGAGTTAGTCTTGGAGTTTCTAGGAAGAATCCTTAGAAAAGAAGACGGCGTTAAGAGAGGTAGAAGAGGAGGATGATGGTTTAGTTTAGTTACGGTGTAGTGTGAGCATTGAAGCGTAGCATTAGAGGAGGGCAAGTACAAGTTGAGGCTGAGATTCATTGGATGAGATTAGTAGGAGCATATTTTAGGAAGAGATTTGTTGTGGAGTAGTGAAATAGTGAAATGATACGGAATTTGTGTTGTGTATAGTTGGCTGAGAATGGAGGTGATGTGGGGGGAGATAAAAATTTATTGGATGTCGTCTTCTACGGGAAATTACTGTTCCTAATCCCGTGTAAACTTTTCCCCAAAACTTTTTCCTATGGTTATGATCACGATTAGTATTAATATTCCCTAATGATCACGTTGTGGGTAGTTCTGGAGAGTGAGACACGTGCAAGGGCCGGGTAACTCTGTCGTGTAGTTATTAAGGGAGGGAAATGACATGATAATGGGAAGTGGTGGTGCAGAATTCTCTTCCGCTACAAAACCTCCCACTACTTTACAATGTCACCCACTGAAATCTCTTCTCCTTCCTTCTCATGTGCACACATTTTCCTCTGAACTTTTTTCTAGGGCAAATGCTTTATTACAACAATCTTATTTAAAAACTCATCCCCTTTTTTCTAGTAACCTTTCACCTCTTGATCTTTTTTTATAAGATTTAAAGCTCTCTTTCACTACTCATCATTATTTATATTCATCTTGTACCCATCCTCATTAAATCTGAATTATCCTTGAATGGTATTAGGAATTTTGCTGAAATTTGACAAATATGTAAACCAATATCGGAGTAAATTTTTAAACTTAGTCTTTGGTCTTGTCGTTTGTAACTTTCTGGGCTTTTCTGGTTCTAAGCCATGTTGTATATGGCCGGCCGGATCCATACAATCAATAATGAGTATTGTCACTTGGAAAATTAGAGTGAAATTAATCGATTTTATCAGGACGACATAACAAGGAAGGGCTACATAAGGATTAGGGATTGCTTGGAGAATAAAAGACTGTGGATCCGGAAGTGGGTCGGAAGGAGGATCTGGAATAAAGATTTAGCACATGTTTTAGCCTCTGTGTGGTAGTTTGATGGTAAGTTCTACGGACAGGACATGGAAAATAGAGAGAGTGAAAGCGGGTGAAAGTAAGAGGGATAAGGGTTTCGAAGAAATCTTGTAATAGCATTTGGATAAGGCTAAATTAGTTTGTGCAGAGTGACGTAGAGTGAGTGGCTGTTGAAAATAGTAAATGAGTTGTAGTGGAAGAAGTGCTACTGGCCTGACTAGCCCCTCTGGATTGAGTGAGATGAGAAGGGAGATGATGATGATAGGGAGTGAAAGGACGAGTTCAAAGCTCGTGTTGTATTTAAATTTCGGAGGGAACTCGACTTCAAAGTTGGTTTGTATAAAATAATGGACAAGACAGAGAGAAGAGGGCGGAGAGATTCAGGAGAGAGAGTACGAAGGAATAGGCTATAACTGACTGAGTTTGAAAAGAGAAAGAAAGTAGAAGTGAAAGCAGAGGAAACGGAGGAGGAGGTAGAAGGAGATATTTGTGCAAGAGGGAAGAGAATCGGCTAAAGCTCCGAATAAAATGGATCTTCATTTAGTGAAAGTTGAAAGCATTAGCTACGAGCTAAAGCTACTAAGCGGCTTTAATGGACAGGAGAATGTAAATGAATCCAATTCAAGGGTCCAGCATGACAAATGGCCCGTAGAATAGGGAGGAGGAGGGCAGAGCCAGAGAGCTAGTGCAGAGGGTAATGAAAAAGGTTGAAGAAGCGACTCCTCCATCTCCACCAGCTTTCCCTTGTTTCATCTAAACTTACTTGTGTCAACTTTGGGGGAAATGAACAAGTCAGCCCGGTTCATTCACAACATTTTCTATGCAATTTTCTTTACCTCCTGCCGAGGAAAGCGACGGGCGGATAGGCTGGGAAAGCTTTACCTGAATTTAGAATCGGAATACATACGCACTGATTCACATTTCATTTCAGCCCGGGCTTTACGCTTCAAACGTTTTTCTATTACTACAACTTGTCGACGAATAAGTCCACGTTTTGTCAACATGGATGATAAAGTATATGATACATTGGCAGAACTGAAAGAAGTAGCAAGGACTGAATACAGTACAGTTTATTAAGCTTCAAAGAAAATTAAGAGAACCTGCAGTTTGCTAAGCCGATCTCCATAAATGTAGGATTTTAATGGTTGCGTAGCTTGAATCTTCTCAGTCATAACTCTGATAATTATAACGGCAGATGTTTGTATAAAACAACTATGAGGCTTTGATTCAACGATTCTAAATTTTTACTTTCACCGCTATGCAATATTGACCAATACAGTCCTAGCTAAATTGAAAAAGGATTGAGCCTCAAGACAGGAAGGACTAGGCGGGTTGAAAGGATTTCAATTTGATGTCGTTTCCTATGTTTGTATTTAAGATAAACAACAGAGGGGGGACAATTGCATCGACCATCCTGTGAACCGTGATAATACGTGGGGAAAGTTCAAATACTGACAGAAGCTTTGTCTAAGCCACACAGCTATGGCACACACACAGCACAGGGACGGATAGCTGTTCTGCGCTCTCCCTAGTCTGCACAATAGGATACCGGGAAATAATTTCATTTTGGTTGACTGGCTAAGCAATAGATTCTAAGGGATTTTATTCCTAATTAAGTGACCCTGGGAAACATCAATGATGTAGAAAATAGATGAGCTTTTTATTATGATTACTTCCTGACAAAGTATTTTTTCCTAAAGAGTCTTGCAACAGAGTCTTGGATGATTTTGCTTAGAAGCCTGAAGCTGTTAACTGAACTTTTACTTACAAGTACCCCTAATTCCTATACGTACACAAGATTGTCTCCTACCGAGAAAACGATTGAATGTAAAACCACGGGAGACAGACATTGCAGATCGCATCACTGATTCAAGTTTTGGTAGTTTAGTAGGAGCGCGACAGTCTGAGAGGTTTTAGTATCATTCTAGCCAGAATCCGGTCAGATCAACCCTTGTGCTCAGTAGGCGCACATCAAGATCGAAAGAGTTCAGTTCGATTGGAGGATGGTGATGGATGATTTCCTTGGATTTATCTCTCGTGTGATTGAGTAAGGAATGGGGGGAACGAGGAAGGAAATTAGTCTCATTGGAAGTAATCTCCAAGGTGAGCTGAGAGAGAAAGTAAGGGGAAGGGTTTTGATAAAAAAGAAATTGGCTTAAGCTTGAGCTAGACTCGGATAAAAGTTTTTTTAGAAGTAGAGGGCGAGAATAGAGGATTGGTGAGATGAAATTGTATAAAATATGCACCAAGTAAAGTAAACTACAGCGGGGAAGGGAGAAGAAGGAAGACGTTTGAGATTTAACATGTCTACATAAAATGTAGATGAATGGAGAAGTGTTTGAAGAAAGTAGAGAAAGCTACAGCTTTCTCCAACCTCCAACCATGTGTTCCGTAGTGCCTTGATTTTACTATGCATGCCCAGATTCTCTATCTTCCTCCAATGGTGAAGGATAGATAGGGGGGGTGTGTATATGTAAGATTATTTTGGAGCTTTGGAAAACTTTCCATACTATCAACCGTAGCCATTGCCCTTTCTCCTCCACCTCCTCCTGAGCTCATATAGGGATGGAATTCCGGGATTTTGCGATTTCGAACAAGATTCATGCCCCGATTTGACTAATTTACGGATTCACAAGGCAGGCCCGTAATTACAATGGTTCTTGCCTCAAGTTTATCATAGTCAGATCCGCGGAAGATTCCTTCTCTGCCGTAAATGGATGTAATGAGATGGAATTGCCTTCCCTTGGACTCGGCATGCACTTCCATCTCTAATTCCCTTGTCGCTTCTCACTCTACTCGGAAGAAAAGCAAAAGGAGGAGGACGGAGGAAGGGAGGGAGGATGGGGATATGGAAGGGATCTTGGAGCCCTACAACCCAAATCCCGATTGATCTATGTACGGGAGAGACAATGTTGATTAGATGTTTTCAGGAATAAATGTCTCTTCCCCGCACACTGTTTGCAGTGTTTTAAGGAGAATTTCTATTCCACACAAACCCTCACCAGCACAGATTTCCTTTACGACTTCTCTGAGCAAAGCAAGAAGAAGCGCTTCTTCCAGGATACAATTCCAGGAAGGACGCGCTTATTCTAATGTCTTTCGAAATTTAAGATCCGATAATAGCATCAGCACCAGCACTAATGTCGTCACCAATCCTCCATTACTGTGCTAAAGCAATGGGCAGAAGATGAAGCAATCCGTATAGCTTCTTTCTTCATCTGGCGAGGGTAGCTCTGTCAATGGTGAGAGCTGGAATAGCAAGAGCTCAGATTGCGTGTCCTCCGCACAGGTAGAGCATCCTTTAATGATAATGCCAATGAGCTAGTATGAATTCAATTTTTATCTTCTACAGCAGTGCTGATTAAGCAGGCACGCAGGTGAGAAGTAAATGAAGGACATTGGAACGTTGATGAAATGAAGAAGAGTAGGAAACAAGAGCGGCTCTTTGAAACCGCTTCGAATGATAGAGTGAATGGACGTTAGGCCGCGGCAGGACGGCAGACTAATCGTGTGTAATAGAAGGAAGATATGTCCAGGTGAAAGAAATCAAGGTTGGGATCCTTGAGTATCCTGCTTTTACTAGCTTCAAACAGAGTTAGTACTGACCATACAGTTGTTACTTGCTGGAATCGATGCTGTGTTTCGCAGCATATATGCACGCAAGGTTTGAGCTCCTCTACCTCTGCCATTACAAAACCCTGGGACGAGCAAAAAGTCAGTTTTGTAAACACAAGAGAGCATAAATAACCTTGAGACTAGCATCATTCCGCTTATGCTGTAGGGATGAGCGTGAAACAAATCGTTTTCTTGTCTTGTTTCGTCATTCAATAGATATTGTTTAGCGAGAAGGTGCTTCTGCACGTCGTGTGCATTATTCGGTTTCCTTTTAGAAATTACGACAAAATGGTTAGCCATTGGTATTGGTGTGGTGTGGGAGTGTTGGGATTTATATTGTTGATTGTCATTTTGAAAATGATGTACACGTGTATTCAGAGTATCCGAGGTTCGAGAAAAATGTAAGATAGATGTAAAGTTTCTGTATTTATGATACCAAGTAAGGTGAATTAGGCGACTGTTACTAAACTGAGAGGTTAGCATAATAATGCTTTGGTAATTAATTGAAAATAAACTTATTTACTTTTTTAGGAAACGATGGTCTCGCAAAACAATGGGCTCAGATAAAGTTATAATTCATTGCGTGCCCATTGGGAAGAAAGTACCAAGCGCCTCGCCGTTTGTTTTAAAGCTTCTTACTTTTGTGAGGATGGCAAAGATTGAATACGAGGCAAGTCTTTATTTAAAAATGAATATTTCATAAAGAAATAGTGTACATCTATTAAAGGTGCCCGTGACTTGCCTGTTATTTTAGATGGATACAACGGAACCGATGGGTGGAAAGGGTAAGACGCCGTGGATGTCTGTAAACGGAGAGAACGTTTCGGATTCAGAATTCATAATCCAGTATTTAATCAAGTAAGAACTTTTGAATAAGTGTTTGCTCGTAACGCGTAAAAATACACGTGTTATACGCCTCTTGCTGAACAAACGAAACCTTGATTGGGTGTTGCAGAAAATTTAAAATCAACTTAAGAGGACCATACAGTGAGGAGCAATTAGCTGTTGCAGAGGCCTTAAGAATAGTGTCAGATGAACACCTGTTCTGGTAACTTTGTTATTGACATTCAATGTAGCTATGAATTCCTGCTACTTTCCACTTGACGTCATTCTCATTCAGATTCAAGGAAACACGTATGAAATTAACAGGGGTATGGCGCTGGAGAGGTTTGCTTTTGCCAAATCTGCTGACACTCTTTCAGTAGTTCCTTTTCCTGGATTTCTCTTACCGATTCTCAAAAGGGTTCTTTCTGGACGTGCGGAAAGCCAAGGGATTGGGCTTCACAGCAAGGTGGAGATTGAGGGAATCATTGCAAACGATCTCAAGATCATATCCAAAATACTGGGAAACAAGCAATTTATTCTCGGGGATGAACCTTGCGTATCAGATGCCGGCATCTTTGGACAATTAGCACAGTTTAAATGGGGAATGCCAAATAATCCTTATCTTGGTCTACTCAAAGGTTTCATTAAATGCATTTATTTTATCTGCACAATTTAAGAACTTGTGAAAGTGGTTTGGTGTTGGAAAGGCAAAGCTTATGTACAAACGTTTATCATTTCAGGAGAATACAAGAATTTGGACGAATACTGCGAACGGATGAGGGCAACTTTCTGGGCAGATTGGACCCCGCAGTAATATTGGGGATTAAATAATCAGTATTAACCCAGTTGCACCATTATGTACGAAGACTATTTACTAAGATATATATCTGACCTTGGCTTTGAATAAAATAAGTATTGGGATCGTCTTTGTTCGTCATTATTATGAGCTTCTATCAATATTCATTCATTATACATGTCCTACGGCGAACCACTCAGACAGGGGCTGCAAGCTGCAACATGGTCTGCGGGTGAAGGTGAAAATGTGTTTGAGTAGGATCCTTACAGGAATGCAAAAAAGTTTTGTGAGTTCCATTTATTATCCATATATTTATTATTTTCAGCTTAAGATGAGGGGATGTCTAAATTAGTACAAGTGAGATACTCGTTTTTGCCGGTTTGATAAAACTGGCTATTGCGATCTGTGTTTTGGCGTTCCACAATTTGATATATAGTGTATATGCGCGTAAATGACATGGATTGACATCGTAGTTTGGTGGCATTGGATTCAGTGTAAAATGGGTCTGCATTCGAACCCCAGCGAACACTTGGAATAATATCCAGTCCTCCAACAAAATCCTAACTCCTCCATCTGGCCTGGCTCTGTGATACCTTCGTGCTCTGAAATAAATTACGAAAGCTGTACGGGGGGTAGAATGTGAAGTTAAGGTGCATAGTTGGTAGACAATACTGTAACAGAAAACAGTGCAAACTTATGATGCCCTCACAGAATATAGGAGAGACAGCATATTGGTGCTACTGATGGCTTGAATAACGCCGAGGAACCCGGGGTTTTGGGATCATTGGAGAGCAACGGAGGAGCAGGTAGGGTATAAGCACGTAACAAACTGCCGGAAAACCTCTTCGTTTGAAATTAACGTCGGTATAGGTGGCGCTCACCCGGCTAACACGGTTGCCCCTCTTGGGGAGAGTGCCTGGAAGGAACATTCGGAAGTAGCGTCCGTACGAATGGGAGGAAAGACGGGACAGGACGGCCGGGTAAGAAGATAGGATGATAAACAGAGAAAGTAGAACGCAACCACTGTGATTATCGCTGCACCTATTAAAATTTTGATTTTGTTGTGTTAATTGAGGAGCTGTATGAGTCTAATACTGGAGAAAGTGGCCAGGAAATTCTCTTTAAGGGTGGCAACGATGTTAGAAGAGAACTCAGGGTATTACTTCCAACTAACCCCGTCCGCCTTAAAAGGGCATCAATTAGGTCTTGCAGATAAGCGCCTTGGTAGTAGTACGGCCATTGCAGGAGTAGTTACTATAGTGAAAAGGCTAATGAGCTGGAGTGAGGAACAGTAAGGAACCAATGATGGGTTCTATTTACATTAATAACTTATGATGAAATGATTTCATAACCGATTGTATGTCGTTTTCAGGTACGGACGTAGAAGGTTCTGTCGCCTCACTGGCTCAACCCTCATCATGGTGAGAAAAGAATATAGAAGGCGGCGAATATGGGCTTGTAAGGAAGTCTAGCTTGTGCATCAACGAGGGGTGAGTAGTAAAGAATTTTGTTTTTATGAGCTTTAGATATATATTATTATATTATGATCATATATATATATATATACGGTCCGGCACCAAAAAGTGGAATCGCGGAGCAGGCGAGGATAGCGCGCAACACGTGAGTATATAAGGACTCATTCCACTTTTTGGTGCCGGACCCAGTATATATAGAACTTTATACATACTAGGCCGAAGAGCTCGTCTTCAGCCTACCCGCAGCCTGTACACATACTTGATGCTTCGTTTGCTATTTTACCCTATCAATTTTCCGCAATCAACAATATTCTAAGACATATGCATTAGATTTGATTATGAAATGGCTGACGGTTCACTGAGTTTTATGTATATATATACAGTAGAAACTGTTAATGCCGGTATGGCGAATAACGGTTTACCCGATATAACGGGTTGGATTTAATGGCTCTACAGACACCTAACACGTATCGGAATAACGGTTTACTCGTTGTAACGGTTTAATTAAGCGACCCCCCTACGTCACCGTTATTAATAATTTCTACTGTATAGCTTAAGCGTTCTCTTCTCTCACGCCGCTGGCTGATGGTCCTTAAGATCGCTTGCGCTCGTTTCTCAGCTTGTCATTTGAGTAACGTTGTCGAGCGAATTTGTATCGTTGGAGGTGGCGAGATGCAAATGTAGCGGAGGGCAGAGAGAAAATTAAACGGCGGCAGAAACCACGATAAGGTGTGAAAATTTGATATGCTTTAGTCATTCGACATTTGTAATTTTGCTTGTCATTTACCCAGGCGTGATCACACTCACACTAAACTATTGACTTTAGTTGCAGAACTCAATGAATAATTACGGTATGGTTTCAATACTACATATCTGACGACGAATTATGAAGTAAATGAGTTTAATTATGTTTACCTCCTACACATATTCTTCCGATGGATTGGAATAAAAGGAGTTCTCTAAATATGTGATATGATGCTTCATGCTTGAATCGTCTGAGTACTCTTGTAGCAAGTCTTAATGACAAGTTTATCCCGGCGTCCAGTAGTTAGTTTTCGGAATGACCAAGAGTGGGAAGTACAGAGAAGGTGGAAAGGAGGAATGAATGGATGGGGTGGTGTTGGTGAAAGTGAGATATTGTCTCTCGTTATGTGTTTATCAAAGTTAGTGATCTTAATTACGGGGATATTTCTTGCACTAGACTGTGCGCCATGTCGAGAATCTATACATACATGGAAGGGTTGATGGTTGTTAGGGATGGAATTATCCAGCTTTAAATGATAAGTATAGAAAGAGCGGAGTAAGGCGGCGGATGGATGGTTGCGGCGGTCTGGTTTGAAGATACGTGTGAATATACACCGCCGTTTGAAATAAATGATTTGAGCTTGATTCCTAGAAATGAAACAATGGAGAATAGATGAGATGTTGGTGTAGGGATGGCGATGGTTTAAAGGAGTGAGGGAAGTTGTAGATGAGAATACATGGATTGAATGAGATGTGGAAGGGGAGAGAAAGTACAGACGAGATTCCCTATTCTTCTGCTTTCCCTAATAATCTCATCACCTCACCGCTCTTACACACTCTACTTCGATTCCTTCCTTGTAACTTTCACCGCATCCACGGTAACACACTACTTTCCCCTGTCGTAAATATATCAGCTCTCTTGATTTCCCTCAGCCTCTCTTCTCTTCGTTCGTATACAGCTTTATCTTTGTGCATTAACAAACTCGGAACTTTTGACCTCTCTGGGTAGCCATTATCGTTTGGAATCTCTTTCGATACACATCAGAAGGATTTTAGAGAGTGACGTTCCACTCCGGGAGCTCTATTATCTCTGCTGAGTGGAAGTGTGTGGAAAGAGTTGAGAGGGAGCGAGATACGAGAATGAGAGAGAGGAAACATTTACGTGATGAAACTTTATGCAGGCCTCATTTATTTATATACTTGAATTGAATGGTGTGGTGTGCAAGTATTCTCTCCTTGTATTTCCGACCTTAGAATTGACTTTTCCATAATAATTTCTCCTTTGTCATGACAGTAGCTCACCTCCAAGATCAATTCCCTTGCTAAACTGGATCCTTTCGAACGCAGAAAGAGGGAAGCATGGTTAGAAGCTGAACAAGTTAGGAGAAATGCATCGAGTTCCAATGTAAACGAACTTAACAAAACGACTGAATTGTATCGAAATATCGAAAACTATATGTACAATTCATCCAATCATACACATCAAATCGTTCGGTTTAAGTAAAGCAATGTTACACTTTATAGCATAGCAGAAATAGACTGGCTGAAATAAAACAAAGGAAGAAGCAAATAAAATGAATTTTGTCCTTGGCTTTGAATTTCAAAGCTATTCTATTTCAACTCTTTTCTAAATTTCTTCTTCTGTATAACGGTCTGTTATTAACAAGTGGAATTATCTTGAAAATTATCAGCTTCGGATGTCGTAACGTGAGTTGTATCTGCAGTGCATTCGATCCTTATTCAAATTCCAAGAAAGTTGTATGTAAACTGATCAAGTTTGAGCAACGTGAGCTCAAAATGTTCTTCCTGCTAGATGCAAGAGGAAGTCAGTATGTTTGAATTTGGTATGCATAAGGTCGAAGGTCAAAGTTAATCTACTGATATGTGCTTCATTTGCTCTCTTTGCACAAACACAATCTGATTTCTTCTGAATAATGAATACGAGCGGAGGAATAACATTCACGTTGGGAATTTTTTGGTCCCAAATTCCAAGAAATGTGTGGCTTAATCTTGATCAAATATTTTTTCAACTGGGGCACAAGGAAATTGGGTCGAAGTTGATGGGTTTGGTGGTAGCTGCTGCTGCTTGAGAGGACGGGAGCAACGACGAAGATAGGGAAGGATTTATTGGGAATTGATACTGGAGGGATGAATGCATGGTCGGAGGAATAGGTGGGGGGGGGAGGGAGCTATCGGGGTGGGATTTTGGTTTGAGGTTTTGGGTTGGTTCGTGGGAAAAGTGGAATTCTTGGTGTATTTATTATTGCATTTGTTTGCCTTGTTGAGCTGATGAGAGAATTCAGGTTATAATTGCAACTCATTCCAGGCGCATGGTGTAATTAAAGGTTGTGGGGATGATGACGAGTAGTTTGAATAGAGGGGTGACTAATGACAGGGATAATTCATGCGTGATTATGATGATTATTGGAAGTCGGATTTGTTTGCTCGTTTCCCTACGGTTGGATGTGAGGGAAAGGGGAATATTTGGAGGAGCTGGAGGATTGTGTGTATGTGAATGAAGAGGAGTTAGGGTTCGGTGGGCAAATCCAGGAATAGAAGATAATTGTCCTCCGTGTGTCTTGATGATGATGAGTTGTAGACTAGACTTGTGAGTGTGGTTAGTATTTATCAGTAGAGGACAGGCGGGGGAAAGCGTGTAGTCCTGTGTGAGTAGTAATGAGCTGGTGGAGAGTGGAGAATCGATCTTGAGTCTCGCACTTCCTGGATTCTTATGCGGAGGAGGAATACCAGGATCGCGAATTGGGGTTCCCAAGGAACTCCTGTCGTCCTGTCCTGAACTGGAGAAAGGAAGAGAGTCATTTTGGTTATCTGATGGGAACAGTGTATTGTTTCAATAATGCATGGCAGATTGAGTAGAATTTACATGGATTTGCTTAGTTAGCATTATTTTGATTGGGAAACGTTTGTTTGCCTCTACAGAAATGTCGTGGCATGGTGGTTTTGTGATGAGGGAGAGAGAAGTAATAGTCGTTTCTTTGGCTGATTTCAAAGGCAGCGGTCAGAGGACATTTCTATTTGTTTTCTCTTCAATATATTTGTTCTTCTCGAGGTTAAGCTTAAGCAGAGAGAATGGCGATAAGAATGAGTTTTGGGGAATTGAGAATCATCTAGATGTTTACTTAGAAGAATGATCCTAGAACTATATTGGGAAAACAATTCTATCGTTATTAGTCTGTGAGGATTTCGCTGGAAATACGTACTATCAAAAACTGGTTTAAGTTGGAGGAAAAGCAAGTTCAAAGTTAGGGAAGGCTACGTGTGGTATGAGTCAGAATAACAATATTCCTTAATAATTCGTAATTACATTCCTATCTGGCTTTACCAACTTGTTCACAATTTAATAAAATCATGTTGGCTTTCTGGAATTTGCTAATAGAGAGGAAGCCTTTCTGGAGATGTTCATGAAGAGAAAACTTGGAGGCAAGCTGAGGAAGGCAGGCACGCGGCAGATGCAATATGAGAAATATTTTGTATAAACTTGGGAAATGAAGATTTTTCCCGGAGAAGAAGCTTTTATACGTAGTCTTTATTTATATTTTGTGGTATAGAAAATGCTCGACGAGAAAGATGATGCTGCTGCTGCGGGAAAAGAAAGCTGGTGAAAGTTCTACGGCCTTCCATCTACTTTAATGCATGTAGACTAGAAGTTTACGGCGAGGATTGTGGATTCAAAGTATGATAGTTTTAGCTTGGGCAAGAAAAGAGATGTGGTAGTTGCTGGTGAGAAACTATATGGAAAGTACCCGAGAATGTAAATGGAGAAAGCTTGCAAAATTCATGGAGAATATTATCATGGGTTGTATGTGAATGCATTCGCATAGTTGAGCGGAATTCCGTAAATTCGATCCTTGAAGTAATGGAATAGTCTTGTTTATAGTTAATTTTGCTCGTATTTCCCGTCTTCCTACCCGTTTTAGCTACGGATATCAGGGGGTGGGGGTTGCGGGCATAAATGTTTGGAATGAGGAACAAAGCCAAGTTGCTAGTCTTCCATTCCGGGAATGCAACCTCTGTGAACGAATATATGAAGCAATCATGGTAGAGGGAGAGAAGAAGAGGATTGTGCTGCAATGGGAAGGAGGACATGGGCAAGAAGCATTTTGAACACAGCTAAACAGCTGGTATTGAAAGTTTTGAGGGGAAACGGAAGAAGAAATTGTGAAAATGTTTCATTTCGCGTTTGGAGAGAGGAGAATCCGCAAGGCTTTTGTAACGCTTTTCCTAGCAAGTAGTAGGTTCATTGGAGGATGTAGTAGGCAGGAATGATGAAAGAGCGATGCTACGATGAGGCAAGATAAAGTAATTCAAGTACTTGTTGCTTTCACCGCTTCAGCCACTTTTTTTCAAGGAGTCAAAAGGAGGTTGGACTTGGGGAAGGAGATGGTTGTAGGTGGGATAATGAAGTGATTTTGTAGGTTGCGAAGAAGTTGAAAGATGATGAGACAAGTAGTTTTTAAGGTAAAGCGAGGGCGCCTTGATTTCTTGTCTCGTCGTCGGTTTAAAATGGAGAGGAGATGTTGAACTGATACGGTTTGATGGGGAATGAGTAGCTGCTTCTTTTGAAAATATCCAAAGGAGCTTACAAGAGGAGGGCATTAAGACGATGTGACTCGGGTGCAGATAAAGGCACTTAATGATTTTTACTATGCTCAGCTTCCCGTTAGAGTGGCTTTGGAGAAAGTCGAGAATGCATACAAGTTTTAATACAGAGCCTGAGTTTTGCATCAAGGGTCGAGAGGATGGGCTTTTTTCTTTCGCTAAGCATATAGTTCTTCCTGGATACTTATTCCTGGGAAAGAATGGAATTACGGAAGGGAAACGGAGGGGAAAGGGTAAAGAAAGGAGAGAAAAGGATTAAGTAATCATTGTAGCATATGATTGGAGGATGGATGAATTGCGATAGGGATTTTTTTCATGTTCCCTTCCTTCTTTTATCCGGACCCCTATTCCATATTCCAACGAGGCCGGGTTTCCGCATCTTTCCCTGTCACCTATCCTTCCAGTAACTATGGAGCTCACTCCCCTCCCTTCTACTCATAGTTAGTTGAGGAGGGTTGCGGGGAACATTGTCCAAATGGTTTCAGATCCCGAGAATAAAGCTGGTATGATTATGAATAAGCCTTGCACTTTTCTGACGTCCTCATCATTCAGTATCAAAAATATTAATCATAAAGGTAAAAGTCTCCAAGGGATTCCCCGTCTTTTCTCCCCTCGCTTTCTCCTGGCTGCACCGAAGAAGCTGCATACGTCAATTCTATGGTGGAGTAGCAGCACAGCAACGTTTATCTTCTTGGCTATATTATGTGTAATTATAAGGCTTGATGGAGGATGGCAAGCGCCGTGAAGTATAGCAGTGTAGTATTATGCTCTTTCAAGCATCAAGGAAGACGGGAGAAAGCTCTCTGCGGCAGATTAGACTACATATTGCGAGCCAATGAGCCACAGAAGTCAGAATGATCCTTGATGATGAGACCTATAAGTACATTTGTAAATGTGATCTGGGAGGAAAGTGTCATTTAGAGCAAGTAATGGATGTGCCTAAGGAGGCAGGCTGGAGCTTGGAATGAAGTAAGACTTGGCTGGTCTTAGAGGCTGGAGAAATTTAAGCATGCATAGGATGCTATAGGAGAGGATTGGAAGCCGGGAATGGCGGTATGAAGGTGAAAGCTTGTGGCGGATGAGAGCTGTGCTGTTTCCTTCCCGGGCGGGTTCTTTGATATAGAGAGAAAAGTGGATAGAGTAAGACGGATTTTCCTTTTTGTCTCGTCTTAAGAAAAAGATGAAAAGAAAGTACAAGAGGGGCAGAGACGAGAAGGAAAGACAAGAGAAAGTCGGGCGGGGGAGGAAAATTCTACTTCTTTGGGTTTGGGTGGGCCTGCAACTGCAATGCCGCCTATCTGAACGGAATCCCTGCTAGCTACTCCCTCTCGGCACATGATATTCCCGGGGAAGGAATGCAAAGTACGGGCAATAGGCGGGAGCATGATGGGGGTGGGGAGAAAAAAAGCTAATAGCTGAGTTGGCCTTTTCTAGTTTTCCCATTTATTTACAGGACTTTTTTCCTGGTCTTTTGTTCTGAAGCGTGCAGGACTCATGGAATTCGGTCCATATATATACCTCCCTTCATCCTTGCCCTTGTAAGTAGGAATGAGAAGGACGACTTGAAGTTGTTGAAGCGAAAAAAGCGTCTCCTCTCTCTCCCCTTTTTCTTAAGTCGAGTCAAGGAAGCATGCATAAGACGGGAACGTAAGAGGAAGACGATGGGACTTTGGAGGAGGCTAAAAAGGAAAACGTCTTCTTGTAGTTATAAGAGAAAATATAGTAAATGCAGTCAAATGCAGAGAAGCCTAGAAGAGAGAGAAAGACAAGATTCCCGGAGATCCAACGGACCGAACCAACCAGAACAGAGACGGAGTCACACCAGCCAGCCATCTCCCCGAGGACCACTCGGAAAATCTTATGCAGAAAGAATGAGGGAAATGAGAAGCCATCAATGTTGTCTCTATCTAACTAATACTACCCTTTTACTTAGGAAGGAAGCCAAGGCATAATCAATAGGAACTAGACTTAAGGCTCACCAACCAAAGCAACCCGCATTCAGGATAATAGAGATGAGGAAACCAAAAGAAGAGTAAAAAAGTCGTTTAACTTAATGTTTACCTTCCTTCCCTTCCCCTCTGCTTTTACCCTTTATTTTCTAAAAGTTATATCATTTTGTCCATTGACTTTTCTTTCTTTCCCTTAAATCCTCCACATTATCTTACATCAACTCCCAGATTCCAGGATATTAAACCCTAGACTTTCACTACTACACAAAGCTAGAGCATAGCACATGCTTTCTCCACTCTCTCCTTCCCGCAACTTTTAATTCACTTCCCTCATCCATAGCATTCAAGGTAACGACATGGCTTTCGGATGTTTTCAGTTTCAATTGTAACAACCCAGAAAACCTGGAACAAGAAAGTACCTTGTTATGCGGTGGTAGTTATCGTCCGGTTTTCAGAGAAACAAAGCTTTATTAAAGACACGTTCGTTTGCAAACGTTGGCTGTAAACGTTACGTATCCACAATGGACCATGACCAAACTCCCTTGAAAACCAAAGTTAATTATGGGCAACTACTTAAACTGTTTTACTATTCAGCATGTTAAGCACGACTCGGACTTTAAATAAGGTTATGTTTCAAACCCTGTGTAGTTAGAGGGAAAGCTTAAGGAAATAAAATCAAGAATGCAAAGCAAATAGCAAATCATTAAAAGCAAGAGCATGTGATTCACTTGAGAATTTGAGCTTGTAAATGATGGTGAACGGATGAAAATGATATCCTTGATTCTCCTCTCGACAACAGTCTTGTATTTTCTTTTTGCATTCATTCAAATAATCTGGATCACTATCAGTACATTAAATTCAGAAGAGTGTCGGCTTTAACTCTGGACTGGGATTCATGCATAAACTCCGCAATTGTATTACGTAGAAGAGGATATTGCTTCCATGCTCAACTAGCTCAACGCTTCTTAGATTTCTTCTAAATTGTTGTATGTATAATTTAACTTGAAATTGATGCTCTTGTCCTGATAGAGGCCGGTCTCTTTTATTTTTTCTTTTGCTTTTTCCCCTTCTTCACTGCTTTCTTCCCGAGCAAGCCAGCAGCCCTTGTTGATAAGTTGCCTTAATTATGAGACTACTTAAGTGGGGAATGAATGACTTTTCTAAAGCCTTGGCCGAGGAGATGAAGAGTGATGAGAAGCGAGAAGAAATGGATGCCTCCGTCTTATCAAATACATTTAAGTGTACTTACTTCTCCAGCCAGCAAGTGTCCTCTGATATCTCTTCAAGGATTATATGCGCTCCTTCATGTATTCTCCTTGTCTAAAGACAATTCAGAGAAGAGACTTGTGTGGAGCTCTCCAGCTACTTAAATAGTGTGATCTTTGTCAGAGAAATCTTGTAAAGCTCATCTGTATCTTGGTGCAGAACTGGGTCTCCAGCCGCTGCCACTGTCTCATGACCTTTGGGTCATCTTTCCTCACGCTTCCGAAAAGTCTTGTTTCCTCTATCTTTCTTTCTGCCTTTCGGAGGGTCATTGGAGGCCGGTGCGTTGCATAAAGGAAATATTTTTATGATTTTATGGGGTGCTTAAACCAAGGGACGGAATTTGATACGAGTACGACAGAGTAGGGCATGCAGGGAGTGAGTTTATGCTTCATCTTTTTTCCTCCCGTAAAACCCTGCAGTAATTGCTCCCTGGAACATGTCCGGGAACATACGGAAGAAAAGATTGGGAGGGCGGCCGATTTGTTTCTAGTTTCTGCAAGGGAGTTATAGTTATCTTGTATTAGTTTTTCCTCTTTCTATCTCGCTTCTCGCTCTGTTCTTCTTCTTCCTTGTAAAAACAAGGACTACTTAACTTGAAGAAAGATGGGAGAAGAGTTTTGGGATAAGCGCTTAGGGATGATGAAACTAGGCCCGGCTTCTGGGCCAGGGCTGGGATGACAGTGGTGGTGATTGTTGTTATCTTGGCTTGAGTTATTTCGTTGCTTTTGAATGGTTGTTGTGCTGTTGTGGGTGACCATGGATGTAGTAGGAGGAGGGGGAGCTGTGTGGAATCCAGGGGAGCACACACACACAACTAGTGTCAGTGACGAGGAGCCTAAAGCGCTCCTAAATGTTTATCTTGGAGCTGATCCACACAGGATTTAAGTAGTCTTTTGTCTTAATGGGGGTCGATTTGAATTCTAGAATTATAGATGCTCTTAAAGCAAAGCAGAGCCAGCATCACATGTTCTGCTCTGCAACCCCGCCACACACATCATCATTCCCTCCCCACTGTCATCTTCCAGTGAGGAAGCAGTTAAGAGTAAAACTTATAGAGTGTGAGAAATAGCCTGGGGCAAGCTCTGATATCTTGACTTAAGCTCATCCAGCTCTTCCTGTCCACGTTATGGTAAGTAGGAGAGAGGGAAAATGAGTTGTGATAATGGGAGATTGCTTTTTCCAGTCTCTTCTGGGGGTCACACCCAAAGTTGACACCCACGCACTTGCGGATGTGTTGGGAAATTTGGAAGAACGGAAATTGACTAAATGTGTCTTGGAAATTAGCTCAGAAGCTCTTCTTAAAAGTTACTCCCATTTTGCCTCCTATTCTCCATGAGGAGGAGATGCGTGATTTGCCTGGAGCTCTTTAAATAATTTTACAAGTAGTGAAAATAAAAGTAGACAAAACTCTTGTCTTATTATTGCATCATGAAATATTAGGATACAATACTTTATGGAGTATTTTTTTTAGTTGTAGAAAATGTTTAGGAAGGGAAGCCAATTATATTCTACTTCTCTCCTTTTTCTATTATGTTTTGTGACCCTTGTGGGGCAAATGGGATATTTAAAATGTTAATAGGGAAGAGAGGATGCCTTTTGGCTGATACATATGAAGATGGGTTGTGGGTGGATGCAAACTCGAGAGATTTTCATTCATGTAGAGCACATTTGAGGACAATAAACGTTTTGGAGGACAGCCGTTTACAGCTGTCTAAAGTCATGGATGAAGTTTTTGAGAGGTTGTCGTTGTCCTCTTCTCCGGTAGTTTCCCTCTGATTTGTGGCATTCATATGGAGAGAGAGAAAAGAAAGAATATGTTAGGAAGGACTACAGAGAGAGTAGAGAATACAAGGATTTTTTTGTTCGGCCCCCCTGGGATTGACAAGGGGTTCGGGAACGTAATTTCGGTGGCGTAAATAGGATGTGAGTCAATTATTATCTTGTCTAGACTTGTCAGTCGTTAGTTTTTCTTGTATGACAAGAGTATTTAGCATGTGTGAGAGTAAAGGAACTGTGGAAATTCTCCACTCAAGTGGAGAAAGCCACTGATTTCTTTAAGCCCGGGAGGAAACGCAACAATATTCCCAAGCCTGCCCGAGTCCCATCAGTCCGTCGGCGTTAGCCAATTCAAGCCATCAGAGGTTTGTGGTGCCATCTGGGGATGGGGGAAGATTGTGAACGTTCTAGGAATTGATGGATCTTGAACTATTCTGGTGTAGAAGAGCAGAGCTGGAAGATTAGGAGAAGAGGAGGCAAAGAAGAAGATGGTGCTGGAAGTGTGTTGATAACTAGAACGCCGAGCGTAATTGATGGATGAGTTGTTAGAGATTTGAATTTTGTAGGCGGTTTCTCGTGGAAACGGAAGGAGGGGATGATTAGGAGGAGAGGAAGCTAATTTGTAAAGATGATATGATTGGAATTGGGCAGATAGTCCGTCTTCTCTTGACTAATGAATGTGGGATAGACACGTGCGGAAGCCCGGGATAGATTGATAGTTTCTGGCTCTTGATCGAACGTGGAGTAGGCTCTGTCATGCTTGAGCTATCAATAGATTAAGCACACCAATGACCTGCGTTTTTGACCAAATTTTTGCACACATGAAAACGTTACACGTCTGTGTTTCTGCTTTCCATCACTGACTGAGACTGCATGGTGTACGAGGCCACCAATACAGAAATTCAGTTAGATTGAAGACACGGAGAAAGTCATCAGTCCGGCTTCAACGTATTCCGGATTCTGATCTGGAGCTCGTTCCATGCTAGCTTTCAGTGCGGTTCTAGGGCGGGTATTTTGTAATAAAATTGCTAGCCCATGAACTGGTGGAGGAAGCTAATTCATCAGCCTATAGCCTGACGCTACTCCGATAAAGGAAGAAGAGGTGAGACGTGTTGGTTACGACTGTGTTATCCGTGTGGAAGACTGATGTAATTTGTAAAGGGGTTGATGGAGTGATGTAGAATGGAGAAAGTGGGGTGGGGTAGTTCATAGATTGGGGAGGGAAGGAAGAAATATATATGGAGCTTGGGATGAGATGAAGACGGAGATTGAGACGTTGATGAGAGAAAATTTGAAGAGGAATGAAGAAAGGCACACATACTTTCACCCGCCCATCCTAGAACGTTGGAAGAAGCTTTGAGGAAAAGCTGTAACTGAAATGAGGGACGGATGAGGATGAAGAATGATGAAGAAGGGTGGGAAAGTTATGAAGGGTATATAAGTATGCAGTGCTGTGAGAGTTTCTGAGGAAATTTTCGGAAGGCGTGGACGGCTGGAATTCTTGCGTATCTTCATAAAGAAATCTTGCTCTTGTACAACATAACTTATGTGCACGACGGTTAGGAACCATGTAGCGTTAGCTTGAATTACGATTTTTGGACATAAATGTAGACAACCAAGAAACTAGGCGGAGAAAGTCTGCATTGTGTGTGAGGCTTTCTCCACGCTTCTCTGTCTATATTCTATATATACAGCGTTAACTCTTCATTTACCTGCAATACGAAAAGAAGAAGAAGAAGAGTAAAAATAGGGAAGAATATAGCAATATAGGGGCGGCGGATAAATATAAGGTGAGGAGGATGAAGAAGAATAAAGGAGAAAGTAGAGAGTGAGGAGGAGGGTAAAGGAAGGGGCTGTGAAAGTACAGAGAGAAGGGGATGGAGGAGAATATATATGCAGGATGAGATGATTATATTGACTTGTAGAGGTGACTTTGAATAATGATCCTAATTGAATAGGATATCCCTTATTTGAAGGGTTGGGAATGTGTTGGTAGACTAGACTTAGGCTTTCCCGGTGGCTCTACAAATGACTCATGTGGACGGATGCATAGATTTATTTTCTCCTGAATTCTTCATACGAGTCCCAATGTCATCCCTAATCCGGACTGGATAGCAGGAATATTTTCCCCGTACCAAGGCAACTCCTTGCCAAAGCAAGCCGGGTGTGTGTGGGTGTCGTGGAAGACTCAAGGGGAAAGGGTTTCTGTCGCCGGAATATTCAATTACATGATTGCTTCCTTTCTTCCTTCATTCTCTCCGCGCCTTTTATTCTCTCAGCCAGGACAGGAAGAGGATGGAGGAGGAGGAGGAAAAGAAGGGAGATTGTTGAAATTTTCAGAAGAGTCTCCATGACGCTATCTACTCCACTGGAAAGTTTGATGTTCAGTTGGCCGTAGTCAGGGAGGAGTGAGTACAATACATAGACAAGAGGAGGATGACTTTGAGTGACTCCCGGTGTCCCGGGAAAGAGAATTGATGAAATATGTGGGGGGACGCCCTTTGCTTCATAAGTCTCTGTTAATAAGAGAGTGATTTGATACAGAAGAAGAGAAAGATGAATGGATGTGAGAGATGAGGGAGGAATATGATGATGCATCTCAAGGATGCAAGGTGTAATGCAATTGTACGTAAATCTCGCGCAGGGGAAATTATCTCTGGATAAAGGGCAAAATGTAGTAGAAGGGAAATGGAGAAAGAAGGAAAGATGATGATATTTTTCAAGGGATTAATCATCCTACCAGGATATGGAGACAGATCCGGATTAATTCTTTCCGGCTTACTTCCTCGAGCAAAGAACTTGCTTTCTCCTCCTCTCTCATCCTTTCCTCATACAAGTATCTATATTGGAGGAGAGGGAAGGGGGAAATTAAGGATTCTGGGATCCGGAGGAGACTTTATTACCGTCTCAGCTCAACTTTCTCTTAGCATCCTAAGAGAGAGGATGAACATAATTAAAAATTTCGTACCTGTGCTTATTTACGTCCTCTGTTTGTACTTTGTAGCGCCCCTTTCCCTCCATCATGGCGTTTCCTAGTTGTTGCTACAACATAACACTTCCTAACTAAAAATAGGCTCGGTTATGTAACAAGTTGAATTTTTCAGCCATCCTATCCTTCCTGGAACTTAACCGGGCTTTGAACCTAATCTCTTCACTGCCGCTACTTTGCTCTTGATATGTTTTGCCGTGCAAACGCTCCAAAACGCTCTTCCTTCCATAACAGAATAAACTTATGGATACAGAAATGCGGACGTAGTAGTCACCCTCATTCTGTTCAGTCAGTCAGCTTCCGTCATGAAACCTTGTTGTGGGTAATGAGTATGTGTTCCATTGTTGCTGAGTTCATGATGTATGTTTGGGCTATCTTGTAGTCCCTTGTTAGGAAATTGTTTTCCGCGCCCGTAGAAGAGGATGAAGAAAGGTATATCCGGCCAGATAGGATTCCGTAAACCAGGAATTGTTCCAACAATAAAAGGTTTAGCGGATGGATATATGTAGAGCGGACAAGGGAAATTGATTCGGTGAGTTTAATCAGGTCGGGTGGCTGAAGGGGATAAAGGGAATAGGTGACATATGTGTGGATGTGAAAGGGAGGTAGAAAGAATGGCGGGGCTATTAAGATAGGGTTGGTAGGACGAGAGTTGGGAAACATATTGATATGATTAAGGGAGGGGGCGGAGGAGGATTTGAGTGGGTGCGGGTTTGGGTGTGTATGGGAGAGCGTTATGGAGGAGAATGAGGGGCAATTAATCTAGATTAAAGCATTGTGTTGGCAAGAAATCCGTTTCATCTTGGACTGAGTGAGTGAGTAGTTGACATGTTCATTTTATTCATGAGAAACGTGGGGAATTTGCAATCTACAGTTAGTTGAAACGCGTATAATTATCTAACAAGAGTGAGGGAGGGCAGAATCGTGTTCTACACAAGGGAAACAAGTAGATTGTGCATAGTTGTACAACGGTCTTCCGAATCCATGGAGGCGGTAGCATACGTGGAGAAAGCACAGTGAAGGAAAGTATTTTGCTAGATTTGACCAACCCAGTTTTCAGAATTCACATTGGATAACCTGTGTGTATATGTTGCTATTCAAGTATAGCCATAAGAACGAGTCGGACTGATTGCTAGTTCTACTAAATCTTAAGAGGGTGAACCGGGGTGTATGTTGAGATCTGCTGAGTGGAAGGAGGGGAGGAGAAAGCTAGTGTGATCATTAATAATATTATGCACGTAGGAGAGGGAGAACGTGGGCAGGCGGTTATTGATTAAGGGGATGATAATAAATGCCGGGAGAGAGTGTGGGAGAGAGAGAATTTGTAGGAATCTGTGCACTCTCCCTTTGACCTCCTCTGAGGATATGCAGAGGAGCGGATATTAGGGATTTGATGAGATGCTTAATTCTTTGGATGACGGGTGGGAATTAGCGGTAATATGTACGTCTTCCCAGTTAGCCTCGACAAGGCAATGAATGTGAACGAGGAGGTGAAAGAGGGGAGGTGGATTGAATGGAGTGGGGTGAAATGTATTATGATTGCATTTCGTAGTGTCAGAGAGAGAGAAAGCCGCATGTACATCATCTCTTCTGTCTGCTAGTTGGAGTAGGTAGACTAGAATAATAGAATTGTCGGTGGGGTAAGTGTTGAAATTTTCAGTGACAAGCAGTCTTGCTCTCCTCATTTGATCATGTGGCTTTGCATATGCTTTTGGCTGTATGTTCCCAGGCGATGGATAGAAAGTAAAACAGTGTGCTTTCGCTAACTAATCCTGGAGAAAGCGGAGAAAGCCAAGGGTTAAAAGAATGTAGGAGAGGTCTTGAAGAGTGAGAGACTGGAGGCGGGTGGTGGGTGGAGGATTTTTTAACTATCGTCACATACACAATCACCGCACGGTCCAATTATTTTAGCCGTTCGTTAGGGAGGGGAGGGGTGGGGAAAGATGTGGGCTCAGGAAAGGCTCGAATTAAGATTGCAGATATGTGTGTGGCTGCTTGCCCTTAGAGGAACTGAAGGGGCGAAGGATTTTATTCACGATCCGGGTAATCTGGTTCCTGTTTCCAGTTCGTAGCTTCAGGCATATACAAGGAGAGATGATAGGGGCAGTGGTAGTAGTGCTGTGAAAGTTTTAAGCCGGGGGTAGAAGAAGAGCAGAGGAGAGTGGGAGGAAAAAAGATAACTTTCTCTTCAAGTGACCACCAGGAGACAGAGATTAGGATGATGGTGGGGGGAGTTGAATGGATTTGGGGAGGGCTTGTTGAAAAGATGTGAAAAAGTAGTGTAGTTTTGAGTTTTTAGTAGTGTTTCTCTACTTCAGTAGCTTCCCGCTCTTGTCCTTCTAAAGTTGGAACGGTTTTGAATGGGGTGATTAAGCTAGCTGATTGGGCCAACTTGTTTTCCTGTTTGTGGTTTCCTCAAGAGTGTAGAAAAGAGAAACAGGAGAATGAGGACATTGGAGAAAGTAGTAACATGTAGTTCTGTTTTGCTATATGTACGAGAGTGAAAGTTTTGAGCAACTATCTTTTAACTCACTTCTATTTGACTAACGTAGGAGGCAGAGAAGCGCAATTCCATTGGCTTGTTGAGGTTAGGTTAGTTTTTGGAATTGGCTTACAGAGATTAGCTGCTGTGATAATGAGTGCGGCTTTGTTTGTTATTTCCTGTTTGCTTCATGATTTGTTTTTCCGCTCGACTTTGTCCTAGATTTGTTTATGTATGCATTACTTATGGTAAATTTTAAAAGTTGGCCGTAAAGAAATATTTAGGGAGGAATCCTTGATAAAAGATAGACGAGGATGGAATTGGTAAAAGTTGAGAGGAGGGTGAAAGTTGAGGGGAGGAGGAAGAGGAATAAGTAGGAGGATGTTGACAAGATGCTTGGAAGAAAGTTTGTCTTGTGTTCTTGGATTTAGAAGGAGTCCCACCCAATCTTGTTGGTTGACTGACTGGCTGGATGGGTCTTCTTCTCGGAGATTCATGATGGCGTTGGCTGACGGAGTTTCTTTCTTGGTGGTGTGGGGAAGAGTTTAAGTTGGGAGTTGGATAATGTGTGTGTGTGTGTATGTATGAAGTTGATGGAAAGTTTTTAATGATTGCGACAAGGACGAGACAAGATACTATTTTTTCTCTCTAGCTTTCTCTTCCCTCCTCTCCCTCTTTTTGTAGAGGTGGTCAAAAGCTAAAACTTTTTAGCTTAGCAAGTTAGTCTTGGCTTGGCGGTTTCCCTTCGAGGAAGAAAATATTTTGTAAACATCCAAAACTTTCCCAAGCCATGTTCAGTAGCTAATTAAACAGAAATAGAAGAATGGATTAGTTCTATAGTTCTTCTTCCCCCTTTCCACGAAGGAGATGGGAATGACGGGAGTTGTGCTCAAGGAGAGAATAAAGGAGACAAGGAAGAGGCTTCTTATTGGGAAATTAAGAAACATTGTTGTATGGATTCGACTTTCTCTGATTTCCGTTTTATTTTCGCCCCATACTTTCATACTTGTACCCAATTTCTCCTGCTCACTGTAGGTTCTTTTACGAGTGGTACTTTCTCCTTATATTTCTTCTGTATTGTGCTTCATGAAGTGAATGTATGATTCCCTCCAGGCAGCCTCCCTCATCTTGTGTCATTTCAAGGATGGCGATTCTGTATTCCGTGTGACAATCCAAGGGAGTTATGTGTATGAAACTTGAGTGGTTATATGCAGCCGGATTACATGTTTCCCTACCATTTTCCAAGTGTTAGGGAATCAATAGGATTTTGCGGATGAGGAAATCCTCGGATCTTTGACAGAAGAGTGAGGGAATGGTAGAGAAGGGAAGCTGGGTGTCGTGTGAGGAGGAGGAGGGGACGCGGGTAGACAATGTGCTTTGGATTCTAAATGTATAGACGGATTCCCAGCTTTCTGGATTCTGATTGAAGGCTTATGTTATTTGACGTTTTATAGGGTGAGGAGATGAAGGAAGAAGAAGAGAAGAGGAAGAGTATAAATTCAATTTCTTGCAAATAGCTACAAAGCGTTGAGGCAAACGGATTCAAATATATCAAGACAAGGATGACGGATGCAATTCCGAATCGAGGGAAAATATCATCCTCTCGTTCTCTCTCTCTTCTTCCTTTCATACCGCTCCTCCCTCATTCCATATCCTTTTCCCCTTTTAGAAATCTAGTTTTTTCAATACCGTCTCATATGTATAAATTTGTGGTCGCTTTCTCCAGTGATGAAGCAGGGAATCACAAACCCGGGTGTTACCTTCATGCTATACTGTTTTCAGCTTGCATCTGCAATCTGTAGCATAGAGACAACATACATGGGTATAGTTAAATTTCATGCTCGACGCTTTTCTCTCTGTACAATACTTGTTATTTAGACTGACTTTCTCCGAGTCACAAACAAAGAGGACACACCCGGTACATGTTTTTTCGGGAGGGACAGAGGGAAGCGCTTTAATTCTAGTGTAGCTGCAAATTCAGAGGAAATCAATGATAAAGTACCATCGACAAAAGCTTGGAAGTGGAGGAAAGAGAATAAGAAGGGAAGGGGGGAGCAGCTAGGAGTTTGGCATGGACATTTCTCCGCTCCAGATTGACAGAGCGAGAGGACAATGAATCTTGTTTTTCCGGTTGTTGAACAATTTGAACGCTGTTCGAAATGATCAATTGATTCTTGTCTTTCCCATGCCCGAGTGCTTTCTAGAAATTCCATCTTCTCCTTTACTTTCTCTCCTTTGGATTGTCCACCCATGACGCACTTTCACTCACATTCCCTACAACTTTCACCCTCGCCTCAAATCCAGGCGTGGAAGGTGTCAAGACCGGGTCCTGGACCGGATTCCAACGCGACTCATTGTCCACGTCCACATGTAGATATCCGTTCCCATACACTCTTCTTTTCATCTTAAATGCACCGCTTCTCACATGCAAGCTCAGCTCAAAGAAATGAATTGCAGATTTAACCTTTAAATCCGTGCTTTCACTCATGCAAGAACATATCCAAAATGAAAATTCAAGAGATCAAAGGCACCCTTTCAAATAGTGTACGTGTCGCAGAATATTTTAAATGAACGAGTAATTTTGGAGAAAATATTCATGCGGGTCGTGCGTCCCTCCCGTGTCGCCTATTAATATTGTCCCCTCCAGCATATCTGAAAGAGTACCGCGTGCAGTTTCATCTATTTACATAATGTATAGCGCACCTAATATCAAGCAACACGTAAAAAACTGGCTGCAGAAGCATCACTATTTTTTGAAAAAAATCGAATTATCAGTTGGCTGTGTAACGAAGCATTGTCCTGTGCTCTGCGCTAAGTATGTGCATTTGGAAATATTAGTATAGTAATAAGGCAGGTAATAATTCAATGGGTTGCGTCTTTTAGAATGTGAGAAGATGTAGTTTTTATTCATAGGCGGCTCGAAGCTTGATGGGAAAGTAATATACGATTATGATGACTGGGACTGGGAAAAGCTATTTGCAAATTTCCTTGATAACGATGCAAAAAAAGCGATAAGGATAGAAGGGTTGACAGTTTTGCAAATGCTTTGACATGTATAAGGCGGAGGAAGATTAGATGCATGCATGAAATTTATTATTCAGTTACAGAGAATACGGAATGAACATATTCTGGAAGAAATAGTGGAGAGATTACATGCAAAACTTTTTGGCAGTGAACGCTATGTGGTTGCTCAGAGGTTTTTATGACGGTTATTGTTGGGGATGAAGCTTCAGGAATTTTATGGGAGAGACGAGGAAGTAGAAGATACAGAGGGAGGAGAGGGAAGTGGGGGTAAAAGATGAAAAGATGAGGAATAAATCCTAAATCCAATTTGCATTCACAACAATTCTGTAGGTTGACAGGGGGGTTGTCAAGATTTCATACTCGTTTCCTCCGCCCATCTCGAAATACTCTTGGTCTTAAAAGAAGCATGTGAATACGTAAGAGGACAACAACTTTACCTTCGCTTATCCTATCTCTCTGTGGAGACAGTCGCCGTGGCCCTGGTGGATCTTTTCCCTGGCGAATTGGAGTTGAAGTGATGGGACTTGATGAGTAGTGGAATTGATGGCGGGAATAAAATTGAGTAGAATCTCTATTTATGATGTTGGTTGTTAGGATTTTTGTGGGAAATGTAAGCTATTTGAGAATTTGAATATTTTGTTGCAAGATTTTATCAAGGATATACAATCTAGGGGGATACTCTGGGTAACTTCATATACTTTTCTTCTACTTTCTCCAGCACTGTGTGTAAATGCTTCAAGACGATATACAAGAGATATAAGATATATACCGCTTGGGTCGAACTAGATGTTACGGAATTTTTGCCCTAACGGTTTCCCGCTTTCACCAAAGCTGCAATCTGGTTTGACTGCATTAGTTCTTTAGAGTAACTGAAAGGATAGTAGGGAGGATTGGAGTGGGCGGGTTAGTTTTTTGGGCTTGTGGATTTAAGAATGAGACATTTAGTTTGATGGAGTCAGAGAGAAAGTGGGTAGGGAGTGGGGAGGGAGGACAATAGTGTACAATTACGGAAACGGTTATGGGATATTGGTTGGATCGTGGTGTGTAATGCAGGAGTGGAGGTAACTTGCCCAAACATGGAGAAAGTTAAGCACTGGAAAAACTGGAATTGTCAGTGTTGTGCTTACGCTTTTGGCTTAGGTTTAAGTGCACTGACTGGTTACGCAGGCCATACTGCTGATATCCAGTTTACTTAAAGTTGAATGCCATCCTAGAATGGGTTTAGCAGTGAGTACGTCCTTTAGCATAGAAACTAGGGAGTTGTAGAAAGGGATGACAGTTTTGGGGTTGTGGAAAAGAGTATTTTACATTTTTGCAGGGTGAAAGTTGTTGGAAAATTAGAATTTTATACAGTCAAAAGATGGAGGAGGCGGTTCTATCCTTATTTCCTATCTGCGTCTCCCTTATCTTACCTTCTTTATTCCATCCACCCGGCGGACTGGCTGCTTACTTTCACCCTTCTTTGTCCTGCTCCGCCGAAGTCATGCTTACCCAAGATTGTAAGGACTATGGTGTATAGATAGGAAATGAATTTGCGTATGGGTACCCTCATCTACATTTGAATGATTAGAGAAGCTGGTTCAAACCAGCTCCGCAACCTCATGCGTATTGGTTCCTGTGGTAAATTTTAGTATGGAAAGGAAAGGGATGGATTCGAAGGAGGGGAGCTGGAGTTAGAGAAGGCATGGGATGGGGAAAGCTGGAGAAAGTAGAGAATACAAGTAAATTATTTCCGATTTACATTTTTCCCTATTCACCTCCACTTACTTAGCATTCATAAACATGAGTCCCGACCTCTTTTCAATTCAACCTTTCCCCCTACTCTTTTTTTATTATTATTGCTTCATTTTACTAACCAACTGCTTTCTCCTGCACTCCGCTTTTTTGTCCATTTCCTAGTCATACCAAAGCTAGGTCAGCCAAGGTTTTCATTGGTTTCTATGCCGTATTTCAGTGCTATCGCGCAAGAAAAAAATTATGCACTTCCAATGAGATTTTTAAAACGCGATTTTAGAATCTAAAATGGCTTTTATTTAAAAAATTGTAAGAAGTGGCTTCGCCCCTTAATAATTCCCTATTCTCTTTGTAGTACCCGTTTCCCTGGTATTGTTAAGTTCCAATGCCCAGCACCTATTTTCCCAGATTCACTGCATTATATATACATGTATAAATGGGGTTCAAACACACATTCTAATGCAGCAGCCCCACCTTCCTCGAACTACTCGTTGTACTCATGTCAAGGACAAAACTGAACTCATCTTCATATGTTGTCCACAATGTAAAAATTATATTCCAAATCCATGGATGAACGCTTTAAAGCAAGCAGTAAAGTATTCACGTGCAACGGAAAAAGCGTTGAAAGTTGAAGAAGGTGAGCTTCTCAAGGCTCCTTCGAATCTTGTCGAAACCCATGCATTATGGATCACGTTGGAAGATTCATTTCCCTTTCTCTCATCTTTGCCTGTATGCAGCTGTACTAGCAATTGTAAGTTGAAGCCTTTGAATGTTTGAATACGACGATAAATAGTTAATAATAGCAAACAGGCAGCCAATGAGAAGGGATGCTAAAATGATGCATGGAGTGTATGTGATGAAAGGGGTGGACTAAGAGAAACACTCCGGCTGTCTCGTCTAGCGGAGGTAATGAGTCTGATTTTGCGTTCAAGTGTTTGATCAGTGCGGAGTGCAACCGACTGTTTTGTAACCAATTTATAAAATAGTTCTCACTCGTTAACACTATTCAATAAAGAAATTCAATAGCCATCAGGACAGAGGTTCAGATTTCTCTCGCAGTTTCGTCAACAGTGTACAAAATACGCTCAATATCTAAATATAACCACGACTTTCCCCTGCTTTGCTTGACAAGATCGAATTTCAGGCTGTCGGAGGACTATTTACACTATGCACAGTCTAATTCTCTGTCCTGACGAGATTATGCATAGCTCCCTTGTTGCATTCACATGACTGAGGCAATGACGACTAGTATTGTGAAAGAGGGACGAAGAGAGAAGACAAATGTCTTTGGAAGACAGTTAGACATGTGTAATTCATATTTGTCATGCTGGTGTAGGGAGATGAGCTGGGGTCAAAGTTGAAATGAATTTTGTACTCTATTCCTGTTAAAGGATTGGAGATGATAGCATGGTGCAAGTAAGTGAGTCTGAAATATTACCCGGTTTACACCACCACCATCTGAAGCTGGGTGTACTTCTAGAGTAGAGTAGAAGTAGAAGAGTAGCTTCGCTGCTGTTACTTTAGCTAGGATACTGCTAATGTTACTCGGTATCAGAGACAGGGTTCATGTTTCCTGGACCATATGTATGGTAAACCGACAGGTGAATCAGGGATTTTGGGAAGCGCCCTTCCCCGCAGTTTCAGCCATCGTAGTGAGGCTATGAAAAGAAACTTTTTCTTTGAGAGGAAAATTAGAAGAGACATAAAAGAGAAAGAGGGAGGAGACAGGTCAGAATCAAAGATAGTATCGCACAGAGAATGAATGCCGCTCGGGTTGTAGTTGTAATCAGTGTCCAGCTTGCTTCTTCCTCTGGTATCTGTACAGTCTTTCCAACGCGGGAAACGTCGGTGAGAAAGTGCAAGGGAGTGTCCGGTGAAAGTTGGATAATTCAAGTGCAATCTTTGCATCAACTTGTTAGTCGTTGTATATTAGATTATTTAGTTGCTTATCGCCCGGATAAGTCGGAGTGAAACGTAGTTTCATTAGAAGAGTGTTAGAGTGAGATGTGAAGTGCATAGGATTTTTGGAAAGTTTGTTCCGAGGATGTAAATGAGTTTTGGATGATGACCAGCGACTAATTTTCGGACAGGCTCAAGGTTAGCTTTTTAACTCGTTCTTCTTTTAACAAGGCGAGTAAAAACAGACTAAAGCAAGGAAAGGATCGAAGAGCCAGAAGTAAATCCGGATGAGAGGGATGGAAAAAGCTAGTCCGGAGATTGTTTATAAAACTAGGAGCGTGTAGGGAGAGGCTGGAGCTGATGAAGAAAGTACGGGACATAGACAAGGAGATGAGGAAGAAGAGAAGACTTTTGTATTCATTGATATGCTGTGGTAAGATGGTGGGTGCGGGTAAGTATTCTAATTAGTTTTTGTTAAGGGTGAAAATATACGAGGAAGCAAATTGATCTTGTCTTTCTAATTAAAATGCAAATGGTTTTTCCACTTAGCGGAAGCCCAATGGATCGTGAAATGACTCAAGATTTTCTCCCACCCGCACAAAACTCTTGGCTCCTCCCCGTCAAGTCATATCCCAGACGGAAGAAATAGTACGGGAAAAGCCGACCTTTTAAATATCTGACTTAGTATCCCATATAAGCTTAGCGCTTAGCTCTCTCATTCCAAAACCACCCTCCGTTCCATCCCAGTATTCCATTTTAGCACCAACCCTTTTTACGATCTTTCCTGTTAGAGAATACACATGTAATAGGGGAGTAATTATTGTGGCTGTCTGGAATATAGGGGACGATGATTTTTACAAATTCAAAACCCAGTGGGTTTCCAACTGGGATGGGTTTAGGTTTAGGCGGAAAATGTCTCTTGTGACTATTTTGATGGGGTTGTGAAAGAAAGGGTACAATTTTGTTGCGTAAAACAAATTTTCGGAGAAGGGTAAAAGGGTGAGGGAAAGTTTGATGAGGGATGATTTCACGTCATTTATTGTCATGAATGTTACAGTCTCGAGGGACTGAAAGCTGTGATTTAGTTTGTATATTTTTTCAAATGTGATAATTCCCCCTCCTGAAATATGAGAGAGTGGATTCGGGATGAAGTGATGATGAAATGGTAATATTTATACATGTTTCTCTCGCTAAAGAAGGATTCACAACCGAAACCCGAATATTTGTTCGGGTAAATACGAAAATGACAGTTGAGTCTAGGCTCTGTTTTCGTCTAACACTTCCAACGCCCTACTCCATAGCTCTGAACTCCACCTACAACCTTCTAAATCTTTATATACTTAACTCAATTACTTGTCTGTCGTGTGCGCATCCTTGCTGTTTTCTATATACTCGAAAAACTTCACTCATCATAACATAAGCAATCAGAGGTGGCTTAACATTTAGGGAAACCCTTTAAAACAGCAATACCCGGCTGGGCGGAGACTTAGGAATCTGGGATGGAGAAAGCTCTTGGTGGAAGACGGGAAGAGAGAGGGGTTTTAGAAGGAAATTGAGTTTGAAAAATGTTGTTAAAAGAGGATGATTTGGGAGTTAGAGTGAGACAGAGAGAAAACTTAAAGAGTCCTGGAGTGAGGGAAAGGGAGAAGAGAAAGTTTGGAAACATGTACAGTTTTTCCTTGAGATATTTTACCCTCTTGTTGCATGATGTATTATGGGAAGTGGATGTAAATTGTGATGAGATTTCATGGTATAGGTAAAAGAGTTTTATTTGTCATTTCTCTGGTTAGGGAGTCAAGGACGGAAGGATATAGGGCGAGAATGATGAAATTGTAGATGGTATTTCCTCGCTTTCATTTTTATTTCCCGGTTCCTAAGGTGCATTTCCGTTGTCATGGTTTCTCTCCCGGCGTTGTCTTCTTCCAAGTTTGTCAGTCAGTCACTCAACTCACTCACACTCACTGAGAGAATCCTCTAGTGAGCTTGTTGACTGACAGAATGACTGCATCTTGTGATGCTTGAAGGATGTGGGAATAATGCAAGGCTAGAAGGAGTTGATACCCCCTTAGCCCTTAGTAAGTGGTGGTGTGAATGTGAGGAAGCGGGTAGGATTTCTTAGCATATTCTTCTTCACTTCCCGAATTCCTCCTTCCACACTCACACTCGTCCATTTTTTCTTGAATGGGGGAAGATGATGATGGCTTCCTTGAAACGACAAGACTCTCTCATTCCATCCAATCCCCTCCATTAAGCATTCCCGTCATCCGTATAAAGATAGGAGCACAAAACCTTCTCCAAGCCACCCTCCCCGTCTGGCTCACACACAACAATCCTAAGATGAGCTACACCCCACCCACCCTACCCGACAACCTACAAGTTGTCATGGATATCTCTGAAAAGAATGAACACGTTACACTTGAACCTGCATACATCTGTCCACATCCTCTCTCTCTCCACGAAATGCATCCTTGGCTACCCCATACTGGTGTACTTAATGGCAGACAGTGAGAGAGAGGGGCAGACTACCCGGGTTTTAGGAAGCTATAGAATACAGTGTAGCTAGTTTGAGTCGGGGGAGAAAAGATGAGTTGCTACTTTTTTTATACCGTATCATGATAACAATAGACAGGGATTTAGCCTGGAAGTTTGGTAAGACGGCTAGGATTTCCGTTTCATATTCTTCATATGGCGGGAGGGTGGGAAAATTATTCATATACTTCCGCAAAGGCATCATCCCAAGTTATTCCACCGCCGAAACCCATTTCGTTCCCCTCATTCCAATGTTTCTCCCGTACACATTGACGCCTTATTTACGCCACCACGCACATTCTCGGGTTGCTTGCTCTTGTTGTACGGGTAAACATCCCTCTTGGCGTGTTGCTCCCCCTTCCTTTGCGTTGGCAATAATATGGGCTTGCTCAAGAATTTTCTGAGCTTATTCCCGGGCTTCTCTAGGAGGGATGAGGTGAGGGAAGGATGGCTAGAAGATCCTAGTGAAATTGTTCCGGCTTTGAAATTTATCCCACCGTTTCAAATCGTTTCCCCAATTCATGAGAAACCAAAACAAGAGGAAATATGAAGACAATATATGCTCAAGTGAAGCAAGGGGGAAGGAATGAGCCGGAGAAGTTATATAATACACATCCGCTCCTATTAATACAGTTCAGCCAGTGTTGTGTTCTAGCTTAAGGGCTCGGTTTGAGCACGGACTTGGGTTGGGGTTAGATGAAGAGAATATATGGGGGATGCAGTTTTGTATTGTAGTATAGGCAGCATTTTAAGGAATTATATGCGATTACTAATAATTTTCTGAGTTGATAATGGAATTTGTGTGTAGGAGGGAGGAGGGATTTTGGCAATTAGCCTCTCAAGATTTATCTAATAATGTATGATTCAAGAGGAGGATTTAGCGGATTCATGCTGCTTTATGAATCTTGTGGTAAATTCCGTCCTCGAGAACCTGGAATCTCCAGATGCCTCCTATGGAGGGGTAGTTCGCTTGGAGCTGTCGGGCTTAGCTAACTTTGTTATTTTGCAGCGCCACTCCAGCCGTCTGCGGTGGGTACCACCCTCGTGAGCCCTTTGCATCCACCCCGCCTTTCTCCAATAAGTGCAATCCTTCTGAAGTTTGTGGTGGAGATTGTAGGGAGTAGATTTTATTTCCGGTATGAATTTATTTCAATTAACTATCATCCAGTCCCCTGTGGGGCAGCGGGAGTGGAAAGAGACGCTTAATACTAGTAAGCTCGTATTGTGTAAAGTTGTATGTAGACCGCCAGTCTGGAGAAAGTTTGGCCATGCTCATGCTCGATTCCGTGTGGAAGCCCGAGGATTGTTTCTCCATACAATCGTTGTTGATAAGGGGCGGAAATGCGAAGCAGCTTTTGGGAGAGGTAAGCTATAAGCTTAGAAGAATCGCCAATTTGCCGGCTTGCGGGAATTACAAAGTGTCGCAAATTTTGTAGATTTTGGGAAAATTGCGAATTCTATCGAGGAGAACAAAGCCCTGGATTTGCTCTGAATGTTGCTCAAATATCGGGTAGGTATTGAAATTGAAGGTAGAAATTGCGGAGAGGGAACAGAAATTAACTTTCTCCAATTAAATTGCTGCACGGCTGTACTCTTCTCCGCCAATGGAGATTCTGTAAAGGCCTTGAAGTAAGCCCTCTAATATGTGTATAGAATTGCCAAAGTAAATTGTTTCATACGTAGCCTTAAGATGTGTCGTAATTTTCTGTCTGCCAAATAGTTCATTGGTTATTCAGTTATTCTTTGAAGAGTTTGCAAATTGAGCGTGATTGCGTAGGAGGATGGAAGATTGGAGGATTGCAAAAGAGATTTCAGTCCTATTCTAATAAAAATTGTAGAGGATTCTGCGTGGCTTAAGAAAGATGTTGCAAAAGCTGAGAGTTTCTCCGCCTTTCACTCAATCTCTCCCTTTCACTTCCCGTCATATCTTCTTGTCGCAGTCATGATAGATTTTTAGCTCCCATTTTTTTTCTAGGCTATAGTTAGAAAAGGCGCATTGCATAAGTTAGCGTTTGAGGATGGAGCATGAGTGATTGAATTTACAAATTGCCTTTGATGCTTGCAGACTTGATAGAATTCTTTGAGGATTTTTAGGTACGTACAACCAGACCGGATTGCAAAACACAAAAACTGAAAGGCTGGATACTAAGTGGTGTGTTTTCGAGCATCATATTCATTCACCAATTCAAGCTCACCACCACTCACAACTTAGAAGACTTTCTGACTACTGTCACTCTGAATCGTAAGTATATATATGTAAGGATCTAGATTTTAAATGCAAGAATTGTCAAACTGTAGCAATGGGGTCTGCTCCTGCTGGAGAAAGGTATATTAAGGTGAAAGTAGGATGCTGGTGAAAGCATAAGGGTAAGCTTATCGTATTCTTGATTGGAGAATATAAATGTAATGCTTTGTAGGAATACCACAAGAAGGGTTAGAAGAATAAATGAGCTTTCTTCAGCCATCATTTCGGTTGGGTAATCAAAAAATACTAAGAGGGAGAGGATTACCAATATAATTTCCCACTGGCAACCAAGTTCTTCGTCTACCATTCTTCCGGTGATGGGTATGTATTCGGAGGCATAGAATATAAATACGTCATGCGTGATGACGAGAGCTCGACTTTCTCCAACCTAGTTAGCAAAAACCAGAGAGAACCCACTCCAATATTGGATACATGAATGAAGAGAATTTCCATTGTAAAACTTTCCTTTGTTGTTGGAAAACTTATGGGTGGGAGTACAGGAATTTAGGAACTCGACTTTCACTAGAAGTGAAAGTAGGGTAAAAGGATGAAAGTAATGGAATGAATAAAACTGGGGGTTTCTATTACCGAAACAGAGTAAAAGTGCGGTTACTAGGGTTTTGCAATCTTTTGAGTGATAAATTTATTCATTATTTTCGCAATATTACTTGGATTGTTCATCTCAGGGATAGTCTAAAGGTGAAGGTCAAGCGAGAACAAGTGCCATGATTCCTTTTAGGCTTGCACTGA
Source organism: Sminthurides aquaticus (assembly GCA_906901655.1). NCBI lineage: Eukaryota > Metazoa > Arthropoda > Collembola > Symphypleona > Sminthurididae > Sminthurides > Sminthurides aquaticus. The sequence goes on from CAJQTT010000001.1 coordinate 4,496,966, forward strand.
TTCTCCGGAAGAGAAAGTAGCCTAGGGATTACACAATTCCTGGTGGAGGGCTGTACGGAAGCTATGGTTTGATCCCAATCTTTCAGCTTTTCGTAGTTCTATTTGAGTTGAGATTAAAGAGAAATCATGTCTTGCCTTGGATGTGATGAAAAGTTAGGGTTACATAAATAGCTTTCCTACGATGTACATAGAGCTTAAATCTTTTCAGAACAAGGTTAATACCAAAGGATAGCGAAATTCAAGGTAGTTCACAGCCCATGCAGTTGGGAAATATAGAGGAAATGATTTTAAAATGGGAGGGTGGTTTTGCTTCCAGGCTTTGATTGCTGCCTGAATGAAATTAATACGTAATGGAGATGGAGAGACGGAAGCGGAGAAAGGAAGAGAAAGTAAAAGGCACTCCTGCTTTTCACCAAGCCTTCCCAGATTGGACTACCTAGAAGGGATAAAGTGTCTGTGTGGCTAAAGCAGAGAGTAGAGAGTAGAATTTTGCCATAACATTCGTTTCCAGCAAGATCATAGCTTCAGGTTTTCATATCAAACTTACGAGGGAGTGTGGTAATGCTCCGTTAAGTAGCTGCTTGCTGAGGGTGTGAGTGAGTGGGTGGGAGAGAAAGTTTGGAGCGTGAGTGTGTGTATACACGTAAAATGCATAGCATTAGAAGAAAGTATTTATAACTGACAAGTTTTAATGTGGAACGAAACTAAATCCAAGGGTTGAATGAAAATGAACACTTTGATTATCTGGTGGTGGTAGGTGGGTGTACATGGGGGATATTAAATCATGTGCCACGGTGTATACCCATGGCGAGAAGAGTTTGAAAATAATTTACTCTCAAATCGTTGAGCCCGCTCTCAACTCGCATTATCCTTTATTCCCTCTCATGGACTGGTTGGTTGGTAGTGTTGATAGAGGTAATTTCAGAGTTACACTAAATTTGTACGTGTTTTTACTTTGTTGTCGCCGGGTTTGTGCGTAATTATAGATATTTAAGTGGGGGTGCGTAATCTTCGTGGCGTGGCGGTATGATGAAAAAGGGGGTTTGGAATAATTTATGAAATTGCTTACACCTTGCTTAATGGATGTTGTGTAATATTTTCGGCAGCTTCTGGAGCACTGCCAAATGTCTCGTGATTATAATTTAAGGGAGAGTTGACTTTAAGTAGATTACTGTAATTTAAAAGAGCTGGGGATATACTTGGTTGACAGGGATACATTAGAGAGGGCGACAATGTTGATGTAAACATTAATACTGGCTTTACGTTGAATTCAACTCGTGGAATACAGTCGGAATTGTCAAAAGCAAGAATAAATATCCCTAAAGTACCTATCAAAGTACCGACCACATAGCACTTTGAAATTTAGCATCCGACATGTACTAGATATGGTCCGGGAACAGTGTTTTGTACACGGAGGAAAGGGTGCACTATTGCACTACCATATACTCGCTTTCCCCTTCTACGTGCAATTATTGTACTCATTTTGTCGTATCTCTCGTGTTTATTACCTATTGTTCTAAATACAATAGGAAATTTATAGAAAGTTCTTGGAATTGTCGGCGTAAAAGTAACAAAACTAAATGATTATTTATCAATTTGCTACAAAACATTTCCCATGCTATACAACCAATCTTTTTAGTAACTGAAGATCGAAGGGCGAGACGTAATCACACAAGTTTTTCAACTACAATCCCTGTTCATGTCACAGGGTGGGGTAAATTCTGTTCGATAAGTTGGATGCATGAGGATGGGGTTTGGATCATGTGCTTTCCTATGTTCTTGATACCGGGAAAAAACGGAGCGGTCGGTGACACGGAAGCCGACAGGGATGCATAAGATTGTAGTCGGGAGGAGCGGAGAAAGGGGTTGAAGAAGACAAACTATTGTAGAGAAGTGGTTGTGCATTGGCGCATAGGAAATGTGTTGATTTGAGAGAAAGTTTGACTTGGAGGAGAATGTGGGAATATTCATAGTTTGTAGGAGGGATAATTATAGTGGCGTCCTGAATAGATAATTGAGAGAGAGAGCGAGAGGGGAGCGGAGGTTGGAAATAAGTTACTTGGTTTGATAAACTTGTTATTGAATGGAGAAGTGGAGAAGCTATAGAAGGATGGAAGGATGGAGAAATAGTTATTTTTCTTTAATTTAGTATAGTCGGGATTGATGGAGAATCATTGGTAGGGATTCCAGGAGAAGGAAGAAAAGGAAGCGAGAATAATGCAGAATTGATTCTCATTTCTCTCCCTTCATCTTCTTTCTTTGGTTGAGGACAAACCTTATAGTTTCTAAGGGTCGGGAAGGCAATCCTAAGTTGGTTTGTTCAGAAGAGTAAAAGCCCCGAGGATGAATGTTTCTTTCTCCGTTTTCTTTTGAAACGTTTCCATGAATCTCATCGCTGGAAAGTCGCAAGGGCGATAGAAAGAATGAGACCCCCTTATTTTCTCTTCTTGTCTGGCTTCCTATGCAACTCATCCTTCCTTTTTCCCGCTCAAGCTAGCTTTTGTAACTTTCTCCGGGATTCTCTTTCTGAAACTGATTGTTTTGCTTGTAGACGGTAGAGTGAGAGATCCAGATTCGGGACTTGTAGCTCTTTCTGAAGTAATAAAGTAAAGTCAACGTGTTACTTGATCTTTTACAACTCGCGCCAAGTTTGAAGGAATGCTTTCGTCTGCAAGATTGAAAGGTTAGAAAATAAAATTTCGAATTCATCAGCGCCAAGCCCTACTATAAATGGAACCAGAAGGTGGGAAGAAGAGAAGGTTGATAAGATGAAACTGGAATTGGCTTCCTCCTGGTTATCTCAATCAGTGTTGATGTTTGCTCCTGCACTAATACTAATATAGGGAGTAGGGAGGGCATGAGGGCTGACGTGAGGAAGAGAAAGTCAGTTTGGGATGTCATGTGTAGTGTAGAGATTTCAGTGGGAAATCCAAGGAGTGGAGTAAATTACGTTGGAAGCGTTGGGTTTGCTTAGAGAAAACTAAATATAGTGTCTGTTTGTGGAGGAGGGATGCTAATAAGTTGGCTGAATGACGGACAGGAGTGGTGGGTGGGTGAGACTGTAAATGGAGTTCGAGTTTGGAAGGCGTCTCACAATTATTGATGTTGATGAGAAGAGAAGGTGGATGATGAGATGAGGTTTAATAAGTTGTCGCCTGGATGCTTTCTCCCTTGTATTCTCTCCAGGAAGGGCGTGTGCGTCTCTTGGAGTTTGTGGAAAGATTGTCAAGCTTAGGTGTCATTCCTTCCTCTTTGGAGGGAAGGAGGGGAAAGCAAGGAAGCTCTTCCCTCCCAGACAAGATGTTGAGTGTCGGAGCGGAAGTGGGAAACAAGAAGCGTTAAAGGAGTGAGTGAGTGACATGGCATAGTACTCGGGGCTTGGTGGGGTTCGGAGGAGAAGGATGCTTTCCCTTGAGCAGGTGAAAGCTTTCAGGAGGGGTGGTTGGTAGGTAGTTAGGTGGCGGGCGGAGTGGTGAAAGTGGGAAGTAGGTAGTGAATATGTAATGGATGACGAGGCTGAAAAATTTTCAGAGCTTATATCGACCTGTTGTCTACCTTTAAAATCCGCCTTTTTCCAACCATCATACCCATTTACGGACCCGTGGAGGGAGAGTTGGTCTTAGTGTATACATGGAAGATGCATTTAGCTGGAGGGCTGTGTGGGAGAAAAAACCTGTCCTTCCCAGCCCTATGTTTTTTATTCCAGGAAATAAGGTGCAATAGAGCAAAGAGACAGAATCTCTGTGAAGAAAACTACTGTCAAGAACCCGGGATCCGTATTGCCAACTAGAGTTTTTTCAGCCTTCCGATATGTACATTTTCCTCGAAATACTTTCACTTCAACCAGCCTTTTTGAGCACTTTCTCCACCTTTCCCCTGCTCTGCATGCTCTTCGTGTTTCATCCGTGCCGTTGTGAGGAGAAACTCTGAGATGCTCATGTTATTTGTGCGTGGGAATTATTCAGAGTATTGATCGAGATAAATGTAAATTTTCTTGCATACGCTTCTCTTGATAAGATGACGTGCTTTCAGCATGTATAAATTAACTCTCTGTTCGGGCATTTCTCTCTAAAATGAACACATTTTCAAAACATGAGAACATGAGATGCACTTCCCTCCTTCTTTCCCACCTCCTCTTACATTACCTTATTCCTCTTCCTTTCCACATTCCCTCGAACCATAATACCTCAGCCTTTTTCCTCTGTCTGGAAGCCAAATTTTCTATTAATATCCCAAGCATATCTCACCTACCCGAATACATCCCCTCTGTATTTTCAACCCAAGATGTAAGAAGCACGTAGCGAGGACAGGAGGCGGCTTTCGTACCAGGGAAAAGTCGGAAAGGTGAAAGTGGAGACGGAGAAGCTACCGATTTCCAGTGCGGCAACCCTTGAAGTTGGCAGGTAAACGGGAAGAGAGCTCGAGTTAGTTGTGTTTTCTCATTTTCATTTTCTCCCTTCTCTATGAATTTTGCATTAGGATGGCAAGAGGATCCTTGTTTGAAGACGGAGCTCCGCTGTAATTTAAAGATGTGCTTCAGGGTGTTTGCTGATATAAAAGGCCAGAGGATGGGCGGAGAAAGTTGATAACTTATCTATGAGCTGCTCCTACGGCTGCCGCCTCTTCTGCGAATGTGTATGGCGTCCAAGATAAATTTGGATTTAATGCGTAATGTGAAGCTGGTTAAGCAAGTTACGGAGAGGATTTGTTATTGTCACATTTTCTCCGGGATTTGGTAAAGGGCAAATTGAGTTAAGTGAAAGCCGGAAAAATATACCACATGACTTATGCATACATGTCCTCCTCCTTTACGGGCTCTTTGGCAAAATAAATGATCGCACATCTTCTCACATGCAGGTTGTCTTCGGTCAGATTTACTTTTTTGCTAAAAGTAAAAAGTTGACATGTTCACAGGTCGAATGGACAAAGTGCAGGGAGTATAGTGGACCTATTTATGCCACATTATGCATGAGGGAGTGGTAGTGGTAGCCTCTCCTTGACTCTATGCCACTATGCAGTAGATAAGGCTATGACTGGAATGGGAAGGGACGAAGAGAAATTGCTCCTTTCTTCCAATGTCATCTTCCTGGGGAAGGGAGTGTCTTTAGTTTAATCCCACCTCATTTTTCTTCTAAATACTTTCACGTTATGACAAAAACTATGAAGAGCGGACAGGAAGAGGAGGCGTGTTAGTGTAATCATAGAGATATGGCATCCCATTTACTCGGAATAAACCGTTCTAGAAACTAAAAGTCAGGTACTTTGCTCGTCATGCCATTCCCTGCCTCAGCCTCCCGCTCCCACTGCAGTCCAGACAGCGAGAGTCGTTGTACTATAAAAAAGCATAGGATGCAACAAAAGTAGCATATATGGAGGTATCGGAGGGAGCGACCCGGATTCTGTGGGGAAAAAAGAAAAGGATGCGAGTGGCGGTGGTGGCAGAGGATTCAAACATTCAAAGTATTTGAAGCATGGGAGGGAAAACACTGCAGAAACGAAAGTACAGGTGTGCGGAAGGGTTGAATGGTCCCATTTGAAAATGCATACAAATGTAGTTGAAGACGGCATCTGGGATTCATTCCGAAAATTAATTCAACTGGAAGAATGACTATGATACATGCGTAAACCTTTTTCCGTCCCAGGATTCCCATTACACCCTCGCTTCGCTTCCTCGTCTAAGTTGTATAGTTTCTGTCTATCCGTTTTTACAGTCTCCTCCTACCTAAGTTGAATTGATGGATAACAAGGGTCTGCCGGTCTGCATGGCATGTGTCCATCTCTTGCATTTTCCACACGCATGCAATCATTATAAAAGAGAATAAAATATGTATGCCTTCATTTACTTCAGCTTTCTTCCAGTTATGAAGCTCCCGGAAGTGCAATTAGAAGAATGGTAGATGAAAGAAAAAGGGAAAGAGAAAGTTGGTGCAAGATGAGGAAGTTTTCCTTGAACTTTATTCACGATTTGCGACACTCACTACAGGAAACAAAGTACCAAAAGAGTTATATCATCGCCATCATAGAAACATCACTTCAGAGAAAGCAAGGTTGTTGGAGAAGAATTCCAGAAAAATTTGCTTTCTCAAAGCCAAAATATGATTGAGTTATGCAAGGAGAAAGTATTTTGTTGAACGGTGAACGATTTGAGAGGAATGCGAGGATTTGCAAGAGCTAAGAATCAGACGAAGAAAAGCCGAGCTAGTCGAGGAAGCAAGTAAGTGAAAGAAGGGAGAGTTAAAAAGGAAAGGAAGAAAAAGAACAAGTAATTGGAGAAGAATGAGTGAATAAAAAAGGAAAGAGAGAAAGTCAAGGCGAGTATGAGTGCATAATGAGGAGTTGAATGGAGAAAGAAGGGAGAAAATGAGGGAAGGTATCAGGAGAGAATAAAGAGCTGGAGAATTTTTAGAGGATCGAATGCAAGGAAGGAAGGATTTCTTTTCTCTTCCTGGATTCCGAGGAGGCCATCAGGCGTATGCAAGCCCTTCTCCTCAACAACTCTTGCATTCACGTATAGGAACAAATAAATGCACTGTGACTAAATGTAAGCGGGATGGATGGAGATTCTTTCTTTCACGGGCATTATCTCGTAGCAGCTATGAAAAGATAGGAGGAGGGCTAAAACAAGAGTGTAAGTAGTGAGGAATACAGCTGGGGAAGAGTGTGTGAGTGGAGAACGAGTTGGTGAAAGTAACAAGTTTACGTAGCGGGAAGCAAGTCATATTGTTAGAATGGAGGAAGATGTGTGGGGGAGAAAGAAAACAAGTTTCCTCCCCTCCCTCAAACCTCTTTCATTATCCTCTTTTGATATGGGACTAAATTGTGTAGATGTGATTTTGGTGGTATTCCTATTTGTGCAGGCCTGGGAAGTGGTCCGTGTTGCAGTTAGTTCCAATTTGCGATTAGACTTGCCATCCCCAAATCCCGAGCCATCCGCCCATTTCCTTGCGCTTTTATGTTTATTTGAGTGGGATCCCTCCTATTTCGAAGTAATGGTGGACACTTGACTCGGATTTTCTTTGTTTTCTCTGCATATAAAACAACCCCCCGAAATAACAATAAGTGAGAACCAAGAGGATTCCAAAGGAATTACGCAACACTAATGCACCAAGTCACCCAGCCTCCAAATCTCCCGCTCTCCTCTTTCCCCTCTCCCCCATGCGAAACATGTTCGAAATTCTAGCTGGGGCTGTCCGCCGTCCACGTCCATTCAACTCAGCTCTTTCTCTTGTCGTCTTATTGTATTCAAAGTTTTCTGGGTTAGGGAGCAATTTTCCCATGCCGACGACCATTGGACGTAACGCCGATTCTGGCCCTGATGAAACAAACTGTGCACTTAAATTCCGTTCCTTGCTTTCACCACTTTCACCGCATTCCCTTTTTCTTCCGCATCCATACAGTTGCAGGGAAGAGGCGCGTGTTTCAATCGTTTTCACCTTTCCTAAAGGATTTAGCGCATCCTCTGATTAGCATCCGAAAATAATGCGGTAATTCTTGCAAGAAAAACTTTCTGTAACAACATATGGCGTAGCGGAGAGAAAGTATTTGTGGGAACAACGGAGCTGCAATTGCATTTCTACGCAAGGATACGCTTGAGAAAATGAGGAGACTTTCTCTAATTGATTTTTACCGTCCCATTTAAATAAAGTAGGTGGTTGACGACAAGTTGGAGACGTTGGAGTTGGAGAGAGAAAAAGAACGAGAGATTTGAGTTCTCCAGCCAAAGCAGAGCAGACAACCTTTCTTTCGTAATTCTCTTAGTTAAGGGAAAGGTCTTGGAAAACTGTGGAAATCTGCAGTAAAAAGGGATGAAAATGGGATGATCTTGGGCAAGGGGGGAATAACGTGAGTTTGGTTTGGGTCTTATTGGTGGGGGGCAAAAGGAAATGAGCTGAAATGAGTTGCCGAGAATTTGATACTTGGATAAAGAGGTTTTAGGAGTGAAAGTCTAGAGCTGTTCCTTTCCGCCTTCCTTTGAGATAGTTAGTCTCCACTTATTCCGCCGGCATTAGATTCTCTCTCCTGAATCCAATAGCCGGCAAAGCAATAGTGGTTCCACACCAGACTATCAAGTTTCACTCATGTTTTCTCAACGAGTTTCCTCAAAAGTATCCTCCTTTTATTCCTCCTCTTCCTTGTAGCTATAGGCATCCCGATCCTCTGATGCAACCTCAGAGTATTGTCTTAATGTATATTCATCAAGCGTGGGCCGATGAATCCTGCCGAGGGTTGGTCTGATGCAAAGGTCTATTTCCTGCAACCCTAATATCTACATAGGGATAGCCGCCTCTCCTAACTTATAGGTGATGCAACGTAAAGTTGAATATATTCCAGGTCAGAAATAAGGAAGGCTCTCATCCTCTAATGGAAGTTTGACATAAGAAGAGAAAGCATTGAGAAAATCCAAAGGAAGGGAATATTCAGAATAGAATCAGATAAAATGTGAGCATTTATTGCCTCTTTGATTTCCCGGTGAAAGTTGATATGCTTTCTCCGCCAGGATTTGTTGGAACTTTGGGCAGGATGAAATCAAGCCCCTCCTTCCTTGATATTACTCCTTCGTGTAAGGCTTCACATTCTAGAACTCTTTACTGTTCCCGAAGAAGGATAAGGGTTTACCTTACCTTGAGGGGAAGAGTATGTGTGTGATTTAGTTTGGCTGGAAGCTGGAAGAGATGCGGCTGAATAGATGTTTGCTCTTGACGGATGGATGCGAGAGGACTATTTGTTGATACAAAGCTGAGGGGGATGATGCGGGGTGGGTTGGTCATATTTCACCATGGGCACAAATTAGTATTGCTATGCGACAACAAGATTCTCCATCACTCAGCCCTGTTTTTGTTAGACTTAATTAAGTATCTGGAGGCTTTGGTTTGATGCCGGTCTGGGGGTAACTTTTGTAGACAGGGCCTTGTTCTTCTTTTCTTTGTGTCTCTCCCTCCCGCCTCCCCTTACATTTCAATCAGCCATGAAAAAGATACACGTGTTGAATAGGATTCTTTGGAGACTGTCTCATCCTAAGTCTTCCGAAATCTGGAGGAGGGATGTATTACCCGGGCAAAGAGCGTGGGTGAGAGATGGCGTATAAAAGAAAAGAGGGGCGCTCCTGGCTGTGAAAGCAGTGGAAGTAACAACAGATTCAACATGGAGACACACGGTTGAGTATTTTGCAGCAACTATAGTTTTACTTTGTATTTCATGGGCTCTCACCAACACACAACTCTGAAGCTTGACAAGGAGCTGCAGTTGGAGCCACAAGTTGCGATATTTTCCAGGCTATTTAAAATAGATTTGCTTGTCTTCGAAGATGGTATAAATAATATGTGGGCAGAGATATGAGTTAAACAGAGGCTGGAGAAAGTACCTGATAAGCAAAAGAATTTGTTGACGGTTCGTTTCAGACATTGAGAGCAGGATCCATACTCATGCTGTCCTTTCTCTTTTTTTCGCTGGAAATGATGATGGTGCTTTGCTAGTAGTGACAAAATGGTGTATTGATGCGATACTGAAGAGGGATGCGGAAGATGGGACTGAAATGTGAATTTCCCTTCGTGTCATCATGATTGAAAATAGGTGTGGAGGAGGGTACGATACTGAATATGCTCATGTGTGTTTATGATAGAATTGTCAGGTTTTTATATGCGTCCCTTGTTTCGCTCTCTTCTTTTTCTCCTTTCCCTTGTCTGATTGCCCAGACTTGGGGATATGATTAGGCTTCTCTTGAAAATGCATTTTCTATTTTCCTTATTCCTTCGTCGTCCGTCACTACCAGCCAGGACTGGGTATTACTTGTCATAGAAACGCTGGACTGAAGAAACAGAGGGGAGGAAAACAGGGAAGAAAGGCCGGAATCGTCTCGTCTCCAGTACGTGCAAGGAACAGACCAGGCTAGACGGAAGATTTATAAAAGAGAAAGGAACCAAGGAGATCATGTCATGGGCGGACGGAGTTTGAAATTTTGTCATCTACACGTAAGGCTACATGGAGCGAATTCCTACAAGCCCAACAGCTATTCCTTCAGAAACAATTCATCCTATTTGCCTTGATATTCTGGGTTTGGAATCTTTTCCAGGGGAAGACGTGGAAACGTGCTCGCCGTCCTGGACATAAAAGAGAGATGAGAGAGTGTAAAGCGGATTGCTCTGATGTGACAAAAGCTGTCAAATGTACGCCTTTGAGCATCTATTTCCAGTAGCTCTTGAGCAATACTGATTTCTACATGTTTTATGATTAGGAAATCTGCAGGAGGGAGGAGGCAGACAGTGAACCCAAGAAAACTATCCATCTCCTTGGTCTTCTTACCTCTTTGAAGGAAGGTCTAAAAATTTTACCTTATGTTCAGAGACAGCTTTTGTTTTATATTTTCTCTGTTCTTGTGTCTACCGAATTTCTACTGGGATTGCAAAATTGCTGCTAACTCCTAACAGAAATGCTCATCTTCAATTATTAGTACCGTTGCACAAAACTGTTCAAAAAATTAGTGGAAGCTTATTCCTTCCTTGCAGGTGCTTTCAGCTGAATCCTAAAAGTGTGAACAAAAAAAAACCTTGCTGTAATGTTTTCGTTGATTTACAGTTTCTTAAGCTTGCTCGTCAAAGGCTCTCTTTCTTGGAGGGAGAATAAACGGATGTTAAACCGGATTCATCTTGAGGCTGACTTGGAGTTCCTCCGCGTTGACAAGCTACCATTTAAAGCGTTCATCCTTTCTCGGTGTAATTTCTCTGTGAGACATGTGTAAGATGTAAATATTGAAGGACAAGTTGCTCTAAATGCCAGGAGCAGCCGGGATGGATGGCGGGGCAATAAAAGCAAAACTTTCGGAATGATTAAAGGGGCAATAATCTCGGTGAGTCAGGTCGAGAAATAAGTTTGCGGAGCAAGGCTTATTCATGCTGTACTATCTATATAGTCCGTATTCAAGAGAGCCAAGCTGGGACGAGATGAAATGTGCTTCTTTTTACGAGGACGCGTAAAATTTTTCCTGTCTCCCATATAACCCGGCTGTATTTCAAGTTTTCTTCTATTTTCAGATTCTCACCCCAAAACACACACTAAAATATTTTATGGACATGCCCTTGTAACTTTTCCAAGCTCAGCTTGAGCTATGAAGATATTTGAAATCGTCAAGAGGTTTCCGGGTTTTATTGGAACAAGGATGTGAGAAAGTGCATAAATTATATTTATTCCAGCCGATGATTCCCTACGAGGATCTAACTGAGTTTACTCATGGAAAGAGTTGTTGTGGGGAGCATGTAGTGAACAGTTGCTGGGAACCGAGTACGGTTTCAGAATCAGTATTTATTATTAATTTTAAAAATGGTTATGCTGACTTGCACACACCTTTTTTATGTATTTTACAAATGACTGTGCCTGTTTTCCTAAACTTGGCTAACGGTAGCTTGTAACTAAGTTGTCTGGTGTAATAATTGATGCATTGCGTCGTAATCATTCAAAATGGCTTAAGAAAAATGACGAACAAGTATTCAAGTAAGCAAATGCTTTTCTTGTGTACCTTTTATTTAGCTCGAGCAACAAAGTTTTGGAAATACATATGGTAGGAATTACAGGATGGACTTGTTCAAGACAGAACATAATGCAAAACGGAGAGCGGATTAAATCTCTGGAAAGTTAATAATCACGAAAAAGTCTCATCCCTGTACCGTCTATCTACTAGTCGTTCCGACAGCATTAGCCCTCTAATGGAATGCAATAAAGAGTTGACAAAATGACAAATCCTTTAGACATATTTGGAAAAACAATTACCCTGGAGACTAGAACCGTTTTTATTTTCGACTGTCCGTCTGTTTTCCTTCCTTGACTCCACAAAACTAGCGAATGATCAAATCTTCCTTTCAGTCTTTCGTTTCTCCGTCGCTGAAAGGAGCTTAATGTGCCAGACTTGTAGTAACCCTGATAGGATTTTCTGGTTTGAGGAGCTTAATTTTAAGAGATAATTGCACACTCGTTGCTTTTACTTTTAGACTGGAGGGTTGTAATAGTAGGAGGAACGTCAGGATGCAACTGCATGCAGGACACGTGCCCTAAAACGAGGTCAGCGAGAGTTAATTCTGTAGGAATTCTGTGCTTGCTTGGAATCCTACAAAACGATTGCGTCTCTTGGAAATTCCAGACAAGCTGGAATTGTAAACGTGTTTCGTTAAACAGGAATGTTCTGTCTACTTGTTAAATGCTCCCTGTTTGTTGCCGCACTGCACTGCATTTACACCCCACAGACTACGGATGGAGAGTTTAGAATTCGCGAACTCAGTAAACACTTCCTGAAGATGCTGCACCCGGAACGACCTCCATAGTTCCTGCCCTGCACCTGCGACATTTTGCTGCTGTTCTTTTGGCAAACGTTTTCTTCTGATGTAGAGAAGTTACTCGGGCGAGGTTGGCACAGTTCATAGCAGAAATGGCACCAGGACTTGTTTGCCATATTTGAACTCAGCGGTTGACAGATAAAATTCTGCCTAAAAAAGTGGCTTACTTATTTCGCCATGTTCTGTCACACACACCTGCCACTAGTTGGCGCAACGTCTTGTGTGTTTACAGAAAGAGGGAAACTGTGTGAATATATATAGCGTTACAAAAGTTTTCCTGACAGAAAATATTGGCGCCAAACGGGGGGAAAGTTGAAGGATAGGAGAATGCTTGAGCTTGGAATGGAGAAGTGGTAGACGTTGCACATGGAGTGTTTGTCGGCTGATGGATCAAGAACTAGTTTCCTTGTGCTTCATGTTAGCATATATATATCAAGGTTTGCAATCTTGAATCGTTAGGAATTCGCGTGTAAGGTTTCCCTTGTCATTCAAGATTGGCGGATGGTTAAAGCTTTTGGCATTGAGATTCTGTGAGGTTTGGGTGGATTTGGTAGTTTGAATGCCAGTCTTTTTTCAGCCTTCTCCAATTCCTTTACTTTGTAGACACTTTCGGAGGAAGACGAGGGAGAAGCTGGCGGGGAGTGAGTGAAGGGGAAAGTGCTGGATGTATAAGATAGACGGAAGGTAAAAGGAGATAAGATGGGTATCAAGGGATTGGAAGCTGAGAATCCTGCCCACTATTACTAACTTGCAAGAAGAGAAAGCAAAGAGAAAGGAAAGAAAGCCAAGTGATGAGAATTGAAGGTTGAAAAGGTGTGATTTTGCATCCCTATATATACCTCTCCATCCATGTTCCTCATTCTTTACACTTAAGGCTAGCCTCATCCTGGTTTTCCGGAGGAGGGCGGGGAGGTGGGAAGGGCTAGGGACTTAGAAACTTGGAGAAACTGTATGAAAGGGAGGATGGCGACCTGGGTGGGAGAAGACTAAGAAATACCTGGTGAGTGTGTGGCGCGGAGACCATGATGAGGAATACAACGTGGAGAAAATGATAAAGCAAGGGTATGTTAGGCTGAGTGACCACGTACAACGTAGCATGCTTCATGTAATGCAAAAGGCCAGAGGCAGTGGAGCCTTTTGGCCAGGGTTGGATTCTGGATGCAAGGAGGAAAGGCGGCTGGGAAATAAAGTTTTTTAGGAATCTTTTGGAGACATTTAGAAAAGTTGCGTGTGAACGGGTGGCCGGGTGGGGCCACTAAAGTTTCACTGCTGCTTCCGTTTTTCTGCCACCATCCCCTCTAACTTACAGGCTGTAAGACAAGACAACTATTGTAACATGGGATTGTAGCCGGGTTTCAACGCGGCAATCCGAGGATCATGCGAAAAGAAACTATGGAGGAGAGGAACTAAGCGGGTAGGTTAAGGGTAAGCAAAGGGCTATTGGTATTATTGCCCCATCTCTATCTCTCTCTCTCACTCCTTTTCAAACTCTTTTCCAGAGTATTTCCGAAGATAAAAAAGGTGAAGCCCAGCTTGAGTGGAAGAGTGTAGGAGTTGAAAGCTAATTTTAGTAAAATTTGTTTTCTCAGTTGGTAAAGGGATTACTTTTAGTGGAAAAACTTTCACAAGATTTATAATAGTTTGGAAAAAGCCTTTTTTTACTCTTTTTCCTTCTTTTCTTCTCCCTCTGTCCTACGCCTACGCGACCGTCCGCTATTATACTTATTCTTACAACCCGGGTAGCCAACTAGCTGGAACCAGGGAGTGATAATGTCCCTTCTTCCTTGTCCTTTTTTTCTTCCACACTTGCACCTCTTGTAATCTTGGTTAACCTCTGAATCGGCTCGGGACTTAGCCTGTAATCGCCATGAATAATAATCAAGGCCCATGTTTTTCCACAACTTAAACAACCTCAGCATCTCTTACCGTAATTGAGCTGGGACTTGTTCCTTTAAAATAGCCTCCCTTCCGCTCCCAAATCGCCAACTCATTCTACTTACCTATCCTTGTGTACAACCCGGATGATTTTGTGTGCAGCCTTTGAGTAAAAAACATTACAAAACCCCGACACTTTTGTTTCTTTCTTTCTCTTCCTGAGCTGTAGCTCTGAGTGCGGACCCAATGAAGTGTCTTGGTTTGCCGTTAGCTCAATCTCGCTAACGTTACTTGGATTCTTTTATCCTTTTTTCCTTACCTTTTGAAACCAATTACTGAAAAGGATTTCGCGAACCTTACAATTGGACTAAGCCAAAAATAAGCGTATGAAACGCCTAAATGTTTCGCAACAACAAACCGTCTCAACCACCTCGGTTTTACCGGTTAGTTTGATAGGGAACAGATTTAAGGGAAGCGTTTAAATAAAAGTCATGTGGGTGACAAAGGGTTGGCCAACTGGAAAGGAAAGAAGGTTTGGTTATTTATGACTCTTAAATTAACTTTTAATTAGTTCCGTATGTTGAGAGTCTAATATTCGCGAATGCAAGGACGGAGAATGCCGGCATATCTATGACCTACGAGGCAACCTAGGTTACACAAACAGAACGTAGTGTAAGTGTAAGTGTAAAGGAAGCCGGGGAAGGATAAACCTTGTTTGAAGAGATGGGAAATGGGAAGGAGGAGGTTGTTGGCAGAGCTAACTGGCAAGCGCCCGGGGCTATTTCATAAGGTGAGTAAATTCGCAGCGATGCGGGGAAGATTCATGACGTTGGAAATTATTAAGCGTAAATCCTACCTCCTCCTCAACAAGGTCCCATGGTGTAACGGTTAGCACTCTGGACTCTGAATCCAGCGATCCGAGTTCAAATCTCGGTGGGACCTGCTAACATTTTGCATTTCTTCACATTGTAAAGGTCCCATATTTCCCTCTTCAAACAATTAGTTAGGGCCACATAAGCTGTGAGGAATTTTTCCATGATTGTTCATCATATCCTAATTAGTTTAAAGTATTTGATATATTCCATGGTTACAAGAAGAGTACGGCAGAAAAAATTATTCATGCTTGTTATCATGTGCTTGGCGTTCAGGAAAAGACCTGCAAACGAAATCTTACGGCGTATGTTTGAAACGTGTTCTACAATCGTGAACTTATAGATAGAGGTGTCTGGCTGCTATGCTGGTTCTCTTTGTTAGCAAGGTGAGAATGCATCATGATCTTCTTGTCTTACGTGGGAGTGCTTGAGATTTATGTAACTACGTTAATGAGACGTAGAGAGATTGTGACAAATAACGAGATGCTATTAACTATATACTTTCGTGAACCAGAATACCTTCAATGGGACAATGATTTACGTGGTAGTCATTGTTTAAGTAAAGCTGAATTTTTGACGCCAGAGTTGAATTGACTGTTTAAGCATATATGATGGCGTTCTGACTACTACTGAGCCTGAGATAAAGCGGAAGGAATAGAGCCTGTAATATCTGTTATCGAAAATGAGTTTAATTCTGCAAAAATCTTTTCAGGTAAAGTTTAAGCTTACAAGAATTTGAACAAAACGATACAACTGTGTAAATTCAAGTAAAGTATTATCCCGCAGTCTAACTTTGTTTCGTTATATCTTTAGGCATGGAATCATTGGGCTAGATAATGATGAATATAAGTAGGTGGTACGTTGGGTCGATCCTCCAGTTTATCGTATTCCAAATAGAATTCTTTGGCTACTTTCCTCCAACTAATAGGATCGAAGAAGTAATAAGTGCCCCTCTCAAAATTCGAACCTTTCTCTACCGCTGTTATCCCTGGAGCTCTTGTTATCCAGATCTTCTCTTCTTTATGATACCTCCAATCACGGTTGTACAATTCTGATGCAGATAATACTTGCAGAACATCACCAGCGTAAGTGTAGAACAAATAAAATAGTAGTTCGTCTTTGTATCTTGTAATCTTTAGCGGTGATAGTTTTTCCCTGAAATTTCAAAAAGTTTGCGAGCGTTATTATTCAAGTATTGGTAGGATTTTCCAGTACACAGCGACACCGCACATTGTGCACAGTTACCGAATAGATGAAACGAAGTCTTGCCCGTGCCTTGACTGATCACTGATGTTGTATTCCTGGGGAACTGGGTACTCAATGTCTTCCGCGCGGACCGGTCCTTCTCCCCACGGCCCTCCAAATGAAGGATACAGACTATCTGTTGCGTTTAGATTTAGCCCTAATGCTGTTAAATCAAATCCTAGGGCCAGCGTTACGAGATTAGGGTCCGTTTCTGCCACTCTAATGAATGTGAGCAGCCCCACCATTCCAAACTGATCACCAACCATGTTGTAAGGAATATTCGTAACTTTTCCTGCAATCAAAAAAGCAATATTAACATCACTGCGCCCAAACTTTGTCTCATGTACCCAAAAGCTAACGAAATCAAATGCGGCGCGAACAGATTCTCCAACATGCAAACAGAAACTAGTGCAGATACACTTCAGAGCTCAAACAGAATTGTTGTCAAAAAGAATTTAACGTCTTGAATTATAACGCGAACAAGCTTATACGAAGCCAATTCAGGTGAAGCGATCTTGAAGCAGGGACCAAAGAAAATAATGCGCCATTGCTACATATGTGGTTCGATCCCTCATGTGGCGGCATGCATTAAAAAAACAAGGAGCGCAGTTTCAGCAATATCACCTACAACCAAACTACTGATAAAAATCCATAATCTTTACAAACCATCGGGCGATGTAATTATTCCTCTTTTGATGGATTTATCAGCTGTGGCTATGGTACGATCGTTAGAGTCTTCAAGCTTATTAACGGTACTAGGTGTTGCTTTACCACTAGAATCATTTGTTGCGATTGGTGGCGTTGTGCCCGGTAACGCAGGAAAGTCTTCTGAGCTCATGGTGAACGCACTTGATTCCGCTTGCGGTTGCTTAACCATTCCAACTACAAAATAATTATAGTCTCTCATAATACTGAAGGAGTTACGTAAACATCTACCTCTTCCCTTAATTAAATACGGTCCTACTGATTGAGTTGTAAATAGAACCTGCACTGTAACAGCATTCATACTCCATACGTTGCAATTCAAGCAATTTAATTTATTGCAGCAAATTCTAGACAGTCTGTTACCAAGTACATCAAAGAAGCTTACCGTACGGTTTCGCTGGTAGGCTTTGATGGTATGAATCCCCTTGCACGAGGTTCCTACTTGTTAACGAAGGAAATTCCGATGGATCCAATATTGGAGGATGATGATCGCTTGAACCAGGATAACCAGTAGGTGTCCTCTGACCTCCCATGCTGGTGAAACCGCCCATGGTATTCATACTACCCCTAAAATTTAACAATACCGATTTATTTACAGTTCAGCCCTAACATTCGATAACCTGTGAGCGTAAGCCACACAGCTGTGTTCCCATACTTTCGCAGACGAATAAATGAATAATTTAACACATTTTAAATGACATATAAGTTTGTGTCGCTGACTGAGTCAATGAATCAATTCATCTATGTGTGCTCTGTTATATATGATTCAATGTGTACAATCTTCATTTCATACACTAGCAGCTTCTACACATGCACGTCTTTTAATCCAATACATGCGGTTATTAGCTCTCTCTGTAGTTCCGTCAACATGAAGTTAACGCAGAAGAATTTGTGAAGAATGATTTAAGTTGTACATACCCAATTCCAATGATAGATCTTCTATCATGATGCCTCATGCCGAAGGGACCTCGATTTAAGGGATTGCTGCTGGCCATTGCTGACATACCCCGGTTGGGAGATAGAGGTGGACCCCCCAAACTCGTCTGATACCCACCACCACCGCTGGTGCTGTGACCAAACGTCGGAGTTACATGTCCCCCCATTGATGATCCACCACGGGACATTATATACCATTTATATTCACTTAAATATTCAAATTACACTTTGAAAAACAAACTATTCATGGACGACGCTGGACGCCCAAATTATGAACTATTAAACAACGGACGAAGTACGCTGAGCTAAAAAACTTTCAAGCTTTGAAGACCGGGCTTTCTGAAAACACAATAAGTAAGTTCATTTGTAAATTTTGATGCTATTCATGTGATTCCATTTTCCAAAATTCCAAGTACGATATTCCTAGCTTGATTCATTAAAAAATATCGATAGGTTGCGACCGTTTAGAGAATAGCAGGGAATTTCTCCGCAATGATAGGATCCCTGCCATCCCCAGAATACAATATATATATCCCACAGAAAATGTTTCTCCCAGCATCCCATTTGGTTAGTTGATAATAAGAGAATGGCTATCTCATTATGATTACCTCAGTTGCTTCTCGGGAGTGTATGCTTCTTCAACGCTTAGATTGCTATCATAAGTTAAACCTGGGGATCATTTCGGAGCACGGTTTGAAAACACAAAGTTGGTTGGATGATGTACTGTAAATTTCACCCATCAACATCACCGTTCACAAAAAGGTAATAGTGTCTTGAGAGCGTAGAACTAACAGTAGAGAATGATTGATGACAAAACTAGAATAATTTTCTTCGAGAGGTACAAAAGCTTATTCCCAATTCATCCACGACTGTAAAATTAAAAATAAATTATCAAACCATCTGGATTTTAAAATAGTAACAATATCTTCGTCACTCTATTCATATGAACTTACCCTGTAATGGTCATTCATTCAACGCGTATATGTGCTGATGCCGACTGCCAACCTAGGCAAGCTAAAAACCAGTGATTATGCGGTGTAATCATGTAATAACCACGATTCACAGAAAGACGTTTCCTAAATACACACAAACATTGACTTAGAGTAAAATAATTACATATATCAATACAATATTTTCGAATCATTACAAGAATTCGAAAACGATCAAAAGTTGGAATATAATTCCATTTTTCCATGGCTTGAACAATAAAAAGACCATCAACGTCGAAAAAATCATACGACTAATTAATAGCCCAAACCTGAGCTAGCAGTTATATTCCTCAAGTCTGTCTGGTATCTATCGCATACCAACATAACGGTACGACACGTCCAAACAACTAAACGTCAGGGCGCACAGCCCAAGGTCCAACTATCGCCGTTACCTGCTCATAATATACTTTTCCGCACCTCACGTTCACAAAATGCCATGTCACCTACCCTTCAACTAATTCAACTCAAACCCTCATCTTGTTCAAATTAACTGCATATTAACAAAACAACTTATCTAAGTTTTCGGTTTATATATATACAACTGATTTTTTAGAAAAAACAATTGTCAAACTGCACGTTGGAAAACGCTAAAATATCTGACACGTTACCTTTGACCTTTCAGAGGACAATAGGAAGTACTTGATATAAATTTATTCACGAATTATTTTAGCAAGATTATAAATCAATATACCGTTAATTTACAGAAAATCCCTGAATATTTTAAATGTCTTATAGAAACTCCATTAAGAGTTCTTTGACTTCTATCTTCCCTCCTTCGGTCAATAACTCGGAAGCCTGGACGAAAGCTATACCTACAGAATTGTCACTCTAATCAATCTACCCTAATCTTTTGTGGTTTCCCACAATTAGCTAAATGCTGCATTTTCGTCAACAACTCAATTAAATCTGTAGAAAAAGACCCGGGAATAAAAACTAAAAAACTAGAACGGAATATTTTTAATTGGTTTTACTCAGGAGAAGACTTCACTGCATTAGATTAAATGTTTTAGTTGGAATTTCACCTACCTACCGTTAAAAACGTAGATGTTTCACTGTTATTTTTTTAAAAAACTTTGCTTATATACTTCCAAGCCCGTGCAATCAACTGCAGGTATTGGGTACTATTCGTAAACTAAAGGTAAATACACTAAATATACTTACATACACAATTGAAGTTCAACTCAATCTTTTTGTGGAACAACACAATAGAACGCTCAATGCAGAACAGAGATGAACGAGAGTACAGCGGGTCTGCTATAATGAAAGGAACATTTTCCGGCTCCCTGTACATTTTTACCCCAAATCTACATACGTTCTGCTACCATATCTACCAGGGTATACGTCCTCCCCTAATGTTGGATGAAACCCAGCTTTTAGTGCAGTGCAGCAGCGGCAGTGATCATGTCTTCATTTTTCGGCTAGAACACTTGCGTAGTGAACGAAGAGCGCTACTGTATACTGGTCCTTTAAAACAACACGGAGGAACCGAGCGAAGGATGCTAACTCAACGCCTTCTTGACGTTTTGCTATGGATCGAATGGGCTCAGAGCCGCTATAAGGAAGTATTTACCGGAGTACGATGAACGGAAAAGTAGAGGAAAATCGTCTCGGCGGTCATATGTCAAGCATCGAGTAGAGATGGCGGGAATTTCAAACTACACTACCCAAACAAATATACGTGTATATGTACGACAATGTTTCTTTATGTATACGCTGACCATGGGCCGATCGATACAATGAGAGATTAAAGGTGACAACTGACAACCGAAATGTTAACACTTTGACACCGCAACGAGCTCATAACTGTACCAATGGAACTTTGGCTATTAAAACGATTGAAAACTTTTTCAGAACATGAGGTTCTACTAGCAGCAAGGAAATGTCGTTCTCCTACCTCGTGTCCCCGTGACGCTTGATCACGTTATTGAACTGATTAGAAATTGATGAATATCGATGGAATCCGGCTGTGGCGATGCTGGTTATGGATAGGCGGTGCACTGTCAGTAGAGCCTATTCTCGTAGAATGTCAAGAAAAGCAAGTATTAGACTCGTTTAAAAGGATTAGGATAAGAGCGATTTATGGATCTGGGTTTTAGTTATGATGAAATTTGTGTATGGGGAAACAAGAAGATCTGGGCGTACATGGATATCCTCGTCATTGATTAAATGATGTTTGGAAAAAATCGAATTATTATTTAACTTATACGCAAACTAGATCTTGTTTAAGACTCTTTATCCGATGATGTTTTTCCTTGATCGCTTTCTACGTGACTTTTTGACTTCTCTATACGACTCGATTTATCCTGGCTGTTGCTCCTGGAGCGGTGTTTACTTATTTCCCGATTCCTACTTCGACTACGAGATCTTCTACTCTTTTTGCTATCCTTGGAACTGCTGGAATGTCGCCTGAGAATAAAACAATTCATTAGAGATTTGATAATCACAAGAAAGATTATGCAACCTTTAAGTCTAGGGAAACTGTTTGCGACCAGTAAGTAAATGCATCTTACCTATGTGAATGATGTTTTGTATCCTTGTCACCCCCATTATCTCGGGAGCCATGGCGTTTGTGTTTGTCTCTTGGAGATCGAGATCGAGACCTACGAGTCGCACTTTGCTTCCGATCGTGTCTATCATCTCGTCGTCGACTGTCGTCGGAGCTTCTTTTGCGATCATATTCCCGTCCCTTGTAGCGATCACTGGAACTTGATGAACTACTTCCGGCGTAGCGCCTCTCCGGTCTTTTTCTATTCTAGCACGGTCTTCCTCATCTCGCTTTTCCCGTCCCTTTTTAATATCTTCCAACGTTTTTCGCAGCATCGCGAATCCAACATGTTGTTTTCCCATGATGTGATCGTCGAGCCGATGTTGGGCCTCTCCGATAATAAGATATGAACCACATACTTCACAAACTTGCATTGCTTTGTCAGGATTCCATGGATGATTCAACTCATGAGCTCTGAAAACAAGGGACAGTATCATTGGTCATATGGTTTTTGAATGCAGTCTTCAGACGAGTCATAGCTTTAGCATGAAAACGTGATAA
Source organism: Sminthurides aquaticus (assembly GCA_906901655.1). NCBI lineage: Eukaryota > Metazoa > Arthropoda > Collembola > Symphypleona > Sminthurididae > Sminthurides > Sminthurides aquaticus. Next base: position 4,518,954 of record CAJQTT010000001.1, read on the forward strand.
TATCCTTACTTTAACTGCTCCCTTTCTGACTTGAGTTGTTCACACAATTTCATCAATGCTTGTGCCTTTTCTACATCGCCCTCACATCCAGCAGCTTCCGCATCTTCCAGTATCTTATTTATTTTTTCAGTCAATAGCGCTATTTTCTCAGCATTCTTAGATCCTGGTCCGGCGTAAGTACCCTGCACAAACAGAAACACATGGCTTGGTTCAACATACTCAACTACAATTGTATCCTGCACATTCTACGCTAAAATTGTTAGTATATTCAGGAAAAAACTTACACCATCTGGCCCATTTGCTAAAGCGATCCGCATCTTTCCTCTCTTTATTTTAGCTTCTATATCAGATATCATTTTCTCAGCAAATCTGATGAAATCAGCTTCAAACATCGCTTTTTTATACGAAGGTGCTTCTTCCAGATATTTTTTCCTAAGCTGATCATCATGCATCTTTGGACAAGCTCCAAGATCCGCTTTTGTATTTACAAAGAGTTCATGAGGGCAAAAACAAACGAGGTAGTGTGTGCAAATCTGGAACCAAATTTTGGAAATATTATCAGCATTAAACAGTCATTTGCAATGCAAAATGATACAGCAGACTACTATAGCTTCGGCTCGAATGTCCCAACTTAAGCAATCCTGCAATAATTAACTCATCCAGCTCCCAAGACTCAGCTTCCAAAATTTCAAAGCAACTCAATTTGCGTTAAACTGTATTTCATCATTGAATCTTACTTCAGGGTCATCCCATTGAGGTTGCCGAGGCTGTTCTGTTGGCAGGGCATTTCGATTCCTTCCCATGAGTTCATCCAGAATGGATGACATAAAATTCTTCGTCATTTTCAGTTTTCAGGTCCAACCAATTTGATAATCCGAGTAACTCTTTTTGATGCCCTTCTCTCAGTTATCTAAAGTAAAACAATGGAGAAAATGATTAGCTTTACCACTACCGCTAAGCGTAAGATGGTTGAAGCATTTCTGTCGCTTCGAAATATCGGTAATAACATTTCCGTGTATCCCTTACATTATTGTTACCTGATATTGCCGGTAAAATGAGCAGTAACGATTTCCGAGTTTTTTAAAATTCTTTGAATGAATTTAATTGCAATCAGCTTAGCGGTAAAACCGCGTCACGACACTCTTAAAACGCCATATGAAGTTTAAAAATCACATTTTTGTATACTTACAATACAATCAGTTCAGTCTTTTCACTTCCCATCAGTGTGTATTTAAAATATTACCATCAACATCAACACAGGAAATCGAACAGCCCCCCCACAAGTCTCGAAAATCACTTTTCAACTATTATATATAAATTATATTATACTTTCAACAAGCGAGAATTTCCTGTGTTAACTAAATTTAAACCAGATTCCTGTCCGAATTCAAATGGGAAGCAGATTAATGTAGTAGAAAATGCGATGAGCATATATATCGAATTTAAATCAAGAGCAATGATGATAATGTGCTCCGTATATAATTATATACGTTCAAGGAATTGTATATACATCAAGGGATTCGGAATTCAGTGGAAACCCGGTTTGTCGTTTGCTTGCAGCGACGTCTCCTCTACATGCACAACACAGAATCTTGGCGAAAATAATCTGTAGTCGGTTGATCCGACGACGGAACTCAACATCAGAGATGAGGTTCGTACTAGTCCAGAGTACACGTGTATGTGCATACGCACCTACCCTCACACGGAGATTAGAAGTTAAGTACAACTGAGAGTTCGATACAAATAATAATCCCCAAACGATGTCGCATGGTTTCAAGTACATACTATTTATTATATTAACGTATTATCGACAAGATCAAGCGTGTGTTACATTGGTAGTAGCAGCATCATACGCATTAATTTCTACGCGAAATTTTCTAAGTGAGTTAATGAATTCAAACAATCAGCTATTAGTCTAAACTAACTTGATTAGATTGATATAGCTCCGATACGAAGATGTCATTTAACTAATTTACTAAACATTGGATAATTTACTGGTCAGGTCATCTCTAGAGCTCATATCTATATGGTAGAATTATAATTATGCGATTTTGAATTGCAGTGACTGTTCTTGGGGCACAATTGTTATGCAAACAAGAATAGGTTGAATTAGTCGGAAGCTAAATTAATTGCAACTTAAGTATTGCGCATTGTCATGGAAACATGATGAATCAGTAATAATAGAAATTGTTTTAAGTTAATCGAGATAAAGTATGGCTAACGAAACCAGGGGGGTAATCTTACAAAGTCTACGAGCATGTTGTCGAGATAGGTACGAGCTTTGTAAAAATCACCCTCCTGTTTGTATTTAAACCTATTAATAGAAGCGATGGAATCTTTTGAACTATATGGTGGTTTTAACGATTGTGAATAACGCAGCAGCCCGTAGGAAAACATTAGTGTACTATGCTTCGAATCATGCAGTATTTCCAGAAAATGTATCAAGGAAAATTTTTTTATTATAGATTGGGGTAAAATGAGATTCATAATTTAGACTGCACAGCCATTACTTGGAATTCCCCCCCCCCCACATATGACTACCAGATTCACAAATTTTGGTTAATCTCAGGATCATATATATATATACACCATAGTTTTCATGCACTCGGAGATCAAGAGCATAGTTATTTGTTAAATTAGTAATTACTAATCGCTATTCAAATGTTGGGGAAGAATTTACCAGGGACGCGGGCTTCTAGTCTTGAATGCGAGAGTATAGCGTTATAGCTCGGGCTATAGAGTGTACGACAGCAACGCCCCAGGTTGTATGTAGGTATATGTAATGTATAGAATAAAGGGCTTTTTTTAAAGCAGACATACGTATAGGTAGGTAAAACTGTGGATGAACAAAAGGCAGCCGTACGAGAATGAATGAACACATGTGGACACGAAAATGTAGAGAGAGGTTTAGGCACGAACTTTGCCGCGCTTTCGACTCCGACGAGGGAAAAGGTGAAACCAAGAATGGGAATTTCATAGAAAAATAATACGAGATTATAATAATAGCTCTGTTAATTCTGAGTTAGTGATGAATTATTCGGTTTAAAATATGATTCTCTTCGGACAAATGGGAAGGTTAAGTGATAATTTTGAAATTACGACTCAGTTTCAATGATTAATACAGAGCACGTGGGTTTCACGTTTTGGAATGTGGGAGAGATCCATTGGGTTGGGGTGTCATGGCGGTATCTTACGTACGAACCACCGGCATGCTAATCTTACGGATATCTCATTCTTTCAACTCCGTCGTGCGAATACTATGCTGAGTACGGGCAGTGTGCGAGATATTTCTGTATATTGGTGGCAAAGCTTAAGAGTTCCAGCAGGTTGCTAATTGAAATCCTTGCAAGAAATAAAACGAATAATTAATTATTCATTATTTTTTACCAGTTCCTCCAGTTTTCTTTTGCTGGATTTATGATTTTTGTAAGGTGTTGTTATTTGTGTGAAAAGGTGAGTGTTCTTTTAAATCATAGCATAGCAAGGAGTAGAGAGCACGAGTTCATGCAGGGCACGAGTTAATTTATTTACTCTTCTATTTCTTTATTATTTAATATCAAAGTTATATAGTAGCTGGGATACAATTTTTAACAGTCAATTAACAGTTAAGTTTCAAGAGATTCGTCCTTTGAGACTGCTGTGCTGTGATATTGTAAGGAATGTGGCTATTATGATACATAAGGCTGACTGTGTTTAATAAGAACATGATGTCTTGATTTTTTCTAGCGTGACTGACACAGAAATCTTTTTCGTGAGTTTCCGGTGTTCTCGAACCCAGTTTGGATTTTGATAAGTGACAGGATTTTGTCCTTTTCTACTCAACAAGTGGCACGTATTAGGTAAGTATCTCCATGTGTTATTCCGAGCTTTTAAATTTTACTAACCACGATATGACCAAAGAAATGAATGCATAAAGATACTATACTAGGTACATCAGCTATGTAGTAGAATAGCTTTTTGTACGAACATTATGCAAAAGTTGCACCACATTATTCGCATGTATTTCCGTGTTCAGGCGGAATTGGATTGTGGATTAGCTGTTCTATTATCAAAATAATTTTTGGCACAGTTGGATGTAAAGCTTATGGTACGAGATGTGCGAGAAAGACAGCTTTGACCTTGATAGGTATGTTATCACATGCGCAAGGTGCATGAAATAATAAGTTCTGATAAACAGATAGACTTCTTCGGCTCTGCGTTGAAGGAATGGCAGGTCATTTTTAAATTACTTAACGTAAAGTGTGAGGTGTTCCCTATAAATCATAGATTTAATGTGAAAGACTGTAGCTGTGATTTAGCTTTCAGCGGGGGAAGGATTACATCGAAGGCTAACATTTGGATCTACGCCCCTTAAGCAGTTCATGAAGAAATGAGTGACAAATTACTAGTAGGCATATCGATCAACTTATCGTCAAGTTATGAATAGGACGCGCAAACATTTTTACTTAAAAGCTTCGAACTAATGGATTGATTTTTTTTAAAGGCGGGAGTTCCGACTCGAACAAGAGCATTGAAAATGGGCTCTGAACAGGAACAGTTTTATAGCATTGTTGAGAGTATCTTGTCAACTGATAATGACGTCCGATCGAAAGCTGAGGTAAACAACAAATTTAAATACTTCAGAAATACTTTTTAATAATTGTCAAGTATTTTTACCCTGCTTGTTTCTCATATTAGGCAACGTATGATGGTATTCCTGCAGATAAGAAAATATTTTTCTTGCTCGCCTTAGCTCGAAATCAAGATATATCTGACGAGTTGCAATTGCGACAGCTATGTGGTGTCCTATTGAGACGGTTACTCACATCACACTTCGATTTTGCTTGGGGGCAGGTAAATGAAGATGGCCAAGTCTTGCGAGATTCACTTACAAGCAAATGTTTTATGTAGTTAAAAGTTTCTCTTGCCTTCTGCAGCTTATGCCACCAGCCCAGCAACAAGTGAAGGATGAAATTATTGCACTTGTCGGTCGCGAAAATGAAAATCTTTCTATGCGGAGGAAAATATGCGAAGTTGCTGCTGAACTCGTCCGAAACTTAATCGATGATGATGGACAAAACAAATGGCCGGAATTCCTAAACTTCATGTTCCAGTGTGCCAATAGTCCATCGGTCCCTCTGAAGGAGAACTCTCTGATCGTATTTTCTCTCGTACCAGGAATTTTCGGGAACCAACAAAATAATTATTTGGATATCATCAAGCAGATGTTGGCTGCGTCAATGAGTTTCACGGAATATTCAGTTAGATTCTATGCTGCGAAAGCACTTGCCTGTTTCATTACTGATAATGAAAAGGAAGAAAGTGTGCTAAAGCATTTCGCCGACTTAGTACCCCCTTATTTGAAAATTATGGAAGAGTCTGTTGGGCACCAGGAGGATGATGCTTTGCTCAAGATGGCAATAGAAATGATTGGTCTCGCACCGAAATTCATCAGACCACATCTGGGACTGTTCCTACAATTATCTTTAAATATCGCTAAGGAGACCACATTGCCGGACGATTGGCGACACTTAGCTCTAGAATGCTGTATTACTGCTGCCGAATCTATTCCTGGAGGATTTAAAAAAATTGGAGCTGAATACATACCGTTGCTGGTGCAATTAGTGAGTCAATACATCATGAACTTAGAAAACGGTGGAATGTGTGCGGTTTTTCGTGATAATTAATGCCATTTGCTGTTGCAGATGTTAGAAATGATGACGGACAGAGACGATGAGGACGATTGGGCCGACTCCGATGAACCTGTGGAAGAAGATTCGGATAGCAGCCCGTCAAATGCCGAGGCTGGCTTGGATCGTTTCGCTTGTGCTCTTGGGGGCAAAACTGTACTTAATATCGTCATCTCGCAAGTACAGGCTATGCTTGGTAATCCGGATTGGAAATATCGTTATGCAGGCCTGATGGCAGTTTCAGCTGTGGGCGAAGGATGCGCCAAGCAGATGGAAGGAATGTTGCAAAACATTGTTCTACCTATTCTTGCGTTCCTCAACGATGCTGTGAGTAAATGCTCTCATGAAATATGTAGTTACAAACGTTTCATCCGAGTAAATGCTGACGGAATTTTATTCATTTGCAGCAACCGCAAGTGAAATACGCTGCTTGTAATGCACTGGGACAAATGGCTACAGATTTTGCTCCCAATTACGAGAAAAAATTTCACGCTAAAGTGCTCCCTGGATTGCTAGCCCTTCTGGAAAGAAATGAATGTGCGAGAGTCCAGTCACATGCTGGTAAGAATGTGTAACAATCTTAACAATAAATAAGAGGTTAAGAAATTTTTTATAATTCCATAAATACTGTTTAGGTGCGGCTTTGGTAAATTTCTGTGAAGAGTGTCCCCGTGATATACTGAAGAACTACGCAGATCCTCTTTTAAATGTTCTCGAAAACTGCTTTACGGTGAAGTTAAAAGAACTTCAGAGTGCTAACAAGCATCTTGTTCTTGAGCAATTGGTAACTACGGTCGCATCCATCGCAAATACGTTGGAAGATGACTTCGTACCCTTTTACGAGAGATTCATGCCTTGCATGAAGTACATCATGCAAAACGCGAACTCTGTTGATCTTCGTTTGTTGAGAGGCAAAACGATTGAATGCGCTTCTCTAATCGGCTTAGCAGTGGGACCTGATAAATTTACCCAAGATGCCTCGGATATCATGGATCTTCTTCTCCGAACTCAGATAGATAATGGAGGAATCAACATAGCTGACGATGATCCTCAGTTGTCTTATATGATAACAGCATGGGCCAGAATATGCCAGATTCTAGGTAATAATATCGCAAATGCGGAATTTTGGTGGTTTAAATTCATCTACAATACAGTTGACTTATTCTGGTTCTTATTACAGGAGAACGATTTGCCCCCTATTTGCCTATGGTGATGACTCCCGTTCTTCGCACTGCGTCAATCAAACCAGAATTAGCCATGCTAGATCCTGATGATGTGAAGGACGTCGAGGATCATGACGATTGGGAATTGATCTCTCTTGGAGATTCACAAAGCGTGGGTTTGCATACTGCACGCTTGGAAGATAAAGCAATGGCTTGTCAAATGTTAGTTTGTTATGCTAGGTCAATGAAAACTCATTTCAGACCTTACGTTGATGAGGTAAAAAATGCAGCGATACCTGGAGTACCCCTTCAAGTCAGTGTTTCTGAAACAGTAGATAATGAAAAATTTGATTTATTATGCTTAGGTTATGAAAATCGCCTCGCCTTTGCTGAAGTTCTATTTTCATGATGGAGTTCGCTCTGCTGCTGCAGAAATAGTGCCACATCTTATCAGATGTTTGACTGGAGATCCTCACGCGCAGAACGTCCTTTGGAACATGATAAAGAATGACCTTCTGATTGCTGCTGAGGCGGAACCAGAAGCGGAAGTGAAATGTGAACAGCTATTTGCCATTGCCTCATCGATAGAATTGCTTCCCCGAGAATCTTTCGATGTGGATTCTGTCAACAAAGTAACAAATGTAGTTGAGAAGGTTTTCCAAGATCATTTCGAACGGTCTGCTGAACGTGCTGAGCAAAGCAAGGATGAAGACTTCGATGAAGTCATAGAGCAGCAGTTGTGGGACGAAATGGAGGAGGACAATTTAGTATTGACTAAAGCTGCAGATGTTATTCATGCACTACTAAAAACCCAAGGAGCCAGTTACCTCCAGTTTTTGGAACCAAATATTATACCTTCCGTTATTAAGCTTATTGGGCAAGATAGGTTTTGGCAAGAGCGTCATTGGGGATTATGCATATGGGATGATATAATGGAATTCACGGGGCCCGCTGCTGCCAAATATCAGCAGACGTTTTGCCCTTTAATGGTGGGATATCTAAGCGATACCAGTGCGGAAGTGCGACAAGCTTGTAGTTACGGATGCGGGGTGATGGCACAGTTTGGTCAACAACCTTTTGCACGTAAGTTGTGAAGCTGCATTTCAATACGTTAGGTTAAATTATAGTAACTAACTAGATCCAGATAACCACTCTAAACCTCGCGTATGACATTTTTTCAGAATGGTGTAAAGAAGCTCTGCCTGGATTAGTTCGGATCGTAACAGATTCTGAATCCAGAAATGAAACTAATATTACAGCAACAGAAAATGCTATATCCGCAGTCGCAAAAATCATAAAATATAGTCCGTCATGTGTGAATATAGACGAAGTGGTTCCTATGTGGTAAGTATGATTTAATTTTGTCTCGCATTTTATTTTATGCTGTAAATTTATTCTATTAATTGACAATTGTATCGTAAACAGGCTTTCTTGGCTACCGATATGGGAAGACAAAGATGAAATGGACCATGTTTATGGATTACTGTGTGACCTGTTGGAAGCCAACTCGGCTGCGGTTTTAGGTCCTCAAGGCTCTAATCTTCCTCGAATAGTCCAAATTGTGGCAGAAGCATTTTTACGTCGCTGCCTTGCTGACGACTCTAGTGTGAAAACCCGACTGATTAATTTGATTCGAATGATACAAAACGACGCCAATCTTTTCCAGGCTTGTTTTATTTCTCTAACTCCTGAGCAAAAAAGTGCTTTGCAAGAAACTCTGCAACAACAACCTTCATAATTTTTTCGCTTTTCCACCTAAACTCGAATGTGTTACACTCTTGATTCTCCTTTTTCTTTGATATTGTATTCGCGGAAAATGTTAGCCTCGTCTGGTATTTGATTGTTACGCCAAAAACAATTAAACATGATTATTATGATTATCGAAAATATTCTAATGTCCGATGCTTGTGGCTGACAAAATAAATCTTTATTGCTGCTCGTTCGAGTCAAGGTTCCCTATCGGATGAGTAATAAGCTAACTTTTATGATAGCCGTAGACTCCGGCAGAGAAGTCACAGATTTCAAGTATTAGCAATCACATTCCGTAGATAGCATAAACTCGGAGGATAATTTTATTCAGATTTTAAGTGAACATAGCACGCATATTGGTATTACTGTGTAGTAAGCGCTGTAACAACACTTTGAAAGAATGTCGAGGCGATGATTAGTTATCATACATGAATGCTCCTACTTGATCAGAATTTTTCAGAACTTACCCTAACAGGTTTGTGCGGCTAATTTCTTGCAAGAATGTGTTTACTTCGTATCAAGTGCCCGGAAAATGCTACTACCTGTACGTTCAAGCTAAAATATTGAAAATTGCATGTGACAAGAGATTGTTGCAAGTTTGAAACCTGGTTTAGATAGTTTCTAGCGGTAACGGTTGCAAGATCATGCATGATTGTGTGCAGTGAATTGTGATTTCCAGTGCAATAGGATTTGTATGATTGCCGATAGGAGATAATTGTGGGTCGTAGAGCCTGCTTTCAATTTACGGAAGGATGATCCAAGCGAAGTCTAAACATTGTGAAGTCGTTCAGTGCTGCAAGTGCGACTAAGGATTTTGGGATTGAAATAATATCGTGATCCTCGAAGATAATCAAAGACAACCCAGATTTCGTACATGCGAATGAGAACTGGCACTGAAAATGCAAGGTAGAGAGCCTGTCCAGTAGCAATTGCCATCACCAGCAATGAAATTACTCCTAGAAGAATCATGGTGCAGCCATAAATGAGCCATGATTTTATGGGGCAGTCCACTTCCTGTGAGAGCCAACAAAGTATAATTGACTTGACTTAATCCATTTAGCGATTAGACTCATTACGCTAACATGCCTAAACTCTCTTACTTTTTGAACACCTAGAAACAGACCGATGGCTAGCATAAGCGTAGCCAAAGTGTTAACCAAGAAGAGGACTATTACTCCATGGAGATCTGGAAATGAAACAAGAGTGAAACTCGTACCTTTGTCATCAAAGATAGCAAAATATGGAATATACGTGGAGGAAGAACCACACTTACTGTCATTTTCATGAAGTCCAGCCTCATTGAGAGCATTATTTCGGCTGTCACCGTAAATAGAGTCATCAATGGCTGAATCCTGTTCTAATAATCCAGCTACTTTCTTCAAGTCTCCCAAAGCTACAATACTGAGCAGGAGATGTATCAGACTTAAGATCTGGAAAATCAGTCAACATTGGTATCGCATTACTTCATATTTACCATTTCGGATCCATCATCATCAGCTCAAATGAATTTTAATTTAATTCGAATATCAACTTACAATGTCAACGATAGCAATTAAGTATACAGCCGCACGAGGATTTCCCAGGCCACAGTGTCCGGATCCCATCTCGAAGAGTTTTAGGAAATGCTCCTCTATTGCCTAAACTGATTAAAATTAGGACTCATTCATGTGTTCGAGTCCTGAGACCAGACCAGTATCAGTGAAAGAGTCAAGGGTAAAACTACACAGAAGGATGCAGTATTTGATACATTCTAGCGTATATCCTTCAGGATTTTTTCGTAACCTAGTGCGAACTTGTTTTCGCAAGGTAGAAAAGCAAGTGTATCGATTGAAGGGGGAAAATCGATAAAAGTTGCAATCCTTCCTCCCATTCATAGTTCCACCTAGCTGAAGTGAAAGTGGTGAAAGTCTTTGCACATATCCCCGTAGGTGGGGCTGGTTTCCCTCTCAAAGTTTTATCTCTCTTGCGGAGAAAGTCCCGGAGGAGGTACGGTTATGGGTAGGTTGAGACAGTAGAAGACTGACTGTGAAAAGATTGGAGGAAATAGAAAGTTTTGCAGCTTTCCCCAAAATAGAGCATCCTACCCATAGTAACTATATGCTTATTTTGAATACGGGAAAACTACCGTTTCATGAAACGGGCAATAAAGTCTAGTTCAAAGTTGTTCCATCTGGAGATCTAAGGATAAGCCGGTTTATATCTTTCTGTGACGTTCTCAATGCATTGCACTTGGAATGATGATGCGTGAAGTGAGCGGTGAAAGAGCTTTAAGTCTTGTAGCTAAAATGGAATCCAGGCTCCAGACAGAAGAGAGACTTCCAAAACGTGAAAATTGGCAAGTAAATTCAAAGGATGGCGAAACCTAGCACGGGGGAAGGAAACTTGAGAAAGACCGCAGTAATGTTTCTAAGATGTAAGCTAATGACAAAAGAATGTGATTAGAATTGTGTCAAGCAGTTGAATTAGTTCTGAGATTGAGATGAATTAGATGCCGTGATTTTGAGCGAAAGGACAAGATCATAATGAAAGTAACATGGGACATGCACATGCTGTCCCTGAGATTTCTATGGAGAAAGCGTATAGAGATTTGATGGATTTGACAGAAGCCATGTCCCTGGATTTGCAATCAATCACACGCTTCAAGGGCTTTACATACAGTACACGCTTGAATGGCTGGAGTATGACTCTGGAATCGGGATCAGGCGGTAGAAGTCAGCTGAACTGATTTGGCATAGTGATGAATAGGAAAAGATGGGAATCAATTTGGGTTCTTGTATGAAACTTTTTAAAATTCTTGAGATTGAAATGAAATGTGCTAGGAAGAGGGAGGAAGTAAATAGCATAGGCAAGTTTCATGAAATCCAGTATAGAACTTACGCACGAGTCCAGGGAAGCACCAAACTTTTCATTATTCCATCCTAAGTTCTTGGCTCTTTAATAGAAAATGTGGGCGGGACTTTGAGAGACTTTTGATGGCGCTCAAAAGTTGTTAATGTTGCCCCGTCAGGGGTTAGGTGGGATTGTGTTGTGTGCACCAAGGCCTAAATTGGGGGCTCAGAGCTCGGAAGTATAAAGCTGAGAGGGGGCTGCAAATAGGATTTGTATTTGGTTTATGCTTGCGAGCATAAAGGAATGATTTAATATTAATGTGAAAGTTCAGGCGTGGCTGGGTGGGACTAGAGGAAGGGGAAAGTATGGAAATGTCAAGGAAGAGGCTTATAATCTTCCGGGGCATAGGGGGATAGGGCAGGGTGCGATATTCTATGTGTGCCGTTTTGTGCAAAGAAAATTTTGTATTTACCATTGATTAGGGTGATGGGATTGTAATGATAAGGTTGGGGCAGGAATGGAAAAAAAGTTACACGGCAGGCGCGATTCCAGTTGTTGAGAGAAAGCATCGAGAACGAGAAAGTCCCGCTACCAGGCAGAGAGAGATGCTATCCAGCGAGGGTAACTCTATGTTGAGTTGGGAGTCAGGACTTTCTCCGCTGCACTTTGATAGCTGGGACTTGCATGTGTTCCATTCGGTTACATTTTATTTAACTTTCACTGTCACTCTTACTTTCCTTCTCTTCCCCAGTCAGTTCACAGTTACATCGTTTCGGAACCTGTAGAGGAAGCACCTCTACTTCCTTCGCTCTCCTTTCTCCCTCAGCTTCATTCTTCTTCCGCTGCCCCGTGATTACTCTTTCAGGTAGGATAAAACTATCGGGGGAAGACAGGAATTAAAATCTGGTCGGATCCCAAATGAGTTTCCTCTTCCAGTTTCAATCATCCACACGCTTCAACCACCACTCCCGCTCGGCTCACCAAGTCACAAAGGAGTTGGTTCAAGAGAGAGCATCCGGTTCGCTCATCCGGGAGAAACGTTGATGTCTCTAAAAGCCCTTCACACAACCCCTCCGACTCTTCCTCCTTCACTATCAACACCAAGATCAAGGTAAGCTCTACTCATTGCTTAACTCTAATCCTCCCTTATTAGTCTTTCTGTTTTAAAAGTGGCTGCCAGTGAAGTGAGGTTTCTCCTATCCCCCGACTTCATTATCTTTTATTGCGAAGGAGGTCAGGTGGAAGGTTTAGGGAAAAGGAAACTTTTAAAAGAGAACATTTTGAGGAATAATGTGCCTAATCAATTGTCGGGCAAATTATAAACGCTATGTAGGGTATGAACCCTGTGATAAACGAATTCCTTTTGATTGATTTCCGTTAAAGTTGAGACAAAGTCTGAGGAAAATCCAGTTTATCTCTGTTCTTAGATTTTAGGAATGGTGAGGAAAAACCCGAGTGTAAAGTTAGTGTGCATCAAAAAAAATCAGTGAATTCAAAATAAAAACATTACAAGATTTGATTTTGAGAAAACAGATTTCTTCCATCACCATTTCATGCCACTGTACTCCAGGATTGGGTGAAAGTTGGGTGGTGAAAGTAGTTTGAGGCTTTGGGATATGGGTTATATGAAAGTGAACTGCGAGGATTTTCCTACATTTGTTGTCCCCTTTGCAACCGAAGGTGAAGATGGTGAGTTTTGATTTAAGAAAACAAGTTATGGCTTTTGAGCTTTAGTGAAAGAGAATCCACGCTGGGAAAAGCTTTAAGTTTCCACTCGGTTGGTTGTCTAAGTGCCTGCTGCCTGTTCTTTGATGGTATACTTGTCCCTAGCTGTGGATTTACATTCTACAGGAATATGCTGCCATGCTATGCGTCTCGGAGAAAGGTCATGCATATTGTGAGGAAGAAAAAGGAAAGAAAAGTTTTCAACTTATATATTCTCTTGGAAAAAAGATGATCTCTTGAATTTTTTCCAAAATGTATAATCCATCCTCTCGGACCTCGTCTGCTCTGCAGTAGCCATCAGAAGAGGATGTAGAGTAGAAGCGTCATAAAAAGTTGTATCCCGCATAACAATAATTCCTAGGTTTATTATATTAGTTTCAACTTTGCGAAAAAGTTTTACCCATCTCACAATCTTTATTCGCGTCTTACATGAAGGAGGACTGTACTAAGAAACAAAAAAGGGGTTTGATTAGATAAAAAACCTTGCTCCATGCACAATATGTCTAGCATATGTTTTTCGTTTAGCAAAAACTCATACAGGAAATAGGCATGATTATGAAAGCTTTTCTCCGGGTGGATACGAGCGCTGTAGTAACATATCAAGTTATAAGCAAGTTCATAAAAGTAACTATTAGTCGGTGATCATGATTCATGACTACGTGTAACTCACGGACTCTACTTTTGTATTTTTCTGGTGATTACATGATTTTGAAGTCGAATTGTTGAGGCTTCCGGAGAAGCCTACTTTCCATTTGACGTTGTTAGGGGTAGAAGTTTCTCTAAAAGGGCCGTGAATCCAAACTTACTGCGGCGTAACTGGGTTTCTCGGACTATTTTCTACGAATCCGGTCGAGCTTTGTGTCCTGAGCAAGGTGGGAAGATGGAGGAGGAAGAGTTATTAAATCAAGTTGAATCCTAACATGTTTTACTACGAACTGGAATCCTTAAAAGCTTTTACATCTTTCTATATCAGACTTGAACTTGATTGGGGTAAAATGTAGTTTGTATTCAAGAGGGGCAAGGGAAAGGGGAAGGAGAAAAGGTTGTTTTAGATCTTATCTGTTTTCAGATGAGATTTTAGTTTGTTTTCAAGTGGTAAGAAAATGGATTTATTTTGGATTGGCGGAGGATTGTAAACAATCATTTGGAGAAAGTCAAAGGGGGAAAGGGTTAGAGAGTCATAATAGATGAAACGGGGATGGGAGAAGAAGAGAAATAAAAGAGGAAGAATAATAGGAAATGGGATGCGGTGGTGAGTTCTTTTGGCTAATAGTGTGTTGAGGTATTTTTTGTGGGCCCTATGAAGATGGTATGAGCCGACAGAGTATTTATTGCGTGTTTTAGAGTATTCAACGCTCAAGACTTTGGCGAGCTTTAAAGAGAAGGAGGAAGTGAGTTAGGGGAAGTGACTGTACGCTTCCCTCTTCCTCTTTCATGTTCTCAAGAGGAGGTGGCCGTTGAGGAGGAGAGTCATATATGAAATATAGAATCTCTGGAAAAGATTGCTCGTGACAATTCGCATATGGCCCGGCCAGTTTCATACCCCTTGTCTCTCGTTCTCCATGCACCGTAGTATCCTACTGGGAGTGAGATAATAGAGAGAAAGCGGGAGGAGAAAGTATTTCGTGCATACTTCTTTTCTTCCCCGCCAGTTTCCGGTGTCCATAGTCGTTATTAGTAGTAGCTGCAGCAAGCTCTTACGGGAGGATTCTGTCAAGTTTGGCCAACTTTGTTCCCGAAATCTGGCTCAACCGTCCTACGTGTGGATGGAGGCCATTTTCCTTCATTTTCCAACGTCATTATCTTGATTTATGAATACGAGATGTAAATCAATGTTGTCGATAATATTCTGAAATGATTCCTCTCCTTGGTTGGTGGTACACACACATTTCTTCATATTCTTTTTCTAATGGCACCTTTTCTAGCCAAGTCCTTCCGTCCAGGATGCTTTCTCCGCTACTTAATACTTTGACTATTCCCATTTCATCTGCATACGATACAATATATATATGTATAACCGGCCATATTCAGCATTGCTTATTTCTCAAGGCTGTCTTCCAATTCTTACTCTACAAACTCATCCGATATGTCATGCAGTTGGAAGTTTCGGTTTGGCGGTGAAAGTTTGCTTTCACTCGACCGCATCCTCACTGCAACTCTCATTCGTCCCCCCTCAATCCTGTGAACTTTATCCATTGCTCTGTCATTCGTGCAAATGTTGATAGTCTCCCCAGTTTTTGCATGCGAGGGCGGAAATTGAGCAGTCCTATATTTCCATAGTTTTCAGTTAAGCCTATCTCTTCGTCGATGACGTGTATGCAACTATAAGCTTATCCTGCTTTTAGGAATCACTCACCAACTTGAAGAAAAAGTAGGGAGATGGAAATAAAAACAAAAGTCTTTAATCTGCCTGGCTGACTCTTCCTAGGATTTCATCCTAAAATCGCGTCCTAGAATGGCGTCTTTCGTATTAGTTTATGATGAGTCTAAACTTTTAGATATTTCGTTCTATGTTGTGGAAGACATGGGGAGATTTCCAGATATATTATTAGTTCGTCAACTTGAGGGGGCTTTATGTATACGAACAGGACTACAAGTATAAAGACAAGATAATGTACACGAGTTGAGGATATACGCCAAGATTGACTAGGATCAGACCTACTTTCTCTTGTATCAAGTCTCATCTTCGGGTCCCGCATACTCCTCGTCCGTTTGGAGGGGGCAATCTTTTTCTCAAAGGATTTTTACTTTCATGTGGTTGATGAGGATAGGGTCGTGCCATGTTTTTCTGTTTCAATCCGTGCGCTTGCAGAAATCTTCTGACGGAGTATGAGGTTTCTGGAGGTGCGTAAGGTGAGTTTAATTTTTGAGGAGGAGGATACTTAGGGCAGAGGATGATGACAAGACTAGTAAGAAATGACGTCCCGTCAACAGCCAAGGGAGAGAAGGAGAATTATAGAGGAAAATAAATTGCAAAGTAGAGAGGATGAGATGGAGAGAATATGTGGGATTGGTGGACAATAAATAATCGGATAATAATTTCTAGGAGAAAGGATGGAAATAGCGGGAGTTGAGTCAAGTCAAGTCAGACAAATTAGAGTGGATTTATGGAGCAGAAAAAGGAAAGGCTAGGACAGGTTCGCTTTCTCTCGTTTTCTCCTTGCTAAGTAGTATGAAGAGGAAGAGGGACCCAGGCCCAGGGATTTGGAAGGAATAAACTCTCAGATTTACAAACAAAAGGATGTTGAGCACCCACGTCTGGGTTCTTACCGTATCGCTTTTCGCTTGCTTTACGTCTCTCTTTTTTCTGAGGGAGCAGCGGGAGAAAGTGTGCTGCATGGTCTTTCGCCGCATCTTTTCATAGGTCATGTTTACGGGGGATGAATAATAGAGCCATCTCCGGGAGTCACTCCAGTCAGACTGCATGCATGAGCTCATGAGGGTCACGTATTATTTTCGGGGTTTGACATATATATGTTTTGGGAGAAGAAAAAGTAGGAATGACTTTTTTCATCCGGATGACAATGAGTTGGGCCAAGATTGAGGGGATCGGACAAGTTGTCCGTTGTTATGGACGGAAGCATTTCACTGAATTTCAATCTTTTCCTCCTTTCCAACTGGGGAATTGGGGGAAGAGAAGGAATAAGAGACTTGGATGAGGATGGGGAGGAAGAAATATCCCGGGTTTCTTCTCAAAGGATGAGTTGATTTTAGTACACTTCCTCCTGGCTGGATAGGAAAAATGGCTCTCATAACCCGTTGACTTTATCGTCCTTGTGATCAACTTGTGTGGAGAAGAAACTTTTTTATATCTCCTTCACATCCTCTTTCTTTCTTTTCTCCTTCACTCCCTCTGTCTTAGCTTCCTAGCTGCTATATACACGGCCTCCCTTCGTGTCTGAGGTCCTGGATGTCCCTTAACCCAGTATCTCCAAGGGTTAGAGAGAGAGCTCATGGCTTCACCAGTTTTTAGCCCCAAGTAGTCCAACGCCGTCCCTAGTGCTTTCTCTCAGATCGCTTCAGCCCTCTCAGCCGCTACATCCACGGGAATACTAAGAACTAAAACCACAGAATCCTCAAGCCAAGTCAAACTCAACTAGCATCTGCCTTTCCTTCGGAAGAAAACCAAGAGCTATAGCGAACTAACAAAAAAGACAAGGATACGAACCATGCCTCAGAATCATTATCGTCAACCTTCCCTCATTCCATCCGATTGTCTTGTGTGAGGAATGGGAAACAAGTTTCTTTGTAGATTAGAGGACAACTTTTACCCATTTCTCTACCTCCTTCACCTATACGAAGATGTCATTCTCTTAGTACATGCTTTTACGAGATGGGTGACTACTTCCTAAGCGTTTCCCAATGCGGCCACCACATGAAATACACCCAATTTCCGATCACAGTCGCAACCATCCCCTCTATCCAACATCTTAAATAGTTAGTACCCTTTCCGCTGGATTTCACCAAATAAAAGTTTAGAGCCAAACCCTTTCCATCAGCCTCATCTCTTCAAACCTATTCACTCCATCTTCTTTCCTTATACTCTCCTCCACTTTCTCCCGCCGTATCAAAGTACTTTCACCACTTTCACCTCCACATCGTTCCAAGAATCTTCCGGCCTACAAGCTTTCTCCCACTTTCTCCGCCCAACCAAGAGCACCATCTAACGTTTTGCAACTCAAACTTAAGTAGCAGTAACGAAACGAGTAACAATTATGCATGAGTATAAGCGGGATATTTTTCTATCCAGCTCATTTCGTTCACAAGAAAACTATAAGACAAGCTTATTTTTAATTGAGCTCCAAAACGCCATCAAATTCTTCCTCAATAGGCTGTTATACAAGTGATATGCCATCAAAGCAAATCACATTAATCAGCTTTGTGACTTTCTCCTGAATTTACTCCATTTTGTAGAATTGGCTTTGCAGAAATACATTGCCGGCGTATTTCTATATTCTCAGTGCTTTAGTAAAGCTATGCTAATTGGTTACCCTAATTCCTGAAATTCATTCAGATACCGTGCATAAGCATTTTCTGTGGCTTATGCTCTTTCATTGTTGAAAAGCTACTCGTAACTCATACTGCATCTGCTTCTGTCGCTGTTCCCAGAAACAATTTTATTTTAGCCCTAATCATTATTTTATCTTCTTGCGTTTGTCAAAATTGAATATATATATATATATATATATTTGGCTTGTTTTTCCCTTTAGAAATCCTACACTTTATGCTCTTATGACACACAATTTTAATGAGCTGTCTGCGTGGGAACCCCTCTTGATTTTGGTTTTGTTGTGCGAAATATATGAAACCAGTTATTAGAACCACAACTGACTAAAAGGATTCTGAGTGAATCCTGTCACATTTCATTCTCACATACATACTTACATCTTGAAGGTCATGAAGGATGAAAACCTGCCTTGAGACATGAAACGTGAATCGTGGCTGAGAATTTGAAGTTTTGTGTCACGCTGGCACGTCAATTAGGATGGCATATTACAAGCCACATGGTGGACGATTTGCAGAGATGCATGTGCTTTTAAAGAAAGACAAGCGGGAGAGAAAGTGGTGAAAGTATTTCTCGGAATCATTTATCCTTCAGAGGTATGAGCAGTTCCTGGAACGCTAACAAATTGGACCAGGAGCTTGTTTGTACAAGTGAACAAGCACGTTTGACGATTGGAAAATATAAGCCCTTTCTCCGCCAAAAGTAAGCTTTTTTGACCTAGCCAAGGTTCAGATGTGAATCATTTTGAATACCAATGAAAAGGTTGTGGTTGTGATAAGCAGTATCTCAAGCAGATTGAGCCAAGTAAAGGCAAGTGGCGTAATTATGAAGCTCATAATAACCAGGGAAGTTGATCCTTGAAGAGGTTGAAATAGTTATTGTAAAGTCAGAGTGGTTAAGGGACAACTTTCCCCAACCTAAGTCTAATTACGGTCGCAGCAGTAGAGCGCATGCATGGTGTGAAACTGTCAGACACAGACACTTTCTTGAGCCATATACATTCGTTAACTCGTGGGCGTATATTTAAAACTCAGTAAGTAAAATTGAGTTAATTCTATTAAAAGCACAGCAGCACATTTTAGAAAGCTATTGAATTTGGAATGATTCAGATGGTAGTTGAGATAGAAATAGTGTCTTTATAAAATAGCCTTTTGCTTTCGGCTGTTCGGGAAACTATTTTCCAGGATTGGGAGCAAAGTAATGGATCGCCTGCGTGTAAATCAGCGCTTCCTGTAATAATGTGTGACTATGAGAAAGGAATATGGTTTGGTAACAATGAATAATGGGTTGGAAGGAGAAAGGAGGAATGTAGGGAAATGCTGTGCAGATAATGGGAGATCTTGCAAAGATTTGTAGTGTAGTGTTGTAGAGGAGAAAGTGGGCAGATGAAGATTTTCCTCCAGCAATCCTGAATTGTTAAAGTTTGGTCGTTATATCGTTTAAGGCCATGAAGTAATCCGATAAGCACGGCATTTCAACATGAATACCATTCAGCTTTTGAGCAGCAAAATGTTTTTTCTAACCGTCCATACAAAGCTCCAATAAGAGCAAAGCCTGGAAAGTTTCAAGTTTAGCTACGACTCCAGAATCGTCCACCCACGGTCCTTTCACTGCTTTCTCCTTTGGTCTATTGGCGTTTTGCTCTGCGCCTAGCTAGCTTTCCTCCTTCAGCATAGTTTGTCCCCAGGTACTTGATTTGCAAACGTACATGTTCATCAACCTTTCTGAGGGGAAGCAAAAAGAAGAAAGCTAAGAGAAAGCATGTCGTGCACATGAAGTCCTCTTTGTAGTTAGTATCAAGGTCGTAACTTGAAATAAAAAACGTGACGTATGTCATACTTGAAAATTAGTTGCCATAGTTTGATGCCGCTTAATTACTATTTGCGGTGGGCTTGACCTTTGGAAGCAGAGAAGAGTTGTTGTTGTAGTTGGGAAATGGGCATATTTTCCAAGGAAACAGGAGTGACAAAGCCTAATACAGAGTACACGCTGTCTTCTAGTTCTAACCTGTCGGGTTGACAGTTTCGGGGAAGGTATAATGACAAT
This sequence comes from Sminthurides aquaticus, assembly GCA_906901655.1. Taxonomy (NCBI): domain Eukaryota; kingdom Metazoa; phylum Arthropoda; class Collembola; order Symphypleona; family Sminthurididae; genus Sminthurides; species Sminthurides aquaticus. The sequence goes on from CAJQTT010000001.1 coordinate 4,539,140, forward strand.
ATGAAAGGGGTGGTAGAAGACATAACGGACATGTAAAAGCCGCTGGACTTGAGTAAAAGAGAAGCATGGAAAGAGGATGGACTGGGGTAGAGCGGGATGGATTTAGCTTTTTCACTCAGACTTACTGCCCTTTACGACTTGTGTAGTCTCTAAGGGAGAGTGGAGCTGGAATTCGGATCATTTATGTGGATGGGGCGGGAAGAGAGCACATGTCAGTTTGAGATAAGGACGTTGACGTGAAGATTTGCATTTGGGTTTAGGTCTTCTCCAAAGGCCATTCTCAGTTAGTTTACTACTTTTGGGATAAAGTTGCACTCTATCCAGCTGCTTCCTCTACACTCAGTAGTGCAGGAGATAAAGAGAAAGTAGGAGAAAAGTTTCTTCGCAACTTGTTTTGCATTTGCTCATACGGCAAATGAAGAAAAGGATTGATGATGGAAAATGAGTAATGCAGGGACAGAAGGGAGGGCTGGCCTGAGGAAACTTGCTTATTGTCTCGTGAAGAAAGCTTCTCGGAAATTTCTGATAATAGGGCAAACTTTCTTCGCTTCTCTTTGCTGTAATAGGAGAAACAATTTTCTCTTTCTAATGGTCAGGGAAAGACCAGAAGGGATAATGATGAAGCGAGTTGTGTTGGATTGAGACAAGTTACCCTTGTTAAACACGAAAAGATGCATATTACGGAAATGGATAAACCCGAAACTTGAAACTGGTTTACTTTGGTCAAAGTGAAAGCAAAATTAAAGTCGGTAAATACTATGTTTTTCTAACATCCTCCCCCCTCCTACAGAAATCTGATTCTTGACGGACCTAAAGAGTTTGCTGCTTAGGTGGGCTAAACTGACATGAGAGTTCTCTTTTTGACGGCTTTGGAATATACACACAAGAGGATGATGGTGGGGAAGGAAGAGGAGAAAGAGGAGGAGATGGAGGAGAAGACACATACCGAGGGTAAAATTTGGGCGACGGAAGGGATGTATGGGAGGAGGGTGTGCTGTGCTAATAAACTACTAATTGTTAGGTGCAGACATTGTGTGGGGAGCTATAAAGCTATAAAACTATGGAGAAATAGGGTTAATATATAGCATTCACTTCACATTGCCTGCAAGTGTGTGCTACAAAGTTGGTGGCTGCTTCAGACTGACTTTATACACGAGATGGAAGATACTGAAGCGTATGGAGTATGGAGACAAGTTAAATGTTCGGATTGAGGCTGGATGCGAAGGGGGGCTTAGGGTTGGGGCGCTACGAGCTCTATGGTTATATATGTTATATGCTTAGAAATATTTCCCATGTACATGCATTCATTTAAGCTGGAAGATTTCCTTGTACTATAATGTAGGAGCGTGGAGTAATTGTGTTAGCGTAAGGGATCAACAAGGAGATATTTCGTATGTGTCAGAGGCAGAAGTCGTTAATTTGTGCACTTCTGTAGTAGCAGGGTTTGAAGAAGTCTGCTGGCTTGTTGGTTTCTTTGGGATGGTGCATAGTTTGTGCTCTTTTACTGATTCCGACATCAGTATTTAAGTGGTAGGAGGTTGGTTAAGTTGAGGAAGAATTTAGTTTCTGTGTGGAGTCTGCGGCTAAGAATAGAAGTGCGACTGGAAGGAATAATTGTCCGCTCCCTGGTCCTCCTTCTTCCGTCCGTCCGCGTCCATCTCAAAATTTATGAAGAGAAAGTCCCGAGTTTGGGAGAATAGAAAAGTTTTTAGGGGTGTAATCAAAGATTTGTGGGGAACAAGTTGGAGAAAGTTTTGTGTATAATTTTGACACTGTCGTCTTCCTGCTTTCTTCCAGGACGAGCGACTCGGCAAATAGGGAAAATCAGCCGAAACGAGTGTGATTTGTGAGGCGATGTGTAATGATCTGTGAAATCGTCTTTTCCCGCTGCTTTCTCCCTGCTTGATGGGTGGATTGAGTGGAAAGATCTGGAGAAAGAACGGGAATGCGGAGGTAAAAGAAGAAGAAAGTTGAGTGAAAAAGAGTGTAGATATGTTTTCATTCTATATGTAATCAGTTGGATCTTCATAAAGCTATACATTATATTTGGGTTTTCAGATTATCCACAAATGCTGGTTGTGAGTAGTCATGTGATTCAAACAGAAGTTGTTACATGGAAGATTGTGACTTGGATATTATTTTGATGGAAGCAATGACTATGATTCAATTGAATTTCTGATTTTTGGAACTTTCTCCCAGAAAGTGAAAATTGTTCAACATGTCCATGGGATTCAATTGCAGTGTGGGAGGGAATGTTTTGTGCAATGAGGCGGGTGGGATGATTGAAAGTAATGAGAGTTTGTGGGCGGGAGGTGGTGGTGTGTCCTTGTTGCCCCCTCCCGGACTTTCGGAACAAGAGCAAGGATTTTGGAAAGTGACCCTTGCGGAGGGTTTGTTTCTATGTTGCGCCTACTTTCTCGTATTCGTCCTGGGTGGCGTCGGAAATTCCTGTGTGGTCGCAGTCGTGTTACGCTTACCGAGAATGAGAACTCCTACCAACTTCTTCATCGTCAACTTGGCAATCGCAGACTTACTCGTCGTCATTTTTTGCGTCCCCTTCAATCTCATCAGCAGCCTCTGCTCTGGTAAGGATCTGTCATTTATTCGTAAATGCCATGTAGTCGACGTGCTTACAGGGGCGCGCTCTCTCTGCGTTCCTTAGCATTGTTGAACAATCTGTTTGGAAGGTAGGTTGGATGGACTTTAGAATGTGGAATGCTTGAAAATCGGCAGGGACACGTGTGTAACTCGCGCCGTTAGTATTTTTTTTCGTTAACGCGTACCTTTGTTAAATCTTGAATTCTAACGGCAGAACCAGCCAGGTACAGGGAGAAGTCGTGCCCGGTATTATTTTTTTCCTTCCTTGGTTTTGAAAATACTAATGTCTTCATCGTGGTTTCGTGGATTCGGGCTTATGGTGGAGAAAGTTTAGTTGGCTGGATGTAGTGAATTCCGGATTGAATCCTTAATCTCAAGATGAAAGCGGAGAAAGTATGGGAAATTTCAGAAGGGATTAGAGACGAAGAGGATAGGGAGGAATGGTGCTGCGCGGGTGGTTAGTAGGAGAAGTAGATGGAGCTATAAAACTAACCTAGGAAATGGTGAAAGTTATTGGATGATTGTGGAGTCCGGTGGAATACGGCGTGTGGAACAAGTTTTATTTTATTAGGATTCTCCATTCGTAGGCAATGATAAGGCCTAAAGCTGGACGGATGTGCATATTTAGGAGAAGAAAGATCGAAATGAAATGTACGAGTCACTGGTGGGATCCATGCTAGCTAAGCTGGGTTCTGGAACCGGCTCTGGAGTTTTGGACCCGGGCTTTCTCTTTAGCATGCTTTTAGTCTCAATCCTAGATAGAAACGTGCAAGGCGAAGAGTGAAAGTAGATGAGTAGATGTATAAAGCCAATGGAATTTGGATCTAGTACATCCTATATTTCCGGCCTTTTCACACTTGAAACCGAGAGGGAGAGAAAGTAGAGATTAAGACTCGTGCGGAGGGAGTATGCGGTTTGGGGTTTTGGATTCGGGAAGAATGGCTTCTTCATGAGTTGCAATAAATTATAAATGGTTAAAGTATCTAGCGGAAGATTGTGAGTGTTGCCCATTGAGGAGGAGATTATATGCCCTCTTCTTCCATGATTTCATGTGTAGTCAAATTGTTTTTGTCCACACAAAAACGATCCTTATCCATGAATGAAAACTACATAAATATTAAGAATTTGACTGCTCTAGTTTCTTAAGCGCGCGTGAGAGAGGGAATATTCCCGTTCCCACCCGCACCCTCTACTTAGAATTCCATTACTAACCCACGTAGCTGGCCCTTGGCACTTCTACCCTCCTCCAAGCCGTCTGACCATACCTCCTCGGGGATCATAACTTGCAGCCAGTGCAGTTCACCCATACAACTGAAAGCTATGGAGGAATACAGGAATATTATCTTCGTTTTTACTTTCTCCTCCAAGATTTCTCCATCTGTATGCTTGCTTTATGCTGTTCCAGCCGTTCCTTCTTTTACCAATTCCCTCATACCCTCCAACCGTGTATGCAAGACTGCTTTCTCCCAGTGTGCGTGCCGCGCTACCTCACTGACTACGCGTGGTTGATGGAATACAGAAGGAAGGATTTGAGGGAGAAAAAATACATGAAGGAATTTACTTGCGGAAAGTTAAACTTTAATAATAATGTACTTCCGTCCGGTTTGGTGAACGTGATAACCAAAGCGGGAAGGGGGTGTGGATGATGTAGTGAGGTTTACTTGGATTGAATTCTTTGTGTATTGCAACGCAAGGGAATATAAGGAGCTAAATTTTTCCTATTCCAGATTAAAAGAGAATTTTGTTCCTCTCACATAGACGACATTGAGTGGAGAGGGTGGAATGCCGGATTTGAGTTTTCTGTTGGAGGAGGGGGGAAATGTGGGGAAATATTTCAGTTTCCTGGCCAAGTGAGCCATGTTAAAGTATGGAGGAGGATTATAATAAGGCTAATAGTTTGGGGATAACAAATGTGGACAGTTATGTGTACATTTGAGGGTAGATACGTACAGAAGCTCAGTACACTTAATAAATGGGTCTCAACAACCAATAGCTGTGGCGTTTGCAACTTGGAACAGCAGCTCGGAAAGGGCTGTGTTGTGGGCTGCATTTGGCCGTGTGGAAAAGCATAGGAGGAGTGTATGTACAGTGAAAGGAATCCGTGGAGAAAGTACTTTGTCCTTTGTTCCTGCCTGCTTTCACTATAGAAGAAGGGTGTGTGAGAGTAAAGGAAGGTTTTTACATTTGGACACAGAGACGTATAAAAGATTCTTTGGGAAATGTCTAAGACTTTTGGTTGTATGGAGACATTTGTCCTAATGGTGGTTGATGATGAGAGCAATAGAAATTATGTGATGATGCTGATATGGCCTAGTGTTGAGGCAGAGTGGCTTAACTTTTTCCTGGTTGGTGGTGGATCCATGGGTGTTACGCGGGATGCCGGGTAAACTAGCTGGTTTCTTCTGGTTATCTGCCTTCGCTTGGAACTTGTTTTGGCTCTGATCTTGAGGAAACGACTTACTCTTGCTTTTAAGTGCAAGAGTATGGCCAGTATGGGAGATGAGGTTATAGTTTTTTGGGGAAATTCATTGACTTGGATCGTAGGACAGCTTGTGTGGATTGGGGGTGCATGGTTTGCTTGGCTGGCTGGCTGGCAACGTAAGTAGGGGAGTAGTAGTGGCGTCGGTGGTGCAAGTTGGCTATTCGTCTTCTTCTCTAGTCCACGTTTTTTCAGTTGCTTTCTCCCTCGCTTTCTTTTTTCTGCTTGTCGTTTTGCGGAATTCATTGAACGTTATAAAGTATTTGCTGAATTTATGTTGTCTGTGGTGAAAGGAACTAGTTATAAGGGTGGTGGTGGCTGGTGGGAGGATGTGTGAATTGCATGGATAGGCTGGGGAGTGGGAATGCAATTACAGGCTATAGCCTTGTCCCCATCCTCCAGCTGGTCTGCCTTGGCTTGATCGTCGTCGTCGTTTTTCTTTTCTTTTTCTTTACAGCCGTGAAATGCATAATGTAATGTGTTTTTTCCTCCTCCTTGGATGTTTTAACCAAAACTAGGCTGTGTGATAAATGAGGGTGGATTTGGAATAGGGGCACTAAATAGGAGGGGTGGAGGGAGAGAGGAAGAAGAACGGCGGTGGTAGGACATCCAGGCGCGAGACCAATAAGAGCGAGAAATTGAATGGCTACGACCAGGGAGAAGAACAAGGACAGAAGAAGAAGATGCTACCAGCGGGCACCGCGGGCCAAGGAAGAGAGAGAGAGAGAATCTTTAGATTGAGAGAAAATTTAAGTAAGGATCCGATTGACTACTTGTTATTCCACTTTTCCCTACGAGCCTGGTAACAAGCTGCCCGCCATGTCCGTCCGGCCTTAATCAGAAAGAACCGGTTTCTTTCACTGTTGTCATCTTGCTTGCATGGGACACGGAGAAGACAGCGGGAGGGATCAAACATTCAATCAGATTCGTTGTTTGGTGCGCGTCAACCGTCATATAGTCCTCTTCGTTTTACAAACTGGCTTGAGAGGATATGTCCGTAGGCAGGGATAGTCTGGAGATTGGAGAAAGTTTCCGGATCGGATTCCATCCACTTTGGTTGTACATTAGGAGAAAGTGACAGGGAGAGGAAAAGGAATAAGTGGGGGGATGATTGTGATATTGAGTGAGATTCCTGGGGCTGAGAGGCAAGTACTTGATCCTATACATATCCCTCTATCCTTTGATTAGTGTCTGAGAGAGCGACGTCTGTCTGACAGAGTGAAAGTTTGTGGGGAAAGTTTTTGGGGGATAGAAATGAGGAAGGCCTTGGCTGGGTCAGTTAGAATGGGATTGCGGTCTCATGTATCTCCTGGCCGGTCATCTCTCGGATTGTGTCAACGGGAATTCCCGTGTTTTGGCTGGGACGGTGATTGCATTCTTTCCTGTAGCAAAAAGAATTATCACTAGTGGTAGTGGTGGTGCTGATGAAAGTCAAGTGAAGGCGACTTATTTGTGAGCTGGCTTCTTGCCTGCTAATCCTTTGATTTTCCCACGGGAAAATGATGGAGAGTTTCTGGAGGTACGGACTCCCCGTGAGCATCCTCTGGACTGTTATTTACTTGATGGTCCTTCTCTCGGGATTGATTGGGAACACGATAGTGATCCTGGTGATTGTGCGGACGAAAAAGTCAGCTACTGATTATTTTCTTCTCAATTTAGTCATCGCTGACTTACTCGTTCTCATCTGCTGTCTTCCCGTTACCCTCCTCTCCAACCTCATAACGCGTAAGTTCTCTTCCCCTTCCGTGAATTTTTTCCAAAGTCAAATTAAATTAAGAGTGCTAAATTAGCGAACGTTTAATTAATTACATGTCATTTTGTGGTGGCCGGCGGGAAAGTTAGTGTTGGAGCGTAGTAGGCCGGAGCTTGAATGAATGATTAATTGTGTTAAAGCAAACGAGATGAAATAAGCTCTCTCTCTCTCTCTCTGCTTCTACTCCTGCTTTCACACTCCTTTCATCACTTAATATTATGGGGATACAAGTATAATTATTTCATTTTGTCAACCTCCGTGTTGGAACCCTCTCTAGCCATACATGTCACATAAAAAGAGAGCATAGTAGAGAATTTACTCTGGCAAGAATCGGGCGTGAACTTACACGTCTCTCTCGTCTTTTTTGATGGATTTATTAGCTTTCCAGCCCTTTAATTTCAATTCTAACCTCGGGACATAACGCCAGAGTCAGCTCCTGGAAACGACAGGCTGTAGGCAGCGCATATAATCTAACATTGAATTCTCTAAAAGCTTTATTCTTTCTACTAGCTAAAGCTCTAGAGCCCTATCTCTTTTGCCTCTCTCTCTCGTTGTAACCAAATTGTTTCTTTCCTCTCCAGTCTATTGATCTCGCCCTATTCCCGATTCCCTTGAGCAAATCTCTCCTTTGTAGTACCTTGTTGTTCAAATATCAAACAAAATCCTCATTTTCCTATCAACAGTTTTGTAATAACCTTCAAAATCCATTCACCAAAGCATCTTGTTTCTTATGCAATGTGATTTTATTCCTTAAGGACAATGGCTCCAGTTTAGTTATTTTCTCTTTCTTGCGTCAAGTACAAATAACGCAAGAGGGCTATCAATAAAAATGCACAACTATTTGTGTAAAAAATATTTCAAGAAAAATAAGATGCATAAATATATATGTTGGATTCCAATTCACTAAGTAATAGGAGTTCCCCCTGGAGGGAATGAATAACTCAGAGGAATCTACTTCCGATTTTCGCATCTTGGTTTCATGGGAAATCTTCTGGAGCTACTCCCAAACAGAGATTCTTCCGGGGACGGAGTTGATGATAACAATTGGAAATAATATAAGGCTTGGGAGAATGACTCTCTGCAAACTCAAAGATGCAATAATAATAAGAATAAGCATTGTATTTGCTCTCCGTAACTAAGTAACTTGAAAATAAAGATGAGGAAGGACGGGATGAGATGTTTTTGAGAATGTGATTTATAGCTTATACACACGACTTGTCTGTCTTAAGATATCCTTGGAGTGTATATACAATCTGTGACAGGATCTAGGTATTTTCTTGTCAGTTTTTGCTTCTTGAGAGAAAATTGCTTCCAACAATTGTTATTGCTTATTCTCAAGTCTCCACATCCATTACATAAATTCTTGGATGTTTGTAGCTTGTAAATCTTGAATTTTTCCACTGGTATATTATTTTCGCGAAATCAGATACTGTCCCATGTCTGAGCCCTGACTGGCTTGACGAAGACAGAGGATGAGCTGAGAGGATGTGAGGTAAAATTATAGTTGAGTGAAAGCGTTGAAGGCTCCAAAGGATATAAATACATGCTGCCGTATAGATTTGCCACTCCATGTGAACTAAAATAAACGCATAACGTTGTGATAAATGCTAGTCGTAGGGGGTTAGAAGTTAAAAGTGTTTTTCTTTGTCTACGTTTTGTAAATCGATCACTTTCATCTAGCGCATAGCTTACGTAAACTAAGGCGTCATGGTGCCAGAAGCACAGCTCTAAAATATACTTTTTTGAAATCCAATACTTTCAAAACTAAAAGCATATGGATGATAGAGAAAACATTAAAATATCCTTTCTTGTGGTCTGTGCTGCTTTCTTAATCAGTGCTGCTCTTCCTCCTTTTCCCTACTTCCTGAAGATTATAAGATTTTCATAAGTAATTTCGTACTTTGTATTTAATCTATTTGCACATGCAACATAAGCATAGGATGCTACTCATCCAAGGTTTTGTAAAGCACCAGATTAGAGTTGAGAATCCTTCCTCAAAGCTCGATTTTCTCTAAGAATACTAAGAAAAGATCTTTTCTATCCGCATTCTCATATTTCCCGAAAAAGTGCCTATGACTTGAATCGGCTTTCAGCTTCCGGAACATAAATATAAAATACTACGTTGATCCAAGCGAAGGGTTGGGGATTTAGAGGGTTGAGAATGCGAGGGAAATGGTGTGAGTTAGAGGAAAGTACAGCCTTGATGATGATCATCATGGAGACAACACTGACAACAAGTTGTTTTTTAATGTCTAGGTTTGACAAGTTGATTACTTGGAAGCGGGGAGATGATTATTTAATCGTAAGGGAAAGGAGGACATTGAGCATGTAAATACATGCACTTTCTCCCTTATTTTTTGGGGAGCCATATATTCCGGATGGTTGGAATAATCTCTAATAACGTTATTATTATTTGTGTATGGCACATTTATACTCTCGTCCACTTTCTCTGTTTCTCTCCGTTCCCGTCAAGCGGACGGATGCTATTAGTCAGATATCTCTGTTCGCCATCGCGTCTGCTTTCCGGGCAGAGGGATACATGTGAGGTTGAAAATGTGAGCTTAATCTCCTATCCTCCTTTCCTTAAAGCCTTAGCTGCCTGCGCCGAGAAATAGAGTCTTCCTTATTCATGCCAACTGGACTGTCTCTAATTCCTCCTCGCGGAATTATAGTGTGCTTACACTGCCATACATTATCTACTTTAGAGTAACTAACAAGGCTTGTGGCATACTTAATGAATGGAATATGGTATTTCGAGGGGGGATTACTGGGGAATCCGTCTCCTTAAATTTGTAGCATCAGAACTCAAGATTATGTGGGGTTTATCTTGAGTTGGTCGAACTAGAAGTTTGGTTTCACATTAGAGGACTGTGTAGCGGGGGAATTAAAGTATTTGTGCTTTTTGCAACCGAGTTTTAGAGATGCACTCGCAGAATTGCCGTTTATCAGATTCACTGCTCCAACGTGATTGACTGCTCAAGTTTGAGGAACTCAAGTCTGTCTGATTTAGCGAGTACAAATTATCAAAAGTTTCCGGATGAGGCTGTCTTGCGCTTTCAGGCAGATAGGTCTGGGGATATGAATTGAATTGATTGGCGATGGGGAAGGATGATATGAATGGAGAAAGTTTTTTCAGAGAGACCAAAAAAGGGTTCTATTCATGCTCATCGCCTTTTTCTAGTAGCTTTCTGTGTGAGTTCCGGGGGTAAAATTTGCAAGAAAGTTGAAAAGATTCAGAAAACCTATAGAGAGGAAGCAGATGTAAATGACTAGTGATTCTCGAGCTCATAAGATGAAAAGACAGGTTTATTGACATGGAGAAAGCATTGGCGTTGTGTTATATCAGTTCCATGTTTGGAAACTCAGCTTAATGATTTCAGTTCAAGGGAGGAAGAGGGTGGGGTGGCGAAGGAACTAATTAGGAACTCGATAAGGAATGTTGACTGTGAGATTGTCTTGAAAATTCCTAGTGAAAACTATAAAGAAAGCACGCCGTGTTTTTGGAAGAGAAAGTGGAAATAGAGAATGGAAGGTTCGTGAGCTGTTGTCGAAGGACGAGTTGTTGCTGTTTCATAACAGGTTGTGAATTGCTATGACGCTTAATTTCGTCTGATTAAACCTTTCTTATTTATTTTTCAAGTTTTATTATTTCCTCCTTGTTTCACTACTTACGTAATAAGGAGAGAGTTAGAAAGAGCAGCAGATGCAGGATAACACAAGAAATTGACGAACTTTAATGTCAAGGTTCTTGAGCACTCCCCACAGGGTTTTATAGAACCAGTAAAGTAACATTAAACGAGATTTAGCAAGAATTTGGGGGTTTGCTCCTGTTATGCCAACATTTCCACCATCCCACGTCCCACGCTTTCTCCTACGGATCCTTGCTTGAAGGGAAATAAATACGTATACGTATATTACGTGATATGTTGGAGTGTGTCTTTTGTATTTAGATTCAGTGTCATGTTCTCAAGTTAATGGAAGAGTAAACAATAAACACTCTTGCTTTCGAAACCAAGCGGAAAGCTCGGTTTAACCTCGTCGAATCTCGAGCGGCTATCCATGACGGTTTAAGCTCTTGATTTTAAAATTGATAAAGAGTTGTACGCATCTAATGTGTGGGATTCGGGATTTTTGGAATGCTTTATAGCTGTCACACGTACCAGGCCGTGTGCTGAGGTGTGGTGAAAGTTTATTGTTTCTAGGGAATAGGAGTACAGGGGAAGAAAGAAGATTAATGTGTGGGTGTAATTTTATTTTTGGTTTTACAGCGTGGATTCTTGGGGAGACGATATGCAAGATTGTTCCATATTTACAAGGTGTGAGCGTGTCGGCAAGCATCGACACTCTGATTGCAATAGCAATGGAACGCTACTTGGCAATTTGTCATCCAATGAAATGTCAAATATCCTCGCGAAACTGCAGACTAATAATTTTAATTATTTGGACATTCTCTCTCTCGATTACACTTCCCTGGGCCATATTTTTCCAACTCGCACCCGTCAGCCAAACAAATGACATGCTGGTAAGCCTCAGAGCCCTATAATTTATCCTCACCCTCAATTGTTATTACACAAGTATCCTCCATCAAGTCCAGGACCCCACTTCAGTGGGGCTAGGCTAGAACGCCACAAGAGAGAGTGAGTCCTTCTATTTGTTATGTACATAAGATAGAGCAGAACTAACAAACCAGCACCCTGGAGTCTAAATACCCGGGGATCAAAGCAAATGATTTCACTCCACGCGAAATTATTAATGCTTTTAAATTTTACACTCTCCCTAATCCGCCCCTCTCATTCCTTTACTCCTACTCACGTTCCCAAGCTCTACTAATAACTAACCCTCATTCCCACTTTCTCCCATCATCAACTCCATGGGTATTTATTCAAGAAAGAACCCGCGTCTCTTCACAATAATATCTCCAACTCCCCGGACTAGGACACACCACTCAACTAAATTAAAAGAGAATGGAGATAAAATATTCCTCTGCCAGCCTACGGCGGCTCTGAGTCCTATATAGTTATCAAACTGAAGCGGTAAAGTTAGGTATGCTGACAGAGGATTCAGAGAAAGCCGTGAGGCATGGATGCAGAAGTGTATATGTACAACATTCTTTTCTCCTGTGCGTACCACCGCACCGCCTAACTAGAAAGATTGGAAGGTAGCAGTTTATTTTTATTTATTTTTTCATTATTTTTCTTATTTTCTCTCGGCAGAGTGTCTCCGGTAATCTTACACCCATTCTCACACTCTTCCATCCACATCCTACGCTTTGCTATTTTCTATATAGCCGCTTATCCCGATTTCCACTCTGTGCTTTTTCTACAAAACCTTGGCTCATTTCCTCCTGATTTTAAGTTAATAGGATAAGGGATTAGATGATTAAATATGTGCGGAGTTTATTCAAGGTAATTCCGAGCTTTTTCTTTATAAATATAGCGAGAATACATACATATTTAGCGAGATCTACCTTGCGTTGTTCTAACAGGAGAAAGCCTGTGTAAGCTAAAAAAATTGTTGTGATCCGTGTACGTATTCGTTAGGAGAAAGAAGAAGAAAGTACAAGGCGATTATTTTGTAAACGCTGCTCTCATCTCGACGGAAGCAAGTGTCTTAGTCGATTAGAGCTTGTAATTGATTTCCTTGCTCTAAGGCTTAAAAATTTGCCAGAGCCTTTATCCATTTTACTTCTTTCCAGATCAAAGTGCAATATTCCTTTTAATTCCTTTCCTCTTTTGCCGTCCTGGTCCTGCCCTGCCTTCCGCAGCTTGGGTCCTTGAAAAGATAAGAGCATAGAGTGTATAGATTAATTAAGGTTACTCTGCTACTGTAGACTCTGAGCCCTAGAGGGCCATCGCCTGACTTGGTTAGGACAAGACTTAATGATTGCGCCATTGAGGGTTATTGGAGTGGAATGAGGCGATTTGTGAGGGAGGAAGGAGGATGGGAAGAGTTGATTCCAGATTTAATCAGTCTTTTACAACTCGTTTAATTCTGTCCATCCTGAAAAGACTGATCTCTTCATGTAATCTTAGGAGTAAACTCTCGTCCTAACTGCAACTTAAGTTGAACCAAGCATAGAGTAGTTAGTAAGGTGGTTCCTGGATTGGGGCGGGTTAAAACTTTGGAATTTTCTGCAACCCTTTTGTTAAATGTTTTGTAATTTATGGTCGCATCTTTGACTCTTAAACTAAAGCCTGAAAACTTTTGTCTTTTAGGTTTGTTCCGAGCACTGGCCGGATGCTAAGCTCGGTAACATATACTTTGTAGTAGCCCATCTCGTTCTATGCTACATATTACCTTTAATTGTTATCACAATTTGCTATGCACTCATCCTGAGAAGAGTTTATATGAGGAAAATACCACAGGAAGCGAAAAATCTGTCGACGGAACTTCTGGTGCAAAGGTGAGAAGATTTGAAGGTTTAATGTCCCATGTTAATAATTATTCTATGTCATGTTTAATAGAGTCTGTGATAATTTAATTAACGAGAGACACATATATACTGAATACCTTTGACACTGGGAGGCTTGAAGGTATTTTCTTCGCCCTGGCTTTTTGTTGTAGGAAGACCCGAAAGCCGAAAAGCTCTTAATTTTGTAGATTCATAAAGGACGGGAAAGATAAGGAAATTAATTATTGATTTAATAATCGGGAGAGGAGAAAATGAAATTCCCTTGAAAGTCAGTGTAAGATGGAGGGTGGTGAAGATAAGTGCCATTTGCTGGCGGTATACTTTAATGGAGAATGCGTGGAGAGAAATTGGGGATGACAACCAAGATGGATGCGGACCGTTTTAAGGGCGGGAATAAAAATTCGGAATTATGAAAAAATTGAGAAAAAAGACGGGTCTTCATGTTAACCAGTTTTAGGTTGATGTTATGTAGAGGGTAGATGCGGAGGTGGGGATTAAATTGGAAAGAATATCTCTGTTTCTCGGCTGGTAACTGGTAGGATTGATTAATTGGGTTTCTGAATAGGGACGGACGTGGTGGTTTCATGCATTGGTTGGTGGGTTTGATGGTTGATTTTGTGGGGTTATTTTGGATAATTTCTATGTTTGTTTACGGGAAAAGATTGATGAATGTGATTCTATTGATAGATCAAAGATGAAAGTGATCAAGATGCTTCTCGTCGTCGTCATATTGTTTGCTTTGTCTTGGCTTCCGCTCTACGTAATATTTACGCGGGTAAAATTTGGCCCGGTTACAAGTGAATGGGAAGATCAATTAATCAGGACGATAACTCCTATGGCTCAGTGGCTGGGAAGCTCCAACTCATGCATAAATCCTATTCTCTACGCTTTTTTCAACAAAAAATACCGAACAGGATTCAAAGTAAGCTCATCTCTTCTTCTTCCCTTACTCTATTCTCTCTTCGCTCTCATATATTTTAAATGTTATCCCCTTGCGTGGAAATCAGATCTCGGGATGGATAATAGCCAAGCTGAAGCCAAAACTGTTTTATCAGTCGTAACCACGGGAAGTCGCTGTTTAAGCTATAGCTATAGGGTTGATCTCAGATGGAGCGTAGACTGATTTTATCCCAAACTTGTTTGGCGGGTAGCTGTAAAGATTCTTGTTCCACTCACTTCCAAGAATCCGATTTCCCTCTCTATTGTTCTTTCTTATTCTGGGACGTTCTCTGGAGAGACAATCTTCCTTGGCCCCTTCTTTTACACTGGAATACAGGGTGGTAGATGGGAGAGTGGGGAGGGTTTGGAATTTGAGAAGTAGATTCCAGAAATTATGTGGCTTGGAAAAAGTTTTACCCTGAAAGCTTCAAGGAGCTTTTTTGATGTATTACACACGTGTATGGGCTTGAATTCAATGATTTATGTCAGATTCATGTGGGATATCTTTCTATGGAAGATGAGAGTTATGTCTGGATTCTTATTTTGCTTCTACTTGTAGTAGTCAGACAGGATAGGAACGCTTTGTGTTGGGTGACTTAACGTGTATATCTTATAGTGAAATCTGTAGATGCCCGCTTGCCGCCCGAACGCATAATTGATGGCACTTCTTCCCAAATAAGACACTTTTCATTTTTGCAAAGCTCCCTTTCTTTGTCAGTTTAGTGTAATTGACAAGTGGGTTTTCACAAAGCTTTATTGCCTATTTTCTTTTCTGTCAGGGAATACACCAGAGCTAATACAATGAGTAACAGAAATTCAGTATCAAGGAATTACATGAATGACACGTGTGTTCCGAGAGAAAGTTAAGATGGTATAAACGTACAGGTTATGTATCTTCTCTAGGGTCTTGCTCGTGAAAATCCAAGACTTTCCCCATAGGGTGAAAGTCAACGAAGTTTGACATAATTACAAGGAAATGTGTGTAGGTATGTTTTTTTAAAACTAGCTTTACGTTCTAGGCTGTATTAACAAGCCATTCCTGCTGCTCTACGTTACGCGTGGAAGAATCTCTGGCCAGCTCCTCGTCCCGGAGTTCTAATCGGTTGACATTGTCAGCTCAGTCAGCGAGAAATGTAAGGCTTAAAAACAATTTTCTTTTAATAACACAATTTATTGTGGGCTGTAGACAGTTTTGTGTAAGCGGGGAATATATTGCACCGCATTAGCATCTGCGGTGGTGTTAGTTTTTTGAGTTACAAATCCCTTGTACCCTGCTTTTATTCCTCATCATTTAAATTTATTACAGAAAGCAAAAAAAGAAGAAGAGGGAAACCGGGCGGGAACAATAAACAAGAGGGTAGTTGCCGTAACTGAAAGCTGCGGTGTTGGTGCCACACCAGCTCCACCACCACCACCAAGAGTGTAACATTCTGGAAACATGTACCTATATAGAAATACTCTCTGTGTAACCTGGGTCAAAACTCCACGAGCTTCTATCTCACTATGATATTTTTAATAAGGGAATAGGCGTGATTAAATTAAAGAAAATTAAAATTTTAAGAGGAGCTACCAGTCACTGAACTGAAATCGTCCATCCGTGATTTTCTCAGACGTGCAACGTTTAACCATATGACTTTCTCCTACTTTCTCCCGCACATTTTCCGAACTCTTTGATGTGGTAGCGTTAGTATGTAGTATAAAATTTCTGGATGCTAACGGTACTTCTGGTATGAGTTATATTCTAATTTAAAATTTTTATTAATTTTTTCAAAGATCCATAGGACTATTAAGCTTCTAGGATTGCGTCACAAGGCAACTGTTTACATGTATAGGCTATGATGGTTGTACTACTCTCTATTCCCTCATGCTGAATGTAGAGTATCCGAAATGAGGATTGTAACCACCCTGGAATCCTACCTTAAATTTTTTGGCAAACTTTGCGTTCGAATAGATTTATTGCAACGTATTTCTTTTTCAGTTTAACCGAAAGTTCTGGTGCGAAACAAGAGTCAAACTGGGTTGTGTCCTCCAAGTATAAGTCAGAGATACTCTACCAAAAATATTGCTGCAAGTGATACTTGATTGAAATTAAAAATAGCTATTATCCTTAATGTCCATCATGGAGCAGTCATGTACCGGATAACCCCAAGTACTAATTTTTCATAGGTTTGTGGTTTGATACACTTTATTAGAAATGGGAACCGATGTATAAGTAAATGCTTGGTTGGTGGTATTGTTGGTATTGTAAAAATTTAATTTGTGCAAGAAGAGAATCGAAGCTTTCCATTACTTTTTCGGATTCTTTCTTACAGTGTTGATTGGACCAAGAGAATTTCGTACGTCTTTGATGATCTCATGACCGATTGTGTATATTCGTAGATTCTATGCTGGCAAATTATTAATGGCAATTCTGTATGTAATTATACGTTCACCACAAATATTGAGTAGCAATTCATTGCATAGTTGGCTTTCAAGAACAAATTAGTTTAACTATAGTAGGAATCGAACATAAATATCCTTTATGTATTATGTGGTTGGTTTGCCCAAAAATCCGCCATCTGGTGTCATGTAATTGGGCAAAGGATTGACGTTTATATTATTGATATATGTGTATAGCATGTTGGGCAAGTAAGTGTCCAAGTATCATAGGAAAGCTATGTTGAGTATTAATAAGCATTCAATGTTTCGTCATTGTGTACCTGATAAAGATCCTAATTCAGTAGCAAATAACAGTTTTATAGTTTTAGAATAGAAGCAAAGGATTTTCTTTGTTTGATACCAGGTAAAGCGTTGTTAGTAATTTTGCTTTTAAAATTTCGTTTTCCTATCATAATCAGTGTGTTTAAATACCTTAACTATTCTTCGAATGATATTGTCGTATTAAACATTAATTAAAATTGTCGATGATGAAATGCGAAATAAAAATGACAAAATGTAGCAGTACGGTCATTTATTCGTCATTTCCATGATAACTTTCTCCTGAGCTACTTCTCCGTCGTTTACTTTACTCGTGTATTTTGTTCGCGATTTTTTTTGCCTACATCCCAAATCGAACTTGTCGTTAGCCATGACTATAGTTATTGGTTATATGCCGTTATTGAGCCAGGAATGCTTCGTCTCTAAGTCGTATTCAATGGATTGATTTTCTTTATCGGGTGAAAGTGGAAGAACTTGTGGAGCATAGTGCGAAGAGTGAAGGGAAAGGAAGTTGTTAGGAGATGAGGGAGTAGGGGAAAGTGCTTGCTGAAAAATAAAGTAGAATTAGGAAAAAGAATTGAGCACATAAGAGAGATTTGATGGGTGGAAATAGTGTGGGTTTGATGTCTTTCTATAGGCAGTTTCAGCATGCAAATTTCAGAGAAATCCCTGCACCCTCTGACTTGATGGAGATATTTTAGGCATTCAGTGAGATTTAGTAGCATTTGAAAATATTCTACAGGATTACTCTAAAGACATCCTAGATTTCATGTTGTCTTTTACTCTTTTCCACATGTCTCCTTCCTCTTTTCCTTTCCCATGTTTTCTTATTCTCTATTCTACATTCCGTCTTTCAGTCAACTGCAGCTTTTCTATTTCATCTCTTCAAACTCTAACCGTAGCAGCTTTCACTCCACTTTTTGCTGATCCGAAAGCTTGTCGCTAGGTAACTCCCTCCAGTAAAACTTTCTCCTTCATCTAGTGCTCGCTTCAGCTGTCTTTCTCCTGAAACGATTGACGACAACCTTTATTAGGCAGTTATGCTGCATGCGTCAGACTAAGATGAACTTTCTGATGTTAGAGAAAGTGAAGAGAGATAGAATCTATTGTACAAAACAAATCTAATTGGTGCCACGCGAGGAAGTTGAACTAAGAAGGTAACATCAGAACATAGCGTTTATACTGGCTGGCTAAATTAACACGAAAATAGAAATATGATTCGGTTTAACTTTCTCTATTTTTCTCTTTTATACTCAATTTTTCTATGTATCCGTTGTCATGTCACGCTAGTCTTGGACGGACGTTTACCTAAAGGTAAAGGTCTGTAATTAGCAAGTAATATAATAATAAAGTTATTATATTACTTGCTAATTAAAACTCAAATGGAAGTCACAGCGAAGAAAAAAGGAAAGTTCATGACCCTTGAACTGTATAAGTTGCAATGTCTACTTTCTCTCAATATAGATTTTTAAACGAAAAGCGTCTTCTTCAAAGAATCTTTATCAGCTTTCAATTTTATTTTATCGTCATCAACGTCATCCTTGAAACTAAATGCTGTAGCTTTCTGGATTATTATGTACAAAACCATACATCTCACTCGTAGTGCTTTCATTATTACCTTTACATCGCCAAGACGTTCAGGTCCCTAATGTCCGTAAAAACGTAACCAATTTCATTAAAGCATTCAATTCTGTCCAGAAAATCCTGCTAGACGTAGAACCAAAGAAGAAATACAAGTTGCCAATCCAAATTTTCAACGGATGGAATGACTTTAGTGTCCGGCAACAGTAAGCGTATCCAGCTGTCCGCTTAAAATGTATTTTAGCTATTTTCAAAGAAGTTTTGTAGATTGAGTCAATTTTGGTAAAGCAGACTGCTTGGATAAATAATACTCCAATTATTGTACCGACAAAGAATGCCAAAGCGCTGATGTTGGAATGACCGCACCTGAGTGTAGCTGTAATTCCCCTAATGCTTAGAAAGAGAAGAAAAACTGAGCAAGTCTGGAGCAGAGCCACAAAAATACCGGAGCTGGATTCATTGTACAAGTTATTAAGAAGCTCAAGGACCTGATAATGTTGCAAAAGTGGAAGACGTGGTCGTTTTTCTATTTCGTTCCTGAATAGGGAGAATAAGGAAACCATGAAAAATAAGAACATTTTCCAAAACTCGTTGAAGTGAAAAACAAAAGTGACTTACACTTACTTAATCTTTTTGAGCCAGAGGGGTAGGATGGAAAAATATGCGTAGTTGTAGAGGATATTAAAAGAAATAATGCAGGAATACAAATGGAAAATGTATGTTCCGAGTAGAACGAGGAGAAATTTTCCAAAGAAAAATGAACACATATTCCCAGGCACAAAGCCAGTCCATGTGGAGAAAGTTTTGCTTTTACCTGAGTCCGTACAAATCTTGGAGAAAGTTAGGGGTATGCTGAGGAAAGGGCATATTCCAACAAAATACAGTCCTTTCTCCACGGAAGTTCTCTGCTTTCGTCCTTTCATCTCTGGGCCTGAATTTCAACATTAAAAAAATTGAATGTAGTTTTTTGATATCTTTGTTTCCTATTAGAATGAATTCTATGCGTGGAAAAATGAAGGGAGAAAGTACAGGATTATACGCCTTCCGCCAACGGCCACAAATCCTGAACTTAAGCTTGAAGTCCCACGAGCGGAATCAAGTGAAAGTCTTATTGATCTTGGAGGAAAGAGGGATTGAGGGCATAGAATCAAGGTAAAACGTTACGTGATTTGCAGCGTTTTCTTTACTTCTTAAATTTCTTACCATCAAATAAATATAAGACCTTGATAAACTGATTTAAGAAAAGCTGAAGCTGATTTCGTTTTAAGATTAGATGCAGAGCTAGTGTGCAAGATAGCAATGATGTGACACACCAGATGAGCTGGACGACTTTCTCCACTTTCTCGCTGTGCTCGTTATGTGGATTGTCATCATCCGTTTGGAAAATCGGCTGAAATAACGAGGAAAGCGCCACGTTGAAGACGAAGAGAAAGTTATAAGCGTGACTGAGACATAACATGACTCTTAGAAACTTGGGACGAGGCTTCACAAAATTCTGATGAGTTTCATCCCACAGCATTGGTATAACTCCCAACAAACTTATATATTGACACAGCCTCCCAAAATCTCTCACACTTTTTCTACTGAAACACTTGGAAGCCAGGAGTTGACCTTGTGGTGAAATATTTGTCTCTGTTGATAAAACCCTTTTGCGGTATCCCCTGGTTTTGGGATGCGGGAAAATAGGAATCACGGTATCCGAATGCATAACTAATAAAACGAAACTATTGAAACTTTAAACTTTCTCTTGAATCCGCTTGCAACTGAAATTGACGAAATTACCAGCAAAATAGTTGAAAGTAACACTTTATTCGCCTTATCATCCTGTATGTTCTGGATAATTGAAATCGTCCGAGACACCCCAAGTTTGATGCATTAATTTATTTTCCACAAGAAGCTGTGGTGATTAAATCACTTTGGAAATTGCAACTGCTCTAAAATATAATGCTTATACAATAGCGTAAGAAACATATGCTCCAATCAATACATTAAGAGTTCTCCTCTTCTAGTTTTATGCTAACAACTGTATATCTGCTACTGACAATGTGAGTTGAGTGGGGTTTATCCATGTCTGCCAGTGTGCAGTGTGTTCGTATAATCCAAGGGCAAGTATCCAGTTTGCAGTTCATATAATTCAGCAGGGTTTTAAACTAAATTATTTATTCTACTTTTTCCCCTGGGTTTATTCATAGAAGAGCCACAATTTAATTCACACTTCCTCACCAACGGCCTATTAAATTCAATCAACAACTTTTGTGTTACATTACAACACGTGCGATATAATCAACTACCCGAATGCAATAAACTTTCCCAGTGGTGTTGGCATGAAATGGATATAAGCCAGAACAGGATAGGAAAGCAAATATCGGGCGATAGAACAGCATGATATCAATGACGGAATTCTCAATGAACTTTGGAAGTAGAGCAATAATATGCAGCAGTATAAGGTTGAGGTTTCAATCCAAACTTACATAGTTAATTAATTTCGACTACCAGTTTCGCTCTTAAAAATGTTATGCACATAACTATGCCTTGCAAATTAGTAAACTTCGTACATGATTTTATATGCTCGTCTGCACTTACTTCGAGGTAAACTCTTCTTGTTGTTACAAAGCTTTGTCATGTATAAGGCATACAGCTTAATGCATGAGACTTTTGTCTTTCTTTAGGAGCTTCAAGTATTTATTTCTATATTTAACAAACCTTATACGTAATGTAATTTTTGTGATAAAATATGATGTTTATTACCATCGAAGCTTATAACAATGACCACCAATAATAAATGTAACAAATAAATACTTTAAGCTTTCAGAAGGTAGTCGCCACCCCGAGATGAAATAATAATTGAGCTGAAAATCGATCACGTTAGTGTCAGTCTTGCGTAACAGAGTCAATCGGTCAAAGTCTGTGACGTTGGTGTGAATACAGGGAAAGTGGGAAGTGTGGTAAATGCAAAGTTTTCGTAGTAGCCTTTCAAAGGGGTGGCGGTAGAAGAGGAATTACATATTATTAATATACACTCCATGAGCTGCGTTTTCATGTGTGTCCTGCGTCCGGGGGTGTGGTTGAAGTCAAACTAAAAATATTTACTGCTAACATACAGCACTACTTGTAAAAGCGAGTACAGGTGAAAGCCTCACAGCTACCCTGCCTTTTCATTCCTCGCTCAATCCTGGCTTTCGTTCCACTGAATGTAGAAGGCATCCATTTTGCAAACGTTCTGAAAAAGAGTCACATAGCAGTTTTTAAAGGAACTATGGCTAGTATGAACAAACAACATGCTGTCAACAGGATCGACCTTAGAAATATTTAGCTTTACAGCACCTTTAAGATCGTTATATCCAACTTTCAGTGATTTTTTTTCTTACCGTTGCAGGGTTGTCTCTGCCTTGTACTTGGTAAGAAACTTTTGAATTTCACAGGAAAATCTCTCCAAGCAATCGCCCTGGAAAGTAGCATCTTGTAGGCCGTGAAACACTCTTGCAAAAAACTGTCGCCCCTTTCCAATGACGTTCTCCACTTTGTCTTCTAATTCTCCAGACACAAGTAGTGTTTGAATCCGTTCAAAGGGCCCAGGAATGTTGCGTCCAACCTTGAAAAGGATCGTTGTGTTCTGGTTGGCTGCGTTTGGTGGACCGGGAAAGGCAATCCATAATTTTGGAATGAAGAGTAAGAGTGGACTGAGTAAAAGCAATAACGCTCCGACAGCAAGTACTCCAAGGACGACAGCAGCTCCTACTCCAAGTACACCACCGATGCCCGCCACGCCAACGCCTACACCTAAGGCGTCACCTCCGTCAAAAGCGTCTCCGAAATCTTGTCTACCGGGTTCTGGAACAACTTTATCCTCTACAGTCCCGGCTATGTACATGTAATTCTTCAAGGGATTTAAAACGTATGGGTAAAACCTTTCTCACCTGCCCAACCCAGGGAGTTTCCTTTCCCTTTACCTTGATGACCTTTGTCGTTTGAAGCCTTGTGTGGATACAGGTGATATTTATACTTGTATGTCGGTCCTGTAGTTTCCGGTGTCCAACCGTATGCAGCCGGGGATGGCCCATAATTTTCATGGTGGGATGGAACAGTACTTCCGTCCGAGTAATTAGGGACAGGATTGCTGTAATAATTACTTGATCCACCGGAATAGGAAGAATAGTCGGGTTGATATTGATATGAATCCCTTGACCAAACGCCCTTGTCAAGAACGCTGTTAGTTGAAGCAGATGACGCTGAGCTTATGGCTCGGCTGCCATTTGACCTTAACGAGGTTTGCACAGCAATGGTGGAACTCACGGATAAAATGAGTAAAGCTATTTTTGTATGCATTGTAAGTGTTCAAGTTACGAGTTCAAGGAGTAGAGGAAAAAGACCTTCTATGAAGATTTTGCTGAAGAAACTGATCTCTTCAAAGGTGAAGGATGTTGCTTTTATATTCTGGCTAAAGTAACAAAATGTAAAGATTGGCAACAATGTATTCTTAATTTTAGGTATGAAACATGAACTCTGTTTGCTGTTGAGACAAACCAATGTGTGTGCATAGTGAGAGGGTTTTTCATGTCCCGGGAATCCGGTATTTGTGCTTGATCTTTCGTCTCCTAAACCTTGCTGTAGCTTACATAGTATATGATACATGTTTTGTAGTTACGTGTATTTCCATCAATACATGCCTTGGATAGGGCAGCGAGATCAGAGATGGCAGCGGATATCCACGAAAATTTTACCTCGAAAACGTTTTGCAGGTTCAAGATCCAAACTGGAGGAGAAAACGTTTTTTGACCTGTATCTCTCAGTCGCTCGCTATGTGTACAGCAAGACGGCAAGTCACTGTTGACATTAGCAAATTCCTCTATGCCATTAACCACTTGAAGGATAAGTGTTTGCCTTGGAGAGTTCAAGCTTGAAGAGGAAGCAGCCTTATAGATGTGGAAAACTCACAACATGGAAGCTAAACTCAGAGAATTCGCTAAGGTCCGGGTTAAAAACTGTAATTAGGTTCAAGAGGGCTGACTCCCTTTTAAAATTCATTTATTAGATGTGCTAAAATTTGGGTCAAGTGCTTTGCAAATGCAGGACATTTCTGCTGCTATTGAGAGTGAGTCTCTTCTCCTTTCTCGTAGTTCAAGGTTTAGGAAGACCTCATTTTGCATTCTCAAGTTTCACGTCATAGATTTGATGCCATTTACGAGTTTAGACAAATCCCAAATTAAGAACAACGAGAAGAATCAATAATGCATTTTTGAGGTTGCACGGTGGGAGTTCGGATGAGGAAACGATTTATTCAGTTATTTGAGTTGGAAGCATTCAACTGCTTTCCCTATTTCAGTCAGAATGTATCCGGGAATGTTATACAATTTAAGTTGAATAAATATTAAAAGTGTAGTGCCGAATGCGTGTAAACACTTACAGGGTAATTATTGAATTACCCATTTGTAAAAATTATAATGTCATAAAATTCATCAATCGTCGAATCAATTCCCGAGTATTTTCTGTTCAAAACATCCCAAGGATTTTTCGTCCCGATTCCTATTTGTAATTAGTGAGGTATCCCTAAGTTCTAAATTTTTTATTCTTCTTATACTAGGATGTTCACACTAGGATCCGAGGCCCTGAGAAATAATCGCATGGAAGCTCCTTGAGGCAAACTGCGACATGATGTAAAAA
This sequence comes from Sminthurides aquaticus, assembly GCA_906901655.1. Taxonomy (NCBI): domain Eukaryota; kingdom Metazoa; phylum Arthropoda; class Collembola; order Symphypleona; family Sminthurididae; genus Sminthurides; species Sminthurides aquaticus. The sequence continues at coordinate 4,563,260 of CAJQTT010000001.1, forward strand.
TTTTGATTGCCCAGGGAAGGGGCAAGAAAAAGACAAATGCCAGCAACTAATCTAAAAGCTCAATCTATAAGATGATGCAAAACGATGTTGGCGAAGAAATAGAGAAAACGTTTATGTATGGAATGCAGCTAAAAAATGACAGTTAATAAATATTACGGATACATGAATACAGAGTAAAACGTTCCAAAAAACAAAAAGGTGTAGTTAAATCTTTCGAATTTTTTATTCCGGTAACAAATGAACAACAATAATGACAACAATTAATTAACAATTCGCAAGTAAGAAAGGTACGGAATGTAAAAGTAATAAAATACGGGATGGTAACGTTTATAAATATAGAATAAATTACTCACTGCAGGTATAACTATAAATACAGTATTGATTCTTAGGGTGTTGTCCGTAAGTAGTCAGTCTCTTATGTTTGTCAAGTGTCTTCTTAAAGACTCGATGATGCGTTGCGTTCGCGAGTGAATACTGCGGGAAATGGGGAAGTATGTCAGGACTAAAACGTTTGTAGTAAGTCCGACAGTCAGTCAATCAGTCTGGATTTGTGCTACTTGTTTTGGAAGGGTCACAGTTAGGGTATGTCGGTTCAAGAGAGGTATTTTTATATTTGATACGAAGTGTTGGGAAGCTCCAAGTTGGATTCGCAAACAAGAGTCATGTGTGATACAAAAGTCAGCATTAGTCTTTGTCCAGTGGAAAAGAATAAAATCAACAACCATACTCCGATTCAATCCATTTGAAAAAAGTTGAAGGACCCGTGATTAGGATTTCACATCCGTCGTAGTTGTACACTGAAAAGTTTTACAACTTTTTCCGTTCATCCCAGTTTTAATTCTGGTAACAAAGCTGCTTCCCTTGCCTCCCATTAGTTTCTGAATTGAGCTGTAAGTGAAAAAAATGTGATGAAAATAAGAGAGGCGATGGGGAGAAAGTTTTTTTGCTGATTAAGAAGGATCTATTAATACCTTATGAACCGGGGAAAAGCACTCCTACCGTAATCCTTAGTAAGGAGATTGAGCTCACAGGCAAGCCGTTCCACACATTCTCCGGAATTGTAAACCTGGTTCATGGAGGTGGAAAGATTCTCTCCAATGTTGCCGATGATTGATTGCGGCCAAAGGTGTTGGATCTGTTCCAGGGCAGTGGTCATGTTAGCGTTTGAGTTGGATCTGCCGCCTGGCGTGACGATGACCGGGATTGGGATGAACAAGAGAAGAAGGAGAAGCGGGGCAAAGGCAATTAGCAATACGGGGAGAAGGATTGGGAGCAACAAGGGCAGAATGACAGGGAGTGCCAAAAGACCTAAGCCCTTGAGTCCCAAAAGACCTTTAAGACCCTTCAAACCCAAAAGTCCGATGTATTCTTTTAAGCTACCTTTTCCATCTGTAATTTGTTACGTCCATGTTAAATCGCTTTTCTTTGAGAATATCTGACGAGGATTGATAAAAAGAAAGGAGGACGTAAATAATTAATTACCTTCTTCTTCCGAACCCCATCCCTGAGTTTGCTCCATTCCCCAGCCTTGATTCTGTTCCATGCCCCAGCCTTTTCCTCCGCCAGAAGATCCGCCCTTCATGGGCATGATGTGGTAATGATATTTCATCCCAGTCTGAGATCCGGAAGATCCCCAGCCGGATCCTGTTCCTGGAGATGGACTTCCTCCATATCCACCTCCAAAACTGCTCTCATGACCGTAAGAATCCCCGGAATCATGGGCTGACGGACCGTAGCTGCTGCTAGAAGAGCCGACTTTTGCGTAGTCCCTGGCCTGATTTGCAACAACAGACACTGCTGCTGCATCGGAATATGAATCACGTTTCACTTGCCGATTAACTTTTCCATTGCTCACACTCCCTAAAATCGGGATTTGAGTGTCCGAGGACACCGTTCCTGCTGATGTGGATTTTGCAAAGACTAAGAAGCAGAGCGCTGACACGCTAAAACAAAGTAACTTGATTGATTTCATTTTCGGAGTTAATACGTTTCCTAAGACTCAATCCGGCACAAGAATTGCTCAAAGAGATTGATTCCGCGGAGAAGTTGGAAGGTGAATGACAAGGCTTTTGGCTTTCACCTTTTATATCATGTCTTTTTCAAGCTGGTAAACGTGGAAGTAAAGCCAAGAGACCTGTTCTTTGCGTCTTGGTTATTTGTTCTTGGCCACCATGGTATGCATTATCTCTGTAAACCAAATATGACGGGAGTGAAACTCTATTGTACAAAATGGAATTCAATTAGCTCTTGAACTCAAATACAGGAGAGACTACGATGATACAACCCCCGGGCGTCTTCCGTTTTAAAAATGCTAGATTAAGAAACTAAATCTGCGAGGTGGCAGAATCATCTACGCTTTCCTTTCCACTGAAATTCTTTTCCTTGACCAAGTGGCTATCATCATGCTACGCACCTTGGCAAATCGATCTTGAGGGCTCCTTCAAAAAGTTCTTGAATATTGATGAGGTGATGAATGACGAGGTTTATGTGTGCATACACAAGCATTCCTATATTCATTCCATCGTACCGAAGCCAAGCTTTAAAAAACTTTGTACCTGCTAATAAAATATGACGCCCTAATTACACGTGCAAGTACACCTTCTTGAATTTCGTTTATCCAAGTTATCGTACATCTTTATCTAGTTCACCGTGTCGAGATTCCGGTTCCGGCAAACAGTGTCCATCATGGAAGTGATTTTAAGTTTGAATCATTGCCTCGTTGCCACTCTCAGATGGAGAACGTCAAGGATACTCTTGACCTCCCTCCTTCTCATACCATATTGCTATAGGTTTCGAAGCTAAGTGAAATCAATAGATCCATGTTTTATCTTCGTTAAATTAATCTGTAGAAACTAATGAGCATGTGGACTACTTTCCTCACGGGCTTCTCACACAGACAGAGGTTATGTGTTGTTGTACCATATTTAGATTGGTAGGAGCGTAGACTCTTCGCTATTGTAGAGGAAATGTGAGGCAGTATAAATTAATGTTGAGGAATTATTCTCTATTTATTGCTCTCCAAAACCCGAGACGTTACAAAACCAAATTAGGAACACGCTATATGCATTCCAGTCCCAGTCACGAAGCTTTTCATAATAGCACCCAAATCAAAAGTTTCTGGAAATCAGTCAGAACACAGACTATAAAAGATTACCCTGACCTTTCTTGCACCAAATGGATAAACGAAGGAGGGGACTGAGGGATCAACGTTAACACGGCTGATTACCATTCTCGTGGCTTGCGTTTGTTCTATAATTACAAAGCGAATAAAACTTTTCAATTCTCAGACGTACCCTATTTTGCGCGTATTTGAAAAAAATTGAGTCACTTCGAGTATGTACTTCTCACTAAGTCTTTTGTAATAGATATAAAATATTGAGATCGACTAGCATCACGTACAAGCACCTACATTATTCCAAGGCGAAGGCAACGTTGATGGGAGTTTTTCTTCTAGTGTATCTACTCTATGGAAATCATCATAGTCTAAGAGTAATTATTAGTCGTTGATCTTTATAGATAGCTGAGAATTAGAGTACCCGAGTACTTGTGACTACGACTACTACTATAGCTAGCGGTGCTATAAATTACATTAAGTCAAGAAGGGCATATTGAGATTCGCAGATCCCAACTTCAAACTGTCAACTATAAGCATGAATCGATAGTAAATTGTGCTTCAAAATGCATACAGGCTCCATTGCGTCCCGCATACGTGAGAGAGATTATGAGTACACAATACTATTTCGTTTCTCAAATTCTAACTATATCTGTTCAAGAAGTCTGCTAGCGTACTCTGTCATCTGTAGAGGGGCATGCATGTTCTCTTTCAAGAACAAATTGTATTGAAGCGAAAAGATGAATATGAGAGAATAAATAGGTGTGTATAAGCTACAGGTATCGCGTAGGGAAGGACGCAAGTAGGACTTAAAAGCAGGTCTAGCTCATGTATCCACATAGCTTTAGGCATTCCAACTGTCATTAATGCATGTTGAGGTCTGAGAATTTTATGTGTTCCGTCTTCGGAGGTGAGTAAAACTTTCAGGCAGTGCGTTCCTCTCGACGCCGAACTTAAGAACATTCCCGTTGAAATCTTGAGCTAACACGTCCACAGCATCTTGATCGGACGGAATTGTGCTTTTGCCCAGAGGAAACTCGTGTCGGATTTTGACTCTATCAAACGTCCAAGAGCGCAAGATGCTTCCATTATCCAAATCCCGTATTTCCACCACGGACAGTCCGACTTTGGAACTTATGATGTTTCTTAAAGACAAAGTATCATAGCATACAGAACCAATTACACTTATGCAGCGGCGACATGCTTTCATAATCGATTGTAGTGAATAAATTACTTGATTAGTATGACCTCACATGGATCCGGTCCAGCTCCGCTAGGAGTGGCTCTGAACCATCTAGGAACAAACAAATGCAGAGTTTGAGATTATACACGTACTTGTACGTGGGTGATATATGTGGAATTTTTTTAAAGCCAGTTTGGTAAAGTTACCTGTGGAAAAAAAGTAGAGTGGCACAAGACAAACTTAACGAGACACAGTCATCTGCAATTCGTCCGTTGGGAAGGCAAACCTTGGGACGTATCTGCCGCTCTTCTTCCGCAGAATATACTCGTACAACTGCTTTCGGATAAGACACTAGCGGTGAGAAGCTGAGGTCAACACGGTGGTACTGGTTCCCCATAAGTCCTCTCTCGGTGTGACCCAAATCAAAAATGTGGCCCATTTCATGTGCTAAACCTCCAAGCGAGGCCCCAAACAAGCTACCAACCGTCCTTCATTACAATGAAACACAGTTTTAAAAATATTTCATCGGAACCCATAGACCAGTGGGAAGTCAGTCACGATACAATGTGCTTACTTTCCAATGGTACCAAAGGTAAAATTAGAAACATCGATAGGAGTGGTATCGTTCAGTTGAGACAAGACTCGTTGAAACTGGTCCGGCCACACTTGGAGGAAGTCGCTTCCCAGCAACGCCAGTCCGCCGCCTGCCAATGCCGGTGAATTTTCAAGAATTTCCGCTGCTTGAGGTTTCCAGGGATCAGCCATAAAGGCCACATATTTGCACTGCTCATCCCATATAGCGTGATTTGACCTGATTTCTCTGGCTAAAGTATCCCAAAGGCGTTTAGTTTCTAGTTGTCTGACTTCAGCTGTTGTGTAAGGAATCCTGATAACCTCACACGAGGAATATGAATCGTCATCGCCTAACGTAAAAGTTCTTCGATTGAAGCCCCATTCGAAAAGCTTTTCGGCAAATAAGCACTGTACTAGCTTCAAACCCACGTATATTTTTCTGCGATTCAAGCGTAATACTTCATTAAGATCACCCTCAAGACTTTTTGAAGGGTATGAGTCTGAGCAAAAGACATACAAAGGCTTGATATAGTGATCATTAGAACTAGGCAGATATTTGATCCTAAACTCTCTGAGGATCCTTCCTACTTCGTCCTGGAAGAAAATGCAGTTCACACCCTCGGATAGCTCCACCACAATGGTGAAACGATTCCGTATAATTTTTAATTCTAACTCAAATTTCTCGTGTCGATCAAAATTCTTTAAGAAGGCAAATATTGTATCATTCAACACTGTTTCGTGACGACTGGATATGCTCCATCGTGACCCTTCTCTGCTTGATGCCCCACTTCCGCTGCTACATGATTCAGTGCTCAGACTTCGTCCTAAACCCAACCCGCATTCCCTGTCATCTCCTAAATCTCCTAGTTCGTCATCTCCTATTATTGAACCCTTTAAAATAATAACATTGTAACATACCACCTGCGCGTCATTCAAATTGTTAATCAAGACTTTCATCTTCAAGGAGTAAAGTAAATCAATAACTGCTCATATCCAAACGGCTTGACTCCTATCTAATATTATTTATCAACTCTCTTCAATTCTTCAACTAAATTTCGACTTTCCGTTAATTTCGGTTGCTTGAAACCCTCTGTGTGTTCCTTCATAGCATCAGTCGGCCCATCAATTAATAAAAGCTCGGTGTGAGATTCGTCGATTCTGTAAACTGAAATTCATAGCATAAATTTAAATCCACACAATTTAGCACAAAATGGCCAATGGACGGTAAGAGTACTCGGCGGTGAAGAAAAATATTCCATGTACTTGTACTAAATGACAGCTATGCTTCTTACGTATACAGATGTAGTGCTATTGCTTTCTTCAGTCCACCTGGATAAATGCAGGTACGACAACAGAATTGGTAGGATGGCAGTGAGGAGACACTTCGGGATAAATTATCAGATTACATCTTGAAGTAGTTTCACTTGAGAGCTCCTATGACTCGATTCTATAAGGGAAACAAATGTTATTCTGGAATCTTCAAATTTATTATCGCACTGCATTCGTAAATAATGAAAATTTACAAATAATATTGTACTGCATTACCGTTGAGGAGTATCCAGAAAACTCTTTCACTGACATTCTTTCTGTGGATCTAATCTTATGCATACTCTCTTGGCAACTTTCTCCAAGACGGCAATCAATTTGAATGTAAAGAGACGTATGACTCCCTCGGACTTTCATATGTACGTATACCGTGTTTAGTGGTAGCCTACGTATGCTTCGTATCCTTCGCTACTACGCAAACTTATACTTTCTTTCTCCTGGAGTGGGTGTGAAATCCTGAGCGATGATTCTGAAATCTGAGTCCAGCTTTCTCCACTACTCTTTGAATCTGCCTGAACTGATGCAAACGTTGTGAATGATATATTAACACAAGTTCTTTTGGCCAGTCAGCGCTGCAGCTTTCATGTCAGGATTTTTATTTTGATCGATTCCTAGTCTACGCTTCAATTGTACCTATGTTGCAATACTTAGCAGCTTAAGAGAATTTGTAAGGACTTGGTAATTCCAACAGAACTGGAATTTGATTGTCACCAGCTTAAATATAAACTAGATATGAATGACATTGACAAGAAAAAATTACGCAATGTATTGAAGTTAGTGGAAGACATGCCTTGGGAACGATTCTAGACTACGAACGCCATATTGATAATTCCGGGGATCATGTCGTACGACGGTACAACTTTTTTAACCCACTCGAGCAAATTTACTTGTTCTGGGGTATGCTGAATGAAGTTTAGGATGAAATAAAATATAGAACCTAAGTCCTGGACGTCATCTTTAGAAGCTGTATTTAGACTACTGATGACGGAGTTTAGGAATTGGCATAAATGAGCTAAATACGCCAGTGTTTGTGATACGTGGAACTGTTTTAGGACGGAAGAGACGCCAAGAACAAACGGTAGTCCATCAAAAGGGTCAGATGCTCTTCGACTTGTAAGTCCACCTAATGAAGGCACAATTGAGTGTAATAATATTTTCCTGTACTCAACTATGTATGGAAATCATAGGATATGACATTTTACCGATAGTTTTGGAGTAGATGAGCTTTTGAATCTGCTGCACTGTGACTAGAAACAAATACGAAGACAAATACTGCACAGGTTGGTTGGCTGCATACACCTTGTACATCGGATTATAGATACCTAGAGAATCTGAATACTCAGCGACGTCAAAGAGTAAGGCGGAATCTACTTGCGTTTCCAAACCCTTCTTGATCTCATGTGAAAGTTGTCTGCGGAAGGGGTAGCAAAATTGTTGATTTTAAAGTTCGGCTTGACATTATATACTTCATTCGATACATGCGTTTGTATACATATTAACTCACAAATTCAATGCCGAAACAGCACAAGTTAGGGATTTAGCATCCGAGCTTGAAGCCACCTGCAGCTGGTTCTGGATATATTTCCGCAAGAGCTGTAAATGACCAATTCTTAGCATGATGTCAATCATTTGAGGGTGTCGGCAAACTTTAGTGCACCAATTCAGGTAAGTCTTTTTGGGATTAGCTGTAAGTACACAAAGTGTTTTAGTGTGTGTAAAATCAGAAGTATGAAAGGAAAAAGCCCCATTAGCAATTGGGTTATAACGACTCACTAAACAATTTTGCGACAGACTTCATTTCAGAACAAGCCGTCTGCAAGGTTTCTTTTACTATTTTCTCGTTCACTTCTCGATTTACAGAAGCTGTCAGCTCCTGAAATTCACCATGCATAAACAAGCAATATGAGACAAGAGCCAGTAAAATGTATTACAAATCATTTTCGTCACAAGTTACCTCGAGCAATCCCGCAGTTAAAAACGCATAGAATTTATCCAAAGCCGTCAATCCGGAAATGTCAAGCGCCTCCACGAGCAGTGAAAATGTGTCTTGATCTACCAATGCAAGATTTGTTTTCACATCGTGCCATGCAGTAGAGCTTTTGAAAAATACTGTTTGCCGAGGATCTGTAATATTCATGATCTCCCTTGCTAGCCTTCCGAGAAAGGTGTGGCCGGTCGTTTCATCCACCGATAGGTACGGTAGTGGGACATCTTTCGACTGGTACGAGGATTCGAGTTTATACACTTGATTCTTTGACACCATGCTAAAGTCTTGCTCGGCCGCGTAGTTTATAACACGCGCGTATTCTTCTTGAAAAATCTATCAAAATCATAGTGCAGAAAAACAAACGATTAAATCGACATATCCAGATCAAGCACAGCATACCAGAGCAGTAGAAAGGCATCTTTCATGCAACTTATTGTGTACCTTTAATCCATAAGTGTGTACGTAGTCTCCAATGTATTCAAATGATCGCTGAATACCGGCTTTTCTCTGCGCAATATATTCCAATTTTCCTAGCAGTTTGTCCCGGCCCCCACCATTTTTTGCAGAAAAGTTTAAAGAATTGTTTAAAAGATGAGAAATTTGAGAGACCAGTTCTTTTCGAATTCCGTTTTCAAGCAACGTCTTTGGTTCAATACGAATTATTCCAACTAGCGTTGTTTGCATCATTAAAATACCCTCAGTCAGCAGTGACATTTCGTGGGTTAGTTGGGAAACCTGGTGAGAGAAAACAAAACAGTCAATTCTACAATCCTGGAGAACAAGAAGAATAATGGCAAGAACACAATGATCAACCTTCTGACGCCCTTCTAATTGAGAATACTCTCGTATTTTGTCTTTGTCGAGCCGTGTAGGTATCTCTTTTATGGCAGTAGTTTGCAGCTCGATAATACTATGAAGCAAGCTGAACACTTTTTCTGGAATGATTTGCAAAACTTTCTGGACGAATGAAACTAATTCTCCTGAGTAATAAGAAGATACGGACACCAAGTCCACTGATTTCGCCTGGTTTAATCTCAAAAGTGGTAAGTCCATTGCTGACGCTAACTGCAGAGGCAAGAAACATTGCTTTTAAGTAGTGAAAATAAATACTGATTCTTAGGTATTTCGATTGTGTAAGATGTAATGTTACCTTCAAAAATACGGCTCTGAGCGTTGATACGGATGACGGATGTTTTTGGATTAGCTGCTGCATTTGGTGTGTATACAACTCTATGAGAGGACCCCATGCATAGGCAAAGTCTCCAATGATCTGCATGGTGACTAATATATCTTCGTTGATATTTCCTGTTCTTAACATCTGCGTCAAGAAGCCGATGATTTCGTTCACCCACTCCCGAACTTGAACCTTGCTCTCTAAGCTATGAAATTCTAAGTACAATCCAAAAAGGCACACGTTACTTAATTTGTCGTTGTATCCGCATAAATACCTTTGGCGCATTGTTACCTAGCATTTCGTGAAAAGCTCGGATCAATTCCGCTATTTTCCGGCCAGAAGTAAGAAGATTACCGAAGTCCAAGGATTCAATTTGGGTGGCTTTGATTACCAACCATTTCGAAAGATTTTCTATAGAACATTAAATACCGAACTGTCAGAACTTATTACCTCCAATTTACGCATCATATGGAAAAAATATGTTCAATTTCGAAGGCATACCGTTCTTTTCTATTCTTGTTAATGGTTGCTTGTTCCCAAAAACTTCGGCGAGTTCAACTGTCCTGTCCTTAGCTTCACATTTGTAGTCATCCCACTTTTGACGCTTTTCATCTAGAAGCTGCTTGGAAAAATAACACCGAATTTAAAATTTTTAAATTCAAATTCCTAAATAATTCAATATTTCGCACTCACTTTTCTAAATAATTCTCTGACTTTCAGTTCCAACTGGGAGGTAACCAGTAGCAAATCCAGCACCATGAAATTTGAAGTTCCTTTGAGTCCCATTAAAGAATTTGCCAGATCTCTTAATGGACGCATCTTCTTACCGCCATCCACTCCTACACGATAACTTGTTATAAAACCAACTGAAGGAATATGAAACCATCTTGGTTTTCACTTGTATGCTCGCATTACCTGAGGCAGATCCCATATTTGAAGTATGAAGCATAATCCAACGCAATGACACATTGGATTCTCGCAGCATGTTCACGACAGTAGTTGACTTTTCCAGCAAGTTTTCCTCCGTTAAAACTCCATCTTTCAAAATATTTGTTACTTCATCCGTCAAGGTCTGCAAAAATTGTGCAAAGATATTTTATTAGCTTTACGCTCAACGACTGCATGTATTAAGCATATATCAGGGCAAATCAGTATTTGTCGCTACACCCAAATTAGCTTACAGATATTTTTTTAACTGAATCAACAAGGCCGATTATTGTTTCACTATCAATCGTGTTATGGAGGGCTTCTTTCGCCGCCGGAAACGAATCCCACGCATCCAAAATATTAACGTGGAATCCAACGTAAATGGATATAATCCAGTTATCAACGAAGAATTTATCCGTAATTTCTCTCATGATAGCTCGCTGTGTCCGTAGTATTTTGGGAGCAAAATACAATGTCACAAACAAGATCGAGGCTTGCGTAGCCAGAGCAGTCGATCGATGGGATGGAAGGGGATAACACCACATCTGATTGTAAACATCGTCTGATCTCAGTCGTCCAATTAGCATGTTCACGTAATTCTCGTTTATAGGAACCCGACTATCGAAAACGGTATAACAATTTATAACAACATCCCGTAATAAGCGTTTAGGTCAAACATTCAAAGCTAAGTAACATACCTAAAGTAATCCTCGGGATATTTAGGCGGTCGATAATTTTGAGTAAAGCCTGTGGATCGAAGCAATTTACATACATCATCAACATTCATGTCAGATGAATGCTGATCTCCAGCACATCGATAATAAAAAGTCAACATTCGTTCTCGTACTGCCCCTTCTATGTACCAATCAACGAAGAGAAGCATGACACCATACAAGTACACGGCTTCTGCCTGTAATGAGAAGTAGACATATCATTAAACCACAACACGGGGGACATTTAACGTCTATTTTCTTCGATTCAGAAACTCTTACGAGAAGTTGTTTTCCCTCAACATTATGCAAGACGGATTCAACTGTCATCTGAATGAAAATCCCTTGCTCCAAGTCATCAATAAACCTATTCAAGTCATTCACATACTTCAACACACTTTCGAACATTTCATAGAACTTAGTGATAACGCCAACATATTTATGCCGAAGATCTTCGTCAAGCTCTTGGAGCACCTGAAAAAAATAACATAGGTTAGAATATCTCGATATTTGCAATTTCTGATCTTCGGATTTATGCGCTATAAATATTGAACTGACCGGACTTTTTTCGATACGAGCTTCATATTTGTCTGGACTCGCAAAATAGCTTAGATCCGCAATAATATCACAGTATTTGTTCAGCTCTGCTTTTGTCGAAAGTCTGGAACACGAAAGCTTACATGAAATTACAAGGAACTCTGTATTGTGACAAGCTTACATCCGAAACCCAATGAAATTGCTCACCTAAATATTTTTGGAATTTTATCTTTCAGTCTTAACAAATTTGCGATAGTTGCATTCCCACGACTTACAATCTTCAGAATCGTTTGACCGCAAAGATTGTTATCAGCAAGGAAATCAGCCATTTTAACGCAGTAACGATAATGCAATCGGGGAGCTACTTGAAGAAGATACAATACATGTGAACGTTAGGACGAAAAGGAAAATTCAGACCTTAGTCATCATCACCCTGCTTTAAATCAGAAAAGAATTATATACATTTGAACCAGCATTTAACTACACAATTGTATATACGAAGTTTGCTATTTATAGATACATACTTTTACACTGATTAAGCTATCGGAAATTACAAAAATATTTATAAAATCAAAAGCTGTCGCTTACTTTTACTTGCAGTTGGTTTTAGTTGAGTTAACTACGCTGCGACTGAAAATTTAACCATCTTATTGCTCCACCCATAAAGCATGTTTCCCTCCATATTTTTCAAATTCTGAGCTCAAAAATAGTTCAACTCAATGATTCGTAATCGTATGGTTTAACATTAAAACATAGAGGATGGGAGGAATCATCGGTGTAAATGCATACAAGTCATTGGACTTGGTTCCCTTCATTTCATGTTTCAAGGATACGTGTGCAGTGTGGGTGTACATACAAGAATAGATTTAGATTTTTTGCCTGTGAGACATGATTAATCGCGACCGCAAGAGTGAATAAATATTGTTTAATAATTAATCAAACGGTGTACGGACCAAGTTGTTCCCGTAATACACAAGTCCAGTAAATTGTCCAGCTTTAACCACGTATTAATCAATTGTGGAAAGAATGGCATAACTTTTGACAATAATTTTTATGTCAGCCGGAAGTGTTTGTTTATCATTTTGACACATCTTCGAATCTCTAAAGAGGAAAGCATTTGCGGTATCATTTGTGTAGTTTCGTAGTCTAAGGGTAGATAAGAAGGGGTTACTCGAAGTTGTGTGAGTGTGATTTTGAGAAATGTCTATAATTACCAAACTGTTTTTCATTTGTACGAAGAAGAAGATCGCTTAACTGGCCGCTTCGGTTAGGTTTTGCGGGGCTATTTTGATTAATAAAGCAAAGGAATAGTTTTGACTAAAGGGTTGACCACGTATCTTCATAGGGGAGTATTTTATCAGCTGTTTTAAGGTAAGGTTTCTTTCATGGAAGAAAATCAAAGGCATACATAAATTGCACGTTTTATTTCAGTTTTTCTTCAAGCTACGTATGATTTATTTCAGATGGCCGACAAGGAGATTCCGGGATGTTCTGAGTCAGAAAATTACGAACAGCTTGCTCAAGAAATAGAGGCGCTTGATACATACTGGGGCCCAACCTTCCGGTAAGCAAATTAGCAGTTGCCCCGGCCTTGCCTTCTTTGGCGTGTTGTAAATCTCCGTATTGTCACAACAATGATGTGTAATTTTAGGTCAATCATAGAAGATGGCAAGCATGATAAGTTTCTGGAGCACTTAGAAACAAGGATACGGAGCCATGATCGGGACATAGAGAAATTATGTAATGCCCATTACCAAGGTTTCATCGATTCAATTCGTGAATTGCTTCATGTCAGATCTGAAGCTCAAGATCTGAAGGTATGAATAACATTTAATTAGAATGTCCTGCATACTTCTGAGAATATAAATTTTATTTACAGCTGTATTTACTGGGTCCAACTCCAAGAAAGTCTTACATGGTAATTTTTGCAGAGTCTGATAGCATCCATGGATAAGGATCTCCAGTCGGAATTAGAGAGTGTTATCAAAAGAGGAGAAGAAGTTGAAAAGGCTCGCAGAGTCGAAAGCAATATTGTCGCAACCATTGAGCAGCTTCAAGTCTGTTTACCAGTATTCAAAATGTATCAAAAATTACAAGAACAACTCGCTCAGAAGAGATATTATCCAGCACTCAAGTCGTTAGAACAATTAGAGCATACTTACTTACCTCAGGTATCTCGTTACCGGTTTACCAACCACTTTCGAGAGAGTATTCCTAAGTGAGTACCAAATAATTAATCGCTCTTTACTTTACCTCGTGCAACATATGAGGAAAATAATGTAATATTGTGGCACAGATTCCGAAAGCTGATTCAAGATTCCAGCATGTCAGAACTAAAAGATTTTCTCGAAAACGTTCGGAAATATTCAAGTCGTATAGGAGAAGTTGCGATGAAGCATGTAAGTTTTTAGCTTTCCGGATATGCTGTTGTTAATTATGTTCGAATGTTTCAGATTAACTAGAAAAATTTATTCCATGAATTTAGACAATCGAGCAGATGAACATGGACGAAGCAGTCAGTGGAAAGCGAAAACTTAACCCTATCATCTCTAGCCCGTTTAGTGGTAATTTGTGAACTCATTCTATCAGAATTCTGTTTTCAAGAGCTTCTGTTGACTTGAACCCATGTATTTTCAGATGACAGCAATTCTGAATTTGAGGATGGCTTGAGTGCACAAGATCTCGTTGACTTTTCTCCCCTGTACCGATGTTTACACATATTCACTGTTCTGGGAGATAAACAAACCTTTGAGAATTATTATAGAAAGCAAAGAAAGGAACAGTCAAGTTTGGTGCTACAACCTACTCCAAATATGGTAAATAACATAAACACAATAATAATATTTACTGTAATTAATTAATTCCTATATATTACGTTTAATATAGAAGTAAGTGAAGAATATAGTATATATGTCTTTTTTGTAATTTAGCACGAAAGTCTGAAAGGATATCGAGATTATTTTCACGCAGTCGTTGGTTTTTTTGTTATTGAAAACCACCTTCTTTACACCACAAACGGACTTGTTACGCATGCTATTCTCGAAGACCTGTGGAATTCTTCCGTCCCTAAGATTGCTAATACGCTAAGAACGCAAGCGGTAAGTTTATTAAGTTTCAAAGGTTAGGAAAAGTTTGTGTTTGTGATACAAAGTCGTATAAACTTTACCTGACATTTCATTGAATTACAGGGTTATTGCACGGATGCGGAACTTATACTGAAAATAAAAAATGTCATTATGTTATTCAGCAATACCTTGTCTGTAAGTATATACCATTTGCATCGGGAATGCTCCAAAGATTTTTCACTCTAATTGTCCAATTATTCAACTAAACTTTATTTCGTTGACTTTTTAGAGCTACGGATATAACGTTACACAACTCATAGCAACATTGTTGGACATACGCGAGCATTACACAGATGTCTTAATGCAGCGCTGCGTCCATTCTTTTCGTGAAATTTTCGATCAGGATAACTACCATCCTTTGCAGGTGCGTATGATTTGGCTCATCATTATGTGAATATTGAAGCCAATCCAATTATTTAGTCAAATAACGCAATTATTTTGCATTTTCTAGGTCGGTGATGATACAGAATATGTCTCTGTGGTTGAAGTATTCCCATATAGGGATCTCTCTCTGGAACGCAGCTCTTTCCCGCGAAGATTTCCTTTCTCATCAATGGTGCCTAAAGTTTACGAGCAAGTAAAAGAATTTGTTTGTGCTTCCTTGGAATACACAGAAGAACTGAATTTGAGTCAAACGGAAGTAGATGATTTGATGCGTAAATCAACAAATTTATTGCTTACGCGCACATTAAGCGGGTGCTTAACAACTCTGATTCAGAAGCCGTCGGTTGGACTTTTGGAACTAATACAAATAACAATTAACACTAATTACCTGGAGCATACAAATGTATACCTTGAAGAATTCATATCTACCATCAGCGGGTAATTTTAGTCTCATCTATAACAATTACTGCGTGTACTGTAAAAGTTTTCGTACTAACTACCACTTTAATTACAGGGGATCTGTGAAAGACGTTTCGCATAAGGCTGAGTTACAAGGCAAGTCAATGTTCAAAGACGCCAGGGCTGAAGCAGAAGGACAAATATACGAGAGGCTAAAAGCGAAAATCGATGACACATTCGAACTCGCGAATTACGACTGGACATTAAGCGAGCCTCAGGGGAGGGCATCAGACTATATTATCGATTTAGTTGAATTTCTTCAATGTACCTTCCGTGCCTTTACAAATCTACCAGTACGTTACTTTTTCTGGTACTTTAGGGTACGATATTTCTAGCGTATTTTCATCGATAATTACACTCTTTTACAGATAAAAGTAGCCAGAACAGCGTGTATGGCTGCATGCCAGCATATAAACAAGAAACTTTTATATATGATCTTGGAAGATGAAGATGTGAAGCAAATATCATTAGGGGCTCTGAAGCAGCTAGACCTGGATTTAATACAGTGCGAGCGTAAGTTCTAAATAGTCAAGTGGCTAGTACGCACAAGTAATCAGGTGTCCAAATTATAATACTTTAAGAATGTTATCATTCAAACCGCAGAATTTGCAACATCTGAACCAGTAAAAGGCTTAGATCCGAATCTCCTTCTGGAGTGCTTCACTGATGTACGCCAGCTGCTTGACTTATTCAACCAGTGTGACTTTTCAGCTTACTTTCACGACTTTGGAGAAAAGAATTCGAAGTATCCTAGAGTAACCCCTCAATCTGCCATCAAACTTTTGGAAAAGTAAGGAATGTGTTAAACATTGTTTCAATTTTAAACGACCGGAAGATTTTCATGATGGTTTTACATCTCAGGATTCGCGAGGCGGATAAGGATAAAAAGAAAATTCTATCGGTTTTGAAAAAGGATGAACGTGACAAGAAGAAGTTACATGAAACGATACTAAAAACGCTGAAGGAGCTTCCGCAAACATCGCAGTGAGAAGTAACATTTTCGAGTTTAGCAACTATTTGCTTACATCGCGTAAGTGTGAGCGCAAACGTGCTTTAATAATAATGAGAGAATGTCCTGCAATTACAATTACCTGCTATATGTTGATTAGTTATATCGAAGGCAGTTATTTATTTTTCTCGTTATTAAACTGGCGCATGTTGATACTTCTCGTTCAGAACAAGAAACAGGCCGAGACAAATATTAATGGCAGAACAATAGTAAAATCCTTAAATTCCTCAAGCTTGTCTTGGGATTCATTGGTAACTTCCAAAGTCGGCCATGAAGCAGACAATTGGACAAAGTATCCTCAGGCGCATTCCGCGAAGAATCATCATTATCAAACTACGCCACAAAAACTAGCAGTTGATGTTGAAACAAGTAATTTTAAACACTCGGTTGCTGATTGTTTTTCTAAATCTCCTCAAGCCACACTCCTTTGACCTTAAAATTGTTTGATTTAAATTAATTGCATCAGTTTACAGCAGTCCACTGCGCACTGGGGATTGATTGTATGAAAGAATATCTTTCGCAGCGAAATATTAAGCATGGGAACCATCAATTAATGCTTATTGAGCGCCAAAAGATATATTTCTGTCAGTTTATCTCTGTAGTACATCACTAGTTTAAGCTTACACTGGGCTTGCCTTAATGGCCAGCATTTCATCATTATTAGCTTGTAGTAATTTTTTCTTTCTCCGAAAGAATAAACATAAATGTGAAATGCAACGAATTGGCCCCTTCGTCTTTTGTTGCTTGACATTTGTAACCGGTATGCGTAGAGTCACCTACTGAGCGGCCTTCCTACTCCGTGGCCCAGCATGTTGACGTTTACTAAAAGAGGCAAATTCAAAAAAGCCGCATTGAAATTTATTTCGGACGTGCAATTCGTCGAGCGGCTTCAGATCAGATGCACAGGTTTTTAAATATCGTTGCATCTCGCAAAAATTAAAGCAAATTAGGAAAACATGCAATTATTAATTCAGTGCATTTTTTTCTGAAGTAATGATCATAGTTGGTTAATATTTCGAACAACTGAAAATATTGTTGCGGAAGACCAGCATTTATCAAGGATCTGTGTCTGTTAAGCGATCAAAGCAAGGTAAAGGCGATCAAAATTAATTACTTCGCATTATTATATATTTTACATTACTCACTGCACCCGCTGTGGATTAGAGTTGTTGTAAATGTAAATACATTACAGGTGTGTAGGATTCCGTTGTAGAATGGATGACGACCTGTTTGACGTATTTGAGAGTGAGGGCGACTCAGGAAAAAAGTCGAAATCGAACAAGCCCGTTCATACACATTTCTCTGACGATGACGACGAAGATAGCAATGAATCTGGAATTGCCGAAGAAAATGACGGGAAAGCGGAAAATCAACGTGACCTTATTCCGGATGCAACTGAAATATCAAGCAGTTCTAACTCGAGTAACGTTGAAGAGTAAGAGAATAAACATGTTTCAAATTCTGACTTCAAATTGCTTACTGAGTTGAAATATTTCATGGATAACTTTGATGTATATCGTGTAACCAATAGGAATGGCAGCAATGGCGCCAAGGATGCTGTTACGTTAAATGCTCTGGAAACGGCCGATAAATTGGAACAATCGGTGGCTGCAGCTGATATGGAGGAGCAGAGTTCTGCATCCATCAGTGATCCTGGAGCAGATGCGGATGTGATTGTTAAAGAAGAAAAACAAGAGGATGAAGAGGTTGAGAACAAGCCTGATATATCGAAACTAAATTTGGCAGCAACTGTAACGGACGACAGTCCTACTTCACCTGATCCCATCCCAGGGACTTCAACAGGAGAAAAACGTAGAGCAGAGGATATTGAAGATGATTCTGATAACGAAGGTGGTGACGCTAAAAGGCCAAAGATGAAGGATGACGTTGAATTGTTGAAAAAAGTATTGCCACAAATTAGTGTTGAGCAAATTGAAGTGCCGGAAGACTGTGGCTACACTCACCAAGTCGCGATTCCTACAGATGGGAATAATCCTCCATTAAAGCCTATCGTCACACCAGTCAGAACATTCAGCTACAAACTGGATCATTTCCAGGAACGAGCCGTAACAATTGTAGATAACTACCAATCCGTTCTTGTTTCCGCTCATACGTCAGCTGGAAAAACTACGATCGCTGAGTAAGTCGCTGTAAATGCTGTCAATGAATGTCCCTAGCAACACTTCGAAGATATTCACAATGCTGCGACGAATATGATATGTAGTGACTGATAATTTATTTCACGCAGGTACGCTATCGCGAAGGGGTTGAAAGATTGTCAACGAGTTATTTACACGACACCAATCAAAGCCTTGAGTAACCAGAAGTACAGGCAGTTTGATGAAGCTTTCAAAGATGTAGGCTTAATCACCGGAGACGTTACGATGAATCCGTCCGCCAGTTGCTTGATAATGACAACTGAGGTAAGTTCGTAAGACCATCTCAACATGTAGGGTAAATTATTTTGAAAGCAATGAATGTATTGTCTCGTTAAAAATTCTTAGATTCTTCGGAACATGCTGTACCGCGGATCTGAAATCATGAGGGAAGTCGGGTGGGTTATATTTGATGAGATTCACTACATGAGGGATAAAGAGCGTGGCGTTGTTTGGGAAGAAACCTTGATTCTTTTGCCTCAGAAGACCCACTATGTTTTCTTGTCAGCAACCATTCCGAATGCGGTGGAGTTCGCACAGTGGATTTCTTTCATGCATCATCAACCTTGTCATGTTATTCACACTGATTATCGGCCGGTTCCGTTACATCATTACTTATATCCAGTAGGTGGCGAAGGGATTCATCTGGTCGTGGATGAGCACGTGAGTGATAATTGATTTGTGAAGGATTAGCGACACACCTCGGCGTCATAATGCACGTTTAAAATCCAAATGTATTTTGGCATGGTTGTAGGGTAATTTCAAGGAAGATGGGTTCAGTACAGCCATGGGATATCTCCAAGTGGGCGATTCAGCGAATGGCCCTAGAAAAGGTGGTAAACAAGGTGGTATGAAGATGGGTGACGACTCGCCTTGTCATAAAGTTATCAAGATGGCAATGGAAAACGATCTAGCACCAATGATCGTTTTCAGTTTCAGCAAACGTGATTGTGAAATTTACGCGACTCAGTTAAAGTCATTGGACTTCAATAGTGGTGAGTACTAATAAAAAATTGGGCAGAACTATTTTCGCAGAAAGCCTAATAATGGCATTTGTTCTACTATTTATAGCGGAAGATAAAACCTTGGTAGAAGAAGTTTTCACGAATGCAATAGATGTTCTGAATAAGGAAGATCAGAAGCTACCGCAAGTTGAAAACTTGCTGCCCCTGCTGAAGCGTGGTATCGGAATTCATCATGGGGGTAAAAACAAACAATATAAAAAACATTTATTATTAGTGGGCAAATTAATCTATCTTCGGGATTCTCGATTGAGAAACCACAATAGGAAGATGACACAAGAAGAGCTCTAAACGTTGTAAATGCCTACAGGTCTCTTACCACTGTTAAAGGAAACGATAGAAATCCTTTTCGCAGAAGGACTAATAAAGGTCCTGTTTGCTACGGAAACTTTTGCAATGGGCTTGAACATGCCTGCTCGCACAGTAGCATTCACCAATGTAAGGAAGTTTGACGGAAAAAATTATCGCTGGGTATGTTTGCAAGGACCATCTGACTTAAAACATAGTTGATAGTTATAATGGTTGTGGTCCACTTCAATTTTGACTCACGTTATTTATCGGGTAGATCACCTCTGGCGAGTATATCCAAATGTCTGGAAGGGCTGGGAGAAGAGGCATTGACGATAAAGGAGTGTCGATAGTAATGATCGATGAAAAGATAACTTCAAATGTTGGACGCTCCTTGTTAAAAGGACTGGCTGATCCTATCAACTCTGCCTTTCATCTTACGTACAACATGGTGTTGAACTTGATGAGAGTGGAGGAAATCAATCCTGAATTTATGATGGAAAGAAGTTTTTATCAGTTTCAAAATTATAACAAAGTTCCAGCTGTGATCCAAAGTAGGTTTCCAAATTTTGAGTCTCTTTATCCCCGTGTAGCACTTCCTAATTTGTTACTTTCTTTGTAGAACTCACTAAGGCCGAAGCCGAATACGATGCAATAGATATCCCTAATGAAGAAGAAGTAGCAGCATTTTACAACCTTCGTGTTCAGCTGTCTGCGTTTGCTAAACAGTTTCAAGAGTTCATAACTACTCCGAAGTACATCGTTCCGTTCCTGCAGCCAGGAAGAATGGTCTACGTAAGATAGAAATATAAACATGTCAATGCCTAATAATAACCTTTTGGATTCTCAAACATTACCTCGTATTGCAGGTTAAGAAAGATTCTCATGATTTTGGATGGGGAGCAGTGGTGAATTTTAAAAAAGTAGACAACAACAAAAACAATCCGATGAAATACACAACTGGATACATTGTTGACGTTTTAATACATGTATCCAACCAATCTTCTCAAACCAAGGTATGTAGCTATTAGAATGTTAAAGTATTTGGAAAAAGTGTATACAGTAATATCAATCTTTATTTTAAAGTTCACAACAGAGCTAAAGCCACCACACGTTGGCGAGAGAGGAGAGATGAAAGTGGTTCCAGTGTCTTTGCAAGTAATACAAAAGGTTTCTCAAGTACGATTGTACTTCTCTAATGATCTTCGGCCTCTCGAGAGTAGATTATCAGTTTTGCGAAGCATTGAGGAAGTCGAGAAGCGATTCCCAGATGGGGTTCCTCTGTTGGACCCTATTCAAGATATGAAGATAAATGACAAGAACTTCCAGACCTTGATAAAAAATATCTCTCAGTTTGAGCAACGGCTTAATCAAAATCCAATTCACAACTCTCCGGATGCTCAGAGACTTTATGAGCTGTACGAACGTAAAGCCCAAGTAAGTCTTTTCTCTGCAGTATGCATAATGGCATTTTCTATAACGATAGTCTTCATCACCTTGCAGAGGCTCAAGGTGTAATAATGCTGTATTTACTTCAGTATACCTAAGTGTGTATCTCTGTTTTTCAGCTACACAACAAAGTTCAAGAAGCAAAGCAGGATCTAAAGGAAGCAAAATCATTGCTGCAGATGGATGAATTGAAATGCAGAAAAAGAGTGTTGAGAAGGTTAGGTTATTCATCGGAAGGTGATGTGATTCAGCTGAAAGGAAGAGTTGCTTGCGAGTTAAGCAGTGCGGATGAGCTTCTGCTGACCGAAATGCTCTTCTACGGTACATTTGTAGACCTTGAACCTGCAAAAGCCACTGCGCTTCTAAGTTGTCTCGTATGCGATGAGCGTAGTAACGATGCTCCGAAGTTGACAGATGACTTGTCTGGAGCTTTAAAAACCATGCAGGTTAGAGCTTCGCTCATGAGTTCTGCAACAATTAAAGACGATTTTTTTAATAAAAGCCGTACTTTTAACTTGAGGAAATTTGTTTTTTCAGGAAATGGCTCGACAAATAGCACGTGTGAGCAAAGAGTGCAAACTGGAGATTGATGAAGATGCGTATGTAGAACAGTTCAAGCCTTATTTGATGGACGTCGTTTACGAATGGTGCAAAGGAGCTTCATTCGCTAAACTATGCGAGATGACTGAAATCTTTGAAGGTATATTTTCACAAGCTACTTTTCAGCGTAGCTCTTCAGTTGGCGTCGCGCCATATTGTAGCAGGTCAGTAGTGACACGCGTGTGTGTTTGGAATTTTTGTAGGTGGAATCATTCGTTGCATGCGTCGTCTAGAAGAATTGCTGCGGCAGATGTCCTTGGCCGCCAAAGTAATCGGCAACAAGGATCTCGAAGACAAATTTAATGAGGGTGTGAGGCTACTGAAACGCGATATAGTGTTTGCAGCAAGTTTGTATTTGTAAGCTGTATCGCAAACCGTGCACTAAATTAGAAATCAGTTTCCTATGGCTATTTTTCAATGATAACTAAACAGGAGTCAATTACTCTAAAATAAGATTACGAGGTAGCTAAGATTTGTTGTTTTATTGTCCGAGACCGTATTTTCGATCTTGTATAGGTTCTTTTATCTTCATTAACTGTTTAATACGACGCTGTTGACCGCACCGGGTTTCCGTTGTCTATTAGATTTATATCTATGTATCGCGAAATGTGAAAATCATTAATACAGGAAAAATTGAATGTTGAAAATCTAAAGGACAGCTGAAACTGTTTCATGATCGTTTAGTAGTTTCGGCTATGAAACAATATCATAGAAATTTGTAATGGAAATGAGATATTCTCCCATAAGCACGAGAAAGCTGAAAAAATCTTGAGCAGGATTCTCTCGATACAAAGCCTAGTCTTATAATCGTTTTAGTTGTCCTGTCGGAACTTCTCACTTGCCTGCCATGCACGGATCCCTGACGCAGCTAGGATTACCTCGCTGTATAGACGGTACAACGTGTAAAATTCAATTCAGAAAGAACGTGGAAAAGTTTTCTCAGCTTCACTGTGTTATGACATAGTAACTATTCTTATAAATCTTCAGCCTTCGTTTCTTCTGGATAGCTTGTAGCTATGGCAAAGAAACACGGACAGATCCCGTTGGAAATGAAACTATGCATGTACCTGTTAATCTATACCAAGTTTTTCGAATTGCGTAATCTGGATAATTAGTAATTGCAAACCCCTAATCCAAATACAAGCTTTTAACTGCCGCGATTGCCTAGTTTCTCAGTGGGTATAATTGTCAGCCGGGAATTCGTAAATAATTTGGAGTCCTATTTTTCTACCGAATTCAGCTGAATGGTAAGTTATCCTCCTATGCACAATTTATTACTTCCTTTAATTCCTTTGAGTTCCATCAAGTAATATGAGCTAGTCCTAAGATTTAAAAAATCTTAGTTTCGGAAACGATACGTATTTCATACACTTTACTTTGTAGTAAACTGTTGATACTAATTAAAAGCGAATCATCAACGTTTCTCGAAGCTCACATATTGGCGTGTCTGTCAACGTGTTTTCACTGAGATTCCTTCAGTCAATCCTCGGGTTATCCTGAATCAAACGAATAACTAACCTAGACGAACAATTTCTAGAAATGACTTAACTAACAGCAAACTTTTAGTTCATCTTGAAGCATTTGTCGCATGACCATAGTCAGCACTGTCTGAGTTTACATAAGTTCTGAGCATCCTTGAAATATATTATTCCTATCTGGGTAGCCCTTAGCCTTGCTGATGCCCCTGCTCCAGCCCACTGCTATACTAAAATTTGACCTCACACATTTGTTTTTCGGGTTTCTTTGATATGTGCCGTATCGGAAAAGTACTAAAAAAGTACTAGAACTAGAGCACATCCTCATGGTCATATAAAAGGGAGGATGGAGAGGATGGAGAAGACAGTCTACGATTTAACTGTCTCCTCTGCATTTCTAGTTTTAGCTAGGTATTGGTATTAGGCTCAAGCTTGGCACATTCTGTTGGACAGGGCCTACGTGATTCCGTTCTCCGCTTTATCTGAATACGGCGTAAGGATTAGTGAAATGTACATAAGCAGGATGGAAACACAAGGGGGAATAAGCTAGGTATGCTGTAGCATTGACAAAATGAGTGGTGTATAGTAGTGAGGAAGGGAGAGAATAAATTCGTGCAGGGAAAGCAAGTGGGTCTTTATAGGCTATTTTCAAGCTTCGTAATATTTACTTGAAGAAAAAGTCTAGAATGAGAGAAGCGACGGGAAATTAGATCATATTTGTTGGACGAAGAAATCATTTATTACGGCGTGGAGGAGGTGAAAATATAGGCGGTGGCGGCGGAAGGACTATAAATTATAAGAGGTAGTTAAGCGGAAGGACATGGACATAATATAGGCTACAAAAAGATTTAAATTCTTTACCAGTTTGGAGTATATAGCAGCCATCTACCTTTTTTGGATGTTCCAGGAGGCGCTTGAGGACAGGGACAGTACACCAGGGACAGGGTAGTAGTTGAGTATGGTGTGTGCCTGTATGGGAGTTTGGCTCGGCAAGCGTATAATGCCATGGTAATATAATAATTACTGTAGTTATTTATTTGTATCCCGTTGTTAATATTCGGATTGATTGCGTCTCCTCAAGACACTACAGTACTACTTGTTCTCTCGGATAAGAGGGTATCAGACATCATCTAGATCACATCCATCTAGACTGACTAGTGAACGTGCTGGCCGAAAGTCACGGAATCCAGGTAAACTGGAGGCCTAACAGTTATTACCCTTTTAATTTCAAGCAGTTCCCTACCAGGAGAGACTATGAAGAACGTTAAAGAGTATTTATACAGGGCACAACTAGGGTATACATGAGGTATATAGATATTAACTGTCTGGAAGGTTGTATACTAAACTTGGGTTGAAGGACTTGTGTGTCCTAAAGAACCATACTGGCCTTCTTATTCAAGGTCATCAATAAGGATAACTTACTTGAACTGGTGGTATCCTATTGTTACCCAGTTATTACAATGTTTGAGAGGTGTACCTTCAAACCTTCAAATGTGCAAGATGAACTGCCTTGATCAGCTCTGCCATAGTCACTCATTGGTAGCATTCTTTTATTGATTGGCTAATTAAGTGGCTTGGAGCCAACTTAATGCGGTTTAACTGCATGGGTTGATTACGGAACTAGGCGCGGCCATGTTTGAATTAATTGTGGTCATCAGACACGGTAATAAGCAGTATGCTTCCAGAGAAATACGACCGTGAAGGGGAACATGATTCCATGGTTTCGATCCGTTTCCTGGGCAGAGGGTAGATTTGCGTACGTGTACCCAACCCAGTACCCGACAGGAGCAAAGTTTAAAAATAATCGATTGGAGATGTTAACATACCCGGGTTATTGTCCCTCTCGTCTTGTATTTAAGCAAGTCCCTTCTCTTCTTACTAATGTCATTTAGCTGTACGTCTGTTTCCTAATTAGCGCTTTCTATTGATGAAAGAAATGAAATGGATATTAGTTAGTGATTCGCAAGTCTGCTGCAACGTATTAGGTGAAGCTGGACATGCGATGATCGTTGGTCAAGTTGGGTCATTGTGGCTAGTTTAGCTCTCTAGCTGCTGTAAGGGAGCTCAGAAATTAACATCAGCCAAAGGAGGATTGACCAGGAGGATCTGGGCGATTCCGTGGGTATGTATATTTTGGGTGCGTAGAGTGATAACATGATTTTCATTCACTCTCATCAGTCATGTCTCCATACATACAACGCAAGGTAACTAAAAAGTGTGCTTCATTCCGCTAATTGTTCCAACCGATACTGGCTGTAGACATGCTGCAGGGCAGGTTGATTTACAGGGCATTTTTTCAACATGTACAGTTCCTTGGAATAGTCTTAGCACTGCTTGCACGAATTATTAATGCGTAAGTATCCTGTAAGTTGAAGGAATATTCTGAATATCTGTAACTCATCAGGCAAACTGAGCTCATTTGACTGATTAAGTAACACATTTGTCGGAAAGCGTGTGCGCGTAGGAGGTTGGGTTCTGAATTTTGTTTCTTTTGAACTGGAGTGATCATGAAAAGACTTGCCGGAGATTGAAAGTTCACCATGCCAATGAATCATTGGTGTGCAGGCCTGCTGGTCAAAAATTCAAGGAATAGGTTTCCTACTGGTCCAATACTTTGTGTGTAGTATCGTAGGGAAATATATATAGGTGTGTAGCTTTATTTATGTTATGTCCTGGAAAAAGATACTTTTTTGGGTTATTACCCCTATATTATATGAAAGTACAGGCTGGTAATGCATGAGACAAAGTCACGGTTTAAGTTATCTCGTTATCCTCAGTTTACGCTTGTTTTTAAGTGTTTATTAAGGGTTGCAGGACCGTCCTGCCAGGACGTGTGGAGACTGGGAAAAACTTGAAAAATACCAGCACTTTTGGCACAGCTATCTCTAGATTTTGATGTTTTGGTGAGTTGTTCCTTATGCGCTTCCTCAGTCAGTGGACGTGGTATATATATTCATTACCTTGGTAACGAAAAGATATCGTCTTGATCCTCTTCAGGATGATATTTATATGCCGATTGAGAATTAGTAGGGTCAGCGTTAGCTGAAAAATTGAACGTTCAATTAGAGTGGCCTGTGGAGATGAGGGCGGTGCAGGCTTGTAATTCTGAATTTGTCTAGCCCTTGTTTTCATTGCTTTAAGAAATGATCGCAACATCAAACTCACTTTTATGGGTGGTTTGTTAGGTCAGCGTAAGGGATAAACTCATTTCTAATTTGTAGGTAGTTGTAGAAATGTGTCTTGAGATTTCGCGTCTTCTGATTGGGGTCTGGAGATGTCATGAAAGATTGTGACTCTGATGATGAAATAGTTTGATAATTATACATCTTTTGTTTTTTTGCAGAGAAAGGATATAGTCCTTATCAAATTCCTATGTTGCCACACAAATTTCCTTAAGAATGGACTACAATAAGTAACAAAGTTTGAAAGAAGACGTTTAAAGAATTGTGCTTAAAGTGTTGTGAAACATGAACAAGTTTTATACTAGTAGTTAACTGAAATAATGTGTACGACGGATAAAGATTCTGTTAAGGATCATGTGGTCCTAATGATCAGATTTGAGCTCTGTGGACCGCCTCTGTAATTTTTGAGTGTCAATGAGGAGTGGAAGGTTTGATTTAGGACTGCCAGTGATTTCAGTGTAATGTTGGCGTTGGATTGAACATTCACGTCAGAATGAGCAATTCTTATTCTAACTTTGGTCATGGAGGAAGAGAAAATCATCACAGGGGATATGATTATGACCGGAGAAACTCAAGAGGTAGACTATGCCGCAGTTTGATAGTTTTGATTATTTATTCAGACTTTTGTTGCATACAGTATTACTGATGTGCTCGTTATTTTGCTATTAGCTGGTCATCAGTTGGATGGACAGATCCTGGACCTCTTGACACGAATAAGAAGCTGGAAGCCATATCTACAGAAAAGACTGATAATGATTCAAGAATCCGGTCAAACTAAATTGCTTCGCGATGATGTCCGAGATATTCAGAGATGGCTTGAAATTGCCGGGGATGTTAAAGCGGATGTGTAAGTTGTTGCTGGTGTTTCTTCTTAACTTAATTTCTCATACTGCTGTGATTACTCTCTCGTATGTTACTACCACTACTCATAGAAAAGCAAGTTTAGGTAATATGGGATGCACATAACGCTGAGGTTAATTGGGATTTTTATATTTTAGGATTTACAGCGTGGCTGACCTAGAGGAAGCTCTGAGTAAGATGTTAGATATGATTCGAGTGCATCCTATTTTGGAGGTAATGCTTTTGTATTTTATTTAATCTTCAAAATAGTTCGCTTTTGCTCAGTTAGAATAAGGAATCTTGCATGGCATGGAAATGAACTAGAATTTGCCGAGAGACGAAAATGATGTTTTTTTATTAACTTCAGCCGCCCAAGGCTAGACTAGATTCAAGCGATGAAAGTGATGATGGTGCGCCCAGAAGTCCCTCCCCTGGCTTAATCAACAATGATGTTACCGGTAACACACGAATCATTCCCCTAGAAAGTTCCCGGATCTCTCCGGAGTGGAATACAAATAGAGGTTTGTAATTAGTGGTCGTTTCTGTTTAGTTCGAATTTGTCCAGAAGTTCAACTTTGACTTTTGATAAGTGTACGTTATTTAGGCATTGACATTTTGTAAAATCTGTTTCCAATTCTGCAGATCATCACTCAAATTCATCCAGTTCTCGTCCTGGAGATCCTGGCTTTGAAAGATCGCGGCCGCGGCATGATCGGAGTAATGATTGGGGATCTCAGCGAGCAGAAAGCTTTGGTAGCAGAGGTGATACAGATATGCGTATCCCATCTAGATATGAAGCATTTCAGCCGTCTGCTGCGGATCGGCGAACAGGACGTGAAAGGGAAACGGATGACAGAAAATTTAATGAGACTGATGCAAGGCTCCGCTCCTCTAACTATAATGATAACAATTTATGGGACCGATATAGAAGGCAAAGTGGGGATAGAAGCAATGATGGGAGTCCTGGCCACGATCCTCGGCAAACCAGGCAAATTGAAAACACTAGTGATAAGCAAGGTGGCCGATGTAATATTGAAGCAAGAGACAACAAGGACGATAAAGGTCGAATGTTTTTAAGGGATCAAGATTATAGAGATTCCTCTAGGAGTGTAGAATTAATACCTAGGAACCCTAACGACACCAAGATTCTTCGAGATAAAGAACGTTATTCAAATGACAAGGGATGGATGAGAATACGTGATAGATCGTCGGAGCAAGGGCGCAGTCGTGATGGTGATAGTGATACTCGCAATAGTTTCGGTGATAGTGATTTCCGTACAGGTACTAATCGGCGAGGATTGGACTACGTTAGACGAGAACCGGATGCAAAAGATAAGTGGAATAATTGCGGGCCGAACTTGCCTCCACGGAGGGATGAACGGGTGGGAAGTCCAGCTTATGGGAGTTCGTCTCCATTACCATCAACTGCTGGGCCACCAACATTTCAGACTCAGAACCCTTTCGTAAACCCTTTTGTTATCGCGGATATTTCAAGACTGCATCAAATCTCGTCTCCTCCTCTGAATCCAAAGGCCACTACCATGAACATTAGCTCGCGACAATCGCCCATCGCAAGAAACGTCGATCACAGTGCATCACCACTGTATTCTCCAATGTCACCTACTAATTCGGCGAATTCTCGTCCGGGTTTGTTGGGAAATCCTCCTGGAATTACAAACATTTCAGGGAACCAGTTATATCCTACAAATTTTTCGAACCCCCTTAACCACATGGTCCGCCCTCCTGCACCAGTGAATCCATTTGACCCACGAGCCCGACCGGGACCAGAAATATCGTTGGAACACTTAAAGGCAAAAGCTCAGCAACATTTTTCCAGAAATACCAGACCACGAGCTCCCAGGCCACCCGTCATATCACATCCACCGAAGCAGCCGCCCCCACCAGCTGGTTCAAATGCGCTTGCCAATCCAAATTTAGCAACAAATCAGATTGCGGCACCACTCCCTACTGACCCTCGACGTCTTTCGCAGCTACAACGGCTAAAACAGCAGCAGCAACAACAACAGAGTTCCGGATCAAGCACGAATAGTTCGTCCAATAGTACTGCTCCGTTGCAGGACCCGCGGCAGCGAAGACTTGCGAATGCAGAATTAGTGAAAGAACCAAAGTTAAGTGCAGTCAATGATAAAGGTTTCGAAAGATTACGAGAAAGTGATTCTCTCTCCAAAAGTGATACACAAACTGAAAAAGAGAAAAATAAAATCACTAAAATACAGGAACTCCGGCAGTCTGTCTCCAATCAGACTTTACATCGATTAGGACCACGAGGAAAGAATCAGATGGATACCGAAAATATAGGGGATGCTATAGCTTCAATCGATGATAAGTACAACCATGAGAACCACGCAGATAAACCAAATAGAAGTAGCCGCTCGGATAGCCCTGAAATAAAAAGGAGTAGAAGGAGCAGTGGGCAACAGAATGAAAGTAAAAGTCCTCCTCGCCGGTTATCAAAATCCGCCCAGAATTTTGACGAAGAAAGAAAAGACCCGAGAACCAGAAATAAAACTGTGGTGTCACCCTCCTCGTCTAGTAATGAAAAGGAGTTAAGATCAAAGTCCTCATTGAACTCCCAATCCTCAAAGCGTAATGTAACTCCTTCAGTGTCTCAAAACTCTGTATTATCTTTCCGCATTCCTAAGATAAAGAAGCCTGATCCTCCTCCTGAGGAAATTATTTCACTCTCAAGTCGTAGCCCTTCGCCTGAAATACATATTGCTCCTGCTAATTCAGATGCAAGTCAAGAATCACAGGATCACGATGAGAGAGAATTGTCAATCGCATCGCCATCTCCTGAGCCAGATACCTCCGTCGAATCAAGTGAATCCGTGATCCAAGTGGAGAAAACTGCTATCCCCGCGAAAACATCCAGGCAGGATGATGATGCATCAGCGGATACAGATGTACTGCTTCGGCAATTTTTAATGAAGACTTTCTCTGAAAATGTGGTGGGACAAATACTTGGGAATTCGGACGCGCTGGACAAAATAAAACGGCTTTTAACTGACCAAATACCAACCCTAGTCACCCCAACACCTTCCACGACCTCTGCAACTGAAACGCCTGATGGGCCTGAAGTTGAGGAAGAATCTCAAGTAACTAATGATGGTAGCAACGCAGCTGCTGAAGATGAACCAGTATGCTCAAGAGGCCGGTCAGCTGGAAGAAAACGGACTCATCGGAGAAGGTCTTCCTTAGAACGATTGCATGATGCTTTGAGAGAAATGAACTTTGACGCTGTTTTACCATTGGGTCCCAGAAGACACGTAAGTTTTTTACATACATTAAGCATTAATGACTTGTATGAATGTTAAAAATCATTGATTCTCTGATTATGTGTTACAGACTCGCACACATGGTGATGAAACTGGAGCTCAAGATCATAGTGAGAGCATTGCTGATTGTATCGAAAGTGTGATCGATTCTGCAGTGAAAAGTAAAGTTAAAAAGAAAGACTGTGCAAATTCTGCGGCACTGGAAACGTTACCTAATAAATCTGAAGAATCAGATGCTGAGACACTTTCCACAACTGACAACTCTGAACCATCGAAAGGCAAGCCTGTCCGAGCGCGAAAGCGTAAACGTCCTTTTGGGATGGGACCGTCGAAAAAGAAGAAAGGCCGTAAAGCAATTGGAACTGTGACTGCGGAGGCAGCCAAGATTGCTGCCTCAGCTATTTGTGTAGAACCAGTAGGGGAAGCAGTAGCAGCTAAAAAAGAAGATCCGGATGCTCCCTTAGGAGAAACCAGTACAACCGCATCAACCTCTCCTAAAAAAGGAAAAAAAGGAAGTCCAACGGAGTCTACCAGAAAAGGCCTACGCGCCAAACCAGCACGACCTCCACCTGATGTTTCAGAAGTTCGTGTGACGCGGAGTCGTGCTAAACCTATTTGTCGTTCAATAGATGTTGGAGAAGCTGCGGATTCTAAAGTCGACACTGAAGATGCGTTATCAGTTTCAGTCGAGCCTGAAATTGCAAGTGACGAAAAAACTATGAACAATGAGGATGAAGGCAAAACTGAAGACACCGTTGAAGTATCTGCTAGTGAGAAAAATGATGCTTCTGGTCATGATGTTCCCATCGATTTACAACCTCCCGTTACGGAACCCGCATTGACCCCAAGGAGCTTAAAGGAACTATCCCAGCCTCTATCAAGCAATGATCTCAGTTTACAAGTATTCCAGTGTGACAATTATGGTGATGAAAACATACTACGTTGTATCGAAAGACATGAAAAACTGCTTGGAGACTTTGGGGCAAGCATTAAACCAGTGTCAGTTAGTTCTAATTCCATTTTCGATCAATACCTTAAAGCAGTTGAATCCGAGAAAGCTATGGCATCAGCGAGGGAGCAATCCTATTCACAATCATTTGCTTCTAACGAAATTCCTAAGGAATGCATCAACGTCATGGATTGGATAATTTCAGTCGTCGAGTATAAAGTTTTGCGTAGTGAACCACAGTTTAGTTCTGATGCAGATGATAACTCTAGCACTGATTTAACTGATTTATTCTATGATGAAAACGAGGACAGCTCGCATGTAGTAATCAAGAGGGAAATATCTGTTGATTCCAACGATAACGATAGTGAGGATGAAGGAGAGATAAGGTTTGAGGATCTATTTGGTTCAGGTAATAGTGATGATGGGTCTCATCAAGTGTTCAAAGAGGAATTTGAAACACCGTTAAAAATTGATGTCGACGCTGAGTTTGCTGACACTTCATCGTTATCACCCACTATAGGAATGGGTTCACAGGAGGAGGCTTGCTTATCCGCCATAGTAGACAGTGAAACTATTGGAGATCAGTTTGTCACCGCCAGTGTAAATGACGATGAGGATATTAGCATCGAACCAGCTACTTACGATGATGAAAATGATTCGAATCGAAAAACTAATTTGGAGGGTAAGTAGGGGATACATTATCAGGCAAATACGTAAATGTACTGCCGGTCTTCCGTCT
Organism: Sminthurides aquaticus; assembly: GCA_906901655.1. NCBI lineage: Eukaryota > Metazoa > Arthropoda > Collembola > Symphypleona > Sminthurididae > Sminthurides > Sminthurides aquaticus. The sequence continues at coordinate 4,595,762 of CAJQTT010000001.1, forward strand.
ATTTCCTCTTTAAAGCTTGCTAACATTGTAACGCACGTTCTTTTATACAGGTCATGATTTATACCGGTGTGCTAACCAAGATTGTAAGTTTACCGGCGCGTCAGGAAATGCCTTTAAGGAACACGCTCTCACCTGCGCATCTGAAACACGAATGTTTCAGTGTTTCCATTGCGAAAGGCGGGTGAAGTCCATGATAAGCTTGATGGAACATCTGAAAATACACGGAAAGCCTCGTCAATTGTGCTCCATGTGTGATTTCAGTGGCTGGTTTAGTTCCGAACTTACCAAACATATGAAGGTACGTAAATAATGTATTAGTACTTAAATTCTCATCCTGCCGATAGTTGCTAACTGTTCTATGTAATTTCCATCTAGAATGCGCACAAAGTATATAACTTAAAAACAGTCACCGAGTTGCGAGAGGATGAAGATCCAGTACAAGTTACTTACGCCAAGGAGGTCGCCAGTAGGCTGGCAACACCGCAAGATCTGACTCTTAATCATGTTCTCTACACATCGAAAGTCCAGTTTCGACCATCCGAAATTGATAGTATTCCTCGTGCTTGTATATTTTCGTAAGCTGAGATTTATTTTGTTCGAACAAAGACTTATCGACTACTGGGGAATGATTCACGTCGCTAACCTTGTTTATGGGAATTCTTTCAGATCATTGGTCCATTGTGCTGTCTGTGATTATGCAACGAAAGTAAGATCTAATATTATCCGTCACTTAAATTTACATTCAATCGCTGAGAATGATGGAGGCTCAACCGAGGTACCTGATCGAGCCCCCGTAAATCCTGTCCCCTGTCTCGAAAGAAAAGAAATGATGTTTGACAAGATGACAAACTGGGCAGGCAGCTCTCATGCTACAAAGTACGTATTTTTGGATTTCCTGGTATCTTATGAATTTAGCCTCTGAAGAACTGAATTAATGCTATTTTTGAAATAGGATCGGCGGGGTTTCGAAAGAGGATACCCTTAAACTTCCAAAATTTGTCCCCGACCAGTTCCGCTATATGTGCTCCGTAGCTTCGTGCAGACAAATTACGGGACAGGATGACATTTTGGGAACACACATGAAAGCCTTGCATTTTAAAGAAAAGTTCTACCAATGTCCTCATTGTCAAGAAGAAGAAGGAACAAGTATGTATTTGGGGACAGTTATATTTTATGATCACAAAATTATTGACATCATTTACATACAACAGTAATTTTGCTTTTTTGTCATCTGCAGAATCCGATCCGAGGAACGTAGTGCCATTGGAGAAAATATCGCATCACTTGAGATTACATGGTCCGCGATTGAGTAAATGTGGACATTGTGATTACATTCATTACTCTTCGCCATCTATGGAAAAGCATATTGCAACAAAACATATTGAGAAAAAGCCTATATTTTACTTAATCAGAGATTTGGATAGTGATGGAAACTCACTAACGAGGTATGAGAAGAGTGGGTTTTATGTATGCGCTAGAATTTAAGTCGCATTTACGGAAATAATTTTACGCAATTTTCGAATTTTAGGCGATCCTCGGTAGACGACCCTACCAAATCTTCCAGTGAGCGTTGGCGATGTACTCTTTGCAAAGCTTATTCGAGTAGCTGGAGTGAGGCAAAAGCTCATTGCAGCGACGCACACAAGATTTATAATCAGTTCTACTGTTCCATTTGCCATTTCTCATGCGACAGCATCTACGCGATTTCAAACCATATCATGAACAAGGCGTGTCGGTCAGATAAAGTACCAGCTAAAGTGTTAATCATGTTCTATAGGTAAGTTATTTGTCAGTGTAATTTACTTACGCATGAAGCATTATTATATTTTCGGTAGCCCCTTATGTTTTATGTTAAAAAACATTTAATTTTTCTACCTTTTCCTGAAGGTGTGAGTCCAATGAAGGCATGGAGACAAAGTCAGATGAAGCGGGCAACGTACCCCTTTGGCGACGTGATGCGCCTAGAGTAAAGCACATACGGGGAATCTTTCTTGATGAAGAAAATCATCGAAAATCAGCAGCGAGTAACAGTTCTACATCTTCATCCAGCAAGCAACCGCCGAAACTTGTCCCAGCCGTAATGCCCAACGTACCAAAGCCTGTGCAGGCTCTAATTCAGCTTGTTTGCCCAAAGTGTAATGTGTACAAAGCCAAGAATCCAGCGGATCTCAAAGTTCATCTGTTTAACGAGATGAATTATTTAAGGTACGCCATGACTTCAAATTATAATGCTAGGTTCAAGGAATTGGATCAGTGTATCGTTAAGCAAACTGTCCCTTGCTTTATTTTAGTATATTTAATATTTATGACTGATAATGCAGATATCAGTGCACTATATGCACTGTCAAAGCAGTAACTATGGATTCTCTCAAAGCTCACATGAGCAATGATCATAAAATCATTGTTGATGAAAGCAGTATGACGGTGCTACCGGTTAACGAACAAATAGAAACACAGGTAATTGAGATAATAGTGATGCCCGAAATTGAATTTTTAATCAAATTAGGATTACTAATCCGTCCGGACTTCTGGTATTTATGTTTACAGGTTTTCGAAATGATTAATAAGATTGTTACCAGCCAGAAATCTACAGATGATAAGGATGGAAGGAATACAGAAAATTTGCTATGCAAGCATTGTTACATTCAAATAACATCTTACCATAATTATAGAACTCATGTTTTAGCCAAACACATTGGTTCAGAGAGGTAAGCCCATTTATACTGCTATCAGTGGTAAAAGTACTAATCTGCGATGCAATGATAGATGATGTACTGACTTAATCTAATTTGTAGGTTTAGATGCCAGCATTGTCAAGCCGGATTCTGGAATGAGGGTATGCTGAAAATACATCACTCAAAAAGTCCTCATGCGCATCTTCCAGTGGGCAGTATTAAAGACGATGAGTTCGAGAAAAAGTTAACTCCCGAGTTTTGGCTGAACGAATATGGTATCCCATTGAATAAATCAGTGAACCCAGGAAGTGTAAGTTATTTACTCTTCGTCTGCATTGATTTTGTAACCTGTCAGCAGCAATACAATCAGAGTTCAAAAACGCTCAAACAAATTTAAATCAAAACCGTTACATGTTTTAATGCTTGAATATTCTGAATTTTTTATAAAGGCGTCTCCTCAAAAAGCGTCTCGTAGCAATTCAGGATCCTCAATTTCCGAACTTCGTCCAAATTCCACTAAAGAAAAGGGTTCACCGCAAAAACAACCTGGTGGCAAAAACAAATCATTGGCCATTGCGAACGATGGTGGTAAAAGTCAGAATATAGATTCGATCCAAGGCGCAATGAAGAACTTTAAGGAGCTATCTAATATATACAAGTAAATGAAACAAAAGTAGCTTATCTGACCACCTACTTACTTGACTTACTATGAGGGAAACTATGCTCATGCCAATTTATTTTGTTTTTTTGTAGATGCGAATTTTGTTCGTCTTCAAACTTCACGCAAAGGGGAATGCGGAGTCACTGGCAAAGAGATCACTTAATGGACGAGCAACAGTGCAGATATTTTAAATGCCGAAGTTACGATGATAAGCTGAACTTAAATGATGGTTACGCTATAAAGTGTTCCAACTGTCCTTACCAATCAATATCTATAGAATACTTTCACCTGCACCACGAAGCTGAACACAAGGGACAACCATGCAGGTTCAAGAGGAAGAAACGGTGCGACTTCAAGAACAAGTCAAACCAAGTGAAGATGTTTATTTGTAACCGTTGCCATTGTGAATGTGAATCCGAATTGAATTTGAAGGCTCACAATTCACGTTCCCACCATGGTATACCGCTTGTGTTTCGAACAGAAGAAGTTGTCCCGAGCATACCTACTTCTGGAGCTATACAGTCGGAAAGTCTTATCGTAGAAAATGTGGGAACCGAATGTCCTATCTGCAGTAAGGAGTTCGAGAACCTTCCCCTTTACATGGATCATTTCGCTCAAGAGCATGGGCAAGACTACATGGAGCCTCATTTGAAGTTTATCCGTCTTTATGCTAGTGAAGAAAAAGAGACATCACCATCTAAAGCTGTTCGAGAAAATCCATCGGCGTCATCACTGGAAATAGTAGAACCTGTTGTACGCAAGTACCCACCTGTTGTTCGTAAAGAGAAGTTAGCGCCATCCAACAATGCAAACAGTGTAAATGAAGAGCTGGCTAAAAGAAGCGTGGATTCTACACCAGGTCCTTCCATGGTTGAAAAACTCCACGCTTCTTTCACAGGTGTTACCCATCAAGAATTCATGTATGAATGCCCAAAGTGCGACTTCAAGAGCGACGATGGAGATTACGTCCGGAATCAGCATCTTATAACGCATCTACTAGCTTACCGTTGTCCAGAATGCAATCTTGCGTTTCACTTATCTGTAGAAGCTCAGTTCCATATTCGTCATTTCCATGGAATCCCAAGGATTCGGCCCACACATAACAAAGATGCGTACGTCGAGTTTTCGGCTTTAAAGGGTAAAGTAACGAAGGTGCCTATGCCTTCTAAGAACGTTGTTGTGGTTAATATATCAGACGACGACGATTACAATGGTGCTCGAGTAGCATCACCAATGCCTACAGTCGAAGACTTAGCTAACATGGACATAGATTTTGGGCTACTATTATAGTGATGTAAAATACCTTAGTCAGAGCAGGTGCTCGACACCTTTGGATGAAGGACAAGTACCGAATCCTAGCAATCAAAAAAGTATAGAATACGCATCCGCTGCAAACATAGTCAAGGAGTGAATGGTATGGCAGAGTAAACTTGGTAAAAGATGCGTAGGACGGAAGTCATCAGTTGGCTACCATTCAAATTGTAGACATTTGGGCATTAAAATTGAGGTATGCAAACGTGAGAAAAAAATGAAGATGAAACAACGCATCCTTAATACCGAGTCTCTGTTTCGCAAAATAGCATCTGCTCAAGACAATATTCTTGAAATGGGGAAGATTATAGAATTTGGTTTGCTAATTCGCTAGTCTTCTTAGAGGTACTATAGATTTGATTTTTTACCCGCTGTTCATCATTATTAACGAGTTGGAAGCACCTAATTTGTGAATGTTGCGGAAAGCAAGAGCAGCTCTCAGCTGCCAAATATTTTGTTACAGAAAAGTATTTAACTATATGTAAAAACAGCATAGCGTGTAAGCTGTTCGAGTCTGAAAGATACCCAAGTCTGTAATTAGTAATGTAGGTAAAAACTCCTTATCAAGTATTTGGGTTCATTGTAGTCTGTAGGATACGAGTCTCGTAAGGCTTCACGTAGTACCTCTCTATGTCATGCGACTCGTTGTACGTGCCTATTTTTACCGGACTTACTGTTAGACCTCAGCGCAAGAAGATGATAGAGAGGAACAAGGAACGTGATCCTATTTTATTAATTGTTGTCCCTTGTGCGTGTAAACTGTTGATATTTTGAAATCTTCACTATCCGACTTTCCTTTTCATCCCTTCCTACCTCTCTTCTTTAAGCAGTTAAAACGTTTTGTAAACCGTGGCAAGTTTTTTAAGTCTCTTGTTCCGTTGTAATCACGTCTATTATTTTTGTTAATATAATTATGAACAATGCTGGAGCGGATAATGATGATAAGGAATGCGAGTTAATATTCCGGACGAGCTTGTTTTGCAGTTGTAGCCGTATAATCTTGTCTCCCTAAATCTTTTGAACTGAAAGCCCCTCTTGGAGAAAGTGCACACATACTTTAAAAGTGTAAAACTAGTTGCGAATACGAACAGTTAAACTTGACGTATAAAAAAGCGGAGCTGTGTAGGTCTTTGTTGTTATGAGGGGTGGAAGCGAGGAATTTCAAGTATTAGTTGTAACCTTTTGTAAATGATTAAGAATACCTGTAAGAGTTATATAATAGATAGCTATCGTGTAATAAATGCGGAAGTTGAGGAGTACTGAAAGTTATAGATAAGCACCTCATCATAAGTGTTTGACCATGTAATCAACTGGTTTATAATAGAGCTCTCATATATTAAAGTCGAACCGCTCTTCGCGGTATTTGTTACAATATGGTTTTCTCATGACCCTGTTCCTGGTTGCTGTTATGCACTAGTTTAATCATACAAGAGTAATTTCTCATCACAACTATTTCCCATGTTCCGAAGTAAATGTTCATGTCGACGCCCATCCCCGAACTATTGCTGAAACGAGAAGTGCATGGAGAGCTATGAGCACCCATTAACAACCTTGTAGGTTGTAAAAAATGTAGAATTTTTCAAAGTCCATATCTTTTTAGAAAAAAGGGTCGGCAAATACCCAAGAATATGTATCTAAAGAAGGGTGGTAATTGCGTGCAAGGAGAAGGCAAGCTTCACGAATTGCCCATTTAAAGGAAAAGATGTAGCCGACGGTGGAATTTAAATAACTCTCCAAACTTGTTGTATTTATCCCTAAATCAAGTGACCAAAATTCAAATCATGAAGCTTACCAAGTACCTCTTTCTCTGACAGCTTGTCTCACACAGTTTGAGCCGACAAGCTCCCCAGGATCACATCACACTAATGGGCCTCGACGCAAGCGTTTGAGAGAGTTGTGTCGACGACACAGTTTGTGAGTTTGACTGCTACAGTTTGATGAAACCTGGAACTGGACACGTCGTTCCAGACGGAATTCAAAGGGACAGATGCATCTCATCCATGGCTCAAACCCAGCTCTGAAGAAGAATAAGACGAAGAAAGTAACGGGGAATTTGAGGAAAGCGTCATGCGCATATATATATGCATGCAACTGTGAAAAATATTTGTTGCATGAAAAAGTGGGTTGCCTCTTAGAGGGAGTGAATCTACTGAATAATGTATGAAGATGAATATGTTTTGGTTAACTGGTCCTTGTCGGTATATCTGTTTCTCAGTTAGATTAGAATAGTTTGTGATGCTTGTCTAGAAACCGGGTTCTTTAAGGATATTCAGAAAGCACTCCATCATCCACTTAGATGTTAACGGCTTGAAGCGCATCGCACCTGATTATGCATGTTGTTAAAATGCGGTTTGCTAGCAAGGGAGTGAGCCAGGCAAGCAGCTAGTTAAAAGCAGGAAAAGAAAGCTAGCAAGCAAGCAGGTCTGATGTGTATGTTTTGATTTTGGAGATGCGAGATTTAATACGACACGAGAATCTTGTTCTGGAACCGGGAGCTCCAGAACTCCCCTCCCGACATGTATACATAATTAGATGCAGACACGAGGCGAGGCTTTAAAAATAACATTTCCAATCTCTGCCCGCCTGAAAATCATCTTCCTCCCTCCTCCTTGATAATAATAAGCAAGGAACACGTACAAATTGTGGAATTATGCTGATCAATCACGAGAAGGGATTCATTCGCTCGGATGCCCATTCAAGGGCACAAAAGGGACGGTTAATAAGAATGAAGCGATAGAAATAATAAAGTGACCACGCAATATATATTTACATGGATCCCATCCCGCTCGCCCCGTCTCCCAATCCCCCATCATGCATGATCTCAGCCTTTTTACCCACCACCACTCTGTCATGTCACGATACCCTCCAGCATGTTCCAGGGAACTGTGAATACGGATTCATCTTCTATCCCTTTCTGATCTCTATCCCCCGCAGATCATAATAACCGGAGAGACCAAGACGGAGACGAGACTACAAGCAAAATCAAGTAGGGATGAAGAAGAGGTGGAGGAGGATATTATTATGAAAACGTGTCTGGTGGTGTAGCTAGTTGGTCGTAGCTGTAAGTAGCTCTTTTTGGAAATTGATTACCCTTAGCGTGCAAATAAACTAGAATCCTGTTTTTTACAATCTTCTCTCTCTAACTTTTAAGACCCATCTCCATATATTTTCTCTTCCCGTCTCTGTATACTTTATTCTTGCTCAGCCAGTCAGCATCACCACTATTCTTAAAGCAATGCAGATGATGACTAGGATTTAAATATGGAACAGGCCAAATAGCCCTTCTGCCCAAATATTCCCTTTGGAGATTTAAGTGAAGCACAGGAGGTCATTTTGTTCATCCAAGAGACTATAGGATTTGCCAGGAGGCATTTAAAACCAACAGCGTAGCTTGCTACTACTTGTTAAGCTCAGTCTGAATCAGAATCTAACCTTGCTTACTCTTTTTGGGATTGGGACAATCACGACAGAAAATGGAATCACTAATTAGTACTCAAGTTATAACCTGTAATTTAGTTTCTATTCTTCTCCTTCTGTCTGAGTGAGACTCAGACAACTCCTTCCATACAGCCGCAGCCCTCCTCTGCATTTTTTCAAACTTTTTGCCGGCTTCTCGAAGGGACCTCCAGGAATGCCGGTACCCTTTTTCTTGTGTCTTCCCTTTAGTTTTTTCAAGCCTTTGTCCTTTAAATTCCACAAGCTTCGTGTAAAACTATCCCTTGTAATATCCAGTGACAATAAGGGATGCTGACCATATCCGGGAGTCTGGGGCAGGTATTATGAGGAAATTGAAAGGGCTCCTCATTCTCAGAGTGCCTCAGAGTCCATTAGGATGGGAAATTATTCAATCTTTTCTCTCTCCATTATTATGTACTTGTATCACTCATCCATTCTTCCTTGTCAGTCTTCTTCTCTGTCTGCCGGTGAAGGGCCTTTGGTAAAGGGCTGCGGCGCGGATGAAAAAGCCAAGCCCTTCGTATTTCAATCTAAGAAACGTTATAGGAGAATGAATGCCGACCTTACCTTTAGCTTGCATAGACCATAGACCTCAGTCTGGCTGGATGCTATCCAGCCGTATATTAATTTCATTATCCATGCACTCATTTACTCCTCTTTTATCATTATGCGTAAAAGTTGTGATGTAAGGACTTTGTTCAATACTTGGGGATGAATACATTGGATAATAGTTAATAAGATTACTACAGATTGTTTCTCTCTCATCAAGCCCGCTACATGGTCCTTACAAGGAAGGAAGGGACGGTCCTTCGTCCTTCTTCTTGAGCATAGGATAGGACATTCTGCTTAAGATACCTTCTGAAGGATCCCTTGCATCTGCATCAAAGAGCTGATGCCTTAAGCAGTCCTTACCCTTCTCAATGTGTACCCTTGTGATGGAAGTTAGGGATGCATGGTGGCTTATTCTGTATCCTTCATCTGTTTCCCTCATCTTTTACACATAAGAAACACTCGTGAGGTTTCTTCACACAATCCTTATGCATCCCTCCTGACTCATCTCTTTTTCATCTCGTCCTCCCCGCCACCAAGAAACTGCGTTTTCACCCCAGCTCCTTGTTCCCTCCACAAAAAGAGCATACATTATACAGAGAGACTAACTATGATATTCCTTATTCTTTCCCTCCCGTCCTCTCAACACCCTCTTTACTTTTACTTTACTTGCTCTTTCTTTCTGTGCAGTAATAATAATAACAATCTTAGAGTCTGAGCAAACTTGCCAGCTCCTCAGACAAACGCAATCTCAAAGACGAACCCTTCTTCGGATCAAGAGCCCATTCTTAGAACAAGTCCCTGTGGATGCGAACCTAACAACGTTTCGTCCCTTGATAAAAGACTGTGAAAGAAACAAGTGTACACAATGTCAATCCAACGGATTCCCGTCATTCCCGCGATTTTTCTTCTCCTTTTCATCATTGGTGCTCTCCCGGTTCCGGGTCGGACACAAGGAGATGACTTGGAAAATGAAATCAATCCACCCCGAAAAAGTAGAGGAAGCTGCATCGACGCCGGTCTTTGCTGTCAGGGAAGGGATAGCACGTGTATCGTTCAGAAAGCTCCACCGAATACCATCATTGAGGATTTAAACGATATCCCATGCTACTGTGACCATGCTTGCCTCTCTGTCGGTGATTGTTGCTCCGATTTCAAGACTGCATGTGGAGGTAAATATGAATTTAATTTTGGTTTTTGATTTTTTTCCCTGAATTCCTGTGCGTAAAGTAGGAGGAAGATTATCCTCAATGCATATTATAATATTATGAAGCTGTAAGCTGATAAACTAGAAAAATGCAGAGTTGGCTATTCTTTGCCAGATATTTGCGGAATTCCAAAGAATTTTGCTAACTGGAAAGAATTTTTTCGATCTGTGCACCTTTTGGAGCTACATAGCTGAACAGGATAACTTAGAAGTCACGTTCGCTTAACTTAAAAATCTGCAATTTAAGTCAAAGCAAGAAAATTAGAGGGATTTTAGCATTATTTTAACATTTTAAGGACAAACTCAAGAGAGACTAAAGTAATAAATTTTTCTTGCAGTAAAACGTTATAGCAGCTTGCAAAAGGATGAGTGGATTTTGATGGCAAACTTCTAAATTGTAGTTGTCTGTTAGAATCTATAACATACCTAAAAGATTTAGAGTGGGATTTAGTCAAGGGCTAAAAATCACAGTCTCATGCATCAGCTTTCTCAGGGCTTAAATGAAAAGATTTGAAAGTAACTTTCGTGGTTTTCCGAGAGCATATATAAATTTTTACATTGTATATTTTTCCCCATCTTGAATTTTTGAAAGTCAAGGTTTTGGGAAAACAGAAGAGGTTATAAGGTAAATATTGAGGGAAGTTATGATAATATGAAGAGAAAACGTTATAGCGGCTGTCATCACTCACAAGCATATTCCTGGAGAATGTTTTGAATAGACTACATTATGTGTGCGGAAAGATGGGCGTGCATGGAGGCAGAAAGAGAAAATTATGAATAGAAAATTAGAAAAGGGCGGATTCTGACGACAAGTAATAACGGAAACACGGTAAATAAGTTTTCCTAGCGTTAAAAATTTGATGATGATGCCCAAAAATAGGGAAAGGATATGTAAGAGAATTTGTGACGTAATTTTACCGCTAATCCCTTTGCACTGCATTTCTGGAGTCTGCCTGAAGCTAATTGTAAGCTCATTCTGTTTATTATGGTGTGCATGGAGGATCTGGAAAGAGGATAGGATGAATGCGCATTTTTGCAAAGGTTGCGTGGCAAATTAACTTTTTTTGCAACGTTTACAGTTCAGGATTGTGAAGTGGCTGACTGGGGAGAATGGTCTGGGTGCGATGTGGCATGTGGAATCGGAAGCATGACAAGAACGAGGAGGGTGATAGTGGAGCCCCGTCACGGAGGAAAAGCTTGCCCTACTCTGGTCCAGAAACGTGGTTGCCGGGGGAGTCGCTGCCAGCAGCCCCAGAATCGATTAACCCAAGAAGGTAAAGCCCACAATTTTTATATGTGATAAATTAAATTGCGGAATTATGCATACATTTACCATCCTCACCGACTATACCTTACACCGACTCGCTGAACTTAATGCCAGCATAAACCCAAGACTCTAACAGTACGTGGCGGTTGCTATAAAGGTAAGAGGGGTTGGAAGGACACATAGCATTGCCTGGATACTATCCCTAGGCTTCTCTCGATTTCCGGTGAAGGAGAAAGCCTGCTCGTGAAACTTGTATGTATGAAAAGTATGGTTTAAATATACGTGAAAAATGTGTTTACCTTTGGAGAAACTGTGGAAAAATCTTGCAAGGGATTGGAACTATTTTTGTGAGAAACGCGTAAAAGTTCTCTGACTCGCCAGTGTATGCGCCTGGACTAGACAAGCTTAAATACTTACCGCAATGGTCTTTTCCACCTGTAAAAAAATACACAGGGCACATATACTGTGTGTGTACGTGGTTGGATTCCAGCTCCAGAGTTCCAAAAAGCGCATCCCACAGACAATTAACTATAAGAGTTGAAGGAAAGGGAAACTCGGGGATTTAGAGAGCACTAATTGTGATTCTCCCATTACCATCCCTTTTCCCTTAGGTGTAAAATCGTCATCTGAGACAGTAGATAAATCTCAGGTGGAGTCCAAGTCCAGTCTCCAGTGCCTGTCCGTTGCTCTAAGACCCGGCCAGGGCTAGCACAATCCCTCTACTCCAACTTTTAGTTTACAAGAGAGTAAAAAAAGCCGAAAGAAAATATCAGTACACTTGGAGGGCACGGGCAGTAGTAGTGTAGTACTTAACGGGAAAATATTCAATTCATCTTGAGAGGATGTTAAGAAAATTCATGGAAATCCGTACGTAGTCCCTCTGTCAGTCATACAGTCCTTTTAGTCTAGTCCATAGTCCTTACCCACTAGGCCACTATTCTCATGATTTTTCTTCTCCTCGTCTCGTCAGATCACTTCTCATTCTGCCCCTCGGGGCTGGTCCACTGCGGAGGGAGAAAAAGAGTACAGTTTTTCACAAGTTACTAATGTCCGTGCCATTGTTAAACTTCTTTTTCTTATTTTGGGCAAGATAAAAGCCCGAGTCCATTTTCTTTGGCGGTCTTCCTATTATGATAATATGCTAAAAATTTAGGTCAACTCTTAATCTTTACCCCAAGACCGGTTATAAACCCAATCTTTTTCTACACCAATCATCACTCCTCTTCTGAGTCTATACTTACTCCACACTAATTGATCCCGCTACCACTCCTTTAAACTTCTCTCATCCTCTTTACTGGATAAACAAAACAAGATGCTGTCGTTAATCCACCTTGCTGCAAACTTAATCCATCCCTTTTTCATTTCTCAATATTCTTGTTATCACCTTTTGTAGATGCAGCTGTCATTTTGCCGATTGGATACAGCCAGAAACGAAAACAAAATGACACGATGGACATCACCAGGAATTTGAGACAACGCTATCCTAAAAATCTTGCCAGGGAGAGATCAAAACCGTAATCTTTTGCTTCCTTATTTATCATACTTTCCTTTTCCGGCTTCGATCCTCCTGGGGTGATTGAAGATTGAGCAAAAAAATGATTGTTGACGAAAACTTGATTCAAGCTCTCTTCTCATTATTATTTCAGGTATTGCGTCGAATATCAGGTCCTAAGGTCTTCCAGAGCTTGTAAAGAGCTCGAAGAACTTGACAGTTTGTATGAAGGTGGGTGAAACAAGCTTGTTGTATTTAAACTAACATAGTTAAAAATGTGATGGAGGAAAACTGCCAACCGCTCCCAGTGACACCTGCATGGATTGTCAGTGGGAGCAGGAGTGGAATCATCTCAGCTTGCCAGCATACTGACTGATCTTTATCGTTTATCATTGATAACAGGAAACCGAGTCTGCGTCATTTGCGAACGGGAAGCACAGCGAGCGTATTTGGGATACAAATGTCCCGGAACAGATTCAGAGAAGGGTATTCCAACAAGATTCTCGAGTTTGAAGGAACCAGCCTGTCATGGGAAATGGAAAAAAGTTGACTCTGATATGGTCTGCGGTTGCTCTACGGGTGCACAGTTTATCTTTGTTTGAGACAAGAAGCTCTAGAGTGTCTAAACTGGCCTTCGCATTGTCCAAAAATGGTGTAAAATATAATATTCATTTAACCCCAGGCAGAATAGCGGTAGAAAAATATTACGTCTTCAGGTCCAACGGCTGGCCTTGCATATAATCCATCACACTCTGAATTGTATCTCTCCTATTTTTCTTCGTCAGCTTTTTTCCTTATTTTGTCTCTAGATTGCATTAATTACAAGGTTTTGTTGAAAATAGTGATTGATTTTATACACTTTAGGGCTATCACTCCCGAAACCTCTCCCCTACCTCTACCTGGGCTATACCATCAATTTAAATTGACCAATTTCTCATCCATATTAGGCTACTCATCTCATTATTTCATGTTGGCCGATTAACCACCTCATAATTTGCTTCCCTCTGTAATTTACTTCCCGTACTAATCAATCAAAGTGGCCTCTTTCTGAAAAAGAGTAGGTTCATGTAAATCGTTAGAGATTCATGTGAACTCTGATCTCCGTTTTGTAAAAAATGTAACTATTTTGTATTTACTCACTTCAACCTGAAATAAATTATTAAACAATTTGCAATTTTAAAACATTCAGCCTAATCATTTATTGCTGCGGATAAATTATGTTTATTATAAGTGCCCTACTAGGAGACGCGCTATTGGCGCTATGACAAAATAAAACGTTTTACATTTTAGAGGCCATAGAGTAAAATTTAAAATTCTTACCATTGAATTATAGAGCGGGAACTCAAGTCGTTTGGATAATTCTTTGCGCGATTCGCCAATCGCAAATTCTATGACAGTTTAGTGTGTACATACTGATTTTTGCGAATATACACATATGTGCTTCAATAGGTGTTCCCTGTGTTAGGTAAATTTATAAGTATACACGTGTGGGAGTGGATATATAGTAATTACAGGTGTTGGCTGATGGTACAGTTGTCCCCCGTGTTCCACTGATGTAATCAAATAAACCGACCTGTCTCGGCTTCCACCCTTTTGTGAGTATAGGCATCGTTTGCTAATTATTATAGCTACCTGCGAAAATGGACGCAAGTGAATCCTTTGACAAGATGAATTTATCAGAAGGTATTGTTTATTGTCTGTCTGTTATTAGCTAATATGTTCCTCGCTCCAGTAGAATTTAAAGAGCACTAATGGATGCATGTTGCACCTATTTGTAGCTGTAATTTTTAATCAATTATAAACGTTTAAACTGCATGCTTCATACGAGTAATTAATGGATTGCATCCATTGTCTTTGTATTTTTAGTCGCGCTTTTAAACGTTGAAGCAATTATCGTATATAGTACGTGACTAGTGGGAGTAGACATGGTAGTCTGAAACTTAATTAAAGCCACAAGATAAAACTGATATTGATTGGTTCTGCCCTTACTATCAACATTACGTTCGGTATGATATCGCGGCATGAATGAATTCGGGAATTTCCATGATTTCAATGTCATTAAGTTTGATGAGGAATCTTTGCTCACCTGTACGTTGTACAGCTCTGGGTTATTATCAGGCACATGCAAAAAAATTTGCGTAAAGGAAGAGAATTATATTATTATATATATATATATAGCTCGATGAATTCCTGAATATGGTGGGTCATACTGAAGATGAATGTGCGTACTTCTTGCTCAATACCAATGCTGCCTGCAACGTTTTTATATTCTAGCAGGCAATCTCAATCAAGACATTATGGTTTAGAACGTGGAGGAATCTATGGATTAGGATAGAGTGTCAGCGGTGGTGCGTGTAGTGAAGATGCACTTTATAAAGTCAGTAAGTCGTATTGGACAAGCGTAGAGTATAGCGAATGTGTGTACAGGATAACGTAATTACTAACAGACTTCCTTCCAATCATGATTTCATGCAGACTAAAGGCTAACTGTCGTACCAATGGGATGTAATGTATGAGTGGACAATGTCATTCCAAGGGAAGGTTCTTATATGATTTGAAATTTTCCATTTCCTCTTATTATCTATATTTGCCAAGCCATAAGGCGCCTGCTACTTCAAGTTTAGTTGGAAAGGACGAAAGTAAATTAAGGCTTAGATAACGAAGAATTGGAAGAAATCATTAATGCTTCCTCTTACTTGAATTTCTTGGTGATGGAGCTTTGCTTTGTGCAGTAGCATAGTAGTATAGGAGCTGAGAAGTTTGTAGAAATGACGTAACGCTGCGGTTGAGCATGACTGGTTGTTAGGGCTACAGCATAGCTACGTAAAGTTTGGGAACGCTGAATGAATGTTGCTATCTTTTGCCTTGATGTTCCTTTCACGAAGTGAGATAAAAGTGAATGTCCACATTTTCACAAAGATTCTGACATATTTAGTTCAGCTCTGAAAATGAAATAGGAAGGTAGTTAAGCCTTCGGCCAATTTTCCCAGCCTTGACGCAAGCACTTTTAGTAGTGATCAGAGTTGAATTTTGCATTTAGTGAAATCTACGTGCACTGCTCGGAGGTATTTGGTGTAGGCACCGACATTTATTTTAGATTGCTTGCTTGGATGGATAAATTTGAAACTGTGTTCGATATCATATAGTTGCTTCTTTTTATAGAAAGATTCAAAATTTGATTGAGTGACCTGTACAGTAGAAGTAGAAAACGTCACTGTCCAGTGGCGCTATAAATTATGGGGGGTGCAGCAAGTTGTTCCGTGAGCCGCCCAACCGGTTTGTGTACTAAATTTGTTTTTGTACTCGTCCTAATTAGTAAAATGAGAGAATAACAGGATTGGTAATTTGTAGGTCCACTACTGGAGGTGGCAAAGGTGGCAGATTTTGGAGATGCTCCGAGGTAAGTTGAGAAAGTCACAAGTAGTGACTGACGACAAGGTTTGGTCTGTAGTTATACATTAGAGTTTACATGATTGATGAGCAGCAATGTCATTTTATGACACATTAGTGTTTCTGAGATTCTTAACCCAAAATTAACTGTATTTATATTCATTTTTATATAGCATGAAGGAAGTTGAGTTACCAAATGAGTTGGGTTCCATACTCGTTGTCAAAACAAGTAAAGGCTACCGCGCCATCGGCTCCAAATGCACACATTATGGCGCGCCCTTAGTGAAGGGAAGCGCGACAGATACTAAGGTTCGCTGCCCATGGCATGGGGCATGCTTTAACCTCGAAACTGGTGAGTGTTGGAAATCATAGTATGGTCTAGTTGCAAAAACTACTTCCGTAGAATAGGGCTAATATGCTGTTTTATGTATTTCTTCCAGGTGACATTGAAGAGTCTCCAGGACTGGATGGACTACCCTGTTTTAAAACCAAAGTCAAGGATGATAAGATATACATTTACCAACCGGAATCAGTTCCAGGGAGAGTTACGAAGCCGCTGGTGAAACAAGCAAAACCTAGCCCTACTTTTGTCATTATTGGAGCAGGTAAGGATGAATTATAAATCATAAATACAGCTTCGCTGCAGTGAAGTGAAATGATCTATACTTTGCATTCTTGTTGTGTGATTTAAGGCACTTCGGCGCTTGTGTGCGCTCAAACGCTACGACAAGAAAAGTTTCATGGGCGGATAATTTTGATTGGTAAGGATACAAATTTGGCATATGACAGGACTAAATTGAGTAAAGCACCAGGGAGCACATGGGATGATATTAAATTGAGAGATGCTAGTTTTTACAAGGTACGCACTCACGTTACGCGAATTCATTTTGAAGCTATTTTGCTATCCCGTCAAGGCGCTTGCTTGAATGTCTATGGTGTATTCTGCGGATGATGTTGGAATTTTTTACAGCAAAATGACATTGAAGTGTTGACTGGGAATGGAGTGAAATCTGTGGATTTTACCTCCCGTTTAGTGAACGTAGAGAATCTCAGCGATCCTATTATGTATGACAAGCTCGTGATAGCCAGTGGAGTAAGGTATGTCAAATAACACGTTGTACATTCAAAGACAGGCCTTGTATTTATAAATTTACACATTCCTAGGCCGCGACAATTGGCGTCGACCATACCTGGTTCGGATCTCAAAAACATACTGACATTGTATAATGTACAGGATGCAACTGCCATAGCGGATCTTGCGGATAACCGAAACGTAGTCATTATTGGATCTTCCTTTATTGCCATGGAATTAGCAACGTCGCTGAAATCTAAAGCGAAGTCTATCAACATTATCGGACGTTCCAAAGTACCGTATGGGATGCTCTTGGGCCCCGCTGTCGGGAAAACAATATTGAACCATTTATTAAAGTCTCAAGACGGAAACAAGATTCAGTACTGGGGCAATGATGAGGCAAAATCCTTTGAGGGAAATGAAGAAGGAGAAGTCAAGCAGGTAACAACTGCGATGAAAAAAACGTTTGACGCTGACGTTGTGATTGTCGCTATTGGTGCTAAACCCAATACTGAATTTCTCGAAAATACTGAGCTAGCTCTTAATCCGGGAGATAAAGCTGTTGTGGTCAACAAGGTGAGATTTTTCATATCTTATCAGTAGTTATCCTGTTATCCTTTCACGCGCATTGGTGGTCTGTGGTTCTAAAAAGTATTTATTTTAAAGTTTCTGGAAAGTAACATCAAGGGGGTGTATGCTATGGGTGATGTCACGCTCTTCCCGACGGAATATTCGATTAAAGGAAAAGCTTCCATTTGCCATTGGGGAATGGCCCAAAATCATGGTAGAATCGCCGGTTTGAATCTCTTGGGTAAATCTGTTCCTGTGAACAAAATTGTTCCATTTTTCTGGACTGCCGTTGCAGGGTTGTCGGTCCGCTATGCAGGTCAGTCGAAATTACAGTACGCATTCTGCATTCCATCAAACCTTTCTTGCTTACTGAAATTAAAATGTGTCTTGTAGGTTATGGGGACGGTTACACAGACACAGCGGTTTTCGGAAATTTGGAAAGTTTAGAATTCTGTACGCTTTATCGACAAGATAAAAAAGTTCTTGCAGCTGCAACAGTAGGCTGTGATCCTCTAGCCGTGCAGATAACTAACGAACTTGAGACAGGAATGCGATATACCAAAGACTTGCCGACCGTCGTTGTCGATAGATTTCCAAAACCCCCCACGATTGGGCAGTAGAGCGGAGTTTTCGAAAAGAAAAGTAACACAGGTCAATGCCCATTCTTATTTTGGTTCAAAATCCCAACATTACGCCAGGTACTTTACACAATGAATAGCTTGTAGAAAGTTTCTGAACCTAAATGTAACCTCATTTGGATGGAAAGCGAACAGAGAATACGCGAACAGAAATTTGTGACGTCATAGACTTTTTGAGAGTGAGCAAACGTTAGGCATGAGGTAGCGAGATTAAGGGCAACCGTGATAAACTATCAAAGTTAGATTAACGTTAAAATAATAATAATTTAAGCTAAAAGTTATACTTTAGCAGAGGGGGTAACAAGATTGCCATAAGATTCGAATTTTCAGAAAGGCTTTGAATAATGATACATGAACATCAACGATTTTAAGGGCGTTACAGACTCCGCCCTATTGAAACAGTTTGGACCAAATCAGTGCTACTTGCTAAATAAATATCAATGTAAAATAAAATGTCCCTAGTGGCACTTTTCTAGCTATTTTTCGTATTGTTTGCACAGATAACGTGACAGCATTGCAAAATTACTTTCGCCATAAACTACTTCGAACCATGTATACATGCAGAAACACTTATAACTTATGGAAAAACTAGCTTTAGTGATTCTAACTAAAAAATCAGAAATTTAATTACCAAGTCATAAAAGCAAGTTACTTCTACTAGTTCTCACAGGAAAACATTTCCCTAGAGCGGTAGGGTACCCTTCCAATTGGGAGGCTCCAGTAGAGAATGCTCGACTTAGTTTTTTAAAGTATTTATCTCACAACATTCTGTACCTAATAACTCGTAGACTAGCACCGAACAGTTAAGTCCTCATTAACACAGATAAATTCGCATACGATTAGAATATTCTGACGTATATAGCATATCGGCTTTGAGCTGAAAAAATGATTCCATCCAATCCAATAAAAGCTCATCTTGCGGATCTTATACAATCACGAGATAAAATTATAAAATCTAATCCGTTCGTAATACTGCTTCGTTCATCAAACAATCTTAATTAACCATATAATACGGACTTCGACGCCTTGCACTATGTTCGCAACATCGCCAACTTATTATTTTCGGTGTTCATTACTACTTGTACACGCTTGACTGGTTTTTCAAAAAAGCCTGCAATTTTGTTGGGTAGTCTGTCATGATCCCATCAGCTCCTAACTTCATGCACTCCATGTACTCCTCTTCGCAGTTGCAAACCCACAGATAAACCTGCAGCAAAAACAAATTATTATGATAAATGAAGCCTACTCGACAACAAATAGAGTAAATCTCAAGACTTCTAACTATAATTTCATACAAACTAATCGGCTTTACCTGGATACCCCTATTCCGAAGATGACTGATAAGATGCTTACTGACTAGCAGATTTGTACACACCCAGTAAACTACGTTTTCAGCCATAGATAAGGAACCCTTTTGCATTAGTATCCTCCTATATCAAAAACAAAGTTTGAAACAACACCGGAATCTCTCCCATCAGACACTGACCATGGCTTCCCGGTATTTTTACGACTTACTTCTTTAATGAGGATGGGAGAAAGACCTCATAGTGAGTTTCTTTGATTGGTATAAACGGGAGCATTCCACTTAAAGTCAGAAAACACAGAAGCAACGACTTTTTGGCTGAAAAGAAGAGTCCCACGTCAGGATTCTGTAAGCACCAATAATATTAATCCGGCCAATGTATAAAAGGAAACATAATTCAAAGAATGTCAAATACATACTTACGGTTTTAAAGCAAAGATTGCATGTCTTGTGATTAAAGCTTCCCCAAACAGTGATGTGCGCTCTATCGTATTGTTCGATAAGATCCGAAACTTCTGTCACAAGACGTGCATCCGAATCTTTGATGTCAATGTTGATTGCGACATCAGGGAAAGTTTCGAATACTTGTTTCAACAAAGGAATTTTTCGGTCTCCTTCCTCCCATGATAAATCGGTGTATGTTTGACCTGGAACAGAGAAAAACAATGACTATTAGTTTACTGAAATAACTAAAAAATGCATAAACAATGGCTTGTAAATTAAATTATAGCCTCAGCAATAATACTGACTTACCTGGTATAGTATCAATAGGGATAGTACTTGGAAGAGTAGGCAACTGGTTATACGTAAGTTCAGAGATCAGTGAGGTTGAACCAGTCAACCTTTTCAGATCTGGATCGTGGTAAACAACAACTTGGCCATCTCTGGTTAATCTGACATCCAACTCTAACATTTGTGTTCCATTTTCAATAGCTCTGAGAACAAGAAAAAACTTTTTATACTTTTGATATGGGCATTCAACACAAAAAGACAAAAGTTCAGATATTCCGGTGTCCTTACTTTTTGAAGTTTTTGAGCGTATTTTCATATCCCTCCGCGGATCCTGTACACGTATTGGAGTAATTACATTATTAGCTGCCACTAAGTTCAGACCATGCAAAAACAAGACTTACCTCCTCGATGACTGATGTGCGTTGCGATGAAATTCGCCCGTTTTTTACGATGCAAGAAATGCGGGTTTCTCCAAAAGAAAAAACTGGCAGTCACATAGGTCATCACAATAGCTACCCCTCCTGTTTTAATAATCATATAAAGCAATTAGTTACAGCCCTTCTCCGGCAGCAGCTCATGCGTCTCCCACAAAACTAATGAAATAGCAAATGCAAATAGACCATCACGAGTTACCGATAGCCATAAATTTAAGCAGAAGATTCTCTGCAAAATTGTTTTCATGCGTTGAAGTAGACGTTGCCATGACATGGCTTGGGAAAGATCCAATACTACAAACGACTGCTTGCAAGCAAATTAAATGTAGTTATAATTAAGGATATCTACAAGAAAATTTAAAACTCTCAAAAGAATACACTTAACAATCGCGTCAGCTTAAAAATTCAAAGACCCACAATAATAACTGCTTTTGATTACCCATTCATAAATACTACAGCTGAGAGGTCTAACGTGAACTATGTCTAGAATCCAACTAGGTACCGAGTGGTCTCCCGCTCTAAAGAAGGTCAATTTTTAAGTAAGAATTTAAAATTTGTTGATTCGTAGTGCATCACTTCTTACATAGTTATATCGGCAATGTAACACCGTTTAATACGGATTTCAGTTATACAACTTTTCATCGAATCCATTTTAGCTTCCAGCGCAGTAATTTCCTAAAACAGGAGACTTATTTAATACCTAAATACAGAATTTCGCAACTACAACACTGCACAAGAAGCGCAGATGACTGTAGCTCTACGCATTGACCTTAACCGTGAACTTGATCATGTGTGAGATACGATTCCCTGTCGCTATGCATTCCGCAGAATATAAACACAACCAGTTGAATTTCCCACGTGTACGGGACGTGCTATAAGATCATCGAATTTTTCTGATAGTCCTTTCCTCTGCTATACACTACCATCCACTCTCCAATAAAACTCATTTCGGAAATCCGATGATCCTACGTTCTAAAATTTAACTTTTATCCGCTTCTTGTCTGATACGTTTAATACATAAAAGTGTCGAATGAGTTCTTTCATTCAGGAAAAGTTTTCGCGCTTAATACTAAGAACTTACCGAGTACGAACTCCATTCTACCATGTACACAATTTGAATCCTAGCCTATGGCAGGGTCAAGGGTGAATCAAATGTCCTGGTCCACTTATGTATTTTCAGAAAACTAACTGTCAAAACAAGTCTAGCGAAACTGTTTGCTCGAGCTCGCACGCCTTAGCAGCAAACATTGTAAATGGAGGAGAGATGATTCGGAATAAATCGCAAACATAACCTTATCTGTCTACTAGTCTTCGCTTGTATCTATTCTCTCTACCTATTTATAGGAACCACTCATACCGTACAACATCTTTTTTATGCACTATTCAAGCCTCATTACAAAGGGAGACGAAAAAATGGACTGATGGGACCGGCTCACGGAGTTTTGCCCAAACATATTGATGGCGAAACGTTCCCTAATCTGTACCGATGTGGTATATTTAAGTTTCAATTTGTAGGGAATTTGAAGAACTATCTTTAATGTCAAATAGAGTTTGCATGATCTACATTACGTTTAACTGGAATCGATGGAAATGAACAACGCGGAAAAAAAGCTCCCAGTAATTTTATCAAACGGGAGTTTTAACATAGGAAGAATTGACTCTTTTCCTTTTATCCCCTAGATAATACGAAGAGAATTAGACTTAAAGAAGCCATTCCATCAGTTCTTTCAAATGAAGAAAAATTTTAATTGAAATTAGGACTTTTAATATTTAAATACGACATTTAAAACTTCGTATCCTCCAGACGTTAGTCAACTTACACATTCTCAAGGAGCCCCATTTCTTTAAAGTACAATTATCTCAGTCAGGTACCCACTTAAAATTATAAACATGCTATGGTATCATAGCTGATGCACTACAAGATAATGTTTTCATAAAACGCTTCTAAAATTTTGCTCTTCATCTAAGCTACAGCGCTTGGGCCCAAAAAATATGAGAAAAATGAAGGAAACTTTAAACTTGAAGTGTTTATGAAGTGTTGAGGAGCCAGCTTTGGCTCCTTTACATTATCCTCAAGCCCATTAAGTTAGCTTAAATTGTCATTTATCTTTTGATAACGAGTCTTTTGATAACGTTCCTCTTTCGAATAAGCCATATTAGTTGTTTCTTTATATTTATCACAGCATCGTTGCAGGCTAGGCAACTTGGGCAAAACTCCGTGAGCCGGCCTCTTCTGTACAACAGACCCATTATTGAATTCAGTCGGCAGGCAGTTTCATGCCTACGTTTTTTATTTCGCAAAGCTCTCCCTCTGTTCATTATCCATTGGCAAAGGGAACCAAATCGTTTCCACTTTCCCGGAGGAGCTCAGTTAGTTTCTGCCTGAACTAACAGCTGAAATTGCATATTTAAATCACACAGCATGGGAATATCTCAACTACTCTGTATTTCGCAATTGTTTTCACCCTCAGTCTCGACTTGAATTAGCTTCCACTCGTTTGACTGCTTCTCATACATCGAGAGCAAGTAAACAATCCGAAATCTGACAATGCATTAGCGATTAGTTCCTCCGATCTCTGCTCTGGAAGTTCACATATCACTCTTTCAACAAGACTTTATGCCTTGAGCCTTGGCCAGGCCGTCCTGCCGCCATGTTACAAAATCCTATGCACCACGCGCTCAGCTTTCTAGCATTCTATCAAACTACAGAACAGACCTCCTACTTATGAAGGAATTTCAAGCACACATTAGTCAAATATACAATTTCGTTCTGAGGAATGTGAATTTAATATAAATCAACATTTGCACTTACCCTGATGCTACATACCACCAGACGTTTTCAGAAGCTGATTTCACGCTTCACCAGCTAGTAACCACAGAACACCATCCGTCTATTTTGCTTTAAGAGTCGACGCCCCGTGTCCGTTGTTGTGGTTAGCCATTTAGCATACAGAGTCTCTCATGAAATATCATCCTTGAAGTTAAAATTCAGCTCGAATGCTAAATCGGGCTTTGCTTCGTCTCTCCGGGTGGGCTACCTCAAGCTTGATCAATGAACGCAAGATTCCTTCATAAAACAAAACAATCTCTCCTGGTTGATTGCACTACACGACGGATCACACACAGCTATCGCCGTTTTAATTACCTGAAATAATAAGATTAAGTTAATTGTCAACCAATTTAATAAAGGAAACGCAATCAGATCTTCTTATACTCTTAACTAGTGAAAGCTAGGAATCAATCCATACCTGCATAACGAGCATCTAAGGAATACCACAACTTTAATTATTGTATTAAATGTAAGATGCTTTAGTTGAACAGCAGACCTTTCAGAGCAGTTTTAGTAAATACCTCTCCGATGTCAACGCTTGCCTTTCGCATTCACTAAATGCCTGTCTGTTCGCCTAATAAGCACTTGCCTTTCGGCTACTGCTACCCGAGACGCGGAGCCACTACTAAACTATTTCAATAATTAATCTAACCTTCGTAGCATCGTCACTAATTTAAATAACTTCAAGCCAGAAAAGAATAATTTTACGAGTCCATCGCGACATTCCTGTCCGGATGCCGCTGAACTGAGGAATTTGGCTTGGGTCAATTAATTCGCGGGAAAACTGATGCGGGCGCTGAGAATAAACATTTAAATCCACGCAAAAGTTTATTATGTATGCATACACACCGGTTATGAGTTAGAAGGGACCCCCCCCGTGAGCTTAGCAAAGGGGCACCATATTTATAAGGATCACCCGGCACGTACAACTAAGGTGGGTAGTCTGCAGTGGATCCTTTGTCCATTGTCAGGCACCAGTTTTAGCATATAAGCAAAGCCATACAGTCTCAGGATGGCATTAAACACGTATGCGCATGCAACCACCTCATGAGGACTGGGCATCCAATCAACATGCGTGAAACAAAGGCTACATAGAAAAGAGTCCTGGACCCTGGGCGGAAAATTGAGAAGTCTAAACCAATAGGGAGCTGGTTTCCAGGAGGGATTTCCTTTACCTTATGTATACTGCATGTGTTACAAGGTGCAACGTCGCTGTTGGAATCCTCAACGTCACAGGCAGCTTCGGCGAGGGGGCAGGCAAAGTGGCATTACCACACGAGAATTTGACTAGGAAGGACAACTGAAGGACTGCTCCATTTACGGAACAACAGTTTCAAAGCTGAGAATTTTAGATTTTGCTAATTTTTTCAATTTAATTGAAAAGTATAATATAATTGAATAACCTGTGGATTGTAAAAAGTGTTGAAGCAACGGTTGTCGAACATTAATACGGTAAGTCTTTAAATTTTGATAACAGGTTTAAATCTCTAGGTCTGATGGAAGGTGTTGATTGAAGTCATAGTAAATTAAATTTCTTTGTCTCGTGTGTTGGTTAATTAAGTGGTATCCTAATATGTATAAATTCCTGCTGCGCCTCGAATAGATCTAGACAATTTTGATTGTATCAACTAGATTTAATCGCGTGCATGCATCTGTGCCCTTTGTCTGAACACTTACTACTTATTGAATGGGCTGACCTCACTTAAATATTTATCCAGCTAGGTAGATCCCCGAATTTTGTTAAATTTAGGGAATTCGGTTTCCTGAATTCGACAATTTTAAGTAGGGCATTTCTAGGCGGATTTCATAGTATCCGAAGCTTATGACTTTGTTGGCTTTGTTTAACCGGTCTTAGTAGGAATTAAGGCATAATTTGATAGTACGTTATTTAGGCGGTTCGGACTATACTGCGTCTCAGCAGAAATCATTTAAGAACACGAGTGCGATCGGTTTTAAGGGACGGAATAGGAACGATCCTTTGTTTGGTGCTTGAGAAGGAGGGAGTGTTTCGGATTGAACAAAGGGTAGCCGGTGGCGTCCGATTTTTAGTGTACTTAGAAAGTACGTAGTTCATATACAAATTTTATTAAATGCGTGTTGAAGGTAGGCTAGCGAGTGCGATCGGTTTTAAGGGACGGAATAGGAACGATCCTTTGTTTGGTGCTTGAGAAGGAAGTGTTTCGGATTGAACAAAGGGTAGCCGGTGGCGTCCGATTTTTAGTGTACTTAGAAAGTACGTAGTTCATATACAAATTTTATTAAATGCGTGTTGAAGGTAGGCTAGCTTTTGAAGTACATTCGTAGCGTGATCGCGAGTAGTTGGTGCCGGGTAGTGCGTTGCGTATGCTTGAATTCGTATGGTTCTACGGCTAAATGAATTCCTTTGATACTTTAGAGCAGTCATGGAAGGTGCGAGACCCCTTGGAAGAGGACGGGGACGAAGGCCACCGCCAGTCGTGGTAAGTACCATTAATTTAGTTTTTTGAAGATTGATTTTTGTATCCAGCCGGTATTTGGTAAAAGCTGAATAATTGTGAAAAGAAAATGTATGCTATCATGGATGGTTGTCGTACTGTATAACAATGAATGGAAGGTTCGATTTAGAAAGCTGTCGAACGTTTGACCTCAGCATATTTGCGACATTCAGAAGGCTGAAGAATGATATGCTTGAAGTGAAATAAGTGGAGGCGTATGTGAAGTGGTACTCTTGAATAGATTGAGCTCAACTGAAGTCGAGATGCTTGGAATACCACATCGCGAAGGGTGTATGTGTTAGATTATAGACCAAGCTTTTGAACATGCGAGTAAATTTGCATAAGTTCCGTCGTTACAGTAAGAATTTGTCTTACGGGGGTGGATAAATAAGTCTCCATCATAATAGACAAATTATGGATCCATCTCGTGCGATTGGTACTTACGTGAAAGGTCAAATGAGCATGATTGTTTATTCATGCTTTGTTTAGATACCTTTTCTGATTTTTGATAGGAACAAAGAGAAGCAGAGCTCGGACCCGCTGATGTTACAGGTGATGCTGCAGCAACTGCTCCGGCTTCCGTAGCATCCCAGTCGCCACCTGATGAGGTCTCGCCAAACATTGGGGCTGGTGATGTTACTGTAATCAGTTCAAGTATATCTTCACTTGAGATTTCAGAGCGTAATGCAGTTGTAGGTACGGGAAGCGAGACAAATGATATCGAAGAAGATCCGTAGAGGAAGGAACGAAGCTCATCATCTTTTTTTTGTTTCAGTTCCTACCATGGCACCCCTTGGACGTGGAAGAGGTAGAGGGGCAGTGCGAAAGGAGATTTCGCCAGCGAACCCGGGTATTGTAACACCGAAGATCGAAACGTCTCCTATCCCAACCCCAACGAATGTGTATGATGCTGATTTGCAAGCAGAGACACACGAGCGCAAGATCCAAGCATCTGTGGGAATGGAAATGTGAGTCACAAATCTGTTACTCATTTCAGCTTAGTCATGGTGTGCAAAGATAAATGAGTATCTTCATGATATGTATCTAATTTGAATATTTTAAGAGGACCACTGTCAGCCACTCCAGATGTGACGACGGAATCCACTTCTGTTCCAATACAAGTGGCATCCACTTCTGTTGTATCACTGGCGGCGGGTCCAACTACTATTTCAACACCGGCGACACTAACTTCCTTGACACCGATGGTTCCTACTGGAATCCCGGTATTAACATTGAAAGGTTCAGATGGATTCACTGCCGTAGCAATGAATAGGGGCGGCATGGAGCCTGTTTTGAAGCATGGAGACAAAGGGCAAAAGTAAGTTCTTAACTTTTTTCCCCTAACTATGAAAGAACGAATTCGAGCGAATATCATTTTGAGTACTGATTTGCTTCTGCAGGACTTCATATGCTACGAATTTCATTCGTATCAAGCTAGGAGAAAACAAAGGTCTTTACGAGTATCGTGTGACATTTGATCCGAACATAGATGCGAGCAACATAAGGAAGCAAGCCTTGAACGCTTGCTCGCATGTCATAGGGCTAACAAAAACATTTGACGGAACAACTTTGTATTTGCCAAAACAGTTGGACGCGGAAGTAAGGTCACAAATATACTGATCACTTTGAGTTTTGTAAGTCATATTGCAGCGAAAACCTCTAATGTGACTATTATCGTATTGCTTTGCAGGAAGTACGTGTAGTGGTTGAGCATCCAAACGTACCTGAAACAACGCTAACTATAACGTTCAAACTGATAAAGGAAATGACCATGTTGGATTCTGTTCAATTCTACAATGTACTATTGCATAGATTGAATAGAGAACTGGGATTCGTTGAAATGGCACGGAACTATTTCGATCCGAGAATCACGCATCAGATCCCACAACATAAGTAAGTGTGTCAAAGGCGAAGGCTATCGACTAATACCCAACTGTGAGATGGTTTTAAAAAATCTGTTTGGTTGTATTTCAGGTTGGAGATATGGCCGGGCTATGCTACAAGGATTGAAGAAGCGGAGGGTGGATTAATGTTGTGCCTTGATGCATCGCACCGTGTCTTGCGACAAACCACTGTACTGGAACTTTGGTAAGGAATTTTTGGTGGAGGATATTGGAAAGTTATGATGTAATTTTCCTCAGTGCTTTAAGATTGATCGGCCAAGTACTTTCATTTAGGAAACAGATTAGAAATTCGCCAGGTGATCCGCGTACGAAATTTAAGGAATTCATGGTAGGTCAACTGGTGATGACCAAGTACAACTACGGCTGTCACCGAATCGACGATGTCTCGTTTTTAGATACGCCGTTGTCTACATTCACGCGTCGAGAGGAAGAGGTAAATTTAATATCTGCAACATTTCCCTGGATTTAATTTTAATAGTGGGGTTACCGGTGTGTTAAAACTTGATTACCCCATTGCTTTCAGATCACTTACGTCAAATATTATAAGGAGCATTATAATTTGACCATTACGGACACAACACAACCGATGCTTATTTCTAAGCCAAAGGCTAGAAAACGCGACAAGCCTGTAAGCTTTTCCACAAACTTATTTTGACTTCTTCCCAACGAAATGGTTATTATTGAGTTTATTTAATGTTTCAACAGGGTACTGTCAGATTATGTATACTGGTTTCGGAGTTCTGTTATATGTCAGGTTTGTCAGCCGATCAAACCTCGAACTTTACATTGATGAAAGACGTAGCTCAATTTACGAGAATCACACCACAACAGCGAGTGAACACACTCATGAAGTATATGGAGAACATACGGAGTAAGTTATTGATTCTTTCTATTCCTTGGCATTGAAGTTCTAAATACATCAAGCATAAAAATTCAGGAGCATAGGTATTACACGAATCAGTGGATTTCGACAGAGATCTTAGAATGTATTTTTTCATATCTGCGAATCAGTTACACTCTGTCTGTAGTGCTTCTAATTTATTCTACTTTGGTCCTATTATGTACTATGTATTAATTGACTTCTTAGCAAGTGAGTGGCCTACGCTCAGAAGCTGATAAAGGCAGAGTTCAAGCGACAGTGGAAGCAATAGTTAGCTTCAAGTTCTAATTTCTGTAGTAATCGAAGATAGCCACACCTGGTATTCATCTGAAGATTTGTTTTTTCTTTTTAAGATTCTGAGGGAGCTTCCAAAATACTGAAGGAATGGGGATTGGAACTGGAAGCTCACCTTCTGAAAGTGGATGGAAGGAAAATACAACCGCCTACGTTGGAGTTTAATCCTAATTTGCAGTTAAAGAATGCAAAAGCAGATTTCTCCCGCGAAGCTACGAACAACGTCTGCTACAGACCGGTAAGTTAAATTATATATGTAATAAACGTTTGTACGATTTTGCCGGATTAAAATCCATGGTAGACGAGGTACGAAGGTTACTGCTCTCAACAGTTGTGGTGAAATTGATTGCAGGTTACATTGAAAAAGTATATAGTACTATGTTCAAGAAATGATCGACAGAAAGTCGAAGCGGCCATGCGTGTGTTTCGACAAGTCTGCGGGCCTTTAGGGATGAATCACCCAACTGCGCCCGAGATTGTAACTACTAACGGAAATTATCCAAAAGACTTCAAGGCTGCCTTGCAGCAGTACGTAAGCCCTGACGAGGTAAGTCATCACATTCAATGAACGAAAATCTAATGAAATATTTACTTAGGTAAAACGGACGTAAGAAACATTGAGTGCGTGTAGCACAATCGATGTCAATGATCCATTCTGTTTTCAGGTTCAATTTGTTGTTGTCGTTATGCCAGCCCCACGAGACGACGTTTATAAGGCCATAAAAGAATATTGCGTCGTGGAGAATGTGATTCCGTCGCAAGTAATATTGATGAAAACTCTCAATAATGAAAAGCGGCAGCGGTCAGTTATGCAAAAAGTCGCTTTGCAAATAAATTGTAAGTTGGGAGGAGCCTTATGGAGTTTGAAGATTCCATTGGTAAGTTAGAGTTGCATGGGAATGTTATCGCAGTTACAATTGGTGAGTATATGTAATTATGGAAATCAATCAAATTTTTATGCCAGTCTTCGAAGATTATGTTCGTGGGGATCGATGTTTACCACGACCCTAAAAGGAGGAGTCCATCTGTCACTGCTGTAGTGGCTACACTGGATACAGAGTGTACGAAATATTATTCGCGAACGATATTTCAGAAACCTCATCAGGAGAGCGTTGATTCCTTGGTAGGAGTTATGGTGAATGCATTGGAAGAATTCCGAGAGGTACAACATAATTATAATTGAAAATGCACTTCTATTCGGGATTGGTCAATAAGAATGTATTGACCTCGGGATTTTATTTTTGCAGGTCAACGGTGTGTTCCCCGATCGTGTTGTAGTATTCCGGGATGGTGTTAGCGATGGTCAGATGGGGTTCATTAAGGATACAGAATCCCAGCAGATTTTGACAGCGTTTAAGTTAGCGAAGCTGCCGAAAACGCCGAGCTACACCTTCTGTGTTGTACAGAAGAAAATAAGCGAGAGGTTTTTCGCAATTAAGGTACTGAGTCTACTGCACTAGTTTCGGATTCGTGGAAATGTTATTCTATGCTAAAAGGTTGCGGCACCTATGTTTTTATAGGGAAATTCCCACGAAAATCCGGAACCGGGGTCAGTCTTGGATACAACCGTGACTCGAAAATATTTTTTTGATTTTTTTATCGTTTCGCAACTTGTTCGCGAGGTAAGCAATTGGTCGAGTGTGAATTGGTTTGCATTCTAAATTTGCAAGTAATGAAGCTATATTTTGTTTTAGGGTACCGTCTCTCCCACACATTACGTGGTAGTTGACGATAATTCAGATATAAAGCCGGACTTGATGCAGAAATTTGCATTCAGCAGTACCTTCATGTATTTCAACTGGCCGGGAACCATCCGTGTGCCCGCAATGTGCCAGGTACGTTGAAATTCTTGAAGTTAATCGCTAGCCTAATGTACACGTGAGTGATGTTTATTCGGTAACATTGATATACTTTTGTTTGATTTTAGTACGCCCATAAGCTGGCATATTTAGCCGGACAGACTCTGCTTTCGGAGCCCCACGAGGAGCACAGTCGGTCTTTATATTACCTATAATGTAATTGTCCGTTTGAGTGAACGTAGATGTATTATGGATTTTCTATTTGTTCATATAGTTGCATTCTTTATGTGCTTTATAATGTATTTGTTATGATCATACAATTTGCCCGTGTTAAATGTGACGACTGATATACTCATGCGTTTAACACTGAAATGTACTAACTTAACTGGGGTAACGCTGAAAAATAGAACTACGAGGTCAAAGGTAGATCAGCCTCTGGTTAGAAGGTTGTGACTTTTATGAGAATTATAAGTCTTTCCCCCACTATGGTAGATACTCAGATAGCAGACAGCCTTAGCAAGGGGGCTATATAAATTTATGAATTCGGGATGCAACGCAGCCTAAGTGGATGAACCCAAGAATTGGGGTTTAAATGTTACAAGTTATGGTCGCACTGATACTATGGTAATTGCTTTCTTGAACTCTTATATGTGCAGCTAAAACGAAGTTTACAGGATTAATATGACAGCAGTAGTTCAATGTAGTTTGTTTTCAATATAATATGTGACCCGAGTCAGATTTCGTGGCATGGGATTTTGGATGTTACAAGTATGTACTTTGCTACACAACACATCGCGTCTTCGACTTCGCTGATAATATGAGTTTCGTACGTTAGGTATTTCGTATTAGGGTATGTGCCTTTGATATCGGAGAATGTAAGATGAATTGTAAGCTTTTGTGAGTGTGGGGATCAAATCGGGGAAAAATTTAATCGATTAATTCAGTAGCACAGGGTTCTCACATATAACCCATTTGACTTAGCAACAACAGTCCTAAGCGTACCCGGATGTATTCAAACGCTCCTAAGGGAGGACGTAAAATTTATGTAATTGTTAATTACTTGTAAGATGAAATCAGAAGAGTGTTGACACTTAGCTTAATTTTTGACATTTCCAGGTGATATGAATTAAGAATTTAGACTAAAAATGGAATATGACACTTACAAGTAGTTAATCTATTGTTTTTTTCACACTGCGTTGTGTTTTCGATTTAACTGTAGCGTAAATGGGCAAAGATGTATGAATTTGGATCATAAGTATATAGATATTGCTGTATTTACGTAGAATTTGAACGTTACCTCGTTTAGCTTTTGTTCTCAGTTCATTACTGCCTTCACACGTGAGATATGTAATACTGTTATTGAAATGTTTTCTCCAATATAACATAGTGTGTGTCAAACTCCGTATTCTCATTTCGTAGTTGCTTCTTCCAATTTTACAGTGAATTCTTGCACCTTCGCGGACAACTAGAATAATGTCACTTATAGCTACTGAAGACAGTCGATGAGCTATGGTGACATTTGTTCTGCCATCACAAGCCGCATTGAGCGCAATCTAAACAGCGTTCTCGCTATCCACGTCTAGAGCCGATGTTGCTTTGTCAAATAGAAGAACTTTCAGTCGTTTTAATAACGCCGGAGCAATCGCCGCCCTTTGGTTAAATCCCACAGACAATTGGTATCATCCTAGGTTCCCCACACGCGCGTCGTAACCCCCAACGGACGTATAGACAGACGGGCAGACAGGCAGACAAACCCATATTTAAAAGTAACATGTCAGTCGAGAGAGAGAGAGAGGCTCGGCGAGGGAAACCCTATAGTGTAATTGATGCCGCGTACCCTGAGTGTAAACTTTGTTGAGGTATCACCGGACCCTGGGTATAAGAAAAAGCTATTAATAAGAGGACACCGTTTGCTTTTGCATATGACAGTACGACAATCTAAATATAGGGATGGAATTTGAGGTAAAGTGGGGCAAAAACGGGAATCCTCATTGAATGGTGACTCTACCTTTACAACTCTCGATTGAGAGTAGAAATTGAGGACACGTTCCATAAATTCCGTTTTTCCTTCATTTGATTCTCTTCCCGAAGAGTTTTCATTTGTTCTGCAGATTTCGTGAAGGATAGACATTAGTCAAGTGTACTCTCCAGGAATATTAGCAAAATGTCGCTGGGATCGTTCTTCATCTCTGGTCCTTCAGCCCTTTCTGCAACCGTAGCGGCGCTACTGCTCCTCATTCTCCTTCAGGATGAGGGATGTTTTGGCCGAGAACTTGACCCTCATTCCCTTCCGCCAATTACCATCAACGCCATGAATTGTCCCTGCGTTCATAGGGACGAATGCCCTAGGGTTTACGGAGAAAGCGCAGTGGATATACGGGAACTAGGATTCCTGGAACCATGCACGCAATTCGGAACCGTTCGCTGTTGCGGCGTTGCGGTAAGCAAACATTTAAAACTGCAGTAATCCCCCCTCTCGACTAGAAGCGGGATCTAACTGTAGTAGTAGTAGTGGTTTTATTGTACTGAGCTTAAAGACCGCTCTTACAATAGTTTTCGCCCTTTACAATATGGTTTTAGAATGAAATATTCCTGAGAAAGTTGTATGCATTCAAGAATCTAGCTGGAAGATAACGATAATGAATGCGAGAATTCGATTTTAGAATGAGCAATCCGGTGAAATTTTTCGGCATCCCGATCCCCAAGTGCTCCCCCATACACCTAGGTTTCCCCCAATCTTGGTCGTTCTCTGCTAGCTAAGGGCGAGTCATGTTCGGTTTTGTGGAATTGCATTGGGATGAGGAATGTTGGTTATTGATTGGTTGAATAATGGTTTTCGTTTCAGATACGGATTGAGCAAACGATGGGAGGGAATGGTGGTTATGGTTCGGAAAAAATTGAATTCGGAAAGCCAGTGGAAGGAAGGATGGAAGGGAACTTGTATTTGACTGAAGTGGATGGAAATACAGAGGATTTGAAAGTAGAGGGATCTTCTGTAAACAACTTGCGTGCATCCGTCCCACTTCAAATGGATCGCTCATCCAAGTCGATGATGGGAAATCGGCTCCGTTTTAACGCTCCAGGAAGACAGATGGAGAAAGTGGAGGAGGGAAATGAACCACGTCCAAATCCTTCTCCGGATGTACGTGTTGATTTAAGAACACTGGAAGGTAGTGAAAATCCAACTGATACCATCATAATCGAAGCGATCCCAATTAGCCCTGGCCAAGACTCTTCTCCTCTCCCAAAGACGGGAACGGATCGGAAAAAAGAGCTCAAAGGAAGAATACTTAGTGGCGGTCCACAAAGGACAAAGAGGCCTTTTATTGCATCAAATAACCTCAACCCCTCTTCCAAGTATGTATCCTCCGCGTCCCCACCTCAGCCACCTCCTCTCTCCAAGCTCAACTTAACTTCAAAGCCTCCGCCCCCACGACAACCTCCTAAGAAAATTTCTCCAACAGAGAAGGTAGCTCCAACCTCCGAAACTAATTCCACAACCCCGCGCCCCCGTCGTCTTCACAAACTTTCACCAGTTTCCGCCCTTCCCAAGATACGTCCCTTCAATTACAACAAGAGACCATTGCACCCACCACCACCTTCCCATTCCTCCTCTGAGCAAATGGGACTTTCTCCCGTGCAAGTGAAATTGTCTAAGCCCCGGGAGCTCATCAATGAACAATCAAAGGCGGGCTCAGATGTTCCACGGATTTCTCCCTCTTCTACTGACGCCGAAACGGAAGGATTGGTGGAAGAGGACGTAACCTCGGACGAGAAACCACTTTTGACACCTCCTCCTCCCCCTCCTGTCAGAAATCAAAGAAGACGGCCACAGCGACTCCGTGGGCCTGGACCAATTAACAACCCTGCTCCAGAGACCCCACCCCGAGAAAGTGCAGCGCCAGCTGAGAGTGAAACGTCAAACTTGGATCCAAGTGCGGCTCCTTCAAAGTCACCCCCTGCTTTCCCTCCGAGACGAAGGACTGGTCCAAGAATTAGGCCATTCAATCCAACTTCAGCTCCAGTAGCTCCACATCCGGAAGGCACGGTGGTCGGTGAGGACGGGAGTATGGAAACTGCAGAAACTGTCGCTTTTCCCAACAGGGCAGGAGGTATGCATAAAATGACTCGAACTCAACCCCGACAAACTTCCACCGCTTCACCACTACCCGCACTTTCCTCACCACCGTCAGTACCAGCTGGTCCGGGACCACTCCCGGAAGCGGTTTCTAGCCTTCAGTCAAACATATCAGTAGAAGAAATCCGAGGTATGGACGAGAACATGAATGCCAATGCAGGAGAAAGCAAAGAGAAAAGCTCGGACACTCAGCCCTCTCTACCCGTTTCCAATCCCTCCGAAACTCAGCTTCCGCAGAAAGTAATCCCAGGTAATGAGGAGAAAGATGTGAATCAATACCTTCATCCGACTGAAAATTCGGCATCATCGTCCGGTTCTCCTTTGGTTCATCAAGAAGAACCTCTACAAGCTTCCCATCAACTTCATGCTCGTCCTCATCCCGCAAATCCTCTTCCCAAGATCCGGCAGAACAAGCTTCGTAGAAAACAACAAGAGCAGACATACGTAGCCGTCAAGGAGCCAAAAACCAAGCCGAGAGAATCCGTTAAGACCACTTCCCAATATTCCCGTATCCGTCTCACAACTCAAGAAATAAGTGATCCGAAGGACAACGGTATGAGAGTTGCTTTTGGACCAAGACCACCACAGACAGGAGGAAGCACAAGATTCAGCATTCCCGCCGACTTATTCCCTGCTCGAAAGCCGGGATCATACGGTCATCTGGAAAATGGTGATGGGCAGAAGGAGGGTGGGAGCGGACAGGGAGAAAGAACAGAGGGAAGTGGAGTCATAAACTTTGAAAGAGGATCCGATTATCATCTTGTACTTGACAAGGAGAAGCGTAAAAATCTTGAACTTTCTCCAAGGCCAAACACGGGAACGCCAAGCGAAGCCGGACTTTCTCCTCCAACCTTCCCCCCTCCTCCCGCAAACAGATTCCGAGGCCAGGCGACTCTGTCCACAAGCAATGCAGGAATAACGTACCAGAATTTCACCAAATCAGTGGATGACATGCATCCCGGAGAAAGCGCTCAGGAGTCTAGAATCCATCCAACCTCAATCCAAATTACGAGGAACGATATGAAACATGCACAAGGTGAGCCCCCAGCTGCACAGAGTTCGCATGCATACGCATCCAATGTCAATCAACTCCCGACCCAACAAACCTACAACAACCAGGAGAAAGCAGAGAAAGCAGAATCAGGAGCCGATCACAGTGGGAACGGGGAACGGAACCGTAAAAAAATCAAGTACAGAGTCAGAGTTCCTGTAAGCACGACAACAACTCCATCTACACCAACTCCTCCACCTCCCACCCGCCCTTCAAACACTTACCACGAAACAGGAACTGATAAATCAACTCTTCTTCCCCTCCGACCCGGATCCGTGTCTTACAATCCCTTTGACAGCTATACTGGCTCTGATTTGTCCAACCAAGCTCCTCAACCACCACCATCTCAGGCTTCGGATCTTTATGCGAGTCCTCCGACTGACTCTCAAGCACAGCTCCCGGCTCTACCACCACCACCAGCTCCTCCCGCTACGAACTACCCCCCACCTTTAATTCGTATTCAATCAGTTCCTGACAATCGCCCATACATTTCCTCCCGTCCACCTCCAACCACAACCCAAGCCTCGACCTTCGTCTTCCCACCTTACAGACCCACGGAGAAGACGACTACAACAGAAGGACCCAGTTCCCTCTTTTTCGGAGCGTACGAATCCGAGGACAAGCCATCAGCTTCATCTACCTTGCCCCCAACCCGGATAAAGATTTCACCTCCCCCCTCCCCGTCCTTGTTTGAGGAGGAGGAAAAGAGCAAGATCGGATCGCCCAATCATCCGGAAAGAGTTCCACTGGATATTGCATCCAGCGGAGATAAGTACGGCTCAGGAAATAAAAATCTGCCAAGCCAACAACAAAATCCGTTTCGCTCTCAGAGCCAGGGCAGCCCTAAAGGAGTGGAGACGGAAGAGGAGGGAAAGCGCGGCTCATACGATTCAAAACTTTATGGTGGCCACAAACAATCTTCCGTGCCCCCAACGAACGCAGTAAAACTCAGTGAAAGTCAGAGTTGGCGGGGAATGGAACCTACGCCTCGACCCAGCCAAGGATCTTGGAGCTTAAATATGCCGCAGAATCACCATCAAATTAATGCACCAAAACCCCAGGATACACGAATCCCCGTTAACGATACAAGATCAGCTCCTGCTCCTAGGCCGCCACACCATGGCCCATCCTCCTATCAGCATCCGCAATACTCCTCCCCGCCCACCTCCGCCCCCACAGGGATACGACAGGCTGTTAACCAGG
The DNA here is from genome assembly GCA_906901655.1 of Sminthurides aquaticus. Classification (NCBI taxonomy): domain Eukaryota; kingdom Metazoa; phylum Arthropoda; class Collembola; order Symphypleona; family Sminthurididae; genus Sminthurides; species Sminthurides aquaticus. The sequence continues at coordinate 4,633,092 of CAJQTT010000001.1, forward strand.
AAGCAATTAAATACCAAGGAGGACGGCAGCCCCCGCGCACCCCAACTTATAACAGCAGTCCAGCAGTCAGCAAAGTCAATCGCACCAGATTCTCCGTCCCGCAAGTATTTCATTTCCCGGGAGGAGAAAGTTCGGGAGAAAGTTACAAAAAACCACAACAACATGGAGTAGCTACATCCAACAACAGAAACAGATCACCCGCTCCACCACAAAGGGAGGATGACACCATTCGAAACACTCAATTTGCCCATTCTCCTCGTCACCCTAACCCAGCCCCCCCTCGACCTCAGCCTCCTAATTACTATCAGCAGGGACAACAAAAGGAGAAAGTTGAGGAGGAACGTGTTCCTCCACAAAACTACCGCCACCAGTATCCTCCTACGTCCATTCGATTCTCTTCCATTGAACAACACGCATTGCCTCCACCCCAGAATGGCTTTCCTGGACACGGGACTTCTTGGAAAGCGCTACCGGAGAAAGTAGAACACTCCGCCGGGAACCCCCCTCGAGAGACCCACATGAATTCCAAAGACGCTCATCCAACACCGGAGGAACGTCCAGTAAATCCATCAGCCGGAGAACAACAGCCCCTTGACGTCCAACAAGCGCTTTCTCCAGTAGCACCGCCACAGTATCAGCCGCAGATTCACAATCTCCAGTACCCGCATCATCCTCCGTCGGCTCCGTCGGCTCCACCGCTCCCGTCCCAACCTCCACCCATGCATCAGCCCGCGCCATTAACCCCGCAGCATCAATCACCTTACACAGCGGTGACACAACAATTGATAGGGGCAGCAGCGGCTTCTCATAGTCCATCAGTCCATCTTCCACCTGACCAGCAACTTGGACATTCCTTCCAACCCGCTCACTTTGGTCCCTTTTCCAGGCCGGAACAACCGACAAATGACATTCCATTTCTCCCATCTCCTCACATCAGTAGCTCTTCCATCAATAACGAATTCCACGGAAATTACCAAACTCGCACCCCGGAGGGTGGTGTCACCATTAGTTTCTCTTCCCTAGCATCCCAGCCACCTGCCACCCGGCACAACGGATTTCACGAAGAGACGCTGTCTCCCACCCGCAACGAACCAACTAACGCCCAAAACCATCCTGCAGAAACTGAGCGCGAACAGGAGTCGTTTACGAAGCAATCAACGATGCATATTAGCTCATCCGAGAGGTTTAAACAGCCTGAGCAAACCTTCTCCTCTTCGGCTGACCAGCACCAGGCGGAAGCGGGTAATCTAAAAACTCTTGATCAAGATCAGAGTTCCTTTGGAGCTAACTTTCACCAAGCCTTCCAACCCCAGCCAGCAACCTATCGCCAACAGCAACCTCACCACACATACCAGCGTCACCACCAGCAACAATCCATTCCGCAGTTCCAACGACAACCACCTGCATCTCTTGGGTCTTCCGGCAACAACAGGGATTTGCATTCCTCCCCGCAATTTCCCATAAACTCCCACCAAGCCCCGTCAAATTACAACACGCCTGATGGCGGGAATCCTTGGAGTTTGTCTTCTTCTCCTCCAGCAGCTTCTTCCCAGTCTTCTCCCGGATCAACAAGAGACGGAGCCTCTCCCTTAAACTATTTGGGATTTAATAGAGAATCATCGGCTACTTTCACCGGACCCTACGGCTCTTCTTCATCAAACAGCATGCAGTCAGCGTCAGGATCTTCGGACCCACGCCTCGTCCGACACGGCGGAGCTACACCTGCATATGCCCTCCCGCCCAGTTCTTACCCATTCCAGTACAGCGGAACGCATTTGAGCAGGGATGGAAGTCAACAAACAGGACGCGTCTCCCTCCCACAAGCGATCGTAACTCAATTGGGCAGCTCTATTCGAAACTCCCGTGCGACAAATTTCTCGGATGCGCTTCCTGGAAGGAAGGTTGGAGGGGAGGCGGACGAGGCCTGGCTTGAGAAAGCAGAAGGCTTAGGGAAACGAGGAGAAAATCCCGGCCTAACACAGTTCCTCCAATCCCTCCAAAAGATTCACTCAATTCCCTTGGATGGTCGAGAGGAGACGGATAAGGGCAAATTGATGGAAATGACAACACCATTCTCGGGAATTCCCCCTCCTCAAACTGCCCATGAATCTCAATTGACCAAGTTTGAGAAAGAGGATCAAAGGGGTTCGGGGACAGAGGGTTTATCTTCAATTTCTCCTAATCGTCTTCCGCAATGGAACCTAAATCTTCCCACAGGTCCTCAGACCGCCATTGAAGAGAAAGTTTTGTACGAATTTCATCCGAAATTCAAGGCTCCAGAAGATCTCCAGCGAGGCTTCCGTCCAATCCTGCCCTACAGTGACGCAGATCCTGGTCCACTTCTCATGAATATGGCCCAAAATGAGTCTCCAGCAGATGGACTTTCACCACTGTCAACTCAGTTTTACGCCTACACAACTGCAGCATAAGCCTTTGTTTGTATTAGACAAGTACAAGTACAGAAGGATCCCTCCGCCGGTACCCTTATCCGAGTACCGCATCATATTCTAATTTATTTACATAAAAATCATATTCCTACATAAAATATTGCAGGCAGTGTAAGGTGTATGTACAAAGATTATTTATTAGCTTTCTGAAGAGGAGCGCAAACACTTTTTCAATACCTTTTCTGTATTCAAGGTACATGCACATGTCTTCCTCTGCAACTCTCCTAGAAACCCTCTATGAGCCAATCCGCAAGGCATTCTCACAGCATAACTTTCACCCCAACTCAGGCTCCATTGGTCCATAGTCATAGCTGTTTCTCCCTTCAGCAGTTGACAATATTTACGACTCTCCAGCCACCGGGTCTTTTACACACACTCCCAACTAGACATAGCGCATAACGGGCAACTACGAGCAAGATGTCGCAACATACCCTTATCACGCTCCCTCCCACCTAATCTCCAACCAACACCAACCCACCCTGTCTGCACTACCCGCTCTTTCAACATTCCCTCCCCCTTCCTACTTGCTTACCTGTCTACAGAATTAATACAGACTCTGGCTAATCAAAGCCATGATTTATTACTCGTCTTCCTTCGCCAGGACGGAATACACCCCGCAACGCATTTAACTGATTATATTCTCCGGAGGAGGTCATTCTCTCTCTTCCGCTCTTGCTTTACTCTTCGCTACTTCTCTGAATTTTCACTTAGTTTCGCCGTGGTTACTTAATCAAAAATATACTTTTCTCACATCAAGAACAAGACTGAAAAAGGTCAGCACGCTCTGACTGGATTGACTGGGTGCGAGTGAGCAGTAAATGTATTCCCAAAGCAGCTTTCCTCTGACTCAATCCTCGATTATTTGTTATAGTGTGTATTGCTTCCAGGAAAAATTGGATTACCCCGCGTAGGGCTGTATCAGCTTTGTCAGTAATTTTGAGACTTGTCGCACTGCTCCTGGATCCAGACGATCCTCCCTCTATTGATCACCTCTCTCATCGAATCCAACGGAGAAAGCATGATGATGTTATTTTAAAAGTACTCGAATGTCTCACATCAGAATTCGGTTTATGAATCCTTCCTCGCTATGTGTGCTTCGTACATACGTAGGTGTATAGGCGAATTGACTAAGAATGAGAATTTTCCCGCCTCTATCAGAGCTTGTAATTCTTTTACAGTTTCTCCTATTTCTCTTCCTCCCGGATTCTGAATCCGATCTGGTCTTCCATGCGTTTTCTCGGAAACTGTTGTGCCGTCCTGAACAGGCTCTCTGTATGCACCCTGTACTTGTTTTTCCCATCTCAGATTCCAATAGCGCCCCCTATGTATATCCCACAAGCCGATATTCAGAAGAGTGGGATTTTGCCATTTTGTAGCCGCCAGGAAAGTCAGTACTTATTCTTCAATTTTCTTCAGCTTTAGATTTCAACTTTTATCTATCTCATGCTAGGATTCTCGCCGTTTTCAGCCTGGCAAGTGCCAAGTAGGAGAAAGCAAGAGGAGGATGCAATGAGTTTGGATGGAGAGTTGAAGCAAGCTAGCGGATCTGCGTTCTCTTAAGTTTAACATGTCAAGTTTGTTTTATAACAGAGCAGTATTCCTCCTTATCCGTCCTCGCTCCGACAATTTCCCAGTTCTTGGCACACAACAAGACGCCTTGGAAAACAAGAGTCGTTTACTCCTGCAATTGTCGTTTATTTTCCAGAACCTTCCTCCAGGTTCCCCGATAATATTCATTTCTTAGCTGTACAACCTTTCAGTTACACACTTAGTTTTCCTGTTCTTTTCCAATTGAATTACCTTTGTTTTCTTGAAAGTGAGAGGAGAAGTTAGGGGTTTACTTTTACTTCGCAAACTTTCCCTCAATCCACGCCCACCTCACTTACTTTCACCCACCTTCCGCTACACTCCATTCCTTCTTGCACCTTACTCCTACTCCTTCTGTCTTCTTTCTCGCTATGAAACAATTACGTTCCCTCGATTGCTTCCAATCAGATTACACAAACTGAAATTTGGAAACGCGTCCGACCTTTGTTTTTCTGTCCAGAACACATACAAAAGCGGAGAAAGTTTGTGTATGTAAAAATTTCGTCTCGGAGATTTATTTGCAGCTGTTTAAAAACGTTTTAACTTTGCTGAATAAATGGGTATTTACGCATTATGTACACGTAAAATTGTGAAGTTTTAATTCTCAGTTTACTACAGGGTTTCGTGTCAGACAACGCTGTATTTTGAAGCATTTTTCTCAAACGTAACTTAGTATGTGTGTCATAATTCGGTATTCTTATTTCGAAGTTGACTCGTCCACATTGCATAGTAAATTCCTTCATCTTCCATGAGTTCTTCATGTTTCCCTGCTTCTACAATTTTACCTTCGCTGACAACTAGAATAATATCACTTTCAACTACCGAAGACAGTCGGTGAGCTATGGTGACACTTGTTCTGCCATCACTAGCAGCATCGAGCGCAGTCTGAACAATTTTCTCGCTCTGAACATCTAGAGCCGATGTTGCTTCGTCAAATATAAGAACTTTCGGCCGTCTCAGTAACGCTCGAGCAATCGCCACCCTTTGTTTTTGTCCTCCAGATAACTGGTTTCCTAGACTCCCCACTCGCGTGTCGTAACCCTGGCAATTACAAGCATAAATAACACCGTCACGGTTCGTCCTGCATCGCAATTATTCATAGCAAAGCAAGAAAAACTGATCCGTCACATCTCAATTCAAGGATGAGAGAAGATGCATGCGTATTTGATGTGGACTAATGTGGACTAGTGATAGTTACCGCAGGAAGACGACTAATGAAGTTATGAATATTAGCTTCTTTAGCAACTTCGATAATTTCCGAGTCTGGGACGTCTCGTGACGTATCTCCGTACGCAATATTTTCTCGAAGCGTGCAGTCAAACAGTGCCGGTTCTTGAGATACAATGGCAAATTGGGATCTGAGGAACTTGATGTCTAAGCTTCTGATATTTTCTCCTTCAAGCATCTGCAAAGTACATAAAAGACAAACATTGAAACAAAAGGCACGAGGAGAAGCCAATCACAATTTCAAGCAGTTTTCTATCTTACCACTTTTCCAGAATTGGGATCGTAAAAGCGCAAAAGTAGCGCAGCTGTGGTAGATTTGCCGCTACCACTATTAAAACGCCAAAAATACAGGTGAATTATATCAAATAAAACATTCCAATCATTGTTGCACACATTTCGACGAGCTCAAACAACTAATTACCTGGGTCCTACAATTGCAATTTTCTGTTTTGGCTTCGCTGTAAATGAGAACCCGTCTAAGACACGAATGTTTGGTCTGGAAGCGTAGGAGAACTTCACGTCATTCGCTTCTATCTCTCCGTTAACAGATTTCTGCAGGATTCACAAGTACATTTACATAAGTGATAAAGAAAGTCCATATACAAACCTCTGTTAATGAAAAAACAATGAATATGAGCATAACCAACCAAATCTTTTTTTCCAGGAGCAAAGCTGTCAATAGTCGGCTTTCTTTTGAAGAGTTTCAGAATCCGTACGGCCGCGATTTTCCCTTTGTCGTAATCTGGAGCAAACGCTAAAGCCGCACCTCCAGACATGGTTCCGAAAATGAGGGCCTCGGAAACCCTATTACCACAAATCCAAATATATATTGACTTTGTCTAGTATCTCCTTAACAAACAGTTAATGTAAAGCCTTACTTGAATACATCGGCAATGCTAGCACAATCAGTCTCTACAAGGTAACTGCCGAAAAAAACACTTGATGAATAAGCAAAGTATGGAACAGCATAGACAAATCCAAAAACAAGTGCCCGTATATGAGCTCGTTTCAGGTTGATTCTGCAACATAAATACGCACAATGTTGAAAGAATTCTTTTTACAATTTTGATGTGAACTGGAGTTTTTGAATTTCTCTGTAGATCTTACTTATGAGCGACTTGGAGAGTCGTGGTGTATTTTTGCAGAAAATATTCTTCTACGCCCAAGCTCGCCACTGTTCTGATGTTATTGAGTGCTTCAACGGCCACATTAGCCGCCCGTTCGATAGACTCCTTTTCAACTAAATTAGCACTTGAAAGAACACGCCCCTCGATGAACGATGAAAATAACACGAGAGGAACAAACAATGTCGTAACTGCAGCCATTTTTGGTAGAAAATAAAACGACATTGCCACAGAAAGAATCACAATCGTTAATGCTTGCGTTAATCCTACGAGACGGCTTCCGGCAGCCTGTGGCAAAAAAAGGATGTTATGATGAAAGAAACGCTTGTAGGCTACTTACAGGGTAGAATAAACAAACAGTTTACGTACGCCTTGAATACTTGTACAATCTGTTGAAAGCCTTGATGTTAACTGTCCAACGTTATTCTCCTCCTCATCAAAAAAACTCATATCTTGATACATAACAAATCGGAATAGCATCCTTCTTACTCTCAATGTTAAATTGTATTCTGCACTGTTGGCAAAATATCGCTGTAAATAGCAAAACAGAAGTTAGATTTTCAAGTCAAAATGTCAAAGTACTTAAATAATGGCAGAAATCAGCTTAGGGTTACCTGAAAAAATGACATCAACGACATTAGGCAAGCAATACCAACAAAAATAAGGGAATAAACGTTTCCCGTTTTGCGAATGAAGTCATCATCAGTACTAGAAAACAACTGTAAAAATCAGAAACATCATTTCAATTAGTACCCATTTTAATAGCTGCTGTGCAGCAAAGTTGGGATAATATGCTGTATCAAATTCATCTTTAATGTTAGACATACCGCCAAAAAATTACCAAATATCACAGAATAGAAAGGTAAGCACGCTGATTTGATTACAGTGCAGCAAGTGGAAGCTAACATCGGTCGCCATTCCGCGGCACAAATTTTAATAAAATCTCGAAATCTAAATTCCTTCTTCTGCTTTTGCTCCTGCGTATTAGCACAACAAATGAATTAAGTAAAGTGTCCCAGTAATTAATCGGCAAAGGTTTTTAAGAACTATACTCACCTCTTCGTGAATAGCTAAAGATGTTTTCGAAATCATTTGTTCAGGAGCAGAAACGGAGGCACTGGATAGACCCTTTGCGACTTCGCTACTAAAGTTGAAAAATTCTTCTACTTTTACGTTCTCGATTCCTTTTTTGCGGAGAAACTCTTGGGACTTTTGTTCAGATTTTGCAGATTGTTCTTGAGTAACAACCAAATTGTAATAAACGTCTTTTTTCGCCATGAGTTCGTCATGATTTCCAGATTCCACAACCTGCAAATTGACAGAAGATTATTGAGATTTAATTTTCTCACATTTTTGTTTTGGAAAAGATTTCGTAATAATTTACTTTTCCTTCGGAAATAACGATGACAACATCTGCAGCTCTAATTGTTGACAATCGATGCGCTATGATAATCGTTGTCCTTCCAGACTTGGCTCGGTCCAAAGCTTCTTGAACTATCGATTCACTTTGCATGTCCAGGGCTGAAGTAGCTTCGTCAAGAAGCAAAATAGGCGGATTACGGATCAGAGCTCTTGCTATTGCAATTCTCTGCTTCTCCCCTCCTGAAAGCTGGGCTCCACGCTCGCCAATTCTTGTCTCATATTTCTGTAGAGAAATCCGGTTCATGTTTAGGTCAATTCCGACGCTGTATAATGTATGAGAATCCATACACAATTCTTCAGAGTTTTTCGTTTTTGGTAAAATGTACTGGCACAAGATCTATGAATGCTGGGATTATACCTTCGGAAGACGCTGAATAAACTCGTGAGCGTAGGCTTGATAAGCGGCGTAACGCATCATGTCATCCGTGGCATTCTTAAACCCAAGCTTAATGTTTTCGGCGATAGTGCCATTGAAAAGCACTGGCTCTTGAGAGACGACACCTATTTGTGACCTCAACCATTGAACGTTCATCGTTTTGATATCAACTCCATCAATGCTCACCCAGCCTGAGATTGGGTCATAAAAACGTTGAATAAGCTGAACGCACGTTGACTTTCCTGATCCGCTTGTTCCAACAATAGCGACTGTAGTTTTGGGCTTTATCAGCAGTGATACGTTTTGAAGGATCTGAAAAATGCAAAATATTTGTTGAACTGTATGTTACGTGCCACGGCATAATTGCGTTTCATCCTGGCTTACTGGAACTTGAGGGCGTGTTGGATAAGAGAAGTTAACGTCGTGGAATTCGATTGTACCGACGATTCGTTTAACTGGTTTAACACCACTGGAAGCCATATTGTCTATCTCGGGGACCCTTAAAGATAATCAAAATTGGATATATTCAGTTTCCTTTATGTGCCCAAATATACGGGCATTGAGCATGGTTACATCGATGGGATTCATGAAAGAGTACAGACCTCTGAAAAATTGGGAAGATGTCTCGTGCAGCGCCCTTCCCTGCTCCAAACGCTTCAAAATATTCCGAAGTAGACCCTAACGACCAAGAGCCGATAATTAGGCCAAAAAGTACCTGAAACATGTAATTATTTCAGCTCCATGCTTTGGTGTATAGCATTGCTCATGTCTCCAACTTTCATGTTACTTACGATGACTAGAGTATCTGGACCATAATCAGTGTTGCCTTCTTGGCGGCTCTGCAAAACCAGGTAAGTTCCATACCAAAATGCGAGAGCATAATTGACGAAGTAAATAAGCCATCCCGACCCGTTTCCAATTCCTAGAAGGATTCCTTTTTTTACTGAAGTTTTTTTGGCGTCAGCCAATTTTGTTTCATATTTGGCAATCCCTTTTTCTTGACCATTGAACGCAGCAACCGTTCTGATATTGGTAAAAACTTCTTCGGCAATAGCTCCAGCCTGAGAATAAGATTCTTGTTCCGTAGCAGTGATTTTCGCAGAAATATATCCTTGACCAATAACTACAAGAACGATAACTGGTACTAAGGAACTCATAACAAGGCTGAGTTTCCATCCGTAGTAAAACGAAGTGGCAGCCAGTAAAGCAAATGTCGTAAAGGAAAAAATCGTCATCGGAACTTTTTCGCTCAAAGCTGTCTGTATTTTGAGCATATCCCTGTAGAGATCATGCAGTCAAAATACATTATATTACAATACGTAGGGCAGACATAAAGATTAGAGTCTATGAAATGTCTAACTCACTCGACAATCTTGATAGAAAAATTTCGCTTGCTGGATTCATCAAACCATCCAATATTTTGACGAAGTAATGATCTGAAATAATTCTGTCTCAAGCGATAGACCTAAAACATTAGAAAACGCAAACGAGACACCGATGTTATTCGTTCATGGCTGCTATGTGGGATATTTACGCTTCTATCAGAGAATGAATTCATGATTCACTTACCTGGTTTTCAGCCACAATATTAAAGCACACAACCATGCCATAACCAAGTATAAATTGAGTAGCTCCTAAAACACCCTGGAATTCCATGTACAAGTAAACTTCCTTCATGAAATCCGTTGTCACATTGGAACTAGGATGTGGGCACGTTTGGTTCGCCAACTCTTGTCCTTTATCTATCTGTCAAAAAACAAAGTAGCTCAAAATTCAGAAATACCACTAGAGACGAGAATCCATCATGAAAATGTAATCAAGCAAATCTTCAAACTAATTCGTACTCACCATGGCTTTAGTGAATCGACCGAAAGCCATGTTGCTGATAGGGTTAAGAAATCCGCAAGCGAAAGCAAACAGGCACCCTGCTACCATCATTATTATATCCTTACATCCCGCGTATCTGTACTGTAGAATAAAACCGTATATTATTCACACTTTTTGTTCCTCGTAAAAAAATTACAGCATCAGCGAAATTGACCTACCAATTTATAAAAGGGTACGGATGGGTTCTTTTTCTCTGGTGTAGGTTCTACTCTGGCATTATCAATTACAGAGAAATCTCGATCATCTCCACCGGACTGATCTTGCGAGACTGCTTCCGAAACAGCTTCAGGAATATAATTGGGGTTCTCGAATCCTAGTAATAAAAATATCCAAGTTCTGACTGTTTAATGCGCGGCTATCAAGACTTTTGAACAGCATGTGATTCATTTAAAGACATACCCTTGACTTCAGTGGCAGATCCATCCTGAGAAGTGCGCACGCCATCACCGGAAACACTGGTGTTAGACAAGTGGGCGCGACTGTCAGGCGTCCCCTGTCCACCACCATGAGCAGGCAGCATCGGCCTGTTCGACGAAACAGTAAGAGCATTTTGTTGTGCGATGATATTATACAATACCTTAGAGAACATTTTCTACGTAATCAAAACTAAATCCTCGCATAGTTAGCTGTCTAACAGCCACTAATGCCTAACGCAACTAAATTAAGAATATACGAAAATAACAGTCATCTTCTTAATATTTAAGTCCCATAAACGTTTTACAATAAAACGGCTAAATCGTGCTGTATAATATGGCCTTCATTTTGACAAAATCCGGTAATCCCGCCATCCTCTTAGAGGACAAAACAAACCACATCTATATGTTCACACAATGAGTTCTTCCGTTGCTATGTACAGAAACTATATAAATTTTACTTTTACCAAGTACGAGTTTTTACTTACTCTGTTTCGCCATCCAGCTCACCGGTAAGTATTCCTGGTGACATGGCTGCCTAACCACGTTATAGCGGACAGTTTCAATGCGGGTTTCCAATGCCCTTGACCAGGAGGTTTGCTGCTGTCGCACTAAAATTTATCCGCAGTCCTCCCGTCACGGAGAATTTTTGCGATTTCTTGTACCGCTTATCCTTCGGCTGTTTTGTCCCGGGTTGCGAATTCTGAAGGAAAGGATATCACCTTCCGTCGGTTCTCCACTTCATTGACGGACTTTTGCAATCTTAAGCCGAGGTTTTTCTAGGGGTAAAGTGAGCTAAATCTTAAATTTCTTGATTTCCACAAACAAAACGGGATTGTGACAGAATAGAATACTGTGCTAATGCCTTGAAGAGTTTACTAAAACTGATTGACTCATGCTTAAGATCACTTACCCGTTCAAGAAACTAGCTTTAATGAAAACGACTCTCACTTATTTTAGTTTATGAATGTTTTACATGCGAAGCTCAAAGTGTAACTAACCCCTTGTTTGTTTCTTCATCCAGGAGAGTCTGGTTTCTCTGCTTCATTCGTTCATGGAATATTTTAGTCCGAATGGATAGTCCATGCATACATGATTACAACTAAAGCTGTTTATAGGAATTAATTACCAGTGCTCCCAGGTCGAGATGCGGATGGATTTGACATACACTTTGTATGGAGTTTCCCTTCATAATATTCAGCGTCGAATGAAAGTAATAGGGACACGGGAGGAAATCCCTATCTATACTTTCCATTCATTCTAGGCCTGTTGAGATAAGAAAATATTATAAAAACGTTTTCCTTTAACTGGATCATTTCAGCAATGGAATAAGTCATTAAAAGAAATCAAACGGATACTCACCCGACGACCCGCCGAGCTTCACTGGTCTGGAGGCTGTAAAACGTTTCATCCCCAATGCCTCTAGCACCTTTCTTTCTCAAAAGGTTAATGCAATGCAACTGTGGGATGAGGATGAGAGCACGAAATGGGACTGAACTTCAATTTTGCGAGCTGTTTGCATTAATATTTTTTCATTTTTACACGCCATTACTGGAGGTTAATGAGGAAAATTATGCTGCTTTTTCTAGCGGATACCGGAAAAATCTGTAATCATGTATATTAGATGCCGCAATAATGATATGCTTGTAATTCAAATTACGGATATCTTCACTGAAGACCGTGCATGGTACTACGAGCGGAACAAGTCGTAGAAAATCCGATGAACTTGTTCTGCGAGCCACGTGTTATTGTGGTAAAGTTAATTAAACTGAAAGTGAAAGGCTTTGAGGGCTTTTAAATCCAGTAGTAAATTTGTAGTTTCGGAAGAGGAAAAACTCGAAATTAAATTATAAAGACTGATTGAACCGCTTCCAGAACGACACATACAGCTGGACTAGGTGCAAAAGAAATGTGATAGTTTCAAAGTTTGCCAGATATTTCATTTGATAATAATTTCTTTTTTAAAATTTGGCAATTACATAGGCGATTTCAGGTTCGATTCGTACAAAGTTTAAGTAAAGGTAGTCTCGGATTAAAAAGAAGGAATCTACACTTATTCATTTCATTAAATTATGCAAATTGCTGGTCTATCCTGTGTAAAAATAATGATTACGAAGTTATTCTCCAACATCTGGGGATACGTACTTTTTACTGTACATTCTATTGCGCCACACGTTATTTGCTTTCCAAAGCGTCGCGTGACATCTGTCATAAATTTTTCACCCTTTCCTTTACACTTTCAAACTGGTTCAAGGGGTTCTTCAGAGATGACTAAAACATTCCTGTAATACACGCTGAAAACGATTAGCCCCTTATGATAAGTAGTAGTTGCCTTTTGGCTGCTGGAGTCAGAGATACCGGAAATTGTGACACCGAGGCTGGCAAGGCAGAAATAGCATAGGTAGTAGGGAGAGATTGAAACTGCTTAAAAAGTTGCCCTTCAAAGTTCTCGTGCCCGCAAGGTAAGAGACTAAAATGATTATGTGACTGGATCAGATATTATAGCATTTGCTCAGATAATTTTTCGTTGGGCGCGCAATATGGAAAACATGGATATTATCGATTTAGGAACTTAGACTAGCTGTATACTTCTATTATCACGCGTTATTTGATGGAGATATTAGTTAAACATATTATCCCAGCTGAAAACTGTTGCGAATAGCCGGCGAAATAGGAGCCCTGTTATGGCACATACTATTGCACCTACCGCTATCCCATACATACGTGATTGGTGTATATCTTGACCGTCGTCATCACTGAAGAGCATATTGCCGTTTTGAGGATCAAAGTTATGAATCATGTGGGGAGCCGTATCCAAATCGCCTGCACTTTGATCTGCACCTACTGGAGGTGGTGTTGGTGTTACGTTCTCTGGATTGTGCGGCATACGGAAGACTCTTTGCGCGGATGCTGAAGAAACAACTCCAACTTGGCCGGCAGGCACCTTCTAAATAAACCAATAAAACCAAGTTAAGCCGAGCAATGGCTATATAATAAATTACAATAAAGTCAACATCCCTCTATACTGTATGTAGTGATAAGTGTTTGAAAACTGAGAAATAAACAAAACCCACATATTTGATTTTCTCAATCGCAGGCCCGCATGTCGGACATTCGTACGTTAATGACTTCCTGGCAAGACTTTTTCTGATATCAGAGGGATACTCCAAGGAGCCGATCGCACCCGGTGTAGATGTGCTCATGAAACTTATCAATGCGACTAAAGCAGTTCTAATAGACCAGGATGGGCGCCATGTTTCAGGATGATAAGACGATATGGAGAGACATATTTTTACACCGGTTTCGAATCTTCCGTTTGGCTGCATTGAAGAACACAGGTTATGCATATCACATTTATCTTACGAGTTCAAATTCGGTATAATCTTTGAATACTTACTGTGAGCATTATTATAGACGGCGGTTTCATGGGATACTCTGGGGGTAATATAATTCGACCATGATAGATACCCTGCTCAAAATCAGTCTCAGGAGCTCCCCTAATTGTGAAATGCCATTCGAACAGATTATCTTCCAAGGGCTGAGCCCAAAACTCTGAATTCGGTTCTGATAGCTCCATTGCTTCACGTAATAACCTCTTCACAGCTGAAATTCAATGACCATGTATATTAAAAGCAGTCATTATTGGTGCTATAAACATTAGGAAATCACTTTTGCTTTTGCAACTTTTGCGCATAGGCAAATATACCTGGGCTTCTTAAATTATACTGCTTATTAACATCCGGAGGTAGCGATGTGTTTTCCATTTTCGTCAACCTACCATCAAACATGAAAATTAGTTTACACAATCATAAGCATGCATTCCGATTTATAATTACAGCTGCCATTTTTTTTCTCAGCTTTTTTAGTTTCCATAAATTAATTAAATACGCACCTATAATAATACTTCAGAGATCAAATGTAGCAATGCGAACGAAACAGTACTCTCGATAAACTTGAAAAGAATGATGACGAGTAAACCCGAAACGAATGGTCAAGTCATTTATCTCAATAGCATTCGTATAGTATTGCTTTTCCACCTAGAAAACAAATATTACGAAAATTCTAGCAATCTCGCTTAAGCTTCTACGGAATTTTATTTATAATTTATAAGTGATTATGAACTACGAGCAATAATGATAAAACTTACTTACCTTAGTATCGTATACTTCTCGATCTATGATCTAAGCGAGATATTTGAGATCGCAATAAATCTACTTGTTGGTACTTTATCGAGTTTACAATTGAAGTTTGGAATAGTCAAACCGAAGAAGGGGTGGGTACATCCGCTGCCGCTGAGGAATGTATTCAGTTAAAAATTAAAAATTACCGTAGCCACCGGCTAAATAGACAAATCTACTACTAGCTTTCCGTCTTAATTTTACAGGTTGATTTCTCGGAGTGTTTTAGGATGATGATGTCTTATAAATATATACTTTCTTTGATTTGAATCTTTAACAGAAGCATAGGGTAGCTCAATGAACACTACGACCTACACAGTATCACTGGTGGTTTGCGGTAGTTAATCTACGTAAAAGACTAATAGCGTATTAATCTACGTACGATAACCTTCAGCTGTGCTATTTATTCTCGCAATATGATAATTTCGTGCAGTCCTCATATAACTTTTTACACGCATCTACATACTTGTTTTCATTTTTGAACTGGCCCGCCTTTCACCCATTGAAATGAGTTCAAGTGCGTACTTCAACTTCTTGATGGAATGCACAATGTTGACATACTGAAATAACAAAAGAATAAAATTATTAAATCAAATTAATTTTGCACAGCATTAGACGTTCCGCCATAAACGTTTCTAACCATGTCAACAGTGTGCTCCACTATGAGTTAAAAAGCTGTTTTGAATATGAATCCAACTAGGATTTTATTGATCCTTGCACAGCAACGGGAAAAATAATCAGGAATCAGTTGGGTTACTTCGTATTACAGTTGTAGGAAAAAGATTTTATTTTTCATGATTATAATCGTCTTCATGTAAAAATAATGATGAAGATGTGCCAAAAGTTAAATATCGACACACATACACCGGACCATTATTTTGAGCTTTCATGATTATTGGCTAGCTAAGGTTAGTTTCGTTTGAAAACAAAAACGTTGATTCACAAGTATTACAAGCCCTTGCCCGATACAAGGGATTCTAACAATTGTAGGGTAAGTTAACAGCGAAAGTGCACAAGTTTTGCCAGAAGGAAGCGGAACACATACAAAGGCATATTGCCACCTGAGCTGCACCCTCAGTCTTTGATGCGAATGAATGAAGAAAATACTAAAATTACTAGCTGGCCAACTAACATACATTACGTGTTGACGATCATACAATATTAGAGTCTAGAAGAGTAACAACTTGTCCTTAATGCAAGCATATAATTTAGGACTTTTGTAACAGGATAAATGACAAGGAGCTACTAACTAAGGCACCCGATTATAAATCAGCGTCTAGATTTAGAGAGCGCGGTAGGATTGCACAGCAGCAGGTCATAAATCCAACTTTTCAACAAGAAACAACAATCGAATGAATGCCTCTATTCAAGATTAGTTCTGCAGGGGATCTAAAGCACTAAAATATTGTGGAGCAGTGTAAAACTCCGTTCGATACTGGCCGTTTTGCATGGGCATATCCAGGATTTCGTCGTGCTGTTGCGGGAGGGTTATGGTGTGCACAATGTCACCTTGGGAATTACTTTGATACGACGTGACCGGCTCGTCACCCGTAGACATGTAGTTTGCGTGGGCTGCCTCAAATATAATTTCTTGTTTCTGTTGATGATTCTGCGTATCCATCAGAGTTACAGGTAAGTTTGAATCTACTGATTTTGTTTGAGGACTTTCCATGTGTATATCAACAATTGTCGTGGTGGCTTGGTTTGCACGGTTCCCTTCGGGCATAATATTCTCACTCATGCCGGTATTTCCACGTACAATGACACTGCCACTGGGGTGCAGTGCTGCCGTGCTATTTTGCGAACTAGGAGTGTTATTAGGATTTGATTTTGGTATTTTCTTCTTACGGGACTTCTTGGACACACTTGCATCCGGCGGCTTTGGAAGACCATTGTCATTCTTTTTGTGTATTTTCATATGCTTGTACAGATTGGACTTGACTCGGATTTCCCGACCGCAAATAGGGCACTGATGAGGCTTTTCCCCAGTGTGGATTGTCCCGTGCTCCTAATAGGGATACAAAACCAATTTTAAATTGAACCCTATAGGCGATGTTAGCAAGTTCAGCTACCTAGAAAACTCTGATATTATTAATAGTGCACATCCAGCCAAGTGGGTAACTTACCTCAAGAGCCTTTTTCTTTTTAAAAGCTTTTCCACATATTTCACATATAAAATCTCTGGCAGTTTGATGAACGACTTTGTGCCCCTTAAGAGCCGAATAGGTGTAGTATTCTTTCAAGCATACCTCGCATTTGTAATCTTTTCTCCCTTCATGACGACGAACATGGCCACGTAAGGAACTGGCACTCTTAAATCTATAAAGAGACAGGAAATTGAAAGTTAGTCTGAAGTTATGGCACTTTTGAATGCCACAAACCATTTTGTACACAATCTTGAACTTACGCTTCATTACAGATGGGACAAACATGGTTTTTTAAGTTGTAATGCACAACATCTCTATGAGATACCAAAGCCCCTTTCATTTTAAATGTGGCATCACATCTGTCACACTTCCAAGGTCTATCGTCGTTATGGGTAGCTAAGTGAGATTTGAGATTCCATTGTGCGATTCTGCAAGAATTTGAACAATCATTACGTATTCAATACAGCAAATAGAGTAACATACTCTGGACTGGATTCACTTGATATGTGAAATTCATACTTCTTTTTGCATGTTTGACACTTGATCATGTACTTCTTCTTTTCATTTTCAGGCAAGTGTCGGAGTAGGTGGAGGTCAAGGCTCATCTTGTTTGCTAATACTTTCCCGCATTTGTCGCACTTAACTTGACGATTTTTGTGGACTGCATGACGATGCTGTCCTAAGGCTCGTTTCGTTGGGAATCGTTTACTGCAGTCATCGCATCTGAAAAAAATTAAAGAGTACATAAATATTTGTTAAATGTTACATTCACTGAATTAAGAGTTGAAACCAGTTGGAACTCACTGATTAAAGTAGAAGTGAGAGATCCAATGAGGATAGTAGTCTTCGGTGGAGGCAGTCATATCTTTTTCTGGAAAAGTTTGTCCGCATATGTCGCACGGATAAAGTATCGGATGTTCGTTATGATAAGTTTGCATATGCATCGTATAACCTTTTTTCCCATCTAGAGAGAGGATTGATAGCAATTAGTGATTCGTAAAGAACCAATCAAATCAAATGAAAATCCAAAAACCAAATCATAATGAGCAAAAAAACTTACTCGGAATCAGAATTTCACATTTGATACAGAAGAGATGCGATAATTTTTCCCGACTGGTTAGGAACCTTTCAAGCTCCTTTGATTTTTCCGACTTCACTGAATTGGAATGAAATAAATGATCACAGAAATAATCCCAGTCTTTTTCTGTTAAATGACGTCTTGCATAATGAGCGTGAGTAGCTGCCTGAAAGACTTCTTTCACTGCAAAACAAAACATGTTGTGCCATTGCGATTGTTTGATTTACCAAAATATTACCAACTGTCATGTCTTTTATACTTCATACCTTTCCCCATCTTTTTATAATTACGATACACTCTCGCTTCGAAAGCTTCAAAAAGAACAGCGTCACTTGTGACTTTACTAATATCCTGATTATCAGCCGTTTCATGTCGCCTCGCAATTGCACCGTGGAAAATAAACCATCGCTGTAAGTGATCCATACATTCCATACACATTCCTTCAGGTGGCCCTTGGGAATCCTACAAAAGTCAAGTCAAGCTATAAGCACTAACTCATTTTAGGTGAAAATTAAAATAATTTAAAATGGGGCTTACGATTTGCTTCTTCACAGTTATCTTTAAATGAGAAACCAAAGGTTCAATATGATGCATAAGCTGATTTTGAGAATCGTACACATCTTGGGTAAATTTTCGAATCCGAAGGCACACTACACATTTTCTTTTGGTTATCAAACTTCCATTTTCGTCATAGTCACTATCACTCAGAGCCTCGTCTCTATGAGATTGATTTTTAGATGCCGGTGCAGCTTTTTTACTCACAACCTTCCCATTAGTTTGCGGCCTTGGAGGTACACTTTGAGCATTTGCTTCTTCCTGGAAGTTTTGCTCAACCGAGTTAACAGTTACCATACTCGTTATCACAGAAGATTTCTCATTATTACTGTCATGACTAAAACTGTTCGAAAATTCGTGTTCAGTCATTTCAATTTCTCTCGAATGACTCGGAGCAAGTCTTATATAGGTAGTTGTATTTTGATCCGACTTATGTTCTGACGACATCAACATTGCATCCGATTGCGCTTGCTCATTTTTAATTTGAGAAATCATTTTTGGCACGTCCGAAGTCGTGACAATTATTTTTCCATCGCTTATGATTGAATCGTGCTGACTCAATATTTCATGGTGACTATCGCTCAAACCGTTGATGGGAAGAGACATGGTAACCATTCCGTTGGCGTCCGCGGTCAAATGGTGTGTTTCGCCTGATCCTAATCCATTCACAGAATGACTTAGGACTACCTGTGAATTCCAAGAGATTGAAACAATGTAATGAATTTCGAATATGCGTGAACAATATATATATATATATATATATACACGTTATATGTCGTCTCAATTTTGATCCAACACTTACTATTTGATTATTTTCATGGCTAAGCGAGGACGGATGCAGTTGAAGCGTCTGAATTGAACCAACATGAGGTGAATGATGAATAGTCCCGTTTTGATCCAAGAGTATTTCCACCAGTTGCGTTGGGGCTGCTCGTAACTGAATCGTATGCGTTACAGGCTCATGCCCGTTTGAAGTCATAGTTTCCATTGGGATAACAGAACCGGATGATAGTGTACCTCCAGAATCCTCTCTTTCAACAATGTGACCATCGGCAGAAATCTGGTCTGCCCGGATTAATTGCACTTGTTGTAGGTGTCCCTGACTATTTCTCTGAATAATTGTACGTTGCTGCTGATGACCGCCATCCACCTGCTCGTAAGCGAAAGGTTTTACATCACCGTTTACTCGAATCATCTTGTTACCCTACAACAAAAAGTGAAAACATTACAATTTTGCTAGATTCCAACGGCAGTAATGCCGTAAAGGTACTATGGATCAATTATATAGAAGTATAATAAAAAAATGCATAGTTACCACAAAACTAGTAATAAGCTGCCAGTCAAAAATCACCAAATTTTATATTCTAAAATATTTTTATACATGATGAAGCGTACAATTCCGAGTTTTGGTTTATTATCCTATGAAGAAGTAGTCAAATTACTACATATTGCTCTTGAAGATAAATCTAACTGGGCAAAGAGATTCTGTAGTAAAATTCAAGAAAAAAGTTCACAAAATTCCTTAAGACTTTCATCCCGCTCACATTGTTCTCAAGGATTTTCTTCTCGCCGAAATTTCCCCACGTTTTCTTGACCAAGTATTTTTAAATCCATTTTAAGAACTTACTATCCCAGAACACTCTATCCCTGCTGAATTAAATGTTTCGATCAGCATGTAATATTCAAAAGAGCTCAGTAATTACCAACTGGCATTGCACGAAAACAGATTAAAATGTTAATTATCCCGGAAAACAATTCTAATAGCTAATATTATGTATTCCAAAGCAGAATGTCTCCTAGGGATTTTTTCTCCTGCCGTAAACACCAAGTTAATGCAATGCAGAGGATTCTAAAACCGCTTTCTCGCCCACCAGCACCGCTGCTAATTTCAATGGAACAGATCTGGTTCTGAGCATTAGCCCGTGTACTCGCAAGCAAGAGCGGGCTCGCGGACTTGCTACCCTGAAGCTGTATCAGGGCCAACAGCCCATAAACATATTATTTTATATGCAGTAGAGTGTTAGAGCGGTTGGGACAGAAAAGCGCGCCTTTCCTTTATTTTGAAGTCATTTTCCTTGAGGCTATTTAGGAACCCTTTAGTATACAGGTGGAGTATATCAATCCATTCTCTTGTTTGATTCACAGGACATATATCGTTAGCATGCATTGTTTTGAATGCATGTGTTGAAGATAAACGAAAGAGGTCAGACAATAGGTCATCCCCTCCGTTTAAGAGGCATGGTTTCTACGCCCATGGCAGTGATGAGGGATGACCTCATGGGTCATCACCGGAGGATCGTTTATTACAAAGGGTTGCAACTAAATGAGGAAGAAGTCGCAACAAAACTGTGCTTTTCTTTGTGCAGGATCGGGATGACAAACAGCATGAAACTTTATATTTTCCTTCTTACAAAGGCTTGCATTACTACAGCAGTTAAGTAGCAAGTTAGTAACATACTACGCACTGTACTGTGGCTGCATACTATTACCTGTTTATACAACAGGCTGTGGGTGATCACAATTAGGTAGATAATAACAGCGAAGCAGTTTAAGAGGGGTTTTCGGCAATTCCAGATTTGGACGAACTTTAATTTGGAATATATTTGTTCAAAATCACGAAGTAATAAGCAAGGCCCATTAGCTCAGTTGGTTAGAGCGTCGTGCTAATAACGCGAAGGCCGCGGGTTCGATCCCCCCATGGGCCACTAATTTTGCAAAAGTTTGCTGAAGCTAGTCCTCCTAACTTATTTAAATTGACCTGCAAATATTATTTTAAAGCAAAATAATATCATAGCTATGATCTTCGAAAATCAGTCTCCTTCCGCTACTCAAAACACCAAGAGCAGCCAAAAATTATATACGCGGGGATCTCCATGACAAATTGTCTTTCATGGAATCACATTCTGGCAAAATCTGAAGCAGGGCAGGGCCGCACAACAATTGATGTGAATTGATGACAAATATACACTTAAAGTTTCAGGTACATAAACTGGATCACAACTCAGAACGAATTTAATAAACTGAACACAATATGCGGAACGTCTCGATTTATATGCATGCTGCTACCGCCGCTTGTCATAAATCCAAAAACTTTGAGCTGTCTTTTCGCTCCAATGGTACAATCAAGTGTTACATTTTTTCCCTACGCCTTGGGCTTTTTTCTTGTGGGAACCCGTTCCAAAAGTCCCATAATATATGAAGCAAACCCATGACACTGGATTCCAATCCTGATGATAAAACGTAATTCAGCTCACCGCATAATGTAACTTAAGTTTTTTAAAAACTGCTACTTAAAATTGAAAAGTAAGTTTAGGGATCACTTTAAATTTAAAGTGATTTAAATTTTGATTTTTACTGCACAAGCTGTTAAATAACACTGTTTTTCTAGGCGACATTTGCGAGCATGCTGTCGGCATATACTTTTCCATGTGTGCTGACTACGTACGTACTACATATACTTTATTCAGTTTTAATAAAATTGTAAAAGGCTTACAGCATTATAGCTGAAGTAAATTGTAAAAGTTAAAACAATAGCAAAGGGGAATAATTGGGCGTTATAAAGGCAAAAATCTTGATACATTTCATCAGGTATAGTCATCTCCAATCCTGGTCACATTCTTGGTATTGCATGTCTAAGCGGAAACCATCTTTTTTGCAGGTGTAAAGCACATTTACAAGCCCACTACTTACCGCCACTGCATGCAGTTTCTTTAAAAAGACAAAGAGAAGGGGTTGTTCAGGAGTTGAGTTGTAGGTTTACATTTGAAAAATTAGCTGTAGCTATGACAAAGATGAACGTTTTTGCGTACAGCAGCAGCAGCTCCCTTGCTTGTTCCTTGGGAAGCCTTGCTTATTTTTCGAAGGTATTAAAAGCTGGATTGCCAAAATGGAAAAAGAAGCGAGACTCGTTACAGAGTTGTTTGTATTTGAGAAGTTCGTGAAAGGCAGATTAAATGATGCTTTGTTATTGGCGATTCCTATTTGAGCTAGAATTAAGAGTCATAGCTTAACTTGACCACAATGAGAAGCTTTTTGTGCTCAGAGAGCATTACAGTATTAATGCAGGATTCACACCAACATCCCCCTGCTCTGCAGTAATCCAAGTTGCGAATTTTTGCGGAGCACGCGAGGGAGGAAGAGAGAGGATAGTGATGACTTGAGGATGTTGCAGATTTCTTTGATGATATGGATGGATCCATCTGATGGATGGAAATGACTCGGGCTTTGACAGTTCAGGAAAGAGGGAGTTTGAGAAGCGTTATGCGCTTCGTCCAACCGTTTCAATAAGGACCATAACACGTACATTAACTAATGACAACAAAGCACCTCTTTTACGCTTGCTTTCTCTTGTATGCTGGCAAGTAAGCGTGCTTAAGCGTTTGTGTAAAGGCTAAATGATTTCTTCTGACAGAATATATCTGACCAAAAGTTTAGCAGCGTCAATAATACAAAAGCATCAAGCTAGCGTGATACTCCCAGTCTGAGAGCCAGTGGTCACGGAGGGAAAGATCTGAATTTCAATGACTTGACCTATTTTGGATTGCCATCCGATTTTAGCCTCTTGTGCTCTTGACCTCCCACACAAATAGCCATCCCCATTTAGGTGACAAACTTTTTCATATGATGAGTGAGATTGAGAGCAAATAAAGAGAAGGAGGTAGCACTTGGGATTATTCAATTCAAACTATGAGTCGCTTCTTCTTCATCTCTACATATTTTCTGCTAAAGACCAAGTCACGGCGTGACCAACCAGTCTTGGAGGGAGGTTTAGGGTAATGCAATAGGTAAGTTAGAAGATCTAGAGGGAGTTGGTGCGTGTAGCGTTTGTGAAAGATTCCTGAAAGAAATATGTAACCTACATGTTCGGTTTCCTCATTGAATCCGGGTAATGTAGCCCGGGCCCCAACATGTTCAAGCCTCATGAGACTTGATGGGTTTCTGATGTAGAAACTCGGCCAAGCGGATCAACAACTCTTGGTTCCTGGATGAATTGAGGTTTTGAGGTGCTCCTGGAATAAGATTTCTTATTTTTAAACATTCATATGTATCCACCTTCTCTTCTTCGTACTTTACAGCTCTCTTTATCTCTCAAAAATTTCAACAGCCCCTCAATTTGCTTTGGGCATTCTACGGATTTCTTAAATCGAGTTATCCAGAAAATTGTAGCAACTTGTAGGTCGTGGTTGATTGGAAACGAAGATTATTTTGAAACCCTTTCGGATTGACGGGAAGGTTTAAATCAGATATTAACCAGAAACCAGAATGCGCATCGCCTTCTATTCAGAATCTATTTTAAGTGCATGTAGTAAACTCTTACTTTTAACATGGATTCCATTAGTATTTAGGGTTTCGCATCAAACTAAAGGAAGGTGGAATGAGGTGAAGCTTGATTGAGGAAGAAGACTGCTCCTCCGTATACTGTTGTCAGGTCAGGAGACCTAGGTAGTAGTAATAATACGTGTCTAGAACGAGGGGTGGACGCGGTGGATTTTGTGGATAACAATTCCAGGAGGGGCGTTTACTGTAGGGAAACTTACATGTTAGTGAAGAGAGCTTTAGTTTTAATATAAAAGGCGACCGTTTGATTTTGTTTATTATAGTACTACGAGAATGTAAATATATCGATGGAATTTGAGGTAAATTAGGGCGAAAAAGCAGAAAATCCTAGGTAGCGGTACTCGATGGATTGAATGGAATTGTATTTAAAAACGTGAAAGGATTTCATTCTATTTCACCTTATCTTATGGACTTATGTCCACTCCCTCCTTTGCGAGGGTGGCAGTGTTGGGACAGAGGATTACTTTTGATTTCGTTCCTCTTTTGCCTAAAGGTATTTAGAGGCTAGGTCAGGCCGGCTTTGTTAATTTGTCCCAAGAGTTGTCACAGGTGAGCGGAGGAGGGTATTGAGAGTTGAAGAAGTGACACAGTTTCCATAATTTCCGTTTCTTCTTCATCTCATGCTCTTCCCGAAGAGGTTTCATTTCTTCTGGGGATTTCGTCAAAGAAAGACATTACTCAGAAGTGGACTCGACAGATTTAGACAGAGAGAAAGTATTCCCCTTCCGATCAAAGAAAACCAAGAGAGAGGAGAAGAGGGTTGAATAAGTGGAAAGAAAAAGGAATTCTGGCTATCTATCAAGAGCTGTTGACAAGTTTTTCATTCTCTACTTCCGACCGCGTCATACTAGTATATATATAAACAATTTTAGTCAAGGTTTGCTACGTGAGAGAGAAGGACGTGAAGTGACTCGTGTAATAATAGTTGCTAGGAAGGACTTGGCCTGCGGACTCTGTTAAACGGGCAATCGTTCCCCTCCCCTTAACAATCTTGACTTTTTCCCATAGATGTGAGTGTGAGAAAGCGAGGGAAAGTTTATGAGATGGGATGACAGGAGGAATTGATTGTCAACTATTGCTCCGAGCCTAAGGAACCGTTGTAACGGGAGCGTGAAAAAAGAGAATCATTTCACTCGGAGTCCCCAACGGAAATAACTACACTAAGCCTTTTGACCTCCACTGGATTTGATCATTTAGTTGCTGAAACTACGTTGAAAGAGTGGTGGGAAAAGAAGTGTTCATTTAAGGCTTCCCGGTCAGTCCATCAGCGGATGAGAGGGTCTTACTACTACAGTACTGTGTTGAACAGGTTGCTCAAGTGCATCAAAGAGCTGAACGTATAGATCAGAATATTATAAACTTTTTTATACCTCCACAAAAGCGGTCGTTTTGTATTCACTCCCGTTTTGCCTTGACAAAATCCGCCAAAGTTAACTCCTTCTGGAACTTTTTAAGGAGATGAGATTTGTCACTCTTCCTCAAGAGTTGACGTCTCTTGTCTGTGCGTGAGCGTGAAACTCTCCAGGAGTTATAGCAAGATGTCGCTAAGATCGCTGAGATCGCTCTTATCCGCTACTTCAGCTCCTTCCGTTAGCGTAGCGGCGCTCCTACTCCTTATCCTCCTTCAGGATGAGGGATGCTTCTGCCGAGAACTTGGCCCTCATTCCCGTCCGCCAATTACCATCAATGCCATGAATTGTCCCTGCGTTCAGAGGGACGAATGTCCAAGGGTTTACGGAGAAAGCGCAGTGGATATTCGGGAACTAGGATTCCTGGAACCATGTACGGAATTTGGAACTGTTCGCTGTTGCGGCGTTGCGGTAAGCTTAAGTTAATCTTTTCCTTGGTCCATGAAGAATATCCTGGGGAAGAAATAATTATGCTTTGCTCGAAATTTACGCGTCTTGTGCTAATTCAGAATTAAGAGAGCAAACCCCTGATGAGTTGAAGGCACGGGACATGATTCATGTGTAACATGGCG
Source organism: Sminthurides aquaticus (assembly GCA_906901655.1). Taxonomy (NCBI): domain Eukaryota; kingdom Metazoa; phylum Arthropoda; class Collembola; order Symphypleona; family Sminthurididae; genus Sminthurides; species Sminthurides aquaticus. The sequence goes on from CAJQTT010000001.1 coordinate 4,658,851, forward strand.
GGAAAGTTATTTCCGGACAGCCTTGTGCAATTAAAACTTGAATTCATGTATGCGGGAAGAAGATATATAATTCATCTTCCCAGATTCTTCACATTCCCTTAAGCTTTCCCAATCTTTCTTACCCTCGAACCAACTTTGTTTGTGTGGGAAGGCGTGTGTTGGAGAAGCATACAGCAGAATGGAACATGGTTGTTTAATAAGCTGCCAGGGTATTAAAGCTGGGAGACAGGAGAAAGATATTTGCAAAGTTATAACAGGATTTGTATGAATTGTGGGAAGTGAAAAGAGGTAGATATTGACAGGATTTGTAGGATGTGATTGCCATATCAGGGCAGTGAGCCCGAAGTATATATTTGAAACAGGGTCGGATGCGTACGTAAAAGCGCATGCTATTGAAGTGTTGACTAAATAAAGAAAGATTATGGAGAGAAAGCAGGCGGATGCGAAGCGGGTTTTGCAACGGGAGTATATATAGAGAGGATCGAATGAGTTAATTAATGGGCTGTAGATACATGTTTTGCACGTCAAAAGATGACTCATTTTTCAAGAGATCAAGGGTACAATCAAACGATTCTTTCCCAATTATATCTACCCAAGAAATACATAATAACCTGCTTCGTACATCCATCTCCATTTGTAATAATAAGAAGACGTAACGAAGGGTAATTCCCGTTTTCGCATTAGTAACTATTCTTGAATTAATCATATGGAGTTTGGAAGGTTGTCAGTTTTGATTCTTTTTAAATTTTCCATGTTTCAGGATTAAAAAGATGAAAAGAAAATTGATTCAAACTCACCCCATACCCACTCTCCGTCTTCGTCCGCTCCCTCGTTAGCTTTTGCCAGTTGGATTCCTATCAAGTTTTCTATTAGGAAATCTATGGATGGATAGTTCAGGGTTGGAGGGAAACTATTATTCTAGCTCCTAATAATTGCTAATAGAGTTGCTCAGACTAAATAAAAGTAAGGGGTATATGGAGGGAGGTCTCTGTCTGTATGAATTCCTCTTATGGAATCTCATTAACATGCATGTTCTTGAAGACATGATGAGAAATCCATTTTGTTCCTTGTTCTTCGTAGAAAAAAATTCTTGAATTGAAGCCAAGCAGGTCATAGTTGTAAGGATCCAATCCGTTCCTCCCCTGTCCTCTTGACTCTACAGAGTTATTTTAGCCACCCACCACCACCCGCTTTCTCCAGTTCCCCTTTCTCCCGTATATTCATAGCATATGCATGGAACGCTGTCTTCTAATGTCATAAAACATTAGTGAACGACGTAGTAACACTTGTTAACAATCTGTAAAGCTTGTGAGCAATCCATGTAACATTTATTCAGCCGTAATCTGGAATTTAATGGATTTGAATAGTAAAAAGTTTCCTCTTCATCCCACTAAGTTTGAAGCTAAAACAATACTTTCAGCTTAACTCTTCTGCCGACCATTGTACATGTACTTGAATGGATTTCCGAATTCCAGGCTCACAGTTCAAGAAAAAGAATAGAAGGCCTTGATTAGCTTGGTAATTAAAACTTTCCTCTCTTCTCTTTCCACTTTTACATTCAACTTAATCAGTCCGCTTCAAGGAAATGACGTTACAATGAGAGTAGAGGAAATATTCTGGATTAGTAGATGACTCCTTTTTGCTCCTCTTGTTTTAAATTTCCGTATTCGTCATAATGGTTTTCATGATTAGAACATTCTAGCTTTATGGTCAACGTTGACTCATTATTCTTTTAGTTTCAATCAGGGCAGGTCTTGAGAAAGAGAAGAAAGAAGAGGACTGAACCTTTATATTCCTCTTGACATCTCCTTTTGCTCCACCAAAATGTCTTCTACATCCTCCACTGCTAACTTTTCCAACCCACCCCTCCCTCTCTCTAAAGAAACGAAGTTATTGTCAACTATTTAATGATCCTCCACTTTGCTTTCATCAATCTTTTCCACCGCCTTGTTTGTGGTCATTGAATATGCGGCGTGTGATAAAAGTTGGGTTAATTAATTAGCGAGTTGGTTCTCACCGGCACATGTACGGATGGAATGGAAAGAGAATATCTGATTGAGAGTGATGATCAAGCGTGTTTTTTGAGTTTTACGGCTTACTTCCGGTATTTCTCTTGCCTGTTTAAACAAGGATTTTGCTCTGCAAAGTGTATATCCTCATGGCAAGGATTTCTCCGGATTTCCCTATTATTCCGGCTTTTGGATGAGGGCGAAACATGGTATAAATATCGAAAGGAGGAGGATTCGTCCGTTGAAAATATTCTCGCGGGATTCTAATTCTGGAGATGGAAAGTGAAAGTTCTCTTGAAACTTTTCAGCCAGCAACGTGCATATGCCCCGGAGCAATAATTCACCTCCAGCTCCCTGTCTGACACCTTGCTTCTTGAGGATAAGGAAAAGTAACTTCATTTTAGCTATGTGAGTCCTACCTTGTTTGTGGAAGAAGGGATATGGAGGGAGGGAGGCGACAGGTTAATTTTGAGAACACTTTTGGATAGACACAAGAAATTAGAAATATGTAAATGAGGATTATACATGATCAAACCCAGGAATTTACCGTTAACACGGAGGTGAAAGGCTCATTTCTGCGTGCTCTACTACGCGAAGCAAGTGACTGGGTATCTTGGAATCATCTGAGGATTTATTTACATTTTAAACTCTTGCCCTAACGGAACAGGGAGGAAACAGATCGTATTTAATAACTGTTCTTGGGGGAGAGACGGCGGAATTGTACATATACTAATAGGATACGTTTCCAGCTCGCTAGAAAATGACAGATGGAGTAAGGGGTTGGAAGTTCCATGTTTTTGAAATTCAATTCCGTTGAGGTAGCCGCTCTTGGTAAGAATTTATTGCATTTCCACTCGAGGACAGCCGAGCGCTTCTAAATTAACTTTGTATTCCATCCTCCTCCAATACATCCCGCCAGTTTCTATCTACCGACAAAACAATTCTTATTTACTCGGATATATGCATATGTGGAGGTGCGGCGGGCGGAAAAATGCATATTTTAACCCGATTCTATAACCTCTCCCCTCATGGTTTTGGTTGTGAGTTGGAGATGCATTTAGATTTGGAAAAGGGTAGCTCATTTTGAGCCAAATCTGGCCAAATCTGGCTAAATATATAATAATATATTACCCATTGAGAAAGAATGGCTCGTGTAAGAACGATTAGGGTGCTTCAAGGGAAAGTAATGACGTGTAACGAAATTTGTCGAGGAGGAAATGGGTACAGACAGAGGAGAGGCTGGGCCGAGGCTATTTTACTTGTAAAGTTGAGCGGATTTCCATAATTACCTACCCATAAGATTGAGCGGGAAAGAATTTGGCATGCTTATGGAGCGTTTAGAGCCCACTCGGGATTTTATACTTGCATACTAGGCTGGTATCAATCTTAAAGAATCTATCATTCTCTTTGAAAGTTTTGCCATAAATTCAAAATTCCGGATCCGAGAAAGCATTAAAGGGAAAAAATTAAAGAGAGAGCGGCAATAGTAGAAGGTAATTGGGGAATTTGACAAATGTTACCATCTCTCAGTCTCGGCGGGATGGAAGAGAAAGTAGGGAAAGTGGGAGCCTATGGGCCGGTTTGAGTATGGGTGGGTGGGTTGTGAAAATGCCGAGGACCGGGGATGGTTTCTTTCATTATCGTTATACCCTTTTCTGTAGCCTCACTTGCGTTTAAATTTTCCCTCAACTTTCTAGCCTAGTTTCCAAAACTCTTAATCATCCTTTTAGCCTATATGTCTTGCCTCGCTGGTTGGGCTAATGTGGGAAAAGTTAGGAAAGTGGAGAGGGATTTTGGGGATCACGTGCCATCGGATTTAGCAAAGATAGCAACTAACTAAGAGCTAGTAACTATACATGGTAAACGTAGACAAGTGCTTTCCTGTGACTGTGACCACGTTTTGCTCAGGGCAAACATATTTTTGGGAATCGGGAGAACTCAGCTTCAGCTCATCTGCTGAGCTCTCTTCCTTCTCCGAGTTCTGGAAAATATATGTATTTACTCCTCCCACTCCAACAAATATTCCATTTCCTCTTGAATGCTGATGAATGATGACTAGCAGTAGAGCACAGCACGCTATTCTTAAAAGAGATGTAAGCATGTTGCCATTTATTTTCCTCTCTGCTTTCTCTAGGCACAAATTGAAGGATTGCTTGGTTTACTGTACGTCAAGAAGCGTATAGATGAGGCTACGTAACGACTGGGAGCAATTTTTCCTAAGGAGCAAAATTAGTTGCACTTATTCTATCCAAATCATTTCCAATTTAGCTCGTGTAGTACTGACTACAGCTGTCTATAAATAAATCCTATAGCCCTAGAATGTGATGAAGAATGAAAGGAGTTGAGGACGAGGAAAAGTTACATGGTTCGTTTAGTATTCAACTATTTTCTTACTTTTAACTTTCACAACTTTCTCCTCTGGAAGCTTCTCGTGTATACCACCGCCAATCCCTCTTATCCTTCCAGCTTACATAGTAATCACCTTCGAATGTACTCTCATCATTCCTTGTATCTTTGAAACTTGAGCAAAACTTTGTACATGAAATCAATTCTGGATTCTTTTACGTAATTATCTTTACCCTGTCTTGTGCCCATTAGTTTAGTCAGCCATCTCATTATTTTCGAGTGATGACCGGTAGTGAGGAGAATGTTTTTCCCGTGGTCAGCTCTACCTCCACTCTCCACCTACAGTATAAGCGTTCCCTTAATGAAGCAACTTGTAGGATTAATGTGCTTCTAAGTGGTATTTTTTACCCACTTTCTTTCCATGCTTGGAAGTAAACTTAAGCGTCTTCTTCCCAGAATAAACCCTAGTAGCAAACTTAAACTTTTGTTTATTGCTGACTAACGTCTAAATTGTTTCTCAAAATCTTCATCTCTCCATGGCTTTGTCCATTCCGGTTTGTTTATAAAAGTAACTGAAACTCTTTCTCTCCTTTCAACTAAACTTTCTCCAAACTGACCAATCCCACCATCCCTGTGCTGTGGCGTATGCATGGATGTCGAGCCGTGAGCTTTCTCCGGTAGGTGAAAAGAAAAAACTTTTCTAAAAAATAAACAGAAACTTTTGAGGGTTTACGAGCAAATCTGGGTGGGTAGAATGACATATCTGTTGGTTAGATACATCTGTTGCCCCGGAGCCATGAAAAGCATAGCATAATCCTCATCTCTTTTTCTTTTGCAGCAAAAGTCTGGAGTAACTTTTTGTGGGGCTCGCTCCTATTAACATCCAAGCAATCGTTTACTACTCTTCTGTGCATAAGCTCCATGAATAGTTTTCCTTGGTATGTTTAATTTAGTGAAGGAAACATTTTAGTAAATCATACACCATACTTATTCTATTACTGAACTGGGTCCCGTTCCCACTGGTTGGGGGAGGGGGAATATTATGACCCTGTACCGTTAACAAAAGAAAGGCTGTATTATCCTCTTGAATGTGGTGTGAGCTTTATTCATTTCTTCTTGAGCGTGGGCTATAATATTATGGGTGTGGTGGAGCAAGTCATTCCGTTTTACAGCTTGCCTTTAGTTAGCTAATGAATATAATTCCTGGCTCCCATCGAGAATGCCTACGGCTGAGCGAAGGGATCTTCCCCAGTTTTTACAAACGGCTCCTTAAACAATTCTTTCCTCCTATACTCAGAGCATATTCTCAGCCTTAGCTAAATTAATATTTTCGTATACAAGTTTTCCCGGAGAGGAAAAGAAATCATTCTTTGCAGGGGATATTTTCTCTGGATTTCGTACAAACCAAACACAGCTGGAGGCTACGGAAGCTTGGCAATTTGAGTTTACAACGAAATTTATTCAAACGTATTCATTTCCGTTTGCATTACCAACTTCGACTAACATGCCGTATCACGCAACGCACCATAATGGTCTCGATCTCATAAATAGTCTATAAGCAGCACCACTAATTGATCTTATGCACGAGGAGTCGTTAATTTCGCCGCTAGCCTGAAGGTTATGCAATTTGTATTATATCTTCGGGTTCAGAGAGAGCTATTCTTGTTTGAAGTTCAGTTTGAATAAGAAAAGTTTAAGCGTAGAAATTTAAAAATTAAGTCTTAAAATTATCAGGATCATACAATGCTGTTGGAAGGAATATAGAAACTCAGGAAAGCTGCTTATTTGGTTTCTAGAAACATTTTTAGGAACAAAGGCGTGGAATAACTATGGTAGCCATGGTTTATGTTGCAAACGTTTTTGGTAGGAGAAAGAAAGCAGAAGATAGAGAAGGCTAAATCGAGTTCTTTCTCGCCGCAATGGGTACTTTCACTTGCCTTGTAACCCATACCCTGCACCAATACTGCAGCCGCAGCACCTATAAATCGTTCCAGTTATTTCACGTTTAAGTTTCTGCAAGTAGCAAGGTTTGGAAGCTTCTACTCCAGAAATTGTGGACTAGAAGTAAAGAACCTGTTGCTCCTCGGGGTATTCTGCTCCATGGCTTTTCATGTTTCATGATATGGCTTAGTTTGATGAAATTATTGGAGCAAATCAATAACAAATTCTACCTAGTCCTGCGCGGCATTCAGCATAGCGGTATGTATGAGTGTGATGGAATTTCTCCAAGCTTCTGTAACGACTTTCCCCCGTTTCTCTTTCGTTAAATTAGAAGACGAAGGATACTGGTGTCCGGAACATAGTATCCAGAGAAATCTCTTCGACATCCCAAAGATCCCCAAGCGCTTTAGGGCCGTACGGGATATGGGCAAGTCATGTTCGGTTTTGTGGAATTGCATTGGGATGAGGAATGTTGGTTATTGATTGGTTGAATAATGGTTTTCGTTTCAGATACGGATTGAGCAAACGATGGGAGGGAATGGTGGTTATGGTTCGGAAAAAATTGAATTCGGAAAGCCAGTGGAAGGAAGGATGGAAGGGAACTTGTATTTGACTGAAGTGGATGGAAATACAGAGGATTTGAAAGTAGAGGGATCTTCTGTAAACAACTTGCGTGCATCCGTCCCACTTCAAATGGATCGCTCATCCAAGTCGATGATGGGAAATCGGCTCCGTTTTAACGCTCCAGGAAGACAGATGGAGAAAGTGGAGGAGGGAAATGAACCACGTCCAAATCCTTCTCCGGATGTACGTGTTGATTTAAGAACACTGGAAGGTAGTGAAAATCCAACTGATACCATCATAATCGAAGCGATCCCAATTAGCCCTGGCCAAGACTCTTCTCCTCTCCCAAAGACGGGAACGGATCGGAAAAAAGAGCTCAAAGGAAGAATACTTAGTGGCGGTCCACAAAGGACAAAGAGGCCTTTTATTGCATCAAATAACCTCAACCCCTCTTCCAAGTATGTATCCTCCGCGTCCCCACCTCAGCCACCTCCTCTCTCCAAGCTCAACTTAACTTCAAAGCCTCCGCCCCCACGACAACCTCCTAAGAAAATTTCTCCAACAGAGAAGGTAGCTCCAACCTCCGAAACTAATTCCACAACCCCGCGCCCCCGTCGTCTTCACAAACTTTCACCAGTTTCCGCCCTTCCCAAGATACGTCCCTTCAATTACAACAAGAGACCATTGCACCCACCACCACCTTCCCATTCCTCCTCTGAGCAAATGGGACTTTCTCCCGTGCAAGTGAAATTGTCTAAGCCCCGGGAGCTCATCAATGAACAATCAAAGGCGGGCTCAGATGTTCCACGGATTTCTCCCTCTTCTACTGACGCCGAAACGGAAGGATTGGTGGAAGAGGACGTAACCTCGGACGAGAAACCACTTTTGACACCTCCTCCTCCCCCTCCTGTCAGAAATCAAAGAAGACGGCCACAGCGACTCCGTGGGCCTGGACCAATTAACAACCCTGCTCCAGAGACCCCACCCCGAGAAAGTGCAGCGCCAGCTGAGAGTGAAACGTCAAACTTGGATCCAAGTGCGGCTCCTTCAAAGTCACCCCCTGCTTTCCCTCCGAGACGAAGGACTGGTCCAAGAATTAGGCCATTCAATCCAACTTCAGCTCCAGTAGCTCCACATCCGGAAGGCACGGTGGTCGGTGAGGACGGGAGTATGGAAACTGCAGAAACTGTCGCTTTTCCCAACAGGGCAGGAGGTATGCATAAAATGACTCGAACTCAACCCCGACAAACTTCCACCGCTTCACCACTACCCGCACTTTCCTCACCACCGTCAGTACCAGCTGGTCCGGGACCACTCCCGGAAGCGGTTTCTAGCCTTCAGTCAAACATATCAGTAGAAGAAATCCGAGGTATGGACGAGAACATGAATGCCAATGCAGGAGAAAGCAAAGAGAAAAGCTCGGACACTCAGCCCTCTCTACCCGTTTCCAATCCCTCCGAAACTCAGCTTCCGCAGAAAGTAATCCCAGGTAATGAGGAGAAAGATGTGAATCAATACCTTCATCTGACTGAAAATTCGGCATCATCGTCCGGTTCTCCTTTGGTTCATCAAGAAGAACCTCTACAAGCTTCCCATCAACTTCATGCTCGTCCTCATCCCGCAAATCCTCTTCCCAAGATCCGGCAGAACAAGCTTCGTAGAAAACAACAAGAGCAGACATACGTAGCCGTCAAGGAGCCAAAAACCAAGCCGAGAGAATCCGTTAAGACCACTTCCCAATATTCCCGTATCCGTCTCACAACTCAAGAAATAAGTGATCCGAAGGACAACGGTATGAGAGTTGCTTTTGGACCAAGACCACCACAGACAGGAGGAAGCACAAGATTCAGCATTCCCGCCGACTTATTCCCTGCTCGAAAGCCGGGATCATACGGTCATCTGGAAAATGGTGATGGGCAGAAGGAGGGTGGGAGCGGACAGGGAGAAAGAACAGAGGGAAGTGGAGTCATAAACTTTGAAAGAGGATCCGATTATCATCTTGTACTTGACAAGGAGAAGCGTAAAAATCTTGAACTTTCTCCAAGGCCAAACACGGGAACGCCAAGCGAAGCCGGACTTTCTCCTCCAACCTTCCCCCCTCCTCCCGCAAACAGATTCCGAGGCCAGGCGACTCTGTCCACAAGCAATGCAGGAATAACGTACCAGAATTTCACCAAATCAGTGGATGACATGCATCCCGGAGAAAGCGCTCAGGAGTCTAGAATCCATCCAACCTCAATCCAAATTACGAGGAACGATATGAAACATGCACAAGGTGAGCCCCCAGCTGCACAGAGTTCGCATGCATACGCATCCAATGTCAATCAACTCCCGACCCAACAAACCTACAACAACCAGGAGAAAGCAGAGAAAGCAGAATCAGGAGCCGATCACAGTGGGAACGGGGAACGGAACCGTAAAAAAATCAAGTACAGAGTCAGAGTTCCTGTAAGCACGACAACAACTCCATCTACACCAACTCCTCCACCTCCCACCCGCCCTTCAAACACTTACCACGAAACAGGAACTGATAAATCAACTCTTCTTCCCCTCCGACCCGGATCCGTGTCTTACAATCCCTTTGACAGCTATACTGGCTCTGATTTGTCCAACCAAGCTCCTCAACCACCACCATCTCAGGCTTCGGATCTTTATGCGAGTCCTCCGACTGACTCTCAAGCACAGCTCCCGGCTCTACCACCACCACCAGCTCCTCCCGCTACGAACTACCCCCCACCTTTAATTCGTATTCAATCAGTTCCTGACAATCGCCCATACATTTCCTCCCGTCCACCTCCAACCACAACCCAAGCCTCGACCTTCGTCTTCCCACCTTACAGACCCACGGAGAAGACGACTACAACAGAAGGACCCAGTTCCCTCTTTTTCGGAGCGTACGAATCCGAGGACAAGCCATCAGCTTCATCTACCTTGCCCCCAACCCGGATAAAGATTTCACCTCCCCCCTCCCCGTCCTTGTTTGAGGAGGAGGAAAAGAGCAAGATCGGATCGCCCAATCATCCGGAAAGAGTTCCACTGGATATTGCATCCAGCGGAGATAAGTACGGCTCAGGAAATAAAAATCTGCCAAGCCAACAACAAAATCCGTTTCGCTCTCAGAGCCAGGGCAGCCCTAAAGGAGTGGAGACGGAAGAGGAGGGAAAGCGCGGCTCATACGATTCAAAACTTTATGGTGGCCACAAACAATCTTCCGTGCCCCCAACGAACGCAGTAAAACTCAGTGAAAGTCAGAGTTGGCGGGGAATGGAACCTACGCCTCGACCCAGCCAAGGATCTTGGAGCTTAAATATGCCGCAGAATCACCATCAAATTAATGCACCAAAACCCCAGGATACACGAATCCCCGTTAACGATACAAGATCAGCTCCTGCTCCTAGGCCGCCACACCATGGCCCATCCTCCTATCAGCATCCGCAATACTCCTCCCCGCCCACCTCCGCCCCCACAGGGATACGACAGGCTGTTAACCAGGAAGCAATTAAATACCAAGGAGGACGGCAGCCCCCGCGCACCCCAACTTATAACAGCAGTCCAGCAGTCAGCAAAGTCAATCGCACCAGATTCTCCGTCCCGCAAGTATTTCATTTCCCGGGAGGAGAAAGTTCGGGAGAAAGTTACAAAAAACCACAACAACATGGAGTAGCTACATCCAACAACAGAAACAGATCACCCGCTCCACCACAAAGGGAGGATGACACCATTCGAAACACTCAATTTGCCCATTCTCCTCGTCACCCTAACCCAGCCCCCCCTCGACCTCAGCCTCCTAATTACTATCAGCAGGGACAACAAAAGGAGAAAGTTGAGGAGGAACGTGTTCCTCCACAAAACTACCGCCACCAGTATCCTCCTACGTCCATTCGATTCTCTTCCATTGAACAACACGCATTGCCTCCACCCCAGAATGGCTTTCCTGGACACGGGACTTCTTGGAAAGCGCTACCGGAGAAAGTAGAACACTCCGCCGGGAACCCCCCTCGAGAGACCCACATGAATTCCAAAGACGCTCATCCAACACCGGAGGAACGTCCAGTAAATCCATCAGCCGGAGAACAACAGCCCCTTGACGTCCAACAAGCGCTTTCTCCAGTAGCACCGCCACAGTATCAGCCGCAGATTCACAATCTCCAGTACCCGCATCATCCTCCGTCGGCTCCGTCGGCTCCACCGCTCCCGTCCCAACCTCCACCCATGCATCAGCCCGCGCCATTAACCCCGCAGCATCAATCACCTTACACAGCGGTGACACAACAATTGATAGGGGCAGCAGCGGCTTCTCATAGTCCATCAGTCCATCTTCCACCTGACCAGCAACTTGGACATTCCTTCCAACCCGCTCACTTTGGTCCCTTTTCCAGGCCGGAACAACCGACAAATGACATTCCATTTCTCCCATCTCCTCACATCAGTAGCTCTTCCATCAATAACGAATTCCACGGAAATTACCAAACTCGCACCCCGGAGGGTGGTGTCACCATTAGTTTCTCTTCCCTAGCATCCCAGCCACCTGCCACCCGGCACAACGGATTTCACGAAGAGACGCTGTCTCCCACCCGCAACGAACCAACTAACGCCCAAAACCATCCTGCAGAAACTGAGCGCGAACAGGAGTCGTTTACGAAGCAATCAACGATGCATATTAGCTCATCCGAGAGGTTTAAACAGCCTGAGCAAACCTTCTCCTCTTCGGCTGACCAGCACCAGGCGGAAGCGGGTAATCTAAAAACTCTTGATCAAGATCAGAGTTCCTTTGGAGCTAACTTTCACCAAGCCTTCCAACCCCAGCCAGCAACCTATCGCCAACAGCAACCTCACCACACATACCAGCGTCACCACCAGCAACAATCCATTCCGCAGTTCCAACGACAACCACCTGCATCTCTTGGGTCTTCCGGCAACAACAGGGATTTGCATTCCTCCCCGCAATTTCCCATAAACTCCCACCAAGCCCCGTCAAATTACAACACGCCTGATGGCGGGAATCCTTGGAGTTTGTCTTCTTCTCCTCCAGCAGCTTCTTCCCAGTCTTCTCCCGGATCAACAAGAGACGGAGCCTCTCCCTTAAACTATTTGGGATTTAATAGAGAATCATCGGCTACTTTCACCGGACCCTACGGCTCTTCTTCATCAAACAGCATGCAGTCAGCGTCAGGATCTTCGGACCCACGCCTCGTCCGACACGGCGGAGCTACACCTGCATATGCCCTCCCGCCCAGTTCTTACCCATTCCAGTACAGCGGAACGCATTTGAGCAGGGATGGAAGTCAACAAACAGGACGCGTCTCCCTCCCACAAGCGATCGTAACTCAATTGGGCAGCTCTATTCGAAACTCCCGTGCGACAAATTTCTCGGATGCGCTTCCTGGAAGGAAGGTTGGAGGGGAGGCGGACGAGGCCTGGCTTGAGAAAGCAGAAGGCTTAGGGAAACGAGGAGAAAATCCCGGCCTAACACAGTTCCTCCAATCCCTCCAAAAGATTCACTCAATTCCCTTGGATGGTCGAGAGGAGACGGATAAGGGCAAATTGATGGAAATGACAACACCATTCTCGGGAATTCCCCCTCCTCAAACTGCCCATGAATCTCAATTGACCAAGTTTGAGAAAGAGGATCAAAGGGGTTCGGGGACAGAGGGTTTATCTTCAATTTCTCCTAATCGTCTTCCGCAATGGAACCTAAATCTTCCCACAGGTCCTCAGACCGCCATTGAAGAGAAAGTTTTGTACGAATTTCATCCGAAATTCAAGGCTCCAGAAGATCTCCAGCGAGGCTTCCGTCCAATCCTGCCCTACAGTGACGCAGATCCTGGTCCACTTCTCATGAATATGGCCCAAAATGAGTCTCCAGCAGATGGACTTTCACCACTGTCAACTCAGTTTTACGCCTACACAACTGCAGCATAAGCCTTTGTTTGTATTAGACAAGTACAAGTACAGAAGGATCCCTCCGCCGGTACCCTTATCCGAGTACCGCATCATATTCTAATTTATTTACATAAAAATCATATTCCTACATAAAATATTGCAGGCAGTGTAAGGTGTATGTACAAAGATTATTTATTAGCTTTCTGAAGAGGAGCGCAAACACTTTTTCAATACCTTTTCTGTATTCAAGGTACATGCACATGTCTTCCTCTGCAACTCTCCTAGAAACCCTCTATGAGCCAATCCGCAAGGCATTCTCACAGCATAACTTTCACCCCAACTCAGGCTCCATTGGTCCATAGTCATAGCTGTTTCTCCCTTCAGCAGTTGACAATATTTACGACTCTCCAGCCACCGGGTCTTTTACACACACTCCCAACTAACTAGACATAGCGCATAACGGGCAACTACGAGCAAGATGTCGCAACATACCCTTATCACGCTCCCTCCCACCTAATCTCCAACCAACCCACCCTGTCTGCACTACCCGCTCTTTCAACATTCCCTCCGCCTTCCTACTTGTTTACCTGTCTACAGAATTAATACAGACTCTGGCTAATCAAAGCCATGATTTATTACTCGTCTTCCTTCGCCAGGACGGAATACACCCCGCAACGCATTTAACTGATTATATTCTCCGGAGGAGGTCATTCTCTCTCTTCCGCTCTTGCTTTACTCTTCGCTACTTCTCTGAATTTTCACTTAGTTTCGCCGTGGTTACTTAATCAAAAATATACTTTTCTCACATCAAGAACAAGACTGAAAAAGGTCAGCACGCTCTGACTGGATTGACTGGGTGCGAGTGAGCAGTAAATGTATTCCCAAAGCAGCTTTCCTCTGACTCAATCCTCGATTATTTGTTATAGTGTGTATTGCTTCCAGGAAAAATTGGATTACCCCGCGTAGGGCTGTATCAGCTTTGTCAGTAATTTTGAGACTTGTCGCACTGCTCCTGGATCCAGACGATCCTCCCTCTATTGATCACCTCTCTCATCGAATCCAACGGAGAAAGCATGATGATGTTATTTTAAAAGTACTCGAATGTCTCACATCAGAATTCGGTTTATGAATCCTTCCTCGCTATGTGTGCTTCGTACATACGTAGGTGTATAGGCGAATTGACTAAGAATGAGAATTTTCCCGCCTCTATCAGAGCTTGTAATTCTTTTACAGTTTCTCCTATTTCGCTTCCTCCCGGATTCTGAATCCGATCTGGTCTTCCATGCGTTTTCTCGGAAACTGTTGTGCCGTCCTGAACAGGCTCTCTGTATGCACCCTGTACTTGTTTTTCCCATCTCAGATTCCAATAGCGCCCCCTATGTATATCCCACAAGCCGATATTCAGAAGAGTGGGATTTTGCCATTTTGTAGCCGCCAGGAAAGTCAGTACTTATTCTTCAATTTTCTTCAGCTTTAGATTTCAACTTTTATCTATCTCATGCTAGGATTCTCGCCGTTTTCAGCCTGGCAAGTGCCAAGTAGGAGAAAGCAAGAGGAGGATGCAATGAGTTTGGATGGAGAGTTGAAGCAAGCTAGCGGATCTGCGTTCTCTTAAGTTTAACATGTCAAGTTTGTTTTATAACAGAGCAGTATTCCTCCTTATCCGTCCTCGCTCCGACAATTTCCCAGTTCTTGGCACACAACAAGACGCCTTGGAAAACAAGAGTCGTTTACTCCTGCAATTGTCGTTTATTTTCCAGAACCTTCCTCCAGGTTCCCCGATAATATTCATTTCTTAGCTGTACAACCTTTCAGTTACACACTTAGTTTTCCTGTTCTTTTCCAATTGAATTACCTTTGTTTTCTTGAAAGTGAGAGGAGAAGTTAGGGGTTTACTTTTACTTCGCAAACTTTCCCTCAATCCACGCCCACCTCACTTACTTTCACCCACCTTCCGCTACACTCCATCCCTTCTTGCACCTTACTCCTACTCCTTCTGTCTTCTTTCTCGCTATGAAACAATTACGTTCCCTCGATTGCTTCCAATCAGATTACTCTAACTGAAATTTGGAAACACGTCCGACCTTTGTCAGTTATTCTGTCCACAACATACACAAGCCTTGTTATTGTCCTCGACAGGCCTAGAGTTTTTCAAGCGGAAGGAAATACACCACACTCAACTTGATTAGCCTAGCTTTAGAAACAAGTATATATCGGTGTAATTATCCTCGTTGCTAGCTCTTGTTATCATCTTCTCGTCCTGATTTCATTATTCAATGAGGCTAATGTCAGAATAAGCGTTGCCAAGGGAGCCATATAGTCTTAAACTCTTTATCTTAATAGGTATTTTAGCTACATAAGGAAACTGGTGTCTGGGGTGGGAGAGAAGTGTGGATGATTCCCTTCAAAGGCCTAAATAAATTGCATCCCAACAATCCTTTCCCGATTCTGCTGGCACTCTCGCCACAATTGTTTGTTATTGTACAGCAAGGAGTATAGAAGAGAAAATTACTCTCTCCTTGATCAAGGGTTACTTTCACCTACGCCAAACATTCGAAGAGAGAAAATACAATATTCACTTCCATTTAGTTCTCTTTGCCGATTCCAGGTCGTGTCCTCGTATCTCATCTGCTTCCTATCTCTCATTTATGAGCATTCATGAGAGAGATGATAATGACGAGGAAACTTTCTTCACGTTCCCACTTTGTTTTCCGAACGTGATTCCAGAATTATTTCCCCATTTCGACTCAATAACTAAATTCAAAACGTTCTCTTTTATCCCCCGAAAGCTTAATTACGTGATTTGGGTGTGCCGCCTTGATAATTTCCATCATGTCCTTCTTCCCTTCCAATTTCTTCTCGAGTCTTTCTTCCTTTCTCCTCCCCAGTATTCAGTACCACCCATTCTCCTAAATTCAATAGTTTCTTTATCTCCTCGTGTTCGTCTTGTTCGTCTGTTTCCAAGTCTTTATTTGCATCCGCCTTCCTTTCATCATCCCTTCATGGATTTGTTCCATGCACTCGCTTGCATTTCTTCACTTTCACCACAACTTTCTCTTCCATCTCCACCGTTGCAAGCTGTATCCTCCCCATTCAAAACTACTAATTATCTCCAACAGGATAATTAAAGTTGGACGGAATAAATCCCTGTCCACAGAATGCCTCTATCTACCCGCGTCATGGATTTAAATTATTTCTTTTTAGTACATAATTTTAACTACTCTACCGCTCCGAAGCTGCTGCCATAAGCGAAAATAATCATACTCGTCGATCTACCCAATATACACACATAATATTAAATAAGATACATGAAAGTGAAATGTTAGCTTTGCCTTCCCTTCTCCATATGTAATAAAATAGAGCGAATCTAGCGGAATTGTGGAAGAAAAGGACTGATTAGGTGTATGGGTTTGGGGTTAGCGAAAGGAAAGAGTAAACAACATTGCTGTAGGAGAACACGGAGCTGACACTTGGTTAATTACAGGTTGAATCAATATTATAAGGTAATTATCCGGCATTTGCTAGAATCTATTTTCAAATTTTGCATTGTGCATACATACCTAGAAAATTAGAGCGTAGGTGAATAAGAAACAAGTATGGATGTTGTGGAGAAAGCAGGGTAGCCGTGGCCTTGCAACGCGAGCTAAGGTAAAAGTTGTTGTTACATGAGAGGGAGCCTGAGGAAGATTGACGTGGCTATTTCATGCAACATCCAAGAGGAAATTCAAAGGCACTCAGCTCTTAATTTAGCAAGAAAGGTCGGGTTAAGTTAAAAAAATGTAGATATTTCAAGCCCGGTAGATGATATTGAGGTCAGGAAGTGCAGTGCTTTCTCCACTTTCTCTATAGGAGTACTCGAGGGATGGAAAAACACATGTAAGGAGAAGAGGCTGTCAGCAATTAGTTTGATACAAGTCGTCCCTATAATGTACTGAAATGGGTCACTCATTTAATTACATATTTTTACCCGTTCTCACAGTAGAGCCTTAAATTCAATTCTCCTTGGGCAGAGTTCCATATCCGCTTTTCTAAAGTGTACTTTCTCCAGCCAGTATGTTACTCGCCCGAGGAGGTTATTCTTATTCAGCTAAATAATGTAGACGCTCTCAAGGAACATGCACTTCTGTCAACATACGTAATCTTTACTCCCAACTCGTATGTATGTCCATACTAGTATACTCCTTACTCCGGATCCTTAGGTTAAGTTTAATTTATTTCATATTATTAGTTGTCTTCTTTTCCGTGTACTTATTTATTACACTTAATCTTGTTTACTTGGGAATAAAGGAAAACTCTGAAGGGGAAAAGAAATGACATGTAGTAAAACTTAACTTGTTCCTTCATTCCACTTACTTCTAATCTAAAGTGTCTAATTATCCCAGTCACATTATGTAAGTTGCTCATTCCTCCCCCACCCTATGTGCACAAACCACTTTGATCCTTCTCTTATAGTGAACATGGTAGAATATGCATAGAATGGAAAACATAATTAATAAAAATTGTCATCCCCTTCTCATCCTCGTCCCTTCAGCCCACTAATTTGTGCTTCCTTGTGCTACAGGAACAAAAACCGTTTCTTGGCGGCTAAGGTTAAGTTTTCATCATCCCCCCGAGTTCTTGGGGTTTAAGAAGTTAAAACTTATAAGGTCTCCCCAAGCTAGCCCCATAATAGGGATGAGGGTTTGTGGAAGCTGCATAATTAATTGGAGTTTCGCTGATAACCTCTCGGAATTCTCATGTACTTATTCAAAGTCATTCCCTCCCGTCATGTAATTACAAACCTACGCCACCACTCACTCGCACCATCACCTCATCCTCCTTAAAATATATTCTTATCAGCTATTGAATTACTTATAAACACTAACCCTGTCGAAGATTATTAACCTCAACTTTGTATTTATGAGCTTAATTGTCCCTTCAAATGCTTGTTTACTCGAGGAAAGTTCCCAAAGCTGTATATGTGTATACTAATAAGTGAACAAAGAAACCATCAATTCTCCGCAACTAGCTTGAATCAAACCTTCGTTCGCGGAAGGTGAGAGTAAACAAGGAAGATATGACGAGCTCTTCTGAATCTGTTCACTGGTTCCTTTAGAAAGATGATATGATTCCAAATACAATTTATCTTTTGCATCTTAAGCACTCATATATCAAGAACACTTGTATTAAATCCAGCTGACGCTGACAGAAGGAATACAGTGTACTATAGAATGGTAACCAAAACAAATCATCTTGTTGATCGTAAGAGTTTCTACATAGCGTTATATAATACTAAAGTTTCTAAAGTTGAACCGAACTGAAAGAGAGAAACTGCTAAATCAGGTGGTATATTATTTGTATCTCTTCGGAAAACATTGCATATTTTAAGCTCCCATCCACTAGCCATTCGCTTTATTCTTACATTCTTTAGGCGCTAGAATAACCATACCATGGTACATAACCACAGAAGACGAGCGTGAGAGGAGACAGTGTGCTTTCACCCGTGCATGCTTGACCTTTTTCCGAAAACAAAGTTGAGGTAAGTGGAGCGCATCTTTTATTTGTTTAAAGATTTCCCCTTGATTTCGACACAATATGTATGAGCTAAACACTCTGGTCTTCAATGCTTTATCCACTCTGCCTCAAGCTTATTTCACCAAACAATAAAGAAGAGCGACTCCTGTACAGCAGAAACTTTTAATGCCGGTATAACAAATAACGGTTTAACCGTTATAACGGGGGAAATTTAAGTTCCTACAGACGCGTTACGCTGAATAACGTATCGGAATAACGGTTATATCAGCGTCCCCCTACGTGACCGTTATAAACCATTTCTACTGTATTACTTTCTCCGTCAACACTACGGATTTCCCATAACAGAACTTTGGGACCATCGGCCAAGATAAACCGTTGCCCTTTTTTTTGGTACTGTGTAGTCCATGTGGAGGACACAGCTTCCCGAAGTACAATATAATAGATTTCAATCATCTCCATGATAAAGAATTGTTTCTACTGCTGCTCTCGTTTTCTCAATAAGTTTCTAGAGCAGCTATGGTTTTAGCATTACAAGTGATAAAGTGGAATACTTGAAAAGTTTAATAAACTGTAGAACTCTGTCTAGTTGGAACCGGAAAAGAATAGAGAGATGATCTGAGAGAAAGTGAAAAAATGTTAAACTTTTCCACACAAATTTCTCCTTGAGTGTTGGGTTGGGTGGCAGGATTGGTTTAGGATAAAAAAAATTGAACCCTGGCTTGTGGGGAAAATAATATTTTGGAAACGGGAGGAAACTGGGATAATTTGCTATGCCTCAGCCTGACTGCTTCCTGGATGTTTTTACGTCTCATCGCTTGGTAAGTCGTTCCTGTTTACGCTTCGTTCTACGGCATAATCACCCTCAGTTTTGTCTCTCTGATGAGTCTAGGAGGGAAGAAGTTGGAATGAAGGGTTGATATGAGAGGGGATTTCCCTTCAAGCGGTCGCTCTTTACTTATTGAGTTGACAGTTGAAGAGTCCAGCAGGTGTGTGTGTATGAAACCTTTCTTCCTTGCTTCAGCATCCCCCTAGGCTCTTATGTATCCAATGTTGAGAATAATGAAATTTCAACTGGTATTACAGGCTGTTATGTAGAGTTATCGTTGTAAGAACGTCGTGAGGATGCATACATAAGATATATATACAGTAGAGACGGAGAAGATGCAATATTATGCAGATGTAGAATGGAAAAAGCAGGATCGGGGTCTCGGGGATTCGTTTGGGAGAAGGAACAAAGAGGGGAGATTGATGAACATATGATTTGGGAATCCGAGGATTTGTGTATGGAGAAATTTGGTCTCGGAGATTGATCCGCAGCTTTTATGAATGTTCTAACTTTGTGAATTTACAAGGGAAGGCGGGATGCGGGAATCTTATTACCTAGATTAGTTCAATAATAAAAATAAGGGGAAGAGGGAAGTTATGTTGGGGAGACATTACTTCTTGAGAGAATTGGTGGCAGTGAATGATGCGGAATAGTAAATAACATTTACTCTTTTCCTTACCTCATCATACTAAAACCAGAGAAATAATAACGTCTTATTCGTACATATTCCACGCGGCTTGAAAGAAACTTTCTTCCGGAGGAGCATACGATATGAGGTTAAATATATCAGTCAAAACCTTTCCACCAGTCAATAACCATCATCTCTTCAGTTGGGCTCAATCAGACAAGACCCTTCCTATCCTGGTGCGAGTGAGTAACGACAGACGAAGTTGTATGCTTCGATGATGGCACGTCAAGCTTGACAACCATCCCTAATCCCTAATACTGTCCTTACACATTGTGCGGGGAAAGTTATGAATAAGGGACAATGGCTTATGTACGAAGAAAGCAACTCTTTTCTTTTTGACGAAGAGAAAGGTATAAGCACAGAAGGCTGGAAACTATTTTTATTTATTGGTTTGACTACTATATGGATATATTATTCATAGAATCCAAGGCTCAGAATCAAGCCCAGTAAAAGCAGTCGATGAAGGCTTTGATGCGCAAAGCCAGATGATGCATCATTGTACTGTTTGCATGTCTGGAAGTGATGTTTCTTAAAGTTAGTCTCCAATGGAATGCAAAAATGACACGTTCTGTCGAATATTGAGAGCGGTATTGGATATGATATATTTCCTCAAACATTTGACTTCACTTTGCGGAATTCCACCTTAAAGTTTGCTCCCATAGCTCTAACCATACATGAAACAGGGCTGAAGTTTCTTTGGAATTTATTACACTGAAGTTATGGTGGAATTTTCTCCTCGCTAAGCAAAGTTCCTTGAAATTTTTCTCTCAAAAACTTCGAAGAAGGTACTTTCTCCGTCCCTATTTTGAAGATAGCTTCTTATAACCAGGAGGGGTATAACCTAGAATACTGGCAAGATCAAAATCTTTTCTACCTCTATTAAATGTGCATGTTGCGAAAAGGAGGAAAGAGTGATGTAGGGGTAGGGTTAGAGAGCTTTATGATGGTTATAGATAACGGGATTCCGAGCCGAGGGAGGAATTCCATGAGATATTTGAAGCATGAAGGATTCAATCTTTCTTGATGCAACTCGCAAGAAAAGCGTAAGAAAAAGTCATTGAGGGGAGGGATCGGCTTATATTGTCAAGATTTGAATTTATTTCCAGACAAATATTTTATTTCACCTCTAAAAGTCATCCTTATGTTATTATTCAAAGAAAGCATACAAGTGCTGTGAGGAGACGGAGGAAAGAGGATTGAGAGACGGAAAATCTACCCCTTGCGGTTTTGCACTTTCTCCAAGATCTGAAGAGAACTTCGAAGAGATTGCAGTTTTTTCTACCTACGTTACTATAAATCCGCTGTGCACTGCCATTGATTGATGATTTAAAACCTTTCAACTATCTTATCTCGGGCTCATTGTGAAAATGCCAACTTGTTTTTATTTACTTGTCATGTTTCTGACAGATAGAATAGGAGAAGCGGAAGAACTTCCTACCTCCTTTGCTTATTCCTTCCAACAAGCCCTTTCAGCTAGTTAGGTAATCTTTCATTATGTAACCGCCAAATGGGGAATATTTGTAGAAATTTGAGGACTAGCTTATGGCAAATTTTCTTGTTTATTTTTGTAATAATTACATCCATTATATCCATGTCTCGGTTGTTGAATATTACTTTCTCCTTGAGGGCATATTCAGGGAGGGAAGGAAGGAAAAGATTTTTGGGGATTATATGAGGTAGGCGGAGGTCGGAAGAGAGGGTAAAGAGAACCGGGAGAAAGAAAATATTAGGCGAGGGAAAGCTTTTAAAAATTGAGGAAATCCTTAGTCACGAGTCATGATTGGCGTCTTTGAAACTTGCCTCCACTTGTGGACACATATTCAAAGTCTGTTCTTTCTTCCGTTCTGCTTTCCCCTCGTTTCTTGAAGGAGAACCACATTATATGCATCTCTCTTCTGAGGGGAAAGTAATGATCACATATGAAGGGAAGCAATCCGGCCGGGAGATTTGTATGCATGCTAGCTTGATTGAAAAGAGAACAAGAGGGAGGAGAGAATATGCGGGTTTGTTGCGGGGATATCTTCTTTTTTATCATCAACTACACCCTCCTTCTTTCCCCTACATCTCTGCATGTATTCGGGAAGAGCCGGGGGGTAAACGGCTCCACTATGTAAATTGCCTAATTGAAACCTGTAGACGAGGTAGGGTAGGGTAGAATCATGCGAGGCAGCAGGAGGTTGTTTGTATGCTTTTGTTATGCAGCAAAATTGAGGGCTGGGGAAATGTTGTTTTTGTTTCAGAAATTCAACACATCCTCTTGCAATAAACTTTGACGGCCGAGTAACTTTCGCACACAGATTCTACTCGCTTCCTCTTTACGCCAGTAGATCAGAATATGATAAGGGAAGACTGGCATGCGAATATTCTCGCGAAATTTTGCTATAATTAAAACAACATGCGGGCAGATTAAAAACATTGTGTGAGTTTTTGGCATGACGGTCCGTTGATTGAAATTAGAAGAGAAGGACAGTGTTCACTGATACGGAATTTGAGGTTAGAAGGATAGGAGACAGTTTCAGATTATGAATCTGTTAGAATCACTAAAGGAGGCTCGCATTTGGTTTTTCCCTAGATTTTAGCACTACCCTCTTTATTCGGAGGCGACTTGAAGCTCGCTTGCGGTCCATCAAGGGAATTTCTTTTGGCAACTTTTCTCTTGGATGCATGCAAAATGCCGTTTCGTTTGGCATTTGTTGCTGTTGGTAAAATTGTTATAGTTTCTATTATCATTTTTAGGATTTGGCCTTCTGGTTTTCGCAAGTATTGAGGTTGAGAGTAGGAGGCGTGCGTACGAGTTTGGCCTTGCATTAACTCAGGAATTAGGAGATACAGAGTGGATACCGCAGACCACATTTATGACAGGACTTAATGCATTCTGGAGGCGCGCACATGTCCCCGACTTGGATATAAACTCGTAGAGTTTCCAGCATTTTAAAGGAAAAAGGGGAAAAGAATGAGTGTATTAAATTTAAGTATCCGAATTTCAGGCTAACTTAGCTCAGGAATCGGGGAAGCTCTCCTTCGTGCGCTGTAATTTAAAATGAGACGGATCATTTCTCATCAGTTTATTTTATTAGGCCTCTTTTATACATGTTATTTTTACCCTCTTTCAATACATTCTGCCCGCTCCACGCCTTCCTGTCAGAGAGGAATAAACATTGGGTAAGGGTAAAACCAAACTGTAGGCTTGCAGCTTGAAAAAATCCAACAGATTTTCTTCCACACATGTCGAAAAGAGGAAGAGCATCAGGATTTTGTATTCCACCTCCAAGAGGTACGTCAATCATTCCCAGAGTTTTAGTCTCCACTATCATGATCATGATGTATGCTTTTGACGTCCAAAGTTTCTTTGGGGTTGGGATTCATCCTGCTTAGTTGAAAGCTTTCAAAGGAAACGCAAAATTCGTACTGTAAGGGTAAGGGTAAGAGAACAGAGCTGAGCTATACTTGGGAGCGAAAGCTTGCTTTCTCCGAGTAAATTTACCCATCCCTGTCGCGCCTCAAGTACTTGAAACTTGGGGAAGTACATCCAAGTTGGAGGTATCTTTGGCGACAAAGCGGAGGATTCAATGCACGCATAACTTACACGTTTCTTATGAGTGAACGAGAAGCAGCTGGGGTAAGGAGACTTTTCTAAGTGCTCAGAGTTTATGGAAATTTCTACCATATGCTTCTAACTGTTTCGAGTCCGGACCTGACTTCATCCACTGAGCTGGCTGGGAAAACGAATGACTTTCTGAATCAGCTTTTCCAATAGGAGAACATATATACATGGAAGATTGAAAGATAACTCAGTTTCGCCATCTTAATTTCTCTTTCACATCCTTTCTATCCCTAGCAAGGGATTAAGTAGGGGAGAATTTTCACAAACCGGCCCTTTAATGCGTGGAATGTATGTCTGGGACACATCTTAGAGAGGTCGAAGCATATCTTAGGGATACTTTCCATGAATTTAGTGTAGACGCAGCTTTGACACGTTCTGGTTCTTATCACTCGATTCCAACAAGCGAGACAGCCTGGCGGCTTGACTTTGACTGGCCTTGTTAAAGAAAGCGAGAGCCTTGGGGGGGTGGAATTAGGATTTTACACATGGGACAACTGGCAGCTTGTGGGTGAATGCGAGAAGAGTGATGAAGTGGAAGTGGAATGGACTCAGATGAAAGGTGTACAGGGTAAATGAGTAATATTAGACTTTTCGACTTGTGTCACATAATTTACACGAATTGAAATATTCACGTTGGGGAGTAGAAGGTATGCTTTCACTTCCGGTGAAAGTGAAAAGTGTGGAGTGTGCATCGAGAGTGTCATGACTTGAATGCATACAGGTTTTCATTGTTAACGGAGAAAAGAGAATGTTTCTGATATGGGAGCAGCCACGTTGCTCTCATTCGCTTTCTCTCCTGCTCCCACTTTCCCCACATGATCCTTTCTCTCCGCTGGTCTTTTCAACATACAATGGAAAAATGCATCCTCCCGAGGTTTTTGTGTGTAGGAAGAAGAGAAGAAGGGAGAGGAAGGGGAAGAGAAAGTAAGGAAAGGCAGTCTACAGGAATAGGATGATGCTCTTGATGCTCCAACAAGCTGTGGAGGGAGTGCTCCACACAGAGTCTTCTTGGCTGAGAGTGGGATGTCCGGAGGAATACAAGGCTTGAGTAGGCGATAGTGTGCGGCAGTCCACGCTCAACTGGTGTCGAGGTAGGATGAAATTGGAAAGTTGTCATCAAGTCATCCGTAGGGAGCCGTTGTCCAAGTTACTGAGGAGAGCAAATAGTGGGAGACGGAGATGAGTCTGAATCTCTTTCTCTGATCTTGATTCCTACTTGAGCTTGGCAAAGGAAACAGTTTTCTCATCATGAGGAATCATATTTCCCCAACGTTACAGCAACCAAAACTTTAAATCTTGCTGTCAAAACTGAGTTCCACTTTGCCGTGCTATAACTTTGTGCAACCACTCCCTGAACTTTCATCAACGGAGAAAAAGACTAAAGCTTCACAGACCGTACCTGTACTGTAGTTATACGAGAGAGAAATAAAGTTTGTCGCTTTCACCTTGCAATGTACCTGGGTCGTTTGTGGGTTAAGAAAAGGGGGGATTTTCTTTTGAAATTCTTGGGAACATGCCGGCCATAACGGCTGTTCGTGGTCGTGTTCCTTATTCTTCTCTTATGCCTACAGGCAATTGGAAATGATTAGTGACGTGGTGTTTTACTAAGCGAGACAGGAGGGCGGAAGGAAGTAGGGAGATGAAAGAGGTGAATTTTATCCTCCTGTCACGTCTCATTTTCTTTTAAATATATAATCAATAAATGATGTATCCATTGTAGACAGTAGCCCTTGACAATCAGTGGCAGCTTTCCCCCTCATTATTCAATCTCCTTCGACAAGCAAGTACCTCAATTTTACGTCCGACAGTCAAAACCTCAACCGCAATTTTCTACTCAAGGATAACGAGAATAACTATATATTGCCGAAGGAACGTAGTATTATCTACAGATTTATCCAGCAACTTACTTTCTACTTGAAGTGCAAGTACTTTTTTAAATTTCCTCAGCCATCCTCCTTTTCCCAAACCCGACAAACAATAAGACTTTCATGTTTTCTCCCTTTCAACTTTCATCATCAGAGAGAGAGGAAACGGGATTACTCTTCCGGAGAAACTATTTGTCCATGGAAAATCTGTAAGTTTCTTTTCATTCTCCTAGCTGATAAAACTATCGTTTATGCATCATTTATGCTTTACCAGCTTTCTCCACTTTCACTTCATACTCCACCAAAATATAGCCCATTCAACTAAGGTTGAATTACCCGTGTACTTGTCGTCTTGGTCGTTTAATAGAAGCAGCAAGTATTATTTGAATTTAAAGTTAGAAGGGAAACTGACAAGTTACCTCGGAAAATTCCTTGATTCTCAGATAGCTTCAAGTTGGCAACTTACACTTGCTGGGGTTACATACTGTAAAATGGAGTGCAAGCTTAAACTTTCCAGGTAAAATGACTGTTTTCCTCTCAGATCTCAATTTCTCCTAGAATCCCTACAATTTGTCTCAAGTACCTTCCGAGTCTTATTAAAGTCAACATCAAATGGAAAGAGATCCATCTTGTTGTTCAGCAGTTCTAGCCTTGTGGGATTGTTGAAAACTCTTCCTGAAAGTTGGATTTATCCAAGATAGGAGAGGACAGGACTGAATGGGGGTAGCTGGAGAAAGTGGCACATGTGATTCTTATTTCTTGTCCTCTGTCTATGTAAACTTGCATTGGGACATACAGAATGCAGATTTGTGTTCTCGGGTCTCATGTTAAGAGTAAATTATTGATTCGCTCCTAAAAGCCCTGGTTATAAAAGTGGGAATGTTTCGTCAGAATTTAGAAAGCACTTGCAGTAAAAGGCGAAAGGAAGCTCTGCTCTCAAATGTCATGATGACATCAACCTTAAACTAACAGCATCATTATTATCCTGGTTACTCCCTATCTTTTTAAAAGCAAGAAAAACTGAAGTTGGTTAGGCTAATGCGGCAAGAGTAAAAGTCTAGGAGCTCTTCTTTCTTTTTACACCCGGCCGGAGGATTAACTAGGAGGAGAGAAATACGCCTACTCCCGTCCTTTAAAAAGAGGATCATGTCAGAAAGAAATGTGTGCAGTATAATGAACGAGGACAAAGTTGGAATCCCAGGAGGAATTCACTCTGCCTCTAATTTCCCGTCTGTATATACAGTTCTAATACGTATCAACGAGATCAGATCCCAATCCCATCCCTGTTTTCACTTCCTAAACGCTCAACTCAAATCTAGGCTTATCACACATGAGAAGAGGAGGAGTGGAGGAATGAGTTATCAAGCATTTTACCAGCAATCACTCACATCTTCACCAAGTGTTCCCTTCTACCCATCCGCTTCCAGACTTTCCCCATACCTGACCATGTACTTTCTCATCTTCTTTCTGCTTCCCGTTCTATTCAATGTGGATCCACAATCCCGTTAACAACCTGCCGTAAAACGAGCCACTCCTATCTAACATAAACCACAGTCAAGAACACTTATATACGCTTACTTGCAGGTATTTCTGCCCACTGTCGGGAATCAGGAGCTGCTTGGTTATTCTCCTTCGAGTGTTCGAGTCTAGCTTTCTTTGCGATGAGACGGGGGAATATGGAAGGGTATCCAATATCCAACAAGATATATATAGTAGAGAAGCATGGAATACCATATTTTTTACATCACCATTGAGCACAACCCACAGCAGCAGCTACTGTTGTGTTGTGAGGTACTACTTCATGTACTTTAAGCCGTCAGAAGTCGATATGTTCAGGAGAAAAAATACGAAATCTGGAGAAAAACTCACATAAAAATAATTAACCAGAATTGAATAGATGAATTCTTTTGATTGTAATTAAAATTATACAGAGAAAGGTATAATATTGTTAAAGAAGATGCACCCATACTTTCTTATGTCAAAGCAGGTGAAACATCTGTGGATAATGCTCACTGAAAATAGCTTAGTCGAGAATGACAAAGCGGATTCGCTGATATTTGACTCAAAGCATACGGGAAAATTTGCAATGATTTTCCGCTCATAAATCCTACAGAAGCCTTGCCTTTACTGTATATGGTGTAGCTGAATACAGTAACACCATCTGTTTCTGCAAATTCCAGCAAAAACCAAGGAATCTCGCCCTCGCCGTAATGTTATGTACTATAAATTAGATTCATCCAAGTATGAGCTCGCTTTTTCATTACATATCACGGGAAGTGGGAACGTTTTGCGGACATACTCCAGTTTCGGCATTGTTAAACCGTGTCAAAACTAGAAGATAATGTGTTGTGTTCTGGGATGGATACACTTGTTCAACACTTTTACCGAGCATTTTAATGGTATTCATATCGTTTCCATTCAATGAAACTGGATTTAGTATGAATAGAATAAAAATTATGCATTAAATTCTTTTGAAGTCATAAAACTGCAAAGCACAGGTAGGTGTAGGATACAAGGTCCTGGAATGGAAGTCACGAGGACCACTGGAAATCCAGTTCGTTAAAAATTCCGTTGAGTGTCAGACTCCTCAGATTTATGTGCCTAGCGTATAGGCTGTAGAAAGTTAGTGGTGAGGGAGTAAATGCTAGTAAATCTCGTATCGCTGTTAGGTTTCCTCTGGATATCGGCTACCTTGCATTCTGAGGAAGAAAGGTTGAGGATAGATTGGGTGTATGCACAGAGAAAAGGGTATTTTCATTTCATTCATTCCGGATTTGAATAGTTCATTTATACTGGATCTGATCAGACATTTTGCCCGTTCAAAATTTATATTAGCTACGTTATTACCATTCTTCCAAGCTTCATGGCATTATACAATACTTCTGGGATAATAAATCCTGAAAACATATGCTAATGTCCACAAGTAAGTGATTAAATTTGGCCGTACTTTCTCTCTCCTCGGAACACTCTGCTTGGAGAAGTTTCGCTATAGAAAGCGAGTAAATATTTCTCTTCTCTCAGAATTAGGGAAAAGCATAGGCATGCCGGCTTGTTTTAGATGCTAAAAAGGAATCCGCCACCCGACTTGCTCCCCTATTTCTTTACAACCTTTGATGAAGCTCATCATGTCCTTCCCTTTTCTCTCTCACACTTTCACATCCGCATCCTCCTCCATCTCCTCGTGTAATTTTCATTATTCAAATACTTGGAAATTATCCCAAGGATGCTCCTCATTTACTTGAACTATTTTGCTTTTCACGTTCCCTTACCCTATACCGCCACCTGTTATACTTTCTCCCGAGTCCAGTTTCTCTCACCACGCTCCCCGTCGTCCCCGTCGTCCCTTTCTCCATTCCTTTCTCTCCAGCCTTTTTCCTTCCCCGTGGATTCCGCGGAAGAGAAACACTTTCCTCTTCCTAATCAAAGGCTATATGCATACTTGCTAATGTAATTCTATTAACATCCTCCTTTATTAGGATAGAAGAGGAGGAATACGGGACGAGCTGATGAGAGGAACTGAGGAACAGCCATTTTCCTCCGCTCGTGTTCTCTCTTCTCCAACCTTTTCCCTCGCTTCTTCCCCCAATGATCCCGATGTCTGAGTGAAATAAGAAGTGGGACAGAGAGAGAGAGGGACCGACCTACGTAAAGTCGTAGACTGTCCCTTTTATTTAAATAGCTTCCTCTTGAAGCTATTTTTGATAGGCTTTCCCAGCGGTGAGGAGATTAATTTGACGGCTTTCTCTTCATAATCTCTCAAGGATCTTTGTCAAGGCAGGGCCTTGTCTGGGAGCTAACCATTTGCACTAACGAGGAAATGAACGCTATTAAGATCTCATGTTTAGGTAGAGGGCTAATACTCTTTCTTGAATTCCGAGTCCCGAATATGCTCGAGACTGGAAGTTGGTGGGTGGAAAGAGCTGACTGAGCGTGAAATTGTTTCCATACGTTGCAGATTATATCTGACCAGAATTGCAGAGAGTGCATCTCTTCATCTACATGCAATCCTTGGATTTTGCAACGCTTTCTAAGAATAGCGCCAAGCATGCTCACTGCTTGAGTCGGCTCTCGTCTTGTTTAAATTTGAAATCTCTCTCAAAGAAACGGGATCATGGTGAACGGTTTAAAGAGAAACGCTCAGTGTCGTTACTTCATTACTCGCCACCGAGTGCATAAATGTAATTCAAAAACAAAATCAAAAACCTTTATCCACGATGTCCATAGTGGATGTGCGTAAACTTAATCCGATCCCTGGAGGAGTAATTTGTGTTAACTTTTTTCTAAATGCCCTGAAGAAGGTGTACATGAAGTGTGTGTGGTTGGAAGAGGGAGAAAGAGAAATGGCGGGGTGTTGACTGTAGGAAATCCCTTCCGCTCATTCTTTTCTATCCTCGAGTCATATGAAGGATTTGTTCTCAAAAAACTATCCTTCCGCTCCACTTTCACTACTTAGCCGGGGTAAACATTTATGTTTGAAAAGAGCTGCCGATCATTTTACAGAAAAAATATTCACTAAAAACCCGGGAAAATTGTCTAAAAGCAGGATGAGCAGAGCATTAAGAAATCGAATTAGAGTTTAGTTTTTTCATGGAAAGTTCAAGGGTAGTGGCGGATTTATAGTTTCGCAAACTATGGGCGTATGTATTATATGCATGGAAAATAAGATGCTCTCTAGATTGATATATAGATTGGGGAGAGCGGAGAGCTGTCTTTTTTAGGGTAGAAAATGTGTGAAATGGGTTAGCATATAGCTTCGTTTCAGAACGGGCGGTATGGTGAAATTTTTTTTAAGCGGTTAGTAAGTCCTCTTCCGAATGGAGAAAGTGTGGTTTACAGGAGGAGAAAGGAGATAGTTTTTGTTGGAGGGAAAGCGGATGCTAGGAGAAGCAACAAGACCTTCTTTTGGTTTACATTTCTATGTGGATTTTAGCATCATCAGAAGGGATTGGAAAGACGGGAGAAGTTGTAGTTTGGGGAAGCAAGTACAAATCCAGAAGGTAAAGAATGACAACAAGTATTTAGAGGAAAGAATTTTCAAGTTTCAAAGGAGAGGAATCCGTCGGAAGTTTACAGCTTGTTTACAACTACATTCTCTATCCTATCTCCACTTTCTTTCCTGCTTTTAGATGAAGAAAAAATAGAGCGTATTCAAATCTCCACAACTTTTCAGTCTCTGTATGTGACACGCTTGGAAGCGGGGTATATTTGTGCAATACCTCCCTCCGCATTCTACTCTATCTCCGTCTTGAAAAACTTTATTCCTCGGAGTGAGAATAAATGTACCTGCTCCAGAGCGGAATAATTCCACACACTATATTTCTTCCCATCTCCACAAAGATCTTCCCGCCGTATCGGAAACGCAAAAGAATATTTCCGTGTAGCTTTAGTCAGATAAGCATCGCTTTTCACACGTCTCCCCTTGAATACAAATTGGACTATAATTTTCGTCCTAAATATCAGCCAACTCGAAAAACGTGTGCATGTATGGAGGATAGGAAAGGTTTTCTCAAAAAGAAAAAAAACTATTTAAAGTTTTAGAAAGGAGAAAGGTGTAGGGATGCGGACAACTGCTTTTTCCTTAAAAATAGTCCAGGAATTTCTTCCAGAGAAAATTTCCAAAAGAATGTGACAGATGAGAGGACTAGAGGACGAGATGGGAATGAGTGAAACTAGACCTCTTTCTAGAGATAAGACAGTTAGCAGAGAATTTCTACACGATTCTCCTTAGTGAATACATTAGAAGAATGGCCCAGGTAGCCAGTTGAGCGAATACAGTAGCAGTAGCCAGCGCCGAAATTTCCGTACGAGTAAAAACCACTCTTTTGTAGAGCCTCGCTCCAAGAGAGAAAGTCGGATGGGGTTATGTAAGGGAGGAACGTTTTCACTTGGTTGCCTCATGTTTGACAGATCCTCCAACTCCTTTTATTGGACAGGAAATTTTGAAACGTGCCAGATTCGAGGAAAAGTACAAAGATTTTTGAAATTGGCTACCCTGTCTTTCACTCTTTTTTATTTCAATCGGCGCAAAGAAACCTTTTTACGGTACCTTTGAATTTAATTATGACAGTACTACTGCGTTTCTAACCTTTGCCCCTTTTAAAGAACCCACGTATTAGGGGACGTTTGCCTGAATTTTCAATTAGGGGGACACTTTAGCTATGGGTATAACGCCTCCGTCTACTTAGCATTTGTGTTACGCTGTCAAAGAGGCGGCTTGCTCCTGATGGAAAATTCAACGAGAATTTCAAAGGTTTCGCTGGGTAACTATTGAATCTTCAATCCTATCATTTACATACACCTTGTGAAATGTAGGAGAAAGTCCATTATTTTGTCTCCGCCTTTGCTACCTCTTGCCACTTACTCCGTCATCACCTACGGGTTTCGATTACAAACTCTCCTGTTTCCGTCAAAGTCTAAAAACTCGAGAATCAACCCACCACTGTGGAGTCATCCAAAAACCCTCTCAAACCTATTATTGCTTTTACTCATGCTGACGTTTAAAATATACCTATACATCAAACGCTGGAGGCGGACGAGAAAGTACAAGTATGTGCTTCACCTGCATGTTATTACAAGCATAGTGAGCTGCTGATTTTAGCTTTTGACAAGCAATGAGCTAATAGTTGTGGGAAGACTGAGCCTGGGAAAAAGGGTTTGTTTTGTTACTATTACTTCCTAAAATCCTATGGGTAAAACGGAGCGTTAAACTGAGAATTGAAACCCAGTGCCGGAATGTTTTGGAGATTTACTATTCATTATACATATTAGAGGGATGTTCAGTGCTTCGGAAGACTGGATTCAGCTGATAGCAGTATTCTGGAATTACAATTTACTCAATAATTGTCGGATGTGAATGAGATTAACTCTTCTTTCCCCATTCCAATCCGCTTTCACTGCTTTTCCATACGTACGCATCATCTGCTCGAACAATAATTTATAACAGTGTGTATGCACATGGTTAGCCAAAAGAAATCCCACCATATTCATGAACGAAGGGCTGAGTGGATGAAACTAATCTATGAGGATGGATTCGAAGCTTAAAGTGTATGCGCCTTGCTTAAAAATTCCATTAAGAAAAGGAAATTTTCCACCCTCTTTTTTGATGAATGTGCGATTCTACTGCAAACTCTTCTCATCTCTTAGTTTTAATTTGTAGAATCTTCTAGCTCTCTTAATGTCACAATCCTGGCAACAAAACTTTCCCTCCATATCTCCTCTTTCTTTATTCCCTCAATATGTAAGAAAAGATTAAGTTTTATCTTTCACCAACTTTCATTACTACAGATTAGTACAGATCTGCAGAAAGACTCGTTAAATAAAAATTATCCCACAGTCCAGTCCATTTGTCTCCTTGCTGAGCTCACAACTAGATTTGCTAGATTATCACCAGAGGCCTAGCTACTATTTTCTCCAATATTTCCCTCTTGAACCATTAAACCAGAACTCAACTTGAGTGAATACCGTTACGGTTGAGGGTTGACGGTTGCGGCTGATGGATGAGCTCAAGAGTCGCTTGATATTCCCAATCATCTTTAAGACTAGATTCTAATTGGATTTCTCAGCTGAACAGAGACAAATTGATGGTTTCGTGGTTGTACTCAGACACAATAATTTATCGAAGAATTATTCGTAAGTGGGGAGAAAATTAATAAGCAATACGGATTATCTTAGTTTATACAAAAGGGAATACGTTCAGTTAATAGCATATTGCTTTCCTTGAATGTACACCAGTGTTTCCTGATGCCGAGTTTGAAAAATGATGTGATGTCATTTAAAGCATAATAAAATTCATGGTTCATAAAAATGATTACAACTGCGTTGTACTTAGTGCCAAAAGAATGTACACAAGAAGGGAAAAGTGAAAGTAGAAGCATAAAGTGTCAGAGAGAAAGTTGGGAAGATGAAGTAAAATAAGCTAGCCTGCTGTACAATATGGCTTTGGACGTAGCTCGTAAGAGGAGACGTTAATTAAGTGGAAAGTGAAAGTCATCACAGTCAGGAGAAAGTAATTTTGTACAAGGAGTGGAGGGAAATGTATTATGCAATGGCTTTACCTTTAGGGTTATGTGTGGTGGAGAGAAAATTCCAAACTGACTTGGTTGCTTTCAAGTTCCATAATCCTTTCACTCCATTGGTTTCTTGGCAGGGAAAATCAAATTTGATCCAGATAGTCGATTCCGCTGTTTAACAGTTAAGAAAAGCACCTGGCTGGAATGGAGAGGGGGAAATGTGGCTGAAGGTGGAGAGAAAAAGGGTAGTTAGAGAAAGTATATTCTTTTATACAATGGAACTAGGAATTTTTTAAAATGAACAAGCTGAGACTGGGGATGAGGTGAACTCCGGTGGTGAGTTAAAGTTAAGGATTTGCCTGGAAGAGAAAGTTTTTCTTGCTCTAGGAAAGGGTTAAAGGTGGCGTAGGCAGAGGTTATTGTGTGTAAAAGATGATAGTAATATGCATTTGAGGTAAGATATAAGAGTAAGATGGCAAAGGTTCATGCGGAAATAAAAGCAGTTCTTCTGATGGGGACAAAGTAAATTCCGTCAATTTCTTTCGCTGGAAGGAGAATATTAGAACTCACGAGATGACTCTGCTGTGAGATGGAAGGGCGGAGAATACTGCATGTACATCTCTGTAAACGTTATCGTCTGGATGTCCTTTGTTTCGTTGAGAAGTGATACTTGGAACCTCCCAGCCATGCACCCCGCCCCCGCCGCCGTGACAAGCAGTAGAAAAGGAAAGAGGGTGGCATAATAGTTTGAAGTGGGTAAGCATAAGTGTCATAAGGTTGGAGTGAAAGTACCAGGTGAAAGCTGAAGCTGAGTCATGATGCTGTCGTTTTTGTCACTCATCGCGTCTCTCCACGTCTCTTCCTTGCAAATCGTCTCATGTTTTTTTCACAAACCTGTGTCAGCTTCATACCACATAGCCACCGTTATATCCTTATCCGTCTTTACAGGAAGAAAACTGGCAGTTAATAAAAGAAATGAGCACATTTCTTCTACCCTTCCATTTTCTCGTCACCTTACCCCTCCTCCTCTGTCCTCTCACCCCCCCCCCCATCTCTCTATAGCTTGTCCAAGCGTGAGACAAATAGTTTTTGCAACAATAAATTATAGTCCCCTCGCCCCTTCTTTCACACATTGCCATTCCGTCCGGAAGCCGGAAGCACAGGTCAGGGACTATCAGAGAGTGCTATTCCTCTTCATTTCGCAATCCAGGATTCCTGTTATCTAGCCGCCCGCTCTTCTACGGCACACTTGCTATGTAAAGGGTGCGAGATTAAGTAGCAGAATCACCCGATATGGCTGGAACTATTAGAGGAGGACACAAACTAAATCCATTGCGGTAAGTTGCATTCCGAGCTTACGAAAATTAGTCTCCGGATGTGACATGCATACAGCAAAAGCATGACGATACCGAGTCCTAGTTATGCAAACTTATTACCTTGTCCCTCTCTCCATCCATGAATCCATGATTGAAGATTAATGGCCGCAGTGACTAACTGCTTTGATGACCCAGCTTTTTTACCCACTTCCCCTAGCATACTTTTTATTTACCCACTCCAAATATATACTAGAACTACTAGGGGGAACTGATGCAAGGGTGCGGGTTTCGTGGATAACTGCCAAAAAAGCTGTAGGCAAACAGTATTTGATTTAATATAAATGGCCTCCAACCTCCGTATTTTCTGGGGCATGATGGAAGCGTGTGGCTGCAAGTTTCTCCATGAGCCTTTTTCAAGTCTCACTGCATCCCATCCTCCTACACACTACTTGAGATTAGTCTATGGGAAAGTACGTGACAAAGGGCTAATTCCAGAGTGATTGGTGAAAGTTGCTCTAGTGCTAATAAAAGTTGTTCCTTCCACAGAAAAGCAAAGAGAAGTTGGTAAAATATTTTTTTATGCTTTAATTTTTACAAACGAGCAACCAGTTATTGAACACTCTCCGTATTCTTCACATCCTCTCACATTCACAGAAAACTTGCCCTATTCTCCACTTTTGTCACTAATCCTCCTATCTACCAAAGCAGCCGGCTGAGCTGAGCATCCTGGTAACACATCCAAGCTCTTGGATTTAGTATGCGGTACTAATACCTTCGTTTAAATACAGGGGGGCTCCTGATATGCCTACACCTGCCTCAGCTATGATATTTCAGGGTCAGGAGAGATGACATGTTATGAAATGGCAGGTTGCATTGAGAAAAACGTGATAACTTCATCATCCTCATTAATCTGTTTTCTTTTCGGCTATTTATGCCGAGTTACATTCATTTGAAAAACTTGAAGCGAATCCCACTCCCACTCTGAATCTGCTACCGCTACGCCGGATTTCGTGGAAAAGGTTCTAGAGAAAGTTAGCTTTGAGGAAAATATTTAAATTCAACTTTTATCTCAACGAGAATTTATGCTTGGCTGACTAATTTTAATGCTTCCTGTTTCTGAGAGATGTTGGGATGTGCTCGAGAGTTGAGCGGAAGGAAACTTGGCGGAGTGGCTTCTTTGTTCCTAGCCAACGTGGAGAAATCACACTTGAGAAACTTTCTAAACACCAATACGCTCTGCGAGTTCTACTACCCCCTTCACGCTTCAGTCTCTTCTCTTCCCTTATCATTTTCATGTTAACACTGAAAAATGTTACCCATAAATCATTCACTCACAAATTCTTGTACTTATTTCGATGGAATGCGAAACGCATGTGAATCTTGGGAAAACTGAGGCGGACATACTCTATACTTTTAGTGAGACAAATATATCGGATACTCTGAAAGCAGTAGCCGTGACGCATAAGCCTTTCCTTTGGATTGGGTATGTGCTGGCATGTATTCAGCGTCACTTTCTCCATCTCAGGAAGCTACGGTGTGATGGTGCGGTGTGGTAGAATTTGAGGCGGCGTGTGTGCCTATCCAGCTCGACCACCTCAGT
The DNA here is from genome assembly GCA_906901655.1 of Sminthurides aquaticus. Taxonomy (NCBI): domain Eukaryota; kingdom Metazoa; phylum Arthropoda; class Collembola; order Symphypleona; family Sminthurididae; genus Sminthurides; species Sminthurides aquaticus. The sequence goes on from CAJQTT010000001.1 coordinate 4,695,016, forward strand.
GATGTATTCTTTTGCGGAACTGTCTAAAACTATTCTTCGTCTAGTCATGAGAGCTGTATATGCTGTACGAAAGGGTCGAGGATGGAGGATTTTTCGTGAGGGTGGAGGAGAGAAAATAAGGTTGTGGCGTTTGGGCAAGATGCACTAACAAATTACATCCTCCCTTGTCTATTATTAATTGCGAAAGCTTTCCCGCAAACTTTTCCCTTAGGAAAATATCCCCTTGGCCTGAGGAGGACACGAACGGCTTAGAGATAACCCACTAACTGTTTCCGTCAGGTTTGACCGAGCTTCTCGTTTCTTTTAATGTCCCCCTTAGATATGGAAGCGTGGGAAACTGATTAATTGTTTTAAACACTACTGACTTAAGGCCTCTCCAAGAAAGTATGAGCATGATAATAGGGAAACTTTTTTAGTAACCCCCACACTTTCGTTTCTATTGGTTCCCCATTCTGTTCACAAGGCGCTTATATATTCTTATTTATTACGTATCGTTGGAAAGAGTTGAAATGGCTTCTCCTTCATCGTCGAAAAAGGTTATTTGGTAAGGAGAAAGTTGTCGCACACTTGTAGACTTGTAATAAGAATAATTATAATAATATAGAGTTTTCCAACAAATTCTAATTGCGTCAAAACTTTTCCCCGTCCATATTTTTCTGCAGACTTGGGATTGACATGGTTGACGGTAATGGAGGTGAGAGGAAGCCTTCCGTTGTAAGGGTCACAATTCCCACCCAGCAACTCCCGCTCCCCTTTTAATTTCCCATTTAATTACATTTCCAGGTGTAAAGATTCACGCATATACATACTTTAAAGTGCTTTCTCCAGGGCTCGGCTTTGATTCAATAGTCAAGTCTTGATTTAGTGGGACATTTTCAGAGCGTTAAACGCATATATGGGGAGGGCTTACATTGTTGAAAACTTTGAAAAATTTACATACTTTCTCCGAAACCAAAACCCTGGCAGTAACATTGTCTAAATATATGGAAAACTGGAACTTCTCCATGAAACAAGTTTTTACCTCTGCTATATTTTTGGAGGGAAATGTGTTTCCTTTTTATTTTCTCTTGTTAATTTCATAGAATATGAGAGTGAAAGTTGAATTATTCTCCGAGTTTACAATTTACGACACTTGTAAAGGTATCATTGAGTACAGTATAAAAGCGATTAAGTGTTGTCGGAGCCATAAGTACGGGTAGCTACGTTCAGACCATGAAATATAAACACTATTTGGAAAGAAACTGGATGATAAATTGGAATTGCGGGGCGTTATGTGGAGTGTATCCCTGTGATATTGTAATGGGATTCTTGTTTAATAGGTACCCGGTTTGAGGTTTAAAATTTTTTCCGGGGGTTGAATGCGGGTTTAAATAAAATTTGAGCTGCGCATGATATAAGGACGAGGCGGGCTAAAGGAAACGAGGAGTTAAGCTGTTAAATGACCTTTTCCGATTCGTAACCGTTCAAGGATTTCTTGAAGCTTGAAGATACTTTGCGGGAGTATATGCTGCATAAACGTTTCCCCCTTCCCCTATTTCTCATCCATTGATGGTTTTATATCCGGTTCCAGAACATATTTGATTATGGCACTGTCTACTTCTTCTCGACATACTTAGGGTTAAGTGAATTGTAGCCTTCCAGGGACTAGTTTTGGAGAAAGCATAGCATACATTTGAATTGAGCAAGGTCTTCTTCCCTTTCTCCGTATTTATCCTACCACTTTCCTACGTGGGCATTGGCATTAGTATTTGTGGTGGTAGGTAGAATATTTTTGGAGGCAGAGGAGAAAAGCTTTTATTCTGGTGGGTAAGTAAAAGAATTTTCTAAGGGAGCCCATTTACGCTGTAGCAGATGCCCATGCAATAATTCAGTTATCCCTGCTAAAAGGGTCTGGGAAGATTGAGAACGGTTGGATGAAGTGGAGGAAGTGGATAAGAGTTGGAGCATTTATACATGTACTCCAGTTCTTGTGCTTGAGTGATTGCCCTTCGCACGTGCTTTACGCAATTGCATATATGAGAGTGGGATTGTGCGGAAGAAGGTAAACTATGGATAGGACATGGAGAAGGGAAATATATATATGTCAAATATATCATATTTTTAGTACAAGGGAAATCAGATTAGGGATTCCTGCGGTGGGATTTGCTGACAGATGGATCAGCTGGACTGAATTGGATGGAGGATGATTAGGATATAAATAAAGATGAGTTGAATGTAATCTACGTCCTCAACGGGTTTCGAAAAATAAATACGAAAACAAGCCAGAGTTGAGGATCTAGAGTGGAAGGAATGATTTCCACGCGGACATGAAACACGTGTTTCGTCTCGTCTTTCCTTGCACACATCACCGCGGGAGGAGAGTGGCCTGGTTTCTTGTTGGAAGCTGGTGAAAGTTGGTGCGGAATAATTGACATACATGTATTTCTTTACTCTTGTGTGATTTCCAGGACTAATTTTTCAGGGCCTGTTCCCCAGCTGTGCCCCTTGGAAAATCTGACGATGGAGAGGAATTTGACAGTGGACTCTAAAGATGATAACCTGAAATGGATTGCGTATCAAGTAAGTCTTACAGTAGAAAATCCTTGATAGTTATCTGCAGGTTACTACAGCTGAGAAATCCAGTAGAGGGATTGAAAGTTTGGGATGTAAATCGTCTTTGAAACTGATATTTTCTCAAAGGTATGACGCGGAGGGATGATGAAAGCGAGAGAAACAAAGTAAATGCGTGCTTTTACAGAGGAATTAAATACGTTGCTAAGAAGGGTGACAGAAAAGGGAGAAGAGACAGGCTGATTTTCCTTGCTCCATATTAGTTTAAACATGTACGTACGCAAAGTTTGTTTTAGGGATTATTCCATTCCTCCTCAAAGTGGCTTTTCTTCCTGGGTCTCTTCAGACTTTTAGGCTTTTCGTCTTCTCTTTGATTCGTCTCTTTGCTTTTTCATAACCCTCCTTCACGCTCCCGTCCTACTGTGAGCCTGAATCCGGGAGACTTTCTCCTTCGTTGGATTGCAAAGTCCAGGAGCGTGTGGACATGTACATATCTCTAAAAGTCGGGTATTTGGAAGGACAGCTTAGGACTAGCACTTGAAGCTTGTCAAGAGTTTGGGAGGGGTAAGCGGAGGAAGAATAAGAGGGATCGGAATTGAAAATTCAACAACTGGAAGACATTCCTTCTTGGTATTTACTTGAATGTCTCCACTCTCTTCCAAGCCAGCCTACGATTTTCAGACAGATTGCCTGTGGGTATGCAATGCATGGGTTTGTGTGATGGGAGGAGGAGGGATAAAAATACATGTTTTTACCCCAGATTTATTGAAAGGGAGGAGATGAATCGGATTTCATCTTCCTCCTTTTAGATTATGTGGGAAGAGGGAAAGGATGAGGATTAATGGCAAAAGGACGGATGGTTTCACATGATTTTATGATGATTGCAGATAATTGGACCAGCAATCGTAGCGATTGGACTCCTTGGAAATGTTTTGAATCTAATCGTCCTCACACGACCCTCCTTCAAAGGGGTGACTTACACGTACCTTATTGGTCTGGCCTGCAGCGACATTGGAGTCTTGCTCTGCGCTGTTCCTATGATGGTAAGGATCTGAAGAGAAAGAGGCTCTTTAAAATTTAATGTGTCAAAGCTCTCATTTATTTTGATTCCCTTCATCCCACTCCCGACGGAGGAACATCTAAAAACAAACGTGCCCCACGACGCCCACGAGGCACTAGTAAATCCTTTCTCTTCGTCCTCCTTTCTCCCACCCTGCTGGACTTTCTCTTTGTAACTTGTCCACTCAGAAGCAAGGAAACTTTCTCCAACTTCCTCTAAATTCCGTCGCCTCATTACGAATATAAAGGAAGACTATGTTCACGGAATGAGCAATGTATGGGACTTGGACAAGTTTTCTCTCAATTTTATCTCATTCCATCTTCAAACAGATGATGGATGCTCTTTGAGAGAAGAAAATTGCTTTCTCCTCTTTCGCATCCGTCTTAAGTTCCTTGCTTATTTCTACACAAGTGGATTATTGTCACTCTCAACAACTACAATGAGACAATGGCTGACGTCAAAGACTATGTAGTTTTTCCAGAACAATATCTCTTCATCTGCCCCTCCACCCCATCCATTTATCATACCCACATCCACTTACAGCTACTCAAACGAGGAATTATATTTCTCTTTTCTAGCCTTCAATTCAAACATATACCGACTTAACTATATCCCTCCCCTCCTTCACTCTTCTTAAACGTCTTTAGCGTCCCTCCCCGTGCTCATCCCACACCCCACGGCTCAGCGCTCCTCATTCCTCCGTATCCGCATGTTGCAATGAGTAAACCGGATTTAGACACATAACCTCCGAAACAAAGGTTACGATAACACAAGTCTGTGAAAACATTGCTTTTCAAAATTATCCTCAAGACATTCATAAACCTTTTCCTGCTAATCTTATTCAAAACACCGGAAAATAGCTGGAAACCAGAGGATCGGGCTTGGAAACGCTTTCCTCAACATTGCTCACATCTGTGCCCTATTTTTTTCCTCAACTCTTGGGACTGACTCCGCCCCACCCTCTTACCCACGTGTACCCTTTTTCCTTTCTTCAAAACCAAAATATTTACCTGGGACTCTCTCCAAAGGATTGCATAAACAGTAGCAATTTGCTTTGACTTAAGCCAAGATCCCACCACTCATACACAGAATTCACAAAAAAAGATGCTGCCCAAAGGGTTAGACAGGACAGGAATTTATAGGAAAACATTTTCCTGAACCATAGCCTCGTATTGAGAGAGGGTGAGATTTTACCCGGGTAGGCTTAGGCCCGACAAAGCTTCCTACTTCCGTTCTCAGAAAATAAGAGCAGATTTAGCAGAGCTAATTCCTTCTTACGCAGATTTTATACGCTTCATAACCACCTATCCCTTTATCCTAAATTCTCTCCATCTGGAAAATGTTTATTGCGTCTTTTAATAAACTCCCTTCCTTCCCTGCCCCTTGTACCCCGTCTAGAGAATGAAGAGGATACGGATTTTGCGGTGGAACAAAGCGGAAATATTTCCGCCACTTGAACCTCAATCCACACGTCACAATTCCTACTGAACCGAAGCCACAACATTCGTTATGGCATTCTCGCTTCACTCCAAACCCGCCAGCCACTAGCTGTCCAAATACTAAATACTATATCAGTCCGAACAAATTAGTTTTATAGGCATCTTGCAAATATAACTCGACCATGTCCTACGGTAGGTACCTACTCCACACTAGAACATAGAAAGAGCTTGGAGCCCGTATTGAATAGATTCTTTTAAGAGATTCCAATGAATGTATGTAATCTATCGTGCAAGAGACAGTGCTCGGGCGGTGAGGAGATTAAACGGAAACCATTTAATCAGTCTTATTCTCGACATTTTCTATATGATTTGTTCTGGTTTTATTCTACCCCCAGCTGCTGTGTCGTCCTCCTAGACTTGCAGACTTGCTGGTTCAACTGATAGGAGAGAAAACTGATTGCACATTTCTTTTTTCCATTTCATCCTTTAATTCCCTCTTGCCTAGTTGGTGATAAGGAAGATAATTTAATTCCTTCGCATCGAATGCAATCACACACGCCTTACCATCCTCTTCATGGAGAAATGATATTGCTGCTTGAAAAAGTAAAGTATGATTTTCAAGGGCAAAGACTTTCTTTCTTCTCTTTTTTGCAGTCGAATTCCTAGAGCTAGTTGTCAGAAAGAGAATAACTGGAATCTGTTTCATAAACGAAAAAAGTACCAGAATTTTAATTATAATTTTTCCAAAACAAATTTTAAGTTTCCTCGTTTTACGTTGCTACCGTTTTCTTTTCTTTCGTATCTAATTTGACTTCCTTTCCTTACGTAAAGAGCTATTAAGTGTCGTATGTCTTTGGCCTAGATTTTGAAGAGAAAAGCTTATGTATTATATTATATCCGATATTTCCATGAAGAAAAATATTCCAATCTGTATTTTCCTGGATGTCGCTCCATACCTTGTATCAAAAACATTTGTCTCGATGCCCTTCCTCTTTGAATCATAAGCGCATCATGTATACAAAATTGGTTATAATGATAATTGCGAAAATATTTATAACTGATAACTTTCACCTTTCCTACTTTCTCTCTCTCTCTCTCTCTCTCTCTCTCTCTCTTCCTCCGCCTTTCGCCGGATCCCTTTTCTAAAGAGCTCTTAAATTGGTTTGCGTGATAAATTCTGGGAGTTTTAGAGCCGTAAATAAGTTCCATCTTTTAGAGAATCAATCACGCTTTTATCTTCACAATGTGTGCCTTTATGCAAGGTGCTAAAATCCTATCACTTTCTCGAAGGATGCAAACAAAGCAACAACGAGACCTACACACGTGGGGATAGAAACAAGACTCCTTTCTTCTTCATCTTCAACTCACTTCTTTTATATCCTGCGTCTATTCTGTCTACCTTTTCATATCCATCGCACCAGGACAAGATTAGCTTGTCATGGAGCCAATACTGAATGCTAGTTGAAGAGAAGAGCGAACAAATACTGGATTGTGGTAGGTGGTAGAGGTGTGATGTTAAAGGAGGATTTTCAAAAGGATTAACCTGAAGGAAACGACTGTTTGCAAAAAAATCCTCTTATTTATATTCCTTAATCTCCTTCCAGTTTCAATTATAGACGGGCGTTTATGAAACGCCGGACATGATTTTCCAATGAATGGTACTGAATGAGAAGGGAAATGAAGGACACGTCCAATAAGAGAATTGTGGGGAAATAAAACATCCTCACAATTACAAGTTGTAGTGTTTACTTTAAATGTTAAATGCAAAAGTTCTCCTCTGCATGTTTTCAGAGAACTACCAGCTAGCTGAGAAATCCTCTGATATGCATTTTCCTTAGCACGGATTCAAAGTTTAGATTTCTATTTAACAACTATCGCCGTCCAACGTTTCTGCTATATTTCTCTCTTTTCTCTCTCTCTCTCCTCTGCCTGTCTCTACCACATGTTTCTACTTTCGGCTTGAGTAGTCCTACAGAGACGGAGATAACGTTTACATATACGTAGCATGAATATAATAAGAGGGCACGCGGCGGTTGAGGTGGTTGTGCCTGTTAGGCATTAGTGCAACGTTGTATGGAATCCTAGCTCCTCGGGAGCGGGTGTCAAAGAGGGTCTTTTTTCCGCTACAGTCACTCCTACAAAATACCTAGAACAAGTTGAACTCTTTGCGAACAAAAACATGTATCATATGCAGAGAAATTCGCTGTAATAATTCGCAGCGCAGCAGTTGTAGTGAAAGTATCAAATGTGATATCTCTCGTCTCTCACTCCCGGCTGTGAGAAAGCATTTATGCGTATTTCGCAGATCCCCATTTCTAATCTAATGTAGTGTGTAAAAGGACAACTACTTTCATCCAATTTGATCTTTGAGCTTTGAACTAAAACTTTTCCTTAGCGCTTAACTTCCTGTAGCTATGATTTTGACTTTTAACGTTTCGTTGGACAAAGAATACAAACGCGCTTCTTCCCTACTTTCCTTCTCCTCGTAATTTGGATTTTAGAAGTCGAACATTGCAGTCATATGAATTCGACTCCAGGTATTTTCTCAACCCCCTCGTCCTTCATGTGAAACTTAAAAGGACTACGCCGCTTCCTCCCTGCGTATGTATCCTGACTTTCTTTCTCGGGGGTTGTTCTCGGTGTAGTCGTAAAGTGAAAGTCCGCTTTCTCCGTCCTTTTAAGTTCTTCAGTTCTGGTCAGAAAGTAAGAGCTGGGAAAGTAGCAGTATGTACGATTTCCGTGCATCACGTGCTAATTAAAAGTTGAAAAATAGATTCAAATTGATAAAGGGGATAATGGAGGAGAGTAATAGAACAAGAAGACAATTTCAAGCTACAATAAAGCAATAGGAGGAGCAGAATAAAACCTTAAAACCAGTAGCACCTCAAAGCCATGTAGATGCTGACAAGCAAGCTGAATATTCAGCACTCTCAATGTTCCTCGTGCCTTGTACATCCTGGGAAGTGGATATGCCTTCAGTGTATTGATCATAGGGAGTGAGAGAGATGATGGGAGGGGAGAAAGTGAGATTCCAGCACGCTTCACTCATGGAATGGAAGCCCTTGGAAGAGAAAGCAGGAGTCGTGTTCTTTGATGTATGTGTGCGGTAGAGGCAATTCAGTTTCCAGCCTATACATAATCTCACAAGGTAAAATACATCCTCTCTCATTCCTACAACCCCTTACACTCCACTCCCCTTCGCCTTTCTATAGAGCTGCGAAGTCAGCTTAAAATCCAATCATTTCACCAAAAAGAAATAATACAAGCGGAGAAAGTTAAATCCTAGAGAGTCCTCCACCCATGGTCATCAAAAGGAACAGAAACCTCTTGTGCATATATATATATATAATGCCGTGATGGGAAAGCTATGTGCTTCCTCTATGGATTTCTGTTTAACTCACACCCACAAAAACCATTCAAACTCATCGGCAAATCTTGATTAAGAGCCGCCCGGTGTGGAGAATAGTAGGAAGATGGAGATGGAGTAAATAATACCAGAATGTTGGAGCTCTTTATTCAAATTCTGGTGGCAATAATATTGGAGAAAGTGATAAAACAAATCATTTGTAGGGAGAAAACCAACCTGACCTCTGTTGTTTCCACTCCAACTATCTCACCCATCAACTTTACACCCGCCGAGTACAAGTCAGTAGTCAACCATGTAATGAAGAGAAACTGCTAAAATCATACGGTTACGAGGGAAATCAATTTTAAAAGAGAGGCACAAGAATGGGAGGAAAGTAAATAGTTTAGTAGTTATAAACTTGGTAGAAAGCATGTCCTGAAACTGCATCCTTGCACGGTACCGACGTCAATCCAGGGACGCATACAAGCTGCAGCTTTCTTCTTGTTCAACAAATAAATCACATGAAATTCCAAAGAGGAATTAATATTGGTGCGAGAAAGAATTCAAGTGAGTTAATTCAAAGAGCTGGTATTTTTCGACAGAGAGTTTTTCCTAATCAGTTTTCTCCAATCTGTTCAGAGAAAGCGCTGAGGAATTTATCAAAAGGGTGATACGATAAGGATTATTTTCGATTCAAAGAGCTCAATTGGACTGAATCCGAGAAAATGCACGGCTGCTGCAACCTGCAACTATACCACTAGGCTGAGCTAGATATGGAAAGTGGGCGAGATGAGGAATGTGGACAAACTTTCTCCGTGGGTCAGTGTCAGTGAGCCAAAGAAGCTTTGTTGCCAAATGGAGTAAATGACAGAGAATGTTTTCCTCCTATGTTTCTATCTACCTGTTGACCTTTATATAGAGGGTACTCAAGGGTTCGAAATATGCATGATACGTAGTAAATAGTAGCACAACCTTCCGGCATGAGCTTTCATAATGAAAAAGGAATGACGGAGCGTGTGAGCAAATATCGGGAATGGGGTAGGCGGAAGGGGCATGTTGAAATGGAGTCTCTGGTGGAATTGTTTATAAGCCTTAGGCTTGACTGAAGACGTAAACATGTTTATCTCTCGAGAGCTTCTTGGTCTTTTTCTAGCTCTTGTAATAAGTTATAAGATGAACAAGTTAAATTGAGATTGTTCAAGTATTTGCGTGAGATTCTTTACTCTCTACTAATTTTGCATCTCTTTTTTGCTTTCAGTAAATAACAAAAAATTTTGAGCATTTTATCTTCCTCATCAAGTAAATGTGTAGAGAAACAGGTACAAGGAAGAATGAGAGGTCATGAGAAGTTAGGGATGAGATCCAGAGGCGGGAGAATCCAATTCTTCTGGCTTAAGTACAACCATGCATCCAAAAGTCCCCACCAGGCTTGGCTTTCACTGGTCGGGAGTCGGGAGGAGGAGGAAGAAGGAGGAAACAACAATGGATTTTTCTGCATGTTTGACAAGAATGAATTCTCTTGTTTGTTCAGTGTGAAGTGTGTAGTACGCAGAGTGTATAAATATATATAGAAATAAGCACCAGAGTTGAACACAATCCTTCACTACTAGGCGTACATGCGTGGGATAGTAACTTCCCCGGAGGTTAACAACGTCAAAGTGAATGAAATAAAGATATTAATTTCAAAGAGTTAAAGCGTCCAGGTTAGCTCTTGCTTCACTCTTATATCACCCAGCCCAGCCGGTGGTAGACGAAGGGGAAGATGAGTGTCACTAGAGATGTTCTTTTGTTGTGGAGGAGGAAAATCTGTTTTAAGTTCACGTGGAGAAGGAGTAATATATGAGGAGGAAACGAGGGAGAAGATAGTAACATGGCATGTAAGCTGCAAAGCTGAAGAGTAGAGAGAAAATTGCATACTTAAGCTGAGAAGGTAAGTGGTTGAGGGGTTCAAGTGACAAACGGGGGGCGATAAGAAAGAATAACTTCTTTATAATTTAACATATTTCTTGGGTGGACTTTTGTAGCTTTCCTCGAATGCAGGATAACAAACCTGCCAACTTGGATGCTCACTAGTTTTGATGATAGTTGATAAATCAAGAGGAATAATAGAGGATGATGAAGGGAGGAGATTGGGAAAAATTTGGATTGGGTGTAAGAAACTGGTGGACACATAAAATAAATAAATTTTGAGCTTATAGCACTCCTTCTTCATGGCTTCAACCTTATGAATTTGAGGACAAAAAAAGTAGCCATTGTTCATAGTGGACAAGTAAATGGTGTCCGTGAAAAGTATGATGAGAGTTATTGAGAAAATGATGGAGAGAGAGAGAGGGGGGGATGAAATATGATATGTTTCAAACCTAGTTCGGGGTTCCAGCTTCCAGCATATGCAAAGCAGAGATTTAGTAGTAGACGCTTGAAACATTGACTATAAAAATCCTGCAGGGTTTGTTAATCCCAACAGAGGGGAACATCCTTCAGGTTGGAGAGGCGGTGAAAGTTCTATTGTCAGAGGCGGAAAAGGATGCGGGAATAGAAGGTTAGGAAGCAGTAGAGAGATTTAGGAAATAATATATGCATGTCGTATTTCAGCCCGCCGGAAATCCTACGAGCCAAATTGTTTCACCTTGCAATCTCACAATCCCCTCGCTCAGGTTTACACTTTTGCTTTCTCCAGTCATCCGCTCAGAAATATTATTTCTCACGACTCCTTTTCACTCGCCATCCATCCAACACAATCCAACACATGAGAGCGAAACGTGGGAAAAGCGAATGTAGTAATTTAGTTACTCCACTCCCTCGCTTACATGCTCCAGGGTTGTAAGCGGATGCTTAGTTACATAATCCAAAGGAGAAAGTCCGGTTTGCGGATAACTTTTACTACGTTCCTCGCAAGGATCCCGTATAGAAGGAGAAGCTTTCCCATGTTTCTCAGCTGGGGAAGGTGTACTAAACCTCTCCCGTCACCCTCTCCTTTCCCTCAATCCCGCCTCAATATCAAAAATATTCCCATCTCTTTCAATCTCTTCCCAAGTTCTGAGTAAGGAACGGGATCCGCCGCAAATACACGCCTGGATTTTGAGCTGGAGAAACCCCAGGCCTCCTATTCTTCGTCTGTGTATCCAATAAGCCGTCCTACGGAAACTTTAGCTACATGCATAACAAGAGAATTGAAGAGATTCATTCCGTTCAGTGAAAATTCAACTTTCTCCATTTGCCCTCAAAACCCTGTAATCATTTCTCTCAAGCCTTTCTGATCTGACTTGACTTTCACTTCCAAGAGAAACCAAGATTCAATTCCAAGAAAGTGAGCACGCGAATACCGCACAGTATTTGGAATACAAGTGGAAGGTGGCGGAAAACCACTTGCAAAACCTCCTTGTGGAGAAAACATGATCGATTTTGTGCCCTTATAACTATAACGACCCCAATCTAATATTTGCTTAAAAAGAACAAAGGATGAGGATACGGTCGTGACAGAGAGAAACAGAGTATAAATGAATATTTTATAGGCAGCAGGCCTTGTAGGCAGTCACTCAATCTGGCTCTACCTTCCGCTCTCTCCAGTTACCTCTTGCTCCTATAACTTGTGAGTTCTTTGAAGAAAGTAAGTGATAGGTTTGACAGGAAAAGTCTGAACCTATACATGATTTAGAATAATAAATATTGAATTCGATGATTACAAAGAAAAACTATTATCAGTCTCACAGCTTGCTTAAGCTTTCGGTAGTGCCTCTCGTAACGGTAAAAACCAGAAGTAAAAAGGTTTCCTAAGTAAATGTAAAGATGGAAAATAATGCAAAAAGAGAATGCATCTTTTCCTGTCCCTGCTTCCTCCTCCATCCCAATTTTCATTTTTTTTTCTACTTTCACCCTTATTTTTACCAAAGAGATTGGAAGAGGTGTGCTTATTACCGGCTGTAGTATACATCTTTGGGAACGAACCCAAGCGAAAGCAAAAGACGGTTACAGAAGTTGAAAACAAGGAAGTAAGTCAAGCGGAAGTTGAAATTGGAAGAAGCGTTCTTGAGTATTTGCTTTCGCCGACATCATTGAGAGAAAGCAACGGATAGAATCTCTCTAGCTAAAACAAAGAAATGATATTAATCTACCAGTAAGGAACGTTTTAAAAATGTTTCCGCTCCCCACCATGAATCAATGCGACAATGGGAGTTTTAAAAAGTAAGGTGGAGAGACTTGATATAAATTTATTTTAGAAAGGGAAAAGTTGTGACTTCCAAAGTTTTCCCACGAGTAGCTTTCAGGTGTTGGCCAAGTTTGTGGTTTTTCATTTTGTGGAATTATCAGGGCTAGGGTTACCTGGAAGAGGTCATAAAGGAAAAAGTAAGAGGCTGAAGAGTGTAAGAGAAATTTTTAGTGCGAGTGAGTGAGTGAGTGAGTGAGTGAGTGAGTGAGTGAAAATGGGGCTGCTTTGGGTGGACCTGTCCGCGAAATTATTCCTCCCTATTTCTCCCTATTCCCCCCTAAAGAGACACTGTACATAGTGTGACAGGTCAGAGGGAGTGGGAAGAGGATGATAATCATTCAGAGTCAAACCTGCGTCTTGTAAGGAGAGAATATAAGAGCAAAATTTTCTCTGGAAGAAGAAGGAAAAATTTAGATGGCTGACAAGAGATAAAATAGTGGCTGTAAAATAGGGAGGGGAAAGAGATTGCTTGCTAGAATGTATGAGGAAGATGCCAATGGTAGAAATTTTATTTTCTTTGTTCCCTACATGTGAGAAAAGCTTTTCCTCTGTAGAAGGTCTGGTGGAGGATGTTAAGAGGGAATGAATGTATATATACAGTAGAGTGGAGACGAGGAGGGAAAGTACTCAGAAAAAAGGGTGGTATACATAAATGTGGAAGGAATCTTGCCATGCTTTCATAATTTTTCAGCTTGGTTTGCATTTCTATTTGATTCGCTAAAAAACCATCCTGTCTATGTACTGTGTACTACCCAAGGTTTCTATCACGACATCTTCCCATGTGAATACCATCTGGTACTAAGGGTCTGATTTATCAAAATCAATATTAGTAAACAAGATACGACCTACCCACTCACCTTCACATCCATCTTGTTTCTCCTCCCTACTCTTTCTTTTATTAAGTATATACAAATATATATATATATAACAATTACACAAGTCTAGAAAAGCCTGTGCAAAGTTTGGATTCTTTCGCTACTTTCTCTATTGTGTACTGTGTTGTGTAATAAATTTCTCCGTCTTGCCCCCTTCACCTCTCGTATCACCTGCATGTTTTCCGAACCCTCATCCATATCCACACTTCCACGGGTATGTTGTTTCCCGCGGAAGAACGAACAAAAGATATCTAGATGAATGATCATGACTGGAAGGAGAGAGTTTGCTTTCTCCCAGCCCAACAGCTGGTCATTCAGTTACTCATTGTAAAATGTTGATCCAGGATTAAATTGAGTTTTTGGAGACGCTAGAGGAGCTAAGAAGCAGTTCAGAAAACGCTAGGACATTGACTTTCTCCTTTGACAAAGTCAGGCCTGAGGATTTTGTGGGAGAAAAGTTTATGGGAAAGAATAAGAAATCCCTCTGCTGTGTCCGACCCTCTTTACGATTGAGAGAAAAGGGGGGATGAAGGTCGGGATTGTTTTTAGAAAGTTTTCCGAGAAAGGAAGAAGTATATAGAGAAACAACTCAGCGTGTGAAAGTGGAGCTTGTTTATGAACAATCAATGTGAGTGAGAGGGAATAAAAAGTTTTTCTCTGTAATAATTTTCGCAGATTCGGCAAATGGACCAACATCCAAAAGATTCAATGCTGTCGTCCCTCTTCTACGCCCACATGGAAATCCCGCTGGCCAACACATTTATGGCGTCCTCAATATTTATAGTCATATGCCTCACAGCTGATCGTTTCGCAGCTGTCTGTACAGTATCAAAGTTCAAGAGCGTCCACACACAACGAGTCGCTAAGACAGCCATATCAATGTGCTATCTCCTGGGAATAATTATTTCTATTCCCCTGGTTCTCCTTAAGAAAACGTGTTGGATTCAAGATTCACTAGGGGAGGAAGGGACTTTAGCGGACCGAAGAGGAGGGCTTGACACTCCCGAGCAACGCAACTACTCCTTCACGGAGAATAAAGACGTGACAGACAGGCAGATTTGGAAGGCGTACACGATATTCGGAGAGATAATCGTTCGTTTTGGTCCTGCTCTCCTGCTCTGTGTCTTGAATCTACAGATCATCCGGACATTCCGGAAAGTGAGTAAAAAGAAACAGGAAATTAAGCAAGGAGGGGATGCGACAGTCGTAAAAACGAAACAGTATCTACTCCGAGGGGAGAAGATTTCAAAAAGAATCTACAAAGAAGAAAAGAGACTCACCGTCCTACTCCTCTCCATCGTCCTCCTCTTCTTCGTCACCACCACCCCCGTCGCATTTCTCGCCATCACATATTCTGAAACGCTGGATAAAAACTTTCCCTTCCAAGTATTCCGGGCTCTAGCAAACAACCTGGAACTTTGTAACTTTGCCCTCAACTTTTACATTTATTTTCTCTGCTGCAAAGAATTTAGGTCAAAATTTTTAAGCTTTTTTGAGTGTATTATCCCGAGGAAAAATGAGCCACGGAATGACAACTTCCAGTCCGTCACACTCCCGGAAATGTCCAAAGCCAGGGAGAACCATGTTTACCGACACAATCGTGACCTTGATAAAGGAAACATGGAAAATGTGTAGTCGTAAGCCATCCAAGATCCTACCCCTCTAATCTCTCACTCTTACATTAGCAAATTGACAGAGAGTATGCTGCTACTGGCACAACTTTCACCACCTCTCTCTTAAATTTACCCCCCTCCTATATTTCTCATTCCCTCGCACCGCTACCGCGCTACGTACAATGAAACCAGGAAACCCCAAAGCGCTTCCGAGACAACAATCCTTGTAGCCACTCACTTCATGTTCCTTTCTACAACACAATACACAAATCTACAAGCACATATAAATCTACTTTCTCCAGGATTCTCCCATCCTATTATATCAAAAACCTACTAGTAAGAATACGTAACCAAGGGAGGGAGAGAGGAGAAGGACATGCTTTAAAGAATAGTCAATATTTTTCGCAACTTCCATGCCTGTATATAGATGTACTCGGCAACTTACAAACTTAACTGATCAAGAGTAAAAGTGGAGAATGTGATAGAAAAAATTAGGTTAGCGGAGTACTTGTCCTTCGAATAATATTTCGTATCCACATCTTTTAGAGTAGAATCCTATAACCCGCTACCTTGTCTCAGTGATCCTACTTTATATACCTCTTCCCTAAACCCAACCATCTTTGAGCTATACTTTGATACAAAAATCCAAAAATCATTCTCGTTCAACCGGAAACATGTGACGTTTTCATCAGATTCCATACATCCCTCTTTCCCCACAAGGCTTTCACCATTATACAGCTGTCACATCAACTTATCTACATCTTTCTCCAATTATTTACAATCGCCCACCATCCCAGCTTTCTCTCACGTCATCCCAGCCCGACGCGGATGAACTGAGTTCCAGACCCCTGACAACATCATTTATTCATGTCAAGATTAAGATATCAAACCCACAATCCTAATCGCATGATCTACATAAATGAAATCCGCTCCTTTCAATTCCCTGTCTATGGTCTCCGTTTCTTAAAACGAGGAGAAAGTATTTTCCTCCGTGAAAACGACCCTGTATAAATCACTTATCTACCTTGTCATTTCAGTATTATTACTATTACTATACCTGCTCTGTTTTCAATAATCAAGGAAACCCTGAGGGTGTCATCCGATTGGGTTTTATAGATTTGCCTCAAGGCATAGATTGTATTTAACGGTTACAACTTTTCATCAACATGTAGAGGACGCAGTCTAGGTAGTCAAGTCAGGTATGGATGGTCGAAAGAATCAAAAATGAGTCACAGCTATATATATAACATAAAGCTGTATGGCTTTACATAAATATATATCTCGACGTACATGAAAAATATACATATTCTTATTTTTCTCTAATTATAAATACTCTATGTATGTAATATCTGTACGCCTTCAAATTTTATTCATCCTATTCTTATAACACTTCAGCCAGTCAAAGTACCTGAAGTCTTCCAAAGTATATTCCAAAATCTACTCCTTCACAAGTTTCGTTTGTCAACAAATTTTCTCTTCCATTGGCTCTTTTCATATGGCATCCCATACGCACGCAATTTGGAGAAGAAATTATTCCAGGTGTTCCTTCTGTTGTTCACTGTTCTTTTGTTATGCTGAACGAATGCATATTTTTCTTTTACAATAACTCCGTTTCCAGCTGATTATGGCTTCAATTCACCACCTAATAATAACAGATATATACAACTTCCCTCTTCTCCACCCTTCTCAATCACTTGCAGATGGGCGCACTATCTACGGAAGTCGTCGAAAACATCAACTTTCTTCCCGATGCTCATTGCTACTGAGTCATAAATCACATCGCAACAAAACTAATTTTGTATGCTATTCCCGAATTTATGCCTTTGAAAGAAGAAGAATAGTCTCGGAGTTGATTCTTTAACTTTCCAAGTACATTCATATGTATTTATTCTCTTGTTTTCGTAAATATAATTTTTAGAAATTCGGGAGGGAGCTGAATTGTTGCTAACACAAACGGAAGGGGGTGGGTGGTGATTTTAGGGGTAGTAGTAGTAGTAGTAGTAGTAGGAGTCTTATATTTCTTTATTGACAAGATAACATAACACACTGATGGTATGAAGTGAAGGAATTTGTTGTATAAAGCTTGATATTTGACGATTAAATTATCTTACGCGGTTTGAACGTAACTCAACTCTAATTAGGAAACAAAGAAATAGGCATTAAAGCCAAACAAGGAATAATTTGACTATTAAGTCTTGACAAGAAATCCATGTAATATGAACTTTTGAAATTTGCTTCATCATTACTATGTCTCAGCAAATACCGTGATTTCATATTCCATACAGCATTTGCAATACGAGTTCTGTACTACGATGATGCTATACAACATAGATTAGCGCAACATTTATATTAATAGTGTTTCGTAAGTTATACTACAATTGTTAATGAATCTTTAGCATTTCTTGTCAACAGTACCACCGTAGTGTTTTAGAACTAACTTACTTTACGTGTAAGTAAATTATATAAATAAGCGTTTTATTGCCATTGATTTCTTCCCATAATTCTTCTTCTCATTATCATCAATTCATTATACAATGAGTATCGTAATCGTGACTCTGTTAGACATGTGTACCTCCACATGCAGTCAGTAACTTTTAATTTTTAACTGAAACAAAGATGAATAATTCATTTCACCGAATGATTATTATATATATCTATATATAATAAATTCAAACATTTTACCTTCTCTCCCTAATACACAAGTCATTCAGGTTACAATCATAATCTCTAATTACTAAATCCATCAAAATACCCCTAATAATTTCTTTACGACCCACAAGGCATTAAAAATATTTTCTCCACATCTTACGAAACGTACGAGATACTTCCTTATTGTTAGTTTGTTATCATCATTGTACCTATCACTACCAGGACAGGAAGTGTGCCCTGCTCCGTAATTCGAATTCGTACATGTTTCGCTTCCAATTCGCCCAATCAAGACTTGGAAGCATTACGCAATACGTTGATTACTTTCGTCTAAAACTTAGCCTCATCGGTTAACTCTCTTACCACTGGACGCCCTGATGTGACAGATATAGTAGTTAAACCCAATTCCTGTAGTACACACGTACGCACCTAATAGTTAAATAAGCTACATACCTAAATAACACACTGACTGGGTGAATTTAAATTATAAACGTAGATTGACTTTTAATTTTTTAATCACCAAAAAATACTCACTTGTCAACAAAAGCTATGCCCCTTCCATCGGTTTCAGAAGAAGATAACCAAAGAAAATCAACCGAAGACAAACATCGATGAACTTGAAGCGTAAAATTAGCCGTTAACAAGTTTTGAGACGGGCTTGATCATCACTAAGTTTCTTTCATTCTGAACGCTTTTTGGAAGCACATCCTCCTCGCACATGCATCTTTTTCGGACGTTCCCCAATCTATTTCATTCTACCTCCCGATATCTCAAAAATTGATTCCGTGCTTGCGTAGTGCATCTTCGAATCTAACTAAGAACTTTAACTACAGTCTGAGGCAATACAATCTTAAACAGTAATCATAGTCGATTGAGGAAAACAAATCAACGAGCAAAACCTCTGGAGCATCTTCGATACCCAGGTCTGGGTACTCTCAATGCGTTTTGCTGCTCAAACTCTGATTGCAAAAGGAAGCTGCTAACGCCTGAGACCGAACCAAGTTTGCTATAACTATAGGTAGCTTTTGAATTCTTCAAATTATCCAAATGGTTTTCGAACTTAACTTCAAACTCAAGTATTCAACGTGAGAAGGATCAATATTGGACTTGGAATTAAAGGATTTTGCACTATTTTGTGCCAGTTGTTCAACAATCAAACTAACAATAATAAACTGGAACCAATTTTAGGGGACAGCAAGCCTCAGGTTGCATAGTCGGACTTTACATTCGTCAAGAAGGCCTCAAACGATGTGTTCTTATACGTCCCAAATCCGAGCTAACATGATGACTATATATAAAGGACTGGTACCGTATCCAGCTTCTCGGAAATAGAAATCCTGACCTGACGTTTCGAATTTCTACATTATTTTTCTGGTTCAAATCTTCTATTTTCCACAAATCTTTCGTATGGTGGTCTTTAACAGTATAATTTAGTATTACAGCTGAAGGACACCCTATTACATTTTCTCTAAGTACTACACTGAGTGAAATACAGCACGAAAACAAGGTATACTAACTAACACACCGGTATAAAGGCGGTTGGCTGTTAAGAGTCACAGTTAATTTTGATTACGGCACTGCTTTAGATTTGAGACCTGTCTAGAGTCAGGAGAGCTGGCCGCACATAAAATACCTTCCAGCACAGATGCTTCTACGTCAAATACACTTTCCTTCTTAACAATAACACAAACAACGCAAATAATGTCTCAAATCTTTCTAAATGCAATTACAACTTCGAATCCCGTCCAACAAATCAGTGAAATCTTAGCCATCACAGAGGAACACCACTGGCGAAGGTTGAACTCACTATATTCGATGCTTATTAACCAAGTTGGCAGTAAGGAACATCAATGACATACGATTAAAGTTGGAATCGCATTTCACGAGAGAATCTTTACACTAACATAAGCACGCACTTCCATGTTCTGAGTAATACGGCGAAATGCAGGAAGTTAACGTCCATAGCTATTTCGATTAGTTGCAAAGTAAGTTATTAACTGCAACGAGCGCATTCCAGGATAAGAATAACTGAGAACATAACTGTTGAAGTCTTGGATTCCAAACTTGTACACGTATAGTTGTCAACATAAATTATATAACTCACAAATGCAGTCATAATCAGGTAAAAATTAAGTACGGCCCGGTTGGCAGTCGTGCAATTCATCCTAATAGCACTTTGTAAGTTTAAGCACAGGAGCAACTAAATATTTACTCACTTTTTATTATGCGCGGCTTTGGGGCGATCAATTTTTCAGATCACCGTGTAAGGGCTCACGTAATGTAATCGGGTAAATCACTTAATACACTGATCACCAATAATAGTTAACGCTTAATATCGACCCTGAAAATGTATAAAATTCGGCTCTTTCCCTCGACATTCTTTGCTGACTGCTGATCACTAGACGACCTTCCGGCTCGTAAAAATGTGAAAATATATACTACCTTACGAAACCACGCTGTATAATAAATAGCTGGCATCGTCTCATCTCATCTGAGCTGGCTAATATTTGAATAGAACACTTCATGTTATAACAGCGATGGCATATTTCTACGAATACGACGTACCAAATACTATCAAGTTAGGGATCGGACACTGTAAGAAGATTGGCGTGAATGTAGATAGCATTCTTGTTCCCCTGTTGAAACACCAAATAAAGTACATGTCAGCTTTATACCTGTGTGCAGTGTGAGAAGTATTCGCAGAATGTTTTTACGGCAATGCATAAACTGAACATGATAGCTTACGTTTTTCTAAGTAGCTACGCAAACCATCCATGTTAGCCTGAGAGTACAAACTCGAATCGGGTGGCAGATAATATTGAGCGAAGTTAACAGGTAGAATTTCTCGGCTGGCCACGACACCAGAGCCACGTGTCCCAGGATCAACATTTGCTGATGCTCCAGCTTCATACTGTTGCGGCTGCGATATTCCGTGCTCAGGTACTGGGTTATATCCGCTATCAAAATACTCTTCCGTAACATCAGAACGTGGCGGTTTCTCAAATGGTTTGGCTGTGTTTATATCTTCGGGGATCGCGTACCGTTTAACTTTCGCACTAACTGAAATTATAGGTGAAGGTTGACGCCCAGAGGCAGAAACTGGCGCATGTATAAACGAAACCGGCGATGGGAATTGAGCTACTTGTCCATCAAATATTGGTGGCATGGGGACAGGTACTATCGTTGGGATTGTTTGAACTGCATTTCCTCGATTTGGATATGGTGAGTGTCCTGCTGGGACTGACAATGCGTAGCCCTGTATTCCGTATACAGTGGTTGGTATGGCATTCACAGGATGAGAGCCCATAGCGGGGATAGAATAAGCTGCAACCACTGGGACTGATTGATTACAGGCACCATCAACGGGCAATATGGTTGTAGCAACAGAAGACATCTGGGTGGTATCATGCAGTACTATGTTTTGATTGGATTTCTTATTAATTTTACCGTTATTACTTTTCTGCGAAAGCCCTTTGTCAAATCCGGAATTCGCTCGCTTATTTTTCCCGTAAAATTCATTCGGTTTGCTTCCTTGATTACTGTCATCAGAATAGTTATGAACGGAGTATTTGCCATCATGACTGAACGAATGATTTCTTGCCCGGTTGTACAAACCGTCCCCTTGGTCCAGGTTACGGAACTCTCTCGAATCCTGTGGCCTTACATGATGCTGGCTCGAATACACGACGTTATGTTGCACAAACTCATTTCCTTGACATACGCCTTCCATTTCAGATGAGACGTTGTTAGTGAAGTCCAAACTACTTCCTCCCCCGTACGTCTATGAGAAATACGATGAATGATTAGCTTATAGTGAACAAAAACAATTTGTCTGAAATTTAAATCGTTTGTGTATACCATAGACAAGAAATAGAGTAAAATCAAAACCACTGACCTTCTTGCTGAAATCCAATAGCACTTCTTTCATTTCAAAGCCAAATTCGAGTTCTAAGCCACTACCAGGCAACATAGGAGGCTCCTTGAAATTTTCTCCGCAAAACACGACTGCTTCTGTACACTGTCCATCCTCGGTATCGATTTCGGTGGTAATATGGGTATGGGAAGGCCGAGAAGGTTTTACTAGATTTCTTTGAAACTTGACACCAGTGTTATCACTAATAGATTCTTTTTCGTTTTCAGCTTCATATCTATGTCCGTTAACAACAACACCATTCATATCTAACACAGCAACATGGTCTACACGACAAACAGATTGATTTATAACAACATCATTAGAAACAAAGGATTTCACTGCACTGGGGTTAGCAGTAAAAGATGCAGTGCTGGGGTCTCGTTTTCCTGCAGGGTTGTAGCTAAATCCATTGGTGGTTGTCATATTATGCACATCTCTATTAGCTGGGTGGTTCGCAATACCTTGAACCGGACTAGTTGAAATCATTTGAGCTTTAGAACCCTGGTATGCCTCGGAAGGGTTTAGAGGCTCTGAATTAATTTTTGGTTTTCCACCTGGATCCGCGTTGGAACTGTTAGTAACTAGTTTTGCAATGTTTACAGGGACTTGAGAATGCAAATGCTTTGCTAAACTGTTACTCGTTAATTCTGGGAATGCACTTTCGGAAGTATTGTTATGTGACACAGCAGAGCACACATCACTTTTAGGTGAAGGCAGTGTTTCATTTGATTCGGAGGTAGCTGGAAGGTCTGGATATTCTTGCGGCCCAGTTTCCCTACGAACGTCTTCTCGTTTCTCTTCAACACGTCCCGAAGCAAATTTTGCTATAGCAGCATAAGAGGTCTGCCGGAAGATAATACAATAATAATTGATTTGACGAAAGATCTTATTCTTCTTCCGTAATACAGCATAGACCAATACATACCAATGAAGGTCCTCCAGCAAATCCTTTACTTCCGGGAGTTTTGGAGGATGCTCCCCCAGCAGATAGGTCTGAACCGTCCTCTGAGCCTTCACAGTTATCTGAGCCATGCAATGAAGGATAATCCTCAGGTGTTTGCTGCAACTCCTTTGTAGCTTCTTCCTCTCGTGTTAGGCGAGCGATGTCAGCGTACGACGTCTGTCGGATTTATATGAAATACTTTAGTATTTTTATCTTCTAACAATACGATAAATACTTAGGTAATAATAATCATTCAAACCTGCGGAGTTCCTCCACTGGAAGCACATGATTTCGGGATATTTTCGCGTTTCGTACATTCGCCCGCGGGTAACGAGCGAACAGATCCATCATCTGAACCTTCGGAATTATCTGATCCTTGCACCGAGCCTACTGATTTCCGCCTCTCGCCTCTACTACGACTTCGGCGAGAATTTTTTCGACTACTTGACCCTGGATCCGCGGTATCTGTAAAAAAAACTCATGTGTATTAGCCTCATGAAGCCTATCGGTGGCTACATCGGTACTCGTTGCTAGTAAACCGGTACCTCCTTTACAGTACAAAAAAAATAGTTTCATGAAAAATTCCCTAGCAAAAATTCATTGCGAACATTAATCACCCCGAGCAACTTACCAGATGGCGAAGTTGTGGAGGCAGTCTTATTTTTCTTTTTTCGTCTAACTACTGTGAAATGTGGTTCTACATGATCCCGAACTGGAGACCTGTCATCAAGGTCACTCTCCCGTCGGACCGTTAGGTTATCTACTGATTTTTTTCTAGTCATTGAAGAGCCAGGTTTATTTACATCTGAGGTTTCTTTCTTATCCCGTTCAAGGCGAGAGCTTTGCTCGAAGTCTTTCAGTGAAGAATATCTGACTTTCTCGGTACTTTTCTTTGCAACTAACTGCAAGTTATCATCATCTAGGGAGAGTGATTTTCCTAGTCCATCCGCACCGCCATATTTGTCTCTGTATTCATGTTCTTTCTTCTTCGGTCCACGTTTGTCGTTTTTCTGTGGAGTTAATTCAGAAAATCGATTTCAAAATGCATACAGTATGTATATTGATAGCTAGGCTAGGCCACTTTTAATTCGTGCGGATCTCACCAATTCGTTCCCTTGTACAAAAGCTACTAATTCATCGACATCATCAGCATCTCCTCGGTAGTTGGGTACCAGATCTTTGGCATACAACGGCGCCATTTGTTTCCGTCCCTAAATCATTACGAAAACGTTTTAATAACATTTAATTTTTTAATCGAACCTCCGAGGACGGTAAACGCATAAGACTCGGGGACATTTGTTTAAATTACTTACCTTTTTGCTTCCATTTTTATGATTTGGCGTCGAACGCTTATTTAAGCTTGATGTTGCTCTGGCGTTTGAAAATGATGAGCTAAACACACTAGACTGAGCCGACGATGGAGGAGAATGACTTTGCAGTCTGTAATTTGATTGATCCTATGAGAAAAATCACAAACCTTAAATCTCATTTCAACTTCATCATGTATAATTACTAAGTCGCATATATTACCGGCGATTCTCTAAAGTAACTAGGTGAGATACGTGATGGTAGACAGCTGGTAACGCTAGTGAAGCGATCGTCGAGTTGCAAGTCACTGTAAAGTAACATCAAATTCTCATGAAACTAGATTCAAGCTTGATCATTTAGTTGCTTCAAAAGATTGGAATAAATCGAGTAAAACTTACGATTTGCCGCCGAGGTTTAATGTATGTTCTCGATCCCGTAGACTACTTAAAGTAATCCGGTCTTTTCGATCTTCGTCAATTAAGGATCCTTGAAAGTAAAACGAAATCAGAGTTTTATTTAGGCCTAACATCTACAAGGGAAGCTTCTCAAAAATTACCGCTCAAACCAGAACTTCCAAATTCGACCAGTTACTGTACAATAATCAAAAAAATGCAATATAAAAATCAACTCACCACCAGAAGGCGAGAGAATTGAGTCCCTCCCAGTTTTGTTCTGATATGATACAGACGAAGCAGAAGCAGTAGAAATGACTGTATTCATTGACGAAACGGCTGCGGAGTGATTTAAGTTCGGCAAAGCTGTATTGTGAGATTCCGCTGGACGGTTGCTTGCTCCCGTTGCAGTTGGTACCTTGGAGTGTTTTCCCTGCTTATCTTTATCATTAAGCGATTGCAACGAAGAACTGTTATACTTACTGTTGGTCAAACCTTGCTGAGATTCCTCAGGCTGGGTTCTGCTAGGATTACTTTGCAACTCCTGTAAACAAAAACAATGCATCATTACGAAATGAAACTAGAATGCCCATTTTCTTCTCTTTTCGATTCCATTGTCCAATTCGCCGTACAAGATATCGCAAAGAATTGATCAGACCCTTTAATGATCGTAACAACGCTTACATGAATAATTTCTGTTTGCTCTGTTGTTTTAGCTTGTGTGTGATCCACGCATACTTCCAGTAACCGTTGAAAATCGTCAATTGGCATTACCTTCAGCTTGTTTTCAGACGTCTGAAATACATAAACATTTTTTCAAATGGAGTTTTGGTGTCAACAGACATAGCGACAATGCTTCATTTGAAAAAACAACACGCTTTTAGTTATCCACCTTCCTCTAGGTTGCACAATGTTGCAAATTAAAGCATTCCTAATGATTTAATTAACATTATCCACACCTCTAAATTGTTGGCACAGAGTCTCACCACCCACATTCAAGCTATTGCCACCACTTGTTATGATAGTAAGATAAACAATAAAAGCATATATACATAGCAGGAACTGAATATTAATCACAACGGGTTTCCCGAAATCTTCATTTTTACTAGTCTCGATTACTATAATTTGACGTCATAATTCACCATATTCTACCTATTTCATCCTTGAACACTGCGTATATTCGAATTAGCGTCAAGCTCCACAGAATCATACGAATGATCACTAATCATAGGTGCAGCAGTAGAAAATAATTTCCTGCTCCATCAACAAACTTCCTCACCATATCAGCAACATAATCACATGATCTCCCATGCAACATTAATTGATAGATTCATTTCCAAGACGAACTAAGCGCTGTGAAGGATGTTTGCAAATCATTTCTTTCGTCTTTCTCCTCTCCAAAATCTACAGCTGTAGCAGAGAATCACAAATACCGACTGCAAAATCTTCCTTTTCAAACTTAAAGTTGGCCGCGCTTAATTTGATTGAAAAATACATACATACATATTATATACAGTTTTTAACAGAATTTATCAGAAGAATTTATCAAACAGGAGCGGCTTTTCCTCAAATCAGGGGTGGGGGTAATTTACATAGTTACTCTTCCAACAAAGTTGCAGGGACATCTATCTACAAAGCGTTGTAAAATAACCCTCAAACTTCACACGAGTCGTCAACTCTAAAACGTTGGGCTCGTACTGGTTTTTTTTAATAACTGTATACCTGGGACTGCGACACTCCCATCGCATCATTTTGTAAACAAATAAACAAAGGTGCTCCTTCCCTTGCAGTTTTATACAGAAAATTATCAGCTGAGGTTATAAACAATAGCTTAAAAATCCAAAGAAACTTAAAAAAAAATTACTTTAAAGATTTGGTAAATAAAAAAATTAATGCATCAAATTTAAGACACTACAGTTGAATGACCAAATAACTACATTCATATTTACACCTATTGCTGCAATTAGCAAGAACCAGAGGAAAGACAATGCTAATGATATTGCTCAAGAAGTCATAATGTCCTCTCTTACAGTCCTCGATTAAGAAATTATTTTAGTAATTCAGATCGCCGCAGAAAATACGTGCCTACTCCTATGTATTCAACCCAGTAACGTTGAGTTGGCTGCTGACACATTATATTAGGAATGAACTTGAAATCAAATATATATATAGTACCAAAAACAGTGATATATAACAGCATCTTCCTATTTCTACATGGTACTTGTAGAAGAGTGAGGACTTCATATCAAACACCCATCACGCCATTATAATCCTCGCAGACAACAATCCAATACAGATCAGGAATCGCTGGAAATACGCTATTCAACACAAAATCTAGGCATCCAGAATGCAAAAACCGTGCTTTACAACTCTCTGGAACTGCCAATAATGATATAATAGGCAGGAAAGATATGCGATAAACCCTTGACACATTTTCCTCCTTGCCATTCAGAGAATTTCAAACCACTACGAGTCTCCAGAATAACCAACAAATCACCACGGTCACGCTAGTTAGCTCAACTTTCATCATAATCACCTAAATCCACCACTACCAACTCACCGACATACAGTAAGGTTTTCGGAATTCTTCTTCCTCTCATCAAACTCTACAGGTTATGCCACGATACTGTAATCCAATGCTTTTGTACAGCCTCTATTTCGATTTTCAACTAAACACCGTTTTCAAATTATAATCACATCAATAATAACAACGAGCCGCCTGACTTTTGAGATCTATATTTGGCCTTCAAGAGTTGTAAATGGCAAAGGACCGTCCTACAAATATTTGTTTTCGGTCAAATCAATCGGATCAACTTTAAATACTAATACTTTTGAACTTCTTTAATACTAAGGAGCTGCATGAAACAAGTCCTTCTGTCTAACGTTCATAATAGCTCTGAATGTCTTAACCTTTCCTAAAATTCTGCTTTTGCACTTCCGCAGAGAATTAACATGGCAACTATTAATGAGCAATATATCTGAGCCTGTTCCAAAACCAACAAAAGCTAAATAGCTTTGATATTATCAAACTTATTTAGCATTTGA
This sequence comes from Sminthurides aquaticus, assembly GCA_906901655.1. NCBI lineage: Eukaryota > Metazoa > Arthropoda > Collembola > Symphypleona > Sminthurididae > Sminthurides > Sminthurides aquaticus. Next base: position 4,722,353 of record CAJQTT010000001.1, read on the forward strand.
GAATTTCGTTCATTTATTCTATGACCGGCTCCAATCGTGATCATCCAAAATTATTATTTCCCGCAATTGGTCACCCAATGAGACTAATTTCCAACTAGCTGGAGAAATGTGGACAAGTTACAATATATATATATGTGTATTGAAGAAAAGGTAAACTGGTAATATGACTCACTTGACCCGGAGGTTCATCCATGGGTAATAACTTTAGGCATGGGTGAATAATTTCTTTATCTTAGGACAATTGGGACCAACAAGTCTAGGATGAGAATCCTCGTTGGCGTTTGCCACTAGTCCACCAGGAATAATATGTATAACTGTCTTATGCTTGCACCAAGTTTTGAAACCGGAGATATAATTATGTAAGGTTAACTGGAATCACACTGAACAATCACTTTTTCTTCAACAATGACCAAACCAACCTCTAGTAACTGGAGTGGAGCGTGGAGCACAAGGATTACGTCGACGGAGGTAGTTAGTATTAGTTGATAGATGTGAATCCCTGATGAGGATTCCACCGGTTGGAATAAGATATTTTTTAAACGCACACGTATTTAAGTTTGGTGAATGTTGACAAACCTTGCGTAGTTCTCACAGGGAGGGACAATATTAATCTTAGTCGGCCGTCCTCATATGTACGTAACTAGGCAGTTGACACTGTACCTATGTACGGAGACAATCCCAAGGACATATTTAAACTTAACTCACACGCACATTCTCATATTTGGAATGGCAGATTACTACAGTTTGATATTTAGTTGAGTGAAATTGTATTAATAATAATATATAGTTGTTTTCCTCATGTGTCTTTTACGCGACAGGATGTATATATAATTTATAGGGAAGGAAGGAGGGAGTAAAACGAGGACGGCAGTTTGATGATTATGACGACGATAACAAGGAGAGCTCAGAGGCTCATCGCTGGTAACTATACAAGATCAGCTGTAGGAATTATTAATTGTCTATTAAATCTAAAACTGATTATTTTCCCAAGGATTAATAACTGCTCGAAAGGAATGACTGGGCTGGATTGCAGGAAGATGATGAGGGAAAAACCACACACACACTTCTCGTCGTTCAATCCAATACTCGATTTCCTCTCCTACTACCAACTACGTTTAGTGCTATTGCTGATACTGTCGCTGGCTCGTGTCTTCATCCTCTCCTCTTTTCTCTCCTCCTTCGTCCCACCACTACCCCAAAAAGTCTACGTTGCTTCGCATTGAGTGGACATGTAGTATACATAGAAGTCACCCTGTATATCGATAGCAGCCACAGCCAGAGCTAATAAGGAATAAAGCCTGGCCCCGGCTCTCAGACACCAGACTCTCCCTCTATGAATACATACCATTGCACAGCCATGTATCCAGCCCTGCACCCAACTACCTTTCCTCACCACACACTTTAAATCAACTGCGTTTTACTACAAGTCTATTCCTCCTCTCCCAGCAGTAGATTTAAACGCAAACGCCTCAGCTGTAAAAACACCAATAGTACGGACGGTGCACGGCACAGGGAGGACTACCTTTACTTCGGCCCACTTCCTCTCTGGCATATTCCCATGTAATATAGTCAACATTGGCTTTGGAATCTGCACTGAATGTCGGCTAAGTCGACGCTCAGCATGCGAAAATCATGGGGTCTACAGAGTGCTCCTGAAAATTGTCCTCTTCCTCCATGTCCTTCTCTCACAATCACTGCATGGGACTATATACTGCTATATGCCTCACGACAGATATCCAGTGGGCCTCCTCGCTGACTGGGGGTTATAGTTGAGACCCATAAACGAATGGTGACCCTGTAGACTTTTATTCCTAGATTTAGGACTAGTCAATCCTGCTAAGTAATTTGCTTCAGCTGTTTCTGAAAATCTGATAGCAACATGCCTATCCAAGCTGATAAAAAATTGTGCGCATAGAATCTTGTAGCAACGAAATTGTTTGAGTTTTGGACCAATCAAATATCGTTTTGTATTCCACGTATTGTGAAACTACAGAGGAATTTCGTTGGCAACAATTTCAGCCGATCGTCCGTCGGCAAAAGAAAAACGAATTACTAACGTTACCTTACAACAATCTATGTTTCAGGGTTTTTTACTGATGTGTGCACACATGGTGATTGTGAGGAGAATTAAGCGGGCATGTAGCACGCATATATTGTTGCCATCTATTCAGCCTATGCCAATCTAGTAGAACGTCTACACTCGCGTCGCAACGCAAGTCCCTCTAGATTCTTTATTAGATCAAGGTGACCATGCATCATCAATCTGCATTCCAAGCCTGGTAGATAGTGTCAACGCGAGGCTGCTACGAGTTCAACTACGTGCTGCTAAACTGGACTTGTAGGCAAATTCAGCTCGTATTTGTTGGTCATAGGGAATGCACAGGGAGCGCTTAGCATGCAAGAATCGTTTGAATTGGGGAGTTAAAGTTAGTTTTAAAGCATAGAATCCATTAGAAGACTGCTCGCAGGAAGCTATGGGAGAAGTAGTGGTTGGTTAACTAGATGCATTAAAGAAAATTAAGTTGAGGTTGCGATAATGATTATGCCCTGTCGTCCTTGAGTACAGCTGGCTCCATTTACCGTCCAGAAAAAACGATGAAAGTGGGACGGAAAAACTGGACAATTCTTTCAGCCAATTCCCCACTAACTTCTATGGTAACTTACGAATATACTGCGTTATCACAGAACTGATTGTATGGGCATATGTGTATTTCTTAATATGCATGGATGCTAAAGAAATGTAATGCTGCCATTCTTCAGCGTCCATTTAAAACGTTTTTCCAATTGGCTCGGAGGAACTCGTGCCTCACAATAGCTTACAATTTTTATTGTAGCGGAATTGTGCGTAAAATATAGGTTTAAGGTAAGCAGCTTCATGACGCAACCACAATACACAACTACGTTCTTCGCGAGAATTCAAGATAACCTATCATCATCTTGTAAGAAGGATTAATTATTTCAACTACTCTCCCACACAATGTCTTCTAGTCAGTGTACTATTCACACTTCGCTTGAGTCAGCAATTCAATCGAAATGGTACGAGGATTTTCTAAATGCAGATCAAGCGAAATCAAACGTTTTGCATGATTCCTCTGTCATAGGGTAAACACAGGATTTACGAACATCTTCCAGACTAAGGTCTGATGACGAATCATACTCAACAAGCATGACGTTCTTCTGGCTTTTGTAATTAAATGTGGATAGGGAAGGACATTGAATCCAGTCGGAAATTGATACACGGTAGTTGACAATGATATTTTTAGAGGGACAGAAGATTCTGGAATGAACTGATGGGTTTACTTGAAAGTAGGTAACATACAACTACGCACGTATATTGTTGACTACGATCGTAGACTATGAAGGATTAGAACCAACAGCAGCTATCATGAAATGAAGTACAGGTTGCAGATACAAAGCATGAATACTTTCTGGATTTGGATGAGGAAGTGGTGTCCATGGCACAAGAAAAGGGAACAGATGTTTATCGAATCCTGCTAATTTTCTCGTAGGAATGATCGTTTCTCTCTAACATCCTTGCATCTTTTAGAAGAAAAATAAAAAAGATGGAAAAAGAATAAAACCACGGCGAGGCTTATTATATAAGAAACGTTAAATTAAAACGTTGCGGTGAACGGACATTTGGCATTTTCACAGAATTCTAGTTGTGTTTTTAATTTTCCTTCACCTTGTTGCTAGTAGCTGATGCTATGGATAATGCAAGATTGACATCTCCGGTTACAAGAGAGAGGTCATTGGGGTGGTAGGAGGTTATTTCAAGTTGTGCAGTGTTATGTATTGGACGGGCAGAAAAACCTTTTAGGTCCTCTGGCTGGCTCCATCCTAGCCGTTCAGTCTATGTATCAGTATGCTATGTGGGTGGCGTGGCTATGTAATGGATTATTTATCGTGTCTTGATGTATAAGAGATTGAAACCCTGACTGTGAGTGGATCAAGGTGTAAAGGTTTAGCTGGGTAGAATTTCTTCTCTCATCAGGTGACTCTGGCTGGCCTTCGCTTATCATCTTGCTTGACCCAAGGATGATGCCTATTGCGAGAAGCAAGTTCAATTCCTGCTGCTTAATCCTAATCCGCCCTGGAAACCATATTCCATAAACTCACTCTTCCATCTCCATCTGCAAGATTTTGTCTTCTCGAAATGCACAACATCTCAAGTTTTTGCATCTAATTTAACCAAACACCCCATTTCATCCAAAGTTGCACCAACCATACCTAGTGCAGTGTCAGTATTCTCAAGGTAATATGTATTATAAAAGTATCTGATATCATTGCAAAGGCTGATGCGAGATAACAAGGGAGGATTGCAAGGAGCAAATTGGACTTTATGAAACATGTAGTATTGAGTATGTAAAGGGCTTGGAATCCTTGTACGGCATTTGCAAGAATAGTATGTTCCAGGATATGAATTCAGGGACGCCTATATGTGTACGTGTAGCTTCGAGTAAGAGCTAAGCTAACTGACAAGTCTGTAAGTTGCTACACTACACTGGTACGGTTAGAAGTGTATATTTTACAATTTGCTTCCATAATCTTTAAGAGTATTATGTTATCCTCAGGCTTACGCTGTGGCTGTGTCTTCTGGGACTTGTCGTTGTGATATAGAACCCATCCAATTGGCAACGGGGTTGTGAATGCATTCCGGAAGCTTAAATCCAAGCATTTCTTACATCTTTCCCTTCCCTGGTCTTGCTCGTTTACATTAAGAAAATATCGTAAATGGTATCATCCACGTGGGTTTTCTGGAATCCATCCAAAATAAAGCTTTAGCTCCGAGACTAAATCCCAACACTAAGTGTAGGCCGGTGACGCGTGGAATATAAGTAACAACAGACTATGACTTACCGAGTTACCAGCGTAAAACGAGTCTCGGGCTGGGAAATATGAGACAAGGTTGAGAAAACTCTCTGCACAATCCTTAGCAGCCGGTATCTTTAATGGGCTCTACAACTTATGCAGTCGTATGCTGTAGTATTGCAGCTCCTGATTCACTTGATGTGAGAGGATGTGAATTCCACGTTGGAAGAGAAAATTTTACGTTCATTCAGCATTTTACCGGGTCGCCTGTCGCCTCCGCTCGCTTCTGCGAGAATACCGGTCGTACCCACCTCTACAAGCTTATGCGCCCTCGATTTTTTACACTGCAATACTCTAGAGTCGATGATTGTGCAACATGAGATTATTTCAATCCTGCTTATGGCTTACTTACTAATGCAACGTCGGCTGAACCTCGTGAGTAATTTTGTTTTACAAATATGGTTATCGGCCTTATGCATCTTCAAAGCACGATCTCCACCCTTGTTGCTTTTCTCTCCTTGAAACTTTACGCGAGGACATGCTTCAGTATCGGATGTTGACCCGTCATGGATATCTGATCTGTTCGTACGCTTAACTCCAACGCTGTTAATGTCCGAGTCCGAATATTGCACTAATATTTAGTCGGTCCCAGTTTTGTTTCTCATACGAGAGTTTTATTTTGTAATGACTGGTTTCAAAAAAATACGTGGTGACAATGACAAGGGTTCATGATCGCACAGAGGCTGGCTTCATTACAATAAATCCATATTTTCATTGACATCGTATTTTCACAAAGACCGGAGTTTCTTAATTGATAAAAAAGTTTGATTCGAAATAGGTTTTCTGAAGAAAAAAATCGTATCCACAGGGCCCTTGTCAGTTTCGCTTTGTCATATTCACCTTAACAAGCTGACACATCCATTGAATGTCTTTGGTTCATTCATTCATTTGCTTATTGAAGGAGTTTTACGAACTTGAGGTATTCTTCCTATAACTTACATGCTTAAATGAAATGTGTCCACGCTTGATGCGGTTTTTCCTTCTTGTCCTAATGATGCCGTCCAAAGCGGAATGGGCGTAACGCCCCTGCCTTTATTGAGTTGAAGGAGGTGAAAACGTAGGAGTGTGGGTCTTGTTGCAGTAGTTCTCCTTACACATACGAACCTTGTCTGAATATTCTTCGAAGTATCTCCATAAGTTAATCGCAGCGTTGCAGAGAAACTGAAATACGTTATCTTTGTCCATTGGAGACAGGACCATATATTTGTCGTACGTCTTGTACTACTTTTTCAAACTTTATGTACAAATGATGTTAGCACGAATAGAGAAAAATTAAAATATAAAAAAATTAGTCACTTAATGATTAAACCCATGGGTCAACGCTTTCGGTGATGCCTTCGTTTATCCTGGGAGGAGCGGGAGGATGACGAGGTGGATCGGTGACGACGTTTTTTATGCTTCTTTTTATCCTTATGGTGGCTGCTTTTTTTGTGTTTTTTCCTTTCAGGGCTTAAGCTTGACTGCCTTTGACTTCGCTGGTTTTCGTTTCGCGACGAGTGGGTGGAGTCAGTTCTTCTACTGTCATCAGTTCTTTGTGTAGTCCTAGAGTCGCGGCGCGGCGGAGACCTCGGTGACAAAGATCTCGACCTGTCTCTCGCGGGGTAATTACTCCCTTCATAACCCCTTTCCTCTTGTCTAGCTTTGTACTCTTCGTATTTCTCGTTGTCTAAAGTACAAAATTAAAGCAAAAAATGTTAGCAACGTTCGCTTTTACAGATTCCACTTTTAAGGAGGGGTTGAAAGTTTTACTCTTTACTTACTGATAACTTTAGACTTCGTTTTGTAATCTGATGTCGAAACTATCTCTATATTAAATTTCGATATGTCAGCCATTTTAGAGTTGATTGCCAGCTTAACTATTACACGATTATTATCCTCATCGAAAGAGTTTATCTAAGAATGTAAACACAGTCTATACATGAACAGGTCGTTGAAATTTAAGATAATTCGCCATACGGAGGTAAATGTGCATCTCAATCTCATACCTGCCCATACATTCCTTTATTTGGTCCTTTGGTTATCACAGCATACGCTCCGATTTTGAAAACTAATTTCTCTTCTCTACCGTTGCTCTGAGCACTGACAGCATCTTTATTGGCAGTCGGTTTCTGCGCTCCTAATCCAAGTCCTTTAGGTCTTAGGCTAGGTTCCTTCATTTCTACTACCCTATGAGTGGAACAAAAATATTATATATAATCAGTCCTTCGATTTTAGCAGAGTAAAGACACGAGCGGGTACATCGAGTCTTTCCAGTATGAATGTTTTATAACTGTTTATCTCTCACCCCTTATTGGTCCTTCCAATTCCAGTTTCTTTTGACCAGCCCATTCCACGCATCATTGCCATCCCAAATTGTTCGATAGGTATTCTTTCGTAATCTTCGAGGGTTGACTAAAATGAATTATGAATTGCAGTTTCACAGTTACCATTTTAACTTCACCAGTCAAATTATACTCATATTCTAGAGGCCACAATACAACATCTTTCAGATATGTTTCCTGTAGCTTACCTGTTCAGGTCGGAGAGATACATCCATGTTGTCATCTTGCTCATAACCCTCGGGAATCTGGTTTTGCAACAGCAAAGGAACCACAACATCTTCACTACTCGTCTCTCCTACCTCTTCGCCTTCCTCTAAAATCAGAACGGATGATTATTTTTCAATCATTTCTTTCAACATTTATACACTCATCAATATGTCGGGTCAAAATTTCAAAATGGAAAGCACAACTGCCTTACGCAACAGTTCCCGTATTGCCAGGCGCTCGATGTCATCTCCTGAGGTAGGCACCGGGCCTGCCTTCGCAGAATCTTTGACGATTTTACCCTTCTTCTGTGGAGGTTCCCGCTTTTCTTTACCTTGGTCGACACCTCTCCAATTATTCTTGGTGATAAGCGGAATTATTAGCTCTTTCGGTGCTTCTTTCGTTATTACACTAAATTAAAACCCAAATATGCGTTTAGCTTTATATTATATATTATAAAATAACGGAATCCGTTTCAATAGATGATTCAAGTTAAAAAAAATTCTTACGTTTGAATCTTATTTCCGTCAATCCCTTTAACAAATTCTTTGTCATCTCCTTCATCTCGGAGAGCTTCTTCTTTTAGTTTTGTATTAACAACTTTACTTGGTTGCACCTTTTTACTAAAACTGAATGAAATTGTTCCACTCATTTTATTGGTTTTCTGTGTACACGAACACCCAATTTATGTAAAGTTCGGACTAAAATCAGCAACTTTGCGGTCAAAACGACAAACTTAAACAAAACCTAGTAAAACTAATTGCATATGACGGCAGTTATGTTTAACGTTATTTGGAATATGTTATAAATAAATTATAAGTATAAAGTTTTCAAAATATATACGTAAAATATATATGTACTAAAATATCCCAGGGCCAGGGGTAATAAAAACGAACGGTTTTTAATGACCCCCACCTCAACTTAATATTTATTTTTTAATATTAATTTTTCCCCACGTAAAATCGTATGTTTAAATTTGGCGGAATCAATTTCTCGCAGGTTCCCGCACATAAATGAACGTAACGTAGAGACTCGTCCGAGCGCCTCGTCTGTGTTATTTTGATGTAACATGAATGTATACATATTTATATTTGGACGCAAAATTCATCTGAATCTGGAAGCGAAAAACATAAACCTGCATTCTTTGAAATACTTCTGCACGTCTTCATCTAACGCACCCTCCCTGCAAGCGAAGCGTCTGATTCTTTGATTTTTTTACAGCCAAGAACTAACGAGCGAGTGGTTTAGGCCAAAAACTTTATCCAGAGTCAAGAGTGGCTGATGGAAATTTGAATTTATACATGTGCTACGAACTTCGTAATTTCTCATGCTATCAACTCGAGGTCAGTAAATTCTACTATGGGTCAATTAGGTTGGACTCGGGCTAACGGGGTGCAGTGGATTTAGTCTATGGTAGTACTTTCTAAATATTAGGTTAGGTTTAAAAGCTCAGTTCGTAGTACCGCTGACAAAATCCACTGCGCCCCGTTTGCCCGAGCCCAACCGGTCAATTATATGTTATAGTTATGGTTATATGAATTTGATAACTTGAGATTTTTAACTGTAATTACTTTTCGTAATTTTTCTCCGAAATCAGGAAGGTGATCTTCCTAACCCGCTGTGCTGTTGGATAAAGATTTTACATCAAGAGTAAATTCATAATTGTCAAATTTCGGAAGTAACTGAAGAAATACGTTCCAGTTAGTCAGAACCGTGAGGCGGGCATTAACTTACTTCGATATGGCCGGAAGCCCAGACTCCTCGAAAATGAAGAAGGACAGAAATAATCTAGGTAAAGAGAAAAACCTCATTTCTGGTTTAACCAGCATAAATCCTGAAGTCTCTATCTGTTTCCGCAGTTGTTTTTTTATACTTGAGTAGCATCTATTTAATGTAGTAGGAAGCAACTGAAAATGTACATTGTTTATGGTTTTACAGAGGACTTAACCGTGAAAACGGCACGGATGAGATTTAATAATGTCCTCCGAAACATGATGCAGGAAAACTTTATGCATGAAGATGAAAGCGATAGTGAAGGAGATGAAAATAGGGTGTAAGTTTGCTTTCCGTTGCTATGTTGTGCTCTTGTACCCCTAACTGAAATGTGAAACGTGATGAAAATTTTATTTAATAACATGTACACAGGAGTGGGCAAGGATTCAACCGCTACAGATTTAATTCGTCAAAACTGAAGCAGAAATCTGGATCACTCGCGGAGGCACCTAAGCCACAGCCATCATTCGTGATGAAGTTGTTTGATCGGGGAGTTGATTTAGCTCAGTTCGATGAATCGACACCGCTTTATCCCATATGCAGAGCCTGGATGCACAACAAGCCTCACAAGTAAGATATAATGTAGAATACAAAGGGTGCACAGATCATACTTTAAAGGTAGAGCTATATTGATTATTTCGTTTGTGCATCAGTCCGAGGGTCGTGCCAGATAATGCCGATAACGAATCAGAAATGTCAGAACCAGAGTATCGTGAGGACGGAGAAGATGTTTTGAAACTTCCTCCTCCAGAACCTCTTCCAGTGGACGAGTATGGAAATCCAATTAGCATACGGGTACCACCACCCTTGCCTAGATCAGACGAAGAATTTGATATCAACTACGTAAGTTTTAGATATGTTCTATTGATTGCAGTAGTTTTATAGGTATTGAAAGACAGGTTCCACTGATAGTAATCTTTCCCTCAGAACGATGACGATGCACCGTCACCAGCCTTACTCTTCCAAAATCACTTGGACAAATGGAATTTGATCAGACAGCGCTGGAAAGAAGCTGCACATTACAACGAGCGACGTTACGATAGCAGTTTCTCTGTTCTGCGTCAAATTCATGAAAGGTAATAATAACCAAATTCTGAGCAGTTCTAGCATATTTAGCAAAAGTATCTATTATAAAAAAGTTAGTGCTTATCATTTGAAACTGTTTTACTTTGGTTCCAGGAGTACAAATGCAATGGCTAATGCGCCTCAACAGTGATAGGTTCCAATGAATCTGTAAGCTAGCAAGCTAGCCCTGCATTCCCATGAAATGCACTAATATCTCACATTGTAAATATCAGTTGAATAAGTTACGTCCATTGGCAGAGGATTAGTTTTGTTACTACACAATAAAATGTATTCATTGTATACATACAAGTATTAAGTTAGAATCATTTTTAATTTTTAAAGTGCATTACAGATGCCATATTTATTTGAAGTTGGTGGATTGTAGTTTTCATCATATGCAAATATTTTTACAAATCTTAAAATAGATTATCTGAAAACGGTATACAGCAATTTCATGCAGTATACAAGAGTTATATATCTGTAATGGTAAGATTAAGCATAAACAAGAGTAATGTTAAGAAGATGTCATATCTTGAGGTCCTCGGAAATCGAATTCAATACCTAACTTGACGTTGCGTAGTGCCGAAACGCGAGTAATCCCGCAGGACCTGCTGGTTGTTTAGCCTTTGGAATCAAAATTTAAAGAAAATAAGTTATCTCACATGGAATCATACTTGACCTTTCAGGAGACTGAGAACCAGAGGTAACCAGAAATCTTATACGTTTTTCTCATCCAGGACCGCCTCAAAAAACTTAAGAGATGTAATCTTGTCACGTTACTTTTTTCACTCGATGCATCCATAGTGTGACTTCGTTAGCAGGCTTAGATGGACCACATAAAATTGGAGGTAAAGTTGCGACTGTTTCCTTGTAGTTATCTGGAAGTGCTGAACCTCTTAGTGCAGGCGTTGAGCGGTGCTGTCCAGTGGTTGATAAGCTTCTTTGCCTTACACTAAGACAAAATGAAAAAGCTATTAATGAATCAATTTAAACGCCCACTGAATTTCTTCGTTCGATTATTAAAAACATACAACGTACCTATGCTTTCTCCGTCTAGAAGGTGATCCTTGCTGGTGCGCAGTCCGGGATGCGCGTTTTTCCGTAGGGGGAAGCTGCAAAACAGTTGCTCAAAATGATAAAGAGCACGGTAATTATAAATGCGAAGTGAGCTGAAACATAACAACACTTACTTGCTGCTTCATGAAAAGAATCTCACGACTTTTGTAATCCCTAACTTGCTTCTGAAATATATATGATCATTAAGGATTAGTTCCTGGAGTTTGACATGAGAAAGATACACGTCAGGCAATTTAAAGACTGATTCAGTAGTACCTTGAGTTCTTCTATTTTCAGTTCTTGTTCTTTAAAACGATTTTCGTAATGATCTTGTACCCACCTGGCTTCTTCTAACATAGCAGTCGTGGAATCTAGCTCTAGTTGCATATTTTTAACGCCAGTTGAATCATCAAGAAAGTCTCGTGCTAAACTCTCTAATTTTACCTGCGGATAACAGCAAACACCGTGTCAGCCCACCTGGAATCTCATGCACATACATCTCACCGTTCTTGTTGCTATTTAATAAAGAGGTTATCAGGAGATACAGTAAGGCATTTACCTGAAACTCATCCCCTTGAGGTTTCTGTCCTTCATCCACATGCTTGAGTGCAACAAAAAGTAGAAACTTGAGCTCTAGATTTTTAAAAATATTGATTTTATGGCATTGTTGATTCAGAATTTCAAAGATAGAAATGAGAGAATACTGACCAATTGCCTTTACCATTATTTTCGTACTTTAAATCCTGCAGTTCGTTTTGTAAATCCTTGAACATATCCATTTGTTTCTCGTCAAGGCAATGAGAATTAACTGAAGTCACACTTTGCCAGCTTTGGCCAGAAGCGATCCGGGACTTTGCAGGACTTTTGAATTCCACGAAGCTGACATCACCACCACCAGCGTCTACAGAAGTTGCGGATGCCAAGCTCACGCGTTTTTTGCAGGCGGGATACGCTTTAATCATCTTACTTGTTAGTTATTTGGGAAAAAGGATATTCCCAAATTCAGTCAACAAAATTCTCTCAGACACTTGGAATTTGAGAGAAGGGCCTGAAGAAACGGTAAACGAGGAAGAGCGGTAGCGGTAGCCGGGTAGTTTTCTGAAAAATATATATAGGAGAAACGGTGCAGAGATTTCCAGAAGTGAAGCCGGTAGATGCTAAGCTGGGCGGCGAGACGGGGGCAGGGGCTCAGATTACCAAGGAGGCCTGTTAAATCAATGAATTGATTTCTTTTGTAAAAAATAATTAAAAGGTGAGTTGAGTGAGACATAGCACGACAAACACTTTTTAGTAAAGCGTGTTTTCTTTCCAAATAGGTCACAAAACACAACGACCTCTCTACTTATTCCTCCCATAACGTGTAATTCTAATTACAGGTGAGAAGAAAGGAGAGTTTGTAGAGGCTGCATGGGTTTAAGAGATTTCTCTTTACAAGCCTCTCCGGCTGGACTGTAGTTTTTTGTAAGAGGAAAAGATGGCATCATTATTTTTTCGCTACTAGCTGATAATGATAGAGAAAGTGAAAGGCAACTTTCACTGAAAATTGATCCCACTCAATCATGATGAAATAAGTAGGGAGGATGTGTGGAGCGGAGTGTGAGAAGAGCTGGAAGTAAAAAGTTGCACCGGCCGTTGAAGTGTGAATCTAGGAAGAGTCCACGTTTTAAAGAGACGCGTTTCTCTTAGAATACACGCGGATTCGGCTCACGTATCAGTGAAAGCAGTATTGCTCTGGGCAAGATTTGCGTTATCGTATCGCTCAGATTTTTTAAATGGAATATTTTTAGCATAGCACGTTGCTTCGTAAACTGAGACCCACAGACCCTTCTTCCCCTTACACATGTTCTCAACACAAGTAATTGAATGAAGCTACAGGGGGGAGGGAAACAAATCAAAACATGCAAATCCGAACAATCGGCACTGTTCCCATTCACCTGTCAAAAATGCAGCTTGAAAAACTGAGAAATCTGGTCGATTGCCACTTTCAAATCTTCCATTGTTTCGCCGTTAAATCTCGTACGATAAATCGACTTCTACTCCAACAGAAGATAATTGCAGGTTGTACAATTAAGAGGCTTGTGTGGAAAATATTTTTCAAAATTTTGCTTACTTTCTCCTTAGTTTATCCCAATATTTTGTTCACAATAAAATTCGAAACAAGGGCCGCCATTCAAACCACTTGAATAATAACGTACTAAGCTCTTTTGGTAATCCTTTCGGCCCCAACTGCAAAGTTGATATGACAACAAGGTATAAAATTCAGCTGATTCTAATCCGTGCTACTAACCCGAGGTCGGTCAGTGCACAGCTGTTGTCATTTCCTTCCCATGAATTAGATCGAATGAGAATAAATGAGCGGTTTATGTGAAATTAAGCCAAGGATATTCCGTTTCTTTGATAACCATTGTCCGTTTTTACATCGACACGGAAGTAGAGTGGGAGAAAGGAGTGAAAGCATTCATACTTTTCAAATACGCTCAGAGGTAACGTATACACAAACACAGCAGGCAGCGAAATGTGAGCATAAATGTAGCTTGAATCCATGAACAAGTTAGCGTCAGGGTATATATGTAAGAAGAAAGGTGGAATATTCTGGACAAGAAGAATAGGAATACGTGTTTCTCTCCTCGGTCTCTACAGCGTGTCTTTAGAAGGTCTCCGCCATGTCTCATGTCTCAACCAATATCGGGAATGGAGAGTAAAAAGAATCATTAGCCGAGCTAATATTTCATGCAGAGATAAATGGAAACTCTATGTGCTAGTGTCCATTATAAGGGAATGGATGGGTGAGAGAAAGTGGGGATGGGGAAGTTAGGTAAACGTTTTATACACAAGTACAAACTATGCACTACACCTTAGTGTCGTCACTGTTAAGGTGCATGTTCTCCCGGCTTTCTGTTTGCCGGTTTTTAAGGTTCTAGTATACATCCACGGATGTCTTGGCTGGGGTGCCTGGACCTGGAGTTCCAATAAGTCTTTGGTATTTCAATACATGTACTCCTGCTTTCTCCTGTCTTCTTGGATGAAAAACTCTTAAGCTAAATCAGCCAGAACTGACACAGACAGTCTGATTATGTTGAATCCCAGTTAGTTGTGTTGTTGTGTACCTCCAGTATACGACTTGCTTTAACGCATAGCACGTCACAGAACCTTACCAGGAGAATATTCTCATTCTCTTTCTAGTAGTTGCTTGTAAGAAAGTTCATAATGCTTGTTCTTTTTGCCTTGCGTGTCAAGCCTGTCCCCCGGACAGAGGGTAGATTTAACGTGGACGTAACTCGTTAGATGGTAACATAAACCCGCAATTCTTCCATATGATGGGACAGAATCCAAGCAAAATTAGATACCTTCACCCGCCTGGATAGGACCTCATTCAAAATATGCGAACAGGTGTACCTTGTCATGCAGTTATTTGTACAAGGTGACGGTGTTTACCATTATCAAGGCCGGCATCCGGCCCAAATTCAAATATCCAGCTGAGCAAGCTGAATTGGAGGTTTTATCATCCGAAATTTATGTATGCAAGTGGTTTAAGGGCAAGCAAGCAGGGTATGCTTGTTAAGGATTAACAAATCCAGGGCGTAGCGGAACCCGAAAAGTTCCAGGGCTTTAAGCATGGATTCAGGAAATAACTTACGGGGAAGTAAGAGAATATTCTTGTAAGGTTCTCAAAATGTACTTTTGTGTAATTCAGAAGCTCGGGAAGGAACTGGCGGCATTAATTTTCTAAGGTTTGTAAAAGTAAGAGCGGAGATGTGGGGTTAATTCACCGTTGCAGTATATAATTATAAAGAAAGCGGAGAGAATATTTGAAGAGTTTTAAGGGAAAAGGAATCAGATGAGTTTGATATATACTTGATCACAATCTAATACACGCGCATCGGAGACAATATTTCCGGCTCGAGACTTACATAGCTAGATCTTGGGTTTCTTCACAAAGAGGGGGAGAAGTCACATTGAGGTATGTATCCGGGTATCCTGTAGCAGCATGAATAAATCCCAGGAAGAAACTCTCAATTTTCACCAATAACTTCTTCTCTTCACTTGAAAGATTCTCCTCTTTCCTCACATTTCCCCTCCTGTTTTCACTCCTTCAAGGCTTTAAAGTTTCTAACTGCTACGTATTGTAAATACGTAGCACAACAAGTGACTTTCTTAAGAAGAGGGCTTCAAGGTAGGATAGAATAAAAAGTCAATTAATCGCGTCATATAATGCCCAGCGATGAGGAGAGGATCGGTTTCGAATTTTTTTCACAGCGTGAATTAACTCAGGTTTATTTCTTCTCAACAAGTATGTGAAGGCTTTACGCTGTCTGTTTGCTCTGAGTCGCATTTTCTATGCTCGTGATGATGATGAAGTTGAAACAAGTGTAAAATTAATCATGTCCTCTCAGACTGAGTACGAGATACTCTTGTAAAAACTGGAAATGGATCCGGCTATGTGAAACCCAAGTACGGATGGGAAGGACTCTTCGACAATCTCCTGATGTAGTGTGTACACCCAGCACCAAGAGAACAAACTCAAGTAACCCATCCATCGGGTAGTAATGCATTCCGTCAGGTACCCCGGCGCCCCCTCAAAAATACAATGCCTGGGATAAATCTCAGTAACTGCCTTCATGTAAGAGGCAGTTGCTGAAAGTATTTGAGGCTCGTTCCGTCTTATTGCGCTTCCTTCTTTTTACGCGGAGAGAAAGCAGGTTATGCTAGACATTACGGTTCCCTAAAGCTGTTAAAGTAGAGTTGTTGCTGCAATCATTCCGTAGTAGTAGACGACGTGGAGGAAAGGAGTCGCGGACGAACGAGGTACGAGTGAAATGCAATGGTGTGGGAGTGCATTGGAGTGGAGAGAAGAAACGTTGTTTACAGGAGAATCCCATGGAGAGAGGAAGGAAAGCAAGGATTCTCCAGCCAAAGCTTCCCTTTCATTATCATCTACCCCATGCATCTCCCAAGATAAGCGAGGGAAAAGTCCTTTTTCCATTCACTTCCACAAAATCACCGGGAAAGGAGAGACGTAAGCAAAAGCCAATCCTTATTAGAAGCTGAAGACTGTACAAGACGCCTCCGAGTGAACAGTTTCGGAAGGTTGTGATGCAGTGATGCTAGATTTTGAAGCGGCTTATGTAAAAGTACAGTTCAATTGTGGATAAGCAGTTAAATATGTGATTTAAAATTTTGAACTGAAGGAATTTGGATGGTTGGTGAAATTTGAAAAATTTGTAATTTACGGAGGTAGTGAAAGCTCAATCAATACAAAAGTCTTCATCTTAATGACGAATACAGTTCGTGTAAAGGAGGAAATGAATTCTGGACCGGAGGTAAGTTTTTTAATCTACTTGTAAGCAGTAAGAAGCTAATATTAGCTTGGTGAAGCAAAGTTAAAAAATCTTAAGGATACTGTAGATTGTTTGAAATTAAACTTCAACTTTTGATACTAGCAACGATAGCGGGCGGAAAGTCCGCTTATAAAGCCAAAAATGCAGAAAATGGGAAATTTTGCTCCTATGGATTTTGATGAAGCTAAATATTAATTTGCTTCGAAAGTCTAAATGCTCAGAGATTTTCAAAATAGAACAAAGATTGTAGTAAAAAATTACATGTTCGAAAATATAAATATACAGGCATGAGTCGATGCATATCATGATGTTTCAGGATTTATTTTAGGATTATTTGAAAATAAACCGAAGGTAATTTGAAACAAGGTTTACGATTTATGAAGATTGCAATTAAAAATTAGCTATTTATTCAACGAAGATTGTTATATGTATTGACACTGACGTACAACGAACATGCCTTATTCACCGGCTTTACTGCATTGTTCAATGGATCTATGGTTAGGTTAGGTATATATTAATGATGAGTTAATCCTTTGCCGTGTTCTATTGTACTTGACTCAGACACGGAGCTTTTTATAATACTTTAGACGACTGTCAATAAAAGTGAAGCTCAGGTTTACAGAGGAAGAAGAATTAAGGTATTATTATTATAGTAAGTTGATGTGGAAGGAAGGAATGGGAAGTCTGAGACATGGGCTATCGTTAAACTTGCTCATGGATATACCTCGCGTCAACAAGGAGGATAGGTTGCATGTTAATATAGAGTTCCCGCCATCTGGTGAAAGTTGGATACGCTCATGTGTTGCATCTAGGAGAAAGTTGACATGGAATCCAAGTATAGAAAGATGTTCAGGAAAGGGTAGATGTTACATATGTTATCTCATCTTTGTAGTGTTGGGTTTCCATTGCCCAGTTACAAGAGCGGGGGCGGAGTGAGACTTGTCGGGGGAGGGTAGACTGAGTTAATAATTCTCAAATCTAAGATAAGGTAACGCGGATGTAATCCGTGGGGTGTAGTTGACTTGAGGGGAAAGAGAGTGGGAGCATGTTTTATTTTGTAAAGGTTGATGATGATGCATAAAGCATTAGTCCAGGGGTTCCCGATGTTAGTTAGGTCGCGTTAAGTGGAGAAAGAGAAAATGAAAGTGCGAGTTTCATTATATACTGAGTAAGTAAGGTAAAGTAGATGAGACGAGGACAAGGCTGGACTGCTGGTTCCCCGATGGTGGAACTCTCCTCTCTTGTCGTCGTCTCATCTTCTCTCTGGTAGTGCTGTCAAGGAGCGAGGGGATAGGTGTAATCGGATCTAAAAATGGAAAGAAGAGAGGTAGGAGTATCGAATTGCATTGAGAGAGATGAGAACATTTGTATATGAAGTCGGAAATACAAGACCCGGGTAGGAACACGATATAGGAACCGAAATAATAAACCATTGAAATATAATCTTTCTTCTTTCCCTCCTTCCTTTCACATCCATCCCGACAACTTGCACTCATCTTCCATAACATTTCTCCTTACCCGTTTTCACCCAAATGCTAAAATCACCGAAACTCCCTCTACATATTCCTATCACTTCAACGTCCACTCCCGTCCCTCCTAACTATTACTACAACTTAACTTCCGTCCTTGGATCCAGCAGTGGGGAAAGCAAGGACAATTTGGGCAAAATGAAATTTGTGTACCAAAGTGAAAGTAGATGTTATCCCTATAGGGTCGAGTAAAATCTAGGTACATATGAGGCGGCCGTTAGAAACTGCCTTGATCGAATCTTGATCTGCACGAATATTTTATTTCATATTATTATCCTCTTTCTGTTGGTTAAGTTTTAGGAGAAAAACCTTGCCCCGTACGGTATAAGAAAAAGTGTAGTGTGCGGGGATACATTTCTGGGTTCGTTTTAGTTAAGGTTGAGAGTTGAATGGAAATGGTATTGGAATCCACCCGTGCTTTCACCAGATACACAGACTGTAGACATATTAGAGCAATCTGGATTGCTACACTAGTTAATCTCATCATGGTTAAAGAATGTAGTCAACAGGATGTTGATAGTGTTAAGCAATAAGAGGGAGAATATTCTAGGAGAGAATATTCTCATCCGATACTTGTTAAACACGTATTTAATACGTGGATTTCACGAACCAAATACTTGTGTATTGCGTATTGAATACTTTGTAAGTTATGAACCAACCGTGTCCTCGGAGTATCACGTTGTGCAGACTCAGCAAGATGCGGGTAGTTAAATGAGTGGTGTCATATAACATTAGGTGTCGACATGGTCGACTGCAACGTAACTATAATATGAGGCAAGTTCTAGGGAGAACTTGCTCCTAGGATAGTTTTCTTTAACACTAACTAAGTTAGAATAAGTCAGTCACTTTATGGAAGTTAAATCAACTTGACCTAAATAAAGTGTTGTTAAGAAGTAATACTTGGCGGATTTATTTCTTACATGGTAGCAGAGCTTACGGTTTCTGATCCTTAGACCTTTTAAGGTTCAGATCTGTGTTTTTAAACTTTTAGAGTTTGTGGATAATTGGTGCCTGGCCAGCCCAATCATCCGTTGAAGTACACAGTTGTGTGTAGGGGAGGAGAGTTGCAACAGTTTATATCCCAGTATTGTTGATATCATTATTCAACGAGTTTAATCCCAGTTTTCCAAGTTGAAGGAGATTATTCAGCGGTAGGAAAGGATTAATTGTCGGTATTGTAAGGCCTAGGTAGGGAAGGCATTTATCGGTGTTCTAATACAAGCGAAAAGCTTGTCTTCTTTGGAGGACAAGGAAGCTTGGTGTGCGTTTTGTTTTCTACGCAGGAAGTCCAAGTCCGGTTACAGGAAGGGCTAAGTTATCAGGAGATACCTGAGGGAGTTTAAGACTTGAAAGTTTTTGTCAAGCTACTCAAGGAAGCCATGGCGGCTTCAGGGAAAGTCATCTCTACTTCACATGTTGTGAAGTTGGAAGACAACAATTACGAACACTGGAAGCAGCAGATCACTTTGATCTTAGAGGCTGCTCAGGTGTTTGTAAGGTGCACGGATCCTTTTGTTCATGTTGCGGCGGCTGAAGAACTACCCGTGGTACGGGAGGCGGCGTTGACAGCTTGGATGGTGAAGGACGTGGAAGCTAGGGCAATGATAGTGCCGACGCTTGGAACCTTAGCTGCAGCGTATGTGAGTCGGCTGTCAACGGCGAAGGAAATTTGGGACACGCTTGCTAGCGTGTATTCGGACTATTCAGCAGCCAATAAGCAAAGAACACTGGCTAAATTTCTGAACTATACGATGTCCAGGGAGGAAACTCCGGTGAAAGTGTACTTGGAAATTTCTCAGCTAGCCCAAGCTTTGGATAGCATGGGAAAGAAACAGGATGATGAGACAATAATTACAAAGATTGTAACATGCTTGCCTGATGCTAGGTACGGACAGTTCAAGGAATCTTGGAAGAGTGTTACCAAGTTGGATCAAACTATGACCAATTTGCTCTCTCGGTTGCGGGAACTCGATTCAAGTCCTACCCAGAATGACGCTAGAAGTGACTCCATTAAGCGTGCGGTTGCCTTCACGGTGAAGAAGGAGGGAAGAAAACATCATCCTCGACAAGAGTCGAGTGGAAAGAAGGAATTTAAGGTCTTTAAGTGTGGCAAGGTAGGCCACTACAAAAAGGATTGCAAGAGTGGCAATCCGAAGCAAGCTAGTTCAATCAAGAAAGTTTTTCAAAACAAGGATTTTGAGTCTGCGAAGGACTCCGACGGTCAGCATCAAGGGGGGAAGAAGTCTTATGCTTCGGTGTGCTTCATGATTAGAAGAGCCGCACCCAAGAAGGATGATGCTGACGTCATACGGACTCCACATGATTCTGATGAAGAGCTTCCGGAGATCGCTGACGATATCCAGAGGGAAGTGGATTCAGATCAAGAAATTTCCCTTGGGGTGTCTGGGATTTGCTTGGAGGATTCAAATGAAGTTGCGGTTGTGATGACTGAACAGGAAAAAGGTCCTCGAAAAGATGACAGAGGGAATCCAGGTGAACAACAGACAAGGAATGAAAGAGAAAGTGACGGAGAATTCGCGCAGTATGAGCAGGGCCTTAGATTGCGAATTCGTTCAAGGTTGCGAAATGTAGCTATGGAAATGAGAGCAAGAGCGAACCAAGAGACTGATGAAAGAAGTGAGGCCCTCCACCGCATAAGAAATCGCGGTTGGATTCGAGATCGGCAACGTCACAGAGAAAATTCTAACTATGAACTAAGATCTGCCAGAACACCACATGTAATGTGGCGGTGTTCGCAAGGTCACGCTAATTGTCACGAACGGCATGCAGCGCGACAAGAAGTTGTTGAACGTCGTACCCTCAGAAATGCGAGTTTCAGCATGGAGGAAAGAGGCGAGCGGTTCGTAAACTATGCTAGTGCATTAACTAGTCCTAGAGAAGGGGATTTGAAGTGGATTTGTGATAGCTTTGCCAAGCAGCATTCATGTAAACATCGGGATTGGTTTTCAACATATCAGGTGTTTTCTGAAGAGTTGTTGGTGGAGAAAGCTGATGGTTTGATTGCTAAAGCTAAAGGACAAGGGACGGTAGATGTTTTATTCTACAACGGACATAATTGGCGTGAGCAACGATTGACGGATGTTTTACACATGCCGGATTTTCAAAACTCTATCTCGGAAGCTGCAGCAACTGCACAAGACTACGTCATTCGTAAACGAGACACTGAAGTTATGTTCACAAAGTCGTGTCTTCCGAGGTTGCAGGGGACGCTAGTGAGCGGCAGATGGGTACTGAAAATCAAGAAACAGGCATCAAAACCCATTCCTGTGATGATGATTCGGAGACAGGTTGCTCCGGTGTGCATCAAAGATTTGGATGAGAGAGACGTATGGTTCTCTGACTCTGGTGCATCAAATCATATCTGTGGGAGACTAGACTGGTTCCAGGACTATACTCCCTTTGATCAACCAGAATCAATGGTAACTGCTAACTCAATGACATGTCAAGCAATTGGAAAAGGGTCAATGCAAGTTAGTGTTTGGAGAAATGATGACCAATGGCACACTGTGGAAATTCAGGATGTGTGGTACATTCCTGAGGGTGTCAATCTTTTCTCCGAGATGGCTATGATGAGGCTTGGATACAACATCTGCAAGACGGTGAATTTGACTGCATATTACTGGCCAAAAGATCTGGAAGATAATCCAGTGAATGCATTTTACGCAGTTCCGTACGGGGCGTTACATGCAATGAAGATCAAAGCAATAACACCCTTAACAAGAAGGAATTACGTAATGTCATGTAACCCCAAAAGCATGGAAACGTGCAAAAATATGCTTTGGCATATCAGGATGGGTCACATCAATCCAGAGTACATGAAAATGACTGTTCAATCTGGAGCAGTTACGGGAATTCCGCATATTGAGGTTCTTGGAGATATTGAGTGTGAAGCTTGTCATCTCAGCAAGGCAACCAGGAAACCATACAAAGCAGTTAAGGAGAAGAAAGCTAAGGATCCAGGGGAACTGATACACGTTGACATCGCGGGGCCATTCAAACCCCAAGCCATTGATGGAAGTGTTTATTTCATCATCATCAAGGATGAAGCAACGAATTTTCGGTTAATTGCTGGTTTGTTTCATAAGAGTGATGCTAAGGAAATCGTGAAAGATTTTGTATCTTTTATGAAGAGACAAACTGGTTACAAGGTGAAAGCGATTCGAAGTGACAACGGTACGGAAATTAAAAATCATGACATGGATAAATTCCTGAAGAAGAGGGGAATACGTCAAGAGTTCTCCGTTCCTTACTGTCCTCAGAGTAATGGGAGAGCGGAGAGAGAGATAAGAACAATTAAAGAAGGAGGGAGAGCATTACTTGCTCAAGCTAATCTCAATGGTGAGAAGCTGCCTCCTTATCTCTGGCTTCAAGCTTACTGTACAGTTGTGTATCTCCTTAATAGAACTGTAAATCGTAACAACCCAAAGACTACTCCATTTGAAGCTATCTTCGGAAGAAAACCTGACCTGGCACATTTGAGGGTTTTTGGATGCAAGGCGTATGTACTTATTACTGAGGTTCATCAGAAGACTCTGGAGCCGAATGCAAATCTCATGTATTTGGTTGGATATGATGAGATGGCTAATAATATCTACAAGTTCTATGATCCAGCTAAGAAAAGCATTGTCAAAGAACGAAACGTTAGGTTTATCGAGAAAAGCCAAGAAACGGTCACCGTGGTTCATCACACATTCGTCAGTGAGGAAAACCAACCTGATCCAGAGGATGAAGATCGGGGTGAGGGTAAAGACGAGCGAGACAACAAACGAAAATTGGAACAAGAAGCTCGTCAGCAGAAGAAGAGAAAGTTGGAGGAGGCTCTTGAGAAAGACGAGTTGGAACGGGAGAAGCAGAGAAAAATGGAAGAGGATGCAAGAATCTACGAAGAAATCCGGAGGAAGGTCTTGGAAGAAATACGAGCATCTAAGCCGGAAGGTGAAAAGGAACAAGAGTATGAATCTATGGATGAGGATGATCAGTATGAACATTTACCACCTCCAGTTCCTTCTATGTTGGATGAACCATTCTCTCCAATTCCTGAACCACCGCCGGAAGAAGATATTTTTGATAAGTCCATTCAAGAAGATAGTTATGAGATTCCCAGTTCTTCAAACTCAAGTTTATCTTCGCAACCTCCTAAAGAGGTGGCAAGGAAGGTACATCTTACTAGTGGGAAAGACAAGGTTACAGTTGAGATCAAGCCTGGCACATCTAGAACAGTAAAAGTTGGAAAGATCAGTAATGAAAAATCCAAGAAACCTGCCAAGGATCCGCCAGCACCTTCATCAAGGGAGGGATTACGAGATCGTGATAAGATGGCAAAACCTCTCTACAACCACAAGGGCGTCTTCTATGCTATGAGTGGTCAGAATCTTGATGAAGATAAGGTAGAAGAACCTAAGAATTTTGATGTAGCTATGGCGTCTCCTGATTGTAATCAATGGGAACAAGCCATGTTGGATGAGCTTGAAAGTCACCGAAGGAACAAAACTTGGGTGTTAGTTGACAGACCAGAGAAACGGAAAGTGTTATCAAGTAGATGGGTTTTTACAGTAAAAACGAACAAGGATGGGGAAGTTGAGCATTACAAGGCTCGGCTTGTAGTAAGAGGTTTTAATCAAACTCGGGGCATTGACTACCTGGAAACTTTCGCATCCGTCTGTCGGTATGAATCCGTGCGGCTATTACTGGCCATCGCAATAGCTAAAGGATACGTTTGGACAACTTTTGATGTAAAAACAGCATTTTTGAATGCAGAGTTAGAAGAAACAATATACATGGAGCAACCCGAAGGTTTCTCTAGTGATCCATCTAAAGTGTGCTTGCTCAAGAAGAGTATTTATGGATTGAAACAGGCTCCGCGTTGCTGGCACAAGAGTGTTTCCGAGACATTGAGAGTTCTAGGGCTTCTACCAACTCAAAGTGATTGTTGTGTGTATACTAAACCAGGTGCGAAGAATCCAGTCATAATGGCTCTATATGTAGATGACGGGCTGGTGATCGCGGAAAACCAGAAAGACTTAGATGACGTCATTCGAGTTTTGGGTGAAAAGTATGAAATTACGGTATCCAATGACCGGAAGTTTCTGGGACTTGAAATGACTCCAAGGGAAGACGGGAGTTTATTCGTCAGTCAGTCTGGATATGTGAAAGCCATTTTAAAGAACTTTAGAATGGAAGACTGCAAAGGAAGCACAACTCCAATGCAGCAAGGAGTGAAACTATCGAAAAGAGAAACTCCGGATTCGCAATATCCGTACAGGGAGTTAATTGGACAATTGCTATTTCTGTCTAGAAATACGAGGCCTGACATTGGTTTTGCTGTCAGCAAACTGTCGCAATTTCTGCAGTGCTATCAAAGAGAGCACTGGGAAACTGCTAAGGGGATTTTGCGATACCTTTCTACAACAGTGAATAAGGGTATCATGTATTACCCGAATCAGAAAGGGAATATCTATCTTGAAGGATATTCGGATTCGGACCATGCTGGAGATCACTCTGATCGAAAATCGACAACTGGTTACATCTTTACCATCAACCAGTCAGTTGTGTCATGGGTCAGTCAAAAGCAATCTATTACTACCTTAAGTTCAACGGAGGCGGAATACATTGCAATGGCGGAAACCACGAAAGAAGCGATGTGGCTAAGGACACTTCTAGCTGAACTAGGATTTCGTCAGAAGCCAACACCAATTCATTGTGACAATGAAGCAGCAGTGAAATTAGCGCACAATCCTGAGTTTCACAAGAGGACGAAGCACATTGACGTCCGGTTCCATTTCTTGAGAGAGAAGATTGAAAGAGGAAAAATTACTCTTTGGCAAGTGAAAACTGGAGATCAGAAGGCTGATCTTCTTACGAAGCCTCTCTCCAAAGGACCTTTGTTAACTGCGATCAAACAGATTGGTCTGAGGCAGAAAGAGGATGTATTCAAGAATGCAGGCAATCTTCCTAGACCAGGAAGAGCATACTGGACGGGAATGCTTAATCCTGTGATGCTGGCTGTGTATTTATTCTTGTTCTTTTCTTGTGTGGGAGGAATGGAATTACCAGCCGCAGCATCTATCATCTGGAGAAGGATGGATAATCCTGTGTCCATTGGAGCATATGATGTGACAATTCAAACGAAGTTGTTGAGTATCTGTGATGCTCTGAATAAGGACAATTTTCCATGGAACTCCTATGAAACATCTTTGGAAGTTTGCAAATCTTTGTATGAAAGTGAGTTTATGGAACCGATTAAGGAAATTTGTCCAGTGGAAGGAGGATTGGAACGTGCAAAGAGAAACAAGAGAATGATTTTCGTGATCATTGGTTTCCTCTTCATGGCTATGGCATCGGCAGGTGGAATTGGAGCGTCAATAGTGTTGCATCACGAACTTTCGCATAAACTTGACGAGCAAGTGCATCAGTTCTCTATGTTGAAAGCTGATTTTGGATCTGTTGCTGAGAATGAACGGATGATGACACAGTTCATGTCAAACATGACCAGGATTGTGGATAGGATGTCGAAGGTTGTTGAGGAGGAAGTCAAGGACATGGACGATTTGAAAAGGAAATTAATTAGTTCAACGTACAACATGGCTTACATCACCTCTAAGCTAGCGATTTCCAAGAAAGTCTTACAGCAATCGAATCGTATGTGGAAACGGAAGCTCCTCAATCCGGAGTTGTTATCCCTGCTTGTAATTGACCTATCTTGTGATGGTAAATGTGTTGCTGAGTTTGCTAATCCTGAATCTTGTGTGTATGACAAGGACCGAAATGATCTTGTGATGCGGTTAATAGTGCCCGTAATAGACAAGAACATTACACTACTTAAGGCTGATCCATTTAAGCTAATGTACAAGAAGGACAACATGACTTGTGTTGTGCACTACCAGGGTCCTACTATGTTGGCCTACTCCAAAAGCAAGGATTGCTTAATGGATTTCTCTGGAGATAATGTGATGGCTCATAACGTGGTACTTTCTTCAGACAAGACCTGCATCAGAGAGAAGAAAACCCAGGAGTCTCTTTTCAGCATTAGAGACTGCACTCCATCAAAGGATTTCAAGGTCGAGCAGCTAATCCAAATCAAAACCAGTGAAGATCAAGTCTTTGTATACTGCTCCGGGAGCAAAATAGACATTGACGGAAGAACCAAGGACTGTCCAGATGATGTTTTTGCATTGCCAATTGCAACTACGTTCAAGGTCAACGAACATACCTTTGCGGGGGCAAACATGAAGCTAGTGGGAGTGACTAGAGACGACATTTTGCTGTCACTTCATGCTAACTGGCATCTGGAAACGAGCTACAACAGGACGCATCTGGAACAGGAGTTTGACGATTTAAAGAAGAAGGAAGAGATTCTAAAAACAAAGGAGATATCTACTGAATCGGCGGAACCATCAAATCATTATGCTATTATTGGATTTATTGTTATATTAATAATATGCATTTCATTCACAATTATTTATGTGCGGTGTGCGCACTTGAGAGTGAGAGTAGAATGTCCGGAAGCGGAAATCGAGATGGAAGCTCGAAATGTAGATGAAACTAAAATTTAAATGTTAGTGTTACCCATGCTAAGATTAAGGGAGGGTGTAGACATATTAGAGCAATCTGGATTGCTACACTAGTTAATCTCATCATGGTTAAAGAATGTAGTCAACAGGATGTTGATAGTGTTAAGCAATAAGAGGGAGAATATTCTAGGAGAGAATATTCTCATCCGATACTTGTTAAACACGTATTTAATACGTGGATTTCACGAACCAAATACTTGTGTATTGCGTATTGAATACTTTGTAAGTTATGAACCAACCGTGTCCTCGGAGTATCACGTTGTGCAGACTCAGCAAGATGCGGGTAGTTAAATGAGTGGTGTCATATAACATTAGGTGTCGACATGGTCGACTGCAACGTAACTATAATATGAGGCAAGTTCTAGGGAGAACTTGCTCCTAGGATAGTTTTCTTTAACACTAACTAAGTTAGAATAAGTCAGTCACTTTATGGAAGTTAAATCAACTTGACCTAAATAAAGTGTTGTTAAGAAGTAATACTTGGCGGATTTATTTCTTACACAGACACAGGTACATATGACGGGACTGCCCGCAACCCAAATTTAGCTAATTTAAAATCTCAGCGAGATGGTTGCACAATTGCTTTCTTAATACAATGTGTGTTCCTTGCGAAAGCACTATTGCTTTTAAAATTCTCTATCTTTGACTACAAGAGCGAAAAAAGCTAAGAGATTCGGAAAGCGTCTCATATATCCACCCTTGTATCCCTTGCTGTGATCAGTAATCAGGATCTCATTTTCGGTCAAAAGCAAATCCGTGATTAGAGATTAGGAGTTAGGACAATGGACACAATGATAACTGCTCCGGCGAGTTAATTTGAACGTGCGTGGGATTTGACGGCTTAGCTACCTGTATTACGCTCTTCCTAAAACAGCTGAAATATATATTCGTAAGATGAGTAGTAGCTATGAAGCAAGGAAGCTTATCAATTTTCTCCAACCACGTATAGAAACGGTAGCCTGAGAATTCCAGAAATGTAAGCCATCACCTCTTGTGTTACGCGGAGCGCATGTTTCTTCTTGCAAACCTGAGCCGTCCAACAACTAAGCTTTCAGTGTTTGGTTTTCTAAGGCTGTGAGACTTGCTGGATAAACGAAATGCTTGGAATCTTGTAAGACTTGCCGGATTCTTTCCGACTTGCTAGGTATATGAGATGACAAGATGAACGCCTTGCGGAGTTTATATAATAACGTTTCTTGCTTACATCTTACAATTTACTATACAGATGCAATCAAGTAGGATCATTGAAGAGAGAGAGAGAGAGAGAGAGAGAGAGAGAGGATTTGAGAAAAAGATTAACTAATGAGCAGACAGGGGAAGTGGCAGGTTTTGGCAAGGATTTGGGCAACGAGGAAGAAAAAATGAGGAATTAATATGGTAGAGTAGAGAGAATGGAGTTAAGCTAGTGAATATACAAGAGCGTTTCTCTGATTTCGTCTCGTTATTTGAGTAGGCGAAAAAGGAGGATTATGTAGATCCATTCTGTAGAAGGGATGATGCGTGAACATGATTTTTAATGTATTATGACTATCTGATTACTGCTATTACATGGAGCAAGTTAAGTTGTATTATGATTGTTATTATTCAGATTCTTAGCTCGGATTACTTTTGAAAAACTTCTCAAGTTTCATGATTGTAAAGGTGAAGTTAACAACAGGGTGTAGCGTTTCACTCTCGGCAAAAAGCGTGAAATGAATGGCAGCGGGACGCGGAATGAAAAATTCCAACGTTAAACATGAAAGTGAAACTTAAGACTGGATTGATAATTAATAGAATCCGTCATTAACTCTACAGATGCTCATCTCCCTTTAGCCATTCCCAGTTCTTTCTCTTTGTAGTTTTTTTCTACCTGGTTTTTAGTTTACATTGTCTACTACCAAATTACAAGGAATCCGGAAAGAACAAAGTGGACTGAGACTATTACGTATTAGTCGTAATTAACACTACATTCCTCCTCTTCATGCCTATCTCTGGTAAAGGATGCAGGGAGATGGGGAGATCCATGGTGCTTTCTCCACTGCTTTCTCCAGAAGCTCTCACCTGGTCATTCTCACGAAAGATACTCAGTTTACCATTCTTCGTTGAAAAGAGGCGCGCAATCGGAATTGATCCAACTAATCAACTAACCATCTTATGGCCCATCTGCTCAGTCATATGTAAAGCAAACGTGAAAAGCAGCCACGCGCTTTCCAAGCACATGCATCCGTTGCGACAAGAGAACCACTTGCGAAACTATTAAGAATCATCATTTGGAAAAGTGTGTTCAAATCGGATGTAGGGCTGTCATCCATGTGAGTCTTCGGTAGATGCTGATAGAGTTTTACCCGGGTACTCCTACACCACCCTCGCAACCCATCCCTTCATCTCCCCAACCTTATCTGACAACGTGAATGGAAACTATCCTTTTCGCAAAGCAAGCTTATTATTTACATTCAAACACACTTCTTGTTCTCAGTCAGTAATACTGACTCCGTATGTACCTGTAAAAAAGATGAGTTGGTTTAGCCAAGCGGTATACAAGTCGGATTGCAATAGAAAGGGGTACGACACGACACAACCGGCACACATAACGTGGACAGTTGCGACAAACTCTTTGTAAATAATGAGGTAATCGAACACCTAACAGATTCCCTCTTTCGCTACCGCAGCTTTCCGTCCCCTGTTCCCGTTCTTTAGCCGAGAAGTGGAAAGTTGGAATGAGAAAAGTCTCAATTCTTATATTACAGACAGGCAGGCAGGCAAAGTATTCAGATCTAAAGATAATTCCTCTGCTCATCTTACAGTTGCTAGATTCCCGCTTACTCATCTTGCTAGAGAAACAAGCCAGGATAGTTGACGGAGCGACGTTGGGGGAGGGACGGTCGTACGGTACAGTCTCACACAAGTGGTCAAGACTGAGTGACGGAATTGTATCGTTGCGGGTAATGTGTACGTCAGAATGGATGCCTGATGAGTAGCTTGACGTATCAGATGTCGATGTAGGCGTAATTGAGGAATTATAGATCTAGAAGAGGTAGGATTCAATAACTCAGTTTGAGGATAATGTTAGCTGTGTACACCAGCGAGATTCAAAGGGTTTCTTTTAAACCCGTAAGATTCGCATAATTATTAACAACGGTTTGACTTTTCCCTTCTGTCTGAATTGATTAGGAGCTATCCGGGGATCAGGTTTTGGACTTGCGGAAATCAAGCAATGGTATGTTCTCCGATCGATCATCTTTGTCCACCTTGTCCATTCCATAGGCCAAGTCTATGTCCTGATGTAATGAATACCGGCGCTGTTTGAAGATTGTGCCGGAGCAAAAACGTAATGATGAGATTCCATATAATTTTCTATTTTTAGCTACCACTACTGAGTCCTGTACTTGGTGCGGACGGAAGGGGAATTTTAAGGATGCGGGGGCACACAAAGATTTCTGTTCCGATATTTGTTTTGATCAATATCGAAGGGACTCATTCAAGAAGCGATCCGCTTGTATTTGGTGTTCCACCTCGGCGACTCATCAAACACTGGTTTTGAGTGCGGCGTCCGTGGACGAATCCAAGTTTTGCTCATCTCAATGCCTAGCCCAATTCAAAGTGAGAGTCTTTTGTGAAGAAGCTACAGCTCATTTAGATCAATTGAAGGTGGGATGCCTCGATTGACCTGTGCTCAATATTTATAAAGCATCTCGATGTCATTCCTGAATTCCCTTCTAGAGGGAAATATTTCTGACTTGTGCATGATTCTTTCCAGGAAGTCAACATGAGAGCTGATATCGGAGGAGAGTTGATAACTCCAGAACTTTGGTTGCAGCATTCGCCCCACGGAGTTGTGACAGAGATGCGGATGACGCCGTCCAAGAGTCTGACAGATAAAGGAGGGAAGCATGGGTTAAGCGCGGGGGTGAGGCTACCCACGGGGCTGCCGCTTCATAAAAATCTCCCGTCACCCAACAGCGGGATTGCACATTTTGGAGGGAGTGTGATGAAAGAAGCATCCAATGTAGCTGCTGGAGGGTTGGCGGTGACCTCTGTACTGGAGCCTTCCAGCCAGGGACGACACCATAACGGTCGGAAACGTGGAAGGACCCCAATTCATGTCGCAGCGAATAGGCCGAATCCTCGCTTCGATGACCGCAGCAGTCCGAGACAACGAAGCTCCTTGAACACATCTTTTAATCAAACGCCCCCACCAGGAGTAGGGCCACGAGGGATTATGGGGAATTGTCTTAACGAGAAGGAGTACAGACACATTTTGAGACAAATGGAGAATGGAACAGCGTCTTTAGGAGCGATGAATCGAAAGGGACTGGATATACAAACTGGGTTTGGGACCGGGGCCAGTACCAACTCGGTACATTTCCTTAACCAATTTCAGTCTCCTTTGAAAAAATACTCGGAGCAAGGGATTTCCGGGAATAAAGTTTTTGTTAGGGAAAGTACCACAGGAAATGTAAGAATCGGAGCCGCTGCAGATGATGGCGCACTTGATGATATTTCCAAGAGCAATTCCAAGTCTCCGTCATCCTCTTCTAACCCACCTCTGTCGACCAAGGAGGAGGGGCAGGTGGATTTTGGACGCAATTTCCTGGGATGTAAACCCAGGGAAGGAAACAAAGGCGATGGGGGTGAGGGTGGGAGAGTGGGAAATGGGGATGAAAGGTGCTCGGAGTCAATTTTAATCCACCACAATTCTTTCCCCCCAATCACAATGATAATTCCTATCCCTATTCCAATACCCATACCTATCCCCATTCCTATTCTACTCAATGCGAAACTAAATTCCTGGAAAATGGAAATGTCGGAAACAGTCACGGATCCGTCCTTACCAGCGTCAAGCGAGAGTCAGGCTAAGGAGGATCACAATGGTGGAGGAACGAAACCAAACAACAATAACCATAACAGGCCGAAGTATCCTTGTCACAGCCGCACTACTCCCGAGGATAGCAGTCCCGATAATGAATGCAGTGATAAATTGAGAATACGGGGTCATATATTTGATCTGGATGAAAATGATTGAACAACTAATCTTTATCTTCCACGAATACGTCATTACAACTAGTCCAATCTCATAGAATATTTCGTCATTAAGTAAAGTGGAATCCGCATTAAAACTCGTAATTTTACAATAAAACCGGCTCTCTCTTATCAATCATGACATAACAAGAGGCCATACATTGCGTGGATTATCGGATAAACAAGGGGATGGGTAACATGGCCTGAACGGGCTTCATGTGTTCAAGATACGCATCGTATCAAGAGTAATAGTCACAGATGCATCCCAAATTCAGAAACCGTGATAAATATACTGATACTGTTGAACTATATTTGCAAGTCATGTTATGCAGATGAACAATGAAATACCCGCACGACCATAAATGAATCATACAGTATAATTGTAAATAAATAATATGAATTAACCAAACCTAAAACAGGGTTTTTCATATTCAGAATTGTACATGGAAGGAAACATCATCCTTCTCGCCGTCCCTGTCTCATGCATTTCAGTCTTCATCCAAGCCATCATTTCAAAAAAGGTAAAATATTTTCGTTGAACCATTTCCTGGTGAACTGTAAATGATTC
Organism: Sminthurides aquaticus; assembly: GCA_906901655.1. Lineage (NCBI taxonomy): Eukaryota > Metazoa > Arthropoda > Collembola > Symphypleona > Sminthurididae > Sminthurides > Sminthurides aquaticus. The sequence continues at coordinate 4,754,669 of CAJQTT010000001.1, forward strand.
CCGCTGGTTTCAAGTAGAACAAGTCTTCCTGATTCATCCAAAGCCTTTAGACCGATTCTATCCTGTAAAAAGAAATATAGTTTGGAGTGTATGAGTAGAAGCTTCATTGATTTATATATAAGGTGAGTCTTCATCCTTAATGGCCAAAAGCACTACCCTTTAACACGCACCTTCAGTTCTTCAAGAACTTAAGGTTTCACGCCCGAGGTTAAAGTTTGATTTTAGCCATAAGGTACGAACTTATAAATTCATCAACACATTTTACATATCCGAGCTAACTACATAACATACATGTATATAAATCCTGGATTGACGCAATGGAACAATTTCTTTATCTTGACCAGGTTTGTAGAACTCAAACCATTCACTCTCTTTTGGCTCGACAATGGTATCATCAGCAAATTTTACCAGGACCAGATGCGAAAGCTTGAGCAAATTTTCTTTGTAGGTTTCGTTAACTCGCTAAAATTTCACAACAAAATAAAATGAACGATACTGGCAACCAATTCATAATACAAGATAGACAGTGCCGATTAAAATAACCGTAATGAACCCTTTACCCTTTCATTATTAATATCGGAGAGGAACAAACTCTTTTCAACATATTCGTGGTTCTTGAAGGGATCATGCCAGTACGCCGCCTGCACCAAAGAGCGCTGAAGCCAGCTGGAGGATTAAAACAAATTAAATTCTACAACCAAATCATTAACATGGCAATCAATCGTATAAAGTTAACGATTGATCGTTAACTTACCTTGCATAGGCAAAATTCGTCAATGCTTTATCGATGAATTCACACCAACTGTGATCCGGCGCTGAGCACCTTGGAATACCAAATACACCTTGATGTTGGCCACCAAGTGAAATCAAATTCTTCATAGGAGGAGATGGGCATCTCTGAGCAATTGCTCTCCTATAATCAGTAAAAAATAAATTAAAAGATACCCCGCACGTCATTAGCTCCTTAAATTCACAATTTAGAAAATAATGATTAGTAACACGATTGATGTCGGAAATAACTTACAAGAACTGTCCTCCTTGCGAGAGACCGATTGCGTTGTATCCATCTTGTAAATTCGTATCATTTTGAAGCATTTCACAAACCAATGACACCTGCTCATTGATATTATAAAAGTATCCATACTCCGTATCCTGTTAAAATTAATTGTTTTGTACTAACACTCGCTTGTAGCTTCTCACAACTTCAACGTTAATTCAAATCAATAACTTGGATTTCATACGAAGTATATACCTTGACTGCATTCGGACCGATTTGAATTGAATGAACATACACACCAGGTATTTCTTTTTCAATAAAACTCAAAGCAGATTTTACACTAGCCCCATTGTCCCCTAGAACAAAACCCGGAGAAATAATTAGACCTGGGTAGAATGCAGAATCGATCATTTGAAACAACCTTTTAACTACACTTACCCATGCCATGCCAATACACAATTGGTGTCGGCTTTTCTGTTGGATCACGATCCGACTCAAATATTTCGTTCGTCTGTATTTGCAACTGATTCATTCTTTCAAAGAGGTCAACAGACCCTCCCGCACCCATTCCAGCAAATAGGCAGATGCATAGCAGCGCCGATATACTTCTAATAAAGAACATAGCTCGTCCCAAGATTCTCTAACTTTTGATCTGTACCGAAAGCAATTTTGCCGGCTACGTATCCAGTTTTAAGTTCTTGTTCCGTTGGTTGCACCTAATTAAAATTTTCAAAAGTACTAATTTTAACAGAGTGCAAATTCTTATGAAAGAATGTTGGCGAAAGTGTAGTGATCTTACCATATACTTTTAATACGAAATTATAACACGAAATTGCTTCAATCAGACCTTTTGAAAACGTTACCGGCTAGTTCAAAAAAAACCTGCAAGGCGGAGATCAACGAAATCAAACATAATAATCACAACAAGATTTATATTACACCTAATTAATTTCTACACATAAATTTTGACTTCGTACAATCAATTTAAACAAAAAATGCTAATAACGCCAATTGAGTCCGCTCGCGCAAACCCAGGATGTCCGAATTTGCCGCGGCAAAACTCTATGGCTTTCCCTAAATCTCCTACAGGGCAGCCCGTAGAGTGCAACTAGGAGATACGAAATTATAGGGCTAACTTGTATCAATGCGACCTTTCCGTGCGATATCTACAGAGAACAGAACAGAGTTCCCGCGAACTCAACTCCGCCAGCCATGCCCCGCAGCCTTGCGTGACGTGACCCAGCCAAGCTTGAACAGCCATTACACGCCATCTTTTAACCCCGGCGGCTACATTTCGCAAAACGGGTGGGATTGCAGTAGTGGCGAATTCCAGCAACTTGCTCCACAGTTTTCTCTGAATATACATTTTTCGCATTAGTAGGGCAACGAATTACTTTCCATTCAGATTCATCAAGGCCCATTAATTGTCTATACGGGAAAGTTAAGGAGGCACGTATGAATAGGTTACTTTTCTTGCTTTCAATTAGAATTTATGAAACAAACGTGTAGCGGTCTGCAATCAGAAGGAAGCTCCGACTTATTCATACCTTTCATTTTCTCCACTCACTTTAATGAAGCCTCGGAAATAAGCTTATCCTTGATCAAATATCCATGTTATCTTGGACTTTTCACTTTCTATTCAAAATATATTTCCAACATTGAGAAGGAATTAGTTGAGGGGAACGGAAGAGTGGATAAAGTTAAAGATTTCTACAAGTAATAAGTAGGAATGATGCTTGATTCCACGTCTCAGCTTTGAATAAACCAGGCGACTATCTCGTTTCCGAGTGAGTGCAAATGACATGGCTTTCACTTTGGAAAGATGTGACAAACTTTCCGTTGCTTTCTTTCTTCTTAGTTTTTGAATTCCAGCAAGATTTTATGGCTCAGTCAGCGGTTGTTGAAATTGACTTACTTTTATGATTACGATAGAGAACTTTCTCAATGAACTGAAAAAGTTCAAGGATGTGTTTGAAGAATATCATGTGGTAACAGATTAAATGAGATTGCCGGGTAGGTTAGAGCAGATTTTTGTCAATTGTTATATACTTGGTTTATGGAAAGTTGACGTATGGTATGGGATGGTATATTTAAAGTTAGGAGTTTGAATTCTGATAAAAAGCTGTACTGACTCGAAAGAAAAGGTACGTATATAACCGGTTTCTTATTTTCTTTTAGTTTCCACTCTAGCGTGCCCCTCATATCTTCGTAATTCTTATCCCCACTATCTGATTTGCCCGCTATATCATTAACAATTCGGATCTTCAATTTCTATTTCCGCTCAGTGCCGGCTAGAGGGCTAGAAGGGAAAATACATAGAATTTTGTTTTGTTTTTTACTAGATTAACGTCGTCTCAATGTTATGCCTTTGCCTCCTGGCAGTTGCGGTTGTGTTTGCGGCGTACGTTTTAAATTTCCATGTTTCCCCATTTCCTCTCTTGTTGCATTCAAAATGCCTTTTGGAGCGCATAGAGAACAAAACGATGTGGTAACGAGATTGGATATTAATTGGGTAATTATTTTTTCATTCCTTCTTTTGCTTTTCGACCGCTCAGCTTATTTTACATATTCTGTTTGGGGGAAGGGGGGGGGAGGAAAGAGGAGAAAGCGAGTTTGGAAATATTTACGCTCTGGTACTAATAATTAGTGTCCGGCCAAACAACTTCCCCTACCATAACAGACTAATGTAAAGGAAACGTGAAAAAGGAGCATACGATCTTGTTCCTTTTGCTAGTTCCTCTTCTTTGCTCTTCTCCGACTATTTACTTCTAGACCGAGCAGAGTTGCTGTAATTTTATGGGAGAGAAAAGGAAGTAAAAGAGCGATGCAGGAGGCTTTTCTTTTCGTAGTAGAGGGAACGTGTGCGCCGCCAAGGAGGATAACATATGTTCTATTCCGGGGCTCAAATGTGTGTAGGTGGTTGTAGGCGGGGAGAAGAGAATGTCAACGACGATGTGAGCTACGGGCCATAGAACACTTTCTCCGTTCCAGGAGAGACGAAGCGACGGAGAGCTATAGAGACGGAGTCACCTCCAGTGGGAAAGCAGTTGACATAAGTTCCATTCCTTTTCAACCCCTTGCCTCTTCTGCTTTCATCTTCCACATGCAATTCTTCCATCCTGTCGCACGGGAAAGGAAGAAGTGTATAGAAGTTATATGGAGGAAGAAGAGGAGTTTATCGGGACGGGGAATTGAAGTCTCTTTTAAGTTAGTTGTTGTCTGGATTAGCTTGAATACAGAACAACTCTATACGCTAGATATACGGTGCCACGCAACTATTCCCCATTCACTAAAGCTATCCTCTGTCCGTGCTTGTTCTTCAAAATTGGATTTACTCATTCAGCTGCTGCTTCTTCCTCTTCCACATCTCCTTAAGCAGTTTCTTTGCATCAACTTGCTTAACCACTATTTCGATCCAAGACTTGAACCCCTTTTCTCAGTATTTGTCTACAACACACTCTCTTCCTTTTCTCTGATTTGTATCCCGATAGCGTGGAAGAAAACTACATTGGGTGTTATTTCCACAAGGATTTCATCTTTGGGTAGCTTCCAAGGATCGTATGGAAATCTCTCCCACACTTGGTCCACTGCCCTCACTGGGTGGCGGTGACATCCTTCGTATTCCAGGCCAACGTTTCGATCGTGCCCTTCTGAAAGGTGATTGTTAAGGTGGTGAAAGCGGAGAAAGTTTGGACTCTCAACTCATCTTCTTGTCATTACCTGTAGTGGAACTATAAGCGAGGTAAGGTATTAGTTTTAAAATTATTTTAAAGATTTCAGAATATGCATAGCAAGTTGTCACTGACTTTGTTCTACTTCTTTAATGGATGTGTTTACTCGTATTGCTCAAAGGTTTAAGAAAACTGGCAATTAGCGTCTTTACGGTACGTTTTCTTATGCGGCAGTCGTTTGTGTAATAATATCAGGAATTGACTCGAGCCCAAGGGACTTAATGCTAGGATTATGTACCATTGTCCCAGGCTGGGCCTCCCGGCAACTCGACAAGTATGAGTATGATAAGAGTATTATCAACTTTCTCCAAGGCCAGAAGCTTCTTTCCCCTAGCGTGCATTAACACCCCACAGATACCTTATCTTCGGATGGAATACTTTTTCCAGAGTGCTCTGCCAAAGTTCTGTGTCAGCTTTGCATGCTAACAATGCGCGGTCTCCGAGAGATATTGAATTTCTTTTTACCATCTCATGTTACTAGGCAAAGATACATTACCTTTCCAAGCAAAAACGGCATCTGAGCAGGAGAATGCTGGGCTGATGTCTTAAGGCGCCTCCCAAGGATTGGAAGGCGCCTTAAGGCTTTGTAGGCAGGTTGGTTTGTTACCTAGGAAACCATGCTATTCCTGATTGTTTAGATGTTTAAACGGAGGATATGTGGATAAGCGAGTGACGTGACGTAGTGCACTACACACATCCTCTAGCTAAATTTAGAGTCCCGGATGTTGGCTTGGAAATAGGAGAGGATGAGGCTTCCTGATTACATGAATTCAAAAGACGTTAGTTTCTTTTTGCTACCCTTAGAAAGTAGAGATGGTGGAGTAAATAATATAATAAGCAGGTGTAATAATTGAGTCGACTTGAGGGATTTACTTTGATGCTACACCAGTATAATTTTTGTACGGTTAATCCTCCCACCGTGATAAATGTGAAAGCCAGAGATAATTGAGAGATGAAATTCTGAGAATCATGCGAAGACGCATATAAAAATTTGCCCACTTTCCCCTATTATAATCAGTAGGAGTATGTGAAGCCTATTTCCTCCTTTCCGTAATTGCTAATGGCTTGTACGTCGGAGGGGAATTTGCTTGGATTCCTCAACTGAGGGGTAGGAGGGAAGACGTAGAATTTTTATGATGAGAGGTTAGGGATTTTGCTTGCCGCAGTTGGACGACTTGAGGCGGGCTTTATACTTTTCATTCATCTCATGTCCACGATCTGGTAGATGAAAGAGGTTAGAAAACAGGGTAAATAGTTCTCGGAGGATTCGGGTTATGGCGACGCGAATTTTTATCGAAGTAGGAGCATCACCTCTGAATTTCTAAAGATCTCGGATGCATATACGTGTATACTCTGTCACCCAGGAAGTCCCGAGACCTTCTATCCTCCCTCAAGCCCAAGCCTGCACATCCCTCAGCTCCGATCAAATGAGGGATGATGATGAAATTAGCAAATTTACATATCTCAGTCAGAAGCTCAGTTGCTAAAGGTTTAAGAAACTAATGAGGGATTGATGGCGTCGGCTATTGAGTAAGTAATCTCAGAGGAGAGCTTTCACTGTTATTCCAATCCTCTTTGATGAGGGAAAGGATCTCGAGGGAGTGAAGAAAAATTACTTCATATACATCTACATGTGTCTTAAAAGATAGGCGAGAGGAAAGTAATGACTTTCATTGTGCTTAGATTCCAGGAGACCATATGCCAGGTCGGAGGAATGGAGGCGGGGATAAGAAGTGAACGTTGCTTGCTACGTAAACGTGCTTTCTCCTCTACCAAGGATTTGTCATGTTTACCAAAGCTAAATGGGAAAACTGGAGAAGATGTGAGAGTAGATAAAGGATATTGCTTATCTCTTATAGCTTGGAGCTGTATAGTTTCATGGATTGAAAAGAGTGCGATGGAGTAAGGAAGCCCACACGGAGAAAGTGTCGGTGAAAGTGGGATGAACCATATTATCGAGGAAAAGCCATGAGGTTTTTTACACCCTTTTCATAACCGATAGAGAAATAATATTTTTATGTGCATTTTATAGAGCTGTTTGTAATTTATTTAAAGGGATTGGAGCTTTCAGGAGAAGCGTAGCAATTACTCTTGACGCTGGAGTAGCTTCTATTTTTCTCAACTCCGTATCGCAGATTTCAAGTTTGAACACAAACAATTTCCTTTAATGTTTTATCTTGCGGGCGAAAGGAATACGTTCCTAAGGATTTAATATAAACTCATTCCTTCCTCTCCCGCCTACTCCGTTTACTCTACACATCTTCTTCCCATATTTCCCTATTTGTGACTTTCTCCTCCACTATTTACCATCTTCTTGTCTCCATCCTTGCTTATTTCCATCTTCCTCCAGCTGCAAACTATACAAAGCTACCTCATTCCTTATTTTCTCTGTCTCATCTTGTCGTTACGATACGGTAGTCTAGTCAGTGGGCTGGTTACCGCCCCCAGAAATCATTACATCTCCTTATGCATACTAATAGGAAATATTAATAAGACTACCTCCTTCCTTTCTCCAAGGTTGTACAATTTTTTCCACATATTCAGTGCAAGACAGACAGGCAAAAATCTAGGACGCTGAGAATTTTCAAAAAAAGCATGGCAACAAAAGACAGGAGAAAACTGGAAAGGAAAAGAGGGCAGTAGGAGGAAACAAAAACATATGGGCTTAGTTCAACAGGAGAACGATAAAGTGTGGACAAGATGAAAAAACTTAGAGAGGAAGTAGATTGTTTTATTTGTTTAGCAAACAAGGAGAGGAAGTACAGTGAGCGAGGATGGAGGGAGGACAGGTGGCGGATAGTTGTGTAAATTACTGGTATTGTATAATTGTTAAGCCATATAAAAACAAGGAGAGATATAGAGACGTATCTAAGAAAATTCCATTCAATTCCTTTTCTCTGTATGTATAGTCTCGGACTGGAAATTAAAGGAAATCGGGTCAATTATGACATTTGAAGAAATTATTAGTGATCAAAGAGGGAATTCATGAAGGTAGAGAGCGACATGGAATGAATGTGAGACGCATGACAGCAATTGAAACCGACTAAGGCGTTTAATGCGTTGTCAAAGGAGAGCCAGCCAAGTGTGATTTTACATCACGGCTATGTAGTCAGGAAATCAGGCAGGGATTCAGAACGAAAACGTGGAATGACGTTCCTGGTGTTCATCAAACAGTGGTCCTTTCTCATTTTCTCAGAATTACTTCCACATACATAAAGCAATTTAAATTCAAATGAAATGTAAATACATTGCTGACTCCTTCCAGCCTAAAAAAGAGCAGGGTGGTGAATATTCTTCTCAACGCAAATTGACAAGTTCAAGGAGACACTACAGGATTTTCTGTGGCTAGGTCAAGTTACACCGCCGAAATTAAGTAGGATTTACGTAATATATACACGTGTTATGTTTTAAAGGAAAGCAACATTGGCACTGCCTATTGTAACTGCCCGAATATGCAATTTTGCTTTTGCGACTTGGAAAATGTACTTGAGTGGAAAATAAGTATTTGGAAACACGTAAAATAATCTTAAAGCTGTCAGTTTATGGAGATGGTAAGAATATGAATCGTAAAAGAAGGAGTGTGTATAAACTATTCCACAGGCTCTAAACAAGTGGCGTTTCCCGTATCCGAGTCTGGGATACCCAGAACATTTTTTTCTTGCTCTGCGGGATAGTAAACTGCACGACTTTGAAGCGCAGTATATACAAGTTCTTATGCTCCTTGTATAATCGATCAGATGGTTGGTAACCATGCTGAAAATTTAATTCGGTTTGTTTGGTTCCGGAATCTTACAAGGATCTTTACAACATTTGAAGCTGTAATTACTTCTCCTAACTTCTATTGTTTGATTTCAATTAACTCCAATTGTTTCCTGTAATCTTCAACCTTTGCAAAGCAGCAAACAGTTGCCATTCACAGAAGAAGATGATTTGAAGGTTGTGTGTTGCTGGAATCGTAACTTTTTGCTTTTGTTTCTTTCCAGCCGTTTTGCAACCCATCCACCCTACTGGGCTGGCGTTAATTTAAAGGAGTAAGATGGTGACTGCAGCGGTTTTAGGAGCCGCAACAGGGACTGGACTTGCATTGCTAGTAGCGATGACGATAGTAATTTATCGCTATTACATGTTCCGGAAGAAAGGAGCAGACTGGGGAGATTTGGAACGGTTCGAGGTTCCACATGTGATCACGTCCAAGGGAGGCAAGTCCAAGAAGCGGGATGGGTATCAGAGAAACTTGGGCAGGTGTTACTACGCTTCCAAGCACCATTCTTCAGCCAGCAACTTTGGAAGTTCCTCCTCTGTTTCTCGTTGGGACAGCAGGAAGAGTAAATCCAGTATCAAGTCGTGCCCACCTGTCTACACATATCCGCAACAGGTAATTTTCTCCTTCTACTATAGATTGCTTTATCCTGTTTCCCACCTCCTCTTAAATGTCAAGTGGAAAAGAGAGAGGAGAATCCTTTCATTCATTCGACTCAGTTTAAAAGAAGAGCGAGCAAAGAGAACTGTTCTCCAAATTACGTATTAATGAAAGCATAAAGCAAGAGGAGAGTACACTAAAGAAGAAAGGACTGCAGACAGACTGTGTATTCTGGACGTCGGAAGGAACAAGGCTATAATAGAACATGTGTGGGAGGAAATGAGGGCGGATCGAGATAGAGGGAGCTACATTGATCGGTTAGTGGTACAATAAATTGCGTTTTGCTTGGGTAGCTCTTTGGTAAATGGAGTAAGTGACGGCTTTCTCTGGCTTCCTCTTCTAATTCAGCAGAGGGAAAGTTAGAGAAAGTAGAGGGCTGTATACTATCCTTAATTGTAGGATTTATATCAGTCACGAATCCTAGATTGGCTCTTGAGAATCGAATTAATTTGTTGCTCTATTCCCATCTCATATTTGGGCTATTAACCAATAGCTTCATGAGCTTTTACACGCCACCACGTAGGCCATTTACTCACGACTGACCACATAAAGTTACCACTGCATCCTCTACACTATTGCTTGCAATAGCGTGCAAAGAGAACTGAACTTTTCTGGGTAGTTTATGGTGCCGAGCAGGAATCAAAAATAAATTTGTTCTTGGCTTACCATAAAGGCTTTTGAACTCATCAACTCCCTTGAACTGAAAGAGTCCCAGGCAGATCATTTTTATCATCCATGTCAATTGGGAAATAATAAGGGCGCTTCAGCGAAGCTCAAGGAATACACTGCCATACAGAAAGTAATGAGAAATTCGGAAATATAATAACGCATATAACAACTTCCCACATCAGTGGCTAACGAAAATACTGTGGGAAAGGCGATTATGGGAATCATTGATGAAGAAAGCCCACTTTCACCGCTTCAACTTCCACGCCATCTACAGCGGAAGTTTTCAAACATTTCCCGGGACCTAGAACAAAGCTTGCAAGGGGGCAGAATCATACTGGAGAAAGTACCAGTCGAAAACACCGTAGGCAAGGAAGAATGTGGTGTGCATAAGATATCCTTTAAGGTTAGCTCTCAGGTAATTCATACGCAAACTCAAGGGCCATACAATACAATATATTTGCAGCTAGAGTTTTACCTAGACATAGCGATAAACATAGCGATGATTGAATACAGGGTCCACTAATCTACAAGCGAAATACATTATTTGCTTACGGGTATGATATAATAAATATTTGAAGCAACTAAAGCTAGTTTCAGGTCGAAGTTGACTGTAATGGAAAGTATCCTGTTGAGCAGGAACATTTTTTGTAGTAGGCTACGACTTATAGCCGAGAGAAACCTTTTCTGTTTTGGGGTAGATGGCGCCGTGTTTTCGGAAGTGTGAGGACGTTCTCATGGGAAACCAGACTGACGAAACGGAAGAGCAACCAGTTGATTTTCATGGAAAAAAGATGAAGGTTGCGTGATATTGTGGAAACGATCTTTCACTCTTCCTCCAGTTTATCCCATTGGTGCGAAGGGAAGGAAGCATCCAGCGGAAATGAAGGGAGGAAATAGGATGGCGGTAGAACCTGTGGCTCAACCTCAGTTTGAGCTAACCGGAGCTTGTACAAATAGCAATGGGTAAAAGAAAGGCAGGAATGAGAAAAACGAACGGGTGAAGGTGAAGACGGCCACAGATGGTTAGATGAAATAAACGACATGACAGGTGGGGACGTAGTTATCAGAAGAGGTGAAAGTTGGAGAAAGTATTAGGAGGGTGGGCGAATGAGACTTTTCCGGACGACTACTGAAAAGTTGGAATCAAATCACAATTACATCATGAAAATCGCTAGCGGTTGTCATTGATTGGCACAAATATGTTCAACAACCCTATTAATCTAGAGACTATTGCCGAATTTGCAGTCCAACGCAAAACTTGTGTTGGACTGAAAGTCTTGGAGTTTTATACTCCAACACTTTCAATCTAAAAGTTTTACGCAAATGTCCTCCATTTGATTAACATTGAAAATTTGCGGAATTTTGAACCGCAAATATGAATATGAAAGTGTTACACAAATTTTACACAAGTATTACGCAAGCTTTACACAAGTGTTGGACTGTAAATTCCGCATATCATAATAAAGGTAAAAACTTGGATGATGATAAACTGACTTAATATTTTAGTTCAAGAAAATATGTCTGTCTATCTGAGATATTATACACGGCGTAGGATAAACGAAGGACTTGAACGACGTGCTTCAACTTGAATTGGACTTTTTTAAGCGATTATAGTTTGAATGTAAGTGAAATTTGACTTATTTAGGACGTTGGTTGCATGGCATCCTTTATAGGAGTATTGCTCGGTTAAAATAGGGTAGTTATACTCCCACTCAACAGTTTCCGTTGATTGAAAATATAGACCAAAACTGAAAATAGTATAAAATAGATAATATAAACACACAGTCGGTTAAAACGTATAACTTCTGGAATTCTAATGTCCAGTTCAACAATCGTACAAAGGCTAACTACTAGAAATGATAGATATAAAGTCAGATAGAAACGTCACGTAAACCTAATTTGAAAAATTTATTTCTAAAATTTATTATTAAAGTTTATTTGTCGGTAGCTCTGTAGTAATGGAATGGGCAATTTAGTTCGTACTCACCTAAAATAGTTTATAACAAAAAAAGATCGATAGTATCCAAACACAAATCTACAACAAAAGCACCAATTTGCAGCGCTACATAAATTTTTATTTTCCAACAGATGCAATATGCAATACGGGCATAATAACATAATATCCTATACTTTCGCAAGAGCCTGCAGACAAGTATTAAAGAAGTTTGGTGAAATCCAGTGAAATAAGAATGATATGTGTGCAGGAGAAGGTTCCTGGTTCACGCTTCTTTTAAAAGATAAAGGGTTAGTGTGCCTTGCGATAGGGAATTTGGAAAAAAGTTTTCCTAATTATCCCAAGAATGTACTTGTTTGAGTAAGAGTGAAAGTTTAAGGTTATATTTTGTTGTGGCTTACCATGAAAGCTGTTTGCGAGGTCGGAGAAAGGAGTTTGAGCGAGTGTAAGCTGAGCTTTTGGAAAGTATTCAGCAAGCCTTTCTTCTACTATACCTTCTTCAGCCGTAAGTAATGTGACCTTAATACCCCATAAATTGGGAACTACGGGATACCACAGTCGTGGTGAAAGGGTGAGGATAGCTATAGCATGAAGAAGAAAGCAGGGAGGACAGGAGGAGAAAGTAGGAGAGTGGTATATTTAGGAACCATATGGTGAGGGAGTTTGGAGAAAGTTCAAGTAACCTGTTGCAGTACTTGACTCTTGTTGGCTCAAGATTGACGGGGAAAGGGATTGATTTGTGCTGGGATCTAGGGAAGGATTGTGATAGGATGAAAGAGAAATGTTGATGGGACAGACAGTGAGTGTAAGGAAAGGTATGTAGCAGCTTTTGAGGAATTTGTGGGGAATTGTCCGAAAGTTGAGCTTGCTCCCTCCCGCCACGAGTTCACTGTGGAGGGAGACCACAAATTTCAACCGCGATCTCATCATTTTATACTCGGAACTATATATTCAAGAAAAAAATGACGAGCGGAAATATATATAATAGGGCCAAAGGTTCAAGAGATTTTGAGTTTACGGAATAATGCTTCTTCCCTGCATAAAATATTCATAAGGACATTCTATACATGTGGGCAATGCCGGCATTACGCTGCTCTCTTCAAATACTTTCTTCAGCTACGCTTTTTGTTAGAATAATGCAAGCTCGAGCAGAAGAATAAATATTTTGCGGCTAAAATATAGTAGTAGCTTTATGTCGCAGAAAGGTTTCCCCTTGGGGCTTGGTCCCCACCTCAGTCCAGCTGCTGCTCCCTTTTCACCGCCATGCATCTTTTCTGTCTCAGTGCTACGATTCTTCTCACTTGTGTCCGGTCGGAGACGGGCTCAGTCGAGCCTTGAATACTTGTACTTTCTCCAAATATATCTTCGGTTAGGTTAGTATTGGATTGGAAGAGAAAGTATAAGATGGTAAGTTCTCGCAGACTCCCTGGGCGTAGTGTTCAGGCTTGGGTATGAAGGAAACGTTTGATTTCCTTACTCAAAGAAACTGCAAGAGAACCGAACTAGTTCCAAAACAGCAAGGAGAAAGTAGCGTGAAGGAGTGTGTTGTGCAGAAAGTAGAGGTGTTCACAACTGCGTATATGGGAAATGTATTTTTCCGGCCATGTGTGAAATTGTATGACTGCTATGCTGTAGTAGTCCACATTTTAAATAAAACTCTACCCATCTCTATCCCAGTTTGGAGCTTTCACCAGCTAACAAGGAATACGATCTAGCTTGCTCTCTTCTTTCTCTTCCCGTGTACTTTCACATCATCTCTTCATCTCCATCAAGCCAAGCTTTCTCTTTCCTCTACACCATCCACCCTATCCCTTGTTTTACTCTCTATTTCTATCTCACTTACTCCAGTTGGTCTCTCTCCCTCTCTTCAGGACTTTCTCCAATCTCTCCTCTCTTTTCCTCTACCTTCATCATCCTCCTCGTCGTCTCCGTATTCTCCAGCATTGAGCTCCGCATCCTTGCCTTGTTCGGATACATTCCGGATTCTCATCCTCTCCATACTTGATATACCAGCTTAGGCCAGCTGTGTGCTCGTGTGAATCTCTTAAAGCTGCCAAGAGTCAGTCTCTCACCTCTTTCCCTTCTCTTCAGCGGGCTCTACTTTCTCGCGTTAATGTTCTTCTTTGAAAGAAGGCTTGAAATTTCAAGTGTTACAGGTGGTCGCATTCTCTAGCCCAATGGTTCTATCTCAATATTTTTAAGCCCTTCGTCTCTATTTTTCCCAGGAGTTCTCTGAATTTCTATACAAGTGATTGTGAAAGGGATTTTTTATCTGCCAAACTTGCTTATATTTACCACCACTCCTTTTAGCATCCTCCAAACTCAACGACCTTTGAGTTTTCTTCCTTTCTCTCGTCACGCTTACAATTCCAACCGTGTACCTGTGCATCAAGAAGTAACGAGATTCCTTGAGGATCGACTTTAATATTGCCACCAGGTGGGTTTTACTAGTCAATATTCACTGCTCACGCAGAACAAAGCTTACTCAACTTTAAGAACCCAAGTAAACTTCTTTGAAGCGCAGACAGTAGTCTTCCATCTTTACGTTGCATCTGGCACCACCTGGTATAATGTAGAAAACAGAGATGGATTTATCTCTCTCTCCTCCCGTATTCTCGGGGTATTTTACCTCTCAAGAGGAACAAGCATGCTTTCTAGAATCCAGAAAGAGGATACAGTCTGGATTTTTCCCACGGTCACGGTCCTATACTACAAATGCTTTTCTCCATCGGCATCGGCCAACCATCCGATTTTGCAGTACCTTTCCACTTCCTCTTCAGATCTTTCCGCAGCAGTAACTACAAACGTTTTCTCCACCTTTTGGAGTCACATTGCTGTTTAATCACAATAAAAAATAGCCAAGGTCATTCTCAGTGACCAGACGTAGTGATTAGTGATTACGAAACCCAAACATTATCGAGTATAACAACGACCCTGAACTTTGAAAAGTTATTTCTGGTTTTTTATATGTATTGTCTTCTCGTGGAGCCAATATAATATAATTATCTCCTCCTATTTTGGTAGCATTAACTTTTCAGTAGAAACGTGACGCGTTAAGTAAAGTTTTTAAAACCTGTCAAAGCCTATTTCCCACAAGGTTTTAATGCTGTGCATAGTTCCCACACAAGTCTAAAAATAAACCAGTCTCAGAGCCACCGTAGAGAGATTTTAAGCAGAATTACATCCTACTACTTGTCCAGGTTTTTTTCTTTGCAAGCTTGTTGCTACATTATTCAACAGTTTTCTCAGAAACCGTGAAGACTAAGGAAGGGCTCATGAGTGCGACTGTGATAATCATTGAAGGTGTGCATATGGAGGATAAAATTATGAAAACTTTTCTGTAGGTCAGTCAAGACTGTGAAAATTGCCCCTTAAAATCCGCCAACTTTTGCTTCAGACGATCTCCTTGTGTAGCAAATAGTATAAAATTACGAAGCTCTCCCTCTACTTTCTCTCAGCATTCCCCCTCCTCGGTCCCGATTATATCAGGCACGAAATGATCATGTATGAGAAGAATTAAATTTTGTATGGGTTTATTATTTCATACGAGATACGTCCCGATAAAATTCGTCTAATTTCGAGAAATCCGGGGGGTGGGGTGGCTGGTTGAATCGGATACGAGTTTAGCTTTTGAGAATCCCTATTATTTTTGTCTTTTTATCAAGTCTAGAATAGAAGCCATTAGATAATACGATGGATGGGATTCTTTTAGAGGAAAAGAATGGAAGTTGGAGCATCTGAGAGTGGAGACGGCAAGAGTAAGAGTTGGAAGGACAAGGAGAAGGCAATGCTGAGTGAAGACGAGGGAGGAGGACTTACCCGTTACTACCTTTTTAAATAGATGAGAGATATAAAGTATCTTTTTTTTGGGAATTAGGGCGATGTGATGAAGAGGAATGATAGCTAGGAAAATACGAGATGTCTACTCGTCATGGAGTATTGAGGGCTTTTATAAGGATTTTTTCAAGGAGATTCTCTTCCTTTTCTCGTGAGTAGTAGTGAAAGTGAGTGAAAGACAGCCAGAGATTATTCAGCGGGTTCATTGGAATATGTTAAAAATTTGATCTGTTTTCAAGAAGAACTTTCTCCATCTTCTTTCAAGGGTTTTAATGAATAGATGAAGAAAGTCCTTGCAAAGTAGAAGAGAAAAGCACACAGGCGTGTCCTTCTATTCTGCAGGTTATTTGAGGCACAGGCTGAGGGGCTTCATCCACTCACCCTCGAATCTTATTTTGCTTTTACTTGTAATACTTTCCAATTGGTTTGGAGTCAAAGAGGGGAGGGACAGGTGTGGAAATTCTTGGGTTATGAGTCTTTAGCAAGAGGCAGAGAAAGTCCAGAGAACGGAAATACGCTACACCCTTTTTCCTTGCTTCATCTTGGCTCTTTTTAATAGTTACCCTCTCTCCCTGCAGGAATTCAATTTAAATCAAGAGCAGCGGGTAGTACAGCCTCTGCAGTCATCCTTCTCCAGCTTACCTGAGGTTTTAGAGATTCCAAGGCATTTGGTAATTTTCCCGGACGACATGCTGACTCATCAGTCAAGATCACTTCCTGCTGGACAGCCAATCCCTGGTGCGCGACTTAATCGAACCCCATCCGTTTCATCTCAAGGACATATTGAACATGCTGTCAAAAAGGTATGTCCTCTATTTTTGATTTTACTGCAGTATCTTTAGCAAAATGACTTACCTTATCACGCACCTCCCTTTCCTGCCCTTATCAGTGTGATATCAAATCCTGTCATCCTCACCAACCTTCACCTTACTTTCCCTGTTTCTCATTTTAATCTGGCACTTACATCACAACTAAACTTTACAATATCATGCTATCGCTTGTAAACTGATATTGAAGGAGCTGTTCTTAAGCTCAAATCAATAAACCTCAACTAACTAACTTACATCACAACTTTCCAATGCAAAGCAGTGAGGAGAAAGTTGTACGTGTGACTTGCTAATAGGGGTTTAAAAATCCTATTATTTTCGCGCTTTTACATCGAATTATATTTTAAAAGATTCCTTCAACTTTCACCACTTGAACTGCATACTGCAAATGCATACTTTCACTCTATCTCTACAGCTCTTGAGGAAATTAACTGACTAAAGTAGAAAATGGTCAGGAATTTTGGTTTAGAACTTTCTATTTTATATTGCCTCCAATATACGTATATCTGTATTTATTTTAGGACAAAGAATACTCGAGGAAAGAAATTGGAAGAGCATAAGAGGAAGAAAAATGTTTTTCTTGGAGAAAATTCCCAGAAAAGGAGTAGGGTGGATTGGATGGTGATAGGATGATGAATGTGTCTAAGGGGCGATGTGCATAGATCTTTTAAGAGTAGGACTAGCATTCTTTTTAGCAATATTCGGATGTGGCAAAGACTTGAAACAGATAGGTTAATGGGGATATCGAAAGGAGTTTATCTCATCTACTTATGGGGTACGTGTTCGTTAGTATTGAGCTATTATATGTACGTTGCTTCTCTTAAGCTCATACCTTCTGAAGCGTACTAATAATGTAAATTCTTCTCAATCCAAGAAGGCAGAACATGAGAATAAGTAATGGGGAAAAACTGATGAAACAGAGTTGAGTTTTCCAGGGAAAATACTCATGAGCATAAAGACGAATGTAACGCTACGCACTATGGTTAATAGCAATTCCACTGTATTATGCCAGATCTTCTGGACCGATATGAGAAAAAGGCATAGTATCCCAAGGACGAATTGCGGTAGAGTATAGAACCAAAACCATTTTCATAATATGTACTCTCCCTCTCTGGGAAAAGAAACTTATGGTAAATTTTTACCATAGGTCCTCCGGCGTTAGAGTTTATACAAACTTGCTCATCTTCAATTCCTCTTTTTCTCATCCCCATTATCTTCCTTTCCCTCCCACCTATTCACCTTGTCCTCCATACTCCATAGCGTTCACTCTTTTTAGCAAAGAGAATAGCTCTATTCTCTAGCATAAATAAATCACCTGAAGCCCTTAAGCTTAGATCATAAAAACGGGCAAATGTACTACTATGCTTCCTTGTTCAAACACGTTGAAAGTGTTAGTTTGTTTGTAAACCGGAGTTGTACAAGTTGTAGTGAGTGTACTCTCGGATGATTGCATTTAAATGTCAAAGTAGGAGAGCGCCCTCTACATTTCTCTCACCGACAATTATGTAATTAACAAAGTGCGCAATGGGAACTCCTCCATCCACCCGAGAAACTCTTCTTCTGGAAACAGAAAAACTAGGTCTTCTCCATCTCCGGATCAATTCCACATAGAAAGCTTTCTCCAGTCTCCGTAGCGGGTCATGCGTCATCTCCGTACTTTAGACCAGCTTTAATTACGCTTCTTCCATCTTTGTGGTTACGTGGATATATTTTTGTTGGGAATTTTTGACTTGCTCGTTATATTTCATTCTTGTACTCCCGTATCATCTCTCAACCACTCAAGTTAGCATTAAAATCAACAGCTTACTTTCTCATGCCTGTCATTAGTGAAATCTTTGTTAGAATTGGAAAAGGCATGGCTGGATGCTGGAACTGGAATAAGCCGATCATACGCAGAATTCTAGAGAATGTAACTGCGTTGTGTGGGCGGAGTAGCGTGTCGCTGTTCTGTTGTAAATAGGGAAAATAAGGGTGCGCGTCCTATTTGAATGGGATAGGTTTATAGTTGAGTTGACATTAGCTGTTTCTAGACTAATTGCATACATGAATAGAAGAAAAACAACTGTAGATTCCTGGTAGAACTCATGGACAAAGCTTCCAAGTAATTAATGAGACACATGTGTAGGCAAACTACATGTAAATCTAATCAGTAACTTCAAACAGTACGGAACGTGCACTCGTTACGGTGATATTCGGTGTGGTTAGAGGAGTTAGCTTTTAAGATAACATGCAGTTTGCATGATAGTATTGAGGTTATGATGATGTAGGGAAGAATCCTGAACCGGAAGATATAAGTGGGAATAAGGTTGTTGAAGTAGAAGTAGAGAGAGAGTTACACGGAACCATATGGACTTGAGCCGCTGGATTCTGGATAATGGTAAAATATTGAAACTGGATATAACGTGAGTAGGCTTGGGGGTATCTCATTTTACAGAGATGAGCGAGCTCCACCATGAATACAGCCGATAATTCTCATCTCTGGGATGGGAGGAGAAGACAAATATGTATTAATGGCAGCCTGTATCGACCTCTGATCAGGCAGGTTTGAGAGTGTGGGCGGCTGCGAGAGCCATGGTAAGAGATAGAACTGAGGGAAGGAAGAAAGTGATTTTTGTAATTTATTATTTCTCTTGAGATTAATTAAGTGTCGTTTTAGGGAGGAGTTATCCAGTTAAAATGCGTCTCTCTCTCTTGGTATAGTGGCCGTTGGGGGATTAATAATGTGAAGAAAAGGATCGAATGTGTGGTAGTTGTTGAATAGAAATTTTCAGCCCGCTACACTCCCCAAGTATACAGCCCTAAGTCCTAGTTAGGCCTCGGCCCTAGCGGGCTGATGATGATGAGCGGAGCAGTATATATAGTGCTAAAGGAAATGCCTCAAGGAACTCAGCCGTCTGCCTTCCTTAGATAAGGAGGATCATGGGTGGAAGGAATGAAGGAAAGAAAAATTAAAGTGAAAGCTTGGGTTTAGATTAACAAGTTCAAGTTTGCTCCTCGCAAATAAAAGATTATGTTGCTCCTTGTGAAAGAGGGTTGTGCATGTAGAGCATATTCTGGATTATTACCAACATAAGGATAATCACATGGCTTTCAAAAGAGGATAAGACGGGTTAAAAAGTATGGAATGCCCGGATACATATGAATACGAAAGCGGGGAAAGTTATACGACTCTCACTCATCATTCCACAATGCCGAATATTGTATTACTTACTTTTCATATTTCTCCTGCCTTCCCTCCAAAAGAGTCGTACTTTCACCGGCTCAAGCCTTCCTCTCCGTTTTGGCTCGAGGATTTATTTTCATTCTAGATTCCGTCAACGTATCTATTTTCGTGCTTACCTGGGAAATTGATGGGTTAAAAGTTGCGGAAATTTTAGAAGCTTGTTCCTTCCCATTTAACTTTCTCTCTCTCTCTCTCTGAACACAGTTCCTTTGTTTCTCTGCTGCACCATAAGAATTAATGCGTTCCACAGCTGTATACCGTTTACCGAAGTTCTCTGTTTCCTCTTCTGTTCGGATTCTATTCCCATTTTCACTCAGAATAACAAGACATGAAAGAGTTATTTTCAAATATATACATGTAGAGGGATGTTTCGTCTACGAAACATCCCTCTCTCTCTCCTCAACCAATCCCTGCTGCTATGATGTAAGTGCGCCTGGAGAAGGAGCAATCAGATGGATGACTTCCAGAACGACTTTCACCATCATCCTCTATCGTAACCGCCTTTCAGAAAATATAAATCCGGGCCAAGCTCAGCCTTGAGCATAGTTTGGAAATACTATATATACGTAGTAAAAGTAATAGAGACCATGGCTGAGATTCCTACTAGTTGGTTCTTGACTTTGACTTTGGAAGCGTTCTAGGAAGCGGAAGCGTTTACGTACATGCTAACATGTTTAAGTGTGAGGTACTGTTGTATGAGGCGTGAAAAATGTTAATGGAGTTTCACGCTCCGCTTAAAGTATAGAGTTCCAGGAATTTCCTCCAGTTTTTTTCCACCAGGAGGATTGAGTTTCTTGATGGAGCTAAAACTTTATCAACCATGAGCAAATCTGTTTTTTCTCAAAGTCACATTATTTTCATGATCCTCATTCCAAATGAAGTGAATTCTCTGGAACGTTTAGAAACTCAATACAAAAGGACTTTGCTAAATGAAATCCTGTTCGTCCAGCCTTAAGAACCGAATCTAAAATACATACGAAGCATTCCTACAAGCTTTCTCCTTGTCGAATACCTCTAGGAGCAATCTAATTAACTGGATTATTTTATTTTCTGTCTTAATCGGAGAAAATTGATCAATAAGCCAAGAACGGAATGGAACGGGAAAGATAGAGCAATCCTTCCAATGATGACAAAGCTACCATTTCCTTCGGAACAATAGATAACATCCGTTTCTTTAAAATTATTTTTCCAGTAATCCCTGTTTCTTTCAACGCGCCCACAGCTGCTGCATTACAAGAAAGTAAACGTAGGACTCAACTACCAGAAGCCAAGTTTGGCGGACAGTCACGGCTCGAATCTTGTTCAGATCCACACTATCCATTAGTAGTTCACAATTCTTAAACTCACTTGCTAAAGGACCGTGGATGATTAGAGAGCTTTCTCCAATCCACTGTTCCTTAGACTGCAAGTACATGCTTAGCCCATATTATCCTCTTCTTTGTGTTTGCCCCCTTGAAATACATACGACATTAGGATTCTAGGGGAAGTGGGAGCTTCATGTAGTTTCCCCTTTCCTTACTTTCTCCAGATTAATAAAGAAGAGAAAGGTTGTTGTATGGAAATGAAGGCTGAAGTGTGTATGGAAGATACATGGAGGTAGGCTCAATCTTGACTGCAATGCACGAGTGTTTAGTGTTTACTATGAAAACTACCACAAGGACGATAGGGATAACAAGGCTCGGATCCCTTTGTAGTCTTTTGAAATCCGGCCTTGGATTCGGATGTCTTCACATAAGCTGTTGAGTTGTAAATACAGGAAGAGAAGGGATGGAGGAGGATGTTGATTATAACATCTCCGAGTTATAGACGGAGATGGAGTTGAGCAAAGGAGTCGGCTCAGGCTCAGTTCGGACTACTCCAAAGAGGAAATCTTTTTGATCATGGCCCACATACTGGGAAGGGAAACTCGGGACGAATGTATATGTGAAGGGAAGTATATGTATGTGGTTTTGCAATAACCCGTTCGATAACCTGTTCGATAACCTAAACCCATCATAAAACAGTCAACTTGGCTTGAAAGATAAAACTAAAAGAGGTTAGTGTGTAATAGACTCATCTTCATTTCACGTACAGATCTACTACTGAAAGTGTAATAAATTCGCTGGAGCCAGCCTCCAGACAAATATCCTTTCCCTCTCAAGCATCTACTTTCTCTCCAATATTCAGTTCCTTGCCCGGGTCCGAGACAAGGCAGCATGTATTATTATCATCATCATTTCGTCTCGGGCGGGCTTCAATGGGATGTGATGTGTGGTCCCGTTTCTTGAGATAAAAGTCTTGCTTACAATCCTCTCTTTATCAGAGAAACCCTAGTAACATGTATGTTCGCTCAACTTTCTCCAGCCAGGACTGAGAGAGAAAGACAGACTTGAGTGGCGGGCGGAAGGGAGCCTGACTGCACTTACTGTCTATGCGTATGTAAAGTCCAAGTCTTTGTGATCTGGATTTTTCAATACATGTCCTCCAGAAATCCCTTCTTATGCTGTTCTTATATGCTCGCTAGCTAGTACTCAGATTGTTTTAATTTCATCCAGGTATACATCATCCTTCTAGATTGTAATACGTGACATGGTACTGTGATGAAATGCTGTTCAAGATAAGATGAAACCCTGGGCTGAGCTTGACTACTTCCACGTAGAACATTATCACGTCAATGGGGGGTGAAAGCAGGTTTCTTCCTCAGTCCTATTTAGTCAACGCCTCAATCCAAAATCCAAGAGTTAGGAAAATGGCTGGTTGCTGAATACTTTCAAAAAATCACAATGCCTTTGAATAAATTCAATTTAATTCATTTCATAGCTCCACAATAGCTTTCATTCAGTCCAACTTCCTACAGGCCAAGATTTGATTTCCACTGTTGGAAACCGGAGGTGTTTACTTTTCTCTCTTGCATTCAAGAACGCAAGGAGGAAAGTGCTGCCTCTACTTGGTTTCTTCCCAGAAAGAAACTCTCTCCAAAAGTCTACAACGTAAATGTGTCGAATTTCTCCAAGTTATTTCAAGGCTCCATTTACTATTTACTACGTAGCACTGTAAAGCCATGCAAAATCACTTTTTAAGATCCTGTCTCACTGCGAAAATTCTACTCGAATTGCAATAACATATATTATCAAAATTCTCAAAGTTGAGACGCAGTGGAGGACACAATGGAGGACGGATAGAGAAGCTGGAGGATTTGTTTTTGCCTGTAAACGGAAATAATTAATTGAGTGGGCTTTAATACTACATTCAGATGTAGGCTTTTAGTGCTATAAAGCACCTTCAGCAAGATGTTGATGAGGATACAAAATCCTGGGCGAGAATAAATGAGTTGTAGCGTAAGGGAACAAATTGCGGGGAGGCAAACAACATAGGAGAAAGGCGTGCGTTTACCTAGATGGCGCTGATATTAAACATGGCTTTGACGGAAACATCGAAAAGATTGTGGCGCATGATAAATTTGTATGAAGTCGGAATAACGCCTCTTTTGGTTAGCTTAGAAAGCTTTAAATGTTTGTTTAAAACTGAGGTTGATTGATGCGGACGTCATTGCGGTCGGAAAGAAAAAGCCCATTTAGTTATTAATCCAGTCTAAAAATATGACACTTGTGAAATAATTGGAAAAGTTTCGAGGTTCATACTGGAAAAGAAGTGCGCCGTAAAATTACGTACTTGGTTCCTATATTAGAGAAAGTCTGTTTTCAAGTTGGTGAAAGTACTAATATATTGGACGAAAATAGGAATTTATCACTGATTTTGGTTGAGTTTTAACTGTATTTCTTCCATGAATAACTGCAATCCAGTCAGTTTTATGGTGGTAAAAATAATGCAATACCCAGCAACTCACGTTTATCATTGACAGTGATCATGCTTACGTTATGTTTGATTGAAGTGCTTGGAGAAGATTAATCCGGTCCAGAGTAAATTACATGTTTATTAGGGTCCGTTGCATTTAATATAGCGGGAAAGGGAGCCGCTGGAACTGATGTAGTAGTTGGTAAAAGTGTTGGCTTGGAGATGACTTGCTCGTGCTTAGTGCTTTCCAATCCGTCTGGTAGAGACAAGGGAGAAAGTTTGGACCTGAAATTAATAACCAGTATATAGGATGATAGCTGCTATTTTTTGATTAGTTTCTAGTGGAAAAACTCAAGTCTAAGCAGAGTATATAGCGTAAGAGAATAAGAGTAGTAGCGGACGGGGTTGGGTAAACGGAGGTTTTGGTTTGGGGGAGGGATGTGGGTTTGATTTTGTGGTGAAAGCTTTGGGAATTGGTTTGTGACCTTGGTGATAATGCGGGTTGGGGAAGGAGGTGGCTTCCTGGAGGACAAGATGAAAGAAAGACTGAAAGGGTAGAGGATGAGAGCATAAGTAGACAAGTATGGGGGGAGGTAAGTAGGTTAGACGGTTAGACTATAGTTTGTGAATTGAGTCGGGAAATAATTTGTGATACAGTTGATGTGAAATTGAGTGAAAGTAAATAGATTTGAGAAGTTTGTGTGTGTGCACGGGTGGAGAAAGTTTGAGTAAGATCCTTGGCGGTACTTTCAAGAGGGGCTAGAAGAGATAGAAAGACAGGCGAGTTGGTTGACTTTGGCGGACGGTTAAGGTTGTATATAGGAGAGTGGACGTATGGATGATGATGATTTTTGGGAGAGTTGGGAGGCTGGCGAAAGTGGATTGATGTGATAGAAAGGAAATCAAGTTAAGTTTTGGGTAAACTAGAGTGAGAGGGAAGTAACGGGGAGGAAGGTATTGAGTAGAGGTTGGTATATTTCTGCGCAGTGATTGAATATTGGTGGGATGAATAATGGAATTGTATTTTGAAAGATGAAATTTTATATAAAAGGGACATCGTGGTTCATCGCCAGCGATTCGAACTTTCACTCCTGAAGGACTCAGCACCGGTGTTTCCCCTCCGGACTCTCCGCCTTTAACGTACATGGGATCCAGGTCGCCGTCACCGCTTCATGTGAGTCAATGATATTTCTCCTTAGATTTCTTTCCCACATCTCGACCCTTGGACTCACCCCCGGGTAGTCAGTTTGAGTTTGAGTTTGTGAGAGTGAGAAAATAAATCCCTCCATTCCCATCCTCCATTACCTGCTCCTGCTGATATAGTAGCATAAACGTTGCGGGGCAACAGGACAGGAGGATATTTTCCAACTTCACTCCAACTTCTATTCAAATTCCCAACCTTTTGTAATACATCCCATTTAGGAACATGTATAACCTTGGGAAGTGAGATTCTGGAGAAAGCAAAAGAGAGGAGAGAGCTCTCTCAGTGGCTCTGTGTGTTTGTGCGTCTCCAACCTGTTTGTTTGTGTGGCATCAAATAGCTTGCATGCAAAAAGGGAGAACTAGATGGAATATATATACTCTCTGTATGTGTCTCCAAGGCGGAGAAGGTTAGAGAAAGCAAAGAAGAGCAGTTTTTTCCTCGGAAATTTTCCCTTTGAAATTTCATCTGAGTTAATTACGTGGCCCTATCCAAGGAAATCAGCTATCATAAAAGAATAAATGTTATCAAAAAGAAGGAGACAATCAAGCTCAAGAGGGAACGTGGTATTGCCGGAAGTAAGTCCGGGTTCTGGGGCTCAGTCATCTATATAGAGGGGAAGGAAGTAGTCATAAAGAAGAACTGGAGAAAAGCCTTTCCAGAATATACAGCGTATATACGTCGAGTGTTTGTGAACATGGCCGAATATTGTGAAGTGGGATTGAGGGGATATTGAAAACGTAAACGTAGGAAGATTCGTGGACGAATAATTCAACACCCCTTCAAAGTGTCTCATAACTAGGCAAACTGAATAAAGGATGACACAACTATAACTAATAGAATCCCGTTGTAGTGCTAGCTCAAACAAGTTATTTTCTGAAATGAGACGAGTGAGAAGCTGGAGTAAAACTGTAAAAATACACGTATGTAATTATTACTTTCTCCTAGTAATATGTATCTCTATTCCCTTCAAGCTCTTCTTTTTCTTGAAAACTTTCCAAAGCCCAAGCTCAAAAATTATTTTATTTCAACCGTGACTTTCCGGAAAGAGCAACGATGATTTCCCTCAGACTATTCGGCTCACAAGCTGGAAAATGTGATGCTTGCCAGCAGCGGGGTGAAATAGTGCGCTAGGCCAGCGGCTACACACCCTTCGCTCTTGCAATTAAAGAAATTGCATACCAGACAGCAAGCTGAGCCTCTAGAAAGAAAGGAAGGAGGGAAAGATGAATTCAAGCGGGAGGATGGACTCATTGCTTCCGCTTTTAAATTACAACTTTTAAATGAAACCTTGCTTTTTACAGATACGCACAGCATCCTTGGAGATGAAGAATGGTTCACCTTCATCTTCCTCAGCGGATGTCCG
This sequence comes from Sminthurides aquaticus, assembly GCA_906901655.1. Classification (NCBI taxonomy): domain Eukaryota; kingdom Metazoa; phylum Arthropoda; class Collembola; order Symphypleona; family Sminthurididae; genus Sminthurides; species Sminthurides aquaticus. The sequence continues at coordinate 4,780,668 of CAJQTT010000001.1, forward strand.
AAACAATCCTGTGGTGGACGATGTCAAATCCGGCTCCCATTCCCAGTCGTCCCTCAATTCTCTCTCGGACAAGCACGCTTTCCCGGGGACTCCTCATAGGTAAGCAGGGGTTGAAATTTGGAATGTCCTGCTCTTTATGACCAACTCTTCTCTTTACATTTGTCCTTCTAGGATTGCTTAAGGCAATAAATTATACTGTAAAAAGCATTAGGGAGTATAGGACGAATAAGAGACGGAGGACATTTTAGTCTAGTTGTAAATGTTAATTGGCTTTTCAAACTTTCCCCCTTTCTCCATCAAGATCAAACTGGATTCATGAGAAGTTGTCAGGTAGAATTGATGGAGCGGAAAGTAATTGTCTCAACTGCGCCACAGAAACACACTCACATGAGTAGGGTAGGACTGCAGGACACCTGTATTATTCTGTTCTAGTTAAGATCAGGAATATATGGCTCATGGAAACGGAAGTAGTTGGAATAGTTTGATTTTGGCTACTCTTTCAAATCAAATAATCATTTCAAGAGGAATTGAAAGTAAAAGAGGCAAATTCAGATGTATAATAAGATAGTAAAAGAGTTGAGGCAATCAAGTTAATGGGCTGGATGTGCAAATGGAGCTCTACTACTGTACTGACTGCCGGAGGAGTGAGGAGGAAAGACGAAAGCCTTGTAGTGTACTGTACTACACGTCAAAATCCAAATTTCTAAATGGCATATCATTTCTACAAGCATATATACTCGTCAAAAGTTGTCTGGGAAGGTGACGTCAAGTCAATGGGAGAAAGTAATTTCAAACTAATTTCTTTCTCTTTTGCGCATTTAGATGAGAGAGAAAGAGGAGGGAGTTAGTGGACAAAGTATGTCAAGTCTCTCTTTCTCCAAGTACACCTCTGTAGTTTCCACGCTTGGAGGCTTTAGCTACAGCGTCTCATCTTAATAACTTTAATCAGGAGAGAAAGGAGGATAAGCTTTCTCTTTTATGCAAAAGACAAATATTATTCGATCCAAAAGATGATAGCTCAGTAGTATTACTCTGCCTCCTCAGTCCTCAGGACGGCAACTCCAAGTTGCAAACGCGACAACTTGTTGAACATGGAGCTCAAGGAAAGACATCCGCTACTGCAGACAGAGAGTAAGCGGGAGGGGGCCGACAGGAAAGAGAGAGGTAGAGAAAGCAGAGTAGGAATAGTTCTCTTTACTTTTCAAAGACTAAACAAGGGAGAAAGTCAAAGAGAGAGCCCGTATATGCTTTGCTTTCAAGAAACTTTGATTATCATCCCTGGATGGAAGACATGTGATGTGATGAGGATTCCATCCTCTTATCATTCCAGTCTATTCCAGTTGTCATCTTGGGTAAAAACTACTCAAGGGGAGTTTCCAAGAATCACTGTATATACATACACGCACTCTGATTCTCATATCAAAGCTTGCCAGAAAGGAAAACTGAGAAATGATCAAATGATATATACTCTTGTAACACTATAGCCCTGGGATGACGACTTGCTAAAGTCAGAGGGCTTCGGTAATTTCACTTAGACTTCCGGCCAGGTAGTTTCCCCAGACTGCATCATCTACACTACCTTGTTTAGTCGGATAATGGCTGAGGGAAGAAGCCAGTTGAGAGAGAGAGAGAGAGGAGGTAGGTTGGTTACTTATCGTTAGTACACGCAGCGGAGGGAATGATAAAGGAGGAGAGGAGGGAATTGGAAGATTGAGAATCAGAGAAAATCTGAAAGCGTATTGTGTGTAGGCACAAATAGGAGCATAAGTCACTCAGGTGTTTTCTAGCTGGGTTTCGGCTTCTCTTCTCCGTTTCTATTAGCTTTGCCCGAGAATAATCCGGAACGAAGAAGATGAAGAAGCGATGGGAAAGGAAGAATATATATATTTTTCCTTGGCTACTTTTCTCCAGGGCTTAGTGGCTGATTTCTAAGAATTCGCAATGAGGGGAAGAGTAAGATGGAATGGTGGATGAAAATCCGGAATCCATACGTGCGCCGCCGGAAATGAGAAGGAGCTCATAGAACTACGCTTGAAATTCAAATATTGGGTGTATATGTGTTGGCAGAGGGCTGGTGGTAGGCTACCACCAGTAGCCAGGAACCCAAAGGGATTAAGTCAATTGGGGAGAATCTTCTCGGAAGATTGGTTAGGGCAGTTTGGTCTGGAGAAAGCAGACACTCAACTCGCCCACAACACAAGGTAGATTCCAGTACACATCCATAGGGGAAGGTGACCATGGTGATGATGGTGACCACGAGATTAAACTTATATTTTGTTGTCTCACGCAAATCCGGGTTTCTGCAGGATGCTACTCCTTGAGATTATTCTCAGAATGAGTTCTCTTGTACATGGTTGAAATTAATGCTTTCATTGTAGGAGTCGTGTGTCTGGTGGAATCTAATAACAGAGATTAGGGGTTGGTTGTATAAGTGTAGTATGTAGGTGGAGTTTGCTGGATTGGAGGAGAAACGGCGGTATTCTATAGATGAAGAGGTTAGGAAGGGAGTGAGCATGGGATCGTGTTAATGGATAACCGAGTTATTGAATTAAAGGTGTGTCGTCCTGTCTGTTGAATTTTCATAGCCGTCGAGCATCCCGATGCATATCTCCTTTATTGATTCCACCGAAATCTCCGACATTATCGGACGCTTCGTCCCAGTCACCTGGACCAGTGTCACCGCTTCTGGGTTCTCTTCAACTGGACCTATATCAGAAGAAGGACGTGGCTCTGTTTTTACCAACGCACAAGCAACCCGGCTCTACCCCTCATGACAAGAGCCCGCCCCTGGGAAGGCTTCATTTCCGGTTAAAGTACGAGCTGGACAAATCAGACCTTCATGTTCAAGTCGTAGAAGGTGAGTGAAACGTGGTTAGATATAATAAGTAATTATAAAAATTAATGTCTTTCCCCACGTAGCAATCCCCAAGGAAGGAGGAAGAAGATAAAAGTTGGGTTGGCGAGTGTTTGAGGATGGGGTAAAGTCCTGGGAAATAAGATTTAGAGCCTTGTTCCAGGAAAGGAGACGTTGGTGGGCAGATGGATTTTTTTTGACTGGAGGCAGCAAGTGTTTCGTTTAGTCTCTTAAGAGTCTATTTCCTAGCGAGATGAGGAAACTATTTGATTCTGAGAAGGTTTTAGAAAACTTCCGGAAACGAGTTTCACAGGCCAGAGTTGTACACTAATTAGTGATCAAATCCCAAGTGAAACAACTCAAATACACCAATCTCAAGGATTATCAGCTATTTTTCTCCAAGTAGTGGCCTATCCTCACTACTTTTCCTGGATTCGGCGGAGGATACATGCTTAGTAGTCAGTGGAAGAGAAAGGGGAGAAAGTTTGTTTAGTGCAGCGGATAATTTCAAGAGCAGATCAGAGAGCTATGAAGGTTATTGCTTGTCCCAGCTTTTTTAACTATAAGCTCAAACAGTTAGCAAGAATCGAGAAAATGTTGGGTGGTAAGCTTAAGCTTGTAGTGTGTACTTTGATCTCGTCCTTTTACGTGAACTTGAAGACGATGAGCTAAATTGTAATCGTTGGGTGCGCCGTATCCTTTCCTTCCCCACTTCATCCGCACTCAGTCTGTAGCATCCTCTTGTTTGCTTTCCCGTGCTTCCATCTCTGAATCTGAGGGATTGGTTCGTGTGGAAGCGAGATGAGTGTAGATTACAAGCTCTATGGCACAAAGCGTTTAGCCTCCAGCTTTCACCTATGGAAAACTTTTTTCGCTCTCCGATCTCATCATCTACCTGCTGAGATCAGAGGGATATTGATGAGTTAGATCTCCAGTTTACCAATCTCAATTCTCGGGATTGGATACACCAACTGTTTATTTCTCACATGGAGTTCTCTTGCTTGCATTTGGTGTTCTACTCTGAAGTCGGCTAGACGCAGGGCTGCGTAACTTGTTCCAGATTTCTCTTCTTTGTCGATTCATGTAAAATGTTTGGGAATGAGTTGATCAATTTGCCTAAAACATAAAAAATTCCCATAAAATTCTAGCACTCTGGGATACTAGAAGCGAAGAGGATAAAACAGGATCTGCGAAGACGCTTTCTCCGATAGGAAGTTGTGTACTATTTTGAATGTTTTCTCCGGAACCTATACCTCCAGACCAAAGCATTTAGTACAGGAAAGTAGCTTGTGGAAATCCGTCTGCAACACAGATCTCATTCCATTCATTTAAAAAACGAAATAAATAAGCTCCGCCCTTTTACAGGTGATCATATAGGACGGATTATATACACCATCCTCCGCGCACGTCTCTCCTCCATTTCTCTTTCTGGGTCTACAGAAAGCTCAAGACACAATAAGCGCTCCACCTTTATTCCCTTAAAAATTCATCTCTGTACTTAACCACTGTCCTACCCGCAACTATTTTCAAACATTTCAGAGACTTGCTCAGTCGATTTATTCCTGAGCATTGTGACGACGGAGAGTCTGCGGTATTTTCTGAGGCTTTTGGATTTTCAAATTTCTAAAACATTCCTCCACGGCTTCTCTCCTCCTCCTCCTCCTCCTTGTACGCTTTGCTATTCTTTACGTGTAAATATTTTATTGCACTCTAAAGGCCAGCTTCGTATTGTATCCTGTCTCCATGTTCAACTCATGGGGGATTCTCGCAGTTCCACAGACTTTTATTTTAATAATTAATAAAGCTTTCACGGCATTAACATCAGAGCGAAATCCTTGGATCCATTCCAGCACAAAGGAGTGTATGAGTCAGCCAGAGGGGAAAGTAGTGCCAAGCATTTGGTCCATTTTCATAAAAGCACTGTATGAAACAAGTCTACTCTTTCATTCTCCACTTAGCGACTTTATTTCATTATAGCTCATCACATTGTATCTTAATATCCTCCCATCTTAATTCCCCTTCTTGTAAGCTAAGTAGGAGGCGGAAATAAGGATGAGCGCATAATTTTCCCGTTGGATTTGATGAGATGACGCAAGAGTGAAAGCATCGGAATGGCTCTTTACCCTACCCTGTGTTTCCAAATTTTCACTATTTTCTATTTAAGAGATAATAAATTATGGACATGTTATACTGGCTTGTAATGGTTGTCAACACTCGGTACTGAGTAAAGACGGAGTCTCTAAAATCGTTTCAATCCTCACTTCATTTCTTTTGATGCCCAGTACAAGACTAAATTATGCAAGAGAAAGTTTTACTCAACCCACATCCGCTCTCGGACGTCATGCCCGTAGTCATGCACATATATTTCCATCAACTCACTCTCAACCTCATACAAGTTTACTTTTGTTGGTTGTAGCAAACGATCTGGCTGGAAGCGATCAAGGGGGATTTAACGATCCATACGTGAGGTTGTTTCTTTCTCCGGAAGTTGACGGACGGAAGCGGCAGACAAATATACACAGGAATGATCCAAATCCCTACTTCGATGACCACTTTAAATTCCCTGTTTCACAGGATGATCTCAAGGAAAAGACGCTTATACTTCAGGTGAGAACGGAGTTCCTAGTACCGTATATGTACTACATATTATGTAGTACCAGCCGTTTTTTAACTGCAAAGGTTGTTTTTGTTCTGCGTTTCTAGTATTTCACTTACATGTATCAATATTACATCACTTTGATGGTCGACTTAATTATAACAAATTATTTTTCTACTTTCCCTTTACAAAAGTATACATTTATTCTCGGGAAGTTCTTTCTTATTTTACCGATTGTAATAGTGTTTTCACGGAAGTATGAATCTAATCTTATTCTGCAAATTATGATTGCCTGTGTCTTACATTGTATTACTTGCACGTGTGCGTATCAATTTACCCCAATGATTCTTTCCCCATGTGCTCCCTCATGAAATTGTGACATATATAGAACTCAAAACTTTATCAGTAGAAACGTATAATTTCAGCGTATTCTCCATACAATTGGTTTATGTTGAGATGCTTTGACTCGGAAGTAAAGATATTAATTTTGCATTAACCTCGATGTCGACAGGTCTTTGACTACGACAGATTTTCCAGGAATGATGTTGTTGGCGAGATTTCAATGCGACTAGATGAATATAACGTTACGACAAATTTAGACATTTGGGCAGAAATATGTAAAAATAAAAAGGTAAGATCGTGTTTCTTCTTTTCCACGCACGTGAATCCAGAAGTTCATCATGTCTAATAGAGAAATAATTATTTCAAAATTACTATCACAATTCTTTGAAAATATTGGGGATGGTACGATTTACATTTTTGTATTCACTCTATGCGAAACTGTGTTTTAACAGCCTTCTGGAGAAAGACAAGAGATTTTGATTTCACTATCCTACCTACCATCTGCAGAAAGGCTCACGGTCGTACTTTTGAAAGCACGGAATCTATATTCTGCTCCTAATAAGGACACCATAGGTGAGCCCAATAAATCCCAATGTTCATATTTGTCTAAGCAACTTTCAAGGATGCTACCATTTCTTTGCTCAATGTCATATCCTATTTCACGTTGCGAAATGTTTATAAGAAAAGCTAAGGTTCCGTCTGGATTTTCTGTCAACTCATGTGTTTTCCCTTTATTTTTCAGATCCTTTCGTCAAAGTTTATTTAGTTGGCGGAGGTAAACGTATAAAGAAAAAGAAAACATCAGCCCGGAAGAACACTAACAATCCTGTCTGGAACGAAGCTGTCTCTTTCTCTATCCCATCCAGTGCGCTCAATACATCAGCCGTAGAGGTATAAAATTACAGAGGATTACACAGATTACATAATGAAAATTTAATGACTCAGCTATTATTAATTACTGCTGAAATAATCTCAATTTTACTCTAACTCTCTTTAAGGTTTGCGTCTTGGACCAATCTAATGATTTGATGGGCAGTAATGCTCTTGTGGGATCTTGTATCGTGGGGCCGCGGGAAACTGGAACTGAATTGACGCATTGGCAAGATATAACTCAAAACTTCAGGAAATCCATCGCTATGTGGCACGTCCTCACATAATTTCCGCGAGTCGAAAAGTTTTACTCTCAGATCCTCGCGCCATCTGTTCCCCCTGTTGGCAATCACTAAACCGGACGCAACGTTTACATCAATCACATGACATACTATCCCTTAATCCTGCCTACAACTTCTATCTTTGATCTTACGTTTCAGAGATATACAGAAACAATTACCCCGAGCAAGATGCTAGCTTTAATACAACCTTTTGCAGATGATTTTAAAAGTCAGGATTACGCCATGGATCCTTAAATACTGTGTAGAACTGCACTTGGAGACATTTGCTGTACTGTACAGGTGGCATCACCAATAATACAGATACGCAAGAATATATATTTACTTGTTTACTTTCTTTCCATTCTCATTTAAATATAATTAAGGGAAAATTATAAAGTAAACTTAAGATTAAAATGCGAAATGAGTCATTCTGATTTGGTTTCTAACCCTTGTACTACGTAGGAATACAAGATGAATCTAAGAAAATACTTAAGTCGGTCCGATGAATGATTTAACAGCAACCCGAATTAATTCCATTTCGATAGCAATTAAGAACTTTGTAATGTTTGTGATTTCAAAGACACGATACTAAAAGTCATGCATTCACTATTTTAGCAGGACTATGCTATCTGCTATTAAATTACTCTAGTGTGCACTCCTTAACTTCAAGTTTCGTCCATATAATTCCTATTAATTTTATTTTCAACAGAAACGTGTATGTCTCACTGTAAAGTCCTCTTGATATTTAATGTAGCTTACAGTTTCTCAATGTCTTGTAATGTCATGACCCTTTTTATTAAATCTCTTAGCCCACCTGACTTTGGCACCTATACTACATATTACTATGGATTATCTCCTTATTTAAGTGGTCTTATCCGGTCAGCCATATTAGCATCCAGGTCACGTGTCATACCCGGCGTCACCCTCCTCAGCGTCGCCCCTCCACATCCTCCTCCCTTCAACCTCCACCACCCTCCTCATCCTCCTCTTACCGATGCTACCCACCTCCCTCCTCACATTTTATCCCCACCTATCTTTACATATATCGCACACACCTACGCTTCATAACACGAGCCTCTCATAACCGATCGCAACTAATATGCATCCCACACTCTTCCTCTAACATTATCTCACATCCGCTCCGCCTTCCTTCCCTCCTCTACTTTTATCTCATATCCGCTTTATCTTCCTGTACAAAAGTCACCCTCCCTATCAATTTGTCCTATACTTGATCCATCGTTTCTCATCATCACTCCTTTCCGGCAGATACAACACACACTTTTCCGGTCTTCCTCCTTCCTACCCGGCTTTTGTTTCCCTTCCAATTCATATAACTATGCAAGAATAATCCTGTCTCCATGAACAATAATACTTAGACAAGTTTAAACATGTTTCGAATTGTGTTGATGAGTAATTTAGATTGTTGAAGCAGCAAATGTGGTTTATGGCTAATGTACAAACCTGTAAGCTTATGACTAAAACTAAACAGACTCGCTATTCTCTACTTGGTAAGCCAGGCGTTGACATCAAGGGCTCAATCATGGATAGGAAAGCTAACAAGTCGATAAGAAGGAAGAATTCCTTACGCCATATCCGTTGAAAAGTGCAAGAGTTTGCTAATACTAAAGTTTTATATTATTATTTTATATTGTATTATACAAGTTGTGCCGTAATACTTTCGCTAAAAGCGAATAATTCTTTGGATTTGACCAGTCTAAGCATGGAAGTGACTTAGTTATCGATATTGTGGATAAATTTTTTCACAATGTGTGGGATCTGGATCTAATTGAAGCAGCGTTAGCCATTTCCTTGAAATTCATAGCTGTGGCTCGAGAGGAAATCAATGCAAAAGCTAAATCACTGCAAAAAAGTAGGGATATGGCAATCGAAGATGCTCTACAACAAGTTACCCAGAACCAGCGTTGAAAACGGTGCGTCAAACAAAGGCCTCTGCAATTCTTCCAAAGTAGTAATTGCAAACCATGGACGTTGAGTATCATGTTGTACTGTAAACAAGGCCGAATTGGTTTTATATAACTTAAAAATTCATTCAAATTTACAATTTCATTTTTGTGATTTCTAATTGAAAAAATGTTTAAGTGCTTCAAAAAATAAATTGTGACAAACTTGGGATGTAAAAAAATAATACTGTTATGAATTCATATTTCTTGCTACACACTCTAGACAAGTAATCCATCAATACATCACAAGAACAATCATCAACAGTCGGTAGATGCCATTCATGTTTAAGTTTGAGGGTTGAAGTTTTCATCTAAGAACAAAGAAAGAAGATAGGATTAGATTTGCACTTATACCATAAAATTTCTAGCATAAGTTTAACAGTTTGCATCCTAAAATCATAGTCAACAACAATATTAACGAAAAATGTTGGTGGGTTAGAGAACCATGACTGGGCAGCAGGGACAGAATTGTTAAAAGTATCGCCACCAGGCCGAGACATGGCGCGAGAGCGGCAATGTCGTAGGCACTGGTCGCTGCTTTTGTCAAGGCAAGGTCTGCGCCCGGTCATTGTACTCTGCCTCATCAACGTGTTTTGAATTTGTCACTCACCTTCTTGCCGGTTTGTTAAAACAGGCTAACGGCGTTTTGGCTGTCCATAATTGGATATATAGTATATTTACGGGTAAATATTGTTTAGCTTTGCGTATTTACACGTTCGAAATCGCATATCTACACTATATACCAATAATTACATTACATATATATATATATATGAGACGGGATTGCTATTGCGATCGGCGTATGGCCGTCCACAATTGGATATATAGTGAATTTACGGGTAAATATAGTAGAGCTATGCGATGTACACGTTTGCTATTACATATCTACACTATATACCAAGAATTACATTATATATATAAGGGGCCGGAATTGCTATTACGATCGGCGTTTTGGCTGTCCAAAATTGGATGTAGTGTATTTACGGTTAAATATTGTTTAGCTTTGCGTATTTACACGTTTGCAATCACATATCTACACTATATACCAATAATTACATTCTAATATATAAAACAGAAAGTTTGTTGGTGTCACCGAATAGATTCCCTTTTTGTGAAAGTATCACGGACGTTTGAAAGTGTGACGGTTGCGAATATTTCCGTAACTTTGCATCTTCTTCCAAATTTAGCATACCTTTGCAAATTTTAGCATACTTTTGCAAATTTTAACATACGTTTCCAAATGTTAGCATACTTTTGCAAATTTTAACATACGTTTCCAAATTTTAGCATATTCATACAAATGAGCATTTTCTGCAAATTTAAGCATATTTTCGCAAAATTTAGAATCGTTTTGCAAATCTTTAACATGTTTTGCAAAAGTATCATTTTGCAAATATTTGTAACAGTATGATGGAGGTTGTACAGTGAAAATTTGTTCCCAAAATTATTCAATTCTGCTCAAAGTTTTTTAAAATCTCGGAATTTTGATCAAGGTTTCCAAAATGGTCGACCATGTTAGGATCGTAAGTGAGTTATTCCTACCACTCGGGAACTTGAGATTTGTGGGCAGAGCTTTAGGTTTGATGGCAGACCTAGGGGGTGGGTGGCGGTACTGTTATTTCACAGGAGAGCTGAAGGTGACAGGAGATCGATAGGCTAGACGAGAGAGTTATCGATTTGACGGCATATAAAACGGTACCTCATACGGGAAAACTACAGGTTTGAAGGGAGAGCTACAATCTAATTGGAAGCTGTATGCTCTATAGAATAACTAAAACTTCGGCGAGAGTGCTTCAGGTTTGTTGGGAGCGTTGTAGGTATGACGGCAGAATTGTAGGATTCACGGTAAGGTAGGTTTAACAGTAGGGTTGTGGTTGTGGGTTTGATGATGGGAGCGGTGTAGGTATGACGGGAGAGTTGAAGATTTCACGGAAGGGTTTGACGCGAGAGTTGTAGTATGATGGGAAACTTGTAGGTATGGTGGGAGTGTTGTAGGTACGATGGGAGAGGTGTAGGTATGACGTGAGAGTTTAAGGTTTGACTAGAGAGTTGTATATTTGACGGGAGATCTATAGCGTGGACGGGAGCGCTGTTGGCTTCACAGGAGAGCTATTGGGCTGACATGAGAGCCATTAGTTCTACGGGAGACAATAGCGATTTGTTATGTGAAATAATACCAAAGAACCCCCGGGCGAAGCCGGGTAGCCAAGCTTTCTACTATAAATCTCAATGTCTGTGCTTGACTTTCCCTTTTTCACTTTCAAGTTTTTCCACTTTCATTCGGAGCGGTTCTATAGGTTTGACTAAAGGTTTGATTATAGGTTTTGCCATAGATTTGAGGTATTGGTTCGGCATTTAGAGCTATATGTTTGACGGGAGACCTTTGGGTTTGTCGGGAAAGCTCAACGTCTGTGTGTGCCATTCCCTTTTTAACTTTCATTTTCACAGCTTTCCACTTTCATTTTCAAGGTTTTCCACTTTCATTCGGCGAGGTTCTATAGGTTTGACTATATGTTTGACTAAAGATTTGATTATAGGTTTGGCCATAGATTTGAGGTATTGGTTCGGCATTTAGAGCTACTGTGCGGTCCCACCAAGCTGATCTCTATCAAACTTCGCGCGCCTGTTTCCCCGTTCATTTCACATTAGAGGTACATATGGGGATCATCCAGCTATGAAAGTCCGCACGGTATATGTTTGACGGGAGAGCTTTGCATTTGCCGGAAGGGCTATACGTTAAACGGGAAAGCTTTATGTTTGCAGAGAGAGCTATGCGTTTGAGGGAAGAGTCAATATTTCAATCAACAGTTATTCAAATCAATAGTTCTCTACTGAATCCTTTAGCTTATAGCATAAGATTCACATGAGAACTATTGGTTTCACGCATCTTTTTTATACTATCTTAAAATATAAATCTCAATGTCTGTTTGTGACATTCCCTTTTCACCTTTCATTTACACTTTCACGGTGTCCCATTTTCATTCGGAGGGGGCATAGGTTTGACTATTACTTTGAGCTATAGGTTTGACTACAGGTTTGAGCTATAGGTCTGAGCTATCGGTATGAGCTATAGGTTTGACTATAGGTCTCAGCTATAGGTTTGACTATATGTCTGAGCTATAGGTTGGACTATAGGTCTGAGCTATAGGTTGGACTATAGGTCTGAGCTATAGGTTTGACTATATGTCTGAGCTATAGGTTGGACTATAGGTCTGAGCTATAGGTTGGACTATAGGTCTGAGCTATAGGTTGGACTATAGGTCTGAGCTATAGGTTGGACTATAGGTCTGAGCTGTAGGTTGGACTATAGGTCTGAGCTGTAGGTTGGACTATAGGTCTGAGCTGTAGGTTGGACTATAGGTCTGAGCTATAGGTTGGACTATAGGTCTGAGCTATAGGTTTGAGCTATCAATATGAGCTATACGTTTGTCTTTAGGTCTGAGCTATAGGTTTGACTAGGTCTGAGCTATAGGTTTGACTGTAGGTCTGAGCTATAGGTTTGATTATAGGTTTGAGCTATTGGTTTGGGTTAAGAGCTATACGTTTGGCGGGAAAGCTTTACGTTTGAAGGGAGAGCTATACGTTTGACGGGAGATCTATACGTTTGACGGGAGAGCTATACGTTTGACGGGAGAAATTTGCGTTTGATGGGAGAGCTTTGAATATAGAATATATATAGCTAAAGCTTTGACGAGAGAGCTGCAGGTTAGACGGGAGAGTTAAAGGTTTGACAGGACAGCTATAGGTTGGACGGGAGCGCTGTTGGTTTCACAGGAGAACTATTAGTTCGACGGGAGTGATTTTTGATTTAGATTTGACTATAGTTTGGTTATAGGTTTCAGCTCTTGGTTTGGCTTAACTCGGAGGGGGGCTTATAGGTTTTACTATAGGTTTGACGATAGGTTTGGAATAAGAGTTATACGTTTGACGAGAGAGCTTTACGTTTCACGGAAGGGCTATACGCTTAACGGGAAAGCTCCACGTTTTACGAGACAGCTATGTGTTTGGCGGGAGAGTCAATATTTCAATCAATAGTTAGTCAAATCAATAGATCTCTACTGAATCCTTCAGCTTATAATAAAAGAATCAGTGGTTAACTATACGTTTAACGGGATAGCTACAGGTTTGGAACCACAGGCTACGTGTTTGACGTAAGAGCTTTAGGTTTGGAACCATAAGCTACAGTTTTGACGGGAGAGATATTGGTTCAACGCGAGATTTAAAGGATGACAGGAGATGTACAGATTCGACGGGAGAGCTAAAGATTTGACGCGAGAGCATTTCTGTTGATGCTGTTTTTGTACCACACAACTCCCGGGCGAAGCCGGGTAGCAAAGCTAGTAAATCTCTATGTCTGCTTGTCACATTCCCTTTTTCACATTCATTTTCACGGTGTCCAATTTTCCTTCGAAGGAGGTCACAGGTTTGACAATAGGTTTGACTATATGTCTGAGCTATAGGTTTGACTATATGTCTGAGCTATAGGTTTGACTATATGTCTGAACTGTAGGTTTGACAATAGGTTTTGAGCTAAAGGTTTGACTATATGTCTGAGCTATAGGTTTGACTATTTGTCTGAGCTATAGGTTTGACTATATGTCTGAGCTATAGGTTTGAGTATATGTCTGAGCTATAGGTTTGACTATATGTCTGAGCTATAGGTTTGACTATATGTCTGAGCTATAGGTTTGACTATATGTCTGAACTGTAGGTTTGACAATAGGTTTTGAGCTATAGGTTTGACTATAGGTTTGAGCTATAATTTTTTTTATTAGAGGGTTTAGAGTTATTTATTTGGTTTATAACTCATAGTTTACATAACAAATTTCATTATTAGAGACATTACTTTCCAAATTTAATTACTCTACAGCTATATTTCAATTTCATCCGACTTAGAATATTGAATCGAGAGTACAGATTAGTCGAATATCGTTCAATAGAACATCACTCTGGGAAGTGTACTTTGCACAATCTCCATACATTAGTCATCCTCAACTTAATCTGGTAATCCTTGGCAGGAATCGTTTCCTTTATCTCTTCCAACATCTCCATTGCTTCCCCCATGTGTATTCTAACTTTTCCTTCACACTCCTCCACTCCTTTCGGTATATCTTTCTCACAAAATTCCAATTTCATCAAAAAGTTCAGTATATCTTGACAGTTCAGAATTTTTTTTCTTCTGAATGCATGATTCGTCCAAATGTCATACTTCCATTCCGCCTGCTTTGCGCTTCTTAGACTTTCTCTTCTTTGACTGCCGGGTGGCAGGTGTTTGGGTTGATTTTGGGTGATATCCATTTCTACATCTGTTTCTGCTTCAGAAGTAACACTTTCTTTCCGCTTGCTACCTCCGCTTCCTAGACGAGGTCTTCCAGTTAACCAGCTCAGAGCTCTGGTCGACTGTTTACTTGAGATATCAGTATTTAGTTGAAAATTATCCTTGAATAGTGGCGCATTCCCTGAGAAAGGTCCACTGGTTGTACATTCGCCCGAGGTAAAGGTGTTCTCCTCCACATCAGCGAATACATCATTCTCTTGTGTGTCTTTTGGGATAAGAGCACTAGCGTATGTTTTCTTGGTCTTATCGCAAGCTGCACTTTTGTGGAAAAAATTCCCACAGTGAAAACATTTTCTTCTCCCCACTTGTGGCTTGACATCGTAGACATCACCCTCAAACTCCAGCTTCAAGGTCTCCGGAATTATAGCTCCTTTTCTAATCAGCATAATTGTTGATCGCGTGAAACTCTGGATATGTTGATATTTGGCTGGCAAACCGTAGATAGGCTCATGTTTGATGGGTAGTCTTATCTCTCCGTATGGCTTTAAACCTTCCTCTAAAACTCTGTTGGGCAAGAAAGGCGGGACCTGGAAGATCCTGACATTCTTTAGGGGATTCACGTACTGCCAAATAGGTAAATTTTCCGATCCAACTGTGATAGTCCTTCTGATTGACTCTTTAAGCAATTCTGCTTGTTCCTTCTTGTTAACCCAGATGCTTACGTTTGGGCCCAACTTACCTGCCGCTTTAATAGAATCCTCTCCACACACTTTTTCCACAGCCTCGAGGTAGTCACTGAGCTGCTTGCCCAAAGCTCCTTTTATCACAAAACCAAATGTCTTATCAGGTGGATCACCCCCCTGAGGGGATTCCCGAAACTCCGCCATCCCTCCTCCAGATGCTCCTCATAAACTGATGAAGCGATCCGAATTCGGGTATTTAATGAACTCCACTGAACTCACCACAGAAAAAGCTATTTAGAGATACCATTTATGACTTTCTAAACTTAATTGGACCAAATCTATTAGCACAAAACACAGGAGCTCCCACGAGACAGAACCACACTGTCCGAGCTCTCTCTAATCTATAAGTCTGAGCTATCGGTTTGAGCTAAAGGTTTTACTATAGGTCTGAGCTATAGTTTTGACTATAGGTCTGAGCCATAGGTTTGACTATAGGTCTGAGCTATAGGTTTGGGTTAAGAGCTTCACTTTGACGGGATCATAGCTATATGTTTGACGATAGGTTTGGAACCAGATGCTACAGGTTCGACGGGAGAGCTATTGGTTCGACGGATGAGTTAAGAATAGACAGGAGAGGTAAAGATTCGACGCAAGAGCTAACCCTTCGACGGGAGTTTTGTTGTATTCGTACCACACAACACCCGGGCGAAGCCGGGTAGCAAAGCTAGTTACATATATGTATGAGACGGGCTTGCTATTGCGATCGGCGTTTTGGCTATCCACAATTGGATATAGTGTATTTACGCGTAAATATTGTAGAGCTATGCGTATTAACACGTTTGCAATTACATATCTACACTATATCCAAAGAATTACATCTCAACTGTAAAGCAGAAATTTTCTTAACTATAAAGCAGAAAGTTTGTGTGTACAGGAGGAAGCCTTTTCCCTAGAATCTTTGCTCTCTTTGCCAATTGTTTTGCTCTCTCTTCGAAGAGTATATGTCAGAGCTTATTCCCTAGAATCTTTTCTCTCTGTGCATATTGTTTTTCTCTCTCTTTGAAGAGTACATGTTAGAGCTTCTTCCCTAGAATCTTTGCTCTCTTTGAATATTGTTTTGCTCTCTCTTCAAAGAGTTGATGTTAGAGCTTCTTTCCTAGAATCGTTGCTCTCTTTACCCGTGTTTTGCTCTCTCTTCGATGAGTAGATGTTAGAGCTTCTTCCCTAGAATCTTTGCTCTCTTTGCCTACTGTTTTACTCTCGCTTTGAACAAATAGGACTGGAGCTTTTATCCCAATAGACTTTGCGCTCTTTGCCAATTGTTTTGCTCTCCTTCTCTCACGTACGAGTTGTAGCTTTTCACTGTTGAGCATTTTGCTTCGTCGCTTGGAGCTGTTTCTCTTCCACGACTACAGGCTTAAGGTTCGACGGGAGATTTACAGGCTCCATGGGAGAGCTCTGTGTACAACGGTAGAGTTACAGGTTCGACGGGAGAGCTCTGTGTACAACGGTAGAGTTTTAAGTTCCACGAGAGAGCTATCAGTTTCACGAGAGAGCTATCAAATCCACGAGAGAGCTATCAGTTCCACGAGAGAGCTATCAGCTCCACTTGAAAGCTTAAGGTCAGATGGAGGGTTACAGGTTTGACGGGAGAGCTATAAGTTTTACGGGAGGAGACACTAATACGAAATCCCGGGCGGAGCCGGGTAACTTAGCTAGTTATACATATATCAGGGGGTGGAATTGCTATTGCGATCAGCATTTAGGGTGTCCACAATCTGATATCATGTGTATTCTGGTATAAAAAATCTACATTGTATATTGATATAAATATATTGCGTTCAGTGTTTCGGTCGTTCTCAATCCTTTTCTTTATCGCGGTTATAAATCCTATTCTTCAGTTAGGGTTCGGAGTTTCCCTGTATTATACATAGACTTTCGTAAGTGAGGTAATGATTATAAGACGCTGCCGGAAAGCGTTTGCAAATTATTATCTTACACCCTTAGAGAAGAATTAATCCCGTATTGCAAGACAGCATTGGTTCTCCTGTGGTGTTGTACCGTATAGTCCACGGTAACGTCGGTGGCTAGGAAAACTCAGTCGGAGAGGGGGTGTGACAGACACATAGTGCCTTATCTATTCTTTTATTTGACAAAAAATCGAAACGTAATGTTCAGTACCTGACAGGGTTTTTCAAATCGTTCTCGTTAAAGTTCAAAAGGGAGTGATATGTAAAGGATTAGCCTTTACTTAGGCTTCAGCATGCTAGCGCCACCTTCCCGCACGGCGCCATAACAATTTCCTAGCCTTTATCGTCATTAAAGCCTGTGTTAGGACGCAGGTGCAGTAGGTGTACACCGTTTTAGGGGTCAAGGAGGGGTCAAATCGACTAGGTTAAATTAGCACACATAGCAGCATAACAAGGGGCATCGAGCCAGCTAGTTTAGTTGACCCTTAACTATCCAGTTAGTTAATTATAATTAAGTAAGTAAAGTAGTCACTAGGATAGGTGCACTCCGGTGTATATACTGAGATTTTTCCCATGCTAAAGCATCGGATTTTCAGTTGAGATTTCCGAGCTACAAGGTTTCTGCCAATTTATAACTTGGGAGTTCTTCCTTTAGCGAAGCTTCAGGTGCGGTAACCTTTGGCTTTTACTTCATTTTAGCATTGCGTATGCTTTAATGCCTAGGGAATTGCTTATTCTCTCAACCTATCCTATATATATCCTATAGACTTGCTTGTCAAAGATAGGGCTCGTTTCATATACATATTTAATTACCTTTGTCTCACATCTTACCTGTAGATTCCTAATTAGCGCCTACTTTATCCATTACTCTTACCTGTATCCTATACACTGCATTAGAAACCACTAGTACTACCTTGCTTTAGTCCTGTATGTTACCTATATGATATGATATGTATGATTTCCGGTTTCTTATATTCTCTGTATTACGGCGATAGTATTAGAGCTTTGGGATCCCAATAGATAAGTAGCGGCTTCTATGCAAACTGTACTCGTAATATCTTAGAATAGCCATAGTCCCTAACGCCCTCTGGTGGTGGTTTACAACTAGCTTTAATCTTAATCGTATTTCCTTGCGCCCTCTGGTGGTGGTTTACAAATATCTTTACTCTTAGCCTTATTATTTATTGCTTCGCTTTATGTTAGTGCTGGCCTGAAGGGTACTGAATAAACATTGCATTTCATATCTAACTTAGAATCTCTATGCTCTTGAGTTGTGCGTGATTGATTGAAAAGGATTAAAGGACTCTCGCGCGGCATCAATACCCTTAGACATTGACGCCATAACCAAGCAGAGGACTAATAGCTAAAACTACCAACTATTGACACTCTTAGCTTTACAGCATATATAGTAGATTGCTATAGATATCTATAGATTGCTATAGATACCTATAGATACCTTTTGGTATATACTATAAATATGCAGTAGATATACATATCAGTTGAGGAACAAGCATAGTTTCCTGTGCGGGTTCGGACAGATTTCTGTGCGCACAGCTTTCTGTGTTGTTGCAGCACAGATTCGTGTTCACCAGCACAGCTTTCTGTTCTGGTAAAATAACAAATTAGATGAAACTTCAGTTTACATGGGGTGTACATATTGCCTACAGTGATGAAAAATAAATTGCAGTACGCTACCCTTATTTCAAATTCATCTTGTGAAAAAAAGTGGTCGATGTTAGACATTTCTACAATTATGTTCTGGATAGAGCCACATACACACAGAATCATATTATTTTGCGAAAATGGTAGGAAAATTCTACATGTCAAACAGCAAGTACATCTAATCCGTTTTTATAAAAATCATGGACTATGGGCGTGTAGCTGTACTAATGGTTTCTAACAAGATTCAGAGTTGATGATATTCTAAATATTTTTGGCATCCAAAGATAACCCAGTGAAGTAAATGAAAATAAAAATAAAATATAGTATGCACATACAAATGAAAATCAAAGTGCTACTACATTATCCATTGATATTTCTAACTTTAGGAATTGTAGGATTGGATCAAGCGCATATCATTCAAAATGGCATACAAAATGCTTAATGGTCGTCGAAAGTAACCGCTTGGGCCAGTTCGGAAGTGTACATAACCTGCGATTCCGTATCTAAACTTCTCAAGTCGAGTTTGGCTTTTTTAACAATAGCTTGAACGTCTTGAATTTCTCCCCGAGGCAACATCAAATATGGAAGCTTGACCTTATTCCCTTGAAATAAAGACTTCATAAAGCTGTCCATATTCCTGGAAGCGTAATCGCTGAACTGAACCAGATGTGTCAAAATGTTTGACGATACCCCAAAAATTCAACAAGTTCTTCGGACAACTTGTTAGATTTTAAGTACTGGATGCAGGTTTTGGTGAACTCAGTACACTCTGGCTTCAAAGACAATGCCGTCCTTGGTCCACTTGCAGTTGAAATGCCTAAATTTTCCATGACAACGGGTTCAATCTAGAAAATACATAAATTATATTAATACTTGCACAATATAACAATCTTCGAAACTCCATGAAATTTCCTTACCTCTTCAAACGCCTCTAGTGTCATACTTGCTAACTCCCATTGAGCGTTTGTAGGGACGCCATTGCGCATGCACCAAGATTTTAAGTCCCCATTCCGCTCTTCCAATAGCGCATCGTAGGGTTGACAGACTTGACTCTTTCTCCAGGCGACACTGTTTATTTGAATGAAGTCCGCGGACTTGTAGCCAGCAACTTTCAAGGAAAAAAGTAGTTCCCGAGCAATCAACTCTTGGTACTTCGGATGTGGTGCTGCGTAGAAGACACTGGCAGCTTTATAAACGCTTGATGACTAGCAGCCGTGTTTCCCTTTCGTAGAGATAAGGGTTGGCTACGGCCCGGCCACTGTAGCCGTACAACCGGTACGCCCTACACGCCCACATGCGGCCCGTTCGCGCCCGGGGGGTAATTATGGTAACGCCCCATTAGGCCTGCGGCCGGGCCATAAAATTGAATTTCGTCGGGCCGTAATTTTGAACAAATTGAAAATATGAATTTCACTATATTATCATCAGATTACACAATTCCTAACTTAAAAAGCACATCCTTTCATGTAATAATTGGTTTCGAGTGCTACTAGTGCCTGAAAAGCGTATTAATATAAATTGAAATTAACACAGTGCACAACCACGTTGCTCTATACCGTATGCAATGCATATGCATTTACTATCTTAATGTTAGGAGTTCTGTACATATTGTCACAAGCATCTTGACGTACAGTAAGAAGACGTGTCCATGCCCAGTCCTATTCCCAGTTTAGAGTTTGAGGTGGAAGGACGTGTGAAGTCTCGCTCATCCAACAAGCTGGTATTTTTCGAGGAACTGTCGTCGCGATTGCTTGATTCAAGCGTATATTTTGGGATTTCTGTCGCCTGGTTGCTGGAGATTTGGCTCTGGCTCCATGGTGGTTGTTCCCAAAATTGTGGCTCCAAATCCAGCCAAATTTTGATGCTGGATCAAAATTTAAGCTGGAAATGGAACGACTACTATACCGAGGTATTTGTGGTAGGGTGTATGAGGATGGGAAGGGATACTTCTCTTTTATCTCATATGCTGTGGGATCTGCACATCTCGCAGACTGTGGATGTACACAGTCTTCTTAAAGCGTACCGCATGCTTTTCTCGGCCATTTTGCGTGCTGCTTGACGGCATGGAACTTTTGCACGTGCAAATTCCAAATTCTTTTAACCTCTCTGCTCTACAGAGTGGGGACCCTGACTCGACTCGGGGGACGATAGCAAATATCATAGGGGGGAGGAATGCTGTGTGGATGGGAGCGGTAGATGTGGAGGGAAGAGAGGTCGGCTCTCCTGCCCCTTTTCATGCTGCCTGTCTATAACTACTGGGTTATACCGGGTCGTGTTAAACACAGCGGAGATTGTTGGTGGCGTAATTTTTGAGCTATTTTGTTGCCTAGACTCAAACTGCAGAAAGGATGGATGGTTGGCAGAGGGAAAACTCTGTGGATCAGACATACTTAACTATAACTTCCTTCATATTCAGGTACGACGCTATAATATAAAGGGACATTCTCCACTTTAAGTGGGTCTTAATATTTTCCTGAGCGTAGCTGGCTCCGGGCTTTCTACCGTTGCTGCTATCTCTTGGAACTATTTACTCATCTTGCATGCAAGTTCACCCACCCGAGAGCTATGCGTGTCGATGAACGCTCCTCAAGGACAGAGATGGGAAGTCTTGTATGCTTTTTGCCGGTTTGAAAAATAGGCTAATGCGATCGATGAAAGCCGTTAACCATTTGATATACTAGTAGATATACATTAAATTAATAGAGAATATCTATTACTATCTATATAAATCTACTATATATCCGAAAAATGAATATAGTATATACTATGGGGCAAAATCGCTATTGCGATCGGTGAAAGCCGTTAACAATTTGATATACTAGTTAAATACTAGTAGTTTTGAATGAAAACTATAGAGAATATCTTTTAGAATTAATATATATCTACTATATAGCTGAAAAAACAATATAGTATATACTATGGAGCAAAATTGCTATTTAAAATCTACTGTATAGAAACAATAGGGATTTAGTAGGAGCTATTGCTATCGTTGATTGGCCTTCCACAGCACGGTTTCTGTTGTAACGAATTTCAGAAAACATTCATTAATAGATGTAGGATAAGGATATGCGTGACGCAAACTATTTTTAAAGTAGTGACTTACATTATCGCTAAAACCTAAATCAAATATTTTTATTTACTGCGCCGGCTCTCCTGTAGCGTCGTTTCGTTCCATTAGTTACCACAGGAAACACTGCGAAGGTAACGGGAAAATCAGACCAATAGATAAATTAACATTTTTACATCATACAATTTTACAGTTCCATTACCTTTGCAAACCATTATGCATAACCGCTCACCAGATTCACTGTTGTAGTGTCTTCATTACGTCGTTTCGCACTTATTGCGATTGGTGAAAGCCGTCCACAATTTGACATTTTAGTTATATACTAGTAGTTTTACATGAGATATACAGTAAATATTGAATAGAATCAATTAAAAATTGGAGCAGGATAGAAGCTATCCCTACTACCGGTTTGAAATCACCATCGTTACTTGTTCATGTCTACTGTTTTCAAGGGCGGCAAGATTTGATTGCCCATTCTTGCCATTTTCACAAAATTTCTTATAATTGCGTTACAGTGCAAATGTGATCTTATTTCGCAAGGTGTTGTTGTCAACTATTATGTGTTGTTGCATTTCTGTATATTCATACAACTACCGCGATGATAAAACTGTAAATGTGCCGGACGACGGTTTAGGTATTGACACATATTATGTATATTACAAATAACTATATAAATCTATCCGTTTTATTTCCCTCTTATGTTATAGCACTGTTCCCTGCGCTAATTCGTATGAATATATGACACCCTGGGAGAACCAATGCTGTCTTGCTATACTGGATTAATCCTTCTGTATGGGTGTAAGATAATACTTTGCAAAGGCTTTGCCGCAGCGACTTATAATCCCTTGACAAAAGCTTTTTTCTTATACAGTGAAAGCCCGAACCCTAATTGAAGAATAGGAAACATAACCGCGATTAAGAAAAGGATTCAGGACTGCCGTAACATTGATCGGAATGCATTTATAGATAATAAACAGTGTCGATGTAGTATTTACACACGGATAAACAGTATCACCCATTGTTGACAGCCATAACGTCGATCGCAATAGCAATTCCGTCCCCTTATATATATAATGTAATTATTGGTAAAAAGTGTAGAAATGTGATTTTAAACGTGTATATACGCATAGCTATACTATATATACCCGTGAGTACACTATATATCCAATTGTTGACAGCCAAAACGCCGATCGCAATAGCATTTCCGTCCCCTTTATATATATACTAGCTTTGCTGCCCGGCTTCGCCCGGGGGTTGTGTGTTACGCATACAAAAAACTCCCGTCGAATCTTTACCTCTCCTGTCTATTGTTTAACACATCCGTCGAACCAATAGCTCTTCTGTCAAACCTGTAGCAAATGGAACCAAACCTATTAATCTGTCGCCAAATCAATAGTTCTCCCGTCGTCCTCAAGTTTTCACGTTGAGACAATTTGCTCTCCTGTCCAACGCAAAGCTCTACCGTCAAACTCAAAGTTCTCCCGTCAACCATATAGCTCTCCCGTCAAACTTAAACCTTTCCCGTTAAACGTATTGCTATTACATTAAACGAAAAGCCCTCATGTCAAACGTAAAGCTTTACCATTAAACGTCTAGCCCTTTAGCGGAACCAATAGCTCAGACCTATAGTCAAACCTATAGCTTAGACCTATAGTCAAACCTATAGCTCAGGCCTTTAGTCAAACCTATAGCTCAGACCTGTAGTCAAACATATTTTCAAACCTATAGCTCAGACATATGGTCAAACCTATAGCTCAGACATATGGTCAAACCTATAGCTCAGACCTAAAGTCAAACCTATATATCAAACCTATAGTCAAACCTATAGCTCAGACCTATAAACAAACCTATACCCCCTCCGTGTGAAAGTGGGACACCGTGAAAGTGAAACAGAAAGTGAAATATAGGTAACGTCACAAAAAGACATTGAGATTTATGACGTAGAAAATGTTTAGCTCTCCCGTATAATTTTCAGCTCTTCCGTCGAATCTTTGCCGTTCCTGTCAATCCATGGGATTCCGTAGAATCAATGGGACTCCCGTAGAACCAATGGCTCTCTCGTAGAACCAATGGCTCTCTCGTAGAACCAATGGCTCTCTCGTAGAACCAATAGCTCTCCCGTAGAACCAATAGCTCTCCCGTAGAACCAAAAGCTCTCCCGTCAAACTTGTTGCCTATGGTGTGAAACCTTAGCTTTAACGTCAAACGTAAAGCTATCCCGTTAAACGTATGGCCAACAGTAAAGTTCTCTGGCCAAACGTATAGCTCTTAAGCCGAACCAATAGCTCGAACCTATAGAAAAACCTAAAGTAAAACCGATAGTCAAACTTATACTCCAACCTATAGGCCCCCATCCGAATGAAAGTGGAAAACCGTAAAAGTAAAAATGAAAGGGAAAGTGAAAATGAAAGTGAAAAATGAATGACACAGACAGACATTGAGATTTATAGTATAAGATAATGTAATTATTGGTAAAAAGTGTAGAAATGTGATTTTAAACGTGTATATACGCATAGCTATACTATATATACCCGTGAGTACACTATATATCCAATTGTTGACAGCCAAAACGCCGATCGCAATAGCCTGTTTTAACAAACCGGCAAAAAAGTCATTTTTATGACTGAGTTGACCTTAGGCGCTGCAGCAGCTGCATCATTTCACCTATAGACATGAAACTTTGAATGAAAGAGAGAGAAAGACTTAAGCTATGCAACAATGAAAACCTCTTAGCGCTGCAACGCTTGTGAGGTGAGTAATGACCGAAGAAAGGCAAAAGTCCCACTTTTTATCGCTCTCGCAGCAGTGGAGAGAGAGTGGAACTTGTGAAGTGCTGTGCTGCGATAGGCTGACGGGACGAATCCGAGTATGGGATAGGTTAAAAGAAGCGCGCGAGACCGTTCGAACAGACCGACGCTATCGTGGACTGCACGGTATGTGCCTTCGAATAAGTGCTATAACATAACAGGCAAATCACTATAGATCAAAAATGATTTCTATAATTATTTGTAATATACCATAAATATACCGTACATAATAGTTGTCAATACCTCAACCTTTGTCCACCATATTTTCAGTTTTAACATCGCGTGTAGTTGCATGAACATCCAAAAATGCAACAATAATTAATAGTATATTAATTAATAGACTGTGCAGTACCCTGCGAAATCACTGTATATCACATTTGCACTATAATGCAATTATTAGAAATAGCTAAGTTACCCGGCTTTGCCCGGGATTTCGTATTAGTGTTTCCTCCCGTAAAACTTATAGCTCTCCCGTCAAACCTGTAACCCTCCATCTGACCTTAAGCTTTCAAGTGGAGCTGATAGCTCTCTCGTGGAACTGATAGCTCTCTCGTGGATTTGATAGCTCTCTCGTGAAACTGATAGCTCTCTCGTGGAACTTAAAACTCTACCGTTGTACACAGAGCTCTCCCGTCGAACCTGTAACTCTACCGTTGTACACAGAGCTCTCCCATGGAGCCTGTAAATCTCCCGTCGAACCTTAAGCCTGTAGTCGTGGAAGAGAAACAGCTCCAAGCGACGAAGCAAAATGCTCAACAGTGAAAAGCTACAACTCGTACGTGAGAGAAGGAGAGCAAAACAATTGGCAAAGAGCGCAAAGTCTATTGGGATAAAAGCTCCAGTCCTATTTGTTCAAAGCGAGAGTAAAACAGTAGGCAAAGAGAGCAAAGATTCTAGGGAAGAAGCTCTAACATCTACTCATCGAAGAGAGAGCAAAACACGGGTAAAGAGAGCAACGATTCTAGGAAAGAAGCTCTAACATCAACTCTTTGAAGAGAGAGCAAAACAATATTCAAAGAGAGCAAAGATTCTAGGGAAGAAGCTCTAACATGTACTCTTCAAAGAGAGAGAAAAACAATATGCACAGAGAGAAAAGATTCTAGGGAATAAGCTCTGACATATACTCTTCGAAGAGAGAGCAAAACAATTGGCAAAGAGAGCAAAGATTCTAGGGAAAAGGCTTCCTCCTGTACACACAAACTTTCTGCTTTATAGTTAAGACTTTGCGAAAGTGGCGAGAATGGAAAATCAAATCTTGCCGCCCTTTAAAACAGTAGATTGAACAAGTAACTATGGTGATTTCTAACCGGCAGTAGGGATAGCTTCTATCCTGTTCCAAATTTTTGGCAATGTCATAGGATTTTGACAACTTGTTGTGTTCTTTCCATCGTCTCCAAGATCTTTGTTTTTTGGACGTTCCCAATTTTTGCCAAAGGCGTACTTTTACAATACCGTAAGACACTCCACGTTTCCAAAGCAGTATCGGTCATTAAGTTCCTTTTATGAATGAAAAGGCATAACATTTTAAAACAATGTTACTTCTTGCCACCTCTTGTTGCCATTAGTTCGATAACGTTTTGTAATGTAATTCAGATTAATTTGCAGTTACAGCTAAAATAGGCCAGAGTGCTTTTAAACTTTCACGTGCTTCAAGAATTTTTACATTCGCAAATTTCTTGGATGTTAACTCTTAATTTTGTAGTTCCATCAAATCTACCGATAACCAAAGCCATGCCCGAGTTTTTGGAGTTGCAAATAGATTTTTGCAATTCTATCGTAAAGTTGTAAAACGCATTACCATTATTTTTACAACGTGACGCGAAGATTGAAGCGATGCCACGGAAATTACGTGACAGACCATAATCTTTCTTAAACTATTTACCATGTGCTATTTACTAAATTCTTGCTGGAGCGCTTACCGTATCTTTGAATTTGGCGTTACATGATCGCAAAGATACCCACCGCTATTTTGGGGATCAGCATTGCCCTGGGGCAGTCGGCCACCGAAGTAAATAGGATATCCTGCTGCATTAAATTCTCTCTCGTTACGAGCATATCAACGGTTGAGCTGATACTGATATTGCTGTAGGTTTGCTTGACTTCCTCAACAATATTCCTTGAATCGCTCGCTATGCTAAGCAGTGTAATACCCCTCGGAATGACTCCTGTTATCCTTTGGTAAAAAGGCTCCACGTTTTTTTTACAGCACAGATAACCTGCACACCTGTCCTTGTCAGGAGGCCACAAAGTTGCGCCAAGGACGGATAATCCTGCTTCAACGCATGCGTGTATTCATTACCCTCCATGTGACATTTAAGGTCATTGGGTGGAATAATGCAGATCATTTTCGCAGCGCCGGCCATTTTATACGTTCCGTCGGTAGACAACGCGATAAGCCTCTAGTCCTCTCTCTAATCTCCCTGTAGCTAAAAACTGTCGACAGTTTTTAGCTATGGGGCGGGAGTTGGCAATCACCAGCAAAATAGAGCGCGCGTAATTCAAACACGCTACACACATAACAACATACACAAATAGTTTGCTGAGCACTGCGACGGGTTAATTAATTTTCAACCAATATTAGTATATGTTTACAGGTAGCGCATGTTGGAGTGTTTCAGTCATACATATAATTCATTCGTGTAAATTAACACTACAGCTGCATTCGCTAAAAATAGTACTTGTGTACATTCCATCATAAAAATTAACTTTATAGCTTACATATCCCTGTAAGTCGATGATCCTATTTTTTGATGATTGCAATATTATTGGGATGATTTGAGATAAAATTTAGGTGAATTTTCTGAAAAACAGCTTGTACCAATTATTCGCTACAGTATGAATAGTAATAATTGTAATTTGTCGACCTAAACTAGTTCAGCAAGGGTTTTAAAAAAATTAAAACACGGAAAAGAGCTAGTTTTGCTAAAATAAAGGGATACTGCAGACAATTTTGAACGAGTAGTAATAATTATGATAAAATTTTAGCAATGCAGTATTCATTCGGTAGTGACAACTGACAACATCACCCAAACATTAGCTAACCCACTATTCGGCCAAATCATAGTGCTACTGACTCGATCGAAGTTTGCTTACGCTACGCCCGTTTTTAACCGCGCGAACGAAAGGGCTATAACCCATTGCCGACTCACACTGCAAATCGGAGATTAGAGACTTGCCTCTCACTCTACGTCCAAATAAACCGAGTGAGTCTCCTTGCCTAATAAGCCTCATGTTATTTTGCCACCCTGTATGTTTAGAATTCGCGGTACAAAATCCATGGTAAACTCAGCGATAATTATGCATGTTGTCAATGGATACGTTCTTTCGGAACGTGTGTTACTAAAGTATCACTACTATGGTCGATTCGCATTTGCGGTTCCGGGATCTGGGTAGTTCGTACTTGACAAGTTCATCCTCCTAAGATTCATCCACGGGTAATTCATACTCGGGAAATTCACACTTACTACCTTTTCATCCTTTGTACTGATTCATGTTTAAGACAGTTCAAACTTGAAAAGTTCATACAAAGGTTTTTTCATACCCATGTTTCATCCATAACAAAATTAGAATTTAAACTTTTAAGATTAGAATTTAAACTAAAAACATATAATAAATAGTAATGGGTATACTAATGTGTCTTTTCCTGAGCAAAGATTAAGTACGCAGTATTTAAGAAATAGAGATTACAGAATGAGATTCACAGCTTCAGTTGGCCTGATATAAATCGATAACTAGCTGCCTTGCGTTTGCGGACTGAACTGGATATAGTATTCAATCTAATGTTTTGTTAGGCAGTAAAGAGTAGACGAGAGGAAAAGAATGCCTAACACAACTTTTCCGTCAAACTACCCGTACAATTAGCAAAATGACGCTTCCAGTTAACAATTGAAATGTTGATCTGCTTTTCATTATACGAATGACCTAGGAAGTGTAACTCAGGCGCTCGCCGCTTAGTAAGCGTGAATCCGGCCATATTGGAGCGAAAAATAATAGAAATAACTTGGATAAAGCCCTGAAGTTACTGATTGACGAAATAGAATGTGCTGGAAATTAATTCTTCGTGATTTCAGCAAGAGTGAGTTATATTGACAGTGTTTGTAATCTAAATATTAAAATTCTTATCGAGCATGAAAATGCAAAGGTTGAACTTGTAAAGTGATGAACTGTCCATGGATGAATTACCACCAAGTACGAAACAGGCTCAGGACGAAAAGTTCATAGTATGAAAAGTCCAAGTGTGAATTACCCAAGTATGAATCTTTGGAGGATGAAAAGTCCAAGTATGAACTACCACCAACCCGCGGTTCCGTATCCATAATAAAACCGTTACGATTCTTATGCTGAATGGAGCTGTTTTTTCTGGAGAAAGCCCAGCAGTATTTTTGATTTTCGCTTTCGTAACTTCGCTCAGAAGCGTCACAGCACCAAGCAGCTTCCATTATTGGATCGCTCAGTTTGTCGGCTGCCAAATGCATTAAGTTTTAATATCCCAGGTCAAAGGTTAAAGAAGACGCTATGAAAACTTTCACACACAATAAACCAATTTCTCATTCAGGTAGCCTCTTCCTGCTGCAGCTTCTCCAACCCTTTGAACTACAGAATTGAGATTGAGTGCAGCATGTTGGTAAAGACCTCAGCTACCTAGCAGTGCAAACTGCTTGACGCTGTAACGCTTCGAAGTGGAGCTATCGCAGTGGAAACTGAAAAATCTCTTGCTCCTTGCTCTATGGATGCATTTGTTTAGTTGGCACCTGAATTTTCCCGCCCATTTCGCAGTTTCATTAAAAGCCGTGCGGCCACAAGTGAAGGCTTCATTGTCCGCCGAGGTTAAAAGCGTCGGCTGCGCTATCTCGTATTGTGACCCTTCATTCCTTTTAGTGCAGTAACAACACCAAGAAAAATACCTATTTTCTCCGTGCAAGCTATGGCTTTGACCAACGCTTCGAGGCCGCCTTCTGGCGAGTCCCTGTTTACGGAGATCCTAGTTTGCTTCACAGCGCTCGCAAAATCTGGAATGCTAGAAGTAAGTTTTAACTGGTTTCGAAATGCGTTTAAGTCTTTTCGAGTCATTCCCCAGAACTGGAAGTGGACAATCTGTAAGACATTCAAACGACATTCGGCTCCTGTAAGGCTTTCTTTTCCTGCCAAGATAACGCTTATAAATAAGCAAACAGCTTTCCACGTTAGAGCAACTAACGAAATAAATCTTCTAAACGCACCCCTCACTCACCAAATCCAAAGCGAACATCTTTCGTTAGCTGTTTCAGCGCATTGGCTAAATTTTCAGCTTGCTCAGCAACAGTTTTCTATAGTAATCACAACGCGTTCTAAAACACTTTCGTCGTTTAACGGTTATCTAATCCTTTTTGCAAATACTTTCTTCTCCTCTTACCTTGTCGTCTGTCATCGTTGCGGAAACATCCATTAAGTAGTAAAGGTCCAAAGGTTTGTCAACCGTATCTACGTATTCTGCCTTGAACGTCACCCGCTCCCCCACTCGGGCTGTCAGAGTAATCTCTTGTGGAGAAAGCTCAGGTTGTGGAGATACTTGTCTGTTGAGATACAATTCGGAAATATTTATAGCATTAGCTTCGTAGCAAATTAATATTCAATCAAACAGATTAAATATAATTATTGCCGTTTTAAGTGGAACCAGGTTTTACAACTTTGTTAAAACCATCGTACAAGCTGTGGGTTTACGAGACAAGTGTCCCTGTTCTTGTATTTTAGGTCTGCCGTGTGAAAATCTTTATGACTTCTAAAGAAATGTCCCGGGGATTGATCCTTGATATTTTGCTATTCTTCGGCCTTTTACGCATTTACAATAGCGGTTATGTTTCAATTTTGGTAGGAATTGCCGACTGAGATTGAGGAGGAGATATGGCAGCGTAAAGGTCCTGCAGTAGGTTGTCATCACCATTATAGACACCAACTTTCGGGCATTCCCTTCATGCCCTGGGGAGATATGGTGACGGATGATGAAGGCTACGAATTCGTCAGCACTTGCGCCACAGCCATGCTCCATTGTATGTTGAAAAATCCCAGCTTTACGTCGCTCCGCCTACGTACGGTTAACTGTAATATACAACGCAGCATGTTTGTTATGCTACAGTTTCAACATCGAGAAGTTATGCGAGCATTAATATCATATACTACCCTATTAAAGTGATTATTTTTTGTCCTTGTAAATTCTTGTTCCGGCCACCACTCGTAATTTTCAACCCCTCAGAAGATCTTGTTACGGACCAATTAAATACCTTGAGGAACTGCGGTTTATCTGCTACCTTCTGAGACTAACAAGATTGTCAGTACAGATATGGAAATACACGAACCCCACTTTGTCGATGATTCTCCTGCAGTGGCTTGTTCTTGAAACTTTTCTCATGTATTGAAAAAGTTAAACCCCGCTTTCTTCTCATTGACGAAGCTCGTTGGTAGTAGATTGGTAAATTTCAAATACATCTTTTCTTCACATACTGCTTATGATATGCTGTGGTTCGTTGGGCAGTTTTTGCTTTTTGCCAGTTTATTAAAACTGGCTACTGCGATCGGCGTTTTGGCTGTCCACAGTTGGATATTTACTGTATTTACACGTTAGCTATTACATATCTACACTATTTACCAAAAATTACATTAAATAGACATAAGAGTGGAATTGCTATTGCGATGAACGTTTTGGCTGTACACAATATGGATATATAGTGTATTTACGCGTACATATATACTAGCTTTGCTACCCGGCTTCGCCCGGGGGTTGTGAGGTACGAATACAACAAAACTCCCGTCGAATCTTTGCCTCTCTTGTCTATTCTTTAACGCATACGTCGAACCAATAGCTCTCCCGTCGTACCTGCATCATATAGTCCTAAACCTATAGTTCTGCCATCCAATTAATAGTTCTCCCGTCGTCCTTAAGTTATCAAGTTGAGACAATAGATCTCCCGTCAAACAAATAGCTCTCCCGTCAAACAAATTGCTCTCCCGTCAAACAAATAGCTCTCCCGTCAAACAAATAGCTCTCCCGTCAAACAAATAGCTCTCCCGTCAAACGAATAGCTCCCCTGTCAAACGTATAGCTCTCCCATAAAAACGTAAAGCTTTCCCGTTAATCTTATAGCTCTTACGTCAAACATAAAGCTCTCCCGTCAAACGTAAAGCTCTCCCGTCAAACGTAAAGCTCTCCCGTCAAACGTAAAGCTCTCCCGTCAAACGTAAAGCTCTCCCGTCAAACGTATACCTCTCATGTCAAACGTAAAACTTTCCCGTTAAATGTATAGCCCTTCCGTCACTGTTTAAAGCTCTCGCGTCAAACGTATAGCTCTCAAGCGGAACCAATAGCTCAGACCTATAGTCCAATCTATAACTCAGATCTATAGTCAAATATGTAGCTCAGACCTATAGTCAAATACATAGCTCAGACCTAAAGTCAAATATATAGCTCAGACCTATAGTCAAATATATAGCTCAGACCTATAGTCGAATATATAGCTCAGACCTATAATCAAATATATAGCTCAGACCTGTAGTCAAACCTATAGCTCAGACCTATAGTCAAACCTATAGCTCAGACCTATAGTCAAACCTATAGCTCAGACCTATAGTCAAACCTATAGCTCAGACCTATAGTCAAACCTATAGCTCAGACCTATAGTCAAACCTATAGCTCAGACCTATAGTCAAACCTTTACCCCCTCCGAATGAAAGTGGGACACCGGGAAAGTGAAAATGGAAGTGAAAAAGGGAATGACACATACAAACTTTTAGATTTATAGTATAAGATATATATATATATATATATACATCTATATATATATCTCTTATATATATCTATATATATATATCTTATATATATCTATATATATATCTCTTATTTATATCCTCTTATATATATATATATATATGTATAAGAGGGTGGAATTGTAATTGCGATCGGTGTTTTGGCTGTACACAATCTGATATAATTTGTATTCCGGTATGAAAATCTACACTGTATATTGACTTTCTCATTGTGTCCCCTCGTATGAGTTGCGCTTTATGTATTCCAGGGCATAGCCCACGTTTCCAGGTATATATGGTGTAAGCGGGAGACATTTCTTGTACGCCGATCTCAGTTTTCGTGGTTAAGATGCTGTGGAAATCTTCATTACAAGCGGATTCTGAAGATTGTTTTTTTCAATCGTATCTGCAGCTCACGCCGCACAATATTCTGGGCTGCAAGGAAAGATAGTGCTTATGGTTAAAGAGGAAACCATGATTAAAGTTTGTCTAGCGAACAATTTTGACGCTAGACTCGCCATTAGCTCTCACAGGGAAACAAAAAGTGTATCCCAGCGGACATTTCTTATGCTCTCCGTGGCATACGCCTAATGTGTCCTTTCGAATCCCTTTGTATGATAAACATCAACTGTAGACGTATCGCAAGACAGCATTGGTTCTCCTGTGGTGTCGTATATTCCCATAATTAGTTCAAGACATAGTACTATAAGATAACAGGTAAATCAAGATAGATGTATATAATTATTTGTAATACATACATAATAAATGTCAATACCTCAAGATTTTTCTACCAGATTTACAGTTTTAACATCGCTGTAGTTGTATGGATATCCAAAAATGCGACAATAATTAATATTATGTTAATTAATAGACTGCAATACCTTGCGAAATTATTTTAAGTTATTTTTGCACTGTAGCGCAATTATAAGAAACTTTGCGAAAATGGCGAGAATAGAAAATCAAATCTTGCCACCCTTTAAATTAATAATAGATGTGAAAAATTAACGATGGTGATTTCAAACCGGCAATAGGGATAGATTTCTATCCTGTTTAAATTTTGTTATATTCATGCGTGGGCTGGTTTGGGTTGTATGTTTGCATGGACGTTTCGCCTGTAGCTTTGTGTGTGCATTCAATACACGCTATAATCTTGACAGTGTTCAAGAGGTGAAGAAAGTGCAGGAGTCCTTTTGGCCCTCTTAGATGTTGATGGATCAATTCCTTTGCTCGCTCATCTCTCAAATTTGGAATCCATATAAGAAAGTAACGAAGCAGCTTCTCGATGATGTAAAATTGTTTTTGTGGAAACATTTTTGGACACTCTTGGAGAAAATTATTTCTTTCCCACACGCGGACCAGGTAGAGTAGTACAGGCTCTGGATTTTTCATGTACAGAACAGCACACGCTTTGCAGCAAAATCGAACTTCGTTACGAAGAAACCTTCTCTCGGGTAGTTGAAAGCAGCAAACTGGGCAATCCATCACGGTGACAACTGGTTGCGTATAAATAAGAATGTTTTGATTTCGTCAATGTAGTCAAATCAAGTCAAATGTAGCCTTAGAGCTGTTTGTCTCAAAAGCTTACTAGCTTACTAGATTTACTATTTGGCGGTTGTAGGCAAAGTTAAACGTTAAATGAGATTGTTTCAAGCCATGGCGTTGGCAACAAGGGCGACTGAAGGCCATCGCGAGCTGTCCCTTCCTCTACAAATTTAACATAATGTCTGAAAAATTTACTTTTTCACTGCCACCAGAAGGCATAAAAGATTCAAGAAAATCCAGAGGGTCTTCTCGATGAGAAATATTATGTCGTTGAAGAAGAAGGCCTTTAGATTCAGTCACAAGTCTTATAAGTGTATCAATCAAGTGCAGTGCTTCGTCAATGTTGTTCTTCACAATCACTCCCCGCCTCCTTGACTTACACGCAAGTAATTTTCTGTTTTTTTTACTTTATAGAGTGAAGTTGAAGGGCTAACACTCTGGCTCAAGATTTGGCTGGTGTAAATCTTGAACGTGATTGGAACATACTAGGGCAATCTGTATGTAATAGGATACAAGGTCCTGAAGATCTGAAACGTTTTGTTGAATACTTGCGTTGACAGATTGATGACCCATGAGTCATTGTCGGGATGATTCCACAATAGTCACAATACCGTTAGGGAATTTGGAAACAATCTTATCTTTGGATTTCAAAAGAGCACAAGAGGTCTTGTCGAGAGTCTCAAGGATTTACTTCTGCTGAAAACGAGTGATCCGTCTATGCTGTCGGGCTTTCAGAGCGTTTAATGAATTCAATCCTCTCACAACGTCAGAGCTCCTAGCGTGTATCTCCGCGGAACACGTTCGTCGTCCAAACGCAGGGGCTTATTAACAATGAAGTGAGGTAGGCGGGCTCTTCCAATAAATCTATCTTGAGTGCATCGACGGTGGGTTGTAGACATCATGAGAAAAAAAATGGTTGAGCTCATAGAGTTCTAAAACTGGACTGACTACTGACTTGTGACTTTGTATGCTGGAATAAATGCCTGATAAAAACTCCTTGTAGACAGGGCATGATGGCAGGGTTCATTGGTAAAATGCTGTGTTACTAAAAATAGGAAGTCTCTAGTTCAAATCCTGACAATCGAGCTGAAAGCTGCCGAGCAAGACCTATTTTTGCTGTTTATTAAGGGTAAGTTGATTTAGCACCATAATATGTTTTATTTAACCGGAAGTCTTTACAATTTTTCACAGAGTATGCATAACAAACAATGACAAGTTGAGTTACAATATAAAAACTTTTGAATTAAAAATAGATAAGCCGAATTACAATATTCTGGTTGTTATTATGTAATAATTCCTGCTTACAATAATCACAAAACAAAACAGTCTTACAATATTAAAGTTGTTTAAATGCAATAATTTAGGTCTAATCACTTAAGACCAACAATCATAGTTCTCGTAATATTATGTGTGTAACAAAAACTAACAGAGTTCAAAGTAATGGAGAGATAAAGTTGAACAATGTTTCTAAATACAGTATGGGGTGAGAAAAAGTATTGTGTAAATTATAATACAAATAAACGGGCAACCGAATATGCAATGGGCGGAGCTTGATTTAATAACCTCGGATTGATAGTATATATAGAAATTTACGATTTCATAATAACAATTGATCCATGATTTAATACTAACTAGAATGTTATATGCTCGAAAAAGGAATTTCTCTTATCGCCCCGTCATCTTTACAATAACTATACTGCTAAAACTCAATGGACCAAACAAAATGACTAAAACTCAATGGTTTGATGTGAATGGTATGCAAAAAACGTGTATATAGCCGGGATTCGAACGCGCGCCTATCTCCTCTTCCCTCGCAAGCTCTAGCCACTAAGTCAGGGGAGTGTGAACGAGAGACCCTGTTTTCCTTCTAGTATTGTAGCTTGTCTTCGAAATCTTGCTGTAGCTATGTTCTTCTCAAGGATACACAGGCAACACACAAACATAGATTTCAAATATGAGGGTAGGAAAGGTTGGTAATGACTTATGTTAAATTCTTTGGCGTCAAAAAATCACTAGTCCGAGGATAAGAAAAAGGATCTCTGGATAATTCCTGGAAATCGTGATTAGAGTGAGACAAACTCGAGTGAAGAAGTCTTTTTGTAAATACTTGAGATAAGAAAAACCGGGATTGAGTCTGGATGGTGTCTAAACGAGGGTTGCACTCTTATATATATATCATGACTCGTCCAGGTAAATCTTTTGCAAGGTACTCCTTGACGTACTCATCTAGTCTTTATCATTTCGCCCTAGAAACTGTTACAGACAACATTAACAATGCAAAGTGTTGGAAACGTGTCTTTCTTAGGAGAGGAAAACAATGAAGAATCATGGGTGGAGATGGACCTTACGAATCCAGAAGGGGTTTCTGATGCACCACAACCCGGGCCAAGTAGAAAGAGGAAGCCTCCAATACGAACACAGGTAATCTCACGACGATAAAATAGTCTTCCAACGTCAACCCATTTGACAGAGATGTGCGTCGTATGGAATCGTGTTGTCAACAAAATATTGATAAATCTTTCCTTATTGTTTTGCAGCTGTATTGTCCTATGGAAAACTGCAAATACAAATGCTGTTTATATATTCTGAAACATACATGTGAAAATTGTGGGAGCTGGGTCTGGGATGTCAATCAACATGAATGCATTGTTCACCGTGGATTTGGGGAAAACGCCCTACTGGAAGGATTCTGACGCTTTACGGAAGGAGAATCTGTGCAGCGTAAAATCATTACAACATGGAAATTCTTTAATAACAGTAACGAGCCTTTGTTGGATATTCCCGCTTTGTTCTCAGTTGTAAATGCTGATTTAGTAAGTATGTTAGACTATTACGCAAACAAGCATAGAAGCATTAGAACAGCATTGACGATACAAGCATTCACGATACAAGCACAACTATACAGCGCGTCTCTGGACATGACATTCAAGCCCTATCAAGACTATTTAACATCAGCCGTAGTTCTATACAACGAGCGAGGATCAGGATTCGCACTTCAAAACATATTATCATTAGAAGTGCTCATCGCATAGTACAGACCCATATGGCCCAGAGGTCAGCAAGTTCTACCAGCTATTTTAAATAGCAGACATGGTTTAATTCATTTCGTTAATCCAGGAGATAAATGTTTAATGCACAGCATATTAGCTTCTTTACACTCAAAACAGTTGAATAAAAACACCAAATACAAGTGGTGGCATTACGAGCAGTTTGCTCATAATTATGATTGATCTATGCTAGAGTTCCCAGCTGCTCCGAATCATGCAGTTAAATTCGAAACAAAAAATAAGATCGGGGTTAATATTTTCAGACATGAAGATGCTGATATATATCCCATACGGATCTGTGGAGAGCGATACGAGAAAACTGCAAACATTCTCTTACTGGATAGTACACGAGAAGTTGACAGTCATTATATAGGAATAAGCAACTTTAACAAGCTGAATGTTCATAATGGTAAGTGTGCTAGCTATTACTGCTTCTATTGCTATAATAGATTTGCAAGCGAGAAACCAGATTCCAAGCATGTACAGTTATGCATAGGGCTTGGGGTTCAACGGATGAAACAGGACGAACCAAATCTTGATGGCAGTCTAAGGTATCTGGAGTTTGAAAATTATCATTATCTCTGGTACACATCTGATAATAGCTGATTATGAAACTACTTCCATTCCTGTACATCACAAAATTACGGATAGCACCAGTATTGAGAGATCTCTGGGTGCGTTAGGTTGGGGCTTGCTGTTAATTTATCCAGGGGGCTATCAATACTATGATTATTTTGGTCCTGATGCTATTGAGAAATTTTACGAGACAGCTCTGAAAATTGCAGATGAAGCTCTGGAAGAATTGAAGGAAGATATGGGAATGGATGATTTAGATTATTTTGAGATTAGAGAGCAACAAGATACTTCTATCTGCAATATTTGTAAGAAGCCAATACCAGAGGCGATTAAAGCCGTATCCCACCATTGGCATTCCCATGGCGCTAGTAATCATTACACAGGCGTAGCAGCCTTCACTTATGACAGGTGTAATTTAGCAATAAAACCCCGGAAGGATATACCTGTATTGTTCCATAACGCCGCCAGCTTTGATAAAAACCTTGTGGCACAAGGATTCAAGTGAATAGAGAGTGTAAAGCTGTTTCAAGTAAATAGCCGAAAGCATTCAGCTATTCATATTAATAGCAAAATTGGTGGGGGGCAAAATGGACACGCTGGGAAAATTAGGAAATTCGAAACTTCCAGCCTTTTCCGAGAAGCAAAGAAAAAAATTCATACGCAGACGAATGCCTTTTCATTTTATTGATCCCATCTGGGTGATTGATTTAAAGATACTGGAAAAATACAAGCGGGTGAAGGCTAATCGTAAATATGCTAATATTCTTTTTATATTGGACGGATTCAGTAAGCGACTGTGGGTAAAACCGTTTAAAACAAAAAGAGCTTCAGAGACCGCCAAGGCTTTTGAGCAAGTATTGAATGAGATCGGACTCCAAAATTAGTTTTTTCTGATCCAGGCACCGAAATTAACGCAGCACCTTTTCAGGATATGTTAAAAGAAAGAGAAATAAAGCTGTATCATACACATACATCAATAAAGCCAAGCCCGGTAGAGATTTCCATAAGATCAATTTTTCGCAATTCCTGGCATCTGACAAAGTCACATGCATGGCTCCCTGTACTGGAAAGAGCAGTACAAAATTACAATAATTGTATTGACTCTGCTCACGGCTACACTCCCTCTGCAATAACAGAAGCAAACTCACATGTAGCTTGGCATAGAATGTACAAAATGCTCATAGAGACCCCAAAGGATAAGCCTCAGATCAAGCATCTTTAGCGAAGGACAAGCTGTAAAAGTAGCTTATACAAAACTACCTTTCCTAACGGGTTATGAGGCCAATTGGTCAGATGAGAATTTTGTTGTTGACAAGATTATACTAAGCCTATTGTTTACACTCTCCGTGGAATTCGAGCCTTGCATGGCCATGGAGTTAGTTTTGTATTTTCCAGCAACAGTGTTTCGATTAAAAATAACAATGACTATAGCATCACCCTCGCTTTATCCTATGCCCTAACTGACGTTTTCAACAACGTAAATTTAAGTCGGAAGCACGTGCCACTCGAACGTTGGACCTTATCGTAAATCTCCGTCATTCCAACCCAATGCTTCTTATCATGTAAGATCTTGTGGACTGGAGCCAGTTTGGTGCTGAGAGGATCCCCCTTCCGATATTTCTCCCGTCAACAATGGATAATGACAAGCAGGTATTCCTAACGTTTGACCGGGTAGGTTATTACCCTGTAAGATGGGGGAATTATTCATTTATTAAAATGCATATAACTGATGACCAAATCGATCCTATAAACTTGCAAGGTTATAGTTTTGACATGATTTTGCATTTACGCCCGATAGAGATGGCTGCAAACGTTTGTAAATAATCTCAAAACAATTTTCGATGACGTCATACACACCTGTAAACTAATAAACTGAGTGATATTAAGAGTAAATAAAGTATCGGGAAACAATAATCATGGAGCAGTCTTTGAGGGAAGTGCTGTGTGACGAGAAATTTCTAAGAATGTTTCTTCTTTAATACTTAAGATACTGACGATCCGAATAATTAAACTAAGAATCATAAAGATTCATTTAACAAATCTGCCTTGGAGCTACAGGGTCCCTTGCATAGTGATATATTTAAAATACAAAGATTAATTCCAAACAAGGTAGCTATGAGAATACGCTTAGAAAAGGCCGCTACCACTTTTGTTCTCATTTCATCAGATACGGCTCCTATCAGCGTGAAGATTGTACTTGATGAGCTGTATGTAAAAGCTCTGAAAGTTGTGTTCTCCTCCAGTGTACAAGTCAATTTCAAGTGTAATAGACTCGCACGACTCTTACTTTACTCTAACTAGAACCGCTTTAAAGACTCTAGCTTTTGCAATAGGTAGCTTCAGTCTATCTGCCGACCAAATTATTTCTGGCCGTATCCCCAAGGTTGTAATCATTGGTATTGTAAATGCAGAATCCTTTAGAGGTGATATAAGAAACTCCTTTTAATTTTCAAACCGCCAAAGTTTCAAAGATAGCCATCTCCTCGGATGATGGTCCATCACCTGTGAATTGAGAGATGTATGATTGAAAGAATTCAAAGTATCTTAGCGGCTTCAAAAGCGGAGTCATGCACTAACTCGGAACGGTGGTGTTAGGTTGGAGTTAACCTTAAGCGAGGCTGCAGAGGAAAAATATGTTGTCATTCTATACGCTGTTTATGATTCACAGCTATGGATGACAAAATGCTAATATTCCAGGCTTTTATGGAATAAATTCTCAACCAAGGAGATTCAAAGGCAGTCACTGGACCAGTTTCGCTGTATTCAGGTCTAAATTAGTGTATTTTGATAGCTTTGGTAAGCATCCTAGCTATAACAAGATAATTTTAAAGCCAACAGAGTATAATAGGTTGGGGATTCAGGATGACAAATCAAGTCTCTGTGGAATGTATACAGTCTTATTTTTTTTATGTATGGCCAAGCATAAAAGTATGAAAAAGTTTGTTATATTATTTTCAAAGGATAAAAAACGTAATGATAGATTAGTTTTGAAATTATTCAAGAAACTGAAAAAATGTAGTGGTCATTCAAACCGTTGTAATCACCATGTACAGACATGTACGTCAAAACGGAAAAAATCTACTTTCAGCAGCAACACAACCAATCCTGAAATTAGCATTCGTTTTAGAATCATTCCAGACCACATATGCCTTGTTTAAGTTGTTTCGCTCACCCAAGCTCTTGCTAAGCATCCCTTTCTAGCCGACACGTTCAATGTTCCAAGCGACCAAGTAGATCCTTCGTCTGGAGGAATGCTAGTATCCATCTCATACATCCCTTCCACAAGGTCCTGGTTTTTACATGGCTTACCAAGGAGGTCATCCACCATGTCATTTGGCACCGTGTAAAATGTCCTCGTTCGATAATCGTATATTGTGAAGGCCAAGTCTCTACAGCGTTAATATACTCCTAAGAAGTAAGCCTATTAGACGATGCCTAGAAAGGCTGACTAATCATCATGTCTCATATTACCCTTGTACTTAATGCTCTCCGGATCCGCCAAGCCAGGAGGGTAGTAAATGGTAAGCTTGAGCCTCTTTGCTCCGTAAGACTCATTAAACGGAGCGCTCATCTCTACCCGTTTACCATCATAGAGCCTTGGATCCTTCGTCTCAATCCCTGAAAATCGCATTCTTAGATTCTCATTTGCAATTTGTCTTTTGATCAATCCGTTACTCATCATGAAAGTGCAATTCTTCCTAGTTGTGCTGGCTTTGAGCCAAGCAATTGCAAGTGAGTGTGAACGTTGGCTCAACAGTATATGAAAGAAGAGCGAGATTCAGAGAAAAGTATTTGTACATTGCTGCTGCAGTTAAATCTTGTGCCATGGCTGCAAAATTTGGTAAGTACTTGAAAGTTGTTGACAAGTCTCAAGCCGCGGTCTCTCATGGAGAAAATAGATAGACAAACTAGCTAAGAGTCTTCTTGTATTATGGTTTTACAGCATCTGATGAAAAAGATGAAAGAATCCCTGCTATGACTCAAGGTCCTAAGTTTGCAGTTATCGTTCAAGTGCGAAGACATGCTAAATTCCAACTACTGCAGCTACAACTTCTTCCGTTAGAGTTGAGAGACCTGCTCCAGCAGCACCTACAGCCATCACCAATGATACTACCCAGAATTTAACTACTGCAACTCCCAAGGTTGAAATCATCCATTCCCCTCTAGTTCCAAGGATTTCAGTTATCCATGAAGGTAGAAAACATGATAGAATCCCGGCTACTTCAGCCACTCCTACCATCAGAGGTGAGAAAAATCTTCCTACTTTTGCTTCTACAACTCGCAAAATCATATTACATGTGAAGAGAGATGAGAGAATCCCTACTACGACTCAAGCTCCAAGGATTGCAGTTATCCATCAAGTTCGAAGTGATGAAAAAGTTGCAACAGATCTAGTGATTCCCACAATCAAAGATGCAATAATTTCTCCTGCTCTCGTACCTACAGCTGTCAAGAATGTCACTGTCAACAAAGTTCCTAAAGTTTTGACAACACAACCTTCTAATACTTCTACAGCTCATGTGATTCCCAACATTCCTTGAATCTTTGCTCTCTTTGCCCGTGTTTTGCTCTCTCTTCGATGAGTAGAGGTTAGAGCTTCTTCCCTAGAATCTTTGTTCACTTTGCTAATTGTTTTGCTCTCCCTCTCTCACCTACGAGTTGTAGCTTTTCCACTTTGTTCTCTTCTTCGCTAGGAAATTTGCTGTTACTCTTCCAAGAATACAGGATAAAGCTTAAAGGTTCAACGGGAGAGCTAAAGGCTAGATGGGAGGGTTACAGGTTCGACGGGAGAGCTCTGTGTAGAAGGGTAGAGCTATCAGTTCAGCGGTGGATGGGAGAGCTATTCGATTGATGGGAGAGCTGTTCGTTTGATGCGAGAGCTATTGTTTTTCTCGCAAAGCTATTCCTATAATAGTAGAGCTAAATTTTTAAAGGAAGAGCTAGAGGTTCGATGGAAGAGCTAAAGGTTTGATGGAAGAGCTAAAGGTTTGAGGGTAGAACTGCAGTTGCAATGGCCAGCAAAAGTTTCGATGTCCCCGGGCGAAGCCGGGTCGCCAAGCTATATATATATATAGCTTATATAGATATATATAAGATATATATCGTTGCTACTGGTTATCCAGAGTTTTTTAGAAGAATACATATATACAACTTCTTTTGTAAGCATAACTTGATTTTAAGACATGCATTATGTAAGATGACAATCTTATAACCATGGCGAGAACGGTTCTCGAAAACTTATGCTGCATCGGTTTCATATTTTTGACGTATATCCTATAAGCTGCTATACTGATATCTGTTATAATCGTTTGATAGTATAAGAGAGTGTCTGTTTTCTACGCGGTGGCTTCATTTCTAGACGATGGTTTGAATTCTCGACGATGGCTTTGATTCTAGACAATGACAAAGGTGGTTGGAGAGAGCTAGGGAGAAGATGGCATAGCTGCAGAGAGTTAGAGAGAAAATGGCATAAGTTA
Source organism: Sminthurides aquaticus (assembly GCA_906901655.1). Lineage (NCBI taxonomy): Eukaryota > Metazoa > Arthropoda > Collembola > Symphypleona > Sminthurididae > Sminthurides > Sminthurides aquaticus. The sequence continues at coordinate 4,823,457 of CAJQTT010000001.1, forward strand.
CTAGGAGATTACATTGATATCTTTGAGAGTGGTGGACTGTTCCAGTTTTATTTAGTTGGGGCTGGAGCATTGTCGAATTATTATGATACAGGAATGAGAAAGTATAGTAGGAACTTGAATTATGCATGAGCAAAATTCAGTTTAGTTTTATCTTTATGTATTGGTCGACGTTTCGGCTTTGTCATTTAATATCTGCCTCAAGAAATCCTTACATTGCAATCATTATAACGATATGAAAATCGTGACAAGACAAACTTTCTCTCCGAAACTCATCTCCCTCGCTTTGACCTCTTTTTCCTATCAATTGCTGTTAGCGTGAATATACAAAATATTATTTAAACTAGTTTGCGCAATTGAATGAACGCAATTTAACTTTAAAATAAAAAATCAATAAATTATTATTATAACAGCTACTCCATATTTCTCCAAGCCTGTTGTAGCTCCCCACCGCGTTCCTTTTGATGAGCAGCTGAATGAGTTCTTCTCGAGATTGCTTACCTTATAGATTCGTCTAATGCTGCTTCAATTTGATCCAGATCCCACACGTTGTGAACAAATTATATCCACAATATCTATAACTAAGTCACTTCCATGCTTAGCCACACCAAATCCAAAGAATTTGTCACTTTTAGCGAAAGTATTACGGGACAAATTGTAATAGAAAACTTTAGTAAGAGCAAACAATATTATACCTACCTAATTATGCAGTAATTGATGGTAGGTTGACCGTTGTCACGCCTGTAATATTAAAAGTATGTTAATTCCCCATTATAAGACATTTGAATAATTTGCGATCCTAAATTGGCAGCAATGTTCATAAAATGTACTCGAAATGTTTCTAAAGTTTATCACTAAAACAGTTCTTATGATTATTTGCATCTTTTATTATGTTTGTACTGGAACTGTTCTCCACTCCTTAGATTCTTTTTGGAACTCGTACTTCATTACGTCGTGTAGGCTTTTCTTTGTAGGACGAACGGTATACGTTTAAGTTTTAAACATTTATGTGTCAATGTGCTGTACCCCTTGATTGTGCATTTAATTATGAAACTGATTTCCACAGTAACAATCCAATGATGTTTGCAAATCGTGTTTAGAAGCGGGAAGTACAAGGGATGCAAATGGCCATGTAGATACCGTAGTTAGTGGTCGTATAATTCGCATTAAGACCATACGGTGAGTTTTACGTGGTTATTTGATGCATGATAGATAATTTTCGGGTTCCGTTTACGTCATCTAGCCCGGGACAACTACAACTTCCTAGATTACCTGTGGTCTCCATGATTGCAACTTCTTCGCGCAAAGAGCATTGTATATCACTCCTCGATTACCAGGATAATCTGGAGAAGTGCAAGCCTAAGATAAAAATTCCCAGCTTCAATCTCATTGTACAGGTCATACAAGATTGGCAGATATGCAAGCCAAGAAGATCGGTGAAGACTGCCTCACATTGATTGATTCTGAAAAATGGCAAAACGATGATTTTGATTACGTAAAATTACAAAGTAATGCCGTAAAAGTTTTGAGTTGGTTGTTTGAGAATCCGGAAATCAGTACATCGCCTGGGCAATTGGAAGTGAGTATGGCAAATCCTAAACAACCAAGGTTATGAGGGAGTTTGCAAATCCAAAAATTTAAAGTGACATAATTTAATGTGGGAAGTTTAAACATTGGCACCTGATATTTAAAGAGAGAGGCCGTTGTTAAATTCCATCGTAATTTATGTCACATCGTCGGTCCGCAAGGAGATTTGCAAGCTCCATGTTGTTTACCAAAACTTTATGAAACCAATACTATGCAAACCGTAGGACGAGGAGGATTATACGGCGCAGTTATTACTTGAGGAAGAGTACTGGCGGCTTCAGACGCCGGAAGAGAGGGTTATTGTCGGGAAAACTGAATTCATAATCCTGGAAAATGGAGCTACGAACCAGAGTTTTTACGAAGCATTATCCCAAGCTCAATTTTATCGGGGCGGACTTGAGGAAAGGCTTCGATCCGAATTACGCGAATACATAAAGCGATCTGCACATTCAGACAAGTTTTCAACCGAAATAACGCTGGAGATTGAACGACGCCAGGGTTCTAGCGGGAGAAAGATAAAGCCCAAGAAAGCTGTGCGTATTTTTCGGAAAGAGGTCGGAAACGGTCGAAGACCCGGATCGTACCTGGAACTTAAAATCGCATCTCAACTGTACAACTTTAGTTTCTCAATTTTATTTTCCAAAGGGAGCCAGTTTAGTTGGCTGAATTTTGATAACCCTGGAGAAAGTCGGGTTGAGCGGCAGAAGAAACGGCGTCAATATTTTCTAGTGATGCTTCAAGGATCAGGATCAAATAATTGGAAATGCATACGATACCACCAAGGAGATTTATTCGTCCCCTCTGGAAATTACGAAAAGGTTTTCAAAAAGACTTTTATCGTTGAAACCTGTTGCTACCCCAAGGTGTCGGAGCGATCAGCTAAAGCGGAATTGAATGCCAGCAGGAGGCACGGATTGAAGCACTGGACAGAAGAGGATCAGATTATTTCCTTTCAAGCTGGGTGCGAGGAATTTCACTTTCCCCAAGAAAATTTCCATCACTCGCGGGAACTGTACAGATTACTTTCCATAATCTTGTTTGGAAATGTCTTTCACTGGGAAGAAATCCTCTATGAAATTATAGAACATCGAGCAAGATTTAATTACTTTCTTAATCTTAATCCGAAGAGAAAATGTTCGTATTCTGAACCTATAACGACTTCTGACACAATTGATTTCCTCAAAATTCCTGGTTTCTTTAAAGAAGACTTGGAGGATGAAAATATGAACCCTGTGTCTCATTTAGTGTATTCCGGGGATATTGTAGACTTGAAGATTGCCGCTTCCCTATACCGCTTTTGCTACGTTGTTATAATAATGGACGAAAAGGGAAATTTGTCAAAGACTGCAGAATGCAGAGATGTCAGTCACTCACATAGAGATCTGCCATTAAAAACGGATTTCATAGCTTTGTTTCGAAAAAACTGGAAGGGGAAATCAGAATGGTTCCAACTTGAACATTTTCACAACCACTACAAAGTTTAAGATGCGGGCATGAGTTTGAGATCATCTATAAATCCTCTTGAGATCCGGTCAAAATATTATATCAAAGAAGGGATGAATATGAAGGGGATCACTGGTTCTAGTCAAGCAGTGACAAAGTCTAATCAGAAGGACAAATTGCAAATCAGTCAATTTTAAAGATGCTATATTTGACAAATTATTTCAAAATGTAGGCCCTGTGTCTCCAATTCCAGCCGTTCATTTTTCTAGCGCCATGAATTAAAAATAAAGTCGCTTTTTGTGATAACCAACGACCATAACACCTTTGATACCGTTACCACGCCTTGTGCAAGCAGCATCTGACCACTCAGGGATTTCAACGATCATGTGTACAATCAAAATCTATTATTAGTATTTGAGGTTTTTGTAATGCCTCTTGTGCCGAATTAACTGGATTATCTTAGCGTTACAGTCTTTTACCGAAAAGCTTAAGTAGCTAGCCACAGGAGTTGTTGTTTAATTAACCCCTTGCGTTCGATAAGATCTGTGGTGCATAGTTTAAAATCAGTTGCCATAGCTAGTTCGGATCAGTGTTGCATAGTGTTGTCACGATATGACTTTTGCTTCTCCAGCGGTCTTCCCCAAAAAACTCGATGGCTTTTTTCTTCAACTCAATGGTTCCTTCTTTCTTGGACAAACTCGATCGTCCACCTCGGGAAGGGACGGGAATTTACGATAGGGGAGTTAACTACGAGAGAAGAGGAGGATGATGATTTTGTTTGTATTACCTAAATTCGTGACGACAACTCACTGTACTTTCTCTCGACTCCTGGAATTTTGCCTTCTATGATGAGGAAAATGTAAAAGATAAAACGCGGCATGATGTGGAAAAGGCGCGCTTAGAAATTTGTTCTTGTGTCCTCTACAGAGATAGACTCTGTTTTCTCTTCATTAATTAATCCGTAGGTACAAAATAGAGAGAGAGAGCGGAGATTTTAGATCTAGAGAAAGAGTGTATTGGATGAGAAAGTCAGGGAATGAATTTTATCATTAGCCAGGAACCGGGAGAAGAGAGAGGACGGGGATGAGTTAAAAGGAAAGAGATTGAAAAGATGATAAGAGATGTTGGTGAGGAAAGTTAATACCAAGCAGGGTGAAGATGAAGGGATATAAAGATGGACTTTTTCAAAACGGCAAGACGCCATTTTGTTATTTGCAGTCCTGACTCACATGGAAGGATGAGGGTGTCATGGAGACTCTGTCCTCTCTCTTTTCCAGAGTGAGGGAACCTTGCCGTCACCTTGTCGCCGAGGAGGAGGATAAATGTTGAGGTAGGGGCGTACAGGGGGACGCAGACAGAATAGAGGGAGGAAGTTCGCTAGGATTTGGGTCAAGGTAAAATGAGAGAGGGCGGAAATTCTCTTGGGATTTTTTAAGGTCATCTTCCTCCCAAAACCTTGTAGTAGGTCACGGCTCAATAGGTGGCTTTAAAATTAGCCGTTAACTTTTTCCTCAAATCGATATATATTTTTTTGAATTCTGACATATTCTCCCAAGGGAAATCCGTCCGTATTGGTTGTCTGCAGTGTAATAATTGTGAGGAAAAGCAGTTACTATATCAGGCAGGATTTTACAGTGTGTCAGCGCAAAATCAGTTTCCCTGTGCTTGTATTGTAGCCCCAGCGCCAACTAAAAGCATTCCTCCGTTGACTACCATTAGTTTTCGGCAGTGCCATTTGAAAAGCTGGTTCACCTATCATGTATCCTTGAGGTGTGTGAAAAATACGTTGATTTGTCTATAATAATCTGCACAATAACAAAATTCTTCACTTGTCATCCTATGAAACTTTCCACAAGCCATTCCTTCTTGTTTTAAATAGCTTAATTTAAGCGGAGTCTCTCTTGAATTTGTCTTCCTAAAACACATTGCGTGATTAAAACATTTCTTGCTTCCTTGTCTTATGCTCTCCTCTTCTTCCTACCGGCCTTCTGCAAGCTCCTTGGCTCCAACTCAAATTATCAGGAAGAGAAAGGACCATTCAACGAAATTACACGTTCTTGTCGCTTCGCTAAACTTTACCTTGGCTACTGTGTCCTGCTCCCTATCTCTCAAAGGATAATCGGAGTTTGTGTCCGCGGGTTTTACACCGAATTTACACTACAAGTTACTCAGGTTTATCCTTGGAAGACATTTCAGACTTGGATTACATTCAAGAAACTCAGTTACTTAGCTTCCAGCCTTGTTGCCTCAAGCCACAACCAGTCTTGTGTGTTTTCATATTTTTCAACAAATCCGGCTTCGGTATTAGTGTCCTTGCGTATATTCTTTGACGGAATACAGCTAAATTAGGTGGTTCAACGGGTGGAAATTACGTGGGAATTTTTGTATTGTAACAGAGGTGCCCGGTGGTTACCCACCAAGCGCCGACCTAGCCAATTTAGGCTAATTGCGGACTATCCTCGGGTTGCAACAGTGCTTACGCACCATGTTTCTTTTGGATTTTTTCTATGAGGCCTGTTGCCATGAAGAAGGACAACACGCGTTTATGGTCTAAATCCCTTAGTTTGCTCGGCTCAATCCTCACCTCATAGAGATGTAGTAATCGAAACAGAGCATAGAGTGGACAGTCAGCAATTACATGTACTGCACTCTCTTCAAGTCCACATTCACAGCTAGGATCATTAACGAGTCTCAAGTTGTGAGCGTGTTTGTTCAGGGTTATGTGACCAGACATTAACCCCGTTAGTAAACGTAGTTTGCTCCTGGTCAAAAGTCTGACTCGGGAGTATCTACGTATGTTTTCTACGGGTATCCACATTTCGGTTTGTAGACAGTCAGGACGTTTCCGCCACTGGCTTGCCCACATTTGTGTCATCCTCTTCCATATGCCCCTTGTGACAGTGGGCTCTGGAATGGGAAGCGTTTGTTTTGGGCCAATGCAAGGGAAATCGCACCCTTCACGGGCCAATTTGTCGGCAAGCTCATTACCAGCATGCCCTTGATGACCAGGAATCCACTCTATCGTCAAATCATTGGACCTGCCAATTGATTGTAGACGGATGTGTAATTCCTGTGTTAGTTTTGAGTTGGTGTCCTCCTTATCCAAAGAAGGGACACAACTCGTATTATCACAATAAATTGTGATCTTTTGACCAAAGAGGTTCAAGGCCGACAGGTTGAAAGCTGTTCGGCTTAAACCTTCTAGTTCGCAGTCATAGACCGTGGCAAGTTCATCCAATGGTCCACTGAAATCAATGTGACCATTACCCCTGTTGATGAAGATTGCACTACCAACACCGGTCCTCTTGCCCTGGCGGGATCCGTCCGAGTAGCAAGTTATTCCGTGTGTTAGGGGTCTCAAGTTTGACCAGTCTGACCGGTCTTTTATTCCACACTGATAGCGTTTATTGCTTATCTGAGTGGTTTCTTGCCAGTCGTATAAGGCTGGAGAAAGACCGAGCTCGAATACTTCCTTAGCAAGATTGGTAACCTTAGCTTCATGGCCCTTTACAGGAATTCCATTGAAGCAAGACGAGTTTGTACGAGCGAGCCTTCTCCAGGTACGCACCGCAACTCCGTTAAGGTGCAGCTCTATAGGCATGACACCCACTATTGCCTCCATCCCCGCTGTGGGAGCAGTGGAGGAGGCGCTAGTAATTAATAGTTAAGCGAGGGCTGGACCTTCGTCAGTACTTGGGTGTTGTGTTTGGTGAGATTGGTCCCCCAAACCACCGCACCATATTCTATGCCTGGTCTGACTACTGACTCGTATATCCACGATGTCAGTGCCGGACTTTTTGCCAACTGCCCTCCGACAAAGGAACAGGGCTTTTTTACCCGCATCAGCTTTACTGCTGATGTGGGCTTTCCAGTTCAGTTTTCTATCGAGGACCAGCCCCAGATATCTGACTGTTTTGGAATTTGTTAGTTTTTCACCCCGGATTTTAACCTGAGGTAATTCCTTCAGTTCAGTCCTTGAGTTATCGACCCATAGGACCTCTGTTTTGTTCTTATTGAGAGTGAGCCCGTTTCCGGTGCACCATCTATCAATAGTAATTAGTGCCTCGCTGATTTGTTGACAACAGGTGTCATTACTGACCCCGGACGTTGCAATGCAAACGTCATCAGCGAAGGCTTGGCAGAGCAAGGACGGATGCTGAAGGGCCAGCCTTTCCATCAACACGTCCAGTGCTATATTCCAGTAGATCGGTGAGCATACAGAGCCTTGGGGGCATCCATTACTCACCTTCTTACTGACGGTCACCCCATTTAGACTGCATTGCAGTTCTCTATGGGCCAACATGTAATTCACCCATCTGATGATCATGGGATGAACTTTTAATCTCTCCATGCCCTTTGTAATAGAGCTACGGGAGATGTTGTTGAATGCACCTTCGATATCAACGAATGATGCAATGGTGGCCCTGCCAACGGCCTTGTTTCTCTCCATGAATCTGACAATTCTATGGAGGGCAGCATCTGTTGAAACCCCAGGCAGGTAAGCGAACTGGTGGTTTCTTTTGAGAAGGCTGGTGAGGTTCTCATTTCTGATGAACTTATCTACCAGCCTCTCTAGGGTTTTAAGCAAGAAGCTCATCAATGAGATGGGTCTCCAGGCTGAGGTGTCCATATAGTCTCTTTTCCCAGGTTTGGGAATGAAGACCACACGTGATTTCCTCCAACAGCTTGGTAGAAATCCCGTCACCAAGCAGGCTTTAAAAAGGCCACTTAGTGGACTAGTGTTTTCCGCCGCTGCTGTTCGAAGAACAAATGGTGTAAGCCCGTCCGGCCCAGCCGCCTTGTGAGGACTAAAGCTGAACAGTGCTTTCCACACTTTGTCAGGTGTGACTATGTTATCAACTATGTCTACACCCAATACACCATGATTCTCAGGGATACTCTCGGCATCTCCCGGGAATTATTTTTCAAGCATTTCTGCAAGAGTATGCTGGGTGCAGCCCGAGATGCTTCCAGATGGAGTGGTTACCCTGGTAAGCTCTCTTCGAGTGGCCCCTAAGCATTTAATTAGTCTAGAGGTGGCAGGCATGGATTCCACGAAATCACAAAACCCCCTCCAACTAGCGTCTTTTGCCTTCCTTAGTGCCTTCACGTATTTATTACGTGTAAGACGGAATGCTGTGAGATCTTACTCACTGTAAGAGGTGATATATCGCCGGTACGCCCGACGAGATTCCCTCCTGAGTGAGTGAAGATCTTTCGTCCACCAGGGACATTGTTTTGGACTGAATTTGGCCATCCTCATGGGACATGCCGCATCCAACGAGTCCATTAGTGCAGATTGGATTAGATCTGCTGTGTGTTCAATCTCAGTTTTATTAAACTGAGTATTGGACGGGATTACCGACACGTGCTCTCGCAAGCAAGATGCAAATTTATCGGTATCCATTTTCTTTACATTTCTGACCCACTTGAGTTTGGGCTCGCCAATACCCAATGAGAAATCAATGTATCTATGATCTGAAAGGTTAAACTCGTCCGAAACTGACCATTCCGTGACGAGTCTAGCTCCCATTTCATCGCAGATTGTGATGTCAATGACTTCTTGTCTATCGGCATTCACAAATGTGGGTGCGGACCCATGATTTATAATCGTTAGGTTATTCGCACATATAAATTCGAGAAGTACAGCTCCTCTTGGGTTCACATCTGAGCTCCCCCAACTGGTGTGGTGCGAGTTAGCATCCGCACCAATGATCAGTGGAAGTCCATTTGTTTCGCAGTATACTACTAAGTCGCGAAGAGTTTCACCAGGATGATTACTCGTGCGCCCTTCGTTATACGGCATGTAAATTGAGGAAAGAATGATCTGACCTCTTGTCCAGTATGTGCGGATCGCAACTATATCTGGGTTGGAGAACTCAGGCAGCAGGACTGCACTGATTCTATGACTTACGATCACGCATGCGCGTGGTCGAGACTCTGTGTTTGATGCAGAGTATGTACGACCCCATTGCCCCAACGACAGCGTTCCCGACGCATGCCGGTTCTTGGACTAGGAGGATTTGGTTAGGAATGAGATAGGCTAGATGTTGAGAAGCGGGAAAATCTTCGTCAGACACCTGTCTGCCTGTCAACGCCAGTACAGCAGGGTATGATCTGTGAAGATTGACCTGGGTGAGGGTGCAATGGAGGTCCCGGATGGGCCAGCTGGTCTGCCCATCACTCCCACCACCACATCCCCCATTGCTGGTAGAAGGTGAACCACACCTTCTACCCCCTATGTTGCGACCTTTAGGCAAGGTTATCCATGGCCACCGGGGCCTGGACTCCCTCACCCTTAGGTTTAGTTCCTAGCTCACGGAATTCCAGAGTACCTCCGATCCCGTACTTCTGGAGTTTGTTTCCGTGAGCTTTGATGTAATCCGAGTCTTCAGTTGGGATGATCAACATCACCATCCGAAGTCGGATTACTTGTGGGCCAGAGTAGTCACGGGCCTGGCCCATGACATTCCAACGGATTCCCCTAAGACCCTCGTTTCGCTCCCTCATTTCTGATAGGAACGAGACGAGGTCAAATGGAGAATCACTTTGACGCCTTAGCATTATCGAGTAACGCTTTGGCTTTGGGTGGATCACGGGAGGAGCAGCTAATGGTCCCCAGGTTTTAAACCTCAATCCGCGATCCGATTTCGGATCCTTCATGAGAAATTTCTCGCCAATGAAGACCGCTACTTCCTCCCGCTTCTCCTTTGGTCCGACGACCGTTATGCGACCCTTCTCTAAGGTAACATCATTGATGCCATCCATTTTGAGTCGGGACGCCGCCTGGTCAAGGGCCGCCACTATGTCCGGAAATAGAGACTGAGGAATGGGATCGTTCGCATTAGGGTGGAAACCCATCGCCAACACGTAGACCCCCCCACAGCCCCACCGGCATCGTTGCGGACCCTTTTCCCTTTATCTGGACTAGGAGAGGCCGAGTTTGCACCACAACCTCTCTTCGTCTTGGAGTTTTGTCCCCCGCCTGAGGTGGTGGGACCTTTACCCCTTCCCGTCTTTGGAGCACTCAGACTCTCTTTAGACGGGTTGGGAGCATTCAGGAGTGGAGGATCAACCTCTCTGCTCCCTCCTGCCTTGTTCATGACTCCGGAAAGGCCAGGATCAACCTGTACCTCTCCATTGCCTGTCTCTCCAGGTGCTGAAGGATCAACCTTGCTGACACCTTTCGCGATTGGCCTAACTGGCTTGCGTGCAGCTTTAAGATAATTCTTAATCTTACACTTCAGTTCTTCACTTCACCGGCTTGAACCAGTGAGAGAAGGAATATTAGAGCCTCGCCACCGACTCTCTCCCTGATGGCGGCATCTGCTACATCCGGCCGCATGAGACGAATTGTCTCTATGCGTTCGGCGTCTGTTGCTGGGATTGGGGCATCAGAGACACCGGCGCCCTGTTGGTCGGCAGCGCCATCCACAGCTTCTATTCACTACTGTAAAGTGCGGAATGAACCACGACTTTCCGTTTCCGATTAGGGATCGGTCCACCAAAACTGGAGCATATCCTTTTTTCTCGTAATCTTCGATTTTTCTGGAATGTCCAACCCATTAACCCTCATCGACTTCCGTTTTCCTCTCAATAGGAATTAATCGCTTCAAAGCTTGTGACTTGTTGTCTGGCAAATCTGGTTTATCCTTTTTCCATAGAATTTGCCCTTCCCAACGTCCATCAACTCTTCTCGCTTTCGCATCTTCAAGAAGTGATCCAGCATTCAGATCCTCCTACTCAGGTATTGAAAACATTTCACGTCTTAGTCTAGTGTGCTGAAGTAATTTTAGCATGATATAATATTATTCCTGGGTTTCCAAATCATGTACAACCGAGCTATGTTGCAGCTTGGTTTATGCGACTTCCGCCACAAGAGTATTCAGGATGCTCATGATGCGTTATCGGATTTGCTCATATGTGGTTGAGTGAAAGAACTCCTTGCACAAGGTTTGATGCCTCAACATAGACAAGACAGATCTCCAAAACAAACAAAATCGAGCGAAGCCGACAGGTAAATCATTGGTATTTTCTTGTTTGTTGTAATTGGGTTTATAGTTAGTAGTTTATCATCATTAACTTTATTATTACAGGTTCCCTTCCATATGCAGCTGAACTTGGACGTTAATGAGTGCGTGTACTTATCATGTTGATTGAAGTTCCTTACGTAGTTTCCTTCAGGTAGGGTTTGGGGGGGATTCACTGTATTAATAAAATCTTAACGCCCTTAAAATTTTATAGTAGACATGGACAAGTAACCATGGTGATTTCAAACCGGCCATAGGAAAACCTTCTATCCTGCTCGAATTTTGAAATATCTTCCGTTTGTATTGTATGATTTTAAGAATTAGTGGGAACAAAATCAGAGAATAACGCTTCGGTTGGGCCGCCAACATTCTCATTGTGACCCTATTGTGGCCGTAGAAAAGGAAACAAAACTTTAGTAATTAATCTAAAGTACATTTAAATTGGGCCGTCCAAATTCTCATTGTGACTCTGCTCTGGCCGAAGAAAAGGAAACAAAACTTTAATAAATCATCTAAAATGCATTTAAATTAAGCAGTCCAAATTCTCATTCTGAATATGCTGTGGCCGTAGAAAAGGAAACAAAACCTAAGTGAATCATCTTAAATGCATTTAAATTGGGCCGTCCAAATTCTCATTGTGACTATGCTGTGGCCGAAGAAAAGGAAACAAAACCTAAGTGAATCATCTTAAATGCATTTAAATTGGGTCGTCCCGATTCGTGTAATTTCGGCGTATTAATAATGGGTTTTGTTTGTTTTGTGAGACACCTCTGGAGCACCTGCGGTACTCCAGAGTGTCCTCTGCGTCCCTCCTCTTCTTTTGTCGCCCTGGTCAAGTGAGTACTGACCTGGGACAACTTGGAAAAGAGTGAGAAGGAAGAGAGCAGAGGACGCTGTATTTTGTATATCTAAGGGACTCCGGTTGACCAAAGGATAGTCTGTGCCCAGAAGTCAACCGGAGCCCTTCACTTTTAATAAACCCTCATTTTCAAACAGAACCTCCTACAGTTCCCTTCGCTTCCCCAGTCTCTTGCCCTCCATCACCCCGTCCATCTCTGGAAACTCGAGCTTTCGGTATTCAAGAGCAGAGTTACCCAGCTTGGGAATCCTCTGCCCAGAACCCAGCTTGGGGGACGGGAATTTACGATAGGGGAGTTAACTACGAGAGAAGAGGAGGATGATGATTTTGTTTGTATTACCTAAATTCGTGACGACAACTCACTGTACTTTCTCTCGACTCCTGGAATTTTGCCTTCTATGATGAGGAAAATGTAAAAGATAAAACGCGGCATGATGTGGAAAAGGCGCGCTTAGAAATTTGTTCTTGTGTCCTCTACAGAGATAGACTCTGTTTTCTCTTCATTAATTAATCCGTAGGTACAAAATAGAGAGAGAGAGCGGAGATTTTAGATCTAGAGAAAGAGTGTATTGGATGAGAAAGTCAGGGAATGAATTTTATCATTAGCCAGGAACCGGGAGAAGAGAGAGGACGGGGATGAGTTAAAAGGAAAGAGATTGAAAAGATGATAAGAGATGTTGGTGAGGAAAGTTAATACCAAGCAGGGTGAAGATGAAGGGATATAAAGATGGACTTTTTCAAAACGGCAAGACGCCATTTTGTTATTTGCAGTCCTGACTCACATGGAAGGATGAGGGTGTCATGGAGACTCTGTCCTCTCTCTTTTCCAGAGTGAGGGAACCTTGCCGTCACCTTGTCGCCGAGGAGGAGGATAAATGTTGAGGTAGGGGCGTACAGGGGGACGCAGACAGAATAGAGGGAGGAAGTTCGCTAGGATTTGGGTCAAGGTAAAATGAGAGAGGGCGGAAATTCTCTTGGGATTTTTTAAGGTCATCTTCCTCCCAAAACCTTGTAGTAGGTCACGGCTCAATAGGTGGCTTTAAAATTAGCCGTTAACTTTTTCCTCAAATCGATATATATTTTTTTGAATTCTGACATATTCTCCCAAGGGAAATCCGTCCGTATTGGTTGTCTGCAGTGTAATAATTGTGAGGAAAAGCAGTTACTATATCAGGCAGGATTTTACAGTGTGTCAGCGCAAAATCAGTTTCCCTGTGCTTGTATTGTAGCCCCAGCGCCAACTAAAAGCATTCCTCCGTTGACTACCATTAGTTTTCGGCAGTGCCATTTGAAAAGCTGGTTCACCTATCATGTATCCTTGAGGTGTGTGAAAAATACGTTGATTTGTCTATAATAATCTGCACAATAACAAAATTCTTCACTTGTCATCCTATGAAACTTTCCACAAGCCATTCCTTCTTGTTTTAAATAGCTTAATTTAAGCGGAGTCTCTCTTGAATTTGTCTTCCTAAAACACATTGCGTGATTAAAACATTTCTTGCTTCCTTGTCTTATGCTCTCCTCTTCTTCCTACCGGCCTTCTGCAAGCTCCTTGGCTCCAACTCAAATTATCAGGAAGAGAAAGGACCATTCAACGAAATTACACGTTCTTGTCGCTTCGCTAAACTTTACCTTGGCTACTGTGTCCTGCTCCCTATCTCTCAAAGGATAATCGGAGTTTGTGTCCGCGGGTTTTACACCGAATTTACACTACAAGTTACTCAGGTTTATCCTTGGAAGACATTTCAGACTTGGATTACATTCAAGAAACTCAGTTACTTAGCTTCCAGCCTTGTTGCCTCAAGCCACAACCAGTCTTGTGTGTTTTCATATTTTTCAACAAATCCGGCTTCGGTATTAGTGTCCTTGCGTATATTCTTTGACGGAATACAGCTAAATTAGGTGGTTCAACGGGTGGAAATTACGTGGGAATTTTTGTATTGTAACAGAGGTGCCCGGTGGTTACCCACCAAGCGCCGACCTAGCCAATTTAGGCTAATTGCGGACTATCCTCGGGTTGCAACAGTGCTTACGCACCATGTTTCTTTTGGATTTTTTCTATGAGGCCTGTTGCCATGAAGAAGGACAACACGCGTTTATGGTCTAAATCCCTTAGTTTGCTCGGTTCAATCCTCACCTCATAGAGATGTAGTAATCGAAACAGAGCATAGAGTGGACAGTCAGCAATTACATGTACTGCACTCTCTTCAAGTCCACATTCACAGCTAGGATCATTAACGAGTCTCAAGTTGTGAGCGTGTTTGTTCAGGGTTATGTGACCAGACATTAACCCCGTTAGTAAACGTAGTTTGCTCCTGGTCAAAAGTCTGACTCGGGAGTATCTACGTATGTTTTCTACGGGTATCCACATTTCGGTTTGTAGACAGTCAGGACGTTTCCGCCACTGGCTTGCCCACATTTGTGTCATCCTCTTCCATATGCCCCTTGTGACAGTGGGCTCTGGAATGGGAAGCGTTTGTTTTGGGCCAATGCAAGGGAAATCGCACCCTTCACGGGCCAATTTGTCGGCAAGCTCATTACCAGCATGCCCTTGATGACCAGGAATCCACTCTATCGTCAAATCATTGGACCTGCCAATTGATTGTAGACGGATGTGTAATTCCTGTGTTAGTTTTGAGTTGGTGTCCTCCTTATCCAAAGAAGGGACACAACTCGTATTATCACAATAAATTGTGATCTTTTGACCAAAGAGGTTCAAGGCCGACAGGTTGAAAGCTGTTCGGCTTAAACCTTCTAGTTCGCAGTCATAGACCGTGGCAAGTTCATCCAATGGTCCACTGAAATCAATGTGACCATTACCCCTGTTGATGAAGATTGCACTACCAACACCGGTCCTCTTGCCCTGGCGGGATCCGTCCGAGTAGCAAGTTATTCCGTGTGTTAGGGGTCTCAAGTTTGACCAGTCTGACCGGTCTTTTATTCCACACTGATAGCGTTTATTGCTTATCTGAGTGGTTTCTTGCCAGTCGTATAAGGCTGGAGAAAGACCGAGCTCGAATACTTCCTTAGCAAGATTGGTAACCTTAGCTTCATGGCCCTTTACAGGAATTCCATTGAAGCAAGACGAGTTTGTACGAGCGAGCCTTCTCCAGGTACGCACCGCAACTCCGTTAAGGTGCAGCTCTATAGGCATGACACCCACTATTGCCTCCATCCCCGCTGTGGGAGCAGTGGAGGAGGCGCTAGTAATTAATAGTTAAGCGAGGCGCTGGACCTTCGTCAGTACTTGGGTGTTGTGTTTGGTGAGATTGGTCCCCCAAACCACCGCACCATATTCTATGCCTGGTCTGACTACTGACTCGTATATCCACGATGTCAGTGCCGGACTTTTTGCCAACTGCCCTCCGACAAAGGAACAGGGCTTTTTTACCCGCATCAGCTTTACTGCTGATGTGGGCTTTCCAGTTCAGTTTTCTATCGAGGACCAGCCCCAGATATCTGACTGTTTTGGAATTTGTTAGTTTTTCACCCCGGATTTTAACCTGAGGTAATTCCTTCAGTTCAGTCCTTGAGTTATCGACCCATAGGACCTCTGTTTTGTTCTTATTGAGAGTGAGCCCGTTTCCGGTGCACCATCTATCAATAGTAATTAGTGCCTCGCTGATTTGTTGACAACAGGTGTCATTACTGACCCCGGACGTTGCAATGCAAACGTCATCAGCGAAGGCTTGGCAGAGCAAGGACGGATGCTGAAGGGCCAGCCTTTCCATCAACACGTCCAGTGCTATATTCCAGTAGATCGGTGAGCATACAGAGCCTTGGGGGCATCCATTACTCACCTTCTTACTGACGGTCACCCCATTTAGACTGCATTGCAGTTCTCTATGGGCCAACATGTAATTCACCCATCTGATGATCATGGGATGAACTTTTAATCTCTCCATGCCCTTTGTATCAGAGCTACGGGAGATGTTGTTGAATGCACCTTCGATATCAACGAATGATGCAATGGTGGCCCTGCCAACGGCCTTGTTTCTCTCCATGAATCTGACAATTCTATGGAGGGCAGCATCTGTTGAAACCCCAGGCAGGTAAGCGAACTGGTGGTTTCTTTTGAGAAGGCTGGTGAGGTTCTCATTTCTGATGAACTTATCTACCAGCCTCTCTAGGGTTTTAAGCAAGAAGCTCATCAATGAGATGGGTCTCCAGGCTGAGGTGTCCATATAGTCTCTTTTCCCAGGTTTGGGAATGAAGACCACACGTGATTTCCTCCAACAGCTTGGTAGAAATCCCGTCACCAAGCAGGCTTTAAAAAGGCCACTTAGTGGACTAGTGTTTTCCGCCGCTGCTGTTCGAAGAACAAATGGTGTAAGCCCGTCCGGCCCAGCCGCCTTGTGAGGACTAAAGCTGAACAGTGCTTTCCACACTTTGTCAGGTGTGACTATGTTATCAACTATGTCTACACCCAATACACCATGATTCTCAGGGATACTCTCGGCATCTCCCGGGAATTATTTTTCAAGCATTTCTGCAAGAGTATGCTGGGTGCAGCCCGAGATGCTTCCAGATGGAGTGGTTACCCTGGTAAGCTCTCTTCGAGTGGCCCCTAAGCATTTAATTAGTCTAGAGGTGGCAGGCATGGATTCCACGAAATCACAAAACCCCCTCCAACTAGCGTCTTTTGCCTTCCTTAGTGCCTTCACGTATTTATTACGTGTAAGACGGAATGCTGTGAGATCTTACTCACTGTAAGAGGTGATATATCGCCGGTACGCCCGACGAGATTCCCTCCTGAGTGAGTGAAGATCTTTCGTCCACCAGGGACATTGTTTTGGACTGAATTTGGCCATCCTCATGGGACATGCCGCATCCAACGAGTCCATTAGTGCAGATTGGATTAGATCTGCTGTGTGTTCAATCTCAGTTTTATTAAACTGAGTATTGGACGGGATTACCGACACGTGCTCTCGCAAGCAAGATGCAAATTTATCGGTATCCATTTTCTTTACATTTCTGACCCACTTGAGTTTGGGCTCGCCAATACCCAATGAGAAATCAATGTATCTATGATCTGAAAGGTTAAACTCGTCCGAAACTGACCATTCCGTGACGAGTCTAGCTCCCATTTCATCGCAGATTGTGATGTCAATGACTTCTTGTCTATCGGCATTCACAAATGTGGGTGCGGACCCATGATTTATAATCGTTAGGTTATTCGCACATATAAATTCGAGAAGTACAGCTCCTCTTGGGTTCACATCTGAGCTCCCCCAACTGGTGTGGTGCGAGTTAGCATCCGCACCAATGATCAGTGGAAGTCCATTTGTTTCGCAGTATACTACTAAGTCGCGAAGAGTTTCACCAGGATGATTACTCGTGCGCCCTTCGTTATACGGCATGTAAATTGAGGAAAGAATGATCTGACCTCTTGTCCAGTATGTGCGGATCGCAACTATATCTGGGTTGGAGAACTCAGGCAGCAGGACTGCACTGATTCTATGACTTACGATCACGCATGCGCGTGGTCGAGACTCTGTGTTTGATGCAGAGTATGTACGACCCCATTGCCCCAACGACAGCGTTCCCGACGCATGCCGGTTCTTGGACTAGGAGGATTTGGTTAGGAATGAGATAGGCTAGATGTTGAGAAGCGGGAAAATCTTCGTCAGACACCTGTCTGCCTGTCAACGCCAGTACAGCAGGGTATGATCTGTGAAGATTGACCTGGGTGAGGGTGCAATGGAGGTCCCGGATGGGCCAGCTGGTCTGCCCATCACTCCCACCACCACATCCCCCATTGCTGGTAGAAGGTGAACCACACCTTCTACCCCCTATGTTGCGACCTTTAGGCAAGGTTATCCATGGCCACCGGGGCCTGGACTCCCTCACCCTTAGGTTTAGTTCCTAGCTCACGGAATTCCAGAGTACCTCCGATCCCGTACTTCTGGAGTTTGTTTCCGTGAGCTTTGATGTAATCCGAGTCTTCAGTTGGGATGATCAACATCACCATCCGAAGTCGGATTACTTGTGGGCCAGAGTAGTCACGGGCCTGGCCCATGACATTCCAACGGATTCCCCTAAGACCCTCGTTTCGCTCCCTCATTTCTGATAGGAACGAGACGAGGTCAAATGGAGAATCACTTTGACGCCTTAGCATTATCGAGTAACGCTTTGGCTTTGGGTGGATCACGGGAGGAGCAGCTAATGGTCCCCAGGTTTTAAACCTCAATCCGCGATCCGATTTCGGATCCTTCATGAGAAATTTCTCGCCAATGAAGACCGCTACTTCCTCCCGCTTCTCCTTTGGTCCGACGACCGTTATGCGACCCTTCTCTAAGGTGACATCATTGATGCCATCCATTTTGAGTCGGGACGCCGCCTGGTCAAGGGCCGCCACTATGTCCGGAAATAGAGACTGAGGAATGGGATCGTTCGCATTAGGGTGGAAACCCATCGCCAACACGTAGACCCCCCCACAGCCCCACCGGCATCGTTGCGGACCCTTTTCCCTTTATCTGGACTAGGAGAGGCCGAGTTTGCACCACAACCTCTCTTCGTCTTGGAGTTTTGTCCCCCGCCTGAGGTGGTGGGACCTTTACCCCTTCCCGTCTTTGGAGCACTCAGACTCTCTTTAGACGGGTTGGGAGCATTCAGGAGTGGAGGATCAACCTCTCTGCTCCCTCCTGCCTTGTTCATGACTCCGGAAAGGCCAGGATCAACCTGTACCTCTCCATTGCCTGTCTCTCCAGGTGCTGAAGGATCAACCTTGCTGACACCTTTCGCGATTGGCCTAACTGGCTTGCGTGCAGCTTTAAGATAATTCTTAATCTTACACTTCAGTTCTTCACTTCACCGGCTTGAACCAGTGAGAGAAGGAATATTAGAGCCTCGCCACCGACTCTCTCCCTGATGGCGGCATCTGCTACATCCGGCCGCATGAGACGAATTGTCTCTATGCGTTCGGCGTCTGTTGCTGGGATTGGGGCATCAGAGACACCGGCGCCCTGTTGGTCGGCAGCGCCATCCACAGCTTCTATTCACTACTGTAAAGTGCGGAATGAACCACGACTTTCCGTTTCCGATTAGGGATCGGTCCACCAAAACTGGAGCATATCCTTTTTTCTCGTAATCTTCGATTTTTCTGGAATGTCCAACCCATTAACCCTCATCGACTTCCGTTTTCCTCTCAATAGGAATTAATCGCTTCAAAGCTTGTGACTTGTTGTCTGGCAAATCTGGTTTATCCTTTTTCCATAGAATTTGCCCTTCCCAACGTCCATCAACTCTTCTCGCTTTCGCATCTTCAAGAAGTGATCCAGCATTCAGATCCTCCTACTCAGGTATTGAAAACATTTCACGTCTTAGTCTAGTGTGCTGAAGTAATTTTAGCATGATATAATATTATTCCTGGGTTTCCAAATCATGTACAACCGAGCTATGTTGCAGCTTGGTTTATGCGACTTCCGCCACAAGAGTATTCAGGATGCTCATGATGCGTTATCGGATTTGCTCATATGTGGTTGAGTGAAAGAACTCCTTGCACAAGGTTTGATGCCTCAACATAGACAAGACAGATCTCCAAAACAAACAAAATCGAGCGAAGCCGACAGGTAAATCATTGGTATTTTCTTGTTTGTTGTAATTGGGTTTATAGTTAGTAGTTTATCATCATTAACTTTATTATTACAGGTTCCCTTCCATATGCAGCTGAACTTGGACGTTAATGAGTGCGTGTACTTATCATGTTGATTGAAGTTCCTTACGTAGTTTCCTTCAGGTAGGGTTTGGGGGGGATTCACTGTATTAATAAAATCTTAACGCCCTTAAAATTTTATAGTAGACATGGACAAGTAACCATGGTGATTTCAAACCGGCCATAGGAAAACCTTCTATCCTGCTCGAATTTTGAAATATCTTCCGTTTGTATTGTATGATTTTAAGAATTAGTGGGAACAAAATCAGAGAATAACGCTTCGGTTGGGCCGCCAACATTCTCATTGTGACCCTATTGTGGCCGTAGAAAAGGAAACAAAACTTTAGTAATTAATCTAAAGTACATTTAAATTGGGCCGTCCAAATTCTCATTGTGACTCTGCTCTGGCCGAAGAAAAGGAAACAAAACTTTAATAAATCATCTAAAATGCATTTAAATTAAGCAGTCCAAATTCTCATTCTGAATATGCTGTGGCCGTAGAAAAGGAAACAAAACCTAAGTGAATCATCTTAAATGCATTTAAATTGGGCCGTCCAAATTCTCATTGTGACTATGCTGTGGCCGAAGAAAAGGAAACAAAACCTAAGTGAATCATCTTAAATGCATTTAAATTGGGTCGTCCCGATTCGTGTAATTTCGGCGTATTAATAATGGGTTTTGTTTGTTTTGTGAGACACCTCTGGAGCACCTGCGGTACTCCAGAGTGTCCTCTGCGTCCCTCCTCTTCTTTTGTCGCCCTGGTCAAGTGAGTACTGACCTGGGACAACTTGGAAAAGAGTGAGAAGGAAGAGAGCAGAGGACGCTGTATTTTGTATATCTAAGGGACTCCGGTTGACCAAAGGATAGTCTGTGCCCAGAAGTCAACCGGAGCCCTTCACTTTTAATAAACCCTCATTTTCAAACAGAACCTCCTACAGTTCCCTTCGCTTCCCCAGTCTCTTGCCCTCCATCACCCCGTCCATCTCTGGAAACTCGAGCTTTCGGTATTCAAGAGCAGAGTTACCCAGCTTGGGAATCCTCTGCCCAGAACCCAGCTTGGGGGA
This sequence comes from Sminthurides aquaticus, assembly GCA_906901655.1. Lineage (NCBI taxonomy): Eukaryota > Metazoa > Arthropoda > Collembola > Symphypleona > Sminthurididae > Sminthurides > Sminthurides aquaticus. The sequence goes on from CAJQTT010000001.1 coordinate 4,844,091, forward strand.
CGGGAATTTACGATAGGGGAGTTAACTACGAGAGAAGAGGAGGATGATGATTTTGTTTGTATTACCTAAATTCGTGACGACAACTCACTGTACTTTCTCTCGACTCCTGGAATTTTGCCTTCTATGATGAGGAAAATGTAAAAGATAAAACGCGGCATGATGTGGAAAAGGCGCGCTTAGAAATTTGTTCTTGTGTCCTCTACAGAGATAGACTCTGTTTTCTCTTCATTAATTAATCCGTAGGTACAAAATAGAGAGAGAGAGCGGAGATTTTAGATCTAGAGAAAGAGTGTATTGGATGAGAAAGTCAGGGAATGAATTTTATCATTAGACAGGTTGAAAGCTGTTCGGCTTAAACCTTCTAGTTCGCAGTCATAGACCGTGGCAAGTTCATCCAATGGTCCACTGAAATCAATGTGACCATTACCCCTGTTGATGAAGATTGCACTACCAACACCGGTCCTCTTGCCCTGGCGGGATCCGTCCGAGTAGCAAGTTATTCCGTGTGTTAGGGGTCTCAAGTTTGACCAGTCTGACCGGTCTTTTATTCCACACTGATAGCGTTTATTGCTTATCTGAGTGGTTTCTTGCCAGTCGTATAAGGCTGGAGAAAGACCGAGCTCGAATACTTCCTTAGCAAGATTGGTAACCTTAGCTTCATGGCCCTTTACAGGAATTCCATTGAAGCAAGACGAGTTTGTACGAGCGAGCCTTCTCCAGGTACGCACCGCAACTCCGTTAAGGTGCAGCTCTATAGGCATGACACCCACTATTGCCTCCATCCCCGCTGTGGGAGCAGTGGAGGAGGCGCTAGTAATTAATAGTTAAGCGAGGCGCTGGACCTTCGTCAGTACTTGGGTGTTGTGTTTGGTGAGATTGGTCCCCCAAACCACCGCACCATATTCTATGCCTGGTCTGACTACTGACTCGTATATCCACGATGTCAGTGCCGGACTTTTTGCCAACTGCCCTCCGACAAAGGAACAGGGCTTTTTTACCCGCATCAGCTTTACTGCTGATGTGGGCTTTCCAGTTCAGTTTTCTATCGAGGACCAGCCCCAGATATCTGACTGTTTTGGAATTTGTTAGTTTTTCACCCCGGATTTTAACCTGAGGTAATTCCTTCAGTTCAGTCCTTGAGTTATCGACCCATAGGACCTCTGTTTTGTTCTTATTGAGAGTGAGCCCGTTTCCGGTGCACCATCTATCAATAGTAATTAGTGCCTCGCTGATTTGTTGACAACAGGTGTCATTACTGACCCCGGACGTTGCAATGCAAACGTCATCAGCGAAGGCTTGGCAGAGCAAGGACGGATGCTGAAGGGCCAGCCTTTCCATCAACACGTCCAGTGCTATATTCCAGTAGATCGGTGAGCATACAGAGCCTTGGGGGCATCCATTACTCACCTTCTTACTGACGGTCACCCCATTTAGACTGCATTGCAGTTCTCTATGGGCCAACATGTAATTCACCCATCTGATGATCATGGGATGAACTTTTAATCTCTCCATGCCCTTTGTAATAGAGCTACGGGAGATGTTGTTGAATGCACCTTCGATATCAACGAATGATGCAATGGTGGCCCTGCCAACGGCCTTGTTTCTCTCCATGAATCTGACAATTCTATGGAGGGCAGCATCTGTTGAAACCCCAGGCAGGTAAGCGAACTGGTGGTTTCTTTTGAGAAGGCTGGTGAGGTTCTCATTTCTGATGAACTTATCTACCAGCCTCTCTAGGGTTTTAAGCAAGAAGCTCATCAATGAGATGGGTCTCCAGGCTGAGGTGTCCATATAGTCTCTTTTCCCAGGTTTGGGAATGAAGACCACACGTGATTTCCTCCAACAGCTTGGTAGAAATCCCGTCACCAAGCAGGCTTTAAAAAGGCCACTTAGTGGACTAGTGTTTTCCGCCGCTGCTGTTCGAAGAACAAATGGTGTAAGCCCGTCCGGCCCAGCCGCCTTGTGAGGACTAAAGCTGAACAGTGCTTTCCACACTTTGTCAGGTGTGACTATGTTATCAACTATGTCTACACCCAATACACCATGATTCTCAGGGATACTCTCGGCATCTCCCGGGAATTATTTTTCAAGCATTTCTGCAAGAGTATGCTGGGTGCAGCCCGAGATGCTTCCAGATGGAGTGGTTACCCTGGTAAGCTCTCTTCGAGTGGCCCCTAAGCATTTAATTAGTCTAGAGGTGGCAGGCATGGATTCCACGAAATCACAAAACCCCCTCCAACTAGCGTCTTTTGCCTTCCTTAGTGCCTTCACGTATTTATTACGTGTAAGACGGAATGCTGTGAGATCTTACTCACTGTAAGAGGTGATATATCGCCGGTACGCCCGACGAGATTCCCTCCTGAGTGAGTGAAGATCTTTCGTCCACCAGGGACATTGTTTTGGACTGAATTTGGCCATCCTCATGGGACATGCCGCATCCAACGAGTCCATTAGTGCAGATTGGATTAGATCTGCTGTGTGTTCAATCTCAGTTTTATTAAACTGAGTATTGGACGGGATTACCGACACGTGCTCTCGCAAGCAAGATGCAAATTTATCGGTATCCATTTTCTTTACATTTCTGACCCACTTGAGTTTGGGCTCGCCAATACCCAATGAGAAATCAATGTATCTATGATCTGAAAGGTTAAACTCGTCCGAAACTGACCATTCCGTGACGAGTCTAGCTCCCATTTCATCGCAGATTGTGATGTCAATGACTTCTTGTCTATCGGCATTCACAAATGTGGGTGCGGACCCATGATTTATAATCGTTAGGTTATTCGCACATATAAATTCGAGAAGTACAGCTCCTCTTGGGTTCACATCTGAGCTCCCCCAACTGGTGTGGTGCGAGTTAGCATCCGCACCAATGATCAGTGGAAGTCCATTTGTTTCGCAGTATACTACTAAGTCGCGAAGAGTTTCACCAGGATGATTACTCGTGCGCCCTTCGTTATACGGCATGTAAATTGAGGAAAGAATGATCTGACCTCTTGTCCAGTATGTGCGGATCGCAACTATATCTGGGTTGGAGAACTCAGGCAGCAGGACTGCACTGATTCTATGACTTACGATCACGCATGCGCGTGGTCGAGACTCTGTGTTTGATGCAGAGTATGTACGACCCCATTGCCCCAACGACAGCGTTCCCGACGCATGCCGGTTCTTGGACTAGGAGGATTTGGTTAGGAATGAGATAGGCTAGATGTTGAGAAGCGGGAAAATCTTCGTCAGACACCTGTCTGCCTGTCAACGCCAGTACAGCAGGGTATGATCTGTGAAGATTGACCTGGGTGAGGGTGCAATGGAGGTCCCGGATGGGCCAGCTGGTCTGCCCATCACTCCCACCACCACATCCCCCATTGCTGGTAGAAGGTGAACCACACCTTCTACCCCCTATGTTGCGACCTTTAGGCAAGGTTATCCATGGCCACCGGGGCCTGGACTCCCTCACCCTTAGGTTTAGTTCCTAGCTCACGGAATTCCAGAGTACCTCCGATCCCGTACTTCTGGAGTTTGTTTCCGTGAGCTTTGATGTAATCCGAGTCTTCAGTTGGGATGATCAACATCACCATCCGAAGTCGGATTACTTGTGGGCCAGAGTAGTCACGGGCCTGGCCCATGACATTCCAACGGATTCCCCTAAGACCCTCGTTTCGCTCCCTCATTTCTGATAGGAACGAGACGAGGTCAAATGGAGAATCACTTTGACGCCTTAGCATTATCGAGTAACGCTTTGGCTTTGGGTGGATCACGGGAGGAGCAGCTAATGGTCCCCAGGTTTTAAACCTCAATCCGCGATCCGATTTCGGATCCTTCATGAGAAATTTCTCGCCAATGAAGACCGCTACTTCCTCCCGCTTCTCCTTTGGTCCGACGACCGTTATGCGACCCTTCTCTAAGGTGACATCATTGATGCCATCCATTTTGAGTCGGGACGCCGCCTGGTCAAGGGCCGCCACTATGTCCGGAAATAGAGACTGAGGAATGGGATCGTTCGCATTAGGGTGGAAACCCATCGCCAACACGTAGACCCCCCCACAGCCCCACCGGCATCGTTGCGGACCCTTTTCCCTTTATCTGGACTAGGAGAGGCCGAGTTTGCACCACAACCTCTCTTCGTCTTGGAGTTTTGTCCCCCGCCTGAGGTGGTGGGACCTTTACCCCTTCCCGTCTTTGGAGCACTCAGACTCTCTTTAGACGGGTTGGGAGCATTCAGGAGTGGAGGATCAACCTCTCTGCTCCCTCCTGCCTTGTTCATGACTCCGGAAAGGCCAGGATCAACCTGTACCTCTCCATTGCCTGTCTCTCCAGGTGCTGAAGGATCAACCTTGCTGACACCTTTCGCGATTGGCCTAACTGGCTTGCGTGCAGCTTTAAGATAATTCTTAATCTTACACTTCAGTTCTTCACTTCACCGGCTTGAACCAGTGAGAGAAGGAATATTAGAGCCTCGCCACCGACTCTCTCCCTGATGGCGGCATCTGCTACATCCGGCCGCATGAGACGAATTGTCTCTATGCGTTCGGCGTCTGTTGCTGGGATTGGGGCATCAGAGACACCGGCGCCCTGTTGGTCGGCAGCGCCATCCACAGCTTCTATTCACTACTGTAAAGTGCGGAATGAACCACGACTTTCCGTTTCCGATTAGGGATCGGTCCACCAAAACTGGAGCATATCCTTTTTTCTCGTAATCTTCGATTTTTCTGGAATGTCCAACCCATTAACCCTCATCGACTTCCGTTTTCCTCTCAATAGGAATTAATCGCTTCAAAGCTTGTGACTTGTTGTCTGGCAAATCTGGTTTATCCTTTTTCCATAGAATTTGCCCTTCCCAACGTCCATCAACTCTTCTCGCTTTCGCATCTTCAAGAAGTGATCCAGCATTCAGATCCTCCTACTCAGGTATTGAAAACATTTCACGTCTTAGTCTAGTGTGCTGAAGTAATTTTAGCATGATATAATATTATTCCTGGGTTTCCAAATCATGTACAACCGAGCTATGTTGCAGCTTGGTTTATGCGACTTCCGCCACAAGAGTATTCAGGATGCTCATGATGCGTTATCGGATTTGCTCATATGTGGTTGAGTGAAAGAACTCCTTGCACAAGGTTTGATGCCTCAACATAGACAAGACAGATCTCCAAAACAAACAAAATCGAGCGAAGCCGACAGGTAAATCATTGGTATTTTCTTGTTTGTTGTAATTGGGTTTATAGTTAGTAGTTTATCATCATTAACTTTATTATTACAGGTTCCCTTCCATATGCAGCTGAACTTGGACGTTAATGAGTGCGTGTACTTATCATGTTGATTGAAGTTCCTTACGTAGTTTCCTTCAGGTAGGGTTTGGGGGGGATTCACTGTATTAATAAAATCTTAACGCCCTTAAAATTTTATAGTAGACATGGACAAGTAACCATGGTGATTTCAAACCGGCCATAGGAAAACCTTCTATCCTGCTCGAATTTTGAAATATCTTCCGTTTGTATTGTATGATTTTAAGAATTAGTGGGAACAAAATCAGAGAATAACGCTTCGGTTGGGCCGCCAACATTCTCATTGTGACCCTATTGTGGCCGTAGAAAAGGAAACAAAACTTTAGTAATTAATCTAAAGTACATTTAAATTGGGCCGTCCAAATTCTCATTGTGACTCTGCTCTGGCCGAAGAAAAGGAAACAAAACTTTAATAAATCATCTAAAATGCATTTAAATTAAGCAGTCCAAATTCTCATTCTGAATATGCTGTGGCCGTAGAAAAGGAAACAAAACCTAAGTGAATCATCTTAAATGCATTTAAATTGGGCCGTCCAAATTCTCATTGTGACTATGCTGTGGCCGAAGAAAAGGAAACAAAACCTAAGTGAATCATCTTAAATGCATTTAAATTGGGTCGTCCCGATTCGTGTAATTTCGGCGTATTAATAATGGGTTTTGTTTGTTTTGTGAGACACCTCTGGAGCACCTGCGGTACTCCAGAGTGTCCTCTGCGTCCCTCCTCTTCTTTTGTCGCCCTGGTCAAGTGAGTACTGACCTGGGACAACTTGGAAAAGAGTGAGAAGGAAGAGAGCAGAGGACGCTGTATTTTGTATATCTAAGGGACTCCGGTTGACCAAAGGATAGTCTGTGCCCAGAAGTCAACCGGAGCCCTTCACTTTTAATAAACCCTCATTTTCAAACAGAACCTCCTACAGTTCCCTTCGCTTCCCCAGTCTCTTGCCCTCCATCACCCCGTCCATCTCTGGAAACTCGAGCTTTCGGTATTCAAGAGCAGAGTTACCCAGCTTGGGAATCCTCTGCCCAGAACCCAGCTTGGGGGACGGGAATTTACGATAGGGGAGTTAACTACGAGAGAAGAGGAGGATGATGATTTTGTTTGTATTACCTAAATTCGTGACGACAACTCACTGTACTTTCTCTCGACTCCTGGAATTTTGCCTTCTATGATGAGGAAAATGTAAAAGATAAAACGCGGCATGATGTGGAAAAGGCGCGCTTAGAAATTTGTTCTTGTGTCCTCTACAGAGATAGACTCTGTTTTCTCTTCATTAATTAATCCGTAGGTACAAAATAGAGAGAGAGAGCGGAGATTTTAGATCTAGAGAAAGAGTGTATTGGATGAGAAAGTCAGGGAATGAATTTTATCATTAGCCAGGAACCGGGAGAAGAGAGAGGACGGGGATGAGTTAAAAGGAAAGAGATTGAAAAGATGATAAGAGATGTTGGTGAGGAAAGTTAATACCAAGCAGGGTGAAGATGAAGGGATATAAAGATGGACTTTTTCAAAACGGCAAGACGCCATTTTGTTATTTGCAGTCCTGACTCACATGGAAGGATGAGGGTGTCATGGAGACTCTGTCCTCTCTCTTTTCCAGAGTGAGGGAACCTTGCCGTCACCTTGTCGCCGAGGAGGAGGATAAATGTTGAGGTAGGGGCGTACAGGGGGACGCAGACAGAATAGAGGGAGGAAGTTCGCTAGGATTTGGGTCAAGGTAAAATGAGAGAGGGCGGAAATTCTCTTGGGATTTTTTAAGGTCATCTTCCTCCCAAAACCTTGTAGTAGGTCACGGCTCAATAGGTGGCTTTAAAATTAGCCGTTAACTTTTTCCTCAAATCGATATATATTTTTTTGAATTCTGACATATTCTCCCAAGGGAAATCCGTCCGTATTGGTTGTCTGCAGTGTAATAATTGTGAGGAAAAGCAGTTACTATATCAGGCAGGATTTTACAGTGTGTCAGCGCAAAATCAGTTTCCCTGTGCTTGTATTGTAGCCCCAGCGCCAACTAAAAGCATTCCTCCGTTGACTACCATTAGTTTTCGGCAGTGCCATTTGAAAAGCTGGTTCACCTATCATGTATCCTTGAGGTGTGTGAAAAATACGTTGATTTGTCTATAATAATCTGCACAATAACAAAATTCTTCACTTGTCATCCTATGAAACTTTCCACAAGCCATTCCTTCTTGTTTTAAATAGCTTAATTTAAGCGGAGTCTCTCTTGAATTTGTCTTCCTAAAACACATTGCGTGATTAAAACATTTCTTGCTTCCTTGTCTTATGCTCTCCTCTTCTTCCTACCGGCCTTCTGCAAGCTCCTTGGCTCCAACTCAAATTATCAGGAAGAGAAAGGACCATTCAACGAAATTACACGTTCTTGTCGCTTCGCTAAACTTTACCTTGGCTACTGTGTCCTGCTCCCTATCTCTCAAAGGATAATCGGAGTTTGTGTCCGCGGGTTTTACACCGAATTTACACTACAAGTTACTCAGGTTTATCCTTGGAAGACATTTCAGACTTGGATTACATTCAAGAAACTCAGTTACTTAGCTTCCAGCCTTGTTGCCTCAAGCCACAACCAGTCTTGTGTGTTTTCATATTTTTCAACAAATCCGGCTTCGGTATTAGTGTCCTTGCGTATATTCTTTGACGGAATACAGCTAAATTAGGTGGTTCAACGGGTGGAAATTACGTGGGAATTTTTGTATTGTAACAGAGGTGCCCGGTGGTTACCCACCAAGCGCCGACCTAGCCAATTTAGGCTAATTGCGGACTATCCTCGGGTTGCAACAGTGCTTACGCACCATGTTTCTTTTGGATTTTTTCTATGAGGCCTGTTGCCATGAAGAAGGACAACACGCGTTTATGGTCTAAATCCCTTAGTTTGCTCGGCTCAATCCTCACCTCATAGAGATGTAGTAATCGAAACAGAGCATAGAGTGGACAGTCAGCAATTACATGTACTGCACTCTCTTCAAGTCCACATTCACAGCTAGGATCATTAACGAGTCTCAAGTTGTGAGCGTGTTTGTTCAGGGTTATGTGACCAGACATTAACCCCGTTAGTAAAAGTAGTTTGCTCCTGGTCAAAAGTCTGACTCGGGAGTATCTACGTATGTTTTCTACGGGTATCCACATTTCGGTTTGTAGACAGTCAGGACGTTTCCGCCACTGGCTTGCCCACATTTGTGTCATCCTCTTCCATATGCCCCTTGTGACAGTGGGCTCTGGAATGGGAAGCGTTTGTTTTGGGCCAATGCAAGGGAAATCGCACCCTTCACGGGCCAATTTGTCGGCAAGCTCATTACCAGCATGCCCTTGATGACCAGGAATCCACTCTATCGTCAAATCATTGGACCTGCCAATTGATTGTAGACGGATGTGTAATTCCTGTGTTAGTTTTGAGTTGGTGTCCTCCTTATCCAAAGAAGGGACACAACTCGTATTATCACAATAAATTGTGATCTTTTGACCAAAGAGGTTCAAGGCCGACAGGTTGAAAGCTGTTCGGCTTAAACCTTCTAGTTCGCAGTCATAGACCGTGGCAAGTTCATCCAATGGTCCACTGAAATCAATGTGACCATTACCCCTGTTGATGAAGATTGCACTACCAACACCGGTCCTCTTGCCCTGGCGGGATCCGTCCGAGTAGCAAGTTATTCCGTGTGTTAGGGGTCTCAAGTTTGACCAGTCTGACCGGTCTTTTATTCCACACTGATAGCGTTTATTGCTTATCTGAGTGGTTTCTTGCCAGTCGTATAAGGCTGGAGAAAGACCGAGCTCGAATACTTCCTTAGCAAGATTGGTAACCTTAGCTTCATGGCCCTTTACAGGAATTCCATTGAAGCAAGACGAGTTTGTACGAGCGAGCCTTCTCCAGGTACGCACCGCAACTCCGTTAAGGTGCAGCTCTATAGGCATGACACCCACTATTGCCTCCATCCCCGCTGTGGGAGCAGTGGAGGAGGCGCTAGTAATTAATAGTTAAGCGAGGCGCTGGACCTTCGTCAGTACTTGGGTGTTGTGTTTGGTGAGATTGGTCCCCCAAACCACCGCACCATATTCTATGCCTGGTCTGACTACTGACTCGTATATCCACGATGTCAGTGCCGGACTTTTTGCCAACTGCCCTCCGACAAAGGAACAGGGCTTTTTTACCCGCATCAGCTTTACTGCTGATGTGGGCTTTCCAGTTCAGTTTTCTATCGAGGACCAGCCCCAGATATCTGACTGTTTTGGAATTTGTTAGTTTTTCACCCCGGATTTTAACCTGAGGTAATTCCTTCAGTTCAGTCCTTGAGTTATCGACCCATAGGACCTCTGTTTTGTTCTTATTGAGAGTGAGCCCGTTTCCGGTGCACCATCTATCAATAGTAATTAGTGCCTCGCTGATTTGTTGACAACAGGTGTCATTACTGACCCCGGACGTTGCAATGCAAACGTCATCAGCGAAGGCTTGGCAGAGCAAGGACGGATGCTGAAGGGCCAGCCTTTCCATCAACACGTCCAGTGCTATATTCCAGTAGATCGGTGAGCATACAGAGCCTTGGGGGCATCCATTACTCACCTTCTTACTGACGGTCACCCCATTTAGACTGCATTGCAGTTCTCTATGGGCCAACATGTAATTCACCCATCTGATGATCATGGGATGAACTTTTAATCTCTCCATGCCCTTTGTAATAGAGCTACGGGAGATGTTGTTGAATGCACCTTCGATATCAACGAATGATGCAATGGTGGCCCTGCCAACGGCCTTGTTTCTCTCCATGAATCTGACAATTCTATGGAGGGCAGCATCTGTTGAAACCCCAGGCAGGTAAGCGAACTGGTGGTTTCTTTTGAGAAGGCTGGTGAGGTTCTCATTTCTGATGAACTTATCTACCAGCCTCTCTAGGGTTTTAAGCAAGAAGCTCATCAATGAGATGGGTCTCCAGGCTGAGGTGTCCATATAGTCTCTTTTCCCAGGTTTGGGAATGAAGACCACACGTGATTTCCTCCAACAGCTTGGTAGAAATCCCGTCACCAAGCAGGCTTTAAAAAGGCCACTTAGTGGACTAGTGTTTTCCGCCGCTGCTGTTCGAAGAACAAATGGTGTAAGCCCGTCCGGCCCAGCCGCCTTGTGAGGACTAAAGCTGAACAGTGCTTTCCACACTTTGTCAGGTGTGACTATGTTATCAACTATGTCTACACCCAATACACCATGATTCTCAGGGATACTCTCGGCATCTCCCGGGAATTATTTTTCAAGCATTTCTGCAAGAGTATGCTGGGTGCAGCCCGAGATGCTTCCAGATGGAGTGGTTACCCTGGTAAGCTCTCTTCGAGTGGCCCCTAAGCATTTAATTAGTCTAGAGGTGGCAGGCATGGATTCCACGAAATCACAAAACCCCCTCCAACTAGCGTCTTTTGCCTTCCTTAGTGCCTTCACGTATTTATTACGTGTAAGACGGAATGCTGTGAGATCTTACTCACTGTAAGAGGTGATATATCGCCGGTACGCCCGACGAGATTCCCTCCTGAGTGAGTGAAGATCTTTCGTCCACCAGGGACATTGTTTTGGACTGAATTTGGCCATCCTCATGGGACATGCCGCATCCAACGAGTCCATTAGTGCAGATTGGATTAGATCTGCTGTGTGTTCAATCTCAGTTTTATTAAACTGAGTATTGGACGGGATTACCGACACGTGCTCTCGCAAGCAAGATGCAAATTTATCGGTATCCATTTTCTTTACATTTCTGACCCACTTGAGTTTGGGCTCGCCAATACCCAATGAGAAATCAATGTATCTATGATCTGAAAGGTTAAACTCGTCCGAAACTGACCATTCCGTGACGAGTCTAGCTCCCATTTCATCGCAGATTGTGATGTCAATGACTTCTTGTCTATCGGCATTCACAAATGTGGGTGCGGACCCATGATTTATAATCGTTAGGTTATTCGCACATATAAATTCGAGAAGTACAGCTCCTCTTGGGTTCACATCTGAGCTCCCCCAACTGGTGTGGTGCGAGTTAGCATCCGCACCAATGATCAGTGGAAGTCCATTTGTTTCGCAGTATACTACTAAGTCGCGAAGAGTTTCACCAGGATGATTACTCGTGCGCCCTTCGTTATACGGCATGTAAATTGAGGAAAGAATGATCTGACCTCTTGTCCAGTATGTGCGGATCGCAACTATATCTGGGTTGGAGAACTCAGGCAGCAGGACTGCACTGATTCTATGACTTACGATCACGCATGCGCGTGGTCGAGACTCTGTGTTTGATGCAGAGTATGTACGACCCCATTGCCCCAACGACAGCGTTCCCGACGCATGCCGGTTCTTGGACTAGGAGGATTTGGTTAGGAATGAGATAGGCTAGATGTTGAGAAGCGGGAAAATCTTCGTCAGACACCTGTCTGCCTGTCAACGCCAGTACAGCAGGGTATGATCTGTGAAGATTGACCTGGGTGAGGGTGCAATGGAGGTCCCGGATGGGCCAGCTGGTCTGCCCATCACTCCCACCACCACATCCCCCATTGCTGGTAGAAGGTGAACCACACCTTCTACCCCCTATGTTGCGACCTTTAGGCAAGGTTATCCATGGCCACCGGGGCCTGGACTCCCTCACCCTTAGGTTTAGTTCCTAGCTCACGGAATTCCAGAGTACCTCCGATCCCGTACTTCTGGAGTTTGTTTCCGTGAGCTTTGATGTAATCCGAGTCTTCAGTTGGGATGATCAACATCACCATCCGAAGTCGGATTACTTGTGGGCCAGAGTAGTCACGGGCCTGGCCCATGACATTCCAACGGATTCCCCTAAGACCCTCGTTTCGCTCCCTCATTTCTGATAGGAACGAGACGAGGTCAAATGGAGAATCACTTTGACGCCTTAGCATTATCGAGTAACGCTTTGGCTTTGGGTGGATCACGGGAGGAGCAGCTAATGGTCCCCAGGTTTTAAACCTCAATCCGCGATCCGATTTCGGATCCTTCATGAGAAATTTCTCGCCAATGAAGACCGCTACTTCCTCCCGCTTCTCCTTTGGTCCGACGACCGTTATGCGACCCTTCTCTAAGGTGACATCATTGATGCCATCCATTTTGAGTCGGGACGCCGCCTGGTCAAGGGCCGCCACTATGTCCGGAAATAGAGACTGAGGAATGGGATCGTTCGCATTAGGGTGGAAACCCATCGCCAACACGTAGACCCCCCCACAGCCCCACCGGCATCGTTGCGGACCCTTTTCCCTTTATCTGGACTAGGAGAGGCCGAGTTTGCACCACAACCTCTCTTCGTCTTGGAGTTTTGTCCCCCGCCTGAGGTGGTGGGACCTTTACCCCTTCCCGTCTTTGGAGCACTCAGACTCTCTTTAGACGGGTTGGGAGCATTCAGGAGTGGAGGATCAACCTCTCTGCTCCCTCCTGCCTTGTTCATGACTCCGGAAAGGCCAGGATCAACCTGTACCTCTCCATTGCCTGTCTCTCCAGGTGCTGAAGGATCAACCTTGCTGACACCTTTCGCGATTGGCCTAACTGGCTTGCGTGCAGCTTTAAGATAATTCTTAATCTTACACTTCAGTTCTTCACTTCACCGGCTTGAACCAGTGAGAGAAGGAATATTAGAGCCTCGCCACCGACTCTCTCCCTGATGGCGGCATCTGCTACATCCGGCCGCATGAGACGAATTGTCTCTATGCGTTCGGCGTCTGTTGCTGGGATTGGGGCATCAGAGACACCGGCGCCCTGTTGGTCGGCAGCGCCATCCACAGCTTCTATCTCCATAGGATCCATCTGTAAAAGACAAGACCATGGAATGGAATTAGCATTTACCTTGAGATTAATGCCAAATATGTTCGCGGACAGGGGACAGGGAGCCTGTTCCCCCATTCTGCGATGATTACCCCAGCGGAAGGCCCCGGTACATATCGTCGTCAAGATTGGGACGGATACCCCGAGCGCAATGTCTGTGGAATCAGTCTCCAAGGTTGGGACGATTACCCAGAGTGCCAAGCTGGTGGTAAGGATTTCCGGCCGAATGGGTTCAGTACAGGATGTATATTTAGGCGCCCTCTCTCGGCCACCTTGAAAACCAGCTCGTCCCTGCCTAGGCAAGTGGCGAGCCTGGCGGCTTACATGGAATATAACCTCAGCTGTCGTGTGTGCGACAGACTGTAGGTATATATGCACACCATATAAACTTATGCGAATCCTAAAGAGTGCCGGGAAGACGGTGGGAATTCGGAAAACCGAATTTCCCCCAACTATCCGGAGTTTGTGGATAACCAGGCTTACCTTTTTGGAATCCCTGAATTTCCACGAACAGAACGGTAGCTTCCACGACACTATAGGTTTAGGATTTTGGAATGAAATTGACTCGTTTTCAGGAGCAATATTTAAGCACGTCTTGTTAGATCACACACTAGACGGAATATTACGTGGGAATTAATAGTGTGATAGTTTATGGTGGTCATGCTTTTAGGTGATATAGATCCTCCAATCCCTCACCTGCAATTAGCCAATATTTGCCACCCTTCAATCCACCTCCGCACTCCGCTTTACAACTTCCCGCCACCGTTTCTCTATCTAAGGACTCATTTTCCTCACTTTTTCTCATCGTCTCGCCTAATGCTCCCTCACCTCCCTCAAGCTGTCAAGCATTAGCTGCGCCTAGCAACTTTGTCAGTCCCGACAGTAATTACACCGATTACCTCAACCTAGCCTTCTCAGTTTTCAAATTGTTTATACTCCTTTTATGACTAACTAGCTTTGCTACCCGGCTTCGCCCGGGAGTTGTGTGGTACAAAAACAGCATCAACAGAAATGCTCTCGCGTCAAATCTTTAGCTCTCCCGTCGAATCTGTACATCTCCTGTCATCCTTTAAATCTCGCGTTGAACCAATATCTCTCCCGTCAAAACTGTAGCTTATGGTTCCAAACCTAAAGCTCTTACGTCAAACACGTAGCCTGTGGTTCCAAACCTGTAGCTATCCCGTTAAACGTATAGTTAACCACTGATTCTTTTATTATAAGCTGAAGGATTCAGTAGAGATCTATTGATTTGACTAACTATTGATTGAAATATTGACTCTCCCGCCAAACACATAGCTCTCTCGTAAAACGTGGAGCTTTCCCGTTAAGCGTATAGCCCTTCCGTGAAACGTAAAGCTCTCTCGTCAAACGTATAACTCTTATTCCAAACCTATCGTCAAACCTATAGTAAAACCTATAAGCCCCCCTCCGAGTTAAGCCAAACCAAGAGCTGAAACCTATAACCAAACTATAGTCAAATCTAAATCAAAAATCACTCCCGTCGAACTAATAGTTCTCCTGTGAAACCAACAGCGCTCCCGTCCAACCTATAGCTGTCCTGTCAAACCTTTAACTCTCCCGTCTAACCTGCAGCTCTCTCGTCAAAGCTTTAGCTATATATATTCTATATTCAAAGCTCTCCCATCAAACGCAAATTTCTCCCGTCAAACGTATAGCTCTCCCGTCAAACGTATAGATCTCCCGTCAAACGTATAGCTCTCCCGTCAAACGTAAAGCTTTCCCGCCAAACGTATAGCTCTTAACCCAAACCAATAGCTCAAACCTATAATCAAACCTATAGCTCAGACCTACAGTCAAACCTATAGCTCAGACCTAGTCAAACCTATAGCTCAGACCTAAAGACAAACGTATAGCTCATATTGATAGCTCAAACCTATAGCTCAGACCTATAGTCCAACCTATAGCTCAGACCTATAGTCCAACCTACAGCTCAGACCTATAGTCCAACCTACAGCTCAGACCTATAGTCCAACCTACAGCTCAGACCTATAGTCCAACCTATAGCTCAGACCTATAGTCCAACCTATAGCTCAGACCTATAGTCCAACCTATAGCTCAGACCTATAGTCCAACCTATAGCTCAGACATATAGTCAAACCTATAGCTCAGACCTATAGTCCAACCTATAGCTCAGACCTATAGTCCAACCTATAGCTCAGACATATAGTCAAACCTATAGCTGAGACCTATAGTCAAACCTATAGCTCATACCGATAGCTCAGACCTATAGCTCAAACCTGTAGTCAAACCTATAGCTCAAAGTAATAGTCAAACCTATGCCCCCTCCGAATGAAAATGGGACACCGTGAAAGTGTAAATGAAAGGTGAAAAGGGAATGTCACAAACAGACATTGAGATTTATATTTTAAGATAGTATAAAAAAGATGCGTGAAACCAATAGTTCTCATGTGAATCTTATGCTATAAGCTAAAGGATTCAGTAGAGAACTATTGATTTGAATAACTGTTGATTGAAATATTGACTCTTCCCTCAAACGCATAGCTCTCTCTGCAAACATAAAGCTTTCCCGTTTAACGTATAGCCCTTCCGGCAAATGCAAAGCTCTCCCGTCAAACATATACCGTGCGGACTTTCATAGCTGGATGATCCCCATATGTACCTCTAATGTGAAATGAACGGGGAAACAGGCGCGCGAAGTTTGATAGAGATCAGCTTGGTGGGACCGCACAGTAGCTCTAAATGCCGAACCAATACCTCAAATCTATGGCCAAACCTATAATCAAATCTTTAGTCAAACATATAGTCAAACCTATAGAACCTCGCCGAATGAAAGTGGAAAACCTTGAAAATGAAAGTGGAAAGCTGTGAAAATGAAAGTTAAAAAGGGAATGGCACACACAGACGTTGAGCTTTCCCGACAAATCCAAAGGTCTCCCGTCAAACATATAGCTCTAAATGCCGAACCAATACCTCAAATCTATGGCAAAACCTATAATCAAACCTTTAGTCAAACCTATAGAACCGCTCCGAATGAAAGTGGAAAAACTTGAAAGTGAAAAAGGGAAAGTCAAGCACAGACATTGAGATTTATAGTAGAAAGCTTGGCTACCCGGCTTCGCCCGGGGGTTCTTTGGTATTATTTCACATAACAAATCGCTATTGTCTCCCGTAGAACTAATGGCTCTCATGTCAGCCCAATAGCTCTCCTGTGAAGCCAACAGCGCTCCCGTCCACGCTATAGATCTCCCGTCAAATATACAACTCTCTAGTCAAACCTTAAACTCTCACGTCATACCTACACCTCTCCCATCGTACCTACAACACTCCCACCATACCTACAAGTTTCCCATCATACTACAACTCTCGCGTCAAACCCTTCCGTGAAATCTTCAACTCTCCCGTCATACCTACACCGCTCCCATCATCAAACCCACAACCACAACCCTACTGTTAAACCTACCTTACCGTGAATCCTACAATTCTGCCGTCATACCTACAACGCTCCCAACAAACCTGAAGCACTCTCGCCGAAGTTTTAGTTATTCTATAGAGCATACAGCTTCCAATTAGATTGTAGCTCTCCCTTCAAACCTGTAGTTTTCCCGTATGAGGTACCGTTTTATATGCCGTCAAATCGATAACTCTCTCGTCTAGCCTATCGATCTCCTGTCACCTTCAGCTCTCCTGTGAAATAACAGTACCGCCACCCACCCCCTAGGTCTGCCATCAAACCTAAAGCTCTGCCCACAAATCTCAAGTTCCCGAGTGGTAGGAATAACTCACTTACGATCCTAACATGGTCGACCATTTTGGAAACCTTGATCAAAATTCCGAGATTTTAAAAAACTTTGAGCAGAATTGAATAATTTTGGGAACAAATTTTCACTGTACAACCTCCATCATACTGTTACAAATATTTGCAAAAGGATACTTTTGCAAAACATGTTAAAGATTTGCAAAACGATTCTAAATTTTGCGAAAATATGCTTAAATTTGCAGAAAATGCTCATTTGTATGAATATGCTAAAATTTGGAAACGTATGTTAAAATTTGCAAAAGTATGCTAACATTTGGAAACGTATGTTAAAATTTGCAAAAGTATGCTAAAATTTGCAAAGGTATGCTAAATTTGGAAGAAGATGCAAAGTTACGGAAATATTCGCAACCGTCACACTTTCAAACGTCCGTGATACTTTCACAAAAAGGGAATCTATTCGGTGACACCAACAAACTTTCTGTTTTATATATTAGATTGGGAAAGATGGTATCATCCCTCTGAAATTGACTTGAAACGACTCCGTTATTATCATTCTGGCAGATCTGCTGTGTTGGCTAGGCGCGCACAAAACAAGTATTTAAAGTAACGTAGATAGTTAGAAAGCTATAGCTAAGGTATAAGATATTCTTAGCAATACTAGGTACATGGTTAATTTAGAGACATGTTTTTACGAGTGGGAAATGGGTTTATAGGCCCCAATGTTTTTATAGAACTTCTCCTGCATCTATCCAATATTCTCGTTTAATTCTACGGTACATGTCTATTTTAATTGGAAGTTTTAAGCCTTTCTACCCAGTGATCCTTTTGCTTTGAATTACTGGTGGGTTAGTATTGATAACCTTGTACGTGAGAAGAGGTATCCATGACTCCACCCGTTCCATCAAATGCCATGCCGGAGAATCAGTTGACCCAGCTGGTCGAGGTTTTTGCGGTACAAAAATATACCAATGTGGAAGAACTTGTTATCAGTGCCATTTCTTTGAATATTGACTTCGCCGTTGACCCTAAAGTCAATGATGAAGAAAAAACTCGGATCTTGACAGAACAACTTGTGCGTATTGTAAAGGTGCCCCAGTCATCAAATGATACCATTGAGTCTTTGGAAGACCAGTTACGTGCCGCCAAAGCATCCGTGATGGCTTCTAAATCAAATGCGGAAAACATGACACAAATTCATGCCAATTTTTAAAGCAATTACAAGGACCTCCAAAAGTCCTATTACCATCTTCTCACCTACCTCGTGATCCATAAGACCCAGCACGAGGCTGCGATTAAAATTAAAACTGGAGAAATACAGACTGTTCTCGCCTCAAGCCACGGATTGAAAACACAAGTAGAGGCCACTACGAAAGAATTCCTGTTGTGCTAAACATCAACAGAGTGAAGAAGACTTGTCGAAAGCCACAGCCAAGTGCCTAACAGAATGCCAGAAGAAAATCAAAAATGCTTATTCGGAGGGAAGATTTCGCTGCCAGATAACAATTTTTGAGACAAGAAGAAAGAATCAGAAGCAAAATATACACATTGCAACTTTGAACCATAAGATTCGGAGGCTCAACCGAGCCCTAGAACCTGAATCCACAAAAAACCGTAGGGTATCCTCCAGCTCCCCTCCGCCAAACAAGACCGTATTCCGTGCACAAAAAACCAAACCTCCCTCACGGTCGTTAAGTACGAAGGTCTCTACAGCAGCACGGAAAGGGACGGATAAACGCTTCAAAGACCTATTCGGTACAGGCGATACGATCAAGCCTTCAACGTCTAAAGTTCCGCCAATTGTAAACTTGCCAACCGCGACAAAACCACCCAAACGGCAGACTCCAAAATGTGCCATTGCCTTGAAGAGGTTACCAGAAGATGTAAACGGAAATCCAATCTTCAACAAGATTCGCGAAGTCGCCGTGGATTCCTCCACTTTAACAGCCTCTGAATACCAATCAACCATTTGCGCTACCAATCCCTGCATCCTGAAGATATCCCAAAAGCCTTCCCTAGCATCAATGCCGATGGAAGTGGATCTGTGTGAACCGGAATTTCCCAGCAACCCCGACCTAATATGTCCTCCTACTCCGTGCATAAGAACAGGAAGCTGTTCTCCAGAAATCCCATACCGAACACCCTCAACCCTTCCAGTGCGCGTCCCGTATTGCCTACCTCGATGACGTTATCGCCTGTCCTCCGAAACCCCCTTCCCCTTCGGATGACACCATGACTTTCCACCGCCCTTCCCCGGACTAATCAGCAGCCATTCACCATATGTTCTACTCGTCTCTGGATCGGTTTTGTATTCCTACCTTCAGGTAAACCCGTAGTGTTGTATATTAGTGCATGTTATAGGTTAAGATTTACGTTTTTTTAATTTCAGATGGTATTAACCAATTTTACTTACGCCGATCACCACGACCATGACTACAAGACTATCATGACACCCTTATTGATTAGGGACCTGAAGGAAATGGGTTATTGTAAATTCTATTTTGACATGTAAACTAGACATATGTATTATTTATCTGCGGTTGCCATGGAGACAAGGCAAATCGTGGGGTGTAAATTCGTTGTTATATTACTAGTTTGGGGTCGAAATTCTGAGACACCTCTGGAGCACCTGCGGTACTCCAGAGTGTCCTCCGCATTCCTCCTCCTCTTCTTTTGTCGCCCTGTTCAAGTGAGTACTGACCAGGGACAACTTGGAAAAGAGTGAGGAGGAAGAGAGCAGAGGACGCTCTATTTTGTATATCTAAGGGACTCCGGTTGACCAAAGGACAGTCTGTGCCCAGAAGTCAACCCGAGCCCTTCACTTTTAATAAACCCTCCTTTTCAAACAGAACCTCCTACAGTTCCCTTCACTTCCCCAGTCTCTTGCCCTCCATCATCTCGTCCATCTCCGGAAACCCGAGCTTTCGGTATTCCAGAGCAGAGTTACCCAGCTTGGGGGACGGGAATTCCGCTTGGAAACGGAAGGGCAAAGCCCGAAGAACAAATAAGACCCTAACAGTTTCTGCTATTTGAACATATTAATTACATTTATATTTTATACGTAATACTAGCTTGGCTACCCGGCTTCGCCCGGGGGTTCTGTGGTATTATTTCACATAGCAAATCGGAATTGCCTCCCGCATAACTAATAGCTCTCCTGTGAAGCCAACAGCGCTCCCGTCCACTCTATAGCGCTCCCGTCAAATCTACAACTCTCCCGTCATACCTACACCTCTCCTATCAAAACCCACAACCTTCCCGTTAAACTTTCAACTCTCGCGTCAAACCCTTCCGGGAAATCTTCAACTCTCCCTTCATACCTATACCGCTGCCATCATCAAACCCACAACCCTCCCGTTAAGCCTACAACCTTCCCGTGAATCCTGCAATTCTGCCGTCAAACCTACAACACTCCCAACAAACCTGTAGCTCTCTCGTCGAAGTTTTAGATATTCTATAGAGCATACAGCTTTCAATTAGACTTTAGCTCTCCCTTCAAACCTGTATTTTTCCCGTATAATGTACCGTTTAATCTGCCGTCAAATCGATAGCTCTCTCGTCCAGCCGATCGCTTTCATGTCATCTTTAGCTCTCCTGTGAAATACCAGCACCCCCGCTCCCCCCATAGGTCTCCCATCAAACCTATAGCTCTTCCGATAAATCTCAAGTTCTCCAGTGGTAGCAACAGCTCACCTAAGATCCTAACATGGTTATGATCAATTTTTGCAAAAATTTTCACTGTACAGCCTCAATCATACTGTTGCAGAAAGATAAAAATATTTACAACTATATGCAAAACATGCTAAAAATTTTCAAAAAGATTATAAAATTTGCATAAATATGCTACACCTTGCAGAAAATTCTCAAAATTTGTATAAATATGCTAAAATTTTTGAAAGTATAATAAAATTAGTAAAAGTGTGCTAAAATTGGCAAACGTTTGCTAAAATTGCCACAAATTGCAAACACACACAAAAATTGCAAAAAAATGCAAAGTTACGGAAATATTTGCAACATTCACAATTTCAAACAACCGTGATACTTTCACAAAAAGGGAATCTATTGGATGACACAGACCAACTTTCTGTTTTATATATTTGAATATAAATATAATATATGGGTAGTATTTGTAACAGATAAAGAATTCTTGGAACATGCGGTACAACAATTCATCCTGAGGAATATTCTCAGTATCAAAAAATTTATATAAGAAATTAAATAAAAAGCTCGTTAAACCAACCCCTAAATTAATCGCCACATTACGAGGAAGAAAAGAATATGGAACAGATTCCCGTAATTTATAACAGGCCGTTGAATTAGGCTTTAAAGTCACCAAAGTTCATAGAATCTTAAAATATTCTCAATCCTGTTGGCTAAAACCATACGTAGACTTTAGGACAGAAAAACGAGTGAAAGCCACTTCAGATGTTCATATAGATTTTTATAAAAAGTGTCTCAATACAATTTAAGGAAAATCAATAGAATCGGTTTTTGCCGGTTTGAAAAATAGGCTAATGCGATCGGTGAAAGCCGTCCACAATTTGACATATTAGTTACATGCTAGTAGATTTACATGAGAAATATAGTAAATCTTGAATAGCATCAATTAAAAACTACTTATATCCAAAATTTAGTGTATACTATATAGTATGGGGCAAAATCCCTATCGCGATCGGTGAAAGCCGTCCACAATTTGACATTTTAGTTATCTACTAGTAGTTTTACATGAGATTTACAGTATATATTGAATCGAATCAATTAAAAACTACTAATATCCAAAATTTAGGATATACTATATAGTATAGGGTGAAATCCCTATTGCGATCGGTGAAAGCCGTCCACAATTTGATGTACTAGTAGATATACATTAGATTTAAAAAGGATATCCATTTGAATTTATTTAAACCTACTGAATATCCAAACTATGCAATATAGTCTAAACTATGGCACAAAATTGCTATTGTGATCGGCGAAAGCCTTCCACAATTTAAGAAAATATTCATATACCAGTGGATATACGTAAGATTATATTCATTCATTATAATGTGCATAAAAGCTACTATATAGAAACAATAGAAATACGGTATATAGTATGATCTATTGCGGTCGTTGATTTGCCTTTCATTGTCCAGTTTTGCTGTAGCTATACTCAAAAAAGACTTTCGTTAGAAAGGGTACTATAAGGAGATTCTTATCTGCAATATTTTGTAAGGACTTTCTTACATTATTGCAGAAAAACTAAATCCAATATGTAATATACAGCCGTCTCTTCTGTAGTATCGTCTATTCCGGAGATCGTCTAGACGAGACGGATCCAGAGATAGACGAGATATCTCAAGGAACAGAGATGATAGACGCTCCAACGATAGAGACAACAGATCATCTTCCAAATCATCATCCAGTCATCATGGAATCTCGTACGGACAAGCTTCTGTGAATTAATTCAGGTCAGGTGACCCACCCTTGCAAATTGCCAACACATTCTACACTATTGCACCACCAGATCAATCCCTAAATGCCTTCGTGCCTGTAATTCCAGCTACAGACCCGTTTCTATCAGCACCAAGTAATAGTGAATCTGAAGATTTGCAAAACTACATCTATAATGTCATGTCTCTTCAAGCAAAGAAGCAAACTGTCTTCATAAAAACTAAGGTAGTAACGAATTCTACCAAGCCAACTCCAGTCATGTCACTTGTAGATACCGGCGCTACACTTTCTCTTTGTCGTAAATCATTCTGGGATTATATAGTCAAGAACTCATCCCTAAGCAACAACGAAAACTGCCTAGCTGGAAACGCTCCACCTGTTTATGGAGTTTCCGGTACAAATGTGAAAGTTTATGGAGCTGTGAATCTCCCAATTCAGTTTGGAGACAGTGATCCAATTTGGATTAGATTGTAGCAGACTTTGAGCTTCCATGTGCTTTAATCTTGGGATGTGACTTCTTCTTTACATGCCCCCCAGACATCAGCTTCTCTAAACGCACCGTTACGTTTATTTGTTCAGCATTACAGCATAAGACCATAACAACCGCTTCAGTTTCACTTCCATTTGTGGGACAATTAACAATCGATCCACCAACTGCAGGAAAATATAATACGGTAGCTACAACCAGCAAATCATTCTCCTCACCAGCAGGAAGTAAACCTCCAAACTTTACGGAAGAAGAATTCAAAAGTCTAAAAATCTGCCCTTCATTACCAACGGAAGAAAAAACAAGACTGACAGAATTTCTGAAAGAAAGAAGACAGAATTTTGCGTTTTCCATTTTTGAAGTTTCCCGCTGCAATATGATGAAGTTGAACCTGTAACTAATTGATCCCGAACCAGTTCAAATTAAGAATATCCGTCGCTCACCGCAAGAGGAACAAATCCTCCAGGAGAAAGTAGATGAGCTTCTGAAAGCTGACATGATCAAGGAAGGAGATTCGGAATACAACAGTCCCATGTTTCTCATACGCAAACCATCAGGAGAATACAGAATATTACAAGATTTTCGCGGTTTGAATCGCAAGCTTAAACGTGTGTTTACAGTACTAAGCTCAATAGATACAATCATCAATTCCATCGCAGGACACACATACATTAGTGGTTTTGACATGGCATCCGGATATTGCTCATTGAAGATAGCGGAACAGTCCCAACACTTGACCGCATTTACTGTCGGATCTAATCAGTATTTTTGGAAAGTGGCATCAATGGGAATTCAATCTGTGCCCAGTGTATTTTCAAAATTACTCATAAAAATTTTGAAACCAGTTGTGAAAGCTCTAAAGCCGGAAATACTTTCATAAGTCTCCCCAGCGTTTATTATAGATGGTGTAGGTTGCCTTGGAAACGGGTGATTGCATGCATTTAATGGCTAGTCGGGTGACACTACTGAGTTCCTACTCCATAGTCTATTCGGGGTGGTGAGCCAAAAACGTTAAGGTTGGCTGTCGCAACCTGACCTGAGTGAAGCGAAATGAGGCCAGAGGACTTAGGTCAGGAGGTTCCGCTAAATGCCCGGTCAATGGAAATATAGAATTGGGAACACATAGCCGCCGGAGCCTACGCTAATCTGTGAAGGAACTCTGTACCCTTTGAAATACTGAACCCTTTGAAGCAACGCTGAACCCTTTGAAGCAACGTTGAACCCTTTGAAGCAACGCTCAAATCTGTGAAGGAACTCTGAACACTGTGAAGCAACGCTAAACCCTGTGAAGCAACGCTGAACCCTTTCAAGCAACACTGAACCCTTTGAAGCAACACTGAACCCTTTGAAGCAACACTGAACCCTTTGAAGCAACGCTGAACCCTTGGAAGCAACGCTGAACGCTGTGAAGCAGCGCCGTACCTTAAGTAGAAACGCTGAACCCCCTCAATTGACACTGCACCCTGTAAAGCGAAACTGAACCATTAGAAGAAACGCTGAACCCTATGAAGCAACGCTGAACCCACTGAAGCAACGCTGAGCTATTCAAAGCCACTGTGAATCCTGTAAAGCTAGGCTGGACCCTGTTAAGCAACGCTGAACTTTGTGAAGCAACGCTGAACCCTGTGAAGCAACGCTGAACCCTTTGAAGCAACGGTGAACCCTGTGAAGCAAAGATGAACCCTGTGAAGCAACGCAGAACCCTTTGATGCAACGCTAAAATCTCTGAAGGAACTCTGTACCCATTGAAGCAACGCTGAACCCTTTGAAGCAACGCTGAACCCTTGGAAGCAACACTGAACCCTTTGAAGCAACGCTGAACCCTTGGAAGCAACGCTGAACCCTTTGAAGCAACGCTAAAATATGTGAAGGAACTCTGAACACTGTGAAGCAACGCTAAACCCTGTGAAGCAATGATGAACGCTGTGAAGCAACTCTGAACCCTGTGAAGCAACGCTGAACCCTTTGAGGCAACGAATTTCTGCCCTGCAGTATCTTAGTTACTGGTTCTTTGAGCCGTAAATAATTGCAGGTACAAATATAAAGTTAGCATGGGGGACCGTCAGCCGTCACAAGCATATGCCGTTGCCGGAGCAGGGGACGAGGACCCCGTCCCCCATGCTGCTCCACCCTACCTAGCTAGTTTTTTTCAATAATATCAAAAACCAATATACGACAATCATTTGCATCTTAAGGTAGTGCCTCTTTTTATGCATGGAAAATGATCTTTTTAGAACTCGGTAATCTGATGACTTTTGTATGTATGCGTAAGTATCGTCAATCACAAGGATTACGTTTTCCATATTGTGTTCCGATAGAAAAAGTCCCTTCGCCAAGGCTGTATTGTATTTCACACTTTCTGGTCTAGGATGTGCCCCATATCCCATCAATCTCGACCAACGAATCTCGCCATCAATGCATTTCTGGCGGTCTTGATATCCGTGCTCACCTTACTTTTCGAGGAATAACCGAAGATAGCTTTCAATACCTCCACCGAAACTCCTTGTCTTAACTTAAAAAGTAGCAGCATCACGCAGTGTGGGTGGCATACTCGTTTTCCGTCTTTGTAGGTCTTCGTTAATTCCACAAGAGTCTGGAAGTCTTCTTTTCCTACTCCGATTATTGTTTTAAAGTCTTCATCTGATTTTTGCATCATGTACTCGAAAAACTCGAGTTCGTTTCCCATTGATCTTTGTTCGGATATCCATCTTGTTATTTCACGGGCAGTGAATAGATTTTTCTTCATTCGCGTTTGCATTCTGTTTAGGTAAACTAATACCGATCTTTTAAATCGTGGTTTATCGTTTCGCACGTGTTTTGCACACACCTTTTCTCCTGGTTGAAGAAAAAATCCTGTAACTTGGTAAAACGAGACACATTCAACAAATGTTACAAGGTGCCTTGGTTTAGTAGCTCGGCATATGCTGCATCTATTTGATTTCATTACCGTTTCAAGTTTCAGTCTAATGCTTGCGTCTTCCTCACTTTCTTCTGTTGATGAACTAGAAGAGTTGCTAGCATCTGGCGGAGATTCGTTTGAACTACTCGAAGAATCATCACTGGAATATGGTATCTTCTGAGCCTTGGGACCCTTGTTAGAGCTGTCTGAGTCTGACGGAGTATGCGCTCGTTTCTCAGTCGTGGTTTCTTTTAAACAACTGGAACTCTTTTGAAGAGCACCTTTACAACCTGATATAGATGATTTCTTCTGATTTCCACCATGGTTTCTGCTGGGGCCTGGCAGCTCCTCTTGGTAAGTGAGGTTTCTTCGGGCATCACACGATGGTTTCTTGCTATGGATATCATCGGCTTGAGATGATTTCTCCCTATTTTTTCCGCCTTTCCTGGGTGTTTCTTTGCGTCTGTTGAGCTCCATAATGCATCGAGTGCATAGCTTTAGTGAATCCCCTTCTGTTAGCTTCAAAGCTTGTCCTCCAAACAAGCTGTATAATCGCTCATAGTTCGACCACAATTCTTTTGTTATTTGTATAGGTTTGGACCCACAGGTCTTACCTCTTTTCCTACAGTTCTCGCACTGCCCCATATTGATTTCCTATATCCGTAGAATTGTAGTTGTGTTTTAAAAGTTAATAAATAATTTTTCCTTTTTATGTGAAGAGCCCTTAAAAGGGCTGTTGGTTGGTTAGATCTAACTTATCGCGTCAACTTAATGTCACTTGAATGATTTTCGAACTTCTTTCATGCCCGTAAATATATTTTGAATCTAAATGTTGTGCAATTTATTTTTCTATCTTTAACAATTTCCTATATCCGCTAAGTCGTAGTGGTTTTTATAAAAGTTTATAAATAATTGTTCCTTTTTTCTGAAGAGCCCTTAAAAGGGCTTTTGGCTTTTTAGATCTTACTCATCGCATCAACTAAAGATTTTGACTTTGTTAAACTGACCCCCATTGATAGGTTCTGATGTCACTTGAATGATTTTCGAACTTTTATCATGCCCTCAAGAATATTTTGTTTTTATATTCGTGTAATAAAATAATCATTCCCCTATCTTTCGTCCCCCGAGGGTCAGTCTCGGAATGTTACAACTCTAGCCTCCTCCAGTGGGGTTTATTTACGGGACTGGACAGGGTTCCCACTGT
The DNA here is from genome assembly GCA_906901655.1 of Sminthurides aquaticus. Taxonomy (NCBI): domain Eukaryota; kingdom Metazoa; phylum Arthropoda; class Collembola; order Symphypleona; family Sminthurididae; genus Sminthurides; species Sminthurides aquaticus. The sequence goes on from CAJQTT010000001.1 coordinate 4,870,928, forward strand.
CCACTAGACTCGTCAGCAACTATGTTGGTTTGCTTCATGCAATGGGGGCCTTCTGCCAATGGTTTAACACCGTTGCCCAGGACACAGGACGTGGACCTATCCCCCCTGGTGTCCCATAAATGATCCTACCTAGCTACAACTCCTTATCCCGTTCCCTCTGCAGTGTCCTTCAGACGCCGTGTACCGTTTCGACTACGCATAACGCGCTTACTACTCCAGGATTGGCCGTTGGATTGCAGAAGGTCCGGGAATTAGATTCAGGAGCCCTTCGTTGTGTTTCCCCTCCTTGCAGAGGGCTTACCCCGCCGCTCAGCCAGTGGTAATCCAGCCGCCAGGACATGCCTCTTGGTTTGCCAGCTGAGTTTTGGGACAACGGTCTAAAGATAAATATCGCCCCTTCCATCACCACTTCCCCGTCATCTCAACTGCAGCCAGCTGACGACTGACAACTACTCCTCCATCCTTACTGACTGCAGTGAGAGAAGGGAGCTTCAATAGAACCTCCTCCTACTGCAGTCAGCTGAAGAATCCCCATTTTTTCACATTATTATTTGAATATTAAAATACTGATAATCACGAATAAATAACATAAAAATTTTTTTATATTAAAACGTAAAACTTATATTAAACCTTGCATATTTTAATTGATGCAACATAGTCAATTCTTGTTGCACTATATTAAAGTTTTTCTGTCGTATACATAAACTGAATAGTCATGAGATTTCTGGTCTTGGGCTTACGTACAATACATTTACAAATCAAAATCAATATGAATAAAAGACTCATTTTCTATGTCACAAGTAAATAAAATATCTGTTGAACACATTTTTAAATGTTTATTCACGAACGCATAAAACGAGCTGCATTATTTAAATATATTTGTTTCTGTTCCATATCTTTTCATGTTATTAAGTTTAGTCATATCAACTATTATCGTATCGCCTCTTACTTTTGGTTTATGTAAATAATTGCAAACAAGACCGTTTTCATTTCGTCCTTTGACTTTCATTGGTATTCACAATTATCGTTTTTGAGTTAATTTGTAAAACCAATCAACGTTTCTTTTGTAGGGAATCATGCACAGAAACATATATTGGAATTCTTTATGCATTCTATACTTTTATCAGATGGAGATATTGAGCGAAATTATCTTGTTTTAAATTGCACAATGTCAGCTCAATGAGCGAGAAAAAATCCTACCCGCTTGTCTTATTTTCAATGCTAATGATAATCAACTAACTCTAATCATTTGTACGATGCTATTCATTTAATTATAGGAACTTCTATCTTAGTTAATATAAACTATGAATAATCGAAATAAAATTACAAGTAACGTTTTAGTAAAAATTATATTTTATTAGGACACAATATTTATATTTATTTAAAGATATTATAACAATTTAGTTTTAACAATGGGGGGTCAGTTTAACAAAGTCAGGGTAAAATCTTTAGTTGATGCGATGAGTAAGATCTAAAAAGCCAAAAGCCCTTTTAAGGGCTCTTCAGAAAAAAGGAACAATTATTTATAAACTTTTATAAAAACCACTACAACTTAGCGGATATAGGAAATTGTTAAAGATAGAAAAATAAATTGCACAACATTTAGATTCAAAATATATTTACGGGCATAAAAGAAGTTCGAAAATCATTCAAGTGACATTAAGTTGACGCGATAAGTTAGATCTAACCAACCAACAGCCCTTTTAAGGGCTCTTCACATAAAAAGGAAAAATTATTTATTAACTTTTAAAACACAACTACAATTCTACGGATATAGGAAATCAATATGGGGCAGTGCGAGAACTGTAGGAAAAGAGGTAAGACCTGTGGGTCCAAACCTATACAAATAACAAAAGAATTGTGGTCGAACTATGAGCGATTATACAGCTTGTTTGGAGGACAAGCTTTGAAGCTAACAGAAGGGGATTCACTAAAGCTATGCACTCGATGCATTATGGAGCTCAACAGACGCAAAGAAACACCCAGGAAAGGCGGAAAAAATAGGGAGAAATCATCTCAAGCCGATGATATCCATAGCAAGAAACCATCGTGTGATGCCCGAAGAAACCTCACTTACCAAGAGGAGCTGCCAGGCCCCAGCAGAAACCATGGTGGAAATCAGAAGAAATCATCTATATCAGGTTGTAAAGGTGCTCTTCAAAAGAGTTCCAGTTGTTTAAAAGAAACCACGACTGAGAAACGAGCGCATACTCCGTCAGACTCAGACAGCTCTAACAAGGGTCCCAAGGCTCAGAAGATACCATATTCCAGTGATGATTCTTCGAGTAGTTCAAACGAATCTCCGCCAGATGCTAGCAACTCTTCTAGTTCATCAACAGAAGAAAGTGAGGAAGACGCAAGCATTAGACTGAAACTTGAAACGGTAATGAAATCAAATAGATGCAGCATATGCCGAGCTACTAAACCAAGGCACCTTGTAACATTTGTTGAATGTGTCTCGTTTTACCAAGTTACAGGATTTTTTCTTCAACCAGGAGAAAAGGTGTGTGCAAAACACGTGCGAAACGATAAACCACGATTTAAAAGATCGGTATTAGTTTACCTAAACAGAATGCAAACGCGAATGAAGAAAAATCTATTCACTGCCCGTGAAATAACAAGATGGATATCCGAACAAAGATCAATGGGAAACGAACTCGAGTTTTTCGAGTACATGATGCAAAAATCAGATGAAGACTTTAAAACAATAATCGGAGTAGGAATAGAAGACTTCCAGACTCTTGTGGAATTAACGAAGACCTACAAAGACGGAAAACGAGTATGCCACCCACACTGCGTGATGCTGCTACTTTTTAAGTTAAGACAAGGAGTTTCGGTGGAGGTATTGAAAGCTATCTTCGGTTATACCTCGAAAAGTAAGGTGAGCACGGATATCAAGACCGCCAGAAATGCATTGATGGCGAGATTCGTACCGCTTCATCTGGGATATGGGGCACATCCTAGACCAGAAAGTGTGAAATACAATACAGCCTTGGCGAAGGGACTTTTTCTCACTCACACTCACAACTAAGGACTGACATCAGACCCGAATTGTGAATGTGGAGAAGAGGAGAATGCAGCTCATGTTATCACTTACTGCCCGCTCCACGCTCTGGTCCGACTTCTCTACCTCGGTGAGGTGAGAATAGACCTCAGCAAACTTAAGGATCTCGACCACAAACGCGTGCTGTGTTTCTTCATGGCAGCAGGCTTATGGGATCGGATCCAAAAGAAAAATGATGCGCAAGCATCGTTGTAAACTTGAGGGCAGTCCGAAATCTGTGGCTACATCGGCGCTTGTTGGCAACAATGAGCACCTCCTTTACATTTTAATTCTTTGATTCTTGGCCATATATTACCCAAAAGTGATGAGTTGCAAAAACCGTCTGAAGTCGCCGCTGAAGCTACCTCTGTAACTAACTAGCTGGACCGAGTAATAGTAGTCGAGATTACTGCCATACCATGGCCCTGGCTCGTATTCATATGTACCCGTTCCTAGCTGTGTACACCATTCTGCCTCCTGAATTCTTACTTGTTCACCGTGGTTTAAAATTAGGAGGAAACGGCGTTGACGTAGTTTTAGTTAAATTCCGAACTTGACTTTTGATGCGTTTCAGATACTTTGCTAAAGTTTTGTTTCCTTTTCTACGGCCACAGCAGGGTCACAATGAGAATAAGGACGGCCCAATTTTGATGCATTTTAGATAATTTAATGTGACTTTAATTCTTCTTGTGCCTTTTAACTTTTAGGGACAGTATTTTCACTAAATTTGGCCGTCCCAATTCATTATACGCATGTGAAGGTCTCGAGATAAGCTTCCTTAGACTTCGTCTCGGTCCAGCTAAAAACTCCAAAATAGAATTTTTCCTTTTTTACGGCCACAGCATGTTCAGTATGCGAGGATTGGGCCGGCCCAATTTTAAGCATTTTAAATATTTTAGTTCTTTGATTCTTGGCCCTATATTCCCAAAAATTAAAAACTACAAAAGTCAAGACTCCAAAAGTTAACTTTTGGGGCCAGATTGCTCACCAAATTGGGCCGACCCAATTGTTTAATTCGCATCTGAAGGTCTCGAAATAAGCTTCCCTTAGACTCCGTCTCGGTCCAGCTAAAAATTAGGCGAAGCCACCACTGATACAAACTAGGTGGACCGAGTAATGGAATTAAAATTAGGCGAAGCCACCTCTGCAACTAACTAGCTTGACCGAGTTATGGTATAGAGATTATCATTTCACCTTGGTTATAGCTCACCTTGGTAATAAATGCGGTTATAAGTATATACCCGCACATAATTCTGCCGACTAACTCCTTACCTATCCTAAAGCTGATGAAATCCCAGGGGAACTGAACCCAGGTAAGTAGAGAAGTTTAAGTAGGAAGTTAACTGAAACTGAATCTAAAGCAGGGATAGCAGGTTAGGATTAAGGCGGCAAATGGTGATGATAATGATGCTCCCTTTTGGGCTGGTCCAAAATGGAATCAGGGAATGTGAAAGTGCGAGCAACGTCTTTTACCGTTTTATAGTAACACCACCACCCTCTTTATGCGCCTCTTTCCTTTTGGACCGTCCCAAAAGGTAGCATCATTGGAATTAGGGAATGTGAAACTGTGAGGAAAGTCTTTTACCGTTTTATAGTCAACCATCACCCTCTTTATATACCTCTTTCCTTTTGGACCGTCCCAAAAGGGAGCATAAATGGAATTACGGAATGTGAGAGTGCGAGGAAAGTCTCTTACCGATTTATAGTCACCCATCACCCACTTAATGCTACTCTTTCTTTTGGACCGTCCGAAAGGGAGCATAAATGGCATTACGGAATGTGAAATCGCGAGGAAAGTTTCTCACCGTTTTATAGTCACCTATCACCCTCTTAACGCTACTTTTTAGCTGGACCGAGACGAATTCTAAGGGAAGCTTATGTAGAGCCGGTCAAATGTTTCATCTTTCCTTTTGGACCAGCCCAAAATGGCACATTTATCGCTCCGAAAACTTAAGAGGAAAAAGGTGTGAAAGAACGAGTTTCACATTTCCTCATCTACCCTCTAATTCCATTTATGCTACCTCTTGGGCTGGTCCAAAAGGAAAGTGGCACATTAAGAGGGTCATGGGTGACTATAAAAGGGTAAAATTTTCCTCGCACTTTCACATTCCCTAATTCCATTTATGCTCCTTTTCGGGCTGGTCCAAAAGGAAAGTGGCACATTAAGAGTGTGATGGGTTACTATAAAAGGGTAAAACTTTCCTCGCACTTTCACATTCCCTAATTCCATTTATGCTCCCTTTTGGGTTAGTCCAAAAGAAAAGTGGCACATTAAGAGGGTGATGGGTGACTATACAAGGATAAAACTTTCCTCGCACTTTCACATTCCCTAATTCCATTTATGCTCCCTTTTGGGCTGGTCCAAAAGGAAAGTGGCACATTAAGAGGTGATGGGTGACTATAAAAGGGAAAAACTTTCCTCGCACTTTCACATTCCCTAATTCCTTTTATGCTCCCTTTTGGGCTGGTCCAAAAGGAAAGTGGCACATTTAGAGGACGCGTATGCACCAGATTTGGTTATCAAATGGTTCACTAATTTTTACAAAAAAATGTTAATCCTGTCCATGCTTTCTTTGATAAGTGTTAACTGCAGTAATGTAAAATAGTATTATTGATCGATACCTTCATTTAATTTCCATTACTCGGTCCAGCTAGTTAGTTACAGTGGTGGCTTCGCCTAATTTTTAGCTGGACCGAGACGAAGTCTCAGGGAAGCTTATGTAGTGGCGGCGAAATGCCCGCAAGTACTTTTGGATCAGCCCAAAATGGGACATTTGATCCCAGAAACTTAAGAGGAAAAAGGTGTGAATGACACAGTTTCACGATATTACTTTCACATTTAGTATTTCCTTAAATGTACCATTTCGGGCTGATCCAAAAGTACATGTGGGCACTACGAGGCTGATCGTGTGACTATAAAACGGTAAATCTAGGCTTTCCTCTTGCTTTCACATCGTTTTGCGTTTCCTTTTACTTTCACATTTAGTAATTCCTTTAATGTGACATCTTGGGCTGATCCAAAAGTACATGCGGGCATAAAGAGCCTGATCGTGTGACTATAAAACGGTAAATCTAGGCTTTCCAATATTCACACCGTTTTACGTTTACTTTTACTTCCACAGTTAGTAATTCCTTTAATGTGCCATTTTGGGCTGATCCAAAAGTACATGTGGGCATAAAGAGGCTGATCGTGAGACTATAAAACGGTAAATCTAGGCTTTCCTCTTGCTTTCCAATATTCACACCTCTTTTGGTTTCCTTTAACTTTCACATTTAGTAATTCCTTTAATGTGCGAATGGTTGTTTTACCTTGGTAATCTTATATATAAAACAGAAAGTTTGTCTGTGTCTTTCCCTTTTTACTTTCACGGTTTTCCACTTTCATTCGGAGGGGGCCTAATGGTTTGAGTATATATAAGTTTGACTATCGGTTTAACTTTAGGTTTGTCTATAGGTTTGAGCTATTGGTTCGGCTTAAGAGCTATACGTTTGACCAGAGAGCTTTACTTTTGGCGGGACAGCCATACGTTTAACGGGATAGCTTTACGTTTGACGAGAGAGCTATATGTTTCGCGGGAGTGTCAATATTTCAATCAATATTTACTCAAATCTATAGTTCTATTCTGAATCCTTTAGTTTATAGTACAAGATTCAGTGGATAGGTTACACGGGAGAGCCATATGTTTCACACCATAGGCAACATGTTCGACGGAAGAGCTATTGGTTCTACGAGAGAGCCATTGGTTCTACGGGAGAGCCATTGGTCCTACGGGAGAGCCATTGATTCTACGGGAGTATTAAACGATTGACAGGAGAGGCAAAGATTCGACGGGAGAGCTGAACATTCTACCAGAGATATAAACATTCTACGGGAGAGCTAAACATTCTACGGGAGACCTAAAGAATTGACGGGGGAGCATTCTAACTTTCCACTTTCATCAGGAGGGGGACCTATAAGTTTTACTGTAGGTTTGAGCTATTTGTTCGGCTTAAGAGCTATATGTTTGACCAGAGAGGTGGGAGGTCTAAACATTCTATGGGTGAGCTAAAGATTTGACTGAAGAGGATGCCAGTTTTCGCACCACCCGAACCCCGGGCGAAGCCGGGTAGCCAAGCTAGTCTTATACTATGAATCTCAATGTCTGTCTGTTCATTTTGGAAATCTATGTTTGCATATTTTTGGGCTGACCCAAATGTGATGAGTTGCATGAAGCCAGCTCGACATAAGCTTTCCCTTAGACTTCGTCTCGGTCCAGCTAAAAGTGATCAAATAGTTCCACAAATGATCAAAAAGTCCAATAAAATGATAAAAATCCAAAAAATGGTCAAAAAGTCCAATAAAATGATAAAATCCAAAAAATGGTCAAAAAGTCCAAAAAATAAGCAAAAAGTCCAAAAAGTAATCAAAAATTGGAGCAGGATAGAAGCTATCCCTTTCTGTGTTTCTATTTTTAGCTGGACCGAGACGAAGTCTACGCGCAGCTTATCTCGAGTCCTCCGATTCAATTATGTCCATTTTGGGACGGCCCAAATTTTCCCCCAAAAGTACAAGCCAAAAGGCACAAGAAGAATCAAATATTTAAATTATCTAAAATGAATAAACTTGAGCTGGCCCAAAATGGACATTATGACCCTGCTGTGGCCGTAGAAAAGGACACAAAGTGCATACAAATGAATATGTATTAAATAATACAAAATATTTAAATTCTCTAAAATGAATAAACTTGGGCCGGCCCAAAATGGACATACTGACCCTTATGTGGCCGTAGAAAAGGGCACAAAATGCATACAAATGAATTTGTTTTAAATAATACAAAATATTTAAATTTTCTAAAATGAATAAACTTGGGCCGGCCCGAAATGGACATTATGACCCTGCTGTGGCCGTAGAAAAGGACACAAAGTGCATTCAAATGAATATGTATTAAATAATACAAAATATTTAAATTCTCTTAAATGAATAAACTTGGGCCGGCCCGAAATGGACATTCTGACCCTGCTGTGGCCATAGAGAAGGAGACGAAACTTTTGTGAATAATTTCAAACCTTTTAAATATTTAAAATATGAAACTTTTGCATTTAACTTAAAATCTTAGGTTAGGATTAAGGAGGAAGAATGGTCTGCGTAGCGAGAAACGGGTACAGCAAGGGCCAAGGGAAGGCAGTTCTCAGCTACCATTACACGGTCCAGCTCGTTAGTTACAGAGGTGGCTTCGCCTAATTTTTTACTATCACTTTCTCGGTCTAAGAAAAAGCTTATGTGAAGCCGTCCATGCTAATCAAAATCATTTCAATGATCCAAAATATTTGCTGATGCTTTGATACTTAATCGCGAATGAATCCGTGACGCGGGTGGGAAACACATGAGAAATTAGAGAACTTCTAGAGGTTTGACTAACGGTGCGGCTAATTGTTTTTTTTCGGTCAGCGGAGAAAGTAACTCTCACTTTAAAACTAGCTGGAGACCATTGATTCACATTGCGTGAGTCTAAATACTTGAGAAGAAAAGCTTGCGACTCTGTATTTTTGGTAGCAGCTAAACGGTGTAGTTGGGTTTTACTCCAGTTCTTACGCTGCTCGTTGTTCATAAAGAACGGATCTTTTTCGCTAAAACGACCCATGCTGACCAAATAATAATCTACGGGTAGCAATTAAACAACTTTACATTACTTACTGCATAATGACCCCAATATTCACCAGACAAAGTTTCAATGCGAACAACAGATTTACCTACTTTTTCGGCGTAAGACAAATTCACACTTCGCATTAATACCTTATCTCCAGGATTGAATTTAATTTGAGACCTATTTTTATTAAAGATTTCAACACTACGCCCTGCGGAATTCTCAGCCTTCGACTGAACTTAATTATGTACACGAGCTAATCTGCCCTCCCGCACGTCAACTGTTGCGATCCTGCTTAAATGTACCCTTAACTTCACGTCCAAGGCCGTCCGCATTTCCCCACCGTAATTTACATACGCCGGTGAGAATTCGGTAGCGTCATTAGCTACAGAGTTGAGTGCAAATTGAATTTCGCCTAAGTGTCTTTCCCAATCTTTGCATTCTGATATAGAAGATATAATTCTTTCTTTAATTGTTCTGCAATACCGTTCTGTAGGATTTGATCTAGGATGTAATACTGCAATATGGAATAGTTCAATCCCTAATTCCTTACACCACTGTGATAATTGCTTAGAATGAAAGATTGAAGCATTATCTAACACTACTCTTAAAGGAAATCTAAATCGAAGAAATATGCACCATAAACAATCTATAACTGACTTAGCATTCGCTCTTTTAACCCCGAACAATTCTACCCATTTTGAACATGAATCAACGACAACAAAGAGATATTTATTTCCTTTCACCCCTGTAGTGTACGGCCCCATGAAGTCGGTCGTTAACGAAGTCCATATTTCCCCTACTTCATGCGATACTCCTAATCCCAGGTTTAGAATACAAGCTGACTGATTGACATATTTTACAATTTTTAACAAATCTAACGACATCTCTACGCATCTTGCACCAATAAAATCTTTCTTCTAGTCTGAGAAACGTTTTGCAAACCCCCATATGTCCTGAAAAACTAGTACTTTGAAAATACTCCATTAAGACTATCTTTTTTGACTCTGGCGCCCACATTTTCCAGTAAATACTTGATTCTTCCCAAGGTCTACCTAACGGTCCAACATGCTTATACAAACAACCATTACTTGAAACATGACTTTCTCTAGCTAATCTTTTGATATAAGGATCTTCAATTGTCTCCGAATCGACCAAGAAATCGCGTATTTGTATTAATAAAGCATCTTTCCTCTAACAATCAATCAATTCCTGCCTATCGAATATTAGCCCAAACCCGGAAGCGTCTATCGCCATTACTTCCTCAAACTGTCGCGAGAGGGCGTCAGCTACTACCTGTTCAACACCCCTCCTGTAAATGATTTCATAATCATACCCTTGAAGCTCAATTAATCACCTTGCCAATCTACCTTTAGGATTCTTGATATTTTGCATGAATTTTAATGACTGATGATCTGATTCTATTGTAAACCTTGCATTCTCAATATATCCGTTGAACTTCCTAATTGCATGGACTATGGAGTACACCTCTAACTCACGTACGGAATAGTTTTTTTGATGTGAATCTAATGATGTTGAAATAAAGCAAACTGGGACTCTTTTCCCGTCTATAATCTGCTCCAGACATGCTCCTATACCCAAAGTTGAGGCATCGCAGGCTAAAATAAATGGTTTATCGAAATCTGGCAGCGTTAAACTAGTTAATTCGTTCAAACCGCAACGTAGTCGATCGAATGAAAGCTGACAAGCATCATCCCAAATAAAACTAACACTTTTTGAAAGAAGATGATACAGAGGAGCAGCAAGTTTCTCGAAATGACCGAAGAAATTATTGTAGTAATTGACCATACCCAGGAATCTTTCGACCTGCTTTACAGTTTTTGGAATAGGAAAAGAAGCTAAAGCCTGGAATTTGTCGGGGTGGGGTTTGTACTCCCCGTTCTGGATCACATAGCCCAGAAAATCTATCTTGAATGTACAAAATTGGCCTTTTTCTGGATTCATCGTGAAGCCGGCGTTCTGCAGAGCCTGGAGGACTAATTCGAGATGTACCATATGCTCGTCTAACGTTTTTGAATACACTAATACGTCGTCGATGAAAGCAAAACAAAACTTAAAGAGATAGTCCTTGAGTGCTAAATTCATCGCTCTTTGAAACGACGCTCCTGCTGCTGCTAACCCGAAACACATTCTCTTGTATCGATAAAGATTATCCGGAGCCTGAAATGCTGTTTTATCTCTATCTTCTTCCGCCACCTCTAACTGATTATAACCTTTACTCATGTCTACCGAACTATATACTTTACCTGCAGATAGCGCTTCTAGCTAATCATCCACGCGACACATCGGCATGAGGTCAGGCAAGGTCATTTTGTTTAACGTTCTAAAATCTTGACACTGGCGCCATTTTCCGTTTTTCTTTGGAACGATTACTGTCGGACTACACCACGGACCTATCAAGTCATAATCTTTAATTTCTTGCACTAGCGACTGGAAGATAGCTCTCTTAGCGGGTGTCATAGGTGAGGGGTACATGCTATTGGTGAGGCGTGTCCAGTATCGATTCGATGAACAAGGTTACACAGCCCTGGACGAGGAGTGAACATAGTACTAAAGCTTTGGAGGATAGAAATTAATTTTGATTTATGAATATCGTTGAGATGCGACAAGTTTAAATTTGACATCATTGAAAGAAAAGGGTCACCTACGTCTACTAAGCTGCATTCTTGTGAAAATGAAATATGACACTCCCTCTAGCTGCGACTTATTAGTACTGGTATTTTGTACAGTACTCAGTACTTCCGCAACTCCCCGTGAAGTAGATGGCGCATCTTCATCTGCATTTATAGATGGCCTAGATAGTATGCCCTGAGATGAATTCCCTACATTATGCTTTACCATCTGAAGTTGCCCGCAGAAATCACTAGTGGTTTCACGCGAGAAGGTAGACACGTTACCATGTTCTTTTACCGGTGGCATACCCGCTCTGTCTAGGTTTATATTGCTTTCCTGGAGAACACAGGCTTTCGCCTCAACAGCTTTGCGTCTCACACCTTCAAACCAACTAGCATCTAATATCTCAGGAAATTCTAAGGGTGAATCAAATGGAATAACCTCCTGCAGAGATGAGCCAATAGTCCAGCCTCCTTCAGCAATATGTACGATAATGCCCGATAATCTAAGGAAATCCCGCCCAAGTAGTATTGGCCGCATCAATTGTTCCAAGAGAAAGAAAGAAATTTTCAGCGTTTTACCTTTATATGAAACAGTTAATATAACTTGACCTTTCGCCCAACACTTGCCCGCTGTGCACGTCATCTCCTTCTCTACTTCATTTATTTTTAACCCTCACGCTTTGACTAACTGAATGTATTTCTTACCTAAAATGGATATCCCACTTCCTGAATCTAACAAACTTGTACATTTAACGGTTAAAACCCTAACTTCTATAAGTGGCTCTCTCTGACCTTTACACACCACAGCACATTCTACTCCGTGAGGTTTCTCTTCACTCGACTCACTCCTCACTGCTGAGACGAGGGCTTCACGTTTCCCGAAGTTCCGGTTTGATCCCCAAAAGAATCCCTTGGTTCTCCTCTGTAACGCTCCTGTTGTACTGCTCCTTGCTCCTGCATAATTGGTTCACTCTTAAGATTCACCTGCGCAGCAGCGCTGAGTACAGGTGAGTGTTGTATGTAACCGTGCTCTCTGGGGGGATATGTACCACTCCTTGGATACATGGGTATTCCGAAAGCCTGATTATTAGTTTTACTTGGATCAAATTCCCCGCCTTGCTGAACATTCCTTTCTGAGCGATATGCACCACCTGCCTGTTGCTCCCTCGGAGCACAGTGACTGAAACTTTCTCCTCTACTATCTCCGACATTCCCTACCATACGAGTGCCTTGCTGTTGCTCCCTCGGAGCAGACTGAATGAAACTTTCTGCAACATTTCCTACCATACGAGTACCGTGCATACCAGTACCTTCCCAATTACGTGGTGTAGAACTATAAATAGGTACGTCATTCTGACGCCAAGGACCATTATTGAACTTTTTGCTGTTATCATATCCAGGTTTTGTAAATTTACTGCCTCGCTCACCATTTTGTGGAACTTGAAAGCAAAAGTTTTGTTGAGGTGAGCGCTCACGGTAAAATTGATATGGGTTGAACGAAGATTCACAAATATCAAATGATCCCACAGTACTGGATCTCTGCTGCTCCGTATACGGCACTTAATACGACAAACTTGGTTCAATACTGCTCTCTTGGTTCGGAATACGATACTTTCTATCTCTTGAAATTGATGCTTGTGCATCGTATGCTTGCTCTAACAATTCCCTCACTGTACGAAACCATCTACCATTAGCCATCATCTAAAGTCTGTATGCCGGATGCATATTCACTAAGATACGCTCTACTCTAGTTGCCTGAGGCGTTGCCGGATCCATTCTCTCGAAAGAGTCATCTATAATGTGAATGAACTTAGTCAAAGGCTCATGTGGCCCCTGAAACCTATCTTCAATCTTCCGCCTAATCTGCCGAGTATATCCCACAGACTGAAACTCCCACCTAAAATGAAACTTAAAGAACTCCCACGTATTGAATTGCCCAGTTATTTTTCTGTACCACAGGTAAGCATCATCTGTCAAAGCTAATGGAATCACCTGTCTTAACATTTCCTGTACCGTATAACCCACGGCCATCCTATACTTATCGAGAGCAATTAAGAAATCATATGGCGTCTGCCTTTCGTGTGAAGCTGTATAAGTTGGAATACGTATGTCGCTAGTTTTTAAATGATTAGTTCTAGGAACTACCCCATCTTGTTCGCGCCCTACATACCGTATACCATACAATCGCCAACTCGCAATTCCGGGTTCACCTACACACATTGCATTTTCTCTATCAACCCCTCTATCTCTTACTACAGCAAAAGGATTTCTCGGCCCCTCAGCAATTACTGGGCGATTTTCTGGTTGATTGGGAACTTCTTCACGCATCGGGTCACGTTGACGGCGATACTCATTTAAGACCAGATCTCGATTAGCTCTGTTCAGAGAAGTTCCAACGTAATCCAACCGAGTAATCAAAGGTGCGATAATTTCGCGCAATGCAACGACGGTTGCGTTATCTGGGTTTTGCCTCGCGCTATTTGGGATTGACTCGCATTCGAAATTCGCTGAGACATTGGCATCATTCTCTTCTTCTTCTTCCTCATCTTCGATTTGCTCTCGTGCTTCTCTTTGCACTTCTAGCCATGTTTAGTTGAATCAAATTTGAAATAATAATAAAATATAAACGGAACAGAAATTCTTGTATGAAAGTTGAAATTTCACAAAATTTTGAACTATTTGAAATTTAAATCTGAAATTTTGGAAACCGAATTTTACTTTAAATTGAAACGAGAAAGACCCTTCCCGGCCGAGCCCCCACTTGTAAAGCCAAGAGTGTTAATAGTTGGTAGTTTTAGCTATTAGTCCTCTGCTTGGTTATGAGTAGTATAATCTACTAGACCTTTTCAAAGACCTTGTAGTTATATACTAAAATCACGTGAAAGTCGATGCGTGTGTGACGAAGTAGTGGAAGGGAGCTTGGCGTGGAGGAGGGTGAGGGTATCCATACGGGAACGCGTCCCCTATTCATATGTACACGTAATCAAAGCCCGGGTAAGTCCGACCCTCCACCTTCGCATTGTTCCCTTCAGAATGTCTGGTCTGGTTACACCTTTGTTCTCTATCCCGACCAAAGGTCGTTTATTGCACATGCAAGGCGAAATCCCGGGAAAGTCCGGAAATATATGCACCTAGTTACTTGTTTTCTCTTAAAGTATTCCACCGCTTTCTATTGCGCTCGAGGCAGGAATTACCCGTATGCGTGTAACAAGTGAAGAAATTAGTCATATTTAGGCATTAGTGTTGCTCCTAAATGATGCAATACACGAAAATGTTTTTATTTCCAAATAATATCACACAAAATTCGTACCACGCTTAATTTTAGAAATCAAAATTGATATTGTTGCTGTTGCTGCTATCACCAGTCCAAGCAAGAAGCCAACTGTGGGTACAATTAACAAAAATATATCAATACTACGATTATAAAAATGAATTATATAAATTTATCATTGTTAACTGTACCCACCAAACCCTCCAAAAAGTAATATCCCCAAGTCCTTTTCACCGCTTTCAGCACAAGTTGAATCCTTTGTTGTATTTGGAATGTTCTGGTCAGTTTTCCACGGCACAAAGTCAAGTCCATCGATTGTCAGCTGCGGGACGCTGATATAACCTTTAGGTGGTTGAGTCTTTCCACGCTGAAGAGGGGAATTTGGAGACTCGTACATGTCTCCTATGCCCGCTTTGCATTGGGAATAATTGCTGAACGAGTAAAGTGGGACATAGTCTATAGGTACCTCAACTCCAGCTGGTAAACAAACACTTGGACCCTTACTAAAACCGGGAATGGCCTTGTAGAAAATACACTGAGGTATAGCATCACACAGAGTACATTCCAAATCAGGTGGACACGTTAAACCTTGAACTAATGAATAAATCCGTTAACTCAATACTAGGAGAGCAGATCAGACGTACTAAACTCAATTACCTGCAGCTTCCTTAATCCGTCGAACAATTCCAAACTCAATAGTTTTGTTTGTATTATGTGTAGACGAGGCGTGTGGGTTTGAATATTCAACGGCGTTCGCGGATCCGAGGATCAAAACACAATAAAGGAGTGACTCATACATAATGAAATTTTGTTACTCGGAGCTATTGAGATAACCTTCACCTCATGAACTCAGCAATGTGAGTGATAATAGTGAGGCAAACGTTTTAGATCACTTTGAAATAGTCATACATGGCATCTTTAACACTTGTCAAATCTCGTATAGTCATATACAATTGATCAACCAAAACGTATTTACGTGGAGATGCCCAGTTTGATGTTAAGCCTCGATCATTGAACATGGAGGAAGAAGATATAAGACGTGCTTATTTAGATCCCCAGAGGGGCTATTCGGGAATTCATTCGTTTGCACAACAGATCCGCGTTGATGAACGTTTTATTAGAGAAGCTATCCAATCTCTTCCAGAATATTTCAGATTCTTTCCGAGGCGCGTGCGGTTTCCACGAGTGAAAACGGTAGCTCTTCACGTAGACGAGGTTTGGCAGGCCGATTTATTAGTTTTGAATACTTATGCACGATGGAATGACGGTTTCACATGTATTCTGACATGCATCGATTCTGCTTCAAAGTATGCTTTTGTAAAACCCTTAAAAACAAAAGCTGGAATAGAGGTTGCTGTAAAACTTTTACAAATATTTGAAGAGTCAGGACGGTTTCCAACAAAACTATTCACAGACACAGGTAAATTAAAATCAACACTGTAAATCCCATGAATAGTAAATTAGCGACTAACTCTGGAATTTCATTACAGGAAAGGAATTCAAAAATAAACAAATCTCAGATTTGCTGAGAAAGTATGACATTTTATACTACAACACACAATCTGATATAAAAGCCTCTATGGTAGAAAGGTATGTAACACGTTGAGAATATAAAAAGAATTTTTAAATTCTCAGAGAGAATTTAAATTTCAGTATTAATTTACCTATTTTCCACAGGTTCAACCGAACTTTAATTGAAACGTTATGGCGACGTGCACATAAAATTGGTTATTTTCGATGGATTGATTACTTTCAAGATGCTACAAGGCAGTATAATTTGACACGGATGAGCCACCCAAAACAGCTATGTTTATTGAGTTTGATGAATCATACTCACACAATCTATGAATTTTATCTTAGCATTCAAGCACGGGACTTATTCCTGATCAAACGACACGTAACGAAGACTACTTATTGTTCCATAAAAAGTTTGATCCAAACGAACCTCGAATTTTGGAAAAGCAAAAATTCTTTGTGAACGATTTAGTGCGAGTTTCTACAATCAGACAAGTGTTTGATAAAAAAAGTCGTGTTAAGTATTCCATGGAAATTTTTCGGGTTAAAACTGTCAAACCGATCGATAATGTGCATGTGTATTATTTGTGCGATTTAAGTGGGGAGGACATTGTAGGTATGTGGTATAAATACGAGTTGGTAAAAGTCGGACACCAAACTCAATAAGAGTCAGTCGTTATCCTGATTAGTATGAAGTGTGTTCTCTCCGCGCTATACACGTGTCTCAAGTGCATCAACCCTAAACGAACGTCCAACACTAAATACGAGTGCACAATATGCAACTGTTTCCTTGTTGGGCATAAAACTATGGACGGTGTAAGTGAACATTGATAACACAACAAAGTTTGTTTTGCTCGGAGTGTTGATGGCATATATCAAAAAAACTGTGTATTACTGCTTTTCAGAAAGCCAGATCAGAAGATTACCCCCCGTGTACTTGTGTTTCCAGAAGTATGCTTACAAAAGTGGATGCAAAGTTTGAGGTTAGCCTATTAAACCAAACGCAATGTTTCATCTAACTCAGTTTTCAAATGATCCTTTTCGTATTCATTTTCAGATTGAAATCAGTGGTGGCGTCAAAGTCTTTAAAGCTGAAAATTCTCTGCATATTCAAAGAGAAGGAATTTTACTGTGTTCATTCCCTATTGAGTTGGGAGATTCTTTGGTCAGAGCGATATCCTGTATTCTAAAGGACCGTTAGCAAAATGGATTCTGAGTTTTACATGTTTCTTTTTTCAAACTACAGCAACAGCTTGTATCCAGAAAACACTGTTACAGATTTTAAAATACAGTTGGAGACGCCACTAGAGTTTAACAAAGCGGATAATTGGAAGTGTGCTTTGACGGAATTGAGTTACATTAATTCTACCAGACTGTTCCCGATTAATCCAGCACATGAATGGCGACTGATTCAAGTGATGACATGGACCGTTGGAAAAGACAAAATCAAAGAGAATGTTGTAATTCACAATTATTATATACAGGGGAATCCGGTACGAATACAAGATTTGATAACCTCTTTTGCTGATAAAAAGTGGCTACGAAATAAAGATAGCAAGTTAGTTGCAGATATATCAATTACTTTTAATGCGTCAGCCTCATTTATAGAACTCAATGACGTTAACTGCAAACTTAAACTCAGTCCAAAAATAGCTAGTATACTCGGATTTGAAAATGCAACGTTTTACGGAAAGAAAATATATATCAGTGAGCATGCACCAAGTTGGTCATCTGGAAATACAACCATGATTGTGTATAGTGACATAGTCTCGCCCTCCATAATGGCAGGAACAAAAGCACCAGTGCTTCGGACTGTGCCGTTAGATACTTCAGTGGGACATGACATGACAGTCAGACATGTGTTCTCGAACCCGTATTTTATTGACGTTGAATCCGATTACGTTACACACTTGACTTTTACTATACGCAACGAGCAGGGGGAGCCTATACTTGTTGATAAAGGTATCCTGACAGCTGTATTGTGCTTCAAGAAGACATTGTAGAATGGATTCTTCGTTAGTTCCATCCGGATTCAGGCAACCACACTTTCACGTTCTGCGGGTAAGTTTTTTCACACTAAAATGAATAGGTTGTATTGAGTTTGAAAACTTATCTATAGACTAGATAGACTAATCTATTGTGATATACAGGCGCCAGCGAGACATCAGAAGGGTCGTGGATTTGGTAGCTTTATCAAAAGCGTAGGTATGTAAGCCAACTCAATTTGGATCGATATTTTGTAAGCTTTGAATTATTCCCAGTTTTGTTTGCTGCGCAGGACGTTTATTTCTTCCAATTTTGAAGAAATTTGGAAAAGCGTTGGCTCCACATGCAGCAAAGTTTGCAATAAATACCAGCATAGACCTTTTGGACGGTGGACAGACATTCCGAGAGAGTCTCCGAAACAGAGGAAGAGAAGCTGTGGATGATATTGAAGAAGAGTACGACCGCCGAACTCAACAAGGGTCGGGAATTATTTCTAGATCCCGTGAAATCAATAACCGGAATCTGTACGGATTGAGTCTCCGCAAACGCAACCATACCCAGGAATCTTTCGACCTGCTTTACAGTTTTTGGAATAGGAAAAGAAGCTAAAGCCTGGAATTTGTCGGGGTGGGGTTTGTACTCCCCGTTCTGGATCACATAGCCCAGAAAATCTATCTTGAATGTACAAAATTGGCCTTTTTCTGGATTCATCGTGAAGCCGGCGTTCTGCAGAGCCTGGAGGACTAATTCGAGATGTACCATATGCTCGTCTAACGTTTTTGAATACACTAATACGTCGTCGATGAAAGCAAAACAAAACTTAAAGAGATAGTCCTTGAGTGCTAAATTCATCGCTCTTTGAAACGACGCTCCTGCTGCTGCTAACCCGAAACACATTCTCTTGTATCGATAAAGATTATCCGGAGCCTGAAATGCTGTTTTATCTCTATCTTCTTCCGCCACCTCTAACTGATTATAACCTTTACTCATGTCTACCGAACTATATACTTTACCTGCAGATAGCGCTTCTAGCTAATCATCCACGCGACACATCGGCATGAGGTCAGGCAAGGTCATTTTGTTTAACGTTCTAAAATCTTGACACTGGCGCCATTTTCCGTTTTTCTTTGGAACGATTACTGTCGGACTACACCACGGACCTATCAAGTCATAATCTTTAATTTCTTGCACTAGCGACTGGAAGATAGCTCTCTTAGCGGGTGTCATAGGTGAGGGGTACATGCTATTGGTGAGGCGTGTCCAGTATCGATTCGATGAACAAGTTTACACAGCCCTGGACGAGGAGTGAACATAGTACTAAAGCTTTGGAGGATAGAAATTAATTTTGATTTATGAATATCGTTGAGATGCGACAAGTTTAAATTTGACATCATTGAAAGAAAAGGGTCACCTACGTCTACTAAGCTGCATTCTTGTGAAAATGAAATATGACACTCCCTCTAGCTGCGACTTATTAGTACTGGTATTTTGTACAGTACTCAGTACTTCCGCAACTCCCCGTGAAGTAGATGGCGCATCTTCATCTGCATTTATAGATGGCCTAGATAGTATGCCCTGAGATGAATTCCCTACATTATGCTTTACCATCTGAAGTTGCCCGCAGAAATCACTAGTGGTTTCACGCGAGAAGGTAGACACGTTACCATGTTCTTTTACCGGTGGCATACCCGCTCTGTCTAGGTTTATATTGCTTTCCTGGAGAACACAGGCTTTCGCCTCAACAGCTTTGCGTCTCACACCTTCAAACCAACTAGCATCTAATATCTCAGGAAATTCTAAGGGTGAATCAAATGGAATAACCTCCTGCAGAGATGAGCCAATAGTCCAGCCTCCTTCAGCAATATGTACGATAATGCCCGATAATCTAAGGAAATCCCGCCCAAGTAGTATTGGCCGCATCAATTGTTCCAAGAGAAAGAAAGAAATTTTCAGCGTTTTACCTTTATATGAAACAGTTAATATAACTTGACCTTTCGCCCAACACTTGCCCGCTGTGCACGTCATCTCCTTCTCTACTTCATTTATTTTTAACCCTCACGCTTTGACTAACTGAATGTATTTCTTACCTAAAATGGATATCCCACTTCCTGAATCTAACAAACTTGTACATTTAACGGTTAAAACCCTAACTTCTATAAGTGGCTCTCTCTGACCTTTACACACCACAGCACATTCTACTCCGTGAGGTTTCTCTTCACTCGACTCACTCCTCACTGCTGAGACGAGGGCTTCACGTTTCCCGAAGTTCCGGTTTGATCCCCAAAAGAATCCCTTGGTTCTCCTCTGTAACGCTCCTGTTGTACTGCTCCTTGCTCCTGCATAATTGGTTCACTCTTAAGATTCACCTGCGCAGCAGCGCTGAGTACAGGTGAGTGTTGTATGTAACCGTGCTCTCTGGGGGGATATGTACCACTCCTTGGATACATGGGTATTCCGAAAGCCTGATTATTAGTTTTACTTGGATCAAATTCCCCGCCTTGCTGAACATTCCTTTCTGAGCGATATGCACCACCTGCCTGTTGCTCCCTCGGAGCACAGTGACTGAAACTTTCTCCTCTACTATCTCCGACATTCCCTACCATACGAGTGCCTTGCTGTTGCTCCCTCGGAGCAGACTGAATGAAACTTTCTGCAACATTTCCTACCATACGAGTACCGTGCATACCAGTACCTTCCCAATTACGTGGTGTAGAACTATAAATAGGTACGTCATTCTGACGCCAAGGACCATTATTGAACTTTTTGCTGTTATCATATCCAGGTTTTGTAAATTTACTGCCTCGCTCACCATTTTGTGGAACTTGAAAGCAAAAGTTTTGTTGAGGTGAGCGCTCACGGTAAAATTGATATGGGTTGAACGAAGATTCACAAATATCAAATGATCCCACAGTACTGGATCTCTGCTGCTCCGTATACGGCACTTAATACGACAAACTTGGTTCAATACTGCTCTCTTGGTTCGGAATACGATACTTTCTATCTCTTGAAATTGATGCTTGTGCATCGTATGCTTGCTCTAACAATTCCCTCACTGTACGAAACCATCTACCATTAGCCATCATCTAAAGTCTGTATGCCGGATGCATATTCACTAAGATACGCTCTACTCTAGTTGCCTGAGGCGTTGCCGGATCCATTCTCTCGAAAGAGTCATCTATAATGTGAATGAACTTAGTCAAAGGCTCATGTGGCCCCTGAAACCTATCTTCAATCTTCCGCCTAATCTGCCGAGTATATCCCACAGACTGAAACTCCCACCTAAAATGAAACTTAAAGAACTCCCACGTATTGAATTGCCCAGTTATTTTTCTGTACCACAGGTAAGCATCATCTGTCAAAGCTAATGGAATCACCTGTCTTAACATTTCCTGTACCGTATAACCCACGGCCATCCTATACTTATCGAGAGCAATTAAGAAATCATATGGCGTCTGCCTTTCGTGTGAAGCTGTATAAGTTGGAATACGTATGTCGCTAGTTTTTAAATGATTAGTTCTAGGAACTACCCCATCTTGTTCGCGCCCTACATACCGTATACCATACAATCGCCAACTCGCAATTCCGGGTTCACCTACACACATTGCATTTTCTCTATCAACCCCTCTATCTCTTACTACAGCAAAAGGATTTCTCGGCCCCTCAGCAATTACTGGGCGATTTTCTGGTTGATTGGGAACTTCTTCACGCATCGGGTCACGTTGACGGCGATACTCATTTAAGACCAGATCTCGATTAGCTCTGTTCAGAGAAGTTCCAACGTAATCCAACCGAGTAATCAAAGGTGCGATAATTTCGCGCAATGCAACGACGGTTGCGTTATCTGGGTTTTGCCTCGCGCTATTTGGGATTGACTCGCATTCGAAATTCGCTGAGACATTGGCATCATTCTCTTCTTCTTCTTCCTCATCTTCGATTTGCTCTCGTGCTTCTCTTTGCACTTCTAGCCATGTTTAGTTGAATCAAATTTGAAATAATAATAAAATATAAACGGAACAGAAATTCTTGTATGAAAGTTGAAATTTCACAAAATTTTGAACTATTTGAAATTTAAATCTGAAATTTTGGAAACCGAATTTTACTTTAAATTGAAACGAGAAAGACCCTTCCCGGCCGAGCCCCCACTTGTAAAGCCAAGAGTGTTAATAGTTGGTAGTTTTAGCTATTAGTCCTCTGCTTGGTTATGAGTAGTATAATCTACTAGACCTTTTCAAAGACCTTGTAGTTATATACTAAAATCACGTGAAAGTCGATGCGTGTGTGACGAAGTAGTGGAAGGGAGCTTGGCGTGGAGGAGGGTGAGGGTATCCATACGGGAACGCGTCCCCTATTCATATGTACACGTAATCAAAGCCCGGGTAAGTCCGACCCTCCACCTTCGCATTGTTCCCTTCAGAATGTCTGGTCTGGTTACACCTTTGTTCTCTATCCCGACCAAAGGTCGTTTATTGCACATGCAAGGCGAAATCCCGGGAAAGTCCGGAAATATATGCACCTAGTTACTTGTTTTCTCTTAAAGTATTCCACCGCTTTCTATTGCGCTCGAGGCAGGAATTACCCGTATGCGTGTAACAAGTGAAGAAATTAGTCATATTTAGGCATTAGTGTTGCTCCTAAATGATGCAATACACGAAAATGTTTTTATTTCCAAATAATATCACACAAAATTCGTACCACGCTT
The DNA here is from genome assembly GCA_906901655.1 of Sminthurides aquaticus. Lineage (NCBI taxonomy): Eukaryota > Metazoa > Arthropoda > Collembola > Symphypleona > Sminthurididae > Sminthurides > Sminthurides aquaticus. The sequence goes on from CAJQTT010000001.1 coordinate 4,893,702, forward strand.
AATTTTAGAAATCAAAATTGATATTGTTGCTGTTGCTGCTATCACCAGTCCAAGCAAGAAGCCAACTGTGGGTACAATTAACAAAAATATATCAATACTACGATTATAAAAATGAATTATATAAATTTATCATTGTTAACTGTACCCACCAAACCCTCCAAAAAGTAATATCCCCAAGTCCTTTTCACCGCTTTCAGCACAAGTTGAATCCTTTGTTGTATTTGGAATGTTCTGGTCAGTTTTCCACGGCACAAAGTCAAGTCCATCGATTGTCAGCTGCGGGACGCTGATATAACCTTTAGGTGGTTGAGTCTTTCCACGCTGAAGAGGGGAATTTGGAGACTCGTACATGTCTCCTATGCCCGCTTTGCATTGGGAATAATTGCTGAACGAGTAAAGTGGGACATAGGCTATAGGTACCTCAACTCCAGCTGGTAAACAAACACTTGGACCCTTACTAAAACCGGGAATGGCCTTGTAGAAAATACACTGAGGTATAGCATCACACAGAGTACATTCCAAATCAGGTGGACACGTTAAACCTTGAACTAATGAATAAATCCGTTAACTCAATACTAGGAGAGCAGATCAGACGTACTAAACTCAATTACCTGCAGCTTCCTTAATCCGTCGAACAATTCCAAACTCAATAGTTTTGTTTGTATTATGTGTAGACGAGGCGTGTGGGTTTGAATATTCAACGGCGTTCGCGGATCCGAGGATCAAAACACAATAAAGGAGTGACTCATACATAATGAAATTTTGTTACTCGGAGCTATTGAGATAACCTTCACCTCATGAACTCAGCAATGTGAGTGATAATAGTGAGGCAAACGTTTTAGATCACTTTGAAATAGTCATACATGGCATCTTTAACACTTGTCAAATCTCGTATAGTCATATACAATTGATCAACCAAAACGTATTTACGTGGAGATGCCCAGTTTGATGTTAAGCCTCGATCATTGAACATGGAGGAAGAAGATATAAGACGTGCTTATTTAGATCCCCAGAGGGGCTATTCGGGAATTCATTCGTTTGCACAACAGATCCGCGTTGATGAACGTTTTATTAGAGAAGCTATCCAATCTCTTCCAGAATATTTCAGATTCTTTCCGAGGCGCGTGCGGTTTCCACGAGTGAAAACGGTAGCTCTTCACGTAGACGAGGTTTGGCAGGCCGATTTATTAGTTTTGAATACTTATGCACGATGGAATGACGGTTTCACATGTATTCTGACATGCATCGATTCTGCTTCAAAGTATGCTTTTGTAAAACCCTTAAAAACAAAAGCTGGAATAGAGGTTGCTGTAAAACTTTTACAAATATTTGAAGAGTCAGGACGGTTTCCAACAAAACTATTCACAGACACAGGTAAATTAAAATCAACACTGTAAATCCCATGAATAGTAAATTAGCGACTAACTCTGGAATTTCATTACAGGAAAGGAATTCAAAAATAAACAAATCTCAGATTTGCTGAGAAAGTATGACATTTTATACTACAACACACAATCTGATATAAAAGCCTCTATGGTAGAAAGGTATGTAACACGTTGAGAATATAAAAAGAATTTTTAAATTCTCAGAGAGAATTTAAATTTCAGTATTAATTTACCTATTTTCCACAGGTTCAACCGAACTTTAATTGAAACGTTATGGCGACGTGCACATAAAATTGGTTATTTTCGATGGATTGATTACTTTCAAGATGCTACAAGGCAGTATAATTTGACACGGATGAGCCACCCAAAACAGCTATGTTTATTGAGTTTGATGAATCATACTCACACAATCTATGAATTTTATCTTAGCATTCAAGCACGGGACTTATTCCTGATCAAACGACACGTAACGAAGACTACTTATTGTTCCATAAAAAGTTTGATCCAAACGAACCTCGAATTTTGGAAAAGCAAAAATTCTTTGTGAACGATTTAGTGCGAGTTTCTACAATCAGACAAGTGTTTGATAAAAAAAGTCGTGTTAAGTATTCCATGGAAATTTTTCGGGTTAAAACTGTCAAACCGATCGATAATGTGCATGTGTATTATTTGTGCGATTTAAGTGGGGAGGACATTGTAGGTATGTGGTATAAATACGAGTTGGTAAAAGTCGGACACCAAACTCAATAAGAGTCAGTCGTTATCCTGATTAGTATGAAGTGTGTTCTCTCCGCGCTATACACGTGTCTCAAGTGCATCAACCCTAAACGAACGTCCAACACTAAATACGAGTGCACAATATGCAACTGTTTCCTTGTTGGGCATAAAACTATGGACGGTGTAAGTGAACATTGATAACACAACAAAGTTTGTTTTGCTCGGAGTGTTGATGGTATATATCAAAAAAACTGTGTATTACTGCTTTTCAGAAAGCCAGATCAGAAGATTACCCCCCGTGTACTTGTGTTTCCAGAAGTATGCTTACAAAAGTGGATGCAAAGTTTGAGGTTAGCCTATTAAACCAAACGCAATGTTTCATCTAACTCAGTTTTCAAATGATCCTTTTCGTATTCATTTTCAGATTGAAATCAGTGGTGGCGTCAAAGTCTTTAAAGCTGAAAATTCTCTGCATATTCAAAGAGAAGGAATTTTACTGTGTTCATTCCCTATTGAGTTGGGAGATTCTTTGGTCAGAGCGATATCCTGTATTCTAAAGGACCGTTAGCAAAATGGATTCTGAGTTTTACATGTTTCTTTTTTCAAACTACAGCAACAGCTTGTATCCAGAAAACACTGTTACAGATTTTAAAATACAGTTGGAGACGCCACTAGAGTTTAACAAAGCGGATAATTGGAAGTGTGCTTTGACGGAATTGAGTTACATTAATTCTACCAGACTGTTCCCGATTAATCCAGCACATGAATGGCGACTGATTCAAGTGATGACATGGACCGTTGGAAAAGACAAAATCAAAGAGAATGTTGTAATTCACAATTATTATATACAGGGGAATCCGGTACGAATACAAGATTTGATAACCTCTTTTGCTGATAAAAAGTGGCTACGAAATAAAGATAGCAAGTTAGTTGCAGATATATCAATTACTTTTAATGCGTCAGCCTCATTTATAGAACTCAATGACGTTAACTGCAAACTTAAACTCAGTCCAAAAATAGCTAGTATACTCGGATTTGAAAATGCAACGTTTTACGGAAAGAAAATATATATCAGTGAGCATGCACCAAGTTGGTCATCTGGAAATACAACCATGATTGTGTATAGTGACATAGTCTCGCCCTCCATAATGGCAGGAACAAAAGCACCAGTGCTTCGGACTGTGCCGTTAGATACTTCAGTGGGACATGACATGACAGTCAGACATGTGTTCTCGAACCCGTATTTTATTGACGTTGAATCCGATTACGTTACACACTTGACTTTTACTATACGCAACGAGCAGGGGGAGCCTATACTTGTTGATAAAGGTATCCTGACAGCTGTATTGTGCTTCAAGAAGACATTGTAGAATGGATTCTTCGTTAGTTCCATCCGGATTCAGGCAACCACACTTTCACGTTCTGCGGGTAAGTTTTTTCACACTAAAATGAATAGGTTGTATTGAGTTTGAAAACTTATCTATAGACTAGATAGACTAATCTATTGTGATATACAGGCGCCAGCGAGACATCAGAAGGGTCGTGGATTTGGTAGCTTTATCAAAAGCGTAGGTATGTAAGCCAACTCAATTTGGATCGATATTTTGTAAGCTTTGAATTATTCCCAGTTTTGTTTGCTGCGCAGGACGTTTATTTCTTCCAATTTTGAAGAAATTTGGAAAAGCGTTGGCTCCACATGCAGCAAAGTTTGCAATAAATACCAGCATAGACCTTTTGGACGGTGGACAGACATTCCGAGAGAGTCTCCGAAACAGAGGAAGAGAAGCTGTGGATGATATTGAAGAAGAGTACGACCGCCGAACTCAACAAGGGTCGGGAATTATTTCTAGATCCCGTGAAATCAATAACCGGAATCTGTACGGATTGAGTCTCCGCAAACGCAAAAGAAGTGAAACCAGTGATACGTGTTGTAGCTGTTTGAAAAAGTTAAGGCCAGAAAAATCAATAAAGAAGAAAAAGCAGAAGAAGAATAAAACTTTGGAAGAAGACGACATTTTCAACACTTGAAGAAGATGGCTTTTACACGCTACCGACTTGTTTCTGAAGACATGTATCACAGATTTTTTCCGCAAGATATTGATCGGAGAATTTATGATACGAATCAGCCGTCCATTCCATCCAACTCAACATCCAGCAATACTTACAATCATCCCCCACTTGATGCCGCAGATGCAGGCGTTACGCCTGCATCGACGGCATCAAGTAGGATCCCCGGGGAGGGGGAGGGGCGCGCGCAAGTAGTCGAAGAGGATAGTGTGGAGATTCCAGTTATTGAGTTTGTGAAAAATGGGCTAACGAAGAAACCACCGAGGAAGCGCGGAAGAAAAATTACTAAGCAAGTTGAAAGTGAGCCTCCGCCTTCAGTTAAGATTGGAAAAACAGTCAGCTTGGCGAAAAAGAAAAACAAACTCAACACCGAAACAATAAAGCCTGCTTCAATCGTTCGGCCCAGAGATGAAGATATATTTGCAGATGAAGTAAATGTTTCACGTGTGTCAAGCGTTCCTGAAAGCGTGGATTTTCAAGACGACGAGGATGAAGAAGTACAAGAGGGGAAAGAAAGAGGGGAAGAGGAGTTACAAGGGGAACAAGAAGAGGAGGAAGAAGGGGAACAAGAAGAGGAGGAAGTAGGGGAACAAGAAGAGGACGAAGGGGAACAAGAAGAGGAGGACGAAGGTGAACAATAAGAGGGGGAAGAAGGGGAACACGAAGAGGGAGAAGAAGAGGAACAAGACGAGGGAGAAGAAGAGGCACCAGAAGAACAGCCAGAAGATATGGAGGATGGATAGCAATGGAAGAAACTTGCGCAGTAGATGGATTGCATTGCCAGACACGCAATCCGATGATACTTTGGATAGTCATCAAAATCGGAAAAGAAGAATGAAGACTGTTGTTGCAGATGATGAAGATCTTTTGCCCACAAAAAAATCAAAACAAGACGATAAAATGCAAGAATCTGCCATGGAGCTTGACGAATCCTTTGACAACCTTCCACCACTGCCAAGTGATGATCATGATTTAAATGAAGATGAAAACCCAACCTCAAAATTTAAACGAACGAGAAAAACTGAAGCAAATTCGTTAGGTGCACCTAGCAACTGGCTTCCACTTGGCTCAACACGACGTCCCACACAAATCCGAAAAATTTAATAAATATTTTTACTGATGTAATAATTTTAATACAATTGGCAATAAAATTTCTGTATTTTTTTTGTTTTAAAAAAACAACACAATTTTATTCATTCATCATTTTACGTTTACAACATTGGACTTTTTCAAACTGTTTGCAGTAACATTTCACGACCTTTCTTTTCAACTTATTCACAAAACTCTTCACCATACTATTATTCTTGGACAAGTTAGTACTGAACATACGTTTCATGCTCAATCCTGTACTACATTTGGAATGAAAATATATACAAAACTCCCCACATCTCTGAGACCATAATGGCTGTACAACAATAGGGCTGCATATTACTGGACGATTCCATGCATGAACAAATTCCGTGAAGTAGTCGCCGTAGTTTTCAACGCCCATACAGTAGCTATCGAAAAACCATATATCAGATCGCTGGTCACGAATGTAGAATGCACACCAATGGGTCCCTCCTGGATATATAAACATGCATCAATTTAGCTGCGTTTGTATATTGCGTTTCTTATTGCGTTCTTTAAAAAAATTTAACCTTTATCCTGTGGGTCGCTATTTACAATCACATGACAAGGGTAATGAGTACGTTTGACTTGGCTTAGCTCATCGGCGGCCAAAACATAAAATCGTCCCCTTCCAATTCGGCAGGCCAATTTTTGAAGACATTGGTCAATCTGCTGTGTATCCATATTTCTTAACGCCGTCTTCAGCCTCCCCAACCGTCACTTGCAAGTACTTGTCAATAAATACACACGTACCAGTGTATTCCGCGTAAAAGAAAATACTTATTGCGTCTTCCAGTTCCTTCTCAAACAGAAAGTCCGCCCTTACGCTGCCTCTTCTTGTTGGCTGTATTCCACCAGTATTTTTCGCGTCGCTTGCGTCAAATGGAAATATTACGGTTCCTCCGTTCCTAAATTGATCGAAAGTAATGCCTGGGCCGTCATAGCTATTGTTCCCAGCACCGGCTAAAAACAAGTTGTAGTAAGCCCGTCCTACTCGCTTGCTGTCTCCCCATGAGACTGTTAAAGGGGGGTAGCGAAACTGTTGGTTATTCACAGTCAGTGTTATCGTTTTCAAACCAAAGTCTTGAAAGTTGAACGGATTTGATGAAACGCTTCCAAAGGCATCGTTATTTTTAACCTGTAAAACCCATTGGATTTAAGTTTTTTCCTTCAAAACAGTTTTTGTTTGGAAAACAATTATAGTTCAAGCTTACCATCCAAATAATAAACCGGTTGGGAATGGTGGACGTCAAAATGGACTCGTTACTTGCAGATGTACATCCTTTGGGTACAACAAAACTTCTGACAAAGGTCCGCTTCATCGGCATGCGATATATAGCTCCCTCTCTCAGTAAGTCGTAATTTCTCTTTGCCAGAGCTGGCAGCAATACATGTCGTCGCACGTTAAGAATGCATTCTTTTATCTTTATAAAGTACTTGGTCTCATCCGTTTGTTCCGGCGATATAAGAATAAATGCACTCCGATTGCGTATTAACCGTATTTTCACGCATATTGAGGGCAACAAGAATTCTTCACATGGCATGTGACATGTGAACATGGCAGTGTTTCTATACTTAAGAAAAAATTGGTAGCCCCCCAATAAATCACCACCCACCTGCTAGCTGTGAGGAAGCTAGAGGGAGTTGCTAGGTATAGAGAGGAGGAAATTCAAATATGAGCGGGCTTTTTTGACGAAGAAAGCAATACTGGGGGAGGCTTTCTCTCTAAACAGTAAACTAGCGAGTGCTATCGCAACCAAACAATCCTTCATTTAACAATGGCGCATGTACTAGACTGCCGACACCCGAGAACATTTTTAATTCATTTTTGGGGAGAAAATTAAATAAATTAACTTAAGCAACTAATGATAATATTTAAAACGTCCAAGCTAAGGTTTAAATCAGCACCAATGCTGTGCTTACAATTTGCAATATATTGCCTCGAAAATGAGGCGTTAAAAACTAGTCGTAAGTAAAAATAACTACTATCACTAAGAAAAATCATGCATTCTGAATGACATGCAAACAAACAAGAACTGCACAATTATTGAAAAAGTGCCTAGGCTTTCTAAATGGGTTAATAATTACTGCCAAAATCAAATAATACCGGGCTAAGGCAATCAAAATCAGATGCATGCGTTTTAAAGCAGCGAAAATCCGATAGGGTGGTTTTAGGGAAGCTAAAAAGTAAGAAAGCTATTTGGAGGCAGTCATAATTAAATGAAGCAGTTGAGGGAGTCAAATCAGATGAAGCCGTTTTGAGCCAGCCAAAATCACATAGGCCAGTGACTAAGGCAGCCAAAATCAGGTGGTGCCGTTTTGTAATAGCCAAAATCAAATAAAGCCATTTTGGTGCAGCCAAAATACGATGTAGTCGCTTTAGGGCAGCCAAATAGAAATAAACCTGTTTGCAGGCAGTCAAAATCACATGCATCCGCTTTAAGACAGCCAAAATCAGATTAAGCTGTTTTGAGGCAGCCAAAATCAGATTAAGCTGGTTTGAGGCAGCCAAAATCAGATTAAGCTGATTTGCGGCACCTAAAATCAGAATAAGGAGTTTTGAGGCAGCCAAAATCAGATTAAGCTGTTTTGCGGCACCTAAAATCAGAATAAGGAGTTTTGAGGCAGCCAAAATCAGAATAAGCTGTTTTGAGGCAGCCAAAATCAGAATATAATGTTTTGAAGCAGCCAAAATCAGAATAAGCTGTTTTGAAGCAGCCAAAATCAGAATAAGCTGTTTTGAAGCAGCCAAAATCAGAATAAGCTGTTTTGAGGCAGCCAAAATCAGAATATAATGTTTTGAAGCAGCCAAAATCAGAATAAGCTGTTTTGAAGCAGCCAAAATCAGAATAAGCTGTTTTGAAGCAGCCAAAATCAGAACAAGCTGTTTTGAGACAGCCAAAATCAGAAAAACCTGTTCGGCGGTAGCCAAAATCAGATTACGCTGTTTTGCGGCACGTAAAATCCGAATAAGGAGCTTTGAGGCAGCCAAAATCAGATTAAGCTCTTTTGCGGCACCTAAAATCAGAATAAGGAGTTTTGAGGCAGCCAAAATCAGAATATAATGTTTTGAAGCAGCCAAATCAGATTAAGCTGTTTTACGGCACCTAAAATCAGAATAAGGAGTTTTGAGGCAGTCAAAATCAGAATAAGCTGTTTTGAGGCAGCCAAAATCAGAATATAATGTTTTGAAGCAGCCAAAATCAGATTAAGCTGTTTTGAAGCAGCCAAAATCAGAATAAGCTGTTTTGAAGCAGCCAAAATCAGAATAAGCTGTTTTGAGGCAGCCAAAATCAGAATATAATGTTTTGAAGCAGCCAAAATCAGAATAAGCTGTTTTGAAGCAGCCAAAATCAGAATAAGCTGTTTTGAAGCAGCCAAAATCAGAATAAGCTGTTTTGAAGCAGCCAAAATCAGAACAAGCTGTTTTGAGACAGCCAAAATCAGAAAAACCTGTTCGGCGGTAGCCAAAATCAGATTACGCTGTTTTGCGGCACGTAAAATCCGAATAAGGAGCTTTGAGGCAGCCAAAATCAGATTAAGCTCTTTTGCGGCACCTAAAATCAGAATAAGGAGTTTTGAGGCAGCCAAAATCAGAATATAATGTTTTGAAGCAGCCAAATCAGATTAAGCTGTTTTACGGCACCTAAAATCAGAATAAGGAGTTTTGAGGCAGTCAAAATCAGAATAAGCTGTTTTGAGGCAGCCAAAATCAGAATATAATGTTTTGAAGCAGCCAAAATCAGATTAAGCTGTTTTGAACCAGCCAAAATCAGATTAAGCTGTTTTGAACCAGCCAAAATCAGATTAAGCTGTTTTGAGGCAGTCAAAATCAGGTTCACCCGATTCGACGCATTCATACGGAGATGAAATTGTTTTGAGGCAGCCAAAATCAGAATAAGCTGTTTTGAAGCAGCCAAAATCAGATTAAGCTGTTTTGAGGCAGCCAAAATCAGATTTAGCTGTTTTGAGGCAGTCAAAATCAGGTAAAGCTGTTTTGAGGCAGTCAAAATCAGGTAAAGCCGTTTTGAGGCAGCCAACATCAAATGAAGCCATTTTTGTGTAGCCAAAAAGAAAGAAAGTTATTTCGGGGCAGTTAAAATGAAATGAAGTTGTTTTGAGAGAGTCAAATCAGATTAAGCTGTTTTGAGGCAGTCAAAAACCAGGTTCACCCAATTCGACGCATTCATACGGAGATGAAATTGTTTTGAGGCAGCCAAAATCAGAATAAGCTGTTTTGAAGCACCTAAAATCAGAATAAGGAGTTTTGAGGCAGCCAAAATCAGAATAACCTGTTTGGCGGCAGCCAAAATCAGATTAAGCTGTTTTGAGGCAGTCAAAATCAGGTAAAGCCGTTTTGAGGCAGCCAAAATCAAATGAAGCCATTTTTGTGCAGCCAAAATCCGATAGGGTGGTTTGAGTGTAGCCAAAAAGAAAGAAAGTTATTTCGGGGCAGTTAAAATGAAATGAAGTTGTTTTGAGAGAGTCAAATCAGATTAAGCTGTTTTGAGGCAGTCAAAAACCAGGTTCACCCGATTCGACGCATTCATACGCAGATAAAATTGTTTTGAGGCAGCCAAAATCAGAATAAGCTGTTTTGAAGCAGCCAAAATCAGATTAAGCTGTTTTGAGGCAGCCAAAATCAGATTCAGCTGTTTTGAGGCAGTCAAAATCAGGTAAAGCTGTTTTGAGGCAGTCAAAATCAGGTAAAGCCGTTTTGAGGCAGCCAAAATCAAATGAAGCCATTTTTGTGCAGCCAAAATCCGATAGGGTGGTTTGAGTGTAGCCAAAAAGAAAGAAAGTTATTTCGGGGCAGTTAAAATGAAATGAAGTTGTTTTGAGAGAGTCAAATCAGATTAAGCTGTTTTGAGGCAGTCAAAAACCAGGTTCACCCAATTCGACGCATTCATACGGAGATAAAATTGTTTTGAGGCAGCCAAAATCAGAATAAGCTGTTTTGAAGCACCTAAAATCAGAATAAGGAGTTTTGAGGCAGCCAAAATCAGAATAACCTGTTTGGCGGCAGCCAAAATCAGATTAAGCTGTTTTGAGGCAGTCAAAATCAGGTAAAGCCGTTTTGAGGCAGCCAAAATCAAATGAAGCCATTTTTGTGCAGCCAAAATCCGATAGGGTGGTTTGAGTGTAGCCAAAAAGAAAGAAAGTTATTTCGGGGCAGTTAAAATGAAATGAAGTTGTTTTGAGAGAGTCAAATCAGATTAAGCTGTTTTGAGGCAGTCAAAAACCAGGTTCACCCGATTCGACGCATTCATACGCAGATAAAATTGTTTTGAGGCAGCCAAAATCAGAATAAGCTGTTTTGAAGCAGCCAAAATCAGATTAAGCTGTTTTGAGGCAGCCAAAATCAGATTCAGCTGTTTTGAGGCAGTCAAAATCAGGTAAAGCTGTTTTGAGGCAGTCAAAATCAGGTAAAGCCGTTTTGAGGCAGCCAAAATCAAATGAAGCCATTTTTGTGCAGCCAAAATCCGATAGGGTGGTTTGAGTGTAGCCAAAAAGAAAGAAAGTTATTTCGGGGCAGTTAAAATGAAATGAAGTTGTTTTGAGAGAGTCAAATCAGATTAAGCTGTTTTGAGGCAGTCAAAAACCAGGTTCACCCAATTCGACGCATTCATACGGAGATAAAATTGTTTTGAGGCAGCCAAAATCAGAATAAGCTGTTTTGAAGCACCTAAAATCAGAATAAGGAGTTTTGAGGCAGCCAAAATCAGAATAACCTGTTTGGCGGCAGCCAAAATCAGATTAAGCTGTTTTGAGGCAGTCAAAATCAGGTAAAGCCGTTTTGAGGCAGCCAAAATCAAATGAAGCCATTTTTGTGCAGCCAAAATCCGATAGGGTGGTTTGAGTGTAGCCAAAAAGAAAGAAAGTTATTTCGGGGCAGTTAAAATGAAATGAAGTTGTTTTGAGAGAGTCAAATCAGATTAAGCTGTTTTGAGGCAGTCAAAAACCAGGTTCACCCGATTCGACGCATTCATACGCAGATAAAATTGTTTTGAGGCAGCCAAAATCAGAATAAGCTGTTTTTAGGCAGCCAAAATCAGATTTAGCTGTTTTGAGGTAGTCAAAATCAGATGAAGTCGTTTTGAGGAAGCCAAACTCAGAATTAGCAGTTAAACATCTAAATCAAAAACCGATACGTATCAGAATGGCTGTATTAAAACGATTCAATCCGATTCTGACAGTCTTAAAACGGTTTAATCTGATTTTAACAATATGAAAACGGGTAAACCCGGTTTTTATTGCATCAAGACGTGTTAATCGGATTTTGGCTGTATCAAAACGGGTTAATCTGATTTTGGCTGTATCAAAACGGGTTAATCTGATTTTGGCTGTATCAAAACGGGTTAATCTGATTTTGGCTGTATCAAAACGGGTTAGTACGATTTTGAATGCAACAAAACATCCCAATACGGTTTTGACGGCATCAAAACTGGTCACTCTGATTTTGACGGGGCCAAAGCTGGTCAATCCGATTTTGATTGCATGAATAAGTATTAAGTTTATTTTGCTGCATCAAAATATCGGTAGCTGATTTTAGTGCGTTACATTTAATTTGAAGTTAAATGTGTCTACATCATTACGACTGTATCCAATTTAAAACTTTAAAAAAAATTAATTAACTTTAAATGGATATTAACAATGTTACTTTATGTAACTGCGGCAAAACTAAAATCGACAATTTTACACCGGGATAAGTGGCTCAGGACAGTTTCAAAAAGTGAAAGGGGGATGTTAACGCATAGTTATGTTTTAAGACATTTAAGTGTAAGTTTTTACATAGGTTTTGCCTAAGCTTTGAAAGTTACATCGGGGCTTTTTCCGAACAGGAGTTGAAATCTTTTGCGGAAGTGGGACATCTAGTTCATCCGCCATTGTTAAATGGTGGATTGTTTGGTTGCGATAGCACCAAACAACTCACTAGTATAATGTTTAGCAAGAATGCCTCCCCCAATATTGCTTTCTTCACCAAAAATGCCCGCTCTTATTTGAATTTCCTCCTCACTACCTATGCAATTAAATAACGAGCCGCCATCTTCCTCCTCTCTCTACCTAGCAACTCCCTCTAGCTTTCTCACAGCCAGCGGGTGGGTGGTGATTTATCGGGGGGCTACCAATTTTTTCTTAAGTATAGAAACACTGCCATGTTCTTTCTCTTTGCCAGAGCTGGCAGCAATACATGTCGTCGCACGTTAAGAATGCATTCTTTTATCTTTATAAAGTACTTGGTCTCATCCGTTTGTTCCGGCGATATAAGAATAAATGCACTCCGATTGCGTATTAACCGTATTTTCACGCATATTGAGGGCAACAAGAATTCTTCACACTGCATGACATCTGCGTTGATCCTTCCTGATGTAAAAAAATATGCATTGATTACTTTGTTCTTCTTTTCAAAGAATATATAAAACATAGTTGTAACTAACCCGCGAGCTCAATTTCTTTTTGTGCTAGACTGTTCCGGGCTTTAAACGAGGTGTTGGTTGTATCCAGAGTAGCAGGTTTTTCATCTGGCCAATATCCGCATATGGGTGACATTGTCTTATGCCACTCATCGTTACCATTCATGAGTTGCTCAATATAACTCTTATAAGCATAGTTATGCTGTTCAGATACTGGGGTGTCCTGGAAATATACTTCCACTGAGCTAAAAAAGCTTGACATAACGTTGTTTGCCAATGCAAGTTTTGTTTTTTCATCCGGCTTTTTTCCAGAAGAATCTTCCACAGCCACCCGCATGTACAGCCAAGTTTCAAAAGATGGATACGTTTCAGTATTATTCAGTTACAAAAGAAATAATAGTAATATTGAGTATTGAGGGATCTTACCTGCCAAGTTAACCCAGTTGGTTTCAGTGGGTTCAATTACGAACTCAATAGGGGCTAACTCGTTGTCTAACGATGTTTTGCTAGTTAATTCATAATAAGGTAAATTGATTTGATTCACTTGGTTTTCTTCTTACACTTTTTGCAGTAGTCTTCCAACTCTTCAAGAATTAACTGTAGACACTCACAACCTCTACTTAGTAGTTTACGACGTTTACAAACGGAGGTTTTGCTACAGGATAGCGATTGAAGAATAGTTTTTCTCCTTTTCAACGTTTTCAGAGTTTTTTCTGTCACTGGAAAAGTTTTCTTGCAACAATTCAGTACGATTTCTGATAATGCAAGTATTTGAGACCTAGATGCTAACTTGAGCATCTGCCTCTGCTTTCTGGTTGATAAAGATTTAAACACTCGAACAAAATCTCTATTGGAATGGAAATGAGACATGTTTTCTAGTATGCTGGCGAGACGAAACTAATTTTTGACGGAAGCGTAACGTGTAATATAGATGCTTTAATCACAGATACGGGAGCTGTGCATCATTCTTCCTTATAAATAGTAGCTTTTTCTGGCCATATACTGGACCGGAGTCTCATTCTCGGGTTATCTTCTTGATGACAGGAACAGAATAGATACGTATATGGTTTTGCTGCTGTGGAATCAGAATAAACTTTCATGAAAAAAGGCAAGTTAGTTGGATATATTTGGGAGGCAAAGTTCCTTATCTGTAACATGTCTCTCATGTTTCTCATGATAAAAAAATATTTAGCGTTTACACTTAAATTACGTGCGCTCTTGATAAATAAATTATGCTGTATCAAAATACAAGAGATATTATCATGCGAGCATTTATATGTTAACAAGTTATCAAATTGAATATTTGCTAAATCTGAGCTGAAGTCATCATATATAACAAGTGTAGGACGCTTTTGACTTTGTTCCCCCTCATTTATGTCAAACTTTGCACCGCTTACAAGACGCAATTCTGGGACACGACGTTTTAAATCAATAAAAACATCTTGCTACGCTTTGTAGCAGTAGTAAATAATCTCAAACTTGATATCAAATAGCTTGCCGCGATCCTCAATGATTCGTTTCACAAGAGATGTTTTACCTGTTGAAGCAAGATTTTGGTAAGTCGTTTAGGTAATAAGTTATTAAACTTGGTGGTGAACTCAATAACTTACCAGATCCACTGCTTCCACTAACGATTATTCCAGAAGGGTGACGCATACGATGCTCAAAGTAATCCCCTTCCATAATTTTGTAGGCGTCTCGTAGAATCACTTGTTTGTGGCAAGCAATGAAATAAGACTGGCCCTTCACTCAACGCTGTCACAGGCTTGTATATCCTACCTTCAGTTTGCCAGAATGTGATTTATAAGTAATGAAATATAGTGCAGATCAAAATGATAGAAGTATATTCTGTATTATTTCTTCACAAAAATCAATTCTCCAATGCCTTTTTCGCCATAACCTGTGCAACAATAGAGATCAGTTCTAGTTAGGAGGGTGAGAAAAAAGAATACGGATCTCCACTTTAAGTGTAATTGTTGCCTCGAGCGCGATAGAAAATGCTGGAATACTTTAAGAGAAAACAAGTAACTAGGTGCACATATTTCCAGACTTACCCGGGCGTTCGCCTTGCATGCTCAATAAAGAGCCTTTCGTCGGGATAGAGAACAAAGGTGGAACCAGATCCTGAAGGGAACAATGTGAAGGTTAAGGGTCGGACTTACCCGGGCTTTGATTAAGTGTACATATGAATAGGGGACAGGTGCCCGTATGGATACTCTCACCCTCCTTCACGCAAAGCTCCCTTCCATTACTTCGTCACACAGGCATCGACTTCCACATGATTTTAGTATGTAACTACAAAGTCGTTGAAAAGGGCTATGGATCTATACTACTGTTATGGCGTCAATGTCTAAGGGTATTGATTCCGCGCGAGAGTCCTTTAATCCTTTTCAATTAATCACGCACAACTCAAGAGCATAGAGATTCTAAGTTAAATATGAAATGCAATGTTTATTCAGTACCCTTCAGGCCAGAACAAACATAAAGCAAAGCATTAAATAATAAGGCTAAGAGTAAAGATATTTGTAAACCTCCACCAGACGGCGCAAGGAACTACGGCTAGGAACAATGCTATTTGTAAACCTCCACCAGAGGGCGCAAGGAACTGCGGCTTTTCTAAGATATTAAGAGTACAGTTCGCATATAAGCAGCTAATTATCTATTGGGATCCCAAAGCTCTAATACTATCACTGTAATACAGAGAATATAAGAAACCGGAAATACGCACAGGTACTTAATTACAGGTAAAACTAACTAAAGCAATTCAAGGAAATGTTTTAAAGGAACGATAAAGGTAACATACAGGACTAAAGCAAGGTAATACGAATGGTCTCTAATGTAAAAAGTATAGGATACAGGTAAGAGTAATGGATGAAGTAGGCGCTAATTAGGAATCTACAGGTAAGATATATATAAAAGAGGTAGGTAAGTTTGTATATGAAACGAGCCCTATCTTTGACAAGTGAGTCTATAGGATATGAATAGGACAAATTGAGAGAATAAGCAATTCCCTAGGCATAAAAGCATACGCAATGCTAAAATGGAATTTAAAGCCAAAGGTTACCGCACCTTAAGCTTCGCTTAAGGAAGAACTCCCAAGTAATAACTTGGCAGAAACCTTGTAGCTCGTAAACCCCAACTGAAAATCCGATCGATTAGCATGGAGAAAATCTCAGTATATACAACGGAGTGCACCAATCCTACGAGTGACTACTTCGCTTACTTAGTTATAATTAACTAACTGGATAGTTAAGGGTCAACTTAATTTTTTTAATTGATTAATCCCCTTGAGCTTTCGCTATGGGGTATTTATTGTCACTTTTCGTATTAAATTTACAAGATTAAATGAATTTGAGAGCAGAGTGAAAAAGAAAAAACATGTAATTGTAAGTTTTTGTGCGGAGAAATTGGGAATGCGTTGATGCTCCAATCCACATCCCGTAGGACTGATTCTGGAGACCTCCTATTCACACGCCGGAGGTGGCGTCACCTTTTGCATTCGGATTGGATTATTTCTCTCGACGGGTTTTCCTAATATGTAATGAATTAAAAGTAGCTGTTGCTGGCGACGGTGTTGGTTGTGTATTGGACCGTGGTTGGGGCCGGATTCTCCGGTTCCTTAAGCTTGGGTACCAGTGCAGTCATAGGGATGAAAGGATGTGTTTCCTTCCTTTTAGTGCGTAGGCGTTGCTTTTTCATGTAAGTATACAAACAAAACAGCAGTATTAGAATTATGATTAGTAAAAGAGGTCCTACGACCCAGAGAAGAGTATCCGAAGGATTTTGCTTCGGGTAAAGCCATTCTTTTGTCCAGTCTAAGATTGCGTCAAGCCCCAGAGTGCCCAATGTCCATTTGCCCACGGCTGGAATTGCAGGCAGAGCGAAAGCGTTGGATTGAAGGACGGTAGCTGCTAGTAGAAACAGAGTTCTCATCATCTTGGTTGGATTCGTGGGTTTGCTGTGTTTAAGTGACATAAGAATTAGTGCTTTTTAATTAGTTAACGTTGTTGTTAGGAGAGGCACGTTTGTTTCTTCCGAATCCCTGGTGCTGGGGTTTGGTACTGGGGTTTGGTTGACTATGGCTTCTTTTTTATATCGGTTTTCTAGGAGATTGCGAATGGCATCTAGCATGGGTAGTAACTCGGGCAGCTCGTTGTTTAGAATGTTTAGGATGTAGTCGTTGCTTTCCCAACCTGTGTTTCGTAATTGTTGTTGTTCTTCTAGGAGTTTGTTGCAACTTGTCAGGATGTGAGTGAGGGAATCTTGTTGTTTACAGAGTTTGCATGGTACTTCCATGTCGGGAGCGGGGGAGGTGAACAGATGACCGTGGTAGGGTAGGCAAAGTTGGCCTATTTTCAGTTGAAATATCATTCTTTTGTAAAATAGAGGGAGGGAAGATGTGAGGTATGGCTGTGGTGAAAGTTCGCTGGGAATGTTTCTTGCATAGTCGGGGTACTTTTCCTTCCTGTAGCTGTCATATGCGTCACTTTCAAAGTCTATAT
This sequence comes from Sminthurides aquaticus, assembly GCA_906901655.1. Lineage (NCBI taxonomy): Eukaryota > Metazoa > Arthropoda > Collembola > Symphypleona > Sminthurididae > Sminthurides > Sminthurides aquaticus. The sequence continues at coordinate 4,910,898 of CAJQTT010000001.1, forward strand.
CTGCAATTATTTGTGCGTAGTCATCAATGTTTGCTTTGAGTGTTGCTGGGGATTCAAAGATAGTGGATGCGAGTCCATAGGGTTCAAGAAGAATTTGTAGTTGCAGAATCCAGTTGTGTTGATAGTTATGGGGCTGTAGTTGGCTCATCAGAATGAGTCGGTTGAGAGCAATTTTAATGTACCTCGTTTCTGGCGCCAGGAGGATGTGAAGGAGGAATTGATACGTATTGCGTATTAAGCTATTTTTGATGGTTCTTCTCCCTCCTTCTAGTCGTATGATGCATTGTGGAGTTGTCCTTGGGGCAGAGAGCACTTTGCGGTAGTAAGTACATTGTATGGGTTCGAGGGCGCAGGCATGTTGTAATCCCCATACTGTTGCTCCATAAAGGAGGATGGCTTTCATGGTACTTTCAAACAGGGTGTAGAAGTCATGGAATTTTTCTGTGTTACTTTTCCTTAGGATGATTAAGCATTGGTTAGTAGCTTTCGTAGCTTTTTGTTTTGCCATTTTAAGCTGCGCGGAGAATTTGCCTTTGGTGGTGAATAGGATGCCAAGATATGTGTAACTGTTAACGATTTCAATTTCTTTGTCGTTGTAGTAGAACTTACAATTCTTGGAGATCCACCTTTTCGGAATATGAGCATTTGAGTTTTCTCCATGTTGACCTCAAGGGAAAGGGATGAGAAGTATGTTTCAAGGGTTTTTATTTGTTTCCGCATCTCCTCTGGGGTGCGGGCTAGGAGGGCCATGTCGTCAGCAAAGAGTAGGATGTGAAGCATAGTTTTATGATTGAGAGCAATACCACCATTTCCAGCATTTTTTAGTACGCTTTTAATGTCGCAGATGAGCAGGTTAAAGTTGCAAGGGGAGCCCGGGTCACCTTGGAGTAGGCCTTCCGTTATGTCAATGTGGTCACTTTGGGCGGAGGGTAGCCGGATCGTTGTTGTAGCGGACTCGTAGAGGGCTTGCAGGAGTCGGATGATTTTAGAGCTGACTCCAATGTGGTGAAGTTTTCTCCAAAGTATGAGGTGTGGGACGGATGGGAAAGCACGGCGGAAGTCAATGAAGAGGGTGTAGAGTTTTCCATCTTTTTTAGAGAATGCTATTTGTATTGCTGTGTTAAGGAGGAAGATTTGGTCGGCGCAGCTTCTGTTTGGTCGGAATCCAGCTTGAGCTTCTGGTAGGATATTGTTGGCTTCAGCCCATAGATTCAGTCGGTTGCTTAGTAATGATGTGAATAGTTTTTGACAGGAATTGGCCAGCGCAATCGGGCGGTAGTTAAGTGGGTTTTGCTTGTCGCCTTTCTTGTGTAGCATTACTGTTTCAGAGTGGGTCCAGCCGGTAGGGAATATTTCGGTGTCTAGGATCTGGTTGAGGATATTTAGGAGTGTAACGATAGCATTTTCGGGGAGATTTTTGAGGAATTCGTTTTTCATTCGGTCTGGTCCTGGAGCGTTTTGGTTACCTAGCTTTTTTAAAGCGAGTAGTAGCTCGTTGATTGTAAACTCAGTGTCCAAGGTGGGGTGGCGCGCATCTGTGTATAATGTGGTACAGAGTTGTCGTGGTGGGAGGATGGATTGGTAAAAGGAGACCCAGTGCTGGTTGTTGATTAAATTCGGTGTAAAGGTTTTTGGGCGGAAGAGTTTGATGATTTCCCAGAATTGTTGGGTGTTTTGGGCTTGTTTGAGCGATTGTTAAAGAAATTATGTAAGAAAAAGCATGAACCTCAGAAGACGGATCAATTGTTTCATATCACCATGGTATCTTGTTTGTTACTGCTATGTATTGAAATGGCGCGCAGATTTTCTTGTACAAACTAATCATTTTCGACACTACAACAGTAAATCTGGTGAACGGTAATGGTATGTATAGGCATTCGAACTGTAAAATTGCATGTTGTAAAAAGGAGTATGCATCAATCCGTCTGATTTTCCCGTTACATTTTCAGTGTTTCCTGCGGTAACTACTAGGAATATACGACACTACAGGAGAGCCGGCGCTGGATATTACAGTATTGGAATTAGTTTTTCTGCAATCATGTAAGAAACTACTTAGCAAACATTTTGCAAAAAAAGCATCTCCTTATCGTACCCTTTCTAACGAATATCTTTTTTGCCGGTTTGAAAAATAGGCTAATGCGATCGGTAAAAGCCGTCCACAATTCGACATATTGGTTATATACTAGTAGATTTACATGAGATATACAGTATATATTGAACAGAATCAATTAAAAACTACTAATATTCTAAATTTAGTATAAATTATATAGTATGGGGCGTAATCCCTATTGCGATCGGTGAAAGCCGTCCACAATTTGACATTTAAGTTATATACCAGTAGTTTTACATGAGATATACAGTATATATTGAACAGAATCAATTAAAAACTACTAATATTCTAAATTTAGTATAAATTATATAGTATGGGGCGAAATCCCTATTGCGATCGGTGAAAGCCATCCACAATTTGACATTTTAGTTATATACTAGTAGTTTTACATGAGATATACAGTATATATTGAATAGAATCAATTAAAAACTACTTATATCCAAAATTTAATATATACTATATAGTATGGGGCAAATCCCTATTGCGATCGGTGAAAGCCGTCCACAATTTGACATTTTAGTTATTAACTAGTAGTTTGACATGAGATATACAGTATATATTGAATAGAATCAATTAAAAACTACTAATATCCAAAATTTAATATATACTATATAGTATTGGGCGAAATCCCTATTGCGATCGGTGAAGCCGTCCACAATTTGACATGAGCTATTGCGGTCGTTGATTTGCCTTTCATAGTCCAGTTTTGCGGTAGCTATACTGAAAAAAGACATTTGTTAGAAAGGGTACTATAAGGAGATTCTTATCGCAATATTTTAGTACTTTCTTACATTATTGAAGGAAAACTAAATCTAATATTTTAATACACAGCGCCATCTCTCCTGTAGTGTCGTCTATTCCTAGTGTCTAGCGGAGGAAATGCTGCGAAGGTAACAAGAAAATTAGACGGATAGATTAATACACCTTTTTCCAACATGCAATTTTAAGGGTTAGAATACCTATACATACCATTACCGCTCACCAGATTTACTTTTTTAGTGTCTTTGTTACATGCATTTCCTAAATTAACGCGTTCATTATAATAATTTTCGAATTCGAAACAATTTCGCACTACGGTGGAATAACGAGAAAGTTAGCAAAACTGATGAGTGTGCACAAGCAAATTTGCGCGCCATTTCAGTACATACAAGTTAAGAACAAGATACCATGGTTATACGAAAGCATTGATCCGTCATCTGAAGTTTATGCTTTTTTCTTGCATAATATCTTTACTTGTGTCTTCCAAGTGCTAAAATGTATTTCAAACCGGCAGAATGGGATAGCTTCTATCCTGCTCTAATTTTTAATTATAGCTAAAGCAGAAACTGGACTATAAAAGGCAAATTGTTAACAGCTTTCACCAATTGCAATTGGAATTTCGCCCCATACTAAATAGTATATACAACATTTTCCCTATTTAGTAAATGTAAATAGATTCTATTGAATATAATATTTAATTATCATGTATATCTACTAGTATATAACTAAAATGTCAAATTGTTAACGGCTTTCACCGATCACAATAGCGATTCCGCCCCATAGTATATACTATATTCATTTTTCGGATATATCGTAGATTTATATAGATTCTTATAGATATTCTCTATATATTTAATGTATATCGACTAGTATATAACTAAAATGTCAAATTGTTAACGGCTTTCACCGATCGCAATAGCGATTTTACCCCATAGTATATACTATATTCATTTTTCGGATATATAGTAGATTTATATAGATTCTAATAGATATTCTCTAAATATTTAATGTATTTCTACTAGTATATAACTAAAATGTCAAATTGTTAACAGCTTTCACCGATCGCAATAGCGATTCCGCCCCATAGTATATACTATATTCATTTTTCGGATATATCGTAGATTTATATAGATTCTAATAGATATTCTCTATATATTTAATGTATTTCGACTAGTATATAACTAAAATGTCAAATTGTTAGCGGCTTTCACCGATCGCAATAGCGATTCCGCCCCATAGTATAAACTATATTTATTTTTCGGATATATAGTAGATTTATATAGATTCTAATATATATTCTATATATATTTAATGTATATCGACTAGTATATAACTAAAATGTCAAATTGTTAATGGCTTTCACCGATCGCATTAGCCTATTTTTCAAACCGGCAAAAACGATTGGACACTATTGAAAGACGAAGCTTTTCGTTATGACCCTGAGTTGGACTATTCCAATTTACACCAAGTTTCTATCGGTAGTATGTCCTCCAAGTGTAACAACTGCGGAGCGTTTACGTTTGATAGTGAACCACCAGGAATTTGTCCAGTGGGAAGGTGTTCTTACCAGAGCTGCCACAATTACCAGAGCCTTTGCATGGTCTTATAAATGGACATCATCCAAAATCCAAGGAATTTCTCAATCTCACACGTAAATACAACAGAAGCTTCCAAATGACGTCGTTTGGAACAAGCATACCAATTCCCAAATCAAGCGGATACATGCCCACGTTCAAGATACAGGGTCAGGTGTGCCACCAGACAGGTTTCCTGCCCCCTGAGAACAAGGAGCCCAAGTTTCTGCAGATTTATTTCCTCGGAAACGAAAATGTTGAGGCTTCACGAAGGTGCGAGGTTATACAAGGCACCAACAAGGAATTAATCGTCGCTCTACAAAAGATGCTGCATGAAAATAACCACTACGTAAGAAAATTCAAAATGGCACTAGACAGCTGTTTAAACGAAGATAAAGGACTGGATCATATAGATGTATAAATGTACCCGTTTCCAGCTGGCACACCATTCTAACTACTATATCCTTAAATGCTATCCATGCTTCAGATTTAGGTTCAGTTAACTTCATAATTAACCGTGCTGTTTACCTGTTCTTTCACATCTTTTTCCTCTTAAGTTTCTGGTATGGAATGTGCCATTTTTGGACGGTCCAAAAGGAAAGATGGAACATTTGAGCGGCAAATTCTTTAAAACGCTTTAAATTGTTGAAAACGCTTTAAATTCTTTAAAACGCTTTAAATTCTTTAAAACGCTTTAAATTCTTTAAAACGCTTTAAATTCTTTAAAACGCTTTAAATTCTTTAAAACGCTGTAAATTCTTGAAAATGCTTTGAATTCTTAAAAACGATTTAAATTCTTTCAAATGCTTTTCTTTATTCAAAGATTTTCCTCAATCTGATATCCCTTACTCGGTCCAGCTAGTAAGTTACAGTGTAGGCTTATGCCGAATGTACACTACAACATTTGTGTAAAACTTGTGTAATACTTTCCGAAAATTTGTTTAGTTACCAAAGTAACGCCGTTTCTACTTCAACACTTTAAATCTAAAAGTTTTACACAAATGTTCTCCATTTGATTAACATTGAATATTTGCGGGTCTTTTGAACCGCAAATATGAATATGAAAGTGTTACACAAGTTTTAAACAAGTTTTACACAAGTTTTACACAACTGTTGAAGTGTAAATCCGGCATTAGCCTATTTTTTTGTACTCTTTGATCATTTTTTGGACTTTTTGATCTTTTCTAGGATTTTTTTGGATTATTTTTTTGGACTTTTTGATCATTTGTGAAACTGTTTGATAATTTTTGAAACTATTTGATAATTTTTGAAACTATTTGATAATTTTTGAAACTATTTGATAATTTTTGAAACTATTTGATAATTTTTGAAACCACTTGATAATCTTCTTATACTATAAATCTCAACGTCTGTGTGTGCCATTCCCTCTTTAACTTTCACTTTCACGGCTTTCCAGTTTCACTTTCAATTTTCGGAGGGGTTCAATAGGTTTGACTAGGTTTGAGCTATTGGTTCGGCTTAAGAGCTATATGATGGACTGGAGAGCTTTGCTTTTGTTGGAAGGGCAATACATTTAACGGGAAAGTTTAACGTCTGTGTGTGCCATTCCCTTATTTAATTTCTGTTTCACAGCTTTCCACTTTCACGGTTTTTCAATTTCATTCGTCGGAATTCTATAGGTTTGACTATATGTTTGACTTAAGGTTTGATTAAAGGTTTGACCACAGATTTGAGCTTTGGGATCAGCTTAAGAGCTACATATTAGACGGGAGAGCTTTGAGTTTGCCGGCAGGGCTATACGTTTAAAGGGAAAGCTTTACGTTCGTCGAGAGAGCTATACGTTTGAGAGGAGAGTCAATATTTCAATCAATAGTTAATCAAATCAACAGTTCTCTACTGAATCCTTTTTGAAACTTTTTTTGAAACTTTTTGAACATTTTTTGAAACTTTTTGAACATTTTTTGAAACTTTTTGAACATTTTTTGAAACTTTTTGAACATTTTTTGAAACTTTTTGAACATTTTTTGAAACTTTTTGAACATTTTTTGAAACTTTTTGAACATTTTTTGAAACTTTTTGAACATTTTTTGAACATTTTTTGAAACTTTTTGAACATTTTTTGAAACTTTTTGAACATTTTTTGAAACTTTTTGAACATTTTTTGAAACTTTTTGAACATTTTTTGAAACTTTTTGAACATTTTTTGAAACTTTTTGAACATTTTTTGAACATTTTGTAACATTTTTTGAAACTTTTTGAACATTTTTGTACATGTTAAAACATGTCCGATACTTTTCCAGCTTTACTTCCCGGCTTCGCCTGGGGGTTGTGTTGTAGGAACTTCATCAAAATATTAGAAAACTCTCCCGTAGAATCTTGGGCTCAGATGTATTTTGTTGAACCTCTCTCTCTTAGATACCTAAACTTTCATTGGAACCTTCAGTAATCCTGTCAGGCATTTAATGCTCCCGTCGAACCTGTAGCTCTTGCATGAAACTTATAGCTCTCCCGTATAGTTCCTACTGTCACTCCCTTATCCCTCGCGTGAAACAAATATCTCTCCTGCCACACCAATTGTTCCCCCGCTGAATCAATCGTTCATCAGTTAATCATGTAGGTCTACTGCTGATGAAAAGCGCAACGGTCTACCGTATATCTCCCACATCAAGCGTCTAGCTCTCCCGCTAAGCGATTATAGCTCTCCCGCTAAGCGTATAGCTCTCCCGCTAAGATTATAGCTCTCCCGACTTAAGCGTATAGCTCTCCCGATAAGCGTATAGCTCTCCCGTTAAGCGTAAGCGGCGTCAAGCGTATTGCTCTTCAGTTAAGCGTATAGCTCTTGGTTAAGCGTATAGCGCTTCGTTAAGCGTATAGCTCTTCTTTAAGATTGTAGCTCTCGCGTTAAGCGTATAGCTCTCCCGTTAAGCGTATAGCTCTCGCGTCAAGCGTATAGCTCTCGCGTTAAGCGTATAGCTCTCGCGTTAAGCGTATAACTTTCCCATTTAGAGTAAAGCTCTCCCATACAATTTATAGATCTTATGTCTAAATAATATCTGGCTTGTCAAAATCTGTAGCTGTGCCTTCAAACCAGCAGCTCTCCCGTCGAACGTATGATCTTCAGTCGTTTGCAAAACATAATCAATTGCAACGATTAAAATTGGGATATTTTGCGACATTTGAAAGCATTATCTTCGCTTGACCATGAGCGATTTTGGCATTAGCTAACATTGAAAACTTCGGAAACCATGATGAAGTTTTAAATCCCTGATCAAAATGGTGAGACTAAGTCAAAGAAAATCAAGGGCGTTTTAAAACTTTGATAAACATTGATAGATTTTGGAAGGTACGCTACCTGCTTTACCTAAAATGGAGAACTTCTAAAATAACAAAAAAATGGATGGTTTCCCGTCAAACTAAACTCTCCCATTTTATTGGACTTTTTGATTATTTAGTGGACTTTTTGATCATTTTTGGACTCTTTGATCATTTTTGGGCTTTTTGCTAATTTTTTGGACTTTTTCATCATTTTTGGACTTTTTGATCATTTTTTGGACTCTTTCATTTTAAAACATGCCCGATACTTTTCCAAAACTCCAAAGTAGTTCGTGGCACACAAACGTTGAGATTTATAGTATAAGATATTGAATAGAATGTATTTAAATCTACTTATATCCAAAATTTAGTATATACAATATAGTAGGTGGCGAAATCTCTATTGCGATCGGTGAAAGCCGTCCACAATTTGACATTTCACTTATATAATAGTAGATTTACACGAGATATATAGTATGGTCATCATATAGTAGGAGATATTGACGTCATTGATTTGCCTTCTACGGTCTGATTTCTGTTGTAACTGCACTCAAAAAAGACATTCGTTAGTAGGGATAGGATAAGGATAAGCTTATCGGGAATAATTTGCAAAGTGATATCTTACATTATTGCAGAAAAACTAAATCCAATATTGTAATACACAGCGCCGGCTCTCCTTGTAGTTTCGTCTATTCCTAATAGTAAGCGCAGGAAATACTGCATAGGACAGGGTAAAATCAGAAGGATACATAAATATATCTGTTTACAAAATTCAATTTTATAGTTCTAACACATTTACATACCATTACCACTTACCCATTTTCCTGTTGTAGCGTCGTCGTTACATGTATTTCCAAAACGTATAACATTGATTCTAGAATTCTTGAATTATGCATTTCACACTATGTCGGAATGATAAGAAATTTAACGAGAATGATGATTATAGACAGGCAAATCTGCGCGCCATTTTAGTACATAGTAGTCACGAACTAATACTATGGTGATATGAAAGACTTGATCCGTCCTCTTAGATTTAAGCTTATTTTGTACAATTTCTTTTACAACATATACTTTGAGGTGTGACACTGCATGGCAAACCGGCAGTAAGGGATAGCTTCTATCCTGCTCCAATTTTTACATTAGCCATCTAAATTACTCATCAACTCAATTCAAAACATGTTTAGACTTGCCTGAGTATTATTGTGCATGGAGACAGGATTATTATTGCATAGTTTATGAATTGAAAGGGAAAACAAAAGCCAGGTAGGAAGGAGGAAGACCGGAAAAGTGTACGTTGCATGTGTCGGATAGGAGAGATGATGAGAAACGATGTATCAAGTATATGGCAAATTGATATGGAGGGTGACTTTTGTACAGGAAGGTAAAGTGGATATGAGATAAAAGTAGATGAGGGTGGGAAGGTGAATTGGATGTGAGATAATGTTAGAGGAAGGGTGGGAATGTGAACGAAGGGTGCGGGATGCATGTAAGTTGTGAACGGTTGTGAGAGGCTCGCGTTATGAAGCGGAGGTATGTGTGATATATGTAAAGATAGGTGGGGATAAAAAGTGAGGAGGGAGGTGGGTAGCATGAGTAAGAGGAGGTTGAGGAGGTTGAGGAGGTTGAAGGGAGGAGGATGAGGAGGGGTGACGCTGAGGAGGGGGTGACGCCGGGTTTGACACGTGACCTGGATGCTAATATGGCCGACTGGATAAGACCACTTAAATAAGGAGATACTCCTTAGTAATATGTAGTTCCTGTATGATTAGTGTTCACGTTGCTGGTGCCGAAGAGGTTAATACAACCCGGCCGTCTTACCATTTGAATATTTATTTTATTACCAGGAGCATTGTACCGAAAAATAATAGTATTGGTATAATAATTTTCTGGCGTTTTGTCAACTTTGGTTGCAACGTAATCACCACTTTCCAGTGAGAGCGTATCGTAGTGGGACCTCTACGAAAAAACTTGATGCTGGTGAAAGTAACTTGCAGAAACTCTCTTGAGGTGGCGCTGAGACTTTGTTGAGAAAGAAAGGAGCAACAAATGTTTGGACTGGCCTTGGATTTTAATGCTCATAGGACGGTAAGACGTGGAAGGAATAGACAACTGTAGCTGAGAAGGGGAATGCTGTAAAGGAATAAGGATTTTGCTGAGGCAGGAATAGAAAGCTGGGAGGGAAAGGAAGGGAGCAGAGAAGAGAATAATCCTTTGCACAAGCTTTCGCACGCGTGACTTTCTCCGCATACTTTGCGTTGATGACGGAAGGTTGAGTGGGAGCAGAAGAGTACTGATGTGGAGGAGAAAACTAGAGATTTAAATTGAGCAGGGATTAAAGCCAGACTGGTGGAGTCGTCGGCTTTAGTAGCAACTCGTCTCTGGAAACGTGAGTATCTCTCACAGAAACACTCTCAAGGGTCCACTACGAGTCATAGTTTAGAAGTAAGTAAAATCCTCATTCTCCAGCTTTCTCCTTCCCTCCTAACTTGTATCAGCTTATACCACGAAATCTCGATACCCTATCCCTTCTTCTTTTCCCTAACTTTCTCTCCTCCCTTGTACTGTAATTTTTATCTGGATGGATGCCCTCCCCTACATCTTCTACAAATTCCCTTTGCTTCCCATTGCTTAAATTTTCGAATTGCAGGAATAATTTAATCGAACGCCCGAAAAGATATTTTAAGGGCTTTCTCCCTTCAACACAGTTATTGTAATAATTTTGTACCAAAATTGTATGCGATTTCAAAGCTTTGGAGCTAAAATAAAATATTTTACTCGGATTTCAGGCAAAGGAATGATTGATTGAGCGTTTACAAGGAATATTCACATTGAAACCTGATTTGGATTGATTTAAATACCCCACCTGATTCAAGTTTCGGTCAAACATCTGGATTCTACATTACAACGTAAGGAAAGCCACAGGATTTCTAGTTTGCAAGAATCTTGAAGGAAACATTACAGAGTTAAAAAAGTGTATACGAAAGAAAAATCCTTCCGTACTTTGCTTGATTCCATTTTGGGTTTTCATCTCAGAAAGAAAAAGAGTTTTGAGAAGAACAAGTTTGTGAATTCTTTTGAGTTGGATTGAATTGTTGATTGCTCGGTCGGGTGATTCTTTGTGATTGAATCTCCACACAAGATATTTCGTCGTCATGCCTAAAGTGAACATGTATTTAAGTTTGGCCTCCATTCTGGCTGTTATTCTCTTGGCCAATGTTGTACGCGGTGTCCCATCCTATATTTACGACGGCTACACAGGGGACGGTAAGAAATAATCTTTTTCCTTCTTCCCCTGCTATTTCACCTGTCGTTTCCCTTGTATAATTTGTCTACTTTGTCGGTCAAATCATGTGGGTAGTGAATAAATTGCAAGCCAATTCCACAAAGAATAGCTGCTTCGTAAAAAACTTTTTTCTGTCCAGGAAACCTGTGAAGAAAGTATATAGGCTAGGTGTGTAATTTGTCTAGGCATTTCTACAAATCTAATCAGCTAATTCACAAAGATTGAAAGTTGCGGGCAGACATTTAATTAGATGGTTGTTGTAAGAAAAGAAAAAAAACTTTCTTAAGGAAATTTATAGGACGAGGCGGCTTTCTCTCTTGCTTTCTCCAACTTTATTTCTGGCAAGGATTACTTATCCTCCCGTATACCAACTTTGCTTTTCATTTCTTTCACGGGGTCCTACCAATGAGACACTGACACGCAACATCTTCTGTCTTGCATTCAATCTATTAACCCTCCTTTCAGCTAAGTCTGAAACAAGACAGACATCTTCTATTCATTAGTGCCGTATTTTAGGATTTTTTGACGAATTTCTTCTTCCTATTGTAAAATTTACTGGTATTGTACCCTACAAAGTTGTGGCTTTGTACTACTCAACCAATCTCAGTCTCTTTTACTCCATTTTCCCCTTGTTCCAGAGGAAATAATTAAATTGTATAGAATTTTTCGAAAATTATATCCAGCTAAATATTTCTTAAGACAAACCAGTTAAGAGTGCAGCAAGACCATAGGGTGTTAAAGGGACAAGGGACAATCTAAATATTTACCTTGGTCCCGAGTTACAGGGATTTTCACACTCAGAGTAACGGAGAAAGAAACTTAGGGTAAAGAATGTGATTTATTCATCTTTACTAAGGACTTAACAAGTTGGACTGGAACTGCAAAAGCTGTTTCCACACACTTTACTACCTGTATTTTAACATTTTAGAACTGAAAAGGCTCTGGTTCTGGGGAACGTTGTCTAATAAAGGATGGCTCCATGAGATTGGTTACGCAGTAGGATAGAGGTTTAGCCTCCTCCTATATACTTTTATTGTTCCTCGTAAACTAATTTCAGCAATAAGCGTAAAATTCATCTGGTTATTAAGATCTTCTTGGATTAATTAGTGTTCGAGAGGGCTGTTGCTGCTTGCTCGTTTTGTATCCGCTCCTTGCTCTTTCCAAATTAGCGGGATAACTAACCAGCCAAATCAAATGTCTACATAAACCTGCTCAGTTGATTTCTGAGAGCTAGTTGTCATGAATGACGCAAGCAATTCTTCTCTCATGTCCTCCAAGATTATTTATTGTATTCTAACCACCGGTTCTAATGTTACAAATCTTCTAGGGTGTAGTATCGGCTTTAGACAGGGAAGGTATAGCGTGAGTATGGTATAAGCTTAAGCTCTGCAAGCCAATATACAAGGAGTGAAAGTTGATACGGTGAAGGAAATCGGAGCGACAAACCGAGCTGAGTGAGGGAGTGGGCTAGCTAGGGCAAGGGGCAGATGAAATGTAACAAATGGATGTAAACGTCTCTTTCCACGAGGGCTTTTTTGAAATGTCACCCTTTGAATTGCATTCAAGATTGATAATTTAGTCGGAGGGTTGGTGGTGGTGTATGGAAGCGGATGAAATCTCCAGAGGGTGGCCTGGGCTGGCCAACATCTCTAAATCTCTATGTACACTTGGCTCAGAATAGACTGCTTTCTCAATTGTATTCGAATTCTCTCATGTAGTTTTTGCTGCCGGATCCAGAATTCTAGAGGAATTGCTTGAATGTAGGCTATATTTCCTCTCATTCTTCGCTGTTCACGCTACAGAGACCAGGGAGGGTTTTATAAGAGGCAAGGAACAGCGTGCCGAGAAAAGACTTGATTTTGTGTGCCTCTCAGCCTTTTGAACTGGCACAAAGAGCTGAGGCTACCAGGTATTCAAACCGCGTTTTGTCCTCGCTTCACCCGGTTCTGAGCAATGATTGATGAAGGCAAGGGAAGATTTTAACCTTTGATCTTTCCCATTTACCGGGACCTATCTCGTCTACATATACATCTAATCCTAAAGCTGAGAGACTGAAGATAAGACTATCTGCATTTGTAGTTTCGTAAGACGGAGGATAATGCTGGAAAGGACAGTCATTCTTTTACCCTAGTCTACTCCCCTTGCATCTTATGCCATAAAAGTAAATCGCGACAAGAAGGGCACACACAAGTGTGTGAAATGAGGGAGGTATGTAAGACGAAATAGACTGATTCAGATTACATGGTATTAAAGTAGGGGAGAGGGTTGAAGGATGGGGGATTTGATGGAAGGATTTAACGAGCGGAAATAAAAACGCGGTGAAAGTGCTAAACTCGACTGCTGATTTCTGATTTAAAGAAAGATGTGAGAAAGTTTAGAGAAACTTAGAAACATGTTTCCTAAAAAGAAAGTAAGGAGAGTCTAAGAGGAGACTGGAAGGAATTTCGCTGGTTTTGAAAAAGTGAGTGACATATGGAAAGCAGATGGGAAAATGAGAAAATCGATCCTAGCTACCATTTTTCATACTGTTTCTAAGACTAAAGAGTTGAATCCTATTAGAGTCGGCTAGTGAAAGCGCTGTGGAAAGAAGGAGGAGGATCGGAGCAAGTCGTTACCACAGTGAAAGTGTGTGCTCCGTCTGAGCAACATTTGTCTTAAGAAATAAGAGTAAGACATAACTTGAGCTGACATTATGTCCGGCTGGAGAGGAAGATTTCCCGACCAAGCTTTCCGTTTGGGTTTGCAGAGAGAACCCAAAAGGAGGTCTGTCAATAGGAATATTAATATATTCCTTTGTTTCAGCATTAGAAAATATATGGATGGCTTTGCTTCTTTCCTATAAGCATGTCCGTGTCGCACAAAGTTTTCCATTCGATGACTCCTATAGTTCCTTGCTGAATCTTAATGCTGGTCCATGCTTCTTAGAATTCTGTACATGCTTTCCCCATCCTATACACTAAATGCATTATCGCTATCGCTGGAGGAGGATATTTCGAAAAGAAAGATAAAATCTGACTAATTTCGTTGAATACACAGAAGAGTGCCGTCAACGTGACTTTCCATCCGATCAAAAAGGTCCGATCAAAAAGATACACCACGGTCTCTACTAGCCTGCTATCCTTAGTTTCAACCTATAATCTGCATGGGTGATGTTGCAAAGGGGTGTAGTTTTTAAATGTTCGTAGGTCTATATATACAGTTGAAATTGTTTACTCTACGTTTGAAACTGCTACTGCTATTTTTATTTCTCATCCAAGTGTACTACTACTCATCTCGAGTTCCCCGTTGAAAAATCATGTTTGGCCTACTACCGAACTTGATTTTTGCTGACAGTATTTGTTAGATCAATGTATCAAATCTGCTAAGGGCAATTTTGTCTCGCAAGCCTGGTTGTTTACACTGGAGAAGGGTGGAAAGCTTGAAGTAAAAGGTTTTATTTATTTCAGAGTGGGTTTTGTAGTTTCATGCATTGACTTTGAGTGAAAGCTTTCTATTGATAGATTTCTACTAATTTCTTTGAAATGTTTAGCTCAAGTGTGATGTGTGAAATTGGGAGTGGGAAGATGAGCAGAGAGGTAGTGGGAAAAGTTTTAAAGTCAATGAAGAAAGTCAGTATAGAAGCCGGTGAGAGCAAAAATAACAGGTATCAGTACTACAAGTACACGTTGAAACTGCTAGGTTTCGAGTGTGGGAGTTGGCTTGGGCTAGGCAGCTGGAAAATGAAGGAGAGAGAGGAAAAGAGAGAGTTTTGTGGCTCTAGGGAGAAAAAGTCCTTGAGTCTAAGGCTGCTGGGAAATTCATACAAGTAGAAGTGGCGGACTGCGTATCTGGAGGGAGAGATAGTGAAAGTATAAATGGGGGGGGGGTGCGAATTTCAAATTTCCCCAAGACGGCACAGAGCAGGCCATGTGTAGAGGAAAGTAGAAGAAGGCAGGCTCCACACGTAAGACACATGCGAGGAAACTTCTGTTTTCTCTCAAAGAAGCCAGCCAGTGAACTAGAAGACCTGTGCCTTGCTCGCAACAAACCCACCCCTTGCGCCCCCAGATGGAGCTCAATCCTGGGCCGACCTAGGGCCACATAACAAGTGACGCTCATTAGTGGAACGGGGCTCATATATTCTTCAGGGATGCAGTTTAACCACAGATAAGAGGCACCATAACGGGTACTAGAGTTATTGAAACCACTGCCGGAAATTACATTCTGTAATCTAGAACTTCTCTATCCAAGAACCCGCTCTTTCTCCACTTTCGCCCAGCCGTTTAAGCTGAACCAAGCTCGCCATCATCTTCATTTCTCTATCGAGTCTGTACTCGGTACTCCTTTATCCATATATGCACACGATCCAGATATTTAGATTCTAAGTGCGTTTCCCCAACTTTTCATACATGCCAAACTTCATAGCCCTACAAAGGGGGAGTTGGGCCAACTTTCACCTGGGCGAAGTAAGTTGAAGACGTAATGTAGAGATCTTCTAAGCTAGGATACAAAGTTGTCTTCCCGCATCCCTTCTTAGTTTTACATCTTCATCTCTTCCTGTCTCTAGCGGGGTTATACGACTCAATTAAAGATGCACAGTAAAGAAAAATTTGCAATAGGAACAATTAAAATTTTAAGTGTTCCAATATTCAAGCTGAAGAAAGCATACAAGGAGCTGTATGTAAGTAATTTCAGTACATAATAAATACACTCGGGAAAAGGTAGTGCACAAATAATACGTTTAAAACTACTACCGCTACCGATAAACAGTCAAAGAGAGAGAGGAGGTACATATAGCGGTTGCACAGTGTAATCCTAGACTGATTCGAGAAAGCCGCAGCAAAGATAAAGGAGTGAAAATGGTGAAAGTTGAGAACATGTCAATTCAGAGGGCAATCTACGCTTGGCGTCTACGCTATAAAATAGGAAATGAGCAACGTGGGAGGCTTGAATAAAGGAAGAGAAAGCTCTTTTTCAAAAGTCAACTCTCGGGATTTATCTCACTTTCTACTTTGGTTGAGGAACATTCTAGCTAGCGTTTTCCTTTGAAGGGAACACATTGCATGATGGGTGGACAGCTGGCTAGTAAATTCTAAACCTCTTTTTCTCTTTCACGTATGCAATACACGGTGAGATAGACTGAAGGTTTTTCTTCAAATATGCATAGTTTAAAATCCTCACCGTTCCTTATAGCGTTAGTCTATAAGGACTTCTATCAATGTGTTTACCAACCTTGAGTATACCTTTGCTCAAGGTAACAACATTTGGGCTTTGGATTTCGTCGAGAAAGAAGTATTCCGTGGTTTCCGATTGTGAGAAATAGTTCATTTCCAAGACAGGAGAAAATTAAGTTTTACGAACAAACCTCCTCAAAGTTCGGAAATAAGTTCATAACCAGATAAATAAGTATGAATATAAACTGAGGACAATAAAAGCATGAGCTGAGCTTGCGGTTTAATTCCAGTCGAGTTTTTGGGATTATTTAAGCGGTGCCCGTTATGTGAAGTAATGCTGGGCTGTGAGTTGTGAGAGTGGGTTTTTGTGTGTATGAGCATAATTTGCTTCCTTTGTGCAATCAAGTTTCTATTGTTTAAGAGGTGGGGGAAGCGTTATGTACACTGATTCCGTATGCGGTCTCGTGCAAGCAAAGAAATGATTAGTTTCCCCTTTTGCTTTGCTCGACACAATGGGCTAAATATGCTGCCGATGGCACTTAAATGAGAACTGAGGGAAATTAATTGTTGTCGAAGAAAAGCAAAGATAAGGAAGAGAAAAGGAATTTGGTAAGTATATAGTAATAGCATTCTGCTTTCTCTGTAAGCCGGAGGATTACAAACGGGTTGAGAAAGCTAAACAAATCTTGGCAGAATAACCTTGTGGAGGAAAATTGGAAAATACAGGAAAGGTTGGCTGAAATCATATGACGCGACGCGACTGGGTTGACAAGCCATAGATGATACGAGATGTAGGGATGGTTTTAGTACTTATCTAGCGTCAAGGTATTTGATATTTGTTTCTTCCAAGTTATTTTCTCCTTTGGAATAAAGGCTAAGCGACTGGGATGTAATGGTCGTCGTTGAAGAGTGACAAGGTCCCTTGGGAAATAATATAAGTTTATCCCCAACCCAAATGATTGAAGCTCTCCATTCAAGAGTCTTACCTTAATCCCTACATCCCCCACACGACGGAAACTTTCGTTTTTTGCTCCGAGAGAAGAGTCAATAGTATTGGGATTTTGGCTAAAATTTGTGATTATTTTCCTAGCTTAACTATTTCCCTCCCTCTGGGAAGCTGATACTTTCGCAGATGCAATTCGCAATACGCTTTTAATATGCAAAAGAATTGCGGGGGAAGCGGTAGATTAATGATGGAAATTGAGTTGGGCAAACCCAGCATCATTTTAAGTTATTTATGTAATTCCAGTTTCCTAGTAAGCTTCAGCTTTTACTGAAATCTCGACCAATTTCTGTTTACATAAAAGAAGCGTGAAAAGTAAAAACTAGAAGAAAGTGAAAAGTAAATGAGGTTGCAAGCTGTGTAAGCTTACATTCTATGGCGCTGTAAGTTCAAAGTTAGATTTCCTTTACATATAATTGATAAAACCCGGAAGGTAGGGGCGGAGGAGAGAGGAGAGAGGGGGATGCGGAATGGGGATTCAAGAGAAAATTGGTTTACCTACTTTGTTATAGGGAGTTAGAATTTAGATAGAGGAAACCCTCAGGATGTGTGAGAGGAAAGTGAGAAAAGCTTCATAAAGTGAATAAGCTGATGAAACTGCTTCACTGCTCGCGTACAGTCTCCACAGAAGAGCACAGTAGGGCTTTAGTCAATACCTGGAACGAGGATCGGCTTTGAGAAAATAATTGCGGGTGGGCTTTTCCCATTTTGCATTGTCAGAGTTCGACAGTAGATGAGAGACAACTCGAGAGAAAGGAGAGGCGGAATAGATGTGCGTATTTACTTTAGGAAAAGTGAACACCCGCCGTCCGATTTCAGCGACACGGATGGAATTACTTTGCTGAGAGTATTTCATCCACTCCACGAATTGACAAGTATAAATGTGTTTTTATTTTCTCTACAGATTTTGCATTGGATGGGCCTTCAGATGGTAACCGTGGAGATTTAAATGTAGATCGACTCTTACCTGCCGTTGACAAGTAAGTTGAACTGCATGTACTCTTAAACACTTGTGCCTAATGCTCTGCTTCCTCTTTACTACAAACTCTCTTCTTGCTGTTTCTCTACAATTCTTTCCGTTTACCCTCTGCCTTTAGAGTATGTTAAACCTCTATGCACCTAGCACACTATCTGCTTTCCCTCTCTCACATTGAGCTAGATGTTTTAATTCTCTCAGACATCGGATCGAGTCGCTGAACTTCAGGTATCAATAGTGGAAGCAAAGGAATTGTGTGAACGTCTAATATATCTTTACTTACTACGTACGGATCTACCACGCAATTCTCTCTCAAATCTTCCTATTTTTCAATGTCACTTAGAATTGCTTCTGGCTCAAGTATAGAATTATGACTGGGTTAAAATGACTCGAGAACGCGGGGAACTTGTTGTTCGCTAAGGAGAGCAAAGAGAAAATAGTACTGGGAATACTATTTTCTCTCTTGCTTTCACCCAGCTTTCACCCTGCAAATAAGCTGATGTACTGATCAAAATTTTGCACTACCCTCATCACATACTGTTAGCTAACCATAACCCATTTCCTTAACTCTATACTTGTTCAGTCTACAACCGTATTTTGTCTTAATGTTACAAGCTAGACTGTCTCGTTAGTTTTGCAACACCTCCTAGATGAAAAACGGAAGGATTGGAAGTAAAGTAGTGTAGGCTTGGATTCATGTTAAGCGTCTCCCTTGTTATCCACGGTGCACATTAATGCTAATTAATGTGTGTATTTAGTGCTAATTACTTCCCTTAGTGAATTCCTTTCTAACTATTACCGCCGAAATGTCAGATTATCAAGGATTTGAGCATAGGAAACTTTCTCCAGTTAATGGAGAAAGCTTCAATGGAATAACGTGGCAGTTGAGAAAACCTTTAGGAGTATTTCCGAGTTATCTTTACGGCAGCAATTTCATACAACTATCGATTAGCCTTACTTGAGTCCGTATCCTTAGTGGAAGATGATGTTGGCATACTTCATTAGCCATTCATGAAAAGGCAATAGATATGGAATTTAAAACTTCCCACAACCACCAGAATGGTACTTGAATGGTAGGGAATCGAAAATTTATAACTGGCAGGTAATTAACTCAAATTTAAAATCCTAAAATTATGATGGGCAACTTTAATTCAGAAGTAAAATTTTTACACTTTAAATTCAAATTCTTTCGGAAATAAGTTTGGTAATTGTTTCCACTAGAGTGTACTTACCATCATTTCACGTAACGTACAGGCCCACTTTAGTATACTTCATCTTGTATTCTAATTTTTTTCTGACATATAAAATGGAAGATCATCAATCTAATCTTGAAGAACATGTTTGAAATTATTAGCAAGGATTTTGTTAGGCAAGCAAAGTTCTTAAGGCCGGGCGTGCTTTACAGACAAGAGGTGGCTGCCTGCCTGAAGAAGCTTAAAATAGAAAGCATAGGAGGAGAAAATTAAGAAAGCGAGACATTTTTTTCTAGCTCCGGCATTATTTTTAAGTGAAAATTCGATTATTTTGTAGGTTGCTGCGTAGATAATTGAATAAATTTGATGTGGATGGGGAAAGATGAGATTGTTTGACAGGGTACTTATGACATGAAATATGCTTGATTCAACATTCGCGGGATTTTTCACAGCCTCAGTCATTAATCTCAGTCTTGGCGGGATTGTGTGAAGAGCACGATAGGAAGGGGAAAAGTTAAATGTGGTGAGTGAACAGGAGTAAATGGGGACACTTTCTTATCCTTTTGTCACACGATTCATCTTTTATGTAGGATTTCCTTCTTATGGTAGCATTCATCCCACTCGATCTCATACTTTCTCCGCGCGATAAAGTCTTGTGTGATTATATCCTCTCAGTTCTGAGTTCACTGCTCAGATACTAGATTACTTATGCTCAATTGATTATGAGTTAATAAAGGGAGGGAAATTGTGAAATTAGTCAGGGTGGAAATGACGCCATATGAAAAGGTGGCGTGGGCGATTACTTCCTCTCCATCCTCTGTCAAAGGGTTAGTAATCTCAGGGAAGCCATTCAAGCCAGCCTAGAGACAAAAGTAGGTAAAGGAACTAGTTGGAGAAAGGAGGGAAAGAGATTCAAGTGAACCTCCCCACCTGTAACACGGCGTAGTTGAACTATGAAGAGAAAATTAATCGTGTAATGAATTTAGGAAGCTTTGTTTTGTGTTTTCTCCTGAAAGGAATTCATTTCCCAGGACTTTCACCATCGGTTGCGGTCTGAAGGGACCATTGCTAAAGTTAGTAGCACAAAATAAGAAGCTATTTCACCTGTACATTTTCTCACCCTTTTGTGTTATTCCTCTTTGAGCATGAAAAGAGGTGAATCTTGGATTAGCCCTTATGTGTACCTAACCTTTCGCCTTGTAATTTCGTCTTCCTGGCTGTTTCCTTTTCTACCTTCGCCTCTGCCTTTGAAACCTATGATTAATGCATTAAGCTGATTTAATTTTTTCATCATCTTTCCCTTCACCAAGTAAGTGAGTCAGTCAGTCATCCTTCCACCAGTCAAAGTGACAGACAAACCAAAAGGCAAAGAGGAGAAAGGTGATGGGAGTAGAGGTATATAATCTGGTTGATTGTATAAATATCAGCTGTAGTAATATAATTTTAGAGAAATGTGTATATATTTGGCTGATGAGTGATGATTACGTTACTTCCTTCGTCTCTGTTCCTGAAAGGTGAGGGAATGTGAATCTGTCTGCCTGCCTCGACATAGTTGTACTTTCACGTGTGAGAGAGGAAGTCATATGTGTGTATAGTTTGTCAGTGTGGATTGATCTGACGTTGTGTAATTTCCAGAGGGGAGTTGAAGTAAATTGGAGTGGAGGCAAGATGAGAATTGATTGTAATGAGGAATTGACCACTTCTAATTTTCTCTTTAGACGCTCTTCTGTGATTTATCTTTATAGACGTTCTTGCATACGACGAGGCTCTTGGTGTGACTCTCGACCCAATGACTGCTGCAGTGGAGGTGCTTGCCGATGTAACTTGTGGGGAACAAACTGTCATTGTCAGCGGATGGGACTCTTCCAGAAATGGGGTTAATTCCTCTCAACTAACCCCGCCAGATATTTCTTTTCCCATGCAAATTAAACTGAATTCAAAATTCCATTGCATCTCTTCATTCATCTCTCGAATTCTTCTTTACATCTCAGTCACGTGCTTATAATTCGGAGAAAAACAATCAGAAGAACCTGACATGAATCTTTAATTTTCATCATCATCAACCTCCTCATCAACTAATTAGTCCCTTTCAAACTATTTATCTGTTCTCTATTTTGTATTTTATCATTATTTGTCTTTAGCGTATGAAACGCAAGTAGCTAATTAAGTCATTAATCCACCCGTTAATTAAAGTAGAATCTTATAAGACGGTATCTGCTCATTTGTTATCGATGGCGTTTAATGAAACCAAATGGTATAGATTACAGGTGTGGCAGCAGCGGATTTTTTGAACTATACACTTAGTAGGTTTCAATCCTTGATTCAGTTAAATGCACAGACACTTACATTTTCACTAGCTCAGGAACTATTCTAATAGCCTGTAGTACAGAGATGGATGGTATAAGCAAGTTGTTTTCAAACGTCAAATGTGGGAAGCTGTAAAAATCAGATGTCAAGAAGCCAAGTGTTTGGTCAAATAATTCAATCAGTTTTTGATTTTCAAACTTTCATCATAGGCCGCTGATATGAAAAGGTTAAAGTTAAATTTTAAAATCATGCCATCAGATTCAGTTTCTTCTGATATATGTCGGCGCGGTAGGGTGCAAAGGATGGAAAAGGAGCAGTGTAAAGTATTCGACTTCAGTTCCTCACATAAGGGTTAGTTTTAGTAATTTAGACATAAGGTAGGAAGGGCGTAGAGTAGGGACAGAGTAAATATTGGTTAGGATAGTGTTAGTTAATTGATTACTGTGTCCAGCCTCTTATCACTTTCTTTATACGTAAGGTATGACGCACACAAGCTTTCACCACACCTCCTATTACTTGCTCCACTTTCTCCGCACTTAATTCCGCACGTAATTCAGAAATTTGGATAAATAGTATGAGAAATCTATTTATTCTCATAAATAATTGTGTCTCGAAAACAGTTTCTCGTTCCAAGTAATTAATAAACGGCTTCTAAAAGGTATATGCATTAGGACAAGCCATTCTACATATTTCCTCGTGTATGCCATACAATACACCACACACAATCATTAGCTCCACTCCATCATTCACCTATTGCAGTATTAAATGAGACGGTGGGTTATTAGGATTTGGATTCATGCTGAAACTTTCTTTGTTTTACTTAACCGCAAGAAAGGGTTTCTGAGAGAGTTTCAATCTGGATTTGTAGAATGAAGTCCGTATTTCTCTCTTCCAAAGGCAACCTTATAGGTGGAAGCTGACGGAAGGTGAGCGGAAATTACGAGAGACAGGTGCTAATTTGTTGGAAATTGGGAGTGATGGAAGAAGTTTGTTTCGGACAGGTACTTGGAGATTTCAAAGGAGCAGAAATGCAGTGAAGAGAATATAACCAATAAGTCCCCGCTACGAACCACCGTCTCTAACAATGATTTGGCTAGCTACAGATATATATGCACGTGCTTAGTTTCGGTTCAACTTTCTTCTTGTTACATGATGATTGAAATGTTCTCAGTTCCTTGTACACATGCATGCACACAAAAGCAGTCAGCACTATGAAACTACTTTACACACACACATGCTTCCAGTGTTCTCTCCTTTCCATTTCGACACTTTTAGGAAAATTGATTAATTTGATTAAGTGACTTGACAAAGAAGGATATGAGATAACTTATACTAAGTGTTATAGGAATGCACGTCTGTCATGTAGATAGGTCCTCGTTGTTGTGTATAAGCAGAGGAAGCAAGTTCATAAACGGTCATAGAAAAACTATGTGCACTCAACAAGTGTACAGACGAAAAGCATGGTATTTTTCATTAAATCTCATGCCCCCCAAACACCAGACGATATAGTTATAGTACATAACAGCACCATGAAGAGGCAGAATCTAAGATAAAGAAAGAAGAACATGTAATATTAAAACACGCCCTCCTAATTTTAGCAGTCATGCCGCTTCCCGCTCCTTCCACCCACCACAAGTCACAATAAATCAACAAGCATCGCTAATAAACTTAACCGTCTGCCGCGCAACAAATAATTATTTCCCCACAAACTATTGTTGTTCTTTGAACCATGCTTTATGAAGAAAGCTAGAGGAACGAGGTGAAAGTTTTTCTTCGGACTTTCTCCACAGGTTGCTCCTAAGATAAATTTGTTTGCTTACTCCTCCGCCATGTTAAATTACATTGAATTCAACATTGCTGATGAATATATTTAGACTTGAATATCCTCCTTTGGTAATGCTTAATATCTGTATTTATCTTCCTCAAGAGGAAAAGCATACTATTAAATTTAGAAGAGATTGAAAAGAAGCAAAATAGGGCTTAAAATAATACGTGTCTCATACTTGGGCATTTTGAAGTTTTACCAGGTGGTTTGAGTTACAGATTGTAGTTATTAAGATCCGTATAGGACTACCCGTTATTTTTCATTGCGTGACAAGTTAAAGTGATTTTTATTGCAATCCTTTGGGCTCTTGTTTTATATTGAGTAGCTTTCGAATATTTCAAATAGGGCAATGCTGAGCTAAAAAGAGAAAGTGAAAAGTGCGTGAGAAGGACAAATGTTGTACAAATGTTGATCGATGATATCCCATTATTTATTTTAAAATACTGGATTACTTGGTAGGGAATATGTGGACAGAATCCGGAGAGACTAAGGATCTCATTAAGGGATTCTCCAGCCACATCCCTTAATGGAATCCTTAATCTGAGTATCAGTTCCAATCTCCAATGTAAGACGTACAATGTGTGTAGGCTATTCTTGTTTATGGAGTAGGGATGAGAGGAAGGAGGCCAGGGAATTTTTACACCAACACAACAACCACACAGCAGTTTATCCCATGCCCGGTTAGCTCCACAGGTGTTTAGTTTCCTCATTAGCTCGAGAGGAACGGAGGTAGGACGATGGAGAAAGGAGGAGAAAGTTGATATTACCTACCTGCACGGAACACATCCAAACTCGTGCGTGCATGCTCTTTTCCTCCTAACATTTGGCATTTGAGGAGTGAGAAAACGATCCCCTGTAGCCAGGTTATGCACTGAGTTCCCTCTACCTCTTGATTCATAAGGTAGTTTACGGGAACAAATGTGTGCTATTCAACGCCCTCACGGGCTGTGTACATTCGGAAACTAACTTCATCTTGCTTGAGTGATGGCTCGCTCCAGAAAGACCCCGTTCAAATGCTACAGGAAGGAGAATGAGGTGTGGAAATGGAAATTAAGAGTATTTCAGGCCGGTATTTCATAGGAAAATTGCCAACTACATTTCTTTATTTTCCCAGATACAAAGGTAGCAATTAGTAAACGGGGAGGGATAGGCGGAATGACGGAAACTTTTAGTGAAATCCAAAGAAAATGTAGTGTAGGCTATATATATTAGCGTCGTAGACATAATTTAGGGGATCTATATAAAAAAACTCCGCGATGTCTTAACAAAGGAAATAGGACAATATATGTAAAATGGGAGAGACTAGTTGCTGAAACTGTAAAAGATTAATTTAGGATTAATCTGATAATAGAAAAAACCTTATAGAGGCTTGCTACTTGTTCTATACTTTCTCAGACGTGCTCTATCAACCACATCCTTACTTTTTCCCTCCTTCCATGCATAACTGTACTGATGACCGAGCTTGCGTTTCTTTTTCCTCCTCCTTCTGATATTGTCGTGAAATCTGGGAATCGTTGGAAAGAGGAGAGTGATCCTAGGAAGAAATGTGTGGGGCTAGAAACGAAATAAACTCATTTCTAAACTAGTTCACCTTGAAAAATCCACGGAATTCTCTGAAAACTTAATACATTCATCCAAGCTCTCTTGTATATAATTATCCTTTCCTCTCCGTCTTTTTCATTTACAGTCTTTTCCATGTCGCGTCAAATGTGATAAGAGAACACAGAGGTGGAGGAGAAATATTATTACTTAGACGGTGTTATAATCCATGATTTATTACAAGGCTAATTTGACTAGCCGTCAAAATTTAATTCCAATCGCCCCAACAGTCTACCGCACTTGCCTCTTACCAGGCCGATTTGGGTGTTAGTTGCCTGACTCTTGGCAGCTTTCCCCGACTTTCTATTCCCTTTTCACGACCCACTCCATACCTTGCGTATTCCGTGCGAACGGAAATCATGCGAGCTGAAGGAGATTTAAAACATCGAAAAATTATAGCCAAAGAATTAAGCTGAAGAAAATACGTAGACATGCATAGAAGATGCATGCATGCAGGATTATGAATAATTTCCAAGGGAAACAAGGAAGGAAACAAAATGAACGAAACAAAACTGTTATACGTCTATAATAATTATTCTCCGGGAATTAAAAATCCCATCACAAGGGTGAGCCTGGCATGATAGAAGAGAATGTAAATAACTTAGGATCGTGAATAAAAAATGGTGCTAAGAAATTATTCCAAAATCGAGAAACACTGGTAAGAGGCTAAGGTGAAAGTTGGAGGGGCGATGGAAATCATAATTTGTTATGATTATGCTAGACAAATACAAGTAGCGTACGGTAACTGTTTCTTTGATTGTAGGAAACAATTTTGTAAAAATAGGCCAAGATAAAATATGCTTACATGTTTAAGGACAATCCCTATCTATATATGGCTACCTTTGACGAAACGTACTGACCTTGATTTCTTCGGTGATAAAATATTTATATACATATAATGAAGATTACAAATGCCCGGGAGTGGTCCCAGGAAAGAGAACAGATTTATTTACATTTTTTCATTATAAATTATTATATTTGAACCCATGGATTACTACGGGAACTGTTGTTGATACCAAGTAATCTTGCGAGATGTAACAAAAATTATTCTGCGATTAAAACAGAGACGAGGTGTTGGAATATATATACGATTATAATATTCATGTTTATAGTCTAATTGAAATGTTTAGATGAAAATTACATTTGAGAAGAGCAACGCAGAGGGAAAGTTTGCAGGTGCGATGGTTATGCTAACTGTCCACTAACAATCTTACCATGTATAAAACCATGAAATCTATTGTATCTCTTCCTCAATAACACAAATTTTAGAAAAATTTAATAGGTAATTATAACTCTAGAGGATTTTAATAGTTGAGCAGATATGGTGTAAAGAAAACAATTATTATGAAACATTATTAGAATGTAACCTGGAGATACAAATTCCTGAAGCCCGTAGTAACTTTCTCTCATCTCTCTTGAAATGTAATTAAGTTAGTATTAAATGGACGTACGTAAAATTCATAAGACCTCGTACATGTGTAGTCTGTAACTTTTGTCTCATGTGTAGTGGTTGTGAACATTATTCATTCCAGTTAAATAAAAATTCAATGTGAATTTATTGATTGCATTTAAATTTCAAGTGAATACAGCGGAAATATTCAATGACTTTGTTACGGAGCAGAGTCCCATCACATGCCGTCCACTATAAATAATATCATCAATTACACACCTACATAAAATTCTCGAATCTAGGCTGCAAACTTCAGACCTCAGAAACACGGTCGTTCATCCACATGCAGAAATTATTGCCCGCAAATTCCCATCTCGTCTGCGCGCGGCAGCCACAATTCAAAACAGAATGTAAAAGCCAGGCGGGAAACTATTGGAGCGGATTTTATGGTAGAGCCAAACCAGGAGCCGGAGCCTCGTTCCCAAACTGGCAGCTCCTAACGTGATCATAAGCCATGGAAAATGAAGATGAAAGAGCCGTGAAAAGGTCCAGGAGCAGTTAAGTGGAATTGATGGTCTTTCTGCTCCTGTATTGCGGATTGCCGAGGAGGGTTCCACAATGAAATATTATAATGGACCTCTTTTTCCAAGCCATTGTCAGGTTGGCCAAGGTTCGGGTATTTGGCTCGAGGCATTGGCAAAACCTGTGAATCCAAGGAAAGAAAGAATGGTGGAAGGAGAAAGCGGAGAAAGTCTGGGCTGGGAGGAATGCAGGGCACGTAGTTGAGTGACTAACTCTAATGAGTTATTGCGTGCTCCCTGGGTCGGAGTGGAGAGGAGTGCGGCTACCATCAATATGGTGGTAAAATTGTAAAAGTCTGGGCTTCATTTCCCACACAACTTCGCAATTTCTCTTCACTGGAGTCCTGCATGGAAAAAGCCAGTGTATCCCTCATATCTGTCTAAATACGGACTAGCTGGAAGTCTTTCCTTTTGTAACCATAGTAGCCTTTAGCCCACACTCAGTCCAGCCTGTTGGTTACAGCTCTAGCTCTAGCTACATTACCAGAAAGATTAAGTAGCAGCTGTTGCTTTCTCCCTGTTACGCACAAGTTAAGTCACTGCTGGTCGTGATGGTTCAATTTGTTGCCAGCGACACATTTTCCACATCCATTTAACTCCTTCCTATCCCTTGTAGAAGCATTTATGTATGCCCTTCTCTGCTCGCTCTAACCTAACCTAACCTGACGGACGAACTCTTGTACAGTAAGCTTGGATTGGACTATGCATGTTGCATGGACTATTCTTAAGCGCAATTCAGCCAACTATAGAAGAACCCTATTCAAAAATTCAAGTCACGGAATCAATTTAAGAAAGGAAAATCTAGGAGAAAAACATACAGTTACGGAGTACAGGAGCTCATTGGTAAATTTTGTGCCAATTCACAAACTCAGTACTGACCGTGAACTATATAAAACTATCTGTCCAAGCCATCTATGCAACGCAAAACCCTGAACTCTACATCCACTCCCGGATAGAACCAATTGGAAAAGTATTGTGCTAAAAGAAAAGGAATTGATATATATATATACTCTTCTCACGCAACCAGGACAGGAATAAAGCAGTTAAGAAGCATTCTTTCTTCACAGCTTTCTCTACAATATTTCCTCCACCGTCACAGTTATTGCCCACCGACTATGAATTCTGCTTTCTCCTTGCTCATTCATGGATAGGTTGGATTAACCTCACTTTGGAACCGTTATGCTTGGAGAAAGCAAATTTTGGTTTGATAACATGGATGTTTGGAGGAATGGAGGCGGAAAAAAAGAAAGCTGATGGGAATATGAGCCCACCATTCTTCCCTCTTAGATGGTTTGAGGTGGAGGAAAGCAGATAAGGATAATGGGAATAGCGCTCTGCTTACGACTCCTCATTACGATATTCGTCATGTATATGTATCCTTCTGGCATGCTTTCTCCTCGGTGTTGTTTTCTTGAAGAAGGCAGTGACAAAGTATGCTGCTCTTCCCAAAGATGCTTACTTAAGAAAGCATGAGTCAAGAGTTATGAGCTAGTCAAAACGATATGCCTTTCACCCCCAAATTATCTTTTCTCTAATGGCTCTTTCTCTCTTCTCCCAAAGTGAGTTTCTTATTTCAGGAAAAAGCACGCATCATTCTGGAAACTCTTCGCCACCTCCTACGCTCTGCTTTCTCCTTGTATATTCTTGATTCTTCTTAGTCTGTAAGATTCTCATTCTAACATGCACCACGGCTCTTTTTCAATGATCCAGTTTGAAAATTCCTGGAAACGCTGGGAAATTATGAGCAAGCGACGTTCCGATTTTTTTCTCCCATAGATAGCTTTTTAACCAAAAAAGTGAGACAAATCAAATGAGCTTGAAACAATATACTGCCCATGCCAAAAAGTTGGGGATTTTTACCCTCCACATAGTCGCTTCCCTTTGTTATCCTTCCTTCCCGCCCACTTCTCCTTTAAGAGTCATATTCCTCTGTAATGCTCGCCTTCGCGAAACTGAATTATTACATCGAGAAGAGAAACTGCTGGAGAATTTTTAGTAATACAAAACCTATATAGTGATTCATACCGGCACAAAGAGTACTGTACTGTCATCTTCATACAATAGCAAGAACTCTGGCTTGACATCCAAAGAGCTACTTTGGAGGAGTGGGAGATGGTAATAATAAATATATTTGTTACGAGTGTCACAATTGTGGGAAAGGATTGAGGTAGGGTTGGTTGGTGAAAGCGGAGAAAGTTGAGAAACTTGGTGACAATTTTGGTATGCTCTTCCTCGTATTTGATGTAATCAACTGCTTTCATCTGAATAAGGAAGATAATGTACTAGTTTGCAAGGGGGACGTGTTTCCTTGCTTAGCTCAAGAGGAAAAGACGTGGGCTGCTGAGGCTGGACGTATACTGTACAGCGGGGGTCTGAGAAGCTGGATGTGAAGGATCTGTTGAAGATGGAGCGTCGTATCTCCCGGTCTAGTGATTGCATCGCATGAATAACCAACCATGTATGACGACTACGCAGCTGGAACAATAAGGTACGAAAACAGCCTTCTGATCCCAGTTTATGAGAAGTCCTTGAAACGGACATTCTATTCTGTATCAGTTTCTTGGGGACTCAAATATCTTGAGCCCGTGAGGCTGCTACTCGTTCCTCGGGCATTGCTTTCAGCGTCCGCAACTTTTTAAGGATGAGAACAGAATTGCTTTTGACATATTCCGATCCAATTTCATTTTCCAACAAGTTTCTCGGAATATTACAATTTCCTTGGAGGCTTCAATTCCATCTCATCAGCTACGGTCAAAACTCAGGAGCACATGCAGCATTTGGATGCTATTGTGAAAGCAATAAGAAAGTAGCTGAAGCATGCCAAATGTAATTCCGTCAGAAGTTGTAAAGGGGTAAGTTGATGAGAGGAAAACGATACTCATTTTTCCACCTGTTGTTTTTAAAATGCTTGGCAATGAAGGGAACCGTGAGCCAAGGTAAATGCAGGATTTTCCTTTTGCGAGGAGACAGGTGGCGGTGGCATGACGGAGGAGTTGAGGAGGGTCATCCCGTATTAATGAGAGAAGTGGATCCAATTTAGGATTCAGCTCATCCTCGAGCGATTTTCTCTTGGGGAAAGCATGTCGCCTTGAAGGATTGGCAGGTGAAAGTTTAGCTTCCTGCTAACTTAATGGAGAAACTCATGAGAGATGGGTCAATTTTTCTCCGTAATTTAGTCATAACCTTCCAGCTATGATGTATCTTATAGATAGAACCTTGAATCTTCCAATGCTACCGTAAGTTACGGACGGTAACTCTGTAGGACTCCTACTAGTGTTCCTCTTGGCCCGTGGAGAGAAAGCATTGCACAACCGAAGGGAATTGAGTGACTGGTATCTACAATGCATTGGCATTGTATGCATCTGGTAGGGAAAGGAGTGAGGGCAATCAGAAAGTCGTGGCAGACTTGGATGGAAATTTACGGTCTAGCGCGCGCTTCTCTTCTTCCGCTATTATTTCTCTTCTCTTGAATTCAAAAAGAGCTTGAATTTGTGGTGTTGCTAGGAACCTGGGTCAGCACTAATGGAATCGGCCAGAAGCGGGATAGCGTGGGCGCCTTGCGATATTTCTAGAATTATCAGAGCGAGATTTTAGATTGGTGGGTTGGGTTAGCTTTGATAGTAAATTCTGGGTTTTCATAGCCTGTGCTTTCATTTTCTCTATATATGCGTTCAGTGGGGAAAACCCATCCGTCCTGTTTATCAAGGAAGGGTAAAGACTATCCCAGATGTTCCTCTTGGATTGTTAGAGGATGAAGCGGACAAGAAAAAACGTTTCCAGTGGGCACACCCTGAAATTGTTAGGTAAATCATTGAGCGTAACCTTTTCAACTTCACTCATGTTATCAGAGCAAACAGAGCAGCCTAAGAGCGCACATACTCAAAAAACCGTCTTGAAAACAGCGACCAGACAAACTTACTTTCACCCCCAAAATCCCGCTAGCATACCTCTGACTGTCTCAACATGTGCAAATCTGGGATGTCTGTCTGACTACCGGACAACAAGGTATTTTTCTGTTTACACTAGAAGAATAATAGGCATAAATATTTCACTCAAACGCCGTGCGTTTCCGTAGCAGAACATTACGTATGTACATGATAACGTTTCCACGCATTCATGCTTGCAAGAAGGGCTCTTCTCCTCTTTGGAGTGTGTTATATTAAATCCTTCTAGTTTTTAGCAAGTATGGCCATTGATGCCTGCTTTGCCGAGGCTTTCCTTTTTTCCCAGTTTGGTAAAACCGGCTATTGCGATCGATGTTTTGATGGTCCACGATTTGGTTTATAGTTTATATAGTTGAGCTATGCGTATTAACAAGTAAGCAATATATCTACACTATATACCAATCATTTAATAATCTAAACTATAAGCGAGAAAGTTTGTTTGTGCATCCAAAAACTCCTCTAAACCTACAAGGGCTAGAAAGCTGAAACTTTCACCACATATACTTCTTTAAATTTCTAGCTTAAAGCGGATATTTTCAAGTTTCTATTATCATCCAGGTCAAAGTTCATGCTCATTCTAAAATACAATTTTGATATCACTCCTGAACTATGACTGTTATATTTTCAAAATTAACTTATCAAAAAACCCATGCAGTATTTTTTTTTAAATATTTTTTAAAACCAACTGATACATATTTAATTGTTTTAAGCAGTACGATAGATTCCAACGGTTGTAATACGAGAGTAGAGGCATTACGAGAGAGAGAGTAGAGGGATCATTACGAGAGAGATTATCGAGTGTAACGAGGGTGGAAGCAGTTAGATAGAGAATGAGTAACAATCGTATTTAAAGATAGAGTAACGGGAGCAGTTAGAGAGAGAGAGTAAAGGTAGCAGTTAGAGAGAGGGAGTAACGGTAGCAGTTACAAAGAGAGAGTAATGGTAGCAGTTAGAGAGAGAGAGAGAGAGAGAGTAACGGGAGCAATTAGAGATGGAGTTACGGGAGCGGTTAGAGAGAGTAGCGGTAGTGGGAGCAATTAGAGAGAGTAATGGTGACGGGAGAAATGAGAGAGAAAGTAACGGGAGCATAAATAAAATATTGTTATAAGTATTGGTCATTGCTTCCAAACTGCCTCCCCGGGCGAAGCCGGGTCGAGAATCTAGTACATATGTAAGGGGCCAAATTTCTATTACTATCGGTGTTTTGGCTGTCCACAATTCGATACATACTATATTCACGTGTATATGTAGTAGATATGCGTAATTATATGCTCGGATCTATATATCTGCACTGATTTTCTCGTATCAACTGAAACCGAACGACTACTTTGCCATAAAATGATTCTTGTTAAGAAATATATCACGTACGAGTTAATCGTATTACTCGGTAAAACCAGCATCCGACAAGTTTGAAGACTTTCACCCACGGTATGTCAACCCTTTCAAAAACGTACCCTCGTGTGGGCTTTTGACCTCATGTATACACGTTCGCCGACGGAAAGAACATCTTAATCCTAACTTGCGAGATGCCCGTCTTTCTCTTGAGTAAGGGAAGAGACATTGTGGACAAATTGCCTCTCGTAGTATTAGGTCCAAGTCCTACACTGCTTATATTGCTGCATCTTCCGCGTCGATTACAGCTGCTGGCCGAAATAAACTAAAGTCTTCACTATTTAGCAAATCAATTATATTCATTTTGGCACAGTGTTTATATCACTTGATGCGATGACTATCGGAGCACATGTAACTAGAAGTAGCACTAAGACTGATCACAAAGGAGCCAACTACTACCGCAACTCTAACTACCTTGACGCAAGAAATAGAACTGATCTAAATAATCATTTTAACTGACTCAGATGATTCATTTCATAGTTTTATTTCTGAAGGAAACGCGGAAAGTAGCGAAAATAGCCAGCACCCTGATGGTAACATGGCGTCATTGTGTTAAAGACCAAGAATTGATCCCGACACGAGCCAAATGTCAACTGACTCCTCCTACACCTCCTTAGAACACCCCGGAACAGGTAGCGGATCCGACAATACAATCAAGAGGGTCGGACCTAAACTCTTCATCGTTCCAAGAGTATCCAATCACGCACGCGTGCCACACAATCAAAAGGTTGCAAAAAGTGCATACGTTCCTCTCGTACGGCTACAGTCCGGAGGTAATTTCTACCAATACAACACCAAACTACGATATCGTGACAACAATTTTGATGGAAATCCCAGTAATAAGAAGTAATCTGTACATATCACCTTTTGAATTATACACTTTAGAAGCAGGAGACAGAGCAGAAGAAGTAACTGTGGAAGTTTACCAAAGAAATATTAGAGTAGCATTCCCAACTGACACCAGCGAAAGTGTATTAGCTACTTTAGCTTGCACAGAGAGGGTCCCACGTCCCTGTTCTGGGTCAGGTACCTCCGCAAGGTTCATACGTAGTGAGAGAAACATTTATGTTCCCTGCAGTCACGTTCCACGCATGTGCATGCTTTTACTTGCTGCTATCATTCCTCCTTCGTCCTCCTTTGTGACCAGTCTTAGTGCTATTTCTAGTTACACTTGCTCCGATAGTCACAACTTTAAGATTATTTCAAACTTAACTGTGCCAAACTAATTGACTCATACTATGTCAAACTTATTAACCATTACTGTGCCAAAATACTGAATTCCAACTGACAAACACTGCTCTAATAATATTGCCCGTACTTAATTTTCCATCATGAATAAGGCACTCGCCTCAATTCTTGCATTGAAAGAGCAACGTCGAGAAGAGTTGAAAGCACTCGCAGAAGAGGATGTACCACCTCTATGCATCTGTCTCGACGAACGGGTATTCGAAAAATTCTATTTCCAATGTGAGGGTTCTTAAAGGCTCTACCGCACTGAAAGAGGCTTCCGTACCCATCTACTATGTATTGGCAACGTTGATATGTCGGTACGCAGACAGATACCTTGTGACGTATGTGGGATGCGTTTTCAAGAATCGAGGGATGTATTACTCCATAAAACTAAACACCCTCCTATAAAAAGGCGAAGGTAAAGGAGAAAGCTTTTGAGGCTGGAGACAACCAGGGTAAAAAACGCCCCTCCCTCAAGGTTCTACTGGTGCACAGGACTGACGATGGCCATGGCAGGTCGAAAACCCTAGACAGAAGTGTAGACAGCGGAAACTTCTGCGGAGCAACCTTTGAGCCATGTCTATATCGCTGCTGCCGTAGCTCTGGGCTGGAAGAAATTTTAATTTTACGCGCACCCTTCCCTGGATTTTACTCTCTGTTCAAGGTCGGGTTGAGGGTACGCAGATAGTGCGCTCTCAAAATTTTCTAAGTTCTGCGCGCACCCTTCCCTGGGTTTCACCGAAATAGCCGGGGTCGGGATAAGGGTGCCCAAGCCCTGCGCACCCTTTGGTCTACACCAACCGAGCTTTTCTGGAATTGCCACACCGCTATCTCATCTAGGGTAAGGTCACGTGGAATGTCCTGATTTTCGCGTCACCCCCGTAGTCTTATGGTATCCATGGCCTTCCAGAATTTCAAGCATCCGCTCATCCAGAAATTACAGTAGAAATGTTGGAGTGCCTATTTATGGCTATCTCGAGATTTGAACGATTTGAGCAAATACACTCACCCAATCTCCACTTTTCCAGAGCAAACCCAGGATTTTTTCAGCTTTCCCACTAAAATTACTTTCTCTTTTCCACTTTCTCCCTTCAGTTTTTTATCAAGAAAGCTTTATCATCATTAAGACCTTAGTCCTATCGCAATTCCCTTCTCTTTGCCCCACTCCACCCATGTACGTGAGGCGCTGGAGTAAGAATGAAATTCTAAGCGTCAACACTTTTCAATCTCCTGATAGTAATGAAAGGAATTACTTTTCCTCGGAAAGACACATATACATATGGTACTTTCTCCAAACCCTTGACTTTCTCTTTTCACAGCCTTGCTTTCACCATTCTGTTCTCTTTCAGTACTTGAGATTTCTTACGTAATACTAAAACTGGGCTTTGTTGTAAAGGTTAAGGTAAATCAGATTGACTCATGGACTCGTGGAGAAAGGCTATAACGAATCCTAACAAAGGTGTCTAACACCAGGGAGAAAGTTTGCAGCTTATTGGCTAGAGGGTTTTATTTACTGGAATCCAGGAAATGTCATGGAAGCTCTCTTGAGAAAAAAAAGGTAGAAATTATTAAAGGGAGCATGTAATATTTATTCGTGTAGGTTCTCCTCCGTAACCCAGTTCCCTTTTGTCAGCCTGCTGTCTCTAGGGATTTAGCATAGCACGGAAAACATTGGAGACAGATATGGATGTGACCCTGTATCTTGTGTGCGTTAAACGAATGCGAGGAAATAAACGGTTAAGTGGGAAAGGCTTGTAAATAAGTTAGAGAATGATGATCCGTGAGGAATTTTGCCCAAGAAACTTCTCCCGCTCCTAATGAATATAAGAGAAGAGGGGTGGAAACCGGGCACTATAAAAGGCTGTTGAAGTGAGAAAACTCAAGCTGTGAATCTGGTAAATCCCATTTAATACCCCTTAAAAATAGTGGTAGGAAGGAGGAGAGAAAGTACAAGTCCAGAGGAGGTTTGATAATAAAGATATCGGTACTTGTCATTCCAAGCTGGGTCCGTTTAAATACTCACTCGCATTCGTCGTAACTTTGGAGCAGTTGTGGTACACGAGTCACTGGAAGTAAAACGTACGGAGGAAAGTGGCAATCGTAAGATCGAGGCTTGTTTGACACGAACCAAAGCTTATTGGCCTGGCTGGGCTATACGGAATCAAGGGGCGGCATTTTTCTCCTCCCGTTTCTCCTTTGGCTTATTCGGGGCGATATTGCTCGTCCGTGATGTCATATCACTTTGTTCCTCTCTCAGAAATCCATCTGAATTAACAGCCTTAGCTCTTGCCTCTTCCAATATTGGCTTTGGGAAGAAGAGGAACGAGCTTTCATCCCGAGAATTATTAAACCTGTTCATAACGTCGCCACGCCGGCGGGAATGGGAGACTATCAAATTAAAGTGTCTTGATCCCCCTCCTCCAAATCTCTTCCTCGTTATACACTCGTTCAGGTAGGTCTTTATCTTTAGCCGTGTACTCGCGTAATAAGTTGCAAGGTCATTTCCGCAACGTTGATGGCAACTTGTAGCCTCCTCAGCTACTGTCTTCTCCGGTTTAACTGGAACACATTTCCCCCTTCAATGTCCGCCCCATCCCCAAGTCCATTGGTTCACTTATTATTGCTTTATGTACTCCCTCCTCGGATATCAAAGAGTTTTTTATTTCATTCAAGTCCTTTGGAAGAAGGCTCACATTTGAACCAGCCTTATTGAGGATGGAGACGGATGTCGCAGCCCGTTGCATAGTAAGTGGAAGGGCCTTTGCTTTTCGATGTACGTTTGTACACTCTAAAACCTCTTTCTTGGACCCAACTATGCTTGTTCTTCGTAGTTCATTTAAATGGTGCACAATGTAGTGGCTCCTTCTAATTCAGAAGTTAGTCGGCTTGAAAATGGCGTGACAATAATAGGGTGTGGGCTTCCAGATGTCAACTTGATGAGAGCTGCTCTCTCACTCTTCGTTCCTCATATATAAAAGCAAAGAGAAAAAAAACAAAAGAGGCTATTCCAAAAAGCATGAAGTCTTTGCACTGTTCCACAGCACTCTATAGATCTTCCATAAATTTTACGTAAGTAAAAGTAATCATGGATTAGGAAAATATTCAGTAGTGAGCAGACAGGAGTTCCCAGGATCCATTGTTCATCTCTTTTCTTAATAATGAGCTATGTTGGATAAAAAAATAAATGTCGTGTCCTTGAATTCCTTGCCCATGTCTCTGACTGAAGGATCTTATCCCTAAATCCTAAATGTCTATTATGTATCCTTCTCCCTTCTTAAACCAGGTTTAGTTTCATAGGAACCCCGTGCAGATGATGACGTAAAGGCTGGCTGAGGAAAGAAGAAGGGAAATTGGCAATTCTCCTCGCTTCACATCTCAAGTGTATTTTCACATCCGTGGCGGCCAACCCCTTGAAAATAAAGAATCGCTCCATAGCTTGTTTTCCTTTACTACACCGTTTACAGATGGTTACACACTAAACCCTTCCCTTGACATGGAACATGGAAGTTTGCTACTTTCTCATTGCTTTCTATTTTCTGTGCCAACGGTTTTACAAAGACGTTCAGGCAGAAGGTAGGACAAAGGCATATGTTGTACCAAAAGACCAAGTTGGATTTTACAACGGAGTATAGATATTCCAAGCCCTCTTTCTATCTCATGTTCAGTCAAGCCCATCTTTCATATCGCCCTAAAAGGCAGGCGGGAAAACGTTTTGGTGAAAGCATTCTGCTCATAGAAACTTATTGCGCCTGCTGAGTGCTATTTTCGCTCAGTTTATCCTTTACTTTTGAAAAACATGACATCCCTCCACGTTTACGATCAGTCTCTGGAGCAAGTTCTAGCGGGAATTAGCATTGCTAGCACTCATCATGCAACCTACTCCCGGGTATCCTTTTTAACCTTCACTTTACTCTTTGATGCACTCAATCATGTCCTGGGGG
This sequence comes from Sminthurides aquaticus, assembly GCA_906901655.1. NCBI lineage: Eukaryota > Metazoa > Arthropoda > Collembola > Symphypleona > Sminthurididae > Sminthurides > Sminthurides aquaticus. Next base: position 4,948,431 of record CAJQTT010000001.1, read on the forward strand.
GTTGGGGGATTTGATTTAATGCGTCACTAATTCATAGCTAAAATTGTACTCCTAGTGCTTTCACCCAGATGACCTAAACGTGATCGCAAACCATGAACCTTGCTCCAATTCCACCCGGAGCTATATATTGTCTAAAACTACTAATCGTTTTGCTAAATTGCGCTGACAGAAACTGATATTTCTCTTTCGCGGGTGTAGTTGGTGCTGGAGCAGCTCTTCTGAGGATATTCTTAATTTAAGACTGGGTGGAAAGAGCGGTGGTAGTTTATGGATGATTTCGTATATGTGGTCCCCAAACGCCTGGTGAAAGGTTTGATGGTTGATGTGTTTAATTGAGGGTAGGCAGGCAGGATAGGACTTCGGACTACTAAATTTATTTGCGGTTTGATTAAGAGCTCTGTACCCGACCAGAAACATATAGTGCCGAATGATTTCTACTTCCGGTAGCTAAGATTAATAAATTTAAACAATAATATTGAACATTTTGCTCTTAGCGTATAATTCTTGGAAACCTTAATTTGTTTCTGCGTTTAAAATTTGCTTATATATACTTGTACAAATATAAAAATAATAATACTAATTAGGCCCTAATGTCACGAAGTAATATTGTAAAAGCTAGAGTTTTAACTGTATATATCGGCACAGCTGATCTTACGGTCTGGAGTTGAATGTTTATGTTTAAGTACAGCGGAAGCTCTGAAGCCTGTTATGTTTATTATGGTTCATGAAATTCTATGAACCAGGAAGCATTCGCCCTGGAAAGACGGAACACGGTTCAAACATCATTAGCCGCATTAGCCTCGGCAGAATTTCCTGGAATATGGAGAAAGTACACTCTCTACTGACGTTGTCCATGGTTTTCCTGGCGGAGGGAAAGATAAACGAGGCGGAAAGTGATTAAAATAACCGGATTTCTGACGGACAAGCCCATGTTATGACAAGTTTAGGGGCGAAAGCTTGTGTATTTAAGGTTGGATGTATACAATGAAATAAAAGAGGATAAAAGTCCGTAATGTTTTCTTCAGACTTTCTTTCCCGAGTTCCTTTCCCACAGTTCGGTGAAGATGCTGAGTGGAAAATTAGATTACGAAAATGGTTATTATCGTATTAGATTCCATATCCTCAGGGAAGGTATATATGTACACGAGAGGCTCAAGTAAGAAAACAAAAGGTTGTAAAGACAATAAGGGCAAAGAGTGAAAGCAAGGAGCTCCACCGGTACGTCTAGCAGCTGGTAGGGTGCCCATCCACAAAGGTATAAGCTTGAAAACCACATCTTATGTAGTTTTTCCTGCAAAAACAAAGAGAACTTCTTTATCCAAGCCTGTATTAAGAGAAGCTAATGTACGTACAGACAGGTCGCTCAGAGATGGAAGAGGGAAGACAGTACGGAATGAATGTAGGGGGAGGGAGTGCATTTGTTTTAGCTTTTACAGTATAAGAGTTTTTAAGACGTATAATAGGATCATTCTCATCTTCTTTGGAAAAGCTTCCTTCAAAATCTGAACAAAAAACGGAAGGAAGGGAGGAAACGGGAGGGGTTGGAAAACGGAGAAAAGTTTTACGTTTACAATGCTCATTCCCATTTTCCCTGCCTACGCAATGGGATTTTGCTTTCTCCTCATCCTTTCTCTTTTTCCTTTTTTATATTGAAGAAATATGCGTGGGAAAAGTTTTGCTTTTGAAAGACAAATTATGGTCATTTGATTACGTGATTCCCGTGAATATATTCCTAAACCTGTAAACCCATTTAAACTATTTTCGGCTAAAAACCCCCACATCTGCCCCACACCGACATGACACCGACACCAGTTACCCAAATGGGAATAATTTTAAGAGGAGCTTTTTCCTTGAGAACCATTTATCGGCCGCGCAAAAGACACAATCCGCTTTCCCTCCTCAAAGGAGGTATTGTCATTGTCGGTGTGGGGGTGTGGGTATAGAGGGCAGAAAGAGAGAATCATTTTGATAGGCTTAAGAAGACTCAAGGTGACTCAAGCCTACTCAAGGGTAAAATAATTCCCAAGGAATCAATGTCTCTTCCTCTGTCTGGATTTTTCAGAGAATAGCCCGTAAATACAATCATTTAAGGACGTTATAGCAGTACACAAGAATATCCCGGATTAGTTTATTTTCTTCCATAAAACCTATCGCTAGCTCCATATATACTCTCTCTTCTCATCCTGTCTGTCTCTTTGAAACAACATAAGGAGATTAGAAAAAGCGGAAGTGTATCACACCAAGGTTAATGGCACTTTCCTTAAGCTTATCCTGTAAGTTATAGGTGGTATAACATCCTCCAATAATCCACGTGTGTGGAGGAGTTAAATAACCACCGAATTTTTAGATAGAAGCATGCATTTGCACAGTACATCACCCCTCAACCCCCCTCTACTCAACCTTTTTATGTAATCCTATAATATTCTCCCAATTTGACCCCGCAGGACCCTAGCAAGACAAAAGTAAGAAAACAAGCCGAGTTTGCAAGATGGTAATAAGAAGACGAAGCGTGCATAAATTATTATACAGGCTGTCATACACATGGTTATTTAATTCAGCTCTCCGAAAGTCCTGCTGAGGGTTTAAAGGTATAATTTATTATAAGCGTCAAAGAGAGTGAGGAGAGAAAGATGGTACTTGGAGCAAGTTCTATAATCTTGATATCTTTCTTCGTGTTTTAACTCTTATAGCACAACTTTACCAGCTTTTGTGATGATGATGAGCTATAAGTTTGAGATATTAGCACAAAGTTAAGGTGTGTGAGGTGATGCTGGATGAGGTAGATAATGGGGAGCACGTTCTAAAGGAATTCAGGTTTTTTATGCTAATCACAAAATATGAGAGAGATATTACAGCATAGATGTGGAGGAGAGAGGAGGGAAGACACTTTTTGTACGCGGGAAGCTGGAGGAGGGACAAATATGCAAGGAACAAGTCACCTTGATCTTGAGGAGGATTCGCAAATGTTGATTTTGTTAGCTAAGCTTTCGCCGTAGCTGTCAGCAAGAGACGCAGAAAGAAATTACGCATGGGAGAGGGTATGGTGGTGTGGGGGCTGGTGGGAACTTATGGAGAATCGTAGGTTGAACTTATGTCCAGCTTTAGAAAAAATGAGAATCTTGACCATCAGTCTCCTAAAAGGTTGAGTTTAGTACAGGTGATAATGCATACATTAAATGTTTTAGACGTATAATTTCTCTTAGAATGTACTGGCACTTGGGAAATACATGTACAGTACTAAATACCAGAAGCCTAAAGCTTGAGACACGTGAGAAGTCAAATGGGATGGGGGGAAGGTGTGTTGTTGAGGCTTAGAATGTGGGGCTAGACAGAAGGTAAGTATCAAATGACGGATTGATCCATGATTCCACAGTATCAACTTCCCATAATGATTTCTCATAGTCATGCTCTTTGAATAGGCTGAATCTCGTGAGTTGTTGAGGGCATTTAATTGGTTATGCAGGTGAGCATGTATGCTGAGTAGATTTAAATCCTCTCTTCATACAAGTATATACACGGAAGACATTACAAACTTACATTTTATAAATCATGTGCTGTAATTCCTCTGAGGCAAGCTTAAAGAAGAGTCAGAAGGACAAAATCCTTTGAAACTCCCCTCTTCTCAAGTGTTCTTGACCTTTGGAGAGAAAAAGCTGAAGACCAAATCGGGAATGAGCGAGGATGTTGCAGAATAATGTAGCTGTGATGAAATAGGTAGAGGGGAATTACTGATGAATGGTGTGTGTGTGTGTGATGATGATGGTGCTGTACGGACCGGGCTTTAATGGAGATGAGAGAGAGAGATTTGTTTTCCGAGTTGGAAAACCATAGAGAGAGCCTGCCTGTAGCTTGCTTCCCAGGAATCAAAGTGTGATTGGATAAATTGGATTGGAGAAAGGCGGATTCGTGAGAGACATGAGGAAATTGTGGAAATTCGCAAAGCAGTTTAGGAAAGTGTCTGGAAGGAGGATGAGCTGATGATAATAAATCTTGGGGAATAATTCCGAATCCCGGTCCGGCGGGTTCATGGTTCATGATTATAGATTGATTATTCACATGAATCTCTCCGCCGGAGGCTATTACTTGTAATCCATCCTTCCAGCTCAACCACCCTTGAGTCTAAAACTTATTACTCATGGTTCGCGAAAATTTCATTTATGTCACGTATTTTCTTAAGCTTAAGGAGAGAGAGAGAGATTGTTGCAGCAGCATGGATAGAACAGATACGGGCGAAAATGGATTGTGTCGGGATTTGAGCATGGATATTATCTAGTACAGGAGAGACTGTGGGTTTTAGTGGATAGCGACGACGAGGATCCGGGATGTGAGTTGTCCAATGCCATCATGCAACGGAATTGATGAGGGGCTTGGGATGTGTTTTGGCTAGAGGAAATAAAAAGGAACGGGACCTGGGTGTTGTGTGTGGTGGAATAGTAAAACGTGGTAATTGAGAGCGGACAGATGATGATGCAGAGAAGAAGAGTGCATCATTTTCGTCCGGCTAACGAGTACACTCTTGTGAGGGAGAGTTTGCTCGGAAAGGGATAAGACTGCCTGTAGTATCAACTTGCTTTTACTTAAGTTCCTCCTTGGTTCTTCCAAGCCGTAAGCTCAGTTTTCCAACAGTGTGTTCTACGTTACTCGGGGCAACGGTGAGGGGGACGTAATAAAATGAGGGAAGTCAATGCCCTACCTGGGAGATGGGAATGTGTTTAACAATTCCCTTTGAATCCATGTGTTGTGTTGGTAACTTTTTTTACAGCCGATTCTTCCCAGTCCTCCTTCAAGTGCATCCACGTTTTTTATCACACACACTAATTCAGGTCGCTCCTCTCTCTCAGGCCAGATAGTCCTGGAAGCGGCTGGCTGTGCTTCAAGTATTACAAGATCCAAGATGTTAAGCAATGCAAATTCTGTATCCAGTAGCTTTGTTCCTTTCAGAATACAGGTGTAGAAGATGGAAAGCAAGGATTCACTATCCGGTGGAGTAAAAGCTTTATTCTCACTTTGCAATAAAACTAATACGCTTTGAAGGGTCCCGTATAAGTTTGGCTAGGACGTTAAAATTCCCTGGGCTCGGATGCATGTTGGACCTTTGGCAAGACCTAAAGCTGTTAAAATATGTATAGCTTTGAGGGATGTTTACGGCTTTTATGTTTTAAAGACAGAAATATGTAGGCGGCTTACCTTACTAACGGTTGTTCCAGTTTGGAGCCATTCTGTCTGTGCTGTACTCTCTTGGGTCTCTTCAGGGTTGCTCCGTAATCGAAAACTGGAGGCGATTCAAGGCGTGTTGGCATATATATTCAGAGGAAGAGAAAAACTTGGAGAGTTAAGGGCAGAAGCATGTCAAAGTGTTTTAATTAGAGCTGTCAGCCATGATTTCAGATTTGTAAATAACATGCAATCGAGACTTTCTTTAAGGCTTGTTGCCCAAACTATATGCAGGCGTAGCTCAAGCCAAGTCGGACAATTATAGATCGGTGGGATTATGTATTGAATTTCTCCCGTACGCTCAAGATAAATCTAGTAAATTCCATGTACACATCTTTAAACTAGCTTTTGAGTTGTTACTATTGCAACTTTGTCCCTCCTTTCCCTAGGTTGAGGAGACGGTAGTTTTTGAATAATGGCGGCCATACTAGCTAGAAAATTAATATTAGAAAAATATTTATTAATATACAAACATTTGAGAAAAGTGTTTAAAGAACGTTTCTACTACTGTCAATTGTAAGAGCACCAATCACAGCTCGTGTTGCACTTGAAAACAAACACAGAAAATACACACTTTTTACATTGAAATTGCTCACCCTTTGTACAGTAGATAAAAAATAGGATAAAAGTGATACTGCAGCTGGGCCTGCCTACATAAAGCTATAATCTAAAGAGTAACTATACGACAGCTTATAGCTTTGTAATATTAATACGCAGGGAGGGTCAGGGATATCTAGAATTGCTGAAAGATGCTACTGCTTCTGAATTGCCTGTATGAGAATTGTGAAGCCTTGAGAAAGAAAAGCCGTTAGTGGAGTCAGAAATATACTTTGATTATACATTTATTTCTCATCCAATTTGCTTGAATTTGAATTATCGGAGATGTTTAACTGCGTCAGTTTGGATGTAGGGTTGCTTTAGTAGATGACGCAATAGTATTCACCATCGCTGAGGTTTGCAATTGCGGCCCAGTGTTTTGCACTTCTCGCACAAGGATGACAGGTGCTCCTGTAAAATTCAACAATCCCGATAATGTTGCAAATAGGAGCATTTGACTCTGTAAAACCGATATGGTTAAATCAGGGGGTGAATCCTTACCTTGCCGCTATCATAACGATTTGAACGCTTCAAGATTTCCTAATAAAAATAAAGGGGATCGGGTCAGTGCGATAAGAAGGCTTGAGAACAGGATAAGCGGGACTTGCTAAATACGAAAAGTACTTAAAATGCATCCTTCGCTCACCTGCTTGTAAGGGTAAACGTTGACGTTACATTTGGTACACATTTGTCCCATATCCGCCCAACTGTTTCCAGATTCCCAAGTCCGTCCACAATCGCAGCTGAAGTGGCCGTAGCGGCGATCCCCGCCCTGGTAAGGCGTAAGACCTTTCCTCTGTACGGGCATCTGCAAAAAAAGTTTTAATGTCTACGGTTACAAGGTCACAACGAAGCAACTTCCAGAATCAGCTTAACGAAAGAAAAGTTGGAAAAACGTCTTTGGATTATGTGTTAATATCTGTTTAGGACTTAACGTACATTTGTAAATGAGGATTGATCAAAGGAAAATGTAGCTTTTAAGCGAAAGTCTTTCTCGAATCGATGCCCAATCGAGAGTGAAGGAAAGGATTTGGAATCATAATAATAACTGCCGAAATCAGCGGAATTCGTTTCACAACGTTTTTCTCCAAGGCCGCAACGTACCCTTCCAAGCATACTCGCTTTTATGCATATATTCTATAGTAGTGTAGGTAATCAGAGCCTCAGTCGGGCATTTGGAAGGAAGAGTAAGAGGGATAGCATGTAATCTCCGGTTTTCTAGAACTGATACATCACAAGTATTTTGATGTGATAAGATAGGGTAGTGCTAATATAAATAACAGAGGATTAAATCCAAAGCTTGCTGTCTATTATGATTCGCTACTAAATATGTGAACATGAGACTGCTAAACTTGATTGGTGCAGCAACTACGGCTATTTAAGTAAATGCAATTCAGGGTTCTAAATAGTGATATGGATTATCTTATAGAGCTCCTTGCCTTGCTAAAATTATCATCTATCTTGACTCCAAGCGGTGATAAGGAAAGAGACAAAGAAAAACAATAAGGCAAGTTTCGACTGAAACGTAAGAGTATAATCAATTTGCAAAACATTCTTCAGATGACGGCATCCTGTCTACTAAGCTTGAAAACTGCAAAGAATGTTGCAATTAACTAGCGAGTTGCGAAAAAAAAACTCAAGAATAGTACGGAATACGAATTGAAAAAAATTCCTATTACGTCCGCCATTCATCCCAATATGATGTAACTTGGATAAGTATTTTAGTAATTTGCTCCCAGTCATCCTCCAGAAATACTAGCCCTCTGGTCACAGAGGTGTATGGGAATGAAGTTTTTTTGCGGGTAATTATGCAGTATTCCCAAATGGGAGTGCCATCGTATTATATTGCGAATTCCATAATTATTTGTTGGAAACAGGATTTTAGTGGTAGGCATGATTTTACTGAAGCGCGTAATGCTTACTGGTTTTCCTGCCTTGGTTTACACACTCTTGCACAGGTAAACTTGGGCTACTCACCCGTCAAAAACTTTCAAGAGCTTGAGCACCCGAGACAAGATGAGATAGAGAGGTAAATAGCTCGACAAAGGATCATATGATATACAAACTCTTAATGGCTAATGGCTGTGATAAGACTATGTTTTCCATCTATTCTGTCGCCGTCTCTCGCTCTCTGCTTGTATATTCTATTCATTCTGCATATTCTCATGCTCTGCTAAGTTGAGCACGACTATGAAGACAACAAGTGACGGATGCACAGACAGACAGGCACACACCCTTTTTTGCAGGAATCCAGAGTGTCTGCTGCTTTTTCTGATTCCCGAAGTTTGGATTGAATTGCGGTTATGATTAACGTTGAAGATGAAGTGAGCAAGTGAGGGAATACCAGAACAGAACGGGTTCTGAAACATTGTGATAGTAAATGAGAAATTGTTATATATATTGTAATTTCCATGAGCTTGTTTAAACTTTGCCAATAATACAATCTGCAACTATGTGTGATGTGATTTAGTATCTTTAGATTTCCTTTGAATTTTGATACCAACTGATTCTAGCAATTAACTGCCCGTCTGTCTACCGTCTTGTCTTGTCAGTACTCAGCTCGCAGCCTGCTACCTGCTTCTTACACTTGCCTGTTTCCCGGCTCCCTCCCCCACTTCCCTAGTTTAATATCCCTCCTCATCCTCCTCCTTTTCCTCTTATTAATTTACGCAACATTTCGTGGGAGTAAGCTAAGGTTGATGGCTAATATAATTAAGATGGGATGGATGGAATTGGGTATGTTGTTGTGCGTGAAGAGGGGGAAGTGTGGATTTGATATAATTTGATATGCAGACGAGTGGAGGGACGGGTAAAGAAGGATTTACGTGTATTTTATTTTCGCATCAACTTTATAACCTCTTACCACACCACATGATACTAGTTTTCTCCTCGTAGTTAGATTAGTTGTGTGTTAAAGGAGATGCTTGAACAAGATAGACAATTTCTTTTTGTTTTTCTCGCCATCCGGTACACAAGGAGACTTGCACACACTCGGACTCGCTTGCCTACTTTTGTTTTGCTACCCTCAGAAGAAATCTTAGCACCAGTTGGTTTACTTCTCTCCCTCCTCTCCTCCTCTCTTTCTATCCCTAAGCTTCCTTGTCTTTCTCACCTGTTGTGCCGGTAAAAGTAGGTGTTTTAGCAAGGAGGATTAGGACTCGGTCGTAATTTGAACCCCTACCCCCTTCATGAGAAGATTATGTATTGTGGTACAGGAGGAGCGGATGAATGTAAAAACAGCGCCCTTTCCTGTCCCTGGTGCTGTACAATTCAATCTGTCGCTTTACGCTGTCTCACTACAATTCTCAGAACGGAAGGAAGGTGGGATTCTTTTAGCTGCAGCGCAGCGTTTTCTTCTTGAACGCTTGAAGCACTTGAAGCGGATCCTCTAAGAAAAGCGGGGCTGGCTGTATTAAAGCATATGTTATGTGCGTTCATGTTTATAGCTATAGGATTTTTCTTTACACGGTCATCCTCTTCCTCCCCGCCATCCCCTTCTACACCTCCTCTTCCCCGGTCAGGGATGGCACTTAAAGGATCCCGTTTCACTGTAAATGGAATTCTTCCCTCTCAAATACCCAAGAGGGGCATATCGGAAGGGAGGGGGGAGTTGAAGTGCTTCATCTTCCCAGCTTTGGCTAAACAGCTGCAAAAACGCTTGGAAATCTTGACTATGCCAAGAGAAGCGCACAACAAGATGATTCCCAGTTCCCAGAGCGCGGTGTTGGTGTATTTTGCCCTCTCCAGCCTCCTCTTGCCTTGAGCTGAGACGCTTTGAACGTTGAAGCGCTTGCAACTTGTTGCGGAGGATTTCGTGATAATCTCCCAGAAATGCTCTTTCCCTCGTCTTTGAGCTGTGTTGTTTTGTATGTGCTCTTCTCGCCTCTTGTAGGAAGGATGGGGGATGCGTAAATGTTGGAGGTAAAAGTCACCCTATATTGTTGCCGTTTCAAGAGCTGGTTTTGTGCATGCATACAATCATCGTGCATGTTCCATCCATCCTCCCTAAAGGTATGTCGGTGGCATTATGTCTATCCATGACTGATTACGAGAGGGAAGCCGGGGGATCAACAAGTATAGAAGGATTGTAAAAGAGGAGGGTCTCGCTCCCTATGTAGTAATCTCTCATCATGGTTTTCGCGAACGAGCAATAAGTATGTAAGCAAGGACTTTAAGGAATAAATGAACTAAACTCAACGACGGCGGCGGTTACTACGGACGGATAGAGGAATACATAATCCATCTCTCCTCTTCGTACAGGTAAAAAACTTTTCTCTTCGCCCTTAACAGATCCTGAAGAAACCACCTTTGCCATTGCTATCATCAGAACTAACCAAACTTATACAAGTTAGTTAACTTACTTGCATAAGACTTTTGAAAAAGATGAGGGGGAGATGCATTCTTCTACACTCTTTTCCTTACGCTACGCGGGGACAGGATTACGGGGATACATTTGTGTGCTAAATGAGCGTTGCTTCTCCTTGCGTTTGTTGCCTACTACTGCCTACAATAAGAGTACAGGAAGATGTATAACGTATTATTGTTACTTACCTTGAGCATACTCTGCGGATTCTTTGAATGGGAACGAGAAACATTATGGTTTCCCTTAGTTAGTTCATAGAGATGCTCCTGGCTTGCTTATTCTCTTAACATTTCTCATCCTCGCCCATCTTTTCCCAGTTAGTTATTATTCGCCAAATCCAGAGGAGAAGCGAGACGTTTCCTCATTTCAACAATCAGTGTTCCTTGGGGTGGTCAGAAAGCCGAGGTGTGTGGTAGTGGGCGTTTTTAAGTATAATTCCTCATCCTTCCTCCCGCAATATAAGATTGTAAACAATATAGTTTTTATTCCCAGTACCTAGAGTTTACATTTTAGTAATTCCCCGGCTCACGGGCTATGTGTACTTGAATTGTGTCTTCAACGCTTCCAATCAAAAGAGCAAGATTAGTTTATAGAGATATAGTTTTAAAATTGTGTTTTGTAGTAGTGCTGTTGCTGCCTGGAATAAAAGCGTTTATATGTTTGACATGGAGTGAACGACTGCGCACTGGCAAAACAAATAGCGCGCAATAGTTTTACCATTCTCGTTCTTAGTGAACCACCGGCCGCATTATATATGACCTATTTAAGCTGTCAACTTCTGTGAAATTATATTTGATACAGTGATTTTGATTAGTCCGAAACAAGTTATACGAAACGCTGCTACGATAATTACAATTGCAGTTATTTGAGAATTGAATAAACTTTTCGGTAACTTTACGGCTTGTGTCAAGTTTCAAGCACTAATCCACAGCAGGTAATTTACACTCTCAAGTGACATCGTCGAATGATTCATAACAGTTATTTAAGTGTGATTGATTCTCTGTCAGGGGTCATATTTCAACGAGTTGTTCCAATTGTTATTAAAGAAAATTCTACGGACCTGGCAGGAATTATCTGGAATAATAGCAGCTCGATATTTCTTGATTGGATTTTGGAATATTTGTCCGGTAAGAATGGATGGAGTTTTTTAATAATGTGTGTTAAGGTAAATTGTATATTATGTTGTGCACGCAATAATACGAATGCAAGTCATTGCCATTGCAGTCAGCTGCGAAAAGATTATTCGGGCTGATGGCAGTAGAGCTACTGGATACGTTAGGAGAAGAGACAGTAGCTTAAAAGTTATTTGTGGTCAAGTCTTGTACAAGATGAGTGAGCAATTTGAAAGTAGAGAGGAGGGAATAAGGAGAAAAGCAATTTCCTACCTACATGGCTCTGTTCTGTATTATTATTACTATGCAACTCTGCCCAGCTGAAATGGTAGTAAGCATGTTTGAAAAAAATCAGATTTGTGGAAACCACAAGCGCAGATTTATTTAATGAGATATAGTTTTTGCAGAGCAATTTATGAATCAAGTTAGCCACAGTAGTAATTTGTAAAAATCTGGTAAAGTGATATACCATGGCTTCCGGAGTCCATTTTCGTAATGGTTTCCTGGTATCGTCGGTAAACTGGATGAAGGCAGGGATGGATATTGTGAAGGAAGTAAGCGATTCCCGTCCGGGTATTTTACTTTCTCCTACTAACGGGAAGATGCGATGCCCGACTTTTCTCTCCCATTTCTCTTCAGTCGGTATCTTATGATGAGTGAACGGGAATTTGTTCACAGAGACTGTCCTTGAATTCTAGAGTGTTGAATTCTGAAAATTTTTGAAAGTTCTTCCGGGGTATTTAGTAAGCACCTAAATCCGGGGTTTATTTGCGCGTAAATTCTTTGGGTTGCCCTAAATGTTCATGCGAGGAAGAAAGAAGGAGGGAATGAAAAAAGTTTTAGCGTGGGGAAGAGAAAGGTGCATCTGGATTTTGAACGATTTGGAGGTGGCGAAGGATGATGCGGTGTAAATGAGATGTACATAAAGGCCACTCGGCCTTGAGTGCAGCAGCCCATCGCTTGGGTTAACAGATTTAATGGGAATGACATTTTGCAAATAATTACGCTACCTAATGAGATGGGCTATGAAAAAACATTGTAAACATGAGGAAATGGATTAAAAACTGGTGCTTATTTACTTGAACATATCCCCTCTGGTTGGTTTTCCACGCTTTTTCCTCAAGCTGGCTCAAGAGAAGAGCAAGTAGAAAAGTAGTGGATGCATCGTATATGCGTACTTGAGTTAAAATACATAATAAATCCAGCTCGTTCCATTAACGAAGAAGGGGTGATGAAGAACTACATTTCATCATGTATCTTCCCGCCCAACACATTATTTCAACACCCTTGTAAACAAGCTCTTGCCTTCATCCGAAGAGTAAAAGCCTCGGATTTTTAATGCCACCCTCATCCCCAAAATCTCCACTGCCTACCGATCTATCCAGCTGGACGGGAAAGTAGTAAATCCAGGATTTAGCAAGGGGACGGAAAAAACTAGTTAAGGTTTTTTTTGGCAATTCCTTCCAGATGAGGCACTACTATAAAGCAGAAGGTGGCCGATACTTTTGAGCCCTGACCTTCTTATCTATTACCATGGCTTAGTGGAGAGGAAGACTTTTCTTCCTTCCGGGTCAGCGATATCATAATCTTTTTGCTTCCTCCTCTCCCATCCCGCCCTCACTACCTGTAACAAACATAAGCTTCTGCGGCACAACAAGGTTATTCCTTTCACCGGCAAACTTAACAAGCTGCCATCCGCAGAAGAACATAAAATGATAATCGCAAATTGGCATAGCATGTTCAGTGAGGGGTATGAAAAAATCTGGGAAAAGGGCAGAGGGAGAGAAAGCTAATTCAAAGCCCGAGCTCTCAACCTTACTCAGCCTTAATTCATTCCTATCTCATCCTATGTCGTACTCAAAGGTAATGGATTACTCCTCCATGACGCAGATTTATCATAAAAATAAATACCTTGTCCAACCAACCGCCCACGTCACGTCACACAAACCCCACCTTCACCAATACCAACATCATTATGGACGGACACATGATGAGGAGCTTTAGTGCCAGGCCAGCTAAGTATCTTGCTGCAATGTCTTAAAGCAATTTCTCCAGGACTTTCACCACAGCTTCTCACGGTTTCCTCCCTTTTTGTCCACTACCCGTGACACTCGTTGTCAGTCAGACTATAGATACGTTGCTAACAGTTTCCCTAATGCTTTCTCTCCCTTTCATCTTCTTCTCTCCCGCAAGACATGGGTCTAACAAGGAGACGTCTCTGACGTGGATTCCTTCTCCACTTTTTTCCCCAAGTCATTCAAATATGACTGATGTTGACAGCTGTTGGGAATCACGTGCTTAAAAAGCTATTTAAAGTTGACAACCTTTAGTGGTGTTATCATCATTTTTATTTTCATCAGTCTTCTTCGCGCCAATCATCTCCCTTTGCATTATCCTTTTTGGCACACATGTGTCCGAACTTGCGTTACACCTAGGAGAAAGTGGAAGTTATAAATTCTGTAAAGGTCAAAGGGCTTGGGTTTATGAGGAAACACGCTTAGATTTTTTTGCCTGTACACAGTTAAGCCTCCAGCCCTTCAAAGGTCAGATAATGGCAGGAGTTACACGAGGCAACAATCTGGAACTCAACTAAGACTGCCCAGCTGATGTCTTAGGTGCGTCCCTCTTTCCCTGCTCTCTCACCTACTTTTCAACCAAGCCTGAAGTCAAATGAGTTTCCCATCAATTTTCATCTTAGGTCGCAGTACAGTCTCTCTTGGAGATTTGCAAATAAGCTGTGTAAGTTTGTTGCCAGTCAATGCTATGGGTGGTTTGGAGTTTTGGTGAGTCGTGGTAGAAATGTGAGAAACCTAGAGGGATGTTTCTAAGGAACAGGGTTCCTCATCTCTTGCTCTAGCCCCTGGAAGTGATTAAATCCCACTTTGAAAAGTTTAATACAGAGCCAAGCATACGGTGCATACAGGTTAAACGATGCAAATCGAGTTACATTGTATCCGCCCAAATCTGTGGAGGAATGACCGTTAGTTTATGGCCCGGCTGACTGACTGCATTGTTGTCTTCCCACTGAGACTACGAAACTTGGTGTTGGAAGAGGAGAAATAAGTAACTGGGATGTTTGTCTACCTGATCTCTTGGATTTCATCTCTTCTTCCTGAAATTTTGCAAGTATATTGGCTTCAACTTCTCGGATTACACTCAGATTCTTATACGCATCAGCAAACAATCTTGTCTTCAGCCCTGAGAATCAGATTCTACAGGTTTCTTTGAGCCCTCCCCACATCGTCTGTCAGTGTCAGCGGAATACGCACTAAACATGAGGATGACACCGTTATCCTGTTGGCAAGAGTCTTGCCGCAAGACGTGAAAACTGAAAAAACTAACTCCTGTAACTACGAACTACGACTGCCTCCCTTTCGCACGATCTTTTAAATATCAATTATGACCTTTAACATTTGAGAAGTTCTCAAAAGCCAGAGAATACAAGATGGCTCATTTTAATGTATAATTCTTTAGTTTCGTCCTGGAATTTCATATGGAGTTGCAGTCTTAAAATCATCAAAACCCAAGTGACTCCAGGGTAGAAGGAGGAATCCTGTCTTTAAAGAAGTTTCTATCCCATGTACACAATAAATGTATGAAGGCTACTATGCGCGTATGAAACCTGGGGTGGATTTAGGAAGAACAGGGAAAAGATTTCTTGGAAATTATTTAAACCGAGGAATTGCCTTATACATGTTTCATCAAGGCGTAAGTCAAATAATAATTTTACCCAAGCCTTTAATAACACCAGGGAGGAATGAAATTAAACATAAACGAGCCCAGGATTGCTCTTTTCTCTCTAGAGTTTAGATTTGCAAAATTTAGCAGTTATATAACTTGCTGGAAGGAAATCGAAAAATCTATAGACTCCTAACCTTTCGTATTCATTCGCTTCAATCTTGTATCAAGCTGAGCGAATACTTGCAAAAAGTCATGAAGGCACGTTTTGTAAATATGAGCACTAAAGCCTGCAAGTGTGTTTGTTGAAGGTTACAGATAACTCAAGGATTTGTCAAGCAAGATTGTGTGATGTGTAGAAGCGTAGCATATCAAAGAGCCGAGTTAAGCTAAACAAAGTCAGTCAGGTCTTGGAATTAGAGCATAAGAAAAACGTTTATCTCCCTCCCCCATCCGTCCCGAGAAGATTCAATATTGACAAAATTAAGAGTAAGCAAACCAAAATTCCCAACCTTTGTTTTGACTTTCTCGGGGCTAAATAATGGGGATTGTTTAAATTTCAACTTGATGTATAATAGTATGTATTACATGATTCAGTGCTGAAGAAGCCATGTTTGCAATCAGTCTCAGCTCAGGATGTCAACACTGTTCTAGTTAATTATTTATTGTACCAGTTTCAAGTAATTTTGAGTTAAACTACATGACCTTTTCTCGGGCTTTATCAACATGCATCCCGGATTTATTTCCAATTTAAATTTTGCCCAAAGTCCACAACATATTTTAAACATGGATGGAGGAGTAATTACCCTTATACGATGCGGCTCTGGAAAGAATATACCATAGCTTTGGATAATACCAGACTCACACACCCACGCGAAACAACATTAAGGTTCTATTTTATCTAGTTCAAATCATTACAGCTAGCGCAATTTAATAACCTTCCTCAGATGGAGTAATATACCAGTAGATCCACCAGTAGATAGTATATGTATTAAAGATTGGGTTGCTCTACTTTGATAACCAAACCAGCTATCTAGAATTTAGGTTATGCATTTAGATGCATTTTAGGTAGGCTATAAAACTTGGAATAACATCAGTTTTATTTCTTGTTGCATAATTAGGCAACAAATTGCGAGGTAGAGCAGGTCATACTGCAATTCTGTACAATGCAAGTAGGTCTGATATCCGTCGATGAACGATACGGCTTGAGGAAATGTGGAATTATGAACGGCATTCAAAACGTTTAAAATAATTTGGTTTTCAATTATGTATAACAATTTTAATGCCGGAAAATACCAGGGCGGAATGCATAACTGGTTTGAAAATTTATAATATGGATTCTTTAAGCAACTGTCAGCGTGACATCCAATTTCAAATTGCGAAATAGGAGAAGAATTGCAAAGACTGGTCTCGTGCTTGGAAGGCAGGCTTGGCTCTGTTCTCATAGTAGAGAACTATTTAGCTGACTATGGCAGTAGTCGTTGCAGACCTTGGAAATTAATGGGGAAGAAATACTAGGGCTGTGCAAAGATGCAATTGACAGGCTGCAGTCAAAAGTAGGAGACGAAAGGGGAACATATGAATACATGGAATATAGAAAAGCTGAGCGTGTCGTGGATTTGCACTTGAATTTCGCAAAGATTGCAAAAAAATATACGAGGGGATATTAAAGGGGTGTATACTAACTAATGCAAAAGATGTTGAAGAATTATATAGTTTCTGCATCGGAATCTGCGTGGAGGCTCTCATTCTCGTGTTCCTCGAAGCGCCAGAGGCGCTTACCGCGCCGCGGGACAGTCTTTCTTCCTTATTAATGGCGAAAGGGAGGGAGTGAGTTATGCATGTATTATACTGCGTATTGTAAATTGCGCTTTGCGCTAGGACGCTGCAGGCATAGGCTATTAACTGTGTTGAAGAGTTCTAATTCTAAAGGGAAGACAAGAGAAAGAGTTAAGAGACGCTGGGTGGAATTTGCCTTATCGGTTGTTCAAGCTTTGCTTGGATGTAAAAAGTTTTGAAGTAGTAAGGTAACAATGCCGTGGCTAAACGCAGCGCAGCGTCTGTCGCTCTGTAACTAATGGCTCAGCCAAGCCGAAAGTTGGGATGAAGGGAAATATAGTATAGGGAAATTATTCCTATTGCATTTCTAAGTTCTTAAAAGAGTTTCATCCCCTCCTTTCTTCCCAGACGGACTAAGCGAGCAAGTTAAGTTATGGTAACGTGACAGGGATTCGCCTCCCCACCGCTTACTTGTTCTTCCCGTAATAAGTCCTCTTGAGGAAGAACGGTAGCTCCTCGGGAGGGAAGTGCTCTTCCTTGACTTTATTCCGGGTTTGTGTGTGCGTAGGTGGTGTAAAGTTGAGAGGCTTTTGTAAAGGAGGAAATTTATGCTAACTTGATTAGTGTGCGTCGTTAAATTATGCACGTTTGGACAAGTATAAGATAATCACTTGAATTCAGAAGAGGAGCCAAAGTTAACTTTTTGCAAAGAGGGGAAGATAATCCTAAAGAAGTTTATTCAAGGCTGGGTTTAACTTCTTCTCAACTACCTTCTTCTCCGATATTGTATTCTTCTTCTTTTTGGACACTGATTGAAGTGAAAGAGGGATTCTCCTATGCA
Source organism: Sminthurides aquaticus (assembly GCA_906901655.1). NCBI lineage: Eukaryota > Metazoa > Arthropoda > Collembola > Symphypleona > Sminthurididae > Sminthurides > Sminthurides aquaticus. Next base: position 4,966,015 of record CAJQTT010000001.1, read on the forward strand.
CGACCAAGAAGGCGGAGAAGAAGATGAAGAGTGTTGTACATGGTATTAACTTTGTTGCCGTGTGAGGAGTGAACCGTGAAACGGAAGTGAGAAGAATTGCAAATAGAAAGAAGAAGCTTGTTTTTCTCAAAAGGTGCGAAGCCTCCCTTCAACGAGAAATACCGTGAAACGTGATGAGGTGATCAATATTTTTGATTAGCAGTGTTCCACACAAGCTGAAATATATGAAATAAAAGCAAGACTTGGTAAAAATGAATCTATGAATTAGTCTAGTGGAGAAGAAAAGGGAGAGATGCAGGGGCAGGGGGGCTACTGCACAAGGGGAGTGAGGAAAGCTTTGATTTCCCCGATCCTGAACGGAGCGCCCGCTAGAATTTGCAACTAGTAGTTGAATTTTTCCCGGAAGCAATTCTTTGAGAAAATTAAGATGCAAGACATGATTTCGTTAGCTGATCGTGGTTAGACTTGACTTTGTTAAGAATATTTTGTGCCAGCCAGAGTCACCTCCTAATATTCCACCACACATCGCTCAGTTTCTACCACTTTTGCCGTGGATAATTTAGGATTCAGGTGTGTTCTTGGAACAGCTTTTGGGACAAGGAGTATCTATTTAGCTGTTTTATTATTTTTGTGGGTGGCGGGTGAAATTAGTATTCGTTTCCTCGCTTGCAGAAGCTGATAGGAGAGGTGTATGGAATTACATAAATCCGGGATATTACAGACTTGTCATCTTAAATTCATGATCGTGCTCCTTTTATTCCTTCCTTGGGCTCTTTTCTCCCAAGGAGGCCAAAGGAAAGGCAGGAAAGAAACATCTTGTTCATCTTTTTCCATTGATTCTATACTCTCATATTGTTTCCCTCCGCTAGTTTGATTTAATCCCATTCCTCCGGCCATTCTTTTTTGTATTACGTACGATTACGATACGGAGGCATGAACGCTGATATGACTTCTGCTTTAGGAACTAAACTGTCAGGAAGATAAAAAATCTGAAATTATCCGGGATGGGACGGCGCAGCTCCTGATTCAGAATTAGGAAGAAAATTCTTGCTATATTTAATCTGTGCTTTCACTAGCAGATGCTAGAGAGGTTAATATTTGGAAAAGATTTGATTTATATGAAAAGTTCGGATCATCCATCATCGATTCTGCATTAGAGGCTGGTATGAGGAAATCCTTGAAGTGCAAACATCCTTGTACACAAAGCGTAAGTGGCTAGTGAAGAGGAATTAAGGGGGATTCTTCACTATATACTCCGAGTAGTTTAGATGCGGATTATCCTCCCGAAGGTGGCGGGTAGAAAGCTACTACAGCTTGTGTTGAACAGTGCATTTTCCTAGGATTTATGCCCTCATTCTTTCCTCGTTAAATTATAATGTAAAGCAAATTAGTCATTTTAAAAACATATTTATCAATTTAGAAATAAATTAATTTTATTTTAAATTATGGAAGTTAGCCCTTATAATCGTACGCACTGAATCCCCCAAAGTATTTTAAGCGGGAGTTTAAGTAGTTATCGGGTATTCTAACCCCGAACGCAGTAACCAGGATACAGACTAAAATAGTACAAGGGAATTATGACGCACGTGACACACGACATCCTTAAAATTTAATAACGTACCTAAAAATCTTACAAAAATCCTCTCAGAGGACATGTATTTTTGGGGTGGAATCTAATTTGAGCTTGCTTATGCAAGTAATAATAAAAACCTTGCAGCTTAGTACTTTCAGAGGATTGAGGAGAAAGTAGAAGGATAGGGAGAAAGTATTGGGAGAGGATAAGGAAAGATGAGGTAGGGGATGATGATGTTTCCATGAAAATAAGACATGTAGTTTGAAAAAAGCTTTCCTTTGTTGAAGATTGTTCCATGTGGTATTGAATTGTCTTTCTTTCCCAGAATCCATAAGCTGTAAGGTTTGTAAATTGATAAGATTATTTTCCAGTAAGGGTTTTTTGAGACAATGGGATTGGGGGGGTAAGGGATTGATTATAAAGATGAGATTGCAAGAATAAGAGGAGCGGGAGTTGTCGGACGGACACATGATTGTTATTAGAAAATAATGAATTCTTCAATTTTTCCCTGCTTCTTGCATGGTTTTGTGTAGAAAAATGATTGAAATGCAGCTTTATACCCAAGGGAGGATTGGGGTACAGATGGGAGGAAGGTTGGGAAGAAGGTGGATGGAAATCTGATTGTTATGCCTCCACAAGTTCCAAGAGCTTCTATTAGAATTTGCGGAGGGTGAGTGACGCAGGTAGATTCTTTTCCTGGGATCGCTTACTTCCCTTGTCCTTCCGCTTTCCCCGCTTGCTTTCTCCATGGGAAAAGCCCTCCTGATTCTGCCCTATATCATCGACCGTATCTTATCCGTGGCATATATAAATATTAGATATGTGCATTATTATCCCCAGGGCAAGTGTTGGAGTCTACAGGTACATGTAGCCTGAGGGTGCATGGAGCCCTGGAGGACAGACCAGTTTCAACACGTTTGAGCTGGATGGTACGTTTAGATAACGTTGTATTGAAGTAACGTTTTGACAACGTTGTGTTGATGTCGTCCTTAAGGGAGCTGGAATGCTGGAGACAGAGGGGAGTATGAGTCTGGTAGTGAGCAGAGAAGGGTGCTTGGAGTGCAGAGGACTGGAGGGTGTGTCTGAGTCTTGAAGGGAACAAAGGAAGGGTTCTGCGGAACTGGAGAGATTGAAAAGTTAATTGCAGAGAAGTTGAGAAAAGTTAGATAAACTAACAAGAGTAACTGAGGTTATTAAGAAAAGCTGAGATAATTGTGTATTGTGTAACTTTGACTGATTTTAAAGCTCATAATTAAAAAGCCAAGTACATTTAGTCTAGCATGAAATTTCACTAGAATCCGGAAGCCGGACGTTTGTCAAATTGACCGTCTAGGTTCCAACATTTGTGGCGCCCTCGCAGGGACTTGTTGTGTGAAATTTGCTAGAGGAACAGTAAATTGAAGTGAAAGATTTTGGAATACTTTCCTAAAGAAAGGAAACTGCAAGATTGCTGTAGTGATTGGTGTACTATTTTATTTTTGAACCGTGAGTTTCAAATGGTATTGAGTGAAAATCATGGATTTGAAGAGAATACGAATGGTCGATGAAGAAGTGTTATGAGATACGACTGGGGATGAGTAGACAGACAAAGAAATCCTGGAGTTACTGCAGATTGAAATCATCGCGTAGACTTGGTGAAGCTGGAAGTTATCGAAGAGATCTCTGCCACCGGTTGTTGAGGAACGTTTTGAAGGACTGAATACCTTACGCTGAAGCAATCGGACCGGACAAAGAGAAGTTGGATTGATCGTGGAGGCGTAACCTGAGGGAAGTGATTCCAAGGATTGGGGATAGATGTGCTGTTGGATTCGAGCTGGTATCGCGCTGTCGAAGAGCTCTTTAGCGGTGTTGCGTCGGAACGAAGCCAAAGAAGTGTGTATCTACTGTGAACTTGGATTACGTTGCTACTGAAAAGGATCAGACTATTGAAACAAAGGGAATTCAACAGCCTACGCCAATCGGTCGGAAGTAAATGGTGCGAGCTATTTGTTTTCCTGAATGCATGAGAAGAAGATTACGCTGCAGTGGTAATTGTTGTATCAAGGTTTGGTAACTGGTAGTAAGAATTTTAAATATGAATTGTAATTTGAGAATTATGGCGTTGGAAGTTGCAATGATGCACGGTGATTCAAGGATTTTGGTGAGTTGATATTGATTTGTTTGGATGGAATTTTAATTACATTTCATGGAGTTGGGAAATTAACATGCTGGAGCGTAACTTATGTTTACGGGAGTGATGACTGATGAGCAACAAGGGGTTTGCAACCATGGAGTACGGATTTTTGTCTCAACGAGGACTTACGCCAACGTTGCGGCTATTGCACGCCTGAGAAGGAGGTGAAGGGTCAGCAAATGGAGGACAACCTGGAATGGAGGAGCGGCAACACATGCATGGATGGCATGGAGAAAGCAGGAAATGCAGAGAGTAATTGAAGAGGATGCGGCGATGGAGCTAATCGAATTGATGAAGAAAAGGAAACTGTTGCTACGTAATGATGAACAAATTGTATACGTTGAAAATGTATTTTTTCTCCTCTTAAGGAGTTTTTTTTCCGCACAAGAATGTGTATATATTTCATTTGTCAACTGAGGGGATTTTCTCCTGAGTAGAAGTTTTTGCCATTGGAATTCGAAAGAGGTAATTTGGAATTCTGGACTGGAAAGTTTTCTCCTGCAATGGAGTTTTTTCATGAAAAATTGTAAATGCTGTTGTGACGAGAAGGAGTTTCTCCCGAGCATTTGTACAAGCTGTATCGTAATTACAAGGGGTTTTAGTTAAGATGCTGCGGGTCTTAAAGTTTTCTCTAATGTGAAATGTATGTACGAGCATGAAATGTAAGCTCAGTCATATGATGATGTGTCGTGGTCTTTCATTTCGAAATCTGCAGTCGAAAGAGTTTTGTTAACCCTTACTTAAAAGTATGGATGGGTAACAGATAATTGTACAAATTGTAAGTTATTGTGAAAATTGGGCATTGATTTTTTCTCCTGTTTGACTGTGATTGCAGGAGTTTTTTTTATGTTGGAAGCAAAAGTGAAATGGAGTGGCTGTGATTGAAATTTTGTGCAAGGTTTTTTCTCCCTTGAAGGAGTTTTTTCCCATGTATGTGTTGAAAATTTAAAGGGTTTTCTTCCTAAACTGCGGTTTCTGGAAGTTTTTACCTGAGTTAATGTAAATTGTTTTGTCAAATAGTTATTTGGGTTTTTCTCTTGTTGAAAGAGTTTTTGTCTCAAGAGTTGTATATACGTGTGTATGAAATTGATGGTTCATTTTTTCTCCTGAAAGACAGGAGTTTTTTTATGATTTCTGCGAGATGAAACCCATGATCATTAAGTTGAGAGGGTGATGTGTTGGAAACCCATGATCATTAAGTTGAGAGGGTGATGTGTTTGAAACCCATGATCATTAAGTTGAGAGGGTGATGTTTTGGAAACCTATGATCATTAAGTTGAGAAGGTTCTGATTAAGAAGCTAATTGTAAATGACAATTAACTTGGTGGGAGTATCCTGCGGGATAGTGTTGAGCCTGTGGGCAAAAGTTGTATGTTTGATAGCCTGAGGGTATCAGAACGTTTGTCCCTTAAAGGGAAGGACCAGACTCAGTTAAGTTTGAGCTGGAACGAGAAGTCCTGTGGGACAGACCAGATTCAATATAGTTGAACTGGATGAGAGAAAATCCTGCGGGATGAGACCATGCTCAAATTGATTTGAGATGGATTAATTGATTGGTTGGCCAACCAGGTTTTGAAACGTTCTTGTAAACGTTGTTGTTGTTGTCGATGTCTCTTGTATGGTGCTTGCAGCTTGATTGCTGGGTGCTGGAGACACAAACTTGTTTTGGACTAGTGATTGGTGCTTGCAGCTTGATTGCTGGGTGCTTGAGATGTGAGTCAGGGTTTGGAAGTGACCGAATGACCAAAGACGTTAGAAGGTAACTGCTGATCTGCGGATTGGAGTTAATCGCTAAGTCTGAGGAATGAAATTGATTGTTTGTGACACAATTAATTTGGTGGGAGAATGTTGGAGTCTACAGGTACATGTAGCCTGAGGGTGCATGGAGCCCTGGAGGACAGACCAGTTTCAACACGTTTGAGCTGGATGGTACGTTTAGATAACGTTGTATTGAAGTAACGTTTTGACAACGTTGTGTTGATGTCGTCCTTAAGGGAGCTGGAATGCTGGAGACAGAGGGGAGTATGAGTCTGGTAGTGAGCAGAGAAGGGTGCTTGGAGTGCAGAGGACTGGAGGGTGTGTCTGAGTCTTGAAGGGAACAAAGGAAGGGTTCTGCGGAACTGGAGAGATTGAAAAGTTAATTGCAGAGAAGTTGAGAAAAGTTAGATAAACTAACAAGAGTAACTGAGGTTATTAAGAAAAGCTGAGATAATTGTGTATTGTGTAACTTTGACTGATTTTAAAGCTCATAATTAAAAAGCCAAGTACATTTAGTCTAGCATGAAATTTCACTAGAATCCGGAAGCCGGACGTTTGTCAAATTGACCGTCTAGGTTCCAACAGCAAGGGTAAAAATGATTTTTGGAACAACCTTAACTTGCCGTGTATGTAATAATTATGTTTTAAAAAAACCGAAACAACAACAAAATGCGTAGTATTGCTAAGATTTATCTCACGTTATCTTGGTTATCTTTTGTCCAACCGCCTTTCTCTAGCGGATGTTGTTTCCGTCCTTGGCATCCCTACAAAGTACGAGAAACTTCTCGCTGCCCTCGCTAATAGCTTTTCGGCGGCTCTGTTTTTGCTTGCTTCCATTTCTTCCCACTTTATCTTGTAAGCTAAGAATGTAAAATATTCGGAAAATTCGCTAGGGGGATTTGGTCTCGTGTGATTCTACATATATTTGCCTTTTGAATAAGAGGATGATAGAAAGATAAGGGAGAGAGAGAAAGTTTTTCTGGAGCAGCTGTTGTAAAAGATGGGAGTTGAGTCGTTGAGTGAGGAAGCTGGTTGTTGCTCTAGTGGGGTTTTGAACGGACTTGCTCTGGTTTTCCTTGGTTGGGTGTCTTTTCGGAGGAAGTGAGCAAGGATAGATGGTCTTTGTATGCATGGGAGACAGGTCTTGTCGAGAATACATGCACGGATGGGCAGGGAAACTTGTGTATTCCCTTGGATTTCTTGATTACAACTCGAGAAGATTTTATAAAGAGAAGTTCGAGGGAAAGGCGGTGGAGTGCAGGGTTGGATGAGTGAGAGAGTGAGTGTGTGTGTGTTTTGTGAGCCGTACTGTACGGCTCGTACAGGAGAAAGTCGGCATGAAAAGCTCAATGACTGACTTGCTTCACGTCTACGTGATTAACTTTTCTCAAATCCTTCATTCATCTTCCTTATGTGGAACTGGGGAGCCCGAAGATACAAGATGTTCATATACAACTGTAGCATCCTCTCGTCTACATTTTCAGCTTCTTCCCGGCTTTTAGTTATGCAGTACCGTTGGGACGGACTTGAGGGTGTTCACGCTCAACCGAGTAAAATAGGAGATATTTTCACCCCAAAACTCCTTCTTAAATTCATCCTTTCAAATGCGATTATCTTTTACTCCGGCCATCGTATCCTACTTTTCATCTTCCTGTAACTTTCACCGCCCCGTACAGTCGGTACAGCGCTCCGCACAATACCATACTGCTCTTCTTAGACTTTCTTCTATTTTCTTCGAACATGACATTACATGTTTAAAAGCTAGAGATTTTTCAATTTTCTCGACTTGGTATCCCCCCGCAAACCCTATTCAATTCACTATAATCTGCTTCCCAAAAGCCCTTCCTGCTCAGGGATGACGGAGAAAGTAGGAAAGAAAGCTACGCGCCGTTTCTCTTTTTCTCGTTGTGACCCCACACGACCAAGCTCTCTTACACTTCCATTTCACAAAGTCAGCTCACTTTATTTGCCCCATGCCCTTTACCCAACTTTGGCTTCCATTGAAATTTATACATTGTCTCTTGACCTTTCACTGCCTTGGGCTACTGTGTTATACATGCTTTGTCATTAGAGCCTGTTTATATTTGAATTTTTCTAAGCAGATAAAGAAGAGACAATATGCTTGGAGCTAATGGCTAATGTAGCTGGCGAAATCGTAGAGTGTGACAGAGCTTGCCCTGAGTGTATAAGTATGGAGCCGGAGACACATCTACAACTTTTCACTCTACCTCCATATTCTACCCCTGTTTAAGAGTCTTTGATCTCAGCGCGGAAGTAATTGTTTCCAGGATATTACAACGGATTTAACAGCAGCCCACGTCGTCCCATTCTCGAGTGAAAAAGAACAAAGTGTAACCCTATAATCTCATTGTCGTTCCGTACGTAGTTTTACTATAAGTTTATCTCGAAGCAATGAAGGAGCTATAGCTATATACATAGCTAGGAAGACTAGAAACTTTTAGCTGAGTCAACCACTGAGTGGTAGTTAGTAGTTGGGTTACCCTTCCAATCTGGATGGCATTTCCTCTCATCCCAGAATTCCACTTCATCTACTTCTTCTTTAGCCCTGTCTTGCTTTCTCTTGCTTTCTCTTATCAGCTTTTCAGGATTGTACAAAGCCAGACTGACGTAGGATTAGAAAAGTTGGAAAATTCCAGCTCCAATCGGCTTGATGAATTCACTCGCTTTAGCATTCAAGTATCGCTTGAGGCACTTCTATCCTGTTGCAGTAGCTAGCTGAGTACAGCGAACTCCCCTCCATATTTGTGGTTACCTTCAAATCAAGCAGACTACAATCCAGTTCTCGAAACACCTTTTTGAAGTACAAACAGCTCGCAAAGCCACAAGGTGTAGGTTGGTACTTGCCGAGTATGAACTGAGCTGATGCAGCTATATTTAAATGATACTGGGATACATCACACGTCCGCTATCGCTGTAGCTGACTGACAGTTTTCGCGCAGATTTGAAAATCCCGGGAAATCATGTCATCCGCGAAATTTTCATGTGTTTATTTATGTAATTTGAGCAATAAACACAGGAGCATTATATGTAGCTTGGGGCGAACTTGTAGCCTCCCATCATCATCGCTGTCATTATCAGTGTCTCATGGTGGGCTCATCAGATAGAGTCAGCTGACGCTGACTGATGTTAAAGTTACGCATGTGGCATTTAACTGGAGTTGGGAAATGAAGCATGAATAGGTTGGTTTCATTATACTAGGTAGAAGAAGGCATGAGAGGAAACTGAAGGGGAAGGTTGAATATTTCCGGTCCATTGTGTAAATGGTAGGATAAATAGTGACTGAATGTGTGAGTGTGTTCCAAATGATGCGGGGAGATGCAATGCAACACAATCCGCATCTTTCCACACTCCTCTCTATGTATGCGAGTGCACATCTCAGTCATTTGAATTCGAGAGATTGACTGTAGATAGGTATAGGATCTCTTTAAATTCCATCTATTTCCCATTCGCAGATGTATAAATGGGAAATTGGGAATGGGAGAAAAGCTGCGCATAGTGGCATAGTTGAAAACGTGCCATTATGCTTTTCTTCCCACTTCTCTGTAGTGTGGGAATGATGTTAGACTTCTACTAATGTTGAATTATTAGAGATTATTGAGATTTTAGTGGATACTAGTCAGATTTTGAATCTCTTCTCCCACCTGTAGCCTGTCACTGTCACCCTCAAGTTCCGACATCATAACAGGCTAATAGTACCGGGAATCGGTAGTTATGCGAGGAAAAAATATTTAAGTTCGATTCAAAACACGCATATATATATAAATATACATATATATATATATATATACGATTTCTCTTATTTTCTCCAGGATTGCGAATCTGTACTTATGCCCCACCATCTGTCAATATGGCTGACAGTTGCCTACTTGATATTTTACGTCAACAAATTCCTTACATCATCACTGCTTCTCGTGGGACGGCTAGTAGAGAAACGAGAAATTCTGGAAGAAGGGGGAAGAGTGAAATGGGGTTGGGAGGAAGTTTATTTTATTTTGCCAATTGAATTGAGGAATATGACAGGGGGAGACGCTAGGTAAAGAGAATATTTGACAAGATGCCAAACTAATTCCTAGTTGAGCCTGGTTGGGTGGATTATTTTTCAATTTGCAATCTTGATGAATCTTTCTCAATCAGTTCCAGATTTAGTAAGTCAGGGGAAGAAGAGAATATACAGCATTAGGCCTGGCCTGTCTGTTAAACACACTGTGCAGGAGTATCAGCAGGAAGAGAGAGGCTGAGTGAAAGCGAGAGGGCAGTTCTTCCTTCTTCCATTACTGATCATGTCTAAACAAGGATCAAAATAGGATGAAAGAAGCTTTATTAAAACAAGGCTTTTACTCTGATAAAGCTTGTAACATATATCCTCTCGCATGTCTTCTTGGAGGAGTAACTGTTTTGATGATATATAAATTAATTTTCTCCACTCCTATCTTTCTCTCAAACTTCTCCTTCTACTTTCTCCGCCCTTCTCGGAAATTTCTCTCCATGAGACCACGACTCACGTATTGCATGCAGTGATCCTACGTTTACAAAATATCGCTATAAACTCGTCCCAAGAAAACTGTCGAATCGAAAACTTATTAAATGCTGTCAAAGTGGCAAGTTTGAGGCTGGGGGCTTAAGTGTATAGTTTATTTTAGCATTATTTTCAAGTTATTTTCGCGGGCATTAATTACAAAGTATTAAACTGAATCTTTGTAAAAGATAAAGTCTGGCAGAATCGGTTCAAAATTTCGATTAGGTTGACTTACTTAAGGTTAAAGGTAACAATGTTTTGCACTCAACATGCAAGCTTTGATCGTCTCGCTAAAACTGCCAGCGGTGTTGACTGACACCATATTGAAGAGGAACATGCCAAAATATAACAACTTCCTGACATTCCCGTGCCCAACACCAATAGCAATGGCATCACTAAATTTGTACATATTATAGCTTGTGAATTGAAGTAAAAAAATTCGAGAATCGTTTTAAATCATAGCACAAACCCGGATTTTCTCCCTTCTGCCTCCAATTCCAACCAAGTCAATTTCACTGCAAAATGTAAATACGTAGTTGGATGTTGGCAATATTCCCTAAAGAGACTATAAAAATACTGTTGCCTAATCCAAGAAAGTAGTACTTTTGGCAACATGTTCGCAAGTATTTGGCAAGGAAAGAGGCTTCTGGCATTTTCCTGCGAATAATTTGTTTGTCTCCTTCGATTATGTCAATATTAAACATTCAAGTTATGCTCCCCACCCACCTCCCGTATTCACTCCCTCCGAGCCTTTTACGAGCTAGCACGGTAATGTTAAACTCTTCACAGTTATTGCGAAACGCAGCTAAGGAAGGGCGAATCGGCTCTTATTGGCTCATCCCGCTCTCCTTTCTTTACTTATTTGCGTATGTATGTATCCTTCCACACTTATGCTAAATCCATGGGAGGTGATTTAATCCTTGAACATGTAATAATTTGGTTTAAAGGGGCGAGCTGAAAATTGGCCAAGTTTGGATACAGAAGATTTTTGCCGAAGTATGACAACGTTCTAGTCGTTGAAAGCGTCATCCTTAGTCTGCTATCCCTGTTAGTGTTTTTACCAGTTTTACTGGGAAAGAAAGAAGCTATAATCTCTGCCTCATGTTATCCAAGCAGAGCCTTAAAGTAGTATGAAACTGCGGGATTCTCCTCTCCATAGGGCAAAAGCCAAGTGACAAAAGAGTGACACCTTTTCATTGCAAAGTTAATGGGACGAGAAAGATTTTTAAAAAAAATTATTTGTTGCATTTTTTCCCTTTATTTATTCTTCCTTTGAACCCAAGATCCATAACACCGTTTGCGCATGATGCATCCATAATTTAAACCACGAGCTCATCTCAGTTGCCGCAAGAATTGTAAATAGGTAATATTTTAATGTAAAAGCTTGAAGGTAAAACGTTGTTGTAGAATACTCTCTACACTCGCTGACTCGCTCAGGGTGAAAGATGACTTTTTGTTATTATTTTTTAATACGTAATAAAAGAGGGAGGGAAGCTGTGTTTCTGCACACAACACACATATGTATACGCCTAAAGGAAATGAGGTGGAGCTAAAACAAATAAGCATGAAATCAGTTTGTAATGACTGCTTGCTATTCCCGGTTAAAAATGATGAAAATATTAATAAGTTGTGCGTATTTTATTGCAGGTGGACGTACTAACTGCCTTGTGAAAGGAATTAAAGGAGAAGATGGATAACTAGGTTCAGGATAATGAATCCCATGGGTTAAACGTAATTCATGAAATAGCCAGATTTTAACCTTGACCAAATGGAACAAATGAAATCCAGCACATATAGAAGAGTGTAAAAGAGGGGAGATGATTACAAGTGGACATTAATGGAGTGAAACTTTGACATTTTTATACATTTATTTACGCAAGTGACGATTCATCATCAGGGAATGCTGTCAAGGGGAATCCATATGATTTAAAAACGGACGTGTGGATCAAGATTGCAATTGTGGAGGCGGAGGAAAGTTGGGACGTGCCTGCCTGGCTGGAGGATAAATATATTTAGTTCGTTAGCCTTTGACTTGTCATGTGTCGTTCCTGAATAAGGAATTGAAGAAACTGTGTGGACGGCGAATGGGGAAAAGTACATGTTGGCACAAGAGTTAGGATTTATCAGCGACCAGTTGATGCTGCGTGGTTTTGGAGGCGACTAAAAGTTACGCCGCGTGCTGTACCTGTTTGGCATTTGAGAGATACATTGAAGGTACACATGAAGAAGAGCGTCTATTGATTGCGGAAACAATAGTTTTTCTCCGCATTAGCATTCCGTACTCATTCCTGCGTGTAAAAATGATGGAGGAAACGTCCAGATACGAGGTTATGGAATCGGAAAGGAGGGCATAAGAGGATTTTGTGTGGACAGTTTCTCTAAGCGACTTTCCCCCCTCCCATCGATTTTCCATGAGGTGGCTCAGGTGGAAGTAATCAAGAGAGGCAGGGGAGAGCTGTACACCTGAGCGTGTGTTCCTCCGTGTTGTGCCAGTATTCGCAAAAATCCGCCTCTCTTCTCTCTTGTCAAGCCGTTCAACCCGAGGCTATCGACCATCCAGTAAACTTACTTTTGGTCATCATCATCACTGCTACTACTTTTGCCACTCTTCCTTCCTTGATTACGCACAATTAACTACGCCGTCCTCGTCATCCCTGACTGTCATCCTTAAAAATTAAACATCATCATCTGTACAAATACCAGGAGGAAGAAGAAGAAAAAAACCCTTGTGGGATTTACATTACAATTTACATAAATTACCCGCTAATATAAATAATCCACCACTACCACCTGTACCCTCTTGTACCTGCTCCGCCGTCTGTTCTCCCTCTCGTCTGCTACGGAAGGAATTGGTTTTGCAAAACGTGTCTCCTTCCGTTCATCCAGCACATCCCTTGGATATTGTGCTTCATCTGAGTCCGCTCCTGAATGACCTTATATTCATCCTCTTTTAATTACTCTACACGAGGGTTAGTTGTATTTAAAAAGGATTCTGTGATTTAGTGCTCCGTGAATTAGCAAATCAAATACGGGTTTGGCCATACATATGTACGAGGAGACTGTTTGAGAATATTTGCAACAAGGATGGATACAAGAGATAACCGGAAATAAGGTTGGCAATAGCCAAGTTTGGGCCATCAGCAAGCCACTTACTAATTGGTGACGAACAAGATAAGAGTTGCGTTGCGGCGATGATAAGATTATATGTTCCTCGATTCGTGAATTTTTTAACCAGTATACTCTGCTAGAGAAGCAATAATGAATCATTTCTCATATCTCCCTGCGATAAGATAAGCTGGAGTGAAATGTGGTAATCTTCTGACGGTTTTGTCTGGTCTAATATTGGGAATTGTTAAAAGGAAAATCGCGGAAGGATAGAATGTAGGCTGGAGACGAAGCAAATGTGAGTGTTGGAAGTTTTGAATTTTGAGGGAAGGTATTGGATTTAATTTGTTTCCTTTTCGGGTGGAAATAGTGAAATTTTGTGCATGTACAAGAATAATGAGGAGATGGATAAACAGAAGTTGGCACTGTCCATTGCCGTTGTCATCTTGGGCATCGCCTGCTTCGTCATAGGGACTGTGGCAGTGGCTGTCCCTCATTGGGGTGCTTTCAGGAATCGATACAGTAAGTTATTTAATTTCAATTACCTCAATTTTATATCCTATTATCCCGTGAAATGTATTGCGACTCCACCTGCGTCGCAATTAGTATCCTATTCACATGGAAAAAGTTTTTAATGGTCGCCATCATTTACATTGTTTGCATTTGATGGCGTATTTCTTGAGAAACTCCGACTTAAGAAAGTATTCCTTCCTTGGTTGGATAATCTTACTTCCTCTTATTCTGTAATCTAATCATCCACACAAGTAGTATTACTGGAGAAGGAAGAAAAGAGGATATATGTGACTTTCTCCTGTAGTTGTAGCACGTTGAAGGGGGTAACGCGGACGTAAACAAAGTAACCATAGTAACCTTGGATTCCAGGGTGTATGCTACAGCGAGTGTACCGTTTGTGTAGGTGGAAGAGGGCGAGATGGGAGGGGAAGGTGGATGGTATATGGTTTTTGGGTTTAACGCCCAGATATGGGTGGATCTGGTTCTAGGACGCGTACGCAATATAGTTACTACTAGTTATGGATTTTACTTAGGTTTTAGAGTTTGTTGACTTGCTGAAATTCCAAGTCTAAAGCGTTGATGAGTTCTAGGAAATAGCATTATTGTTATTGTCATTATTCTTGCTGACGTCCTGTAAAACCTTCGTAATTGTATCAGTCATAAAAGAGAAGGGAGTCTTTGGTTGTGCTGGTGAAAGTAAGTTCTGTGAGAACCTTCACGTCCAGCTCGAGTAATTGGATGAAGGAAGACGCATGCTTTTATTTTTCCTTTCTCCAAATCCAAATGAATTCTCCCTAAGTATGTGAGATCTATCGACAAGTTAGCTTTTTCTTCAGTGCTCTCCCCAATGCTCAGGCAGGATATGAGCGTGTAGAAGTCTTTGTTGTCACGTCAATAAAACCTAACCGCTGGGTAGTGTGAAAGAGAGAAGAAGAGCAACTTTCTTCAACTTTCTCTTCCTGTAGCACTCATATACTCCTATCCAGACTTTCTCTTCTTTATGTTATGATAGTAAAGCAGATGCTTAGATTCTGTCTTAGCACTTATTCCCTGCATTAAATGTATCTACTACGACTACGACTCGCCGTCCTCGAAATATTAGTCCCAGTTACTGCCTTACTCTTATGTTGGAAAAAAAGTTCAGTTGGCTTTTCTTACAGTGTATCATCTACCGGGATAATGGAAGCTGAGTCATAATGAAACTTGTTTTCCTCTCAATTACCCAATTTCTCACATGGTTTCCTTACACTATAAATAACGCCTTTCTCCATATTATACTCTCAAAGCGTCTTCATCTCTGTGTTCCCGCTCCAAGGTTCCATCGCAGCTCCCGCTCCCGCATCCTCTTTATCCTCTTATGGTCTACGATCCCCCTAAAATGTCAAACACATCCTCCACCGGAGTAATAATTAACTTGGGGAAGGAGATACAGTTCCTTTACATGACTTTCCATGCAAGGCAGTATTATCATTAACTAGTATATTGTTCTGCTTTTTTAATCAGCTAGAATTGAATAGAAGAGGCGGTAAAATTTTATGCTTCATTCTGCGACAGAGCAATCTGTTCATTTTTTTCTCTTTTGGAAAAAAAGTAAACAGGGGCAATGGATTGGCAACAACTTTCTCCGCCAAGTACGACGATTTGTGTGACAGGATGAAGAGCCGCCTGAGATCCGTGATGGGCGAAAGATGTATATTAGACACTTCTCGCAGTTCTCGATTCTTCAGCAATAGCAAATGAGTACAAATTTCAGTAAAATCATGGATTTCTAATCTCACTGTTTTACGCATATACAGTACAGAAGGGATTCGTAAAGAAAAGTTGAAATAGCGCTGCAATTACCAATTTTATTTTTATATTCCTCGGAAGTTGTAGGTCCTTAATTCTTCTGTATGTGGCCCCCAGTCCTACGTTTTCCTTACCTTCCCCGGTGAAAGCACTTAATCTGAGGATGGTAACTTATTAATAGAAAGTTTCTTGAAGCGTTTCACTATTCATATTCGGTAAATAATCCTTTGTCAAGCAAATTGTAAATTCAATCAATGGCACTCACCGCTGTAATTATTGAACCAATTTTTAGTAATCGTGAGCTAAAAAAATGTTTCTGTTCCAGATGTTAGGATGGGAGAGCTGCTCAAACAAATTTCCTTAATACCAAAAGGCTAAAATCTAATAATAGGCAGAGGAAAACTGAAAAGCTATTGCACGCGTTTCACAAATATTCATTCAGCCACAAACTTTTCGAGTTTCAAAGACTCATTATTCTTGCCTAAATGCTTCTAAATTTCAAAATAAATCCAATTCCGTTCCAAATACATCGCAACTTGCGTTCCGACCCTTAAAAAGTTTCTCAATTAAATAGTTTGCAAATAATAGATGCTCATTGGGTGGGAGTGGAGTCAGTTTACAGCGTTCTCGAAAACTATATAGTTCGTGGGTAGAAACTAACTTTAAACTTCTGACCGTGTTAGAAACGAGGCATAGGTGTAGGTTGTACGAATGGAAGGTGGAGAATAGAGGGTATCATAACTTTTGAACTACTACTACGTCATACTGTTCGCTATCTTCCACAGAAATAAAATATAGTGGGAGAAGCATTTTTGTCAAAAAAGTTGCACAATTATTTCTGAAAACGATCAAAAGTTATCAAACGATTTCGTCAAATGCGGAGGAAATCTGCTTCCTTGTATACATACTTCCTACGCACACAATTTTGGGAGGAACATCCGTGTAGTCTTGAATCTTACAAGCTAACTTTATTGTTACGCTGTCATCCCCTGAGGAAGAAAGTTTTAGAGAGGTCATAGGGATAGCTTACCGAAGAAAACCGTCCATTGAATATCGAAGGAAATCTTCGAATTTGACAGAGAAAACATGAATGAATACTGGAAACTGGAGTAGGGATTACACTGCATCGTATTTAGTGAAACTTTTCAGAGTTTGCTTTCTCCAAACGATGCAGCTTCCATGCATGTCGAACATGATTGCCTTATCAAGAATAGGCATCTGGAAGAGTGAAAGGAGTTTCATATTCCAAGAGGAAAATGAAGTGACTCCGTACGCATTTCCTTAGCAATCCGGGTTTCCAATTAGATTTATTAGGAATTGCTTGTGGAGAGATTTCAAGGGTTGGTAATTGAAATGATACAAGGCATTAAAAATAAGTTTCTTTGCAATTTTAAAGCATGTTTTCTGTTCGCAACGTTTTAAAACAAGCTAAGTAGCATAGAATTGAAGTTTGTATCCTTTGTTGGCAGAAACTGGGCAGAGGTAGTGATCGAGGCAAGGGAGCTAGAGTAATGGATTGAAATAATGGGAAGGAGATTGAAACTTAAGATGTCATTCTTAAAAGGGAAACGGTTCATTCCGTGTGTAAGTAGACAAAGTTAAAGGAAAATAGGTTCCTGGTGGTGAATGAATATTGTGGAGAATGTTTTCCAGCTTTTCGTAATTGTTTGATAGTAAAATGGACTAATGATGGGAAGAGGAGTGAAAGCCTGCGTTGGGTGGTGAAGCGCATGGGATTGAAAGAAGAGCAAATGTGGAAAGATTAAGTTGAAAGCTTAACCAGCTGTTGTAATTGTTTCCAGTTTAAATTCATGGGTTGTATTAAAACTATCTGAGGGCTAAAACGAACTAAAAGAAGGCAAAGAGTTTTACCAAATAATTTTCGCTTGCATCCAGCTACTTTATACGCTGTTTCCTTTGGAGGCGGAAAGAGAAAGTTTTTCCTTCTGTCAGTAGCCAAAAATTTGGCATACAAGGAAAGACGATGGAGAAAGCTAGGGAAGAGAAGCTATATAGTACGTTTTTTGGCAGATTTATTTTACTGTCTCCAACTTTCGCCAAGATACGGGACTATGCCTTTTTTAGAATTCCATTTCCTAAATAGGAGTACTAAATTCAAAGCCTATGTAGAGTAATCGCTTTGTATACGCTTGGGAAAACCCAGCGACCACAAAGTCTGTTATGGTTATGGGAAGGATGTTTTTTGAATGTTGTCGCTATGGTTTTTTTAAAAAAATATGTATGTATATATGTTATCCTAAGAGAAACGAGAATATCTCATCCCTTCCCTTTTTAAATGTGAAGAGAGGATTTAAGAGAAAGTCTTTGTTGTCCTCCATGTTCTTATATAGGAAATAAATCCCAATATTGGATGCTTTCTCTCGGCTTTCGCTATATGTGGGCGTCGTTTTGTGTGGGATTCAGTTTGGGCCCTGGCCAACAACGAACCAAGGATATTGTCAGCTTTAATAGTAATGATCAAGCAAGAAGATATTAATTATCGTGGGAAAAACTGCTGAAACTCCAGTAGAGCTAAGCAGCAGGAAGAACCTTGATTCAGAAGAGAGACGTTAGAAAGGAGTGATGGGCAAAAACTAGCGCGTAGATGGCGTACAATAGGAATGGAGCATAGAAAACCCAGCTACAAATGAAAAGATTATTCCTGTCCTTGTATTTGCATGTAGGCGGCTATGTATCTTGTGTATAATTGTCGGGGAAGACATATGAGCCTTTTGGGAATTTATAACTGTCGTTCTCGTTGACGGTAATTATTTTTAGGGAAAACTTATCCAACCCTCCTCCACCCACTACTGACTACCGGACTCCACGACTCTATCAGTTTTACTTTGTTCTTTAATATTACTCGGATTCGCGCAATATCAAAACACTAAACTACTGTAACTGAAGCGTGCGGAAGGACTGGTTGACAGAAAGTTTCCCGGAGCTACTTAAGTTTCATAGAGAAAGTTAGGCTAAAAAGAGTAGTGTAACTTTTATCATCACCGTTTTATTTCATCGAGGAGGATCAAGTGTAGGCCTAGAAGTTATAGGTGGAAGTAACTCGGCTGGAAATTGAAATTTACTTTTTCCTGAAAGTCATGAGAGCAATCCGTTCCATGGAGCTCTTTTCTTTACGTGGGCGGGCTTATCCCTCCTTGATTTTACTCAAAGCCAGTCTTGTTTTCCTCCTTGTAGTAATCTAGTTCGGAGATGGGATAGAAAATAATTGGAATTGTTGTATGAAAATATTCGCAAAAACATTGGCCTACGGCTGAGAGAGAATTGAGTCAAATTTCCTCTCGGGTTTCCCTCCAAAAAGTCCTTGAGGATTAGGTGTTGGCTTCTTGGAGGATTTTCGTTTTGAATTTCTACAAGGAATTTTAAATTTGAGAGCATATATATTCCTCCAGGTGGCATTATAGTCCAGTTAGGTGCAAGGAGAAGGGAGACCTTCTCCCGGAGAAGAAACATATGGAGAAAGTGGATAAAATTTTGGAAGGAAGGAAGTTAGGGAGGAAATGATAAAAGAAATTGGAAGCGATTTTCTAGAGGCGCTTCCACGAAAAACCTACCTTTTCATCAATCTACAGAAGGAATCCAGGCTGAGGGCATAGTTTATTTTTCCAAGGCCTGCTTTCTTTCCTTCATCTTTCTTCGTGTCCTGCTCCGCTCCTGCTGTGGCGGGGAAGAGGAAGACCGGTCTGGGTGGATGGGTGTCGAGATTTCTTGTTGTGGAACATCTGTAGGGGTTTGTGAAAACATATGGAGGTAAATAGAGGGGAGCGTGGACGGTGAGTGAGTGAATTCAGAGGATATATTTTATGAAAGGCTAGATGTCTTCCTCCCCCACTTTGTATGTCCTAAGCTCTTTTCTCTTTTGGGGAAAGTACATGGTGGTTAATGGTGAAAGGAGGCTGGTGGGTGAGTGCGTATATCTTCTCACTACTAGAGTAAGACAAAGTTTCTCCCTTCTTTTACGAGGTCTTCGTGTCGCCTCTGTAGCGTAAGGAGTTAATGGATGAGGATAGTAGGGGATTAGGTTGTGGAGGGAAATAGGGTAAGATGTTGGGGATGTTGGCCAGGATGAAAGTGTGGTGATGGTCGTGGGAGGACGGAGCGGATGAGGAGGAGTAAGATATGTGAATGAATGAGTTTGTAGTAGTAGTGTGTTTTAGTTGGTGGAAAGGAAAAAGTGACTTTCTTTGGGGTATGTGTGTGTACTAAAACAGAGGGAAAGAAAGTGGGAGATGGCGGGGTGAAAGAAAAATAGAGCCGGGAGAAAGTGAAAGAGAAAGGAGTGGAAATCGATAGTAATGATGTGCAGGAAAGAGGAGTGAGAGGGTAGAAACTGGTAGCTTCTATCTATGGTAGCAGAGCAGAGAAAGCAGACTTTCACCTATAGAGCACAGGCAGGTAGCGGGAGATGAGATGCCCAAGAGCCGGTATCCAGCCGTCGGATATATATCTTGTTCTCGTCTTCTCCTTAGAAACCAAAAACGCCTATGTACTTGAAATGACATTAGGAGGGATGCTGGGTTAAGAGAAAATGTACACGTTGAATTTCAAACTACCCTTACCTCTAGTTCTTGGCATAAAAGCTTTGAGATTCTCCGCAATCCGCTTGTATGCGTGCATACGAAGAAAATCTTCAAAGGAGCTCAACTTAGATGTTGTAACATGGAGCAATTTACCTCACGAGAAAAGAGCGTATGGAAGGAGAAGTTGATTGTATGGATTTACCTAACCTAGGAGAAAATCATCAATGGGAGACTGTGGAGATGAATAACAAGGATAAAATGAAATAGGAAGATGGAATCAGACCGGGATGAAGCCGGAGATTGGAGAAGAAAAAGGCTGTAAAGGAGTTAGAAAAGGGTGCATTGAAAAAAAGAGAGTTATTCACTGGATATGATGGTGCTGGTAGTAGTGAGGAAAAAGTTTGCCCAAAAAATACCAACTCTCTTCATCTCCTTGTTATCCAATCCATATGGAAGGAAATTTTATGTTTTCTTTACAATTCTCTTCCAAGTTCTCATGAGTGACTCGTCTCCAAAGATTTTGGTGAAAGCTGGAAGGGTAACAACTACATACTCAGCCATTGTCTTCTTCCTCCCACGGAAAACTCAAGCCAACTAATAGAATATATATGTATATGTGAAACTTCTTCCCGCATTTTTCATAATATTTCCGCCAGAATCATATTCTCTCGCATTCACAGCTTGGATTCTAATGCCAAGTGGGGTCTAGGATAGCTAAAAAGCTGAGAGACAGACAAGCATCAAGAGTTATTGGGACTAAAAACGTAGGGAGACGAGTGTTTCTTCATATCCATATCCTTCCCTCCTCCTCCGCCTCATCCTCGCGATTATTGAAATCATGTAAGAGAAATTGCATGTGTGAAAGTTAGATCGTTGTAGAGAGAATATATACTTCTTTCCCTGCCTAATACTTTGTCAAAATCCTTACATTTTAAAGAGAATACAATGGGATAGGCGTTTAAATGGCAAGTTAGCTTTGTTGCATAAGGATGCGAAAAATGAAACCCACGCAAAATTCTAAAATAACATTGGGTCGGGATTAGGTGGAAGAAAGTGAGGAACAAGATGAAAAACAGGTTGTAGGCGTATGCGTGTTGAAAGGATATTTATTTAATAAAGGTGAGATGAGAAAGGAGGAGAAAGGAGGTGAAAGATAGGGATGGATGGATGAATATTATTCCAGATTACCAGAGCTAATGGATCGGATATCTCGGTTTGCTTACACAGAGGGATACGTTTGACGTTTGCTGATAAAAAGATTTCCGTGTGACACAAGAGAGAATAAATCCGGGAGATCGAAGAAAGCTATTTCTATTTCGTATGGAAATCAAGTCGTGTTCCGGACTTGGAAGTTTGAGAAAAGTTAGAGGGTATTCCAACTAAAAGGAGTTTGGAGCGGAGGAATTCCTAGTATTGTCCATCTTCCTTAAGTTTAAAGGCTGGGAAGCGTAATGGAACCTTGGAAGAATATTACTGAGGTGGTACATGGATGATGGAAGAAGATGATTTGGAATACTTTTACCGCTTCTGGACCAGGGTTTCTATAACTCCAGGGCTTGGATAATGTTAGTCTGCAAAAGAATTTCGCATATTATATGTACATACAAAGCATGAAAGATTGTTTGAGTTGGGACTAGTCGCTTTGATGGTCTCTCGGGTTTTAATCTGACGTTGAAAACGCGGAAGAAAAGGTTTTGAAAATGTAAGGCGAAGGTGGATTTTTGTAAAGTAGTAAAAGTGAAATCTTTTTGAGAAAGTTAAACCTTTTTTCTCTCGCTACTGCTATAGGAGAAAGTCACTTGAGTACATTTTTTGGGTTGGAATGTTCCGGGTAACTGGTATGTCGGTTTTGGTTGGTTAGTAGTTGTGGGAAAAATAAATTTGGGTGACATGGGATAACGGAGAGGAAAAATTTAATAAATTTCATTTTTGCCTATTCTTTTCAACAGCACAAGAACGTGGCAACTTTGGACCATGGTTATTGTGCAAAGATATGCAATTTGGGAGACAGCTCTGTGGCCAAAATATATCAAGTTTCAAGCCAAACTGTAAGTGATTTTTGCGGTTTTTTGCTGTTGAACTACAGACTCGGATTGAATTTTGTATTTGTGGACAAAAACTGATTTTACATTATGGTGGCGAGTTGGGCCGTCGGGTTTGGTGAGAAATGCTGAGTGGTGGTTTAAATTCCAAGAGGGTTTCTTGAATGGAGAAAGTTAAGCAGAGATGAGGAGAAGAAAGAGGGAATTATGTGTGGAATTCATAACTTTTTCAATCCTAAAAGTTTTCCTTTTCTTTGTATTTCCAGTTGCGGTGTACGTTGCCGGAATATGTGCAGCTGTTGGGATCACGGCGCTTGGCATTTACTGCCTCGTGTCATTCCTTCTGATTGCGATGCAAGTAACAAAGTCGAAAATATTTTGCCGCTACAGCTACACGGTCATGCTGAAACTATTAGTTAGTGTAATATCAGGTAAGTCGGAGGAAGATTGAAAACATTTAAAATTTACTTTCACCGTCTTTTCGCGTCCACTGGAGCAATTGCCGCACACATTTTATAATCTCAAATGAGTGAAGGAGGCGGAAGATGTGCAAAAAGTAAATATTATATAGAGTAGAACTGAAGGGATGCGTAATAGGTCTAAATGGTTTGGTTCTCTTTTCCTCCTCAGCTTTATTTACGCTCACGGCCGTTTGTTTGTTTGCGACCCAGAAGAACGATCTGGAGAAAGGCTACGTTGTTGAAGTTGCCTTTTCTTTCTACATGGAGGTAAGCAAGGGTGGGACTTATACTTGGAATGTAGTTTGTAAAACTCGTAGTAAAATGAACCGCCTCTCGCCCTAATGTCCCATTATTCTCATGGCTGAAATGATAAACATGGGAGGATAAAGTTGAAGAATTATTACAAGAAAACGGCCTTTTCGGGCAGGCGAAAGCAAAGGAATGAGCGAATATGATGTAGGTTGATAACCGGTTAGTGGTTAGGAGATAGTGTGCTAAACTTTCACCACGGGGAGAACGACTGAAAGGGCATATCCCACTTTCTTTTAATTCTAACCTATTGGAAAACCCGTCCTCCGGAACTTATACCCATTTTGCATTGGTATAGCATGTTTTCCCTCGGAGATTAACAAGTAAATGCCCGCTTTTAGTTTTAAAATTCTTTGGACTCAAAATGAATCGCGTGCGGGATTGGGGGATAAATGAAAGGTTTAAAAGGTGACTTCGTTCAGTTTGAAAAGTCCGAGTGGGAGAAAGCCCGGAAGAGCTGGAGGCATACGTAGGCGTGGGGGTGAGAAAAGGCTGGCCAGAGGGAATGGAGAAAGTAGAACAGTCGTCTTTAAATGTAACTCTAGAGGATGTTATTAAATGTAATGTATTTGATATTTTAGGTGGTACTTGCAATCTTCTCGTTGGTTCTAATGCTTCTCACCATAGTGGAATACTACATTACTCGGAGGAGCGAGGCGGATCCCATTCGAATGAGTGCTACAATTATCGGAAACACTGGTATCCGTGAGCCAGCTCAGACTAACGGTATATCTATGACACGATCCAGTGCTCAGTTTCTTCCGACTAATACTAGCGCTAGTAGAAACTTTAAGAAGTTAGTCTTTACGAATAATAACCATGACGTTTTATCCAACGGACATTCCGTGAGCATGTCACCAGGATCTGCTAACGGCTCAATCGTATCCGGTTTTTCTAGTGTGTCAACAAACTCTACGGTCCTCTCTAATCGTGGCATGCCACTTAGATCTAGTTTAAAGAAACCCAAACCCCCAGAGGATAGTAGTTTTGGAATTACAAATCCTGGATTTAGTCCAACTTCCCCCACATTCACAAGATCTGCTAGTGTTAAGAAAGTTAGAATTGCCACACAAAGCACAGATGTTTAGCAATCTGAAAACAATTATCGCTAAACCCTCTGGTACACAATGAAACCTAATCGAATCTACTTTCTCCTTTTCAAAAGCACACATTAACTTAATCCTTACATGAGACATTCATTTGTGTTGACGCAAGTCTCAACTCTTCCCAGAGACCCAGAGTAGTTTAGTTTAGATCCCCCATTCTCGTATCTCCTTTCTCTGACTTTCTCCTTCCCATTTATTAATTCCCAAGGAACAATATAGATACGCTTTCTCCTTCAAGGAGCTTGAGCAAGTATGGGATCTGATTACCACTCCCTCTGTCCCGTCCCAATACTCCCCTTATCTCAGTCCCATTTCCAACAAGTTTTTAATCAATCATTAAAGTTAGTTTAATTGTGAGCGAGGGAACAAAACTCAGTCATTCCTTCCAAGCCATACTCTGTTGTGCAATCCATTACAGTTGTTATCCTTTAGGTATTATGTATGATGAATGGAGGAGGAATCTCCTGTAGAAATGTTAGTTATATATATGTTCATATACTATGAAATGTTCCGACATTATCCACAAAGGTTATTATAGTTGCTTATATCATATAGAATGTATACAATCCTGAGGTGATTGTTGAGAAGCTTCTGGTAAAAATGGAGCCGAATTTCTGTTTTCGTCATATTTGTACTTGTGGTGAGCGGGACCTCCTCACTGACAGCAGGATGCCTGTCAGGAAATGGTGCTTTTAAATGTAATTATGTAGGTAATTATTGACGAGATCTTTCTCATGTTATTTCAGTCTTACATCATGTGCAGCCCGCTGTGAAAGTTTAACCGTTTCTCTTGTGTCATGTACTTTCTTCCTGGTTTCTTGTCACAGATGCTCTGAAACTTTTAAAATGTTTCAAAACTTTGTTTGTTCCGTTACATGATTCATTACGAAGCTGATAAAATTGTAATTGTTAAATTCGGTAGTACTGTATATGAAATAAGTTCGATCGCCCTTGGCTTTACCTTGTAAACGTTTGCCGTATTTTTTAAACTTGTGGGTTGTTTATGATTCCGGTATTGTTCGCATCAATTGAATGATCAATACTTTCGTTATTAAGTTCAACTTGATTAATCACAATTATGAATTTTGTACTTATGCTGTACCCGCTGAATCCTCCATTAGTTGAATTATTTACAATAAGTAATTTAATCTATGCAAGAAAAAAACAAGATCTGATGCAGAGAATTCAAGTTGAAGTATGGCATTTACTTGTCAGTTGAAAGTAATTCAATTTACTCATTCAGTTTTTTCATACAAGAAAAATTATAGTTATTACTGCAGAGTATAGTACAAATCGAGCTTTTGGTAGGTGTAGGCAGTTGATAATTTGTAGAAGTTGTTTTCGTTGAAGATTATTCTGCTTTATTAAGAAATTACTAGATGAAATGATACGGAAGAAAACATTGTAACTTGTTGTGCCTCTTTGTTATTTCAATTACCGAGGTCACGAGAGCTCATTTTGTCTGCAGTTTTATTCCCGTCAGGATTTATGGAAATGCCTTTTTTTCGTGGGATAGAGATGCGACTGGGAAAAAGCTTAGTGGTTAATAGGAAAATATGACGCGGTGCGTACAATACCGCTTTGTTATTGTGTGGCGCCCTCTGGCGTTGCTCTATCCACCGCGTATTACTGGTCACTTTATTCTTCGACATCACATAGCAACTTACTTTTGTAATTTGCTAAATGACGTTGTGTACTCTCTGTGACTTGAATGTTCAAATTTAAACAATATTATAGAAACTAAGAAAGAAATCATTCAAAAATGATTTAGTTAAGCTACTTCATATAGCTTTTACATCTGAGAGGCAAAAGCTTGATAGGGAATGACTATCATTGCTCTGGGTGGCTAAAAAACCTCCTCTGTAGACAATATTTGAATCATGTATAGAATATTTTTGTATCTTTTAAAAGCAGTCTTTTTATTCAAGCTGCATAAATGAATATGAAATATTGAATATGATTTCATGAAAAGGCAAGCCGGTGCCGCTGTCTCATGTTTAGGCTAGGGTTTAGTCTGCAAAGCCTCGTATACGCATAGAAGAGCTCTTCAAATGGCTAACTTAAACAGAACGATAGGTTCGATAGTATATATATATATATGCTGTTTCAGATTGAAGTTAAGTAATATAAATGTGCTTTTAGTTAGCAGTCCCTTTTACCTGAGAAGATTGTGATGAATAATTTTCAGTTTCCTCTGCTAGAAACATGTGTGGTCATCCTTCATTCCTATCAAGAAAAGTTAGTACCTCATAATCATTTTAATGGATAATTTTTCTGTACAGTGTATGTAATAGTAATCCCGACAATCCCATATTCCTGGAAGGAATTTAACTTTAATGTTTTTCACTTAAGCGGAGAAATTTCTCGTAAAACTATACAACTCCAAGTTCCGTCCAGCCTATACCAGAAAGCATAAGAAATTATCAATGGAAGGCGTTTAGAATTTTTATAAGATCAAACATGGGGGGTGGAACACATGAAATTTCGTCATTTATATATATGGAACTAGCCAAATAAGTTTTTAAGAATGCTGTGCATTAGATAGTAACTAACTAGCGTTGAAAATAAAATATATAAATGGTGTAATGTAGCTGTCAGGATATTAGATACATATTGTCGTTTTAGAGTCATTCACCAGCTGAAGTCATGAAAAATTGTTTCAATAAATTTTACTACATTCTGACAGACTTTTTGGCTTAAACGTTTACGTCCACGTCTTCATGGAATTGTTATAAATGTGCTTTCTCCATGTTGCTTCCTCGCGCTTACTCTCAACCATGAGGGTATGTTATGAACAGCTTTATTTTATTACTGCTACCTTTGAAGACTTGCTAATTACTCGAGATTCTGAGCCATAAGCAGCGTACATACGAAATAAGTATTATGAGGTTTGCTTAATTTTTCATTTCTGTGTGGTTACAGGAGCTGGGCGAAAAAGAGAAGTGAAGTATTCGCTTGTGTAAATATTCATCAATCGGTCTCTATTCTGCTAGGGTCCTTTATGAGGCAATTGCAGAAGAAAACTAAGTTAATAAAAAATATAAATGTTACTTTTCACGTGGAGAACGTTTTGCTTTCACTTACTTACGACACTAAGATTGGCTAGCGTAAAAATGGAGTTGTGAATAAAGTAATCCCTGTGTGAATTTACCTAACGATTTTGCACAGCTGTAGTGTACTCAGTCAGTATAATCGTGGATTGCATATAACCTACATTCTAGAAGAAATACAGGCGTTATCACTAAGTAGGGTTGTTACGATGAGATGGAGCATTGATGCTGTTTGTAGCGGCGAATAACATACGATGAAATTTTGTGTGGAATAAACCGTAAGCACGTGCCTCGTTGATCATTAATGTATAACATACAAATTTAATGCACTACACTTTTTTGGGTACATGTTTTGTATGTTTCCATATATCGTGAATTAAAAACAGCGCAGACGATTTAACAGACGAGAGATAACTAATTAATTACGCTTTTTAGCAGTAAAAAATAACAATATTCAAAACTGTTAGACGATTTAACAACTAACAACATTTATATTCGCAAATGTGTGAAGACGGAAAACCATTGATCGACAAATCAGCACCCTTCCGATAGTTTTGAACGCTTTGATGTGCTTCTTAATACACAGGTAGTGATATCTATATAAAAACCTTATGCGAGTTTGCGAAACCTTGTGGCATACACTGAATTGTTTCTAGATTGCGTCGTCATTGGGCGGGACTTGTTCAGGATATAGCTCATTCATTCTTAGCTGCGGTGATCCTGGGAAATTGTGATTGATATTTAACCCAGGTGCTCCCATTAAAGCTTGTGGCGCGACGGCGTGTTGCAAAATGTTATTTACTGGAGCGGCAGCTTCGGCATTTATATTAAAGTTGGCCACCGCTTCAACTAGTGGATGAACTTCGATTGCCATGGCTCCCATTCCCATCGGTTGATCTATCACTGGATCCGCAGTTGCTTCAGCCAAGTTTGTAACAGATTTGGATTTGACACACTACGAAACGAAGAAATACATAAGAAATTAATATGTATTCCACTACTTCAATTAGTATTATCAAGCACGTTTCGAAATCCTCATTACCTGAAAGTCTACATGACGACTTTTCGCCTCCTCCTTCTCCCAAGACATTCTTATAAAAGGCCTCTGTACGTAGTTGTAGATTACCTCCGTTCTTCCGCCCACACGTTTCTTGATCTATTTTCATTTCAAAATTCCCGGATTCCATTAAGGTAATTAAGTAGAGAATGAATGCAGAAAAATAACTACTAATTGCACTAACTTAGCAAAACGAAACTCCCCTTTTCCAGTCTTACCTTTTCTTTGTTTGTTGGATATCCTTCAATCCCAAGGCGAATCTTCTTCAAGCCCCTCTCTTTTAGCACTTGCTTAGCGACATCACGATTCTCAATATACTTGAAAAACCGATATAGAGCAGTACTATTGACGGCTGCAAGGTTGAAAATCAATAAAACATCGAAAACTGACAATGTATCATCGTGAATAAAAATAATAAGAAGCTTCAAGGTTCCTTACTTTGTGAATGCTCCTCGCCCATTTGCGGGGGATATTCTTCATCCCATTCAACAGAATCATCGTCCATAAGCACCACAACATGACATTCCCTATCCCCCCGATCAGCTGAGTTGACCATTAGGGGTAGTATTAGTTTTTCCAAGAATCCCTCGAACTGATGCCGTGCACCTTCATTGGAGAGCTCATGGAGGAGGCCCCCTGTAATTAATTTACGCGACGTTACTATTTAAACATTACAACAAAAACATTATAGTTTTAAAATATTCAACTTCGAAATCTCTGCTTCCAAAGAGAAATGAATTTTGAGGACCCACTCACTTAAGTTTTGGCACTTAATAGTGCTTGCATCAAAAGGGATGAGGAGGTAATCACAAGCCTCTCGTAATTCTTGAACACTGACAGTGGGCGGGCAGCGAATCATACCACCACGATAATATTCCAACACAGCTCTAAAAACGGTGGCCGACAGCCCATCCGCAACCATGTATTCTCCTCTTTCATTTGGGTGCACAAACTCAATCCCGGAGCTAAACATTCTGCAAATTAAAACAATGGAACATGTACAGAAGAATTCTGTTGAAGAAACATGTGCATACTACAATCAAGGCTATTGTTACGTCAGAAGCAAAACATACCTTCCAAGCATCGTATTAGGATACTGAGTGAATATGGAAGGATCAACGACAAAACGGGTATTATCAACAACCAGGGTTATTCTTTGTTCTTCCATGTAAGAAGCAGACACAATATTTGACAATGACATAGTGACCCCTCCAGCTCCAATAACTGCCCCATCACTTCCCATGTTTCTTCCAGACTCATTGCTATGAATCATGCCATGAAGCTTGGTCAAGGAATGACAAGCGCCGCTCCTTGCGCGGTCCGATGACCTTAGAAAAGAAATCATAAGCTTAAACTCTGAACAAACACATTAATGTATAACTGCATACAACATTGGAGGACTCCTAAACAAAGAGATAAACCCCGCCACATGTTGAGGAACTTAAAGCAAACCTGGTTTCAAGTCACCAAATGTGACTTGTTTCCGTTACAACCTTCAAAATACTACCGAAGCCCACAATACAAGTACAGTGATTAAAAACTCGACACTTTTTACATACCTCAATCTTGACTTGAAAACCCGTCGCCGTCGTTCGTCACTTTCATTATAATCTTCAGTATCCGAGCTACTATCTCGTTCATACGATCCCCCTACCACATTATTTCGATCCTTGCTAGCAGCCATCTTCACACTCGGTAAACATGTCAATTATCTCATACTTGTATAAATATAATCTGCTCTAATACGTTACCCTCACCACGGATGTACAACAAGCTGTATCTTATGTAAAACCTCTTATCCAACTTTACACAATTAATTTATAAATTCAACAGTTAGTCAAAATTCTACATTCAGAGGGTTATAGCTTTCATTCATTTGTCATTTGGGCCCACACGAAGCCTCATTTCTGAAATCAGTTGCTAGCTGGCTAGATCGAATCCCAAACAATAAGGCACTCCCACAAGAGCAAGTCTAACCGATTAAACCAATCTATATCAAAGTAAAAAACTCTTCACACACAAGTAACATTAAAAATTATGAAATATTAACTCCTAGAGCTACATTAATGAATTCATGAATATTCCTGAAAACAGGATTTAAAGCTGCTGTTGAACAGAAACGTTAGGTAACAGAAGTATATATAAAATGACAAATTCTCAATATGTAAACAGCAAATCAAAGTACGCTATAATATGAGCAAAAGTAAACCAATCTCACAATTGTATATATAGATATATATCAAATCAATTATAACCACTTCTCCATAGGAAGAGATAAATTTAAATCAAAACTTGTAAATTTTTAGCAACACAATTAATCAGCTGGATTACAACCATGAAATTCCTCCTAAATTTTGAAATCGCAGTCAAATGAACATGGTAGTTTCCAACCTCAACAATGTGACAGATTCAACCTACAATTAATATACCTCTTTCACTTTTCCTCAATTAGCTAATTACTGTTGGGTAAAGTATACAACTCTGTCGTTACGATGTTCACTTCCTGCTCCCCTTTTCCTGGGGATTGGGATTTAAGGTGAATGTGTTGCTGCTTCAGCTGCTAACAGCTAATCTTCCACACATTTATGTACGGTAGATATCAAATATATTCCTAGAGGGCATAGAGTACTGAACCGACATTATGCTAAAAACATAGGTGTTTACATCTGCAGTGCATTTCATGAATCCCACCTATACCTTTATAGGTCTCCTTAATATGATTCCCGATGGCGCTTCTTGTTGCCGAACCTAACCTACTACGGTAGATTCTTTTGAGGTAAGCCCTTCAGTCGCTACAGTTTTAGCGTACATGGGCTTGTTTTAAACGGACACTCGTTTTCAACGAGTCAATAGTGCAATAGTGTACCCATCGTCGTCGGACGGTTGTATTCTGAACGGTTGCGGTTTGGGATGAGAGGCAAGAAGAGCTTTTAACCAGAGAATGACAGAAGATTTAATTTGTTGAGGTTCTGCGTATGTGGGATAGTATCGACGAAATGATCAGTCGGCGATGTAATAACGTGAGTATGTTATTTTCGGTGAATTCCACAAGTTCTCCGCTAAAATACAATTTCTTTACCTTTACTTATATAGTTAGGGATGTGCAAGTTGATACAAGAAGAAGCGCAACGCAAGTGTAATTCAGTCTCTGTAGATTCGTTTTGAAGAATTGAGAGAATTGGATTCGATGCAATGCAGTCACTGAATCGTACATAGCATAGTAGAGAAGTTTTGTCGAATTCTTTATTTAATGCATCTGCGGAGGAATATAATGGAAATTAAATCATGTTGCTAATTTTTGTGTGTTTACGTTAATATTGAAGCGGATATATACTACGAATTAAACTTTGTTGTGGAGTAGTGAGTGCAAAAGCATGCAGTGGGTGTGAGATAATTTTAGTACACGTGTGCGGTAATTGAGTTTTGGTGTCAAAATGTGGAGCAATGGAGGTACTGAGGGAGGTACAGGTGATTCGGGGGCTGGTCAAGGTCACTGGAATCAGTGGTCTTCCTTTAACCCTTATGCATTCAGCCAGTCTGCGGATGCGGCGCAAGGTGAGGAAAAAATAATCTTGCAATCAGTAGTAACTAAAAAGTTAACTCATAGTTGCCGGTTATAGTTAAGGATTAATACGGTATTGGAGTTCAAGTAGGTTTCAGGGAGCGCAAACGTATACGTTGAGAATGTCTGTAATTTTGGATTATTTTTGCAGTTGATTGGGCTGCTCTGGCCCAGCAATGGATTCAGATGAAGGATACACAACATAGTCAAGGTGGGGGGATGACGTTTCAACAATTCCAGGCACAGCATCAAATTCCTCCGGAGCAGCAAATGCATTTACCACATCAACGGCCTAGTACACTGCTTCAACAGCAGCAGTTACCCGGTATTATTCCAGCAACTACAATTCCGACGGATTTTGCTAGTTTTAGTGGAATGTTAAATCAGAGTGGATTTCCGATGGAAGCATGCCATGGTAACACGGTTAAGACAATTAGTCTACTAACCAAGGAACGCACTTGTTCGTTCCTGCACCTCAATGTAGAAAGGATGTAACGATTTGTTCTATTGTAAAATCAAGATGGAAGGCGGTTAGGGGCTGAGCATAATCGCCCACTCCAAGATTTGATCGGGAAAGATGAATGGTCGAATTCATCTGACTCTTTTCCTGCACGTGATTTCGGAAACTTTCAGGCAAGTTCACGTACATTCCTCTTTTTCCTTTGATGGAGGAAAAAGGATGGCCTATACGAGTCTTCTTTATATCAATTAGGGACAGTATGGACAAAGGGCGAAAGAGGACGCTCCTATTCCAGCAGCTTCCGTTTGGGATGCTGCTCAGCACCAACCTCTTCTACGGGACCATAAAGGTGGCAATTCTTCGGATGGAAATGATGATGGAAACGCTCATTTTGGAGATTATTCACGCTCTAATCTAGAAGCGGGTTAGCAATATTTATCATATTTTGAAATATACCACTCGTTCTATTTGGAAGCTTTGAAAATAGTATTATGAGGTGCTAATGTTTTGTGTTTTCATTATATGTGACGAGCAGAAGCAATTCGGAGAAAATCTCTTCCGGCGTGGATCCGTGAAGGATTGGAAAAAGTAGAACGGGAGAAGAGGAAAAAATTGGAAAAGGAACAGAGAGATGCTCTCCAGGCTCGACTTCAGGCTACCGAAAACGAAACTAGTAATAACAAAGAAGATATGGAGGATGGTAATAGTCCTCCGGCAACCAAATGGGCTGAATCTGAAGAAGAAAGTGAAAATGAGAATGATGCTTCAGAGGATGAAAAGCCGAATCGAGAATCTCACAACGAACTGCAGTATCGAATACAGAGATTTCTGCGTAATCTTAACCGTGATGAAAGTGTTGATGAAATGGTAACATTATCTGAAGACTCTGTAAAGATTGGTCCTAGTGAATCTGAAATTCAAATCCTCAAAGACGCTAAGTCAATTGCTTTCCTTTCTAGATGCTGTGCATCAGGCGGCAGATGACATCGATATTGTTGCAAGGAACCTCTGAGCTCATGGCGAAGCTGGTAAAGGAAACAATGGAAAAACATTCGAAAAAGGGTACGGTTAAGGAAACAAATACAATTGTGGCACATGGTAATATTTTGTCATTTTTACTTATGCTATATGGTACTAACTGCTTTGCAGAATCTACAAGTAAGAAGAACGAGCGGATTGAAGAAAGCAACGAGAACAAGTTGAGTCCTATTGAGAAAGATGGGGATAGAAAGGACACGAAAGGGAATGTTTCTAGCCCTGTTTCATCTGCGGCTCTCATTTCGAAAAAATTAGAGCGCAATAAAAATTCATCACCACTACCATTAGTAGAGCACGGATCACCGGATAGTTCCAAGGACACTCGTCATAATCGTCGTGAAGACAAGTCAAGATCTTTGTCTAGAACGCCGGAAAAATCAGAAAGCAAGGTTAAGGGTCCGAAATCGAAGAATAGGAAGCGCAGCCGAAGCAGCTCATCATCATCGCATGATGGTAGACATTCAAAGCATTCAAAATCAACGGAGAAGCGCAAAAAGCGGCGTTCCAGATCTAGAAGTCGATCAAGAACTCGACGCTCAAAAACCTCAAAATCCCCAGCACAATCCCGGAGTCGAAGCCGAAGCAGAACTCCTTCACGCAGCAAAAAATCTAAAGCACATTCAAAGTTTCAAAGAGATTCTTCACGAAAGTCAAGAAAATCAAGATCTAGATCGAGCTCCAGGAGCCGAAGAAAAGGTAGTAAAGACCGAAAGAAGGCGAAGCGCAAAAAGTCAAAGTCTCGTTCAAAAGATAGAAGCGAGGGGCGTAGTTATAGACGCACTGAAGGAAAGAAAAGAAAAAAGAGGAGGTCGTCGTCATCGTCATCTGGTCGGCGGAACTGACTTTGCAGTTTAGACTGATTGTGCTACAGTGATTGTTATTCTGCTTAGTTTGCATAATTAGAGGCGATCATGTGAATACTTAATTTTCTAAAGATTAATAGATATTTTATGTTACCTTGGATTATTTGTTTAATCTTAGACTCTGTTGATGCATTTAGAGTGCAAACGGTTATGCGCGTCGCGTAGTTCCTTTGGAGGGACTCCCTCCTATCGTGTTCTGATAAGCAGCGGACCCTAGTACCAGATTAAGTTATACTTGTAACGATCTCGTATTAGTTTGTATTGCCTATTTTAAACCATGGAAAATGAATAGAAATCCTACGTTAGGCATAAAACTCACATCCTTAGGACATTCTGGTCAAGTGCCGCATTTTGTAAAAAAACTCAAACTAAATAATGCACATGCTTTTATTTATGCTTATGAGAGCTACAATAAAAATGATGATATTGTAAAATCCGGTTGCCCCTCCCTATCGTTGCTTCCGGCCTGCATGATGGTCGCACCTGAATGAATGTTTTATGCGTGCCCTTCGCCCTTCACCTCACTTTCCGGTTGGTAGACACGAAGACCTCAGCTCTCGGCTAGGAACCCCATTCACAATAGGCGTACTACTCCTTCACCAATTTTAGATTAATCATCCAATGCCCCCGCCCTCAAACTTAAACGTGACCGAAATATATGGCAGTCCTTCTTGCCTCAAATGTTAGTTTACTGCGGCGTGCCACGCCCACAACCATAGAGAAACTCCCGGAGGGTTTGTTTTACTCTCTATCATCAAGGCGGATCATGTCACCAAGAAAATCGAGACCGAGTGCGAGTATAAAAGTCCTTCGGCCCGCTTTTCTGCGACAATCATACTTATATATGGGAAGCTGTGCACACCCGGTTCGTGATTACGTAACAGTTCCTAAATGCCAGGATTTCACCCTCACATTTTCCTAAATGGTGTCTCATTTGCGGTACAAAAAACAGAGAGTTAGCCGTTAAACCACTGCGTGCAAAATATCATTTCAAGGGAAAAGCAAACGGTATCCTTGCAGTACAAGCAATAAATTTTTTACAGCCTTGACTAATACAGGGAACACCCGCTGTATCTTTAAAATCGGCTGGATGGAATATGGAATGAGCACATCGCATGCTGTTTCAGAGTCCTTTCGAGGCTGTTTTTCCAAGACGACAAACTAGTATGAAAAGCTCCTCGCATAAAATTTATATAGTAGCACATATACATCTTTCATGTATACAAATAACTGCAAGACAAACTGAGCAATGAAAACCGCGATACTGTGTGAAAACGAGACCCAAAGTGCTTTCGTGCTTTCACCGTGGTATATAGTTCCACGGGGAAATGAAAAGGGTCAGAGGCAATCCGAGCTCATACGTCAATTTGAGGCAGTGAAGTAAAGTAGCTGAATGGACGGGAGAAAGGCGTACAGAGTGTAGAGAACAGTTGCTGTGAAAGCTTAGTGAAAGTAGGGCGCTATTTTAAGTACTTACTGGTAAAGTTAACTGTAAAAGTGATTCCGTAGCCAAACAAAAATCTGTGCAGCAGTTGTAAGTAAGAGTAAAGACAAAGGATTTGACTTGAAATTCTGGCGGATCTCCGAAAGATTGACACATCATGGGGTCAAGACCAAGAATGGTTGTTTTTGATTTGGGTAGGGGGAGTTGTCATTGATTGATTTCTGCAGCAACGGCAAAAAAAGCAATTGGATCCTATTTCAAAATTCTATTTCTATAATTCTATATGCTTTTACAGATTTTACTTTGTGGCCATTTTGGGTAGACGGAAGTGGGTTTACACATGTTCGAGCACCGTTCCACAAAGACAGGTAAGTCGTTTTTGTGTCTCATCATAACGCCGAGTATATAAAACAAACGTTGAAGTTCGGCAGCCAGTTTTCCTAAAGAAGATATTATATATGTATTCAAAGAGGACGTGTTTTCGACTCTTGGGGGAAAATGATTCCCGTTTCTGATGAAATCTACGAAATCATGAAACATTTGAAGAATGAGGACTATAAGATTGGAATAGCTTCCGCCACCAGGCAGATTGACGGTGCTCAGGGACTAATTCGACTGCTGGGGTGGGATGAGTTCGTGGACTACAAACAAATTTACCCTGGGTCAAAATTAAAACACTTTGCCAGGTGCGATACTGCGTTTCATACAAACAATTACTTTGAATGAAGTTTGCTTCCGGATGTTGGTGAATGAAGCATGGTAAGCATTTCAGTTATACATTAAAGGAAATAGGGTTTTGAATAATGTTACAGGCTCCGTGAAATGAGTGGCTGCGAGTACGACGAGATGATTTTTTTTGATGATGACATCCGTTTTGTCGAAGAAGTCCGAAGCCTCGGAGTATTTTGCGTCCATGTACAAGATTGTGTCAATAGTAGGATTATGAGGGAAGGATTAGCTGCTTATGGCAGACAGTGAGACATCGACTCGCAGATATGAAAGAAGCAATCACGAAGATAATTTCTTCTACTTAATTTAGGTACTACAGCACAGTAAAAGACTACAAGATCATGTTTGGATTGCATCCATCAGCTCTCATCTTTGTTAATTTTTGCAGATACTCTGAGACGCAAGACCTGAATTGGTGCAGTTATGGAAAGTACGTGAATTTCACGAAGTTTATTTACGATTAGGAGTACAAGCGTAAAACATGAAACTTTAATAGGATTAGGGAATAGGAATAGTACTCCTTAAAATCGTCACATGTCTGCATAGAAACATTAATTTACTGCACCACAATATCGGCATAATACAACCAATGCTGACAAATTTGACAAATAGTTTGGTCATAGAAGACAGTCAATTTTATCACACATAGAACAAATAATTTTGTACCTATTATCTAACCGACATTATATACACATAATTCAACTTACTAGTCAATTATCAGTGGTACCTGCAGCACAGAGCTAAACGTGAGAGCAGTGATAAGAGTGCTTGTTAGCTACCAATTTACAAAGGTATCGTTCTATAATTCAATTTATCCTTGGTATTATAACTTCAGGGTATTCGTTGTTGAAAAAAGGGAAATATGTGAGATCCTAGCAAAAAAAGAACACAGACAGGTGGGACAACTGTTTAGAGCTGTTTTCAATATGTTTCTTAGCTTCAAGCTGAACAAAACAAATGGAACCATCAGTCAACTGAATTGTCCAACGAAGATTGGAAAAACTCAACGATTAACACAACGAACCTCCCATCTTACTTATCGCTTAAGTCGCTAATTCTTGAGTAATTTAGATTTCACTGCAATATTGCGTTGGCAGAGATTCGGCAAATCGTGCGAGATCAATCTCTAGTTTACATAGATTACTTTCCTTACGGTAACATACAACACGTGATCAATATATCCGTCCCTACAACTGACTACCACCTATTAAAAGCACATACTCAATCACAATACAAAACGTTCTTCTTCATTAGCTGTGGTAGTAATTGGGAAAATCTCGGATTATGATTATCCCATCGAACCTTACTTTAAAAGCGTCATAACGAGATTAAACTAGTGCTTTTTGTGACATACAGCGTGTGGTGCTAACGAAAATAGTTTAACCTACGCTTAAATTATTTCATTACAAATAATGCTAAACGATATAAACAAATCATAAGTAAGGTAATAAAATATCCTGAACAAAATTTTGCCAGTCAGTCCTTTGGCTTTTGGTAGTTGCTAGAGCCTATTCGGCTTCGAGAGAAAAAAGCAAAAAATAGCCTCCTTTCGATTAGTTTTAAAATCCTCATGGATCCGTTAGCAGAACATTTCGGTCCTTTTGAATTAATTACGCTAATTTGACTGGAAACAGCGACTTTTGATCGGGCTTTTGCTGTCACAGCGCATCCCGTTAAATAACTTTTAAACACATTGCGTTCAACGACAAAACTTTCGAAACGTGATTTCCGATCGAATCATTGAATAGCTGGAACAAGATTTTCAATTTGAAAATACTTAAGGTAATCCGGGATGAAATACGTTAAATAAAATGGCAAATAACGTGCAGGCAGCGTAAATACTTAAAGCAAACCACCACATCAACTGCTCATGAAGTTTCTGTTCGAAATTTTTGAGAACTAGCAACCCTATCGTAAGACCAGCTAGTGCCCCCGTTAGGTGTGCTACGTAAGAGACTGGGGGCGTTGAGTTCTCAATTACATCCGGCACTGCCGCGTAGCGATCGTATATTGCGAATCCGACATCGACGCTCGCTATATAATATACAATACAAACCAATCAGTATGTATGCCTCCCAATCCACAAGGCTAAAATTTGAGCATAAGTTTTAAGAAATTTACCGATTAGAAAGACTCCGAACAGTTTGACAAGACCAAATTCCATGTTGTTGTAATTCAGAAGGACATTGGCCAAATGGGCTGCAAGTAAAGCGTAAACACCACCCGATGCCCCCACCAAGTACACATCAGGATCGAAAACGGATGTTCCTAAAGATCCGGCTAGCACGCCTGCCATGTACACACATCCAATACGCAAGGACCCATGGACCATCTCCAGCGGAAGTCCGACTAACAATTGTACTAGCAGATTGAACATTAAGTGCACCCACCTAGAACATTCATTTTAGGTTTATCAATGTTTTTTCTGCGGATAGAAAAAAAATTAAACGCCGGATTGCAGCATAGCCGATTTTGTTCCTCCCATACCCAGCATGAAGGACCATGTATAAAAAGAATCGCCATATCTCCTGTCGCTTGTCTGGTCGATACACAAAAGCTGAATCCATAGGCAGTGGACCTGAGCTGGATATTTCTCCCTGCCATACCGTGTAATAGGTAAAGAATCCCAGCTGAAAAGACATACATGAGTGTCATAAAACACAAAAACGATCAAACCTGCGAGATTGTTAATATGACAGGGGCGTACCTCTATCAAAGTGACACATATTATAAATAACGGTGGCGGGAGACATCTGTAGTGATCTGCGTAGTATTTTCTATCACGTTCATCTGTCAAAAACTCGTCTGCAATCAACCGTGCCATCCTGCAGAATAAATAATTATAAAATTAATAGACTCTATTACTTGCCAATTTTTTCTTTTTCACATAGCATTAAAAATATGGTCACACCTTCTCACTCCCGTTGGGGATTTGTAGCCCAAAGGAAGAAGATGGAAGTCGCACTCGCTGTAGACTTCGCGATCACGATGATGAACAGCACATTTGTAGCTTCTACTTCTTTTACCGCTCATCTGCAAAATAATAAAAAATAATTATCCATTCGAATTCTAATAACAAGCTGAGAAACCTACTTCCATTGTAGGATCAATATTTCTAAATAAAACTACACTCACTAGCCCTTCACTACATTTACGGATAAGCAACTTTGCTACAAGAGTACCGCAGTTACGACAATAACCTGTTAATCGTATTTTGGAGCATTTACACAAAGACTCACATAACGTTACCGCCAAAAGGTTCATGCTAAACGTTGGAAATGAATTGTTCAGTACTAAGGATAAATATATATATAGTAACTGTCACCAACACATTGCTATGCTACGCAAGTTATAATTATACTGAACCTAACCGTTCTCTACATCCACCATGCTTGAGCTAATGATGGTTACTACGGCCTCGACTAGGCCAGACTCTTAATATTAGATGGAACTTGTAAAACATCTTGCAACCTAACAAGAGCTAACAAAACGTTCCTCAACGACTACTACCATCCAATTAAACTCCACTGGCGCATTGTAATGATATACCCATATCTTGCCTGTGGCTCCCTCAATCCAGTTCCAGTTTACACATTATGGTGCTAATTGCGCGCTTCAAGTGTGTTAACTACAGAGAGTCGTTGTTATGGCGGCAATGTGTTCTCACACAATAGAAGTAACTGAAAAATGAAATTGCTTATTAATTAAATAACTCTTCCCTTGAACTTCAGATTATTAATCTCACACGTAACAAAATCGCTTATTCTTCGGAACATCTCAAATATGTTCACAATCTTAAGTTTTCTATACCCATCAGAAAGAAAATTGTTTTCATTTATACAACACGTCAAACTTTAAATCCCAGGTTATCCTTTAGTAACATGTAGATTTGACAAGTGACTGAAGTGTCAAAAACCTTCCAAAACAACGTTTTTATATGGACTAGTAAACAATTAAGAGAAAAGGTAACGGCGAGAATGATAACAAGAGACAGGACTTACCTGGTGAAAAATGTGGATGGCCCGACTTGAAGTTGGAGTCATGCAGAATAGTTTTGAGTAACAGAGACAATTACGTTCTGTGTCACACCTCCTCCACTTGGGATCTGATTCTATTCTGCTTCAGTTGTCTTCTTCACTTTATGTATCTGACAATACAGAATTATTACACAGATGAGGATGGGAGGGTGTAGTAGACAGGATACGGAGATTTTAGGTAGGAAGCAAGTACAGTTGTTGAACCTTTCCTTAGGAAGTTAAGCCTTGAACGATGAGATGATCGCGAGTTGGTGACAAAATCTGAGGAATTCGGATTTACTCTGCGCCCATTCGTTCCAGCC
The DNA here is from genome assembly GCA_906901655.1 of Sminthurides aquaticus. Taxonomy (NCBI): domain Eukaryota; kingdom Metazoa; phylum Arthropoda; class Collembola; order Symphypleona; family Sminthurididae; genus Sminthurides; species Sminthurides aquaticus. The sequence goes on from CAJQTT010000001.1 coordinate 5,006,460, forward strand.
TCGTAAAACGTGGAAACTAAGGAAAGAAATAGGGGCGACTCTCAGCTCAACACCCAAACTTTTTATGCACGACGAACATATCCTCTGCCTTACTCAAACCCGAAAAGAATTACATCTGTCTGTATGTAATACACTGGATCCTTTTTTACTCCCCACACGTCTTTCCCGAGTTCCGGAACAAATATTGGAGAAACGAGAGGATACGAAGACAGGATCTAGCTTTAACGAACACATATACGAAAATTTCTCGTAAAACGCACACACACGAAGTACCGCTTACTTCTCTCTTCATACATTCTTCTACCCTGTGTGCAGCAGGCTCTTTCCTAATGAGCAGGTGGTCAACGAGAATATTTCATTCTTGATTCTAGGGAATCATGCACTGCTCACCTTTCCTTCACAAATACTCGCGTACAAGCTAACAGCTAACTCTCAGGCCGGAAGACAGACATCAGTCTTCATCAGAGAAGATATAAGACCAGAAATTACAACAACACCCAACTGGCACGACAGAAACCATTAGAACTGCTTGCTTCACAATAAAGCCAGTACCGAGTACCGGCACTTCACGCTTTGAGCCCTTTCTTGGTTCAGGATGGGTAGAAAATCCAAGTCCTATCCACGCCATGAGTCATGCAAGACACTGACTGAATTCATTCAGACTTAGTTAGTATACTATACTACACAAATCTTAATGAGGCATTCCCACCTGCAATCTTAGAAGAAAATCACTTTAAGCATGTCCATCATTTTTAACTCTGATACCAATTTCTGAGTCTTTCATACCTGGCTGGTTATGATTTACTGTTCCACACTTTGAGCCCTAAGGCTACATCAGCCCCAGTAAACATGTATGTCGCACTGGATTCCAGAATCGTTTCCTGATTTATCCTCTTGTCATCTTGCACCATGGATTCTTATTTTCTCCCATTTACGATACGTGCCTCTGTCGCTTACCTTCCTCTTTAACTCTTTAACGGAATATTGAAACCTTCGAAATGTAATGGTAGAAACCACAAGGACTCCAGTCTTCTCTTTGCTGGCGTTTAAGATTACCTGTACAACTTCTAAAGCTTGACACTGGATAAGGATTCTTGGAGCTTCAATTGGTCACGTACACCTGAAACCATGAATGAATAAAAGCGCCCACCCTTCAGGATTTTAAACACTGTTGTACCCAAGCCGTACGCGATGACTGAAGGCACGACTCCATTCACTTACCACTATTGATAATAGTAACTGTCATCCCATATAAATTCTTTACGAACAATGAGATCCAAGTCAAACCTGGTATTTACGATTATTTGCCCAGACTTGAATGTGAAGGTTTTGCATACTTCTTTGAATATGTGATGTTCTTACATAAGCATAAAGTGCATTTAATCAAATGCAGGAGGATTCAAGCAATCCGTGCTTGAATCCAACCTGAGCAGTAAATACGACATGCGTTTTATAAACAGAATATTTACTTTCAGGAAAGCTGTTTTACAACGTGGGACAAAGTTGTTTGTCAGACTACTACAGTTCAAACTTTTGTGGGCATTGTACAAGTTGTACAGTTTTGGAGTCTACTTTGTATTGAAAATATTTAACATGATTATCCAGTTTTAAGTCTTCGTCATTTTGTGCTAAATGCTTAACACTAATATATCCATTAAAGAGTGGAGAATATCCAGTTTTCAATGGATATACTTTAACTAAGCATGTAGCCATAACTTCAGAAATTGCTTTAGAAATATCAGAGCCTACGGACGCTACACACGTTGCTAAACAAGTCTCGCCTTTACAGGATTCGCTTAAAGTTAGCAACTTATTCAAAAACGTTATAGCACTTTTATCCGCATTGAAACTATTGATGTCAGTGGTGGTTGCAGCAATCAAGCTAGTCATCGATTCAATAACGATCAGCACTTTAGTCTGTCTTACTTCATTGGATTCTGCTGCTTGCTCTAGCTTGCAAAGGGAATTCACGCACAAAGAATACAGTTTGCCAAGGTCCAGTTGACCCTTCGAAACTAAGGCATCAGCATCGGAATTTTCGGTTTCGGGACGTGTCAATGATGCGTACATTTGTCCTGGTATATCTATAACAGCAATCTTTTCTGTAGCTGCAAAGAAAAAAGAATTCATAAATTATCAGCCTTTCATCAATTGTTTTTGATAGAGCGCAATACTGCGGTAAAATTAAACAACGCTGAACCCAATGAGGATAAATTGGCATTACCTATGTTCCTATTTAAATCTAGCCAAATTTTCTGAGCAGCGTTTTCCCAGCTACTCAAAGTTTCTTCCGTCAATATTAACAGAGCACGTGCTTCAGTGCCAAACATTTGAAAAAATCCTTTCAGCAGGTGATGCAGCACAAATTTACCACTTACTTTAACTCCATTTTCTTCACAGACAATTAAATTTCCTCTTGAATATGATAATACCCCCAGCCCCAAAATATCTGACAGTTGCACGTTGGACATTCTCAACAAAGTATTGGTAAACTTCTACAGATATGTCGTTATTACAATTTGGGAATTTTCAATTTAATAAGCGATAATTGTAAATACAGAACTCAAGCGATTTAAGTTATAATATTTCGTCTGCGTGCAGCCATTGCCACCAAAAACATTCACACGTGCTTCTATTTGGGTGACTTCAGATCGGTTCTACCTCAGGAGGGGGATATACTGATCGACAACCGACATCGTCGGTAAAATTTAGCAGATGGCGACAGAATAATTATTTACTGAATATCTAGTTTTTAGAACGCCGAAAAGGTTCTGATATATGCCATAAAATTATTGCAGGTTGCAAAACTGCGCTGGTCCTTGCCTGGTTCGAAAAGAATGGGATGATACATTCCAATCATGGACCCTATTCAATTGTTACCCTATGCAAACCCCTTGTTATTGCCGTAGCGGTGGAGCGGGGAGCAACAATGTCGTAGCCGGGGGTCACAGAATATAACTGTATGTCATCAGGATTTGCTAATAATGTGACCTTAATGACGCTTTTATGCGGTGAAGATCCAACAAATGATATCGAGATCATGCGAATGTCATTGCAACCATATCAGTGAACAGAAGAAGGAATGACGATGCTGATTGCAGAACGATTGGTCATTGCAATTAATGAAAGAACGTTTAGTTTAAGAGTTAAGAATACAGTAAACTTCCTTGTATTCTCCATGCTCTGTTATTGTTTCAGTCTTATGAGGTATAAGAAAGAGCCTGCGTAATTAGACAATTAAAAACTGTCATCGTTGCCATAAAGAAAAGTTTACATGTTTCAAGATTATAGAACGAGGACTACGGTATCGCATTGCCCCGAGGGATGAGGACTACTTCTAAATATGATTGTTCATTGAAGTTTTCAGTTTAGTGTTAAATGGGCAAAGTTATAAACCGGATTAAGGAGAAGCAATAGCAGAAGATATGAAAATGGTTATGGAAAAATGAGCGTCATCATCAATTCATCAGTTTGCAATCTTGTGTCAAGAATGTACATATTAAATTACTTCCTAATAGTGCTGAAATCCTTTACAATCTGAATACATTGTCCTTTTGTAGCAGGAGTTATTTCAAATAAAATTCTACGTATATAGATAAAATAAAATGTCCTTCAGACATCTGTGATGCAATTTTGAAGCAAAGCAGGGCATTCCAATTGGGACATCCAGTTTTTACACGCATCGCATTTTCTCTTGGAGTGCTCCTGTTGCCTGTACTGGATTTTCCAATTCCAATGGAAATTGTACTGTGTCGTCGTCGGTCGGGAGTTTGTTACACACCGCCCTGCATCCTTGAGCAGGTTCTTCCCCATGAATGACACTATGCTAGCAGATGATTGGAGTGATCGTGATCGTGATCAGAGGGTTCGACGCACGTAGTGTCTGGGAGCTACTTTTCAGGAACCTCATCGTCGTCATCTGCTCCTGCTGATTTCTGGCTGGGGTTCATTCTTCGAAAATTCTTTTTTAGAATCTGTTTAAGACAACGCGTCATTGCAATTTTTTATTCCCTTTGATCTCATTCGAGCCTCAAGTTTGCAAGCATTACGGAACAAAGTAGAGTTACAGAATTTCCTATCTAAAACTGAAGTATGGGAGAGTTTCCAATGAAACGAAAATATTATTATTTAAAGTCCGGAAACCGTTGCAGTCAGTGGATCAGCGTCAAAAGTGCAGCTTGGAATTACTCGATTTTTTAAAAATAAGAAATATGTGTATGTGTAAAGTGCGTTTTATAATATTGGAGGTGCCAACTTAATACGTTGTCAACATCAGTGTACCTCAATTAACCTTTTAAGCCTTTGGAACAAGCGTTTACCCACCAGTTATCGCATTTTATTCATCAGAACCTAGGCCATGAGTCCATTGAAATCCTAGTTAGCTTAATTTATCTTATCCCATAGTTCATATTTTGATCTTGGTCACTTCAGAAATTAATCAAGCGTCCATGTTTTATAAGTGTCAAAAATGATTGTATCAGTTCTCTGGAACCGACGAAATCTTGCGCGACACGGTCTTTTGCGATCAAGTTTGTTTATTAGGAAATAAAAGCAAGTTTGCATTGCCTTCGGTAATAGCTGTATAAATACCATACCAAGGTAATCATTTAAATCGTCAATTTATTTAATCTTGATTTCGTTTTTTAAACTGTGCGGTAATACTTTCATTATATAATATTTCTGAAGGATCTGGATTAAATGTAGGTTCCAGGACCACAGCAGATCGTAAAGTAAATAGATAGACGTAGATGTTGAGAGAGAGAAGAAGGGTTTACATGCTGTCGTGATTGTGTGAAGATTTCACAGTAATTAAGATCCGCGTCGTAAAGTTTGACGTTTCAATGCTCACAGTGTTGAACGCAATAGGGCCCCCGTAGCAGTATGTAAAAAATAGAATGACGCCATGCTGATATGGCTATTCGTATCGTAATTTCATAATTTCACAATTATCTCATTATCTATCTTAGGAATTGGAAACAGTTATCTAATTGGAAGTCTTAGTTAAGCTACTTCGGAATTTTGAGTGGTTACACTACTGGATAATGCAAAGCAAACTTCGGACGAAAACAGACTTGAGAGAAGGAATAAAGGCAGGCACGGAAGTGAATACTGAAATGTAAACCAAGATAATTTCCCCCCCGATTAGTAGAGCTTTTCGTGAGAAGAGTTGTTGAATCACTGGAAGTGGTTAGGATTTAGATAATATGATGATTCATGATGCTGCACTTCAAGAAGAGTTTCGAGGTTGTTTACAGGAAAGAAAATAGACAGAGTCATCAAACTTACTACGATTTCTTTGCTATGTAACAAAGGAATAAGCTTCGGTCGTAAATTTGAAGATGACTAATTCTATTGATAATTTTTAGGGCTGTGTTCTTCACCATATTACGGTTAAGCTGCCATTAGACCTTAACGGAGATCAACATAGTTACGCATTTCTGTGTTGGAAAAAATGAAAGAATATCGCGAAAAGATCAGCAGTCTTCTTGGTTTGCCTTCAGTTTAATATAAAATTTCTTTTCAAAAAGCCAAGCAAAGGCACGGCCAGCTTTGAGTTAGTCCAGAATGTGAAAATAGGATCTTGATTCTGCTGATTGTCAATGTCTATGCTGTATTAGCGAAATTTTTTCCGAACGATAGTAAGTTGCTGTTCCCCCTTTGTTTTTGCGCAAAACGTACAGTTAGTGAGAGAGGTGGGGCTTTATTTAGAGTTGATTGCCAATTTCAGGTTACTGAGTCTATAATGGCGGAAGGCAAAAAGGGGAAAATTAATTTATCCGGACTTAGCAAGGGGAGTAACAACTTTCCCTCATTTAGATTCAGTCCCGAAAATGAAGAAATTGAAGAAATTCTCTTAGAAGATCCTATTGCTGGTAAAACTTATAATTTAACATAACACGGTAACTTCATAATTTGGCAGTACACGGTCATGTGTTACAGTTAAGAAATAAAATGTTTTTCAAATTCTGTACAGATTCTGACGAGAAAGCACAGTCTTTACCTGATTCTCCGAAAGCAACAGGAGACGTTTCGCCTTTGAAGGAGATATTCAAGCACAAATGGACGAACAAGTGGGAAAAAAGATCGTTATCGTTGGATCTCGATCTTAAAGGAAAGCTCATTACGGCAATCGAAGACAAAAAAAAATCGATCCGATCACACTTCATCTCGGAAGAAGGCGAAGTGATACCAACGTCGAATTCGATTACTGAACATATTGGGATGACAGGAGAAAACATGGAAAACGACCAAGAATATTCTTCTTCTGAACGAAGGGATCACAGTGATGAGGTGTACGAAGCTGAAGAAGTTGGCACCGACTATATGGCCCACATCGGATATCAAGAACAGTTTGTAAACAATGCCTTGAAGTTCACTATTCCATCCGAAATGCTTGAAGAGTATCATCATGGCAGCGTTATCAATCGGCCTCTTAACCCTAAGGACACAGACCGAAATTCAGAGGCTGTGAATACTGAAGATTTAAAACCGTCTAATGTGTTTATGAAGATGTTCACGTCTGTGTATTACCACGACAATGTGAGTTATCTGACGGCCTTGCTTACCGTCGCGATTGCCCTTTCGGTTACAGGATATGCACTTCTGAGTGGTTTTCTGTGGATGATTGTTGGCGGATTGTCTGTAATAATATGGCAACAGAGCTTATGCACAACTAATACTAATGCTTCGAAGGTGGAACCTTCGACTCCACGTTCAAATACCAGCTCAAGTAAGAACAGTGACCTGAGTTCGTCTTCGTATGAAAATCTCAATTTCGATATTGACCGTACATTTGCGTCACAGGTAAGAAGTTGAACTAAATTTGTTGCTAAGAAGAATATGCAATCGTTGAAATATTTTATTACGACATACTGGCTTACTTCAATGCTGTCCTATTATTTGTAGGGTTGGATGACGGAAGTAGATACGGAATATGACCCTATAACATGCCATATTCAGACTACCAAAGTGATTTTTGTCAGACTACGCGGCTCGCATCTTTACGTTTCTTATCCCCATCCTAAAAGTAGAATTTTAAAACGGCGTTTATGGAATGACCCGCCACTTACAGGACAATTTACATTCACGCGACATTGCATATATTCACTTGTTGGAGCCAAGGTTTACATAGCTCCAGAGCGACTATCCAAACGGAGAATATGGAGCAAGAAATACCCTATCGCTATCAAATTAAATAATACATCCGCGGTAACCATTGTTTCACCCAGTGCAGCTGCGGACCCCGAAAATAGCTCAGATCCAAACACCCCTGCACCAACTCCGACTGTTGGGTCAGATACAGTTAGTTTGGATCAAGGTGCAACGGTTGTTCGGGAAGATAGTGGATGTAGAGTTCTTTACCTCTTTACACGGACTGACAGGGAGAAAGATTACTGGTGATGACACTACAAGTTTATCTAGATCAAAATGTACCTGTGAATATGATGCTGTTACATTGTTACTAACTCCATTTTTAATCTGCAAATTGTTACAGGTTCCGGGATTTAGTTGGGGCTGCAAGAGCTCGAGATCAGTCTCCTCTTGTAGGCGTACAATCGTACGAGGATTTGCTGTCGAAATACTTAAAGTATATGGCTACTATCATCCCTTCTTTACATTCCGGTGATTCTTCCCAAGATTCATCCCGAGAGCCTTCTACTGCCAACACTCCTAAAGAAAAAACTCAAATCACTGAGAAAGCAAGTGTAAGCAAGAAAGAGTCCGATACAGAGCGAAGTGATCATGACGGTTCTCACGAGACGTCACGGAAAAGCTCCCCTTCTTTGGAAGACTCAATGGGAATGGAAAACATTGTAACTATACCTCAGAGTCCGGAATTTTTAAACGCGTTTATGTGGCGAATATTTTTCGATTTCTTGCACAACTCCGAAGGAACTGTAACGATTAGTGAACTCATTCAAAAGAAACTTAATTACATTCGAAAACCCCAGTTCCTGGACACACTTATGGTCCGTGACTTGGATTTAGGCACAGCGTTACCTGTAATACAGAGGTACGTGCCACTTATTACCGTTACAGCTGCTATACTACGATACGATATTTTTCCATTCTATTGGTTTACTTGTTTTATTCTACGTAGGTCATCCGTTCCTATTGTTGATGATCGTGGACTGTGGATTGATTTGGATATATCTTACGATGGAAACATTATCGTAACACTTGAAACAAAGCTGAATTTGCTCAAGCTGCGTAAGTCACCTAGTCAAGAACATGAAGACGGTAGCCCAAGTCATGGTCCAACCGTAAACTTAAATTCAGGTGTGTACTAGATTTTGTGGGTACGCATTTCAACTATATACTTATTATATTCCGTAATTCATGAATTATTGTTTACTTTACAGATGATCACACTCCCGCAGCATCTCCTATTACCGTTGCGAATATGTTCGAGTAAGTTGTGACATATTAGCCTCTATATTATTTTTATGTACTTTTAAGTACTCATTCATTTATGTTTAATCTGTGCCCCCCAAAAGTTCGGATGCGTATGATAGTGGGGAATCCTCTGAAGACGAATTAAGTGCCGAAGAACTACTTTCGCAACAACAAAACGGTGATGCTAATTCCAAGGATGAAAATGTTCCTCAAATTGAAGTCAGTAGCATGGGTTCTAAAGGAAAAAAGATTTTGAAAATGGCTGAAAAAATTGCGAGTTCTAAATACGTACAGCAAGCTACGGAAATGAAAGTTGTGAAGAAAGCCATCGCTAACGTCTCTAATACTCCCCTGGTCCTCTCTGTGGAGCTGAAGAACATAGTGGGAACTTTAGTTCTGAATGTTCCGCCACCTCCAACGGATAGATTATGGCTAGGATTCCGATACAATCCAGCGATGCAAATCAGTGCAAGACCAAAATTTGGCTCTCGAACAATCGGTCTCACTCACGTGATTGATTGGATTGAAAAGAAACTACTGCATGAATTCCAAGTAAGTTTTTAGTTATATGCATGTATAATATCGCCGAAGCATCGGCTTTGCCAATATTAATTGATCTTTTTTCCCGATAGCGCGTCATGGTATTTCCAAACATGAACGACGTAACGATTCCGCTTCTTGATTTCAAGCTACCCGAGTAGCTCTTATCCAACGATCAAATTGAAAGTCGTGCCCCACATCACCGATTCAGTGCAAATTTGGTCAATTGTTATGTGTGTAAATTTTTGCCAGACGAATCTAATTTTTTCACATGGTCGTTCCTTTGTGCCGACCTAGCTGCACTGTCTGTGGAACCGCATCAGTTCAGTTACAACAAACAAATGTGCAGAAGTATATACTTTTAAGTTACATTTGCGTTATACATTAGCGACGTTTCTTCTTCCTAGTCTTCTAGTCACTTTATTGGATCGGTGTGTACCTACGAATGTTTCTGTGTTAATCCATCCATATTTTTAATCTTATTACGTGGAATCAGTGGCAGACAATGTGAGCCCTAAGTTATACTAAGGAAAGTTACTATTGTCCGTAGACGCTGTCGCGAAGAAACGATATTTCGGGATTTCCACTGGGAATAATGGTTTGAGTTAGGCATTGGTGTAGCTGAGTTCTTCCCTGAAATGAGTTCACCCTAAATGTTTGAAAACAGTAAGTCTGCACCTACTCGTGATGCTAATTTATTCCTAACGTTGTACCTAATCTTAATGATCCCGTTGGATGTCACAAATTTGTTTAAAATTAAGACTGAAATTGGAAATTTGTAAGAGCATATGCTCATTTTGTGATCCTGCAGTTAAGCTTTGTGCTTGGCGTTTATTGTCTGATTTTACTACTGTCACATTGTAATCAAGATAGTGTATAAGTGTTGGAATTGGAATGCGAAAATGGAAGAGCGCCAAAACAAGTAGCCCACTAAATTGATGGCTGATTCCTCTACGCTTAAGTCCCAGAAATCTTAGCTATAAACAGAATCAGTTCCCATTATCGGGACCAGCAAAACCTTTTTTTTAGTCCAGGGGAAGTTTAAAAAGGAGTGTTATGCAAAGAAACTGTCAAGTGCTAAACACTTTAATTACTGCGAGTCTGAGGAGTAAAATGGGATGGATTCGTCGACCCAAAAGAGACTTCTACGAATCTATTAGTCGCGTGTCTAGCGCAAAGAAGGTGCTTCTTCCTACTTCCAGATAAAGTTTTCGCAATGCTTTCAAATCAAAATGAATAAAATGCCTGGCAGATTATGAATGTGTAAGTTCCAGGTACAGTCTTGGTTCTAGAAAATATACATAGCTTTGGGGGAGTTTAGTTTTTAGACTGAAACTTGTAAGACGAAGAGCAAATTGTACCAGACATTGGGTGTTCGATGGATTTACGCGGTGTGTGGGGGTCACTGAATAACTACAATATTAGGGTATTGATCGAAAAGTTTAATCGTGTAAAAGAGTTTAATCCTACTTTTTAAGGAAAGATAATTAATAAGATAATAAGTATACAATCTTGTGATAAATCCTAGTTATGTTATATGAATCAATCTGTAAAATGGGTAGTCATTACTCTAGTGGACTAAGGTTACAAAAATCACGATATGAAAAAAACTTATTAGCTATAATCGTAATGCCAAGTATAGAATTAGTCGGTTAATTTACCTCGCACAGAGGAGCAGAGGGAGGAGGATATTTAGAAGATTTGACAGGATTGTCTATAGACAAGGTTTTGTACTTTGAAGGTATTATTACTTAATTCGCATGAGTTATGATTACCGGACTGTGAGATTCGCGGTTTTTGATTATGGTTAACCAGGGTTTTATTTACAAATCGTAAGATTTGTAAATTTGTAATGTAAGAATACACTAGTAGCCCCGTCTGCTCGTCAGTAATGAATCTAATTAATGTACGCGGTTCTTGTCGAAAAGGCAAGAGCATTCCTTGCCACATAGAATGAAGACAATCATCAAAAGCATCCATTGTGGTTTGGCTAGCCAATACGTGTGCAATCCTCACTTTGCGCTAAGAAGAAATCAAGATTACTTACTACAAAGTTTACTTGAAAGACGGGGTCGCCAATTTCGAGCACTCAACCGTCATCAAGACTGCACCAAATATACCGTCGTCATCGTGATTAATTTAAAATGTATATTTCTTGTTCGCGTCGGCAATCTCTATTTAGTTTTGCAAGTGTTTGCAAACCAAAGCCCTTAAAGACTATGTAAAACCCGCGATTATGGAATCAGTTCTCTTAAATCATAAATATAAAATGTATGTGGGAAACTCCAAGTTGATTTGTCGAGCTTGGTAAGTTCCCGAAAAAGTATGAATCCATTTGTTGGCTCTGATAACCTCCGGCCTCCTGTATAGTATGCAACCACTGAATTATTTACCAACATGATTATACCAAAAATAGAAAGTATGCGGAAAGATGGCAACGATGCTAAAAATTCTCCCGAATCAAAGAACCCTTCATGTTTTTAACTCGTATTGTCTGTGATATACTGTATAATGTCAATTATGTCTGTTCGTACCTCCCGAAGATATATTGTGTACACGATAAAATCTAATCCTCCTTGTGCAAGGGACAGCCAAGACGATACTTTAAAGCTAATGTGTATGTGCATTATATTTGCTAAGGAAAGACATATGATTCAATCTTGTGGACAAACTACTATATGTATATAGGCCCGGTAATCAAGGATTTTTAATCTTCAGACATATTAACTATTATTTTTACCATTCACATTTATATTTCGTATTTTATGCGCTCTATTTTCAAAGAAATGCGGCTACTCTACAAATGTCTATATCCATTTTAAGCATAACTAACTAGATTCCACGTATAATTACTTATTACTCATTCCTATCCAAGGAGCACATTCACCTAATAAATGTTTACGAAATCTTTCTTGTATTTCCTCCTTTGTTTTTCTTTTATCACTTGTATACGTCAAAGAGATAACCAAGGAAAAAAGGCGGATGTTTCTACAAAAGAAATAAAAAACTTGAGCCTCTGACCGGTGCTATCAGTAGTTTGCACCTCCCAAAAACCGTTTACATTATTTCGTTGACGCTGGTTTTTGTGGAGTGTTATCCAAAGTAAAAGGATTCTTGTAAAAACAGTAATCATTTCAAAACACTTATCCTTCCAAGGTCCTGTTTATATATCTCTCGTTATACCTTAAGAAGAAGTTCTTTGATCTAAGACATGGGTTTTTGTATATGCCAAACCAGCCCGTAAAGGAAACTGTTGCATCCGCATTGCCCCTTAATCTTGATGTCTATTTAAAGAACGAGCTAAACATAAATATTTAAATGCAACCCTTGAAACTCTGACCGGATTCGCAGGGAAATGAATTTTACTACGCTTTCTGCAATACTGGAATTCGGGAGGATGAAAACACGCTCTCCGTTCTACATAATAAATCAAGCTTTGCTTTTGTGGTTTTATACAAGCCACTCCTTGAAAACTTTGGGCAAATTGAGTTTGCAAGTAAATGTGGAAACAAAGGCCCGCCATGTGATGGAATTCCGAAAAGTTGCTGCTTTCTCACAATTCATTGTACAGGATTCAAAAGACAGCCTTGAAACTAAGGGTGGGGTCGTAGAAACGGAGTGTTTAAAAAGTTGGAGAAAAAACTTGAGTTTTTTTATGAATCCATCGATGGATAGGATATTTTCTCAAACTGGGATCACCTCCATGCATCGCATCCTATCAGAATCCACGTCCTGGAGGTTTGGTCAATCGTAAAGGAATTTGTGCGTGCTAATGCCGTCATCATTGAATTAGAGCATTTTCATACATACTTAAGGGGAATGTGATGATTTGTGGGATGGAGAGAGGAGGGGGATAAATACTGTTGGTCGTGCAAAAACAAGGAAGTGAAAGCCTGTAGTTGTTTGAGAAGGCTTCATGGGAGTCTCACAAGCATAACTGCACCTAAATCTCAAGAATAACTCTGAGGTGGAGTGGTCATTGTGGTCCTGCCCATGCAAAAACAGAAGAGATACACATTTGCAAAAGATTAACTTGTTGCTCTGCTTTGTTTGCAAACGTTTGCTCTAATTCGCTTGTATCCAATTTCCTCACCTGCGCGGAGCAATGAGCAGGGAAGCAAGGTATGTATACAAGACTACTGAGATATCAGCATGCAAATGTAGGTATGGAGTTTATGTGCGGAACATGGGAGTACACTCCAAAGCACATTAGGGAGAAACGTGGTTGTAGTGGTAGTTTGAGTGGAGTAGTAGTTAGTTGATTAATTGTGAAAAAATAATGTTATACTTGGCAAAGTAAGTTGGGTTGGGGCGAGAGATCAACGACGTTGTTACGGGCTACTTTGCATTCTGGAACTAAAGACTTCCCGTGCGAAATGTGTGCATATGTAATAGAATTACGGCAAAAATATGGGGAACGACACGTACAAGGAGTTGTTTTTGGAAAAAATGGAAAGAAAAAGCTGGAATGAGTTTATTGCTGCAATTAGTGGATAAGGATAAGAAATGCTCCTACTGTGGACGTGTATTAAGTTGGGACGGATGGCATGCTGTGAGCGCCGAAAAGGCTGGACAACGCTGATTTCCATGATAGGGGAGCATAGCAGAATGATTATTGCAAAGCAAAGGCTTTTAGTTGTCTGCGACCACGACGACCTAACCCCCGTCCGTGAATTCATTAATTCCTCATCAATACGTGACTAAGAATCCTCATGATATTCTTGTTAACTATAGAACTAGAGCGGATTTATACACATGGTAAGTTGCTTTATTTCTTAACGACCCGCCCGAATTCCTCAGCAAACCCCCTTGGATGCTGAGAGATCCTGTGGTAAATCCTGCTTCTGCAAAACGAGGATATCCAGGGCAAGGAATCCATCATCGCCAAGATGTATAAAAGTCCAGTACTTTGACTAACATTTATTCAGTTCAAGTCTAAGAATCGGTTCAAGCAACTGAGCAACAAACCTCCAAACTACCAAAATGAAATTCCTCGTAAGTGAATTATTTTGAAATTTGAAAACAAGCTGCAAATTCTACAATCTGGAGCGGGATAGATTCCAACCCATTTTTCATTTAATAGCTGTTCTTGATAACTGAATATTAACTGTTTTCCTGGAATATTAGAGGAAGTCTAAAAGTGCTCAGTTAGCGGGAACATTGGATTAATTTGCATGGATTTATTGATTGATTTGGATAATTTTTGCTAACAAGGTTGTACTCGCTGCCCTCGTCGCCTGCGCTGCTGCCAAGCCAGGTTTCGCTTACTCCACCGGCCTCGGCTACTCTGCCTTGGGATACAATGGATTGGGTTTGGGATATCACGGACTTGCCGGATACGGATACGCTGGTGCTCCAGCCCTCGCTTACTCTTCTCCAGTTGCCCCAGCCGTAACCTATGCTGCCCACCCAGCTGCCGTTGTTGCCCCAGCCTACACCAAGACCCAATACCATGCTCAAGATGAGCTCGGACAAGTTTCTCACGGATATGCCTACCCAGGACAAGCCGCTGCTGAGACCCGTGACGCCGCCGGAAACGTTCGTGGATCTTACGCTTACGTCAACCCCGAAGGCCGTGAAATCAGAGTCAACTACGCTGCTGACCACCTCGGATTCCGTGCCGAAAGCAACGCTCTCCCAGTTGCCCCAGCCGCTACTCTCGTAGGACCAGTCGACACCCCCGAAGTCGCCCAGTAAGTACAGCAACAGACTTGCATTATTACCAGTGAGCACCACGGTCTTCTTGTGCTTCCAGCATCAAAATCATTTATTTCATTGTCAATTTCTAATTACAGCGCTAAGGCTCAACACTTCGCCGCCGTTGCCGAAGCTCAAGCCCGTGCTGGACGCAAGAAGCGTGGTTTGGCTTACACCTATGCTGCCCCAATTGCTCACGGATACTCTTATGCCACCCACGGACTCACTTACGCTGCTGCCCCAGCCCTCACTTACGCCGCTGCCCCAGCCCTCTCTTACGCCGCTGCCCCAGCTCTCTCTTATGCCGCTGCTCCAGCCATCCACTACCCAGCTCTCTCCTACGCTTCCGCCCTCAGACCAGCTACTTTGACCACCGTCCACAACAACCCAGGACATGCCGTCAGCTACCGCGTCGACTAAATAATTATCCCCTAATTTCATAAATTTGAATGCCTCTTCTCCTAAAATCTGTAATTATTCCACCTTTTAGCTAAGACCCTTACAATGTCTCCTCAAATAAATCGTTTTCCATTTCTTGCTTAATTCCAGCGAATCCTTCTAATCATTCCATCATCATCAACAAACACTGAACTAATCATATTCCACATTACATCTTTCATCACCATCTCCGGAGGGGAAATCTGCGCATAAACTTGCCTCCATTCCACTACCTTAAATCATGTACTTAATTAATACTAGTCCTACAAATTGAGTTCTCTAATCAGACACGATTATTGCAGCTAGTACTCAGTTTCTATAACTTTTTTAATACGGAATTGATACTCAAGTCAAGGTAAGTGGCAAACTTCAAGCAGAATTGAAGGTTCAGCATTTTCCAGCGTTAAAAACAAGGCGCTTCCTATTAGCAACGTTTTACTTTTAGGAGTCTCGGTTGGGCCCAATTGCAGTACCCACCATCGTCGTCATCCGCAATGGAAGGATCTCGTTGTATTAAGAGAGAATCAGCCCCAGAGATCCCTGATTCTGAACACCGACTTGTACGGTAAATACTATCAAATCTGATTAATGTTGATTCAATGATTTCATGCGGATATATAATATTACTAATATATATATATATATATGTATACTAATTTTGTTCAGTCGATTCCTAGGGGTTTTTTAGCTGCTTTCTTGATTGAGATTGGTTTGAGCTGTAAAGCTCAATTTGTGCGCCGACCTCTGTTTATAATACTGGTATAGAGAACTTCTCCGAAGTCTGTCCGCTGTTTGGAAACATTGAACATGGTTAAGTTGGCAGAAAACAGCCTTTCCGCTCTTTGCGTATCCCTCTTCTTGTGTTCGTCTTTCTCCAATCTCTCCCTCATAGGGATTTTTCCAAAGGCTTTTTTCACGCTTTTAACTGGGATCACAAAAATCCTTTGGCCTAGCAACCCAATCTCTAAAGAATCTCAAAGCAAAGCTACCCAGAACCGAACTCACACCTGTAAGTAAGCTTTTCATCCTCTAAAACCCAGGCTATATATGGCTATGGCCAATTTTATTTACTCGCAAAAATATATTGGTTTTTTCTACTATCATGTCTGAAACTCTTGAGAAAATCTCAAAGGATTTCCTATCATGTGTACATATATTTCTCATGTGTCATTTATCCATGCCCGTGGTGGTATGCATAAAGCTTTAAGATAGTTGTGCATTCTCCTCTGATCCGCCTATAAAGTATTATACTCCCGTATTCTCATTCCCGCTCGATCTCCTTCAACCCTTATAGAGGGCCCTATTAATTTCCAAGATTCACACATTAGAAATATTTCCGAACCGAGATCAACTCATTTGTTTTGTATTGAGCCTTTGAAAGTTATGCAATGTTTTTGAACCCCAAAATTTGTGACATCCAAAAATATATCCGTTGAAACGGGAACTATACTGATAGGGATAAACGGGCGAGACCTTAAAATTTACCCTCGGTTTTCCGTAGAATTCTGTTGATTTGTGGGTACATGTGAATCCGTGTTAACAGTTTATAATCTCAGAATAATTAGTCTACTTTTCTTGAAGGAAAAATTACTACCCGGAGAAAGCGTCACGCATTACAGACCAGGTAATGTGACTAGAAACATTTTTTCTAGGTTATCCTAAATCTAGTTAATTATGGAAGCGAGTTTAGTTAACCACGCACTTTTTCGACAGTTCACGTTGCCAGTTAAATATCGAATCGAAGTAATTACAAAGTTTTCAAAGTGATAATTCGTTTTGCATATAACAGTCTGTTTCTGTTGAAAATGTGCGGGTGTAAAATTTAAGCGCCTTTCCTAATACGCTTCCTTGCCTCGTATTGTGCATGTGCATGTGTTAGGAATCGCACTATTCTAGGAAGGCGGTTTCGGTTTCTCTTGTTGATATCCCAAGTAATGACAAGTTGAATATATAAAATTAAGGAGATGAATTAAAAGTTAAGAGTGATTTGACTAGCATAGATCACAGGAAATTTATACTGTAGAAGTTATTCTAGAGACAGTGGACAGTCATTATGATGCTCATAGATAATCCGAAAGAACGCTTCCGTGGCAATTGGTAAATACTGGGTTATTATTAATATAGCGTGTGTGTACGTAGAACTAAAGGATTTACTGCCGGAAAGAGTAGAATCAAAGGTACTAAAATTAAAAACAGGTATATACTTTAAGCTAATTCTTTATTAGACACAGTTTCTGTACTTTTACTTACTTTATGCTTACAAGGGAATAATAGAGTAGGAGTACATTAATTCTTCATTTGAAAAAAATATACAAAAATACTAATTATTCCTCTTTTTGATTCAAAGGAAAAATCTCATCCAGAGAGTGCTGAAGTAAGGGACAAGGGAAGGACTGGCTCCCTACGGATGGTAGTGTGTCTCGACTTATTCCGACCGCTGAAAACTCGCTGAAAAAAGTGCTGGGTCACACACACACATAAGTATGGCGGAGGTTACTGCAATTACAGAAAACGTGGAAGATGAGTATGGGGATTTGCACAAAATCGTATTGCAAGGAATGATTCAGTCCGGCTTTTTAGACTTGGACGGGGTCAAGAAGCTTTTTCGATCAGCATGCGAGCATTTGAATTGTAAGCTTATATAAATTGCTTTATTGCTAAACTGAAATGGGAATTAGTGTGGATGTTAGTGTTAGAAGTTTAACTATGACATCTTCTTTGACCTTGTTTAGACAAAGGAGCAGAGCAGGCTGAAAAAACCTCCATGCCGTATGTTCAGAAGGTGGTGCGTCTAATAAATGAGAAAATTAAGCCGTACAACATGGCAATACGGAGCGCATGTTGTGAGCTGACAGCTAAGAAATTCTTCATATTCATGATAACCATTGAAGCTAATCTCATTAGGTGTGTAATTCATAATTCGGCAGTCGCTATTAAATGTATACACATGAAATTCATGAGTGATCATCGGTCCGATTTTCTATCATAACAGGATGCAGCAGATCTTTACAAAAGTAGAGATTGAAATCTTTCAAAAATGCATGGATGGAATGCTACGGAAGTATGAAAACTTTTCTTTGCCCTCCAGTGAATGTATAAATATGTTAAGAGAAATAGATACCAGACTTTCCCTTGCCACAGCGGAGCACTTCATCGAAAAACTGATCGACATGAAGTACTTCGGAAAATACCCTGTTGCCGTAAGTTTTGTGTTCGATAATATAAAAGATTCATTAATGATAAAGTAAAATGATTTGTAATATTTTTGAATGCATAAATCCAATAGAATGGCCAACATGATATTACACTTGGAATTCGAGGTCTGAGAGAATTTGAACCTTTGCTCTTGGATCTGTACCGTGACGTAGTCATACATTGCACATTTTGTAAAATGATCATGCTTCATGTAAGAGCTTATACAACATTTTTGTTCGGTTTTTGTTATGGGAGCAATGTTTAGAAATCTTGTCCAGGCCTTAATAATGCAATTAAAACCATTTGTTATTTCAGGGCTTCCAGTGTCCAGGGAATGGACAGAACAACTGTGGAATATGCTTTCATGTAGCGTGCTATGAAAAATATTTGAAGCAAAACAACGCTACTTGTAAAGATTGCAAGAGACCCTGGGGAAGTGAAAACGATGTGACCAAAAGGATAAGGCCACCAGCGCCAGAAGCGATGGAAAGCGACGAAGAGGATTATGTGGAGCACTTTGGGCAAATGTCACTTCCTTCAGTGAATCCTGATAGTGTAAACTACTTTGAACCTCCTCCCACTCCTGGGAACTTCATGCGGCAGCAATCCGAGTCCCGATGTGCATCTCAATCTGCGACGGACACAAAAAAGAATCAAAGAAGAACACGAAGAGCTGTGTAACCTCAATCCCGGAAACTTTTACGCTTGTGATTTATACTGGTTTTCAACACATCACTGTATGATTCGCGTTTATTAGATTGTTCTAAACACAATTACTAGGCACGTATTACTTTATTTGTTTTGCACGAAGATGTTATTCCAAAGTTTAGCTTCTACGAAACAAAGTATATTTATGCTGCTCTCTTTGTGCAAATTTAGAGGTAACCTTTTCGCCTGGATAGGTAATAAAAATCTATTACAAACTGAAGCCTTTTGCCGACAAATAAGATGGACTCCGTAACGTTGTGACAAGGTGGAATAATTTATTTCTGATCGTCAGCGTTAAACTTGTTATGTGGTTTTCTACTTGGTAATATCCACAGCGTTGAGAATGAAACACGAGTATCAAGCAAAGAAATTTCCGTAAAACTGTGTTCAACTCTATACATAAGGACTGGTGAGTTTCTAGGTGCTAGCTAGCTCTAGTGTTGATTGTAAAAGCGATAAGTTGGGTTTAAAGCTTTGATTGAATAATTTTTGGTAAGAGAAAATGAACATTTCGACAGAATGAAGGAAGTTAATTTAAGCAGACGGATTCATACGTTGGTATCATGTATTTGATATTTATGAATGCATCCTCTCCTCCATATCGCTCCATCAATTCTAGCGTCTCCTGTATTAAGTCTCCAATATTTGCCCTTTTGTACTGTCCGTATTCAATTCTATCACCAATATTCACTGAAAGCGAACAAGAAAACAATCGTTTTTGTCCTGTTTCATTCATTCTAAGACTCAAGGAAAACGTAACCATGACTGCCTGCCCTTACCATTTTTATTCTTGAAAATATTTAGCACCGGCAGAAGCTGTCTGTAGTAGGGTACCAAGGCTTCGCCAACCTTTGGAGCTGATACTATAAGCTGCTGCATTGCTTGTAATGTCACTATCAATATCGGTGGGCATCTTGTATTTAGAGCATCTGCCAAAACAATACATTTAGTTAACGATGCAATTCTTCCCCATTTTATTAATCATTTAACGTGTAGTCACTCGGAATGAACGTTTTACCTCGTATCGGACGAATTAATTGCGGAACGACTGGCAAAACTTTGTCACATCCATGTACCAGCATGTCATGAATTCCTTGACGTGAAAATAAAGAGTACGGGTGTTCCAATTCCCTCAAACCCTCAAAGAACAATGGCAAATAATGGTGATAGTCCAATTTTTCCGGCGGAACCTGTATATAAAATATGACATACTTGTAATGAGGAGAATTGCACGTCTGTCTGGAGACAGCTGTAAATTATTTGCAAGCCAACTTACCCTCCAAAGTATTGTTTTCCCGTTGCAATTTTGATCCAGCATGATAGGGAATCCACCGCGGTCATAGAAGGTTCTGAAGAGTGTTGGTGTAGGGCACCTTGGCCGTGTGGATCCTGCGAATGGAGGGCTATCTCCGATTGTATCTTTCTGCCATGATTCTCTGGAGAATCCTCGAACGATCCGGAGACAAGCTATTTCCCCTGCTCTCACATTAAAAGGAGCACGGGTGTCGTACATTTTGCCCCACATGGTCGTCATCTTGGCTATCTGAGCTAGAAAATGATTAATATACCACAAGGGCCGTGATTAAAATACAATACAATAATTCCCTTCAGGTGCATATACGACATACGCAGAAACTTTCTCCTTGAAACTTTCACCAGAGAAAAGATCGATAAACGTTGCATAAGTAATCGCTTATCGAATCAAGATCTGATTCAAATGTGCAGTATGCCTCTGTGCCGTACTGTGAAATAGTTATAAAATACCCATACCTTATTTTTCAGTTGCAAGTCCAAAAAATCTATTCAATAAGAAACAGAACAACAGTAAGCTGACTCTTTTGCTCTCATTAAGTATCCCCTGTAAATTATTTTAAAAGTACGCCTAAAAAACTTACAGTCAGATAGCTGCTGGAATTAGCAGAAATTTAGTTGTGTGTATGAATGATAATGATTGAATTAAATCATGTTCAGGTAATGGGATAACTCTTCCTTTGGTACTTCAAGGTCTGGTATATATTTACACAGGAAGTGATTTTATATTCTGACCAGCTGCTAACCTGCCCAGAAAGCTTCAATACGCTCAATAATATTAGCTAGCACCCGTAATTTCTTCTTGATTGGACAGAGCTCTTTTCCTGGGGAAAGCTGGGCAAATAATATGGTTTGCAGATTTATTATTGATTGTGTATTTACTCCAAGGTTTTGAAGAAATTTCTGAACTTGTATTCCCCAGGAAAATGTAAGCTACTGTACTGCGGATTTGAGTACGCGCGTTACAATGTTCTCTTATTGACGATGAGTGAGGAGAATTAACTGCTCAAATTTTATGTGAGTAACCCAATAAAATCGTATCGATAAATCTTCAAAATAAGAGCACATCTTCATATACAAGCATTCCAGGCTTTCCTGTAAACAAACTTTACATGTTCCCCATTACCCAATCTTGTTTGATCAATCCATCCTATTAGTTCCTACACGTAGCTATGACAATCCTAATAACTTAATGAACCTCGACCTCTTTTCCATCCCGTCCTCTCCTTTCACACATCCTCCTTTTCTCTAATTCTAAAGAAGACGTATTTCCACCGCTTAAGTTCAACTTGATAACTTAATGGATACATGTATTTTGTTCTCCCCAAGCTCATTAAATAATCGTAAGAATTACAGAGATGACAAGTAGATAGAAATAGAATTGCAGGAACAACCATCTTCTCTATAAGACTGTATGATAAAGGTAGACAGAGACTATGGTGAAAGTTGCTGGGTGAGAACTGTGTACTTATTGATAAGGCAAAGAAGCGTCCGTGGGTGATATGCGTACTTGAACAAAGTGGGGGTAAACGTTCCAGGGTTACATATGCTAATGAGCATTTGAAATGGAAATCAACCCTGAGCTGCCCTCTGAGAGAGGAGCTCAGGGTTGCATACAATAATTTTAGTCAGACAATTCAATTCACCGGGCTTCTGTTATTACGCAGGAAGAAATGTTGTTTTAAAGATTGTAACAAACATAATAGGCACCTATATTCCGGAGCAGAAATCTCCAAGGGATAGTTCTCCCTAAGAGCACGAGGCCGACTCCTGCTGGACAAAACATTAGGCAATGCACAGATTCTCCTTGAAGCTGTGTGACTGGAATACTTTTCAGCAGAGACGGACTTGCCGGAGGATGATACAAGTTTTTAAGCAACACGAGAAGGCTGTCAGTTACGGCACCGTCTGCATATTATTCAATATTCTTGCATGGTAACTAACATTCGAGGGGTGTTTTCCAACCTCTCTTTGTCATTTGCATCGGCAGTCCATGCCGTTCAACAACCTTTAATCTTAACCTTGATAGCAAGAGCCACCTCTGAACTAAATGTTAATTTTATATTCAATAGTTAAAGACGTGATCCCGGTCAAATCATTCAGTCCGCTGTCGTCTTTCCCTTGCATGCGTGCATAACGTCACCCTTGCGTAAGTTAAGTTGGTTTATTTGCTTTCGGATATTCAAGTATTTATTGTACAAGTTGTGTCACGTTTTCTGATTATTTCGGTAGGATAAATATTTGTAGTCAAGAAATACAAGGATTCATCTTGTGTCATTATCGGGATTACTTTGTCTGGGTTGATCCAGTCGAAGTCGTAACGAGCTAACTCTAACGCGTGCTTTTTATTATAGGTTTTGCTGTCGCCCGGTACTAGTTAGGCGTTAGGCAAACTTAATTTTTTAAGAGTCAGTAACGTGTGATATTCGGCATTAACAGGTGAGACAATATATATATATATTTATATATGTTTTAACGATTTACCCGAGTTTGTGAATATTCGTTGATACTTAAACTTTTACTTGTTTATTTAATGCAGTAACTCTGGTGAGAAAATGGAAAAGATGCCGGTTTTGGTAAAAATAGCGACGTTGGTCGCTATTTTTGCTTTTGTCGTCCCGCAAGCTGATGGAGAATCTATCAAGTATGATAAATTTCTTGGGATTAAACCACCTCCACATATTCATGGGAAATTTGCTTATGTTACATGGGACAAAGAGAAGGGGTACGATATTAAGGTAATTACATAATTGTTGTTCTTATAGCATACATAAACTTGTTATGAGATGCAGATTACGTGTCATGTAGCGGAAGCTGTTATGAGAAACTTGAACTTTTATGGTGATTTACAGATCTTTGCGCTAACTCATACCGCCAAGGATCCTTCTGGAATCGATTGGGTGGCAAAGGCTCGATTCCAAAATATGGTTAATAAGACTGGGTAGGTCCTAACCAGAATTGAGTAAAATAAAATAGTTATAAATAAACCAGTTTCAAGTAGTCATGCTACGAGAATACGTAATGTGCACGCCTGCTTATGTATATATATTTTATGCGTTTCTTGATGTTTATTTTGCAATTGAATCAGGTGGGCGTTTTTGGAAGTAGAATCCAAAGCTTCGTGGCCAGATGAGATGCAAATGTATGCTGCAGGGATGGCCGAAGGATATCTAACTAATGAGTTAATGTACTACTTTTGGAGAAATGAAATTGAAGTAAGCTAATGAAATAAGTTATGCTGAATTGCTGGTATTTTTATGTACAAACGGAGTATCGGATATAATATCGAAATGATTTATTCGGAAATTCGATTACGCATGCAAAATTTTAATGCCTTGCTTTGTTTTTCGCGTAGAAATACTGCGATGACAAGCCAACTTTATGCAAGTTTATCAAGAAATTTGTTCGTCAAAACTCAGCCTGGGTGAAACAGAGTATAGCAAAACTGAAGGATACCTCCTCCTATTGGCATCATGTTAATTTGGTCTACCAACAGCTGGATGGGTTAAAATTCGGTTTCAGGAAAGCAGCAAACGCGACTGAGAAGAAAATCAGTGATTTAGATTTTGCCATGATGTAAGTTACTTGCCTAATTATTTTCAATCGTTTTAAATCATAATTAAAAAGGTATTTCAGAAAAGGTAATATGTTTTCACAGGAACATGATTGGCGATATCGGAGATTTGGAAAGCGCCTTGGACCCGAACCCTACAAAGAAGTTTGCTGATGTTGCTCATGACAGTCATTGTTCGGTGTTGATTAAGTTGATTGAAGATCGGGATATTTATGTGTCCCATGTTACGTGGTGGTCGTAAGCAAATTTTTTATTTGATTAGCATGATTCGTGAATGTGACCCGTAGCCGGTGTTCATTATTACAACGGTTTATTCTAGTTACACTTCCATGCTTCGTATTATCAAGAAGTACAACTTTCCCGTGAAAACTTTACCTGGGAAGGCTGGGAAACCCGTTGAAGGAACTAGTATATCTATGAGCTCTTACCCAGGCATGGTATGGTCCATGGATGACTACTACACAGTATCCTCCGGTCTGTTAGTGACCGAGACGACAATTGTCAACTTTAATCAAAGCTTGTGGAGCAAAGTTTCCCCAAAGAATTCCGTAAGCCCAGCAATATGATCATCTTGTTCTCAAGTTTGATGGGTTGGATTAGCCAGGCTTGACATTTACTCTCTGCTTTACGCTCTGCCCTCCAGCTTGGCACTTCCGTGAGGGTGATGGTAGCAAACAGATTGGCGAAGGACGGAAGAGACTGGACCAAGCTCTTCACCTTGTTCAATTCCGGCACGTACAATAATCAATGGATGGTCCTGAATTACAATCTCTTTGAGCCGGAACGCCCACTTAACGAAGGATTACTTTGGGTTCTGGAGCAACTTCCAGGTAGTTTACTTTGACGTACTCAGTCCGTGGTGCAAACTTTTCTCTTTGAACATGTACAGTACAGAGGAAAAAGTGGAGGAAACTTCCTTGTAAGCAAACACTTAATACTTAATATTTTATTCCTCTTCAGGTGTTGTAGTTGCCAAAGACGTGACTTCTGTGCTTAATAAGACTGGCTACTGGGCATCCTACAACGTACCTTACTACGATTACATGTACCAGCTTAGCGGAGTGAACAATATGCAAGCTAAATACGGAGATTATTATTCCTACGATAAATGCCCCAGAGCCCAAATATTCGCTCGTGACCAATCAAAGGTTCATGATGTTGACTCTATGATGAAGCTTATGCGTTATAACGATTACTTGAATGATCCCCTCTCCAAATGTAATTGCACTCCCCCGTACTCTGCCATTAACGCAATCTCTGCAAGATCTGAACTGAATCCAGATTCGGGAAAATATCCCTTTCCTGCAGTTGGTAAGATTAATGCATTACTTACTGTAAGTATACATGTTTAACTACGATTTAACGAGCTAACATGATGTAAACACTCATTGACAATTACAACAGGACACCGTCCCATGGGAGGAACTGATATGAAGCTTACCACCCTTGACTTGTTCTTACTTCAGCAATTCATTGCCATCGGAGGCCCCACCTACGATCCACTCCCACCATTCCAGTGGTCCAAGTCGGGCTTAAACAAGTTACCTCATTACGGCATGCCAGACAAGTATGCATTCGAGCCCCTCATTCATCATTGGAAGTGGCTTTAAATAGAATAGAAGCATAAATGGAAAAGACTTGTAATTCATATTTGCTCACGGCAAAGTAACTTTTAAAACTTTCTATCATCTTGACAACATTTTATTCAAGAAGATTTTGTTTTCTTTCATGTTAAATCCACGTGTTGTGCAGTTACAATATTATCAATAAACTTCTTTTGGCTGACAACTCATGGTCTTGTTTCAAGGGTAGTATGATTTCTATCAATATTACAATCAACATATCTTTGCCACCTTTTACAGAAATATACTATCATTAGTCACCGAAAGAGAAAATTGCACGATAATCGCGCTCTGCGCACAACCTTTCTCTTTTATACTTTCGTTTAAATCTAACGAAGATTGATTAAATAGTACATATAAAGCTAATAAAATGCACAGTTATAAACATGCAGTAGTGGTAGACATGATACACATTCATACGACTAGTCCTGATAAGGAAAACACTCCTCAGTAACAAAACAGATCCAAAAGAATCAATTTAAAAACAGGAAACATTCCTGAAAGACAGGGTGGTTTCTAAACAATCACCCGCACGAAATTCATGCTGTGCACTAGCTACCAACTTTCTACTCAACTAACGTAATTAACAACCAAATAGCTTCTTAACAAACTGATAACGACAAATACATTTAACAGCAGATACGCATAAATTATAAATAAACCCTCCAAATGAAAACTGTGACTGACGCTGGACTGGAGGACAGGAGAAGCTACGTGGAAAAATATTGCAGTTGATTCTATTCTTTATTACCATAAACACCATCATATTTAACAGAACAGATGGAAATGAAGGATCAAAGCTGCTTTTCATATTTGATCAGTGGGGAACATTCCATATTTAGCTTGAAGAAAATAAAATCGACAACAGAATCTTTGTTTCAGATTATCCCAAACCGGAAACAGGAAACGGGGGGAGAAGCAGCAGATTATCTTAACATTCAGACTTAACAACACTATTCTAACAGCAAGTTGCCTCAAATCATATTATACTGCAGTTAGCTCTTAACGCAACCTTAAATAACTTACGCTACCCTTTATACATAATTTACAGTTAGTTCTTCAGTTGTTAAACGCTAGATTGTAGTAAAACATAAGGGGTGAAAGATATGGATTCAGTTACACTTTCTATTACGATTGCTAGTGCTTGATTACCAAAGTAAACGTTAGCTTATTGGGTTACTACTTTAATACCTCTGCTAACTATCAATTATGTACACAATCACAAGTGAATTTAAAATGATTGGGTTTGTGCGCTAGGGTGAATGGATTTCATGATATTAGGTCCATTCGGAAGAAAGTATATATATAATGTTAATACGGGCGAGGATTCCGAAGATGAGCTTGTTTCTTGTATTCCGTCTTGAGACATTTTCCCCACCAGGTGGTTTTCGTGCAAGTAGCTTCACGTTTGAGATCGAAGCATTTTGTCTGAATGATGTTGAAAAATAATTTCCCTACAAAATCCGCTGCTCCAGTATTAGTTTGCTTTAAGCAGGAGCGAAACCTGTGAAGAAATGTTATAAATTATCACGCCAGAAATCAAAATCTCTCTCTCTATTTACACCACATTCTCCCTCCCGTTCTCATATTTTGGGTATCCAGCAAATGCATGAACTCGGAATACACTTTTCCAGTAGT
Source organism: Sminthurides aquaticus (assembly GCA_906901655.1). Lineage (NCBI taxonomy): Eukaryota > Metazoa > Arthropoda > Collembola > Symphypleona > Sminthurididae > Sminthurides > Sminthurides aquaticus. The sequence continues at coordinate 5,033,580 of CAJQTT010000001.1, forward strand.
AACATTGCGGTTACCCACACGGGCAAACTCTTGGGACTACTGAAACATGTGTGGAATATACGAGTCTATTGATACAAGCCGTATTTACATGTCCAAAAACAATGAAATGGTTTGTAAAAGCTAGAGAAAGAAACTACTGCTACCACTGGTTACCCAAGAGGATACTCGAGAGGAGCTCATTTATAATTTAATAATTGTTTAATGATAGGGCTGAAGTCAGTCTCTTTCTGGATCCATAGCTATTCATCTGTCAAATGCATCCACCACAGAGAACAATCCTTCCCTAAACTTCTCCACGCCTTCCTCTTCTTCATAGTTCTACTAATATTTTAGCTTTCTTTTTGGATACATGATATTACATTACCGAGTTTAATATGATCCTGTATAAGGTAGCTTGCATTGATGCAGAGGTAAAGACCCAGAGCCACTGCAATCCGATGCATCCCGAAAACGTTTTCAAGCGCTTATACAGCCGGGTAAGGAGGACATACAACCGTGTTTAGCTAGTTATGGATTATGGATGGAGTCAGCAATGTATTCCTTGCTTTTACTGTTCCGAATTTTAGAAGCAGGGGAAAGCTGGCTGGAGTTACGCTTTCAATGCGGTTTCAAACCACAAAAGAGCTGACTGACTGGAGAGATAAATTATGATATTTAGTCTAATGATTCCACGTCTGGAAAAGCAAACATTTGAGAGTTGAAAAAATTCGGGCATCTCTGACGTATACTTCTAAATTATAAAGCCTAATTATAGCGCAGACTTGAGGTACAGCACGGTAATTACATGGGTTGGAATGGTATAAAGAAGAGCATCTTTTACCAACTTAAACTGCCTTCCTTCCTTGCTAGTTCTACGCTGAACGGAGGGAAGAAAGGTGCATTTTTGAGAAATGTGATTGAGAAGAATCAATAGTTATCTATCATCTTACGAAAGGGAAAAAAACCATTTAAACTGGTGGAGCCACGCGAACATCCTTGAAATAATAGATAAGACCGTGGAGCGACGCAACGCTAAAATGATTGAGACTGAATGATTCCGGCTCCTTTACATAACTTGAAATGGTTTTTTTCAAAATCCAGGCTACATCTTTAGCGTTAACCTAGGAATACTTGAATATCTGGGAGGAAACGCTTATTGAGGATTCCTGAATCTCTACAGATTCTCAATTCTCACCCTTAGAAACTCTGTCTGTGGCTCATTATCGGCCCCTCGGCCCGGGCTGAACCAAGAAAGAAAATACATTAAAAGGAGGGGAAAGGAGGGTTGATCTGAAGGGAGAAAGATGATATATTTTGGCAGTTTTTGATAGTTTCTTCAAGAGATTCTTGTAATAAAGTGAGCGATCCTGGTGGCCCAAGTAAAATAACAAGTGTAATAACACAAGAGCCTGAAGAACAGACAGTATTTAGGATGAGTGTAGTATAAAAGAGAATAAGATGTTAGATTTTTTATACGAGGAATACAATGAAAAAAGCTCGTCTTCAACTTGTAAAATAGGCAGTGGGCAAGAAGCTTAGCCAAGTATTTTTCCTCTGTCTCATCTTCGCCTTCGCCCCACTCCAGCAGGATGAAGGTAATTTAAGTTTGTCCATGGCCTGGGAATAGGGGAATGCGGGAGGGCGAAGGTGAAAGATGAATAAACTCAGCATGGGCTCAAGGAATCACATCACCCCATCCTCATTCCCGGCTCTGGAGGAGAGATGAAATAAAAGTTTACCCCAATACATTTCCAACTACACCTCCTCATCCGACTCATCCCTGCACAACGCCATCCTTCTTAACATGTTTAGCGCTGTCAGAGACGCTGGAGGGAGGCTCTTCTTCCCCTAAAATTGACCTGTCTCACCAACCACCACCGCCAATGAACTAACTACCACATTTCCATCCAGCACTTAAATTCAATCTCCTCGAAAGCCCCCACTAAGTCCAACCGCAATTACTAAACTTACATACGACTTCTTACATGTTCTTTTCTAACAAGGACAAATAATCATAACAATTAATTGAGATGCTACAATTTTTCATCCAAGCCATCGTCCTCGTTCAACCAAACAAAGCAGCATTACCCGGCTTTTCCTTTTAAGGAATTGCTTCAAAGGTAACGCTTATGCTTGTGCTAATGCTACCGCAAAGCTGATGTCTGTAGAAAATAAGAGCAAACTATAATCTTGGGGAGTCTCCAGGGGCAAAATGAAGCTTGAAAATTCCAGTAAGAAACTTTATAGTTGCGCTAAACTAGAGCGTATATAGTCTTTACCGGATTTCTATACGTATAAGATGAGAGAAAACCCCTTATAAAACCATACCTAACTAGTATTTAGTAACTAACTACTCAGCACGGATGCCGTATATAGTAAGTTTATAACTATACTTTTCTCTTCCCTGGAGAAAAATATATGTAGTCATCCTAATGATATCGTTATACGATGCTGCTCTAGAGTCTAGTATAGCGCTCTAGAAATTTGTAAAGTGTGCCATAGCGTTAGTCTTCAGAGAATGGATTCATGACAGTTGATTCCGTTGCTGATGACGAGGGAAAGAATGGAAAAGTGATGATGACTTTTGAAAGACGGCGGTGGAGAAATCAAAATCTGAGCTTAACCTGTCACGTCAGTTCTATATGTCTTTGAATGGAATCAGGGAATAGCGGTAGATTGCGATGCGGTGATTGGTGATGACGATGAGGGGTTGTAAATAAGTGAGACTGACTCAGCTCTCGTCTCATTGATTCTCTCTCACTCATGATGATGATGAATTTGAGTATTTTGTTGAGAGATGCGCTTTGGTTGGACTAGGCGTTTAGAGAGAGAATACAGATGTTAACATTCATAAGTTTTTTTCCGGTCCCTGGAGTGGGTCCCTCTTTTATTTCTGATGATAATTTCTCCGGGAAATTCTTGAAACTAGGAGGCAAAGGTGAAGTCCATCAGGAGGGTGGCTGTGGCTGGTGAAGATGAAGAACAATAGATAGGGCAATCCAGGAGGAGGAAGCGGGCGGTTGAAGGAGGAGGAGGGGAAAGAAAAAAGTTAACTTCTCTCCAACTGAGATTCCATTGAGAGGAATAATAGAATTTATATAACTCTTTTCAAAGAACTTTTTAAGTGTGCGCTAAAAAGAAAGGAAAGGAAAAGACGCTGGGTCGGGAGAGTATTTACAATACAGGGGGTTAAATGGGGTAAAGGTGGAGGCGACGGGAGGAGGAGGGGGTGGAAGGAGGTTTCAAGAAAGATTCTACCTCATTGCCATCACCCACCGCCGTCATCATCCCTCACTCTTAGACTAGACTGCTGAATTACACATACGTTACAATACTTGCTCTCGGACTTGTTCCATGAACTCCTTCCACAATTAATGAGCTCATTCTTCGGTTAATCCTCATAAAAGAGGATTGACAGAATGTACGTAAAACTCCCGGGTTTTGTTCACTATCCTGGAATAGTGGCAGCTTCCGTTTCGTTCATTCTTCCACGACCGTCCAAGACTCCAAGACTTGAAAACAAAGTGGCTCGGATTACAGACAAGACAAGGACAATGAAATCCTTGTTGAACACTACGTGATCCGCTTCATGCTTCATTGCCGTAACACAGGCCATCAGGCCATCACCTCCGCGGTACGGTGCCCGCAGATTCTGGAAACTTCTGGCTCCGGGGAAGGATACCGCTACTAGCGGGAACCAGAGAATCAGTGCCGGTAACGGGGAGTAGTCACCCCTGGCCTGAGATAGTCGGTCGGTTGTGTTGGTTGCGGTGAATGACGAAGTTCTAGGCTAGAAGCAATGTATCGAAGAATAGATTGAATGGAAACAATCTTTTTCCCTATTCTTTTTTGCTTACAGATCGTAAAGTTATCCTGAATGGGACTAAACATGACACGACATGAGGAGGGGAGAGAAAAGTCGCAAAAGTCATTCAGCATATTCACAAAGGAGGAAGACTGATAGAATTCAGCCTTAACTATTCATTCTTCTCTCCCTGATTTTCCCTCATATGCTCGCCATAGGCGTAGCCGGGTAGGAGAAAGTAGGAAATGAGCATCGTCCACATTCACTCACCCCACACAATCCACATACCACACCCACTCCTCTATTTCTAAATCGTTTCTAAGAGAGCATGCAGAGCACCCCCAGAGTCGTAAGATCCTGGACAAAATCCCTGTTGAAACAAGTTACATACATCCTCTTCTCACATTTTTCCCTGTACGGAGAATATGGACGGTGACAACGAAACGGCAACTACCACTTGATTCTCTCTCTTTGTTGCATTAAGCTAACTTTTTCCCATTCACATTTCCGCTCATATTCAATGAATACCCGCCCGGATCGAGCCAGAAGCGGGTAGGATCGTTCCCGGTTTCCCTCATTCTTTTCACCCCTCCCTCCTTCATACAAGAGCAAGGTCGGCTAGCTTCCGAATCTACCACCCAAAATCCACTGGCTATGTGACTTATTATAGGAGACGAGTGTCTCGTCACCAACCGGGTGTCTATGAATACGATGAAGAAGGAAGCGGGTAGTTGAGCATTGACAGTCCTCATATAAAATTGGCCACACTTGAAAAAAATCCTCCTTCTTTATTTCTCAGCTCTTTTTCTCTCTCTCTCTCTCTCTCTCTCTCTTCCTTTAAATGAAGCCCACTCAACTGTTTATCATCAATTCGTTCAAGAATCAGAGTAGATTATTCACAAATCATCCCGCAACCACCCTTAAATACATGCACCCCTACAAGCTTCCCTCTCCATCCACCAAGTCAACCGCAATTCTTTCCTCTCCCTTCACCCACAGGCATCCTCCACCCATCCAGCAATCAACCCTGCCCTGGCTCCTCAACTTTCTTTACTCCATCCAACCCGCATAGTACGCAAACTTAATTTTGCCACCGCCAGCCACTTTCGACTAACTCCAGCTCGTTCCTCTTTGCCTTGTCCAGCACTAGATACTATTTATCCAGAAGTTTCCCAAAAATGTAAAGCCCGCCCCTGGTTTACCGACGCTGTGCCACACATGCATGTGAGCGTTGCGTTTTGCCTTAACTTTAGTCTAGAACTAGAAATAACTTATGTTTCATCCACTTTGACTGGAATCTAAAACTATTTTGCTAGTTTCTTTGATACGTACGCCGGAATCCCAGGAAACTTCCCCTCCTTTCTCTGAAAAACTGACTCACTGACTCAGACTTTTTTCATCTTCCTCAATCTCCATCAATTCTTTTCTCCATCTTTAAAATCCATTTACTTTTCCTCCATCATCTTTTCACATCATTAGACGCCCTCAGCCCTCTCCTCATTTCCTGCTCCAATTATTCTTCATTTTCCTTCTTCCTTCCTTGCTAACCACAAAGTAATTTTTATTCTCTTCCCACCCTCCTAATCCTAATGCTTTCTACACTTTCGTACATACGCATGTACAAGAATCTACAGGGGCAGACAGAAACCCACGCACACGCAAGTTAGTTTGTCTTCTTCATCTACTGACACTTGCATTATAAATACATCCCAATTCAAAACCGAATGCAACAAAATCAGAGTTTGGCACTCGCACTACATTTCTTTCACATACCAAGAGTTTCTTATTGCGCTTTTACATCCTTGAACCATCCATCCTTCCAGCGTTATGTGGCTTCTGCTCCACTCCCCATTATCTTTCATACCATATTATTTGTAATCAATAATTACTGTTTTATCCCCTTTGCAATTTTCACATCATCCTTCCTTCATAGTATCCTTCGCTACTCTTGCTGCACTAGGCAAGTAACTCAGTCTTAACCTTTGACAGAAAAAAATAATGCACTTCACCTAATTCACCTCCGTCTCCCAAGACCAAGATAGTCAATCCTTATCGTATAGGTCGGTTGGTTACATTGGAAAAACACATGATTATCTCTAGGAATCAAGGCCAAAGGTGATCCTTGATTCGTATTGAGTACGCCATGACATTGTATACATATCACATCCTATTCCACTACTTAACTGATAAGTTAATCAGAGCAAAACTTTTCTTCTGGTTTACGCCAGTATTGCAAAACATACTGTGCGATTTTGTCGTTCTCGAATTATGTGAGCACCTTGAAGTCTTAAAATTAGATCCTCGTTGATTAATTATTTTCAAGACTTGCAGTGGATTAATTAACACTGTTTCGCATTTTGGCATTCACAACGGAACTCGTAACTGGGTTAGTTCCTACTACATGGAACATCCACAGAACTTTTGGTAATTAAGTACGAATTTAATAAAAATACACATGGTTACCTTTCATCGCAATCACATTCCATCATTGTATACATTCGCCAATTGCGTAGTCCATATTTTTCTGAGAATCCTTCGATAAAGAAGGGGCATTTGAGATCATGGAATCTGCAGCATCTATCAGCACCAGTATAGCCCCCAAGCTCACGAGCGTCTTTTGCACTGTAGCCCAAACCGCACCATTTTGAGCCAGGCATGCGGAAAAGTGATGTGTAGTCTTTCCCACCAATTTCCCTTCGTCTACGCCTCCTTAAACTACACAATTAATCCTGATTGTCACCATATTTTTAGGGAATTCCTGTTAGCTAAGCATTTAATCCCGTTTTCCCCGTTCTTCTTCTCTCCCCTACTTCATACTTCCTCCTCCTCCAGCTCTACAATGTATCATCTGTGTATCAGATTTTCCCATCCACTCGTCCTTCCGGATATAAATTGGAAGCTGCTGCTGCTGGGTGCGAATTGTACCTTGGAGCGTTTACCTCCAGCGGTAATTGCGTGCCGTTATTATTACTGCCGCTTGTATTACATTCGTATTTAAGTGGCTATGAAATTCCCATAACTAATTCATGCATTGATTCATAGTAAACCGGGCAAACCAATTGACTCTTATCAATCCTTCTCCATTTACGCTATTATTGAAGACTTTTGCGCAACCCATCTCCTGTTCTCATTCCCACCGTGCAGGTAATTTGTTGGACGGATTTTATCGCGATTGCCGTCTCTCTCTGCCCCATAGTTGCCGATATGCGCCCCCCGTTCTTTGTAAATGCTTAAAGCTACTCCCTTGCAATGTATACTTGTACCAGGAAGTCTGATAAAAAGGGTGAAGACGTTATAGCATGTAGTTGAACTGATCTGAGAAAAGAGACTGACTTCAGATGGATTATTCAATGGGTTTTTGGCTCGTGAAGGTACGCAGAAGAGGCGCTACAAGAGCGGTATTTCTTACACAAGATGATAGATACGATGGGTAATAAATAGAAGAGATGATAATTGATTAAGAAAAGAAAAAGAAATCAAAGACCTCTCATCACAAGAGCAATGACTTATGGTGTACATCCGATAGTTGAATACACCGAATTGTGTGGTCAACGCGCTGATGATTATCGGACAATGGTCATGCTGTCTGCAGCAAACGTCCGTGCCAACATGTGCTCCTATTGGCGATTGTCGGGTAGCCACTGTATCCATCCCACACCAATATGTCCCAGGAACAATACCCATTGGAAAAACTTCCCGTCGCACCCTGTGTACACCACCCACCCCCATTAATCCATGATATATACCAATCATAAATAGAATCAAGATATTCATTCTCCCATCCATCCTTATTTCCAATCCCCATTTACCCAATATCATACAATAAGCTTGTTGGTTGCAACAATCAATCACACTTTTCCCTTCATGCTAGCAAAACCGCAAGAGAGCGTTAGCCCCCAAGTTTCCCTGCTTCATTTCTGTTTACAAATGGTAAATAGTGACAAAGCTTTGGCGGCGGGCAAAACTGTTCAAGCTCGTCAAGTCCATAGCAAACCAGTCCAACAACTAACAACCCCGCGAAAACGTGGAGAATTCTTTACAAAACTTAGTTACATAAGTTTTGTCGAGAGAAAGTCTGTACATACATTCTCTGAGAAGGTGGTAGATTGAAGGAATGATCTGGAAAGAGTAAGGTCTGAAGGAATGAGGGTGGTAAAACAGAAGTCAGCTTGGTGGTTTCGACATATTTGACAAGAGGGAGAAAAAAGGCCACAAAGAGAGCTAATGAAAGAGGAGTTGTTAAATGTGGAAAGAGAGGAGGGAGGAAAATTTAAGAATGTTATCAATAGAAAGTAAAATTAAAAAGAATTTTACTTTCCATCCAAACTATACTTTCCCCCCTGCTTTCTCCTTCTTTGAGAAATTTCTAGCAAACCCACCATCTTCTTCAAGGAGAGAGACGAGTGTAGGTGTGTAATCTGACTTTTCAAGTTTTAATTACCACACACACATACGCTTCACCCATTCTTTCCTTAGTTAGTTGACTCCGTCTTTTGGAATTAAGGAAAGGAAGAAAAAAACTACTGGGGTTGAGGAAAGAAAACTTTGCCGTCTTTTCAAGCCTGGGTACTGAAAGGCAAAGAAAGGAGGGAGATAAGACAGAAAAAGGGGTGAATACCAAACATTTCACGTACACAGAGTGCCCCTGGCCCTCCTTCCCTGCAACATGACGGATTCCACCTTTCCCCATCTCGCTTTCCCTGTTAAAGCATTTACAGAATTTCCCCAAGCTTTCCCCTACCCTCTCTTCGCCTTACTGTAGGTCTCTAAATCATACACATTTATGAATTCCCCCCCCCCCTTCTTTTCTTTTCAAATTCGCCCCAAGACGTTCAGTATATTTATGTATGGGTCAAAAATCCCTCTTTCTCTGACACACACACACACTCTTTCATATATTCGACAATAGCAAGAAGGCAAAGCAAGTCAAATTAGATCCGAACAAGAAGAAATATGAAAGGAAAGAGATGACTAAATTGCAAAATACTTGTACATGTGTCATCTGTCCAGTGTTCGCATAACCAATACCACTGTTAACTTGTCAAAGAAAATATTCAAGAAGAAACAAGATGGAACGTGGTATTATTAGAGAATAGTTTTCTTCAACTCCCCAATGCCACAATATAATATATAAGAGATCTACAAGAGGAATGCTCGTTGCTTCCTTTTCTTTAAAGTTTCCATGAGTCAAGTCAAAGATTTGCGTTTGTCTGAAAGCGATATGCGAAGTTGTGTAAACATGTGTAATAATTCACCATTTGGTTATTATTGTATCCGATTTGGCCTGTCAACTAGTTATAGTATAGTACAATTATTCCTTCACGTGTCTCTGGATTAGAGTCGGCAAAACTATTAAACTCTTTGAACGTAGCAGCGTTTCTTTCCAATACTCATTCATCATCATGTGACCACTATAAGGGAGCTTTCTACTTAGCCCGTTCCCTGTCATTGGATTTAAATAAACAATTCATGGAAAGTCATATTACGTTTTGCTCTCTTGTCCTTTTATCTTCTACCCGCGAGTAGCTGTATTGCTATGTCCAGTTTCCTTACAATCCTGTCGTTGTACATTTTTCTAGCGATGGTTTTGTAAAATAGTTTCTGTAAAAGCGCCCTGGCCTAGGAACTGTTTTCCCAGAATAGTACTTACTGTCAGAGTCAGAAATCAAATTAATCCTGCATATACTTTCATATATAATCCAACCTTGCATTCACGGTATATCTTTTGCGCCATATTTTTAAATGACCTGTGTGACTTTGTCCAAGAGCGAAAGAAAGACAGAGAACATGCGAGAGATTTGTGGAAGCATTGGTGGTGACTAGTCCACTTGTCTCGCAATAAATGAAACTGCAGTTTTCAGGATAAAGCTAACAAGTAAGTGGCTATAAGGCAAGAAGAACACATTCTAGAGGAGGGATGTTAGAAGCTGAAGCAACTTAATCATTATCACTAGAATCATGTCTGCGGCTTCAACTATGTATAACGTAGACTTAATCAGGACTTGGAAAAATAAGACATTGAAATGTTATTTACGCAAATACACGGACTGTGTCGGGACATTTATAACGGAATGCTTTGTTGGCAAAGCGCAAAGTTTCACAGCAGCAGCAGCAGCAACCTCCGCAAACTCGTTAAAGCAACTGTCACAGGCAATCAGGTAGGTTGCCTTGTTGTCACAGAGAGATACAGGTAGATTATCAGGAGGATAATTTTTGATGGACTTTAAAAGCTCGTCGCGCAAAGGAAGATAACATATAAGGATAAAAGCTCTATTTGTTGCACTTTCTCAACTGTTAGTGATATAATTGAGCTGCAGGAAGGGAAAGAAGAAGATGGTAAACGCTTCGCTTGATTGGTATTTTAATTAGGCTACAAATGAATAGGAAAATGTAAAACAAATCGCTTTACCTCGATGTATGGGTCTGATTTGCTTTAGCGGCAGCAGACGACACGCGATTGCGAATATTTTTCTCTAGTCTCTCGTTCAGACGGATACATTTCTTTTCTTGGCGCTTGAAATCCATAAGCGCTTTTAGATCCCCGCTTAATATATGGCTGTCAAGGATTCTGACTGTCACATTCCGGAGGTCTTCAAGTCTATAATGTCAATAACGTGTATGAGATTACAAAGAAGTTGAAGAGTTTAACTACGATTTTTCAAAACATGGGCTACAGAAAACCTTATCTAGAATAAGTATAGTGATTGCAACAAACCTGGAATCCAAATCGATTTTGTCTGGTCGCTCAAAATCACCAGTATCGATGTAGTCTTCTTCAGAAATGTCGCCATCATTTTGCTCATCATTCCTAACGCGGTGGCTAAACGTTCTATTTCCTTTTCCCGAAACTTCAAGACGCAGTCCTAGTTTATTGAGCTGTCTATTGAATTTTGACCTGAAGTCATTGGCAAGATAGGAATCCTCCAGCTGTTCGCATAAGATGAGGCTGTATTTTCTTTGTCCGTTTTTCTTTCGTATTTTGTAGACTAATTGAAGCATGTCGGGTCCTTGAGACAATTGACGAAGCATTAGAGTTACTCTGAAAAAAGTTGAAGTATACAATAGAAACCAAGAAAATGAAGTATTTCTTAATCCTAATACTTTCTAGAATGGTCATTTTATTTAATTATTGATTGCGGCGTCCATGATTTCATGCCATACAAAGAGTCCTATGATTCTACAAGGGTGGGAGTTAACGTTATTCGTATGTGCCTAGATACGGAAGCGTGGATTAACCCTGATTTAAATTCCCTTTTCATACTCAATTATAGAAAATTCAAACTGTCAGTGCAATTTATCCTTGCTGTAACTAATTTCTTTATACATAAGGCAATTTGGCAAGTTAGTTATACACAGTCATCATCTAACTGAAAAGAATGAGGAAGTATGGTCAACTAGTGCACACAGGACAGAAGGGAGAAAAAAGTGCAATCCCTGCTTAATCGCATCTCGCGTTTCTTGTATATATATACATGTAGAATTTGCGAAAATCAGGCCTAAGGTCGTTAGGACTTGTATAAATGCTGGTCGAAAGATGTATTATTACTGGCGTCAAGAATATGGTTCGATCAGCTGAAGGGATTCCTGTCTTTGGTCTTCCTGGTAATCAACTTTGCTTGCACGCAATGATGAATGAGGCGGATATTTGTAAAGTCAGTTTGCTTGGGTTAGTTTCCCTTTCTGCGTCAGCTAATATGTTGATAGTTGAAACGGAGGAGAAACCACAAATCAAGTTAGTATGTTGCATCGTGTTACAAAAGCATATCAATTGTAATTATACGAATTGATGGCGGCCGTGGTGTCCACAAACCGACTTCACCGATTGGAGATGATTCTATGGCGTGAGCTCGTTTTTTGCATCTCCATTCTATGATAGCTTAGGGGTAAAACGAGGGAAACAATAGAACTGAGTTGGGAAATAGGATTACATAAGTTGCATCCTTCCAGGAGAAAAGCTATAATTGTTACATAATTAATCAACTTTTTCGTTGTGCTCAAAATATATTGGTAATATTGAGAGCAAAATTGAGGAAAACAGATCAATAAATTATTATAATAATTATAAAATTGAGGAAAAGATAAATCAATGAACTGAATCAGCAATGATTACAACGTAATTTTATCCTTTTTTTTGTAATTCACTAAGCTCTGACTGAACTCCTCGAATCTGGATTTGTTTCAAATCATGTGTAAGATTTTAATTTGTAACATGAGATGCTGACCTCAGCCTGGCTAACTCGTGCGGCTAAGGCTAACACAATGTCATTCGAAACGAGCTATGCGGAACAAGTTCTACCAACGCAACGTCACTGTTTGAAAATCATTCAGTTTTCCTGTACCTAACATCAAATCACTACATGAGTGTGGGATTTGCAATTATGGTGCCTATCGGGATAATGCTGGCCGATTTTAAGATATCTGAAATCTCTTAAGAAATGGAAAACTTCAGTTACGAGAACATGCGATTTCCGAAGATATTTACAAAACTGAGAAAAAATAACATTGAATAACTTACCCGGAAGTTCCTGTCGATGTTACTGCAGAAGTTTCTCTTGCAATAAGGTTTCCGAATTTCAATAAGGTCTCGTATTCTCCCTCAGGAAGCTCACCGGTGACAACGTAATTTAAGCTGCTTTTCTCTGTCACTACAACAGAAAGGGAAAGCATTAACAGTATGCACTGTAAACACATAAATTCACCAAAGCCCATGATGGATGATGCCATTTAAACAGGCGAGAAAATCTGGCTTTGTTGTTCCGGTAAAACGAGGACCGGTCGCTGTTGATGCACTCCAGGAAAATCCCGTTTCACTCAAACTCTTCTTTCTCCTGCATTTCTCTTGAAAAAAACGGAACGAAAAGAAACACTGGCACTTGTAACTAAATCAGGATTTCACCGGGGGTACGTAGTTTCCATCCGAACTCTTGCTTGATACTGAATGGACTGCATTCAGAGATCACGAGATGTGGTTTGAAGTTGGGGAGAGTGGCGGTGAAAAGAGGGAGAAATGCTCCTTGGGCTTGATATTCGAGGCGAATCTTCCCTTCACGTTATGCAAAAGCAAAATGTAAGTTGCCTACAGACTACATCTTAAGACTTTGTGCTGGCTCCTGCTATTTCCAGTTCTTCACATCTTCTTGCATTTATATCTCTTTGCTTCTTTCTGGAGCGTCGCAGAGCTGAAGATGTACAGGATTCCCGTTTGAGGCTAGTTGAATACCTCATTTACTTATCGTTGATGCTTCGAGAGTAGCGCGAAACCTACAGCCTTCTTATGACCGTGTATGATTATGAAAACAGTTATTAGGATTGATGTTTGCATGCATAAAGCTTACAACAATTGCCAAATATACACTCCCCTCTTTGTAGATTAAAGGCTCAAATTGAAAAATTGACAAGCAAAGCTTTCTCGTGCTAGGTAGGTCAGTACCGAACGAAATTTAACTAAACGATGAAGCTAAGTAAGTGCGCTTAAAAAGTCTAATCAATCTTAAATTATGGTAGAATGAATTACGTATGTACGTTTTAATTTAACTATACGTGTACTACACTGCCAAGATCAATAGATACGCTGCTTTGTAAGTATTAACTACAATACAATTGTCGCACATAGTAAAGTAGCAACTAAGCTAAAAGTGAAGAAGATAGTAAGATTAAAAGTTATTGTGTGTATTTAACTTTCTCTAAACGTTTGCATCTTAGAACCATTATCTCTGGTTCCTAAAATGTTGGACTGCAGTGTCATCATCAAACAAATGAGTGCATTTAGAGTATGTTGTTTTAGTTCCGAATCAAGTAGCAATAATTTAAGGCACACTATTAAATAATGCGACTAAAACATGTAAACGTCCAACGCATACAACCTAATATATCCCGTTTCGTTCAATAGGAGTTTGAAATTAGTCAAATGACGAATAATTAGCGCTACCGCTACCACGATCAACGTAACCTCCATTATAGTTACCTCTACCACCTTGAGGCCGAAAACGACGACCTGTAAACGTAATCAATGCAAATAAACTTCTACACCATGACGAATTAAAATTTTATCAGAAAATGTGTGTTACGACTTACCGCCATTCATGAAGCGAGATCCTCCTCCTTGAGCTTTCCAGTTATTTTGCAGTTCAAGCAACTTCGGGTGAACACATTGCTTTGCTTCCTGTAAAACCCCAATCAAATCTGCAACTTGCTTCGAATTTTCTGGAGTGAAGAAAGTATACGCAGTCCCCGTCTTTTTAGAACGCCCCGTTCTCCCGATCCGATGTATATAATCCTCAGATGAATGAGGGTAGTCGTAGTTCACTACAAATTTGATGTCCTCCACATCTGTCACACGAAGCATAATTCATTACGACAAATATACAGTTGAATGACTTAACAGCCTAGTTGCCTAAAACTATAGAATAGTATTCTTATTCGTACCTAGACCCCTTGCGGCAACATCCGTTGCTACCAGTATGGAAGTTCGATTTTCGCGGAAGGCTTCATTGGGAAAACAAGAAAAGTTACTAATCAAACATTCTGACGTCAAGCTTATTTTACGTGCTGTTAGCCGAAATTCTATTACCTTGTAAAACCTGATCACGCTCGCCCTGAGTTTTATCTCCATGAATGCATTGAGCTGCCCATCTAAATAATATAGATGAAAAATTACGTTTACCACATGGCTCCTGAACGGAGATACCCTCCTGAAGTTTTAATAGACGGTACAACTGTTACCCCATTTTCTGCAATTCTTTAGTTAAATAATCCACCTTCTTCTTAGTTTCAGCAAAAATGATGGTTTTATTCTCTTTCTCTTGGCCGATTTCATCCATTAAAAGCCTCAATCTGAAAGCAGCACAAGAATGCGTAAGCTATAAGCTGTTACGCTTTAATTACTATTTGATAGCTTCGTATTTGAGAAAAACTTACTTTCGTTCTTTGTCTCTTTCTTCCACGACGTCAATTATTTGCTGGATATTGTGGTTAGCACAGAGAGTGAGTGATCCTACATTAATCTGAACGTAATCCTTGAAAAAGTCCTCCGCCAAGGCCTTAACTTCGGTTGGCCACGTTGCAGACCACATGAGTGTTTGACGGTCGGGCTAAAATGATTTTTGTAATCGGTAATAATCATGCGGCTTGACTAGCTTTGCCTAAACCGCAGAAAATGCACTTACACTAATCTGCCCGATTATCTTTCGAATCTGAGGTTCAAATCCCATATCCAGCATTCTATCCGCCTCGTCGAGAACAACGAAAGAACACCGTTTTAACGTTGTCTTCCCGGATTCAAGGAAGTCAATCAATCTGCCAGGTGTTGCGATGACCAATTCTACTCCAGATTCCAAGTCCTTAAGCTGTAACCAATTAGCCCTCAAATGCAATACATCTTCAGCAAGTTGACTTTTAAATGGTAGACGAAACAAGTGGTGGGCCGATCTCTTAACTTCAAAATAAAATTTCGAAATAGTTTTAAGTGCAGAACCATTTAAGAGTACTTCCGTGCAAAAATCGACATCCATCTAGGCCCTAGTTCAAGCGCTGTGCTCGCTCAAAGTTCGCGATATGGCGGTCGAAACCGATGTCGCGCCCCCGTCCACGCTCGTAGTGCGGATGGAGACTTCAAATGCGCAATTTGGATCGCCATGTCCCAAACTTTGAGCCATCACAGCGCTTAAACTAGGTTCCTACATGGATGCCGTTTTCGCATGAAGTAAATCGTCCTCGACTCAAAACCATTTCGAAATTTTATTTTGAAGTTATGAGTTCGGTCCACCTCCTGTTCAGTAACAGGAAAGGACATTTGCATTTTAGTACGTACCTGACTCCATTTCGGCGCTCCTCCAAAAAAGCACGCACATTTAATCGACAAGCTAGAAGCAACTGAGTGAACAACCATTTGTATTTGTTGAGCCAATTCTCTGGTAGGAGCTAGTATCAATCCAATAGGTCCTTCACCGGCTTGCGCTTTCGGTTGATGCATTACATGAACCAACGCAGGAACCGTATACTGAACCAAAATCAGGAGCAATGAATCAAGCAATCAAATCCTAGTAGTACAGAAGCATGCCCTAATCAGAAGGTACCACCGCAATCGTTGCAATACTTACAGCAAGAGTTTTCCCCGATCCTGTTTGTGCGATTCCGATTAAATCTCGCCCACTCAAAGCAACAGGCCATCCAACTGATTGAATGGAAGTAGGTTTCTCGAAACCTAGTTTCCGAAGGCTTTGGAGCAAAGGACCAGAGAATCCGACTTCATCAAAGGCTCTGATAGCTCTGGGAACATCTTTTCCTAGGATCACAATCTCATTCTCCTTCAGAAATGCATCAATATCCGCTTGAGGTCTAGTAAAAAAATGGAATTTCGTATTAACTCTATCACAATTATCTCCGGTCGCATGAAGTACCTTCTTCACTCGTTTCTTACCTGCTATCAGCGATTTTTGAAGGTTGATAGAAATTTTTTTCGACCAGTGGTAGCCTTTCACCGCTTGTCCTACTTGTAGTTTTCTTATTTTCAGTAGAATGTCCTCCCGCATTAGCGTAACCATTACTTGCTCCATTACTATATCCACTTCGCTGTCCGTAATTCGAAGTTGAGCCACTTTGTTGACCGTACTGGTATCCGTTACTAGCTGGTTTGGCCCCCCCTCCGTAATGTCCTCCTTTATAATAATTTTCGTCACTATTGCCACCGTATCCACTCCTCCCGTCTTGACGATAACTATCGTAGCCCCCTGATCCACGGCTTTCGTAACTACTACTCTGGTAGCCTCCGCTACCACCGCTGGAACAAAAGATATTTTCACGAAACATGAAATAATTGATAATACTTCATACTTGTTAATGCTCATTGGTAACGTGTACAATTTCTTCACTTACCGGCCTCCTCCATGTTCATACGGCATAATGCTTTTAATTCGTGTACAGTCTTAAGCAATGAATAAAAATAAATTATAATCAGCTAATAAGAAAAAATTGGCAAATTAAAGTAATTAATTTTAGAAGTAAATCTGCAGTCCTTATCGGTGATTATTACGATCCCTCCAATTATATCGACTAGAGCGCCACTGCTGTCCTCAACGACCCTACTAAATGACTACTGTCTCGGTTACTAGCCACGCGGTAAATGAAAAGCAAAAATGTTGGAAAATGCAACAATCTGCTTTATTCTAGGAGTGAGAGTATAGCTAGGATTACGAATTCCGACGGTTCACCAGGACCACCAGAGTTTTGTCTGCAAGAAAACAATGCTAGATTTGCAGCGCTGCAATAGACGTGTCGGAATTAGATCAATTCTAATTTTAAGATAGAATTATGCAAATCTATGCACAAAGTGACTCTTATGTAAATGGTGTTTGTGTATATATATCCACTCAAATTTGAAGTATAAAAGCAGTTATTGCTACTTACGGATTAATTCCGGAATCTGGGCACACAATATGATTCTGATGGTAGTTCGTTTCAAGCTAACTGCTTCTTTTAGCTTAAACTGTGTTCTTGAAGGACCTAACTAATATTAGTCTTACAAGTCATTCCGAGGAGAGTGCCACAAACGAGGCCACAAAGTCAAGAATGGTAAACAGTTAGTATTAGTGAAATTAAATAGCTTGGTTGGATAGAATAAACGTGAGAAAATCGGTATAACCTCAAGCGTTTGTAGAGCGTTGAATGAAACTAACAGTATAAAATGTAGCCTATTCTACGATATAATTACGCAGCACAATAATTAAAACCAGTAAAAGGAATCACGTTAAATTTGATTTCACTCAACGAGCATTAAGCTTCACAAAAGGGCTGATATGATGCATGGAAATAATGGAGACGGAAGACCATGACCAGATGACAGAAGACAGAGCAGCGATGAAGCAGAAAAGTGGAATCCACTCACGTTGTGGTGTAGATGCAAGGTACGCCATCTACCATTCAAATTTGATGCTCATTAAACACAATTAAAACGTAGCCCCCGACATTTTCCATCATTCTCGCTCGAAATCCCATGGATGCACTCGTGTGTTTGTGTACTATCGTGAATTTTCCAAAAGAATTACCATAGCAACCATTCCGTTTCAGTTACAATTTTTTATATTATTTATTGAGAGGCGAGTAAACCCCCTGTAAATTTTCAACTTTTTTAACTGTTTTTAAGCATAATAAAAATTATTATTTTGTGGAAGCTCTGAGATTTGAGAATATATAATCAATTATTGTTTGAAAGAATCAAGCCATATCATGTCGCTATTTTTGCCCAGTAGAAAATGATGTTCCTCCGCCAAGCTTTCTGCAGGAGACATTGAATGTGGAAATAACGACTGAACATAGAATGTTGAATAACGCAGATGGTAGAGCAATACTAATTAGATATGGCGTATTTTCACAGAATGATGACAGTTTATGGCTGATCTATCTGTCAAACGTTGGTCTCAGTCATTAGCCTCGGAATTGTTTCTAATTTGAGTAGGATGCACAGGATGTAATGTCCATTAATGCAATTTGGTTACTGAAAGCGGTACACGAGACGTTCTATGATGTATGTTTGGCATAATCATCGAACTTTTTATTAAAAATTAGTGCGTAGACTAAACCGTCAAACAGAGTATAAAACAAAATCATTGATACAAACCATCACAACCCCCTAAATAAGCGAATAGCATTGGATATAACATCTCCCATGTATGAATTGATCGATTCATAATAGACTTATTTACATAGATCTGTGACGTGCAGGGTTGCGGAGCGGGTACGGGGTAACTCGTATCCATTTACACAACTCATACACTATGTTTCATGGAATATGCATCTACAGTCCGCATGGTTGTTCCTAAAGAACATTGTATTGAAATCCGGCGAATCGATTTTATAAATATTTCGTTTTCTAAACAATGACTAAAAGCTTAAAAACATAAATTCACGTACAATTATGTACATGGTCGCGTACTTGCGTAAAAAATAATAACAGTAATAGATAATTATTTAACTTATGTAACCACCCAACAGTTTGTTGTTAGTAACAGATGTATAAATCGGATCGAGATTCTAGGCGATTATCTTTCTAAGGAACAAGTTAACATACTAGTAGTCATCTACCCATGAAAAGAGTATGTTAGTATATACCGTTCGTCTAGTTCTATAAATTTGATCACACCACAGACGACAACATCAAAAGTCATATTCCTTATCTGCAAATTTCTTTATGGTATATAGGGTTTAATTGTTATTGATTTTTACACTGGATTTTGTAAATAGTTTTAAATTGGCCAGCCACATTAAAATCCATTATATGCTCTCATAAATGCATCATATAACGTTTAACAGGAATCAAGCTGGCTGTGACATCTGCATTAGTATCGTTCATTCTAAGCTTCTCATACAATATTTAAAACGACAAGCTATACTCCGGAGTGAAATCCGGCAAGAGGTCTTCACTATCTCTCATTATTCAGAACGACGCATACAAGTTTTCTCGATAATGGGTAGCAAATAGCAACAGGACTTGCAAATAACATCCAGATATTCAGTTAAGTTACAGAAATACACCGGTTACCACAAATGTTTCAGTAATGCATCATGTACTTTAAATATTTATCACTGTAGGTTTTACGTGGGTATAAGTACGTTTAGGCTGCGGTTTGGGAAATAGGTAATTCATGAGGAAATACTTCCTTAACAATCATAGCGATAAGGGTCATCTATTTGCATTCATGCGAATATATTTTGTCTTAAGTCTAACATAGTTATCACAGAGATAGAAATTACTCACATTCGTCATAATTTTAACACCATTGAAATTCAGATTCGCTTCTCTTATACAACACGTAAGGTACCTTTTTAATTGCGGTGGTTAACCCTACATGCGCTACAAAGCAATCTTCCGCCAAAATATGCTACACACAAAACCCTTGTGAGAACGCTTTCATTGTTTAATCACTCATCTGCCAACGAGCGCCTTGAATCCAGTAAGAGATTGATTAATTTACTGCACCGCACCCCTTCATTTCCATTGTTAAAAACCGCTAATTCATTACAATGAGGAAGGTGGAACATCATCCTCGCAACCATTTACAAAGCAGCTGAATAAAAGTTGTAGTATTCATAGAGCCTAGCTGATCGCACAATTTCATTCGGTGAGTCTCTTGAGTGAATATTTTATTTTAACCACGGTCTATACTTTCTAGATTACCACTAAACCCGGCGCTCCGCACAGGGTGAGCGTCTAACAGTAATTCACAGAGGGGAGGGATTCAATTGAGCAGCTGTGGCATAAATAAATTTTAACCCGTACATGTATTTGACAATATTGCAAATTATAAATATTCACTCAACTACTCTTTTCGCTCAGCGATCTGGGTTAAAGTTTCCAACCTTCCTTTGCTACACCTGTTGACGGATACTTGTACTAATTAAACATTTTCAGCTTAACACCATAGCAAACTGACTGGTATTATCTGTGCCATATTTAGATTGTAGTTTCAATAGTTGTATTTTCAGCTTCAATATCAATCCAACGAAAAACCTCATGTGGTTCTTGTTCAAAACTACAAGGCTATATCTCGAAGGTTAAAAGGAAATGGTTGCGAGGAAGTTCAAAGTCATGACCTTCGGAAAGTAACTGTCAAAAGACAACAAGTTATGTTCTAAATAGTACCGGAGCTAACAACAAATCTTGTCCTGAATGGAGGTACGGCTACGAAAAGCGTATCGAAAAATGAAGTCGTCCCAGATAATATCAATAAAGAGCCTACAATAGATTTAACCCCACTTAAAAGGATTTTTTATCCCATCTACAACACTTATTAAGAAAAGACAACGAAAAATGGACAGAATGCGTTTTCTTGCGATTGTTTCGTTGAGGATACACACCGTATATAATTCCGGAACGAATGTGTGCACCCTAAATTAATAGTATTTTTAACCTCTAATACACGACTTGCATGGCCAGGGTCACCGCCAGCGACACAAGTTCTGAAAGAATCTTCGGATGAAGTGATGACATGATCTAATCATGGATGGACATAGCGTTACGAAAGCAGGATTCTCAATATCTATGATTTGACGCTGTTGGTTATTGTTGATCCGTGGAATAGCCCACAAGTCACCCTCATCCTCATCGTAAGACCTACCCACCCTTGAATAGGTTGACAATACCGGTTGACGCGTACCTAGGTGGTTGACCCTGGCCGTTTCTCAGTCCCATTGGTTTTCTTTCACCATATGAGCCAATTCAATGATGTATTTCCCCTCTTTGTACTTTTGACTAGATTCAAAGGCATGTTCCTGGACAAGGGCAAGAATAAATGAAGATCAATAGTCTAAACATATCCTCCACACATCCAGACAGCAATACCAGTATCAACACAATTAAAAATAATCCCTTACATATTTCCATCCCAGAGTTGTACGGCAGCATTCACAGTAAATATCTGCAACAGCATGAAGTCCAGTTAGGAGAACGCGTTCCTCAGCTGGTCCGCACCCAACGTTAACCCTGTGTCCAAGCAAATCCCATGAGCATCGTACAAGGTTATTTATATACTCCAACAATATTATTGTCAACAACGCGTATCAGCACCATCTCAGCCAAGTCATAAATAGCAAAAGGGTCGATTGTCCCTGTAGACCTAATAAATATTGTTGTTCTCAAAACTAAGTGAAACCTTCAACTTACACAGAATTAAAAAGGTAGGCTCTTCCTTGGCTCCCTTGAAATGACTGCAAGAAGAAGAATAAATAACATTTACGGTCAAGTTCAAGGATTCCCCCAAAAGTATATGACTCTTACAAAAGGTACACAATACAAGAGAAATAAAGCTTTGTTTTGCTTCACGAATTGCATTTTCTCCAAATTACTTCACATGTGCAGTTAAAGGGTTGGCTGGCTTAGCTCAAATTAGTGAATTACCTTAGAAATGAGTTCATCATGATTGGCTAGATGAGCTCTACAATGGACACAAGAGTAAAAGCGATGGCAGTTAGCCAAGTATGCTTGAAATGTTTTCACCATTGCACCGGAACTAGTGTAGGGCTCACCCGTTGAAGGGTGTTGATAATGACCGACGGCCGCCAGCGCTGGAACAAAGAAAGACAAATCTCTAGTTTATAAAACACTTGTCACTCTCCCCTTCCTCTATTCTACATATCTCCCGAATAACAGCTTAGCAAGAAAACAAAGGACACTTAAATAACCTTCCAAGGCGAGTGCTTGGATTGGAAACAATTCTACGTACGATCAGCCATAAACTAAAACAAAGGCTAATTATCCGATATAGTACTTAAGACCTTACATACGCGCATACAGGGAAGCTGTGATAGACAATCTTAAATATTCATCTTACCTTAAATTTGCACTGGTCTTTGCCAGTGCTTCGGGCGATACTTTTAGGGATGACCTCTACTTGAGATGACAGAAATCCCGTATCCACCAATCCCTCCCACCAGTACTAGATCCTTATTTCTTTCACTCCCACACTCAAATCACAATTAACAACCCTCGATCACAGAACCTTCCCAAGTCCCAACCAACTAATCTTGGCCCCGCTGTCATTTACTTTTCTCACTTCCGATTATTTGCTCACATTTAAAAAATTCACGATGGACCTCCTCCCGCTAACCTTTGTAAATCTTGACAACCCGATTAGAGTTCGTCCTCGACACTTTTCACAACCCCAGTCCCAATATACAAGGTTACACAACTAAAATCAAGGACCCCAGGTCAAAACACATGGCAAGTATCCCTGAAGAATGGAAAGTTTTCCGTAATAACTGTAAATTCGGGAGTCTTCAGACCCGAATATGAAGAGATGATGAAAACGCTGAAAGGGAGAAGCGTACTGAGTTGTTGTCAAGCAAGTGGAGACAGGAAGCGTTGTTGTTGTAAAACGGATGGGGAAACTAACTCATCCTCATCCACCTTGAACAGTACTTTCCTCCAAGATTTTAGGTCACTGCTCTTTGAAATGATGGTTTGACGGGCAGGAAGTAAAGTGAGAAGGGAGGTGATGATGATAGTAGGGTTTATAATAAACTCGGACCAAGGGGGAATAATACTGTTTGCTTTTACTGTAACAATAGGTATGACGAGGAAGCCGGAGGAGGATATATCACCACAAGTTCTCCGAGTCTGCAGATTTGAGATAACAATTAAGCATATAATTATAAAGATCCTCCTTTCAACAGTCAA
This sequence comes from Sminthurides aquaticus, assembly GCA_906901655.1. NCBI lineage: Eukaryota > Metazoa > Arthropoda > Collembola > Symphypleona > Sminthurididae > Sminthurides > Sminthurides aquaticus. The sequence goes on from CAJQTT010000001.1 coordinate 5,056,532, forward strand.
TCCACATGAGACATGAGAGATAAGGTAGAGACAGAGGGGAAGTATATTATTACACTGGAGCATGCAGTTTATAAGAGCAATAATAATAATAACAACAACAACAACACCAGCAAAAGTCAAGTGAATGTCGTCAAGTATAAGGCAAGTCAATTAGGAATAAGATGAAGCTTTACTTTTAAAGAATACGATTGGTTAGGGATGTATATGTGTGTGCTCTCCTTTGTATTTAACAAAACTCCCGTTAGAACCACTTGCACATATCTTCTTTTTCGTCTTCTTCGTCTCCTCTCTTCTTCCCTGGATCTTGTCTTTTAGCTGATTTAAGCGTGTTAGCAGTATTACAATAGTTAATAATGCACAAGTGTATGAGAACAAGTGTATAATATTTTACATGTGGTGCAAGATTAAACTCGTTCCTCAACCCCTCCATCCACTGACAACCTTTGCACTTGCAAAATTTGAGTGGGGAAACACTTGTTGTAATGATTTTCAATGATTCTTTCTTGATTTCATCCCGAACTTTGCGAATTTTCTTGGTTTAAGACGGAGGAATTTGTGTGAATTCTACACTATTATTATGTTTTATATAAAATCACAATTTATCTCCTCTCACTTGCTCTCTCCCTCTTGCTCTTCTTTTATTTTCATCCTTCCTCCTCAATTCAATCCACTCCACTGACTCTCCTCCACGGGACAAGGAAGAAGAAGATGTGTGGGGAATGTGGATGGCGAGAAGTGCTCTTATGCTACGCTATCGTACATTTCCTCACTCACTCTTGTAACTTCTTCCTTCGACTACCCTGTACACATAATAGTGGATAATACACAGAGGGAGAGGGCACATTGAAAAAGATATTTCGCATCTCATCCCACTCTCGCTCTTTTCCCCATTCCTTCCTACTTCCCTATTTCCCTATCCCTTTAGCATGGGTCCCACAGTGGAGGTTAGTGTACTTTTCTCTCTCCCCATAAGTTTGCACCTCTTCCCTCGCACAATTCCTATATATACGCCTATATGGACGGAGGGACGGAGGAGCAGGGTAACACATTTAGCTGTAGGTCTGTGTTCAGCCTATGCCTTTCGCCTACAGGCTGGCGCATATGGGATGAAGGGGGAAAAGACAACAGAGCGAGACTTGGGGACGAGGTGAGGTGAATTTCAGAGAGAGGCTCTTTCTCCTCCCCGTCCATGCTTGAATCATATGTCTACAGGGAGGGAGGAGAATGTAAATAAATGTTTCTCACAGAGCTATGAGCCAAAGGAGGGTTTTAAGCGGAGTTGAGCAGCTGATGCGCGAGTTGATTCCACTCCTATGACCTCCGCCGTTACGGCATACGCTTTTCAATCCCCACCCTCCCTAGGAAACAAAGACTTCATCTTTCGCATACAATCATTCCTCGCCTCTGTAAAATATACCGCTGCTCACACTGGCTTCAATCACTTTGTAACAGCAGCAATTACATATACATTTTGCGCGCAACTTCTCTCGGATTTCGCTGCTTCTAACACTGTAATCACATTGACGCTTTCACCCCGCGTCTCTACCTTTCCGCTGATTTTAATAATAATTGTCAGGGTTGACTCTATCCACCAGGACCTGGTTTAAACGTAATTCTTTTGTGTTGTAGATTTAAAGCGATTTGGATGGCTGTGTAATACCAGAAACGCTTTGCATGCGGAACTGTACAAAGTGCTCTCAAGATATTGCACATTCATAGCGTTCTCGTATTCTACAAGCGCGGCGCCTCGCGCTTTTTACAGAAAGCATGATAGTATTACACGTACTACCATAGCAATCAAAACTCTCTTCCCATGAGGTTTCTAGCAGAGTCTGGGCATAATGAGCTCCAAGACGCTCGCAAACTTGCATACTACATCTCAACAGAGTGAAGAGAAGCCCGCTCAAATGGATGTGTGATAGAGGTGATATGAGAAGGCTAAAATTGCATGGAGTGTTAGCTTGGACTGATTATGTTTGTGCGTGGCGTAGGAGAGCGTAAAGTAGCTTTTGTGGCTGAAGCGTCTACGTACTTATGAGGCTTTGTTATTGTCTGATCTTGCCTCGTTGAGCGGTGGGAAGAGAGTTGAGGCACGGATGCAAACTGCGCAGCGTGGGGATTTTTCGCGCAAATTCCTAAGACGTAGCAAATAGAAAGTTGGATTAGGGTTAGAATTAAAATGTGGCTCTCTCTAAGGCTGCTTTGGCGTGAGGCTGGGTGGAAGCGTTTCCAGGAGGTGCTGGAGTTTTGCATATGTTTTAGAAGCGAGACGACAGCGCTGGTGGGGAGACATAGGACGCAAGGTGGGAATTCAGAATGGGAAGAATACATTTACTGTTCCTTTTTAATGCGTATTATGCTGGATCGAGGATTATGGGTCTTGAGTCTTGTGCTGGTTGTTTGAAGATAGAAAATGGGAAATAACGTTGCTGGCCGACTGGAACTGGATGAGCGAGAACTATGAGCTCTTGGGCTTTGGTTTTCCAAAGCAGGGAGAATGGGAGAGAGGAGGGAGAGAGAAGGAAAAGAGTTTGTGAAAGACGCAATTCCGAAGTGGTCATACACACACACAACCTTGTTGGAAAACAGAGGAGGAAGTGGTGTATGAAGAGAAATAGAAGTGGAGAAGACCAGGATGGAGGCTGTATATATAGTGAAACAAGATTTGCGAGAGTTTGCAAAAAGAGAAGAGAGCGGAGACCGGGAAGGGACGGAGAGAAAGTTGTTCATCTTCAATCCGTGCTTCTTGTGCTTACCATTTACCAAGCTGGAACGTAAAATGCCTGGATGGAGAGGGTGTGGATGGAGAAAGCCAAAAGCAGGGTAGAGAAAATGTAGAAATGTGTTCCGCCAACAAGTAAACCGGGATTCTTGTAGCACACTCAGGGCCGACAAAGATAATTAGAATTGGGAGTAATGGAGCGTTCAGTTTGGAAATGCATAGAAACAAGCTGACTGCTCTAGACTTAATAGTGAAAGTTGGAGAAAGCTGAAACAATTATCCCGCATTCCTATACTACGGATTTCATCACTGTTTTTCAATTGGGCGGTGAAATTGATATTCGATCTAACTGATTGGACCGAGTAAGAGCAAGCTAGAGTTTGCTGTATGGTCGTCCCTGGTTGAGATAATGTGAATTATGTTGGTGACTGGTGACTACCATCATGCATGGAGAGGATACGGCAGCTTGATTCAGGATAGTTTCACAGAAATAAATGCAAGTTTGGATGGAATATGCTCTGTTTCTTTCCAAGGCTAAGGAAGAGAGAAAGTTGGAGAAAGTGAGGTAGGACTTGGGAAGGAGTAAGAAAATGTGTGCATAATATTTGTCCGGGCATTTTGGCCGGATAGATTGCGGGTGACTTCGGGAGAGCTGGAGTGAAAGCAGAGTGAATTGTCCAATACAAATCCACAAGCTTCCTTCCTTCTGCTGGGTAGCTCACTATTATTGCAATGATTTCATACGGCCGGGATAAAGAGAGTCTTCCAGGTTGGGAGTTGGGATTCTCGGAATGCAATAGTGCAATGCAAGTTAGTTTACAAGTTAGTAGAAGCGTACATAATGATAAGAGTTCTCGCGGCAGGGTACGCACGACTAGCTCTTTGCTTAGGTTACTCGATTACAGGTCTCTCCACACGAAGCTGGTTTGGTTTGCAAGGTCAAAGAAAGCTGGGGAAAGTTATAGAAGGAGCATGGGTGTTTCAAGTGCAAAAGGACACTGGTGGGATTATATCGGTTTTTATATTTCTTGTTACAGCTTTATATACTCCTCTAGCCAGGCTGAGCTAGGCAGAACCATCGGGTGGGTTAAACGGGCAGTGGGACTGGAGGAGAAAGCATGTCTGCTACAAGACCTCCCATCCCCTAAATGAAAAGAGAGAGGGAGAAAGCTATACAAAACCTATATTTAAAGGCAAGTATGAAAGGATGGGGGTAGAGTGAGTTTGCTGAGCAAAGTTGATGGGAATTTGGGAGGGGATGGAGAAAGAAATAATAGGAAATCATAAAGCTTGGCCAATTTCCTTTCCTGCTAGTAAATTTTGATGCTTATGTAGCGGGAGAAAGTGTGAAGAGAAGAAGCCCGGGAATGAAACAATTTAAAAGAGTCATACATAGATGGGAAAGTTTCCGGCCATCCTTTTTTCTCCCACCGGCTTTGTGAAAGGTTTGAAAATATAATTTTTGAAATGTCTCACAGACAGACAGAGATGAGGTTGTTAGTCGCTTCGCTTCCCTCCCGATTCCTACTCTTTCTCAATTATTCCGCCTAGAGGAAACAATGACGAAACTATACACGGATTCATTTACTTGACTCATTCTCACACTATCTTCTTCCTACTTACTGGCACCGGCAAGCACTCTAAAGAACCTAGTTTTTGGCATTCAAAACATTTGCGGAGATAAACTAAGGTAGCTCCTTTATAGGGATACGGCTACTACATGCTTCATCCATCTGGCAAGAAAAGGAGAAAGGAGAGCAAATGAGCTGGAAGCCCCTACCACTTACGACATACATATGCGGGAAGGAATGAAAAGAAGAGTGTTGGTTGGGGGGGGGAGGAAGAATGTTGGGTGAAAAGTAATCTTTCAAAAATAATTAACCGTCTCCTTTCTCCCCTTAAAACTACTTTGTTATTCGGGGAAGAGGACATATATTTATTACAGGCAACTCTGCAAGAGCAAGTTTTTTGTAAGAGTTTTACAATTCCCACAGTATTTGTACTGCCTACACACTCCAGTTCAAATCTTTCTCGGAGAAAAAGCTGGAAGGAATGCGGGTAGGGAGAGGGAGCAAATGTACATTATGCTTGTTGTGCTTTCTCCGGCGTGGTTTGGGATTAATATGGCTTATTTTGTTTTTAATGAATGTGGGTACTGGCATGATGGATTCCCGTGGCCATAACGAATATGATGGTAAGCTGAGTGGTAGGGGAATAATAAATACGAAGAAGAAGATGATACTTGTGTTGGCTGGAGAAAAGTTAATACTCCTGGATCTATATGCACGGAGAAAGTGAAGCGATTGAATGAGAGATAGGGAAATGTATACAGAGGAAACAAAAGGAAAAAATCCTGAAGCTCATGTCCTTTCTTCTTGCATTTAATCCCACCGTCTTGCCAAGCTAATAGAGAGTTTTAAGGATGTAGGATAGGGGAATTGAAATACGGAGAAGCCCTTGTTAAAAGTGTGTCAAAAAAGGATGGGAGTTTCTAGGCTATCGATTAGTAATTTCCTCAAGTCCCACCACCAACCGTCCCCATCCGCCCTTCCTAACATTGTTTCCCCAGCCAAGATCCTCTCTTTCTCCACCTACATGCATATCTGCACACGCATCCTCTCCGCAATAATGTCCTCTCCAATTGACGACTGCACAGAGGAAGGGAAGCAAGCTGAAGTAAAAGCTCCACCGGGGGGGGGGGGTACACTGCAACGGTGGCATGGCCAGGGCTACTACTAGGACAACGTTGAACGAAGAAGGGGTGGCTAACAATAATACATACTTACTATAGGACAACATCACCAACTGTCTCCACATTTCTTCCTCCACTGGGCTCAAGTTTCTTAGAACTATCTTCCGTGTCAGCTCTTGCTTTTCTGTTTCACCATTTATTTTCCCTCTCCTCGCCCTCGCTCTGTCCTCTTGCTTTCTCCAGCCAGCGTTCACCTTTTCTCCTCTTGGCTCTCCTCCAACTACTTTTACCTCCGGTTCCCCACAAATCCACCTCGTCCCAAAGGAAAGAAACAAGCTTTGGAAGGGCGTCCCACTCCACTTGTACGTCTTCCGTCTCCTCATCCCCACACCTGTCTTCCAAATGGACGTGACATAAGAAAAGAAGCATATGTAGCGAGATTGCTTGCTTGCTTTTCCTTCTTTAGTCATTGTCCGACCCTTTCAACTCCACATCCACCCGTATCTTCCCGTCAATTTCTCAATACCGTTGCAGAATCAAAATCAGGGAGCCACTCCAACATACTTACGTCCTTAGCTACATACATACGTTGATCATTTCCGTTGTTATCAATCCCGTCACGCTCCGACTCTATGCGGAGTGAACACGGGCTTTTCCATATTCCTAATGGATTATATAGCCTGTTTTTATTACCAGCCTTAGCCAAGAATGATTAAAGTTGGGTGGGGGAGGGGACTCTTGAGTTTCTCTTCTGGTTTCTCCCTTTCTCCTCCCAAATCTATTCTAGGCAAATTCAAGAGCTCCAGTTTTTACCCTCGTTTATATTCAGTCCCGCTTATGCGTAGATGCAGATGTACATGTTCAACTCATTCAAACCTTCACTCTTCCCTCCTCGTCTTCACAATCAATCATTGTGAGAAATATAATCAAAAACCCAATTTCGTGTGCATATACAGTCCCATTGAACGTCTAAAATAATTAGCTAACAGTAGCCAAGTGCCAGAATTCTTCCATATTATTTTCCCATCTTTCACTTGAACAATTCCCGGCACGCACTCTCTCCTTACATACAGATCTCCTAAAGTAGCTCAATCACCCATCGAATAAGACTTGATGTGGGATTTGAAATGTAGTTGCTTCCACTAAATGGATATTTTCTGGGAGAATTTACTGTTTATTTCCTTTTTATACTTGTTCCAAACACCTGCGTATGTTTCCACGTCAGGTGGCGCCAGTAATAAGCGTAAAAATAATGGTTAGCTTTTTGGAGATGGCATTTCCTTCTGCATAATCTCTTTTCGATGCCTTCTTCAATGTGGCAGAGTGAGTGAGATGGTTAGATTTGCGGATTTTTGATCCCAAGGATTTTTGGTCCCAAGGATTTTTGATCCCAGGATTATTGATCCCAGGATTTTTGATCCCAGGACTTTTCATCCCATGTTTTTGCAGACAAAAATAATGCGATGTACCTTTAGTCAGTTATTACTAGTGCTTGGACTTGATAAAAATCTTTCTGCTTGCCTCCTTCATAATGAGGATCTCCAATTGAGATGCACGAACAAGCAGAATTCCAAGAAAATGTAGAGTTTGGATACCACTGTTTGAGGTGGAAAACCACTGTCAGGAGGATCTGCGTGGGTTTAAACGCTCCTGAGACTATTTGTAGCCAGAGTAAAAGAAAGCGTTCCAGCTCTGGTGCAGTAAGCGACAGAGTACTGCGTTGTTGGTAATTAGTAATTGGAATTAACATTTGTAATTTTATTCCTGCTCTCTAAATGCTGTTGATTAAAAAAACGTAAAGCCTACTAGCACTTGTTTTCTGAATCATACATCGCATTATTTTTGTCTGCAAGAACATGGGACCAAAAATCCTTGGGACCAAAAATCCTTGGGATCAAAAGTCCGTTTTTCGTGAAAAGCTATAATCGGCTACTTAAGCCAAGTATAGTGGACTACGTGGATGGCGTACAGATTACAAGGATAGGAATGAGGAAAAGGAGGTGATAAAAAGTATTATTTCATGCTCCGCAGACTTTGATTTTGCAACGGAGTTGTTATTAAAAGAGTAAGCACAGTACTCGAGGATGTAGGGCCCCAAAGTTTTTCCATTAAATCACATGTATTTACCTCTGTACGGACAGAATGTTATGGCTAAAATCTTTGCTGACTCCAAGTGTCTGATAGAAACTTAACTTGCTGGCGACTCACTTTCATGTACTATTTCTTTATCTTCATTCTTGCTTTGCTGACAAAGCATTAGTTTTTATCACCAAGTCCGGCCGTATATATACAGGGAAGGGAATAAAGGACTAAGTACTCGTCCTCATGTTTCTAAAAACCTAGAGAATAAAAATCGTACATTATACATATGTATATTCTCAGTACTTTAGCAAATATCCTATGCAAAAGGAGGGGTAAAAACCTTAGATTTATGTAATAACAAGTAAGTATCTTTGTACTTTTTTCCTCAAGTTTTTTTCGCCCGTGGATAAGAATGTATGTCTTTTGAAAGGAAGGGAACGCTATGGTTAATGTGCTAATACTATCTGTATACCTAGTACATACACGGTCGCTTTCCTATCTGAACTTTTTCAACGCTTGAAGTTACCATCAGTGGCTTTTTCGTGGGATTGGTAAGTGAAAAAGCGTAGAGTTTTTAGGAATTAAAAAAATTAAAAAATTCTTTAACTCCGCCGCCGCCTCCCTCTCTCTTAAGTAACTTGCTTTTTCTGACATGAGCGATAGAAGCGGATGTTATGTTGCAATTTTTCGCCAGGGTATTTTTACATATATACATTAGGGATGGTGCATGTCTAATGGCGTAATGGCTGGGATGCTGTAATGTATACACGGGAATGAAAGTTGGGTTGAGGTTGGGCTGGGCGCTGCTTGAGTAGACTATAGAATGATGGAAAGGACGAGATTGGAAGGACGAGGGTGTAAATTTTGGATTTTTTGCCATGCTTGTTTCTAAATCCTCGAAGGGTAGCAAGCATAGTAACGGATCAAGTCATACAAAGATATATGTAGATTTGGGGCGGGGGCGGGAGGGTTGGTGGGAGTGGGTCGGAAGGGAAGAAGAAGCAAGTTTGCAGATAGATTTTTTGCGGTATATATTTTTAGCGTACTTGGTTGCTTGGCGGGTTAGAAAGGAGCTTTTCAATTCATTTCACACACTGTACTCTCATAGCACTCGACTGCGACATGAAAAAATATACTTTAGAGAATCCCGTAAAAAATATTTATGGAGCAGCGCTATGATAGCGACGCTATCCATTCCTCAGCTGTATTTTTCTTCAGAACATCATCATTTCCCTATATCCGTCCGTCCCTTTCCATCTTTACCCCATTAAGTCACATATATGAATAGGTTGAAGACAGAAATGTGGATTTATGTAAGAGCGTATCATTTATTTCGTGGCGGTGAATGATCAAAATACGAAGGAAGCATAAGCTATAAGAAAATATCGACTCTCCGACAGACGAATGTTTGAAATGAATCGGATAAGAGGGGGGTGGGGAAGGAGATATGATGCGAGAATTAAAACCACACAAAGACAACTAACCTACAGCCTATGCTAAACACACGTGTAATACATTGAAAAACTGGAAAAGTTTATCATATTTACTTACGCCTTTCCTGTTTCGCCATGACGAATTCCTCCTTGTATTGAATTAATCAATACAAGGAGGAAAGATACCTATTTTAGAATCAAATCCTTCGTGTGAATTTCCTCTTTTTCTATTCCTGCTGATCTCCTGTGCTATGTTGTAATATTTATTCTTTATAAAAAAACTCATCAGTTTCTTTGTTTCCCGAGGATGGATGAGCAAATCCGAAGCCACACAACTCCAAAGCGGTTTATAGATGGACCGTTCACGGCTTTGAATTTGCCCACCCTTGTTTGGTAGTACTCTCTCCACCGTTTGCTATGGATTCAAAACTTTTCCTAATTCCATTTCCCTTTCTCCGTGACCAGAGTTTAAATTTAAAGATTACTAAAAGTTTATTCTAGATACGTTTTTTACCCTCTCAACGCTGCTTTATCTTTAACGTGATTCTCTCGTCTCATGTTGCCTCCATCCTCTAGGACAGAATTGTACAGGGGAAGAGTGTGACTGGTGAGCTTGATGGCGGCATGAAGTGGTCATAACCAAATAACCACGTGGGAGACATGTATGTGTTGAAACTAAAGTAAGCGAGTCTTTTGTCTTTCTCAAAAGGATGAATGAATTGATAAAGGAGAATTCAAAAATCCAAGGACAGTGAAGAAACAAGGGAAAGGGAATTGAAATGAACAAGGAATCCTTTCTCAGCTCAACATGACACCCGCAGTCCTCCCGTATAATTCAATGCAGCTTGTGGGAAAAGGAGTATGAGACTGGAGCAAACCTTACTGTAACCAAAGTCTATCTCAAAAATATATAATATGCAACCATAGGAAGAGGATAGCAAGGAAACTGATGGATAAGAAAGGAAAAACTGCGTATAGTTGTGCAGTCGTCCAGCTCTTCCAGCCTTTGTGAACGAAATACATTTTTTTTGCGAATAGCAGTGTGTTTTGCAACTAACAAGAGCGCACTAATAATAACAGAGCTCCTGGCTTTATTATAGTCGAGATTCTTACGTGTAGATAAATACACACAGGGATAATGCGTTCCAGAATCTAGATGAAGAGGGGTGTGGAATAGAGCGTTTGATTTTTACTCGAATCAGCTCCAGCTGCCTGGACAAGGTGTGTGGGATTATACGTAAAATACGGTGATAAGAAGACTATCTCCGCAGGGGATTCTGGAAGAAATGTCGTCCCGGTGGCTGGCGGGCTGGCTGGCTGGCATACGACATTCTGTAACTACGGCAAGGGGCAGGATATTATGGATAATTGAATTTGAAACAAAATACGCACTTGGTGGGTGAGATTTAGTAAAGACGAAGAAACACAAGTCAGCAGCTGGAGATGAAGCTGTTTTGAAGAGCGTACGCGCCCATATGACCTCAGTCCTCCAGATATTTCCCAGAGTAAGTCGATGGAAATGCGTAGATTCTACTGTTATTTTTTATACGAAATCTAAAGATTAATTCCTCGTAGATCTTTGTTACATTTTCTGCAAAAGAATACTAAATGCTAAAAATAATTCGAAGCGCCCTCTACTTTCGGATTTGGCCAAACCAAAGCCAATTCTACGCACTTGTAGGAACGGTGGGGGTAGCGGCACAAGTTTTCTTCAGATCTCTTCCCACCTTGATTTCAAAAGCCATTTGCTCTTTGGCCAGGGAGCTACAGGAATAGTAGCATATTTCCAAATCCATTTACCATCAACCCCACCCCTCCTCCTATTCCGGTCCAATATCCACCCGTTCAGGAAGTTTGCTGTTGGGGGGGGAGCCAAACATAGACATTTGAGAAGGAATCTCCCTGGGCTGTGATAATCTCCAATTTCATCCCATGTAAGCCAGCTACCGATAATCGCCTGTATATGCTTACGCTTACCTGCTCTACTCCGGTCATCAAGATGAAACTACGACCTGCTAGACCTCAAATGGAGAAGAGGCAAATATGGAATTCAATATGTAAAGAATGATATAAGGACATGCAAACCTTGAGGAGCTTGTAATGTATAGAATATGTATTCTTCCTCCTAATAATCCTACTTCCCAACCAGTAACCTCCATGTAGCCAGCTGTACATTGGGGAAGGAAGATGTATAAGATGCAAGAAAGAAAATAAACAGAATAGCAAGGAAAGTGGATTCAAGTTGCAGCCATGATTTGCACGTAATGTGTGTGGCGAAATAAGATAAGAGTAAGACATTGCTTTGCGAAAAGACTGTTTTCCACAAACAAGGAGAAGACGAGGATAAGAGACTCAGCAATACTTAGACCATTATCGATGATCCATCCCGTCTCCCTCTAACGTTACATCCACCGTTACATCCACCGTTAGCGGAATGAAAGACGAAATAGGCAAACAAGATTAGAGAAAGCGAGGATGTTTGCGTGGGAAGTCGGGAAGTGAGGATAGTAGATAGGGATAGAAGAAGAGAGCCATAAACCAAGAGATGAGCCATAAATAACGTTAAGCACACATACAGGGATATAAGTACGGGAAGGGGAGTCACATTAAATTACTTTAGGGGTTGAATTGCGGAAATACTTACCAAGTGTCAACGACGTTCAAGTCCCCTCCCAGCTTTGATTCCATCTTTGCCATTGTTTCATATTAAAAGATTCTGGATTTGCGAATCCCCACCCTCACCCTCCACTGTCCGACAATCTCCTCCAAAGGGGATTCATATAGTGTCAAACATAATCTCTCAGGCAGGGGATATCTCTTCTCCAAAACTTCCTTTTTCCGACTCTACATCCATAAGAGTTCCGGAATGCTGACTGAGAGAAGACACTCTTCTTTATCAAGAACGGGAAGAAGTGGGTACAGAGTTCCATCCTACTACGCTCCAGTAGTACTGGACCAACAGGATGAAGAATCTAGGTTGCATCCGCCGGGACGGTGAGGAATATCGGATGTCTCCGGACGGTAGAAATAAATATGAAATCCTTTTGGAATATCCGCTATCCTCTGTATCTGTAATGCACTACACATGTAGAATATTTGGTATTTTTCTCCCTGCTCCATCAATTCTCAAAGTATTCATACAGACTGTAAGCATGTCCTGGAATCCAGTGCTGGAGCTTACCATACTTGTTCTTTTACTCCATACTTTCGCACATGTATCTCTATGCAGCTAGATGAGGAAGCAAGTAAAGAAGAGTAATGAAAATATAATATTATTCGGATGTAGTATGGAAAGACTGAAACTGGTGTACTGGAAAGGAAGTAAAAGTTTGCAATTTAAGTATATCTGAATGAGACGAGTGGAATGGATCTTCTGATGCGTTCTGGACCAGATGATCATCATCATGGATGCAGACATATTCAGAGTATTTCCGAATTTACAAATCTAGCTTTTTGTATGCATCTGTTTTCCTTCCCGTTCAGTTGAGTGAGAAAGAAAGTAATGAGGGACTTGCTCATCTCCTCAAAATGACCTGACATGCTCATCAAATCTCCTTAGGAGTTTAGTATTAAAGTACGAGATGGATGAGATGAAGCTAGCGATGGGAAATGGAGCTTAGGAAATAATAATTTCGCTTCCTCAATCGTGTACATGTACAATACCTTTATACTTTGCTAGTTTTTAGTTACTTATGGGAACATACTGGAAAGTTTCCTTCTCTCACTCACTTAACTCTGGAATGAATCTTTCTTCGTCTACAAAACTTCTTTGCTCAACTATTATGAGCTAACACATATACTTTTGTTTGCAGAAGCATCATAAAGCGACAGAAGGAAGATGATAAAAGCCGGAGAGAGAGAGAGAGAGAGAGAGAAACCAGCATCCAGGATTTGCTCAAACGTTATGTATATAGAAAATTTTCAGAAAGAAACAAGTTGGCAAGTTTAAACTTTCAAAAGGAAGCGAGTGAAGGCAGATAATTATTCCAAGAGTTGGTTAGTTTGTTCCGTACATTCGGTCGAGTCTTATTATATACTCAATGCTCACCCCTTTTCAACTGGAAAACGTTTTTCCACCATTCCATTCAATTGAGTTGCAAATCATGGATGCTTGTGAGAAGAAGTATGCATTGCTTATTTTTTACCCCGATTTTCTGCCCGATGCAATAAAGTTTTGCAATCAAAATGCAAAAATATGAAGCGGGAAAGTAATAATGTGATATCAGTTAGTTAAAAACTATACAGTTTTCTTTAGCTTATAGCCTTCCACATTCGCATTCCCTAAATATTTAAAATTATTTTCAATAGATTAGATAGGCAATTCCAATGACATGAGACAAATTTCTACTACTAACTTACCCAGATTTTCAAATAATCTTTTCTGTGTCATTGTTTTGGTGAGGAGCGATCCACGTGGTATCGGCTAGTGTAATTAGAGTTGGAAGCCTAACATCGCTCTCTTGAAGCATTCAAGTTCCTAGCTGAAACCGTTAACAGGATCAACGACACAGGAGAAGAAGATCAAGAAGGAAGAGAAGTCAGAGTAGGAAAAACGTGGTTTGGGAAGAAGCTAATACCAAATGCGGATGAATTAGTTGCAAAAGTAGCTTCCCACCTTGGAAAAGGCTAAAGGTTGATCTCTCTTCTGGTTAGCTTGACACACAAAGATAGGGTGAGAATGTAATAGGGAGAGAAAGATAGGAAATGAGAACAAGCTCTTGCTAAACCAACATAAGTAAGCTTCCTTCCTTCTTCTTGATCTCAGGCTGAGAGTTGTGAGCAAATGCAAAGGTCTTTAGATGAAATTGCAGAAGAGCGAGAGAAACTTGCTGTAAAAGGGATAAGTGGATTGAGAAGACGGTTTGTGTTGTGCACTGACATCTGTCCCTCTCTTCCTTGTTTGGGATCATGATGAGGGGTTTAGGTTATCAGGGATCGCGTGTGCAGCCTGCCATAAACATGAAGAGGAATCGATCATGACTTGAATCTTTGTTTAAATACCAGCAAGATTCCAAGCGTTTCATAACGAGCTTCCACCAATTACCCAGATTTTCCTTGCCGCAAGAGGTCCCTCCCACTGTTCTGCAGGCAAGGCATAGGAACGGTTCGGTGTTGATTCAATTAGGAATATTATTCTATAAACTTTGACTTGATACATGGACTGACTGAATGGTTTCAAATATTATTTCATAGTACTAAAAGCTAACAAATAATGTTTTTGTATCAGTCAGTTGTAAGGTGATGAGGCTTTTATTTCCGAGGGTGAAGTACAGAGGGGATTAATGATGAACTCTTTGCTTGCTCTCTCATGGCCGTGGGTGTGATGTTTTATTGACGTGATGCTGAACGTGATGCTGCTATAAAGGATTATTATTGTCATGTTAAAAAGCTAACTGTATTTCACCTTCTTGTACACGTGCAACATGATTAGTTAGAGGGTGCAAAAAACCCGAAGAAGGTAGCATGGAAACAAGGGAACAATGAAAAAACGTTTATGCGTCCCTCCATCCAAGCACGACAATACTGGCAATACACTCAACTCTCAGTAGGCAAGCACAAGAAACGTGGGATGATCATCGTCCCCCTCTTTATGTCATAGCAATTGCACTATATTTCTTCCACGCCACTATAATCTTCGGAATGCTTTAACCAGGGTTTGGCCTTTTAGTTGCTTCATGTAGTGTATGTAGGGTTGAGATGGAGACAGCGAGAAGTTTGAGATGCTATCAGTATAATGCTAAATAATTCAGAATTCAGTGTAAACCAATCCATTAAAGAGCAAGAAACTTTATTGTCCTCATTTAAGTTATTGTAAAATTATAGAAATTATATAGTCTGACTATGTACTATAGTAAGCAGGGCCGGAGGACAGGGGCTAGTTGGACAAGAGGTTTATACAAAGGGTTTGACGTGAGCAGAAGCAGATTTCAATCTATCATGTGCGACAAACAACAGTGCATATATGTACGTATTTACGTATTTGTAGTTTATTTTTATCCGAGTTGTAGAAAACATTACAAAAGAAAATTTGCTTCCACCAACTCTTTTTCCTCCCTAAGCTTATCTGGAAACATACTATGCTCTTTACTGACCTATATTAATTGTAATATTGCATGCTTCCATGTAATTTAAGCATGGATTTTACTCCAACATGATAATTCAATCACTCAAACCAGCTCCTTATCCAGCACATGACTCCAGGGCATTCGACATGGAGGGAGGAGGGAGATTGAGAAAAAATTGGAAAAGGGGAAAACTAAAGCTTCGATTATTCGCATAACATGTGAAACTAGTAAAACCTTCACCCCATAAAAAATAAAACGAAACTTTACTACCACAAGATCAATCAAAAAGGGGGCAGAAACTCAACATAACATGCCAAAACCGGTAGAGAAAGTATTCAGAGACTTATTATTCATAAAAGTCACAACTAAAGCAACAATATCGCTTATATGGTATAGAAACGATCGTATCTTTTAAGAGTAAAGTAATAGGATTACAAGAAAATATGTAGATGAGAAATGATGGAGAAAGTTGGACCGTCTCTCATAATGCTTCTGCTTTCTCCGAATCTTTTTTTTGCACTCTTCCTTCGCATACTTGCTATATACCTGTTCCCATCTTCTTATTCCCCATTCTGGAAGAGTGTATGATTGGTTTTCGGGTTTTCTCCCTCCTTACAAATTCCCTCTCATGCCCTGGTGAACTTCGATAGCTTCGAAGAGGGCTTTGAAATTTCCAGCACCGAATCCCTAAGGGGACAAGAAAGAAATTGCGACGCAAATGTTATATCGTCAGAGAAGAAGCCACTTGAACAAACCTATGGATACTGGAGCATATACATATTTCGCTCTTTCTTCTTAGGAGGTGTGTCGGAGCAATGGACGAGAGGTACGGGAAACGCTGGGAGCGTATTGCACTTTGCGAGACAGGAAACCAAACTTATGAGGTATTCCCTGCCCTGCCTTGGATTGGAGCATGAAGAGGAATGTGATGGACTTGACGGGCAGGTTGGAAAACGGGAAGCGGGAGAGAAAAGGTAATGCCCGGGCGGGATCTCTCTCGTTGTTCACAGCCTTCTCCTTCTTGGTGCTACCCTTTGGTGGAGGTAAAATAATAGCCTGGAGAAGACGGTACTTGGGTGGGATATAAGAATGAGTTTCTTATACATGTGCGTTCAGGCACGAAAAGTTTGTCTCTAGTTGTTGGCTGCTACCGTAGCAGCTTCTCCCTACTGGAGCCAAGTTCAATGACTGACTGACTCAATGCCCGGACTGGTTTGGAGGTGCGGGGAGCAACACACTATCACACTACTACCACCTTGATTTAATTACTTGGATAGGGATATTCTATATTTTGCAGACCCATAACCCAGAATAAAGAAGTGCTCCCATCCATCCTCTACAGGTTTGCAGGCTCATAAACATTAATCCGCATTCAAGATACTGCGAATCTACATCATCTGACATCAGGCAGGGATGACAGAGGAGAGATATTGGCAAGGGATGAATGAGGTGGGAGGGGATGGAGCTTACCGAAAAATTGTAGCGTTGAATAACCTCGTAAAAGAGCGTCGGCTTGTCTTGAGTTGGTTGGGTAAAAATTTGTAAAAGATAGCCGTTGTCATCGTAATCCACAAGGATGGAAAGTTCCTGGACGTTTCATATGCATTAACATATTATTAATTTTTGCATATATTTTCAGAGCGCCATAGTCAATATTTGGCAAAGCATATTTGCAAAGTCAAGGAGAAAATATTTGCAAAAAGGCTTTGATACGAGAGCGAAGACGAGACTAAAGCCCCGTCCATACTCATTGTTTTTTCACTTCACACTCATACAAACTTCATACCATCTATGACGCTGCTATGGCAACGGGTATTTATAGTTGTTCTCACCCACTGTAGAATTGCTTAATTTCTTTTTCACAGCCCCGTCATAGTGGCCTTGTGAGTTCTTAGTTGAAGTATAAACGGCTTGCAATGAAATTTTTATTTTCCGTATCTATGACGTTTTTGTGCGTATGAAGTGAAAAATAAAGTATGGACGGGGCTTAAGGACTGACGGATTTTGCAAATATAATTTAGCAAATTCTAGGCAGCGCCTTCAAACACCGCTCCTAGAAACTTTCCCGTTTTGCAAAAACATTTCAAAGAGATCCGAAAACCTAAGGTGAAACATTCAAAGTGGAAGCGTCCGGGAAGTTAATTGCGTATACTTCTAGAAGCGGAAAGCTAAAATTTATTTTCTAGCAAAACAAATGTCATGCAATAAAGCACCAATGATTATAGGGTATTTTTAGCTGCATAAGAAACTAAATAATAGCAAATTGAAGCAGATAATAGGGATACATCCATTCCGGTTTACCTGCAATTTATCCATGTCTTCCGCAATAACTACTTTGGAGCTTTTGAGCTTTTCCCTCAATTGTTTGTAGTATGTATCGGGTACGGTGAGGAATTGCAATCCTCGTTCCTTCAAGGCTCGTACCTAATAATTCAGAGTACATTTTAGTTCCTGCATTTTTAATGCTCGAGTAATTGAGTCTCCGTAGTTTGGTTTCGACTCCAAGTTTTGGAGAAAGAAAGAGAGGATAGAAGGAGTGGATGCAGCTTTCCCTGATCCAGCTTGCTTTTCACATTATAAACTTCATAAGGAACTTCCAGTCAAGCTTGCTCTAATGTGCATATATGGGCGGAGAAAGAAGCTAGAGTTTCTCATATCCTTCAAGTAGTGTGTATAAATGGGCGTGTAAAATATTATTACTTTGGCTTTGACAAAAGCTCTTAGGTCTTCATAAAATGCTTTCTCCATAGCTTCAATAGGGTACGGAACGGAGTTACGGAGGAGAACAAGTACAAGCTCTTGAGGGGGGCGCGATACATGGATTGAGAGAAATTATTGCTTTCCCTAGTAGATGGAATAAAAGTAGTAAGTTTGTTCTGGCTATAGCAAGTTCTAGCATGAATCAATAATGCTCCTCTTCCACTCTAATATTATTGCTCTGACTATAAGAGATAATCTTCAATTCAGAGAGGGAGGGGTCAGAGAAAGGTCTTGACTTTCTCACGGTCAAGAGCTATAGCTATTTGCTACAGCTCCATTAAATTACTGGCCAAACTAGCCCTATAATTGCATAACTCTTTCAATCAGCATCAACCACGGAGGGCATGGGGTCTCAAAGAACCAAAACTGAGAAATATAGAAGAGGGGAAACTGACAGAGAAAGTTATGCAGTTAAGCTCTTGAATAATGTGCACAAAAAGAAAAAATGTAACTGCTGGAGCCATATAGCTTTCTGCTATCTGGTTTTGCTTTTGACTATCTGCTGTTTAAAAGTGCTTATAAGCTCTGTGATTATTAGATAGCTCGTAGAAAAGGAGATAGGAAAGAGCTAAAGGAAACTGTTTCCAACATAAACTGCATCCTCAGCACAAGGATTTATGAGGACAAGAAACTCACACCCATTGACCCATTTCCCCATGCAGCAGCCTCTTCTCTATCTCTTTGCCCTGGCAACTGGAAGCAAGGAGAAGTCGGAAGGAAACAGAGGATTCCTAGGAGAAAGTGCGTGGATGAGAAGTGGAGGGAAACAGGGATGCGAAAACCCCAAGGAGAGAACATTCCTTCCCTTTTTGAAACAAGTTACAGCTTCAATTCTCTCTCATTCATGTGCTAAATCCTCCGTTGTGGATTGTGGAGCTTTCCCTTTTGGAGTACACAACTTTGAATACCAAGTATTTTCTTGCCCATATCTTAGAGGTTTCTTCCCATACTGCTTCGCAAATACGGGAAAACTGTGTAGCTTCAGACTTGGGTAGAATTTACACACTCCTAATGTTTTCTCAAGCAGACGAGAGAGAGCTTACAGTTTGGTTTTAATGGAAAGCTTGTTGAAAAAGCCAGGATTTTATGCATAGGGACCAAGAAGTAAACAAGCAAACTTTCACTTGTAATGAATAAGGGTGGGCTGGCTGGACAAGCTTTCACTGACGCTAGGCCTGATTGACTCTCTGGATTGGAGCTTTACATGTATGCCATGCCCTTCTTCTCAGTCCGACATTCGAGTTTGTTGATTGCTTTTCCAATATTCTTGATTTCTGGTTTGTCGGGGATTATGTACACTAAATACTCTAACGCCTACGCCAAGCTTGCTCGATTCTCCTGGAGTAAAAGAAATATATGCATCTTTGTTTGTAAATCTGTCACATAACGTTCCCTACTTATCAGCCTATTATTTGTTTCTTCAAGCAAAAGAGACAAAGAGGATAGGACAGGGAATCAGTCATCGCTCCCGTCAACCTCGAGAAGAATCTGGAATCCTGTAAATAAGGCACAATCTTCACACTCACTTGCCGTAACTTATCCTTCTCCTATCTCAGTTTCCGCCTTCGCCCTGTGTGATGGGCTGTGCTCGTATTGTGACATTAGTAGCAGCACACAATCTGCTTTCATGTATATAAAGTCATAAACTCCTCTCCTTAAATGGGCAGTTACATAGGGAAAAGCGCTGGAAGTCGGATTGAAATGAAAGTTGAAAGAAAAATAAATAATCCAAGCTTACAGCTCCAATGATATCGGATGTGTTGAGAGCCACGTGTTGAACTCCTGCACCCCCGTTATAATCAACGTATTCTTGGATTTGACTCTTCTTTTTTCCTGGTGCAGGCTCGTTAATTGGCATCTGCGGAGGAGAAGACCAAAGAGGGATTTTTTTATCTTTAAATTATGTTATTTTCGTGGGCTAAAAGAAACGGCATGTGTGGTGGGATTTGAGGTTTTTGTGTGCGAATCAGCGAATACAGCACGCTCCCCGAGTTAATTTTTTAAGTTCCTCCAAGGGTTTTTTCTTCCTTGGAGGAATTGCTCTGACGCCGTCAGGCTTTCATGCTAATGTATCCCTCGCTCGTCAAGAGAAAAATACAAGAGGGAGCGCATTAAGTACTTGAACCTCACCCCACCTTGATTGTTTCCTCCCAGTTGGCAACGACGATTGAGCGGAGGGAAGAGTATTCCGTATGGATTTGGGTATCATCAACGGACCAAAAGCGATGGAACATTAGGCTTGTTTCGTACCTGGAAAAATGAGGAACTTGATTAAAGAGGGCTTTGAGTCACTTTGAAGTTTTCTAAGCCATAGCGGATTTCAGAGTATAATTCAAGCGTGAAATATTGATTACAGCTTTGAACTGAGTTCCTGTACAAAAGGCTATACTTGAAGAACTCCTTGAACTGAAACCATATTTTTATCAAGGCATATGTTTCCCTTTCCTGCTTTGCAGCTGTAAAGCACACCACCGGAACCGGTATTGCGGCTTTAAAATCATCCCTTTTTTCTAAAGCTCTGGGTCACAACTAAAAGCTGGATCGATTTCAAAAGCTCGTTTCATTAATTTCCAAAGGAACAAATCTGTTTGATGCCATACAACGCTTTGAGAGGCGGAGCGGATGGGACATTGGAGCCGACATGTCTTGAGAATTTTGGATTTACCCTTAAAATTCTCAATTTATTCTGGATGTGCTCCAAAGGGATTTCTCCCAGAAAAATTCTCCGTTTTAAATTTAATAGAAACGGAAATTGGAATGAAGGGAATTAAAATTTTATCCAACTAAAATCCTGTATCCGACATACCAAGGTTTCTGGTGAGTAGAAGTGTCTCTCTCCTCACTCACAGTACTTATCTCTGATATGCGGAAGAAGTATGTCAAGCGGATTGACGGAGTGAGTGAGACGAATCGAGTATTTTCAGACTGCGTTTAACTTTACTTCTACGTGCGGGGCCTCTGCTATCCAACAGAATCAGAGTGTTTGCTGACAGAATGGTAGTTTATGGGGATTTTGATGGAAAAATTCTACATGTTGCCGGGCAAAACTAAAAGCAAGCTGAAGATAAAAGGAGAGCGATTACATAATAAAAACTTTGCATGGACTGTAGGCTGAGGTTGAATATATACGGATGTATCTTAGATTTTTAGTAAGGGTTTTTTGAATTGACTTGAAAATTACAGGCTTGGATTTTTAAGGAAGAAGAGTATATGTGTTGCAAATCTCTGAATCTGCAAAATTTTTACGCTCTCTTCCTACTCGAAATCTATACAAGCGTAGGACAGACAGATGGATCTATACATACTTTGTACACATGTTGCACAATCCTTTAGCTCTTGGTATGCTCGACAAGAAGGATATTTTGCACAAAAAAAGAAAAATCTCTTCCTCTCCTTCTCTCATCTCTTCCGCTTCCTTCCGTATCAAAAAACCCAGTCATGTCAGTTCTCTCTTGCTCCAGTTTTCTTGCACAAGGGAGGGAAAGCTGACAGCATTATAGCAGTGAAGAGCAGTGTCACGTTGGAGACAGCGTTGAAGAATTGGAAATTTGAAAAGTGTGAATATATTTACGGATGAAAGATTGATAAAAACAAATTCTGCCTTTGCTCTACTCCTTCACTGCCTGCGTTGCACGAGTCTGAATTCCCTTGGGAATCCTGAATTTTAAAGTATTGGTTCTTGGTAAAATATACACATACAACACTCTGTCTCAATCATACCATTTTGCAACGTCTTCCATTTGCAAGTCCGGCTGGTTCCCCACAACATGATCGATAAAATCCAGATGGGAAGGCGGCCTAGAATTGAAGAAAAGTGTAAGGATTGTTGAAAAGGAAAAATTGTAAATTGAAACTAATGGTAGGGTTGGCTGGAAAATGCATTTGCTGAAGCTATTTTCCTTTTGTTTTCTCAGGGTGAAAGCAAGACCCAGCCGGGTATTTTGTAACCCGTTGCTAGAAAGAAGCACTGGAGAAATACTTTCTCCAATGCTCATTGTACAATCATTTCGTACTGAACATCTCCAGTTTGTTTTACAGTGTTTTTTTTGCTAAGCGGTTGTTGGGCTATTGGGTTCGTAGTGTTGTTGTAGACAACTGAAAAATGTCTAGCAATGTTCACTCACAACTTCGCTAGAAGGGCATCCTGGATGACTGGTTTCTCGTAGCCGGGTAGAAAAACACCGCAATAATTGGATCGTTCCACAAAAGTGTGAGTCACGTCGCCGTACTATGAAGCAATGAAATAAAATACAAGTGTTGTGTCACACCATTCTACGCCGTAGGACAGACGGGACAGGAGGTGGGAATGGAAGGACGGAGAGGTGAAAGCGTGTAGGTAAATCTCTTTCTCTCCGTATCCTGCCTTGTCCCAATCCAGCTATCCATCCATCCATTATACTTTCTCCAGAAACTTTAAAACTCGGCTTACCGTCTGGATCATGCCAAACCTCACGGTTCCATTCTCATCGGATTCTTCCCAAATGTCTTTCACTATCGTTGCTCCCCGTTCTTTTGCGCGCTAAAATACGTGAAGGAGAAAAAGAAGGATGAGATTGGAAAGAGGATGTCAAGAGACTCCGTCCGTATCCCTTTTTTCTGAGATACTCTCTTTGTCAGTTTATCTTTCACTTACAGCAACGATGGCATCCAGATTCTCAACACTGAAGGCAACATCCTTGACAGCATCCCCATGGCAGTTCATGAAATCGCTCATCTCCTTATTGTTTGGTTCGTAAGGAGAGACGAGGACGATGATGATCTGAAAAATAATCTCATGCTCTTATCATCCTATTTTACCTTTTCTTCGAAACATGATCGCTTTCACCTTTTACCCTTTAACTCTCTGCTGGAATTTCCTGGAAACAAGCTTGCTAATTGCAGGAGAAAGTTTTACTTTCTCCAGGCTCGTGGGCAATACAAAGACAGGAATACAAGGTCAGGACTGCATAATGATGAGGAAATAGAATGTTGGAATAAACTTTTCTCTTGCTCTCTAGTTCCAGAGTACACGCGTGGGGATTGTTTTCAAAATGTACATATAGGTTTCGTTGCGTGGAATTGAGCATAAGCTTTCTGGGGATTGTTGTGGAATGGAATGAAAGTAATTACCTTGGGTACTTTATAAATGTATGCATGAGCAAAGTTAGAGGGGCAAAGAGGGGCAATTAGTTGATTTAAATGCCGAGGGAAGAAGGATTGCGAGGAAACGAACCTTGTTTTGACGGATGACATGGGAAGCAGTTCCCCGGCAGCTTGTTTCAAGTCCACGGTAGGCCAACGGCTCGAACCCAAGACGAGTACAGTAAAAGGAAGCCGCCTGCCAATTCAAAATTCATTTTTTATCTTAATAGCATTCAATCCCACTATCCCAATAACAAGGCCTCACTGCCTCACACGTAATAGCTTCAACACATGCTCATACCCCATATTTCACATTCATGTCGCAATTTGAAACCAACTTTTTCCTTTGCCATCCACTGTATATCCTTTCAATTCATTCCTTTCCCAACCCACCCTCCATCCAATCTGAACCCATGCCACTAGGCCACTACCACAACATGCTTCTCCATATATGTAAAGAACTCTTTTCACTCCAAATGTTCTAACTTGTTTGGAAATCTATTCAGGCTTTTAAATGGCATCAATTTTCGCGAATCAAGTCAGCAGATGTGAAAGACCCGAATGAATGAGAAACGTAGGACCAGGACCTATTAGGTCAGAGTAAAAGCCCCGTGCCAGGTAAAATTGTTGCCTTTTCCTGCTCATAGAATTTCTCAATCAACCTGGAGAATCTCATGTAAAGCATATAATTTAGAAGCCTTTTGGAATGTAATCCTGGAAATATACACGTTCCCTCGCTGGTCGGCTATTAAAGAGAGATTCTTGGCTACAAGTTACATAATTACATGGAGAAATAAATTAGTTCCATGTTGGCTATGGAGCGTGCATGGAATTTTGGTATACAACTTACGTTTTGTTCTGCTGATCGTTCTTAACGTGAGAGACAAACTCTACTCGTTTTACGCGCGTGAATTTCTGCGAAATATTAGGACGAACTACCGTAGAGTCGATACAAGAGAAGAGAGACGGAGAAAGTGAGAGAAAGTAAAGAGGGAAGGCGATCAAAAAAACAACAGGTGCGACGGGGACGAGGGGATAACTCCCTCATGCTTGCACAAAGAAAAGGATTAACATACTTTCTGAAGGAACGTACCTGCTTTGCGTTTCCAACCCATAGGGTTATGTGATCGAATTGTGAAAATTTTCCACTCGGGGGCTATAGGGAAAGAAAGAAAGAAATTTATTTTATTGACCTCTTCATCTTCCCTAAAGAATTACATGATTGTTCGCGGAAAGTTAGGCAGGCGTGGGCATGGTGGTAAGCCTACTTTCCATTTTGTCGTTTGTAGACATGCTGGAGGCTGATCTTAAAAAGTTGTAATGTGTGTAAGTTGTAATAATAAAATTGTGATAAATCAGCAAAAACTCATGGTTCACATTTCTCTATTTATGATCTGGATCCTCTCCCGTGATCACACGTTCACTTTCTTAAAATAGAAATGACTATAATAAATCAAATGGTAATGGTGGCATTGGAGTCTAATATTAAAACTAAAAAGGAGGTGAGGAGAAAAGAGATGAGCTTACCTTAGGCCCTTTGTCAATGTAGGTGGTCTGAAAGAGATTAAATTTTTATTAATTGAGCAAGAAAATATTGTAGCTTTTTTATGGAATCTAGGTGACGAAATGCAGTTTAATTATGCCAGGTGAAAAATCCAAGTAACTTACCATTCTAACTGTTAGCTTAGTCCTGAATAATGCTTGGTGGAGTAAAGAGTAAATCTCGTTACCTAGTCTCACGAAATAATGTAACTACGCCAAGATCAGTTAAGCCTTGTATCCTGGCTCTCTTAACTGCTTCTTAAAGATGATAAACGCTTCTCTTGGGATATCAAGATTTTCAAGGTACTCCAGAGAAGGTGGAAAAAGAAGACTCCTAGTACATCATTTCAAGAGCTCTCATTCATCTTTGGAAAAAGTAGTTATTGCCAAGTCCTGAAAGTCCTTTGCATCATGTCCAGTTTTCTCTGTAGTCCAAAGGCAGAGCTGTACTTTTAAAATATGCAGTTTAAGAATGTGTATTGTGTGTACATCCTTTGCTTGCAATAATGGCAACCGTGTTTCGTTAGAAGGAACACATTTTGATATGATGTATGTTCAGATCTTTCATGGATGAAACCATACTTATAAGCGACTGCCATCCATATGCCAGCCTTCCAGCCGTCCAACTTCCCTGAATGTGATGAAGAAGGATCGAGATACTTTGATACTTAATAAGAAGGGGTCTCTGGACATGACTCAGATTCAAGCTGAGATGCATGTGAGCGAACGAAAATTTGATTTTTCCCGATAAAACTTGAGATTAATTTGATAAAATGTCCACATCTTTGGCAACATGTAGGCACAGACAATTGCCTTGCGTCTCGTTAAAAGTTAGTCCTAGAAGAAGGTGATTAGAAGTCTTAGACAAGGACAAATAGTACGGAGGGATGACGGAGATGGAAAAAATCCAAGTCGCATCTTGCATATCAATAACTCCTGCTGATCTCCATCCAAGTGGCTGCGAAGGCTTCGCATTGGTGGATTTTGTGGGTGCGCACTCATTAATTATTCAATTCATAGAAAATATTATCCGAGAACTGCCCAAACTACTTGTTTTCCTCTTTGAAATAGGTGGACATTTATGAGGAAGGATTACCTTCATCATACGATTCTCCTGATTCAAGGTGATCAAGAAAACTCTGGAAGCTCGTGATTTTATCCTGGTTAAAACGATGATTGTAAATGCGTTTCATTTTAATTATTATTCATGCCTTGTTGGCTCCAAGCAGGATCCTACAAAGAGGGAGAAACTCTTGGGTTTGGAAGATTCATTTCTGTTACCAGCCATCAGTTCTTCAACTGCTCGGCCCTAATCTTGTATCTTGCATCCCAAGTCATGGCTGTTGAATGCTGGTTCCCCTTAAAGGAAGGATAATGCATCTGAGATGGAAAATTAGAATACACTTTTTAAAATATTTATTTGCCAGAATAAGCAAAAAGTAGATAAAAGCTTTACAAAGATTAGTAGTTTATAATACTTTTTGTATCAATATAAAGCGCCTTAATTTTGACAGAAAACACATGCGGACTCTCAGTCACCGAATAGGAATCATAATTACGTTTAGTATTTGTTGGCGTTAGTATCGTATAATGTGTGATTTAAAAAAATCCGTACACATATCCTGTGCCTCTTGTACGGATAGCGGTTACTGCTTGGTTAAAAACTTATGAAATAGCAACTCTTGCTTAAAATAAAATACCCCATATGGACCCTTTAATTATCCGCATTGTGATAGTGATGCTGTCTTAGGGATGATAGCTTCATTCTGCATTTCTCGAGGTCGGTTTCCAGTCGTAATACTTCTGCTTGCGTTTCCAATTCCATCCTCTTTGCGTAATGAGGTGACAACTTGGTTACATCGACTTCATCTATTTTAACGCGATCGTATCAAAATCTAGTTTTTATTTCGCTGGAGAAAATTAATAGCGATTGCCTGATAGGTTCAGTTACTTACCTGATTCCTCAATCAGCTGCGCACAGTCTTTGGCAGTGGCTACTACGTGAGCAGTAGCGGTCTTTACTCCAGTCGAAGCTTGCTTCAGTAATGGTAGATTTTTTGAACTTCGTTCCGCTCGGACCTGACTTGCAATCACTAGCTGTATCGTACTTGCTGCAATTTCTTGTGATGATGCAATTAAAAATTCGAAACTGCCTTGCTGTGTTGATACAGCCTTGTCTGCACTTTCACTGGGAAAGAAACATATTTACACGTTGCTAGATATACACGTTTTTGTAGAAGCTTGTTGTCTTTTTCAGCTTCAACTCTACTTACAGTAAAAATTTGGCACCAATTCCAACAGCCTTCGCAGCTGAGATCAACCCCTCTGTCCACTGGTGGTTCCTCTTGTAAAATTCTTTGACAGAAGCAGAACCCTGGAGTTTAGGAGAAAAAACTGTTACTTTGGACATTTATAATGGAAATGCAAGCATCGTTTAGTTTTAGCGGATAGCTTGCTTACTTTTCCTTGTGCAGCAATTTCGCTTTGTAAAGCTTTAGCTCGCTGTACCAACAATCGAATGGAATTCATCAATCCCGTACAGGAATCTATCAACTTTTCATTTACTTCTAACTTGACTCCAGTATGAGATGCTCGAGATTTGCTTAAAATCTCTTCCATCTTTTTAGCTGCTTCGTCAATTGCTTGTTCCATGGCTTGTAATTCATTATCCAATGCTTCCGCTGCATCTGCTTTGGATGGTAACGAGCTTCCCATGCCCCTCGCACATTCCAATAAAAGTTTTAGTTTTGTGTAAACATTATCATACCCAGCAGCCACCTAAGAATGAAAGCAATTAATGACACGTAATTTATACATACACCGTTCACAGTGGTATCTGCGAGTGTTTCATTGAACGACTGCATTACCTTTTCGTGAGAATGACGCTCACGCAAGCACACCATCAATTCAAGAACGGCGTTTCCGAAATGTTTGCACTGAGATAGCAGATCTGAAAATGTCAAACTTTAGTATTTCTAATCCGTTACTCGTGCGTAGTCATTCTCAGTCGATCAAAACATATCAATTCAAATTACCATCTCCTTTCTGAATATCGGCTGATGTTCTGGACGTCGCACTTCCATGTAGTAACAACGCTACGTTCGTGAATGTAAATTGGGGAACACTGCTAGCCACATTCTTTAAATCTGCGTAGGTAGTAAAACCAGCAGCAGTCGACCTTTCTAGTTGTGGTATGTTGTCACGGAGTGAGGATGAACACAAAAGTATGAAGTGATCTAAAGATCCTGTTGCACCGATTAAAATCGGGTTTTCCATATCTTCCAACGTCTTCTTCACTACGTTCTCACAGTTGTGCAGGGTCACATCTGAAAAATATTTGAAAAATCAAACAGCCTGCAAGATTTTCTAACAATTTTTTTTTCAATATTGTCTTGATGTACTCAAAAGCTCGTTGTAGCGGATCAAGGAATCCTCTTCCATTTTTTTCTGATTGTCAACTATCTTGGTTTCTAAAGTGGTGACATCATGTTGGATCTTTCTGTTAGCCTCTAGTGATGTGGTAAGGTCTCCCTGGGTTTGGTCTCTGACGGCCTTTGTCGTCTCCAATTCAATCTTCAATGTCTGAACAAATTTTAAATTAGCAAGCGTAATCACAAACACATCAAAAATTTACAATATATACAAAATCTAGCAACATTTCAGAGATCTTACTTCACAGGACTTGTGTATATCTGCTAAATTGTCCTCCAACTGCTTAATTCTTGTGTTCTTCTTATCGAGTTCTTCGTTAGTAGCTTCATCTGATTTTTCTTTCGATTCTTGGATACTCTGTAATATTTTCAGTCTAATAAAAATAGTGGCACGAATATATAGTACGCATGCATTTAGAATGCATCAGAAATATGAGAGTTCTTTTACAAATAATTAGATTAGTAAAATTGAGACGATAGGAAGCATTGGAAGATACTAATTACTACTACGCACACTACCTTCACATCCTGCTCCAAGTTTTTCACCAGATCATGCAAATCTTGGCATTCTCTTGTTTTTAAAGCAAGCATTTCTTGAAGCTGCAGCTGAATCGCAGTTCTTTGGGCATGTGCATCCTATTAAAACGTTTATACTTATTTTTCAACCAAGAAGCCGTGTTAATGTCACCCAAAGCAAACTTACAGCAAGCTTAGATTTTAGATCCTGTATGGTCTCCAAAAGTAAAGTGGTTTCGATATCTTTGGAAGTAATGGCTTCAACTAAAGCTCTGTCTTTATCGGCTTTTTCTTCCATAAGCAACTACAATAGCATGCAATCATAATGTACCTCTTAAAAACAATCACGAGGATCACATCAAAAAAGTGTCTATAGCGTGCGTATATATACCTGGAGCTGGGATTCTAGCTGTGCCACCGATTCATGCAACTTTAAGCATTCAAATTCTCTGGATCGCAAGAGTTCTTGCATAGATGACTCAAGATCCGCAAAATTAGTCAAAGAATCCTTTAAATGTATGGTTAGTAAAATATACTAAAGTGATCAAAATGTAAACAAGAAATCAGAAGCAAAAGCTGATGAAAAAAATGGAAAACATAACGTAACATACATCTAACTCGGATTTCAACTGAGATAGCAAGGTAGTTTGTCTCTCATTTGCGGTTATCTGGTTGCTAAGTTGCTCCATTAACTCCGTTTCGCGCTCGTCATGCTCTTGCTTTAGTTTCTAGTGACATGCAAAAGTAAAATGGTGCTTACAAATTTAACTGAAGGCAAACTCTTGAAGTTCATTCGCTTAGTGACAATAATGCTTTTGTACTTATCCCACTTACCTCTAATAGAAGTGCCATTTCGCTTTGACACTCAGCAGCCTTTTTTAGATCATTTAGCTCCTTGTCAACGGCGGCTTTCTAAAATTGAGGTATATAGTTGTATAATATAATATAGTAGTATATAGTGTAGTTGTATCAATACTTATTAAGATCAATGCGATAAACCTACATTTGAAAGTATGAAATAAATAATAGGTGTACCTTTCTGAGCAAGTCGATATGCTCTTCTCTGAGACCAGCGTAGACGTCTTTGATTTTACCAAATTTTTCTTCCACAACTTTGATGTGCTCTACAAGTAACAATGTCTTAAATCAGCGTCTTGCAGTACAGCATACCAAAAATCTTTTATCAAAATCATGACGATTTTGCATTGGGCTTTTTGTCAATAAGCAGAAAAACTATAATACAGACTATTACTTTCTGCTCTTTCGAGTCTTTCTACTTGTTCTGGTGGGCCCTTGCACTCGTGCTCTTCAACCTGTTTTCTTTGCTCTTCAAGCGATTTTACCTGCGAAAATAAGGAATAGCATGATGTTCACAGTAGTTCGTAGCATTCCTTATATTTGTACAAAAATACAATCTTACTGTTTCTGTATGTTCGCTTTTTAACTCTTGATTTTCGAATTGAAGCTGGCGCAGCTGTGTTGAGGCTTCCATTTGAAGTCTGCTGTACTCGGCTTTCATCCGCTCTACGTCAGCTCGTAATTGTTCGTTGATTCGTTCTCTAGAGAATTCGATTTTCGCAAAATCGGTTATGAAAATAGATCACTAAAGACACTATCAACGGTATACGATGACTCTGTGCTTACTTTTCCAGGATTAAAGCCATATAACTGGGGTCAGGTGAATTAGAACCATTTGTGTCTTGCAAGTCGACCAACTCAGACATCGTATCGCTGCTTGTATCTAACACATCTCGCTCCGGAGGATCGTCTATGATTGTGACCCTCATCGTTTGGTAGTTTTGAAGATCCGAGTATTCCAAGAAGTTTGGTGGATTCTTAAAATTCAAATACAACACTAAACTCATTGCAAAGCAAATACACTACTTTGTTGCCATGATTTTCAACTTACTCGTGGTAGCTGCTGAATTTCAATCAAACTTTTGAAATACTGAAGGCTCATGGTTTTCTCAAAAAAATGTTTTAGTCCATCAAAAATAGTTGCAAATCGTTTCCGATGACCGCTTAGAACGTCCGCTGGTAACCCTGAAATAGTTTACATAGTGGTAGAATCGCTTATTAACATCTAGCGTTTAATTACAATCATTTAGTAACGTTTCTTTATCAAAACTGATCAAAACATACTTGTATGCAGCTGAAACAATATCTTAGTGACGTAATCATACAACAGCATTGCTTCTTGTATGCATGATATAAGTGGTTTCAGTCTACACTGACCAGCGTTAGTCATTGAATTACACCTGGGATCCATCGTCTTGAATACTAAAAGTGATAATAGCATTACAATGAGCATTTATGACCCTGGCGTTTGCCATGAGTTTTTATAAGCTGTTGTAACTCACTTTCGTTTTGTAATTCTAAGATACAATCTAAATAGTCCAACATTTCCACTGAAAGCTGGAACCTGTCAAAAGAAGATGAGTATTATAATATTTGACGTGGGATACTACGAAATCAGAGTACAATTTAGCTTACGGAGCATCCGCTTCCTCTCCAAGACATTGTTGGAATTCACTATCGTTTAGTTCAAGATTCCCTCTGATCCGATTATTTCTTAGGTGAAACGTAAGCTTAGTTACGAGTAAATTACAATACAACTTGATCAGACTTCCATATCCAGTCCTTAGATGACTCTGAAATTAAAAATACGAAATATTCGCTGAGATACTCACACATTTGCCCCATATTCTTCGCATATCGTCATCAAATGCGTACCCAAAATTTCCCATGGTCGATTAGCATTGGTCGGAACCGCTGTGAGTCTCGAAGAACGTTATCATGTCCCTCTCGCAATACCTAAAAAAATTAAAAAAGTTCCATCAGTGAATTCAACGCAGCAATAAAAATCATTAGCCAGTGTTGCATCTACTCTACTATAATTCAATATTCTAAAGCACCTTATGCAGAACATGGCAGAACTTCCAGCACACTATAGGGTTTTCTTTCAAGGGAATCCGAAGTACGCAATCCCAAAATGTTGTTGCTCCTCGCTCTTGAAATGTTCCAATAATCGCACCTGTTTGGTGATAAGAAGTATGTGAATGCAATAATCGCTAGAAACAAAACTGCTTGATTTGCGAGAACTTACTTCTAATGTGTTTTTCCTTCACGGCTGTTTCTTGTAGACTGACAGCCTTTTGCAAGCATACCGCCTGAAAAAATACAAAAGTATTGGAAGTGTAACTTAAAGCTCGCCTAATTCATGTAAACCCTCTTCACAAGAGCCGAATTACCATTAAAACCGGCGGAAAATCCTCTTGCCTCGTAAAGTACCTACTTCTACTCAAACTACGATCCATATTCATTTTTGAAATACTAACACTACGATAAAAGTATTTCCAAAACCTCAATCATACTCAGCAACTAAGCTAGAATGAGTAACCGTTAAGTTAATAGGAGAGAAGTGAAAGAGCTGGTAGTTATGCCCTGGCATTTAATGTTCAACTTTATGCCTCAAACCGAACCTAGCAAGCTTCGCAAAACTATTCTTATCGTTTAGAAAATTAGGCAGATCTTGTGTATTCTAATGCATCAGACATATTGCTAATAACTAATCTTATCACTACCTTATCACAAACCTACTAATACGAATGATAACACAAGAGTTTAGTCTACCAACTCTAGTTTTATCAAACCGATATATTCAGTCTATACTATTGCAGTGTCTCTTCTACCTCATCAGCACAATTTTCGGTCTCAAAGATAAGAGAAACTGGATTACATTTAACACTATTGCTGACATTCTGAACTCAGTCAATAACCGGTCGCTCTTCCAGGATGCCATACAAAAGTACCAAATCTCTGAAAATCCAAAACCGTTATGCATAAATATAAATTTTCTCACCTGTCCCTTTTCAAAGTTCTCCCTCTCAACTTCGAGACTGTTTTTCTTGTTATTGAATCTTGGCAATTGCAGCGACATAATGAATTCAAAGAATCAGGCGAACTGATTTAAAGTAAGATTCTTCTTAATCGATCCTCCGGTTTTGCTTAACCTCCTGGAAGTTAGATAACAAAATCAAATGCATACGTACAATATTTATTCTTCACGGTTTCGTTATGTATATATTTTCATACCCTTCAAGCCGGTTAGAACGGACTTTACTTTTTCTATTCCATAGATGAAATTATTGAAGCATCACGGCAGTTTCTCTTGAAAAAAACTCGTAAGACGTTCATCCGAAACTTTTGGCTTTGGGCTAAGTTATTTAAAAGTTCCACAAGCTTGAATCCTTGTGATTCTAACAAAGCTCAACCACATTTTCATTTTGACGTTTCTATAATGCCGAAATACTCATCCTGCTCTGTTTCCGGTCTTTAGGTTCACTTTAGTCTGAAACAAATTGACCGCACCGCTTTCTTTCACGAATGTTTAAACACCCTTAAAGTATTTTCCCTTTAGCACTACACTGGTTCCATACATTCTACTTATGACTCCACATGTAGTTAAATCTTGTTGACTTTAATTATTTTTGTTCTTCGAATGTATCCAAACCGCTCAAGTCCTAAGAATCAATAAAAACGAAACGAATATGTGAGAAGAATTATAGACATGCAAGAGGAATAGCTTATGCATGCATAAAGAATTAACTTTAAAATAATTTGAATTGTTATCCATTCTTACAATACGAGATTTAAAGGGTTTGGCGAAACTTCCTAAGGTAATTTTGATTTTTCGTTGTTGCGATGAGTTGTATTACCACGTACTGTTCATATTACCTATAACACAATAAAAAAACCACATTAGCTGCCACAATTCATAAAGTCAAATTATGGATATATAAAACAATAGGGAATATAATTTGAAGCAAAATTTTTGTAAAATTGACATTTAAACACTTGTGTTTCACACCCATGAAAATAATGACAGTTCACTCCCACCTGTAATTTCACTTCACTCTTTGTGCAAGGCTGACATTAGGGAAATCTCAAATATTTCCATTTAAAACAATGAATGAATCATTAGGTTTAAAGGTCTTGAAAGTTTTCTGGAGACACGGATGTCAAATATCCTTACGGAAAGTTGAAGTGCATGATACCGCAACAACAACTGCATGCAACTACATGGAAATAATGCAAGCACATGAAAAGTTCCAAAGAGTTCTTTTGCCTTCTCTCCCTCTCACTCACCCTATATACTAGATCCCCCTTTCTTCCATTAACACTTCGTTTAAATGAATGACAGACGGGTTACCCACTTCACTTCTAAATCGTATTTCCTCCTTAAGCTGTAACCCTAATTGTAAGCAAAAGCCTACGGCTCTAAATATCCCTAGGGATATCTGCGGAATATGCTACCATCGCTAATGGCTAACGGCGGTATAACCGCTAGTCTATACAGACTGAATTCATAGGAAGTACTGGCTAACAGTATGTCCCGTTAACGCTTGTAATATAGGTATGGTAGGCAGGCAGGTACAAAGAAAGAATGAAAGTTTTACTCCAAGAGAAAAAATCCCTTGGACCAAGAATTGCCCACGTCGCAATATCGTCTACAAATAGTAAGGTAGGACCATGTACATTGATAATCTTTTCAATCCGAGGCTTCCGCCGTAGCGTAATAACAATTAAAGTGACGTCGACGTTGACATTGAGCCGCTCCTTCAAAGAAGAATATGTGTAAGGAACTTTGCAAGAGATATAGTCAGCCTCTCTTGTCTTCTTCTCCTGTGTTTGCTATCGCTTTGGCCTGTCAACTTGACAGAAATGTAGAATTGTTCCGGCCGGTTTTTTCTCCTTTTAGCATTAATCCACGTGAGGGATTAAAAAAGCTAGTATTTGGTTGGGTGTGAGTGTGACCAAATTAAGAAACCCCGCGTGTACCGGCTTCCCTCTTAAGGTGTCTTTAACCCTCTAAAAGAGTAGCTGCATATGCAGACGAAAGTCAAAAGAAGCCAAGTAAAACGTTGATATAAGTTGCAGCTTCCATCGCTAATATATACAACGTAATGATGCGTTTGGGGGTAACTGGATTTATAGTTGATGGTTTAGTATTAAATTAAAGTTGAAAAGTACGTTACTTTGGGTAAGGCAGATTAACGATGGAGGTGTGTAGGTTACAGAAATGATAATTAAGAGAGGAAGTGAAGGTTTTTAGGACTAATATATACATACTTATTATGATGTCATATATGTTGCAAAAGGATGTTATACAATACATGCATCTGTAGGCTAGTAATCAGTGAGATTCGTATAATTTCCAAGAGATCTTTAGTCATCAGTTTTGCTTTTGAGTTTAAGTTGACTTTAAGGCAGAGAAGGAATAGGAATTGTGTTAAATAACTTAGGAGCCAAATAATGTTAGCACTTAAAGTTCTTTTCTGAAGTCGTATTTAGGTTTTGCCTACTCGGTTGTTTTTCTGCAGGGTTTGTTATCAAGATATTAGCAAGACTGACTAACCGTTTCCTCTTCATGTGTGAAGACATGTTTGGCGTTGCGTTTATTTTACGCACACAAGCTGAAAAGAAGGTAGTTACAACTAATTACTAGTTGCTACATACAATACTTTTAAGCTCCACGGCTACACCCCTCTTATTCAGATAAATAAAATACCTTTTTAGTCAGTAAGAAGAAAGATGTAAATACAAAAACTTCGTATTTAAATTCTACAACAACATCCTGAAGTAGTATGCAAAATAACTGAAGCTTTGCCGGGTAGGGTAATTACGCCGAGTTTTCCTCGTTATATTATTATATCGCTCTAAATATATGACTGGTAAGGAATTTGTTGAGAGAAGGATTTTGAAGAAGCCATCATAATATTTTCGAATGGCTCTGTTAAAATCGAGAAGCTGTGAAGCGAGGTTTATTTGACTTGTAAGTGACAAAACATACTTTATTTCAAAGAAAAAGACCATTTTCTTCACGCTCCCCCACATTTTTCAACCATCCATGCTTGCCGTTTACTACGTAGTTGATTAAGCAGAACTTGAACCTCATTTCCTCAACCTTCTTCTTTCCTCCACATAATCTCGTGGTGCAAATGAGCCTGCAAACTAGAACGGAACCCAGCCTAGTTCTAGCTTTTTCTACACTCAGACTACCACTTTTATTTAATGAAATAATATAATTATTCTCGCTTAAATTTTGCTAACAGCCCTTCCGGCAAGAGCTGTTGGAGCTGTAGCAGCAGATTCATTTGAGTCCTTTCCAATAGAAGCAAGAAGGAATACTTCTCTTCCTTTGTAAACGTTTTTGGGGTAATCAGAACATGAGACGGGCGGAAGAGGAGATTAATTAAACGTCCCAAGGAAAAGAATCCGTTCCTTCTTTTCCGTTAGGATAGTGTAAAGAAACCACGTGGTGGTGATGCTTATCTAAGAGCAAGAATTAGGTATAATGTGAAGGTGTCGGGAGAAATGGGATGGACGACCATTTCTTACAAACTGACTCCCACCTGCTATATGAGAAGGTTTTTTTCAACTAGGTAGTAAATCGTATTTATCTAACGTTCAGCAATTAGTTATTACATTTGGTGTAGTTCTACACGAAGTAATGTAAATATCTGATACATCCCTTTCCTGACTTCATTTAAAATGAGGAGGCAATAAAAAAACTTACGATTGAAAAATGGAGGAAAACTTTTAAAAGGCTGCGCTTCATACAGTTTAATATGGTAATGGTTTAGTAAACAGGATACGAGACAAAACAAGAAATCCCCATGTTTTATACCCAGTTTCACAACATATTTCAGCACAGAAATCAAACCATAAATCGCACTTGAAGTCACACCAGAAATAAACATCAGAATCCCGAAATTATCTTACCTTGGAAATCAATCCAGATTTTCATACTTCGTTCATGAAACTCCGCCGTTTTCTCTGCCGTATGAACTATGACACCCGATTTTGGTACGGTCCATCGTCGTAACTCCTGTTTTTGAATTAAGCCCCAACGTTGATGCTCAAGTTTTTCATTATGGTTTTCGAAATACCTTATAATGGAGCCTTAATAAAACCTTGAACCATAAAATATGAAACCGTATATTACAAACTCTGTGGTCTGGGAATAAGCTGTCCCTAACTCGTTCTCGGTCGGACCAGCTGAAAATAAATAGAAGGACCGATGGAACGTGAGGAAATCATTTTCAATTCAATCACAAATGCTTCCCCCATCCCCCATGCACTGACTAATCAGCCTTTCGGATTTTAGGAAAATATCCTGAAAGATTTCATGCTTCTAACTTCGAATTCTTAACAATCAGCACTCAAGGTACCCGGGGTTGCGTATGTTGCATATCTGATGATAACATTCCACTTACAGCAGTGCCTTTTAACTCGATCCATCGTTAAGCGGAAGTCATCCGAATGGTTGCTGTATGGATCCCCCTATTTGTATTGCAACTACTTTGGATTTTTCAAATTAATTTTACCGAAGACCCAGAATTAACTACGATGGCTGCAATGAAGAGTTGCAAAAGCTAACCAACAAATGGATTTGTAAGGATACTTAAATCGCTTGTGAAGATGCATGGCATAAAACAAGAACGTTTACATGTAGTTATTATTTAAATAGTTGAATGTTTAATTCCAAAATTGGAACCGTGTACCAAATACAGCACGAGCGAAAGAGCTGAATTTTATGTTGCGAAGAATTCACAGCAGGAACAAAAGCATGACGGAAATATTAAATAAATACTTCCTTCTAGAACGCATGAATTAGATGCCGACCACGCTGTCCACAACGGGGACAACAGTAACATTGCGATATTGAATTCTATACAAATACTACAACCTGATAATTAAATTACATACAACATAGCTAGCCGATGCTTCGAATAGCCTTTCTTAACATGCATTTCATACATGTAAACTACAAGGCTCTATTTCCAAATTACAAAGTCACAACTGAAAAACTCTCAGTGCCCAACTCCCTATGCCGTTTGTACCATAAATTTACCCATTATTACAACTGGCAGCCTTAACTATTAATTCCATGAACCTTCCACACTCGCTCGACTCTTTCTTACTGTTATTAGAGCTAACTATATAACTAATTCCATGACTTCCAAAATATTATCCTCACCAAAAAAATTATCATAAATGCACCTAAGCTGATTATAGACTTTTCTGAATAGTGTAAATATTCGTCACACTTGTTATGTTGCCCATGGTAACGGCCTTTTACACTTCAAAATATTCCAAACACTTTGGGAACATATTGAGGGAGCATATTAATTGAACGCTTTTTGTGAAGTGTAAAAGTGTTTACATATTCATAAATGTAGTTGTAATGGCAAATATTGGGAACATTTATGATGAAGCCCATTTCAGCGGAGTATAAAATCAGCTCTACAGCTTTCATTTTTTGTGCGTAATTCACTAAAACATAATCTCAATTACGTATAAACTACGCATTCCATAATGATAATTTCAGTGTACACTTTCGATTCTCTGTTAAAATCTTTATAGAACTAAAATTGTACATACGCAAACCAGCACATACGTCGGTGTTCACAAGCATGCGAATTATATCAGGTTACATGTTGACGCTGAGGACAGACAACAATCATAAGGAGGTTAGTCCCAAAGTTATAAGAAAAAAGAACAATTAAAATAATCCTGTGCTTTTCGGATATCCTTCATCACAATTTCGTAGGGCATGAATGTGAACTACACAATGTGCTGACGCTTTCTCGTCCAAGTTAAGATTACTCTGAACTCGAAATTAGAGAAGAAACGTGAAATCTAAAACCAATTCATTCGAAACCTTTGAAGCCTAAATATCAAGTTTTTATCTCAAAAAAGGACTCCACAGGCATGGATATTCGTATCGCCAAATACGGAGGCGTTTCATCTTAATGGGTCAATCAATTTATCCGCCCCATTTCCGATATCGATCACAGAATTACAGGTAAAGTGGTTTTCCATGTTTT
Source organism: Sminthurides aquaticus (assembly GCA_906901655.1). Taxonomy (NCBI): domain Eukaryota; kingdom Metazoa; phylum Arthropoda; class Collembola; order Symphypleona; family Sminthurididae; genus Sminthurides; species Sminthurides aquaticus. Next base: position 5,094,789 of record CAJQTT010000001.1, read on the forward strand.
CTTAAGAAAACTTAGACCTAATGCATTCACGGCTTTGCATAAAACTACACTCAGTGCACAACATTAATATACACACATGATTTCAACGTTGCATCAGATCTATTCCTTCCGTTCGGTAAGCAGAATAAACCACTGATAAATTCTTTTTCCACATCTAAGTGTACAAAAGCTTGGTTCACGATCTTCATGTCTTCACTTCCTATCTCATTAACAGTCTTAAGAAGCGTAGCGAATTCAACTTGATACTTGACCGGCGTTTAATCCTTTTCCTGAGTGATTAAGGTCCATTGGTACAAGTTGGGGACATCGACAATCTCACTACTACAATGATTGATGAGAACCTCTTGTTTTATCACAGGTCCTCCTTCATTTTTGTTGCTGATAGAAGAGCAATGGCAGGACGAATTTTTTCGGGTACATTTCAAGCAAGGTTGAGGTGGTAAGCTCGAAATGGAGCTTACAGCTGATGTTACTCTATTCCCATTTGCGGAATCCTTCTGGTAGACGTTATTATTCACGGTTACCGAGGTCATCTTTGCATTTGATGAGCTCAAAGTAGAATTTCCTCTGGGAGTGTGTGGACACGCGACAATAGTTGCTGCTAAATCTGATAGAAATAACTGTCGGAATGAGTCGGGAACGTAGATACCGCGATTCGTGAAATAGTTGTGTTCCACACTGCACTTGGACACTTTTTGCGGATATTTTGGAGGCTGGCAGTCACCGGCTACACTAATATCATTTGCTGATATGGACGGTATAGGCATTGGTTCAAGAAGTTTACATAAAAGCATCGTCCATGCTCGGACTGTCCTTGAAACGGTTGGCTGCGACACGTAAAACATGTGACCAAGGACTTTTTCTGGAAGACGTCTTTTAAGCCTGATTAGAGTCATGAATAGCTCGTCGATACGGGACATAGAACGCCCAACAATTGGCCTCCGCTTTTGTTCCTCTCCAGTGCCAGTTGAGTTATTTTCTTCTTTCATCTGCGGACTGTTGGGAGATTTCGAATTCTCAAGTATTTGCTGGTTTCGAATCAAGTCTGCTACTCCATGCATAATGTCCGTCACTTTAAGCTTTTCCACATGACTTTCTAACGAGTTGAAGAATGCTTCAAAATGTGTGTAGGAGGGAAAGCTCGTATAATATTCAATATCCTTGTCCGAATCCCGAAATCTTTCAACGGAAAATTTTCCAAAACACTTATCCATATTCTTCGGCTTCTTTGCTATTCCAACTAGCTTGGACTTCAACACGGACCCCTTTCGCTGTGCACCTTTCTGAGAGCATTTGGTTTCCGATTTAGATGCTGGTTCTGAAGGGCCCGGGATTGTACATTCTGTAATAGCAATGCAACAGTGAAATATTCTTCAGCAGATAAAATTACAAGCTTTTCCGGAATAGTGCTTACCTTTTTTTATAGGCGTTTCAGTACTGCTCTTTGCACCAGAGCTACGATTGTCGTTCAGCTTCTTCTTAAGGGAAGGCTCGCTGGGGAAGGCCTCCGCTGGTAAAGTAAGGTCGTGCTCCGACAAGTGTAAGTCAAATGCATCACATAAGTTGGGGCCTGTTAGGAGCGACGAATGAAATTCACTAGCTAGTTTCTCTATTTCCGAGGCAGATGGTACTCGAAGAGATGGACTTTCTTTCAAGGATGATTTCCTGTTGAGGCTTAATTTTTTCAGGTCTGCTAGTGACAAGGTTACATCGTTCAAGGAGTCGATAATGGGATCGTCAAACAACAAATGTGCATCAAGAGCCACTTTAGTGTCAGCAGGCGTTTCGTTAGAGATAGCCTGTGACGCCAGTGAAGCTGCAGGTACGAAATCGTTAGGATCTATGTGAATATTTTTCATGTTTAAGTTCATATCAGCTTCACCACAGTCTAATGACACTGCTTGAATACTTTGAAGAAGTTCTTGCTCCTCGATTGACATTAAGTTAAGAACTTCGACTTGCAAATTATCACTCACTGAGAGGCACGAAAATGACGAAGCACTATGGTTAACGTCCTTATCCAATGCTATTTGCACTTGATTCAAGTCCGGACACACATTGGTCCCTTCAGTACCGTCTAATTCAACCTTGACCACTCGAAGTTCTGCTTCTAAGTCGATAGAATTATTCCTACTATAGTCGTCAAGCAAAGTTGTCATCAAGTTAATATCCCCTAACCCATCTTCATCTAAAGTCGTTGCTGTAGGATCACTAGAGACGCACGTCGGTGTGGTAGGACTCAAAGATTTTTTCTGTTTACTTTTCGAACATCTTGCAAAAGCAGTCCGGTTCCACTTTCGTCGCTTCCTTTTAGTTTGCTCTTGTTTTTCATCACAACTATCTTCAGAATTTAAATCCTCCGATTGGGATCCGGCAATGCTACTATTTTGATCACTGCAACCACCCTCCACCGATACTGAGTTGAGAAGATTCAGTATCATCTGATCGTTGGATGATGTTGCGGACTCTACTAGCACAGACTTAACATCATCATCTTCAGAAGAAATATTATTCACTGAGGCAAGACTCGGCTCATCTGTCTGAATCGAATATTCCTCTCCACCTGGTTGCGTATTTAAACCATTGATTTTCTCAGGTTTGAACTTTCTTGATTCAATAGGTGTTTGGACGATGACCGGGCTTGTCTTCCTTGGAAATACAGATGGTACAGCATCTATTAAAAGAAATTACAACATACGTTAATTATCAAAATGACTATGAGCAGGTTACTACTTTAATCATGATCCTCCTTCCACAAAACTTTCAACCATGATTTTCGCTACATACGAAAATACATAAGCAATTACTGGAGTTAAGTCGTGCTCGTTTTTTTGAATCCATGGAGTACTCTTTGATTCGAAAATGTCTCGAACATATCCTCGTGTATCCTTGCACAACCTTGAAAGACTCAGGTTTCTCCACGTGCGGTAAAATCGCTTGAATCCATTTTTCTCTGTGAGGATCCTTGATGGGAAAGCAGTGATATGACAAGCCCTTAGCTTCCGCCACTCGGACGTTCATTTTGCAGGAGGATATACAGCATCTGTGTACCATGATGATGATATTAGCCTCAGAGCGAGTCTAGGTCCGAAAGGGATTCCTTTACAATCCAACTCCGGCGAATATTCATATATAGTCAAAACATACTTCGTAATTTTGACATCGAGCTTGTCTGTGATTTACAATTCACGCTTTAAATGACACGACGAAGAGCACTCTGCAAAACACACAATGAAACAGAATTAGGAAGGTTTCTCCGATCCAACCATAAGACGTATATTTACATTTCGGTTACTCTGATTAATGCTCCAGTTAAATTTACTAAAATTTGCCCAATTCCGCAAAATAAGCGCGGAAGAACAAGCCAAATTTCTTTTCGCTTTCAAATGGCATAGCCCATGTGACATAAGATGCAACAAGTACAAACTTGATCTATCAACTACGAACAACATACTTACGCGAAATGAATTAAATCGGTTTAAAAAAATAACATTTTCACGTCAGGGATGCTCCAAGTTAAACTATGAGGATAATTGTTGTTTACCTCTCACGCACAGCTTCCCCAAGGAAACTTCGCAGTTATAAGAACGCACTGTAGGCATGCATTTTGGGGATGTAGGATCGCAGTATCCCCGGACGTTTTTTTCGTGTTCTTTTCAGACTTGAATACTCGCGCTGCAACTCACCAAGAAGCTTTGACGATACTAGATGGCGCTGGCTTCTAAACACAAATTCCTAAGCCTTATAATTTTGTTGTTTTGGTCACTACTACCACATAATTGACATCATCATACTATGCAAAGCAAGGATAGAAAAGTTTTTCTGCTCGAGCCAGCCAGCCTTTGCGCCGCAGCGCGCATCCATCTTCACATTTGCCTTTCATTAATCTCACTCTAAGCAGCGCAAATAAATCGTAATGTAGATCGTAAACAAAATTTGCAAAATGGATGAATGTCGCAATCTGCATTGAATTGTTTCCTAGGAAAACGCCATATACATGTAAATTCAAAGTGGAGCGGATTTATCCTCTTCCTCTTCTGATTGAGAGATATTTATTTTGTACATGAACGTTATCTAGATTCTGAACTGATGACATGCTACATCTAACAAATGATATTATGTATACATAATTATTTTCTAAATACGCCTTTAAAAATAATTTTTTAAAGGGGAGAAACCTCTGATAATCTTTCAATATTCCTTGCAAAACCTGCTAGAAAATAAAACGAAGCTCGTTATCAAAGACTTATCCGCATCGATCAAAACTGTAACGTCTATACGCATAACTTAAAAAAATCCTTGCTCGTCTCTCTTTCGTTTTTCAATCGGTAACTTCATCCTTACTTACGATGTGCTTGAGCAGCAGAGGTTTTTTGACGGGGGGCCACGAAAGCTACCTCAAAATACTTTTAAAAAAGAGAGTCGAGATGATCATTCACATAGTCAAGTCGAAACTTGAAGCTCATCCGCCAAAGCTCATAACTAGCTTTGAACTAGCTAATTTTCCCTCAAGCCGGTACGTCTGTTGGCATGTGCTTGGCTGATTTCTGTTTGAGTATCTGATAAGGATTAAAGATACAGGAGTAGACCATGACTATATGCTGTATAGAGTTGGTTGATACCAGCCGTGTTCAATGCTGCTAAATTATGGAGGAAGGAAAGGCTGAAAGAAGTAGTGTGGAAGCTGAAGAGGGAGGAAAGATGAGGAAGGAGTAGTTTGTGATCTATCCAAAAAATTGCCTATAAAATACGGTGAAGATGAGTTCCAAATCTTTTGATCTCCATAAGAGCTATCTATCCATCTTCACATCTTGTTCAGCGAGTCAGAATAATGAAGCTTCTTCAATAATTACATGCATCGCTTGTAGAGTTCTTTGAGAGACCAACTCTCTTTTCTCACTCTGTAGAACAACTTGAGATCCGGGGATTTCAATCCCCGCGCTTTATACGTCGCAGTCAGCCAAGCAAGTTAGTTCTAGCACCACCAAAAGCAACTTTGCCGCCGCCGCCACCAACTTCTCTATCTCACACTCACAGTCCTGTCTCTGCTTTCACCCCCAACTTTCACTACCGAGCCATAATCATTCCTAGCTTTCCTCCTCGCCATTATCTTGTACTCGTAATTTAACAGAAAAAGTGCCGGAAATCCAGCATTCAAGAAGATCAGCGAGTCGTTTCTGTCTTCAAACATCCTGAAGCTGGATGGAGTGTATATATTCATCTTGTTTGCAGGTGTTCGAGTCTCAGAACTCGGGTGAGGATGAAAAAGCGGTGAAGTGATGAAAATCCTGCGAAATCTACAACAATCCCGGACCACCAGAAATTATTCCACACAATGATTCTCAACCAAGGTGACGACGTGCTAAAATTGAATCCCAACAAAGGGCTTTAAGGGTTAATGAGATAGAGAGGAATGAAAATGAATGAGGGAATCAATGAATGCGTCGGCAGGATTGTAAAAACCGAGAGTGCATCTCATCTCGCGAGCCACAAAGGAAATCTCCTCAAGATCATCTCTTCTTTCCCCGCTCTCGCACACTCACTCCAATCACCCCAGCCCCTCTGCCCATCCTTATGAATACCTTGATTTAATGGCAAATTTTTTCAAAAACTCCGGACCAACCTTGCCAAATGCCTCCGGCAATTATTTCTCCTTTTTCCTTTTACACATTTATACAGCTAAATAAAATCTTGAACCTCCTGGTTGGTACTTGGTAACTTCCAAAGCAAAGTCCTTCCGTGCATTGTAGATGTATACGCGTTATATTTCGAGTATTTTTTATACCCGCCTGTAACATTCTCACCTTTTCCTGGCTTGCTCATGCACGTTTCTATAATGTCACACACAACCCCTGTCCCAGTCAGCTTGGGCGATAGAGCTTGCAATACTCTTGAAAATAACCAAAATACGACGCAGGAACCATGGGAAGGATACTGTAGAGATACCCTCATGATGATTTTGTTGATTCCAGGAGTCTCAAGTACAAAGTTGGGGCTTTCTAGTACTAGGAGTTGATCCCCACTCACAGAGAGACTGCTACAATATAACTTACAGAATGTAACGGGATCTGGGTAGTTCGTACTTGACAAGTTCATCCTCCTAAGATTCATCCACGGGTAATTCATACTCGGGAAATTCACACTTACTACCTTTTCATCCTTTGTACTGATTCATGTTTAAGACAGTTCAAACTTGAAAAGTTCATACAAAGGTTTTTTCATACCCATGTTTCATCCATAAAAAAATTAGAATTTAAACTTTTAAGATTAGAATTTAAACTAAAAACATATAATAAATAGTAATGGGTATACTAATGTGTCTTTTCCTGAGCAAAGATTAAGTACGCAGTATTTAAGAAATAGAGATTACAGAATGAGATTCACAGCTTCAGTTGGCCTGATATAAATCGATAACTAGCTGCCTTGCGTTTGCGGACTGAACTGGATATAGTATTCAATCTAATGTTTTGTTAGGCAGTAAAGAGTAGACGAGAGGAAAAGAATGCCTAACACAACTTTTCCGTCAAACTACCCGTACAATTAGCAAAATAACGCTTCCAGTTAACAATTGAAATGTTGATCTGCTTTTCATTATACGAATGACCTAGGAAGTGTAACTAAGGCGCTCGCCGCTTAGTAAGCGTGAATCCGGCCATATTGGAGCGAAAAATAATAGAAATAACTTGGATAAAGCCCTGAAGTCTACTGATTGACGAAATAGAATGTGCTGGAAATTAATTCTTCGTGATTTCAGCAAGAGTGAGTTATATTGACAGTGTTTGTAATCTAAATATTAAAATTCTTATCGAGCATGAAAATGCAAAGGTTGAACTTGTAAAGTGATGAACTGTCCATGGATGAATTACCACCAAGTACGAAACAGGCTCAGGACGAAAAGTTCATAGTATGAAAAGTCCAATTGTGAATTACCCAAGTATGAATCTTTGGAGGATGAAAAGTCCAAGTATGAACTACCACCAACCCAATGTAACTACTCATTTTTTTACTACGCCACTACAGGAAAATTATGCACCATCCTCAGAGAAAGTATCTACAACACACACCCCTTCAAGTACCCCTCCAGCCTCGACATGACAACTTAACACACTAAATAGCACACATCCACTCTCTAAATCCTACTAACAACTTATCTTCTCAATGAATGTGTCAACAGCGGTTCCCTTTCCTACACTTTAACCATTTTCCCTTCAACTAATGCTACTTACTTTCACATTAGCTTCCTCCTAAAACTCTCCACGCGTAACAACCAGAGTAATCCCACCCCACTTGCTGCCCAGGTCATTTGCGAAAATTAGCTTCCAGAACCACTTCGATTTCGTACGCAATTCTGAAAAATTAAACCTTTACTGTTTTCAGTTTTCCCGTTATGCAAGAATTCAGGACTTTACTTAGTTTTGGACCTGCTTGAAGTCTGTTGGACGTATGTGTGGTAAACAGGGGATTTCTCGAAAGTTGACAGCATATGGATACAATTCATGTGACATTTCCCCTATTTTCTCATCCTTCAAAGGCCAGGAGGAGGATGAGGAGGAGGAGCGAGGCCCTGCTATTGTTGTCAAGAACCATGGGGGACACGTGCAAGGGTGAGAAAAATGTGTTACATTGTAAGTGGTCTGGAATCAGGCTACAATCATTTCCTGATTTATTCACTTTCCGATACAATTCACTCAATGCCTTCCTAGAATGTATCAACAACCTATAAAGTTCCCACCCCACCCCTTCATCCATCTACCCTCCCTCTTTCTCCCCTCTCTTGTCTACACGGTGGAGTCATTGTCAGCACTCGAAATGTTTTACATCCTATTAATATATGTGAAGCTGTGTTAGTGGGGGATCTTTTTCTCAGCTTCCCCAATCTTTACCCGCTGTGACAGCCAGCCCATCAACAGTATCATATTTTTACATAACTTGTCAATTCTAACGGTTTCATAACGACCTCTTCTCCATCTCATAAACACTATAAAGGATCCGCCATACTTGAAATAGAGCTGCTATTACGGTGGTACTGGTTCCCGTATCAGCAAGCACTTTAGTCTTTCACTGTGAGTGTTTCAAATTACGGATCGAAGCAACCGTTTGGTCCAAGAAGAATTACGGGCTTGTTCTCATTTGTCACAAAGACATGCTATCCGCTGCAGTCTGTTTTGCGCATTAATTTCATTAGGAACACAATTTCGCGATATACTGCAATGTCTTATTTTGAATACGTACAATGGAATAATGTTGCGGATCTTAGTGGAGAATGAATGCGAGAAAGTTTATTGGGAATTTTGCAATGCCATTCTTTTAATTGTAGGCTCCAGGAACGGAGGAAGGAAGGAAGATTGAAAGGATGATGGAATCTAAGGGGTTATTGAGCTAAGAAGATGTAATCGGGCATGTTATTTACACTAAACGTGTGGAGGAGGAAAAGCAAGTGACAAGAGGAAGGGTGGGATGTAATCCTTTAATCTGCCGCTAATGTGATTGAAGAATTGATGGAGATGTTTGTAAATTATCCGGAGCTACACAAGAAATCCTTCCAAAGCGGTTCACATAAAAGCTAGCTGACAAACACGTTCCAGTGTATGCTCGCCCATTTTTCCATTAGTTACAATAGATCCATCCTCCGTCCAATCTTACCCCACAGTATCTGGGCACAGTCGAGCAAGCAAAATCCGTATAGTCCCATTCCGCTCCGACCACAATAGTCATATTCTTCTTGGGTTTCTTCCTATTCATTGTGCTGAGGATTGTTGCCGCGACCCGCGACTTACCATTATAGCTGGACTAGGATAAACGGGTAGCATATTATATTGAGTTAGATTTTGTGCAAGTATATAAACTACAGGAGGAGTAGAGCTGTCGGAAGTAAAGAGGTAATAATCCCATCTTTTCTCTCTCGCTCTCCCGACAACAATGAATACATTTCAAAACAAGCTCATTTAAAGTTGATCTACGGGCAGAACCCGGAATAATTCCTGTATTCATCCCTCTCTATCGCCTTGTGCTAATGCTCAAGATTATGGCAAAGGCAACCGATTCTTTCAAAATATGCCGACGGTATAGCGAGGGAACATTTGGGACGGAAAGGATGAGAGTATGATAATAATAACCATTGTCGTTGTCCAAGAGATGAGAGCATAATTTCTTGTAGTTATCCATTTATCCGTTCTGGAACTTGGTACATGGGAAGACGAGAGCGTTTGGGTTTGGATGGAGTTTTCAGTATGTGTAACCCGCATTTGAATGTTCAAATGCCGGCGCATCATCTCCCCCGGTCCAAATGACTATCGGAAGAAGATGAATGCCATCTTGGAAGAGAAAGAGGTTGTGCACAAGTTGCTTGTGTTGACAGACTGTGGCTCACGGCTCATTAGATTCCTGATTTTCATGGAAGACAGGTGAATAATGACGGCTATGGTACGATGAGCATGACCGAGGCTGACAGAATAAGGTATAAATACATCCCATTTTAATGATGTCCCAAGCACTGTACACTGTGATCACAAATCACAATAGCACGAGATTTTGGAGACCATTTTAAGTGAAATGGTTCGGAAAGAAGTTTCGGTAAAGCTTTATAGTGAAGCCTATGTAAGATTTGAGTAAGAGGTGGGTGGAAGGAACTCATCATGTATTTGGTGGACTTCAACTTGAATTTACGCTTGAAGAAAATAAACAAAATGATTTCTTAATTCATGAAGTACTGATGGTGTATACATACCAAAAGGAGAAAAAGTATTATAACAGGATTAGAGGATTTGAGCAAAGGAGCCGGTGAAGATTGTCCCACCTCATGTCACACCATTTAACCTTTACCGTACGATTCCATCTTCTTCCTATACCAAATAGAAATTATACACAAGCCCGCATCCGCATCTAACCCTGGCAATGCACATCTAAATCCTTCCCGACCCCTTCATACCCACACCCATAGCATAGTGGCCGTCACTATTCCCCAACTTTTCACCGACAACCGCGTCCAGCTTATTCATCCCTAGTGTAGCCTTCGTTCAGGTAATGGTAATCAGGAAGCTGCATACTCTATAATATGATCCCGAGCATACTTCCTTTGCTAAACGTATACCCAAGATTTGTTCATCTTCTACTCTAGATCCGACTATTTCCCCCTGCGAGCCTACAAAGGACCAACCTTTTTCCGTTTCATTGAGTCATAATCAAGATGATATGTGAGGAGGATATTGAGTCCATGCATTGAACACCAAAATGATTCCGGAAAATCCTGTACGTTCCATGATAGCTGAGCGGGAACCATTTTGAGTGTCGCACGAGACTACTGACTGTATGAGGAAAAATTCCAGTTTTTTATGAACTTGCCAATTGTCAGTGGTTGACTTGACAGAGAATGAGTTTATCCACAGTACTATTTGCAGTGGAGGAATAACAAATTAGTTACTACGCAACTGAACATTTGTAAACATAAGTAAGTATACATTTGGCTAGCAGTGAAACAGTTAAAATATGGCACTACTTAAAGATGGTGCAGTTGAGTTTATATATTGTGAGCAGAATGATATGGAAGGTATTACATTATATGTAGTCAGAAGAGATTAAGGTGTTTCTAAGGATTTGGCCTTGAGCCGTGGCTGAGGGAATTCGTTGAGTCTATTGAACACTTGAATCACTTGAATGAAAGAAATTCTTGCTAGGGAAAATGTTAACGTAATCCAAAACATGAATGAATCAATCCGTTTGTTCCCAATCCACATTTTTAAAGATTACTGCTTAAGCAGAAACGTTCTGCAACCTTCGGTTTCCAGAGTTTCCTCCCGCATCCAGTAAATGAGCAAAACTCAGAATTGTGAGTATGTTTTATTTATATACATGAAGGAAACGTTGCAGTTTTGTGGGAAAACGTGCTTGATTTGCAAATCATGAAACGCGTAGTGTACAACACACACAACCTCGTGAAAGGGATAAATTTGTCCATATTCCCCTCCCCAGGTTTGCATGATCTTCATACGCTGTCCATTGTCCGTAGAGTTTCTGCAATGAAGCATTTCGTCATGGTTTTATGGAACAAAACGGAATGGTCATCACAGATAAGAGCATCAGAGCGGCTTGTGTACACAAACAGGAACGAGTATTCCCAGAGAAATGAGCCTGTTCTTGTTGGACTGTGGTAAATCTCTGGATATATTTTAGATGGAAGATGAAGATGAGTACTAGCAAAGGTTAGAGCCGTCACAATGTTACATGTTTTAGCAAGAAAACACTGGTTTGAAAGGGCAATGAAAAGGCGGATCGAAAAGTAGGCTAGACCGTTGTTGCTCAGCTCTTTTCGAATCTACTCTTTAATCTATCCGAGTGTAACAGGATTGCTCAGGTGGGATGCTCTCATGATGGGTCGGACAATCAAAAGATAAACCCTGTTAAAAGCTCACTCATCCAAAGAGTAAGAGCAAATCCCGGCTCTGTCTACACACAATTCCATCCGAATCATCATCATCTCTCTCTCAAAGTTCAAACACTGATCACTTCATCCTTTCGGCATGGAAAGAGTGAAGAGGATAGTCATATGAACTCTTAGAAGGTATGTTCGCATTGTGGCTTGGTCCAGGAGTGAGTTTAGTTGCTACTATTTATAGACTGAATTTAGATTTCATCCTCCAGTCCCTATGTCCACTGTTCGTCATACGCTATCGCTAATACGGTGATGATTCCATGCTCGGACCACGTCGGAGAGAGAAAGTTCGGAGCTAAAAGGTACAATTTCTGCGAAATGCCCGGGCATTTTTGAGATAACGGCCAAAACGGCAACTTGGAGGCGCAAAAGGGATATAAGCTATACTAAAAGTCAAATAACTTGAGGGAATAGTCGTGGAAGAAATGGACAGAAATCAGCAGGAGTTTTATAGATTGAGCATTCATTATCCATTGACCCAGTGGAAGAGAGCTGGACAAGAGAACAAGCTGAACGTGCTTTTTAAACCGAATCCTGCTGGGATTAATCCATGGATTCATTCATAGACGCGAGGCAACGTGTTCGCGGTTTTAATAAACCAGACCAGGAGGAGCAGGCATATGCCTTTAAAATCCGTGTGGTTCTTCATAATGTAAATCCTGGATGCTGGTACTGGCGGCGGTGGAGATGAATGGGAAAAAGACAAGTTTCATGGAGCGATCCAGATTTTAAAGCTGTTTCAAACACAAATCCCTTTTAAAAGAGCAGAGGCAGCGGGAGGGATGGGTATGAGAGAGGACAGGCGTGTTATGAATGAAGGGTGTAGAAGCTTCGGATAGATGGATGATGATAATCCCTTGATTGACAATCTGATCTGGTTGTAGTTAGTCAATTTTTATTTTGCGGGTGATTACACCCCATGTGATTTTATTCACTCGCCCGTTTTATCATCACCCACTGCACTGCCCCTTTCAGGATATCTTCCCCTTTGCCTCCACATGGAATCGACTTTGCTTGAATCCTAATAGATTGTCGGCTGAAGCTCTATCCTCTGATTTTAGGTAATACAGTCCACAAACGGTTCGTATCCGTTCCGTATCGTTCCACCGGAGGACCCGTTCACCCGTTGGCCGTTTCAGGACAATAATAGAGCTTCAGAGGCTATAGTTTCTGAATTATTTTTCAATACCTGTCCCATCGCGAGACGACAATGGGAGAATTGTAGAAAACCCAGCACGTGCTCAGTCTTTACCCGCTTGTCTCTGGCCCCTTGCTGCACATGAGACATGAGAAAAAGGTGATGATAATTTGACGGCGGTAGCGTATAATTACTGTATATCCGAGGAATGGTAATGGCACAAGATCTTTGATACTTGACACGAAGTTGCGGACCCGTACTATTACCGGTACCGGAAAGCTTCTTCACCCGCCTGCCTTGCCTTTCTGTGAACATCTTTTGTCCAGGAAATTACTGCGGGAGCCGGGCAGGGCAGGAAGGATATGATGGAAGTGGAGAATGAGAGCAAGAGGACCGAGGAACATAATAGTTTATGAAGAAACGGAGGAGAGATTATAATGAATCTAGTTGCTCTCTGCGGTGGGGCTGAGAAGCAGGGAGTTATTTGCTAACCGCATGACATTGTGTTAGGAATTATTTAACTTGAACAAATTGACATTCAATTCAGTTCAGAGTTTCTCTCTTTTCATTCATTCAAAATGAAGACATAAGAGAAAGGAAGAGTGTGTCCCGAGTCAGGACTCAGGACTTCTGGCTGAGGAGGGGTACTGTAGGAATGGAGAATAATAAAATGACAAAAGTCTCCCTCCAGTTTCTCCTCTCGTGTATCTTTTCATTCTTAATCTTGATCAGGTAAGACGTATATGAATATGCTGGAGTCGCCAAGTCCCGTCCCGGGTAGTACTTATTACAGCCCTTGTTCTTCTCCAGTCTGCCTTCCTTCCTGAACAAGGATACTTGTATTGTTTGCCAAGCGTCTTTACTAGTTCAAGCTTCTACAATCTCTTCCTCATCATCATCCTCATCTTGCTTTATTCATGCCACTTGAGCTAAACAAATAGCAAGTTATACACACTTCCCTCTCACAACCTTTTCAACAATCAAGCCAGCCTGCTACTCCAGATTCCAGATATACACAGGGACAGGACAGAGAGAAGCCCGGCCAGGGACTGGAGAAGTAGAGCCAAAACCTTAGAGACAAACATTACATGTATCAGCAATAAGCCGGAATTGCCAGTCAGAAGAAGAAGAAGAAACATAGAGAAACATCAGGAGGGACGGACGAGAATCATGTATGCTCCTTCCTGAATAGGATGCCCGGGCATTTGAATCCTACAAAATCTTTTACCGTATCATCATCCCCCTCATCTTTCCCCTTCCTCAGCCTCTGCTTCTTTAGTCTCAAATCTCTAGTGTTTGCTCCTCTTCTCTCTCACTTATTTTCACATACTTAAAACCTTGCTCAACTACTTCCAAGCTTACTTAGTTGCACTTGTCAAGCCCTTGTAAATAAGATTATTGCTACAATTTCATTCTTGTTAACAACACAAACTAGTAGTTGAACAATAAATTACAAACAATCTTATACAGCATCTACAAACCATTCGTCTTCACAACTCAACCAAATGCTCTCAAGAGTCCTAATTCTTGTATTCTTATTCTTACACATTCATCATCCCTCTTTGCGTCACCAATTACTAGCCCTTCAACGAATCTACCTCCAGCATGTACTTGCCTTTCTTAGCTCGTAGTAGCAGGCCTTTTAATAATCTTCTTCAGGATGATCCCTTTGAAATTCCTCTCTTCTCATTCCTTGTACATGAGCATCTTTGTGCTCATAATATCTGGATTCTTGCCTGGGGAGAAGGAAAGCTATTTAGATCCTATAAGCTCAAATCAGCTTTTTGTGCTAACATGGGCTTTCAGCGATTATGCAGCTAAAGGATTGACAAAAATGAAATCTCTATGTCGAACTTTACCAAAATCCAGTAAGCTCATTGGTAACCTTTGAATTGAACTTGACAAAATTAAGTTAAATAGTTTGTATAGCCATAGCTATAAAGGAATAAGTAGCTTTTGTCAATAGCTCTCAGTAACTGGAAATGTAATCTCTCATGCTTATCCGACAATTTCTTCAATGAAGTCCAGCTTCTTCCCACAAATCTCCTCTCTCAATGTCAAATAATAATAAACAACAAACTTTTTGACGTTGTCAATGAAATGAATCAAATGATACAATTGACAGGAATTCTTCGGGGTTAATACCATACGTTAGTTGTATCTTTAGTTGTAGTTTCCAAAATGAAAACAACTTTACCCTGTTTAAATCCCCTGAGCAAACACAAATGAAAATATTTAGAGGAAAACATTTCGACGTACCCTATTAGCAAGGTGCAATACAATCGGGTCTTGAGATTCCTAAGAGTAATTAATTTAAAAATTTATGTATAATCTATTACTTAAATGGCTGTACGAGAATTTAAAATAAAGATTTTCATAAACTGAGATTCTTGAAATATTTGATTTCGTATACAGTACTCTTTAAATCTCGCGTCAGAAATCACAACTTGCTCATTCATCTGGCTTCAGGAACTCTAGTTGCGTAGCTAAAAGAAGTGGACCTGATAGTTAAGAAAAATGTAGGTAGCACAGACTATATTACACGTCAGAAAAAAGATAACAGAATCAAGAATGATTTTGCACCTATGGCTATTCGTATTGCTGATACCAACCAACAGCAACTATCAGAAAAATTAAGCGCATCGGAGACAACAAAGACTCGTTCATAAATTACAGCAAACTCAATCTCCAAGTTTTAAAAATATCTCTAGTTCCCCTGCCTTCTTCAAACTTGCTCCCGATAGAGAGCTTCATTGTAAGAATCTCACAGGTTTCTACAAAGACTATTCCAGGTTTTATCTTGAGATTTTATTGCGTTTATACATGTATACTGCACTGCGCTCCCTGGCTGTGCAAGCTTGTCCACTTTGCAGTTTCGCTAATTTAGTTTACAGACTAAAATTAAAGAATCCGCTGCGATTCACAACTGTTATTACGTAAGAAAAACATGCTTTAAAATTCATCTCGTAAAACCACACTTGCAACTGGCAGTTTTTGGTTCAGAGATGGGAGATGGGAGCTTGAAGGAGCAAGTGCTAATAGATGTAATTAGCAAATATAGAGACAAAAGAAAGGATGATTACGAGGACTAAAACTGTGGGAGAGGAGGGCTGCGGAGTGAGCGACGTGAGCGTTGCTTAATCTGTGAGAGTGAAGAGGAGGGGGAAGGGCAGGCTGGTAACGGTAACGGTAGAGGAGGGAGGCTACAAAAGTATAGTAGTTTGGAGGAGTTGTGAAAGTTTTGCGTTTAGACAATAAGATGGAGGGGGAAACGGTTGGTGGCTATGGGTTGGGGTTCTCCTTACGATTGGTTTTTCCCATCAAAATGAACAAGAGGGAGGCGTAGACTAGGAAGGCCGTCCAAAAGGACGGCAATTTACATGAGCTTTCAAGCGCTTGCCCCCTTCCATCCACCATTGGAGGCTACGGAACAGTCGCTATATCTTCTTCTCCAGCAGGAGCAGCGGTCTGGTGAAGGAGCCATGTACTCTCTTGCTTTAGATACCTCCTCTTTGGCCCTCACTCGCTGGAGGAAACCCATATATGATGATGCGGTGTATCTCCAGAAATGATCTGTACCTTTCTCATCATCCCTCCCTCTTGCTGGGCCTGGAACTCGTTCACCACCTCGCTACGCACGCAGCTTTCTCATCCCAGGCTTTTTCTCCAGCGCTTTTTGCTCTCTTGATCTGCTACGTGCTTGGTCCGTGTGTCCTGGAAATGGGATGTGAAAATGGTTTGTAAACATGCTTCGAGGAAGAAGGGAGGGAGGAGGGATGTTCGAGGAGGATGTGCATATATTTCACGAATCCACCTCAGCTTCTTATTATACCTTTAGTCCAGGCCCGCATGTGCTCAATTTGTTGAAACTACCACAAACATTTCCAGCTCTTCTCCAGCCAAGCTATGTAGTAGCAACGGGCAGGAGTCATATAGTAAACCAACGAAACTAACAATCTGACGAGAAATTAAAACCCCTTTTTATCCGCTTCTCCTCCTTTCACCGTGAGGGCCGGGCGTCCGGAACGTGCACTGGGGCCTTTCCTCCAGGACCTTTTCCACCCAATCCTAGCCAACTGACTGACGGAGTACAAGAAAGTAGTTAGATTCCGGCGATCCCACAACACACATGTACAGTGTCGTCACCTCGTAACAAATAAGAGACGGGGAAGAAGAGATCCTCCCTCTACATCTTCTTCTCCTTCAAGTACTTCACCCCGTATTCTTCATAACAATCATTCCCTGACATCACGTCAGTTCACTTTGTCATCTTCCAGCTACAAGATCATGATCGAGCTCATTCCTGAGTCTCCTCATTATCCACGTTCTCCCCGCCGCTGCCTCTTCCTTGCAATCTCAACAACGCTCAGCTTTAGTTGGCCATTTCCCATTTGGAATCCCTGGGGAAAGATAGCAAGGGAAACGATCTGATAGTTGTATCGGGAATATCTGCAACATTTCGCCAACGTTCACCACCGGACCCGTGTATTCCAGTGAGCGTAGTAACGCCGTAGTGACCATTTGACCATCTGTGTTGGGTTTAGACTCAAACCAAATCCGCAATTCCCTTGAGCTTGACTTGCTTGACTTGCAAAGTCATCCATCTTCCACCTGATTTCCTCCGGAATTACATTGCATTGTCCACAGTGTTTTCAAGCTCTCTTCATTCCGTACAAGTGAGCGTTTTTAAAGACGCAAATTCAATAACCTATTTCAATCATACCCATTGTTCAAGGTGATCCCCCACTTCTCAAGACTGTTTTTCATCCAGTTTCTGCACTTGAACTCAAGTTGCACGTTTTACAAAACCTGGAAACTGCATGCAGTCGGCCCGCTGATAAGCGGCTTTCGTGAGTCAATAGGTTACCCCGAAAAAAAACTTACCGGACAAACTTGACGTCCCGGTTATTAGAGCGGTTGATGAGGAAATAATAAGTGGATCAATCGCTTTTATTACAGCATAGTATTTTACAAGAATAAGACACACGCTTAGACACGTGAATTCACGAGGTGGAGTGGAGTGAGAGTCGCCAAGTTAAACTCTTATTAAAACAGGGTTCATGAAGCGAGAAGCGGAAGCCAGGAAGCTCTTTACCCGTTCCAAAGAATCCGTCTAAAGTGCACATGAAGTACCCTTGCCCCCGAGCCTGGGTCCTCTAGCAGCAGCCAAGCTACATTCCTGCTCCGCTTTTTATGAGACTTTAAAGTGGACCGTGGGTAAGCTCTTATCACTCTTATCTAAAACCAACTAATTACCTTCTCACATCCCATTGTTTCCTTAAAAGTGTCAAAAACCTTCAACGGATTCACAACAGCCTTCTTGTAAAGATTCTGAGGTTAATAT
Source organism: Sminthurides aquaticus (assembly GCA_906901655.1). Classification (NCBI taxonomy): domain Eukaryota; kingdom Metazoa; phylum Arthropoda; class Collembola; order Symphypleona; family Sminthurididae; genus Sminthurides; species Sminthurides aquaticus. The sequence continues at coordinate 5,112,699 of CAJQTT010000001.1, forward strand.
CCGCTACTGTGTCCGTAAATCTTAGTCGCTTCACATAACTAGTTGGGATTCCCTACGGGAATGAGGGAAACAGCGTAGACACATTATTTAGGATCACCAGGTAAAGGTTAGGTCAGGTGTTATTTACGCAAGAGGAGGAGGCAACGGGAGCGTTTCCGCTACCCGGATATCAGAATAGGGTGCTGGCGGGTCAAAATTGTTAGAATATCTCTAGTTTTTCAATGATAGGAGCGTGCCACGGATGATGCGACAAGTTTATATGCAACGTTGTTCAGTAGCAGCATACTATTTTAGATGGGGACAAAAAGAAGTGGCGGGGAAATGTTGGAGAAAATGAACAGATCATCATGAGAACAAGGAACGTATTGCTTTCATAATCCGTTTTTCGTATTCAAAGAATCTAGACCGGAACTCGAGAGACGTACCTCCTCCTCCACCCTCGCTACCCGCTCAGTAAATCTTTTGCTGGAGGTCCGTTTAAAAGAAATGAATTTTTACCCAGCTTCATGAACTCTATGAGCTATAAGGAACTTGAGAAGTGTGTGTGGTTAATTCCTGTCCTTTGTACCCGCTCACTTTTCGTCTCATCTTTCAAGGATTTTTACAAAGCTCTTTTGTATTTCTCTCTCCTCATCTTTCCGTATAATTCACCCAGGAGATGTCTTGATAACGCCTTACATAACCGGACACGTGTCTCTCTCTCATAACGTTGATAATGATATGACGTCTGTATTTAACTATCCTTATGGGCCATCGTCTAGCAGGAGTCCGTCTGTTGTACTAGTGGTACACACGCACCAGCCAGCAGCATCCTGTTAATTCATTCGGGATTTATGATAACTTAGTTTTTGAATCTTCATTCTATAGATTGCGCTTCTTCCTCCCGCACGTGTCTTTCTTGCACTTCCGGCAGGAGGATTCTTAGATTTGGATTCTTGTTCGATATTCAATCAATAGTTGAGTAGGATGCTGGTTTATCTGAAGGAAAGCTTTTATAGCTATGGGATTGTTTGATTCCTCAGCACCTGTTCCAACCACTTCCTGAGGTTTTACTGTCTGGCTGTGTAAATGCAAAGCTTACGTCTTCCTGACGGAGCTAAAATACAACTAAAAAGGCTTTCGTGAAAGTTATGGAAGACATGTGCTTAGCCCAGAGAATTGAAGGAAGGCGCAAGATTTTATCCAAGGTATTTAAAGAGACTGAGCATTAAGTGTGAATTGATGGTGGACATTGGGCACGTTGAAGATGGATGATGGCTTGAAATGTGCTGGATCGGAGGGATGAGAAGACGCGAAGGGTTTGAGGAGAAGAAGATGGAGGAGGAATTTATTTTACGACATACGGTTTGTCACAGTACGGGGAATAAATAATTTATTGCGAAGATAATATGCGTAAGGAGTTGGTTGGTTGGGAGAGTCGGGGATACTTAATGCTCAAGCATAGAGCAAATAAATAGTTTCTTAGCCAGCCAGCCAGCCAGTCGAGCATAGAATAGAAGAGCTGACAAGGGATAGTTATAGTTAGCCCCTGGCTGCTGCTTTCTTATGGCTATAATGGTGTGAAAATAAACATTTGCGCTGAAGTAATCACGTTGTTGGGATTTGCGTTTTGTGCGCGGTGGAGGATGAAAGGAGGAGGGCAGTAGATATGGATTCCTTGACAATAACTTATCGGTATGGGGCTATGTGGACGCTATAAAAATTACCAACATAATTACGATTGTATGGTGGCAAAAATAGCAATGTCTCTCTCCTAAACATTGTCACTCTTCCTAGGAGCAACATATTTCCCAAGGGACAAAATAATCCGAGACGAATTGAGATGAGTAGAAAAATTTTACGAGCGCCAATATTTCTGAAGGATGAAGCAAATGTTAAAGTGTATTATTTCTTGCTCTCTCTCTCTCTCTCACTTTTCTGTCTCTGTCTGCAGCGCCTTGCCTTTAACATGGAGCTAATAGGAATATATTCGCGTTACATAGGAGGTACATTCCATCCAAGTTAATTTTATTGTATAGTTAAGGACGGCTAACCAGTTGTAGTTTAACTATCTGCTCAAGTGTTTATTCCTTAATATTATTATTGTTATTATGTTTTCTGCATGCTTGCTTTTGCGAACGAGCATGACTGCTTGCAATTTAGAATTGATATGCAAGTTGCGCTATGTATACATGCATTTGGGAATCTGTGACTATTTTAGTATGTTGTATTTATAGTTTGATGCGTTCCAAGTTTTGAAATTATCGTGAGAACCCAAAATTAGCCAATTTAAAAAGGAATCGGAACGAGAATGGGCGACTGGTTTGTTATTTGCTTGAAGGAAGTAAAATCGATTGTGGAAATGCATAAGGTGTAAGTTGTCGTTTGAGATTGAAGGGGGAAGAGAAATGAGAGAAGCGTTGCCGTTTAACTGTTGCTACAAGTCGATTTTGGTAGTTACATATTTTCTTGTTTTATGAGTCTCAAATGCGTCCTTTAGGAAAAGATGCATGCAAAACTAATGAGTAATTGAGCGAATCGGCACATAGACAAATTTTACAAGCTATCATATTGAGAAATACCTAAACATTCTCCGCTTTCAGAACTGTTGGCAAAGCTCACTACTTGCATGAGCGCGGCTTAACCCTAGTTAGTTATTGTATTTTAGTCGAACCTAGTTAGTTAGGCTAGAGTGTGAAAGATGTGTGCAACTACAAACTAGAAAGTAGGACCCTGCGCTGCGCGTTGTTATAAGTAGAATTCGTCAAGGCTTTGTGGTATGCATGTATGAAGCAGGAGTTTGTGTTGATTAATTTTTCAGTTTATAGCGTGGAGCCATTTCAAGATTTAATTCTCTTTAAACTGTTTCTTTAACGACTCCACGATCTAAAACTACATAGCTCTGCGCAATGCGGCTAATATTGCTACAATGTTAAGAAATTCCTTCCAAGCGTATCTATCTGCTTCGCGTCAAGAAATATTGCAGTAAGGATTTTAACTTGAGGATTTAGATGGATAGGATACAACCTTGTTGTACTGTATGAATAGATGATATAGAATGTGTGTAGAATATTAGATGTTACTATAAAATTAAAACAAGGTGCTCATTTCCCACTGGCAGTGCGGCAAACGTATACAGGGATATATAATATGAATGTGCTGAAAATGAAAAAAAATCCAACAAACTCAAAGTTGATGGAAAGCGAGGAAGTATTGGGAATTTTCGAAACGCAGAAGCTTAGTTTCTTGCTCGTTTTTAAAAGCAGTAGGCGTATTGTTAGAGGGAAATACGGTCGGGGGCATTTAAAATATGAATAGAACTGGCCAGTAAGGTCTAGGGAATAATGATGGGGGCTTGGCCATCGTAATGAGTGGGTAGAATTTTACAGCAGCTGAACATTGTGTTTATCCAGTGTCCCTTTTGGGTTTGGATTTTTCCAACTTTCAAAAGCATATGCTCACGGGGGCTGAATAGGGCAAATGGCTCAGGATGTTATTGTACCTTGTTTTACCCAAAGTGGGAGGATCTTCTAACGGATTTATCCTTGATTTTTCTCCTCTAAGAGGATTTCATCTGCTACTGTTAGCCATGAAGAATAAGTAGTGTTTTTCAAAGCTAGGCTTTTGCTGTAACAGAAGGCTACACCCAATATTAGTATTTGCTTTTTAACATGGGTTTTCCCACAAAAAACTTCTGACGGTCCTCATTTCAAAATACATTTGATTTTCACTATTTAGCACCACAATAGTTACTTGTACCAGAAACGTATGGGTGAAGATTGCAAACCACTTGTGGTTTCCTTCATTAAGTGAACTTGAATTGGATTTTTACTTTGACTATTGGAACTCGAGCTGAAGAAACTCGTAAGAGAAACTGTGTGTGGTGAAAGTCAGGTCTTTCAAGCTGGAGGAGAGACTGAGGATATGCCGGGTGAGGGTGAAAGAGGGGGTGAAAGTACCGCGCTGTCATAGGTAAGGACGAGTCGTGTTTGACGAGAAGACATAAGATGTTTGCTCATATCGTTATAATTGGAGAGCATTAGATGCGCACTGGAATTATGATTATTATTTTGACGTGACTGAAGGGGGATGGGCGGGAAAGGGTATGTTTGGTAGAAGTATATGATACGAGCTGATTTCGTCTTGGGCTGTTCATATGTGGGACGGATTCAAGTATTTTGCGGAGGATACTTGAAGAAAGTTGGGAGAGATGAGAGGGATGGCATTTGGGGAGAGCTAGCTTTCTCTGCCTTGGGTTTTGACAAAGTGTTCTCCTCGGATCTCTGTTCTGGTCTGGTGTATGCTTATATTTATGCGAGGAAGTTTACTAACCCGGTTGGTCACAGTCAGTCATATCGAGCTGGCGGGGATGTTGAAGCATGTCACTACTACATCCTTGATGGCCATATTTGAGGAGAAAGTTGTGTGGAATTGTAATCTGTCTTGTCTTGAAATGACAAAAGCCAAAAGGTTGACAGAGACAGAAGGAAGAGGAGGGATTTCTGGAGTGTGCTTTAGGGAGCTCTTTATGTACTCCCAGAGTGAGTTATATGGGATTATTATTGCGAGAGTCTGAAATAATAAATCTGTGGAGAAGACGTGAGAAATACGGAAGAGAATACGACATCCTTGCAGAAGAGGAAGTTGATGAGAATGAGCTCTTAGCTTTTGACTTTTGGATGTGTACAGGAATAATAATACATAGGATGAAGATTGTAGTATTATAAAGTCTTCGGGGATTTTTAAAGTAGAGGAAGAGTTGATGTTTAGTTTAGCTGGAGGAAGTTTAGCCAAGTGCTTGTTCATCTAACCCTATCCGTCCTTCTTGACTCCTGCTTTCTACTCAATGTCAGAGGCAATCCTGGTATTCCATTTAGTTTGTTTTCTGTATCCGCTGGTGATGAGATGAAATTCGGGGTGGATGGAGAAGACGGAGAGAAGGAAGATGATGGGGGTGAAGTGGCTGAGGAAAAGCCGGCTGAGGCTCGAATCATTAAAACATTCTATCACGTTTATCTCGAGGACAGATTCACCTCGAGGAGGATGAGAGAGGAGTGCATAACTGTTGAGGTCCTTGAGCCCTTTTGGTTGGTCTGAAGGGGGTTAACTGGCGTGTATACATGTGCCGTCTCATCAGAAATTGTCTTGCAAAGTGGTCCGTGTTAACAAGACTGAAAAATCTCGTAGTTTTTTTACACAGACAAGGAAGAAGAATACACAATAGCTCCGCCAGCAACATTATTTTTTACCCTTCAAGTCAAACAAGAGAGAGAGAGGGAAAGTAGGAAATGGCGGGTAATGCTGGATACGCCACATTTCTCAGGCCATAACCAAGACCACTTGGCTCCGTTGACATACGACCCACTTGAGATAGATGCTTTCATTGTTCACAATCTTGTGGCGGAAATACAGGAGGAATGTGCTATTCTACTAGTTATAGTTGAGGGCCTCAGTCACTCAGTCCTCCTAGCTCTCTGCTGCTACCCGCCTCCAGCTAAAATTCTCTCCCGGATTTCTACCTCCCGAGAAAGAAGAACGGATGAGTATGAGAGGTTATCTTGCGGGCAGTTGCTATGCTCTCTTTTTCATTACGGATAAGAATAAGAGTCAAGGATTGGAGCGTCTCAATTTTACAGGGATAGAACACATCTTTGTACTCATCTCTAGAGGTTCTGCGAAATAGAATGAGCGTGCTTGGAATAGTACTCAAAATGACTAATATTCTCTCCACAAGCTGAGATTATTGTAAAACCTTTAGCTAGTTATCTTACAGTTGCGCACTTTAAACACACATTGAGGTTTGTACTACAAACTTTGTAGAATCAAGTGGTGTTGTCATATGCTTTTTCTCTCGCACTTTTTGTATGATTCAAGTAGGACACGGAGTACGGAGTGAGTAGGCCGGTATTGCAGAGCCACATTTTCATTAAGTCATCGGATGTGCCAAAAACATATTGCCCATTGTACAAACGTGATTCAGGATCAGGATTGTTTGTTATTGCCAGATACATAGTATGCTCTATTCCTGTCCATGGACCCTGGAGAAAATGCAAATATGGGATGAGAAGAGGGAGCGGGTTTTAATTTGAACGTATTCCTTTGAGACAGCCTCTCTCTTTTTGTCTTTGGGGATAGAATATCCTTGGATGTTTAGAGCTGGGTCGTTAAGACATACGTTTGTTCTGCAGCATTGCTATTACCTGAATCTAATCATGTTCAAAACGAGGATGGACGGGTTCCGCAGGAAGAGTTGTTACGGAATATTTTAAGAGTATGACCACACCATCACCCATATTCAATTTTATCTCCGTCTCTTCTAATGAAATGCTGGAAAGTACGTGAAATTGTCAAGATGTAGGGCATGGAAAAATATCCATGAAATATCTAGGAAAAAGCAAGCATCAGTCATAAAGCTTGAATAGGCAGGGAGCAGATAGCTAGCATCAATCCCAAGAGCATAGGATTATATTGAGAGATCTTTGCTTTTGTGTATGGTTTGTATGCGTGGAGAAAATTGATTGCTCCTCCTCACAGGATAGTGATGATGGAGTGAGTGAGGAGTAGGTGATTTTGATAAAAGAGAAAGTGGAATGACGGCTTGAGTTTGCTTTCCCTCCTTTGGTGTCCTTCTTTGCCGGCCTCCTCGAAAGCGGACCTAACTATTTACACAATGTTCTTTTATGTTCCCGTCCCGAGTCCACTTGAAAACCTATCACTTATCACTATTACGCACACATCAGCCCGATATTTGAAATTGGTTCTTTTCCTTTTCAAAAGGGCACTTTTGAACATTTCTAGCCCGGACCTTTCTCTCCCGACCACGGCGCTCCAGCTTTCGCCTAGGGTTTTGCGATTTCTCTGCTGCTGCTTACTTTCTTCTCAAGTCCCAACCCAACAAAAGTCAGTTTTAGAGCGAGCAAGAGTTGTTAGTTTGTTAGTTTTCCCTATTTTATTCTCAGTTCCGCCTAGTTTGAGAGTGAGTTAGTTTGTTGAGTTGGTAGTTGTTCTTGTGTAAACAGGAGGATGGATGACTCGTCCTCTCCGGCATGAGCTTCCTTCCAATTTTCTACCGTCTTTGCCCAGAATGAGCGAGTAAACTGGAATTATTGCATGTAATACGGAAATGACCATTCGCCTCCCTCCAATGTCAACAGAAAGGCGGCCAATACTTGCTCCTTCAACAAGGAACGTTCATGCCGAGTCAAAGCATCTAGCTCATATATATTCATCCCGTCTTTCGTCATTATCACTTTACCTTTCTCCACTCTCTATATTCATTATTCCTCCGATCTAATCCTCAATGTTTCATCCTCGTGGCCGATTGTGTAACTGACGTCAATTCTTCGCCGCTACTACAATGCAAACAGTGGGAATAGGGGTGGAAGTGGAAGAAAATAATTGCAAGATAGCAATTTGGGCAGAGAAAATTTCACGTGTCGCAATCATAACAATTATAATCGTTCCCAGCCCCGCCAGTCAAACGAGGGCGAGTTCACCCCAAGGAAGCGTATATGTCATTTACAGAAGCCGTGACATGAGCCGACGGGAACTAAATTGCCTCCCCCGCAACCGTCCTCCGGAAAATTTCTTCCATCCCTATCTTACAACACCACACTACCTCTTATTCTGATTCTGGGTGAAAATTAAATGATTTTTAAGCTTTGGGGTTGTGGGATCCTGTTAATAAAATCTGGAAGTTGATTGGGGCAAGATGAGGCTGGGGTGGAGAGGGGAAAGGAAATGATGAACAGACGTACATTATATTTTCCCTCTCAGAAATTCTGGTGTTTTCGTCGCTTTCTTTTCCACCCTCGTCCTCCCTCCCTCTTCCACACACATCCGCAAACATGGGGTTTACAAGGGTAAATATTGGTGGTAGGTAGGGAAAGGGAAAGGAAATTGGCTTGATGAGAAACTATCACGGATTATACCAAGAGCAGTGGCTCGATGCTGCGTCTGCTAAAAGTCTAAATAAAATAATTGCCGGAGATGAAGTCTCTCACGGAAATGATTGTAAATGAGTATTTGAAAATATCACGCAATTCCTTAAATAAGCAACCCACTAATCAATATTCGTAATAATTGTTCTGAACAAGACGTTAGATTATAACAAGCAGTTAATTAATTCGGGTAATATATTCTTTCGTTTCAGATTAAACTCCGTGGGAGTAAATGCTCTGTTTGTAAACGGCTGGACTAAATGATCAGGGACAATCGTTACCACTCCCAACAAGAGAACTATTCGATAGAAATGTATCTGATGAAAGAGCGGCAAGATATACGGAGTGGGAAGGACATGTTCTCCGCTACGTCTCTGGCCACAGAATCCGGGAACAACAACATGGAGAAACGCTGTAAAAACTCGGGGAATAAATCCTCTGCCAACCTCTCCTTCTCTATCGCTAAAATAATGGAATCTGTTCCGGCTTCTAAGCGAAGCGGAGGAGCCACCGTTGCCGAAAATACCAAGAACGGAACGAAAAAACTGGAATCCCGGGAATTACCTGAATACAGTGACCATCCGTGCATTGTAAAGACAGCAAAAAGGAATCCCCGAAAACGTACCAACCTACATAGAGGGGGTGGGGATTCGAAGCGACATATTCATCAGCGGCCCGTAGCTGTCCAGCACCATTCAAAAGGTCAGTCAAGCTCAGAGGATGAAGAAGAGGAGGTGGCGGAAGAAGAGGAAGAAGACAGTGATGAGGAAGGGGATGTGAGGATTGATGTGGTTGAGGAGGACACAAGTGAGGATCGTTTAGAGGAGAAGATGAAGAAAAGTTCGAGAAGATGTTCTCTAATAAAAACTTCATCGCCCGCCTCCAATCAAATAACAACGGATTCAGGAAGACCACGAGGGGGAAGTACAACATTAGATAAACGGTTTGGAGGAGAGAATAGTTGTGGTAGTGGGGGAGATAAATCAAAAGTTTCCTTAACTCGTCAATTCCCCCCAATTTTCTCCTCCCAGCAGCAACCCTCCTCTGTTGGGATACCGGTGGCGGGAGAATCTAATACAAAGTTGATAAATTGGAGACAGTTTGGAGGGAATCATGTTGGTGATTCGACGACGGAACAATCAAAATCAGCTTTCAGCAGATACCCACCCTCTCAACTCACTTACTCTGGGACAAATATAATAGCCTATGCAGAGCGTCTCGTAGCCTCTGACATATTTCACCAATACCCGTTTTTCTACCCCGCCGCATCATCATCCCTCCCGAATTCCAATACAACCTCCCATTATCTCAATCATCCCCATCATCCCGGATTCCCCTCTTCTTGGTATGCCGCAGCCTGTATTTCCGCCGCAGCCGCCACCAAAAATCATTTAAACCATCAACAATCCGGGGCAGGCCATCCGGGTCCACCTTCCTACGCCCGCCCTTTCCCATCCAGCACTTCCCCTTCTGGAAGCTCTCCAGGAGGAAACAAAAAACCCGGACTTTTATCCCCGGCTCTACATTCACCCACTACCAGCTCCCTCATTTTGGACCCCGCCACCCGAGTGACATCCTTTGCTGCTGATTTGTTCGAGTCAAAAAATTTCGGTGCTCGCCCCCATGGAAGATCAAACGGAGCTTCGGCTGGAGGGAAAGCGGAACAGGAGCATGCTAAATTTAAATCATCATCAACTACTCCAGGCCTGGCAAACCACCATCATGGGAGTAACCATACTAAACTCTCGGCCAACTTAGTCAAAAAGATGAATACGGCCAGGAACGAGAATGGCAGTGAAAGTAATAACAGGAAACCGGGTAAAAAAGAGCGACTCCTCCAGGTTCACCACCAACTCCCGGATTCCTCCGTAAGCAGCCCCCTTCAAATTTCCTTAAATACATCGTCCACAGTTAGCCGACCGCTGAATAGTACGGGTTCGGGTCACAACAGCTCTGGCTCAGCATCCCCGCAATCCTTGACCCCGGGAGGTGGGAGTTCTTCTGGAGGCGGGATAAACGGGAAAGGAAAGTCATTCACATGCTTGGAATGTGGTAAAGTCTTCAACGCCCACTACAATTTAACCCGGCACATGCCAGTCCATACTGGTGCTAGACCTTTTATTTGCAAAGTCTGTGGTAAGGGTTTCCGGCAAGCCTCCACTCTCTGCCGTCACAAGATCATCCACACATCTGAAAAGCCACACAAATGTCAAACTTGTGGGAAATGTTTCAACAGGAGCTCCACGCTCAATACCCACATTCGGATTCACGACGGCTACAAGCCATTCGTTTGCGAATATTGTGGCAAGGGCTTTCACCAAAAGGGCAACTACAAAAACCATAAGCTCACACACAGTGGAGAGAAAGCATACAAATGCAATATTTGCAACAAAGCCTTCCACCAAATCTACAACCTCACTTTCCATATGCACACTCACAATGACAAGAAGCCGTTTACGTGCAAAATCTGTGGGAAGGGCTTTTGCAGAAACTTTGATCTCAAGAAGCATATGAGAAAATTACACGAATCCCCAAACTCCTCAGCCTCCCATCACCACCATCATCATCATCCTCTACATAATCGCAACATCATCAACAACAATAATAATAATAGCAGTAATAATTATAATCCTAATAGTACTAACAACCATCATCATCACCATCCCCTTCATCATCATCTCCACCCTCAAAACATGCCTCATTCCCCGTCTCCAGAAAGACTATCAAGTACTAGCATTTCACCAAATTCCTCCCCTCTTTCCGCCCGCCAACCACTCGCCATTCCCGATTCTTATCATTCCCCAAATTCTACTTCTTCTCAGTCATCCAACCCACCACCACCACCACCCTTCACCACTAATCCATCCCTCTCCCTTCCCGCCGCCGGATTCATCAACCAGTTCCTAAGACAACCCTTACATATTTCCCACTCTGCCCCCCAAATCCACCATCCACTAACCAAGTTATCCCTAATGTAGATGAAGTCGTGGAAGCATCGTCATCATTCCTCCTAAACCGATCTTAAAAGTATTAGTCTTGTAATCCTATTAAATCGCAAACGGATAGAAATAATAATGTTCTCGTTAGCCGCTCGTTACATAGTTTTAAGATAGGCAATAGGGTTAAGATATAGCTTGTCAAAGCTACTGAGTACGCTTTTGTCAAACCTTTAGTATGTCTAGATTCTAAATTATGTAATCAGTATTTAACTATCCTATTACTACGTACCATATAGTTGGAATCGTCATTGTGAAGCTATGCCAGTCAGGCAGTCAAAATTCTAGCGTTAAAACTTCCTGATAGTCTTTTTCAGAATATAACCATCAGGAGTTCTTCAGCAGCACATTTTTAATTATGTCCGTTAATATTTCGTCTAGCTTGCCTGCTTCTAAAATTCTAAAATGATTCATTATTAAATACAGTAATTTAATCCCAAAAAGTTGAGCTTAAAATCAAAACGTTGTACAATTTAACAGCAGATTAAATGGAGCAACCATAATAACTTGATGCCTCAATTGTATCTTTTATCGTATAAAAAGGCAGGACTGGAGTGTATTCTTTGTACTTGTCCAAGTCTCTACATGTAAGTGTTAAGAAATTTATCAGTTCTATAAATCGGAAATTTTTTCATTCGTCTTCTTTCAAGTTCCTTTGCGCAACAACGCTACACTTTAATATATATATAAGTTAGTTAGTGTTTATTGATATGAGCTTATTCATACAGCTCCTTCAATTTATTATATATATATATACGATTACGATACTACACATTCATGTCAACTTATCTTATTTGTCATGTTTCTTTCGCCGTAAGTCGGCAATAAAGGGTGCGTTTACATGGTATTTAAAGGTTATTTTTACCGCTGCTTTGCAAACTTCCTTTAACCTCTTGGGCACCATAACATTTGAACTATTCCGTCACTAGAGCCTCTGTTTCCATGGTGTGAATTTGTTGCGCGCCCGTTCGAATAGGGGCGTTTCAAACCACTGGACCGCTTTGAATGCATATATTATAAGCAGTAGCCCCAATAATTTTTGCAAAAACAATTAAAGATGGCTGAATAATTATGGGCAAGCAAAGAAAATTTTAAAACTCAATTTGGTGCAAACATGAAATTAAGAATGCATTAAATATACTAGTAGCAGCGATTGGAAATTTAAATGAACTCCGATCAGATTCCTTTGCTTGTTTTACAAATTCAGTGTGAATTCGCAAATGTTTAAATACACTACATTGGGCGACAGTCCCGAGTAGCATTTGTAAAAAAATAAAACAAAGGGCAAGAATACGGCAAATGGAATCTATATATTCATGCAGTCAGCCATGGCAACCATCATGTGAATGTTTATATTCACAACAACGGGCTCGAACTCTGGGAGTGAAATGTTTATATCCACTACATTGGGGCCCAAGAGGTTAATCTCATTAAATCCCCATCTCTCCTCCACCCACAATTCATAATCCTTCATTCTTCAATCTGCCTGCCACAAATTATTTCACCTTTCCCCTTCGTATGGATACACAAGCCAAGGAAGAAGAAGAGTATAACAGACTCTCTGAAAGAGAATCAAATAGAAGGCCGTCGTGCCTTAAAGTCCCCCGTAAAGTTTTACTTGCTTGCTTTTGAATTCCTGAGAAAATAAGTATTATTTTGAAGGTTCATAATAACAGCCAAGAAAATAGTTTCAAGTTCATCTGAGTTCGATCTCATGTCACTTGTACGTGTGATTGTGATTATTAAACGATTCCCGTTATCGTTATAGTACCGAACTGCAAGTTTGAGGCGATAGCCTAGGCATTCGACTGCAGGATCATGTGATCCAGAAAAAGTATCTCAAGATCCGATTAAATATCATGAATCCGGATTATTACCTCTTTTGTATGAGTGAGCTGGAAGTTGAATAGGTTCAATGCCAGCTCTCCATTCTCCATTCTATTCTAACCTCAAGCTATATACGCGCTCTCTTCTCTGCTCCCTTTTAGACCTTGCAATTATAGCCTACAGTTGGGATTTTCGGATGGACATTTTTACAGTGCACACGCTAACATTTAACAGTGCGTTCAACTCAACCCTTGAACCAAGAATCTGCTGTACTCCTGGTCCGTACATGAGCTTAACGCATTAACCTTTGTATCTCCAACTCTCGTAGACGCTAACAAGAATCATTAACAATGGCCCGCAAAGTTCTTGATTTAAGCCAACTGTTTATAACCTGCTCCTAAGGATTTTTTCTTGAGAACATCTTGAAGAAATTGTATCATTTGAGGAATCCGCTCTTGAGATTGGAATGCAGCAGGGCCATACGGCTAAGATAAATACTAGCAGTATTTAATCTACCTCATTGTAGAAGTAGATCAAAGTAGCTGGAAAGGATTTAGATGGAAGAAGATCAAGTGGACAATGGATGGTGCGGATGGAGGACGGAAGCCATATTGTGGCGGACGGGTCTTTTTGAGAAGAAGAATTCTTCAAAATCGCCATGCTGTGCTGTGTGTGTAGGCAGAAGAAGACGCGTATGTATAGGATTATAAAGGGAGGAGGAGGAGAAAAGAGAGTCAGTGAGGAAGGATAGGAGCTAGTTCTGCTGGCTACGAGAGGCTTTTGTAAATAAGCCAGCTAACTACAGATGACAGAAGATTTTTTCTGGACATATGTAAGCGGGTCAATTGGTGGTTTTAGGATACGTTTTAGCAGTTAGTGCTGACAGCAGAAAATGATATGCGTCCGAGAACTGACTGGGATTGTGAATGCGGGAGATCACTTGAAAGCCCAGGGGCTGTAAACGACAAGGCCTGGCTGGCGACGAAGATGTGCTAGTACATATTCGTTCGAGTCCTGTTCAATTGAATTGTTAGGGATAACTTTGGAATAAATACTGGAGGAAGGAAACTGGGAAGGAAAAGTAAGGGATTGAAAGCTCATATATGAAAGCATCGGGACGACATGGTTCAGCCTGATTCAATGTGTTCGTCATCCTGAATGAGTGATTCCAAATAATGAGGAGTTTATGACGGAAAGTTATAGGGATGGAGCAGAAGCAGAAGAGGAGGATAGATTTGGTTTATATGGGAGCAGGAGCAGGATTGCGATTGGGATGATGAGGGCTCATGCAGAGATGATGATACGAAAAGGAAGGACGAGGAGGAAGACTATAGGATAACTTTGACGTGATCTGGTAAGGATTGGAGTTCCGAGTATCTGGAGGGTTGGCTGCTGTAAGCCGGGTAAGAGCCAGCAGTGAGGCCTGTATAAGTATTAGGAGAGATACTGAGTAGTAGAAGTTGGATGAAAACTGTCTACAGTTGAGAGAATTACATGCTGCTATAGCCAGAACAACTGTTCGCCACCATCACAATAGATTTCGTGATGATGAGGATGCGAGAGAGAGGCAGTTTTTGGGAAGATGTGAATGACGAACCTTTTCATAGGATGAGGGAGGGATAGGGGAAGGAGAGTGAAATGAGGGATAAAAGTTTTCACGTAGACAATTTGCTTTCCCTCTTGTCATTTATACAATAAATATGAGCATATTAATTGATATTCAGCGATTTGTAAAGCTCGTGAAATAGGCCGAGAAGATGCTGCTTTTATCAACGCCCTTCACTCTCCACATAGACAAGTGTCAAATTTCCGAGATAAACTCCCGGAATTACGGGAAGCTCATTTACACGCTCCGCCACTATAAATAATTGGATGGATGAATTCGGGAGGAGTGCTAATATGCTCATGACTTTTGATGTTCTTCTCATATTACTTCCGAGCGAAGATACAGATTAGCTTCAAGTATCGGCTATTATTACTAGGACTAGCATGTGCTGGACAGAGACAAACATTGATGCGGATTTTACATACAGTACATGTTCAGTTTGACCGTTTATTAAGAAGAATAGGAAAATGATGAGCTTATTATGATTCATGGAGGAGCTTAATTGTAGCGTCAAATCATCCGAAAATAGCCTCTTATTCCAAGGAGAAAAGCGGAGCTAGTTTAATTAATAAGCAATCAACGCATTTCGAGAGCATAGTTGTTACCAGTTGTATTATTATGCGTGAAATGTAACTTTAGTCCAATTATTCCGCTATTAGTTTTCATTAAGTTAATTTTATAGCTTTGTGATCATCATACTGATATTTAATAGGCCACTTTTGTTAATAATAGCCTTCGTGTTAGTCAAGTTTCATGGGCGTACAGCTTGCTAATCCAGTAATCCAGAGGGCGTTTCCACGAGTATAGTTCCAGAATAAAACGTGGAAAGTCATAAAGATTTGCTTAGGAAAAAGCTTGCCATAGATTTGTAATTCCTTTGAAATTCTTCAAAGTTTTTAAGCAGGCTGTCTTTAAAATCTAGGTTTGCTGGTAGTCTGTTCTCGGAAGCAGTAATCTGATTGAGTGCGGAGTCTGGCTAGCCTTCAAATTCAGGCGTAAGAGCCGGGCGGTTAGCTTTAGCTTATTTTTGTGGATTTGCATTCGAGTCACACCCAGTGGCTATACTGAATTCCAGCTACGGAAGACGAAGAGTGAATTAATCCGATTGGAGCATCATTAAAGAGATCCGGGGTGTGAATCTGAGGTTGTTTGTAAGTAGTGGGCTATTGAGAAGAAATGATCAAACAGGATTGAGGATTGTGCTTGGATAATGTAAACGCGATGAGAGGGAGAGATGAAGTGAAAGCGTGTGTGTGTGTCCCGGTCGTGTGTCAGCGGTGAAGAGATTGATGGAATCAAACAGAGTTGATTCAAGTAGCCTTGGTCCTCTTTCCTCTCCCTCAGTCCTTTTGAAAATAATGCGCTACATATGATTCATGGCAAGAGTGCAAACAGAAGGAATTGCGGAGGGGAATTTCCGGAGGAAAACATATTTAAATCTGTGCAAGATTTTTAAGAGGGTACGACGAAGCAAAGCTAGTGGCCGTAGAAGGAGAGGGAGAAATCCTCCTGATGATTATCTTAGTCGGACCAAGGGCCAGGATAGGGGGATACGAGAAAATCAGTATTGGGGACTGACTACTGGAACTGGAAGTGATCCGTAAAAAATATGCTTTCACTTTATATGTGAGATGAGGGAAAGGAGGGGACGGATTTGGAAAAAATCTATGATGCTGGATTATACAGCCGAGCCGAATAGTACATCTATCTGCCACAAACTGGTTGTGTTTGCAGCTAAATGGTCGTGCTTTGCCAGGCTAGTAGACTTTCCATATTTCAGGGAAGAGATTACATGGAAGGAAATGAACGGTGTTAATGGTCGAAATAAGGAGGGGGAGACAGGGATTTGAAGGTAGATGGACTTGGAAAGAGGGTGAGGAGGAGGTGAAGTAAATCTGTCAAATTCAGTCTCATTCATTCAAATCAAATTAAATGTTTACACAAACCCGTCTCTTTTTAATCTTTCACCTACTTTCACTCCACCGCAATCCTCTCCCTCTCTTTTTCTCTCTCTCTCTATTTCCTCACAATATGATTCTATGAATTTTTATTAACATCCTCCTCCCTTTTGTTCCCACTTGACATTTAATCATCCCTTCCACTCCATGTCTTTTCTTTAATTTCATTTCCTTTGCTTGAGATTCTGCGGAAATGCAACTTTCTCCGCGCGTTGGTATATCACGATTCACGATATTCCCTGCTCCTTTAGCGGCACTGTTACGCAGGTGAGTACAGGGTTGTTACTTGCGTTTCTAGGTGTAAATGAGTTGTGAAGCTAGAGATTACGTAGAGATACTGTACGAAGCATTCTGCTTCAGAAGAAGTCAGTAGTCGGTTATTGCTGGACTGAATTTTCCTACTTCTATCATCTATGAGAGAACTTTCTCCTTGAAATTGTTTTCGTGAACGAAACCGTAAAAGAGCTGAAAATATATATGCTGCTTCGCAACCATAGCAACTGCAGAGACTATAGGCCTATTTTTCATAACGTCCCGCTGTGGAAAAAGCTTAGAAGATAGAACATGAGGAGGCGATATTGTGGAAAGGTGTGGAAGCATATGGTAGGGGTAGGGGTAGGATAGAGACGCGACAGCTCTTATTGCTGAGAATCAATCTGAGCCGACGAAATGGTGAAAATATACAGATATCCTTTCAATGGAGGTGTCGGAGCATAAAATCCGAGTTCGCACCATTGCTTTCCCTATAAAGGCCCCACCCCTGGTTGAACTTTGCAGACTTGTCTCCCTGTTTCCCCAGCTTCAACTTAGCAACCCACGAATCCTCACATGGTTATTGTCTCTCTCCTCCGCCCTCGCATCAACGGTTCCTAGTACTTTATGAGGTTGTAATTGGCCACCCCCGACTCGCTTTCATGCCTGCGAATCTGCCAAGAATCCTCGTTTATAATTATACGTTCGCTCAACGATACTTTTGTATATCCTTTAGACTGCATTTGCAGGTGAGAATGAAGATGTTGTAGATGTAACTAACTTAAGCGGTGTTGGATACCGAGAAATCATTATTTATTGTAATTTCTGCTCAACGTGAAGCTTATAAGTCTACATAGAGACGAGAGAACAGAGTTAGTAGTTTCTAATCAGTTTTTCTTCCACACGAGTTGCAGCTTCAGCTGTTGTCACCTGGAAGAAATAGAACCTATCACATTCCACATGCATTCTAGTGAGTGAGGAATATATGACAGCAGGTGTTGAAACGAAATGGGATGCCAGCTTAAACTCCTACCTGAAGGCTTGTTCGTTACATTTTTCTGAAAAATACTTTCTCCGTCTCTAGAAGTGTCATGTGTAATCTGTGTAGATCTTTTTGAAAATGTCTGTAGAGTAATTCATCATGTTCATTGTAGCAAATAAGCTAATAAATCTTGCCAAGTTGAGAGCCAAGGACCAAGGAGAAAGAACAGAATCCCGGAAAAGGGGAGGTGAATAATGACAAAAGTATTTTCCCGGGTATCAACTTGCCTTCGTCCCTGCCATGGCTAGGAAAGAGTATTTTTCCGGGTGTCAGCTCACGTATGCTTTGTCATCTGTTTTCGTTCTCAGGAAGATGATTTTTTCATGGAAATCTTATCAAACCGTTGCCCTTTCTTATCGGGTTGCGCGAGAAATAAATAATAGTATCATGTCATATGAATCAACCCCACCTTGACACCTACATCTTCATGCGGTGCGTCTATATTTATCATTCTGTCGGATCCGGTCAAGGGAGGGTAAAGATAAGGAAATGACAAGTAAATTGTTACTCCAATACTTAGCAAGTAACAAGTCTCAAGTGCCCTTCTTTTATTGGAGATGCTGCGACGAATTCTAATAAATGTGGACTTTTAAATCGATTAGTTTATATATATATTGGCTAATATTTAATATGTAATCAACTACTATTCAAAATATTTTTTCACACTGTTCTATTTTGCTTGTGTGGTCGCTCTGAAACAGTAATTTTAGCAACACGTGGTTAGTGTACATCAAAGCAAGCTATCAATAATAACGAGACCGCACTCAAACAGAGATATGTCATATATTTGCACTGTAAAAATGGAATTCGGACTCCTGAGAACAAACTGTTTTAATTTATTGTCTCATGGCTTGCAGAAATATGTGGGTATATGTGCACATAAATAAGCATACGATTAAAGCGCAAAACTTGAATAGATGAAGTTTAAGCTAGAAGAGTTTCAGCGAAGGGCACACATAATATTTTTGTGCGATTTCTTTAGAAACCCAAAACACTTAATCTCCATCTTTTACTCTGTCAGGACTATTTTATGGACTAATTCCAGGGAACTAGACCGATCAGATAGCAAATATTTGACTTGTTAGGCCTTGGAACGTAGTTCCTTTTCTTTCATTTACAGTAACTGCATAACTGCTGGGCTAATGGGCTTAGCAGTCAGCATTAGGTCATTTAAATATATTCCCATCTCAGTAATGGTGAGCAGTTAAGCACGAAATACAACCCCCTGTTTGCGGTTTATTCTTGAGGTATATAAGGTAGAATGTTTTGGGGGAAAAGTATCCAATCAGATCGTTAACGCTGAAGCAGAAAATGAAACAACTTGTGATACTACTTGCCCTATTGGGCTCAAGTCACGCTGATGTTACTGTAACTTTTCACAACACCGCCAATGCTGCAGGTGAGATTAAATTTTCGGAAATATGCATTTACAGTTTTTCTTTTACCATGGAATTTTTGATATTTCAGATAAGGGGATTTCCTGGCAAATTTCAACATGTGTCCGAGTAGAATTGCATGATGTGCGTGTCGCAAAGGTAGCAAAAAATTCAACAGAAGGTGACCGCTGCGTTGTCGTTTATACTTCGTGGGGTTGCAATGGAGTCGGTATTAAAGTTTCGGAAGACAGGTACGACAACGAACCTTTCCGCAGGGTAATTCTTTATACAGTTGCGAAAAATATCATGAATTTATTCTTCATCGTAGCCATTCCGAAAGCAATTTTGCTCAAATTACAGGCGAAATCCATGAGTCCCTGTGGATCATACCGACAGGATCCAGTAATAACAGAGGAAGTGCAACCTTTTAACCAGCTTACCAAATTCACCATGCGATATCATAGCTTAGATCTAGAAATCTATACAGATGAAGTACTAGCTTACTCTGACTGGTATCTGGAGTCACTTCCTAATGCTACTGCTTATATCAAGAATATCTACGGTCCTATTGGGAGAGCCGATAACGAAAAACTGTACGTCTACCTCTCGCAAACGGATAGGCGAGTCGGAACTGCTCAATACAACACATTTCAGGAGGAAGAGGCTTTTAGAAACATTGCCAAGGTTTGGGGCGATAGGTTTCACAATGGTAACATTATCGGACGTCCAGTAGAGGGACACGTAGAGTTCGATTGGCTGTGGAACTCTATCGGATGCGTCCTTGAGCATGCTAATAACAACGTTTTTTCAACGGCAATGAATGACATTTGGCGGGATTGCATCAGTTTATCACACATGTTGAAATACGATCTGTATCTACATCTTGGGTTGACTGACGATGCGGAAAGAGTCAAGAGGGAGCTCATGAACTACAAGCAAGATTCTCCGCGTCAAAACGTTTATTGGTTCCGTGATTTTCTACTGCCTGTGTACGAAAATTATGGTAGCGCCAAAGTCTATGGTCGGTTTCTAAAGCTTTTAGCAAAGGAATTTCCTAAGCAACAGAGGAAGCAGGGCGAAAGGAACGTTGGACTTGAATATTCCAGGCGGCTGAATGTCGGAGAATTCGTTCACTTTTTCAGCGGTGCAGCGGGCAAAAATCTCAAGGGTTTGGCCACCAGAGCCTTTGGTTGGAATTCCCAGTGGGAGGCTCAATTCCGTAATGCTCGGCATGAATTCGGTAATATGAGATATTCTCCATAAAAATACTGGCTTTACCAAATAAAAATTGAATCAGAATGGAACCATCCATGTTTAGAAATATAATTTTAACAAGCATATTTTTGCGAGAATATCATAGTTTTATTGCAAGTTATTCCCCAGATAGTCTTATATTCTTGCTCCTAAATCATTACCTCGAATATGTCAGCGTATACTTAACATTAAGCGCAGTATTTGCAAGCATTCATAATACCGGGGACTTGGATCCATCAAAGTATAAAGCTATTGCAGCACGAACCAAGAAACGCGAGGGTGGGAAGATTCTAGTTTTGGTAAACTCTCTCAGTTCCACACCGATATGAATAAGAGAAAGTTGAAAGAGGGAAAGGACTATGGAGAAAGTTAGTAGGGATTTTAATGATACGTGCGAGTAGAGAGCGGCTGAAAAGTATTGAAGGATGAGAAAGTTGGAGAAAGCTGAATCAGTTGACTGTGTAAGCAACGTAGCATAGTGAATGCTCGCTCAAAGCTTGATAAAAGTAGGAGCAAGTTTGACTGGAAAGGGAAGAAGATGAAGAGTTAGTAAAGGTGTTTGGTGCGAGAAGGTAGTGGTGATAGTAGTTGAGGATTGATAAAAGCCTACAGACAGACGAATGCAAACTTTTCAATTCTTTCGATGGGATCTTATGAATTACAAAGCGTCTCTTTTCATCCTTTGTGGTGAAAAGCTGGTGTGGGGCGAAGTAGGATGTAAAAGGGGAAAGTTAATAGGAAGAGAGAAAGCTCCGAGCTCAAGATATTGGGAGGCTCAAGAAGTGGTGGGAAGAAAAGAAAGAGAGACTCGAACTTGAGGTCTAATAGTGAGGCTCGTAGATGAGAAAAAGAGATAGTCTCGTCGTAGAAAATAAGTCTCTGTCCTCTCTCTCTCTCTCTCTCTGACTGGTGGAGGAAGA
Organism: Sminthurides aquaticus; assembly: GCA_906901655.1. Classification (NCBI taxonomy): domain Eukaryota; kingdom Metazoa; phylum Arthropoda; class Collembola; order Symphypleona; family Sminthurididae; genus Sminthurides; species Sminthurides aquaticus. The sequence continues at coordinate 5,133,849 of CAJQTT010000001.1, forward strand.
AAAAGAAAGAAGGCTCATCAGGAATCCCTTTTAGTTTAATGCAACCAACTTAGGAGGATCATGGGAAAAGTGAGAATTTGGGATCCTCAAAGAAGAAAACAGAGAGGGAGAAAAAGATTTGGAGGAGAAGCGGGTCGTGGACTCGTGGAGGATCCTCTTTTCACTACCCTTTGCCATTTATCCCTCTTCCTCTTTCTCCATCCTATTACCCTGTTATGCTTTCATCTTCCAAAACTCCTCCTTCACTTCTTCTATACTCTACCTACTTACTACCACCCATAAGCAGGCATGCAAGAACATGCTTTCCCTCTCTCTCTTCTACTTTCTTCCATCCATCTATAACCTGTATGGCTCCTTGAACAAGTTTTTTCCCGGACAAAAGTTGAAAAGCTTGAATAATTTGACGGTTTGACACTTCCCCAGCCTCCTATCTCCATTCACTTCAGACACACGCAAGCTTTTGTCTCCACTCATCTTCATGTATCATCCCATCAACCCTACCCCTTTACTTTCCCGCCCTTGCTTTCTCCCTCCTCCTCGCCACTCATACATCCCTTATTTAGGGATCACGCAGCGTCAGCCCCACAAAATCACACTCTAACAAAATCCATCAACACATCTCTTGAATCTCTGAACAGGCATTATTCCAATACCATTCAAACCCCGGCTACTTTTCTCTTTCACCCTCATTTTCATCATTACTTTTAACTCAGTGTTTCATTTCAATCCTTATCAACTTTCTCCGCAACCTCTTCTCATATTCTCATCCCTCATTCCTTCTTGCAAAACTTTCTCCGCGCTTACCGAACTCGTCTCTCCCTCTTCTCCATATTAACAATATCTTTAAAAACTTTAGCTTAAACGGTCCATCTCTAGGAACAAATACGGCTTTTACAGATCATCATGCAACTTCAAAACCAATCCTGAACTTTTCCTCTATTTCACAATCATTATCATCATTAGTGGGCGGGGCGAGCTCACAGACAAAGCGATTCTCTTCCAATTCATAAAATCTTCAACGTCAAAATCACTCACCCCTTCCTGAATTGATGGACGGGTATCGAGATCAAGATTCATATTCACTCTCAGCCGTCTTCAAAATCTGTTATCCATTAGTTTTAAGACACGTTTCCATGTTCTTGTAATCTCGTGATCAAGCTTTCTCCTTTTCTATTATTTTTACCATTGTAACTTAAGAATCTGCTAATTACTCGTATTGTCGACCCATACTTTCTCTTCTCCCTAACCTTTTCGAGATGAAATCAGAAGAATCCGCGGGAATATTAATAAAAATAACATCATTTTCCTCATAATTCAAAGATGGATATGGAAACAAAAAGAGTATTGAAGGGGCAACTGGATTCCATACAAATAAGCAAATAATTTTGATATGGATATTTTACTTGGACCTAAGGTGGTGGCGGCTCAAGAAAACAAGGGACAGAGGACTTTGAATTATACCAATTTCATGGCTGATAATTCTTCAATTATAACGAGAAGCTCGTCCTTCTTTTGTTTGACAACCTACTTGTCACACAGTCTGCTCTGCTCTGTGAACAGGTATGGTTACATATTTTATACACGGATGGATAATTATGAGAACAAGATGTTGGTTGCGATAAACCCGTCTCAGTATATCCGATCCCAATAACTCTGCCCACTTCCAAAATCCTTATCCTTTTCAACATCTTGTTTCTTGACAGCCAGTCCGACAGCTTTACACACATATCTCATGCCCAATAAGCTGATAAGCCGGAACGTGATAAATTACCAAAAGTTTACACGAACGCATCTTGGTCTGATTGGGTTTGAGTGAGGGTAAGGTGCGCAGTGCGGGTCTTCGCAAGTTGCTTAATATTAAGAGAGTTGGTAGTAGAAGTAGACGGTAATGTAAAAGGCAGGCAGTATCTGGAACTATGGCATAATCGTAAATAAAAGTAACTAACATGTTGTTCACTTCCTTACTGGAATCAAGAAAGAGGGATTCCTCATCTCTTGGAGAAGTAGAGACGTAAGTATCTCCAATACTTCAGGACGGAGAAGAGTAGCAAAAGTATACGTCGACAAAAGATTTACGCGAGGATTCATTCAGTATTGAGATACAAGATGTAATCCGGGCTAATGTGGATTGACAGATGAACCCAGCCCTTGTGATTTCATCCTATTCTCTAAATGAACTCTACAAGGTTTAGTACACTTGATTAACAAGGCACACAAGCCCCGACTCTCCTATACTTGTTATTCTTAAGTCCTCCTTCCTTCCCAATCCTCCCTAATCTCTTCTTACCCCTTGTCCTTAGAGCATAGAGACGGGAATCCGGATCGCTTTTCTTTTGTCCTTTCGATTAAGACAGAACATATATATATATATATATACCTTTTGTCCTGGCTACATGTGTAATTCTTCAAATATTTCCCATAAGCTCCCCTTAAATCTTTCACCGCCAAACTTTAGCATCCCATATTTATATATTTGGTTTTGATAAATATTAAAAGTGGACACGGAAAAAAGAGAGGGGGAGAAGAGGGAGATGGATGTTTTTAATTTTCAATTCAATTCGCTAAATATTCATCTCATCATTTAAATATTCGCAATGTTTTGCAAATCCTTCCGTCAACATTATGCAAATCCCTGTATATCACTATCGCTGGAACCTATTTTAGTTGTTGTTTAACTGGTTTTGGAATATTTGTTTCTGGTATCTTCTCACTCGTCTTCTTGATTATCCACCTAGGAATGTAGATGTAATTTGATGTTGCAATAATCATAACTCCTTCGATAGCTCAGTTGGTAGAGCGGTGGACTGTAGTTGTTTCTACTTGGCAGATTGCCTCACTCACTGATAGTAATCCATAGGTCGCTGGTTCAAATCCGGCTCGAAGGAATTTTTTTCTGTTCAGGAATAATGTATGCTAATTTTTTTTCTAATTAGCTGTAAATATTGTGTTACGACGAGAAAATGTCAGTATATAGTTGCTTGAGTGCGGCGTTAAAAAGTGTATAATGAATGCTTGTACACCGCCTCCCTCAAGTATTTAAAACTGGTTGCTCGAAAGCTCACTAGAAACAGGGTTTAGGAGAATTTAAAATTGCATTGGATTGATAAATACATAGGTCATTTCCTTCTTTAAAAGCAAAGATGGGACCCATCAGATGAACAAGCTTCTGAACCGATATTCAGGAGGGTATTTAAAACTGTGAGACTCAGCATCTGGTCAGGTCAGGCGGGAGGACGGTCTTATAGGATTGGAATACAAGCCACTCGACTCTGTGACCATCTTTAGTCGGTTCATTATTCTGAAGCAATTCTTTGTATTTCTCGCTAAGCAGATTAAGTCGATACATAGAGAAGAAAGGTAGGTATATGAATTGTACTCCTGCCTTACCTACCTTCTGAACTGAAGGCTAGGAAAAACCTATGTTCACATAGTTGATACCGGCAGAAATCCGGTTTGAGGGGCTGCAAGTTTGAATCTTTAATAACGTATCCCGAGTCTCCAGAGCTCATTTATTATTTTCCATAAAAGAACCGGCAAGTTAAGACCGGAAGTTGGATGTTCTATTCAGTGTTTAATGATCCCCTGAAGCATGCATTTACTCATTACCTCAATAAATTATTTCGAGCCCGTTTACCATTTGTCCATACCAAACGAAGATACTACGGTGTGGGTGTATAAAAATTTGCGTATGTGTACAACAGCTCATAATTGAAATTGCCCATTCCGTTTTCAGTGTCCCTCCCTATTGTTCGTAGGTCGGTAATTTCGTTTTGCGGTTGCTTATGAAAATGAGTTTCACTTGATTTCACCTAAGAGTACAAACAATATTGAAATTTCTCCTCACATGACTACTCAGGTATTGTGGAAGGAAGAAGAAATGATTCCTCTTTTCCATCGCCATGCTTCCCTTGATCTATTCATAAAATTATAATTTACGCCTACGCGTCTTTTAATATAAGTTTCGTAGGAGCAACCAGACATGCTGCCGTAAGTTTTAGTCCCTTGTTGCTCTTGTGGTAGCTGAAATGAATTTGAGCAACTATAATTCTCCTCTTCTACCTTTTCTTTCCCCGGTTTCTTAAATACATGTCGGAAGTATTGGAAACCACGTAATTTATGAATGGGGGAAATGTTTAAAATTTTCCTGCAACCGCATGCTCATCCGTCTACGAGTTACTACACACCTCCATACAGCTCAATAAGGCCAGTGCTCAACTGTTGTGTGTATGTGTATTAAATTGAAAATGTTTCCACCTCGTCGGTCCGAATGATCCTAATCGGGTAAATGTACTCGTCAGGAGGTGAGGCGGAAGAGCCTCCTGTCCGCGCCTTTCCGATGCCGGGCTTTGACCAATAAGTCTAACATCCCGCCACCATTATAATTACATATGATTTTCTAGCGGTAAAGTTTTACACCCCTCCCTTCGCACGATCCACTGCGCTTTCATAATCCATCCTCTGCTCAGCCGCCCTTATATATGTTGCATATGTGTGGGGTTAAAGGCGCACTTAAATGAGGACTGAAATATTCAGGGCCTTCCTTCATTGAGAAGAGACGGAGCGCTGCTGAAATGAAGGCGAGGAAGATTGATGAAAAACAAGGATACACGAATGAAAGATCCCGGATTAATAAGCTTCCCTCATTCATCGGGGATCCCTAACCTAGCTCTATTTGTTATTAAGTTGTTACTTGTCAGAACGGAGAAGCATCCTCAGAGATTTAGTGCTTTCAGATAACGTAGAGTTGTACATATTGTAATACGCTCTTTTAGAAGATGCTCATCCTCTAAGGTGCATCGGCAATGTAACAATGTTTTAATAGAGGCTATGGTAAAAAGGAGAATCATTTCCCTTTTCGTTACTACTTCTACTACAGATCAACGCAACCGGACTTACCTTCCGAACATGGGGATTTACGCAAGGAAGCGAATATGGATGGAGCGGATGGATACATAGAGACGTCGTCCACTTGAAGTTTTTTCCCAGCCTTTATAGATACAAAAGACGAAATCCCCTTATTGAATTTACAATCCTCCATACTTTTGCCAGCCTACAATCAAATGGTACGTCAAGGAATTTAAAAACGGTAAAAAATCTATATAGAGGTGAATAGGTGAATCAGCTTACAGCAGAGCTCTCCATCCATCCGTCCGCCCATCTCAAAAGCGGGCATGTTTTACTCCTTCTTCTGGGTGCGAAACGTTTCCTGCTTTAAATTCGGGCATTTTGTAAATCTCTGAGGATTTTACGATAGGCTTATATCTATTAATTCCTTCTATTTTGATCCGCGGACTGAATTTGCCTATGAATTATAGTATTGGTTTTGTGGAGGCGGTTCAGGGGTTGATTTGGAGTTGGGAAAGGAAGCTCGGATTCGGCTACAGGTGAAAGCTGCATAGATATTATCTATGAGATAATAAGCACATGGTATATGGTTCTCTTAGGTTGTATACTGGTACTGATGGCAGGCAGAGCATCCTGGTTTAGAAGATTTGGTAGGTGGGTTTAGGAGTGGATAATTTCAGGGAGAAAGTACGAAGGCGGAAGAAAGAGTTGATGCTAATTTACGTAGTGCTGAAGACTAAATGGACAGGATAAAGGAGAAAAGTTGGGGGTGAAAGGGAAAACGGGGAGGATGAGGATGATAGCTTTTGAGATGGAGCGGGAAATGGTTTCAATCCGACCATGATGTGGTAGGGATTAGGGATTGGAGAAAGGAGAGAAAAAGATTGATGTTCCTCCACTCGTCTTACACATGTTCTCTTGTTTCAATTGTTGACTTTGTGGAATTCTCAAGAGACTGAGGGTAAACAAGTGGAAGGATATGACGGTTGTCTTAAGTTTCTCTTTCACCAGTCATTTATTATTGAGGCTCATGAGAATTTTTCCTCTTTCTATTTTCTATCAAAAGATTTTGAATAGAGAAGTGAAATGGATGAATCCAGGGAAGGGAGAGGAGAAAAGGAGAGGAAAATAAAAAAAACTTCATGGAATCCAAAGAGTGAATAACCGAGTGAGAATAAGCCTTTCATGCCAAGTCCCAATTCCCAATATTTACTTATCATTCACATCACCCACGGCTATTTGTTTCACTTTAATGGCTTTTTCCTCCTAAACTGGCTCCCAAGTTTGAAAGACTTTGTCAAGAGCAATGAACATTTCACTCCCTATCGAATCCTCCTGATAGCAAACCCCTTTCTTTCCATACGCCCCTCAGCGCCCTCACCCTTCCCTGCCCCAATTCATCACTCAGGTTTAACGAGGATTCATTCAGCTACTGAGCTCTTGCTCTTACTACGATGGATGGAGGAACACGTTACATTATGCGGGAGGAAGAACCGGGTAGTCCCGGGCCGGTTCTGTAATCGCATTCATCATGGTCCTAAATCCCATATCCGTGTAAACACAATTCTTTTATGCTCATCTTGTCATTCATCAGCTCATCGCTTATCCCCCAGCATTTGTTTGCATAAAACCAGGAAGACTAATGCGGAAAGCTAATCTGACTGAGGTCGGACCAGGGTTAACCGATTATGATTCCGTTGCTTGAATCCGTGTTGGAAAACTACTCGAGTAACGAAGCTTAATTTTACGTAAGTTGAAATAACTGAGAAATTAATTTTATTTCGTCTCTTCTCTGACCACAAATAAGCTCTCTGACACAGTATGTGACTAGTAGTCAATTAAGACTTTCAAAATAATGATAATGCATTTACACGGATTGCGATCAAGATACTTCTTTAATTGCTGACAATGGAATTAATTAACTGCTACCACACCACACTGACGTATATCCACGGCATACTATAGTTTAGCTGGCTTGGAGCAATTATTTTGAAGTCTAAAGAAAGTACTTTCATAGACATACGGCTGGTAATGGACCAGCATTCGCGGAAATATTTCGCGAAAATTCTAAATATGGAACGAATATTACAGCAAGAGCAAAGATAGGGAAAACAGACAGTTAGTCGAGGCAGACTAAGTATAATTTTCTACACTTTATTATACACTTTATAATATAATGCCAGACATGCCTGCAGAAAGAAAGAGAGAAAATTTGCGAGTATTTCAACTTAATTACGTGTTATATGCACGCTTGCTTATCTATTCTTGAGTGATGGAACTTGTTTCAATTACTACACACTTTAAAAATTCAAAGACTACCGAAAACACATAGATGAAGATAGTGCCTTTACTTACTACTACAGATGTATATTTGTAGGAGTAGAAAGAGTGGCAGCGTAAGTAGGAAACAGAAACGGAGTGTACCCCATCGCTACCCGCTTCATTGAAGCGAAGGAAAATAATACAAGAAAGGAGTTAATTCTCTTTGACTAATTACACGCCATCCCGGGATCTTTTCCACTTGATGTTCATGCATCTATACCATACTTGCTTCGTATCTCCTTCATCATTCCCAGGAAACTTTCCTCATTGAGAATTTCTTGGAGAGGCGGGGAGGCACTCTCATTTCCTTCAGTGATGTGGAAAAAATCGCCGGCATTCCTATAATTATTGCCCTTTATACTAAGTCAACATTCCCTCCCGTCGGCCGCCTAGGTATTTCTCCTTTAGCTCATAACTAAATGTAGGCTCTCACTCAGCCGAGGTTGAAATAAGCATCGTTTCAAGTTAATTAAGTATTAAGGGATTACGACACTAATAAGAATAAGCTTATCAAGACCTCCTCCTTTTGGAAGACTAACAATCTCCTCAGAATTCTGTACAACTTGGTTAAGATGACACAAGCTACAAAACTCATATTGAAAACCAGCCACATAGAGATTATTCAAAACGTTATTTACAAGTCTTTTTCTTGTTTTTCATGTCAATAAGTTAGTCGCAACTTGGTTTAGAAGAGCCGAAAACGAGAGTGACCTTTTGAATTGGAGTTTGAACTGATGGTGATGGCTGAGTAGGAGTGAAAACGCTGGATTTATTCTTTCGCTGACGCTTTTCCTTTTCTTGTGTCTCCTTCGCTTCTAGCTCCCTAATAGTCATGGGTGGCGAGCCTTTGAGACGCTTAATTCGTTTCGTGGAGTAGTTGAAGGACATGGAGGTTAAATTGCTGACTATCGTTGACATTTGGTCGCATCGGCAGAGCCCATCCGGTGTTATAGAAGTGTTAGCGATAGCAGCTCTAATTATGAGATAAATATATTCAATTTGGATTATTTCTCACTTCTGTCGAAAAGTTGTCGGATTGACTTTACACTAGTTTTCGTAACGACACGAATCGAGGAATATATCTTACTTTATCGAACCGTATAAACGATAATTAGCGTAAGAAACGCTGGATGTTCCGATATTGTCCATTTTGCGATAAACTCTAAAATTGTTATTCTTTCCAGTCAAAAGTGTTAAGAATCTGTGCTTCTTTGGAGCATTCCGGTAGTCAATAGTTTCCTCATCGTCCCCCAAAGGTTCGCTCATGTCTGTTGATTCAAATTTGAAACGATTGCAATTACGCTTCCTTGACATTCGGTATAAATTTTGATTCCGCTATTGATGGTTACTAGAGTAAATAAAATCATAAACAAGGGTGGCGCTTACCATAAATGTTGATGAAACCAGTGGGCTTTTTTGAAACTTCCATTTTAGTGAGTTTTGCTTTTTGCTGCTTTATTACACCGACAATTTCTTCTTACCTTATCGCGGAACTCCTAGAGTTGTTCTAAGCTACTATTCCTGGCAGACTCTTGTAGCCATGCCGTGGAATGTTTTGAAGGAATCTGGGTTGGAATTTGTCAGATTTCTGATAGGCAGTGCATAGGTTTGAAGTTGGAAGTTGGTGGGACAGTTAAAGAGACTTCGGAGTGGCATGCGACACTCCTTAGTATATCTGGTGCGATAGTTATTTGAAATTGTTTAGCCTAATTTTTGCATTTTTGCAAGTTTATTGTGGGTAAAGGATGATTGCAGTTGCGGGCATTGGAGCAGAGGGATGGGGTTTATGCAATTCAAGGATTTGCATGTGAGCAAATATGTTTTAAAAATGAAACCGTGTTATCGGAGTTGTCCGCCTCCCGCTGAGAAATAAAGAGACGGTTAAAAATTTCATTTCATATCCATTTTGGATGCAGAAACAGGGATACACAAGGATAGATTCACGGTTGGTGGGGACTGGATTGAATTGTTGGAAGATATGAAGGAGTTTTTGAGGAATTTTTCGGGTTCTATCTGCTTGGCAGGGGCGTAGTTATATTTACTGTTTATCATCATGGCACATCCACTTCCTGCCTTTTATTCTCCACACTTTCCATTACCGTCCAACAAATACTTCAATTTTGAGCTGAGTAGGCCCACACAAAACCGCACGCCGCCAGTCCAGGAGTAACGAAAGAATACTTACTGCCGACATACAATTCATTCGCAGCGTGTACAAACCTCTTGGGAAAGAAAGCATATACCGGTTCCAGTCTGTAAGCTCTTTACAGCTTCGACCAAGACAGCAAACGGTAGCGGCAAATCTGTATGCAAGAAAATGGATTACAAACACGGTCCTCACATGTCCCCCGCATCCAGCCCAGCCAGACGTCAGAGCTACTTGAACAGAATTCGTCTCTCTGGCGAACAAAGCTGGGAATTCAATCGAATTGCACCAAATGGTTAGTAGCGGTGGGAAGCCCGGGTTAGTCAAGTTTTACCCGGGTAGAGAGCGGAAACCTGGGGCCTGGCGTCAATTCTTATTCTCTGGAGATCTCTCCTTATCCATCAACTTGTTCAATCCCCAATCTTGAGCATACAAACCGTCTTTTGCGAGTTAACTGAACAACGGATTGAATTTTGTAATACCTGCATGGCTACTGGAGGCGTCGTCGAGCCAAAAATGACATTTTTGCATGAAAAGACCGTCTGCTAAAAGTCTAAAGCTTCACATCCTGTCATCCATTGTCACATTCTGCTTGAGTATTTCAGCTGGCGTTAGTATTGCTACATGTATACATATGCTATTCTCCAAACGGCAACGTCAAAAAAGCTAGTCTAGTTCCAAATTGCCAGTGGGTGGTTCAACTTTAGTAACGGAATTTCAAGAGTAGACCATTTTATTCCTCTGAAGGCTGGATAAGTTGTTAGGACTGGAGCTTACGGCAGAGCAAACGGCAACCGGGAGTTACTCCCACTCCAGTTGACAATGCGACGCTTTTGGGTATGGGCGTTCCCAACGGCTGGTTCCGTTTCTTTCTGATGTCCATGTCGTCAGAAACCATTGATTCTTTTTTCAAAATGCAAAATCAAGGATACAACTGTCCCGCTTTTTAAATGTACAGCAATAATAGGTTCAAGCGAGCTGCTGCGGGAAGCATCACCTGGATATAAATTGCAAAACGGTGTCTAGTCTAAGGGTTCACATCCAGTTTTAAAGAATCAAGGCACGCGCCGAGACATCCGGTTTATTCAAGCTTTGATTCTTAGGACAATCCAAATCCAGGCTGTGGATGATGAGGGTGCACGTGAAGGATATCATTTTATAAAGCGGGTACAAATCCTTCGTCTCAAATTTCCTTTTAACCGGAAGTGCACGTGGCAGAGGTATAGGTTGGTTAAGGATGTACATTTTCAACCGTTTTAGAAAAACTGTATAGTGTATAAAGCCGACTGGATTAGGATTGAAGTTATCCTATTATTAAACAGACAATATAGAATTTTGTTTAAAAAAAACTAGGACAAAGTATCACATTTTTAACGGACACCAAAAACCGGGCGCGGCATTTCTTTATATACTGTAGAATCCATATCTTATAATATCCATATAATTATGCAGGTATTCATCTGCAAATGTTAGTAATTAATTAAAGACATTATTTTATTAATTTTAACTTTGGTTCAGAAACGATGATGCTTTTGTATTATTAAGTGCTGGACTGTCGACATTATGTTTTAGTCACATGATCATTGATGTGAAAAAATAAGTGAGGCACTGAAATATAAGTCGATGAGGAAGCTGTCGAGATTAAAATTATTCTTTAGTTTTTATTTTTAATCACTGCTAACAGTATCATAGCTTGAGCCTCCGGCAACACCCGTCCCGCCGTGAAGCAGTTTATTTAGACGACTCTTAAAATCTCCATCCCCGAATAAGTTGGTCGGAGTTTCTGATATGGTGATCTCACTAAATTCGTTGTCATCATCAGCATCGTCCGAGTCCAAAGATTCTGTCTTGCCAAAATCCAATAAAATCGGATTCTTCTTTTTCTGCCTGCCGATAACAGGAATATCTTCGATAATATCTTCTAATGATGAGCTCCCGGGCCTGTCACCGTAAACTCTTCTGTAGGCTTCATCTTCCCGTAGTTTCATAACTTGCTGTCTTGGCCTCAGCGCGGACTTAAGCTGCTCGAGTACAATTGACCTAACTTGGTGAACTTCTTCATCAAATTCTGAATGTTCTTCTTCTGCTGCAGCGGTTGCCGGTACGTAGTCCCGGCCAGGCAACAGCTCAAATAATTCATCCAACGGTTCAGAGCTGAGGATCTCTTCTCCATCTACTTTAGCTGCCGTTCCGTATTCATAAATTCCAGTATCTGTCATCAGCCTTGTTGCATAGTCGTCATCCTGGTCGTATTCAGAGAGTAAACTAGTACTTTCTGGCACAGCTTCCTTCATTACTGGTGGCCGCTTTAAGTTATCTTTAAGTACTTTTTTAATGAGCTCCAGCTCCAAACCAGCAATTGTACTAAACGTTTTTAACTTAAGGTCTAATTCGGAGCGGAGAAAGCACAGTTCTGTCTTTGTAGAGGAAATATTCGATGACGATTCTCCTGATTCTCTTGCAGCTATTTTAGCTCGCAGTAAGGTCATTGCTGTATCTTGTGTTGCTTGCAGAATATCAACTAGGTTGTGTAATGTTTCCAACGCGGAGTTTGTATTAGCGTATAATCGAAATTCTGAACTATAACGATCTTCAACAGGAATAAAGGAACCTCTTCCTGGTGTCGAAGGTCCAGATTCCTCTAAACATTGCCTTAAGAAACAGAAAGAATAGGAATAATATTTAAATGTGGATTACCAAAAACTGGATTAAATCGTATACATGATGTAAATACTCACTTGAACTTATTGATGCAACTGCCTAACGTTTTTTCACAATGACGCCGAGTTTTTAAAAGATATTTTGACATGTCTTCCAATTGCCTGCCAAAGATGAAAATCCTCAGTTCTGATGAAAAATTGTACTGCAATTGATTGTAGGCGCAAACTAATCTGAAACTGGATTCGACCATATCCAGAAGAAGGAGTTCCGTCATATTCTACAAAGTTATAATAGCGTGAGAAAATCATCTGTTTCACTATCACATGTAAGACGCAGTTGCTAATTAATTAAAGATACTTCCCAAACTAGTTTTATTTTCTCACATATAATAAATCCTTGTTGGCGACACTAGGGGATGACTTCTCATGTTGTCCTATCATTTGTCGCAATGACAAAGCCATGCTATTGTTCTTGCAGTTAAACCTGTTTCCATACATATCCTTGTCAACTGGGAAGTTTTGTTCAAGATACTCCCACACTGTTACTGTTTTTGCAATGGCCGCATCAAATGTTGCTATAAGCGTGGTTGTTAAATCTTCAAGGACTTGTGAGAGATTCCTGTGCGTTAGAAACACATTATATTATTCGCTATCACATTAATGCTCAAGCATATTTAATCGAGGATTATCTCTGAACAGTGATTCATAAAAACAGGTATAAAGGATTAGATGCTTACTCTGATGCCGCTTCGTCAGCAGACGCCATTAATTCGTTAAATGTAGCCATTCCTTCTTGCACTGATCTAGAGAAGTCCACCATGGTAGCTAAACAGGAACTGACTCGGTCGTAGATTTTGTGACGAGTGCCTGTCTGCCTCCATTTTAGAATCGAAAAGCATAATTGAGTAACAGCAACGAGTGAAGAGTTACCACTGTAGCCTACCAGCAGACTTGTCACAGACCTTGAATAATGAGTTTACACCTTGAATACTCTGTGAAAATGTAACAAATTGCGATGATCGTTGAAATTAAAATACACCTACTATTTGGGAGTTTACGAAACAGAGAAATGAAAGCAAAACTAGGATAAAATCGTGTAAACAGAGGAAGACCAATTGGCTGAGCTTTGACCGGAATTCATTTATTCATGTCCCATTCATCATTTCATGTACCATCATATAGAACCAACAGAAGGAGTTAGCTCCATTAAGATATAACTGAACTCCCCAGCTATATCAGCGTGCTAAAAAGATCATAATTTTGAACCATCAACTTGTATTACGTAAAAAATTGGTACTTCCCAGTAGCAGCTGTACAATTAAGTGCAAAAGCCTATAATTAGATACAATGTTTTAGACGATATAATCACCCTAGGCTTTTAACCAGGTTTTTCTCATGGCCAAAGCATGGAGCAACTATCATAAGTTACAGTAAAATGTATAAATTAACCCACAACATTAAGTTGCAATCGCAATTCACTATCTATGCTCTTGCCATAATAACTTACTACAATAGCAACTACGTACGATAAGAAAAAAAAGTGTGATAACATGGATAAATACAAAAAAAAATTTTATTGCGAAAAGTATTCGCAAATCATCTAAAATGGGATACCATCAGCGTCATTTTCACAAGGGCTACGTCTACCATGTTTAAATTTTCAGTAATGCCGTAATTACGCATAACTTCATACTTCCTCCATATACTTCCATTCCCTGCCTTATACTTAATTAAAATATTAGTGATTCTTCAATATCGGGAGCCTGCTATTTGAAAACCACATTTGGGGTTCGTACAAATCTAGCACGGAACGGAGGTTCAAGATTTAACAGAAAAAGCAGGATTTGTGATATACAGCTTCAACGGCGGATGGAAAAGGTTACATTTGGTATAAACATTTTCACCATTCTTCCTGTACATAGTGGTGCGCCGTGAATCTTAACTTAAAAAACGTGATGTACTATGCAAGTAGTTGACTGACCATAATTATGCCTTACATTATCAGGAAACTGCGATTGACGAAAATGAATTCTATACTTATATGAAATTAATGCTAGTGCTTACCACTAGCGTAAAAAACTACTACTGGTTAACACGGTGAAACTGACTCTCCCTCATGATTGAATCGTATAACTATTGAGAAAAATTGGAAATACCAAAATAGGGAAATTACAGATCGGTGGGTACAGGTGGTGGAGGAGGAGGGACAAGTGCTAACGGCAGTGGAAGGGCTGTTGCTAACGCCGCTGCTGCTGCTGTGGCTGTTGCCGCTGTAACGGCGACGGCTGGTGCAGGCGGTGGTTCGCCTATGGATTTATTGATGACCTTCTTGCAGGGAGAGCGCGCTAGCCGTCTCATTTCATTACTCGTCAGTGTCCTTCGCATCTTTTTAGTTCCTTCCGTACTATTGAAGTAGAGATCATCAGGTGCATCTTGCCAAGAAATAATTTGTTTTCTAGAACCACCTCTCGTCATGGACGCAATTTTCGTTTTAGTCCCGTTCGAAATCTGATTCAAAACTGTTCTTGCATTCAGTGCGGAAGTTGCAGGTAAAAGTTGAGCGGTTAACGGTGAAGGTGATGCTCCGCGACTCGAACTTTTCTGTGGTAGTGGAGGATTATTTATATCCCATGCTGGTCGTTTTGCCGGGGGTGGAGTTTCACGATCGCCTTCGCTGCCATCTTCGGGACCCCGGCGTTTCAGTAAACTGGGCATGATCGGTGCTACTGGATTGACGGCGAATTTTTCAGGAACTCTCTCATAAATTAGCGATCCATCTGGGCCTTTTGGAGGTTTGGGGTATGCAACTTTATCTGGTTGAGGAAGTTTGCTTTTGTCGGTAAGAATTAACCATTCCGGAGTAGGTTTCTGGGGTAGTCCCAACTTATGTGCTATATCAGATACTCTTGCACATGGAGCTCGTTTTCGGCCAGTCACCAATGCTTTAAGGAATTGTGGGGTCTTTTCCGCTACTCGTAGCTGACATTCTTGCTTAATTTGGACAATATTTATAGGCCAGAATGGGGAGCGGGTGGCATGGCTGGTTTTCATAATATCATGACATAGACGACGAGCAACGCGGGTCATTGGAGTTGTGTGCAGATAGAACGCGGTTCTAGTTTTCATAACTGGTCTAGGCGAACCGGACCTCATTGGGAAGCCGTGCGACGTAGCGTAATGTCGAGCTAGCTGATTCTTCATCTTAAAATCCTTGTTGCAACCAGCCACAGCGCATCTGTGCAAACGGGGCTGCATGAGGCCTGGAGCACGTTCGACGGGTTCTCCATCTTCCGATGGCGGACTCTTGATAATTTTCTTCACCAATTCCATTTCACCTTCTACTGGTTTGGGAGTGTCGTGGAGTTTGTTGGCTGTCTTTAATCCACCATATTTTCTCCAATACTGCCAACACTGACTGCAAAGTCTGGCTTGTAATCCAGACGCTCCTGTGCAAGCAAACCACTGAGTAGATACGGAAGTCATGCAGGATTCGCATGGCTTGCCAGGAATAAGTTGCTCCTGTGCACCACTACCGTTTAGTATACCCTTAATGCCTCCGAGGGCCGCTGGGTTGGGTTTGTTGTAGTTAGGTATATAAACCTGCTTCAATTTAGTTTCCGCTTCCGCAGCTTTAACTCTCTTCTGTTGTACATAACGATCTGTAGTCTTCCACATGTAATAATACTCGATAATGTTCTTAAGAGTCTTCCAGGGAAGAAAATCTGAGCGAATATCTGTGAAATCCTTGCCATATTTCTCCAATGCTTCTTCAAACAAGTTAGCTTCAGATGCAGACCATTCTTCCATTTCGTCTCGACACAGAACCGGTCCATAAGAAGGTACTAGGGCAGATACAGCGGAAGAGACATCATAAGAGTATTTATGTAGAGTGTCCATGGCGTGAAATAACGTCACATCTCTGGAAGCTGCAGCAGCGCTCATGTGTAAACTCGGTTGTTTCACGGAGCTGGAACAATCCAAAGCTCGGGCAAACGTTCCAACCGAACGGGATATGACTAAGAACTGATCTATTTGTTTATCGGTTAAGTTGTGATCAGGAGTCCAGACGAGGGTTTCAAGTTCTTCTACATTCCTCCCATCAGTTTCGCCTTCTTTGAGCATAGATTTTGGTGTTTCAGCTTGATACCTCTGCCCGACACGTATTTCCCCCCGATCAGCTAACAATGTCTTTTGCTGAGGATCGTAAACCAAAGAGTAAAAAAATGTGTCGTCCTTGTTGATGTAGGATAGAAGGCATTCCGTTTCATTTAGAAGGGTAACGGAGCACTTGCCGCGAATATACGAAGCAGACAGGGTCTCGACTTGCCGGGAAAGGAAAAGCTCCCGATGTTTAAGAAGATGCCGTTGCTTAGGCGTCAGACTCTCTCTATCCTTGCCTTCTTCTTCTTCCAAGGCACTTTGATGTTTATCAGCTAAGAACGTAAGTGACGAAGGTAGATCCCGTCGTCTAAAGAAGCACATGACTTTAGCTTCCACATTCCCATTCGGCATCTTGTTGAGCTCTTCAATTCTTCGTACTTGAAAAGGTGACATGGGACTGGTCTCAAAGTAAACGTAGTCACCAACACGATACATACTGTTGTTGGCCATGTTAGGAAAATAGTCTAGTCACGATTCTCTCACAATAACAGCTGTAACCACCTCAGCAAACCGTTATCAAATTACACAACCCTATATCAGTAATAAACCTAGGGACACCTTACAAGCCTAAGTCTCATTAATTACAGCTAGAGTATTTCCAGTACTCAACACTCGTTTCTCCCCTAGCCCTTACTTAAATAGTTCCGTATATTAGGTGTATTTTAATCACAACTGTCCGCCGCCTATTTAATTCTGAATCCTGCCTTACGTATCTTGATTCGGATATACAGGTCGTAGGGCCTCTTCTTCCAATAGGTCTAGATCATGGCGAATTTCGCTATTATTTCCAAAAAGTTCCAAGAATTCTCCAAACTGCTTCACCAGCCCGGCAAAATCCTCCCGCTCGGAAATCTGTGAAAACAAGAAAACACGTATTAACAATGATCCTTAAGATAATTATACTTCATAAGCCCGTAAATATGTGTATATAATGTCCCGAGTTATGCTACAGTCATGATACAGAGATTGCTACTCTCCCTGTGCACATGATATTAGCATCACTAGTAAGTGGTCATGCCGCGTCATCACTTGTAGCTTTACAATCAACTACAGTGAATTTGGTTACGTCCTGCAAAATCACGCCTAACATGCCTTACAATTTTAATAAAACGAGGTTAAATCAATAAAAGAATATTCTGATAAAACAATACCCACATGTCCAGCCATCATCCCTTAATCATTTCCTGTAATAACGGACAATAATTATCCCAACTCATCAACAAGCCCTAGGACCTTAATAAGTCTTAGAAACGAGCTGACGGCTGTTAGTTCTCCTTTCGAATACGTGAATCTAATACTCCGGCTTATATAAAGTCATACAAGATTCACGTTCAAATCCAAGGCAATACTCGGTCCATAAAAACCATTATCAGTTTCTACAACATTCTTAAGAACTCATCCGTCCATTTTCCGTTGCAATGTTATCAATCCCGGTGTTGATAATACGAAAAATTCATCCATATCAATTTTGTATTACACATAAACGGTGGATCATACCGGCAAATCCATTTAACGTTTCCTCAACTTTGCGATTCCCATCATCCTATGATGGGAATCCCATTCATAAGATAAAAAACTGGTTAACTTGTTAAAAAATCCAAAAAAATTAACCGGCTTTAGCTGCAAGGAAAGTTTGAAAATTGAAATTGGCCGAGAGAAATCCTGATTATTCTACACTGTAAAAACCTATCTACTGAAAGTCAATCAAGTGAAAAAGCTGACACATCATCTTCAACTGTCAACGGTAGGTAGGGATGGCTGGAGACGAGAGTGGAAAAGCAGTGAATTCTGAATACAATTTTTCAATAATAAATAATGTAACTGTACCTGATTAATCTTGTGTGATTTTGAATCCAGCGATGAGTATTTATTAACTACACTCAAAGACTTGGTGACCCAGGAATCGGGGACTGTATCCATATGAATTGCTGCGGGTTAGTAGTTGGTAGGACGGCTTCTTAAATTGACTTTTGACACCTGCTTGGAATCCTTTGAACTTGGAAAGACGGTCGGAAATGCGTTTCTTCAGCCGGATTTCACATTTGACCTCTACTGTCTCCTTGTGTGGCTGACAGACAAGCAGCTCCTCGGACTCCTTCTCTGCTCCCAACCTAGGGAAATTAATTAGCCTCGTGATAATTAAGAAAACCAAGTTGTAAACAAATGGAAACTAATGAGAATTACAATTTTCTTAATCCTAACCCTTTGGGCTAACGTAGGTTGAAACCGGCAATTTGATGCGGGATGAAATTTTTCAATGATGATTTTTAAAATGTCCCAAAAAAACTGACGACGAGAGGATCACAATAAGTCGGGGCAGATCACTTATTACTATAGCGTACAGAGTAGGTATGAGAGAGTCCAGTGATTCTTAAGTCAGTGTCCGTAAGTACGGAACGTAGCTCTACAGAGTATCCTCTCCGTATTCTTAATATAGGCACACTCTCCGTCCATATCTACAAGGAGGACCTAAACTCGGTGTCAGAGCCACTCCGTCGCGCTATAAGGTCCTTCTTCTCATTTCCTCATCCCAATTCATTAAAAATCCTCATTTCCCTTCTATGTAAATGGTTAAATGCAATGCAATGTGTGGAATTGTAGATACGCTATTTTCTCTCTCTCCTCTTCCGTCCCTTCGGCGTCTTCTTCTTCTCTCTTATTTCTCACTTCTCTCTCTCTCTCTCTCTCTCTACTCTCCCCGTTCATCCATTAATACCGCTCCTAGCTGGCGTGGCTCACTTTTCCTCTTGCTGTGTCACTTAATATACACATCCACCTACCGCATACACAATACGTACCTATACATGTACACCAATAGCTCTGATATCTACAGAGTCGCCCTTTAACTAATTCCACACGGGAGAGGGGAGAATAATAGTGGGGAGCAAGTAGCAGGATATAGTCCACCGTCCGTCAGTCAGACACCCTCCTGCCTCCAACCCCGGATTCCACTTACCGTCATCCATAGCCTATGTCCCCGCAGCCTGAATCAAAAACTCGGATACCGGTGTCCGAATCCAGATCTTCACCACAGTGGCAGGTTGTACCGACGGTGTTAGCGTATCATTTCCCACCCACTGTGGACTACCCTTCCGAGTTTTGGTGTTTACTCTATGCAAGCCCCAAGCGTCTCCGACTACTTTAGTCTAGCATAACGCTCCTATAATTCCATTACAAAAGCGGACAAGTTAGATGGAACGCGAAAATAGCATTGTTTTTGCCCAAATTACCTGTGGATACACAGGGAAGTTCTTGCTTTTTTCATTTTCCTCTTTTTCCCCTGCTTCGAAATACAAGGAATGATACAGAGACAGATCTAGAGGGAAATAAGGGGAGCGGATAGGGAGAGAGTCGAAAGATTCGGCAATTAAATCCAATCTTTCCCAAATGACTCCGCTCCTAAGGATATTTTTCCTTTACTTCCTCAAAGCAGGATCAATGTCTCTCCTCCATCTCATCTTTCTACAGCGTGGTCATCCATCCTCCTCTTGTTTTTCTCACACTTTTACTAAACGGCATCTCCTTGTCCTCAGTCCTCATTAGTTTACGTATTTATAACCTCACGAATTATACCATACTCTTACCATGCCTGACTAGCTACATTTCTAATTAGCAATCAATCCCACACTGGGGATGGTTATATACATATGTGAGAAACGATGTGGTTACAGAAGCAACCAAATGCTTTGGGGTCTGCAACTATAAAATATTGGTATTATTCATGAATACAGACAAATTAAGGTTGATACGGAAAGACACTTGACTTGTATATAAGAACAGTAATCGGCTAAATAAGAATTAAAGAACTTGACTGTATTTTCAGAAATAAATCAAAATTATAGTGGAGATATTTGCGGGTAGTTTATAATTTTGAGATGAGGCCTTTGGAGGTTCGATATGTTGCAACTGGAGTATATTCAAAATCTATTGATACAAGTAGATACATCTAATTCTATTGACTGATACAAGTAGATTGATCGCTTGAAATAGATAGAAATAACTCAATGGTTTTAACTGGAAAAACTGGGTTTACCCTGTAGTCCCATTATGGACTTGATAAGATCCTGTCTGAAAGCTACGTAATGATTTTATAGAAAAATTGACTTGGGCAAGCATCTCTTCCGTCCGGAATGAGGGCACTAATGATATTACTTGGTACAAAATCATGAGCTGGACTCATACATATACAGCACGTTAACTTCGGCATTAATACGATTAATTATACGCTAGAAACGATGAATGTGAGATTACGATGTGGGACGCTCATCTCCACGGATAGTCCGGTATTTTCCAATTTCTGCTGGAAATACACTGGTTAGCTCGACGAGGAGCTGTGCACGGAATCTTCTGTAGGCGTCAATTTTTCCTCGCACTTCTTCGTTTCTACTTAATGCTTTCTCCATGCAATCTTTTGTATACAATTGCGGATTTCTTCCATCATCGATGTAACTGGGAATTGCGAGATTAAGGAAGATTTCATGAGTTTCTGGTCTTTGAGATATTTAAATATTTAAGACGGCAGCATTAATTGAATTATATATATATAGGTCTTACTCGAATACTTCAAGTGGTACGTGTACATCTTGAACCTGTGACTTCAATCGATCGATTTCCTGGAGATCTGTGACGATTGTTTGTCTACAAGTAAGGAACACGCAAAATTATTGTCATGCAGATGATTTTTACAGGCATATTGGCGTCATTTCATTGGCGTGAGAAAAGTGAATGTGAATAGTTTGTCACCGGAATAACAAACGGATAAAGTATAGCAGTTTCTTTCTTGTTTGTGGTGATACATCTCGAAGAATAAAAAGATATAAAAAGTACACTAAGAGCACTTACATTTTCTGGTTAAAGACGTTTTGACCTTGTGGTTGAAAGTCAGAAACAATTATTTTAATCTGACGCACATTTTCTATTAAAGTTTCCAGCTTGGTTTCCAAGTTTTCCAAAGGACTTGCCATGGCTTCGCAGTTATTTCAACCTGAAAAACAACAACCTAGTTTACTATCATACTTTTCACTGTAATAGTTAAATGCGAGAGAAAAAAGGGTGCGGAATTTGTTTTTATACTTTAATTAAATACCTCTGCTTAATGACACACTTTTTGGAACACCCAAAATTCGGTTCTCTTCGAATAACGGAATCGCACAATATCTGTTCAACTTATCCCGCTGTGTACTAAAAATTTCAATGACTCTATTCTCGCTTTACTCTATGTCTTGCTACATACAGGAAAGAATTTTGCCAAGTTGCTTCCAAGCAATGGTACGTAGAGAGCGCTGAAGGCTACAATAAACGTTTGCAGGTTACCAAAACCTAAGCAAGGTTGAAGTTTAATTTATAGTTAGACAAAGTCTTTATATTTCGCCCATTTTTGGATTGAGAGTGAGTACGGGACCAGTAATTTGCGTACCATTAAGTGGCGCAGGTGGCGTTGGGCGCTGACGCATTATTTCACCTGAATCCATGCAATCGCGATATTTAGCAGGTTGTTGGTCCGTATATCAGCCAGAAAATTTTTGAAAAGGTCAGCATCCAAAATTTTATCATCATTTCAAATTGGAAATTCAAGCGTTCATACTTATTCGAGAGTGGGATCGTTTTGGAAGATATTTTTTCTAAATCGGATCCAATCCCAAATAAAGGAATGTGGTTTTGACCCTACATTCATTGAGATTATGGTGGTTTTAGGTCAGGGGCCTGGACACAGGGGTATCCAGTTAGTTTCATAGGGATCAACTGGAAATGGCAGGTCACAGTTGATCGCTTAGAAGGTGTTCTGTCTACTCGGTCTACACCACTTAGCGTCATTTCTATAGAACCAGCAACAGGAGCTGGTTCTCAAGTGTGGAAGAACGTAGGCCCCGTGTCTAGAAAACGATTGAAATAGTAGCTTGTATTGCTTACATGCAGAACTAACGTTTCGCTGGTATTTTTTAAGGAACTGCAGTAAAAGCAGATCACATAGGTCATTCATGGCGTAATATCCAAAATGTGTACTGCCTTTTTATGGCTTCTGTTCTTTACTTTCTTCAATTGTAAGGTTCCTTGCCTAAGGCCATTACTGATTTTCTGTGGTGGTCAGCTTCCCTGTTGGTCTTATCCCGTCTCTGATTTTTTCTTTTCATGCTTCAATCATTCCCTGTTAGAAAGTTTTAAAATAGAAATTGATGGCGTCAATAATCGATAATACAGACACTTTTTCGTCTCCTTTAAAACGTGATCTTCTTTGCTGAAGGAGAAGGTGTAGAATGACATACGCAATAAGTGTGAGACCCGTCTACACTGTAGGTAGGCCTCATACTTGCTCCCTCTTGCACCAGCTCAGAGAAATTATAGAGCCTCTACTGAAAGACGCGAAAGTTTTCGCTTGCGAGTTCTCAGAATGAATCAAAAGGGTCTTCGCATAGTTTATTTTCAGAAACATCCAAGATAAACAGTTTATTTTAGAGACAATTAAGTGGAAAGGAAATTATTGATACTGATACCATTCTTCTTGAGTTACAAAGAATGACAGAAAGAATGCGTTACCCCCAGAAGAGTATCACATAATCTCACCCTACGGGGGAAGAATGTGGATTAGAATTATTTATAAAATTACCTGTGCGTGGGTGTTTGAATACAAACGGTTCGGAAGAGGCTATCACGATAAAGTTACTTGTTTTTGAGAGGAGATAGATAAACTCTCGTTTAAAGTTATAACTAAGCACTGACCCCGCAGGAGCAATATCAGCTGGCGTAAATAATATGAAGCTTTTAGAGGAGCAATTAATTAGGTACTCTTTAAATCCTGAGCCTCAGAACTAGCTCCTCATGTTGACTTAAACTTAAATCGCAATTAAGAATATATGCCAGTCGCACAGCTAGAAGAGAGGAAAGGAGGAAGTAGCGTGAAATTGCACCTTGAGTGCATTTCAGCGATACCAAATGTTTATATAATTTCAATACAAAGCCTTTTATTGCTGCACTAAATTAATTGCTGAATCAATTGTTAAAATGAAGCTCAGGTGAACGTAATGGATAACTACGTATTGACTTTCCATGACAAGTTTCCGGTACACCTTAATACTACAAGATGAATGTATGCAGTTCTGTTTAGACAAACAAAAGGCTTCCTATTCGGAAGAGTGTGAGCTTATTTTCTAATGATACGTGTGTGTATTAAACTTATTAATTAAGCGAGGAGGGTAAGTTTTCACACCTTCGGGATGTGTCTGACAGCCTGAACATCTTTCCGTAACTGTAACATGATGTAGGGTTTGCCAGGTAGAATAAAGGATGGAAGATGAGGAAGAGATGGGGATTTTTAAGGAAAATAATAACAAAAATAACAAGAGGGGAGAGTTGATTGTACCGTTTTTATGTATGAATTTGGCAGACGTTTCATTGCCACCAACAACAACAGTTAGTTATTGGGGGTAGTGCTGTGCGGTGAGACCACAAAGGCAAAAGGAGTGTATCTTATTAATGCTCCTACAGTATGATTACATTCCCTTCGTTCCAGTCAGTAGCAGACTATTTTTACCATTCCTCTAAACGTTTAGCTAAATGCTCAGGAGGCAATAAGGTATTTTTCACGATGACATAGGAAAAAGTCAAAGCTTACATTTCAACTTACAGTTTGTATAAGATACAACACCACAAGAAAAATAATAATAATAATAAGTGCACACATATTCTCTATCTGTTGTTTTGAGGCGCTCTATATTTACTTCTTTAAAGGGGGTTCTCAGAGGGATGACCTTTGTAAGTTTTACAAGTATAAGGCAGCCATTAAGATATTTTAGGATTGACGCACAACTTGATGGAAGCGTTCAAATGATGAAACTTCCCAAAAAATTTCTCCTCCATGGTTAGCAACGGGACTCGGACGGAGGACGGAAGCATGTGTGTATAGCGTTAGTGTGCACATAATTTGGTGTGTTGGATCAACATGTGATTAAGGTGCGAAAATTCTTGACACGCCAGTCGAACACGTTCATAAGTGTTTATGAATATGTTGAGAATTTTACGCAAGTAGGATAAGAGGAGATCCCGTTGAGGACTGTGTTTTGCTTCGTAAGGTGGAAACTACTGTGAAGGCTGTTCGTAACTCGCTGTTGCTGAGGATTTCAGAGAGGTGAGAAGAGGAGGGCAAACTGATTGGTAGGGAAAATGGATATGAAGGCTTTGTGGATTTAGTTATGATAGAGGGTGTAAAAACGGCAAGAGTTTGATGGAATGTTTTGAGGATTCCATCAAGATTCCCATTAAGCGTCCGAAGCGGAAGCGAGTGGAAGGAGATGGGGCAGGGAAGCGTCTGAGCGCCAAAGCAGACCAAGGGTGAAAATATGCCGTAGCTTTTAGGATAGTGAGGAAAGATTAGGAAAAGGCTGAGCGGTTGGAGGAGGTGGCAGATCGTTAGCCAGAGCAAGAGAGTAGTCAGTTATAGAAGCGTCGAGGAAGATGAGCGTCAGCGTTGCTAAGTCGATTTAGTTAGTTTACTCGTGCAGCGCAGCGAAGGAGTGCAGATTTAACGAAGAAGCAGATAGCGTTTGAGTACAATAGCGTGCTCTTAGGCCAGACTGTGAGGGCAGCTACGGGTGGACGGAGGTAGAGGGTCGAGATGGACGGACGGATGGTCAAGGGAGAAGATGGATGAGGAAGGGATATTGTTGAGAATATATGGGTCTCGCTTTTATAATAGATACTTACGGATGGATGAGATTCTAGAGGAAGAGATGGTAGCTTCATGGGCGGGTAACTTTATTCACACTTGGCCTGATTCCCAAAGGTTAACTTGATAAATATATATGATGTGGATTATTATGAGGCCCTCGAAAATGGATTAGAGGGCAGAGAAGAGCAGAATTGGACTCTCAGCCGGAGTGAAAGCATGCCAGGAAGAGGTGTCTTCCATGTTTGCAAAATCCGTGAATTATTTATTTACAATATAGAATCCCCACGACATGCAAAAGGTGGGCTGTAAATTGCATCTTGAGTCAAATTCTGGAGCACGTCCGCATTAGTTCCGAAGCAGGAGATTGCCTAGGATTCCAGCTGTGGATGACGGACATCCCTCCGGCTGTAGTGTGTTTTTATTTAAATGCAACCAGGCACGCTGTCCTGCCCCTCCATTTCCCCCGTTTATCATCTGACAGCCTCGATTTGTCCGACATTTTATTATTAGTTCATGCTCTTCTCAAAGTGCCTTCTGGGATTTGTTGGAAGCGTGAAAAGCGTCGCAGTGCTATCAGAACAAGATCAAACAATTCATTTTCCTCTTAACAAGCTCAAAGGGAGAAATATCCGTGACTGTTTTACAAGAAATAATCGATACGCAAGACTACACTTACTTGGATACCAAAACGACAAGTACAAGCTTGGAAGAACGGAAAATTCTCACAATTCATCTGTAAATCCACATTAAAAAGGAAAAAACAGCCAAGAGGAGGAGTGAAGACAGATGAGTGATTATTTTTGGAAGTTTACAACAAGATCATTTTTCAATAGATGAAAACCAGAGAAAGATAGTGAAACAAACGTTTTATCAGGAAGAATACGGAGCATCATCTCGCCTCGCAGAGAATCCAAGCTTGTGATACACTGTCCTTACAAGGAGAACAAGAGTTGAATTACGCTTTTACAACTTTTAAAATTATTTACGGAACCCAACAACAACAAAGCATTAGTTTCAAAAGTATAGTCTTCTGTGCATGAACTCAGACCTTTGTATTCAGCAAACTACTATCAGATGCTGAAATTACTGAAAATGCTGAGGACTGAAACGAAATATAAAACCAATCAATTCCTACTGCATCTGCAGTGCAGATTCTACAAATGCTAATCAAAGCTCCCGTTCAAAAGTGGCGTCTCTTTCTATCTGGCTGACTGGCTGACAGACTGAAGAGAGTTTAAGGGAATTTCACCTCATGGAGCTTGTGCGTTCGTAGTATACAAATTATGATGATGATAGTTATTTTTTACTCTCGAATCATGTCGTCTCCCTCTGCACAACCAACTGTGCTCAGTCATGAGGCTAATTATTTGGGATGACACAACTAGCTGAGTTTCACTGTCACTTGACTCTTGAACCTTGTAAAAATCCTCGCCCTTTCATCTTCCCCCAATAGCAGCTTCATTCTCTGCCAATGGATATAATCAGACCTCTAAAATTTCATCTAAAGTTATAGGGTACAACCACCTCATGTCAAAGCCTCATTATCCTTAACTAATACGGACTCCATAGCAGTGTATGAGCATAGTATAAACTAACAGCTACACCTGTCCTCGTCCTCTCTGCTTTGATTATAAAGAAATTATAGCTTAGAACCTGAATGATACTTTGAATCAGGACAAAAGCATGCTTTGGAAATTATAAACTTTGACTCTTCAATAAAACTAAGGAAGAATAGGGGCGAAGGAGGGAATGGAAGGGACTATTCTGATGACAAGTGTAAATTTTTATGCAACTATTCACTCAACACCCTCTCTCTTCTCTCAATAAGTTTGGCAAGTGGAAGTTGTGAATTACAGTGCAGAACATGTTGTGTTTCCACTCTATGATATTTGATGTTATTATTACTCCTCAATAAGAAAGAAAGCTAACTCTGTCTCTCTCTCTCTATTCATTGATGCTGATTAAATTTGTAAAGAGCACAATTCGCTGTATTCATGTACCCAAAAGTTTGGAATTGTTTCAAGATCGGTCGCCTACTCTTGAAGCTTCACAAGCTTTCGATATTCAGTTGACACGGATCAACTCAGGAGATAACAATATGTAGAGGGATTATATACGAGGATCAAAGATACTTCCCTTCAAAATACAGAAGACCTAGTGCCTCGTTTTATGCTCCGAAACTTTGAACCTGCCAAAACAATTCGCGTAAATCCCCGGGTGTTATTTGCTTGTGATCCTAGAACAGATGGGTTCCAAAACTGAATAACACTTGCTGTTCAGGAGGGTGTTTGTGTGCGGTGGCGTTTGTAGGGTCTGAGGGAATACCAAAATACCTGTGTGTCACCCCGCGTTCTTGCTGCTTAGGTTGGGGGAATCAGGGCCAGAAGTATCGGGAAAGAATTAGATCAAAAGTGGACGAGTGGACTTTGTAAGGAGGGTTTTGTTTGTGTGAAATTATCCGAGAGGGAACATGATTCATTTTCCCCAAATTTAGTGAAAGAGATCAGAAAAAGTTTCATGCTCTGCATCATCTCTCTCAATCCCCAACGTTTATTCTCTGAGACACGAAGTTTACGCTAAACCTAATCCGGAAAACTATGGGTGCTAAAGATGTATTTACAAATCCTCAATTCGTGGCGGCTGCTACTCCTGAAAATTTGAGCACCTTAGCAAAAAGCCTCGCGGATCAAATGATCATGACGACGAGGCGGTCCAGCGGAACAGAAGTGAAATGTGCGGGCTTGGCCGAGTCCCTTCTCGACGAGGAATGGCATCAAAAGTATGCATTCATCATAGGACTTTTGAGAAAACCTCATGCTCTTCTCGTCAAAGAATCACTGGCAAAGGAAAGAGATAGAATTGCTCAAAAACTCCAAAGCTATCAACTGGAACGCAATCTAGTTCAAAATTCTATCAAATCAAAGGAAAACGGGTAAGGGCATCAAATCTTTATATTATTCTTCTCAACTACGCACCAAATAGTTAAAAACTAGGATTATTTACGTCTACCACCAGAAACTACACAGTCCCGCATTATGCGGGCTGGTTGCGTTGCATGCGTCTCATTTAACTTGGAGATCAAACCGAAGGTATAAGATTAAAACGTTTCATCTTTTCCCAATATCCAACCTTCCAAGTCCGAGCTACGCGCGAAAACTGATTGTTCGCGGTGTTTTGGCACACTGGTCATAGTTTTCGCATAAGAGCTGCTAGCTACCTACGAAACTAATTCAAATAAGTTTACAATGGTGCGCGTTTAGTAGTAAAAATAGAGATTGTGGGTATTTCCTTGTGATTTTATTAGGGGCATTCATTCATGTGAGATACTGCTAACGGCGAATAATTGGAAGGTGGACATGAGGGTTTTGTTACCCGTTTTTCCAGGAGACCGCAGCACGAATTCCAGTTGCGCAATGCTATTCTAAAACGATGGATCGATACAGTAGATTATGGCAAAGCTCTAAAAAACAAATGTCAGGTAGGGTGGGTGGGATGGAGATTAGGATATTAATAGCTCAATTATCAAGTGGATGGATGCTTTAAGGCTTCTGTTGTTACGGAGCGAAGAATTGCGTTTAAGTATTGAATGCACCAAGAACGCCAAGAAGGAGAGTTCTTTGTTGCACACTTGTCTCTGTTCTTCCTTTTTGTTTTGTTTCTTTACGGCTTCATGGACCTGCGTGTATAGGTTGAGCAATTTTCACGGCTGAATAGATCCTCCGAGGAAGCTATTCCATCCGCGCCGCCGCCATTACACGCTCCGTCCTTCCTGGCCTTGTAATTACTAGGTCGGATACAAAGGATTCGGCATGGCCTTGTCCCGGTGTCGATACTATCAATAGGTTTGCCCAAAGGCCCCCAAACGTTGCAAGCTTTTTTCAACCAGAAGCTCACCTTCTTTGCATCATTGACGCCGCAGCGTGTCGTGCAACCTGCGGTAAACTTACTGGTGCTATTAAAATTGGGTTTGTAGAACTTTTACAAGTTTACTTTACTTACGTCTCAGCATGGCTTCATATGCTCCAAGTTTCAGGTTAATCTTCACCGGATAACAAGAATAGGTGATCGGACTTGTTAAACTCTGTAAATTCTCTCCTTCTCAGCACGTCGTCCTCCTAATTGATTAATTTGAAATTTAGCTATCCTTTTCCAGCTAATTGCAGTTTCTCACCCCCATTGTTGGCTTGCAATTTTTATCTAAAGAAAAACAATGGATTCTCAGCGTGTGGTACTTTTAATTAAATCCCTTATAATCAACTCTAGTCATATTCACGAGTGTCCCCTTCTATCTTCTTCTATAACTTTCTTAGGCATTATAATAATACATAATTAAAATAAAATAAAAATAATTAATAATATTTCAATGGCACACCCCGATCCCACACAGTTTATACTGATGAAATCCGTAACTTTCTCCTATCTTTGTAGAAGTTTT
The DNA here is from genome assembly GCA_906901655.1 of Sminthurides aquaticus. Classification (NCBI taxonomy): domain Eukaryota; kingdom Metazoa; phylum Arthropoda; class Collembola; order Symphypleona; family Sminthurididae; genus Sminthurides; species Sminthurides aquaticus. Next base: position 5,163,080 of record CAJQTT010000001.1, read on the forward strand.
ACTAAAAATTCCTAGTTTTCTCTAAAAGATTTACGTCATATTTTCTTTGAATTCGAGTCTTTTAATGTACGAGTAATTGCTGAAATTTACAAAACGTTCTTCTCAGAAAAACAGTTAGAGCTTTTCCTTTCATTCAATTTATTTTCATCCGTATTCATGGTACTGTCTCTTCTCCTCCCAATCTTCACACCTTACTTTTTCGTTTGATTTCCTTATAATTAAGGTGAAGGAGAGCTGATTACGAGATGATTGACGCATAACTCAAAAAGTTGTTTTGATTCGCATAATAAACTTCCAACTGGGCTACATCACCAGGCAAGGCCTTATAGATGGATTCTTCGTAAAGTAAACTTCCAACCCGAGCTGCGAAATTGTCTATGTATTCTTAGAATACCCTTAAAGTTTAGTGCGTTTACACACAAAAGAGAAATCCAGATTCTTGGAAGTTTCCCTGAGTAGTAGAAGAAGAATACAACTGGAATTCTAATAAACAATAAACAAGCTCTTCTCCTTCCACCCATTCAATCACAAATGATTAGTTTCTCAACATGAAAGAATAGCCGCCACGCGTGTGTTATATGGGCTTGTTTCTTTGCTAGTCTCATCTTCAGTTGCAATTGCAAAGGTGTATTTCTGGATAGCAAACCTGGAAAAGGGAAATCTTTCATGGAGAAACTGCTATGGCTTAGCTTTAAATGCTTATTCTCGTTCATAGATCAAGGCATTCTGTCTGTATGTTTGTAAATGTATCATTAGTTTCCAACTGGAAAATGTTACTGCTGTGATTCCAAAGTCATCAGGTGTTCACAATGAGAAGGAAGAATAAATAATAATGGCACGTGGAACTAGTTCAAACACGGCGTTAAACAAGTGGCTGCCCAAGTAGACTTTTGACTAACGGAAAAGAAAAAGTTTAACGATCCAATCACAGAAGATCATCAAGAGTTTATCGTATCTTCATGAAGATACTCTTTTCTAGTTTAAAGATCATATTTTGATACTTTTTTAAAAGGTTTTGATGCTGGTGCTGCTGCTAAATTAGAATAGGTTATGTTTTCATTTAAGTATAGTATGCTCATCTTCACAGACTGTTGCCAGGATGGGTGCTGGGTCGGAGTACATTTGCCGAAGAGATCAGTTAATAGCCAGGAATGTTCCTAGGCTAAGATCCCTGCTCTACTGAGGCTGTGCTGACTTGCCTGTACTTGAGTTTAATGATCATTTACATATAGCAATCTACTTTAAAAAACAATCAAGATGATGAGGTAATTCAATTTATGAACGCTTAGTGAGGATGTAATTTAAACTTGTATACATGCATACTTACTTAGTTCTGTCTTATACATATGACCAGAGTGTGATGAATATTCACAGATTGAAGCAGATCTGGTGTGAAAGTATTCAATCAATCAGAGCTCATAAGATGAAGGAATCATAATGCGCAGCAAGATGAAAGTATGAAAGTCATTAAAGATAGAAGAGATTATATTGAGAAACGACTACAGACTTGATCAGTATCATAGAGGCACGATTTATCTACGGTGATTCAAAGCCTTGTCTGCGAATTAACCAACTGATAATGTACATACTCACATCAGAAATAATGACGAATTCCGATTTTAGTTTGCGCTCTTGTAACTGCTAACCAATTCCGGGGAGAGAGAATTTATATATTTCATGATGAGTGGCGGAGTCGAATTAGAGTTTAGGATGAATGAACAGGTTTAATAGTGGAGGAGTGTCCACATAGAATGGTGAGAAGACGAGGAGGACCTCCTCTGGAGGATGTCGCGAAAAAACGTTGCGGAAATAAGGATAATGGAAAACAATAGAGCGGTGTGATGGATGAAGGACGTGGGTAGTGAAGATTTAAAGAGTGAGGAAGGCAGGATTATGTATACTTTTGTATGGATGTGACTTAGGCAAGGAAGAGGTGCGGAAATGTAATAATTTTAGTGGTTTTCTTATGAAATGATGTCTCTGTGAGTGTGTGTATGTATGTGGTGTAGGAGGAAGGGACACGCTAAGATGGGAGCGAGGGCCGTTTGGGTTTGCTGTTTTGCGCTGAAAAGCGTTGTTGATTAGATGATTTTTCTTGGAGCCTGCCCTTCCTCTCGTTAGACGGTAAAGTTGATGCAGTTCATAGTGCATTCTCCACGCCAGGATGATCAGGGATGGGCCAAAGTAACGTTGAGATTATCGCGTACATTATAATATGGTAAGGGCAGCTCTTGCTGTTGTTGGAATGCATGTGACTATATACATGCTCACCTTGCGGTACAGTAGCTCTGGTTCGGCTTTGTTAAGATTGTTAACGAGTTTTGGTTGAAATCCTGCAGACATGTGGGTAAAAGAACGGTTCTTTGCTAAATATGTGCGAGGTCCACCCCGGAGCATCCGCCTATATTAGAAGCCAAGTGAGGAATTCCTTTAGTACAAGTAGTCATGTACGTAGTATGTACGTAGTATGACTACATATGTACAGGATTAGTTAAGGTTAGGGGCACACTGTGTGCATGGAGCGTAGGTCCTGTTAATCTTTGTCAATTAAATTCCAACATGAGTTATTATTTATAACCTCTTCTCTAAAAGCTCGTGCCTTTCCTCATTGCCTCCGCGTAGGCAGACATTCCGTATTTTTAAAGACGAGATCCTCATCAAGTGAACGTGTTGGATCCTCGTGGGTTTATGAATGTATTGCGGTGGGGCTGTGGGAATCTGTTTCCTCTGCAAGAATTACGCTTGTATGTATTTGATCCGGTTGTGCGTATGAAGCGTGGCTTGGAAAAGAAGATAAGTCCTTGGTTGGGGGGAGAAGAAGGAAATCGTGCGTAGATTTTTCTATAAAAATGTTAATCTTGTATCAGGAGAGAAGTTTGGTGACGGGGCGTTTGCCGTTCGACTTTGAAGGAGTAGTTCAGGGTCGATAGTCGTGTTTGAAGCAGAGCACATGCAGTTTGAATTGATTCTTTTAAATCCTTGTCTCCGTTACTCATGGATTAGATAGGATTCTCGTTAGTCAAATAAAGGAGATGCACCCGTCATGTTTGGATTGCGACCGGGTCGCGGAACTAAAGATGGACTTGATTCTATAAGGAGAACCTTTACAGCTTTATTATATTATTCAAGGTGAAGAAAGAGGAAGAATTAAAGGTCGTGGGTGGAGGAACCCGAATTCCCAACGGGGTTAGGAAGCATTCTCCTAAAGCGAGAATGTTGGAATCCAATGAATGATTACAACAGGTTTAAAAGATTAGGATGAATAATAGAGGTAATGTTAGAAACCAGTTTATTGTAATTTGGAATTAGGTAAGGTTTGATGCGATGATTTGCTGAAATGAATTCCCTTGAATATTTGCCTTCGTGGCCTTTTTATGAACCTAAAGGTTATGTGTACATAGCCCAAGAGTTTTTGGGAATACCGGGAGCATGATTCTGTCTAGCAAGCGGGCCACGGCGGGCGGGCGGGCATCAGTCATGATTTGAATTGTATTCCTGGTGAATCAACCACCTGTATTGGGAGTGTTTAACGTGGGATTAGCTTGCTCGAAATTTGGGTTTAGAGTAGGTAGCTTATTGGAATCTCAGTCCTGCTTTGAGGCGGACGTGAACAATATTGACCAAAAGTCTGATGATTGTCGAAATGGATGACAAGAGTGCTGTTTGTTGGATAGAAGAGAGGAGAGACTTGTTTGAAATGCTTGGCTGATTTTTCCTTGTCCTTTCTTAAAGATAGAGAGATAGAAGCTGTAAGATTTGTGCTAATGGTATTTACGGCTTGTTTAAAGTAAAGGCGAGTTTAGTTGTATTTAGCTGAGAGAGGAGAGAAGAAGGTGAGGGGGTGGTGGCAGAAATTTTAGATTTCAATACATCCCTTGAACAGTTCAAGCCCAGGTAACCACATTGTTCCGCTCTTCCACATCTCATCATCAGTTATCGTTCGTGTAGTGGTGGTGAATCACTGGTGATGGTGGGGTAGTGTGATGTCCCTTGAAGCCGCACGAGGTGGCAGTTACCATATATTCCATCTAAATCATTAAATTCAACTATTTTTCATTTATTTTTTAACTGAAAATCTTATTCATCTTCTCGGAATCTTCAAATCAGCATCTCTTCTGACTCAGTCCGTGCTCAAATGACTTGAATTATCCCTGGATCTGAAAATATTTCAGTGTTTCACTAACCCTTGTTCATAACCGAACCAGAAGATGTGCTGCTGAGCTACATGAGGCTCACGTTTGCATTTTGCGAAACGCACTATAGTAGTGTAATATTTGTGTGCTCACAGAGATGAGAATGGCTTGAAACGCAATCTGCAGTCTTGAGCGATGCAATTATATAGAATTTATAGTGTACGCTGCAAGTGAACGTGTATTTTGAACGCGCTCCTCCGAAGGACTCTTGAACTGAAGTGGCGGGAGGAAAGAAGAGACTAGATAGTTTTAGGAACGTTTATTGTGGTGCTTCAATCTGTGGCAAAACAAAATAATGCACCGTAGGAATTTAATATCCTAAAACGACGGTCCTTAATGGAACTTCGGGGGTTTTGGAACGTTTGGATTTCCTTTCGACTTATAATTGCATCCGGCTTGAAGCAAGGGGTTTTCTCTTGAGTTTCGCCTGTGAGCAGGCCGGCTTGAGAGGATGTGAACTTTTAAACTTTTCCAGATTCAACGTCCAGGATCAAAGGTCCTGGTTTTGTGGTTGTTTCTTTAAGTGCATGCCTACGTTTTGAAAATTGCTTTTCGAAATCCAAGGAGAAAGGTTTTCTCGTTCCCCAGAATTCTTTGGGTATTTTTACAGCTTCAACGAGCGGTTTTCAAGCTTATACAATGAAAACATTGGATTTTTGTGACAGAATGGCTGCCATAGCCGCTCTTACCAGGTAAAGGAAGATGCTGGGTTTTTTCATCTTCTATGCGCGCGCACAGCGCGTAGGCCTTGTAGTTTTTACAATGTCTCTGGTTTTTACTGCTCCTTGTTTTGGTCCTCCTGGTTTTTTTGCCAAATAATGTTTGCATACTATGTGATTTGAAAGAGAGTCTGGAGAATCTGTCCTTGAGATTTTTAAAGTGGGAATCGAAGAATTAGATCCGTGAAGCGAATCTTTTTTGAATTTCCAGATTGTCTTATCCTGGATTTACTAGAATTATAAGAGGCATGTGCAAACGATCTCTAACTCTAATGATCGATTCCCTGAAGACAGGTTTTACCTGATCTTGCGTGTATGAGTTGTGTGCATTCATTGCCGTTTCTCGACTAGACTATTCTCGATCCAATTTTAGTATTATTGCGTTGGATTGTTTCCCGTGTCGGTGGGGACGTAGAGTGTTCAAAATATTGATCAATATTGCTATTCCTGGTGACCACTTGGTCAAAAATGGCAGGAAGCGTTCCTTGCTTGCGGGTAAGCTAGGTTCAAAGTAAAAGAACAATCTCCCCAACTATTTGCATTGATTAAGACTTGGGTTATGGTATGCAAGAGGAGGAAACCACGAATTGTGTAGCAACATCATTTCTGTTATTTCAATTTCTAGCGGAAGAGAAATAATTGGTACACTCACAATAAGATTCTTCCTTTATTGCGTAATGTGGTTTTTCAATATACCAATATGAATTACCTACTCTGGGAAGAGGGGAGAGAAGCGTGGACCCTGCGTTTTATTTCGAACTCATACCACATAGTCTTAATAGGGGAAAATTTATAAAAAAATCCTGGTCTTCCAAAACATGTTTGCAGTCGCGGTGAGAATTTGCTGTAGTACAAGTAGGGGTTGTTTTTGAGGATTCAGTGCGGTTGCCATTCACCTCAAGTATTTATCATCCGAAAGCCGCAATTTCGACAGACGCTGAAGAAGATTGTAAGGACAAGGAAGATAAGTTAAAGATCCGAAAAATATGATAGATTTGGTTCCATCCTTCTCAGTATTCAAGATGGTGATGAGAGGATAGAGAATGCTGGTTTTGAAAAGACCTTTCTTTTATGTCATCAGGATTACAGTACCTCAGAGGGCTAGCCTGAACATTAACTTCACTGCTAAACCTTCCGCCGACCTATTCTCTATTTTACTCTTGTCTCTTCGAGACTTTGATCAGCATAGCTCATTAAGAATCAGATAAACTAGAAGAATGAGAGACTGAATTGAGACGTAGAAAACTAAGAACTAAGCAAGGAGAAGAAGGGAAAAGAGAAACAAAAGATGAAAGAAATTACGGATGATGACAAGCATATCCAACTTTTGTTTTCACTTGACGTAATTCATTATCTTTAAATCCAGACGGCTCCCTCGTTTAAATAGTAATGATAAGCAAATACAGTTTGTCAACAAGGGAGCCTGTAAGATGGCAGAGAGAAAGTTTCGTCAAGTGATTGAATAAGGGCCACGCAATCTGAGATTACTTGTACACCACAGTATGCGGGCTTCTTTAGCAGTTCTTTACGCTTATGAATGCCAAGCATATATTAAGAACACATAATGGATTCATTTAACCACATTGCTGCTACCATAGAACTGTCCTTTTGGTTATGAAGAGTAAACACGTGTAAGAGGAAGTTGAATCTTATAAGCAAGACAAAAGAAGAGCTGTTTATAGTAACCAGTATTTCTATTTCTATCAGCGTGGCTCATCCTAGTTTTTGTTATTCTCCTGCCCTACCTGTTCCTCTGTTTACAAGGTAAACAAGATGTGAAGCCTATTGTCTCCTATCGCCAGCTTCCAGTTTCAAATTTCCGTATTATTTTCAAGAATACGGGAACGGGCGCTGAAAGCTGAGAGCTGGATTGAAAATAACTACTGTTAATAGGATAGAAAGAGAAAGCGGAGCTTTCTCTCCCTCCCGAGCCAACTGGACCAAAGAACCAAGAAACCTAGGCTTACTTCGTAAATCATTGGACGCAACGATAAGCTGTCTACTCTACTCATAAGCCGCGCCTAGGGAAGGATCCTTCAAGGATGTGTCACATGCTAGGTTTTCTTTTGTGACCTATTTCTTACATAACTACGGCTTTTGAATAGAAAAAAAGAGGGGATAAGTATCCTACGCAGAGAAATAATATTAGCAAAAATAGGTAAGAAAGAATAGAGAAAACCTTTGGGCTATCTTCAGAAGTTGCGTAATCAAAGTCCGAGACTCATAAGGGGCCTTGCATTGTCACCGCTTACTTTCATATTTCATTGGTATCTAAGCAGGATCTTATGCAATCATAATCCTATCCTATGGAATTGTATTGTTCATGGCTCCGAGTATTCTTTGCAGATGCAGACATTAGCTCTGCCATGGAAACGTTATGAGTGTGAATCTTTTTCTCCTGGGCATCATTACCTCTACTTGATTTAGTTAGTTGTAAAAGTTGAGAATGGGAGCTGGAAATGCTTCCAGGATATTGACTAACTATCTTATGCAACGAAACTTGTTGGGACGGACATTATGTAGGAACGTATAGGACGGCTGTTCAGTTAAGAAACGCTTAACGGTCGTATATAAATTTTAGATATACTTAACTTTTAAAAGTTTATGTATTTATGTAATTTGAAATGTGAAGGAAACTTGAGATGCATCATAAGCTCACGACAAGTGTATGGTCTTAGCTTGAGGGATTCGACAGCTGACAGGAATTTTCGGAGATACTGTCTTAAAAGACGTGATTTTGAAAGAAAGAAAACAAATATCTGGAATTGTTTTATTTTTAAAAACGGGTGGCAAAAGTTGGCTTTTTTGCAAGTACTATGGAGTTTTGCAAGATTGGAGAAAAGAATAGCAAGAAAACTTTTGAACCAGAATGACTGGGAGACGAGACAAAGCTGGGAAACGAAAATATAATGAACATGTTGATTTGCTTTGTTGTTAGCGTGACACTTTGTCATTGCTTGTCAGTTGATTTTGTTTGAAAGAGATAAAAACATGTTTCTTTTTCAATTCCACTCATTCTACGCCTCTTCTTAAGCTATTAACAAGCTGCTGGGGAAAGCAGAGGAGAAATTTGGTTGAACAATACGCAGAGAGTCTGCTTTAAGATAGAAGCTGTAGACAGAAGCTAAGTTGGGGACTAAAGAAAGTTGTAAAGAGGAATGGATACGGACCCAAAAAGGATTAGTTGTACAGAGACGCTAGGATTCATGGGATTAGTGCTTAAGCTCGAACATTTCAATTGCATAGTAATGGTAATAAAGCATTCATCTGCATAGCGTATCTATGGTAAAACTTGGGCTGGAATTTTTTATCTTCTTCTTATCCCTCAAGACATGATAATGTGTCTGATGATTTTGAAAATTATGGAAATTAGAGAAAGTCTGTTACATAAGTTACTCTATTCCCTCCAATTTATGTTAACAATTATTCTAGTTGCATAATTTAAATTCTATCTGGGCCTTTATATTTCACGTTAGCAAGTTTTCGTGGAATTGAATCCATGTTGAATCTACGGTAAAATACTCATGATCAGGAGAGCCGCAGCACAGGGGAAGAAAGAAAGTGAAGAAAGCGAAGAGAGCGAGAAGAGTATATTCTTTTGATAACGCGGGGATTAAACTATCTATCCTCGGAAGTTCTGCATTCTTGATCCGCGATAGTTAGTTTGTAGTTTGGCATACTTGGTCTTCTTCTCCCAGTTTGTTCAAGTTTTATTTCATATGCTAAGCCTAGATCTGAGCCTAACAGAAGGAACATGTGCTTCCAAAATTTTCCGCCACGACTACTCTCCTTTTATCTCGAAAAATATGATTCATGGGAATAAATATTCAGTAATACTCAAGGAATTCCTGAGTAGTAGCTCAACGTCTAAATGTGTGGAAGGCGGGCTTTTTGGTCAAAATTCCATCAAGAGATGAAATGTAAAATCCAAGAACTCGTAAGAAATACTTAATATTAGATTAATATTTCACCCTTCAACAGCTTCTATTGCGTCCTTCGTCCCGCTACAAATTGTTGGGGAAAGTTGGGAAGTTGAGGAGGAGGCGGCCTCTTGGCCTCTTGGCCTCAGCACTCGGCACCGATCAAGTATAATGCATACACAATACTTGTAGTAAGTCGAGGGAAGATTTTCCATCTCGTGTAAAAATAATTTCAATCACAACAAATGCTTCCTCCTGCCCTGATTTTCATCCGTCCCATTGACGTCAGTCAAAGGAATCAACTTTTATTTTATTATGAAGCATTTACGTCCTGGCTTGAGCTTGCAAAGGTTTGAATGGGCGAAAAGCCTAAGACCCGAGAGTAAATGATTTCCCGGGCATCAAATCAACGGAATCTAGTAGTGCTCCAGATGAATGCAACCCGGCGCGTCCTTCCACGTAAATTACGTTTCAAGCTTTTTAGTCGACAAATCCAATTTCAACACACTTTCTCATCCTTCTCAACACACCTCTACGGCTGCTTTGAACGTAACGAATTTGGAGGAATAAAAACCTAATTCAATTCCATCGTCCCAGTAGTCAGTGAGCGAGTACAGTTCCTCGGTTCCCCTTTCATTTCTTTATATGTATACATCGCTTCAATCAGAACAATTCCACGCGATTATATGCTAGCTAAATTTTTAGGAATATTCCCTCTGGTGTTCTGGAATCTGGATTGCCACTTGCCACTAATAAAACAAAGAACACGCCATTCCTCCTTCCCTGGCTCCTCTGGTTTTCCTCGGAATTCTTGCCCGTATTTTGACATTTCTCTCTCTCAAGTCATTCAAGCATGAGACTTTACATGAGTAGCGTTATCCGTATCTGAAACCAACGGAAACCGCTCAGCAAACCAGAATTTTGCCTTCTTTGAAAGTCTCTTGGTGTCTTTTATCTTCTCACACTCCTTTGACAATATTTATAGAAGCAGCCACATCTCATGACACTAGGGTCTCTAGGAGAGTCACAGTATTCACCCCGTAATGCTGCGATATCATCAAAGGTCCTTACCTACTGTGGAAATTGTTGCTTTTATCTGTATTTGCAAGCGATCGTGTATTTTTTATAAAAACTCTACGCTCTGTATGCTAAATTCCTTATCGCGAAAATTCGAATTTGTTTACAAAAAAGGCGGAAATAAAAATGTGGAACAAATACAATCTATCTCAAGGGAAAAAATTGTAAAAAGCAACAAAGCACTACAAAATATTACATTTTGTCAAAGACTATAGCTCTACGTATATATGGTCTGCTTGTTAGCATATGCATGTAAGTTTAAATTTGGCCGAATTGCAAAAAAAAGTTGTGAATCGAGCGAGGGATTCGCAGATAACGAAAGTTTAGGTTAGGTAATTGAGAACAAGGAAGAATCGTGGGAGAGGAATATCTGTTTGAGGAAAGAGGCTGATCAAAGGAACACACCTCCACTCTTCTCTGCCTGGAAAAGTTTCTTTCGCAAATAAACGTACGTGTACGCGGTTTTTCTTATCAAGCAGATTCGTAGCAGCTATTTCAGTTGAAGATGACGGTGAGGATAATCACAGGAGTAAAAGTTTTTTTTATTTTCGGGGTGAATGAATATGAATGAATCTTGGATGAAATATTTTTCCCTTGATGTACACAAGCCACGCAATAATCAACTTAAAATATTAAGCTACAAGCTGTTAGCATGCTAAAATTTGATACGTATTTTAAAGTTTTGTTCATTAAACGGGTGGGTAAAATGTCTGACTAAAGGTATTAAACTGTAAATTTAATTATGAATTATTTTTAATTTTTTTATCAGTGTGTGAAAAGCTGAAGAAGATTTGAGAGAGAATAATTTGCGGCATGGATGGGAGTAGTAGCTGATTACGGAAGAATCTGTAAAAAACAGTATCGGCACCTCACTATTGCAGTTGCAAACGAGATTACAGATAATAAAGGGCAGTGTGTTACAAGATTTATAAAACAGGAATTCTTCATCACACCTGGTGTGAGTTATGATGATTTAGGAGCAGAGATGATGACGTTACCATGTTACTTTTAGGATTGGCTCATGGAAGACTTTATTTGCAAAGAGATGCAGTTATATAGGTTTAAATTATTTAGCTAAGATGTGTAATTAGCAGTGTTGTCAGAGAGCCACAAGAATATTGAGCAAGCATGTTACGCTTAACTAACTTTGCGAAAAGATGGACGAAGGAATTTTGCGATCGTGCGCACAAGTTTAACGCGGTTTAGTAAAACTTGAGTATATATTTAAGTAATCCTAGTTCACACAGGGTTTATCTGATTTAAGTTGCGTTGGAAGTCTATGAGCAATTTATGATGAAGCTGTTAGTTTCGGGTGGATAAACTGCATGAGACGACTAACGTTTTGGCTGGGCTAGAATTAATTATATGGCCATAATATATTTAAAAGCTCAAGGCTTTTCACCAAGTAAAAATAGCCAAGTAGCGTAACTTGTGTCCACAGAAAGATACACAGCATTAGAGAAGAGCGAGGGAGGCAGTCATAGCGGATATTGACTTGAATGTGTTACTAGACCAGATCAAATTAAGAATGGGTCAGTCAGCTCTTGCAATTCTCCATATATTCCATGCTTTCTGCAATTCTCTCACCATGGCGGCACACGTTACTTGGACACGGGCCAGAACGGTTTAATTGCATGAACGCTGTACCCCTGTAAGAGCCAGGGGGAATGCGGTGAAAAAAGTCGTCTCTGCTCGAAAAAAACCTTTGTAGTCGTATCATAATTGATGTTATCTCCTCAGATTTCTCCTCACTGACCCTCTGACAAACTCACCAAGTTTTCTGTCTCTTGTCTTGTCTCGCATACGTGTCTCTTGGTAAAAGTTCAAAGTTGGTTGCATATCGTGTCATCTCCATGCTTTACATTTAGCGTGCGGCGACAGATTGAGTAATTCTTTGGAATGAGATATGCAAAATCTTTTGTTGTTTTAGTTAGTATATATATACGCAAGGAGATTTTGTAAGGAAGGGTATTTTCGTGCCAAGAATGAACGCGTAATGAGCAAAGGCGGAGCGCTCGAGTGATTATAAGAATAGGCTTGCAGACGTCTTGTCCACCTTAGCTTCCACATTAGGTTAACCGTTCCTCAAAAGCCTTGTTTTTTCTTTCCACTATTTGTGCACTATCGGATTCATGGCGCTAAATAATTCATTAACTGATACAATGACAAAGCTAGGATTCGCTCCGTCTATTCTTTTGTCTCTCCATCTCTCTTGTAATTTCTCATATACGCAAACAGTAATTATATAAATGTGTGCTGCAAGATGAGGAGAGTGTCTCCTTGTTTCTTATGTATCCCGTTATCTCTTCTCTGTCGTATGGCCATTGTGGGGGGTAATTGTCCCATGTCGTTCGGACTTGCAGGGAACAAGAATACTGTGAAGAAGGTAGACGACGTTTTCTCCCCCTCGTGGCCGAATGTTAAGCTGGATGGTGTAGATACTGTGCCGTTCTTGCAAATTTTACACACGTTCCCCAAACTCAAGTAGCGTAGGACGGCTAAGGTAGGAGCTGAGTTATGAGAAATCCATCCCTCATTTCACACTGCGTGGCTTCATGATGGCTTTTGTGGTAACCTTGGTTGACACGGGAGAGATTTTTGGTGAAATTTTCCGTGCTAATCTTGGAATGTGTGTGGGAAAACCGCTCGCTTCACCTACAATTTCCCACACGATTTTCCCCTACATAACTCACGGGATTAGGTTTTACAAGTTTTCGTCAATGCACACGCGGGATGAGGATGAGAGAGGTAAGGAAGGGATTAAAAGCTTGAGGCTGAGAAAAACATATGGGATGTACGCTAAAGCGGGATAAAAGTAGCAATTAATTTTACTTTTCGATATAGATCGATAAAATTGGGATAATAAAAGTTACGAGTGATTCTACGACATGGCAGTAAACCCGTTTTTAGAGTATCAGATGTAGGATGCATGCTTGATTAATCAGAACTCAGAAGCAGAGACAGGAATGAATGCCAAGGAAAGTTAACGTAATCATCGTTCCTCCACATACATGATTCAGTATGTATTAATGAATGGGATGTTTTTTGATTTCAGAGCCGGTCCAGTGCCTCCTCAATCCTTGTCCACACAAATGAAGCACCTGGATATGATGTGTGTGACGTTAGAAAGGCAAATTGATGTGCTTAGCAATGTGGATCAAGCTTTGCCTGCCACGGGTAAGACACATGTTATGAATGAGACTTTCTTGGAATGCCAGTAATCTGACTCGAGTCACAATTTCTGGAAAACGTGCAAGGAACCTGACTAATCTTCCGACGTCACTGAAAGATTTTTATGCTTGATGCTAGTCTTTTCTTCAGGCAGAAACTAAGTGGTTTGCAGACAGAAATATGTTTCAATGCGTTCAATATTTAAGTAATGGCTTGATTTACTCTGAGAGAGAGTAGGTTGAAGTTAGTTTCAATTAATTAGCAGAATCTGAAAAGAATAGGATGAGTTGGGAGGAATTAATATCTGAGCCGCATGTATGATCCAATCCAATCTCTTTACATTTGCCTTCTAAATCTGCTATAGTTCACGGAGATTAGATTTTGCAAAGTGCTACAGACAGGGGGCGGCATCCTCCCGTTCCAGGGACAGGCAGCCAGGTTTATATCAAGTTTCAAAAACAGAGACAGTCGGTGAAAGTTTGATAAACGAAAAGGCAGAAGGTTTCAAGAACATAGTCAGCATTTCTTGCAAATTTTAGTATTGACAGCGGAGAAAGTAGGATGGAGACGGATGGAGAAAGTCGCTGGTTCTGGGTGGAGGTTTAAATTTAACATGATTACACACAAGAGCAGCGACAGGGACTTGCACATCGGGACCGTAAATGTAATGAAACTATTTTGTGGATGTTTTGAGTGAATCCATCTTCTGCTTACTTGCCAAGAGAAGATGCGGAGAGCTTTTGAGGGAATATAATTACGATTCCCAAGTCAAAGATCCGGAAGGGAGGAGGAGCGGTTTCTCCTATCCTTGGGTTCCTCTTAATTTATTCAAAAGCATATTCATGCTTTTCAGGAGCTCGCTCTTGTTAGAATTCTTGGTCCTTATTCATTCCATTGTCACAGGTAAACCGGATTTTGTGTACTGCATGCAGACTGCAGACTTGCAGGGATTACCCTTAGAGGCGTCTTCGCTCATCCGTAGTCATTTCGGAATCCAGAGTAATTGTTCATTCTAAAGATTCAAATTGAAAGCGGACGGCAGACATGTTTTATGACTTAAAGCTGTCTTTTCTTAGCTGATCCTGAAGCGTCTCTTTGCAAGCCTATGCTCATTGCATTATGTAAATGAGGGTTTCCTTCCTTCTTAAACTGCTAAGGGATAAAAACAATAAAACCCACGCGTCCTTTTATGGTTCAGTAAGGACGCTGAGGATGGTTTTTAAAGAGAAGAAAGATACACCTTCGAGCGAAGATTCTTCGCCATCACAAAAGTTCCCGTAGTCATAGCTGAAACTATATATGAGCAATATGGAACTGATTCCCTTTTCTCAAACAAGGAAGACTGTAATCCACAATGAAAGACAGTTAACGGAGCTTTGGTTTAAAGTAGGAATCTGTAAATAAACATGCTAGAAGCTGGAAGACCAGGCAGGCAGGAAACGAACAGTAGAGAATAGCATTGTGTAGATTGAAAAACATAGGCGGTTCGCCAGCTTTTCTGCTGGGAATTGACACATTATCTCTACGAATCTGTCGCAGTAACAAAAGGGTGGATCAAGTGGAAGCTATTAGCGAAACAGGAATGTATTGCGTGGGACTCGGGCGGTTGGTACAGATATACTGTGTGCAAATAATTCTGTATACATCTCCCTTTTTCTCCAAAACTGTAATTAATTTTCCAGGAATCCAAGCAAATAGTTATCGGGCTTTGTATCTATGCGCGAATCTTTTCTTTCCCACCATAAATAACTCCTTCGGTTTTGTCTTTTAGGATTCTTCGGGAAACAGAATGGGGAGGGGACGTAACTAGTAGAAAATAATTGACTAGTGAGTTTATTGTTGTGTACCCTGTATATACAGGAACTCAATTTTACAAGGTAATGCGAAAACGGATGGATTATATACATGAAATACGGAGAAAATCTTTTGTGCGGCAGCAAGCTTTACAATACACGTTGATTTACTTTACTTCTAAATCATGGAATTTCCGGAATCACTTTTGATCAACTAAATTTCTCTTGAAAGTTTTCTGAGACTTAGTTACTAATTCATTTCATATATGATCATTGTCACCTTTCTTATTTGTTGAAGCGGTTAACGTTTCATTGGATTATATAGCAAGAGTTCATTTAAATTATTGTATAGCTTCCAAATCTGTTAAAATAGCATTTGGTGGAGCTGAGTATTTCCTTGCAAACTAGTCAGTACAAATACCAATTTAGTAACAACTTTTTTATTCCGTTCAATCTCACTCTCACTTTGTACGTATATTGCTAGGAAAAGCCAGGATGGAATTTCTGTGGCTTTCCACATATCTTGGGAGAATTGCGAGTAGTGAAAAGCAAGGCTAGAGCTAGATATTGGGATTACCGAAGCTTTTATTACAGCAGCAGCAAGCAGTAGCGGTATGGTGTTCGATAGAAGGAAGGATGAAGTATATATACGTGATATGGTTCTACTGCTTTCTCCGTAACTGCTTTCTCCTCCCAGCAGCGTAGGCTGCAGATTCAGAGAATTAAATAAGTAGTCGCTTCTCAGCGTCCAGGAAATATTGGTTAATTTTGGTGACTTGGGAATTTGCTACCTGGTTGCTAACCGTCATTCAGTGTCAAAATGCCTTAAGAAATAACTCAATTTCAGAAGAAGCTTATCCCATCTTCTTGGGAGCTGCTAGAATTATATATAACAGATATTCCTAGAGGAGGAATCATCACTGGATTAAAACTGTCACAGTGAAACTAGTAAAGCTTTCAGAATTCCCCTTGAAGAGGTGTGACTTGGTAGGATGAAAAGAGAATATTAATTCAATTTGAGGAATTAGTTGCATTAATTTAAAAATCCAAAGATGGATTTAAATCCAGAAAATGGGTAGATGCACATGGAAATGCTAAGAAGAAATTCGGCTGACTTTCTTATCCTTACTACAGTCTACTACTCGTTTTTGTTCTCTATAATACATTACTTAAGCGAGTTAAAAGAGAAAAGAGGCAGGCAGAAGCAGAAAGACATGGATGGAAAGATGGGGAATTGAGCATCAGGAACATAAGCCAATGAGGAAGCTTATATACTCCTCTATGACGCTTCCCTACGGGCATCGTGCCTGATTTAGGGTGATTTAGTGCGACTCAGGCATTCGTATCACTCTTCTGAAGAAAGTTCATCTTGCGGGTTAAGAGACCCTCACATAAATGTATAATATAAGAGCTGAAAAGATGATGACAAGAAGCTGGAATAGAAATGTATTTATCGCGTCCATTCAACCCTTGTGCTTTTACCTGATTTATAGAGAACATATACTCTGGGGAGCCGGATTCTTTGGATGGTACGAGCAGTGAGATAATGATGAATGATGATATTGGAACTCCAAGAGGTCATGGAGATAGAAATCAGGGATCCAATTTCCAGTTCACCATCAATGGAAGAAGCCCTCTGGATGCCCTGGCAATGCTTCATTTGGAAAGATGTGCCCATCGCGAGACGAGGAACGAGTTGAATCAACTAAGAAAAAAATACGAAGTGCTTAGAGATGAATTCGATTCTGGAGAAGGACTCAGTCGCAGCACCAGCCTCCTCATGTCAAGAATCAATGCGGATGTATGTTTTCCTTTTTATTTTTCCTCTTCACACTACTAATTATAATCAAAATTCAGGGATGGCATATGCGTTACGCTTTGTTCTCGTTTTTTCACACTATTCATGTTAACATTGCTACGTCTTCCTCCCAATTCCATCAGTCTGTGTGTTCTGTGAATAGACATGTGATTGATGCCGTATCAATGAGGAAGCTTTCTGCTTTTGACTTGGCTAGGGTGCTAGAGTAATAGCGCAGAAGTGAGGATAGCTTTCACTTCCCTTGTTGCCATGTTCATATACGCTCGTTGGTACACTTGGCTCGAACAGACTTGAGGATGAAAAGATGGTGAAAGTATTCTTGGAAGGAATCCATGGCTTTTCTTTGACTATACTTACTTATATACTTCTTACAAGGATTTGTGTAAGAATCACCTTGGTTAAGAGATCGACAATTTGTAGTGGAATGATAGTAGGGTTACAGCCTTATCATATCCTTTGGGATCTGCTATAGAGTTTTGTTTTGTGCTTTCACTGCATTAGGAGTCAGGAATAGTCATCGTACTAATCATAGAACTTGTATGTTTCCCTGAACTTATACAAAGAAAAGGAAGTGAATATTCCCATCACCGTAATGATTTTGATCCAATGGACGCTTTCTTTTGTATACCATTATCCTTATAGATTTCATCCGTACATTCTGGATCCTATCACACTTTCTCCACAACTATTGCTCTTTGTTTCGTTTCCCAGAATCAACCTTTGACTCTATTCCATTTGGTAACCAGGTTTTAGCATGTAGCTGGATGTACTTAGTTTTATAAAATATTGATGGACATGCAGTGAAAGCAACATAAATAAGTAAACCTAAGTATCTTGAAACCTTTCCTGGTTAGGGTGAAAGTCGGCTGTCAAACTTTCTCCGAGGTTGACCAAACGAAGATTAAAGATACTCGGGGGGAATTCGCAAGGTTTTTCATTAGTTTGGTAGTTTTCCAGAGATTTAAGAATCCAACTTGAAGTAAAATGTGACAAAAAGATTCCACTATTTTTTGCTATAATCACATTAATTACATTTTTTCGAAAAATTCGACTTTGATTCTAAAACTGTCCTCTACTGCAATGCAGCTATTCCTAATTGACGATCTTTCCCTTCTGGACTCGTTACTGGGAAGAGGTACTTGAGAGAGTAATCTGTGCAGTTGAATATGCGCAATTAGTGATCAGCACAGGGCAATATTCGCTAGATAATATTTGCCAGAAGCGAAGGTTGGGAGGGATCTCATTTTAGAGGGTTAGGGATGGTAAGAGTAAAAGTAACAAGGTAGTAGGGCATTAATTTGGACTGAAATTACCTTCTCACTAATCTGTCCAAGCAGCATGAATAAATTCCTATTGATGTACTTGTACATTGTACCATTAATACCGGAGACAAATGCAGATATTAGTTTTTATCCCCTTTCAACCAAAGTAAATGGTTATGGCGCGGAGAAAGTCTTTGAGCAATGACTGTTGAAAGTTCCAGAACTCTAGTTGAATTATTATTCCTGAGAACAGTTATTACTTTCGGATCAGATCTTCCCCGGAGAAAGAGGCTGTGCAAGTCCGTGAATAAAAATTCGGTTTATCCAGAGCCAGACTATTGAATTTTATTCTGGGTTTCCCTAAAATCCTAAACCTCCTAAGGGAGCTATATCTGCAAAGCTTTGAGAGGACGGCATACAAAATGCGATTTTCAGCCCAAGACACCAAGAGTGAAAGCGTGCATGGAATTTTGGTTTCCATCCCTTTGAGAATTAATGACAATGCCAGAAAGAGTAGAGATATAGCTTGCCACTTACATGTACTGTATGAAGTTGCTTCGAGATGAGAAAAGCAAGACGGATAGCTTCAAGTTTGACGTTTAGTGTTAAAGACGATACTTACCGCATTACGGTATAGCGGTTCAGGTGACTCTTTAGATTTTGAACTCAAGGCTGCATTTTCTATCTTCCAAGTACACTGAGCGGGGGATATACAATATAACATTTTATTGTTTGAAATGATAGTCGAGTTTAATTTCTAATTCAAAAACATGTAAGCAGCACTTTATGCAACCGGTAGCAGATCCTGTTTGAATGGATCATACCAAGTCATTGAGATAAAAGAAAGGGATTGAGTACAAGGGGTTTATTATGAGAGAGGCTGTGCTGTAGAAGACGGAAATATTTTAAAATTCTAAGAATCTGGAAAAAATTGTTAATGTAAATGATTCAAGCCGGAACCATAAAAGAGATTGCATTTAGCGTACATGGCTATACATACGCACGAGATTAGAGGATACAAACGCGGAAAGACAGAAGCTACTTCATTCTCATAATGAGAGCAGATACGGAGGAGTAAAGTGTCCCGAAGAAAGTATTAACAGGATGATGAAAGCATAATGGGACAAGATGGAATGGCTAAGTAGGGGTCTAGTCGAGGTATAGCCCCATGACAATTTTCCCCGTGACCTAGGACTTGAGCCTGCAAGTCTATTAGGAAAAAGTAGCTTGTTATTCTCAATAATGTCTCCAAGGATATGGAGAAAGCTGGAGAAAGTAGGACAAGATGGTGATGAGAAGATGGGATGGTGGGGGGGGAACTGGAGATGATAATGAATCTAAACAGCTCGTAGAGTCGTGGGAAAATGGGAAGAGGATCAATAATGGAAATTATGAGTGAATTACATGAGCCGTAGCTGGGAAAAGACCTACAGAGTAATTGCTTGGACGTCCTTGACTGGATCATTTCTGCGGGACGTAATGGAGGCTGAAATGCAGCAGAGACAGTGTGTCGTTAGCTGTAAAATTTTGACGCGTTGAACTACATGTTTTTCTAATATTAAATGTGGTAAATGGTGGGATATAAAGTATAAAGAGGACATTGGATAAAGACAGAGATAAGCATTAGTTTCTCGAGACGGCGTACGTTAAAATTACATGGTTCTCTCCAGCTGGAATATGGATAGAAACGATGCGATACTGCAATCATAGGAAAGACTAAATAAGCCTAAGACAATATGCTTGTTTGGTAGAAGCTAAGGCTGGATGCGTACGGGGAAATTATTGTAGGTGGGACATATTTGTTGGTTGCCGTTGCCAGTTGGTACAGTTGCCACTAATGCCACTTCGCAGGTTGCCGATTAGCCTAGATTCGGTTGTTTGTGTATCTTTCTTGAATATAGTTTCAATTAGAGTAGAGCACAGTGCTTTTTAATAATAGTGAAAATCGTCTCTATTTGTGCTTCTTTTTCTTTGTTCCGTATAGCTGGAAGATGATGATGAAGTTTTCGGTCATAACATCGCGAGGGACGATACTGACCCGGATCAAGGAGCAGAGATGTCAATAGGAACAGATGACGATGGGATTGATGGGAACAACAGCAGGCTTGCAGAAGAGGTTCGATTAAAAGAAAACACAATTAACCAGCTTCGATCCCGGCTCTTACACTTGGAGAAAGCACGAATGGATAAAGTACCCGTTGATGCCGCCAGGGAGATTGCCAGGCTTCATGGAACTATGGTAAGGTGGCCTCTTTTATATTTTCCCTGGAATAGTCTACATATTTACCATCTTTAAAACATATTTAGGATGCGTGCACGCAGGCCCTGGATATCAAGAGTCACTTTTGGAACATTGTGAGGTGGAACGGTAAAGGGAAGAGCGGCCATAGAAAGCAATTCCCAGCACCAATGCCCATACATTCACGCGGGATCTATCCGGGTTAAATGTAGAAAATTCCGGCTATTTCATCTTCACTGAATTTTATATGCTCCGGAAACAGAAGCTTGACACTTGAATCCGTATAAACTGATTTAATTCTATTCTTTTCCCTCCGTCTCTTAAACCCCGTTGGATAATTCAATTCTGCATTATTCAGTCGGGAGCACTTTGGATGACGATCCGCTTCCCTGATTTTCCCTCTTTGCCAAAGCGTCTACTCCTTCCGTGAGTTCCCATTGCCTTATCTGTCTCACTGTCTCCTTCTCTTCTTTTGAGACTTTACCACTTTTCACTTCCCTCCTATGTTGACATTGGGTACTTTACTAAACAGAATTCAAAGATGAAACAGATCCGCCCTAAAAAGGTGTCTATGTGTTCAAAGATGCAGGTAGGGCAGAAGGAAAGGTCCTTCAGATTTGCAAGGAGCTCCTTTTCGCTCTCATAGTTTATGGAGTGTTAAGAGGGATTGATGCGGGGAAGTGAAAGTATGTGTGCCGGTCCTTGTAGGCTTGAATGTGGGCATCTTCATTCATAGGAAAAGTAAATGTTGGTGGGTGGATGCAGAGAACTGAACTGCAATGAAATAGTGTGAACTTGTTTACTCTGGAGTTCAAAGTTTATTAGAATAACCCCGCCCATATAGTGTACCTCTGGCCTACCTACAATCCACCTCCCACAAACACCTACACTGCCACTATCAACTATTGAATATTTAAAACAGCGCAATTCACAAAATTCGCAACGCCGCAAACATGCTGAAGTAAAGTAGAAACTTTTTTTTTAAAACGGGGAAAACTTTCAATTGCTTCGTCTTTTGAACATAAGTTGTATCATACATTATTAGAATTTCAAGGGCTAAGTAAGTAAGTATATAGACGAAGGAAATAAGTTCCTCTTTATAGTGCTTTCTCCTACTGGCTGTTTCCCACAAATATAGGAATACGTGACGTCCACAGAGGCTTTGCTAAGGATAATAAAACTTTTCTACTCTTAGTTTGAAGAGGAAAGGGTAATTTTTTTAAAAAGCTGACTACTTCTTCCTGGTAATGGGGAAATCCAATTTCTCTTATCCTTCATCCTTAGACTCACATACTGTAGAAATTCTCCTCATCCTGTTTCCTCCCTCTCCGCCTTCATTGTAATAGGGAGACCACAGAAATGTCCAATAATTTCCTCTTAACGAGATCTTAGAAAGCTTTTACAAAATTTGAAGGAAATGAGAAGTCGTTTTAGTTAAATAAGACTGCAGTATCGTTTGTGCACACTTTACTCAATTTGCTACATTCCTTCTTCTAACTTTATGTAGATTAGAGTATTAGACGTAGGAGGAAAAATTTAACGTTTTCTCCACTTTCTCCTTCAACTTTAATGATGAACGCATGGAAAATTCAAAGATTCCCAAAACCTTTTACGCTTCCAAAATCATTCCAGTATTTGCTCCTGGCTTTCTCTTCCTTGCTTTCCCCCGGCATCCTTCATTTTGATGACACAAGAAGCCTGGAATATAATTAGGAATAAAGTAATTCAGTAATAAGATACCTAGAAATCACTCATAGAAATGGCATACAATAAACTATTTCATGCTCGAAGGTCACGGGAAGGAGGTATTGTTAGGTTTATTTATGCGAAATTCTTAAATAGGCTCATTTTAATGAAATGTACGACTTCAGTTCACTGTAGGAATCGCTTCATATAAATCCGCTTCAGATAATTGTGACAAAAGCTTGGATTCACATTCACATAACTGTACCTTACCTGCACTTTCGAATCCTGGCTTCGTTTCACTAATTGTACGTAATGCATGACTGCCTACTGCCTAGCTAAAGCTAAATACAACGTCAGATTTCTCACTACTCTTTTCAGTGGCAAGGCGTATCATGGTAAATGAAAAATCTGAAAATAGTTACATCAATTATCTTGATGTACTCGTCATGTTATATTAATATTTGCCAGGAATTACCAGTGAATTTGATTTAATATCAAGAATGTTCGATGTAACATGCGGATGCGCAAGCCGTCCATAATATACATAACGATTCAATCAAGCAATATAAATCACTTCATTGGATGTGTCGAACCGCTAGTTTTGCTTACATATGCGAACTACTAATTTCTCTGGATTATACTCCAACCTGTAGGCTTCAGGACTGACTTTATGGTTAATAAAAGGAGACAGGAGGAGGTTTTAAGGTAGTAAAACAGATTTTGTAGGTTACAAATTAAATGAAGCCCTACATTGTCTTACCTTATTCCTTCCCTTGATTGACACTTTATTGAGCAATTATTATGAAAGCGTGCAGCAGATTGAGTTTTTCTGCCCTTATTTTTTCCCCGGCTGAAAGTGGAACCAAGCTGCTTTCTTCCTTGCAAATCGCAAATAAGAGAAAATAGAGATATTGCTGGAGCCAAAGGAATTTATTTTACATGTTACGAATCTCTAGTCTCTAGAATAGCTTCAAGAGTCGTTAGGCAAACAAGAGTCATTTGGAGAAACTGACTAGTAGGAAGGAGACAAATAAACGTAGAAGAATAAGCATAGAAGAAAGAGGAATGTTCATGTCAAATTAACCTTTAAGATATTTGCTTTCTTTCAGTTTAGCCAGTCTACTTTCTTTAGCTTGTATAACTTTCTTTAATTAATTTTACAAGATCAAGGAAGGATGTGCTAGTAAATTGAAAGTAAAAGATGGTTTCTTCTGAGCTTTTCAATGGAACTTTGGACGTTCATGTCGCACTCATTCCTGAAAATATTTCCCTAAGGCATTCTTAATCTAAAATAGCGTGTAACATCCTTCTTTGATCTACCCATGCGCATGCATGACCCATGGCGATATTCAAATAAAATAGGAAATTTTGGCACCACTTTTTCGTATTCAATCTGCGTGCAATTTGCGTGGGTTCCAAAAGAATTGTATAGCTTCACTTGGAGTGATGGTTCAGAATTTTCGATACATTCCCAGAACCGAAGACAATGGACTGAATTACGGATGCTATTCGGGTATTTCATGTCGGAAGTAATAGTCAATGCTGTTGCGAGATGTAGAAGAATATTTTTCGCTTATTTCTTTGATGCGCACCGGAGCTAAACGAACTCACTGACAGACAATTAGAAGTGAATCTTTTGGAGATATGAATGGAGCTAAACTTTTTCCCATCTTAAATGTTTCGTAATGATACGAATTACACGGCACGTAGACGAGAGCTGTGTTTCTTCATCTATGTTCTTGGAGAGTAGCGCCTATAACTCACGTTGATGACTCAGACGAAAATTAGAGGTCAATGAGAGTATAGTTGGGGAAAGTTTTTCCCCAACTTTCTCTTCCTTTAGATGAGACATACAGTTATTAAATGCAGGAAATAGGCAAGTGGAATGATGCAATGATGCCACTGAAGGAGAGGTAGCTTAATCAAACTTTTTTTCATCCGATTAAGTTGAAAGGTTATCGCTTTTCGGATAATTTGAGAGCCGGAGTCTGGTACTTTCTTCTAAATGGGATAACTTTTAGTTTGACCATGTGCTGTTTGAAACAACCAAGTAATTATACGCTATCCTTGTACCTTTGCCGCTTTCTCAGCAATTAAGATCCCTATAGTGTCTAAAGCACGTTTTGTGTATTGAAATTGGGAGACTGTCAGTTCCGCCGCAGTGAGAGTAAAAAAGATACCTTGATGTCCACCGCACCGGGGGCAGTGGAAGTTGGTTTTATCATAGAAAGCGGAGGAATGCAAAACGATCTCGTTTGGTGCTTCATTCGGAAAGAGACTCAAGGACGGATATGCGGCTAAGAAGAAGAATTATAAAGGAGCTTTCGGATGGAGAAAGCAAAAGCAGCTTCAGCTATTTATGCACTGCGGTCCTCCTCAGCTTCTTTCATGAACATTCTTTTGAAGCTGGATTAGCTTTGGTATTTCATTACTGGCGGCCATCATAAATGCGCGTTACTTGACAGAAATAGAGATATCCAGAAGAGAAAGTGGAAGCCGAGGGTAAGAGGAAGAAGCAGTAGTTAAAGCCGATTCGAGAGAACCCAAATAGTCCCCAAAACACGATGCCTACTTGTACGTGAGCTGTTTTATGTTGGCTACCCTTGAGAGTCATTTCAAGTACTTTCACCTCCTTCCGGCACATTTCTAATAAAAGATGAGTATGATTATGCGGGGTAGGGAAGCGTTGATTTAGGTGAATTAATTTCTTCATAATATATGGTGAAGCAGAAAATTTGAGATCATTTGCTTGTGATGCATACTGCGAAACTCATATCATATCTTTCATAATACTCGCCAAAAGTGTAAGTTTTAGGATCTATATGAAGTTGGTCGAGGCGCAACGCAACGTTGTATAGACGTTGCTACAAACTATTTACAGCAGGAATAGCAAAGAGGGGTTTCAACAAATATGAGAGAATGATTATGATCATGTGCATAAAGTTTTGAAAATGTTGTGGTTTTTCAGGTACAACTGGAGCGGGTTCGGGATGAGCTAACGCTGCAAAACTTTACACTAAAATCTAAGCTGGCTGAGCTGTCAGCCAGAATCTCAGATAGCGCAACCTACAGATTGGAAAAGATGAACAATAACAACACAATATCTGGAGCAACTACTGTTGTAATCAGTTCACACGAAGCGGACAAAAGCGGAGAAAGTTCAGAAGAAGGCTCAAATTCGAATATAAACACAACGTCAGATGAATTGAGACTCCGGCGGAAATCTACATACAAAGTAGCCCACAATAACGAGACTAATGCAGAGCTAAAACAATTGCGGGCTTTTATCAATGATTTGCATGTGAAAGAAGCGGAATTCCAGACAAAGTATTCCAGAATTGAGACTGAACTCAAGAATACCAAAAATCAGTATGCGGATGAGGCAACTCTTCGCAAAGAAAGAGAAAGGACAATCAAGCATCTGGAGAATGAATTAGATGCAGCTCAACACAGATTAGAAATTGCCGAGAAAAGCTTTCTGATGCGGGATGAAGAGAGTTCCGCCTTGAAGTTGGACTTGGATACACTTAACGAAGAAAATAAACGACTCAAGGATGATCTCAATCTCCTACATATCAAGGTAGGCTATTTCCTTGAATGAATTCAAACTCAAAAAGCTTCTTCTGCCCTACTCTCCTACTTGTCTTTCCATGTAGCAGTATAAACAATGCTGAATTTCTCCATAAGCCAGCCGGATCAGGGGGTTAATGGCTTCTTGGGATTTAAGCTGTTACCCAGTAGTCTTTCTCTCTGTGGTCCATCCGTTATAACCGCCACATCTCATGCTCTCGCTCTGACCCCGTATAAAAGAGGGTAGGATGAGATGAGAAGCGCTTTGAACTTGTAGATATAAAGGATCTCTTGCTGTTGAAGTTAGTTTCCTGGAAACCGGGCGAGAGAAGGACCGTATCTTTTTTCATTTTGCCAAAGGGATCAGCGCTGAGGGAAGTCTGCATCCATGTTCTTTGCAACTACTTTTTTCTGTCCTTCAATCTTATTGAGTTCAGCCTTTTAGTTTTTCCTAGTTTTAGAAGAATTAGTTTATCTTCTATACACATATTTGTCATTCATGAAAAATACTTTTTGCTATAAAAAACAAAAAACGCCTAATGATACTGTAGGAAATGAATTCGAGAATCTCTTCTACTTTAGTGCAGAGATGGGCAGTGCTAGTGCAGTGTGCATGCTTACTGGCTCATCCTCCGTCCTCCAGTCTGTCTCTCTGTTAGCCAAAACGTAAACCTAGATGAGAGAGGCTGATTGGAGGAGGGGGGTGTAAATACAGAGCCCGTCAAACTATGATAGTAAATTCAAGATCCGACTCCTTGCTTGGATTAAGTACCCTCTCGGCCCACCTCTGAAAACTTTTCGACCCGAACCGAATAGCATCATAAAGCTAGAAACCAGGACAATTTGCTAAGTGAAGAGGGAAAGGGGAAAGTGTTAGCTTTAAAAACCCTGGAGACGGCGACGGCAGTACAATTAGTGAAGGTTACATGCTGTCCATCAGGAATGTATACCTCAAGTCTAGTACCTAGATCTTCAGTATTTCCACCAACTAAAGCTTGGATAACAGTGGAGCTTGCTACCGGCTGACTGAATTAACTTGATTAAGATCGGTCGGATAAGCTGGCTGGAAACCTTTGAACGCTTTTTTCAAATGTCTAGTAGCTTTGCTTCTATTAATTACACCGCTCCTTGCAGTCGGATTAATAAATCGGTGACTGGAAGACTAATTATTTATGGTGGATGCGCCTCAATAATAATGATGAGAGGAGTGCATCTAATGAGAATGTACACTTTGTTTAAACTAGGTTGAAAGAGAACAGTCAAAGAGCCTGGAGAAGCTAAGCAGAGTGGAGAAGGAGATTAGCAGCATGATAGAACAAAACAGAGTTCTTGCAGAGGAGCTGAGCAAGGAGAGGACGCTGCGGAAGAAATATTTTAACATGGTCGAAGAGTTGAAAGGAAAAATCCGAGTTTTTTGCCGTATCCGACCCGCTTCTAAGACTGAGAAGATGAATGACATCGTGGCAAGATCATCAGATCCGTACACGGTTATTCTGGACACGCAGACGAAGGGGGTTAAGGAATTTCAATTCGATAGAGTTTTTACAGCTGATGATACGCAAGAGCAAATTTTTGCTGATACCAAGGTAACGCTTGAGAGGAATTGCCGAGGGGTTTTTATAAAAGATGGACGGATCGTTTGCTAATATAATCATTTGCTTTTTCCAGAACTTGATAAAGTCAGCCTTCGATGGCTTTAACGTTTGCATTTGTGCATACGGTCAAACGGGAAGTGGGAAAACGTACACGATACTCGGAGACGATGCTCATCCTGGGATTGCACCCCGAACGTTTGGTGAAATATTTCGACTTGCTGCAGAAATATCCCCTAGCTATGACACACATATTTCTTTCTATGTACTGGAATTGTACAATGACAAGCTCATAGATTTGCTCAATCCCGTATCATCCGTGAATGCCAACGACAGCCCTGACACAAATAAGCTAGACATACGGAAGGACAAAAGGGGAACTGTATGGGTTTCTGGTAAGTCCATACAATTCAATATTAGCCTAGTCCAATCTCATTAGCCAGCCATGGATGCAAAAGTGGATTTTTAGTATTATACCCGCAAGCTTTTTCGTCCTTGGAGTTTCCTACTCATGCCTACCCGCAAGTGTAAGGTAGAGTGAGTGGGGCCAATGAAAGGAAAATTACTTTTTACCAATGTTTGGATTTATATTGAAAGCCTGGAAGAGGGTTTCAAGTTTCAAATTGAATCCAATTACTAAATGCCAACAGGTGCTCGAGTTCTCTCGGCGGAAGATAGTGTGAGCCTGGAGAAAAGTTTCAGACAGGCAATGAATCTGAGACACACAGCCACAACCAAGATGAATGACAGAAGCTCCAGGTCACATTTAGTTGTGGGGCTAATCATTGAAACCACATCCAAAATTAACGGAACCGTGTTGAGGGGCAAGGTAAGTATAGCCTCAGGTTGGATGAGGGAGAAGAGAAAGTCAACTTTCTCTTCTCAAAACTATCTGGTTTATTCTCCAAAGATGATGTCTGCAATATCCTTGTACAATATTTATTAATTCTCCTAACCTTTCGTACTTGCCTTCACTCTTCAGTAGTGGTCGTAATGATTACTGCAACAAAGACGATCTTTTCGACTTCTTTTTCAAGAGAAGATAGAACTTTTAGCAAGTGACACAGGAATAGCGAATCCTTCTTTAAATATTATCAGTACGAAGCTACACATTTTTCCTCCGGCTGATACGAGTTAATCATATTGTAGTTTAGCCTTTTGAGAGACGAAATAAAGTTTTTAAATCAGTCGGAGAAGAAGCAGGTGAGAAAAGAGAAACCAGAATCTGCAACACACGAAGGACCCAAAAATTCCTATTATTACTTTACTTATTTAGCTGAAGTAGAAATTTTTAGAAGGATTTGCTTGACGATTCACAAAAGTTTTGTAGGAGACGATCACTTAGAATATGAATCCGTAGGTTATGAAATGGGAGCATCTGGATGGTAGAGTGTGCTTGATTGGTATTAGAGAAGGAATAAATAATGGGCCTATTCGTTTACGATGCATTGAATTCCACAAGACGGAGGGAACCGGTGAACAAGAAGAAATTGGGAGTTTCCGGGGAACTTATTCCTTTGAATTGATTTGCAGATAAGCCTGGTGGATTTGGCAGGGAGTGAGCGGACAGGCAAATCCGGAGTTTCCGCCGATACTTTGAGGGAGGCAAATGCAATCAACAAATCATTATCGGCATTCGGAGACGTCATCAACGCACTCACAACAGAACAATCATTTGTGCCATACAGGTATATATTTCAATTTAGTTTTACTTTTACTAGGATTTCTTCTTGAAAAGTGTACCAGGAACAAGCTTGAATTGATACAGTCGCCAATTTAATTCCAACTTCTTGGTACCTCAATCCTATCTTTACCTTTCGCTCAACGAGCCTCTTGAAAGTTTTATATCAGTTTATTAGAATAGATTGATAGGATTACCTTTCAGATTTTTTCCTCAATTTTCTCCCGTCGCCAACTACGTTGCTACACTGTTACTCTATTTCGAACAATGTATGCAGTCGTTTCCACCATTATATACACTATGCTAGTATCCCTGCGTGATCTTATCTACAAAGAAAAAGGGATAATGCCCGAGCCAGGAGAGACTGGAGTACTTTCTCTGAGCCAATTTTTCCAGAGTTTTCTCTCCCTCTTTCGCTTCTTTAGGGGTTTTGCCAAAAATTCGGAATTCATTAAAAAATGTACTTATTTTCTGATGTATGGTTCGTCTGAAGTATCGTAACGGCTAATTTTTCTCCCATAGGAATAACAAGCTTACCCTACTCATGCAAGATAGTATCGGAGGAAATGCAAAGACTCTCATGTTCGTAAATATTTCACCCTCAACCTACAACATGGAAGAGACTATCACATCTCTGAGTTATGCTTCCAGAGTAAAGCAAGTTACAAACGGAGCCACGAGGAACGCAGACTCTAAAGAGATTGCAAGGTTGCGAAGTGTAAGTAAAAGCCTGCATTTACTCTTTTCATTATTAGAGAGAGGAAGAAGAATAGACTTTCTCTTGCTTTCTTTTCTATTTTGTATGCATCCATTATTTTTCTTTCACAGATTATTAGTCGCCTTAAGCGCGGGGACTCTTGCTCTGCTGAGGAGGAATCATGAAGGAAGGAGGCAATTTGAGTATAGTCCGGACTCCGGAGAAAGTCATCTCTCCCTAGGGAAAGTCCTATTTAGGAGAGGGGATGGGAAAACATACCGTGTTTGCTAATGAAACGAAAGAAATGTCCAGGGATTGAACCAAAGATAGACGAGGAGGGATATCCTACCCTGTTTCTACCCGTATATGCCTCCTTCCCACATCGGACTACCAGTCTGCAGTTTATGCGGCTCATTGCAGATGTAGGACTAGTTTTATAAATTGATATTGCGGAGATTATTTGAGATAAAAGAAACTGGTAAATGCTAGGAGGGGAGAACCGGTATCGACCGGTATTCTAGTTTTAACTTTGAAGGGATTGTTCACTTGCCTTCGGAAATTGAAGCAACTTCAATATTTAGCTCAATCCAAGTACCTGCTCGCTTAAATTAAAGTACGTTAATCGGATACTCTCTGCTCACAAATCTGGGTGCAGACTAGACACGTATTAACACAGAGAAATTCCAAATGTGGATATAGGGTGAAAAGTTTTAGGTACGAATGATTACAATATTCTTTTCGTGAGTTTTTGACTAATCTCCATACGGAGGCGCATGAGAAATCAGAAAATTAGCCCCCGAAGTAGATTTCACATACGCCTCCAGTGACTCTTGTATCGAACTTGTAAAGAAATGAAATGCTTAAGGAAAGTGTGAACTAAATAGATGGGTTATTCTTAGGAAGCATTGAAAAAAGAAAGCTGTATATCATTGATTAAGAGTAGTAGTAAATCCAGGTAATATTTTTGTATCTGTACATGGCAGGTTGGTATGGTGGAAGCTTTGTGAATTTCGAATCTTTCACCGGAGAAACTAAATGTTCATTATTATATCGCGCAAGAAGAACTATCGCTGACGTAGTTTTAAAATGTCAGTGTTCAAATAATGCCAAATAAATAAAGTTGTAAACATAGTTCCGTGTCAATTAATGTATCTGCCTCAAAATCTCTCACACTTCGTTCTACCTTCTTCTATTGATTCAAAGCGTTTTTTTCTAGCTTGCTCCTGTTTTGGAATCGCTTTTCAATCATCAATTGCTTTTTACAATAAATGAGTGGCTGGCATCGTGGCATCCACTTGTTTCAGTATAGTTGAAATAAAAGCTTGGAGATGGATAGATTTGATTGAAGCAAGCATCATCATACGTACACTATTGGTTAGTTAATCAGTGCACTGAAGAGTAACTAATGTGCAAGGAGATGCACTAAAGAAACTCGCGGGAATACGAGGTTTACTTGTTTGCCTTTACTTGTTGTAGAGGAATTGTCTTTCCTCTGCACAAGAGTAATGGGGGAGGTGAGGTGAGTAGCGGTGGGATACATTCACCTTTACTTAAATAATTAGCTGAAATCGGGGAGTAAAAGTGAAAGTTGGTGAAAGTACTTTCGGTCTGCGGCTTTTGCTTTTACCCCATGTTTCCCAGTCGTCGTTTCGCTAGCATTGATACATGCATAGGGAAAACTGAATACTCTTCCATTCACAAGAGAATTATTAATTCTGGTTCGTCTCTCACACACGGCCCGCTTTGCTGACTCCGTCTTCATGCATTGTGTAGTCTTTCAATAGCTTACCGAAGCATATTTCGGAGTTAACCAGCTACTGCCAACCATGAAAATTAAAGAGCTTGTGGGAAAGCTGGAGAAGGGATGTGGAGTTATTGGGAAGCCCTTCCATTACGGGAAAAGGATAGAGATGCAATAATAAAATACAGAACAAGTAGGAAAGGTCATAGCTAGGAGGGGGTGGTTTCTTTGTTGTCTGTGATAGAAAAGGGAAATGGAAAATATGGATACAAATAATAATATTGTATTTCAGAAACAGCTCATGTCTCCTGTTCCTGATGGCGAAATCCTCAAGTTGCATTGTATTATTCCATCCTGTATTCCAAGCAAGATGATCCTTAACTTAAGCCGCCTGAGGCTAGAGGCTTTACTTGCCATCTTGTACTCTATATATATGTCCTACTAAAATGCAAAATTCCGAGAACTCTTTGAGACTTTTAACATTTAACTCCTACTCCACTTTCTCGTCACTTTTGGGAATATAGCCACCCACGTTGAGAATTAATAACAAGGTTGAGTGTAAGGTATATTCTTATGTTCCGGAGAACCCACCTACTTCTTGTAGACCGTTCATTTCATTGTGTACACAGGTGGGTGGAAAAGGAATATTTGAATGAAAATTAAGGTTGTTGGGGGGAATATATCGATTTCATGCAGTATTAATCTACTTTATTAAGAATCAGGCGTTCTGTACGTAGAAAGCTCTATAAAAATAACTCTTATATGCTACTAGCAAGGAAATCTTGATAGATTTACATGGACTTTAATAGAATAAGTTATTTTAATTATTGGTTTTTGGCTTTACGTTATTCCTGTTACTGAATAGTTTGGAACTCTACGTAGAAATGAGTATTTTAAAATTCAAAAAAAGTAAATAGTGTAAAAGTTGATTCAACTAATCCAGAAATAAAGTTTCAAAGTAAAAGTTCTGGAATCTAAAAACTGCCTGTCCTTTAGTTTCTGCCAGGGAAAACATTCATGCCAACTCCAAGTTTATTCCCAGGAAGACAATATAAATAAAGGATGAAAGAAGGTAGGGGGCAAAGGCAATTTGAAATTTCGGAGGAAGGTGTACAGTAAGAAACAACATAGCATGGTTTGACTGTTTGACATTACTTTTGACTCTAAGTTGGTATGGTATTGAGTAATGTCGGCCGAGGAAATCTTTGAATACGTTTGCAAATTTAAAATCTAGTCCTACCGACAAATGCCGAGGGAGGGACTCAGAAGTCAGTTACGCCCGAGTTTCTTGATTAACTCTGTCTAGTAGGCCGTGCTGTTGTCGAGATGATGGTCTGGGATAAAGATGAGCAATCTTTCTCCATCTACTTTCTCCCTACGACAATTCAATTTCAAGCGCAAGAAAAGGAAGAACTCTTGGCTCCAATGGCTTCATTTGAGAGAGAGGGAACAATTTTCTTTGATGATATACACTCCTCGCTCCAAAAATCTTTTGTCCAAACAAGGGCTTTCATGAACACAGTCATGTCATACTGCAACCATCCAAAAAATGTACTTAGCCCTGACAATGACAACTGAACAAACATTGGGCATTGAGCCGGGACTCAGATCTTTACCATTCCTAGTCTGGAATCACTATCCTTGAATGAGGATCCATGATACGACTTAAATGAAGGAGGAACATCACATTTTACTATGCTTTCGGGCGTGCATTACGGTCGTCTATTCTACACTACAGTATGTATACATTTTGAACTCATTTATTTACATAAGCTCAAGAGGACTAAAGCTTGCTCCTATATGGATTTAAATCTCTGAATTAACCTGATAAACATTCCACCGGGCTTTTGCTTTTTAAAACAGCGCCCATAAAGGGTATGGAGAAAGTTATATATATTCAGGAGTGCATCTATTTTTAAATTCAAGCTGTAGCTGTACCACTGTAACTGCACGCTAACGTACTGCTTTTTACTGGAAATTGGGTTTCTTCGTATTTACATTTAAGAAGCGCCTCACCCTCACCCGCCTTAGTTTATCTGCTGTACAAAGAGACAAAGTTTTGAGGTTAAGGTTAAAATTTCAAGTATCAGAGACAGTCTCAACTTGAAGATCAAAGTGATTTCGCCTACGAGTTAGAGACATGGCATGGCGGCCTTGCGTTATTTTGAACTCCTTTTAACTTTGAAATCCTAAGTAACTTTCATCCAAAATTATCACCTGAGCGTATCCTTTAATGCATTTTTCCAGAAAATCTCTTTGAATTGAAAGAGGATTTTACGAGTAGAACCGAGTGAAGATGGTTACGTGTTGCGTGACAGGGTTATATTCAATTATTTGTCTACGACTAGCTCTGTAAAGAATATTCTGCTACTACTCAATTCTATTCTGCAGATTATTCTCTCGTATGTCGCTCTCTCTTCGTCATCAGTATCCGTACCCTGGACTTGATCTTCAGTAAGCTTTTTCCTAGAGTTAGACACAAAGGGTTGGGAAAGTATAATCCCGCAATCCCGCTTCCATCTCATTCTGTTTCTTTTTCCCGATAGAGTTGCTTGGCCCTCAGATTTATATAATGCAATGACATAGATTTGGAGATGGATTTCAATCGAGAAACTGCTTGCTTAATATGTGTCCCGAAGTATATCACCGGGAACGGGAGTCTCAAGACAAGAAGGTTTTTGGAAAAGAAGACATTTTTACCTGATTGAAAAATTATTTTCGTCCGGTGGAAGAGTCGTTAGCTCTAGTTACACAGATTTCAGTTGGACATGATGAGTGTGCTGAAGACGGTGAAAGCATGGTTTGATTGTGTTGTGCTCGGCGTTTAATTGGATTTCGGTGGCCCGTTTAGAGTTAAATATTTGTTGTGCTCCTTTTACTTCCGTCCAATCTCTTTGAGACACTCGGGCCTGGAGCATGTGAGTGACTCCAAAAGGTGGGGGATCAGCTTGGGCAAGAAAAGGGTTGATCATAGCTTCACGTATCGTACATAAAATGTCCGTATATTCATGGATGCATGTATTGGTATACTTTATTTTATGAATATAATTTAGCGAGATTAGAGAATTTCTTCATACGGAAATGATAAATGCATTCCTAGTGAATTTAATCAATTAAGATCAGGTACGCGGATCTCACATTAATAAGGGGGAATTAATTCAGGTTTATCATAGGGTATGGGTGCATGATTTGATAACCTATAATCATGCACGAAGACATACATGGCTGCTCTCTTTAATCCGGTCGTTTGAGAGGGAGAATTAAATCTAGGTGTATACAATAATTGATTGAGCTAAGTCTTTTGCACTATTTTCACCTTCGGGATGGTCGTTGTGTTTTACTCTATGTCTGTGAACATTGCTATACTATCCCGTTTTAACATTTCTAAACTCGTGCTATACATGCCTCCTTCCAGAATAATTACCCTGCCTGCGTCCTTGAGCAGTTTGTTTTAAATTTCACTCTTTTCTTCCTCCTTTATTCGTTTAGATACATAGCACTAAAGGTTGTTTGAGGGAGGGAGGAGATTGATGAAGCAAAATTCACTTTCTCCTCCATTTCTTCACTGTATGTTTGTTGGTCATGCAATATTTATAATGCGGACGAGCGTATACTATACTAAGTCTATTGCAACTTCCAAATCAACATCTTCCTGTAAGGATCATCTTGGGTTAGATAGATGAAGCCATCTTCATATTGATCTTCTGTTCTACATATTGATTTGTCTATTGGTAAGTCCATTTACTTTACAAATATTTGTAATCCTACGGAAGGAAGTTTTAAAGGTCCGGAAATACATATAGCTAGTATGTACGACACTCTAAGAAAACTTCCTGGCCGTGTTAACAGGGATACGATTGGAGGTACATATTTTACATTCATTTCTGAATAATAAACGTTTTTCATATTCCTTGCAACTAATATACTTGTATTGTATTGGATGAGTAAATATCTCTGTAAATGTTTGATGATATTCGGCTATAATTGGGTTTTGAAGAATACAAAATAATCTCGCCTGGTATTTTCTTTCAACCCTCAATCTGTAGCCAGAACATGTGCGGATGTCATTTAAAATATGACACATGTGTAGGGTGAGTTTCTCAAAGTTTCACCATGATGAGAAACTCGATTAGAATATTAAAGAGGATTGCAAAAAGTAGGATACAGTAGCGTGGGAGAGAGGCAAATGGAATATTTAATTTAAAGTTTTGGCACAGTTGACCCCCTGATAGCATGACTACGATCACCTTAGATTTAGGCCCTATTTTAGTCCTTGACGACTTAAACTGTCAAGTAAAGAGAGCTTGTAGTTTAAAAATATTTAACAATAATTTCACTACCACCAGCATTTGCACTCCTAGCAGTAGGTGTTGCAAGTTTTCATGGCGTTTGATTCTTGCCTTGTTGGACCACAGTAATTATTTTTGCCCCGTTTCACATGGTTTCTATTTCCAGGTAAATGGTTAGAATGATTATGGTTGTGGTTACCCATCGGGTTGTGGTAGCAGTGAAGATGACTTTGGAGGACCAAATTACCGTGTGGTTTGGGTAATGGCTGGACGTTATCATCTGCAGTACCTGTTGGAAATAAATTCAAGATAATACCCCAAAGGAACTTATGCTTAGGTTTGCAAATCATGGAGACGCAGGTAGGAGACATTATTGTCATTAAGAATGAATGAATGCTCAAGCTCTCTAATTATATTACTCTTCTCTTCAGGAAAATGAATTATTAATTGGCAATTATGACTACTTTCTCCTTGTGAACGACGTTTATGAACGTTTCCGAGGATTATTTGAGGGCGGAAGGGGGTGGATGGATTGACGAAGTTGAATAGAAAAGTATACGAAGGAGAAAGTATGCTTTCACCCTCCTCCTCAATTATAAAGTTATAGGAATACCAAGGCCAAGCTTATCCGTGTAGGAGAAGACTTTCTCTTCTAGGTCGCTTTGAGTGGTTGCAGCACAACATATAGTGGGTAGAGAACTAAAGCTGCACTCTGAACACCTTCGCTACAAACTCCTGTGCTCCTCCTCCATTGACTTTCTCCTACGCACCAAAGGCGGAAACTTTGATCTCATGCTGAGCCTTAGTGTTTATGTAAAATAATCAGTTTTTTATTCGTTGCCGAGGTTTCAGTAACTTTTTAAAATAAGCTATCAATTAGCAATATCTAGCGTTTCTTCTACTAACTTACCTCTGCACCCAAATTGCTTTACTGTCATTTAAGGGTAAAAGTTTGCTTAGCGGAGAGAAAGAAATTGTGATAATTTAATCAGAAGGAAGTTAATACTATGCAGGTTTCCTGGCTGGCAGATTAGGTTGGAAGATATAAGTAGGTACCCTACGGGCTTCATTGTAAAAACAGACAAGGTGGTGGATTTTTTGCAATTGGTTTTTATTGATGAGGGTTAGTGATAGTAGGAATTGGGATAGAAATGCATTCCCCGATTATGACGCAGGAGGTGTGCGTTAGGATTGGTGGTGAAGCGTGGGATTGGAAAACATTACTTCTGTACTTACTAACTGGAGTAACATGTTTGTGTTACTCCGTCTATCAATACTGACATGCCTGACAGTCATTACATGCCCATCTATCGAAGGAGTGGGATATGAACTTAGTTGTTGAATAATTAATTAGCCTGCGGCAAAGACAGGTAGGACGGTAGGAGAAGATACGCTAAGGAGGGAAAGGATAAAGTTGAAAAGTTCTTTCAATTTCTGAACCTACTTTCCCTAATGAAAAAGTATTCAAATCCTTTCCTCTTTAATGTAGTTTCACATGCTACCTACTTACTTGGCGTAGTCTATAAACCCTTGCTTTGATCTTATTGTGTAAAAGAATATAAAATTAACTAATGGTCGTTCGGAAAACGTACTGAGGTATCTCAGAGCGCAACATACTGTCTGTAAGCGAGGAAGCAATGTGTATACTCACAACAAGCTGCTAAACTTTGATCCCTTTGTAAACCTTTTTGGTACTGAATGTTACATGTATGGAATTTCTAGTAGTTTATTATGTATATATATCAATTTTTAAGCTGGGGAGTATCTTAGTATTTTTGCATTTCCTTGAATGAATCAAACGACAAAGAGGAGGAAAAAGAAAGTAGAGTTACATACCTGAGCGGGAGCGAGAATATGAATGACTATATCTTCGGAATAAGGGTGGCGTCTCTCCAACGAATTCTCTCCGGCTTCTTCGTCGGCTTGCAGTGCAGCAGAAAAAGTTGCCGCACACTTCTTGAATATAGTTTCGGAATCTTGTGTTCATAAAATAATATACTATAGGGTTAACCATGGAAGTGCTCATTGCAAGCAGGTAGAATGAGAGAAAGAGGGATGGAGTCCATTTCTCAAAAACTATTGTCTTGTCGTAGTAAATGTAAATGAAATAAAGGTGGTATGGAGCCCAGCAGAAGGCGAACATGAGTACGATGACGATGAACATACGAACGACCTGGAAATAATCAGCCGAAATTAAAGATTAAAAGGTAATTTAGAAGCTTGGCGCCGGAATCTCTTTCTTCTAGAATTGGTGGGAAGCTGTAGTGGTACACAGGTACTTTCTCTACTGGGAATCGGGAATCCTACCTACTAGCTGCTACAACTGAAAGGCATCTTAACTTATAACAGTTGCAGCTAGTGCTTTCCCATAGGAAAAAATGAGTTCCAGCCACGCTATTTTGCTACACACTGCAGACTTTAGATGCCAAGCTTGAGCGAAACTGCTCATTTATTGCAAAAAATCTTCAAAGAGTACGTTCTGTTTATTTTTTCCCTTTTATCAATATAACAAGTAAACTCCAAGCAACATAAGCTTTGCGTGGAATCCTCTCTTCTTTCTAGTGCTTGCAGTCAGCAGTGTTGCTCAAGGTTCCTGGACTGAAAATAATTCTTGATAGGGTCTACTTTTTTTGAAATAAGAGCGTGTAGTTGTAGTAGAATAAATCTGATTAATGCAGATGCTGGCTTCATGTGCATTTGCCGTTATAACGAAACATGATTAAAATCGTCCCAATTAGATTGTACACGGCAAGATACATATACATTACCTACGTGCACGCGGAATAAAAAAGTCTAGAAACTTACCTTTCGTTTAGAAATCATGGAATTTATTTGCCTTTCCGTCACCTCTCCAATTTGTTGGTGGCCCCACAGAGCTTTTGACATTGAGCCATAGCATACAGCCATGGCTACCATTGGAATCACGTATGTCAATATCAAGAGAAATACTGTGTATCTGTAAAGCAAACACGTTAAACTGTGTAAATATTGCAGCGGCCTTTGCGGGATTTCCCGATT
This sequence comes from Sminthurides aquaticus, assembly GCA_906901655.1. Taxonomy (NCBI): domain Eukaryota; kingdom Metazoa; phylum Arthropoda; class Collembola; order Symphypleona; family Sminthurididae; genus Sminthurides; species Sminthurides aquaticus. The sequence continues at coordinate 5,201,547 of CAJQTT010000001.1, forward strand.
TCTGAAGAAAATCAGCACGAATACATCTTACAATCAAATGGGACACTATTATGTAAGAGTCAAGACAGCGTGCTTCTTGAGGTGTCAAGCCAAGGTTTTGAAATGTTATATATTCACATGCAGGATACGGATTTCTTTCCTTTCGTGTGATTCTGCTCAGGAGGGTTATTTTACAAAGTTTACGAGCATGTTGCAGGGATAGCTACGAAGCTTTGTAAAATAACCCTCCAGGATGAACTCCTTTTACAATTTGTGTCAATTTGTGCACAGAATAAATTTTGTATAAATTTTCCGTCATCCCTTTAGCTTATTTCTGGTTCATATTGAAATCTGAATAATCCATGACTCTTCTGCATTCCGCGGTGAAAGCTTTCTGGTGCGGATGTGTTCTGGAGATGGTGAAAGTTCGAGCCATCAGCAGTTTCTTCCTCTCCAACAAGTTAAACAAATGCATTCCAAGGTTTGAATAGGCATGCAACTTAGAGTTAGCACTCATATTTTTGGAGGATCATGCCCTCGAAAAGCCTCACTCTTAGTCAATTTAACCAAACCTGGTCTCTCCTCCGTTTACCCATCCTGTAGCATACAGTCTTTATCCTGCACACAAATTTAAAACTCTCTGACGAGTGACGACCTCATTCTAAACTCTCATCATTTCACTCCTGTTCTAGAGGGAGCTGGAGCTGGATCAACTATAAGCGAAGCATGGCTTTACAGCCGAGGTCGGGATAGAAACGAAAGTTCGAACAAATGTCGGACTTTCTTAAGAGGTAAATTCGATCCCTGTCCAGGAAGACAAGAAGCTTAGCCTGTAATCCTCTAAAACGGATGGCTGTAAGAAATCCTACCTAAGAGTTGCATCACAATACGTTTACTCTTATTTCAGCTACTAGATTCGCTCGCGTGATATAATAGTGGTAACAATCAAGTAATACGCTCGGAAGATATATAATTTTCTAAAAAGTAATTTTATTCTTGGGCTACCAGCTTATGGAATTGATGGAAAAGCTTCCTTCCGGATATTATCTATGTTATCATTGTTTATGTGATGTAATCATTAATATGACAGAGGCGGGGAGAATATAGTTTACTACGGAATACCGAAGCCAAGACAAGGCTTTCATTATCTACGAGGGAGTGGAGAACTGTCGGGCAAGCTGATGGGATATGAATAATTCATTGAGATGTATAAATTGTTTGTAGGCTGCGTGCTGTGCTGAGAAGAATTATATTACAACTATTAACTACCGGGAAATTGCATTAAAATTTCAAAACCAATGCATTGCAAGTGAAAGGAAGGCTGAGAAAGTTCCCGCCGAAACCTATATATACTGTATAGTCTTTTCCAGAGAAAGCTTTCTTATCAAATACTTCAGGAATGAAGGAAGTTCAAAACCCCGACATCCATCCGACAGCCTGCGGATTTATACATGAGCACTTCGGGTCTAATGGAGCTCGTCTCGCTCACAAGAGGAGGGGAGAGACAAGAGAAAGGCGTACTTACGCAAAATCTAGTCTTGATTCAGTTGGATTCCCATCCGGCCAGTGGAGAAAGCATTGCGTTATTGTTTTGGAGCCTACAGCATAGGATTTGGTTGTAGAATATAAAAGACATGGAAGAGCAAGAACAGCGCTGCAAAGCCATATGGTCCCGATGGCCCTCCACGCTGCTCCTTTGGTCATCCTTGGGTGGAGTGGTCGTACTATGGCCATGTATCTGAATATTCAAAAGAGACAGACAGGAAGGTTGAATTTAGGTTGGGTGGAGAAGAGAGGAGTTAAATTTAATTGCTAGAACAGTTTATCATGTTTCGCGTTTAGCTCTCAAACATTAGGTTTGGATCTAGCTAGACTGATATTTGTGACCCAATAATTACAACAACCAGCTTGCTGGCACCGTCATCCTGGAATCCTGGGGCAAAACCTATTATTGCTAATGGGCGATGCCGTGCCAGTGTAGTGATCATTCGTGGGCTGGAAATAGAAAGCAGTAATAGTTTATTGGCGTCAACTGAGTCCTCTGCAGACGATTTCCTCTATCTCCCTTATAATTATTGCCCTACCCATGTTACTTTATTTAGTTTCCCTAAAATAGACCAATCGTCCAATCGGTACGTTACCTACGGATATTAAATCCAGATCTCGGCAAAAAATGTCTCTAGAATGCAGGAATTTTCCGTCCTCGTCGTATATAGTATATAGCCTATGCTGCCTGCGTGGCATGAGCACATACTTGCATACAACTGAATGAATATGGAAGAAGCAGCAAAAAAGTGGGGGGAAAGGCAAAGAAATTAGTTTTTGGAGAAAGTATATTACATTGAAAGTCAGGAGGATTGGGTTCCAGCTGTGAGCTGTGGCTCAGTATTTTCAATTACTGCCTGATACTTGGATTTATAAAGGGAAGAATTGAAGAAAGTTTTGAAACAAATCTGTGGCTTGGACATTGGTCTCCACTCCTAAGATAAATTGTAGAGTTGGGAATAAGAGAGTACGATTCCAATAACTTGATTTAACTCATCCGCTAAAGTGCTTTATACCAGTCAAAAGAAAGGCTTGTTGAAGGCAGAGAGAGAAAGTTGGAGAGGAAGAGGGAAAAACAAATCCCGTAAGTCTTTTCTACATTGAAATGAATACATGTGGTGGATGAGTAAACTTTCACCAAGTTGTTCATGGCCATGGCGCCCTGTATATAATACTTAAAACTTTGATTCTTCGATGATAGAGTGGTAGTACATGGATCATCGAGAATGGTTTCTACCGCTCTTATTTAACTAGTGAGTCCTATTTCATATGTATTTATGCTGCTACTACCTTCCAAGAACTTTCTCTCTAATGAGGCCCAAGGAGGTAAAAAGTAATCAGGAAAGAGAAAGCTTACTGCTACCCTGTATTCAAAATGTTTTATTAAGATTCTTAATATTAGCTCCAAAAACCACCGTTTGATTAATTTTTTCTCTCAGCCAACGGAACTGTGGAGATGAGAATGTGAAAAATTGGAGGAAGTGGATTGAGAGTATTCGCTACCAACAAGTATTCATTGAAAGCTAGAAAGTTTTAGTGTCGATGTTGAATTTAAGAGTTAAAATTACCAAATCTCCATCTCCCTTCTTATGCAACCAGTTCTCGCACATAGTTCGTATCCCATACACGTTTAAAACGAAGACGTTCTTCTGAGAACTCAAAAGCTGGATCAAAAAGGAAATCTAGGAAACTAACTAGGAGAAAGTTTTGAATGTGTACTTACCGATCTATGGATATAGCTGTCATTGTAAAGACGCAGGAAGCAACGGTGAAATTGGCAACGAAATTGTTCACAACACATAAAATAGGGCCGAATATCCAGTCTCTAGAGAGAAAGTATTAATATGTGGTGATGAGAAACTCGCATACGAAAGTGACTTTCTCCGAACCAATCCGTAGATGCATCAAAGGTGGAGGTTGCATGTCATGCAGATAAGTTATTATGTAGGTTTTCAGATTGAATGACAGTTTACTTTCGTGCGTGTAAATGTCAAATATCGTCCCTCTCTTTACCGCGAAAATATAATTCAGGTATCTGCTACTGTATTAATGGTTATCTAAACTGGTGGATGATCTGGGAATCTGGGAATGTAGGGACAAATGCATGTAAGCGGATAAGGCTCATTATTAACTAGAAACGCAAGAGCACGAAAATATCATCCCCGTTCTATTGAACATGGTTTATCAGGCATTCATTCTGAGAATCGATAAATAGATTTCGCTTTTGTACGAGAATACATTTAAGGGTAAATCATGAAAAACTATTCAGGTAGAATCTAATGACTTTTATATGATAAGTACATTTGTTTTACAGGGGAATATACACTATCGAGAATCAAGGGCAACTTACTGCCGTAGCATGTAGACAAAATTTGGAGCACCGTTGAGGGATGCCATTGTTAGATCTGCTACAGATAAGTTGAGAAGAAAATAGTTGGTCACGGTTCGCATTCTGCGATGAGCTGTAAAAGAATATATATATATATATATGAGTTTACGCAAGCTCCTTCCGGTTAACAAGGATTCAGTTTTCATTCTATCCCCATTCCCTATGGAGAGAAATATACTAGGCAAATTTTTAATTTTAAAAAGATTTTTATGTCCGGAAGTAAATATTTTGATATTTTCCCAAAAATGTTCCTATGCTTTCGTACACATCCGGATGCGAGACGCTGCATGTCAAATGTTTTTGCGTAGAAAATTGCATTATCCTCTTTATGAATTGACGGTAAAAAAATTGTTGAAAATGATGAGTAAATTTAAAGAGTGGTGAAACTATTTATAAAGGAAAGAAGATTAACTTTCTCAGCAAGAGTCTCAAACCTGGGAGAGCTTCAAACTCAATCTTGGTTTCTTGTAAGGTAAGTACACAAAAGCTGCTTATAGCACAAGGATTGCATCGATGTGAGATTGGGAAAGTCTACTCAAAAATGAATTTGCATATAAAAATTGAAAAAAAAACTCAATACAGTTGTAATTAGCCTCTTCAATTTTCCGGTACACCTGTTGGCATGGAAAATATTAAAATTTTGAAGCACACACGCTTCTATCCTTGGTTCATTGGCTGAATCCTTGAAAACTATTCCCCAGGTAGGATACAAAAGTTAAATAGGAAAAAATGATGAGGACTCACCCAGAACAATCCAGATAACCATAATGTTTCCGACACAAGCGAGGGAAAGCATGGATGAGAACATGATAGTCCAAAACATTTGGGTAACATTGAAATTAGGAGGAAGGAGATCGTTTGTGTGAGAGGACTCATGCCACCCACTTCCATTAGTTTCCAGATATTCTTCGGGAAATTGGCCACCGTGAAATGAAGTGGGTTCTAAGATTTGAGAGTGTAATAGTTCCGACTCAAGAGTTGCATATTTATTGGCGCTCTTTGAAAAGTAAGATGTACTCCCAGGTTGAAAGAGATTTGATAAGAGAAAGGGTTTATTGGATGGCGATGCTTGAAGAGCACTTAGCATTTTGACAAAATGCACAACTTCCTTTGAATAGTTCATGGCATACAAGCTCCCTACTTTCACTTGAACTTTCTGTCACTCACAGGTGTTCATTTGATGAATGCAAATTATTCTCTTTTTACATATGAAAGATGGTCTCCTTCTTGAAAAACTCCACTTGAATGTTTTGGAAACCAATATTTCCTCCGGAAATCCCTCTATGCCTCTTGCACCAGCTCATTTCTGCAAGTACTCTCCTCCAGTAGTTGTCTTCTATCGAGTTTCCTCCTTTCACCAGGTCGTCAGCACCCAGTTTCCTGAAATTAAAATCCACCAGTATTGTCTTTCAATCTTTGAATGATGTATATACTTTCAGGCTCAATTTGCATTGAAACCAATGTTGTGGAATTTAACATATTTTCTTATAAGAAATTCAATTCAATGGCTAATAAAGTTGGAGAAAGCATACTGTTAGGATATTTGGAGTATGTTTGGAAAACCCTTGTCGTTAATTTTACTTGCTGGTAAAATTAATTTTAATATCTCCTCACATTGTTCCATTTTTCTATATTCTGTATTACAGTAGGAAGTGTTTATAACGGTCACATAGGGGAATGCTGAATTAAACCGTTATTCCGATACGTTGTTCAGCGTTTTAGGCGTCTTTAGGGACTTTAAATCTACCCCGTATAACGGTTAAACCGTTATTCGCTAGACGGGTATTAACAGTTTCTACTGTATTTTTTTGCAATTAGCCAACTTAAGATGACGTCATACGAAATTGCATAATGTATTCACAAAATGTCATATGAGAGACAGAACAGTTCAAATGAATTCTTATAAATATAATATTCAAGAAACAGGTTGCAAATTTTAAAACGGGAAAAATATTTATGAAAATTTCCCAAATTGTACTAATTCCAATCCTAAGTTTGTATTTTCGGAACCTGCGACCCGCAGGTGACACGTTAAATGCAGGGGGTGTGGGAAGTGGGAGGAAGCACAAGGCGGCATTAGTTTCGTGGTGTGCTGGACTTTCTCTGCTGATAATGACAAAAATGCTGGAATTCTTGACATATGTAACAAGGATTTACATGCTTTAATTTCAAGCACTTAACTTGGACAGTGTCCAATGGACACTTAATTTACCCTTTATTATATTCATCACATGTAAAAAAACGTTGATGTTATCTCTCAAAACACGGACAAGAAGATCGGTTCTATTCAAATTCTTAAGTAAATTAAGGGAGTTGAGATTAGAAACCATATTTGCTGTTGCATTGCATTGCCTACATGCTGAAATGTACATGTGCGGCTAGCAGTCAGTCAGGGCAGCGAGAAATGATGTTTGCAGTTGCTTCATTTTCTCCGTTTCACTCTCTTGAAGTAACTTTGTAATAGTCTACAAAAGGTTTTTGCACAACCAATACGATGGTATATATGCAGTATGTACCTACATTTGCTTCTATAAATGACGTCTTGAAGAAAACAGCCTTCAAATCTTTGAAGGAAAAATATTTACTTCAGCACAGAAACTGCTCAAATTACTTGAAGAAATACTTATTACAAATATATGATATCAAAGCTATCGAACCCGAGTTAAAACTGTGGAGGATTTGCGTACCTTGCCTAAGACACTTGTAAAGCTTTAAAAACTGAGTGATATCCCCAGTTTGAGCAAACTTTAGTGTGGTCTAAAATTTGAATTTACTAGGGAGTGGTTAACTTTGTAGGTATATGACCTGCCTTCCAAGAAATTCCAGCCCTCCATGTCTTCTTTGTCCTGGAGAAAAGTTTAAAGATGTGTGATTGTGGTTTGTGAACGATTGTGAACTGGCTTGGTAATTGCTTCGTAAACATGCTTGGTTTAAGCTACGTGTGTTTTCAGTTTAGAATTATTTTCGCTACAAAAAGAATTGAATGGAAACGACAGGTGACAAAATATAAAGTTCTCGAGGGTTGGAGTAAATTGCCTTGCCAGTTCAGTAAAGCGAATACTCCTTCACCGCTGCCTTCCAGATTAGACAACACATTGCGTATTGTATAATGCATTCCTGCGACTGTGTTCATTATATCCCAACCCAAAAACCAATAATATACAACAAGTAACTTAAGGAGAGACAACGTCCATCCGGTCCAGCTCGGAAATCCAGTGATACAGTAGTTGAGCAATTACTTCTGCAGTACAAGCTGCATACAGCCACCTGGTATATTTCTCAGTTATTTTATTTTATAAACGGAAACTGCAATGACTCCCTTGGGATTAAGTTTATGATACTTTATGCTGTCCCCTGGGCAATCAAACCACACCCGCTTCTTGGAAACTTTGGAAAAACAATAGAATTTGTGCTAGCTGCTAGAGCTCACTGGCAGCTGCCTCATTTTCTTCATCCTCGCAGTCGCAATGTGATAAATGTTACTTGCATTTTTAACTTGCTTGTTGTTCTTAATTAATTTTTTTTGCGAAGTCTGGCGGAGTTTGCAAAGTAATCTTTTTTTCTATATGTTGTAAAGTTGACATACGGGACAGAGTCAAAATCTAATCTCAACTTCAGTGTATAAAGAGCCCAACTTTAGACTACTCAACAACAATGAAGACAATGAACTTAACAAGTTTTTGGTTGCTGAAAACTTTGTATATTCAGAAACCATTGAAAATGATTGGCCATGAGTACACTTCATGTCAATAGCAAGTTCAAGTTTAGATGAATATTAACCGCCAAATCTAGGGCTGGATAGAGTATACGCATTTTGCTTCTGCAGCTCAAACCTGGGAATTTTACTCTTTGGACAATTGATGGTAGACAACTGAAAGAAGTTGTCGAGAAAGTTGTGGGTACGTATCTCTTGGAAGCTGATGTTCGAGAAAACAAGGGCCAAATAAAAAGACGGGGAAAACTTGTTTCGTGAGTACCATACGAATCCTATGCCCCCGTACTTTCGGAATACACGCAGCAGCTACCGCGGTTATACTACCATTGGCTGGTTTTGGCATGGCACAACTTTCACTGCTTTCTCCTCGTCTTTGTCTGCACCGTCCGTTGGTAGAAGGGTATGCATATGCATCAAAACCAACGAAATCATTTAGTTTTTACTCTTTATTGGAACAAGGGCTATTGTTGACCATGCTTGTTGAAGTATACAGCTTCTACATAAAATCCTTAAAATATATAAACTTTCTGTCCAACTTTCTGACTTTCGCCAACCATTAAGGGTTTTAGGCTATTTGTATTGTATTGTACTGTATTTATGCTTTGTCTAACTTGAAACTTTGACCTAATTAAGGAACAGATACAAATATTGTGCAGTCCAGTATGACAGAAGAGTCAAAAAATTTCCACAAACAATGTTTGTGTGTAACCATAATTTATTGTTGCATAGTTTTTAAATGTAGCTTGTTTGATTCGAGATTTTCGTTCAACAAACGGTAACTATAAAGTATAAAGCTTGGATAGACCTGAACTGATTTTTTGCTGGTCTAGTCTCTACTCTACACTGAGATTCCGAGAAGTTACACAGTCGATCAAATAAGTCTAGAAGAGGCAATGAAATTAAAAAGGAATCAGGAAACAGGATCAGGAACCGCAAAACCTATAAGAGGAGTTACTGGTAAGCGTTGGGAAGTTCAATTTGGCTCCGAATCTTGTGGCCCCCATGAAGAAAGCATAAGGATAAGTTTCTAGGAGCAAGTATAGAAACCAAGATAAAGGAAGCTCAAACAAAAAATAAGTTTCAAAAATCCACCTTTACTTTTTCTAGCTTGCTCCAAACTCAAAGTTAACTTCAAGTACCTCAATTACTTTTAAAACTTGGGCATGTAAGACATGATCTGAGTAATATCAGTTAGCGAATCAGACAGAACGCTCTGGAAAGGTTCTCTCTATAGGAGGTTATACCGGTACTTGACCTTGGCTTTGGCTCTTGGCCTTTGTGGAAATGAGATCCCGACAGATACGAAGCCAGATCAACATTGATCCACGGGAATAACGTGATTAGAATTACTAAGAAAATCGAAATCTCCTGCTAAGTTATAGAACCAGACAATAGCATCCCAAGAGAGTAAGACGTTATACACACAATATTCAATGGAATTTGAAAGGAATGGAGTACTTTTCAGGATTCAAAGTGAAAGACACGTGTGGATATAAGCTTATTAGAGAAATGAAACGTTTTACAACATGCTTTCACTCGTGGTAACTTGATTATAGAAAATTGGGCTGCATTCTTAGAAGAATATCTCTCACCTTAGTATACTCTGCTCTTCAAGGACATTTTGCCTCAGTAAAACAAATCATGATTAAGCTCAGTAAAATAATAAAGCCCTGTTCTATCTCATCTCTTGTAACACTCTCCAAGTCACAGTAGTAGAAGTTGAGAAACTATAACCAGAGCACAGACCTTTGTGGAAAAGGAATTTGTAATAACTTTAGTTCCGTAAATTCTAGGGTAGGGATACATTTTCAAAAGAATTGAAGACAGGATGAAAAACAGGACAAGAGCCTTGGTTCAGGAAAAACTGGAGTAGGTGTAAAAGATATTATGGAGAAATATGAAATAACGATTATGGTATGTCCTAAAAATAAAAATTGGCTGGCTTAAAAAACACAAATGTATAAATATAAATAATGGTACTGTGCATGATAGAAACAAGTTCAATTTGCACACTGAGAGAGACAATGATTGATAATAAAGAATAAGGAAACCCGGAGTATGAGATTCTAACCAGATATTGTCCAGAAGATGAAAGTTCTATATGTCTTCAAGCTAATAAATTCAGAGTGAAAACTCGTTTGAAGAAGTCGAATAGGATATATATACTTTACTTTTGAACAATTAAGAAATAAATTTTGTTGGCGAGTGGATTTATGAAAGTGTAGAATTTTGAAAGTATTCATTCAAAATGTATACGTTTAATTCATTGTTAAATTTTATTTAGAGTATTGGCTCGTTTCTATGAGGATAGGTTCTAATTAACTGTAAAATTTTATCAAGGGTATTAGCTCATTTTTATGGGGATGGGTAGCAATGAGAGAGTCGGAGGAGAAAGCTAGGAGAAAGTAGAACATACGCGTTTATGATGGGGTAGGCCGCCTACCGTTAGCGAAGTTGGAAAATTCGAAAGGTAATGTAGCGAAGGAATTTAGAGTTATTGCTTCATAGGTAGATCATAATAAGAACGATTTCGTTAGACAAATTGGGCTCTGTACTGAAAAAGGATAAAAATAGAATGTTATCATCTTGATGATATTTGGCGTTTTACGAGGGAAATAACTTGATAGTGGCGGTGAGAATGTTTCTCGATAAATTCATTCACAAAATTTTCTCTCGCCCTTCGCTACTTTCACTCGCTCCAACTCTCCAATCTATCTTTCAGTGGCTTTCAATTTCAAGAGCTATTACACCCGAAAAGCTCGTAAATTCATATAGGCGTACAAAGATTTTATTTTTTACCACCACTACTTCCGCTCCCTTGAGTGAGGTTGAGGTAAAAGTTGATTCGCTCTTATTTGAGTGGTAAAATAAAAGAAACAAGTACAAGTAAATATACCAGGCCGAAGAGAGAAGTGGGAGTGGAATTGAGGTTGGATGGGACTAATACATATTGTGATGCTTGATCCAATTTTTATCCCTACGGTTTGTTCTTATGGGACTTTGCGTGGGTGGAAGCTTTTGAAATTCTTGGAATTTGATAAAAAAAAGGAGGGCAAGGGCGGTGTGATAGAGGGACTTGTATGCTGGACTCAACACATTGTACATACCTGGCACGTTATTTTGACAGCGGAGAGAGTGGACAAACAAACCATTTCATTCCTGGGTAGCTCCATGTCACCACATGTTTTCCCCTTTGACATTCTAACTTATAAGAAAGAAGAGGTCCACTAAGTTGGATAAAAATTGGGAAGAATATTGGAGCGAATCCCGTTAAATAGCTTCTTTTCCAAGAACTAGGTTCTTGGACTATTTGACTTTAAGTTGTTTCCTTCAAGAAGGGTATTTACACAACGACAAAAACACGTATACACACAAAGAATTCAGCACAATTCGGCCAAGTCAGGGAAATGAAGTTGTCTCGAAACTTTTTTCTTAAGCTCGTTTAAGACGCGCTTCCCGTCCGAAGAAGATGAGGGTAAAAGAGATAGACAGGGAGGGCTGGCAGAGAGAGTTTTTGAATTGTATGGGGAAAGTAGAAGCACAATCAGTCAGGGATGGAGAAAGTTACGTCCGGTTTCCGCACTCACCCAAAACCCACTGAAGGCTCTGTCGGAGCTCCAAGGGATATTTCACTAGCTTCCCCTTCATTTTAGTATCCTACTCCTATCCCTACGGCACAATTCCCAACTTCAAGCATAGGCATCGTCGCATTGCATTCGCTTTCGCCTGCTTCCTTTCTCTCCCGGTACAGCAAGTACAGCTCCAACGCTTACTCGCTGTCTGCTTTCTCCCCGCTAGCGTATTAAACAGAGGCACTGTGTCAACTCCGTCTCCGTGACGGTGACGGCCCTAGATTCAGCCTTGCACCCCTGGCCATGGCTCGTAGCATTGTCGTTTGTAGTCCATACGAAAGTCCAGCGGGTCGTTGGATGTCACCGGATTTTTAGCTTCATATTACCCGTATTTCTAATACGCTCTACCCACTTTATGCTGTCATTGGCAGAAGGGCTATCCTTTCTATATATTCTTGGGAAAGTATTCCATGTATTCCGATCTTGTCTGAGCTGATGTTTCAAGAAAAGAAACTGGAGAAGAAGATGTGGGATTTCATTCAAATGATTGTATTCTACCCAAGTTTTGAAGAATCTTCACTTTTAAAGCGATCTAAATCTGCCCTCGCTCTCCTCCATCTCATTCACCTTCTTGACACCACAAGCTCTATTGATGCTTTCCCCAATTACTCTTTCGAGAAAACGCGCTGCTTCAAGTTCAGAAACTTTTCGTGATAAAAAAACAAAGTCTGAGAGGAGGAGAGGTAGGAGACAAGGAGGATTCAAGGATAAACCTCGTGAGGTAGCAATTGTTAGGATGCGGATGAAGGAGTCAGGGATGCGGAAATTAAAATCAAGAGCAGTTTATGAAGCAGTCAGCCAGGATGAAGTGGTTTGGTCATAAAGAGTTGCAGAAAGGTTCCTCCTGAAATGCACGGCGGCCTTGAATAGAGAATAAAAGAGACGAAATGCTACAAAGTAGTTGCTAAAAGCTACACATTTTAAATTTGAGGAAGGATGTATATAGGTTTTTATGAATCTTGGGTTCAATCAAAATTTCCGCTATCAACTTCCTTTCCTTGTAACCACAACAACGTTGTATATGAATGATGCCTTTGGAGCGAGGAAGAGAGAGGGGTAGACGGCGAAGACAAGATGAAGGAAAATTATAAGTATGTCGATTGCCTCAGGCTAAAAATTAGAAAGGCAGCTGTTTGAAGCTTTACAAAGAATAGGTAAGATTTAAGGGCGGCTTCCGAGTACAAGGAAACCTCTCGTTCGTCTTTACACCCTTCTCTTTGCAAGAGAACCAGAGCACTTTCATGCTCGCCCTTTGAAGGAAGCCAGAAGAGAGTTGTAACGAAATTCTTCACTCACATTACAACTTGATATTTTGTGCTCTCTTTAATTATCTTCAGAAGCATCTAAAAGGATCTTAAGAAAGTCAGGGCTTTGCCTTTTACCACAACTTGACCATCTCCTTGCAGTCTTCTCCGTCAATCATCACTGCTCAATAAGCCTTAGCCTTGTTAAAAACTGGGGTAAACTTGGGATTTACAGTTGGAAATTTCCATTGAAGTGAATACGAAAAGACTGGCCGGCATTGACGCTTCAAGATTCTTTCAAAATATTCCAGCCGCTAAAGTGATACGAAGTGAATACATTAGGAGTAAACTGAGCCTGTGCCAAAGTGCCGACTTCGCTCTAATTTCTCGCCGACCAATTAACCACTTTCTTTAGTGCGAATCTCATTCGCAGTAGTGCTTAATTTAGCAGTTGTACATTGAAGAACATCAGTTGAAGCAGAAAAGGATGGCTGATGGATCAGTTTCCTGAATCTTACCACTTTGCTCAAGAGATTAAAAGAGGAAAGCAATATTAATTTAACCATGAATCATCCAAAATCTCTTGTTGCCTTGGTGATATTGGCATCTGTTCTAATACTAGTAGAAGGTAAGCGTTTTAACTGGTTGAAAGACAAGCAAAGAAGAGTTTGTTTGAATATGCAGTTTAATAAAAAACTTTTAGTTACAATTCGAATATTTAATGCAATCTAATTACGTGTAATGTGTGTGTGTGTGTGTAATGAATACAATTCATTAATTCTAGGCAAGGCTTCCAGATGTTTTTCCTGCAGATCCCGAGGAAGTCAAGGAGATTGCAAGGATCCTTTTACATTCAACAGTACTGATCTTATTAAAGGAATAACTACGCCCTCTTGCATATCCCAATGGTGTACGAAATTCATTGAAGGGATTAGCGGCCCTCCTGACGGTAATTCAAGATGAACTCATTGATTTCATGTAGTTACTCGGTCCGGTTTTGCAGAGTTGAAAAGCATTTCGTGAATTTACTTTGGTGCTTTTATGTGGAGGCGGTAGATTAATAAGTTTTGCATGTTTGGAGGCCTCTGAAAATTAATTTGCTCGGATAAAGATAAGAATTTTCTATTCATTTAGTGTGTTTACTGTTAGATAGAAGCGTCGGTTAGTGTAAAGTGAAACTTTGCTTAGCTGTGGTCACAGTTTAGTCTATCGGTTTGGAATTACAGTGAAAACCAACTATGTTATTTTTCCTATTACAGAATTTGGAACGGCCATAGAGCGAAGCTGCTTGCCAATCGCTCCTAGCGATGGAGAAGAGCGGTGTGCAGAGACTACGATTAGGAATAAGCGGACTTTAGCATGCTTTTGTAAAGGAGATTTGTGCAATTCCGCTACGTCTATTTTCACAACCTATTCAACTTTGATTACTATCTTTTCAATTACCCTGTATCTTGTGTACAGTTGATTGGTGCGTTTATTTTATGACGACCTATTACGTAACGTTATTTTATTTTTACACGGACGGAAAACGCATCATGATAGAAATGGTTCTCTTCCCGAGCGAATTTATGCGACGGGCGCTTGAACTATGTACGCGACCATGGATGGATCGCAAGTGTAGATTTTAGAGAAGATTACAGAAATTATGAAAAACAAAGCCATTATTTATCAAAATTCAAATTTATTTTAACATTTTATATACAAGCATTTAAATGGCACTGTTTTATCCTGAATCAATTACCGTCAATAAGTTGTCAGGGTCATTTCTGGCTCAGCAACGCTACAATACTTTACAAGCTTTTTCAATGAATTCTTTAAAAATCCCACTCTTAAAATTATACATCAAAGCCCCAAAACTCAAAGTCAACTCGGACACGAACGAGGAGCACAAATCCCGCTGCCTTTTCGTATCATTCAAGTAATTGACAAGATGAGAAGGAGGAGAAATCTTAATCTTTATAGTTCTCATATTAGGGGTCTGAATTTAGGACTATCATCGTTGCCATAGGGGAATGGGTAAAAGATTACAGGATATGGAAGGCATTTCAAAGACAGGAGTAAATCAAAGAAGAGGGTATTGTGTAAAAACATGTTGACCAGGTTATACGGACAGTTTTCTGATTACAAGTGCGATGAATCATTGGCTACTTGTTTCGAATTTGTAAATAGACTCAAGATTATTTTGAAAATAGAGTGTGGGGATTTGATACTTATTTCCAATAGAAACGGGGAAATCAGGAGGATATGTATACAAACAGACTTAGCCACGCTTCAAGATTTAGTATGAAAAAAGGGAAGATGAAAATATGTTTACAAGGGATTTGGAGGAACACGAGAGCGTGTTAGCGTGTGGGAGACGAGAGAAAATATTTCCCCCGTATTTTCAAGCAGTGTAAAGACTCCATGGATCTACGCGAGGGCGGATTTGGTTGGCGTAGAAAATCACGGCGGGCCCGAGGTCATCGAAAAAGTATGGAGGCCTCGGGTGAAAGTTGTGCGGTGATCCCCGGTAGTGGTGGTGAACTGGTCTGGCATGGCTAATAGACAACAAGAGAAGCGATGCAGAATGCATGAATCCAATAGGGTAGGGAGTATCATTACCCATAGCGTCCTCATGTATATTAAGCTTTTCAACGAAACCAACCGGCTGACGACTAAACCCTTCAAGACCGGGAATGCAAGGAATTCAGCTCCATTTTTAGGGAATCCAGAGTGGACAAGAATTGGG
Source organism: Sminthurides aquaticus (assembly GCA_906901655.1). Lineage (NCBI taxonomy): Eukaryota > Metazoa > Arthropoda > Collembola > Symphypleona > Sminthurididae > Sminthurides > Sminthurides aquaticus. The sequence continues at coordinate 5,216,779 of CAJQTT010000001.1, forward strand.
AATGATTACGGACAATTTAGCCGCCAACACTTAAACTGAATTTTCTCTCGCCTCTATGCTTTCAACCACCCTATCTCGTTTAACGATCATCTGTATTCCGGCAGGACTTTCTCCTACTTTCAAATGAATGAAAGTTATTTCGCCTCGTTTGCAGATAAAATGATATTTATGGGATCCTGACTGTATGTGTACTTGTCCCTCGTTTCCCAATTCTCTAAACATTTCAAGAGCTGTACTTTTTCAATGGAAAACATATTGAAACATTTGCAGAAACTAAGCTCAGTAACGTTCGTCTTAAACAAAATTTGAAGCCTTTTTTGATCAAGTTTATAATATATAGGATTACATCAAAGTCGCGGTTAAGTTTATCACTCTTTCTACTTGATAAGAATTTCGAATATCTGAAATACTGTAAATGAAAATAGGAAAAATATACTTGATTCAGCAGATATTCAAAATTCAGTCATTAAAAACAAAATGAAATCATCATTAAAACTGAAAATATTGAGATATTTCTCAAAATTGGAGATGAATACATCCATGGCAGTTAAACTTTTTCAAACAGCTAACATATACAATATTCTAACTCTAAATTATGCGTGAAAAACTCTTTTTCTCTGGCAAATCCGTATAGAATTTTAGCTCAGAAACTGCAAGCTCTGTGACGAGCCAATTAGGCCTAATGCGAGCAAAGAAAAGTTTCAAACTTTTTATCTAGTCGGAAATTTTTTTCCTATTCCTCAACAAATTCCTTCAACTTTCATCCCTTGGAAGCTATTTCGCTCGAAATATTCCAGGTCAACAAGACGACTTCAAAACTCGTAGAAATATGTTTTGAATCAGGCGTAAAAAGGCATTTTAACTCTTCCAGTCGCTATTCTCCTTACACAAGACCCAACTTTTGATAAAAAAGAGGCAGCTTTTGAAAGTTGTGTGACTCGACGAGGATTTTAAACTAGATTTGAAAATAAATATTGATTTACTCCTGCACTTTTCCCTGACATGTGACAACGTTTTATTTTAATAAAAAATGTATTCCTGCATCTGTCACTGTTTTTAAGTTCTGGGCGGAGGGTTATTAGTTATTATATTGGATCCAAGCTTTCTTGCTTTCAAGTATCCTGTTTCATCCTAATGTCCATATCAAATGTTCATCCTACTGTCTATGAGCTCCTTAGTCTTGGTAGAATCTGTAATAACACAGAGATCAAATATTTGTTCTTCCGTAACAAATAACAAACCTTCTTTCTTATCGTCTTCATACAAGTTGCTACCCATCAGCTCAAGTTAAGGTAATAAGAAAATCCGAATATGTCTTTCCATGTGTCCTAACATCCTTTAAGCAATAGGATTCGTCTATCATAATTTGGGTTTGACAAGGCTGAAGTAGAATTTTGTTGCAGTATCTCACCGCAACTCAACTACGCTATTAAATGGATACATCCTTGAACTTTAACACCAACTTTATCAGGCGCTTTGTCTTCATCATTGCAGAAATTCCAAAGTATTTACAAGGTCTCATATTTCTCTTCTGATTGCAAGCTCTTGTTTCTCTCCTCTAAATCTGACACATCCTTAAAAAAAAAGACATCAACAAAAGCTGATGTACTTTGGCAGACCTCACAGGAGTAATAGGGAGTCGACTAATTTCTCCGGTGTCACTCCAATTAGACTCCAGGAAAGGTCACCCACGTTTTTGAAACGAACTGTGCATTTTACACAACTGCAGCAGAGAGCTCTGCTCTGCTCGGGGCACACGAAATAAAAATTGCTATTCTGCCTCAAATTTTTAAAACTGCATCCCTCTGGCGAAATAAAATAATGAGGCTTCTGAGGTATCTTTTACTCTTGCTCAGTGTCTATGTAACAGTGTCTGTCATTCAGCACGTAAGATGTATTACCTCTTGAATATCAACACCACATTACCTTCCACTTTAAATTCTTAAAAAGTCCCTAACTTCATCTAGCATAATACGTAAAATGCTCCTGCGTTGTGCGACAATTTAAATACTCTTTACATGCTCACTTGACTGTGCTGTCGCAGCTTCCTGCTTTTACTTTCTGTACTGGGATTTTCTTACCTAGACGTTACATGAATATTTGAAATATTGAGAAATATATGACGTATCCCAGAGACCCTGGAGCGGATTCCCTTCCCACGCTTGCCTCCAACCGCGCCTTGGCTAACGACGCGGAAGCTACCAGCTTTATTTACCGATGGTTTCGTTGAAAACTTGTTGGGGTTCATGCTTACAGATATTTACACTTTTGTGTTTCTGGATGAACAATATAATATAAGAATACTTTTGTTACGTTTAGTACCGTGGATTGAAATTGAAATTTTTACATTTAGGTTAGTAATTTTATTGGTTATTATTAGATTTTACTAATAGCTAATGTTATGTTCAGGTTACAGAAGCGTCAATTCGTATTTACATGTTTGCAAAATTAATAACGGATTAAGTATTTTCCTTTTTTATGCTTCATACATTCCTAAAACTCTTTTACTTGATTACTTTTTTTGTATTCTTGTAACTTTCTGGAAAAGATTAATCAAACAAGAAAACTTTCTCCTCTCACTTGTTTCCTTGGAAAGATTCTGTTGGAATGTATATATACTTTTCAATGACTTGCAATTTAGGGGATATTGTTTCAGAGAATTGAGCTAAAAACTATTTTGCAAGTTTGATTTTACCCAACGTTTTGATTATTGAATTTTTGTTCAAGGACCTGGAATTTTTACTAAAGGAAGGATTGTTTTGAAACATGTGTTACCTAAGCTGGACGATTGTCTTTTAATTGACATCTTACAGTTACTTGAAGTTAAATTAAAAACGTAAAAGCTTATTATACTTTTAGCTTCAGCTTACGCAATAATCTATGATCTTCATTCTTAAAAATGGAAAAGCAACATTATTCCGCTCGACAAAAGAAGAGTCTGATATTCTTGGGTATTTTTCTGACTTTTTAAATTTTAAAAGAACGATCTCTTACATATGTTCACTTTGCTGAGCTATAGAGAATTGCTGGTTGATGATGTCTGGATAGTGTGGAAGTTGGAAGTACATTGAATTGACCAGTAAGAACATCCAGGATTAATTGTTTGTTAATGTTGAAGCGGTTTATAAGTAGCTGAAAGGTTCATTCAAATAAATACAAGTTTATGCTCTGCCAATATTTTAGGTATTAACCTCAGGCTAATAGTTGTTCCACAAAAATCCAGAAATGAAGTCGAGCAATAAACAGGGAAAACGTAGAATCGTAGGCAAATATACAAAGTGCAAAGAAGGGTCATGCAGGCGATTATGGCTGGGATCATTCAATAATTAAGACGGTAGATTGAAAGAAGTTAATTTTAAAAGCCCGTTATCAGTTATGGACAATTTGGTATATTGGGATTGGGAGGAGTTAAGTTAGAAAGTTCCAAGACATGCCTTTGTGGCAATACAAGGCACAGAATTCATGAGGATGGTTTTGGTTTGCCGCGGAATAGGATCCAGGATATTTTAGTACAGTGGGCGATGGCTTACGAGTGAGTGCAGCTTCTTATACAAGCTTGACAGAGCCACAATCAATTAGCAAAACTAAGAGGCTTGCTATTAGTTGTTAAATTGGATTGCGCTTATTGTGAATTATGTATTGTGATAAAGTGAAAATTTTGAAAGCCCTTCGTCCCTAGTTATTCATTTGCGGAAGTTGGCGTGATGAAGAATAAATATCGCAGCAAAATGTTTGAAGTGGGTACTTCAGAATGAATGAGATTGAATGCTATTGCAAATACTGGGTGGTGGTGCGTAGGGTGGGAAGAGAAGGAATTTGTGAAAAGTAAGGCTTATCATAAGGTTTGAAGTTAAGAAGCGGGTAAATAAGTGTGGGACAGTGCGCGGTACGCTTCACATGATTAAGTTTCTATTCGGAGAAAGGTTGAGGAAATTAAGGGAGGAGGAGCTTTGGGAATCTTTCCCACGTTATTTGCCTCAATGCTTCTTATTCTCTGGATAAATATGATCTTGAAAGAACAAATAAAAGCTGAGACTGAAGAGGCTTAATTCATTAAGTGAAAGTGAAGCTCAAGGATAGAGTGCCCGCGCATGAAGATGTGGAATTTCAGAGAGAAAGTCAAGGAAGGGGAATGAGCTTTGATAAGGACACATACGCCCGTAGTTGCAGCTCGTCCAGGAAATGGGGGGAACAGTTAATTGGAAATAATCGGTGCGTAATGGAATTTGCTCGAGGAGGTGTCTTCCGAGAAAAAACGAAGATATTTTTTCCAAGTTCGCCATCTTTGGCAAATATTTTTCTCGTCTTCCAGAATATCTTTTTCCATATCAGGTGCAGGCTTGACAGAATGATTTTTCGAAAAATTCCACAAGGGTTCACTTTTTAGAGAGGAAAAGAAAGGAGTGAAAGCAAAGCCGGAGGTTTCGGGGTTCCTGATGGGATGGGTATGAGTGAAAAAATACTCGCGAAATATGAAACCTACCTTCTTCCATCTACCATCGCAAAGGTACAAAGCAAATCATCACAAATAACGGGCTGATGCGAGGAACAAGGACGTACGATACTATGGCATCAAGTTTCCATTGGAACACATCAGATAAAAACGTATTTGAAGTCTACCTACATGCGGTTTTATAATCCCGAGAGAAGATGGAGATTGTTAGAAACTGTGAAAGTTTAAATCGCATACTCTGATTCCAAAGAATCTTCCCTTGGCAATGTATACTCATTGCATGAATGAATATTAGCGTAATCCTGATGATAGAACTTTTAGTGGAAGTAAACGAATGTTTACTTATCATCAAAATAATTATTTATGGTATCTACCTACACAAAAGTGCTCCTAAATAAGTATTTATAACCATCCCCACTCTTTTTTACTTTTACATAGTACTTCCCTCGTGGCACCATGAAGCAATTCACCGGAAGTAATCAGCTTTCTCTTTTATGACGGCTATGCAGAGTAAAACTTTTGGGTAGGTTACTTTTCCCTAGGCTGAGGATAACCTCCTTCTCACTGCTCTGTGCTTTCACCACTTTCTCTGTGCTCTCGTTCCTCTTCGTCAGCCTCGTAGTGTAGTGGTTACGAAGTGCAGTGTTGCTATAAGCCATAAGCGGTAATTTAGCTTAGAGAATAGTATTGAAAAAACGTAATTAATTTGGGTGAAAGCGAAGCAAATTATGAAATAAAACGAGGATTCTAGAATTTATGCCTAAATATTTTGTTGCCCTATCTTGAAATTGCATTCAATGAATGGCTGGGTCTGAAACAAATACTTGAATGATGTGTGCCTAAACTTGACTGAAATAATATCACGGCTGCTTTCACCTGCTTATTTTTCAAACCATAGGAGGAAGGAAATCGACAGGGTAAGGCAGGTAGTTTTCGATCCATGAAACAAACTTTAGCGATTAGCGTGAACGCATGAAGGAAATAAAGAATAGCAAACTCGTGGACTCGGTTCCTTATCGTGCAATGACTGCATGCAAATTGCAAATATATTTACAGAAGGTTAGAAGCGGCTGTAAGAGAGAATTGGGATTAATAAAACCATAGTGAATAATGTACAAAAAGATATTATGTGTGTATTAGTTAGAAATTGCATGCTGGATTTGTCCAGACTGCTAGAGAAGCAAGAGGAAAGTTTGGGAGGCATGAAGATATTTACATGATTTACAGTAAAAGTACGGAAACCCAAGAAGCTTTTCACAGCATTATCCGAGCATCTTCCATTCCCAGTGTACCGTATTATTCTTGTGGATAAAATTTATGGGGCTGGGAGGTTATATTACAGAGGCGGGTTTGGATTGGAACTTGTTTGAAACAAATAAAGATTAAACATTTGATTACTTGTTGATCTCAAAGAAGGCAAAGTAAGGTCTTATGCTTCTCAGAATGTTTGTCTCAAGCCCATTCGCTTCCCTCCGTCCATTTAGGGCTAAGACAGTTCTCTTGTGCGGGAATTCTGAAAAGAATGGCGGTCGCTGGGCAGCGTACTTTGCAGTTTCCGGATCAGCCAAGTAAGGGTCATTCTCCACATAATGAGTTGCTTCCTATGGAAGGTAAAATAAAGCAAAACAAATAATGGATTAGTACCTATAGGAGAGTAAAAGCTTTCGGGAAGCTTGCGGTCATTTATACAAGGAGTCTGGAGTCTTAGTTCAAAAGGGAAATCCGGAAGGCTTTTCTGAATTAAATATTATAGATGCTGAATGAAGATCCTGAGAATTCGAGCCATCAGCACCCCAAAGCTGCTTATACGCCTGTACTTTTCTCTTTCTTTCTTTAACTCCTTCTCTTGGATATTGCTGGAGATCCTCGAAAACTCAGCATTTATTCATTTGGTACGTGGAAGTATCGGATTTCGGGGGAGATAAGGACAAGGGCCAAGGTGTATTAGGTACGGAAGCGAGGGATCGCGAGCTAACTAAATTTCTTAAACTTTGCCGACTTTCCTCCGACAGCAACCACCTTGTTGTGAACTAGAAATGGAAGTTTGCGAATTTTGCTTTGTATTTTCGGTAGCTCGTTTGAATCTGCTCCAACTTTTTCTTACCTGAGTTGGGACAGGCGGAGAGAAAACTCCCTCAGGGGCTAGAGACTCTGGGTTGTGCTGAGAGTAGCTTGTGCGATGACCGGGATTTCTGTTAGACGAGCCGAAGTTTCCAACCGAACCAAAGTCATTTCCTTTGAGGAGAAAAATATTTTTGCATTAATTCGACACTATCTAGGATTAAAATTACTACTACAGAAGATATTCACTCACAGCTTAGTGCAAACATGGCAAAACACAAGTAAAGGGCAACTTAATACGAAAGGAAGGTAAGAAGCGTGCGAAACATTATTATTGCAAAAACAAGTTGGCTCTTGCAGAATACATTTCTTACTTTTATGTCCTGATCTAAAGAATTCGATCGTAATAATAGGGGGAAGGTTATATCAAAATCATGTTTATTTATTCAAACTATCAAGTTCTTCACGCCATGGTAAAAAGTTCTGGGAAATGCGTGTGAAGTTGCAAAAATCACATCTTTGGCCGAGCTTTACAGTTTTTCCTGTCATCAAATACTTTTTCCTACAGTTTTATCTATTGTGCACTTTCAATCTAGAAGGTTAGGCGATGAAAGTGTAAATTTGCGAATAATGCCATCAAATTCGTATAATAAATATTGCATATTTCTTGAATGGAGAAAGTTTGGATGTTGGGAATGAAAGTTTATTAGCACAAGATGGTAGAACTTATCCCCTTTCATGAATTTCCTGCTTATTCGTCTACAACGAGCGACAGCTCGATTTCGGGATAATCGTCGCGGTGGATAGTAGTAAAAAAAGAATGAAAGAAAAAGCACGGAGAAACTTTGACCATGCTGGAAAAGTTTTCGCCCTTTCTAGTAAATACTTGATTAAAATACGAAGCAGGAACCAAGAAGCAGTATTCATTAATCGGTATATTAGAGAGTTATTGGCTATAAATGAAATATTTCTTTCACGCTGCTAATATTCTTCACAAATTATCAAGTCTGAAAGGAGAAATGCATTCCTCTCTGCTCATGCGGTTGTAACTTTTAATTATTTTTCTAACTAAACTTGATCAAAATAAAGCGGAAAAGTTGGAAAATTCCAAGGCTAAATTACAAAAGTAGATTGGTTGGGTTATGATTCTTATATTTTCCTCTCTTTCTTTATAAATTGGCCAAAATTATTTTATTTTGGTTTGCATAGTTCTGCAATTTATTAGATTTTCGTTTTATCATCACCCAAGGCTTGATTATCTTGACCCTCTTACCCTTTATTAGAATTTTATTTGCAAGAAAGTAACTAACTTGGCGTTATCTCGTATTTAGTTATGACATTTTGGAGTGAATTCATAAAGTCTGTGTAATTCAACCATTGCCAGGCAGATGGGATAGCCACTGAGTATTTACATCCGTAGAGTAGAGCAAGAGAAAATATAAGTTTCCTCGTACCAGATATTGTTTCATGAATATTGAATGCAGCAAAGCATAACGGACAGCTAACAGCAAGCTAATTTAATAGAAAGGACCCTTAATTTTAAAACTCTTCCGCTTTATTAGATCCAGTTTGCTTAGAAACAAAATGAATGGTTGGAACCACAAAAGCAGATTAGAATTTATATATATACCCTATTACCCACATTAAGCATGAAGGAGACCTTCCCTGCTGGTTACGCACTTGTGTTTACGTACAGCGAGGAAACTTGATGGTTTTTTTCATTCAACAAGTAAACTTGGGTGCTGGAAGAATAGTTTATTATTGGTTTGAGCAATATGGAAAAGTTGATATGTGAGAAAAATTTTCTACTTCTACCTCTGTCCATATGCATAGGGTCAGATAACTGGGAATCAAGAGAGAATATTGCAACAACTCTCCCAAATAATTTAAGTAATTAAAGCTTGGTTGACGACAGAGAATCTCAGCCACATAAAGCTCCTTCGCATATTGTTTCATTCAATACACCTCAAATCCATTGATCCATAGCATACACCTCAAATCCATTGATCCATAGCTGGCTTTACTTCAGCTTTGACTTGAAGATCAACATTCATCATTCAGTATTTTGAGGAAACTACCTCAACATAAGTTTGCAAAAAAAAACTAAAACTTGGGTGAAGCGTGTCCACAGTATGTAAAACGAATATAACGCCGCACGTCCCATTGATTCACTTCCGCGGAGATTGAGACAACGGGACCTGATATGTGTCTCCGTAATCCGCAAAACTTGTAAACCAAAAGGGAAACAACAAACTCATGTACATGATTCAAATAGGTTTATGCACAACCAGCCTGACTTGGATTTCTTGAACATAACATGTCTGGAGAAACGAGTAATCCCTACGGCTTTGGAATTTCTCTTTGATTTCCTGATTGGGGCAACGGAGCAGTATCTATTTGACAGATTTTGAAGGTCTTTTCTCATCGGCTACTCTCTCGTAAGCCGACTCTTTGGAAAACCTTTTGCATTTTTCTCCTGCAAGTTACTAAGGAAACTGGGATCGGGAGAAAGGAGAAGTAAGTCAAGAGGAAGCAAAGGACTTCGAAGCTTGTTATCACATTGGCACGTGAAGCCGCCGCGCTGCTAGGTTTGTGGTATTTAGACTCGAGATTATTACTCCTGGCTGAATTCCAAGACCCAGGCCTTGCAAAAATACATAGCTTTACTTGTGTTTCTTAAAAAATATTTGAAAATACATGACAATTTAACGGCTACATAGAGACTTGATTGACATTGAGACAATTTTTTCCCTCCAGTTGACATGTCAAAGAATAAAATAGTCAAAAAATGCTGCATGTATTATTTTACGTGGAAATTAAATGGAAAACATGCTCCATATTCTAAGCTTTGGTTCGTAGATCACATGGCACGTTGCGTAAAATTTCCTGTAGGACTGACGTTGTAAAGATTAGCGTGCAATGAGTCGTTTGACATTCAACGAGATGGGCCATTTTCCTTTTCAAAGGGTGAAGCTGAGGGACATGCTATACTATTTATTCTTTTGAAACACGAAAGTATCTACCAAAGGATAAATGAGTGGCTTACGTAGTAATTACATTTTTGGATTTCGTCGAACTAGATAACATGTCACTGGGTTATGCAATGATAATTGCAGGGTATACATGCAAATTATTCATTCTAATCCCGGGAGGTCCCGTTCTAATTTCACGGAAGAGATGAGACAAATAGCACTCATAGATCAAAAGATGGTGATCATGAGTAGCGTCAAAGTGCCATAACTACAGTACATGACTACTCTTTGGTTGCAACTGAGAGTCAGTTTACTCTACTTCTGGTTTGCAATTCAATAAATGATTTAATTGGAGCTCATAACCTTGTGTCTTCTCGGCAGTCTAGCCGATAATATTTGAATCAGCACCCCTGCAGATTACCAACCTGAAAAGTCGCCTCGAGCATGTTTGCGATTATTATATATACAGCGAAGTGATCACGTAAAAATTTTCTACCGACAACCTTAAACTGTATTTGGTAATGGATCTATTGGATGTTTATATAAGTCTAGCATTAGCACACAGTAAAGAATTCCAGACTGCTGGTACCTGCTGTTTTATCTGATTGAATAAATTAATAATTAAGCCATTAACATGTAAATTACTAAATAATTAGCCTACAATTAAACTGTTTATAATTCCACCTGGAATCCCAAGTACGGTAATGTATGTAAATTTGCATATTCACAAGCCAAGATCTAAATAATATACGTGGTGGTATAAAGCAAATCAACAAGTCAGTAACTGCAGTACGGTAAGAGATACCAAAGTAATTCTACAAGAGATTGCGAAAAGAGGCAACCGGAAGGTAGTCGGGCTATACAAGTGAGTAAAAAGGTTGAAGAAAGTAGTGTAAGTGCAGTTGAGTAATTATTCAGATCGTATAGAGTGTGCAGTAGGTGCGGAGTAAAGGAGTAAATCTTACCACCAAAGTCGTCAAAGTCTGGGAAATCGAAGGAGCCAAGAAATGGGCTTCGTTTGACAGCCTTAGTGTCTTTAACTTTTTTGCTAGTCCCATCCTCGTCAACAACTATATCCGCTGTTTTATCATCGTTTGTCACGGGTGGCGTTCTCGTAGTTCGAATAGTGTCAGCTGCAACAGGTATTTTGGCTGACTCTGCTCTCTTAATGAATGTCACCCTCTTCTTGGTTCTTAAGAGGGAGGATAGTGTGGAGGTTGGACCGCCGGTGGCGCCCTCACCCGTGGCCGCAGTAGGAGTGGCAGTGTTACTTTTAGCGAGAGTGGTAGCTCTTGTTCTTGTTGACGGTCGTTTAGTGTTCATGGTTATATCGGAAGTTGTTAAACTCGATCCAGTTATAGCGGTTAGTCCTTCGTGAGGTTCATGAGTGGGTGGAACGCTTCGTTTCCTCACGTTATGATGCTCTCCAGCATTTCCTAACAAGCCGTCCTCTAGTCGTCATAAACAAGTTATATACATTCATCTTTACTGTAAACCATTACGCTTTACACTAGGACAGATACTTGGTTATGAGCCATTGGTAAAAGAACTCTATGGTAACATGTAGCCATTCAAGCATGAGGATTAAGGACTGAAATGGCGCAAATGCGCTGTTGACTACCTCTCAATACACAGATTTTGTAGGCTCTAGAATAGAATATAGGAAAGACTTGGATTGCAAAACTAGATTTTAGGCCTTGCTCTAATGCCGCACATTCATGCTCAACTTCTTTTGCAGAAAGACACCCTGGATGCTTCCATAAAATATTCTCTATTTAACACACACGCAAGTATTGATTTTGCAGCCTCCTTATACAAGAATTGGTCCGTAAATGAAAATTTTTCGAAAGTCCTGAGAAATACGAAGGATGCTTACTTGGAAGAGACTTGGAAATCATTGAAGCGAGAAGCTTACGCAACACCTTCATTTTACACTTTATTTCTGAGTCTGCTTTAAAATTGTATTCCACAGGGACAAAATCCTTTTTAAAAACAAAAGACGCTATGAATAATAAGGGAAAGGGTGAGAAATACTAGGGAAATAATAAAATCCATAAACAATAGGATTTTGTTCCAACCCTTTGGATCCCGATCACGTATTTATTTCTTCTTCTTCTGTAACTTCTATTCCTTTAGTTAACGTCTTGAATATAACTCGCAATTATTTACTCCAGTCAAAATTTCCTCTCCCTCTTCAATACCTAGAACCCATTCCAAACGTAGTAGCTAGTAAATCTATGGCTTTCAAGAGGATTCTCACTAAAACGTAGAGAAGGGCTCGATACAGCCTAACAGAATCGCTGGTAGGAAACTTGAGCTTTTGTGAGCTAGTTGCATGGAGGTTCTGCCTTCATTCGTGTTTTTGGATCCATGCAAAATTCTTGAAAACGTTCATCTGCATCTAATTCGCCTCCTTCCTAGCAATAATGAGACTTGATCCTATGCTCTATTTGCAATTCGCGGATTACAAAAGATAGCTGCAATATATTCAGGCTTGCGAATCTTTCAAGTGTAACGCATTTGTTAAGGAAATTAGACAGAGTTCACTCTCGGAATTCAATAAGTTTCTCTATTATCAAGCGCCTTTCATTACACCTCGTACCCTGTGTTCATGATGATTATTTCTTTCTCATGTTCTTCTTCCCCTACTCCCACTCCTCGCTTTGCTATTTTCTTTGCCTTAGAAGAAACCTTCCAATTAGATAGATGATGGTTAGATGGGGGCAAACTAACTCACTGTTATAGTCTCTAGTCCTACCTCAATAACTTAAGGGGGAAGCTCGTTAAGGTTTTTTTAGGATTTCTTCGCATCTTTGATAACTTGTGAAGGCAGTAAGCGCCCTGTCTGTCCACCTCATATAGTTGCTGCTACATGATGTTTTACTTGCTAAAGAGTATATCTGCTTTAATTATCACGTGCTTTCTCCGAATTAAACTAGTTAATTAGTTTTCAAAATTCGCCTCCTAATTGTGGATAATGTCAGGGTACCAGTATTGATAAATTATAAACTCTGTGTGAGCTCAGAAGCTACATAGGTATTGTGCATAATTATACATCCTGTTTATCCAATACTAAAGGCTGTAAACAATAAAAATCCTTAGTAGCACCCATGATACTGTTTAGGTAAAAATACGTTACAACTTTGCAAGGACGAAGAAAACAGGTTGTTTTGTCTTATGTGTGGGTTCAGTTTTTTGGTTGAAAGTTTCTAAGTAAATGAAATGCTGAAACAGTTTTTTCGGAACAAAGCATCACATAATCAGGAGTAATTATGCATTACAAAGGTGTAAATTCTCATTCTTCACGAGAGAGGAGTCAAGAATAGCGTAATTAAAAGTCAAGTTGAAACTTCTGTGAAAAGACTTTCCAGTGGTATGAAAATCAAACAATAGATTATTTCTTCTTATTGAATTTAAAATGGGACTGCTTGGCCTACGCCCTTGAAAAATTCTTGGGGCAACTTAGCAATTAAAAGTTTCCTTTCGCATGACAGCTTATGATCTTATCCTGTTTCTTGAAAACTCTTGACTTTTTGATTATCTAATCACACTATCACACAGTCTTGTATCATACCGACCTGATTCGCTTTAATTTACTAATTCTATCCTTGGTGTACGACTGCTTTTAAGATTTGCAAAAAAATGTGCAGACTTGGTGCAAAATACCTTCAACAATATGCCTTGATCCTGTAGCTTCAAACAGTATATACTTCCTCGAGCTGAGCTAATGGTCTTTATGGAGCGTAAAAAGGAAATCATGTTATGCAAACTTGTTGAATTCTTTCTGTGCTAACGCCTGCTTTACGGTGTCATAGACTAGAATGAAGAGCAGTGGAGGGGGAGGTGGGTTAGGCCAGAGGATTCTGTATCGAAGTGTGACAATTTGATTCTGACATAGTTGATTGCATTACATTTGAAAGATAGAATGAAATGTTTTGTAGTTTGCTGTAAGCTTATCGGCACTGCTAAAACTTCTTATCTGATTATGTAACAGAGACCTGCCCAGCTATTGCTCCATTAAATCGTGCGTGTCAAGGAGCTGGGTTGCTTGCCCTTGGATTTACAGGGAAACGGTCTGAATATCTACATTACACTGATAATCGTTCCCCTCAATGTCATGAAGTTAATTTGTTTGGTAGCTTTTAGTTAACTTTTAGGATTATATGTATCTATACATGTGTACATGTCATTCTATTAATTTAAAAGGTTTGCGAAAAAATTCAGATTTTTTGAAAAAGTTTGTAAAAGTTGGTTGGAATATTTCGGGGAAAAGCGTATGTTTAGGGAGCCCGGCATGAAAGTAAAAACAAGTGGAGCTGCTGCTGCTGCTAATCTCCATTCATCAGAATTCATTACTTATTGATACAATCAGTAATAGTTTTTCACACGTCGGTTAACTTTGAGTCCCTAAATTCTGGGGAAGAGTATAGTCCTTTAAGGAGCAATTAAATTAAAGATTAGACTTACCATCTGATAGGAATCGGAGGGGATGTCCGTCACTCCCGGTTCCATGTGAGTATCTTGTGGCTTTGTTGCCTGTGACAAAGGTCACGTGAACGTTTGATACAACTGGGGCTCCCTCAATCAAGTTTGTCACGCAAGACAAGGATATGATTGTTATCTAGGAATTAAATTAAAGTATTTAATTAGTTGCCACAACTCACAAACAAGCCACAAAACTCATCCTTGGGTTATCTAACTTTTGGCATCTGTGCAACACGAATCTCTTCTGTGGCCTAGAGTTACGATACGCGTACATAATTTTTAGATTCGCGGAATACAGTATTAGGAAACTTCTATACACTAATGGTGTATCACCTGGACAAAATGTTACTCACAGTAGTGGGGGCGGGGGGGGGAATTCTTTAACCTCTCATGCTACTGGTACCGAAGTACGAATGCAATTAAGTTGCCACAAGATAATAAATTCTGAATCACTAATTAAATACAGGTAAATCATTAATAATTCTTCAGTCATTATCATATGAAGATACAAGCCTGTCAGAGAAAGATCAAGTTTGCTGTTGCTTGGGCATTTTGCCAAGGTGTCAATATAGGATATTGAGGCTGAATACATTTGGAAGTGCCTTTGCAAGTTCCTAGAATCAGAACTATCTATATGTTTATGTCATGACAATTGATCGGCAGGAAACTGAAAAAGTTCCAGGGGATTTTTATTACAACAGTTGTATCAATCCATACGGCATGGCCTTCACGAGAGACACTTGGAGTGAATAGAGATGTCTACCGCAGGGGAAGTTTGAGACAAGTCGAATAGCCATACACCATGGCTTAACCTGGCTTGAAAAAACATATGATGATAGCTGAAATGGAGGGGAAAGACCCGGATTGTCAAGTACGGGGCTGAGAGGCTATAACCTGGAATCCATGTCGTCCGGAAGCGAGAAAGGTTCTTGTTCCAAGTTTACAAAAAAAAACTTTCTCTGTATCCCACTTTCTACTAGCTCAGTTTCTATTGTACAGAAATCCCGGACGCAGGAGAAGCCAAATGCCAAACATGAATTTGCTTCCATTGATCTTATAAGGAGTAGTCTATCTCTCACCACACAGATTGAGAGGAGGTTTGCATCGCCAGAGGGCTCCGAGCTTCGGATAGATGACCTACGTCTCCGGTAGATAGTAGCTAAAAAACCTGGTAGTATTCTTCTCCTCTCAAAGATGACAAATAATGGAGGCTGGTAGTAACTAAGATGTGGAAATTCTATCATCATCGATCTCGCGGACGAGAGAAAGCTATATGGCTGGAAACTTGGACCAAAGTGGATAATATGGTACATGTTCTCCATATTTTTTTCCTCAAGATTGGCATCAAGATTAGCGTTTGTACTATATCATACATGGCTGACGCTGGCTGCTGCGAAAAACTGAGCTCGTCCACACACCGTAGCAATCGCTATTTGGAAAAGTCTCAAGACACATCAGGAGCTACGGAGCCTGAAGGGTTTTTCCGTTAACAAAGCTATTCGGTACCGCTACCTGACCTGTATCGAGAGTATCCATATCCACACAAAACCTGACTGAGCGCCACCCGAAACGAAGGCCAGAGTTGAAATTGAAAATAGTTTTAGGTGAAAGTCGTTACTCGGAAGAGAAATCACCGCTAGGCAGAGGAGGATGAGCTTCTGGAAAACATTGAATGCTCATCTAATTTCAGCATGTCTTGTCTTTTAAAGAATATCGTTGGGGTGCAGTGTGGAGCGTATGCCCCAAGAGGTGGAAGGGGGCTGTGCCAGCTCGAGAAACACTATCCGGAAGGAATTCTCCATCCAGAAAATATGTGATCGAAATTTCTACGTACTAGAAAAATGAAAATTCCAGCGAAAACTCCCACGGGTTGTGTAGTCAACAAGAGCCTTTAGCCTTTGAATGCACAAACCAGGTGTACGTGCCTCAACCCTTGCCTTGGAGCAGAACGAAGAAATACCAAATGTCAATTTTTCACTATCTGGTACACTTGAAGGTTTTGAAAATTGTTCAACCATCCGCTTCCGTTACCATTAGTACCTGGCTGGAACGGGAAGAGAAATGTGAGACGTAAAGTTTCCAATCTTTTCTCCAAAGAATGCGCCATCCTTTTGAACATTGTGCCTGTCTGTAATCCGTCCAGCATTTCTCTTCGTTTAGAAACAAAAACCCTTCGCACTATATTTCAGAAGGATGCTAGTAATCCTAGCTCGGAATTCAATCTTATGCTTCATCCTGGACTGTGTGCAATACAGATTCGGATTCCCGCCATTAGCTCAAGTATAGAATCTTTTAAGGTAAAGACGTGTTCTAATTTATATAATTTTAGTAAAATGGGAGGCGTTTGATTCGTTAAAAAGTAATGGCGGTGGCAAATCCCGTTCTAGGAATAAACTCACGACGCTTGTAATTTGCTCCCACGGATTCGTTAGCCATGCTATGCTTACAACCGCTAGGTTTTTAGCGGGCTTGCTTTTTGCTTCCGGCAAATAAACAGGAGTAGGAGGTAGTGCGGCAACGAAATATTTCCTTACGTAGGTGATTGGAACGTGTTGGCTAGTCAGACTCTGTTAATGGTAAGAAGTTCTTGGAAATGGGAATCCCGCATAGCATTGCAACACATCCGTTATATGGCAGCTTTTCACCAAATAAACTTTGCCCTCCTTCATGTCATATAAACTGCCAGCTCCCACTTTCATCACTCAAACCACAGTTAGCGATAGGCTTATTTCAAATTCTGAGTACATATCGTAAAACGGATCCAACAGATTGTGTTGCCAGGCAGGCCGCTCGTGAAATGATGGAAATATTCGATGTTTTTCATGCTTTCTCTTGAACAAAGGATTATGATGGTGAGTATAAACTCCTACTGATAGAGCCAGCATAGATTTTGAAGCTTTAAGCCCCGGGTACAGTCTGGCATAACATCGGCATAACAACGGCATAGCATAAAAATGTCATAGAAATTATGCCCTCCATAATTTTTGCCTAGTGATTTGTATACAGTGTGCAAGATTGTAAACAGCTAGCGGCATAAAATTTATGCCAAACTTGTGCTATACAGTTGCTGTGTCGTTTTTATGCCAGACTGTACCCGGGGCTTTGTAGTCGTCGTTTAAAATGAAAACAGAAATAATTTTTACTTTGATTATTTCTTTCTTGTCCATGTCCAAGCCAATGAAGTAGTTTGGCTGAAAAGGCCAAACAAGTTTCTGGCCGAAAGGAAGTTGACAATAGTCTTACGCAAGATGCGGTTTCAGCTGCAAACTTTCTCTTTTGTAATAATTTCTCCATCGTAATGCAACTTCTTGATGTTATGTGAAGCCCTGCCGCGATGGATTTTCCCTGGAAGTCTTGTTGACTGACTTTGCAGGTTAGTGCAAGTAATACTGCCTCTTGACCAAAGGAGCATTAAAGGAGAGAGGAGAATCGTGTTGAATTCGAAGGAGAATATTGTCAAACTTTGTTGCGCTCCCTTGACAGCTGAGACTGAGATATTCCGGACAATACCCGCTTCCGCAAGAACCTACTTTCCCTGTCCTCTAAACCCTTTATTCTGTCTAACCCACCGCATCTACTTGTTGGGAAAATATTCAGATTGTTTTCCACTCTCTCTTCAGACATGATAATTCTTGTAGACGACTTTTGGCAGTAGTACAGTGCCAGCTCCTTTGAATATATTTCTGAAATTGCCTCAGCTTGGGACGAAACTAATACATAAATGCATCTTTTCAGGAAGCCTTATAGTCTACGCGGTGGCTACTTTATAAACCAGTCTTATTTGTTATCCAAATCTACTAGAAACCACAAAGCATTCTAGGTACGAGGAGACGTGAAAGAGACTCCATTGGTGCAATGCGGCCGACTTTCAGTTCACCAAAAGCTGTACGAAAATGTGTCAAGAGAATATCCTGTAGAGTTTGAATCCAAATCAGATAGATTCGTTAAGACTTCCTTGGGTATGGGAAACAGGACTAGAATCAGTGATTCTTTTCTTGTTGGTGGTTACAGAGGAATCGGGAAAAAACAGGAACGACTCAACTTCAAACGCAATATTCCCACGCTCTCCACTGAATAAGAATAAAATAGGAATATTATTACAACCAAGGGTTTATGTCACCGCGTGCACTTCGTAAAGAAAGTGGGAGAAAACTTTCTCAGCAGTCATCTAAAAATTTTCCTGAAAATGGCTCCATGTTGATCTGCTTTCTCCTTCTGAAATTCTCGACTCTAAAAAATTTATGAAGCTGTAAACAAAACTGGAGATAGTCAGCAAGACGCCATAAATTGTTTTCCTCATTTTCAACTTTATTTAACACAGTAGTTGCTTTGCATTTTTTATCCAACTCCCCCCTACAATCCAGGATTTTAAGTCAGAAAGCGAGGGAAGCAGAGTGGCAAAAGCTTAATTCAGTCCCACATGGCTGAGTTTGAACTTCTCTCATTATTGCCCCATCGTTCATCTGTCATTAGAGGAAATAGTAGGCATAAATCCTTGCCTTATTTTTGACAAATCTGTTTGGATTCAGTGTGATTATTCCCTGTTTCCCAACTTTTGGGCGGACTGTCGGTAGTTTTGGTTTCCTTCTTTTATTTTCTTCGGTCGTTAACAAGCCTTCTCGTAGCTTTTTATGCATTCTTTGCCTAACTGAGAAGAAAAGTTTAACAATGGGTAAACCGATTCAGTTTCTTAAAGACGTTGACAGATCTTGATTCTCTCTGCTGATCTTATCTGAAACATCAGTTTAGGACCTTTTGGCATGAAGAAAGGTTTCTTTCTTCATGTTGATACCAGAGTCTCCATGGTAACCAGACATTGAAGGGCACGTGGGTAAACAATTCATTGGAAGCATAATGTTGTTTAGCCAGTACGCCTAAAACTGAAGTGGTTTTGACGGATGCCATCTTCTCAAAGGATTTCTTAACGATGCTAAAATAATCTTCTAGAAATTTTGAGAGCACATATGGAACGACTACTCCTAAACTGAGATCATTTTAATGCATGTTCCCTGGAAAGAGTTTCCACGTTTCTGCACATTTCCTGGGATACCAAGATAAATTGATATCAGAATGCTTGGATGGATTTCAAAGATAAAAGTGGAAATACCAACATTTTTATCGTGTATGTTCCATTCATAACGAGTTCAAGAATCGCATTGCATGGTATAAGATATTTTGAACGCTTAAGTATGCAGTCAAATCTCTCTATGAGGATAAGGGTTTCCTTTAGTTAAAATGGCCTTTACAAGGAGAAAGCTCTTCTGCAGCACAAATTTTGCAAAGTAAGCGTAATTTAGCAGTGAATCCATAGACTCATATAGAGGGATAATTTCTTATAAAGGGAGGCTCTTATAGGACGATATAACTGTATCGAACGGCAAAAGTACCTCGTTTGAGACAATCCTGGATTCTCATATTTTCAGAAATAAATTTCTGTAGCTTATTCCACCGAAACTTTATCAACACGAAATCAAATTTTCTCTATGAAATTAATTTTATAGCTAGTATTATATCTTATAAACCAAATTTTTGAGAACGTCGGGAGAAAGCAGCTCCCAGTGGAGAAAGTAAAGTTAGTTGCTCTAGGAGAAAATTGCGCTAAAATTGCGCTAAAATTGCAGGATTGCAGAGGCAAAAAAATTAATATTTCAGCTCTGTCTACAGCTATAAGTTTTGTTACAAGAGTATATATCGGGCAGTAGGAAAATTCAAGGTAGCTACATGGGAATGGAAATACAAAGTACGCTTAAAATACTGTGCTGCGGGACGTATGGATTTTTTAAACTGTGCAGACTATATTTGAGCGTCGAGGACGAGGAACAAAAGTAATTTGCAAATATTGAGCTGCCCACACAGTTGGGAGCAGCTTTCGCAAAAGCGAAACTAGTAGCAAGTACGAGTTTCTTGCGGTTTTGTGGATTATGTATGGCTAGCGGCATGTTTGATTAGGTGTTTTAAACAAGTGTTTGCAGGTTTCTAAATGCATAATATGGGAAGGTGATGGGGAATTATTGTGAACATAAATCACATACATACTTTTACAATGAAAGAAAGGAGAGATAGTCCTAGCTACTACCTGATGCTATTAATCTCGACTCAACCGCTAAATAAACAAATGAATCCTTTCGCTTTCCTTTTCATTGGATTCTTGCGCGAAATTTACGCTCGTGCTTACGCTTGGAAATGGAGGTATATATGAACGCTACATATAGAGAGACTGAAAGTGCTAGTCTCGTACTAGAGTGTCAGCTCAGCGTGCGGGAAAAAGAACTGGTGAGCCAAGACTGTGGCTGGCAGTGAATGGTGACAATAAGGTGCAGATGACTTTTTTGGAATCAATTTTAAAGAGAGCCGTGCTTGACACTGTTCAGTCCTTAATTTAACACCCTTTCAATATTTTCCTCCCGAAATTAGTCTCAGTCAACTTGAGACACTAATTCTCTTTTCCTGAGGGTCACCTTCCTGTTGTCACAGCAGCAGCAGAGCATTCTTCTGCATATTCATCCACTTCTCGGCCCGGGATCGCAACTTGTTCAAAAACTTGCCCTTACAAGGCGATAATGAATTACGAGATGCAAGCTGCTGCACTGGTCCTTGAAGGTGGACGCAAAAGATACTCTCCTATTCCCGCACAAAGGCCTTCGATACTCTTTTCAAAGGAAAACATTACAAAGCGGATTTATGACAACACAGGGGAGAATAAACAAGAACATGTTTTCAAACTTGGGCTCCGTATAAAGAATTGTTTGCAAAGCTTTTCTTATCTTTACGATATGGGCAAGTACGAAGTTTTATATCAGGCATAGCAGCATTAGCTCTGTTACCTTCCTCCCTGTCTTGTCTTGTGGAACTGCACCAGTTTTATATTGTTGAACAAGATTGTTGTAGTTCATTGTAAATATGCAGGGTGACCACTTGATTCTTGTTTAGATGTAGCCTACTAATATTAGTAATGTTTGCTACTGTATTCATTTTCAAGGATGCGAAAAGACAAGGGTAAACACAAGGGTTTGATAATGCACTTGCCTCTCAATTATCCCTGCACTCTCTTTCCACACCCCTTTCATCATTGATGCATTTCCTTCTCCTGTCAATAATACTACGGCGGTTAGTATCCTTATCATAATTAATATCAGAGGTTTATATTGTTACAATATTGGAAGCTAGTGCTTGCTTCTGAATGATCTTACAGCATTAAAACCTCCTGCCTCGTAAATCCCATTAAATGCCAGCTCCTATGTCTGCCTTGTCCATCTGTCATCGTCTCTCGAGTCAATGTCTCATCAGACTTGCTGCATGTACGCAATTGATTTTTCTGCTTATCTTGGAAAAGTATTAAAACGATATGACATTGACAAATTCATCAGTTTTCCCATTCATTTCAATCACATTGTTCCCTAGGGAGGGACCCTTAAAGGTATCAGAGAGAACGGCAGAAGGAAGGAGACCGAAGCGCCTGCCTAAATCATCAAGCACTACTGCATTTTCTTTGGGTAAATACTGGCATTAATCTGAATTCCTCATAGGGCGGGTGTGATTGAAGGCTGACTTAAAGCACAAGTACCTACTTATTGTCCTGTGTGACAGAAGTTAAGTTTACCTTGAATTCAAGTGTAATCAAGCTTGCGAGCTTTAAGCTCATCAAGTTCAATGTATTCTTAACGACGTATATTTCCTAAAGCTTTGCCAAAACTTGGAAGCTGGGAAGAGGCCCTTCTTGTTATAGTGATGAATCGAGTAAAATTCAAAGACGAGAAGCAATAAGTAACTGACACCTTGAAATATTTGGAAATGCATAAAAGTGCTGAAAAGTTTTGAGCCGTCCTGAGCTTCTGGTGGCGGCAAGATCCAATTTAGTAATAATGACTCCTATTCACACACCTATTATATACACTTGGGGGATTATTAAACCACTCGATAATTTTTGCTTCCAAGAATCTCTTTGCATTACTTTGTCTGCTTTGGGATTCCACGTGAATCGCGATCTGAGTCAATTCACTGTCACTTCCTGAGCACAACGTTCCTGTGTTTCCCATCCTAGCTCCACGTGCAATTAAATAACTTCGCTTCAATGGTCTAGAAGTTTTCAAGGAAGCTCATAAGGAAACAGGTCTGAAGTCTATGGACGGCTCACTGCCGCTGTGGTTCTATTTGTTTGTGCAAAGTTGCGAAAGTAATCGCTAATCGGAAGAGACACGTATCCTTCCTCTTCAAAATAATCTCCTTTCATCCCCTCTCCTCTTACTCAGGTAAGTTTATATCTTGTAAGACCGAACTTGGCTCTGCTGGTAAGGCGGGAGCAGCAAAGCAGGGTAGGGTCGGAGTCTTTAATTTGGGCATAGAGATGGAAGTAGCTTCCCTCCTCTTCGTAATTCATCCTGATTCAGGACGCATAAAAAATGGGTAGGTCGGATAAATGGACTAGTAATTACCGTTGGGAAAAGCCTGTGCTTGATAAATAAACCTCTGCAGCGGAGGCTTTGCTATATTCCCCCGTCCTAATTAACTCGTATCAAAGATCAATTAGGAAGAGAAGATTGACTCGCACCAGTTGACTTGGTTTCCACAAAAGAATTGAGTTGGAAGCTGATTGGAGGAGGAGTGTAGGTAATTGGTAGGCTGATTAGTATTTTATAGGCGGGAGCTTTTGAAAGGTAATTGGAAAAAGCCGCGCGTAGTTGCTGCATCTGTAAAATTGCGAACTGGAATTGTGAAAATGTTAGATGCATTTTTCGCCTATGCTGGAGAAGGTTATTTCAAAGAGATGGAAAATAATGGTTTCAATAAACGGCTGGGTGTTGTAACGTAAAAGAGAGGAAAAGTATTTGCGCTTGTCATAGGTCAACATGATTCTGCATCTTTTCTCGCAGCTTTGGAAACCGTTTGAAAATAAATGAGCTTTTTAAATCAAGGTCAACTACTAAATTGTTCCGGAACTCATTTGGATGGGAAACTAGATTATACGTGAGCTAAGGTCTCGGGTATCATATAGGAAGGGGGTTAGGATATTGGAGGAAATGTTGACACAGGAAGGAAACATTTCACAGAATAAACATGGCCAGTTTATCAAGGATTTGCAATTTCTTTCAGCGGACTTGTCTCCTCGTGTTTTCCTAAGCAACTTATGTAAGCAGAAACGTGTGCTATCTAAACTATGATTTTCCTTCTTTGAACCATTCGATATCAAGCTATTCGCTGTGAAGTAATTTTAGCTTAACTAGAGTCATTTCTGTTTTTCTTTTACCTAAAAGCTAGTTTTGCAATTTTGCATTGCAAAAAATTCGAAAATCAATTACTATACCAATTTAAATTCTCTTACAATTTCCAACACAACACTCGGCAGGGATTCAGGAAGACTTGGGGAGTAACTTTTATGTGTACAAGTTGCTTGACTTAGTTCTTTCTTGTTATGTACCCAAAAGTAGTTATCTAAGGTTTTATCCGAATCTAAAAGCTAGATGGATCTGTTACGTAAAAGTAATGAGCAAGTTTAAGGACCACAGCCCTTTAAACATTGCATAAACAGCTAGGAGGCGGAATCGTACTAATTAACACGAGCTCATCAGAAGGCTGAGTGTAAATACAGAAGACGAGTAGAACGTGTACTCTAATTCTCACGTTACTAGGAACTAACAAACAAAAGGAGGAACGTTTTCAAGTGTTATTCTTATGGTAACGACAACGACAACGACGTCGAAAGGGATTCTGTTTGTGGGGGAGCGTAGATAACTAATTACACAAGCTTATGCAAGGATAAAAGACTAATTTTTAAAAGTAAATCAAACCCTGCGTTAGAATTGCTTGCAAATTCTGAAAAAGCCCTTCTTGTACAGAAATAAAGAGACTGGGATGAAAGGCTCGTGTTTTAAATTTCAAAACATCCTGTATCGGTATCTGGTTATTGGATTAACCATAGATGATCCCAGGTCTCACCGCAAGTCGAGTGCTGAGAAGAGGAGGTAGGAAGAAGGGAACAGGAGGCAGAAGTGTAACTGAAGTGATTTTGAACGCCAGAGCTTCGAACACTTCTCACTCTTTACTAAACCCTCGACAAGGATGAGAGGATTGCGCTTACTATTGAAATCAAGTTAGTTCCTGCAGGTGTAGAAGTAGAACTGCAACTAATTCTTTTTCACGCTTAAATCCACCGTGAATAGAGACAAAGCTTGAGCAAAAGGGAAACGATCAAGACTTTGTGAAAGATCAACTCTGATTTGTCTTTGCAGATGAGACATCCACGTTCGCTGAATCTCTAACCCGAAGTTGGCCAAGCGTATTCCTGATTTTGCAAATTTGCAGCGTTCAGTTTTTTTTTACTTTTGCATTCAAATGATTAAAATAAAATTATTCTTCTTTGGATTTCAGCACACTTGCCGAGATCGTAGTTTCAAGCATTCTTGTTAAAATTTTGTAATTTTGTTATGAGTTCCTTTCAGATTGTTGGAAACAAGTCGCGTATTGCGTTCAAGCCTTCTTTGTTTTGTGAAAATTAAAAATAAAATTCTTCTCATTGCAATTTGTTATCACCAACAGCTTTTCTAATGCAGGACCGTACCCGCAGGGAGAATGATGAACCCAGATCAGCTATCCAAGCTACTGGATTTTAATAGACAATGTAAAGGGAAACGTTATGCCCATCGTTTTTTGTCTTGTGTATAATATACGTTATCTGTTATTGCTGAATTCTCTCATTGTGGAAAACTAGTCTTGTAGTAGACCTGTAGCTTCACCCGCTTAAAATAAGAAAATATATTGGATTCAAATGCAGAGTTGAAAGCTTTCTCCAATCTACCTGCCAGTAGCAGCAGCCTTAAAAAAGCAGCCTTTGTCTGTTCAAAATGGCATGCATTTTAAAAAAATCGTCAATATGTCAATTCCGCTTGAGTTAATTGTAACAAATTCACAGATATATTTCCACCTAAAGTCCCTTTATATTTGTTCACAGTCCGGATTCAGGATTAGGAAGCCATGCCAACTGACCAAAAAACACGAAAAAGATTTCTCTCGCATAAAAACACAAGCTATGTACAGGGTGAGTACAAACTTATGTTTTGATTAAGAGTTCGAATTAATCTTCTACGCGTTGACTAATTTGATTCAAACTGGTATAACTGGGAAGCTAAAAGTCTGAAGTTTTGTGTGGTGCAAGTTTCAGTTACCCTTCTGCAGCACGATGTCCACTGTTAACGCGCAAAGTTGCCTGTCAGAATTCCGATTCAGTGCCTTGGAGCAGCGTATCCACAGCAACCACCACCTGAAGCCTTCAATCGGTAACTGTGGAAATGCTGCAAAACGCTGACTTGGAACTCTGATTCGAAATTTTGAGCGTTAATAGCGGGCCTCATGTTAAAGTTGGGTAACTGAAATGTGTACCAAACAAAACTTCAGACTTTTAGCTTCCAAATAATACCCGTTTGAATAAAATTGGTTAACGCGTATAAGATTAATTCGAACTCTTTATCAAAACCTAAGTTTATACTCACCCTGTATATAATGCTAGATATGTTAAAACTCAAGCAGAGAATGCTGATATATTTTTTGAGAATCCGCGAGGAAACTCAATGAAAGCCTCCCTACATTCAATACAAAATTCAGAATATAAAATCCTGGCATAGTTGCTTTAGGAGTACTTGAAAAATTGAAAAGCATTTGCTTTCTCCAGTATTTCCGAACGGCCTCATAGAAGAACTTTGTCGCAGAGAAAGTAAAAGGATAAATTTCCCTCAAACCAACTGGCAAACGTGGGAGAAAGCAACAAGTGATTATGGCTCCCGATCGCCTTGGGTTTGAGTTGCATTTCTAGAAAACGAGCTCGTCTATAGTGGATGATGGAAAATCGGATTGAATCAGCTTATAGACCATAGTTCTTTCAGATGGCTAGACTCAAATACGGGAGGTAGGAAATAGAAGCCGAGCTAGATCGAAGATATAAGAATCGTCTCGTATCTTAGCGACATGAAACTTAGAGAAGGCTAGCTAAAGCTCAGCGGTAAAATTTGTCAACGGAGGAAGCAAATTCATTCCTCAGCCATAGGAACTAAAAGATTTGAAGAAAAGATACGCAGAAAGCTTACCAGAATTAAGTTCATGTTTAGAGAAGTTACAAGAAGAAAGTTTCCAACGGTTTAAGGAGGTAAGGATGGAAAGATATTTATGTATCTCCGCAAACGAGAATTTTCAATCTCCAGCCCTACGAAGGCTCAACATAATACTAGTAACTTATATTGGCACAAGCTCTGGGAGAGCTTTGAAAAGATGTGATTCACTTGAGCACAAAATATTATTTCATCCTGATGTTTATTAAAAACACTCCAGTAATCCAATAGCAGGCCCACTTCCACATGAAACCACTTAATGATCTCGAATATTTCTTGAATTGTGTATTGAATTTCGCAGAGAAAGAGGAGCTGGTATAGGAAACTCCGGGATAGAAGAATTTTGCTAAATGGCGTGGGATTTTAAATAGAGCACACTTGACTCTGCAGAGGACGGAATAAGAATGAAACCTCTGAAGTCAGATTAAGTTTAAAGTGGTGGGTTTACTGCACTCGCAACTACCTTTTGGGGGGATCCAAATCTATTGACAGATAAGAAACGAAAAGGTGTGCAAGATGAGTTACTTGAACAAGCCTTTGATGATTGAAAAGGATAAGGGATCAAGTGGTGCTGTTGAAGCTAGTAAAACTATACGCTATTTTGTATTTAGGGCTAAAAACGTTGTAGAAAATGTTGAGAGATTACTTGGGAAGCAAAAGCTAGGAGCAGGGAGGTATAGATACTATGCAAGATCAAATCCATCCGGCCCATCACATCACCATCTTACAAGTAGTACCTTAAATAATTCCTTAACGTTTCACTGACGCTTGCTACATTTTTTTACAGCCAACGCTACCTCTTCCCGCCTGCCTCTCTTACCCCCTCTGTCTGTTCACGTTGCGTATGCACGAGTTTCTGCTAAGCTAAGAGGCCAACCGCTAACTACCTCACCGTATTATGTAGCATTAGTAACCAGTCCTTCATTGCATTGGAGGTATTAACATACTGACAGACATGGTAGAAGCAGCGCATAATTCGTCATCACTTTTCCCGAATTACCCATCAACCCATCATATGCATACTCTACAAACTTATACCTGCTTCATTGCATTCAACTGAGGAAGGCTCCATGGTTTGGCGAGTGGAATCTAGTAATTGAAAATAACCTGTAGTATATAGTATACTATAATCCAGACGGAGAAGATACATGGACGAGAGAAAAGATTCAAGCCGACTCGTCGTGCTTCTCAGTTAATGGTTAAAGATGCCCGAGGTTTTACCCAGTTTGCAAAACAAAATGCTCAAACACCTCCTGTCGCTTCGATGAAAATTCTGATCTGGGATTAATTGTCTGTAAAACAGTGTAAACTTCCCTGAAAACGTGGTTTTGCTTACAATGGGATGGAGAATTCATTCATGAATTCAATGGAGGAGTCATGTATGTTGTTTGTGAGGGATGAATTACCAAGAGCTTAAACTCAATTTGAGAACCGCATTGTGTTGGTCATGCTTCCTGAACCGATCCCAGCGTATTCTTCCTGCCCTGGGCTTCGGCTTCATACAACTCTTCTTCTACTCAAAAGTTGTCGTCTGAGATTTTCTAGTGTTAGCAAACGCATTCCGAAACATAGATGAGAACAGAGGGCGCACATTTTCCAACATAGTGTATTCCTTGCAACCGGATATTCTTCTCTCATTTCCTCTTCTTTCACTAGAGTTTCTTCCCGTGATGAGAGTGAAATCCTAAATTCAATTCAAACTTACATGCTTATCCCGCTATGCATTCCCCTGCATTTCCCATTGTCTCATACTTTTTCAATCTTTTTGCCATTTTCAATCTGCTCCTCCGCTGCATCTTTCTTCATTGCCCTCTTCTTAAAGCTGCAGCAGATGAGTTTAGGGTGAGCGATGGGTTGATGATTTCATTCCTCGTGATTGGGATTGTAAAAGCATCAGTTTGCATCTTCGCCAAGTTTGCATGCAATGTAGGGACTACATCCTATCATTCCTTTATTCATTCATTCGCAACAACAAAGTCTACGCCATGAGTTTAAATATAGAGCATCACTTTCAAAAGTGCGAGATTGCAACTAAAACTTGGATATCCAACTACCTCTTCAATCTATCCCTCTTTCATAATCCTAGATTGAAACTTTATACTGCATTGCACTTTTACAATAACTACCGTGTTAAGCCAAGCGTTTCATTTTCAAAAACTGCAACCGCACTGCTATCAGCTAGACAGTGGGAATTTCTTTACGTTCACATTATTCCAAAAACTTGAAACATTTTCTTGGACATGGGGCACTTACAAAAGATTGCAATTTGTTGGAGAAATCCTTACAAAGCAACCCTTACCTGCCCTCTCTTAAACTCTTTCGCGAACCTGTTTGAATGAAAAGTGAAGCGTAGACTGTCTCAAGTTTATGCTTTACATTGTCCGCCAAAATGTGTCTCTTTGTATTTTCTAAACGTTTGGAATTCATTCAGACTAGACGGAGATTCTTGGCGAAGACCGTGACTGTGGTCGTAGATTCTGGTTGTGACTCGAAATTAGGAAAATGAATGTAAGTCATAGAGGTTTACGAGGAACTGCATAATTTTGGGTGAAAGTAAAAGCTAAAAGTGAATTTTTGAGTACAAATTCTTTAAACAATGATAGGAAAGGCTATAAGCTCTTGAATCGTTAATTAGATTTTATAGCCCAGTTAATTTAAATCGTGTTAATTTTTTTAAATCTATGAAAATAAGCACGACCCTTTTTCACTCTTTTTTTATTCCCCTTTAATTATATCAGCGAGCTATTCATCTCTCTATCTGAAACTGTTTAACCTCCGAAGCTCATGTTGTACTCCTTCGTGCTCTTCATCCGTGTATAAAGAAGGTAAAATTAGTCAAGTTGCGCAATCGTTTCAAGAATAGCCGACTAATTCGCCGTTGACTATGATTTATCCAAAAGTGCTTAATACTTAATACTTAATGTTGTACAAGATGCTCCAATAGATTTCAGATTTTTGTTGTTAGAGCACAATGTCTCCAAAAGTTTCCAGAAAATTGTACAAGCTAACAGCAAGAGTGTTTGTGACTCGAGGATGACTGAATAAGGATACGACAAATCAAAGCTGAAAGTTTGTACATTTTGTAACTATTTGCGAGGCTAAGATGTCAACTAGTTTTACGATAGCTGCACTCATGATTCGCTATGTAACGATCCAATAATAATATCTGCATTAGCCGCTGTGAATCTACTATTGATGTGCTATAGTGGTAAAGTTTCTACGAGAATTCCTGCCCAATTGATCTGTAACATCTTTTGCTAGCTAGACAATACAAATTTAGTCTCTGTCTCCATGTTATGCAGCTTCAGATGTCATTTATTATCGTTTTCCGCTCTACCACTTCACATGCACTTAAAATATTAATCCAATAGGTACTATAGACGTCATCGTTTGTAAGTGTAAAAGGATTTTAGGCCCACGCAGATTTTTGGACTACGTCAGCTTTGTCTCTTAATATATTTCCTGGATTTCTTTTGTGACGTTACCTCTTGGGTTGTCAACTTGACATATTGACAAGACCAATGCTAAGGAAGGTTCAGAACATGGAGCGGAATTTGCAAGGATTGGATTATGTTGGGGGGTGTTAGGTTACGCAATGTTTGCGTAGGCTGAGCGGAAATATTCAATCCAAGATAATGCATTCTCAATTATGTATAGAATGGTGAGAAAAATGGTTCCTTCCTCTGCGACAGTTGTCGGGATTTGGCCTTCTTGCTCGCTCTTCTGATGTGAGATATGCTGTTTAGACTTTGGAGCTCATTCCCTTGGATTCCAATGATGCCCTATAGAATTTCGACAAAGATGTTTACATGAGGAAATTGATTCTTCTCATCTTTGGGGATTTGATAAAGAGCAAGTATCGTTGGAGACACATAGGACAGTCCTGCACACTTCATTAAGCACTTTGAAGACGGGAAGAATAATTGAGTGAGAAACTTTCTCCACATCGGTTTCTAGTCCATCTTGTAGCTAAGGAAAATCAGAAGACTTTGGGACGAGAGTAGGCCTGGTAGGAGAAAACCTCGGGGTGAAATTTTAAGTGATTCGGAGAAAGCATGTAAGCTCCCGTGGTTTCAAGGTTGCTGGATGCAAATATTCTGGGAGATACGTATACAATTACGAGAGTTGCGGCAAGAAGTCTGAATGAAATTTAAAACTCGGTAAAATTCATTCTTAAGTTTTTATCTATATTATTAATGCTTGGTAGGTTTATGGAGCTTGGTTCCGCTGGAGTCTAGGATTTAGGAAGCGCGTGCAGAGATAACATGGAACTTTCTCCGCTTTTGACTTCCTGCGGCATGAAACAAGAAAATGCTTGAGATTATGAGTAAAAGTCCACGCTACTGTTTCGCCCGACTGTGGTAGCACAGCAATACGACGGGCTCGCGCTTTGGTGTATTGCCGTCTCGAACTTTCTCTAACGAATTCGAACTAAATGCAATAGTCAGCATTCATTTCACGGAGAAAGTCTAGTGCAAAACGTAGAGTTCCGCCCCGTAAACTTTTCACATTGTCTTTGAGGGAGGCGAGACACGAGATGAATGTGGATGCTCACTAATCCACTCAAGACCTGCTTCTAGTGGTTACTGTAATATCTGTCCATGACAGCTTCGGTAGATCTCAAATGTATATTTACAAGCTGCGAGTTAGCACGCTATGAACACCCACGTATCGATAGTATTTCCTGCGTCACAACTACAAAAGGGTTGCATGGCAATGTACGGCGGAGAGCAGAGAAAGTTTCATAGTAATCAAGAATTCTGACTTAACTTTCCAAGGAGTTTATTGAATTATTTATGGATAAGATGATCTGGGTTGGTTTGTATATATTCCTCGTTGTGTAAGACAAGAGTATCACTACCTTCACTCGATTCACGTACTCAAGACGGAAATCGTAGAACCCGAATACAAACATGTATGAATCCTACCTGGTGTAGTTAGCAAAATATCCCTTTTCTCATGCAATAATTCCTGGTGTTCCGACATTCGTTAAAATGCGAGGGTGAGCCGTCGGAGGTCTATGCGACTTTCACAACACAAATAAGCACCGCCCTTATTCAACTCAATTTAAAGTTATCTGTGAGGTCATTGCGGAAACATAAATTTCACACTGAAAAATTATCTGATTGATGGTATTTCAAATCACCCGTGTACGCCCAATTACTGTAAGTCTGCTTGATAGATTTTTAGAACTAGTATAAATAAGGAATAGATGAAATCGTTGGAGATAAATGTCAATGTTGTTAAATAAAATAGGCTGACTTACCAGTCTTTGTAATGTCTGGAAACACATAATCGTTTGCAATTTGACAGTTTATAGAAAATTGCACATTTTCACCGAGTTTCAATTATGTCTACTCTATGAAGAAGAAAGCAAGGGTAAATATTTCTGCAGTTGGCATACTCATTTTTATCTAGAATCATTTATGCGGTAAAGGAATAAAAATAATTTTAGAACACGTGCAAGAAGAAGCTTAGGGATAATAACAGGTTATCTGATTTATCGTACTGGCACCGCTTGGCATCGTATAACAAATACTTTTGCATGGTACAGTGGTACCGCCATTCTGGGTTGAAGTGAGCGGGAAGTGAATTATACATCCTGTGCCTTAAAGTATCAAGATAATTAAGCGTTTCTTTGCCTTGCTGCCATGCCAGTGCAGGTGGAGACAGACAGACTCAGTCCTAGGGATAAATTAGAAAAAGAAAATATAAGACGGAGAGTAAAACGAGAAAAAAAGAATGGGCCATAGCCCTCTGCCCTTCCCTTTTGTTTTACTCCGAGGATAATAGTAATAGTAGCAGTCCTCTCTATTTCTTATGTATGAGCAATTATAGAGTTGTGGATGGAGGATTTTAAAACTATTATGGCTGGCAGAGTGATATAATTAAGTCGGTTTCATTTCTTTCGAGTTTACACCAATTTCATGGGCAAGATTAGCGTAGGCTGCTGCAAATTGGCGAATCATTCTCATACATTCTTCCATTCTTCCCTTCACACGGTGACCCTGTCACATATCTGTTCTGTTGTAGACTAAATCGTTTCCATGCTCTGACTGATTGGATCCCTGCCGCACTAACTAAGACTCCCTTGATTGTCGTTTACCCAGCAAGTCTATAGTCCGAGCATGGATCCCTATTTTAATTTTATCTGCTATTTCCATCAAAAGATGGAAATTCCGCAGGATTGTGCATCTATACCCGCTCCGTCTTGCGTAATCTGGAATAAGATCAATGTAATTGTAGAGCGTGCATTCAATCCTTTTTGAATTAAAAGAATCGAGGGAGGGGGAGGGTTGTGGGTGGGTTTTAAGAGTAAACGTTATGCAATTTCAGCGACTAGTCTTCTCGATCATCCCTTTCAAACAAGGTTAAATCTCTGTTTGTAATTGATTAGCTCGTTAGAAAATGAACATAATTTTTTATCTTTACAACCAACCAATTGAGTTTGGCCATTGTTTGATGATTAGAAAAATTATTCACTCCATAACTCATGTTGTAACGGACGGTGGTGTGGAGAGCGGCCGTGACGCTTACAGCGTCGCGGCATGTCGTGCCGCCGCCGTCTCCGAGTCTCGACAAAGTGCTGGTAGTAAGCGCAGCGTTGAAAGCTAGGCTGTCAGTACATTTGTTTAAGCAGTCAGGAGGTCGTGCTCTGATTACAGGTAATCTTCCTCTCATCAGCTAGGGTACGTCCGCAACTCCTTCATCTATCCCCAATTCTTCTACTCATAGATTTATATTATACTTACGACCCTGGTTACGGATTTGAAAAACCTGGCTTAACTTCTTCTTCTTCCCTTATCTCATCCATTGGACTGCACTTAAACGTTTAAGGGCTCTCTCATAAAACAAATTGCATAAGCAGTTTGGAAATTATCAGATCAAAGAATGTGCATTCTCATACTTTTCTGGCTTAAATACACTCTACAAGAGTTATGTTATTTTACAACCCATGAGAACTAAGTATGTGAGTGATAATGAATGAGATTTTGATTTGCATTTGCAATTAATTACAGTTTGGAAAAATTTTCATTTAAAATAAATTATTCCGGTAATTCATCGAGTTTGATTGAATTAAAATTTTAAAATACTGTATCTGTATTATAGCAGTGTATATCTCTCTATAAAGCAGTTTGAAAAAAATTGAGGCTGCGTGCATAAGCAATGAAGTGACTGATTTCCCTCTGGACTTGTTCATATTTCGCTCTCATTAACTGTTCTTCAATAAGAATTATGTCAAAAGTAGAGAAGATTTAGAAATACGAGGCTGTTATTCACAGCTAACAGTCAAGTCACAACTTGATCCTTCATTAACTAATCAAAAGGATTTGTTATGCAAGCTGAGGTGATGGATGGATATTATAATGACTGAATAAATAGAGCATTTATGATCAACCAAACTGAGGAAGACATGATGATTGCATGGAAAGGAATCATAAAATGATTTCTACAAGAGAAAATCCATCCTATTATCATCTCAAGTCCATCTTGTATTATAATATTTGCCTGCCTCCTTCTTGGATTAACTATCCCATTATTCACCCCAGCCCAGGTGTTCCGTCTGGATTGAAGTTTGATACATATTCCTGGGGCTTGATTCCATTCCGCCTTGTTTCAGTATACATCATAGTGCGCCCCGTCATGAGACAAATACCAAGGAATCCCCAAGGAAATGTTACATTTATTTATTTATTGTATAACAATTTCATCCCTCGTATCCAGTTTCTCATTCTTGATCTGACAGGAATTTATCTATTCAATCAAGTCACAGCGGTCAGCTTTGACTACCTGAAATTGACGTGAAAATC
This sequence comes from Sminthurides aquaticus, assembly GCA_906901655.1. Taxonomy (NCBI): domain Eukaryota; kingdom Metazoa; phylum Arthropoda; class Collembola; order Symphypleona; family Sminthurididae; genus Sminthurides; species Sminthurides aquaticus. The sequence continues at coordinate 5,250,656 of CAJQTT010000001.1, forward strand.
GCGCCATACATAATTCTATAAAAATGTAAATGAATTCTCTCGCTACTCCAAATTTACACAAACAAGAAACAAGCCCATTCAACTGTTAAACTGTCTTATCCTATCATGTCTCATTCTGAATGAGACATATAATTCATTCCCTACAACGCATTTAACAAATACCACTTACCACAACAGCATCAGCTTTAATTCTGCGGTCACTGCTTACTGTTTCAGAGAAAATCTCTACTATTACAAGCGCATTAACAAAATCACGTGGAAAAACAAGTCTGGGAATCTGGTGTACAAGTGTTTGCTTTCGTCTTAACTGAAATGCTTATTTCTCACTCCTTTCAATCCTAATATTATTTTTTAATAGAGGTTGTCTGCAGCAAGGATCACTAATCTTGCCTTGTCTACCTTTCTGTAGATGTAAAGGGTTTTTTCAAACATCATGATCTTGTATCTATTTAATTACTGAAATCTGCAACAATCTCCTCAATGCCCCAACCGACTTATTTATAGGCCATTGATTTAAATAAGTTCGATCTTCATGGAAAACGCGTACGTAGAAGCTATTGACTAATTTAGCCGTCATGGGATTACTGTCGTAAAAGTGTGCAAAAGAATCTCAGAAAATCAAAGTGGTTTTAACACGAGTTTCACATCAAGTAATTTAGAGGTGAATCTATAAGATGAGTTTCTCTTTAATGTGCAATGTACCACAATTCATTTTCTATTTTATATGGCATTAATCAATGAACCACAACAGTATGGTGTTGTAGCTTGGCTATTCGTTAGCAAGCAGATCAACCTTTAAGTAAGTCACTGTTTTTCATTAGTGTTACTCTATAATAATAAGTAACAAATGGTAAAATAAATTCCGATGAAATTCATCGTCGCATGTCCCCTGCAGCCTGAAGCTCTTAATGAACTTTGAGAAAAAATGCATGATTTTTTTCTCTACAAACATACAAATTATAGCGAGCTTATTCTGTTTGTTTTTGCAAGCTATTGCCTTTGTTGTTATTGCCTTTGGCGTTAGATACCGTGTAGTCTCAGCTATGCAGTATATAATACAAACTGCTTAACGCTACGACGCTTGTGAGCCGAGAAATGACCAGTGGAAAGAAGAAAGGTTTTAAGTTTTTCTCGCGAGGAACGCTACGGTGGACGACACGGTAGTTAAAACAGGAGGGGAACCGCTTATAGGATCCGTTACATCATGGTAAAATGCAGAATGTAACAGTTCGGGAAAGATAAACTAATTTTCACGAAATACTCCTCACGAGTTTAGCATTCTTCAAAACTACCACATACTCTAGAATTGCGAGGCTTTGTTTGCCTAAACAATTCCTCAGGTTTCTTAGGGTATTTTATAAAAACAAATCAAATTGCAAATTAATTAGCTCACGTAACAGATAGGAACGAAATCTACAAACAATTCCGGTTATTTTGTTTTCATAACATTGCAGTCACGTGTTTATTTAATCTTGCTTTTTATTGCTTCACTTGTCTTGTCAGCGTTAAAGGCTCGCTTATCATATTACGCTAGACATGGAAAGAGGTTTCTTCCGGCTTCCCGCTGGTCTGTAGCTCCACCTTGAGGGAACGCAATCTGAAGTGACGTAGAGTTTTACCACGGAACGAATGGAAGTCGAATTCCGATAATCTACAAGTTTTGAACTCTATGAAAAACCCTAAGTTCTAAAAACTTTAACTGGAATAAGACATCCATTCTAGTTTATTGTAAGCCATGTGAGAAGATTTATCTGAAGACTCAATTAAAATTCGGATTAAGCAGGGCTAAATGGATACGTTGTATAGGATATGGGATATTTTCTGCTTGTTGCTTAAAGATTAAGACTGCAGTACTTTTGAAGAAGAGATGGTAGGATAACGTTGGAAAGATAGAAAGAAACGTCACGCGTTTTTTAAAAAAACAAATTCACTCTACCTACACTCTACACTCTACCTGAACAGAATTTTCAAGAAGACTGTTTTACATAAAGTGCTTCGTAGCTTTGCAACAGAGAGGAATTCGAATTGGAGGAAGATCGTAAGCTCTCTGATATGGTTTAGTTTTAATCACGAACAAGGTCTTTCGTACTCATTCCTTCTCCTCATATTCACGTACCTTAAAGTGAATAACATCTTAGAGCCAGGTAGACAATGACTTATGCAATTTGCATGGAGTCGACAGTGTATTAATTAAGTAGGTCGTCATCGTAGTGCAGAGATGAATGATAGAAGAGTATCATCCCATATTATCGATGTTAAGTAACCAGAAATCGTGTAATTCGCTGATGAGAGGATGTTGCGTAAAGTTTATAGTTGTCTAGCCTTGTCAAGCCTCCACCCTAGTGGCTATGCAATCTTGAGCTAAGATACATGTATTCTTTCGGATACTGAATTAAATGTATACTTAGAGAATACTTGTAGTGGAGTCGAGTGCGTAAGTACGGATGCTCTATTAAGTTGCAAGTTCAAGGGATTTGGCAGGGAGTTGTCAAGTATTAACATTAAGCCGAAGGAAATGAGGGCTAGGGATGAAAGCAGGAATGATTTCTGCAGAGAGGCGAGGATTTCAAAAAACTCATGTTACTGTTGAGTAAAAAGTTAATTTTTCATCAAGAAACAGGTACAGCTACAGCGATGGAAGGAATTATCGAAAGATTTGGATTCATAAAATAGATGTAGCTTTTGATGCCAATGATTCAATCGAAGCGAATACTTTTACTGCTGCTACGGCTAAGTTTGTAACAGTCGTAACTTTGCATTGGATTTGATTTACTAAAGCGGAGACTCATTAAAATCCTTATATTCTTTACAGTAGCTTCTTGTAGAATTTCTGGAGAATCGTTAAAATCAAAAAAATTAAGACTTTGGAAAATTCTCTCAGAGGAAATAATCTCTCGATTGCAATATTTCAATCCAGGATTATTTAAGATAAGTGCAATACGGGAATGCCTCTCTCCTTTCCTCGAATATGATTGAATCATTCTTTAAGGGTTCTTCAGTACAATATTATTCCTGAGTGAGTGAACCTAGTTTAGTTTACTAAAACCAGAGATATATTGTACCATTGTTGCGGACTTGCTTCCGTTCCAGCTTTATTAATATTCTTGGAAGGATTTGACTACTGGAATCCAAATATTGAATGTGGAGTGACAGTTCTGAGAAATAGTTGCTCTTATGTGGGCGGCTATAGAATTTTTCACGAAATTATGCTAGATTTTGGAGAAGGGTGCTACACTGAGTATTGGCTTCCGTCATGTTTTCAACCTCATTATATACTACAGGGCAAGTGAGCTTTCCTTACTTTCTCCTAGAAATGTGTCAAATCATGTTTTACTTTCTCCACTTTCAGAGGGAGTATGGAGAAAAGAATCAGTTGAGACGAGAGATGAAAAAGAGGATATTTAATGAGGATGGGGAGATGATGGCTTGTCTTTGAAATATTCTCCAAATGTAGCTCATAAAGTGCTGAGTTTGTTGAATTCTCATGTATAGAAAGAAGAAGATGCCGTTGGCTGGTCTGGACAGTATTCTTTCCTTGAAATTTCACCATCTCTTTGGTCGTAGAGAGAATCTATTTTCCGAGGGGCACGTACATGGCGGAATATTTTGTTCAATTTGAGCGTGATTTTCCAACATACTCGTTCACTCATCTCATCTGTCAACATGATTTTCACATTACTAAGGTTTGATTTGGGCTGCGTTGTTGGAGGGTGGATGCGGGTGAGGATGGCTCGGGAATATAAGTCCCGGAAAGAAAAATGATGAGCTAAGGTGTGGTGGAATGCTACATTATGCACATTTTAGCCCCGTCTGCAAATTGTATGAATGCCTAACGAATCTGCCTTTACATTCCAAAATTTTCAAGGATATAGCCCAAGTTTTGGAGGGAGGGAGAGAAGAAGTTCTTTTTATTTGCTTCTCAATCGCCAAGTCCATTGTTTTCGCTGTTTATTTGTTTTTTGTTCGAACATTGCTGGTGGCGCTCTTAAATGCAGAGCGTATAGTGATAGTAGTTGAGGGAATCAGGGGAAATCGAAGACGTATCCACAAACAAGCCGTTATTTTACGCTACTACGAATTGGGATGAACGAATAAAAGTTTGCGTGAAGACTCGGCACTTTCAATCCCATTTTTCTCTTGGGGAAGGTGAGTGGGGAACGTTAGCTTGACGTCAGGTTCTCTTCGTGTGATTACCAATTTCCTATTTAGATTTATACACTTCTTCGTGCTTTCTCAAGCAGATCAGTGTAGAGCGCTTGAGGTGTGGAGAATCTCCTCGGTCTTCTACAAAGTCCCTTAAAAAAGCTCAGGATCATCCTTAGAGAAACTAGAATTATCCCCACCTCAGCCTTGGCGTTTGCATCGAATAGCATACTGCGCACTGTACTCTACAAATACGCTACCTAACGCAAGGATCTTTCACTTTTACCAGGAAAAATAATCTTTGGTTCAGCTTGAATAATAGTATGACATATAATAAAATGCCAGACGTGGGGGGGATGAAGATGAGTTTTCGCAGATTTTTCCAAGCACCTGCATCAACTGGGCGAGCTGGGAAAGCGAGCGCTATCTGGCCAAAATTTTCAGAAGATAGACTGAAGATAGTAACTGCAGAGCGGATTGCAACCATAACTCCTGGGTTACGAAACTCCAAGTAATAAGCATTACTGCCGGTTTTTTACAAATCAAAATTACTTCAAGCATCTCCATCCTTCCCAGATTGAAATTTAATGTGAAAGCTGTTTTCAAAATTTAAGAAGATGCTGTTTTGCAGGAGGAATCACAACCTAGCAGCAAAATTAGCTTATTGCTTTCAAAGCATTCGGGGAAATCTCGAAGGATGAAGAGAGCGGGTTAGGTGCACGGTCTAAGTTGAAGCTTCCGGGTTCCACCCACTTCATAGCCCGGAACTCGGGGCAAAACATCCGGAAATAAGATGAAATGCAAAATTCTGCGAATTGAACCAATACGTTATTGTGTGTTCTGCTAGCTAGCAACTCTTCAAAGCCCAAGTGGCTTACAAGAGCTTTCAGCCAAGTTGGATTTTGCTTAAATTAACCTAATTATGAACTACTTTAAATGCAGTCTGTGTGGAGGATACTAAATAGCACTAGATCATTTTATAATAGGAAGATCGTATGTTTCAAGATTAGAGTTTGAAGGGTATCGCTAAGTGAGCTTTCCTGGTAATTATGACCGAATTTACTGCTAGGTCCAATCCGATACTTCTATAGCTGCGGCATATTATTGTGTGGGCCTTCAACAACATCTACACCCTCTGCATAACCCAGGGTTTCTAGCAATAAACTTCTCTGACGAGATTACCTTTGTCTGTAATAGTGTCTATATTGCTTTTATGTTATTGATTAGGGTTACATGTAACATATAGAATCAACTTTTAACCTTTTCGACCCACATGTACCGCTAAAGAGACAACGTTTTCTACTGCTATTAGCATTTGTCTCAACCCTGAGACAAATCAAAATCCGTTGCCATAGCTAGCGTTTTTAGCAAGCTTCACAATGGTGAGAATTGCCATCAGGGAGTTTTTAGAGTCGGGTTGATAGTAAATAATAACTGGAAAAAAACATCATTTTGGAGCAAAACACGCGGGCCATGGTGACAGCAAGCTAAAATTTGTGAGGTATTGAAAAGGTTATACTGTTTCTCAGGATTTATAACATTTGGGTAACAAAAGATTTTTTGAATGGAATAGCTTGCCAGTAATAGGTCTGAAACAAAATGATTTGTCAGCTTGTTCTGCGGTACATTGCAAGCAACATAAGACACTATTTAAAAACACTACGGAACAATTATTTTAATTCAGATCGCATTTGTCACAGGAGAAAGGGACAGAGTGACAAGAACCCAATTCTCCTTTGGAATAGGATTTTTTAAAGCCTGCTCAGTTCTAGTGCGTTGTTGAGGAGACAAACTTATTTTTTCCAGGTTGCCCTCCAACTCTATTCCAGAAGCTGGGGGTTATTTGGTGCTTGGTAGTGACGCTTCTAGATTGTATGATTGACGTATGGATTATTGTGAAGAATCTTTGAAGCGTTAAGACGCTTCCAAGGTTCTCTTCTAATACCTCGGCATGCGCTTAGAAAGAGAAAAAGACGGAGGAGACTGACTGAGAGAGATTGGAAGAAGATGAGAAAAAGTTTCGGGTGACTTTTAGTTTTTCACGCCTGGTTTTTTGGGTGCATAAATAAAAAGTTGTGTGTGATATTCTCATTAAAGAGTATCAAAGTGATTTGTACCATCACGTAACGAGGGTGGATTCCCTCGGAATTTTAAAATCAAGACAGTAATTGAGATGAGAGTGTTGTTGAAAAGATGAAAATCAAGGTAAATTATAGTCTAGCCGCGCGACATCGTGAGCGTATACAAAGACGCTGTGTATTGCTCTTCTATTCTAAAAACTTTTACATTTTTTCAAACTTCCTCCTATCTACTTTAAAACTTACTTGCCCTTTCAAAATCCCAACTCGCGGAATCAGTGAGCGCTGAAGCGCAGATAAAAGTCTAGGAAACAAGGTAAAGAGCGTCACAAAAATATTCATGACATCTCCAAACAACTCTTCCACTACTACTCATGTTTTGCTTATTAATCATTATGCAGATGACGAAGCCAGCGGACTTACATGCATTAAAAGATTAGATATCCTAAGCCCCCTTTCCTTTTTTGCGTATTCTACGTACTGTGTTCAAAACATTATGGCCAGCATTTCTCCGCGAACACAATAATCATATCTTCAAATAATCTTTTTGATCAGTCTGCCCTTTGATGCTATTAGATTAGGTGCAACAGCAGAAATATTGTGGATTTAGCACAACTCTCCCAAGTTATTAAACTCAATGTCTCCTGATTTAAGTCGGTTTTACCCGTCCTCACTCAGCCGGCGCCGTCACCGAGTAAGTCCGTAATGCAAGCAGCTTTTATTCCAATTCAGGCTTTCTCTATCATCAAATCCAATTAACTATTAGGGCCAATCCAGGAACTTTCTCGTGGGAAAGTATGCAATTCCTATATATATCGGAACCGGAAGATGTCATAAAAATCTCCGCAAGCGGTTTCTCGTTGCCATATGTAGTTGATACTTCCCTTACAGTCCACAAAGGATGTCGAGTAAGGAGACCTTGAGGGAATAGTGCTTAGTCTGAGTTTTATCTTCCGCTTCGCTTCCGCATAAAGGATACGTCAAGTTGATTTTGCAGAACTGTTTTTCCATAACTTTATTGTTGCCTCCGTCTGTGAAAAACAGTCAACACATTCACAATACAGGGCAGACCACCTAGAAAAACAAGAATGTAATGGGATTGGGGGTAATTTCAAATGATCGGAACTGCAACCATAGAATGTTTATTTCCGGACGACTGGAATCTCTTTGGTTCCTACAGCGCACTATTTAACGTATTAAAATCATTTGTCAGTTATCATTATTCAACAAAATAATCCGCCATAAAAATTTAATACTTGTATTACAACTATAACAATCTCAATTCCACTAGAACAGGCTTCTGATACACATGTTTATTTAGTAGTCCCTGTGGTAGCTGTTAGGTTGAGGTTAGCTCGCAAAAGTTTACCTTTTTTGCGTGCCAATGAATTCATAGGTCAAGTAAACAGTGTGGTGGTCAATAAGGCCGCACGAACGATCCTAATCAATAATACGTAATCAAGTGCAAAAATTTAAGTAGCGACAAGCAATTGCTGATTGCCCGACCACAAACATTGTCCTCTGAATCTTTTAATTTAAAAACCCACAAGAAGTATATAAGCGACAAAATTCTGTGTGAGGTGACAGAAATGCAATCTATATCCAACATTATTGACCCAATTTTTTCAAGGTTTCCTACTATGCGAGGTTTTTTAGGAACCAAACGAATGGAATGCAAAGGATTTTGCGCAAACAACAGACAAATTCAGCATTTAAAATTAAAAGCAACCAGCATAACTTTGCATCATTCTCGTCTAAAAGTGTTGAGCTTGAAGTTAACAAGTTTAAAGAGATGGATAAGGGAGAAGGTAACTAATCTTGTTACAGAGGGAATACAAGATTAACAAGAATAAGAGCAGGTCAACCATTAAAATGTTAGACAGAGAGAGTGTGTTTAGTTGAATAGGAACAGAGTGCAGCAGCTCTAATTACAATAATAATGACAAGTTTTCCAAACATATATATCACATCTTAAGAAGCAAGGAATTCGAGCCACGGCAAGGTGGCACAGAAGGACATCTGGGAGGTAATGAAGCGAGACGACAGCTTGTTCATTCATTCATTTACTTTCAACTCGGATTACGTAAACGTTTTTGGGATTAATGCACAATTGGAGCAAGAATTATACGAATAATTAATTCTGCCAACAAAACCACCACCGCTGCATTAGTGACACTGGGGAGGGCCCCGGACGCTTCTCTTTGTAATAAGCGGTATGGCTCCCGGGGTAGAATACACATTCATGGACTTGGTGCATTCATTGCCTTGCGTTTGTGTACACAAGATTTGCTACAAGTTTGTCGGCCGTGACTGCTTGAAAGAAGAACAGCTAGCTGCACAGGAATTGCATTCACCCTTTCTTGCTGGATGCATTCGAATTCGTTCCAATTAATTTACCATCAAATTGCTTAATAATAGAAGTTGTTGAAAATTCAATTAAGCAATTCCTCTTTAGAAAACTTTGAAAAATCCAAAATAAACGTGCAGTATGCAGTTTATAGTTGATATAGGATCATATACGGGAGAATGAAGGGTGGAGTGCAGTAAAAATCGAAAAACATATTTCGCAAGCTTCTAAAATATTCGCAAAAGACACGAGCACCCAAGCTTCATTCTGCATATGCTATGTACAGCATTAGATACATGTATATATTGTTTACGGCGTTGAAGGATGGGTGTTGAAAGGCACAATATGTTTTCCCTAAAGACAGAAGATGCAGAGTTGTATACAAAGATTTCAATTGCGCGTCTATCACCACTCAATCAATTGGCGCGGGGGCGGTTATGCGTCGAGTTTCATCTTACTTGCGAGGATGATATGATCGATAGTGAAGACATGCAAGTGTAGCAAAGTCGTGGAGAGTTTTGCTTCATTCAATTCAAATTACCACTATAGTAACTAGAGCGCTATAACAACTTTATTCGAGTCGTAGAGTGCTTGAAAATTTGCAAGTGGGATATGTGTCGGTTTATCAACAAGGTTTGATAAAATTCTGCATGCTTCGGAGCAGAGCTAAAACTGACGTAATTTTCCATCCCACACGTTTAAACAGCAAAACATTTCAGCAATTTTTTTCTTAAGATGTTACGGAAGAAGGACGCTATTTCCGTCTTCATATAATCAATGATTTTCGTTGTTATTTCACATGTCGAATACGAAACAGAAGTGAGGAAATTTTCCGACTGCTAAATCAGTTACAGAAGACGGAGGAAGGAATTGAGTGTGGGAAGGGAGGGATTTGGGTGATTTGGTCCGGTGTGTATTCACAAGCGGTACCGTATCAAATATGGTTTGGTTTTCCGGAATATGAGTAGATAAATCGCTACACTACGGAAGTCAATCATACTTTACACAATGCAGGAAGAGGACATGATAACAATAGATAATACTGGCTAGGACCCAGAATAAACGCGAAAATTTCACGTCAGTAGATAGATCACGTCAGGATGCGACATGAATAGGACGTGAACTATTATGTCTTCTCGTTGTAACTGTCATACTACTGTACTGCCACCGTTTGCATAATACGAAAAGAGGATGGAGGGGCATTAAGCTCAATTGGTCTAGAATTATTGCTTCCCTATAACTTGTCTCACATGACATGGTTATGAATGATTGGAAAACGGTTAATTCCGAGTGGTATCCTGTCTATTCTTGTGGCGTGATAACTGCTGGTGACAGTCTATAGTGCATTATCCCTTCATTTCCTCATGAAACGGCTATTGAACAAAAGTCTGTAAAAGTTTGATTAAAAAAATTCAAAAATTGTGTCAACATATTAGTATGTGAATGTGAGCACATGCTTTTACAGTTTCAATCAAGAAAACATTGTTTTATAAAGTTAATCATTTTCACCTGTTTCTGTTGAAGCAAACGTATTAACTTTAGTAACTAACCGCCAGCTTAATTGGCGTGCATCCTTTTAGCTTCTTGGGGTTACCTAAAGACACCTTCGGGTATAAATATCCTTCTCAAGATAAACTTTATTATCTAATTCATAGACTACCTTCTTGCTTGGAGGAAGAGTTTGCTTGTACAGGAAGTAGATACTTCTACTTCAGTCAGCGTCTTTGATTTACGTAGCAAACATACATGCGTGTCCCGTGAGTCTGCGATAAGAAGGTTAAAGATGAAGGAATCAAGTGCTTTGGACAGAGGACGTAAACAGCATTATTTGATTTAAAATAACTTCGAACTTAGTTAGATTGCTAGGCGTATCGTCTTACTCCCATCAATCCATCCTTTCTTCTCTAAAGTTCATAATAGAATCAGTTAATGAGCACACTGACTGGGTGAGCCAATGCAGCAGCATAAAGTTACTCAACACGGGTTTCTCATCAATCATGTTTTTAGAAAATTAGCGCTACAAGTATATAGTGCTTGCAAATCAGTTCACAATTGCAAATACACATTCAAAATACTACAGTCCTTCTTTGAGGTCAGAGGTACTTACTATTTACAAGCTCTGGAGTATTTTCTATTCTGGGGAGAAAGTGGAGAAAGGTAGGGTGGATGGAATTTTGCCGAAGTGCTAGACTTGAAGTGACATAGAAGCCATTAAGAATCCTTTATTACTGTCTCTTGATTTTGGTTGCAAATCCAAAAAAATTGACATCCTGTCGTGTCTCTGCTTTATTCCCTTGTTTGGCGGGACTGTGACGGTGAGTAGCATATAAACAGTTGCTCAAGGCTCTGAGTGAGAACTCAGAAGGTAAAACATACGGAAGTTACATTCAAGGTTTCATTCATTCTTCAAAATGGTTAACTAACAGTTATCTTTGGACTTGACAGGTGAACTAAGTACATAATTTGAAGTCAATTCGTTTCCTGCACAGGCAGGCAAGATGAATGTCCAGCTGAGTAATTATGCTTGTACGGACAAAATCCAGTTTCTCGCTATTCAATTAGGTGATCCTTTGCCAATTACAAAGTTACCTGGAAGCTGGATACCGGAAGCGATGGTAATGTTGATTTCAAGTACCTTAAATAAATTTAATCGTTGCCAATCTATCGTAGCGTAGTGCATTGTACGTGATTAGATTGCCATAGGGGCACAGTGAGAATTTCGGCATAACAATTAAACAAACAAATAAGCGAGAAGGCGAAAACACAATCTGTAACGTTTCGTTACTGATTATTTGTTTTTTCTTTAACTAGATTCATTATGTTTCTAGGGTCAACTATTCAGTGTCACATTAATTACGGGATTTTGTAATAAATAAGTAGAATATTAAACATGAGAGAGATCTAAAGGACAATTGTCAAGGTGTGGTTCAAACCGCGGGAAATTTAATCTGTAACAGGTTTTTTTCATAAAATCTTTATATGACGTGTGTGACAAACATTTTTACATAGCATTACATGCTTATTGACTTTGCAAAAATTAATTCTATAACAGAGTTACGGTGAAATTAATCCTGAAAACGTTATAATAGACAAATTAACTGTAGTATTCGGAATTTACTTGTTGACCTTACTGCGTAGGAGGCAATAGAATGTGTCAAATCTGCTTGCTGTTCTGAAATCAGATGTATTTAAGGTATTTTATTTAGAAGCAGCCGTTCGGAGTTTACTCGGTAGGGATTCAATTAGAAGTTTTATAACTGAGATTTTTAATTTTTCCAGTGAGTTAGTTAAAAGTGAGCTAGTCTTCTTGCTATTAAGAATCTGTACAATCAATAGAATTTGTGGACTTGATCGGAGCCGAAAGCCGAACTGTAACTTATTCTTTAGGAGGAAACAAACGGTGCAATCTGTAACACCACAGCCCTGAAACATAAAGGCTCTGAAATTTTTAGTAAACACTGGAGTTAAAATTCAATCTAATCTGAGGCTGTATCGGTGGTTGAATTTAGGTGACTGAAATCTTAAGGTTGTGTAATCTTTCCTGCAAATGTGCCTTTAAAAGTTTAGTATTCTAACGTCAGTATTCTGTTAAAGTGTGGTTGCTTAACTTGGTCATGCTTTTATGACGGCATGCATTGATAGTTTTTCTCTGATTAACTTTTCCGTAGCCTCGTAATAGACAAAGTTGTCTTGATAGGATTTGTAGAGCACTCTGCTAGTAGAGCATAAATATTATTAGTGTAGGAGATAGTACGTGATAGGCTTTTTTAAATCAGGGTGTATTATCGTTCCAAGGGCAATTTTTAGAGCTGGTACAATTCATGTTGGGCAACAAAGTTCCATTAGAAGAATTACCTAATTATCTACTGCAACATATTTTATACCAGCAGGAGATATTTACGCTATAAATTCAAAATGCTTAGTAAAAACAGTAATTTAACACAGCGGCCAGTAGGTGCGACCTCCTCGCGACCATCTGGAGATATTGGAGAAAGTAGCCATGTCGGAGGTGAAAGCTCTGCAGCAGGATCTGCTCACACAGAAGCCAGCGTAAAACATGTATCTAATGGAGCACCTGCAGTTCCCAGAACCGATAATGGGAACAGTCTAACTACCTCAGTTTCCGTAGCGATTTTAGCAACGATTTTTATCGTTTCTGCGACCTCACTCTTCTTGGTGTATCGAAGCTTTCCAGAATTTGACGAGTAAGTTCTGAAAGTTGTTGGATTGTGTAAGTTCGAAGTATTATCGAGTACTTCAAAACTGTTTATGCATTACTGGATCTTTATAAATTCTAGCACTGAAGTGGTACATGTCAAATTGCCAAAAAGTATGGAGGATGCAAAGCACCTCGGGCAAGTGCTATCCCGCTATAAGGATGACTATTATTGGACTGTCTTGAGTGGAGTTTTTGTCACCTATATTTTGTAAGCCAAGTATAAGGGTATGTAGTAAATAGCGTCATAGTTTGGTAGTAAAGTATTAATTGTTTATTTTGTCCATAGCTTGCAGACATTTGCCATCCCAGGATCAATATTTCTGTCTGTGATGTCTGGATTTCTTTTTCCATTCACTGTGGCACTGTTCTTGGTATGTTTCTGCTCTGCAACTGGAGCCAGTTGTTGCTACTTGCTGTCACAGTTAGTCGGACGTAAGTTAATCTACACTTACTTTCCCGAGAAAGTAGAACAATGGCGACAAACGGTAAGTGTGGGAGATTACTATACTATTCGCAGTTAATGCACTGATTTTGACTGAAGTTTTTGCATTTTATATGGATTCAAACTGGAGAACATACAACGATAATTTAACGATATTCCTTTATGATTTTTCAATTGGATTTAGGTGGAACGTCATCGCGAAGACATTCTCAACTATATGATCTTTCTTCGAATCACTCCATTTCTGCCTAACTGGTTCATAAACATAACTGCGCCCGTTGTGGGGGTGGATGCTATACCATTCTGGGTTGGAACATTTATAGGTAAATATTACGATTATTTCTGTAGAATTTTAAAAGAAAGCAGTATGTGAATATGTTTTCTTTCGTTTATCACAGGGGTTGCACCGCCTTCATTTGTGGCGATTCGCACTGGAACCACTTTACAAGAATTGACTTCATCTAATGCAACAGTCTCGTGGGCATCACTGATTATTCTGATATTATTAGGATTCGTGTCACTTATTCCAATCCTCATAAAATATAAGTTGAAGGAGAAATTTCAATGAAGGAATTTTTAGGCCTAATTGTGTTTCAAAAAATACGAGATGAAATGACCACGCTACGTTGGGTACTTTTCAAGCTCTAGTCTGCTTACGGCACTTCTGTCATGAGCAGTACAGTAGTATTTGTAATTGTAATTTGTGTTTTGTATTGTACCGCTGTGCTGCCGTAGCATGGTCATTTAGTGTTGCAAGGACACGACGAGTATCAAACCGTTTTTGCCCAGGTTTGCACTCATGTTAACCCGGTGAAGGAGCTGTCGGGCGTCTTATTTCGTGATGTATTGTTAACTGGGGACACATTCTGAATTCTAATCATTTTTCATAAAGGCGAGCAGGCTTTGCGTGCCCGATGCTTTTTGTAACGGTTCCATGTTAACTTTGATCGATTTTCTTACGTAGCACTGTAGAATTAGGATTTGTTAATTTTTGATAGATACTTACGGAACTGATGTTTGATACTATGGTGTACTGCATCGAAAAACTCCTAAAGACGGATAAGGCATTGGGTATTGAAGCTATGCTCAAGTGTGTCAGCTAGACTGTTCTTGAATACTGTGAGTCGTTAACTGTTTTCAGTAAAAGGTCACAACGGTTGTGAATTCATGTGCCAATTTATTTCGTCGACCATAATTGGTAGATAACAACATTATAAAACAGGGTAGTATTTTGCTATCAAAGATATATGCGCGGATTTCTTAGTCCATGAAACAATAAATATAAAGCTCGCAAACTTGAGACGAACTAGTAGCTTAACAAAATTGGCGATTCGTACTAAGAAACTTGATGGTAAACCATTTGCACATATAGCAATGGTTAACTGTCATATCTATTCGGAAAATACTTAATGTACATTACTGTGTACATAACAAGCGCTTTGCGAATTCTACAAAATTCTACTTACTACGAACAGTCAACAACATTCGTAAATGATGCATATAAGAGTAATCAATGCATATCTAGGAAGCCCAAAGAACGATACCTGACTCCCACAACTACATATTATATTCATGTAAAATAATCTCGAAAAAGCGCCATCAGTTTTGGCTGACGAATATTCTAGGGAAGACGCAGCTAATTTCCGGTAGCTAAAAGCTAAGAAAACAATACAGCTTTCTCGAAACTTGGAAGATCGTATAATACTGGCAATTGTATCTTGGCAGTTAATGTGACTCCTCATGTGCGCCCACTTAATAAAAGCTGCCGACGTATGTCACACTGAGATTGGAAGACTGTGCGGGGCCTGATTTAGGATGCCAGTAGAGCCAATTATAAAATACTGAAAGAAAAGTATCACATGAATTAATAAACCTGCAAAAAAATTTGAATCACAATATACATTAAGTCTATGGTGACTATAGAACGCTTCCTTACAGACATCTTTGGGTTCAAGTATGATGCTAAGGACTTTACAACGGGATTTACACCATCGAGTTGGCACCAATGCAATGACTCTTGTCCCACTTGCCTGTGTTACAAAAACGTTGGCGAATTCGGTAATAGGCTGCAAAATTAAAAAAGATTACAGGTTTTCAAATGTACTAACACATTCACAATTCCTAGGGCGTACAGTATTCTGCAATTCCAGAGCAGCATTAAAATTATTACCAGTGTATACGCAGGAGACAGGGGGTGGTCCACAAACAGAAAATGTTGAACGGACACTTCAGAACCGTTAGGAACAAAATATGGCTTAGGAAAATATTTACGCATCATCCTCGCCGTCGACACCCGATTGATTTTCCTAATTTGATAAAAAATAAATTATTTCTGCAATGACACAAACATATTTAAACTTGCTTGATTCAGATTCCTATGAGCGTGCATACCATCTAAAATGCAAGTTCCCTTTTGCGTGTTTGGAGACTCCATAAAAGTCCTCATCGTCCTCTTTCCCAGCTTGAGCTTGAGGTTCTAAGCGGTTGATGAAATCCAAGTTTTCCGTCTCGGACAATATTGTCCTAATGGTCTCGAATTGTAGCTCCAGTGGGAAAGAATCCTGAAAGAGCGGAACAACTTATTATTCAATCTAATGCGACCACCACATTTGAGTTAAACGAAAAAAAGATGCCATTCATACCTTCACAATGAACGGAATCCCACTTCCATAATAAGCAGCAGAAAAATTAGAAAACCCAGTAAGGTCAATAATACTACGGGCAGTTTCACATGGCCAACAGTCGATATTTGTCATGGAAAAGTAAGGGTTGGCAACGAGGCATGATTCTTCATACAGACCTGAAATTCACAACAGTACCACAATTAGCATCAACACAAAGATATTAAAAACCTGAATAAAAGATTCAAGTTCCGGCTATCACCAGGACAAACTTACTTGTGAGATACGGAAAACTTTTTACATAAGGAATAGCAAAAAGTCTTGAAGCTCTCATTAATGGATAAATTAAGTCTTGTGTGTTACGTGAAACAAAGCCTTGTGTAGGTTTATGGAGCACGATAATAGAGTAGAAGAAAACTAATGCGATAATCGAATAAAAGAAAATAGTTATCCCTTGCGTAACTAATAGCACAATTTGGAAGATAGTTTTACAAAACGCATCTTGCCAGGAATTACTTCCCTCGAGATTAGCATTGCACTCTTGCTCATTATGAGAATTGGACGACTCATGATTATCGTCCTCGCAATAAAAACTTTTGGGGGTACGAGAACTCTGACTCTGGAAAGACCTGTGATTCGTTAACTTTAACTGTGCCCCTGACTTACTATCTACAATACCCCGATTCCTAGTATTTACCTTACGATGGTGCACATTATTGTTCCTCCTCGATGGAGATTTCTGATTAAACTTTGAAAACTTAGCCCATACGGAATCACAAACCCGTTGTACAATTGATTCAAATCTCAAGCGATCCACCTCATCATTCTCACTAACCTCTCCAACAATCCCATCATTATCATTAACTATGTTCCTCTCCCGATATTTCTCAATTATATTTCTCTTTAAACCGACTTTAAACCCCTCCAGTGCAGGCTGACGCTTTCCCATAGTTTAACCTGGTGCCGCCTACGGCTCATGGTACTTTTACCGATAATTGTCACAGCTTCAATTCGATTCCTAAATCCAAGTTTCCATTTGGTACCACAGTTTCAATTGTGCTGAAGAATCATTTAATGATACCGAAAAGTATCGTATTTTACTAATAATCTCTGAGAAATCTCCTAGGGATATTTTCTCTTTGAACCTAAGTCAGCTTCACTGATTGTTTTCCTCCACATTCACTCAACTTCCAATCTTAATTAAGCAGAATCTCATCACCAATTAAAAGTTCCATCCACCCAGCTTCACTTATTAACTAAATTACCACATTTAAACTGGACAGAGTGGACCTGATATATACCCTAAATAAGATATATGATATATCCTGAAAGAAATTTTCGAGAAAAACTGACTAATCCTTATTCAGACACAGTCAAGGAAGACACACTAGCTTAGCTGAAGAAATCTGGAAGAAGTACGCTATTATTTGAATGAACTGAAGAATTCTTAAAGCTATAATAGCAGCTATTTATAACTAAGCTTCAAAGGGAGGGAAGTGCCTGAGTTGGAAGATGCGGGCTGGATTTTAAACTAAATCCCTAAAGGAAGTGCACCTTAACGGGTACGTGAGTGGATGCGTGCGTGCTTGATTATTAACAAGAATGCGTGATTCTGTGAATGAATGAAGCTACCGAAAAATGAATGGGCTATTGTAGTCTTAAGTGCATCTCAGGACTCACGCCCTTGGCCTAAGCTATATAAGATGTTTTTCTTAAAGGAAACCGAAACTCATTCTGGCTCCTCTTCATGCCTTCTAGACATTCGAGGGAGGGGGCGTACAGAAAACGATAGTAGAGTAAATAAACCTTGCCAAGGATATCTCTACGGAATGGTTCTGTTCACTCTACAAATTTCCTTAAAGCAGCGATCTCATTAGAGCGCGAGAAGAATTTAAACCACGTGAAAATGTTATTTCAAAAAACAATTTAATTTGCAAAAATTATAAAACTATAAAAAGTCTTACTTATACTTAGCTAAATTTTTATTCGAATGTGAGCTTATTTCCTTTTATTGTTGTTGCATCATACACATGTATTTGCGATGCTTTTAGTGCGTCACTGCATAGCATAGTGTGAATTTAGGTAAGAGTGTTACATAGTTTTGATTTTTCATTGCGTTTTATTACGAATTATTCCGAGGTTTTATGCAATAGGAAAGAGTGAAACCTCTCCCTATAAATACTTTTGATTATAGTGTACTGTACCTTGAGTTTTGAATTGATCTTCATAAGTTTGAATTTTTTTCAGTTCCTTCGACGAAACGCATTATTTATTTGTCATCCTATTCTTTAGGTAAGTTTGGTTTTGTAGGTAATTGAATCCATATAATTTGAATTTGCTTCGAGGGTAGTCTAGTGTATGTAATTTAACTCTAAAAGATATCATAGCCCTTGTTGAAGTTATTTGGAGCGTAGGAAGGGAGGAAAGGATTCAGAAGCTGTAGTTGTGAATTGTGGAATGTATTGTAGCGTAGAGCAGTGATAACGTTATATGGGGAGGAGGGCCTGTATTTCTTTGATGACGAAAGGGTCTGAGGTCAACTTGATAAGATAACCAGAATTCTCTCCTTTATATAAAAATATATATAGAAAGTAGGCATTAGTAATAAAATATATTGCGACTGTATGCATGCATTGCGATTCGTTTCGAAAGGATTCTGATGTGTTTAAATTAAATCTTGGAATTTTAGCACTATACACGTTATTTGGGTGCATAGATAGTGGGATCTCATTAGATTTTGAGATTCTGTAAACGTGGTTTCATTTTTTCAGGGTTTAACGGTGCGGGGCGTACAAAACGCTTAAATGACTTCCCTGTGGACAGTGAGGGCTGCTTCCGCGTCTGCGTGTAGGGTAAGTGGGAGTTAATTATTGCTTACAATTTGGGATTCGAATCCCGTGTCAGTGTTATCTTAACCTGTAGCGCTGAAATTTATTAAGAAGATCAACCGTCCATAACAATAGATCAAAATTATTAAGAATTTATAATCACAAGCACTTTTTTGTAGGGAGTACGATTAAAGTCGACGAGTCAATCTGGAGCGGCCGTCAATGCAGAAGTCAGAAAACGAGAAATATCCGATGGCCCAGATCTGGGGGATTTTATCAGCGGCTCTGTTCCTGCCGGTGAAAAGTGGGAAGATTATAAAGGTAAGGTTTCACTTTTGCTCGTTCATTTTCATAGCAGGAGTACATAGATAACAAGTGAGTCTAAAATATACGCAGGAAAGTTAAAGCGTGAGAAAGGAGAAAACGAAAGGCTGAGGCTCCCACCATGGCTTAAACGAGAGATACCTATGGGTGATAGTTACTTTAAAATTAAAGAGAAACTTCGTGGACTTAATTTGGCGACAGTTTGTGAAGAAGCCAGATGTCCAAACATTGGGGAGTGCTGGGGAGGAGGTCCGAATCAAGTTGCTACAGCTACAATAATGGTAATATTTTGTCCCACCCACACTAGGAGACATCGACCCAGTATAGAGATAAATATTTCTAAACCTTTCTGTATTTGTACAGCAAGATTTCATGTAACTTTATTTTTGTTGGGTTGTAGCTTATGGGTGATACCTGTACACGAGGTTGCAGGTTTTGTTCGGTCAAAACAGCAAGGGCGCCACCACCCTTAGATCCTTTAGAACCAAAAAATACGGCTGAAGCAATCGCTGCTTGGGGCTTGGACTACGTCGTTTTGACATCCGTTGACAGGGATGATATACCTGATGGTGGTTCTACTCACATAGCAGAGACCGTGAAACATCTCAAGGGGGAAATGAGAAAAATCATGGTCGAGGTGTTATCCCCTGATTTTAGAGGAAATTTTGATCATGTTGCCACTGTCGTGAGATCTGGATTAGACGTATTTGCACATAATATTGAAACTGTAGAAAGGTTAACTCGATTTGTCAGAGATCCAAGGGCTAAGTATCGGTAAGTTTGTATTTAATGAAACTTCGCATTCTTAAATGTATGCCTGAATTATTTTATACAACATTGTATTGTGTTACAATGGGCAGGCAAACCTTAGATGTGCTTCGACATGCTAAGTCAGTAAGACCTACCGTCGTAACAAAATCGTCTATCATGCTGGGTTTGGGAGAGACGGATGAGGAAGTTTTGCAAACAATGAAAGGTATTCTCGTATCTGTACAAAATATGTGTGGTGCTTTGATCTCCTCAACTTAAGTTACGATCAATCTAAGTTACTTTTATCTTCATTGAAACCATGTGGTTCATTTCCGTAGACTTACGTGACGCAGGAGTCGAATGTCTAACCCTGGGTCAATACATGCAGCCTACGAAACGGCACTTAAAAGTTGTGGAATACGTCACCCCAGAAAAATATTTCAAGTGGGAAAGGAAGGGGGAGGAATTGGGATTTTTGTATACCGCAAGCGGACCTCTCGTCAGGAGCTCGTATAAAGCGGGAGAATTCTTCATTAAGAACATCATCGAAAAAAGAAAGGACGAGTCGGCTATGGAACCTCCTACTTCCTGAGGTTTGTTTTGACACAACAGATTGGGGTACCCGTCGCAGTCAATACTGTGAGTTAACAACTTACGACGTACCTGGCGATACGATCTGAAGTGTGTAGACTTGGTCGTATGGTGACTGCGAAGTAAGAATCGTTCTACTTGGTGCTCATGTAGTCATAGATTATTACGAAAACGGTGGCATCGCAAAAAACAATAAATCATAATGAGGTCTATAAGCTCAAATGATCAGCGTATAAAAGCTGATTTATTGTTTCACACTTACTCATTACATACGCATCACTTTTTTCAAACTCGGCCATAGTGATTCATCTTTTAATACATAGAGCACAACACAAGATCGGAAACCTCACATTAACTAAATAACAAGAATAAGAAAGAGTAAAAAGATTTTCTTTGCTTCTACAGTCTTCAGAAAACGCACTTCCAGGCATAGTTAGTGTAGAAAGAAACAAAACTGAGAAAAGTCTTAGATCGAACTGGTTTAGAAACTGTATTACACCAATAATTTCAATCAGTTCTATCCCCGTGTGACTAGCATAATAATTCATTACATGACAGCACATACACTTAAAATGCACAATTGAAAATCGTCAACCAATCGAATTGCGCTCACACTTTTGCCCTTAGGAAAGTACAAAATCGTGAAATTGTATCATGGGTGACATACCCACCAATTTCGGCGTGCAACACTAGCTGTCTACAAGAGCCAACATACACAACTCATGGAAATGCTGAGGTAACATTTTCACGTTCGAATTGCAGTAAAATGGCAACCTGATCAATGTATGTAACCAACGCAATGGGAGAACCCCTTACAAACCTTCCCTTATATTTTCTATTGTCGTACCAACGGCTGAAGTATCCAGCGATCGAAAATTCGTCAACATTCTCAGCTTTTAAATAAAATCTAAATTTCTGCCCACTCCAAAATTCACCCCACTGATGTGCTACATCTGAACTATTGCCTTCAGTTAGTCTGACTAATTACACGTCTAACCCAAACGGTGATAGCTCCTAAACTACTCTATGGGTATCTTAGTCGAAATTTTGATGTAATTTTAAGAATCACCAAAATATAACAACCGGTCGGTCTATCAGTTAACAGGGGAATAATGCGTGGCTTTTTTACTTCACAGCAAGAGGCACTGACCTCGTTTTAGGTGTACACTTATGAGTCTAATGGAATGACTAAATGTTTTTGGTCAGCTACTAGAATACAAAGAACTACAATAACACCGGCTACTCTGAAACCTTCTACACGTGTAGCAACATAACCTAATTAATTGACTCTAAAATAGTATCAAACATTACAAATCAACTGATATAAACACCGTTCAATGAGGCGCAGAGCTGAACCTGCACTTCCCGGCGCAATTTCATACTAATAAAGATTCGTTGCAAAGAATAAGCTTGTACAGTTGAAATTGCGATATTGCTAGCTCAAGTTTCGCACGAAATGCACAGATTGAAGATACAGGTTTACCTTAGACGTGTGCTGAATTCATCTAGGACGACATAAACAACGAGGAGTAAAACAGCAAATTTTGAAGCACAATGGCAAAGAACTACGAGGTACTGATTTGCCCAATCGAGTAACAAATTCCTTGGTACACTATTCTTTTGTACTCAAGTACCTATCTACGGGAAATTAATCTCCTTATTCTTTACGTGCACGTCGTTTTCGTGGCGCATCCCCAGTTCCCGCTCCCTAGACAAAGATCATTTCAGTTAGTATTTCATTAATTGGATTGATTCAGATGAAAGTAACTTCAAAAAAATCAGAGCATACCGTATCTAATACTTCCTCAGCTGCATTAAGATCAATTATATTTTTAGAACCAGAGCCCTTCAAAGTTGCTGCTCGTGTAACACTTTTCTCCGTGTCACCGATGTCTTCAGCTTCAGCTTCCACCGAGCCATCATCTTCTGGATCACTTTCATCGTCGGAATCGAGCTTTTTAATTTCCAGCTCTTCCCTTGATGTGCTTACTTGAGTTTTACCTTGTCGGCGCGTTGCTTCAGAGGCAATTGTAGTCTTTGGACGCTTCCGCTCTTCCGCCACATCATCATCTTCAACGGTAGCGTCGGTCTTCTTGTGATCCTCTAACTGTTTTTTCTCCTGATACCCCAGGGATAATTAAACACGAATTATACAATTGCATATTATTATAACATATGAAGAGAAGTTCAAATACAAGGCACTAATGTAAAAGACTTATAGGGTACCTGGCTACAACAGAATGTGAATATAAGGACAAGGGGTAGTCCTATCAAAACTATGTATACTGCCCAAAGCCACGGGTGAGCGTTACTGTACTTGATAATGCGGCTGATATATCCCTCCTAAAATACGAAACGCGGTTTAATATACCTCAATGCACAGTTTCAACAAGTAGCCGAAGTATAAGATAATCGGAGCTGCACAGTAGACAAAATATGCCGACCATGCTCCAACGCGGTAATTCATTTTTCTCATTAGTTTTCCCCACCAGGTGTTCTACACACACTCATAAATGCAATTCGTTTATGTTCATTTTCATTTTTTTTGAAATTGGGCCTTAAAGATCTACTGCTTACCGAATCTCTATCAATGGCTAATTTCTTTTTGCCATATGTCTGGGCAGTCCAATCCTCCAAAATATTTTCATCGTCAGTGATTATAAAGTTGTCAAATAAGACAGCCTCAGTCATCGCCCACAGTTCCAGGCCAACAGCACTCTGTTAAAGTAAACATATTTGAAACATGTATTAGGGTTCGTCATTTAGTCCTTCCTAAGAGCAGTTAACTAAAATTGTTACGCGGCCTTACAATAGGTGTCATTTTGAATGGTTCTTTGTCTTCGAAGAAATTTGGATTAGGAATCTTCCTTGGTGTCCATTTTCCTTTGAAATTGGGATTTGGAATCATTGGTGGCTTCCATTTACCTATAGAAAGAAGTTATATAATAGTAAAGTTGTTCTGCGATTAGAATAAACTGTTAATGCGCGTTCTTTGCAAATGCACTCTACCCTTGAAAGCTGGATTTTCGATTAAGGGCGCCGACCAAGGACCACATCCTGGAGCAGCTTCACAATTAGGGTTGGGGATAAGTGGTGGTTCCCATGTTCCATCCATGGATTCATCCCAATCTTCAGGTTTAACAGCGGAGGTATCGACCACCATTTCCTAACATTCAGAATTTCATTTTATATAGTTAAGAAAATACACCAGACCAGAGGAAGTCCCACAGTGCTGACTAAATAAATGTTCTTACCGGTTCATCTTCTAACCATCCATCAGGTTTGACCGCACTTGGGTCGGCAATCTTGGCTGGCGCATCTTCATCCCAATCTTCAGGCTTTGACGCTGTGTTATCCGGAATTTTTTCTCTTTCATCCCAATCAGCAGGCTTACGATCATTGGGGTCCTCAATCTCTTCTGGCGGATTGATAGGTGGCGTCATATCACTCAATAAACTTCCACGATTCACTCTTACATCATCAACGTATACTTCGAACTTATTATCGGGAGTCTGCGGAAACACATGAAGGGCTTCGTGACTTTGACTCATGTCACTCGAAATTGCTGTAATAATCCAATTAGGGTTAAGTACTTACCAAAACAAGGCGATACAAATGGGGCTTCTTGTCCGAATAAGTTTCTTCCATTCGATTTGAAGGTCGCTTTGAATGCTTTTCTTCGAAGGTTCCATTAATGGGATTCTTATGTCTGAAGATAAAGTGCAGCTACAAGATAGAAGTAAACGTAAGTAAGTGAACATCTCTAATAAAATTCCATTTTTGCATCGTTTCTCCAAAGCATATATACCTTGATATCATTTCCGCACTTGTCCGGCCCGAACATAATAGTGTAGGGAGTTTTGTCATGGAAATTATTTAAATCAAGATCCTTCGAATGAGACAGCAGTTTAATATAGGCACCTCCACAGTCCATTCCGTTTTGGAAATTGACCTCATACTGAACGTACAAAGGCTTGGTATTGAAATCAAAGCGTCGGTCCAATTTAGCAGAGATGGCAGCATGCTTAGCTTTTGACCGCAAAATGAGTCCCCTGTCATTAGGGAAAATAACTCGCTCAGGCAGGTCAAAATCCCATTGGCCATCATATTTGAATACATTATCTTGATCCGCCTTATGAGCTCGCGAAATAATCCATCGCTTTCTCGCTGCATCAAAATCGTCAAAGTGCTCGGCAAAGTACACCGGACCAGAAGGAACAGGGGTCAAATATTCAACTTTAAACTCTGGTTCTACTACCTGCATAGAAACAAATCATTGCTTGATATCCTTTAATCTCATTGCTCCATACTAAAGAGAAACATATTCAAAAAGAGTCAACTTACATCTTCAATGGTTACTTCCGGATCTTTTTCCAAAGTTTCAGGTGCATCATCAAAATCCGCATCGTGTGAATACACGATAGACACGAAAGATAAAGCCAGTAAACCTATACACAAGAGCGATAATCCAGTCTTCCTCCCCATCCCCATCTTGCCTTGTCACGATCCTTAAGGATCACCTGTAGTTGCAATAATATGCTTTATGTTTAGCCTTCGTGAAATAATTCCG
This sequence comes from Sminthurides aquaticus, assembly GCA_906901655.1. Taxonomy (NCBI): domain Eukaryota; kingdom Metazoa; phylum Arthropoda; class Collembola; order Symphypleona; family Sminthurididae; genus Sminthurides; species Sminthurides aquaticus. The sequence continues at coordinate 5,275,569 of CAJQTT010000001.1, forward strand.
TCACACAATCACCAATTCTTCATTTCAAGTTCTAGGAACACTCAATTATTCTAACCCTCTCCAAAACCTTGCCGAATTTTCTCAAATATATTTACTGCTTATGAGAAGATAAACAAAGAATCGTTTCTATGACTTCGATACTCCCTTTAACACTACTACACTTGCTCTCCAACATGGGCTAGCCTTCACATTGTTAATGGCTATAGCTTGGGTGGGTCATATGGTCCATCGAGGCTGGTACACTCACAGCACAGCGCTGCGTGCCAAAGGGACCCTTTGCTATTAAATTGACCCGAGTAACCCAATAATAAATATAATTTTGAAATACTCGTAGCCTTCTAACAGGAAACAGCTGAAGGTTCTAAACATTCTTCCCATTTATATTACGAACAAAACACGAAGAAAGCTTTACAGAAACAAAGAAGATTTGCGGTTCATATAAGCGGTTATTTTACTTACCCTCTGATGATACAGAATTAAGAAATACGGTCACTGATGCAGTAGTAATATACGATGTAATATAAATATCGGTATTAAAATTTCACTGGAGTCGCCCAAAAGGAGCAAGCTTGAATTCAATGAAAATCCAAGCACGGTACCGACATGAGCCAAAGGAAACAATCCCACACCCGGCTCAATTATTTGATTTTAATGGATCCTCACATTCAATTGATTCCTTCTCACTTCCGGGCTTCAATTTATACGGTTGGTAAAACACTATGGCTATCCTTCCTAAAGATTACAATAGTTACAGGGAGCGCGGCGTGCAAATATTAACGTGTAGAATCCTCATATAAGCTCTTCCGAGCTTCACATACAAATCTAGAACTAGTAATAGTGAATAGTTTTAGAAGTTAAATTGAGATGATTTTGCCGAAATTCCGTCCGAGTCAAACCCATAACTTAATCTGAATGAATGATGATGTAGCACTACACTGAGGAAGCCGATAATATTATTCCTATGGTGTAGTCACGTCGAATCCGTCTCTATCCTTAAAGTTTTTAGTTTTGCCGGGATGTGTCCGCAGACAATTTAGGGTGTGACAAACAAGACAGTAAATAGTGTCAGTGCCGACATGCTATTCGTGTTCGACTCATAGTCCAACATATGGACGATCCCTGTATGCACTCCTGTTCAATTAGCTGTTCAAATATTTGAAGACAAGATTCGCCAATGACACCGAGTTGAAAAATACTTGGTCGTTTCCCATTGGCTCACTATTTCGCGGAGTTTTTTAGACTGTAATTTGAGGCGTTTTGATTTGAGAGAGAGATATCGCTATGCTTGTCACATGTCACGATTTTTGCACAACGGAGTTAGCACGCTGAAGTCGCGGTCGTTGACTGCTTCTAAACGGAAACATCGGTGATGTTAACGAAGATGTACAACGAACTAACGTTTAATGTAATCTCATGCAGAATCGTTCCATTCTAATTACGCATGCGCGGCAAATATTAGAATGTGTAAGTTGTGAGTTGTACAACGTTTAAAACAATCTAAGAAACTCAAAGCGTTGTCTTTTTTACGCTAGCTGCATTGCTTAATCTATATTTTTATGAACGACAACTGAAAAGTTAGGTATAAATGTAAACTCATTCTAGCAAAATTTAATTAGAGAAAAATAACACATGTACTGAAAATGTAGTTGCATCATCGAGCATTATCTGAACAAGTCTACGCATTATTCGCAGTATGAACATGAACAGAGACTAGTTATTTTTAGTTTTGAAAGTTACATGATTTGTATAAATCCTTTGATTTCCAAGCTTACAGTTACAGCCATGCTGGAAATCGGAGTTGGTTTTTCTAGAATTTTCTTTTGCGGTAAACGTAATTTCAGGACGGGCCGAAAAGCTTTTGATTGTTAGCAGCAATATATTGCAATATTTGCAAGCTTCCCCGTCTGCAATCGACACGTTAATAGCTTTTATGCCATGGCTTGCATCAGCACATTCCGTATATATAATGCTACCTAGGTCTTTCATGAGGCCGAATGCACTTGCTTAAAACTAACGGTTTCCGAATATGTATGATACCCCTTTGACCAATACTGCCAAATGGGTGCGCAGGATATTGGGCGTTAGCAGCACTACTGCCTGCACCTTTGGGATATGTTTGGTCTCCAATAGTTTTGCTCTCACTTTGCAAGTTGCTAAACGGTTGAACTGGGACGGGTACTTGGCTACAGCGTAAGTCAGTAATCATTTTTTGAATAGCTTCCAGTTGTTCCTTGTGACTGATTTCCTGTTGAAGTTCTTTCTCGGATTCTTGTACTTGTTTGCGGGATTCTGTTACTTGGTATTCTAAAGATTCGATTCTCTCCCTCAGCTTGTTTGTCTCAATGTTTCGTTTGATTATAATCTGTATGAGCTCGGATGTAGGTCGATCAAGCTTGAGCAAAGCTGCTTTGGTCGCAATTAAATCTTCTTCTACTTCTCTCTTCAACTCTCTTTCTCGAAAAAGGTCTTGTTTTAGTTCCGCAGAATAATTTTCAAGTTCCAGGACCCTGAAGTCGACAAAATTAACGCTTATACAATGAAGCCATGATTAATAATACATGCATAATCATAACTTAAACCCATGATATTTTACTTTCGTGCCAGGTGTAGGGCTTGCTCTAGTCTTCGTCTCGAATTCAGTGGAATGAAGGCTTCGTTTTCATACGATGCTAAAATCATGTCTGCCGCTTGATCCTCTGAAAGATTTTCAATTAATTATTTATGTTTACCAGCGCAGCGGTACAAGAAACGAGATATTTGCAACTTGAAATACACAAAGGCAGCTTTGATTTACGAACGTGGTTTTCATTTCCTAGTAACTAACCTGGAAGATTCGCTGATCTTACAATAACTTTATCAAGTTCCCTTTCCAACCTTTCGTAGCTCTCAAGTTTGCTGCTTTTGTCGTGTAGCTGCATCTTTAGGGTGGACAGAAGTTCACGCGTTGCATTCTGCTCATCTCTAAATTTTTCACGCAGCGCCTGCAAATAAATTAAAAGAGGGTTCACAAAGACTTCTAATCAATCATTTCCACTTAATGGATCACAATTTCATCTGTGAATTAGAATCAGATTTGTTGGAGGAATTTTATTTGGACGCCCTAGAAGATCTTATCCCACCTGTAAACGTTCTGAAAAGTCTTCCTTTGTCATGGCTTCCTTTCTCCATTTTTCTTCAGCTTCTGCCAATAGCAATGAACAACGTTCCAAGTGGTAATGCTTCTCTTTGACTTGGTACTCTAATTCTACGACTTTGTTGACATCAGATATATTAAGTTTTTTTAACCTGCAGTAATCCAAATTAATTACATGGTGTCAAGTGGGAAGAATACAGAGCTAAAGCTTCGTAGCTCAATTTGGACGCTAATCATTCAACGCTTACTCTAGCAATAAATCCTGGTATTTAAGGTCCAACTCCCGGTTAGCACATTTCAGTTCTGTGTTTTCCCGTTCCAATTTCGCTTTGTCTTCTCGCGTTGACACAAGCTCCCGGTACAAGTCCTCAAAGTCTTTCCTCCCTAAAGAATACAAAAACCAATAAATATTTGGTGCACGCTCTCAAAATTAAATTTGCTACTCCTATTATTCCTTTTAGTTTACCTTCAAAATACATGGCGTGGCGTGGCCCTTCTACAGCCAGTTACTTTTAGCACGCTGCTAACGTCCTTGAAGGATGGGAACCATGTTGCACATGGTAGGTTCCAACTCTATCGTTTGAACACTTATTTTAATTGACTTTCTCCTCATTTCCTTCCTAATGAAACTGTTATTGATAGCGTAATTTTAACAAAGATTTTAGTTGAGCACTTCCCCCGCTACTGCTATGAAGCTCTCCGTAGTAAAACTGTCTCACAACAATTTGTCGGTAACTACCTGATTTAATATCATCCGTCAGCCGTACTGCATGCATGAACTTATGCATGTACAACTTATTGAGCTATTTGATATTAACTCAACTACAGCACATGTCAAGAATGTATCTAGTTTTATGTATTAAAGGCGGGATCCATAACTGGTACTGTAGCTGTCATTCGAACAAACTCACTACTATTATGACTGTGAGCTCAATACATTACGACTACGAGACTAAACCCACCCCATCACAACGGAAATATGTTTTTGTTTACCTCCTTTTCACCTGGGTAAACCAGATGCCGGGAAAGTTGAGCAACGAGATGGGGGCGAACCCAAGAAGCATGCATAGAGAAAGCTCATCCCTGCCTCCAACACCCCCATCAGAATCGCACCTGGCAGGGACTGTAAAAACAGAAATGGGTTTAAGAGCTATTGTAGCCGGGTAGAAGCACCCGGGGGCAACGATATGGCCACATGGCAAGAAATTTTTTCGTATTCCAACGAGTTGTTAGAAGTCTCGACCCAGCTTACCTATGACATGAACTAAAAGTCTAGTGCAAGGTTCTAATCGTAATTGTAAATTGGCAAAATAGACTGAAAGGCACCTGAGGGTTGCCTCATCTCTTTCCATTCAGAAAGCGTGCCATTCTTGGAGATGGCAGAATACTCGAAGCGGATATGCGGAATACGCGGATACTGCATGACAAGATCAGAGATGATTTAAAGGGATGGTATCCATGACAACAGAGAAGTGCTCTAATCAAGCAAATATAGAACTGAAAAATGTTAAACGCTAGGACGGACGTTAAGCGGGATTGTAAAGGATTAAGTTCCATGTGTTTTGCATTAGAGAAGATTGTAATTGAGTACTTGGTATATGATGATACAGTAAAGACTAATTTGTTCCCACGGTTAGTTAGCCTGCATTGGGTTGCAGCTCGTTGCATGCATGCAATCCGGCCCTTGTGCCAGAAAAAGCAAAATAAACGTTTATTTTTCTCTTGGCAGGCTTTATTTCCTCTCTCTGTATCCTTAATGAGCATGAAGGAAAAGGTATTTTCTGAGACGGTGGTAAGAAGATCTAGATTGAATCTTCTTTTACGTGTTATTGGCATACGAAGGTAAAGAGGACTGACTGACAACATGGATTTAAGCGTATGGCAGAGCAGAGGGGCTCTCCTCAAAGTTGATTCATTGGAAGGCGTATCTGGCAAGAGGATATAAAGCTGCGTTCAGTCCCTGCCCTGGGAGATTGAGGTTCCCTTGTACAAATTCTTGATGAGAATCATATGCATTGTGTATAGTACGGGTGTTTTATGTAGTGTATATAAGGTTCTTGCTCATATTTTATTCCTCTCTCTCTCAACGGGGACTATTATAGCTTCACATCCCTTTAGATTGTATTGCTTACATACTACTTGTATAGACTTGATCTGCGTAAAAGAAATTTTATTAGATTTATACGTACTAGTCCATCACCTTTTATTTAAGCGAATAGGGCTGCTACAAATAGGAACATTACCGATATTGGATGCATAGATATATATACGAAGTAAAGGGAAGAGCGTGTTATGTGAAAACATAATCTTGTTGTTCAATAACATCGTATTTACTTCCCTTAATAATATTAACATGTAGTCTTTTTGAATACGCGGAGTTTGCGTTCCAGAAGAAAAAACCATTGGAGACGGAATCAATTTAAGTATCGTTGTGGTTTGTGGATTTAAAATCATGTGAATTCTAAATAATACCCTGTCTGGACTATCGAAGGTTCACTGTGTTTATACTTTGTGTTACATGTTTGTAAAATATATGTTCTGCAAGAGTTTAATGAGTTTCTTGGAGAGGCGTTAAACGATTCGGATTAGCCCTTCACCATCATCTCCAACCGCCTTCATCTCAAACTGCAATCATGAATAATTAGTCCAATCTGCAGGGATGTGAACTGTGAACTGAGTGGATGTAAGTATAAGATCGAGGAATTTCTAAAAAATTTAATCACTGTTTAGCTTTCAATCATCAGAGGAAGGAAAGGTCAAAGATAGACTTGGTGTATTAAGCTTGGTTTTGTCACACAGTTAGTGTTGAATTAGCCATATTTATTTCCGATCAATTATCTTCTATTTAAATGGAGTAATGTATTGTTGGATTTTGTAAAATGCACGAGAAATGGAAGGTTAGGCATTACATTGTTTTAAAATGATTCGCGTATAAAACTGGTAATATGAAGCGGTGTCATCGTAAATTACGTAGAATAGTCATAACTGTTCTACTAGGAATTGAGACAATAATAAATTATTTGTGCGAAACAATACCTTCAGTTGATAATCATCTGCGTTGGATTTGTGGAATTTAGTTACAATTATATGAGAAATATCTCGAGACGAGATCTTGCTCGTTTGAATATCAAAATAGGAAAAGAGTCTTTTAGTTCCATCAAAGTCGATAGTGTCACTGTGAATTAACTACAATTGTAACGTTGAATTTTAATGCTCTGACTGAAGGTTATTTTTTTTTTAGATTTGAGCTGAACGCATATTGGAGGATGGACGGCTGAAAATATGGAAAATGGAAATCGTGAATCCAAGTTTCAGATATGTAAGGGGTGAAGAGACGTTGCTGTGTCAGAATGGGGACCGGGCTCAAAACCGTTACCTAGCTATTTTATTCGAGTCACAAATAAGAAATACTGATTATTAGCACAATCAAGAAGGAAGAAGGACACAGGAGTTGTGTCCAGGATGTCGTCGAGTGGTAGGGTCAACAAGCCTTATGACTATCTGCTTAAGTTTCTTCTGGTTGGGGATAGTGATGTAGGAAAACAAGAAATATTAAACTCGTTTCAAGATGGATCCCATGAATCTCCATTTTGTTCGGGTTCAAGTAAGATATATTTAAAATATACTTATATTTGATTTTGAGATAGCTTCGGGAGATTGTCTAAAGTATGAAAATGATGATTTTGAATTTCTTTCTTCTATAGCCGGATATAAGACAAAAACAATTCTTTTAGATGGAAAAAAAGTCAAATTACAAGTTTGGGATACTTCCGGACAGGGGCGGTTTTGTACAATATTACGCTCCTATTCCCGGGGAGCTCAAGGCATCTTATTAGTTTATGATATTACAAATAAATGGAGCTTTGATGGTTTAGATCGCTGGCTGCAGGAAGTAGAAGAGGTATGTATTCTTTCTTTTTCTCAACAAAACTATGCTAAAACGCTAATCTGTATCAGTTGCAAATATTTCGGAGCGAGAAACTGAAACACTATTAACATGTGTGCACGGATTCATGTTTTTAAACCACTTTTTTCATTAGCATGCACCCGGCGTCCCAAAAGTTCTAATTGGAAACAGACTGCACCTGGAGTTTAAGCGTCAAGTCTCTGTGATTGAGGCTGAAGACTATGCAGCTAAGCATAAAATGGGTTTTTTTGAAGTCAGTCACCTTTGTAATTTTAACATCGATGAAAGTTTTGTCGAGCTGAGTCGAATGGCCTTGCAACGAAACGGCATGGAACGTCTTTGGCGGTCTAATAAAGGTAAAATATTGAGTGTTTTTGTGGTTGCAAATATATTTTACGAGAAAACGCGGAAGTCTATCTAATCTAAGGCGATCACGGGGAGTGCAACATTTTAAGTGCATGTATTTCCGTTTCATTTTCAGTGCTGCAGTTAAAAGAATTATCATGCCGTGTAATCGTTAATCATACAACCGTTTACGGTATTGACCAGTTGCCTTTACCCAACAATCTGAAGTCGTACTTAAAGTCTTATGCTATGACACGATACTCAACGCAATACCGAAGCCTACCGGCCAAGTTCCCGTCAAAGAAAATTAAATTTTTAACTCCTAACGATGCTGCGCAAAGCTCGTGCAGCGGTAAAAAATCTTGTACAGTGGTCTGACGCATGATCTGGTGTAGGTTAAGACTTTTCCACGATTTGTTAAATAATAATCTTAAGTAAACGAATTTAATGTGAGCACTATAAGCGAGTGCTTAATCTCGTATCTCGAATAATCTTAATGGTCACGTAACTTTGATGCTGCTATTTTTAACTGCGACAAACTTTTGTTGGTGAATATTCCATTAAATGTAGACAAGTGTGGCCGTCATGTTTCCAGAATCAACACATCGATAGTAGAATTTGATACGAACTGAACCCACGCAGAATTCGATGGCGTGCAATATGTAAAAATTAGGTATCCGGATCCGGTTTCAGTTTGAAAATACCGTCATTCTAACTGTGAGAAAGTGTAGTATGTGTTTAGAACACAAAGTGATTAAACTTTCAATACGAGTATTGAGTATATATACCAATATACCTTGTAATTGCAGCATAAGAAATCACTCATATTTTACAATATAATTATAATTTGTAAGCAAGTGATGACAAATATTTAGTCCAAGTACTTTCTCTGATTAACATCGCTAATCGCTAAACCTACTCTTTGAGTACTCGTTGTGGAAAGTATAGTGGGAGCTAAATCATTTCTAAGCCGTTATTCACATGAAAAAAAACTGACTGTTATGTAAATGAAACTAGAGGGACATGTGTCTTGTCGACCCGTCACTTGTTACAGTTCTGCCTTTAATTTCAGTATATTTTTATAGCTTCATCGTAATTACCTGTCATGGTATTCATTTTGTTATGTCTGCTTCTCGCGCTGAGATATTATCCACTTAATTTGTCTCTGGGCATAAGGGTATACAAATCCAAATGTATCCATTACATGTTAAGCTTATCGAATGAGTTACAGAGAAGCAAGAATTTGTGGACTTCCTTCACGCTTAAATGAAGGTGAAAGAATAAGGTGACGGTTCTTATTCGTTGTAAAACGACTTAGATTTTGCGTATGTGTGATTACCGAATATTCGGTTGTACAGAGAGACCTATAACCGAATTCCCATGGGGGCAGTAGTTTTCTTAATGCTCGGAAATAAGTGATCCTGTGCAAGGTTACGGAATTCTTGGCCTCCGAAGCTGACTCAAAATAGTTTAACTGCGCCTCTAAATCACCAAAATAAATAAAACAATAATGCGGTTCAAACTTCAGCTAACATGATTCAGGTTTTGAAGTTGATTGTATTCACTCGCGATATAGCAATTCAGGGAGTTAGTTCGAGGTTCTTTTTCCAAGCAAACTGCAGTGCGAATCATTGCAGTTACGCGAGTTTCAAAATAGAAGCACTGGTGCGCACACGTACAATGAACAGGGCTTTGGCAGGATTAGCAAGAAATTCAATCAACGCTAGAGAAGTTAGCGTACCGGTAACATTCGGCAATTTCATAGGAGTAGAAACTTTATTGAACATAGAAAAAACTTAAACTTTTGCCTCTATGATGTGCATCACGGATAACAGTCGCGATGACCAATGTAGACCAGATTATTCTTCAAAGAAAGACAAACTAGTCCAGTTCTGATGAATAGTGAGACAATGGAGGAGGAGAGTAGTTTCATAGTATAAAATCCGGTCTAATCTATTGGTTAGACTGGAGATCTCGTGCCTTGATAATGCCGTCATTTTCGCCTAAATTTCTTATCCCGTCCTTGTCAACCACTTTGACCATGAAAGTGGGCAAGTTGACGATGAATCGCTTGGATATTTCGGCAATACATTTCTTCAACAAGGCAAGTCCTTCTGCTTGAGACATGTCTTCACGGTAGTATGCATCCAATGTAGAAAGTGTGAAAAAACTTCCGTATCCATGGGCACAATACGGCAGCTCCACACAAGTTGCCAAATAATCCATGTAAAACAGATGATTTTTGTTGGTTGTCTTATCATGTCCCGCAAGTAACAAGTTACAGTTGTAAGGAGTCTAAATCATCATACAAAATGCGGATCAAAATCTAAATCACATGGTTCGGTGGAAGTGAGGGCTCATCAAGGAATTGTTTTAAAGGAGTATTGAGCAAAAATTACCCGACTACGCAAATACTCAGCCAGATTACGGCGAGTGAAATGAGCTGCAGCACTAGGAGAAAGCTCATAGCCATTTCTCATCTTGTACAATTGTACATTTTTAGCGATGTATTCAGAAAACTGAGCTGTATCTCCGGCCTCTCCGACGACACCCATTAAAAGCGAGTCCGACAACTTGACAAATTTATCTTCCTCTGAGAACAATACATGAAACTTTAATTATTAATCGATGTGTCATCCCATTTAGGTACGGAGCTTTAAAAAAAAGAATAATATAATGTTTTCGTAAACTATAAATCTTCTAACCATCGTTCATGACCACAATGGACCGTGCATCAGTTTGATCTGCGGCAATAATCACGAAGTCGCGGAACTTGATTCCCAGTAAGAACTCCATGTTGCTGTATCAAAATCTAAAGAAAAATTTCAAAATTTTATTTTCCCCCTTGAATTTAGCTTCAATTACCAAGGTTGTTAGCCGTAGGAAGCTTGCAATGTCAGCTTCGAGTTGGAATCACCTATACCTTGGCTTTCTTTGAGATACAATCAGATTTTAGTGGATTTTAAATTGATAATTTATGAGTTAATTTGTAAAAAATGCACTCACCGGTGTTACGAAATTCAAATTCAGATGATTCTTACAAAATATAGTCTGCTGAGGACGACCGGCAATTACTTCTGCAGTTTGACAAACGAATTGCTTCGAGGGCTCAATGTATTTTCGCAAACTCATAGTTTTTGAGTGTACCCGCAGTTGGCTTTGCCATAGAGTAGTCCTACAATTGCAGCGCGGGATATTAGAGATTTAGCAAGTGCACAATCACATTTTGTGGAATGCAATACGTTCTCATTTATGTTCGTCTAAGTTAAAACTTTTAACTAATCCACAGCTGATTCTGTGTAGGTTAGCAACCAACGATATGACTCATTATACTGCATATTATAATTTACTCCATTATTTACCTATCCTTTCTACTATTACCTATAAAACGTGGTCATATCTTTTATTGATGTATTGTTTACTTTTGTAGCGTTTCGAGATCGTTGGTAAAATTTACTCTTGGAAACAGAAGCTCTAGCAACAGGCGCAGGATGAAAATTAAACGGTACAAAAAGTTTCAACGAAACATGGGATTCTTCGTAAAAAATTTTGGCTTTCATCCTCCTTATCAGGTTTTAGTAGACGGGACTTTCGCGCACGCCGCTTTGGAGGTAAACAGACTATAAGTACGAGTACGCTCTACCACCTTTTTATATATCAGAAATCATAGCTTCAATCCTTCTGTGTTCTCAATTTTCAGAACAAAGTTAACATCAGAGAGCAGTTACCGAAATGCTTAAACGCTGGAGTAAAGCTTCTGACTTCCCCATGTGCTATGCGTGAAGCAGAGCATATAGGTGCCGTTCTTTCAGGTGCTTTGAAAATTCTGCGGTCCTTTCCCATTCATAAATGTGGACATGAAGATAAAAGTAATGTCAACGCATCCAAATGTCTAAAGTCTATGGTGCGCCCTAGTAATTCCAGTCGCTATGTAATCGCAACTCAAGATGGAACTCTCCGAGAAGCACTACGTAACATTCCTGGAGTACCTCTTTTATATTTACACGGGAACGCTCCCACTCTTGAGGCGCCATCCGAAGCCAGCCAAACAACTGCTACGGAATCCATAGCCAAAAAAACTGACGTGCAAGGATACCAAAAAGAAATACTGGACGAGATGAAAAAGAAATCCGATATCGAAATCGCGGACACGTATTCGAAACACGGACACAAAACTATTCGAAAAGGTACAATGAAACGGAAGCGTTCCGGGCCGAATCCACTATCATGTAAAAAAGCCAAGAAGAACAATACTACTTCCTTAACAAGTGCGTCCGAATCGAAAGAGCAGCCTAAGAAGAAAAGAAAAAGGCCTAAACTGAACGTGCCGAAACACGTCAAAGAGGTTCTCACTACTACTACTACTACTACTACATAGTTAATCAGTTACCCTTTCTGTTAAGTTCTTACCAGAATTCATTTGGAAGATTTTTCAATTAGGCTTGTAAATTCCTCATTATATTTTATCTTAGCTTTTCGAGAAGCATCTATCTAAAGGAGCATCTGCTTTCAATAAAATGTCAATGTTATCATATCGTAATGATATCCATGAATGATGACATCATTTATTTGCTTCTTGTTTTTCCACTTCGATACTTTTTACACTGGCTATCATGGAAACAATTTGCACCCTTGCTGTGGGGCTGAAGCTCTCAGCAAAAACTTATTGTACGTACTCTTCGAGTTCACAACAAAGTTCATTTATCTGCAGTGAATGTGCATGTGAGTTTTGTTCATCATTGTATCACGTTCATCATCAAGTCACTATGCAGCTGTTCCTTTTTTGCCACATAATTGTGATTCTAGTCGAAGGAAATCATTGAACTTGTCCTTTGATTCTTCTCTGTTGACCGAAGGAACGTGTGCTTCTTCAAAAGAAAGTATAAGTTCACCCTCAGGGTTTGGTCGCACTTGGAAAAAGCTACCCTCTTGAAGGAAACAGTGAAAGCATACTCTGTTCCAAAACTTTAGTCCTCTAGAACTCCCAGCCACCCGAGCCGTGAACAATGCGAAAAGAAGCGCTCCAAGTCCTTGTACTTCTCTTACTGGGTTTGGGAGACGCACATGATCCAGAATCTATTAAATTACCCACAACGACATTTGATCCGTCATTTTTGGAAGATGAAGCCACTACCACCGCTCCAACTCCTCAGTTAAACCGACCGCACATCATCATAGTGATTGCTGACGACCTGGTAAGCTGTATTTGAGTAAGTTGTATAAAATGCGTCTGCCAGAATCACTCAAGATGTTTCCTCTTACTATGTTTACTTACGTTGTTGTCTAGGGCTTCAACGATGTCGGATTCCACGGTTCCCCGCAAATTCCTACCCCGAATTTGGATGCACTTGCTTTCTCCGGTATCATCTTGAACAACTACTACGTTTCTCCTATATGCACGCCCTCTAGGAGTGCCTTATTCACTGGAAAACATCCAATCCACACAGGTGTGTTCAATAACGTTCTCTAGTGGAAAAGGTTATCTCCATAAATTAACTCCAGTAATTTATTTTCTATTTTAGGAATGCAGCAGAATGTCATTTATGGGACTACCCCATACGGCGTGCCATTGACGGAGAAACTGCTACCAGAGTATCTAAAACAGCTTAACTACTCGACTCACCTGGTGGGAAAATGGCACCTGGGACATTTTCGGAAAACGTACACGCCAACATTTCGTGGATTCGACACCCACTTTGGTCACTGGACAGGTCACAAAGATTATTACGACAATATGGCAGAGGAAAGTGGAGTAAGTAACTTTTCTCAGGAGTTAAGTTTTGAGCTATATTGAAGGAATTTCTCGTACATTATCTCCTTTGTTTGTACGTTGATCAAAGGACCGCATCGCAAACAAATGCCTACCAGGATCTGTTTTTTACTTCTAGCGCAGCCCGAATCATGGGGCTACGATCATCGAAGAGGACTGGAGGTTTCATTTGACCACTGGGGAGATTACACAACGGATGTATACACTGATGAAGCTATAAAAATAATTGAAACACATTCTGAAATGAAGAAAAACTTTGGCTCCAGATCTGAAGAGGAAGGGGTAGGAGGGCAAGGGAGGTTTATGAATCCTTTATTCCTGGTAGTGTCACACACTGCCGTACATTCAGCGAATCCTTACAAATTGTTACAAGCGCCAGCCAGCGAGGTCAGAAAATTCGCCCATATCCAAGATCCTGCTCGAAGAACCTACGCGGGTATTTTTGTTTAATGTTTCCTCGTGGGTCAGCCTTTTTGTAAATTATTACCGCTGTTTAGTATCTAAACATATTTTTTAGCAATGGTGTCCAAGCTAGACGAGTCGGTGGGGAAAATAGTAGAAGCTCTGTCGAGTAACGATTTGCTGCAAAATTCAATCATCCTGTTTACCACTGACAATGGCGGACCGGCCGCAGGGTTTAACGGAAACGCGGCATCCAACTGGCCTCTTCGTGGAGTAAGCCACGTACTAAATTATTAACGCTTGTCAAGCGACGACCAGTCTATTTTTCTCCAATAGTTAAAGTTATTGCTGCAAATGCATCCAGGTAAAAAACACTCTGTATGAAGGCGGTGTTAAAGGCGCAGCATTTGTATGGAGTCCCCTGCTACAGGCCGCCAAGGGTCAAGTCTCCAACCAACTCATGCACATTCAAGACTGGCTTCCGACACTGATTTGTGGAGCGCTGAACCAACCTGATTTGATAATCAATGAAAACAGTACAGGGTTGATTGGAATTAATTTGTGGGAAGGGTTAAAGGACCCAAGTTCTCCATCTCCCCGAACAGAACTTCTGCATAACATTGATGACGTTTACGGGAATGAGGGTGTGAGGAGTGACAAATGGAAGCTCGTACACGGTAAAAACAAATTTTACGATTTATTCAGTTAATGAAAGTTTTTGAAGCTGAGGAGTAACAGCTTCATGTGTACATATTTCATAATGCAGGGACGACCTATGGGGGAAAATGGGACTTTTGGTTCGGACCCTCAGGATTCGAGCCTAACGGAACTCGAGTAACTCTTACGCGGAAGAACCCTCAGGAAATGAAGCCTGTCGGAATCAGAAACCAAAGCCAGACTAGGAGCTACTACCATCAGCTTAAGTCTTCGTTAGTTGGACTTTCCTTGACCGAGTCCGGGTTTTCAATCCCATCGTCATCCCATCTTGAAAATTTGCAGAACGAGGCGCAAATCTCTTGCGGAGCAGTACACCACAGGAATCAAAATTGTAATTTAGTGTCAGGAGAATACTGCTTGTTTGATCTAAGCAAAGACCCGTGTGAATACGCTAACGTCGCGCAGGAATACCCATTGGTTGTCGAAGAGCTAAAGTCTTTGCTGCTGCGTTATAAAGCATCTTCAGTTCTTCCTGGGAATAAGCCAAAAAGGATGGATGGGCTACCAATGTTTTGGAATTACACATGGACTAACTGGATGGACAGCGTTAGCCCATGTGACTAAACGGTATGAGAAAGTACTTCTTCGGCCTTGGCTAAGGCTATATTTTAAAGCAGTTTAAAGTTATTTCAACTACTTAGATATACATACACGTAGTCAAGAACACTTGCCCTATGGTTATATAAATATATAATCGATAGTAGAGTTTCACCATGTGTCTGCACCGACTTTAATAAAGCAATTTGTTTTTGAAACTGAACATGACTTGTGGTGTGAGTTTAAAGTATGGTTTGCTATACACCATGAACTTTGACGCTGAAGATAATTTCATACCAGTAATTTAAATACATTTCTGTTTTAAACCAAGATGAGTACCTGTATACAATTACGATACGATGTATAATCGATTCAGCTTAAAGAATAAATCTTCGAGCAAATGTTTCCATGGCGTCACAGACAAAATTTGTTCAAACAACAGCATTGGAGTTGATTATCATTATCATTATGATTAATCCTGACAGAATCATTCCATCCGTCAATGTATTTACAAAGTACAAACGTTTATACCGTAATGATAACCACGTCTGACGGGCCACTCCCTGCACTCCGGTATACAGTGAAACCTCGATACAGCGTAACGTCAGGGGACGAGGAAAAAATTCGTTATAAACAGGTATACGCTATATGGAAATAAAATAACATTAGGACCATTAAAGCTGGGGATTGCATTCTACTCTACTAGGTTGTATCGGGGTTTCCGCTGTATGGGGTTATGCTAGACAGGAGTTTTACTGTATATTACCACCCGCCTCGTAAGAAACCCATAAAACGCCGTTACGGCGTGATCCGAAACGAACATTTTCAAAAGCTTACATCACCGATGGATTCATCACAAATAAATTAAGTGCCTCTGAATATTATGAATTATTTCTAGCAAAACAAAGTACTACTTTTCATCTGTAAGACCACCAATAGTTAAACTTGTGAAGCATTGCGCATTCAAAACCCTTATATGTTACGAAGAAATCTCCCCGGTTGAACATACTTAAAGATGCATGTTCCCGAAGGAATTTTACACCCAAGACCAGCTTGTATTGATAAGTTATACTAGCATAAACACCAAAGCTTCCTTAATTATATTTATGTTTTCTAGTCTCCTCTTGCCTTTCTTGAGAGCAATCTTCAAAGATGTCCTTCATATTCAAATTCATCGAATATGTGTACTTGGTCATCACACGAATCGTAATTACGAGGACGCTATGGACAAGGAAGTGGATGAGACCCTTAACCTTAGTTGATCCTTTGTACAGTACACGGACTTAATTTGGAAGCAATTCCTTCCCATTTAAAACTGATTCGTACACCACAGTAGTGGCTTCATTAACCTTAATCCATAGTATATTATCGGACAGTAAGACTTGAACATCAGGAGTTCAATAAACAAACTTATTTCAGTTTTTCATTTACATCGAGGTTTTAAAGTCGAATTAAGAATCATAAAATTTGGTTACAATTTATGCTACTTTCTAGAATCTTCAAGAGCTCAGCCCATAAAATGATAAATCTAGGAACGAATCCTTGCAACAACGGATGACCAAGAGCAGCTTCGGTTTGTACGCCAGTTAAAATTTCATTGCCTTTTGTAGTCCGTGTATACAATAGGTGTTTTAAGTTTTCATTTTAGTGAAATCTTGGGACATGTTTGAGCAACGAAGGCATATTTTCTGCTGAACCTCATCGCCAGATTTATGGTTCACCTCCTAAGCTACTGTTTAGAAGTGGATTTTATTTTTTCGTGAATTACTTTGGTAGTATGCAATATTTTTACACTAGATGATTGATACCCTAGTGAATCCCGGAAGATTCACGATCATCATACGTCGTTCTGTATTACGAGTCAGATGCGTGTTTCACACAATTGATTAGCATTCGATTTCGTGAAGTATACAGACCAGAAACGTTTTTACCGGGGTAATAGCACGCGACTCATTATTTACGCGTAATTACGAAATACCGCCGTTATTCTTTAAAGAGCATACATAACGATACATTAAGACGGACCTGACAGAAATTCACTATCTTAACGGCTACCACCATTAGCGTGACCTGCTGGACTGCTTATTGACGACTTGAATTTAAATACTTGGTGTTCGGTAATGGGCATGGCACGAGCACATCGAATGCTGTTGCGATAAATGAGAAAAGCATATCTACGTGGATACGTTGAATGATCAGTCAAATTTCCAAAGTAAGAAAGTCTACGATAAGAACACAGAAAGGTTTCAGCGAGAACTTATCTTTGCTACATAAATATGCATGTGCAGGAAAATTAATTGCAGTATCAGTACAAATTATGTGTCAGTAAAGACTTTAAACAGACTTGGCAATAGGTGTACACATTTATAAGATCACAGAAACTGATGTACACAATCGCTGTTTGTGCTATGACATAACGGATGGTAATTGTAGAAAAAGAAAATTTATAGCAACTACCGAGCTGCTATGCACACAAAAAGAAATTAGGGAGGGTTTACAAGTCATTACGACGAACATAACGAGTTCGGGAATTTTCAAAATGTCAGCAGTACAGTATCCAAGAAAAATAGTACTCAATCTTCCCACATGCTGGGAATTTTCGTTTGTTTTCACGATGAGCAAAACATGATTGATAAAAGCATAAGAGAAAAATCTTGGTCAAAAAATTCTATAAGCGTACTGAAGCGGTGAGACGCACAATAAATTTGCATAGTATACTTACACGAGAGCATACTTTGGTACAGAAAGATAGCATTTGCATCTGCTAGCAAACAACTGTGAAATCACTACTTTAGAGTAAATATACCGTAGTACGAACTTGATCGCAACACGATAATCTTAAATTTTTATCTGAGTCAAGCAGTAGACGTGCAGAGGCAATTACTTTAGTATTTCTCCTCTAAATATTAACGTGCCTGGCAATCCAGCTTGAGTTTTACTTATTCAGGAGCGGGTCCAATACATTATAAATTATGAGCTTTGACCGGTTTCGACAGTAAAACTATAACGGATAGGCAACGCGCACAGCACTCGCTGGCACCAATAGTCCGTAACGTTTTACTGATTTAGTTCGAGAGACCTAAGATATAAATTAGTGGCAAAGATGATTCGCTTACTGATTTTTGGATATTCTTGAAGCATTACATCACAAAACCCATGCGGTTAAATACGAAGTTAAACGTTGCGCACCGTCACATTAACGAATTAATGCTAAACAAGATTTATCTAAATTCGTAAATTTGGATACTTTTCTCAGGTATATGATGAAGTTTTAGAGATTGGAACCTGTAATTAAATAAATCAAGCATTTAATATACTATTGCTGTTTGCTAAATGCTAATTGCTTAAAATTTTCAGTTTTACAATATCCTTACCATTCGGAACTTCTGTGATAATAATAGCCTTCTATCGAAGCTTCGGACTTAGTAAAACAAATGTAGTAAAATCCAGCGAAAGATGCACCAGATATATCTTTGATAGTATGATCCGGCACTAGAAAATGTTCTTTCCACCGCATGAAAACATAATCGGTTTTGCGCAAAGCTTCGTAATCGTAACTATCCGAGTTGAAAGTTTTTGCGTATTGATGAAAAGCGGTGAATTTGCACCAGTGTTTTTTATCTACTTCTTCATCTGCGTCCCATTTACGAGTTAAAAATGGATTTTTCCGACTGATTATTTCTCCGTCGAAGAATGTGGTTAAAGTTGGATATTCGTCAGTTAATCCTTTAATTTTAAGATATCCACAAAGGTATCCATTTTCTTCATCAACATACTGAAAGCAAAGATAGTTAAGTAAGTGATTCAGCCGATGACACTACTGTTGTATGTCGAAATCAAAACCAACAATCACCTGCAAGACGACTTCAACGTCATAGCAATTTCCCTTGGACTTTTGATGTCCCTGGAACCGGGATCCGTTATACAATAGTGACGGTGTTACTCCAGGCTGTTTGGAGTTGGCCGGAGGAGGAGGCGTTATATCAACTTTCACAGGCATTTCTGCCTTTGTAAGTTGATTAACGGAAGTACGTTTGCTCGGCACGGTGGCTGCGCTATCCGTTTCAACTGATTAATCAATTCTTCCGCCCGCTTGACGGCTGTTAAAAAATCAAGAAACCACTCTGTCAGTTAAACATTCTACTTGCTCAAAACTTCTGGCGCTTTATCCCATCAATACTGTGTAACAACTTGGAATAATCCAGGAATGTCCTTGATATGGTAATAAGACAAAATTAACATCTTAATTAGTGACTACAGTACAACAACAGCCAGCAAGCCTGCTTTTGATATTACGAATCTTTCAAACTTCGCGAACCCTACAATGGTTTTTCGGATGTTCATGCTATTATATAAGATTCTGGCTGACCAAACTCACTTCTTGCGTTTCTCCTAGTATATCCACAGACTGGCGTCTGGAACAATCTTTACTTAATTCATACGATTAATGACACTGCTAGAATTAGATTAGATTATAAAATCCTATTTGTAGTTATGAGCGGGATAAATCGTGACCCAACAAGAATATAAAATCACAAGACCCTAGACAACCTGTCGCTGGATTAAAAGTAAAACATTCGAGTTACTGTACTGATCAAGTTACCGGATAATTTAAAAGAGTACCTTTACAGAGAGCGAAATGGAGGGATCGGATACTCCAGATTAAGTCTCATATACCTGAATGCTTTTTAGCTAAAAACAGCGTATGTCTTATCCCTCTAAAAATGACAGCGAGCCACACTGATAGTTGCCCTTAGACTAATTCTAATGTAACAAACGATGTACATATACCACATCCACAATTGCAAATACACTTCCACTCACAGAGCAAAACGCAAGTCATATACATAATCAGGAAATCGCTGGAACTGAACTAACAGGGTAAAGTCAGTTGAGTAAAGGAATCAGCCCAGGCTACTACCAACTACAACTTGACAGCTGATCCTCTACTACCTGAGTGTCTTAAAGTTTGGAAATCCCAGCCTCAGTTATCATTGAAATAAATACAGATGAAATTTTTAGTTTACAAGCCATGATAAAATACTTAGCACAAAATTTCCCTACCAGATTTCAATTAGCTACCTGCTCCAGATACATACAACAAGATACAACGCAAGATTCCCGGTATATTTGAATTAGCAAGACATATAAAATAGCGTGTAGTCATTTACACAAGCCGCATAGCTACGTGTAATGTTGATTCCAAAATAATGTAGTGTCGTACTTGTTGACCCTGTGCATCCATCCTACCGCCACCGCAAACAGAATTCAGTAATATGTTAGCGAGAAGATTTGTTACTTATATAATTAACTTTCACAGCTCTTTACAAAAAACAAATCATTTTCAGACCGGCTGGCAAAAAAGACACTATGGTGCTATGGCATGGGCAGGGATCGGCGAGTGGCTTGACTGATTTGAGGATTGCAAAAGGAAGAAGGGATGATGAAGAGAGGACGGTTGACTACGAGTTCAAAGAACTATAAAATCTTTCCTTCACTTGATCTATTTAGGTCATGGATGATTGTTGAACAAGTCTGCTGTGATATTCCATATGTAGAGATCCCATTTGCCATGTCCTCTTTCAAGCAAGCAGTGACCAGACAGATAAAATGCATGACCAAGTCCAACATCCTACTTGTATATAATTCCCTTAAAAGCTGAATCAGAGCTGCATCACTACCAATTACAAACTACGATCTTGCTTAGAATAATCCCTCCTTCCACAGTCTAACCTTCAATTACTATGTTGTACTTGACCACTCCTACGTCAACGTAATGACTGGACTGTAGAAAGACAGCCTCTTCTTTTTATTTTCATCATCCTCTTTCAATATTCGCAATGAGCTACTCGGATTCACACATTTCAGCTTCCATTTTCATCCAGAATTAGAAATAATCCACGGCTGTTTATACTCTCCCACTCAACTTGCGTCAGTTTAAGTAGCGCAAACTTTCAACCCCACCACCCCAACTTCGTCCGTCTCTTCGCAAATGTAAGCCTAGGAAGGTATACAATTTTGACCTATTTCATTAAGCATACCTTCAATTCTCTCCTGCAATCTGTCAAGATAAAATTAATCGAAATCAATATTATCATATTTTCCACCCGTCTCCACTTTGGATGCAATACTTCCATGTCTCACCCCAGTATTTAATCGTAAGTAAACCCTCAGCTTACTAATAAAACTATAAAGAATTAAAAATTCCTCTATACGCTATAAAAACTTACGTCAAGGAGGAAGATGGAATTTTACAAGGGGTCCCTCCGCGCACAAGTCACTTGTTTTGGCTTCAATAATCACGATTTCACAGTTTGGGAAAAGAATTGAATTTAAACAATCTTGGTTAAAGCATAATCTATAACGTATCCAGCACGTAGAAGACTAGGAGAAAAGAGATTAATCCCGGATATAAGAAAAACAATAAAATTCCACAATTTAATTTCATCCACTGCACATTATCGTCAATCGTGAGGATGAACCCTGATAAAAGCAAACGCAAGCAGGAGGAATGAATCCTGAAACGGCAGATTGCCAGAATGAGGAGCAACTGTGTAATATTAATGCAGAATGCAAAGAAGCGTGTGTATATGACTTGCTCCGTCCACAATTCAGAATGAAATGGAATTCACGCGACGAAGCCTCTCTTTCCTGTACTGCTTCAGCTCACGAAGCAAGCTTAAAACTCCTTCCCCATCATTTAACATACACGTCCAACCTGTGTGCTACTTTGCTATTTGCTTGCTTAGTGATTATTATGTGCTTCTCTCTCAATTCTGAAAGGCGGGTGTAGATATGGCACTCATTCCGTTTGCAAAATTCATGCAGTACATGATGCCCCCTTAATTCTGTTGCGTATGGGATTCCTTCGCACAATGCAACTCACTATTTGGATACACTTGCTGGGAATCAGCCTACGCTTAATACTCCTAAAACGCTTCGTCTTCTTCGTGTATTTCTTCAAGCGGCGCCTTAACTCTCCGTAACATGTTTTTTTACGTTTCATCTTTTGTCTGTATTTATACGAAGCACGTCCCTTCTCTGTTCCGTCATGTATGTTGCTTCAAAGGATTTTATTTTGGCAACTTTCCCCGCAGGCTCTCTGAAGACGGCTTTTCTCTGCTCAGTTTGAGTACGTGAATAAGTGGACATGCCAGGCATTAGGCATGGGCCTAGGAAGCGAGTGGGGAAGAAGGAGCGGAGTTTTATCAAAACACGAATCTTTCAAACTTTTCCATTAGTTTTTCCTGTTTCTTAAATAAATCTCTAAAGGTGAGTTAAGCTTATAGCTCTTCTCGAAAAAAAACTGTTATTAAAGCTGCCTCCGCTGACACTACTGCTGTACTGATAATCATGGCGACCGGTGACGTGCGCTTGTGGTGACAGCCAACGTTTATGTTCCTGATAAATCTTGGATTAATCATGTCATGGATACTCATACGCACTCGTTGCTGATATTAGATGATATTTGCTTCCTTGGGAATGTATTCCTGGTCATAAAACCAGAAAAAAACGAATTATGGCACAAAGTCAAAGAGTTCTTTACTTATTTCGTATGAATGATGACTGGTGCAGGCTGAGGTGAGACGTTCGTTTTCGTGACGCAATTATCATTTATTCTGTTGTTCGATTAAACTTTGGAACACAATCGAAGAATTCAGTTATAGAAAAAGCTTGAAAAGATTCAAACAATAATTAAATATCTAACTTACCATGAGGATCGGTTCAATAGCCCGTTAATGTTTCATTCAGGGAATACGTAAGTGTACACTACTGCTCCTTTTAATAGCAAGTAAATCTACATTCGACGGCGTTTCGAGAATTGAAAATTAAATCGCTTTCGTACAGAATAAACACGGATACTAAAGACAGTAATTGTGTGACAATTGCATTGGGCTGGAGGGAAAAATAAAACATTAGGATTAGAGGAAACCGCCGTTTGGCCTGAGTTTGGACATGATGCCAAAGTTTGCGAGACAGGATAGTTCAAATACAAATGTCGTGTATGATACTATTAGTTTGTTGATCGAGGATTTCTATTTTCTTAACTTATTGACTCCAAGAGGCACCTCCTAAGTAACATTATATTGTACTCAAAAACAAGGACGTATAACTTATATGACTACATTGGAATTGGTACTGGGCAAAATAGTGTTGAGCCCTGCGATGAGACATACAGAATCATACATATAGTTTAACAAACATCGTGGACATTAATAAGTAGTCATACCTTGGTAGAATACGTGATGCTTTTAGGATTATGCAAAAGAGAGAACTGAGTATCAAAAACTAGAACTATATATACCCTTGTGCAAAACAATTTACGAAGTATCCGTAAATTAACTAGGTATCATTGCCTCCGGTTTGGTAATTGCGATATACTAACACTCGTGAAAATAATAACTTCACACGAGTCCGTCATATGAATAAATTAAAGTACGTGTTATTTAAACTATACGACTTACACAATTACTACACGTAGCTGCTGGCCTCTTATTTGACTGTCCAATCCAAAAGGGATAAAGTTGTTATCACACAAAATGTAATTCAATCATTGGTTAGGTTCACTTGGCTGTAAATACCAGTTAGGTTACTGAAAAGTTAGTCTGAAGAAACTCGGCACACAAAATTAAGGCTAGCAAATATCTCGTAAGATTTATGTACACATTAGGATACAGTTACACAACCTTGATGTCATAGCGGATGCCATGAATAGGAAAAAAATCCACTTATTTGTAAATTAGTGGGCACGTCAAAAAAAACTATACGTAGTACTAGCTGGAAGAAGGCTGGATTTAAGTCTTCTCACGAAATCATATAAATAATGGTCTAAGACAAACCCGGCATTAGCTGGATTTGCTAATTCAGTAAGCGTACATTTGTGTCAACGAGGCTATAAAATGCTGAGACTGAGAAAACTGAGCTGTGTTTACATTCAGTATCTTTCGAAATGCAGATCAATGCGTAAGCGTCATCTCTCCATGAACACGGAATCGGTAAATACAAGTGGATCTGATGTTTCCATGATTGGATAACACCCGCAACTCCACTATCGGATACGCAGTCTTTGTAAAATTCTGAAAAAACATATAACATCAGACATGTGTTTTGATTCTATAACGACCCCAAAATAAGTACGCATCAAACTTTTTACACTGAACAGTTTCTAATACACTTACCTGAACTTTAAAATACTGGAGAGGTTCGTTATTATCCTCGTACTCATACGATCCGTAGTTCCAGATTGAATCAATGTCGTGCTCAGTCATTATACCCTGGTAAATTGAATGACGAAAGTTAAATGGTTGTATATCACAAAAGAATTACGACTTTAGCGAAGCGATATCAAAAGATCGGACATACCACAACTTCGAATCTTCTTGGAGCAGTATCTATTTTACCGTACGGCGAGATTGATTTTGGAATATGTTCAAGGGTAAAGCCACTAATAACGGTTGGAGAGATCAACTGAATAACAACTTCTGCTGTTGCTCCGTCTACAGCCCAGCAATCTCCTGGTACAACACCAGGCTGAAAAAAGATAAAATTGTTAAATATGAAATCCGCCCGAATAGTTGTGCAATGATTTTCATTAACTAAATTTTATTTTTATAACTTACCTGAATGATAGATCTTGGCGAATTGCTGTAGGACCACAGCCGCCATCCCCATAAAGTGAGAACACTATTTTTGCTTCTGGAGCTTTTTGTGCACCTTGTGCTCAAGATCGAACCACCGGCAGGCTCTAAGGCAACGTCGGGTAACCCTGTCTTGTCAGCATCGTATTTTGCAATAGCAGCTCGGATCATTTTCTCGATATCAGTGCAGCCCACAGATTTATCGGACACCACTACCCCCGCTGACACTGTATCTTCACAATCCTTAGTTTTCTCGCTAATTATCTTATGCACATTCTCCATAATAGTAGGCAGAATAATTGGCAGTAAAGCTGCAGACAAAATTTTAGGATCTGCATCACGTGAATGTGCTGGAGGTATTGCGGATTTGGATGCCATGTCGTCCAGACGTACCCTGAATCCCGTTGAATCTTGCACGTGGTGCTCCTCAAGTCGAGTAACTTCGTCTTCAAGCTTAAGTTCCCAGTTCTGAACCGCTAAATTTAGTTGTGCTACCAACTTGGAATACTGGTCGTTAAAGCCTTTTTCCATTGATTCAACCTTAGACTCAAGCTTTATAAGCAGAGGCTTAAGATCTGATTGGTTTTGATCGGAGGCTGCATGCTGTGCGTGTTCTCGGACATCCTTCATGGCTTGATCTAAAGTTTCTATTCTCTGAAGCATTTCATGTTCCAGCTTCCAGTTACTATTACTATCCTTCAATTCGTCGATAATTCTCCGATTTGCATGAACAGCTTCAGCTAGCACATCAATTTTGCTCATCAGTTGTTGGTACTTCTCATTGTCGTTCTGAGCTTCAAATTCAATCTTCTTTTGTACGGAGTCACGAACCTCTTGAACAGTGCTTTCCAAGTCAAGAATTTTGATATTAATGCTGGAGTATCGGTCGTGATCATTTTGTGTAGCTTGGAAATTTACATTAAAGCTGTCCATTCTTTCCTCCAATTTTCCGATTCGTGCTAACAGCATAGCAGAATCTGACGAGCAATCTCTACAATTTCCAGGGACTGATGCGGACGGATGCACATCGAAAAAGCTAATATTTGAGAATCCTGCCACTAAACTTCCCCATCCACTGGACACTAGTGATAAACTATACAATAGTAGTCCCACAGGATACCAAAGTATTTCCATAGTTAACCGAAGTAATGCTGCTGGATACGTAAGTATTCCTATAGTAGTATCTCGAAGTAGTTCGGCTGGGTATTTTAAAGATTCCAGCGGATACCAAATTAGTGGCCACCAGTTCCAAAGGCACCAACCTGTGTTATCCAAAGAAAATTAGAATTAGAATCTAGACTCTTAAGATACATAAATGATACTCTACGAATGCGCGTGAAACTTTACCAGTCAAAAGTATTAGAATCAGCCAGAAAAGTTTTTTCCAGGTCCGATCATTCCAGTCTCCTTCCCGATGCAATAACCATTTTTCACAAACGAATAAGTTCATTAAAACATAGTGCACTAAGTTCGTTACAGAGGTACAGGCCCGTTTGAAATACATCCCAACGTAGTCCCACCCGGCTTCACCATAACCATAATAAGACGCAGAATGAATACCGGAACCAGTTCGGACATAGCTGCTATTCAAGCTGCTGCCATTAGTACCCGACAGTACTTCCAACCCATCCGATTTGCGATGGTACCCATTCATTTCGACAGAACTGTTATTTAAGACACTTGTTTCACTTTCCACAGATCCGATAACGTGTCTTCTACTTTTAGCAACCGATGTCGTCGTCACTGTATTCCTTCCATCCATTCGCTCATTAACTTCAAGAGTGTCTGATACTCGAGACGAGAAAGCCCGAAGAGTCTGACTGCAAATAAAACATAACACCAAAGTATTAGTCTTGTAGATCTTCTTACGCTCATTATCAAATCATTGCTACATAAGAGTTTTAGTCATAATTAAAAAACTCGGTATGATATTTAGCCGCTTACGATCTAGAATCTGTTTGCTGTGCAAACACCGCTCTTCGTCTCCTCTGAACACCATGTGTCATGGAGTTGACCTCCTCTGAGGTCAATTCCATCTCCATCTTTTCCCACAACATAGTACTGCCCATTTTAAATTTCAATATTGCCAGCTCGTCTTCCGAATACAAAATCACAAATAATCGAAACACACATATCCAACTACGTCCCAGTCTGCAACTTCACGACACAATGTCTAACTGCACATCGGAGAACCATTATGGAGTTTCAACGAAGTGGCAGCACAACAATTTGAGTTCCCAACTTCCAAAAGCTTCATCAAAACAGAAAATTTCAACTTCTACAATCCCCTCATTTGCTGTTAAGTTTTCCTTTCCTTAACCGCAAAAACAAAAGCAGTGGTGCAACGTCCGAAGAAAATTCTGGTATATGAATATGGATAAAATAAATTGCTACAAGTAGCAAGGAACTAACTAATTTATTAGCAGCAACACATTCGGACTAATTCAGTCGATTTTCACAGCTAAAAGTTTAGCAGTCTAAACTTATATCACCGTCAGTGCACATGCATGTACAAAACTCCATTTACGCACTTCATCGATTCTCTTCGACGATGATAGCACCTAATTTTTCACCTCCCACTGTCTCCACCTTTAAAAACGATCCCTACTCTTCAAAATAAGGGCCCACTATAATTACGATAAACCCTAAAATGAGTTGCTAAAAAATTTGAAACTACAGCCGAAGTAAATCCCACGTGGCAATTCATGGATACAACTACAACAGTCAGTCTTCTTTGCATAATTTTTTCCCGTAGACTCCTTGTCGTCACTATTAAGCACACCGTCGTCACAAACGCACAGAAACCTTTGTCGGAATCTCTTAACCACCTTTACAAATTATCAGCGCCCAAATCATTCGCTAATATACCACAAAATTCTTGCTTAACTTCTGCCCAAATTAAATAACCACATAGACTTCTTGAAGACTCTGTGTCACTGTCAAACTTGCTGTGTGCGTGTTTTATTTTCTCCCGACTTATAAACACTGTCTCTGTTGAAATGCATTGCGTGACATGCATGAGAGGGAGGAAATCATAAGGAATTGTCTCTCTCGATATTTAGCAATTTAATTCCAAACCACTAAACTTTTTACAAGAACTGCACGACTGCATGAGGCAGACACCAAGACTGGTTCAATCATAACACCTCTTTTTCGCACAGTTCCACCTTATCCCTCATCGTCAATAAAAAGTAAGTCAGCCCCTCTGATTCATTCCGTTTTATCTAATAAGGTACACTCACACACACAATCTCCTATCCTTCTCTTCCTTTTACCCTTCACCATGAACCACTAGCTATAGCGCAGCGTCAAGGATGGAAATATGACTACAATCCGTCTGGTTCTAAAAAACGCTCTAAAGAGCAAAAAGCCCTAGCTCCCTGATTATTTATATGTTTATTGTATCGTTTGTATTCTTTTATTAGCTTGTTTGTTCCATTCCTACTGTTTTCCTCTTCCTCGATACGATCCTCATCATACTCTACACATTGTATACACAACACAAAGATATTCCATGATATCCCTTCCTTCCACCTCCACATCCTTCAATTATAAAACATACCTGAGAATACATTAGCTATCTTTACAACCTGCAAAGTTGTAACCCTCTACGTCCCTCCATGTTAGTTCCCTTCTTTGCAAAACATTGACTCCATATATATATATATGCATACACCCGTATATTTTAACCTCCGGCACATTGGCTACGAAAGATTATTGCAGAGCAATCTCTTAAAACGCTATTCATCTCTCAGGGAAAAACCTACATGAGGGTGTCCCAGCCAATTATAATACATATCCCGTACACTTTCCGCCTCCACACATTTACAAGTAACCTCTTCTTCCTTCCTCTTTAAAAGGATATGAAGAGGAAGAGATCAACTCTGTGCTTTACAATCTTCCTTAAGTTACGGGGTTGAACTATGAACATTTTCTTCTCCCGGGGCTTAAAAAAGCCAGATTCAAAAGCAATAGCTTGGTCAGGATAAGCTAATGTATGGGAAATCACATGGGAAGCCTTCTTGTACTTGAGTCACTCGTTCCTCGTTCGGGAAACAATGTAAACATAAAAATATATAATGCTATCAAAAATAAGCACACGCTTAAAACTGAAAAAGTGCAAGACATACCCGTATATCACCTATTGGCCATCATCTATCAAATCTTAGCCACGGGTGGCTTTCTCGTCTTATTCGCCTTTTTGAACACAAGGATTTATTCACAAGTCTTATTTTCGTAGCACGGAACAACCGATGGGATGGATGGGACAAGGATAAAATGAAAAGAACAATATTGACGGACTGACTACTACAACTACACTTAATATGACAAGAGAAAAAAACATTTGGTCTTTCACCAAGAAAAGCAAATAATAAAAATATTAAGCTTGTTTAGCTTCTTTCCGCACGCAGCTCCCACAGAGCGTGTCACTTGACTACAAATTTCAGGATGTCCGTTTCAGTGCTATGCTCCAAATGGTTTGATAAATATGAAACTCGGTTTAAATATAATTATAGACTTGTAGGCTTATCTACCCGGGATGGCAAAAGATTAAGATTGTGATAACAAATTGGAATTTAACTTATTGCGTCTCAAAAAAACTGGAAGCTAACTAGCTACCTCTGGCCTCTGGCGGTTGTGATGGGAAAAACGTTTTACGGATTCACGACAAGGATTTGTTTAAGAACGAGCCAGGGCTGGATGACAAATGGCTGCTGCGGTCTCCTGCTAGGTATTTGATTGTATATTTGGGAATTATATGGGATATGTGAATAAATTCTATATAAATCGAAGAGAAGATTTAACAAGTAACAAGTAAGTTATTAAAAGGAAAGGAGCCAAGGAAGTAATAAGCACGAGGGCTCTATAAACGTTTTACTTTCTCTATGCACTTATGCGTCGGGGTAAGGTAATACCAGAATATGACTACTATAGAGTTTATATAGTATTTATCTTCAGTACTCTGATTTGGAAGCATGCACGGATTAAGGGTGAAGTTATAATTATTAGCTATCTAGACATAATGACGAGATGTTAGGGGTACATAAAATCTTACAGTATTTTTCTATCCAAGTTTGTCTACAGTATGCCCCCCAACAATATTATAATGTCGAGTCTTAAATAGCTCAAGTTGGAGGTCAGATGTAGTAGCTTAGTAAATGGGAAGTATAAGGTGGGATGTGGGCGTAATGTACATTATTCTGGATAATGGCATTATTGTTTACCAAAAAGGAGCAGCTCGGATTGTAAGAGGGGTAAATTGACTTCACGTGCTCCTTAAGTATGTGCCACACATTCCGAAATTATCTTTTGATAGTATTGCCGGCGGAGGTTATTTAAAAGCGAGCGTGGCAGTTCTTTGCAACCACTATGCGGACGATATTACTTGGTGTATAAATGTAACGCTATGGCTCTTTCGTATATTTTCTTGGCAAAGTGCTTATCTTTTTAAAAAATTTATGAAGCTTGGGGCCAGCTATATATTTGAATAAAAGGAATATCTCCCTTTTCCATTAAAAAAATATATATTTGAATAAAATTTGGCTTGGAAGGAAGGTAGGATGAGGAGGGAAAATATTTCTGTGCATATACCGGTATAATCTGCAATAATCGAAAATTGCTTGCCCGCCCGGCTATGAATCTTTCTTGGTTTACCCTTGGAAATAAAATCTAGGCTATAAATCAGTTCATTTGAACACTAAGCAAATCCTGTATACTGACCCAGAGGAATTTTTAAAGGCGGTTCAACTACGTGTTCAGTCAACATCCACTTTTCACAACACTGAATATCATGGAGTGTATAAACTACTCCACATAAACATCAGCCACCTCAACGTTTCTACAGGAAAATTATAGAGCTGCCTCTTCCAATTTCCCACACGGTCTTATCAGGTCAAAATTGTTGGAGTTGCAATTACGAGAATTCTGATTGAACACTTTGCGTTGTATGCAGCTTGAGAAAAGATGCTTCGGGATTTCTACGGGATTTGAGGATCATGCTGGTGGTAAACAAAGAGCGGATGGTAAATTTTGTTCAAAATAAGGTAGCCGAAGGGTTGCTGAAGTTTTAGAGCTTTGTTTTCGCGACGGTTAAGAATTAAATAGTTGAAGAATAGTTGAGGGTGTTAAACTAAACGTAGAGCGCGGCAAGCATAGCTACGGTTATAGGTTACAATCTTTGATCGTGTCAAGAACCTGATCCTTAACTATTGCTTACTGCAAACTGAACATGCAGCTGCACATAATTTATCTGAAGAATTTAAATGCAAGAGCAATTGTTCTACAAGTTTATCATTTGTCATCCATACTTGGCCTGTTAGAACTCGACTAAGGATGGATGGTACTTGAAGATAAAACTGGTTATTGAAAACTCATGAAAAGTATTACGTATAGTTGCGTTGCCTGATTTACCAGGCATTATTGGCATTTGTTAAACCTGTAGCTGATGAGTAGCGCTTCCCTAACCCACATATAGCATATGATGCATGTTGGAATAGAAAACAGATTTATCGCTTCAAAACGTGATGCTATGCTTATAAAAACGTTGTTATGAATATTAAATTTTGTCTGCAGTACAAACAACTTGGAAAATGCCAAAATTAACCAAAGCCTTGCAAGAAACCCGCACGACCTAGAAGTTGCAAATATTTTCCCAAGTTTTCTCTCAATCTTCCTTGCAGCTGTGTTTGGTTTAGCCGTGGCGGGATTATAGTTTGATCTTGTTTTACGTGACTTTCAGAAAAAATTCTATGCATTTTTAGTAGGACAAACAAAAGAGTATTGCATGAACGTGAATTCTCATTTCAGATTACTTGGTTGCGGATTTTTGAGAATATGCCAAAGGTTAGGTAGTAGAAACTGGAATACATATTGAAGCTTAATATAATATGGTGGTGGGTGCAGACGCAGCTCGGCCTAGACAATGAAAGGCTTGGCTATTGAAAACCTGGAGCTGTTTCATTAGATAACCATGTTATCTGACTCTGACTACCTCATTTAGATTAGACATCCATTATCATGGGCGACAAAGTCTGCGCCCACTGTTTTACCAAAACACCATTTCGCCCAACTGGACCAACTTGAAACACATATGAAGACAGACTTTTGAAAATTTCTCTTTCCTTTCAAATCCAATAATCCTTTGGCGTTCCAACATGTTCAAGTTAGTTGGTAACGCAGCCAGTTTTCTAATTACTGATGCAGTTCAAGCCTCGAGCCAAATCAGATGTTTGTTGAGCCA
The DNA here is from genome assembly GCA_906901655.1 of Sminthurides aquaticus. Classification (NCBI taxonomy): domain Eukaryota; kingdom Metazoa; phylum Arthropoda; class Collembola; order Symphypleona; family Sminthurididae; genus Sminthurides; species Sminthurides aquaticus. The sequence continues at coordinate 5,307,258 of CAJQTT010000001.1, forward strand.
TCCTTCCTGAGAATATTTTCAAATCTAATCATGTTTTACCCCTAGAATTTTCTCATTACCTCCAGTGGAAAATTTTAGGAGGTGTAGCGAATTAATAAGTTTTCTCAAGGTAAATGCTATGTGCCTGTGTTGCGCGTCAATCTTGCGCGTCAATCTTGCGCATCAATCTTGCCCTTTCAAGCTGACACTACACTGGGTGTAACCAACAAAGAAAAACAACGACTTTCATCCTAAACCCTTCTGCGCTCTGTCTGTTTTGGCATGAACAGTGTCTGGGAAGCTATAGCTTATTTCGTAAAGGAAGTAGTTGTGAATTTGACCTGAATCCCTTAATGCATTCCGGTTGGTTCTCCTATATGGATAGGATAGTATGCAATACAGACGGGAGGCGGCGACTGAGTGCTTTAGCTCAAGATTTCAGGTTTCAGAAACTAGAAATTATAAAAGAAGCAAACTTACTCGAATCCGTTTTCTTCTTCCTCTTCTTCGGCATATGAGAGATCTGAGGTTCCTCTGGATTCATTGATTTCTCGGAGCGGTAAGCAGGTAATTCGGTTTGTTGCATCATGTTTCATTGAGATTGAATCCACCAGCTTCCTTGGCGTAAGTGACATTGACCGGCCATTCCTCCGAGGATTAGGACTTTCATATGTCCTGTCGCCGAATCCTAAATATGCACCAAAGTTTGACTCCTGCCTTTGTGAACTTCTATACTCTCCATGACTAATTGCGCTTTCTTCGTGGTAAGATATTTGTGACTGGGTGGTAGTGACGGTCCTTTCCGTCTCGATCCGCTGGGTGGCATTCCCATTGTGCCAGTGACTTGTAGTGAGATTCTGATTCTGGTGAGGCCCGCCGTTCTCTACAAAGAAGGAGGTACTTGAAGGGATTAGCATTTCCGGTGCCATACTGCTTGCTCTGCTCGGCGTCCTTGACATTGATCTCCTGGGAGCAAGAAACATGATTAGAGGATTATCTCTCGTTAAGGAAGCAATGGGTAGATGAAGATTGAAGATGCATGACGTGGGCAAAGTGGGGATTCGCTTCTTCTCGGCTTGGGTTGAAACTAAGCGGGATGTAATGTAACATGTGAAGCGTGTAATTACAAACCTTCTTGGGGTTGGCGGTAATTCAATACCCTGGCACGTGCAACTAGAAGATCCATGGTTTCTGCACGAAGACCGCAAAACTCTCGAGGAGGGAGAATCGGGCATTTTCCAAAGGCTGGAAGAAAAATATTCATCCGCAAAAATCTCTCCTTTGGATGTTAGGTAATTGGATTCTACTTCGCAATTGTATTTGACATCCAGAGCTGAAATATAAATATACAATAACGACTTAAAATACTGGAAATACGAACGGTTAATGTTGCTCAATATGGGTTATTTGTGTAAGGATATGTTTCAAGGGAGACAGGACCAAAGGGGTAATTCACAGTCGATTCAGTAACAATTAATAACAAGTCTCAAGTTCTAAGAGGGCAGTCTAGGAAATTACGAGAAGCAAGTGCAATAAGAGGGCGTGTCGGGTTAGGAGATATTTGCCCTTTTGGAAAAATTAAGCTAAACGGAGATAAGAGCCGAAGCAAAAGCTACCTTCATCATCTCAAACCAAGTTTAATCAAGAGTCTTGATTCAAGACAAACCTATTATGCTCCTCTCGTTCAGCCAGCCATCAAATAATAGTTCGGCTAGACTTTATAATAATAACAAGTTTCGTTTTTTCTTTCGACTCAACGCAAGAGTACACAGAGAATACCCCTTCTCGAATCCAATTAAAATCAAAGGATATTCATTATTATTTTCCGTGCTGATAGATATCAAATTTTTCACCATGATCAGAAGTCACCTTTGATTTTATTCCCCTTTTTCAATTCTCTCGGCTTGGAAGGAGTTTAGCGCCTCGGACACTCAATCGCCTCTTTGCCCCTCCACCCGAAACTAAGTCCCACTTTTATGCACCTGAAACTACCCCCGAGAGTAATTTCAAATCCCACATCTAGCAAATTATCACACCAACTCCATCACAGGAAGGATATTCTTTATTCTCGGATGTACAGAGACTCTTTTTTAAAAGTTGGACAGGACCTGCTCGAATCTCTTCCTGAAGGCGAGTCTTTTATAGGAGAATATTATATAGCATTTGACGGAGATTACTATAAGTAAAAACTGAATACAGAAAAGTGCGCATGGAACACATCTGCTGTAAGGATTTTTATTGATTTCGAGGTTTGTTTTGAGTATATCTATACGAAGAGATAAGAAAATTATCTACGTGTCTCGTAGAAATTAGAGCGTGAATTTCCATCCTCGAAATAGATCTGTTTCGGTCAGACCGCAACCCGATTATTTTCAACTCCCACGCATCCTCCAAGCTGTTTAACGAACAGCGTCCCTCCCGCTTGGAAACGTTCGACTTTTTTCCCTGGCGCACCACCTGCCACTTCCATGACTTTAGGCAGAACGCGGGAGAGTTTTGCATTTGCAATACATGCTTCCTTCCTTCGGAACCGCAAAAGATTATTTGGATAGTTTACTTATCGCAAAAAAGTGTCAGCTGCATGTGCAAAAAGAAGAAGAAGACTAAGAAACACATAGGCTACTCCTGCCGTACATGGTCTTAAACCGGGGTGGATTTTGTTCCACACAATTTTTGTAATCTAACTTGCTACCTGCTTACCTTCTTCATAATATGTTGTCTTCTTGATTACGAAAAATGCAACCACTTTATACACAGCAGAGCACACTCCCACGGTAATAGTTTTATGTTTTGTCCGCTTTTGTCTAACCAATAGTTATCTTGAGTCACGGGAAAAATCCTTAGGATTTACAATCAACATCAATTCTGCCACGCTCCACGGAATCGTTTCACAAGTTATTAAACGCTGCATTTAAAATCAAACACTTGAAGTTCGGGATGGAAAAGTTAGAATGTTGAAAAACACACAAGTATGAAGTGGTTCACTAATAACTTTCCTTATCTGTCTATTCCTCTCCTTTAAATTCGGTAATATGTTCTAATGATCCAGAACCAGAAGCGCTTGAAACATTTACGCTTGCCGCTCTAGAATTCTTAACTGACTGCTCCATAGCATTACTCATCAACGGGTTTAAGAGAAAAGTAATGCGCTTGGAGCTGGAGGAGCGAGCGTAGTATGAGATTACGAGTTAGCTGGCGCGAGTATGCCAAATTTTGCATTTACTCTCGCCACATTTGCAAATGCTGAATCTGCGATATCCTATGTATATGCAATGTCGGTTACTTTTTGTACACCAGTCCTAGATAAGATGAATGGAGTCTACTTCCCTGTATGCATGTGGCTGATACGCGTAATGCTTTTCTCTCATTCCCCTTTATAGCATGGGAGTTAGGCTAGCTGAGCTGGTTCAAAACTGCTCAAAGTAGTCCGACGACTCGTCTTCACCAATCTTCCTTATTGCGAACAGCAGTTTGCAACGTGATGCAAATCTCTTGCAACCGCTCACTCACTAGCAAAGATTTGCAATATATAACTCTGATAGCTGTTACGGAGGTACAAACCTCTAGCCTTACTCCGGGCCTAAATATTAACAAGCTATTATGCTCGTCTTGCATATACTTTGTTTTAGGGAAAAAGATAAGAAGGAAAAACTGTATCAGGGACGACAGAAAGGATTGTAAAACTGCAAAATCGTTTTTACCTGTTGTAGATTGTAGATGCTCTTATCAGTAAAACCGTCCGGGAGGCAAGAATGATATAGCATGTATGGGGGATTGTTGTTGGGTACGGGGATTGTGATTGTTTGTGACTTTTAGAACAGAATGAAGACATGCCAGGATTGTACCTTACTTTAGAATTTATTTTATCTATATTGTTCTCACTGTCTGTAGTTTTACTTGGGAATTATTATCATACTCAACTGGTACTCTTATATTGTTAGCTTGCTTGGCAGGGTATCCAGAAATGAGCGCTTCTAATATTACTCTAAATGCGCACTGTTTTTCAGGCTCTGAAAGCTGTAGCAAAATGGGATAAAAACAAGACGAGAAAAAATATTTAAATGTCAAACTTACACAGACTGTCACTGGAACATATTTCGAATCAACTACAGTCTCTACGTTAATATTTGTATGCATATTTCGACAGTAGCGTAGGCTATTTCAATACAAAGAAGAAACGACAGATCATTAAAAGTACAGAGTAAGGGGAAGTACGCAATGTCCCCCGGAGCACTATATACTAAAAATTATTAGACCTGTCTATAAGTTTGCTAGAGATAACGCAGAAAAACGTAAAATTCGAAAATGTAGGAATAAATTTCTCATCTAGCCCCTGCACGATGCAAAAAAAATTCGCTGTTTCCTTGTCGAGTTGTGCTTACCTTTAGTGAAATGAGATTTATACAAGCCAATCCCTTGAATGCTCACCTTTAGTCACTAATTTATTGACCCTTGCGTATTGTGGTGTCTACTTAGAAACTAAGTGGGAGTTAAGTTAAAAGTTTGACTCTTCCTTGGCGTTTCTTTCATGCAGTCCAGCACACACTTCGTTGAAGAGGCTCCTGCTACTACGCCATTGACACGCTTAATACAAAACTCGCGACAAACTGAGAGACTGGCTAATAATGACTAACACCTTTAACCAATATTTATATACTTTTTAGGCAATCGAGTACAGGCAGTCACGTCGCGCTTAAAATTTCTCCGATGCAGCTCCCTTCTTATAAGAAATGAAGACGTGAAATCTGTCTTTCATGATTCTTAAATTCACAATGGCAAAATAATGCTAAGTAATCTCTGTTCTGTTCTACATATAACCAAGCAATACCGTAGTGCGAACTGGAAACAATAGTTATGGATTCGGCTATGTTTCAGAATTCAAGATTAATAAAAATTCATTGAATTACAAAGAATACTTCACCAAAGTTTTGAATTAGCAAAGTGAATAAAGGAGTTTATTAGTTTTCACTTATCTCACAAGAATGAGTCAACAATTTCCCAAATAAATGTCTCACAAAAACTGTCTTTCGTCTGTACCTGTTAGCCAAGCCGAACACATTCAATCATGTTAAAAGAAATAGTTTTAAAAATAAATTTGACAAATTTGAGGTTGTGCAGCGGAACTGAAAATATAGACAGCAACATTGATAAGAGGTTCAAAAATGTTATGCATGAGGACATAAAAACCTAAACCTGAAGAGTGCTACGTCGTAGACGTGAAAAGCTTTAGTTTAAATCGTCTTCAAATGAAAATGTGTCTCTGATTTGTAGCGTGTATACCTGTAATACTAGTTAAGTAGATTTAATATATTTCAAAAATTACTTAATCACTAAAGATATCGTCTGTATTCCGTTGCGCAAGGACAGTTGCTTTGGCTTTCTTCTTAGATCGGGCTTCCAGAAAAGCTGCTGGATCAGTTCCTGCCTTGCAGACATTTTCAAGCATCTGAGCTACGTTACCAGATCGGGAACGGAAAGTAACCGTACACACATCTTCATCATCTGAATCATTAGTGATATTGGTAGTAAAGTTGTTGGCACCTACGAATCCACCGAAATTCTCCAACAGCTTTTTACATATTCTACTGCGCTTCAATTCCGCTTTTACTCCACTGAACTTTTCAGTACCATGTCTTGCAGCTTCGTTCTCAGCTTCTTCTTCTGCCTCCTTTTCTATTACATCAAAATCCAGCGCATTTTCTCTGTAAGCAGCATAAAATTATGTAAATATTGCAACTGTGTTTATATTTATAACAACAAATTGTAAAAGCTACCGAGATAGAATAATACGTACAGATCAGGAGTGTAACAAACTGACTGCAAAGACGTCAGACCAACGTCAGACAACTCCAGGTCATGTAGAAATTGATACTCCGGGTTAGCGGATCTCATTATTCGCTGTTAAGAATGTGAGATATGAAAACATGCTTTAATTGTTCCCGTCGTTGGTCTAATTCGCAACAATTGCATATTGTATACTTACATCCAATTCGTCAAGACGAATCTTAGGGCCACAAGCGAAAATAAAGGGCATTCTCGGGTTCATGACGTAGGCTGTGGAATATGCTGCGATTATCCTTCCTTTACTATGTTTTTTTTTCGGATACTTCAATTGTAGTGTTCCGATACAAAGAATTTCTCCACCATCGGGAACAAATACTTGATAGTACTACGGATTCCAAAATATATAAATTGATAAAATAGCACTGGAGCTTGTTCCGTTACGAACGGAATTCCAACAAATTGATTGGTTGTCAACGACTTATAAGCAAAACCTTACGATTTCTTCGTCTTCTTTGCATAGTACTGCAGATGTTTTTTCGAACTTGCTCATTAAGGATCGTTTGAAATCTCGAAATTCACTCCTCGGCAAGGCCGACAGGTCTGGATTTTTCTCGATGGAGAGAATGTCGTCTTCTTGTTTCTTCATTTCATAAGCCGACCACGCTGATTTGTTTCTAGAATCCCAAGTTACTGAAAATATGGATTCCGTAAAATAATTTCTTGCATTCCATTACAGTTTTCTGATACACTGTGGCGCTTGAAGTTCGCGCATGATAACGGATCCAACCGACTCGCTATTTATGCTTAAATCTTAGGACATTACATGGTAGTACACCCAATAACTTACGGCGCAAATGAATAGCACAGAGCATGTTCCATATGTGGTTTTCCTCGAGCTCCTGTTTCAAATTAAATAGTCCCTAAGTAAAACACCAGTAATTCCAAGTCCCTCGATGCCTTTAACATATCTTATGTACCTGCAGACTCATTACCATAGTATAATCCACGAGCCTCATAAATGCTGCGCACATGGCTTGATGCTCAGTTAAAAAGTTCTCAGAGGTCTGACGCTTGAGTTGACCCATAACTTCCGGCATCTTGTCTTTATAAAATACAGTTAATTTGAGAAAATCTTTGGCTGCGTATCGTCGTAGTGCATCGTATAGCAGAATCTTCTGCCTATCTCCTGAAAAACAAAGTCATTAGTGCAGCGTAATACAATTTAAAGCTTAAAATTATACTCTAAGACAAGGTTTTCTCGCGATAAATGCAAGTCGAAGCACCGGTCTACGAAATGTAGCCTACAAAAACTCACCCGTGCTCTTGCTGGTGAATTCTCTAAATTTTTTGGCAAACCTTAGTTGAATTTGCTTTCCTTTATCGATCGGACCAAGTTTATTTATGCTCGGATTAATTCTTTCAGCAAGGGATACTTCTTCGCATTCGTTCCCGCTGTCGTCAGACCGGCCGCTAATATCAGATTGGGATTTACCGTACAATACTTCATCCTGGTCGGAAAGTCCTATGTCGCTCTTGTTTTTGAATTAAATCTCTTATTACACAACACACACCGAGTTTTTGAAACCATTGAATGAAGCGTTCACTTACCAGCACATGTCCATTTTGAACATTATCATCCCTTTCGTTCGTACCATGATCAACTTTTCCACGTCGACGTTTTTTAGTTCGAGGGCCGGTTGTATTCATATTAACATCTTCCGGACTACCGCTTTTTTCATCAGGAACTGCTCTTTTCAAAGCTTTCTTGCGGAGTTTTCCCTGAGCAGGCTTAACGATCTTTGAAGATTTCGCAGTTTTTCGAGCTGGTGCCATTTAAACTAAAAACTCACGGAAATTTCATACGGCATTTTAAAACTTCATTACCTCTATTACCACCATCTATTACTTTTATTATCTATATGATCTATATAGCAGGTTTTGTACTGTAAATATCTTACTTACCTTTCAGAGCTAACCAATCGCATTAGTTGTAAAAATAAATGTACCATGAAGAATTAAGCTTTATATAAGCAAATTAGTGTTTTAATGTATAAGAAACAATTGAATACTCATCCCTGCCGGAGATTAATATTATTAATTCTCAATCTTAATGTGAAGTACATAATAAATAACTTTTAAGACTGTCGCTATATACTTGCAGGGTAGCTACATGTGCCCGCCAGAAGATACGAGCCTTAATTTCAAACTTCCATCCAAGGACATCTATACATTTCCCTGGTTGAAGTCGTGATCTACAGTCAGTACCATGGACAGTCTTTTGAGCCTGCTTCGGCATGTAATAAGCCATTTACTCGTGGAGATTTACCGGGTACTCCCATTGTATGGCTCAAGATCACGTCCAGAAAACGCACTAACTAATCTGCGCTTGGGATTAACTAACTGGGAAAATTTTACTACTGCATTACAAGCATAATTATACCAGAAAGTACGAAGCAGGATAAGCTTATTTATTGTTAATTAACTTTCGCTACTTTTTCCACGGGCACAGCTACCTGAAATACAATAGTTTCTCACATAGATTGGTTTTCATTTCATAATAGCTCAAACTGGAAGAGCAAATAAGCAATAAGACTCGCCCTCTTTCGGATGTACAGAGTTGAGATTCAAGATAGGTTAATATTCTTATGAAAAGTGAATGTTACATTACTTAACAAATGCATCGCGAAGAGACTATATAATAAAAGTAGAGACCTTTCAAGCATACTCTTATAACTGTATTGTATTCTCACTTCTGGCTCTAAATCGAGAAACGGCTTAACTTTACTGATTTCTAGTCGTCTAAGCTTGTTTGAAGACGAGCGGTTAGCGTTAAGTATCCGTCACTCTTAACCTATACACAGTGGCAAAACCAAGGATAGGAAAATATCGAAGCAAAATGCCTGTGATTATAATGTCTCCTGCTACGCTATTCGAAATACTTTAGACGTTGTAGGCGAAATTGGATTTTTACAATCGGAAAATTTTCGATCATTGACACTCGTTGATTACAAGAAAAATGATTAAACAGATTTGTAACTTGTTGAAATTGTACTTTACATTCGAAGCGATTGTTATCAGCCTACGAAGACATGTATGTCTAAGATACAAATACATAACAGCCTTTAGTTTCAGCTATTGTCTAGAAAATAACTACGAACAAAATGGGGTATACGATCACCGGGACTGAACTTAGTGCTTTTTACAAAGGTCTTCATAATAACAATGACTACCTTTCTGCCTCTGGCACTTATCGTAAGATTTAGGTCGATGATGAGGGAGACGCGGTAGCGGTGGTCGCAGGTATAGCTCTTTTCATAATACTTTCGTACCAAGTAGTCTCCTTATAGAGGAACCAGAGGTTGGTCGCCCACAGTATGAAGTTGATAAATCCGAAAAGCTGCAACAAAAAATACCGCTTGAAGTGGATCTGATACATAGCATATTCTTTGGTTTAGTTTAATTTAACCATATACAAGGTACTCACAATACTAACAGTCAATCCACCGAAAGATCCTTCAATCATGTTAGTCAAATCTGATTTGACCAAAGGAGGGTAGAACATACCTCTCTCCGTTTTCCAGTTATTCGGATTCGCGAAGTACCTCAAATCCGAAACACCTTTCCACCACGCCGCAGTCCCCGATAGCCAAAACAGTGCGAAAATTACGCTGACGAAAAAGTCCTGGACAAAAATATCATAATTACTAAATAGCTGCAAAATTATCGAAGTGCAGGTCGAAAAATACCACGTCTCAAGCAAGCAATGCACTCTTCACATAGAACACGCAGAAAAGTTACGTACAATAATCGGGCCCTTAGTACTGTCCATGTACATTTTATCAGCATAAAGGTAGACGCCAATGAGTGCAGTTGTGTATAAAAAGCAGAGTACGCCGGTTGTGACAAAGAATTCGCTATCAGATCTGGATAACATTTCAAGATTCCATTACACATAGCAAAAGCGCAGTAGGATTTTTATGCAGGGTTACTACAATATAAATGTGAACCGCTTGAATACAACTAAGCCAACGTACTTGACATTACTGTCGAAACGAACGACAAGATCCGTACCGGTAGAATTGTTTTTTTTACATTCGGGCAAATCTATTGTGTTGAACTTCAAGTTTTCTGAAGGGGGGTCCAGCCTGTCAAATCAAATTACAAACAGAGGAAACTCAAACTAAATAAAAGACAAGGTTAAGCTAGAATCCCTCATCGAACTGAACTCATTTAGGTCAGAACCACAGTAGGACTTACGCAAATGGATATGAGATTGACTTGGAAACTTTTAAAGTCCCGCTGGTGTTAGAGTTCGGTGTACATGCCACAGCTGCTTCAAAGTAAAATGATGTTGTGAAATTCACTGTAGAGGCGAATGCACAAATTGCAAAAAGCTGGAAAAATAATTTGGTAATTAAGGGAGTTTTCAGAAATATCTCACCAACCATTTCATGAAAATCATTTATTCACGCTCTACAAACGTATATGACAAAGAGACAAAATAACATTTCTTACCCATTCTAACAGCCTCAAAAATCCTCTTGGTTCCTTAAATGCCGCAAAGCTATACTCCTGTTAAAAGATTTCAAACATTACGCAAAGAAATAATACGCACGATATAAGTAGCTCAATCATGGATATACATCGCATGTCAATACTTATGCAGGATTTGTTTGACAGGTAAAGATTAGAATCCTTTTGTGATGTCACGGCACTGTTTTCATAATGCACCAGTACCACCTGTTGCATGCTACTTGCTACCCACCTCCAGACTTAAAGCAACACTATCAGCCGGTAAAATAATAAAAAAGCAAATAACTTACCCCCCATGCAATCATGGCTATCTTGGCGTATGTGCAATTCCAAATAAGTTATTTTCTAAAATGAAATTATCGTTAAGCCCAGCAAGTTACATTACTTCTTTTAGCACTGAATGCTTCAAAACTGAAAAAAAAATTATTACGTCCTTATGAAATGCCACAGAATTATTTTAAAGACGTAATACTCATTGACTTGTGATGTGATAACTTACGTGTTTAATTAATGGATGTGTGGATAGGTTTTATATTGTCTGATAAAAACTGAACCCGTTTCCGGTTCGTGTTCGAACCTGACCATTTGCGTCCTCACGCAGTACTAAAAGCTGGAGTACGTCTGTAGAAACGCAACACAGGCAGTCAAAGCAACATGCCCAAAAAGCTATAGCCAATTTCAAGGAATATACATACCTCTGCACACACCATGAACCGCACTTTATCAGTTTTTTTTCTATGTAACGGAGGCAATCGGCTTTTGCACGAAGCGAAGTAAGGATTTTACCGACTGCTTTATCGCTGTACCTTCAATAATTATGAATTATGCTACAAATGCTAATGCAGCATTATAAATATAAAACTAATCCGTTCAGCTCATCGATCCTGCAGTATTATACCGCCTTTTTTGCACGCACTTTTAGACTCGAACAGATTTATAGCCAGCTCCAATGCTTATTTATTTAAAGCGTTTACTCGGTGACACCCATGCTGCAGAAGAGTCACTTATACACACCACATGCTTAGTATGTACCAAGTGCTTTACGAAAGTAAAACTTGAGCACTCATTTTACAATCCGTGATGGAGGTGCTTATCTTTCGCTATTGAGCAATATCAAAATGACGAGTAGCTTTCTTATTACTAAAACACCCTGGTTGACGGACTTCCAGCAAAGAGATACACTGTGGATTACAGCGGTTTAGAAGTTGAATGTCCCTTAAACGAATTCATGGAATTCGGGTGATTACAAAATCTTTTTATTGAATCACGTAGCTAGACACAAACGGGGATCATCTAGACAAAGTTACACCATTACATATGCTTGGTAATGAATCTAAAGCCATCTCAGGCTCAGAATGGCATAAAAACATTTCAGTGGGAGTACAGAAGCTGGAAGATAGGGTTCCGGCGACTGATCCGGAACAAAATTCGGAACATGTACGTTTCTGTCCACTACTTTTCCTCCTCGTCATCTGAAACAATTATGTGAACATGAAGGCGTTTTAAGAAGGCATAGGCTTATGTACTATTACTGATTCTGAAATACATCGAAGCTTACCATTTCCATCGTCTGAAGAACCTTCTCCGTCACTATCGAATGTGTTATCGGGTATATCAAACAAATGGATCATCGGCTTGTTAGGATCTCTCAAAATCAAATATTTACCATCCTTTTGCTTCATGCACAAATCAATTACGCAACGGAGAACTCCCCATGCGTTATCCATATTCAAACTGATTTGTTGCGAAAACTCTGATGGCTTCAATTGCTGAGTTCCCAAGATGACGTGGCTGGAATCGTCACGGACATGAACTCGAGACACATATCTGGAAATCGTAGAAACATCATTAAGAATGTTGCCTACGGCGATTAAATCCATAATTATTAACTTTGTGCTAGCGATTTCCAAACGATAGAGCTTACCCGAATTTCAATTGATTCGATCCCGCGAGAAGAGCTTGAACGGTCCATTTAGCAAGTTTGCATGAATTGTTTCGCAATTCATTTGCCAAAACCGCTCCCCGCTGCGATTCCAATCGGGATCTCCATTCCATGCCTCCAGAAAACTGTAACGCAGAGGAAATATAAGTCACAACAAACAACATGCAAGATTCAAACTCTCAATTAGGCAATGCCTGCCGAATATTCACAAACCTGGTATGTGCTTTTTCCAGCAGGGTTGTTACGTGGATCCCACTCATTCAATGCTTTAACGGTAATGAACTGCTGTTCATTGTTGCCAGTTGACAAAACTGCATCATGCTGGCAACGAGCAACCAGGGTGATACCACCTTCAAGATCCCATTTCCTGTACCTGTACCCAACTGAAGCCATCTTGTCTGCTTCGTCTTCACCAATAAATGGGTTAGGCTCTTCGAAAGCAAATTTCTCTTCTCCCTGTAAGATACAATTTAGTTAGCTACTGAAAAAAACAGTCTATGACCATGTTGCTGGCACAATGCTAGTGTTAAGCTGATGCTTACCATTTTCAGGACTTGCTGGGAAAAGTTGTTGCAAACAAAAGTTGCTTCCAATGCCAAGTTGTTTAAAACCTCTTGATCGTCCACTGGTGGTTCGTTAGAGGTTTCATTCACAGTTAGTAAGTCTGTAACATATCAGAATACAAAACTGAAATCGAGACATTTTACAAAAGCCTTGAGCAGCTATATTTTTATAATATCCAACTATTTGCGTACCGAAAGTGTTGTCACGCTTATCGAAGAATAGCTTATCTCCTATCTTATGTACGACGATATCCCAAGAATATGTAGATCTGGTGGCGCACATAAGCGTAGCCAAAATGGAGTCAGTGGCATACACATTGCCCACAGTTTTCGAGAGCTGCAAAACACAATTATGGAATTCACATTGAAGTCTCATTTTCAGTAAAGACAATATAATATTTCAACGTCCGTGTCGTCTTAGCAAATGGCTGACTGATATATTGGACTCAGTCAGCTTTCGCGCGAAGACATAATTTGATTTGGCGTAGGGTTTATATCCATCGATCATGACAATTTAAGCTGCGATACAATGGATGATCAAATTCTACGCGGAAATATCAAGAAGATCTAAGATATCGCTTACTCGTCGGATGATCGGATCATCTGATGTTGTTACTGTATGAATAATACGATCCACTGGCAACAAGGGCCTTTCATGCTTGACATTCACACGATCATAAGACTTGTCATAGAACTCCATTGCTCCACACCGTACTCTGAAATCGAGATTAATCCGTCAATAGTGTTGCTTAGCGTTTAAATGTTGCAACACGAAACCATAAAACTCGAATGCTTTGACTAACAAATCTTCCGCTTCTTTCACGTTGGGAAGTGACAACTTGCTCAATCGAGGGAAATCCATTTCTTCTATGATGTTCCAATCCGATTTAACCGTGACAGAAGCTTCTCGATTTTTCATCTGACCCTTCCCTTGATCATAGCGGCCCCGGCCACGTTGGTTTTGGAATTTACGATCTTTGAGCTTATTAGCCTTGGTTTGCTGCGGTCCTTGACCCTGGTTCCTCTGTTGCTGTTGACGAAGACGTTGCAAACGCATATTCGGGCGGAATTTGGAGCGCTGATACATCGGCCTCTGAATCTTGGTTGTATCAACCAACTGAAACGAGCTTTCATCTTCATCGTGAAAGTAAGCAAACTGATTACCGGCTCCAATGCCGAACTGAGAAGCGTACTTGTCTGAAAGGGGAAACGACGCCAAGTTTGTTACTCAATACTTTTAAGGGACAGGGATGACAGCCTGTAACAGTAACTGGGAATCATGAATGTCATTAGCGTAAAAAATGACTTACTTGGAAAGCGCCGGTCTGGGTACGTCGATCCGGTCCAATCAGCAATCTATAACGCAAGCAAATTGTAACAGATTGAGAAAACCTTCAAATTATCATCACACTAGCTGCGGAAGCTTAACGTTGGAGGTCATGCCGACAGCCGGCGTGCGTAACAAAACATTCCCAAATACTAAAATAAGCTAACCTTTCCAAGCCTGTCGCTTTTGGAATAAGGCTGGTAGGGCATATCCTTGAACTGTTCAGGGATTCCAGTAGGGCCCCATCCCGTTTCATTATCATGGATAATGGGCGGTGTAAATTTAACTGGTTTAGCCATATTGCAAGACGACGATGAATTTATCTTTTACTTAGCAAATATGCTTCACTTCACTTGTAAATGCACCACAAAGTTTCCTTCTAGTTCACTTGGAGCAATCAATAAATACAAATCTATTGAAATTTTCCAATACGCCTTTACTTTTCACGATTAAATTTAGCGAAATTAGACAGTCTTCTTCCCAAATAATTTCGGTGCGGTGTTTCAGATGTACGACGTGAATTTACTCGCAATATTATGCATATATTTTTTAGACATCAAGTGCCCCATATGTAGCACAATGGACCGGAGCAGTTCATGCGGCTTTTTCCTCACAGCAGCTCCTTTTCGTTCAGGCATTGCCGCACTGTACTTGTCTTTACGATATGCTTATTGCTCGGTAGATGTCCTTACCTTTATCATTGGAAAGGGATCAACTACATGCTACAAGACGAGATAAAAACAAAGTAAAAACTATAGTGCCACCTTAATTTTTCGTAGCTTCTTATTTAATTTTTAATTCTTCATATTTCATGCTAATTTATCTGTGTACACGGAATTATTATAACATGGAGTAATTAAAATGCCAAGTCAAGTTTTGCTATTACAATGGTAATCAACAGATGCTCTTATATACCTCAGCATAAAAAATCTCTCTGTTCGGTTGTGGTCTTGTTCGATTCGATGATATAGGTCACGGGACTAGAGATTTTATTTCTGGCACGAGAGTGTTTCCAATGCAATGATTGTTAGATCAAGTAGACTACATAATATTGTAAACTGTGACTACCACAACTCTTGTTATCTGATTGTCCACCTTGATTGGACGCTTCGTAGTAGACATTTAATGTAGCTATACAAGCCTCGCTAAGACTGTCAAACTCAAAATTGTCACATTTGGTCTTACAAAAGCTAAAAATCATTAACATTATAGTATACACTTTTACAATGTATTATTTTTATGGTAGGTACTGCATAACTCCAGTTAATTCGTTTTAACTGCGGTCCTGTCCTGTGTTTGATGTTACATTCCACAAAAACCGAACAATAAATGTGCCAGAAGTTAGAAGCACCAGTAAACGTTGTACCTAGTCACTTCAAAACGGAGACTAGGCTAGTCAATTCAAATGGGTTTATTATAGAAACGTTCAGAAATCGTTTCTCCTGTGTCCTCAACAGAAATTGATTGGCATTTAGCAGTCGCCCTGTCACACAGCATTGCGAAGTAGGACTATTCCTTGGTTCTCTCGTTACCCTGAATTCCCTTAAGAAAGAAGGAAAAGCACTTTGAGGCGTAAATACATTTCATTCGCTTCAAAGGTTTGCCAGTTGGTTGCGATTGGAAAGAGAGTGCATATGGTGCGGATTAGGAATGGCCATGGTTTCATTATGTATGCGCCTTGCATAAGTACGGGTGGCGGGAATATCCGTTAGGTGGAGTCAGAACATGTGTATCAACTTACCGCCAAAACTGCACACGGATCCCTTCCATTTGATTGGTAATTGAGGAGGTAAGGTGATATGATTGGCTGGAGGAGAGATTCAAAAGTGTAAAAATTTTCCTGTTCAGACTTGTCTTCTCTGACACAGTACAGATGACATACGTATTTTCTCTATTGGATGGAAACGGTCGCTGAGAGTGTTTCAAGCAGTTCAACGGCTGATTTTAGATTTTTTGCAATTCCTTCTTTCTTCAAGTTAAAAGCGGCAAATGTAGGAAGGCAAAAAGACGAAGGAAATTAAATCTCTGGTGGAATTAATTGTAAAGCTCATTCGACCGCAGTCCGCTTTTATCCTCTCAGAGATAACATCCCATTTTGTTGCTTCTACCTGTCGTGTTCTCGTGTTTTAAATTTAAGAATTAATTGGTAAAACTTGGTCGTCGCGTTTAACGTGACGTTTGCTATTGGAAATATGAGTGAGTAATTCTTTCGGTTTGGCGTTAAATACGAGAGTTAAGAGGAGATCCCTGACAGACGCCTATTCCGGCGCATAAAGGTACGGAGTATTAAAAATGTTACTAATTTACAAGGATTGTGAATTTACATATGACGTTAAACTCGATAGAATTTGATATTATTTCATACACTTACTTCTCTAACTAACTACGAATTAACACTGCCCCCATAGCTGTTATAGAATTAGTAGGCAGTGCCAATTACGGTTTGCATAGGCGATTCTGATTAACTGGATAGGGAGGAGTACGGAAGGTTCGCCAGGACGACTTTTAAGATATCATAGCTGAAATCGATGTTTATGGTTTTCATAGGTTGGCATAATCTGGGACTGATTGACGTTGGTGAATGTCGGCGACATGTCCCAGCGATCGGTTGTGCTAAGCGCTGCGGTGAGTGTGACTTCGTGTTTGTTCAATACACTTGAGAGGGTAGACGTACCGTGGTATTGGAATTTTTTACTTAAGGTAGCATGATTTTATTTTTAACAGAATTCTCAACGTGACGCAATGTCAAGTACTCGCCGAAATAAGGACATGGCCTCGCAAAAGACGGCTGTACGAGGTAAAACTAGATCTGAATCGTCGGCAGACTCTGTCCTGAATGATAGCAATGGAAGTAATGCTGAGAACGACAGTCAGCTTTTTCAACCCGAAACTCCATCGAAAAGGATCAAATTGTCATCAGCAGCCTTGCTTTCCAGTAGTAAAGCTAATGACATCTCAAAAATGACGAAGCGGGTAAGTCGGAAGTTGTATTGCTGGAGAGCGAGTCCAAATGGTTTTGAAGAAGCCAGAGTTGTTGCTACATTACATGGACTGAATTTACTCACTTTAATTTGAGTTTTCTCGAGGCGTCTCTTAATCAGTATGCATTAATACTGTGTTTCAGCTTAAACGAAATGCTGCTGATATTCAGAAGAATTGCAAGCGTCTCAGTGATGCTACCAATAGCATGAATAGTCTTCAACAACGGGTAAGTTCATGGGTACAGCTCTTATGGAGTACGTACAGTGGTTGTGTCACTGGCTCGTTCGTCTTAAGTTTAGACAAACTGTATATTTAAAATCGGTTTTGAATGGGTGTCTTGCAGAAACTAGGTGGGAATGGATCTGGTATCATCAAAAGTATCAAGCTGTACAACTTCATGTGCCATACGTCGTTCTACCAAGAGTGGCACGAAAACTTAAACTTTATCACTGGAGAAAATGGGTCTGGGAAAAGTGCCTTACTGTCTGGAATTATGATTGGTTTGGGTGGAAAAGCAATAAGCACGTCGCGCACCTCATCTGTGAAAGGTAATATGTGGCATTCAGCTGCGACTATGTATTTGAAGTAAAATTATATTTAACACACACTAATCGCAGGATAAAACTTACTGCATGTGTGCTTAGATTTAATTAAAACTGGCGCTACCCATGCGAAAACCGAAATCGTCCTAATCAACAAGGGCAAGTTACCTGAAGAAACGTATGGTAACGAAGTAGCGATTCAGAGAATAATAAACACGAACGGAACGTCGATGTACAAAATGAAAACTAGCAAGGATTCATCGTTTAAGCCGATAACTCGACAGAAGTTGACCAACATTTTGCAGTTACTAGACATAAATCTAGAGAATCCTGTGGTTGTACTTAATCAAGAATACGCTAGGAGTTTCTTAAGGTCGAAGGATCCAAAGGATAAGTAAGTTTTATACGGTTTTATTAGTTCTTAGGCCCGGATTAGCATGGTACAGTGGGACTTATTCTTAAACGATGTATTATAACTTTCTTGAATGTTCAAGGTACAAGCTATTCGAAGACGGTACAGGTACTGCGGATTGTGATCGAATGCGACTGCACGTGCAAGAAACATTGACTGAAATCACGGAAACTGTGAATGAGAAGGAAAAAGTAGGGGTTTCTCTAGAAATAGAACATTGTATTTCATTTCAACTATGTATGAAAGTAATTTTCTTCTCTAAAACTAATAAGAGCCACTAATTTCAGGAAGTTGCTGCGCTCAAGAAAATTTATGATGACTGCAAGGACAAAGTGAAAATCATCGAGGGAATAGGGAAGCACCAAGATCTACTAGGGAAACTTAAATGCGAACTGAAGTGGTATTTCGTCAAGGTTGAAGAAGATAAAGAATACTATGTGACGCAAGAGGTTGCAGCTGAAGCAGCTAAACTCGAAAAGTTTAAAATCAATCGCGAGAAGAGTAAAAAGGTGTTGGAAGATTTCGAAAATGATACAACGTAAGTTTCTGATAGTATTGAAACATTTTATCAGCATGTATCACCTAACCTTCTCACCATATGTTATCTTTATTTTGTACAGACCTTCCGCTGAAGTTAGAGAAGAACGCTTGAAACGGAAACGAGTACTACAGGAAGCAAGGGAGGGGGTAATGAAGCAGATGAGCTATTTGACAAAAACTAAGGTCGGATTAGAAATGAGGAGCAAAGCAGCAAAACTCGCGTTGCAAGAGAAGCAGAAGCAATTGGCGCGATTAGAATTGAAACTGAAAAAAGCAGACGAGGAGGACAAAGAAAAGCATTCTCGTCTTTTGGAAGAGTTTCAAGCTGAGAAAGAAAACCTACAAGAACGAATTCGAGCATTGGAACCCACTTTGCTTAACTTACAATCTGAAAGGAAAATTTTTAGCGAAGGACTGGAGCAGAAGAGAGCTGAAATGGCAAGCAAACGTAGAGAGGCGGATCAACTTCGTGATCAAATACGTTAGTCACTGAACAGTTCCATTTGAAAGTTATTGTATCAGGCTGAGAAATTAGTCATGAATTCCGTGTAAATTTGCAGAAATCAAGAAACGGCAATTGACTCAGCTTGAATCAGCCCAACCGAGTTATGCTGGATACGGCCCCTCGATGGAAGCACTTATGGCAAAGTTAAAAACTCGGGAGAAAGATTTTAAGAAACTTCCGAAAGGGCCCCTGGGATCTCTAATTACAATTAAAGATCCTAAGTATTTGGATTTAGTCCAGCATGTTCTTGGGAGAAAGTTAAAAGATTTCGTTGTCGACAATCAGCAGGACTTTTTCGCACTGGATAGATTGATTAAAGAAGCATTTCGTGGATCTAATCAGTTTAAACCAGATGTTCATGTGATCAAGTTCAGCCCAGTAAGTAGAAAAAAAGTTAATTCGCTCTGTGAATCCATTTTCAAAATTTCACTGCAGTTTGTGTTTCATTAGGGTTACGATGTGAGTGAAACAAATGTATCCAGAGGTACTCCTTATCAATCGATACTCGACGCTATCGAATTCGATAATAATGATGGTATGGTGAAGAATGCCTTCATTGAAATTTCCGGCATAGAGAAAATACTGCTATTCAAAGATTCGGATGAAGCTATTGGTTTCTTGAAGCACAGAGAACAGTAAGCCAATTCAAACATTAAATTATCATCTATAAGTAAACGTTGAACTTGTATTCATCGAGTTTTGCTTGGGTAATGAAGGGTACCAAGAGGATGTAGATACGGATACTCGCTGGATTACTATCAAATATTTCCTGATCCGCACCTTCGCTGTAATGCTATGAGGCCGCCACCAAAAAATGCGGTGAAGCTGATTAAAGCTAGTAAACGATTGCAGAAGAGGTAATACTTTTATACTTTCATGCATCATAATGACCTAAAGGTTCTTATAGTGAAGTTCTGACTGTGATGTATTTTTATGATGCAGGATGTTGCAGATGGAAGTTCTAACCTTGCAGGAAGAGTTAAAAAACTTTACAGTTGACGACAACAATGCTACGGATGAGCAGCTGAGGCAACAAATCCAGAAGAAGGACGAGGAATACCGAACTGTCAGAGCCAATAAACTATCACTGGAACAAAAGCTTCAGAACATGAAACCCCCTGTTAACCAGTTGATCGATATGGAGTCTTTGGTATGTGATTTTCAAGTTACTGTCGTTCCTTGTGAAGAGATGTTTCAATCTAACGATTCATCTGTGAATCTGTAGAGGGAAGAGTTGGAGGACACGAAAAGCGATATCGAAGCAAAGGACACAGAAATCGGATCCATGGACACTGAATTAAGCCAAACTGAAGTGGCCATGCAAGAAAAACATGCAGAAAAAAATTCAATAGATATTGAAATCGAGGCAATGGATAAACAGAAGCGGGAAGAAGAAGAAAGAGTGGAGCATTCGCAACGCAGAAGACAAGAACTAAAAGGGGTAAACTTAAAGTTCAATGATTGCAATGCATAAATAGAATGTATTTTGTTATGACAATTTTGCGTTATTAGTTCGTTGAAAGGTTTGAAAAAGCAGTGAATTCTGCTACGGAAGCTCTGAACGATGCAAAGGGCAGACTCGTCGTCGCGAAACAGAAGGTTGCGGACGCCACAGCTGAAGCTGCCGAATTGGGGGAGCGTGTAAATTCCAGAAGGTAGACCGTTTCAGTTTTCGTGTCTAAAATGGCTAGTATGTAAGACATGACTAACCTATCAATGTTGTACTAATAAAGGGGTTCGGCCGAAATTAAGAAGGAGTATGACAGCGTTGCCGCTAAAGTTGAATATCTAATGAAGTTTAAGGAAAAACATGCAGCGATTCAAGAACGATTCAAGGTGGTAGGAAAGCGATACAAGAAATTCTGTGAAGACTTGGAATTCATAGAAGACATGAAAGAGGTATTTCCTTGAGCATATATTGCAAAGAAAGTTGATGAATAAGTCCTAAGCCGTATTTTCTTCATAAAAGTTTTTTACATTGATTACAGAAAGTTTTCCAGTACTTCTTGACTGTAAACGCACATTATCTGAACGCCAGGGACCGCATAGTAGAGGTTCTAATGGAATGTTACCGAAGTATTGCGGCTTCAAGAAAATATCACGTGAGTATTGTATTCATGTCAAGGGGGTATTTCTTTCAAAAAATCTTAACTAATGAATATCCTTATACATAAATATCATTCAATACAGGGTAAATTGGTAGTCGATCACGATGCGAAAGAGTTGTACTATTTAGTTTGCCCTGACAAAGACTCTTTAGACAAAGTCATACAGTCCAAGGATGGAGATGCTCAATCGTACAACAAGTGAGCAATTTTACCTTGATTTAAGATGCCATGGTAATCAGTGTTACGAATGCAAGAAAAATGGGGATTACCGTTGCTCAATTTCTTGTGTTATAAGGAAAAAGATGGTCGAGTATGCTGCGGGTCTTTCCGGAGGAGAACGCTCATTCTCAACCCTATGCTTCATAATAGCTATGTGGCAAGCAATGAAGACTCCCTTCTACATGCTTGACGAGTTCGATGTATTCATGGATGCTCAGAACAGAGCAGTTAGCCAGGAAGCATTGATGGGTCATGCTAGACAATTTGCAAATAATCAGTTCTTCTTCTTCACTCCTTTGGATTTGACAGCCTTGCCTTCCGAACAAGACGCTTTAATTTTGAGGTAAAATTTTGATGATCACGATCTTGGTGTTTGATATTACGTTTCTGATTTGTATTTGTGAACTTGTAGACTATACCCTCCTAATCGAGCTTCAGACGGTCTGGAAGACAGCGAAATGCCCAGTGGAAGTCAGGTTCAGTCTCAGGCTCCTAGGCGTCGAAGAAGATTGCCTTAAAACGGTTTCATTACCTTATTACAGAAACAGTTAAATCTCTTCTTGCTTAATCCTAAGCCTCAACAGTGCATACAGAGTGTCAAAGGCATATTTGAGTCTCAATGAACCGAAGCGTTATTAGAAAAAAGGATGCTCGAGAGATTCTAGTCGGATACCATCTTTATACTGTTCCCAGCCAACTCGAAAAGTTACAACTACTCCCAGTGATAATGTTGGAGAGGGTCCCAGTACTGTAATATTAGTTGTTGCTATTGTGTACACCTCTGGATAATCTTCGATGACATTCGGTTTTAAAGCTGGAAGTAGTTTTATTTCCGGACAGTGATGTACGTGATACGACCGTGGTACGCCTGGACTATTGGAATCTGTTTTTGAGCTTTTATAAAATCTTAGAATTTCTTAAAAGATAGATTCAGCTGCTTGAATATTATTGGCGTGTACATATGTGCTCAGCTATGTTCGTCTGAGTTACCTTTTCACATGATATAGTAATAATTTCTTACTTCTGACTGGGTTTGATAAAAACCTCTAGAACAAAGGTCGTGTGTGATGAATTGTATATTTACATGCAGCGTTGACACTTGTTAGACTATATACACATGATTAGATGTTAGTAGATCGTTAGTGCAAACGGAGAAAACAGACGAACGGCAGGACCAGTGTATTTATTGTAGCCGTAAGCTTATGCTCTCAGCAATAGAATCTTCACTTTGATCTTAATTATAAGTATTTTTATAAAAGTCCAAAATGTATCTGGATAGAGGCTTACCTGACCCGAGAGTCGAGGTTACTTGAAAATACTGTTTACCATGCTACTATTCTTGCATGAAGATATTATAGTTTGCCATGCTTTTACAGTGAATTAAATGAGAACATTGGATACATACTTGCTGCCTATAAGTTAATAAATTGAATAAAAAGTGTCATTTCAGGCTAACTATTTTGTACTGATTATCTCAAAAAATTATCAACACATCAATAATGGTAACTATGGATACTAGAGCAAGGCTAGTGGGGTATGATATAAAGTCCAGTGAGTAAACCTACTGCTCACGAAGTACAACGTACAACTTGCAGTGTTATGTGCAGATGCAACACGTGCCTCGAAATGTAACAAAACATGTGGTCGACAACAATTGATTTTGATACAAATCAGCGTAGCAGTAAGTTATGGCACAGGTTGGACCAATTGCAGCACTACCTCCAATTACAAGTGAAATAAAGGATGATTCTGAAGAAGACCCGGATTATAATCACGAAGAGTTTGTAAGCTTGAGGCATACAATTCGTGAAAAGCTAAAGCAGACAGACGCTAATGGAACTGCAGAGAAAAGCAGCAAATGTCGGTGAGAAAGTTAAGAACTGTAATGATAGTTTCTGAATTTTATGAATTTGCGCCTAATGTATCTGTTGCGTTTTTTATGGTTGATAGAACATTATGGCGGTTTCTAGGGAGAATTTTCGTTACTAAAAAGCGTCCCTAAAATCGTTCGATTGATCCAAGAGGAACTAGTAATTACCAATTACTGGGCAAGACGAATGTATCTATTGCTGTAAAGTTAATACTGGCACATGTGAGAACAAAGAGATCTTAAGCCACGGGAAGAAACCACGAGAATGGCACCCTACCACTAATCTTTTCTGGATTAGTTAAAGGTCGATTGTAGCATGAATTAATTTTCAGATATGAGTACTTGGAGCTGTATGGAGCAACGATTACGAACGCAAAGTGATAATAATAATTTTCCAATGCCTTGATTCATGTGCTTGTATATTGTGTGATAGATTTCAGAACAGACGTAAAGGAAACTAACGTGAATTACCCAAGATAACATAACAGATGAATATAATGAACCTTTTGAGAGAGCTTATTTTGTGTGGCATCTTTAAAACGTTGAAGTACGTATATGCTGAATTTTACTCCCCCATGTATTGGTGTGCAATGTAGGTTGAGTGCTTGGTTTACGCAAATAGTTACTAGTTTGGCGAGATACATGAAAAGGTACTCCAATAAGATTCGCACGGGATATATACATGGTACATGGGGGGAATACGAGTATCCTTGGATACAAGGTATGATTTTCGGGTAAAATCGGAAGACAGAAGAACCGAGGAACAGAATGGCGGCAAAGGGCAAAGCAACTGGGCGATGTTCCGAGGATTCAGTTGTATCAATAGTCAGGAGGGTAGTATAAGTAGGGCACTGGAATCTAGTCTGTATTCCTAAGACTTGCTGGAAAATCTATGAAAATGACTAATATCGGACTAAAACTGGTCGCTACATCAGACAATCATTTACTCTTAGTTCTAAGGTCAGAAGAAGCTAAATTGGACGTTACACTGGATGGATGCACATCTTTGATCTTGGATCAATTTACAAACTGTCAAGATGGACATTTCAGAGGTAAGTTACCAAACTCTATTGCATTAATTTTACTATCAATCTTGGTTTGTCTGTAGACGCTGGTCAGTATCCTTCATTGAAAAGTATATATACTAAATTACTTTAGACACGCAATCTTGCACTAATGTTACCAAAGTAATTATGTTTGCGTTACGTTAAGTGATAACTTTCCCTCCAGCATATGCTAACAACTGCAGGGCAAAAGCCGTGCGGAAAGAGCATCCGCCTCTGCGCTGTATGATTATGCAAAAGTATACTATTTACTAAAACTCAAGTAATTTCTTTTGTAGCTGCTCCTGGATCGACCAAAGCCATGAGGGCATAAGTCCTACACTAGTCAAAGAATTGGAGGAATTACCACAAAATTGCAAGTTACTTCGCACACTTTAAATTCGCAATGCTCAACCTATCAGAAATCTTGTAGAACCTAAGGTTAGCCTATAAGTGGAAGCACATTGGATCAAGATGGTCATCCGTAAAGAAGAAACAGGATGGTGAACGTTTTAAAAATTTGTAAATGACAGTTAGGAAAGCAGTATTACGAAAATGGGGAATCAACAAGGGAAAGACAAGGATGGAACAAAGAAATCCTCACAACCCGAGGGTCAAGAAGGGATTGGCAAGGAAGTGGATGGTAAAAGTGGGAAAAAAGGAGGCGGTATTAGCAAAAGCGGGGAGAAGGGCAGTGGTGGAAGCAAATTCGGAAGCCTTTTACGTGGAGGCACCCGACAAAGTCTATTAAATTCCGGGGGAAGTGGTGGAAATACTCAACAACAACAGCAAAATGTGACGACGACTGGGGATGGACCACAAGTGGTCATGACCGGGAACACTACGAAAAGTACTAAAAATCGTGCACCACCGCCGCCACCGCTAACGCAACGGCATCAGCAAGCGTCAAGAGGGGGTTTAAAAGATGAGGAAGACGAGGATGAAGAGGATATTCATAGAGGATCAAGTAAAGACAATTACGGAGATGGACGAGAAGGTGATGGGGCTGCTGCAGCTGGGAAGACCAAGTCGGGTGGAGGAGAAAAAAAGTGGCTTGAAGGTAAATTGGGCAAAAGCTCCCTTATGGGTAAAAGACCTCAGAAGAAGTTGAAGAAGAATGGAGACGGGAAGAAGGAGAATGATGATGGGACGTTCTTACCCAATCCTCAGTATGAAGATGCATCAAAGTCAAGGTGGAAGAGGAGTAGGAGCGGATTATTGAATTCCTCATCATCAAATAAACCAGGGGAAAATCTAACTTGTAGTATTAATTACGATTGTATTTCTAACGACGAGGAGGAAGATAACGGCGATCTGGCTTTTGGGGGCGGGGAAAGATTGTCACTTGCTTCGGGAGGGGGAGGAGATGTCAGCTCCATTGCGGAATCATCTGACAATGGTTCGTTGTCAATACTCGAAACCTATCAAACAGCCGCTAATGGTGAGTCAAACTTTAACACATAAGTTAATTATTGGCAACAATACGAATGCTTTTAATGTCACATGACCTTTCATAATAACCATTTAGAAGAAGCGAGTAGGTACAAACAGTCCGATATGAAATTACCAGGGGAGGGCCAGTATAGTTTTGGCCGTACAAAATAGAGCTAAGAGAGGCTGCAGCAATGTTATTTAATTCCAAGAATTTACCGTGTAGCTTCAAAGCTTGAAGAAGCCATGGAATTAAAAAATCTATTTAGTATTTATTTAATTAAAACAGAAAGTGATAACATTCGTGTGGGAGTAGGATATGGAGCGAGGTAGGTGGAGGAAGGCACGAAACCTGTTGATTCCCATAAAGTCTTTGAGTATATAAGAATTGGATACTCGATATGCAATAATTTTATAGTGTTAAGTAAAATGTCATTATAAGATTGCTTATAGCTCAAGAAAAACTGTATCAGCTTTTTCTGATGACTTTTAAGTTGTTTACAACTGTTTATTTGATACTGAAATATCTATGGAAGCTCGTATTCGACTTTATTGTATTTTTCCTTATGCATTGTTACATAGATTACTTTGGTTTTAATGATTGATGACAGACAATCTAAACCCAGATAAAGAGATGGATATTTGATACGTGTTATTTTTATCCGAGTCTTGAGAAGTGTAGATTTAGAATTTTTTTAACGTCAGAAATGAGAGGACAGGATCGATATCCGTCCAAGTTTGCCATGGTCGAAAAATGAGCTCACAAGTAGTGGAGATTTTCCAGTCCTTGTTTAATTCAACTGCAATCAGTAATCAGGATGTCGTGTAAAGTGGGGTTTATGAATGAGCTATGCCAAAACGATTGGTTACAAAACCGCTCAATTAAAACAGGGTATGCTTTCAACCGGTATAGCAGCAATAGCTTGTAATAGCTAATAAAAAGTAGTAGTAATTAGAGTCCTTAAATTTTGGGAAGCAATCGAAAGAGTGGTTATTCATCCATCGATGGAGTTTGACTTACATGTTTTTCATTTGGTTTGTTTTTGCTTTTCAGATTTAACTGTCTCGGATAGTTACCACTCCGCCCTAGAACATTTCTCCCCACCTGGGCATCCCTTCGACGACGATGACGACACATTAAAAAACCATAGCGATCAGCTGAGCATCGATTCTGTTGAGGTAAGCTGATAATAATTAGATAAGCCACTCATGGTCAGCTCTGAGATTTGATGTTTAGGCATATAGGAGTACATACCTAATTATTCCATAAGGATTTTAGACACTGATATTTCGAATGCAGCTGCTCTCTCTCTCTCTGGAGTCGAGATAAAGCAAAGGAGTTCAACTATCAGCTGTGTAGAATGATAGAACTGGAATCTACAATAGCTGATTCCTCATAGCTCTGCAGCTTTCTCCATTTACTTGTCAGAAATTGTCTAGTACCTAGATTTTGTTTGATACTCTCGTGGAGAGATTTTGGTTTCAAATTACTACGTTCTACAATATGATTCTAATGCTGGTTTTTCAAGGGAGAAAAACCTTGACAAGTTAACGCATAATCACACCCGTGGAATTTGGTGTTTGTAATACTGGAGTCACTTTTGAGTTTTATATGGTGCATGAATGCATTCAGCTTGAAGAGGATTCTTTTCCCTCATATGTTAAAGTTGCCTTAGCATGAAGATTTGCGAGGTTCACATTCTGGCATATTACCATCAACCACAATGAATTGATTTTTCCAACTTGCACTTTTTAATTCCGCTTTTACTTCCCAGGTTTCAAGTTACTTAGATAGTAGTCGATCAGTGAAATATTTCAGTCTCGTCAAGTTTATTCCATGCAGTAGGCATCGTACGTACATAATATTTATCTTCTTAGTGAGATGATTTTTAAGATAAGCGTTCTTTCTTGCCCGCACTCTTTCTAAAGATTTCTCCTTCAGTAGGGTGCGGACTTGTTTCAATCTCTGCAGAAGGGTAGGAAGTGGGAAGGAAATATAATAATATATATATAGTTGATTTTCGATATTACATCGGGCCTTACTAGCAAAGTTATTGGTTATCTCAAAGATACTCTTTTTTACCTTAATCAAATACTAGAGGAAGGTCAGGCTACGTGTAGGTGTTTAAACAAGCTTTGTAACCTAATGCACTCTAGGAATGTTGAATTAATTGGTATTCGTATATAATTGTGTGCGATATGACTAACCACTCTGAGTTATCCTGGGAATCCCACTGTATTATGTAAGTAGGACATGATTTCCGTTTCAGTTATAAATGTCAGCGGCAACGCAAATTCTCGAAAACGTTACTTGTTAGTTTTGATCTCTTAACTTTTAAAGAAGCAGCTCATGTGTAAATATGATGATCTGATTAAGAAACAAGTCGAAGAGCAAGCCAAGTAATAGGTTGAGATCTGAAGAAAAGCTCTGTAATGGGGAACAGAGTTAATTTTGCATGAGTTTATTTAAACAAATTGTAATTTGATGGGGCTGCGTGAGCGGAAAGAAATGCATAGTAGGTGACACGGCAGGATTTTGTTTTAAGGTACACTTGTTTCAGATTACCTCTAGTACATTAATGGGAGCTGATGATTTCTGAAGCGTAGGAAGGCGTTGTTATTATGAAATGTTCCGTCCACCTGCATGAACGTGAATAAGGAGGCATGTGTAGGGAGCGAGGGACGAAAATACGACATGGGGTCATCCAGGCGTGCAGTAAATTATAGGATGAAGTCATACTCAATTGATTACATAATCAGCGTGTATCCGTCTTCGCTGTGGAATTATGTACTAGATGGGACCATGGAGGTGGGGTTGGTTGGCTAATATCATATCCTTAATTTTGATCTCTCGTTTGCTTGATTTTTTCAACCCACAGATTATTATTGTTTCTACATCATGTTAATCCAAGCAATGTTTGTAACAAGGCGAGGTTGGCAGTCAGAGAGATGAGCTGTTATGTTGATGAGATTCGGATGATACATGTAGGAAGATGATTTAACAATTTGCCCTATGCTTCTTCCGCTCGTCTAAACCATATTTCACGTAAACCAAATAAATAGGCCCAGAAGGCGTGGGTGACCGGATTTCCAGATGTCAACCGAACAGATTCCTTTGACGGATTCGGTTACAGGCTTCTTTTTTCTCGTAAATTCTGGTTATGATGGCATGGGCCCGGCGCACGTGGTGAATCAAAACCCCTCCAGGGCTTCTGTCAGTGCGCTCGGAGGAATAGAATCGGACAGTTTGCTGGAGGCTCCGGAAAGTCCGGTTTGAGAGCAGGGATCGTAATTTTTGGAAATTTAATGAGAAGAGAAGTAAGGATAATTATTTAGAGATAGAATCGAGTTCTGACCGGACTGTCATTTGTTTATATACAAGCGGAGACGAATAGAAATATTGTGTAATGGTTAAGGTGAAGCAATATGGGAAACAGGTTAAGTGGAAATTGTACGAGGTTTTGAAGAAGGGGAAAGAATCCACTTCGCCATCATCGCATATTATACTGCATTGTTGCCGAGGCTGTGACTGCAGCTGGAATTTGGCATGATTTTAACTCAGCAAGGGGCCGATATTAACATAGCGAGAAGTTGGAAAATGTAGGATCCTCTAAGTGTAGGATATCCTTTTGTTAAAGTTCCCAGGCATTCAGGTTCAAAGTGACGTGATTGAGGAAAAATTTATTATTTTGTTGCGGATTTGATAAGGGTGTTGTTCTTGGAATGGAAAAGAGCTTGATGACATTGATTTTAATTTGTGGGAGTGAGGTAAATTATGCGATTGGGGAATGGTAAAGTGTTATCCATTAATGGTGGGATACTAGAAAAATGTGCAAATTCCTAAGTGGCTGTCATGTTATTGTAGTTAATCATGCCGACTGTGGAGACGAACGGGAACGATGTGATGGCGATGGACGATACACAGGATCGCTCTGCCCCTATTACAGATCCTGGATTCACGTATGTTTGTTTTAATATCCTCTTTTGTCTCTATAATCACTCTGGCTATCTGGATTCAAGTGTTGCTGATTGCATGGGGGTTATTACGAGTTTCTGCCAGCCTGTTATGCTTTTAGAGATGGGCAAAGTTAGTGTTAAGTCATTTCTGCTGTGTCAAAATCAAATCTCATCACATGTAGTTTTGTTTGGACAAAGATGAAGGAGGTGTAAGGGAGCGACTCTCGATTCTCTTGCCGATTCAACGAGCAAGAGGTCATGTAATCAGAGACCGAGAAGTTCTGCAACATTCACTGCTGATCGTTTTTGCAAAAACTACCGTCTCCTACATTTCGCTGCAAAGCTGGCAAAGTAATAGCGTCAAGGGCTAATGTTGTAGGAGGGCCATTGATGTATGAGTCGAGTCGCTCCTCTTGCTCTTCGCTCACCACCCTGCCAAACATCATTTATTTGTCAAGAGGCGCACACAGTAGCTCCATTAGCTCTTAGTTAGTCATAAATACATTTTTGCAACCAACGTGTGGATATTTAATGCAGACCCGCACGTCCTTTGGCCACAAGCTTTACGCTGACTCGGAAAAGAAAAGTGGAGCTGTCTTCTGTTTCATCACCTTTGGGTGATTCTCCTCTCATTTCTAGTGGCAGAAAAGATTCAACTTTAAGCGAACAGTGCCTTGTTACAGGTAAGGAAACTCAAGAAAACAACGTTTTTATCATGTATTCCTTGCGCTTCTGAGTTCCTCGGTTTTTTTCGTCATATCCTCTTTCACAGGAGAATTTTTGCTCAAAGGCTTTCCATCTTCTGTTTGCTTCGTGTCAAATAGATCAGTTAGGTCAAATCGATGTTTGTACAAGTAATACTCTAAATATGTATGGGTAATTTGTTGCAATGGATCAAGTTGCCATGGGACATAGAGCGCTCAAGTATTTACGCTAAAACTGATGTTATGTCAACTTGCTATGTGATTTGGAAATTTAGGCAAGACGCTAACATGCTTCGTAGGATTTATTGTACATTTTATCCGCTAAGCAACAAGTAATTGCAATTTGCATAAATTGTATTTATAGGATTTAATTTATGTAGACTTATTGACAGTTTTTTGGCAATCCTCTTGAGAAGAAACACTTGTTTTTTTCTCATGTAAGATACGAGTCCCAGTTAATAGTTGTGAATATTTTAGAATCAACAAATATTTTCGTGCTTGCTGATCATTAATATCAATCAATTACCTGTTGTATTAGACAGAAGCAGCTGGAAACTGGACACAAAGCAGGTTTAGGGAATCGGGTGTTGTTTGTTAAAGTTTAGGTAACGAGTGAGGTTTTAGAAGGACATAGTTGTAAATTCCAGAGTTGCGAAATGCATGCTGCACACGAACCAACCAAGTTAGAATCGTTAGAATATGATCAATTTTCGTGTTTATTATTCGGATTGCTAATAGGCTTGTTTTACCTAGTAGTGACTAACAAAAGACACAAGGCTAACGGTAAATAAATGCGCAACGCGTTTGGTTTTTTCTTGGAAACGCTTTGAATTTGATATACACACACACAATATTTTTGCTGATGCTGAAATGATGGTGGCTGATAATTAAACTAAAATCCTTTTATCCTTTAGGAGAAGTTTCGCCTTACAACTCAAATTTCGGTCCCCCACGGAGATACAACTCCGTTTCGGACGTTCCTATCACTGATTGCAATGTACTTCGAAAAGTTGCTAGCCTTACAAAGGCTGAGCAGAGTCAGAATACCCCTTCTTCTAAATCCGCTGTTTCAAAACCGAAATACCTTCCCGAAAAGCTCGACTTCCGAATGTATGAGAAATTTGAAGGTCAAATGCTCATTAATTGGTTTGTGTCATCATTTCAAGAAGGACATTACCTCCGGGATATAGTAGCTCCTCAAGATTTGAAAATTTTGGCAACTCAGTTTTGTACATTGTTATTAGCAGCGGGTGTGTTGAAGCAAATTGAAGAAAGTGACTTGATTCCTCTTGATTGCATTTTTCGGGTAAGACGTATATATAATAGATTATCAGGATGAAGGTACGAGCCATGATGACGAATAAAATATTATCATGCTTATTTCTCGATCAAATAGGCGGACCTTATGTATTATTGGACTCATTCGGAATCTCCAGCTATTTCATGTCAAGTGCCAGGGAAGCTCCCGCCGGTTTCTTGGCCACCTACTAACGATATTGCCCCTGTAGTCCGTAATGGTGCTAAATACACAGAAGCAGGTAAATCAAAACATTTCGCATCGGGAATAAATGCATAATTTACTATTTAGAAGAATCTGTCATTGCAGTTGGGGGCGTACATAATAGTCGTAAATGGGGAAATTTAACTGTGATGATGGCAACTGATTTAACAATGTCGAAATGGGTATTCTAATGTTGGGGTAACTCTTTAGACTATGGTCTACTAACATGCTTCGGGTTTCTAAATGCTGAACGAGTCGGTTCATACAGGTCGGAATTATGGCTTATTACAGTGGAAGGAGGTGCAGAATTCACAGTGGGACATAGTGCAGGAGGGTCGGAGTGTAGTAGCCGAACACTATCTCCTGAGCATTTACCTCCAGTGGGGACTGTTCCCAAGACTGTGAGTCATTTTGAGAGCGAAATTGATTTAACTCGGGTGGCTGACAAAGTCTGTGGTTCAATTGGTACTAACAATCAACCCCAAGAATCAGCTCCAGGTCGGTGAATGGGACTAACATGAATCTAGTAGATTACACACTTAATTCTAATTATATGTTATGCGGTTGTTTTGTTTATCGCTTTTCGAACTAACACCTTATGCATGAACATCTAAAGGCATCAGTTTGTTTTATCCGGAGATTTTGGTTCTAGTTTTACAGCTGCAAGAAATTTCTAAGTTGTCACTGATGTGTTTCTATTCTATGTATAATTTTAGAATTCCAACAGGCAGTTATGGGCCTAAAACGGGAGCACAAACATATACTGGAGAAAAAAGATGCAGAGCATGCTGTGCAAGTATTCTCTGTAAGGGGAGAATCCGCAGAGCTTGTAGAAAAATATGTGAAAAAAATCCAGGAGCTCGAGCGAGAAGTAGAAAAATTGCGCACACTCCATGAAATTAATGTGAGTTCTTTCTTGCTTGTAACGGAATAATTGCTATTCGAAATTTCTGAGATGGGATTGGAGATCCAAATGATGTATGTGTTGGAAACATTTATTTAGGCATTGGCAGCTAAAGCCCAGCTGGACTTCAGATCGCCGGATGCAGAAGCCTCACAGAGAGTAGCGGGAAGTAATGTGTCCACAACGACACCTGCTTCTGGTGGCGATGCTTCATCAGAACCTGGAGATTCTGCTTTAACTCCAAGCCTAGTCAAATCTATTCCTCCTCCTCCACCTCCTATGCCTGGAGCCGTGATGGAATTTGCGCCACCACCTCCTCCTCCTCCACCAATGCCCGGTCTAATGGGCCCTCCGCCTCCACCCCCAATGCCTGGTCAAGTAGGACCTCCTCCCCCGCCACCACCACCAATGCCCGGACTGATGGGTCCTCCACCACCACCTCCAATGCCTGGCCAGATGGGACCACCACCGCCCCCTATGCCCGGTCAAGGAGGCCCTCCGCCACCTCCACCATTTCCTGGTCAGGGTGGTCCACCACTGCCGCCACCTCCGCCAAGCTCGGGACTTGCAGGTCCAGTACCACCTCCGCCTCCTGTGGGAGGTGGAGGTCCGTGCCCTTTCCCACCACCGCCTCCTGGAGGCTGGGCATTACAAAGACCAGGTAAGGATTAGGGATCATTAAACGTTCGTTAATCGCATTCTGTTGGATGGATAAGCAACATTTCTGTTTGCAGAGTCAAGAAAGAAACCCGTAAGTCCGAAAGTGCCTATGAAGCCACTATATTGGACGAGAATTCAGTGTCAGCCTACCGTAGTTCCTGCCCCGGTACCAGCTGCAGCACCCCAAGAGAAGTACGTTTTACAGAACTTAAAATTACGTTACAAGTTGTATTGTTCCAAAATTTATTTTTGAGATTTTAACATCCTCACTTGCACGATACACAGAGAAACTACAGGTGAGAAGAAACCGAAGAACAAACTTTGGGAAACTTTGGAAGAGCTACCAATTGAAAGCTGGGATGACTTCACAAGTCTGTTTTCTCGACAAGTAGTAGTTGCGAAACCGAAAAAGGTTAGAGAAGAAAAACCTGTGAAAGTTCAATCAGTGAAAATTCTAGACAGCAAAAGGTCACAAAACGTTGGTATTCTGGTTAAAAGTCTTAACCTCGATATCCACACTGTGGAAAGCGGTAAGTTATTACACTAACTAGAATAGAATAGAACTCATGTGCTTTTTTTAAGTCACTAATCTAAATACCACTGATTCTAAATATCACTAATTTTGCGCACCAGCTATTTTCGAATTCGATGTAAACGTCCTAAGCCTGGAAACTCTGGAAAAAATTTACGAAAGCGTAAGTCTGATTTCTTCGTTTGGTATGAAAGGTTATGGGGTGGGTGGTTCTAGTGGATCTAAAATTCGAATTTTTTTCTTACAGAGACCAACAAAAGAAGAAGAAATGATGTTGCGTGAGCACGTACAATCATGTCCAGAAATTCCATTGGATAAACCTGATCAATTCCTCTATGAGATGAGCTGCATTCCGCATTATCAAGATCGGATCATTTGTTTAACTTTTCAAAGCACATTCTTCGAGTCTTTATCACTAATAGAGGCAAAGCTCAGTAACCTGCGTCTTATATGCGAACAACTAATGTCTTCCAAGGAGCTCCAACGTGTATTTGCTTTGATTCTCACATATGGCAATTATATGAACGGTGGGAACAGAGACAGAGGCCAAGCTGATGGCTTTACACTGGATATTTTGCCAAAACTTAGAGACGTAAAAAGTACAGATAATTCACTTACTTTCCTACATTTCATCGTGTCAACTTATATTAGGGTAAGAAAATTGCAAGCACAGAATAATGATCCAGATTCAAGTTCCCTGCATGTAAGCATAAGCACAACCATTTTAGTATAATTCAATGGTCAGTGTGCTACAATTTCCGGCTACAAAATTATTTAAAGATTACGATACACACTTATACTAGTATTCATGGAGTATTAAACTTATTACAGCGATATGACGAAGAGCGTGGAACTCCAGAAGCGAAGCTACCCGTACCTGAACCTAGTGATGTTGAAAGAGCGACTACTTTAAAATTTGATGAAATCACAACGGATTTGCGCAACTTAAATCAAGATTTAATCGGTAAGTGGAATGGTATGATACTACCAGCATATTTATTTATACTCCTTTAGGATTGTCTTCTAATTATTGTATTTGTACATCAGGCTGTGAAAACAGAACAGAAAAAGTCATCAAGGAATCTAAGGAAGAGCATCTTGAACCTTTCAAAGCAAAGATGGAACACTTTTTAGAACAAGGTACGAAAAAAATCCTTCTGGCTCTTCTACTACGAACTATAAGCTTGAGTAAATTACTCTGTACCGGGTAATCCTGAGAAATCAGATAAACCTGCGAAATGTAACCCGTGACATTCTTTTTATCCCCAGCTAAGAAGAAAATATCAGATATCGACGAAAATCTGGAAATAGGAAAGAATACGTAAGCAAATCGCCGCCTATAGCCTCCGGTTTTCAGTACCCTGACGGATTTACTAACAAGTTTTCTTCCCTAGGTTTGTGATAACAATGAAATACTTCGACTATGTACCAAAGAAGAAAGGAGGAGAAGCGCCTACGCCAGAAGACTTTTTTACCGTTTGGGTACCATTCTGCAGAGATTTTAAAGAAATTTGGAAGAATGAGCAACAGAAAATACTGAAGGCGATGCGTAAAGAAGCTGAAAATATTGTTAAGCAGAAGCAAACAAGTTTGCGAACTATGGTAATAAAAAAGAGGGTAGGCGGCTTGGTAAGTATTGTACATTATATCACGTTGTTCACCCTCGTAGTCGTGAAATTAAATATGTTTTGCAATTATAACTTCTAAATTGCAGAAGGACAAGTTTTGCAAACGAGATAAGCATGCGGATTAATGCAACTTTCAAGAGTATCTCGCAACCAGGTACACGGTGGCCGCCGGCATTCATTCTCAATTCTCAGCTGCTACATCCGACTTATTAAAACAGTTCATGCGAGGGACTGTGCATTATGAATCGTGATTCAGTATAACTTTCATGTTATTATGTTCCTTAAGTTTTAGCGTTATCCATGTTGCAACTAAAAGCTTTACTGTATTTTCGTGTGGATCGGGTTTTAGTCGTTGAAGCCTCAAGTCATCAATTTTGTTATAGAATAATGCAACGTTATACAAATGATTTTATACGTTTAATGCTACAATTATTGTTGATAGTTGAGAATGCGAAACAGTAAAATTTTCGTAAGCCGTAATTTCAAAAGTTTTCATAGTAGAAAAATTGGAACAAAAGAATCACTAGATAAGGCATTCACATAAACATGTCATCAAAACCAGGCGGCGGCGGCTCGTCCGGATTAGGTACTGCCCAATTAGGATTCGGTGCACCGGGATTAGGATTTGGCGGACCAAATGGATCAAAACGTGCTCCAGGAGGGACAGCTCCTGGCCTATAAATTTGAATGCAATCAGATAGCTATATTCGAACTTCTCAACTTAAAGTATCTATTACGAGTATGCAGCGCCACTTACGGAAGACGTCCCGGACCAACTCTGGGCGACCGGAAACCCCTAGGATCTGCTATCATTCCTGTTCCGAAACCACCTAGGGGATCCAAATCTGATCTTCCGAGTCCTCCTCCTCCCATAGGATTGGAGCTGCAATAATACAGATGAAAGGATTAGTTCAAGTATTTCTTATGTAGTCGTGGAAGACTTATACGGATTGGTTCTTACAAAGGCCCAAAGCCTCCCGGAGGACCACCACCAGGTACAGGTGCTCTTGGCATACCTGGACCGAATGGGTTGAAGGGACCTCTAGAAGGAAATCGGTCGTCTCGCAATGGATCTCGTTCCCCAGGGCTGATTATAATAGCTTGACGGTTATCTTCACTGCGTGCTCGGCTTTCCGTTTTTACTTTATCATCATATGGACTTTGGAATGGTGGTAGACCAATGACTTTAAGACCGACCGGCTCCATTAGCTCCGCCCATATCTGCTTTTCCAAATCTTCTGCTTTCACGAAGATCTGATGCGCAGTGACGTCTTCCTTGCCTGCTTGTGCTTCGTCGAACTGAATAAAATTAGCCAGTCGAAAAGTAGAGGCAGAGGTCTTCTGCTCACCCGCTTGAGAACCTTGACCTTCGTTTCTACTACTTCCGGCTTGATCCGAAGCATCCCCACCTTGCACACACTTGTAAACCGTAACAACGGCAGTATGATCTTTCACAATCTCAATAACTTTAACTTGATAGCTCACATTTCCATGTGCAGGATCACCATAATCTAATGTGAAGACAGCATTACTGGCATTAATAATGCCCTCAGCCCAACCAGAAGGAAGTCTTTCAGTGTACGTTTTATCTTTTGATGATTTGGACTCATCACTAGTGGTTTGTGACAACAGAGGAATCCGCAGTCCAGCCCGCACAATTGACCAATGCACTGCCAATATCAGTGCGCCTAAAGCGGATTTTACGTTCTCTCTTTCCATTGCGAACAGTGTTTCTAATCCAGCTGGAATTTTGGAGCCGCCGGCAACGGCTTCGTTGCCTTTCCCTTGGTCCTTGCCGACTTGAGACATCGTTAATTCCCTATAACTGCAAGTAATTCACAGTATAAGTTACGCATTACTTTGAGCTTTCCTCTATTAGTTTATTGAAAACTGAGTATAGCTTACTCCAACCAAGTAAAGACAGATTCATGACTTACCTCGGTAGAGAGCTCGTTTGGCAAATCGTTTCCAAATATGCCGGGTAAGGGAAACGTTAGCCTTATGCCTTAACAGTCAGATCAATAGAATGGGGTGCTTCCTTCAACTCGGGATTAAGTTCGTTCAGCAAATCTAGTATATTCATGTAAATAAAGTTATTTAAACTAGCATTAGAATTTTATCAAACTGTTTAGGTATTTCGGTTATTTTCGGATTTCAGATCAAGTGTCACCGACGATTACCTTATATAATTTTTACGTTTGTGATTTCCAAAGTTTCAGTAACTGAACTGGCAATTAGTGTAGCAATAGCTAGCTCAGGTGTCACATTTGAATTCCAACTCAATCCTATGAAACAGTAAATGAATTATTCAATTCAGAGCAAATTGGATGATTCATCAGAAAATCTGAATTAATCTTTGGTACACAATAACACTGCGTGTTATGTTTGCCTGTGCAAAAACTATGCGTGCAGACGACAGACACCAAAAAAGTCGAGCACATCGCGCGGCTAGCTCATCGGTGAAAAAACTTAGAGACGTAGTTTAAACAGGAAAATTCCCGCTTTTACTCCAGTGGCAGATACAGTTGGCAGACACGTGTCATATGTACATATATAACTGAAAAACACAATCCTCCTTCAGATAGGGAGCGTTCAAATATAACGATATCAAAAACAGAGGAGGGAGGGGTCACGATCTGGCTATCGCCAAATATCATACACGTAGGAGGGCTAAGCTGCAGTATTTTCAAATTTTCATTCCGATTAATTGCCCAAATACTTTTAAAGGAGCATAAAAATTCGTTTTGTTGGAATTTTATGGTGAAACAGGCTGTTAAGAAGCCACAGCATTTTATAGTGTACGATTTCCAATTTGATATTTAATTGTTATTTTGGGATTCGTATTTACAAATTTTAAATGTTTTAACGCATGGGTCAAAGCTATTTTTTTAAATTCTCGCGCCAACGATATCGATATCAACGGGGTAGGGGTCGAGGTGAAGCTATCGGTTGATATCCTACAGGGGAGGAGGGGAAAAAAATCGGCCGATTTTTGATATCGATATATTTGAACGCTCCCATAGTGCACATAAACAGATGATGTTTTTTGCACTGCGGACTGGAATTGACATTTATTAATTATATATATATATATATACTTATATATAAATCAATTTAAGTGAAACTCTGTTAGTCTGGGATTAAAACTATTAAGTAGAAGTGAGCTGGAGACTGGAGGGTTCGGCGTACTATAGCTCGTAGTGTTCGCTAACTGTTAACAGTTTCGAGACCGCACTGGACTTTACGTCCAGCAAAAAGCAAAGAAAATTGACATCAAGCAGTAAGTAAGAATCAAGAGTACTGTTGACTGTTGTAAATCTTTATAAAGCCGCCTAAGTTATACGTACATAGCATAAATTAAAGAGCTTATTTAGCAATATAGCAAAAGTTCTCGAACATTGCGAACTGTAATGCTATATATTTTTTATTATTTTCAGGGTTGCTTCAACTTATCCCAGATTGCATTAACGTCACTGCAACTCGGGTGAGTCATTCCGTAAAATCGGGACGGTTTTCATCAATGTTTTGTTAGTGATGCGTATGGAATGCATCTTCGGTTTTCGCGACTGGATATCTGCTATGTTTATGCTTGATGGTGCTCGTTGTTCATACGTCGTAAAGGAACCATTAACACTGATTACTAAAGAGTATAATATTTTGCATTTCTAGGCTTACTAATTGGTCAAGTCGTCCTCGCTTTTCAGTGGACGGGTTCATATTTTGCAACCTTGCGTGGATATATCAGAGTGGCTTGTAGTATTGGGTTCGTTGTCACCTAGCCTATTTTTGGATCATCTCAGCTCGTGTGTCTACCAGGGGATCGCCAAGAGAAAGCAATGATTAATTATACTTTGACCGAGCGTAGCCACTTTTGACGGCAACAATGAAGACGACACCACCATGAATAATTCTTGGGGGGAAGGTGTATTAGCATCGAAAGAAGTGACGCAAGAAGAATTGAGCTCTGATGATTCCTCAAGTTCGTTCAGTAGCTCATCAACATTATCCAGATCCGGCTCTGAGGGTTCATCCTCCTGCCATTATATCCACAAGCGGAGAATATCGGCTAAAACTGCTTTCCTTAAGGCAGCAAATAAATCCACCGCATCATCCATCAGTAGTTCAGAAGACGATTCAGCAACTATACTCGAGCGGCGAAGAGTTGGGGCGATTTCGGAGTCAACGTATAAAGCACACTACTCAAGCGTTAGATTCAGGGATTTATCAGTGTACGGGAAGCTTCGTTTCGCTTCGAGGCAGCTTTTACGTCCATTCGGACTGGTTGGTAAGGAAGGTAGTTTGACGTCCCACCAACTGAATGCTTGTCGAGACAGGAAATCACCGTCTGGAAAAACCCATTTACTGCATACCAAGAGAGACCGCAGTAAACTCAAATCGACGTCGGGTAACGCCCAAAAGCAGAAAAACGGGTGGAGTTGTGTCTTATCCGGAGATTTAGGAATTCTCAGAAAAATGTATAATTTTTCTATCAAATACCACATTGAAATATGCATAATCTTATTCCTATTCGCAAGTGGGATGCCTTTTCTAAGATCAAAGTAAGATAGTGTGCATATTATTAAGATGTTCCTATAGATTCGTTGAGGTGTGCTGCATCAAGTATTAATGCTGTTTTCTGTGTGCAGACCTTTAAAAACTAGATCAGTACAATCGCCTGGGCCGTTTTTTGATTCGGAGGACTCTAGTGTCTACATAGAAGATCACTATACTGGAGATTACTTGGACTTGGTTCAGAAGAAAATACCAAGAAGTCCTTCGTTTGTGTTTTATTACGCTCCGTGGGATTCAGAATGCTTGGTTGCGAAAACTGTTTTTTTAGAAGTCGCAAGACATTTTAGGTTAAAACTGGGAGATCAAGTCAAGTTCTATGCAGTTAACTGCTGGTGGCCAGAGGGTCAGTGTCGCCGGAATTATAAAAACCTTTCCCACTACCCTATATTTGTAGCTCATTTGAGTAGCGCAGGGGTGAGCAAAGCTTCAAGAATTTTGACAAGCGATTGAAATACATAGCTACTGTTTTTATCGGAACTTTTCGCCTTTTTAGGGGATAATTTACAACGGCCCTATCCGAGTAGAACTTATGATTAGATTCATCAATCTAATACTGTTTCCAATCACAAGAATCGATTCAGAAGAAGAACTATGGAGGTTTAGAGCTCAGCATGATGTAAGTACTACAGGAAGACTATTTTGGGAGATTTTATTAAGCGAGTTTTTGTTTCGTATAATGCACACTGCAGAACTAGAACCATGTAATTATGGATATTTTGATATATTGTTTTGCAGGCGGTCATGTTAGCATTTTTTAACTTCACTGTTCCCACGTCAGCGGCTTCTTATGACGTCTACTTACAAATGGCGTTAAGACATCTTGAAGCAGATCCATTGGGACAAGTCGGTTACGGCGTTTTTGTACAGAAATCTTTAGCAGACAAGTATTTTGTTGGTTCTTCAAACTCCATCTCCCTGGTTCTATTCAACGAGATACACACAGCTAAATGGCATGGGGCGTTCAGTGCTCAAGGTAACGCTTCACATCGGGCTATGTTATCAATTCCTTCGGGGAAATTTTTCCGTTTGTTTAGTAATACGGTTGACTTTTTATAGATTCAAGGGCACCTGTGAAGCAAGTCGTGGACTGGGTAATGGAAAGAACCCGCGTAACTCCTATTACTTGGGCGTACAGAATCAGAAGTGGCTTTTCTAATAGACCAGTGTCTTTAGGATCAGTAGATCTTGCCCAGGAATCAGCGAATGGTCCTATTTTGCTTCTAATTACTAAGCGATACTACCCATCCGCGCACTCTCCTCTATATATGCAATTTAAAGAAGTGGCACTTGACTATTTTAACTGCAACAAGAGTGGGAATGTGACAAAGCTACGCCGATACAGCCATAAAATCAATGGAGGTAATTTTTACAGACAATTAGCGTATGTATAAATAACTACCAAACCAAGGAAACTGAACTTTGACAAATGTTTTTATCGAAAGGCTTGATTCAGAGTTGTTTTAAAAGAAAACTTTTAGGAGTCTTATTCTTTTTAAAATGTATGAATTTGTATATTACAGAATGGCTAAAAATATGGACACTGGTTCAAGAAAAATGCAAGCATGCTGCTATGCATAAAAGTGCGCAATGCGATACTCTGCGACGCGAATTACAGAATTGGCAACCAAGTTTGTTCCGTATGCAACGTGAATCTTTGGCCCACTTTGAGAAGCATGTATCAGAAGGGATGAATTTTACAGGATTCAGTTGCCGTTCTCAAAGACCTTTCCGATTTATTGCCATCGATCCGTCGGATGTACCTTACTTTTTGGACGTGCTCCTAGGGACAGCTGGTATTCCTGGTGGTTCTGTTGTCACACAGAATGAGTCGTTAGCATTTATCATTGATGCGCAGAGGCACTACATGTCTCGTTTACCATCCTTGAAGGCATCAAACATTGCGGAGGCAGTTTATGCTTATTCGCAAGGTAACCTCCCGAACACTGAACCCCCTGCTCTTGGCACCCAAATTTCACGACACACTACCAGTACGGAAACACGTCGTGCATACACGGGGACAAAACTGCCAAGGAACAACCACGTCCTTATCGAGGAAATATCGACTGATGAATTAGTTTCCATGATTGAAGATGACCGTAGACACTCAACAGGGATGAAGCTAGTGAATCGTGATCCTATGTTTGTAATGTACA
This sequence comes from Sminthurides aquaticus, assembly GCA_906901655.1. Taxonomy (NCBI): domain Eukaryota; kingdom Metazoa; phylum Arthropoda; class Collembola; order Symphypleona; family Sminthurididae; genus Sminthurides; species Sminthurides aquaticus. Next base: position 5,349,649 of record CAJQTT010000001.1, read on the forward strand.
CAGCCCAATTTTGCGGTTTTTGTGGAGTGGTGCTAGCTCATTTTATTTCCCTGGCAAGGTTTCTTACCCAATATAATGTGAATATTCGTCTCACCAAAGTCAATATATTTAAAAAGTCATTGCCCGAATTCCTGGAACCTGGAGAGATTCCGTCGTTTTTATTCCTCCCAGCAAATAAGTAAGAGAACTTTAGCTAGTCTACTTCATGAATATTTCCTATATAAACTTCAGTTAATGGATAAATGAAATCTTCTTTGTTACTTTCAGCCGGTCTGATATCAGGCTTTATCCTCCTGGAAAGAGTATTACTACGAAGAATTTGCTTCAATTTGTTTTAAGTGAACTGGATGCGGATAGTAGGGTTGCGATGAGTTTGCGAAGTCCTTTGTGTTCGTCGAATACGAATAATAACATTGACAAATATTTCTTTAATTCTGTCGACCAGAATGCAGACCTGCCCCTGCCCATCTTGCTCCAGCCTGGAAAAGATAAACATACATTTTGTTTATCGATGAATCGTAAACTTGTCACTGCACAGATACATTCTGTTTTAAAGACTGTTAAAGGTTGTAATAGCAATGAGACAGCTACAACGTTTAGGATGGAGAATATACAACAGCAAGATAATTCATACAATGATTATAATTATTACGGGCGCGATCAGTTATTTTTCATGCAGCATTTAGCAGGCATGCATGCATTTGTTAATAGTTCTAGTTCAGTTGGATATTGCAGACAATCTGTTCACGATAATTTCGTAGATAGAGGTAATCTCCTTAGGTCAGACATTTTAGCTTCTTGGAGCTATCAAGTGTTGGACCATTTAAGATCAACAAGATTGATTCTTGAAGTCGCATGAGCCATTGTTACATGCATAAAGACAATTCCATAATGTTTATGTGATATTAATCATTTGAACCTGTACCAAAGTCGCTATCGTAATAAACTTACTTTTAAGGCATCTAAAGTTGTGCAGTAATGTTGGAATAATTCCAAGGACTGATCAGAATGTAATATAATGCTATGAGCTGAATGACCAAGCAGTATATACTTCCAATATTAGATGTCATTCTTATCAGGTAAACCTTTAAGTGATTGCGTCTTCTCTATTATGAAAGAAAGCGGTGGATAGATCATCGTAGTGCTTTCAATTCTCTTTTCTGAAGGTTTTCAAATGGGGATACTTGGCAACGCGATTTAGATATCTTTATACTAATGCATTCTTTGCATTTGTTTATCAGACATGTTCCCAACCGTTAAAAGATTTTGTCACATAATGATTTATTCTCACCGTTTGCGATAACGGTTTGGTTTATAAAAATTATCGACAGGAAAAACAGGACTAACGAAAATGAAATATACATTTTTCCTAGGTAAACCGGTAAACGAAGTAATTAATGCTACTTAACAGTCCATAAATTCCATGGGATCCGCGAACGATTTACCATAGCTTCGATTGAAAGGCGACTCGCTGGTCAAACTGCTGCTAAGATCCATATCCGTGGCGTCCAGGTGGTCTTCACTTTTCTCTACCTTCTCAATTTTCATTTCCGGGAAATACGGATCATACTTGCGATATATGTGGTCAATATAGTGCGAGGTGCTGAAAAAGTGTAAGATACGATAGAATAATAATTATAACAGTTTTTGAAAACTCTAACCATGCAATACGAAAAAATAAACTCAAACAAACAATTTACCTTGGTAAAAGGTATGGTTCGAAGGGAAAAAAGCTTTCCAAGCACTTTTGATGATTTAGGTTCTGGCCACTATCATCAGATTCACTGCTGTATGTCGGTATGGTTGTTCTCTGATTTCTATCTAAAATTGTGCGACAATACGAGATCTGATGCTGATTAGCGACTTCTACGAAAGCTTCGGCCACTTCCACACTGCAGGCGCGCAGAGGGTTTAAATCACAGGTGATTATCCTACCCAAGTTGAGCGTGCGCATAAATGCTGAAACTGTAACGAAGTAGGTGATTATAGTCATAACCGACGTTTGCCTGAAAAACATGTAATATGACAATTTTAGAAATTACCTTTGCGACTTTCCAGTAGTTCCTTGTTACGAAAAGCGACAACGTAAAAAAGAGTTTGGCAGACTGCATAAAACGTTCCATGCGCGGATAGATTAACAGTTGCCCAATGAGCCCCGTAAGAGTGTTCATTGATGTAGTCGTTAGCCCAATCACATAATTTGGTAATCCACCTTTTGGTCAACCTAACGCAACAGCATGAAGTTAAAATTAGGACTGTATGATATGTAAATTAAAATAAATTAGTAATATATTCTATGATCTAAACCTACTTTAACGATACATACGATGCCCTCGATATCAGCCCTGATATGTAAGACATAGCTTGTATACGCAAGACAGCAGGGGTATTCGCACTTTCAGCTTTCTTCCACAAGAAATCAATAAATAACCTTGGAAAATCGGGATGTAGGCCGCCAGCATAGAATAACAGGAATTGCACGTGGTTGGTTCCAAACGTAGGTAAAATTTCTTTTTCGAAGATAGTCAGAAGCCACTGCTTAAAATAATTAACTGCATCCACGTGAGCACCAGCAGTCTCGCTTTTGGCAAGCATCAGTTTAAATTCAGCATCCAAGTACTCGAACAGTGGGAGCACACATACATCCAGTGTTTCAACTAACGGGTTCACCCGATAATCGTCACCAGTCCCAATTTCTACTGTGGAAAAGCCTCCACTTTCCGATTTTATCTTTTCAGATTTGACTTGTAGATGCTCATTCATGGCTTCAACTTCACTGCGATGAAAGCTGGCGTCAATTTTAGCCAATCTGACAAAATAAAATACAATTTAAATATTGAAGAAGCACTGTTTTATGAGAAAAGAGCCGATTAAATATGCTTGACCTACTTGTTCACTATGATGTGCAGTATTTGCATCTTGGAATTCGGCATGTAACCAATGCTTGTCAATAAGTTTGTCACATAGCAGTAATACACGTGTGCTCCCTTGTTAATGTATGGAAAAAGGCTGGAGAAAGTTTTAACACCGAAGTCTTCATACCTGCAGCAAAAGACCAATCAATATATCACGTGTGCAAAACACTAGAGTTAGCCATCCGTCATAGTCACAGAAAGTCTAACAGCGTCATGATTACTCACATAGGAAAGGACTCGAAGATTTTTCTCAAGTTTCGATGAATAATTCCAAAAGCTTTTGCTTCCTTTTCAGAAATTACGGTGGGTTTGTCCTGCCGTGGGGGAACTTCAATCATTCCGACAGTATGCACATTGAGCTTCAGTACAAGTTCCCGTATCACAGCACGGCAAAATACTGGTCTGACGACTAGTAGTTCTGATATAAATACTTCCACTTTTGTCACAACTTTATCGGACATATTCAACCAGTCTTGCCCCTACAACAGAAAATTATACAGACCAAATTAGCGCTAGAAGTCAGAATCTGTCGCACCTTATAAAAATTAGACTGCTCCACTCACCAGAACTTCTTGTATGACAGGGTACTTCTTTTCATCCAAAGACGAAACACTCTCCTCTACACCCTCGATTAGTTTCATGAAACTCCGATCCTGCAATACCAACGAATCCCAAATTAGATCTCATTAATGAAGTGTGGCTAAAAAATGAGTAGTTTCAATTACCGGGATCCTGGATAACCGATCCATTTTCTTTGAAGATAACCTTGCACTCATTTTCGTCACTAATAAATCGCACCTCCTCGATACAAATTTTTAATGGCTAGCTATAGTTCACTACCTACGTTTAAGTTACTTTGCTTGATAATCACTTTGAACGCTACAAATCCTCTTCAGTGCTGTAGTTTGCTTCGCACACACAAACGTCATTATCGTATTCCCTACATTTTCACAGACGGAATCTTACGCCCGTGCCTTATGATTTATGCAAGCAACAGAAGTAAGCACATCAAAATTTTATCTCCCGGTATGCACTATTACCACCATAAACTTAGATATCCACTATCAAACGTTTCATTCAAACTTGAAAATTAATTTAGTCACGGGCAGAATCGTTTTTCCTAATACTCATCCTCCGTTCCTCACCACAGAATTTATCAACAACAACAGCCGTTTTCACAAGGATAATATTTTGAGAACCTCCACAATATAAATAGATGCTGCAAAGCACTAACACATTTACTCAAACTGATCCATTCAAAGTATGTATCGCAATCGTATTTCTCGAGAATCAGATAACGGTTTAACGACGAAAATTAACATTCAAGCACAATGTTTTAATTATGATTAAGCTCTCATTCTCACTGTACAGTTCGAGAGAGCATGCACACGATGCGAAAAATGCGCCTGGTTTCACCCTTTGAATTTGCCCCGTACTTTCGAACTCGATGGGAAACTAGACCAGCACAGACCACATATTACTTTAACTAAATTGCCGTTTTGTGTACCCCCCAACCCTTCGAATCTGCTCCATGCCTCCAGCAGATTGGCACTAGACGAAGACGCAGATTGACCACAAACGCGTTGGTTAATGCGATGACCCCTCCGATTCAAACCCCGATTGAGGGGGGTCATCGCATTAACCAACGCGGTTGTGGTCTCCTGCAATTCTGAGTTTTCTTCTCTTGTCTACTGGCTGAAGTAAGTTTGGAGCGGTTCCTACAATTACGTGTGACTAAATACTGCCGTAACCTTCTTTCAAGGAGAAAACGCTGAGGGTGAACGTTAAAACTAACTGCTAACTTGCAGCGTTCAAGGCAGCGCAGCGTAACCAAGACCACCCCTCTGCCTTTCATAAATATATTGATTCCGTCTTTTACTTAGTTGAAATTAAATGAGCGAGTTTGATACTATGAAATTATCGCAGCAATAGTTCATGAACGCCACTTTGCACTTTATTGGAATCTATTATTCTAACATAATGAAGGGAATTAGATGTTAAGATTCTTTTTCACAAAGCAGGGCATTAAGCAAAACTGAATAGTATCGCCATCCGCCTCGGTTTTAATTATTGTTCTGAGTATACCATTTATAGAAAATGACCTTAAATGCTCGTTTTGCATAGATACATACAAATCCTTCTAAAAATAAGTTAGTTCATTAAAGCCACTGAGTGAGTATTGAGAGAAGGATGATTAACACAAGTGTTCAGGAGAGTTATCGGATGAAAATTAATTAATTCCTTTGGAATCCCTGAACTTGAATAAGTTCAGTAATCTCCAGTGATAACGCGTCCATGGTCTCAATCAAGTGGCGAGTCTGAAGACGCCGCTAGAATTTCGTAGACATTAGTTGGATGCAGGTGCAATCACTGCGTGCGTAGAGATGGTGGTGACCAGACCAGTAATTAAAGAAGTGACCAAAATTGCATCACATTGGCTGGCATGTGGTGAAATCCTTTTGCGTTACGGAAATCACAGAATACGGGTGGCCGGGGTGGCTACGTTCTGGTACTTCAGGCACGATTAGTAACAGGAGTACATGAAAGTTTTGGAGTAAATGAATGAAAACCAACAAAGCACATGACAGATCTCTAACGTTTCCATAGAGTGGCCACTGGCCGATGAATATCGCCTTTAAGCATCTGTAAAGCACAAGATTAGCATAAATTCTTACATTCAAATGTTCAGCTGACAACGGGATTTTTAATGGTACGGTACATTTATTTGCTGTTGTAACCAATAACTTACCCTGTAGTGAGAGAGGACACAGAAAAAGCCGTAGGCCCAGAAAACGCACCAGACCAGGACAACAATGACAGGAACTATGACTGCCCAAACACCCCCACCGATAATTCCAAAGATGAGCTGTGATACAAAGGTAAATCACTGAATTAATTCTCCTACCATCATAAAAGATAAGACCGAAGGAATCAGTTATTAGCTCAAATTGCAATTTACCTGAATGACAAAACTGACAGTGAAGAAGGGGATGATCATGCTACTTGCGGATATCCATGGTATCATGTGCTTATATTGTTCCTGAAAAATATAGACTCCAATAACTAATTCTGCAGCAGATTACGGTTTCATTTTGACTCAGCAAGAATTTCTGGACGACAGCTTTATGAATAGTCGGGGTTAACAAATACCCGGGACTTACCCGCCGAACTCCGACAATGAGCAAGTAGCATAAGACAATGTAGAGGATTATAACGAGTATGGAAAATAGATTGCCCCACCAGATGGCTACAGGAAAATACAAGGTGACATAAACTTAAACGGCTTTGATTGGATGCGAAACCCTTGTCAAAAGATTTTACATACCGCTGATAATAAAATCAACAACATCTTCTGCCAATTCAATTTGTTCATGATAGCTTCGCCTGATGGCTTTTGAGAATTCGTCCCAGTAAACAAATCCGAGGATGATGAAAATTAGGGTAGTAATGCTTGCAGCCTGGAAGTTTGGAAGCAAACATTATTACATAATTATAGAGGACAAGAAATTCTTGGCCCTTATTTGGCCATGTTACATTTCAAGGGTCAAGTGACGCAGGATTCCAGGCAGACTTACAATGGACGCAATGGCAGTCGTAATGGACCCCTTGGCCGTATCCAAGCAGATACAGCATTTACGCATTCGCACACAAGAAGCCATGATGGTTCTGTCCTCGGTTGGGCACAATTGTTGACCGATTTCCCCGGAACTCTGTGTACAGAATGTCAGTAATTAAATCCCGAGTCCGCATTTACCTTGAGCCTCCTCAACCATGTAGACCGAAAGCACGCTCAGAAGCGGCGTTCCCACCCAAGACAGTTAACTTTTGAGAGCGCTCATTGTCACACCTGTTTAAGTTTTTCCAAATACAGGGAAAACCCAAGGCAGACTTCACCTGCAAACTATAAGAAGATTTACGGAGACAGAGAAGAAACCTGGTGCAAACGTCAGAGGTGTGTTTTCCTTAAAGAAATGCCTCTTCCAGCACCGAAAAGTGAAGAAGAATTAGCTAATGAGACTGCCAAGACTGAATTTTCTCCTTCGATTCCTAGTACAATTCAAGACTAAGAGTATCCAAGAAAAGCGAAAGGAAAGCAACAAGCAGTGTCTTGGCTATGAGGATAAAGTAAGTGGGTCGTTGTATGCTTAAAAGTTAGGGCAAATTGGCAAACGTTACCGCATGCTTCCTTCCATCCTGCATCTTGGTTCATCCTCCAACTGTTGATTCAAAGGCTTGCCTCAACTTGCATGCATCACCCTATGTCCAAAATTGGCAGCACCCATGTTCTTTCCATCTTCCTCCATATTCTCATCCTGAGCAACGAATGATAAGCTGAAGCAAGCCACACGTAAATATGCAATAAAACAGATCCAATACAAATATATACAGTTATGCACGAAATATATGCGAAGGTGTACCAAGCTGCCACATTTAGAATCTTACTTGAACGGGTACAACCTCAGTGTAGGCAAAAGATTGTGCAACAGACAAAATATGCACACATGATTTTGATATCCGCTATTTTGTGAACCATATGCGTTAGTTTACCCGGGGGAATTGTGCCCCGAATTTGTCTTCACTTTTTTTCCTTTATCCATATTTAAGGCTTCCAGTGCAGAATAAAAAACCACCCGCACATTCAACTGAATCAACCTTCGAGTGTGGGTGGGATGGAAAATAAAAAGGTGTACGCACGTGTTTAAGAGTAGCTAAGTCATCTCTCTCTTTTACTCTCCTCTTCTATACCCTGTGAATGAGTAAAAAGTCATAACACTGCCCGCCCCCACAAATTCGCAGTCTTGCCAGATCCGACCTAAACTTGAGACACAAGAAGCAAGGATTTCTTCATGAAAGCTTCGCGAGTATATACTTCTAACTTCTAACACAAGCGTAATCATGTAATTCTTTCCTTCCTCATTCTGACTTTTTCATCATAAATGGAAATTAGTTGAACGGAGTCTTTGAGTCTCTTGAAAAAACTGTATTTCAAGTTCTGGTTTTCGAAGCTGGGTGTCAACATTTCTTGAATTCATTACTTGACCTTAAAGGATGTTTAACTGATTGTGCCCAAAAGCAATAAGAAGTTGGGTCTTGTCATGCTTTTGCAAAAGCCAGCTTGCGTGCTGACCATTTTGTTGCTACACCCACTCAAATTTCCTTAAAAATTATACATTTATCTCACCCCCCTTCGTGATGATCAGTTCCAAATGCTTTATTCCAGCCTTTAACTACGACTGCAAACAAAGGTAAACCTAAGGTGGAGCAAAGAAGAATTCAAGGCAATTCGAGAAACCCAGCTTATGCTTGTCCAAACACAGTTCTATTAGACTTGATGACAGCCATGAAGATGGACGAACCTTGAAAAACATCTTGAGTTCAAACCGCAGGCTTACGTTACACAAATCCCAATTTCCCTGATGCATGATGCACCGAAGGCTCAAGTACAATCACCCTTTATTATGCGTCCAAACGTATCAACATCAGCTCACAGTTAGCTAACTAACTAATGGCATATTATACTCAGAGATATGCTGATGGGCTCTTTGCAGCGAAGCGTCTCTGCTCCTGCGCCAAAGCAGGCCAAAGCTGATTTCGGAAGAAAAATGCATACGCAAGGTCCCTCTGGCGGTGTCTTTCCCTACCAGTTCTCATTGACATGTAAACCATAAACATCGTAAACTTGAAACAAATCAACTTTCTAAAATCCCACCGCAGAATAACTGTGTTTCATATTAAAAATCCTGTGCCAGCCAGCTGTTTACTTGTCATTCCTTCATAATTTTTCCAGCCTTATTCCAGCGTATCCATCTGAGACATAAATTAGCTCAATAGCGTGTTCGACGTATTTTTGCTGCTGACCCTTACTTGGCTACGTGCATTAAGAGTAATTTCTCAGGAATGCCAACTCTAGTACTCCAGTCCAGACACTTTGAAGGTAATCAGAATGACAAATCAAAAATACATCAAAAGTCGACCTTGTGAACTTTAAAGACAGATAAAGTAACTTTTCCAAAGAAAATTAGATAAAACTTAGAAAACATCTACGGATGAAAAAACGTTCGGAAAGCAAGTCATGATCAGTATATGGTTTTTTTTGAATTATTATTACATGCTGTACTATCATCTGGATCTGCGCTACAGATCCGAAAGGATGAAAATGTAAAATACAATGTAAGTCATCAATTGCCCAGCTGCGTCACCTTAAAACAAATTAATCATCATAGATTATAACCTGCGTCACACTGTGCCTGACGCGAATGTGCGTTGGTTCCATAGTCTCGGCAGTAGCGCTGCCATCAGAGAAGGTCGACTAGAGACTAGCATACTACGATATGGTACTCTGTTATTAAACTTGGCGTTAACGAGGATTAAATATTGGTTATGTTTACAAATAACGTTGAAATGCCACGTAACTTTAAACGTTAAGTAGTAGAGCAATTCACGGAGGAATACAAGTCATGTATCATCTAGAAAGCAGAGTGTAATGATTCTTCAGGTTCATCCCTACCCACAAGCTTGTTAGTAGCACTGCTGCGTATTGTTGGTGATCCTGCACTCATTTAGCATTAACAAAAGGTGGAGATCATTACCTTGAAGTTGGGAGGATAAGTGAAAGGTAATAAAATTGCTTCTGGTGTTTCTCTGTTCTTCCTTCGCCATTATATATACAGTTTATATGGGGAACAACTAACATACGTACACGTTAGCGCAGGCACAGGGGTTTGTTGAAATTATTAATGCAAGGGTTTTAATGCCCATTTTACATCAAATTGAAAGCTAGACGGAAGGCTACAAAGCAATAAAGGTTTCATCATCCTTAGGGTTTTCTTCCTAAAATCATTCCGCTCAAGCGTTTTAGTAGCTCTACTATATAGTCTATGTATGTCAGACATGTACGACCAGGTCCCATATGATTGCATTTGAGGGAAGATTTTAGTACACGTGTTGTTGTGAACAAGCTGTTAGTATTTTCCCAAGAATCGGATTCATTCATTCCTTGGGCGCATACAGGAGTTGGGCTACGTGTGACATTGCAGAATTTTCTCTTGACAGCCAGTTGATTAGAGGAAGAAATCGGAGGAGGTAGGGATTTGGACTTGGAATCCAATTTAATTAATTATGCATCTAATAACTGTTACTGTTAGCACCGTAGTTGGGATTTTGCAAATAACGAGATTTTGTATAACTTAAATGATACTTATATAATTTATTGGCGCGTCGTCTTATAATTTTCCCAGTAATTAAATTGCAATAGCCCAGTGCAGAAGTTGCGTTTCGTTGACGACATATTAAGATTGTATCTTTATTTTTCCAGGTGGAAGGGCATCGGACATGTTTTAAATACCTGACTATTAATTATAGCTATCGAAAAAATTCCAATTCAGCACATTTATTATGTGATATTCCGGATACTGTACATTTTTAGTAGTACCTAGACTCAAAACCTAATCGGACTTGGTAAGTATATATAATTTAAAGCTGTTGTAAGGTTATTAATTTGTGTGATATAAATGGGTTAATAATTGTAACACTATGACTTTGATACTTGATTCAGTAACGGAGGCAATATTGAAGGTATTTTTCTTAATATTACACGTATTAAGAAGTATTAAGTATTGTTTATCTGGCTTTTTACAGAAACCGTACTTCCATTTAATTCGAAATGCTCTTCAATACCGTTTTAATTCTAACTCTACTAGCTTGCGGGTGTGTGGCTCCACCCGTTGATGAGCATAAGAAAAAGGATCATAAGTCTGAAGAGCCAGAAGGAAATGAATTGGATTCTCAAGTAAGTACAGATGTGAAAGCTTAATAATTATCTTTTGGATTTGCTGAATATAAAATCATTTCTTTACCGGTATTCTATTATTCCAGGCATTTGATGTAGAATACAAGAGATACTTAGAGGAAGTCGTAAGCGTTCTTGAGAATGATGAACAATTCCGAGATCGCTTGATGAAGGCTAACCCGGATGACATTAAGGTATAGAATTATTTCGTTCATATTTCCAACAGTATGACATACATTCTGAAATGTGATATGCGGAATTAGGCTACTGCGTGGTGCATAGGGAAACAGTGATGACGGGAAATTTGTTAGTTATATTTTGTGAGCAATTATGAGAGTGTATTTAATGTGAATTTTTGTTGATTGTAGAGCGGAAAAATTTCTAAAGAGCTTGAATTTGTTAATCATAACGTGAGGTCCAAACTTGATGAGCTCAAGCGGCAGGAACTTGAACGATTGCGTCAAGCTGCTGTTCGTCAGTATGAGCATAGCAATGGTATCGATAAAAAGCATCTGAAATTACCTGGTCATGTTGATCCAAAGAATCCGTATACTTTTGAAAGCGAAGATCTTAGGAAATTAATAGTACACGTAAGTGAATGAACGAGGTACTTGTTTATAGCATATTGTAAATGGAAGATGGTGAATAATGTAATGTTTAATGATTGTTTTAGACTGCAAAAGAACTCGAAGTTGCTGATCAGCGTCGTAAAGAAGAATTTAAAGAGTATGAAATGCAAAAGGAGCTCGAGTATCAAGAACAGTTGAAACACATGGACGAGAAGAACAAATTAGAAGCTCAAAAGCAACACGAAAATTTAATGAAGAAACATAAACAGCATGATCCTTTGCATCACCCTGGAAGCAAGCAACAGCTTGAAGAAGTTTGGGAAGAACAGGACCATATGAGCCCAGAAGACTTTAACCCTAAGACCTTTTTTCATTTACACGACTTAGACGGAAATGGAGCGCTTGATGCTAATGAGGTCAAAGCACTTTTTAAAAAGGAACTTGACAAAATGTATGATCCTAACCTTCCTGAGGATGACGTGCGTGAGAGATATGAAGAAATGGAGAGAATGAGGGAACATGTCTTTAATGAAACTGATACTAATCGAGACAACCTTATTAGGTAATCCCATGATTTCAATGTGATAATTGTAGACAGGGTGTTTCATGATTCTTAAGGTATATATTTGTTTTTGAAACAGCTTTGATGAATTCATGGAGCAAACCAGAAAACAGGAATTCCAGAAAGATGAAGGCTGGAAGGGACTGGATGAAGAGCAGCCTTATTCCCACGATGAGTATCAACAGTATGCTAATGCACATGAAGAAGAAGTGCGCCGTATGTATGAACAGGGTTTGGTAAGCTTTCAATATGAATTTTAATTATACGCTGGGATCCCGCTTCAACTAAAAGTATTAGGTTGCTCTAAATGCTTGTAGAAACTTAATCTATGGCATGAGTTCTATTCCAAAACATACATCTGTTTTGTAAAGCTTGATGCTATTGCAAGTAACTCAACAGCTGTAAAGTATCTTGCTTGGGGGTCGGTATGGTGAAGGTTTTCGAGTAGCAACTTCGGTAGCAATGGATTCAAGGAATTTTAGAATCGCAGTTGAAGTGAATAGTGAATTTTGAATCGAGTAGGAGAATTACAGTGCTGGGAGTAGTTGTAACATTGTAACCTTTAGTTTTCTATGCCATCGGGATGCGGTATTTCGTTGCCATAGCGAGTTCAGACTCTAATCCGTGGTGTGCGGTGGGAGTAGGGAAAGCATAAATGAATATGAAAATATTATGACCAAATTGCATTAGAAGATTTTTGTTTGATGAAGATTCCACCTGCGCCTCCCGGCTATGTCCCTCTGGTTATTCCACCTGGTCACCAAGTGCCTCAGGGGCAACACCACCAACCTGTTTATCATGTATGATCAATGAGCTTCCTTTGTTTGATGGATCGAAGCCAAGGCAGATGTTGATTTGCGATTTATATTATTACGTTGCCGCAACCCTATGAAGAAACTTGGCTATAAATTGTTTTGCTATTCATGAAAAAGCGCTTCATAAATTCATGTCTATGTGCTCCAAGAATTTCAAAATAAGCAAACAGTAGTAATGTACAAATAACATAAATTTTATTTTACATTTAGGTTCAGCCAGGACAACACCCGAATGAAATTCCCCATGGAGCTCAAGGTTACCATCCGCAAGGACAACCACAATACCAACAGTATCACCCGCAGCAAGGCCAATACCAGCAACCAAGTGGTCATCCACCTCCCGGCGGATACCAGCAACAACAGCATCCACCACAATATCAGCAGCACCCAGCTGAAGGATATCATCAACCTGGAGGACAGCAGCAACCTGGTGGACATCAGCAACCCGGAGGATATCAACAGCAACCCGGAGGATATCAGCAACAACCTGGCAACCATCAGCAACCCGGAGGATATCAGCAGCAACCTGGCAGTCATCAACAACCCGGAGGGTATCAGCAGCAACCCGGAGGATATCAGCAGCAACCTGGCAGTCATCAACAACCCGGAGGGTATCAGCAGCAACCTGGCAGTCACCAGCAACCAGGAGGGCATCCACAGGCAGCTGGATATCATCAGCCTGATGGCAACCTGCATCAGAATAGTCAGCCAGTGCCACCCAATACTAATGCCCACAATCAAGGACAAGGAAGCGTTCCTCAACATCATGACGAACACTATCAAGGAAACAACCCGCCTCACGATTCTGGAGTACAGCATCCACCAGTCCAACACGTAGAGGTAGGATCTTCAACGTCCGGAAACGTGCACCACCAAGAACCAGTTAATGGGCAAGCTGCACATGGTAATGTCGACCATTCATCTAACAACAATCAAGCTGCACATCCAGCCGAACCTCATCCACCGCAAGGTGCTAACTCCCAACAGCAGCCAAGTCACTAAATTAGAATACTCATCGCTGGCGGTGCTTTTATGGTTATTTGACGGTCTACTACAGTGCATGAAAATTTGTTAAACAGTATTTGGGCTTCGTTTCCCCAGTTCAAATGCAGTCGTTGCCCACCCTTGCAGAAACGCCTGCAAATTAATAAGAAGTTGATAGTCATCTTGGAGACATTCTGTACGCAAAGTGTTTGTAACCGCGTTCTTTTAACGCCTCCTTTTATAATATTGAGGTTAATCTTAAGTTGAACAGCAAAAGGCTATTCAGCCAGATATGTCACAGTTTTGGAATCTCGATTTGTTCCTGTTTTATTTTTCTGTCCTTAATATCTTGATAGATCTGTTGTGTTCTCCAACTAAAAGTGGGATCCTGTATTATGGCATCGCTAAGAGCCAGCAATGAAAAATTAAATTCAACTAATTGGAATAAAATGACTTAAACAGTGGATGAAAAACGAATGAGCCTAATTTTTAAAATCTAGATCTTCGCAGATGTAAATTCTCCAGAGATCTGCTTTCTCGACGCATAAATGTCGCTTCTCCACTATTTTCAACTCCGCGACGAGCCTACGCTGACTGCTGGGAGCGAATTAAGCTTATCATGATAGCTTTGCTACCAGAAATAGGAAAAGTATTTTTACGGCCGCTTTATCAATGCAGAAAAACAAAATTCCAAATAAGAGTATAGATTCATTTCAAAAGTTCATTTATTCTGAAACGTAATGAATGGTTAGAATTTCATTCTATGCGGGAATTGACCTGATCCCAGGCTAAATGACGATCCCAAGTATCTAAGTAACAACTTCTTGTTGGGAAGGGATTTGATGACGCCCAAAATAGCTTTGTCAACTTCCGGCTGCAACAGAACCACACAAAAAAATGAGTTCTACTCCTGACTTGGAATTTAATTTATTAGTAACTTTAATCTTAGACTCTTACCTGGTCCTTCTTCCTGGCATCACTGACGACGTACTGTTGTTTAGGTGCAGCATAAATGTCTCCTTCTTGGGCTTTCCTCGATTTCTTGGCAGCCTTCTTATCCCTTCTGAAGTAGGCATCGTCCAAGTTTGCGGGGATGTTAACCTTGGAAAGGTCTAACCTGGTGGACGTTGCAATAACATAACGCTGGTTGATACGTCTGAGCGGCACTCCATTCAGCTTGAAGGGTCCTGTAATAAATATACATACCTGATTAGCTCATAGAATCTAAGGATCATTTAACAAGAGGGTGAAATCAGAAATCAAATCTAACCGTTGATGAGGAGCAATCCAGATTCAAGTTGCTTGAGGAATACAGCTCGCTTTCCAGCATGACGTCCAGCCAACAAGATCACAACAGTTCCAGGGGTCAGAGATCCACGCAACTTGGTCTTACGGATAATTCCAGTACGCTTCTTCACGCGACGAACGTTAGCTGTAGCAGTAGGGTAGTATTTCCTTGCTTTCTTGACGACCACTAATCTGGTTTTGCCATTCTTCTCTCCACCAATAGGCTTAGACACTTTCAATGGTTGCTTTACCTTTGGCTAATGAAAAGAAATGCACAAAATTAAGATTCAAGGTTTCAACAGCTCCAATACAAAAATTAGATTTCATACATGCTATGTTTTTTGTCTTTACCTTGGGGGAAATTTTGATATTTCTCTTAGCCCATAATCCCTTCTTGTGATACTCAGTGCTACGACCGAATCGGTGGATACCGGGTACCAGGACAGGGTTCTTGTGGCCTCCCTTCTTGGCGGCTTTACCACTTTTCTTTGTTTCAGCCATCTATCACGAATACAAAAATTGATTAAACTTATAACTCAATCACGTACACTGAAGTCCTCGTAACGCAACTTTTGCCAACTAATCCGTGATAATGTCTCTTTCAGCTCGCATGCCCCATATGCCTTGGCAGCAAAATTTATGTTACAGATTTCAAACGGTAGACACTGGGTTACTAGAAACCTGCTGATATTAACTATCTGGTCTTTTCAATCTGATTAAATTCAAATCTCACTATCTTAATTAACATTACTTTTAAAAAATTACATTTACCTTAAACTGATTTCTCCTGTGTCTTCTATCCCGTAGTGTCCTGCGGCAGAATGAATAAGAACATGCAGCACGCCGTTCGTCCCGGCAGTGTTAAAATGGACGAGATACACGCGCTCTACCGTCTCTTTTAACAATATTTAGTTTCCTCTTGCACGTCGTTCCTTAGGAAGCATCCGCACCTGACTTCAAGTCATCGTCTGTGGATTTTATGTACATTCCATGAATTTATTCGAGGATGTTTTCCTCTTCTAACCTATTCCCTCCTTACGAGGTTTTTGACAACGCGAGACTTTATTTGACGCAGACTGCACTAGATGTCAGCTGTAGTCCTTCGGGTGTCTGTGTCAGGTGTATTATCATGTGAGCTTCAGCGGGAAAGATCCTTGAGATTGAAAGGCGTATGTTGGCAAAATTTTGCGACAAAAAAAAAATTGCATTCTATAAAACTGTCATTGACAAATGCTTAACACGACCTGTTTTTTACATTCTTTCACTTTCACCGTAGCAATTTAATAACTTATCATTCTTTCTTTCGAGATCTGAGGGAAGGTGCAGGTATCTTTGTTTGTTGCAAGGCTTGGAATAAATATTTGAAGGTAAGTGTGCTTTACAAACACACTTTTTGTGAGCGCTGCATACTGTCACCGTTTTACACAATCCATTTTAATTGGTTTTCAGTTGAAGCTGTATTTGTTTGTACGGGTTTTAGGATGGTTCTGCAAGGAACTAGAACGGGATGATACGAAAGATTCCGTTTGTTGAATAAGTTGGAGTCGGAAGTAACAACAACATAAGCTTTTATTAAAGCATCCCACAATGACGGGGACAGGATCTGCTGACGCCGGAAGGCGACCTATGAACACAGCGGTAGACTTGGAAATAGTTAGGAAAATGGCGTCAGATGACCTGGTATCCGTGATCCGAAAATTCCAAGGACCGAAGGTACCATAAAGATGGTGTGATTATCCCGCTTTGTTAGTTTGTTGACCGCAAACTTTGAACTTATTCGATTGATTATCATTATATCATATTCGGTTTCCTTTGCTAGGTGATGGTTTTCGACAGAGCATTAGCAGGGCCCACAAACTTGATAGCTCCACCAAAGGTTCTTGAAGCTCATGGCGTAACAAAGATGTTGCCCCTGGAGAAGGGTGTACTTCCATCCGATATCTCCGAAACTGTTTTATTCATTTGTAGACCTATAGTTCAGCTCATGTCTCTTGTAGCATCCTGCATACAAAATGAAGGAAGAATGGGGAGGAGGCGAAATTTCCACTTGTGCTTTGTTCCTCAAAAATCTTTACTGTGCACAGCGTGGCTTGAGGTTTGTGCTTAGTTGTTGATTGATCGTATTATGTAAGTATTGCACTAGAGTTAATGGTTATCCGTGATTTTAGAAAAAGAAAATAATGCCTAGCATAGCATCTATAGAGGAAATACCCCTCTTTTTATTCCCATTGGATACGGATGTGCTATCCTTGGAGCTAGAATCTACTTATAAAGAATTTCTTCTGGACAGCGATCCGACTGGAATGCATTACATTGCTAAGGCACTCGTGTTTTTACAAAGAAAGTTTGGAATTGCCAAAACAATCCACGGTAATGGGGAAGCTGCTAAATATGTACATGAGCTTATGCAATCGGTCCAACAGGAGACGGGCGCCATAAAGCCACAGGTAAGGCAAGATGGGTGTAAGAATTGATTAATTTCCTCTGACTGAGGGACGAATGTGGTTTCAAAATTACCAGTGTTTCGTGATCTTTAGATAACAGGATCCAAGATAGAGAACATAATACTTCTTGATCGTCAAAGCGATCTTCTTTCGCCACTTGTGACACAACTAACCTATGAGGGGCTTATTGACGAATTTTACGGGATTAAATGCAGTACGTAGCATGTGCACAAAACGCATGGATGTTTCATTCTTACAAGTGCAGTACTTTATTGTTTCTTCTCTTTAGATCATGTAAAATTACCGGGTGACAAATTCGCGGATATCAAACCCGGTGATCTGAAGACCTTGGTGCTTAATTCTTCGGAAGCATTGTATGCAGAAATGAGGGACAAGAACTTTAGTGCCATAGGACAGATCCTACGTTCCAAAACAAGAGAAATCCAGGATATCATGGTTCAGAAAGATACCGCACAATCTCTTGGGGAAATGAAACGCTTGGTTCAACAATTACCTGCAGTTAACACATTGAAGCAATCTATTTCCAATCGTAAGCAGTAGCACAGGTTTAAAACGCATAACAAAATGAGCTTCTTCATTAATTGCTTGTATTTGGGCATAGACACGTCCGTTGCTGAGTTGCTGAAGAAAAATACAGAAAGCGAAGAATTCCTCTCCAGTTTAGAGTGTGAACAAGAATTATTGAATGGCATGGACACAGATCGCATCAATTCGCATATCGAAGACCTTTGCAGTAAAAAGGCACCGTTGCTCCGGCTTATGCGGCTTTTAATCATACAGTGTGAGTTTATTTTAACTTGCTAGTCTTCGTTAAAAAGTTAAGCAGAATGTATAATTTGTACGTTTGTAAATAGGCGTTACCGCGGGAGGCCTGAAACCAAAAGTACTCCAGCATTACGAGAGGCTTATCATTCAGAACTACGGATTTCAACATCTCCTAACGCTACAAAAGCTAAACGAAGCTGCATTGTTGAAATCGCAGGTAAATTATGGATAGTTCGCAGCTATCCATAATTTAATGGTGTTTAATTAAAATGTGTGTTTAATTAAAATACAGTGGCAGAACTGATGACGGTGTCCTATTTTGTAGAGCGGTTCCAGAGCGTATTCTGTCTTGCGACGGCAATTTAATTTAACCGTCCTTGAAGGCTCGGAGACAGCGCCAGAAGATTTTGCATACGTCCATAGCATGTAAGCCACAATCGCTCATTAGTGAATGTTGAATCTTCTAAATAGGAAGACAAGGGTGTTTACCCACGCCTACAGACCTGAGATTTTTTTTCAATGTAGAGTATCCCAGGGAAGCCACAAATCCAAAGTTTCAGCCTCATATGAGTAGAAATGGCAGAGATATAAATTATTTACCCCGTTAAAAACGCATCGCTTATGGGAGTTTAACATGGTGACAGCGGCCGATGCAATTCCTCCCCCCCCCCCTGCTCCATTCCAAAGCATACGTTTTTTGACGGGGTAAATAATTTATGTCTCTGCCATTTCTACTCATATGGGGCTGAAATTTTGGATTTGTGGTTTCCCTGGGATACTCTACATTGAAAACAATCTCAGGTCTGTAGGCGTGGGTAAACACCCTTGTCTTCCTATTAAGTGACATTTTCGCAATTAACACACATATTATATGTTGCAGTTACGCCCCACTGAGTATACGTCTTGTTCAGTATCGATTGAAGCCTGGATTGTGGAATCAAGTCAAGGAATCCGCACAGCAGTTGGGTCTCGGCCCTATCATTCAAGAAGACGTTGATAACTCCACAGCGCAGTCAACGTTGTCGGTAGCAGAAAAAAGCTCTCCAAAAGTCAACGTAATAGTTTTTATTGGGGGATGTACTTTTGCCGAGATATCAGCATTAAGGTTTCTGGCTCAACAAGAAGGAGACTGTAAGTTCTAGTTTTAATGATTATGTTAGGTTGAGTTATTGCCGGGATACCATTTAACTGTGATTGTACTTTCAGGTGAATTTCTTGTGGTAACGACCAAAATTATAAATGGAAATACATTCCTTACAAATTTGTTCGAAGATCTGCAGAATCGTTAAAGTTGCATCATATAGAGTAGTTTCGCTCTCGCTGCTCTAAATTTTTCTAAACCATTGGTGCTATTGAGGCCCACTGCCTAAGAAATAAACTTTCTAAATCCAAAAATGTTGCAGCATGATTAATTGATTTTGTTCGCTTTATTAATTAGAAGTAGCTTTGAGTGATAAGACTTATAGTTAGATACATTCATCAGTCTGTTTGGATTAGATTATGTTTGCCGTTGTTTCATTAGCTACAATTATAAATATGCGTAAATGTTTCGAGATAGTTACACACGGTTATCCCCATGAAATTGAGCTAAGAAAATACATTACCAGGATGGCTTCATTGCTTGAAGCAATCGATTACAGTATCAGGCTTATTCCTGTGTAAGTGTACCATTGCAGAAATGGTACAAAAATATAGCGGTATGGCTAACTCACTTACATCCTTTTATCTCCATACCATGGTCATATATTAAAATATTAAGCAATAAAATGTTCTTACAACTCTTCATCTTCCATTTCCACATCATTCAAATCTTGAGTATAGCCCAGACGGCTACTGAGGTCTTGCAACTCATCATCCTCAATTTGTCGAGTATTATTACGGTTGTCGGTCACAGGTTGTTCCGCATCCAGATTATCATGTGCGATGAGATTGCTGAAATCAGTTTGTGGTTTCCATAAAACCACTGCCATCGCATTCTTGTACTGCTGCTCCATTATGGATGGCGGAATGGTCATCTCCGTGACCCTCGAGACGTCGTTTCGCTTTCTTGCAAGTGTGGCGCGTAACTCCTCGGAAAGGATGAGAGATCCAAGTTGTTCATGCTTATTGTATAATTTACCGATTTCCTCAATGTACCCATGCTTTCCCTTCAAAGACCCATCACCCGATAAAAACAGAGAATCGTTATCACACGGAGGGTAAGATCTAACACCTGTAGGACCATGGGATTCTTCCTCCTCTTCTTCCATATCCGCTTCATGCAGGACTTGCACGGGCTTAGATGACGCATCGAACCCGGTGTCACATAAAAGGTAGCCGTCCTTTGTAATGTCCGGAGCAACTTCGTCATCGACGGCAAACTGTTTGGACGGTGGTCTGGAAAATACGAAAATCACTTGATATCAAGGTAAAAGTTAAATCTACTTCAAAATGCAAGTAACAATACTCTATCTTTGAAATATCATGATAATTTGCAATAACACTTACTCAATATCGTCATAATCGCTAGCAAGACGATCATCAGGCGCTTTTCGTTTTGCTCCCGCTAAAGGCACCCATTTAGATGTAAATTTACGCTGCTTCCCAAAATCGCATCGGAGATTCCACGTGTCAGACATTTCTTCGGACTTGAATTAATTGCAAAAATTGCTAAAATATCACAGAATGTCACGTAATTATTAGCCGGTGTTTCCTTCCATTAAAATTGTCCATTCCTAAAATTCATTCCTATTGCCATGCATTCAATATTTATGCGAAATTATTACAAAACTCACCAACAATGAAAGTATTAATTTCAATTTCCCCAATGACTCGTTCAACAGCCTGCTTGAGTTGGAAGCAACAAAAATATGGTCGAATATAAAGCCGATCATAAAATACTGATGGGTTTGAAAATGTTGTGCTGACACAGTCTAAAAATAAAATCAACCGGCTTCAAAAGTGTAAGAAGGTCAGGAGAAAAGCGGGAGGCAGTTTATCGCGCCGACAGAGCCCATGTAATATCGATTACATTTGATGTTAATTCACCTCCTCCTCCAAAACTTAGTGCCGCTCTCAAGTGCAGTATGTATTTAATTGTGGCTAAAGTAATTGTTGTCAACGTCGTCAAACGGAGCTATTTAATTATATTCCGGCAACAGTGTCTCGAACTGCCGTACACTCTCTGTATTAGCAAGTGTCCCGATCAAGTACTAGAGCAGCAATGCTGCGTACGCACTACAGCTGTTCTTTTATGGCATCCCAAATGTTCAGTATATCGAGTGTGCGTTCTGTCCTGTGTTCGCTGCATGTACTTACCATGTAATAGATAGAGCGTCGTCCAGTTACATGTAATCCTAAGCCATATCCCACCTTCCTAGTACGCTGACATCAATCTTTAGCAATCTGCCATATTGTTTAATGCATCCACTATTTTGCGTTGACGCACGCGCCATTTTGCGTTAACGCATCCGCCAAATTGTTTAACATATCCGCCATATTGTTTAACGCATCCAACATTTTGCGTTAACGCACTCGCCATATTGATTAACGCAAAATGGCGGATGCGTTAATTAATATGGCGGGTGCGTTAACGAAAAATGGCGGGTGCGTTAGCGCAAAATGGCGGATGCGTTAAACAATATGGCGGATGCGTTAACGCAAAGTGGCGTGTGCGTTTAACAATATGGCGAGTGCGTTAGCGCAAAATGGCGGGGTGCGTTAACGCAAAATGGTGGATGCATTAAACAATATGGCGGATTGCTAAAGATGGATGTCAGCGTACTAGGAAGGTGGGATGTGGCTTACCGTAATACACTCTTGATGTTTCGGGCTTTTGGTTTCGAAAAATATTTTAAACTGTAGCTTAAGGGTCTAGATGAACAGTGCAAAAAACAAAAATCCCATGTTTTGCCTTATCCGGGAGAAATCCGAGTTCTAAGGTAGGCACCATCAACATATTATGTGACCAAAGCTTGTGATTAAGTATAACCTGTGGAGATTCAGAAATTAAATTTTTCCTGATAAGCTATGAACTATTAAACGTTGACAAGGTCATCGCTCATCCTTCTTAAGCAGTCCATATCTGAAGTAAAACAACGTTTAGATTTGGCAATTTTGCGTTTTTGATATAATGTGCACGGTCCCTATAGTCACCCGTATAGGTCAATCGCTATTTTGAACCGGTATTTCTCCGGAATGAGGCAAAACATGGGATTTTTGTTTTTTGCACAGTTGTTCTAGACCCTTAAGCTACAGTTTAAAATATTTTTCGAAACCCAAAGCCTGAAACATCAAGAGTGTATTAGGGTTAGGATTACATGTAACTGGACGACGCTCTATCTATTACATGGTAAGTACATGCAGCGAACACAGGACAGAACACACACTCGATATACTGAACATTTGGGATGCCATATTCTTTACTTCCTGAGAGTGTTTCCTTCATTTCCTTACTTACTAGGGCTTTTCAGCCTTTTTAGCCTAGCGCAGCAGGTACGCTGCAGCAAGCTACTATGCTCAAGCATTGGAGAAAGTTCTCTTCACGTCTAGAACTTTCAAGGCAGATAGTACTGAATTTTAGAAATACTTGAATATTATTCAAAATAAGCGACGAAGACCGTCCCAATGAGCGTTCAAAGAAGCATTTTCTCTGCTTTAAACCTGTATCACACGAGGAGAATCCTGAAAAAATCGTATATTTGCGTAATGTAATAACAACATGCAAAATGGGACTGTTCTTTTCTGTTACAATGTACTCAAGCGTTTGTTTCCAGGTTCACTCAAAGACTAGTATGAAGGATATGGCTAATTTCGGGACGTTAAAAAATATTCTAATACCAAGTTTCCTAGAAAAAAATGACTTCTCACGTTCTCATACGTTTCGAACGTGAGAAGTGACTAGCAAGGTTAAAGAAAGCGTTGGACTGTGAGTCCTAAAGCTAGTCGATAAAGAACTTTGCTTAAATGATTCTTTTATTCAATTCAATTCCATGATTTCTGTAGATTACGGGTCTATCTTCCCATACAGACGCATGACTAATAATAGATCTTATATTTAACGAACTTATTTTATTATAAATAACAGATAATACTCATTGCATACCATGTAAAACAAATAGAATAAATTAGAATAACATGTCATATGACGGGCGTCGTTGACGAGGACTTGGGTGTCTATAATATATTCCGGAATAATACACAATATCTGTTCCCTAGAAAAAGCAACTATGCTTGAAAATTCATTTTAACTTATTCCCTGTAGTAGATTTACTGACTTGACTGGCTTCAATAATAATTTTCTCCTTTCTAGCCATTTACGGGATCCAGAGTCCAGAGTATATAGTCAAGGAATCGGAAACCGGACACGAACTCCTGCTGTAGATCCCTGATTTGATCTTAGCATCTT
Organism: Sminthurides aquaticus; assembly: GCA_906901655.1. Lineage (NCBI taxonomy): Eukaryota > Metazoa > Arthropoda > Collembola > Symphypleona > Sminthurididae > Sminthurides > Sminthurides aquaticus. Next base: position 5,373,186 of record CAJQTT010000001.1, read on the forward strand.
TATTTTATGGTTGGAAAAGGTAGTAATGGGATGTTATACAGGTAAGGTACATTGCTCAGACGTAATGTGTGCAATGAATACAAAAACGATTATTTCTTTGTGCGCTCAACCGGATATTCTGACAACATTTTGAGAGAGTTGATTCTAGCGAATTCATGCAAGATGTACTCGTACCTCAAGCCACACCGTACCTTAACTATTAGTAGACAACGAGTAATTGGATATGGATTTTAGTCTTAAAATATAATTAAATACTTAAAGTAAATACATTTAATCTTAACCAAGGATAGAATGATAGCATCAAGATTATGATGGATGCCTCCAATTTTACAAAACCTCAGAATATTTACAGGAGTTAAGCGATACTTAGCATTTTAAAGTTCTACGGTATAATTAGTATCTGGAGAAGTTACCCTTAAATTATTGTCCGATCACGCATTCAAAGAATACTGTGACAGCAGTCAGCTCGGGGCCAATGGATCCGCAGTGCGGATTCTGCACGTACTTTGTGTCACTTAAAGTGAATTAGTCAAAAGCAAATTCAATTACTTCCTACAACATTGCCCCCATTTCTATTTAGATATGATATATAACTATAATCACTGGAAGCATTAAAACATACAATTGTTGTACACTAGCTTGGGGCAGCACTTGGTTGCTATCTAGCCATATTGGGAGAGAAACGGGACCAATTTACTTGTTAGGTTACGTGCCCGATTGTCCTCTTCATTGTTACGTTATTAAAATCTAATTAATGGACATTAATTTACTCTGTTGGATTGGAGGTAAGCCACTAATTTAATTGCATACTACATTTATAGAAAGCGCTGGTACAAATCTTGATTTAGGCAAATCTAGGTACGAGTACATCATTCCCTCGTTTTGATAGCCCAAATCGTCTAAGCATGGCATGAGTGCAAAAACGTTTCTGGATCAGCCTACTACAGAAGATGGAAGCTAAAAAAGCTATGAGCCCTTCGGGGCTAAAAGAAAAGAGACCTGTACAAGTTTTTCTTTGAATTTGCCTCTTTCCTGCAATACATTTTGGAAGATATCACCCTTATCCAACGAATTTCCAAGCATTGACAGTGAATCAGGTACCTTCAATACGTTTAACTGTTATTAAGTAGTATCAATTGTCACTTTTAGTTAAATCCCTACTCCGTGTGCTAGTGCTAGATAGCATTTTACGTAACCGTCCTTCCACTCACCCTCAAGGCCGCATGATTTGCACACAGCTCTATTTATTACAAAGTTAAAGGCCTAAAAGATTATTGAATATCCACATCCGAGTTCCCTGCTAGTTGTAAGACCGGTATGGCAACATAGAAGTGCTTTTCGCCTGCAATTCAGTTCCCAGTTAATTCTTTAGATCTTTCAGTGAATACCTAAGTCTGATCAAGCTGTCTATCATTTCTCAGATTACAGAATATTTACTACTGGCATGGATTTCATTACGCTGAAGAATATACGCTTTCATTTTAACAACTTGATACTTTTAGCGAAGGCCTGTCTTAAAAATAAGCAACTAGATTTGTCACCAAATATTCATTATAGATTAACTTCACATCCTCAATAAGATTTTAAGTACGACTGACCGTTTCAAAGTATTTTGGCACTAAAAGTTCTACGTTAAGATTATTTAAAGGTTGAGTTCTGACAATTGATACAAGTCTACGCAGTACAATTATACCTTAAATACGTGGTTATTTATATCCAGTCTTCCTAACTAGACATTATATTGAACTTTAACAAAGGCAATAAGGCCACTTGACTTTTCAACTATCGAGTGAAGTCATTAGTATATTCCTACTACGGAATACACAAGGCATTTCTATGTGTGCAAGTAATCAGGTCCGTCCCTGCGCAAGCTCACTTTTAAATCAAAATCTGAATACATGCCTTATACCTAATCACGTATCAAAAAACAAACGCCTAATCTTAATTGTTACCTTCATTTTGTGACATAAGATTACACACGTACGAAATATGCGAAACAAATTCTTGGACGGCTGTTCCTACTTATTAAGCACCCTTGTAGTGGCAGCAGCTCTATCAGAACTCTATACTTCCACAAGAAACGAATTCAAAGCTTGGAAGGCCTTGACTTTACTATGCCTTAACAAACCGTAAAAATAGTTCCCAGATTAGTTGCTGGAGGTTTTCTTTCCGTGAGCCCAAAATACTTCGCCGTTTTCTCTCTCTCTCTCATAATTTTAAAAATACGTGTACATCATCGCGTTCAGTGCTGCGCATTGTCAGCGGTAATTCTTCTGATACGGTGTATTCATTGATGTCGTTCACCGTTAAATTAATTGAAAACACAACTCAGAAACACTTAAGAACCATCCAGTGCAGTAGCTAAACTTCATCAGGCGCTAGTGAATCCGAGTTTGAATTTGTGCTGACAGTTATGGATGGCGGGGGCTCACTTAAAGGCAATGGTGGGGGAGCATCTCCATCAGCCTTGTCTGCTGAGGCGCCAGCTTTCTCTGCTGCTGTTTCCAGCGTCCGAATCCTCTTTTCATGTTTAACAATCATTGCTTTCAATTTGCGAATTTCATCTTGCATTTCTTCGACAATCTTCAGCTGTGGAGATAGTACACAGTGATTATGGATCACTAATAAGCAATTTCGTAGATTTTAAAACAAAGAGAATTCGCAAATAATTACCGGTACGCCGGCCGGTGTCGGTGCTGGACCATCGTCCTCATCTTCATCTTGAGCATCTCCTCCGGATGAGCCAACAGACAGATGCTGTGGCTTTGCTGTTCGCTTATCCAGTATATTAGCTTTCTTTTTGACTTTCAAATCTTTCTTTGCTGACCCTTGATAACCGTCCTTCAATGATATTAAAGTTGGTTCTGCATCTTTTCCTTCTAACCATTCTTCAGCAGTAGCTCCAGGGCTGTCACCGACAGTATCGGGATACAAATCCTCTTGGAAGAGTTCGGACTAATAATATAAGCAACATTATTATTTTTTAGATGTCAACACTAGTATGCAATTATTAAAAACATAATGAGCACTACACTGTTCTATCATTACCTTTCTCGGTACAGTCATGCTAACCACCTGGCAGAAACCCGAGTTATTCAACCTATAGAATCTTGAAATTTCGCAGCAAGTTGTGTCACAACCTCTTTTCGGCATCATTCCAATACCTCGCTGAGGGTCTGGTGTTTGAAACGTATTGATATAATGAACAAAAGGCGGTTCGGCAGTAATTTCGAAGTAGCGTATGACACTATCACCCTGAAAGAACGAAGACACTTGGTTATCGAAAATCAAGTCATTAAATCAATTTATTAACTACTGCCACCTCGATCCAGTATTTACCTTGCCGCATAGGAAGACTAGATTTGTGTCTGGATCGTACAAAGGGAACATAACTCCGTTGGAAGTATCCAGTTCAACCATCACGATCGGGTCATCCAAATGATCAGGAGCACGTAAGGAATACTGTCTTTCGCTCATCTTGCTGAAACCAGTGGTAAAAACTAGACCATTCTTCAAAAATATAGCTCTTGTTCCTTTGCTTCCCTCATGCGAAAGGCCTTCCTAAAAAATTAAAAAAAGGAAGTTATTATGTTTTCAGAGAACCAGTCAACCAACAAAACTTCTGAGGCATGGTCCATTATCACATCTATGAAGGAAACTATCTTTTACCTCCTCCACTTCACCCGTCCTTGGATTGATGATACGTAATTTCTTATCCTTACACGTTGTGACCAGCTGAGATCCGTTCCAATTCCAGCAGGCCGAATATATTAGATCAGGATGGCAATCTATTTGTACCATTGCCTCACCGGTGCCGACATTCCAAATAACAACTTTATTGTCACTGCCTGCGAAAGATTTAATTTTTTTCGTTTAAAAACTTAATGATGTACGCATGTAAGGCACAACCTGTATCGATTCCCTAGTGTCCTGTCTCCACAGTTCATAGCACGCTAAATATCAACTTACCAGCAGTGAGGAGAACATTAAGGGCAGTTGGATGCCATAAGACAAGTCCTACCCGTCTCTGGTGAAAAACTAAATCTACAACGGATTCAGTCAGGGTTCTAAAACAAAGACAAATTTTCATTGACAGATGACTTTATTAGTATCAATAATGGTTTACGTCAAAAACTCTATGCTACTCTTACCTTGAAAGACCATGGTCTGGTATTTGCCATACTTTTACAACACAGTCTTCCGAGCCACTTGCAATGACATTGTCATTATGGGGACACCAGGCAATATCCAACACAGGACCTTTGTGGCCCCCCACAAGAGGATAGTCAGGATTGATTCTCCCGACCTACATAAAACGTCACGTCAGTCCAAAATTTTGGCAAGAAAAGAGTAATGCAGTATAAAATAATCAATCTAATTACCTTATTATGAGGTAGAACAATGAAAGCACCACCTCCGGCAGATTCGACAATAATGGCCAAGAATTTGGGATTGACAGCACAAAATGTTGAATCCCATGATGATTTGCTAACTCGAATGTTGTCGTAGCATTGCTCTCTTTTCATGGGAGTTCCGTAGACATGACGGAATTTACTGGAACGAACAACTCGGAAAGACATCTCGTCTGATTGAGACTGAAATAAAAAATAATTCTTGAGTTATGACAACCAGGTATATACGTTTTAATACAAGGGACATATTAACCACATTAAGAACAACGCTCCTATCCCTTGTATTCTCTCACACCACTTTCACCGACTAAGATTTCTGTATAACCGATTGAAGCCAACTATCAATCCGTTAATGCTACAAGAATGTAATTATCGATTCAGCAATTCATTAAGAGAAATCTACCCAATGGTAAGGTAAAGGACAGTTACAGCCGAAGGCACAGGCCCAACCGGAAGAGAAAAGCCTAGAGAAGCAACAAGTGTCAATTCCCCTTAAATCACTAGCAGTGGAACACCCTAACTTAATACCCAACCCCAAAAAGCAAAACTCTCATCTCATCACATATAATTCTACCAGAAGTTGCAAATAAAACTAAACTGTAAAATATTTTCATTTAAAATGTCATCCCATCTCTCTATAACTCCAGAAGTATACGCGTATAAGGCTACCTTTCGGAAAACTGAAAATAAACTTTGATTTTTCATACGAAACCTCCCCTGAAAATGATAAGGTATCGGATTAATTGGGACTTATTGAGAAACTGAGACTAATCACTCAAATTTAATTTAAATCGTGTCCACAAACTTGCTAATTATTCATGGGATTGAACTGCATATATACATGGTTAAGGGGGGTCAATCAAAAAACAATAAATATCTATATTAGTAATTTAACGCAGTACATACGCATCTTCATCGACACTCCAGTAACAACTGTTAGTAACAACAACTGATTTCAGGAATCAGCACAACATTGTGAATTTTTAAGCGTAGGGAATAATTGTCAGAAAATTGGATTAAAGGTTGTAAAATTAGCTCGGAAAGGGGACATACATACCTTTGACATTTGTCGCTGTTGCTCCTGAAACGCTTTTGACACGAGACAGAAAAAATAGAGAGACGAGTCGAGTATAAAGAGTAGTCAAACACTCACCACCACTCCGCAAGAGTTACAAAGTACTAAGTACAGTTAAGTCAACTATCAAAGCTGTATAATGACAAACGATGACAAAAAAAAAATAATTTTAGCGCGTACAGGCAGAAGAAAAATATAATCAAATATGACCACCAAATATCAACTACCACAGCCACAGCCTTACAAAACTCCGATTAAGTAATATACTAATATGGGCACATAAATATATATTTATAAGGCAGATTAACAACTCGCGTTCTTTCTTCAAACTTATTGCCTAGACCTTATAGTCCATGGAGTACCATTGACTTCTTCTAGATGTTCTTTTGTCCTTTAAAAATTACTCACTAATAATCAATTTCCTATTCCACATAGAAATTGCTAAGATAAAAAATTCCCTGAAAAACCCCCAGCAAAAATAACATTTAGTTTCAAATAGGAACTAAAGTTGAGGAAATGATGATATGATATACCTTGGAGAGACTTTCTTTGAAAATATGGTCCGATTATATTATACAGGGAATATAGCCGGAGAATAGGCTGCGAGATGAGAATGCATCCAATCTTTCCGCTTTTCAAAGCAACCACTGAATTTATTTATGACGCCTCGTCCACATTTGATCTTTATATCCTCTCTACATGCCCGCAGCATATACACAACAGAGAACGCCGCGACTCAATTCAGCTGAAATATTTTTTCTTTCCGCACACACACTTAATTTTTTATTTTATATATATTTCACAATTTTTTTATATATTTCAAACCAGAAGAAGACGAAGCACCGTTTGTTAGGTTACAAAATCTCTAAGAAACCCTTTTCGTAATAAAAAAGTTGAAAGATTCCATTCAATCCAAAACGCCGTATGCCAAATCCTTCCAGCCCACCAGCCAGGTATTAATTGAATACTTGTAGGAAGACACCTGACCAAACGTGCGTACGACACTTGTCACCTCGTCACTTGCCTGATAACTATTTGAGCAGTGGTTGAGTGGAAAGCAAAGTGGGGGAAGTAGAAGTAAGTTGCAATAGGTTAAGCTTGACCGCTTCAAGCTGTAACAAGCACTGTAACAAGCACATTAGTTTCGGAAGTAACTAATCAAATTTGAAACTATTTCTCTTACAATTCCCCATCAATTTAAGCATGATATGATGTCTCTCATCGTCCTCACTTTGATCATTATTTATCCCCTCGAAAGAGTGCATGATGATGACGGATCTCGTTCATTCAAGTGATGCTGATGATGAGATGAGAGAAGAGAGGATGAGGCTGAGTTGATGATATAATCATAGGGTTGGGCTCATGATTCTTCCCTGCCTTTTTCCTTCCTTATTCCTCAAATCTCAACAAAATCTCGTCACTCTTTATAATATATTCAACAACTCAACTTCCCTTTGACTCACAAACTCTCTCCATGCTGTCTGTCCCAAAGTCATGACCGTCACCGTCCCAACATCCTTCATCCAATCCGCCGTCTCTCTACTATCGATAACTTCTTCCGTCCATCGTATCAGTTTACCACAATATGTCTGTCAAAGTGAACTAGCCATAAAGCTTCCTTTTCCCTTGACGTGGTAGTAGCAACAAACCAGAGTCAACAAACAACCACAAAGCCCATCCGCTTATATCCTTATCCTGACCGTTGTCCATCCCTCTTCTCCGTTCGCCTTCCCGGCCGATTCAAAACCAAATCATTGTAATCATAATTTATAGGCCACTACCTTTATTAGCCAGATACAATACAAGTAAACCCGCATGCACTGGCTCCTCCTTTAGTTCTTATATTGTCTGCAGCTAAAGTATGTACTGCTCAATTCCAGCATTCTTTTCGCAAATTCCCCAATCTCACGCCATGGACAATTTACCAAGCTGACAGTTTGCCTAATTGGATTCTAACTGAACGTACAACGTACCATATGCATGGAAGTAATGCAGGCTGAAGGTAGTAGGCTATGCTAGCATTTTTCGCCAGCTACTAAACATTTATTCTACAGAGACAAGCAGTCGTAATGTATGATAGATGGAAGCTGATACGTTCTGATAGCGTCGTCCTTCGTTTACTTGTACTAGTCTTTTTGACTTTTCTTATCTTGACAGTGAGACAGTCAGAGTTGTCAAGTGGGAAACCCTTAAGGCGTTTATGAACTTGAAAGAGTTTTGCTTAAGGAGCCAAAATTGCAAAAAGCTAGTTACAACGAAATGATTGATTAAGATTTACATGAGAATCCGATCCATTCCTGACTTTGTCCAACAAACAGGTCTTAATTAGGATTTAGGAGGGATTTGGACTTATTTTGCGCTGCACTGCATTTGAATTATAATATAGTACATTATGAAGTTTAATATTCCGAAAATGGCATTCCATGAGATGGAATGAGCCCAGTAAAACCAGAGTCTTAATAGTGCAAGTGATACCACTTATAGCTCTACTAAACGTTAATGACAAAGGAGGGCAAAGGAACGGCATTCATTGGATATACTTAAATGAGTACATGTCAACTGTTAATTTATTCTAGGAATAATAAATGAAACTAAAGACGCGAAAAGGTTTAAACGTATATGTCCAAATTAGCCGTTGAGCATCTAATGTCCGTGTGTTGTGCGGTGGTTATGCAGACTGTACTACTGAGAGATGAGAGGTCATTGAGTTAGCTTGGGTAAGCAGCTGGGTGAAAGCCAATTCTATGGCTTGTTCTTGGAGCGGAAAAGTTAAATGATTTGAACGCTTTCGGCTATGTGATGATTTTTTAGTCGCTATCCCTCGCGCCTAGTGCATAAGCGGTATTTTTTTCGTCTACATGTACGACATGACGTCCTGTTAATTGTTAAGAAGATTACCGTGTAAATTGAGACACAACATAGACATAAAGGTATATGTGCTCAATGTATTTATTCTTTGCAGTTTTTATTAAAGTGAATTCCTTTAGTTAAGTACCTACCGAGTTCCTGGATTTATTCCGCTTACGGGGGAACGGATTTATTGGGAATATAAATCATCTTTTATTATACCGGTCAGTAAGAATTTTATATCAATTGTTATTATTATTGTACTGTTGCGTCAAGGCGCCGAATAGTTTTTTGTTTTGACGTTTAGGAGCTGTGGCGTCCATTTCTACATTAAGCATGTATTTTTTTTGTAGATTTTTTTTGTAAATTGATTATTTTTTCAAGTTACCAGCATTCAGATTTGTATGTGTATTTGTACGTAATTAGAAGGTCTTTGTTTTTCATTTTAGGAAACTTTCATCGTACGAGATGGCCCCGGTTCGAGGCGGAAAGTTTCGGAAGGCAGTGGGAAGGGGAGGAAGTGGTTCATCGGTAAATAGAAAACTGGCGATTTTACCAAAGAAAGGGTCAATGTAAGTCTTACGTGTTTGGAGTTACATGCAGTTACTCGATCATCAATTTTAGTAACAGTGCTAGACTAGACAAGATCTCTCACACTGTTGGTCCTAATAATCTCGTACTTGGTTTGGCATTTATCTGGGATTTATTTACATTAATTCTACTAATGACAATTACATTTTCATTAAAAGGTTTCGGAAGCCAAAGCAGAACGCTAACGCGTCTGGATCTGGTGGGACGAGAGTGGGAAAGAAGACTAGTGAAGTATGGCAGTATTTCAAGCCATTGCCTCAAATTCCTGGGCAAATACCTACGTCTATTTGCACGTTGTGCAACGTCATTTGCAGAATTCCTGGAGGGAGTACTACTGGAATGCGAGGGCACTTGAAATCTAAGCATGGAGAAATGGCCTTATTGTCCTCGCCTGCTACGTCCTTCGTCGCACCACCTCCAAAAAGAAGCACAGCAAAGGCTAGTTCGATGGAGAGCGAACATGATGCTTACGCCAGCGACGATGCACGGAGTAAGATGCAACAGCAGTCTATCAGTTTGGGAAGCTCCGTTCCTCGAGAAACAGATTCTGAGTGTGAAGAGACTGTCAGGTAAGATTTTGATCTATTTCCTAATGAGCGGTAACAGTGGTAAAACTCCGTCGAGCTGTGTGCTAATTTTTCGGATGTACTTCTTGTCTATAGAAATATGGCATTTTTCTGTATCATGGATCTGAAACCACTGGCCATTGTTGAAGGGGATGGCTTTCGAGGGATGCTGTCTCATTTCGATCAGAATTACATCATGAAGTGCGTCAACGACCCTGAAAAGGTCAAGACTGTGGCGGAATGTGTAGATGACTTGTACCAAGCGGAATATAGAAAAGCTGTGGATGATCTGAAGGGGAAATGTCTGAACGTGAGTTTTGAGACCTGGAATCGAAGTAATACGGAGAGGTATATTCTAGCTACTACAAATCTTCTAGCCGACAACTGGAAAATGGAGTCTAAATTCATTTCTGTCAAGATGCTGCCCGAACCCATGAATATGCAGTGTTCCTTGAGGGAAAGCGTTTTCGCTGTCATTCGAGAATCCCTAGCCTATTTCGATATCAAAATGAATCAAGTACACTCAATGGTTCTTCACTCGGACGAATTAGAGGAAATGGACTTTATGGAGGGAACTTGTGTACTTCCTTGTTTAAATCAAGTCGTGAACAAATGCTTTGAAAATTTGAAAACCGCAATTTTCGACATTTTTGACGAAGATGTTGTGACTAATTGCTTGGATGCTGCCAGAAGATTTTTACAAGACTATGAAACTTTGTCAAGAAATCCATACTGCTTGTTTATGAGTATTCTGGCTAGCCGAGCCCAGCTGGACTGCCACGACCACAACGTCATCCCTCAAAATTATTTATCCACCCTGACGAAGCTGTTATCCCCTCTAAACGACATTATCGAAATTTCTCGGGATATCACAACAGTATCTGGCTTCGTCTCCATTTCTACTATTCTCCCTCTCATGTTTGCCCTGAAAGACCAACTTGTAGCTTACGATAGCACCGTGGAAAACTACAATGATGAGAAGCCATTTATTTCTACATTTGTGGGAGTAATTATGAATACATTTGGGGATTCGTACGGGATTGACTTTGACTCTGCCGATTACAGCCAGAATGTGATGTGCTTGTCAGCATTTTTGGATCCCAGATACAAGGGCTTGAAATTCGTCAACGAACTTCAGAAGCAGTCTATTCATCAAGATGCACTGAATATGATGAATCAATGTCGAGTGCCACCTGGTAGGCAAGGACGTGTCCAGGTAAAGCATGAAGCTATGGAAGAGAGTTTTAACGGGAGAGGAGGATCCCCTGTACGTCGAACGCAGTTTACTGCATTCTTGAAAAAAATTTATAAGGAATACGAAGATACCAAATTCAATTTAGATGCAGAGACCGAACTTCGACTGTATCTAGAGCATCCGATTCCTGCCATAACGACCGATCCCTTAGCATGGTGGCGAACAAATGCTCTAAAATTTCCCAGTCTGTCAATAGCAGCCCGGCGAATTCTGGGAATACCCGCTAACGGTTCGAGAGCGGAAAATGTATTTTCCAAACAAGGAATTTCGCACGACGCTGAAAGGGCGGCACTAGAGCCAGAACATTTAGAAAAGCTATTATTCCTCAACAAAACCTTCACTGCAACTGTTGCTGTTTCCCCAATGGACGGAAGCGATGACTAATTCAGGTTTGCTCACCTACCGTTTTTGGATATTCACGAGAATATTTTTTAGATCTCTGTGTCACCATTATCACCATTACCAGAGTCACCCATATCCCATGATAGGGAAATTCAGACTATCACTATCTGTTTCTATACCTTCCAAAAGCGGTATCCGTACCGTTTGATTTTCATTTATGTACGTATACTAGTGTTTTAGGAAACTGTTAAATCATCTCTGAGCTTTTCGTTAAAACTAGGATCATTCATGGTATGTGCTGCGGTGCACATTAATCTATTTTCTATTAACTTATAATAACTACTGTCTGACGATACTACGGTGGTGTGATATGAAGGGAAGAAGTGAGTTTAGCTGGTTTCTATTTAAGGCTATTACAATATTTAGGGATGAGCTATTGAGGAAAGCTTATTCCAAAAACATCCGTTGCACATATTAATATTAATTTTTGAGGACGAAAGCTTTCATGCATGCTCTTTTCGCTATAATTAGGTTCAGCCATCCAATATTTGAAAAAAGTTTGTAGGTACCACATCGTTAAAGTTTTTCTTTTTGTAGTTAATATATTTTTAAAATTCTATATGTATATATTTATATATGATCTGTTTCCTCATCCATTGTTATGAACCTGTGTAATGATAATAGAGAAGATAAATATGATAATGTTTTAAATAATCACAAAATTCCATCGCATTAGCATTTAAATAAAATCCTGGAATCATAGGTACTACTAGCGTTCCTTTAATGAAATCCATGCAGAATCTTTAGTGTAACGGTGAATATTTTGATATACTTGTCCCGTCCGTTAATTCAGCTTTGAATTACGTGTCCGTAACCTGAAATGCCTATCTGGCGGAATGAATCTTTAGTCTTCCGGTAGCTGGACAGAGGATTTTTATCTAAACCTCTTGGGTTTAAAGATTTACATAAAAGCGTGATGAGATAAATGACACGCAAGAGGATTTTTAAGTGTGTAAGCGCGATAGGGCCAGAAGAAGAAAAATTTGCAAGATGCCTCACAAGAAGGAATCTGCCATGACAAACACGCGCTCAGTTTAGCAGAGTAAACAGAGGACGTATGTAGAAGCGAGAAAACTCATGAACGGGGGAGCTACCCGGGATCGGGAGGGTTCCCATATTTGGCAACGTGCTTTTGATCGAGTACACGCAAATGCTGACGGACATGAGCGGGCGGTATTTAAATATACACTTATTATGAGGGTAAAAGAATGAGTTTTTCAATATAGTTTCTCCTAATCACTGACACTAAACCAAGTAAATGGGATCGTTGACGAATTGATTCTTATCTATCGGTTGCTTATCCTTTGTACAATTTTTATTGCAGGTACGCTGACGAGGCAAGAGCGAGAGATAGCACGTGTAATAGTATAGGAGAAGATAGGTTGAATACAAGGGCAGCGTTTGATAAAAAGAGTATGAAATGTGGATTACCTACCTGCTTCGGATCCCTTTGCTGGGGGGAAAGGTGTGTCGGTGCGGGAGAGCTGGTGGACGACGGCTTCTCTAAAAAATTGAGAAGACAAGAAAAGTAGAGAGAAAGAGAAGGACACGAGAGAAATTTTAATCACTTGCACGAATAATTGTTGAGAAATACAGGAAGCTGAGTTACTAGTTGACTGACGAGGCACCAAGTATCTACGATCAAGAGTTGAGAGGAAAGCGGATGGAAAGAAAGAATAGATAGGCTTAGAAATAGATTGGAGCAGCAAAAGTGGTGGCTGTGGATTTCCTCATGTAATATTTAGCAAGGCTGATGGTAATATTAGGAGGGAGAGGGATAGATCCCATACACCATGCAGTAGTGCCATAGACATTCAGACGGGGGAAGGAGAATTTTTTTCCTGGTTCAAACACAGGAAGGAGAAGAGTTTAAATTCTCTAAGAAGGATATATGGAAGAGGCGGAAAGCTTTTCTAGGAGCGGCAACACCGGGAGACAGATGGAAGGACGGCCTTATAAGGCAATGTCCCCGATATTCAACGCTACTACCCATGCAAGCGAATAAATGTTTCCCCGAATTTTACCATGCTCTCTAGCCGGCAAAAAACTTGCAAAAATTTCAAACTTTTGCTAATTTTTGTCCTGGGAAAGTAAAAACTCAGTCACCAAGTTGGAGAAAGTAGAGAGAAACGGGGGGAAACTGTGTCAAAGACTGAGAGATGAAGAGTTTGCAAAAATATTCGCAATCCAAGCAATTCCAGAGTATACGGGGGCGGACGGTTGAGTTTTTCGGCTCAGCTAGGAAGGAGAGGAAGGGTGCGGATAATTTATCTGATGAGATTACTGGTTTTGCGAATCGCACGTGTTTGCTTAACTTGTTAACTTGTATGCTTCAATGTTAATGTTCACACATGTCCGTGACATACACTTCGGATGAATTTCCTGAGGTAAGCTGCTGCTGAGCTTAGAATGGGAAGAGTCGACTGAGTGGGTTAAACAATGCTAGAAATAACTATGCGTAATTGTTTGTCACTCGTAGAATTCCGCTCAGAATACTAAATAGCTAATTATCAAGTAGAAACAAGAGTCCAGTTTTCCTTTCCACTTAGCACTTCCTCTTTGGTTTTTCTTTAAATTTACTTAGTCGCCAATGAGAGGAATGCGTGAAATGCCAAATTACACATGCACGCAAAACCACATGCTTTTGAAACTTAGGTAGCAACCATGTCCATGTCCCCTGTCATTTTCGTTGGCATATTTAATTGAGTCGATGTTTACAGGATTGATGACAACAGTTTTATATCCCTTATTGCTGTTCTACTCGTCATTGTTCTTTCTTAAGGAGAAACATCAACAAACATAGTATGCACACAGAGAAAAGAAATTGTGCATGAGCTAGACGACAGTTACGGGAGGAGGACGTATAATTATTAAAAAGAATTGAATTTCCTTTAAGTTTCAGGTTAAACCACAGCTGCTGCCCCGACGTTACGATTGATTCCACTACGCTTTCATCAAACGCTTAACGCTATATATGCTACGACACAATGTACAAGCTCCACTTTTTTTATCAACAAAAAAGCAGTCTGGAGAGTCTGGAGGATGAAAAAGTAACAGAGAAGGAAGAAAACAAGTCATCATCTAGGACAATAAGAAGGATGGATTAATAGACGGCTAAAAACGAGGAGAAATTTGATCAGAAGGTTTTCTACAGTCTAGAGATTATTATACAGTGTGTCGCTGACTCACTGACTCAGTCAGTCTGAGCTCCGGCACACATGTCAAGCGTTTGCATAGACATGGCCACGGGCATTAAGTTAATGAAAAGTTATTTTCCTTCGTCAACATCTATTCAAGTGCAAATGTCATGAGCATTCCTTCCGTCCATCCTCAACTCAAAACCGAGACCTGATTTCATCCTAGAGAAGAGAAACGGAAGCTGGGCTCAACCAGAATTGAGTATCAGTTGAAAAAAGGAGGGAATTAAACGGAAAATAGCAAATGCATGTGCTGCGACTTGTAAGTAGGAAAAAGGAATACACGAACGAATGCAGAATTATTTTCTGAGCTCAAGCAAATGATTCAAGCCTCTCTCGTTTTCCCAGCCCACATCTGCAAAACTCAAAGAAAGAGAATATGAGAACATGTTTTTCTTTTGCATATCTTTTGGCTTTTTGCACAGTTTATAAAGCGATTCATAATACTGCTCTCAGTGCCAGTTCTTCTGCCTGGAATTATACCAGGATCTAATGCACGTTAACTTGCAAGCACCATTTGCAACAGCATCTTCTCTAAGAAAATATAGGGTTCAGCAAAGTTGTATCTGAGAGAAAGATATCTCCGGATAGAACTTGGTGCATAAAGAGTTGTTCGGAGTAGTGCTAATCTGCGAGAGAGGAGCATCGATAACGTAACCGTCTATTTTGGTAATCAAACTATGAAAGAATGCTATGTAAAGGCGTCGGAATTTTATCAATAAGAACGTTGCCAATCCTGTTTCATTTCCCCCTCCATCAGTTTGTATTTTACAAATCCACAAACACTGCACCCCCCCCCATTCCACTTTTCCCTCGACTTCTCCGGATGCGTCCGCCTCACAACTTCTTGGGTTTTTTCCTGCTTAAAATGTTAGCGGAAAGTGTAAGCTAAGGAAGGAGGCATAAAGGTGGAACCACCGTCGTCCGACTTTCTCTTCAATCCCTCAGTAATAAGAAAAAAAACTTTTCAAGATAATACTTGCAATCTGGGCAAAGCATGACAGTATCTTTTACGCTGGAATCCACATGCCCATCTCCTCAGTTTATCTACTTGATTTTAAAGAGTATTTATTATCATCATCGTCTAAAACGGATTCCCTCTCTGGAAGGGTCATCCAGTCCTCTGGAATCTTAGAGCGGATCCCATGTGTTGAAACCTTTCAAGACAATTATTAGACTCTTCCCCATCTGCCCCCTATTTACTTTCACTAGAGTTTACTACAAGTCTTAATAAATTATATTCCCCCTCCAGTGTATCCATCCTAGTCCGGGCTGCCACTCTTTAGAAAACTCTCTGGAAATTCTCTGGAAGGGGACGAAGAAGGATTCACATTTATTGTGAAGAATTTCCCAAGGAATACTACTTTGAGAAAGTTTCTTTTGTTCCCTTCCCTCAACAAGACAATCAAGATTATTTGGAGGGAACGTTCGGAGACGTGAGTGTTTGTGGGCGCGTCCACGGACCGTCAAATTCTTGTGTAAGCCTCAAATTGCAACGAGTCCCAGATTCCTGTCTAAGTTCTCTACCTCCTCGTCTTTAGCTCCCCCAAAAGAGCTTTCCAATACTTTCTTCTTCTCTATCCTCCTTTACTTGTTATCTTTCCAGGAAAATTCTACTTGAATAACGCTCCTCTGTCCAGTCATTCACAACTGACAATGAAACAAACTTTTCTCAAGCTAAACAACTTCTAGTACAGCCTATAACCTCCATCCCGTGGACCTCCAACATCTACTTCCGCCCCACGTCATATCCGTCCAGATTATACAATACTTCTTCACTGGGCACTCTCTTTACATTTTCCTTTTGAAATGAAGTAAATGCATTTCTCATCACCCTACCACACTAACTGCCTGTCTCAAATAAACTTCTGACAAATAATCACGCTAGATTTTATTGTAGAATTCACAATTCTGCTCCCACAATATTCTGCAGACCCGAGCAAATGACAGCGATTATTTGTATGACTTTATTAGAAGCCCAGGAGGAATGCAAAGGGTTTAATGTGTAGGCAGGATATTCAAGACAAGGATAACAGAGGGCGCTCCAAGGGGCTTGACTCTAAAGAAAGCATGGCAGAGCTAATGCATACTGGGCGACAAAGTGTTTTCTTCGATTCCTACAACAACAAGTTTCCAACCTGTTTTACCATTGTATGATCCACACAATCCTCAGCTGGAGATTTGACAGGCTGGTAACAAGGAAATGCTGTTAAGAATCAATTCCAAGAAGGATTCCAAGAAATCCTGGAGAGGGATGAGATTTTTCATGGAATGGAGGATCGGAGGAATGTGTCGGGGTTGGTTGTCGGAGTTTCTTTCCCTGCTTTTAAAACCATCATGCATTAAGACGTAGAGACGTGACAGAGACAATTCTTCCCATGAAAGCTTTAGTTTCTCTGTCCTAGATTCAAAGTGTAAATCCTTTTTGACATTTCTGTCTGTTCCCAGGCTTTTGAGATGCCAAAATTGGCACATGGAAAGGTAGTGTCGGGATTTCTGAGAAAGTCAGATTTTGAGCCAGGCGAGTAGCTAGGATAGTGCTAAAGACAAAGAAAAAAATACGCGACAAGAGTAAAAACTTTTGACGTATTATTTACGGTTTTGTTTCAAGTGATTCAGAGCTAAATAGGGATAATAAAAGAAGATAGGAAAGGTAAATTGACCAGTTTTAAACGGGAAATAACAAGGCTGTCGGTTTTGATCTTGTCTTTTGTATTACAGGTTGAAGAAAATCAATCACATTCGGCTTAGTTATGCTTATTTTTCTCTAATGCTTGTATTTTAAAGAGGGCTTCTCTTCCTTCTGCCTCTGCCTTAAAGTTAAACTCGACGAAGAATGAACGAAAAGAAAAGTGAGGAATATTTCTCTGGCTTGATGCTACCAATGTAGTTTTTAGATATCACAAGAATCTTAAGAATGGAATGGCTTCCGAAAAATACTTCTTGTCGTATACAGATTGACTCGCCTGATTAATGGCCTTTGAATTTTATCCCTTTCCCTTCTTGACGACTGACTTTCCATTGGAGAAAGTACGAGGGCGGAACGCTACTCCACATATTCCCATCGGATAACAGCCCCAATTTCATAGTTGTAAGATCAGATTTCCAGGAAAAGAATTTTGTGAGGATGGAGAAGGAGAACGGTTTGGAAAGATACGAATGAGCTTCATTTCTACCTCGCTTCAGAGAAAATCTGATGGATAGATGGATAAAGGAAAGTTTTCGAGGAAGAATAACTCCACCCTTTTGGAATTCAAACAAGATCAATATAGGTCACTGTCTTTTTAAAACGAGGGGCAGGGATGAGTATTTCGCTTCGCCAACGTTTGAGAAAGCACTTAAGCTTAGAGAAAGTGCAAGATGAAGAGAATGTAAAAGCTGTTTGAGGATATTGTAGAAAATGCAAGCACAGGAATTCTGAAGGACGCTTCTATCCTCCTGTCTATCTTAAAATATTCTGATCAATATTCCACCTTATTCCGCCATCCCGGCTGTTTGTCATCTTGAAATGAGATGGATAAAGTAGGCTGGAGAAGAAGAATATATACGTTGGAGATATGAATGACAAAACTCAGTTCAAGAATTCATATATTCCAGAGGCAAGTCCGTGGATATGAATTGCAAGTTGCAAGTCACAATGTGCAACCGGAATTCTCTTGTTAATCTGCTCGTTCTGCTCTGCTCATCTTAATAAATAAATATGAGAATATGTCATCCCCATTTTATTTTCTTCTCGTTTTATATTTCTTATCTTTATTAACAGTATTCTTCATGCTTAAACACAGAGAAGATTGTAGGGAATAAGTATATACAAAAGTCTATTTGTGGTTGTGGGCAGGATAACTGGGAAAACCGTATTTCAAATCCAGAACCGGCAACAGAGCATTCGCAAAAATTGAGTATACAATCTAAAACTTTTTTCCCTAAAGATTAAGGAAATGTATTTCCTGGTTCATATGACATAATTCTCCCACAGTAAGGAGATTCCAGCTCCCATCTTCTTATCATAAAACTTGTTATATTGCAAAATGAGGAAGAAGAATAATTGACGTAATGAAAGACGATTACGATTGGATGTACAGCAAAGAAACTTTGTTAAACCTCTGCGAATATAAGCCATTCGTATTTCTCTCAAATCCTATTCTAGGACATTAACTTTTTTCTTCATGTTTCTTGATAAACAAAACTTGATATCAGCTCCTACTGTCCTACTGTGTACGCACTACTATGATGTAGTCAACTACAATGTATCGGCCTTTTTATCTCTTGTTGACTCGTTTCACTATCTTTCTTTACTGAAATAGACAGCTTTAAACATTGAATTTGAAAGAAAATGTTGTCAAAAACATGAATTAGGTATGCCAGATTTAGCTAAATAATGCTAAAGCACACATAAAAATGGTGTTTTGATTATCTTGAGCCTCATCAACTTCCTCCTTCATCATACAAGCTGGGGAAAACGGTATGTTCCAGAAAAAAGTCCCCCCTGCTCGAATACGTTATCAAATATGCCAAGTTGACCTTGGATTGTTTACGAAGGCTTGAGGAGGAAAAGCAGCGAAGAGAGCAGGAGAAAGTGGAAGGGTTTGACTGCTTTCTGCTGGAAAAGTCCTGCTATATGAAAGATTGGCGGTACTCAAAATGAGATGGACTGAAGGGCTGTAGTGTGTATGTTGAGAACATCTAGTAAATAATTGAACAAGTTGAAGGAGACAGTAGGATTGTTCAAAGAGCAAATAAAAACACGTTATGGAGTTACATCGCCGCTTGGAAACGCTAAAGAGAATTCAGAAGTTGGTTGGATGTGAGAAATTCAGCGAGAAGAAGATTAAGCGGATATGCTACTCTCATGGATGGGGTGGGGAATACAACGAAGAGAGTTAATTCACAATCTTAAGAAGCAGAGAAATGGGATGATAAAGGATGAGAGGAATTCATGAAGGGTTGAGAAGATAGAGGCAAACGGGAGTTTCTGGTAGTCATTACAAGAAGTGAAAATGGATGAGGCTCCGTTTGAAAACTCAGTGGATTCACTGGATTGTACACCGTCCTTGATCATGTGGAGAATGGAATTGCATTCGGCTTGTTTCGGCGCAAAACAATGAGGCTTTAGACAGGAGGTGTGCATGGAATGGCTCCGTTGATTTGTTCCTTCGCTTTCCAGAAATATTTCTCAAAAGGAACCAATATTATCCTCCCACGCTTTCTCCTTCTCTGCGCTGCTCTTGTCCTATTCTTCCAAGAGAATACGGCATTAATTCCATCTTCCACCCGTCAGCTTTATAGTCGAGGAGAGAAAGCTCGTATTATAGATATGAACTCATGAATATATACTTTTCATTTTAAAGAAGAAGAAGATAAAGCACGTTTGGGAAAATGTGTATTATTATATTTCCTAGGAGGTAACAGCGCCGCGCATCTTTCACCTCCAAATTCGCATTCTCTTGGTAATACAATCACCTGAAAGAAGATTGAAATTGAGAAAAATGTATCTCTACTTGCAGACACAAAATTCTGGAAGGAGCTATAATCAAATCCTTGGCGTACGTAGCGAAGCGAATATCACCCTAGTAGCAGTTGTTGCAATAGCAGTATATACGTAAGTAGCAACAACTCTTATTGCAAATTCCCTCAGTAAAATGGCGACTAGGAAGATGAGGATTCTCTGAACGAAAGGAAGCCGAGCTGTGAAATTGCTTGCTAGAGTTCCTTGATGACGTACTAGAATTGGAAAAGAGTTGCTTCTATCCCATGGTCACGAAGGACCCCTTTATTAGGGACAGCTTCCGAAGAGAGAAAGTCAGCGAGGGGAGAAGAAGGGGGGGGGGCTAGGATGAAGGGAAGAGGCTTAATGTGCTATGTTATGTTGATCCGAGTTTGGTGTTAAGCGGCGATAAAGCTGAGAGGGAATGTTAATAGTTTGCCGGAATCGAAGGCCAATGGTAATTGTGTGCAATTGTGTGCATGAAAAACTTGTCGTCATCCGTGTTACCGCCATTGATGAGCTGCGGCAGTTTTGGCAGAGCAGAGCTGAGGTCCCCTCATATTCTTCGTAAATACGCATTTTCCTCTTCAGGACCCACAAAGAAGCTGGAGAAAGCTGCAGTTGTTTCTCCTCCAGCAGCAGGGGGCAAGTTCAACTTTCTCCTCTATCCTCTGTGTTGCTTTCTTGCATGCTTGGAAAATAGTAGGTGGGCTGGAGAAGCGTAGGGGCGAAAAGAAAGATGAGACAAGAGAATGCAGATGGGCAGGAGATTGACTGAGTGTTTTGAGAGCGTGGGAAAGCAGGGAGAAATTGGAAGCTTGATAAATGTTTCCGTCAATTCCTTGTTGAACTTGGGAAAGAGGAACCTTGTGCTCCCATTAATTCATTATACGTGTCGTAAGGATTGAGAATTGGAACTACTGCTTGGAATTGCTACTACTTACTACCGCCAACCACTACTCACTTCACATGTACTTTCTCCCTTGGTATCTATCCTAGTGGATCATGTGGTGGGGTGAGTTGGGGAGGAAAGAGAAAGCTGTGCGGTACCATGAATGTATCAGTGGAAGTGCGTTCAAGCTGAAGTGAAAGCAAAGTGGAGCTACTTTCACTCTTGATGTGCTCTCTAAGCGGCGTAAGAGGCTGGTCGCTTTGATCTACTCCAAGTATGGACAGAAATAGTGGTCAGAGCTATAAGCGTGTCATACTAACTGATTGGGTCATATTTCAAAGCTAGTGAAGGGGTGTAGGGGGTCATAATGGGAGCAATCTGAGCTGCATATGAGCACTAAAAGACTTGTTAGTGCTGACCAAGAGAATAAGAGATGTGTAATGTAGTAGAAAGTAATGAAGACAGTAGTTGGCAGATATAAGGTGATGATACATGTTGTGATTTGTTACGATAATTTAAACTGTTATTCGTTCTCTATGTGTAGTGATAATTACGGTGTAGAACTCTTACATTGATTGACTTGATATATATGTGTGTAGGATTCTAGATAGGTAAAGATGAAAAGCGTGTAGTAATGGTAGTAATATAGTACCGGTCGTAATAATTATAACATGGTAATATTTTTATGACCTTTTTTCTATATATTATTATTATTATTTGTTGTAGTTTATATTATTACCGACTCCTTGTAGATTTTTGAATAGCAAAATTTATGTTGCCATAAGTTACAAAATTCAATGGTTACTGTATTTTAAGAGACACCACACAGAGTAAAACATCATTAGACCGCTCACATCATATTACATAAACTAATTTACATTTTATAGAGAGCTCTACATGAACACGTAGATTTAGAATTGTTGTCGTAATAGTCGAGCAGATAGACTACTAAATATATAGTAGGCAAATAGATAAATGGTAGATGGCAGCGCGATTATGCGTTTTCTTGGTTGAATATGGCCATCCTTCAAGTCCTTAGCTCTTGATCCCAGTCTGAGTGAAAAATAACCGGGACAAGTTAGATGATGGCCCTGCGTTGCGTGGGATCCGTGTGGAGAATCATTTGAATAGAGAAATATACTCTTGCAAAGACAGCACAATACGATTACTAAACAACGACTATAACCTTTGGTAAAATACAACGTTGGCTGCTTATTGAAAAGCAATCATGATGGACTTCAAGTATTAGGGTAAGCGGATACCATGATCCACCCGTATTAGATTCTTGAAAGCTTTTATCTAGCCTGTGGCAGACACGGTGCTGGTGTAATTGACTATGAGAATAAGGATGTAGCGAAGATGATTTGTTTTCTACAGCTAAAGTGCACTCTGAAACGTATTTACAAAAAAAAGGAACGGGAAATCCTCCCAGAACCATGTATTCAATATTAATCTCTTGAGGCCGGAGAGGAGAGGAAGAAAGTACATCTTGAGAAAGAGGGTCATGTAGGTAGAAGAGTAGCAGACGGAGAAGAAATAAAGAAAAGAGGCATTGACATTGAGGGCAGAAACTTGGGATAGGGCTATGAGAAAAAATATAATTTTGATTTTAGTTGAAGAAGGACGAATATGTGCTAGTTACATACGGTATTAGATTAACTGGATATGGCGGAGAAAAGGAGAGTTTTGACGTTTTGAGAAGGATTACGGTAGTACTGACATGTAGGTCTTGAGGTGAGGTAGAATAAGGGTTCGTTACAGACTGGGGTTGCGTGGGAGGGAAAGTAAGTAGGATAGGAGTTGGAAGAAAGTTTGGAGAAAGTTGGGGGAAAGCAAAAGGAAATAAAGTTGGAAGGGATAAGTACTAGGTGAATTTTTTGGATGGATTTTTAAACATCAGCGAGTACTGTGTTGAGCTCATGTTCCAAATCATGATATTTGATTCGGACATCCTCAAGATCATCCTTGAGGCGGTCAATATTGGCTCGGAGTAAATAATTTCCTTTCCTAAGAGCGTTGAGGATATTGTCCCAGCGCTTTACTCGCTGTCCGAACAAGTTGAGTCGCTCTTCGTGGGATGCACTGTCGTCATCTTCCTCGCTAGATGATTCTTCGTCTGACGAAGACTCTGTTTCTTCTTCAGAGTCATCATCATCTTCATCATCTTCTTCCTCAGACTCTTCCTCCTCCTCCTCTTCCTCGTCTTCATCACTCCCCCCCTCATTGCTTTCACCGTCCTCATTGTGATCCGCTTTAAGCATTTTAGCCATTTTGTCTACCTCCTTTTGCAGCTCTTTCAACCTTGCTTTTTGCTCCTTCAACTCTTCCTCCAGTTTCTTTTGTTGGCTTTTTAAATTCTTCCTCTCCAATTTACTCGCTATTTGTTTTTCTTTGACATTTTTCAATTTATTTTCCCAAAGTTTAATTTCCCTTTCCTGCTTTTTTCGGATTACGGTTGCCTCATCAACCTCCAGGTCGGATGCGTCAGAATCATATTCATCATCCGAGCCTCCCTCGTTTACGGTCCCAGCTCCTCCATCTCCACCAACGGCATCCGAGGGCTTTCTCGTAGACATTTGCCGACTCACGCGACGTCCCTGCACGCCCTGTTGTATTTGCTCCTCTGTCTGCGTCCATTTGTCGTTTGAGGAGATGGCAACACCTTTCTGGTTTTGAACTTTCTCCAGCTTTTTGTTCAGCACTAGTTGCTTTTGCTCCGAGTCCTCTAGCTTTCCTGTGTACCAGAGAAAAAAGGAAAAGGAATTAGATTAATGGTGATGATAGTCGCGCAAGGAGTATTAAGACCATGTCGTCGGCTTTCTCTTCTTTTCTCTCATTCTTTTTCTTCTCTTCGTCGGTAGAAGAGAAAGAGGCAAACGTTGTAACAGATGTGAATCAAAGCAGGATACACGCTAACGAAAAGGGGTGGCAGAAGGAAGAACTGGATGGATAATAGGGCAAGGGAATGGAGCGGTGGGAGTTCTTAAGAAAAGAAAAAAGCTTTGCGGAGCTTAACGTTGAAGGCCAGCAGTGAAAATTATGAGATGATTTTCTCCAAGTACGAAGTAGAAAAGACGTACAAAAGCATTGGGATGGGATTTTACATTTGCGGTGATAGGTAAAGAAAATTAATTTATTACCAAACTTTTCCCAGGTTTGGGAAATAGGGTGGGAAAACATGCTAAGAGAAAGTTGTATTATCGGGAGTGAAAGTGAAAGTTGTTTTCTCTTCTTTTGTCAAAAAGCCAACTGTAGGATGGAACATAAATACTGCTTTTTCCCAACAGGTCCCACCAGTCCCCCGTCCAAGTGTAAACATTTTCCACGGAAGAGAATGATAAATTTATTCTCCAATTACATTTCACTACGGGCTGCATGTTAGACCGATACACACGCTCTTGAAGGGGTTCTTGGGAGGGGGAGCTGTAAACAAAACTGGATGGCTGGGAAAAGCTTAGCTTTTGCGCTAGATAAAAAATGACAAAGCCAAGGACTCGGGCTCAAGAATGGGAGCAATCTAGCTGTGGCTTTCTACGTTTCTTCATAGCTTCTATTTTATTCCCGGACGACAGGTGAATGAGATATTTTCTTTTGTTTCTTTTCTTATGTCACCCGTCCAATGATTTAGATAGCTTTTTTCTCACACTTGTAAAGGGAGAGAGAAATACTGAAAAAGTTCTTTTTAGCGTAGCAGCATCATATTCTACGCTCCATGAGATGACAGACCAAAAAAATTATTGTTAACCAGAAAACAGCTCCAAAAAGAAAAGGTAACGTTGCCATAATCGTTCTTTCCGCATTCAAGGTAGACTGCATATTAAACGCAGTCAAGCGGGAGTGAAAGTAGGAGCTGGCCTGGGGACTGGAAGCATATTCAAGGTCTTCTTCTCCCAAAGTTTTAGCACACACTCCCAACGCTAAGCATATGTAGCAAATACGATTAGATGCAATTGAAAAAGTAACGTACCTTGAGCAGTTAAGAGCGCTTCACTGGCTTCCTTATATTTGGCTTCCCAATCCTCGGCAGTTTTCTTAGCTTGCAGAATCTGTGCCCTGAGATTAGTTATTTCTTCTTCCAGTTCATTAAGTTCTCCAAGATCGTCCTCCTCATCTCCCTGCTTCTTATCCCCCTTTGGCATACCTTTGGGTCCTTGAAACCCGGATTTAGATTTTCTAATTCCTGAAGGACACTTATACAGACCTGATTTGGATTTACGTATATCCTTGTAAGCGCGGGAGTCCCTCCGGCCCTCGTCGTAGGGTATGAGAGAAAGTTGCTCTTCCAGTTTGAAACGAAGCTCGTCCCGTTGAGCCTCCATTGTAATGTTCTGACATTTTAAATCTCTGTTCTCTTTAGCCAAAAGTATTTTCGCCTGAATCTCCAACTCTAACATTTGCTTCACGGATTGGAGCTGGTCTCGGAGCGTATCAATATCGTCAATATCCATTCCCATCTCGATGAGCTCCTCTGCCTCGGAATTAGGAGCTGCAGGTGTGGCCGCCTCCTCTTCTGCTATTGCTCCTGGTTTTCCCTCCTCTGTGAGCTGCCTTCGGAACTTCCGCAAACCTAATCACAGGGGAAGAAAAAATATTTCTCGTCTTCTCTACCTCTCGTCCAACATCAACACAAATCCACACACGCGTCAACCCAGGGAAGATGAATTGAAACAAGAAAGAAACAAGGACTAGAAGAAGTAATACAAGGTAAATTGAGAGACAGCAATAACATAGGGACGGCACATGTAAACTTCACAGTTCACAGGATGACACATCTCAAGGTGCAGCTTTCTCCTACATGTAAACCCTTTGGAAGAATGTGTCAAGAAGGAAGGAAATCCAATGTGAAAATTGAGGAATTGTAAAAGAAACACGTTTTCGTAGAAAGAAAAAGATGAAAATTGTATCTGTAGAATCCAGAGTGTAGAGGATTCACTTGAGGATGTGCAGGTATGAGTATTTGTGTGTAGCTATTATTGTGTGATTGTGCTGAAAATATGGCCCTGCATCTACCTTGGAATACAATCCTTGTAGCAATATTCAATCCACTTCTGTACATGACACAATTCCATAGGTGGATAGATGAGACGCTACCGCTTTATGATCTGTCGGGCTCTTTCTAAAATTTCCCCATCAGCTTCTTTCTAGGTAAGGAGTAAGGAATAAGGGGATATGGAATGAGAAGATATAATGGGGAGAAAGTACTCCAAGAATCATTTTCTCTCTTAAAAGTGTAAAAAAGTATAGGTATCCTGTCCGTGAAAACCCTCAATACTCGAAAGGCACGTACAGACAACAAGATAGAGACGTGTTTTCAAAGAGTGCAAAGACGAGGTGATATGGAAAGGAGAGTATAGACTGAAAGCAGAGTATCTCTTCCCAGCAAAATGACTTTCTCTTCTCACCTCAATATGTAGTAACCTACACTGCTATGCCAGATGGATGTGAGCGGGAGGGAATAATTTACAGGCAAACCTTTACATTCGATCCACCAATAATAACGTACACGTTGAATGGTTTTATATTACGTTGGAGCAGAATTAATCAATTTGTGTGGATGCACCATAAAGACTGAAACTGAATTGAGTATATTTTGTAAGCTACGGTATGTAATACTTGAATAAGCTACGCTAAATCTAATTTAATCATATTACATGTTGGCAATTTCTTCTGTACATCGATCAGCTACACAAAAGCAATAATAGTCTGAAGCTACAAAAAGTAACACAGCGCTGCATTTTTAGCACCGTCTATCGTTTGCTTTCTCCGTAAAGCTATCTCTCTCTACACTAGTCCTACAAAGTAGAACGCATGTGGAGTAGTGCAGCGTCCAAGAGTTTTCTTGAGAACTCAGTTCTATAGTAAAACTGAAATGGTATTTTTAGCACTTCACATCATGGTCACTTGTTACTTTATGAAGGTCGGTGCATCCAATATAGTGGTGTAATCATTTACGATTCTATGGCAAATAGCTTTCTGGTTCCTTTAGCAGCAAGCAGTTGCGCCGGCTATTAAGCTAACCTACGTTTAAAGAAACCTTAGTTTCTAGTAGAAGCGTTTTGCTATCTCTTTTTTATAGCACTGTGTACAGAAGCGTCGCACTAATACGAACCCCTTGGTTCTGACAATTAAAAATAAATATCTTACTGTGTATCGCTTGGAGCAAGACTAGAAGCAAACTTTTTATTATTTCGTTGCAAAGCTATAAAAGCGTCATTTTCGTCAGAAAGCAGAGAGTTAGTTAATAAGTTGAGATGGAGAAACTAGCTCTGTCGGATCTGTATAATTAGCCAGGAAAGGAATTAATATTGGCTTCTTTGAAAACTTCTGCTAGCAACAGAATCCGGAAATTTAAAATTTGATCCAAAATTCTTTAAGATTCAAATTCAAAATTTTAAATCTGAGAAATTCTACAGGAATTAAAAATTTCATGGAAAATTCAAAAAGAAAATGCAGAGAAATTTAAAACAGTATTTTGCCAGTTCGAAATATTCCTATCCGTAAGCGGACACGTCTTATAGTGTATTTCATATCCTGTATGCAAAATATGTTTATACTGGATCACTGGATCCCGTAGATATTTATTGCACTCTAAACACTGGATTACGCAAAACCATATTTGTCTTCTGCCCTGTTGATACAGTAAGACCTATTATATCTACGCTAGGTTTTATAGGGACAGGTGTATATTGTCCCCATAGTTGCATTAAACTTAAGCTGCCTTCATTAGGACACAAGAGTGCATAACCTTTTAACCCGCGGACACTGTGCATATTCTATATATGTACAATGGAGTCGTTTACATATACCTAATCAAATGACATCCTTGTGGGAGATTTAGGTTGGTTGAGCGAAAGAGTTAAACAAGTTTGGCGTGGACTCAAAGTGAAAGTCGTCAATTATTTGATAAGTTTGGCTACGACAGCTGCTACCGCTACAGTTTTCGCTATCTCGAGCTTTCTCTGAGCTCCAAAACAGCTACAAAGTTCAGGAATCATTAGAGCGGGAGAAAGATATCAACGAAATATTGAACTTAATTTTCACGAGCGAAGTTACGCACTTTCTTCGGTCTGGGACGTGGACTAAAATCAAGCAGAGGCCGAAACCGGAGGAGAAACGTCAAGTTTCTCCTTTAGTGCCCGGGGTGAATGATATGAGATGGTGAGGGAAGATTTTGTTATCTAAGACACACTGACTGAGAGAGAGAATTGACTGAGACAGCAAAGACTCGGCTATACTTTTTTCCTTGCTTCACTTTCTAACGCTTTTAGTAACTGACCAGCTCATAGCTCATTGAGCAATTTCTTGCTTTTGATGGAGGAAGAGAGGAAGTGTGTATTTTTCAAGGGAAAATTTTACTGAAAATGTCAAGAAAAGACGACGACTTTGGTTTAAAGATATGGAGGATAAATGTAGCTGTCATGAACTTTATAACATGAGCTATATATTTTTGAGCAAGACAGTTTTTGAATAAAACGAGCCTGTCATGCTTTTCGTCTTCCTAGACATGAACTTGTAGCTCTCTAACGAATGGGATCATTATCAGCCAAGAGTATCATTCCTGTCCCAGGACCGGAGAAAGTGGTGAAAGCGGGAAAAATGGGAAAAGTGTGATTATAATGTGACTTCGGTATGCTATTCTATCATATGTTCCTCCTGGGTGGGTGGGAGAGTGAGTGAGTGACTCGGTAAGGAGATAGAAGGGATGGGTTTTTTGAGTTCCTCTTTGAAATTAGAAAACTTATACTTTGATCACGCACCCGTTAAAATTGGTTTGCTCCTATCGTTGCACTGAACTTTTTTCAGTCTCACCCCGCCCGCGATTTCAGTCAGGAGACGATTGTGGATAGCATCCGCCTTGTTTGCCGGTTTTGCCTCGGAGTCGAATACAAACTGCAAAAAATATAACCACACAAAGTAAAATCAGTAAAGCGTGTCCTTTTATAACTCTATCGCTCCTGCATATCCTATTTCGTTTCTCCAATATATTATGATTTTAAATTGGTTTTAGAATACAGCAACCATAATCATGAACCCATTTACATACATACCGCATAGTTTACCGTCTCAATATTTTACCAACGTTTGAGATGAACTGTATCCGAAATGTGTGCATAATAATCCAATCAGCCGTATATTATTAAGGTTTTTCATTTCAAAACATAAAATACAAAATGCCCCAAGGAATAATGTTAATTAAATAAGAAGAGAGAAATAGAAAGGCTTGTCTTACCTTTCCTCTAGATTTCATCCGAGGGATGATGGGTTTAGATCTGTCATTGCACTCAACATGATTCAATTTCCTCTGCGTTTCAATTTCCTTCATCATAACGCTCCAGTCAGGACGTTTACGAGGCATTTTACGGAGTGATTCCAATTTTTGCGTCTTAACTGAAATAAAATAAAATCTTGTAGTGTATACATCCATATGACAAAAACTCCATAAAGTTTAATACTATCGTGTAGCAGAACAGCCTACGCGTCCATCCCCAGTCTGGTATATCTTGCAGCGCCATTAAATTGTAGCACAATGCTTAGCGCCGATAAAAATAAAGAAGAAATTCCTACCAATATTTTGACCATTAATTGCAAAAGTAAAAGCCGTAGTAGGAATATAAATTTAATGTGTATGCCAGCTTCTTCCTTAGGAATAGAAAAGACTTTCACTTTCAAGCGCTCTACATTATCATCTTCCTCTTGGTTGTACAAGAAAAAGCTGCTGACTCTTAGAACTACCCTGCTGCTAAGACTTCCAACCGGAGAGCTTCCATGGCTTATGCGACGAGAGAAAGGATGAAGAGGAAAGAATTTTAGTGTCGTTGTGAAATTACCAAGAGTTTAGATCCAAGCATTTACGTTTGGAGACTGGGGGAAAATGAAAGTCAGCGTAATGTGTGGATGACTCGGTTATTCATGTAATTATATGCAAATGGGACAAGTTTATGCATAGCGGAATTGTAGTGGATGTAAACCGCTTGAGAGATCTAGTAGTATTGGAATGAGGCTGCGGTTTGTAGCGTTGGCGCTAGAATGAAGGTGAAAGTAGGTGAAAGCGTGGAACCTAGGGGGTTACCTCAGACACGACACTTGGCTTTCTCCACAGCTTAAACCCAGGGGATATAGCATGCATGAGGAAGAGTTGGAACTGCTTTGCTTCAGTAATTTTTCCTGCCAAGTGTCAAGTAAAAGGTCGGAAGAGAAAATGGCAGTTGATTTAAATTGATCAAAGCTACAGTCTCCAAGATCCTGATCTTTACTTTCCCCAGAGGTATCTACCGGATCGGTTTATAGATATGAGGAGCTGAGGCAGTAAAATGAGTAAAAAGAAGGCGGAAGGCAGGATTTGAAGCAACCTACACTTTGAGAGTGGATTGGATGCTTTGGCTAGGAAAGAATAGTTGTGTCAGTTGTGTGGTATGGAAGAATAATAAAAAGCATAGGCCAAGGAAAATCCATGGGCTTTATGCATTTATAAGCCCTTGGTTAAATAAAATAGAAGGCAGCGGGCATCCTGAGGGGGGGAAATGTGGTTTATGACATAGAAAAGAAAAAGGTTTGGAAGGAAGCAGGATCTGCTGGCGGGTGTCGGCATTCGGGAAGAGAAAGAAGGTAGTTAAAGCTCGGACGGCCATTGTAATTTCGCAAGGGTCCCAGATAACCGAGAAGTTGGACTTTCTCTACATAAATCTCTAATTCCATAGCCTTGAAACCTAATGTGGCCTTAATTCCAAGGACATTTTGGCCCTTCATCCATCCAGCGTGCCCATAAAGTATCAAATTGACGATAATATTTGGAGTTTAGGGCAACGCTTTCTTTGGCGGGAAGTGATATTGATTAAAGGATAATCTGAAGGGATTTTAGCAGACTATGAGTATCTTAACGAACGGCTGGCCAGTTTTGTAAGCCCAGTCTTACTCTGCCCTTCGTTCTAGTCTGGGAGGGAGAAGGCTATAGAATAGATTAGGAGAAAGACAAGTAAAATGAGGAGAATATCGGGAGCATGCTTTTAAATTGCTCCATTTACAGGGATATATAATATGAACTTTGTGGAAAAGTTTGAGTAGGAGGGACAGAGTACGATCGGAGTGGGAATAATATGTTGGTAAGGATCATTTCCACACCCTCATCAAAAGATATGCGCTTGGTTAAAGTGAGTGACTGAAGAAAGCTCGGGGAGGAGGTACTTATGATGGTCTATAAAGTTGCTTGGCTGGAACTAGAATGTGGGAGAAAGCTATGTGGAGAAAGTAATTATCCAGATGCGTGTTGAAAGCAGTGGAGCATTAAGGGACGGTAGGCTGACAAGTTTTGCAAGTACCTTATTTGCTCTTCCGGGGAAATGACTTGCTGCACGTAGACGGGATGAGTAGAGAGGAACAAGAACAAGTCGGATTTTTTTGAATTCCAACGACATCGTACCACTCTGATCCGAACGAGTCTGGTTTCTAATGGAGGATGCGTTTGGAGGAGAATGGGATTCAAAAGGAGAATTTAGGATCCTCAATGGATTTTGCTAGCATGCAAAACCAAGGATGCAAAACTACTTGCAGACATATTTAAAGCATATGCAAGTGAATGGAAGAAGGAAGGAGGGGGTTAGAAGGAAAACTAGAGAGGGAAAAGTTTACCTCGTGTGGACTTTCTCTCTACATTTTTATCCTACGTTGCTGGAGT
Source organism: Sminthurides aquaticus (assembly GCA_906901655.1). Taxonomy (NCBI): domain Eukaryota; kingdom Metazoa; phylum Arthropoda; class Collembola; order Symphypleona; family Sminthurididae; genus Sminthurides; species Sminthurides aquaticus. Next base: position 5,404,580 of record CAJQTT010000001.1, read on the forward strand.
TTTTGTGGAGCGATGGAGGAAGCGTGTGTTGTATATAAGGGAGACGGGATTTTCAGATCAGAATCAGACCTCACCTCACTATGAAATAGGACACAACCTTCTTTACTCCGGTGAGAGTCTGGATTATGGAGTATACTTGAAGACGGGGAGTGATTCAAGCACATGTAGCGGGATGGATACTGACAGGAGATTCAATTTGAAAATTTTTAGATCCTGCCATGAGGAATAAAGGGAAAGTTTTGAGTGAGTCAGTTTATGGACCAGAGTTTCTACGACTCCGTTAAGGATTCCTAAGGGAATGTCTGCGCGGAGAGGAAGAGAAACGAGGGCAAGGTAGTTGATATCCGAGAGGGTACGGGAGACGATGATGCCTTCCTATGCATCTTTTATCATGTCTAAGATACGCCCCTGATTCCGAATTCAAAGAAGCTCAAGGATTCAACCCTGTTGGGTTGGAATATTACTCCACCCTTCTCTCACATCAGCAGTTATTATTCATCCTTTGAATAAGTTCACCTTTCATGAGGACTATGAATTTTCATTTAATTCGAGCCACCACAACCCTTCTGCAGAAAAACACACGCACAAATCTTATTCAACTTTCACCGCGCTTTCTCCTTCGCCTTCTGCTTTCACCTTTTGTATACTTCATCCGACCCCATGTTAACATTCATAAGTCGACAAGTTTGAATTCACAGGACGAAATTTCTAGGCCCAAGTGAAGTTATTTCACTCTATGCGTATTAAATATTATAATTGCTGCCAACGAAAGCCAGACAGCAAGAATCTTACTTTGTCATTCGCAGACTAAGCATAACTTTCTCAAAACAAGCTCGCAAGCGTCAAGGTCATGCTGACAAGTTTCTCAAAGGAAGAAATTCGTCCTTCCTCAACATGTCAACACAAATTATTTATACATATGTTATCCGCTTTCTCAGAAAAATCACTCAACTGTACATACTCTCTTTGAGAATGTAACTCATCCAAATATGTCGGATTATTTTGTTAAATAACCGGAAATCTTGGACTTTACATGCTGCATTTGCACTGAACCCATTGAAAACCATCTCCTCCCTTGATGTACTGTACAAAGCTGAGCATAATAAGTACAGGGTTTTATTTTAGGGTTAGTTATAAGGAGTACAGGGTCAAAATTATATCATAAAGTAGGCCTTAGCTTAGGACTTGTGAACGCCACATATTGACGGTTGCCTTTTCTGTTTCCCAAGGATTTGATTATAAAAACGCTAGATTAGGGTTTTAGGGCATATAGTTGAATAGGCGATTTCAGCCATTACACACCGCTTTTAATGTGTTAAGCTTCCTTTTTCCATATTCGAAAATATAATTTTTTTTATGAATACCGAGTATTACTACGAAAATCGCTCTGCGGGAAACACATTTTTGGAATATTGCTATACCTTAACATTGAGTATAAACAGAATTTGCATGATGTAAATCGTCGTACTACATTATGTTATGCCTTCGAATAAGTGAAAAGGAGGATTTAGAGTGTATATGTCTGAATAGATTCTAATTTTATTGAATTAAACTGCCATATTTAAGCTTCTAGAATTTGCTCAAGTTTCTACTTACACAGGTCAAAATCTTGGAGAAAGTTACAAGTCAGTAGAATGCTGATAGCTTGCAATTCCTGGAATAAATTCCCTATTTCTTTGGTGTATAAATTCTGAAGAAACAGTTGATTAGATTTATTTCCTACAATAGCTTTCTGATTAAAGTAACTGAAATATTGGTTTTAAATAAAAGTATAAAAAAATTGATATGTTTAACATTCTGAAGTATAATTAAATAAAATTGGTTGCTGAAATGTATTTTTTGGATTACAAATAACCGTTATAAAGACTTGACTTTCTTTGTCAGCAGCAGCATCAGTTGCACAGCAGAGGAGTGGGAATGAAAATAAGCGAGCTGAAGTGTATGCAGGTTTAAGAGAGTTTGCAAGCTTAGTACAAAATATGTGCTAGATGTAGGTCTTTACATGTACATAATATGCGAAGATTTGGAGCATCTTGGAGTGAATGTGAAAGCGAGGTATTAGAATGCAGATGAAGAAGAGTGGCGGAGGGTTAGAATACATTGTAATCCTGAGGGAGGATGAGACTCTAAGGATAAAGTTTAAACAACCTTAGGATTTGAAGTAGTAGGAGAAAGTAGTTGGAATACAAAGAAACTTTTGAAACCTAGTTACTTGTAACCCGAGCTGGGTTCGTGTGGTTGGGTTAGCAGTAGCGGTAGCCACTAAAAATGCAATTCAGTTATGGCAAGAGCACAGCAAAAAAAATCGGGAAAAGTTTAGAGATCTATCCCTTGCCTCTCCTACCTCCCACACTTCTCTTTTTTCCTTTTTGAAATAAGGCGTAGCTTTAGTTCAAAAAAACGTATAAGGAAGTAACCCTTAGGGATCAATAAATTGGGTTCTCTTTAGAATATTTGGCATACGAACAACTGAAAGCACTTGGACTGATCTTGAGATAAAGCCAGAACATAAGAGAATGCATAATAGAATCAAGGTTACTGAATATAAACTTATTCTTTGTGTTGTTAAGTGGTGAAGCTAATTTTTGGAGTGACTCACAGTGACGTCTGTCTGTCTATAACGTCTGTCACGAAGCTAGGCGAATGGGCGGGATTTCATTAAATAGTGGAAGGTACTAAACTACTAAGCCGATTTTGTATCCAACAATCCGCCACTTCCGTCCGTACAGGGCAGGGGCGCGTAGCAGATTGTTCACTTTTAAATCTTTTACATTTATGTATCAGTCTACAATTATACTAAATATACCATGAGAAGCAGTAGACTTTAGGTAAGAATCTGAATACCACTTTTGTATACTGTACGTGTTCCTCCGCTTATACTAGAATCTTGTAATAGAAGGTTGGTAGATGTGCATCATATCATATACATGCACTGACATGTACATAATCGAATTTTTTAGATGAAAAGCATACGAAGATAATGTATTTACTATATTAACAGATACCCAAAGTCTGCGTGTGCATGAAGCTGCGATATGTTTCGGGTTCACCAAACCTACCCCTATGAGGACCAATGAAACTTAGTGAAAATTAAAGTGAAAGTAGCTTTCACCTTACATCAAGATCTAGCATATCAGGATCTACCTTGCACAATTAACAGGATGCATACACTTACAAGCGTTGAAATATAGAAGAAAGGTAATGTAGGTACAGGCTTGCACTCTTGCACCCGGAACAGAATAAATTTGTGTCAAGTTTCAAGATGAATACCATTGCAACTGAGAACACATACTTTCACCAAACCAAGAGATCAACGTGGCAGTGAAATACAGGTGCTACTTTCTCTCTCTCGCAAAATTGCATTCGCTTTCTTTACTATAGCGTAGTCCTGTGAAATTATCACATTCAGGCATGTTCAAGGTTGAAAAGGATGCAAGGAACTGCATTTTAATCAGATACACAAAGCAAGTCAAACGGTTCTTGCTTCCAATTTCTGACTTCATCCCTATTTGAAATTCAAACCCTTGCTTTATTCAAGCTACTACTACTACTGTGCACATAAAACTCCGGTGCTGAGTAGCTGACGCTGACATTGGATGGAAGATAATTTGTTGAGGGGTTGATAACAAATACTTGAGGGGCACAATGACATGTAGGGCATTGTAGAAGCCCTCTAAGAAACACGTTACATGTGGAAACTTGCGAGTAAAAGTGCCCTGAGTCCTGAAAAATGTTGAGCAAGGCCACAAAGTAGTGTGGCCGACATTTTGGGTGGGAGGGGCTAAGTAAAGGATTAAAACTGAAAAACATCGACCACGGGCCGATAGTGTTATCTGTGGCCGCACGGCCCGGGCCGACATAAACCAGAAAACTAAAAGGGCGATGACAATTACCTTTATTGAGTAAAACTATTGAATGTTGTGTTGTGCTGCAATTGAGCTGTGGCCTTGGTGTGGTCAACATATCGGCCCGGGTCGACAGTCGTGACCGACCGTGGTCACGGCAGCCCCGGGCTGACATGTCGACTATGGCCTACGGGCTGCACGGACCGACAATGTCGGCTCGGGCCATCGACCATACGTTGTAGCCTTGCTCAACCTTGGTACTGAAGGAGCAACAAATTCTCTTGAGGGAAAAAGTTTCATATGAGCAAAATTTGTTCCTGGAGGAATTAACTGTGAAATTAAGCCAAAATGTTTCACATGACCTGTGACGAAATAATCTCTAAAATTTATCATCTTACAGATTGCTAGGGATAAGGAGAGATGAGCATTTCTTTCTCCATGCTACCGCTTTAGCTAGGTCATTTTTAAATGCAGACTGTCTGTAAGTGGGCTGAAAGAATACGGCGGAGAAAGTATGACGGATAGTTTAATTTAATTTTAGATGAAGGACTGTATCATTGATAACATTGAAGGAGCATTGATAAGGAGCCGGGGATTGCATTTTACTACGTTGTATCGCAGTTTCCGCTGTATCGGGTTACCCTATACGGAGGTTTCACTGTAGTTCTACAATAAGATTTAAGAACGTGTAGCCCTATGTTTTTTGTACTAAATGAAGTTTTCATAACGGAGCATCTGGTTCCTCCGACTGAATATTGCCGAATAGTATGATCCAATTGCACCAGTACTCCATGCAACAACTACCAGTAGTTGTTGCTCCATGTTCAAATGCTCATGGTTTATGCTTTACAATAGCAGTGGCAGCATGTGGAAGATTAGTGCTTAGAATTAAATGTAAATATCAACCGAAGGATAAAATATACATCAAATTACATCCGAGTTCAGAGTATAGTGAAGAGAAAAGACTGCTTCCCCCTTGTAAAAGCTTTTGAAGTTGGAGGTCCTCAATAGGATTCGTTCGTGAGATTGGAAGGCTGTACAGAAAGCAGATATTTTTGCAATTCGAATTTCGCAATCGTGGGAACCTTCCCTTCGTCCCAGCACCCCGCGCCTTATTATCTCAGTATAAAGGATTGCTTAAAAGTTTGTAATGAAAGCGTTCGTCTCCTTCAGAAATGATTATGCAAGCTACGAATTAAAATAAGGATTCATGGAGCAAATTCAGGCATGTATGAACTTGCGGAGAAAGCAGGAAGAAAGTACACGCTTGTATGCATTGTAATGTTTCCTTCGAGAGACACCAATGCAAGCCGGAGATGTACATAGTTTATTAGAGGAGCAATCCCCAGAGTTAACATGGTTACAGAGACTATTTGGGAACGGAAGACGTATGTACTGAGAGACTACAAACTACAAAGGGAGTGCTTTTGAAGGGACAAAGGTAAGATGGTAATGATGCATGCTATTTGCTCAGAAGACATGCAATATTTATAGGAATATGTACCGATTAAAAGAAGAAAGAGGGAATAGAAAGGTCTGGCGGTGAAAGTTTTTTTGTGCATTTGTTTGTGAAATTATTTCAAGAAGGAGTTTACTAAATAGGAAAGTAGAGACTTTCTCCGAAACCGAGAGCAAGATAAAATCTTACAGAAAGGGTTTTTTAGACAAAATAATTTAACAGGTACAAGCGGCTTCTCCTGTCTCCTTCTAAATACTGTAGTGGAGGGAATTGCATTGCAGGCTGGTTTTTCTTGTAAGGTGTCAAAGGGAATTGATAAGAGAAAACTGATGGATAAAAGAGGGGGAAAGTTAAAGTGATCAATCAATGTTAATGCCAAGAGAGAGCGAAGATGATAAATAAGGGGGAAGCCAGAGGAGCGAGACGTTTGGGAGGTCCAGGCCGAAAACTCATCCCGTGTCGGCCAAAATATCTGGTCATAAAAGTTGAGCGTCTATTTCCGGTCAAAGTGAATTGACGAGGCATTTACTATCCTCTGGGAATGTCGTTTACTTTGTTGGAAATTTATATCCTGTAATTCCCGCCCTTGTAACACAGAAACGGAAGATTACATCCTCATTCCTGGATGGGAAACTTTTAGGGAAAGTAGTGACAAGAATTTAGGATATCATGAAACAGTGGTCTGCTCTCCAACACAGGAGGTAACCGTAATACAGTTGGCTCTCAAGAAAAGATAGAAAAAGGTAGAGAAAGATGGACAAGAAAGCTTCTGTGGCTGGGGTGGGGTGTTTCATTCTTTTTCTATTTATTCAAGGGAAATAAGGGAAATACAGAGGAAAATCCCTGGAGAAAGTCGGAGTGAAACAAGGGTGAAATAGCATTAGTTCTTACACTTTTCCTTTACCTAAAATACTCGGGAGACTCTAATATGAAGGTAAAGAAGGAAAGAGGACGCATTGGCGGCAGAAATGTTTGTTCCTGAAACTTGTGGCTTGTTGAAGGGAAAACAGTTGGCAATTCTTCGATTTCTTCTCTACCATGTTTTATGCATTTTCACGCTCAACCACCATCCTATTTGGGTGTCAGGATCAGAAAATTTTCCACTCAAGACTCTTGCAGGTTTGAAGGGGTTCTGGCTATCACAATCCTCACTTTATTTTCCTTGCTTTCTAGCGAGGCGCCCCTTTCTCCTCGTTACGTCTCCTAACTCTCTAGATGGAATGTGGATTTCTTGAGGTTCAATTTCTCTAGTTGGTGCTTTCTGTGTTCAGCTGTGTCTGTGAGTGCAATCGTGATCCTCACAGTCTATTTCTTGGTCACGGAGAAGACTTGAAGTGCTCGGAGGAGAAGATAGTTGGGAGTCCGGGTGAGTGAAAGGACGAGAGAGAGAAGGAAAGTTACGAGAATCGCACTAAAGTCCTTCTATGAACTATTGAGGACAATTTGTAGTCACAGATCATTCTTTGTCGCTTGGCTTACTTTCTCCGCGTTCTTACTTAAGCATTTCCCAAGCACGTGTAAGAATAATGCGGGAAGAATATATCCTCTTGACTTTCTCCCAGCTACACTCATCTTCAACTTTCTCTCTTCTTTTTCCTCATCCATTCCCTTCTCAGAGTCCGTCAGCCCACGGCATCATTGCTTTCCGCAAAGGTTGCGCTTCGCAAAGTCCTTTACTCTTGCAGGATGAAAGTAGCATTCAAAGGATTGTTTTGAAGAAGGCATAGAAATTCCTCAATACACCTCTTGTTTTGGGTGCGTAGGAGTTGCCAGTTTCCAATCTGGAGTTGATTTTTAAATTCAATCTTTCAGTATCCCACACACAACTTGTGGGAGATCCTGAGGTGAGGCAGTTTCAGCACATCCGCTCCGGAAATGGGCAAACAATTTTCTCGATAAAAGTAATACAAGCTCAATTTTGCTCCTGCGACTCCTGCCTTCGATCTAGATCGCACTTCGAATTTAAGTATATATAGCTAAGTAGAAGAAAGATGAAAGGATGGGGCTTTGTGGTCGTGGGTGGCGGAAGTTGATAAAATCTGCAAATATGTTTTCTCTTCCGTATAATACCGAGGCTTTTTAATTTATAAAATAAGGGAGAATTCTGTTGATGTTTAGTTTGTTATTTCATAAAAGTTTTTGGTATTTACTTGCCGGAGTGCTTGAGGTTATGTGGACAAGTTTCTGGGCGAGGCATGTAGCGAAATGAGTATGAGTTTATGAGAAAAGTTTGGAGAAGACAAATATCGGAGGAGGGTAGAGGGGGAGGAGAAAGCGGAGACGTAAGTTGGCTGCGTGGGAGGAAGTAAAGTGTGGAGGTCTTTGAGAGCAGTCATTTGTTTCCTTTCCTCTGACCCCTACATGTTTACGTTCGTTGGATAGAGAGGAAGGTGACTACGTAAATTAAATTTATACTGACTCTCCCTCATTCCATTAGAATAAGATGAATGAGATCTCCTGGTGGCTTAACCGCAAATCCCATAACGTGTTCCTCCGTGTGTAGAGTTAGTTAACCGAAATATGTGTCGCTATGCATACAACCCGCTGATAGTGTCCTGAGTTTGCATGTATATACATTATATACTTTGAAGGGCAGCAAGCAGTGTCCTTTTCATATGTTGGATATTCTGTGGAGTTGAGTGGTAATTTGACAGTAGTTTAGAGACGTCAAGTATATATAGACTAACGATATGGGTTTGAATAAATGTTTAAGGCGTGGGGCTTTACATGAGTTGATTTTTAGTTGACTGAGCGGAAGCGGTTGTAGAAAAAAAAGCCAAAGTTTCGGGAAGACGTGAAGGCATGTAGAGAAGGATTCAGTTTGGATTATATATAAACGTATAGATGTGGTTATACTTGATGCCTGCATCATAGCCACTATTAAAGGAAGAAGGATGTGCATTTTAAGAGAGAAATCTCTCGGGAAAATGATTGGGTGGATGGTATAAAATCCATGTGTTCTGCAAGGCATCTGCTATACTGCTATCTAAATTTATGTCACGGGTCTAGTGCACTATAATCGAATCTCTGCTATTCAGCGTCACTTCTTCCTTCCTTCCTAGGTTATAGCGGGAGAGAGGGAGGACTTTTTGAAAATGGATCATGTAGATCAACTGGGCTCTGTGGGTTAACTTGCTACTTGCTACTCGCGGAGGGTGCATCTAAAAATCGCAGATTCTTTTCTCTCACAGGATCTTCTGCGAGATTCTTTAAGTTCATGAAATAACTTGCTCCTGTTTCCTTTTGAATAGAATATCAGAAATGGAGGAAGGAAGTAGAAAAGAGCAAGTAAGCTGCGGGAGACAAATTGTCTGGAATTGCGAGGAAAACGTAGGAAAAATTCCCCAGGGGAAAGTCCGTCCAGAAAGCAAGCTTCAACTACATCTCGGGCTTGAAGTTAGGTTGAGAGTTATTTTTATGATACCTATAAGTAAGTTGAGTGAAAAATTAATTTACAAGCGAAATACGCTAGAGCTATGGAAAGTTTTTGACAGACAGGTTTCATGAGTCAGAATTTGCTATGCTCGAAAGCTGCTTTTCGGTGAAATCGCTCCTGCACAACGTTCTAAAAACAAGGTCGTTTTCCATGCTGGAGACTCCGGCCTGACGCAAGCAAAATACTCTCTAGACTGTCTTTGTTCTCCCATTCCAAGCCGTTTGCTTGGGATTTTTTATGAAAAAATAAAGAGTTTAGAGAGAGAGAAAGTTGTATGGCTCTGGCTGCAAGGACTCGACTGGAGATTTACATTAATAACGATACGGGTAACGCGCGTGAGACATAAGAGTAAGGCTGGAAAACATGAAGATTTAAATATGTCTTACCTGGATCCGGCGGTCCTTTGGGGGGAAGTCCGGGCATTGGAGGTGGTGGAGGTGCTCCACCTGGAGGAGGCGGAGGTGGAGGTGGAGGAGCTGGCGGACCAGCGGCTGAAGGTGGCTTTTTCTCGGGCATCGTAGATGGTTTAGGTTCCGGTACTTTGGATGGGGTTTTAGCGGGTGGGTCCTTGTTTGCCTGGATGGGGCGAAGATTACGTTTGAATGGAGGTTCTGGAGGTGGTGGTGTTGACTCTTTGGGTTTGCTAATAGGGATATTGACAGACTTGTCTGGATTATTTGGTCCGAATTTTCTTCCAGTTGGACTTTCTTTTTTGTTCAAGGATGGCTTGGTAGTTGGTGGAGGGTTTACAGCTTCGGAATTCTTACTGGACACGGGATTGGAATTTGGAATAGAGTTATTATTATTTCTCGGTGTAGTGGGCTTGCCTTCCGAAGTCTCCCGTACAATGGGAATACTGACTTCCTTGACTATAGGAACAACAATTTCCTTCCCTCCTTTCTGCTCTCCTCCATCTGCTTTCTTCACAGTTGACTTTAAGTTTATTTGAAGTGGCTTGGAACCACCGGGCTTTTCAGCAAATGGCTGCGGTGTTGCTGGAGTTGAAGGGACGGGCTCTGCTGGTCCTTTCGGAGGATTATTTTTCCCAGCATTACTAATCCTTCTCCATGGTATATCTGTAGACTGGAAGAGAAAATAAAACGTTTCATTTTTAGCCAGGCTTCTACTAAACAAGGGCGGAAGATGCCCTTTCGCGGTTCCTCTACAACAGAGATTTTTGACTGTAACCAAGCACTCCTTATTCCTTTCAACGTTTTGGGATTGCACAATAAACAATAATTCCGAGGCTTTGAATTATCCATTAAGGCGAACATCCATTAAGTAGTATTGTCCTAAAGAAGTTATCGTATATAATAATGCTAATAAAAATCTGTGACTAGTCTTTGGGGCTGGAGTCTAATGGAATAAAAGGGGGGAGAGGAATATATAGTGTATACTCCCTGAAGGCTTGTACGCTACATCTTTGATAAAAGGAAGGGTGAAAGTACATGCATCCGGGCAAGGATTCTGATTCCACGTGCCATGCTTTCATGGGAAAATAAATTCACTGCATATAATGTATTGTTGATACATAAAAATCCGTATTCTCCTTCCTCCTTTGCAGCGCTTTATACCTAAAAATCTATGTGAATGAACAAAATTCTACTCCATATAACGTGTACTCTCAACCATAACTAGATTTTAGTATTAGTCTATCTTCCTGACATGCTGGAGAAAGTCCGACCAAGCATTATAGTTAGCTGGCCATCTTCCTGTCCAGTCTGGCCCTGGACCTACTCATGCCAAAAACAATGTATATTTTCTTCTTCAAACACGTCGCCATTTTCCATGTCCGACTTTCTCTGTTGACATCAAGAAATCGGCTCTCGCTCAAACTTTCACCACCTCATTTGTATACAAAGCTATAACTAAACACATACATGCCCATGCTCTGTGTTGGTTCTCTAAAGTAATATCGTGCATTTTCAATTCTCTACGTGTTTCTTCCCTTATGCATGGATCTGCACACATGCGTACATCATACAAACTCTGGCTCTGACTCTAACAAGTTGGGTGCACCAACTTCACTAATTACATTCCTAAACTTAACATCCTGTCGGAGGATATTTTTCTGGGTCAGAGGAATTCTGATACAAAAGAAATATAAAAAACTAGTTTATTATCTTAGGAAATTAATTTCAGGGATTTAGGCAAGAATAATAATGCAGAAGGTGAAAGTCAAACAAAACAATTCTTATTCAGACTTTATCACATAATGATTTCTGCATTGTGTGAGGATAATTGAATTAATCACCGATTGATTGCAACGATTCATGAAAAGTTACTGGAGGAATATATAAGGCATTTACAAATCAAAGGCCTTGCTCTGTCTCTGTCCCTTTGTCTGAGATAAAGTGGACTTTACAAGGATTTTGCTCTCATACATTCCTTACATATGGGAAGAAAAACGAAGAGGATTCAGACAAGGGTTACGACTAGATTATTTTTGATAAGCGGCAACGTTACTTGTTGACTGGAGTCCCTGACCCAGGGAGGCTTCTCCGGTTGTGACGTTTTGCCACGATTTGGAGGTACGAAAGGCATCCCAGACTATTCTATAATCTCAGCCAGTAAAGTAGGTGTGTAGTTAAAAACAACTACGTTAATAGCTGCCCAAAGAAGAAGAAGAGTACATGTAGATTATACAAGGGAGGAGGAGGGAATGTTTTGTTTGGACGTAGTTTTTTTAACGAGATGGTAATCAAAGCAACTATTTATATTGTTCGAGAATAAACAACTGGTTTATGGAGGTGGAGCGAATTACTATTCAAGCAACCACGAAATTTTTCTCTTAAATATTCACCGATACCGCACCCGAATCCTTTCACCACGGAAAACAACTTTCTCCTCCTATCCAAGCAACACTTGATCCAGTTCTTGCTGTCCTTGTGCAGTTTCCAGTATGGTATATAACAGCCTTATTTTCTCCAAAGCCTTAGAAAAGGCTTTTTGCACTGGTTTGAAACGAGTGAAGGCAGTAGGGTTTCTCCTTCAGATCAACTCCAGGGAGAAAGTTGAAATGGAGTGGAGACACTGAGACAGAATTTTTCCTAGACAATTGGCACTTGTTATAAAAAAACTTTGTAATTCTTCCAGGTCAGATCAAGTCACATCATCGTCCAATAAAAAGTTTTACGTCATCACAAGCAGCTCCCAATTCAATTCCATAGGCTGTATCCACCTACGAAAGACGCTCTTTGCCCTCACACTTGTAGAATATGTAGTTTATGCGGATTGAGGGGGGACTATAAAAATACAGGCTCTTTAATAACCCTCCCTCCTCCCACACCCTTTTCCGTGTAGTGTAGAAAGAAGGAGTGAATATTTTGAGTAGTCTGTGTATTTTTATTTTTGTATCCGATCAAGGTTAAGGAACAATCTATATTATTCACTCCAAGTGAAAGGTATTCACAGCTGGAGGATAAAGTACATGAGTACTCAACTAGAATGCTAATAGATAATTGCTAATTCTTGACTTGTCCGATAAGAGATATGTGGCGTAAGTTTGCTTTCTCCCATCTGGAAAGTTTTTCCAAGTCAGAGAATACCGGATCGGGATTAAGTTTTGAAAAACACTTTCACTTGGCTAGTCTTGTGCAACGGTGTGCAATAACGGTAGATTTGCCTTGGATTTTCCATCCGTACAAGAAGCTTTTCTTTGCAGCGAGTATCTAAAAACCAATGAGCGTTTTCAATAGAAATGGAATTTCTGAAAGGTGGATACCTATAACGAGAATATGGGCTGAAAGTGAAGATTAGTAAAACTTTTTGAGCACAATGGAATATGTATATTTAATCACAAAATAACTATAGGCGCTTCAATCGGTTAAGATAATCTGTGGACGAATACAGCTTTAGGTTTGTCGGAGCGAGTGTAAGCTAGGTGAATTCAAACGACAGGATTAAAAACTATATGATGATGAGGAAATGTTTCTGTAGGATTGTGCAAAGATGCGTGTTGCGGACACGTTCTTCCAAATAGACGGGAGGAGGAAACTACGGGATAATTGTGGGGAATGTTCTTGTCTACGATGTGGATGTGGAGGAGGAGAAGGAGGAGAAAGAAGAGGATGATTCGTTGTGAATTTTTCAATTTCTATCAGTTATTTCAAGGTGGGGAGGTGCCGGAGGAGAAACTAGTTCAAATAAGTACGATAGTAGCCAAGGAAGAGTTTCCTTGAGTAAAGAATAAATGGCGAAAAATATCCTCCCGCATCCACCCGAGTCATCCGCCATACAGAGAGAAGGACAAGGGAAACGTACGGAAGAAAGAGGAAAAAAGAATTCATGTGTGATAAGGCCATGATGCTCTAGTAGTGATTGTAAGTAGCTTTCACATGCTTTCCAAGAGTCCAAACCACTAAAAGTTTTTTGTAAACAGTCGACGGGAATAATACAGAAGGGCAGAGAGGATGAAGAAGACGGGGGGGGGATGGGAGGCGAGTGGGAAGGATGAGAGGAAGAGGAACGTAAGTAACTCTGCTATATGTTGAATGAGGAGGGAAAACCTGCTCAGTTTTTTGGCATGACCCATTGCTATTTTTACCCCGGACACATTTTTGCAAGCTTGGGAAGCTACTGTAGCTCTTTCCTGTCCCCACATTGGCAACCCGGCAGAGAGAAAGATGGAGAGAGGAGCGGGTAGGGAGGGGAGGACTGAAACTATTGCTTCAACAAAACATGTCGTTCGAGGTTTTACTACTTGCATCTCGTATGCAAATCCGTAGAAGGATCTTCTATTCGCTTCCCCTTTTCTTCTCGCAATCTTTCCGAAATAATCCCGAAGAATCGGAATCGAGCGAAGAGGATGGCGAGCCAAAGAGAAAAGATGGGGTAACTGGAGGGCGATAGAGGACGCACTATAATAAGAATACAAGTTTAAAGTAAAATCCTAATATTATCTCTGTCTCTTCCCATATCCCACGTAATCTTCCACTTGAGCCAGCCTTCATGCGTCTTCCCCAGCAAGGATGTATCCAAGGGATTTGAACCTATCGCCAGATTGAAGGAGCGACAAATAATTTATATGCGCATATCTTACACACCTTTTTCAATGAGCTCCTCCGGGCCCTCTCATCCTCTCCTTCCTTCCCAGAGAAAGAAGCGATGGGGACAGACGTAGATCCGATAGGAGGAGGAGGAGAGCGAAATGGTCTCTTCGAAAATCTTTCCGGTCTGTATTTATGCAAACTCTCCCGGCCTTATATTTCAGGAAATAGGCTAAAATCTGTAGAATACACGACCGCGCGGGGGCTGATCCGTTTCTACAGCTGGATGATGATGATGCCTGGTATTTGGTATTGGCCGAGTAAAAGAGCAAGTATAGCGAAAAGAGGAATAAGCGTCCTCTGTGTGGAATCCAAGAGAAAACGGAGGCGTAAGTGCACTGATTGATGACGATAAGAATCGAATCTTTGAACCGAATCTACGAGAACGATGAATTTTATTTTACTAGCTATATGAACAAAAGTTCTCCGAGTTTGCTAAAATGGATGGAAAAACTGTCATCATTTGAGTGTAGAAAGGAGATTAGAAGTAAAAGACAGGGCGTTTTGATTTAATTTTTTCTTGGAAACGAAAATCAATTAAGAAATACCATTTCGTCCTGTTACTAATTAAAACCTGTCATTATTTTGATAGCTTTTTCCATTGTGCCGTGTGAAAGGCCCAGTATGTTTCATCCATTCGCCCGTCAACAACAGGTTAGTGACATGTTGAATACGATGCTAAACGGAGGGAAATCAATATTCTTCTGCCGTTCAACCTTCACGAGCTGCACTTGCATAGTGTCCATCATTTTAGAAAGCTTTCTCCAAAGATTTCCAACCCTACTCCTTCGAGGCTCAAGGCAACATGATATACTAACTTACCAGTAAACCCAGGGTTCCTTCCTGTCATATTATCCATTGAGTAGCAAGAGAAAGGAGAGTAGGAGTGCTCCAGCTGATGGGGAACGTCCTGTAGAACTGTAGAAGCCTCTATAAAGGGAAAGCAGAAAGAGAAAGCAGCGGGTTTCCCACCAATATTTCCACTCGCTATCTTCCAGACAGGTTATGATGTAAAAGCTCGTCCTTCCCCGGTTGGAAGTTGGGTCTTTAGTTACTTTTCTGGAAGGAAACATTTTGGTCCAGTTTGGGCTCAATTGATCGATTGAATCCTGCTGGGGAAATCGCAGTCAATGGTCGTGACCTCTGTCGATTAAATTCTCCCGCTATTCCGAAATTTCATGCTATTTTTACACCTTTTCGTATATTGAGCTAGAACTAGAACTGCGGGAATGTTAGCAATTCAGTACAACAGAGAGTCGAATTGGCTGAATTTGAAGAGTTTAGCGTAGCGTAAGTCCTTGATTTTATGACGTGATGGCCCATGGAGGGGCATTTTTCAAAACAAGTTTATATCTTTACGAGCGGAGGAAGAGGAAAAGTTTTAGCTTGATAGCAATTTGGTATCGGACGGTGCAAGATAGAAGAATATCTCAAGGCTACCTTACTGTGTATGATGAGAAAATGGAAACATAAATCTTAGCTTTTTCAGATGCCATGGAAAGAAGGAGTAAGAGTAGAGTTTAACATTAGAGTAGTAATAAGTTCGGTTATGTCTGATTTATTATTTGTCTTGATTAAACACAAGCTTAGTATAAGGGTAGTAATTGTTGCATCTTGTAGCGTATTTAATGATAAATGGATTTTAGAGAAGATGTGATTTGTGTTGGAAGTCGAGTATTTGATTCAATTGTACACGATTCCCCCTTGAATTCCGTGATTAACTGTTTAAACGTAATAATTAACTTAATTAATTGTGCTTCATTTATAATATATACTGATTATCTGAGTTGACTGATTTCAGTAGAACAGATTAACAGATTGCCATTAAAGTTTTCTCATAAATATTCCTTATCATTTCGTTTACACGGAACGGATAACATCCGTAACCCTTCATGACTGCGAAACTAAGCTAGCTAGTTAGTTAGTACAATACATTAATAATTCGTCTGCTGGGTTTTAGGAAGAAACTTTAATGTGTCAAGTGCTAATTCATTCAAGTATACATGTAGCTTTACTGGTTGTTTAAGTAGCTCCACCCAGCGCTCCCAACCGAGGGCAATGATTTAAGCTGTAGTTAATGATATCAATTAAAAATACAATACATTATCGGAATACTATTGTATCTTTCTCAACACCCTGGCTCTAAGAACAAGTTTGAGTGTGGAGCTGAAATATTTTTGTGGCAATATCACATTGAAATGTAAGTTTTGAATAGATTCTTTTGAGCATCTAATTACAGTATCTAAAGTTCGTATGTTACTAATTACCCACACAAAGTATGCCTCTTCATTCTTTATCATTCAACGCTCTTCTTCTACACACACATCTTTATGCATTATACGATTTATATATGACGTTCTTCTATACGAAAACTACGCCTTACCTATTCACAAACCACATGTCTCTCATATTTACACTTTTCAGAATAACGTATCCGAGATTTACAACCGTTGTAAAAGCATCAGCCAAATGTGTGACCAAAAGCCCGCTTTCATCTGACTTTATATCTTCCAGCTAATGTCGATTAGAGAAATTCAACCGCTTGGGATAATCGCCTTCAGTATTACACTAAGTACTTTATAAGTTTCTATAAACAAACAGATTAATAATGATAACTACGGACATATGGAGAAGAAGCGGGTTAGAGCTGTTGGGGTGAAAGGAGTGAATGAGGAATTCAAATTTCAAGGGAATGATCGCCTAGGGAGAAAGTTGGTGAAAGTCGTAAACTATCTAGCTTAAGTAATTTAAGTTTAGGGTTAAGTTTGTCTCGTGATCCAGGATAAATCTATGCGTGACTAGAGTATTGAAATGATTTACAAAGCCTAAAACATAAATGTGAATAATTTTGTGGTGAAAACCATATACTAGAGTAGGCTGGAGTATACAGTGAGGCGGATGGGTATGAGTAGTTTGGAAACTGTAGTTTACTTTCGAGGATTAAGGGGATACGTAGTGAGAAAGTATATAGCATGCTCCTGTCTGTCTAACGATCCTTGTGGGAATATGATTCAACGGTTCAGATTGAAAGAAGGTGAAATTCAGCTCCTCTTCAGGAGAGGCATTCCCAGTCGCTTACTCTTGAAGTTACTTGAAAGCTGAAGCAGAATCGCAAAAGGGTGAAGTTAAGAAACGGAAATACTCAAGCTGTCTCAATTTCTCTCCTCTGCTCTGAACCACTTAGAACGGAAAAAGAAAACTACTAGAGGACAGGAAGATGAAAGTAGGTGAAATTAGAAGAAAGCAGGAGAAAGTCCAGAAGAAACTTGAATGGTCCCTCTAGTTGATTCAAGAGCTCTTACCCTGATCGGGAAGGGAGTCTCTCCTGATTTGTCTTGTTAATTTTCTGGCGATAGTCTATATATATATTCTCTTCCATTTTCTTTCATTCTCCTTGCGTTTTGTCCTGTCTACTTTCTTGAGCTCGTCTCTTCACTTCGGATACCCTTCTATCTTTGATTATGAGCAGTTTGTTTTGATGGTTGAAGAATCCCATTTCCCTTAATTACATTAGAGTTTCAGGGAAGCAGGTGGTGGGGTGGGGAGGTAAAGCCTTATGGATTCTTAGAAAATAAGCTGAATTATAAAATATACGAGGAAGGGACGAGAGTAATAGAGTGTAAACTGATGCTTTACAGCAGTAAAAAGTTTTAAAGCCTATTCAAACTTTCTCCTGCTTTCACTTATTTCTTTGCCCATGTTAATTTCTGTTGAGGATACAACTAGAGGGCTGAAGCGTGAGATATTCATGGAATAAATTTATATTTCCCACGACAACTTTACTCCTGTCTTCAAGTGTTTTCTCTCTTTTGTGCACACAATAAAAGTGGTTGGGAGGATTGAAAAGAAATAAAAGAATAAGTGCTAGGAGGGTGCAAATAGGTTCTGAGTATCAAAGAAAATGTTGAAAAGGATCTGCGGGGAGGAAGAGTTATGAGAAAATATTTCTATTTATTAAATCTAATTCCAGTGAAAGCGGAAGACTGGATAGATAAAACCTAGTTTCATTCAATCTAAAAGCTAGATAAAATTCTAAGGGTATGAAAAGAGGAGAAAATTCTCAAATCCGCTTTCCTTTATTTTTTTGCTATTCTCACTTGCATTCTCGGTATGAAGCATTCTGTTCTTGACGTCCTTTCTCCTCCAACCCTATACCGATCTTTCTTTTGCCTCGTTCGTACTCTTAACTTAAACTCTGATTCACATGATTGTAACCTAAATTTGATCTGATTACAGCTCAGTATTTTAGTGTTACTAGCAACTATGGCATCTCTTGCCAATCATGATTGCCTAGATTGAACGGTAAATGCGGAAAGAGAGAGAAAAAATTTAGAGAATTACGAGGGATTTCATACGCGATTTAGAATTACATGGAAAATCACTTGGAAGAAAAGCCTTGAAACTTCCATGATCATACAATAAGTCTATCGAGAGGCTTTCTTCCGTCATGTTCCAGGCTGTTGGAGAATATTTCGCAATTTACATCATTTCGTACGTAACTAAGATGAATCCGATTTGTCTGTCTGTCTAACTTGGTTTGCCCAAAACATCAAGACATTTGCACTTTCACACGCTTTCCCTAGATCCTTCCTCCTACGCTTACGCAAGAAACCGGAACAGCTCATAAGGTTAAGACGGACTAAAGGAAGGGATGGATGTAAAAAAGTAGGGATGAGAGAAAGCAAAAAGCTTATAGCCTCTCGAGTCTGGAGGAGAAAAGATTCTAAAAGCATAAAATAAAGAGAAGAAACCAATAGCGTAGTGCGAGAAAAAAAAAGAAGGAGATGGAGGAGAAAGCAGAGAGGAAAAAGTTGCAATTCCTACGTTCCCTTCATCATTCATCATCAATTATAGGGGTCGAAAACGGAATGCGGTTTGTCTGTGACAGGGAAATATATTGGATGGTTGAAATTGGGAAGAAAAGCAAGTTGAATGACAGGAGAGGAAAGAGTTGTCATTTCTTTTTTCTCCTTTCACGGAAGAAATAGAGTATTCAACAAAAGTGAAAGCAGTTGGAGCTAGATACGAACGAGACAAGACTTAACTACGACGCCACTTTGGCATGGTAACAAATCCGCATAAGCTGGCTTTACATCCTTTATAATTAAATTTAAAAAATAAAATGGAGCATTACATTATTGAAGAGAATTGAAGAACTGTTATCATTTAGTTAGCTTTTGTTAGTACTTCCAAGAACGAAAATATAGAAGGGCAGCAACGAAAATATTTTTCTCCGATTTCTGTCATTTGACTCTAGGCTTATTTTTCTTGCGTCGTTGGTTCGTTTCTAATCACATAAGGTATAAGATCCTGTTACAAACACACAAAAACTTCTACGTCTTATACAAGCTTACTTTCATAAGGGTGACTTGGCCCACTAATTTTTGGGAATAGTAATAAGGAGATTCTAGAATAGTGGCTAATTAATTCTCCCTCTGCTTCTTTTATGCTCGACGGATGATGTCTCTCTGACTTTGGCTGGTTTGTCTAGCACATAATTGCTTTCACTAGTGCAGAATACTTGAGATGGAGGAGAGAAGTTTGGAGAAAGCGAAATGCCAAGTGATGGAAATGTAAGAGCTAGGAGGAGCAAACTTAAGATATAGGTATTGAGAAGCAGACGATGTAGAAGACTGGTAAATGAGAGAATGAAATCAATTTTCCCCTCAAAAAAATTCATTTCCTTTTGATCCTATAAATACTAGGTGGAACGCAATACGGGATGCTTCCTTTGGTAATTGTTAGAGGATTTTGGAAGAATCGTTAATTTTTCCTATGCCGCCAGAGAACTGAGTCTTTGTAGTGGTTTACTGTGTATGTGCTCAAGTTAAGCGGAAAAGGATTTGTTGTGAGTAGAATATAATTTGATTGGAACAATACATATGTACTGCACACAAAATAAATAGAGGAGTTAGCAGTTCCCTGGCCTTTGTAGCCCTTATGCACAAATAATCAATGTTGGAGCAATTAGATTCCAGTCTTGAATGTTTCTTCGTCTTTTTTCCGGATGAAGACAGACCTATGCGTATTGTTTACCTCTGTACTGATATAAGATGCTTAAGAGATGTGGTGTTGGTTCATATTCGGATTTTGTATCAGAAAAAAACCTCCGATGAAGTATTTATACCGTATAGTCCACGGTAACGTCCGTGGCGAGGAAATCTCAAAATCTTGGACCTTTCCATCGATCATTGTTCAGCTCAGCGTCCTCATAGCGAGATGAATTTTGCATTGCTGAATAGCTGAGACTTGCGTCTCTGTGTTGTATTAAGAATCAAGTCCGTATGACAAATTTTGTGGACGCTGCAAAGCTTATAGTAAAAAAGGTCATTTTTTCTGACGTGAGTTGACCTCAGGCGTTGCAGCGGCTGCATCATTTGACCTAAAGACGTGAAACTTAAAATGAAAGAGAGAGAAAAACTTGAGCTATGCAACAATGCAAACCGCTTAACGCTGCGATGCTTGTGAGCTGAGTAATGATCGAAGAAAGGCAAAGATCTGTCTTTTTCTCGGGCTCGCAGCAGAGGAGAGAGAGTGGAACATCTGCGAGCTGTAATGCGATAGGCTGACGGGACGGATCGGAGTATGTGATCGGTTGAAAGAAGCGCGCGAGACCATTCAAACAGACCGACGCTATCGTGGACTACACGGTATATATGCTGTCACAAATGACTATTTTTGACTTTCACCACTTTCATTTTTGCTTCACTCTGGTCCTCCATTACAGCCAGCTTGCATTAAGAGGGCTGGAGAAAGCAAATCTAAGGGAGTTGTAAATCCTTACTGCAAACTAGTAGAGGAGAAAGTAGAACCAACGCGAAGTAGATTGAGAAGAAAGTTGGCTTGAGGGTAAAAGTACTGGATGGAGCCGGTAAAAAGGAATGAAGCGCAAATTTTTAAAGGACATGGGACGAGTTTACATATGTAAGGTAAATGGATGTAGAATTACTGCAGCGGTGAAAGCGACTGGCTGATTCTCTAGTTAGGCTTTAGTCAACTAATGGCGCATTTCTGTCGGTGTAATGGGTGAAAGTTCTCCATATGGGATAGGTGTATGTTCTCTTTAGTATGATGACTATTCTCAAGGATATCGCAAAGTCGGGTGATTTCTTTGAAGAGAGCAACTATTCGCCAATTATTTTTTGCGCTGCACTCCATGTGCGAGAGCTTCCATTGTTTCCGTACCATAGAGCAAATGTCCCGGCGTTCCCTTGACTCTGATGAGCTGGATGAGGATGGAGGAGCGGAAGAGGAGGATCCCGAAGAAGTGGTGGTCGTTGCCATGGTAGAGGCAATTAAATCAAATTTATTCGCAACGATGAGCACAGGGACGTTGTGCATATCCCGAGACTCGTAGATTTGCTCCTTCAAGGACTTGATGTGTTGAAAGGAGTCCAGGTTGGATGCATCGTAGACAAGGAGGTAGGCGGAAGCACTGCGGAGTGACACACCATTTTTCCACTCTTCCAGGGAGTTGTGAGGAAAGTTAGCTATGGGAGGCAAATCTAAAATTTTCAGCTGGTACACTCGATTGTCAAGCATCACTGTCTGGGAGTGTACCAGAGGCCGGACAGTTCCACAATATTCTTCCGGGAAACTATTCATTGCAAATTGCTGAAATCAAATTCAAACACATAATTAAATTAATTACGACTTTATTTAATTTACCCTTTGCCGCGAGGGCAGTGCTCTCCTCCCCCACTCATTTCATTAGCGTTTCCCAGTTTTCAATGCTCACTGAGTCCCTTCCAACATTTGCATTCATTAAAGGGCTTCCCTTAAATCCAACTACATATTCATGGAAATCAGATTGGGAGTTTTTCCAGTTCCCCTCTTTCTCCCACCCATCTCATTGCTGTCTCTATGTTAAACCCTTCGCATTCCGCTCTCCGAAAGCATCGAACTGACCGTCCAAAAACCCCAATAAAGATTAATCTAATTCCCTTGTAAAACTCCCATGAGTTTATCAGAATGCGGTTGTAGCAAAGCAAGCGCGAGCCTCAAAGCTTTCACCAGTTTCTCCAGAACTGCTTAGAGAGAAAAATTGTACTCCTTGAGGATAGATAACCACTGGTGTTATAATAACTGTAAACTGATTTAACAATCCTCCATACATTTTGTATCTGCCCGCATGTATTTTATAATTCAATCTTACTCCCTACCATGCTTTCACACCCCTCCCCACTCTTTCTGCGAACTTTCTGAAATGCACCATCACTCCTTCCTGGATAACATTAGTAAGGTACCTTGCTTGTGCCCCTTTTGACTGTGTCGTTATTATGAACACGCTCCTGAATTTAAGTTCACCCATGATGAAGGAAAACATCAGAGTAACCGAGAAAGCTCGAATCCTGGCTCTTAATTGCATCAATTTTAGATTAAACCGCAGATAGAAGTGGGAGAGAACCAGGACTAGATGACACTTTCTGCTGACTTCAAATCTCGTGTGTCAAGTAAGAAATTCGGGTCGCTACACTTGCATGTTCCAAACATGCCCCCCTGGGCTACACGGTACACAGTCGTTGTGCAAAGGGGTACAGGCTACACATACATATCCGATATGAATATAATGGGATTAAAAACAAAACGAATTTTCCATATTATGGCCCTACTGGTTTAACACACTGAAGACTGAGACCGGTAAAAAAAAGAGTATGAAGTAGTCGGAAGGATCAGAATTAAAATGAGGAACAGGAAGTTAGAATGGTTAGTGTTTATGCAATGCTATGTTACCTGAAGCCCGTTCTGTTAAATGTGGAGCTAAGCTTAAGAAAAACACGGATTCCCAGAACAGCGTTCTAAAGACCCACAATCAAGGGAATGGAATGGGAATGCATAAAAAATCCAGTTAGCACATTTCTTCACAGACTACTAATAGTTAAATGATTCCACTGAGGATTTTGATGGTACATGCATAAAAGGTTTTCTGAAGAGATTTCGCCAGAACCATCTTCATGTTTCCTCCCGAAAGGAACATTAGAATTACGCTAGGAAAATAGAAAGCCCTCCAGGGACTCTATTACTCATTCCATACAGTTTTCCAACCGTTTTTATCGTCTTCATAATTAAGGTTAGGGTTTAGAAGGCGTGCCGCGGGTCCTTCAGGATTCTCTCAAAACATCTAATGATGTCCTTTAAAAGGAAACGAAAATAATCATTACATCCTCCCACAAATTGAGCAAACAGTACGCACATACTGAAACCTGCCGGAAGAGAAAAGAGGCTGAAGGTCAAAATATTTGTTGCCCTATAAAATGAAGACATACTGTAGCCGATAGTACAGCAAGGACTGGTTGGATGCCTATGGACAATTACACGAGAGTCCGGAGCCGGACTGGATAGATATTTGATTCCATCCAGATATTTGATACTCTGGTCTGCCTGAAGAAGGATAGGCTTGGCTTGCCATGGAGAAAGTTGGTGGGAGAGGGAGAGAAGGAGTTGATTAATTTTGATCGAGTTTCTGGAGAGGAAGTGGGCTGGAGGAGGTAATGGAAAATTAGCGGACACATTTATCCAACAAACTGGAATCATAGGCAGTTTTCTGGATCTATTGCAAGGTATCCAAAATACAGTATCTTCCTCCTTACTCCGAATTCGGATTCAAGCTCAGAAAATCTATAGGAAACTGCAGACGTAGGCGGCTCCTACTTGTTCAAGTCTTACAAGTATTTTAGGACACCAAAAGGAGTTTCGTCTGGAGGAAAAGTTTGATTCATTAAGCTCCTCAAGGAGATTCCAACTACTTTCTCTCCACCAATAAGTTTCCGAGAAATCCTAGGCTTGTTCGAGTGCCAGCCGAGAAGCAGGCTACCACTTTTCTTTAAGAGTGAGAGCGAAGGAGTGAGAATAAATATAAGAAATATAGGAAAATAGGAAAGATGGAGAAAGTAAGGAATAGCGGAGAGATGGGAATGAAATCGGAGACAGTAACGCTGGAGAAAGTCTGGAACTCTGGTGGTAGTAGTAGAAGAGTTACGTTCAAGAATATTTTCTGGCATAGAACTTCTTCTTCAGCTCGGTGTTATAGCTTGAATATAAGAGGTTAAAACTTGTGGGGTATTCGTCCTTGGAGCTCATTGAACAATTTAAAAAAACTTTCTGTCACTAAAATCCTCTCTTTAGGGAATTTATTCTCGCATAGAAACGCAATAGTTGCGGTTAATCCTACTCCGTAACGTTTTACGTGCTTTTGCCGACAAGTTTCATTCAAATTCCAAAATTACATGCAAATCAGGGAGATAATAATGAAACCGGTAGTTAGCATTGGGATAAAAATGGCTAAAAAAATTCCAATCTCTCGCATTTTTCTTATATATTGCTTTAATTTAAACATTCTCTTTTCCTGTGAAAAGAATGCAGAATCATGTAGAGAATGGGGTTAGTTTTGCTACAGACTGATGTGAATGATACTCCCATCAGCTTAGAATTTTTAAAGCCCGCCTACGGCCTGGAAAGTTTTGTGATTCGCCCGACCTTCTTTTAAAGTATCTCTTTGAGCATGACAATGTACAGGTGAATACATGGCATGCTGCAAGGCAAACTCACACCCCCTCTAGTTAAAAACTATAGCATCGTCTCACACTGAAATAACATAGTTTACGATGATCCATTTAGAAAGTTTAACAAGTTGGAGAGGTTGGAGCGAAATATATATAACCTCCCACCGTCACCTTGCACATCATGTGCATAGAATAATGTCCCCCTCGTCTGTCACCCCTCCAGGACCTTGCTTTTATAAAATTTCTCTACTTTCTTCTTCCAAAACTTTGCTCATTTTAATTTTCTCCATTACAATACACGTCTCCTCTTCCGCATATTCGCAAACTTTTGAAAACTTTCCCCATATTCTCAACCCCTTCATACCCCGTCACCTGCACACCATCTAAGAAGGTCGTAATCTTCAAAGTAAGATCTCATATGCCCAAAACTAAGCCTGGAAGAGAAAAGAAACTAAAATTTTAATGAGGACTTTATCCTTGTCGAATCTACCCTCCGACTTGAGCTCTCCCTCCGATGCTTCTACGTTTGTTTTATAAATAAAAATAGGCTTTTTCTGCCTTGATAAATCTTCAAAATATGGAGAAATAACACTCTCCGGAGAGAAAGGGAGTGAAAGCAGGAGAAAGTTTTCTAAAAGCAGCGGGAACTCCGCTACCATCCGGATGAATTAATAAAGACAAAGCAGCCCGGGGCCCTGGGTTAGGAAATCATTAGGAAACTATTAATTATATTCCGGGTATTAGCATGATTTATTACTTTCATCGCTCGGAAAAATATATAGCTTTTCAAGAGAAATCTCTAATGATTCCTGCATTATATATAATATCCGCAGGCATGTACAGAATTGATTTGTATTACAAATTTAGTTTTATAATATCTTCTAAATCCATAGCTATGCATGCTAATCACAAGGATTTGTAAGGTAGTCGCAGTCATGTTGTTCCATGCCAAACCTTTTCTAATTTGGACTCAGAGCAAACTTTGCCAGATGCCAGACGACGATGAAGCGTATGCAGTTATTCATTATCCCGGAAAGAGAGAGATAGACTCACAATAAATTTTAAAAACAATAACAGGTACACATACTGTTTTGGCAGTTATTCTGAAAGTTGCCGAAATTGTATATCTTAACTTGGACTCAAAACTATGAAATTTTTCATACTTGCGAGGCTTTCTCCTAGCATTTTATACAATACAACAATAAGTTTGTTGGAAGATTGGAGGCGAGCCATAAGGAAAGTTTCCCGATCCTTGGGACGAAACTCAAAAAACAAGGCCTTGAGCTTATAGGTTTTGAACACCCTGTCCACCGTTGCTCCCTAGCGAACGAGACTGTGTTTAGCAAATATTGCTAAACTGTGTAACCAATAATAAGAAATGCGTACTGATGTACGTATACGCACCAGCATGAAACAAACCAACCACTAGCAGCGTACCTATTGCTCGCTATGTAGGTGATTTTTTAAAATGAAAATAGGTATGAGGAGGAAAATATGGTGAAAGTTTTTCTCCAATTTGTAGAATCCTCGCTGGTTCTAGTCTTAATAAAAACCAGATGGCACTGCTGCAAGGGAGTTTGCGAGGGTACAGGATCGATTCTGCCTGCCTATAATCGTATGAAATATGTCGTTTAATATTCATGTGGCCAGTAGTTTGAGTAGGCGCAATATAAGTAGAACCTCTTTGACAGGAACAACAAGGTAATATAACATTTATGTCTCAAAGGATATGCTTGTGCGAATATCTTTACTGAACGCTTGCATTCTTACGTGCATGTATTTGTTGATCTTGTTTTGTATTTCAGGGATTTAGGGGGGCTTTTGTTCTAGAGAATGCAAACCATACATAAAGGGAGCTTTGTGTTCATTGTATTGTTAATGGTTGATTTCAGAATCGCAGAGATTTGAGGTAAAGAGAAGAAAGACAAAGCATGTGGAAAAAGAATATATCAACATTACATGAAGTAAATAAATATTTCTTACTTGTATAATGGCAGTTTTTCCAACTCCTGAGGCACCGAAAATACATATTTTAAATTTTTTTATTTGAAACATCCGTAACGTCTTCACAGCTTCATAAATTTAGTTGTGACGGATGTTGTTGATATTGGGCGAATGTCATAGCAGGGTTGTGAAAAGGGTATTTAGGCGCAACTTCATTTGCTCCGTCCGCCCGTCCGTATATATATGTAAGCAGTAAGCCAGTAAGATTCTTTTCTTCTTCACGATATAACTTTCTCCGCACTTTCTCCATCCATGACTCCCAGTCAATTTTTTTCTCGTAGAAATTCTATTGATCTTCCTTTTGTTCTTCACGAGAACTTCTTTATGGAATCACAGCCAAATGTATTCTTTTGTCCTCACTCCAAAGACCCAGTTGTAGGCTGAGGGAAAATATCCTTTGTTCTCCACAAGACAGCCAGTGTATCACTATTCGCTGTATTGTCAGTATCTTTGCACTCTTGTATTCAGTTTTCCAGAGGAACAGAGAGAGGCTGTAGAGGAGTTGCTGTAAAAACAGAATTATTATTTTACAATTTTGTAATCCATCTAAATAATACATGTTTTCGTGATATCAAAGTCTTATGCATGATATCATAACTTATAAAATGAAAAGTGCTTCGAAGAAAAGGAAGACAAACTGAGTAACTCCATTTACAGGGGAAGATGGATAGCATAGAATTGCAGAAGAGGGGTGCTATGCTATCTTTGAAGAATAACAAAATAAGAATCGAATACAACATTTTTATTGAGTTACGAAGATAGTGCCCATGTGATAATTGCTACACCTCCTCTACGTGAAGGCTTCGTATGACAATGAATATTCGTTTTCGATTGTTTCTTAGATACTTTAATAATTGTCTGTTCCGTTGTTGCTCTCTTTTTGCTAAATATTGCTTGATAATATTGTATTTATAGTTGCGTTATAGAAAAGAGGTGACCGAACAACATCATACAGGTAGCTCAGTTTCAGTTGAAGCTTTCTCAGCATGCTGTGAGTGATTTTCACAGACGTTTTGAATTTCATTCAAGGCACAATTTGGGAAGACGAGCCGCACGTCTGCTTACGAGACACGTATGCTTCGAGAGATTTATGAAGTGGGGATATTGCAAAGGTGTAGGGTGCCTTTATGAGGGTTAAACTGCCCTCTTCAACTTTTATGACAAGCATATTGTGGCTGTGGAGGAGAAAGTCGAGGAGTGAAAGTGGATGATGAGGAGGAAAGAGGCTGGATAATGACTATTATCCAACTAATATTGCGGATAATTTTCTGGGCATCCAGCTCCCCCCCAGCCAGTATATTTTTTTCCCCGCTTCTGTCCGTTGCATCATAATATTCTTTATCTTTAGGCATGAGAAAATAGGAGCTCCAAGGTTGAGAGAATAGGATTACAAGACGGCGCATAGAAGCCAATGGAAAAGATGAATGGATTCCGATGAACAGGGAAATTCTTGGCTCCATCCAGACCAGACTCAACCATATTCGGAAGTTTTGGGTTTGAGATTCCAGGCTCCAGACAGAAAGTTAATGTTAGCCTTAACCAGGGAATCCCAGGAACATGATCACCCTTCATTCTTTCTAACTCTCTTCGGAGGAGGAAGCTGGATGGATATTGATTTACTTTCACTAGCTGACGAAGGTGAAAGATGTCGAAATATATTTAAATCAATATATCGCTATGAACTTGGTGGGTAGACCAAGGTAATAAGAGATCTTCGTAGCTGAAATTTCATAGGATGCTACTGACAGCCTTAATACTATGGGTAATTTGAAGTGATGCTAGTGGTGTTGGTGTGGCGGCTGCAATCATATAGCATCCACGGTATGGATGGCTACAGTTAAGGGAAAATGGCGAGAAAAATACAGTTTCTGATTCAAAACCGGCAGTTATAGCATGTAAGTTTCTCCGTGCTTGTTTTTGGCGAAACAGTTCCTTCCTTCTAAATTCTACAACATAGAAATTAGGTTTCAAATCAGATATAAATATATGGGAGGGCTGATGTAAAATGAAAGAGAGATCATTTTTCACGCACTCAGCACGTAATTCCCTAATATCATAAGAAGGAAGCTCATTGTAGACTTGTTTGCACGTAGCTCATTTACTACTCATCGCTCCGGAAGGATCAACAGGATATCCTGCTGGCTTTCATCCATTTCTTCACTAATAAAAGTCCGCTGAGCTCTCATCCCTTGTGCCTAGAAAGAACCTTGGTGTTGTACTTTCTCCGTGATACTTTCTCTCAGCTATGTTGCTGGAGGCTTTAAGCATAACAGAAAGGGAAATATAGTTTTCAACGTAGTACTTATAGCGTAAAACCACAACCACGAAAAGCTCGTACTCACAGAAACTAAGTGCCTTAAAATTCCTTGTAAAATCCTCGACAAAGTACAGAGATGGGGGGAGCTGAGAGTGAAAACATGTGGCAGATTATATCTCCACTTTAACGCATGTAAATAAGTCAGAGAATGGAAAGAGTGATGGATGCTGATGGGAGTGGAGATTTAGGAGCAGAATAAAAAAGAGCTAATGTGGTAGACTGTGGCAGTATATTAGGGGTATGCAAATTGAATTGCAATTCCAAAACGTCCCTGCTTTCTCTCTTCTTTTCCTTCTTTATCTCTTCTATTCCACGGGTTGTCATTCCACGGGCTGTTTGAAGAGAAGAACCTTTCTTCTCCGGTTTTACGACAGTGTATTCCCGTGAGAAAAAATTCTGTGACTCTTCTTTACAAAACAAGCATATCAATTCTAAATTATTGAGAAATTGGATAAAATAATAATACATACGGCTGAAAGGAAACCTGAAGTTAGTAAGAGACAATAAAAAAGGTGGAGCGTGTGTACACGGATATGGGAGAAAGTTTGTAGTAGAGAAGGAGACAGGAGCGATATAAAAGCATCCTGTTTGTGTCAACAGTGTGAACTTGGCGTTTCTCAAAACTTGTTGGGAAAACAAGTCTATTGTGGACAGTAAATTGAAAGGGGTTCGGTTCTGTAGTTGCGTAGTTTTATGTGTAAAATGGAGAAAGCTGATAGATACTATCTCCTTTTGCACTCTAAATTTTGCCCGAGACAATCGTAGTCCTATCGACGTATTCATCTCTCAGCCTCAGAAAAATACTAAGAAAAAAACATCTTCCCCTACAATTTTTTTTATTTATGCAGAAAAAGGAGGTGCAAGGCTCAGTTTAGCCAGGCAGTCAGCGTATGAGTTGCTGTGCTAAACTATCCATTTGGGGAGGCTTAGCTTCTGTTGAGCTCAACTTGAGTCAGTCACAAAACAAGAAACAAGTAGATGGAGGAAAGGAATTCAGATTTCACTGCAACCAACCAGGTTAGTCTTTGAAAGATAAAAGAAAACCCCGAGACTAGATCATCGTTCCACTAGCTTTCACTCCCAGAGTTACCAAGAAACGGAGCGAGTATGAAGGATTCATTCTATCTTGTTTGCATTCTTTCCACACAGTAAAAGCCATTACAATATCCTCCATATCATTCTCATCCTCACTGCACAGGATCGCTATCCAGCTCTCTGTTGCATTATCCTTTTTTTCTCCTTCCTTCTCAATGTCTCTACCACATTCTTGGTTTCCGCGTTCCTGAATTCTACCACATTTTATACATTTGCGTGTAGCCGCGTTACGACTCATCATCCCTCAAAAGTTGCAATTTATATTTCTAGATGGCTGGTGGATTAGGGAAAGAGGGCAATATCTCAACGTGTTCTTCCCTGCAATGCTTCAATTGTTCCACAACGAACCCTTCAAAAGTTTCTACCGTGGGAAAGGCGGTGAGGGGAAACGCGTTACGCTTGGGGTACGAAAAGTGGCTGACTTTGCCCAAGAATTTTCGCCGCACGGACCACAAAATATGGCATGAAATACATGCTTAATTTTATGCAAGAAGAGCTAACAGGACTCCATGAGAAACACTAGACAGGCTCTCAACTAAAACTTAATAGAAACAGTAATAATCTCATTAATTAATAAAAAACTTTAATGGATCACAGACTATCACAACAGACAAGAATGAAATTGCAAACTCAATTACTCTAATAAATGCCCAGAATTTCTTCATATCTTTCAAGCAGAATGTAGTACCATCATTTCCTTAATACTTTCTCCGAAAAGCAGCTTTTAACTTCACAAATAGCATCTTAAGAATAAGATGAAGATGTAAGTCCTCTGTCTAGCCACGACCCACGACATGTCTTACAGAGGCTTTTGGAAGACTTGAATATCAATTGCTTTCATGTCTTCCTACCTACGACACTGAATCCTGGTGAAAGTGAACTTTCTCTTTCAGAAAACTTACGCAGATGGTATTCTACATGTCCTGTGGGCGTTCAGTTGCCATCAAAATGTAATAATCACCTTTAAGCTTGAATTCAAAGCTTCTTAGAAGATGACAGGATTATTGGGAGGGAACATAATTTCAGTGTATTATTTGCCCCCTTCACAACTTAAGTTAAAGTTCAAACGCGATTTCATGACTCTCATCTTCCCCTTCTCTTGCTTTATATGCGCGGGTAAACGTACAAAGAACATGAATGAGTTTTGCAGAGTTAGAAATCTGTTTTGTGTGACTTTGAGCAAGGATAGGATTCTTTAGTACAACGACGGGAATACTTGAACAAGGAACAATGTAAACTTGTATTTTCATGCGGGTAGCTAATGAGTTTTTTAGGTCATACTTTATTTACAGAGTTGCATATTTACTTTTCCTATTTTCTCAAGATGGAAAGTAGGACAAAATTAGGTGAAAGCCAGGTTAGGCTTCATTCCACAATGGAGAAAAGAGGCTGTAAACAGAATTTTTCTAATTTCGACCTTGATCAAAACCACGACGAAATTTCCTCTTGTAATCTCTCCCTCAAATTACACTCTATCCAGATATTCTAAACTGAAATAGCGGATGATTGTGTCCTCTGAATGGGACTAAATAGAAGCGAGGAAACCTACTAAAAGTTTCAATTTTCTTTATCTCTCCCATGAATGGTGAGTGTTAAAGAAAGTCTCTAGTAAAGTGTTAGAACTCTGGCTTTCTTACTTCTCACCGGAAGTTATCCTTCATCTACAGATACCCAGCTTGGTAAGTACAAAATTATCTTTTTATCCATTGTTTGGCAATAACCTGCGCACTTGTATTCTTGTATTTCAGACGGAACACTTTCTTTCCTGGCCTAGGCCTAGGACAACGTAACGTTGTACTCAAATTAGCAGCACGACGATATTCCCAAATCCCGGGTAGTACAACATTCATCCTTTGATCAATCTCTTTTGCACAGCTTTGGTACACAAGGTCCGAGTTAATCTACATGCGGGACTTTTGGAGATGTAGGGTAGAGAGTCAGAAGGAGAGTCACGGCTAAAGACATGCTGTACTGTTGGCTTGTTACACAAGGGAAGGATATTATTGACCCGAGGCAACACGTCCCGAGAGATGAAAAGAACTAATGTCAGCAATTCATTCAAGACTGTTGAACAAGGCCAGGGAGGACCAATAGCCTGGAGCATGAGAAGAGAGGCTCCTGAATTTTCTGCCAAAGCAGGGCTTTGTACATTGTAACGAGTTGACAGGGATGCCAAAGTTTTCAATGGCGAATGCAGAACATCATGGAGAGAGAAACCCGAAACGAGGTTTCATGTACACTTGCAGCTTGGAGCCACGTACGTAGAACAGAACTAGTACGCTACATAGAGATGTGTGACATTTCTAAATCATGGATTATCAGTACCATGTGCCTACTAGAACTCAGGTTTATAGTATTTCACTCCATATTCCAGGAATTTTATCCACGAATACGGTATATACGATAAATATTTATTAAATCCTATATTCTGTACTGTACTGAGATATTTAGGATTAGGCCTAACTCCAAAAATAAGACTACGAAGCCTTGCAGTGTCATGCTTTCTCTGGGAAAATTAATGGTACGCAGAACTCTAGAACCTGAAATAAAACAAGTTAGAGAGAGACACTGACGGCAATAACTGAAATTTCCATTGTTATGTATGGAGTGCGTATTACCTTGCAATGAATTCAAAGAACATCGCGCTAACGAATTCATACAAGTTGTTACCAGTAATCTTCTTTTTTAACGGAAATATATATACATAAAGTATTATAATATGGTTAAAGAGAAGAGTTCCATTTCTAGTGGCCAAAGACCGTGCAGACTGAGAATTATTATGTACTTGATTTCAACGACAGGTAAATAAGTTGAAATATAACTTCTGGAGAAAGTCATGGAGAATTTCAAATAATTCAAAGTGAGGCGGAGAGATAAGATAAAACTTTCACTTTGCTTCACAGCGAGAATGCTGGAGAAAGCGGGATAAATGCAATCACTTACCTAAACTGTGCCACAGAATTTAATGGTTCCAAAAGATGGATGAGTTTAAGAGAAAGTAATAAAGGCAAGGAGCCACCAACACATTGGATAAAAGATTGCTCAGCGCTTGTGTTCAACTTAGAGGTGGAAAATGATGATTTAGCTGATAAGACGGCAGCTAGTGATAACGTTTAGGAGAGCAAATGAGAAGGGGATTTCGTTGTTTAGAAAATTGTAGGTTTTTCAAGTTGAGGTATTCACGTAGAGTTGGTACCCATCCTGGGTCAAGTAATAATGTTCATGAAAGCGAGAGTGGCAGTAGAACAGTTTAAGAAGAATAGTTTGACAGATATAGAGGCAGGGTGAAATTTTCATGGATTGTATGAATTAGAGGGGCACACACGGGTGGAAAGATGGCACAGACTAGGAAAAGAGAAAGAGAGACAGACAGGCAGGGAGAAGAGAGACGAGTCGCAAGAATGTGCTGAATATAAGGCGGAGAAAGGACTGATGGAGACTAGGAAAACTTCCGCTCTCTAATCGGGAAAAGTTGAGCTTTCTCTTGTCGAAGAAAGGAGGGGAGGGAGAGAGTATGGAAGTAGGAGGAAGACAGGAGTTTCATCCGACCGAGTTTAATATTGTCGGAGAAAGAGCAGAGATGCTGGGGTCTGGGAAGATACTTCCCGCTCCTTCACTTCTTCTTCCATGGTCTACTAGAACCGTCTACCTCCGTAATCTATATAGTTTCCGAGTTCCCGTTTCCTGGCCATACCACTGACCAAGAAATCCAGAGCTGGAGGGAACAGGTAGATGGAAAGGGGGGAGAGTGGCGGACGGGAGAAAGTATGTGGAGAAAGTATCCCATAGTTGAATTTGCAGAGGAGGGATGTTTAGCAAGTTGGAGCTGATGTTGAAGCCAGCACTTTCTCATTTCTCATCCCTATCCAATATGTTTCCAAGTCTTTGGCTCATCCGACCGCCACTTTCTTTACATGAAAGTGGGGGAAAAGGAAATACGGAATTCGCTAGCTCTTCATCTAGCATACCACTATTCCCACTTGGCTACATAACTATAGTAGTTAGTATCGATACTAACCGCCCACTTATCAAGCATGAGGAAGCTGAGACGAATTCCGAGAAAGACTCATAAAAATTCTTCCCGCCATTCCAGATTTCGCAAGATGTATAACGTGAATACCTTTATTGACAGGTTATAACTGAGGTAGAAACTGAGCGTTCGCAACAAGCGTCTGCACTTTCACCTCCTTCTTTCTCTTCCGTTCAGCCTTTATCTCATCACACTCACCTGCATTTGCTACAGGATAGAAGAGGAAGAAGAAAAAAGCCTGAAAAGGATTCCGAAAATCTTTCCTGAGTTTCAAGAGGATAGGGGTGCGGCGGTAAGAATTTATATACATTCCCAAAGTAAATGATCGATTGAATCCAGGGCTAACGTCAACTCAAACATTTACTTTTCATTCCATTTTCTAACAGCTATATAAGCAACAAAGTGAAATCCGGCAGCTTTCTCCACCCCCATCTCCCTCCTTTTCTCGCGCTCTCTCTGTCTCTCCCTTAGAGAGACGGATCGATCGATCCAGACCCTGCTTTCTCCCGCCTTCACCAAAATACCCAAAACTATGCAAGAATCAGCTAGTCTGGTAGCCCTCTCCGCTCTATTTACGTACCAGGATACCAGGAAGCGGAAGACTAGAGCTAGCTCTTTCATCATGCGAATCCAATCCTCATCCACAACACAGCCTTCCATCCGGAATATCTTCCGGATTCTCAGTCCACCCGCACAAAGAATTCATCAGAAAGCTGAGGAAAATCGTCCCCAAAATTTCCTACTATTGCAAACTTGAGAGGAGAAAGGGAACCATCGAGGGCTATACTTTCTCCTTGCT
Organism: Sminthurides aquaticus; assembly: GCA_906901655.1. Classification (NCBI taxonomy): domain Eukaryota; kingdom Metazoa; phylum Arthropoda; class Collembola; order Symphypleona; family Sminthurididae; genus Sminthurides; species Sminthurides aquaticus. Next base: position 5,439,115 of record CAJQTT010000001.1, read on the forward strand.
TCTCTCAACCCAGTAAGCCTATGTGTACAACCTCCATGCCATGGGGAAAGACTGGTGGATAGTTAATTTGCTTAGGTATCTTAAACTTGTTCCCAAACAGCAACAGCTGCCTTTCTTCCCTTTGGAATACTTACCTCCTGAGACACACTTGACAGCGATGAGTGAGCTTAGACGTCTGCTGTTTTCCGCTTCTGTTGACGGGTGGACTTTGTGAAATTAGTTGTTTTCAAGATTTCTCCGCGCATTATTAATAATAATAATCTCCATCTGTATAATAGATGACTGTGGAAACTCGGAATATACTATAGGACTCTCTGGACTGGAGACAAAAAACATTTGACGGCAAGAAACTTACGGGGCAGTTTTCTTCTCGTCTCCTATATAGCCTTCTCTCTCCACTCCTTCCGTAGAGTTTCTGCACATTGTCTATTCCAACTCCGACCAGAAGGACAAGTCTCTCACAAATGTTAGCTCTTGTTTTCATCTCTCCCCAGGAATCCTCTTTTATATTTAACCTCTTTGCCAGTGACTCTTCTGAAGTGAAAGTGAAGGGACGAAGCAACTTCTCTTTTATACTTTAACCATACCATGCTCATCCTCCCTTGAGTGAAATATTTTAAGCTAGAAGCTTTTTTTACATTGTATTACAACGAAAAAACCAACCAGGACTTCCTCCTTTTGAGACACGGAAAACAACTGGATTTTCCACTCCCGCTCGAGCAATGGACGAATCAGCATACATGAAGACCGCTCTTGTTCCAAGATAAAACTTTCCATTTACTACTTTCACTCACCGCACACCTTCAGCGCCCTCTTTCCATCCAAACGCGTAACTGTAATTCTTCTTCGCAACAGTATAGAGGGAAGATCCCATCACAAAACAAACCCTTGAAGCTCATGAATTCCTTCTCAAACTTTCTACATTTCCCTTGGGGATCACGAATTGCTAAAATTTTCCCCATTACTAACACGAACTTTAATGGATAGCTAAATTTGAAGCAGTAAACAAAATACCAAAAGAAAACCCTTTAAAATTTCCGGTTGAATGTCTTGGAATCACATTATTCTAAGTAAATGGTTCCATGATGAAGCCCGTCTTCTATCCTATCCTATGCACTCTGACGTGAATAGGTTCTGTTCACCCCTATCTATCATAGTACTAACTGAAATATCTAGAAATCATTGATCGAATAATATTTAATGCGCTTGATTTTTACTGAATCTAAAGAACAACTTTGGTTATCTTCAAAGTGAATATATGAGTCTATAGAAAGTACATTTATCTAAAGCAGGGAGAAAGCTTGCTTGGAAACTAGCACAGGTCTATGGCATAGTTCTTTAAGAACTCTGTGGTTGTCACAAGTAATAAAATAATAACGCTCCAAAATATTGTCAACTTGAAATGCCGGTGGTGAGCTTGCCAAACTTTGTGAGCAAGAAAGGAATGACGAAAAAGTTTAAAGGAGTTGTTCATCTCCTTCAAGATGACAATATGTGGCATTTCGGACCGCAGAGTAAAGCTTGGATGAATTACAGCATTTCTAGCTTCCATTCCATCATTAAATGTACCCCAAGGAAAAGAGAGCTTCTGTTAATATGAAACAAACTAGCATTATTATTTTTAGAGAAGTAACATAGTGTGATCGTAGCCTCACTTTATTTTGATCATAATCCTGAGTTCACATTATTCAATACAGTGTATTTAAGAAACGTTTTGTTTACACAGATAATACTTCCATGTATAGAACAAAAATAAAATGGGCATTCCGTTAGTCATGGCCGGCTGCTGGTTAACAAAATACAGTGGAGAAAGTTAGGCAAAGCTACGCAATTCAAAGAAAGAATGATGATAACTTTGTCATGTTATATTCACAATTTTTTTAAACATCTGTACCTAATAAAACATGTCTCTATAGTGCAACATCTAGCTCTAGCAAATGTGGAATGTATTGTACTGTTGTGGAGAGTCAAAAAGTTTGGGTTTACGTCGGAAAGGAAGGAAACATGTATATACTTGAGAATGACAGGTTTTGCAAGGCCAAAAGAATATGAAAAGTTGGCCGTTAAATTAGTTGGATTTGCTTAGGATAAAAAGGCAAGTTTTGAAGTGAAAAAGTAGTGAATGAAAAGAAGCCTGTAGTTTTCCTCAGGGGACGTAAATAATATTGGTTGGATATGTGCGGGTGTGTGGGTGCGTTCCTTATGTTTTTGTCAGGTAAGGAAAGTCAGGGAGAGAGGAGCGTATAGTGTATTTTTTCGCTACGAGCTGTGGGAGAAAACTCGACTTGTTCATCTTCGTCCCGACTTTTTCTCTTACTTTTCAATAGGTTGGATAGGTTGATCGTAAGCTGGAGGAGCAATGTGTTATTAGGAGGACAGAGAATGAATGGTAGGGGTTCGGAAGGAAGGAGGGAATGAAGAAGAAGCCGGGAGAAGTAATGTTGGTCTTGAGGGGAAGTGAAGGAGTTGAGAGGACTGGGATGGGAGGAGGATAACGACATTAATATGAAAATAATTAGCCGGCTAGAAGGAGGAAAATTTAGCGATTGCCCCAACGACTCCGTACAACTTACTCTGAGTAGTGCACCCAGCGTGCTTCTCTCTCTCTCTGTGAATAAGATTGGTTCAAACTAGGCCACCACGTGTTTTTCATCTCTAGGGTTAAGAATAGGCATTCATGTTAGCTACGACACTATTTTTAACCTCATCTCTCTTTCTTGATGTCTATTTCTCTGCATTTATCCATCTTTTCCACCATACTACTACTACACTAGATCACGCTGCAACTGGATAGTTGAGACAAGCAAGTCTTTGGCAATTTTGGCCTACGTTAAGCTACACAGCAGACTACACTGTCTCTATATTTTCTCCCGAATTTGCTTCTTCTGAATACTTGTTGTTGGCTCCGCATCCCCCGCTTCAATCTCTCTCTTTGAGAAGATTAGGATGGGAATTAGGATGGGAAGGCTGTATTGTGTGTGATGCATGGAGCGGGAGGAGTATGAAGGGTATTATGAGAGCTACGTGTTCGAGATTTAGGAAGGGAGAAGACTGGGGGGGATATATGGAGGAGATACTAGGTGGGAAGAAGAACTGGGTTGGTGGTGCTCCATACAACGGGACGTCGGTGAATAAACTAAACATGTCTTGTAGACGTCTACAAGGTTTAATGTATCCCAAGGATGAAACTCATCATTTACTTTGTAACCTGTGACTCCTTCTCCTAGCGTGTCCCATCCCCGTAAACTCATCTTTTCTAGTTTAGTGTAAAACTTGGATTTAACGTTGCTATCGTCTTCTCTCTCCCGGCCTTTCCGCCGTAACTTGCACTCTCCGCTCTCTCTTTTTCCCAACTTGATTATTAGCGAGAAGAACAAGACATGCCAAAAGCCTGCAGGGAGTTTCATCATTACAGAGTTTAGTTAATGTGAAAGTGAAAAATATATTCCAAGAAAAAAAAGATTGTTGTAAAGTAAATTAATTTTATCATCGGTCCGCTGCGGATTACACAAAAAGGAAACACGGAATCATTAATAGTGTTGGCGAGATCATTTTTTCCTCCGCATTCTTCCCAGGAAGCAGCTCTAAATAAATTGGGATTTGGCGGAATTCGCAAATTGAAAAGCCTACAGAGTTTTGGTCCCAAACGACTTTTCCCTCGTTCAGCAAATGGTTTCAAGTGCCGCCGAGGGATTTGAAATCATTCTCTCATCACCGCCGCCAGAACTGCCACACCACACTTCCTCGATCAAGGGAAACGAATACCCTCAATCAAAGTTCCTCGTTTCGGGGGCTGTAAAGAGCTTTGCTTACGACTTACCTCTCAGGAGGACTTGAGAGGCTGCTATTATAAATCCGGGAATACCGGCGGATTTTAATGTGAACACTGGAGGAAATCCAGACGGAATCCCCTAAAATTTGTGTTCCTACAATATGCTCAATACTTGGCAATCGGTCTGAGGGGCATCGGATTTAAGTGCATCTCTGGAATGGACTGGACAGGAAATTAAGGGATTGAGAGTGTTGTGGGGAGGATAGTACTGAGGAGTTACAAGTGCTGCCCTGCCCCCTGCCCACAGTCTGTCTTCCAAATCTGTCCCCTCTCTCTCTCTCGCTCTGTGAATTTCTCTGCGGACTCTGGACCCAAGGGAAAACCCTGTTGTGTGTACGAGAAGAGGATAGGTGGGAGGGATTGTGTGTTGAAAGTCGTGGTGGGGAAAGTTGGAAGAAAGGGTAAAGAGTGTGTGTTAGAGAGAGAGAGAGAGAAAACTATAAGAGATTAATTGATTGTTCCGCTGCCGCCTTAGACGCGGCCGCCTCTATCCTTCCTTCCCCGCCTCCCTGAGATAGCGGCGTGGGTGAGAGGAAGTAGGGAGAATCTGGCTCATTCATGAGTAGAGAATGAGAGTATTGACACAAAGTTGGACCGGATGGGAAGGACGTTACAACGGTAGATGTTGTTAGATGAGTGATTTTGAGTATGAAAGAAGATTATGGCCTCGGATTAAAAGTGCTTTCCGTGTATTAATCGCCTTTACATTCTCTCATGTCGGAGTATGTGTCCTTGTTGTAGGCTACATCATCTGTGGTGCTTTTATATTCCAGTAAGCCTTTAGTGCCTATATATACGACTTTCTCTCTCGAAATCCCGCCCTCCTTTCACTCCTTCCTATTCCCTATTTAGTCCAAATCTCTTCCCCCTCCAGTACTTTTTCATTTAATCCTCCATTGTGTATTCTAAATCACATCATATGTGTATTTATACATGGTATCCCATGAAAATTTAATCATTTTCTTACTCTCCTTACCTACGTTCCACAAATTTATTAGCCGGGACAGGACTATACCTACCAGCTTAAGTGTGTCTGTACAGAAAACGTTATCCGAAATGCCTGTATACATACACTACCCTCTTCTGCTAGCCAAATCAGAGTTCTGATACACAAGCTTAAAGCTCATACATTCCTAGACGGGGGTGTTTTAAATAAAAATAGCGGCCTTAATCCAGAAAGCATATATTAGGCAGGCTAAGATAATGGATGAGTTACGGTGGGGAGATTTAGATTTAGAGGGAGAGGTAGAAGAATAAAAGCGGGGATTTAGGATTTTACAAGCATAAGTATATTCAGTGTATGTAAGCTACTATTGATATTGTTCTATCATGTCCTTAGAGAGAAGACGACCATCTCATCAAATTATACGTAAAATGTTTCCCAGGATTTACCCGCCCTGTCCTGTAGTTTCAAGATAGAATAGCATACGTAACACAACCGCGGGATTTTCCTCGTAAAGAAAACGTGGGATGCTATCTTGGTCTGAAAGATTATCTTGTTTATTTATTCATCCCAGATACTGTAATCTCTCCCTGTAATCCATTTACCCGCACCTACCTTGTTGTAAGTTATATACATGTGTAGCTACTGTAGTCATGCTTGTAGCTGATATTTCATTATTATTGCTTGAAGACATGGATGATGGATCCATTGCCTTGGGAATAGAGTTTGGAAAGCGGAGCTTGTTTACATCAAGTGTTATAGAGGATTGTAAGGAAAGAAATACCATTACCTGCTGGGTGGGATGTGTATAATGATTTAGCGATGATGCAAATTGATTTATACCTTGTTTACATTATACTCTACTTCTTGAAAGGAAATCATGGGGGTGGGGGACTATCTCTTGAATGTATAGTGTAAACATTTGTGATGGAAATTACCGTACGGTTAAAGTATTATCATGTAAATTATTGAGTGGGATGAATGAGAGAAAGCTGGTTGCGTAAAAACCTGTAGGAAATATGTAGACGGAAACTGAAAAAATGAAGGAAGGGGATTTTTTATGCAAAACGTTGAATACCTCATATTTTCACCAAAACTGCTTTCTCTGTAATGTCAAAAGCCAGGCAGGATAAGGAAATACATATAATCCGAGGCTCATTTGGAGCATAATTTTGGGAGATGTATTTTGGATTATGGGGATGTAGAGAAAGAGTAGATTTTCTTCTACTTTCACCATGATTTAGATAAGGGGATTTGGCTTGAAAGGATTTGTAGTGAAAGTCTTAAGGATTGATGAATGACGGAATCTTTTAGGGAAATTGAGAGTCAGGCCGTGCATCCGAAATTAGAAGATGTGAAAAAGCTGAGGCGTGAGACTGCTGTCAGACTCCTTGAAATTGTCAACGAATACAATACCATTGACAAGGTACAGTAATTTTTTCTTCCTTTTTCCGTGATGCAAATGAATTGTTTGAACCACTAGCTCCAGCTGTACTTTCTGTACTTTTTGTTTTACATGTGCTCCTTAACTATGACAGAGTATTAGAATTGAAATCTTAGTCTCGTAAAAATAAAAAAAACCTAGAGCTTTATCGGTAAAGTTTTTTAAAAACAAGTCTATGTTTTCCAGTAATTTTTTCTTTCCACCTCTGTCTGTTAAAACCTAACTGAAGAGTTGGAAAGAAAAGAGAAAGTTACGTTACGGAGTATCCAAGGGAATGTCTTGTTCCATGTAGTGCTTTCTCCTCGGGCGAGACGGCTGTGATAAGGGTTTCGTGCTGTAGGTTGTTGCTTGTTGCCGTCTCTAGTCTCTGGACGGGTTCTAGGAATGAAATTGATTGAAAAAGTTGATGAAATGGAAAGAAATAACGAAGCCTGGAGAAGCAATTAAATTTTAGAAATAAGGAGAGATAAGAGGCAGAAGAATAGGAGAAAGGAAAGAATTGGAAAATAGCTGGAAGAAGGAACAGAGAGAAAGTTTATCCCATTCTGAGCGTGTATAATTAACTGGATTTCTGGGAACACAGGCGGAGTTTTTTCGACTGACAAACGCGGAGCTGAAAAATTACAGCATGGGAATTGTTGCGGCATTCAACGAGGGATTTGAGGGAGAGGAATCCGGGAGAAATGAGGAAGATCCCAGATGGCCTTTCTCTGCCAGTATCCTCTATTCTCTAACCGTAATAACGACAATAGGTAAGTGTTATGAAAGGGATTGGGGGAAAGTTCATCAGTTCCTTCATTTATGGATCGTTTATTTCCCCGGTCGTAATCGGGAATGATGAGGGGGCAACAATAGCACGGTTGAGTGAACTAGCAAACCCATTGTGTCGTAAATATTGAATTGGCAGAGGGATTTTTGAAAAGAAGGAGTTAAGGAAGAGTAGAAATTTTTCTAGATTCAGTAACGAGAAAATGTAATCCGAGGGAGAAATCTATGACGGCCAGTTTCAAGTGGATGGGTTACGAGTTACGGGAGTAAGGGGGGCGGGGAATGTTACCAGTAGATTGATTTCTGTGGATGTTTGTGCCAAACGGAGGATATTACTATTACTGGCAGGAGGAGATGGAGGGAATAAGAGAGAATTGGATTGGGTGGATCCAGTACTTGGTTTCTGCGAGGGTAGGGAAAAGGATTGAAACTATATTTCTCTCCGGGACCGCAAGCATTGATTCATGTCACAGGAAGGTTATAGGGCTGGCGGGCGTGTAATGGGAATCTATATGAAAACATTTGAAATGCTGCTAAGTTTTTAGTGGACGTTGGAGAGAGAGAGTAGTAAAGAAAAAATGAAGCCGTTGCTAAAGGGGTTGTATCGAAAAAAAAACTTAAGAAAATAGTGGATGGGAAGGGAGGAGTTTTTGGAAGTGGTGGTTAAGGATAAATATAAGGTTTGCAAATGTACATATATAAGAACGAATTGTTTATTTGTACCGTAAAAGGGCAATATACATGACAAATTAGTGTGGAGGGAGAGGATCTGTGTGACTTTTGGAGGGTGGAGAAAGCAGCGCACTGGGGAAAGTTAGCTTAAACGGGGTAGAAGAGGAAGGGTGGGTTGGTGTGGGATAGTTGCTCTGAGAAGTAGACGTGAAGAGGAGTAAAATGTTATTTTATTTGACAGGTTATGGGAATTTGACCCCCAGAAGTCCAGCGGGTAAAGTTACAACCATCCTGTACGGTATAATTGGGATGCCTCTCTTTCTTCTGTACCTCTCAAATATTGGCGACATCCTTGCTCGGGGTTTTAAATGGACCTATGCTCGGTGCTGCCAGTGCAAGTAAACATGATATTTTTATTGTAATTTATCTTATTTCGGTCGCCGCCTTGCTGCTCTTGCCCATTGTTTTACTTTCACTTTTCCCAACTGTACTACGTAAGTACAGAGGGGTTGAAGAAGAAAAATCAAATGGAAGCCCATTTGAGCACTCTGCTCCAGCTCACTCTTGACAGCAGAATGGCTTGTGGCTTGTTCACTCATTCATGGGAGCCCATAGACTGGGAATGAAGTCACAATTTCCGACACGTATCCTTCAAGTGGTTTATGCAATTTTCCCCGGATGTGAGAGTGGGGAATGATGGGTGAAAGCGAGGGGATGGATGTGCTTTCACTTAACTTTCTCCGGGGGCTGGACGTGTTTAGATGATAAGAGGAATGTGGGTAGACCGTTGAGCTTGGTCCAGCCTGTTCAGGCAGACCGCATACTCCCTCCTATTGATGGAGTGTGTAGCGGGAGAAAGTTGGCTTTGGGGTACATGATGATGATGGAGGAAGGGCAAACGGGTGGATTGAATGGTGTGTAGGATGTTGAAGAAAGTGGAAGGATGTGAGAAAGAATGATCATGTTGGTTGCAGATGGAATTGTATTAAACGTCGTCAGCGGATAGCACGTGGTGGAGATGATTTAGACAGCGAAGAGGAGGAACAGATAACGGTCCCAATTTCTCTATGTTTAGCCTTAATGGTGGGCTACATTTGGGGTGGCGGCCTCCTCTTTTCGGAGTGGGAAAAAGATTGGACTGTGCTGGACGCCTCATATTTTTGTTTTATAAGGTAAGCCCACCCTAACTTTCTCCCTCCTATTTTCACTCTGTCAAAATCCAGGCCTGTTCATTTGGGATGGGGCTATGCAAGAACAGAGAATTATTACTCTGCTTTCTCCAGCTGGTGTGGAGAGGGGTAGAGGGAAATCTCAAATTGTTATTGAACCCAGCCATGTTTTAGTCATACGGCGCGGTGGGGTGGGGAAAGAGGAAGAGCAGCCGGTTTTTTGGACTCATCTTGTGTGACAGAGATAAAGCGTAATTAAAGCCTGCTTCAAGTAGTCTCTTTGGAAAGAGAGGGGAAGAGATTTGAGGATTCCTTCACGTGATGGCCCTCCATGTGCGCCTCGAGTGTAGGTTTGAAAGGGAGAAGAGGGATTTGGGGGGAGGGGAGGAAAAGCGTCATTTGGTAGGTGAGTGACTAGTTTTCTTTGTTTCTTGCAGCTTAAGTACAATCGGGTTCGGGGATTTGGTTCCAGGGGTGGATGATAATAGGATAGAGCTATCATTTATTTTCTGTGCCATTTACCTACTACTCGGAATGGCTTTGATAGCCATGTGTTTTAACTTAATGCAAGAGGAAGTGATTGCTAAGGTTCGGAGCTGCGGTCGTCGTCTCGGTTGCACCCGCTCAAGATAAAATGATTTATAGAGTTTTCTAAACCTTCCCCTCTACTCCACTCATTCAATCCCGTCCCTGTCATTAGAGTACTTCCCCAGTGTCCGATTTCTTCTCCTTCAAACTAAATCATTTGCCTACGCATAATTTATGCTTGTTCGTCCTCAGCAACTTGGTCATACATCAGTGAAAACACCGGGGAAATGTTGCAAATATTCAACCGCGATTCCATCCACCACACCAAACGACAAACGAAGACTTTTGTCCTTGAGGTATACTCAGTCTCTGAGCAACCCACACTCTCTCAGCTTCTCACTCTTTACCATCCTCAGTGAGCGTGACCTTTCATCTCATCGTGATGCTACAGTGAGTAAATCAGTTATAGTGGTTGACATATTAGTGAATCTGGAATTTTCATCTCATCTTCCCCAGAATTTCCTACCATAACTTTCCCCTTGGAGTCCCAGGAAGATTTGCAAAATGAAGAGAGAGGAAGAGGGAAAAGGGATTGAGTCAAGATAATTTATAAAACTTTGGGCGGGATCAAGGCCTTTACTTGGAGAGAGGAGAAGATACTGACATCTTACCCTTCTGTCTCAGTGAGTTACGGGATGGATCGCCTGGATTTGGAGAAACTTGTGCTTGTTAAGAGTGTATCTGATTTGACTTTTGCTGATTTTGTGGAAAAGTTATCCAGTTATTATGGTGGGAGAAAGTAAAATTTGTGGATTGTTTTTGTACTTGTTTGCGGTTTCCCTGAAAGCGTACTCTAAGCTTATTCCTTGTAGGGTAGTAGCATCTCTCATACGTCGAGGGGGCAACTAGTATAAATTTTGTCTGACTCTGTGAAGCTAGTAGTGGTAGAGCTTAGTTGCTTAGTAGGTAGTTGGGAAGGGAAAGCGAGCACGGATTTTGGAATAAAACAGGGTAACGGGTTGGTGGGAAATTAATGTGAGAAATTTTCTTCTAGAGAAGGCTAAACAGAGAAAGGGAAAGAGAGAAGAGAAGAAGAGGGTGTTTGGAGGTAGAATAGAATAGAACAAGTGACAGAATGAGAGAAAGAACAGGTTTGTGTGACTGGCTGGGGTTGTAGCGGGCTAGTAGAATGTGTGTCGATTGGGCTCCGTGGTTATTCTTTTGGAGGGAAGCTGGGGGTAGCGGGTTCCCTTCCCAGGTTGTTATAGCTCCCGCTATGTCCAGGATGAGACTGACTGAGAAAGAATTGGATGAGTGTTTTGGGGGAAATCTGGAGGGAGAAAGAGGGATGATGAGGGAGAGTGCGTGCATGCTGGAAGAAGAACAAGAAAGTTAGCTTTTGGATGTGTGGATGGAGGATACGAGGGAAAGTACGGGATAGAAGAAGAGGGAAAGAGCAAGTCGGTATTGGATACGGAGGGTGGGCATATAGGGAGCTGTGCCGTGCTAGTAACTGAGCGGAAATTGGAATCGTGTAGATCGATCCAGTGTCAAGTAGTTCGTGCGCATCCCTAGGAAAGGGCTTAAAAGGAGAAGAAGGCGAGGAGAAAGTGCAAGTGAAAGCAGAGGAAAAGAGCGAGCGAGAAGGAGAAGAGAGCGAGAAGTCGGACGCATTCCTCTTCCAGTTCTCCAGGATTGAACATTAGAAAGCTTTCTCCACTTTCACCAGCTTCCCAATAACATTGTCTTTTGCTTTCCACACTCGTTTACAATTCTCTCAAGACTTGCCTCTAATATGAGTCACATGTCAAGAGTTGAAGAGAGTAGAAACTATTCCTCCGGCTTTGCTTCATCAGAGTGTCGTCTTCTCCTTCTTCCAACAAGTCTTCGGATTTCCCAAGACAGAAATCTTAATCTTGATAATAATCAACGTCTCTATTCATCAGAATTTTTCTATCTCTACGCCAAAGGAAGCTCATCACCCGGGAAATGAATTAACTCTACGTGACTCTTCAAGATTTTTCTTCAGAGGCTTTCTACAAAAATCTCTTGGATTACGTTAATCGGCTTCGTGTCTTGTGAACAGTCGAGTGCTACGCTTTCTCTATAACACGCGTTCCTCGTTCCACGCCACCGTCTATGGATATATGCATACTACGAGGGAAAAATCTCATCAGACTTACTGATTTTCCCTCCTCGTTCAGAAGAAACGAGGAGTAGTAGCTGCTATTACTTGCTTCTTTCCCTGGTTACGTGGTAATTTAGAAATTTATCATCATCCATCTCACCTTGGAGCAGAGGACAAAACTACACGTAAAGCAATCTGTTAAACCCCGACTAGCTCTTCAGGAAAGCTAATTTTTATTCATTCAGTGTAACTCTTTTACCTAAACTTTATCAGCCACGTTTTTCTGTGGTTACGAGGAGCAGTTTTCAAACAAGGACCTACTGCTCGATCCATTTCAGGCAGCGCGAGCACTGTCGCTAACATTCACCTAAACTTTCTTCAGCGTCAGACTTGTCTCCGCATCTGTCAGTGTAAGAGTGTATCTGAAGAATAAGTAAGTAAATAAGTAAGCTTGTGACATACGTTCTATCTCTGTTCAACTTGGGAAAATAATCAAGTGACATCCCTTTGACATTGAGCCACGTATGGAAGTGCAAACTATTTCAGTTCCAAGTCACAGATGACCCATCTGCAACTACGCACTAGTTAAACAATTTGCATCAAGACAAAAACAAAATCGGAGGTGGAAGCAAGTTCAACTTTCACTCACTTTCTTTTATACGGATGCTGCGAGGAGAAAGCTCTAACTTGTAGTAACTAAGTGAGTACAGACAAAGACAAGAGTGGGAGCGCGAAGGGATAGAAGATATCCAATTACGGTGTGGAATTTCCATGTGGAAAACATTTTTCCTCGTCTCCTTTTCTCTATTTTCTCCGGATGAGTTTCCTCTTGTTGTAAAGGAGAAGCCAAGAGCTCAAGAGAAAGAGGGAAAGTGCCCAGGGCTGGGTGAATGAGTCGGGACAATGTGCGAGGCACGGAACTGTTGCTTATCCATTTGCTCCATCTGTGTAGCAATCATAGTTTACATTCTTCTCGGTGCTGTTGCATTCTTCTTCCTCGAAAGTCATTACCAAAGGACCCGACATATCGCAAAGGAAAGCTTCGGAAGGAGCGAGCTGGAAAGCTTGCGAAACATTACCGTTCAGCGGCTATGGTAAGCAAAGGATTCCTTCAAAAAATGTTATTCTAATTATGTATCCTCTATCATAATGGTTTTCTCTCTCTCTTCTTTCGCATACTTTCTCCACAATGTGCTTTGCGTCAAGAGAAGTTGTATCCACCCTTTTTCATTTACAGCCCCTTCCCCACCACTTCATCCGTCCTTATTTCCTTCCATCCACCCGTCTCCTTCATCATCATCACCCTCCGAGAGGGGGACTCCTCCCCACCGCCATTAATAAGTAGATTCTCGGGATGTAAACTAAAGCAAATGAGAAAAGCAATTCCCCTTTCGTGAAAAAGAGCTTGGAAGAATGGGGAGGAGGAGGAGCGGTAGAGGGTGAAAGTGGTGGTGAAAGCAAAGTCTTCCGTCTCCGCCTCCTCCTCTTTCTGTGCGTGATATCAGCGGAAATCTAAGTTACAGCTTGAATGTACGTATGATTATAATAATGTGGAAATAAGAAAAGGAAGAGAAATTAGAGAGCAAGACAGAGAGAATGATAGGAGAAGAAAAGGAGGGAAGTCTTTGCCCACAAAGCGAAGGAACTAAACTAAATAAGTACTAAGGAGGGAGAGAGGATGGAGAAAGTACAGAGTGGGAGAAAGGAGGGTGGAGGGGGCGAGATTAAAATTAAGATCATAGTTTTATGAGTGTAATAATCCATTAGACCTCCCCTTCTCAGCTTTCCACAATCTTTTTTCCTATCCTCCGAAAAGCCTATGCGTACGTTCATAAATCAATCTAATGGAGACGGACAAAAAAATAATCTCGGAGGGCTTTAAATCTGATAATCTATTCCAATCCTCCTTCATGTGTCTACTCGACTGGACAATGTGAAAAATGTATTTTTGCATACAAAGAGAAAGAGCTGCCCCTCTCTACCCACTTTCTCCGCCTCCTCTCTTCCATAAAATTATATCTCTCTTGAAACTCCTCCAGTCACTTACCAGCTTCTACAGTCTTCTGTACTTTCACAGCATATATAATCCATTCTACCCCTCTCAATGTAACTCACATCTTGTCCAACGTCCCTCATCATTATCATCGCTCCCATCAAATCCCTCCCCGCCCGCACTCCACCCCATTCCCCACCTTGCACTTTACAAGCAACTCAGCTAAACCAATCTATTTCCTCACGAGTAGACAAATCCAAATCCCCTCCAACCTACTTTTCACAAGGATCTATTTGTACTCTTTCATATCTCCTCCTTCCTTCATATATATATACATCTCATAGTCGTTTATATTCACTGTAAAATCGCATAATCCTTTCGATATCGTTCTATTAAATCGGGAATAAAAAACGAAACGGTCCACTTCAACTCTCTTTCTCCTGCCTTCTAGATTCTAGATAGTTTCCTCCCTGTTGAACAAATGATGATATTCAGCACAAATCTCATTTGTATTCTATCCGACGGCTAATGTGTGAAGCTCAAACAGAAGCAGAAGCCTATTGATCAAGGAACCAAGTAACCTGTCCATCCCCCTCTTGCCGCCTCTCTCTCTCTCTCTCATCCTCAATCTTATCCCTCCCAGATATGCCAAGACCAAGGGAAAATAAAGATACATGTTCTTGTTTACACTAACTCCTCCGCCCTCCTTTAAACGAAAACGGTTTTGGTAGAATAACAAACTTTTTTCAAACAAAACACTTATATAGCCGCTCTCTTCTAGGAGGAGAAATGTCCCGCGCTCGCTCTATCTTTAAACTCCTACCGCCCACTTACCTCTATTCCTTTTTTTAACTTAAACTTTTCCAGAGGAAATATATTGAAAATACTGAGCATAAACCTGGAAAAAGCTTGACGCATGTAATATTTCGCTGGAGAAAAAGATGAAAGTAAGAACGGCGCATTACCTTCTCCCACATCTTCCTTAATCTGTTCCCGCACCTACAGCCCTTTTCATCCGCAGTCATATTCTACATGGAAGAAATAGTTGGGGCTCGTAAAATACACACAAGAAGCTCCTGCCGGACTATCAATCTTTTCTGTAATAATTGGAAGAATGTAGGAAAGGGTTGGGGGAAAAAATTCCCTAGCAGCTCAAACAAATTTAGCACATTTTCTCCCAGAATCCTTGGCTTTGTTTTACTAAGCTGCTTGGAAAATATAACATTAAAATTCTTTCCCTCCGTAATAAAAAAAACTACAAACAAGCATAAGATTTGAGTAGCCAAAAGGTTTTCTTATCCTTCCCTCATCTCATCCTCGCGGCATTTTATCTTTCACTCGACTGAAAATGATGTAACTCTCTGCCTCTTTTCGCACTTTTTCCGGGTACTTACTTGTCTAGGAGGAAAAGAGAAGATTGCGGAATAGAGAGAGAGCGAGAATGATGATGGTCTAGTGAAAAAAAGAGCAGAACAATCTCTCAAGGCCTGAACTCAGCTCAAGGGAGAGAGGAAAAAACGTTGGGTTTACTCAAACTAGGTCTGGGCAAGGGAAAGGGGGAGAAAAAAAGTGTAAAACACGAGGGCTACTGTAAAATAAAAGAGTAAGATAAAATGGGGAATGTTAAACTGAAGGATATTTGTTGATATGGGAAGAGTAGTGGAGAAAGTACGTGGAGAAAGGAGAGGAATTTTATATGAAACAAGTTGTATTAATGTGAGTTGTTTGTTTTGCTTTCTCCACTTTCAATCCTAGGGCTCTTACGATGGAACTGAATGTTTTCTATGAGTCCAACTGGACCCAACTTGCTGAGCTGGAATTGCAAAAGTTTCAGGATGATGTCCTCAGACAACTAATCCTCACCGCAGAAACCCTCGAGGCCAGCGCTACCAGCATGAGCAGTACAAACAGCAACAATGATCGCCCCCAGGGCTACTCTTCCGATGAAGACTCTTTCGGAAACTTCCCAGCTGCTTTACTCTACTGCGTCAGTATCATCAGCACAATAGGTAAGAAAAACCCGAGATAAATAGAGAAATCCATCCGCAACACTAATTTCTCACCCCACTAAAACATTCCGTAACCCGCCACAGCTAATTGATTTTCCTTCAAGGAGAGAGGCACGGAACTTTTGTTCCAACTTCTAGCCGCACCTTTAAAGATTGGTGGCCAATTAATGCATGAATGTAACGAGTCAGCTCCAACTTTTACCCGCACGAATACTTTTTCATATCTCCCTCCGTCAGGCTTTTTACGTTGACGCCATAGGCTATGCCCATCCTCCTCAGTGTAAATAGTCTGTTGGCCAAACTTAAACTTCGGCTAACTTAGTAATTTTTTGTTTTTAAAACAAGGAGTTTGTTGGAATCGAAGGTTTTTTTCTTGGAAAACTTAACAAGTAAGAGTGTAAAGAAAAATTCTGTAGGAGCCATTCTTTCCCCGCCGGAATGATAAATAGATAGGTGGGTGGACATGGGATGGGGAAGGGAGAATAAGGTTTTGAAAAATCTTGGCAACGGATTTTAAAGGTAGCATGAAAATGAGGAGCAAGAAAATGGTGGCGGAGATTATGCCATTTTTTCACAAGCTGATTACTTGGTTGCTTGCGTAGAGACATTCTTTGAATATTGTAGCTATCTACGAGTCGTAAAAGTATGAGGGAGAAAAAGAAAATGGATGGAATCCTTGAAGCTTTCGTGACGACAAGAACGGGTAGTGAATCCTGTCTTCATGATGGTAATCATTCTAATGATCCCAGTGATGATCATGGGAGAGGGGAATGTGGGTTCGGCTGGGAAGGAAGCCACAAGATTGAGTAGCTTCGTGGTAGGACAGACAATGAGCTTTTACGTGAAACATATGCGAAGAAAGCGCATTTATAGACATGTGCTAGCTACACATTAGAGTTAGAAGAGAGATAATGATGCGAAAGATTCCGACGGACTCAACAAGTCAAAGGGTTTGTGTTGTGGCACTGTATTGTGTTTTTGTGTACAGAGAAGAGAGGGAATGAGAAGTGTAAGAGCTGTGGAGGAACCTGTGTGTCATGTTTTCCTTACGAGATTCAACAAGATAGATAACACCAGTGAGGGAGGGGGGATCCATCTTCACTCAGGTTACGACTCTAGCTAAGGGTGTTAAACTTTGAAGCTGGATTCTTTGTACTTTCAACTTTCTTTTGACGCATTTGGCTCATCTGTGTGTGGCTCTATTTACCGGCTTTGGCGGCATTAGCCGCAACAGCCCACAATGTGGTCTATCAATGGTTTAAGCAACCAACCACCACCCGCAGTACCCCTTCGGTTGTTCGGTTTGGGTTTCCTAAAACCTAGATTTGATTTCTGATCTCTTCCCGATGATCCCACTGCATTCTTCCTGTCTTGCCATCCATTGGTTTCCCTGTAGAAATTCGAGGTGGGGGGATGTATGTGTGTTGGTGGGAAAATCGAGCGGGCGGGTGATAGAATGGTGGTTAACCGCTTGATCACACTTAACTGAAAGGTATTTGATTTTTTTCAGGCTACGGGAGCGTGAGCCCCAAGTCAATGGTTGGCCGGATACTGACAGTGTTTTACGCGGCAGTTGGTATTCCATTAACACTTTGCTATTTAGCTACCGTCGGAGATTTCATGTCCCGGTGTATCCGTACCATTTATTCAAAGATTATGGTAAGTCTGTGCTTTCTCTTGGCTGTGTGTTCTCGTGCTTTCTCGTAAGCTTCTGGTTTTTATGGGCTGCGGTTTCCCTACTTTTGGAGACTCGAAAAGCTTTAGGGGCTCTACTATTGATAAAGCAGGATGAGAGAAAAGCTTTTAGGAATTCGGAAGAGGGTGTGCATGGAAAAGGATGGAAGGCTAGGGAAATTTATAGAGAGACTGAGAGAGATGGGAGAAAAGAGAAAATGTGGCGTGCGTGAGTTAGTTTCTAGCAAGAGGAAGTGAAAGTAGGAAGGAGTGCATAGGAAATATGGGTGTTGACAGTAGAGAAAGTGGAGAAAGTTATCGATCTCAGAGATTTCAGCTAATAGTGATAGGTAAATGTTCGGGAGTTTGATGATGACGGCTTTCTGTCATAACTCGTGAGGGGGATGGTCGGAAGAAGATGGTGTAAAAAAGAGGAGACATTGTAGGGACTTGGAGCTAGGAGGAGAGGAAGACGACAAGACGAGAAAGAAGAAGAGGAAGTTTAGGGGATGTGAAAGATGGCGACATTATGTCTGGATGGAGTGTTTGGTTTATTATAAAGAAAATCAGATGTTGCCATTTGAGCAGAATTCATCGGATGAGGTACTAGCAATAATAGTTGCTCCATGTAGCGCATAATCATAAAGGTTCAAGGTAGATGGCTAAGGTAAGAGAGCGGAAGGAATGGAAATCTGAGGGGTGGGGTAAATAAAGTAACTAAGGAATTATGGAGAGCAGAATGGGAGGAATAGAGGAAGAGACGGGGCTGTCGGCTGTCTAGGTCGGTTAAGCCTTGCAAGGCTAAAACAGGGATAATGAAATTCGGGAGGAAGACGAGGGGAGAGAGAGGCGGGAGTTTAATGATGATGATTCAAAATAATGATGTGATTTGCTCTACTTTTTCATGTTAACGCGTGTCGGTGAATTCCTGGGTTGGATTTTGTTGTCATTACGCTAACTATTACTCTGCACGGCCCTCATTCTCATTGCCTGGACTGGAACGGAACTGTATGTGTGGATCTGCAGAGAAAGTCAACGAGTAGCGTACCCATCCCAGTGTCCCTAATCTTGGTATTTTTCTACCTCTGCGGTGGAGCGGGCGTGTTCTGGTGGCTAGAGGGCTGGTCATTTGTGGATGCCGTCTTCTTTTGTTTCGCATCCCTGGCCACGATAGGATTCGGTGGGATGCTGGATCCACATTCCAAACACGTAAGCTTGAGAAGCAATCCAATTTCTATTATTGCCATTCATTTTAAAGTAATCAGGATGCATGTAGATTCTGCGGTAAAACCAATGTTGGCAATTTCCAATCAGCTCTCCGCCGTCAAACTCTATTGCTCAAGTGTGGCAACAGAGTTTGAATAGATTCGATAATATATATTAATAATACGTACAAAATTCCTGGGCCTCCTCATGAGGCTGCCCCTCCTAACCCTGCCTGCCAGAATCCGTTGCTGGTGGAGAGAGATCAGGGGGCAAACTCTAAGTGTCAGCGTGTGGCAGGAGCAGGAGCGGATGAGAGGCGGAGGGAAGCTTGTTGTATTCCGTGGGACATGAACCATACAGTGAAGGGATGGCAGAAAACCAAAAGTGTTGCTCGCAATTTCTTGTGCTAGAAAACCGGGTTCCGGTTGCTGAGATGGGGTGAAGGCTGCCGGAAAATCCCTCCGGGATGTATGCAATATGGGAGGATCTCCTGGTTGGAATATGTAAGGGGGAGCAGCTCAAGAAACTAAGACGGTCTGACGTGGGTGGGTATAAACATGTGGGATATGTGTGGAGGGAGGGAGGGGGAAATAGAGGAGGAAGAAGAAGAGTACTTATTTGTTCATTAGTAAAAAGTGGCCCGTGGATAAAACACGTATGATGGGCGGATCTTTTATATTTGAGATTGAGATGCTTCTTTTTACGTGATGTACGTGCTCTTTGAAAGTTTTAGAATAAGTAAAGGAGTGAAGATTGTTGATAGGTGGGTGGAATGTTGATTGTTCCTTTGGGAGCAGTTCTCCGAGGGTAGAAAAGGGAGGGAGGGTGGGGAAGAGAGTCAAAAATTTATGAATAAAGTATGAAACGGCTCTGATTCCAGGATTCTCTTGGAAAGTTTGATGAGGAATGTGCACATTTTTGTATTCTCTCCTCAGCCCGAGCAATTCATAGAGGCAGAGAGGCTGCAGGAAGAGGCCAAGTAAGTCACAGTGATGGGAGCAGCCTGAGTACCCGGGTTTTAGTCTTACCGGGAAGAACATTGAGAGCTCTAGAAAATAGTAAAGAAGAAGAGGAGGAGAAAATGAGAGAAGAATATTACTATTATGTGGGAGAGCAATTTTCCGCGTCACACTTTTCGTGTCTCTTAGCACCACTTGGTTCATAAGAGTCCTCCGAAATCTTTCTCCCCGAATATCCTGTCACGGTTTTTCGCAATTTTTTCTACCCGGTTTAGTCTGAGTTAAGCTCCTCTTGCTCCCATCCAAGCTGCCATGCCAGTATGAGGCGTGTCACCCGGAAAATGAGGAACTATAAGATGGAAAAAAACATGTTATTTCCTCCGTCATGATGATGAGCGGATTTCGTGCAAAATGGTTTGGTTGTGATGAAAGAAGAAAATGCATTGGTGAAAGTTACAGGGATTACACTGACTTTCTTTTTTTCCAGATATCCCTTCTAGTCTCAGCAGTTTACATCCTCCTAGGGATGGCTCTCATCTCAACGGTATTCAATTTGGTACAAGAGGAGATTATTCGGGGAAAGACAGAGCGGGGCCGGCATTACCATCGACCAATATCCTGACTAAAATCGAACAAGGAAACTAATGCTAGTACTGATACTCAGGAGAGTGAAGTGGGACTGCATCACATCTCGCTCGAGACTACACATCCAAATTTAGTAAGCACTAATAATATATACTCTTGTTTTGTCGTCTAGTCGCATCTACCTTTCACTTTCGTTTCTTGAAGGCGGTAGTAGCTTTCTTCCACGTTTACACACACTATATATGCAATAGCAGTATCTGTAATATTATCCACTTGACTTGATTTCGTTTCACGCTACCACTTTCCTTTCATCCCACCCCATCTATATTATCCTTTCTATCCTTGAGTTAAGGGTCCTTCCAGATTTTTAAGAGTACTGAGAGAAGATCCCGGGCCATACCGTGTGTATACCTAGTCTATCGTAATCGTAAGCAGGAGTAATCCAGGCTCTGATCCTCTTTGCCCAGTCGTAAACTCAAATCTGTATCATTCGTGGTCTTGGAAGGCGTGTACGCATTTTATATTTCCATTATCAGAACGCAGGGGAAGCATAGAAATCCGGCTTTTGACTCGACTAGATTTTGCCAGGAGAAAGTGGAAGAAAGTTAGGAGATAGAGGTAGGCGGTGAAAGTACAGGTAGGTGGAAACTGGAAGGAAGAGAGGAGAAAGGAGGTGGGTAGGTAAAATCTGGAGGGAAGGAAGAAAGGAAACGGTTAGGGAATGTGTTCCGTTCCAAGTTGGATGGATGTGAGCTGGCTGGCTGGCTGGCTGGCGGTGAAAGTTGAGGGGAAAGGTGTATTAAATTCTTAAACTGCTTCCTATTACCCCATCCTTCTATCCCAAAGCACATGATCTTTGCTCTTGCGGATCCCACGGATTTATGATGCTAGCAAGTTTGTTTAGCGATTTCAAAGGAAATGACTGCCATCAAGGGAGCGACTAGTGTGCTCTTTGTGTAGGTTGCTGAGTTGCTGGCTGGGATGAGAGAAGGTATAGGCCGGGTGGATGGATGAAGGAATGTTGGAAGAGCTTTTAAAAGATTTTTAATGCATGGAAACTTTTAGTCGGGAAAAGACATGGAACTAACGACCTCTTGTCATTCCCTGGCCATCCCATATCTTTTCAATTTGGTTCGCATAAGTTTTTGATAAATTCTCTGCATATATAAGTACTGCATGAGGAAGGAAGAAGCGTACGTCTCCGAGTTTTTAGATCGCAAACCCGTCCGTGAATATGCGAGCCTAATTCCCGATTCTGAGACACGTTTGTAGGATTGTTCAGAAATGCAGCCAGTGATGCTCACTAGTCACAACTCCGTTGAACTACCTCTGCTCTGTTTGACGTATCCATTTTTCTGAGCTCCTCTTCCCTTCCCCGCCCGCCCACCTCTCTTTCTTTCACCTACTCTAGAATTCTGTTGGAATCCTAGTGAGAATGGGACGAGGTGGGAAGTGGGTCTGTTCCGGTGAGATAGAGAGAGGGGAATCGATGCATGAGATGCGATATGAGGAAGAGAGGAAAATTCGATCATGATCTTCCGCGCGGAAATGAACGTAATGGAGGCATGGATCGGGTGAATGATCAGGGAGGGCTCTGGAAGTAAGATGATACTTGCAATTCCTCTAAATTCCCCATGTCTGCTTAATTTTAATCCTCGAGTTTTGAACTAGGGAAGTTTGTACTTTTCTAATATCTTCTCGGCTGCCTCCTTCCAAACTAACTCAGGATCACTACCAAAGCAAAGGGTGAAGAAAGCAGGCATAACTTTTACAACGTTTACAGCTTAACAGTTCTAATACGGTTAGCGTCAGGGATTAAGTGTATCCCTTAACTTGTTTCCTAGATAGGAAAGGAACAAGTTATGTATGAGAGGGCAAGGAAGGAAGAAGTGTAGCAAATGTACACCTCAGGCCAGCTCTATATGTTACCCGTTAGGGAGTAAAAGTCCCGGGTAAAATCTTTGTAGGCTGGGTTGGGTCATGCATGATCACTGATGTTCCTATTCTCTTTTATTTTCCTCTGCCCCTGCTTTATTTCTACAATACTCTATGACCTTTCCCCGGACTACTTTCCCTTATCCCCGTTCCCATGAATCAGAGATGAGGATTAGTCCGAACCGGGTTTAATTCCATGGTTATACTAGGCTAGACTAGCAAGGGAGGCCAGTTCAGGATTTACTCAGTCATAGGCTGAAATGGGAGTAGCAGTATTAGGAAGATAAAATTTAAAGAGGATTTTTGATGCCTGCCCTGATCCACGAACCGTGAGATCTAGTAGGCTATAAAGGCACCACCCTTCCTAGTCCCCACTTGTATGTATGAAGGAAGGGAGAAAGTTGAATAGCCTAATATCAAATATAGCCAAGGTAGACGAGGGAGTTATGGAACGGAAACCTCCCAGCCTTATTCTCAATTCTTTCAGCAGCTTAGTGAGAAACAAGTAGGCATTTTAGCTCTGTCTGAGTTCTTCCCTTCGTTCAAGCTCTCTAAGTCTGAAGACGTTCCTAAAAAATACCCGGATTTTATGCAAAACTAAAAAAGGACCAGCTTTTTAGAGGGTGAGGAAAGGCTTTAATGTTCCAAGGAAGCTGGGCCCACAATTATTTCCTTGAGACATGCTTAGGAGCTCAAGTGGCGTAATAATGGGACAAAGATGGCGGGGAGATGGCAGATTTGATATGCAGTGAAGAAAGATTCCTGCCACGTGATTTATAGGAGGGCCAGAGGATTGGAGTTTGGTGAAGCGTAGTATTGTCATAAATGAAAATGAAATTAAATGTTGAAACGATTTATCAAAGTCTCTCTGGCCACACTCCTCTCATGCTTCATTGAGAAGGTGGAGGGAAAGAAGAGGAGGAGGAGGATGCGGCTATGTGTAATAAGCTCCTTTACTTCCTTCCTTCCCATCTTAGGAGATAGGTGGAGAAAGGCAAGAGAAATGGATTTGGGAGGGCTCATATCGATCTTCTTCCACTTTCATCTCATCAAATTAGCAATAGTTTCGCGTTTTCTCTACTCCAATGGCTCGGAAGCCGGGAATTTCAATAAGGAAACTGAGAATTGGATCTCGAATCCAGCCTAGTTCATATATGTGAATTGAAGAGTGGATATGTTGAAGGGTAGGAGCGTAGGAGGTCAAGGGGGTTGATGACTTGGCAAGGATGAGCTGGGAATCATGAATTCCTGCTGCGACATAGCAACTGGCAGACAGAGGAACATGTCCCACGGTTGTGTTATTGCCACATTCCTTTGTGACTTGAAGAGAAAGTCAGGTTCGGAGTCATTTTGTTAATATTGGAACAATTGGAAGGCAATCCCTTGGATTGGAGCAATGGATATTACAGTTCTGCTTTCCCGAGTCTCTCCCATTAGAACAGAAGGTGACTTTGATTCTTTAGTGGTAGGGGAGAAAGCTGAACTGTGGGTAAGATGTATGGAAGAAAGCTACATATATTGTTGCGGCGGGAGAAAGTTAACTGGAGAAATTGCCAAAGTGGGAGAGCTTTTACTTTACTTTGTTACTTAAATGTAAGTAAGGGAGTTGAAATGATAAAGACTATGGAGGGGAAAGGTATACGCTTATTGCCACTGGAGAAAGTTAACAGGGGGGGGGGAACGCGGTTGCAGAATCTTGACTGCGGTAGCTAGCTCTGTAACTAGTGGAGAAATTACAAGTTTGCTATTATGCTGCGGCTGGACTAAGATGGAGAAAGTAAAAGTTGGGCTTGCATGGGGGATAAGGTTATTTCCAGCAAGCGATAGGGACGATGGAGAAGCATACTAATGAAACTGCGCCGCCTCTTCCCTTACTAGATTTATATAGCTTGTGAGCTTGTGTATCCAATAATAGGGCAATTGCCAAGCATGTATCTCGTCTGGTGAACTGGGGCGATGCTCATTTAAAAGAGATTCCGGGAGGGAATGGGATATGAAGAGTTAAAAAAGGGACAAGTAGAAGAGTAGAGTGTGGCCTTGGTGAAAGTGAGGGGCTGTGCATGTCTGCGGGGCTGGAAGGATATGTGACGGTGGGAGAGAAGGAGAGGAAGAGAGAGAAGAGGAAGGAAAGACGAGGGTGTATGTTGCGGGGAAAGTAGTTAATAGGGGATAAGATGAAATGTGTGTGATTGAAATACGTAATGATGTGGTTTGGAGGAGGGTGTGGGTGTTGGAGTGAGGAGGGCTGGGAAGAAGTTGATCAAGGAGATGATGATAAGATGGTTTTTCTTTCTCTTCCTTTATGTATAGGTTGAAGAGTATTTTGTGCCGAAAAGTATGGTGACGGAATTTTCACCGCAACCCAATATCGTGGAAATGGCAACGGGTGGTTTCCCAAGTCGTCGCTCCTCTGCCACACTTCCAAGATCCAGCAGACCCAAGACAGTCACCTTCGAAGATGAGAAACTGAGCAAAGAAGCGCCACCGGATGTCTTCATGTGAACTCCCGAAAGTAATACGGACTAAATACAAAAAGGAGCGAGCTCTCTTGATATAACACATTCGGAATAATAGATTTAAGCTAGTTTACTTACATTGTTACTACACTACTATGTCTACCACTACCACCTACCCTCATATATGTCTTTACATCTTTTACTTTACAAAAGAAAGCACAAGGGAATTAAACTTTTCCCTATTTTCTCCCTCACTCCCTCCAAACTCACTTTCTTTCACTCTCTTTCTTCTCTTCCAACTTTAGGCTCTTCATTGCATTTGGAAGAAAATTTCTAGCTTTTACCGCCACGCCACCAGAAAAAGAAACCTACAAAAAGCTTTACTTCTTTCCCGCATAGTTCCATAGTTCCATCCCAGTAGCATCGCATCCATATCTATTCCGTCCAAACTGTGGTGATAGCAAGGAAGACTTTTGTGCGGAGAAAATAACATATTCTTCTTGTCTAATACTTTTACGGACAAAATACCTTTTCCTGTCCTGAATCATGAGCCAATAGAGCAGAAACAAGACGACAGTGGATAAATAAGAGCCTACAAATCCCGTCCGATCCTCTCTCTTTCCTACCGCTTTCTTCCCCTCTACTTACTTTACACTTTCATCAGTCCTATACTTTCTCCCACCCTCACCATACTCTCAGCCCAAATCCTATTTTCTCCATCACGCTCCTTTCTACTTCACTCCGTGTCTGTTCCGAATCTTAAATTTTGATTGCATGTTTTTTAGAATCCATATAACTAAGGAAACGTAAACCATGCTTTATTCTTCTCATCCCTTCATAAACACATTACTTCTAGCTTGTAGCTTGCTGCTGCCGCGGGTAATGAGCTGACTCGTTCATGCATGCGGTTTTTTTCCTTGTACAGCGAATGGAGAAAGTGGAGAAAGTATGGGTGGTTGGTCAGAAGAAGAGTTGGATAGGTGAGACGGAATGTAAAAAGATGACTTTGACAGCGATGCAAGCTGAAGGATGGGTAAAAGAAAAATTCGCCTTTCTCGCTCAGTTATGATAACTTGTACTCCCTCATGTAAGTACAAGTTGTGGTGGAATAAGGTTACAATCATCATACACACGTCTCTAGTTTCACTAGGATGGGGTAAAGCAAAGAGGAGAACATCCCTCAAGGAGTACAGCAATGTTTTCTGGCTGGACTTTGACAAGGAGATGATGATGGAAGAGGGGAAAAAATAGTCAACAAGCAAGAAGATCCACTGAGAAGAGCTTTCACCAGGCTGAGAAATGGTCACTAAAACATATAGGGTCCGGTTCCTATTCCTGGGAGAGAATGGAGTGGGTGAGTTGACATGGTTCAGTTACCCTTTAGCAGAACACTCCAGTTCCAGTTGTGAGCACATGTTCCCAGTTCTTCTCATCCCTTACGAGCTTTGTTCTCAGAGGGGTAAGAGTGAAAGATTGGATAAGAACTAGTAAAAGTTTTATTGGGGAAAGTGTGGAGTGCGGCAGTCTTTTACACAATTCTTCCACTAGAGCATCCATCCAACAACTGGTGACTGCTTGACAGAAAAATACTATTATCAGCCCTTCCACCAGGCCAGTGCACGCACAGCCGACTTTCACCCAGCACGGGTAGATGATAGAGAGTAGGAGAGTCGGGCCGATACTCCAGGCCGGGGCTTCTTTTGCAACCCGACATTCCTCGAGGGCTAACAAAGAGAGCTAACTTTGCTTTCTTCTTCCATTTCCATCTCTACTCTTTAAATTTCCCGTCTCTCTGACTCTCTGTACTCTGGAATAGAGTGAAAGTATTGTTATTACATTTTTTCTTCGAGTCTGAATCATGCTCGCTCAATAGAATTCCTTCCAGCTCTCCGCCTTTCGTAATAGTTCAAGACTGTGGAAGAATCCCATGTTGTGAAAATATAATGCAAGGCTGTCTGCAAGAAACGTTGACATGCTTTCTCTCTTTTCTCCTCATTCTCTCTCATCATTTCCCCACTTGGGATATACTTTGATGAGATTTTTTACCAAAACTCTCAGCCATGGAACTTACCCCCACTCTTCAGTCCCGCTGTCCACAGGAAATGGACGATCATCTCCCATTGTGATTCTAAGAATCTCTTTTGGATGGATGAATAACAGCAGGAGTATGAATGGTTTGTTGGTTGGAGAAGTTGGAGAAGTTGGAGAAGTTGGCTGGCCGGGTGGGAAATGACTGAGTGAATTGGTGATGGAAGTAAAGAAATCCGTTTTATGCATATACAAAAGATACTTTGAATCGAAAAGCTTCAAAAGGTTTTCAGGTTTCTTATATCCTCCATGTAAAAGCACGTGCATTCGGAAGGAGTTAATGCTCAGATAGAAGGTAAGGTTACTGGGAGTGGTTTAAGAGGAAAACTAGAGTCTTTTGCAGCCTTTAGCAGATCCTGGGTGAAGCCAGCCAGGTGGAAGGAAGGACGAAAGGCTAAGTTGTTGGTTTCTTCTGGGATCACGCATTTCCCGTGTCAAGGAATGAGAAATTCCTCAGGAAAGCTCTCTAATGGAGGAACACGGGAAGACAGGAAAGTGTGTGTTCTTCTCCCTCATTGGGGAAAGCCCGTGTCTTGGAGAATAAGGAGGATAAGACTCGGAAGAAGTAAGGAAGGAGGATGTACAAGAGCTTCTATGCATGTAGAGCTTTGGAAGCCACGTTTAGTCCAACTTGGCTGCTGCTAGCTACAAGCAAGCATAATCAGCAAAGTGTAGCGGCTTATGAATAGGAAGAGTCAGACACTATTCAGGCTTTCCAAGGGATAGATGAAAGAAAGTTTTCCCAGTTACCAACTGCTACAAGCCTGAGAAGGAATAGGAAGAAGCCTTGTACTACTGTTCTTCTCCCATGGTTTTCTCCGCCCATTCAATACTGCTGCATGTATGAAAAAATTCAAAGGAAAAGAAGAAATTTTCAACATTATCATCATGTGTTTGAGCATATGCGGAGAATATCGGCAGGCTTGTGAATGAGTAGCGGCCAAGTCCAGGAATGGAAGATTTAAAATTTCCCAGTCCTCCCAGAAAGTGTCAGTATCCGTCCAAGTTTAAGAGTCAAAGGATCGTGGAATCCACACCATTCCCGAGAATTCTCCTATATGAGCTTCCAAAGGTAAAAAAATCTTTAGAAACATGTTTGAGAAGACAGGGAGGTAGGGCTTGAGCTGAGAGGCAGGGTACAAGGAAAGTGGCGAGGTCGACAAGACAGTGAGGTGGGAGGAGGGGAATATTATGGGAAAAGTATTTGTGGTGGGAGACAAAGTTATTTCTTGCATGTTCGAAAGAAGAAGAGAGCTGAGGGAGATGAAGAATAATTCTTCATTTTTCCACTTTTTTACCCTGCCCTCTCTTCTCCCTCCTTACACTCTCTTCCGTTTTTCAAAGGCGGGATAAAGGAGGAGGCGGAGGAGGCGGAGGAGGATGGTGGATAAGAATATAAGGTATTCATTTCCCTGGGTTGGCGGGCTCTCCGACGTCCCTGTCCTATTCCACGTCGGACTGAGACGCTGGTGGAAAAATATATGGAAAGTTTGCGTATTGTGTGAGACACTTTGACTTGAAATAGTAATGGAAGACTGCAGGAGGAAAATATCGAATGAAAGCCAAGGAGAATACTGTTATCCTGGAGTGCGAAATGTATATATCCTTTCATATCGGAACCGAATTTCGGGATGAGAGTATGTATAAATCCGGAGAAAGCTTTTTTACGCAAAAAATCCTTGGATAAGAAAACTGCGGGAGAAAGACGGGCTTGAAGCTGTCTAAGAAACTAAATAGCTGCCTTGTACTATGTATAGCTGTGTCGCTGTGTGAGCGATGCGGATAAGGTGAGAATACATAAGTCTTATGCCCCGTTTGCATTCATCCCGCTTAGACTACCCATATTCATCCGAGCACGGAGTGGGACGGATCAGTGGTGTTGCTACTACCGGCTACACCGGTCATGGCTATGCAGCTCCCTCTATCCGGTCTACTGCATTTACGTTTCTCAACTGTCGTGGGGCATTCATGGGGCCAGCGGGTCGCTACCCCTGTAGCTCTCCGACTTAATGGCAAAGACAGAAGAATGTTAGTTTGACTCCAAGGAGAAAAGGGAGAGGGTTATTTTGCATACACAGGAGGAGCTTGATGATTCCAAGTTGAAAAGATCGGGGCGGGAGGGAAGGAGTGATGGTTTGAGTGAGTGTGTGGTTTGTAATGAATTCTTCTTCCGCAATGTGTTTCGGAAGGAGTAAAAGCCGAGGCCAGAGAAAGCTTTCGTGGACTCTTTCCCTCTCTCTCTCTCTCCTATCGAGTAGAATGATCATTATTCATACGTGGATCTCATTTGTGTTCTTCATTTGGAGGGAGTGGGTGACAATAATGTCTAAGTTAATGTATGCGGATGAAAAATGAGTCTTTCCTCCGTATGGATTTTCGAGGACACAAAGTCCTGTCGGAGAAGAACATTAAACTGGATGCCAGTTGGTTGTGAATGAATGATGTGGAGACGTGTGAGCCTCCGACCAAACACTTTCCGGACTAAACAAGCTTAAGCTTTTGCAAAAGAGCCGCAAATATTTTACCCTTCCCCCTCCTCCGCCGCTTCCTCTCCCCAAAATAGTAGCATTGATGGAGTTGCTCTTTAAGAACTCTATCCATTCCTTAAGATTAACCCTCCGGATTTAGCAAAATCCTCAACGCTAGCCTTTGTGAGTGTACATGATTTAGAATTTTTACCGGAAGAGACCCAAATACCAGGGTGGAAATATGGGGGCCAGAACGGAAACGTAACATTTTATATTCATGCATAAGCTCTGCCAGAACCACGACCCAGGGGTTTCTCCATTGCAAAAGTATGATTTTTGGCGCGGGTATATATATATTCGATTATGTATCATCCTTCTTTTAGATCTTGTAACTGCAGTCCGTCGGATTTATAATAGCAATCCTTTCGCTTCAACTATGGTTCAAACATTAGAATCCCATATAATAGTTGAAGGCTATATCCAGCATGACTTCTGGGTTGGGTGGCATGATGGAACTTGGAGCTGTGGCCTATGGTAACTATGCTTTCATATAGGGTACTATAATAAGAGTTGGCGGGGGAGGGTTGAGTGGGGAACTGGAACTAGCCGGAGAAAAGTATATACTTTCACTTGGTTAGTGCGTAGGATTTTCCGCCACTTTTTCCGCGTCCCTCTCCTCTGATAACTGATGGGGCCAAAATGGGAGATTAAATAATTCAACAATAAGTTTTTGCGTTGCCCAGGACTCGGGGAATGCAGTGAATCATTTTTTATAGGACGTAGGGAGAGCGACTTGATTGTTCCGGAGCGGAAAAACTCCCAGAGATACTGTATGGGCTGGCCTGAAACCAGAACGGGTCCAAGAAATCTGTATTCCTTCAAGCGGAATCATTTGATGAGCCACCCTGAATAGATCCTTGGGTGGTGGTTGAATGGGGAGAGGAGGTCGGATATACATAGTTAGATGGCCTTCATACTGTATAATTTTGTCCATTTCCAAAGCCTCTAGCATTATTGTCCAGCCTGGGGCGCAGTTTCTCAGCGCTGTTTCCGGAGTCTTTCACTTGCTAACCAAGAGAAATAAACCCTAGGACAGGAGGACCGATGATATCAACAAGGATGGGAAAGAATACAATTCCCGCAGCTTATGTATACGGTATTGTTATTATGTGCTATGGGAGGATTTGAATTCCCTTGCAAATTGTATTCTGTTTTCCCAGATTATTATTTCCCTTGGAATCTCTCTATTCTTTGCCAAGCAATTGTCACATGTACTTGTTCCACGTCCGGGAAAACAAGCATAGGCATGCTCCTCCATGTGTATGAAGAGAGAGAGTCATAACAAACGCATTTAATAATAGTTTCCAATTCATTCAAAATACCCTTTTGTAAGAACATAACTACGTGATTTGAGGACATGAATCATTGAGGACGGGGAAAGCTATCACTGGAGAGGAAATGCTGCTGGAAGCGAGAAAAAGCTAGAAACAAACAAGGCGGGTTCGCGCTTGTACGTGAGTCTTTTGGCATCGATGTAATGGAACAGTATACAAGACACTGGTTGGTAAAATCTCACGTACACTATATGTATATTCAGTGCTGGAGTAGAAGAGTAATGGGGAAAGGGAAAAGAGAGGGAACTGACTCAAGAAAGACATGGACCCGCGTATTCCCGTACTGCGTTCAGGGATGCTTCACATTTATAATTAAAAGGTAGGTTGAACTGAAAGGATCGGAACTTGTTTCAAAACCAAGATGAGGGAGGGAGAAAGGCGGGTGAAAGTAGAAGAGGCAGGAGGTAATATTTAAGGAGGAAGAGACGAAGAAGGAAGGAATGTGGACGTACCGATGGAGAAAGCTATTCTGGGTAGCAGAGGGAGAAGAAGATGGATTTAGAAATACCAGGGAGGAATCTGTCGCTGAGATTTTGATTGTCAAGAGGATACTACTGCTATTGACGCGCCCCCTTATGAAAAATACAAACAAAGGAAAGTTGGTTGGTAAACATGAGTGTTTGAAACTTGCTCTGTCTCTCTAAATAAATGATCCTGCTGATTGGAAGGAAGGAATCCGTCTTGGATATTATCTAAGAAGAAAGCTAAACCAAAATACGGAACAAGATTGAAAACAAGAGAAGGATAGAAAAAAGGCCAATATCTGCTGCTAGTTAGTCCCAACTATTTTTCTGTTCTGGGAAATTCGGCGTACTGGAAAATTAGCGAGCTACAGTCTATTGTTTCTTTTGGGAAACTTTCTCCGAAGAAATATATTTTCTACAAGTCGCTCGCTCTGCCCTCTATTCTACCTCTGCTCAGCAGTATTATGATCTAGAACAAAATTTGCTCTTTGTTTCTTTATTCGGCTTCTTCGATGACTTGGTACTCAGTACTCGATAGGGGAAAGTAGTAGGGAATCCCAAGGTTTTTTTTATAAAATTTGCTCGTGGCTTTTGGTTGGATTTCCGGGGAAAAACCTTGAGAGTTTCATCTATGCCGCCTCGACTCTGGATTTTGGGCTTCCGTTTCTTTGTTTCTTGTTTCTTCCATCTCTCTCTCTGGCATGAGTTTTTCCAGGAACATGATGGCATACAGTGTTTTTGTTTTTATGGGGTGCGCAAAATTCAGTGGAGTGAGATTGAGTTGGAAGCAAAGATTCTGTGGATTGGAGGAGCGTGAGTGGCTCTTGTTCTCACGTTCGTATCTTTGTCAGAGGTTCTCGGGTTTCCCTTGGTTTTTGAAAATGTTTCTTCTTCTCTCATGTTTATCTTGCTTCTTTCACATTTTTCTCCGTACCCTTTGGAGGAGAAGGTGCAGATTCCGAATCTAGCCTCTCTTGCTCCATCATCCCAGATAGAGTTTAAGAGAGAAGAGCGGAAATGTGATACGTATTGCAAAACTTACGACTTGAGATTTTGGATCTAGGATCATGATGATGATGGCTAAAAGTAAGCGGATTCTTTTTCCTTTTTCCAAACCCTATTCCTGCCACTTTTCCCAGCCATCTCTCCGCTTCTTCTTCCCTCTTCATATTGCTCTTCCCATAGTCTTCCGTGAAGGAATTATGGGAGTAGGGTTATCTGTGAGCCGCATTTACAATCCCTATCTTGAAATCTAGAATCGCCCAGGTCGCTCAGGCTATGTGCACTGGCTCAGGGTGTAGAATAACATATGAGTGGTGGAGATAATGTTTGGGATGGGGGAGAAAATATAGGAGTGAAGAAGAGATTGCTGCAGTTAGGCAGACAGAGGAAGAGATTTCGGGTCGGGACGTTGAGCCTTGAGCCAGAGATTAACGGGTGAAAATACATCCACGCAGCAAGTGGGATGAACCCGGATTGAGTTACAGGACGGGAATAATACAATAGTAATGTAGTAGCTAATTCCTCCTTTATTTTTTACCCAGCTTTAAGGATGTACACAACATTATCATTATTTAGGCAGGCCATCATCATGATGAGCGGAGGAGGAGGAACGTATCAAAGAAAGATGAGAAAAGAAGCCAATAAGTAAATGTAATACTACGGATAGACAGAGAGGAGAGTAAATAGGGATGCGAGTGGTGGAAAATCTCTTCTTCTTCTTCTTCTCATTCTTCTTAAGCTGTAGTAGAGATTAGATACTTGAGAGAAAAAATCCAGAGTGACTCTCTCGTGAGTGGGGTGGAGATAAAAAGCCGAGGATTAAGCCAAGAATGCATTGTGTCCTGGGATTCTTCTGTGTACAGAGTAACTAATGCCCGGATTCCCGCAACATAATGTCTTAGCCGGGCCAACTAATTCACTTCTAATAAAGATAATCCTTGGAATCAATACAAGTGGAGATGACACGGGGAGGGCGGAGGGTAGACAAGTAGATTTGGTCCATATTTTGATTCAATTTCCCTCTCCTGCAGATTATTTAGAATCCATAGTTACGGGCTCCCAGTTACGGCTTTCCAGGCCATAGTTCCAACGCAATCTGGCCTGATCCCGAAGGAGGGATTTTTCTCACTCACACACAGACAGTCTTCTCTTTTCCCGTTTGGATTAACCCCGGAGAGAAAATTGTATTCATTTTCTACGCCGAAATGATTTTTGGCCATGGAATCTTTTCTACTTCTCACCTCCTTTCTTGAGGCAGACTTTTAACTTTCTCCCTCGATCTTCTGCAAGCTGAAATCCTGGTAGAGATGTTGCTATTTTCTCTGTAGCCCCCTCTTTCTCCCGCTTCCTTTCCCTGCTCTTCTGGGAGTGAGAGCCACTAAATTTCCGTCCTCCCTCCCTCCCTCCTGCCTGGCACGCCATGCAGATTTTGTTTGGTGCCGCTGGCTGAGTTTCCGCTTCCTACAATAAACTCCTCCCGCCCAACTCCGCAACAGAGGAGAGGAGATACGGAGAAGGGAGGGCTATTGTACTTACAGGGTGGCATTGGCATGGAAATGGCAAGCGGAGAAAGCGGGTGAAAGGCGTAAAGATCGCTTCCTACTTGCTCTCATATATCCCGCATCATCATCATCGTCATCCGTACTTGTTCTCGCTTCTAGCAGTCTCAACTCGCTCTTTCCACCCAAGTCGGCCCTGTCAAACATGTTATTTTCTCTCAAAGAGGATCTAGGGGCGGAGAACTTGACTTTTGGTATTGTTAAACATACACATCGGACGTCTCGTTTAAAAAACCTTTTTTCCCGAAAATCTCCTCATATAGTAGTTTCTTTCGTGCCGCCCCTATAAGTTTTATGCAAGAATTCACCTATGCTCTCTCCACTTTCTCCGCCTCCTCTGAGCCCCTATGTGCTCCCAATTGGAAGAGACAAAGGAGAAAGTAAATGAGGAAATTACATAGGAATGAGATTTGCAAAGCTGTTTAAATACCTTGTGAAACGTCAGAGAGAAATTAGAGATAGGAGCCGTCGTTTGATCTTTGGGATTACGCGTCCTACCAGTGAAAGAGTCCGGATTGTGTGTCTAGATCCAGTAAAAGCCAGAGGTGAAAGAACATACAGCTGAACCTGAACCAGCACCCTGATAATATTCTACAGAACATGGAGGAACAATGTATTCAACGAAATTATGCATTCACCAGCCGGAGGACTTGGTTTGTTTGCTAGTATTCAGAGCGGAGGAGTGTAACGAATTTCAAAGGCTGTCGTCATTATGAAGTGACACATGACGCCCCAGCTATGGAAGACTATAATAGAATATAGTGTCTAATAAGCCGTTGAAGGCTTCTATGAAATTCCTCCCGGGTATTAACCTTCTTTTACCCATCACATCCCACCCAAGCAACCCGTCTTGCTTGCTTTTCCTAAGCGCGCTCGTTCTCTTTGCTGGGCGCAACAACTTGCTTCCCACATACATGTTATCCGTGGGGTGAATGAGGAGTTTAAGACGAAATGTCAAATGGGATGTGAGGAGATGTAAAGGCGCCTC
This sequence comes from Sminthurides aquaticus, assembly GCA_906901655.1. NCBI lineage: Eukaryota > Metazoa > Arthropoda > Collembola > Symphypleona > Sminthurididae > Sminthurides > Sminthurides aquaticus. The sequence continues at coordinate 5,473,379 of CAJQTT010000001.1, forward strand.
GGCTATACATGTACGAGAAATTATTCCAGGGAGCCATCACATCTCCCTTCAACTGGAAAACCAGTCCCCTGGAATACAACAAGTTGGTTCTTAAAAGTCAGTTACTCTTATTCATAGGCTTGCTTGCATTCCCACATGGATTCATACCGAGTTTTTCCAGCCTGTCCCCACTGTTATTTTTTATCCACTTTTTATCCGCCAGTAATCCTTGGTTCAAGGTTCAAGCTTCTTGAGACAGTGGAGATGAGACAGGATAATGGTAAAGAATCCGTAAATAGGAAAACTTAAGTTCCGTTGTAAGATAATAGAAAAGTTGTATAATAAATTGGCAACTTTTGATTCTATTCATTTCTCAGTCCTTCCTTCTTTCTTCCATCCTTGCTTTCACCGCCTTCCTTTCTCTGTCCAGTATTTCTCCTTGTTAAACTTGTTAACCTTTTGAAATCCGCCAACTCCGTCCAACCCTTTCTTGTCGCTCTGGCATCTCTATTATCCTACCGCACACTCTGCCCTATAGCCAGGAGCCATTAACTAATGGCCAGGAGGAGCAGTTGGAAAGGTGGAGAAAGTAGACAGTACGGGGTGGACTTGAGGTTGGGAAGAGTGCGCTTGAGGACACGCCAATGTTCCCACACATTCAATTATATCCTGGATTATAGAGATAGGGAGAGGCAATTATGGCATGATTCCTTTCATCCCTTCTTCTCTCGTCACCGGGAATGGACAAGTTCGGGATACGTATAGAGGAGAAGGGGGATTTAAACTTTGCCAATTGCTTATCGCATAAAATCCAATTCTTACTCAGCGCAAGTAAGGCGGACGGAGTGGAGGAGGAAGACGAAGAATAATAAGCGGGAGCAGCTGATAACTCCTTTTTCCTGAGTAACTAAGAAGGGCGCCGTGGATTTGAAGACGAAGAAGAGGACAGAGAGAGGATTGCATTTGTTCACAAAGCTTATATATGTATGTAGGCAGGGAACGTTTCTTGTTGGGAAAATAAGAAGGACCGCAGGAAAAGTTGACTCAATTCCATGGGAGATGAAGTAGTGTGTGTGGGTAAAAAGGAGAATGCTGTCTTACCCGCTTCACTCCTCATTTCTACACAACTTTTGTTTCAACCGACTTTCAAACATTACTTCTTTACGCTAGATGAGCAGCCCGGGAAGTAGGACAACCGAAACAGAACCACACACATACAACAAGGAGGGAAAGAGCTATAGGTTAGGCGATAGAAATGATACGCAGAGCATCATATGGACGACATCTTAACATAGCGGTACATGTTCTAAACGAAATTGTATAGAGTGTGTCTAAAATTGACCGCCGCCGCCGGAGATGCAAGAGATTCCTTAATAAACCTAAAGAGACAGAGGAAAGAGGAGTAGAGGATCGAGTCAAATGAGCGGTGATGGGGTCGGAATGAGCCAGAGAGCTTTAGCCCGGATTTTAGCATTCTAAACCAAGTTGCGAAAAAGTTGCTAAGAGAGAAAGGGGGGAATATAGTATGTGAGTGAGGTGGAGGTGAGTGAGTGTAGACTGCAGATTCTATGCACGCTATATTTCCATTTTAAGCTTTTAATTATATCCGCACTAAAATCTTTCAATTTAAGCCCACATATTTCTATTTATGTGATCTCTCGCCCTCCCCTTTAATGCCCCAACTAATTAGAGGTTAAGTGCCCGGAGATTTGGAAAGAGCCACTAAAATTTCATTCAATCCCACCTGATAGGTTAAAGCCATAAATTGAATAATTTATATCCACCCAATCCGGTAAACAACACTCTTAATGGACTCTCAGCCCAGCTTCTCTTTTCAAACCCGAGCTAACCTCCCAAACGCTCCCGCAACACTACTTTCACTCTCCATCCTTTTCCTTGTAGCCTTTTAAACTGTATAACTGTGAGCTTCATCTATTCAACATACAATATCTCTTTAATGCCGGGTAACTTGCTCTCACATTAAACCAAAAGCTAGCGTAGAATCCTGTGGAAATTCCCAGTCCTTCGTTTGTATTACCCCTCCTCCTCTACTACTTTTCGTCAGGACAAGCTATTAAGCTGCTCTCCTTGATTCCCAAGGAAATTTAAAGAAACCCTGTTGTTTTAATTTTCCTATAAAATGGTAATTAATATGCTTCTCAAAAGGAGCTGATTTCCGGCTAGCTTGCCTTCTCTTTACTCCTCTGCTGGATCTTGCTGCTCGAATTATTATCTTAAATCCATATCTTGTTTTATTGTTTAATTATCAATGCCAAACCAGAGTACCAAAGTGGACGAACAATCTCTATATTTTCCAATCCAGTTGTCTCATTCTTGGGGAATGGGGGAAATGGGAGTGAAATTGAATGATTTTATGGAAGATGGAGAAGAATAGAGTCCAACATTGTACGTTACATAAGCTTGAGCGGTAATCAAAGGAGGGGTGGAGTGGAGCAGACCTAGGCTTTTTCCGTAAACGCCCCAATTAACAAGACGGCTGCTATAAGCTCAATGGATTGAATAATTATATTCACTATCCAGGCTATTATATATCATTAAAATTGATTTATCCCTGGAAGATAATAGAAAGGAAATACGGCGCTTTCCGCTCGTACAAGACGCACCAAGAAGTAATAATAATTAACTTGGAAATCCTCACTAACCGTTTTACTAGATTACTTTATCTTCATTAGGTGGATTATATTTATACATGTATATGTATACTTATGTCGGAAATGAAACATGGCTCTTTTGCTTGTTCTATAAGCTCTGGCTTATCATAATTCTCTTCATCTACATAAATATTAATCAACTTGTACACTTAATAATCTAGAAAATATCATAAACATTTTACCAAAATATAACACCGTGTTACAGCACAGCATAGAATCATCACATAGCTTCAATTTTTCTCATCTTGAGTTTTCGGGGATTACTACACATTGCTTGTTTTTGTTTATTTTTTCTCTCCATCTTTTTACAACTCAGGGAATGTACGCATAATTTTTCAATGCGGAAAGCAGTGACACTTGTAATTCTTTTACTTCAGGCCAACTAACCTGTTTCTGTTCTGTAGGCTTCTTGGCTGTCCCCCCCCTGACTCTGAGTTACCGGGCATAGTAGTAGAGATTTGTTGAGAAATATTTATGAGATGCAGGGAGGGAGTTGAATACATAGGAGAGAAGGAATTTTAAGATTTATTCACTTAAATCTCCTACACAGTTGCAGGAGGGAGGGAGACATGTGGAAAAAAACAAGAACACGTGGTCACGACCTCTGGGTTTATTACTCGGAGGAAGATTTCACACTTGAAGTCAAAGGTTGTGCGGGTTGGTTGGGAGAAGAAAAGTCCGAAATTTGAGGAGGAGGAGCGATGGGGTGGTTAGAGAAAGATAGCGGATGCGGTTGATGGGATTGGGGGGGATGTTTAAGAGGAACAAATACCAGGTTTCCACCAGGTCGTGGCCAATCTAAGCGCTATTGCTCCTTCCCGCTTTACCTGAAGCATGATGGTTTGGTCTAGGAAAAGAATTTCCGGGCAATTAATTTCTTCTTTGTAGCTTATAATTTGAGACTTACGGAATAATTCTATTATTAGCTGGGTAATTTAAGAATTAACAATATGACTACCGTATAACCTCTCCTGACTATTGTCGTTCCGGGTGATAATAAAAGCGGTACATGTGTCCTTTTAGAAACCCTCATGTAGTTGTTGGTATTATATAATATGGGGATGAATCCAAGGATTGACTTGTAATAGCTTAAGGGGGAGGGATAAATCCTTTATCTACATGAAGATTTACGTATCAGATTACAAGACTTTCTCCTTTCTCTCGTAGACTATGCTATGCATGCACAGCGTGTGTACATGATCGACTTCTGGAAACGTTTATTTTCAGGCGGGCTTGGCAATGCATTGTTTTGGTGTTCTGGTGATAGTGGAAATAATCTAAATTACCGTGATTCACATGGGAAATAAGGATGAATTATTCATTATAATTGGCAAAGGGAAAACAATGATCTCAGGTTAATAAGTTATAGGCTTAAAACAGATTTTAAAAGGTAAATAAATTAGCCAAAGAGTTGTAAATTGTTTGAAGAAGAAAGTCTTGCCTAAAACTTGTGTAGCTTTATAAGCTTGAAACATGTAGGGATGTGGCGGGGGCGGGAGGGAGTGGAGAAATTTCACTATTTGAAATACTGCAAAGATTAAAAGTAATTCCGAGTTAAGACAAGTAATTTATACACTGCCATGTTTCCTTGTGTTTCCAGGTTTTGGTCCTTTCTCTCTGTTCGTTCTTCTTGAGCAGCATAAACGCTGTATCTTCATTACCTTATATACCTATAGGAACGAGAAGGCAGATTTATAGTATATATAGTAATGCAGTTTTTAAATCCATAAACTTATAGCCGCAGCCTTAATCCCTTGGACTTTGAGAATAAAGAAGAAGATTTTATAGGAGAAGAAAAGGAGGAATTTCCATTAATCAGCTGGGAGAAGGTTATTGGAGCATTCAAGTGGAAGTAATTGTATTTGGAGATGCTATTATAAGCGGGCAATCCAGGCCATGATGAAACTTTGTTGAGATTAATATGCACATGGAGTTTGGCTGGGTAGTTACTAGGGAGAAAGTCAGGGCGGAGAATGAGGTCCGACATGTGCTAGGAGGGATTTAGCGAGAGAGTAATTTGGGTGTTACATATTTTATTGCATGGCAAAATGAATGAATCCACCGGGTTGTGGATAGAAGGAATGTCTTCACGATTCATTATCCTTAAGTGTGTACGCACAAATCTCTCATAGTTATTTTAGTTCTCCTGTAAATATTTCCTTCCCCCACCCACCTCAAACCTCTGTGGGAGAAACGGGCAAACGGGCTGTGAGTTTCTCCGGATTGCAGCCATAGATAGATTTACACCGAAAGAACAAGCACTTTTCTCTTCTTTACCCCATCTTTCTTCCCCGTCTCCCTCTCCTCTCATGCTCAGCCATATTCGCATAATTTATGCTCAAAATAGCGGTTGGTTGTACAATACGTCACTGACGGAGCTGGCTGAGATATATTTGTTGTGTGGTTTGTGTGGCTTTAAACTAAGGCGGTTCGTGCCCAAGGAAGGGATTGAACACGTTCTTGCGTACATCTCTATAGCTTTTAAAACCATGTATTTGCACATCCTCCACCACCGCTGTTCCTACCCGCCGCACTGTACAGGTATGTAGAAGCACCATATGCAGTATACTGCGGAATGGTAAAATAGAAACGGGATAGCTCATTTGAGTTCGGAAAAAATATCCTCCCACCATCCAGATCCCATTGAATAAGTATAGAGAGACAGATGATTGAAAAATCCAACATGCAATACCGTCTCTGCTTCTGACCTCTCTCTTTAGAATATATAAGGACAAATTGGGAAAAACACTCATGTCCTCTCCACCCTACGTACTACGCCCGAAACGACGGATATATCCGTCTATTACGAAAAGTGAATTCTCAGTTATTTTAGAGAAAGACGAAGAGAAAGCTTCTTGGAAACCTTTCCCAATTTCTCCGCCATTCACATGGTTTGCAAGGAAAGACTACCGAGGCTGCACTACGTGCTGCCGTCCTACCCCCTTCCCTCTCCCAGTTATGATTTTTAATGGTACTGGAGTTGAGCCTGTTCCGAGAAAACAAGTACCCATATATTTCTATCCTCGTACAAAGTTTGAACCAAGTATCATTCCCAGTTTCAGCCTATCTACTTATATTTCCATACTTTCTCCACTTTCACCTCCTCCTCCTCGTTCCTATCTCTTGCTTCCCCTACCTCTATCTACCCAAGTCCCAATGTACTAAGCGGATGAATTTGTGAAAAACATGAAAACGCTATCACTACTAAAAGATTTCCTATACATCCTGGAATAAATTCACTTTATTACTGTATTTATAATAGCTCCAGAAATATTCACGGCAGGGACAACCTAAATCATCTCCAATCAAAAGTAATTACCTCTTCCCTCTAGTCTCTCTCTACTCTCAGCCAGCGAGTAGGAATTTGCTTTCAGCAACTTTCACTTCCCACTAAATTCTTTATGAGGGGTGGTGGGCCAGCCTAATGTTATCAAAATTTCAATACATCAACCGCCGTCGGTGATGGGAGGATGTAATTAAATATTCCTTGGAAACATTCCCCGCTCAGCTCACCTTTCACCACACATTTTGAGATGATTTCTGGGACAATATTCTTTGTTTACCTCATGTTCTTCCATTATTGAGTGAATGTAAAGTGAAAATTTTGTACAGTGTACCCGCCGCCTACCCAAGTTCTAAAATTTGTTAGTTTTGCTCGGTGCTTTGCAAAATGAGGAAAACCTCGAGTTACGGTATCACCGAATGGCATAGCAAAGCTTTAGTTCCGGTTTTGGTTCAGTTTGTTAAGTTCAATTTGTCTTTAATGTCCGCCTAGTAAGTATAGAGAATGACAATTAGAAATTCACAGGAATCTATTATAACGGTTTCTAATTTAAATAATATAAATAAAAGAATAGATTCCACCCGCCTCTGGCCTGTGGCATTCTTACAGGAAGAAGGATGATGATGTGGTGGGGTCAGGAAACATGCGAAATGGAAGGGCTTATGTGGGAATGATTGAATGATGCATGATTAGTATCGCCGCCTTTGAAATCCTTATTTAGTTGGGACTGGAAATGTAATTTGCAAGCTGGTGTGGTGGTGTCTGGAGAGAAAGGAATTTGGATAATTCGAGAATTGTGAGAGCGTATGCAGATTATATAGTTGGTGTGGTGTGGTAGTGGCAGTGGTGGTAAGGGAATTAGGTTATAACCAGCAACCGGGTAACTTAGCAAAGGAGGAACATGGAGACTCAGGCGGGAGAGGAAGAAGGGAGAGAGGCGGTTGCGAGAAAGTTAAAATATATTACCATGATATGATATGTGATACGAGGATGGAAGATGAAGAGGTGGAGGAAGAGGATGTTATGTTAGGGTTTGGGGGGCAGGAGGGTCGTTGAGTTCGGAGGTTGTAAGACTGATTTAGAGAGAGAAGCCCAATCATCTGCAGAGTCCACATACAAGTCTTTCTGTATGCCAAGCAAGGGTTTTCTTTTTCCCTCTTCGGTATGTAGGAGGTGAAAGTGATTTATGGTGTATCATTCATAATATAATTTGAATGAGCCCAGAGCAGCTAGTTTTTTATTTTTTGGCTTGGAAAAAATTGAGATGCACAAGAGAGAGAGAGAGAGAGAGAGAGGAGATGAGGGAAGAGGAGGGCTGTACAGAGAAACAACGTGGTTAGTAGTATATAGTATAGCTTGTAATGTGGGATGGGAAGGGTGAAAGAGTGGAGAATGTGATAAAGTGTGTTTGCTTGCTCATGACACGGGAACGCGAGAAGGTTATTTGCTATTCCTCATAAAATAGGAATAAGATGAGACACATAAATTTATACCGTTTCCTGGATTCCTTGGAGAATAAGGGAGATTGGGTGTGGGGGATGTGTTGGTGCTGCTGCAGTGCAAGAATAGGCTGGTGAAAGTTGGTGAAAGTTGAGAGAGAGAGTCATTCTATAAATAAGTCCAAAAGAGGAATGGAAAAATAAGGAATATATAGAAACGAGAAGGACGCTAGTAAATGGTGAATTTTCAATGTACTCAAACATGCCCGATTAAATGCTAGGAGTGGATGGAGTGAAAGTCCAACGTTGGAAGGCGAGTAGCACCCCTGAGAATGGAAACGGCCTCCTTTTTAGCTTCATCAGTTTTTAATATCGCCCTCTATACTGTATTCCTCCGTTCTCAGTTTTTCATTAATAATATTGAATGAGAGAAATAAACTGCAAGTCTTTCTCATCTATTTTTTCTGGTCTTTTTTCTGTAAGGCCGGGAACGCGGCCCGGGAACGCGCTCGCTTCCACTTGTAACTGCTTCTCAAACACCTGGTCAAATACCTTGCAGCCCAGAGTATATATATACTCATTGAGAAAATGAGTTGTTCAAGTTGGGAGGTAATCAGAATCAGAGTCTGAAGGAACTTTCTCCAGCCAACTTCCTCCCCCATTTTAGTTGCATAAAGCAGATGGGCAACTTTCACCGGATTCCTGTAGCTTTTATCCGTACATTTCCACCATGTAACAAAATTTCTGACGTACATAACTCCTACTCGAATCTAAGCGTGCATACACTTATGTTTCTATAAATATGTGATCAACGAATCCTCTCGCCTGTTGAGGACTTGACTCTTAATGGCACTATTGTGCCGGCTTTAGTCGATGCCACTTTCTCCGCATAGTGGCTGGAGAAACTCTTCACTTTTAGGTGCTACAAGTACAGAGGAAGCGGAAGGAAAAAAATAGTGAGAAAGGTATAAATACTACATAAGTGTATGGGCGAATTTAACCCGTTTTTTATCGCCACTTTCATGAAGGGTCAGGGGGGAACGATACAGAGTTTGTGTGAAAGTTGATACGGATTAGAAATACGCCAAATTTTCTCTTTCATTGTTCTCTTCCTATGAAAGAGCTTCATTTCTAGCTTCGCATTGGTTTCATGTGATTATACTGTGTGTATGTATATTACTTTCCGAACTGTGAGAGAAGAGAGGGATGAGTCCTTCTGGAATTCCACGTGCCCATGCTCTAAGCCTCTCAGTCTATTATTTAGTGTGCAAAAGCGAACAAAGGAAGAGAGTATATTCGGATTGCAATTTAGGAGCTTAAATAAACATGGGACAGTGGATGAGAAGGATGGAGAGAGAGAGAAAGCAAGTTAGGAGATATAGGGAAAGTGTATGTAGAAAGAGACGCCGGAGAAAGTATGGACTGTAAAAGAGGTGGAGAAAGCATGTTGGCCACAAACACAATGAAATGAATTTCATATTCCTGGAAGCATTCATCATTGATTAAGGGTTGGATTGAAAGGCGTTGAGCAAATTGAGATTGATGTTACTTCCTTTGGCGGAACGTGAGAAGCTAAAGAAGAATATTTGAAAGCGGCAAGAAATCATGGAAACTACATTAAAAATGGTTGGTTGGAGCTTGAAGGAAGTGAAAGAGGAGGAGGATGAGAATCCGCTAGCTTTTGGAAAGGTGAAATAAAGTTAGCTTCATGAAGCTGTCAAAACGGGTTTCGAGAACATTAATGAAATGCAGTTATTTGAGCAACTCTTGATGTTGTTTCTTGGGCTGGAAAGGCTCTCAAGTATATGTGTGGAGTGTTTGGAGAGTGGAAGAGGCGAAGGGCATGAAATAGAATTTTTCTTTCATCTCAGCTCCTACATGAAAGCAATTGAATTCCAGTTCTTTTTGTATCAAATACATGGCTGAGGAAAAATACGTACTATGAGCTGTGGGATGAGGATAGAAGTAGGAGAATAACCGAGAGAAGATGAGAAAATGGAGAATAAACAAGTTTGCCAACAGCAATCATTCTCCTGTAGTAACTTTCTCCAACATTGCATATCATACATTGACACTGGAAATCCATTGGGTAACAACTATATACTGCTACTGCTGCTATGAATTCAACTTGCCTGCTTAGTAACCTTGATGCACCTACATACTATATCTTATTCTTACCGCAGATTTCTAAGCAAGCCACAACGGAACCACAACCACCTTTTCGGTTCTATCTCAAATATTTCGGGCAATGTTTTGGGATATCCTACAACTAGAGCCACGTAGTGTAGAAACCCTGTAACAGAGCAACAGCACAGAAAGAAATAGAGAGACGAGAGCTTTAGCCTAAAATGGAGAGGATATTACAAGGCTGTATAGTGATTACGTACGGAAGGAAAATGGAAATATTTTACCTCTTGTTTATTCTCTTTCTAGGATAAAGCACTCGTACTGTAGTCTTTGGTTACTACGAGGGGCTTGTTGAATTTTAAAGAGAAAAGATATGTTGCATCCGTGTTGAGTAGAAGCTGGGCTAAGGAAGTTCTTCATGAAAACATACAAGGTTGCTGATTTTTAATCTTTCGTCTTGGGAAGCTGTTAGAGAAAGCGTTTCAGAAAGAAAGTAGAAAGAAGAGGGAGGCAGATATTCGGGTTGTCAGGTACAAGGCTGGATGTGAAGGCCAGGTGAAAGTAACAAGAGATGACGGGGTGAAAGTTGGAGGAGCAAGCTGTGAGCGAGGCAAGTTTAATATAGGGTGTGTGGAAAGAATGAAACTAATGATGCATGTTGAAAGGAATTTCACGTGGAGAATACGAATTGGAATTAAGAGAATTTCGGATGTGTGGGCTCTGATTTAAACTTGATTCTCGACACCAAGGCAGGGGTGGTACAAGTGTTAATTAAAACTTTCCCTTCAAGAGAAAGTTAAGCAGAATAACAATTTCTCTTAGCAGTTCTTTAGCAGTAGCTTGGGTAAGTAATTCTTCTTCCTATTACTTCTTCTGTCGCATCTATTCTTTTCTTAGGGTAAACACAATTTATACTTTGCTTTCAGAGGAATCTTCAATGTAAGATTCGCAGTATTCTTGGAATTACTCCGCTATTCTGTTACAAAACTTCCACACCTATGGTGTAGTCGTGTCTTGAGCAGCAAATAATACAGTAATATAAACTCTCCTTTCCTACTTTGCATTTCCCCAGCTCTCAGTGTGGATGTATTCTCTCTTTGACGCCTCAAGAGGAAAGTGAAAGAAGAAAATGTCAGTAGTCTCACGACCTCTTTCTTCCCTAACCTCCAGAATTTCTGTATATTTTAGTTGAAACTGAAATGAAGAGAAAGTAAGAGAAAGCCAGGAAGAACTCTTGTTCCATTCCCCAATCTAGAATTCTGGCTCTTCCGGGCCTTGACTTACGACTTTCTCTAATATTGAGCCATCAAATTTAATGTATCCTTTCATCTAGTTTACCCACCCGCTTAAACTCCGTACTTATTAACTATAATGAGTTTACGTGCCTCTACAACAGCTGGGCAGGAATGGAAGACAGAAAGGGTCAAATGTATACGATCTCTCCCCTCTTTTATCATCATCCGGTCCTAGTGAAAGCCCAATGTGAGTTGACGTTTAAGGAGCTATTACCCGAACCGAGGAGCAAAATAGATATAGTTGAGGGTTGAGGTGTCATGTGGGCTGTAGGAGGGAGACTATTCCCCGCGAAAAATCAGCTTTCACAAGGCTCTAAATGAGAGATGACAAGGAAGAAGAAGGAGGCGGCTGTGTTTGGCAGAGTGGGGAAGAAGGGAATAACATGGGGGAAGACGGGTGAGAGAGAGTGAGCGGAGAAAAGTTGATTTCCCCGCTTTCTTCCCCCACCCTCCTCGGTGAGCATGGTCTTAAGTGTGCTAGGGAGAAAAGTGAGGAAAATTCGGTCGGAATTCACCACCATCCTCGCCTACCACCCTGCCTCTGTCTGGTGGGCCAGTGTAAGTTTCGCTTCATGCGTGGGAGATCCCGCATATCGATTGGCATCATGGCAGGCCGGCTCTGCACTTTTTCAAGTATTTTTACATTAGTTGTAATTGAAATTGCAGTAATGCTTTCTTTTTGGGTGGGTGATTATTGGACTCCACTCTTTGGTAAACCACCTAAGCCCTGTGATGTTACTAACTCGTCCATTGTTAGAAAGCTGGTCCAAAAGGTAAGCCTAACTTTCACTCTCTGCTTTCACAACCCATCCTCCTTTCTGCAGTCAATGCCCGCATTATTCCCTTATCGTAAAACCTAATACTTACTACTTAATCAAATACATGTGAAGTTTACGGGCATGGAATAAGTTGATCTTTCTAGAAGCTAAAAGCTTTGGGTCAACACAGTCCTGGTTTAATTTTATCATTTTATCCAGTTTGTCCACATATAACTGCGATTGCGCTAAGAAGTTAAACAGAAAGCCTGAAGCTTGCCAAGTTTTCATAACTCCTTTGACTGTTGAACTTAATAAGATTGGTTTATAAGCTAGCTGGAGGGATACAGCATGCGTGAAGTGAAAGTTGAAGTGCATCACCAAGGTAACTTTCTTTTTTTAGAATTGGAACCCCATCTTACATCGATACGGTGTTTCCCTACCTCTAGAATGTCCACTAAACCTATCAAGAGATTTACTTGGTGTTCGCGAATCTCTCAAGAGAACTCGCTCTTCCCATTGGCAGTGCTTGAAGTGTGGTAAGAAATTCTATTTGGAACGACATCTAGATCTTCATATTGAAAGAAGGCACTCTAGTGTTATTAGTAAGGTAAGTAGCTTTCGACAATCCTCAGCTTATCTTTTCAATTATATAACCTAATAAGCTTGGTTCGAATACATCTAATCAGCTTATACCGTCGCGGTTCTTTATCCTTAATCTTAATTCCTGTATTCTTTATCTTCTTTCCGCCGACGAATCCGAATCATACTGAAAAAAACCTTTGAATTCTTCTGTTGAGTCCAGGCAGAAGATTCAGTGTGCTTAGGAGAATTTTGTGACGTTATGAGATGTGATGTTCTCATGTCTGCCTCATTTTTGGATGAAGACTCTAAATCTACGGATATTTCTGTATGGACTCCCACTTCTGGGGGTGGGTCAAAGCAGCAACCACAAACTAAGAAATATAGTCCAGCTTCATTGTTCCTGGAACATCAGAAAACTAAGCCCCCGGAACCGCCTCCTTCTCCAGATTCTCAGGCTGAAGATGCTAAGGATTCTTCAGCACAACCCCCTCAATCATCTAACGCAAATTGTGATGAAGAATATTTTACGCAACTCCGACAAAAGTGTGTAGACCTTGTTTGGGAGTGTCTCCAAGGGCTCATTTCCGTTCTCGACGCCAAAGACTTTAAGGCTCTTCAAAGTGAGTTTCTTAGTGTGTCGAGTGCATTTCTGTTGGTAGTTTGCTGTTGCACCTGATTCCAGCCGTTACGCCTTCCTGAATTGCCAAATTACTTGGAGATTTATGAATTTTGTTAGACTATATTCCTGCTTACTTAAATAATTGTTGTAATGATTCCAGATGAGCTTGAATCCACAAGCTGCTCATACTTGTCTTGCACGCGGTACGGTGACACGTGCTGCGCTGGTCAGTCCCGTGTGCGAGGAAAGTTGAGACCATTTTTTATTGTCTTCGGATCACTTCTCATCTCTCTATGCCTTGCCTTGGCGTACTACTTTGTTTGGATCTATACACAGAGGTTAGTTCAAATTATGATCTTGAGTCCTAAATGAACTTGATTAATCTAACAAATTAAATAATTTTACGTTACAGTTCGGAAGCTCCGCAATTTTATGAAGACGGAAGTGAAAGAATTTATCAAGATATCTCAACTTACCTGCCGGCCACTCAGCCCCTTGTAAATCGGACCACTCATCTTTGAAAATAATTATGAAAGTCTTCTTAAAATCACAATTTCCTCGACTGTATTCCCTCTAACCTGGACATTTTTCGAAACGTGCGAAAAATTGAGCTTTGCAGCAAAAAATGTACTTGATTCGCGTTCCGTATCTATCTATCTAAGCTACGTAAAACATAGGAAACTATAATGTTATCCTTTGATAAGCTGTAGTTTGTGTACATAAAGAAACTCTCGCATGTAATAAGTTCAAAAAGTGTAATTAGAAACGTTCTACATTATAGATTTTACAAGTGCCACAATCTGTGTACGTGTATTTATCGCCGTCTGTAAAAGTTGTCATGTGAGAAGGCAAAATACTGCAAGTTGGTCCTGTCTGGCATTATTGTGTAACTTTCTCCAGTCCCGCGAGGACATCTTAAAATTTAATATATATACATACACTCACGATAGAAAGTAATGCCAGCGCAAAATTTTGTAGCTTCAATTTGTCTCAGTTAGTGGTTTCAAATGAAAAGTAGTACGTAATCCAGCTCTCTAGATAGCGCTCAGAGTACAAGCGAACTAACACTATCTGCTTTCACCGGCTTTCCTTGAATTGTTCACGAGTAGCGCTGTAAATCTGTTACTTCATTAGATAGATGTTTTATTTATTTGAGCATAATTAATACAGCTCCTTCAATCTTTACTTCATTATCTTGAAAATGTATTCATGATTACCAACTAAATGCAACTCAGCTAAATTTCCGTCCCTTAAAGTTTCATGAAATTAGATTTGATATAGCCAACGATACCTCAATTGTAATTTCATTACGGGAAAACTTTAGGGTTACTATTAACTCCCACGGTGCGGTAGTCCAGGCTACTAACATGGACCTACAAGCATTTAACAAGAATTTATTGAACTTGAGAAGGAAAAGTTAGCTGTAAAAAGGATATGTCATTGGTCTGGGTAAAATTATTATAATGTCTTATCACTTCCAGTATTTCTACGAAGTTATATGCTATGGGACTGCAAATATTTATAGTTTTAAAAGATAGTCACAGAGGTATGAATATTAGCTGTAATTAAATGAGAGGTTGAAATTGATAAGGGAAATAACTTATCCATCAACATTTTAAAATTAACTGTCTACAGTTAATTGACACTGTAAACCATCCCTTATGTGCTTTTATCAAGATGGAAAGCAAAGGGAACATGATAGGGTTCGATTCATCCTCCTTTGAGAATCCTTTGAGCCAAACTTTTCATGAACGAGCATGAATAACGATTACATAATCACATGTATTTGAACGTATGTAAACAAATACCTTGGTAATTTAATTTAAGTGGGTACGAAGGAGTAGTTAATGCAAACCTATTTAGGACAATTTATTGAGCATGGAAACAAACAAGCTTAAGTTTCCTTAAATCCGTACATGTATGTACGGTATCAATTTTTTAGGTTCTGCTCAAAGTTGCGCATGAGGATTCTGTATAACTTTATAACTGTTAGTGCAGGATGATTTGTTGTTAATCTGTAATTGTGGAAGTGCTTGGAAAGTCTGCGAGTATGTATCCAATATCATTTTAGGAGAAAGCTACTTATTATCGATTCTCCTGCTGAAAATACGCTTAGATCCAGACAACATGCATGAGGGGGAAAATACTCTCCAGTATCAAGCTCCTGCTTTCTTCTTCCAAGTGTTCATGGCTGAAAGGAATGGAAACTCCCTCAGGGCATTATGTGAAAGGTGGGAATAAAGGAGGAGAAAACATAGATCTTGTCATATAACTTTAGTACGAGAGTACGACCTACTGTACGAGAAGCAAAGGAAGTCGGCTGTAACGTTTCTTCTCGTTTTGTTGTCAAAAGCAAGTACAAGTCAACTGGGACATGTATTAAAACGTTTATACAAGGAAAAAATATTGAAAGAAAGACCAAGATAATTCATTTGAAAACGGCAAACTCTCCACAATAATTTCATGCCTGGCTTACATCAACTGTACGATGTATGATTGCTCCCACTCAAGCTGCTCTTCCGTCCAGGTTCATCGGCATAATGGGAAGGAATATTCCTCAAACTTTTCCTTGGTTTTTGCCAGTTACACGTGCACAAGATGCAAGAGATGGCGTTATCTCCTCACTGGCTCAGATGGAGCCACTATCACCGACCGACCTGTAAATAGAGAAACGAGAATTACCGTTATCCTTATCAAAACAGATTGCACGAGGTTTTGAGGATTTCTCATCGTGTTTACAAATTCATGAGCACGTGTTCAAAATCTCTGTACTTTGCACGATCAGCGTCTTCATACTTGGAGGCTTCGGCTGTACCAGTTCTTATGGAATTTGCCGTGAGACATAATCATGTTTTCATACCTAGAACTTCACTAACCTTAAAAGTTTGAAGGAATAATCAAGAGGCCTCGATACCTGCTTGGAATTTACTGGTTCAAATGCTTGAAATATACTTAATTGCTACATGAAAACGTATTTACGGATTCCAAACCTACTACTTCTTCCTACCATCACTATCACAACACACCTCTCATTAACTGTTATCGCAGCAGGATTAATTGCAAACCGTTAGATCTACTATGACTTGTCGAGTGTCTTGTACACGGTCACGTGAAAAAAATCTTAATCCCTCCAAGGAGTTTGTTTTGCCCTAAAAGAGCAATTTAAAATAAATATGTCGCATTAAAGGATGACACGAGGCAATAACTTGGCGTTTAGTTTCAGTGCCAAACTAGATAGAATGATTTTTTCTTACAAATCCAAGTCTGAAACGCAGTAGAAAAGATGATATACTCATCTATGTTATCTCGAGAAATTTAATCCGGGCAATTAACGGAGATATAATGTTACAGGATAGTTTACCCATCGGCCCCTACTTTACAGCTATAGTTTCCTACCCTTCCAAATCCAAGACATATACAAGCATGAAAATTGGAAGTGGGAATTGATTACAGCTGGGACAAAAATATCATCATTAGGAAGAATCCGTAGAAAAAACGCCTAGATCCAAGTCTCAGATTATAGACTGCAGCAAATACTGTTGAGACGAGTGAGATAGCTAGCTGGCTAGGTTATGTTGGTGGTTAGTTGGAGTTGGGGCTGGTTGGAGATTGGAGATAATCAGAGAAATATATTACTTCTAGTTCTTCAAACCAAGGTCACTGCCAATGCCCTGCCGCAACAACTTGAAATAAATACTAGAGATCAGCTCCTGTCTGATAACCTTCTAGGAATATTACATACAAGTAGGTGGTGTACATGGGTGGGTTATGCCTCCATCTAAAGGATTCGCAACCTCTAAAGGTTTAAATGGCGAGAAACTCTCTCGCAGCAATTGCGTCAAGCTAAACTCATGCATATATTCTGCAAGTAATACTAACTTTTAATAATGCCTCATTTTCTATTATTCCAGATCATCCTATTTAAAATAGCAAGCATGTTTATGTGGGTGGGCAAAAGAGATTTTGCAAACATTCTGGTTTCTATGAAGCGTCCATTAATGCTATGGTATCTTTTTTGCAAATCATTGAAAAGAGGAAACTTGGTATTTATCAAACAAATCAATAATATCACCCAGCAGCATTCTTATAATTACCAATAGGATATTCACCCCTATGAATGACAAATGAGTGGGTCTGAATCTCTAATGACTTTGTATTGCTTGGGTTTGACCAGAAGTTTATCTGGGCAACGAGCACTTGGGGATTGCATGCACAGGAGATCTGTACAAATCCAACTCGTTGTTTACTAATATTTTATATACGACGTACGCTATTATAGCGCCATAGTGATATTCCTTCAGCTTGCCAAGAGAAATCAACACTGGTTTTGCGAAATTATCCCTCGCCTCTGCTGTAGGTAAGTAAGTAGTGCTGCATTGAAAAGAAAGGTGCAAAATGCAGGAGGATGATAGCATCTTCCACTGAGAAAGTTGCAGCGTTAACGTTGATGCTGCAGGGAAATCCAAACATTACAGCGCTTTTTATGTACATCAGTTTTATCGCTTTTCCATGTAATTATGTACATATGTATTGAATGTATATGTCAGAACGTATTTAAAAACTGAAACCTATGTGAGCCTGTCTGATACACAACTTGCGGCAAAACGCAAAAATCAAAATTTCCACAAAATTCGAAACTTGAATCTTCTTACAACGTTGTTTTGATTTGAACTTGAATGCTTTAAAGGATTCTTATATACACTTAAATTTTTAAATTTAAATGTTTAAATACTATACTGTTTGAAAACTTAAATGTGAACTACTTGAATTTGAAATTCCTTGAGAAAATTTGAATTTCTACCATTTCAATTAAAGGAAAGCAGGTGACATCATGATTAAATGCTTGGATTACCTACAATTGCTGCATAATCGGATATGAAAAATGCATGAATGCACTGATACATATAATTAATGCAACGTTCGTGCTCACACTCAACTTGTGTAGGAACTGAGAGTGCAAAGAAAAAATGGGAAGGATTGTGATTAAACCCGGGTAAACTGGATGTGAAGTTTATTGGGGACAGAAGTTAAACATTCCGTGTCATGTGAAGAACGTTTTGTGGGATAGTTTGGGTCGGCAAGTTAGTGTCCATCTGCCGTGCCTGGCAGACGAGAAAGGGGGCAACCTGTGGATGAGTCCGGGCCAGACGGAGGTAAAACGTTCCTATGACCCGACGGCGGGATTTCCACATGGTTGTTACAGTTGTGGGGTCCGATGAAAGTGGATCATGCATGTGTGGACCTCCTGAGTCAGCGTACTTTTTTAGTTGAGTCTTGCTTTGCCCTGTATAAATGGCAGGCACGGTGCACTGGCTTTAAAGGACTGGTGGGTGCAGGAATATTACTATAGGTATGATCGGTTGGAGCTCCTGAATTGCTCTCCAAAAGTTGGCCGACTACGAACCATTCACGAACATAAAAAGCAGTAAATATAGTGGAAGGATTTGATGAGTCTGCGGAGATGGAGGAATTTTTAGTTCGGGTTGGAGGGAAATTTGGAAAGAGTTTTAGGACGCGGGACGTCTCCTGCGATCGACTCCTTTACGGGATATTTACTCTATGGCTTATAGCTCCATGGTTGTAGCGCGCGTGCACTTTTAACGCTCTAAGGCATGGAGGATATGTGTGTGTGAAGTAGGCTGAGAGAATTGGATTTGATGATAGGAACGTGATCTTAGCCGACGTACTCACTCTCACTGGGCATACAGATGTACTGTGTCCACTAAAAACCTGCATGTATATGTTTGCTCATTAAATAAATCCTGCTGTGGGGTTTTACGTTTTGGGGACGTGTGCATATAGGGTATAGAATTTGGAGGATTTTCAAGGAAGTGTGAGTGAATGTACGGAGGAAGAGGACGACGTGGGGGGGGGGGGTTGATCGTGGAAAAAGAGCGCAAAGAAGATGTAGGATTGGACAGGAGGTTTAGGTTTTAACGTGGTCTGTCTGGTTATTCACGTTCTAGAGGATGGAAATTAGGGTAGTGAAATTGTGATATGTGCAAATAATCCTATTGTATTGTATCTTGTTGTGTGTGCGAATATTTACATCCCTCATTACTTGCGTTTGGCTTGGGAAGAGTTGGTGAAATAAGAATCGGAATTATAACATTTACTATTTAGGCGAGTCTGCAAAATTATTGAGTCGATCTGGAATCTGGAGTATGAGGAAGAGGAGTAATTATTAATTGTGGTAAGTGAGAGGGGATTTTGCAAAGAATCATTAGTTAAGATGGTTAATTCTCCACTGGATGGAGTATACGCTGGAAAGGAATAATGGTTTAACTAGAGTAGGATAAGGAGTTTAAAGAATCAGGAGTAATCTTGATTACGTTCCTCCTCTCGGTCCATTTTTGCTATTAACTACTACTGAATACCTTCAAGGATTCTCCCAGTCTGGTTGAGAGTTAGTGTTTAGGCAGGTTAGTGTGAAGGATTAGTTGAAAGGAACGGAAAGTAAGCGGAGGAATACCTTTCCAACCTTTATTATTGTATTCCGTATATTTAAATACAGTTAACATCCGCCTCATACTTTCTAACTTCTCTCTGCTTCTCTCTCTTTTTCTAACATTCATTCCCTCATCGTCTCTGTACCTGTAATCATCTTTTACTTCTAGACAGATGGTTATTCAACAGACCAACTACTTTCATCTGTCCTCCATGTAATTATTGTTTTGTAATTATTATTTCACAGCTTCCTAAATTCAATTCGCTACCGGACTCGTAATTCAAAATTCTAAAAGTGGGAACATCACGGATTTGTAGGAATTCGTGAATCGACGCAACTTAATTCAAGTAATTCTATTATCATTTATTATTATTGTCATCTTTTCTATCGCTTGTTTCATAGTTTTGTTCAAGCTGGTTGTATATATATTATATGAACATGTGTTTCCAGCTGATATATAGATCATTTCGGGCTTTGGAGGAATAGACTAGTTTAAATATCGGACATTATTTTTGTGAGTTCGATATTGGAGGTAAGTGGTTGGGAACGTTGGTTGGTGCGAATCTTTATCAGATGTTATGCATGTTTGGATAGTACTCTACTACTCCTTTCGTTTCTTCTAAAGCTTTCCACAGCTGTTTGGTTCTTGATCGAGCATTTACACATTAGTTTGAATAGTTAACAGTTAGAGTAGTTTAACAGTATAAGTTAGCGGGTGCAGTGTAGATGCATTGCAGTGAACGAATGCATTCCATAAAGGTTCACTTGCGTTTAGCAACGCAATATTTACAGCGCATACAATGTCGTAGCTACTGTTTAATTATGGTTTAGCAGTGTATGAACCTGGTCGTACTCGAGTTAAACAAGTTTCAGAGTTACACATGATCTGGTGCTGCTATTGCTTTGATATCGTTACGGTTGTAAAAGTGGTCTGTAAAAGTAACATTTGATTCTAAGTTTTGTTTTCCTCTTCTTCCAGATAAATCGGATCTGCAACCGAGCACGTACGAAGTCCACGAATATAGAGACAGTGGAAAAATACCGTTGCCAGCTTGGTGTATGTTCTACTGAACTTGTGACTTTTTTGGTGATTGAGTGTACTGAATCGAAATAATTGTGAACTGCGGAAAGTGAAACGCTTTACCGACTTACCTTTACGTGTTACAAGTCACTTATGAGTTTTTGCAACCATTTCGTTATTCCTCGAAGAGATGGCTACTGCAGGAGTATTTGACATCGAGTTGCAAGACGGGGGACCTAACCTTGACCCTGATCACCATTCTGATGATGACGCTATCGAAATTGATGACGCTTCGGTAAGTGTGGACAGTTTGTTGCTCGTCAATCTGCTTGGTAGAGTAATGTCACAGCAATCTGGAAATTAGCTTTATATTCCCCTATTCTTCTTTAGAGAACAGTTCTTTAAGATTCTTGGTGTAATTATGACCATTGAATGATTTTGATTGTAAAGGCTGCCAAATATGATGGTCGTGACCAGCAGGAAATGATGAAGTGAGTACAATTGCTTACATTTTGAATCGTGAGATTGATGAATGTACAAAAACGTAATACTGAATGTTTTTTTTTTTCATTTTAGTGCGGATGAAGAATATCCCATATCTGAACAGACTATAAACTCAGACAAGGCTGGACCTAGCGACTTTGAACTATGCAAAGTTTTAGGCAAAGGTGGTTATGGCAAAGTATTTCAAGTTCGCAAGAATTCCGGAAAGGATTCTGGCAAAGTCTTTGCGATGAAAGTATTACGAAAAGCCACCATAGTCCGAAACCAGAAAGATACTGCTCATACTAAAGCTGAAAGGAATATTTTGGAAGCGGTGAAGGTAATCATCACGTTTAATCGTAAAAATTGGGTTTATTGTATCTCAAAGATCCGGATCAGTTTCAACGCGATTATCATTGAGTTCATGCTCCAGAAACTACACATGCTAAAAATTCTACCTTTGCAGAAGTGCAAATACTTCGGTCGTAAGAATGCTGGAGCCCCGCTCTGTAGATTAACTGATGCCTGATCAAAAGGAGCCTTGCATAACCTTACTTAAACTAATTCTGTCGTGTGACACGGTCATTATTTGTTATTTGTTGGCGAGAAAGTGTCTCTTATTCATTAATAGATTTCATGTCTTCCAGTTTACTCTATTACGACGTCTTCAGTAAGGGAGTATATATATGGCTTTAAAAGGTTTTGCAAGTTGAGTGAGGTACGCCGGGAAAAGATGCTATTTTTACATCAACACATTGGAGTATAGCTCCCCATGTGCAGTCCGTGTGCTACTGGCCTACAACGTTACGATTTGAAGTACCGAGGCATAGTGGGCCAGAGTTGTTACGATGATATTTCAATATTAGGTAATAGGTAATTAGACCGATCTGATAAAACTCATTTCACGGTGAAAGCATCAGGGAGGCAACCTGCTGTAATGATCAAATCTGTTTTTGCTTTAGACCAGCTAGCCTTTTTAGTGATTTTTTTCGTGGAAGTACATATGCGGGTGCTATTGATAAAACTGTTGATTACAGTGGCGTAGGGTTTTTCTCTCATCGCAGTTTATTCTATGGTAGTAGCTAACCAGACTTACGTAATAAATGGAGCTAAAATATAATCTGACACTTCTGCAAAATATACTTAATATTTGACAAGGGAATAGAATACTCGTTATTCGGTTGCGAAAATCTACATGCATCCACGAGGGCTTGATGTCGAACTTACTAAAGTTAAGAGGGTTTCATTAAGTATGCATCATCTCAGCAATGGCCTAGTTTAGTTCCTGGTTATATGTACTTCACTGCGGTTATATAACCCACGAAATTGGAAGTGCTAAATATTTCTTACTCTAATATTTGCAGCATCCTTTTATCGTGGATCTGAAATATGCTTTCCAAACGGATGGGAAATTATACTTGATCATGGAATACCTCAGTGGAGGGGAGCTTTTCATGCACCTAGAGCGAGAAGGTATCTTCCTTGAAGATACCGCAAGGTACGAGCTCTTGATAAGCTACGAAATGCTGCGCAACAATTCATTAGATTGTTTTTCGCTCTTGTTTTGTTATACTAATCATGCATGTCTTTGTTGCAGTTTTTACCTATCGGAAATTATTCTCGCCTTGGAACATTTGCATACTCAGGGTATCATTTACAGGTACATAATAGCATAATATTCTAAACTGTGTCAAAAGAACGATAAATCAAGGATTTTTCCAATTTCAGAGATTTGAAACCCGAAAATATCCTTCTGGACGCACAAGGTCACGTGAAGCTAACTGACTTCGGACTATGCAAAGAGCAGATTCAAGAAGGTGGTGTAACCCATACTTTTTGCGGAACAATTGAATATATGGCCCCTGAAATTCTCATGAGGGTTGGGCATGGCAAAGCGGTGGACTGGTGGTCTCTAGGGGCCCTCATGTATGATATGCTGACTGGCGCGGTAAGATTCTTACAAAGATCATATGATGCAAAAAATGCATGCTTTTAATGATTGATATTTGCTAATTTGTGAACATTCAAATTCGCTTACAGCCACCTTTTACAGCTGAAAACCGTAAGAAAACAATTGAGAAGATCTTAAAAGGAAAACTCAACTTACCTCCGTATCTGACACCAGATGCTCGGGACATTATACGGAAACTTTTGAAGGTACAACTCGCATCCATATGACGTGAACTAATAGTTTGACGTCAGATATGATAACTATTACCGTATGGTTTATTACAGAGGCAAGCTAACCAGAGATTGGGCTACGGGCCGATCGATGCCATTCCAATAAAGTCGCACATGTTTTTCAAATCTTGTGTGTGGGAGGACGTGATGAATCGACGCGTTGAACCACCATTCAAGCCAACACTGGTAAGCCTTTATCTATTTATGGAAAGAATTAAGTTTCTTTTAAATACGTTCGAGCATTTTAGACTCATATTGATTGATCAATTTCGCTAGTCTGGGGATGACGATGCTTCCCTATTTGACACAAAGTTCACTAAACAGCCGCCAATTGATTCTCCGGACGATACCACGCTAAGCGAAAGTGCCAACCTCGTGTTCCAGGTAAGCCATATGGTGTAAAGCTTTTGGTGTAAGAATTACATGACATGTGCAATTAGGTGTATCCTGGAAAATAATTGTAATTTTGTGACGATAGGGTTTTACATATGTGGCTCCTTCTGTGCTGGAGGATACCTTCAAACCACATGTGATTCGTGCTCGCTCGCCTCGAAAGCAATCCAATGGAAACTTGTTTAAAAGTCATTTTACTACACGCCCTTCCAGCTTTGTACCCAGTGCTCCTGCGCCTTACCCCTTTGATTCATCAACGCTAATATCGCCTGGTATGAGGGATGAAATTATGGACACATCTATGCCTAAGTGTTTTTGATGATACTCCCTCTTAGAACGATAATTATCAGTCAGAGTAGCTCTACGCTTGTCTACATACTGTTTAAATGAGAATTCAAAATATCGACGCAGTTAAATCGGTACATATGCTGCTGGTGTTGTTACGAAATCGACTGTATTCAGTAGATTGAGCTATGTTATGGTTGAGTCTTGTGAATACAATTAACGTGAGCCATAGATTGACGACATGTGAGGGGAAGAATTTAGAAAAGTAATGCGGCGGACGAGTACAATCAGTAGTTGGGTTGTCCAGCGGGAAGAATCTAGATTGCAGTTAAAGATGATACGGTTTACTTACTTGCGTGGCTGGTGAACATTGTGTACTTACAGTGAACTTGACAATTAGTTTTTTACCATAGAAGTTCTGCTTTCGAAGCGATCCATGCTAAACAGAATCGATGGCAAATGTATAATTTGAACGTATGGGTAGGCCTTGTAAACGGGACGACGAGCAGGGATCTCGTGCGTGTATAATAAGCAGCTGGATGTTGAATTAACGTGCAGAAGGTGGTTTTGAAACATTCTTATATGATACAGTTAAGCGTAAATGCGATAGTCAATCCGATCACAGTTAAGTGGAATACGAATGAGCTATGTGCTGTGCAACTGCTCTGGCTCTACCTTTCACAATGACAATATCGTTCCTTTGATTCCGAGGTGGAACTAGTCTTGAACGGTTTGGAAAGACGTTGTCAAAGTCAAAGTTCTGAAGTTTCGTTGTACTGGGAGGCTGATCAGAATAAGAATCCTTCAGTTTTAATCAATTATTATAGCTTCGTTTCGATTCAAGAGCAGCAATGCTACGGAAATATTGGATGAATACGTGTGTTACTACACGATCTGATCATTGGTAAAATATATGATAAACTCTTGAAGTGTAACCGTAGGGTAACACAGGCGGCGTATTTGTGTAAATGTTTAAGGATAAGGATTGTGAACACTCCGGTGTTTTGTGCGCATTGTGAGTGTATATCATTTATTGCCTAAGAAACTGCAGTTTATTTGTTGCGAGTTTGGAAGCAGTTATAGCAATAAGGTTAAGTTTATTAACGTGGTAGTCGAAATCGGTGGCCGAGTTTCGTGAAATTGAAATAGCAATGAAAATTAGTGGACTAAAGATAACGCTTCGCAAGATTCGCACATGCTCTGAAAGCATAGTCTTGTATTACAGAGGAATCGATAAAATGAATTTTTGTAGTATCATTTGCGCGTTTGGATGTCTATGCATATCCTAAACTACTCTTTAGATACATCCGAAACGCTCATCCAAAAGTATTGAAATTACTGTATAAGCTGAGCAGGCAGGTGGATTGGGGCTAAAATTTCACCCGATATTATGACAATGTGTTATAAATTATGAAAAGAAGTCACTCTCGCTATGTCTCGCTATTCCTTTTGCAGCGAAAATTCGTAGTGAGAATACATACGAAAGTCAATAGAAGCAGGAATGAAGGATATTTTTGTGCAATTTAGTAAATACAAACCGATAGTACTGATTCTTGGTTCAACTTTCCCCCCTCAGCCCAACTTAGAGTTGCTGTCAATTTTTCTGTAAACGACTGTTGTAGGATATCCGTTTTAACGTTTCCCTTGCAGGCTTCAGAAGCCTAAAAACCCTGAGCATCGAGCTTGACGATCAACTGATTATAATATTTTGTGCATATTTGTTGATTCTGAACTGAGTGCAATTACTTAACGAAATCTATCAACTAACTTTTACTTCTTCTAGTTACTAACCGTGATGAGGCATGGCTGAGTGAGCTGTAAGTGCGAAATTGGAAGCGTATTCTGAAAGTCTTCTTGATCTTCATGCTATAATGATCGCTATAAATTTTTTAGATATGATGGATATATGGCATTTTGTGTGTTAGTCTGTACTTTGTGGAGTATGCGCCAATAGCCCCACTGATTTCTTCCAATTTGTCGTAGTAGTAATGTAAGACACAGTAGGCCGCAGAGTATTTGCTGCGTAAGCAATGACACTGACGGAGCGCGAGGTCTGTTGTTCTACATGTTCTTTAGTACGTTCAACGGATTTAATTGTAATGAGAGTTGAGAGTTCTTTGTTGTTGCGGAATGTAGATACGAAATGAGAAAGAAAAGGAAGGTATAGCTTTAGCTCAAACAGCCTTATTGCGAAACGACAAAAAGGGAGAATCTGAAGAAATAATTTGCTCATCGCTGCAACAATACATTGATTGTTTTCCCATTTATTGCATACGTGTAATAGATAAGTAATGCGGATGTCACATCTGAATAGAATGAGAAAGGATTGGATTGCTCTTATGTTAATTTTACCTTCCATAACTTCTTTCTTAGTCCCAAGAAGTGAGCTGGTCGATTGCTACGGTAGGTTGTTGTAATCCGCAGCCAGAAAAAGTCTGATGAGTTACTGGAAATTTTAGAAAAAATCTTTCTTTGTTATTTAATTTTACTTAAAATTGTGTTTACACCTAAGAATACATTTACACCCATATGCGCAAAAAATAGCGAAATCCGCTTCCCTTTTTAAGGGGTGCAGCAAGTAACTACAACGGGTAAATTATGGAGCTAGGGGCAAGCATCCAGTGAAAAAATAGAAAATTTGAACGCAATTAACTACTCTGCTAGTTCAGTGACTTCACCGTAATAATTAACCTTGAGTTAAGTGAATAATAACTTCCCAAAATAATATGTTGTACTGTCAGTGTCTTAAAACCTTTTTCGTTTAGTGCCCAAGATGAAGAAACTTGGACCCTCCATACTTATCAAACGAAAATTAATAAACGAAGCCAACTTGCTTCCACCACGTAGTAAAAATATTTGACTGCATAACTTCGTTTACTGATTTCATCCTAATTGCATCAATCATAATCCATAATCGCTAGTGTAATAATCCTGTTGTAGAAACGGCCATTGTTAATGTAAGCAGACTAATCCTGATACAGGATCGTTCCGGACCCTGTTAGAGAAGATTAATTTCTGCAGGGTGGCATGCAGTTGTCATGATTATTCTTTACTATGGTTGCTAAGATAGAAACAGCACCATGAAACCGGAATCGCTAAAAGTAAAGCAACATCCAGCGCAGCGCCTTTTCAGCTTTGAGCGAGAGCAGCAGCAGGTGTGGATGGAAGGTGAGTAGTGAGACGGAAAATGCAATAGTCATGTGCACGTTCAGAGAATCAGGTGAGTGGGCCAGTTGGTGCAACTGCTCGAATTTTTAAGTGAAGGCATAAATTTGTCTTATTATTTACGCCAAGGAAGAACCCAAGGTTTGTATTAATTTAACTGCATTTTTTCTTGTTTACATCATAGTTAGTTAGTCAGTTGATGAAACAGAAGGTAGTAAACTGTGCAAGTTTCTAGTAGAGATGTAGTGAGTAGTGAGTTTAAGCGTGTACAGAGTAAGGAAATGATGTTTTAACACAGTGTTTGCGAATTGCAATTGTAGTTTTTCATTAGTTATGTTTGGGAAGTATTCCTTCAGGGGTAAATATAAAATCGGATTATCTTTGACTCCCGACAGTACTGTATGAGTTCATACTCAGGGGTTCTGATTGCCATAATTCATGCTTAGAAAAAGTGTGATTAAGGTGATGAAATAGTCTCCTGACCTGATGCATTTTGAATTAATCAGTATAGCCTCTTAACAGTTTTGGTAAAACCAGTTTATGGTGGGATTTAAATTGTTGTAACCGTTGAAATCGATTAATCTCCATATTTGTGTGTGCATTCTTTCGGTTTGTTTGCAGGTAAACTGAGGCTGGGATACCCAAAACTTGTACAGCTGGACAACTGTTAATTCAATCTGCGTGATGGGAATGTTAAACCTGGCTGAAATTTTTACTACACAATGATTCTCCGAGAAATTAGAGAAACTAGAGTCTTTGAGAGAGACTGCGTATTTCGGTCTCTTATGTTTGGATTTGCAGGTGCGAAATAAAATTTGTGTGCGTAAAGTTAGAAGATATTGTAACGAAGCAGTAGCATGATAATCTTGGTTGTCTTCTTGTGTGTAGTTGGTGTAAATATCGTTCTTCATTTTTGAAATGGTAATTAGGTTTCCTTAAATTTTTATTTCCTGTGTGTTTCCGTATTGCAGAGAACGAAACTACGGAAATCGAACGTGTCGTTTGATGTCGGAGTCATGATGCAGAAGTACGATTACTAGTTCATGGTGCTAGCTGATCACGGCAGTAGTTATCGCCAACTGAGCAAGGATTCTAGAGGATTGGCTTTCAGTGATAGAAATGAATACAGATAGAGGACCTGGTACTTTCAGAGTTGGTAGTAATATCAACAATAATAATGTAAACATGTTTCCGGGGCTAAAAAATCCGCCGCCGACCCACATGAATCTGCAAGATTCGTTTGACGATGAATTTTCCGATTTCCAGAGTGCTCCTGTTATTACTCAGGGTATGAATATTTTTTGCCATGATTTTACGGTGGGAGAAGTGCGTTTGTTTAAGACGTACTAGTATTGATTGTTCGGAATTAATAAAGTATGAAGTATTGAATGTTTCTTGTGTTCCTCAGGTCCTATCCAGGAAATAAGAAATGGCATGGAGACGGGTCTGCCGAATTCGGTGCATGCACAAGTTCCAATACAGAATTTCAAGCCTGGTTCAGGGCCAGTGGTCCAGGTCCCTACAAGCTTACCTATCAAAGGTAAAATTTCAGCCAACAAACAAAACGCAGTGGGTTATCGGCTGGCAAACTACGATTTGGGCATCCCTACTTCCTCGCCTCAGTTAAATACGAATAAAGGAAATGTGCTAAACACTCCACCTGCAAAACCAGCTTCTGGACAGCCTTATCAAAATGGGGATAGTTTGCTAATTGGTGAAGAGGATAAATACTCGGCCCTACGAGAACTCGTTAGTGATGCGGGTAGTTCCGCATCGTTGTTTCAGTCAGCTGTGACACCTCCCCCTGTTCCTCAGTATCTCCCTACAGTTTCACATTTTGATGGGAACATTGAACATAAAATATCTTTAGTTGGAGACGATGTCTTGGAAATCGTTAAGACGGAGCCTGTGGACTGTGGGACTGAAATGGACTTCGGCGATTTTCAGAGCTTTGCGCCCAAGAATGTTCCTGCTCCTACTCCTGCTATGCATCCCGTTGTTCCTCCAACCGACGTAACTAGTGCTTTGGATTCTAAAGATTTGTTCAGTTTAGACTCTAGCTTCGCTAGTGCAAGAGTAACTAATTCCAAGCAAACCCCGATCTCTAATATCGCCAATAGTTTTAATGAAATCAGTACCTTTACAAAATCAGTCGATTTAAATGACTTCAGTAACAGTAACGAATCGGAATTCGGTGATTTTGTTAGCTCGAAACCAAGTTTTCCTGTTGTACCTCCAAGTCCAAAGGTGAATCTACGCACCGATGTTCACAAAAAAGCAGCAAATTCTGCTGGTACGAAGTCAAGAAAAGGTTCTCAAAATGCTGGCAAAATCAATGCTAATTGCATCGCCAAAGCCTCAAATTTGTTAAGCGAGTCTCCCACATATCCCAGGAAGTTAATTGACGTTATTGGGGGGGATATATCTTTATCTGCCTCTGTTTCCATTCCACCGCAGCCGATAAATCTTTTAAGCGATTTAGAAGGATTAGATTTTTATACACCGCCCAGCACATTGGGAACTGAATTTCATAAGGTAGAAAGTGACAAAGTACATAAAATAGATACCGGCACTACCTTAAAAACTACTTTGATAGGTGGATATGATTGTGCAAGCGAATTAGAGGAATTTAGTTCAGGTGTGCAGGCTGTCCCTGAGGTTCTAGCTAAGATGGTGGGCTTAGATATGTTGCCTTTAAGTAAACCGAATTATCCAGTTGCTGCAGAAACTCAATCCTTGTCAAGCCTAGACTTGGGGAATTATTTGGAATCAGGAGACATGAAGACTCAACCGGATAGTGATACATCACCAGAAGGACTTAACATAATAGGCTTCGAATCGTATTCTAAAGAGGGTCGAGAGAATTGTCAAAGCTTAAATATGACGCCTCCTGGATTCGAATCCGAGCCTTATTGTGAGCTAAACTTCTCGCCTGAACATACTGCGGTGTCCCCTGCTGAAGATGCTTCTGACGATAAATACCATGTATTCAAAGAAGAAATCGATAACGTGCGCTACTAAGTGTTTTTATTATGACATTCTCAAAGATATTGTCGCAAGAAATTATTTAACAGGATTAATTTATTTTATTATGCCCAATTTTATTTTCAGGAGAGGGAAAGATGCACCACCGAATGGAGCAAATGTCTATCATGCTGTTTGGAAATAATTTCACGAGCACAAGGAATCTTGATGTCCGTGTCATCCAGTGAGGTTACTCGAGAGATATTAGCAAATGAGAAGGGTTATAATTATGCGTTAAGTAAGTGCTCAAATCGTACGACCATTTTACGACTGCATTTGAAATTAGCTGGTCTCGTTCCGAAAACCCACAAAGTTGTATGCTTACTATTAACATGTATTTTTGTCACAGACTTAATAGAAGTGTATCTCGTTTCTTACCGGATACATCAAGCTTGGAGAAAGCTAGGAGGAGGGCGTAAAGTTAGCGAATTATTCAATGAGATTAGTGCATCGTGGGAACTGCTCTTGCAGTTTTTCATGGGTACACCAGTATCTGTAAGTTAATTATTACTATTTATATATTAACTTTGAATGCCAGGTGTATGCGAAGTGTAGTGTGTAACGTTCTTATTTGACATTTTAGGAACACATTTCGAACATAAATCTTGAGGAGGATGAGGTAGACTACTCGGATACATACAAAATCTGTGGAGTCTGCTTAGTAAGTTCAAAGGGGGAAAAATCAGAGTCGCTCATAGATTATGGTGGCAAGTATTACCATCCCGCGTGTGCAAATCTATGGATAAATGAAGTGGATTCAATTTTGCCTTCGCTCTACTGTGTTTCTTTACCTTCGCTATGTAATGCTTAAGAAGTTCTAATGAAAGCCCAAAATTATGCCTGGTAACGTTATATATAATACGGCAATATTGGTGCAGCTCGAGTGTTGCCGGGCTGGCAAGATAAGCAACTTTTTACCTGCTGTATCGCTTAGAAAACTTTTAGTTCGCAGTATTGTACATCAGTAATGTCTTTGAAATACAGAATAGGGTCACTTCATAGAATCATGTACATTCGTTGCAATGTAAATCAAGGTTCCATAAGAATCTGTGATACTGCTTCTAGTTGCGAAAAAACATGAATCCCAGCATAATGTAGAGTAGATGCTCTGTTAATAGTGCTAAATAATCATGAAAATAGTATATAGTATACTCATCCGAGTATATCTGTGAATATTATCTGTAAAATTACGCGAACCCGAAGCTGTACATTTTATCCAGCTTATATTTATTACCAATGCATATCTAACTAATTATAAGATACTGCAGATAGTGTATGCCTAACAGACGTTTTTCGCAAATTATTCTTAACATTCCTAAGCAGAAACATGCAAATATCTCAAATCTCTTCCCAGTCTCTGCAGCAGATAGGAGGTATTTTTGCCTTAAATATGAAAAAGGCACATGAAAAAGCTGTATCGCTTGCTGTCTAGATTATAAAAACAGCTGAAAACTAAGACAAGCAATGTAATATTTATAATGGCTGCATGCTCATTTGTGAGTGCAATAATTCAGCTGAACTTTTTTTTCTAGTATGTAGTCATCCACAAAGAATTGTTTCTACTGGCTAGGTGTTTGTGTGTAACATACAAAGATTTACTGCATGACAAGGCTTGTAACATTCCAAGAAAGCAGGGCTAGGTTCTTCGAGTGTTCTACATTCTAATTGAAGAAAAGCAATAAAAATTCTTAACGCCAGAATCTTAGAGTAAATTCAGCTCTTCTATTATTTCCATTAATTCTCATGCAGTTTTCAGCCTTCCGAAAAGTTTATTTTCATAATGAGCTCCAATAATTCCTGTCTAGAATTTGAACCAACCCATGCACGGATGCGTACTCTCAAGAAATTCTTAAACTCTCAGCTGGGCTGCTATCCTGGGCAATGAAGTGCCATTTTGGGTATCAGATCAGATTCGAGGCAGACATGCATCAGAACCCAAAATCATATCAATTAGCTCTTTCCTCTATTTTGGTAATAGGGACATTGGAACTCACAGAGTTCTCAAAGACTGATAACTTAACCAAAAAATAAAGTAACAATGAACAGAAGTAAGCTCAAGCTACATCTGGTAAGGAACTCATGGCAAGAAGACTAATTTAGAAACTGGATTTTGGAGACAATCTGTAAAAAGCTAAAGTGATACAATGCAACGGCACATCTGGTCACTGGCTGCACTGCGGATAAAGAAAATAACATGTTGCAAGCTTATCAAGAAATTGTATGGAGATAGTGTCCTGGTTTGCTTGATTAAGAGAATAAACTACTTTCCCTTGGTTCTGCTTTCGTCAACTTCAACACCGCTTCTGATTAAATGAAAATGGAGTCTTCGTCTATTTTTTCTCTATTTCTCTATGTTGCCTTCAGAATAACTGACCGGAACGCATGCCGGGTTTTATCAAAAACGACTGAGCCTGTGTAAGGATTCTTTTTGCATGCAGAAGAAGAAGAGAGAAAAGTCATAGATTCTCGGATAATAATACAATTTACAATTTTTAGACTGAATTCTAAATACTAAAAAAGCGTAGCGTAGCGTAAACTAGTGGAGCAGTAGCTACAATCTCGCCGTTTGTTTCCAGCTTCATTTTGAAAAATAAATGCAAGTAAGATAGGAGTCGTGTTGGAATTCAGGATATTTTCTCTCAAAAACGGAAATTAAGGGAGTTTTTCTCTTACACACTTTCCAAGCTGGAGAAAATCTGGGGGAGTTGGGATGAAGTTGACTTTCTCCAGATATTCTAAAACCGACAATGCCTACAATATACTTGTAAAATGTATGACAAAACGCAGAAACTGGTTGAAGTGGAAGCATGAAGTTGACTCCAACGTTTTTACTGAAGCCACTTTTAAAGAACATTAGGCAATTTCTTGCACAAAGTTACAAAGCCTCGGCCACATACTGCGCAAGTCCATGTAGAAATTGTAGTTGTTTCCGTTAAAAACATAAATGACTTATAGACTACTGTACTGGCCCCGTTTGTGCTTTCTCTTCCGCATTTCTCTCCTGATGAAGGAGAAGAAACCAGAAGTGTTTCTCATCCTTCCACATCTTGATAATTGCCAAAGCTACTTGAATTGTATGTACTATGTATGCAGAGACATGGACACTGCGTGCAATGGTATGGTAAAGTGAAACTAGCTGCGGGGGAGGAGCTGTTGAAATTGGGAGCATCGTGGTGGACATGGAAGTTGTTTTTACCAAGCTTGCCTCAGGAAGACAGATTACTCATTTATACAGTGCATTAAGTTTTATCAGGTCAGATTGGTGGGTTGAAATAGTTTTACCGCAATAGGAGCTCATCATCATTATTCAATGGTTCCTCCTTTGAGTTTTTCCTATAAATCATGATCACAGGGTTAGATTTCAAGTATGTAGGGATTCTTCTCGGAAGCTCCCTGTCTCTCCAACCACGTACGCTGGAATATGTCACGATCCGGGAGTTGCTTGAGTGAAATCATCACACCCTCTATTAACTTCCCAATCACCACAAAATGAGCAAACGAAACAGATTCGCTTTCTCTCTTGCTCTCTCTTTCTCCACTTTCACTCCTTTCTCTACCATCCACATCTCATTTTCCCCCTTTCTCTATGTTCCAGCAGCACAATTTTCCCAATCTTTTACATTATGCTGTCCCCGCTTTCACTCTTTACCTCCACCAAAAGCCTTTCTCATCCTTCTTGAGCTTTTACTTCATGATGAGCATGAAGAGGTGAGGGGAAAAGCCGCCGTTTTTACTCCCTATTCAGACCAGACCCTCGCCCTCTCATCTCATTTCACCTTCTTTTCACTTAACTTATCGAGTAGTTAAGGACCATGTTTTCTTCCTCTAGAATCCAGAATACGTGAGGGTCAAATGGAAGAAAAAATGATTTCCTGGGTGATTTCTCCAGTACTCTATCACTCTCCTTATCGCTACGTGTATATAGAGCGAACTCTGATTCCTCTAGCGGTATTTTCATAGCTTAGGTTACCCTCTAAGCTGTAGCAAAAATAAAGAAGAAAGTGGAATAAAATAAAGTAGAAATGTGTAAAAGCTACACACTAAAACCGCATCAAAAAAGCATTCTCTCCCTACTTTTCTGAAAACATCATAAAATCATTCAACCTTGATGTTTGGCAATAAGAAAATATACCAATACTTCTCAAACCATCCGCAGAGCAAACCCACAACAAACTCAACTCAGCTCAAATTGCTGTATGATAATGGAAGGAGGCGAGACGGGGATCATTATAGAAGGAATCTGAAAATGACAAAGCTACTGCTGGACAAGAAGCAATACACCTTTTATCATTCTCACCAAATGCAATCATGCTGCCAGGAGAAAGGGGTGGATTTGATCTCTACTGGTTCGGTGAAAGTAGACAACTTGCTGCCGAGAATGATTCGTGATTCGATTCGGCTGCAACGTAAACGACTAATGCAGAAAAATACGATGGTCAGCGAGAAAGACGAGATATTACAGCAGTGTACCGCGGTTCATTGCATGCTTACATACTGTATATAACATATTATGTACGCTGCTACCCGTGGTAAGTGCTAGGAAATGGACATTGACAATGTACACAGAATGATAGCCACAATAATATCCTCCAATTATTTCAGTAGGGATCCAACTTCGCTTTCACAGACAGACAACTGCACCTTCGAAAAATGAGTAGAGAAAAGAAGGGTGAAAGTCTGCTTTCACCCGCCCGATCACCGGCTATCAGAATGTAAGGTTCATTTTCACTTGCGCTGCAGTCTTCTTTTTCCTAGCTCATTGGTGATAATGTTTCTAATTCTTTCAGCGAGATTTTCTCTTCTTCCTTTCAGTGAGTGATGAGAAAACTTGACTAAACAATGTATTTCAATGTATTTATGAAATCCAAA
The DNA here is from genome assembly GCA_906901655.1 of Sminthurides aquaticus. Taxonomy (NCBI): domain Eukaryota; kingdom Metazoa; phylum Arthropoda; class Collembola; order Symphypleona; family Sminthurididae; genus Sminthurides; species Sminthurides aquaticus. Next base: position 5,508,002 of record CAJQTT010000001.1, read on the forward strand.
GTATATACTCCGCTCTTCTGTTAATACGATGAAAATACATATACGAATGGACGCCGCTGGAGCTTCGAATAATTGAGGATGGATTGATTACGTATAGATTACGCAATCATCAATCAACGTAGTTAAAATCGTATCGCTTACATGTAGATATAAGCGAAGGGATATGATGCTTGTAGTTAAATAAAGCCTTACTTTAGCTAGCGGTGAATTTAAAGTTTAAGACATTAATTGCATGTATTAATGTAAAGCTGTCGGGCTTTTAAATAAGGTTACTTAAGTGAAAGAGGAAATGAGTACTGATGGATGTTGAGTAGGAGTGGAGTTAGGAGGAACACTTTTCAGGTTGAGGAGAGGATAAGCTGAAGGTAAATAAGAGTAAACCTTATTTGAGGACAGGAAAGAATTTAGGAAGGCTTGAAAAGAGATTAGTCTGCATTTTTCCCCTTTTACCTCCTCATCTTCCTCCTCCTTGACTCATCCCCTTGTAATCTTCTCATCAAAATGACAATAGAAACTCGAGCTGGACTGGAACCTGGAACGAAGCTTTAACACAAACCAGCCCTTCTCTTCCTGAACGGATTTAAGACTAGAACAAGAAGGATGACACTGTCTTGAATGAGGGTAATGGAGACATGTTGACATAGCTCATCAACTTACTTCCTAAAATCTCTCTTCTCTTAACGAAACCATTCTTTCCCTCCTATCCTCCTTACCCCAATTCGTCTTGAAGTCTATTCCCGAAACTTACAACCTCTGGTCTTCTTCGTCCACAACCGCCCTTGTACTCCTCTCTGTTGTAGGGTCCGGGCTTTCCCCGTGCTTTTATCCTTTGAAAACTCGTACCCTGTCCCTCTTCTTCAAAAAATCCCCCCGCAGTCGTATCACGTCCACACATATGACAAATCTCAGCTTCTAGCATTCATCAGGACATGTTTTACATAGATTTTTAAAATTAATTGGCGACGACACATAACACGGTGAAAGTATTTTTGAAATTTTCCACGATTTCAGCTCTGTCTTTTACTACCAGTAGACTTTACAATTTAACTTAGTGTATGTATGACTTTGAAGCGCCGTAAGTTTTCAAGGTACTTGAAAACAGGCGTGTGGAAAATGAACGAGCCGTTATGATGGAATATATCCCATGCGCTACATGTGTCCATGCTGTGAGAAAATCAAATTATTCATACTGAATAAGACAAGCTTTCCAGCAAGTTCCACTTTCTCCCCTTCCTACACTTACTTAGCATAGAACACGAGAAGACCCTCCATGTGTGCACACTTGAACTCAATCTTTGTTGACATTCTGTAGAGAGGAGAGAGTGTTGAGTGAAGTCTGTTTCGGATTTTCACTCGGTAAACGCTACAATCTGAAGCATCGAGAGATGCTTAGCGTGTGCCAAAACAGTTTCGTCGGTTACAATTGCAATTCATGTGGTAGCTTTAGATTTTTTTAAATATTGTGGTGAAAATTGCTATGGAAAGTCAAAGCAGGTAAAACACAATTTTTTAGTCGAAAACAGATTCATATTTCGTATTCAATTTGATAAAAAACTAGGAGTTTTTCAACCTTTTGTAACAAAGGAACACGGAGACCGATTTGTCAAATATAATCGCCCCATTGTCACTATAACTTCTTCCATAGTTTGTACCAGGAAAAGTCTAATTTCTCCGTATCGGTATTGCACCTAGGTCGTAGAATAATATGCACACAAAGCTAGCGTTCTTGAGTGTCCTGGAGTGTACAGGTCGTGTTTGGTGATTGGATTATTGGATATGCGTGTGTGATCTCCCTCCATTTAGAAAGTTGAGCAAAAATGAGGCTGTTGTAACCAGTAATTTGTGTTTGTATGCGCGGTGACTTTTACTCTTGGTCCGGAGAGTATCATTTGTAAATTCATCGTTGGAAATGGAGATTCCACGTGTTTGATGTATAGAGAGTCGATGCACTTTTTGTTATTCATCTCAAGGATAGAATCCTTGGCTTGAAAGCCTAGGGTCGGATTTTGGGTGAAGATTATTGGCCTATGGTGTAAAAGCTTTGAATACTCGGGGAGTCGGATATTCGGCTACATACAATGAGGAAGGTAAACAGTTTGAGGAGAGGTTCACGTATATACACAGTGTATATACAGTATCATTCATGCTAAGGTTATGCAGTGGTTACTATTAAACATGATTCGCGTTTTATATGTAGAATGCAGGTTTTTGATTGTGATTGACTCGGGTCTTGAGATACAGGAATTGTAATCAATGTGTTATTGAAAGAGTGCGGAAATGGGAGCAAGAAGCAAATAGCGTGGCTGAGCCACAGTATATTTATATATAGATTCAGGATGGGAGTACGGATAAGTCCGGCTTTATACAACTTTGTTCCTGTATGTAATCGTTTAGATTCCGAATAGGATTTTTGGTTCTTGGTTCTGATTCCAAAAGACTGCTTCACTGCTGAAGTGATATTAGCTTTTTTGTGCATAGCGTGAGTAATTTGGGAGAAAGATTACTTTCTCCATTCTAAGAACTATGCATGACAACAATTGTGCAGATGGAGCTGACAAGAGATGGGAAAAGAGAAAGCCAACAGGTAAAGAATAGGAATTGGTTTTTGATTTTAGTTAAACTATACCTTGAGGCTAGAGCAATTGTTGTAGTTGTTTTCGTCCCATGCTTTGCCAGAGGGATTAGAGAAAGTTGTTGTGTCTGAAAGCCTGCTGACGGAATGCTATTCTGATATTAGTTGAATTTGGGGTGCGGGGGTGAATAAAAGAATGTGCTGGTGAAAGTAAATTACTATACAGCCACTACACATCTAAATATTTACACTAGTCTATTATATATAAAGATATTGCATATAAACTTGGGCTGATTTCGATTTCTAATATTTTCTAAGGCACTAACGAAATGGGAGAAGGATTAGGGGGAAGGTTGTAGCTTTCATCCTCGCTATTAGCTTTCTCCGAACCCAGATTGCATCAGCTAAACGGATGGAGAAGAGGGGGGGGCATAAGAGAGCAAAAGGGAGGAATTTAAGTCGATCTAGTTTTGATTATTTCTAACTGCATGCATGCATGACCCATTCAAATAAATGAGGAGAGGAGAAGAGAAAGGATTTGGGTGGTAGGGAGTGGGGAAGGTGTAAAGAGAGAAATGAGAAGGATTGACTCAAGAATGACTGAGTTTGAGTGAGAGGAGATGAGGGAAAGTAGAGTCATGATTTTCACCTCGAATCCATCCAAGGATTAGTGAAGCGTTGAAGGATGATATGTAAAGAGAGAATAAAATAGGGAGATGATGAAAGCAAGCTAGAGAAGCAAGCTTTCTCCTCCTTGTACTCCACCTCTTTATCCTCTTCTAGCTCAGCTTCTGCCTTCTGCTGGGCCCTAAGCTGAGTAAGTAATCGAGAAAAGTTGATTGAATTATTAAAAATAGTGTGTAAAAATATCGAAGAGGATGGAAAGTATGAAAAGGAGGTGGAAGTGGATCAAGTTAATGATCACGCGGAGAAAACAAAAGGTAGAGGAAAGGAAAAACTGATGGAGCGTTAATTGGAGCTTCCTTTAGGGGGTGGTGTGTCTTTAGTGGTGGGGCTGATGAGGAAAAACTCGGAAAGGAGGAGGGAAAGCTTATAAGTTCTTCACTGTGGTGGGAGTGGGTGAATATTTGAAGGAGATTGCTGTGGGGGGTTGGTTCCAAGGAATTCAAAAACGTTTCCCCTTTCTAAGGGTTGAGAGAGGGTAGGAGGTAATATGAAGACGGAAGAATAAGAAGACGGGGTGGAAGAAGGGAGTTAAGGTTTGCTGTGAAAATCACTTGGGTTAGATTGGGTATATAGAAAGTGAGATTGGCGAGACGGATGGACGGACGAGGATGGAGAGTAAAAGAGGGTGGCGGAGCGGGTAGCCTTGGATTGGATCTTGTCCGGAGTCGGGTCAGGCTAAAGTTGCAGGTGCTGGTTAGAAGCCGGAGAGTATGCTGGAAAAGCATAAGCTCCTGGAAGAATACTTTTCCCTCATTCACGGATCATCATTCACTCAGAACCAGGGAAATTAAAATGGGAGGATCATTATTTACACATCATTAAAAACTCGGTGCGTAAAATTTTGTGGACGCCATAAAATATTAATTACTCAAGTTTCAACTTACGCCACAACTTGCAACCTTGCACCATCCAACTAACGAGGAATGTATGGCTGAAACGGACCTCCTCATACTCGGAACAAGAGTTATTACTTTTCGAGTTTGAACTTGGTGAACTTGGCGGAACTAAGAGTGAGACGGGAGGAGAGATTTAGTGGAATCTGGAATATATTCTCAGTTTTCCGCCTTATCGTGACATAGTCAGAAGATATTCATTGGAAAAGAGAAAGTGACAAATTGTGAGTGAATGAGGAGAAAATGTTGTGAGAGGATTGTTTGGCGGATGAGAAAGTAGTAGAAGATTGGGGAGATTAATATATCTATACTTTATCGTCTTTCTTCTCCCTAGTCCCCGGGTAACAAGCTGTGGAGTGACTGGGAAGGATAATGTGAGAAGGAAGATGGGGATGAGGGTTCATGTATTTTCACTTGTCAAACGTTTTACTCTAGGTGAAGCTCCTCTGTGATTCCCCGCACTCGTGTCTCTGTCATTTCCACTTTGTGTACACAAGTCAAGATAATTCCACACTTATTTGATAAACAAGCTGACATTATGAACTTGTCGGATGGAGGACCGTCAAAATGAGATGAGGACTAACTCCTACAACTGTGACTCTCTACCGTACCCATAAACCTCGGGACTTACACTTAAAGAGACTAAACGCCGGGCGGGTTTACGTTGTAGAGATTAGCGTATCTATTGAACTTACCCCCAAGGCCCCAGGTTACATTGCTAGAAATTCGGGACAAACTGTGGAAATACTAAGTAAATGGATGTTTGACGCAAAAGGATTTGGTATCCTCCACAGAAAAGGAAGCTGGAGAGCCGAGAAAATATGTGGCGATGAAAGCATGGAGACTGGCTATGTCTTACTCCAACTCCTTCTCACTTGACTAACAAACTATCGATATTCGGCTATTCTCTCTCTTACACGGAAGAAAGGGAAGCCGGGTGAAGGGGTTTCTGTTGGGGGAGGAAGAAGGCCTGGTCTTGGAAGAAGAATAATTATTAGAGAGTAATAAAATTGTTCCCAAGAAATCTCTTCACTGTCTCATACTGGCCCAGAGCGGGAAAACAAGTGTGTGTCTCTGTGGAACAACAGGTCTTATCGCCCTCCCAGCGGGCCAATAGTTTTAACAAATTATACCAATCCATAGATTCTGGTGGATGAGCAACTTGTCTAGGAGCTTCATAGTTTCTCTCACTAATTGAGTGCCGACAAGAGCAGAAGCTCCCGGAATTCGATCCCCCAATATCCAACTCAATCCTTGAGTAAAAATTATTACCGGGATTCCTATCTTCTCTCCTGTAGTAGGGAGTAGGTAGGGAGGGTTGAGGTAAAATACAGCGTGTGAAATCCAGACTGCTTACAGGAATTACTATATAATCCGAACGGACATCATTCTCATCCCGCCTGTCTGTCCTGTGGAGGACTCAAAAATACATTTGAAATTTTACCCTGCTGTAACTATCCAATAGAAAGCCCAATCAAAATGAGCCATTACTAAAACCCTAGGCTAGGCTGAGTGAGGTTGTGGCGGATCTGCGGAAAATACGGAGGACAAGGGCGGGGAAGAGGTGAAAGGAGGAGAAAGTCCAGAGAAGGAAGGACCAAGGAAAGGAGACGACGGTAGAAAGTTTATCCACTTTTCCCCGAATGTCCAAAGCTTTATTAAACTTCAACAACCCTGGGATATGCTGCTCTTTTCCAGTTCACTCTCTTTTGTCTCCCCTGAGTACTGTTCAAGATACCTAACACCTTTTCCAGGTAATAAAAATCTTTTCGTTATCACTTACGCTCTCTTAGTCTGTCACATATTTTATAACTTCCATAATTGCCTTCTACCCCTCTACTAATTCTCCTTCCCTTCTTGTTCCTCGCTACCGTTCCTCAAATCCTCTGATTTTCCTATCAAGACCTACTTAATATTATTCAATAGTCAAAGCTTTCATTTAGGCAATTAATTCAAGCCGAAAAATAATTTATTTAAATCACTGTTCCTAAATAACAAGGTTATCTAACGGTTTTGAGTTGTAAAAAACATATATTTGTTGTAGGACTCCACTTTTGTCCGACACTATGTGAATCAAGTAGCCCCTTTCACATCCCCTGGTCATACAGATGAAATTTCCTCACTTGTATAGCAATTTTAGTTCATTTACTTGGTGGGACATTTCATCTGTTAGTTCTATCTAGCTACCATGCACATTGTCCTGCTTACTTGGGTGAAAGTCCATTGAAAGTCATTGAACGTTCTTATCTTCATTGAGGCGATCTAGCTGGTAGAGAACCATAAGGAGAGTAGCCGAGCAAGAGAAAGAGTAGAAACATGTCAGTCAGATACGAGTGTTTGCCCTATTCGACTTTGTCTGTTACGCTGATTCTACCAGATGATAAGATAAGAGCTTGTTTTCTAAAAGAGAAAGTTTTGACTTTCTCTGCCTAAAATGGGATTTGTAAAAGGATTTAATGAGTGAAAAGATGGAGAGATAGATTCCGTCAAACATTTCATTATGCCCCAAAACTCTTTCGATCAAACCATTTTCAAAATAAGATCTTAAATTTAAGTACACAGGCTCTGCACAAACTTTAGCAGGTGAAATCAAACAAAAGATTCTATTGTCCGTTTCAAACGATCAGTAATCATTAGTACCTGCCCTATTGTTAATTCTAATTATTAATTCAAGTAATATTTTCATTGTCAACCACTGTCTGTTTTACTTTCACCCCGAGTTTAATTCAAATACTGCAACTTGTTTGTGTGTAAGAAGAAGGCAAATTTAGCACAAAACGAACAAAGGATTAGTAATGTTTCTCTTTTATGCAAGGATTCATATAAGTCACATGTAATGCTATTATAAGTTATATGCAAGGATAGAACGATAAGGCCACACACGGAGTCTAAAAAAGATATACAAGATTTAGTGGTGTTATTAATTCCTACATATACTCATTAATGTTGCGATTATTTTTAGGGAAGGATCAAGTGGGGTAGGGGATTGAATTTAAGGATGCCGAATTCACCGGGAACGAGTGCTGACAACAGCAGTGCGGAGAGCATTGTAGCCCAGGATTGCAATAATGTGACGAAAAGATTGACAAAATCCGATAGCAGCTCCGTAAGGGAAGCAGCGAAAGTGAGCAGCGCTGAGGCGGCTGCCACCCTGGCTTTAACTTGTGGAGGTGACGGGAGAGAAACATGGGGGAAGAAGATAGAATTCCTTTTGGCTGTTATCGGATTTGCGGTGGATCTGGGAAATGTTTGGAGATTCCCAACCGTCTGCTACATGAACGGTAATAATATTTTACTCTCTCTCTAGTAACATACGCCAACTCACACGCTAGACTTCCTATTGGATGGACTCTGGTGAAAGCATTTAACATCTTTTCAATGTCCTAACGTCCAGACACCCTCATCCTGTCTAGTTGACCACATACCCTTCCTCCTCTACTGAACTCTTTAAGACATAGAGATAATAGAGCATGTTTTATTCTGGAGAAAGCTCAGTTAATTTTTATGGTCATGTAATCGTTATATTTGAATAATACTGCTATGAAAATAAAGTAACTAGTAAGATTGACTGGGCTGGAATCAAAACAGGGTTATCTCAAAGTCTTTGCTATTTTTCTCAGCTTCCATCAGGGGATTACAAAACAGGTAGAAAGACTTTGGATTTGCCTTGAAAATTGAGAAGTTATCCGGAAGGAAAGTAATAAAAAGGTGAAATGCACAAGTTTTCTCTTGTGTATTTCCTGTAAATTCTCATGGACTAGGCCTCGGATTATAAAGAGTTTTAGCATGCATATGTATAGGTAAGTAGGTTTCCAAGAATTTGTCATTTTCTCATTACAAAGCTAGATGTTAGAGTCAGGGTACGGGTGCTCATCAATTCATGCTTTCTCTTGCATAGAGAATCATAGAGTTTCAGGTATTCAATAGATTCACTCAGCTTTGAAATAATATTCCCTCGCACCTTTCACATTCTTAGGAGTCGTTCGTGGGAGTGAATGAGACACCAATGAGGCGACAGGCTGATATTGGGCATTGGGCTCTGTCTGATGAGTGAATGCAATTAAATTTATCTTTGTTTCTACTGGTGTATTTGTTGTGCATGCTAGCCATTTTAGTCCTTTCCGTAATTATTATATGATGTTAATATGAAATTTGATTCTTGTTATTTCCGGCATCCCTCATTTGACTTCCCATCCGTGATTTACGGGCTGTACACTGTATCTGTGCCAATCCAGGAGGAGGTAAGTACTCTGAAACTTGATACGTAACATACTCGAGTGTATTATAGCGTAGTTAGCAAACTAGGTTCATCAGGACTAACTGCTTTCACGTGGATTTTAAGACCATGCTTAATTTATTATGCGGCTGGTGCAGTATAATATTCCATGGTCATTATGTTACGAAGAGTTATAAATATTGATTTGAAAATTGCAAAAATCGAAGCTTGCGAATTCAAGCTCGTGGCGAAATCCAGACGTGGATTACTGCAAAAGTTGCAGATTCGCAAAAACTAGTCAACAAATTTTTAAGACCATCATCCTATTCCTTCACGTCCTTCTATGAAAAGCTATAGGGTTTAGAATTATTAGGCAATTATTTCCAAGGAGGCAGAACCAAGGAAGCCCATAGAGACAGCTTGTTCCAAATAGTTTAGAGACAGGAATGATAAACTTTGAAACTTTGCAGCATTATACGCGGCTACAAGGAACTAATGAAGCTAATCGGGCTCAGGGGGTCTTTAATACGCCTCATCTCTCATTCCCCTCTCCCGTGCTGAAAGGGAGAACATAGGCCAGATGTTATAAGGATGAAGAACTTAATTTAGCTGTTCTGTAACCTGTCACTCTGTTCGGGTATGCAGGAATCAATGGGAACATGGACATTCATCGTAGTTTAACGGGACGTATCCAAAATGTCGAATGAATTAACATACTCAATATGCAGACAAAAAGATTTGTAAAATGCAATTTATCCCTGCAGTTCCATTTCTAGACGCTCATAAATTTAATTAGGCGAAGCTGTCAGTACACATTTATGTCAAACTTTAACATTCTAGAAGTACATTAACTCAGTTGCGGGTGCTGAAATATTTTGATTTTCAAACCAGTCATTGGTTTTTTGTTGATGTATTTTTTGGAGGTGTTGTATACTTGAATCGTTGTTATTCCAGGAGCGTTTTTGATACCCTATGTCATCATGCTTATTTTTGGCGGACTTCCGCTATTCTACATGGAGTTGGCCCTGGGGCAGTATTACAGAAGTGGATGTCTTACGGTCTGGCGGCATATTTGTCCGGCATTGAAAGGTACTGTACGCTTGGGCTTTAAAATACATTTAAAGTTTGAAAATGCATGGTCGATCTAAAGTTTTAGTTTTATACTCGAGAGAGAGAGAGAGGTTTTAAAAGTTAATTTTAAGTTCAAAACTTTAAACAGAACAGGCGTACTCGAGAAAATGTGTGGTTCTTGAAGCCTCAGAAGAGGAATAAATTACTAATCACTAACCAAAGGAGTTAATTAGACAGTTAAATGGTTTTGGTTTTATTGATTTGGAAAAGAATATTGAAAAGTGCATGCTTTCAACTTTTTTGTGGTATAATGAATAGGATGGTTAAGGGGATTTGAAATGGTAAGCAAATCTGAAGGAGGTAAAAGTAATAAGGGGTGAGTAAAAGTTTGAGGCTATGTTTCTAGGCTTGTAACTGTTGCTTCTTCGATGAAAAGCCACGTGGATGGGAATTAATGCTAGAAAGTTTTGAATCTCGACTTGGAGCTGACGAGGTGATGAGGCAGGGGAAGGATGAGATTTCTAGGATGAAGGGAAGTCAATAGGGCGGTTTGGGAAGGAGAAGAAAGTTGGAGAAAGTAAGAGAAAGAAGCGAGTCCAAGGGATGAAGATGAGAGAGCCTCTTTGGGTTATAGGTGGAGAAGGAAGAGTATAAGGAGTAAGGAGGGAAAGAAGACGGAGAAGGGAGTCGTTGAGATGAGGGAGGATGACCTCCACTCGATGAAATTGATTTGTTAAGAGATGAATTGGAAGGCTGAGTGGCAAGTCGTGAGGGAAAGATACACAGGGACATCAAACTAAGGTTATTACCACTTGAGAAACTAATGTGAGGAGATAACAATGGGGAAGGAGTGGAAAGTGGTAATCGGCACGATCCTTGTGTTACTTAGACCAAAACCTTGCCATGATTATCCTCGTGTAACTGATTGTCGTCGACATCCAATTACCAAGCTTCATTTTTTACCTACTACGATCATGAGATACCCATCATTTTCTACCGATACACTTGCTCTCCTACTAACCTCTAACTTTCCCCGCCACTGCCTTTTCGGCACCCCATATTTTAACCATCAAATCATTGGATTAATCTGTCCTCAACGGTTTGACTTTCTCCTATAACTTTCTCCACATTTCCGAAGATGGGAAGGAAATGCAGAGCTCAAGGCCAAAAATACAATTACATGAACTTCCAGGCATGGCATACCTTCTTTAATTTCTTCAGGCTGTCTTTCCTACTGTCTGTAAGCCTTCCAACGGTTTGTGGAGAAAGTATAATACGTTAATTCTGTTTTCGGCATGGCCCTCTTTTTGGTTCCCCTTTTCACTTGTAATATAACACTTCCCGAGTAAGCCAATCAGATGTAATTCCCGATTATCTCGCAACCCGGGAGACTTTATTCTACACACCGAAAGAATAATAAAAGTTTAAGGTGGTTTTAAATAGTCAGTAGTATGTAGCAGCATCTGGTCTGGTTGTTTCTCATAGAACTTAAGATTATCTAAAAAGATCGGTATGTGAGTAGACTGTTTAGAATTTGTTTCAACAAGGGAAGAAATTCAAGCTGCGTAGATTAGCGTATCTACCAGACTCCCTTCGGACTGGACTTCAAAGTTCGCAATGTGTGATAATAGTACGCAGATCAAAATAGCTTTTGTTTTCTTCTTTATTTTGACGCGGAAGAGCACAAAAGAGAAGAGTCTGTTCTCGGAAATGAGCGAAAGGTCATATGTTTTGTTAGCGTGAAATATCTGTAACGTGTTTGTGCTACTGAGCTTGTTTGAACGTTTGTTTACTATTTACAGGGATCGGATACGCAATTTGTATCATAGATTTGTATGTTGGAATGCACTACAATACGATTATCGGATGGGCAGTGTATTATTTGGCAGCATCTTTTAGTTCAGAACTTCCCTGGGTTTCCTGCACAAATTCATGGAATACAGAAAATTGTACGGAAGTCTCTAAATTAAGCGGGCTTAATGAATCCGACTACAATTACACTACTAGTCCTGCTAAAGAATACTATGAGTAAGTTAATGAAAAGTTTTGAACTTGACGTGTACATTTAAATTTAAATTAAATGTTTGATTTGTGAAAATACCATACTTACTAGTTATAATTTTCAATACCATTAACGCCTTAAAATTTTGGATTACCAGGAGAGAAGTATTGGAAATCCAGAATGCTGATGGGATTGATAGAATCGGAAGCATCAAATGGTCGCTGGCTTTCTGTGTGTTCATTGTATTTATCCTCGTGTATTTTTCTCTATGGAAGGGAGTGAGAAGCTCTGGAAAGGTAAGTCTGAAGTCCTTTTCATTTGATGTCACAATACTTGCTTTCTCTACAGCGTCTAACGTACAGATAAGTTGAATTCCATCTTTTACAAAACAACTGGTTAGAAGCTTGCAAGGTAATAGTATTCTGGAAGAGATTAGATGGCACACTAACACAAATATGGCGGAAAATTAATAAACAGTGCTGCCTTTGTCATCAAGTTGCAACTAACATAAGAAGTTGTTGCAATTTCCAGGCTTCAGATCAAAGAAATGTTTTTCCATTTTAGTTTTACCATGGCATGTCTTAGGGTTATCATGGAATCCGTTCAAGGAACCAAATCGAATTTGGGGAGTAAGTGAAAGGATAAAGCCAAGGTTTTTATTCATTGATTCAAGGAGAAAGATTCATGGGAATCCCGACTACTGATAGGGATGAGGAGAAAATACTACTTAGGATAAGATAAATTTCCTCATTCCTTTCCCGCCATCTGTACAAGAGAAATGGCAGAGGTGTGATTCCTTGACTTCCCTTTAGCTCTCGTATATGTCAGCTAAATGTTATTCAATAAATTCTTTTAGATACATGGATTGACAGGAAGGGAAAGTTAAAGTAATCGGGGGAAGACTCTTTCTCAGCCATGTCTACACGGTTTGCTTTCACTGAGAGATTTTAGAATTACAAATCTGAACCTTTTTGCGGATATTAAATCCGGGGATTCATCCAAATCCAGCACGTACCTCTACAAAGCCTCAAAGTCTACTTTCTCCGAAGACCAAACTAATAGTTTTGCTTATACAGATACTAAATTATACTAGAGCAGGTACATAGCGAAGCTATGGAATAAGGATAGAGTCTTTGCTTTAGAAAAAACGTCCGAGCCAGGCTGCAGTAGATACACGTTTGCAGATGTGGGGGGTGGAAGACTGTAAAAAATAGAAGACGGAAGAGAAAGTAGAGATGGCGGGTACTTAAAATTCAAAATAATTCTCACACTTTCCCCCTTTTCACTTCCACTTTTCATTCAATGAGCAGATAAATCCTCAAGAAGATAAAGGGTCTAGAAAAAAGACCTGTTGAGTTGAACTTTCTCCGAAAGTAAATAGAGAAAGTTAAATCTCCTTGCTCAACCTTAAAAACTTCAGCCATACCTATAGAACTCTGAAATGTTTTCCTAACTGTTTTCACCCCAAAAAACCAGTTGCACATCACCCTAAATCAGTGGTGTTGTTTCTGTTCGTGGAAGCAGTTTGTACTTCGTATGCGTTCTCTTTACTTTCACTTCCTGCCGCCGTAACCCTGCCTCCCTGAGTGGATTATATCCATAGATCAAGTGAAACTGCATTTCATTAAAGGTACATAAAGCGGATGGATGTCTGCAGGTTTTCTATCCTGCAAATCCGCCCAACTCAGTATCTAATCTACTACCCGGATTGTACAGAAGCCGGTCTGGGTTTATCGATGAAAGTGGGTATCATGAATAATGCATCCAACTTTCACTCCCTCTCCTCCCCGAACTGACTGATAGTGTAGACTAAAATCAGTCTTCGTGTAATCTTTTTAAGGGTTTTCATTTCAAACCCAAAAATGTAATTCCGGGATAGGATTTCACTGGTCCCTGTTTGCTTGTTTTAAGCTGAAACGTTCTATGAGAAACATTTGAAAAGATAACTACAGCTTTATAAAACAACAAAGGTGCCCTTATCTTCGAACAACTTTCTTTGCACATCCCTAGAGGGCGCAGAAAATATGTTTGCTCAAGTTGTGCTCCCGTGTTCAACTTCCCCCTTTGATGGTCACTCCTCCTTAAACCTATATAGACTCCAGTGTTAAAAATTATAAAAGTATTCATTAGCCTTAGCTTTAGCTGCAGAAACTCAGTTAATTATTAATAAAAACTACATTCTCTTATTTTCAGGCCGTGTGGGTCACTGCGTTAGCACCGTATGTTGTTCTCTTTATCTTGTTGGGACGGGGACTTACACTTGATGGCGCTGGGGATGGTATTTCGTACTACTTGACTCCAAAATGGGAAAAACTTTGGAAAATCAGGGTATTTTAAGCACCTTTTGGAGCGCTTAATTTTAGCAAAATTTTGTTTAATGGAAAAATAAATTCTACTCGCAATATGCCAACATGAGTTTTCGTAAAACTGTGCTGTTTCGTTTATTTATGGAGATTTGAATTTCACAGGTTTGGACGGATGCTGCAATCCAAATATTCTTTTCTCTTGGCCCTGGTTTTGGAACGTTGCTGGCATTAGCAAGCTACAATAAATTCAACAATAATTGTTACAGGTAGACTAGCGCGGATACTAGACGATAAAATATGGTATTACCCTGGCCCGCGAGCGAGGGAGTTGGAAAAGTTTGTCTGTTAATTCATTACTTTTGTAACAGAGATGCCCTGCTTACCTCTACGGTCAATTGCCTCACAAGTTTCCTGGCTGGTTTTGTTATTTTCTCTGTTCTTGGCCACATGGCAAAAGTGCAAAACAAAAAAATTGACGACATGGGAATCGAGGGTAAGTTATGTGGATTATGTATGCAGTCCTTCTCATATTCTCTTGAACGGAACTGCTCCCCAAAATCCCCTGTCCTTGATTTTTAAGCCCGATGGAATATGATTAACGGGACACTAAGAGCTGATTGAAATTTAAATCCATACTCATGTCTCGTTCATTGTTTTTGACAGGTTTCGGCTTAGTTTTCATCGTATATCCCGAGGCACTGGCAACCATGTGGGGAGCAAAATTCTGGTCAATTATATTCTTCGTAATGCTCATCACTCTGGGATTAGACAGCACGTTTGGTGGGTTAGAGGCTGTTATCACGGCAGTCTGCGATGAATATCCCCGGGTAATAGGAAAAAACAGAGAAGTTTTCGTCGCTGGTCTACTCGTATTCGTCTTCATTTGCAGTCTACCTACGTGTACTTATGTGAGTAAAGTCCTAATATCATACGCATTTAAGGAGGAAATTGCATTGCATTCACCATATGTTGCTTCCCCTTGTAGTGGGCATTGACTTGAAATACTGTAGAAGCATTTAATTAAAAATCCGATTCTTTGCTTCCTAACAACAGGGTGGTAGCTATGTGGTGGCGCTAATCAACTTGTACGGCCCGGGTATCGCAACTCTCTTCATCGTATTCCTCGAAGCCATAGCCGTATCTTGGATTTATGGAGTAGACAGATTCTCAAATGACATCAAGAGGATGATCGGAACTAAACCTAACAGATACTGGACATTTTGCTGGACGATTGTCAGCCCCTTTTTCATTATTGTAAGTGCTCACTCTCATAGAGATTGGAAGGAATTTTTAACATACAATTGCCGGGGCTTTATTAGGGCTAAAATCCTGTGTAAAAATTCTATCCTTGTATTCATGTGCTTCACAGGTGTTATTTATCAGCTCCATAGTGTATAGCGAAGAACTCAAGACGGCTACATATACTTATCCGGAATGGACATACACTGTTGGACTTCTCATGATTCTCTCTTCCCTCATTTGGATCCCTATTTACATCCAGTATTTGCTCATTATAACTCCCGGCACATTCAGAGAGGTATTTTCCAGCTGGAAGCCCTTTCCAAATAATTGTTTCATCTGGCTTTTTTTAAATGAAACAGTTGTAAACACGCAATGAACTCTTTTCTTTTTACAGCGCATCCAAAAAATAATGAAACCTATAGAAGCCGCGGATATGATCGTGTATAATCCCTCATCGAATTATGGAACCACAGTGTGAAAGTTTCTGTTATCAACTTGTATGCTCTTGGTGGTGAAAGCTACTTTCTCCAGCGTTTTCAAACATTAAACACAGGCTAATTTATTTACCGTGGCTCCGCGTTTTAAACTTGATGGAAGGAAGAGATCGATTGGAAGCTAATGCGCGTTCAATGGGAAGCAAATAATTTCATTTTTGCAACTGTATGTGCATTACGCGTAAAGCTGACAAGTCGTGTAGTGTGTTTGGTGTATTGTAGTATTTTATTGATCCTGGGTTGAATAATTCAAGTATAATGAAAACGAAATTACCAGAATTATAAAAAGAAAAGAATCCAAAATTCAAAAGAGCAACTCCTGACAATAATTTACGCTTTCGAAGTGGCGTAAACTCGTTATCGTCAATGAAATTGGGATTATGTTTGGGATCTATAGTTACAAGCACTTTGCAACCAAACTCTAATTTTAACCAGTCCGGTACCCTGTATTGTTGCGCATTTTGATTGGAAATGGCAATATATGTTACTTTCTACTCCATTCAACAAAATTAGGGATAGCAGCCTTGTGATTCAACATTGCTTGAAGATACGGGGTCTGCTAAGGAGAATATCCAAGTGAGCCACAGGACTTTTTGCAGACAGTTCCTTATTTATTAGGTTATAAGCAACTTAAACTAATCAGGTGAACGTCAAATACGTAACAGTAGGATTAAAATCTGTGCTAGAGTCTCTGCCAAAAATAAGTGTTAGCGGTTATAAACTGAATTCAAAGAGGATCAGAGAGGAATCTCTTTAAAAATATAGTGTGAGAAACAATAATTGTGGCGAATAAATAGACACCGGTGGAAAAAATCGGTTGTAAGGTGGTTAGTGTGCTTCATTTTTAAAAATGTATTCTTTCAATATTATGTAGCTGAGCGTGGGTGGGTAACGGAGATTTTTGAGTATAATCGTTAGTTTAACCTAATTTACAAATACTGTAAAACGGACGTACTTTAACTGTAGTCCAATGGTTACAAGGAACCAATCCCTCGAGGGAACACCTTTCCGGTCTTCATGGCGACCCTAGCGGGAGCCAGCCGATTTAAGGATTTCGTATGTAAACTTGTCCCTGGGTGTCGTGTAACCTCTGTCACTAAGCCGCGTTCCTTCTCGATAATGTGTTGTATTTTCCGTGTCATGAACATAATAGATACTACGAGTTAACCGCTTATATCACAAGAACACCAAATACTGTTGTGTATCACCAATATCTGAAACAAGTCCCATGGTTTAATGCTGCAACGGTTCTGTAAGATCTCATTTAGCCACTACTCCAATGCTGTTAACTTCCAGGACGAGAATGAGAAACGGCAACATGTAAACACCAACATGACGTTGATAGTAGCGTTTAAATGGATTCCTGTCGTATGCACATGCGTTTAACTTATCTACGTTCAAGTCTTCACACAATCGTAACAAAAGTGTAAGATTTAATGGCGGTGGCATTTTAAATTGCCAAAATATTGTAGGAATTGAAACATTTTGGTTAAGCGTTGGTTGGTGGGATGAGAAAAAAGTGGCTGCTTGAGAAGCTAATAAGTAATTAGTTTGTAAGTGCATGTGAGTTGGTGTTGCCAAAAATGTAAGGAGAGGATGATGAATTCGAGGCTTCTTCTTGTGCTGTAATAATGAATCAATCATCCGGACCAACTTGTCGCCTCACTCTTTAAAAAACGAGGATAATTTCATTTCTAGATTGCGCAGCCATTTTAAGCAATTAAAATCTGAAATGATGTTTTCCTCGGAATCGCTCTTGTTACTTGTACTATTTAAATAATAATATTAATGTAATTGCTACTACATAATAGCTCGTCTATTATTAATCTTATAATATATGTCGTGTACATCTTATCCTCGCTAACTTACTACGTTCCATGTTCATTGAATAGCTTACAACTTATATACTATTTGTGGCTTCGGGAAAACAGATATGAGAAGGCGCGTTTACGATTACATGTTTGTGTCTTTTAGATGGAACTATCCATGGTGTCAATAAAATAGGTGCGTCTGTAGTTATGCTTGTATGGGGAAGCATTGGAGACGTTTGGATGTAGAATGCAGCAATTAAATTATGTAAAGATAGGTAAACTATTGTAATGCTGGAATTGCAAGGGATTTCAAGTTTATGTAAATAAGGCGTGAAACACTGTTACGGTGGTGTTTCAATACGGATTTGCCAGATTTTACAGTAATAGCTAGCTTGTTCTAAGGAGCTAGTTGACATTGGTAAATTAATTAAGGGGAAGGGAGCGCTGGTGAAGTGAATTAAAGGGCAAGTCCTGGTGACATGGAGAAGTACGTAGTAAGCGAACATGTTAAAATTGTTAACGTTGTTACAATCACGCAAACCTAATTGCTAATAAAGTTGGATGAAAGCTCATCCACTCTTAGTCAAACAAGTTGCAATCCACTAAGATTTTTCGCAATAAAATTCTTATAGTTCCAGAGTTTGTCCTTAACCTTGCAGTTGTTGCTTGCATGACTATTTTTAAAAGCATAAGCTTGGAAACATTGTTTAGAAATGAGAGATGTTTACACCCATGTCTCATTAATCGTCTGTGGAAAGATTTGAGTTAGTAGTCACTAGTCTACTTGTGCTTTCGACAACATTTCAGTCAACAGGATAGAATAGAAGAAAGATGGGATGTATACAGTTTCTGTTTTCCTTGTATGAGTTTTGGTATACCATGTTTCCCGAAACAGCATTGATGGAAATAGAAGCGACAAGCAATTAGCGTATGGCGTGTGACTATAGTAAGTCTTGACGGTATTCAAATATTGGCAGGTGGGTTGTGAGTGCCAAATGTTTTTCACCAGAAACAAATTGTAGCCTATTTCCTATTGATTTGTTTCTCGTATTTACTTAGCTTGCATCAGCTAGTGCGTGCGTCATTAAGAAATAGCTGCAACGTATGGAAGAATTAGGATGGAAGGGGTTAGGGCGTGATGAGTATATTTTTACTTTTAATGACTTAAAAATAAGGCCAGAATAAAAGTCAGTTTAATATTTAAAATTTTAAGTTGACTTTAAAATATAGACCCTGCATTTTTAGAATGAGGTGCAGAAGATACGTATACATTCATAAACTACATGTGAAGCTGTCTGGTAAAAAGGCTGAAATTAGCCTTCACTGGTTACGTCAGCTTTAGCGCAGTTTTATATTGACCAACATCTCATTTCAATACAACTACATGGTTTTACAATTATTACTCTAGTCCGACCGACGACGCTAAGAGCTCTGATATTTATGTAAAAGATTTCTTTGAAAGGTATATATGTAGATCGTAGGATTTAATTGGTAACAATATCAATCAATAGTAGCTAATTACACTTGGAACAATTTATTTTCATTCTGGGGTTCTCGTATCCGATGTAGGAGTTATTTTTAAAGTAAAATGTTGATAATTAAAAAGGGTGTTTATAAAGCTTTTTAGGATCGGAGAACCAATAAAACAGTGTAGGATACAATACAAGGGAGTTGCCAGGGCGGTAAACACGCTTTCTTTGCTGCTACATGAACCGTAACGTGGATTGGAGTTAATTTATTGATTTCATTCCTTCGGACACGAAGGAGAGAAGTACAAGCTGATAATAAATCAATAAGTAATCAATAGGATGGAGAAGGATGTATGTGGAAGGGGCATATGTCGATATGTCCGCGTAAATCAGCCCACGGGATTTATTAAATAGTTTTCGCCTGCGTAAGAGAAGAAGAGAAATGATGAAGGGTGAGCTAAGTGGATGAAATTGTTTCTTTTGTAATTCCGTAATTTCGTCTACTTAATTGTTCCAAAGTGCGTCATATTTAGCTTTCAGGAAAAGATTTTGTCACACTTGATGTCTTCTGAAAAATGAATGAATCTAGTAATTTTTCTATTTAGGTAAAATCGTCATTTGTATGAAGAGCCTGCACGCGACAAGGACATCTATAGAAGTCCTAATGGAGCCAGAGAACGTCCGAGTCCTGTGGGTGACTAACTCAAAGATGAGTTAGACTTTGTCCTTCTGTATACCGTATTGTTCTTCCTGTAAAAGCTTTCTAAAGAGGACAAAGGGGTAAATGGGTAGTGCGGTGAAAGTGCACTTTCTCCAAGTACTATATAAGGCTTGAATAATGCTGGAAATAGTTTATGGGCCAGTGGGGAAAATGAAGACTGGGAATATTGAAGTACATGACTGAATAAGAGGAAAAAGTGACAGAGTGAAAGCCAGGCGAGGAAGTGGACGAGGACGAGGGAATATTGCTGTTGCTGGTTATAATAACTTGCCACCGTTCTGTCTTCTTCTCTTTAAGGTATATTATTTGAGTTAGGGAAACAAGTATATGGTAACAGGACATTGTAGCCTGAACTAATTCTAGGCTTAATATATTGTATTCTACATTAATGCTCAGGCAGGGCAGGTAGGTAAAAGTAGAGGCAGGCCGGAAATAAAGCCTGTGGAGCACGACCGGGTGATAAATCCATGTATTTTGCCGTCATTTTACGCATATCTTTCACGAGAAACAAAACTTGTTTCCTGAGTTTGATTTCTCTACTTTCTCTGCATTTTTCTCCGGCCCGGCCTAAATACCTTGGTTACATTCGTTACTTGACTTTCCACCTCGCTGCTACACTCATTTCTTCTCCTATATGCAGTTTCTTACTTGACTTCAGTTAGTTGCTTTGGCATCCTTATTGCAATTATTTCAGATGGAGGTTGGAAGTATATCCTTGGGGAAGGAAATGGTTCATGACAAGTTGCGATGTTGGTAACACCTCGTAAATTCTAACATAGGAAACGAGTAAATGTCAGTTCTCAATGTCAAAAACATTCTTAGAACTGCATTCACAGGGCTTTTACCGGGAATAAGTAAAGAGCAGAGTTAGTCCTTCCATAGTCACTCACTCAATCCACGCTAATGCGAATTGTAGCTAGCGAAGCATAAATTATCCTCTTAGAGAGAGAGAGAGATGACACCAGGGAGGCGAGGCTATTTACAACTGTAACTTCCCATCGTCTTTCCAAATATAGGGACGGAAATCGTATGTAGACAATTGCGGACTGACTTTTGTCGAAGCTGAGTTCAGGAAATCCGATGGAAGCTTTACACATGCAAATGACAACAAAATTTATTTTTCGCGTATTCCTTCCTATGCGATTTTTCTTCAACTCTTCATAACTATTTCTCATGTTCTCTCCTTCATTGCCAATGTTCTATGCCTGATCCGAGGTCAAGG
The DNA here is from genome assembly GCA_906901655.1 of Sminthurides aquaticus. Taxonomy (NCBI): domain Eukaryota; kingdom Metazoa; phylum Arthropoda; class Collembola; order Symphypleona; family Sminthurididae; genus Sminthurides; species Sminthurides aquaticus. The sequence goes on from CAJQTT010000001.1 coordinate 5,528,708, forward strand.
TTTACTACAACTTTTGAACCTGTTCTACTCGTTGATGGTTGTCCAAGGTAAGTCTTCCTAATTAAGAAGCAGAATATAGTATAGGCAACCTTCCTAAATTTGGATTGGGCAACTAGACTAACGTAGGGAAATTTTCTTATGCTGCAGCAGTCAGTGAATTACTCTTAGGTAAGGGTAAGGATCAGCTTTTTGGAAAATAATTTATGCGACTTTCGCGATTATGTACGTGTGTGTCACTCTAATCTATTTCATCCATGTTAACGTGTTAAACTAGAGTAAAGACTGTAGAAGAGACCCGGAGTCTCTGGCTTCCGTCTCCGTCACAAACAACTGGGATTGCTGACTTTCACCGTGTGCATAAACTGAAATTTTGGCAAGCTGTTTTCTCTGCATGTTTGTATAATCTGATGTATGAATTTTCTCGCAAGTCCTCCGCCTTCATTGCGCTCAACTCGCATAAATAAGCAAAGTACATTTTTTGTCTTTATGCGGATTTCAGAAGGTAGACTGCGACGGTTTATGTGGAAGCCACTGAAATTTCTTTGTCTGTATTCCTGCCCCGTAATCATCATAGTGTGTATACTACTGTATCTGATACACGACGAGGAAGCGCTTTGTCAACCTTAAATTACCCTAATATCAAACGTTTTAGGTGATGCTCCGTTTCTGTTGATAAAAAAAGTAATAATACTTTGGAGGAGACGGGAGAGGGAAATCTGAGGTGAAGGTTATTAGATGCTAAAGTTTCCATAGAATCGCTTTCATTTCTGCGTCCGTGACAGAGAAACTGAATGAGAAGAGAAGAGAAAAAATTGAAAAGGGCTGTGCGGACACGGAGTCAAAAAAGGGGCGGAGCAGCATGAATCGTTTGACAAATGTTCCTTGTAGAAATGCACTAATGCTTGCAGTCATCTACTTTGTCACTCTATTCGAGGAAGACGAATAGGGCTTTCATTCTTTTTATTCTTTTCCTTCGCCAACTGCGACAGAAATGCGAATGCAAGTTTTTAATACTGCCTCAGAAACTGTACACACAATCCTAGTATTGAGTCTATACGACTATGCCTTGAATGGGTGGCGAGCCAAGGACAACGTTTGTTTGTGTGGACTCTGGAGAAGGAGCTGAATAGGAGGAAAGGTCGTATCTGTATATTCATGTTCGATCCTTTATCGGCTATTCAATTCCGGAACAAGAAATCCAATGGGAGGAGCTCACACGCTTTTATTTACCTTAGCTGTAAGACGTTCACTAGTTTTTTTTACTTTTTCTCCTTCTTGGAAGCATGCAAAACGCTGCATGCAAGTACGATCTGATAGACATTATTCTTTTGTATCAAGAATTCCTCAGTTTTGTCACACACATTTTGGCTTGCATATTCTTCGATACTGCGTCCGAAGAGATACTCCAATAGGACTGTTATGACCTGGAAATAGTATGAAGGCAGATATTACAGGCAAGATTGCTTGCAGTCTGGTAGGGGAGGTGCTTATTTTGCCATCGTTGCTGCACCATTTTTGTTGCTGGACTATGCGTGGCTATGGCTGATGAATTGGCATGTGTGTGTAGACTTTGGAGAAAACTTTTGATGAATTATGCACGCAATGAGGCAAAAGGTTTCCCAAACTGCTTGTTATCTCATTCTATTATTACACCCTGCATACCAATTCTCGTCGAGCTTAACGAATAAGACACTCGGATTTCAGAAGGATGGCGTAAAGGTATTGAGTTTTCTGGACTTGCATTGCTGCCCAATCCCTTACGTGATCGATTTGAATCGTGTGAGAGGAGAAAGCGTACTTTCTCTAAGAAATCCATAGATTCTCGAATGATGCTTGGAGGACTGTGGGTGACAACGTGAGGAAATGGAGACAGCTATCTAGTTGCTCAGAAAGCTAGCTAGTGGGGATAGTAGATTTAGCCAGTTCCCATATAATTGTCTCAGCATATTTGGTTACCTGTTCCCTGGTGTCACCACCCAGGAATTTTCTGTGTCAGAGCTTAGTTAGTGGACCAAAACTGATATCTTTGAGTCCCTACGGTAATCAATCCATCACTAATCACGTAGCTAAAAGCAGAGCGAGGCTGGTGGGAATTGACTTTGTCTCCTTCCTCTTCCTGTCAGTTTCAGTAGATATTAGAGCTCTCGTCATGAAATCAGGTTGATAATTTTCCAGTAAGTTGATTTTGCAAATAACTCCAGGTCATGTTGAAGTGAAAGTGAGTGAAGATTTTCTCATCTTGGAGAGAGTTATTTTAAGCCCCTCTCTTGGTGAAAGTTAAGACAGAATCATGACTTTGGTCTTGCTTTGTGTAGAAGGAGAGGAGGAGGGGGTAGAAGGTAGACTACAAAGTGGGAATACACCAAGGCAACGCTATTAGTGCGAATGCGAAAGCAATCCGCTTTTGAGAAATGGAACACCTGGAGACGTAATTGACTTGTGTGAAATGTTGGCCTAATGAAGTGTGTGGGCAGTGTTATTTAGCTTTAAAGGAAGCTTGGAAGACGAGGAGAAAGTAAGAAGAGGAGAGTTTTCACAAAGACTACACATACATGCCAGGCTTGATAGGGGGAGAGAAACGCAAGAGACCGTTCTAATAACCTACTCCAGTAACTTATACGTACCTCTTGGATACTCTAGATTTGAATGCAGTAGAATATTTGGCGTGATTTACATCTAAAGACAATTTCGCTCTGTTCCCCAGTATGAGCCGGGGAAATATACCTACGCCCTCGCCCCTTGCGTATTCTTTCCACTGAGTTCTTTTTTGCTACAAATATATAAATGACGAAGAAGAAAGCAAGTTACAATACTGCAGAGAAACTCTCTTTTACTTGATCCTCTCTGGAATGGATGAAATCACTTTTGCAAAAAATCATGGCCATGGACTTAGGATGATTTAATGTGAGGAAGAAAAAATCCATTATTGAATAGAAGAATCCTGCTTGTAATATACTGTCTTACACAGGAATTTCGAATTGTCTCCATAATATTTCCAGTCAAAGAAGCCAAGTTGAGCGTGAAATGCAGATATTTTTCAAATGTCGTTCTGTAATAGCATTTTCAGTATCGTTCCTTGTAAGTAACATTTTTATTGCTCTAAAAATTCTTCTTCATAGCTTTCTCTCGACTTTCTCTCTTGCTACTTCCCCAGGCTTAAGGATCCCCCCATCCTGAAATTCCTGTAGGGAATTCCTGAAAGTGGCTAAGCTTGTAATGAATTTTATTCTATAGAAAACACACATACATTGCAGCTACAGAGAAGGAAAGGAGCGAGATATGAATAGTCATCAAGTTTTTCGAGAAAAGATATATTAATACATAGTCACCTTAGTTAAAGGAATGCATTTAGCTCCATTTAAAATAGACGGAAACTAAAATCCAATTTGTTCCATGAAAGAGCGTACTCGCTGCTAATCAATTTATACTCTTTGATGTAAATTATGAGCTTAAGTGAAAGGATTTCTAGAATCCTCTCAAGTGATTTCCCAAAACTGTCTACTTTCATCGCCCAGGTCTTCCATCAAACTTGGCTAGTTGAGATTCAATAGATTTCTAGCAAAGTCATTCTATCATCTATGGTTAAAAGCAACTACAAAGGAGAGGAGAAGAGCCACACCTTGAAAGAGATTTAGAACGCGGAAGTGCATTAACGAAGGGGTGAAGTAGGAAGTGGAAAAAGGTAGCAAATATGTAACTAAAGATTAGAAGAGACGAGCTCGGGAAGCATTTAATATTCGTTCCCTAGCAACTCACAATTTCCTGAATCAATTTATCTGAGTGGGATTGAAAAATGATCAATATTGGTTATTGCCTCCTCTTACTCACACTCTAGACTACCTTAACCTGGTTACTTTGTGCTTTCACCTGGCTTATAAATTACTAGCTGCTGTCTGTCTATCTCTTTCTCTATCCAGGGAAGAAAAGATTGCAGAGCTGATCTTTTAGAAAGAAATTCGTCGACTCAAAATAAAAGAGTGAAAGCCAACTTTCTCCGTGGAAGCATTATGCGAATGCAAATAGACAGTTAAACTCTGCTTGTATGATTGATCGCCGCACTAGAGCACACTATCCTGAATTTCCCCTCTACTTCGGATTCTTAAATCAATTTAATTAAGAGAGGCGAGCACTGAATAGCGACTGGCCTGATAAGGGCGGAAACGTAAACAAAATTTACGTGTCGGAGAGGTGATGACGGTTTGCGGAAATGTAGAAGCATATACAAGTGCGGAGAAAGCGTATGCATGCTTTAGGACCTTGTTAGGGTGTGACTTATTCCTTCACCGGGAATTTGAATCAGGCCGTGAAAAGTACTGCTTAGAGAAGTGGCTGTGGGGAGACCAAAAACGTAGGATTAGATTGCGTTAGATGTAAAAGATATTTGGAAAAGAGGGTGAAAGTTGTAAAACTTGACTCTTCAAAAAATTTGCCCTCGTTTTTCTACTTTCTCTGTTCCGCGGAATGACCACATCAAGGGGGGGGAAGGGATTTCTCTGCATATGAGAGGATCTATGTTGCGTCCGTAGCGTGGGTTGTAAAATTATACTTACACAAGCAGCGCAGCGTATAAATACGCATGTAACCCCTAGCTCCAGTTGTTTCCACTAGCTCATTCCGTCAAATGAAACGCTATAAGGTGGAATGGATGTATTCCATGAGATTGCCAAGTAGGCCGTGATCTACAATCTACAGATCCAAATGGACAGTCTGGTAGGTCCTCGATGCGGCTTTCAGAATAGAACCGGTAGAGTCCTCGGATTTTTTTGTACTCAGGAGTTGGAATCCAAGTCATTAAAGTGATTCATAGAAATTCCTTTAATCTCTGACTTAATTCTCCTAGATCCAGGTACAGAGCGGTAGAAAAGCCGCAAACATTTATCGCCATTCTCATCTGACAGAGGGCTTGTCCGCCTCCTATGTCATCCATCCTAAACGTAGAATATACATCCACCTATGATCAGTACCGACTACGAAATTCTATTATTCCATTCCTCAATTCTTCCGTTATACAATCCGAGAAGAAGAAAAGCTTCCGCTCTAAGTTTTTCTTCAAACTTTCACCACTTTTTCTTTCTACCTCTACCGCAGCGTCCCTGTTATGGTAGGAGTTCTTCCGTTTCTGGATTGAGATTTGACAGTAAGAAATGTCACGCCCGGTTTTCCTCAGAAGAAGAACCCATTTGATTCACGAATTTATCTTCGTGCCTTGTTGATTTGGTAACGAAAAGAACTAGTTGCCGGCGGACGCAAGTGCAGCCCAACTCACCGGGATCAGTGCTGGAGATCCAGGAATTAATTCCTAGTAAACATAAGATAAAATATAAACTTTGAGGAGGACATATATTTTTCATTTCAGTGCATGACAACAACGGGGGTAAATGATTTCCCCAAGAGAACTGAGGATGGGAATAATGGTTCAATGGAGTTCACATGAAAATTGCGTCATGTACTCTTGGACGATACATACCTTTCTATTTTGATGATCTCCTATCATTGTCATTCCAAGCAGAAGCTTGATTGAACTCTGAGCTGGTAATATCTGCACTCGGGACTAGTTTTATGATTTTGTGAAGCACAACAAGGAAATAGTTGGGGAGTAAGTGCATTGGCTTCAAGCGTGTCTGCTCCGCAATAGAAAATAAGGAAGGGTTGGGTGCTGCTGTTCATCGTGCCTTCACGTTTCCGCTCTTGTGTCGTTAATGCATTCATTTAGGTAGAATAAGAGAGGAATTATACGAAGAATGGGGATCATCATGAGCTAGAATGCCATGTTCTCTACAAGAACCTTTACCTGCTAGGCATCAATTGGACGGAATGTATGGGAAAATGCAGCTTTCACCCATTAAAACCTGCCTCGCGCATGCACACGTACAATGAAAGCTTTCAGTCTGCAGCTTTTCTGTTAACTCCAACAGTTCTAGATCCTTCTAATCTAATATAGAGGAAAATTTCCCAAACTATTTAGCTACCGAGTTTCTAGCTTCTTCAAATCGGATAGCCAGTAGGTAAGGGCAAGGGAATAGGAGAAGTCAGCAGGTGGCATACTAAGAGAAAGTATCGACGAGTTTTCCCTCAGTCTCTCGTGCGAGCGGAGGCAGTGAGCTCATGCCGTTGACGCTTGATTGCTAAAAGCTCCTCTGACAGAAGGCCGGGTAGTTTGATGTGTGCTCTGTGATTTTTACCTTGGAAGCTGTGTAACTAAAGATTATTTTACAGCATTGATTCTCATTTGAGTCTTCAGTTGATTTTAGAGAACTTGGGTGAAAGATTGTTCAGGGTAAGTTTTTATGAACGATAGACTATCTGTGGATATGTAGGCATGGTAGTGAGCTATGGGGTAAAGAGAAAGTCAGAACGTTTAATCTGCTGTCTGTTAACCCTTTGGCTCTTAGTGTCTCTGACGCTTTGAGTGGTGTAGTCCTCATTGTGTATTACAATGTGTATACATACCTGTTTACAACGCTGCGGTATCTTGGAGAATACACTGCGGAAACTAGATATTTCTTTTTCCCATGGAAAATCCAAGCTCTTTGGCTTCAAGTCTGCCCCGCGTAGAGATTGCATGCAGGGAATGGTGCATTGTCGCAAGTGAGGAGAAAGTCGGGATAGCTTTCTTATGCTAATCCATTTACCATTTGCTTTCACTCCTCTAGAGTCAGACGCTGCGGTTACGGTGTCAATGTATTTGCAATTCCAGTCACAATCCTTCCTCAAGTCAATCTAGTTAGGAAGCTGAGGGAAGAGAAAGTCTGTTTGGGAGGGGACAATAAATTAGAAATGTCATTAAGCGCATTTGGTTGCGTAATAGAAAGGGACTAAAAATATTCTCCTAACAAGACCTTGTCATGGCTTCTTTCTCTTTTCATGTGATTCAGGTGGTAGAGGATCGACAGTACAACCGCTGCAAGACGTCATTACATCAAGGACAACAGGACAAAATATAGCCGTCCAAGAATCTGAAGATCAGGTAAAATAACTTATATCTTCACTTTCTCTGACCTTTCTTCGAATAAAGGTCTGTATTTACGAAGCGAGAAATTGCTTTACAACCTCAAAGTACACGGGTTTTAGACTTGGATGACTTGTCAGTGCATGAAGATGATGGCGCACATGTACTTATTTTTGACACCCATTCCAAGAAACCCAATTAGCAATGAGTTTGAGGACTGAAGAAAAATGTTTTCATTGTAATCAGGTACAGCCAAAGCTCTCCCACTTTTACAAGTGTGTTTTCTTCTTACCAATGTGGAATTACATTAGGAAGATAGTCGAAGCTAGTGGTTTCCAGTGGAAGGGAGAGTTGAATTACAAGTTCTCTACTATACTACCTAAATCACTCAGAAATATTATAATTCTAGGAAATATTGTTTTATATGAAACCCTAGTCTGTGATGCGAATGGCTATAAGATAACTCCAGCGCTAGGAAGGCTTAGGCAGAAAATCTTTGAAATTATTTATAATGATTATCATTACAACAAGATGACTAGAAGGATAGCATAGTTTGAGTTAGAATGGAAGGATGTTAGCTTTCTTTTCGCAATTGAAGCAAATGGCATAAACATTAATCGCTAAGATCTGATTTAAATGAATTGATTTTGATGTACTTACTACACATGAGAAAGAACTGATTAAAAAAGGTATAAATAAAATAAAAAAAGAAACCCAGTTAACTTATCGAAGAATTCTTGCTTCTGTTTCTAGGGAACGAAGCACTTGAGAGGCTCACGGAAAGAGGAAAGCCGGAAATATCCTGGAGACGTTCAAGGGAGCATCTTTGTAGTTGAAAACGTGGAAAATATTAGAAGTACATTTCCTGTTGTGGAGGAGTCGGGAAACATGGTTGATGTACGCTCGTCACAGATGATGAAGCCTTGCGTTATCGGAAGTCCTCCGCCCTCTGTTCTAAGGGAACGAAGCAAAATGAAGAGGGAACGCTTAGCGCAAAGCAGACTTGCCACTGGAAATACGAAAAGTTATGAAGAAACTGTCCTACCAAGCACTGGAGAAAATCCAGCCATCCATTTAAGCTGTTCCGATGACATGAGCCCACAGGATGAAGAAGACATGATGGACATTCGGGAGCTTGGAAGAGAAAATCCGGATGCGCTTGGCACTAATCGTTTATCTTCTGAAAGGAATAACTCTTTGACACCACCGCCAAGATTGATTTCATTCAACCTTACAGAATCATCAACCGCCCCTTGAAATTCTCCTCGGATTTTGTCATTCTCTTCCTGTATTTGCACATTCTCTGTAGATGAGCTCTAACACTTCAATAGCATGAAATTCAACGTACCTTTTCATGTGTGTGACTAAATGTTTCTAATACTCTTTTCAATGGCACTTATAACTACAACACCGTTATATCGAGCTACACCTTTTTATCTCGTGATGTACATATGTAGCTCCTCAGTATTTTCGTAGTAGTAGCAGTAGCTCTGATTTAATTCCCTGATGTGAGCTACAAGTTTTTGTAGCAACTTGATTTTCTCTGAAAATCCTGTCAAGAGAATGCACAACGTATTCGTCACCATTTCTGAAACCTGATTCATGTCCTTCCATTAATTACAAGAATAAAATGAGCATTGGACAAGACTACTAGCGGTTGAAAAACAACTGCATAGAGATATTACATGACTACCTAACGTTACAGTGAAGTACTCCATACTGGCTATTTATTCCGGACTTCCCTTACGTGAGGTTCTTTATTTTATGTCAGTTAGCCACATACGCTCAAGAAACAAGCATTATAAACCAAAGGGAGATATGCGGTAAAAATGGAATAAAATATTATAGGACTAGTATGTGAAAACACAGGTGGACAATGTAAACAACAAAACAATTACATACACCTTCTAATCTACCTTGAGTCCAGATATTTTTTCCCTGAAAGTATATATCTACTATAGTTGCATATTTTTCCCACATAAAAAATTAACAATTCAATGAGGAACATTCGTATAAATGTGCGGGGCAAGCAGGTAAATGCAGTATTAATCACTTTTAACCGGGTAGAAGAATACTCTCTCCATAAAAAATCCTTTAACGAGTACATTTATCTGTAATAGGCCTTATATACCTACATAGCTAGTTAAAAAGATGCGCCAGCTTTTGAGAAACTTATTCCTTTTCATTTGGGGTTTCTTCAGAAAGTGGTAACTGGTCCAAGGCAGTTATTCCGGCTGCTTTCATCATCGTGAAAAAGAGGGAGCTCTTGTCTGTCATCAAATTCCGTGGCGTATCGAACTCTTTTATCTAAGAAAATGACAAAAATTGCTAAAACTGTAGAAAAGACTTATCGTTACAATCGATATGAGTGTTACTCACTTTTCCTGAATCCATGACGATAACTTTGTCGTACGAGGCTATTGTATTCAGTCGATGTGCAATAGTAAGTACCGTGCACGGTGCAAATGCAGATCTTATTGACCCTTGTATGAACGCATCTGTCTCAACATCCACGGAAGCGGTTGCCTCATCTAGGAAGAGGACCTAGCAAAAGTATTTCAGAATCATGTGTTAGAACTCTTTTAGTCGCAAAATATGTGGGTCCCAAATATGGTTATATATACAATACCTTGCTTCTGCGTAAAATTGCACGCGTTAAACAAATTAACTGTTTCTCTCCTACAGAGAAGTTCTCTCCTTCAGTATCAACTGAGCTTTCGAGTCCCTTTTTCAGCTTGGATATCTGTGATTAAATTTGTCTGTCATACTTAATTCCATGTAACCACCTGCGTGTGATACTTTTCCGATGTCTTTACCTTAATTTTGAGGTTTGACTGCTCCAATGCTTCCCACAGCTCGTCATCAGAGTGCTTTTTGAACGGATCAAGATTGTACCTGTAAGGACAAGTTTTATTGTCAGTTGACAGTTTCAAGCTGATTAGGTACAGGTATATGTTAACTGTACTTTACCTCACAGAACCGTGAAACAGTACAGGGTCTTGGGGTATCACAGCAATCCTTTGACGTAAGGTGCGGCGTTGAATTTGAGATATATCCAGTCCATCAATCGTAATGGTGCCTTGCTCGTAATCGCACAATCTCAACACGGATAGCATTAAAGAAGTTTTACCTGTGACAATTAATTAGGATTTTAGAATTTACAAGTAAGTTTTTACATCTGTATTCCGAGTTGCTACTCACCCGCTCCTGTTCTTCCTACAATGCCGACCTTTTCCCCAGCCTTAATTTCTAGGTTTATATCGTGTAGAACCAGTGGCAAATCCGGCCTATACCTTAAGGATACGGAATTAATGGAAATCTTCCCTGCAGATGGCCATTCTCCTTTTAATTCGCATGGTTCAGCTGCCTCCGGCTCAATTTCAAGAGTCTATTAAATAATAATATATCTATTAATAATATATAATCTATAAATAATATTGAGATGTGCTAAGAATTTTGGATTTTCTCCGGACTCAAATCAGTGAAAGAAACTTCTTGACTTTCAGAATAAGTTTAAAAAACTTGTTCCTTACCATACCATACTCCAAAATGCGTTCAACAGATGTAAACCGCGCATTTAATTCTGACAACATTCTCATCACGAAAGGCATAAATGAACACACCTGCAATAAAAACCCAAGGTTTCAGGATTTTCAAAATATTTTGCTGATTCCATAAGATTGACCGTAAGAACCATTACCGAGTACACAGTTGCGAATGTCAATCCGACGGTAGCTGAAGATACCGTTCCCCTCATCAGTACACCAAACAAAACAGTGGAAAAGATGGCTGCAAGTCCAATTAAATCCATGCGAACGGTGAACCATCTACTCGCAATTCGCGAAACTGCTTCCGCTGCTAAGTGCTTGTTAACGTGTTCGCAAAATCTGTTCAATCATAAGATGATAGAGCAAGTATTATGGAACGTTGTTCCTGAGATAAAGATGATAATGTATCTCAGCTGTATCGAAATTACCTTTTCTGAAACACGCTCTGCCGATTGTAAGTTCGAATGATAGAAAGGCCTCCCATAGAAGATTGCAAATGCCCGATGACAGGACTTTTGAGAACATTATCCAATTGCTTGGTTTGGCGCATACCTATGGTGAGCCATGTCCCAACGAATATCATTGCTCCTAATAAAAAATGAAAACGGAGTTACGTTTGTACATGCAACGAAAGGTGTACAGAAATCCACTAATCTCAAGGTATACTCACCAAATAATACTAACATGACAAAGGAAAGCCAAGGCAATATCACACACACAATAAGGATTCCGCTTGCAATTTCAATGAGGGCTTGAATAACGAATTCGAAAAAGAAAGGCATCCGGGCATCCACTGAAAAAATATATTATCCATTGCAAACTATCTTCCGACGTATATAATTGAAATTAAATGCCTCGCATGTGATATACTATTTCTGAATTTGTAATGATAACTCACGTTCGTCCATGTCTTTCGAAAATCGGTTGACAATTCTACCCACAGGGCTATTATCGAAGAATGAAATGGGACATCCCATGACACGACAGAACATCTGATTGTGCAATTTAGAGGCACCTCGTAAAACAAATCTTGTTGAGCCTAAACCCTTTAAGGCGCCAATTCCATATGCCAAGACTACTGATCCAAATAAAATTAACTGATAGTTGCCAATATCAGGATTATCCGTTATCGATCCTTTTAGTTCATGGTCGTTGGTGTACGTAAAATTCTGTTCTGATGCGTTCAATCGTCTTTCATTCTGTAAAAAGGGCAAAATATTTGTCAGCTTCGAGCTTGATCCCTGTACAGGAAAGGTAACTAGCTCCATGAAGGCATTACCTCTTGTCCATCCCCTGCATCGATCCATATTCGCAACCATATAGCGGTGAATAAGCGAATCGCCGCAAACAAAAATATTAGAAAAAACACAAGTGAAACAACGAAAAAACCACCACCCGCTCTTATGGATAAAATATACGGGTTGTAGCCTAAATCCTTGATCTTGAGCTCGTCCATATTTGGTTCCTGCATTCCAGATTGTTTCACGGGATCTTCGATTCCTGCGCTGCTGATTTTCTTCTTCGGAGAAACATCAAAGTTTTCGTCTGAAACCTTCTCCTTTCCATGGGAAAACTGGCATAAATTGTAATAGTCCTCCTTCAAACTAAGAAGTTCCGAATGAGTACCGCGTTCTTTGATAACGCCATCTTTAATGAAGATTATCTCATCACAGCGCTCAAGGAACTGTTCCAAACAGGCAAACAACAATCGAATGTACAAAAATTAGACTACGTAGAAAACCGATATCTCACAACCGAGGTAACTAAGAACTACTATATACCTCCAAGCCGTGAGTTACAAGCAGCACTGTCTTGTCTTTAAGATAATCCCTAATGCACATCTGAAAGATTCGCTTTCCAACAATAGCATCAACGGCCGACAAAGGATCATCCAGAAGATAAATAGATCGGTCAGAATATATTGCTCTGGCAAGATTTAAGCGCTGCTTTTGTCCTCCACTATCAAGTAACCAAACACAATGAAATCAGTTCATTTCTTCCGTTAAATGCATATTTTGTTCCATTCCAAAATAAAGATGACTCACCTAAGGTTGACTCCTCGATCACCGATAATAGTTTGATCGCCTTTAGGAAGCAATAGCAAATCGTCTTTCAGGCAACACACTTCCAGAACTTTGTCGTACCTGAATAAAATTTATCCTCCGTTATACATCCTCAGTCCTAACACTAATTACATTTATGAAAGAAACTGAATTACTTTTCTTTGTTCATCGGTGACCCGAACAAGACATTATCTTGAAACGTATCACTATAAATCCAAGCTTGTTGAGAGACGATCGCAAGGGATCCGCGGATAAGAATGTCACCTCTTAGTTTCTTAGTCTGCAAAACCGTAATTGGCATGGATCAATTTTCTATCCCCCACAAAGCACTCGATAGACAAATGCAATTGTAACTTACATCTCCTAAAATAGCTGATAGAAAAGAGCTTTTGCCACTACCCGTTGAACCACTTATCCCAATGAGCTTGCCACGCTTTATATCCACATTAACGTTAGCTAGACAAGTTTTTTGTTCCACCTCTTCAACAGGTAAAACGTCGGTTTCACCCGGCTGATCCTCAGCAGTAGAGGGCTCTTTGACTTCGATGACGTACTTTGAAGTTGCTTTGGTAGGTGCTGGTGGTTTACTTGGTACTGCTGCCTCCACTTTACCACTGTCCCATACAAAGTCACCATCTCGGATGACGATAACAGAATCGTGGTCACATGCTAAATTTTCTGTCGTCACGTTTTCGTATTCCGGTAGATCGAGGTAGGCCTTTAAGCATAAAGAAAATACATTAGTTGGTAATTTCCTTAAACTGTAATGCTGGTCGTATTCCAGCCGTGTCGTACACGCACCTGGAAGTTACGGAAGCATACTGAAGCTTCAGCTATCGATCTAATTGCAAACGGCAAGGTGCCAACAGTGAATTGCATAGCAGCAAACACGGTGTATATGCTCCAAGCGTTCGACGCGGTAAGATCATTTCCGCTTAAACTGCAAAACAAAAAGTTTCGTTAGTCGTTGCATTATTGGTATTTAATCCTTAAAACATAAAAAATGATTCCCGTTACCTGTATCCCAAAAATACTGCGACTGAAGCAATTATATTTATCATGGGAGTCATAGTCACGGTCATCGACTGCAAAAATGCTGCTTTACGCAGTTGCCTTTCTTCTTTTGCGCGATAATCTGCAAGACGTAAGATCAAACAATAATACAATAATAGTGTCATTGCAACATCTTGTATTCCGGACTGACTAATCAGTGACGAGATTATTATTTTTACCTTCAAGTTTTTCCGCGAAGCTCTCCTCCCACCCATACATTTTGATTAACCGAATGGAACTCAAAATTTCTGTCATTAAGCCAACTCTATCATTTGTTCTTTTTACAGTTTTCCTTCTTATTTTGGCGACACACGCTGCTATACCTCCCTAAAATTCAGAACGTCAGATGTGAATATTATGCCCTTTACATGCCAGAGTTTTTAAATGCCTCCTTATGTTGTTTCGCCGTCTATTTCAGCTTACCATAATGGGATAGAATATGAAGATGACAGCATTTCCTAGCAGAGCCCATGGTCCGATGACGATAGTGGTATATATGATACTCATTGTGAACATCACGGGAGCACCTGCGAATTAGCAAAAGAAATTCCGTAAACATTATGAACTGAAACAAATCCTCTTAGCTTGAAGATCTGTAAAAATCCAATGAATTACCGAGAGCCAAAACTCCTCCAGCGATACATTCAAAGATTCTCTCTTGATCATTCGTACAGAAAGTAACAGCTTTGGCGAGTACGTTTTCCCCGCTACTTCTCAATCTTAGTAGCTTTTCATACGTCATGAATTGCATGGCTCCCTCAACTCTTATTCCTACAGAAGTTAAGTCAGAATTGGTTACAGCTGATCTATCAGTGAATTAAAAAACTTTCTGGGGAAATGAAAGAGCATACCTGTATGGATTCCAATCATCCACAAAGCGCAAAACGTTAAGTTTCGCACAGTTTGCGTAATCAATATCAAAAGCGCCAGGCTGATGCCTACTTCTACAGGCTGAGATAAATCTTCACTGAAGCTAAGTATCCATTTGAGAATCCATGCCTACAAAAACCAAGCAAGTTATGTCAACGTTCTCTCCTTCTTTACTTTCACTTCCTTTAAAGTCCAGTAAAACTTACAGGCACAAGGAACTGGACCATGACAGTAACGACAATTAGGCAAATGCAGACAAGAAATCTAGTTTTGCCGAATCGCCAAACCGTTTTGAAAAATGAAGGGGCTGTGGGATTAAGGATTTTCTCCTGCTCCCATAATCTTGTAAGACGTCGGGAATTCCTTTCAACTTTGTCCGTTTCATTAAGTTCCCAAAGATCATCCGGTGTGAGGCCTCCACTCAAGGCTTTCCACATCAAGGACGTCAGCCATGATACAGTAACATAGGATATAAGTCCGGAATTGCTACTAGGGATAACATTTGACGACGACCTGTAATAAGGTAAGCATTCCTTCATGATTTCTGCCTCACGAAAAAACTACTAATAAGTTGATCATTACAGCCTTTACTTTGAAAATCTACAAGGAAGCAACGTCTTCAGCGCTGGTTTATACTTTCTCCATCGAGTTGTGTCTTCATCTTCCTTCTTCTGCCCATTTCTGAAATACAAGAAATATCTTGCCTTATAACTTTAATTCCGAGTTTCTGCACTATCTCTTTCATCCTATATTTGCAAGTCTGTCCACAGTGCCTCTCATATCATGCGCCATACAAACAAGAACGGATGCAAGCATATTTTCGCACCGAACTCTTATCTACTTCGACAAACCTCCTCCACGGTTAGATAAACAAAGAAACCACGACTTACTTTAAAGTACCCCGTTCTGCAGTATTGGAATTCATGTTTGCAGTACCCACGGCGTCTAATGCTTTCGTCGAATTATCTCTTCTTACATTAATTGATCCATTGGATAGCCACTTGAAGCTCATATCAGTTGCTTGTTCTCATTTTTATCCGGAGGAATCGGCGCGGACAACGGCAGCCTAGGAATTCAACAAGTTCCAGAAACTTGTTGCCTTTGTTTTTTTCTATTTTCTCTTCCAGTCAGTTCTAAACATAAAATTATAAGGTATTACGATAAAAAGTTTTCAGTTTTTCAATTAACTGCTGCAGAGTTGAAGAACACTAACGTATGAGGCTACATTTATATGCTAGAAACAAGGTAATGCCATTTTGAAGCAGAAGCCACTTTCGCCTTACCTTTGCCGTGTGAAGCCTGAGTATCTGTTCTGCTTCTGCTTCAAAAACTGAGCTGAAACTAACAGTCTACAATTATCTGGTAGACACAAAATCGTGCCTAATTTTACCCCTTTGCTAATCTGCTTCACATGGGTTTAACTCTTAGACGCTAGTCTTATCATAAGCAGACACTATTTGCCGCCATGTACGGACTTAACAAGCATCTGTGCACCTCATGTAACCTAATTCCATTACAAAATGTAACTCATATCTTCTTCCGGCTACTGACATGCGATCTATAAAAAATTACTCCTCTTCTAATGTTAGCTAGCTGTTATAAAACTGGAATTGGCAGCATACTAGGATCAACTAAAGGCTGCTTCAATTTTCACAAGCTCGTAGCAGAATCTGTTACCGACTCCGCAATAGCAACACTGCATTTGGACGTAAGGGAAGAAGCTTCTTGTCGACAATTAGGGGAACGCTAATATTAACCGTCGAATTTGTAACGTTTTAATATTATAACATCAATCCTTCAATAAATTTTATATATAATTAAAGAAATAGTCTCATTGAATTCATTGACGGTTTATTGACTACTCTCATAATGAATATCCTATCCTAGTTGCCATCAAGGGGGATGAATAACGAAGATGCAATAAGAAGTTCTTCTTCAGAATGAATGAATGATGGTACTTTATATTCCAATAGCAAATATAAGCATTCATAACTGTTACAATTAAAGCTATGATGAGGGTAACTATAAAAAAACTACGAAACAGAACCGCGATGATGGTTAGTAAAGCTGAAAATAAAAGAAGGTCATCGGAACAACAGCAAGGATGATGAGGCCTAAAATCAATCCAGCAATAAGCAAACTTTTTTTGTTGCACTTTCTTTTGACGACATCTGCCTGGCTGTAATGCTGAAATTGTCAAGATTGCAGAATATTACTAATTATGAATCCGGCAGTAGTACGAAAAATATAGTAAATAATTTATTATTATTATTGCTATTGTATTGTATTATATTTCGGGAGGCTGTGTCCGTAGGACACAGCGCCGACTACGCCATTGATGGCCCATTGCGGCTGGAATACTCCCTAATCTCACCGTGCCAAAGGGGCACTTGCTGTTGGACTGACCTGAGTCGCCCAGTGGCTTTTGAAAATTATTATTGCTAATAATAAATTACAATTGTAAAGAAACTTACAACGGCAAACGTAGATACCAAGAGTAGACACTTCTCCTGTGACTCTAATTCAATATCAAATTTGACAGTGTAGGTTGTTTTGAGGGGCAAGTCGCTAGAAATTAAAAGGCTAGGCTCCTTTTCCGACCAGAATCTTGCTTTCTCCCATTCAACTAAACCTGTGTGCTCTAAATTGACGCTCTTGATAGAACAGCAGAACTGGTCCTTACATTCAGTTATTTCGTACAATTTATCTCCATTAATTTTGGTAACGTTCCAACAAGTAACACTGTTTTTACAATTACAAGAGCCGAGTCCTTGGCCATCCAATTTGAAAGTTATCTGGATTTTTATGAATTAAAGAAATGGGCATATGATATGATTTCGAATCCATTTTCCAATTATAATATTCAGTACATTCCAGGAAATCTCTGAATCTAACGGTATAAACACCTGAGCGTACATGCTTACGATTGAATAAAGTAGACGTAATAAAGGGTTGATGGCTTCTCCGCCTGTCCACAACAGCATAGAGTTTCAATCTCTCGTCTATGGTTACAAAGAATATCACAGTATATGCAGACAAGACAAAAAAACTGGGATGATCTAACCGGGAGGAAAGAAGAGAGGGAGTAAAACAAATTATCTCATAGTACCCTCATGATGTTTCTGAGTGACGCAAGTTTAGTTAACACGTCTTACGAAAATCCGGAATCCGTCTAATCAGGAATTCATTCTTCTTCGCTAGAACCACGGTTAGAGTCTCGATGACGTTGATAGCTGATACACAAAGGCAGAGAAGGATATGCTGCTATATCATATTTTGTTGTTTCCAAATACGTTTATAAATGCATAAGCATAGTCTTCGGAGGGAGGAAATTAAAAAAATTGAGAGTATATAATTACCATCCGAATTTCTTGTGCAATTTCCGCAACATCTTATCGCCATAATTGAATCGGATGAGAATATCAGGACTCTAGAGCTCCATGGGCCATGGGTAGACGGAACCAGGTCGCTCGTGGGGTCACTCAAGGCCTTGGAACTTTAGTCAAAGTATTCATCATTATCAAGATTAACCTAGTTTAATCATAATTAACATATATATATATTAACGACAACATGAGGAATCTCATTCCGAATTTCTCGCAAATGACAGACATTCAATTTCATCCCTATTACCCGCTAAGCCGTCGTCACAGCAACGATGCTTGCAACATGCTTTTCCAAGCCTATGGTTTTGATGCTCCTAGGGTGGGCGGTTCTTGTTTATGGAGTGGCGATCTTGGGGATTTTTATAAAAATCATTTGGTGTGTGTATTAAGCAGACTGCGGCAAGCTCATCCGTCATCGTATTGTCGCTTAAGTTTTAATGTTTTCAATGAAAGTGACAGACGTATGCTTGTAATTTTTGCTGTAAAAGCCTAATGATTTTGCTAAAAACAAAGGTTTACATTTGATTACTAATAAAGGTGAAGCTGTATTGGAGGGAACGCCGGTGCATGGTCTGATGTGATGATTTAATAGGTTGGGTTGGAGGACGGTGGCTGCTAGAAGAACGCCCCAGGACATTGAAAATAAAAAAGGGATATTTGGCTGGGGAATGATTAGGGATTTTAGGGGCATAAAGAGTACAAAGGTGGAGGGGAGGAGGAGGAGAGAGGGAAACCTTTTTTTGGTCTCGACCGACCCAGCACCACCACCACCGTCCTGCACTCAACTCTCAACTCTAGCTCCCTCCTCCATACCCTAAAACTGCCTGCATTACTACCTACTGTTACTGCCTAAAACTCCTATCTCTATCCATGCACTAAAGCTCCCCGCTGACTCTAGTATATCTTCTCAAAGGAGTTTATATAGCAGACTGCGGCTATGAAGACTGGGTTTTATATTACGGATGGAGAATAGTGGGATATTATTGTTTAGGATCTACACGGTACATACTAAAAACTATGCCTCAAGCCGCTTGACTGTGTCGTGTCGCTCCATGGTCCGTGGTCCGTGATGGGGCGGACGGAAGAAGCCATATTTACAATAGTTTGGAACAAACCTTGCCCTCTCAACTCCCTTCACTCCGCCGTGTCGTCGTCGGCTACCTCACCGCACACACCGACTCCGACGTATCCTTCATTTCACCTTCAACTATGACCATTCGCTCCGTTCCGTAGTTACGCCTTTTCCCTTTGTCTACCCAGTAGCTGGCTATGATGCTCTCTCTTGTGGAGCAAGTGTGTAATTATAGGGAGACATAGGTTGGAAGGAAGAGTCGGAGTCAGGGGATAACCTCTTGCCTCCCTCGGCCGACGCCATTTCTTCCTGACCTCCAACTAACCCAAGAGTTCACCTAAAGGTGTTCCACTGAACGGAGCTAAAATATTCTTTTAATAGCTTAGCTACCTGCTCCGAGAATAAAAAAGTGGAGTTTTTCTAGACTCCCAGTACAGCATCAATGGTGCCCTTTTACCTTCATACCTGATTTTACTTTAGGTTCCCCCCTGACCTCAAGGGTAGTGGAATTATATTGTGTCCTAGGGTTTTGAAATCCTTTAAAAAGTTAATTGTGAATACGTTTGACCTGCCTAGGGTCAGACGTAAGTGGTGTTGGAGTAATATTTCCAATCAAAAACTTGGTTCTCCTTTACTGAGTTGAAAGTTGTGTAAAAAGAATTTGTAATTAATTCATATCACGATGGACGCAGCAAGTTTATCAAATCTACTGGAATATGATCGAAAACCCTCTATCGGTTTGGCCGTGGATGCTTGTGTTGTTTGCGGGGATAGGGCATCTGGTAAGTGGAGATTTTTAATTGTAAAAGTTGATGCGCACTGTTTTGCTGTGAAGGGTTTTCTTGTTTAGTGTGGGTCTGTTTATCCTTATTAATGGGCAAGTTGTTTTGGTGGTGTAAAGGAGACTTGGAATTAAGGATTGATGATTTAATCTATGCATTTGGCAGGTCGGCATTATGGAGCTATTAGCTGTGAAGGATGCAAAGGATTCTTCAAGCGGTCCATCCGGAAGCAGTTGGGGTATTCCTGCAGGGGAAATCAGAATTGCGAAGTGACCAAACATCATCGAAATAGATGTCAGTATTGCCGGCTTCAGAAATGTCTTCAGATGGGAATGCGCTCTGACTGTGAGATTATACGATTAATTGTTTATTGAAATTTGCTTCACACTAAATGCACAATTCGCCCAGCCGTTGCAAAATATTTTCAAATACTTTTACCTCATCACGAATGAAATTCGCTAGCCTTTAAGGGCGAAAATCCTGCTGAAGAATTGACCTATTGATTCTTTTGCACAGCAGTTCAGCATGAACGGAAGCCTCTTACTAATCAAGTGAAACGAGAACTATCTGAAAGTGCTATTGGGTCCTTGTCCCCTTCTTCCTTCTTTAGCAGTCCGGATATATCTAATTCATTCTCTAGGCAAAATCTTGTTATGTATGAAAATAACAGCTTTCAAGGTAAGCAAACAATATGAATGAATGAATATCCTTATTTTAAGGAAGGCACGTGGAAATTGTTCGGTAATGTGGGATTTTGTTCTGTAGACGATGAAGAATCTGAAAGTGCTGGAGAAAGTGATATGTCTGAAAGGGCCATGATTGCTAAAGCAATCGAAGCCATCACATCTGTGATAAATAATGATGTAAGTATTATAATGTCACTGTTATTCGTACTGGTTTGGATTCACGGGCATCGAATACTTAAAGCTAATTTGGCTCTTAACTTGGGTATGGTTCAATAGGGAAAAGATGAAGTAGTAGTTTCGTCCTTATTTGCTAATGTCGATAAGGATGCTATAGTGCCTGAAGGATGTACTAACTTTAATCTTGTTAGCCCTGGCCCCTTTCCTACTGCTGGAATCCTCAATCTTCAATATGTTTGTGAAACTGCGTCCCGCCTTCTTTTCTTATCAATTCATTGGGCGAGATCGATACCAGCGTTTCAATCGTTAAGGTAAAGTTTTTGAAAAATGTTACCATTTATTCGCTTTCTAAGTATCTGGTGCTAACGATCTTATTGACTGTTTGCAGTGCGGATATGCAAGTATCTACTATAAAATCAACGTGGAGTGAATTATTTGCCGTGGGATTGGTCCAGTGTCAAAATCTGTTATCCTTATCCAGTGTCATGAGTGCTTTACTAATTCATCTTCAGTCTAATTGTACTTCAACGCGACTAAACAATATTGCTGATCACATGTGCAAGCTTCAGCATTTTTTAAAAAGCACTCGATACCTCAACCTTGATGATTATGAATTTGCTGGAATGAAAGCATTAATTTTGTTTAGTCCAGGTAAATTTTTAAGCTTTTGTGATAAGAATGGATGTAAGTAGGGAAAATAATTCTGAATGCTTTGTTTTTTAGATCGGTATTCACAGTTTGGTTTCGGCGTCGTCAATGCGGTTTCAGAAATTCAACGACTAGTATTAGAACAATTACAAAATCATATTGACTCATGCGAAAGCGAAGAATCGGATGAGGCAGAACCTTCTCGACTGAACAAAATTTTACGCTTGATCCCACAACTAAGGTCTTTTGAATATTTATTTGAACGCAGTTATCTATGTAGTTTTGCCAGTGCATATATTAACTGCTTATGTTTCGTTACCAGGGCCTTGAATTCTTCATCAATGGAGGAAATGTTTTTTACTAATCTCCTGGGAAGCACTCAAATCGATACCGTAATTCCTTACATTCTGAAGATGAATCCTGACTTCTCTCTATTATGTAAGTATGCATTTTTTCAAAGTCATGAGCAAATGTGTGTGTTGCACAGGAACTGAATTTAATTTTTCTCTTGCTTTGCAGCTTCAACAAACCTTGAGTCCTGTGTAACTGAAAATTCCTATGACGAATAGATCGAAGATGTAAATCCACTTTCCTACTCGCAAATGATGTTTTTGTACTTCCAAAGTTACTGAGACTGCTCCATGGAATTTGTGCGCAATGCAAGTCTGATAGAAGTAATGGCAGTATCAGGCCTTTAGTTACTGCTCGTCGTAACGAATAACGATTATTTATATAGAGTAATGGTTTCTGTGAAACGAGTTATGTTAATCGGGTAGGTTTTTGTTGACTCGGATCTCCGTAGTGTTAAAGCACTTTGTTCCCATTACGCCTCACTTTAATTAGTGATTTCGGCCAGGCAGGTCAAATATTCCCTTTCGACTGGTTGACTGTTCCGTTTAGAAGTTAGCATGATGAAGCCCGCAATTTCTTCTTTACATTATGAAATTTATTTTACGATTTCTTTGCAATTATGTGTAATGTTTCAAGGTAGTGATAAACGTATTCACGTACATCAGTTTTGTAGATTCTGCAATTAGTCAGAGGCTTTCCTACGGTGACTGTTTCATTTGTAAGATAAGTTATCGTGTATTTTCTCTATGTAAGACCTTTTTATTGCCAAAGACTTTTAGTGGCAGATTCAATAATGTCAAATGGAAACTACTGCATTGAAAAGCATAAAGATACTAGAACAGCATCGACGCAGTACTTCTGACTGTGACTCGAGGAGTTGTTTGAATTTTAGTTTGAATGTTTGAGTATTGTATCTGTGCTGAACATTTTTAACCGTAAGCCCAGCACTTCTCATTTCGCATGTAAATGAAAGAGTATTATAAAACTTCTGTTGTCGCTAGCACATTAAGCGACCTCAAGTGTTATGCTATCCTGATAGGGGAGGTAAGATTATGATTTACCTGTTGTAACAGACATAATAAAAGTGAAAATCATGAACCAAGATTGCCTGTAATCTTCAACAATTTTACTTTTCGTAAAAAAAATTTGTTGTAACTCGAGTTGCGATGAAATCTTTCCTTCATTTCATACACTAAACCGAAAACATATCGTGGTGCCATGAAGCTTCAGTTGGCATTAATTTTGCAGGCAGTTTTGATAATGTAGTTAGCCATAACTAAGAAGACTTGACTTTAACGGCTCAGGGCAGATCTTACTTCGCGTAGAATAACATAAACACCCGTTTCGTATATCAAGAAATATTTATTAACATATACTCTCTAAATACAAACAATCACGAACTATTGCTATCACAAAGTGCACATTGCCATCCATCCCACCCAATACAAGATTACATACACAACGATTTTATGTACAAGAAATGCGTACAATTAGCGCTGTAAATTATCAAAACAGACAGGCGCGAACCAGTAATAAAATAAAGTTTACTTTCTCGAAAGAAAGTCATATATTAGGACGAAAATCAAAAAATTCATGTACATTGTATTCGTGTACCGCTTTTCGGAAATTTAATTATTGTTAAGCCTGTGCAAGCTTTCGCAGAATCTAGCACGCTACTCAAGAATTTGGATTATTACTGATTTGGATTATTACTGATTTGGATTATCAATGACAAGTATGTATGGTGAAGATTATGTTTGAAACTAATGGGGACTAAATCTGCTTGTATTTGAAATTCACGTCTGTACACACTACATGAGATACAAAATTTGATAACAAGTTTCTCCGCAAGCCTTAGTAACAGCTAGGAATCCCTATTTTCACGGAACCGTGAACGAGTCGAAACAGTGAACACACACTGAACTGTTAAATACTTCCCCTATTTATTCAGCTCGTGTATAACTTTTCACTTAATTCATGAAGAGGTAGAAAAGACAACACTCCTTCCTTGACGTTCGGATCACGAGTAACAATATTGACACTTTGCCCAAATACAATTCCGCAAATTTGGTTACGAAATGTTTCCAGATTCGCAGCCGAATACTTCTTGCGCAGCATACACTATGTAGAGAAATCCATCTTGGTCAACTTCGTTGCGGTAAATTTCAGAAAACGTTGTTGTGTAAGCAGGTTGATTCTTTCCATTCACCAGCAAAAATATAGATTGAGTTGAATTCAATTGCAAGCGTCGCCTATTAAGGAAGGTTAAAAACACAATCACTTAATCCTTAATTTCTGCAAACATCAAAATTCTGTGTTACAATTTTCAACTGTCTCTCTTACTTGAGGATTTTTATGACTTCTCCCACAGTGACATGTTCTGGTATCAAGAATTTACTTCTATCAAGTGGGGGCAACTGATTTTCATACGCGTAGCGTTCGATAATTACGGGTATCTTGTTTGGATGGTCACGCTTTACGTTTTCCACCTCCCGAACCCTTTGACCTGCAATCGAAAATTAACAATTTGAAAAATTAAACCTTATAGTTCAAGCATTCAAGCATCTCCAGGTCATGTCAAATCTAGCCAGTAATTCTCTTACCATAGGTCCTGCGTTCCTTAAACGATTTTGGAGCTCCGGTGCTCTGCATTATTGATTCTTGAGAATGCTTGCTGGATAAAGAAATACAAACACCATTAGGGATTTTTGCATACCTTGAAGAATTTTGATAAGTTCTACTTTTGATAGTTCCCTATTCAACCCTTCAGCAATTATATAAATACGCTCATCAACAATGCTTGGTTCGAAATGTTTAACAGATTACTATACCAAGACATTTTACCCCAAGCCACACAGTGAATTTGTAGTCAAGTATATATAATGTAATTATTTGTCAGATCCGACTCAGTACTTGTGTCAGTCGAAGAATTTTTAAGCTTGGCAATATGATTTCAACGATAGCAATATCGAAAAAAAGGTTTATACTGGATCTACGTGGAAACTCTCTGATATTCGCGAATTGCGGAAACCCATATACCTCTTCAATCCCAATATTTTAATTGCAAGAGAGGAGAAACGCTTCAACGTTAGGATGGCTGGCTCACTGAAAAAATAATTGCGTGCGTACAGAGATTCAGAACTCTCTGTTGATCTCAATACCTCGTTTTCGTTCAAAGCTATATATCACTTAATTATCGCTACTAAACCACATCTGCGCCTGCACTGCGTAGTTGCTAACTAATGCAGTATATATATACATGTGTTTTTTTCAGCTGAGGAAATTGCATGTGCAAAAATCGTGGGAATTGTGGACCTTACCTCAAATCCCTTTATAGTTGTCACTGTTTATATTATGAATTTAAAAACTTGTTTAAAATTTTTAATTTCACGAATAATTTTTTGAATGTTAAGGATTACTTAAATAGAATAGCGCAAATTCACTTTTGGTTTGAATTTTGTTACTGTTTGCGTATTTGTGAACACAAAGACGCACGAGTGTACTGCCAGACTTGTACTGTGATTCCTGTGGAAACTGTTCCTCTTTCGCTTTGCTTTTTGTTATGGATCGCTGGTGCTGAGCAGGAGATGGCAGGAGGAATATGGACTAGACTAGAGGCCCACACACACACACAAGTATGCATACCAAACAGGTAAATACACAACTACAGATCCCGTAGCAGGCTATCAAAACAAAGGCGCATCAGCTGATGCGGAGTTGCTTTTAATGGTGTGGTGTAGGAGAGGAGGAAATGGGGCTCTTTTATTTATAGTAAAGTACTCGCGAAGTTGCCTCTACGGAGTTTCCTCTATCCCGTTCCGAAATCAGGAAACTTGAGGTTTAACAATCCTTTAAAGTCGACAGAAAATAATTAGCTATGCTCCAACTTTTGAGGTGTCCCATAACCGCAAATATTTATTTTTCACCATTAAAGGATGGAATTTGATGTGCTTGTAGAGATGTAGATACCTAGAAGAACTAAAGCTGTGGTTGCTGGAGACAGTTGAAGACTCCCTCTGGCATGGTTTAAATGGCAAAAGGTAATCTGGAATTACTTTTGCAATGAACTGGATCCGTACGATTTGCTAGTCTAATAGAAATAGCGTGATTTGAAACGTGAGTAGGATTGAGAACAAGATTAATAATTATATTTATTAACGCGACTTTTGAAATCATAATCAACGTCAAATATTTTACAGTTAAATGAAATTTCATCGGCCTACATCGATTCAAAAATAAAAATAAATCTTTGACCTGTCTCTCGGGGCTACTGACTGAGGTTTCGATATACATCTGTCTGAGGTCAACAATGGAAAAAAGAGGATGTTGCAATGTTGCAAGTGTAAGCAGTAATATAAATCAGCAACAATACGAACATATTGAGTAAAGTACTGAAATCAATGGTTTATGGTAAGCGAAGCGACATAGTATGGCGAATTAGTTCATCGTCTATCGTGGATTCAAATATATGTTTCTACAAAATTGACTTAAATTCTAATAAGTCGTTATTGCTATACGCAGTGAACATCACTGTCAAGATTCTATTTTCTTCTACTAAGATCGATCATGACTTGCCGTCCAACAGTTCTATATAATTCATCTGAGCGAATTTGGATAAGTAGCGCGCAGCAATCGTGCTTGGTCAGACTTTTTGAAAAACATTATTTAAATGCATGTCATTTACCCATTGAAACTGTGGCTAGTAATACGGTGATGTCGTCTGGCTTTCCTCCTAGAAATAAAAAGAGCGTATATCGTCAAAGCATGGCGAAGGGCGAAATTCGGAAATAACATATAGAAGCTATGTTGATTAACCTTACCGACAGCGACAATGCCGTTCTTTTGAGCATTCCGTGCAAATGGAGACATGTGGTTAGGATCGAATGCAAGAGTTCTTGCCATTAATGCGATAGAGTTGGCCGCACTTTGCAAACGCATGGGGTCCTTCTCTCCTTGTACCTGGGGAGAAAAGATACATATGTAGTTGTCTACTCAATAAGGTACCCCCCCACTTAAATTTCTCATTTACCTACCTTTATCAATTCGGTAACTAAAACTTGATCAGGCAGATTATCAAACACACCATCGGTGGCAAGTAAAATTACATCACCCTCTTCCACAGGAATCTGAGTAATATCGGCACAATCCGGACTGCAAGGAAGAAAATACGGGGTAAGGTTTGAACTGGTGTAAGTTTAGTTATAGAGAGGTTGCAAAGTTTTTTCTTTACCTGTCGCATAAGACTTTCTCACCGGGCGGAGGACATGACAGTTGAAAAGGCGTATTGAAACAATGAGTTTGTTCCTCTGAACGATGAACTACTCGGCCACCTCGAACAACAACGAAACCGGAATCTCCCAAATTAGCGCAGTATAATGTAGCATCTTCACGACTTAGAGCAAGAACACATGCTGTGCTGCTTCCTGTACGCAACATGAATAGGTCCAGGGTCAATTACATAAATGTCTGAGAATATTTCAAAAAATTAAAAGCTCTCATACTTACCTTGCACATGGTTGTTTTCTTGAATACGACTAAATCCAGTGGCAAGCAAGCGTCCTGGTTTGGAAGGCGAAAACCAACCCGCTTCCACTAATCGCTCACATGCTCTCATCAAAGAAAACGAAAACTCTCCAGGGTCAAGTCCGTAGTTTCGCCAGCCACCAACTCCATCTGCAACACCTGGGATAGGAACAAGAAATCCAACTTTAGGCATTGCTCAGATTATCTTGCAAAAAGCTAAACTTGATTATATATACCCTGAATATTAACTTACCTATGACATCTGCAGTGTTGTTTCTAGCGATGAACCACGCATCATCTCCAAACTGGCCGCGACGAAACGTAGAGCATGAAAAGTCTTTTGGAAGTCCTGATACGACGGAAACGAATCCGGGGCCTACTCTAAGGCCAGGCCAACGGGTATCTAGAGCACGACACATGTCAGCGCGAATCCCAATTTGAGGAGGCAATTTTTCACATTTGTGTGGACTTAAGTCGTCTAATTTATCACTATCATTCGAAATCGTGGTAGAATACTGCAGCGCTTGGATTTCTCGAAAACGATCTAGGAGGTATTGATTCGTGCTAGCATTTGTTTGAATACCAGCGATCAGTGCTCTGGAGATGAGTCTACCGAGCCAAGTGACGCAACTCATTTTGTTCCATATCCTATATTCTCATACTGGGTTACAAATAAGGTTCGACGGAAAAAACTGTTGCAGAAGGATTTCTGGATGGCCAAGATTACACACGCATTTCTTCTACATCCGCAGCGACGTTAAATCAAGTATCACCTTCACCTTGTTCAGAATTGGCACCTGCAAAAACAAACATTCATATATGGAGTAGTTGAAGAAAAAATCGTGGAGATTGTCAATTTTGGCCTGATGCCGTTTAATGTTTATGGTCAACCAGCAGGAGGACTAGTCTCTATGATAAATACCTTCTTAAATTCTAAAGAAACTCTTCCCATGTAAACACAGTAGCGTGCTTGTGTCTCCACTCAATGCACACAAAAATCCACGCTTGAAGCAAACCCTCGAGGACAAATCCTTGCGCAGAGGTCGTCCACTCATATAATTTCCTTCCTCGCATCTTTAGCCCATTAAAGATTCTCTGCTAAAACTCTTGCCTTAAGACTGTCCCGTCGGAAGGTAATAATGCTTCAGCATTCTAATTCATCGCGAAAAATAACACAGCCGGGAACTGAAAGCGGCAACAGAAAACATTCCGTGTGAGATGCAGGCTGCACGCACATGGTTACCTTTAACAAGCAGCGCAGCGCGTTCCAACAAGATCACTCTACCATATTTTTGCTGCTAAGTTAGGATACTAAAAGCTGTCTCATACTCTCATCTCCATCCAAGATCAGTAAACGCTCAAGGTGGCAGAAAGAAGCACGAGGAAAATAAAACACTAACAACTTCAGGTGAAGTGATTGATACACCTGTGTACAATTTATGCAGTATGCTAATTGGACATGTATGCTGAAACAGAATAAGCATTCACCATCGGGGTGTTTTTTATATCTTAAACAGATTTTCAAACCCTGTACACTAAATTACGTTACTCGAAATTCAAGACTCTATATTCATTAAGATCCTCAACGGGCTTTGAAGAAAATACGGGCAGTGATAATGAATGAAGTATGCTATCTCTTAGCTACCGGCATGCCATATCGCTTGCCGCTCGCTAGAATTAAGGCAGGCAAGTTTAGTGCTACATATATATATATAACTTGGTAACATCGCTCAGAAACTAACCGTTCGGTACAATCCAAGAACACTCTGGATTCCGGAAACTCATCTCTTCCAGCTGATTTACTCCCTGCTGCTGTAACGGCTTCAGTGTTTAAAGGCAGCTATTTAACCTATGTCTATTAATCTACCTCCACCTGCAGTAGAGAAATGAGCTCAATTTTAAAAGTGCAGGTGAATGCTTTTAAAAATTGCTGCGCTAGCCGATCAAGTCGTATCGACTGCAACCAGAGTCTTCAAAAATCGTGCATACAATGAAGAAGGGTTCTATATTCGCAAAGCATTGTACTACATTATAGTACACATATATACCCTAGTTAGCATTTCCTCTCAACACGATTTAATTGAAGTATACAGAAACCATGGCGCTGACGCTGACCGCGAATGCAATTGCGTTCCCATGCACTCACTCATGCCCTTTCCCTCAATTTAGGATTCCGACTTACTAGTAAAATGATTCCTTATGGAAACATCCATGAGTGCGCACCATTAATAATGGCAAATGGTAACTTGGTAACAATGAACAAAATTGGAAGAAGAGCATGCCGCCGGCAAAAATGAATGCTGTTAAAGCATGTTTCATCACCGTTTTACTATAATGGTTCCTCCCAAAATTCCTAATCTAACATGCTCCAGGAAATACAGTCCGTAGCATGATTATCTGCACTAAATATCTTAATCCTGGGATATAGAAAACCACTAATAGAGCAGCGACAAAACTAAGTATATATTTCACACGGATGGAAAATCTACTTCAAACTGGAAGTTTTACGAACATAGAATTCTGAAATTCTCCATCGAATGATTGCGAGATAATGCTAATTTACATTTCAAAAGCCGTTTCCTCCTTGAATCACAATTAATTGCGTGTAATGTGTGAATGCTCCGCTGATGTGCTAAATCTAATGTTGCTCCTCATACTGGATTAAAATAACCGCAACTCTATTGAACTTTCTCTTCTTCTAATGTAAACAACTCAAGTGAAGATGAATGAATCGTTTTCTAGGCCGAAAACTATTTACTTGCTACTAGTTAATTATTGAAGCTATACCCGAACTGGAATTAAATAAGTATCTGACTCTGACTTACCTTTTCGGAAATCAAAGCGATTTGTAAACGCTTATATGCAATGAATTATCACACTTGAAAATCGGAATCACATGTTCGGGTAATTTTGCACACTTAATTTACCGCAACCCCATCCAAATGTTCGCAAACAGAGTCGGTCAGTAATTGCACATTGGAAGTTAAATTGGCTATCCTTGAGAAATTAGCTGTTGATTTGATGGAACTACACTGTGGTGATGGATCGTATTAAAGAGTAAAGACACATGCACTCTGTACCATGATATAGCCTTTAACTCACAACTCTCGTCTGTTTGGAATCCCCCTCTGAATTGGGGAGGCGATCCTCTTATGTATATCACATGTTTTCCTGTGGGACTTTGTTGTGATTTCCAGCTATTGCAGAATGTGCTTTCCGTATCTTACCCCTTTATGGTAAGCTCTCTATGCTCTCTGTATGCCGTGTAGTCACTCTATGCGCACAACATATGATTGCTATGCAAGAGGTGTCTGCTAAGAGCGCCTTGGTTTGTTATGTACACAGATTGAATGAGGTCGCGACGAGTTTATAGTCGTTTGGATTCAGAGCGGTTTCAACAGTTGCAATCGTGTTTAGTTCTAACGATGCGGGTGGTCAGCTCCTAACCTTTGAACATGTGCTATGTGCGGCGGGTTTTCGCTCTATTTTGACCCATAAAAAATTGGATTGCGGTAAAATTTAAAGTGATATTCGTGTTTTGATATATTTGCAAAATAACATTGTAGTAATTTTGTTGTCTCGAAATATTTAATTTTTATGCTTCAGTTATTGCGGGGTAGAAGCAAAAATCGCAATTTAATTTTTATGGTTTAAGGTCTCTAATTGTCAATCGACAATACTGTCTTGAGGTGGATATTTGTTCTACGCGTTGAAGGGGTAAACATTTTTTTACAATTTATAAAGTACTTTTAAATTCAGGTAGAATTTGCTTTGGCATAGCAGATTAATATTTTTTTGGACCAGAGTATGGGGAAGTTAGAATTTTGTTTATAATTACGTATACCGTAAACGGTAACATATATGTGTTAAGTTGTATATATATACAGTCATTTGTGGGACTCCTGTGAGTTTAGAAATTGAAAGTTTGAAAAGGGATTGTTTGATGGGATTATACTGATTGAAAAGTAACAGTTTATAAAATATTGGTTCTAGAATTATTACGGTAATTAACTGACTGTATATATGTCAAGTGTAATTAATATTGTGTAATCTGGATACTTACATTTTTGTTTTGTAACGACTATTATTGCAGATCTAAATGCTTCGTGTGGAGAAAGATTCTAATAGTTCTGAGCTCACTGACACAAACTCCATCAAGGTGGATAACAAAAGGAATATTACCATGTCTACGAAAACTCCTTCAACTCCTTCACAGTCAACTCCTAAACCTGCATCTAAAGGAAAACGGAAAATAAGCAAAGCTAAGAAGAGTTCTTGTAGGAAGCAATATAAGAAACTAAAACCAAGACTGAAACGGTTGATAGAGGTAATGGAAACCTTGTAATGGATTGGGAATGAATCGTCATGGAAGAGGCTAGTTCAGCCGTTTTAACATTAATTAAGATTTGCAGAAGCACTTTCAATGATATAATAATATTGTTTTGTAGGAGGGTGTTATGTTACGAGAAACTCTAAGAAGAAAGCAGGACAAACTGATAGAAATGAGCCGAGATATTCATTACATTCTCGGGCGTTTACTACCGTATCAAAAGAAATTAATGCCCGCGCCTGTAAAACCTAACGAAATTATTACCTCTAATCCAATTCAGCAACTGAATGATCAAACGGCGGAAGTTAAATGCGAAGCTTCCGAAGTTTTGAATTGGGACGGATTTGTCTCATGCTCACCTGGAAATCTTGGAGATGGTACAAAAAACCACTTGAATTTATGTCTTTCCGCCGAAGTTGAGAGGCAGCTGGCATCTATGATTTCTGATAAAACTCCACTCACCCTACCAGATAATATATTTAGGTGAGAAGTTATTTGAGAACGAAAATTATGTTTTCATGTGCAAGTGGATGAGATTTTACTGGTGTCTTTGTTGTTTTTTTGCAGTGAAACTTAACATCTTAACTGTCCGTCACCCGTTTTCTCAAAGTCCTTGTCTCTCAAAGGAACTAACCCTAAAAAGAGTTTTTAAAGTTGATTAATATCGTGATTTTGATCTACTATGATATTGTATGCAATACAATTTTGCTTTGTGATATTTAATTTTGTATATAACGTAATTTTCTCGTATCATAGAGTATTATCAGCAAGGCGTTCATCAATTTAGACACCTTCTGGAATGATGTATCCCAAACGGTTTACCAGTATGGAATACAAGGGTTTGTCTAATTTATTTTTACTTAGTAAACAGTCCCTGTTTTACAGGACAGCGTTGACATATGTAGCATTTGACTCAAATATATTCTCATGTATGCACACCTGATACGATATAGCTCAGGATTCTCGGTCGAATAAACCAGAATCCGAAGCTGGCAGCTGCTAGTTAAGAGTACTTTTTACGGTGCCAGCTGTTCTTGTATGGTGCGAAAACATGGGCTACAAGCGTAATGGTGACTATGGAAACGTAGTAAACTGACAGAGGCTTAAACCCCGGCTATTGTCAGTTAGAACATGTCATGCACAAAAGTACAGCTTATCTCAATTTTCGTACAAAGCAATTTTATTACGAACTTCCTTAGTTTCAGAGATGGGAGATAAATCCAATCAACTGCAAACATCTCGGCCCGGATTCACCAACGCGCTAAGCAGTAGCTTAGATGAAAACTTTGCTTAGTTGGTAAATAAGATGTTTAGAATCGCGAAAATTTAGATGGAACGGAGACACAGCTTATACGTAGCTAAGCCACAGCTTAGATGGAGCTATCCCCAGCAAAAGCAATGGCAATTGTGTTGCTTAGATATTAACTTAGATTGAGCTTAGATTGAACTGAGCAAGAACTTAGATGTTTGCTTTCATCTACAAGATGAAAAATTTGCTTAGCTGTTTTCACGTCTAAGCAACTGCTTAGCGCGTTGGGTAATTCCTAGCTTCATCTCGAAGCGGAATAAATGCTGGGTATCTAGTTTAAATTCTTTTTTGTCGAGGCCGCGGGTTTAATATATTTGTGTGATACGATTAATAGAATATATCAGGGATGGGCAATATGTCCCTCTCATAACATTGAGGATTTTGTCATCAACAACGGAAGGGCTGTGATCACCTGTATTAGTCCTTATCGCTATCACCGATGTGTTTCACGCGAATTCTCTATCTGCATCCTTGTCGATAAAGATGCAGTCCTTAAACGTACCATTGTTTGACATCTAAATTAGACCTACAAAGTAATGCAAAATCAGTTCAGTTCGTCTTATCGGTTTGTTGGGTTGGTCCTAAATTTGTTGGAAAAAAGTCATACACGTTCGAATCCCGGATCCAATCCAAACTGTTTATAATGGGGCGACGTGATTCAATTAACCGACGCGCATAAACGGGTTTGATATATTGCCATACACTTAATTAGAATACTCCTTGTATCCTAGATTACTATTCTACCACCGGCAAGTGTTAGGCTGTAATAATGTGAATAATTTAATGCGATCCGTATAAGCTAAATCTAAAGTAAAGCTGGCATGCGGTCTACGAAATCTGAAAATTCTCTGCTTCTGTTGCATCTCTTTATCGAGAACACTTGAGCAAATCCTGCCAGATTGTGAATGGAAACCCAGGCGCTTGCCGATTACAATGTGCTTAAATTTAGCGAATGTAGCCACGAAACTACCAAGCTAAAGTGCACTTTTAAGATCTAAAATTTAAATGCCGTCGTAAATGAAACTGACTGACACCACTCTGGAGGAAGTACTATATTATGAAAGTTATTACGGAGCTTACGATACTGTTGAATGAAAGGCAAAACAAGGAACTTTCTCAGGATAGCATTGTGAATCCAATAGCAAAATAGTTTAGATGATGGAAAGAATAGGATCAGTTATGAATAAAGTCAACTGTTCTGAGCTAAACAATACGGTGGTGTGAAAATAAGGAACATTAAATAAATATTAATATTCAGCGTGGTGCCTGAATTATTACTAATTGTTGCAAGAATGCAAAGATACTTAAATAGGCATTGTTGGGAACCCTTGCGGCGGTGCGAACGGCGTTTCCCAGTCATTATATTTGTGGTTTTCATTTTCACTTTGTGCAATTACTTCTACTTTTTTGACGCAAGAAGGGATCTTGGACCTAAAACCTGTGAGTACTTGATCTTTAGTTGTCTGCATCCGGCAAGTTACCGGTTTTATTAACGTTCTCGTTAACTATTAGTGTCACAGGAGGATGCCCGTCCCGTGCTCGCAGAAGTGCAAACAAACGAAATAGCAGGGATTGACGTGGAAGATAACGCGGTTGTTTTATCTATAAATGATCAAGAAAGCTGGCTCCTCCCTCCAGAGTATGGACCGTACAATCTCAGTAAACCTGACCAAATTAAAAATCAAGCACAGCATCCGGAAACTGTGGACAGCATTCGCCAATTGCTGCTCCAAAATGGCGTGGTACTGAAGCAGTAATTCTCAAGAATGTATATACTAGTAGTAGTCGGAAGTCCTTAATTGACTTTTCTACAATCCTTAGAACAAGGGCTTCTTTGTAGAGTGTGGAGCACTGGATGGCGAATACCTCTCCAATACATTAAATTTAGAAGTGAACCATGGATGGACTGGGCTACTGGTGGAAGCGCATCCGGTAACGTTTGCTCAACTTGTGCAAAAGAAACGCAAAGCTTGGAAAAGTAACGTTTGCCTTGGAAAAGAAAACAATAAGGTAGAAAGGAGCATAACGCAATCATGTTGACTGCCGCTTACTTTTCGTCTTTATAGTATTATTGCCTTCTTTTCGAAAGAGCAATAAATATCATGCAAAACTTTCCAGGTCACGTTCCAGATCCATACAAAGTATCCTGAACTTAGTAAAATGAAGAATACTGGCCTCGGTAGCTGGGCTAAAAGCGATTACAATGAAGTCTTGGTTGATTGTGTACCTCTTCATAAATTACTGAAAGAAATAGATGTGACCGAAGTGGACTTTTTTAGCTTGGACGTGGAAGGGGCGGAAATGGAAGTGTTAAAAACTATAGATTTTAGTGCTGTAAAATTTAAGGCAAGTAATAGCATCAAAATCTGCCAAAAAGGTAATGAACGAATCAAGATATGCTATTAATGCTCCCTTGTTTTTATAGGTTTTAATGATTGAGAGTAATATGGTTCCTGGAGGAGCCTCGGCGCTGGCACAGTTTCTAGCTGAATGGGGATATGTACCAGCAAGTGGATCCGTGTACGAAATTAACAAACTTGATTCAGTTTTCATTAATCGGAACTTAAAATCTGACTTATGAGTTCATGTCATTGTAGCTGTGATGTTGTGAAGAACAGTGTTAAATAAAACTGGAGATTTTACAAAGCCATTGTCGCCGGATTGCTTGGCGTTTGACTTAAAGATCTTTTGGGGTTGTCTATAGTAAAAAACTTAATGATTTGCACAATTAAACTAAGTTACTCATTAAGAACCTTAAAATATAATACATGAATCATAACAGTCGAATGTCATACCTTTATTGGCTAAGTTTTGCACAAAATCAAAAGTCTTTGCGGTGCAGAATCCAACGATCTTGCACGTTTAAATCCTGTAGATATCGAACTTCACTGAGCAGAGAAGAGTATATAATCATAAACGTCTTATCTTCAGGTTCGTAATATGTAACATAGTACAAAATATAGAATACAGACGCACCCATTCATAGTCTTTGGATACCGTTAGCATATAAATTCTGTTAAGTGAGGAATCCCTAAAACGACTTTCTAGCGCTGCCGTGGACCAGCGACATCTCCCTCATCGTTACCATTACCGGGTTCGCGGTCATTCTCCTGATTTGGGTTTGGATTTACGTTGCCTCCTGCACCCCAGTCAAATCCTCCAGGCCGATCTTCAGGAGGTGGATTGTAATTGGGATCATCTTCAACTGGATCGAATATCGCTTTTCTGTTTCAATAAGTATATAGTTATTTTCTTTCGAAATACTATAATCATATGAATATTTCTAGAATGGATACAGTCTAGGCTTACAGGAAAGCAGGAGTCTTAAGAATCTTAAATCCACCGGGTTGGTTCGGAAACACATCTTCGAGAAAGTAGTAAACATGTCCCACACTAATACCTATCAGGTCTATTTGAACTGAATTTCCCAGGAGAAGAGAGAATCCTAAAATAACCAGGGGCAGCAACGGTGCCTAAAATTAAAGATACACGATATCAATTCCACCCACCCGTTCTGAAAAATTGAGCACAGAGTTTCCAATTAAAAACCACCGAAACAAGATCCACTTACTTGGAAACTAAGAAGACCAAAAAAATTCATACGAACTAGCGGATTTCTTCGCGACCAAACATATACGAGCATGAGGGTGAAGGCGTGACCCAGGAAGATTAAGTTGGCGAAATATGCTATTAGCTAAATCACAGGACACAGATGATATTACACACGTACATAATCTTTGCCAAATTAAAATGAGAGGAGTGTAGGAACACAATAACACTTACCAGAGTCATGACAGCACCAAATATAAACATCATTACAAAATCTGACGTTTTTCCTCTAAAAGATGACTCTTCCAACGTTCTACAGTACCGATACGTGAATATAATATTAAATACAAAATTAAAGCTGAGGGTTCCAAAAAACAAGAAGTTTGTGATTAGACGCCACCACTGTAGAACGAAAAAATGCAATTAGTTACTCATCCCATACACCATCACATGGTCAGTCATATCATTAGAATAGTGCCATATTATAATAAGCATGATGCCAATATTTTAATGTCATTCGAAGGGATCGTGTTAATTACTTGATAATGCCTGAAGACAAGATACGGATTGAAGTACAGGTCATACGGAGATACGAGCTCCATGTGCTGTTGACAAAAAAATCGTCATTATAAACCTCGCATTGTCGACACCTCTTTACAATTACAGGTTTTCTGCCACCTGTAATTCTTTAACTTCAGCTTTAAAATCGTACATACCACAGCTAAAGTTGCGAGGACACATGCAGTCGTATATCCCCTAGTGACTGTAGGTATTTCCATGTATGCATTCCAAAAATTCTGATGAGCCATTTTTGTGTTTGTTTTTGGTTGAGCTGCTGTTGTAAGAAAATTATATTAAGAAGCGAGATACAACGTTGATCATTTGAATGCGATGTTCACCTCTCTTCTTTCCTTACATTTAAAACTGAAAACAGTGACGGCGACACTCCGGGATTCCGATCCGGAGTTCTATCCGCTAACTATCGCGCAAAATTGACACGTCCCTCCTCCAGACCCAACCAGTCCCAAGTATGTTGCTCAAATTGTATACGAACTGAAAATACCAAAATTAATGGAATCAAACACAATTTTCTTGGAAGTCATGCTACACGTATACATAGCCAGATTTAACATCACCGTACATAATTTCGACACGCACTAAAACTCAATCGCCATAAGCTAAAGCTATTGAACACGAGCACAGCCTTTCCTCAAACATTCTAGTTTTCCACACTAATTTACCGATAATTCTGATTCTTGTTGAGTCTGGCAAATTCCATATATGATCCGGATAAACTATGAACTATGAATAACATTGATGAAAATGTACTCTCTTTCACACTACGATCAACGATTATTGGCAAGTCAAAGCCCTAAGTCAATCTTTGTATATATACACATAGTACAATCCGGACTAATCACTTTCATCGAAACAGAATTAAATTATAATTTGTTCATCCTTACTTCATGACTTGGTTGTAAGCAGAATGTCACTGTAGTAATTACAATTGAAGTGAATACGATACATGAACTAAACAATGAGTCAAATGACTAATGTTAAAACACGTGTAATAAGCGGTGAGCGACAACCACTTGGGTTACAATTCAGGCATACAATTTTCTACATTACCTTTAAATTACTGCAACTAATAAACTTAAGCCAGAGGATAATAACATCTACACTCCACCATCAACTAATGCAAAATCCTAGCCATTCCAATCCACTAGCTGACGTGATAGACACTTTCGCAGTTAATATATGGCTTTGCCAGCAAAACAAACCTTATGGTTTTTGCCAAAAACTGCCATCAGCTCAATATTCGTATATACTTCGTCGTACTTTAAGTTAAGCTTATCATGCATACAGTATGTACGCGGTTCAAATTACCTCCCTATAGAGTTGGCCTATAAATAAACTCTTCACCGCTGGATGGCGGGTGCTACTCCAAAACCAGGAACGGTTTAACCGTGGCGAAACAAAAACGTAAAAATTATCTTTCAATTTCCAAGAAGACAATTTCGCAAAATCCGAAATCGGCATTCCGAATAGGCACACGACATGCTGCGCATTTTACTACGGTCGTACTGGCAGAGCGAACTAGAATTTTTGGCCACATTTGCAATGTTAAGGTGCCGGGAAAAGTTTCTTCTCGAAGTGGAAAATAAAATTTTTGAAGTTGCAAGCGTAAGCTGTTTATTTCCAGGAGTTCAAGTTACTATCTTGTTTGTAAACTGATGCGATGTGACTATTTGATCTGCGATAAGGAAATGCAAAATATCGCTTTTCGTGTCATCACATCAGCATATTTTAAATACTCGAATTGGTTTTTTACGGGCTGAGATGATTTTAGAATCTCATTCACACTATATACATATATTGGCCGCACGTCCAAAATTCTATATATGTAGTATTTTTCTTAGCTTATTGGCAGCTGTTATTCCTCGTGAATGATGATAAAGCTAATAAAAGCAAGATGTGGTTTAAATTTTCGTTAAGAAATACAATAATCTCTTGAAGAAACGGTAAAGTATTAAGCTGCCTTTACAAATTCATTTCAAAAATTGAACAAAAGAAACAGTTTTCTTTTTCAAAAAATATTCACACCTGTCCTGTCTATAGAAAATCCTGTGTGTGGTAAATCAAGGTTAAAGCGAGGGAGGGGGCCCTTGGTTTGATATTGTTACTGTCCCGAAAAGGGCACGTTATTTCCCCATGCTGGGCAGGGACTTTTATTTATGTGGGTTCCTCTTAAGCTGGCCATTGAAATTGGACTAAAGGCTGGACGATGCATTGGAAGAGAGATGCCGGTGGGCGAAAACTATAGGCCTGAAGACGATATGCCATAGAGCATGCTGATAATATGATTTTATGGAGGAGAGTTCTCAAGTGTTTCATACAGTTCATGTGGAAGCTACAAGGCGTGTCCCAGAGAAGGAGTTCCGCTGTGGTGTATACTGGGCCATACAGCTTGTTTCTGCATACAAACCGCGTAAGCACGGGAACATTTCGTGTTAGCAGAAATCATTTTTCTTACTTGAGATGCCGTGGAAATTTTATTTCTTGGCGGATTTTCGTATTTTTTGTTTTAAAACACATTTTAAGTCTTCTGCACACAATAATCCGGGGTGCAAGGTGCTCTAACAGCCCGGAAATTTTCAGGAAATAAAAATTAAAGTTAGCGGCATCGCCAAATTTCCCACTCCCATAAGAGAAGCATTGGGATTCTCACGCGCAAGCAGGTTCTCCGCTGTTGTGGAGAACCGAAAGTTTTCTGAGTTCCCTTTCCAATTGCTCCGCTCAGGAACGTCCCAGAGTCAAGCAGTTTGGCTTGCTGGATAGCTGAGATTGTTTGCTCGATTACATATAAAATTGTTTCTCTGTAGGTCAAAGTGTACAGTGGCTGCAACGCTTACACTGAAAAAAGTCAGTTTTCTTCGGCAGTAGACTTCCAGCGATGCAGCATCTTCGACCTTTGACCTACGAACATGAAATTTTATTTAACATATAGAAGAAGACCTAGGCTATCTAACAATGCAAACAGCTTGGCAGTGTGACGGTCTTGAGCGGAGCAATGGATAAAGTAAACAGAGGAAAATCTTACAGCTTTTTACTGTCCTAAGTGCCCCACTCCTCGCCTGAGATCACATGGCATACATGTTGTGTATGCGCTGCCAGCCGCTGCGTACAATTCGTATGCATAAATCAGCTACACCGTTTGTCTCAGATTCAAGCCGTTTGTATCTTCCAGATGGACTGTCATATGTATATGCCATGTTCCAGGAGGTTGCAAGTGGTCGGACTTGAGGAATGTTTCTTTTGTTTAGACTGTCTAAGGCATCGGCCACTTGGATCGCTCCTCATGCCTTGTTTTTTGTTGTGGTTACTCTCTGAAGCGCTCAATTCAAAATTAGGAGCGTAGGTTATTTTTAATTAAACTCTCGTGGGAAATGGTATAGTTAAAATTAACTTTGTTGTTGTTAGTTTGAAAAATAATTATGCGCAATCGAAGCTGAGCTTTTCGTGTGTCTTCAAAGGATTGAATCTAGCCATTAAGAATTTGTTGTGACTTGAAAGAAGCCGTTTCAAACTTATTGTTCTTCTTTGTATGGTGTTTATTTAGCCGTAGTTAAATTATAACTCGCTGAGCAATCAAATATAATGTTTTTATTCTTTCTTTAGTTGTAAACCAACGCATTGTCGTGCTCTCGGCATTGTTGTTTGCAATCTTGTGTTTAGAGTGACCGGGAAGTTGGAAGAAACACAGCAATATTTGTTAATGAATGACTGTCAGGCTGATAATCATTTGTCTTTGTTTTTGAGAAGGGATTTAATCTTGATCAGTCAATTTTCGGAATAATTTTAAGAAAATCTTGTGAGAAACGGATTGTGAGGATGTAATTTAAGATGAATTGAAGTCAATAATTTTGTGGGGGAATTGGGCAAAAGCGTTTCAAGGACAAACATTTGAAATTCAATCGTACAAAATGAATAATACAAGGATAATGGAACAGAGCACTTCCGATCCGCTGACGCGGAAACTTAGTTTATCCATCCGAAATAGCACAATCTTAGTGTTGAGGTTTAATTGAAACTTAAGGGTATAAATATATATACACATATATAGTGTTCCTTCGGGAAGTTTAGAGAATGGGGCTGGGTACAGACGGGAGCCCGTCATTTCTTAGTTTAACTATAATTACGACAATAATTTTACACTTGGGGCCGATCGGGGTTGCCCCACTCGAAGAACTTTGTCATCCATCATGCTTCTGCTTGGATACTTTCTTTGACTGTCAGAAACGTGGATTGAGCAAATTTCCAACGGATTTTCCCACATGGGTGGAAAAATTGTAAGTTAATGAGATAACAATGATTTGTAAATTTGCTGATTGGAGGAAAACTTAATGAATGGAGTGTGGTTTGTGCACAGAAATCTTACAGGGAATGAGCTCAGTAGCGTCGATGTTTCTAGTGTTAGCCGTCTGCCGAAATTGGAAGCACTGTAAGTTTGAAGCTGTAATAATGAAGGAAATGTTTTTGGCAATGCTTTAATTGGGAACAGAAAGTTTAGACAGTTTTTTATGTCGGTCTAGATCCCTCGACTCTAATAAATTTACTACAGTTCCGAACCTGGGAAACTTACCTCAACTTTTGCACTTGAGTTTGTAAGTGGGACTGGAAATAACTGCGTTATACTTTCATTTTATTTTCAAAGTGATCTTGTTATTTTAATTCCCGAATTTTTTAATATTTTAGAGCCAAAAATGAAATACAAACGGTCAGTGACGCAGATATGAAAGGTTTAATTAATTTGGAAGAACTCGACCTAAGCAAAAATAGTATCGATGCCCTCAGTAATTCTTCGTTCCCTTATGGAACTTCACTTCAGTTTTTGTAAGTATTGAAATTTCAATGTTTTCAATTACACGTGATATATATATATATATGCCAAATGTATTTCTAATTTGAATGGCACGGGTGAAATATTTTACAGGAATCTTGGATTTAATCAAATTGAAGTTCTACTCCCTGGTTGGTTGGCTCCTTTGAAAGATTTGATGGAGCTTAACTTGGCTAAGAATAAGCTCAAAAACTTATCTAAAGAGTCGCTAACAGCGTTGAAACGATTAGATAAACTGTAAGCGCTCTGGCAATTGCTTTCGACAAATTTTTCTTTTGAAGGCTTGATTTATAATTAATCTTATTCGCTTATTTCAGTGACCTGAGTCGCAATAAGTTGGATATGATTGACAGTCTGAGATTTCAAGAACTGAAAAATCTAAAGCACTTAAATTTACGTCGTAATCTGCTTTCAAATTTCTCTGATGCAGTCTTTTTTGGTTTAGATAGACTTCAGCAACTGTGAGTGTAACAAAAAATGTTGGGGATTCGATTTGAGATTAGATTTTCTTATGCATGTGTTGTACAATTGCAGGCATTTGGATGGAAACAGTGTCAAGTGCATAGAGAAACGATGGCTTTACGGACTCCCTGCGTTGAAGGTTTTTAATGTTAGTAGAAACCAGGTGACGACCATTGAAGATGGTTCATGGGAATTCATTCAGGAACTTCAAGTTTTGTAAGTTGTGGGATTCGGGAACCAATATTATCATTTTGCTTACAAGAAAAAAATTTGCGTGTAGGACAAGTTTCATTGTTTTCACTATTTGCAGGGATATGAGCCACAATAAGTTGGAAAGAATAAACAAGAAAAGTTTTTTTGGCTTAGACGAACTGAAAGAACTAGATCTCAGTAATAACTTGTTATGTGGAATCGATGAGGAATCCTTTGTTTCGCTCGCAAAACTTGATAAATTGTAAGGATATGTGGATTTCACAAGTTAAACAGTAATTATTATGCAGAGCAATGGAGCTCCAAAAAGCTATGACCTTCAAATATGCTAATAGGCTGTTTTCAATACTTGCAGAGATCTTAGCAACAATGACCTGTCGTGGGTTTTGGAGGATACTTCAAATATTTTCCAAGGGCTGCGAGAATGTCAATACCTGAATTTGGCCTCAAACAAAATCCGCAGTTTACACCCCAGTGCATTAGTTGGCTTAGCGAAGCTAACCAACTTAAATTTATCCGCGAATCCTATATTGTGGTTATCTGAGAAAGCATTCAGTGACATCCCAAACCTTAGTATTATCATGTTTGGCGTTGAAACACTCGTTTGTGATTGTAACGCACTCTGGCTCCGCTCTCGTCTGTCAGAACAAACCGGTAAACCGAAGGGAAGGCCACGCGACTTTGAGAAATTTTCTTCGAAGAAATTTGCTAAAAAGAGAAGCGCGGGTATAGTGAGATGTACTCTGCCTGAATCTCTGTTCAATCGTAGCCTTGTCGAAATTTCTCCCGGAGATTTGGTCTGTGCCGGTAGGTGTTATTGAGAATTACTCATGCTCAAATGCAGTAAGTGTTTATCAACCTGTGAATGACCTTAAAGTTTTTTTATTTTCTTTTGCATCAGAAAATTCAATGAGGCCCGAGTTTATTGAAGAACCCAAACAAGAAATATTTTTGATGGAAGGGAATGGAACGCTATCCTGTAAAACTCAGTCATTCGCCAATCACACCCTTGTGTGGTGGAAGGATCGTGAAGAACTTCCAAAGCAGCTGGTGCGTAACAGAATACTGTTGAATACTTATGTTGAAACTGATCGTGAAGATAATATCGGTTTCTTTTATTTACAGGTATCCGAGGTTGTCAATATGTATCGCTTGCAGGATAACGGAGCAACGGTGATCCACTCCACGTTACAACTTCTCAACGTCAGTTGGAACCTTGCTGGAAGCTATCAATGTGTGGCCGAGAACAGTTATGGAGTAGTTTATTCTGCAAAAGCTAATGTCACCGTTCATAGTAAGTGCAATAGCTACTGTTGTAATATTTATACTCTTGACACCAAAGTTCTAACCAAATTGTGTCGTCAATAGTTTTCCCGACGTTCATTAAGAAGCCCTCCAATGTTACGGTACGACTAGGGAGCAATGCAAAGTTAGAGTGCGCAGCGAAAGGATTTCCTACACCCGAAATAGCCTTTCAAAAAGATGGGGGTGAAGATTTTCCAGCTGCTCTGGACCGCCGATTTCACGTGATGCCTAACGACGACTCATTTTTCATAATGGAAGTCAAGGTTTCTGATATGGGAGTGTATTGCTGCTCTGCTAGAAACTCTGCAGGAGAAGTCAAGGCTTACGCATCTGTAACAGTTTATGGTAAGACAGTTCTCGAAGTTTCTGTCGTAATGCTAAAATTTGCAAGCTGACTCGATTTATTAGAAGAATGCAAGCTATCATATGTGGTTAAATAATTGACTCTTCCCTTTAATTTTAGATACCCCCAGCTTTAGTGACCCGATGAAAGACGAGAGTGTCGTTGAAGGTAGCAACGCGCTACTGGCATGTATTGCGAACGGATCTCCCAAGCCATCGATCTCGTGGAGTAAAGATGGTGCATCTATAACCGAAGCCAAAGACAAACGCTACCATCTAAGCGAGAATGGATCGTTACTTATAATAAAAGATGCCCAGATGCAAGATGCTGGTCGTTACGAGTGCCAGCTGAGTAAT
This sequence comes from Sminthurides aquaticus, assembly GCA_906901655.1. NCBI lineage: Eukaryota > Metazoa > Arthropoda > Collembola > Symphypleona > Sminthurididae > Sminthurides > Sminthurides aquaticus. The sequence continues at coordinate 5,573,081 of CAJQTT010000001.1, forward strand.
GCTGTTGGAGCCACACGAGGATATTCTACTCTAACGGTTCTTCCGAGTATGTTATATAACTTTAAGGGAAAGTTCATTAGATACGATAACATAGCAAGAAAAATTGGTTCGACAAAACAAAATCGTCGAAACAATGGAAATATATCTACATACGTCTTTTTAATTTTTAGGTAGCAGTGGAAGAGGCCACCTGGATACGTCAGCGATGACCATTATATTTATCATAATAGCGGTATTCTGTGTTGTTGGAACTTCTGCTGCATGGGTAGTTGTAATTTATAGAACAAAAAAGAGAAATGCATCTGCAGAAGCCAGAAATCCAAATTATGATGACGATCGACCGAAGTCTGTTTTGTTCGATAACATCACACAGTTTAACCCTAATTGTACTGTGACCACAACATTGTGTCCCGAAATCGATTCACAGTCTATACGGGGAAACGATTATGCGACTGACAATCCAGAAGCTGATCCCATGGCTATCATTGAGGCCGAGCATGGTAAGAAAAAGTTTTCAATTAAACCGTTGACTGTATTCAATGCATTGTAAAGCAAAACTTTTATGAAAATCAATGTTAATTTTACAGAGTCCTTTATAAGAAGGGGAAGACGAAGAGACATCGACAGTTTCTCGACATTCGGCACACGAGCATCTTCCAGTCGAATGTCTCAAGTTCGGCTAGATTTACATGATTCGAATGACGTGATTAGTTTGTCTCATCATCCAGGGAGGGAGTTCTTGACGACGCGTAAAATTAAAAAAGTAGCTGTACCGTCTCCCCCTGATAAAGATGGTAATGGAAAGAGGAGAAGCACATGCCATAGTAATTCTAGTAGTAGCGGTTACAGTAGCTGTGGAATTAGAGTTTGTCAGGGAGAAGTTGAATACACGAAACAATCAGGTAGCATTAACTCGCAATCAGAAGACTTAGAAAGTTTGCAGGATAGTAGTATAGATAAAAACATATGTATTTCGACTCCGGTGTAACGTAATTAGTCGAAATAGTTAATTTATTTATTAATATTTTAATTATTTTTGTAAGTAAATCATGGACTGCCATAGTATTTAAACACAAATATTTAGATGAGATCTATAATTTTGTAAAAAGAGCTGTAAAAAGTCGTAACAAGCAGATATTTTTAGCGATAAATGAGTTTTAGAACGGAGAAATGTTTAGCCTATTATTTTTTTTTGCTCTCTTATATTAGAAGTTGAGTTGGAGCAGCAGAAGCTGCTTACTGTTGTTAGTGTCAGACTTGAACTCATTCCATGACGGCAACAAATGTGGACTTTCATAGACTTGAAACTATTAACAAGTGTTCTGTTATGTGTATGACTTTTAATGTAGTAGGGTCGCAATTAGTTTTGGTTAACCATGAACTTGCCATCCGTTTATTGTGATGTAACAGCCAAAATATAATTTTTCTGCGGAAACAATGGGAACCGCCCGAATAAAACATCCGGAATCTTACCACTTGCGTTGAAATTTTTATTCAGTTAAACCAGGCTTGTGACCGGCTTCACCCGAAAACACGATACAACAGTAGAATACGCCATACGTGGAAAAAAGACATTCAAACCTGTCTAAGTGCCCCTCCAAATTCAGGGGGAATAGTTCTTAAAACAAATTTTGTTACCAAAAATAAATTTTTCATCACTAATAATAACTGATTATGCTAAATCTGGTCATATTGTGGAGAAAATTTTCACAGTTTTATCCCAAGAACAAGAAGCTAATTCGCCTTTGTTGTGTAAATTCCAGTCCAAACCGTGAACAAACTCAGTGTGAAAATCGAAAACTTGTATGCTAACGTCGCTCACATGATAGTCGTGAATCCTGGATAAATAGAAATGAATTAGTGATACGAGTTTGTCACAAAAAATGAATAAAGTTGGTTATTCTCCCTACCTCACGGTTCTGTCGTAACTCGCTGATGCCATCTTCGTAGGTTCGTAGGGAGAAAATTTGAGTTTCTTCACCGGCTCTCCATGATCCTTAACAATTAAAGCATTGAATAGGGTTGATATTTTTCTAATTTTCATCAACATACATTGCTTGTGTGTTGACAACAACTTACCTGCATTTCGAATAGAGGAGAAACAGCATTTCTTAAATCCCATCCATAAATGATAGAATCGCCCCCAGCACAAGCAACTATGAATTCGCTGTACTTGCAGAAATCACATGTTAATACTTCAGATATGGATCCACCCTGAAAGGCTGCTTGGGGAACAACTGGTGATATACTCGTATCCCACAGCCTCAGTTTCCCGTCACCTGTTTTAGTTTTAGCAATGCTTCAATAACTTTTCCCAATTATATTTCGATTTGATGATTCAAAACCTTTAAAAATCTTACTAGACGCTGCCAAAAAAGTATTAGGGCGGTGCGGCGACCAAACAGACTGATAGGTTTTCTTCCCAGGGTCTGATGTCGTAACCTTGAGGATAGGCCAAACAGCATGGTTTGGATCGTACTAGAAACCCAGAAAAAGGATTAAATCACATGAAATCTTAAATATCGATTTAAAACAGGTTCATACAGTTGATGTGTGCTACTTACAACTGATGTGACGCCATTCCAACAGGATGCTAAAATATTATTAGAAAATTTAGGTACGTTCCATTCTACAGCAGATATTTCGTTTCGACCGTTCCCTTTGAACTCAGCAACAGGTACCTGAAACACGTTTTTTACTGGATCATTCTGTCGAAACACGTACTGCAAAACAAACCAACTTAAACATCTCACGAACCATCGATAACTTACCCTCGGAAATTTCTGACCAATATTCCATATATGAATAAGGCCGTCACCACAACCTGAAGCTAAAACATTCGGCTCGCTTTCAGACCAACAAATGTCATACACGTTGTCACGCAAATCTATCCGTAGGACTTGCTTTATTGGGGTTTCCGGCGAACAATCCAATATGAATATATAACCGGCTCCTGGGAATTTACAATATCAATCATCATTCATAGAGAATTAATGTGGTAAGTAACGTCATTGTTTTCTTACAATTTCCCAAAATGCTTACCGCTCAATCCAAAATTCGACCCTGTTCCGCAAGCCAGTAAATTAGGAGAGAATGGTGAAAACGCAACGGATTGACCGTGACCCGGTTCCGTTATGAATTCCCTGAAAGGAATGCCCGGATTCATCATTGTTGAAGTTTCTCAAAGCGGTAGTTACCAATTCTAATGAATTTTCACAGTCCGCATAGTCCACTTACACTTGGAGCAGGCTAAATCAGTTTAATTATCTCAAACGAAGCCACTTCTTATCGTACTACTCAATGAACACTTCATACTGAAGTCCATTAAATCAACTTCTAGCAGTGTCAAACACTTTTCCTCCTTCAAGTTTAGTTTAGCTTGAGAAAGACATAACTATCCATTCGGAATTTGACCTTTTCCTTCATGTTCTTGTACTCGTTGGTGATCCTAGCCGACAGACTGGGTTGTAGAGAGCTTTTTGGCCGATTAGATGATTCCTGAACAAAGACGAGGACATGAACAATTTAATGCAACCAGCCTCATCAATCCAACGTTTTGACCATTTGTGATGCCATTATGTAGGTAGTAGGTATGTTATTAGTGCTGTTATGTAATATATAACATTTGAATTGCAATGCATGTAATTCATTCATAATAATTTTCCTTATAGCAAAGCGCTTTCATAAACTCGCCAATTTCAGAAGCCTTCTTCAGTATGAACGGGCAACGTCATTTATTTTGTATTAAATTAGCGATACTTACTTGGACATTTTGTCCATCTCACTAGCAAGAAGGATCCTTCACGCTTTTTTTCGACTTTCAAATTCCACCGGTTTAGGACTTGAACAGGACTCATCTGCTAGAACATACCGTAACTCTACCATCAATTTCCGTTCAATTTCTCGTATTTCATCTGAAAAAGCCCTCAAGCTGGTGATAGCGTTCAAATCGGAAAAGTATAACGGGGATATTTGCTTTCTTCTTATTCAGCTATTTTGCTGGAAGCAATGAGGGAATAAAATAAATCAGAATTGATCCGTAAATTTTGAACCTATAACCGCAACCAGCTTCATCTTACTTTAATGCTACGCAGTAATGTATACAACAAAGCAGTCGTCCTTTCCCCTTTCACTGAAATCTGCTAACGGGTTCGGACACGGGGACATAAAAAGTGAAAGAGTGGTGTAAAACTCAGAAACTACGTACTAACCGCTCCATAACTTTTAAAGGGAGTTTCAAACCCCAAACCCTCGTTCCCCTTCTATTGTATCTTAAGATTGCTACAGGAATATCTCAAGGGAAGAGCGGATGCGGTTATCGTGGTTTACCAACGAGCAGATCTCGTCTTAACCATGACTTGAGAGATTGAATCGAAATCGAAAATGTCTCTGCAACCAAACCGTCCCCTCTTTGCTCTTAGAACCAGGAAACATCGTATGAGAGAATTTACAAAATCTAACGGAGGTTCCCAAACTAAAATATGAAAAGTGGTCACTTCTGCAGCCTTGAGCATAGAATAGGGATTGCGGGAAATCGGAAGTCTAACGGTGCGGTGTACCATATAAGAAATCAAGTCAAAAATATTCGGGAAAAGTCTACAAGTCTGCTCCGATCAGCTTAGTTTGAAATGTACAGGTATGTAAGGCAGAGGGCGCTTGTGTGCATTTTACCAACTCGTCATTAGCATGTCGCATTCAGCCAAACAAACTCAGGCAGCGCTTCTATATATCACGGAAGGATGACGAAAATGCAGAGAAGGGCTACAGAGATAAAGCTGTCCATAAATTCATTCAAAAATGGCTAGTGTATCCACCCATCACTGGAGAACAAAAAGATTTGGAACAATGCTTATGGCAAATACTTTGGATTGGGTCGAGCTTAATCCTATTTGCAGAGGCTTTGTGGGAATTTGCATTTGATTTTGACTACAGACAACAATAGCTGTCAAGCTGAAGTCACTTCAGATGTACAATAAATTTTTTAGCCTCTTCTGATTTAATTTGCCACGAACGATGTTAATCATGGCAAACAAGACGTTCCCCCGGCTGATTCGTAGTGCTTTTAATATCGTTTAGTAGATTGGTAAAATCCCGCTATAAATTTTACTACTGCTAAAATCAAAAGGTACTAGAGCTATGAATATTTTGAAATTCTGTCGAGACTTACGAATTGACGTTGATTCAAACGTACCAAGCTGGATTGAAACCTAAAAAATGAGAATATAGTTATACACTTTAAAGAATATTGATTACCCAATTTTTGCAAGTTCGGACGACGTGTTTGATGATAATCTGTCACGTCGGAATTGTTTTTGAACCGTTTTAAATTCCAATTGTTTTGTTAGCTAATTATAGGTATCTCTATCTTTAAATCTGTATCTTTACCTCTAATTAAGCTCAATAACATGAGGCAAAAGGCTCGACTCACTGGTCATCTGGCATTCAATGAGGGTAAATTAAGAAATCCTGAGAACATAAATTTTCTTTTAGATATGAAGTTTGAACTTAGATTGGCTGAGCCGCTAAATAACTGGGAACTGACCATACTTAAAGCAATATTGTGAATGCATATTTTAATCCCCAAGGGTTCGTTACCTCTCCATTCTATGTCTCGTGTATATTTGCACACACCATAGTAGAAAAGAGTGTGTGTAAAGCAAAAGATAGTTCTTATGCAAGGGCCCCCTTTTCTGTCTTTTGAAAAGAACTCTACGGGTTTCCCTAGGACAAGAGCTCATTTGAGCCTCTAATGTTTGAAGACTCATCTTGAAGATCCATGACTTGGTTTGGTTGCTCGGTGATGAGGAATGGTGGAAGCTGGGCTCTAAGAGAATGTATCAAATAGTGTGAGTAAAACATTCTTTGGATTCCCTTTTTCCGAGGATGACAAGGAGAAAATAAATTCTTTAAAAAGCAGTTTCCTATTATCTTCAAGGGCAATGACTTGAGGTGACGGTCGGAAAAATTTCACACGTTAATTAATTGTAACGTTGGCAAGTCAGAAACTGATTTGCTATTTCTTCTGGATCCCATCGTCTGCATATCTTCTTTGATTATCTTCTTGATCGATACTTGGATGAAAATTTCCTCAGCTTCTGTTACTCCCTGTACCTGTACCTCTTTTGGTACGCTTTTACACACCGCGATCGCCATTTGCATGTTAGCCCGCCGTGTCTCAGTAATTTTTGGCAATTATAGGTGAAGGAGAGGATTTTTGAGGAACGCACCCTACCCTACCTCGCTTCTGGCGGCCGTCACCCATAGAATGCACATATATTTTGGACAGCACGTGACTCCGCGTAGCTGATAATCAATTGAGACATGGTCAGTAATATAGCAGCCGGATCAGCTATTGAACGGAGGTGAGCAAAACGAGGGACTATCTGATAGACGATAGTAAGATGAGCAGAGCCATGTGCACCAGAAAGACTGGGAATAATAATAGGCAGCAATTTTCCAAAAATGTAGCTAATCATTCGGCTGGCCCACCTGGCATGAGTTGAGAAGATATAAAAAAATTGCATACAGTATGCTGTTGGCAAGTTTGCAGCACACCCTATTATGAGCGCTCTCACAACAATATACGAAATTCGATCTTAACGGCAAAGTATGCAACTCTCAAAATCGTTCTGAGCATGGGACATTTGCTCAACGTTTTCACTCCGTCGTACTATAAGGTTATCACGATATGACAAAAGTTCAGAGCGTGGACACAGTAAAAATTGACTTATATGGTTTTTGAGGTGTTGTTCTACTCTTATAATTGTCCCACGGAGATAGAGCCTCTTGCTGATAGGATAATAGCCGTGACTCCTGAACAGCTAATTTAACAATATACGCCCTTTCTACAATTTCATCTTCTTTGGCTATTATGTAAATCAGTTTACCTTTACTTTGTCTCCCTGACCAAGCCAGGGTATGATATGATGACTCTTCTAAAGGGTCTCTCACAATCTTGTGCTTTCCATATATACTGAATCAAACCAAACTATCCAGTCACTTTACGTACTATTTGTGCACTTGCAGCCGGCTAGCACGATTATACCCGTTCACACTTATACAATTACCCGGCTATTAATTGCTATAAAACTATCTAACATATTGATTATTTTTTCAATGTAACTTCGACCGATTCCAATACATAGCTTGAAACAATAACCTTGTTATTCGAAACCCATCCACGATATAAAACTTCTTAAAGCTTCTGCCCAAGCCGGAGTAAGGAAGTAAGGCTGACAGAGGAGGAGGGAGACCAAGGATCATGCCAATTTCTACCCCTCCTCATAATTTATGGTACACCTGCTAATTATCAGCGTTAATTGCATTTAAATTCTCAGCGCAAATACAATTTTTCAATTTTTTTCTAATTAAATTCAATGTCTTCTGCGATCCAGCAAGAAAAGTACCTACAACTATAAAAAGTTGATTCTCCGTAATTTACATTTTAAAATCAGTACTATCAAGTTTTAAAAAAATGCACAGTACGTAGACAGTTGCCCGCCCCGGTCAAAAACCAGACTGAGGATTTATGCAAGCACGATCAGGCATGTTACGACTCCGGAGTCGGCGACTCCACGACTCCTGCGGACGAGCATTTTTAAGTTGCTCCAAGCGGAGGTTGTCCGTACTAATCCCTGAGTCGAGTCGTTGTTTTCGTCCGACTCGACACTCGACTCAGCTCAAGTCTGCTCCAGGTGGATACAACTATGCTCACTGATGATATGTTGCCTATACTGATTAATTTAAAATTAAAACTGCAATTAAATTATTTTTTTGGACACAATTAAAAACTAACAATTAAAATTAAATCTCTTCCTGTGGCAATTAAAATTTAGTAGGATTCATCAGTGATCATATGTTGGCTATAATGGTTAATTAAATTACCATTTTTCATGTGATCTATATGTCAACCTCAGCCTAAAGCTACAGTTATTTCTTACGTCTTCAGTAAAACTAGGCTAAACCTGACGTACAATCGTCATTAAAATTAAATCCATTTCTGTGACAATAAAATTTTAGTAGGATTCCTCAGTGATCATATGTTGCCTATAATGATCAATTGAATTACCATTTTTCATGTGATCCATATGTCAACCACAGCCTAAAGCTACAGTTACTTCTTATGTCTTCAGCAAAACTAGACTTGACCTGACCTACAATCGTCATTAAAATTAAATCCCTTTCTGTGACAATAAAATTTTAGTAGGATTCCTCAGTGATCATATGTTGCCTATAATGATCAATTGAATTACCATTTTTCATGTGATCCATATGTCAACCACAGCCTAAAGCTACAGTTACTTCTTATGTCTTCAGCAAAACTAGACTTGACCTGACCTACAATCGTCATTAAAATTAATTAACACGTCATGGATATTTGAATTACCATTTTTCATCATGTCTACCGTCTGCCTGTCTAAAGCTGCCGTTATTTCTCGCTGCTTCAATAAAACTAGACTTGCTCTTACTAACACTCCTAATTAAAATTAATTTAAATATAATGGTATTTAAATTAAAATCTACAATTAAATTATTTTCTTGGGCACAATTAAAAACTAACAATTAAAATTAAATCCCTTCCTGTGACAATTAAAATTAAATCCTTTTCTCAAGAAATTAAACTGTACAATTAAAATTGAAGTACTTGCTGCCGAAAATTAAGTTTCAATTAAAATTGGCAATTAAATGCTCTTAATTATCACAAAAATTACGACTAAAATTAACTGTCACAAATGGCTATTTTGGCAAACATTTCACTATTTTAAACTTTTTTTACGCCAATTTTAATTTTCAGGCAGCTACAATTAAAGTCAACAATTAATTGAGCTGACGTCGTAATTAAAAGCTGCAATTAATAATTGATCTCAATTTTTTGACAGTTAGATCTTTCAATTAATAATTGATAACAATTGTTCGAAAATTCACAATTAGTGCGACTATCTACGCAATTGATAATTAATAATTAAAATTAAATTTTCAGGTTAATTATTAAAGTTTTAATCGATTGAGTTTATTAAGTAACCCAACCTTGATTTTAATTACCAATATATTTAATTTCCAAGGTTAGGTTAATTAATAAACTCAATCGATTGAAACTTTAATAATTAATCTGAAAATTTGATTTTAATTATTAATTTTAAATTTCTGAGATTCTCGTAATAATTGTTAATTGCAAGATCTAATTGCAGAAAAAATGATATTAATTATTAATTGACAGATATAATTGTCGAAAAACTTGAGATTAATTATTAATTGCAGTTTTTAATTATGCCAACAGTTCAATTAATTGTAGAATTTAATTGTAGCTGACGACAATTAAAATCGAAAAAAAAATAGTCAAAAAACAGGGCATTTTAAGCAAAATTAGCACTTTTTTGTCAAACTTTGTTAATTTTGGTCAAAATTAAGTATATTTAAATGTCATTTAATTATCAGCAGGCAACAATTTAGTTTGAATTGTATAGCTTAATTGTCGGAGGACAGGATTTAATTTTAATTGTAAGGTTTTAATTGTACCCGACAAATAATTTAATTGCCAATTTTAATTTTTAATTGCGGCCGAGTTTCAGTTTAGTTGCAAGGGCTTTAATCGATTAGCTTCTACTTAATCGTCTCAAACTTAATTAGCAAGAAGTACACATGTCTGTGATAACAAATTTCCATAAGCAACCCGGATCAGTGATGAGGGGTCTGAGTCGACTCAATGCCAGAGTCGACTGAGTCGAAATCTTGGGTGAGTCGTGGTGAGTCGAGAGTCGCTGAGTCGCAGGCCTCGCCAGAATCGTGGAGTCGCCGACTCCGGAGTCGTAACAAGCCTGAGCACGATTCTGCTTGCAATCATTGTCTTCCCTATTAGTCTGATTCTTTAGTAACTTTTGGCTCGCATATTCGTTTAGTATAAGGATCCAGACAAATAAATATTTTTTATTCATTTCACATATACTTATTCTGATAATATCGACAAAACTGGAGAATGAATACATATTCTTGTTGCTCACCAGTTTTGATCATAGATTTTACTTCTTCCTCGTCTACCTTTGGACATAGTCTGTGGGAAACTGTGCATGCACATGCTCATTTAAATGGAAAATGGAATATGCTAATTATTATCCGTTTCGTATATTTTCCACGCCCACCAGAAGTAAAACTTTGAACCATCGTCAGAAATGAATTCATTATCCGGAATCGTCCGAATCCTTCACCGTTTTACTAAGTATTACTTCAAGAAGGAGTCAAGAGACTGGATACAAGGATATACGATATTGGATCCCATGATTCAGCATTGACATAAATTCCTTGAGCGATTTCGACGTCCTCCTCGTGTCCCTGTAGCTTCGAGTGAACCAAACCCTGTTGATACTTGTGTTTCTTATCAACGCTTTGGGGCGTGTTTTCTCGTCGGAATCAGCTTTGCTTGAATCTGTACCGTTACGTTGTTTGTACTTTCTCCCTCTGCCGAGTTCCTTCGTAACGTGTAGGTTGTAAGGGAGGTGATATCTGAGCCTAACTCAACTTGTAAAACATAAGGACGCCACCTTTGCTCTACTTTTGAAGCGGATTCAGTGAGAGGCTTTCATGGTTTTGGTTCCAGGTAAAATTAAGGTTATGACTATCCATGACAATAGATCGTAAATGAGTTAAAGCAGACTCTCCAGGGCTAGACTCATGGGCAGTCTGGTTTCTTCGTTTGGTTTGGAGAACATTAAGATTGCAGGTCCAGTTTCTTCAAGTATGTCTCCTATTTTACTGTTCTACTTTCTTGACAATTATGGCTTCAAACCGCAAATAAGCCTTCCTACGCAGGATTTTGACAAGCTGAAATTGCAGTTTAAAAGCAAATTAGAAAACCAGACAATGAGAAGTAAAACCTTAACGAATGTAGGATGCTTGTAGAGATGCAATGAGAGATGAATACTTGAACATTTGCTCCCACATGCCCAGACGGACCCATACAGTTCTAGTAAAAAATCGAAACTGTTGCTGGAACTGTAAGGACTACAAGGAGCGAGTCAGACAACATCATTAGTTTCCCATAATTTCACAAGGAATCAGGATCAGACATTCGTAAAAGCTTTGTAAAAATGTCATACTCAAGCACTTTTGTCAGATTTGTCGCAGGTGACGCGTGGCAAAGATGCAGAGATTTGAACGATGCAATTGTTGTAATCACAAAACCATATAACAGGGTAGTAGTCGCAACTAATTAACATAAACCGATCACTATGAGCTCCGCTATGCACTCAACGTCTTTTTATATATTCAGTTGTTTTTATGAGATTTTAGAACGTTGAACGTTAATAATCTTCTAAATGTAATTTTAAAAAGTCCGCAAGAAACTGCTAGAAATATAACCCTTTGGAACTAGCGTAGTTCTCTGCCAAAGAGATTGGTGCAACAAAGTAATATAGTATGTATAATTTCTACGGGAACCACGTTAATGTGTAGTTCAGTCACTAAAGAACAGCTTATTTTTGGATATTTTTAATATTATGAATATTAATATTTATATTAAAATTTTTGAGATGATGGAGTTCAATTCTGTTTGTTCGGAACATTACGTGAAAACGTATAGGGTGCTCTTCTGAATGTATGTATGCCAGTATTATTGCTCGTAGCTGACGGGTATTTCCTTTGCACAATTTTGAAAGAGAAGAGGTGTCCATTTTTAGTAGGAGAGTGTCGCCACGTCACTTGAGATTTTGATTGTGTTATAATAAGACTCTATTTTTCGCACACCCTTTAAAGTACGTGTTGAAATCCAAGTTGAGATGAGTCGAACAGTAAGTATATATTTGAGATGGCTCTAAGGAAGCATTTGGTTTGAAATGGAAGATTGGCTGTATGCAAATGACTGATAAGATGCGTTGGTGTTAAGCGGAACAACAATGGCCTAAAAGCAAATAAACAAATGGCGCGGTGAAAGCTTGAGATTAGCACAAGATATGCATATGCTCGCCAAATCCATTCCTAAAGTATACTGAATGAGGTTATGACAAGGTTGCTTGCAAAGGTTTTCCGCTACCTTCACTACACGTTTTTCTTGCAAAGATTGCGCTAAAGATTGTTGTTGTCGTTGATAATTAGTAACTATCGTGAAACTGATGAGAAAACGTTCCTGCCACTAATTATAATTCTTGGCAAGATTCCCGAGTCTAGTATCCTTGATCTCAAGGTCGGAACGGGCAAAAAGGTAAGGTTCAAGACCCAAAACTTAGCTGTAATCGATTGATAGGGATTGTCCATCAAACATCAACGTCTGACAATAACGACTTAAAGGATGGAAACGCTCTTCGGACTGTAAGATAATCCTTTTCCAAGAGAGGAAGGGAAAATAGATGGACGGCAGGGTAGTGTGCTGAGTGAGCAAGGAACTATATGTACAGTGCAGGAGGGAGTCTCTCAGTCATGGCCGTTGCAAGAGCATTGTTTCCTTAAAAAGGAAGTCAAGATTTGTTAGAATTGAATCTAATTTTGGGTCCAAGAGGATGAACAATTATAAATTGTCTACCTGCCGTGTCTTCCTCAACTCCAATCTCCAGATGGATGATCAAGGAAGGGGTGATGAGCTTAAAGAGAGTTAGAGCAATCTTTTTTGCAAATCATTCAAAATGACGACAATGACATGACCGGTCTGTGCTAAGGATCCTTTAGCAGACGACTGACCACAGAACTAGAAAGCTTCTACACACAAACAATGGAGCCAAGTACGTCTCATCAAGAATACGAACATCTTCCTCACAATTACGTTTCACAATTTGTCATTGCAGAAATCTTTTTGAAAGCAAAATTCCCTGACCGAGCGTGGTTGTACCTAAGCTGTGTTGGTTCAGAGTTGTGTATATTCTAAAGAGGATTAAAAATGGACGGGAATAGGAGAAAGAATAAGAGAATTAAAGTGTAGGAAAGGTGGCAGAGCAGATGGAATATTCCCGAACGAGGGTATGGGAATAGTAAATAAAGTTGACTCATGGATTAGCACAAGGACCAAGAATAGATAAAGAGGAAAGGTGTGCTTAGCCGTAAGGGGATGGAGGAAGAAAGCCAGAGGGAATTGTAATTGGATGAAGACCTAATTGTTACGATGGATTTTTAAGAGAGGTCCAATTTGGAATTTCACGTGAAATGTAAATCAGGACGGGAGACAGAAGACGTGCTGTGATGAGTAGGTGGCTTAATAGGAGAACATGGGGTTCCAAGGGGTAAAACATGTGGGTGTTTGCTTTAATTTTTACCACGTACTCAATAATAACGCTCACAAAATCCACCAACTCAGCCAGAATTACCATTCGTTCCGTTCAACTGTCTAGATTGCAGTTCTTCTTCCCAGGATTTACACATAGCTTATCTTCCTTAAAAATCACCCCTTTGTATTCAACCAGAATTTAGCAGACGTCGGACTTTATGGGCAGTGTAGTATGGGGTTTGCCTCGTAGCATCGTCGTATCTTCTTTCCGTGTCATTTACCTTTGCTTATGCGAGGAAAACGTTTTTAAGAAAACTTTTCGTTCATTAAGACAATGCGATCTAATATATTTAATTTTATTAACATAGGGAACTTAATTTAATTTCCAGGGAAAGTTGTCATCCGAATATCCAGTATATACGCAGCAGCAACAGTTCACAAGTACCGCACATTTGAAGACAGTAACAACTATTTGGAGTTCCAGAACACGCCGCAACCTAGATGGCGCAACGCTCTTCTGGAACTTTCGCGATTTTACTGTTGCAGAACAGGCAAGATGATGGTCCTGGTGGGCCAGGGATGAACAGAATCCCCAATGATGAAATGTTTGACGGGGATGCCAATCAGCAAGAATTTTGAAATGCTTTCAGTTGCTTAGGAATCCATTTTTGCATCAAGTCAAACTCATGGTTATTTGTTAAATGTTTTGTAAAAAAATATTTTCTGTTCTTGTACTTGCTTTTCTTTAAGTGCAGATATAGGATTACAAACTATTTGCATGAGGGAATGTTTGTGTAATTACTTGAAACTGATCAAGGTTCGCTGATAAGCTCCCGGTTAAGATGCTTCAAAGATAATTTAGCTAAATATATGTGTTTAACTAAGATTGTAAAAAGAGGAGAGATTACAGCATGGGTGTGCTGTCTCTAGAGGATATTAGTGTATTGTTTCACCTGCTGTTTGAAGTTTACTAATTGCAGAAATGCAGTTTTTGGACATTGTTAGATGACATTGTATGCAAAATTCTCCTTGTTCAAGAAAATGAGTTTGAGTCTTTGAAATCCTGTAAATGACATGAGGATGAGATGACACTGTGACGTGATTAGCATGTTTCGATTAAGAGTTGACAAGCGGTGGTGATCAAAGCGTTGGATTCTTGTTAGCGTCCTACCTGTGGAAGGCTTCGCTTCACTGCCCCTCAATAGCATCGAGCATACACTGAAAGTGGAAAGGAAGAGAAGGCCAACTTTAATATTTGCTAATTAGTCTTGGAAAATTCAGAAAAGAAGCGGAGGGCTATTGTGTGGGAATTTAGGGGGTGGGCGCTATATTATTGCTCATCATTCTACTAGGATTTTATAGCCAACTATATATCCAACGCTTCTTTAGCAATCAGTGTCTGAGTCAGAAAAATATTGTAAATCTTAAACCGTAAAAGAAAAAATCATTGTATTACCTTCTTGTTCAAGGTGTCATCGTAGATAAGTTTTCCCTCGGGTATTGCAAAGTTTGCTAGTTTTGTCGTTTTGAGGAGCAGCATTTTGTTGTTATCACAGAGATTCTATAGACCAATTGATGGACATGAGAGGATTATAGTCACGGATTTTGTTGTTTCCAAAGACTTAGATGTTTTTTGAGCAACGGCGCGGCGCGTGCTCCGCTTGCTTCCAAACTCCAAAAGTGTGGGAAATAAGTCATGGAATGGAAGTTTTTCACTTGGTAAACTGAAAATATTGCAAGACTTACCCAAAAATGCCAAGCTTTAAACCCTTCCTACACCTGTTACTACTATAAATTAGATTTTTATTACATGAGATAATTTTGAACTTGACCTGGCCGTCTCTCATACCGTCGGACGGGTCATAAAAGTTGATGCAAATTCCCATTTGATTCTTTTTGTCTTTGCGAATATTTTGTTGAAGTTTCGTCAAAGGGAGCGCCAGCAAAGCAGCGATACTCGTGGAAAATGTAATGCACATCTTGTTCGGAACAAATGTTTCCTTGGAGCGGCCAAGAGATAAAATGCTAAGTTACTCTTATGCACTTCAATTATGTACAATAAGACTGTTTTATTATTGCAAATGACCGAATGAAGAAAAGGTTTAGAATGTATGCAGAGTCAGCATTGAATTATTCGCATGATATACTCGTAAAATTTGGGTGCGTTCAAAGATCCGTTTCTAGCTTTTTATTCCACTGGAAATTATAAAAGGCTTGGCTTTAGAAATACATTGTGATTCCATTTATATCCGGGGGATTTGAATGAAACCATGGGAACGGGGTTCCTTGAGGTCGTAGCGTAGGAGGCATAGTAGGAATGCGAAGTGCAGTGCACAATAGAACTTAATACCTTTTATTTTGTTTGAAGAATATTGTCTTATAAAGAAGTGGTAAAGAAGCACACAAAGTTCAATTACTAAACAGTCGCGTTCCAAAAATGAAAAATGATTCAAATTTAGTCATCCAGAGACATTAAATCAGTATACTGAATTAATCTTATTAGCAATGAACACAGCAGCTGCTTGCTCAGTACAGCAGACCGTTATTTAAAGAGAAGACACGTTGATCATAAATCATGGGACCAACAAGTAGCTGCGGTGAATTAGTTTTCCTATATTGGGACAATATTGTGACCCGCTCCATTCTTAATGTCATCGGTGACAGATGACACAAGGGATTTCATAATACTGAACTTTATTGCAAGTTTTGAAGGTTGGAATATGTTGGAATTTTTCTCATTTTCCCGCAATTATCGTTGACTTGCTTAACAGAATGAAGTGCTTTTGCTCTTGAACTATAGAGGTTTAAAATTTTAAATTCAGCCATTATTGTCCAAGACTCTTGATCCCATCCGCTCTCCTCTACACTACTATAAAGAATCATCATCATAATTTACGTCAACCTCTTTTAATCTTGGGGCGTTTACCCACTCCCTCCCACCCGACCTCCAAGATTGCTCTGCCATGTACCTTTGATTTGATATTGCCTGTTGTCTCTGGAATAAATTGTAACTCTGTGCGGGGTAATGTTTTGCAAATGATATGTTAATTAGAAACAAAAGATTTACCTCAATCTCAATGGTGTCAGTCTTTCACGGACAAATGATTCGTTTCCTTTGAGCTTTTTCTGCCAGACAAGATCATCAGTTGAACAACTTGAAGGCTTCTCCTCATTTTCACAACCTTATGTTATGATTGAATCCCGTAGCAATCTAGTCCATACTATTCTTCAGATACCTAGAAAAGGACAATAACGCTGTAATACGATCCGAAGAACGAGCGGACGTTTCAAGTTTTCGTATTTTACTTGGACAAGAAGGAACAAGATCATGAATCAATTACGAGATTCCTTCCAACTTGTTCCTTTATCTGTAACATTTTCATGGCTGGCTATGGATCAGCTTTTGCCGACGCCACCACCTGGGTAGAAAATTAGTTGATGATGATCTCATGAATAGTAGTTGTGAAAGTACGACGAGATTTTTTTCCTGGATTGTTTCTCAAAAGTCTTCTCTTGCTACGCACGGAAGCTTAGGGCTTGAGGACTGCAATAAATTCACAAGAATAATAATAATAATAATAGGCACGGACGCTAAGAAGAAATACGGTGTCATTAACCAGAGCTAGACCAATGGGAAGGCGTATTTAAGAGGGACGCTAGGCTGGGAGACGAGTGGAAGAGGGTGGACAGAGAAGTTGGAACGTGATTCAAGTGCAAAATAAGGATAGGGTGACCGGAGAAATGGCGAATAAATAGGGAAAAAAGACCGAGGATGAAATTGAAGGGGAAGAGACAAGGGATTCTGGGTTGAGGAGGAACGAAGAACAACTTATTTCACGAGTTCCAAGTCAAATTAGCGAGGGAGCGACAAGTTTATTGTGAGTTTACATGCCCAACCCACTGGCGGTGGCTGGCCGGTAAGCATGATGTGGTGCGGTGGCGGCAGGATGCAATATTTCCCTTGAAATGAATTTAATTAGAGGGATGGAGAACCCGCGGTAGCTCTGATTTGCAGTCTTGTTCCATTCGAAAAGAAATGAAGGACTTCTCGGTGGAGGAATTCGCAGAAACCCCGCGGGATTTTACCTGTAAGCTCATCCACCTTATTACTGCTCCTCTCGTCCTCTAGAAGTTGATCAAGGAGATGTGGATGAAGAAAAGAAGAAGAAAAACTGCAAGCCTGAGGACGGAAAGTGAAAATTGAAAAGGAATATAGTGGAGTCAACCACATTTTGGATTTTTTATCATTCTCCACGACATGA
Source organism: Sminthurides aquaticus (assembly GCA_906901655.1). Lineage (NCBI taxonomy): Eukaryota > Metazoa > Arthropoda > Collembola > Symphypleona > Sminthurididae > Sminthurides > Sminthurides aquaticus. Next base: position 5,590,526 of record CAJQTT010000001.1, read on the forward strand.
CTTCATCAAAGCATTTAGTTAAACCAGGGATTGTGTGATATACCTGTCAGGGGATGTTGTGATTAAATCCCGGGTGCGGGGGATGCTTGGATTTTGGTAAGACGGTGGTGATAAAGACACAAGGGAAATTAGACTATGGCTCCACTTACCTGTCAAAAGAACCAGCCCGAGTAGCATGGGGGCTATTATTCCTCTCAATGTTATGGCATGATTTAAAATAAGAATGAGAAAAAGTTGAAATGCCAGAGGGAAGGTATGAATGAATTCACGCGAGGAATCATGGATATAATTATACGACTTCGTGTAGAGATTCTATTTTCGAAATTGCATCTACACGCGTAATTCATTGCTTCTATTTACCTTCGTCCAGGGTAGGCTAACTAGTGGCGGTGAGATCCGCCGCCACCGTGTAATAAGAATAAATATTTAAAGCAAGACATGGATTAGTATATCAAGTGCATTCTTTTCCATCCACCGCTTTACGGAATTAGCCCTCCGTGAAGCGTCGGATTTAAGGATTCAATGACTCCGAGGCCGAGGGTGTATCCATAGTACAAAGGCAAATCTGTGCACACAGTACTCACGGAATCATGGCGTTTTAATCAACTGCAACAGCAATAATTTTCATTAGCAGTATTATCTTTTACCCTTTGTGTGGTGATTCAAGCTTAGAGGTAGTATTTTTGATAGACAAGGAAACAAAATAGGGCGCAAGCCGTCGTGAAGCGTAAAATGAATTAATTTTGAGAGTTCAAAAATTGATAATTATTTCGGAGAAAAGGCTATAAGATTGCCATGGAAACGCTTGTATTCAGGTAATCCTTAACATTCTCAAGCAATGCATTTCGTGTATGAAAAGAATTACGACCACAAATAAGCAAGGATTTTTAACAAATATATATCGCACATTTAAAATCACATTTTTTGGAGAAGTATAGAAGATGCACGGAGTATTCTGTCAATTAAATTGATAAGGTATGATGATGACTAATAGCTGCATAGGTGGTGGGTGAAAGCTGGGATGGAATTAGGATTCAGAGGTGTGGATTTCGTTTTTTCTATAAACTTTCCGCATTCATCATCAGTCGTCATTTGGATTCTAGTGGTAGCACGTACAGGGTGAAACAATGACGTGATGATGCGATAAGAGAATATGGCAGTAAACACTCATCCATCCATGATCCGCCCTAGTAATTAATCATTTGAATAAAGTACATATCCAATATCAGGGAAGCTATTCCGTATCCTTATAAACAGCTTGGGAAGTGTGGAACGAGCCTCGACACGGATGAAAATTCATACAAATCCCATCAGCCTGACGTACAGTATTTAGTCCAGCCTACACATATAATGTTAGCAAAGTCATTTGCCATCGTATTTAATTGTAGGGAAGAGGGTTACAAAACAAAGTGTAAAAATTTTCTACAATTAACTCGGATGATTTCATCTCGTCGATTAATTACGCGTTCTTCATATAAATTCCTGTAAATTAATTAATTCTTGTTGATTATGATTAATGTGTGCATCATTTCCCTCGTTACATGCATCGTGTAGTGTAACCCCTTCCCCCGTGTGTTCACCCTTAGACACATGCATCGTTGTAATTTTTACAGCTGCAGAAATCACAAGCCCTGCCTTCTGAGATGTCCCTGACCGCATATCACACTTGTTGCTAATTTTTACAATTTTATTGGCGAAAAATTACAAGCGACTATAAAGCGTGCTGGGTTCACGTATAAACTGGAGAATAAAGAAAATTTTTGAATACTGCGGAGCGGATTTCTTAATCGGTAATGAGCAAGGATTTGTATGTAAGTTTGGGCACTGATTTGATCAACTGCCTCCCCAATTTATAATTGCTGTAGCTAATATACCCTTATGCAAAGAGTCCAAGCTTTCTCATTGTTCGAATTTTAAAAGCTGAGAATTTAGTGTTGACGCTTTAGAAGTGTGCTTAGTTGAGTTGATTAATGGTAATTTGCGTGGTATGCTAGGATAATAGGCAGGAATTGACTGGAGGTGGAGTGGTGCATCAATAAGCAAACTAAAGCTGCAGCGATGCTTGATTACTTGACGCCTCATATTTTTAGTATTCTTGATAAGCATCTCTTGTAGTATGGGGTGGAGGGTGGGAAGTGTGTGAGGGATGCTCGTAAAGTGTGGGGATGGAGGGATGCCCCTGCGTTGGGAATGAATTGCAATAGTTCGCGAGGATGGTAAGAGTAATTTAATCGTGATGTATAGTGATAAATGATGATGTTAACCACGGTGGGTCATCTTCGTGATCATCCTGATAATATAAGTAGCCTTCTAGCATTTAAAATTAACATGTTCATCTTTAAATTTATACAGGTGTATACTTTCAAACACGTAGGATAAGTCCATCATCACCGCTTACTCCCACTCCCCTCATCCCGCCCCCTCCGAAGCTCTTTAAAGTTAGCTAGCTCTGAGCTTACCGTAAAGATTATGTATTTCTACTGAACTCCATACACACAGACGCTTTTATACATAGTCTGTCATTGTAATCAGTAACCTAGCTCGTAGTGTTCTCGAGAAGGGGCAACGTGATGTATTGTAATAATACTAGTATTTTCACCCTTAAACGTACACCCTGTTTTCCTCATCCTCCATCCAACAACCCCCCACGCTCTCTTCCTTCAAATCAACTACTTATTTTCTAATCACTCCAATACAAGGTGATCCTTATACCCAACTGTAGTTTCGACTAATTCATTTCAATCTCAAACGCGCCGGTGCATCCTTCCTCTACTACTCAAGAGCTTCAAGAGCTCTCCATACCTTCTACCGCCGCTGCAAATGCATATTCAAACTGAGCTACTACTCCTGTTTGCACAGCTCCGACTTTGAGTCAAACGGGATGCACGAGCGCCAAACACTAATTCTTGTGCAAATCATATTAATAGCTATGGAAATAGACAAGTTTTACTTTACAAACGATCACTCTTTTCTTTCTTGATTTTGTTTTGTAAATTAACTTCCACCCCGAGTTGAACGGAGTCAATATGGGAAACTAAATTAGCTAATTTTCTTCATGAGGGGTTCGCGTCCGACGTAATACAATATGCTTCATCTCAGCTCATGCTCATCTCATTCTCTTGCTATCCCATGATTCACTTTACCTTTCCCAACAGAGATACACGTTCTTGGATTCACATTAATTAGCAATTGATCATATCCCCTACACGAAAACAATCATATTATTATTCTACACCCTTTGTAATTTCCCGCAATCATCATTACATTTTCAGTACAGCTTTCCAGGTCGACCTCTCTTCACAGATTCAACCGAGCCTTAGAAACTCCACTTTCCAGTCTAAAGCAAAGAAACATGAATTCCCAAGCTAACGAAGAAGCATATAACGGATCCAATATGGTACGGCGTCACGGGAAACACAAACTTATTTTGCTTATTCATAAGTTTCTAGCATTTATTTATTACTCATTGGTTTGGCCGTCTGAGGGGTACATAAAAGCTTATTATTTTTTCAAATACAAGACTGCGTACATAACTTCTAGGGTTTCTTTGCGCTAAAGCATTGAATTCATCTATTCTTACCTTAATTATTTTTATTATTCTTTGTGCGCGTCCCTGACCTGATGCACTATTGTGCATGCAATCCGTTCGACAGGTGATCTTGGTTATATGCATTATGCAAATACCTAATTATCTCTTACAGCTAAGTCTACCGTACTCAGGTCCTCGGCTCAACATAATATCTGATGGGCAAACAGTCAATCATAAAAGATGTATTCTAATCAGTTATATGTGGATTACAAGTGATTGAATATTGAATTGGACGTGGGCAGGCTTGTCTGTTTTAAATTCTTTTTATCCTGTCAATCTTCCGGCACTCCTGTATGTATAATCTACAGTATTTGCAAGTTATTGGGCAATAAATTCAATAAACATTTACAGGATACCTGTATTCCACTAGGGAGTGAGCAAGCCTGCAAAATATATTTGCAAATATATTATAATATTATTTTAATTGATAATGCCAAAGATACACTAGAAGATGAGCGACTATCTTACAGAAACTTCTCTATCTAACCTGGGTTATGATTTGCTCCATGTTTGCTTTCCCCGGTAAGAAATTACATACAACACAAACTGGATTTATAAAATATTGGTTGAAAACTATGGGGGGGTTTATCCTAGAGAATTTGGGAAGATGAGACACCTTGACCCGTTTCACTCACTACCATATTCGTGGGTACTGAAAGCTTGTGTTACATGATGGGCCGCTAGGTCACTTAATTTTTCGCTCTTGTTCGCCGGTTCACTCCTATTGGTTTTCCGTAAAACTTCCAGCATGATGCAATGAAAACCTAACAACGATGTCTCCAGTGGTAGGACGATACCCACAAAAATAGATACCGTAGAAGTTTGACTAGTTCGTACGGTAGTAACTCCTGGTGAAATGTAATTATACAGTATGCATGTACATATTTACAAGAAAAATTGGATAGTATCGGCATGGAGAGAAAATGGTTCATCTACATGTCTGCAAGTTAAAAGGAACATTACTAAATGAAGTCATTTAAGACTTACCTCAGACTTACATTTAGCTTAACAATACTGGAATATGTGAATATGGAATGAAGTGATTATGCGCATACCAGAATCACGTTTTGTGATAATACAGCAAGCAAGCAAACATGATACTTAAAACTGAAGCTAATGCACAGATACTGTAGTATGTATGATGGAATCGTCCTTTGATAGATTGTTGTAAAGAAAGCAAAATCCATCGCATGTTTTGCTACTCCACAAAAAATGAGAAACACAGACGCCTCCTTCCTTCACTGTCTCGATTCTCTTCTAAACGTATTATTATCCTAAAATCTCTTCATGTCTTGTAATTGGGCAAAACTCACATGTAATTGAAAAGCTTAACAAGTTATTTTCTCCGGTGATAAGTCACGTAAAAACGTTCTTTTGCTTTCACCACAACTATAGATTTGATACCATATTACTTGATCTGTAAATCAAGAATCCAAAGCTGGATTTGAGACAACTCGGCGGAGAAAATCATGTGCCAAATATGACAAGCTCCAAACGTTTATGTTCTGGTAGGGGGCGCTAAGAATCCCTTGAGTTGGCACACAGTATCATTCTTATAGAGCCTTCTTTTGAACAAGATGAGGGTGTCAATATGAGGATTTTTCATACTTTAGAAGAAAAAATCTTAAAAATATGGTGCTCAAGAGCATGCTCCATTTTCAAGCGCCCCATATGCTAGCATAACAGGGAAAAAATGGGAAGGATGAAAAATATTTAAAAATATCCATTTGTGCTGAAATAATGGTTTGTGTACATATATATTGAAGAAATCTATCCGCGACTGGAGCGAAAAAAATGTAGCTGCTCATAATGACTTATAGAGAGCGAGGGATGAGGACAAGAATATTAATGACGTATAGACAAGTGAGGGCTAAGTGGGTACTATACTAATATCAAACTCATTGGTGTACATGATGGATGGGATGATGAAAGAATTGAAAAATGTTTAAAGGTAACCCTGAATTGGGGAATTTGAGAGGATGATGCGTTTTCAGATTCCATTTACTTTGAATCACGATGGATTATTTTTAAGTCAGAGACAATCACACATACTTACGGATAGCCATGAGCTGAGGAAGGATAAGTACTACATGAGATGAGTACCATAGAATAAGATACAAGGAGGGAGGGGGAAGAAGAATAGTCAATTGTAAAGGTTGAATTAGATGGAATGCCAAAAAGCATTGGGGTGCATGGTGTCCATGTCCATGCAAGCCTGAGTAAGTGTATTCCTATTCTTCAGAAGACGGGATGCTTACTATTTCTATTACACACACACTATTAGCTAGAAATGTGACGCAATGGTTTGGTGCCATCATCATCTGATTGAATGATGCAAGCCGGATTCTAGTTGTGGGAAATTTTTTATACCAGACCAGAGGCGAAAATTTGAAAAGGAAGTCCTGGCTCTTCTTCCTCAGAGTTTTGGTGAGGAAATTCATGGACATCTCAGCCGCTTGTTTGATAGTAGCTAATATCCGCAATGACAAATACAAGCTGGACTTTGGAGGAAGAAGATGTTTATCCATCCATCTGACAGACAGACAGACGTACGGGAAGATACATACATGAGGACAGGTAGTAGAATAAGAGTCATTTGATTAGCCCAGGACAATAGGGAATTTACGTTCCTGATGTGCTCATTCAATTTAAGGAGCTGGGAAATCTATCCAGACTTGGTTATTTGATCACATACTCTTCCTAGTATAGAGCTAATAGCTCCGTATCGTAGTAATGATAAGCTTTAAGGAAACGTCACATATGATTACACGATTACTCATCTTCTTTTACGCTTGTGATGTGGGAAAAAAGAAGAGGTTTTTAAGTCTGGCTTATTGCAGGATTGGAATTAGTATGGCGTAACATAAGTGTGAGTTGGTATAAAATTAATTGAATAGGTTCCAGAAAAAGAGGCAAGACAGATATGTGGATGGAACAATGGGGAGGGATTATTTAAATTTGTTCATGATCTCTCATATCAACGCGGACATTAGCTATCAGTCATTGAGGAGTTTTTTAGATACTGGATACACAATATTCAATCTGTCTCTGGACACGAGCAAAGTAAAATAAACTGATGATCAAATATGAAACAAATTGGTGAATTTGTTGTGGAAAAAATGGGAAATTTCAATTTCAACCAATAAATAATTAATTAATTCAATATCTTGTGGTTGCTAATAAAAGAAGGTGGTGGTGTGAGTATTGCCTTGCCTCCTGAGTTTATTATGGATGATGCGAAGAGGGAGTAAATGTGTACCTGTAGTAAAATGCAAGAAAAAAATTGGATTTGACGTGACCCTGTCCATCTTCCCAGTTCCTCCAGCTCATTACCATAATAGTAAACATGAATACGGAAAGCGCAAATGGGAATAAGATTGCATGTACATAGCTAGGAGAAGAAGAAATGCTGCATGCATGCATGCAGATTCATTTCTTTCATTTCCAGAAGGATGTTACGGAATATAAATACTTTTTATAGATTTCATACATTGTTTGCAAAGAATAGAGTTTATTATTTAAGAAGTAAATAAAATACCGTAGAGGGCTCTCTTACAATAGATGCAGATTAGGCGCAAATTGTAAATGACCAAGATGATGGGATTCAAGGAGGATTTTGACGGACAGGCGGGCCATGTGTAAAAATCCAGCTGAGGTTTTAGGGATTGGTCAACAACAACAGGGATATGGATGCGAGGAGCGACGGAAGAATGTGTGTAAAAAGCGTGGGAATTACTTTAACCAAGGTTAGCTGATTGAAAAGCTCATTAATTGTAATAAAAGCCAATATACCACTCTGGACTCTATTACTACATGTTAATTGGGTAAGGGATTTGACATTGGCAGGGACACAGGCGCATGTAAATTTAAGCCGGGCGGGATGTATAAATCCTATAAGCGCAAGCAGATATATATATATATGCACACATTGTGGCAGAAAAACGTGTCCCCACTATTTGTTTCTATTTTAATGATAATGCTAATTTGAAGGCGGCTGCAATGGTGGCGGTATCATATCAAATGCTTGTGATTGCTAATCCCGGCTGCACTGCAATTTCCTATATTTACACTTGTTTCACAAATCACAAGCTCATCCTCTTCTGTGCTAGGCCTGCGAAGGACACTTAATTGACCCAAACAAATTTTCAATGAGCTTGAGAAGAAGACTCGTGCAGGTGTCATTTATCCTCAATCATATTACAACCCCATGCATCTCCTTGCTCATTCATTCATCTTCGTTTAACCTCAGCACAGTTAAGACTCTTGAAACGACGTTCTCTAGAAATTCTAAAGACAATTCCCCACCTACTCACCCAGAATAAATGGAAAAAGCTGCATATAGATTTCAAGCTCTTTTCTAATGCCTTCTTTTCTTACCTCTGACTGAGGTGGAGGAGGGCGCTGAATGTGAAAAGGGTGGAGAGAAAAGAAGAAGACAAGGTCAAAGTTTGAAGGGTCATTGCTAGCGCACTAAAGCTAAAAGTGGGCTTATTGTTATTGGAAAAGGATGGGATTTTTAAATATGATTGTTTAGCCATATTACAATCTCCCTCTCAACTTCAACTCAACTTTACTTTCTCTAACATTGGCAATGCTGCATTGCTGAGAAATGGTTTTCCAAGGAAACAAAGCAGCAGAGCATTCTGACTGAGTGGAGGTATGAGGAGATAGACAGTAGTTAAAAATCGGTGGAAATGGAAATGAAACGTATTGAACCGAGGGGTTATTTAGGTAAAAGGAGGGGAACTTAAAGAGCATACCGCAGAGCATGTTTCAGCAGTGGTAAGCCTTTTGCCTTTGCCGAGAATGTACGTGACTGAAATCAAGAAGGAGGATGATGTGCAATTAAGTTGGCAAATATTCTGCGTGAGCATGAAGAAAAGGAAAAGATTCCACATGTGCTTTCAGCTTGAATTTTTTTAAAAGGCCTTTATATTTTCAAGCTTACGAGCCGCAACGCCAAACTGGTCCAACTAAAGTTAAGTCAAAAACATTAAGAAGAAAGAAGAGAGGGAAAGGAGATGATGATGGAAGAAAGAAAACTCGGTTTAAACATGTACTTTCAACCCAGGAATTACTCTTCCTCTCAGCTCCAATTAATGTTATGGAGTCGTCTACAAGATTCGATACTATAAAATCCACCTGCCTCTCACGTACTTGCAGGGGGGTTTCCTCTTTTGCAGTGCTTTTTGTGACACGCTCTAGTGTTTCCCTCCTTCAGATTCGCAGATGAGGATGAAGACAAGGAAATGAAGGGATTGTTTGGGATGGAAGTAGAAGTTGCAGAAGAACAAGACAAGAGGGACAAGAGGAGGGTGAACCGGTGGTGTAATCAGAACCAGAACTCTGCGGATGGGAGGATGATCTAGAATTTGTTTACTTTTCCTCTCAATGAAATCAGCGCCAGTGACGGAAGATGATTGCTTGTTTAGGGTTTAGAGGTTTTTTCGGAATCCCTCACGCTTTGGTAAGAAAGAACCCAGGATTTTGAGATGATCAGATCGCAATCAAATCGGTGAGTTATATAAGAAACGGGAGGAAAGATCTGTAAAAAGACAAGGCAAGATTACTGGATGGGAAGGGAATGCACTGAAACACTAGCGTTGAGGAGCAGTTGGGAGTAGTTGGAGAACTTGGGCGAATTTTTGCAATACCATGCACTTTCGTGGACAAGCGGGAGGTGTAATGATATTTATTAGATCTGCTGAGGTTTAGACTAATTTTCCGGGAAGACAGGTGAATTATTTTCAAAACGTAGCATATGAGCAGGTTCGCAAGATAAAAGGGGATGCAGGCAGGAAAGGAATCTGCAAGAATTGGATTCGCGTACACCACAAGAAATATAATACCCTCCAGTCATACACCTGTCCTCTTCATATTTACCTGTGCTGTTCTCCCCCTGATGCTGGTTAATGCTATGCTCAGATTTACTTACCACGCTTTTTTAAATTCTTCGAGTTGTAAATATGTACACATGTTGCATTTCATTTCATGTACAGATTCTATCTGCCTTTTTCTCTCTCATCTTTTACGATGTGTCCTTTACCTTTCTGCTGGTCAAAGAATTGCTTTTTAGGATGATTAGAAACAAAGTATTGCTTCTTGGGAAGGAATATCTGAATATCTTTGACAACATCTTTACATAAGCGGGGTGAGGTTGAAGGGAAGAAGAATAAAGTTTCAGTCTTTTCTGTACCGAGGATGCCTGAAATAACTGCTTATTATTTTATACTTTATGAGAATTTTGAGATTCTATGCAAGAGGAAAACCGCAATTTTAAAAAGCAACGGTTATATAACACATTGAGATTTCCAAGAAGCTCTTTCGTACTGTTTCCTCCCTGTTTGATTCCGTAGAACCGTAGCGTTGTAAGAGATTTGGTTGCTAAAAGCCAAAATATTCCGCCCGGTTCTCTCTTTCTCCTCCTTGTCAGCTCTAAATCTAATCTTAATGATCCTTAAAGCACTATAAAGAGTGAAAAAACGGGATTTTACATTTTATCAACAATATTTCCCATACGTCATTTCACTTGAGTCAACTCTCAGCTCCCCAAATTAGTTGAGCTCTTTCAATCTTTTCAACCATACACAAAAGTGTTTACTCTACGCACAAAAATACTGCAAATGCTTTCATGATAACTTAAGCTTATTTTAACACTCAAAATAGTCGGAAGGGTTTTAAGCAACAAGAGGGGCTGCGTATGTAAATAGTCTGAATTTAGGGTCTGATCTCAGCATACCGAAAACACAAACTTGAAGCCACAACGTAAGTTACTACTCTGTCTTCCTGATTCCTTTTGGATTATTTTTGAAAAAAATATATTACAATGCATACAAATCTGTTCTTTTGAAGGGAAATCACACGCTATGAGCGTAAAAGCCCTGAATTCCCTATTCACTCTGTGGCCACCTGCTACCGTGACATTTCCTCGGATTCGTCTTTTTTTCATTGCACCACAATCGAATCCAATACTCGCCTTCTCTTCAAGTCTACGCACGTCCCTGCATGCATACCGTAAAACGAATTGCTGTAAAAACTAATCTGAAATACCATTGAGAAGCTCTGTTCATGCATTAGCTCCCACAATTGCATGGAAGCTTTATAATGGATTTTGTGGTTCCCCCGATACATTATTGCATTTCACCAATATTGTGGACAAAGAAAAACGAATCTCTTTTGCATCGAACTACATAGTCGGGCTGTCTACTACGCCAACTATTCATACACAGTCCTAATTAAATACCGAATTTAAAATTTCTCCAAAAAAAGAATTTTGTCGCCATTTAAATTGAAGTGGAGGGAAAACTTAAGTTCCGTATTTTTGCAGTTTTTGGACGCTTCGGTTCCCGAAACTGGCTGTACTATGCTCTCACCATTAAAAGTTTGCAAGACTCGTGCACCATGAAAAGTGAAGCCCGAAGTTTTACATGGTGATTACCTGCAGTCCAGTTTATTAAGGCTTTTTTGCAACAGTCTCATTGGAACTGCCCCTTACTAGAACGTAGTAAATACGGCTGCTAAAATTAATACCGGCAGCCGCTGGTAGGTAATAATGGATGGGAATTGCGTGGTCAGTAGGCTACTGTCTGCAGATGTTGGGTTTCCGGGTAAGAACCTCGTGAGTCGCACGATGATTCCCATCACATTATCCCGGAAACATGCAAATCTATTACTTCCTCTGAGATTTTGAATCTAAACGTTTCAAGACGAGCAGTATTTAATTTAAGTTCGCCATGTCTGTGAAGGTGAGATGGTTACGGTAATTTTATATTTAATAGCTTTGATTCTGATTATTACAGTAAATGATCCCACGGTTATTTTCTCGGTGACTACGAGGTAGGGAGGACGTAAGATGCAACCCCTCCCCTCCTTCGAATACAATGGGAGGAGTGCGTGTATAGGCAAGGAAAGCGCTCACGCGCTAACAAGAAGCCGGGGAAGAGAATCTTGAGGGACATGAAGGATAGCGCTGTTTAAAAATCGGACTTGTTTTTTCAAAGTTTCCGTTACATCTTCCTTGTAGACATGAACCTTTAAATTTGAACAGAAGTATTTAATAATCCCTTTAGCTCTTATAGATCCAACCAAGAGCATCATTTAAATCTGACTTCAAATGAGGTTGTAAATTCTACTTCACGAGAAGCGTATCTATAATTTAATTCCGTAATCCCCCTCTCTTGACTTGAGTCTTGTTGTTCGAATAATATCTTGAGAGTGTAAAGAACTGAATTATAGTCTCCCAGAAATTTACTTCTATTTACTGTAATTAATTTGTATAGGATGACGGATCTAACCTGAGAAAGAGGCTTTCATGAAACCAAATCAAGTAAGAAGGGTTTAATGATTTTGGAAAGAGGAATTCTACGTATCATGGCTCTCATCTCAAATGTATTTGTTCGGTTCCTTCCGAATCAAAACGGGGGACAATTCCTAGAAATTTTTTATGACTGCGATCGGAAAGAAGTGATGGATACTGGCTTGCAAATTAGCCGTGTGCCAATTCCGTCACAAAGAAACTGCTGAAGCGTATACCGGAAGCTGTATTGCAAAAATTTTGTTTTTCAATTTTAGCTCATAAAAATAATAAGTATAGCTGCATGGTGGCAATTTTCCTATGGAAATACTAATTTGAAGGTAGATTTGACCAATCCTCGGACACACAGGATACGGAGGATAATAAATGGTTTGTTAACAAAAAACCGAGCGGTATGATCACGTATTTTTCTCCATGGAATAATGTCATACGTACGCCGCATGCCTCCAAAGGACAAGCAATTGCGAATATTTGTATCCTAGTATCAATGATCGTACCTTAAATTAGTACCAACGCTAAAAACACAAGTTTGAGAAAAACGCACGTACAACTTTTATTTTCTATCAGTTTTTGCGGAAGTATTTGCCGGTTTCTGGGTAAAATATGAGCATTAAAGCGTAAGATAATAGCACTGAAGGGATTTTATGAAGCTTGGATGGATGTTGAAAGCCCAACGTGGGATGAAGGTAAGACTCAACTTGATAACAATAAAACGATATTTCATTTGAAGTTTTTTTTATTAATAATCACCTTAATTTACAGCTTTCAAGAAGAACAGGAAACTGGTGGACCCGAAATCAGATTTTGCAATTGTTTTGATATAAGTATGTGCTGCATGGGTTGCAGTTTCAAGTCAAGCTTGTGCTGGTCAGAGTATACTTAAGCTTATACTGGTAGACTGAAATTCAAAAAAACCGAAGCCGGAGCATACCTTACCATAAAAATAATTTCATTTGCGAATATGTCCATCTTTGTGAAATTCCACATAAAAATACAGACGAATATAAGTACAACAAGGAAAACCACCCATAAAGTAAAAGAAACAAGAAGGGAAGATTGCATAAATTCTTCCAGTCGGAGCCTCTTGGGTTTTGCGTGTACGGATTTGGTAAGTTATCAATTAGCAAATATATTTGCGAAAATTTAGTGGAGGACGGGAGTGAAAACTATTTGGCAAGATGCTGCTCGGATACAGTAATGAGCCTCCGTCTCCCTTTTACAGCTTCCCAGGAATTGCTAAAAAGGGAAAAGTGGTTTTTTGAAAAGATAATTTGATTCTCTATCTCTGCACTCAAACTCCCACTGCATTACATGCGTTAAGGATTTGGGACAGGTTCTTGATTTGAATGAATTCTTCTCTTTCTTAAAGGAATGCATCCAGCATCTGTTGGACGTCAACTTGCCGGGACCAGGATCGGTATTGGTGCGGCTGATGACTCTGAGCTTAATAACTCTCAAGGTTGTTACAACGTACAAAAATTGGAGAAGAGGCTAATCTTTATGTTGATCAGCATACAGACTTGTAATATCAACGTATTTCTAGATATGGTTAAAAATGGATTAGGACGAGATTGAGAAAAACACTTTGGATACAAAAGTTAGAGGAATGACAAGGCCAAGCCTGGATGAGATTGAATACAGTGAATAAAAGATTAACTAGAAGATGTGTTAATAAAGAATTTATATGAAATTTGCAGACTTGATTTGTCATAGTCTCAGGTGACAGTGTATCAGAGAGAAGATTTCAAACGTCTCCAATTACATTTGCTCGTCATCATATTTCATAACGATGAAAGTGAGATGATGGAATTCAAAGTGGATTCTTTTGCGCACAGAAGTCAGGTGCAGCTATAGTCGATAGTTGATTGGGAGGGGGGGATGCTTTGATTCGGGGCTTGATTCCGACAAGAGGATTTGGGTATAGAAGAGTGTGCGAAAAAACAGTATTTACAACAGCGTGTGCTGTCAAGAGTTGACACGAGTTTAGTAGCCGGTAGGCTGGCAGGTGATGCACGTTTCATGTATTTTCCCTTGATGAAGATGTGTTTTTATTACCACCGCCGCTTGCTCCAACATACAAAGTAGCAAAGTCCCCACCACTAAAGAATAAAAATTACAAAATACTCTTCTCCTGGATTCATCCGTTTCTATTCGCCGTTCCTCCTGCTGTCCCATATGAATATGATCCTTCTATTCTTTGTCGTCGCCATCCTCTCCATCATATATTTTTAACATTTATTAATGATAAGTTAATGACCTTATGTAAATAAGGACATTCTAGTAAATAAAGGAAAAGTTATGCAAAATCCAACCAACCATCTCATCTTCCTCTCCACAAAGCATAAACCGAAGAGAAATCCAGAATCCAGTCGCTAATTTAATATCCACTGCTTACCACGCACACCTCCGTAGGAAAAGGAGAAGAGGCGGAGGTAAAGATAAGAGAAAAAGGCCGGGAACTAATTAATGAAAGGTAGCCGCCCGCAATTGCCGTAGTTGAGTCGCAGTAAATAGCTGGTCGCAAAAGACTTTGCAAAATTTACATTAGCACGCATGTATTCGCAAAATTTCTTAGCAAGTCCAATATAGCCTTTGCTCAAACCCGCAGGGAATATATAGGCATATGTGAGTTAAGCGATAAAATAAAAGAGGAGAAAATTTGGGGATTGACAGGTTATTTATTGCGTGGGCTTTTTAAGAGCTGAGATAGGATATTGCTAAAATTTGCAAATATTTCGGCAAAACAATGACCCTAGTTTGCTGCCTCTAAAGTGCTGACGAAGTGATTACTTTGAGGCATCACTACTCAGCTGAAAAGGGTAAAAACTAAATATAATGTAGCAGCGAATTGAACAAGTCAGTATAGTGTTCACTAACTGGGCACAGGCCGGTACAAGAAGGATGCAAAACAAAGACGAGACAGAAGTAACTGGGAAGATTTGTTTAAATGGAAAAGATTCAGAGGGAGGGAACTACTATGATAAATGATTGGATGATGAACGGCTTGATGGTTGAGTATACTTATATTTATTGGTGTAGTAAAAAAGGGTGTTTATCTAGGCAAGGCCTCTTTGTGAGAGAATCCTGAAAATGGGAATCAAATTCGTGTCATAAAACGTTTTGATGGTAAAGACGTAGGCGGGTAAAACGGAATTGTGATACGTTTCTCCAAAAGCAATACTGGCGCGGAGCAACTAACCACGCAGCAGAAGGGAACGTTTACTTTTTCTTCAGCGTGTCTTATACGCTTTATGCATATGCACTATTCGCTGCAAAACAATATATTCAACGCGCTGGCATTATTTCACGCCACAAATAAGAAGATTAGAAAGGAATTAGTCATAATACAGATCCAAGGGAAGAGTCAGTGTTAAGAAATAGAGGTGAAGAAGAAAATACGATGTAGTTTGTAGAGAAAGATTTAATTGAGGAAAACTGTTGTTGCTCGCAAATAATCGTTGACTACGCCCTTAGTTCTGATTCGTTATTTGGAATTGTGATTTTTGTAGGATAGCAACTACAACTAGGAAACATCTATTTTAGAATCCGCTTTTAGGATCAAAATGTACCTGTACCTTCCGTACCATTTAGATAGGTAATAAAATAAAAACTTGAAGCTGCGAAAATCTCAAAACTCTGTACGAAAGACTTGGTAAGGGTTTTTCTTTCAATGTGTTGCCGTTGGCCCAGGCTACTGTCTAAATATAAAACGTCCTGTTTCAAAAAAACGGCTGTAGCTCGTAGCATAATATAACCCTAAACGAAGTAATTCAAAAAAAGACTTGAATAATGTTCCAGCCCAGTTTTATTCCCATCAAGATCCGTAAAAGTTTGCGAACAAACTATTAATACTGCCTTTCGGTACTAACAGTCCTGCTCCAACTGCGTACAGCCATCAACTCCTGTACCAGTAAAGGAGAGAAAGATGGGTTAATTTCTAGTTACTGTAACCGAGTTCCGGTGTGAGGGCCTTGAGTGTTATAATTATTACGTAATGATTATCATCTTGAGAAGGAGGAGTATAATTATACAAGCTGAGCTTATATTCTATCTTGAGGATACGCTGGTTAAAGAGAAGCGTTTATGTTCCACGGGTTGATTACAAGGTTACGCTGCAGCGGGCGAGATAAAACTATATTAATTGCAACTAGGATTCTAATCACCCACGGGAATTGACGGGATGACGATGACATAGGGAATGGAGGAAGACACTGCCCTCCACCTGTTCTCCTCCTTGAGGAGAAACGTAAAGTTAATGAGATGAGAGGAATTTTTAAAATTATACGGGCAACTATATTATCCGAATGGATCCGTAGCCTTTTGTTCTGATTTTTTTTGCAATCTCTGCTTATTATTTACAAGAGTGTAGGGAGGGACTAACGGGGGCGGGAAGTGTTTATGATTTGTCTCATGTGAGCAGCAACGAGTTCTCCTGATAGCATCCTCCTGTTGTAATTTTTACCGTAACAGTTTAAACGGAAAGGACGTGGAGCTTCATCCATAATGTATTTTGCGGACTAATGCTCAACCCTTCCCAAGAAGAATATGCAAGAAATAAAAGCAACACACCAAACTGAAAAGAAAAGAAGGAAAGAATAGGAATTCATTATTACAACGACCTTTAGGATTTGACTGAGAAATGGAAGATTATCGTGAGAATTCTTAGCTGTCTTTCCTACACAATGTTGTATTTCTCTCAGAAGTCAAAGGATGAGCGATTTAAGAGAATAAGCAATACGGGTTGAGGGTGGTTGGACTGACTGACTATAGGCCACAAGGTTGGGGTAAATCGGTTGAGTTTCTTAAATATAGGAAGCTGGTGTTAAGTAATGTCTAGCTTTAGCCGATGTACATGCCATCCGCCTCTTCCACAAGAAAGTCTGTAACTTTCTTGTGGAAGAGACGGATGGGATAGACGGACGGACGGGGCCAGCAAAGTTCCTTGCCTTACTTTTACGGGAAGTTGTTGATATTATGAAACGGCGGTGGTGGGATAAGTTGGATAGGAAGTAAGAACCGTTTCTCCTTATGAGTGTATCATGACTCTGGGAGCATCTGGGTTGTGACATGGGATTACCAGGGAGAAGGTAGGTCCACCAAACAAAAGACCAAAGAACGACTTCAATCACCCAAGGTCTAGGGCACCGTCATCTTAGTCGTGTGTGTGGCGGGCTGAAAATTCGCATTTGATATTGCGTGACTCGGACAAACGAAATGTTACATGGCTTCCTTGTTTCTGACGGAAGTATTATTTCCCATTCAAATTCCACACCACCGTACGGATCTCCCCCCTTTTCACAGACCCACCATTTATTCATCTTTGTATTATTATTTCTCCCTGTCTTTTAGTCTTGTTCCTCCTGCCTCATGTTTTTCTTCAGTTTCGTCTCGCATCCTTCTAGATTTTACCGGGGTTTGAAAGGTATTTGTTGAAAAGTCTCCTCATTTTTATCCTTTGACTCTTGCTGCTTTGACCACTGCATGGCAGCCAGCCAGCACAGCGCAGAACAGATGCGCTGGTCGCCGAGAAACCAGGTACAGAGTCATGTATAAGCGATATCTTACCAGTGGAATTAATCGTTGCAATCTTCTTGAGTTTGAATATATTTCCATGTCTTCCCTGAATCCAGCTTACGCCTCATCCCTTCCCACCCCGCCCCTACGCACTTAAACTAATCGCATAGTTCACCACGGTGGTTTTCCTTTGAATGCAATTATATCTGCTAGAGAGAAGATGGTTCTTTGATAGCTTCTCTCCCTATTTACTATGGGCAGTGCCTCCCTTACACGCATTACACTACACAAATCCTGTAAAACGGAAT
This sequence comes from Sminthurides aquaticus, assembly GCA_906901655.1. NCBI lineage: Eukaryota > Metazoa > Arthropoda > Collembola > Symphypleona > Sminthurididae > Sminthurides > Sminthurides aquaticus. The sequence continues at coordinate 5,608,251 of CAJQTT010000001.1, forward strand.
CTTTCTGGGCGCTTCTTCCCTTTCGGACGCAGCCGTCCGTTGGAATGATTCACTAACCACGATTATCGAGATTACACAACTAACATCTCCCGTATTTCACAACCGTAACATCACATCAACCCCCGCCACAACCCTACCAAACACCCAATTTCATTTATTACATTATACACTACACAAGGGGGATGAGATAAAGTGAGATGAGAATGTGGAGGGGTGAAACGGAATGCTACGTCACTCTACTCAGCAGCAAGCAATACGTTTATGCCCATTTCCATATCCGCTTTCTCTTATACCCTTGTTAAAGTTACGTAACGTTGTACAATCCGCCCTCCCTCCAAACGCAAATGTTTGCCGCAGTTCAGTCACATGATACCAAACTTGTGTCGCCAGAGGGAACCTTTACGGTCATCATTTTCAGCTATGTAACGTTCCTGTGGTCACTCGCACCATCCTCCGGAGATAATACTTGTGGGATTTTGCAAATTGCCCGCATCGCCAATATTCTGTAGGATTTTGCACACAACTCATACGCTTGTTATCATGACAGAGAGGATTTGTCTTTGTCTTCTGCGGGTAAAGGATGCATTTGTTTGTGCTCATGTGTAGGAAACTAAACAAATGGCATTGCGCATCCAAAGGAGGGACGATGGAAGAAACCTTTTCTGGATTGCAAGATTTGCAAAAAGGAGGAGATGCTGCTAATGACCAAGCTGCAAGGGAAGCGGGTGCTGGCCACACTCCGTTCGGGGGATTGTGGAACGGACATGGTTTTTGATCTTCCTGCATAATGAATTATGGAACGGGAAGAGATGAGGAGATGTTGATGATAAGAATGATGAGAGCTTTTAGAAATATAATAAACAAGTTTTTAAAAATTATATTGAACCATTGTTAGTTATCTTTCCTAATAATTTCCCCGTCACATGCTACAATGGAAGTGTAGAGTAAGAAGGATTATTTTGCAAACCTCTCCACCCTCCTCATAACTAGGTTTGGCATATTACATTCTGTAATTCTGTTTATGAAGAAATAAAAGGACTCCTCTTCTTTGTTCAACACCCAAACTTCCAGAAGGGAAACCCCTCTTAAGTGCTCAAATCGCAAATGTTAATAACCTCGCAAAAATGAAATATGAACCTCTTAATGAGGTGTTACTCTGGAAAGATTAATTAATCTTATGAACGCAAAACAAGGAATTAGCAGCCTTCTCCCTCCACAGCATCAATCCAAACTCAGATCTCCCAAACACCTATCTTCTCTTGCTCTCAGTTTAAAACTCAAGATTCTTGGGAAGGAAGCTTCAGTCTTGTGTTTGGATTCGTTTAAAAACAGGGCTGCTCATCCAGTCTTGGGCTATACAAACTATGCTGAAAAATACAAAATTACCCGCGCTGTTATACTATCCGGTGAATCTAGGGATTCAGCTTTTAATTTCTCTGTGCATAACTTAATAGCTTCAAGCTTCCTCCTTTTAAGATGAGAAGCATATCTAAATCTAAGTGGTCATGAGCTGAGCTGGCTGAATACTTAATGGCCGTCAGAATGCCAGAGGTGTAATAATCCTCGAGCACATCTTCTTGACTCCACTTTAATCGCCAGTTTTAAGCTTGAGGATAATCAAAATATTTCATTTACCTTATATTATGTCAAGATAACTTTGGACTTTCTAAGCTCCTCGGATAAAACCGATTAAGAGTCATTCACACTTCATATTTTGATTAATTCTCCCGGCTTTTCAATTAAAACTCGCAAAGTTTTCCTTTCCTGCAAGCTCCGAGATTGCAAGCTCATATGAAATAATCCAACAAACATTTAACATACTTGACATGCTCATGTTCCTCCAGCCCGCCTCAGGATATACTGCTACTTGTATATTTTACGTGGAATTATATGCAAAAGATGTGGGTAGAGGGATGGATCCAGGTTTTAAACATGCGAAAATAGTGTAGCTCCCGGTAGTAAGTGGAATTTTTATTTTGCAAACCTTAATTCTTTGCTACTTCTATTCATAGTTGCTTGTAAAAGATGGGTGGTTTTAATTGGTGCTTGATGTGGTTGAGGTGTTGGATGAGAGGAAGAGAGTAATTTTTACTTAACACGGCTTGAGAGGCGTCGGTGAAATAATTACAAGGGTTGAAGCTAGAGTGAAGGACGAGATGCTGCAAATCCCGGCAAACTTGAATCGAATCCGGATGGAAGCAGAACAAGGAAGACGGATAAAGATGCAGTACAAGAAGCTTTATGAACATGCCCCCTACATGGATTACTGCATTACTTGCCCTGAGAAAATATTGCATAATTTTTTTAAACGTAACGAATCATTTATTTCACCTGATATACATACTCTTTCTTGGAAGTTCCAGGAACGAAATTAGGCAATTACCTAAACTTTTAGGTACTGACTTCCTTGGGAAAGATTTAGCTTGAAGCAAGAATGAAATGAACAAGATGTGTGGAAGATGCTGGCCAGAAAATTAGAATTGTAGGAGGAGTAGTCGGGATTAGTTCTGGTTACTTCTGCAAGGTGGAAGTTGGATTGCCTCAAATACTTTGCTCCCTAAAAGCTTCCATCCAGGTTTCATAAAAAGAGGGTGAAATTCAAAGTAATTGTGGAGGGTGGAGGATAAGAAGCGTGATCTGAGACAATTATTGCGCGCTCTTTTTGTGGCCCACACAAATGAACATGCTCCGGCTGCAACGTTAAGTAGCAAGCACTGAAAACTGAAAACAATCCTCCTGAAATGACTCGGTAATCTTCATCCCTGCCGCGCTACATGAAGATAATTCCAGCCAGGCATAGATTGCCCTGTTTCCAACGAGTTTTTTACACTAGCTTTGCCATAATTTCATCCAAAATTCGCTTACATCACTCCCATTATCCGACCGCATTTTCTCCTTGTTTTAATCAAGTAAAGTCCTGACAACATCCAGGGCTATCCCGGCGATTATTTACACCTTGGATCTACATTTTCCTGGGCAACTCGCCAGCTTCCAGTTTCCAGGCCCTCGTCTCTTATCAATAATAAGATAACCATTCCGCTAAAGCGGACTGGAAAATAAAAGCTAGTCATCTCATAGTTTCCAATAGCCACCGTCGTTATCGAAATAGCCTTCTTCTCTTCTCTACAACCCAGATAGCTTTACGAGGAAGAAAAGACGAGAATGTGTGACCAAGACAGTAATTCTGTTGGGCAGAAAAGGGCAAAGTAGTGTTCAATCTTGGTTATGAACACATTAGACGAGGAAGGAAGAACATGAGTCGCTCACCTAAATCTCAATGGGATTACGGCCTTTTATGAATGCAGAATCCAGCCGGAGAAACTAAGTCAAAGTAATTTCTTCCAGATAAGAGCAAATTGCGTGGGCTTGCAGACAGGGACAGGGGGCACAACTAGGTTATGTGGACGAAGGAGTCCGGTGAAAGCAGTTTCATGTAAGCCTATGCTCTTTTTTGGATGAAAACAAAGTACACGCACGTAGACAGCTACCGCCTCTGTGTCTAGTAAGAATGTGCCGGATATCTGAAACGTTGCCAGCCAGTAAATCAGGGGCAAAGGGTGCTAGTTGATAAATGGATCGCCTTAATTAGAAGATGCCAAATTGCATCTAATCCTTAAGAGTAACAGTACGCTGGGATAGGTTTCATTGAGGCTTTTCAAGGCGCAAAGAGCGTAGCGTAGTAACCAAAGCAGCAGACGCGAGGTACCGGATGAGCAATGAGCTTTGTGTCTTTTAGTAATTGAAAATTTCATCAAATATGATCGAAATGAATTATCAAAAAGTAAATCAGAGATGAACCATGCATATAACTAGTAGAATATATGCATCCACCTAGCCGCAGATTAACTTTCTGTCGATATTTCATATGCAAATTCAGAGAAATGATGTAGTGGACAATAGCTTACGGCAGTTTTAGTTAGCAAAAGGCGAAAGGGTAAAAGTCAAGAGGTTTTCTACAGCTCTGAGGATGGACGGATACGGATGAGATTGTGATCAAGCCGAATCTGATCGAGGAATCGTAATAACATTTTGATTCGAGAGCTCAACGCTGCTGTAAGTGTATGTAATATTGATGCATTCCATTGCTCTTTTGCAGCGTCTACTTTCTACACACACACGCGCGCGGCAATATCCTCCACCAGCTTTCTACCACTCCAGGCCATGTAAACTTAATTAATAGCATATGAATAATAGATCTTCTCCCCTCCTAAGGTATCGATAAGTGGAATGTATGATTAAAAAACTAGAATTATGTCCACAGGAGCGCCGCCGACGCCGTATACCAACAATAAGAAGCAAGATCTAGCGAAACAAGTTTATCCTCAAATCCTCCAGGCAATCAACTCAGTTCCTTGATTCGATCCTCCTTGCTCATCTTCTCTACGCTGCTTATGTCAAAGTGCAGTCCTCTCCAAAAGAGCCCATGTTTCTTTGTAGCGTCAGTTGCATTTCATAGAGCCAGAGAAGGAAAAATGCAAACAGCTAGCAGATTATAGACAGCAGTCGCATTAAGACTCTGATAGATTTTCGGACTCGCTCTTCATGTCAAAACCAAGCCATGGGAGGCCGTGAAAGAGCGAGGAAGGAAGATACTGATACGGGGGATTTGTATAGAGTAAACGGGCGTTTCGGAGAGTCATCTAAAAGTTTGGCAGAGATTGGAACAAGCTTTTAAAGAGCCCGTCAACTCAAGCCTGTTGCCCAAGGGACGGATTCCTGGATATTTGATACGCTTGTCACTCTTGTGCTCTTATGTCAGATTCCAAGAGGGAAGATTGTACTTTATGTGCTCATCCGAGCGTCTTCAAAGATGATATCATCAGCAAGTTTTCAAGGTTGACTTTACGTCATCTTCCACCCCATCACGTCTCTCATTCAAATAAACTGGTGCTCACTTTCCCTTGGCTTGAGTGCCGTTGCTTGGTGGCCGTGACATGTCAGCAGCGAGCAGCGCTTCCCTTCCCCACATCCCTCGCACACACTCCCCAAACTTCATGGACGGGAGGAAGGGCCAGGCAGACCAAGGGCTGGAATGCCTAAATTTTAAACTACTATAGAAGCCAAGCGATAAAATACAGAAGCCTCAGCGGAGCTAGCTGCAGTGACTGGAGTGCTTGAAAGAAAATCTTAGATGACCAATCCTGTATTTATCCAGCTTTTCCACACCTTAAACAGTTAGTCAATCTCTCTGGGCTTGCTTGCATAAGGAAAGAGAAATGCAATTGGACAATTAGTGCGTAGGTGTGATAAGTAAGTAAAAATTAAGTGACTGACTAAGCAAATAGCAAGCTGAAGCAGTCAGTATGCAGTATGCAGTATGGCGAACGGGAGAAGCTGCAGAAGCTAGCACTTGCGGCCCCTTTAAGAAACTACTCCAACAGCGGAGTCCAGGAGGGAATTTAAATAACAAACAGAAACGAAGAGTGTGTAGGAGGTTTTGGCTGGATAAATTCATTGTGGTCACAAAACTTTGAAGAGCGGTTAGGTAGGGCAATTATGGAGAGGTGAGTATTTAATAGTATGAGTCAATGGCGAAGCATGTAAAATACTGGACTGAGACGCTACCCAAAACCGGAAACCCCCTTCATCCTGCGTCTCTCATCTGCGACCTGTGTATTCCATGAAAGTGCAATGGTCAGGGCCAAGCGACCACTGGTCAATTTTAGCGGTGGTGAACAACTGAAAACTTTGACCGGTCGGTATATCTAGAGGGAGAGGAAATGAAGGAAGAAGAAGATGAGAAGACAGGAATGATTTTTTAGCAATCATCGCCATGGTTTTGGTTTTCTGGTCAATCCCTTCCTCCTATCAGCCTGCTTGCCTACCGCCTCCATTTCCTGGCCTCTCCACCAGGCTTGCTCCCGGCAGAAGTAAAGGTGGTGAGGGTTTTTTTTCAAAAGGTGAGAAGTACCAAGACTTGCAGAAACGGAAGAAGGATGTGTAATGAGGAAGGGGTAGAAAGATATAGGAAATGATGAATAGGATCAAACTTTTCCCGTTATATAATAATGCGGGAAGGATCTAGGAAGGTGGGGATAGATGGAGAAGAAACATGTTTAAAAGGTGGGTGATTCCATTGTTTCATTCGCGCATATTCTTTATTTTTTGCGGTTGTCTCCTACTGTACTGTATGTTAGGACCCAGCGTCCATTCTTCTCTCATTCTTTTCCGTAAGAATAAAATACGGAGCTTGATTCTCGGCTGGGATTGTGTGTGTGTGTGCAAAACGTTGAGAAGAAATAACGCATATCCTCCTCCTCTGTTGAGGATTAATGAACGCACCTGAGAAGGATGTGAATCCGAACTTACATAAATGTACTGTAGCTTCTCTTCATGCTTGGAGACTACTGCATCAAAGTTTAGAGTTCCCTCTGAGGATTTAATGAGAAATCTACAGCGTTTATAGCATATATATGATATTCTCTGGCCGTCATTCCCGCAGCCGTAAGGATTTAAGGATAGGGAGGGAGGAAGGATGAGCAGGGAACGGATGGACGGACCGGACGGACTCTTGTGTCCGTAACGCAAAACGCAACCCGCGTATTGTAGCCCATACCTGACTGGGCAGCCTGGGCGCATCCCTGGCTATAGCAGTAGTAAGACTTTGGTGGAGGAAATATGCACATTTACTTCATGGAACTTTGGAATGGGCTGCAGAAGAAGAAGAAGATGATGATGATCCTGCAATAAGGAGGAGGAAGAAGGATGGGTAGTTGTTTCACATGAGAAGAGGATTGCGATATTTACGTGTGTGTGTGTGTTGGGTTTCGTTGCTGTTTTCCTACAACCGTATATGCTTCCTCCACCTCGCCAACATCAAGAATGGCCAATCAACCAGGGGTGGACTCACGTGGAAGAGTCGAGTCTTCGCCTTCTCACCTGTAATCTACTCGTCGTCGTCTCCCTCACTATATCTTTTACTTTACCTTCTTGTGTACCGCTCCTTCCTTTTGACTTTTTAGCGTTAGCAAAGCTGGGCTTGGATGAGGAGGGTGAATGATAAGGATGAGATGATAGAGACTCCTTCTTACTTCTTGCTAACTTGCTTCCAAGGAATATACTGAAGGGAAGAAGAGGAGGGAGGCTTTTAGCTTTACCTTACGAAGGAGCCTACCTGTGCAGCGAGAAGACGTTCAAGTAAAGAATATAGTAGTGGAAGAGGGAGAAAATACCTGTGGAATTAACAACCCCCACGAGAGTTTATGCTAGGACGGAATCAGAAGGCTCAGTTATTACCTGTTCGTTGTGTGAGAAGGACACACACGTACAAGCTGCTACGACTGGCAAAAGATTTAACAAGTTATATTGTCAGAAAGTGAAGGTGGATTAAGTTTATTTAAAAATCCGCAGAGTGAACCTGAAAATTTATAGAAAAGTGACCCTAAGAAGAAAGCCGCTCTGTCCTGGTTCTGTATTCTGGACGGATTTGAAAAATTAATTAAATATCGTGGTGATGTTGTGCACTAGACTTGGAGGGAAATTAAATTTAGTTTGAAAGTGTTTCAGGATAATATCCTGCGAGAGTGCGCGAGCATAGTTGGAGTCTTCCCGTCCACCGTCCTGTGGTACATGGCAGGACCACCACCATGGGCACAGGTAATTTTCGTTTATAATTATATTCTCACAATTTTATTCTCTACTAATTTATTCAGCTGGATAGAAATAAGCCGGAGGGAATTGAGATTTTTACGATTCCGAACCGAACGGAATACACACAAATCCTCCTTCAATTCCTCGAGTTGACTTGACCCCTCCTTTGGCTTTCCTCCTCCGCCTCTTGAGTCTTGAGCAAAGTTTATAATAATAAATTGAATCCGCAAAATATAACTCCCGGCAAGAAAACGTCCAGCCAGCTGACACCTCCCCTCCTCAACATGATCATCTGCGGACCAAGATGGAGAAGACAGAAGAAAAATCCCGGCAATCTTTTTTCCACCCTTGCGTCCCTCCTCCGCCGCGACCATCCCTGTTGTCCATCCAAAGGAAAAAGTTTTACATCTTTACTCACTGGAAGGTTGTGTCTTCTTGAAAGAAGAGCGCAAATAAGGATTCCCCATCCTGTCCACATCATCCCCTTATATTTCTCTTGAAAAAATAACAAGACAATCTCATAGAGCTTGTCACTTTTTCTCACCTCTTGGAACAAGCCACAGCTTCTGCACCATGGGAATAAAATCCAAAACTTTTTAAAGTGTTATTTTATCATCTTGACTGTGAGTTTATCTAGAAAAATAGTGATTATTCAAATCTTTTTGAGAAGGAAGTGAATGGACTTGAACACTGTTTATTTCGTTTCCATTATCCTCAAAACATGGCAAGGAGGAAGGCAAAAGTGCAGACGTCTTCCTTGGAAAAATAATTCTCTGTCCGATGAAGAATACGTGAATGAGTAAGTTCTTCCAATACAATCTCCTTCTCATCCGTACACAGATTGTGAAAAAAGAAATCACCTCTTTTTGTGATTCGTGGAACTACGACATGATTCCAATTCTATCCATTCTCAATGATAACCCATCCATCGTAACGGTGTATCGGTGCTTGAAGTTCTCAAGGAAGACGCGAACGAACGGACAGAGGAAAATAATTCAGAACTTGTAGTCTCCGTTTGTATGCAACGTCTTCTTCCTTCCTTCCCTTTGTGCATTTCCTTTTGGATTTGAAACGCTCTCTTTGGGAAGTTGAGTGATGGATGGAAAATGCACGCTGTTGCTTTGAAGTGGATATGCAAGAAGACGGACGGCAGCGTTCCTCCTGAAGTTGTTTTCCGCTGACCGGTGGGACACGAGCCAAAAATCCAAAGCCCACTTTTACTTTCATCGTTTACAATGTCGCGATTGCCTGCGAAAATAGTAAAATAGACAAGCGGAGGATTTTGCCGTCCATCATGAACTGTAATACATTTAAATCAACGTTGTCTTTCTTCGCCCCGACGCAACGCCATGTCTAACGGACATGTTCCAAACGGTATTGCCCCCAAGAGTCAAAATACAGCTTTTTGGCTGAAGGACACCGAAGGAATCGTCCGCTATTTCTGTCCACGCTAATATATACAAACACGGATTTGAAAAGTACATTGTAATTAACAAGGCAGGAGAGCTAAGAGGATGGAAGAGCAGTTATCTGACTCTGACCGTTCCTTGGGAAGAAGATCCTCCTGGATTCCGTTGCATACTCTTGTTCAAAATTATCCAAGGTGTGTAAATTATAGGGTTAGCGTGAGAATTTCCGTATTCCTCCTCGACTCCTTCTCAAGGCTAACGCGTTTCTCTATCAGAAAATCACTTGCATTCCATGGGCCATGGACATGTAATCCACAAGTCCAGCGTTGCTTTTAGTAAAACCTATTGCTCGAGCAGATATAAAATCTCCATCATGATGATCATGTAAATACTGCATGGTTTCCAGAGATGAAATCACCGTCGTCAAGTACGCAAAAGGGAGGGCGATAGCAAATCCCTCCACGCCTGTCGCCGCCAACGCGATTCCTCGCACAATCGCGATTGCATCAATAATTGGAAAGAAAAAATCTGTGTTACACATTTCAAGGATGCTGTCCTTAAAAGTCGGCAAGAATGCCTGTGCTAACTGTATAAACTGCATCTGGTTGCATTCCAGTTAAGGATTATTCTTTATAATCCAAGTGGCAGTGATAAAACCATTGGGATGATGCTCACCCTCCCGCACATCTTCCTCAATTTTAAATCTTGTGTAAAGACAAGAAGAATTACGAAAGTGTGGTTTAATATTTTCATCATTTCACTCTCACCTGCCCTCCCATTCAACCATTCACTACCTACCTCCAATTAAGCTATATACATTTAAAGCAAATATGAACAAAGCTGTCCATCCACCCACGCAATTTCTAATCCATTCTCTCTCTCTACCTCTACCTTCTTCTTATCTTAATAATAACAAGCCTTTGGCAGCCTTCGTTTAGAACACAACGTTTTCACAATATATTCTGTGTCCACCACGTTAAAGCCGATATGTCCGCCACTCAAACACAATAATGGAATACATAGGCGTTTGCCCAATTTTTTTTCACTCGCCCGCCTTCGCACGGCACACATTTTTAAAGTATTACACTTCTTCTTCTCTACTGTTAACCTGTGGAGAAACAAACAAGAACATGTGGCCATCTCTCCAAAGACAATAGCCTGTATACTTGGCTTTCTTTCCATCCGTCATAATTATCAATCCTACACTGTGCACTCTGTCCATGTCGAACCCTCCCATTAAATATCCGATCTTTTGGGTAAAGGTTTTTTGGGAGAATCTGGAAAATAATATACAAGAAGCTAAAATGAAGAGCTTTCAGAGGCCTACTACATGTACAGTGTAAAGCTTGGCTAAAGAAGCATCTTAAATGCCCCAAAATTGAATGAGGTGGTAGGTAACAGTTGGCGAAGAGATGCTCTTTTGCTTTGGGCTCAATGATTCAACATCTCTCCAGCATCCAGTATCCAGGTAGAAAAATCATGGAGCATCCTGGATTCCTGGATAGAGTCGTAGAGAGGTAGGAATAGGTGGATTCTTTGAGAAGAGGACAAGGGTGATGTAGACAGATGAAGATGATCAAGGAGATGATCATAAATGGAGTTCACAATTTCTCTTCAAATATTTCTCCAGATAAGGTTGGTCACAATCCATTGAAGGGTCCGAGACATAGCCGTAAACAGGAACAGGAGTGAAACTTTTAGAAGTAGACTTGCACTGTCAAGTGCAACCAGAAGAGGAGCCAGTGTAAGAGAAAGTCATTCAAAGAAAGATGACATAAGAGAGGATAGATATATCGGAGTTGCTCTTTTTTTTCTCCATTATACTTACGAGTTGCATCAAGGTCAATAAGAATGAAGCATTTCCGTATGCTGGAGTATGTGGATAAAAAACGTGGCTCTGTTGTTCTTTCTGAAGTGCAGAGGATAGAATGCATGTAATTCCTCCGCGATTAACTTTTATCCAGCGCATCTTCAATACGGCGTGATCCACCTTTAGAGATGTTCGCCTCTCCCTTCCCTAGCAGTAAATATAGGGCGAAGGAACATCTTTGATTTCAAAACAACCTCCAAGTCCGTCCCCTCCCACCTTTGTTATTGGATTATATGGGAGGACAGAAAAGAGGAGAAGGTGTAAATGCGTGTACTTTAAGGCTGAGGTTGAGTGGAGGAACAAGTGGCTAATGCTTTTGTTGGTTCATCCAGATCAGTAGATTTCGTATTCTCATCCAAGAGTGAATCAGTCATCTCATCTTGAAATTCAAATTCATAAATTCCAATCAGGTCCTCATAGTAAAATTCTCAATTAAATTATAAAGCTCATTCTAATTGTGCGTTCAAGCGTAACGGAGAGGAGATTTCTTTGTGAAGGAAATAGCAGACATGAAGCTTGCTGTTAAACCTTTAACTAAAACAATGAAAACCACCTCGTAATTTTGCAGTTTTCAAGCACATGCGTAGCTAGAGGTGAAATGAAGTGTAGAATTGATCATTGGAATTGATACCGAGGATACAGATTTTAATAATTTTTATGCATTTCTTTCACTCACTCTGAAATCAATGGGAAGCTGGGGTCTATGAGTGGGACTTGCATTGTCTTTCCGATATTTATCTTTGCAATCACAATTGAAGATTTCACCTGTAAATGAGCTTTAGCGTCTTTCTCGTGTGATTTATTGATTGGAAAGCGGACAGGTGAGATGAATGGGGAGGATGGAGGGTCGTTGATGAGTTGTGTAAGGAAGGGGGGACTTGAGAGTGTGAAATCATATAGCTCTTGGTCCAAGTAGTTAGTTACTTGTTTTTACCTTCATTATTGACATCGTGTATTGTGCTTGGCCCAGGAACTCAAGGAAGAAAGCATGAGCATGAGCCGTAAGAGAATCACTTTTACTAGCTCTTCATCCTCTCACAATTCTCTTCCTCCCTCCTCCTCCGTAATAACTGATAATGATAATCAAGGAGATAGAGCAGGTCTCTAGGTAATTTACATTTAGCAGAGAATGTAAACGTGCATAAGGTTTACTTTTACGGCCACGGCGCAGTCCTTCCTAACATTCACTTGCACTCTTTCATGGAGTGGAAGAAGCGGTATCGTAGTAGTGTAAATGAAGATGGGACGTGCTCCGCATAGAAGATCATCTCCGTAAAACTAAACATACAAGCTTTGTTCTGTAATCATGATAATGATGAAGAGAAGAGCACACATGTACGGAATCTCGCAAGTCAGAATAACAATACGCAAGGAGGGATAGTTGGAATGCAATGCAAGGCAGCAAGGGATTTACAATAGGCAGGGAGCAGGTGCATTTCTTTACTGCTTTTAGCACTTTCACTCTCATTCCATTACTAATTTATGCAACGGGGATGAATGTCAGCAAGAGGAACATGCTGAAGAGCGCACTAGGCAGGCATAGTGAAGCCTCATGCCTCAGTCGGGATTATGAAATAGCATGTACAATACCTTTGTGTAACCATCCCTCTTTCCTTTGCTCAGAAGCTACAGGTGAGCAGTGGACAGATTTTCAAACTCCAGTCAACTCAGTTGAGCTAGATTGTAGCAAGGAGACACGTTTCTTCCAGTGGTGCCGGGTAGAAAATTGTGCGTATTTCACTCACTTAGCCAGTCAGTCAGTCAGCTTCCTGTCTCCTTTCTTGGTTTCATGTCTTGTTTGAATTTGTATGTGGATTCCTTGAGTCAGACACGTCTCAAGTTGAGAGTCATTTGAAAAGTCCTTGAGACTTGTACAAGAACCTAAAAGGGCTGCGTAGGTTACACCTGGAGAATGATTTAGCGGCAAACCCGAATTTGTTATAGACAATCAAAGGATAATGTTTACCTGTTGGCTTAGGAAGAACTCAAGATGATTTGGCAGACAGAGGAAGAATACAGTATCTTCCCGTAGGATTTAGTAAAATATGTTTGAAAACTCCGAAGCAGACTCATAAAATTTGTAGTGCAAAAAATGGATTTTAGCCATGTGACCCTATCCTTGTTCAAGCTGTGTATCTGTATATGGAGGTAGAATTCGGAAACGTTATGAAGGACAGCTCATAAAATTCCTCGTTAACTGTCCCTACATGAGTGTAGCGAAAGAGACAGCTAGGGATCGACTGGTAGGCTTTTCTTCTTCCGCTTTCCACCACCTGGAGGGAGTGCCTAGAAATATTGACTCCAGTGTCTGCTCTTTGGTCGGGCAGTAAATTCGTCCCACCCCGGCACTGTCCTCCAAGTCTAGGGGTAGGGCTTCAATCCTTTGCCCTGGGAACAATCCGACAGTAATAAATCTAGAAGCATTCGGAGAGAGCACAGCGCAGTCGACGCAGTGACGCGGCGCTGTTTAAGTTCTCGCGTAGTGTCAAAGAAGAAGGAATATAAGAGCTCCACGCAGAATATGAAACATGATTCCGTCATCATTGTGTCAGTAATATGGGGTCCTCTTGGCCGGACATTAGTCCGACTTGTATAGTCATGATGGGAGAATGGATAATCCCTTCCAGAGTAATTACAAGACAATGGCGGACATATTTTTGTTACTCCGGGCGGGGAGAGAATAGAGAAGGAGAGGGTGTGGACAAATAAATCCGTTTATACCTCATGTGTCACCGCGAGTCATGTTTCCCTTTGCTAGACCTCCGGAAAGCTTAGAAAATATATTGTATATTTATTTTAAAATATTATCCCTTCAAGATGGACATGAAGGTGCTGGGAGTTATGGCACGACGGCAGATAGTTGCAGGTTGCAGCAAGCAGGCAGGTTGCTCTGCTCCGCAGAAGCGGGAGGCAGGTAGTTGGAAGAAGCAATAATTATTCTCACAAAGGAACAATATGGATAAAATACATATTGCAATCATTCTGTACGCTTTTATTTTACAAGCACCAAGTTTTTTTTAGTTCGGAGCAGTATTAGAAAAAAGTTAAGGGAGGGAACAGATGCCTATTTTTTATTTTTACCTGAAAACCATCAAGGGAGAAAAGGTGGGAGGAGACAGGTGTATTTTAGAAAAGAAAAGGTATGGCACAAAATCCGGGATTTTTAAGAGCAACTTGATGAATTCTTCCCTTGTTCTGCTATCTTTTCAATTGGAGCAACCCGACGTGGCCATAGAAAATGTTTAGGTTGTGGAAAGCTGTGGGGTTATACGTGAATGGATAATGGGAAGAACAGACAAAGAGAGAATAGTGAAATCTTTGATGCTTTAATAATCTTCGGGGATGAATAATAGGAAAGGTGTTAATCCGTACAGTGGGAAGAATTGTAATTGTATGAGAAGCGTGTGGTGAGGTGAATGATTGATTCTTCTTCGCTAGGGGTAAGATGCAACTTGGTTGAAAAGGTGTGGAAGGAGAAACCTTTGGATCGACTCTTTATAACTGCTCCAGAATCAAAAAACAAGAGCAGATTGTACAAAAAGCTGCTGGAAGCGGTCCTCTCCTGTCTTACAGCAGACAGGAGCTTCTTGGATTTATGTGAGGGGAAATGCGGATACGTGGATACGTAAATGGGATTTGCAAGGAGAGGCTTCCAGGTTGGTTGGATTAATGGCGATTTTAATGAAAGGGCATTAGGGTATAGCTGATAGATAGGGTTGTTTAAAAGTGTTGGGTTGGAGGCTGTACCAGGAGATGCTTCTTCTGACCGCCTGCCAAGTCCCGAGTTTTCCTCACGGTTTGCTGTCCTGGACAGCAAAGAAAGAGGGCTAGGGCTAGAGAGTTATTCTATTTCTTAGAAAGCTTTCCAGAAGAAGAAGATGAGCCAAGGTTTGCGTGGTATGCATAAGGTTGTTGGTTGTAGTGCAGAAGAGGAGACAGACGGAGTGAGTGACTGCTACGAGTAGGGGTTTGCCGGTATCATATATCATAATTACGTGTGGCTCCTGAGAAAAGTTGAATTTGATGGAGGAGGTTGTAGTAGAGTTTAGAGTAGTGATGAAAAAGTGAATTTCTACAATGTTGAATGTAAGCGTGTGCAAGCTAGTTTTGACGCTACTGGCTGGAGTCTGCACAGGTTTTCGCATGATAAGCGTCCCTACAAAAAAAACAGGTTAGAAGATAAATTCCCGGCTTGTATTTACTCTTGTGTATCATGCACAACAATATCAACTCTTCTTAGCAATTACGCTCTCCTTCTGTCAAGTTTTAGGGCCTGGCTATTGTTGCAAAAGACGGTAGTTACTACTCAGACAGGCTCACCTTCTAGTGGATGAGCAACAGGTAGTTGAAGAGAATTTTGACTCCGCACTCTACAGCTCACTCTTGGCTACTGATGCACAGTAAGAGGCTGCTGGTAGCACTAAGAATCAGGGTAGAAGATAGCACATTATTTCAAGAGTGAACCCGTCTAAGGAAGATAAAGTAGAAAGAAGTATTCGCAGATTTAAAATGAAGGTGAGGGGGGAGAGAAAGAAAGATGGGAATGAAAACATGGGAGATTAGAAGGAATCCAAGGTTCACACCTAGAAAGATGATACAAGTCTCTATGCATGACTGCTGGAGAGAGAGGTGAAAGAATCAAGAGTTTTTCAATTCTCTCATCATTTAGCTTTGACAGGAAGGGGTTACAAGACCTTTAGATGAGGGAAAGATTGGATAATGAGAGATTGTTTTCAGACTCTATTGAAATCCGCGCTCTTGTTGAATAATATTGAAAGAATTTCCAGCTCCGTCCCTCCGAGAGACGAGCATGTAGAGATGATAGAAGAACTTGCAGCTTCCCGAATATTTTATCCATTGTTAACATGAAATGTGGAGGTCATAAATCCAAGAAATGTGCATCACAAATAACCCTCTCTTTCAACAGAGAATTGTTAATGGGAGGAGGGGTACGGACAGGTAGGATGGATAGGAATGGATGGATGAATACTAGGATTAAAGCTAAACTATGTACTAATTTCAATGTGGGAAACAACCTTTAGCCAGTGTAAAATCTTGTGCTATAAAATTATTTTCATTATCACATAACAAATACTAAGCTTGTTCATCCATGGACTGGAATTAGTCGAGCGAGAGAGACAGGTATGCTGTGTCCAGATAATACGAGTTATAGTGAAAGCTAAAAAAATATCAGATTAAATATCAAAGAGCCTGTATCATTGGAAACCTGATCAAGAGTGGAATTGCGAATTGAAATACAAGTAGGATAACGAGAGAAATCCTTACTCTGTCTCCAAGACTAAGAGTAGTACGCATTTGTCTGGATGGAGGTAAACCAAGCCGGATAATTACTCAGGCTATCTCCAATCTTTTGACAGTGTTAACTAATGTAGTTGTCAGTTGTCGCAGTCCTAGTCCTGCTGGCTAACTGTGGGGAGAGAGCCAATGAGAAAAATTGATTGTACTACCCCTCAATATGGAATTTGATGCCCCCTTTGAAAAAAAACGTTTGAGAGGCTTTTAAGAAGTTAATGATGAATTATTGATTTAAAAGTTTGATTAAGAAATACAGTGAGAAGGAGGCAGGTTGTCCATTGATTTTACCCGTTCCTCTTTCAGTATCAATTCCCTAGCTCAAAGATTTCTTTTTTCTCTTCCTCAACTTATAGGCCAAAGTTAATCAATCATAATTAGTCGTTTCATGAGATTATATCCGTTGATAAAAGAAAAGTAAAAGTATAAACACGCAAGAAGGGATGGGGAATAGCTAGCGAATGCTAAATTAGACGTTTGAGCTACGATGTAGGAGAATAAGACGTCGGAGAAATGATAAGAGGAGATGGTAGATTGATGAAAAAATAAGAGGGGGAGGATCAAAAACGTATGTAGGATGTGGGGGATGCGGGATGATTAGTGACAATTATCATGATTAAGGATGACCAAATTAGATGCTAACGTTTCGCATGTCAATGAAGAATTAATCATTTTGTATTGACCATATAGATGTTCGGAGAGAGGGTGAGGGTAGGGGTTCTGTGGAAAGCTGGGCTTGGATTAAAAGCTCTCAATGACTCTACTCTTGAGTATGGGAAATGGGGTTGTGAAGAAAGAGAATTGCAATTAAAAGAAATGGCTTGGAACACAATGGAATCTAAGCATGACCTAACCCTCATTCGGTGGATTGAGTTGGATTTGAAATGGATAAGGTGTTTAGGCTCATGTGTGTTATTCGCTATTTCTGCATAGGTTTAAGGATACAGAAGTACATTTCGTTTCGTGTTAGCAGTGTCTCAGGAGTCCTGAGTCAGGACCACAGGATTGACACACAATCCGTAGAAGAGGGTGAAGGGAAGGGTGGGAACACAACAAGTTCTTAAATAGTATTAGGTCCTTGTGGAAAGGCGTGTGGGCTTACTTCTGTCCCTTAGGTCCTATGTTCATGTCGCGAAACGTTTTGAATGCATTTAAATTAACGAATTGGGATTATAATAATACTTGATTCATGGTGTGAGCTCTGCTAAGGAGGATATTTTAAAGAGTTGGCAAAATCTTGGTCTAGCTCCGGGCTTCGGGTTGGCCAACTGCTTGTTAAATTTGCAAACGATGGGCATGTAGTAAGGTCTGGGTGATTTGCGGCAGGGGTTCGTGCTGGCAACTATCCTCAATTTCCTTCAATCAGAGTGATAATAATGTGTTAAAAAGTAGTGAATCCTCTGTTGGTTTTCAAGCTAATCCAACTAGGTGGTATCCAAGAAAGAGGGCAAGAAGGCTAGATATAGTAATTTGGGTAGGATAGCGTGCAGGGATAGAATTTGTAGTAGGGAGACGGATTTTATAGCCAGGGGGCAGTTGTAGGAAGTGGTTGATCTAGCCAAGGATGAAGCCAGTGACAGCTTTTATTGTCTTTAAGGATATTTGCCAAGGAAAAGTGAGGAAATCGTGTTCATAAGCCCACGCATATACTTTTCCTCCGACCCAACAATGTCAATAAGTAGATGATAAATTATCGAGATATTTTTATATGTGTCACTCATCCAGCGTAGGTGTTCCGTTCATCTGGCTGCTAACTGTTTACTATTGCTCCCTGGCTCATTGGTACGGTAGGAGGAGGGATATAGTTCAATCATAAGCCAGAGTTTGCGAATTCATCATCTACCTCTTGCCAATCCTCCCAGATTTGCAATCTTCTCCTCTTCATTTCAAAGGTCCAAGTGGGAAAGGCATAAGGATTGTGTTAAACTAGTCACTCTTACTTGCAAAGACATGATTGCCTGGTTGCGAATACTTGAGCCTCTTGAACCTGCAGACCTTTCGTAGGTGTAGGTGTAGCGTAGCCTGGATTTGGAGATGGATGGCTTGGATGGGAGTAGTAAAGGAAGGGAGAGAAGTAATCTGATGATGGATTGTAAAGGATATAGTTTTGTCTTGCGTGTCATTACGGCCCACGTCGGAAGCCCACAAGTCAAAAACCAGGGCAAGTGAGTTGAAGAGGTGCAACAACACCCATTTTAAAATTGTTTCTCATAGCTCATGGTCATTATGCAATCGCTTTTTCTCAAATCAATCCTGTAAACTTGTGTGGAGCCCATATGCTCCTCCTCAACCCTTAGCAACGGCATCTTGTGCCCTCATCCACTGCGACACAAAGACGTAGTAAAACCCACATTTTGCATGTGGCACGTCTTGTGGATTCTTGTAGAAATTATGTTTCATTAATGATGAAGCGCCTTTGTGGAGTGCGTGGGTGTTGAGTGCGTGGTGGATATGGGTTGTTGCAAGCAGAACGTGCCAGCTATATAGCCCAGCAGCAAGCACCTTTATCTCTTAACCTTATTTAATTCAGTCTCTACGTATATTTCTCCCTCGCTCACTTTTCACTCATTCAGTCAAAGACGGACATTATTTATAATTATAATTATACGTAATGGTGACATGGGTGCAGTAATAAGCTGAAACAATTCAAGACTTTTCAAGAACACTGCTATTCTTCACAGTTTAAGCAAGGAAAGCATAAGCGTCCAGTTCGAACAAGAGCTATCCTTGTAACATACATCTGAGTCCTGCTAGTCTTGCAGTTAGGTAACAAAGACAAGGAAGGCGGGGAAAAGGTCAGATAAATTATCTCCGCCTTTAGACTTTAGATGCTTTAAACTGATAGGGTTCTCCAAACTACTCAATATTAATTATGTATAGACATCTGTCAGAGGGATAAACGTGGAATGGAATGTGTTCAAGGAAATTGGATTCGGAATCGGCCTTAAATTATTCTTGAACTAGTAACTTGAATGGTGCTAAAATGATATTTGTAAAAATATTTACCCAAGCTACCAAAACACACTTCTCGAGTCGGAGGACCAAATAGGTAAACTGTTTAATGGTGTGCACAAGCGTCAGCAGCGTCCACTCAACTAATGGAAATGAAGGAGTATAACGGGAAGAGGTATATACAAGGAATATGCTTATGGACATACAACGGTGAAAACGTTTTTGCGTTTAAACGCCCCCACACAAACAGGAGCGGCCTACGCTTTGGAAATCAAGTTAAATATGGAACTTTAACAGCTTAATTATAATAACCTCGAAATAAATATCTCGCCACCGCTTGACTCATGAAGACTAAAGGCGAAGAAATCTACTGAATTTTACATGCGGAAGACAATATTGAAGATCGTCGATGGAGTGTGCTACTATAGGCCCTCCGGCATAAACTTTTTTTGCCGCCCCCGTTTGCTTCATTCCTTCCAGTGGGATTGTCTACAATTGTGCGAAACAAATATGGAATTGGGGGATTACGGAAAGCGGAAATTAAGGAAACCATCCCTAAAATAGCGGAATGAAAAGGAATGAAAATACCAACTTTGCTCAAAGCCATCACAACAAGTGGAGGAATTGAAGGAGGCGGGTTTGTGTAGTAGTAATATGACTAGGGTGTGATGATAATGATAGAGTTGATGAATGATTTTTTAATATGTTTTTGTGGTGGGAATGACAAGTATTATTTATTTATTATGGTTATTTTTTTATTCACAGCACTACTAAAGTCTTTACCCATATGGACTGCATGGATTGCAATACTAATTATTTTACCAAATGTAAGTGATTCTATTTTGATATTTCTAAACTAAGAAAAAGTTAATTATATATACACACACAAACGCTCGCTCCGTCTGTGTAATCATCTCGCTCTTCGTCAATCTAACGAAACTGTAGAGCTGCATATCTTTGCGGTAAATTGCATTACCACCGCACATGGGAAGACAGATTAACGGGGAAGACACATTACAAGGACTTGCATAAATGGTGTTAACTGCAATGCAATACATAGTTTTTGCAACACGCTGAAATGACGATCAACTTAATCACACTCCTCACGTAAATGCAGAGCAGCGTAGTAAGGGCGGAGGACTCCACGTTTTACCCTCTTTCTTCCTCCGTCCGTACCATCATCATCTTCCTTTGACGGGGTAAATAGACAAGGGGCTAAATTAAGGCAAGATGGTGATTTGATATTGCAAATTTCCATATGATTCCCATTTCCTATGTGCGATGCAGGGAGAGGGGAAGCGTTAATGGGGATGAAAGGGGTCAAATGACTCGAAGAAGGATATCCTTTAAAAGGGGCGGTCCTGTATGGCGTAACGTTTTTCGCAACCAAAATAAAAGCGATTATAGTACTTTTAAATTTCCTCAATCCGCTTATAAGGTTTTTTCTCTGCATGAGAAGTTGGACGGGGGAGGTGTAAAGGAAATTAAAAGCTACCAAAGATGTCGTAGACAAGATGCAGTTTTTAGGATCAACGTCCACTAAATGTCCATTCTGAGAAGAGTACAGATTTTTTAAGACCTTTTCTAACTCATCCATTCGGTAAATCACATTTTACCAAAGATTCCCAAGTTTTTTACTCACAGTCGTCCTCCTGCGTGCATGCCTTCTAAGGCTGTTACAAGTTCTAGGAATCTGCGGGTAGGAAGAGAAAGTTGCGCTACCTTGCGGGAGAAATTACCAATCAGTTGTTCAGTTTTACGAATTAGGGAGTGATTAGCTGCTTCGCACAGCTCCTTGCTATTTAACAACAAGGGAAGGGTAGTTTATTATCAAATTTTTAAGTCCGCCTTTAAGAAGCGTCACACAAAGAGATTGGGATGAGGCAGGATTCGGAGGAAGAACAGGTGGCTTGCTTGGCCAAATAGCTTGTAGTCACTGGTTACTGGTGAGGAGAAATGTAAAATATTATTGAGTATACAAATTGAAGAATGGGGATATGTTCGTTATTAAAAGTTATGGGAGAGATGGGGAGTGGGTTTTTCAAACTTGTAATAGATTGTCTTGAGTGCTGTTGTTGAGAGTATTTGCGAAAATTTATGCGCCCACGTAAATACATGTATAATATGATAGTGGGAGGGATTTTGAGGGATGTTCATTAGGATTGTTTATTGATAAGAGGATGAGGCGGAGGGTGCTTGGAGTGCTTGTGCTATCTTTTACACGTTCCTAACGCTCCAAGCTGCAGCTTTAAGATGACCAAATAAGTATGCTTTTGTGTGTATAGGATTCTTTCTTGTCCGTTGTTGAATGCTATGGTCGTAGCGGCGAGTGTGCAAGGAATGTTCAGTTAGTTAGTAAATGGAAGCGTTAGTTAGGGTGTCTGTCTTACTTTGTTACAGCTATGTTCTCTCTTGCCGTATCGTATTCCCGTAGTTTTTTATTTTCGTTTCCATTCTCCCTTTCACTTTGAACAAATACTTACTCAATGAAGAGGAGGGAGGTGGTTTGAGAAGAGCTTGTGCTCGGGGTGGGGCGGATTGGAAATTTCCTCTTCGCCATATAATGCAATGCCTGGTGGTTCATGGTTTGCATTGGATTGTGTGCGAATCTTCAAGGAAGGCGCGATCCTCCCAAGATGATGTTGTTGCGGAGTTAGAAGTGAAATGAGAGTTTCCAACGGATGTGATGAGAAACATATGGAATCTATACGGAGGGAAAATATAAGCGCGCTTATTAGGTTTAGCTCACAAGGTAAAACTGTTTAGTGCGTGAGGTTGTACAGTATATAGCGGTGTGGTGGAGGTTGGAAAGCATGTGCAGAATTTGGACTACGGGATGAATAATCTCTGGTGTCAAATTCCATTCGCAGTAACATACTTTCCCAACCCGTTCAATACCATGTAGGCTTGAATCTCAGCTCTTCTCTTGCACTTGTGCAAGAGTTACCCCTTTGTGCTTATAGAGCCGTGGTGAAAATTTTGCACACATGCTCCAATTCCGATAAAATTTTCACCATTCCATCATCCGTCCGGAATTCTAAGGTAGGGAATGAAACCCGGGAGATGGAAAGCTAGAGGGAGGTGAAAGTCCGAGGGTTCTTGGATAACGGGAAGCCGGTCTGTGGAGACTCGGAAATCGCACATGGTCATCCGCCAAAAGAGTGCATATGTGTCTAATAAGTGCATGCAAAGAAAGTTATGCTTGACTGCCTGGTGACACACTTGGAGATTTGCTCTCAGGCTGAGGGAGGGCTGACAGGCTGAGAGTAGAGAATGGGTGGGAGCTGTTGTTGTTGTGGAATATTATACGTGCTGTACAAAGACGGGGAAGGAAGAGAATTTTTCATTCCCTGCTTTCGAATGCATTTTTTCGCTATGTGTATCCAAAGAAATGGCATGGATTTTTGCAAATCGTTTTTTTGTAGAATTTCAAAAGAAGATGAGTTGAGTGCTTGTTTAGAAAAATGCAATCAGATTACTGGGATGATGATGTCATTTAAATTACGTTTAGATAAGGGAAAGAGAGATGTGAAATTGTTACAGTTTTGAAGTGCTGTAGGCTGCGCCGTAGGTGCTAGCTAGGCTAGAATGAGGTTTCCTTGCTTGAGAAGATGGTCAGATTTCGCATGGGATGAAAATTGAGAAAGTACATAGAGTAGAATCCTGGGTGGAGTGGGCAACAAGTTTTCTATGTTTCCATGCATTCTTAAAGGTGAGAATATTACGGATGTTGTTCCCTTGTTAAGGACTATTTACCGGCACGATAGGATACTCTATCGGCGCAAGCTACGTCATGTATGACAAAGAGCGCAAGCCGCTGCTAAGTGCACTACACTACAGCAGCCTATTATTGAGAATGAGTGAGGAAATAGGATTGGAGGATTTTCCCACCAAAACTTTTAACTTAACTGTTAAATTTCTTCCCATGATTGTACAACTTGTAGAAGCAACGTTGAGGAAGGCAGAATGATGGCGCGTAATCTGCAACGTTTAGGAAGACTCGGTGCTTCATAACATTACGAGCGGTGTGAAATTAGATCAACTGTATAAAGTTTGCTCGCTATAGTTTCAATTTTCTGCGTAGTGAATTTGCGGAGAAATGTTTCAAGATTTTGCTCAAATTTTGGTGACGGGCTGTAGCGTATAGCTTCCAAAAAATCAGTAGAGCCAGTCACTGCTGTGAGGGAGGCGGAGATGCTCTTTGGGCAAAGTCAGTCAGTTGGATAATTTAATGGAGGGAAATTTTAAAAAATTTCACCACTAAATGCAGCCTGTCTAGTTGTTTTGCCCACTCGGTATTCCACTGTGGGAAGATACAATTTGAAAGGTGATAAATCCTGGATTTTTATCAAACTCTTCAACGTTTCAAACGTAGTTTCTCCCTCTGAAGCAGTTTACAACAGCATGGATTCGTGTTACCTGTTTCAAAAGCTTGGGAGTAGTTTAGCAAGTCTTTGAGTATCGAAGAAGAAAGCCATTTACTTCTTGAAAGGATGACTCCAGTAAATCCCACCATTATATTTTATGATTTCGGATGAGGATTAAGACAGGAGATGAGGATGCGCGGGGCGGATTGGCGGAGAATATGATGAGGATTTTAAAGGGAGAGGAGGGAAGAGGAAAGTTCGGGAAGATATTGGAGGTACACGCGGTATTTAAGGTGAGGAAATGATGGAGATTTGAGGGAGCGGTAATTGTAATGCTTATTTTGATTGGAATATATTGACTGAGAAGGGTGATGGGTTGTGGCTGATTGTGGTATTGGCAGTGGTTGTTGAGGAGAGAAGAATAGGAATAATCATAAGGATAATGGTAATATTTTCGAGTAGAGTAATGACTTTGGTCATTGAGGAAAAGAAAAATTAGGGGGAGGAGGGCGACATTATTCCATGTTTGCCTAAGCATTTCTACAGAGTTTTTCTTGCGTGTGGATTAGCCATATATTCAAGGAGATAAAGGAGAAGATGAAGAGAGGATAAAGAGGGTCGGTCGGAGGAAGAAACTGGCGGATATGGTGGGATTCTCTGCGAAGCGTGTAAGAGCGCTACTACAGATACTTGGCTTAGCGCAGCGTCTTCATGAGTAAATAAGCTAGAAACGCTGGGGAAGATGATGAGAGAGCTTGCAGAAAAAACACTTTCACCAGCAACCAAGACAGTTTGCTTGTTCAATTTGAACTACGTCAAATGAACGGTATGCACGGAGGACGTGATTCCTTGATTTACACACCATTTACTCAATCATATTTAAGAATCCTCCTTTCCTCCTCCAATTTACAACACGGTCAACAAAATAACTCAAGAGTCGGGGTTAAAATGAGCGTATGTTTGACGGAGGAAATATTATTTAAAAAAGCCTCTGCTGTTGTATTCCATCGCTTCTTTTGTCCCACACCTGTACCTTTTCTTATTCACTGATTACTTAAGCTGGAATACAGAAGTGCAACGCTGTTTTTAAATTCATGGTCTTGTACAAAGTGTTTCATTTCTAACGGGGATCGGAAACCATGCAGCTTTGGTCCAAATTCTCTGCAATAATATTGGCAGCGTATTTGCAACCATGTTTGACGCTGTCTTCGGAACTGCAAGCCTCTGTTTAGCCAAGTACAGCGAAAAGCAATTTGTAAAAAGAAGCAGCCCAGAAGTTTTTACATGTCATTTCAGAGTGATGTACAAGGCACGGCATCAGGGATTGGAATGGAGGTGAAAAGTTGCAAGTTTCTTTGGTAATTCTTTTGCTACCTTTTGTAGGAATGATTTCAAAGTCAGAGCTCATCTTCAATTCATATTAGCCACAGAGTTTCGTAGTCGAGGTTCCTTATTATGATCGAGGGATGATTGAGGCTTTTGAGCTCGAGCCCAGGTATTCATTCGCGGTTTTGCAAATTTCTTCACCCTATTACACAGAGCTGAGGCATGACCTTAGAGAATAATTTACGGAGGACCAAGAAGAAATTAAATTAAGGAGCAACGACGCCAACATCAAGTTTATTCACTTTAAAAGAAATAGGTGGAGGCAAAAAGGGAAGAGTTCCTTCTAACATATCCTCATGTTTATGACCACTGTCCCTGTCCGTGAATATTAGATCAGCCTCTTTAGATTCTCTCTTGAAATTGGGATGTGTGTAGGGTTATTATCTTTAAATATTCTTCCTCAAACTGGTCCACAATGCCCTGGAGTGGTATAAATTGAGGCTAGGTAAGAAAAAAGTCCAAATCTACATCCAACCCGCATTTGAATGCTCCAAACCGACTCTTGATTAATCGCAAGATTCAGATTGTGGCGAAAAGATTGGCTCGCCTCTGAAGTCTAGTGTTCGCGAAAGTCAAGAATTGGGAATCGATGGAAGCGTCTCATTATTGGTGTCTGTGTCTCCAAGCCCATGTAACGATTTTTCAAGCTAGGTTCGTTGATCATAGAGGTTGTTTGTGTGGGCGGGTGAGATTTTAAGGGTTTAGCGAGTAATGAGTAAGAAGAGAGGGGATTTTTGCAAAATATTAAACGTTTCGTCAAGAGACCGAATCCAACCAAGGTCTCCTAGCAAACTTGTTCTGCTTTAAGTCTGTCCCACTAATAAGGTGATGTAAGACCAAGGAATAGATGAACTAACTGTTTAAGTTAGTGGGATAATATTTCGAATGGAAATATTAGCAAGCCATCTGCTTTGCTCCCTTGTTCCGTTTGTTGTTCCTCTCGTGTAGTATGTAATACTAACCACTCTTTTGTCACGTTAATAATTCTTTGCATTGCTAAGTCAGTTAGTGTTAGTAGTGATGATGATGATGATGGGGATAAGTCATCTAGGGATTTACATAATTTTAGAGTAGCAGCTAAAACTCTCTCTTGATGGAAAAGAGAGTTCTCCATCTTTACATCATCAAGTCCCGTACAATAGGACGTTTAGCACTAGGATGACAATGATCCAATAGCCCAGATTGCAACAGATGAATGTAAAGGGTCCAAATAGAATTCTAAAGTTATTTAAATCCCTCCCTTAACTTTTACCTACATCACCTTCAACTTGGGATTTGACCTGAAGCTGTGTAAGCATATGCATGTATGATGGAAAGGGAGAGTTTTTGGGAGTTGGGAAGAATTTTGGAAATATGTGCCGCAAAATTGCAAGCGTTGCGAATTTCATAACTGACAAATATAACATGCAGCTGGCTTGGATTATAACGGTTTCAAAAATTTGTGGATTTGTATTCGATAAAAAACTGCATACAAGTGCATGAATTTAGGATGTAGGAGCTAGTATAGTGTACATATATAGGGTTTAGTAAATATTGAAAATAATGAAACTACTACTATGCGGTGAATATTAGCGTACTCGTGTTTTAGCATACAATGTATTGGTAAAAGGACAGGGCGGGGTAGAAGGTAACCAAGAAATACAGCAGCTCACTTATTTGGATCAATTAGTTTTTTAGTTTACAAACGAAAGCAAATACATAAGAGATGGCAAGTTTCTCGAGGAGATTTTAAATAACTTGGTTTAGCTCAGAGGGATATCGATATCCATTTCAATCCATTCATATTAAGAGGACTAACAATATATAGTTTGATAACCTCAAATTTTTCCAATCACGATCAAGAATTGACGTGTTCCTTTCTAAATAGTCCCATAGCGTACAGCAACAATACTATCCTAAGGTTTCCTCCTTCCATCTAGCCAGGAATGTGGTGGAGGATATACGGCGCAAAATATTTGCAAAATATTTACGCCGTCAGATCAAATTCGCAGGATATGTATTCGCAACAAGGAGGGAGGAACAAGTGAAACGTAATATACACTATGCAAAATTCAAACTATGTTAACAAGCCCAACTTTTGATTTCCTCCCCCGTCCTCCCTCAATTCATCCTGCTCATCCTTCGCTTATTGTATTGGAGCCATCATGGAAATCATGATTGGGAAGAAACATGTAATTGCAGGAATTTTTAATGTTATAATCTGCAAATATGAACCCACTTGAAGGGAGATTGGGAAAATATTCCACGAAAGCGCCTCAAGTCTGCATCAAACTGTCTCATGAAAACTGTTGAGGGGAAAAGTTTTACAAATTAGAATCCTCTCAAATCTCTCTCCGCATCTCTTTGAACACACGAGGGGGGGAGCATAGGTCAGAATCCTGTTCACCTGTATTTTCCTTGATTGCTCCACGGAGCGATAGTCGTCCTTGTTAAATGATGATATGCGATTGGCGGAGTTTTTGGTACGTCTCCCCAATTCGTCTCATTATTTTGCCGAGAATTCCAAAATGTAAAACCTATCTGTAGTTCACCCACAACATGTCACCCCACCCCCTCTCTGCCCATCTCTTCGAGGGAATCGTCCATACCTTGAGTATACAGTGAGTAGTGTGTAGGAGCATTTTAAGATTCAAGGAGGAGGGAGGAATTACAGAGAAGAAACGTTACTCACCTGATTTTCCCGTAAAGGAAGAGTGAAAAGATTAGCGTCCCTTGTCTTATTTGCATCTCTTGTTAAACTTGGGTAATCTTCTTCCAAATCTCCCTCTATTCTCTTCTCCTGGTCCATCCTCTTAAGAGTGCAGATGAGGCTAACTAATGGCTAATCCTTCAATAGGGATTCATATGTGCGGAACCAGTCTATTTCTGTCCACACGGCTTGGTTCAGCCTCGGCTTGGTCATTGGTCAGTGTGTCCGGTTTTCGAAAATAGGTTGTTGAGTGGGAATAGTTTCGGGGGAAGAAGCCACAATGCTATCCTACGTCACCAACGTACACTGGCAGGGAATATGATAGGGAGGAAATCTCTTAATAATCTAATACCAGCACATAGTGCGCGATTAGGGCTACGTAGAAATGATCAAGCTGAGAGGATTGCCATATTGAAAGATGGAGGATTTGGTGTGGCCTGCACTAATGTTTCCGCACCTTATTGCACAAGTTTGCATTCCGTATTAATTTTGCAAAAGCGTTTACCCCTCCTCCTCTCTTGTTCTTGGTCACGTATGAAGATATGACTGTATGAAAGGCATGCGAGAGCGAGAAGGATGAGGTTGATTATTATGATGAGGATTGGTGGTGGTGGAAGCATATGGGCCATTCCATTTTAAGTTGGATTTTCGAGTGGGAGTGTTAAGTTTTAAGGAATATATATACTACTTTCCAAACCTCTTCCTACGCCATCCCTTCATAACTGAAAAGTAGGCGGCACGACAACCCTCTTTTATTGTTATATTATATTTTCCCGTTCTCTCTCTCTCCATCATATCTTTGCCTCTCCAATACATTATAACGTAGGAGCCAAAAATGCTTAGATCCGTTTTGCTCCGACACTTGATTATTAAAACTATATAATACTCCTCCTACCCAATATATTCTAATAGGATGGGATTTCTATATACGCTCTCAGGATACTACGTAGCTGAAGAAAAAGTTGCGAGATGCCAGGATTGGCAGTTCTAGCCCACTTTGACTTTGTAGTACAAGCCAACTTAAGGACTGGCTGCTTGCTTAAATAGTGTAGGGAGAAAATTAGCGAATAATTTCAAGAGCCCAGCACCATATTCTTGCTGTAAACATCCTCTTGAGTGTCCTCCAATTCATAACGGATAAAGGAGATAATCCCCTTCCTTGTTTCATTTCAGCTTGAAGAGATGGGTACACAATAGCCAGGGAGTTTACCGCATAACCACCCATTGTCAATTTAGTGTTTGAGCATGTTGGCGAATCCCTGGCCGCATATTTCGATTTAAGATAGATCTCCATTGCATAGAGGAGAGAGGAAGGATTTCTTTTGTCATGTCCCCGACCCACAATCCCGGGACGAAGACAATCTTGGAAATGATTCTTTAGATTCAAGAAGATATAAAGCTGAGGGATTTGGGGACACCTGTTGAGCTCTCTCACCATGAGAAATCCACACTAAAAGGGCCATTGTCAATTTTCCGGCTCCATATCATAGAAAGGCTGGTGCTGGTTTAGCGTTGGGCTTTCTGCACGTGCAGAATCATTTGAAGAATGTCCAAGATTCGCGATCACTTTATGTTCTTATAAGACTAGGATTTCCTGCAGTTTCTCCTCGCATAATACGCCATTCTTTCTCCCCGCCTTATTTCAATTCCATCCAAGGAAATTATCAAGCCAGGAGCAGGAAACTCCAAAGCCTCAAATGGTCAGACCTGTCTATCACCAAAGTATCTAAAGTTTTATCAGAACTGCGCTATGAAATATTGCTCATTATAATTTGCCAAATTCCATTTACCTGTCCTTTGTTTACCCCTCTCGTTTCTGGGTTAACAGAGACTTGGCTAGAAATTTTCCAAATGTCCCTTCCGCCTCTTCGTTATACCCAAAGCGTATGTCAGCTTGGAGCGATACTGATTTCTCTCAACGCTTTGCTTTCAAAGGATTGTGGCGATTCAAGGGAAGAAATTATTGATTAGCTATTTGAGGAATTGCAATAAAATACGAGGAGAACTCCTCCGGGGCAAAATTCCGTCTAGGCTGTCGGCCGCTGGCGTTTGGGTTTTACCTAGCTGAGGACAGGGGAAGATAAAAGTAACATATGAGGGCTTGATGGAAGTGGTGATAAAAAGTAAGGTTTTATTACAAGAAATGAGCCTTAATGGGATCCAAATTGAATTGACAAATGATTTGTGAATGAAATTCATTAAGAGCAGAGCGGAACCAATTCACTTGTGTAATCTATGTTTTACAAAGGTGGCCCTCCTCTAAATTCTTATTTTTGGCGGCCTTCTTGGAAATCTTCAAGTTTGCAGCACATCTGTCTCCGTCTAAATGCTTTAATTTCAGTCATTTGTTAGGGATCAAGGGCAAGACAGGTTGATAAAGTGCATTCTTATTCTCAAAGGAGCTTACATGCAATGACTGTTCAAGAGGAAAGCAAATGGCTAGAGTAATCCAATGGAAGAAAACAGGCTGACTGACTGACTGAACTGCTTTTGCATTGCTCTCGGTCCATCAAAGTGTTGACAAGAACCAGCCTCGAGCTGATTAGCTTAGCGCCGTAAAGTTGTGTTCAAGTGGCATTTAATTCTATATAAACTCCCCACAACTCTCAGACCACGAACCAGCTCATTCACACCTGATTAACAATCATCCTAAATAGCCCAGACATGATTTTGCCACGGCTTTTTAACCAATTCCCTCGCCGCTTCTTGCCACCGACACTTGCAGACTTCAAATCCACCTTGGAATGACAGTGCCAGTTAACAAGGTTAGACGTGTATTGATTCCATTTTTTATGGGATTTAATCCTATAGAATCCGGTCGCTATTTAATTCATCAATACAGACTAGAGAATTAATACAAGTACACACTAGTAGGATCATTATCGTCTCCTCCTCTGTCATACTTTTACTTAGCCTGAAGAATCATGATGAGTGAGAGCATCCTCGAGAATCAGTTTACATCATCACAGTGTAGTGTCATGGTAATGGTAGTCACCAAAAAGCCAGAATCATTCCGTAGTAATCAGTCGTTTTCCCGCAGTTTGCAGAATTATTCTCGATAAATGAGTCAGGGGAAGATATTTAGAGGTAAAAAGTATGAGGAATCCTATTGGTACAAAAACCAAAAACCCTCAAGGGATTCCATGATAAAGACAAGGGCAATCCAAGATTTAATAAAGCATTCCTTGTAGAAAAGTGAATGGATTGTAGGTAAAAGTTTTACAAGGTATTCTCTCTTCTCTTTATTCCCTCCGCAACGTATAATTTTGTCTTCATCGCCAGTTTTTTCTGCAAGAAGCTGGATCCTTGACTGGATGAGTCGGCGGTGGTTGTTACAGACAGGGTTGGCTGGATGGAAATGGATGCAAAAAATTTAGCACCTCTTTTTCCCGGGTGTAAGACCGGATGAGGAGGTTGTTTTAGTTTTAGGTGAGGAATATAAGGGATGGCCAAAGCAAGTCATAGTTAAGAAATAAATACTCCTTCGGCATTCAAAAAGGAGATAACACGTTCGCCTAAAGTCAAGTTGAACTAGATAAGTGTAGATTGTGAGGAAAAAAGTATCGTTTCCTTGGAGCGTGAAATAGGGACGACAGGATGTGATGAAGCAGTGTGCTTCTTATAGATCCGCTCAACAACTTTATAAGTATTTAACCACAGTTTTATAGCTGCGTGGAAAATATGTAACCTTGTGGGGTTTCTTGCTACTAATTCTCATTAGTACGGACGGACAAGCCTGGAGCACGTTATTTTCTTCGTCTTGTCCAGCAGTGTGAGAATTCGCAATTTGCGAGTGACGAAAGATGGAAGAGGCAACAGATTTTTGCTAAAACGGCACGATTTTAGAGAGCTTGGGCGGATTTGCTGGCAACCTGCTTGAATAATAATTCATCTTAAACGCAGACTTGACAAGGTAACTAAGAATGTTTGCAATGATGTTAATGTGATGCGAGCAAAAAATTTGCACTCGTTCCCATCGGGAGCGGGAAGCAGGACTGTGTAGTACTTTTTGTATTTTTTTGAAAAATCTTTGTGCGAAAATTCATGCAAGGATTATCGTTACACATGTGGATGCTGGAGAGATACAATCAAAATTTGCATTGTAGATTCTTGCATTTAACACGACAATTATCTCCGGAAGAACAAGGGAAGGGAGCTGGAGTTGGTTACATTCATTGCATATGACCCTCTAGGAGGATGTTTGCAATTGCATAAAAATCCAACCGTTCTCGTTCCAAACACTGGGAAGGATGGATCAAGTGAGAGCAAGTCATGTAGGAGTTATCTCATAGACAAGAAGAAGATGAAAGGGGAAGAGGAGCATTTAAGAATTTTTAAAACGTAAACGCTTCTGTTGTTTTACCCAACTTGGGAATCTACATCATGTGTAACATGGAGGAATTGCATGCGGTGGATTGAAATTGAAAGCTAGAGTCTGAAAAAATCCGCGAATCTGCAGGGTAGGTGTGTTGGTTGTCTTGTGTAGTATTTTGTGCGGGCTGATCATGCACCCGTTCGTTGAGCATGCAAGGAAGCCTTGAAGATGCCCAGATATTTAGCATATGAAATTTGCATCGTTAGATAATCCTACCAGCAAACGGACCTGCGAGTGAGTAACCAAGTAATAGCGGCGTGATATTCTCGGGGAAGGTGCAAAAAATTGGGAATCCGTCCTTGATAGGAATTAAGAATCTTGTAGAGTTCGTGGAACATCTAGAGTGTGTGGTATTTGCTAGGATTTTCCCCTTGAAGCTCCAAAAGCAAGGTTGCATGCTTGAAGAAGTTATTAGCAGAGAATTAGGATAGCCACGATGAAGTGCAAAATTTTGATCAGGTCTTCTTTAATAGTGTGGAGGGATAAAATTATTTGCGGTTCCACATTCCCTTTTATTTATGTTGCAAATATATTTAATCCTTCTCATCAACTTTTCTCACATCTCATCATCTAATCTCGAGCATAATTTATCCGCAAACAATTTTGCTAAAGGCACAAAATTCACTCATTATACCCTTCCTCGGTGCTCCTAGTATGCGATTCTTAGGACAAAATTGCGAAAACATTTATACGTTGGAATGAACCAACCAAGTAGATATATATTAGATAACGTCTCCTCCTTGTCTCAATTTACATGTTCATCTTTGTGAGGGCGGGTTGCCAAATCCCCGCTGGCGGAGGCCGGAGCAATGGACAATATAAAACTTTGCTTCTATTACCCCTTGTCCGATGTAATGTAATTTAATGCTGTAACCTTATAATTTGAAACTCCAAAGACTTGATGCTTAACTCATGCTTATTTAAGGCCCTGGAAGATTTTATAATCTCGTAAATCCCGCCCTCCGTTTCAAGTAAAACCATACCATCATTGCCAAGTCAGCCGAAAATTCAGCAAGGTTGCATCAGTCTGAGCCGTTTCTACATAAGCTTCAGCCAGACATCATTTACTTCTTCTACGATGATCCTTTTACCTGCTTTTCGTAGTGAAGCTAAGCTTTTTTCAAGGCAAAGAATTAAGCCCAAATTGAAGAAGAAGAAGCAATGCAGACAGAGATTAGGAGGTCTGTTGTGCATGTGCTCCAGTCTGTGAAACCACCAATTAAATATAGCGAATTTATCGTCGTACTAAAGTCTCTAATTGCTAGTCTACTTCTTCCCTTCTTAGAAATAGCGGAAGCAGCGGTCTACTAAAATCCGGCAACTACTCTTCTTAACTCCAAGATTCGGGCCATTACCTTACAATAATGTGAGGGAGGGAATAGGTTTCTAGGATTTAGGATAGCATGGGAAAACGTTGTAAAATTTCCAGAAATATTATTGTGCAAGCCATTATTGTTTCTGCCAGACACTAGAATAATTCTGTTTTCTCCAGTATATTTTCGTTTCGAGTAAAATAACTCAGAGATTGGACTTACCTTGGCCTAACTTGCCAAATCCAGATTTAAAGATAGGACATAGGATCAGTGATCCATGATGCAGAGGAAATCACTTTCCGTGGTGGTGGTGTAATTATGAAGGGAGTGGAGAAGATTTCTAGAGCGCAAAGAGATGAGTCTTTGACTCTGGCAGAACTGAAGAGCTGAGTGCATTGATATATGCTCCGATAGGTGAGACGTGCTTTGAGGAGGGCAGGATGATGCGGAGGTGATGGAAGAAAGTATATGCAGAAAAGCGAATCAAGATCAAGAGACACCAAACAAGGAGAATAAGAAGCCCCCCGAGTTTTGTATCTCGAGAGACGTTGATCCGTTTAACTGGTCAAAGGTGAATGGAATTGAAAGGAAACTTTTGTATGATTCTGCCTGAAGATGGGTCGTTGCCGCCTTGTAGAGGAGAGAGACACGGAGAGGATATACATAAGACGTCAATAATATTTTGTGAATAGTATAGTTTGTTCATTGGTGGGAGACAATGTGTTATTGGAAATGTTGATGTGATGGAAAAAAGTGGTGGAAGAAAACGAGGATGTGAGGTTTGGTACTTGGAAGAGAGGGGAAGTGCATTTGCGGGTTTTATGCTGGTTACCAACTTGGAAAGGGCAGAGAAATGGATGGAGACAGTTGTAAAATTCAAAACATTATCGGATTTATTGGCCCTTAATGTGTGGCTTTCAAGTAAGCAAGCAATAAAGGGTTGACTTGGCTGTATGAAATCCTATAAACTTTTCTTTGTCTTTAACACTTTCCTTGTTCTGCCCTGACTGAGCTGAGTGTCCAGTTTTTTCCCAACGTTTCCCCCCAATTCTTTTAGCAACTTCGGACGGCGGATTGAACTGTTTGAGAATGAACACGGAGCAAGCATGAGAATCGGTGATGATAGGTTTGTCAAGTGGAAGTTGAGGATTATATGAGGGGATGGGGGATTTTTAAAAGCCATAAAGGAGAGCTTGTTTTTGGTGGGCTGCATGAAGTGAGAATGAGTAAAAGTATGTGTGTGTGTGTGTGGATGATTGGAGGCTGGTGTGAAATCGTGTTGTTTCTCTAAAGATTTAATTGCGGGCTTCTTGTTCTAATGTCCGCTCTTTTCCTCGCAAAACTGTTTTTTGGCTCATCCTTAAACTTTAGATTATAGACTTGCGTTGGCAGGCATGGTATGACTGAGGCTGAGCACAAGGGAGGAAATAGTTTTCTCAGGATTTTCAGAATAAGGGGAGAAACTTGGAGGATTTGGGCTGAAAATCTATAGGTTTTCTCTTACACCCTTCGGTTTCTTTCTAATGATAGCAGCGGACTTTTGAGGTAGGCGGGGAGGAATAAGACAAATGGCTTGGGAGGACTTGAATGACGATGATGATTGGAGGGAGGAAGAGAGGAAAAAACGCATTGCTTTTAAACGGAAATATTGTAGGAGGAGAAAAAGAGAAAGACGGGGACGGTAAGTTCAAGGGAAGAATGAAATGAATTTGTTGAGTTGTTAGAATGATTATCAAAAATTATATGGTTTCACAAGGGTAACTAGGAGGAAAGCTGCGCTTTAATCCCCCAATTTTCTTCCATGATGAGCTTGAAATTGCAGTTTACCTCCTCTACAAGGATTCCAGGTTGTTTTCGCAAATTTCGGAAACAACAAAAGCTCCGACTAAGACAAATCTAGTAGTAAAAAAGTTGGAAGACAATTCACAAGCTAATCCTACTTCCTCCAGCTCTTACACTAACTAGTACAAGCATTAAATTATCTTCGCGGAATTCCGCGAAAATTTACTGTCAATGAGGATGTGCTTTCCTAGGGAAGCTAAGCTCAGAAGCTAGTA
The DNA here is from genome assembly GCA_906901655.1 of Sminthurides aquaticus. Lineage (NCBI taxonomy): Eukaryota > Metazoa > Arthropoda > Collembola > Symphypleona > Sminthurididae > Sminthurides > Sminthurides aquaticus. The sequence continues at coordinate 5,643,572 of CAJQTT010000001.1, forward strand.
AGGAGACCTTTACAGACTTATTAAGCATCCAAATCGGCCCAATCTACTTAATTTTTGAGCCATTTCAAAACAAGATTTGTAAAAGACCTATGAGGATTGCTTGGATTATGAAAAACTATGGGAATGACACAACTAAAACAAGGGAAGGACGAAACTAGATTTCAGAACTCAGAATAATCCGACAACAACCCAGTTCTTTTTCTTCCGATTCACAGTCAGGGAAGCTGAGTAAGTGAGTTTGAAGAATTTTCTGTAGCTTGATCAAAGTGGAATCAAAAGGTTGGTGACAAGGCAAGAAAATAGACTCGATCCTTGTTTTATAATTCGCAAGCTCCACGTTTTCCCTCTATCCTTCAGTTTCTAGCTTGGCTGCTTTGTATTGCTCCATTGAAATCCTTACTTGCTCGATGCCTTCTCTCACCTCGTTTTTCCAAATATTCATCACGACTTGTCAATTTAAGGGCCCCAAATACTTTGGCGGATGAGTGAGTGGGTTAGCAAGGAGCAGATTTTCAATAAAGCTTACAAAAAGAGTATCTCTCTCGAGAGAGATTGGGATGAAGAAGCTGAGGCAGGAGCCAATGAAGGGATAACGTGAGGCAGGGAGACAGAATAAGGATGAAAGCTTGAAAAACTTTTCCAAACACGCCCTCAATCTTTTTAGCCCGTCTTCCGAACTTTTCGTTGGGAAGATTTCGGGCAAGCTGCGAGTACAAGTCGTGCTCACAGCAACGTTTCACTTTTTACCTAACAATCTAAATAAGCTAAACTTTACTTGCATCTCTCCTCCCATTTCAGCCCAAGACTTTGCACATCCATCTTGGTTTGGGCAATCGGAATTCATGATATTTGACGAAAATTACAAAACTGCATCTACAACAGATTCAGCCTGCTGCTTAAACTTGAATTTCAACCGCCCAAGGCGGATTCATATTGTTCATGGCGAATTAACTGGGGAGAAATTTGGATGCAGTATTTTAAAATTGCATAGCGTTTCATCATTGTTCATAGGAAGGAGTTAAGTATGTTGATTGTGGGCGGCGGCGGCGGCCGCCGCTGCCGCTGCACTTTCCTGCACTATATGCATTTTTAAAGAAGCTATAATCAATCAAGGAGACTTGAAGACAGGTATACGAGGGGCAATAATGAGGAGGAGAGAAGCTGGTTAATCGGTTATACGTAGTAGTTCATTTGGAGGAATAAGTTGAAAGTGATGATGGAAAGCTATTAGTGGAAGTTTCGGGCTGGTTAGAGAAGAGGTTTTCTGCCTCCACCCTCCCAGTTTATAGGGATTCGCGAAAAATGGCGAGAGACACGTGAAGGAGTTATGAGAGAAACCATGGTGTTCCGTGAAATAAGAATGTAATTACGTATGCCTGTCGTGTTATTAAAATATGATGATGTCGGCTCCGGCTCCGGTCTTGCTGGCTCTCTCCCTCTGCTCTTCTTCTTCTGGATACTCGTAAAACACAAAGAAGTTTAAGGAATAATAATAAGCAAGGAGCAGGAGCTGGGAAATATGTGGACACAGGGAGGAAAAGGAGGAGGGAAATGTAAGGAAAACGTGACTGCCGGAATCCATTAGGAAGTAACCCTTGTAAATGGAGAAGAGGATGGAATAGATGGTCAATGGTGATGGAGCAAACGTTTCATGATCAAGCGTCATTTCCCTTCAAGTAATTCACCATAAATACATGAGCATCGCGCGGGATGGCATTTTGCTCCTCGTCAACTGGTTAACTGGTAGCAGGAGCAAGGCCACAATTTAGTATCACCGGATTTTAAACCAGGATTAGTTCTCCTCATGTTGCTTGAATTTTATTTAGTTATGTCTTTTTTTAAATGTATCCAAGCCTAGTTCGTTCAAGAGGTCAGAAATGTAGTTTCCGCGTCAAATTGACGGCGTCAACCGGTGCCATTTTGCAGTTTCCACGGTGATGATGCCGGGTCATGGTGAATCCTAGAGTTTTCTCTTGAATTTTTTCCCCTTCCATTTCCCTAATCTTTGAAGCACGATAAGATAAAAGTAGTGGTGGGAAAACTCGTGAATTCTCTCCCGCATCCATCTCTTCTCCGCGCGTCCTATCATTTTAATCTAAAACGAGAGAAAATGCAAGTAAATCCCGGATGATCATCAAACTCACCCTCTCTATGTCTCTGTAAATTTGTCATTATGCATGGAAGGTAAATACGGCTTCAAGTTTCGTTGACGTGACGAGAAGGTAAAACCTATAGGATTTCCTCCCAGTCATCTCTCAAAGCATCAGATTCACATGTCTTCGTGGCCATGTACATGCGTCAAGTTCGGGGACAGTTTAAGATGAGAAGTAGGAGACGGAGACTCGCCTCTAATTCCTCCACGCTTCTGTCTCCTCAATGACAGGACGTGGATTTGCTGGACGGAAAAGAGAAGATTTATCACGGTTTCCTTAAAAATCTTGCTAAATCATTTATCTTTTTTTATGGCTGACTTTTCCGTCGGGGATGATGAGGTGATACGATGAAGCTTTAGCTGAAGCATCAAATACATTCGGTCCGCATCTACATGTCCCGCATCCTGTCGCTGTCCCCACCCACCTGGCGAATCTGTCCACGTTCCTCTTGGTACAGAAGAAGTAGCTCACGCTTCCGATTCTCGGCTTTGCTTGTAATCATTACCTTGTTCCTTACTCGGACCAGAGAAGTGACTATGATTTAAAGATTAATGATTTTTTAAAAGATCTATTTCGTGCACTGAATCTTATGGAAACTAACAAAATGCATAATAATAAGAATAGCAGACTCACTCTGCAATATCTCACCCAAGACGAGAGCGTCCTACGTTTTTGCAATCTGACCACTTGGCTACACGCGATGAAAGGGTTATCTTGTCCAAGGGTGAAGGGGGATGAAGAAGATGAAGATGCAGCTGCTTGGAACGAAGGGATGAAAATATAAGCCCTCCCGCAATATATGTACAAGTAATCCTCTTTGCAGATTCACTCTCTCTATCTCTCTCTCTTTCATCCCAGCTTTTCTGGAGGATTATAGTTGAATTATGCAAGTGAATGCACGAGGAGAAGGTTGTGTTCTTGGAGAAGGATGTGATTCCAAGTAGTTATAATGGTTCAACCCCAAGTTTCTTGACCTTCCCCCCAATGTAATGGGTCGGATGAGTAAAATCCGTAAATTCTTGGAGTCAATCCCATGGGAAAGAATATAAGCAAATGGATAACCAATATATTACCTTCCTTTCCACCTCACTTGGTAGTCAGACCATCTCCCACAACTCCAATCTTCTTCTTGTTCCTCCTCTGGCAAATATATATTGAATCTTGAAATAAATGAAGGATATTCCACTCCCTCCGCTCTGTGAAAAGAATAATCTCTTACTTGTTTGCTTTCCATTTCGTTGTTACGTAAAGAGATTGGAGATACGATGGAATCTGTAACAATCTGTACCGCGCCAATATTCGTAATCCGCCCTGTACAGTCTTTATATTATAAAACATGGTTGTTTATGCATCTGGGGGCTGACGGGCTTCTTTCTTAGGAGCTGACTGATTTTACGGCGGGGAAGCTAGTAAGGGTTTGATGGGTAATTCCTTGTGGTTATCCTTTCGATCCGTCCATTTCAATTATTAGTGCATCATCATTATTGTGGAAAATGCTGGACTTTTTTGAAACCATTCTTCGCATGTTAAGCTGGTTAGTTAGGGATTTCGGAGGTTGTAGATGGCGTAAGTTGGCAAGATACAGGGGCAGAGAGGGAGATCGGAAAAAATAGCTTGTTCGTTAAAAGATAATGAAAAAATTGAGGATGAAGCGAATAAGATGACCGCATATATATAAGCCATCAAGGCAAGGTGCTTTGTTCCTTGAAGGAGCTTCAAGTTGATGTAGTCATAGACAGGGCAGGAGAAAGAAATGCAAATTTCTGATACAAAAAGCCCGCGAATCTTCAATTATTTAATCTCGTAATTATAACAAATGTGAGTAAACTCTTGACTTTGATATTATCTTATTGAGAAATGGATAATTGGGGGAGAAGATGCGCAAAAGATTTCATTGTCCATCCCGCCCTGTCTTTCTGCTGGACAGGCTGACAGGTGGTACGGTGCAGATGAGAGGTGACTCGCAATGGCTGCTCTACTACAAGGGTTAATATCCCATGCATGGGATTATAATAGCGTGTACGTAGCTTGGAAATAAAGCCTTTGGAAGAGCAAAATTGAGCCGGATGGATTATCTTTGCATCTCTGTTTTACTTTACCAGCCGGACTCTGGGTGTTGCTAAACTTTCCGTGACAGAAGTTTGATGAGTAATTTTAGTTAGTTGCGGCCAAGCCCCTGCACGTATCTCTATGATGGTTGCTATGCAAGGAAGGAACCTTCCATAAATATTATCCACACGCTTCCCCACGTCCCGTCTGCCGTAACATTGAACATAAGTTTTGAATTCACGGATCTTGCAATTCTTCTGCGGCAGCCACCTAAGAATCCACAACAGTCAGCCAGCCACGGCATAGGTAGATTTTGTTCTGGTTGTCTTGTCTTTGAAGCGCAATTTAAAAAATTGTATGCAGCCTTTCTTTCCGGTCTAAAGGCGGTCTGTTTCATAGCTTGGCCTTTAAATTGTTTCATAAAACTGGGTGGAGTAGTAGTATGTGTTTAGTCAAGTGTCGGTTGAGAAAGTATGCGGATGGTAGAGAAGGGAAGCTGCTTTGAAGGAAAAGAATTAGGGAGGAGGAGGAGGGGATCGTGGAGAACATGTTATCTTTAGATTTTTCTTCCATTACCATTCACTAATTGGGATTAAAACATGTTTCAAGGGATATTATTTAGACGGGAGTTAAAGAGAAGAATCAAGGCGTGGGGTTATAGTTAAATTAAAATTGAATTTACCTGGAGGCGGAACTACGAAGCACGTGGATTATGGATTATAAAAAGATTTCAAAGGATATCTCCCTCGTGACTAATGGGGGGCCTTGACAGAGAATAGTTGGTTGATTATGGTAGGTAGGGAATGGATGAAGATTTTTTGGAAGATTTTTGCTACGTAATAAAGATTGGATTATATGGTGAATATTATTGGTGGAATTCCTTCCTTTACCCTCAATTCCGGCCGGCCAAGCTAAATGTGAACGAGAGAGAAAAGTATTGTGATTTTTGTGACAGGGTGTAGGAAATAATACAAGTATGACTATAAGAATATTCATCACTTCATGAGGATTCAATAGTTTACGAGTTTGCGACGACCACACAATGTGTTTAATAGTTTGTAATGTTAATGTGTCATTCTCTCTCTTGTGAGTTGGTAAATAGTACGAGAATGAAAGTGGAAAGATGTCTGGGAGGCTTGTTGGTTGGTTGGTGTCTCTGTAGCCTATGGCTACGAAATGAAAGTGTGTAGACAAACAAAGAGGATGAGAGGTTAGGTGACGCTAAAAGTAAAACGTTTTCTAAACAAGCCATCTTCTCCGGCTTGTATGCCGTGGATTTAAAAATATTTGATATTCAAACCACTTCCTTTAACAATCATTAATCATGTAGCAGGATGGGAGGAAGCGGATTGAAAAATGTTCGCTGTATGGCGTAGAGTTTAAAAACGAAACTCTTGAAAATATTTTAATTGTTCTTGTAACAAAATAATTAATTAATTATATCCTTTAGCAACTTGTTCTTTAATTACTGTGAAACAATTATGTCTTACATGGATCATGCAAGGAGGATGTAATCAAACACCTGAGCTAGGAAGACAATTAGTTGGGATTTTATAAGAGTTTTTCTCCTACACTACTCTGCCTTCCTCCTTCTCCTATTCAGTTCCATTCGGCGTTGACCCTTCCGGTTGTAGCTTCATTAATCATTTTCATTCAGTCTCCTTGTCACTTGTGCTTAGCGTTATTAAGATGGAAGCGGGAGAGAGACGTGTCTGTATGTGTGTACTTGGGCTAGGCCAAGGAAGAAGCCAGGGGAGACTTTGTTCCAGATTGATGAGAGGAAAGTTAAAAAGTGTGTCTGGCTGTGCCATATTTAAGTTGTGAACTTGCCATAGATGTTATCGTTATAAGAGTCAACAAGGATTTACGATGCGGCGGAATTTGTTTGTATGCAGAAGCTTTGGTCTGGGTGCGCGTTGCTGCAAAACTCGATTTTCCCCGTGTACGCGATTCCCTCCCTTAGAAGGCGCCAAGGGTTTTTGCAGTTGTTCAGTCAGTTTAATAGCGCAGCTCCCGTTTCAATTGAGCGCTACCGCTTCATGAACGAATCTGCATAACTTAACTTCTCTCCTGAGATAGCACATATCATACCTTGTTGAGCTTATTTACCGGCTGAGTTGAGCCGAGAGAAGACGGCAGTGGAAAGAAAACAATACGAGGATGCCGCAGCGTTAGGGTTTTAAAAGAAGGCGGCAACCGCATTCCCATTTTTACATTATCTTCGGCAGCAGGGCAAACAATAGAATGAAAGTTGTGACAAAAGCACTTGTTCTTGAAGCAAACTATCAAAATTCTGCATGTATGAGAATATGCGTGTACATTAGCTAGTCATAGTCGAAAGGCGCAAGAGGAATATACACCTTCTAACATTATTATTACTGCACTTACAATGTGAATATAAGGGTGAGCTATCGTAGATAATCCGGACGAGTCGCTGCGCTGCAATAGAATTAGTGAGTGAGTGAATCGTCGTAGCGCAGCGTCTACCGGTTTATAAGCGTCGTTCAAGTGTACAAGGGAAATAAGTTGAGGTGGAGCGTGTAAGGAATCCAATGAGGCAGACAAAAGAGAAATAGCGTAACGTATCTATATCTCCCTTCCTCTCTTCCCAGATTTCTATCATCACAATGCTTGACCTGCGTCACACCTCCGCCTCACTCTTGAAACGCTTTTCTTCTGTCCTACTTCCCCGCTACCAGTTAGCGAAATCATGTTATCCCTCTCTTCTGTCAACAAATGCCCATGTATAGACAAACTCATTACTGTTCGAGATCAGTCCGAGAATTTTGATAAGCACTCATACGACGATCCTATCCCTTGCCCTATACTTGAGCTGTCCCTCCAAAAAGGCCCATGGATGCACAAGGAGATGGACGAAAGGATGAGGGGTGAATAAGGAAATGAAAATTAAACTATGCTCGCACAAGATCAGAGAAACGTAGTAGTCAGTGTGTAGGTTTGCCAAAAAATAATTCAAGAAAGTTTCTGGGATGCATTATCCCGTAGAAAGAATGCGCAAATTACGGACAAGATTCCATTAACTTCTTGAGGCCAAAGGCGGATTTATAACTCGAATCATTAGTTATTACATTAAATCTAACTCTAAATGGGGGTTACCTTGAAGGTAGGGATGGCAGAAACTTTCAAATAATCAAAATATTTCCCAGCACACACACACTTATCTGTCGCAATCATAATAAATCTTCGTGGAGACAAAATCACAAGAATATCAACCTTCTCTCAGCCACCATCAAACTGTTAAATTGCTACTACTTGAATTTGACTAAATAATGACCTTTTAAAATTCCTACAACAACCTGCTCACTTGTTACACAGCTTGTCCTCCTCGTACTTAACTGTGTTGACTGTCAAAGTAGGTGTGTCATCCTCGGTGGAGCTTCTTGGTCCTAGCTACTCAATGAGGCGCTAGAAATGAATCAAAATTCTGGATTAATTTTTCTCGAGTTTGAAAGTTCGTCCTTTACTTCAAATCATGTATCCGGTAGCAAGGGGAAATGAGCACAAATCATTATTATCCTCCAAGACTTGAATTGGAATACCAACTAACTGTAGCTTATAGAGAATAAGAGTAGGGAACATGTTTTTGTCAACTATAAAATATTTAAACTAGTAGTTAAATTAAATCTTACGACTCTCCCAAACTCAGAATATAAGGAGCAGCCAGTGGTTCCTTCAAGTCCCTAATAACTTTCCATTACACACGCTTCCAATGACTGCTTATAGTAAAAGCAATAATAAGCTTCCCCAACTATGTCTTGTCAACGAAAAAGCTTATTGCTTTTCACCCATAGCCACAGCAGTCTCGTTTAAATTGTCAAGTGCATTTTCAAAGGACGAGCTTGACGGTCATGGGAAAATCCAGGTTATCATCATCTCCTTCCTTGCCGTTCTCTCGTTTTTACTTGCTCTTTCGTCTTGTCCCTGTCAAGAAGAAGCGGCCTAAGAATGATTAATGTCATTCTTGATCACATCTCGTTATTTTGCCGTATTCTCCCTAATCTTGCTCATTCTTTAACGCTCTTTGTTTGAAAGGCAGAGGATGTTTCCCTTGCAAACTTTTTAACAATTCTATGTGCACAACCTCCATGCAAATGATTATCAACGGCAAGGGTTGACAAGAAAAACGATACTTTTAACTGTAACATGAAAAACATCAAGTGACATGTCTGAGTCATATGGAAACAATTTTACGGGATAACAGCTTGATCATTAGTATAGTGCCTACTTAGCTGGGTTTGAGACATTGTTCTCTCAAGTTTTTTTTAAAGAAGAGTAATCTGTAGCTTGTTCGCAACCATTCTCAACAGAGGAGCGTTCAAAGAAGGGGTGTCAATGACTAAATCACGTTAAGAGACATGTTTAAAATTGTTAAACATGTCGAAAAGTCCTTTGTAGATAGGTTCAAGTGCAACAATAGCAAGAGGTTGCTATAGAAACAATGGAAATACTAAGGCTTATCCCTTACTATTGGCGACAGAATTGCAAAACAGCAAAGGCGAGCCTTGTACCTCCCTTGCCTGTACACACATAAGTTAAATGGCCTCCCTCCTTAAATCACATTATGAGCCTATAACATAACTGAATCACGCTGAGGACTCCAAGGCTATTTTGACGAATAAGTTTTACTTTGCTCCCTTTTAACTAAGCAGCTCCTGTTTCAAGTCCTCTTGGATTGAAGAACGGAAGTAAAATTTATCGCAAACGCTATGAATCATGTGACAGTATTAAAATCAAGCTGAGCAGAGCTTGGGGTTTACCCCACACACACACTTGTGACATGGTGTTGGGAACGAGAATTGAGAAGAGAATTTTACGTCATTTCATTCTCAGAACTTATTACACCCCCGCACCCTTTGCGTTGCGTTATAGTGTCATAGTATGATGGGCTGTAAAGAAAATGGGAAAAATGAACAATGACCTTGCTCCAAGTCTCAAGACTAGTGGCTGTGACGCTTGAAAATTTGCCAACATCAAATTTGACATATTCAATAACTCGCTGCAACTGTGAGCATGCAAGGAGGAGGGTTGTTTTACAGAGGCTTAACTACAACCAAGCTCAGTTAACTAACTACATTTTAGCATTCTACTGTACCTTATACTGATAGGAGCTTATGTTTAGTTAGCTGACAAGAAATGGTCTTGAGACGGAGAGGTTTTTGCATTCAACAAGAGCCCACAGACGTGTGGGTTTGAGGAGAAAATGAGGTTTTGCGTGGGATGTTCGTTGGGAATAATACAGAGGATTGACTTGGAAATCAGTGAGGTGTGTGTTGTGCAATTACTGCTTATAGAATGAAGGATTTGAGGAAAAAACTCATTGTACATACGTGTGGGAGCGACAAGTGCATTCTTTTGAGTGTGAGTCAAGTTGAGATTGGTGGTGGTGAGAATGTGTGACGTAGGTGGTAAGAGGTTTCTGAATTACAACATAGCGTACATTGATTCTAACTGCACATAATAAAGCACACCTGTCCTTAGACGTTCGTCCAGGTGAGCTGGTGAGCATGCATGGAAGCCAGCTTTCTTGAGCTGCAATGAACATGTGGGATTCATATGCGTTTACAGTTGTTACTCTGTTAGATACATCCATCGGATTATTTATTATGCAACGTTGACAGGGATTGTTTGATTTAGCGAATCTCTTTTATATATAAACTAATTTAATCGCTCGTAAGATCAGTTTGGCAGAGAGGCTACACTCTTCTTCTTTGACATACTCCTTCTCTCCTCTACCTGTATCATTCAGAGCAATCTGGTAGAGCAATAATACATGCCCCTGCCCCTCCTTCCATCAGTCTAGGGATCTCCTTCACTTGGACTTGATAATGAAATGGGAAACCGCTTGGATGCTTCCATGTGATTCGACTCATTTCGTTTTCTTTCCCTACCTCATCTTTGATCATTTTAATGAATTTGAATTTATTGAAAGGGAGAGGAAGGATCTCTGTTAGTTATTGCAATTCCTGTAATGTTTAAAGCTAAAGGAAGGAGGGGAAATGGGATTGATTTATTTGCCATTTAACAACATGGATATGGATTGTAAATTTACATAGGAGAAGAGGAAAAACATGGCAACGGGGAGGATCTTGTGTCTCAGAAGGTGGGGATTCTGTTTGTATATATGTAATAGCCATGTATGATGAAAGAAATTAGTATCTCTGATCTTTGGTGTGGTGGTGCAGAACCGGTTCTGGTGAATTCAAAAGAAACTGCATGTACTCCATATTAAAATATGCAAGGAAACTGTTCTGCTCAGACGTTCTACGATTGTCCAACCAAACCGAAAATGTGCTGGTTCTCAGATACTTTCTGATTGCAATATTTTTGCAATCTTTAAATTATTATTCGCGAGGGGAGGGCCGGAGGATGGTGGTAAAACCTCCGCAAAGGTTAGTGGACGTTGCACTTTTCTAAAATTTTGTGGTAAAAGTGGGCGAAATTTTGAGGAAACTATAAAAAATGCCTGCCAAATAATAATGTTTTCGCAGATAATGATTTCGGTTTTAGGTAAGCTTTACTCCTTTCTCCCCTCCTCTGTTTGTTTCTCCTCCTCGAAATTGCAGTTTGTGCTTAAACTTAGCTGCGAATAGGTTGCTAAAATAGCAATGAATTTTGTACCGGGAATCGCCTGGATTTATGGGTGGTCAAAAGTCCTATATTTAAGGATGGAATCCTACCTACACAGTTGTTCAACTAGTAACTTATAGCCTTTGATACATATTTTATAAAAATGATCTCCTCATAGTTTATATTCTTGTCTCATCCTCCAACCCTCCTTCGCAAACTGCTGAGAACGGAGCTAGTTAATAATATAGAATAATTCCTCGTCTGCCTGCATAGATCTAGGTCTTTCTTGAGCCAAAACTCTTGACTCTTTCAAACTGATTATATCTGCATTTATTAACCCTGGTGAAAAGAAATAGCTCATTATTACTGGTGTAATGACGAACCGTGGGTAACCCCTCTTACCACATTTTACTCATTTCTGAGTAACGTAACTGAAGAGGAGAAGGGAAAGGCAATTATATACGTAACTGGTTATAATATATAACGTAATGGTCTATTATTACTATTCTATATTATGTCTAAACATTAATTATTAATAAGGCAATCCGAAACGTGGATGAAGTTTAAGACGTTCTGAGTAAAAACCATAATTTAATCGTAAAAACCATAATTTAATCGTAAAAATCTAGCGTCAAATCAAATAATTTAGCATTGTTATGCCAAATGCATTTCCTAAATTAAATGACCATAAATATGGGAACATTCGTGCAGAATTATACATCGGATGATGAAGTGAATTTGCCAAAATATTTTCATTGTCCAGAGTTTTCTGTATACAAACTCCAAACTCCGGTACTGACTGTATTTAGAGCCATGTATCATTTCTCATCGCAATCTGGCCATCTGACATGTAGAAGTGGGCGATTCGGAACTGTGTAGGCAGGCGCGGGTTAAGAGTTGAGTAGATCTCTGTTTAGATAAATCCAGTGACACCGTATTAATGCGTATTTGTGTGAGAGGGATTGCATTTAAATTATGATATTTTATTATGATAACTTTATCAAATCTTTAACAAAAATCCTTTCCGGATCGACAATTTCCACCCCGCGGATCTCATCTCTAATTCAGCTCATGTTTGTTTTGTCCTAATGTGATAATGCGAATAATGGAATAAGGAGCGATAGAACTCTTGCATATTTATATTTTGACTTTTGTTGCGAATTTTTTTACGGTTTGCGCTTATACTGCGCATGTAATGCAGTGAATAGTAAAATTGGCGAATTTTCGGGATTCGCGAATCCTTGTATGTGTCCAAGCCTGAAAATTTGCAAATATCCTGGAAAACCGCTGATAGCCTGGATACACCAGACCAGACCCGTGTAGGGACAGGAAAAGTGCAAGTGGAAGGATGGCAGAGATGTGGCAAAAACTTGGCAACGTTTTCAATGGCAGTATTTAAATTTTTGCACAAAAAGCAAGATAGAGCAGACGAGGTAAAGAAAAGCTGACAAGGATTATGAAGGGGTGGATGGTTGATTGACTATGGAGTTTACACGAAGTTGGCTGGGATTACAAACTGAATTCCGCCTTAAAACTGACATACGCTTGAATTGATCCGTACAAAAAAGTAGAAGCGGCTTGAAAAAGAAACAAGGATTATTCCTACGCCTGAATTGATAAGAATGACTAAGAGAATAAGGTGAGACAGGGGAGATTATAAGAAGTATAGGTAAAAAGAAATTAATGCTACACTACAGCCCATCATTTCATGATGAGAACTTGACGTGGAGCTGCAAAGCTTGTTGTCTCCCTGTCTACGGGGATATTGTTTGTAACAAAAGGGTGTGTACTCTATTTTGGCTTTTGTTCTCTTTTGAAATTGTAATTTTGTGCATCAAATGCAAAATAGGCCATGAAGTACGGTAGAAGGAGGGGGAAGGAGGCTAAAAGCCTTCATTCCTTTCCCAAACCTCCGTACAGAAAATATTTCACCAAGGATAAATGCAGATCAAGATTTTAAATTTCAGCAAGCTGCCAGGCGTTATGGGTCTATATTTCTAAATTAAGAATGAATGCATCCATAGTTACGGTGGTATGGTATGGAGGAAGCAACATTGAAAATAGCATCCCTAATCCCGAAGGACATAACGTGAAAAGATTCATCATTATCATCTTTGTACAAAAAGACTGGGAGAACTAGTACGCTAAAAAGAATTAAATCATCACCATCTCATCCATCTTCTTGTACTTGACGGAGATTGAGATTGAATCAAAATAATTTGACAATGTTCTCTTGCGTTATTCATTGTAAATTAAAAATTCAAGCGTGGAATTACTGCCATAGAAATGGGATAAAATTTATTTACATAAATTAATTGTGCTTATTTTTGGTGAATCCTTTGCAAAAATTGTACAGTCATGCCCATTGGAAAAAGAGCGAGATGAAGAGCAAGCATGTGGCATGTGTGTGTATATGTAATGAAATCCTCTTATAAACCACATGATATTAATTTGTTTACTTTTGTTATACAGATTTATGCTCAAAAGAAGACTGCACCAGGTTTAAAAACAGAAGTATTTTTTCTGAATTTGGAAGATGGGTATTTCGGTTGTCAAGTCAATGAGTCTGTAGATGTATTACAATTATTTGAACTATCAAAATTATGCGATGGATCACCCCAATGTTTTATGGGATCCGATGAAAACTACAGAGAACTGAAATGCACTGGTAAGCTGGGTTTTCCATGTTCTATTAACATTACATAACTGGACTCACCATAAAATATAAAAAAAGTGAAGGAGGCCGGGTTAAGAACCATTCCGACGTAGCTAGAATTTAAGCTAATTGCAGAAATGCCTCAGATCAGGCTGTATGCAACTCTGTACAGTCTGCCGTCGCATTAGAGAAGCGGCACTCTAATGCGGAGTTTGCAAATTAGATTCAGGACCAACCCGCTCTTGGCCACTTTCTATATTATGCAAACTACCCAGTGCTATCTACCCCGTACCGGCTGAGTCTTTTTCCCCTTAAGTATTTCAACCTAAGCACAACTTCAGCACCCACAGAGCCAAGTAGATAGATACAGAAAGAGGTCGATTGTCAGCACTGATTCTTCACTAGGAATTAAGGTTGACTTCCCGGTATGGATCACCCATCCAAGTTCACAGTGAGTCAACAAAGCTGAACTTCACCTGCAAACCGAATCGGCAACTACCACACCACAGGGTCTCCCCCCATCATAAAATATACTTCACAAGTAGATGAAGAGTTGTATAGTATAAACTCGAGAGGCAGAAAAACAGTTAGGGAACAATGTTTTTATGTAATTTTCACGAGGGAAGTCGGGAAGCCTCACACGACGTTTTTAAACATTTACAAAGTGAAGGAAATATGCGATAGTTCTCAAGAAAATTGCTATTTTTGTAACAAGTTTTATGGGGTTGGGAAGGGAATTGAGCCTAGATTAATTATTTAATCAAATCTGCGGATCATTCAGGCCAAGGCCTTTAAAGTTGGGTTGGTAATTTAATAAGGATTGCTTAGGAACCTTGTGTGAATTTCCTGTGTGAGCACAAGCATTAACTGCTTATCTCCGCGCCCCTTAAATTTTTCGACCATTCTTTCTGTAAGCAGTTTATAAAGTTAAGTGCACACAAGGGTTTGTTAGGGTTAATCAGAAGCTTTAAATAAGAATCTTAGAATAGCAATCCTTAGAGAAGATATGGTAGGCTGGTAGGCATCGATGCAGAAATTGCAAGTTACTGGCTATTTTACAGCACTACAGCTATAGGTAAAGGGAATTTAGCAAGAACGTCGTAGAGAGGAATAGCCAGGCTCACAATGTGAGTAACCTGTACGAAGGCGCTTTTGAACATGATAATTTAATGCCCACGTTAACTCAGTTTAGTGATCATTCAAAATTGTACGTCTTTTAAGTGCAAGAATAAGTTTTGCGCTTCAAGGGATGCATTAAGGATTAACTTATTGACAAAGATAAGAGGGTAGGGATAGATGGGAGGGATAGATAGCTGGATTTGCGTGGATTTGTGTGTGTGGGATAAATCCGGAACGTCTATACGCTTTTGTAAGGGACTGCCCTTCCAAACTGCATGAAAGCGTGGAGACAGGGAAGAGGACGAGACGCTTCTTGTTGAGCTGTCATACCAAAAGCGTCAAAAGAATATCAGTGCATTATGCCTTATTAAAAATAATTTAGCCAAATTATACAGTAGTTTATTATAGTATTCAAACAAGACTCTGCCTCCTCCTCACCGTAATGATTTATGATTCACTCCAACATAGTCCGACCGACCGACTTAAAAGGAGAGTGTTTCGAGTGGCTCTTTTAGAATTTTATAACGTTTGTCTCCATTTATATCTGAAGAGATGTTGTGTATTTATCCCATTCGGCTCTTCTTCTTTTACTTTAAGCCTCGTTAGTGACTCTTGTATAAGCTAGCGTAAAGGGGATAGAGCACGCTAAGTGAGTTACGAGACGTGTAGATTTAACGAGTCTGCAGAATTTAGCACCTTCCTTCTTCAAGTCCCTCCCAGCCATCTCCATTAGCAGATGGGTTTAATGCTCGTGAAAATTACGTAAACTCGCTGTCGTTCACACCGTTAAGGGCGTTATTCTACGGTCATTCATCAGACAGACCTGCGGTTAGGACTCGGGCTTGTGTACAAGGCGGAAATATACTATGGTTTTCTAGAAGCTTTAAGAGTCTAAAGCAAACTCCATGCAGTAAGAAAGAGTAGCGCAGTTTGAGAGGGGAAAATACCTCAAAGTTCATAAGCACTTCAATTTTTAAATGATGATGCGAACACGCACGATCGTAGGCTATAAAAATCAAACTCTTTCCGTATTTACGATAAAAAATCAAAGAGGAAGAGCAGTGAAAGCTGAAGAAGAGAAGATTTCAAAGATTTTTGAGCTCTATAGTGAATTATTGTATGAAGACACTAGGGGGAACGTAAGAGAATGTATTTCCGATAGGGACGCCGAGCGAGATAAGCAAGTTTCGAAGCGGGCGGATACATAAAATGAAAAATAATACCAAATGTCAGTTGTTATTGTTCTTGGGTTTATATTATCGTGTTTTTTTGGGATTTTGTGTACTGAATACAGGAATGCGAATGCGTAATGTGGGGACTAATGAATTTTTATGCTTTCTCCTCAATTCATAGATAACTGCGAAGCAGCAACGGGGAAAAAGTGTCAAAATGGTGCTTGCCTCGATTCCCAATGCCATTGTAATGATGGGTTCGGCGGGAAAGGTTGTGAAATGCCCGATGAGAATGAATGCAAATTCAGACCTTGTGATGTCTTTGCTCATTGCACGAACACGATGGGCAGCTTCTTTTGCAGTTGTTTTCCGGGATATGAAGGGGATGGATTCGGTTGTAAAGGTAAGAAATAATGATTTTGATAATTTCGGCCCGGGTAGTTTTGTAGAAGCTTGGGTGTATACTGGTCGGTGGGCTTTTTTAGTTTGGCAATTACACTTTGCTTTGGCAATTGTAGATGTCGTAGTATGTAGTAGTACACGTCAATTAGGAGCATATTTCACTTTCGTATCTAACGGATACACACGCACTAACATGCATTAGCATGTATTATTTGCATACTTTTTGCACATTAGGTGTGTCTAATCTATTAGTTAAAGTTTGCAATTTTTTCATTGCTGCACCCCATGCTCATACCAAATACCAGGAGGGGCAAAACAGGAGGAAAAACAATCAAACTATTACAACTACAAACTTCAGATATCTTTTTACTCACTCTTTCTTGTACTGAATTGTGAATTGCATCATTTAATTGATCACGACACGAAGTACGTAGGAATAAATACAATCCGTTATCTTGCCATCTTCATATTCTAGCTCTGATAGTGTTCGACGATGCGGCGGGAGATGGTCACGTAATTGAATTCTCAACAATCTTAGTCCCTTCTCCTCTCGTCTCACTCAATTTACCTGCTAATTACTAGGGGGGGGGGTGAAAATATCAGTTGAAGTAAGATGACAAAGTATTGTTAGCCAAGGAACAACGAGGGGTGCTTCACGCAGGTCATATGCATAATACGCTTGTTAGAAGGCTTGGCCAAATTCGACCTTGGTCAGCCAGGATTGGTGATCAGAAGAGCTGAATTTGGATTGTAAATTATAAAAAACGTTTCTCTTGCTTACTCTCATGATAAATAGTCGTCACCACTACCTCCGTCCATAGTCAGTCAATCTATGGACTTGACAAGAATTTATTTTTCAATCCTCCTTCCCAATGTTTCGCGTACGTGCCAACTCTTTAGCGTCTGGGTCCTCAAGCGATTTGTCCTCCCTTGTACCAGCAACTTAAAGAAATTACCCTACGCTAAACTAGTTTAAAGATAAGCGTAATTAAATCCTGTGCCGTATGAACTCTTTAAGTATCCCCTCGAACTTTTTCCACTGTCTAAACAGCAATTCCAATCCCTATTTTCTTTCATCTTTTCAATCAAATTAACTCTTTCAACTGTCATTACAGTTGGAGGCTCTACGCGCTTATCAAACTGATTAAGGAGACGCTTGCTGACACCCAAAACTGGCCGAAACTGATAATCCAAAATTATTTCTCAAAGAGTTTTGGGCGTCACCTTCCCTACGTCAGTAATTCGTTCAATCCAGACTGTTTTCATAATATTGCTACAACGTTCTCCTACATGTTCAGCTGCGCGAATCCTACACTCGTATCACCTACGGTTCCTGAATCCGTGAAAAACATTTTGCGATTACATCAGAAATAGGTGTTTTTGAGGACGCTTGAAAATTTATGTGTGTACCTCCCCTGTAATTCACGGGTGATACATTTCTACCCTGCCCATAAACATATCCAAAGCTGGGCGTATAAATTGATAGATTTAACTACGTAATTCGAAGGTCGAATAATAGATTTTTTTGCAAATCTACAACGGGATTTTCACCTTCCGGGATTCACACACAAGGAAGCAACTGGACACAGTTGTAGCCTGCTAAAGAGCATCACCCTCTTAATACTTTTGAATATGGTGACAGCGGTTCTTTGAATTCGCTATGGTTTGTTATGGTGACATGTTGATAAAGCCGTGTAAAATTTCCTAGGAGGATACGCACTCTATTCTCAAGCTTGGATTAAGAATGGTGGCGCATCTCAGCCTCCTCATGGTTTCTCACACTTAGAAAATATGCATGTGATAAATATTCTTCAGATAACAACACTACCGTGTTTCCGTCATTAGTATCTTCATACAGCAGATATGATGGAGGGAATATTGCAAAAGGTCGACAATGGACAGAGTGAGGAGGCTGCTAGAAAGAATTGTTTGAACTTTTGAGGAAAGTTTTTACTCTAGTAATTTAGTTCCCAGTATATACATTTTGCAAATTGTGAGTCTCTTCTCAGTTGGGAATACAAAAGTGGGGAAGAAAGGGGGTGAAGGGTGTAATGCGTGTGAGAAAACAAGATACGGTACGAATATATATTGTTCATTCTTGGAAATTTATTTATGAAAAAACCGTTATTTTTTCGCTACGTGAAAGCAAAGCCACAAGAAACAGCGAAAAAGCTATATATTGCATAGAATGTGTCAAGCAGTAAGAAGGGGATGTCATTTCCTATCGCTAATATTTCTCTCACAAACATAAGTCACCCGATTTGAGCGCCATTTATTGTCATGCTGCTGCTACGACGCTACGAGGAAGTGAGTAAAATGAAATTGAAACTCGTATTGTCTTCATAGATTTAGGACTTGCCCGTATCGAATCGGATATATGCCAATGTCCGGATTTGTTCACGTGCTTCCGTTTACGCATATTTTCCTACAGTATGTACAGATGATCGGTTTAAAAAAACCCAAAATTGGTGTCACATGCTACAACGATTTTCAAGATTCTTGAACTTGTTGTTACTCTAGGGCTTTTTGGCGTTCCAATAAAAAGTGATTGAAGGGTTGAGCTCTAAGCTGATTGAATAACCCGTGGTTTTAAAGGTAATAGGAAGCTGAAGAAGAAAATTTGAAATGAATGAGCCCCAAGCTCCAAGTGGTTGGATGATGGAAACTCGGGTGCTTTTAATGGAAGCTTGAATTTTTCTGAATTTGTCCCTTGAACAGCCAGAAGAGAGGAAAAAAGATAGAGAGACAAAGAGAGGAAAAGTAAAAGAGTAATGAAATTCAGGGAAGATTAAGAAGTTAACCTTTAGGCGGTAATGACATGAGACAATATAATTATACGACAATGGTAGGTATCTAACAGCAAGAGTTTGAGGAAGACAAGGCAAAGGTTGAGTAGGGGTTTTAGCGCAATAACCCTAGCTGGTATCTACATAACTGAACGTGTGTGTGTGTGTGGGTGAATGAAAGAGAGACGAAGAAGATGAGAATGAAGGGAAAGAAGATGATAGCCAAGTAGAGCAAGGAAGAAATACATGAAAGTAATAGATACTTCACCTGAGTACTTTAGCCGTACGTTATGTGACAAAGACTTAATGTTACAAGTTTCGAGGTGCGAAGATGCTGGTTGCAGATCAGATTTGAGCGAAATTATGTAAGAATAGGATGGGAAAAAAGCGGGTGTCGTAGGCGTTTCATTCTACTAAGACTTGAACAAGAATTGAGAGGAATACATTGTAAGAGTCGGAAAATCAAGAGCGTATGCGTTCCAGCTACAAGCAATACTATTATACACTTTCCCTCAAAGTCGTTACTTGCTTGCTTTAGGAGACGGAGAGCAATAAATTGTGTATTTATGATGTAAAATGGGATGATTAAGGGTTGGATTAAAGAGAGGCTTTGATCAAGGCTTGACGAGGGGGTTGATTATTGGTGTAGTTTGGCAAGGAACTGTAACATGTGCTTGTACAGCTTACTACATTTACTTGGGGCTGATGGCTTGAGGAAGGAAGGAAAGACGTAGTTACTTAAAAGGTGTACATATTAAAAAGATTGTTGTAAAAGAAGAGGGTGAACGAACGGGGGAATGTATAGGAAGAAGATGGGGGATGTGGCCGCCGTGTTCGGTTGAGGATTGAGGGGGGATGAGATGATTTGCAAGAATGTTACAAAAGTTTTGATGACGGACGAGAAAAGAGACAGACAGGAGTCGGCTACTGCATACACAGATTTGCCAAGGTAGTAGCAAAATTAAAAGCTACTACTATAGTTCTTCAGCCCGGCTCCCAGATGAGCAGCATTCATTAGAGATTTAAGCTCATTATTTTGCGATGATAGGAATGGGGGAGGGAATACAATGTTGTTGTGGTGGTTGGGCAAAAAAAGTTGGACTTCCGTGTGAGAAACCCCTGTGGGACGGATGGAGATTCTGGTTAATCCAATGGCATTCCCAGTAACTAAAACTGTATGTATATATACCTTTCCAAATACTCTCATTGCCACTCCACTCCAACTTCACATCACACACTGTAATTATATGCAGTTTTCAATTAATTTACTTGATCATGGCGAAGCCTCGCGGACAAGCCGGTTGAGTGCGGCTGATCTTGAATTTGTTAAGTTGTCACCTTAACTTAGTTGAGAAGGGGCAAAACATCAGTCCTTTCGCTATTCAATGTATGAATGCGCTCAAGTGAGTTTAATTACCCAAGTTTCAGAATAGTGTACCCAGGTTTACTTTAATACAGTAGCTTTCCTTGAATCCGTGTTTTATCCTCTCTCTAAACGTTAATCAGTTTGATTACACTAAACAAGAAAAGCTCTCTACCGCAGTTTGTCCTTACAGTTTTATAATTGAGAGAGGGGGGAGGTAAACTTGGACTTGAAGATGGTAGGTTAGTTTAGAGCAGAATTGCATAATGATGGGATTGTGAAGAGATTGTTGTGGTCATTCCTGATTCTTTATCGAGGACATTTAGTATAGGATTTTGGGAAATCTGAATACATAGAGGCATGTCCGCGTCTTTAGTTACTGCAGATTGATGGGGGAGAGTGAGAGGTGTGCGTATTAAAATTGCATCTTTATATCAACAATATATCTACGAAGGTAGTCTGAAGATGAATGAAACATGGAAGGAGAGTTAGTATTGTGTGGTAAGAATCGCAGTTTTAGAGAGGAGGGGGAGCCTCAAGTTGTTAGAAGGAAAAAAATCCCTTGGACGGACAATGGTTTAGGAGAAGCGGGGAACTAAACTAACGTGATGTGGATTATATTGTAATTTATTTGACGTTATATCCCATCAGTTCTGCACATTGTTCGCCCTGATGAATATTTGTGTGGGGAATTAGGCGGATTTGATTGAATTCTCTCATATAATAGAAGGCTTAGGAAGAAGAGGCGAGCTGTAAAAAGTGTTCAAAGGAAAAACAGTAATATTTTCACAAATTTCAAGAGGCTTTATCTTGCTTTAGCTTCCTTTGCATTGCTGCTGTCTGTCATATTTTTTGGACATTATTGGGAACGGGAACTGGGCATAAGTTCAAGGGCCCGCCGGAATTCAGTTCATCAGCTGTTTTGCGACCAACAAATGCACATATTGAAGAAATGCGGTAGCACAACGGAAGAAGAGGAATAGAAAATTGAATAAAAAGATTCAGCGAATCTTAGTAAGATTTAAGTTTTAAAATATAGAAAAAAGAAAAGAGGGTTTTACAGTCCTGAGAATTGAGTCACGCATCAACAGCCTTGGACCGCATCTTTCTGAGGAGAATTCTCTAGGAATGATTAAAATGGAGTAGAGGCGGGAAATGCTCGTTTCTTCCATAGGATATTCCTTCAGTATTTTGCCTCGCATATCTCTCATTCCCATCGGCGGCGGCGGGAATTGAGTCAATTGATGCGTAGCGAATTATAAAAAGATTGAAATTTCTCTCACCACCATGGGCTTTGAAAAATCTTCCGGATTCTTTTAAAGCGCAGCAACCTTCTCATTTCCCTTGTTGCAAGCTGCAACTCATTGCAAGCAACTTAAACTCAAATACAAAAGCCAGAGCCAAGCTTTGACGTGTCCACCAAGAAATTCAGCTTCTTGAGGATTTCTCCAAGTAATGAAGCGTTGGGCCTTGTAGCCTTTGAAAGGTGGAAACGGCGGATTTCCTTAGGTAATTGGACATTAACTGTATGAACCCCAGTGAGAAATGCATCTTAAAGGATTATACAACCATTTTCTCTAGTCTTTATAACTATCATCTTTAGCTTGTTTAACATTTGAAGGGTTGGGCGGAGGAGGAAGGATATGAAGCAAATACACGTAGGTTTGCTCATACTGTAACAAGCTCATCAATGGCAAAATCATCTTGAGGAAATATTCTATCGCCTCGTTAGGAATCATTACGTGAGTATCAAATTGATTTTATTGGATGTCGTTACGAGCCATTGCAGGCTATTAGTTTTAATGGCACTCAATTTCAGGGCTGTAATCGGCCATCAGTCTGGTAAGTTTAAGTTATGGCTTGCTAGCTGCTGGGCTGGAGGATGCAGTTCGACCTGTAAAAAACTGTCTCCTCTTGCACCTCTTCTACCGGCATAGAACGCAGAGTTGGATGCGTATCTGATGGATTTATGAATCCATTTATCATCATTTCCGCAAACCATTCCTTCTTGCCCATTGCACAGGCATAGAGCTGACTGAGCTAAATACGGTGGCCGAGTGAGAGCGGTCTCGGTTGGTCAGCTACAAAGCGCTGCTCAAGTATGACTAGACGCTGGGATTGTTGCCAACAATAGTGTCACAGTGTCCAAGTCCACTTAGTGAGGCAGCGGGTGTACAGTAGCTACAGTTTCATCCTGGTGTTAGGCAGGCAGGTGGCATTCTGAGCTGGCGTAGCCATGGGTAACCAAGCAGAAAGGATGCGTCCATTTCCGTTACTCGGTGATGACAATTCGGTGTGAAAAATCGGATAGCAGCTGAAAAGTTGTAGCACGTGATTCGTACCACGAGGTGGTCGTGCTGTTAGCCGAGCATTTGTGCTAAACATATGTTGTAGTAGTTCTTGTTACATGGATGGAATGAAAGATTACTGTAAGTAGTAAGACAGGATTTTGGCAGAGAACCACTCTCTGCTGCTGCTTCTTTTTTGAATGAATGAATATTCTCTGAATATTGTTGTTATTTTAAATGAACAAAGCTTGCCTAAATATGGAAGTTTTCAAGAAGATAGACATGGAAGCGCCACTACTGTAGAGGGATGATCGTATAAGGGATGATTTACAAAAGAGTAGCTATAGCGCAAGAGAAGGATTACTTTGAGAATCCGGTAGATCCGCAATCCACAGAACAGAGGGTAAAAGTGTGTTATTGATTGCCCAATTTCAACTGTCATTCAAATTTATGATGTAAGGGAAGCTTGTCTCACGACTCAATTTAAATGAAATATTTTCTTATCTGAAACAGCTCATACAACGTGATCTGTATCATGGACTAGAGTAGGTAGAGCTGTTCTCTGTTGTGACGGAACCCAACGAGCTTGCGGACAGTAGTTTGCCTACAATACGTTGCAAAGATGGAGATAACAGTAGAAGGAGGGGCGGTGTTCGGTAATATATCAGTGAGTCTTGGTGTGTTTCGTCATGAGGAGGATTTCGCTCTGATGAAAGTTTGTAATGAGGAGATCAATACAGAAGACAGAGCTTAAATAGATAAGAGGGCTGAAATAAGATTAAATGAATGGAAATGGTAACGGGGACTCTGACGTTTTAAAAAGCAAGTCAGTCATCAGAATTCAAAAGAGAGTTTATGCAAGTCTTGAGAAGATGACATGAATCAACAGGATTCCTTCAAGTATGTACAATTGTGAAGAGGGATTAGAATGGGAATAATGGGACAAGATTTGTGAGGGGCAAAGAGTGTGGGAAAATTTATTTAAGCTTGCCTCTAGAAGGAGGAAAGGTGTGAATTTAAATGATGTTACATGATTGATTGCACATAAAGAGCAATTAAAATAATATAAAATTCTAAATCCCATTCATATTACTCATGGGCAATTAGAGTCAGCGGGTTACAAAGGATTTGAAATGTTTGTTTGGTCGTTTAACTTTGTATGATGGAAAGAGTCCGGATGATGAATGTTTGTAATCCTTGCCATATAGCATACCTACCACGTTTTCGGCGGGCATTTTAATAAAGAGATGGCGCTAGGATCTCCCTAGTTTTCACTAGTACGTGCCGCGTTGGAAATGATTCTTGATTTACCCAAGCCTTGCTCACAGTTGTGCAAATGCGTAGCTCTAAACGTTTAAAAAATTTTGCAATTTTATTGCAGTTTCTTTTGTATTGTTTGAGGATTGACGGTTGAGAGCGTGAGAAGAAGTTAGTTTTTGATTCTCTATATAGGCTTATTCTTTGTTAGCTTGATTCTATGCGGCAATTTCATGATTAAGTGGATTATAGTAAGCTAAGTAAGGGAAGGTTCAAGTTTGCATGTATTAGAAACGGACTGCAAAGTACGCGACGAGGTTGGTGACTTTTGGATGAATGAATTTTTTTCAAAGATGACAAGAATACACAAAATTAGTAAAAAAATCTAGAAAACCCACTGTTTACCTAGCCGGTAAGCTTCTCTTTGAGCTTGGAGTAAATAAATTCATGGAAGGTGGGGTAAAGATAAGTTCCAAGATTTGGGTATCATATTCATGTCTTTCATGTGGAAGGTGGAGGGAGATAAGGAGAATCATTGTTGTAAATTCTTAATTGGGATTGGCTCCTTATCTTGATTTTGGAACACCCTTCTTGATTTCCTGCTGTGAAAACAATAGTCTACTTAAGGGCATTTCTGCAAAGTAAAAGTTCAATACCCAGGAGATTAGAAATATTAGAATGATTACGTAATTTGAATTAAAAATTTCGTTCATGGTCGATCCTTCAAAAGGAAAACTCATGCAAGAGTACTAGTGTCCAGGGAATTTTTGTAAAGTGTCCCGGCCTGGTAGTGTTCATAATAAGGTGAAAGAGAGGACAAAGGCTTTGGGACAGATGAGGTGGATAACATTAGGTGGACTCGGTTACGCAAGCGGTATCACATCCGCCTATTTTACAGTTGCTGGGAAAGTTCATGGGTTTACCACGAATCCGCAAATTATTCCCTCCATTCTCCCACAAATCCAACTTTTAATTCGCTATATAACTTAGCTCAAGTGTGAAGCCTCCTTGTGGAAACTAGATGATGCTCGACAAGAATATAGTATGCGGTAGCTCCGTGGTCTTCATACATGCCTATCTGTGCGCCACGGAAGTGTTTTTCTAAGTACAGCAATCCGCCAATTCATGTCTACAATTTACAATGGAATCCAAACCCGACCTCACACCACCTCCCCTGTCTCATCAAAGCCTTGTTTCCCTCAATCTTCTCCTTCACTTACTGGTTTTACGCTTTTGCCCATTCTCACAAAGCCCAGATTCTCTCGCTTTTTACAACCAATTCACAAATTAGGAATTCATCCCATATATTTCACCCGTTTCCGTTTCCTATTTCGCCTTTCAACTCCTTGTCTTATTACGTCTTGTTTGCAAATACAAAGTGAATATCCGAGCTGCTTTTAATCGCTGTTATCTTTTTGCTGAAATAAGCGTGTTAAGAACTTGGTACAATGAGTTCATCCTCAATGTTGTTATTTGTTTCTCAAGTTTGAAAACTTGTCCGGCTTCCCGTGAAATTCCTGGGATAGGTTTAGGTTTAGATACGTGATGAGACAAGAGAGGAAGTCATAGGTTAGCATCAGCTTAGTTAGCAATGTGTAGCGGGATTTTCTTTCCAACTGGTGTACACGTTTTTGCTAAATGGAAAGAGACAGGGAGGAAAACAGGGGGCAGTGGAAGTGGCGGCAAGGTACGCAGAGGATATTAATCGTTAACAGCTACAGGCGCTTCCAGCCAGCACGCTGCACCTTGTAGCGCCAAAGACGTTTGACTAATGGCTGGCTAGTCTGGATTGCAGATTTTTTACTAATTTAGACATTCTCCTCTTGTAAGCCTAGATAGAAGCCCGGCCAGTCTGTCGGTTCGCCTTCTGAATATGACGTGCCTTCCTAAATCCTCTGGCACTCAAAGGCCAAAAGAGTGTAAGAAAGGTGTGGAGGAGCTTGGACTTGGAGTGAATAATTTGTCTTGTGTAACTTAATTGCTACCGATAGGCGTTTAAGAGTGGCGAGGAGGGCTGGAGACAGGACGATAAGTCATTTGTTTGGACCTTAGGGCAGGAGAGGGTATTAAAAAAATTGTGATGAATTATTACGAGCCAACGAGCCAATATCCGCATGTGTGACAGGCTGATTGAAGGATGGGTTAAATAATAAGTGACGGAGAGGAGGAGAAGAATCGGTGATTTACATTGAGTGAGACGTGTCCCTCCATCCGGCTGCATGATATTTAATCTGTCCGTTCACCGCCGCCACATCAAGTTTCCGGAAGTAAACAAATGCGTCTCCTGAACTTGGAGTGCGTAATGTGAAAAGAATGAGGATTGCTTCCATGGTTTACGGATTGTGTGCAAGTGGATGGACATGATGTAAGGATTTGCATTGGTCATTTGAACTAGGAAATGAGCTTAGAGATTTAATTTTTCTAAAGAATGTACTACACTCTGTGGAGGATGAAAGGGGGAAGAGACGAGGATCAGTTAGGCTTGAGTAATGATGAAAGGATGACTAGAGGATTGTAAATATTCCCAGCAGCGTCAGCAGCGTCAGTGAAGCAGCGTCTTGGCCTGAGAAGAAGAGCGCAAGACCTAATCCCATTCCCGTTTTCCCACTGGGATTTAAAGCGAAGACGGAGGATGAATAGGGAAGAAAGTGAAGAGAATGGAAGAGCGGGATTAAGTTAACGTTTCGCGGGCTGGCTAGTGGATGAGGACGACAAGACGTGAAAATTGAACAAAACATAATCAAGAAGAGCCACCAAAATAAAACAAGGTGATATGGGGGGGGGAAGCAAAGAGAATGAGAATACGAATCCAGTGAAGCCGGCAAAGCGTCAAACCAGAATAAGATTCTGCAAAAGATGAACCCACCCAGATAAGAAGGAGGGTGCAAGGAGAGAGGGAGGGGAATGAGGCTGTATAGTAAATCAATCCTAGGAAAAAAACCCATTATCCATCCAAAGCTTTTACGCCTCACTTACTTTTGAATGTAATTCGAGCATGGAATTAAGCCAATGTTCTCTATTGGATATTGGATCTTGTTGCTCTAATCTGAGATCTTTTGGGCTTGAATCTTTTCTTACCGGCCCTACTGAGATAGGATTCGCGAATTATATTCATCCGCATTTATAATCAGCACGCCAGATCCATAGTAAAGCTTTAACCCCGCCATCCATCCTTTACCCAGATAATTCTTGGAAAAGATGATGAGAAAATATGGGGAAATAAATGATCAGAAACAAGATCAAAGCGGGCATCAGTTTTGTATTTTTTATCCTCTCATTTTGAGGTGATCTTGAATATGACGTTGATGGAAAAGTCCGGCGCAAGTGTAAGCGTCCTTCGAACTGTTTATCATTTGGAATCGTTAGTGGGGAAAGAGGAGGGGGATGAGAGGAGGAGAAGAGAGAAGAAGGTGTGTGTAGGGGTGAATCTTGAAGAGCTGTAGCGAGAGTGTATAATTTTGTATAGCTTTTGCTTTTACTCCAAGCAAGCAAGCATGGATCTTTGGAGAATCCAACGTCTTTGGCCATAAGCCTCTTTTTCGCAACTTGTTGCGGTCTTGCATGGCTCACTCTAGCGCATTCACCTTTTTCGGTCGTTACTCCTCATCTCTGCATCTGCAAGCCTCAACAACATATGCTCTCCGGCCGGAGATTACAGGTAGATGATGATGGAGAAGAGTGAAGTCTGTTCTGGGTTGAAACTGGGAATGATTCTATACCACACTTGCTCACCCTTTCAATCTTAACAATGAAGGAGTGCTCCTGATTTTTACACAAACATCATCTCCTCTCCTCAACCCTTTCTCCATCCACCACCTTCCATATCTTCCCTCTTCTGGAGGAAGAGCTGGAGGAGCGGGGGTAGCTGGCTCTTAACATGATGTAAATGTATGCATTTTCTGTGTAAGCTTCGTGTAAATCCTTGTCGGACAAGGATTTTTTTCACCTTTTACCTTTTTCATCCAATCTTTTACCGTCCCCGCATTCCATTACATCATCTTCTCAGCCTGAATCCAATTTAGAAGGCCAGGCAAAAATTTTGAAGTGCAGGATTTTTCTAAAAGTTTTCATTCTCAGTTATTCTTAGGTGATTCTTAAAATTTTGTGATTTTTGCATTCATAGTTTATATATTGAAGCGCAATATTCATCTCTTAAAAGGGTTTTCTTTTTTAATTGTAAAGACAAAAAAGCCTTTGGAGGATTTCGATTAGGTACTTCCAGCTTGACTAACCAGGTAGGACCAGATTCAAGTTTAAAGAAAAGAAAGAAGGGCTAATTTTATAGTTTAGTTAATGCGGAATACACTCTCTGAAATTTAAGGATGGGATTCAGATGCATAATTACGATTAAAAATGTTACTCCAAGAGAGTAAAGTCATGCTTAATTTCCCTTTCAATTACAATCTTATCTCCAGAGTCTCCCTTCCCTGACTAATGAGTTTGAGGCTGGGGTTTTTAGCATTCATTTCGGATCGGTAATGAGAACTCGACGAATAAGATGGATGGGGAAGGAAGGGAGAGAAGAGTGTCTTCTGAGCTCCGTGGCCATTGTTAAAAGTAAATGGAATTGCTCCCGAAGACTCGTCGTCTCCCGTAGCGACTTTTCGTAGGGACTCAAAAGATTTTGCATAATCTTATCGCTTTATCCACGGGCTGTTAGCTGTTTCTATTTTACCCAGTAATTAAACGTGAGTTTCCTCCCGAATCCTTACCCATTATTCCTTTCTCTACATTTTCTTGCATAATCAATGAGATGAAGAAACGGGACTGGTTTTCCTTTGAATCCGTATCTTGAGGACCTCGTTGTAATTCTTCCCGTATCTTCTGTTTTCTGTTTCCTCGTAAATAGATTACTCATTAATGAAGGGAATTACCTGCGAGAGGAAAAGCGACGCTTGAATAGGATTCAAAGCACAGTTTTAGAGAAATTAAACCTTTGGTAAATCAGAGCATTGAATCAGCTTCATGTATTATTTCAGAAGCAATGGGTTGACAACACAAGACGGAATAAAAGTAACATATTCTCCTCAAGGGTTCAGGGATTTTTGCAAAGGTTTAACTTTGGATTCAGTTTCTTTGAAATCCATGTAATTCCTCTGAAATGGAAATCAGGGGCAAATGAAAAGTGTAGGTGGCGCTTCTGCAGTCGAGGCTGGCTGGAGTGTATTATAGGATGAGACGGGGGTGGAAGGAGGAAGTAATTTGAAAAATATATATATAGTTTTAATCATGTGTTAACTGATGATAAGAAGATTAGGAAGTAACTATACAGCGTTAGTGGATGAGGTATCGTGAGATTAGAACTGTACTTGAAGGACGGGGAGCCGGAGAGCCGGAGTGAAAGAATCATCATTCCGTTTCATTTTCAATCCACAGCTTGCAATCCATTCCAATTTACACACCTATCATCATCTCCTCAGGTGTTGCCGGAGCGGACAAGATGTGATTCACACTACAAGAGAATATGAGAATAAGAGGAGGAGAACCGTTCTGCCTGGCTTCCTCCTGCCAGCACTCAGCACCGTCATAATTACCTCTCCTCTGCCTGTGAACTTACCGGAATCACTCTTACTATTATTAGCAAAGGCTATCTCGTTATTTCGGCTAACCAAAGTGTCACGAGCGAAGGCAGAAGAACATGGAATACATGAGAAAGTTAAAATGCGTTTACGCAATTTAACAGCAACCCGCCCCGAGGAAAGCAGGTCCACTCAGGACTAACATGCATACAATAATATTCGCAAATATATGTAAAGGCAGGGTTAGCGATAGGAGGATGTGATTTGTGATATGATACTCATTTTCTCTGTCCTTCGCCCCCTCGAAAGTCCCGTTTTTGAAGAGGATTCCATCCGTGTTTCCCTGCACGGTTTTCTGTGGTTGCTGCTGCTGGCTTTAATTCTGTCTTGTGTGGTGATGTAGTGCGAAAGGGAATTGTCGGTTTCTTTGGAGACTTGTCAAAACCTCTTCTTACAGCTATTAGTCTGAGGAGGAGAGATGATGGAAAACTGCGGGTGGAGGAATTTTCACGATTTTCCAACGGAAGGAAAGGAGGAATTCCGCATCCTCTACCTGATCTGCCACAGTACGGGAAAAGAAGCGTAAAATCATTACATCAAATACGCCTTCCCTAACCTGTCTGTAACACCTGTTCTTCTTGCTCTTCTTCGTCTTCTATGCGTTTTGTGGCATATGGCTAGATGAATGTTATAGAGCATTAAGTGAGAGGGAAGAGGCGGAGGTGGTACAGATTAGGAGAAACGGTGAAGTAGCATGAAGACTTTATTTTATGTACGGAGGAAGAGTGAAATAGAGAAGAAATATGATGAAAACGTGCGGGAGATGATGATTGTAAGTGTGTGAAGTTGATGTCAGCGTGGATAGGGGGAAGAGTATTAAGATGGCTGGTGGATTTTGGCGGACAGGGCTAACGGCCATAGGGGACAGGGTTAGGGGATGATCAACTTCATTTTACACCCATGTGCTATCATCTCGCATTAAAAAACTTGTAATACTTGAGTGGTGAAGGAAGAGAAGAGAGGAGAAAGAGAAGTTTTAGTGGTGAAGGTGGTTGAATGAAGCTGGAAGAAGAACAAGTGATTTATTCAAAGAGATAGACGATGCAGAACAGTGGGTGAGTAGCCAAATTAAAAGCAAACTCTGTTATGATTCGATGGAACTGAAAGGAAGAAACGAAGAAAAAGACGAGGAGGGCGCAAAGGAAAGAAGCAACTACTAAAAGCGAATCTTC
Source organism: Sminthurides aquaticus (assembly GCA_906901655.1). NCBI lineage: Eukaryota > Metazoa > Arthropoda > Collembola > Symphypleona > Sminthurididae > Sminthurides > Sminthurides aquaticus. The sequence goes on from CAJQTT010000001.1 coordinate 5,674,156, forward strand.
CTATTTCCTTCACCTTCTTCTTCTTCCGACCATTTCAATCTACGCAAGGCTGACTCTTTCTACCCTCCCTTCCCGAAAAACATACTTAAGCCCTGTGATGATTACCAACTTTTTGCTATACCATAGTCAAAGGTTTTCGAACACTGGGAGCTTTATAAAGCAATCTCATTGAACATCTTGTACGGGATTATTCCATTCAGTCTACAAAGCAGACCTACAATCACGCTACACTCAAATAAGATTAAAAAAGCGTCAAAACTCCCACAAACGCACGTCTACCCACGGAGAACGGAAGCGGAAGAAGAGAATACTACGGCAGAGGGCGCTTTGGCGGATAGAATGTGGACAGTAGAATATCGCTTGAATCTTAATGCTAGGATTGATTCCCATTTAATCCGCTACTTCAACACGATACGTTTATATGCCTATTCCGTTAGAATCGTCATCAAGGAAACCCTTTCACTGGCTGGCATAACCAGCGCTTCCTCGGCTCATGAATCAAAAGATAACGGGAAAATACATTCCACTTCCTTTTCTACAACTTTACTTTCCTTTACTTCAAGTCTTGCTTGTGATTCCAAGGAGATTTTGTTTTCTTCTCCTTCCTTCCCAGCCTTAGCATCCATCCCATATTTTAGAGTCAGTTATGCATGCACGAATATTTTGCCCTTAAGGCACAAGTTAAACTTGTGTATTATGCCTTCCTCCTTATCCTGCAGCTATGACCGTAATAACTAGATTATGCAACGGAAGAAGAATAACTTGAGAATTCGCTCATCTCTCTTCATTTGTTATTGTGATTGGAAATAACTGCTTTTGTATTTTGAAATGAGCAATGGAGGCTGTAAAGCTGCAACCTTCAAAGATTCCGCACCCGTTTCTCATCCTGCTTCTGGATTTGAATTGATTTACTCCAATAATTTAGACACAATTTACATCCTCTGAAAGGGAACTGTAGAATTGCAGAAAATAAAGAGAACTCTGTGGTTAAAGGTGAGAGGAGATGGATGGTTTATGTTAGTTGGGGAGGAGACATTAGACAGGTTTTTGACAAGCTTGTTAGAAATCAATCGGTATTATCTTTAGAATCCCTTTGATTCGTGATGTTGTGGTGTTGTGTGTGTGGGGAGTGCGGTGTAATTTCTTTGGATGATTGCATATTGCAATTTGCACTCGAAGTTTCCTTGGCTTTGTCGTCCTCCTATTTTACCGAGCGGATCCCAGTGTCAGTGTCATTACATATGAGGTTATTACTACTTGATTTGATAACGGGCGGGCGGATGGGAGTGAGGAGGTTCATTCAGAGAAGGGGGTGAAAAAAAGTCTAGGTTTATCATTTCACGGAAGAGAATCGGAGGAGGAGGAGGAGGATGGCAAAAATCACGGACCGATGAGTTAACATGGTGTATTCGCACCTTTTGAAAAACGGGAAGAGGGGCGGGAAGGAGGGAAGACCTAGTGGGAAATATTGCATGATGCGTATCGTAAAATTTTAATTTAATGAAATATAGTTGGCAATGTCAGGAAATTTGATTGAAATTCTTCCCGAGTAGCAGTTTCTTGTGCAGGGAGAGAGAGAGCGGGAAAACAAAAAGAGTGCAATAGGGTTTATAAGTTTTCCAATTCTTCTGCTTCTGCTGACTGAGAAAACAAAGCCCGAAAAACCTTTCAAACCCATCGGCATCATCTTGAACTTCTTCCGTACAGAAACATACGGAAATCTAAATAATAATAATAATAATCGGAATAAAAACAAATATGATTTTTAATTGAGTTTACAAGTGAGCAAGTAGGCGGGGATTCCATGGATTCATTGACCAGAGACAATGTTAGTGCGAGCAGAGTATGGCGAAGGGGTGAAAGAAAGATTAAATGCTTCAATATTTTTCTCACTCGGGTGTGAAATGCAATAAAAACAATTATGTACAGTTATGCACATTTCTACCGTTGGAGGAATCGGAAACACATTTCTAAAGCTGCAACTGCACTGTACAAATGCGAAATCGGTTTGGATGCAAGAGGAAATACTGGAAAGCCCTGGAGCGTTTTTTTAACCTTAGGATAGTATGTGAAGGTGTGAAGTTGATGGCAGCATGCTGGCTTGACTTTTGCTTTGCCATTTCTACTTACGTAATTGGCACTTTAAAAAATTACTTTGAATTCATGGCATGCTCTCAACCAACTACGTTTTGAACTTAAATATATACCAGAGAGAGGAGTCAGTGGTTGATAAGGAATCCAATTTTGCACATAACATCATCATACTACCATCTGCCTTGATATGACGCTCCTGGCTAGCAAGTAAACAACTGGTAGTTGGGATTAAAGTAAATTAAAATTTTGACTTGTATAGCTTCTTCTATAGCTAGAGCACAGCAGTCACCGGCAGATGAGATGTAGAAGATTGGGAATCACCTTGATGATAGTTTGTGTAGAGGTGTTGGTTAGTGATTATGGATTGAGCGGGATCAGCCGCACGATTTTTGCCAGCTGGTGATCTTGGATTGCATTGGAAAAAGTGAGGACTGACTGAGCGGTATCTGGGAGCGTCCTGGCTGGCTGCGATTAAATTGTGTAAATTGAGCAAATATATGAGAAGAGTGTGACAAAGTACGCAAGTTTACAGGTTACGCTTAGATTGCAATTTTTGCACGTTGTACTAGAAATGCTCCGTTTCAAATTACAAATTTTTCGCAATAGCCCCCCTCCTCTTCTCCTGAACTCTGTATCCAGCCAGCCAGCCTCTCTCCTTGTCTCACCCTTCTTGTAACAGGACAATTGTCTAGCATGTAGTTAACAAGTAGTGTACATATGAACGGTGGGAATTAATGAGAAAAAATATTCAGCTTCACTTTTGGCGCGTGGTTCAAGAAACAAGAAAGCAAGGAGCTCTTTTGAGCGAGATTGAGACAAAGTGTGCGAAAATGTCTGAAGGTTCACATGAAATTGAATTAAAGTCAGTAAGGTGCATTTTGGATTTGGATGCATTAAGCTTTTTTTCTCTCGTACGCACATATAAGATTGTATGTATATTAGCTTTGACGAGCTAAATATGTTAAGCATTAACTACATTTCTCAATGTTTTGCAAAAAGGAGTAGTGTTCGCAATGTATCAAAATCCGACAGCCTTCTATTGTTTCACTTCCATATCCATTGAATGTGTACTTAATTTCTGGGCGATGAGACAAGAGCATGACCACATTATACATCAGTAGGCATAGCAACTATCGTATCCCTATTCACGTGGCAGAGTTAGTTAAGGTGTGTACAAGAAGAAGGTTGACGTTTTGCAAACTATATGCCTGCCTACCTCTTACCAGTAAGTTGCTGTAGCAGAATTTGTGGTGTGAGACTGGGTGAAGAGGAGATATGGCTTTCATAAAGAGATTTTACATGGGAATATAAATTACCCTAATTATTTTATGCTCTCGAATGATATCATTATTATTTATAGCGAAAGGCCAAGTGAATTAGTCTTCTTCTTTCCTCTAGGTCGTACAGTATGCACGCGTGTAGGACAACTATGATACCATATGATATCAGCATAATAGCTGTCAACTCAAATCGTAGCTGAATCTAATGTGAGCGTGTAATTTTATTAGGGAAAGAGGGAGAATGACAATTTTTTTTGGCAAAAAAAACTATCGCAAGATATAAAAAGGGACAACCATAAACCTTGGAACTTGATTAACCTCCTGTCCTCTGGCCTGTAATCAGGACTAGGAGCGAGGCGGGAAGATAAATTTACTAAGACGAATTAATTTTAGATAGGTTAATTTCTCCATTTGTCTCAAAGTGTTGCTTGAAATGGTGGGGCATGCGCTTTAAATTCTCTTTTTGCTGTAAAAATGTTAGAGCATTGGAATTGACTAGGGTCGTTGGTATAATTTTTAGCTCCTCGTACATTCACACCCGAGGGGAGTGGGGAAACTCCTTAATGCTGGGTTATGAGCTTCGTTACTGCTACATAACTGCATTTAAGATTGGCGAAATTGCGAATTTTAAATTGCATTCTGCACTCTTTCCAATCCACCAAATCTTTCTCTCTGCCCATCCAATTTAGTTAATATTATTTTCCTTCTATGGCAGCAAGGGGCTATAGGCATAAAGAAAAGCCATTCCTGTGCTTGCTTGCACAAGACCTTAAATTGACTTTTATCACAATTCTCTCATTCTGATTACCCTACACAAGTTAATTAAGAACGAGATACAGTTTACAATGCAGAAAATGTAAGAGAGGAGGCTGTGTGGTAAACGTGCGAGTTACATTAAATCTATATGGTTCTGTTCCGTCCATATTTCTGTATTATCGTAGGCGGAGGGCTACAAGGAAAAAGTAAGCAAGAATGAGACAAAATGAGATTTCTCTTCCTCCAAAGAATAGAAAAATTACTTTTTACCCCAATCTCGAAATGTATATAATAACAATGTATGTAATGGAGAAAGAGCTACTGCTGAGCTTCTCCACTGCGACACAGAAAAGACTAGGTCTTTGTAATTAGCATTAGGAATTGGGATGATTTTTGTGAAAGGCAGGTAGTAAAAATTGAATTATGTTGTAAAAATTAGTGGAATTGTTACGCGAAAAATTGCATCTTTCAAACCAGAATCAATGATAGAGGAGTGAAAGAAGAAGGCAGAAACTGAAAGTGAAGCGTTTGAAGGATTCAATTAAATATTAGTAATGTCGTCTTGTTTGCCACAAGCCCGTCGTCGTAGGTGTAATTCAATGCTAGGAACTAAAAAGACTAATCGTTTTATTGCTTATTACAAGTCTGGATTTATTCCTAAGAATGGTTTTCATCAAGGTGAAATCCTCAAGTTTAAATGCATGTAGGCTGGACTTGTTCCTAGCCTCATTGAATATGTTTTGAAATTATGAATTGAAGAGTTATAATGAAACATTCTAAGTGCTCCTCTGAATCAAGAAGCGGATATTCTGTATTCAATATTTAGGTAAAACAAGTTAGTTAGTGAATAGAGCGTAGGGCTAATCAGACTTTGCTTTCAAACTACCCCGATAAGATAGCTAGTAGGGCAATTCAGCGTATAAAGTTTGGGGAAGAAGTGTAAATTTAATGAAGCTTGATAGGTTATTTGTCCAGTTTGAATTATTGGAAAGCTAAAGAAAAGTCAGAAGGGAAAACTGGTTCGCTGCATCCAAGAGAAAGACAAAAAGTTATAGCAAAGAGTGTTGGATTAATTTATGAAAAAGTCTCCTGCTTAGATAAAGATAGGGGGTTGAATCGAGACCTTTTGGCAAGGTGTAAATTAGAACGTGGTATTAGTATGTACCGGCCCGGTTTGTAGTGGTGACAGGATTTGCCAACAGTGTTAATTACAGGTGAAGGGTTGATGGAGCGGCGTGGGCTGGAGTTGACTAATGGAAGAGAATAATTCAAGTAATCCGAGATGATACCCCTGCTTTCTCCATAATAGCTTCTCAGCGTTCCTTCTATTTATGAAGGCAATGCAAGTTTGCAATGATGCTTCTGCATTAATTTGCATACATGTAGTTATACTACTGGGAAGGTTTGTATGTGTTGCCTATATGGATGGATGAGTGACAAGATGGGACGATAGGGAAATGAAAAGTGATTGAATAGCAAGCCGTCCGCGTTTGATGTTTCGGGTCTGACTTTTGATAGCTCAGGTGTTGGACTTGCCAGGTCCAATAAGTGATGGCTGAGTTTAGTAAGCAAGTAGGTGGATACGTGATGAGACTTGGGAATGGTGTAAAACTTAAAAGGGAGCGATGCATAGTAAAGTTGGATAGTGATGTTTGATGCGGGCATTGAATCGTCGTCGTCGTCCTTCTGGCTTTTAGGTAGACTGCAAGCTTAGTCATGATCAAAACTGTACGTGCATCTGACGTATTACTTTACCGGCTATGCAGAGTATAGGCAAGACAGACCGGCGGGTTCGCAGAAAGAAAGGCTAGGAGAGAGAGTAGGATGTATAATACCAGGAGTGGGGTATCCTAGGTTGGGGATTGTGTGAATCTATGATAGGTTATGAGCGGATTGTGTTGATTGGACAGGTATGCTTGATTGTTTCTGCATTACCTGAGGAGATTCTCAAGAGGTATAAGGAGTGAGATGGATTTGAAGAAGGACGGTATGTGTTACACAGGGGAGAAAAGTTTGATAATCACGTAGTATTCCCATGATTGAATTCAATAGATTTGAATATTAGTCGATAGAAGCACTCTCACTTATTATCATTTCTCTTGTACCTGACTGGCCTGGTCCTTGCCCAAATGGGAAAGGTGAGCAACTCGACACGTTGTACAAGTAAACCACTTCTCACTTACCAAGACATTCCGTGTCCACATATTTCTCATCATGTCCTCCCACGCACTAAATTGCAAGCCATTAACGGCTTCCCATCTTTGGACAGGCGGATGTTGGAAAAGTTGGAAGCATTTGCAGATTCGCCCAATCCTCCTCCCATTAACAACTACTCTGTTCTTCTCAACTCACTTAGTCAATGAGGAAAGGAAGGAGAGGAGGGGGGATGTTTGCTTACAAAGAAGGCGCTTCCACAAAATTGATTGCCTGTAAGTGAACATCAATTCTAGTAAAGCCTTTGTACGCTATAATTTAAAATTAATTATCAGTTCATCCCAGTTATGTGAGTGTATGTTACTCATGTTTGTATGAATTAAGGAATGGAAGAAAGAAAATGAAATTGGCAAACTATTTCAAGTTAGCTAAAAAGCTTGAAATCGAAAGGCTTTTATCTTCATAGCAAAGCTTTGGCTGTCTGCAATCAGCTCTCAATTGTCCATAGTTGGAGTTGTTGCGTTGCCGCATTATATTATAGTAGAGGAAGACAAGATCGATTTCCCCAGATTGAGTAATCCTTCTATCAGTTTCTTGTGTACACTTAGGCGGGAGGGAGGGAGGGTTGGATTTTTTATTTAGGAGTTGAAGACAAGCTTTTAATTGAATTAGGGAATCCTATGAGCGGCAACTAGTGGTTATTACCCTCCTCGTAAAAAATTAATGATCGTCCAAGGTACATTGGCATGTTGTTTTTTAGTTGAGAATCCTTTTCTTATGGATGATTCTTTCGCGGTTTTTGGTTATATCCCTATGCGTGATTGACCGTTCTTGACGAGGAATTGAGATTAGGGAATAACTACACATAACCACACACATATCTTAGAATATTAGTTATGGCTTACCTCATCATCATCTTCCCCAGCCACCATGTTAATATCCTCAGAAGACTCTGTCCGGGTTGAATGTAACAATCAATTGAGGAATCAGCCCGGGAAACTGTCAAATTTTACTCATTCAGCGCGCAGTGTATAGAAAAGGCTCAAAACATTCCACCTGTGTGTTATGGCGGCATGGTATTGTAATACTTGTTGCTGTAACAAGTAACGAGGATAAGGAAACGCGTAAAATATTTGGAAATGATTTTTACGTGAACTTGGCCGAGAACTTTTATCATTTACTCAAGCTTGTAGGCTGTGGGAGACGCGGACGTTGGGCTGTAAGAAGAGAGAATAATTCCCAAAGCACGTTATATCTCTTAAGACTAATGGGAATTTTTGCATTCAAGGACAATTTTACTTGAAAGTCTTTAAGTCTGGCGTCGTCGGTTGGCATGCTTGCATTCATTATTTCGTGCTGACTTAACGGCTGGCGAGATGGTGAGATGATATGGGGAAAATAGATGGTAGGATGAAGGAGAGTAAAGTTGAGGTTCTATAAATTGAAGAGGGCAGAATGTTCTGAAAAGAGCAGTTTGATGTCGAAGAAATTAAGGACCGTGGTCCGTTTTTCCGAAAAGCTTTGGCAGATTTAGAGATGCAAGCAGAAGAGTGAGTCAGAGAAGGATGAAGCATCCATATGTATCCTATGTATACTAGGGTCGGATGAAGCGGTGTAGGTTATTTACCTGTTGCACTGTGTGTGGGAAAGCCAGACGGGTGTTGCCTGGGAAAATGTAAATTAGATGAACAAGGGGGTGATTGTCACAAGAAAGATGAGTTTAGGAAATTTTGCAAAACCTTTCAGAGGAGGTTTACCTGTGTATATATATATCGATTGTATTTTTAAAATGAGCAGACCGTTATCCCAATCTTCTCGTTTTGGCTGTACTTTCCATAATTTCTTCACTTCGGTCTTCTTTGGTCTTTCGGTGGTTTTGGAGACTGCGTGTGTGTGCTTAGAAAAAATCCGTGGTCTTCAAAACATGCAACTACAGTAATATACATATACTTTGGGGAATTAAATTAGTCTCTTCCAAACCAGGCCCAGAATTTTCACAGCTATCGGCATAATTTGGTGAAATTTTATATTTTGTATGCATTTTAAGGGAAGAATTGAATTTTTTTGAAACTCTATGAATTAGGGATCAATGATAGTTTTAAAGAATGTACAGTTTGAATTTGTGGCTTAAATCTGCCCCAAGGCTTTAAGATAACCGCAATGTGAACTTTCAATTTCAGAGCAAAGGGAAGGATTCCTGAGCTTGAGCTTGCACAAGGCTTATTTTGTTGGTTCAAGTTACTGGTTGTGTGTTGATGGTGAGTTGGGATTGAGCGTCATATGGTTTACGTGTATGCATTGAGGAATTGAAACAAGAGAGAGAATTAGAATTATTCAGAGCCTGCCATTACGGCTTGAAAGTCATAAGTAGATTTGCAATTTGTACTTGATCTGTGTAATAGACTTAGCGGCGATGCTGCGACTACATGGATCATTCATGCCTATGAGCACACTATTCCCTGTCTCTTTGAGATTTCCCTTTTTACCTTATTTGACATTTGCGACCTCATTGAAACTTTCATCGCCCTACGTTCTCAGACTTGTATATCCTATTACAATCTAGGAAACGTATGAGGAAGAAGGGATGAGGAGAATCCCAAGAAGGAAGACGTAGGGACAGAGCACATATGATAATCGCACAATAAGAGACGCCCTATTATTCCGTTCCTTGTGTCGGATGATAAGGAAAGCGTCGATCGTCTCGTAGCGTAATATTAAAGCAGAGACCGTAGCGTCTAGCCGAATTTGATTGAATGAATTTTAAATTAAGAGAATCGCTCTCCTGCATGAGGAAGCGTACATCCTCTGGGGGTAGTTTAATTATTAGCGTATTTGTCGTCCAAAATGGTCATTTAGTCCACACTAACGACATGACAGCAAGTACAATGCATTCGGAGCTTAAAGCGTCATTCGTAAACGTTTGCGAGAAAGCTGGCAAGCTTACAGTGGTTCGATAGCAAGCAATGCAATGTGACCGAACCGAACCGCGTATAAATAGTTCTTGTTGTAACGTTTCCGGTCCTGTACCTATGAAATAAAAACTTTTCTTAGCGGATTATAATACGCTTGTTAGCGTTGAATCTTAATGGAATCCTAAGAAAGTTTATTAATCCTGACCTTAGGTAGCCTCGAGGGATTGAAATGAATCTCTTTGATTTGATGAACGAAGAGAACATTAGTAATCTAGCAAATTATAGCTGGTACTTTCAAAACAGTATGCACTGTTAACCCGTGGTGAAACTTGGAAATCTTTTTGCATTTCTCATAAGCTCCTTATATAAACTTTCTGTTTTGTTTTGTACAGCGTCGAGATTGTCTTTGAGAATTTTAATATAAAGACAATTGGAATTTAATTTTAATGCTGCCGTTGCAAGGAATGAATACGGATGATTATTCTACTGTAGACGGCTATGTTTTCAAATCTTATGCTTTAATTTTCGGCTTGCATGCTTGTTAATAACAGTGCTCGATACGCTTTGCTTGATTGAATCAGCTGGGGAACTAATAGTTGTAACTGTGCATGGCTTTTAAATGATTAGATTCAGATTCGGGAAAAGTATTAATAAGTTATTGAATGATTACTCATGAGATTTTTTATGTGCATCAACAGATATCAACGAATGCGACAATCCATCTCTGAGGGCGCGGTGTGTTCAGAATGCAGAGTGCTGTAATTTACCTGCTCACTTTGTCTGTAAATGTTTACCTGGATTCGAAGGCGACGGAGAAGTTCAGTGTACAGGTAAGAGAAGAACTATTTCACATTTTGAACCCAAAAAACTCTGTAAATCTCTACTACAGTACTCAATAGCGGTGGCGCATTAGGATTTTGCATGTTTCACAATTTCTCGAACTTTTTCCACGGCGTTGCCCTCAACTGGCAAACGTTTTGATAGAAATCTCTTGGACCATCTCACGAAAAGAAATTGAGAAAAGTTTTGGCTAAACGATGAAAATATCCAGCAGGGTTGCATCATTTAGCCCGGTTCAATATTTCAATGACCCTTCTTGTATCTTCTTCAATCTGTTAAATCCATAGGATCGTCTATTATGCACAAGGGTACTCTGAAGTGTGAAACATCTGGATGCTATATGGGGAGAATCGTTTATGTAGGGAGAGGATAGGGATGATGAGATTGTTGATTACATACATGGTTTCATCACTGACAGATGAAATCAGTCCGTCTTGTTTATTTTTCAAGAAAGATATATCAGAATCGTGACTCCTGTTTGAGAAAGGTGAATAATTTCTTCTAAAGTGTAATAGAAACAAGTTTCCCAGAATTCCCATAAATCCATTTTCATGCATCTCCTTCAAATTAATATGAATGTAATATTTGTAAACATCGGATGCAGTGCAAGGAAGGAATGACTGTGAATTATTTACCAAAACAACAACAAAAACGCAGTTGCAAAATTAGCGTATCGATATTTTTCGCATAATAATCTGAAAATTTGTCAAGAAAGTATCAAAAATTCTGCTTGCATGCTGCAAACTCAAAACATGTAAGCAAAATAGCATAAATGACGGACGAGTGTATGACGGTAGAATATAAGGCCACTTGGGGATTTTTTCATACACTTGGTTAGTTGGAGGTTGACGTAAAAATTAATTTAGCAAACAAGGCTCGGAGTGTACATGAGATGATGATCATTCTGGAAAAAAGATAGCTGGAGCAGATGAAGGAAGAGCATGTGCTGTATGATTATGTATGATTAGAGTTAAAGATGAGGGTTGTCTCACGCTAGATCTTGGTTTCACGAGATTCATGAGCCACATCCTATCATTCATAACGAATGTGAAATATTGGATGAACGTTACGAGTTTCCTTGCAAAAGATTGGTTAAGGAAGAAGAGTTGAAAGAAATCAATGGATGTTTGATGCGCGTGATTTATGTCCGATATGTGTGAGATGAGAGGGTCTGAATTGGTTGAAATAATTGAAGATAATGTAGAAGATTAGAATGATTTCCAGGTAGAAGTTGGATGCAATGCGGAGAGAGGAATATCAAAAATTGGAGTCACACCTTATTTTTCAACTGTTGTGGATAAAAAATCCGCAATTTTTTACCCCAATCTCAACAAGAACTGCCTGGTTGAAGGCTACCAAAGAAGCAAACCGCGAGCTTGTGTCTGTGTCTGTGCAGCTAGGGATAGCTGTGTTAGGATATACTAACTACAAATTATTTGCAGTTAAAATAAGTAAGCTGGAGAGCTGTAGAGAGAAGATTTAAAGCCTCATCATGATGATCCTGGAATGGAGGGGGAGGAAGAGAATTCACGAAATTCTCATCCCCCCTTCCCGTCTCTTCTGTCTGAGTCATTTCTGTTAATGAAGATGGAATAAAATGGCAATAGTTATAGTAGCCTATGTTCACGGGTTATTAGCTCGATACTATGATGGAGACATGCTATAGCATAGCTACAAGGGATGAAAAATAATTGAACTGATGAATATCAATATCGAATTGGCTAACAGTTTAAGTGAAGCTAGGACAGGGTTTTCTTCTCCCATAACAGACAGGAAAGGAAAAGAATTATGGGAGTATCAGAATCATAGTTTGATAATTACTTCATTGTTTCTTATCAGTGAGAGGTATTGAATGAACAATACTCATAATCCAGGATCGCCTCCAATCATAATGATTTCAATGTGTAGTTTTACAAGTCACGCTTCGCTAAAAAATCGCAATCTGATTTGATCCTATGCAAACGTAATTAGTTGGCTAATTATTCCATAGAAAAGACACTCCAGTCAAAGCCGCAGCCTCTCATTGACTTGAGTCATAGATTATAGCCTCCAGCATAGGATATTCCAGAGATGAGTGTATACTTAATGGGGTTTTTGAGCCTCCTTATTGAGTTGGGTCGTTAAGGTGCTTGAAACCAAAGGGATTGGTTTAAGTTGCATGGATTTGAATATAAATACTGTGAGATATCTTGAAAAGAAGGCAAAAGTTCACGGGTTACCGCAATTTCTGAGGCGATTCAAAGCGGAAGAAAGCTGTAAAAATCCTGTTGTGGAATCCTGTTGGCTTGGCGTGGGCAGAAATGTCTCTCATTTCTCTTACATATGGTTAAGGGGGTGGGATGAATCCAATCTCTGGATTAATATGTACGGAAGGAAGTTTCCTGTACCGTTTTAATTGATTTCGTAAAAAACAAACGAGGGTTTGCTATGTAACGTCGGCTCTCTCACACAATTAAACGTGAGCACAATCGCGTAATTCAATTTCCCACCAGAACATCTACTGGAGAAGGTCATCGTGCATTCAAGGGAAGAAGATGCGCCGTTTTCAAGCTTTGGAAGCTTTTATAGTCATCAGGAATAAGTCATAAAGCTATAAAAAATTACATTTACGCAGAGAGAAACTCGGTCATTTAGCCTACACTTGTAACGGGAAGACATTGAGATATGATGTTCAGAGCATGATTTCCTTGTGGTCCCAACGAGCTTGTATTGTCGTGGTGTTAGCTAACGGAGGAGAAGAGAGCTGGGTGGCAATTACAATTATGAATAGAGGCATGTTAAGGTAAGAAGGGATTTTAAATTTGTATTCCGAGTTGGTCATGGGAAATCGTGAGGAAGAGCGCATGTGTGTGTAGTCCATGGGCAATTATATCATTTGAGTTTGTTTTGGAAATGATGGGCGATCCGTAGTCTCATCTGCCGTTTCATTCGCGTTCAGCAAAGTTCTAAAGCCAAGGTAACGGTGTTTACTAACGTAGCTTCAAAGGGTTTGATGCACGCCTAAGCACAGCTGTTGGGCAATCGGGCTGGAGACCCTTGGAAAAGAACGATAATGGAATATTTGGGAGGCGGAAGAGCAAGTAATTAAATATTTGAGGAGGAGGATGCTCTATGTAAGCTTGTAAAGAGACAATAGCCTGAGGAAGCTTAGGAAATGAGGGATCGTGTCCAAGAAATCTATATTGAAGGATACTTTGTCAAAATTTGATTTCAAACAACATCTACTGCGTACAACTGATAGCGATTAGTTTTACGCTAACGACTCGATTTCCTCGAGTTGTAAAGTGTGCAAGCTGATTTGATGTTCCTTGAGCTCGTTTAGAAGCGATGATGTGAGCTTGTTTAGGAGATGCTATGTGGCTTGGTTCCATCGCAGTTAGCAGGTGCACGGCGGGTGACATCATAATTAGTGAATTATGAGTCTAGCTAGGAATTTTATTCGACGCGAGTCAATTGTAGAAGTTTGTGTGATTTGTTTGGAATTCGCAATGACTCGCGAACTTGGACAGAATGAGGCAAGGCGGATGACTGAGCTTTGGTAATAGCAAATAGGAGAAGAAAAAGTTATTTGAGGAAATTAGTGAAACAAAAAACGGCGAGGCTGATAGAGAGACATGGATTCTTGGATGGAACGAGAATGTACATGGGTACTAATGACAGGGAGAAGAGATTGCGAGGAGAGCTGAAAAAGCGTGACTGGATCCTGCGACTAATTACTCAGGATGAGGTTGTGCTAAAATTTATAACTAATATTGTTATTAAAAGTAATAATAATTCTGATGAGAAGAGGGTAGGTAAAAAGGATCAAGGATTAAATAGGGAGAAGCGGTGGTGGTGTGAAAGTAATTACTTATTTAGTTAAATAATGCACTCCGCGTCTTGAGTTATTATTGCCATTAGCGTCAGCGGCAGCGTCACTAGCATCCCCAGCGTTAGAATAACGGCCGAAATAACATCTCTTCCCAAAAACTCTCAAGGTCTTCAAGGTAAACTTGAATTCAATGTAGAAAAGGCAGTGGGAAGTATGCAAGTTGAAGAAGATGAAACAAGCATGTGGCATGAGATGAAATCGCTTACGAATGTTTAAGAAATTGCAGGAAAAGGATGAGCAAAGCATGAAGGAATGAGTACGACGAAAAGTTGAAATTAATGCACCTTTCGTCCCATTATTTCTTTGCATTTATTATTTCCATGTGGAAGCATCCTCATGATGACACAATCGCACTGGACAGGGGACGCTTTGAAGAGTTGCATATTGTAAACAAAGCAGGAGATAATCCCAATACTTCCTTTTGTTTCTTCCTTGTTATGCATTAGAGGAGTCATGTTTGCACATCAGAATTCTGAATAATGGATTGAGAAGCCAGATTTGCCGTAAATGTTCACTTAAAGGAATATAAATCCCTTGGAGAGCGGGGAAATAATTCCCGCTTTAAATATTCTGCTCTTGCGCCAAAACTTGCTTTTGTATTCTAGTCTTGTCTCTCAAATATACAGGGAAACATCTGTAATTTAGTGATTATATGGCAACGATGAAATTTCTGTATCTTGGACACGTGCAAGACCTGGAAAGGTACGAAATCATTAGATTATAACATAGGTTCCGTATTCCATGCCGCCGCGACCGCAACACAACTTAAAGCTTTTGTAACATCCCTCTTGGAGAGTTTGTACAGTGAGCATGCAAGTCAGGGCTGGGATTTAGGAAGAAGATTCGGCAAGAGTTTCAGCTGATGTAAAGTCTCAAGGTTGGCGAAAATGGAATCTTGTTTTGCTACGAACGTTACCGGCCAGAATGTAGGAAAATGTTCCCAAGTTCAGGACTAAGAGAAATAGAGGGACATCTGGCGGTAAGCGGTCTGCAGAAGCGTAACACAGTTTTCTTGGAATCGGCCAACCGTTTCATCTTTAGACAGTTGTAAATAGAAGTATGTTATATTGTAAGTAAGTAAGAAGAAGAATCGCTTAGTCGCCTGAGATTGAAGATGAGGGCGAAAAATTGCATAAATGTTTATGAATGTGGAAAAGGAGGATTTTTGCCTGAATGAGCATTGGCGCAGAGGTAGGATTTGTAATAGAGGGATGACGATGATGCTGAATGTGAATGAGACATGGGACAGAAGATTTACGTGAGGGAGGGGAAAGAGACAGGGGGGATTAGAGAGAAGAAGAAGGACTTGAAAGTTTTTGGCAAGGTCCTTGCAGTTTTCTTGTAAATCTTAATCAGTTACTCGGACAAGTCATTCCTATTAATACTTGAAAAGGAAACAATACTCTTCGTTTGTCCCGTCATGAGTGTCTGGGAAAAAATTATTTTTTATCCACATGTCTATAAGTCTCTCTTCCCAACAAGTAGAAGCGTCTTCTAACAAACTTGGATGTTCATTGAAAAGAGCGAGATGAGCCCTGACTGGTCTCACTTTTCATCCTCGTTTCCATTGTCAAGTACACAAAACGTAATAAGGAATCACTCTTCATGGCTGACAATGAGGGAAAGATGATGTGAAAAGTGAATATTATTATTGTTATTATCAAACCTAAGCTCAGTCCCAACAATCATCCCTATCAATATCAATATATAGTCATTAAGTCTCCTCATCCATCCATCCTGCTTGCTTAAAAGACGTTCGTTGGCGGTGTGTGTGGCAAGCAATTAAGTAACAATAATCCTCCAACATTTAATGAGATAGGTATTAAGGTAAATAGAAAGATGAGGGAAACAGGTAGATGGTTAGACAGCTAGCTATATTAAAATTTACTCAACATCATAATCATTCAAATACGAAATTTAGCAATGAAGTTAAATGACCACGAACGAAAGGATCTACTCAGCAAGGCGGAATATCAGAGACAAACAATTTCCTTGGATTATCAACTTGTCTTCCACCAAACAAGCCTTGTCAAAGAGACACTTACTCAAAGACAAACACTAGCTAATCCAAGTTTCAATCCTGCCTCCAATTTACTTCACTCCCTGGTTATAATTCACTCAGCATATTCATTTTGGTAGACGAAGTACAAAACTGTTTTGGAAACAATTTATATAAAAGAACAATTGTCCTTGAGTACCTTTAAACCTGTTGCAATAGGTAGCATATTTTGAAATGACTTTTGTGCTTAATGGGTTGCCAGCAGGTAAAATAATTGGAGTTGAAATGATCTAGAAGAATTCGATAAATTGCAAATATCTCGAATAGATTCTACCTCCTTTCCTCATTACTGTAATCAAAGTTAGTTAGTTGCGACTAATCCCGTGGAGAGTGGAGAAAAACTATAGTTTGGAAGTTAAGTGTATTGAGGCTGGAAGAATTTTTGTGAAGCAGTGGAGAGGAAATTCCATTGAAATTAGGCTAACAAGCCATGATGAAAGAGAACTTTGGGAAGATACCGGCTCAATTGAGATATTCCAGAGGCTGAATAGAAATATAATCAAAAGAATCAGGCTAGCTAAGGTAACGCCCCAGAGATGGAAGTAAAAAATGTTGTAAAATATGTACTTAGTGGCCAAGATTACATTTAGCAGTTTATTCAAGTATCGGGAGTAAAATGAGGAGGAGGAGAATAAAATGAAGAAGCTGTATAATTTTTCAAAGCTTTTAGACACAGAACAGACAGTTTGTGTAACTCTTCTGGTGCGACTAATCACGAACCATATTTATTTGTAAGCCCCGTTCAAAAAGTAAATGAGAGCATTCCTTGTAAATGGTGGATCTCGGCTACTGGCTGGATAAAAATCTAAGGTTATGCAGTAGCCGCAAATCTTTGAACAAAGTTAATTCTGCAAGGAACTTGGGATGCTAAAACACGCGGATGTTTATTGAGATGGTATCAATTGACCCCGTCTTGAAATAATAGAGAAGAAATGCATACCGGTCATTAACTTTGATTACATTTCAAAACGTTTCGCTCAATGCAGTTAAAATAGTGACCCTGTGGCAGATTAAGACGAAGGTTTAGAGCATAGCTTATCTCTGAGGTATAGTTGAATTAGCTACTGGTCCAGGAGAATATTCAAAAGATAATGTAAAGAATGTTAACTGAATATTCTAGCTGGTAGAAAAGACTGGAGTCATTAGGCAAAATGTCTGCTCCTTGATACGCTTTTTCTTTAAATTATTTACCTGCTGTTTCTTGCTACTGACAGATTGAAATTGAAAAGTGTTTAGAGTTGTGCAAAGATACATTATGGAGTTGGATAGCATACTATTGCATAGTGCCGTATTGTTTTCCTGACTGACGGTCTTGCTTTACTCGTGTCCAGGTTTTTTTGCTTACGGGTTAACCCAAGCAGGGAATAATATTTAAAGGGGTGACGTAATTTACACCAAGAGCAATTAGATGCAACTTTAGTTTTTACCCCATACTATTTTTTGCAGTTCTAGATGTGGAAATTATTTTTATGGCGGGCAGCGTATTTAAAAGAATTTTCCATTCTCTGTAATTTCAGACAAAGTTTAGAAAGGATTATTAACTGGACCTGCTCGCCATGTTGTAATTTCGCAAAAAAACTTTTGCCTTCGTTAGACTGACACGGGTTCATGGATGATTTTACTGTAGCCTACAGTCTATAGGAAGCAGGAGGATTTTATTAGACATTAGGGACGAGATTTGTGAGTTGATGGTGGTGAGTCGTGTACTGGGGATATAATCAAGCTTTTAGAAACGGATAAATAATTTACACACTTCCATCATCCTTGTCAAAGATGATGATCAAGGTGATGAAGGCCTAGGTTGTTCCTTGTCATTAACTAAGCAAGGAGGGGGAGGAGGTGTGATGGTGGAATTAGTAGACTGAGCATGGATGAAATATGGAAACTAACAACGAGATGTTGCTTTACATACGTGGATGCAACTAGGAGGAGGAGAAGAAAAGAGGAGTTGTTATTGAGACAAGCTAAAGGACGGTTTGATGGGAAGCTCTTCTTTTGAGTAATTACCTGTATTGATTATCAGGTGATGATGGTGGGGATAATAACGACAAGCCTTCTTCTCCATTAGGTGCCTGCGCTCACCCATCCGCGCTAACTTGGCCAAAAGAATTAAGATTTGCGCGCGCGGATTCATGACTAAGTAATACTAAAACAGGTTCACTGTATTTCAAGCTGAAGCTATAGATTGTGCTGCCACCTAATTAGCGTTGTAGGACATGTGTGTGTGTGTCTTGTCAGGCTTGGATGATGGAAGGATAGAGACGGATTTAGGATTACAAAGATTCAGGGATGATTGCTATTCGGGGGTGTTAAATAATGTTGCTGACGAGCAATCAAGAGGGGATGATTGGCTCTAGCTTAAATCTCTCTACGCGATACTGATGGAGTTGACCCTGGATTTTATTGTGACTTCGTGCAATTGCCGACAGGGTGAGATGAGCTGAGACGTTGCTTTGTTTTCAAACTGTACCCTGGCTCTTCGGCTACGTACTTGCCACCTATATCAGCTACTATAATAAGCACGTACTGTGTATTCTCCTTTGGTATTCCTTCAAATTCTCACTTTCTAATTCCTTTTGAATATTTAGTAATCCTTGATTTGATGAGAACATTTTATGTAATTGAGGAAATCTACCTGCCAATGCTAAGGACAGAGCGCATCTTCGTATTCTTCCTTCACATCCATGTACAACTAAAACTCGTATTCCTCCCCCAGCTTGCACCAGTGTGCCATCTGCGACAAAGGCTGATAATATGTATACAAGATAGGAATAGGAGGGAAACAAGAATAAGAAACGTGTATTGGGAAATTACTTGTAGCGTGTATTACTTTTTTACGTATGCTAATTTTAATTAGGATGCAAATTATTCCCGATGATGCGCACCGCAAATGAGTAACTGTTTTTCTATCCTCCACCGTCCCCTCATTCTTCTTCATTTCTTCTTACCGTCTCCACCGCCGACGTCTCACATAATAATGGTCAAGGAGAATGGAATGGAGCCAGGCTTGAATTAAACATGAAGATGATAAAGGTTTAACTAATCAAGCTTTGTTTTTTACGCAGATATCAACGAATGTTTACAAAAAGACGCTTGCGGTGAAAATGCACTGTGTCAAAACGTACCTGGAAACTACACATGCTCTTGTCCTCAGGGATTTGCTGGAAACCCGTTCGATCAGGTATTGCAGTCTTTGAATTTTTGTAAATATGCTTACTCTCTCTTTTCAGATAAGATATGAACAGCAGAGGATTTTAGCAAAAGCGCCTCGTTACTTGTAATGTAAACCATTTTTACTAGGAGTAACTTCTTGCAGCAGAGACAAGTTATGCAATCGTTTATTTCAGAAGCGTAGCAATTGTACAAGTAGGACCTGTCGTCAAGGTTTTTTACTCGAAAAAGAGCAACAAGAATGCACTATACACTACAGCGTGTGACGATTCTAGCAAAGGATTAGCAGCGCCTAGGAGACACTTCCGGTTATAGACGATAGATGTATGGAAGATAAGTTTATGTCAAGTAACCTTGAGGAGGGTGGTTTTTCTTCGAAAAAATTTAAATTGCTCCAACAGCTAGAGCTAGAGATGAGCATTTACAAGGGGGTTGTAAAACTATTTGCAGAAAAAGAAATATGCTCTGAGGCAATAGGCTAGTTTAATGTTATCTTATCCTGAATTGTAAATTCATTAGTCTAGAAGACGAGGATGAGTGAAGACCAGATAGAGCCAAATATTGCGCTGCTGGAAGAGCAATTAGGACGCGACGAATGCCTGAGCTTTGTTCATTCGTCCAATGGGAAGATGTTGGGAAAACATCCTTGGATTATTTTAAATGCAGTTAATTCAAGTGTCAATATTATTGCCACATTGTTGAGGGATGACGCGTGTATTTTTAAAAAGATTGATGCCGAAAGATTGTATCATTCTATTTACTCTAGAGTCTATTGTTTTAACTACAACTTCATCATGAGGCTTTTGCTAATTGTTTCTGGTTTCTAAGTCATGAGACAGCTAAAAGCTAATAGACTTCCGTCATGGAATAAATAGGAAGTAAGGTGTAGGTTATGCGAGTCGGGGATTTAATATTAAGTTTGATGTGATTCAATGAGTTTAAAAGCGGGATGATAATTTTGAATTCCTTTCAACCCTTTTAGTGCGTGGATATAAACGAATGCGATCAAAGGAATGCTTGCGGTCAAGGAGCTCGGTGTATTAACGAGCGGGGTTCACATCGCTGTGAATGCCCAGCAGGTTTTACGGGAGATCCGCACGGTCAAGGTTGTTTTGACGTTGACGAGTGTTCTGTTGCAAACGCCTGTGGGCCAGATGCAATTTGTACAAATTCACCTGGCTCATACACCTGCACGTGTCCTAAGGGGTTCAAAGGGGATGCTTACAAGGGGTGCTCAGGTAAGGGAGCGATTATATCTTTTTAAACCAAGGCATTACGCCAAATCCTTTAAAGCCAACGATGATTATTATGATAGGCTTACTCCCAGCCTAAAAGAATCATCCACAAACACAGGAAATCTTTAAGAGAATCGATTCCATCCACATACAATTCTATACTACTCATATCCTTTAATTCTCAACAATACATGTCTACAATGTATGTGCAGTAAATATGATTACTCATCATTAGCCATTAAGTCAGTTCTTACTAAAAGTCCAGATGAAGCAGACCTTGGCCTTACGCTGATCTCTGGGATTGCATTTTCTGATAAACTGTGAAGCTTTTGGGATAGCATAAGTGGTGCTGGAGTGCTGGATTAGCAGAGGAATGCATTAAATTTTACATGATTACACAAGCGAGGGTATTTAAAAGAAAGATGCTCGTATTTAATGCAAGCGAAAAGAAACACGTGCTTGAAGATGGAATGAAGAACAAGTTTTCCTTGTTTTCATGCTTGCAATGTGCTCCACTCCTTTGAATAAATTCGTATGGTCAGGTTGGATTTAAAAGTGAATCTGAATATATTTGGAATACTAAATATTTTGATGGTAGCGGCTTAGCACTGTAGGCCTTGGCTTTTGCCATTGCAAGGATTGTGATTATTCAAGCCCAGTATTCACAGATTTCTTTGGGTGGTGCATAATTGCGCAAATATTATGATTCAGTCAGGAGGGAAGTATTTGAAAAAGCTGTTTCATCCAAGCGTTGAAACGACGGCGTTTAAATGTTGAATGTGCACTCCTCCAGCTAGTCTTAAAGAAGGAAAAGAGGAGCAGTGTTTAAACTGAGAATGCAATCCCAGAGAGATGCTGATGGTGATGGCCTTTGCCCAGTCAGCTTCAAAGAAATTTAGTCTGACATGTCAACACGAGAGGGAATACAGGTTAGTTTTAATGACCATTGAATTCTAGTCACGCTTCCTCCTTGGTCATTATTTATCTAGTAATTTGTTGGTCTTCTTCTTGGAGGTTCGTAAGATATCATATGCGAGAGAATCTGGAGACTCTGGAAGAGAACATTTAATTAGCAATCATGGATTCAGATAAAACGTTTAACACGTTATAGTTTCTATCGTAATTCCCCCGTAGTATATATAATTGTTGATACCGTGGTTTGAATTTTGAAAGGAAGAGTAATGTTTCATTTATGTAATTCATATGAGCTAATGACTTGTGTTTAACAAGTTTTAACTAATTGTAAATGTATTGTAATGCATGTAGGGTAAAAATTATTTATTTTTCGCTAACTATCGTCTGTATTGTGTAGCTTATATCAATGTGAATAATCCTGTGAATAACTTGTCCCCTTGACTAAAACTCCACTGATCCTCTGACCGAGTCCTGGTTGTATCGTCGTCTGATACTAATCTGATAGGCAGAGGGCAGTGGATAAGCGTCTTGTAAATAATGGTAAACCACGCTAAAATATGGCCTAACTAACACCCTTTGTACAGATATCAATGAATGCGAAGAGGGGATGGCGTCAAATGACACGGCTATTACGACTAGCATGTGCGGAGCTGATGCACTTTGTATCAATACGATCGGTTCATTCAGATGCGAATGCCGGGAGGGTTATGCAGGGGATCCTAATGTTGGGTGCGATGATATTAACGAATGCGGTCGCGTTAACTCATGCGGTATTAATGCAAAATGCTATAACGTTCCCGGATCCTTCAAGTGTCTTTGCCCCAAGGGATTCACCGGGGAGGCAAAGGTTTTCTGCGAAAGTACGTCTCCTCCGTCTGTCTTTTACTCCTTTGCTTATTGACTCGACATTTGAAAAATCCCAATCCTATTACTACTTGGCCTATTATATCCTTAATCCTTCCCTTAACTCGAGGACAATCCGCTAGGCTCAGGCGCGTCAATTACAAGCACAGAATCGAAATTCGTGCAGAGCGTGGTATCTGTCATTTCAGAAGCTACTAGCTAGTGGAGATCGTGATGTGAGTTGAGACTAAGTTGAAGCAACTTTAGTAGCATACCCAAATTCTCATAGTACAAGCGGGCTTAACTTGGTTGATATCGTTAGCGCTGGTTAAACGTGCGAGCGATTAACCGCTAAAAGTCAGAAGACAAAGTAAATTGATTAGACAGGCATGCCAAATTGTAACTAAGTCAATTTTAAACCCCCTCTCCTCACGAATATCCCATTCCTCGCTTAGACAAGTTTGTTGTTAACGGTAACCCTAGTAAGGATGCATACGTATTCGCATATGCTCAGATGGAGAAGTCTCCTGATTGGTCTCATCATAAGCAAACTATATGCTTGCTTCCAAATCCAATTAGTGCGTGAGTAATAGGTAGGTAGATGTGGCTATATGGTTTTCACCTTTGAAGATCTTGGAGAGACCGAGAAACGTTTTAGATAATAACGATATAGTAAAAGAGTTAGCATTAAGCGCGTCAGTCTGACGAAAATTTAGGATACAAATAAAAGTTGGTTTCAAAAGTCAATAAGAGCAAGACTACGCAAATCAAGCATGTACGGTAACACAAAGATTCGTTCAACGTCGAAGATGATCGGGCTTAAGGAAAGCAGAAAACATGCACACCTATAATTACTTGTTGCCACTAAAGATAATAAGGGGAGTAACATGATTTTACACACCTCCCGGTAAAATAGAAGAATGCAAACCCAAGGTGTGAATCCGTAAACAGCTTGTTTTCGTCCCGAGGAAGAACTTGTTGCAATTTTAGAGAGAGATCGGACAAGATCGCGGGAGGGTATTAGCTTTAAGGATAATAGCTCATCATAAGAGTGGGTAGAAGATTGTAAATTTTTTGCGTTGTTTTCCCCATTAAGAAACGTTCATAGAGTTGCTCCAAGGTTTAAATTGGGTTGAAAACAAGTATAAATCAGTGGGAGTTTTGGTAGTAAATTGAAGGGGAAACGTTGCAAACACCTTTCCGCATTAATTCCGCTTAGACGTGAAACAAGAGATCATTCATCTATGACAGACAGCCGATAGGGTTTTGGTTGGTGTGGAGGGAGGATGCTGAGGATCTGATACGGATTGAATAGTTATTTGGGAGTTTCTTTCCTATATTTTTCCTTGCATTCTACCGTATATTTCTTACCTATTCTAGCTAAGCCAGGGTTTGATACAATTTGCTACCTTTTTTCTGCGAGGAGGACAGGGAAAACTGTTAGAAACAAGGAATTGAGAGGGATGAGGAGGAGATGAGTTATCAAGAAGTATAGAGAGGAGGAATGCAGGGTATCGAAAGGAAAATGCAAAAAGGCTGCAACCATGGGTTAGAGACAAGGGAGGAGAATGAGAAACTGTGTTTTTGCAAAAGTTTTAAGCTTTTAGCAGTTAGTTTGCGGGGATGCAAGAGTCTAATTTTTGGATTCACATGGCCGGATACACCAAGCTCCATTGGTTTATGGTAAGGTATGAAAGGTGGATTGATATGCGCGCGCGGAGACTGAATGATCGTGATCGTGGATCATGACTTGCTTTGATTTAGCATAATTTTTCAATCCCTTTCCATAGTTAGTTAAAAGGGTTGAATGGGATTTAAAGCGTACAGGAACGTAGGGTAGAAGAGTTGGAGGATTGGAAATTGTTCAAAGTTCTGGGGATGAGATGCATCTATCAAAATTGATGGACGCTTAAGACAATCCTAAATCCCATCTACCTTTGGGGTGAGGAGACAGGCCAAGGATTCCAACTTACAGAACAGTGAGTAGACGCTATATTATTTATTTCCTCCATTGGAACTATAGCTGGCTAGTAGGACTTGGGTGAACTGGGAAGCGCTCGCTGGGTCCCTCAGCGTTATCCAACTTAGGCTCAGCCAGAAGATGGAAACAGTTTTCCTAATGATAGTGCCCGACCGTTCAGGCCGGCTATTAAAGTTGTAGTTGCTTCTTTTCTTCCTCGTATTCGAGCTGATTTGGCTGGTGAGTTAAACTTAAGAACCGCGTAGGGAAACTCGTTGGAAAGTTTTCTGCGAGCTATGGTCAATGGTGGTATAACATATATACATTTGTCAGTATGCGTTGTTTCTACATAGAGCAAGGTATAGAGATCCGGTATTATGTGTTGTTTTGCTGAGTATGAAGCGCTTGATTTCTGCAGAATCTCCTCCGCAACCTGTAAATTGTAGGATCCGTATCATAATTTCTAATGAGGGGTTATTAGGAGACTAAGAGAGATAGATACACGGGGCTGTAATCCTTTGAGAATGAATGAAAATTCCAGGAGGAGGTGGTAGGGATTTTGCAATCAATCCCTATACACATGCGCCTTTATAGAAAAGTTTAAGAAGCTTAGGATCTTTTCTCCTGTTCTTGATACAATTTGATGATGGGAGGAAAGCTGAGAAAGAAAAATGTCTCATGTACAGGTGTAATGACTCTTGAAAATTATTGGTTTTAATTTTAAAGAAACAAGTTTACTTTTTCTTACCCGAAGCTAGAACCCGCATCCTTGTTTCGATTTCTTTTCATAAATTTCTTGACAACTGATAATATGCCTTGAGGCTGATTACATATGCTCGAAATCAGCAAACGCTGACAAAGAGTGTAATGAAGTATAAAAGTTATAGGTTCCAGTAATAAATACTTTTAAAAATGTTCGCTAATGAACTCGAAGGCGGGATTTTGCGGGGATTATTTCTCCGGGCAGTAGACATTCCGATTAGAAGTGTCGCTTAATTATTAATTAGGGTTAGTTGGCAGGGAATCGTCTTCAGAATCATGGGCAATATAAAGCATCTGTTAATTTAATTTTGCAAGGACCCAAAGGGGTTTAACCTCTTGCGTACTGCTTCATTTTCAAATATTCCTGTTGCCAGCCACGGTTTCTATGGCTGAGAATTTGCCATATGCCCCCTTCTACACAGCCAATATGTGTAACACTACCATTTAGAGATACATGGTTTCCATGTTTTAGCCTTGTTATTAATTGGCGGGAACTTATCTCCATCGCACGTTACGCTATTGGAGATTCAAAAGTTCTTAAAAAACATCAATGGGCTTCCCGAACGTCTTTTACTTGTTTTGTACAACATCAATTTCGTAATGGGAACGTCTTTTATTTGTGCGAGAGGGAGCTTATGGCCATGGCAACCGTCAAATATTTGTGCTCTCTAGCATCAATTTCGCTCATGGAGCGGAATTTAAATGTTTCCTGCCAAGCTTATGGGACGCAACAGGTTAATTAAATGAATGGATTTCCTCGCCTTGTTTCGCAAATATCATCTTCCTCCTTTCCTCATGTTCTACCTCCTTCACCCTGTAAATATCAATCCTGTAGACTACACCCTGATGATGGGGGAAATGATTTCCTCTGGGGATATTTCAATGTCGTGTACAAGCTTTTATATGATTTTTAATTAATAATCCCCAGCGGATAAATTAATCCGGAAGGACTATAATGATTGCTAACAACTAATGATTTTTGATAGATATCAATGAGTGTGAGAAAAATCCTTGCGGGGAGAATGCGAAATGCATTGATACGATGGGTAGTTATACGTGTGCCTGCAACGAGGGTTATAACGGCGACCCTTTCACTAATTGTACTGGTGGGTGTAAAGTTTGTAACTTTGTAAATAATTATGATAATAATTTGTTTCTTTAATCTCGTAAGTATTCTGACTCTCATGTATGACGTTTTCTTGTACAAACCTGTTAGACTCTTTGAAAGATTAACGCAGTAGTTACATAAAGCTAACCATATGCTTGCTTGGAAAAAAGTAATTGAATACTTAAATACGCATGTCAGTTAAGTGCTAAACGGCACTGCATGACCTGTCCTCATATTACCGCTCTGTCCCTTGCTTTAATTGTAAATTATCAACGTGTAAATTTCAATATTATCACATGCTGCTATCAAAAACAAAAAATTAGTAATTAATGATTTGGAAGGGATACAAGAGTTGCTGAGCGGATCATTTGTTGGTGGGGGTGGGCGGTGTAAATATGAAGCGCTTTGTTTAAATATGATTGAATTTAAATATCAAGCTGTTTCCAAGTCGGTGACTTGACGATCACGCCAAAGATTTTGCATGATGAAGTAGCACGTATCAGTAAGGATTCGTTTAAAAAATATCCAATTTCTATTAGTCCTGGTTAGTACGCGATAGTGTATATATATATATATATGTAATTTTGGTGTAATTTAGATTGTTGTGTAGTGAAACAGTAGCGTAGCAAATCCAAGGGATGAAAATCCCTTTCTTTCCTAGCTCGTATGCCTTTACACATGCAATTTCAGCACACAAAAGAGCTGATAAAGAGACAGTAAATATAGTAGATTATTGTTCTCGCGTTCACGATTACACGCACAAACACATCCCTCCGGGGACTGCAATTCAAAGGCTTTCTTCACAGTTCACACGCATTTGAACCCGTGACATAAAATGGTATAGACCAAGCACGAAAACATGACATATTCTGACACATGAGAGAAGTTATACTAATTTGCCCTATTATCCTGTGGGAAACGCAAATAGCGTTTCTTTCTTCATGTACTCTTCTGTGTATCTATTGACTTGCGATACTTGAGGATTTCAATGTCCATTCCGTCCAGATCCATTACGTAGTCCCTTGCCTGGATTTAATCATCAAGAAGGATGGATTGGAACTGGGCGGAGCGGATTTTAAAGAGGATGATAATCATTTGGAATTTAATATGTAAACTTGCAGATGTGGATGAATGCGCCGGGCCTGAAAGACCTTGTGGACCTCATGCACTCTGTGAGAATGCCTCTCCAGGGTTTAACTGTATCTGTCCACAAGGTTACGCTGGGAAACCAGATGCGAAAATTGCTTGCGAACAGGTTTGTTTTGTAGTGTGTTTTATATTCGTTTGTATAGTGTCAAACTTTAGTTATTACGCATTGACGGTGAGATCTTGCTCTTTGCAAACTAAGTCGCGTGAGATTCTGGCAAGCGTCTTTTGCCGGGAAAGGTTATAAAAAGTAAAAAAAATCAATAAATGTTATTGCGTACATAGGATAAGCAGGTAGGGAGGGAAGTAAGTGTGCAGTAAAACTAAAGGGATTATAGCTGGAAGCAAGTTAACACTGTTATTGATATTATGGTATTGATGATAGGTAGAACAGAAAATTGACGGATATTTTATTGAATTATGATAAGGAATAATTGAAAAGAATCAAAAACTTAAATTCACACATTCTCCGTCAAAGTATGCTCGACCGCCTCAAGTAAAAGCAACAAGAGTTGCAATTTTCAAAAAAATATTAAATACACACAATACATGTTTTCAGAGCTGAAATTTTCTAAACTGTGCGCTGCAAAACAACGCTGTGTTCTCAGCGGTTGGCATAATTTGATACAAAAGTTGATTCATATTTGAGAAGAGAAACTCGTAAGGATAAAAAGGAAGAAGAATAGGAAATATATTTCCGAGAAAATTTTTCACTTTGAAAACAATGAAATTGTATTTCCGCTCTTGTTGTTGAAACAAGTTGGGATTCATTCAAGGAAGACTGAAGTATGAGTTATTGTAAAGAAAACCTGTTAACCGAAGCACGTAGATGGAAGAGAATAGATAAGACGCTCTACGACACATGGAGAGCTTTAGGATGAGGGATGAACTTGAAAAGGTATTCGTAGAAGTAAATATATGAGAGGGACGTGCAGGTAGCAGAAGCAGAATAGTTACAACTCTGAGCGTCCTCAAGGAGGGCATATAATTTGACGAAGACTTACGTCTTTGAGGGTCTGAAAGTAATTAGCATTAGTCCGACGAAATAAAAAGATACGGGTTGAATTGAATTGGCTTGGGATAAAAGTTGTGTCTTTGAAAAAAAGACCAAAAGCAGGGATGGTCGGGGATTGAAAGAGAAGAGAGGGTGGTGGAGGGGTGACGACGAGATGCCGTTACTTGTTTTTCTCTCATTTTTTATTCGGCGGAAAAGATGATGGAGCCGTTTTATTTCCCCTTTGTACGCCTTCCTGATTTTGCATTGTTGTGATTTAGGTGGACGTAACGACTCTTTGTACATCCAACTTTGACTGTGTAAACAATGCGGAATGCGTGGAAGGTCAATGCTTCTGTCGACCAGGATTTAAGGCAAACAAATCCACCTGTGTTGATATCGATGAATGCCTTCGCAATCCTTGTGGACCTTACTCAATCTGCATCAACTCACCTGGGAGCTTTGAGTGTGAATGCGAACCTGGATACCTTGGAGCACCACCCACTAAGCAGTGCAAAGGTAAATTGATTAGCAAAACTTGGATTAATTGCACGAGTCTCCACGGACTTGCTTAAATGTACAGGCCGCTGCTGACACGAAAGTGTGTAGTTTGAATCCATTCTTTATGCACCCCAGCTCACGCAAAGGGTTTCCTGGGATGTCGTTCTGGTATTTACTTGAGGTTCTTTGCATCTTTCGAGAGGGATTTTAAAAGCTAGAGGATATATACGTTCCTTCATGTACATACAATAATTCATAATCATCTTTTACGTGAAATCGCGTGTAAATATCTGCAAAACAATTAAGCCTCCAAGAAAACAAGACAATACGACGAGGATTAATGTCCGGGGATTTCGTAAACGGATTTTTATTTATACGGAATAATACTTTTTACTCAGAATCCAACTCGTGGGTTTCAAAGTGTTTAAGCTCGTACGAACAATAAGAGGAGAAAATGAAGGAAGGTGGCGGCTACACATTGAGGGAAACTTGCAATTAATTGAGCGTGTAAAAAGAGATTACGAGAGGGGCAAACATGACTTGACCGCAGACTTTAACCTTAAACTAGATTTTAATGACCCGGAAATATTCTCACTCTCATCTCTTTCAGAAGATCATGAGTAACCGATGAGTAGATTACATCCATTACGTGGTTACGCTGTAAGGTGGAGGGAAAGTATTTAATTGCTTAATCCAAAATTCCTCTGTTGTATATTCACTGGTGACTCGGTAATTTGAAATCTTTCGGAACCAAATGCCAGGATTTAAATAAACCGAAGATGGCAATTTCTGCAATTACTCAAAGTAGTTTACTATGTAACTTACACATTTCCGAGTTTGGGCCTCTTTGACTTGGGAATACTGGGAATAGTTGTAGCATCTTCGGAATTTATTCGGACGATCTGGGTATCTGGCTGAAGACTTTAATAGACAAACATAACTATCCAGTACTGATTTTAATTACACAATACAGATACTAACGAATGCCTTGGACAAGATTTCCCTTGCGGACATAATGCTAAATGTATTAACCTCCCTGGGACCTACAGATGTCAGTGCCCCTACCCATTAACCGGAGACCCTAAAATTACTTGCATGCGTGAGTCTACACACAAGAACGCAACTAACAAACTTCTTTTACAGCCGGACAGACCTGACTAAAAAACAATGGACACTTAATACCTTCACATATCCGAAAATTAACGACTTCACACAAGTACCGTTTTTAAAAGTCATGAGTGTAAGCCGATCCAAGGGAGTGCGTTGCGGAGAGGAAAAAATTGAGCCTAGAGTCAAAATCCGTATCCTCTTCAAACCGCTCATACTTTTACGACAAATGAGAACAAGTTTGGAAAAGGCCCGGAGAAAATGAACTCGATACAAAGGGTGGAGATAAAGACGTTAGGGTGTAACCTGTCATAAAAATTCGCAACAGATCCGGGTGATGCGGAGAAACGAGAACGGTATTTGTATTCAGGACAAGAAAAGCGAGGG
Source organism: Sminthurides aquaticus (assembly GCA_906901655.1). Taxonomy (NCBI): domain Eukaryota; kingdom Metazoa; phylum Arthropoda; class Collembola; order Symphypleona; family Sminthurididae; genus Sminthurides; species Sminthurides aquaticus. Next base: position 5,704,251 of record CAJQTT010000001.1, read on the forward strand.
TGATTAGTTTCAAATAGTGTCCAGAGGCGCTGGAAAGTAACCTCACAATGAAATGGCAATCATAATGGTAAAATTGGCGAAAAAACGTTTGCCTGGTGTCAGGCATAGTGTAGTATGGATACAGGTGGTTTAGAATGGAGTTGATATTTGCAAATTATTAAGACTCGCGGTAAGAAGAGGAAATAACCGTAGGAGGATCATAGTTCAAGGATCTCCTTGGATACAGCTATAGCTTCATTGAAGGATTCCTTGAGGAAAACTGGGATAATTATGTCAGGGTCAAAGTTTCAATGGGGCTGGAGAGCCAGAGACTGAGAAGAGGCATTTAGTGATGAGTAGATGAGATATTGACCTCAAGGGATTTAGCCTCAACCTATTAACAAGTCTGACCAGAATACAGAATATCGGCTGGTTGAAATGGCCAAAGCTTTTACGTAGAAACATATATCATAGCCACCGAAGATGTTCAATTTATGGCCATGCGTTACGCAACTACGTGATGAAATTCGGCGACAGAAATTCCGGATTGAATGCTGCACGGAGAAAAAGATATTGTGTGTTAAGCGCGAAGAGGAATCTAGGAATGGAGTAGAACTATTCAGGTTTTTGAGTGGGTGAATCGTAAAAAATATATTATATTCTTTTTGCCCCTTTATATTGATGAGCGGCTTGTTAGTTTCTGGCATACGGGGGAAACTCGCCAATTTTTATGTGAGATGCGAATGGCTACAAATCGAATTTTTCAAGCTAGGGAAAAGGATTGGTTTGAGGAATATTCAGGCGGGAATGCATTGATCTTATTAGGATGATTTTGTTTTTGGTGAGGAATTTATGATGGACGGGACAAGATGGTAAAACATTGTTCTTCTTCTCCTTCCTTAGCCCCATGCGAAGGTGTCAAATGTGGAGCTCATGCTTATTGCAATGCTGTCGGAATTGAAGCTTTTTGCGAATGTGACAAGGGTTGGTCCTTTGACCCCAAGAATATTACTGCCGGATGCATGGGTAAGTGCATTAACTTTGATAACGTTATTGATGACGTAGTTCTTTAAAGAGATGTGAAAATTAATATGGTCTTAATGTTACCATCTTACCACGTTTTCAGACTTGAACGAATGCGACACAATCCACGGACCGTCAGGTCTTTGCGGAGAGAAGGCCCTTTGCACTAACCGCGAAGGATCTTATTCTTGTCAGTGTCCGCCTGGATTCTCCGGAAACCCGAAAGAGGCTTGTTTTGGTATGATGTTATAAACTTGCATAGTTTTTACAATTGCATTTACATTTCACATGGTGACTTCGAAATTATCGTATTTTTATCCAAAATTTCGCGGTTTTACAGATATTGACGAATGCAAGAAAGTCGGAACTTGCGGTGAGAGAGCCATCTGTAAAAACTTGCCAGGAGGGTATGAATGTTCGTGCCCTGATGGAACAATTGGAGATCCAGACGCCAAGACCAGGTGTCAAGAGGTCATAAAATGTAAAGTCAACGACGATTGTCCCGGAAATGCATTCTGCGAAACACTCGACCAACACTGTCTCTGTCCAGAGCCTAACGTTGGAAACGATTGCAGACGTAAGTTTTACCCTGTCTATATTTCTGGGTTTGGTTTTAGAAATCATTTTTAGCTTAGTGAGAAATAATTTCTAACTCTAAATTGAATATGGTTGGCTGATTGTTCATAGATCCTTGCGAAGAAATTACTTGTGGACCTAATGCGGAATGTATGCTGATTAACAATGAAGCAAAATGCTTGTGCCGCGCTGGTTTTACCGGAAGCAGTTCTGGAATCAGTGGTTGCACAGATATTGACGAATGTTTGACGAATCCTTGTGGAGAGAAGGCAATTTGCAAGAACGAGCCTGGAAGATACGTTTGCGAATGTCCGTTAGGATTTGAGCCGAAAGGACCGAATGCTGCTAGTGGATGCAAATCCATTGCTCCATCTGGATGCAGTGCTCAGAAACCTTGCCCTGCTGGAGAACAATGTATTTCTGATGGACAGGGTCAAAATGTTTGTGCTTGCTTGTATGGCTTCGCTCGTGATAGTGACAGCGGAAGATGCAGAGATATCAATGAATGCTTCGAAGCTTCTGACAAGCCACCCTGTGGACTCAACGCCGTCTGTAAGAACTTGCCCGGCAGTTATGAATGTAAATGCCCTCCAGGATATCACGGAAATCCGTTCTCTCAATGCGAAGAATGCAACACTGCTGAATGCAAATGCCAGCCACCCTACAAGGTCGTTAACGGAACTTGTGTTTTTGGAAACTGTTCACCTGCATCACCTTGCCCTCAAGGAGCGGAATGCGTTTCCGTGACTGGAGGACTCAGCTATTGTGCTTGCCCCGCCGGCTACACTACAAATCCTGATGGCTCTTGCGGGGATGTGGATGAATGCAAAGGAAGCCGGAGACCATGCGCTTTCGGTGCTGAATGTAAAAACGAGGCTGGATCATACACTTGCTTCTGCCCACCTGGTTACCAAGGAGATGCTTACAACGGTGCTTGCACTCCAAATCTTATCAGGTGTACCAAGGATAACGATTGTGGAGCTAACGAAAAGTGTGTTCAACCTGGAGAATGTATTTGCCAACCACCATTCTTCACCGATACTCAGGACAACAACAAGTGTAAGAGTCCCTGCGAGCGGTTCCCATGCGGTCCTAACGCTCAGTGCACACCCAGTGACCCGCCGAGATGCATGTGTAAACCCGGATACGAAGGCAATCCTTATCAGGGATGTGTGGATACCAACGAATGCGTCAACAACCCTTGCGGAGCCGGAGCTACCTGTATTAACGTTAAGGGAGGCCCCTTCAGGTGTGAATGCCCGAGAGGAGTCAAAGGAGACCCTTACCTTGGTGGCTGCAAAGTGGACTCTTCTCAAAACGAATGCGTTACCAGTACTGATTGTCCAAATCCACTCACTTGTGAGAGCGGTCGCTGTGTCAACCCTTGCGATACGTTACCTTGCGGTCAAAACGCCGTTTGCGAACCAGAAGACCATGCCGCATGGTGCAGATGTTTGGCCGGATTTACCAAGAAACCAAATTCTGAGGAATGCGTTTCCGTTTGCGAAGGAATGATTTGTGGAGACAACGCAAGATGTGTTCCGACAATGGAGGGACCAACTTGTCAGTGCTCAGAAGGATTTGTTGGCAACCCCTTCCCTGGAGGTGCTTGCATTCCAGATGTCTGCTCTCCTCAAGCTAACCCGTGCCAGTGGCCACAAATCTGTGTCGGTGGACGTTGCAAGGAAAGTTGCCAGGATGTCGTTTGCGGAATCGGAGCTACTTGTGATAAGAATACAAATCAATGCGTTTGTTTGCCCTACCATGTGGGTAATCCTAATTTCAAATGTGTTCCTCCGAGTGCCCCACCAGCTTGCTCTCCAGCCTGCGGTCAAAATGCTCACTGTGAATACGGAGAGATCAACGTTTGCGTTTGCAACCAAGGAACTTCCGGAAACCCTTACGAAGGATGCGGCCCTCAAGAAAGAACTTGCACTTCCACTCAGTGCGGCCAAAACGCAGAATGCCGAGAGGCAGGAGGTCAACTTGAATGCTTGTGTGAGGCTGGATATACTGGAAACCCTTACATTAAGTGCGAGGATGTTAACGAATGTATCGGAAACGTGTGTGGACAAAACGCCCTCTGCATTAACTTGCCCGGACGTTTCGACTGCCGTTGTAAAGAAGGATACGGTGGAAACCCCTTCGTGCAATGTACCCCTCCTTCCAGTCTTGTTGATTGTGGAAAAGCTCAGTGCAAGTGCTCAGCAAACGAGCCTTGTCCAGTTGGATTTTCTTGTAGTTCAGGAATTTGTCGTGACCTTTGCAAAGATGTATCCTGCGGAAGAAATGCTGTCTGCTCCCAAGGAAAATGTATCTGTCCTCCAGGATTCTCCGGAAACCCTGAGCGTGAATGTAAATCCGACAGTTGTGTCAACGATCTTACTTGCAAACCCCAAGAGATTTGCTTTGTCATCGGTAACGGTATCCGAAGATGCGTTGATGCTTGTACCAGAATCCAGTGCGGACCTAATGCAGTTTGCGTTTCAGACAATCATAAATCTTCTTGTATCTGTGCTGACGGTTACCGTGGCAACCCCGCGGACTTAAGGCTCGGCTGTCAAGCTGCTGGAACTCCAGAGCATGAATGTAACAGAAATCAGGATTGTGTTGACGGCCATGTTTGTCAACCAGACATTAATGGAATTCGAAGATGTACGAACCCTTGCACTAATGCCATTTGCAGAAACGCCAACGAAGTCTGTGTCGCTAAAAACGGCCGACCGGCTTGCCAGTGTTTGGAAGGATATGTTAGAAACTCGGAAACTTCTGCTTGTGAACAACCCGTCTTCCCAGATTGTACCAAAGATCAAGACTGTGCTCCTTCTGAAGCTTGCAAACCTGACGGCCTAGGTGTTCTCCGATGTACTTCCGTCTGCTCACCTGTAAACTGTCCATCTTGCAACGTCATCAGTTGTGCTCCAAATGCAGAGTGCGTTCCTGTAAATCATCAACCAGCTTGTCAATGTCTGCCTGGATTTACCGGAACTCCGGTAGATCGTGTCGGATGTCAACCCATCACAAGAAATCAGTGTCAATCCGATGCTCAGTGCGATGAGAACGACGCTTGCATTGACAAAGGTCTCGGAAAAGTTTGCTCACCTGCATGCGAGAATGTCAAGTGCGGTCCTGGAGCAGTCTGTGTTTCTAACAATCACGCTGCCCAGTGCCAATGCCCAGCTGGAAAATTCACCGGTGACCCGAGCGATCTTGAACAAGGATGTGTCTCAGTTCCATGCGTGTACAATGCCGATTGTCCTTCCCATCAAATCTGTAACCGTTTAGAATTCAGATGTTACGATGTTTGTGACGAGGGATCTTGCGGTTCTGATGCCGTCTGCATTCCAGGAAACCATGCCTTCCAATGTACTTGTCCAGTAGGATTCAAGCCAGACCCTGTAGCGGATATTAAGTGTACTTCCGTTAATTCATGCGATAACTCACAATGTCACTCAACGGCGGTTTGTGAAGCCACTTCTGAAGGATTCACCTGCAAATGTAAACCTGGTGAGGTCGGAGATCCATTCGCTCTTGGATGCCGTGCCAGAGGAAGCTGCAAAGGAGATGGGGATTGCCCACCTGGAGCCGCTTGTAATAACGGAAGATGTGTTGACCCTTGTGAGAACCTGTGTGGAACAAACGCTGTTTGTCAAGTAATCAACCGAAGAGGACTGTGCTCATGCTTACCTGGATTTGAAGGAGCTCCAACACCAGACAAGGGATGCGTCCGTGTTTCTACCCCTTGCAGAGCCGATACGGATTGCCCTGGAAGCCTTTGTATTAGCGATCAATGCAAGGTCATTTGCAGAAGTGCAGGTGACTGCGCTAACGGAGAACGGTGTGTTTCCAACATGTGTATGCTGCCATGTATCGGTCATCAACAATGCCCCAACGGTCAAGCTTGTGCAGGAGGATTCTGCGTTGCAGGATGCCGAAGCAACGGTGACTGTGGAAGAGAACAATCCTGTATTAACCATCAATGCTTGAACCCTTGTGAAGCGGAAGGAGCCTGTGGATTGAATTCTCTTTGCAGACCAATATCTCACTCACCTCAATGCTATTGTCCAGATGGATTCGAAGGAGCCCCAACACCTGTGGAAGGTTGTGTAAGAAAACCACTCTTCTGCTCTAGCTCTGGAGAATGTGCCCGTGGAAGTATCTGTGTCGGAGGACTGTGCGTTGTCTCCTGTGACGACAACTCTCAGTGTGCCCGTGGAGAACGCTGCCAGAACAATATGTGCCGGAAGACTTGCTACAAGGACAGTAATTGCCAAGCTGGAGAAGTTTGCGTGGAAGGAGGTTGTCATCCAGGATGCAGATCGGATTCTGATTGTAAAGATGTGGAAGTCTGTATTTCGAATAAGTGCCGCTGCGGTACTGGTTTCGACTCCGGCCCGACAGGATGCAGAGATATCAATGAATGTGACAGATCACCTTGTAACCGGAACGCTATCTGCACCAACACCCCCGGATCTTACAGATGTACCTGCCCCGAGGGAATGTTCGGTGACCCAAATCAAGGAGGTGGCTGCTTCCCACCCAACCAATGCTCTTCTAATGCTCAGTGCCCCGATAATCTCGAATGTCGTCTTGGAGCTGATGGTGTCCAATCTTGCATTGACCCCTGCACTAGCTTGTCCCAGTGTGGCCCACGCGCTAAATGCTTCGTGGCCAACCACAAGGCTCAATGCGAATGTCCAGCTGACCATCTCGGAGATCCTTATAAACAAGATATCGGATGTTACCCTGTAGAATGTCTGAGCAATGAGAACTGCCCACAGGACCGCTTGTGCGATGTGAACCTTAACAAATGCGTTAACCCTTGTGATTACGCGTACTGTGGTCAAGGAGGTTGCAGAGTTGAAAACCACCAAGGAGTATGTACTTGCAATCCTGGATACGAAGTCCGAAATGGTCAATGCGTGGACATTGATGAATGTTCCCAAAATGTTTGTCATGAAACAGCCATCTGTAAGAATACTCCAGGAAGCTACTGGTGCTCATGCCCTGAAGGCCTTGTCGGAGAAACACTCAAGGGTCAATCCGGTTGTAGAAGAGCTGAAGAATGTCTCGGAGATATTGATTGCCCAGATACTGCAGTTTGCAAGAACGGAAAATGTAAGGACGCCTGTGAAAACTCTTGCGCTAAGAACGCTGAATGCACTACTGTGGGTCACAAGGCTTTGTGCTCATGTCCGACTCAGACAACCGGCAATCCGCTTACTGACTGCAAACCGCTAGAGTGCGTCTCCGGAAACGATTGCAGCTCCACCCAGACCTGTTACAACAATAAATGCATTGATCCTTGCAAACTGGATAACGTTTGCGGTCAAAGCACTAACTGCACTGCTGTCAATCATCAAGCCCTTTGCTCCTGCTTGCCTGGATACACTGGAGATCCACGATTCGGATGTCTCATCATCTTGCAATGTTCGGAAAATACTCTTTGCCCAGCATCCAGTAAATGTACTCAAGGAATCTGCACACCCATTTGCGCATCAAACCGTGATTGTCTCAGCAACCAAATCTGCTTGGAAGGATCCTGTCAAGGAACTTGCAAGAGCAATATCGACTGCTCTGCCTTCCAGATTTGTCAAAACGGAATCTGTCAAGCTGAAGTAAAATGCCGAAGCGACAACGACTGCGGTTTGGATGAAGTATGCAGTGAGAATAGATACGGCCAACCCGAGTGTCAACACGTTTGCAATAACCTTGTCCTTTGTGGACGTAACGCTCAGTGCACTGCATCAAACCATCAAGCCGTTTGCAAGTGCCGTGAAGGGTTCTTTGGAAACCCAGCCGACGATAAGGTTGGATGTCAGCCTATCGAATGTACCACTAGTAACGACTGCTCTCAAGACAAGATATGTGATGGAAACAAATGCCACGTGGCTTGCAGGCTTCAAAATCCTTGCGCTGACAACGGTCTCTGTATTTCGGACAAGCACACACAAAACTGTCAATGCCAACCTGGATTCACCGGTGATGGAAGAGTTAGATGCGACCCTATCGATTTCTGTATCCAGAAGCCTTGCGGGCCTGGTGCCGTTTGCGATAACGCTCAAGAACGTGGATCCTTCAAATGTCTCTGTCCACTCGGAACAGTTGGAGATCCATACACGGACGGTTGCTTGCCCATCCCAGAATGCCGAGATAACAAGGATTGTCCTGAGGCTGCTGCCTGCTTAAGAGAAAATGGAAGCTCGAAATGTAAATCTGTCTGTGACAACGTTCAATGTGGTCCAAATGCGCTCTGCGCTTATAGAGATCACCAAGGATTCTGCCAATGCCGACCTGGATATGAAGGAAATCCCAAGGACACCTTGCGCGGCTGCTCTCCACAATTGGTACAGTGTAAATCAAATACTGATTGTAGAGAAGGAACTTATTGTGACGGACGAGTTTGTAAGCCACCTTGCCAATCTGATGTGGACTGCGGACCTCAAGAAACTTGCTCTCGCAATCAATGCGTCAATCCTTGCGATGATACTCCTTGTGGACTCAATTCGGTCTGCCAAGTTGCCGATCACAAGAGAATCTGCTCTTGCCCACCTGGATTCACCTCAGATCCTAATGTGGAATGTGTTCGAAGTAAGCAATGCATGAAGTTAGAGTTTTTTTAATTGAACTCTGACATTTGAACTACTGCAGTATCATTAATGATGTTATTTTCAAGTACTAACCAATAAAACCGCTATTTTCGTCTATTTCTAGTCTCTGTTCCCTGCCAAAACAACAAAGAGTGCCAGAAAGGATATACTTGTACAGAAGGACTCTGTCTCTTCGGATGCAAAGCTGACACTGCTTGCGCTCTTAACGAAAGATGTCTTGACGGAAAATGTCTACGTAAGTAAAATAAATTAATCATAAGAATATAATTAATTACCAATAATTAATATAACTGTTAAGGTGTGTTGTAAATTTGGTAATCAATGGTTGTATATATTATATTTCAGTTACCTGCCGTGTGGATAACGATTGCTTCTTGAGTCACATTTGCTTGAACAACATGTGCGTTATCGGATGCCGAAGCAATGATGACTGCAGCAGTAGTGAATCATGTATCGGTCAAAGGTGTACAAACCCATGTCAGAGTCAAGGATGTGGACCAAATGCTGTCTGTAATGTCGTTAATCATCAACCACAATGCTCTTGTCCACTTGGACTGATCCCATATCCAACTACATTTGCTGGATGTGTTCGTGAACCCATTATTTGCTCTGCTAACCGTGACTGCGGTGATGGGCTTGTATGTGATGGTGGAGCTTGTCGACCTATCTGTTCTTCGTCAGACAACTGCATCAGTAACGAAATCTGTGACAAGGGATTATGTAAACCAATATGCAGACAGGACGGTGATTGTCGTAGTGGAGAATACTGCGAAGGTCTCACCTGCGTTGTGGGCTGTCGCTCAGATTCAGCTTGCCTGTCTACTCAGGCTTGCGTCAACAGCAAATGCCTCGATCCATGTGCTAGCCCTGCAGCTTGCGGAACCAATTCACAGTGTAACGTTCGAAATCATCAAGTGGCGTGTAAATGTCAACCTGGATTAATCGGAGACGCTCGAATAGGCTGCAAAGCTCCTCAGCTTCCTTGTAGTCCACAAGAAGGTTGCCCACCTGGATCTGGACTTATCTGTATAGATCAAACTTGCCGTGCCACTTGTAAAACGTAAGATTTGTGGGACGATTTACAACCATTGACTAGCTTAAAGTGGCTACTTAATTCAATTTTCTTAATTTTGATATTTTAAATGGTTCCAGAGCTGCAAACTGCTTGTCTGATGAAAGCTGTATTGGAGGAGTTTGTAAGCCGTTGTGTAATAACGACGATCAATGTGAGCGTGGATACATCTGTCAAGGACAAATCTGTATTGCCGGATGCAGGAGCGATGCCCATTGTCCAAGCAATCAAGCTTGTAATAAACAGCAATGCAGAGGTAATCATAAGCGTTAACTAATATTTGGACGGTGCTCATATAAATGTGACAATTGTAGAAATGTTTGATAAGTTACATTTTCATAATTGTAATTACAATTAATATTTTCAGATCCTTGCAAGGGTGGCGTTGCTTGCGGAGAGTGTGCAACTTGTGAAGTTGTAAATCATTCACCTCAGTGCAGCTGTCCTCTCGGTACATTCGGAGATCCATTCCTTACTTGTGCGACCCCACCTCAACGCTGTAACGGAAATGCTTGCCCTGCTGGAAGTAAATGTGAGAACGATTACTGCATACCTAGCTGCCGCTCTGGAAATGATTGCGCTTGTGGTCAAACTTGTCAACGAGGCCAATGTAGAAGTCAGTGCTCCAACGATGATAACTGCCCGCAAGGTCAAGTTTGCAAGAACGGACTTTGCTCGGCCGGATGTAAGGTCAACACTGATTGTGCCGCTGAGACAGCTTGTATCAACGGCCAGTGCCTTGACCCATGTCTACAGCGACCTGCTCCATGTGGTATCAGCGCTGTTTGCAAAGTATCTCAACATCGACCAGTATGTTTCTGCCCTAACGGCTTTATTGGAGAACCCACAAAGGCTTGCCAGAAGGTTGAATGCAGCCGGGACAACGATTGTAGTCCATCCCAAATGTGTGTCCAAGGAAACTGTAAGAATCCTTGCTTGCTTCCTGGTGCCTGTGGTGTCAACGCTCAATGTCGTGTTGTTAATCGCCAAGCTGAATGTAGCTGTCCTCGTGGCCATCAAGGAAACCCTGCTGTTGGATGCTCCATCGGTATGGATACTTGATTTGAAATTAGAGTACAGCGAAATGCTTGAGGCATAGTTTTTGACTGCAATTAATTAACTGATGTGGATTTTATAGATGAAAACGAATGTTTGTCCAATCCTTGCGGAGAAAACGCCAAATGCACTGATACTGTTAGCGGATACAGATGTACTTGCCAATCTGGTTGCAGTGGTGACCCTGTTGGAGGGTGTGTATGCAAACCTGATGTCTGCTCCAACATTAAATGCGGAATTAATGCTGTATGCCAAGTTGACCTCAATACTGGTCTAGGTCTTTGCGTTTGCCCAAGAAATTATCCTAATGGAGATCCATTCCGTGAATGTAAGTATCTTGAATAATAGAATTGAATTCATCAGGCCGTGTATGCTCCGAAGCTTAACTATTCCATGAATGCAGCTTCACCATAAATTATATTGCAACTAACCTATTTGTATTCCTACAGGTAATCCAGAGCGTTCTGATGATTGTCGCACAGTTGGTTGCGGATACGGTGCCCAATGTGTTTCCCAACAAGGTTCGTTCGTTTGTAAATGCGCCCCTGGAACCCTTGCCAACCCAGATGGCTCTTGCAGACAAGGTATGATTCGATCTTTAAAGTATTTCATCTCATATCATTTACCCACACGCTCATCCTTATACGCATCGTATATCACAATCATTTTATTGACCATCAATTATCACAGCATTACAATCACAAGAAACACGAAGAGGTAGCGCGATTTGAAACATTATTGAAACACAAAGGCGAACTATATCACACTACACAATTTCGTTAGCGGTTCAAAATCGCTGCGCGGCTAAAACAAGATCATTTCCACGCATTTGATCATTAGGTTTCCAATTACACGATTACCTTATACTTTTAGTTCCTGATCTGTAATTGATCTTTTGCGATTTCTTGTATTTGAACCTGTTACAATTGGAGTTTCTTAGGATTTGTAGTGAAGAGCGTAGAAGTTGTAATTCTCCTTGTACATATTACTATTCCAATCCCTCATGTTAGCAAGCACACACCTTGTACATGAATTTCGGATGGAGAGGTCAATGTTACAGGTGGAATGATGTTTCTTTTCTTTTCTTTGATTCCATTTCCGTCCTCCTTTCCTTGTGGTCATCATGAAAAATTGTAGTGAGTCAATGCTCAAACGATCAGGGTTGTTCACACGATGAAGCGTGCATAAAGGGACAGTGTATAAATCCTTGTAGTCTACGAGATATTTGTGGACAAAATGCTGTATGTCGGCCAGCCTATCACAAAGCACAATGTTCCTGCGCCACTTGCTACAAAGGAAACCCACTTGAGAGTTGCCAACCAGACCCATCTTGTGACGCCATCGGTCGACCAATGCGACCCGACTTTGTTATAACTTCCTGCTCCCATGATAAAGACTGTCCTTCGGATCGGGCTTGCAATTACGCGACGGGCGACTGTGAAAATCCATGTAATTGGAACCCTAGCGAATATCCTGGACGCGGTGTCCGCTGTGAATCAAATCACAAATGTGAAGTCAGGAGCCACAAACCGTCCTGCGTATGCAGACACGGTCTGGTGGTCAATGACAGATCGGAACTGACTTGCCCACATGCTGAAATGCAGGAATGTCGCACGAATTACGACTGTTCATCAACTCTGGCCTGTATGAACGGAAAATGTCAAAACCCTTGTGCAACCGCATCATGCGAATACGGGAAATCCTGTCAAGTCATCAGCCAGAAAGCATACTGCTTTTGCAACAACAACGAATGCAACACAAGCGTATCAATCTGCCTCAAGGATTCCGGATGCCCACCCAACCGAGCTTGTGTCAACCTTAAATGCGTGAACCCATGCGAAAGTTACCGCTGTCCTGGAAACACCCCTTGCTTTGTTCAGAATCACAAGCCTACATGCAAATTTTGTCCTGCTGGATTCGTAGCAGAGGGCAGAGATGGCTGCAAAGGTAAATGCCCATTGATTACAGTGGATTCAAATCAACTGTCGCTTTGCTGTAGAATCATACTTAACCCTTTTTAATACCAACTTGTAACCCGATCCTTAACTCATCCTCCGTTTCCATTCCTCCGGATGCAGCTTCCCAGACCGGATTTTTACGGTCACGGAAGCTCTCCGAGTCCTTACATTTCAATTCACACAAAGTATCCCCTCCTCAGCTCCTGATTCATGCTCTCTCTCAGAAAACTTGAAAAAAATACTACTCACAAACCAACCAATCCCTCCCCACATCTCCAGATGAACAACCAAGATTAACGAACACGTTCAATCAGCTAACTCTCAAGACCAAAGGATGGGTCTCCGATCTAAAATAATATAACATCAACATGTGAAACCAACAGTCATCAACAAAACATCAAAACTCACAGAACTCACAAATCGCGAGAGTGAAAAACAGTCTAATGAATCAACACAAAGAAATAATCTATAATAATTCTCCATCACAATTTCAATTACTAATTCATGAGGGGTGCACGGAATCGTGGCATGTGGCAGCAGAAATTTTCCAGATTACTCAAGATTTTCTCCAGCACGGAATCTTCAACACATTTTAAACAACTAATTCCACTAAGTTTCTACAAGATTCAAAATTCTTCAAGATTTGTGGACTTGGCTAAAACCCGAATAATTCTAGAGCATTTTCACAATTCCCTTTTACACACTTCACTTCTCCCTATCACTGTCTCTCATCTTCAACCTAACAAAATTCATCTCCTTCAAAGACTGTCCCCTGCAGCTGCATATCTTTTTATAGCTGTTTAGTCTCTTCCATAAGATCCTGTCCTTTAGCAAAATCTCTTAACTGTTTTCTTGTTGGTTGTTCGACTAGTCTTAGCTTCACTCTCTTCCTTTCTTTTCGTTGGGTAGTTTCTGTCCGTGGTGTTGTTTAAAGCGTTCTTAAGGAACGAGCACTAATAGCGTTACAGTAGGACTTTTGTCATAACTAAGGTCAGCATTCATTGGCTATCCGTTTGTATAGTTGTCTGGTTCGTTGATGTAAATACGTCTCATTAATCACTTCCACATGAAAGGCGAGGATGATTCCGAGCCAACACATGTTTTAGTTACAAGGTGGTGTGTCTGCCTGTAGTCCTTCGTTATTATCCTTGGTTAGTTACTAGTCCAAACCTAACTCCATTTGGTGTTTGTACTTATTATCTGTAATTATTATCTGTGTACCGCCGCGTGGTAACTCTCATCTGCCGAAAACTTTTAACGCTCACCGACTTTCTCCACAGATTTCCTAGTCGCGCACCAAAACTCGTAGAGCACGGAGAAAGTTTCTAGAATGTAGCCAATAGTTGACACGATATTTGGCTATTAGTCTGAATATCATTTTTAGCATGCTCTCTCTTGCTCGCAAGACTTGCATTTTAGTATTTATTTATTGTATAGTTCGCATTGTTTCTCACACCCACGCGTAAATAATCCACCAAGTATTCTCGCATCTTATTCTTCTTGGCAAAATCTCTGGCATCTATGTATTTATTTAGCATTTGGTATTCACGCGATATCCCTGCCATGAATCAGCTATGTATATATAATCTTTCTCTACTAGTTTATACACTATTTTCACTCTTTTTTCTAGAGTCATGTACATAATGATCACTTTAACATGATATATTTCTATAAATGTTTGTGTACAGTAAATGAAACAAGCACAAGTACTCTTGCACCACCTACAATGACATCCACAACAACACAATGCACCCGGAATTATCATTGTGACCAAAATGAAGCCTGCATTGAGAAAGAGTGTAGAAATCCATGCAAAGCTCCGGGACTCTGCGGCCTCGGAGCCTCATGCAGGGTACAGTTCCACAGGCCTGTTTGCTTCTGTCCACCAAATTATCAGGGAAACCCAGCTGTAGAATGTTATATTAGCGCTCCGATTATTACGGAAGAGCCACGTTTAGGAAACTTGAGCTCTCCTCCCCCAGCAGATCTTAGAACGTTACTTAACTCTACGGTAGAATCGCAGATTATTTATGCTACAAACCCAGTTACACCTAGTAGTCCGACGACTTCATTTGTAACTGACAAAAGCGAGACTACGACAACTTCTCCAGATTTTTCAGAGGAAACGACGGTAAGTATGTCTAGTGCAACTGAACCAGTGACTACCATCTCACCTTCCGAAGTTCCTCGAACCAAACCCGCTTCTCCGTCAACGTCACCGGATAAAACGACAAGAAATTTCAAGTTCACAACTAACACTGAATCCCCTCCTTCCGAAACCCCAACTGTGAGTAGCTTTGAAGAAAGCACTACTACAGTTTACTCATCCCTTGAAGATTTGTCAAGCTCTTCAACCACTTCCTCCCCAACAACGAGTGAAACCACTCAGGAAACTGAAAAAACTACAACATCGTCCCAAATCCCATCCGAAACAACAACACCCTTCTCATCTACTTCCTCGTCCTCAACATCAACAATTCAAGAGTCCACGACTGAACCCTCAACAGAATCCCCTACGACAATGGTGTCCAAAGAAGGTCGACATGACCTACCCACCACCTACAAACCCATAGAAACTACTATTTCTCAAACAACCGGAAGTGAAAGTAGCGTCGAAACCACGGAGAAAGCTACTACACTTGCGTCAATGATGAACGAAACTGATGCTACTACACCCTACGCCTCCACAACAGTTCCTTCTGGTGTAACCCGGGTGCCTGCCACCGAATTACCTGGTTCAACTGAATTTACAACAATCTCAGAAGATTTGGGTCGTCACGGACTTCAAACTACGCACAGACCCGTTGACACCACCAGATATTCTACCGAAGGGCCGGACACTAGTTATGCACCAGAACAGATCACAACAACCGCCCCAGAATCCACATCATCCCATGTAATTGATATGACAACGTCTAGTCAAACTGAGACAAGTATTCCTGCTCTCATCAGAAGTTCTACGCTTCCAACCACAACGCTTTCTACAGAGAAAGCTACGGAAACGACTCTTCGTTTCGTGGAGACCACCACCCCGGGTTTTGAGCAAGACAATGTAACAGCAACCACTCAGTTTTCTACTGATTCTTATAATATTACTGATGCGACAACAGTTCCTTCCGTTACTACCGTCAGAACTACTTTTCCCTCTAGTGAAAGTACACTTTCTCCACCTACTACCACAATGGGTCCTGAAGTCACAACTCTCGGTGCTACTGTGACTGAAAGAGCTAGTCCGTCCCCCAGGTCTGATTTTTCAACAACCTTTGAACCTGTAACGACAATTTCCCCTGGTCAAGCTACAGAACCTACCACTGAAATTCCTCTCACTACTCCTGGAAACTTGACAGAAGCTTCAGAAACTTCAACCGTATTCAATGAAGTATCTACGGAGGCCGAAACAACTACTTCTGGAAGAGGTCGGTCTGAAATTCCAGAGTTCACTACAGTTAAAGAAGGAAATGATTCTGAAATTTACACAACGCCTAAGGCTGAGATTACAACAGTGGGAAGTTCCACCGAACGAGAAACTACAACAAGGCGAGGAGATGATATGGGTCGTTCGGAAACAACAGAGTTTTCTGTAACTTCTTCACCTTCAACTACACCTACGGCCGAAATGTCAACGGTCCCAACGATAATCGAAGAAACCAGTACTTTTTACACCACTAGCGGCCAAGTCTTGAACGAAACTACAACTCGCTACATTGTTCCTTCCACAACTCTTTATTTCACAACTGAAAAGCCTGGAGATGCGTATTCTGAAGTTTTAACCACGGCAAGAGCCGAAACAACAACAGAGAAAGCTTCAACTGAAGCGGATACGACTGCAAGTGCAGATGGAAGAGGCAGATCTGAAACAACAGAATACATCAGAACGACTCTGCCATCAACTACTTATGAACCGTCTAGAGAAACAGCTACTTCCGAAGCCACAACTAGTCGTACAACCGTACCTACTACCATGTACACAACAAGCAGTGATATTATCAAAGTTACAACTACCAGAATCATCATTCCTGATACCACTTCCTATGCCTCAACTGGAAAACCAGTGAATCAACTAGCAGAGCTTACAACTCCAGCAATTTCTTCTGAGACTACAGGAATATATTCTTCCTCAGAACCGCCAACTACTACTCCTGGTGAAAGCCGGGGCAGATCAGAAACAACAGAGTACTTCACAGCATCCGTGCCTACAACTTCTGAACCAGTTTCTGAAACAAGAACACGGATGCCAAGTACAACGAGTCGTATTGTAGCAGAGACGACTACTGTGTTCGCATCTACTGGAGAAATTGTTAATGAGACGACAACCCACTATTCAATTCTGGAAACCAGCCCTGCTTTCACCACGGAGAAATCAGAAGATTCACATTCTGCAATCTTTACTGAAACAACTACTCGCTTATCTCTTACTACTTCCGAGCCGGAAACAACAACTAGTCTTGGAGATCGCGGCAGATCTGAAACTACTGACAATATATCAACGGAGCCTTCGATTAGTTCCACCACACCAGAATTCCAGACTGATCAGACTTACTTGCCAACCTCTGGTCCATCAGTAACTGATTCGAGCACACAGTATACGTCACCTGGATCTACGATGAAGGCTACTACTTTCCGCCTACCGGAAACCACTGTTTACTATACTTCAACTACCGAGTCTCGTTTTTCAGAAGTGTATACAACATCTAGGCCAGAAACAACAACGAATGCTCAAACTACAACAAAGGATGTTTTTGATACGACAACAGGAATCCCTGGAGATAGAGGCAGATCTGAAGAACCAGCCAGTACAGAAACTCCGACTACGGTAGCCTCAAGAACGACTTTCTCTGTAAATGTCACGGAGCCTACAACCTCAGTGCCAAGTACTACCTCAGGAGCTTCGGAGAAAGTTACGACCCTGACTATAGGTTTAACGAATCCGGAAACTACAACGGATGCACCGGGAGAAACTACAGTTAATTATTCAACTGAACCAACATATTCTGAAATTTACACTTCGCCCAAAACTGAGTCCACTTCCAGATTCACAACTACCGGTATTCCTTTGGCTGAAACCACTTTTAGAAGTACTTCTGAACGAGCCAGGTCGGGCATTTCTGAAACTACTGAATCTGAAACAGTCCCACCAACCACTGCACCAGAAACGGAAGCTCCCGCTACAACTCTGAGATCTACCACGCAGAGAGAAAGCACTACTCCCTACGATACAACAGCGAGTGTCATGAACGAGTCCAGTACTTTAACCAGTCGCCTTCCAGCTCCGACCACCACATACGCTCCTACTGAACGGTTTGAAATCACCACAGAAGTACCTACTCAAACAACTACCCGTGAGGATGTAGGCAGATCAGAAACTACTGAAGGATTTACAATGACAGCATCTTCCACTTCCTCTGGAATAATAGAAACATCCACTATAGTGACAACAGATGGAGCATCTACGGAAACAACTTCTGTTTACTCCACATCTGGAAGAATCTCAAATGAAACAACAACGGCCGCTCCAATACCCGAAACCACTGTGTTTACAACCCTGAGTCCGCAATCATCATATTCAGCAATTTTAACGACAACGTCAAAAGCGGAATCTACAACGGGATTTGCTCTTACCGAACCCACAACAATCATGCCCCGTCGTAGGTCTGAAGAACCGGGTGTAACAGAGCCTAGTACTACGGCACTTCCATCAGAGAAAACTACAAGCAGTCCAACAACTCTATCCCCAGCAAGCAGGGACACAACGCAGTTTACAACATCAGCCATTAAAGATAAAACAACATCCGCTCCAGTTCAAGAGACTACAATGTACTACACTACAGAGAGTGAAAGTCCAATTTACTCTGGATTAATCACTACTCCTCGGACTGAGTCATTCACAGAAACTATCCAGGTTCCGACAACCCTGAGCCCGGAAGAAAGCACAACTCCTGGAAGAACAGTTAGTCCCAGGCTCCGAATGAGTACTACGGAGTATGCTGAAACTAGCACAGTTGGTGGGACAATGTTCCCTCTTACCACGGAATCTGAAACGGTGCCAACAACCATACGATCCGAAATTCCGGGAACAACTACTCTAAGTGTTACTGAGACCACTCCAGGATCTCAAACAACTTCTCGCGTTCCAGCCACGATGATACCTCAAGATCTCGTGGAATTAACAACGTATTCCGGAAGGAGCCTTGAAACTGAACTTCCAACTACCTCTGCCCCAGTAACTACTCAAAGGAGTGAAGTCACTACAGTCAAGCAAGTGACAGCAGAATCTGATATTCCTGACAGAACTACCGTTTCTGAGCCTGAAGGACGCATTCTGATTACTACAGAACCGACAACGAGAGCAACAGTAAATTCTGAAGAAACTACTCAGTTCTCCAGTATTACGTCAACTACTCCAGAATATATTCCAACTACGGCTAGAGCGACTACTTCCGTGCCATCTTTGGCGGAAACTTCAACAAAATCCGAAGTGTTAACTACTTCTGCTGAGTCAGCTTACACTACAACAATGAGGATTCTTCCGCAAGGACGAGATGACCTTAACGAAACGGTGGATTTAACCACTGAATCTCTTCCAGTTACAACGTACAGAAGTATGGATGTCACTACTACAACTGGAAGTGCTTCAAAAACAACTACAACCAGTTCTGATAGCACACGACAGGTTTCTACGGAACTGCAACTGACCACCTCTCCAGGAACGACAATGTCATCAGAAACAGAAACTTACCCAACTACTTCTATCAGAATTCCAGCTGCCGAAGTAACAACAACAGAGAGAGCAACGTCAGCTGCGCCTACTACTTTCTCCCCTCAAGAGGCTACTGGCAGAACAATTTACGAATATACCACAAGATTCTCAACATCATCAGTCAAGCCTCAAGAAAGAATAGTTGAAGGGCGAATTGATTTGACAACTGAGCCCGCGCCGACAACTACTATGTCTTCAGAAACTGTTTCAACTGTAGCGCCTGTCAGTATGGAAGCCACGTACCGAACAATTCCTGGTTCAACGTCCGAACCTTATACTACAAGAGGTCCAGTGAATTTGATGATGGATTCTTCTACTGAAAAAGAAATCATTGCAACGACTATTGGAGCTGAAGATTCCTCGACTTTGAGAATTCAAACTACACCTGAGCCTTTGCCTGGAAGAACTTTGCTCACAGAGCAGCCTCCAACGACGGAAGCAGGAACAACGATTTCTACTTCTTCTAGTGAACGTATTGTTACAACCTCAACGGAATCAGGAAGCACAATTCTCCCCACTGAGCAAAGCTTGTTAACGACAGCTGTACCAACGCCATTAGATCGATCAGATGGTGCACCAACCACAACTGAAGTAATTCAAAAATTCACGACTGTGTCATCCAAATCGTACGAGTCTACTACAGAGTCTGCCTACACTTCCACACAAAGGGAAACGTCAACGTTTGCTCCTTCAACAGAATATCCCGCAAAGGAAACTTCCATTCCTACTGAAGCCTCAGTCCTGACAACTTTACCTGAAACTTTTACTGAAGGATACCTGATTTCAACAACTCGAGGTGAGAGACGATCTGATATGGAAAATGCCACTACAACAACGCCTTCTTCTGTGAGCACTGCAACTAGAGAAACAACGCGTGGATCAACACTGCCTTCTGAATTTGTAGAAGCAACCACCGAGCCATTCTCAAGTGATGTGAATTCTACAGAAGCTCCTGCTACTACTGTGTCAGCCATAGAAATAACTACTGCAGGAGTCACAGAAAGGTCAACGGAAACCCCGACCTCTACCGAAAGAATGTTCACAACTACAGCTAGTGTTACTTCATTCTCTGCTCCGACCACGTACATACCAGTAACAAGCACAGAGGAGCCGCAAAGATCAGCTACTTATGTTGACAAGGAACTCACAACCGAAGCTGGAAATACGACTCCATCTGGTGTGACAAGTCGCGCTACCACAGAAGGTGCCACTTCTCCAAGAACTACGGAGCAAGAAATGACCTCCACCATTAGTAGTAGGATTGATCAAGGCCGCATTGACATTGACGTGGAGCTAACTACTACTGGAACTACACTTTCTCCAGGGGAGAAAATGACTACTATGTCACAAGGGCCGGATGTTACAACGCTACCAAGCTTTACGTCAGCAGGAACTACTGAGGCTGGTACAAGCACTCCTGGATTTACAGAGTCTACTAGTCCAAGGCTAATGAGCACGGTAACGGATCTAGTAAATATGATGACAACTCGAATTCCCCTAACAACGCTGGAACCTCGTGCTACTACACTTCTACCAGTTGATCAGACTTCTGCTGTTACTGAGCCCGCTACTGCTTCTTCTCCAGAGCCTCGTTCCGATATCGAGCTAACCACTGAATCTGCAGAAACAACAATAACAGCAAGAGTTCCAGAAATAGCTACTACAACTTCTACACCAGTAACTTTAGTTGCACCAGCAGGAGAAGGCCTTACTACAACTCAAGTTGATACTTTCTCCACTGACCGGCCTCAGGAACTGCCATCTTCCACTACTGGAAGATATTTTGGCACTTATCCTACAACTACATCTGGGCCTTCATCCGTTGAGACGACAACACGGGGTGAATATGTAACTACTACGCTAAGAACTTCTGAGACTTTGGTAGATACAACTCCTGGAGAGAATGTTATAGCTGAGTTGACAACATTAGCGTACAATGCATCCACATCGCCTGGAGAAACAACAATCGCGCCGGAAACAACAACATCTGTCCCTGTGACAACTTCAAGAAGCACTGACAAAGCTAGGTTGGACTTGTCAACCGAGTCCTCACTCGAAACTACTACTCAGTTATCTGGAGAAACGACAATGGGTACAACAAACCTCCAAACTGAAGCACCAACTTCGGTTCCTCCAATCAACATTGAAATAACTACTGAAAAGCCAGAAGGCACGTATTCTGAATTAGTTACTGAGCCTGTCGTGAATACTACAGTTAGTTCAGAATCCACCACTAACTCTCCTCTACCGACAACAGTTATTTCCCGGGAAACTTCCACGACTCCTGGCAGTGGTCGCATTGATATTGAAGTAACCATGGAAGGAGAGGACGTTACGGAAACTATGAGGACGACCACGTCAACTAGCTCAACGTCTAGTCCAGTAACAACCGCTAGAAGCGTGACTGAGCCATCGCAAACAACTGATCTAACGTCTGAATATCCTAGCACAACCGTTATGACTCAAGAAACTGCAGGATATACTGAAACGTCACGCGCTTTCCCTTCAACTTTTGACACGTCTGTTCCATCTCCTCCACCTACTAAGTCAACACCGGAGAGTGGAGAAAGTATTGACTTGACTACAGTACCTCCAACAACAACTGAAGCGACACTTTCTCAAACTACAGAGTCCAAGGTTCCATCCACGACCTTCGGTGATCAGTCTACCGTTTCGCTTGAAATAACAACGCTCTCACCAGCGGACTTTTCTACAAAGGTTGTCCCTATTATGAACCAAGATGGAAGGAGCGAAACTGTTCCAACCACCACTGCAAGTCCATATACTGAACGTGTGTCTTCATCAGAAGCTACGACTGTGCCAGCAACAACGGTCAGACCGACAAAGTTTTCTGTAACGACGCCATCAGGAGCTACAACAGCTGCTACTGAAATAACGGATCAATCCCAGACTACAGCTTCCGGAATTATTCCTCAAACTGAAAAAAATCCTCCAGCCTTCCAGAACTCCACAATAATTCCTACATCTACTGAAACTGATAGAACCACATTATCTTCCTTAAGCACAGATTCATCCACAACCGGTCTCCCGGAAACATCAACATCAGCAATAACTACACAACGGCCGGAAGATTTACTCAAAGAGAGGAAAGATGATATAGATGTAGCGCTTACGACAGAGCCTACAACAACTATCATCTATAGCGTTGTAACCAAAAAGTCTGAGAAGATGAGCATGCACTTGGAATTCGGTTCGACAACAACTGGAGAGTTTATCTTTCCCACAGAGTCTCCTAGTGAAAGTACAACTCTTGCTTCTCAAAGAGATTTGCCGACATCAACAAAATCATCTGAGGAAACTTCTCCAGCGGACATTACAACAACAGAGTCAACCTTTGAAACCAGTCCCAACTACCATACTAGAATCACTATACCTCCAAGTACAACTCTTCCAGCATCAATGACTACTCCAGCTGAAGCAACTACAATCGCTTCTACAACAAAGCTTAGCTTGGAAAACGAAACCATGACTCCAGAGTTAACAACGGAGCCTTCTATTTTAACAACAACAGGACTTCCGGAAATAAGTTCAACGACTAGCCAACCTATTCGTACTGATGCTGCAACTACAGAAGCTCAAACAACTTATTCCAGTGAAGCTTCAACATCCGCTAGCGCAGTAACGGAAAGCTCAACGGTTTCTGGAGATACGATAACTACAACAGCCGATATCCGCCGAGGCGAGCCAAGGAAGGATGATATCGAATTGACAACTCCGTTCCCAGAGACTGAAACTACACTCCCCGGCACAACGATGTCATCTAAGGAAACCATGCTTCCAGTTTCAACTACACCTGAGACAACAACAGAAGGATTTACAACTCCCAGAACATCTGTCACTACTAGCAGAACTACTCCGAGTCCTACAACATTCACGACTGAACCTAATTATTCGGAGAAAGTTATTCTTACTGAAGCTACAACTCCTCCTGTGACTGTGACTACCAGCACACCTTCAGAGCTTACCACACTTTCGGATTCTACAACTGCGGAACTTGTCACTTCCACGACAGCTTCCAGAACAGAAGTAGCTGGAAGCACTCCTGGGATTTCTAGAACGACAACTATATCGGATGCTCTGGAAACATCAACAATGGCCATGCCAACAACTGCTCCCATAGCAGAAACTTCAACTACTTCAGACCTCTTGCGTTTGGATTTGACAACGATCCGGGAAGATGTTAATTTGGCAAACTTGGAGCTAACAACCAAACCTGGAACCACTCCAGAAACCGTAACAACGAAAGCTACTCTGCGCCCTCTGGAAACTACAACAGCTGAACCTGCTACAACGATTTCTTCAAGCACGGGTCGTATCACTACAATGTCTGCTACAACAACAGAAGCTAGCACAGCCTCATCTTCTTCTGAGCCAGTTGCTGTTGAAATTACAACACTCTCAGCTGAAACGGAGGATTCTATAATATCCACAACAGAAAAATCCAGCGAAACTAGTCCTTTGTCTACATTACCTTCTGCCACCGAAGCCTCTACAAGTAAGTTAGATCGATCTGATATCACTACACTTCAACCGGAGACATCAACTTCGGATTTGGTTACACCGGCTTCTCCCCCGAGTGAGATGAAAGAGCTAACAACAGAAGCTGAGACTTCAACAGATGGATTGACAACAATTGCAACTACTGATCAAAGGATGGTTCAGACGACTGAAAAAGACGCAACTACTGTTCCTGGAGTTAGCGTAGATATAACAACTACGCAAACTGACATTCCTACAACAGGTCGTTCTGAATCCAGCACGTCTTCAGTTACTTCAGGTCCGTCTGAAATTACTACAGTGCCATCTGTTACAAGTTCTTCCCCTCCGGAGCCTATTACGGAAATGGGAGACCGTCTTTTGAGCATGGAGAGAACTGACTTGGAATTGACAACTCCTCCAGAAACTACAACACTGGCCAGTGCAAACTCTTCTACCTTCGGTACAACAGAGCAAATCATAGTTTCCTCTACCGAAGCTCCTACAACTCAAGTTCCTGTTAATCAAGTCAGTGGATCCACTGAGAAGTCAGTTGTTCTTTCTACCACTTCTGGATCAGAAACTACAACGCACAGGGAAATCACTTCAACCCAGATTCCTATGGAAGTCATCAGTACGCTACCTACAGAACCAAGCTATAAAAGTGTCATTACTTCTGCGCCAACAACTGCAAGATCTGTAGGTACTACATCTTCCGCAGAAATCGGCCTTACTACAGAGACAGAAACGACAACAGTTTCGGGAGAAAGTACAACTTTCTCCAGTCCATCTGACCCAACCGCAGTAGTACCCGAGACATCTACTAGAAGATCGGAAACAACTCCTGGTAGAATTACTGAAGCTACTACCGCTACTCCAGAAGTTTCCACTGTTATTAAAGAACTGACGACAATAGCAGACGAAACTCAAACAACTCCAGGTGTTTCTGGAAGAGATGATTTGCCTCCAAGCACAACTCCAGCTGTGCAACGCACTACTATTGGTCTAACTGTACAACCAACAACTGTCGTGACTTCAGAATCAGTTCCAGTTTCTACAGGTCCAAGTGTGAAAACATCTGTGCGACCAGAAGATCAATCCGCCATTTTGACTACACCCCAGACAGAAGTGACAATTATTCCTGCAACAACGCCAATCCCAGAAATTACAACTTTGGGCGGGGAAATGGCAACAAGTGTCAAAATCCAGGAAACAAGTACAACAGAAAGTCAAACTGAAATCCCCACAAGTAAATCAATAATTCCAGAAGAACGAACTGACCTGGGGTTGACAACGGAACGTCAAGAAGTTGTCTCTACGAGTCTTCCTCCTACAACAAGTACAGTGCGTTCTACAACTGTTGCTGGAACTGAACGAACTACTGTACCCAGCGAATCCACAGAAACTACTTCACCTTCCGCCAGCACGGATAGTAGTTCCGAAGTAATTTCAACAACTTCCATGCGGATCACAACTCTGAAGGAGCCTGAAGAACGAAGCGGTGTGAAATTTGATTTAACAACTACTGAATCAAGTGAAAGTCAAATCACAACACTTGCCGGGGAAATTCCTTCTTCCGCAGTAATTAGCACCACTGAATCCGAGACAGCCGCCAGTGAGACCACAGCCTCGCCTTCTGTAGCGACAACCACTAAACAGGATCTTGAAACTGGAATTGAATTAACCACTGTAAAATTTCAAGAGACAACAGTCAGAGCTGCAGATGCAACCGCGCCGTTTATAACGACGGAAGCGTCGGAGAAATCCAGTGGTGAAAGCACAACTTCCGGGCTTGTTTTGTCAACCACATCTGCATCTGCAGAAACTACAGTTCTGTCTGTTGGATTGACCACTGAACCTTCGCTGAGTACAGAAGGAACACGTTCTGAAGGCACGATTAAAACTACTATTGAAACTACTATCCCTTCTACTTCCGGTACTACACCTAAGGGTTTACCAGAGCTAAGATTTGACATAACTACGCTGGAGCCTGAAGGGCCATCCTACACTGTTGTTACGGAGAAGACAACAACTCCAGTATCCAAAGATGACAGTTCCACCGCGCCTCCAACGACACTTTCGAGTAATATCGCTTCAACAACCCTAGAGCCCATTGAAGCCACGACTTCAATCCCAGCAATAGTTTCTTCGATCACAGAGGCAAGAGAAACTACATCTATTGGAACAACACCTAACGGAAAGACTGGATTAGGTTTAACAACCGAGCCGCAGATTACAACTGATGGTTCAGTTACTGAAACGGCAGCGCCAACTACCGAACAAACTTCAAATGAAAGCTTTGTCAAGACCACCATGCCCTATGACACAACGTCTCGAATCCCTCAAGCTAGACTTGACCTTACGACAGAGCCAGGCATGGAAATGACAACCACTGAAGCTCCTGCAATCACAACTCCAGAAGCTACAACAGCTTCGCCCACAGAAGCAGGCGAGACTTCTGCGGGAACAACTACAGCGTCGCCTGCTACATCTCCTGCATCGATCACCCCCAGATCGAATCTGGATCAAATCATTGAACTTACGACTATAGTTCCTGAGGAAACAACAAGTTCCATGGTAGTCAAGTCCACAACCCCAGCCGAAGCCACCACCACTGCCAAGTTTGAAACTTCAACTTCTGGTCTTACGGATACAACTATACTTCCACTAGACTTGACTACAGTTTCTTCTAGTCCTGAAACAACTACTGGCGGAGCTATACTCTCCACAACTGGAAAAGCTTCCGAAATCCCTACAACAGAAGCTAGGGAAAGGTCAAACATTGTAGCTGAACTCACAACTTCCATTCCAGAAACTACAACTTTCCCCGGAGAAAGCACCACAGGCTCTAGTCTTTCCCCTTCCACAACTCCGGAAAGTGTTAAAACTACGCCGGTTACAGTCATAGGAACAGAAGCTACTACTGAATTTGAGTCAACTGCAACTACTACACCAAAGTTAACTACGTTAAAGCCTGAGGATGTAATGCGGGAGAGAATTGATCTAACGACAATCTTACCTGATGAAACTACACAAGCTGCAACAACCCAGAAATCTTCAGCGACAACGCAAAAAATTGCCACGACTACGGAATATCCTGTAACGGAACTTCCGGCTTCCACGACTCCAGAATCTAGCACATCATCTCCCGAAACAACCCCCACAACCATAAAATCTTTGCCGACAACAATATCAAGCTCAACAACAGCCTCTTCTGAGACTACTACTGCTCGTATGGATTTATCCAGCACTGAAATTCCTACAGAGAGTACAACAATGAAACGAGTGACAACAATTGGCGATCTAGTGGAACTCACCACAGAGTACCCAAGAGTTACTGATTATCCTGCAACCTCTGATAGGGCTCGCTTCGGTACTGAAATCACAACCGAGTTCCCCACAACAACAACCTCATCAACCACTTCCCGTCCATCGGATCTCCGTTTCACTTCCAACACCCCAATACCCATTGAATTAACAACGACTTTTGAAATGGAAACTTCCACTTTAGTGGAAGCTCCTGAAAACTCAACAAGATATTTTGTCACCCCTGAAATAACTACAAGAACCCCAGAGACAACAGCCATCTATACAACAGAATCCGAGCCTACGTACCGTTCCCTCATCAATACGACTTTAGCCTCCAGCACGGATTACTACAATGAATCTTCTACAACATTTATACCGGAAACGAGAACAACAACCCAATCCCCTGAAGAAATTCAGCTAACTACGGAACCGGCGATTGACATAAACCTGACAACTTTCTCTCCAGAATTAATGACGACAGAGTCAAGTACTATGTCAGTAGTTAGGCTAACAGCAACTCCCTCTAGTGTAAGTGAGACTGACGGAACTACAGAGTATGAAACGTCAACGTTTAGTCTCTTAAACCGAACTATCGATGCTCATTCCAGGCTAAGTAATGCCAACATTAATTGCGATTCAACTATAGACTGCGATTCTTCTAAGGTTTGTATAGCTAAGTATTGTGTAGATCCCTGTGAGGTTTATTCTCCTTGCGAGAGGTGTTATGTAGTAGATCACAAGCCTGTGTGTTCTTGCCCGCTTGGGGTGAAGGGGTCGAGGAGAAATTGTACAGAGGTCACAACAGGTAAACTTTTCACACCACAAACGGTTTCCCTCCGCTGTGTATTCAGATTGAGGCTAGCTGACAGAGCTATTTAATTTGCCACTTGCTGAATTGCTCCAAACAGTAAGCACTGTTAGCTTTCACGTCGAAGAACTGCATTGTTCTGAATATTTGGCTGTGTCTTGATTGATTGATTGCATCCGTGGTAGTTGAAGCTTTCTCCAGAGCTTTTCGTAACCACGAACTGAATGAATGAGAAAGTATGAGCTAGTTTAAGACATGATCAGACATTGCATTTTGCCATCAGCTAGGTATTTGTTGTAATTAGTCTCTTAGTTGTTTAAGTTTAGCTGCAGTAGATTAGCTGTGATGATTTGGAACGCCAGCACGATTATTGCTCCGTTAGTTTTCATCATTGCATCGGTAGATGATTCAAAAGTCTCACATTTGGCGCATTTATGTCTTAAGCTGCATGGAATATGTTTCTGCAGTTTGCATGTTCTAACGAGCGGAAGCTATCCGCTACTGCTTCATTACAGCGTAGTCGAAGCAAAGTTACGGCTCACAGCAAATTACTTGACTAGCTTATTGTATTTGTCTGCGTTTTTGCGACATATTCCGCACCGACATTCCAGGAATCCGATTTAGTCCCACATCGTATAAGTTACCAGGCAAACGTGGATAAACACAATTTGGACATAATGTATATGTAACACAGTTTGCAGTTGTTGTTAGTAGTTTGTACTTACTAATTCTTTTGTAATTATCTATCTATTTTTAACTGACCTTCCACCATGTCTATTTACTGTAAATCTTGACAAAACCTATCTTTTATTCAATCTTCGATATTCCTAAGTCTAATACCCAACTTTTAATACACACGTTACCACACACTGGTCAAAAACTTGGAGCTACATTTTACAATTAACTTAACCAACATCCTAAATTGTGAAGCAGCTTGAATGATAAATATGAATCACGGTTTTTCTAACGCTAAAACATGCAAGCATGAGAATGAATATCCTGCGCCATTTGCCTTGACGCAGCTTACTTATCCCTATACAAGCTTGCAAAGCAAAGATGCAATCAGTAAAAAAAACTCTAACATTGTACAGCTACACGGTAACGCGCGACGCTAACACAATTTGCTTCTTAAAAATACATAATGCGCTACCAGCTACCAGCGCTGAAAATAACACACAATAACAAATACCGAGCTTCAATAAAAAGCAAGAGAAGCCGACACAAAATCACGATTCAACACCAACAGTCACAATACTACATTGAACACATATCCTCTTCCGGATCTGTCTTTTCTTTTTACACAAAACGTCCATAATTTTTCAAAGCGTTAAGAAAATAAGTTTTTTATATGAAAACGTGCCGAGTTTTAAAGCACTGTTTTCATACGAATCAAACCATGGATTTTGGTGTTTCAGCTCCTCCTGGTGTTCTTTGAAAGCTTAAAAAAATAGTACGGCCGAAGATTAATCAGCCTTAACAGCTATAATAATCGGTGGATGACTGATCGTTATAAAAATAACCTACGGCCTCAAAATATGCGCATTAATTTAATACTATAAGCTGAATTAGCACGCTGCTATATTTTAAATCAATCTTCTTCAAAAACTAATTCCAAAGGATATGTTCTTTCAGGTGGATGTAAAAGCAATTCTGAATGTCCTGCCAAACTTGCATGTATCAATGGACTTTGTGGAGATCCTTGCAGAATCGGCAGCCCGTGCTTAAAGGACCAAGTTTGTGTCGTTGAAAAACATACCCTCACTTGTATTACCGGTAAGAACGGGTCAGAGTTAGAATAATGGACGTTTTTCCTGTCATGGACGTGGCATTGAAAGCGAATGTTTAAAATCAATGGAATTGCCAAATACTCGACTATATTTTTGCTAAATCACTTGGTGTTTTTCAGGTTCTGGAGCTGAGAGAAATTGCAACTGCCCGCCAAATACGCAATGTAATACCCTTACTGGAGAGTGCATACCAGGTACGATGAACAACATGATCTCGTTAATCATTTTCTAGTCTTGAAGTAGTTAGAATCGTTGAAGGTGGAGTAGGTAGATTTGTTGTCAGCATTGAAAGAGTTGTAGCTTTTATATTTGGGTGGCCAAGTTGGATCACCACATCGTTAGGGCACAGATCAAAATCAGTGTCCACGCTCCTAGTCAGTATACTGCTTTTAGTAGAATAGTCTTGCCGGGTCAGTATTTTGGGGGAAGGTGGTTGTGTGTGTGGTGAGTGGAATGAGTGTGAATGATGTGTGCGAAAAAAACGAAATACGAATTATAAGTGGACGAAAATGGAGGAGAAGTAAAAACAGGGAAGGAAAAGAAGTCGGGTGCAGAAGTCACTTCACTATTAACGAACCTTAAACACGTGCCCGAGCGACGAGAACACTGAGGAAGCACTGCTCACAAGCGTTACTAAAATCATCGTGAGGAACACAATCTGGGAACACTGATTAATATTCAACGGAGAGGGGTCGAGGAGCGGAACTAATTTAACCCTTCACTCAAAAATCCATCTACTACTACTACATCAACGGAAACACCTACATGCACTAACCGCAGTTCACAGGTTACCTGTAATAATACTTGATCTAATATTTTTCACATATACACATAATTAAAAACATTGATCATTCATTGAATGAGGAGACAAGAGCTTTACTAGCTCCAGCAAGCTATTCCGGGTTTCCTGTCAAGTGGGGATGAGTCAAAGATGACGAGGGAAGAGGAAAGTGAAGGGTAAGCAAATACTAACGCCCTCTATGCCCGGAATTGCTTGCCATCATTCAACAACACCACATACGGGTAAATGACAAGATCATCTTGATAATATATTCAAGCTCACATTATACAGCATGATCATCATGTAACGTATTTAACTTGATTTCGTTTATTTATTAATGCAGTAATTGTTTTTTACTTCATGTCATTTCAAAGCATGAGCTAACTGCCACACACTTATTTACCTTACCTTAACTTTCACCTATAGCTTTCTCTTTGAAATTGACACTCAGCTGACACATTTTTTTTAACATTGCGTCTGCATTGTACAGTCTCATTGATAACAAGAAGACTCTGTGGACACTTTAAGTACACATAATTGTCTTGCGCTTTTTTTACTTGATTACTTCTCGTAACATATATTTGCTTTCAATCCACACTAAAAGCGTATCGTTCCCTTTAAATCATTGCACAAGGACAAATACACATCTCCATACCTTCACCTGACTTGCTTTAATTCTCCTGTGTATGAATGAGTGACTGCGTAAGTAATGCAATTTGTATTGCGGACAGCCATCCTACGGTATACTGAATAGTTTCGAGACAAGTTGTATAGACTGACAGAAAAACTATTAGCTAATACAATTGCTGACATTAGGAGAGACGTTTTCCGCATGCACATTTTGCATGATTGAATCAACCGTAGTTTAGGATTTTATTAGTTCTCTTCTCGATGACTTTATTGATTGCTTATTGCGTGGACTTGCTATCTACCGACTGTGTGTGCGTATTTTAGAGTTTAAGTTTTGATTGCAAACTTGTAGAAGGAGCATGATTTTGTTCCCAAAATATGGGTTTTAATCAAGAATGTGAACGAAATGACTTTGTGATAACAGGCGAATTAACAGGAGGAGTGATTGGAACAAATTACTGTAAAACTACTCAAGATTGTCAAACTGACGAGTGGTGCAAAAATAACGCCTGCATTAATCCCTGTAACTTGAGCGACTGTGGTCTTAATACTGACTGCTACCCGTATTACCACCGGCCAGTTTGTGTGTGCAAAGCAGGTTTTTTTGGTGATCCCTTCGTAGGATGCTATGAGTATTTAGGTAATTGTTTATTTGTTTCAAAAACTAGAGTGTACGACTTCAAACTTCCTTGTCTTTTCTATCGTTTCTCGTTATTTTTATTCGTTTAGTACATTTGATAGTGATAATCTAATCCTTCCTACTTTCCTATACGTTTTCATCTGTACGTATCGCTCGTTTGTTTTCAATCTTCGTTCTGTCTTCTCTAGTCTTTCAAAACATGAATTGTGAATGTGGATTTAAGGGACAGAGATCCATTGAATTGTTTCTGTTATCTTACTGTCGTCACTTGATGTTGAGCATGATGAATGATGTCGTCCATACACTTTTCTATTGTTCTATCAAATACCTCAATACCTTTTCTGTACTTTGAAGTACGCACTATTTTCAAAAACACACAAGTTATGTTCCTATGATTGTTACATACCATCTTATCTCGGCTTTTGACTCCAAGCCAACACAGTTCCTATTTGCGGACACCATTGTAGCGCTCTTGAGCTTCAATTGACACTTGAAATCCTTACTTTCTTACGATACTGTCAACTGTTTAATTTCGTAAAACTCCCGCAAAGCTTACTTGCTTTTATTAGCACAGGAAAAGTGTTGCTGATTTTCAGCAACTTTAGGGAACCGCATGGACGAGCAAGTCCAGTGTCCAGCCAAAGCAGTAAACAAACAAATCAAGTAACACATTGAGCACAAGTTCAACCTTTTGAGGGAAACTAACTTTTAACTCGCCTCGCTCGGTAAGTATTATTACCAGTAATGCAATGTTTGAAACACGTTAAGGCAATTAACTGCAAGAGCGATCATCCAGATGACGAAAGTAACAAGAAACACTTGGCTAACAATACATTTTCGCCGTTAAAAACAATGCCACGGTAACTAATAAAAATCATCATCATCATGCGGAGCATAAGTGAATATTTAATCTTGTCTCAAGTCGTCAAATAAGCAAAGGAAGCAACGCAATATGATTCATGTTATGAGAATTTTTCCTCTTAAAGTTAATTTGTCGATAGATTCAAGTTATTCATCAATCAGTTATCTTCTAGCCTTCTTATTCTAGGTTTGAGTTCAGGAGGACGTAAAGATAATTCAAGGGTAATTTATTTTATTTTTATTCCCAAAACTTCAGTTGGTTGCTCAACCAGCCATGAATGTAGCCTGGACGAGGAATGCTGGGAAGGAAAATGCATCAAACCCTGCAGCATCAGAAATCCTTGCGGATCTAACGCCATCTGCCAGAATAGCAATCACAGGGCTTTGTGCAAATGTCAAGACGGATTTATTGGAGAGCCAACTCGGGCTTGCGATCTTCCAAGGATCCCTGCCAATGTCTGCCAGTATAACGAAGACTGTCCTCCCGATAAGTTCTGTGATAGGTTCAACAGAGTTTGCAGATCTCCGTGTATGCAGGACTCTTGCGGATCTAATGCTGCTTGTTACAGCGAGAATCGTGAGGCTGTTTGCAGATGCTTTGAAGGATTCGTTGGCAACCCTTTTATCGGATGTTCTCGACGTAAGTAACTTTCCCTGAAGTTGGACAGTATTTCGGCGAATCAAGATATTTGGGATGGTTGATAATATTTATATTTATTTTATAGCCGCAACCGGATGTCGTAGCGACAACGAATGCCCATCACATTTAGCTTGCTATCAACGCAAATGTGTCAATCCATGCAGATGCGGTACTAATGCTGTTTGCGAGGTTCAAAACCATAAGGCTTATTGTAAATGTCCCGGAGGATTTGAAGGAGATCCACTAAGAAACTGCAATGGTAAGATTGGAATGATTGTGAAAGCTATGAGGATAACGGAAAGATAATAAATTAATCACAATATTTCTTTAATTGCAGTCAGAAGAAACCCTTGTGACCCTTCTCCTTGCGGAGAGGGAGCAGTGTGTGAGCTGGACAATGGAAATCCCGTCTGCTCCTGTCCACGGAAAATGACTGGAAATCCCTTCATCAGATGCAGTAAGGATTAATGTAGCGTTTATATTATCTTCAGTCGTAGAAAAGATGACGTTTACAGGAGCTAATGCGTGCATAATTATTTTTACAGTTCCTGGAGGAAAGCCGTGCGAACCAAATTTATGTGGTCCAAATTCTGCTTGTAGAACTATATCTGGTCGACCTACGTGCTTCTGTCTACCTTCTTACGTAGGAAATCCTCCGGATCATCCCTGTCAATTGCCTTCTCAACCTTGTAGCCCTTCTCCGTGCGGTCCAAATACTCAGTGCTCTGTGGTGAATGGATTTGCCAGATGCACTTGTATAGAAGATTATATTGAAAGCCAAAATACCATACGAGGTTGTGTCCAAAAGAAGAATCCATGTGAACCTAATCCTTGCGGGCAAGGAGCAGTTTGCGATACAACGCGTAATCCTCCCTGTTATTGCCCTGTCGGCACTCTTGGAAACGCTTACTACAACTGTAGTGCATCTGGCCGCCAGTTGTGTCGACCAGGTCCATGTGGTCCGAATGCTGAGTGCTACTTGACCAATAATCAGGAAATTTGTAAATGTAAACCAAATTTCGCTGGAAACCCATACGAAGTATGTACTCCTGATATTAACCCTTGCCACCCCTCCCCTTGCGGCCCAAATACGGAATGTAATATTCAAGGAGGAAGAGCTGTCTGCTCCTGCAGAGTAGGTTACAAAGGTCATCCAGTCAGTGCTAACGGATGTCAACCTGAATGCTCTAGTCATCAAGACTGCCCTTCCACCAAGACTTGCATAAATCTTAATTGCGTAGACCCCTGTCCCGGAGCTTGTGGAATTGATGCGGAGTGCAAAGCACAGGTTTGTGGAAGTTCGATCATTGACGGTGATATGGGAACATTTGATGTTTCAAATAGACATTTACTATCATTTAATTATTTTAGGAACACCGACCCGTGTGTTACTGTCCTTATGGTTTCTCCGGAGATCCATACGTGAGATGTCAGAAAAGTAAGTTTTTAATATAATATTGTAATTAATCTACGAAAATAATAGAGTTGTAGTGATAGCTTTCTTCACGCTATATTTTATAACATAATTACGTATTTTCAGAACAAGCTGTCAGTTACCTTCCCCCAGCTACATTCCCGCCACAGAAAGTACCTTCAGATCCTTGCCAGTCGACCCCTTGTGGGCAAAATGCTTACTGCAAGCCTGTGAAGGGTAACGCCGTATGCTTCTGTAATCTTGGATATTTCGGTGATCCTACCCGAGCTTGCCGTCCTGAATGTGTCCAGAGCACGGATTGTGCAGATCATCAAGAATGTAGGAGCTTGAAATGCGTAGACCCTTGCATCGGATTCTGCGGAATCAACGCAGAGTGCAGAACTGTATACCATCGTGCATCTTGTAATTGTATCAGGGGATACCAAGGAGACCCTTACTCGCAATGCAACAAAGGTAATGTACTATTTGAACTTCACATGCATAAATTGTGAACGTATATCAAGGGTGACTGCTAATACTGGTTCAACATAAAATTCACAGCCCGAGTACCAGATGTCCCCTCTCATACTTACTTGCCAGCTCCCGTACATACGGATCCTTGCCAGCCATCACCTTGCGGACCGAATTCGGAATGCCGGGTTCGTGATGGAAGCGCCCTCTGCTCTTGCTTGCCAAACTATTTCGGAACGCCCTGCAGACCTGAATGTATGCGAGATTCAGAGTGTGCGAACAATCGAGCTTGTATTTCTCTCCGTTGCGCAGATCCCTGCGTCGGAGTTTGTGGCATTAATGCCGAGTGCCATGTCGTTCAACACGTTCCTGTTTGCTCTTGCATACCTTTCCACGAAGGAGATCCCTTTAGAATGTGTACGCGACGACCTATCTCAGTCCCAGCCAAAACACCCCCTCCAAGACGGAACCCTTGCGACCCTAACCCGTGCGGAGATAATGCAGACTGCAATTCCAAGGATGGCATCAACGCTGTTTGTTCATGCCGTTCTGGTTACTTCGGAAATCCACTTTTGGGATGTCGCCCAGAATGCGTCATGAATACGGATTGCCCAAGTGACAGAGCTTGTGTTAACTATAAATGCGGTGACCCTTGCCCAGGTATTTGTGGAGTTGGTGCGCATTGCCGTGTCCTGAATCACGTCCCAACTTGTTTCTGCCCAGATGACACTTACGGAGATCCATTCATTAGCTGTGCTAAGAAACAATACTTGCCACCTCCTCCGCCTAGAGTAGATCCTTGCTCTCCATCTCCGTGTGGACCTTACAGTCAATGTAGGAGTTATGGAGAACGAGCCGTCTGCAATTGCTTACCTGGATATTATGGAAGTGCACCCAATTGCCGACCGGAATGTCTTGTGGATTCCGATTGTAGCATGGATAAGAGTTGTATTCAGCAACGTTGTACGGATCCTTGCCTCGGTAAATGTGGTCAGTATGCCCAGTGTCATGTCAAATACCATACAGCTTACTGCTCTTGTCCAGAACGCTACCAAGGAAATCCGTTCGTCCTTTGTACGCGCGTTCCAGGTGAGCTACTCAAATAGTTAATCAGGAGAGCGAGAGTGAGAGGATTACGACTTTTATGAATTTAGTGTGACTTATTATGCTGTATTTATATTTTAGAACCTATCGAAACTACTCCTGCGCCAATTTCCCGCAACCCTTGCATTCCATCACCCTGTGGACCAAATTCAGAGTGCCGAGTACAAGGTCAGCAAGCCATATGCAGCTGTGCCCGAGATTATTTTGGAACGCCGCCATATTGTAGACCTGAGTGTACAATTTCTGGTAATAGTTAAATGTTTTGTCACATTGGAAAGCATATCTCCTAGGATTCAGTTGAAACAAATATTAAAATCATAACTGTATACATTTGCTTATTCTAGCTGAATGTCCTCAAACTCAAGCTTGCGTTAACCAAAGGTGCGTCAATCCTTGTGATAGGCAATGCGGTATCAACGCTGTTTGCCATGTCATCAATCACGCCGCTGTCTGTGTTTGCGAAGATGGCTATCGTGGTGATGCATTTGCCCAGTGTCACAAGATTCCAGGTATAACTTTTGTAGAAAGAATAAGGTCAGGGCATGTTAGACTAAAGGAATCCAATCTTTTATTTATTGAAATATTTAACATTACAGAAGCAGCTAAGAATACAAATCCATGCAATCCTTCACCATGCGGTCTGAACGCCGAATGTCGACAATTTTATGAGACTGCCACTTGCCATTGTATTCCTCCCAACGAAGGAGACCCTTACACTGCATGTCGGACCGAATGCAATTCCAATTCTGATTGTCCAGCCAACAAAGCTTGCGTTAGAAACAAGTGTGTCGATCCCTGCCCTGGAACTTGTGGAAGAGGAGCTATCTGCACAGTATACAACCACGTTCCATCCTGCTCCTGCCCACCTGGTTATGAAGGCGATCCTTTCCATTATTGCAATCCAAGCGCCCCGAAATGTAAGTAGAAAATTTACTTAGGAATGATTGTTATTTCTGGGTCTGAGGTAAACTAATCTGAAATTATTCTTTCAGATCTCCCACCTGCTCCTAAGCAAGATCCGTGCAACCCTTCGCCATGCGGATTATACAGTCAATGTCGAGAGCTTAATGATCGTGCCATATGTTCATGTCTTCAAAATTATATTGGTAGCCCTCCTCAGTGCCGACCTGAATGCGTTGTGAATGGTAAGTTTTATGCCCTGCGAATTATTAAGGGTAAATTGCGGATATTTGCTATGGTACGCTTTAATTTTATATCAATTGATTTCAGCCGATTGTCCAAGCGACAAAAGTTGCATCAATCAGAAATGTGTCAACCCCTGTCCAGGACCGTGTGCAGCTAATGCGCAATGTCGCGTTTTCCACCATAGTCCCATTTGCTCATGCCCTCCAGATCATACTGGAAGTCCGTTTGTGCATTGTGAAGCAATTATCCGACGTAAGTATATTCACCAGTTGCTGGAGTTTTATAATAATGATTACTAGTGCGCCTATTCTACAAGAAATTGCGGCAAACTGCGGAAATCAAAATTTCTGACAAAATTTACAATTTTATAATATCTACAAATTTTAACCGCAGTGCCCGAACCTACCGCTCCGCCACGCAAGAGAGATCCATGTGTCCCAAGCCCATGTGGGCCGTTCTCTAAATGCAGAGTTTACAACGAACAAGCCATATGCAGCTGCTTACCAGAATACCAAGGCACACCTCCTCAGTGTAGGCCAGAATGTACTATTCATCAAGATTGTTTGAATGATCGAGCTTGCATCAACGAAAAATGTGTTGACCCGTGTCCTGGAGCTTGCGGAATTAATGCTCGCTGTAGGGTTACGAACCATACTCCAATTTGTTTTTGCGAAGACGGATATGAAGGAAATCCATTCTCTAGCTGCAGCAAAATCAGTAAGCTAAACTCAGTTTTTGTCTTCATTACTGTGTATACTGTGTAACAACTTAAAATAATTTCTCATTGTTCTAAAATATTTAATGAATTCACATTTTCTTTAAGTTATCAAAGAAGTTAAACGAGATCCTTGTAATCCATCCCCATGTGGATCGAACGCAATTTGTGAAGTCAGGAATGAAGTCGGATCCTGTAGATGCTTGCCAGAATTTTTCGGAGATCCTTACGTTGCCTGCAGACCCGAATGCTTGTTTAACGAAGATTGTCCGGCGGATAAGGCTTGCATGAACCAAAAGTGCAGAAATCCTTGTTCTCCTGGACCTTGTGGAGTAAATGCAGAATGCACTGTGTACAACCACGTACCTATTTGCACATGTATTCCTGGATACACAGGGCAGCCGTTCAGTTCATGCTATCCCACACCAACTGCACCGCCACCGGTTAAACGTCCTCAAGATCCTTGTAACCCGTCACCATGCGGTCTAAACGCGATCTGCAGAAGCCAGAATGGTGTAGCAGTTTGCTCATGTCTTCAGGATTACATTGGAACACCTCCACAATGCAGACCCCAATGTTTGACGAGCTCCGAATGTTCCTTGCAAGGTACGAATCATAGTTTTGTGTTAATATAAACCTCTGATGATTACAGTAATCGAAATGGCGATTAATATTCGTGCTCTATTCCATTTTGCGTTATTGCAGAGGCCTGTGTAAACATGAAATGTGTCAACCCTTGCATTGGAGCTTGTGCAGTAAATGCGCGTTGTAGAGTCGTAAATCATTCTCCAATTTGTACTTGCCCAAGTAATTACGAAGGAGATCCGTTCGTTAACTGTGTCCAAAAAGTCATTGTCAAAATACCTTCCAATCCATGCGTGCCCTCGCCTTGTGGACCGTTTGCGGAGTGCAAGAACATTAATGATCAACCTGCTTGCTCTTGCCAGCCCACCTACCTTGGCACACCACCTAACTGCCGTCCTGAATGTGTTATCGATGGTTAGTAATTGACAGAGCGTTGAAATTTGTAAAAAGCTATACGTTTACTAATTCTCTTACTTTTTGAAATTTTAGCCGACTGTCCTACAGACCGAGCTTGCGTGCAACAAAAATGCAGAGATCCCTGTATCGGTGCGTGTGGCTACAACGCCGAGTGTCGAACAACCTTGCACAGACCACAATGTTTCTGTCGTTATGGATACACCGGCGACCCTTTCAGGGGATGTTCAATCATACCCATTGCGGAAACCCCTCGTAAGTGCCAAAATATTTTCACGTGTTTAGAGGTAAACTCGATAAGCATTACCAGGTATTAATCTTCGCATATTTTAAGGCTTGCCAGAACCTCCACGATCTCCTTGTGAACCAAGCCCTTGTGGTGCTAACGCAGAATGCAGGGAACAAAACGGTGCTGGAGCTTGTGTCTGCCTTAGAGATTTCTTCGGAGATCCTTACTTAGGCTGCCGACCGGAATGTGTCTTAAACCAGGATTGTCCAAGCAACAAAGCTTGTGTGTCAAACAAGTGCCGTGATCCTTGTCCAGGAGTATGTGGAATCAATGCCGAATGCCAGGTGTACAACCACGTTCCTGTATGTCAATGCATACATGGATATACCGGAGAACCGCTGACAGCCTGTCACCCGATACCACCTCCTGCCCCGAGACCTGTCATCAAGCAAGACCCTTGTGTCCCGTCTCCGTGCGGTCCTTACAGTCAGTGCAGAGTTGTGAACGGGCTTGCCGTCTGCTCATGCCTTGCTGATTACATCGGTTCACCGCCGTCCTGTCGACCAGAATGTTTAACCAATAGCGACTGCCCGTTGGATAAGCATTGCAGAAATCAACGCTGTGTCGATCCTTGTCCCGGACCCTGCTCAGCTTCTGCAACTTGCCGAGTTGTTAATCATATTGCTGTCTGCTCTTGTAAACAAGGATTTG
Source organism: Sminthurides aquaticus (assembly GCA_906901655.1). NCBI lineage: Eukaryota > Metazoa > Arthropoda > Collembola > Symphypleona > Sminthurididae > Sminthurides > Sminthurides aquaticus. Next base: position 5,744,025 of record CAJQTT010000001.1, read on the forward strand.
AAGGAGATCCATTTATTGAATGCCGTAGACCTGCTATCAAAGCACCGGAATATTTACCACCTGCAAATCCATGTGTTCCTTCTCCTTGCGGTGCTTATTCAGAATGTCGAGATATTCATGGTCAGCCTGCTTGTTCCTGCATCGCTGGATATATAGGAAGACCTCCGAACTGCCGACCTGAATGTACAACAGATGACGATTGCTCGAGTAACTTAGCTTGTATGCAACAAAAGTGCAGAGACCCGTGCGTCGGTGCCTGTGGAGCTAACGCTGAATGTCGAGTCGTATCACATAGACCGCAATGCTATTGTATAGAAGGCTACGTCGGTGATCCGTTCTCTGGTTGTTCGTTGAAACCTATTCCGATTCCAGATAGAGTTGTTGAAGTTCTCAACCCTTGCGATCCATCGCCTTGTGGACCTAATGCCCAGTGTACTGAAAGAAATGGAGCCGGAGCTTGCACCTGTCTTCCAGAATACTTTGGTGATCCATACACTGGATGTAGACCAGAATGTGTTCTCAATCAAGACTGCCCATCCAACAAAGCCTGCCTCAGGAATAAATGCGTGGACCCATGTCCTGGAGTATGTGGGCCAAATGCAGAATGCAGAGTTCATAACCATGTTCCAACTTGCACTTGCTTACCTGGTTACACCGGAGAGCCCTTCCGAGGGTGTCAGGTAATCCGAGTAGCTGTGGTCCCAACTGCTCCTTCAGATCCATGTCATCCAAACCCTTGTGGCCCGTACAGCCAGTGCCGCAACATAAACGGAGTTGCTGTTTGCTCTTGTCTACCAGGATATATTGGATCCAGTCCAAACTGCCGCCCTGAATGTATCACAAGTTCGGATTGTGACTTGGATAAAGCTTGCGTCAATCAAAAATGCGTTAACCCGTGTCCAGATCCATGTGCTCCTACCGCTTTATGCCGCGTCGTCAATCACACACCACTTTGCACATGTCCACCTAATCATTACGGAGATCCTTTCAGTCATTGCATCCAGAAGGTAGAGGTCAAGATTCCAGAACCAATTGCTCCGCAAAATCCTTGCGTTCCATCACCATGCGGAGCCAACTCGGTCTGCAAAGCCATTAATGGACAACCAGCCTGCTCTTGCTTACCGGGTTATATTGGAAGCGTTCCTAATTGCCGTCCAGAATGTGTCATCGATGCTGACTGTCCCGCAGACCGTGCTTGTGTGCAGAATCGTTGTACCGACCCGTGTCCAGGAGTTTGCGGATATAACGCTGAATGCAGAGTTCATGCCCACAGACCACAATGCTATTGTTTGACCGGTTACTCGGGAGATCCTTTCTACGGTTGTGATGCTATCCCAGAAATCAAGCAGCCTCCAACCGCTATCGAAGTTTTGGACCCTTGTAATCCCTCACCGTGTGGAGCTAACGCTGAATGCCGTGAACGAGATGGCGCTGGTTCTTGCAAATGTTTACCTGAGTATTTCGGCGATCCTTACGTTCAGTGCCGACCGGAATGTCTCCTGAATCAGGATTGCCCTACTACCAAGGCCTGTGTCAACATGAAATGCCAAGATCCTTGCCCCGGATTATGCGGTTACCGTGCTTTGTGTGTTGTTCAGAATCATGTCCCAACTTGTTATTGTGAGGAAGGTCATACCGGAGACCCATTTAGAGGATGTCAACCCATACCTCCACCGCAACCACAAATTGAGGTCGTCAGAAACCCATGCCATCCCTCACCGTGCGGTCCTAACAGCGCTTGCCGAGAAATCAACAGTGTTGCTGTTTGCTCTTGCTTGCCAGAGTACATAGGATCACCACCATCGTGTAGACCTGAATGTGTGACAAACAGTGAATGTCCATTGGATAAGGCTTGTTTAAACCAAAGATGTGTTGACCCGTGCCCAGGCTCCTGTGCTGTAGATGCCCTCTGCAGAGTTCACAATCACAGCCCTATTTGCTCTTGCAAACCAGGTTACATCGGAAATCCGTTCCTTGGATGCCAGAGGGAAGTGAAACCACAGCCACCAATTGGAGAAAGAGTACCTTCAAACCCGTGCCATCCTTCTCCTTGTGGTCCTTTCTCTGAATGCAAAGAAATCAATGGCCAACCTGCTTGTAGCTGCCTCCGCGGCTACATCGGACGACCTCCAAATTGCAAACCAGAATGTGTCATCACACCTGATTGCCCGAAAACGTTGGCTTGCATTCAAGAAAAATGTCGTGATCCATGTATCGGAGCTTGTGGATTCAATGCTGAATGCCGTGTACATAACCATAATCCACAGTGTACCTGCTTACCGGGATACACAGGTGATCCATTCTCGGGATGTTCACGCATCCCAGAAAGAATTGAACCCGTCGCGGTCGAACACATAGACCCCTGCAACCCCTCACCATGTGGAGCCAATGCTCAGTGTAAGGAAAGAAATGGAGCTGGAGCTTGTGTCTGCCTACCTGAATATTTCGGTGACCCGTACAGCGGTTGCAGACCCGAATGTGTCATCAATAGCGACTGCAACCAAGACAAGGCCTGCATCAGAAGCAAATGCCAGGACCCTTGCCCAGGTATATGCGGTAGCAATGCCGAATGCCAAGTAAGGAACCACATCCCTACCTGTTCTTGCTTCCCTGGACATACTGGGGATCCGTTCAGAGGCTGCTACCCGATACCTCCAGAGCCTCTGGTGCCTAAGGTTGAAAGAGACCCATGTCAACCTTCTCCTTGTGGTCCGAACAGTCAATGCCGAGTTCAAAACGGTGTTGCAGTCTGCTCATGCTTGCCAAATTACATTGGAAGCAGTCCAAATTGCCGACCGGAATGTTTGTCTAGCTCAGAATGTGATCTTGACAAGGCCTGCGTTCAACAAAAGTGTGTCAACCCATGTCCCGGACCATGTGCTCCATCAGCATTGTGTAAAGTACTCCATCACAGTCCTATTTGCAGCTGTCCTGCTAATTATATCGGAGACCCCTTCGTTCGCTGCGAACAGCCTCCCAGAGTTGTCATCGGGGAAATCAAGAGACCCACTAATCCATGCATCCCGTCACCATGTGGAGGGTATGCTGAATGCCGAGTCATTAACGAACAACCGGCCTGCTCTTGCCAAGAAGGATATGTCGGATCACCACCAAACTGCAGACCAGAATGTGTCATCAACGCTGATTGTCCAACAGATAAGGCCTGCATCCAACAAAAATGCCAGGATCCTTGTGTCGGTGCTTGTGGATACAATGCGGAATGCCGTGTTCTGCTTCACAGTCCTCAGTGTACATGCTTGCCAGGCTACCAAGGCGATCCATTCAGAGGCTGCAACTTAATCCCACCACCGCCACCTGTTAAAGTTGTGGAAGAAATCCGAAACCCTTGCAATCCATCCCCCTGCGGAGATAATGCCCGATGCACGGAAAGAAACGGAGCTGGATCTTGTACCTGTTTACCAGAATACTTTGGAGATCCATACGTTGCTTGCCGACCGGAATGTGTTGTAAATAGCGATTGCCCATCCTTGCAAAAGGCTTGTATTCACAACAAATGTCAAGATCCTTGCCCAGGAGTTTGTGGTTACAATGCTGAATGTATTGTGAACAATCATATTCCAAATTGTATCTGCCTCCCCGGATATGAAGGTGATCCATTCCGTTACTGTAACCTTATACCGGAAGAACCACCACGAGCTGTCATTCCACAGGATCCATGTCAACCATCCCCTTGCGGTCCCTACAGTCAATGCAGAGTACAAAATGGCGTTGCCGTTTGCTCATGCTTGCCTAATTACGTAGGATCTAGTCCAAATTGCCGCCCTGAATGTCTTACCAGCTCAGACTGTCCATTGGATAAGGCTTGTGTAAACCAGAAATGTGTGAGCCCTTGTCCCGGTCCTTGTGCGCCAAATGCGGATTGTAGAGTTGTCAATCATTCTCCTATCTGTACTTGTCCACAAGGGTATAACGGTGATCCGTTTGTAGCCTGCCGTCAGATACCAATCCGTGTGGATGCGGTGCCAACGAAGCGGCCCGTCAATCCGTGTGTCCCGTCTCCTTGCGGCCACAACGCTGAATGCCGAAATATTCACGAACAAGCAGCTTGTTCTTGCTTACCTGGATACATCGGCTCTCCACCAAACTGCAGGCCTGAGTGTGTTATTGATGAGGAATGCAGAAACGATCAAGCTTGTGTCCAAGAAAAATGCGCAGATCCTTGTATCGGAGCTTGTGGCTTCAATGCAGAGTGCCGAGCTATAAGTCACAGAGCTCAGTGTCACTGCTTGACCGGTTACCAAGGAGATCCGTTCCAGGGTTGTTATGCAATCCCTCCACCACCTCCAGAACGTATCCCCACAGAAGTTATCAACCCTTGCAATCCCTCTCCTTGCGGCTCTAACGCAGTCTGCACTGAACGTAACGGAGCTGGATCATGTGCTTGCTTACCAGATTATCATGGAGATCCCTACGTGGCCTGCCGACCCGAATGCGTTGTCAATGGTAAGTTTTTGGGCAACATTTTCTTAATGGCTAAAGGTGCTCCCCTGAATAGCTTATGCACTGATTTGTATGCAGTTTGCGGATTTTATAGTTAATGATTGTGTATTATTTTCAGCTGAATGTCCTCTTAACAAGGCATGTATTCAGAGCAAATGTCAAGACCCTTGTCCTGGTGTTTGTGGATACCAAGCAACATGTACTGTGCAAAATCATGTCCCAAGTTGCGAATGCCTTCCGGGTTACACTGGCCAACCATTCAGAGGATGCCATCCACTACCTCCGGAAAGACCTCAAATCAAGGTGCCCACCAACCCATGTCAGCCATCACCTTGTGGACCCTTTAGTCAATGTAGAGAACAAAACGGAGTTGCTATTTGCTCATGCTTACCTGACTACGTCGGATCGCCTCCAAGCTGCAGACCTGAGTGTGTAACGAGCTCAGAATGCCCACTGGACAAGGCTTGCGTTCGTCAAAAATGTGTCAATCCATGCCCAGGACCTTGCGCTTCCAGCGCTGAGTGCCGAGTTGTCAATCACTCTCCTATTTGCACATGCCCTGCTGGTCAAGTAGGAGATCCGTTCTCGTACTGCGAACCCATGCGAACACCTCCTCCACCACCAATCAAGATTGAGAGACGCGACCCTTGTGATCCATCACCTTGCGGACCAAATGCTGATTGCCGAGTAATTAACGAGCAAGCGGCTTGTTCTTGCAGAGTCGGATTCTTAGGTCAACCGCCACACTGCAGATACGAATGCACTATCGATCCGGATTGCCCACAACACAGAGCTTGTATCAGAAATAAATGTGAAGATCCATGCCCGGGTGTTTGCGGAATTAACGCAGAATGCCGAGTTGAACGGCATAGACCACAATGCTACTGCCTTCAAGGATTTATCGGTGATCCATTCTCTCGATGTGACTTGCCACCTCCACCTCCGAGACCTGTGAAGGTTGAAGAAGTTAGGAATCCGTGTGTCCCATCTCCATGTGGATCAAATGCTGAATGCCGCGAACGAAATGGAGCAGGATCTTGCTATTGTATTCCAGAATACTTTGGCGATCCTTATACCGCTTGCCAACCGGAATGTACCATTAATCAAGATTGTCCTAGCGACAAAGCTTGCATCAATCTTAAGTGCAAAGACCCATGTCCAGGAGTCTGTGGAACTAACGCAGAATGCAGAGTTTACAATCATGTCCCCACATGTACTTGTATCCCGGGGTATACTGGAGAACCTTTTAGGAATTGTTATCCCACACCAACGGAACCACCCCAAATCAAGCGTCCTCAAGATCCGTGTGTGCCATCACCGTGTGGACCTTACAGCCAGTGCAGAAATTCCAACGGTTATGCCATCTGCTCTTGCTTGCCTGAATACATTGGAACTCCGCCATCATGTAGGCCTGAATGTCTTGTGAGCTCTGATTGTTCTGCTGACAAAGCATGTCGCAACCAAAAATGTATCGATCCATGCCCAGGAACTTGTGACGCTCCAAATTCGGAATGCAGAGTAATCAATCATAACCCAATATGCACTTGCATCACGGGTTATATTGGAGACCCATTTGTCCGATGCGAGAGACCCCCGACAAAGATTACTGCCGTTACCACCAGTCCGCCAAGGGATCCATGTGTTCCATCTCCTTGCGGTCCTTATTCCATTTGCCGAGTGTTTGCTGGTCAAGCTACATGCAGCTGTCAAGAAAATTATATTGGAAGACCTCCCGAGTGTAGACCGGAATGTGAGCGAAATGATGAATGCCCTGATGACAAGGCTTGTATTAACTTGAAATGCGTCACACCTTGCACACCTGGAATCTGTGGTAATAACGCTGAATGCCGATCTCTTCGCCATTCAGCAGTTTGCAGTTGCATCCAAGGCTATACTGGAGAACCAACTCAGTCGTGCTACTTGATTGAAATAAGTAAGTTTGAGCCACTTGTTTGGTTCAGTCTATAATAAGCTTTCAGTAACTAATTTATTTTTAAAATTTTAGCGACCCAACGAGCAGTTGCTGAAATTGTAGATCCATGCAATCCATCCCCTTGTGGACGTAATGCAGTTTGCCGTAATCAGAACAACGCTGGTTCTTGTAGCTGCCGAGAAGGTTATTTCGGTGATCCGTATGTTGAATGCAGACTGGAATGTGAAACCAACGATGATTGTGATAACACCAAAGCATGTATCGGATACAAATGCAAAGACCCGTGTCCAGGTAATTGTCGGGATTTAAAGCAGTTATTATTAATTGCTGGAATGCGATCCCAATAACTTTATTCATTGTTAATTATATTTCTGTAGGCGTTTGCGGATACCGAGCCATTTGCAGTGTCGATCGTCACATCCCTGTTTGCGTCTGTGAGCCTGGTCATGAAGGAAATCCATTCTCTCAATGTTACCCGATACCTGAAAAGAGTAAGTGCTGTACTTTCCAAGTTCTGTGTTACTGTTATTGTAACATATTATAAAATAATTTGTTTTGTTTTGCAGAAGCACCACCTCCAACGCCACAAGATCCTTGCTTCCCCAATCCATGCGGACCGTACAGTCAATGCAGAAATTCCAACGGTCAAGCAGTTTGTACTTGCTTAGAAGGCTACATAGGATCTCCACCAAACTGCAGACCTGAATGCGTGGTCAATTCTGAATGCCCAGATGACAAGGCTTGTCGAAACCTGAAATGCGTTGATCCATGCCCAGGTACTTGCGGATCCGGTGCGTTGTGCAAAGTGAGAAATCACAGCCCATTGTGCTCATGCCCACCTGGTCAAACCGGAGATCCATTTTACAGATGCTATCCTATTCCACCACCACCACCTCCTCGTAAGTTGAACTTGCCATCATTTACTTTTATTTGTCATCTTCGTAAGTTAGAATTGAAGTGTATTTATTAATCAATGGGATTGCTTTGTAGCCATTGAGCCAATAAGAATCAGGAATCCTTGCGTACCAAATCCTTGCGGACCAAACGCAGAATGCAGACAAGTTGGAGAGCAATCTGTTTGTAGCTGCATCGCTAACTACGTGGGAAGTCCACCTAATTGCCGCCCAGAATGTACTAGCTCTGCCGATTGTCCAAGCAACTTAGCTTGCATCAATCTAAGATGCCAAGATCCTTGCCCTGGCGCATGTGGCACCAACGCTGTTTGTACTGTCGTCAACCACATTCCCATCTGTACTTGCGAACTTGGATACGAAGGGGATCCCTTCCGCTACTGTTCTCGTAAACCACCACCACGTAAGCATTAATTCTTTATTTTAGAAAAACAGCAAATAAATTATCAAAAGCAATGGACATGCTTCAATGTGTAAATTATTTCAGCACCTGTAAAAATCCCTGTGGAAGTCGTGGATCCTTGCAATCCATCACCATGTGGACCTAACGCTATCTGCAGGAATCGTAATGGCGTCGGTGCTTGCGAGTGTGAGGTAGAATACTTTGGCAACGCTTATGAAGGATGCAGACCTGAATGTACCATCAACGGTAAGAAACGAGAGTCTGAATGTAATGATGTATTTATGAAAATGAGCATTGTATAATTAACAGAATGATTTTGAACAGACGAATGTCCGAACGACAAAGCTTGCATCCGATTGAAATGTCAAAACCCTTGTACCGGAATCTGTGGTGTGAACGCTCAATGTGATGTCATTAATCACGTGCCGGTATGTACATGCATACCGGGTTACAGCGGTGATCCATTCTACGTTTGCAACAAGATCATTCCTCCGCCAACACGTAAGGGCTTTCAGTGAAGTATCTCGCTAATAACAACTGAATCTATATTAAATGTTCATTACGATTTATATAATACTTACTTGGCTTACAGCTGTGAAGGTTCAAAGAAATCCCTGTGAGCCCAACCCATGCGGTCCATACAGTCAGTGCAGAGATGTCGGAGGTCAAGCCATTTGCTCATGCCTTCCGATGTATATTGGAGCTCCTCCATCTTGCCGCCCTGAATGCACCATATCTGCTGACTGCCCAAGTAACTTGGCTTGCATCAACCAAAAGTGTCGAGATCCATGTCCTGGTGCGTGCGGGAGAGGCGCTGAATGTCGCGTCCTCAACCATAGTCCAGTTTGTACCTGTCCATCCGGTTTTACCGGCGATCCTTTCTATTCCTGTAGTCCTATTCCTCCCCCTGAACCTGAAAGAAGTACCTCCCGACCCATAGATCCCTGCTTCCCTAATCCTTGTGGCCCTAATGCAGATTGCCGAGTTGTAGGAACAAGCTATGAATGTGTTTGTCGTCAAGGCTATTTTGGATCAGATCCTTATTGTCGACCCGAATGCGTTGTTAACGATGATTGTCCTTATGACAAAGCTTGTTCAAATCAAAAATGTGTCAATCCTTGTAGTAGTAATGTCTGTGCTCCTAACGCAATATGCCAGCCTGTCAACCACGCTGCGGTATGCACTTGTCCACCGCAATACATTGGCGATCCATTCGTTAGGTGCTACCCTGCTCCTCCTCCTCCTGTAGTTAGTAAAGTTGACACTCCTAGAGATCCTTGCAATCCTTCTCCATGCGGCTCTAACGCTGTATGCAGAGAAATCAACGGCGTAGGTTCGTGTAGGTGTATACCAGAATATTTTGGAGACCCTTACACCATCTGCCGTCCAGAATGTCTAATGAATTCAGATTGTCCGCTCAACAAAGCTTGCATAAGAAACAAATGCGCCGATCCATGCCCTGGAGTATGCGGATACAATGCTATTTGTGACGTTGTCAACCACGTCCCATCTTGCTCATGCCCATCCGGATATGAAGGCAATCCATTCACACATTGCAGTCCAATTCCAGCTAAGAGTAAGCTAATCGTTCCAGAAAGGTAGTGTATCCTGAAATTATTTACGTATATGCTAATCCAATTTGACACGTTACTTTTTAGTTGAACCTGTGAGAGTGCCTTCGGATCCTTGCTACCCTAATCCATGCGGACCTTACAGCCAATGCAGAAACGTCAACGGACAAGCCATTTGCAGCTGCTTGCCTACATACATTGGCTCTCCTCCAAATTGTCGTCCAGAATGTTTGGTGAACTCGGAATGTCCTCAAGACAAGGCTTGTATCGGTCAGAAATGTGTAGATCCTTGCCCGAATGCTTGTGCTCCAACTGCCCAATGCCGTGTCAGAAACCACAGCCCTATCTGCAGCTGTCCTCAAGGCTTTACCGGAGATCCATTCACTCGTTGCTACGCTATTGTAAAAGTTGAAGAAGTCAAGGTTGAGCGACCTGTGGATCCTTGTAACCCATCTCCATGTGGACCAAATGCTAGATGCGATCGAGTTGGAGACCGAGCTTCTTGTTCATGCCTTCCACTTTACATCGGAAGCCCTCCAAATTGTCGCCCTGAATGTACTGTCCACTCCGACTGCCCATCCGATAAATCCTGTCAGAACATGAGATGCATCGATCCTTGCCCAGGAGCTTGTGGTGTTAACGCTGAATGCTTCGTCAGGAATCACGTCCCAGTATGCCAGTGTGTACCAAACTATACCGGAGATCCATTCAGATATTGTAATCCGATACCACCACCAGAGATTAAACAGGAACCTCCAAGAGATCCGTGCAATCCATCCCCGTGTGGGTCTAATGCAGTTTGCAGAGTTCAAAATGGAGCTGGAGCTTGTACCTGCTTACCCGAGTATTTCGGAGATCCCTATGTTGCCTGCCGACCAGAATGTGTCATCAACAGCGATTGCCCGCGTGACAAGGCTTGTATTCGTAACAAGTGTCGAGATCCTTGCCCTGGAGTTTGTGGCGTTGATGCCATTTGTGAAACTATCAACCACGTCCCGACGTGTACTTGTCCCTCCGGCTATACTGGAGACCCGTTCACTTACTGTAGAATTGCCCCAACGCAACCACCACCTGCTCGTGTTGAACGCGATCCTTGCAATCCATCACCCTGCGGACCAAATAGTATTTGTCGAGAGTATAATGGACAAGCTGTTTGCACTTGCCTGGAAGGATACATTGGCTCACCTCCCCTGTGTCGACCAGAATGTGTTGTCAATTCAGATTGTCGCTTGGACCAAGCTTGCAGAAACCAGAAGTGTATTGATCCGTGCCCAGGAACTTGCGGATATAGAGCCAGCTGCAAAGTCATCGCTCACAGCCCAATATGCTCTTGTCCAGATGGATATACAGGAGATCCATTCCAGGGCTGTTCTCTTATACTACCACCGCCCCCAGAAAGGATACCAGAACGGCCAAGGAATCCTTGCATTCCAAACCCTTGTGGGCCAAATGCTGATAGTAATGTTGTCGGAGATGTTTGTCAATGCCAGTGCCGAAGTGGATATGTTGGTGCTCCACCTAACTGTAGACCTGAATGCGTGGTCAACCAAGATTGTCCTAAACATTTGGCCTGTATCCGGAACAAATGCGGAGATCCTTGCGTACAAGCTTGTGGAACTAACGCCCGATGTGATGTCGTCAACCATACTCCAAGATGTACTTGCTTACCTGGATTTATCGGGGATGCTTTCTCCTCCTGTTACCGAGAACCAGAACGTAAGTTGAAGAGTAGATAACGAATTTTAGAAGCGGTGCATGTGGCGATTTGTACAAAAATTAGCAATTGAATTTAACGTTTTTATAATTTTTAATAGGTGTTGTCATTAAAGAAGAAGTTCGAGATCCCTGCTACCCGTCTCCTTGCGGTCAAAATGCAGTATGTCATAACAGAAATGGAGTTGGATCGTGCACGTGCCTACCAGAAACTTATGGCGACCCCTATGTCGCATGCCGCCCTGAATGCGTTATCAACAGTGATTGTAGTCAAGATAAGGCTTGCAGGCGAAATAAGTGCGAAGATCCATGTCCTGGAGTTTGTGGATACAACGCTAAATGCAGAGTTGTGGCTCACATTCCTAACTGCTATTGCACTGATGGCTACGAAGGAGATCCATTTACTGGGTGCAGATTGATTCCTCCTCCTCCAGTTATACCAGGTTAGTAATCAGTTTCCGTCAAGACTGAGAATTGGCTTTATGAAATGTGATTAAAAGAATAGGGGAACTGAAATGATTCATTAATATTGCAGTCACTAAACGTGATCCATGCCAACCTTCTCCTTGCGGACCTTATAGTCAATGTCGGGTTGTATCAGATCAAGCCATTTGCACTTGTCTGCCTACTTACATCGGAAGCCCACCTTTCTGCAGACCAGAGTGTACTGTCAATTGTAAGTTTTTCTCTTGTACTTGAGGGTAGACTTTGTCAGTTTTGCCAGAGAACTTGTGTTACAGTGATTTTTTCCTTTTTAGCGGACTGTCCACTTGATAAGGCTTGTAGAAGCAATAAGTGTGTTGACCCATGCCCTGGAACTTGCGGACAAGATGCTGAGTGTCGAGTTGTTTCTCACAGTCCGATATGCACTTGTCCGTCTGGATACACTGGAGACCCATTCTTCAGATGTACTCGTATTCCACGTAAGTCTAGTTTAAAAGAATGGACTGATTTTTTGAAACGGTAAATTATTCACTTTAATTCAAATATTTTGTTGAACTGATTGCAGCACCCCCACCACCTCTGCTCCCAGTGTTTGTCAAACCACAAAAGTCCGAAAATCCTTGCTATCCCAACCCTTGCGGACCAAACGCTGATTGTAGAGCTTACGGAACCCAGCCAACATGTACTTGTAGAGCTGAATTCATTGGCTCTCCACCAAACTGCCGCCCAGAATGCGTCACTCATCCAGAATGTCCGTCTGTGCTGGCGTGTATCCAGAACAAGTGCCAGGATCCATGCAGAGGAGCATGTGGTTATTTGGCGGAATGTAGGGTGATTTCCCATAATCCGACCTGCTTCTGTCCTCCAGGCTATGAAGGCGATCCTTTCAGAAGTTGCCGCCCTATAAGAACTCCTCCACCACCGCCACGCGTTGAAGGTCCAAGAGATCCTTGTTATCCCAGCCCTTGCGGTATTAACGCTGAATGCAGGAACCAAAACAACGCAGCATCCTGCACCTGTATTCCTGAATACTTTGGAGATCCTTACGTCATTTGTAAACCTGAATGCGTTGTGAATGAGGACTGCCCAAGCAACAGAGCTTGTGCAAATAACAAGTGTTTTGATCCGTGCCCCGGTACTTGCGGAGTTAATGCCAGATGTGATGTAATCAACCATATTCCAATTTGTACTTGTCCACCTGGCTATCAAGGCGATGCTTTTGTATTTTGTCGATTACCACCAACGCAACCGCCGCCACCACCACCAGTTCGGGTTGACCCTTGCAATCCTTCTCCTTGCGGTCCTTACAGTCAATGTACTTCTTACAACCAACAAGCGTCTTGCTCATGTTTGCCGACCTATATCGGGTCCCCTCCAAACTGCAGACCAGAATGCTTGGTCAATTCCGATTGTCCATTGCACCTGGCCTGTAGAAACCAAAGATGCGCAGACCCTTGCCCTGGAGCCTGTGGGTTCGGAGCACTTTGTCGAGTCCAGAACCATGCACCTATCTGCTCGTGTCCGCCTGGATACCAAGGAGATCCGTTTTTCCAGTGCAGACGTAAGTTTATAATAAATCAGTAGCTTTTATATAAAAAACCCAACGGGAAATATTAAATTCGGTTTATTAGAAAACAGCTACAGCTTATAAACTTGTATATATTGAACTTTATAGTTATACCACCACCTCCTCCACCACCAAGGACACCCGCTCCAAGAAATCCATGCATACCATCCCCTTGTGGCCTTAACTCAGAGAGCAGAGTCAACGGAGACGTTTGTCAATGTAGTTGCTTGCCAGGGTACCAGGGCGCTCCACCAAACTGTCGACACGAATGCTACGTAAACCCAGATTGCAGCAGGTCACTAGCTTGTATCCGTAACAAGTGTCAGGATCCTTGCCCTGGAGCTTGCGCACCCAACGCTATCTGTAGTGTAATCAACCACTCTCCAATCTGCTCGTGTCCAGAGGGATATCAGGGAGACGCTTTCAGTTACTGCAGTAGAATTCCACCACCTCCTCCAACACGTAAGTGTTGTTTAAGTTATTTATATCAAGCAAATTTCAATACACATAATTGGTTTCGTTCTAATAATGCCAATTTATCTTTTGCAGCGGTTAAGCAAAGACCTCCTCCATGCCAACCATCTCCTTGCGGTGAGAATGCAATTTGTACACCTCGTGGAGACGTTGCATCATGCTCATGCCCACCGAATTACTTGGGTGACCCGTACGTTCGATGCCGACCAGTTTGCGTAACGGATAATGACTGCCCGAGCGATAGAATTTGTTACAAGCAAGTCCGTTGTGACGATCCGTGCCCAGGAAGGTGCGGTATCAATGCTCAATGTAGAACTGTGAATCATGTCCCGATTTGCACTTGTATACCTGGATATTACGGCGATCCTTTCGTACGCTGTCGATTACCGGAACCCGAAAGAATTCCACCAACTTCACCGCCTCCTCGACTACCACCAATCTTTGTAACTACGCTCGCCCCGAGACCACCACCTAGAACGCTTTGCGTGCCATCGCCTTGTGGTGTCAATGCGGAATGCAGGGTAGAAAACGGAGCTGAAGTTTGCCGATGTAGGCCAGAGACTTACGGAAACCCTTACGTTGCTTGCAAACCTGAGTGCGTTGTTGATGGAGAGTGTGACAGAACCAAAGCCTGTATTAGGAACAGGTGTACCGATCCTTGTATCTCAACTCCTTGCGGTTACCGAGCTGTGTGCAATACAATTAATCACAGAGCTATATGCAGATGTCCACCTGATCTTACCGGCGATCCTTTTGTTCAGTGCGGAGAAATCCCACGAAAACCATTGCCAGAACCGGAAACTGATCCGTGCAATCCATCACCTTGTGGTATCAACGCCCAATGCTCAGTTCGACCAGGATCCAGAGCTGCTACGTGTACTTGCCCTGCCGGTCTTCAAGGTTCACCATACATAGAATGCAAGCCAGAATGTGTCTTGAATTCAGAATGTCCTGGTCATCTTGCTTGTATCGGTCAGAAATGCAAAGATCCTTGTCCTAACCAATGCGGACGAAACGCCCTATGTCAGACGGTTAACCATTACCCTCAGTGCTACTGCCCTCCAGGCCTGGAAGGAAATGCAAGAATTGAATGCAGAACTCCGGTTAGAATACCAAAACCAGAATGCGAACGAGACCCTGACTGTCCATCCAATCTCGCTTGTGTCAACCAGAAATGCAGAGATCCTTGTCCGGGTTCTTGTGCGCCTAACGCAGAATGCAGAGTTGTAAACCATAGAAGTATATGCTCCTGCCCTGATGGGTTTACTGGTAGCCCTTACATTCAATGTTATCCCGTTGGATGTCAGAGCGATAGCGATTGTCCATACACCGAAGCATGCATCAATCGAGAATGTCAGAATCCATGCCTTTACGACCGTTGTGGTGAAAATGCAGAATGCCGACCATCCAACCACAAATCGCAATGCTATTGTCCAGAACTGTTCCGCGGAAATCCAAGAGTTCGTTGCGAACGTCCAGAGTGTACAAGAGATGAGGATTGTCCATTCCAGCTTCATTGTTCACAGGAAAGATGTCGAAACCCTTGCAACTGTCCACCGGAAGCTATTTGCACCGTTTTCAATCACCGTCCAAGCTGCGCTTGTCCTCCAGGATTTACTGGAAATCCAAGCATCCGATGCACAGAAAGTACGTTATTTTTGCTTTAAGAGTTGCTTCGCTTCTTTATGGAGCGTGATTAATTTCAATCTAATTGTTGTTAATTTGTTCCGCAGTTAAAATCGTAGTGCCGGAACGTGTCCATGAGTGTTATGCTGACAGTGATTGTCCAACGAAGCAAGCCTGTATTGACCACCGCTGCCAGAATCCTTGCATTCACGGCCAACCTTGTGGCAGAAATGCTTTTTGTTCTGTTTTAGATACTCTTCCCAACAGGTTGATGACTTGTGAATGTTTGCCTGGCTACAAAGGAAATGCTCGTACAGAATGCGTTCGAGGTAAATATCTCGTTTTCTTTGATCCGCCCTATTTTACAAATAATATGGAAAAAGCTACTAATAATTGGAACATGGACACTTTACACAACTTATCACTCAGATATAATAGTTTCATTGCAGATTTGGAAGCGCTCATGGCATTCCACGAGTATCTAACCAACATTATTTCCACGACACAATACTCGAAATCATTTAATCCATCATTAATATACCACATGTCTAATATCATGGCCAGATTGTGAACTTTTTTGTTTACAGAGTACTAATACGCACCTTCACATCATTCAAACAACGTCACTCATTTCATCGCCACACTTATAATCGAAAAACATACTTGTGTGAATGCGTGTGTGATTAATTCGAGCGATGCTTAAATGTAGATTTTTGTGCCCAGCTTTTAGAATGAATTCAGTATTTTCCATTGTAAAGTATGCAGAGTAGTTAAAGATCTTCGATCTTGGCTTACTGGGAATACTGAATACGTGATTGTTTTGAGCACAAAATAATCTCTTTGTTTTTATTTTTATTTTCTTCGACTTATTCAGATGTGAAGAAAGATCCTGGATGTAGCTCCGATTCGGAATGTGCTGATCAACTCTCATGCAGGAACAGACAATGCATTAATCCTTGCACTGTTGCCAATCCTTGTGCTCAGAACGCTGAATGCGAAGTTATCCGCCATGTTCCACAATGTCGCTGCCCAGATGGTCTTCTTGGAGATCCTTACCGAAGCTGTTACCCAGGTCAGTATTCGGATAATTTGTATTATTTTCGCTTTTGTCTATTGTATTCGTCTCTAGAATTGGTTAGCTTTGAATTTGTTCATACTGCTAAATTAATTCGCTAATTGTAACATATCGTCGTTTGTTTGCTTTTCCTTGTAACCAATTCAAACTCTACTCAACATCGCCGTTATCGACCACATAATCTACATGGATGAACACTAATCACGTAACGACAATCTTACAAAACATTACTACCTGGTTACGAACACATTCATTATCGCTACAACAACAGCTGTGCCAAGACCCGGAAGAACTTGTATAGCCAATATGGACTGTAACAATATTAATGCTTGTCTGGACAGTCAGTGCCAGAACCCATGCTTTGCTGCTAATCCATGTCCTAAAACTGCCATTTGCAAACCGTTCCAACATCAACCATATTGTATGTGCCCACCGGGAACTTCGGGCAATCCATCACAGGAATGCGTACCAGGTATATACACTCACACACTCTCACAAAGACGAAACAAGACCAGGAAAACCTACTAAAGCCGAAGGGAAACTATAGCAGAAACAAGCATCCTAAACAAGCTTATATCCAAAGAGAAAGATTTTCGAAAGAAAAACATTTTCACACACTATACCACTTGCGAAGAAACTTACACAATGTAACCTCCCTTAGGAAATCCAAGAATTCAGAATTGCTCTAATGTATCCTGTTGCTGCATATTGCTAATCTAAATTATTCTTAATTCCTTAAACGCTGACTACTTAATGCAATTATACTGCAAGTAATGGAAATATTCAATTCCCTATCGTTTTGCTTCCCTAATCCGCAGCTAGGCTATATATGTATGTATTTATTTAGTTAACTGAAATATTTTACGCCAATATTAACAGGCCAATTGTAAGCTATGCTTTCAAAATTTTCTAATGGTTATTGATATAAATTTACAGCTACCAAAGTTGAATGTACAACCGATGACGAATGCCCATCAACGAAGAGCTGTATCAATCAAGCCTGCCAAGATCCTTGCTCGTTGCAGAATCCTTGTGGTGATAACGCTATCTGCCGTACCAGAATCCATAGGCCAATCTGTTCTTGCCCTGAAGGATGGGCCGGAAATCCTCAAACTCGTTGCTACAAGCGTAAGTTTCGAATAGTTTTAGGATTTAGCCGCAGGTCGTTGCCAAAGTTGACACATGGGAGAATGTAAATTTTGCATAGTTTTGATTTTGACCGGAGATGTGTATATATTTCATGACCTACAGCGGATTGCTTGCAAGACTCAGATTGCCCATCTGACCGTAAATGTTTGTCGGAGAAATGTGTTGATCCTTGTGTATATGATTCAAACATTTGCGCTCCAACCGCACTTTGCCGTGCCGTTAACCATCGTAGCCAATGTTACTGTCCACCTGGAACACAGGGCGACCCATCTAGACAATGCGTTGTCGTCGGTTGCCTTGCTCATGATGATTGTGCTGGAGACGAAACATGCGATGTTGTAAATAGAGTTTGCAGACCTGTTTGCAATCCTGGCACTTGCGCCCAAAAGGCCTCCTGCAGAGGAGAAAATCATCAACCTATCTGCACTTGCATACCTGGTACAAGGGGAGATCCATATGTCAGATGTCAAGAGGGTAATTACTTTCTTCCAATTCTATAGACGGTCTTTAGTCGTTGATCGTGGTTTGCAGATTCAATTTCGCTTTCTCTGTCATAATTTAAATTGTTTAAGAGCGAGTGTAAATATTCCGGTATGTCATGACCTCTGTACAGATATCATAGTACCACCGGCGGTACCACGACCTGAATGTGAAGCAGATTCGGATTGTCCGAACTCACGAACTTGTACAAATACTCGTTGCGTTGATCCTTGTGCTGTTAGCTCACCTTGCAGCCCGAGCCAAGAATGTCGGGTTATGAATACATATCCCTTCAGATCCATCGTTTGCCAATGTCCGTCTGACACTGTTGTAAATAATCAAGGAGTCTGCATGAAAATAGGTATGTTGAAGAGTTGTAAGGTAACTTGTAAAATTCCTGTTGACGAGCTGGTCGAGGTTTTATATTTTAATTATTTTGGTATAGCCATTGATCGAGAACGGGAAGGCTGTAAAAATGATGGTGAATGTGATTCTACGGAGAAATGCGTAAGAACTCAATGCATTGACGCATGTCGACTCGAATCATGCGGTCTGAACGCTATATGTAGATCTGCAAACCATCAAGCAATTTGCTCTTGCTTGGAAGGCTATGAAGGAAATCCAAGGGTTAAATGTCAATGTAAGATTATTTACACTTTTCTTCCTTTATTCTTTCTTTTTGTAATTTGTAAATGGTCATGAACAGCGCCGCGGTGTAAATGTATGTAAAGCACGTTCTAATTGTAATTTAATACGAATATTCAGTACCGTATCAACCACCATTCCGAGTCGAATGTGAACGGGACTCAGATTGTGCATTCGATAGAGCCTGTGTAAACAGAGCTTGTGTGGACCCTTGCACCACAGATCCATGCTCAAAGAACGCTATTTGTCACGTTGAGAATCACAAGGCAGTGTGCCGTTGCCCAAGTGGGCAAATCGGTGATCCACGCGTTGAGTGCAGATATCAGATTGGTAAATACGAAATACTTCTTCCTCTTCTTGTCTCTATTCTCTGCTTATATTCCAGGTTTACACATCTTGCCTTGCTCCAATCTTTTCTTAAATTTTCAAAAGTTTCCATTTCATTCCAACTCTTTAGCTCCTGTGACGGTGGAATGCGAATCCAACAGTCAGTGCGCTAATGACAGGTCGTGTATCAACAACCGTTGCGTTGACCCATGTAATTGTGGTCCTAACGCTCAGTGTCGAGTCATCAATCATTTCGCTATTTGTACTTGTCCATCCGGATTCTCTGGCAATCCCAACACGGGTTGTTTCCAACGTAAGATTTCTATGTTATCTTGCTGGTTCTATCTACGCTAACTTAGTTTAAGCCTCTTCCTAACCTACTATCCTAATTGTCTTTACTGAAACAATTTCTTCCTTTTGAGTCTTTACATATTTCAAAATCAAATCTTTATTAATACTTAGTTGGATGCTCGAATGATTTCGAGTGCGCCGATGATCAGCAATGCGTTAATCGGCAGTGCATTACCGCCTGCTCTTACAACAATCCTTGTGCTATAAATGCAAGATGCATCTCAAGAAGTCACCGTGCTGAATGCGAATGCCCGCCTGGATATGAAGGCAATCCTTTCACCAGATGCGAACCCATCGGTTGCCGAACCCACGCTGACTGCCCCTCCAGTAAGGCTTGTGTTGAGAAGAATTGTGTCAATCCTTGCATCTATGATAATCCATGCGCCTACAACGCCGTCTGTCTACCAATCAATCACGTTGCAACATGCCGCTGTCCACCAGAGTTACCTAGAGGAAACCCATCCTCTTTCTGCGAACGGCTTGATGTAATTGTTCCTGCTCCAGAGTGTGTCCAAGATGGAGACTGTCCAAATGGACTGGCTTGCATTTCTGAAAAATGTCTGGATCCTTGCAAAGAAATCGGACCTTGTGATTCAAGTGCCATATGTCGCGTAGTTAATTCCGTACCTGTCCGAACCATGATGTGCATTTGTCCTGACAACTGGGCTCCAAACAACAATGGCCAATGCGAACCTGTTCGCACTCCTCTTCCAACGCCGGGATGCTCGTCTGATAGCGAATGCCCTGAAACAGAAGCTTGTATTAACAGAGTCTGCAGAGATCCTTGTGACTGCGGTAGAAACGCTCAATGCTATGTACGAAACCATAGACCTATCTGCGCTTGCAGAGAAAGTTTTGAAGGAAATCCCAACATTGCCTGTCATCCAGGTAAGAGACGTTTTTGATCGATTATGGGTATCATGAAGTTTTGTTTGGCTAGTTTTATGCAGCATATGCTAATTTTTGCGACATTATTTACAGTCGGTTGTACTAGAGACTCTGAATGTCCCACCCATCAAGCTTGCATCAGCAGAGAATGTGTCAACCCTTGCCTTCTTGATAACACTTGCGGACCAAATGCAGAATGCTTCGTGCCAAATCATAGAGCAGAATGTCGCTGCAAACCAGGATTCCGTGGAAATAATCCTTACGAGGCCTGTTACCTTATTGGATGCAGATCTGATAGCGATTGTTCCAACGACAAGAGCTGTATTAACTCGGAATGTATTCGACCTTGCCTAAATCGGAACCCATGTGCACCAAGACATGCAGACTGTATTGATCAGAACCATCAAGCCGTTTGTCGATGCCGACCTGGATACGTTGGAAACCCATACCTAACTTGCGAAGAAGAGCCGAGACCAGAATGTGTGGCGGATTCGGATTGTCCTAGTCAATTAGCCTGTTTGAATGACGTTTGCCGAAATCCATGCCGAGTCATTGATCCATGTGTCCGTCCGTCCGAGTGTCGTGTCATCGATTCGATTCCTATCAGAACGATGATTTGCCGCTGTCCTGATGGCTACGTTGGAGGAAATAACGGTACATGTAGACCTGTAGTACCTATTCAAAAGATTGGATGCACCGGGGATAACGAATGTAGTGCGGAACAAGCTTGCTTCAACGGCGTTTGCAGAAACCCATGTCAATGTGGGCCCAATGCTAACTGTCGAATCATCAATCACAAACCAATTTGCTCTTGTTTACCAAACTATGAAGGAAATCCTAACTATGGCTGCTACGAAGGTAAGAGTTTAGCCATTTTAATTGATGATGCCAGTATGGATTCTTAGGTTCTGGTCACTAATAACTTTTATGTTATTTTCTAGTCGGCTGCCGAAGCAACAGCGAATGCCCAACTACCCATTCATGCGTCAACAGAAATTGTGAACCAGTGTGTGCGCCGTCTATCAGACCGCCTTGTGGAGTCGGAGCAGAATGTCACGGCTTTGCTCATACTGCCATCTGCAAATGCCCCATTGGTGCTCGAGGCGATCCTTACGTTTCGTGCATTACCATTGGTTGTGAAGCCAACAACGACTGCCCAAGTGACAAGTCTTGTATTAACGGACAGTGTGAATCTCCTTGTGCCATAAACAATTTGTGTAACCCTCCTTCAGAGTGTAGAGTGGTTGGTCATGTTGCTAACTGCACTTGTCCAGCTGGATTCGAAAAGACTTTCAACAACGTCTGTAGAAAGGGTAAACTAAATTCTTCTTTTCCTGTCTCTTTCATGTTGATAAATTTGTCAACTTCTTTTCTAGAAATGTGAAAATCTCTTCTCATGCTTTTCTTGAACGGTATGTATATACAGCTAAAATAGGATGCGAAGGCGATCATGAATGTCCATCACAACTAGCCTGCATCAATGCTGAATGCGTGAATCCATGTATCGAAGGAAAACCATGCGGCGTTAACGCTGAATGCCGCGTTATCGATACTCTTCCAGTTCGTACCATGATTTGCGAATGCATTCCTGGCTACAGAGGCAATGCAGCCATCAGATGTGATCCACGTAAGATTGTATTGTATTGTGATTAAGAAGCATAATATATCTGTTGACGCATGACGCATTCAAACAAATCGAATACGAAATCGCTGACAACTAATTGAATTCTTAACCATGCATGAGAAAATGAGAACAATAACTACTTCTGATTCTTTAACCAAAGCTGCTTCTTCACTTTTAACCTTTCCTTTAAACATCCAACATACGTATCTGCACTGACGCCTAAAATAGAATTACTGTATTATAATCTTGGTGGATATAATCGAGATGAAAATTGTAACCCGTCCGCATTTTAATCAATGCTACCACTGACTGCTGCACTAATGTAACTTCAAGTGTAATCGTTAAAATCGATATTGAGTCATCGGAAGTTTGTACAACAACTAATTATTGTCCTATACTCACTCAGGCTTTAAAGAACGATGCTAACTAGTAACTACATTTACTGACCCTGGTGATGCTACTTAACCTATAAAGGTTATTCGGTGAAAATATAATTTTACGAATCTTTTCATTACAGCTCCAGCATGCGCTACTGAAAAGGGCTACATTATTAACGAAGAGGGCAAATGCGTTTGTCCACCTGGATATGGGCTAGATGAAAATCAGAATTGCATTCCTTGTCCATACGACGAAGGTAAGATTTTGTCAATTTGATGTTATTCATGGATTTAATGGTAGGCAAGAACAGCTGTATAATCCTGGGAATGCACGGTATAACCTATTTCAATTTTGTAACTCAGGTTACAATATCACGGACTCGGGACGCTGTATTTGTGCCACTGGTCGTGGAATGACTATAACACCAGAGGGCGAATGTGTCTGCCGCACAGACTTCGGATACGTATTAAAGGATGGAAGATGTTACGTTCCACCGATAACCTATCCACCAGAGTGTGTGACTGATGAGGATTGTCCAAATGACAAATACTGCTATTTGACCAACCGAACATGTCAAGATCCTTGCAGAGAGAAGATTTGTGCTCCCAGAGCATACTGTACGGCGATTAATCACAAAGCAGTTTGTGCCTGTCCACCTGAATTCCCTGGGGACGGAGAACAATTCTGCAGAGGTAAGGTATCCCTTTTTGTAAAGCAATTATTGATTGTTTTAAGCAACATTTTTAACAGATAGTTTTGGTTTCACCTCTCCAGATCCTCTCTTGCGTACCGACTATCCTTCTCCACAAATGACGGTCAACTGCTTAGCTGATGGTGTTCAAGTTGATATCGATACACAAGCTACAATGGGAATAAATCCCAATGGATCTGACTTCAGCGGCCTTATGTATGTCAAGGGATACTCCAAGGACTCCGCATGCCGAAAGACAATCCAATTTGATGCTGCTCCAGTAGATTTCAAGGTTAAATTCGGAAACTGTGGTCTCATCCATGTTGATGTAAGTATAAAGTTCTAGAGGAATACCAAATCTAAGTACCTGCCATAAGTTTTCACAGGGTTTACTATTTTTCTTTCAACATCTAGGGCGAGGCTAGCTTCATTCTTGTAATCCAGAAGCATCCGAAACTTGTAACGTACAACGCACAGGCCTATCACATTAAGTGCGTGTACATGACTGGAGAGAAAACGATAACACTAGGTTTCAACGTTTCTATGCTTACGACAGCCGGCACGATCGCTAATACCGGTCCACCACCAACCTGCTCGATGAGAATCGTTGCAGCTAACGGTCTCGATGTTAACAGCGCTGAGATTGGAGAATCGTTGATTCTGCGAGTAGAAGTGCAGCCATCATCCATTTACGGCGGATTTGCAAGAAATTGTGTTGCCAAGACCATGGATCTGACTGATGGGGAAAATGAGTACCTTGTGACTGACGAAAACGGCTGTGCTACGGATCCATCTATATTTGGAGACTGGGAAATTGATCCAGACAATTCTTTACTGATGGCACATTTCAACGCTTTCAAGTTCCCAAGTAGTAGTAGCATAAAATTCCAGTGTAACGTTCGCGTGTGCTTCGGAAAATGTCAACCAGTAAGTAATTCAAAATCCATTGCGATTTGAGTTTTTCATGCGTATAAAGGTGAAAATTCGCGAGTGGAAATCCTTTAATCGGGCATGGTGTTTTGTTTAGGTTAATTGCCGAGGTCAAAACGCTTTCGGCAGAAGGAAACGTCAGATCTTTGATGACACTGAAGTCAGTTTGTCGTCTGGATCTTTACAAGAGGGACAACTTCGGGAAGAAGTTACAGTGCAGTCTAATCCTATTCTCGCTCTGGAGAGACATGATGGAGATAAGTTGGTTGGGCCCACAGAAGGTAGGTTGTTTGGGGATAAGTGCGACTTAGTTATACACTGCCTTTCGGACTTAAAGAGCTTTAACTAAAAATTATGGTTTTGATTTGCAGCTCCACAAACAAGCCCAGAAGATGTTTGTATATCAATGCTAAGTTTTATTCTCTCTCTCATCATAACAGCATTATTAGCTCTCGTCGCTGTTGCTGTAGCCGTTTCCTGTTGGTTAATGGCTTACAGAAGAAGACCAAAGATAGAAGGGGCGCTACCACATCCTCCAGAATTTCCTAATCCCTTGTTCACAACACCTGAACCATTAACTGAACCATCCCCGGACTATCTATCGTAGTTCATTAGTTTTGGTTAACTGTGACTTTATGTTATATGTTTTTATATTGTGTTGAATGTGGTTTGCTTTGTCTTAAACTGTACATATATATTTTGAATGTGTGATAAGGACTTCGCCTTAGATTGTCGGAGTTGTACATAGTAGAACATGCCTCACCATGGAAATGTACGTGTGTAAAACGTTGAGTGATATTTATCGAGAGCCAGTGGTGGTGTTTCGAAGTATTTTTCTGATAACAGATAAGTAAACGATAAGCTTTATGTCAGGGAACCTCACATAAGTACCATTCCTCGGTTTGAGCATTTTATATTCTGAAAGTTTATTTCGTTAAAAAGTCGCCAATATCTAAGAGCTATCACTAATGGCTCGAGAAAGAAAGCTTTCATATACTCAAACTATATGTCATTATGAACATCACGAAAACATAGATTTTGAACGAGACTTAGCTCGTTTTACATTAGTAGTAACGTGCTGCGTAACTTAGATATCGAAACGTAAATGTACCCTTGCGCTATCTGTGAATAAGAGTGGTCAGGTTGGCAGAATAACGATGTATTGAAAAATACTAGAAATGTTAGCGCATACAATTAAATGAGATGGTGGCGACGTAAATTGAAATTTTGTATCATAGCCGTAATTCAGTTTTTGTAAATGTAAAAAAATTAGGGGATTACACATTTTTGGGGGTTTGTGGAATGTTATTCCCTTTCGGCGAAATTTTGGTCTGTTTCGGGTTACATTTATACTTCTACGGATGACTTAGATATACATTTTCGAAATCTCGACAAAGATGTAATTTGCCATATTTTCGTGCTTTTAGGTAATGCTCACAACCAATGGGGAAGGGATTAATTTATATTTAAATTTATTTACAAACACTAGCGGTATTATGCGAGTCTACTTTTTCCGCGAGCTCTGGCCGACGCAGCTTATATAAAACTATTATATAGTATATGACAACCAAGTGCCTGACGGAAACTTTGTATTAAATTAATTAACCTTTAAATCAGTGTCTTTGCTGAACCGACATCGATCTCTGACTTTGTGATTCAGTGAATTGAACAATAACCGACTGACAATTTTTGTATATTCGCACTATATATACGTTCATCTACATTACTGCGTACACATACACACACACACCACTTTATGGTCTTAGTTAAGAAAATGTTTTGGCTATAGTTTGATAATATGTTGCTGAATTACCTTTGAAATACAGACATTGTAACGACACACGATGATCCTTAGAACCATTTAATGTGAACTCTGTTGTTCTAGCATTAGGTATATAGTAGCGGACACAATATGTATAGTTAGTCAAATACTAACAGATATGTAGAAGTACAACATAAACAATTTTTAAGAAAACGTTGTGCTACGTCCAAGCTTACTAGATGTCTGACACCGATATAATGATAAGTCTACTTACAAAACTTCAGCAGAGATACCCAGCTTTGAATAATTACTTGTTTTGTTATTAATTTTTATTAATATTGTTATGCTTCGTTTTTATTAACCAGTACTCTGTTATTAATATTAGTAATATCAGCATATTAGCTCTAAGTTAGTCATTACCTGTTAAAACTTAACGAAATGAAAAGAATCGTCGTCAGCTGCTAATAATTTTAAATCTACTTTACAAGCAACAAAAATAAACTGTACTTGCTTAAATTAAAAATCTAAATAAACAATAGTGGAAATCATTTTAGTCTTTGAAACCTGCATTCACGGTATGGCGTTGCAAAAATATATACGCTTTTATTCAACTTTCACGATGTTGTTTTTCATATCACACAAAATCATCACTTCATTCTGTAACAATTTCGGAAATGGTTAAGATTAGCAAAAACAGCCGCTAGCAATAATGTGAATATCTTTGTAGAAACTTCACGCCAATAATAATGGTTACAATTCAGTTAGAAATCAGCTGTGCCTATTTGTCACGAGTTCTGGGCGTTGGATTCAGGTAGCGCTTGATATGTGCTATTGAATTTCTTCTCGTTAATGACTCCTCCGTTTCTAAGTCCGATGGCCGATCATAAATAGTACCTATAGAAACGCGATGCTCGTCGTCATACTCTTCAGGTAACTCTTGTCGTTTAGTACCATAGATAATTTTTTCTCCATAATAGCCGAATCCTCTCTTGTCCCTAGGGTCTTGACCCTCATGAGATACAGGCTCAGTGATTCCTTCCCCTTTCTTCCCGATTCCAGTACCCCTTTTCCATCCTAACTTCTCCATTACTTTTTTACCAATCCCGTAGCTAAGATTTGACTCTGTATCAGCTACCGTACTAGCTACGTAAATTTTTTTCAATGACTCGGACTTAGGCTCTGCCGGCCGCTTGAATACTGAAACTGTTTCCAGTCCTTTATGAAATCGAGTAGAACGTCGCATTTCTATCATATCCCGCGCATCCTTGTCCGGATCACCTAATACAAATGGAGATATCAGTTCACATTATACGAATCTTAACAATACTTTTGATCCAGGCGAAAGCTGACAAAACGTTTTATTTACTTTCTGTGAAATTTCTATCCTTACCGCCACTATAATACGCTTGCATGTCAACATCCAGATCATCTGACGTCCATTCGTCGAATCCACCACGTTGAGAATCCCAGAACTGTGCGTCTGTGTACCATACAATACCCGGCCCGCCCTTCTCCCACACAAGTTCCAACTCTTCTTCAAAAAGACGTTCCTTGATTCTCGATTGTCGAGTCGGGTCGTCTTCAAAGGCTTCATGGCGTTCCCATTCCTCGCAGGTGTCGTCATCATTACCCTCTTCAGAACCAGCTTCCTGATACATCAAATAAGCAATTATTTAGGTACGCTTTACAAGTAATAAGCACTGAGTTATTACATCCAACTAACGCTTTACCTGGGCAGCCAAAGTTGGGGAAACATAAGTGTCACTTCTCGCTGTTACAGGAGGACTAGATCGATTACAAGATGTTGCTTCTCCCCGTCCAGTTCTTACGAGGTCTTCCGTACATCTATCACGAGAAACGTAAAACTTTTCAGTCCCGTATTCAAAAGGTACTTTTGCATATTTCCGGTAACTCCTGTAATCCAAAAAAGCCATTTAGAATGAATGAGGCACACACTTTACCAATATGAAGACGCTTGGATTGAACGAAAAGTTTTACCTTGCAGTCGGAAATTCCAGCCCTAATTTCTGAATCATGCTAGGTGGCAATCTGCATGATTTAATGAGTTCCAGGAAATGATTGTTGGGTGTACCTACATTTCCTTTGGGCATAAATTTTGGTGGTTGTAGTTCTTTAGAGAATTTACCAAAATCTTCGGGTCTTAATTTTATTCTAGATAAAGTACACCTTTGATTCACGTCATTTCCGTTTTTATCAATCCAGAACTTGTTGTTGTACAGGCTCATAAATTCGTCTCGATGTTTGTCTGTTCGAAATCTAACGACCGCACATAATAAGGTTGGCTTTTTCTTAGTTTGTTGTGACTCATCCCCATCCGATGCTGTCCCAGAAATTGATTCATTAGCATTTCTTTCTAACTGCGGTCGATGACGGAAATGAAAGCAGTCGAACTTATCACGGTTTACAAATGGTAGAAAGAAGTTTCGCAAATCTGATGAATGGAACTTTGGAGGGATATTGTTGATCATACAGTAGCATTTGCTTTCCGAGCTTGCACATTTCACTGTGGAGGTCATGATGGATTTTTCTGAGTATTCTGATACAAAGATTCTTCGGTATTACCAGCGGATCGGAAGAAATTGAAGAATGTATGATTTGTGACGACTTTTAATTTGCCACCCAAAAGGTTATTACAAGGAACGCACCTGAAAATCATAAATGAAGTCTGAATTACACATGCAAATGAATTCCTTCCCCTAACTTATAAACTTATTAAATGCTTGTCATAACATGATAATTACATACCCATAGCGCGAACTAAAATGTTAGATTCTTGATCTTCACCCCTACAATCATAAACCAAAAACCTAAATAACCATACCCCTAAGAGACTTCAGAGGTTGCTGGAGTAAGTTGTTGTTCATTAATGTTTACGGAGCGAGCCGATTTCTTTCGAGCAATTACCTAATACATAAAAATACGCAAAAAAGAAATTAATCACAAAACCACTGCTGATTTTCTTGTATAAATTCAACACTCTCCCAGACGTTTTTCGTGGAAGTAGTGCATGTTTACATTATATATATAGTCCTTTTATATATATACATAATACAAGATACAGAATGAAAACAAATGTTTGGGCGGTTATTTTGAAATTTCAACATTCATTGTACGCGTATATATATATATTTGAACATTTGGATTTGGAAAGTGCATAAGAAATTTCCTCTTTAAGCGTCTTTTCGGGGTAGTACTAAAAAGTTAGATGGGTGAAAAAGGATCACCATCTTATATATTGATGCTATGCTGGCGCATTGCGCCGCGAGATGTTTTCGCCGCGTAAAATACAGACATAAGCTAGGGTATGGGCCCCTCATCTACATCATGATCTATTCTTTGGTGACATCCATGGAAGCGAAGAATATCGTACTTCGTCAAGTGGGGCATGATTTTTATATTCATGATTAATTAATTGCGACTGTGGTGCTTTCAGTTAGTTTGGAGTGGATACGTTGTGTTATGCTGATAAAATTTATTTTGTCGTTATTTAAACTCATATGAAGGTTTCATTGGTTGTGCGAAAAACAAAGGTTCTGTAAACGTGAGTACGTGACAATCAGATTGCAGTACGCCGGTCGATGCTTAAATGTGAATGTCTCAAAATATATTATTTACGTTACTGGCAATAGTTCTGCAAATTAATTTGTACAAAGGTAGGTATGAGGATCCGAATCTAATTCTAATAGTAGCAATATCTTTGGATTCATTCTATGAATAAATAGTAGGTAATTATAAAAATCGATTCCATATCCGTCCTTTTGATGAAGCAGTATTACAATGCGAAAGGATAGTAGAAATATGAGTTACCACCGGTGATTTGAATGAATGATTTCTAAGCTAAATACAGATAAATGTGCATAAGTTTTTTTTTCGCATGGCGTTTTGTAGTTAGGTTTGGTAAAACCCTAGGTGAGGCAGAAACAATCAGTAACTTAACAAGAAGTTTGGGTTTGCGCGAGTAGGGCAGGACATTGTTAATTCTGCGAGTATATACAATTATTTACTTTTAGGGCTCTGAGAAAGAAGCCTTTGCTCTACGAGGGCTTGAAATTATACTGTTTACGACCTAAACATGGACAAGGAAGAGGAGAAACGCAGCTCATCTGAAAGCGAAGATTCAGGTGGGTCAAAATTTTCGCGTCTTGGGTCTTGTCATTACACCTATTGTTCCACGATGACAAATTGTTAGCCTTTCTGGATGGTAGTTGCATCGTAATCCGAATTTTATGTATCGTAAAAGATGGATCATCAAGTTCTGATGAATCTTCTACATCCTCCAGAGGATCATCCGCATCCAGTGACACGAAGGACCATCGATCGGCTGCGCATGTATTAAAACCTAGCGGTACGTGATTCTGAAGTTATCCCTACATAGAATGCTCGTAAGAACGAAGCACAAGCAGTAATCTTTTGTTGTGACTCTAGATCGCTTGGGCCTGGAGGGAAAAGCTTCAAATACAAGGAAACGCACACGTTCGAAGTCTACGGATGGTGATGCTCGAAGTAAGGGTGGTGATCGA
This sequence comes from Sminthurides aquaticus, assembly GCA_906901655.1. Taxonomy (NCBI): domain Eukaryota; kingdom Metazoa; phylum Arthropoda; class Collembola; order Symphypleona; family Sminthurididae; genus Sminthurides; species Sminthurides aquaticus. The sequence goes on from CAJQTT010000001.1 coordinate 5,773,969, forward strand.
TTGGGTTTGTCAAGTAGGTTTACAGCTGAGCGTATCTCTCCTCCAAGAAGTAGGCGTCGTTCAAGGAGCCCCCGACCCAGCTCAGTTGAGAAAGTGACAAAGGATGACTTCGAAGGTTCTTCGGTAGATCCTAAAGTACATCAGCGTAAGCTATCTGTTTCACCTGATAAAAAAGCCGCAACCCCCATTTCAGACAAAGAAAAGTCGCGATCACGATCCCCTAGAGTTAGGAATCGCGGTAGCTTAAGCGGTGGATACCAACGTAGGCGACGTAGATCCTCATCACCACGAAAAAGCAGTTCGTCACCACGCAAGCGATCAAGGTCTAAGTCCAGGTCAAGGTCTCGATCCAACAGTAGGATTCGTAATCAACGTAGACGATACCGTTCAAGAAGCCCGCCTAACCGCGAGAGGCATAATTTACGCTTAAACTCAAGTTACCGATATCAGCGGAGTGATTTTAGAGGGAGAGGACAGGGTGCACGCAGATTTTATAACCGGAATTCCTACAGTCGGCCGTACAGATATCAAGGTTTGGCTTATAATAGGCGCAGGAGAAGCCGTTCAGGAAGCTACCCTCGTGATGCTCACGGATTTAAAAGTTCCTCGAGACGAACGCGTAGCCCAAGCAGATCACCAGATCGCCGCAATCGTAGATCCGGTTCTCGGGCGGGCCCTCAAAAATCCGAAAACGATCGGCGTTTATCTTCTGTTCCTCGAGAAGGTAGCCCCTTAAGTTCTCCATTAGGAAACGTTCACAAAAAAGTGCCAGAGACCAGGAAACGTGAAATCGACTCGGATTCAGACTCTACCTCTTCTTCGGATTCCTCATCTTCAGGAGGTAAAAAGAAGAAGAAAAGAAGTAAGAAGGTAAAAAAAGAAAAACATAAGAAGAAGAGCAAGAAGGGAAAGCATTCCAAGAAAAAGCGCAAGAGTTCAAAGTCCAGTCGTAAAGACAGAAAGTCTAAAAAGTCGTCTTTGGAGAATATTAACCTCGCGCAACATTCGGACACAAATACGCAAGTGTCCAAGACTGTTGGGAATGTCAGACCTGTGGAGGAGGCAAGAAAATTTGCCCCTAAATCTCAAGCAGAATGGGAAAAAGAGCAAAATGTTGTTCGTAAAGAACTAGATGAGCAAACAGGAAGAGTGAGGTAATTCAAACGATTTGAGAAACGAATGCATAGAATGAAATGAAAATATTAAATTATTATGATAAACATTTCAATGTTTTCCAGATTGGTCAGAGGTACAGGAGAAATAATCGAATCTATTGTTTCAAAACAGCAGCACCGCGAAATCAACCGAGCTGCCACCAAGCAAGACGGAGACCAGTTTCAGGTTCAACTGAACAAAAAATTGAAGTAAATCCTAACTTCGTTTGATGGAGCCGTCTTTGATGAAAAGATCATAGAATAATCATACAAAATTGTGTTCCACCTCCTACTTAGACACTTCGAGTAGAAGCAAGTAGTGGCTGGCTAGAAAATTCGATTCTTGATTCGAATTTAGGTCACTGAGAGTAAGGGTATGTGTATCCGATGATTTTAAGTGTAGGAGTGAAATTTATAGACTAAAATTTAAACAAAGGTGAAGACCGTTCAAATGTGTAATATAATTAAAGTTAACGTATGCCAGATGTGGTAAACCTTGATGAACTTACTCATTGCATCTGGAGGATTTATTGCTGCCTCATGACTTCAGTCAATGTTTTATACGTTAATGCACTGCAAGTATTAAGCTTTGAAATTATTTCAGTTTTCTATAACTTTATTCTCCAGTCTTAGCAAATTTCTGATTTTCCTCTAATCAATTATGTTCCAAGCTCTAAAACTGTAGATGTAATATTGGTGTAGTAAAACGAAAACGAGTTTTAAAAAATATTGATTCTCTAGTTCCACCCTTAGCGCTTGGCCAGCCGAATCTGCAGAAGTGCCACACATAACAACGCACAGCTATTTCACATTTCAGTTCCCGAGCATAATATAGCAACAAATATGGGAATATCACAGCGAAAGAGACGCACAATTATCCATAAAAATGTACATGATTCGAAATTAAATTAACATGGTATGCAGGCTCCGCAAACGACTCCACCCCCCACCCGAAGTAAACTCGAACCTCACGTTTCGATAATGCTTCTTTCCACTTGAACTATAACTTAGCTTCCAGTTTCCAATTTTACTAAAGATACACAGAAAGTCATGGCATAGTTTTCTTTTAAGCATTCGAAGCATTAAAGAACATTATGAGTAGAAAAAACGCTGCTTCCTATTTGCACACGTCGCAATTCATTGCAGTATCAAAAGGAAATTAAGAAACTCAGGTCAGACAGTTTTGTAGCACCCATAAAGTTAAAATATCTGAATAAAATGTGTCGTTTGTCCATCTCTATAGCTAGGGTCATCTACTACGCGCGCCCGACACATTGGACACGTTCGTTCCCTATCAAACCATGTAGTCACGCACTCCTCACAAAATATATGACTGCAATTTAATTTAGTTGCATCCTGGAAGACGTCATGGCAAATAGGACAAACTTCCCCAGCTTCCTTTAGTTCTGCTTCCGAAGGAGTTGTCCCGTAATGCTGTGGAAAGGAGTAAATCCAATTAAAATGACTATAAGGATAGAAGTTTGCATGTTAATTAGCAATGTACAAAATAAAAACGAACCACTTGCTGCAACATTTTGATAAAGGCTGTTCGCCACGCCTTATATCTTTTGACGATGTCACTAAATTTTAGTACGCAGTACAGCACATTTAGAAGACATCCAACAAAAGCTGCTGGACCTTCGTATGTTCCGGACATATACTGTACCCACGCGTACATTGGAATAGAAGTCCTGTACAGCTGGGAAGTTCTTTCCACGAAAAGGTAATACTTGCCCTATACATTTGAAATAAAAAATACCATTACAAAGGTTATACGACCGCATAAATGCTATGTAATCACTTTTGAAAGTTATATGTTACCCTCTTTTGGTAAGGACACATGCGTGCTGGACAAATTAGTACAAATATCTTGACGATAATAGTAATAAATTTTGCAATGAAATCTACTACTCCGGTTACCCAAAACATAGTCCACATAGATGCAATTGGTGTTTCAGTGGGGAGAAACATCAACCTGGAACCAAATCAGGAGGCGAATTAATTCTGAACACTGCATATAAAGTAAAGTAAAGTAAAGTAAAGTTACTTTACTTTACTTTTACTTTACTTTACACTGCATATGCATGCAAATCATTTAATATTTCCAGTCAATGGTTAAAACAAATTCTCACCCTAAGTAAAGTTTTTCGTCACTGTACACGTAGAAAATGAATCCCATACATATTAACAGATTGGCTGCGATCATTAGCAGATACGTAAGCTTTCTCTTGCTCTGCTTGCTTACCTCCTTCTTGAATAGGGAATTTGCGTGCGAAAAAGTAAGCAGAAGTGCCAAGAAACAAACAATACCACTGCCATGATCGAACAATCCCTGATGAATAAATAAGTTACATGTGATTATCAGGAAGAAAAACAATTTTTCCAAATGTTTAAGTTGAAATCAAACAATAAGTTTACCTTTATCAGCAAGATTAGCAGGAAAGGTGAATAGCGCTCCACGACAGAAATAATAGCTTGTCCCTCGGGACTTTGTCTGAATATTTCTGCAGGAGTTGTTGTACCCTGGTCTTGACTACCAGGGGAACTTTCTCCACTCGGAGTACCCCCACCCGATGTTTCTCGTGCTCGTTCTTCGTCTGGGTTATGCTCTTCCGTAAGATTGTCCGCAGGGTTACCATGAACAGGGGGTGCTTGAGAAGATGAATGAGGCATTGTCCAAGACGAATCTGACTCCATTTCCACGACATATGACTCTGAATTGGATCGATGAATTCCTGTAAAAATATGCATACAAGTATTACACAATGACACGTCGGATCTTCTAAAAAGTACAAGAGCCTAAATGTTTCAAAAGTACCTTCCGTAGTGTGGGGCAAGTCAGGTCCATGATGAGATAATCTTGCTCGTGCTCCAGCGGATTGTAAAAATCCTCTCACCGCGTTGGCCATTGACGGAACAGCATTAGCTACAGGACTTTGAGGGGAAGTATTTCCGGAACTCTGCTCAGTGGAGTTATGCAAGGATCCGCGATGAAGAGAGTTCGCAAGTCTTGTTCTAGAAGTGCTAGAAGTAACATTGACAAACCCACTGGTTCCTGGTTGCTGATTGCTTCCGCGACTATCCACATTTTCGGAGTTAGATCTTCTGAAGTTATAAGGTACTCTGATGAGATCATTAAGCATGTTCAAGGCCGGGGACATTTCGCGACCAGAGTTTGCCGGAGTCACGAACCATCTCGGATCCAGTGTCCAACCTTGACTAGGATTTTCACTTCGCGGACCACTTTCCTCATCACCCCTAACTCCGGTTCCATTGGGTTGTTCAGTCATGCCGCACCTTTCAAAGTAAAAAGCATCTCTAACACACTGCAATAACCTATTCAATTTGCTAACACTGTTTATGATAACTTACAGCTGGATGCTACAGATAACAGATTTTCTGAAAGCGTTGAATTGTGATAAGTGATTTTGACGTCGGGAGGTTATGCGGCTTGCAACGGGATATTTCTCACTTTGTCTTGTTTAGAGAGAGACCTGTAAAAAGAAATTACAGCTTTTAACTTTCATCAATAATTTCTGCATCTACAACTTTTTGAAATTCAAGTGTGTCAGATATACATGAATAAAAGTATGAAACATTACACATTAAATTTGTAAGTTCTGATTTAAGCCGTAAAAACCGGCTTCATGTTTCATTACTTGCTGCTCGTAGGGCCAAAACGTCAACCAACTATATACATGATAAAGTTACTCAGAACCGATAGCAAACTTATAATTCAGAGTCTGCAGTAGAGTTTCAATTGGCTGATAAGATAGCAACGGCGCGGTTTATTTATCTGCTAGAAATCTACACAAAAATAATCTTGAGCTCTGAACCAAGCTGATAGCCCACGACAGCTGGCATGAGGCAACGTTTAAAATAAATGTCCCTAAAGCTGAAAGCTGAAGAGAATTCTGTGATAACTGGCAGGATCTGATTAATTAGTGAGGCCCATAAGAATGTTATTCGTTGACCTTCAATTATTGCGAGCAATAAACTTTTAATATGAATTCCAAATCGTACTGGATCCAGTTGAACAAGTTGAGCGAATAACTGAGAAAACTGAATTAGTGCAGGATATCGATAGAAGCACTATGGTATATACATGCGAAACGCAGAATGCCAACTCTTATCTGCATACGAAATCTTGAAAATCTACCTTGATAGCACCTTGTTGGGGAAATCTAAAGAATTCTTAGTTTTACATAAAATATATATATACATAAAAATCCAATTGTCTTAACCGCGACTTCAAAACACGTTTAAAAAAGCTTACCTATTTCCAAAGTATATAATTAATGATTTCCCGGAACTCCATTACATGACGCAATTAACTCGACATTCCAAGTCGTTTAGTCGTGCTCAAGTGTAGTATTCATCGGTAGTCAAGATGAACTCTTGCTCTGTTTGGTAGTATCAAGTATACAATGCCCGTAGAAATCGAAGGATTAATGCAACTTCAATTCTGGATTTTCTAAACCATGACACAAAATATAGATAATCTTTTACGGTTGCTCATCTTTCCATCTATTTTGTCGGAAACAAACTAATCTTAAAAATCATATACAGAGATCCCGTTCTTAATCACAGCGAAAATTATCTACAAGAAAATTCAGAACTAGTTTTAGTCTGACGAAATCGTTTCTAGCTGGAATCGACCTGGAATATTTCTCAGAGAAAGATGAAGAAACACCTTTTGTTTTCTGGGTCAAGAGAATTGTTGTTATTAAAGCCTTATTTCGGCTTCACACGCCACTATTTTCCCTAATTTACTGTAAACCTTTGAAGAAATCAAGTCCAATTGTGTGAGTCGTTTAGTGGCGACGTAATATCGTCAGTCACAGCCGATTCGTCATATTTTATATAAATATATATACGAATGAATTAATAAAAGAAATACTCGTTCACTCCCACAACTAAAAGCTTGCAGATCAGTCGTAAACATATTCTCCGTACATGTGTTATGCCAAGACTACGAGCCCGTACGTATATTATAATATACATGTTTTTCCTACAGCTAAACCAGTGGTGGCACTCTCATTCTGTATCTTATATCTGACTAGACCTTTACCAAATGTTTTCAGAAGGGACATATTTATACGGTTATTTGATTTGTGTTTTTTTATCGAAAAAATAAGGCTTTTGCAACATTTTTAAGACTTATTTAGTACATTCCAGTAATGTTAAGGGGAACGACCCAGAATGATCAATGATAAGCGCAAATGCACTTGGCAGTTGGGTCTTAATTTGGTGTGTGGTCAAAAGCGATTGTGAGTATTTGAAAACTAGAGATGACATTAATACGTAGATGGAATTGGAGAAGAGTTTACTAAATTTTTGTCGTAGACACTATTAGTTGATGTGACAATGGCAAACTTATTAAAATGCTTTTAGTGTTATGGAAGATTTTCATTACAAATAAATTAATCGGCCAGCAAAGCAGTTGAAAGAAACATCTTAATAGGAATGGCCACCCTTCGTGAGTATGCGCAGGCAAAAGTAAGGAATTAGCATAGACCTATTTTGATTCAGCACATTGAATATAGCCACTGATGGTACTATACTCACAGACAGTGTGGCCAAAGAAAACATTTACTACAATCAAAGAAAAGATAGACAACTGCAACTACGATCGTCTGCAATTGTGTGTCTTCTGTCAGTTAATCGGAATTATGAGCTTTTGAGATACCAATAATGTGTAGTTAAGGAAGTTTATTTTACCGTAATTACATCCTTTTGTGTGACTCGTGCGAAAAACCGAGAATTAAAACCAGCTAGTCACTGAGTTTCAGTATCAGAAATAAGATTTAGTTGAAATTTGCTATTAGAGTTCTAGTATCGAATTGCTCTACTGCGGAGAATAGTTTAAGTTATATGAATGACGTCATAATGTGATATAGAATGAAAGAATATCGTTTATTTCAGGCGTTAATATTGAGACAAATACTGTCTTAACTGAGGTAAGAACTAGTGTATGCGATGTTGGTGAATGTCTAGAGTCTCACTAATTTTAATTTTAGGCGGTGTAATGTCAAAATGTTATACTGAAAAACTTGAAGTTTGTTGTCGCTGATAAGTTGTATAGTAAATTATATAACAGAATTAAACGAAAGCAGCTTAAAAAGTATATATGTCATATTTGTTTGTCAGATGGAGGTTAAGTCTAGGAAACCGCGTCAGTTATATTGTTTTGGCAGCTTTGGTTTTGTTGTCTGTTAAACACGGTGTATTATGTATATATAGCGATTCTTGATAATTTAATTGGATTTTTTAGGATTTATTCCCTTAAGATGAAATAAGCGGGATAACACACGTGGTATCTTGATTTGTCTGGAAGAGCTAATTTATTATTTTGTTATTTTAATTATTTGATATAATAAATTGTAAATCCTCTCTTTCAGATTATCTTTGAACGATGGAGGAACGATGTGGGATATTTGCTTGCAATACTTAAACGTGACTGTTTAAAACATGCAGAATTTCAAATCGTTGATGAACAACCTGTCATCTGCGATCATGGGAAATAAAGAGTCCAAAACAGTTGCAATAAGTTACGAAGATGCTTGCAAACGAAGTAAGTTAACCGATTCCTATTTGAAAGAAAAAAAGAAGTTACTCTTTTTGAACTTGTATTCTAATTTTGGGCTGTGTCGTGTTTGTTTTAGTATCAGACGTCGAGCTTCGCCGTCTGCAAGAGGCCTTTAAGCGCGTAGCAACAGCAAATAGTTACTTGACAAGGCAGGTGTTTTGCAGAGAAGTCCTGGGGGACTTGGTGCCTGGAGACATAGCGGAAGTAAGACTGTTAACGCGCTAGAAGATTTAAAGGCCAAGGTTCTGAATGATTTTAATTCGAAATTTTTATAATGATTTCAGCACATCTATGTCGCGTGTGGAGCTACCCCAAAGGGTTTGGTATTCAAAGATTTAATATCGTCGCTAGTCGTTTTAACCAAAGGTTCCGTGGATGAAAAAGTTCGGTGTAAGACCCTTACAATATTGTAATTTTAAGAATGTCGTACAAGCGATTAAATCCTACTAATCTGTGTCTTTTTATGATCGCAGTTATTTACTCCGTGTACGCATCCGATAATCAGTTACACCGAGATGAGTTCGTACGCTTTATCCAAGATGTTGAGCAATGTCCTGTACCTGATAACCTAAATAAACTATTTATGAATGTAAGTAGTTGGAAAGTAGAATATAACGATTTTCACTTAAAATAGCAAACGTGAAGGGTGTTCATTTCTATGCAGCAAACACACGTGGTGGACTACGATGGGTTCTATCGATGGATAACAGACCCTAGTAATTTAAATGCCACTTCAATCTCGTCTTGGTTACTGGCAGGGGCAAGTCATTGCCCCGGTCCAGATATTGGTGCTAGCTTGTTTAATTTGTCTGACGATCATGAAACCCCAACCTTCTACCAGACGCTCGCGGGAGTGACACACTGTAAGGATACAAATCATTTACTCGATAAATAATAAGGAACTAAGGGTTTGGAATGTATCTCCTAAACCTAATGTGTGTTTTACATCGTTTTAGTATCTGAGGAAGACATCATGGAGCTTGAAAAGCGGTACTGGAACTTAAAATCTAATTCAAGTACTGGGAAAATGGATGCGCAGACTTTGATGCCACTCATAAGTCCACCTTTGCCGTCTTCAATCGTAAATAGCTTCTTTGAAGCCTTTGACGAAAATCGGGATGGTCATATCGATTTCAAAGAAATGGCGTGTGGGGTATCCGCTGCGGCAAGAGGCCCTTTAACAGAACGTCAAAAATGTAAGCATAATGAACTATTGAATGTATGTATTGAAATGTTAGTATTAAGTAGTCATAGTCATGTGTTAAAAATTCTACAGCAACACTGTTTTCTGCTTTTAGTTTGTTTCAAAATATTTGACGGTGACAAGGACGGTCTTCTTTCCCTACAAGAGCAGAAGAATATGATAGAAATAATGAAAACTGTCATTCTTGACAATATGGGAGAAACAGCGAAAGAAGATATCGTCATGACACTTTCCAAGCCGGATGAAGAAATCTTAGAAGAAATCCGACCAGCATCTGCACTGTATTTAACTCTTGAAGAGTATTTAGTTTGGTCCATATCCAACCCTTTGGCTGAAAAATTTTTGGTGCTAATTTATCAGGTATGACATGAACGTACTGAAAATAATGTAACACATAAAGTAACAAAAGCCTTCTGGCTCAGACTTACCGTGAATTTCATGTGTAATAGATTTGTCAAATTGTCCTGGGTTTAAAACCCCTGGATCCCTCTGAAGAGTTTGAAGTTGTCTCAGCTTGGCTATCGCGCGAAGAGAATCGGGGCTTGAAAGCTGGGCAGATCTGGTATTTGGTATCTGTGGAATGGTGGAGTTCCTGGTTAAATTATGTTAACGCGGCTACAACCAGTAACAATATGAGCAACAGTGACAGTGGCGTTTGTTCCATGTAAGAATGCAAATTACCATGATTACTACTGATCATCATACTGATACTGATTTCATCAACTGAATGGCTTTAATAATGACCCTGGTGTTTTAGATCGGGAAGTAGCACAAGTCAAAGCAATAGCTTCAACGAAACTTCGGTCATGAATGGTTCGTCTAGTGTGGGTGCTAATACTCGAAATCCAGCTAATCGTTGTTGGTCAATGAAAAAGTCCGGTATCGAATCTTCAGTTGCAACGGACACAGCCCAGAATGTAGTAGTAACCGCCATAAGTTCTTTAGGTATGTTTTTTATAATATAGCTTCCAATGTGAAGTTTGTTTACCTCGCGTTAGTATGAATAAATACTTACTCTAAATATATTTAGATTCTGACGTGGACGGAGAAAGGAGCGGTTCGTCGACGTTAAACTCCAGACACAAGTATAGTTCCAGCTCGCTATCCCTAGTAACCATGGATAGTTCACGGTAAAAACTTACAAGCAAAATGCGATTATGTTGTCATATACAGTACGTGTTGTGCTTTTGTATCATACTGAGGTCTTCCATTATTTACCAGTTCAACATGTAGCAGTTCGCCTAGCCCCGTCAATTCACCCAGCACAGTACGAAAACATTTGAATTTAAATGCTTTAAATGGAAGAGCTCGGAAACCCAGTGCTATCGACAACTCCGCTCTTATACACGTCACCAATGGTCTCGGAAGAGTACCTTCTCTGACCTATGAAGGCGGTATGCTACGAAACAATGTATTAGAAGGTAGAGATTTTGTCAAGGTTCCTCGTCCTGTGTGGGACGCACTGTGTCAATGGTATGGTGTCATAACACCCCTTCCTAGGCAGGTAAGGTACCCCTCACGTAGCTTAACATTGAGGCTGACCATGGTGTAGTATCTTCTGTCATACTGATATTGAGCTTCTGTATTAACATAGGTCATAGTAACGGAGAAGAGCATTGAATTGGAACTCTACCCATTAACTCTCTTACTCTACCGTCACCAACAAACTTCAGCTAACAACAAGTCAAACCTAGGGAGCAATGCTTCATGGGCTGGCATGTACGGATCCGCCGCATTGAGTACTACCATGTCATACGTCCATAGTCATAGTTTATCACCGCCTAAAAGGTATTTCGGATTTGTTTTCGTGAATAAGAACTATATAGCATGCATAACTGTTCCAGCTTAAACGTATACATTTTTACCTTTTAGGGCCTTGGCATTCACAGCTTCCTTCAGTCGAAAAGAATCTCTTGGAAATGTTTGGACTTTCATTTGCCAGAAGTTACGTTTGTCAACGCAAGATACACGTCTTGATTTATTAACCAAAGACGATTTGACGTTCCATTTAGTATTAGATGAGGAGCTGTGCACGTTGGAGGAACTGAATTTGGAGGATATGTCACCGATCCTCATAGAAACTAGGAACAAAGACCAAACGTGGCCGGAAGAGTTGGGGTCATTAGCTAGTAGCCAAAACGAGTCCAGGCCTTACAATAGACAATCAAGCTTGTATCCCCTAGAAAAGGGACTGACGGGGCTTAACAACCTAGGAAATACTTGTTTCATGAACTCGGCGCTGCAATGTGTGTCTAACACAAAATCGTTAACTCTTTACTTCACTCGGAAAATGCATATGTATGAACTGAATCGTACAAATCCTTTGGGAATGAAAGGGCATATTGCCAAAAGATACGGTGATCTAGTCACCGACATATGGAGTGGATCCGTAAAAACTATCGCTCCGCTTAAGTTTCGGGTAAGAGTAATGTCGTGAATGTTTTTATACATTCTCTGAACGAAATCGTTCCATTCAAGTAACGAAATGTATTTGATTATTTTACAGTACACCATTGGTAAATACGCCCCACGATTCAGTGGATTCCAGCAGAATGATGCGCAGGAGCTGTTAGCTTTTCTATTGGATGGGCTTCATGAGGACTTGAACCGCGTTACTGAAAAACCGTACGTAGAACTTAAGGACAGTGACAATCGCCCTGATGTTATCTGTGCACAAGAGGCTTGGGAAAACCATCTATTACGAAATAAGAGCATCGTCGTAGATTTGTTCCATGGCCAGTTAAAATCAAGCGTTCGATGCAAGGAATGCAATTCTGAAAGTGTTCGTTTTGACCCTTTTAACTACCTTAGTTTGCCATTGCCCATGGAAAGTTTCGTTTTCTGCGATGTAGTTGGTATGTTGATTCAAATATAACGTTGTACTCAACAGCGGGTTACTGTATCAAACGATTACGAATGAGTGTATTTTGTGTCACACAGTTGTAAGACAAGATGGTTCCACCCCTGAGCGCTACGGCCTGCTAGCCAGCTTGGATGAACGAACATCGGAAATCAAGTCTCGACTGGCAGATCTAACTTCCATGAGAGATAATACATTAGAATCTGACAGCTTGCTTTTTGTGGGTATACGGCAATCTCGAATCACTGATATATTTACGGATCAGCGGAAAGTGAAAGAAGTATTCGTACATCGTCGTATCTATGCGTATCAGCTCAGTTCTCAGACGGAGATCGGACCGAAGTTTGATCCTCAGATACAGCGTATCATGTCGTCCACTAAAAACCAAACCACATTGTCTCTAAAACCACCGCAAGAAAATGGGTTCACAAAAGGCTGTCATTCCAGGCAGAGTAGTTTTTCCAGCTGCGGCAGCAGTAGTATACAATCTTCAATGACTGAAATTCAGCCAAGTATTGAAAACTACGTCATTGTTGTCCATCGGAAAATGATTCGGGAAGAAGCTTACTTTCTTGCGCCTCATAAAAGCCGGCCAGTTCTCTTCGGCCTTCCTTTAGTCATTCCCTTTGTTTCCGGAATGACTCACTTAGACTTGTACAAACGTGTGTGGACTCTAGTCGCCCGCCTAGTTTCTCCTCTGCCTTCGTCAGATCAGAATCATGCTCAAGATTGGTGAGTTTTGAGAGACGAATATGCATGTATGGTAAACTGATAAACACGATGTTGATGTCGTTATATTCATTATTTTATTTGTGCAGTGACGATAGCTTGGGATATGAATACCCGTTCGTCTTAAGAGTAGTACTGAAGGATGCTGAATGGTGTTGTGGAAGGTGTCAGTGGTACTGCTTCTGTCGAGGATGTCCCTTGATGTGTGCAGAAGATGAACTCCTTACAAAAATCAACCCACAGAATGCATGCGTTGCTATTGATTGGGATCCCACTGCTTTGCATTTGAGATACCAAACTACCCAAGAGTTAGAATACAAGGAAGATCGAAGTGTTAGTGAAGCGTTAAAAAAGCAAACCGAAAGCGTCGCATTTTTATCCTGCCTTGAGTCTTTCACTAAAGAGGAAGAATTAAGTGAAGATGAAAAATACAACTGTGCTAAATGCGGTGGTCACCAATTAGCTTACAAGAAGCTGCAAATATGGCGTTTACCTCCAATATTGGTACGTGTTGTAACAGCTAAAAGTATCGAAGTTAGGTAGCATTAATTTATGCCTTTTTAATCTCACATTTATATTATTTCTGTAGATAGTACATTTAAAACGATTCCAGCTTCTTAATGGAAGGTGGACGAAATCTCACAAAGTAGTAGATTTTCCGTTTGATAACTTTGATCCAACAAAGTTCCTCGCTGATGTTCCTCGACGAACGGCCGAAGTAGCCAAGAAATCACTTCAAGATCCCATCTGTATGGAGTCTGAAGATTGTAAAGACTTGAAGCCTTTACAAGATTTTCATCAGCACCGTCTACTTGAAGGAAACGACCCGTTCATGCTCAATTACAGACTATACGCCGTTGTGGTAAGCCTGTTAGTGCTTATACTAGTGTATGTATCCTAGATCAAGAAGTAATTATCTTTGTTTGTATTTAAAGTGTCATAGTGGTCTGATGGGAGCAGGACATTACATTTCATATGCCAAGGGCTCCAATGGAAAATGGTTTTGCTTTAATGATAGCAGTTGCAAGGTACATTTTTACCTTTATTATGGGCTATTGTTTGAGGTCTCTTCCATCTTTTCATGTTCAGAAGTTGCGTGTTAAGTAACAATTTCACGATTGGTTTTCAGGAAGTACAAGAAGATCAAATTGAAACCAACACAGCTTACATGCTGTTTTACGAACGAATTGGAGTAGATTGTGAAGCTTATATGCCAAGGATCGATCCAAAAACGTTGCCAATCATGACAGACGACGAATTGGAAGCAGAAGAAAATGAAATGAGAAGGGGTTGTTGCACAATGTAATTTTGCATACGTTTCCAGTGAAATAATTGTTTGTAGAAGTGTAGAGTGGCCATGACATATATTTGATGGAAGGATCCTTTGGTGTCAGTCAATAGCGAGCCGAGAATTAGCTTCACCAACGTCTTCAGTGGTGCCATTTTTTGCTCTCCAGGTAGGACATAGCTTTAGTTCAGAATGTTTTATTTATCCTATTTATTCCAGTTTTTAGTGATTCAGTGAACAATGTAGCCAGTCATAATTTTTCCATCCGGTTACACATTATAATGTCCTGGAGCCATTCATTTATCTTACTTGATTCAAGACATGGCCAAGTTTATCGAAACGTTTTACTCAAGATCAATGAAAACCCAAACTGTTCGATTGATATCTTCGATTTCTCAGAGTGCTAGGAGAATCATTCAGAAGTTATTCCGTCCCGCAAAGACGTGAGGCATTTTTGCTAATTTAAACATTCCCATCAAATACGAGAAGAACTATGAGTGTTTTAGTTTTCGAAATACATTTAATGGTGAATACTTCCGGAGACTTTCGATGAGGTATTTATAACCTCATTCTTTGAAGCAGTTTCTTTTATTTCCGTTTTCATTTGACCAATTCTTTCGAGCATCTTGAAAGTAAACGAAGTATGCAAAATTGAAGTTTGTTATATGTACATGCAGAACTCGTGAGTAAAATTAGACCTTGGCGAGGCTATATAAATGCTGATAAGTTAAAGGAGTGCGGGACTGGATTAGACTAATGAGCTAGCTGTCCAAAGTTTTATGTTATGGATACATGTTGGAGCTTATGCTACATTAAGGAAAACATCGCAGTAAAGTTTTCCACATCATCTAATTCGATATTTATATAGCCGTATAGCAAATTCAAGCAACTCCCTTATGAGTTAGATGTAGTATGGGGCATTCCGCATGACGTTGTGAAATGAAACGCTTAATACAGAGAGAAATCCTGGAGGTGGAGAGTCAAAAGTTTTGTATTAGGACTTCGTTACGAACTTCGTTGTTAGTTATTTAAATGTTTATTTGAAGTTATGAAAAATTCGTTAATGCAGAGATTGAGTAGAAAGTGTGCAAGGTTACTTTTGCTGCATATGGTCTTGAATAATGAATTATGCATATTCAAGAAGGATGTACGTGCTTCTGATTCAGGGTGTTATTTAAAATTCCGTGATATATATATATATATATATATATATATCTGCAAATGAAGGAATTTTCGTAGAAGGTGTAGTAGGAATGACACTGAGAAAGCTACCCAACCCTCAGATGCGGGTGTCAGAGAAATTCAAATTAAACAAATAGGCTTTAACTTTATTCTACTTTAACGAAATGGCGTTGACAACTTAGGGGAATCATAGTCGAAAATGCTAAAATGCTGAATATTTATACTATACCCTTATTAGACGTTCTCGGTTACTAAAATATGTTATCTGTTGATCAGAAAATATGAGTTTAAAATTGTTATCGTGGGTTGCAATAGTGAGGACAGAGCTATAATTCAAAGATTATTGCAGTATTGATTTAAGCCCGCAGGAATGCAGCAGACAAATCTTACTAGTAAGCGACAGCTGTGTTTATATTTTCTTCAAAACTAGATGCATAATTCTTTGCATAATTGTGAAGCTATGACTGAGCTAATGATTTCGTTAAAACTCCAAGCAGACCTAACCTGGTGTCTGGGTACGTATATATGAATATTGACGGGTCTTAGTTATTCCCAGTGACTCGACGAATACAGTAAAATTCTTGTTGCCTCACGTGACGAATGTGATGATAGTTTATGTTGATGCCCTCATCATCAATCATTCTTGTTAATTCCTCTATTCCAAGTGAATTGATTAGCCTTAGTTAATTGTTATACGTAGCCAAACAAAGTTAAGGGCTGTTTCAACTCACAATGTATCGACTTAAGAAATTACTATTATTTAATGATTTATTAAAAGAATTTTGTGGTGCCATTCAATATGAAATGAACGTCTGAATCTTTCTTCTAAAGTCCTCAAGCCGACAGGCTATTTCTCAACGTGCTTTCAAATCCTTTGTTATATTTTGCATTCACAACTTTTTTTGCATAGCTGCTTCCTGAAATCCATGTAAGACTTGTGAACCACAGCACAGCTAACGAGCTGCGTTTATTTGATTACGAAACTAGTAGCATTGCGCTGATGCAAGGAGCAAGGGTTGCAGCAATAATTTGACAAACGTTTCCAGAGGCTGGTTCCGGAGCAATATCGGATACGATGGGAAGCGGAATCCGGCAAGATTCGGTGATTCTGAATTCCAAGTTGTATCGAAAAAAGAAGATGCTGATGCTTATTTGGAATTTATTGTTTGTCATTTATCATCTTACATGTTTTCTTTCATGTGTATAATAGTAATAATATTTGAAGATATTTTCGCGTCCTCGTCGATTCGATATTTTTTGCGACAACTTAATTTGCAATACAATAGATATTTATTAACGATAACAATACAAAGTAATATGTATGGGTAAGGTAATTGTATTTAGTAACAATGCAATTGGTTTGTAAGAGACAATAGAGGAGTCAACATTAGCTATTATTGTGCACCTCTTCGTCTTTTAAGTCCCTCTCTATTAGTAAATTGGGTTATAGTTAACCCCTTGATAATTTGGTTATCGTAACAACTGTTTTTTACTACTAACCTTAAAAGATTAGCTCTAAACACCATCGTATCTATCGTAACAAGTACCTGGTGTGTCCATACATTTTATAGTATATTTCGTAATTCTTTTACACATAGTAGTTGTTTGTTGTAATGGCTATATACTATATATATATATGTATATTTATCTATATGTAGTAAATGTATACTTAATTCCCGCTTAACTTAAAATTTAAAATCTATAACGTAGAATTTCTCGAAACCAACCCTCATCCCTAACAACTCACAATGAAAATGTAAAGCTGTCTTATAACTAAACGTTTGTATTCTAGGAAACGGATTGCATTCCGCAAACATGAATTCCATTGCACGCAATATATATATATATATATATAAACTATGTTTGACTAACTCCTAACATAAGAGTTCCATCAAAGAGACAAACATTCCTAGATAATCTTTTTGCAGTATCATTAACACACCAAAGTGGTAATTGTTACTTAAATAGCGTATTATTTTGCAGTTACGTTTTGTCATTACCCAGATTCGCCGCAATCAATCGATCATATTATTTCCTCTTTTTTTCTGCTTTGCTTGTATACTGCTTCATTAAAATTAAGTTTGAGTGCTGATGATGAGTGGGAACTGAGACTTTCTGCAACAAATAGTTGTAAGGTGGCGGCAACTCATTCAAACAGTAAAAGCCTATTATGAATACACGTTGTTTAACTTTCTATTCCTATCCTTCCGCATACTCACTCGACTGTTAGAAACTTGTTACGCATTGCTACTTTTCTTTTTCTTCTTCTACTCCATACTCAATGTTTAAGGACAAAAGGGGAAACGTCTACGGAAGAGGGCCATACTTTCTTCATGCTTTCTCCTAAGATTCATGTAGATGCTGATTTGATTTTGTCTTTTCCCACCTAAAGCACGTCGTGTGGCGTGCCAAAGATTACGGATGGTGTGTGACTTGTATTGCTTATGATAATCAAAGTTGTAGATTGTGTAGCAGGGACACGTTATAATGCATTGAATTTAAAACTGTGAGTGTGATATAAGATACTGTGTGGATTGGAAAAAGATTCTCAATTTCATTGCATAAATCCTCAATCAAGGGTAAATATGTCTTCATTCATTTATTGAGGAATGCAAAAAAAAACCGGAAGAAGGGACTGAATTAAATTCGGAATATGCTAATGATTAAGTTGAAAAAGCCTTTGAGTGAAACTATAAGCCACTAAGCGGGATTCTAGGGAGAAAGAAACTGAGAATATCTGATGGTCGGATGTGGAGATATTTTTACAGAAATAATTACTAGCCTTGAAATATACTTTTAGTTTTTTGAACAAGTTCCTTTAATGAGAGAGTCAAGAAGTTTGTTAGGAAGGGAAGAAGAGCTTCAACGTTTGCTCTCCGAAGGATGAATTTAACAGAGAAGAGACAAGCTGCCGTCTAACAGAGAATATCATTTCGGGGAAGCGAGCTTTCATTTTGATAGAATCTAATTATATTACTGATTAAAATTATGACGGAAAGGCATGGGATGGGGTAGACGTGACGTGCTTCATAGGATACAAATATATGGGTTCTAATTCGACAGGTTGATTATGTAATTTGTATAGGATTCCTTGTTTGTGAAATTTGAGGAATATCATAGTCTAATGTGTAGCACTGGATTCGTTTACATTTTGATTATAATTTTGTTATTTGTATCAAGCACAAAGCTGGCTGGCATGGAGTAAAAGCCTCTATGCTGTACACTATAGTTTAATTTCTTATCCTGATTCACTACACAATAAAACGATACTTCTCATCCCTTCCGCACAGTCTTCCTTAATCTTAAAATCTATAGATACATGCAGGGCAGGGTATTGTGGAGATGTGGCTAGAAATATGTCTGCACCTCTTGTACGATTTCGCACCAAATAGTTGTCACAGCTTCATTTACTAAATCAATCTAGTTTACGTAAGTACTACCAATCTATGCTATTTTACGAGGCTGATCTACTCTATATAGTATTATGTGGAGATTATTTATTACATGCATCTGTATGGATTATTTCCAAGGAATCCTTCACTTCCTAGCGTTCGCTCAGTTAAATCTGTTCGGTGAGTGTGTACAATATATGGATATTTTTTCCAATGCGCGAATGCAGATTATAATAATATTAAGTTACTGACTTGTCATCTGTTATTTGTTCCAGCAGGGGGTACGACGCGTAATTTTCTCCACTTTCACCGCCACTCTTCCGTCCAGCTATTGGAGAAAGTCTGATTGATTCTCTCACAACTGCCTTCATGTTATAGCTCTTCTGCTCGTATCCTCATCCTTAGGTCGGTAGCGTATGGGGTAATTACTGCGAGTTGTATAGTAGCCAAGTATTGGACTAATCCAGCGCAATTTGATCCAGCAACTACGGTTAATTTTGTAAATAGATTCTCTACAATATCCCAGTTATATGCAGTTACTTTGGTTTTGACAAAAACACTAGAATTCGACATTAGTATTCATTTTGTTTTGAGTGGATTTTGAAATAGATGTCTTAACTATAGTGTATCCATTACTAAAGGAAACCTGTTTGCGGTAATTTTGAGGCAAGGGAAAGTTTTGATGGATTCGATTTGGATTCGCATATGTGAATTTACACTTGCTTCTTAATATTAACAATCCCTATTTTTCGTGATACTAAAGCGCGACTACAGAAAAGGAGGAGTTATTATCCCTCCTGACTAGACATTAGTTATTAGTTATAGAAGCAGTTGTATATGTATATAAGTGTCCTGTACAATTTCAAAAGCAGGGCTTTGCTACATTAATAATGTAATCCACCATTCACTCCCATACCTGGTCACACATATATACAGACTCTATCGTTCTCTGTTCACTTAATTCTAGACAAAGGTTTTGGAGGAGCTTTTAAAATACAAGATTAACATAGTTTACTCTGTTCTTTCTCAGATCTTATTTGTACCCTTATATCGCCATATAAATTCAGTAATCCGTGCACACTATCTAGGAGGTTTCGGAGGTTTCCTGGAGGAGGAGAAAGTCATTCGGCCCGCTGTCTCAGTTATAAGTGTACACTAAATTAGTAGTCTCTCCACACTCGCACTAGCGCCAATTCATTGTTTCAATATCCCAGTAATCCGCTTCACTATCATGCTCATTCTTTGGCTTTTTCAGTATAAATGGAGTCTAACACGAAGAAAATCGATGAGGAGCCTTGCCAATGCTTTTTTTTCTGGGTTTTATGAAGGGGTTCATCGCTTTCTCTTTTGCTTCCCGCACGTTTATGCATCATTCAATTCATCGATATACGCTCAACTTGCTATTGAAATTAAAAAATTCAAGTATGACTACACATAAAGCGTGTGATCAATGTCTTTTTCTATACTTTGGTCAATAATCATGTCTTAACTCTGTTTTTAGTGTCTACGACATCCGAAGACGATGCTTAATGAAATGTGTCCGCTCAAACTACTAGCTAGCGTAGTGACAGTGGTGCAGCGATACTTGTCTAACCCTACGTATGATTACATTTATAGAATCCTGATTAATAATTGCATCTTCACAAGACTGTTGTAGGCCTTAATTTGTGGGAACTGCTTTGACTTGTTCTTGGTTAGGAAACACTACAAGGTTGACATACATATCCGTCCAGGTTGGGTGGGATGGAAAGGCAGAGGGAATGAGGATATATTTAGAATGTTTGTGTGGGTTGGGTGAAAGTTACTTTCTCCGCATTCATTGTAGTGTAGTTCATGTACGAGACAGATTCAGAGATTAGTAGACTGTGCGAAGTTGTAAGTTTGTGAATCGAATGTTGTCCGCGAGTCCTCTTTGTCATTTATTGGAGAGAGTAGTTAGAATATTGTTTGGTGTAGCTATATAAAAACCTGCTTGATGTCTGGTTAAGGAAGAAGCGGGGAGGATGAGGAGAGGAGGAGAAATGTTGCTAATTAATAGATAATTTTTACGCTCGTATGGAAGAGAGACCCCTTAGTTATACCTTAGATAGACACGTTGAGATTTATAAGACAAGGCAAAAATGAACATTCCATGTTCCTCCATTGTATATAGCCAGACGTACATCTCGTTCCGTCAAAAGTCGGAATTGTAATAAATTGTACCTCCTACAGTAGAAATGATATGTGTTTCCGTCATGTAAATCACTTTGTAACGTATCTGAATCATTATCATTGAAACCATGACAACTATCCTCATTTCTCACATCATCCTGCGTATAAAAACAGATAGAGGACTGGATACGAGGAAAAATTTAAAAGAATTATACAAATCAATGTTAGAAATTGATTAAGTTAATGGATTAATCTGTTACGTAATTAATTAATTAGTATCACCATTGTCATATCGATACAAACATTGAAGGCAGTGAGTGACTAGTGACTAGTGATGTTCAGATAAAAAGAAAGCTTGTAAGGAAAATAAGTCCATTTGCTTTCTCCATACGACCAGTTGACCAGTCTTGTCTGTGTGTTTAAATAAACTCTCTGTCGGATTCTTTGATTTTTTTTAAAAAATCATCCCTATTCCCTTTTATATCTTCTTCAGTATTCATAGCTTAACAAAAAACAAATTTAATAGCTCAACAAAAAACAAATTCAATAGCTCACATTTTTTTACTCTTATATCCTCAAGAGGCAGCTTGACCAAATGAATTCCTTTAACTTTTTTTCCCCTCCGCTGTGAAGATTATGTACCCCATAAACCTGCCTTTAAAACCGCAGGTCGTAGAGGATGAAACTTGAAATGTGATCTAGCTCACGGTGATTATCTATGAATATTTCCAGGCTCCAAATAATTGGCCAAATCCTATGTACCTTCGAATAACTAAATTATGAAACGTAATATATGAATACCACTTACATGGCGAGAGAGCTCAGGGGTTTATGATAAAACGTCTATAAGACGAAGAAGAGATTCTTAGGCTAGCTGCTATTACTAGTTAGATGTAAGAATAAGTGCAATGTGTATTTGAATTGGTTGCTTTTACGCCTTGTTGGAATTGAAAATTGTATACGAGGAGTTTGTATAATGCGCAAGGATTGGGAATTAATAATCTTGTACTTCCACGTACGTCATCTTACCGCTCTCCCCTTAAATATGATTAATATGGGTGATAATCTAATTAATGTGGTAATCTTTTACAAAAGTTATCTATCCTTGGACAGATAATAGTTGCTTATAACGTACGTTTTTTCTCTGTCCTTCTACAGAAGGATGTAGAAAAAAAGAGGTATCAAAAAATGAACTATAAATGATTGAAATACGTTTCATCTTCAGCTAGCTTTTATATTTGATATTTTAAACGTCGAGAGAACACTTGAACTGGACTGGATTGTAAGAAGAATATAATTTACCAAATATTATGAATCCCTATTGCAAACTCTACTTTTACGTATATTATGAATGTAATACATCTCTCTTCCTCTCACTAGTACAGGATTCGTGAAGAAAGCTGAAAGATGAGTATAATTTGCACATTTTTCTTGCTTTCACCTTCCTCTAGATCTAGAAATTTAATAGCATCTCGTAAGGTATCATGATTATAAGTTGTTTAAAATTGTTGAGTTTTCTGCGTCTTCTGACTTTGAAAATACTAACTGATAATTTCAATTATATTTTCAAGACAAGTTACTTGCCCTACCTTGAAATATCTACAGGTTCTGGAGTTGGTTCAACTGAAGCTTAGTAGTAAATAGGCTTCTGTTCGCTCCACCTGCGAGACTACTGTGGGTTGAAACTTGTATCTAATTGTAATGATGGCGGCGGATAATTAAGAGGATTCAGTTACGTATTTCATATTCACTACTTTTTATATCCGATTTAAATTTTTCTTAAGATTTTTATACGAACTAAGAGAGACGTTGGGTTGATGGGAATGATCGGTTTTCGTTTTTGATCTCAGATGTATGTACCTAAAGTTTCTGAAAGTGTGTCCGTGTCCACGAGCCTTTTTGATAGCTGTAGTTAAAGGAAAACGGAAGGAATACGAGAGCGAGCTGGGGGTTATTGAAGATGTTTGATGAAATGTTGTCTTTACTGTGAGTTGTAAGGTAATTAATATGTAGGAGGAGAGTTGACAAATGGGAATAGGTTAGGAGGAGATGGAATAGGGATAACCAAGGTCACAGTCCAAATTTTTTAAATATTAACTCTTTACCTTTTGACAAGATTGAGTCACCCGCATTTCCTGTCGCACTAGTTGTAAATTCAGTGAATTTCTGCATAAAGTTTGGGCCTTCACCAGAGAAAACACCAGGCAGTTTACCTGTGAGAGGATTCATATTGGCACTTGTATTCCCAACACCTCCAGGACCTGGATTGTTACCGGCAGGTGTGGCGGAGCCACTTAGTGGGTTAGCTTTACTAAAAAGACCTAAAGGATTAGGAAGGGAGGATGTGGGACCCCCATGGTTTTGATCCATAGGAGCTGAAAGAGGCTCTGTGGTGGGACTGAATTCCGGCACTACCTGAGGCACCCCCCTCACATTCTTTTTCAAACTTCCTCCTCCCCCAAGACCTCCTCCACCTGATCCACCTAACATCCCTCCTCCTCCTCCTCCATCTCCTCCAGATGACATATTATTATTTCCTCCCGGTGATTGATTCCCGATTCCAGGGCCTCCAGGACGACGTCCTCCAGGTCCAACTAAGCCGCCGCCTCTACCACCTCTCCTGCTGTTGGCGTCGTATTGGTTCCTCAACTGTGAAAAGTAAAACTCTTATAAGTCAGGAGCGAGAAGAGAGAATCGGATTTTGAGTGGTTATCTATGGAAACAAATCCTTATAAATCATGCAACAAGATAAGAATTGAATAATATTTAAATATATATTAGAGAGATTCTCAAAAATTACTCTCAAAAAGTGTTACGCAAAATACGTAATTTATAGCCATTATTGTACACTACTACACGCTCATCACTAGTAAGAATCTCTATGCAAAAGGTTCTAATTTTGCTCTTTACAATCCGGAATACTGAGGAGAATTAATTGATACACGACCAAGGAATGCAGATCTACTCCGGTTTCTCACAATATTTACAGCGCTTGTGATAATTTGCTAACGAAATTCCAGCAACGCTCCTTCCTTCCGGCTACCTCTCAAAATCCAAACAGCACTCCTCCTCTAAGTATTTACAATCTAATTAATCCAATTTTTATACCCGGTTAACTAAGATGTAATATTCAAAATATGTGTGTACGTGAGCTACGCAAGGGGAATCATGAGATGATGATCTAGCGGAAGTGACTACCAGGTGAGGAATTATCATGTACATACAGTAACAAAAGTGATTCAATCGATGCTCTGTCGATCGTTATTCCAATTTTCAACTCAACGAGAGTTTTGCGTATAATCCCACCTATTTAAATACAAATACAGGTGTGCAAAGGAACTGATAAAGGGTACTGTACACTACTTGAGTGTATTTTAAAATTTCTGATCATTACTAATAGAGTTCCTCGTAGTAAGTAAAGTATCATAGTAACCCTTCTTGTAGATGATCATCCATGATTTACCTTGACAAGTTCACGCATCACAATCTAAAACGAATGCTTGTGCTACGAGAAAAAGTTTGCTATATATGTTTCAAGATAGATTTAAAGATTATATATGTGACTGTTATAGATTTTGACCAATTGTTTAATGTAATGAGAATGTGATGAATGGGGTGTGAGAGAGGGAGGTGGGGACACGGGTGGATGAGAAAAGGTATCGGAATAGGGAAAACGTTTTGACACACACACACCACACCATGTGCAACTAATACGAGGGCGTTATACATAGAATGTGGTGGGTGGGATGTTGGCCGTTGTGTTTGTCTCCGCCCCGTCTCTGACATGCATGACATGACCGAGTAGATCGGAATCCCGGTTGGGTCATATGACATGACGCTAAGACGGGGCAGAAGGTGTGAGTTAATCTCTTTAACCTAAGGCAAGATAATGTAGAGAAAGAGAGAGATGGAGATAAAAGTGTGTAGATGAAGAGTACGTACGGTTTCTGTAGGGAGGTTCGGTTTGGGGTACGATAAACAATGAAAGCTTTGCGGAAACAAAAGCTTGTTTGTGAGATCACAAAAAGGATAACAAAGGAAACGATTCAGTTGTCAATTAAGGAATAAGGAAAATTAGAGTAATGCCGTCAATCATCAATCAATTCAATTAACAATTAATCAAGGAAGAGTAAGGGACAAACAAACATTGAGTTTCTTTCGCACGTCATATCATCAATTCGTTAACCATCACAAACTACAGACTGGGTGTAAGTATCCAACTACTTTCATGAAAATCCCAAGCCAATAATATATATTCCATAAAAACCACTGTCGCGCTCCCACTGCTTTCTCTGCCCCCACCCGACCCAGCAAGAATTAAGTACGGAAGTTAAGACTCCTCTCGTAATGTCGTCATAATCCTCATCGTATAAGCTATTCTCAAAGGCTCATTAATACCAAAAAGGAGGAGCGTAGGCAAAGGAAGGGCTACGTTATAACAGATGATAACATAGGTCAATCTACGATACTGATAGTATTACTCACGGCATGGCTATTAAATGAAATGTGGAAGGAGGACAAGAGGAGTTGATGTGCTAAGGACAGTAATCCTTAATAACTACTCCTAATATAGGAGTTGAAAAGTCTAGAATGACTGGATTTTACTAGAATGCTACAGGATCTTTAAGATACTATAATTACGAAATTAAATGAGACAATGAAGAGGGGGGCGATTGGATGAGAAGAGCGGCGACATTGGGTGATGATAGATTACAGTTATCATGGGATTTTCACGCAGTGTGAACAAGACTCAAGGCATGGCAGATACATAATTAGTTATATATAAGTTATGATAGTTTTGGCTAACTGAATACTTAATACATTGACATTACAAGTCATTTCAGGTATTAGAGGCTGGATGGCTGCGAGGTAGCTGCGGCGAGGTGTTTGTTTGGGGAAAGTTTGAAATTTGGGAGAGAGCGGGTATGGGGTAAGATGGGTAAGAAGGGATGGATGGACTGCATTAAGCAACTAGTCAAAATGGGAAGCGCTTGTGGAAAGAGATGATAAACTTACCTCCGAGTGATCAAGAGGATAAGAGGCATCTAGATTTAGCAGCGGCGTACAGAGAGAGAGAGAGTCATAAAAAAGAGAGAACTCGTTCAGAGGATCACAACATCAAATCCAGGTTAAAGTAAGGGTTTTAGTGCAATTAAAAACAAGCCAATAATAATAATAATTAAAAGAGAGAGAGAGAGAGTAAGTATTGACTTTCACTGGTGAAAACATAGACTCCTTCTTGCCCAATAAAGATAAGAATAATATCTCCCATAACAATAAAGAGAAGCCCTCCTCAAAACTCGAGAGTCATCCAGGAGAGGAATTACAAATCAATTCCGGAGTTGAAGATTGTATGGGTCAGAGAGATATAATAATATAATTAAGAATAAAGCAATTCACCACATCGCAAGTGACATCGAAGGCACACACCGAGAGATAGAGATAGAGAGATGGAGAAAGTTTTGGGTTTAACGACACATTCATATCAGAGGAATTTATATATTTTGAGCATAGAATATTACGTATGTGCGTTTATGCCATCCTCTCTACATGAGTTAATTATAGCTTCTTCCTCCCTAATTCCTCACTATCAAAAGCTCTATATAACCTTGTAACTCTGTCTGTCCTGTCTGCTTTCCCTCCTCCTGACCTGACTGCCCTCATATCTTTGATTAACTTCAGTTGGATCTAATAGCTAAATTAATTAATTATGTTTTCCCTACCTAGTTGTAGTACTGGAAGCAAATAATCAGTCAAGCTGTTAATTGTTTGTATATTCTATTATAAACTAACGTTCTTCAAAGTATTCCTTCCGTACAATTCAGCAAGTTCCCTCTACAAATTCCCTGCTCCATCAACGTTTCTTCCGGTGAAAGTAAGAATGAAACTTTCGGTGCTCAGTCAGCATAATTTCAGCTCTGGCTCAACAGATGGCTTTCAGGCTTTAAACGATGAGATTTAATTAGATCTAGCGGCGTTTTAGTAAACTACCAAGAGCCGAGTATGTTATTAATAATCATCTCCTTAATGAGCCGCTAGGGTTGATTATATATATTCTGATATTTTTGACAGGAAGGCAAGGTTGATTGAATAGGTGGCGTTCCGACGGACGGGTAGTAGTTGGATAAAGTTGTTTAAATACTCATACTCATAGAGCATTGGTTCATTTACAAAGTGTTCATTGGGTCTGCCCAGAAAATTGCTAAGAATAACGGAATGCTATAGCGAAAAAATATTACAATGAAATCCACGACGAATAACTTAATAGTCACCATACCTTTTCGAGGATTCCGTCCGTCCATTCGATGATGTGGAGGGCCTCCGTGGGACTGAGGGCCGTCACGTGGGGGTGGCGGAGGTCCGCGAGCACCGGGCCCAGGACCTCGTCGTTGATCATGAGGGCCTAAGTGGGGAGGAGGGCCTCTACCTCTACTTCCTCGACCACCGTCATAATCTGAGGGTGCTTCTGTCAAGAAGTTGGACGGTACTAAACCTCGTACTCCATTCAGCTCTCCCATGAAAAACCCATCGTCGTCCATGTCCCCGTATACGTAAATTGTGTCACCGGTTTGAAAGGATAATTCCACCTGTAATCAAGCACCCAAAAACACAACCGCGTCAAGTTAGTAGCAACGCATTCTCTCCTCCTGCTTTACCGCTAAAAATCACGCTCCGTTGGATCCAATCAGGCAATCTTGTATAGACTGCAAGATTTGAAATCCTATCTGAAGAATCCATCTATTTTCGTGATGGGCGGGGATTATCCTTAGAAATGTTTTATATCATTTATACAAGTACGAAAATGAGAATCAAAAATCAAAGTGGGGTTCAGACCCAAACCTCTGAATCGACGTTCGGCGATAGCTCTTGTGGGTCATAGTCGTAGAGCGCTACCATCTTTTTAACCGGCATGTTGGCATAAATATCTCCCCAGCGGTCTCGTCCCATTGCCCTCCTTTCTCTCCCACTCACAAGGGGTTCCCCACTCTCCTATTTGTGAAAATCCGAGCAAGGATTAATAAGAATTAATCCATTCTTGTCCGTACTGGGAGCGCGGTTCAAATTACATAAAATCTCTTAATCATTACTTTGAAAACTTACGTTCAGAAGTTCTTGTGCGGCACGTTCATCATTAGGCTGAACTTCAGAAACCATGTTACCTGGTACAAAACCACGCCGCCCGCCAGCCTCTCCGTAATAAAATCCGTCCGCATCCTTTTCCCCGTAAATCTATTTTTAGGATGATGAAATTCAATTCAATTATGAAAGCAACTCTCCCTAAGATTCCAAAAAAATAGAGGAAGGCCAGCAGATTTTAATGGAAGCTACATAGTCTGTCTTACTTTGATAATTTGGTTTTCTCTAAAGGGTAACTCTTCACAGGCGTCAGGGTTGGGTGACATGGCGTGAGGGTCGTAGTCGTAGAGGGCAAAGAAGACGCGGTGACGGACATCCGGGGGTCTGGGTCCAGCTCTCGGATTTCTTCCACGGACTTGATGCGGATCGTTGGGATGACCCCGATAATCATCTGGATGGAATCCTTTAGGTCCTCCTCTCTGTGGAGGTTGTCCGTAGTTTCCTCCATGTTGCTGTTGGTGATGTTGTTGTTGCTGGAGCTGCTGCTGTTGGAGCTGTTGTTGTTGGAGCTGCTGTTGCTGTTGTTGGTAGAATCCTCTGGCAGTGACAGGTCGATCCGGGGGATGGACCCTCCCTCTGTTTCCGTAATCTCTCTGATGTGAGCCCGGTCTCCCGTGACGATCTGTGTCTTTAGTGATTTCTGCAATATCAGCCTCACGTAGAAGGAAATTCAGGGGGGAATTCCCCTCGGGAGAAAAAGGGAAAGAAATCTTTAAAATACCTATTGAAGGAATGTCCATATGGTAATTGCCGCCCATCTCTCGATCGCTAAAACTGTCTTCTCCCTCTAAAGCTTTCTGATGGCGACCTCTCCGCGGAAGGCTGTCTGAGTTATGCTGGAATAATAACAGTCAAAGAGGGAAAGTTTAATTTCAAGCTAACTACATATGCTGCACAACAGCTTCAAATTCCCACACCGCCGTCTTCCAGTCAAACCTCCGAGCGGAGCCATCCCACCGCCGCCGCTGTCAAATAAGTTAGCGGGTTATGGTTGCGACCGCTGGGAGGTAATTTGACAGGGGGAGCATTAACTTAAACTCCCATGCATGTGGAAACGCTCTCCTTTATCCTTACTTTGTGCCGTGGTCCTTTGAGAACTTGAGCGGGGATTGAAATTGGAATACTATCGGAAGAGAGGCTATCACGAGACTTGGTGCGTACTGTAACTTGTTTAGGAATCACGCCTTGAAATCGATTAAGGTCCAGCAAAGCATGATCTCCTGAAAAGTTAATTCAAAAGCATGTTCTTATAGAGTCTTATAACATATGCACGTCAAACACTATTTCAAAATCATTAGCTCTGATTCGACGCTATGAATGAGTGAACATAAAGAAGGCTATAAATTGATTTTGGTGAGTTCAACGCTTATTTACCTGAAGGGCTATCGATTTCTAGGATTTTCCTTCCATCCGCAAAAACAGCATAACCAGTAACAACGGCTCCGTTAGAAGTTCCGGCAGTTACTGGATGCCATGTAACGAGGATTGTGTTATCTTGCGGACCCGCTTCTACTTGGACGTCTACAGGTGGATCCGGCAAACCTAAACAACCTCAAAAAGTAAAAATCCAGAGACAAATACACTAAGAGGGACGAACACACAACTTTACATATGTACAGATTTACGAATTATAATAATAGAAAGAGTGCAAAATTAATTAATATATATATATATGTATATAACACTAAGTTACTCCTACGAATTGCAGTTCTCGTGTAATACGCACATCCTAGACTTCTGGCATTAGCGCAAGCCTACCACCTCTCAAAGCGTGCATCACTTTAATTTTACTACGTACATCACGATACAAGCGCTGCTGGTGTAGTTACGATAAAAAGAAAGTCCTTTTCTTCTTGGAGTTGAGCGCATTAGCTTTGTATACTGACTGACCGACTGGTGGTGGCGTTAGTTTGTAAACTACTCTCATAGCATGTTCTACGTGCTTGGTTGTTAGTTGGTGTTAGCTATTTTTTATATATATTTCTTAGTTCGGCTCCGTTCTTCCGGAGTTATAAGTATAGACAAGAGTGAGTAGAAAGAAGACGAAGAAAGTAGAAGAAGTCTATAGAAGTTGAACTGTTTTTTACAGCGCTTCAAGTACCTTTGGGAAGTGTCCGGAATTCGGCAAATGCGGCTAATTTCTCCATTTGTTTACTGTTTTTCTCATCAAAATGAGGAGCTTTAATGTTCTTAGAGCGGACTGTAACACGGTAGGTGGTATTTGGGGTTAAACCTGTGGAAGAGAAAAAAAAAGAATGTGAGGAACGAATGTTGCACAAAACTTTCTCCGCTCAAGTTATCCTTGGTTGAGAACAGCTTTCCAAGGAGAAAATTCACGAATGCAAGTGGTAATCGTATAGAATATTTGGCACTTTGGACTTCAGGAGTGGAAATCCATGAAGGTGGAGAAAGTGAGTATGGAGTGAAAGCAGATGACGGTGAAATCCGAGGGGCTGCGTACCTGTAATAGTATGCCTGTAAACGCCAGGTTTGACTGTTCGAACTTCGACATTATTGACACAGACCACGTGTTGATAGTTGCTATTGCTTGGAAGCCAAGAAATCACGGCAGAGGTACTTGTCACATTTGCAGCTCGTACACAAGACGGGGCGAGGGGAGCGTCTTTCCCTATGACCATAGTACATGCTGCATCCCGAGATGTTCTCCTGTTAGGGGTCACGGCTCGGACGCTTATCCTGTGTGGCTATTAGAGAGAAAAAATACAGTTTTTAGTACATTTAGGGGAGCCAGTGATGAGCAGCCTGCTGGAGCGCAATAAGGCGAAAGTAGGAGAAAGTAGGTATACTCACGCGATTGCAGTCAACGCCTTCCACAAGAGCACGTGTTCTCTCGTTGGCTTTGACGGTGCAGCGGCGAATACCATTAACGTAAACTTGATAGCTGTCAACAGTACCAGAGGGGCAGTCCGGTGGGTTCCAGCCGATGAGGATACTTTTGTTCAGTTGTCGTTCTAGCGTTAACTGAACCGGGGGAGGTACTAGCACCGAGAAGAATAAGTCTATCAGAATCAATCAAGTGCCAAACATGCAAGGACTTTACTACGTGATGATTCAACTACATTTCACAGATATTATACATGAAATACATAACACCCAAGAATAATAATATCATCAAAAAAGTATAGCAAGTATACTACATAATAAATCCTGTCTCTTCATCTTCTCTGCTCTAAGCATCAATCCCAGACCGTGGAGAAAGTTGGAGAAAGTATGAGGTATGCTCAAATCTCATGCGTTCTCCATCTTCCCCATAACTTTTGCTCTTACGTAATTTTCCGTTCCGGGAACTTTTGTACTCTCGACTTCCCGCTAACCAAAAAATTCGGTCTCTTACATACTTATACTTGACCATGTTTTCGGATAGAAAAATGAGAGATTATGACGATGTGGAAAATAAATATGAAAAATATGTATTTTAGCAAGATTCCATCCTACTGTAAGTAGGCTACTTACCATGTTTCTCTGGATCAGTGTCATCTTCTAAAACATCCTCTAAATCCAGGTATCCGAATTCCTCATTCCTTCTGTGCATCAACTCTTCTGTAAATCAAAACCCATTCATCCATTCACCCTTGTACAAACCATGGTGGTAAAGTAGGTTTTAAGGTTTTATTTATACTAGGTTAATGATTGGTTAACGGTAATCTATTCTCTAGACTTTCTCTAGCCTAGATAACTGTCATCCTCCTCGATTATATACGTCCAGATAGCATAGGGTTATAATATTAGCATAAATATTCTGAAATCATCAATCTCGTCTCATTCCTACACAGTTAATCGTTAAGGTTTTGGAGGATATTGCTCTCAGAAAAATCTTATTTGGATGGAGAAGTCTTTCAAGCCTGTGTTAGCGTGAACGGTAGAAAACAGTCAATTATGTCACTTTTTTCAAGAAATTATTTGTCCACATAAAACTCGGTGTTTATATCAGTCGTATGCTGTGTGACACAATAGTAAATATTCTGCACTGGAAGGTATTTGAAAAGATTGGAAAGATTCAAGTTGTGAAAAATTTGGAAAGAAGATTACAGCTGATTGAAATAGTGTCTAGTTTATAAGCATTTTGAAAATATTTATACTCATGCATCTCTATATTTGAAAAGAGAAAGTATTTAAATAGAAAATAACAAATCAAGTTCATTTTAAAATACATGCTCCTTCATCTGGCCTTCGATTTTTGGAGACAAGATACAAAAATATATATACTGAATATTCAGAAAAGAGAAAGCTCTGAGAAGACTATGCTACGTAGAAAAAATCTCTACCAAAGAAATACTAAATACTGTAGGCAAAATACTAATGGTTATTTTATTAATAAGCCTGTAACTTGTACACTTTCTCTCTACACTCTCTACAATCGCTTCCTCAAGATAATTGAAATAGAGACAAGGAAGAGCTGTTAAAGTGAAGGAAGAGAGAGAGAGGGAGAGAGAGAGGGAGAGAGAGAGAGAACGATAGAGCGAATTCTGTAGATGAAACTGAAAGAGAGCGAAAGAGTGTGTGTCATTTTTTGTGATTATAATTTGATGTCACAGAAGAGAGGACCAAGAACAAGACGGAGAAGAACGAGAAGAGAAAGTAAGAAGGAAGGAACGAGTAGTAGTGACAAACCTCGATTCCGGAAAGCGTCCTGTGGATTACACACCAAGGCAGGCAAGGTTCTCTTTATGCGATTCTTGTTTTTAACTAAAATCAATATGATATAAAGATGCAGGAGACGACAACAAACATGCACACACACTTGATAAAATAGATACTTGGATCACAAGAGTACATATGCGCGTACTTTTTTAACGAAATACAATTCAACTACTTTGTCATTAAAAAGTCACAAGATTCACTCTAATACTATATATTATCGATTCAATAATGAATAATTAATGTTACTAGAAATTTACTTATGCAATTTACGCTTTTAAAACTTGCGCTTCAACCGCCATAACGCAAGCGTTCTACCACGTTCCAGACTTCTTATGGAAACCCAATCCTAAAATTCTTTGGATCTATCCTTATCGTTGTACACTAACTCTTTCAACAGCGTCAGAGTTAACTGTGACTGTACTTTAAAATTAATTCGAGCCAATGATTGGGAATCTGACTTTTTCTTGAGAAGAGAAGTCATTTTTGTTTTGCTTCCTTAATCTTAAACGAACCAGTTCTGTTTAATTAACTCTGTACTTTATAAACAGCCGTCCGTTCTCCAGCAATCGAAATTCTCTTGTGAACCAGGGTTTTATTGCGATTGTAAACTAGGTTGAGTGGGAGTTGTTGGAGTACGGAGTTGAAAATGATCGCGTAACGTCTTGCGACAGCAAATATAATATTGCATCTCCTATTTGCTTTATTTTGATGACGGCCTTATTGTCGTTGGGAAACATTTGGTTGTGGGGTCTTAGATAAAAATAACTTATGTTTTCTCCAACTTTCTCCCTCCATTCCTTCATGGTGAAATGCAAATACATAACTGGGCACAGCACAGAGGCAGACTACAAGGCCTGGCTTAATTTTTTTTACTCTACTATTAGCGATGCTTTCATGCAGATGCAGAGCGAGCTGGTATATATGTTATTCGAGTATTAGTGGAAATATTCCTACAAAAAAGGATAAATATATTCAGTATAATGATCCTCCTTCAAACTTTTTGCAGCGTCTGCATTCAATTACTGAGACAGCAGCGCTCAGACAGCCTGTACCATTTGAGGGAAAAGCTCTCCGCGTATAAAAAAAAGTTCCCAAACCGCTTTCTCCAGCGTCCTACACATGTGTGCATGTAGACCAAAACAAATCTCAGCATTTGGAATCACGTCTGGGAAAAAGTTTTAAACTTGTGACTGACAAATGGTTTCGAAAAAAGTTTCCCACAAAAACCCACACACTTCCATCAACAATGTACACCACATTTAAACATCACAGAATCATGACTCTCCTTCCAAAAGTTTAAAAAAAGAAAATGAGTGCAAGTAGCCGAAGTGGATACACATTTTTAAAAGGCTTAACTCTTTTGAGTTTCCCGAAGGAAACGTACCTACGGCTCGTTTTTAAACCCAGAGGGAGGTGTCTTGCCAAACAAGTTTAGGGGAAGTAAAAATGGGAATTTTAATGTTTCGTAGTTTCGTAGCCAATGTGAGCTACCCGGACAGCAACTATAATCGGATTTTTGACAAAGTTCTACATGTACAAAATTTAACCGTTGCTATTTTCGCAGAATTGTGCGGAAAGCATTTTTGAGATGTTGAGCTAGTTTGGAAAATAGTACTCAATAACTCAGTTTGATAATAAAGTATAGACTGTGTACTGTATTGTGATGCAAATGGTGACGAAAAAAGTTTGCTAAGTTAATTTGCTGCTTAAGCATGGGGTGTGTTTGAGCTGCTGCGCATTGATTGAGAAATACGTACCGGCAAAAGTGAAAGCTATTGAAAATAGTCTTTTTGTTTTCCTGCCCTACCAATTGAGATAAGCTCTTGCTTTTTCTAGAAACCTGTTAAGATATTTACGCTAAGGCTCTTAGAGTAAATGATAAAAAAAGTAGAATGAAAGATTAATTTACCGATTATCATGCGCTGGGACTCATCATTGAAATCACGTGGATAGTCAAAGTCGTGTAGACTGGTGGAAAGACAGTCTTCGGATTCTTTGATACCCAGAACCACTTGCTGATGGAATTCTAAAAGATCTTCACCCACAAGGCGTTCCACATAATTTGATGGGACGAGACCACGTCGTCCATCTAAGAGCTCCCCATCCAGAAACCCATCCTGCATTCGAGAAGAAGCCATTTATTTTATCTATCCTAGCCATTTGGTGAACCAAGGCCGTCCTATCGGACGCAGTCCTTGCTCAAGCTTATTCCGGGGGCTGGAGGAAAGCCATGTAATGTTAAGAATGTTGGGAATCTGAGATAATTTATCGGGAGCGGTAAGCAGGTAGATGGGCACTTGAAACTGGGATAAAAAGTAAGGAATGAAGGAGGGGAAGAGTTATTTGGAGAAAAAGTGAGACTTGTAGAAAAGGGGTAAGTGATGGTGAAAGCGAGCTTTCTCCTCCCACCCTTGTCATCAGTAATGTGTAACAGCTTTGGTGTAAGGTGAAGGAAAGGCTGTTCAGAATTCAATCTGACTCATCTGATGTGTAAACTGATTAGGGAGTGAAAGGGAGTGACCTTTGAATCCCTGCAGGACGAGGAGCAATGAAATGGTGAGGACGGCAATCGAATGTTTTTATATTAGAAGAAAAATTAAGGTTAGGAAGATTGGAGCGATGGAAAGAAAGGAGGAGGAAGAGCGAGGAGTTCAGGGTTGGAGAAAGCGGGAAGGAAGAGGAGAAATTGAAAACGTGAGGAGTGAGGGAAGAAAGATATATTTTTAGACTCTATATGGTAGGAGTTTATAGATTTTTTCGCAAGCTTTCTCCGGCTGGGGCAAAGAAGAAAGTGGGAGGTTTATGGGAGCTTGAGCGGATGGAGGAGCCGTGGTCTAGTCAGATTTTTTGAATGTCCCACTCAGGTTTGGATGGCAAGTTTTGCTTTCCTATTTAGGCTGGGTGAAAGGAATTAACAACAAAGTCTTACTTCATCCATCGTTCCCCACACGAGGACATAATCTCCAGCGTTTAGGTAGAGTTCCGCTTCAGGGTTCTCGTTGGGTGACTGCTGGAAAGGATCGTATGAGTATCTGGAGAGAAAGTCATCAAAGTTCTGGATTAGCTCCACATACTCGTACAAACAAGCGTATACCATGCACACACGGACCGATACTCTGTCCTTCCAGTAGTAAAATAAAAACTACTATATGCTAAAGCAACTCCCCGCTAAAGAAGAGAGCTTTCTCTTTTCTCTGTACGATTGCAATGAAAGTCTAGAAATACATTTTACAGCCCCCGCATCCGTATCGCTCTTTATTCTTTAATCAATGAAAACTTTCTCCTCCGCTTGAACCCCAACTGTTCTCTACATATTAATGTACGTTGTTAGTGTATCGATCCGCTGTAGCTGTGGGGAAAATTGTGTCAACTAGATTTTAAAATATAGAGATCCCTTTACTTCCACCCTCTCCACTGACTGTACAAGTACACCTGTGTAATTGAAATACTTGTATTTACTTCCGTAGTAGAGGATCATTCCTTACCTTGCGATGTATACGAAGCACCGCCCTTTGCCGGGGATATCCAAAACATCCACACCTTTGGCAAGGGCTTGTTGATGGGAGACTGAGAGGGGATGATGGGTTGAGGATTGATGATGATGATGGTGGTGGTGGGATTGATGGGGATGATGTGATGGGTGTTGGGAACTTTTCCCTAGGACGACGTTACTTCCGTTAATAATTTGAGATTGATTAGCTTGGGGTTGAACGCTTCCGAGGAGGACCAAGTAGCTTGCCTCTCCCCCATCACCAGGATTCACGGAATTGGCTGTAAGGATTTGATTGGGATTTTGGGTGGCGTACTCCATTATCAAATTGTTTTGATTGTTTTGTTGCTGGCGATGATGCAGATGATTTCCCTTCTTGTTCTGGTCATCCACATGGGCTGTCGTGATTATGGTAGGTATGGAAATCTGTCCACCCGCATGATGTGTGACCAGATTTAAAGGATTCGAGCTACTCCCTCCTGTATTATTGTGTAAAGGATTAATTTGCTGAGTAATTGAGGAGGACTGAAGATTTGGTCCCGAAGATGGAAATATCGTACCGACGGGGAAAAAATTTGTTGGTAAGACTGTCGTTATGGACTGAAAGGGCTGAACCGTACTCATATTCTGTAAGCCAGAATGGTGCATTCCCCCAGAACCATGACTTCCTCCCACATGTTGTGAGTGCTGTTCATAAATACCGGACAGGTCCCTTGAGGTACACCCTGAAACTGAGAGTCATACATGGTTTTTCTAGAAGCTTACAAAACTTTTCTCCGGACACAAAGGGTTTTTGTATTACACTACGAGCCGAACCGTTACCACAAAAATTTACTCGCTTCCCCAAAGCAAGCCAGTATATTTTTATTCTACGGTTCGTTTTACATGCACATATATATATATATATATATATATATATATATATATATATATATATATATATATATATGATCCAATAAATTATCTTCCTTTCATTTCAACATAGCTTTTCTTCCAAGTTTCCATGCAAAAATCAGTGCTCATTTCCTAGAATTCGGTGGGTGCGTTCAGAGAGCAATAAATTCTCAAATCTTGGCATCTTCATCCCTGTGCAGGTCATGCTATTAATTATTACGATTTACAGCCCCAGCGCTATGATAATCCACCAAACAACAATCTGTCTACAAGCTCTATGTCCATTCTCATCAGGATGGAGGCTATCGGATCAAAGCACACTACTACACGGAAATTTTACACGGATTGTTAAAACCTCACATTCTTCAAACACTTACACACAGAAATAAATGACAACGCTATATCATCCAAAAGCAAAAAGCAACAAGAGAAAGCAACCGTTCAGAAAGCATTGTACTAAATTGAGTGAAAGCATTGGCATGATAAATATACATGGAGAAAGTGCGAGTTTAATTAGAATGGCATGCTATTTCTATACTATTCTGATTTTCAGAGAATACACAGTAAAAGAATTATTTAGGTTTACACTATCGAGAAGAATACTTTTAAGGCTAGTGGAGAGCGAAAGCGAGTGAAAGCACTGCTTCCTTTTCTTATTTCGCGGGAGAAAGTTTGAAACAATTCATTGTAGAAAGCGGAGGAAGATATGTGAGAAAATGCAAGAGGAGGAAGGATGGAGGAAGTGGTCGGTCAGCGTGTGGATAAAATATAAAGCTATACGGGGTACAGTAAAGAGAGAGAGTGAAAGCATGGTGCATGGGTGCTTTAGAAGGTCGGGGAAAATTCTTCGTGGATTTCAGAGAAAGCAAATAAGGTGGAGAGAGTTGCGTGAAATTTTTGCAAGGATGGATTGAAAAACGGAGAGAGCGGCTAGGAAGGAAGAGAGGTAGTTTATCAAGAAGTGGGGTAAAAGGTTAGACTGTATTAGGCATTCTAGCAAGGGATCGTCTTACAGACAAAGACGGACATGTTCTGGCCTTCTTGTTTCCCATGTAGGTCTAACTTGTTAGAAGAGCGAGGCTTATTTCCTTGTTTACTACAAACGGGGGAAAGTTGTGCTTTAAATCTGTGTCCTATTGGAAATATCCGTAGAAATCCATGTGCACACCAACCACCTCTCTACAAATCACTAATGCAAGACAGGCTTGTTAGATACACCGTCCTCTGAGCATACCAATTAAGTAAGCTACCGCTATTGCTGCTAAAAAACTCACCCCTGTATGTCTGTATACCAAGCCACTTAATTAACCCTGCATTCCTACTTCCTTCATGTATCTTACCTTACGTACTGCTACTACCCTACGAAGATACTAAAAAAGTAAGAGGAAACTTCATGAATATTATGTAGATCCACCTTATAAGCAGAATAGTGCGCAGCTTTAAAGTAGTGTATACAGTAGCAGCAAGGGAAAGAAGTATTGTCAAGGCTTAGTATATACTTAAGGAACCGAATACACTTATTTGTTGCAAAATATTTACTTCCTTGAACATTTGATATAAAGGTGGCAGTCCTATTATATGGACATGCAAATTTAGCAATTTCTAGTCATTTTGCTATTTCAAAATTTTTACTTTAGATTCAAATTATGTTAGGAAAACTCGACCTGGTACTGACAAGAAAACAGAAACGTTCAACTGGTTTGGAAGAAAGTTGCCTACTAGAATAATGCGTTGCTCTTTTTAATCCAGAAAAGTTTTTAATTTAGAAAGGTAGTCCAGTACCAGCTTTTTTAAAGTGGAGTTATAGACAATATTTCGTGAGTATATTCGGGTAAATATGGTGGCGGCAGCGGCAGTTAAGATAGTATTAGCTCGTCTTGTATGCCGTCTCTCAAGTAGGAGAAAAGAGAAAGCATTGCTGGCCTTAATTTTCAGGGTGCTATTTCTTACAATGCAAAACGTGACAAGTGCACAAGCTTATTGCTGTCTAGATCTAGATTTCTCAAGGTACATTTTCATCGGGACAAAGTCATGGAAGAGATGAAGGGCAATTGCGTGGGATGTAGAACACCTTACGTACGTGAATCTACCCACCACATCTAACCTTCCTTGACTTTCGATGCGGTAAAATATACATGGGATTGAAAGATACATAGGGAATGAATGTTGTTATCTATTATATAGCCCTATGTTTGTTTGCACTGAATACTTTAGAATATATATACTCGCATTATATCCTGTAGTACATTGGAAACTCTAAGATTCTATCCCCGGTTGTGTCTCTCTGGCAAGCACTCTTCTTTCCTGCATGCTATTCCTAGCAAATTTATTTTTAAACTGCAATAGAAGCAGTCCTACAGGCGTAGAGACGCAACATACTCAAGGATTTACTGGTCATACATGTAAATCGGAAATATGGAAATCCTGGACCAAAATTAAAGTCCTTCTAGCCTGTAGCAATTCCTATTTTAAATCAACTTTTATTGGAAATACGTTTTTTTATCTGAGTATGCCATCTCAATATTGCAATTATCAATTACGAAAGCCTGTTTTATTTTAGCCTTCAACTCTCATGAGGGAATATTGGCGTAAGAAGGTTAGTAGTCGTTAATAACAATCAAATGAACTTGTTGCTGTAGTATCATATTGTTCTACTTTCTAAAATCTATGTTGGCAACGAATTTCGCAAGACATTATTGCATACACTTCAAGCTTATCGTCCATCAAAAGGTATTGTCACATATTCCAAATGTTTCTCCCCAACCCAAACGAACCAGCAATCCAAGTCAATCAAAACTACTAAAAGGCTTGCCCAGGGCGGAGAGAGGTTAAAATGCAAGAATTTTCTACTAAACGGTATAAAACGATTCGTTTTAAACGCAAGCGTAAAATACGTTAGGGCGGAACTAATCTATATATTTTAATGACTAAATTCAATCAACTAAGGAAAAAGCTGCTAAATTGAGGTATTGGCGAAAAAGTTTGTTGCCAACCAGGGTTGAGTTGCAAGTTGATAACATCTGAGATTTGATGCCGGGTAATTATGATGTGGTCAGTGATTTTGGTTAGTATTCAAGATTCTTTTAACAAGTAAGGGTAAGGGTGGTGAAGGTATTTGTTAATTGAGAGAAAGTTGGTGAAAGTGGAGGTGGGTGACTGAGTCGACTGACGGCTATGGATTGTGGAAAATTGAGCAATGAATGGAAACGAGAAAATTGATAATAATTGAGAGTTTCTATAGCTAGTATGTATACCAGCTGTATTCTTATGATAGTCTACTATCTCTTACTTTCTTCATCCTCATCATCATCATCAT
The DNA here is from genome assembly GCA_906901655.1 of Sminthurides aquaticus. Lineage (NCBI taxonomy): Eukaryota > Metazoa > Arthropoda > Collembola > Symphypleona > Sminthurididae > Sminthurides > Sminthurides aquaticus. Next base: position 5,814,017 of record CAJQTT010000001.1, read on the forward strand.
CATCATCATGATTGTGAATAGTTATTTTTGGTATGTAGTGTTTCGATGAGACTTGGTTTTTTTGTGAAGAAGGAGGTTTTTTGGGCAAAGTTCGTCTACGTGATCCCCGTGGGTTTTGATTCTCGCCCGCGTGTTTCACGTTACGACGTTCACAATTACGATGTTGACACACTGCGAAACCCAAGAGAAATAAATTCAAAGTCGGAGTGCATGCAAGTAAACATTAACAAAAGTCCTTGGAATAATAACAAATTCCCTCCAACTATTAAAAAATACAACCAACCAATCAAAACCAATAATCTCTTCGCCCAACCCATACATTTTAAAATACGGGATGAATTGAACCAAAAAGGGGTTTATAGTACTTGGTCATAAAGGGCTTGCATGTGTACAAAAGTTCTTGTGGGCTTCATTGGCGGGTATATAATGTACGTAGGCATATAAAACGGGTACAGAAAGTGGAATATGCGGACAGTGAAGTTTTCCCAACGCTATAAGCACCACATAACAAGAGACCTTCCATGGATTTGTTGTTGTGTTGCCGAAGAGGAGGAGGACAAAGATTCCCATTGGAGCTTTCACTCGCTGGAGATTACAAGATTATAGGTACGGGCTATACGCTATTCCCTTCCTCTCATCGTCTCTATCCCTTGGAGGAGGATGAAAATTTATCTGGGTTTAAACACTTTCTCCCCTGGAATTTAAATTTCCTTTCCCCTCGAATACCAGGCTGGCCGACCAACAGGATTATATAGTCCAATGATGGCAGCGCTTTATGCTCGAGAAGACTTGAGGAAGATTGTGGTGGCTAGGGAGAAGGATAGGGAAGGAGAGGACATGATAGGAAGGATGGGATGGAAATTATCTATCGAATTCTATAACCAGGAATAATGCACTCTCAGTGAGTTTATCAGAACATAAAAGATTTCGACTAACGCCCAGCATCTCTCTGTATGGATCATTAGGAGCCTGGAAAGAAGGTGTGTGTATGAGTGTGGAGGAGTAGGATTGGGCTGCAGTAAAGGATGGATCGGACTGAGAAAGTGGGGAAAGTTTAGTGGGATAGAATAAGGGGGAAAGTAAGTATGGATGATGCATGGAGCGTGAAAGTGGTGAAAGTTGATGTCCCGTTTCCCGTTTCCCTTCCATCTTTTCCGTCGCTCTACTACTACTAAAGATGCTGCGCTTCTGGACGAAAGAACTCTTGGCTGAATGGGTTAAAATAACTTTGACTATATACAATTCCAAACTTTTTCCCGCTCCTCAATAGGTTGAAAGTGTGGGAGAAACTTTTGAGATTTTTCTATTCAAACCCCTCTCCTTTCTTCCTTATTCCCTTCTTCTACTTCTATCAAGTGTCATAAACTTATTGAGTACGCGTAGCGTTTCATCTCCAGCCCACGCTCATTCCTCATGCCAAAGTGATTTTAATATAGAAAAATCTTTCTCATTTTACTTTTCGCGTCATTGTCGATTACACGGCGCTTTCCTCCTTAATTTTTAATAAGTTTTCAAATTTATTAGGCAGAAATATCCATGCAAGCTTCGAAGGGTTCGAGGGAATATTTTATTGTTTCTCCTGAAGCCATATACAGCTTTGTGAGGAATCCATTCTAGTTTTTCTTCCTCCCAGATTCTACACCATTGGAATGGAAGGAAGGAAAGATGATGGGCGAGAATCTCGCCGCGAGATGTAGAAAACAAGGCCAACATTTATTAACGTCTGTCTCCTATTCTTATCTTTACCCACTGCCAAGACAGGGATGGAAAGATCTGTTCCACTGGAAGACTGTGATTTAACTTTGTTCGGCTCGCATTACAAAGTAATATGTTTAAAAGTAGTGTGCGTTTGTAATTGGGCAGGGGACTCTGATTAAGATGGATTCTTCCCAGCTTTGTAGTCATAGGAAGTGGATTGAATGGGAATTTAAAGAGTTGAAAGTGATTGCAGGGTCTTGTGGATGGCCGGAAGGAGGCGGGAGAAAGTGGGAACCAAAGGAATGTTTGATTGACTAGAAATGATAGTAAGACGAGCTGAATGTGAATGTCTGTATGAGTCGTCTTTCGTTGTTTGCCATCTACTTAAGCACACTTGGCTTTCACGTGTGGGGAAAGAGCCGGGTCAGGGGAATGGAATCGATTAGCATTTCAATTTCCCTTTCAATTCAAAAGCACGCTTCGCGCTAATTCCCATAAATATCGATCCACGGCCCTCCAACTTTCTCTTCTTTAACCCAAAAAATTATTCCGCCAGCTTCGTGGCTCCCCTATCTGATATCGCCCGCTCTTTCTTCCAGCTTTTTGCCCTCCCGACATTCCTATCCCTACTTTTTCACCGCCTTGGCCTTTATCGCCTTTATACGGCTAAACGGCTACATTGGCATTTTTTTGTGGGAAAGTTGTGAGAAATTTCAATACTTTCACCAAATTTTACTAACCTGTATCTATACTTATCTGGTGCAGGGGCAGGCTGTGCTATGGGCAACTGCATTAACTGTGAACACATGCACAGGAACTCGACAATCTCCAACCTCAGGTTCTCCATTCATCACCGGGAGTTGTGTTGTAGGAAGAATTTGGGTAATAAATTCACTAGTTTCTCTACCGCCGTCGTCAGGGGATCTGTTTCTACCAGAAAACTTTCACCTTGATTTTCTCAGACAGGGAGGTCGGATCGGAGGAGGGAGGGGTAAAAATTCTAATGAAGGGATTTAGTTGCATAATTTCAAAGGAAAGCTTCCATAATTTATGCTCTTCATCTTGCACGCCTTTCCCTTACCTTAGGAGGAAGAGCGAGTAAAGGTCGAGGTTGGAATCAAAGAAGTCTACCCCTGCTTAGCGGATACATTTCTTTGGAAAATTTATTTTCTTGGGTTTTCCTAAACGGGATAGGATGTCCGAAGGTTTGGATAATTTGATGGGAAAAGTAAAACTTCTCTTCCGCTCGAGCAGGAATGACTGGGAGACAGAAAGCGGAGAGAAAGTGAATGCGGGGGAGAATATCAAGGTCGATGGATTCGGAAGTCATTGTGATGAATTGGAGGGGGTGTGAAGGAAGGGGAAGAATAAATTTTATTAAAAGGCTTTTACAGAGTTGCGGCAATTGAAAGCCCTCCAATTGTCCTCGACTATTCCAACGGGACCTTCCCTTCTTCGTTTCCTTGACTGGAGAAAGTATAAGCTAGTAAATATAGGATTTCCTTTCGTTGGTAGTAGTATGTTATTAGGTCAGGAGCGCAGATGCAGAGACGAGAGTGAAGGAGAGGGAGAAAGAAAGTTGTTTTTAGGAAGCAGGAGAAAGAAGGAGGACGCCTGGAAAAGAGCTTGGCTTTGGCTCTTCCCCTTTCCCGTCCCGTCAGCCCTTTTTGAGCCGCTCCATGAAGTTGGTTAGGAGGACAAGAGGGAAATATCCACTTGGGAAGTAAGCCCGCACACGTAAACCGCAAGGCTGGAGGATGGGGAGATTTACTTCTAATTACGGGAGAGAAAGAAGCTTCCCCTGAATCCGATCCTGGAGAGCGGGAAGATAGGGAGGGCATCGAGAAGGATTATATGTTGAGATCGATACCTTGGCATACGTGTTATCATAACGGATTGAATCGGAAGGAAGCTACTGACATTGGGATTTCTTCGTGTTCACTCAATTCTGCAGTAGTTAACCAAGGACGGCACTCCTTCCTTTAACTTTGCTGCCACCAATTCCGATCTCCCCTCTATGCTATCGCCACTACTTGCTACCCGCTCCCGTGCTTGATTCTAGGTGAATCGGATGGAGGAAAATATATCATTCTCAACCATTTTACTCCGCACAGGGAAAGCATGGGAAACATTAGAAGAAAAAGCCGAGCTGGGAAATATATACAGTACTCTCACCGATATTAATCTGTACCTTACTCCGGGCAAAGCATATGATGCCGTCCACATTTTCCCCATTGTTACTTCAAGTCCACAAAATCTCCCACCTCCACATGACGACACATTTACAATCTACCTTATACTCATGGATCTTTTCATCGACCACCGGATTTCATCTGCGTATGACACCGTAACAAGTATTTAATTTAGCATCAAATCGATAATTCTCTCCACACGAAAAGGCCCACGCAATTCCAGGTGACGCTCCTCATTTCTTCATTATTATCCTCTTCTCCCGCCCAGATGATTTCTTCCCAGGATTGTACAAGTAAGGCTAAAGTACTTGGAGCTTAGGGCATTTATTTCTATTCAAGTATATGAATATGACGTGAGCAGATGGGAAGTATAAGTGGGAGGAATTTATACATGAAGAGAAAGAGATTATTATTCTGAATCCACTCACTGAGCAATAGCGGGCATTATTATTTTATTCATCCCTAAATCCAGAGCTTGCTCCAATCATTTTCGCTCGCCCCGCCTACGTATATGTATCATTTACCCGCCGCCTCTCAAGTCAAATAAACAAATGGAAGATAAAAGTTGGCGGTTTTTAGCAAAGGAATCATCATGGGGAATCTCTTTGTTAATTTACCCAACTAATGATAAAAATATATCCTCTGTGTTGGTACGTGTATAACGTTTCTATTTTTGAGCATTTAAGCTCTTCTGCATGCTCTCTGAACTGGAGTTGGAAGAAACCAAGAGGAGAGAGAGGAGGAGTAAATAATTTCCTCTCTTTCCGCACGTTCAAAGGTTAGACAAGCGGACTAATTTTACATTTATCAGCATCCCTTGGAAAGGAAGAGAAAGTATAGAAATGTGCCAGCTGGCCATCATCTACAATGGATGGGAGTCAAAGGAGGTCAAGCAATATTGTCTTCAAGGACAATTCTAGGGTTGTCATTGCCATTGGACTCTGTATGATTGGGCTGCTGGACATGGACAAGCGGTTGGTGGTTAGTGTACTCGAAGGGTACGTACGATGGCTAAACCAGAGATAATGCATGATTCTAGGCTCGGAGAAAGTGGTAAAAGGTAAGATGGGAATTCGAGTAGAGGAGAAGAAGATGGAAGGTTTGTGTGGATTTTCTTGGAGGATGAGAAACTATACAAAGGAGTCTGGGCTGGGGGAAGCCAAAGTATTTCTGAAAGAGAGGGAGGGTGAAAGAAGCTCGAAGGGCAAAGTGAAGGAAGAGGAGAAAAAAGGAAGAATTCCTAAGGAATTCAAGTAGTAGTGAGAGAATGGATCGTTGAAGGGAAGGATTTTAGAGGCAGGGTGCCAAAGATTTGAAAATCAATGAAGAGAGCTACAAAAAAGAATGAAAGGATCCGGCTGGAATATGGAATAAAGACCTAGTTTATGACGAGCAAAGAATAAGAGAGATGCTAAAGGTTAATCCATATAAGGAAACCTTAGGGGAGGTAGAGGTACGGAAAAAAGATTTTCACGAAAGAAAATACACGCGGATGGATGATAATACTGAGTGAGAGAGAAATATGTTGGCACTGGTAGAAGCTATTTAGATGGAAAATGGGGGTATTCGAGAAAGCGGTGAAAGTATAGTAATGTGCAAAGAGGCTGAATAGGACGCGGAATGGCGATTTAAGGCTGCTAAGAGGATTTGGATAATTGAAAGGGAAACAATCGTTACGGAATTTTAGTGGTGATTGCTTGGGATGAGGGCGGTGAGCTATAGCGGTGCAATTTCTAGAATATGGCTGCTGTGGTGAAAGTTTATAAAGTCTACTACAAGGTATTAAGTGCGATCGTGCTTGAAATATTTTTATGTGAGGCAAGAGAAAAATTTTATAATTGCTTTAGCTTTCAGTCCTTGGCTGTTATGGAACTATGATGCCGTGTAGTATTATGTTTTTTGAAGGGGAAGGAAGGGAAGAGACGAGAGGGTAAAAATTAAAGGTTCAAGGTACTACAAGAAGTGCTAACTGGGGCTACGTATTCCAAGAAAATATTACTGAGAAAAAGTGATTGGGTATGTAGGGAGGATACGGGAGAAGAAGTCTTTGGTTTATCGGATGGTGAAAGTAAGTACATTAATAATATGTATATACAGTACAAGGGACCTTGTGGAAGGAGAAGTAGTAATATTAGAGGTAGAGGGTAGAGTTACAGCTAGTGTATAGATACCAATGGATTGGTTACTATCAGAAAATAAAATAATAATAAAGATCACAGAGGAAACGAGGGAACGGAAGATAGACAAATAGAGTAATAGAGAGAGAAAGAGAGAGAGAGAGAGAGAGAGAAATACGGAGAAAAAATAGAGAAATATAAATTGGTAGAGAGAGAGAGAAGTAGAGAGAAGATGTGTATAATAAGAAAGAAACTCACCAGAATTCTTATCTAATTCAGCTAATATCTTGTTATCTTGTTGAATTTTAGCTATTATTCTTTGGATTTCATGATTGGAAGCGATAGGGTCATCAAACTGGAGAGATTTTTGCGAGAGAAATGGTGGCTTGTTGTGCTGCTGATTCAAATCGGTGACGGAAGTGCTTCGCCTCAGACGTTTCCTACCATGTCTCAGAGGGGAAAATGAGGATTTGTGAGTCCGAGGAAGTGAGTGGGACAATACACCTGTTGCGACAAGCGAGGAGGAGGAACACACTGCTGAGAAAGAAGAATCATGCAGCTCAAGCATAGTCGTGTGGTGATGATGCAAAACATTACCCAAAGTCACATATATATTTTATATAAACTTGTATATCAATGTAACGTGTACCCTGTGTCGTAACTTACTTCTTCTCTCTCTTCCCTAACATACGAACGAAAACACTCACGCCAAAAAACATTCACACATTTAACTTCCATAAACTTAACTCCACCAACATCAACATTTATGGTATCTATTGCTCCTCCAAAGCTCAAGCTTATCCCCTCTTCTCTACGCCTGCTTTCACTTTACTTTCTCCTCGTTCCCAAAACTCCTCCTATAGCTTCCTGTGTTACCGCGTTATGTGCTCTCACTTAGAAGAGCGTCGCCCCGTCCCTACTATAGCTACATCTAGCTTGGTTTTCCCCTACAGTACTTGTTCACAAGCTTAACTCTCCTTTTACCCTCTTTACCTTCACAGTTTTGCACTATTTTATATGTACCCTCCTACGCTTTACTTTACTTTTCAAATCAGATACCGCCTGGAGCTCCTGTATCATTCCTCGTCGTCTCATTCTCGGTTGATAATAAACTGGATTTAAATCTTCTCCTCACTCACACACAAACTCTCTCAATTATCATATCCTGTTTACACTGTCAAGGAAAACTTGTGCCAGACCTTCATTCAAACCCTAGTATTTAACTCCGTTCAATTCCTTTGTGAAGGTGAAAGTTTCTTGCTTGCACGTATACATATTACGTCTGCTCTCACTACCGCTGCTGTCCCGCCCGTGTCTTCGCAGACAAGTTTGGCGGATTGATTTTTTACTAGCTTTTTTCCATATCCTTTATTTTCTTTCCTCCATCTCTCTCTTTCTTCTTTCTAGTTGAGAAAGAAGAAAGAGACGGAAGCTGGGAAAGCTCTGGCTGTGGGAGGACGGTAAGTGCAATGTAGTGAAGACAGACGGGACGGAACAGCCCTACGGAAAATGTATAGTTCAAGGAGAATCCAGAGTTGTGGAATGAAAAGAGCTCCCTCCATATACTTTCTCCTCTGCTGCAGTAAAAGTCGAGTCGAACGTGACGAGCTTTCCCTACACTCATAATCTTCTAGTGCTCTCTTCTCTTGACTCAAAAATCGTTTCTACTGACATCCTACACATGTAAGAGTCCGCCCAGGAAGAGATATCATCTTCACAAAATGAGTCTCACATAATGAAAAAGCTAAACCACCTCGTATTCATTACAGCTCCTTTCTTCTCTTCTCTACCCCACTCTCAAGAAATAGTGTAATACTACCGCAACTCTAATAGTTGCTTTCTCCTCTTTTTATTTGTTTACTCCTCTTCTATATTCCAATTCGAACTTATCCTTCCCGTAAGTTTCTTCAGCTTCCATAGATAGACTCAAACTTTCTCTTCATGTTAGAACCTGGCTCTGTTTTGTATTATGAGCTGGTAATACAGGCAGGCCTGCTGCCTGCTTTGTGACATACACTACAGTCTGAATCTGTGTCAACTATTTTACTACACTCTAATCAATACATCCTTTTTCCTTCTCATACCACTCGAAATCTCACAATAAGCATTATGAAATGTAATCACCTCGAAGGAAATCACAGGATGAAAAGACTGAAAAAATGTACATGCGGCGGCTACGCCTCGCCTTGTAACTTTCATCTGAGGAGTGAATCTCATTTTGAATTTAGAGACATTCTTTTTAGGAAAGGACGTCAAATAATCTCTTTGCATCAAGCATTTTAGCTTTATTAGTTATTTTTTAGTCTGAAGTTACACTTTACGTCAAATGGATAATGATTTTACATAAGCCATCTCAAACTATAAAAACTTTGTTAATGAGAGTGAAAGCCCACTTTCTCCTCCGCAACTGAGTTAGATATTAATCGCTCTTTCGATCATTTCTAAATCACCTGACTTGTGAGCTTTTATACTGTGCAAATTTTGAAAGTGTTATTGTATCGGTTAGCGCTTTTCTTGGAAGCTGAGGGAAAGCACTGTCCTTTTATCTGCGGCAGAACAGGGAAACTGCATAAAGTCTGGTCAACTAGTAAGAAGAAGAAGTACGGAAAGTTAATGAGTCTTAGTCTTGTCTGTATCGGAAGTAGCTATAATAAATTAAGATACTCTTCCTGCCATCATTACCCTTGACACTCGTTTTCCTATCTTGCCTTCATCGCACCTATCCTATGCTGCTTTCTCCAGTTTTCATGCCACTATTTTTGGTCTCTTTAATTTCTTTATACTTACTCTGATATTTGAATATTTTGCTTTTACAGACAGTTAGATACAAGTGACATTGTTCCGTGTAAACACATACACCCACACCAAGCACACATTTAAGAGAAGAGATACTGTATTGTATAAGTATAGTAGTATATTTGTAAAGTACGTGTTGTACGAGAAGTATTGTTTAACATGGATGAGCACTACCTCTTGAGAAAGTCCCGGACGAGTGGTAATGAGAATGTCGTTCTTGCTCCAAGATTGCATCCAGAGAAGGAACTACGGGAGTTGACAGTGCCGTCGTGCTCTCTCCACGACTCACTACGGAGTCTACTAATGTCATCGTCAGAGGTTAGTCAATCCACAATTATTCCAAACGCCATATACACTCATTCTATCTCTCTCTCTCACACACACACACATTCGGATGATGTAAACACACTCTGACACTCCTCAAAATAATTTCACAAACAACTAAAGTCCCTCTAACATACATAACTTTTTTCTTGAACTGAATAAATGATTCGAAGGAGCTATAGCCGGGCAGGACTTTCTCCAAGCCTCTGTCTCTCAATGCTTATGCCTAAAGAAGAGAGACAAGGAGGAGAAGAGCCTCTAGCGTTTATAAAAATCAATGCATTGTAACAAGTCTCACAGACGGTATATATAGTGTCAGTGTGTCGGGATCTGTGAAAGCTTTCTATCTTGATGTGTTTCCTCTGCTAAACTCTTTTTCTAACCGAATCCTGCTAGGGATTTGAGCCATGTCAAATATGACTTTCTTTCTCATCTGTCTGTCCCGCTCCTTTCCCTTTTTCCTTCCTCTTGTCGCTATATGTGCTTCTAAAACTACAAGGTGAAAGCCTGGCGGCTAAATTGTTTCTCTCAAGCAGAAGAGCATGCTTGCTATTGCTTACATGACTCCTCCAAACGCAATAAATTCTTCGGAACAGTCCAAGTTCTCTTGCAATTCTCACATTCGTCATTATTTTTGGTGAACGTCATGGATGGAAATGTATCTGTCTCCTTTTTGTAACATGTCTTTGTAATCCATCCGTCTCACCGCTGCCACTACACAATCAGGACTACTATAAACTGTAATACTATCTTTGTCAAAGGGAAAAGGCGGCGGAAAATCTACACCAAGGGAATGAATGAGTTAGTAGATTTGGTGAGCATAATATTCTGCAGTTTTGTTACTTTCCCCCTAACTACCGTTATGCGATGGTGAGGTGAGAGAAAGCAAATACCTGGGCACCTTTCTCTCTGCTTTCTCTACACAAGTTGCGCTCTCATGAGCGAAGCTAGTGTTCCCTTCCTGTAATAGGTCTCTCTGGAGAACCAAATGGAAATTGATGCTTGAGGAACAAACAATATTATAACCCGCCATCTGACCTTTCCATCTCTTTTAAATCTTCGCTCTTTGAAACCATGTATCCTAACGCCTTGGAGAAAGGTCCTTCCGCAAGCGGGATTTATCTATTTCTACACATTCTTTTCCTGGTCTTTTGACCCACATATATCTTTTGGGATTTTTCATTGTGAATCCTGCCGGACGTATTATCTCTGCTAGAATGACAAGGCTTGTATAGTTTGCAAGTTTTAGAAAAAATTTAGAAGAGCAGGATTCAGAAATGTCGTCATTGCTTTTTCAAGTTAAAAGCTGAGAGATGTTTGCCTCTTTGTTAAAATACCCGCTGTAATACCTTGGTGTAAGCCATCTTCTAACTATATTACTCTTTTTTTATGATTATTGTCCTAGGGATGAGTGCTGATTGCTTCTGAACGAATCTGATTTGTGTAATAAATAGAATTGCTCTGTGAGGGAGCAGAGTTCAGCGGGAACTGACAAATGTGTAGCGGAGTGAAATACGGAAGGTATTAATACCATGGATTATATCCTGGTTGTAAACGGGGAAAGACTTGTTCTATGCGTCTATGTGTGTGTGAACCGAATAATGATTGCATGGTAAATTACATGGTTTTATGTGTAAACATCCAGGTTTATTCCTTGGTTGGTATCGAAGGGATTTTGTAAACACATTTTCCCTATAACTTCCTCCAGTAGACCCTTTTTTTACTACCAAAGCAGTTGTCTTGCTGCATGCAACCTTGTTGATGAGCTATTTTATAATTGTATTTCTTGCTCGCGAGTGATCGCTCTCATCCTGTTCCTGAATAAGATAAAAGAGAGGTTGTGGGACAAGAGAAATGTGTTTGTGAGTCGGAGAGGTCTGGTCTAAATGTTGACTGGAATGTGACAAAGGGTGGACTAACCACAAGGCTATTAGAGAGCTGCTATTTAATCCGGAATCTAATAAACAGATGCTTCAAAATTTTCCTACTCTCCAAAACTCAAGGACAGATAGGAGGCGAGCTTGATGCTTGCTCTATGTTGTTTTATACTGCTTGTTTCTAGAGAATATAGCTTTTTCCTAGAAATGTCTTGGAGAGAGGAAATGATATTATGGCAACTACTCTTCTCGGAAATAGGTAGAAGCTAGTTTTGGAGAAAGTGAGGAGTAAATTTCTCACTTGGCTCACCTTGAAATCTTATTGTTTTTCTCTGCTTGTCCCTTGCTCGCTTTCTCTGTGCTTAAAAGTGTATGTATAGGTTTTCTCCGGATGTGGAGGGAGCCATATCGGGGAGGACAATATGCAGAAGGAGGTCTCTCCTTGGTTCCCGATAAGAACGTGGTGAAATTTCTAATGTCTTGTCAGTCGCTCACACACAACTTCATTCTAATATCGTTCTTCTGCATACAACTAATGAGATAAATTTCAGCGTTCAATTATACACCGTCTTCCAGGGCTACGTTCTCTTCTCTGCATAGTGCTAAATACGCGGTAGAATGGTGAGTTACACGGGGAAAGATGAAGGAAAGTTTGATGTTGGCTAGCATGTATTTAATAACAGAGCGTTTGATATCAAGCAAAGGCGGAGGCGGAGGAATAGAAAGCTATCTATCTATCTGTCTATCTAATGGAGAGAGGAAGGGAAAGTCTAATAGAAAGAGGCGGTTATTGCCATCTTTTGGCAAGGAATCTTATGAGGATGACGCATATTTCACGCTATGAATGCATTCTTTTACCCTCACTCCATGCCTAACCTTTTCACTCATTTTCAGATAGTTTTACTGGGAAAAACACACCGTGTATGTATGTATGCAACATAGCTATAACCTCCTGTTGGAAGAATGAATCAAAGGGGGCACGGTTGTATCTCGGAACCCTGAAACTTTCATTCAAGAAGAAAGTCATAGTAAAAGTAAATATTCTAGTCCTACACAACCATCCGTAGGCATAACTTGGGTCGAGATAGAAGTAGACGATGCGTATATATATATTGCAATGTGAAAACTTCAAAACTATCATGATTATGAGGCAGACACTTGGAAAGAAAAAAGGACCGAGTAGGAAAGAACTATCATCCCGAATTTCATATGCTGAATTAAGAGATTATTTTGCGGATTTATAATACCAGGGGCTAGCAAACGTTATCTAAGCTTATGAATGAGGAAGTTTGGGGTGAGATGTTAATTAGATAGTAGTATAATTTAGTAAAAGCGTAATTTACATGTGAGGTGTGCTGGTTATTATTAAATGCTAACTAACTAGAAGTTATTAAAGTTTTAAGAGGATAGACGACACGGGTGTTCCACTGTGCTCGCCGTGTGAGTGCAAGTGACAATGATGAAAATTATAATGTGAATCAAAAGTATATCTATTTTCAAGACTCTACAGTGTCCAATGACAGACAAATGCTGTTGATGTAAAGAGAGATAAAAGGATGTCATAATAAATGGTAATTATAAAGTAATGATATTATCCGCAGTAAATCAAAGTAAAATGCTAGGTTTATAGAGCGAACAATAATGAGAAAAAGGCTGAGTGTAATTGAATCAATACTATGAGATGATATTAAATTTATCTGAAGATATTAAGTAAAATCTAAAATTCCCATCATCATCATCAAGTCAACTGTCATACAGCTCTGGCTACAGCAGAGAATCAGACAGACAATAGTGTGAGCGAGAGAGAAAACTAATTAGCTTTCAGACTCACCTGGAGTTGAGCAAAGCGGAGAGTCTGGAGGAGAATGACCCAAGGAAGAGTGACGAGAAGATGAGGCACGGACAGATTGCTGCGATCGCTTAAGGGCTGTCAATTCTATCATCAACTCTTCATGACGAACATTTTGCAGCTCCGTCTTCTTTTCCAACTCGCGGATTTTCGACTGGAATTAGTGGAACAGAAAAATTAGCGCTTATTCAAATTCAACTTTTACCAATCTTTCGCGGATAATTTGGAATTATGCAAGGAAGCATGTGATGCCTGAGATGTTGACGAAGGGAAAGAGCTTAGGAACGTGCTGGAGATGCTCAAGTTGTAAGCAGCTGCTTAATGTTTAAGGGTCGGAAAGAAAAATGGTACGATACAACAAGAACTCATCCTTTTAAAAGTAAGAGAAATTGTAAAGTTGGTTTTCAGGGTAAAAGTTGAAAGAGAAAAGAGCGGAATTAAACAAGAAATTGTGTAGAAACTTTGTCCCATTGCAGAGTTTGTTGGGAGAGGGAAAGTAAGCCTTGAATTTAGCGGGTAGAGAGAGAGAGAAGAGAAATAGCTGAAAACGTAAATGACTCCTTTTACAACCTCTCTCCCTCCGGAACACGCATTTTCTCTCTTAACTTAATGAATTAATGAACGTTTGATGACCTCGTTCCCTAAATTAAAAAATTTGTTTGTGCATAAAACATCCCTTGTATATCTTCATTCAGTCTTCTCAAACTACAAGCAAGGTCCACTCAAACCAATCCTTATACTATCCGATTTTATTCAATTTACAAGTGAGGAAGGTGGAAACTAATCAACTCATACTTTGCCGAATCCTCAAGAAACTGTCTCAAGTTTTGACCTAGAGAAAAAATAGCACGCTTTGTAGTGCTCTGCAGATGTTTGCGAATAAACCCACTGGCCTCATAATTTAATTTTGGGCATGCTCAGTAGGTGCCGTTGCCAGAAAAAAACTAAGAACTAGACTTTTGTATTACCTATCCTGCCTTTTCACTTTCATCCGTAATTTTTACGCAATTTTTGCTTCTTTTAGAAAGATAAGAGTTTAAGTTGCTTGCACGCTGTGTCTTTGTCTACTAGCTGCTAGAATTTCCTTTGTTTCTGCTATGATTTTCTTCATCATTGACACAAGTAATTAAAGGCAGTTGGAGGTGTAGCGATTAATCCTCTTTTGTAAATCGCTGTCAGATAAGAAGGAAACTTAGATTTAAATTAATCAAAGAATTCACATTACCTGCAATGTTTCGATTGTATCCACAGATTTTTTCTTATCGCTCTCATTGAGCCGAGCAAGACGGCTGACCTCATCTTTCTTGTCTCGTAAGTGAGCCAAAGCTTCGGCATGCTGTCTCTCTAGTTCTTTCCTTTGTTCTGACGCTTCACGTAATTGCTGCGAGTTCATAAGATGAGTCAATTGCTTTTCAAAACTTGATTACTTTTCAGTATGTTCTCTTAAAACTATGGATTTGGGACTCTCCTGGATAAAGTCTCCGTTTTGTTTTACTTTTATGGTCACTTCAATTAAGTAATGGGCTTGAATAAATAAAGATGAAGGAACAACAGTAGGACGATGCAAAGGAGGATTGATAGAACATTTTTGAAGTAACTATTCACTTTCACAACGATCGGGATGCACACAACGGACAAGACGAGGAAGAAGCACAAGTTTTGATTCTAATTACGCTTGGAGACATAAAAGCTTGACTTTACAATTCGGTCACAATTTTACATGCGGAGTCTCAAAGCATCTTTCTTTTGCAAACCAAGAGGCCACATCAATAGTTTTAAAGTCAAGTTTACAAAGAGAGTAACAACACACAGTGATGAACTCAATAGGGATTGCACTATAAGTACTACAGCATTTGTAACTCATTAACTGCGAATTACATGCGCCGCGGTTCATGGGCAACTTTCAGCCCAAAGTTCCAGGAAGGAACGCTACATTTTAACTTTTAACTAGCTTTATGAGCACTATCAGATTTTCGGACAAAGTAGCAGATTTTTAACGAAAAAACGGTTTTTGTAACTACAAAGAAGCTGACAGAATTACAAAACATTTACACACTTGGCAAGCAACCATAATTAGAGAAGATGACATATATAACTATCTACTTATATACACAATGTATTTGTAATTTAAGTTTTTTTATCAAGTTTGATGAGCAAAGCAACGTTTTTTAATATATATAACGTACAACTACTGTGAAAATAATAGGAGGGACGGAAGCTTTTGTAATGACTTAATTACTGAGCCAAGTCTACGACAAACATTCAAGTGGTTACAGATTACAATTAAAACTAACCCATTTACTAGGTAGGAGGGGAGGGGTTTTTCTTGGGATCGTTTGTAGAAGACCATTGGAGAGAAAGTTCTGACGCACTGGATGGAGCATGCTTTTAAAGGTTTGGGGATGACGTAAAGTAATTTAAGCCATTATATGACTCTAACTTTGGGGGGAAATTGATGAGTTTGTCATCTTAAATGATGTTAGCATCTTTAGGTAATGACTGGAGGATTGTATTATTTTCAAAAGAGGGGCAGGGTAGATGTTACGGAGTTTGGGGTTGTGGTCGAGGGTGGGGTTGTTGGTTTACATCTTACCTTTAGAATTGACTCCAGATTGGAAAGCTTACTGGAGTCCGCCCAGCGCCAAGCCCTTTAAAAATCTCAGTCCAGAGTTAAATCACAAGAAATGTTGACACATTGTTGAAAGTGTGAGGTGGTTAGTAACGAGTTGGAAGAGTACGAATTGTACGAACTCTTCCTAATTCCGATTCTCCTTATTCTTTCACTATGCTCCATCCACAATTTTTTTTATCGCTAGAATAGTAATGGTATAGAGAAAATTTGATAGCAACTAGTACACGAGGAGCAAGAGAAGATGATTACAGGAGTTGCAGATGGATGAAGGAATATGTAAGGAAGGAAATGATTTTTTTTAAAAATCCTGGTTGAACCATCCAGGCTGATGACACAGACACACTATTTGTATTTAGTATTCACTTAGAGAACTTCAATTCCGTTTGATATTTTATTCCATAGCTCGATAATATCCCAGGCGTCGTCGTCGCTTTACTTAGTTTCCAACCAAGTTACAAAAGTATTTGCGTGTATTTTAGGTGTGAGGAGGAGCACTAGCGTTTCCTTTGGATGTTCTTTATTCTTGGTTGGAAAGAGTATTTTAATAACTTGAGACGTAAATGTGTATATCTATATTATATTTGAGATTCAAGGAAGATGATGAAGTTGTAGGAGGGCGAGAAGTGAATTCGGGACAGCGTGAGGGACAGTGTTTGCTTGATGAAGATGTAATAATTATAATTTTTGGAGGATGAGTTATGATGCCGTGCTAGTATGTTGAGGATGGTTGGGTGGACTCCCTTGGATGGAGGGTTGAGCTGGAAGGTTGGAAATGTATAGAGCGGAGGATAATAAGAGAAAGTCCAGGCTCGTCCTTAAATTTTACCCGTGTACGAGGATATATATGGTGGTGGGAATTTAGTTGAATTGAAATATCGAGGGGAGTACACTCGAGGAGGATCAAGGAATTGGTTGTGCTCCGCTTAAGAAACGATGGCTGACTTTTTTCTTAAAGGTGTTCCACGTTCCTCCTCAATTCCCACTTCTCCCACTTTCCCCTCTTTCTCTTGTCCACTCGCGCCCCTTTCCTTCCTCAAATCCGAATCCGCTCTTTCTCTCTCTCCCTCCGTCTAGTCTCCCTTCTTTGCTACTTTCTCTCTCGTTCTCCTTCCCTTTGGTCACACTACACTCCCTCTGGAGTTTTCTCTTCCTTAGTTTTCTTATTATTATTGTTTAAACTGTTTGAGCTAACAGAGGGATATTCACAATTTTAGAAAATACAAACAGTTTTTCCTACAACAATTGTAGAGAGAGTTGGAGAAGCAGTGGCAACAATGTCCCTAGGAATGGTTTTGGTGAAAAGGATAGTCATCATCCCCATTGCTTGGGTAAAGTCTACGCAGGCTAAAGGAATCGATAGGAACGGGAAAGATGCAGTAGGGAATTTCGGTCACGAGGTCTCCTTTTGAGCATGGTAGAAAGCATGGAGAAAGCCCACCCGCTCCATATAATCAATAATACTCTCTCTCAACCAGTCTGCTTTCTCACATGCCTCACGCTTGCTACCTCCTCGCCTCTCTCTCAGGAACAGCATTGCTCCGCTCCTTCTCCTTCTGCACCTTCAGTAATGCTCATATATTTCAGCGGAGAAAGCAAGCCAAAGGACCAACTTTCTCCACACATTCGCATTCTTCTCCCGGTACGTGGCCCACTATCGTATACACAAAAACCTTTGTGCACCTCCACCCACCGCATTGCCCGCCAACTAGAAATACCTCTTCCGGGCGTCTATATCTATCTACTCTAGCTAGTTGTAAAGAAGTGGTAGAGAGAGAATAGTGGGGAGTAATGAAAGGTGGGAGTACGGGGAGAGGAGCTTAGCCAAACCGTCCAAGCCTTCCTTGCGTCCCCGTTTTCGCAGGCAAGGAGTGATTTCTCCCCTCATTCCTTTTTCTCTTTCCTTGTCTTACGCATACTCATTTTCTTCGTTCTTCCTCACTCGTCTCCTCCACCTTGTATTTCTCCCTCTCTTTTCTCAAATCCTCTTCTTTCTTTCTCTCTAGCTTTCTCCCGAGCTTTCTCTCATCATCACTGCTTTAGTTGAGACTCGATATCAAAGCTCTCTCTCCTAGGAAAACCCGCAGCACCTATCCGGCATTCCAGATGGGCACTCTACAAACTTTCTCGCTATGCCGAGAGAAAGCGTTAATGCAGAACAGGGGGTATACAAGTCGACTCCCTCCCGAGTTTACAGCCTGTACTCAAGTGTTATTTTAGAGGTGGTGGGCAAGAGACTGCAAGTCCTATTCTATGCAACTCCCACTGTCTACATCTATAAGACAGGCATGTTCGTTAAGCTGTTACCTATTCCAGATTATGGGCTATATAATCCTGATTCTTCTAACAGCCCAACTTACTTCCTAGGATTTTCTCGTCTCCTACTCAGGAATAGACGGATCGTGGAATGGGAGAAAGAGCTGATGAAACCTAGAGCTACCTAGAAAGAAAGCATCTGAGGACCCAGGATTTCTCTTTTCTCCAGAAGGAGCTCAGCTTATAGTATCTCTTGATTCGAAACGGCAAGAAAGAAAGCTTAGAGTGAGGGATGGAGTGGTAAGGCTCTGATGGCCATAGTCGTTTAAGAAGAGGTCAAAGGGAGGGTAAGCAGTAATAGAGATTTTAAATGTTCCTTTAATCGTGCATAAGCGCTCAGTTTGACACAAACTTTCTCCTGTACTCAAAGCATAAGCTTTGGCGATGCATTCCTGCGCTAATAAGGTGATACATAAAAGGAAAAAGAATTGAGCGAGATCCTGTTCAAGAATAGTCAAAACTGTTGGAGGAAACTGGGAATAATTATAGGACATTCATCTGTAAAGCTATGAGAGCATTTTAGAGGAGACTGAAAAATATTTTAGGCCAAGGTAAGGAGGAGAAAGCGGTATTTAAGAGCAATGAACATGTTGCTCAGGATATTTTTTTCTTTTCTCCGTATCTCTCATAACTTTTTTCTCTTCATTCTTTGTATACTCTTTTCTTCATTTCTTTCTTCCTTACTTACTGCTTTCTTTGGAGGAGAATGAAATTATTTGGCAAATTATTGATGGAATTCTTGTCAATCCATTCCATGTTTCATATATATTCCATTCCTTTGGAAGGTTCAATCCATTCTCTTCCTACCTCCCAGATACCAGCCCGCCCACCTCCCGGCTCCTGTCTACAACCAGACTACTTACTTGTTACAACCACGTCCGGGGCCATCAGACTTTGCTTTCCCTCCCTACCGTCGTCTCTCTTTCACTTTCCCCGCCCCACACTTATAGTTCGTCCGCCGGGAGAAAGGAATAGGGACGGAAACCAAGGCTGCGTCATTCACCCTTCAAGAACGAGTGTCTCTTTCTCCCTTATTCTTTTTCTTCTTTCTTTCTTCCTTTCTCTCCCATCCCATTCCGTACTTTCTCCTGGAAGAGATTTGGGAACGAAATGAGATTTCACCCGCACCGCCCAATCTCCACTATTATTTCTCCCGACTCTTGTTCCCAGGAAAGGAAACAGGAGAGAGGAGGGCGGATGGCTAAGGAGGAGGACAAATCTCACTTTGTCAAAGATGACGACAATCTACGTGTGTATATAAATTTTCTACACTTTCACCAACCGTGCACGGCATCACATACCAAGGAGAAAGTTCCTTTTTTACAATTTTTACATCCTCCTTTCTATTCCTCTCCTTTCTCATCTCCTATCATTTCCTCCACATTAGAAACCTCTCTTTGTCCTTAATCTCCCAATCTTCTTCGTGTCCACATCCTCCAAGCCCATACATGTACACGAGTTTTAAAAGGGAAAGGAACGTGTTCAAGGAGCTTGGGAAATATATATCTAATATCTACACATTCCTTCATGCCTCAACCCTCCCGCCCGTAGCCGCTACCACCAAATCTTCTTTCTCCAGCCAACCAACCACTACCCTCCTCTTCTACTGCCCTACTTTTAATCCTATGACCCTTTATTGCTCGTCTTAGAGATTTAGGAGCCGGAGACTGAGTAATGACTGTAATTGCTTTACAACCTCCTGGGCTTACATGAGTATCAAAAGCTTCCACGTCCAACCCATCCACAGACCGAAAGACAAGACCAGGTCGGGACAATGGCAAGAGACAAAAGGAGAGTGAATGAGTGAAATCAATTCTGAATTTTACTTAATTCCTTCCTCGCTCCGACCTTGATCCTTTCTTCTAAGAAACCCTCTCAGCCCTCTCTCACTCTTACCAAAGGCGCCGCAAATTCTTTCTTATTTTCTCCTCAAACCCCTTCATGTGGAGTCTTTATAGTTTACACGCTAATCATATTTCCGGACTTTTAACGCCCCGAAAACATGGGAGCGTTGCAAAAGGAAGTAGCCATCATCTGGATTGGTCAAGTTGAGAGAAAGCAAAAACGAGGGGGCATGCCACTTTAGCTTGGCATCTCCTATTTTTACCCAGGCCGACGGACTTTTATGTACGTATGTCAACCTTACAACTGTGAGGGAGTGTAGAAGGTGTGGGTGAATGAAAGGCGCATCAATAATTAATTCAAGGTAAGGAACAAGATCCATTTGTGCAGAGGAGAGGGATATATAGGTTCCTGGTCAAGTCAAAATGAAAGCTCTCAAGACTCAACTTGAGCTCTTTCCGAAGTAGGTGTATTCTTGTATGCAAGATGAGAGCAAGGATCACAAGTCCAAAGTCAGACAGGATGAGAGCTCTGTGTACAGCGCTTTTTCAAAGTAAATACTTGATTTCACCCATCTGTGTCCCATGGGTGGGTAATAGGAGGCTGGGAGAAAGTGAAATAAACTCGTTCTAGCTTTGGCTCCATCATGAAACATTGAAGTAGTGGATTAAAAATTCATATTCCTTCTCTTTCCCTTCCAGCTCGTAAAAACAAGCTTTATAACGATTAACTCCCTTCTAGAAGCTCACATAAAAATTTGAATAGCAGTCATCTGGGACTGTTATCCTTCTTACCTAAACCTAGCAGTTATCATCTCTCTCCATTACTCAAATCAAGCACAGTCAATATGCATCTCTCCCGGTTCTCATCCTCTTTTCTCCTATTCATATTCGCTCCGACAGCTCAAAGTTTCCTGGGACTCGGAACAAAGGGAGAGAAATGAAAGAAAGGAAGAAAATCTTATTCTCTGTGTATTTAGTTAAAATAATCTTACGCGCCTCAGTCCTCAGTACAGTCCCCGCATTATTTTAATAACCATCCTTTTTGGTAACGACAACGACGAGAAAGAATGAAGGGTATGACTCGTCATGCACTCACCCAAACACGTAATAAACAAACGCCTTCTTTTCACCCGCCGACTTTCTCCAGCCGTATATGATGCACTACATACAAACAGCAAATCTTTTCTTTCTTACCGAGTGCACAGTACGCGAAAGCATTTACTCGACTTGTGTAGAAGAAAGTATAGTAATATGAGAGTAATGCAAGTAAAAGGAGTAAAATCAGAAAAAAGAAACTGTAGCACTATACTACATTAAGCTCTCCACACCGCTCCGCCGTATAATCAGCATCTTTCAAACCAGCTAATCAATTGATAGAGACTTTCGCTTGCGTGAACTCTAGCATGCGACATTTCAATTAACCAAACTTGAGTACGAGACAATCAAATCCGGAAACTGCTCCCATTCTCCTAGCCGTAAGGAAGGTGGAGAAAGCATGTAGCACACATCCATAAACTTTCATCCCCTTTAACACATTAAATCTTTCATTTTCCCCTCCTTTGTTTCTCTTAGTAGTAAAATTATAAGGAATTATTTCTATTACTCCTCCTCCTGGTAAGCTACGCTAAGTCCTCTAGTTGTAGCTCTCCATCCAACTCGTACATCTCCATCATAGCCTGTATGCTAATCTGCTAATAAATCTTTTATCAAATCTTTCTGGCTGTGAGCATCATCCTCCTTACTTTCTCCTTAGTTCCTCCAGACTGACCTTGATAACAAATACAAGATCTGCCTATTTCCTTATATTCAATATTCAATGCATATAGCTAATACAGTTATAGCTGATTCAACACGACATCCCTATCCCTATACGTAGCATCAATGCATTAATAGCCGAGGGTAGTACCATCAGAAAATTCTGATATCACACATGCCCAGCCGGATTTATGTCGAGGCACTATTTTTATGTTGTTTAGTTGTTTCGCAAACGTAATGTTAACTTTACAAAGTGAGCTATTTCACGCTAGGTTAAAAGATTACTATAATTTAATGTCTGTACTGGTTTATGATTTTGTGCATTTATGCTATTGAAAATAACGGCAAAAAATATCAAAATTATTTTGGAATTCCCTTTTTTTTAAAAGTGAATCGTATTAATTTTAGCATAATAATGCATAATGAAGATTAAAATACAGCTAACCACCACCAAATTACTCTTGATATTCTTCACCACGCCCGTTAATAGCGAGTGGCAATGTTTAAGGGATGAAATAATTTTTCTCAGCTTGTTCAATTATAAAAAAGGTAAAACATCCTAGAAGCTATTTGCTGCGTAAAAGTTAGTTCAGCAGAGAACTTATAAATATTTTCCTTGGTACGAATACTGCTAAAAAATGGTTACAAATAGGCAACTAATTGATTCATTAAATGGTTAGGAGTGACTGGTGGAGTGGATGGGCGGTTGGATTTTTCGGACAAATAAGATTTTTGGCTGTTTTTAAAAATCGACCTGCTTCAACCCTTTCCTCCCTCCGCTCTAGAATCATATGATCCTAGTCTTCTTAATCTAAAACACTGGAATTTGAGTAACCTATATTAAGACAATTTCTTGGGTGAGCGAGGTTGATTTCAGAAGGAGCTACGCATGAAATTACGGAACCACTTCACGGAATACATCAGCATAACATGAATAGCGTACTTAAACATTAACCAAGTAGGCCTCCTGTTGTGCTCGTAATTTTGCGTAATATTTGTGTATTTTTCCATATAATGTAAGTCCAGCAAGAAGTTATACGTACCTCATTGGAATTTTCCTCTTTTAATAAGTCATACTTTGTAATTCATTAACAATAAGACGCGATGAGATTGGAGGAGGAAAACGTTTTAATTTTTTATTATTGACCTGGATGTCAAGTTAAGCATTTGGAGGAATCCGCTTTCACAAGTAGTTCATAAGCCGGAAGTATGAAATAAATAAAACCGGGTGGAAAGCAGGAGGTTGAGTTGTTGAAACGTAGGGTCAATAACGCTAAATTGGGGGATAAAGAAAACGTTAGTAACTCAAGGACGCTTGAGGTGTGGCGTAGAGAAGCGTAGAGGTAAAGGGAGAAACTATAGGTGAAAGAAAGAACGGGAGGGAATATGGAAGAGCGGTGCATAGGTGGCTCTGGCCTTCCTACTTGTCTTCAGGCTATGTATTTTAACAGAGAGAGCCAACGACACTTGGATATTACCAAGTGTTACAAGGCAACATGTAATGGGAGGACTAGGACTGCTGACTGACTGAAACATACACGCACAGTTAATGTAGCGAAAGGCTACGACAGAAGATCAAGTACTCTTCTTCTTCTGTATTTGTTCCGTCCGTGTAGCTAATACGAGGATATTCTCTGTAGAAAGCTAAACGGGACGAGTGAAAAATTTTACATGGGATCCTGCGGTGGGAACTGAAAGTTTGTCTCTGTATGTGTTTCTTCTTCTCATATCTTCTTTTCTATACATTACATTGCTTCAATAAAAAGATTTGGTGCATTTAAAAAGTGCTACAAGTAAAAAAGTATTTGCAGTTAATGTTATAGAATAAGCCTGACTGACTTGACTTGTATCCGCTACTTACTTGGATTATTGTGTACACTGTGTGTTTGTGTGAACTGAAGACGGACTTGTGAGAATTTTCTTCTGTCTTTAGTGTTTTAGCAGCTCTGCATAATAATAATAATAAAAGTCCTGTTCGGAATAGAAGACGTAGTGTGTGTGTACAGAAGCATACGGGGATTGCAGACTTTTGGCCAGAGGAAAAAGAAAGGAGACAGTGAACTGGGATTCGGATTTTATTGAGACGGGCCGACAACGGGTATACAACTGAAGGAGACATGGAAATATACGGAAGGTGATGATCATATGAGAATTATTCTTCATGTCTCTGTCTCCTTGATTTCCATCTTCTCTCAACATTAAAAACTTCTCTGCTTGCTTTTTAATTGAAAAAGATGTGTTTATACATTTATCTCCGTTTTGTTTCTCCAGGGTTTTTACACTTCTGTGATCTCCGATTGAAGGAGTATTCTCAACTGTTGATCCATGAACTTCCTCGCTAATTAATTACTTGGGGCCTCGTTTTACGATTGTGTTTAAGAGGTTGTGCATGGAATTAAAACACTCTGTTACTGAAAAAAGACCAGGATTTTATGCTCATTAGCGCTTGCATATATCTCAAGTGCAAAGTGATTTTAGTTTAATTGAAGTGAAACCGGAGCAGAAGGATATCCGATTCTCGGTCTCGAATCGAGAAGGATTTTGCATTTTTCACGCGGATATCCTAGAAACTTTTGGGTTTCCGGTGTGTGTCTGTGTCCATTGAAGCTATTTTAGATCCTTGGTTGAACACCTTTGATCTCGTGGAGGACCATAGAATGTAAGACTTTTCCCGAACCAAACTTCCTATGTATTTCAATGGATGTTATCAATGTTTTAATTGTATCCTGGCTTTTAACCAGAGGGACATATATGAGAGCTAATAGGGAAGAAGTGAAGGAATAATAAAAGCAAGTGAGTATTTTATTAGTTGTCGCTTCTATCAAGTTGAGGGAGACGAGACGGCAGTTGAGAGACTATAGCTCCGGGATTGATAGCGTACTAGTTGTGGTTGGTTTTATAGGTTGAAAGAGGAAAATCGTACTGGAGGCAAGTACTGGCTGTCTTGTATTAGAGCTATTAACCTTTTCCTTACCCTTGATTCAATTATCCAACTGACATCTTGTCTGGAATATTTCAGAATGACGTTACCACCAAATATATCCTAAATACAAAACTCTTACTGCCAGCAGATGTGTATTCAAGTGTGTCTTAAGAATTGGAAAGAGGATTGGGAATGGGAATAACTTTTGACTTAAGGAAGATTATTAGAAGAAGAAGAACGGAACGTTAATTGAAAATTGATTTTTTAAATTAGCCTCATTGTTTAACCTACTGATAAGAGAGGTTAGTGGGGCTTGGTTAAAATGCAAACAAGTCATTAGTGGTTAACTAGAAATTTAATGTGGGGATGAAGCAATGTTATTCTCCTCCGCGCATGTAAATATATACATAGCTCTAGTCGGGGTAGTGTAGTTGTTTAGCTGAGTAGGTGTTTAAATGTTGAGGAACAACAGGAGTTAGCAAAAATTGAGCGAGAGTATTTCAAGCATGTTGTTTCAATTTTGCATGTCAAGGTTACAATAGAATTCACCGATGTCAAGGCTAAACAGGGATTGTGCGATGGAATTGTGGTGTATTTTGCATATGTATGTCGACTAATGAACATTGATTATTTTTCTTGTTGCAGGGAAGCGATTGGTGTCGTTTGCGAAGATATTGCGTGAGCAAGTTATACGTGGATGACGATTATCAAGATGATTGTGTCAACGAATTATGCGGAATGCGAATTTTCAACTGCTGAAAAGTGCTCTCAATTCTCAGTATCATCTTGTGCCTTTTACTTTGCTAATCTCAACTCACTGTGTTCTTGTGCTCTGCATCCTCCAGTCTTATTCAATCTCAAACCTTCGGATACGAAACGAGACGAAAATAGTATTTCCTATGCAAGGGATTTGGATTTGTCAGAAGCTTACATGCAGTAGTGGATTTGTATTTTGTTGTTATTGTGTACATAAACTATTGCTAAGTCTGTCAGTAACTACTGAGTCGAGGTGTATTAAGTAAACAGGATGGCAGCGAGAGCGATTCTCACGTGTCGCCCAAATTCCCATCCTTTCCAGGTACGTTGGATTTGTTCTGAGGGTCATCGTTAAAGTTATAAATATAGAAGAGTTTCTGATCTTAATTTGATAACTGTTGACCTTCTGTGTTTTATTATTTCCAGGATCGATCCGTTAGTTTAGATCAGCCCGTTAAAATAGGTCGAGCTGTTGCTAGAGCTAAACCCACTGCCTCAAATGCAATCTTTGATTGCAAAGTCTTGTCTCGAAACCATGCTCTGCTATGGTACGAGACTGGAAAGGTAATGCAGTTGCTTATCCTAACAAGCATCTTTTATCCGGGTCATTGCAACGTTAATGTGTCGTTCTATTCATCCTTTACAGTTCTACCTCCAGGATACTAAAAGTAGCAATGGAACTTTTGTGAATAACCAAAGGCTTAGCAAAAGCTCGGAAGAATCTTTACCAAGGGAGGTATGCTCAGGTGATATAGTCCAGTTCGGTGTAGACGTGATGGAGCTGAACAAGAAAGGTAAGGATGCCAATAAAGTTATTAATTCACGGATTCTGAGGCTTAATCGGTACTTGAGTTTCATGCCCCATGTCTAAATTATAAAGAGGATTTTCCCCGCTTATTTAGTTACGCATGGCTGCATTGTCGCTACTCTACAGTTGTTTTTACCTGACGGAAAAGAAGCTAAGGCTAGGTAATTAAATTTAATGAAAGGCGAGCCATACGGAAAAGTTGTTAAGTTCAAAGCTTTTAATCATATCTTTGCTCTTTTCAGTTCATCTACAATACTACCTGAAAAAATACCAACTACATCAGTCCAGGAAATATATCAACTAAATCAATACATAAAAGTATGATTGTTAGATTAGTCTTCTAAAAAGTTCACGTTTCCACGATGTATTTAAGTCTCTTATCTGTAAATATCGTTTCTCTTTTTTAGGAGGCGATGCAGCGGGAGCAATTAATTGAAACTAAACTTGCAACTATAAACTCTTTAATGGCATCTACAAAAGATGCCGTAGAATCTAATTGGAAAGTTTTGATAGAAGAAGATCGACTGCTAACCAGGGTAGATATACTAGAGCGGCAGCTACAGGCCTCACATAAGGTACACAATATATTATTAGCAGTTGATGTGCTCCTTGTAGAAAGGCATTATATAACTATCTGATTTTTTACTGAATTTATAGACAATGACTGATGACAAGCTTCGAGAAGAAGTTTTACAGCTACAACAAGACAAAGAGAAATATCAAACAATTGCTAAAGAAGCGATCAGAAAATGTAATTTTGAGCGTGCTGAAGCTCTAAGGAATCTTCATGATGTGCAACGGTATTGGAAATAATGTTTAATTATTCTTCCAGAAATGGTGCACGTATTTTGGCTTTTTATTTAATCGAGTAAATTCACCTTTGTCCTTAGAAACATGAACAATACGGAAACAGAGAAAACGTTGTTGAAAGAAATGATCGAACGTAACTGTCAAGAGCTAAAAGACATGGCTGAGAAATTCGAAGAAAGCGAGAATAAATCCAAAGAATTGACCGAGGAAATAAATCAGTCCGCCTCCAAGTACAAAGAAGAGTTAGAACTATTAAATTCGAAAATAAAAGAAAACGAGACCTTACTTGAAGACAAACAACAGTTAATAGAATCTTTAATGACTAAGCTGGAGTCCGAAAACGCAAAGGTAGGAGTAATGCAAACAAATATTTCGATTTATAAAATAGAAGCAGTGTGTTTAATTTTCAATATTGTCTAGAAGGTATCTCACAACCAGGATCTTGTGAAAGAGAACCAGGAGAGTACCATTCGAGATTTAATTAGCGACCCGGATTCCTTAAGTAAAGGAGGTAAGAGAATTTCATTCATTGTTTTTAGTTAACTTAAGTACGTCTTCGAATCAGTTACGGCAGATAAGAGAAATAATAATATGTTTTCATGTTTTTGTAGATGTGGAATATCCGGATGGAAACATGAATGTACACTGGGAAAACAGTGGAGAGATTGAATCACTTAAGAGTCAAATTAAGTCGGTCGAAGCTGAACGGAAAGAAATCTTAAACAAACTAAGTCATTTATTTAGTAAGTATATTTCACGATGTTGTCTAATAACTTACTTGCATATTGATATTGAAATTTGTTACAACTTTATTTGATTTTGTAGATCTCATTGAAGATTTGAAGGCTGTGTCGAACAAAGTACAGGCCTCAGAATTCATTCAAGAACTGATACAGAAGTTAGACGTTGAAATCAGGCAGATAAGAAATTTTTCCCAATGCGAAGAACCTCTGCGTAATAATTCTTACAATATCACAAATGAAGCCAAGGTCAGTTAGAATTTATTGCTATACCTGCTGCTTCTGCTATATTTAAATTTAATAATAATAAGAAGAAAATTAATACGTGTATTTGTTCCTAAACTAGGGTGAGCCAGATGAACAAAAGTTGGACAACAATGTGGACCATAGAACCGTTGATGGAATTCAGAACTTCGAAAGTAATATGACATTAATAATTATTTGACTACGTTAATGCTTGTTACTTTGTTGTGAATTTGGTTTCGAGATACGAAAGATGAAGTAGCATGCTCCGCTTGGAAATGGATTTTGTTTGGGTTTATATGATTTACATTATTATAGGCACCTGGGTGATTAGTTTTAATCTCTGTAAGATCATAATGTTGAGAGGTTTGATTTGAATTTTTACAGAGTGTTTAGCTTATTTGTTGCATGTGTCGACTTTCATTATATTTGTAACTGTTTCACTCTCAGTGTGTCTAATCCTTGGAATCAGCTATGGTTCTGTTTTCGTAGCTTTCTCATGGTTATCTGTCATGGGATAAGTTGCTACTTTTGTTCCGCCTAGCACACGATTTCAAAATACGGCAGAATATTAATTAATTTGATTTTTTACAGAGCTACTAGAAGAGTCTCGCCAAATGAATAAGAACTTGCAATCTGATAGTGTCATAGTAAAACAAGAAAACAAGCTTTTGCAAGAAAAGATTGAAGAATCCGCTTCCCAGATAAAGGTAGACGATTTTCTATTTCGAAGTGAATTGTGATGCTTTATTTTGCAATCAAGCTAACGATTTCATATTTTCGTAGACATACCAAGTCCAAATTAGCGGTTTGGTTGACGCCAATGAAGAGCTGAAATCTAGAATTGAGTGCTTGGAAGGGCAGATGGATTCTTCGAAGAAGGGCGCGCACGAAGCTCATATTACTCTCGAAAACCTGAAGAAAACTGCAGTTTTTAGTGATAGTCAAATTTTAAAGCTGAAAGGTATGGGTATGATAATTAATCAGAACCATGCAGCGCTATCATCAATAGTATCAACAAATGGAACTTGGTGCAAATTTTTTTTGCAGATGAAATTTCATCACTGGAAGCAGTGGTGAAACAGCGTGATGAAAAAATTAGCAAATTAATGGTCCAGATCGGCGATCTCAATCGAAAAAATAATGGTCCCGTTTTAGAAGTCGCATGCCAAACCTTGCAATCCCTGTCTGATTCCGATGTTGAGAAAAGGTACCCTTTAGTTTTGGCCTTCATTTAAACCTCCTTTAAATTATTTAAATGAATGCTAACGAAGTAATGACTTGTGAAATATAACAGCTCGCGGATATCAAATACTACTGTTGTTAAGTCCGAAGATGCCAGCTCTAAGATACGTGATGAAGCTTCATTTAAACGTGAACAGGTATGTATCGGGATATATTGCTGTCATGTAGGCAGTTTTCCAGTTCGAACACATCCAGTGAGCCGTAATATTCCTTATTACTTGCAGTTGATGAGGCTCGAAGAGGAATTGGCCAGCTACAAGTCCAGCTACAATGAGAGCGCTGTGGAATGTGGAACCTTGCGGCGGAAGTTAGCAGAGTTGCAGTCGCAACACGAGGGCTTTCACAATCAGTCAAAACTTGTAAGTAACTTCGCTTCTGTCATGCATACCTCGCCGCTATCAGCAGTGGATATTTAAGATCCGGCACAAACTGAAATGTGCGAATAATCGCAAATCGGTTGCAATTGAACTTATGCAAGCATGTCAATTTGGATTATTTGTTTATTTTATTTATGGGCTTCGTTTGTGAGGCTTTTAGCTCTTTTATGTTTATGTGAGGTAATTATTTTCGCACAGGGTCCTCTTCACATCATAATACCTGTCGTTATTGGTATTATTCTGCTGGCAATTTTGATCGCTTTTCGACCATCATCTTGATTTTCCCAATTGCGTCGTAATCAAGACCAGGAGAAGAAAGGCGTTTCAGTTTTTGTTCGTAAACGATCTTTTTGTTTGAGTTGTGCGACGAGTTCCTAACCAGGAGTATCGGTACAGCAATATTATTTCAGTTATACTCTGTTTCTTTTTCTGATTATTGGCACCTTAGTCGAACAGTATATTAATTGTAGCAAAATGTAATAGAAAAAGCTAGCACTTGAAGTTAATAATTGGTTATCCTCATGTTTCAGGTATTCTTCTGTTGTTCTTTCCCTGTGCTGATTCTCATTGTGGCCCTTGTGGTGGCATTCTTCCCGACTGTATCGCTATGGACCGCAACTGTGGAATAACCCCGCACAGGTTCCACTGGTGCTTGTATCAGTCAGTCCGTTCATTAATTTTTAAGCTATTTACAGTTATTGCACGCAAGTAGGACTTCTCATTGTTCGTGAAATTGCTACCTTAGTACACAAGAGTCTTAGGCACAGTTTCAGTGCTGTCGATTCCGACAACAAAACAAACACGTATCAGATCGGTAAAAATGCTTCGTTCATGAGAAGCTTAAGATAACTAAGCAGAAGATATTTAGATATTAGTGACGCAATTTCAGAGGCGTTGAATTTCATAACGTTAAGGCTTCCCTGTAACTCGATAACTTTACCCAACCCCTTGAATGAACTCAGGGAATGAGTGTTTGAAAGAGATTTAGACCAACGATGCCGTTGACCATCCATAACGTAAACGCGCACCCTTGTTTTTCAAAAAGCGCTTCTCGTAACGAGTTTCAATATCTTGTTCAGTTGCACTTGAATCATGACAACACTATGGAAGTGATAGCCTATGAAGACGATTTCATAATAGCATGAAGCTAATGAGCCAAGTGTGTGTAATTGATCAAGAACTAATTATCAACTGACCCGCTTGTTACACAGAATGTAGCATTTCGTATATGTCTATTTTGTATGATTCCCTACATAATCTCAGACGGATGCTACGTTTTTTAAAGTCAGTCAAATTAAATCAGTTTTCTATTGAGAAAATGCGCTATTGTCTACTTCATTTCCGCATAATCATGAGAAGCTAGTAGTCAGATCTTCCAGATGTAACCTCCTCGGATAACACATTAAAAATATCGCGTCATCCATTTCCCTATCGAAGCTCAGATGCCTGACTTCTACAGTCCAGCTTTCAAGGAACTACATCAAACTTTGAAGTACCTAAAAAAGAAATCACACAGCAGTGAAGTTCAGGGGCACCATTCTTTTGAAAACTTAATCTCTTCTACAACTTTTCCCCCGAGTTACGGGCTTCGAAATTTTGTTATGTCGAACCAACTTAACTTTGACGAAACAAGTATGAACTACTCAATTTCGCTCTGACTGCCCCTGCCATCTTGAGATGATAATGATTTATTTGAATCCCCTTCTGGACGTTATGTGTAAATACATCCGAATCTCGGTGTAAACGTTTTCGAGTGCCGTGAAGACGCTACATGTACCTATTAATTTCCATTGGCTTTAAGCAGATTGTCCTTGCATGTCCTCCCAAAGATAATACATCCCAAATTCACAGCATCCTCTAAAGATAAACTGAATGACCCCCGCACCCATAACGACATATGTGAGTGCAAGGTCGATGTCCACAGCCGTAATGAGCAGGTCCTATGAATTTAAAAATGGATGCTAGACAAAATCTCCCAAACCTTGCCTTGATATAGCGAAGAGGGGCATAATCCTTCATTCATTCCTGTCATAACGTTAACACAGTTAAAATATAAGCTGAAAAAGCGTAAACGCGATCATTCCCTGCGAAAAGCACATGAGTTATATCGGTCTAGATGCTCCGGAATGGGAAACAAGCTAATTATTCTTGACGATATGCCTTGTACTAATGCATAACATCATTCTCCAGGGGTATTGGGTATGCCGTCCTGAATCTAAAAAGCAACGCTTAATTGCTTGAGCTGAGCTCATTTAATAGCTGAGAAAATCAGATACACAGATTAGTCTTGAGCTCGGCAAAAGTAAAGAATCTATTCATTGGAAGTTCCTTAGCTGATGTTGATTTTTAACTAATTTCTTGACTGGATAATAAAGGAGCCTCCAGAGGGATAACGTCCTTGATTCGAATATTGTTTCTTCTATTTATATGCTAACGTAATTTGTTTCATTTTACCAGGCTACCTTTTAACAGAGGTAAGTAAGAGTTATCTATAAGAATCAGAAACGTGAGTAAAATCCAGAGTGCAATCTCCAATAATTGTTGACCGACCGCTCCTGTGGTGCTTACAGGCTTACTTAAGCTAATTAGTTCAAGAGAGGTTGAAATACCACGACGCTTAACGTATATTTGACATTTGTTACACTTGAACTATCTGCAAAGACTAGAAAACGGAGTAAGGTAATCCTTGACCGTAGAGATTGGAGCCGACCACAAAGGAGGAAGTTTAAATGTGATAGGCATATTATTACATCAATTAACTCCGAATACGTAGTACCTCAAACATACCAGAGAGTCGGGACTCTCGGGAATTTCCTTTTTTGAATGTTAAAGAGCATTGAGTGAGGACACAAATAACCGCAATCATCAAATAAATTTTATTGCACAAATGAATGATAAATGCGGTTTATTGCTTCCAAGGCAACCGTAAGTATTTTCTCAACTATAAATTAAAAGCTTTGTTTCGGACATGTTAAAACGTTTTTCCTTTGAAGGCTTGTTATGTGGCAGGAGGGAGGGCCACAGAAAGTTTGCAAAATGGTTGTAGCGGATGCAAACTGACGTAACATTTGGGCGGAAAGTTCAAAGCTTGCAGCTTTTAAAACTCTTTGCAGTCTTCAGTATACAATGCGTACAGGACTGTTGCAAAGTGCATGACTGCAGGCTTAACGGAAGACGGAGCCAATTCAAAGACATGTTGAAAGGTTTACTTGCGGGCAAAAAATCCCTAAGAGAATTTCCCCATGAGGTGTTAAAATTGAAAATTGGCGGTATGGGCGGGGCAAGATGCAAGAACTATGGACTGCGGGCAGGGACGACGATCACTTCGGATTCCCCCTCCCGCTTTTGAGCGGCAGTTCTCAATGGAGTGTACATAGAGAATGACGAGGGATGAGTCTTGGGAGCATTAGTATGACTCAGAGAGTATATCTGCGCATAGCTGTTACCAACCGAGGATATAGCATCCCGCCATCCGTATGTAAGTTATATGAGTATTCAAAAATATCTTATGGTGATCTTTTCCTGATTTGGAAATAGTCCTCGTTGATAAGGAAGAAATTTTGAAATTATGTCCTTTGAAGTGGCCATATTCGGGGGGAATGTGGGTAGGGCGGGGTGGGGGGTTGATTTTGGAGGCTGATTGCAAGGGCTTGGGCGCCTTAATAAGGGATGTCTCACCTCCGTGCTACAGCATGGGAGAGCATAGGGAGAGAGCGAGTGGCGGAGGAATACATTTTCGCCAGGTGAGGTTTCGCACAGAGGAGAGTGACGTGCATAAGGGTGACGAGGCTAGTACTTGCATGCAATGAAGAAGAGCGAGGAGGGGGAGGGAGGAGGACGAAGGAAGGAAAAGGCCGGACTGGTTGATGAAGATGATGATGATATGGGTGGTGATATGGTGGTGGCGGCTGTGCAGGCAGGGGTAGCTTGAGCTAAAGCTAAAAGGCTAGGTAGGACAGGGCTACACGGGATGATTCCTCTATGTGCAACTCTGCAATGCTATAAGGTCAGCCATTAGGAGTTGACGGGTCGGAGAAGCCGGTCGTCTGTGTTCTCAATAGTTGAATAACCAGGAATAAGGATTTAGTTTTGAGAGAGAAATAGAGAATTAACGGCAGTTACTTGTAGTTACTCCCCATTGTCTCCACTGGCAACCAATTAGTATTTTTATTCTAACATTAAATTAAACCTGTAAAATTATTCAGAATGAGTTGGCAAGACTATATTGACAAGCAATTGCTCGCCTCCAAGTGTGTTACCAAGGCATGTATCGCCGGTCTCGATGGAAATGTGTGGGCTAAATCTGATGGATTCGAGGTAAGGATTTGAATTTGAATTTTTCAAAACGTTTTAAATTTTAAATTATTTAAACCTTTCCAATGCTTTTAAAATTTTATAGTATAGTTTAAAATACGGCGTTTTGATCGCCAAGTGTGGGAAATTCAGCTAAATGGATAGATGGTGGTGGTGGGTGAAAGTGTGTGTGTACGTGTAGATGTATGTAATTTTGTATTTTCGGTTACATTCCATCCAAGTGTGTGGGATGATGTATGTTGTAAATGTATTGGGATTGTGTAATATATTTGGAAGTGAGAATGATCGAGAAGATTGTGAAAGATGATGATTGTACTATTATCCTTTAAGATTAGTTGGTAAAGTTTTGGAGCTATGGTATTTATGATGGTTAGTATTTTTGAGGTTGAAAGCCTTCACAAAGGTTTGTATGAATGGGAACCACGTAATATGCATTAATAATGTCGAGTGCATTACTGCAATGCATATTTAGTGCTAGTGACTGACTGCATTTGGGTATTGAGCTTAAGAATGGATGAAGAGAGAGAGAGAGAATGGTTGTTGTTGGTAAGTGTGACTAAGGAATATGACAATTGATTCTTACTATGGTTCTTAAAGGTCGGAAAGGATGAAATTACACGTCTAGTTCAAGGTTTTGATAATCAAGATGTGCTCACTGGAGCAGGAGTCACACTAGCTGGTCAGCGGTACATCTACCTTTCTGGGACTGATCGTGTTGTACGGGCCAAATTGGGGAAAGTTGGTGTTCACTGCATGAAGACTACACAAGGTAATTAAATCCAAACGATTGAGATAGTTATTATTTCGTTATTATTATTATCCCGTATGATTATGATCCCGTTTGGGCTTTTTGGGTATTTGTAGCGGCTCTAAACTATTTCAAGATTTTTTAATTTAGATTTAGTATGGAAGTCTGTAGCCTGAGCGTGTTTGTCAATGGTTTTGTTGACTCGTGACCAGGTAGTGCTAAAAGGGAGGGTGGATTGAGGACAGGTTGGGAAGATGTATAGGAATGATGTTGTTTTAAAGGGAGGAATCCCGCTTGACATAACGCGTGGAGGATGTATGCGGACAAGTTTATAGTGTTGGATGGTGGTGACTCAATTTGAGAGACAATGAATTATTGAGCGAGTTGCTTTACGGAAGTGAAGTTGGCGGAATTGGGTCCAAGCTCGACTCCCGGAGGTTATACAACTTTATTGAAATCGATAGAAGAATGTCGGTAGATTAAATTCGCCTACTGAGAAGATATCTCCTGTACATTTCCCAAACTTCTTCGCCTCCTCCTCTTGTGGATATGTCCTCTATTGAAAGCGTGTGAGGAAGCTATTTTTAAATCCCCGACCCGAGATACATCTAGTGTAATTGATGGTGGTCCTTCTAGTAGGGTAGAACTAGTACTGCCAACTAGGACAAGTTTACGGATAGAAGAAATAGCGAGGGAAATCGGAATATCAGAAATCATTTCTTGAATCACTGCCAGTTCCTTCCTATCAAAACATTTAATTTTTTGGAGGCAAAAATTTCCACCGCTTTAAGGGAAAGCAGGAAGGGGTCCACGAGTCAAGTCATGCTAACTGATCTTATGCCCCAGTTGTCTTCTTAGTTGGTGGGGTAGAAGGAGTAATTAAATCATGAGCCGAAGAAGATGGAGATAGCTCAACTGCTCCGATTCAGAAGAGTATGCAAATGTACAAAGTGATAAAAGAGGAAAGTTTCTTCTCGGCTCGCTCGAGTGAGGGTGGAAGTGAAGGCGAGATTAGGGAGAATTATTAGGGAAGTAAGAATCAGTATTTAGCTGCCTTTTACCCTTCGATGAGGATAAAATCTTAAGGGCTGAGCTACATCTTATTGTAAGCTCGAGTCATTTTATTATTTTAATTTTGATTGTATTTTCTTCTCTTTTCTAGCTGTGGTGGTTTCGCTGTACGAAGATCCTATTCAACCCCAGCAAGCGGCCTCTGTAGTTGAAAAGTTAGGGGATTATTTAGTTGGATGTGGTTATTAGAAAAAGAAGAGCCCACATTCTAATTCTAAATCTAACCACATATTCTAATTCCACCCTGCATTCTTCTTGATCAAGAAAGCAAGCTGGAGTAAGAATGCGAGGGGCGAAGCCGGATGGATAAAACTTGTGAGTAATGACTTGAGGGTTATCTATGGAAAGTGTAGTGGCCAAATCTGTAAACACAAGGAGGAATATAAAACTACTTGAAAGTAATCTTAATAAGTAATATTGATACTAGCTTACTCTGAACAGGAAGGAAGATGTGGGCAAATCAAAAACATTAGGCATAGGTCTGTATGGTATTATTATTCCTCTCAAAATTGGATTTAATTCAGTATAGCGAATAGAGACTACTGTTATTTCCTATTATTCTTAAATTTAGGTAGGTATTCTTTCAACTTCAATTCGAATTAACAAGTTAATCAGTTTGTAAAACGATTTAACATAATCGGCACTGAGTTAAAGCTCATCAGGTCTTCCTCGCGAGTCTTGAATTTTGTAAAAGTTGGCTTTCTAAGGAGATTATACAACTCTAGCTGTAGAAACTACACACAACTTCTTGAAAGGCTTGTAATACTACATACTTATAGTACATTACATTGATTTTTTTTCGACTTCGCATACATCGACCACACACAATGTTATTGATTCACGATGGAAGTAATTAGAATGGACACATTACTACAAACCCAGTAGGGGCCTATCTAGTGTTAACATTACAACACAACATTATTATTTCTATAATTGTCTGATCCTGTAGAAACTACGCATATTTCTTCATTAATTTGCTGTCTACAGTCTACTACACGTAGTGTAAAACTTCATAATTAATTAATAGTTGTGGCTTTGAATGTGTCAAGTCAAGACTTGCAGTTAGTCAAGTTTGTACACTTTTCAACCCTCTAAAAAAAGCTTTATTGTTTTTTCTTGTACGTTGCTTTCGCTTCCGACTGGATCAAAATCGGAATATTTAAAAATCATAATGCTTAGTTGAATAAAACAGGTTAACTGCGGATAAATAGCTTTCCTACGATGTAATACCCGTAGCCCTTTTTTGATACTCTACAATGTTAATGTTGTAGTAGTTATTATGACAAAGCACCGCTTTCTAAGGGGCAAGTGGGCACACTAGCTTAAATTGCTACCCCTCCCAGCGTGCGCTCGAATAATTTTAGCAATACAGGCTACCACGACACAGGAATACAAGTTAGGTTTGCGGTTTTCACTACTTTTAACTAATTAACTTACTATTAATGAATTCATCAACCATCCTACTACAACACACACACACAGACACAGCAACACCAACACCACATGCATTCAAAACATTAAGCCATCAGTGAAAATGATGTAATTTAAAGCGTATAAGCTATTGTTGAAGTTTTGAAAACAACAACGACCACCTTACCATTTACACCAAATAGAAATTTTATTGTGAACAACTTTTAAACACGCATAAATGACTGTGAACGTCAATACTTTTCAAGTGAGTAACAATTCGTTTTCTGCCTAAGGACAATTTGTACAGAAATAAAGGCAAGCTCATTGCATTAAAGTCTCAGTTAACTCTCGCTACCATCAAAGCCCTCGGACAAAATGTTTCTTGGTTTTCCAATGTGGTAACGTATGATGCTATCTACGACCCTCAACGGAAATTTTCTTCTGTTTTCGAAAAGTTTGCCATTATTTGCAAGCCAACTAAGCGTGGTTTTTTTCTGGTTAAAAAGCAGACTATTCTCTAACAACCAAGTGTTAAATCTCTAATCTTATATTGGAGGATCGAAACTTGTGACTCAGGTGTGAACTCGGATCTGTCATAATTCAGGTAAGTACGGCTTACAAACTTAGTTCTGTGTAATGCAAACCTCTAGCCAACACCCAACTGTGGTAGCGCGGAGTCAGCGCTTTAAACACAATAACAACGCTCACAATCTCCGAGCATTAGCTATATCTAAATTACCTTATACCTGCTTATCATCCTAACTATTCAGTCGCATATTTGCAAAATATCCTGTCTACGTGAGATTATGAGTCACAGCTTAATCTGTCCACTCTAAATGTAAGCAGAAGCCATTCATTTACTGTCGCATAACGAATGCGAATACGCGAATTTGTCGTGTAGCATATTTAGCAAGATAGATTTATAGTAGTCCAGCCGTCCAGCGTGGTCGTCTCATTTTGAACCATTGATTTTGTGGAAGTCATAGAGAATTAAGGGCGATTCGCCAGTGACGACGCGGGAAAACTCTCGGTTATCATATTTAATAACCGTAAACAGCAGGATCACATGTACAATGATGCTTCTCAACTTGTGCTCAAAATATAATTTTTGACAGTTAATTTAATATATATACTAATTTCAATTGTGTTAGGATGAGCAGTTTGATTACAATTAATGGTTAAGTTGCAATTGTGCACTATGTGCAAGTTTGGTGAAGGTTAAGTAAAATTATCCTAGTACTGAATACGTAGATACGCTTGAAATGTTTATTCATACCAACGTTTGACCTATAAGCTAATAACTCGGAAATAATCTATAATATTTACTGAACTGTACTCTGTTTCCTAGTATACTGACGTCAGTCTCATCAATTATGAAAGAAATGCAGGAAGTGACTCCACAGATATCATGGATAAGAGAACTAGTATCGTTTCCACATATATATACATTTCTTTACCGGATGCATGATATCGGCTTATCATTGATTTGATTCCACCAGTAGAGAGAGAATTGCTGTATCAGTGAGCTTCAATGAAAATTATACAAATAATTCTGTTTTATTAGAGCTTATGTTTGATGATGTCTTTTCAGTATAGTGGATCTCAGTTAGGTTAAATTCTGTATACTTCGTGGATGCTGTTTATGCTGGAGCTTGGGGACGATTCCCATATTCCGACGATTTTGGAAAAGGACTTGAAGCCTCAAGCCATGTGAAAACGAATGTCAAGTTTGATGATATTCCGGAGACCTTCGTCAAAACGATTTCATTCCGGACTTGAAAGATATTGCTTCCAATTAGAAAAACGCGCTATCTTCTAGGCTTCTCGCTGTATTATACCTGACTATGGCAGCAAGCCCTAGTACACCATTCTATATACTTCGTCGGTTGTTTTCGAATCAGATTCTGTTATCTGTTTGGAGTATACTGTACTTATTTCATAGAAACTGACGATCGTAGTTGTTTGGAACGTTTTACGCTTCGGAAACAATTTTATCAAAGAATAAATTTCTATGTACTGATGATAAATGGAAGCTGCCTGAAATACTCTGGCACAGCAAATATAGCTTGTAATGATTCAATTACCGTTGTAAAAGTGAGATTGTCGTAGGTCAGTGGAGTTATATAGGATTAAAATTAAAACTTTAAACTTGCCGAATCATCATGAATTATATAGTTCCGAAAGTACCCTACATGGGACCTAATTTGATTGGCTAACGGCTGGCAAAGAGGATTGTATCAATGCAATGCTGCTTATGAACAAATGAATTTTGTATTGATGCAAAAGTATCTTTATTGAACCATATATAAGTGGATCATTTCATATTGTTTGTCACAAATGTAATGATTAGCTAAAATTGCTTTAAGTTCTCGTACCCGATTAGTTTCGACGTGATGACTATTCATCAGCTGTTAAACGGGATGTTAGCTAAGTTGCATACGTCGTTTCAGGGCCCATATAAGGAGGCAATAGCGCTAAAATTTGTACTTTTAGAAAATCGAACAAAAAGTTTCAATTTCGGAGATAATCGTGGACGGCATTGTGTTTAAACTAGTTGGAATTGTACAGAATAGTTACCGTTGCTGAAATCTACCCTTATGTTGTACGTACTAAAAAATATAATTAAATGTAATATTGAAAATTTTAAAAGACTTATCACATTGATGAATGTGGTAACAGGAGAATCCTAGCAAAAGACAGCAGTTTCATGCTCCAGTTAAAACCTAACATTGTCCATATCCCATAGCCCATTAAGCTGCACGTTTTCTTTTTTAACAGACTATATCAGACTATTGACGCAAAATATCTGAGCCTCCTACTTGCCACGGACTACGGCTTTCCCTCTGCTCTTGAGCATTCATTGCTTTCACCATAGCTTAACATGTTGGATTAACTTTCTCTTCGGGATGAATTGAGAACCGCTAAGCCGTACCAACCAGGAGCGTATGCGACTACTATGCGAGCTATAGGGAAGCACTACGCACTAAAGTAAGAAGCACTCATGAATCATGAAGTACAAAGCAGATGGTAAGCCGGAAAAGAGTAGAAAACGAGAGTCGAGCGTTAATAGAAGTGGGCGTATTGAGCAAGTTTTCATTTGTCACACATTCCAAAAAGGTAGTTAAGCACTGAATCAGAAATGCTGTTTCCTTATCTCCTTAGGATTTTCATGCCTTCTTAGTAATGGTGACTCAGAGTTTATTTTCCTGTGTCAAAATGCTCAGAAGCTATCATCCCGTTGAATCCATTTTTTACCTCTCTGCACTGAAGAATAACCCAGATTTAACATCAAATTCCACCCGAAACACCTTTATCCATCGTTATGATTTCTGTTCAGCTCACTAATGCAGGCGACAACCATGCACCAGAACTTTGTGACGAAACAAATCAAGAGCGGAGATGATTTGATGAATGCGGTCCAAATAATGCACCGCTTTGAAAAATGCAATCGCAATCTTCCTTACGGAAGACATTAAAGTCAAGCAATGATGATCTCACTCTCACTCACCGGTATGTGTTCTCGCTAGGTCGCATGACCAAGAATGCTGCGCAACTTTTTAAAATTTTGCACTAGTTACCCACATGGATTTGTTTGCGAAAAAACTTGAGCCTGACACATCACAAATTGTGCAACCAACAAGAAAGCCGGTGCCGAAATCATTACTTGATTTAAAATGACTAATCTCATGGAACTCATTGGATAATCACTTAAAACTATGATGCTCGTAACTCAATGCTGATTTCTTGCAGATAATGCGTGGGAGTTGATTCAGTCATTTCGCATGCCCTGACGTTTGAATTTAGCCCTACTGCAAGCTATTCTCAAACGATTTGGTGCATTTTTGTTTACAGGAAAAGCGAGACTTGGCTCCCACTGATTTTTAGAGGAAAATACATGAATTGCTGAATAAGTGAGCACAAAGTGAGGAAGACGAGATGACTGCCAACTGTCGGAGGTAAACTGAAAAAAGGGCTAACGGGGAAATAAGGAGAAAAGGTGAAGTTGAAAGTGTTGTAATAAAGTTTCCTTCCAGTTTTCCTTTCGGCAGTTTGATGAGAAAGAATTCCCTAGGGTAGCTTGAGAATGTCAGTCTCAAGCATCAAGCTTTGCTACTCCGCTGAACTGTAAGTAACGCGTGGCGCTAAATTGGGAGCAACGGGGGAAAGATGAAAGGATGAGCGGGAAGGTTGCGCGTATTATGGCGGCCATAATTCCGGCACGCTATATACATTTTCTAAGGTAAAATATTTTGATGAATTATGAAACATTTATGTTTAGGCTTTCCATGTGATGATGTGCACCGAAAACGTTTTGGAATTTTTTTAGCTAACAACAGTCTATGCAGTAGTACTGATACGTACACGTATCAAACTTGTCGGAATGCAAGCCTGGGGTTCGGACGTTATCTGTGCGGAAATCTTATTGAATGCTTGCGACATGCGTCCCCGTAAATTATGCCGGGGAGCTGATGCTAGAAGAATCCAGAAAGTAAATAAGCAACCCTAAGCATCACATGCAGGTATTACATTTTAATAAGCAACATATTATGTTGACTAGCTAGGAGTGAGTAAGCTGTTAGGAAATTTGCATTGCTCGTCGAAAGGAAGAAGAAACGCGAAGGAAATACCTTGGGCAGGATTTTAAACATGTATCGTCCCGATCCGGACCAGGAATATACCCGCGGCAGCTCAGATGGGGGTTTATGAGACGGATAGAGTTAAGAAGGAATATCAATGCCGGTGTTAAGCCCTATGCCGCATGTATAGATAGTCGTAGTAGTACTAACGAACTTCTATTCTTAGAATAAGTTGGTGTAGCGTGGATGAGATTTTGTGCTTATTTTTCTGATCATCATCAGCTCCTTCTACTAACAAACCTCCGGCTGTGTATTTAAGGGCTAAAGCATCCAGTCAGTTGGCGAGGGAAGCTAGAAACAAAACCTAGAGTAGTATATATCGTGACCGTACACAAAATAAGTTTACCTTTTCCACACTACACGTATATAAGTTGATTTGCGAGGAAAGAAGAAGGGTGGGATGAGATATATTGGACCGGGTGCGGTAGGGTGTCTCGTATTCTGCAAGGATGATTTGGCGAGAAAATTCCTCCCGCTGAATCCTGAGCCCGTTCCAGAAACTAACTAGTAGAGAATTGGCTCCCGTCTCAAGTGAATGCTGTCTACAGGATTCTTAAAAACTTAGTAAAGTAGCATAGACAAGTAAAATATATAAACTTTTGATACTCTTTCAAGAGCGGAGCTTTATTCCCATCGTTTTCTATTGTTGTTACTCCCGAAAAGCTATTGGCCTTGGTTGGCATGTGAATTTGCCAGCACTAAAACTTTAGGACAGCTCCAAGATTTTTCAAAATAGAAACACGTGTGGATTCGATAAACTAAAATTGTCAATGTCGTGTAAAGGTTGGGTGATTGAAAGCTAGCTGAGTTCTTCTTCCAAGTTTGCGTGTTTGTGTTTGATTCAAGGAAATCAAACTTGCAAGAATATATAACTTTCTCGCATTGGTGAAAGCCCCATTACCGGTAAGTTTGTTTACATTCAAGTATGCCATCTATTTTTTCGTAGGAAAATGTCAAAGGTTGCGTGTCAAACTTACTCCTGCCGTAGGATTCCTGCACAGTTAATGTTATGGTCTTACCATTAGATCAAGTCAGTAGGTTTGTTGTAATGACGGAATTCTGTCTCAAATTACCTGGTTATCCGAGGAAAGGCGAGATTTGTAGCAAGAATTAAGTTTCCAAGCTTAATCATGTATTGTGAAATTTGGAAGTAGAGCGCTGGTTGAGCCAGAATACACGTAATCCGGAAACAAATAATTAAATCATTTACACCAATCAGGGACGGACGGAAGAGATGAGAAGATGATTTCGCAATACTATGGTTGATACCTATAGGGGATAGAGAGATCCTAGCCTTTCTTTTCTCTCTTATCCACTTTAGATCAAGCTAAGGTGACAGCCGGTGTTAATTGTTGCAGAACGTGCACTTGCCTCTTTTGCATAGCTAATGAATCCAGACGAGGATTCTGTGACCTTGTTCCTTCTCTCTCAATTTCTCGTTATCTCATTTAATCCTCAAAAATTCGGTTAGGGCGAAAGCTTCTTCTAGCTTAAAACTTCCATAGCGGACAAAACCAAGTTGGTTCAACCATGCTGCTTCTGGAGCACTGCAATGCTGGAGTTTCTGCAAATAGCTCAAGGTAGAATTATAGAAACGTTCTGGGAGGTGAAAAGCTTAGGTTTGCACGCCAGCTAGAACTAGAAGCAGGCGATGGGTAGGTAGCTGCAACTTCTATCTGTGAGTCAAGCGCTCTAGTCTCTTCATACCAATTGCAAGATACGGGTGAAAGTTATCGGGTGAAAGTACTGCGTTTGGATGGCCGCGGGTAGATAACTTTGATATCTTTTCACAAGTTTAAGCTCCTGATTGAAAGTTTATTGAATGCCCGTCCTTTCTACTCTATTCTGTGCTTGAATAATTTTCTTTCTTTGAAACAAAGTTGTAGATGAAAGCAGGGGAATAAGTGCAATTAAATCTCTTTATTTCCCCTATTCAGAAGTCTCTGAATAGATTCACGGATGGAAGATGTTATTGAGACAAAACACGGTTGACAGACTGTGGAAACTAGAGTCGAATCGCGGTTGGAAGGGACGGTAAATTTTTTGATTTCTTCATGGCTCACTACCTCGTAGACAGGGAGGTTGTGAAGGTTCCCTTTGAAAGTTGGATGTGAAACATGGCGGTGCGTTGATGTGGGACATTTGTGCAATCAATCATGTGGGCGATTAGGATGTACAACTTGAAAGAGAGATGAGCCTACCTCTAGAGAAAACCCGGGAGATTTGGAGGTACGTGCTAGCAGTTGGAGTTGGGGTGTTTCAGTACTGCTGTACTCTCAGTGTAATTTTGTTATTACTACAGAGTTTGAAAGTATTTACTTCATGAGCTGTCTATGCATGACGCTCGAGACTATGTACATAGATACAGGTTTGCGGTTAGAAGGGAAGA
This sequence comes from Sminthurides aquaticus, assembly GCA_906901655.1. Taxonomy (NCBI): domain Eukaryota; kingdom Metazoa; phylum Arthropoda; class Collembola; order Symphypleona; family Sminthurididae; genus Sminthurides; species Sminthurides aquaticus. Next base: position 5,857,885 of record CAJQTT010000001.1, read on the forward strand.
AGGGTAAGCAATACGTTACTCGTGGGAAACAGGATAGGAAAACCAGGAATTTGTGGAATGAGATTTGAAATTCTTTCATCATGTGCACATGATGGAGATATGGGTTGAAGCTACCATGAAGATAAGCTGGATTTATGGAGATGACGACAAGGCACTTGGTAGAGGAGGAGGAGTTGTATAAGATTAGATTTTATTCAAATGTTTCGGAATAAATAGTATAAATGCAAACCGCTTGTGGAAGGATACACTCAAATCGGATTTGATTGGAGGGGGCCGAGGAGAAGTGGGTTGTGAAATTCTTTGATTAAGTAAAATTCTTTGGGCGTGTACATGAGATATTATCGATTTTAGTTGGATAATATGTGGGTGGATGGGAGGAAGGTTTTGAATACTGATTATTGAGTAGACGTGTTGAGGATAGTGAGCGAGGATATGAGTTGAAAGAAGACGGTTGGAGTAGAAAAAGAAGACGAAGAATAAATAAAAGAGCAAAGTTTGGAGAAGAAAAGAAAGTAATAAGGAGGAAACGGAAGAGGCAAAGAGAAAATAGGAGATAAAAGCCTTAAGAAAAGAGAAATGTAATGTAGCTCTGGTCTTTATGGATGACTCCATAAGTGAGTTTATATAATTTTCGGCGGGGTTGAAGATAGATTTTTAGAGCAAGATAAGATGCGACTGGATGATGATATTTGTGGGGAAAATGGAATAAATTACTTAAGGGTTTTCCTTGTTCCTATGCGTTTTATGTATATACATTCGGGATCTATTTGAGACCGGGAGAGGGGAGAGCTTGGCTAAAAGAGCATTTTTGGCATTTTCTCCAACGAAAATACGAGTAGGTGAACTACAATGTGCGGTGAGGAAGTAAAATTCCTAAGTCTATCCTAGTTGGGCTCTTATTTTCCAGGAGTAGACGACTCATCTGCAAACTAGAGGAAAGAAAAGGAGATTATTTTTACGAAAACTGAGTTTTCTTGAACAAAAAGGATTAAGGATGAGGATTTGGAGAGTCCTAAGAAAGGATATTATGTAGATGTTTGAGCTTTCTCTCATAGTGGACGTTCATCTCCGATGGAACTAAATAAGCTAGAAGGATGGTGTGCTGAATGCGGAATATTCGGATGGAGGTGGACCACGATGAGAAATTTGTGACACATAACTTAAGCAGTTCCTAAACTATGAGTAGGGATAGGAGGCAGGGAAGGGTTGAAGGAGCGAAGAAGAGGATAAAGTTTGTGACATATATCCGGCTTGCTTTCTCCTCAGCTTCTATAGAATCTGCTGTGTGGGGAAAGTATAAAGCCTGGATTTTTCTTCAAATAGGACAAAGGCGGTGATACGTTAGTACCAACAGGAGGCTGGCGGGATGGTTGTAAGGCAAGCAGTTGGAGAAAGTAGGAAGATGAATTCCATCTTGGTGAAAGTTACCCGGTTGTTTAGAGAGAGTGAAAGCATGCTGACTCTTGATTCACTTACTTGCTACCCCGTATAGGTTTCCTTTGTGGGAAACATCTAAGGGGGTAATTCGAACACGCTTAACTTTTGCAGTTGTAGATCCTAAGGAAGTCTTGCTGGAGGCTGACTTGGGGTATAGGGCGGGTAGAGTGGCTAAATCAGACGGTTTGAATAGAATTTAAGACAAATCCAGAATGTATCCTCCTTGCATCGTTAAGAGAAGAGAGGAAGAGGGAGTTTAACACGCGGCTGCGTCTTCCTTTCTTTCTCTCTCACGTTTATATATTTTCCGGGTAAGGAAGAGTAACTCTGTACTCCACTCTTGGGAGGCTGCAGTTGGAGAAGCTTGTTCTCTGAGCGCAGTGAATTGGAAACTATTCCAATGACTTTCTCCCATCCTCCGTCCGTCATATAGTGCTTTCACCAAACCCGTTTTCAGCTCGAGCCTTGCAAGGTCTTCCGAAAGCCAGCCAGCCAGCGCATGAAACTCCGTACGGATGGGATGGTGGAACGAGGAGCTTAAAGAGCGGGAGAAACTAGCTGAGGAAAAGCTGGGAAAGGTTGGAGATGGGGATAGGAAGGTGATGTCGGATGCTTGATAAAAAGATGGCTAGAGCCGGGAGGACATTCATTATTTACTTGGAACTCTACCAGTTCAGAGCTAAGTTTGTTGGCGGAATTTTTAGAGTCTAAATAGAAAGTATCTCGGAGCAAGCACATGATTTCATTCAATCCCTGCAATCGCTTTCTCCAACTTTCTCTCATTCTATTCTAAAATGACGCCAAATTCTATTAAAATTGTTCGCGCCTTCTGCACGGTCCTTTTACGTGCTATTTGTTTTGGCCCCTGTTTGTGCAAGCTGTTGCCCCGGGCAGTGGATTGTCTATCCCCTTAATTGCCATACCTTAGTCATCACAGTTTACAAGAAGGACAAGCTTGAAGAAATCCTTTCTTCCTCCGGATCTTCCGCTTCTTGTTTATTACCATCTTCTCTGTTTTACATCTTTCTTTGTGGTTTCACTCTCCCGGGTCTCGGATTTGTCACTGGAATCTTTTCAGAAGCGCACACTTCCTGGATTTGTTCATGCAATCTTTAGAATGTGCTCCAACGAGAATTTAAAGCAAACCTGCCCTTTCCCGGAAGCGTCCCGTATTTCTTTCTCTCCTATCACCAATTCGCCTCGTCGTGAATCTTGTTGAAAATCCTCCGGGTTCTCTCTCCAGTTTCCAAATTTTGTGTGCAAGGCAGAGCTGGAGAAAGCAGCAGGGCTGGAATCCGGAGATCTGTGAACCCTTCTATATATTTTCGTTCCTCCCGTGCCCGTGTTTAGAATTTCAATATCCCATTCGCCATTCAGTGTAGTGGTATAGTGGGGTTGTTCTATTGCGAAATTGTCCTCAGATAAGTGAACGTAGTCTGGATGTGGATTGATGGAAATATAATATCGATTCTCTGAACGATTTACAATGAATCCTTGAGAATGGATGGGAGGAAAAGGTGAGTTAGCATTCCTCCTTTTATCCTCATTACAGATTCTGTGGGAAACCCTTTTACCTTCCACTCTTTTACACCCTGTAATTGCTCCTCCACTGCAAACTCACTCTTACCGGTAATCGCCTCTACTTAAATCTGTAAGCTAATGTTCAATCCCTCTGTTCCTTCGGCTAAAGATGAGAATATGGAAACCATTTGACAAAAAGAACATAACTTTCCAATTATCAATGGCTTCGTCATATCGTCATTTGCATCCGGTCCGTCCTACTCTTTCTTTTAGAAAATGCTTGTATCGTATTTTTCTTCCACGAAGTCCACAAGGTGTGTAGGTAGCTTACAGGGCTGCCTCTCAGTCTTAGGTTGCCGGTAGTTGATAGCACAAAAATAATGTCCCCATCCGCAGGTGTGCGGGATTGATCTGAGCATCAAAGGTATAGAATATTTTGTATACGTATTTTCTTCTGTTTGTTATAGCAGTCTCAAGGTTGTTCATTAAAATTAATAGCATTATATATACCTCCATCGTTTCCTCCAATTCTAAGATAGGGTGACGGGAAGAGGAGAGCAAAAGCAAGAAGACAATTATCTCGCTAACTATTTATAATTGGCTTCCCGTCAGCATGACTCCCCGGATAAGTTACAGCTTTCTTATGGATATATATATATTGATATAAGTTACACAATAACTGTATATGAGCAGTGAGCAGTAATTGAGCTCATGGCATAAACATCCCGATTTGGAAGCCGATTCCTCCTCTTCCTTTGCCTTCTGTTATGTGCATAAAGCCTTTGATGAGTTACTTAATTTATTGAGCAGTGCAAATATTTGTTTAATGTGTGAAATCACGTCGCTCTTTCTTCTCTGCCTTTTTTCCATCCCTATCCTCTTGGAGTGTGACAAGGCGTTTAGAGCTTCTGGTCTCCGCCATGTCTCTGCTTTGGAAAGAAACTTATGCTCGTTTCCTTGATTTTCAGCAGGGCAAATTCGTGCTCATTTGACTCACTAATATGAAGAAAAGAGAGGAGCTTTTGAAGCATAAATGAGAACAATATAAAAAGACAAGCTGGATAATGGGAACAGGGTGTGGGTGGAGATTTCTATGGTTCTGAAACATAAAGTGGGCATTAAGTTTTGCACATGGGTATTTCGAAAGAGGAGGCGACAACACCATGACAAAGGAGGACTCAGACGTCGAAGGACTTTGAGAGTATCATAGAGTTACAAGAGTTGGCGAAAGAAAGGAGGATGAAGAGGGATAGACTTTGGTTTTACCAGGATGGCGTTGGAGAGTATTTCTTAAAGAGAATGATGAGTTATATCTTGTACGTGATTCATAAATTGAAATAACGTAATTGTTACACCCGTGTGGTGTGGTGCGTAGGGTAATTGTGCTGCTCCCTGATTTTATTCTCATCAGCCCCTTGGCTCTACAAAGCTCGGTTTTAAGGACAAGCTGAACGTTTTGATCCGGTACCTGGAAGAGCAGAGAGCGTAGCTTGAGCTGGTTTGCAGTTTGCCGTGGCGGAATGAATCTTGTCTCTTAAAATGTTATTAAGTAAGGGCTGACAGATGCAAGACTGGACGGGAGAAAAGAAAGAAAAGGAATGGTCATATAAAGAATTGTGGGAGTAGGAAGGCAGAGTCTGCCTGGCAGACAGAGAGCCGCTGCTGCACCATACACACCATAATACCGACCGGGCGGGGATACCGTTTTATACTTTGAGTTATGTTGTCTGTATGTTTTGTGCTGGTATTTAATTTTGTCACGACTTGCCTCTCCCTGTTTATGGCGTTCAGGAGTCTGGGGTACCTTTCTCAGACAGTTAACGTTTATGATAAATGTCGATGTGGAAAAAGAGGAAGGAAAAGAGGAGGATGATGGCGAATAAGAGGAATCCGAGTCGGAGGAGTCGGTATATTCCTTCTTCTTCCTCTTTCCAAGACTTATTTTGGCTGTTAGTAAAAGGTGCAAAAGAAAGAAGCTTTTCACCAGCCTTCCCATCCCCTCCGTCTCCTCCTCCACCTTCCTCCCATATCCTTTTAATCTGTTTTTTAAGAGCAAAAAGTAAAATAAAGTTAGAGGAATATAGGATGGCTCTCATCTTCGGAATCATTATTCTGTTGGCGGTACATAAAAGCGGGGGAAATTAAATCTTCAACACTCAAATCGTCTATCTCCCTTCCCTACTTTACCATCCTCACATGGGTTCTAGGAAAGGAAGCAAACAAAATTTCTCATCACACACACAATCAGTCTAGTACAGACTCTGGCGATATAGTTTACCCATTTTCCTTCCTCCTCAACTTCCTCCATTCACTCCACACAGTTCCCATCCATGGTAAAAGCCGTCGTAGGTCGTTGTTCTCACCCTGCAGATATATATTTAGTACCCAGCTCGGGGGAAGGGAATTGGATTCTTGCTTGCGAAGAAAATTGTGAAACGAGAAAAAGCAAGGAAGTATTAAAATCCGAATCCAATTTTCCTCAACAGCTTTGAAAAATTGGCGAATTTTAACGAAATGCTTTGCATCAGCTAAGAAACTTGAGATACATACATAAGAAGGATGGTATTTGCAAAATCGGATGATGATTACTCATGTGGTAATAACAAGCAGACTTTAGTGCTTAAAATGCTATTTTTGAGAGTAAATTATAATATTGGTGGGATTTTATTATTTGCAATTTTGTTTAAAGAAGCAAAGGTAAAATGCAAGGAAACTCAGGGTTATTGAGCCCTGCACGAATATATGCAACTTTCTCCTTCTGTTCCTGCTGTCAAGTTGCTGCTATCAGTTAGTGCATAAGTTTAGAATATCAAACCCTGGTTGCATTTGTCTCTGACATTTTGCCTATACGCTGCTTTCTCCACTTTCACGAAGCGGTTTGTAAACTAGGAGGGAGCTTGATGACGGCCAAAGCTTTCTAAACACTCTTGAAACTGATGGATTTTATTGAATTTAATTCTTCTTTCAGGAGTACTGATCAAGGAGGCTTGAGTTAATTGAATTACAACTTTCTCCAATCCTTCTTCCTCCCATTCTGCATTTGCCTATAGCCTTCAGCCATCCAGTTTGGTAAACACTGCCGAGCCGAGGAATTGTTAAAGAAAGGCTGCTAGACAACATCTGAATCCCTAAGACTGATCAGGATTTTAGAGGTGCTTGCAAATCGCAATATGTTTTTTCACAAGCTTCTCGATGTTTGTTTTCTTCTCTTCGTCTTTATCAGGGAGTGAATACGAAGAGTAAAAGATGGGGGTGAGGCAACCTCCCTTTTTGTGTCCAGCTTTAAACTGGGAGGTTTGAGTTCAAATATAAGATTCCTCTTGCGGATAAAGCTTAGCCGTTCTCGATAATAGGATATTGAAGTTATCAAAGTTTCGGAAGAACTACATTCTCTGAGGGCCTAGACAATAGGAGCGAAGTAATGTAAAATTTAAGCGTATCAAATTTTCAACGCCTTCGATGTCAGCTTCTTAACAAGCAGATCCTTATGGGAACACACTCCGTAGTTTCGCTGTAGAGTAATTTAGTCTTTGCGGTGTGGTGGTGGAGTGTGAAAGGAGAATATAAAGTTGTGAATTAGTTAAAAACCTATTGCGTGACAACCAACTTTTATTCCATGTCTTGTCTCTTCGTCTCTTGTTTGCTTCACACTAACTGCACAGTACACAGTTAGTTAACAGACAGGGAAACCCGCCTTGTAGACACAGATTAAGCTCACTAACTTTTCAAATAACTTGCGAGTATAGATATGTAGCTAACTTTGGATGCTGTGGTATAGGAGAAAAGTTAAGGAATTAAGATTCCAACCCAACACTCCAGTTTACATATAATAATATAATACTGCTAATGAGTTCATGGGAAAGGAGTCAGAGTCTCAAGTCTCTGGAAAAGCGGAAGCTTTTAGAAAAGTAAAGGCCGGAATTGAGAAGGAGTTACGACTTTGGAAGAAGGGGCGATAAAAGAAGGCAAGAGCTGGGAAACATGCTGGAAATTAAGTTGGAGGCTCCAACTCTGGATTATTCCAACTTTCCAAGTGTAGTGTATCATTGTAACTTGTTGTCCCGAGAAGCTTACGTAGTTTTACACGGTAAAAGTGCATTCTCAGCAAATATAAGAGGAACAAAGTGGCAGAGCAGAGGAGGGATATTAAGGTTACTGTTAGATGGAAGAAGAGGGAAATAATATCTTCACACCTTCAGTCAGTTAGGGAGAGAGAGATGGGAGTAAAACTCAGAGTAATTCACGGAGGAGTTGTCGCATACAATTAATTCTTGATGGAGCCTCTCAATGATGCTTAATTTTATATGGTGAGTTATGAAAAGCTGTTAAATGGTCTCTCTCTCCAGGGGAAACTTGGGAAGGATTAATAGTCGTGGCATTGTACTTTGTTACCTTCTTTCTTCGTGAAACGAGTGTGTTTATCTTAGAAGCTGTTTTACGCACTGGCTTTAAGCTCTTGTCTTCTGGAGAAAGAGGATATAGGGAATGAAGATCAGGGAAGATGGGAGGTAGGCTCAAAGTATGTCATAATAAGTAGCGCTTGTGAAGAAAAGAGCTTAAATTGAATTGAATGGAGTCGGAGAAGGGGAAGTCATTTTCCTCCTGGGAGTTAGTCGTAAGGAAGCATACAGGTACACAATACATCATCTGGATGGGAGACCAGGGAACATAATTATGATTCCACCAGGGTGAAATGTATGCAGGACGGGCGTGTGTTCTACTAAGACTCTGGTATAGAAAAAAGAACAAGTGTATTATAATTCCATTGTATGCAAACGTGGGGGTTTAGAGCAGAATCTACAGCAGAAATTATCTATCACCGCCATGCTGAACGGGTTCAAACTTCATCCAGTTACACTGTTGTTTCTGTTAGGCCGTAAATGATGTTTCTGGACAAACAATTGAGAGATGCAGTAGGATTGTATTCATTGAACCGTTAACTGTTACTGTATAAGCTGAAAAAACGATGCTGCAAAGTTTCGAGCTGGAATGAAAACTGTGCTTGCATTAATGTTTTGTAGTTCTTGTAAATAGTTTCTTTTGTATCATATGCTTACGTTTCTGGTGGTTATACATGCCAGAGAGAAATATATAAGAGGATGTGTATGCGTAATGCATGAAAATCTTGAAATGTTTGTCCTATGTATGGAAGAGATGAGATGTTTGGTGTTTGTATGTAAAGGTTCACCGGAAGATGAAACTGGAAAGATCCAAGGGCGGTGACACATGTTGTTCTGTTGTGGTAAGGGTCGCATGGAAGTTGGAGCACTTTCCTCTTCTGGTAGAAGCACGTAGTAGATAAACAAACTCTGTTGATTTGACCAAAATCAGTCGACCCGAACAATATTTGATAATGCTCCATCCGCGCCGGGATATGTAGAGCGAGGAGGATGGAAGAGAAAGTTTATGGTGAAAGTGGTAGGATGAGCGTACGTGAAATTTGTTTTCTCTCCATCCATATCTTATCCATGCATGTCTGCTTTCACTCAGTCAGTCAGATAGCTTTCAGTAATGTGGAAGATTTTACTTCTTTGTGTACTACTTTTACTAAGTTATAGATAGGATTCTATGGCAATCACGTAGCTGGGGGAACATTTTGGAATATACCGGGGAAAAGAGGATGGAACTAAGTAATGGAGGGGGGCTGGTGAGCAAGGTTGGTTAGGTTCATCATCGGCATCAGTGGTTGGTTCCATATCAGAAAAAAGGAAATAATTAAATATGGAGTAAAATTTTGAAACGTTTCTCGTGTTTCAAAAAGTTTCTTCCACATCGATGCTTTTCTTTGGGAAATTCATTGGTGAAAGTTAGACTTTCACCGCATATTTCTGTACAAGCACAAAAAGTAATGTGCGGGCACTGCAGTCTGCACTAGTCTGTAATGACAGCCGGTTCTCTACGTTTACCGAGTAAATCGGGAGAAATGTGAATCAACTTTCTCAGGAAAAGTACTTTACGCTATACGACATAACGCAGGATATTATGCAAGGGAGAAAGTCTAGAGAGTGGAAAGTTAATACAGCAGCTGAAAGAAATCCCAGATTTCTGGAAAACATTTATTTGCGTATCCGTACCGTAGTGGTAGAGATGCATCAAAGAAAAAACGTAATTCCTTTGGAGCATGCATACTGCCGCCACCAAGCTTAGATTTTAAAGGGCTTTGGAATTATTCTGTGACATCCTTCTTCTCGTGTCAAGAATAAGATGACACTGTCAACCCCGCCCGCGCTTGTCACACCCTTGGACTGCAGGCTGGGAAAGAAAAGAGTGGAGATGAGAAAGACAGGTAGTGTAGGGCTAAAGATTTACTTTAGGCTGGTTCGAAAAACTAGTGCAAAAAAGGGAGGAAGGAAGCTTTAGAGGAAATGGTGTGGTGGAGCGTAGAAACGTCCAACTTTTACTTGATGAAAACCGAAAACATTCTTTCTTGCGTATACAAGGAGGACACCAACTTTGTGTGAGTATATTGATCCAGGATTTTTGGAGGAACGAGATTACTGTAGGGAAATACTTTTCTTTCATCCCTGCTCTTCGTGACTTGGTGAGAAGTATAGGAAGGACAGAGAAGTTTTGAAATGATGAACTCCTATAGAGTGTGACGCGCTTGAATGATTCTTGTAATAAGGTTTAAAAATCCAAGTAGTCTCCAACTCAGCTCAAATAGGCATTGCAGCTGAGCTGAACCCCCCAAAATCCGGACCACACGCACACACTTACAAACACACTGAATATTAAAGCGTCGTTTCGATTTCTGGTACTTTCTTCTTGGAAATAAGTAAAGTGTGACAAATTGAAATTATATTATCGTTGAGAGGTGTCTACAACACGTCTCGCAGAGAGTTGCACAACTCCCGTCAAAGACGTAACAACTTTTCTGAAGCTTTCAAGAGTAAAAAGGTTACCTAACCGCAAGCGCTGCTTCCGGGTAGAGCCAATGATGATACTTTGCGGATATTCTCAACGTTTTTGGTCCCAATGCAAATGTGTCATGGAATTAGTTTTCCAATATCATTTGAGTTCAAAGTTGGTGATTGATCAATCCACTGAAACTTGTGCTAGAGTTGAAACTGCTTTAATAGAGTTCGAATCGGTTTGCAAAGGATCAATTTATGGGAGAAAGCTGAGAGATGACGCTCTTGAAACTTCCGGAGAAGCTCAAGGGCGTTCAGGGAAAGCGTAGGAAACGAAGAGGTTTTTTCTGTTCAGTGCAGCCGTCAGAGGCTACGAAGCAAGCAAACAAACTGGAAATGGGCCCTATATTAAATGGGATTTTGGACTAAGTGTTCTGGATGTCCAAATACTGTCAGGGATGATAGAAGTTATTAATAAGGATTTTGGAAGATATTGTCGGATGATTTCAAGAGGGCGGGCAAAACCTATTAGACGTAGAAAAGGAAAGTAGTTGATGGAAGAAGGTTGTGTTTGTTCTGTTTAAGCTGTCTCTAATATTGTTTGGAACAGAAAATATTGATAATGGCGGGTAGAGAAAAAGAAGATGTGTGTGTGTGTGTGCTACATGACTTGGAATTTATTTCACGGATTCTTAGTGTGCTTCTTTGTTCCTCTCGAATCCTCTCTCTTGTGAATCAAGGATGAAGAATGACGGAAAGAATGGGGGAATCTGGCTCTGTAGGATTCTTCACCTTTACTTCTGCTGGAAAAAACAAAGTGTATTGTATACACAGTGTCAATGTGAATTGAATGAGCTATAACTGCCGAGGGACGATAGTAGAATCGAGTTGATCCTTTGCAAAGTAAATCTGACAAAGAGACAGGAGACAGACGGTGGAGAGGCTTTTAAGTAAGGAGTAACTAACAACTTAGAGTTGTTCTGTTCTAGCTTCAAGGAAGGATGAGAAGATAGGGAGTGAGAGGATTTGGCAACTTTGTCCATAATTGGCTATCCGAAGGGGCTGTTGTGGTGACGGGGAGTTTCTTATGGTCATGTTACAGATACTCGGCGTCGGTAGTTAAAGGTAATAATAGCCATGAAATACCTGACCAAACTCGTGGAAACTATGTAAGATGTGTGCGGCGGAGCGGAGGGGTAAATTGATGGTTGTGAGAGGAGTGAAGGTAAAATTAGGAATGAAGGGATATTTAAATGCAAGAATGATTCAATCAAGTCTTGTCTTCAAACGGAACCACACACTGAATTGGTTATTCCTTATTCCTGTCCGTGATATAATTGTACCAGATAAGAAGAGAAGTGCATCAAGGATTCCAGCTAGCTCTCTTAACTCCAAACAAACCTCCTGGCATCCTCCCGTGCCGTGTTCGTGTTCTACAAGGGATTTTAGCGGATTACTTAATACGCCCTCTGGGAAAAGAGAGTAGAGGGGAAGTGGGAAAATAAGGTAAACAAGCTTGTTGGAGCGTTAAAAGTTGGTGGTACTGTGTTAGTAGCTGTTTAAGTGGTGGTGGGACGGGAGGAGGGAGTGTTCCGTGGAAGAGGTGATTCCTAACCTTCAAGTATAGGGAGTTACATGATAGATAACTTATAACTTGAAAAGAGATGCAATCCAGGAGGGAGGGAGAGGAACTGGGAAAGAATAGGTGTGCAAAGGTGAATGAATTCTCAGATCTGGCTTGGAGAGGAATAAGCATGGAGGAGGTATGGGTTGTTGCAAACTTAGGAGATGCAATCCACTTCGGCACAGGCAATATAGTGACGTGATTTATTCTACTCTTCTAGCTTTCCCTCCATGTAATTTTAAATCCAGCAAGAATGAGGAACACGGAAGAATGCATGCATAGTGAAGTTGAAAGAATAATATCGAATAGAGAACATGTAGAGAAGACACTGCAGGATTGTGATTCAACTGATTGAGGATTTCGCGTGCCGGCAAGATGTACTGAAAGTTGATTCAAGTATATTGAATCGTGCGGGTGCATGATGCAGGCAGTAATGCATCCCTGGATTCAAGTTACTTGGAATTTTATATCTGGCTTGAATGACGTAACTTGTCGTAGAAGAACCGATAGTAATCTTTTCTGAGGGAGAAGAGAAGGTTGGTGAAGCCTTGAGCTATAGCGACATGGCGGCAGACAGGTATAGCCATAGGTATGCAACTGCTAAAATGCCATTCAATTGTATTCCAGTGTTGAAAGCAAGGATCGCAGTTTTTTAAGAATCCGCGTCCCAAGGAAGAGGACAGGGCCAGCAGACAGGGCCGGACACGAAGTCAGTTCTTTCCACAAATATTTATAAGAAGGGAAACTGGGAAGAAATACCATGGATTGGTTTTTTTTGCTTAATCCTTCGCTGTTAGTTGTACACAAGTCGGCGGTCCACGGTCCTTTTATGCAAGTAAGGTTGGATGCGTACGGGAAAAAACGGATGATTGAGTGAGAAGGAAAGTGAGATGAGGATTCTCTTGAGAGAGGGATTTTTGCAGATGTCGTTCATGAAGATGAAGCAATATGAAGTAAAATTGTATGGCGGTAGATTAGGTTTTAGATACTGCTTTGATTTAGCTAGAAACGTTGTGGTGCCTTTCTGCGGAAACGGTGGTCAAGATGCCATCGTGGTGATGGTTTCTGCGAATGTTGTTGGTGCTATGTTGGTGCGGCGGGGTTGTGGTGTGTGGTGAGAGAAGAAGAGTCATGATAGGATTGAGGGTGGGTAACCGTGCGGAGGGAAGAAAGTGAGTGTATGTGAAAATGAGTGCTGAAGAATAGGAGGACAGGAGGAGGCAGAGTAGACATGTGGATAGTATTCATCCTTACCTGGGTTTAAAAACTCAGGTGTGGGGAAGAATCCTCCAGACTAGCTGAAAAAGCGAGGCTCTCTCTCGGCTCTGAGACTGACAAGGATTCGCAGTGGAAGCTCACCTGTCTTCTGCTTGCTCGGCAGGCTCGGCTGCGGTGGTGCTCTGTCCTTGCTTTTTCTATGTCCCTCCCTTGTGGCATATAGTTGATAGTAGACGGAGGATGATGTTGATGAGCCGAGTATTAATACAGCCAAGTATAGAGATAATACTATGCAGAACGGGAATCCAGCATACTCTATTACGGGTTTGACTCAAGAAGAAAGCTTTCCTGCACTTTCATGGGAAGGCTTTTGAAGGAGGCAGACTGGATTGTTGGTTGTTTCCTCTATAAGCAAAGGGATGGGATATAATAGGGAGGATGATGAGGAATAGGAATAGGAAAGGATGGATGATGATGGGGCAGCAAAAGTAAGGCTTGCTTCCTTGCGGAGGAATTGAGAGAATAATAATGTGGTGTGGATGTTTGGATCCAGGGATTTGACTCCACCAGGGTTACTGCATGTTCCTCTATGTGTGTGTCTAATAACCTCATCCTCTCATAGTGTATGTATTTTTCTCTTGTTTTCAAAGGGGGAAGACGAAGGAGTACTGGTTCAGGGATGAATACGATGGTGGTGGTGGACGGAGAGGTGAGGAGGAGCGGAGAGGGTGGGCCAGGTGTAGTAGGAGAAGATGTCTTGGATAACCATTCTCATCCTCAGTCTGCTCCAGACGACGAAGAAATGGTGGACACGGAGAGAGATTTGGCTGAAGATGCCCAGTGGAAGAAAATTCAGCAAAATACATTCACAAGATGGGCAAATGAACACTTGAAAACTGTGCGAAAAAATGTAGGGAATCTAGAGACTGACCTCTCGGACGGACTTCGACTCATTGCTCTCGTCGAAGTCCTATCCGGGAAGAAACTGCCCAAGCATAACGCAAGACCAAACTTTAGATCACAAAAGCTAGAAAATGTGTCAGTGGCTCTTAAATTCCTTGAACAGGATGAACAAATTCGGATCGTTAATATCGGTAAGTTTAAATGTTTTAATTTATTCATTTACCTTTAGCACAAGCAGAAATCATTTTCGGAATACACATTTCCCAATCCGCCCCCCGGCTTTTACAATCCTGTGGTTGTGTCTAAAATCATATAGTGCTTCGAAAGTGAGTTTGGAGTTGAGTAATACCCTAAAAGAGAGTGATATTCGCATCATAGATAAATCTGGCTTTACTACGGAGGTACATGTAGTGTGGAGTAAAATCGGGGTGTTCCTCAACCAAGAAGAAAAGGTAAACACAGTAGTAGTGGGAACTCCTGTGGCTACCGGTGCTACGCGAGGAAATCTTAGCAGCAACAAACGCATGAATAGGAGACATTTTACTAGAAGCCAAAAAGTTCTACGCCGCTTCTCTCATCATTGACAAGTGATCAAAGGCTATACCTGGCTCCTGCTCCTGGTTGATACAATGTGTTGTGATACGATTGGAATGCAGTGTTATAGCAAATATCTCCAGCACCATTCATGGGAAGCGCAAGAATGAAGAAGGATATCATGTGGGCAACTTTTAGAAGAGGAGATTTAAAGAGTATATGATTGACGGACAGGAAAATGTGTGAGACTTTATCGCTAGGAGCAAAACACTGATTAGATTAGCACGGGCTCTTTCATACATAAGCTTTTACATTATTAACTATTCAAGGTAAATTGTGTCATCACAGATGGACATCAGTCTAAATAAGAAGCGACAACCAGGCAGAGGCCGGTGACGAAGGTGATGGAGCGGTAAAATTTTTAGCCTACACCTTTCAGAAATTTACCACGTGGTCACTAAATTTGGCAGAAAACTCGGACAAAATTAATTCCGCAAGATGTGCGGGGAAATTATGATAATGGTCGGCAGTTATTCCCGTTTCCCACCACACCCTCCGTCTGCGTTTTTTAAATTTTATTACTTGCTAAAAGCAGATTTAAAAGTTTAGGGAGAGGGTGAGAAGCTGTTTTAGCTAAATAGATGTGTTAAGAATTTAAACGAGTTGAGAGATTGGCGACTCCAATTTGGAGTTGCAGTTAGGATTTTTTTTGAGCTAGTCATGACAGTACATAATGGCCAAGTGTAATAGTAATAACAATAATCTGAGACACGCAATCAGGGTGAAAGGATAATAAAATGTAAGCAAGATTCCAGGATGATAGAATGATAGCAGACAGCAGAAGGGACGGAAGAGGAATAAAATACTGTATTTGAATTGTAAAGAGAGTTGCTAAATCTTGGGTCAGCTGCTTGCTCCTGGTTTTAATATGATGGCGAAAAAATCAGAGTTACAGACAGCTAGCTCATCACTACCACATCATCCTTGTTTGTTACTTGTTAAGCCGGTATTTTTCTATTTGGCGTTCTCTCATTCTCACCAGCTCCTCCACTACCTTAATTGGTACATGATGTCATTAGTTTTCTATGCAGGCCCACATAAGAAATGAAATGAGTTGCTCTTGATGAGCAATACGTTTAAGAAATACAATAGGAAATTCATAGGCTTCTTGGAGAAGAGGAAGAGGATGTGTTGGGTGAGAGATTGGAGCTTTTTAGCATCCCGGAGCCATTCGCCTTGATGATGCCATAATTTTTATCCAAAATTTGCAATTATAAGTCCTCATGCAGCAGATTCCAAGATTTTTGGCTCCTTCTTCTCCCGAGATGTACGTTTAGAATGCTCATGCCGAATATTAGACTCACAGCGTCTCCATTATTTCTACATTAATTTACAAGTGCTCGCATATCCATGTCCTTATTTTGCCATGCTGGAATGGAATCTTTTACTTGGTATTTATCTTGTAACTCTTGGAGGCAAGTTAAGTCCTGTATGAGCGTAGTTTAATGTGGGATGTATGGATGGAGATGGAGGGAAGCTACATACCAAATATACGAGTTGGTTGATGGACCATCCTTCTCATCTTGTCATGTCCTCCTAAGAGGATAGTCTTTCCAGGAGACTTGTTCAATTTTTCCGTAGATAGTCTTGCAGGGTTGCAGAAAACTTGCTGTTGCTGGCTTTTCTCTGAACGAAGTCTGGGGAAAAGAGGAAGAAAAAAATTGAATCCCATCAAGTATATAGGGTGGCTTGTCTGGGGTGTGTTGAACATAAGCTTGTGGCTAGGTGCCATAGGATGGAGGGGAAGAAAGAGTGTAGGCTAAGTTGATTATTGAAAGATCCTCCGAAGAGGATTCCAGACGTCTACCAAACTACTAAAGCGACCCTCATCCCTTCTTCTCGCTTCTTCAAGAAAATGATTTAATCCCAGCGTGAAAAGTCTTCTCCAGAAAAACTCTCACACCCTTTCAACTAATCTTTGAAAGCATCCATTTATTTCTCATGTGTGTGCCGTGTGCTATGCAATGCACCAAAAAATATTTCATATTAGAATCGCCCAGTCACGAGAATAGGAACCACCCAAATTTTTGCCTAATCCTCCTCCACCCTTTTACCAGCCATCAGCCGGCCAAACCAGCTTTCTCCTGGTTAGCATATTGCATCATAGGATAGCGGAAGCTTATTTTACATTGCGTCTCTTCCTTATATATCGTATAGATGCGTCAAATAGCGTCATATTCGTATGACCTTTCTTTCCCGCAGAGATATGAAAATTCGGAGAAAGGAAACGTTGCGAAAGAAAGGACGAGATGTGCATGTATGTAGGTCAATACTTGAATCCGTTTATGTGCACCGCGTTTCTTCTGGTTTCTATGGGAGGACTTTCTCCAGTAGCTGATACTCGCTTCTTTGAGTATTGATCAAAAAAACTGGATTGGATATTATCCAATTGTTTCCCTTCATGGGTCACTCCTAACTCTATATAAACGAGGAAGGGAGGGAAGAGTGTGGAAAGCTCTTCCGCCTTTTTACTTTCACCACTTTTCACCTCCTCCCCGCCCTTCGAAATCCTTAAGATCCAGCCTTGGCCTGTCCCCCAAAGTCAGAGGCGGGAGGAGGGAGGCGGTGATATTTTCCAGACTTGCTCAACTTTTCCTTTCCATCCATTTCCTTCACTTTACACAGTATTATACGCCCATGGCCCATGAAAGGCGGAACGAGACCAAAAAGTTACTACCAAAGATTTACTTTTAACAACTACATGAAATTGCTCCTTCTGTTTCAAGCTTTGGCCTCCTGCTGCCACTTACTTCCACTATAGCGCACCCTTTCTCCATGTTACTCTGAGGCTTATTTCCTCTCCGCCTGCCCTGCCCAACCTATTATTCTTGACTATTAAGGCATATTCCCCATCCATTTCGGTGCTGGGATTGCGTTTTAGATTCTATCCTTACACGTATGCAGAATCTAGTACATGTCAATCAGGAGGATTTGAGAATAGTTGAAACATTGAACATGTATTTGAGCAAAGTTGTATTCCAAGAATGTGGAGGAAAATAGAACGAAAAGGAAATGAGTGGCAAGTGTGGATTGAAAATTTGATAGCTAAGCGCGCCCGGATTTAATTTTTGATTAAACGTTATCATAGAGTTAGTAATGTAGTGAATAGTCACCACTGGAAGGGGAAGGCAGGGATTGAGCTGACTCTGTCTGTGTCTGAATTGCAATGGCAGACGTCACCTGGAAGCCATACATACGTAAGCCGGCAGGTGCAATAAGGAAAATCTTGAGGAGAGACGGAAGGAGAAAGCAAGAGGTGGGTGTGTGGACATGACATGTATGCTTTAATAAATTCATATAAAAGATTATCGAGTAGAGCTTGACATAAGGGAATCCTAATAATTATAGTCAAAGACATGTTGGCTCTTTAGCGGAGACGCCAAGAGCCAAACTTTGAGGAGGGACATGAAGTATGGGCGTAAAGGAAGCTCCTCACGGCTTAGCAGAGAAGCAAGAAGAGCAAGAAAACATTACTAAAATAATAAAAGCTTCCATATCAATATAACGTCATACCTAAGTTGAGTCGATGATGAAGCTAGTTTCAGCTTTCACTCATCTGCACATTCTGTCATCTCAAGGTTTTTCCCATAGCTAGTATGAAGGAGAGGACATTCCTCTAGGTACAATTTCAACCTCTTCAACTTTCAAGAGGTTCATATGGAGACCAAGTAGATAACTCATCTGGTAATCAGCTGCAAGGAGGCAAGTTTCATGGATTATCTATAGTGCTTTAAAAATTGGTTTTGTAGATCCGAAATCCAAGAAGTCAGGGCGTGAAGGAGACTACTGAAAAAAAAAGAATTATAAAGTGTCAAGGAAGGTAAAATTCCAGGTGGAGCGGACGAAAAATATTTAATATTTTGTCGTTCAATGTCCACTTAAACGGCAGAAGAAAGAGAAGTGAAGGAGTGTTTGAGCATAATTGAGGGTTGAATTATTGTGATGAGATTTTTCGCGCCTTAATAGGATAAAAAAGTTGTATTGTTGTCGAGCGGGGTAGAATTGTTATACTGTCCTCTATCTCTGTATCCTGTCCTAACTAGCGAGACCTGATAAGGGAATAATTCCCGCTTCTTTAACTTTGAATTGCATTGTGAAGCAGGTCAGGTAAGGATTATAAAGGTAAGGACTAGTGCGCACGCATAAATTAAAATCAAACGGATTACTAAGATTGGATAGGAGAGACATGGTGGTTAGTTGAGTTGGGCAAATAGTCTAAAAGCATGGGACACATGTGTAGCCAATAAAATTGAGGAAATAATGAAGCAATCTTTGAGATTGTTTTCTCGGTATTGATTTGGAATTGTATTGAGAATGGGAGATTGACAAGGGCATGAGACAAGTGAGTTGACTCTTGTAGAAGGTGCTTGCTAATTTAGCTGTATATAGATTTGATTAAATTATTGGATTCAGCTATGAAACGTGATGCATTCAGCGTTGACTTAGACGGAGGTCAGTGATTACTCTTTTGGAGAACAAGGTCCGGAGAGGACAAGAAGATGATTGTAATAGAGAAATAGAGATAAAGATGAATGATACTGGTTTGGCATGTCGACTCACAATGGGAAATGTGTGTATGTACATGTTCTGTGTTATGTGGGGGGGATAGCGGATGGAGTAAGATTTAATAATAATTCTGAATCACATTTCCCTACCATACATGGAGCTGAACAGTAGTTTTTCAAACTTCTTCCCAATCTGGATGATCTTTTTCCCCTTTCTCTCCTAAATTGCTAATCATCATGCCCTAATCAGTGGAATTCCATACATGTTCGCAACCTTTCCTTGCAAATAGTAAATAACCATGCGAATTCAAAGAGTATTGTATAAAGTGAATCTACTTTTACTACTCTCATCTCCTTGTCCACTTATAACTGTCTTGTCTTGTTGCCGGCAAATTTCATCTGCTAAGGGATATTTCACATGCAGCAGACTTGATTGTATTTACGTACAGCACATTAACTTGTAAACGTGTGATAATAAACTACTGTTACTTTCCTTGACCACGCCGCCTGAGAAGGCGGTGAAGTTTGATTGCTCAAAAATAATTTTTATTCAGCTAAACAGGTAAATCGTTAGTCTCTTGCAAGCTTCGCGACAGTCTTCAATTTGACAGCTCAAGTGTCCGTAATACTGTCGTCGTACACCCAATCCCTCAATTATGTTGTCCAGTTTTGTCAGAACTTTGGTCAATCATCCTGCCTTGGAGGGTGGCCTTTGAATAAATACACAAGGGGAAATGTCAAAAGGGGATAGAGAGAAGGTAGGAGGTTTGTATTTGGGTACAGGTGTTCTCTGCATGCGCTTCTTGATTGTGTAATCACAATTACTGAAGCAGTAGTAGAATGAATTGGCGGGCGCGTGGAAGGAATTAATTCAATCCATGGCTATTATGCTCATGATGCTTGTTTGTAAGAATAAGATTGCTGTATCAAGGACCGTAGCACACTTTTAAATTCACAATTCAATTCCAACCTTTTTGGTCTTATTCCTTTCACCAGCCACATTCAGTCGGCTTCATTTAGACAATAGAGGAATAGTTACAGCTTTTAGGCCTTGCTTTCAAGCCGTAGAAGAAAAAGGAGAACGTCATCATGCTCATAAGCCTCAGTCAGCCCTAGTCTTACTAAGATAAAGCTGGCCAAAAGTAACCAGCTCTCAGCCTTGACTCGTGGTAGCTGCATAAGAGATGATTCCATGGCAATTCTTTCTTGCTTTCATCATCTCATCATTGCCTCTATGGGAAACCCAAGTGAGTATAACCTGGGTTTGATATCGTATAAAGTGAATGTCTCACTTAGGAAATCATTTCCGAAAGGGACGTACAGCTCTGCTGAGGAAGCAGAGAAAAGAGGAAAAGAATGTTTGAACCATCTCCGACTGTCTTGGTGGAGGAAAGATTAGTAAGTCCTATATGCAATTTATATCCATGTAATGCGTCCGTCTCTTCTGTCCTTGCCGATCGGGCGGGCGGGACAGAGGATGGGAATCTGTGGGCAGGAGAGGAGATGGAAATTTGATGATGATAACATGAATCAATGACTCGGGGAAATATGTTCTGGGACGGAATGAGTTGGAGCAGAGATGATGACGAGATGAAGAGTGCAAATAGAAATCAGGTGTGCTTCATGGACAGAGGAAGATTGACGAAGGTGGAGGAGACATTTCCCTGCTGGTGGATGTGGATGACTCTGCCCCCGACTCAGCAAGGAGAAGAGATGAGCAACCGCTAGAAAAATCTCACCGGTTTCCTCATGTCTCTTGCTCATCAGTACCGGACTGTCAGAACTAAATTGCCCCTGGGAATGGGATGTGGATAATGTGGAAAGAGAGTAGGGAGGAGGAGGATGATGAGGGAGAAATTTGGCGAGATTCGTAAAAGAGACTTGGTAGTTGTCATGATGCAGAAAAATTCCTAAATATTATCTCTGTTTCGCCGTCAAAAAACAAGGGAGAGAAGAGAGACGAAGTTCGGAGAGAGGAGGTTACGTTGTAAGTTAATATCAAATACTAATACCCTGAGGAAGAAGCAGAAAATGTAGCAAAAACTATGAATGACGTTGGACGGATAAGACTTAAAGAAGGGAAAGAATAAGATATTTGCTGTATTTTCTTATTCTAAGCTCCACCTCTCTTGATTTACTTTATCTTTCTTCTCCTTCAGGATCATGTACATAATGTACTGTGTTTAAATACGCATGTAAAGGGAATTATTACGTTCAAGGAGAATACTTCAAGAAAGAATCCAGTTAGTTTCCAGACAGACAGACATAAGACTAGACTATGCATGGATGTAGAATAGCTAGGAAACATTAGATATTACAGTAGGAACGGAACATGAGATGATAGAAGATCTGGCTGGAAGAAGCTACTGCCTAAAGGTAGACGAGACAAATGAAATGAAATTTTTTGCATGGAAGCAATGAAAGTATAGTTGCTTTGCATAATCCACCAATTTCATTCCCTTCAAATCCAACAGAAAATACAAAAAGAAGATTACAATAAATTGCTCCACTTCTTGCGAGACTTTATAGCGGGTATATTGATTTCTAAACATATTGACGACAATATGGACTTGTTTCTTTTCGTAGTAATTCCAGGTAGATCAACTGCTTTCAGCGGTAAATTCAACGTTTTGACGTCGTCGTCAGTCTTTGAATTGTCTGCAAATTTTTGTATGCTTATAGAAATTAGTTTTAGATTAGATAGTTATAGACTTAGTTTTGGATTACAGTTTAAAATCTACCCATGTTGAAGTTACTGACTATAAAAGTAACTAGGAAAATTCTAAACTATGAAACTTTTGGAGAGAGAAACGAAGGTCGTCTTAGAGTTATAGATAAACCAGTTTCGGATTTATACATCCATGTATCGCATTTCTTGCAGTAGAAAATATTAAACTTGGCTGTAAAAAGTTTAATTTGTAATTCCAAATTCCAAACTTTCACTCCGTGTGTGTTTATTGACCATGCGTGCGGGAGAAAGCAGAATTTTCCGGAATTCTCCTGCTTTATCGAAATCCTCCAGGAATAAATTTCATACTACTCATGATGTGCCTGATTGTTCCAGGCCAGGATTCTGACATAGCATGCAGGAAGGATCCTATATCATACTTCCTTCAACTTTTATTCTAGTTCAGATAAGATATACATGTTTTACAAGGAGACTCCAGCATTCTAGACTAAAAGGTTGCATCAAGCAGAATCTAGAAATTCTAGAACCTAGATTGAAGAACAAGTATGAAATGAAGAGACAAGCATGGAAAAAAATCCCGGAGCGCTGTATTTTACTACCCGCCAAACCTCCCAGAAAATCCTACTTTATATCGGGATGATGGAACTGTCTTAGTTCTTTGATAAAATGCAGACAACTTGATATATACCATGTTGGAATATTTGCAAGCTTTCTGTAAAGATTGGCGATGGATAATAAATAGTGGAATGACAAGGTTTTAATTATGTACGCTGGGCATTGATGTCAGATTGGTTTGATACCAAGATTTATATTTGATTAAGAATTACGGATGATGTAATACATGTAATGATAATAGAAAGGGATAAAGATTGGTATCATCTTGCCTCATTATGGATAGGAGGATGATGGCGGGTGAAAGGAATGGAAGTAGTGTGGGCTGGGAGATTCTTAGCGGTTGTCGTCAGCGACAGATATTTGCTTATTTGATTGTAATCAAGCTGGCTCTTATTTTGTGGATCTATCAAATCGAAGAAAGCTGTTTCCATGATACTGTTGGGCAAATTCAAAGGCAGCTTATGTTAAAAGGAATAATCCCTACTATATGTTCACGCACGTACTACGAAATTGGCATTCAGTTAGCAAACTCATTTTTTGCAACACTTGCGAGTATATTCAGCAGCCTCTAGCTCTCTATATTAGATGGACTGTAGGGTTGAGACTGAGCCGGTCCAAAGCTGCTCCTCCGGAGGGTTTCTTCCTAATTAGGTTCCAAGTTTAGTTGACTCTGCTCGGTGGGAAAAACTGGTGTAGCCAAGTATATTGCTTCTCCAAGCTTGTCTTTAAGCTCGCAGGATTGGCAGGATTTAAAAAACTTGATATTGGCAAGCACAACACGTTACAAATATTAAGTTGCTCTCCGGCAATATTTGATATTAGTATGCGAGTCTTTGGAATAATTAGTCTTGCGTATACTTGATGAAATCACCAAATGTTATGCTAACTGTACCAGCTTGACTCCAACTTGGTGCTAATTTTGTCATCTG
The DNA here is from genome assembly GCA_906901655.1 of Sminthurides aquaticus. Taxonomy (NCBI): domain Eukaryota; kingdom Metazoa; phylum Arthropoda; class Collembola; order Symphypleona; family Sminthurididae; genus Sminthurides; species Sminthurides aquaticus. The sequence continues at coordinate 5,880,771 of CAJQTT010000001.1, forward strand.
ATTCTGTCAAGCTTGCAAATTTAGTGGATTTAATAGCTTGCTGCAATATGACACGGTGGATAATAGCGTGACATAAAGTTCACGTAATTAAAACTTCCCCCAGAGACTCTGACTAGGAGTTTGTCTGCGTGTTCATTCTTTTTGTGAGTTTCAGATTTATGCTGATTTTAGACTTCACCCAATTGGGCACAGATTCCAAAAAAACCATAGCAATAGTGTACATATGCAGACGTTCGAATATGTACCTAATTGGTTAAGTCTAAAATCGGCATTATATGCGTATGATATGCTCACAGTAAAGGAGCGTTTGTATATCTTAGTTCTTGCGAAACTTTTATGAAAAACTATAAGCTGTACCGGTTCAGAAGTAGGTGTGCTGGAGAAACTTGGTATTAATTACAAAACTTCACTGCCCAACTTTGCCCTTTCTCTACAAGTACTTTGGAGCGTTTAGGTTTAAATACAGGAATAATACAGAGTTTGAAATTGAGTAGCAAAGCAGTTTTGGCTTGTATCTTCCTTTAGATCACGCATGCATTCCGCATTCCTTTGCTGTGTGTATGTTTAGGGCGCTGGAACTATTATAATAGAAAGTATTTAAGCTACAAGAAGTAAGGCTGTCTGCAAGACAGACAACGACTATATTGGCTGCTGTTAATATGTATAACGAATTACGTGAGGCAAAACAAGATAGATACCATACAAATGTATAATTCTACATAAATAATCTGAAACTGGACCAGGTTTGACTTAAATCCATACATGTTGCTCTGCTCATGCGTATCCCGTTTCAATGTGTCCAGAAGAAACGTTTTGTTAGATTTGATCGTACCTTTTTTGTCCGGATCTAATTTAATTCATACTTGTTTGCTGTTCTCTGCCTTTCCAAAGGACAACAAAGAGAATAGCATCACAGTCCAGCATTCCAGCAAACTGTATATCTTATAAATGCAGGTTGCGGAATCGTGAGAGTAGTAATGAGTATAATAATGTGTCGAAGTGTGGTCATTACCTGAGCAAAGATAAAGTACGTAGTAATTAAGAAATAGAGAATACAAAATGCGATTCACAGCTTCAGTTGGCCTGAAATAATCGATGCTAGCTGCCGTGTGTTTGCGGAATGAACTGAATATAGTATTCAATCTAATGTTTTGTTAGGAAGTAAAGCGTAGACGGGAGGTAAAGAATGTCCTAACACCACTTTTCAGTCCAACTGCCCGTACAATTAGAAAAATCACACTTCCAATTTATAATGGAAATGTTGATCTGCTTTTGATTATACGAATGACCTTGGAAGTGTAATTCCGCTTAGTAAGTGTGAATCCGGCCATATTGGAGAGAAAAATAACAGGAATAACTTGGATAAAGCAGTAAAATCAACTGATTGACGAAATAGAAAGTCGTGGAAGTTCATTCTTCGTGATTTCAGCAAGAATGAATTATATTGACAGTGTTTGTAATCTAAATATTAAAATTCTTATTGAGCATGAAAATGCAAAGGTTGAACTTGTAAAGTGATGAACTGTCCATGGATGAATTAACACCAAGTACGAAACAGGCTCAGGACGAAAAGTTGATAGAATGAAAAGTTCAAGTATGAATTACCACCAACCCAACTGTAACTGATGAATAAGCTCAAAGCTATGGGCTCGCAGAGCTACATTGAAAAGTATGAAGTATATACTCTTACCGAGGCCATGTCATATGTGCTCGAAGGATTACGTGGATCCGCTAAACACTCCGATGTGCTTCTATAATGTTAATTTAGGAACGAATGAAGGATATGGAATTTCTGATCATTGGGATCATATAGATGGTGACAGAGAGGAAGAAAAAGCCAGAAGCGGGGGTGGATGATGGATGTAACTCAAAATGACTGATTTTACCTATTACCCGGATTTCGGCTTAATTGTGATAAATTATTTGAATTTTCAGACTCTTCCGATATAGTAGACTGTAAATTGAAACTGATTCTTGGATTAATATGGACCCTTATTCTTCACTACTCTATTTCTATGCCCATGTGGGAAGGGGACGATGATTTCCCTGCACCAGGAGAGAAAGGCCCGACCCCTAAACAAAGGTAATTTTATTATAATTCAACCAGCTCCGCTTTGGAACCAATGCGCCTTCATTTGCAGTCTCATTTAGCAAAACTCAATTGCAAAAGAGAAACGACTTATGTAATATAATGATGGATGTGAGAAAATCAAGGAGAAAGTAAGAGAGAAAGTAAATGGCTTCTTGAGATAATTCCAAAGAATAAGCTTAAACAGTTTTGAATGTGAACTGTTCAAGAGAAAATAGAGAAAGAATTGAGGAGGCCATTTTAAGCGTAGAAAATGTACAATATTACTACGACTACGTATACAGCAAGGAAAATGGGATACAATTAGCATGTTGCTTTTCTATACAATTGATTTTGTATTCCAGATTGCTCCATTGGGTCCAGAGTAAAATACCTGATCTTCCAATATCAAATTTCACTGGAGACTGGAATGATGGACGAGCTGTAGGAGCTTTAGTTGACGCCGTTGCACCAGGCCTTTGTCCAGACTGGCCTGATTGGAATCCTAAAGATGCACTTCAAAATGCCACGGAGGCTATGGGTCTTGCCGACGATTGGCTTAACGTTCGCCAGGTACGGATTAAGTTCACCTTGCCTTAAAAACCTAGCTGATGATTTATTAGTTTTCCTTTCAGAAAATCCTTCTTTAAAACACTTTCAGAATACTTATTGCCCACTTAAACTCTTCCAAGTAAAATTAATACCTCGAAGAAAAAAATGTAATCTCATAAATTCATTTTTTCCATTGCACTGGTTGGTTACAAATCTGTTAGCTTAACCTTTCACTAGGAAGCTTTACTAAAAGAATGATTGCTGGATACCTCTTGGATGCATGCTCCAAGAGGCGTATTGCTAGGCTGGCTAGGCATGTTTAGGAGATACAGAAGAGTATGTGGATTCTTGTGCATTAAATCATTTGGTATTTTACATTTTACAGCTTATTAGACCGGAGGAGATAGTAAACCCCAACATAGATGAACTCTCTATGATGACATATTTATCTCAGTATCCAAGTGCCAAATTAAAGTCTGGAGCACCAATTCGCCAAAGGACAAATCCAAACAGGTTTGTGCACATTACTGGGACTTTATTCAACACTTAAAAATAAGCGCAAAATTTCATAGTCAAGTCAGTAATATGGGATAAAAATTTGACACGGTACGGCACGGGTCGGAGGTTGTTGGAAACCTTACAATCATGTATACTGCGCTAAGAGCACACAGGTTTCATTTAGCTTTCTCCTGCTTTCACTTTGAGCATTGGAAATTTCAGGTTGTTCGATTGGTCAGGAGGAAAGATTTTGTCATTCAAAGATACGATATGACTACGACGCATATAATGCTCATGGTTTTTACCCGAACCTATAAAGAATTGAAAGAATTTGACTGATTGTATTTGATTTTGTGTATTTCTATCATTGTGCTACTTGAAAACTCTCTCTGCTATTGTGTGGCGTCTCTCTCTGTCTCCCTTCTACTTTCTTCTTGTGAATGAAAATTGTACATGTTACATTCATCTTCTCCAGTATCCCGCCTCCCAGGTATGCTTTCATCATCATCAAATTTTACTCCAAACGACTAATGCATGGAGAAATGAATTCGAGACGGTCCTCGCTCGGACGGTTGCACAGTAATATTCCGTACAATACTCACCCGTGTATTAAGTCTACTAGAAGCTAATTAATTTAAAATTAACCGAGGAATCCCTGAAAGGCGCACCCCTCTGTAAATTATTTTAGTGCATGATGTAATTAAGCACCTGTCCAACCCTCCGGACGGTGCGTTTTAATAAAACCACACGTCATACACGTGCCTGTCTAACGCCAGCACTTACTACTGACTTTAAAATGAAGAATGATCTTAAACGCATCCTTCTCCGGCATGGAAGTGTATAGAAGCGAGTGTAAAAATTAATATCTCGTATGTGCTAATGCCGTAAAACCAAATAATTAAGGTGTTTTGAATTCCATTAACTGATTAAACAGTCACAGGAAAACGCTTAAAAATGTAGTGAAGAGGCAAACTTTGTTCTGTTTGCAGTCAGTACGCGTTTAAATCGTGTATGGAGTGTGGAAGAATTAAAATAATATGACAAGATACGGAAGAAAACACGGGACTGACTCCTGTCGATTTTCGTCATGTGTACATAGAGTAGGAATGAAAGTAAATGAGTTGATCTAATCGGTGATCTGACATATGTATTAGCGAAACTCACATTTATTTGGAGGTTATTTTTGAAAGTATGTAGTAATTGCACAGGGGAATGCGCACGTGGTGAGAGGAAGTGTGGAGCGTGTCTTTGTAATTAGTTTGTACAACTAGCGGTTAAAATTTAAAAGCAATTTAATAACATGACTAAGGCTGGCCATGAAAAATATAGTTTACTTTTACCCACGAGAGAAATTTTAATTACTTTGTGGCTTGTTTCGAACGCAATTTAGAGTTCGGGCATACGGTCCAGGGATAGAGCCATCTGGTCCTGTGGTTGGAGCTCCCGCAAATTTCACTGTGGAAACTTTCTCAGCTGGAAAAGGAGATGTTGTTATAACAGTTGAGAATCCCAAGGGAGAGCTGGAGCCGGTATGCAATTTATCACTTTCTTTTACTCGCTTTCTTGACGGGAATAAGTTGGGGGAATTTGGAATGAAAAATAAGTACGGCGTGTGGAAAAGACGACTTTCACTTGATCTGGAGAAAGGAAAGCGTTTGGTCCAATCCGCTCAAACCGAGAAACTTACATGACTCCCTGTCAATCCTTTTATTGGCTTCTGACAAGAAGAATTTGTTTGCACGAAAACATTTCCTTCTTTTCAATGCTATCAGAGAAAAAATAGGCGAGAGCTTGGATTGCATGGGTGGTTGACTATTCAAAGAATGGGAGTTTTCAAAAGGATTCGTTTTGGTGAAGAAGATGAAGATGCGGGAATAATGGGGGATGATTTTTACATTGTGTGTTGGTTGGGCACAGGTGGATATGCGATTCAACAATGACAGGAATTTAACATACAGCGTGTCTTACACTCCAAAGCAAGAGGGGATGCACACAGTCTCTGTGCAATATTCCAACAGGGAAATTCCAAAATCCCCCTACAAAGTTATGGTTGAAGGCCATGCAGGAGACGCGTCCAAAGTTACAGCCTCTGGGCCAGGTATTGAACCCGAGGGTGTAATCGTCGCTCGACCAACTTACTTTGACATATTTACTAAAGGTGAGTAATTTTCCCTACAAGTTCTCCTCTCATCTCTCAGAGTCTGAGACTCATTGAACATCAATGTTCGTCTCTATCTACCATCTATAGCGAAAATCCTTCGTAAATTCTACAAACTCGTGGATAGATGCTACAGCAGTTTACTCTAGGTTTAAATAAAACAATGCAAGACTGTCCGAAATTGGATATCCTCAACGAGTCATGTATATATAGGCGACAACATTGGAAAGATGAGAGATTTAAGAGCTTTGAAGTAGACATAGTGTAGTATTTAGCCTGGCTGCGTACCAGCTTCTTGCCTTTGTCCTACATTTGCTAACCTCAAACCAACTAAGCAGGTAGGTCGGAAGAGAATAAAAACAATATCTTAAATACGGCCTTTCTCCAGAAGGAGAAACCAAAAATGCAAGTGAAAGAGAAATGGAATTTTTGGAGGAAGAGATGCTGATATAAATATGCTCTCAAAGCTGGGGCTTCCGACGCGAGACCGGGGCTTTGAAGCTTTAACTCCCAGCTTGCATAGGAGGAGAATGAGGTGAAAGTATGAGGGAGTAAGATTTTTAAGGTGGAGAAAGTAGTTGAAGCATAGCCGAGGGCGCATTTATCTCGTTGCTGCTTACAGGAGGGGAAGATGAAAGGGCGTGACGCTGAGTTAAATATACTTAGTGTTGAGCCCTGGTTGTTGACATGACATGGCTAACTCATGCGTTTCATGATTATTTACTAGGTGCTGGGAAAGGTGTCCCTGAGGTGATAATCCTTGATCCGGCGGGTCAAAAGAACGTGGTGCTTGTCAAGTTACGTCAGATTTCTACGGACGTGTGGCGTTGCGAATATGTTGCTCATGCCGTCGGCGTCCATTCAGTCAACGTATTCTTCGCAGGGAATCCGATTCCCAACAATCCATTTGGCGTGAGCGTGTCCCCGGGTAAGTAAAACACCCTGTTTTGGGCCGGAATTCGGATTTTGGGAGGATTGATTTCACAGAGGAATTTAAGGAAGAGCTTTCTTTGAAGAATCACTCGGAGATTGATTTCTTCATGTCGCCCTACTTTCTCTCCCGATGATCTGGTTCCAGTAGCATGTATAGACTGATGGTGAAAATTAGGATTTGAAGTGAAAGTATACATTTCTGTGTTTTCGTGGAAACAGTATGCGATGCAAGGAAAGTACGTGCTAGCGGACGTGGGCTGCAACCCAAAGGGGTACGTGTGGGAGACGCTGCGGATTTCCGCATCCATACTGAAGGAGCTGGGGAAGGGAAGCTGGATGTACGAATCATTGGGCCAGGTAAGTCAATAGCAGCTCTTTGATGCATTTCTAGTTACATGTAAGACTTGATGAGAGGATATTGTGAATACTTTGTGGAATTCCCTTGGGAGTGGTTCATTTTATTTTCCTTCCTGTCTTGAACTCGCTTAGAGAAAGTTAAGTGAAAGAGGTATGTATACAGGATGTGCGGGTGTTTCATCCGATTTTTCAGGCAAATCTGAGGAGGAAAGTGTAGCAAATGAACCAAGGGTGTAGCTTTTCCAAGAGTATGCTAGGTTTCAGAGGATTAATGATGTTCTGCATTTCCATGCAAACTAGGTGGGCTAAACGAGGCAGTGAAAGTAAGCAAATCGACGGGAACTACCTATGAGGCCGTCTACCACCCAAAAAAGGAGGGTCGCTACAGGATAATGGTAACTTATGGTGGGCAGGAAATTCCCCGATCACCCTTTGAAGTTAATGTTGGACCATATAAAGAGACTGCTATTCGTGCTTACGGTCCTGGCTTAACCGGAGGTGTAGTTTCGTTTCCCGCTCTCTTCACTGTCGAAACTAACGGAGAAACGGGAGCTCTTGGATTTAGTATTGAAGGTCCTTCTCAAGCCAAAATCGAGTGTCAGGATAACGGAGATGGCTCTGCGGATGTGAGGTATGCTTGACCATGTTTCTCTAAATTCTATGCAAGGAAAATGAATGCTTTCACCAAGGAAATTAAGGATACTTAGAAAGTCCACTGTCGTGGAACATGTTAAGACCGAAATTACATACATTGCCAGTGGGCAGCAAGCTCTTCCATGTTTTTATGTCAAGGCAAAATACAAGTTTCGCAGAAACAGAGACTCTCTCATGTCGTGTCTTGTCCTGATGGTCTTTTGTATGCTAATCTGCGGCCTACAAGGATTCGTTTTGCAATTCTAAACAATGAGGTTGTTAGTAGGGAGGAGACAGGGAGGATTGTAGAGGAGGGTATTGAACATGTGTATGAATTTGTTTTAGATATTACCCAACTGCTCCGGGTGAGTATGCGGTTCATATTCTCTGCGACGACGAGGACATTCCAAAATCCCCATATATGGCCCAGATATTACCAAAAAGTGATTTCCATCCAGACTTGGTGAGACATTTTCCTTCTTTTGAAAGCATGCAAGGGGAATTGAATGTGTCGGCAGCGGAATGAAAAATACTCCAGGCTGAGTTAGCTGCTAAAATGGTCCCGGTCTGGACGGGTCCGGAAGGAATTCCGTTGTATAAAATCTCTATTATCTCCCTTTCAGGTGGAATGCCATGGACCTGGACTTGAGCCAAACGGTCTCGTAACGAACAAGCCTGCAGAATTTACAGTGAACACGAAACGTGCTGGATCTGCACCTTTGGATATCCATGTAAGTAGATGTAAAAAATAAGAGAAAGTGGAGAAAGCATGTGGAAGGACGGAAAACTGTGGGTTGGAGAAGAGTATTTCCGAGAATTGGATGGAAATTTTACTGGAAAGCGGCGTTACACAGAGGAAATTAGAGATTGATACTAGGAGAAGAATCCTGGATTTATGTGGGCACTTTAAAATTTCTCACACAGGTCATGGACGCACAGTACAATCCATTAGATGTAGTAGTGAAAAACAATAAGGATGGGATGTACACTTGCAGCTATGTGCCAAAAAAAGGTGCCAAGCACACTGTGCAAGTAAGTTATTCACTTCACAACGTAGGATTTCTTTCCCACCTACTAGTTAAATTTTAAAGCTACTTGTTTCTCTTTAAGTACACAACTCTGCATTGTACAACTCCTTTAAAAGCCCTTTTTCTAAATTTTAAAAAACCTGATTTTGTCTTGAATTATATAGATAAATTACGGGGGTGTGCCAACAAACAATAGTCCATATAGAGTAAATATTGCTCAGCCAACAAATCCTACAAAAGTTCAAGTTTTCGGACCTGGTGTCGAGTCTCCAGTCAAATCAAAGAAGCCTACACATTTCAACGTTGATGCCAGAGAAGCAGGTCCAGGAGATCTAACAGTTGCCATAGTCGATGACAAATCAGTTCCGGTCGCTTATGAATTATCCGATAACGGAGATGGAACGTATTCCGTAGACCTAAGTTACCCACTTCCAGGCCATTACAAGGTGATGGCTTGACACAAGCTTTATGCAGTTTAAAAATCCTTGTATTATATAATAACATTACTGATTTTGGCAAACGTTTTGAAAATTTTAGGTCAACGTAGCCTACGCAGGAAAACAAGTACCCCAAAGCCCTATTGTCGTCGCAGTTCAACCGCACGTGGATGTTACAAAAGTAAAAGTAGATGGATTAGAGCCGAGTAAGTTTTTATTTTTTCAAAATCGCAAATTTATTCAACTGTGTTTAATATGATAACAAGTGTAAGAACCGTATGGAGTATTGTGCGAACCGGAAGAGAAAGCACACGAGCTGGCTAAGCGAAAGGGGACGTGTTGTAAAATGTCCTCATGTCATTGGGCTTAAGTTGTAGTATGAATCTATAGTGATATATGTAATAATTTACATGGTGTTAAAAGTTGATGATGGATGATATTTTTATCCATTTCCTCCTACTTTTCTTCTTCTTCTTCTTCAGTGGCTCCCATCAACAGCCTTCAACAGTTTAAAGTGTTAACGAAAGGAGCGGGGAAAGCAGACATTTCCGTTGCAATCACAAGTCCCTCTGGGAACAGAGTTCAAGCTCATGTCGTGCCATGCTTAGATGGATTTTTAGTGAATTTTACTCCGACGGAGCTGGGAGAATATTTCCTTGGAATCTCCTTTGGAGGCGAATCCATTGCTCCGCGACCTTATCGACTATTTTGCACTCCAGACCATGAAATGAACCATGTGAGGGCATATGGGCTAGGGTTGGAGAAGGGGAATGTTAACCAAGCCGCAGAATTTGTTATCGATACACGTGGAGCTGGACACGGAGGGTTAGGAGTGACGGTAGAGGGCCCTTGTGAAGCAGCGATTAATTGTCGTGATAATGGGGATGGAACGTGCTGTGTCGCTTACTTGCCCACATTACCCGGTGTCTACTCTGTCAATATTACTTTCAATGATGAACACATTCCTAATTCCCCATTTCAAGCTATGATCTATGCGGACCCTGATCTTTCAAAAATAAGAGTCTCTGGATCCGGAATACAGCCTCATGGTAGTTACATCACATATGGACTTGGGATTTGGAGTGATACTTTCCTGCAGAATCCTATTAACTCGATTAGACGTTCATTAGAAATTTTCTTCGCCTTGCTCGAAAAGTGTGTTTTGAAACGAGTGCCATAACATAAATTAAAAGGTTTCGTTTGAATTATAGCTAATTTGAGAGTGATACGCTGTAGAAAGTGTGAGAGATATTTTCAGAAAGTAGAAACTAAGTCGTGATTGCAGTTAACTGAATCTGTTGGACTTGTGTGGCGTTTAATTAAAAGTCTACCTACGGTACGATTATGAATCCAGGCCAAGGAAATACTAAATGTTGTGTATTTTGAAATTTTACAGGCGTGTTCAAGGATTCACCAACTGATTTTATGGTGGATACCAGAGGCGTAGGCGATGATGCTCAAGGAAAAGTGGCTTGCAAAATCACAAATCCTTCGGGAACCAGAACTGATAATTATATTCGACCCTTACATGATGGCACCTATAAAATTAATTACAGTCCTTTTGAAGGTGATTCGTGTTAATCTTATTGCATCAATCAGTCTGTAATCTATTGTCATCTGGAATGGTAAAGCAAGTATGAGCAAATATTTCATTTGGATCGCTGCTCTATTTACAGAGGGACGTCACGTAATCGATATATTTTATGACGGCATTCCTATTCCCGGCTCCCCTTTTGCGGTTAATGTACGCCGGGGATGTGATTCTAAACGTGTGAAAGCTTTTGGTGATGGCCTCATCAAAGGGATTGTTAATCAGCCTAATATTTTTACTATCGAAACCAAAGGTGAGGTGGTGAAGCTCTAAAAGATTCGCAAGATACCTACACATGCATGGGCCCGTTTACTCATACTCTTATTTGCATAGGAGCTGGAACTGGCGGGCTGGGGCTGGCTATCGAAGGACCTTCCGAAGCAAAAATGACCTGCATGGATAATCGAGATGGATCTTGCACGGTAGGGAAAATCATTGGGATTTCAAAGTTATCCGTACGAAGAATATAGAGAAGGATTGAAATAATAAATGGGTTCTCTTTTGTTGTCACAGGTGGAGTACATTCCCACGGAGGCGGGAGACTACGACATAACGATAAAATTCGCAGACCAAGATATTCCCGGATCCCCTTTCAAAGTGCCTGTTGATCACGTCGTGGACGAGAGCAGCGTCAAAGCTTATGGACCTGGGCTTGAAGGGAAAAACTGCCGGGAAGGAGTTCCAACAACTTTTAAAATTGATGGATCCAAGGCCGGTCGGGCTCCTCTAGCCGTGGACATTACAGGTTGAATAGCTTTCTTCCATAATTGAATCTGGCGGATTTGAAAGAAGAAAGTTGGAATGAATCCCTGGATGGGAAATTAATTTCAGGATCTAAGGAAAAGCCCGTGGTGAAGGATAATCGGGACGGAACATATGATGTTACCTATTGTCCGAACAAAGAGGGAACCAATGTCGTCGCCAACGTTAAATGGAACGGCAAAGATATACCTAATACGTAAGCTACAGATACGCCTTTGTAATCCTCGTATGTATTACACTAGATGAACTTGTTCCTTACTTTCTTTGACTTTCCGTTCTCGTGTGACTTTCTTACATGAGTTTCCCAGATGGAAAACTTTAAACTGCCTTGAAAAATCTATATTCAAATAATACATTTCAGACCTGTGACGATGAAAGTATTGCCCAAGACAGAGCCAGGAAAGGTGAAAGTAACCGGAAATGGAGTCTCCGCCACTGGAATTCCCGCATCTTTACCAGCTGAATTACACATTGACGCTTCAGAGGCAGGAGTGGGAGATGTGGACGTTCAAGTTGTGGTAAGTAAAATGAGAGGGAGGGAAACTGATTAGAAGAGGCAGAAATTAGAGCCACGTGCCAAAAAACTGTAAACATTGCAGGTGATTTTAGAAAAGAATGTTAAACTGAAATGTTTGTGGCACATGTTCCTTATTAAGCTCTTCGAAGCTAATAAAGGAGTGTAGTCGTCTAATTATTATTCCTTTAATCTAATTTACAGGGACCTGATAATTATCCGCGTAAAGTTAAGATTAGTGATAACGGAGATAAGACATTCAAAGCGACGTACGTCCCAGATGATTGTGGAAGATACAAAGTCAATGTTAAATACGGAGGGAAAGATGTACCAAATTCACCATTTAGCGTACAATCTTACGCAACTGGAAGCGTAAGTGAATTGCAGCTGTGTTTCTATTTTGTATCATCGTTCTCATGAATCCGGGCTTGCTTCCTCGATAATTTATGGGTGAACATTTGGGGTAGAGGAAGGAGCAAGGGGTTTTTAAATCTTTCCGCAAGTTTGAATTGAATAGTAAACAAAGCTTGGGATTTTATAGGCTGACAAATGTAAAATCACAGAGGGAAGACAGCAAAATCTTGCAACGGGAGAAGAGTGCTGTATTACGGTAAACGCCCAAAACGCGGGCATTGGAGCTGTCACATGCAAAATCCGATCGACAGCAGGAAAGTAAGCTGATATTCAAATATTCTCTCGCTCTCTATTTTTTTATCACTCTTCTTCACCTTCCGCCCGTATCTATTTTGAATTACAAGTCAGGACAGCCTTTTCATTCTTATCCTTCATTTCCAACGAAGCAAGAATCGACAAATCTTCGTCTGCAGCTTCTGAGATGCTGAATGCTAGCTATAGCTTTCTCCCTAAAAGCAAGGCGGGTTGGATGGCAGGAAGAGCACTCGACATCGGCAAGCCCTTTGGTTGAAATGAGACAAACTGTTTTATAAAATTGGGTTCTCGGTCGTCTTATCTTGAGTCGATATCTAACCTTGCTTCTATTTCTTTCGTTGAAGAGAGAAGTCTTTAGATTTTATATAAAGAGGCTTTTAAATATAGAGGGATTGAGAAGAGTGTTAATTTAATTTCGCACGTTGTGAAACATGGTGTTTTCAATGTCCCCGGGCTTGAAGATAGAGAATGAGACGCCGTTACATGAATAATGAAAGAAGAGCTTTTAGCAAGCGTATGTAAGCATTTCTCCACGTTTTGTATTGTTTTACGGCCCAGCAAGCTGCGAGATTGCCAAAATAGTTTAATTCCATGCTCTATGAAGAAGCCGTTAAGTCATAACTCATGATCCCGTAGTCGCAATATATTCTATAGACATCAGGTTTTTAGAGCTGAATTCCAGAGGCGAGTGTAGCAAAAAGGAGAAGAGAAGGAAGCTGTCTCTTTTTTATTGCAGTAGTCAGGAGATGGGGAATAGAATAACTTATGATGAGTTTTAAAAATAGCGTTACACGAAGGAACCCGTTTCCTTCGCGTACTTTAGGATTGGTGGGAATATCGGGGAGACGCTTGCTTATTCCTCCCCAGCTGGGTAAACGTGCCGGTATGCATGGAAGGGGAAGCTAGTGCCTTCTGCATGTCCTTGTCATTTTTGTATACGAAATCTCCCGCATTAAATTTTCATCGCTAACGGTAGATTTCCCAACGTTGTGTACTTGTTTATGCCATGTTTCCATCCAATCTTAGGTCGGTCTAATCCTAATCCTCTTTATTTTCTCTTTTCCAGCGATTTAGACATCGACATTGAAGATAACAACGACGGAACTTTCTCTATTTATTATACTGTCAAAGACGCAGCGGAATATACGCTCAATATCAAATTCGGCGGCCAACCTGTCCCAGATGGCTTCTACACCTTTACGGTAAGGACGGAGGAGAAAACTGTTCTTTTGCCTTCAAATTTCATAAGAATACGGAGCTTCATTCTATATCTTGCGTAACTCATTGCTCTGACATGAACGGGCATGCTTGTCATCCCAGAAAATTACTTGCATAAAAGAGACGAATCTTTTTCACATGTTGAAAAAATTTTCTCATGGCCGCATTCACTTTCTCCGCTCTGTCTGAGTGAGGATTTCCGTTGAACGTTTTTGTGACGCTCAAGGGAAGTGATGAAACCTTTGAGTGGAACCAGATGCTTTCCAGTAAAATATATCTCATAGTTATGTTATTCGAGTAGTCAAATTATACATAGCCTCCTGGCTTGACTTGGTCTGATTTAGAATTTCTGAGGTAATACCCCACAGTCTGCGAGGCAAGTATGCAGAAATATCCGCCGCTGTAATTTTAAAACGTAATATTGGATCAGCTACTTGATTTTATATACAATTCGAAATGTGCAAAACGTTTATATTTCAACATCTTTTGGCTTTCCATATGCCTGTGACTTTGACATAATTTAAGGAAATCCGAGAAAATGGTCAATGAGCAGAACGGGGGTGTGGTAGAATCCATGTAGCCCATGCATTCTGCAGAAATATGCTGCATGAATGAGGTGAGTGATATCATAGAGTTCAGATCATCTCTTCGCTCATCATCACCTTAATTGATTGAAACATCTTGAATGAGAATTTCAAGAAAAATTACTCAAGTCTTCTGTAATTTCATTAATTTAGCAGAGGTACTGCGTGACTATTTACAGCGGGAAAGGTCTGAGTACAATTTAAAACTTTCCTCTATTCGTCGCGGTAATAGCAATTTTATATGGTTCCTTAGCTGCCGTCTGTATCGCATTGAATGAGAACCTGCACAAGTTTTCTTTAATGCTTATAAATTCCTATTATATACAAGTATCGAATATTTTCAAAGGATATAAGCCCAACACAGGGGTGCAGATTTGTCCTCTGCTTCGCTGTGATTTCATCAGCAGCTGCTTGGATTTGTAATCCGACCACAGACAGGTCACCCGACCGACCTTATGATGAGGTATTGAACCCGGGTAGCAATAGATTTTTTTAGTTTGAGCTAGGTTACTTCTTTCCAGTGTTGTAGCATGTAAAGTTTGCGAAAATAAAAAACACACGAGAGAATCAGTGCTACAGACAGGCAGTAGGAACCTACTAGGTCAGAGACCTGGAAATAGCATTTTACACTACCCCTACTCCCTTCTTTCTGCGTATCTTAATTTTATTCAGTAATTCGATACGGTAGAATAGCTTTCAGATGACAACCCCACTTCCCGCTGCTGCTAAAAAATTGCGTGCATTCTTAGGCTTTGCTTGGTCCTCCGTCCTTTGCCTCCTCGCCAAACTCCAAGGGTTTGCATATTCTTGCTATATGACAGGAATGAAGAGCTGGTAAGGATTAATTGGCATCACCCGAACTAAATTATCAGACGGGTTGGTTAATTTTCAGATGAATAAATGGAGCTTAGCTTCGTCGGGTGACAAACAGGGAGAGTAATCAAGAATTTTAACGTACCTTAAATTAGCATTAATAGCCCTAGGTAGTGCTGCCAAGGGTCAAGGGATGTGATTCTGAGATGGAAGTTTTAGTGTACTATTTCTAATTTTAATCCAGAGTTATTATTAAATGAAATTAAACTGGGTTTCTCTTTTTCGCATGGGATCATTTCCAGCTTGCGTAAGCAAGTTTTTGTGTAAGGCACACTACACAGATTTGAATTAATATCACCGTGTCGTTTTTCTTGAATAATCTGCAGAGAGTAGAAGAGGGATGGAGAAGGAAGGAAGCTAAATTTTATTTCCGGTATCACAAGGAACGTAAAGTAAATATATGTACTTGTGTTGTGTGCCAAAAACATGAAATTAAGGAGTAAGGACTGGAGTGTCTCGTTGTACGTTCGTAGTTGGTGATACTCTTGTAGGCAGGTTGTAGTTTTAGCAATAATGATTCCCATCATTCAACTTGCTATAGATCCCACCCGGATTAGAGACATGATGGGGAAAGTAGATGATGGGGGGTAGGAGGATTGTTCAGATAGAAGCGGCTAGAAGTTGAACTATGTTTCTGCGGCAGAGGGAGGGACGGGTAGGGAGGAGGGTGTATAGATGCGGGTGTTCGCACCGACATTGCAAACTTGACTTTAGATTGCTTGTAAGCAAATATAAGCAGAAATCTAGTAAAAACAGCGGGGAAGACTGGCAATAAAAAGGGAGAGGGAGCGATACAGGGTGAAGAGATCAGTTAATGGAAAGTTGGGAAGAATGTCGTTGTGTAAGTATTTTTTGCGGGAGGATTTTTATTTTTGGATAGCCCGGAGATTCGGAGAGCAGGATTTGTAACGTTGATAAACTCTTGATTCCATCCAATTATTCAGTATTCTTTCTCCTCGTTTCCAGTAGCAAGACCTTTCTTGCATTTCCGCAAGAGTGAATCATTGCAACGCTTCCTGTTACTACTGTTAACTGCTTGTAATACTAGTGCAATTATATAAGAGGACTTGGATTATCAGCTCCAGTGATAACTGTAAGTTGAATTTCTATCTTGTGTATATGATTTTTAGACAGATTTTGAACATTCCCAAGTAATTCCTTTGCTTTTCAATTCAACACGTCTCCTCCCATTTTAAGTCCTTTGCTCGTAGCTATGAATCTTTGAAGAATTGAGTTTCACTCTATTCAGAATTCAGAAATCTACATATTGTATGTAATGTCATGTATTGTCACAGAAAATACTCGCTAATTCCAGCGATTTGGCGCAAAAGTCATAAAGTGAAAGCAGTAGGATTTTAGCCATACTTTCTCCAATGAAAGTGATTCCAGCTTTACCGTCCTCGGAATCCCAGAAATATGATTATGTGCTCATTTTGCTACTAAAAGTGTTTCTAGATTTGTACTGCCTGAGGAAATTGCATGTAGAATCCAAGGGGTTTAAATCCTAGAAGATTATTTCAAAGCTCCAACGTTTTTGGCGCAGAAAATTGGCAAATTAAAGCTTACTAAAATGAATTACGAGGAGAGTAACTTGCAAATGGAGAAGTAGACGTATTTTTCATGAGTGTGCACGAGTGTAAGATTTCGCTAGTTTAGCCAGTGGGTGGAATTCAATGAGGTGTACTGGCGTAAAAGGGCAATTTTTCATAATACGACAAGGAGCGGGAGGGAGAGACTCGTGTAACGAATCTTATTAGCATATTTTCTTAACAACCTTGTTACAAGCTCCCACAGAGTGAATTTTTCTCCCATCTCGTTGAGTTAGGTGAGACAGGGGATTAATGAAGGCAGATGGAGGTTAGTGGAGCTGGTTAAAAGGATAAATTCCCACGACTGTTTTTCAGGGCGCGATTATGATTTTCATAAGCGAGCTGCCCGACTGTGTTACATATGCGGCGGGTAACTTACTTAGTCTCGCATCAAACTGAGTGACTATATATAACAACACCAACTAAGGGAAACAGGAAGGAAATAGTGTACCTTAAAATACCCCATATAATTGAAGGATTTACAATACATTGTGTAATAATGCACACGCATAAATAATTCATGCTCCACCTCTGCAGTCGGAGCACTTGTGTACCTTTTAAATTACTTAAACATCCAGTACAATCATTCAACACCTAAAGAAGGATTTAAGGGCTATTCGAGTTGGAGCATAGGGTAGTTGATAATTAATTAGGATTGAAGAAATTTGTGTTGTCGAATTATCCATGTCAATCCACAGGCTTGAAATGTAAAACATGAGGTAGATTTAATGGCGACTTGCCTAGAATCTTCTGTCTGGAATTCAAGCTCTAATATCCTCGTGATTGCTTCGTGAGTTCCGTATCTAAAACTACCCTGGTCACAGTCAAGGTGGTGAGGGTTAGCGATATGTGTCTTGTAGCAACGGCAAAGTGTTAGATTTCCACGACAAGTCGCAAGTTAGGGTGAAAGAAGAGATACTGTATAGGTAACTTTATGAGCAAGTTCAGAAGCATTGGCACACATGTATCTACGTTATATATTTTGGGAAGGACTGATAGTGAAGCCGATAACTTAATATCCGGCCCTGGTTTTTAAAAATCTAATAATAATAGAAGGCGGAGTAGGGTTGGTACTATTGGTACACAAGCGTGAGGGAAATGACTGATCTAAGATTCTCAGGAACGTTGTCTCGAAGGAGGATTTTAAAAGATGTAGTTTGTAGCCAAAGTAATATAATTCAGTCTGATACAAGAATGTTGGCCGCTTAAACTTCATCAAGTCTTAATTCAGGAGACAATGATAATCTTTGCCAACATTTTTTTATCTCTGCATCATGTGAACAGCGTGAATAGACTTCTGTATATACAAAGTGTCGAGATTTTTTTAATTCAAACGTTGTATCTGCCTTTTGAAAAGGCTGAACAGCTAAATTCGGAGGGATTAGGCTGTTTTGTCAAGATTCCTCAGCGCTGTTGCTTAAGTACCTAGCAAATTACAAATTCGCCAAGGGAATTGTTGTCCTACCAATTCTGCCACCCAGATTCTACTACCACCCGGAAAGCTGAGGATTCTTCAAGGCATGCGCTTAGTTTCAGCAGAATTCTTTGTGTTAACGTCACCTTTTGCAATGCAACCAAGTGAAACTATTTGCAAATCCGTTCCTCTGGATACCTCATGATAACGTTCTGGATTGGTTTCTTTAATACGTTTGTGTTTGCCCTGTAATTCAGGCTATGTCTTTTCCAGAATAGCTTTAGGATCTCTGTGGGAAATTTTATGATTATGACACAAAATCTTTCCTACCGGGCGACGAGTTTAAATATTCGCAAAATAGTATGAATCGTTTTACGCAAATGATATTGCCCATGAATCAGCCATCGTAACCTCACACATGACAGATATTTTCCCAGGAGTGGATGTGTAACCGCAGACACACACATTAAACGATGCACTCAAAGTGCTAATTTTTAAGCACACTAATTCTTCAAGTCCCTATGCGTTCACACACTTAGCACTTAAACTGTCAACAGCAGGGGTTTGCAGCACCGTATTCAAGGAGTACTTAAATATTCTCAAGTAAGATCAGAATGACTTTTAGTGTTTAAGCTCCCTGTATTCCTTTGAATCATCCCTGGTTTTCCAAAGTAGTGCAAGAGGAAAGCAAGGATTGTGCGTACCCAAGATTGCTGAATCATTCAAGAAATATTTATTCGCCAAGCATTCATTGTAATGTCTCATGCATTTTTGTCGTCAACAGCCCTGTCAGTCTCATCCTAGCCTAACTCTATCCCAGCCCTAGGGTTTTTGGAGACGGTGGCATATTAATTCCGAATAGCATTCAGTTATTAGTGAATACCAAGACATGGGGCCATGGGGATGACAGAGAAATGTCATGCGTCTTCTTCTCCTTCTCTACCAACTAAAAAGCCTCTGTTTACTCACATTCTCACATCTTGTGTGTTTAAGTGGAAGGAGGTCCATGAATTCTGAGTCAATTGTCGCCCATTACGACAGCATCTGTAGAATATCATCACTCTTGTTTTACCGCTGTCCATTAGTTACCATCCATAGCCTTTGCTATCAACACGAAAAAAAACGCCCAGTCGTGTTTGCGAATTTCCAAGATTTTTGCAAACTTCCTCCCCAAACCGCATAAATGTTTTTCCAAGGGATATCCTCCTGCCCTACCCCTAACAACCGCAGGGATGCGGCTTGCAGATTACAGTTAATTCAATAGATTTTATGGACGGATGGGCAGGGTTGGTGGTGGTGATGATGGCAAGAGGATTCGGAAGGGAAACACCTATTTCATTTGAGAGGAAAAGATTTAGGATGTGTAATGAATGAGATGGATAATGAAAAGATGGTAATGACAAAGGTGGAAATTTGCAAGCTCCAATTACCTCAGGATGAAAGAATGTGGATGATCTCGGACGGAATGAGAATGTATATTTTGCCTTTGGCTTCACAGTCTTACGTTGTCATCACTGTATGCTTACAGTGATGAGGGGACGATGAACCATGTGTATGTGTCTGTTTCCGACAAAACTGGATGCGTTAAGGAACGTTTCGTTTTATAGGAGCAGTTTAACCCTCATCGTGAAACTAGTTAAAGTAAATTCTGGCTCCACATTGCTCT
The DNA here is from genome assembly GCA_906901655.1 of Sminthurides aquaticus. Classification (NCBI taxonomy): domain Eukaryota; kingdom Metazoa; phylum Arthropoda; class Collembola; order Symphypleona; family Sminthurididae; genus Sminthurides; species Sminthurides aquaticus. Next base: position 5,900,315 of record CAJQTT010000001.1, read on the forward strand.
TCTTGTAATCCTTAAGTCTGGCTTGAGGCGGGATGCTCGTCCTGTAGTCCCGTCCTTCCTGCCTACTGACTGCTACAACAATGATTGCATGCGAGCCGAGATAATTCTGTGGCAGGTTTGAAAAGAAGCTGGGTGCATTACTCACCTTAGTTTTACAGCTTTTGCATATACGAGAAAGAATAGGGAAGAAGACGGAATCAAAAATCAAAGGAAGGGAGAGGGAGGGATAGGATAGTTGAATGCGTGAGTTTAAATGAGTAAGGTAGAGTTAGATGAGAAAGATAAGGATGACGTTTAGTTTAGTGGTGGAACTGGCTCTTCTTGTTCTGCTTCTTCTCTATAACAAAGTGAGTAAAGCGGATTGTAATTGTGGTAGGATGAGATTGCACGTGGTTGGCCGGGAAATTAGTTTAGTGTAACAAACAACAAGTCAGTCACATCACAGTTGTTCCTGACCAGTAGACAGAAGAGGATCTTCGGCAAGAGCAAGAATCATTTACCTCATTTCATCAAAGTTGAGTGTGAGCTAGGTCGTGCAGGTTTGCTTCATTAGGATTTACCGTATGACTCCATCAGCTGTCATTGATAAATATGAAGCTATATTCGCGGAGGATAAAATTCATTCCAGCTGATCACATCGGTCCAACATTTCCGTGGCCGGATAACCATCATCTTAAATCATTCCCATTCGATTGGCCACCATGGTTTCCCGGCAAGGTTGTCAGTTATTTAGCAAGTACAGCAAAGCAGTTTCACCATTCATATAAATTTTATTTAGTATTAATGGAATTGAAAAGAAAAACTTTAAATACCAGCTTCTTGGATTCTAGTTCTAATGATCATAATGATTGTGATGATTTAGGCGGAAACCCGGAGTTTTGCCAAAGAAGAGCGGATTGTTGGACAGCGGACGACAACACATACACGGAGTGAGACAACTACCCGGAGAACGGTTACCAAGGCTGGTGGGCAAAATACTAGTTCAAGTGCAAGTGTCACTACCACAACTTACCGACCTATTCATTTACATAATATACCTTTGCCGACAACTGGTGGTCACGTCGTAGGTAAGGAATCTTTGTCCACGTCCTATTCTTAGTTCTTTAAGCTATCAATCTCTTGCTTTAAATTTCGGGAGTGCTCCAACGGCTGAAGATGGAGCCATGTGTCAAGGGAGAAAACCTTTAGGAAGGATGGAAGGAATGCGATGCAATCGGGACACGTATATATTACACGCAGATTTCCTTGATTTCCCCTGTAAAATTACATCACGTCTCAATTTCAATTTAAATAGATTCCGGAATGAGCTCTCACGATCCGGTGCTTTTGGAAACAGTACTTTGATATTTGATATGGGACTGACTGAGAAGAGGATTTCGCTTGATTTTGTTTCGATGGATTGGCTGTATATATTATAAGGTGACTTTATTCCCGTACTGAAGGCTGTCCTATGCGTCAGGAAGGCAGGAAGAAGGGGGAGAGTATATGAATAGATAAGACAAAAGTGGGAGTGAGACAGTGTTTAATTTAGAAAGAAGCTGGAAGGAATGTTGTTGCTAATGGAGATAAGCGTATGGGAAATCATGGATTTTTCTACTCCGTGACATGATTAAGTTGCAAGGTCAATTATTCAAGGGATATAAATTGATAGAGTCCTCTTAATTGTCTTTCGGGACACATGATGAGATAAAAAAGAGTGATGGACAAGCGGACGTGGGTTCAATACTTGAACGCCAGATCTAGATGAGGCAAACAAAGGGAACACGGCTTGCATATGAATCAAGGCGTGAGAAGTTGCTTAGGGCCCTGGGCATCCAGAGGAAATTAAATCACAATTCCACTTGTTCTAACGATCATCGCGCTATCAGTAAGAGCATTTACTTGCATGCCTCGCCTCAGTTTTTACAAGCCAAGAACGTAGTAATTGCAAGTAGCAGTAGTTGTATAGCGTTAAATCACTTTTTTTAAAAGAAGAAACCTTAGACTACAGCGGAAAAGGGAAATAAAATCCGTAGGCTAAGCTGTCTTAATGACCCTCTTGACAAATATAGTATATACCTTAAGCACCAACATCTTTTCTTTTACGATCATCCTCTATTTCAAGTCTGAGCCAAGTATGCTGTCTTAAGATATAGAACGCTGGAAAGCTATTTGAAAATTTAAAACGTGCATTTCTGTAAGAACTTTTGAATTGCTGCCTACGCTAAAAGAATTTGAATGTCAGTTAAAGCGGCTTTGAATCCTAGGAATTGAAACGGATTTAGAAAACAGGTAGGTTGAGTAGACTATGGTAGGTGGAGAAGGAAGTTGTACATCTACTTTACTGCTATATTTAGAATTGGATGGCCATTATTATTAAAGCTAGGCGTTGGAAAGGTTTGAAACGGAAAACAAGCGCTGATATTAAAAAAGCAAAGCACATTTTGAATTTTAACTGCTCTGCTAGCAAGATACAAGAAGGGCTGTGAACAGATAATAATGTTGTGATTATATTGCCTAGATTCGGTTGGGATTGAAGAGAGGAATATTCAGCGTGAAGGCTATGGCTTTTTACCTTTAATTAAGGCTTTATAATGATCTTGAGTTTATTGAAAGGGAAAGATGATATGGGATGGAAAGTATGTCTTTTAGCATAAACTTGGTGAATTATCGAATCTTCTGTGGAAATGGCGGTTGGGCTCAATCCTTGATAATAGCTTTGCGAAATGATGAATCAGCTTGGAATTCTCAAGCTGCTCTGGTTGTTTATTACTATAACGGTCGGAGTCGGCAACTGAACCTTTTGAAGACATTTTTAGGAAGCATACGCTAGAAGAAGATTTAATTTTATGGGGTCGTAACGAGAGAGACGAAGAAAAAAAAAACCTACTGCGTTAAGCTTACGAGTGGTAAAGAAGGGGTAGGTTGCGAGATCTTCTATAATTTACACTGTATGCATACTCACCGTGTAAATGCGTTAATGCATGTAAGTATTACAATATTAAGAGAAGATAGAAAATTTACTTGGTTTAAATTTGAATTCGCAGCTTCCTCGACTATATCCATCTGGAAGCAAACTATGTAACAGCCATAAGGATAGGGTTAGATGTTATTATTTACAAGCTTATACTTATATGCCAAAGGATGCGCAATGTTGTAAAGAGAATTCAAGAAAGACGAATGATAAATAAGGCCAGAAAAAAATTTGCCATCTCTCTGGGTAGTGTAATACGTTCTTAATGAATACTTATCGCGTAATAATAAGATACTTTTTTTATAAGGAGAGAGAATTGATAAATTCTCCAGTACTTGTATCTTCTTTATGTTCACGTATGAAAATTTCCCCCGGTACATAACATGTGAAATGTGATGTGTGGGATAAGAAATAATGAAATTATATTTGCGGCTATGTCCCGACAAAAAAAGTTTTGCGGTTTAAGGGCAACCATAATATGCGTTTTTTTACTTTTTTCTAGCCGAGGTTAAAATGCCGAGCGGTGGTATAGATAAGCCTGTGATTGAAGATAATAGAGATGGAACTGTGAGCCTTCGGTATGAGCCTAAAGAAGAAGGCCTTCATGAGCTTAATGTGAAATACAACGGTGAACATGTCCAGGGTACGTGTCTTTTGATTATTACTTAGTAACTTCTGTTCGGAGACGTCTGGATTTTACCTTCCATGTAGCAATTTTCCTGTAAAGGGAGAACATTTGATGCACGGCTATAAATATGAATCAAGAACGAAACATGAACGTGATTCCGCTATTAATAGCTTTTGAAGGTGGCAAATGGCTAAAAAATGTGGGGACGATGAAGGTTATGATGAAATACTTTTCAATGTAGGATCTCCATTCAAATTCCATGTGGACACTATCAGCAGCGGATTCGTTACAGCTTACGGTCCCGGACTTACCCATGGAGTAAGTGGAGAGCCTTGCCATTTTACCATCTCTACTAAAGGAGCTGGAGCAGGTAATTTGAAAGAAGTTTAATTTAGTACAGCTTTTATGATCAAAGTGAAAGTGTAGGCTGAAAATGTTTAAAAAAAATTAAGAGAAATTGTTTCTGAATTTGGAAGCAGCGAGTTGCTGCTGGTGAGTTGTACACGTAATAGGAACTAAAGCAACTCTTTTGTTGGGTTTCCAGGTGGGCTTTCACTTGCAGTTGAAGGACCAAGTAAGGCAGAAATAAGTTGCCACGATAACAAGGACGGTACAGTTTCCGTATCCTATTTGCCGACAGCACCTGGCGAGTACAAGATATCAGTGAAATTTGGCGACAAGCACATTAGAGGGAGCCCGTATACAGCCAAGATAACTGGAGAGGGGAGAAAGAGAAACCAGATTTCCGTAGGCTCTTGCAGCGAGGTAACTTTCCCCGGGAAAGTTGCAGACGTGGATCTTCGCTCCTTGAATGCTTCCATCTGTGCTCCAAGCGGATTGGAAGAACCCTGTTTTCTTAAAAAGCTTCCCAACGGGAATATCGGTAAGAATGCATAAGAAGTTGAGATAGTTTTTTCTTTAAAAGCTCCGTGTATGTTTTTCCAAAACCGAGCGAGTTTCTCATCCGCTGCAAGGGAAAAAAGATGCAAATGATTTTTTTAAAGGCTTGTAGCTCCAAGAAAATCTCAGTGTTTTGCTAAGAGAGAGAATTTAGATTGCGGGAGAGGGATGAAAAGAAGAGCTTTATGCTTTTCATAGAAAACAAGTTTTAAGATTAAAGAGATTTACTGATCTTAAGTTTGGTTGGATGGAAGTCGCTGTGGTCGAGACGAAAAGTTTGTTCCCTTGCTCTTCTTTTTGGGCAAGAGTCTAGTTTTAAGAGCAGGAGGAGTGTAGAACTGAAATATTTTACAATTTAATGTAGGGATGATATGAGATTTTTTTCGTTGAAACCCACCTTATTGTTTATGCATGACGAGTTTAAATACATGATATCTTCCTTGCAGGGATTTCTTTTACTCCAAGAGAAGTTGGAGAGCATCAAGTCTCGGTGAAGCGTATGGGAAAGCATATCGCTAATTCTCCATTTAAAATCACCGTGGGGGACAAGGAAGTCGGAGACGCCAAGAAAGTCCAAGTTTTTGGGCAAGCTTTGAAAGAGGGAAAAACTCATGAAGAAAATACTTTCAATGTGGATACAAGGAATGCAGGTAATGAGCCCATTTATCAAGTACATTACATGCTCAAAACTGTTCTGCCAACTTGATATTCAATGAGCTTAAATATTGATGACATGTATATGCTTCACGAAGATATGGTTTATATTTAAAAACAGAAATAATAAAATAAATCTTCTTCATAGGTTATGGTGGCTTGTCCCTCTCAATTGAGGGCCCCAGTAAAGCGGAAATCAATTGCGCCGACCAGGATGACGGAACGTTGAACATATCCTACAAGCCTACAGAGCCCGGATTCTATATCCTGAATCTGAAGTTTGCTGATCATCATGTCGAGGGATCCCCATTTACCGTTAAAGTTGGGGGAGAGGGGTCGAATCGGCAGCGAGAGAGGATTCAACGTCAACGGGACGCCGTTCCTGTGACGGAAGTAGGGTCAGAATGCAGGCTTACGTTCAAGATGCCAGGGATTACACCCTTTGACCTTTCTTCTACTGTAACCTCTCCTGGAGGTGTGACAGAGGATGCTGAAATCAATGAGGTCGAAGATGGACTCTACGCTGTTCATTTTGTTCCCAAGATGCTTGGAGTTCATACCGTTTCCGTTAAGTACAAGGATATGCATATCCCAGGTAGGTTTCATATGATGTTCAAAAAGAGCGTTAACGAAGCTCGAATTTGAAGCATGCACAGTTAAGGTTGAACAATTTAAAGTGATACCATATTCCTTATTTAGGATCACCCTTCCAGTTTACTGTGGGACCACTCCGTGATGGCGGTGCTCATAGAGTCCATGCTGGTGGTACTGGTCTGGAACGTGGAGAACAGAATCAGCCTGCGGAATTCAATGTCTGGACGCGAGAAGCCGGAGCAGGATCTTTGGCAATATCTGTTGAAGGACCAAGCAAAGCTGAAATCGATTTCAAGGATAGGAAAGACGGGAGTTGCTATGTGAGCTACCTAGTTGCGGAACCAGGTAAAAAATCCCCTGTCAATCCGCGCAGTTTCATGAAATGTGTATCCCGCTCAGAGCGCGCCTTTATTTTCCAGGAAATTTAGCCCTATTTGAAATCGAGTGTTTCTGACTGAAGGGAAAGGATAAACGCTCAAATATTTGTGGAGAGTTAGTAGATCATTTTTCTTATGTTCCGTGACAAAGGGGAAATGCTCCGGGAGATTACACACGGAGGGTCATTTCTATATATGATTGTTCCCTAGGGAAGAGAGTAACTTAATTTGAGAGTCGTGTTTCGCTCCTCGTGTGGCTTGTACTATATTGCTGATTTTCCTGGGGATTACCTCCATTATTGCGAACAGCTTAAACTACAAGTAGGAAGACACGCTAGTTTGAGTTAGGGCTGCTAATAAAGCTCCCATGTAATCCTCTCCGATGGCTTGTCAGGGAGCCTGGCAGCCTGGTCCGGGAGGGAGGACGAGCAGAGCAGGACCAAGTGCTTATCCTTTCTGGTGTCTGGCAGGAAGGAGCTATTAAATCCAATTCATGTTTTTGTATTTCAGGGGAGTATCGTGTCGGAATAAAATTTAATGATCAGCATATCCCGGACTCGCCCTACAAGGTCTACATTTCCCCCGCAATGGGAGAAGCCCGGAAGGTTGAGGTTGGTCAGTTCCCGGATACGGGCGTTCAGTCCAGCAAACCCTCTATGTTTACAGTAAGGAAGAATGGAGCCAAGGGAGAGCTTGATGCAAAGATTGTGTCGCCATCTGGTCTTGAGGATGATTGCTTTATTGCGCCCATTGACAATGACGCCTACAGCATTAGATTCATGCCCCACGAGAACGGCATCCACAACGTTCACGTCAAGTTCAATGGGGTCCATATTCCAGGATCACCTTTCCGCATAAAGGTATGCATGCATAACTAGCTAAGCACGGAGCGGATGAGATATCCGGGGATTTGGAAACATACTTGGATGCTTGGGTCTGGGAATTTTCTCCGAAAGGAGGATTAATTTATTTATGATGGTCGTAGGTGGGAAAAGACGACGCTGATCCAGCTGCTGTTCATGCAAGTGGAAAAGGTTTAGAATCTATAAAAAGCGGACAGAAAACTGATTTTATCGTCGACACCTGCTCCGCCGGTGCCGGCTCTTTGGCTGTTACTATTGATGGGCCTTCAAAGGTTTCCATGGATTGTACGGAAGTTGAAGAAGGATATAAGGTATGGTGGGAAGGCAGGAAGGAGAGGGGATGAATGTGGATTTATGGATCACTCTGCCCTAAAACTCTGACTCGTGTATATGCTGTTTTTTATGAATTTGCATTTAATTTTCCATCAATATTCCTCACAGGTCCGCTACACTCCTCTCGTGCCAGGAGATTACTACATTAACGTAAAATACAACGGATATCACATTGTCGGCTCACCGTTTAAGGCTGTTTGCACTGGAGATGATCTTGCAGAAAGAGGAGGGGAGGAGACGTCTTCCGTTGTCGTTGAGACCGTCCAAAAGCATTCGTTGAAGCACAGCAGTCGCGGCACCGTCCTTCCTAAATTTAAATCCGATGCTACCAAAGTTACCTGCAAGGGCTCTGGACTCAAGAAAGCTTTCCTACAAAAACAAAACCAGTTTACCATCAATGCAAGTGAAGCTGGTAAGAAATGAAACGAATTTGCGATAAATCCTAGTTTTATTTAGGTGGTGCAAGCGTTGCAAAACAGGGCGTAATTTACAGTTTTATATGGAATATTTTTCAGGAAACAACATCGTTTACGTTGGTGTTTACGGGCCAAAAGGACCTTGTGAAGAAGTATTTATTAAACACATGGGAAAAAATAATTACCAGGTAAGTTGGTTGCGAGGGCTTACTACCACAACTTTTGCTTGCAAAGGGAAAAATATTGCAAAAATATAATCTATTCAACATTTTTCCATTTCTAGGTAAATTATCTGGTGCGAGACCGCGGGGAGTACTTGATAATCTGTAAATGGGGAGACGAACACATCCCCGGTTCCCCATTCAAGGTTGAAGTTTAAAAGCCTTAAGCGGATGCAGGAAGGAGTCATTAATGGCCTGGCTTTCTTCATTCAAACGCCACCACAGCCTACTATATTTAATAGTGAAGAGCATTTCACTGCCCCAAAACGTCCTTGAGTTTGATTTAAATGACTACTGCTAAAAATCTAAATGATACACACATATAGGAGTTAAGAAGAAAATGGAGAAAGTCAGAATGCTTGTAGGGGAAGAAAGTAATTCTGATCCTTGAATAGATTAATGTATTGATATGACTGAAACAAGATACCAGGTGGTTGTAATTGCTAGAGGGTGCAATATTAGATCTGTCGCTGAATGGGGTGAATTTTTGCATGATGGATGAATCCGGAGTTTGAGCAAGGGGAAGCATGTGTTCTCTTTAAGTATTTTCTATGACAATACAACGTGGTAGGATGAATGTGGTTGTCGGGATGAAAATCCTTGGATTATTTACACATAGTAGATACATGTATGTGATTTGGATGATGAGGATAAGAAGATTTGAAGCTTTACTAAAAATTACCTGATGTACCAAACAACATAATATATGAATATTTATGTAGAAGACAGCAATGCCATATTACAAAACTAACAAATTAATAACTAAACAATAGCTGTCGATTAAGAAGGAAACAGGGATGAATCAGCCTTATAGTTGTGAGAATTATTTCATTTAAAATGAATTCCCTATACCTTTCGTACACATCAGTGGTTAATGTCGTTGTAAAATAATTAACGGCAAGCGGTATGTCGCCGTAGTTGTAACTAACTTTGTAGTCACAGCTTATGGATACTTGTCTATGGGAGAGATACAGCTTTAATTTAACTTTACTAAAACAGTGCATATTAATTTCACAGCGTGATTGAGCAAGTTACTATAAATTCGAGAAGAGTAATTATATAAAAATAATAATAATAAGAGAGATAATAGAATTCGCGAAACAGGATTTTTGTGAGGGCCAGTTTACAGTTGAGTATTACAGAAAATCCTTTTACAAAGGTTCTTTTGCCTTTGCAGGAATCCTTTATCGTTGAACTATATCAACCTGAGGAATTGAGATTAATCTGTTGTATAAAGTTGGTTTTAGTTTGTTTTGTTTTTGAATTAATGATAGAATTATTTGCCCCAGTACTTACACCGTGCGTAACTGGATTAACTACTAATTTCAATTTAGAAAATAGCGTCTGGGCCATAAAAAACTTTGAGGAAATGTTAATTGCTGACTGTAGTTAATATTGACTAAGCACCAATGTATATATAGCGTCTGGACAGAAGAAGCAGGTGTATGCTGAATGCTGTTGACATCTTGTAGAAAGGTAGTCAGTCAATCAATCAATCAATGAAAAGTTAGTAATTATGAATTCAGCAGCTTCCTTATAATTTATGCTTTCTGATTATAACCACCATCAGAATACAATCATAATTTAACCAATGCAAAAAAGGTTTATAATTTTGTTGCCAAAATGTTGGTGCTAAAACCAAACTAGTTGATTTCGATAAATAGGAGACATATATTATTATTAGTAATTATATCCACGCAACGACTCCTACTACTCCTTTTGTGAATGGTGTCACATGATTATTAATTCCATATGCAGGCATTCATCTTTGTATTAAAACTTGAATCTTGACTTGAGAGGAATAAAAACGTTCAGAACATAATTAATGTGCTCTCACGTTCGCTTAGTAATTCAACATACGTCACATGTTACGTCTTGCTCACCTTGCTTCGTTGTTATCTTCTCTTGTCAACTCAATGCTTGTTTACAGGGCATACATATTTTAAGCGACGCGCAGTTTGAAATACCCGCCATCCGCCATGTCCACACGCTCAACGTTTTGGACAGCTGACGTAGACATCTTTGAGGTTGACACTATTAAGAGGATGGATGGAGAATGCATTTGTTTAATTTGCAGAGGTGGGAGGAAGGAAGTCGGCTAAATTATTTTTGTAGTTGTTAAGAGAAAAGCAAAACCAAGATTTGCTCACGTGAAATGAGTTTAATAAATCCAAACGCTTATTAAGTGTGTTCGTACGAAGTAAGCGAGAAAACTAACTACGATTCTCATATTTTGTTAACTTTTTCACCGGAAATGACAGGATTATTTTTTCGTATCTCTTCAGCTCCAAGCTCTCGATAATTAAAAGAACAATCATGTTCATCACTGTAACGATGTAACGAGCAAAACAGTCCACCACAACGGCATGTAAAACCTGGAGTCAAATAGGGAGTTGTAAAATTAATCAAAATAAATTCTAATGTTGAAATATGTTTAAAGCATAACAAGTAACTTCACTGATTAGTTAACTGACGTCAGTAAGGTTGAATAGCTTGTTATATATATTAATTGCATCAATGGACCCACCTGTCAAGCCAACTTTTTTCCGACACACTTGACATCGATTTGACCTTCTCCCCTTTTGTGAACCGGAGGAGCTATTGCTTGTATTATCTGAAAGACCTTCATCAGCGGATTCGTTCCTATCAGAATCTCCGCTCCGTGCGGAGTCATCATTTTTATCCGAATCGTCATTCCTACTTCTATCTTCTATAGAACCATGCTTCTCATTCTCAATGATTGTATTTACAGCTACATTGTCTTCTACAACTACACTTGCATCTCTATTATCTATAACTGTAATTAACGATGGATTTCCAGAATAGCTTTCATCGCCAATGTCAATTGTTTCCGAGGGCGCCTTAGGAGGAGGCGGAGATGATGGCGACGGCTCCAAGGTAGATTGCTCTTCGCTCTCAGGTGGCGCTGCTACTGTACTCAGCTGAAGAGCTTCTTCAGGTTCTTGGTTAGAAGGGTTAGCGGGTATCGGGGGAGGTGTTTCAGTAGCTGACGGGACTTGACTTGGTGCTTCAGAAGAGCTTGAAGAATCCATATTGGTTGTGGAGATCTAACTAAAGTTGAATGCTTCCTTGAGCTAAATTTTATCCTCTTGATAATTGCTAAATGCTTTTACTCATAAGCACCCTAGTATTCCTTTTCTCATAAATCCTTTTGGAATATTAGCTATAAATCAATCTTGTCTTCTTTTATTCCGACTCCAATCCAATCTAGCACACAGTAACAGGATAGAGAACAGATGTAAAGTCCTCTGTAACGTCAAACGCTGTAAGGATCGTAACAAGCCTCCTTGTACTCTTTCATGTACTTGGAAGAGTTAATGCCAAACCCTAGGAGCATCATCTTCCTAAAACATCTTCTTATGTCTTTCAGCCGAAAGAAAATTGCTTCCCAAACTTTGCCAATCAAATTATCCAATCCCGCTTTATTATCCCTCCCTTTATTCCTTTCCCACGTGCTCTCCAAAAAAGGCTGCTGAAAGCTAGCGAGACGATGAAGTTAACGCGGGTTTAATAGCCCAGAGAAAATGGTATGAGCGTAGCGAATACTTTCGTCACACTCTCTTTTACAAATCACAAAAACACAGGATTCGCGAATATCAAATCTTACTTTTTACAGCTCCGAGATTCGGCGAACGGATTTTATAGGAGCCCTGAGAAAATATGAGTGCGAAATTCAAGAAAAGTTTTTTGTCCGCCAAATTAAGCGCCGATCGTAAATAAAGTGCAAAATTCCTTATTCCAAGGTAACTATAGCGACAAAGGAGATAGTGAGGAAAATTTAGCCTAAAGGCATGTCAAATAGTTATCCAGCTAGCACTTCTCAATGATGTTGCAAAATATGTCTCGTGACAAAAGTTGTAAAATTATATTTGCTTTCATGATGACGTGTACTAAAATGCTGAAGGGCAAATTTCGTTTTTGAAAAAATATGTAATGAAGAAATCCAAGGTTTTTGAGCTTCATTCAATGGTTTCACAAGTTAATAGACAGGGCTATAGCTCCCAGCTTTACAAATGCTTTCATGCACCCAATGCTTTATTACAGAGCACGGTGTGATCCTGATTGAAGATTGATTGTCATCCTCACTCCCGCCATCTTTCCTAGCCAAGCTTCTTCAGAATTAACCAGCGTCATAGCGACAATGTATAGACCTCTGCGCGAGAAGGACAAAAAGTTATTATGACAAAACAGAGGCAAAAAATTCCTGAAGCTTCTGTCTTAGAAGATTCTCCAGAAGACGGTACATGATGTACAGAGAAGCTAAAGGAAGATGAGTCTACTACAAAAATACATTATGGAAGCGTAGCGATGAATACGGGTGGCCGGGGGTAAGAAATTTTGCGAGAAGAAGAGGAAGACGCAAGGAAGGCAAGGTTTGCTATAAAAACAAGCTAACAGCCAGGTATGAAGGAGTCAAGGCAAGGGAAGAAGGTGAAAAAAGATTGAGCGTCTCAAAGGATATCGCTTCAATCACTCACTAAAATACATGTACGCAGAAAAGATTGCACGGCCGGTTACTGGCTGGAAGGTACGGCATTGCAAATTATAAGAACTCTTTGCACATCCCAAATAATGCTGGCTGGTAAATCGACTAGAGGATGGAACTTACATAAGAATGAGAATCCTTCTAGGATTATTACGGTGTGGAGGAGGTGACGACAGCATGGGAGGATTTCAAGCATGCTTTCTTGCTTTCCATGCTTCTTTATTCCTCTATTTCTCTTCATTGGTGTGGATGAGAAAGGAATAAAAATATGGATATAAAGTAGGAATGAGATAGGAGCAAGTCTGCAACTTGATTTACTTGATCAGTCAGCAATATCTCTCTCGTTTCCACATAAAGTCTTATACTTATCACTGTTTCCCCTTGCATTCATGCCACTAACCTTTAAAGGAATATTCCGTACAGGTTTAGTCAAGTTACTTTGGACAAAGGGATGAGTCCTAGAAGTGGTGGAATATTTGCTGGATTTGCAAAATTGCGAAAATATAATCCCATCGAGATATAGGTAGTTTCGGCTAGAAGAGGTTGAATGACTTGCGCACTACTTTTGGAGGCCAGTTGGTTGGTTAGTTATTCGTTGCTCTTATTATGCTGCGGCATTTTGGTGAGATGGAATCCGGAAGAAAAGTTACCCGGTCCGCAATAAATTGCACGTTGCACATGAGCGGAGCGGGTATAAACTTGTAATGCTTGGTGGAGTCGGTGGTTTCATTGTATGAATCTGCATAAGCAACAAAAGAGTGAGTATAGCATATAGGGGTGGTAAGTGACGAGGAAAATTCTAAAACTTAATTCGAGTTTACATGGCGTAGAAGTGGAAACGTAGTTAAACCAAGGGTTTGATAGCTAGGAAATAATTCGGGTAGTACAAGTTGGTTTTGGCTTTGGAATGCATGCGTGGAGAATAGCGGGAAAGTTTGTATAAAAACCCGGGTAGAAGTCAGATTATCGGGAGACGGCACATACTGTACATATAAGCAGAGCCGAGAGAGAGAGAGAGTTGAGTTGAGTGGCAGGGGTTTTGTTCCGGGTTTCCCACAGAATTCGCCAGTCTCTCTTCTTCCTATAGTTTTTTCTCATACACAAAATCTTTTCTTTGTCTCTGGTCCCAACGCTACCATATCTACTCGTATGTAATATATGAACTTTCTTTGTCCACTTTCTTGCATGTTCCAAGCGGTGTTTTATTGCTATATTGCACTTTTCCGGGTATTGTGCCCCTTATCCTTATTATGCCGGGTTGGAGTAGTGGCGCCGCTGATTCTGGCCTGGTGCTTGTCGGATCCGGGCGTGAGATTGTAACATTGTAAGTTGCAGGCAGGATTTATCCACAAATTACAGCCTTATACGAGGTCATTATCAATCAAGATTGAACTGCTACAGTCGATTCTCGCTATAAGAGACTCCTATATAAGAGAATCCGCGCTGTAAGAGACTCATTTGGGAGCCACACTCCCTATGTTCGTAATGTTAAATCATCCCTTTATAAGAGATTTCTTGATTTAAGAGATTTTTTTCCGGATTTATGCGAGTCTCTTACAGCGAGAGTCGACTGTACAATGTTTTATTTATTTGCTGGAATGAAAAAACCTACAGAAGATATATTTAATACGTGGGACTTGCGATGCGGGATTGAGGTCTTTGTGTTATTTCCTCGAGTCTCTTCCTGGAATTGCTGGAGAATGGTTTGAGAGAGGCAGGGATGTAATTGTTGGTAGGGCATCATTTTGCAATTTTTAGTTATAGCGAAAAAGTTATGGTATAGACCTCTGTCGTTCTCGTACTATTAAAGGATTTTGTCCTTATGAGAATGATATAAGGTGACGTTGTGACTTCCTGTTGTGTGAGGGAGAGGTGAATTATTCTGATTAAGGCCAAAAGCCTGAGGAAAATAAGATAGTGCCGGGGGTTTGGGTTTTATTTCGCAAAAAAGGTATGGTTTAAGGTTGGATGGAGCGGGAGGAGCGCTAGAAGATGGCAATAGCATGCTTTAGATATACTGGTAGAATCTAGAAGCAAAGATACAAGCAAGGCAAGGGACAAAAACGGACAGGGCCGAAGAGGGCGATTAGATTTTGTGTGGATTCGTACCTTATTCGTGTGTCGTCTGCTCCTGGATTCGGATCCCACCACATGTTTTTAAATTCTAGCGAGAATATCTATATAATACAGGACGAGGAAAAATAGGAGAGAGCAAAAGCTTGGTGCATAGAATCTGATTGGGATTTTCTCTACAATATTCTCAACGTACATTTTGTGTGTGCTTTTATTATCGTGTAGGATTCCCATCCATCAGTTGTTCCAGTATCGTCTTTAGTTAATTAATTAGTAAATTTAAATAACTATAAACAGTTACTGATTCTATCTCAAGCAAGTCACACAGTCACACACGCTTGCTCTTTAATTCATATATATATATATACATCTGGTTGACCGCATGGTCGGAATAATTTCAGTCTGCTCGTAAATTTTAGTTAGTACGCACCCATACGTTATTTATTTAAAACTGGAATGTGTGGACAAATATTTGCGGTTATTGGTTGTGATGTTAATATAGTAAAATATTGCAAATCATTTCCTCAAGAGTCAAACCGGAGATAGTAAGCTTTTATGCCTGTACAAAATTTAAAATTTCTCTTTGTTAAAGGTTGTTAATTTTTAGAATAAACCGGAAACCGATACGCCAAAGTTCGTCTCTATTCCGGTGTGAAAAGAGAATTAATTGATTGACTATTGAAAATTCAAATTTTTAGCAAAGAACCAATATTTGTATAACTAAACAATTATTACAAGGATTTAGTGGACAGATAAGATAGACAAAGAGCCGGTTTCTAGGAATAGGGTGTTTAAGAACCAATTTGTAAGGATCCGAGTTCAAATTTAAAGTAAATATATATATTGGTAGGCTTGCTGAGCAGGGTTGTACAGGAAAATAATTAAATTTGAAGGTTAGGTTTTAGCTCAAAATTAAAACACAGGGATATACATTGACTTGATTGTGATTGTGTACACTGAGAAGACCAAATAATATTGGCCTTGTGCTTAACTTACTTGACTCGAAACGAATTAGAAAGCATCTTCCGTTCACGGTGCCAGATTCCTATCTTTTAGTACAATCTTATTTACTTAAACTTGATCAATGAGAATGGAAACTATAACTGCATCAATTACTGCTGGTCAGATATCAGATCCTGGTAACAGTCTTAAGGTGAGTTAATGTTTTATTCTTGTTTATACCGGTATATGATATGTTTTGTAATGTAGTAAAGCTTCTTGTCGCTTGTCTAGTTTTACGTACCGGTCATTATAGGTGGTTGAAGTGATTATAATGAATGAGATTTAATTTGTAAGTGGTTGAAATATTAAATACAACTGCAGTGATCAGCTGTAACAGGCGAGTCAGTCACTGCGAGAGCCTTTTTCGAAATTTTAACTGAATTGATTTGAATGGGTGAGTATGAATCAATATTGTTTCAAGAGTATAACTTCAAAAGTTGGTGTGAATGATTGATTCGGTTACACTATTGATTCGGAGACTTTAAAATACTTCGGTTATGGCATTATCCATTTGTATTTTAATGTTTCGCAACAATATTACAGTTGCAAAGGAGTTCTGACATTTGTGAGGAAGTATTGAAGGAAGATATTCATGGATTCATATGTTGTGTTTAAATTTTGCAAGTTATTTTAAGACGTGTTTATTTAACTATTCATATTTTTATTGGTCAGGTAAAGATTTGTTTATTCCATCCTCCGGAATCGAGCCATGTGTGAAGATTCTTCTAGTCATGGCCATCATGGGTGATGGATTTGTGAGAGAACTGGGGAATCCATAAATTCTTGTTAATGAACAATCAAGACCCAGTTCCGCCGTTCGCTAATGTCAGATCAGGAAGCAGCCGGTTCCAATAGAGCAGTTGGAATAAGTTTCTATAATTTACCGGTGGTATCATGTTTTTGGGTGTGTGTGCATAACTTAACGAGGAATTGTTGCCGTTCGTGCGAAGTTTCATGGTTCTTAAAAGGATAATTGTCAGCATAGCGTTTCTAATCGATTCCTGCTTCCAGGATTCCTGCATCCTTCCTGGCTTTGATGAAATACATATCTTGCTTCCGGATGGGAGTATTCATGTTGAGAGATCGCCGGAGTTATCTCCTAGTTTCAGAGAATCAGAATACTGATTAAAGGTTTTGTTCAATCCCATCTGTTATGCTGAATTTTTATGTATTCTTTGTGCAGATTTAATTCAGACTTGGATAATTACAAGCATCCGTTAGAATTGAGATGAGTGGAGCAAATTCGAGTGTAGGATGAGTGAGTGGGAAGGTATATATTTGAACTGTTGGCCTTTGTATACACATGTGATACGTATTTGTTCAATTAGTTGTTTTGAGGTAGAGTGGCAGGAATTGGAGTATTCTGGGCTTCCTCCAATGGTATTTTGCGGGAGCGGTGTCACGTTTGTCTTAATTAATTGAATTTAGCTCGAGTGTTTAATAAGGACGGCGAGGGTTATTGGAGTTGAAGCTAGTTGTTGACAGTACGGATGTTGGAGAGGCGAGGCGTGGGTAAATTCCCGAGAATTTAGCTATTGCTAGTAGCGATTCCTTTTAAATTATATTCCCGGATAGCAGAAGACAGCCGAGGACTGGAGGGATAGAGTAGCTTCGTCATCGGAGATGTGATCGATAGTGAGAACGAACGAGTACGGGTTACGAAGTATTGAAGCCAGCGGTTCATGTGCGGATGGCGGGATATTGATTGAGTTATTCATGAATTCGTGAATAATAGTCTACATGATTTCTGTCAGTTTAAGAGTACACCCACTCTAGTCATTTACTCGGGCGAGGATAGACCGTGGGTCGTGTCGGGAACTCATTAATGAACGAGTTATGCCGTTACCAAGGAAGGTGTATAATTATCTTCTGTCAACAACTTTGGAAAGCGTTTCTACATTGTTTCAAAATGGCGTTTTGAGCATGAAGATTGCCTCCTGTGCACGGCATCTTCAACAATTTAGGAAACAATAAGCAATTCTACTTGCTTAGCAATTAAATTAATACACCTTCTATTTAGTTAACCTGTTTGCTTCTTTTTTTGTGCGGAGCAAGCATGAGTTTTAAAAAGGAGTGAAGCAAGTATAAACGGGGATTACAGAAGTGGAGAACATCAGTCAGCCTGTTTTCTATTGTTGTTCCTTCAATTAACATAATTTAGGTGCCCATTTATTTATTTAGCTGTTGATTTGAGGGCTGCTGCTACGCTATGAGGTGGTAAAGAGAGTTACAGACATCTGCCTCTGCGCTTAGCCAGAAAATTCTCATGATTTGTATAATGTTATGCAGGTAGGGGGGACATCAGATATGGTTCGAAAAGTCAAGCCCTTGTAATAATAAATACATAGACATACAAGTAAAGGTGCTAATTTATGTTCATCGTTTTCTTTGAACCGTATGGGTAATAGAGTCATTAGGGAGAGGAGAAGATGGCACGGAATACGGGAGAATTGCTGGATCTTCTTGTTGGATAGCATAGCGCTCGTTAGCTAAGCTAACACGCTGTAAATTGGACAGAATGTTAGAAGCTAGATCGGGAGTATCTGGAAAGTTGTCACTAGAGCTTTAGTGCTCGTGGGAAGAATAATAAGAGCAATTAAGTATTTGAATAGGATTTCGGGAGAAGATATGAAATGATGATGGTTTCTTGTTTATTTTAGGGTACTCCGGATTCAAAGCAATCCGCAAGTTCGAAACGGGGGAGCAGGATTCGCTCCCGTTCGCTCTCAGCCTCTTCTACGGACTCGTTCAATTCAGGTAAGTTGATGCTATGTATATTTGCATGGCCTTCTTGGAGGCAGCGGCGGTATATTTATGTGCGAGACAGCTAGGAGAATTGTATGCGAGACACATTAATGGAGAACATGTAGCATGCGGATGAAGGTGTAAGTTAGGCAAGATTTACGAGCGGCTTGGTGATTGCCAAATAGTGGCACGTAATAATAATATAGTGGGATGGATAGCAATTTAGGAATCTAGGTCTAGCTTGGCTGGATAAAGCAAGCACACGGGACGGTCCCAGGAGGGACGAAGATGGGCTCATCTTATGAGATTATAATTTAAGGATACCTGATGATGAATATAACGTCTAGTTTTGATAAGCTAAATCGCATGAATGGATGCCGTAAAAGTCAAAAATAACTCGATTAGATAGAGAAAATGGCCCTGAATTAAAGAGAAAAACTCGGTGGTACTTTTAACCACTTTTGTATGCGCAATCTGATGTGTCGCTGTCTAGAATATTAAGCGCGCAACGCAGATCACCGCTGCTAAACTTAACCCCTTTCCCCCGCCTGGTACATTGTAATTCGCGCACATCATCCCATGCTTAATTCTTCATGAGGCTGTCTGTTTTCCCTATCGGGTGTTCGATTCAAGTGTTTACAACCAACAAAACTAAAGCACATATGATTTAAGTGGATGAGAGAGAGCACCGGACGGAACTTCAATAGGATTTGTGCTCATTCATAAGCGATTAAAAGGCTATTCAGTGATAGTTATCGGAATATTAAGATACTTTATCAGGTAATAATGATATGATCCTCGAATACTCCCAGCTTCTCATCAAAGCAATGGATAAGCAGCAAATTAACAATAGTATGAAGGGATGAAGTATTGGGAAATATGGAACAGTTTTCTCATATACACCATGTTGGCTTTGCATTTCTGCGCTTGATAGGATGACGGTTCGAGGGCGGCTGTAAATATGGATTATGATGGAATGGTAATTTTGAGCTTATCTGAATGACGTCCGTCAAGTACTACTGCTCTGGCTGTCTCCACTGGTGTTTTGCAACATTCTGTTATAAAAGCGTGGTTCAATTCTGGGTCTGAGACAGTTTTAAGTACGTTATTATTGCATAGGGACATGTGTCCTTTGTACTCTATGGAATCCTTGGTGGTGAGGTTCGACGATGAGGGACTTTGGAATTACGTAACATGTAGGGAATGCGTGAGTGGAATTCAGAGTTCAGAGAGAGTTTGTTTGATAGTTTTCAGTAATATTTATAGATACATTTGCTGTAGTGGATGTGGGAAATGTTTCGTTTTATATCATTTCATCAATCATAGATGCATGGCATGCTTTTGCCGCCCACAACTCGGGCGGACATGAGCCGGCGATGGAGATTGTCGGATTGAACTTTGAAATTTTATTAATGCGGAGCGGTACTTCTCCTATCCGCCAGTATGCCTGGAGAGCACGTGCGGTCTAAATGAATTGGTGGGTGTTGGAATATTTTTTGTTACTCTTCTAGTCTTAGAAGAGAGCATGCCTGGGTGGAATTTCACTTCCTCTGGCTTGCTTATTGAAGAAGCAGGGACAAAGGTCGATATGGATGAAATTGTCGTGAGTGACAAGCGTGTGACATGATGGGAGTTGGGGTAGAGGTAGGAGGGCGAGAACACGAAGACGAGGAAATAGAAAAAGCAGTCTTGTTCTGGCCATGGCTAGATGCGGCCGTTTTAATTATCAAGAAGGCCCATAATTAATGTCTGCTTAGGTTAAATGTTTACACACGGTCATGAGTCGGATATGGGGCTGGAATTTAATGGGAGACAAAGAGGTTGAGGGAAGATGAGTGACAGACAGTAAGGGACTAGGGCAGAGTCTGAATAAAGAATTATGGAAAATTAGAGGAAGATATCATGTTTTGTGTGTGGTGGAAGGAGAAGGAGGTGAGAGCTTGAGCTTTAGGTCTTGAGGTGGGATTGATGTTAAATTTTGGAAGATGGTAAGCAGGAGGGAGATGAGAAGGAAGGTTGAGAAGAATTTAACCCGTAATGTAAGAGGGGCATACGGGAAAAGGATGCAAGCGGGGGAGAAGGGTTGGTTGGTGCGACGGGTATCGGCGGATCGGTTAAGGATTTGCGAGGGAGTGGAGAAAATTTTGGCTCATAAGCCCAACTGAGTCGGCCCGTTCTTCTTCCTCCGCGTTATATTTCTCTGGCCTTCTTTTCTCCTCTTGCTCTCCAACTCTGGTCCTTAAAGCACTTTTACTCCCTCACGTCCATACTGTAGTTTGGCATTTTGCCAGGGAAGAGGCCATCGAAACCTGCACACTTGCTCTGTTCAGCTGGTAGTAGTCGCTGCAGAAGCTTAAGTTGCAGTATAAAGGTCCTTCTATTACTCCCGAATATAACCTCTTCGCTCTTCTACTACCCGAGTTTCCTACAGCACTTCGTATCCTTCTAGGCCACTCGAGTTTAGGAGGACGAAAGGATTCTCTAGGACTATAGCGAACATTTTCTTTCCAGAACTAGTTCACCTCCGGACTCGTTCCTGTCTCCATCCGCAAAATCTTGCTTCCGTCTTACCCCTCTCTTCGATCCTAGAAAAAAAATAACACCAGGGAAGAAAGAGAGAAAAAGAGAGAGAACCAATAGACTTCGCTCCTAATGAGTATTACTCTTAATCGAATTAGCTCTAGTTCTTAAGCAAGTGATATTTACTTGTCACACGTCCCAATTCTCCCGTCTGCATCCTGTTCCTATTCAACCCGGATTCTGTGTTAACGCCTGGTGGTCTTGACATAGATAAGGAGTATTGTGAGTGTGGCTGCTTTTACTGCTGATGGTGCTCTTCTCGAATTGTATATTTGAGTGGAAGTTATGAGGATTGTGCTGCGCTTCTAAATCCAGTCATTTTATGTGCCGATCTGTTCCGTATTTCGGCTGTCGTATTGGTGGTGCTATTAGAGGAAAAGAGTGTCATTCAATGGATTGCGCTGACTGATTGTGATTTACGTGTACAAGAAAGAAGTAAGAGTGTTTGATTAGTAGATTTTTCTAAGCCTTCAGCTTCTTCCTCGTGGAAAGAAGACAAGATTCACCCAAGGGGAAGTAAGAGTGAGTTGGAGAGAAAACAAGGTAATAAAGACGTTTCCATCCGTGGATTCTTTTCTATCGAAATCTTTTTACCCTACCCCCTACCTCCCGTATTGATGAAGTTGTAGCTAGCCGTGTCCTAGCACCGTTCCAAGTTAAGTTGGTCAGCTCAAGGAGGTTTAGGGTATGTGAAAGCAAACGTGCCTGTGTCATGGGACAGAAACCGTAGGAATGTTGTCCATTCTTCTGTCTCTTCTCTCCTGCTCTGGTTCTTCAGGTATCTTGTTGCAAGTAGAAAAGCCCGGGCAGAGGATGTAGCCTTAGCTCTAACCATGATATTACATTTGGCAGAAGGCGGAGTTGCCAAAGTCAAGTTGAGCTTCTCAAGTAGGCGGGTAGTGTGTTGGGATTTGGAATTAGCGGTGAGAGTAGTGCTGGAGAATAGAAGAGAAGATGATTCTTTTTACCAATACTACTAGTAGAGATGGGCAAGTAATCTCCCATTCAGTAACACTTGGAGGATGCGATTATATTCATTCTATTTCAGAGGCAGAAACTATCGTTCGATGTACCTCCGTGCCCCATCTCAGCTGTAGGCTGTGGTAGCCTCTAAAAGTGGAGTGGAGTTTTAGTGAAAAAGTTGGTGAAAGAAGGAACCAGGGAAGGAAAGGAATCCGTATCTCTTTCGTTTCTCGAGGGCCTACACATTTTCTTAGCCTAGGCCTACGAACGAAACGTCCTGGATCGATATGAATCCACTCGGCCTCCATCTCGCTGTTTTGCTCCATTTCTCCTGCTTCCAGAAAAAGACCTTTCCAGAATCCCTCAACATTCTTTCAAGCTATCCTTCCAGGACATTTGCTGGTAGAAATTTAAAAAAGAATTCCTCTCTCTCTCTCTTTCTCCTTGAGTTCCCTTTACGCAAACAAATATTTCCTCACATGTCAATATTTTTCCTCTCAGTATTCTGTTTGTTTTCCCGAGAATCCTTCCTCCCTTTTCCAGAGCATGAAGCGTCTCCATTCAGTTAATTTAGGGAAAGGATACCAAATTCTGCATGCAAATCCAGATTAAATGATAAAACAGGTCCCCGATAAGAGAGAACGGGCGGGAAGGACTGTAAACATGTTCCTTGAAAGCTTTTTCTCTCCCCAGCCTCCAGGAACGACGGCGTTAATGTTCAGCGGCGATAATTATGTGTTAGCTACGATTTCCTTGCGACTTTCCCTATGCCTGGTGATATCAAGTCAGCCCATTCAGCAGCTAAGAATACATTACATTCATTAGAAGTATTCCTACCGCAAAGACTAATCGTAAGATACAAAGGTGTAGATGTGAGAACATGAGATTAAATTTAGATTGGAATTATAATTATTTTGCAAAACACTCCATCGTGGAGATTTGTATGCATGCAGGCACCGCTTGATAAATTTCAAGGATTTCCGAAAGCTGGCGGGTGGAAATTCAATTAACTTTGCTTTAGATTGTAGAAAATAGCTTTCCATCGAGATTTTTGGCGGTGAGATATCGGCACTATATGGAGGCGTAACTGTAGGAAGACCCGTTGAAAAATAACGATTTCAGAGGAATTAGCATCGCTCCAGGAGTCTGATTTGAGTTGATGTGTAATGGAGTGGCAGATAGAAGTAGTTTATGCGGTATACGAGTGTAAAATACTATGAAGTAAATGAAATTGTAGGAAATTAAGCGAACAAATATGCTAGAGCTCCAAACCATCCGCCCGTAAAATAGTATTCCAGGATTATTTAATACCTGTATGTAGGAATTTAAAACTTATGGAAATAGCTATGGGGTTGAAACAGAGAAATAAATAGGATGTGCTGATGTGGATTGAAGGAAAAGAACGAGAATCGTTGAAAGTCCTTACATAGCTTCCCGGCCGGGGTCCCACCCACTAAATCGATAATTTGGACAGGCTAGGCTTGGAGAAAGCAAGATAAAGTGAGAGAGAAGGAGAAAGGATGAGAATTCTAAACGGATTTTATTTACCTATATGTGGTTGTTAGCCAAAATATGGAAAATTCTGATAACGGCTCCTCCCTCCTTTGTTTTTCTTTCCTTTTTTAATTATATATTGACTGTATCACCGTCTAGATTTACAAGTCTGCTCTTAAAATGGTTTGTACCAGCTACCACCAGATGAAATAAATTCATTCCTAATTAGTTTTTGAAGCTATGCATAAGACTGGATTTTTCCCTCGAGCCATCGTGCATCTACTATGTTATCCATCGTGCATCTATGTACTATGTTATCATCTTACTCTTAGTTTGCTGGAAGTAAGATTAAGAGAAAGTCCAGTTATTTGCAAGTTGTCTGCTTGCTTTATCAGAAATGTGAACTTTGCCCTAATTCGGAACAGTAGGTATATACTTAATTGCTAGAATTGGAAAAATATAGGGGATTCTCTACTGAAAGCTCGTCCCATTGGAGAGCGGAAGCGGAGGAAAGTAGGAGAGAAGGTCAGACATTGGTGCGTGCCGGTGGTTAGTTTATCAACATGGTTTTCACACTAATATAGAACGTGGCGCGAGGGAGGCGAGGGTGAGAGAGCCAGTTAGTGCTGCAATGCTTCAACCAGCATGGATCGAGTACAATTGTCTTATTCCCTGTGTATGTGAAAAACATTAGCTTGACTTTCTCCAATTCCTTCAACTCGGGCGGCCTTTCTTTGATTCATTTAGTAGTGTCCTTATCCTTATCCTATTTTCAGTACATGTGATGATGGCCAAGATATAGGGAAAGGGATATACATTCACTAATCATTTGACTAATTGGTCGAATTTCTGGAATGTAGTCATATTTGATTTTACGAGTCAGTAAAGGCTCGATTGGAGCTTGCAGCAAGTAATCCTCAGAAAGTTACTGAGTTACTGGTAGGCTTGAATAGGTCTGCTAAAGTCAAGGATGATAGAGTTGAAAAACACCTAGAATGTTGTAATTAGAGAAAGGAGTGGTTAGGGAAGTAGAGTGAGCGAAAGGTGGATCTAGAAGAGGTTGAATGTTGCTGCTTGATTCCAAGAAGTTGCACCTGAAACAGAAGAGGTTAGACCCAGGAGAAGGAAGCCACTACGGATTTTTGGATGGGCGTATTTTTTGTTGAAAGAAGTTAGAAGTTGGAGGTTACTTGGAGGACCATAAGTTTGTACAGCTGGATTTGGTGCTGAAAGTTGAGAACGGATGGGTGGTAGGCAGAGATAAAGGGAGGGAAGGTGGGCACGGGTACGAGAGAGGGAGCAACATTGGTTTATTGTAGATCTCGGTTTTTCGGGACAACGTCTCTACTAATTCCACTTTCTACTCACAATGACAAGCATTTGCTATGTGTTGAAATATGCTTGGTACACCAAATAGGACTTGTTGCAAGAGAAAATGAGTTCAAGCCGCCATCCTCAAGATAGGCATGATGATCGCCATAAACAGTTAGAGGACGACGACGAAGCTCTGGAATTACATGATTTTAACAAAGTAAGAGAACCGGAAAAACTTTTCTCGCTTCTCTTTTTTCTTTCATTATAATCCTATGTAGCACATACTTTCATCTAGCTGGCAGATCGCTTTTCTCTTTCTTAGTTAGAATACCATAGTTGCATATCAATCCTCATTTCACTCTCTCGCTCTCTAACTAACATAACGAATAATTTATAGTTACGTAACAGGTCTTGGAGCTTATTCTAACATGTGAGTATGTATGGAATATTTTTATGTTTCCCTCCCTGTCGACGCATTTACAAAGGTCTGTCATGAGGGCAAGCATTTAGGATAACACATGGGTTTGGAATAAGGGACAGGGACGGAATTTTTGTACACAGCCGTGTGATAGGTATGTGGGCTCGAGGATTAACGCTTTGCAAAATTTTACACACGACTGTCAGCTTCCTTGTTTTTGGAGAAAGATAGACGAGCTTTTGATATTTGCAAGCGGGGAAACTAATGTTAAGCGCGTTTGACACGGTCGTGATTTATTGTAATTCATTGGGTCTACTTTCTTCAGACTTGCAATTTGCACGCCCAATTCCCTGCCAACAGACCACCGCCATGCAGTAGCTGCATTTATGTGGAATTTCTCTAAACATTACGAGCGCACGTCTGGCTAGCCCTTGTTACGGAAGCATAGAATAATAATACTTCTCTTTAATATTTACTCCTTCCGCTCAACTAGAGGAGTCAGCAAGTGCGGAAACTCAGTAATAGTCAATAGTACCCGACACCGCGACACTATATATAGGTTGCTTATCCATAACCAGCACGGCCTGGACGCACTTTCCCTCAATTTACGGTATTTTAGTTCAACGCAACTAGCGTCATCTGGAATGTCACCTCTCTCTTTTGTAGAACAATTTTTTACGCTTGGGTTAGCTGCTGCGGAGTAAGAACAAGGAGAGGCTTCCAGAATGGATTTAGTTGGCATACATAAAGGATTCTTAATTTGCGACTTTCTTCACATCCCAATCCTCCATTAACCAATGAAGGAAGGATTAGTAAAAATGCATCCAGTGCACCGGCTTAAGAAGATGGTCACGCTGGGGGCCTTCGACAGCGATCTTTCTCTTGAAGGGGTAACTCACTCGCTTTTTTTTCACAAAACCATGAAAAATATCATGGAAATTCCTTTACTGCTGCTGCAGGGAAAGCAAGAGCTTATAAAACGTGCTGCGTGGTTTCTGTTGTAGGAAAAAACTCGCACATGTGTTATGCAAGTGCACTGGCAGTATGTACTAGCTAGGCTGTAGTATGCACCATATCAAGTATTTATCACGCTTTCTCTCATTCATCTCTAGCCTTGTATTTGTGGACGGAAGTCCTTGCATTTCCTTTTCCTCGTCCGTACAAGTTCCTTTCAGCACTCATTAATTATTACCGAGAAAGTAATGTGATTCATTAAGGTTCCATGGGGTATCAATTATCCGATTGAATGTAGGACTCTGACGTGACTACAAAAGCTAGCTTGATTTCACTTTTTTGTAGGCTAGAAGCGGAATATGTGACAGAAGGCACGACTGTAGTTGGACTATGTGGTGGTGCCTGGTGGCGAAATAAGGAGGATTTCAATCAATTATCGCATTTTAGAACAAATATTAAGCAGCTGTGTTGTCAGATACTTATGCCAGATGGTACGTTCCAAGCGTTTTTACAGTCGGACATAATGTACTTCTATGTTGTGCTCCAATTTGCAATCGGCTATAATTAGTAAACAAAATTTGCAAAACAAATAAATTGAACCTGTATTTGAAACATGCGATGATATTTTTAAAGCCCTTGTTGTTCAGCACAAAGAAAGATGTGGGAGAAAGTATCTGCACTTGCTGAGTATAGTTTCCGGTTCTTGAATAAGATGAGACCATATTATCATTTATTCAATCTCTTGAATGATTTCGTAGCAGTCTGACTGCATGGGAGCTATCCCATGGATAAAATGTGAAGGGTGAGTAAAAATTTGGATAGAATTGTCAGTTAGGAAGATAGATAGTAGATAGGTTGGAAAGAAATAAAATTAAACAACTGATAGGAACAGGATTTAAAACTGATCATTAATTTCAAGAGCATGTCAAAATAGAGGCAATTAAAATCTGCTGTCAAGGGGCCAATTCCGATTGTTCTATCTGTTGTATAACATATATTCGTAATCACATTAGATAAAGTTGACACTACCGTACTACTACTCGGAAATAGCTGTGTATATCTGTGTGATAGATGAAGAAGAGGAAAGGCGTTAGACGTTTATCAAGTTTACTGATTAACTTAAATTAATATTGAAGAAGAAAGCATACGGCTAGCTGCAATCGAAACCAATATATTCTCAGTCAGCCTAAGCTGTAATCAGCTCTTAAGGATTTTGGTAGTAATGATTGCTTTGAAGTAGCTATTGTTTCTGTGGAAGGAAGAAAGCTTTGCGTTAACTACCCTTAACGAAATTAGTGTATGACAGCAATATGATACTGCTGTAAAGTCAAGGTTTAAAGCATAAGAATTCTTATTGTTATTCGTAGATGAAAAACGCAGAGGAGGAATCAAGCAATTTGCATACTAGCTAGCTATACATTGAGAAGGATTCTTATTTATTGAGTATCGAAGTATAAGATCTCTCCAAGGATAACGATGTGTAAGGCTCACGGGAGATTGCTACGGTCGTAACTCATACCTGTTCGATGGGAGAAAATGACATGGAATGGTATTGGAGGAAAGGGAAAGCTCTTGAAGGTTGCTTGAAGGAAGATACAAGTGAATAATAAAGTTGTGAAGGGAAGGAGTTGAGACGTTTTGTCTTGGGAGTTGGTAAAAAGAAACGTGTATCATCTCAATATGAAGTAGTCAAATTGTGACATGGGTGCGGAGTGCATTCAAGCAAGTTGCTCTCAGCTTTTGCCATTTTGAAGAGACGGGGAGAGGGGCTCTCAAGTTGGTAGCGATTAAAGACTCTTGCGTAGAAAAGTATATATTGGAAGTGATAGTTGTGACTTAATAGCGATTTTAATAATCTCTCGCGAAATTCAGTTTGCGAAAGGATATTCGCCGTTTAGTAATAGTTGAAGAAGAAGTTGAAGTTGTGAGTGTGAGGGTAGTGAGCATTGACTAGCAGTGGAATGAGCGGATGATTGGAGGGAAGGAAATAATAAGAATAATCGACCTACATTCCCCTAAAGCGAAGTTGCTTACTTACTTGTATTATTACACGGCTGATTGTAGAAAGGACTTGTATTTTTTAGAGTGGTTCATTGAGTTGGTTGTCTTTTTCAAGCAGCTGCTCCGTCTGATTTGGCATATACCTCCAAGCAATGACACTTGTGATTAATGTCAATCAAGTGTTGACCACCTCAAGTTGTCTGCGTGTGTTCCCACTCCAGAGATGTTCTGTTTGTGAGAAGGTGTAATTGATAGAAGTGTTGCATTAATTGGGATAAGCTCGCGTCATTTCCAGAGTTTGAAAGAATATTTTGTGTTTTCATTGTTCCGCTTCCTCTTTATTACACTTGAAAGAGCGGAATAAATATATATTCGAAGTATTGTCGTAGTAAAGAGGAGACTGGATGGAATGAGGAGGGAGAGTTTTTGTACGTATGCGTGTGGATCCAGTTTGACTTATATTACTGACTCGTGTCCTCGACTTCTGTTTTGTAGTAGGCTTGGTTTGTGGTGACTAGTGACTAAGCTGACTGCTGTTTGGAGGTCTTTGTCTACCATATCCTCTGTGTGTTGACAAGTGTGAAAGAAGGAAGAGAAAAAACTGTGAACGTGATACTATTGATTATTTTTGTAGTCTGAAATTGATCGAGTTTGAAATCATTTTTGGATCACATTACAATGAATTCAGCTCGTTCCAAGCCGATTGGGACTAGTCCTCTCGTCTCAAACTCTGCCAATCCTTCTCATGTCCTGCGTGAGGTAAATTAATATCTGTGTAACCTGCTGTAATAATCCCTGTTCCCTTGGAATCTGGGGAAAACAGTCCACTTAAGGGCTGTTATAAAAACCCTTTTTGTATGTTTGTGTAGTAATATGTGCTCAGTGGTCAGTTTGGCGGATGCTCGTGCTAAAGGGTTGTGAGCACCATAGCAGCTGTGGTCTGTGGTGTGCGTATTCGTTCTTGCCTTCTTAAAGAGGAATGCATCCGGGATGGATTCTGCGAGCTGATACAATAAATATTATTAGTATTCCATACATGCTGTTTATTATTTGCTCGTATTTGCTTTCAGTGGTGTATGTAGAAATAGGCATTCTTTTAGTCCTATTGCCTCATCGGTTTTGAATTGAATCAATTGAAAACCGATGGAAATAGTATTTGCTATTAGTAGTACTGACAAAGTAAACATTTTTTGTGAATATTTAGTGCTTAATTAAGTTGGGAATGCACTTGCTCTCGTAACACTTTTAATAAGTTGTTAATTGGGAAAAGAGTATGTGTAGTTTGTTTTGCTGGGGTCCGGGCATCCAAGACAATGAATGCTTTGATGTTGAACATGTTTTGGGGAAGTTATTGATTTGTGGGAATGGAATCATATAGGTACCAGAGCGTCTCTTGTCTGGCGGTGCGGGATTTAAAGATAAAAATCGCCGTCGACAAAGTCTACCGGCATCATGTCGATATCTGGATTCAGGGAAAAAAAGCCAGGATTCAAGGCGCTCCTCCATTGCTTCAATATGCTCTACATCCTGTAAGAACTGATGCCAGATTTGATTGAGTTTCATTTCAATTCCACTACTCTTTATGCTATCACCCCAGATCGGGCTCCTATGGAAAGTCTGACTTGAGTTGCGAGAATGAGAAAAGTATAAAAGGCCCCAGGGTTGAAAACGAGGAGGATTGGGATACATTTTATATTACATACAGAGAGAGAATGAGATGGTATCATGCAAGTCGGTGTGCTGAATGCAATCTGGTCTGAGGGCGCGCGGTAAGCTTCTATTGAATCTGAGGCGTATTTGAGTTCATTCTTACCGTATGTTTGGAGGCAGAAAGAGCCTACTGTTGAGCTCTATGTATGCGCGAAAAAGAAGTGTGCCTTGGAGGCAACTATTATGGATTTTATCTATCAGCCGTATGCAAAAGCTGATGTCGGATTTGGGACTCACGGGTTGTTTAGAATAACATTCGAGGGAAACATTTCTCCAAGGATACGGAGGAAGTACAGAAGATGAATTACGTTTCTTCCATTATCAATCAGGATAGAAAGAAGAAGAATATTATTTTACCTTCATTGGCTACAGGCGATACCTTTACAAGGATTCAAGGATTGGAAGGAGAAAGATAAACAGTAGTGCTGTCTGCATATGTGCAAAATAGTGCTGAGTGAAAAATCCACAGCCTTTTAGAGGAAATTGAGTTTTTTGCACCTATTCTTGCTCAGTTTGCTATTGCATGCCAACCAGTGAATATACGTACAGAGGAAGGACTAGATTTAATGAGGGAAAACTTGATGCTCTGTAATAAGCAGCTGTGTCTTTGAGGGAGATGTTTGCGAATTCCTTGCGATTGCGAATTCTCTTGGCTGTGAAAGAGATGGGAGCACTGGGTTTGCATGTGCAGTTATAAAATAATGGAAATTCATTTAAGCTTATGAGTCGCTGAAATAAGTACGTAGAACTAGTAGGCGTAGAATCTGGAGGAATGAGAAATTAATAATGTGGTGAGATGCAGGTGCAATTCGTATACATAAACCTGGGATGTAATGTCTTCTCCCGGTTATACCGTATGGCAGTAGATTGGAGGAGTTATTGAGCATAAATGCATAGGATAATATCTGCGTATAGCAAATACGCTACTTGATTTTACCCGCTTTTCAATCATCGTTGCTCACGTCATGCTTTTAAAGATGCATGTGATTAAAATGATTTAGGTGAAACTGTAATTTCTTCCTTGCTTAAGTGTGTTTTTGGTAGCATGGGGTGAAAACTGAGGGAGAAAAAGAATACTAAAATCCTTTGAATCCATGAAGGGTGAAAAATATGATGAATGCGAAAGGAGTTTTTGAAATGTGCTGTTTAAGTTGCAGCACGTATTTTATAAATAGAATTTCTAGAATTAAAGTTTTTCCTATCCGACTAAAGGTAGAAGGATATTCACGATGCAATGATCATAGGAGTTTTAGCGTATTGGCTCGTTGAGGAAGTCAAATGATCTGTCTCCGTAAAAATTCTCTCTCTGTACTATTTTACTATGCGTTGTACTGACTCGTACCAACGCTATTCCTTCTGGCTGGGTCTTTTCCGTATTACTACATGTTCTCTTGTTCGCGGAGCAAGTGTCTGTAGGGGTATTGAAATTGATGCATCTAAACGAGATCTAGCTAACGCTTAATAGAATTGCTCTCGGGAATTACAAAGTAGGCTTAATCTTTAATCAATTCTCTCTCTTTTTAGCTTCCTATACAGGAAGTAGCTCAGATGAAGACGATGTCAGTCCACGAGATAAGCAACAAAAGACTTCAAAGGGACTTACGGATTTCTGTGTTCGAAACATTGATTTGCATGCGTTTGGTCGACGGGAGATTGAGATTGCAGAGCAAGGTAAGCCAGGGTTTTATTCTTGTTTCGCTTGGTAAAAACAGTCAAGTAGATTAAAAACGATTGCAAAAATGAGCATAATCCCTCTGTTTGTGCCTTCATGTCTCTCTGACTACGCGGCACATGTATGTTGGGGGGATGGCACAAATGTACATGTTATATTACGTTGTCACATTGCACTCTCTTATTTCCTGTGTGCAGAGATGCCTGGAATCATGGCCTTACGGAAAAGAGCCTCCGAGGACAAACCCTTGAAAGGAGCCAAGATTGTGGGATGCACGCATATTAATGCTCAGACAGCGGTAACTTATGTTATATTTACACTGATAATGTAAATGGCCTTGGATAAATCTAAAGGTTGATCTTGAGGAGAGTGGCTCGCATTCAAAGGGAATGCCTGGAGAAAATAAATAAATATAATAAACATATGCAATTTTTTATTTTTGCTTTCAGGTGCTTATTGAAACTTTGTCCGAACTTGGTGCCCAGGTCCGCTGGACTGCATGTAATATCTATTCCACACAGGTAGAGAATTTGAAGCGTATGGCTTTTAAGAAAAATGTGGGTCAGTCAGAAAAGTAACGTACTTGTTTAATTGTTTTATTATTAAGAATGAAGTAGCAGCTGCTTTGGCTGAATCGGGCTTCCCAGTTTTCGCATGGCGGGGTGAAACGGAAGAGGATTTCTGGTGGTGCATCGATCGGTGCGTGAACGCGGAAAATTGGCAACCCAACATGATCTTGGATGATGGTGGGGATGCTACGCATCTTATGCTGAAGAAATATCCAGCCATGTTCAAACTTATCAAAGGTGAGAGAAGGAAAAGGGAGATGCTGGCGGGCGGGCGGCTTACTTTCTTTGTTGTTTGTAGAGAAGGTGTATTGCTCTTCTTGAGCCTGAAAAGCCAGGGAAACTGGAAGCACTTTGAAGTATTACACTGAAGTCGTTTCCTTTTGTGTGTAATTTTCTTGCAATTGCTTTCTTTCGTGCTGATGGATTCTGAGATTTACTCAGGATTTTGGATTTGTCAAAGTGGTCCGGGGAAGAAAGTCATGAATTCAAGGACGGAGGTTTTATTGCTAAACCTAAACAAACTTTGACATTCTATTTACTCGTTAAAATAGATTATTGTGGTGCAACGCAGCGCTCTCCGTGGTTTGACCTATGAAGTATAGGGTGAAAAGCACTAACGTGACGGTTTTCCTGTTTCTTTTCAGGCATCGTTGAAGAAAGCGTCACCGGTGTCCATAGGTTGTACCAGCTGTCGAAAGCTTCAAAATTGACAGTACCGGCAATGAATGTGAATGATTCTGTGACAAAAACCAAATTTGATAACCTTTACAGCTGTAAAGAATCCATTGTGGATAGGTAAGTAAAGAAATCGATGTACAGGAGTAACAGTGATTGGCTTCTGTAAAGTTTTGTTTGCTGCACCTCACTCCTCACAAAACGAATTCTTTTTACAGCTTGAAAAGGTCGACGGATGTCATGTTTGGGGGGAAGCAGGTTGCCGTTTGCGGGTATGGGGAAGTTGGAAAAGGATGCTGTCAATCTTTGAAAGGTCTTGGTTGCGTCATCTACGTGACGGAAATCGATCCGATCTGCGCTCTTCAGGCCTGGTACGTTTATATAGATTTGGAATTTGTTAAAATTTATGGTTTGTAAGTGAAATGGCGCAATTGTCACGCTTTCAAAGCGATAAAGTGCTTATATGATATATTCGATTTTAGCATGGATGGCTTCCGAGTCGTGAAGCTGAACGAGGTCATCCGCAATGTTGATATCGTCGTTACAGCTACGGGAAATAAGAACGTTGTTACCAGGGAGCATATGGATAAGATGAAGAATGGTTGCATTCTCTGCAATATCGGACATTCGAACACGGAAATTGACGTGGTAAGTGACAGACGCTTTTTTATTTCTTCTCGTATATTTCTTGAAGACATGGGGGTGGACTATACCTAATGAATACAACAACTTTAGGGAAGTTTGAGAACTCCTGAACTGACGTGGGAGAAGGTTCGATCCCAGGTGGATCACGTCATTTGGCCAGATGGGAAGCGAATCATCCTTATCGCTGAAGGAAGATTAATTAATTTGACTTGTTCAAGCATTCCGTCATTTGTTGTTTCAATTACCGCAGCAACACAGGTTCGTAACTTACATGCTGTTGATTTCATCTGATTTATAGCAAAGCGTCTACAGCGTGTTGGATTTATGATAATAACGTAAATAATGTTTGTGCTACCTCAGGCTTTGGCTTTAATTGAGCTGTTCAATGCACCACAAGGGCGCTACAAGTCTGATGTGTACCTTCTTCCGAAAAAGATGGGTAAGTACTCTTGAGCGTTTGTATGTCAGCAACGTCCATTGTAAGATTGATAGTGCTCGAAATAGAATGAAGGTTGCTTTTTTGCATCTTGTTTGATGGGTTGCTTTTTTATGTTTGTAGACGAATATGTGGCCAGCCTTCATCTTCCAACTTTCGATGCTCACTTGACCGAACTCTCGGACGATCAAGCTAAGTACTTGGGCTTGAATAAAGCAGGTCCATTTAAACCTAACTATTACCGGTATTGATGCTAAGTGACATTAATTAAGAGTCAAGAAGAAAACTCGCAAGCACAGATGACGGATTTTATTTCGAATTGACGACGAGTATGAAAACCAAAAGTATTTATTGACACCATAATTTGAGATGTGTCTCTATTAATTCTTGTACTTTGAGGACATGTGGTTCTTCCGAATGTGTGACAGTAAGGCATGCGCAAGCATTTATGTTAGGGTATGTATAAGTTTTGTGGTAGCATAAATTTGATGCAATGAGTTGAATAGTTGCTATTATGAGAGGAAAATTGATTACGTGATGGACAAGTTTTTGAGTCTTTGTATGGTATTTATTTTTCACAGTTTTACTGTCAAAAGTTTTGCTGTCAGGGGAATTAATCACATGACATTGCTCGTACAATGAACCACAAGTATAAGTTTGCTGGCAATCGTTACTAGTTAAGGGCTTCTTTGAAATTGAAATTATTCGTACTAAGTATACATTTAGTCTTGATTTCGAGAAGGGAAAAACTTTTAGATGAATGGATAAACAATATGTAGTTGCCTTATAACTGTTGTTAGGTCTGTCTAACGGTTTCGGAGAGGGTCGACTAGGCAGTATTTTAAATCCAATTCCAAGTTACATACCACCTTAAGACGCATTCCAAATCGAATGTCAGTTTTGTGTTGTACGGAATGCGGCCGTGGGTAAATCTGTACCCTTACTTTTTCCCTCTGCCTCACCGAATCATCGTAGTCAATTAAAGACAGTACCCGTGAATTGCGAACTGGTCAGAATCCTAAAGATATATCTTATACTAGTTGTGTACATAATGCAAGTTGATGCCATAGAAATACAATATAATCACGAATTCGTAGTTCAAATTTCTGACCGCTCAACTAAACTAAATGAGGAATTTAAATAACTATTCTATACACATGTAATCGTTGATACCAAACTAGCTCACATGAGGACACAATACCGTGGTGTTTTTGCATTTTCGAGATGAGAATCTGTTAAATCTGGTTTTATGTTTGTGTAACAACCAGGGAAGGACTTTCTCTTAGGGATTGGTGTACTAATATACCAGGGAAAGGAGCTGTTTGAAGCAGGGTGATTGGAATTGAACTGCAGATGCCAGGCATTCATATTTCCTATGGACAGTGAGCTTTACTCTTTCTCTATCTATCTCTCTCAATGACGCCAATCGAACTCCACTGAATTTTAACCTGTGACGAATTGTGAAACGAGTAGATTGTACCAAGTTGCCATGTAGAGTATAAATTGTATGAATTTTAGCATTAGTCTCATCAGACTAACGTTCACCGTTAACCAGTTAATAAATTTTATGGTTGTATTACTCGAGTTTTGTGGATTTGAAACTGATGGATTTTACTAATGCATAAAATCTTCTAAATATCCTGTGTATCCTCCGCTATGGCTCTCACCCAACCCATGAGATAGCTTAGTGTAGAGCAATTTTGCGAAGAAGCATAAAGAAAGAAAGAGTTATCGCGAATTGAAACGGGTGGGAAAGAATCCGGGGGGATGGGGATGATGATGAAGAAACGAGAGCCAAAGGTTGTGGGAGCTGAACGTATCTACTTGATTCAAAGTTACGACTCTCGTGGAAAGTGGTTTGAGGGACGGATGTGGCTCTTGTCCAGCTTGACGTCTTATGCGGTTGGACCATTTGGACTTGACCTTTGGGGCGGAAGTAAGTGTGGCTCGGATTTACGACTCCATAAAACCCTCCTTTCAACTCCGGGGTGGAGTAGCGTATAGGGTTGCGGGCAGAATGTGTGAGTGGCTTAAGAAAAAGAGATACAGGATTTGATTACATCTCCATAAAGTGCAAAGGGTGTAAAAATGATTCGCCAGAAATGTAAATGCAGATCACGAAATAATTTTCTTAGATCTTTAGAACCGTAGTAGAGTGGACCATGAATAAATAAAAGATAGTCCCGCTAGGGTAATTAATTATGTAAGCTTTCCGCATAAATTACGTCCAGGAGGAGAGAATAAGTTTACTTACTTTTTGCTGAGTCCTTGTTTTAAATGGGAGGGATGCTGTGAGAGGTTTGTGGATTTCCTTTTGCCAAACGCAGCGGAGTTTTTGAGCTACATCGCTAGATTCTTGGATGGACGGATCTTGCTGAATAAGGAGAGTATTCTCCATAAATATTTCTTTCCCTCTATTATCTTTAGCATCTCTTCGCCCTGTAAATAGGTTGGAGAGAAGAATTTCATCTCATTGCATTTGCATTCAACAAGGACAGTATCATCTAGTGTAGAGAAATCCCATTCCGGATTCAAAAGCTACTACAAAATAAGACAAGAGCTATTCTAAATTTACACCCCCCCATCTTTCAATTCTCCATCTTCTTCTTACTAGAAGCAGTTTCTACTGTAGAAAATTAAGCGAGCTTATGATACGGACTACTTAAAATTCGCAAAGTATATATAATACATCTATCCAGCCTCCAGCTACCGATTGAGAAATAGGAGCATATATGTGCTTGGATCTCCGTGGATCCGTGTAGAGATCTCTGACAAAGTTATTTTATGTCTTTCTTTAGAAAGTAAAAAGTAAACTTTACACAATACTCACTTATCTCTCGCTCTCGCTTTCTCCTTGAATAACTAGCCTTCACAACGGTGAGTCCGGAAGATGCCATGCCCTGAGAGTTTTGAATTGTTTTCTGCTTGGATTCTCCTTGAATCGTTCCGCAATCCCCCGCAGGTATGAGGAAGCTGAAAAGAAACGTTTTCATGAATTTACGCGCTCTGAAATTATTTCCACAGGCTTCTATTCCTTCCGTCGACAAGGTCGGGGAGGCGGGTAGAAGAGTGAAATAAACAAAAGAAATTCCCAGGCTGAGTGAGATAAAAAGGATGCTGGAACTTTGAATGTCCAGAAGACAAAGACTTTTGTTTCTTTTCCTTTCTACCTGTAATTACTAGCTCCAGAAATAGGGGAATCCTGTTTGATGTACTGACACAATCCCTTGTCAAAATGTCCCAAGGAGTAAGCCACGCCATAAAAAGGCTCCTTGAATAGGAGTTGAACTTTGATTCCATCTCGTGTACATTCAGCTTTCAAGTCTTTCAGAAGCTCAGCGGATGTCTACAAAAACAAAAGAGAAAAAATTAAACTATACTTTCCAGGTTCAGGCCGTTCCAGGGATGAAATTGCAAGAAAAACCCGGCGAAAAATATATACACACCGCTGAAATGAGGAAGGCCACGAGGCAAGCGCGAGAAATAAAGGCTCCTATCATCCTGCTTCCTGATATCCAACCAACTGCCGTCCGTTTGGCTTGATTGTGCTGCAGCGGCGGCAGGGAGAGATGTTGGAGGAAAAGCAAGGGTGAAAAAGAGAAGACGTAGGTTTTTTCGCATATTAAAATTATCACGCTAGATTAATTTTTATTTTATTTGCAGCCCTGCTTCTTCTTCTACCTTACCTTGTTCCCCCCGGCTCTCATCCTACCCCCACCCTTCTTCTACCTTTGGCTCATCCACGAGTTGTCATTAGGCTTATACGGGAGAAATTCGCAAAGAGGAACACGTATGCAAGTAATAGTCTAAGTTAAGTGCTTGAAATCTCAGGTGGGAATTCCCTCCGGAGCACAAAACTACCACACTGCCTTGTTAGAATCTACAGGGATTTTATGCGAAAATCAAAACCAACGGACTGTCTACATCTCTCTCTTCTTATCTTTCACAAGTACCGCAAAGGGGGAAAGAGAAACAAGACTACGACGAAACTTGGCCTTTCTCACTAAAACGCTCCTCTCCTTTGAGATTATTTTAAATCTTCTCCTTTCAGCCCCCTCTCTCACAGCGACTAACCATCCCTTTACAACTCTACTCATCAACCTGCCTGGTTCACATGTCAAGGAATGAGAATGAGGACTAAATTCATTCACATGCATGGCCTTCAGAGACGTTGCGGTTTTTGCCGCTCTTTCCGTCGTCACCAAAAACTTCGACACGGGCCATGTCCCTGAACGCTCTTCTTCTCCTTCTTTTCTACCCTTAAAACTCTACATCATTATAATTTTACCGATGTGAACCCAGAGATGCGTCAAATCTGGCCTACAAGACAATGACGACTTTTTATCATTCTTGCGCTAGTCTAGTTTCCATGTTTCCCTTCTCATATCATCCGCGGGTTGACGAGGTTGACGTAGCAACTAGCTACAATCCAACCGGAGGAGAACTGTATGAAAACTTGGGAGAGATAGATAAGATAGAGACGGAGACAGGATATGAGATTGCTGTAATTTTAAAATCTGAGACAACGCTTCCCTCCACCGTTAATTAATGCTTTTTCATTATTCATTTTAGGCTGCGGTATAGAAAATGCTGAGTAAGTCGATGCAAGTTGACACTTTTTCGTAACAGTGCTAGCAGCGATGACATCGCGTGGTCTAAGCTTGTAATGTTGTTTGTTTGTTAGATTTTCCCATGTTTTCAAGGATAGGATACTCTGGGTTTGTTGGAATAACGGTAAGGGACAGAAAGTAGAGCAGGCATAGCAAAGATTATGTAATTCTCTCATCATATTGTTCATCAGGAGGAAAGTATCCTAAAGCTTCATAAAATTAGCCATACAAGTACGCCCCGAAACATAATCAACAACGAGAGGAGTTAAAAATATTGGAATCATCTCTTTTTACGTAAACGAGCCACACACATGCTCTAATAATATATGAGGATGACAAACAAGATTAGAAGCCCACCGTTATTGTTGTTTACGTAAAGTGTATTCTGTGTGCGGCGTAAGGATAAAATCAAAACATACATGCAACGGAAAGAAATGAGGAAGGAAGAGAGGAAGTGTATGTGCAAGATTTTATCATTTTTTGGTCTTGTTATTGCTGCTGCCCTGCCTGCCATGTTATGCATTGCAGTAAAGGAGGAATCATTTCCTAATTTTCCTTTGTTGTTCTCTCGTAAAGAGAAAATACGGACGGAGAATAGTGGACTCTATGTACATTACATGGACGCTTGGTACATGTTTGAGAGCTTTGATGAGAACTTTGGAGCGTCTTTAGTAGAAGCAGTAAAAATACAGAGAAAGCCATTATATACCCTTAAGCCTTTCAAATCCGAGTTGTAAAAGCCGCAGCGCGTCGTAGTTAATCAAAAGCTCCGGCTTAAAATATCACTCCTCCGTTTCTATTCCTGGTTGTTGTGAAGAATAGAGAAGAGGAAACGGGATTTTGAGAGATCCTAAAGCTGAAAATCGTATATCATGTGTTGTCGGATCATAACGACGGAGAGTCGTCGTGTGCTTCATCAAGTATTCTGAACAGGCTTTTATTCCTTTGTTATGCCAGAAGAAGCAGCTTAGGTTTGGTCAGTGTCTCTTCTACCGCTCCATTCTGTTCCCTGTTTGCTGGTAAAACAACGGAGCTGTGGCTTTCTCTCGAGATCCCGATTTAGAATTCCGGAACAGAAATCTGGAGAGGAGAAAGTTGCTCTACTGTTTTAGAATAGCTGCAGTAACCGCAAGTTGGATGGCCGTACAAGTTTTTGGAATCTGCAAATATAAACGTGAAGGGGAGGATTGGAGGAGGAAGGGAAAAGGCTGTTATCTTTAGAAACCAGCGCTTCCCGAATGAGAATTAGTGGGTTCTGATGGTTAAATCAGTGACACGCCAGGAATTTTACATCTTCTATCAGCTTTCTCCGTTTTTGTTTCAGCCTTAGGCTGATTTTAGTATGATTAGCCCTAAATTTACGATTCGCCATGGGACTGAAGGATTTTTTTATTGAGAGGGCATTATGTTTTTGCGTGACAGGGGCAGTCGAGGAATTTTAAAGTCTATCCAAAGAGTATAATTTCTAGTAGGAGCTGAGTAGAACATTGCTGGAGCCCTTTACCTTTTTTACAGGTTTGTCATAAGATTTAGCCAATTTTGAAATGATGGATTTATATACAGAAGCGTTTGCTAGCAGTTATTGGCGAATACCATTCGAGAAGAACGAGAGCAGCTAAAAAGAAATGAACATTGTTGAGAGAGGGCTGATTATATATGTTTCTTGCGAGCAATTAAGTTTCTTTGAAGAAGAGGAAAATGGGTGAGGGATGGTTAAAAATATTGTTTGGATGAGCGGATATGTTACTGCAAGTTTCCGTAACGAAAACATGGAGAGCGGTAAGTCATTAAAAGTTTTACTATGGCTTCCAGATCACGGCATCTCAATGAGGTTTTGGAGGGAAAAGAAGAAGGAAAAGGAGAAACAGACAAAAGAGAGACTTGTACAATCGTATTTCTATGGTAATCGATGAAGGAATGAGAGAGTGAAAGCTGGCTAAATTGATCTCGTTAAAGAATATTGGCTCCGTCTATATCGTCTCCTAGTTTTTCAGGGATTCATCAATGAGTAAGAAAATGCTGAGGGCTGGCTGGATTGAAACTTCCGGTGATGGAATGCATGGCTCCTAAAACTTTTCTTTGGAGCAGTTCTCTCTCTCTTGCTCGCACTCCCTTTCTACATTTCTATTCCTTTTTAGCAACTGTATACTGTATCGCAGGAGAGGAAGACTTCATAAACCATTCAATAGATTAGTATTAATTCTCCTGTCATATTTTCCCGGATAGAATTCCACGTTCCGCTTGCAGTTACCCAACAAGGAGGGAAATCCTTCAAGGTTGTTAACACAACCAAAGGAAGGAGAATGAAAGGCGCTGGAGTTTCATTCCATCCAAAGCGGTGACTTTCGGAAAATTCGGTGAGATTTTAATATTCGTTGTGGTGTAGAAGCACGCATGAAAAGTTTGGAAAGGACTTACTCAGGGAAAATAATCAAATCAACGAGTCATACTGAAGAAGGGAGCTTGCATAGATTGAAACCAACACATATTTTTCTCTCAAGGCTCATTTATCCAATGCTCTGCTCAGCTCCCTTCCTCTTCCTGTTTGCATGCGTCTGAGAAATCCCCGGGAGAAAGCATGAATAGAAATACAGGCTCAACTCAATGGAATACGGATGTTTGAAGCAATTATGGCGAATGAAATTAAACGCTTGCAATTTTTAATGCTTCTGTTCATTTTCTTCGTTTTATATCATTAAAATATTCTGCAGAAATGTTTCCGCCAGCGCCTATGCGCGTGCTGGAATTGAGGTATTCTTTGTAAGCTGCTTTCTCCAGGATATCGTACGATCTTCTAGTTTTTTTCATGCCAGCGCTACGAGCTATGAAGGAGAATTAAAACCCCTTCGCGGATTAGTTTTTTAGATTTCGTGCTTTTTGTTTCACCGTATAGATTTAATTTTAATGCGATATACCACCAATGTGCATTAATTTTTCGGTTTGTAAATAAATAAATTGATATTTTTATGAGAAAACTTTTTCAATTCCTACATAAGTTTTCTTTTTTGCAGTATGGATTACACCGAGGTCGTATTTTAACCATTAGGAGCCATAGGATGGAATGATAAGTAGCCTCTTCCCGGAAATACTTTTTAATCAGTAGACATTGAATTTATGTAGTGTTCACGAGAGTCAATCGAAGCTGATAAACTTCTTCTCTGGAGTACTTCGTACTTGTACAGTGGAACCTCGATACAGCGTAATGTCAGTGAACCTGAAAAAAAACGTTTCCACGAGGTATACGCTATACCCAATCGAAATAACATTACGAGAATTGGATAGGCCCCAACAGTAAGTGAACTTTAAAGTTAAACGAATAAAAAAGTAAGCTGTAGGCCGAGTGGATGGACACCATGGGCTGGAAGTCTGTTTGGCAATGGAGAATAAGAAATATTTGTATGTTTGCTGTCAGTATCAGAAATGTGTCAGCTAGTCAGCCCAGACCTAGATGACTGAAATCTGAGCAGCATCTTTCTTATCCCAGTAAGGAATGATTGATGACTTGCCATGCTTCATGCTTGCGTAGTTATTGATTTTCTGAAGCTTAGAAGAATTTTCTCATCAGGTATCTGTTTCGGGGCGTGTTCTACATAGGCTAAAATAGTCAGTAATCGTTGAAACATTTTGAGTTTGCCAAAAATCCCTCTCGTTGCTGCCCTTCCCGGACTGAATAGAACTGACAGAGGCGTACGGTACGTTTTGAGTATACATTCGAGCTGAACTCATAAGATATAGCCCTCTCTTTCTTGAGCTCCATTGAAGATGGAACCCACCTCACCTGTATAGGCAGTAGGCAGTTACTAATGTCCCTTCCGCGGTGAAAGTTTTGCATGAAGGAAAATTGAGACAAACTATCATAGACGAAAGAAGGAAGAAGATTAGGCTGCAGAGAGCTTTTAGAAGGGAGGGCACAAATTTTGCCCAGCATGTGTGAAAAATAATTTCAGTTGAGTTGTCGGCACAGAAGGCTGCCCAGTAAACACAACCTGATCAGAAAGGAGTTCTTCGGTTTGTATAGGAAAGAACAATGTACAAATGTGAGACTTGTGTCCGCGTATTCATCCTTTATTGGGGAGGGAGGACGTCATATTTCTATTTTTCGTAAAAATTTCTTGGTAAAATTCGTCCAGTCTTGCCCATGAAAGTCCCATAAAAGTCCATCTGAAGTCCAAGTAAGTTGCTACTCTACTATTAATGCAATTCAAATTCTGATTCTAGCGCCATGATCGATTGGTGAAAGTTACATAGAGAGAGCTGAAAGCGTATGACGTACACAGTTATAGCTTGCATTATCCCTTGTCATTCACATCCTACTGGTCAGTCGGTTGGAAATAAATTCTTAGCCTTCCTGAGGGTGTTAGCGTCACAAATTCTACAAATCTCTGTATTTTCCTGTCTCTGAAGAGGCAGAAAATCAATGGGTTCCAAATCCCACAATTCAGCTCTCAAGAACGCACGCAGCTTCCTTGAAGGTACCTTGAAGGCTGAGTTTTCCAAGAAAGGGTGACAGACTGGCCTGCCACAAGCAGAAGAGCTTAGAAGATTTGCAGAAGCTCGCGAAATATGTTCTTACTTTTGGTTCAGTCATTCGTCGTTTCCTCCCTTAAGAAGTATGCTCTGACCCGACAGGATTTGGTGCACTGTTCCTGCAGGAAATGTTTTGCAATATCGAGTGAAAGTTCCATTTAGGCGTCTCGTACTCACTTTTATCGTTTTTAAAGGCAAAAGGAGAGAGACACGACGACCCGAGGGTTTCAAATTATGTAGTAGTGTGGTTTGACGAGTGGGGAGTACTATGAAGTATATAATGATATTATGAGTATATGTAATTCATTACAGAGGACGATCTTTTTTTAAAGTGGACTGAACTTCGGCCTACATTTTTCACGACTCATTTCAAATTTTTACAATTGTTTAATTGCTAAACCTGCTGAGCTGAATAATTACAATTACCATTAGCAATTAGCATAACATAGTATTTGTAGAAAGTTATGTTTATATTTATAATGCTTACGATAAACCAGATTTCAGATCACACACTCACCTCGCCGCTTCTGCTTCCCATTCGATTGAGAGATCCGGAAACTGTTTGTTCAATTTAATTACCTGAAGTCGGATATTATCAAGAAGAACTGAGGAAGTTTGGTGCATTTTAAGCAAGTTTACATGAAATGTAATACCTGGAAAACAGAAAGTCAAAAGTATACATAATCCAGGTTGATAAAAGATGAATTCTGAGAAACTTGATCTTCATGACGCACGCCATCAGCTTGACACATTTGTTTCAAAAGGATCCTGTGAAAAAGTTACGGAAGAAGTTGTTGATGAACTTTATT
The DNA here is from genome assembly GCA_906901655.1 of Sminthurides aquaticus. Taxonomy (NCBI): domain Eukaryota; kingdom Metazoa; phylum Arthropoda; class Collembola; order Symphypleona; family Sminthurididae; genus Sminthurides; species Sminthurides aquaticus. The sequence goes on from CAJQTT010000001.1 coordinate 5,943,958, forward strand.
CTCTTAAATTTACTGCGTCCAAAGTTGAAGTTCCCGTTGCGTTGTCAGGCAGGTGTTACTAATCGTACTGTAGCGAGATTGAGACAAAGTAAGATGGCTGGCTTTTAGTCTCCAGATTCAGAAACGCCTATTACAATCTGTCCTTTTTCTTAGCACGTATGTCAATCCCGAATCCTCCTTTTTCACCGTCGAGGACAAAATTCTTTAAGGCATTTTCTATGATGGGCTGCCATGCACTTACGAGCTGAAAAGATTGCAGACCGTTGTAAAATAACTGTCCCTTCTTTGGGATTTTTCTTTCCCTGCCTCTGAGTCTTGTGACTTATGGATGGGTTTCATTTGAAAGCATCAGTGAATTACGTAATTGTTTTGCCTAATTTCCTCACGTTGATAAACCGCAACTACACGATTATCCGCATGATCAAATATTGAATACCGAAATGTGAAGGATGTGAGCTGAAATATTAGGACTGTCAAATACAGAGATTAACCTTGAGTAAATAATTCGATCATATTTCCTTCGCAAAAGCCCTAATGCGAGTTTTGATGAAGCGTTAGTGTTAGCTGAAATTTCGAATTGGCCTCTACTGGGGTTTTTAAAGTTATAAGTGAGTTCCGCAAAGGGTTCTGATGTGAGCATGGTCAATGTAGCCAGCTTTCTCATAAAAAAGTTATACGATATTAAATGCAAAGTGGCGCAAGCAACAGGATATTTTAGTAAAGCACCGTACCATAGGTTTATTCGTTTAAACCTGAAGGCAAAGCACTGGAAGTAGTGGTTTGAACCCGGAAACCGCTTACCGTATCTTACTACTCTTCGGTTGATGGGAATGCGACCGTAACTCTAAATGGACTTAAGATCTAACTACGAACATATGCTACATAACTTCCGCCTCGAGCTCTGACGGAACGTGCTTTCTTCTGGTTCCGGGTGAAAGTCTTTCTTGCCATAATTCTTCATCCCTAAAATAATAATAGCAGCGCTCCTATTAACGTATTTACTTTCATCTGAAGCCCCGGAGTACATCTACTAAAGTCTGTTTCTTTACTTGAAACTAGAATTTTGTACATACGGTAGCGAAAATAACCACTGGGCCGATCTAACTCAGGAACAACAAACCATAATTATATCAGTGCTGTATTCCGCGCTTCTTAAAACGCTAAAGTCCAGACACGAAAACCTAAATCCTCAATGGAGTTTGCTCGTTTTGTTTACCATCCTCAGGCACATAGCCTAACTATTTCGTGGGTAGCAGTGCTTAGGCTTGAGTGAGCAAATTGTGTGACGTACTAGGTGCTCTTTACTTTCTACTGTACGTGCTTCAGAGGGCTGTGAAGTGAAATTAATTAGAGATTCATTAGAAACTTTCCGGGAACTCAATTCTGCTTTTTCTGTGTTTATCATGTGTTGACGTCAAATACGTGCATTTCTGTGAATAAACTTGAAAGTATACGCAAGTGCTTTACGTGAATTAATTCAATTAAATTATTTATGCTTCGTAGTATGTTTCGCAACAGTTTTCCAGCGATGATTCTGAGATGTATCCCACGCTTAAACTCAGTTATATTACGTTGGTTATTGTACGCCAGTTTATAGGAGTCCTCCACGTTTGCTATCCATAGTCCAATATTTTACCCCCAAGGGCAACAGGGCATCAGAATTATTGTTTGTTTTGTCAATACGTAATCTCATCAAACCCGCCAGATGACATCATTATTTGCCTTTTAACCACAATTTCTCTGCTTGAACACCCAACAATAAGCTTAATTGCATTAGTACAGAAGGCTGAATGTGCAAATGCAGGTTCATAATTAATTATTGCTTGCTTAAAATAAACTCTACACATCCTTAATTCTTCAGCTCGAAGACAGCTTCTGTGGAACTTTCAACCTCAAATATGCTACTGCGTATATAAGTAATTAGAGAAAGCAGCGTCAAGTGTTCATCTGTAGGCGAGGTATGGAAGTACCTGCGGAAATCATGCAGTTTGATTAATGGCTACCACCTTAAACTCAGTCAGAGAGACTAATGGTACTATAACGGTGATGATGTTTTTACACTCATATACCCCCCCCCCCAAATTATGATGAGCGCGACTCGCAAGAAAATATAGTTAAGGGAAGCTTACGATATTTGAATTTTAATATTTGCATCTGAATATTTGAATATGATTATCTGAATTTGAGCATTTAAAAATTTGAATATAAGAAAGAACGTGAATTTGCAAACAACTCTTTCAGGGTTGTTCAGTTTTTTGATAAATTAAAAATGTATTTATAATATAATTAACATGTTATCGTATCATTTACAATTTTAGACAATTTTTCCAGTCCACGCCAAACTCGTTTCCATTCTTTTGAGCTTGAGCTTCTACTTTACGCACTTCCTTGGCTTAATCCGTGTCTGTTATTGCTGTCAGTCTTGAGCTTTTTTGTATAACTGAAACCAAAGCGAGAAGCACGTTAAGTCTTCGTTTTCCTTCTTACTATTCTTGTCATAATCCAGTTCTTCAGTTTCCGCACCAGTTATCCGTAACAGTCAAGTACATTAGTAATTACGAGCAGAGATGGAAAAACTTTGTTGGGAGTTTTCCTTGCTTTCCTCCCTTAATAGGATTCCAAGAAAGAAGGGAGAGAAAGAGGGTGAAAATCTAAAGAGGTAACCCAATTAAATTAGCCTTCATCGTGTAAGAGAGGATTCTGATTTGATTATTGAGCTTAAGTGAAGCGTAAGGAGAATTTAGAGAAAGGCATGATGATGGTGGCTACGGGGAAACAGAAAGTGAACTCTATGTAGCTAGAAAAACCAAGTTAGGTGTAAATTGGTACAGGCACCCACCCCTCCCTCCAGCCAGGTTGTTGATGGGATAGAAAATTACTTTCCTGGAGGAGGCCATGGCTCCATGATGTATTAATTTAGGAGTGCTGTGCTCTCAATTCACTATAGTGTGTATATTTCAAGCTTCTGCCACAAAGCAGCCACGAGACGCTACGAACCAATTTCTTCAAACTGTATCACGTTAACCCATAATGTATGGATGGAAATCCATTCTATGAGGAAAAACTCATCATATCGTCTTCTTCGAGCGTCCCAGTAGCGTTCCAGAATCCTCAGGAGAATGGACAGGCGGTGCATTCGGTTGATGTAAGGCAGTGGGACCGCGGCAACAAGGCAGCAACATGTTGTTGCCGCTGGGTCTATGCTTAAACATACGGCGGCAACAGAGCGGCAAACAAAAAGTTGCCGCCAGGGTCATGTTAAAACATAGGGCGGCAATAATGCTGCCGCTCTACCTGTTCCTTGTTAATTTGTTGCCGCCCTATCCACCCCTTGTTAAATACTGTTGCCGCCCTATCCATCCCTGTTAAAGACTGTTGCCGCCCTATTCATCCCTTTTTAAACGCTGTTGTCACCCTATATCTTCCGTGTTAAAGGCTCTGTGAACTCGGAACATCAACTGAGCTACTGAAGCGGATGACGTAAAATAGGAAGTGTAGGTTGGAACAGGGCGGCAACATCCATTAGTAGGGAAGTATAGGGCGGCAACAATTTAACAAGGAATAGGTAGGGCGGCAACAAATGTTACCGCCCTATGTTTTAACATGACCCTTATTAACTTTCATGACCCTTAACATGGCCCCCTAACTTTTCTCATTCGCCGTATTTTCACATTCTTCCAGACCCCCCCCGGCCCTGTAACAGTTCAGGGTTAAAGAAAACAAAATTCTCAACCTACGTGTAACAATTCAAATTTTTAATGAGAAATCCATTTGACAGAGACGAGGGAAATAATTGTAAGGATGGATGTGCTTGTAGAAATCCTGTCTCGGCTTTTGCCTTAAAGTGCGTCAGGCGAGATTTAAAAGCGAGTTGATTATAATGAACTCCACAACATATCAGAGTTCATATGAAGGAACTTGCCAATTTTCAAGGTTATCATCATCACAGCGCTCCTATCTTGGACGGAGCCAGGAAACCTCTCCAGAATATATGCTCACTCAGACCATATAGCAAAACAATAAAACGTGTCTATAAAAAATAGGAAGCTACATGATATTGTATCGTACCCTCAAGCTAGTTTCCTAATAATAAGTGGGAACAAGTCGTATCGGTAATTGCTGGATGATGCCGAAGTGGAAAAAGCAGTGGAATACCTATGTAAAACTATTATAATATGGCCCAAAATGAAATCACTAGTACGTGATCATATGTAAGATTTAAAAGAAGGGTGTGAATGAATACTCTTTGTTGTTTAGGTACGATTTAGTCCATAACTCAAATATCGACATGCATAAAATTAAAGAATTTACATTACTGGGTAAGTTTAACAGAGTATATACATCTTTCGTAGATCCGCCGCGTCCAAAAGATATTTTCCAAGGGATTTTTTCTCGTAAGGAGATGCAGATAGATTTTGCCGGATAGATTTTGGAGGATGCTTTTGTGGATTTGATTACATGTCTGCTGGGAATAAAAGTGGAGAGAGTGGAGAATCCTAAAAGCTTCAGGTAATGATTACACCATGTACGTATGATTGGGAAGGCCAATGTCAGCTTTATTAGCTGAGCATATATAGTTATGCATTTCCAGCGTCATGATCTCATGTGGTTTAGCTTATAACCAGTGGTTGCCGGATGGACAAGTTTGTAAAAGTTGATATGTAAAAGCGTATGTCGAACGCACAAAACCACTGTATCCAGGCAAAGACACGGAGAATCCACCCACCACCCCCTCTCAACCTCTACCTGCTGAGGAGGACGGACGAGAGCGTGTGTGTGTGTGTGTTTCTGGATGCTAGGTGCCGGCAAAAGAGTATTGTGCGAAATCCTTTAGAAGTACAGACACATGTGCGTGTTATTGCAGACTAAGGAAAAAGGGTTCTTACTGGAAATTTTAATTATTATTATTAATACATTTTTAAATTTTGACAATCATATTCCGTCTTAAATATTTTAACAAAATGGTCAACTATCATAAACCTGAAGCTAGGGCTGTGCAGGAATTAAAGGATATAGCTAATAAATTGCGTATCCTTTCTGTCACCGCTACGGATGCCGGTAAATCTGGGTAAGCAAGATAAGATTTTAAAAATAATTTTCCTTACATATTTCTCATGCATTTTTAATTTGCGGGAATAGGTTAGCCGTGGAAATATAAGTCTATTGCTAAACTTAGTTGGGGTATTAATTGGTATGCGCGGGCTTTGGTTATGAAAGCTAGTAATAATTTCGTACGAAAAAATTGAATATATATATATAATCACAATCATTGGTAGTTAGTTCAGCTGGAAACCGGTAAATCGAAATAATTTCTAATGACTTAGTTTTTGGAATTGAGAAGCTGATAGAGGTTTGGTTGTTTTGGTATCGTGAGGGTTAAATAATATATTTATTGGGTTTTTAAATAATATAACCTCGTAAAACTGCACAGCCATCCTAATAGAAACCACGAAATTAACGAAGGAATAAGCTATATAATTATTAATACTCTCTTTATCTACGTGAACACTGCTACTAACCCAGGGAATTCATAATTGAATCTTATCGGCATTGAAGTTAAAGATTTTGTAAAACTACATGTTTGCATTGTATTCATCTCTAACCTAATCCGAACTTTATATTTTCTTAAATATGATATTACTACACAGTTAACTTCAATGAATACTAGCAACCAGGGAGAGAAGAATAACCGGTAGTTGTCACAAATAGAGACCAGCTGGGAGATAACCATTTCATACGAAGTGTTGCAGCATTGAAGCTCTTATTACGAAATCCAAGAAGTACTTTCTGAACTGGAAACTTATTAAAAATTCGTCGTAGTACCTATGAAGATGTAGATAGGGGTTAAATTGGTCTGCTGGGTGTTTTGAATCATAGTTTTGATTCAAAGCTTCATGCTTTTGAGTAAGATTAACTTCGAACTTGAAGTCTAAATATGTAAAATGTTCGAAATGCAACCCGACTTCGAGATAAGAAAATCATACTAGATTAAGGAGGAGAAACCAAAAAAACCTGTTATCCACACTTACCTGCAATACTTTATCGCATCATCAAAAGTTAAAGTTAACTATTAGTTTGCAGAGCCTCAATTAAGGCTTGCAGTTCTAAAGACAGTTTTGCAATAAATGTCAATTTTCGCAAAACCTTGCACGAACTGTACAGTAACAAGGAAATGTATGCCAGAAAATAATAATTCGACGGCTAGTTAACAAGGAAGGAACTAACCGCATTTGTTTAGTTTTTCCTAGCCGGTTGTGGATTATAACAACGGGGATTCAAGGGACGGAAATACGGTTGAATGCCTCCTCGGCTTTTCCTACATTTGAAAAAAATTGTCTTTGCTTTGAATAACTACAAGCCAGGACAGAGAAATGACCACATCAATCACTCTATGATGGAATGGGGCATAGTTTAAAAATAGGTTTTGATTATTAACATATTTGACGATGATACTTGCTATTTGTCAGCTTCAGTCAATCGTTAATACTGTGCGTACGATAGGAAAATCATTTGCATGAGGAACTGAGCCTAATGACTGACAATGCGAAAAAGATATTACACGAATTGGATTTTGTGCAAAATTGGTTATGCTAATTTTGTCTGTATATTGTTCAAAAAGGTTTGACAAGCAAACATTATCCGTATTTATAGCGGTGAGACAAGAGCTACAAAAAAATCAACCGGCTGTTGAATTTTTTAGAATTGACAGTCGTACCGGTATGCACACTGTGTGTGTATCTTGGAATCTTGGACCAACTTGGACGGCATTCGGTGAAAAATTTGGAATTTTACGGATGAGCTCCTGGTGTCGAGTATTGTGATAAAAAATGCAGGGGATCGGATTTTGCAAAAGCTGCAGTGTCGTATACACATAATGAGATTGCATTTGTGCAGGGTTGCAATTTCTCGCATGATTTGCCATGTGGGATGATGAGGCGAGTGATTGTTTAGCTATAGCTTTTGAGCATGGGTACAGTAATTCGTATAGATGAATCAGCTATCTGAGACTGATAGTATTGCAGAGGTGGTACGATGTTTGGGAACGGGGAATTGCAGATTTTAGGAATCTTTAAATATGTACTTTAAGCTAAATAATAAGGATTGCGGAGTACCCTAAGCGATATTACTTAAACTTGAACTGTGCAAGAATCACGATCTTTCCATTCGGTGATCAGGGATTATGTCTGGGTTGTAGCCTGATGTATTAGCATGACCGTCGTATCAGATTTACCAAAAGAAGGTGCTTGTTGTTGATAGATAAGGATGGAAGGGAAGATATCAGTTTCTTAGCTGGTTGGAGCACGAAGCTATTAAGATTTTTACATTCAGAAAGTCCGAAGCCCCTCTTAAGTCGAAAAGCAATATGGCTGAGTCACTTCTCTCTTGCCGGATAACTTACGAAATTCTAGCTTGACTTCGCCTTAACTTAAACGATCCCAGTTTAGTCGTGAAATAGAGTTTGAGAGCGTAGTAGTTAGTTCCTGTACCAGCCGTGCTATTTCCAGTCAGTGTTTTCCCTCCGTGAAGCAAGAAAATATTTGCACAATTACTTCAGTTTTTTTCCTGTATTAATCAAACAACTAGCACCATGAAAGCTTCACCCAACTACCAGGAATTAAAGGATGTCGCGAACAAACTTCGCATTTTAAGCATCGAAGCTACGAATGCGGGCAAATCTGGGTACACGATTGGTTTCAGTGATTTGATGCTTTAGGAACGTGGGGTTAATTTTGGCGAGTGACATTACTAATTGTTGGAATTACTTTATATCTTTTCAGCCATCCAACATCATGTGCGTCCATGGCGGAGATTATGTCCGTGCTATTTTTCCATACTATGAAGTACAAGGTCTCAGCGCCAAAGGATGCTTCCAATGATCGTTTCATCCTTTCCAAGGGTCATGCCGCACCAATCTTGTATGCCGGTAAGCCAATTTATTGCCAGTTTATGTTTTTGCTTCTCGAGAGACTAGTTTGCGCTTCAGGTATGAGAGAGTCAAGATAGCTGTCAGGAGTAAGGATTTAGAGGTCGTAATCATGTCTGCAAAGCGCTATGTAGCTGAGTTGTGCAAAACGGCTGGATGTAATTTAGAAAAACAAGGTAGCAAGTCTTCAAAAGCTAAGGGCATGAAGAGGCTAATAATAAAGCAATAGATGGTACAAGGCCCGGCACCTAGTACATAGGCGGATGACACGGAAAAATGATCAGAGAAAGGAAGATATAAATGCTAACACAGCTCTAGTGATTTGAATTTGTTGAAAGTGTGATTCATACAAATGAGGTTAGGTTCCTCGGACAGGATGCCGTCTTTCAATTAATTTCTTTCACGCTGAGAATTTCCATGAACGTATTTTAAAAATTGAAAGGTATACACGTGAATATTCTTCTTGGAGGAAGGACAGATTGAGTTGAGAGAATTCAAGGTGGGTCGTTTTTTAGCTAATCGTTATATATTTAAATATTGGCTCAGTTGGTTATGTAGGCCTGGTGCGCGTTAAAAATTAAATGAGGTAATGCAATTGAGTGAGACCACAATTCTTTAGCTTGTAGATACAAAAAATTAGTAATGTATATTTAAATTACAGCATGGGCTGAAGCCGGCTTGTTTCCGACTTCCGACTTGCAAAACCTGAGAAAGATTGACAGCGATTTGGAGGGACATCCTACTCCCAGGCTCAACTTTGTTGATGTCGCTACAGGATCTTTGGGACAGGGTTTGAGTGTTGGTGCCGGCATGGCTATTGTTGGAAAGCGGATCGACAATGCTCCCTACAGGTATTTTATTCAGCTGCATTATAGAAATTTAACACATTGGCTGCAAACATTTTGTGATGCTGTTCTTATGATTGGGTTGAAATTTTTAGAACCTATGTTCTGATTGGCGATGGAGAAAGTGCAGAAGGATCTATTTGGGAGGCTCTACACTTCGCTGGTAATTACAAGTTGGATAACCTTGTAGCGATTTTCGATGTCAACCGTCTCGGACAATCCGAACCTACAAGTCTGCAACACGACACTGAAGTTTATCGCAAGCGATTGGAGGCATTTGGATTCAACGCCATCGTTGTTGATGGGCACGACGTGGAGGAATTGTGCAAGGTAAGTGAGGAATTTATGGCAATTTACGTTTCTGGTCATCCTAGTAATAATTAATAATACTGATTTTGAACATTTGCATGAATTTAGGCTTTCCATGAAGCCAGTGAAACTAAGGGACGCCCAACTGCCATCATCGCCAAAACATACAAGGGAAAAGGATTCGAAGGAATCGAGGATAAGGAAAACTGGCATGGAAAACCCCTCGGAGGTGAATCTGACCGCGTTATAGAGGTAAATTATTGGGTGCAGACTTCCCCAATGTTTGCGGCGCATAGAATAGTTTTTTTAATAATTTGCTGTTTCTGTTTAGCAAATCCGTGCATTGATCAAGAACAATGGACCAACAGCACTATCACCGGCTGCACCAATTGCTGAAGCTCCAGTTGCAAATATTTCTAATGTTAAATTGGCTTCACCGCCAGAGTATAAGGTTAGTTACGTTCTTAATGATCAACTCTATTTGTATATTGCTGTTATCACGTCATTTCTAGCTGTCTGATTGACCTGGAATGATAGAATCAAACGACAATAGTAAGAAACTTACTGTTTTTTTTGTAGTTGGGAGAAACCGTTGCCACTAGATTGGCTTACGGCACAGCCCTCCAAAAATTAGCTGCTGCTAATAACCGAGTTGTGGCTTTCGATGCTGATACCAAGAACTCAACTTTCTCCGATAAAGTGCTTAAGGTGGGTAAAAATAGAAAACTGTATGTAATCATGAGATGGAATTCTTAAATTTAATTTTTTTTCTATATTATAATTTACAGAGTTTCCCGAACCAATTCGTCGAATGTTACATTGCCGAACAAAACATGGTTGGTGTTGCTATCGGAGCTGCTTGCAGAGATCGTACTATCGCTTTTGTTTCCACATTTGCTGCCTTTTTCACTCGAGCATTTGATCAAGTACGTTTTTTTATTTGATAGGACGGTAATCAAACGAACGGCCGTAGGCTGAAATCTTAATGTTATTGTTTAATTTTCTGGTTTGTTTAGCTTCGTATGGGAGCAATCTCTCAATCAAATATTAATTGCGCTGGATCTCATGCCGGTATCAGTATTGGAGAGGATGGTCCATCTCAGATGGCTTTGGAAGATCTCGGAATGTTCCGCAGCATTCCAGGATCCACTGTGTTTTATCCATCAGATGCGGTCTCTGCTGAGAGAGCAGTTGAATTGGCTGCCAACACCAAGGGAATTACATTCATCAGAACATCTCGCCCCAACACAGCTGTGATTTATCCTAATGATGCATCCTTCGAAGTCGGAAAGGCTCATGTTGTGCGTCAGAACGCAGCTGACAAAGTTCTTCTCATCGGAGCGGGTGTCACTTTACATGAAGCTCTCAAGGCTGCTGACCAGCTTGCCGGTCACGGAGTTCATGCCAGAGTAATTGATCCGTTCACAATCAAACCTATCGATAAAGAAACCATTCTCAAGAACGCTCGAGAGGTTGGTGGCCGCATAGTTACCGTTGAAGATCATTACCCAGAAGGTATATAATAATAAAGAATTGAACTATAATTTACAGAATATTTGATAACTGAATTATTGCTAATTCTGATCAACTGCTATTGTGTTTGAAACTTTAGGAGGACTTGGAGAAGCTGTTGCAAGTGCTCTTGCCATGGAGAAGGACATTTTGGTTCACAAGCTCGCTGTTCGTGACATTCCACGCTCCGGTCCGCCTCAAGTTTTGTTGGCCAAATTTGGAATTGATGCTGATGCTGTAACTAAAGCAGCATTGCAAGTTTTGGAATTGTAAACATTTCAGAATTTGTTGAAAAGGTGCATTCCATTGGCATTAATTGATGCTTTAAAACCTAGAAACTTATAGTGTTCCAGAATTTGATATTTCAAATAAACGGCTGATCTACACTGTTATACACAAGCTGAGTTGAGTTCATATAATTTTTTAACGTGTTGTGTAGGTTAGGCGCCCTGGACGACACACAGAAGAGTTATACGAAAATATTGACAAGACTGCACTGAGAATGTTTCCTGGTTCCGCAATGTTAAATCAATATCTCTATTTCTTCTAGGCAGTTGCCACCATAGTTTCTGCAGTCCTCTAGAATCTTCAGTAGCCAATAGTTCAAAGAGTGAATCCCCTCATTTTTAAATTATCATCAGTAACAATCTAAGTGAGTGAAAGGAAGATGGAATACGAATCCCAATTAGATCGTGGGGGAAATTCGTTGTTACCAGCACCGGATTTACTCGTAGTAGGCGAAAAGAAAGAATGGACCCCTGTAGAAGAATTCTGGATGCAGAAGCTGCAAAAAGTAGAAGAACAGTACGAGCAGCATATGTCAAAATTGGAAAAGAAACTATTAGAAAGTAAAATACATCGTCGAGTTATAGTTAAGCAAGACAATGATCTTAAGGAGCTCCGAAAGAATTATGACAAAAAGCTCAAAGAGGTGGAGACTTTTCAGAAAAAGTCCTCCACACTGGAACGAGACTTGCATTTTCAAAAAATCGAGGTTAGTATCACTGGATATCCCATTTGCCGTGAATTACAGCACAATTATCTTGAATTAAAATTAAACTTGTAACGATGTGGATTCAATGTAATTTGGTTATTTAAAGACTCAAAAACTGGAAGAAAAGCTAGGAAGAGCCATGACAGATATTGCTGACACTGATAAAGAGCGGAGGCAGAACAAGTACGAGATCAAAAAATGCAGCAAGAGCATATTTATGTTGAACAAAACGTTAAAACGAATGGAAAAGGAAAAGAAAGTTTTAACTGAGGACGCCAGCATTCGGGAAAAGGAGAGCGAAATGTTCAAGGACAGGGAAGCGGAATCATGGCAAGAGAAAGTTCAGATCTTTAAAAATATTCGAGATTTAAGCACGGATAAACAAATTCGTGAAGTTGAGAAGCTGAAGCTGCAAAAGAGCTTAGGAGCAGCAGCCAAAGAAGGAGCAGATCGAGACAGGAGAATAATGTCTTTGCGAAGAGAATTAGAAGAAATTGCCAAATCCATGACAATTCAACGCGAAGCCCACGATGAAGTTTTACGAGAGAAAGCAAAAACGGAGAAGCAACTGGAATCCACAAAGGTAAAGAATCCCAAAATAACGCATGCGAAAGAATTATTGGGAACACCGGCTCATTGTATTTTCTATGTACATTTCATTATTTTTATTAAGCATAAGACTAACTATTTTCAATTGATAATAAACAGATTGAGATTTATTTGAATACAGGAGAAAGTTGAGCAAGCTCAGACCAAACTGGATAGTCTAAAAACCCAAATTTTAAGTTGGAAGGAAGAAATGAATTACAAAGAAATTGAACAAGTTAGACAACGCTCAGGTACGTACTCAATTACCTATTCAATTGATGCGACATCGACATCCAATCCTACATAAGTTTGAAGTCATTCCGCCAGGATTTAATGGAAAAGAAAGTTTAGTTATTGTCAGCAGCTTGCAGAAGAACTTTGATTTCAAATTTTAAGAATTCAATTGAAATATACCATTTCAAAATATTTTTCATTTTGACTTTGAAACTTTGATTGATCAAAGCTTGATTTGATGAAAGCAACAGATATACTTATTAATGCATCATCCTCCCTACATGTGCCCATCAACTGCAAAAGTTTTGATTATGAATGAACTGCTTTAGAATGAACCATCAGTTTTGTTTTCCAGAGCTCCAGAAATTAAAAAGCGAGAACCGACGTCTTCGATCGCAATTAGCCGAAGTCACAAAGAATATGACCAAGTTACAGAATGAGATCAAAACTTACGAGATGGAACGCGAGCGCGTAAAAGTTGAACTGAAAAAGACAAAAGCCCAAGACAAAGCAATTCAAAAGTTAATGAGAGAAAACGCATTCCAGAGATTAAGGCTGGCGGAAAAAGTGCCGAAACTCCAGGGAGCTTATCAGCAAAATGAGTCTACTAATGACAATTTCCGGAGAAATATTCAAGGAAATCTCAATTTTCCCAGTCACTATCCAACATGCCCCACTAAAGAGATTGATGGCTACAAGAAGAAGATATGGGAGCTGGAAAGGAAGTTGTTTGATGTTGAGCGGAAAATTGATGAGGGTCGCAGAAGAGAAAATACTTATAGAGTTAAACTCCAGCGATTCTCAGCAATAAAAGAGCAGTTATTCTGGACACATAGAGCAATGCTTCGTCTAGAAGCTGATCGACAGGGAATGGACGACATGATACGATCTTTTGCAACAACCATGCCAAGGAAGCTCCCCATGGAAAAATTAGTTACGGACCCCTCCATACTGGATCGTATTGCTAAGCAACGAGTGCTACAACAACGTTTAGCAGACAAAGCTGCTCAAGTGGAGCAAATGAAAGAAATAACAAATCGGCTCTTGCAGGTACAGAATTGACTTTTTGAAAGAATACTAGCAAAAATAAATGTGATTTTGATGATGTAAAAATACGTAATTGTAATAATTATACTTTCTAATAGAATGAAGAGAAACGGAGAACAGAGGCTGTGGCTGTGGGTCGCCCTACTGATTTTGGTGCACAGCAACCCTGGCAACTGAATTACTGGAAGAAGGAGAAGCACGTTCATCGTGAGGGTAGAAAATTAGATGGAGAGACAGATGTACTTCGAAGCGAAACGGATACAAATTATTACAAGGATTATGTAGGATTTCTCTCGCAAGAAATCCCTCGAATCAAAGACCAACTTCTCACGTTAGAGCGGAAAAAACAATATTTAAGGGCAATGGGGCAAGGATCTCAAAGCCGAAGTGCAAGCACAAGCATTGTTGACCTTCATGCAGAGGAATACGTTGCAGCTTCGCCAGAGGGCGAAACCGAAGAGGAGACAGAGGAAGATGAATACGAGGATGATGATGAAGAATACGAAGATGATGAACAAGATGAAGAGAATCAAGGAAACAATTCGCAAGAATACGGGTCGCGGGATACCGAAGAAAATTCCGCTCTTATTTCCTAAATTCTGCCACATTGTCATGTAGTCTTTATATGCCCAGTTAAGCTTTAACCAGCTAAGGTCAATGCGTCCTCAGCAGGTTTATACATTTTTACGTAATGATCAAAGAGTTTGATCTACGGAAACTAATCTGTCATATTAAAATTTAAAAATCTAGCAGTTCAACCAGCTGTAAGTTTTATGGATACTCTGTTCTTACAGTTATAATGCACAACAAAGATCACACGGATTTGCTTTTGGTTAAATCCAGCTTTTACCATGTTACACAAACATGTTGTTGTCATGCTCGATGTAATGCTATTGTCCAGACGTAAATCCACATGCGATTTACTAGACACTATTATACAGCCTGAACTGAATCCTAGAATGAAACACATGTAGGCTTTGTCATAGTTTTGTTCTTAATTTTCCTCCGTTTCCAATGAATTCACCCGCCATATGAGCAAGCGCAAAGAAAATTATGCACAGCTGTTTGGAGTATCGGATGTCCGTGCTTTGATATGGCACATAGAATTAGTCAGCATGATTTCTTTATGACGGTAATTAATCCCTTTCCGCCTCGAATTTCCGGAATCTAATCCTCCACTGCCCGATTTGTCCTGAGTTTGAATGAAACTTATTATTCTCCCGAGGTAATGGCAAGAGTGAGTGGATGAAACGGTTAATTAGTTTCGGGCATCTCTTGAAATACTCTCACAGAGGCAAGCGGAAATAGAGGCATGTTAGCCCCCAACCCGGTCGAAGGCGGAAGGGAGACTGGTTTCCAAACGCATACTACAGCAAAATACAATGCCCTATCTTTGTTGGAGCTTAATCGTTTTTGAGAAATTGATGATTAATCACACACGAGTTAGGATTCTTGCGGGTGGATTTAAGAGAAGAGGAGCGTCTGTGAGGAATTTAAGAGGACGTGATTCTAAATCAAAGCAACTGAAGTAATGTGTGAAAGATGAGAGGGGGTAAGCACGTGTATGATTAAAGTAGTTTAGAATTCCTTTGGTTTTTTGTTTACATTTAGAAAGAGTTACGGGAGTTGCGGGGTGGGAAGGGCAAATGGATTTGGACTGAGTGACAGTGGAATTGGGAATAAATGTTAAACATGTTATATCCTATTTCAGAATATTGTAGGGGCAGGAGGACAAGGAGGAAATTACGGGAGTAAATGTATTTAGAGCATAAAACTCTCTTTTCAATCAAAAAGTATATCATATGAACAAGAAAAGCACAGCTCTGACAAAGTGGAAGTGACAAACACATCTATCAACTGTACTTCTGGGTGTGCTGTGAATGACATTACTAATCCTCCGGATTCTCCGGGCGGGGCAATGAGCGAGATGAAAACAAACACAAAGGTCGTGTATTTCAAGGAAGCACGTGGAAGCAAAAGTGTATTAAACGACGGAATGAAAATAAAAACAAGGGGTTGATAATGGTGTTAGAAGAAAGAAATTGCAACATAACTTGAAGGAGGATAGAAGAATTGGCAAGGAAAAGTTATAAGTTTTTGTCTCGTTTGTGTAGGTAGCTGTGTGTGTGGCTACAAGCTTATTTACAGAAAGGACGGATGACTGCATGACAAACTTGAAGTTGGGGGTGCTGTGTTTAAAGGTTGAATCTGTAGAAGAATTTAAGCGGCGGCAGCGTATCGCATAAATTAGCTTCTCACAGAATGTTACGCTGTCACCCTTTCGGAACGCAACCTGTCTACGGCACTTGATCTCTAAGTACTAGAACAAAATAATTTTAAGCTTTGCTCTCCCAGTCCAAAGAATAGCATTCTCTGACTATTTCTTGGGTAAAAGTGCGTGGAGGCGCGTCTTGAGGAAAAAACGCTTAAGGGATGCAATGAGATGCAATGTAAAATTATCCGCTTTTTGAGCTCCCTTGAAAATAAGACGGAGATTAATAAACTTGATTCACATTTCTCCTGTCTCCCGTCACAATTCATTCTCGACTCGCTTCTTCTTCCTCATCTTTTACTTTTTTCCCTTTAGCTGAATCTTCTCATATGAGCTGCTACGAGAAAAGAGGGAACCCCAATGACACTCGTCACTTTTTTTTGCAAACCTCTACTCTCTTAGTCATCCCTAACTTTTAGACTCAAAAGATGATGGTCTAATAAATCCTGCAAACTGTCAAAACAATTTTAGAAAGCACCTGTTTACACCATTCTGACAAACTGAAATCTTGCTAGCAACGAGGTTCTGCCAATTAAATCGTACAAAAATCCCCAATTCAAAACACTCGTTAATGAGCTTGAGTAAAGCAGCAACGTATGTTTTGTAAAGAAACTAAGCGTGCGTCGTTGAACAATCCGAATCGACGCCTCCAACATGCGATAGCCAATAACATTTTAGTCTAAGCGAAGGGTCTCCTCCTCTCTCATCCCAACTAAATCTTTTACAATCTTGAATACAGAACTTTTGCTGCCAACTTAATAGGTTTTGCTGAGCTGGATTTCGCAATAGTCTACAGCAGCTTGTAAAATCTTGCGATCGAAAACTATCGCGAATTTCAAACCAGTAGCACTTAACTCAAATCTTCCATGTTGTATGTTTCTTTAACCCTTTGCTCTGCTCCTCTCATCTCCTGTCTTTTATTTCAAAATAAGCTCACAACTCTAACAAAGGGCACGACCCCTATTATACTTTTCCGGATAAGCGGGTCTCGTTCTTAAACTTGTAAGACGAAAACCATGCGGGATTCCCTTAAAGTTTGCTTCAGCTTTAAGTTACACTTGTCAAAGAACCCCCTTTAGACTTGCCGTGCTTTCTGCAAGTTTCCTTAATGCAAAGCTTTTAAATCTCTAAATCAAGCACTGGTCGTCTCCTCGCGAAAAAATGTGAATACCATCATGTTTAGAGTCTGTCAGAAGTGGCCTAGTTTTATATAATTTTGCAGAGCTGTTTTCTCCTAGATTCTAGATTAGCTGGTATTAAAATCCGTTTTAAAAATTATATGAATCCAGCACTGTGTAAGCTGTCACGTATGACTTTTTCTAAGAAAGTCCATACAAAAAATATAAAATATCAAGTTTTTGCAAAAATTCGCGAAAATGTCAATTAGCGCAGGCTCTAGTTAAACATGTTGTGAAGACACTACTGATTGATAACCACATGGATGTGAAGAGCCACTGGTCTACTGATATATTTGCACAATAGAAGATTCGGTTAAGCATTTAGGAAGGCCAGAAGAGGAAGAAAGAGTTGAGGGAGATGCTATTGCTCAGGGCAGGAGTACATGTGCAGGGACAATAATAGTGGTGCGACGGAGGAGGGAAGAAGAATTGAAGGAGCAGATTGGAATGGTATGGCAGCGGATAGTCTCTTCTTTTCTCTTGGAGTCATCCGGCTTTTGCTGGCATTCAGCAAGTTGAAGGGGGAGAAGAAGAATCTTTGCGAATTCTGTCCGTACTCACAGCTCGAGATGGCAAGGAGCATAGGAGGAGGATAGAGCGGTACATAGGAGGAAGGAAGCGGTGTGAATTACATTAAGGGTTGAATATATGTAGGATTGCGGGTGGGAAAAGTGGTTAAAGAATAGAGGGCTGAAATCTTTGAGAAATATATGAGGGTGGCTGTGTTTGGTTGGTGATGGTGGAATCTTGATTTCCTTCCCAGTTGTGCTCCACAAAACTGTATTATTATTACATAGGAGGAGAAAGGTAAATCTTTTTCGGTCAGTAGTGCATTTCTAAGGATTTATGGATATATTCTTTGTTGGAGGGTGAAATAAAAGAGAAAGTTGGGAAGTGAAAGAAACTTTTGTGTGATAAAAAGAAGAACTCAAGTGCTCCGAAGGAGCGAGCATATGCAGAATTATCGATAGGTGGCTGGATGAACAAGTGGAACTGAACTGAGGACTACATCAGTCTCAAATTTCCCTGTCTGCAACTTCCACTGTACATTTCGTGGAATTTCTTTTTAGTGTATGCGGAGGAGTGCATAAAATGCAAGCTTTATCGTATCCAAGTCAGCCATTTCCTTGAAGAGCTTTTCGTCGTCCCCGGTCTCATCCACTAGCTAACGCTTGATACTCGGTCACTGTGTCACAGAACAACTTAACAAGTACTGCAAGTGCTCCAAATTGCTCTTGGATCAAAAGCGACAGTTTCCCTGGATTCTTGCGCTTCTTATCCGCTTTTATATCCACGAATACTCATCCAAGAGCAGAGTGATAAGCAAGACAGTAAATCCCTCCCAGGATTGTATACTTTAACTGTTTATCCTCGTTTTTCACTCCATTATATGCCCGTGTTTCTCGAAGAGAAAAATAAGCCCGAAAAAGTATCCTCCTATCTTATCTGCTACCCTCTTGGATTCTAATCTGGATTATTTCCGTAATAGATGTTTAAATTGTGAAAACACTTGGTTCTTTGTTGTTTTGCTTCCTCTTCAGCTTAAAAACACAGTTTAATTGGAGAAATCTGGACGGATTAAAATCGGATTGTACTGAATTATTAAACAGCTTGCCAAGACACAAGTTTAGCGGATTGTGAATGTGTGAATGAACAGTTGAGAGGAGTACGGTAAAAGATTAACTTTGGATTCTTAGTTTGTACTTGCGTTCCTGAAACGTTCTGCTGCACTCAGCTGTTACGAAAGAAGACCTCACAGAATAGGAGAAATTGTATTTTTCTCTACTAGCCATTATTTACTCGTCAAAGTGGGAGGTAAGGCTGTATAAATTGTATTTCTCTTGTAAAAAGCAAAAAGATTTGTTTCTCAGACCCAGGCAGGACTCCTGCCGCAGGAGGAAGCCAAGTCCCTAATGCTTTCGCATGTTCCAACCGGGTTCAAGCTTGCATGGAGCATGGAGGTCGATAGAAGCTGAGGAGGGAGATGAATGGTGGGGAAAGCTTGGGAATTCCTTGTTGTATTTTGTATTTTCACGAATGTGCCGGTTAGAAAGGGATTTACAGGGTTGTGTAAACATTTTTAAATTGTGGCAAGAGTAAAAGGAAACAACTGGGCTCATTTGCTTCCTCCAATCGGGTATAACGGAAACAGATTTTAGCAACTGCTGCGCTACTTGTTAACACATTCATCCCACTTTCCACCCGTCAACACAACTGTCCATCCTGTCCTAGTCCCAGCAATTATTTTCGCTTGCACGAAAACAGCATGGCACTGTCCTACGTTAACACTTACGGGATTTGAAACTAAAGCAATTGCTCTCATCAGTACGGGCAATGGTTAAAAAATCATGTAAGCGGATAGGTTTCCATGAATTTACAATTTACTACTACAAGCCTAATGGCTTCTTCATCTACCGGAAACAGGATGCGGATTGCGGATGCTCTTTGAAAATCACTTGCAAGCATGCAATCTATATTTTACAGTCGGAGGATAATTTAAGACTTTTTTCCTAAATTACTGCAACATCCTAATGTCTGTATACAAGTTATATATTTTTGAAAACAATAGGTTCTGGTTAGCATTTAGCAAACGCAATATTTTAAAATGCTAAATAATGGGGTTGATTGCCTCAAATATTTTGAAGAATTCTCACAAAAGTAGCTGCTCCAGCAAAAGTTTTTTATTATACTGATCCATGATGATAGATGAATATTTGAAATTGGAGCAAACAACTCAGAAAAGTAGGTATATGGATTTCCATCAATCATGCACTTTTCTCCAGCACCCAGCTGCTCAAGGTTTTGAACCTCACTCAGCAGTGCCAGCAGCAACAGTAGCCCTTCAAGTTTTAACGAAGCGCTTACGAATCTGGAAATTTGAAAAACTTTCACTGCGGTAAGATTACAGAAGAAATAAAATATGCTGAAAAGTTGAACCTTGATTTGTTGAGGTGCTAACTTTCTCTACTGGTTTCGGATGGAGAACGTTTACGTGAACAAAATGGCTTCTTACTGGAGAACATAGTAATTTAAGAAGTACAGCAAAAACTGTTTAAAAGAAAGACATGCAATCTTTGCTGTTACTTGCATTTAGAGAGTGTCATCCATGTGCATAACCCGATCTCTGCTTGAGAGTAATCTTAAGGTTGATAATCTGCAAGCATTATTTGCCTAGTACTGGAAAATTATTCGGAGAAAAGGTTGTGCAGTTTTGCTCAAACTTTTAGGTAAATCATTAAACAATGGATATTTTGATACTGAAGCGCTGGCTGGCAGCAAATTAACTGTATGAGTAGAAGCAACATGCGATTTCAGATCGACAATTACATTATTTTGTCATTTGTGTGGAAGTTACGAAAGTGTAGTTTTGGAAGCAGTAGCAATTTGATGGGACACTGCAAGAGAAAGCACGCGAGCGTTTTTGGGTTGAGGGAGAAAGTAGGACGCGGTTAGCGCTTTAGAGGTTATCGAGAATCATATGACGCTTTGTAAACAACAAGACGAGAAAGAAAAAGACTTTTAGTATTTAGGAGGGAGGGAGAATTTGATTCTTAATGCCTGTTCTGCGTCATAATCGGTTCCATACATTTCGTTTGATTTGAGACCATTTTCCCTCTTTCTAATACTTTGGTAAGCAGCACTAATGTTTGTTGGAGACGGACGGAAGGAAGGAGGGAAAAGAGAAATGCAGTGAAAGAATTTAAGGATTTGTGGAAGAGGGAGATTGGTTAGCCTGGATATGATTTCTCCCTCGTGTGTTGGAAAGAGGAGACATTATTTTGGGAACACTCAAGATTCGAGGCATAATGGAAGGTTAGATTGGGATAAAGTTTCAGAGGGGGCGGACTAGGAGTTTTAATGTGTATTCTTAAGGATAAGAGTAAATTGGGACATCAATAGTACGCTGCGGATTCATAAATTTTACTTCCTCCTCTGTCTTTGACGGAGGAGGGGGACTGAGGAATGATGGGAATTCTACCTTGGTTGACCGCCTCCGCTCCGTTCATCTTCAAATATAAAAGCTTCAGACTTCGGACTTTCTCCAGCTAATCCAGTTCCTTGTTGGGGAAAGCATTGACTACCACGTCGCAATAATTCCCATTCTCAGACCTTCTATTGCCTTAAATGACAGGGATGGAAAATGTATAGAATTTGTCAGAGAAACTCTATCAATCTTTATCGTGTACAATTTATGGAATATAATTACAGTGAATGCCCAAGCGAGGCATAGGGAGTAAGCCTAACTAGAAAAACATTAAGCGGGATAACACGCAGTATAGGAGAAAGCAGTGCTGGGCAGAAATTTTTTCTCCGCCATGATTTATGAGCTGGGTGAAACATGTTGAACTGACCTCTCTGGAATTGCTTTTCTCACGATTCGCAATTTAAGATGCGGCGAGTGTGGTGTAAAAAAGTCGGAGGAGCGTATGTCAATGGGCCTCATACCCAGGCGGGCAATACACAATACACACACGCATTTCAAATAGAGTGAATACCCTCTCATTCTGCTACTACGTAGCACTTCAACCCGTATTTGGACAGCTCAGAATCTCAGATCACGCTCAAATATACCCTTCCGTTCGTAAAGATGATTATGGCTTTGTTTATAGTGAAAGTAAGGCATTTCAGGGAATTTAATTGAATTGTCCAGAGATGAAAAGATTCTCTTGGTCGTACAATGACCGGATTAGCGACCTACAAGGTCAGCTGTCAGAAAGAAAGAAATATCCCCTTTCACCACCAACCACAGCCATGTCCGCTCTAGCTGTCGAGACTGCAGAGCGATTGTACACAAAGCATGACTTTCTCCAAGAATTTTCTGTTTCATCCCAGAGTTATATAGCCCATCCTTCATGTCTCCTCCTGAATCAAGGGAATTATAGCTTCTCTCTGTTTCAAAGAGGTGGAAAACGGAAGAAATAGTAAAGACGTCAAAACCATAACTGCCCGCAACGCTGTCCATGTTGGCTGTTCTATTCTGAAGGGAGCGTCGAATTTTGGCACACAGGCTTCAACCTCAATGAATGGTGGTAATATGATTTCCAGGCTCAGTCTTTGTAAGACCAATCATTCTTGCTGGTGCTTTACTTTGGGAGAGGGAAGAGAGAGGATACAGACCGAAGGAAATTTCATTTTTTCTCCGCTAGAATTTTTTTCACACCAAACAGGTGAGAAATTGAAGATATAGATCAAGATCAGTAATAACAATCCCTGGAAAATTAAGCTTTTTTATATCCTACAGAGCCACCCGTAGCAAACGGAGAGAATTTTAAGTCTCTAGGGAATTCTATGCTGAAAAAGTTGCAGTGATTTCTCTAAGTGTTGGTAGCCTTGCCAGTTAGTGAGCTCTCTGGTTTTCAAAGAAGTGAGCCAGAAGCAAAAGCTAAGGGACTGAAGATGACAAAGTATAAGTACTAAGTAGGCAGGAAGGTGCAGGAAGTATATAAAGGTTGCGTTAAGATTAGGTGAATGAGCCTAGAGACATAAGGTTAAGAATTCAAAATGAGCAAATCAATGGAATCTTATACGTACATGCTTGATAAAACATTCTAGGTTGTGACGTCAAGGAGTTTGAGAGGACTCTATTACAGAGATTGATGGTTTAAACTACCTCAACCTCAACCGTCCTATTTCAGCTAGCTAGCACATAATCGCCGGTGCTGCGGCGACTGAATGACATTTAATTCGAGAAAGCGTTTATTTACTAAACGCTTAGGGAACTACTCAGCTTTAAAATAATTAACAAGGATTGCGCTGCGACACGCTGTAGAAGAAGAAGCGTCGTGAATATATTTAAATATATTTAAACTGTATATTTGGATGAAGCGTTCCTGATTTTTGTAGGAATATACCTGAACTCCTGTTTTCCGACGAGGAAGGCACGCGTGAAAATCAATTGACAGCGTTTTCAAACCTTAAAATTGCATTATCTTCTTTTATAGTTTCGATATCAACTTCAATAAATGTATAAAAAGCTACCCACACACTGGTCGTCCAAAGACTAAATATCCCTAATGCCTTAGGTTCTTTTGTCGTCCATAGACTGTAGGTCATGAGAATAAGGTTTGGGTAAGGTGTGAACCTTTGACTTTTGTAGGCATCAGAAGTCGAAGTAGTCAGCTTAGAGACTTAGAGCTTAGAGAGAGGAGTGAGAAAAGGAATGGATGGAATATATTATGCAAATTAATTAGGGACGCAACGCTAAAAGCGTCCGACCCATGATAATTCCATTGCACTCCTAAACGGGATGGATCCATATTCTTTCATAGTTTCCTCGGTTGAGCGTCCTGAAGTAAATAGCCAACGGAAGCCTATGCACACAGCACAGAGGATATAAGGTTAGGGTGGTGAGAAAATTAATGGATTATTCTCAAGAGATAATAAACGAGAAGAAGTTGGCTTGAGAGGAGAAAGGAAGCGAGTCAAAAACTTTTTTGCATAGATACACAATGCACCCAAATTCTAGTTCGAAGAAGGAGTTTTTGAGAAATTACGGAAGGGGTTTCCACTATAGAAAGGGGTGGGGGTGCGTAGGAGGAAGAAAGCGTTTGGTTATTTATGCTTTTGTCGAGATGCATTTGTTATGGTGGGACGGTTGGTTTGGACGAAGATATTCCCTGGGTTTGGAACGGGCGGGCGTGTGTGTGAAAAATCTTATCGAATCTCTGTCAGTCTGCAATAGATATTGGAGGGATTTTTCATTTTGTGAGGGAATTGTGCCTGATTGAAAGGGGCGAAAAGTGGAGGGTTGAATGCAGATTCCACTGGTTTCACTTCAGAGAAAAATTGGCAATGGCGTGTGCGTAAGCTATGATGACATGAAATATATGGATTTTATCCTTTGATGAAGTACAAAGCGAGCTTTCTTATTTACGAGAATCAATTACTTATGCTATAGTTCACCTCTACTACTTCTCCTCTTTCATCTTCTCTTCTTTAAAAGGAATTGATATTAATTGAGTATCAGAATTGTGAGCTTTTATGGGAGAAATCATGTAAACATTTACATTTTTCCGCGTATTAATTTCGCGGATGCAGGCAAAGGCCACATGATACAAAAGAAGGATAGAGAGGGCCAAAGCTATTAAACGTTTTTGCAAATGTCGGCAGAATGTTTCATCTACTGTTTCTGAGAATTGTGATTGAAACTGGGGGCAATATATTTCAGGATGATTATAAATACATGCAATAGCAAACAAAAAATATACGAAATTCAGCCTAGGGTTGCAAAAACCGGAATTATTATTATTCACATTTGAGACCGTGGAAGTAAAATTTGTTGTAAAAATTGGAATTAATACGGAAATGTCTCGTAGGTATATAAGCAAATCAAATAAATGTTGTTTTCTGGAAAGAATATTTGTTCCATGCATTTGGATGCCAAGACACGATGGGGATGAATGAGAATAAAGGGGTTACACGCGTCGGAGAGAGGATTTGTTTACACGTTTGGAAAGCGGTTAGAATTGTATGGAGAAAGTAGATGGTTTCCATTCCAGATCCAGGAATTTAGGGGTTGAAACAGCTTGCCTGATTTTATTTGAATTGATAGGAAAATGTTGTCGGTAATGTCCTCTTGTTTGTTGCTTGTTATAGTTGTTAGCTCCGGGTGGAGACGAGGAGCAAAGCAGACAGAGAATTACAGAATTAGATGTTTGTTTTATTATTGTATTTGTCATGTGGAATGGATGCAGCGAAAAGAATGGAGCGGGGACGATAATATGGAAACTAAGAGCGTAGTAAATCGGCAGTTCTCTCCACAAGGTTTTCTACAAAATCTAATGTTATTCTTTTTCCGGATAAAAATAGCCTTGAGGAATCTTCCTTTCCAGTATCCCCTTCCGTTACAAATGATAAAAGACATTGGTTGGTAGATTGTTTAGAGTCATGGATTCCCTACATTTACCCCATCCCTTTAATTGACATGTAGAGTATAAAATGAGGTAAACTGTTTCTGCTGCTATTACAAGTACTACATGTATACGAAAATCCCGTTCTCACAGTCCAATAGAAAGATGGGAATGATGAATGATAGGAGGATGAACCATTGGATTCTGTGTAAAAGATGCGTGAAACTGCGTAATCACACGGAG
The DNA here is from genome assembly GCA_906901655.1 of Sminthurides aquaticus. Classification (NCBI taxonomy): domain Eukaryota; kingdom Metazoa; phylum Arthropoda; class Collembola; order Symphypleona; family Sminthurididae; genus Sminthurides; species Sminthurides aquaticus. Next base: position 5,968,954 of record CAJQTT010000001.1, read on the forward strand.
GCATTATCCTTGGCTTCCCTTTACCGAACTTGCGGGTATGAATGAGGTTGAAGCACGTTTTTGCGAGGAGGAAAGGAGAAAAGCGAGATTATGCAATGTGTGGGTTTGCTGAGGATGAATCCGGGCCCTATTTCAACCCGCCTCTTCCTGGGATTGCATAAAATAAATGAGATGAACTTCTTCTCGCTCAGCTGATGCGTGCTTCCTTTTGGATTATTGGATGGTGGTGCGTAGAAAGGGATGGGGAAAGCGGGTTTTAGTTTTGCACGCAAATTCCAAACTCGTCTACGCTTGTCACACAGTCGGATTTTTGCGGTCACGCTTTGAAAATAAAGTTATTAAGAGCGCGGGCGGGTAGTAGCTATATATCGCACAAACCTTGGTTGATGTCACATACACAGCCTGTTGGAGTGGAGTTGTAAATTTCTGCAAAAACAGTTTATAAATGCGTATTGTGGTGCGTATTACTGCGTATGCATTTTCCTGCGGGCAAGGAAGGATGGGAAATACAGAGGAGTCATGACGTATATGCGAGAATGTTTCAAAGGATCAGATTTCCTTCAAATATTTCAGCGTAGCGTGCGTAGTGCAAGTTTGTCTTGCTTTTCCGGAATGCACGCATGTAGATAAGCAAAGTCCATGTAGGACAGAAACGTCCTTCCCCTGGCATCTCCGTCCGTGTCATCTGTAATCGTAACTAAGTGGAAAAAGTGAGCGTGGAAAGTAAGGGGCATAAACTTTGCGGAGAAATGCCATCATGAATAAGTTACGCTACAAGCACACATGGTGCATGATGAAATGAGGAAACCCCTAGGATAGAATTTCTAAAAGATAAGAGAGAGAGAGAGAGAGAGAACATGTCCGCTTGAAATACTTGTATTTATGGGTTAACTCTCTGTATCTTAATTGTCCAAGCGTCGTCTCTACATGAACGTCTCCCTCGGACCCGCCCCTCCTTTTCCAGTTTGCTAGCTGTCCATCCTATTTCACTGATAAGGTTTCTCTACCTTTGATTCCTCATCCATTTCGGATCTTGTTCGGATCCAATGAACCTAAGCTCCATAGAGCTTAATCCCATCGTCAACTTAGTCCAGCAAGTAGGCCATGAAATGAACGCACCCGACTTTGAATTAAAGCAGGAGAAGAAAGCAATAGAGGTGGTGGTTGGTAGAAGAAATTTAGCAGGGTTTTGGATAGGTGGGAGTGGTGGAGGAGATTTGATAGAGGTAGATTATCCTCTGTCGGAAATAGAAAGGGAGAAAGAGAGGACTTTGAAGAAATAACAGAGTGGAATTAAACAGATAGGACAGGGACAGGGAGAGCTAGCTGATGGTTACTGAGCCAGTTAATGGTGGGCCAGCCAGCAGTGCAACACAAAAATATCCTTGAGCTGGGTTAAAGGACGGTACGCACGTGCGTTATTTTTCTTTTATAAAACAGAGGGAGAGAGGGTGATAAGGGGAGGGGAAATAGAGCAATTCCTTGGTGCGTAGCGTAGACAAGTGGAAACTAGAGGAAAAAGGAATCAGAAGGAAATTCGCCATTCCTGCAAAATTAGAGCTAATCCTAATCCGTGCGTAGTATACGCACTATGCGCGTTCTTCTAAGTGTTCGCAAGAGAAGAGATTGAGACAAACCTTTTCTCTGGCTTCATTTCACCTCCATTCTGAAAGCACCTTGTTTTCCTTGCTGTATTCATTCCTTGCTGCTGGCAAGGAGGTTGGAGAGGAAGAAATCCAAAATCTCTCTCTAAATATTTTAGGAGAGGTGCGTCTAATAGTGCGTACGAGATTATAGAAGGTGTACCAAGTAAATTCAGGGGCTTCTCCCAGATTATTTTGTGGAGGAGTAATAGGGAACTGGCCCATAAAATGATTCATTTTTACGATTATCGGCCGACACGGAGTAGGTGAGTGCTGACACGTGCCAATTAAATTCACCAGGATTCCTCGCTTCATTCCCCATAATGATGTGTCCATAATTGAAGACTGAAGGATGCGGGAGGGAGGTGGAGGTGGATGAAGCCGAGACGAGAGTCGGAGGCGGAAGAGGAAGCAGTGAAGCAGGGCCCGGGCCCGGATTCTGTATAATCTCATTTACCCGCAGTCAGTTAACCACCATAGCTACTTGTGTAGCTCTGATTTCCACCTTAAACCCATTAAGAACACTACTCCGACTTGTGTTTGTTGTAAAAGGAGTAGAAAAAATCTGTAACTTCCCTTTCGTTATTACCTACAAGGAAAAGTACAAACTGCGGATTTATTACTCTTAAAATTCAAAAGGAGGTTCTTTCCTTTCCGCCTTCCCTGCTAAATGCCAACCCTGCTAATGACTGACTCAATTTCCATCCGCTTAATAGCCCTTTCAATGGGACAGGACGTAAAACATGCGTGGAGTTGTGCGTAAAGAAAGCAAGGAGGAAAGAGAAGGGAGGAATGAGAGAGGAAAGGTAGAGTAAGCAGAAGGAAAATTATTTAAAAGAGTGTCAGTCTCTACGGATGTATGGCTTGCATAACTCTCTGCAACTGGTTTTAAGACTTGGAGAGTGAAAGCACTTTACAGTCGTCTACGCACTCTGTTTACACGCATTTTTGACAGGTTGAGGACATTAAACGGCTCTTATTTATATCAACATGCACTCTCTTAAAGTTACCCGCTTGAATAATTGTCGTTTCCACTCTGTTCAGCCCAAGAAATAAATTAGAACCTTGAGCAAAAACATGCTCTAACTCAAATATATTCAACTCATAAAAACAAATTTATTTCACATACAATTTCACTGCTCCGCGGACCGAGTTTATTAAATCAGTCCAGTGTGGGAAAAATCGGGACACGATTTGCTTTAACATGTAAACATTCCTTCATCTTCTCGTCATTAAGAACAGACTAAATCATTCTTAATGCCTGCCTATTCCTTCTCCCTTGACTAAATTATCGTAGGAACTCCATGACTTTCTCGTTCATAGTATGTAGCCTAACGTGCGGGATTTTGATGTAAGGATGCAATCATGCTAATGTAGCGTTGAAGAAGTTTAAAGAAGATGCAAATAGGGTACTTGAGTCGGATTCCTTAAAAATCATCGTCTCTATGGTTACTGGTTAACCAAACTTTCCGCTAGGTATAGAGAAGCGGAAGTGAAAGCAAATTGAGAATTTCTTTTTTGTGGGCGGCCAGCCAGAGACGTGGGTGCGTCCAGCGGGAGGTATGGTGAAAACAAGGCAAGAAGAGAAGGAGAAGGGTAAAGAGCCATCATACGAAAATCTTTATTCTCGCATTGTTTTTCTTTTAAAAAATCAAGCATTTAGTACTCCCTATTATTGTCACCACGCGGACTACTTCCTGTGTTCTAATTTTCTTTACGGCTGTATTGGCTCCACGTCGTCTCTTTCTCCCACCACATTGTGTTTCACACTGCAGGATTTTAAGGAATGAGTAATATTAATCCGCTTTCTGGCATATGTTTGGCAAGGAAGCTGGGTGATGAGACATCGATGGGGGTTTTTTAAAGGATCATATTGTTTAAAGATATTGTGATTGAGGGCCCCTCTATGACACGCTATTTCTAAAACAATCTTCGTCCTATTGAGAAAGAAAGCCAATAAGGCTATTATTTTATTTTATGCTATGTTCAGCATAGCGCTGTTGCAATTTTGCAAATATTTTCCGTAGAACGCGACGATAAAAAGATATGTAACTGTGTATGTGTAAAAAGTACGGATGATTACGATTATTTCCTGTGAACAATCTATTCCATGTAAAAAAGTACGTTTGTATTTCATGGAGTTTACCTCTGCACAGGTCTCCATCCAGGTATAAGCTGTGGTGCGGCTAGTAAAAGAAATGGATATGTGCCATCAGTATAATCTGTTGGAATGAAGGGGGAAGAGCGGTAAGAATTTATTGGAATGATTATGGTGTAGTTTGTAAGTGCAATTCGGGTTTAATGCTGGATACGGGAGGCGGGAATGGGTAGTTTGAATGGCAAAACTCTGGGCATATCTCATTTAGGAGGTGGTTCTTTGAGACAAAAAGGTGCAAGGAGATTAGAAATAGGGCGATTTTCATAAGAGTGTAGTTGTACGATCTGTGTCCCCCGGATGTGGGCCGATCTGTTTCGTTAAAAAGGTACGGAGCGATGCGGAATGGCCCGCATTCGCCGGACTAACAGTATAAATACACCCTGCAACGAAATTGAATCGCTTTCTCTCTCTTAATCCCCATTTTCATTAGTATCCCAACCTTCCTTCCTTATTCACATTCATTGTTTGTGTGTGTGTGTCGTATTTATGACTTGATTCCTCTGTTTCCATTCAAATCTCTGTATTTACGCTTTCAAATTTGCCTGGAACGTAGGACAATAAAGCTTTAGGTTGTAAACTGTCTTGAACGCTTCCTGGGAAAAGTAAGAGAAAGTGAATTATAGTTGTGTAGTTTCTGCATATTTTACTGAGCTAACGTTTAGAATGGGTGACGTACATTTTGGACACATGTTGAAAATTCTGGCGGTTCTTCAAAAGGTTTTAAATAGGTTAGCTGTTATGTTTATTTACTTGGACGTGGGTTTTGGAGGAGGAAGGGGCTGAGGAATTTTGTTTTACGCATGGGGAGGATGTGTGCATGAGGGAGATTTCTCGGGATTTATTTTTCCTGGAGAATGCAGAGCTTTTCCGGAATGTAGGAGAATTAAAAGAAGGTTGCCTCGGCAAAATGTTTCGTTCAATCCCCCCATCTCCGCCAACTCTTTTAGTTTGTTGTAAACATGCGTGCCTGTAAGTATGTCGGTCAGGACAGTTAGCTCGTGCAGTTTGTCGTTAGAAGATAGATGCTAGAAATTATATAAATAAGAGGAGCATAGCAGAGCGGTTTGGAAAGAGGATTGCTTTGAAATTGAAGGGAGAAACGCTAGCTGGAATCGTGTAGTGGGGAACTGTTTTGTTTGAAAGGAAACTACGCATGGTTTGAGCACATTTAAAACTTGTCCCGGCTTACCATTAGAGAGTGACTGAATGAAGTGAATGAAGGATAAGAATCTAGCAGTGCGTAAATGGCCCTCCTTGAGCTTGACTTTCTCCATCATGTACCTCTGAATTGAAGGATTTCGGAACGTGGTTCCGGAATCAGTTTTGTGATACAGGAGGAGGGCAAAGCGGAAGCGGGGGAGTGGGATAGTTGAAGAGGTATAGTATGTATTCCTATGAGACAAAAGTTTCAATTTTTAATGAAAGACCTAGATTCTCTTGAATTACGTTACAATTGTAAAGAGATAAGGAAACATGAGCGTACGGTTGCTTAATAGCTTCCACGTGGAAGAGAAAATTATGGTTTAATGAGCGAGCATCTTTTGGACTTTCTCTCCATCGGAAGGGAAAGATATTAGGGGAGCTGGGGACAGGAGTTAATCCTCCTAGTAATTCCATCCGCTTGGTTGTCAAATCTGGGAAGGCGGGTAGAATCGCAAGGACGTGACTCAACTTTCTCCAGCATTTCCGGTGGTAACTGGTATTGTGGGAAATTTAAAAAAATTCCAACCATGAGAGTCTAGTTGTATTCCCTTGTTTCCCATGTTATCCCGCATCCTCCAGCCTGAACGTGAGTAAACTTTCTCCGCAGTTTCAACTTTCCAGTATAGGAGAATCTGAGTGAGTGACAATCATCCGCACGCATCTTCCTCTCAGAAACCCTCACGTCTTTATTGAAGCAGGAAGCGAGGCCAATATTGTAGTCAATATCTCTGTCTTTGTCCCCGTTCTCCTTTCTCTGATGCCAATCAGGAGAATATCATCTGCCCTGCTTTCTCCTCCAACTTTCACCACCAGACTTAATATGCATGTACTCGTGTTCGCATCGCAGTTTGTTTGTGAACTTGATCATTCATAGAAAACTTTGGATTTCAAATAGAGATGTCCTCCCAAATACAATTTTGGTTCAAGAGTTAGTAAATGTTTCCTCGAAAAAGCCTGCGTATGAAGACAGGGGACTAATTGTAGCGTCAATTTAATCCATGAGCGCAACCCTGCTATTTAAGAACTAAAGAGAGACGTTGAACAAAGCGGAAAACGGAACTTGAAGATACAGTGGTGGTAGCTGTCGTGTTGAAATCTGGAACTTGGTTTGTGATGTTCTTTTCTGACCTTTTTGCCATGGGAATCCCAAGTAATATGGAGATAAATGATAATAAAAGAGTTCGCAAAGCTTTTTTTAAGTTACCACAGAAACTATCCTGTTTTAAAGTCTTGCTGGTCGCTGCTTTCTCCGGAATGTTTTATGAGCTCCGAGAAGAGAGGATAAGTGGGTAAGTGAGCCTCTGGAGAAGAAATTATTATGGCTGTGCGTGGAGAGGAAGGGTGAAGAGAAATTAATGACTCGCTCCATTACTTCCTCTTTTTCTACAAAGCCTTGAAAGAAAGATAAGGGCAAGGTTATGAATATGCATGGCATCAAACGTGTCCATCCTCTATCTCCTAGAGAGAAAATTAGCAAGTTGTTGGTGCATCGTCTACGCACTACGCACTTTTATAGAATTTATTTTCATGCCCCATCCCAGTTTTCAACCACGTTCTTCCCTTCCCCCGCCCCGAGCACTTTCTCCGTCTAAATCATAGACTCTCTGAGCTAGAATAAAAGTAAGCCACTTAGAGGGAGAAAGTACGGAAGCTAAAGGGAAAGGTTTGTGGTGAAAGGAGAGGGATCCAAGAATTGTAAGAGAAAGTAGGTCTTCCTCTGGTTCAAGGGATGGTGGCGGTGGTGGTTGTGTGCGTGAGGGAACGGGAGATTTTGTCTGTCTCTGACACTAATGACACACAACTTACTGCCTTCATGCAAAATTCAGCTTCTCCTTCTAAGCTCCTCATAATTTCACATGAATGTCATTATGTAGCCATATGCAAGGGAATTGTGGGTCGGGGGAATGGAGTGAGAAAGCCAGAGGATGCGACAAGTGGATGTGGACGGAAGGGAAACACTTGATGCGAGGGGGGAGGCAGAAAATAATGAATGAAAATATTTTCGAAAAATGATGATACCATCTTCCCGATTTTATGATGTAATGAGACGCGAGTCTCCTTCACTTCAACTCGGCCATATATTTGACCATTTTTAGGTCATTGTCCCTCCCATTTCCGGAGGATAGGAAATAAATTAGGGAAGCGGATGGCTTTGAGTATTGACTTCACTCCCTCGCAGTAATCAACCATAAGATGAAGCATTGTGATAAGGACTCCTCCTGTGTGAATCCAATTTTGGCGTAGGAGTTTACAATATCTTACCTTAAGATCAGGCATTGCGTCAAGAGCTATTTAACTCCACGCGCACATGCATAGCAACATGCGCTACTAACAATCATAAGATGAGGGAGGGAGGAAACGGTAAAGCTTAACAGCAGAAGAACGCGTATACGTTTACTTTGAATCAGATACTAAAACCATCACAAGATTCTAAATCAAGATTCAAATCAGCAGATGGAAGCTGGAGATGTTGACGAGTAGGGAGTAGGGATGATGAATCAGACACGGTAGCGTGTGATTAATGAATGCACAAACCCAATACATTCAGAGAGAATACCGGACCTAGGATTACCTTTTGGAAGATTTTTCATCTAGTTTAAAGAATTGCGTCATGGATTAAATTCACGAATATGGACCAGCACGATTGACATTCTTGGATATTTGCACTTTAATTCGATGCTAACCCCTTCTGTGCGCGTGGCTTCTCACGTCTTGGAAGCATCAAAATCCTTGGCATGACTCCTAATTTAAATTATGTAAGCAAGTTCTTTTAATATTAGAACATTTTTACTTCTATATATTGGAATTGGATCGGGGAAAATGCGGGAGAAATAACTGCAAAGATTTTGCAACGCTGCATTGAATTTGAAATTTCCCGATCTGTATAGGTGGTTTAATGGAGTATGTCATGGGTGTGTTGTATTAAGTGACGATAGCGATCAGGGACGGAATTTAAACGTTTGCTCCCGCTATGCTAAAGCCATCACTTCCATTTTGCTTGTACCCCTCTTGTTTTCCTCATTACCTGTCCAATGTGCATTCAATCCTAATGGCTTGAGACGTTGATGCGATAAAAGTTAATGGAGTGAGTCACTCTTGAGTTTTACAATCCTTTCATTAAACGTCACGCTTTGGGTTTTAAAGGGAATGTGTAAAATAAAATCTTTGCTCGGAATTCCTCCTCGCCAGTTTAGGGACTATCGTTTACTTAAAATCTAAACTTGTTGAATACCTATTCCGTTTCAGACAGATGAGCCGTTTAATAGATGATATGGTTATTGGGTGGTGAAAATGGTGAAGTGGTTGGAAAAGAGGCAAGTACCAGATTAAATTGGCAGATTTCATTTAGTTTGGAACATGTTCACATTCTGACTGCATCTTGATACGATGCTGTGTAAATTAATAGCAAAGTAACGAGGAAGGCTGACTGAGAACCTAAAGAAGCTAAGATTTTCGCGAATATATTTTCTATCATCGGAAGGAATGATCAGGCTATTTCTTTAAGCCCAGTCTCAAAAGTTTTCTCAGTTTTTCGCTGCAGACTGCCTAGTGTTTCTTCTTGTTGTTTGCTATTACTTTTAGTAATAGTAGAAGAGGAGAGGGAGGATCAAGGAGAGGAAACTGAAAATACATCCTTTCATCACATGATTCCAATCTTAAACTCTCCTTTTCATTTACTTCCTCCCACTAACTTTTTGTTTCTTGCTCATTCTCTCATACACAGGTCGTCCTTTCAGAGTCCCTAATAATACGCACATGCTACTGCAGCAGGATTGAGATAAAAAAACTGGACCTACTCAGCCTCTATTCGTATCCCAAGCTTATAGCTTCGTAAAAGAACTCTGGGAAACTCGAAAGCGAATATTGAATGTGATGAAAGAAACAAGGGATTCGAATTCGCATCACACTGCAGCCAGAGTATGGATTCGCGAAACTCTATCAATACCAATTTCTAATCTTGATTCAATACTGTCTGGCAAACTGGGCGCTTTTATAATGGCAAATACTACTTGCTATTCAAGAGTTTATCACTACCACCGAGCGCCAAGGAATAATATTGTCCTTTGGTTTGATTTAACAATTTACATTTGAATTCGCGATAAGATTTATGCCAATGGTCTACTTTCAAAACGGATGGTTTTCCATGTTCCCTGTACATTTATGAACAGAAGGATGATATCGCAGATTCAACTTAATCAATGGTGTTAATTAGGGACGAGTCCATTTATTCACAATACTGCCCCTGTAACTTTACAAAGGAACAGCAAGTTAATTAGAGCAATTACAGCATTCTACACATTGGCGCTACGTTTGTGGTTAGGAGTCGAACTGAATGACCTACCCCTCAACAGCAACTAATTTAATAAGTCTTTTAAGGTCAAAGTTGAAAAGATTTAATTAAAGGAGGACATTAAGGTTAATTGGACGATACTCTACTGTGTAGAATGTATATTAAATGTAGGCATTTGCTACTAGGTATATTGCATATAAGTTTCCCGGATGCCTTTTACATGCACATTATTTATTTAGAATGGGTGATGACGTAGATAAGAAGCGTATTAACTCAGACTGTATGTGCATTAAATTCACGCGTAGTCTGATATTGAGTTTAGCTTTCAATATATTTAAATTGCTTTTAAACCTGCGTGGAAAGAAGCTAGAGGGGTGCTTACTCTGTGTGTGAAAGCACTCCTCCCCCAAACTGGTGCTTAACACGTATATCTAATATCTAAGCGTTCATTCCACACAACCTCTTAAAATGTTTGCAGACCTGATCTTCTCAAGAGATAAAAGGTTGAGGGAGAGAGGATTGATGAGTTCTGCAGAGGGAAAGAAGCTCTCCGCCATTTCATCCGTCCCGTCCTCTTCCTCCTTCCGTCCTTCCCCAAGCTAGCTAATACAATAAGGATAATAATTATTAATATTTTGTGCGAAAGCGACCTACAGTGTGAGAATATTTATGACGCAAATACCGTGTGGGAGGTGGAGAGTACCTGTGGAGTAATGTGAAGCAAACGGTTGGAGGTCTCTTGCGAATACTGGGCTGAGTCAATTGTGAAATTGTGAGCGCCAGGGCCGGGGTTAGAGATTCCATGTGATTTACATGAATGGTAAAAGACAATGGAAGATGGGAAGTTGTTGTGGCGTAGGTTAGTTGTTGGATCTATCAATTTGGCAAGTCCTATTCTTTTAATCAGCATGTGGAGAGGCTTGAAGTGTAAAGGGAGATGGGGTGTCAAGAGAGGTGGTGGAGGAGAAAGTGTTTACACACAAATTATAGGTTTTCGAAATCATAGTTGAGGATGGTCTCTTGTGGTTTGAATGGATGGAGGAGGAATGTGAAGAATCGCATTCACAAGGGTAAATGTCACATCAAGTTTTGCGTGATGGGTGGTAATTAATTATGACGCCCGTGGGCAGCGTTTATGAGAAGATACCAGGAGCCAGGAGGGGTACTTGATTAGAAGAAGCGCGATTCTGGGAAGAAGAGTTGAAACAAGAATAAAAAGAAGCGCGTCCCTGTAGAAGTTCCGCCGTCTATGATTCCACATTTAGTCATTCCATTTTAGTAATTCTTCAAAGCTCGAAGCAATATTAAATGCTATGAGAAGATGATAATTTCAATATAATTATAAGCTCTGCTGGTATGAATATTGTATATATTGAATATATAAGTTTAGGTTAAAATTATTGAACTCTGTGATCTAAGGGGACTAAGCTCATGAGTCAGAGGACAGGAAGAGAATCAGGGGATTAAGTAGGGGTTTAAGTAGCTTAACAACTACTACAAAGTCTGTCTGTCTGCAAGAGTTAGGTAGATAAATAAATAGGTAGATGGCTAGTTTACTTAGGGTAGGCTGTGGTGTAAGATATCACATTGATTATGAGATCCTTGATTTTAATAGAATCTTGTATGAGAAAATGAAAACCACTTCTGAATCTGCTTCTATTTATCTATTTGTATTCTCAGCCTGAATGGAAAAGGCTATGTGAGCTATGTGTATGATATGCTATGGAATGGATGACAGGGACGAGAAGGAGGTAAATGGCTATAAGGAGAAGCAAGAAACAGGGTTGGCTTGGTAGTGATGATGTGATGTGAATAGATGTAGTGGGAAATGATGTTGAGAGAGGAGAAGGAGAAGATAAATGTGATGAGGAATGAATGCTAATAAAATAATCATTTCCTTCCCTGTGTTTTGATACCGTCCAGGATTTTCATACTGTCTCGTTGAGGCCTTTAACAATAGTAAGTTTAAGACGAGAAGGACGAGGGAAAAGCAGAGGGTTGTGGTGGTAGTCGGGGAAAAGCAAGTGAAGTGTGCACTGGTGCGGCAGAGAGGAGAATCCCGATCGGAGACATTTCTTCTTTGTCTAACGTGTAAAGTTAGGAGAATGAGAGACAAGGGCTTTGTAGCTGGGTGTTTGCTATTTTTAGAATTTTTTACTTTGTCTTCTTCAAGTGTTGTGTATGTGTTTGTGGGTGTGTACTAAAAGGCACGTGGGCGGTGGGCGGTGATAGCTGCGGTGTCGTTGTGTCAAATTTACATATTCTTCTAGCGTATATCAAAGTTTGAGACGTCAATTCTTGTTTGAAATTGTGTCAAAATATTCTCTGGTTTCTATAAAAGCTAAATGTATGCCGCGGTCGTATCGTATCTGAATCTTTCAATATTGTTTTCCATTGGCTTTTCAACTTGTTGACATTATTGGAAAAGAGCTAGGAGGTTTTGAAATTTGAGGATCATACTAAGGATCAAGACTGGAAGAAGAAAGGAAGTGAACAATTGTTGAGGAAGAAAGCTGGAAGTGAGAGAAGTGGGGCAGAAGAACATAAAGAAGGATGATGATAAACGGGATTTGCTTTTGTCATCCCTTCCGTCTGGCTGATTATTGATTGGCGAAAGTGATATCCCAAGTTGTTTCTGAAAGAGACATTGGCTGCGGCGATAGGAGTTGAAAGTTGGATAAAATTCAGTCGTGCTTGCACTTTCTCTTAATTTCGTGGAATCTTTTAATTAAATTAGGAATAATAAACGTGGTGCAGCCGACGGTATCCAATTTGAGGTAAATAAATCATTTCGCATCAAGCTTTATTTTCTTGCCTGCTGCTTGGCGTGCATGGCCAGAGCTGCATGTTGATCATGGTCGGGAACGACGGGGATGGGTATGGAGGGAATGGGGGAAAGTGAAAGTTGAGGATCTGGAGGAAATACCAGATTGCACACGTGATCCCTTGAGATGTAATCCATTGCAGTAGCATTCCGTTCCATGGATGGGATGTGCTTCCTCCGCTTGCTTGCTCTGGGTTTCGCAAATTCTGCGGAGCTATAAGGAGGAAAATCCATCTTTGTGATTCATAGAAGCCCAGTCCCCGGGTATCAGAAGAAGAAGAACGGGCAGTCATACGCATAGATTTAAGGAAATTAAAGCTTTGAGCTCAAGCTCCGGCAGGCAGGGTGAGAGAAGATTTTTGATTTGAATTCCAGTTTTATTAGTAGAAGGAGAAGAACATAAAGGGAGGTGCCGGCTGGTTGAGGACGCGAGCTTTAGTGAAAATTTAATAGCTATATGCTGCTAAGAGTTCCTTGCATGATACCCACAGTTGGAATTTTAGCTGCACGTTGGATAATAAATCGTGGTGCTTTCAAGGATACGCGGCGGCGGGATTAGGTCGGGAGGAGGACGGTTGGAGTTTCTCCTGGCAAAGTAAGCATGGCTTTAGCAAATCTTAATTCCTTGGAAATAATTCCAATGCAAACTTGGCACTTGTTAACCACTAGTAATAAAATTAGCGCGAGTTAGTGTGTACAGAGATGTTTGGAAAGAGTGCGGAGAAGAGAGGAGAGGGAAACGGGGGAGAGTTTTTGCAAATACAACGCTTCTGAATACAGCCACAGCCAGAATCACTATTGCACAGCAAGGATCGTCCTCCCGCGGAGCAAAGTAAATGGTTGTCCGTCTGATGCAAAGTGGAGGATTCGGGGGGTGACTGAGCTCCCGGTCCGAGCTAGGAGGACTAGTAGGACACAGAGGGTAATGTACTGGAATCTAATTGTAGGAGCCGGGGATTATGAGGAGAAACTGGACTTGGAAAGGAGTTCAATGGAGTTAAGTTTAAAGAGAAAATTTTAAAGAGACAGGAGTAAAAGCGGATGTGAATATGTTCCTGGAAACCGCAGCGTGACGAAGAGGTGAGTTGGTTAGTGGAGGTTGTTGCGGCAAGATGCTTGTTTTTTCGGTTTGTTTTTGGGTTTGCTAGACCAGGACCAGGAGGGAGGACGGGTGAGGGCTGGGGACGATTGGGAGTAAAACCCGGGCAGCGAGGGATGTCGCTTCCGGAGAAATGAATAATTGAAAAGAATGGAGTCGACGGGGAATTGGGTAGGAACATGTCCCAAAAAAGAAGACTACACATCTTCCCCATATAATTTATTTGAGGAGTGTGATCAAAGTAGAGGATGATAATATTTTTCCCCGGCTTAGCTGGAAACCAGATACAGGAGAGGGGAGACGGTGGACCATTTCCGTAATGGCTCTTTAAATGAATTCTATCCCTCCTGTCTCATTCCTGTGGAGAGAAAGAGAGAGATTGTCCGAGCTGGAGAAGGAGGAGAAAGTTAGTGTTTGATAGAGTAAGTAATTGTGGAGGCAGAGATTCCTCCTTCTTCAATCAATCTGACAGAGAAGGTCTTGAAAAGGAAAATCTAGTCTGCATCTTGCTTGCAACAATGTAATGTACCAAATAGGCATATAGGGATAAGGCTTTTGCATTTATCTACATGCGGATACCAGGCGGAAGGGAGGACAAGGAACTTTATAATAGTTCCCACTCCGTAAGGATAAAGGCTTAGAGGACATTTAAGACTGGCTATCGGATTCCAAACGACTGCTCGCTTGTTTGCGATTTTTTGCGAAAAAAATCCCGCCAATATGTGCTTGGAAAATCCGGGAAAAATGAACTTAAAATGGAAAGGGTATAGGGTAGGAAGGATGGGAAGCTATTTTGCTCATTCTCTACGGTTCACAGTCCGGAGCAGGCCAGCTGCCATCATTACACGTGGATGCTCTTACATAAAGAGCAGGACAAAGTTTGGTTTCTTGGGAACAAGCAATCTTTTCTTTACTTGACACTCGTGATAAAGACGGGAAGGAAATGACGACGCATAAGACGGGAAAGTTGAAAGTTGCCGATCAATCCAACCGTCTAATTTTTTGGCTAGATTCAGGGACGGATCCGCAGTTTAGCGTAAAATTCACCACACGCTTACTTACCTACCACAAAAGATGAGAGGGTGAGGAGGGAGTGGAAGTCTTTCGCTAAATTGGCAAATTTGCGGATTTTACAATGTATGGAACTATCTCAAGTACAGCCAGACAGATTAGAGCACGGTGCCACAGCTACGACTTGGAACAGTTTGTGCTTTCCATGTCGGCCAAAGTATGTAAAGAAAATAAAGTCTTTTGAGGTATGACACACGTAAGAGGATTTTGGTGGAGTATAAGTCCGCTTGGGATAAGTATAAGTCCGCGGTTTATAATGGTGGCCGGCTGGTATACGAAGGAACTAATGCAGATTATAAGTTAAGTTGGGGTTGTTGTGTGATTCGGAGGAAGACGAGATTTTGAGGATATGCTTTCGTCCGGGTTAAGGAAGGAATGAATGCCGTCCGTTCAGCCCTACAAGTTTGTTGTTTGGATGATGGACACATAAAATTTTAAGAGTTTGGTTTACTCTGTACATTCCTCGCTTACAAAGACCCGACAGAGTCCCGTTCAGATAAGCTCCTATTTTCAAGTGAAAGAAGAGGATCTATTTAACTACGGCTACATGTTCTCCTCCCGCTCGTAGGCTTACATAAGGGATCTCGTAATTTACAGGAAACCATCCGGAGTAATCGCTTATACTCCTCTGCATATGTGTGCAGCCCCAGCTTGCCTTTGCTTTTCCTAGGCCATTACTACTACCACCCCACCGTTGTATTTATAGATAAATACGTCTCCCAGTGTTCTCACCCCGGTCTATCGTCAATATTAAGGCGCCGCTCATCAATACACCTGACTGACATCTTCTCCCGAAACTCCCGCTCTTCTCCCAAATACTCTAGTATTAAAAAAGAGCCGCTCACAAACAGGATATTTCCTCACTGCAAACTTGAGTGATCCATCTTTTGAGATTCCCGTAAAAGATGTAAGGGGAAAGGTGCCGAGGTGGGGGTGAGCACCTATCTGTCAAGTTTGTGGAAAGGTCTCGTGGAAGATACACTCACCGCCCCCGGGGCACAACAAGAAGCTCCTTTATCTTCATGCAATTTTTTCTCCTCGTGTCCTTCAGTAACTTGCAAACTTTAAAACTGCGAAGTAAAAGACAGCAGCTGTCTGCAATTTAGTAGCGGGTGAAAGCGTGAAAAGTTTGGGCTAGAGAACTGAGCTGGTTGGGGGCGGGAGGGGAAAATGATTAATGTAATTGAATAAAGTATCTCCATTGAGGAGACTGAATGAAAATGCAATGAAACTTATTTTATAATCAAGCTAGGAGCCAGCCTTCCGTGACGGTGGTGGCGGCAAACTGATTCTTAACATTCAAACTATTAAATCCAATTACTTGTGTCTTAAGGGAAGTGTGCGTAGTTTCCTATTACGTTTTCTTCCCCCGTTTCATAACTTTTCCAAGATTTGTTAGCAACACTATAAGCTCTGCCAAGGAGATGAAATTAAGGGACAAAACTTTTTCCTTGAGTAAACAGATACAAGTTCTCGGAAGTTCTCATTCAGGTTGGGAAGGATCCCTTGCCGAAAACAAATTATTACAAAGCACCGCATTCAGCCCCGCGCTTCGCATCCGGAACTACACACACCCACCACCCACCTTGCCGAGTTTTTTCAAGACCCTTTGATAAAGTTTGAAAAAAACATGTTTTATAACTAATCGCAATTTGGTGTGCACCAACTGAAGCTCCAGCTGTTATAAGAAGAGGTATCACTCCCTCCGAACACCTTTTTAGGTTTCGGCCTGCGATCGGTGAAAGCCGTCCACAATTTGACATTTGACATGAGCTATTGCGGTCGTTGATTTGCCTTTCATAGAGTTTTGCCGTAGCTATAAAGTCGGCCTAAAGTTGAGGATTGAGGGTACGAAGTACGAAGGATACGTTGTTTTTGCATATGCGTAGATGAGAAATCCTTTATTATTAGGTAATGGGAAAGCGTGAAGAATCGTAGGAAATGTAGATGAGAAATCCTTTATTATTAGGTAATGGGAAAGCGTGAAGAATCGTAGGAAATGTCCGCTGAAAAATAAGGGTAATTGGCAACCTTGTGAAATCCTACGAAGAAAAATCCTCCAACAAAAGCAAAAACCTGCTTTCATCCTGTTGATTCCTAGAATTAAAGTTAAAAATCTAGTTCCGAGTTGACGCAAATCCTTTTAAGCACAGCTCCAGATCTTTACGCACTAGATAGCAGTGTCAATGATGTCTAGGAATCGCGTTTGCAACTCAAACACACTTATCGGACTCTGAGAAATTTGTCTGCGAGCTTTTATATTCTGCTTAATGCGCAACAAGTTTTCCCTTGTCCGCCCCACTGTCCTTTGAATAGGATTAAAATTCAGATCTGACTGAGTTACTGAATAGTAGTTTCATCCTTGTAAATACGCAGTTGCTTTGTCATCCAATGCTTAGCTGGGCTCATAATAGGAAAATATTATTGTTGAATTGACGGTCAAAGCTGAAATTATGGATTATTTCGGTAGCGTGTAAGAGTCTTAGAGAAAGGCAGGATTATTATGAAGCGTATGACGGGAAAGCGGGTGGGAGGATTGTATATAAAAAGGATTTGAAGTTATATATTTAATCATTTCATGAAAGATCAAGTAGGAAGGAGGGATCGGGGTAAACTTTCTCCACTTCTGCTTTCTCCGCTTGTACTACCACCCACAGAATAGCACTTTGTTTCCCTGATGGTTATGTTGAGTTTTTAGTTATGGGATTAGTGTTAGACTGAAGAGCATAATAGCTTATATAACAGACTCAGTTGCTGTGTTCAATCCCTGAATAATATAGTATTCGAGGATTTCGTTAAAACTTGAGCAGCTGTATTGCGATATGGGATTAAGTATTACTTTTTCCGCCTGTTCCACAGAGATAAGATCCTATATGGTTTATGTAAATGCGAAGCAAATGCGAGACAGGAATCCCATTCCGTATTAAATTCCCATTACGTCCATCTTTGTAAATGATCATTGAGCGTAATGTTGAAAGAGAACGAGTTCTTTCACTTTTCTGGAATTGTCATCCCCAAATGGTAGCAAATCCTCCTAATTATGATTACAAAGCTTTTTGAAAGGAGAATAAGATGCGGCTGCGGCTTGCCTTGATATTAACCGTTCTAAGCCAGATCATTTCCATGGACTTTCTCTTGCAGAGTTGGATCCCATGGACTTCAGAGTATTTCAGAATGATGGGTGAAAGGAAAAGAGGGGGCGATATATGCTATTCCAGAACGCAATTAGCAAGGGAAATATTTATAATTATTATTATAATTGCAACCCGTCGCCGGAGAAGAGCAGACTATTATTTTAAGCGCAACTTATCGTTCAAAAGGATAGATTATTTTCAAATAAGTTGAAAACTTTCTCCACGTCCCCCACGAGTAAAGCAGCGTTTGGGTTCGATACATATAAAGCATATAGTTTCATAATGAAATAGAGCATAAGGGAATAAAGGTTAAAGTCGGGGTAATCCTAGCTTACCATCCTCAGTTGCACTGTGTTATGTTCCAATCCAATACCAGGTTTAATTTAACCCTTGATCCTGGCTAGGGCAATGGGGATTCTAGTATCTGTGTCTTTCCCACCTAATGTCCTAATCTCGTCTTAGCGGCAACTCTCTGTATTTGTCTGGACGAAACATACGTTCATCCTGGCTGAAGCTTCTTCCAGTCTTGTAAAATGTTTTGGCTTTACTGGCTACGGAAGATTCAAAAGAATCTTCTAGTAGTGTCAGATATCTGGTTAGTCCTTCTCCCTGATTACTTGTGGTGCATTCGAGTGTGGGATTGTAGGATCTAGGGATTGGTGGGTGTACAAACAAGTTAGCCGAGGAAAGGTATTTGATAGTATCCAATTTTCTTTAAGCTTGGTTAAGCTTCTGATGAGAGCTTCCTTGTCCGTTCTGCAAGCAAGACAGAGAGACAAGGGAAAGATCAAGTAGTGGAGCAAGATAAGAGGACGGAAGGGGCTGTAAAAGCTTGTTAGTGTAGAGCTAATATTTGTACTTGTTCATTTTAAGAAGAGAGAGGAAGGGAGAGAAAGCGGGAATTTGGTCACTTATTTCTCTCGACGCAAGAACAAATCGAAGATCAAAGATGGGAAGGTATTTGGTAAAATATATATTTCAGACTCTCTCCAAACCCCACTTAAATTACTCTCTCTCTCTTTAACCGACTCGTCTTAAAAGTTTCCGAAGATTCTGGGAAATGGTGGATCTTGGTTCGTAGCCCGTCTGATGCAATAAGTATGGAATGACGATGTAAGGGTTGTTGGAAAACTATATTGCTTTGGGTTGATTAAAGTGTCGAAACGTTGAAGGCTTACGGGAGAGTGAGTAGCTTTTAATGTCTGAAATGTGGTTACTGGATACAAGTCTTAGATGCAGTAGTTGAATTTACTTTTTCTCCATAATCTTCACAGGGTTTCGTCAGAATGTTCTCTGCAACTTTTTGCGAGATAAGAAACAGGGCTATGCTGACGGATACTATTTTAATATAATGTAATGGATTTATTCGTCGATATGTGGCCTGGGCCCTTACAACAACGGCTATGCTGACGGATACAGTAGTAGTTATAAGTTTACCATTTTATGCTCTGGCAGGGTTACAGACCACGCCTGGTACAAAATTATTTAAAGGAAATAACAAGATTAAGCTGTCTGGGGGAGGTTAAAGAGGATATTTTTGAGAAGATTTAAATGAAATTTTATCAAGGCTGCTCCACCGAAAAAATAGAGCCAGGAAACGTCAATTAAAGCTGGAGGATGGTTCAAAATGTTTGCTTGCAGTATGCAAGATTGCAATGAATGAGAAAATTACGTAGATATGTTTTGAAGTTTTGAGGTATTGATCAATATGTGGAGGACAAGCAAAAATTAAGTGCGTTGGCTTTAGGGAGAAAGAAATGATTGATTTGATGGCTGGAGAAAGTGTTTGTCCATATTATAAACTACTGCGTGGTAACTCTCAAGAGAGGGATATAAGTTTTTTAAAATCGAATAGAAAGGGTAAATACAGTGTTGTCTGTTTTGAAAGAAGCTGAAAGAAGATGATAAGAAGGAGTGAAAGGTCGGTTAGTTATTGATGAGATGAGAGCAGAAAAGCTCAGAACATGAACACGTAATCCTTTTGCTGATAAAGTAATATTGGGATCAAGTTTTAACAAGGGTACGAACTTTCTCGCTTCAATATGTCTTCCTCTCTTTCTCCTCCCTCCTTACCACCTTCATCTCTCCGTATGAAATCAATAAAGTTGGAAAAAGTTTTGCAAAGTTGATAAGAAAATACTACTCAGTTTGATAGTTTAAAAATCCCACTTGTTTCGTCTCCTTTATATCTTTTACCAAGAGTCTTGAGAGGGAGAAAGGAAAGCATCCTTGTGGATAACATCGGAGCTAGGGCAATCAACCCTACGTATAGCCTTACTTTAAGTACAGTTTGACAGACTGTCTGCCCGCTGCTCCTACTTTTGTTGACAAGGGAGAAAGTTGTATGTTCCAGCTGGGATGGACAGATTCCCTGGTAGCGCTTCTCCCCATGTGCCGGCATGCTATTGCCCTGTTGTAGCAATTCCACACACGTAGTTTTTCACTTTCTCTCACGAGTGCTGGATGGCTGGTGCTGGGCTGGGTGGGTGAATTTTAGATGCTATATTTGGGAATGCCTCTTCAGTTTCTACCATCTACCAAAACTAAACAATCCTTCAGATGCATTTGTGGAAAGAGATGGAAGGAAACGCTGCATGACCTAGGGTAGGTTGTTTAGACTCGTGGATGGTTGCCTTGCTCGGCAGCTCGAATAGTCTGTTCTATTCTGCGGGTAGCAATTTGCCAAAGCTATAGAAATAAAGTAAAGTCCTGGATTTTTATCAGTCCAGGCCATTCTCTTAATTTATTCATCGCTGATTTAAAAAGTAAACAGTTTGGAGCTGGCGAGCTATCTGAAGTTTAATTGGCCGGTGATGAAAATTTCTGGAATTAGAGATTTGATAGGGAGAATTAAATTAAATGGCTTGCTAAAGCCGTTCTGAGGCTTATGAGATTCTTGCAGAAAGTGTATGCTCAACGGGAGAATGCATATAGAGATAAGGCTGCACGTTTGTGGTGAGACTATAACCGTAAACTAATGTAATAGGTCAGATTGCGGGTTGAGAGTAGACTGTGGGATGTTCCAGTTTGCGAGGCGAGCCGGGGCTGAAGGTTATTAGATTCATGTGACCTGGAATTGATATTATGGACGTTAGCTCAAGAAATTGGTTCGAGTGCTGATCCCCGGGTTGCCCATTTACATTATTGCTGGAGCGTCTCGGGTAGGCAGTAGCATTGCTGAGTGGAACGTAGGCGGTATGGATGATTTGAGCAACTGTTGTTGCCATTGGTGATACACCAATTATTTCTACTGTACTGATTCCCTCGCAAACTAAGAAATTCCAGCTGCTTATTGGAGATGGCAATTTCTGGAGTGCAGTAAATCAGAAGAACGCTACGCGACGCTCTTTGACAGCGCCAGATAGCACACTGAGCAAGACGTGGCGAACTTTGCACTCAATGCTCAGGCGTAGTTAGAATTTAATGAAACACAGCGCTGGACCGGTTTCATGGTTTTCAAGTTGTAAATCGAAAACTGGGACTGAAAATTCAATTTGTTTCTTGACTTTAGGGCTTGAGCTGCTGGGCTTCAGAGCGGGCAGTTTAGCAAGTCAGTTGGGAGAGAAAGTGGAGAAAGGCATGTCATGACCAGAACTTACAGAGTTTTATACAAGACTTTCGCGCGGAAGTTTTGCAAAGCGTGTAGCAGAACCGATTTTGAGTTGAAGAAGATTTCGTTAGTTCCGTGTCTTCCTAGAGGAAAACGGTATAGAGGAAATCATGAATTTCAAAGATGTTCGCTTTAGTATAGAGTTGAAGACTGTAAGACGTATGCACGTCATACAGTTTTGTAATTTTATGACGCTCGGAAACCAAAATATCCCACGGGCAGGAAAAGCAAAACACTAGGCAAAAGGCTATTTTATATTGAATGGCGACTTTGGTATGAATATTAGGAAACTGTTGAATTCCTCCGCCTCACATTCCAGTTTTATTGGATGGGGAAAATCCTGTTTATAAAATCTTATGAGCTGGAAATTAAGAATGGCGGAATGGGAACATAGTAAAA
Source organism: Sminthurides aquaticus (assembly GCA_906901655.1). Taxonomy (NCBI): domain Eukaryota; kingdom Metazoa; phylum Arthropoda; class Collembola; order Symphypleona; family Sminthurididae; genus Sminthurides; species Sminthurides aquaticus. Next base: position 5,990,386 of record CAJQTT010000001.1, read on the forward strand.
GGGAGTAGAAGAAGCGTTCCGTCTTATTTGAAATAGCCGAGAATGAGAAGCATATAGTAAGAAGACGCGTTGAGGAGAGTGAGAAAAGATTCGAGAATTCTATGAAGATGGTACTGGGGAAAATTGGAAGGAAGGGGTAATTTGTACTGGATTCTCTTCTGTTTGAGCAAAGCGGGAATGATCCTCCTCAACATAATGGATATTGAGGGTATGGGAGGAAGATGCTCTCTTGGGGGAATTTGCACAATTTCTGCATTTATTAGATGCATTCATATTAAGCATGAGCATGTTTGTCGGACAGGAAGGGAATTGCAGAGCCGCTTTATCTTTCCCCGCTAACACTTCCCTCAGAAAGATGCTTTGCTATTCCGTAAATGATGGAGTTAAATTACATGCAAAATGAGAAGTGTTGACTGCCGGTTGGATGCAGGAAAGGGATGTAACTGGAATTGGAGTAGCGTAGGCAGGGGAGGGAAAGCAAGGAGGAAGTAGATAGTGGAGTCGAGGAGAAGGAGATGAAGTCTAAGTGAATTCCACAACCCTGAACTGAGAATGGTGCTATTTTATGGAGAAATGGCAAGGCTGGGTGGCGCAGCGGTGAGATCGAGCGTCTCAGTGCGGTCACACCAGATTTTTGGGGATGGTGAGCTTTTAGAAAAAGAGAAAGGGGTGCGGGTCTCACCGCTCGGTGAAGTCTTGGTGCGCGATGAGTGTCTCATCAGACTGTTGAAATCCATCCCGTGTTTTTCTTACTCTCGGTCTCCTCTTATTGTATATTTCGTGTGGAACGCTGTGGGGTTTGAAATTAAGTGCGCGGATTGTGTTGTTGGTTCCAGTCGTCTATATATGAGCTTGTTCATCACTATTGCATTACGTATGGAGCAGGGGTACAGTTTATAACAGCACCCAAAGTGATTTCAAGTTGTTTTTAATTAAAATTAATAATCCCTAAATATTTAATTACAAATCCTCCAGTGTCCCTCAAATATTCAAGAAAGATGAGCCAGGATGTTTTCAAGCGCTCTTTTCTTTTATCGTCAGGTAAAAGCATCGAAAACTCGGATGGTAAGTTATTTAATTAATAATTACTAGAAAACTTAATACATAACAAATTATTGGACCTGTTAGTTATGTTCATTTAGTTTGAAATAATTTTTCTAGACCCGTAAATTGCAATTGTTACGTTTGCTGTTTGTAAATATGAACTAATTATTGGTAAATTTTAATGCCATAATTCAGAGACAACTAATGCTGGAGAAGTTGAGGAAAATAGTGAGAGGAATACTCCCATTACAAAGTTACTCTGCTCAAGTCTCCTGGATTCTTCAGGTAAATTTGTTGGATTGAAAAACGAGTGTTAATCATTTAATGTTATTGGAATTATGATTGCCACAATTGTGCTCCTATCCGCAGGGGGGAACTCTTTCCTGTCTCAGATGCCTTCCCCGCTCGGGAGTGAAAACATTGATGGATCATTTAGCTTTCGGTCGCCGTTGATGTCTAGCACTGTTATGGGTACATTATTCTATTAAAACTAGTATTAAGTTTTGCTGAACACGGTTTTATGCTGAATGCAATTCCTATGCATTTTTTCTTTGAAACCGGTATTGCTCCACGTGGAGGTGGTCAATCCAAAGTACCACTTCGGGGTAGAAGTCTAGGCAACAGTCCTGTTTCAAGAAAGTTGCCCGATTTCGATATCGGTAAGTTAGCAATACTGATGTGCATATCTATTTATTTCCACCCTTTCTTCAACATTTCCTTCTCTAACTACAGGTTATCCTGACGAAGCAATTTGAGACAAGAGGGATATGCAAGCCACACTGGTAGAAGTGGTGAATAGACTACGTACAATGCAGGACGCCGTTGACAAGCTGCAAGATGTTCCAGAGGCAGTCCATAATTTACGTATGGCTTTTAAAAGCATAGAGGAGCGCCTTGGAAAGACGGCTAAGAAAGCGGGTAATCAAACCGAACCTGCAGTTATTACCTTTAACGACTGTTCCTATTTATCCATTAAGTGTTTCATGACCTACTACTTGAAACCGTGCTGGTCATTTGCTTGGTTTTTTTTGACTGATATTTTGTTATTTAATTCAGAGACTGCGCATACTTCTCTGCAACTCGATAGGTTGCCCCCGTCTCCGGATGCTGTAGTGGACTGCGCGGATAATTTGTAGAAAGGTGCTAAGCGAAAGCTTTCCATGGACTTATCCTCTGAAGTACCGGTTTCAAGTTCCGTACCGAAAAAGTTGGCCATTGTAGCAGCAATACCATGTGAGCATTTGTATTGTTGAAAATATGATTTATATTGGGATGATTGTAAGGGTTTTGATGAGTATTTTCTACATTCCAGTATTGACGCTCTATTGTAACCTTCAGAGCTTGCATGATCCTTCGGCCAGTTTTCTTGCCATACTTTGGAAGAATTATTCCAACATCGACAAGTTCAACGATGGAACACTTGGTGCTGCACCACTGCTCCCACCTGAATTCAATGCTCGTGCTTCATTTTCCAAGACTATATCGAACTTATTTCCTATTTATTGTAGTAGAAAGACTTTGGGTGGTGAGCAATGCATTGTTGGTGCCAGCAACTACGCCGAAATTTTTCATCATTTTCAGCATTCGCTTCATTTACTGGATTTTATTGCCAGCGGATTACGTTGCTTCACATGTGGCCATGAAAACGAACCCCAAAACGACCCAGTTTCCCATGTACTGACATGCTGTTCGTCATTTGACGATAAGGGATACAAGGCCTTGAGTAAGGAATCAGTGAAGCCGTTGTTGATTCGAAAGATGACTCCTGCAAAACTCGAAGAAAGCAGACATATGGGCGCACCTTCCGTAGATGGACTTGTGCCAGTTGAGTGTAATGTCTGCAAAATTAAAGTCAATATGATCATAAGTATCATTATCAAAACTGTCTGATCTCGTATCGGAGCAAAAAGGCTGATAAGCGTGAGTCTACGTAAGAAATATCGAGCATTGCCTCGCATACATTTTATCTTAACAAGGGCTATGAAATAATAAAATTTTATAAATTTTTTTATGCATTTAAGTTGTTTAAATTTCAAAAAAATTGGTATTAAACAATGATGTGCGTTTAAATTAACAAATGTTGTTGTATCGATTGAATAGCATCATTGTCGCAGACCGTTAATTATACTTACTTCGTCTGTTAGCCGACACGGTGTTAACCATGTGCCACGTTGGCATGAGAGTTTTTCGGAATTCGCCAAATGTCTCGCCTTGATTATCAGTTAAGGATTGAAGAGCTACATCAAATCATAGGTCGACTATAAATGTGAAAAAAATGTATCAGCTCGGATGCGAACGGCAGGATTGATAACTCACCATGGTTTGTTCGAGTGACTTGGGGCAGTACTTGATGAATTAGTATCCCTTGACCCTGGAGAGAGTCTGTCGCAATCGAAAAAGGCGACAATAAACTAATCAGACGAACAAAGAGTACATAATCGTCAACTTCGGGTAATCTTGGTAAGGAACTCGCATCTGGGCTTTTCAAATCTTCTATCTCATATCGAATGACCACAACCACCTAAAAAAAATTATGTTGGCGAGAATGTATGCAGGGAACTTCAAACGGCATTTAACGTACGATGCAATTGATTAAAAAGTATACTCACATCCGTCAGTCTTATTAGACAGTCGACGTAACTGTTCCACCGTGTGGAGACAGCGGCTATTAAACCACGTTTACAAATTTCTCGATATGCGTCCGTCACAGGTAAACGCTTACGATACGTTGCAACTAGCTTGGTAGCATAGTTCAGAACCATGCTCACCATACTGTGTTCAGGCATCGAAAAAGAAACTCTAATACACGACTGTAAGCTGTGAGCTACGCAGCGATACTGTGTATGCAGTTCAACCATGTGTGATAGGGATGTCATTATAGTTTCCATTTGTGCTTCATTCTCTGGGTCTTGAGAAAGGAAGTTATCGTCGGATTCGAGTGGTTCGGAAGACTCAGTCAGCAATTGTTCTTCCTGGAGTACGTCCGAATCTTTGTCCAACAAACGTATTCCGGCTAAAACGTTACTTCCGGAGTCCGTCACAGGAAAAACACGCTGCATGTAAAACAAATTCAGGGTCCAGGGATGCAAAAACCGTCGTATGACACCTCGTAGCATCAAGACAATGAACTTACCTTTTGAGCTAGGCCCCGGTTACGCAAGGACGTGCGTAACTCTTTTGCAATATTTTCTGCGTCATGGTGGCCCTTGATTTGCGTCAAATCCAACAGGGCCTACTGGAAATTAAATTCATCGTCAATGTAAGTCAAAATACTGAGAACCACAGCTTTCTGACCCTTGCTAGTCCATATATCTGTCAAAAGATATATGGCCGAGTTCACACGTTGGAGTTTGGCAGCCATGGATGCATCCCAGAAAGCACATGATAAACATTTTTCCTCAGGTCAGCTTATTCGCGTCAAGGGCTTTTTTATTTGATAAGAAAGCTTTTCATTTTGGAAACAAGAGTGGACTTACTAAGCGATCAGCTTCTTCAATCAAAAGGTTATGAATAGTTTTACGCGTCGTTGGCTGGTAACTGGAGTTGAGGAATGAATGATGTAGTCGTAAGTAAGGATCTTCAACGTGACTCAAAGGGAAAGTGTGGAAACTAACATGTCCAAGACGTGTTTGAGCTCTTGTGATTTGTCGATTATGCAACTACGGGATCCAATAATTGTTCTTCCCTACGGTATACCCGGGTAAAGCTTCGCAGCCAAACTGGACTCACAATGGTTCTGGTAACATATTGTAAACGGCATCACAATTTTAGATACTAAACAAATTTATACTCAAACATGACCACACGAAAGACCACATACCTTAAAAAGGTGTCGGTACAGGTTTCCACCTTTCTCAATTCCAGATACAAATACAGCCTGCTTTACTAAGGCCGCATCGTCAATACATATCGGACAGCACATAGTGAAGTACACATATTTTCCCCTATGAAGCTTCGGAGTTAAATAGTCTGACCGATATTGATGACCGCAATAAATAACACCGTGCTCAAGGAACATTGGATATGTATTACACACATCAAGGCAGTATATGAGTGATGGTGGCTCCTTATTCCACCCAATCATAAAACTTCGTGTCGTGACGAAAATAACGGTTATTTTCCTTGGATATACGACGTATGTCCCTAAATCATTCGAAAATAACCTAAACCTTGCCTCATATACAGTTTAATTTAAGTCGAAAGGGGTAAATGCGCACGGCGACTCAAATTGGAACGGTAACTCCCTTCCACTGTCGTCGTCTGTCGTCCGAGTTGCCATCTTAAAAAAATTGTTGGTAACAGTAAACACAGAATTATCCTAATTGTTGTAACTATAATTTCTGCGTCAAATGCTTCAGGTATCGTCAAATTTAGAAATTAATTAATTATTTCTGAGTGGTTCAACAAATATAGTCTGCAAGTCCAACGCCTAACGTAACCGAATGATTCCACAAGTCTTGAAATGCGCGCCAATTATACGCGTCCTTGACTTGCACTATGACAGGAATAATTCTACACAGCATCTTGCACTGCAACGTACTCTTAGAGGAGCAAAGCTGCCAAAACAGCTTGCAGAATCAGCAGAAGCAACTGTAACAAGAACCCGGACAAAGAGCCAAACTCCCGCCAATGCGCATGAGCACAAGAATGACGCGTCAGATAGCATTGGAAAGCTAACACCACTCAGCACGGTGTGACTACATGGAAATAACCATGCAAGAGCCAGATTTAGCAGAAACAACCGTTTCTTACGTCCGTAGACTATGCCAAGTAGCCTGAAATACTCACACTACGTCCCCAAACATCCCAGACTGTAAAACACGACATTCGTAACGATTTTTTGTATACGTGGTATACTCACCAAAATTTCCTTACTCATCACCTGAAAAAAAATAAAAATCGAGATTTTCGACTATTCACTCCCCAAACACATGTACAATAGCATTATACACTATAAAAACATGATTGAAGCCAAAAAAACCTGAAATATGGAACATTTTATTTTTTGATGAGATGCTCATCATACCCCCGGTGAGAATTTTCGCGTCGGAGTGATGAGCAACGGGAGAGTGCTCACTACCCAGCCATGGAGGACAAGAAACTCTTGGCTGGAGAAAGTTAGGGAAGGGGGTGTACTTTATGTGTGTTGGATTTTTTTGGATGCTCTAACAATTCTTATCCATCTCACTCCTCCCTCTCTCTCTCTATTTCTGCACCATCTGATCGGAATGAGTGAGTGAATTTATGAGAAGGAAATTTTCGACTTAATGCATACCAACACATGAATTACAATATAAGGGAAAGCATGTAGAGGAGAAATGGGAATTATTAGGTGGCGTCACTTCCTCCATCCTCCGTAGCCTGTTTCTATAATTCCAAAATCTTTCTTTACGATTCTGACTTCATCCCCTCCTCTTCTTTCAACTCAGAGGAGTTTCCGTCTCTTTGGAACTTTGTTAAAGCTAAAAATTTATGACAACACTTCGGAATTTATGATCCCGATTCTCCTAGAAGCCAATACGAATTGAACTAGTGTAAATTCAATATCATGAAAAATATCATAAATTATATCCAAGATTACATCGATTCCGCCATGTATGTTTTTACATTTTCTGCAGCATTACTTTTTTATCATTTCCTACTCCACGACTTCATTTGGGCGTAATTCTGTTAACTATTCTAGTAAAGGCTAAATACAAAACTGATTGGATTTCAAAAGTATCTGTAGTTGGCACTGAGCATGATCAAGCAAACAATATTTATCGTGTTAAAAGTTCGGAAGAAATGCAGTTTGGAAAAGATATTCTCATGCGATAACCAGAAAATCTCTGCATGCAGGATGCTAGCATGCAAATACAGTTTGCGGCTGGCCCCAATTTATGAACATAGGGTGAAAATGCCGCAATGTTTTTTTCTTGATCCTGTGTTTTTTGTTCCAGGAAACGCATCGGATGTGACAGGATTGACCGAAGAGGGGAAAGTGCACTAAGTCTTATCTACTCAAGAAAGTTGTCAAGTGAAAGCAAGAGAAAGTCGAGGGAAGAAAGCCAGCGGGAAAGTGGGACTAAGCGCATTAATTTGACGGCGAGAAATGTAATACATCCAGGTCATTGGATAATTTAATGAGGAAAATGGATGATGGTGGTGCACTTCTCGTGATGAATACTGTGACCCAAGCCGTCGGGTCTTTGCTGTCTACGGGTGGGGGACTTCGCAGCATGCACTCACTCAGGAACGCCACCGACGGGGCGGGTGAAGATTTGGGATTTACTCTCGACGAGTCCTTAGACGGTCGCGGACTTAATTCCAGCTCCAGCCAGCTTGAACCCCTTTTACCACTTTACATTCGTACAACATCCACACTCCTCTGCGCTGTGATTCTATTTATCGGGATTATTGGAAACATCCTTGTTCCAATTGTCGTTTGGCGGAACAAGGACTTGCGGAGCTCCACAAACATTTTCTTAGTGAATCTCAGCGTTGCGGATTTGCTTGTCCTCCTTGTCTGCATGCCCACAAGCCTTGTGGAGCTTCATTCCAGGCCAGAAGTATGGATACTCGGGGCGACCATGTGTAAGTCCGAATAATTTACTTTCTCCATCCCCCCAAACAAGATCTGAGACGATATGTAACTCATTCAGTCCAGCCTCCCAGCATATTATCATAACCTAGCGGGCGGATTTTTCTCGTCCCGTTATTTGCACGCCAAACGTCTCTTTGACGACCACTTTTCTTAATACGCACGCAACAGATTTGACAATCGACAAACTGCCTTCTCCAGCTACTATTATTCTTCACTCTAACTTCAATTCGCATAGCAACTTAGTAACCACCCCCATTCATCCCTGATGAGAAAGGACGACCATTACAGTAACTCGAACGAGGACATGAATCCTCTTGTATCCCAAACTTTCCCCAACAGGACTTTCACTTTTACCCGTCTTCAGCGAGAAGCGAAGTGGCTGACTTGAAGAGTAAGACAATAAAGTTGGGAGGAGAAAGTCTTGGGAACTGTCGTCTTCCCTCCAACACCACTCTTTACTTGAATCCTATGATGCGAGCTCTTTAATCGAGGCTTCGGAGAGCGGAGAATGTCGACCAAAACTTAAACAAAAAGCCTGAGACGAAGGAGTAGGGACTATCCTATTTTACTTTGCAGGAGGATGTGAGAGAAGGATTTCATTGTGAATTTTATGTCCTAGAGAAAGTAAAATCGTGTAAACGGGAATTGTTGCTCGGAAGTTGAAATTTTTCCGCACGGAGATGCATAGTAAAAATTCATCAAGAATTGCTTTCACCTACAAAATATGCGCCCGGCATACTGCCTCTCTTTTTTGAATGAAAGCTTTCACTTCACGCATCCTTATCAAGCTTATGTACTTGTACTTGCCTCAAGCTCAAGCTTTCTTTTGAATATGTTCAGTTTCTTCGTAACCACCAAGTGAGAACTGAAACGTCATGCATACAAAGCGGGAGAATGGAAGAGTTATCCAGGGAAGTAAACAAGATCCAGATGAAACAAGATCAGTGAAAGTTTTATACGCATCTAAGGAAGCGAAAGTGAGGTCAAGTCATTCATGTGTTACCTTGCGGAACCAGAAACCTTACTAACTTGTCCGGCTGAACTTTTGCTTTTATTCCGTAGCTGACTATGCAGCAGTCTGGGATATGCATGCAAGGGGTGCATTTCTGGAGGGAAAGAAAGTGAAGATGTGGTGGGAGGTGTTTACTCCCATAAAGGTTTATGTTACCTCCAAAACTTTCCCCTTTACTTCATGTTATCTACAGAAAGAGGCGCAAATTAGAGCTCAAGCAGTGACTGCCAGCAGACCATTGACATTCAAAACTAAAACTTTCTCCACCATTCTTCTCAATATCTTCTCAAGTCCTAAGTCAAGAATATAGTAAGAATACGTACTTAAGATCTAGGGGAAACTTTTAGACATATTGGCATTCAATCCATTTATTCCCGCATCAAGATATAGCATTGCTCACATGTCAGCCTCCTTGTTGAAGGAAAGAGGGGAACCAAAACGTTTTTGCTCACCATCTGCTTATGGATGCAAGGCTAACGTAGGAAATATAAATAGGCTCAAGTATCAGAGGTCAGAGAGTGGCTCAAGATTGCCAATCTTCATTTTTCGCCACAAGCCCAACGAAGTCGCTTGGGTCTGTGCGCATATCTAAGAGTTTTGCAACAATACGAAGCAGAATGAGGCAAGTCTCGATGCAAATCCCTGTCGCCGGTTATGATTACGACCATCTCCTATAAACTCAGCAGCATTTTATACTCCATCGATCTCTAATCTTCAGTCGCTGAAAGTTGGAGTAAAATAATAAAAGGCTGAGCCTCAAGTCTGCAGCTAGGCTGCCCGGCCATAACAGGCCCTTACGAAGATGTAGGCAGGACAGGACATTGGAAATTTCAATTTAGAATACACAGACTGGAAAAGTAAAACAAAGCTAGTAGGTTTTCTGTTGTCTCAGCTTGTGTCTTATAACATGCAACCAATGTCCGGTGTCTGCACTGAATGGGCTCATTGTCCATTGTCTAGGAATTGTGGGAATCCAATTTGATGGGGACAAGAATGAGCAACTATGATGTATCTTGGCTAAATCCATGAACCGATGCAATTCAGTCTGGAGCATGAAGTGGATTTAGTGATCTCAGTCGCAATCTGGATTAGCTTCAATTACCTGCTGAAAGCTCAGGGATTTCAGATGACAATCTTCCAAGCCCTCCATGTCCACTTCAGAGAAAACGAAAAACCAGGACGAAGTATGTTGTATCGTTTTGTGTGGAATGATTTCTAAAGCGCCACAAAAGTCGTATGGCACAAAGCAGATTCCAACTTTCGTTCGCAAACTACTGCAACTGCTAGTCTAGAAATAACATGGTTCTTATGCTTTTTCCTCCTCTTCCTCCACCGCCTCGCCTGTGTGTCTTACGTCTTCAGCTGTAGGCGTTGAAAGAGCTGGAAGTGGCAGGTACTTTGTTAAAAGAATTAATAATTGCTCTTTCTAATGAAAATTTAGTTGTATAAGGCTAGACACTCTAGACAGGCAGCTACTAATTTTTTACGGAGAAAGTAGAAGACATAAGACATTCATGCATTCGTTTGATACGCGTTTGGATTTAATAATATTGCTCGAGGAAGCAAATGTAGCCTTGAAATCGTCTGTGACACATGTTTGAAATGGATTTTTTGAAAAAATGAATATTTTCCTAATTTAATTTTTCTTCAAGTTTATTCATTCAACTTTTCTACGTCGTTCCACAGGGTGAATTAATGGGAAAAGGTAAAGTTATTAAGAGTTAGAAACGTTAGTGCGTCGCATCGCAAGCTTGAAGCTCTGTAGTTAGTTCCAATAGCGTTTCTCATCTCATCATCACATTGTTATTTCAACAACTGCAGAGAACTAAGCTTCAATTTCTGTTTTCTTTAATGCATAATCAAAGAAGAAATACCTCTTAGCTCCATTATAATTAACCTGATGTACTGGGAATACAGCTAGTAAGCTGTACTTGGCATGCAGATAATAGGTTCTTAGATGAAGTAGTGGAAACAAAGAGATGGGAGAAGAGGAAGACGTTTGTAAAAAATATAAACGCAGTTAAATAACCTAGAGTCGGAGTGAATGACGGCTTATAGCCGAATACAGGTTCTCGATTTACTGACCCAGACTAGCTGGTACCTAGGGAAGTAGTAGCTTTAGGATGTGTAAAGTTCTTTCCCCTAACCCAGAAAATACTGTTAGAAAGAAAATGACCTGGAATGAGAAAAAAACACAGATTTTTGCGGAGAGAATACAGACATCCAACAGGAAATTAGAGGAATTATTAGCGAAATAATTTGCAAGAATACTAGATGAAAGCATTTCTGCATCCTCTGTTCTCTTCTCAGTCTACCTTTTATGAATGTAAAACTAGCTTTTAGTTACGTCAACGACACGATAGATTTTGATAATGAGGAATTGGATTTGTACATGACTAGAATGATTAATACAGGAATTGGGAGACCAAAAGACTGAAGAGTATCTTTTGTATTTTTGGTCCGCTTAAAAACTCATGATGATGAAAACGAGGGATTTGAACTTTTACATTCGGAATACAATTAACGTATCTCATAAATAATGGAAACGTATGAATCGCTTGAAGCAGACAGCTTATGTTGGCTATTAGAGAAGTGGCATGGACAACTGGGACGAAGGGAATTGATTATAGAGGGATTGGAAATGCAAACTAGTTCCTGGATTCTCATGCATATAAGCAACAAGACTTAATGGGAGTATTATGAAGAAAGCAGTGAAAGCTGCATACATCCCTGGTATCAGCTACTACAGTATACATTGCATAGGCTGCTGGGAGTGGGTTTAACAGCGATCACTTTAGAAAGGGGTAGATGAAAAGCAAAAGATAGGAGAAAGCACGAGTACACTAAATCCATGTATTGTATTTGAAGGAGGGGTGGGTAGGGTAGGATTCGGGAGTAGAAATGGTTGGATTTAGTGTAGAATCTATGTAATTTGGTTATGACACAGGATTTGAGCGTGCACGGTGTGGGAGGGCTGAAGGGATATGGGAGAATAACTGGAAAGGTACGTGAGAAAGAGAAAGTACCGACTATGGCTGGTGAAAGTCATCCCCTCATACGTTTTTCACCTTCCCGTCCCGAGCAAATAAGTTTAGTTTGATCTTTTGTCTGGCTTTCAATTTTGGAAGTAGCATAGAAAAGTACTGTGTGGGATTTAAATGGGATTTGCAAATTGTGGATTTGTAACATTTCTCATTTTGTCGAGTTTAGCGGAGAGTTTATATGGCGGCTGGTAAAAGCTGCGGGTAAGATTTCCATAAACCTATTTGAATTGAGCTCTCTAACTTAGTGGGAAAAGGGAAGGTTGGATTCCCAGCCGCCCTGGGTTCCTCTTTCTCTGGTATCCTAGGACCAGGCATGGAGCTTAGGCGGACGACATGGGACATATGGGAGAAAGTCGGTAGGTAGCCAGGCAGAGAGACAAGAGGAAATAGGAAGATAAACGGAAACGTGAGGAGAGCCAGTGAGAGAGGAAGAGTTGGGGAAGAATATGCGAAACTCCTTGAGAACGGAAACGGGATGAGCATGTGGTAAAGGTTTAGTATTAGTAAGCCTAGATAGACAGGATGCGGTGCGGGAGAAAGTGTTATTCCGTGGGGTAGGGAAGGACGTGAAACCATTGAGAACGGGATTCCGGTATTGAGGGTGGTCTCTAAAATCCTTCTTGAGCATTACTTACTGAATGAAGCCGGGCTTGTCTGGATGAAAACTTTTAGATGGAATATGTAAATGCATCGGAATGTAGAATCTGACTCCGCTAAACCTCAATTCCCAACAGGACGTACAGGAAAGTACGCGTCCTCTGCTGTCTTGATCTCTCTCCGTCCTTGCATACTGCATGTACCGGGGTTGGTGTAGCAAAGTGCTGGAAGTCTGGAAGAACAAGGGGGAAATCAGAGAAAACTGTAAAATGGTGAACGTAGGAAAGTGTATCAGTTGAAGCAGCCAGGAGGGGAAATAGATGTACAAGAATGGAGAAAACATTAGATCTGATGGGGTAGGAAGACGCAGGAGAAAAGATTTTAAATGTTTTGATAAGAGTGTCGGGGAGGAAAAGCTTTCCGATTCCATCACGTCATACATGTCGGAATGACAAGTGTATTTTTTCCAAAGCTTCAGTGCACGTGCTTGGATTCTCCAAAACAGGATGAAGAGAGAGAGGGTTACTTGGTTAGAACTCTTGCAGCTACTCCGGAAAGTAAATGGGAAATAAGGAATAATGGATTTAATCCTATGCATCTTTATCCTATATAGAATTATTCAACTGTACTCCAACAGTAAGAGGATCCCAGTCACGTCTGTTCTACGGTTCGGCATTGCTTTCCTCTAAAGGACCTTTGTGTGCAAGGAATATCCAAAGAGATTTGCGAGGAACCTGTCCAATGACTTTGACTCTCAGATTATTTGTTTGATGGCGGACGAATATGAACGTGTGGATGAGAAAATATTTTTTTCAATCCCTACCCTTTCCCGTCTAATGGAAATTAATTGCTTCAAGCATTAACTTGCTATTCAGGGAGAGAGACACATTCCGGAAGGAAGGGGGAGATGCTATTGAAAAAAACCACCCCGGGAGGAGAGGATGCCGGAGAAAAAAGCCAGGGGGCCTTTACAAAAGTTTCGGAAGATGCTTCAGGCAATGGCAGGGAAGGCGGCGGAGAGATTGGATAAGTGCGTATGGAGAATAGCTCCTAGTATTGCCCTGAGGAAGGTGGCGGAGACAGTTGAGAGGATCATTAATTATTCCTACCCCTGCCCTGTACGTTCACTGTGTGAGTTACAAGGGTCTGAATGAAACTGGATAGGCTAGATAAACAGGGTTGAAGCTTGCAAAAAGGAAGAGTTTGCAATCTTCTACCCTCCCGTATTTGAAATCATCAATATTAAGAAAAACCTGGCGGGTAGTAGAGAAAACACCATGGCCGAATATCTTACTGTTTTCCTCTGACCTATACTCCATATCCCATTTATACTCATCTCCTCCAGCATCTGCATGTACCTCCTTTTCTTTGTCGTATCATCTGGGGATATAATATAGTATAATATTTCCCAGTGAATATTTCTCTCCCGCGTCCTTGTTACAATATCTCATATTGCGTGTGACGGGAACAATATGGAACACCAACTTGTATGGTGGTTTCTCTGGTTATCGCTAAGAGGAATGAGGGGGAAGGGAAGACGGCTTTGCGTGTTGTTTGGTTCTTGAACCCATTTGTTGTAACACTCAAAGAGCCTATAACATTTAGCAAAGTCAACTCAGGATTCAGGATAAACTCCGCTAACTCAAGAGGATTGATGAGGTGTAAATAATACAGAGCAGTCAGAAAAGGAGTGAAACGGAGACGGAAGGGAATGATTAATTGAATTCCCAACGAAGAGCGTAGGTTTTGTACAAGTCACAAATACTCTATGACACAAAACAACTAGCTGTTCAAAAGGGGCATAAGCAAGGCTCAACCTGTTGTGGCGAAATGCTCCGCCGTGTTATTAAATAACATGGTTGTTGGTTGGTGGTGACAATGAGAAAAAATTAAACCACATGAATCATCCACCTACCCTTGCTTGGACTTGGTTGGGCTGGCTGCACAACTATTCAGAAATGCATGTCAACATAGGTATTACTTACGTGTCCTGCACGTCATTTCCCTTGGTGTCGTAAGGATATTCAATGTTGGGAAATGGATGATAAATTAATATGTTTTCTCCGCCAACTTTTAGCAGATAAACAAGGACAAAAAGATAACGAGTCCAAGAAATAATGGACTAATACTGACGATGGAAAACTCATCTTCACTGCTACGAAGGCGAACGAGCAGCTCAGGTTCCCCCGTCATTAGTGGCAGCTGTCATTAACACTTTAAAAGGAGCTTAAGCATTATCTTCCTGTGATTTAACAAGTTATCTGTTTGTGCTTTATGGACAGCGGATAGTCTATCTTTCATATTTTGTGCCCTTATTTGTAAAAATACCGTTGAGCTGACCATAAATGTACTTTTTAATGTAGCAATTGGGAAATAAGTGACAATCCCTTTGGTTTAATACTTTTCACAAAGTTTTGGCTCGGAAAACGTAGTAGAAATGAGTGATTGGTCCTTCCTCCTTCTGCAGGAATTAAAACATTTCATTTGAACAGAGCACTAAGAGGTTTTACTAAAAGATTTGGTAGGAAAACTGAAGCAGTTTGGGTTTAGTTTTGAAGGGGATTTCCATAAACCAATATGAACAGTGTTCATATTGGTTTATACAGTATGTGGTAATAAGTTAAAATGCGATAGTAGCTCCAATCTTCCTGCTCTTGCTGACTTGACACTACTTTACGAAGTTCATTTTATTAGACTATCGCAGAATCACATTTTTATGAGGATTCGATGGGTGCAACTCTTGTGGCCCTACGTGGCCCCATTCAGGAGCTACCGCCCCCTATTCAGTCCCACCCCTGAAAAGCTAGGGAAATAAGTTAACATACGCGATACGATTCATTAGATATTTTAGCAGAAACGGGTAAACCACAGTTCACTTGTGCATTATGGTGATACCCTGACCTGTCACGAGTCCAATACTATGTTTGGAGTTTTCAAACATTAACTGGTTGGGGCACAGGTCACGTTGCAATTTTAGCCTCTCCGTGACAAAAACCGGCTATAGTCATGACTTCATGACCTGCATCTACGATTATGATGGTCAAGTCGTAAGATAATAACGTTTATTAGCCTATGAGGATCATTTTAAGCTACTTCGCAAAACTACGGCACCCTCTAATTCCTAATTATAACAATTATATCTTGAAAACTATTGCTAGAACGGTGACCAGAAGCGAGTTGTGTGACCTGGTGACCTTTAATTGGGACTTTCAATCGCCAACTGTAGCTGAGTTTGTAGCTCACTGTTCAGGGATTTTCAGGGGTTAGAATCAAAGAACATACCGCTAAAATTTCTACAGAACAAACTTAGCAAACGGAGCCATTTTATTTCCGGCTTCCGCGTGATTTGTCCGTCCAGTTTCCATACCTGCTTAGTATGTGTCTTTGGCTGTTGGTAATAATTATGCCAATTCTGGTTGACTCTGAAATGGATGCCATCGATTTATTATAATCACGTTTCAAAAAGCTATACTCAAATGAGCAATTAAGCACATTTTAGGTGCATTCATTCAGTGCAAGGCGGATTATCTGCATACGTTAATAGGATATGGATATTATTTCTTTAAGTAGCAAATGAAACCGCTATAAACGAAAATACAATAATTCTGTAATTGGCAACATGCGATCCATACTGTACTCGATGCTTCAAATTATACAGTGTCATATTTTGGAGTTGTGAATCATTCTTAGAAAGTTATTTCTTGGAAAAGTTCGCAAAACACTTCTTTTGCTTTTGTAATGTCGATAATAGAAATACGAAATTGCGTAGTTTCAAGCAATACTGCATTCATTTCTTACATAAAATTAAAATCTCATTATTGCCGCTCTAGTATCCGGTTATTTCCAAAGTTAATGCCTCCTGTTAAGAATTATCTTACACCTACATTTGGAATGATAATTTTTATGGTTGTATAAAGAAAATTGAAATTTCATTGTTAATAACCAAAAGAAGCTCCTTTTGGTTATAATGGAACAAGAAGCTGGCTTAACATTCGCAATGGATTTTGAATTCTTTAAAAACGTTGATCTTCAAAACTTTGAAGGAGTTCATTTTGTTTAAATACTTCTTGTCCACCTTTGTTGGCAACATAATTCGAAGTAACATAATTTAGTTCAGTCTCTTTAATAAGTCGCTGTAGATTTTGCAGAGGACAAGGAATGGCCGGATGATTCGTGGTTATAACTGGCTGCTTGACACGGTTCTCCGGATGTTCCAAAAATGTTGCACATCGTCAATCACATCATAATCACAGCAAAAAGAAATTCACGGAGTTTACAAGCTATGCTGTCTAAACACTCTCGTAATTCTTTGACAATCCCACAAATTAATTTCGTTGCATCGAGATACCCATCCGAAAAAAATCCACATGGGTCACGCCCTAGTCAATTCTTCTTTTGACGAACCGTATCCCCGGGAATGTACAATTGGGTTCATTATTTCTTGTTTTTACAATTCCGTTAAGTCTCCGGTAATGTACGTGCCGTTACATCGTTGATCTTATGCATTAGTACAAGCATGTTCATACACTGTTGATTGAGGGGTAGGGGTGAAACCTAGATAGATTTATATCATTTAGTAAAATTATTCCTGTAGTACCTAGGGCTATTACAGAAGTATTGACTGAATTTTACGATTATGTTGTTAGTGCCGCGGCTCAGATTCAGGTTTCGCTACATACATGAATTAGTTTATTGAGAAAAATAATCTGAAAGTATTTCAAATTCAATAACCAAAATATTGCAGTGTTTTCTATTCAATTCCTAAATTTCGGCTTGATCGAATTCACCACTTAATTAATGTAAATAAAAACACGTATCCGAAGTTTCATTCTTGATCCAAGTTTAATACTGCATAAAATGGAGTTGGAATTAGAAAGTTTTCAAAAATAAGTAAAGTGCATAAAAATTGAGTGCGAATAAGAAAATTTGCAAAAGTAAGTATAATACAAAAGTATAAACTCTAGTTCTAGTTGCTTTTGGCCAGCTACACAATCTTCTGCCAATGGCATCACCACTTCCGCCTTCTGAGAAGGATAAGCTTTTGCAAACGCTTCGTTCAGTTTTGCCACATAAGACTGCAAGGCAACCTCAACACTTCCAATGGTCTTTTGATATATATCTGCGGATGTAGCTTTAGAAGGATCCATGTGATACCTTATCTTCATTTCCCGCATATAACTTCCAATCTTAAGCAAAACTGCTATCATTGCTTTTTTCAGATGCAACTTTGCTCCATTCTGTAAAAAAGCACACGAGTGTAAACAAGAAAAATACAGAACATCTAACATCATTCAGCTATTTGAACAGGCAATTACCATATTTTTTAAGTCTTTCAATGTTTCATCGTCGAATTCCTTTTTGTCGTAATTGTCGTCCTTCTTGAGCTTTTTCGGTCAATGGAACCGTCAAACTTTTCGTAACCATCATTTTAGCCTCTTACCACCCTCACCGGCACCTGGTGGAGCCATTGCCATATTCCTTTCGCGCACTTCCTCACTCCGGGATTTTGAGTAGCTTTTAGTGTAAGATTTGCTTTAGCCCAAGTGATTAATGCTGCTACAGACAACCCTTCTAGATTTATTCAAGTCCGCAGACAAGGTTTAACGAGTTGTAATAAAATGTAGTTCACGCTGTAAGCACATAAGTATTTTACATAAGCGTATACTGCTAATGCAAAATACTGGTAAGGAAATTCGATTATCGGCAACTAACTTATAACAATTCGACGCTTGATGATGCGAGTCCGAGCCGATTTTTTAGAAGGTAGAACCAGTGTTTCCATAACGACTTGCTTGTTTGCTTAACGATCTTGTTAGACCAAGTAAATTTTGCACTTGTTACTGCGTGTTATAGCTTAAATGTGTGACAAAGTAAAATTATAATGGCTGAATTACATACGTAGGCGGATGCTTGAATGGAGAAATTGCTGACGTTGCCTGGCATGAACCATGAAGGAGACCAAGAACGTCATAGGAAAGTTTACTGCATCCCCGTATCTGTCCTACGCGCTCCTTCTCGTCTCTCGCCGCGTGGGTTGCGCGTGGCTGGCATGTTATAGCTCTGAGTTGGATATGTAAGAAAGGAAGTGATAGTACTGCATATATGCAGTACTAAACTGCTATGTATTCTACTTACATATATGTAAGTAGAATACATGGCAGTTTAAACTCTATAATAAATAATACTTGCTATACTAGCTGACAACAACTAGCTGACTGATCGTGTCGTTGATGGCAGCTCCAACTCGTTCAGCGGCGGTCACGAAACTAGTAACTGCGTATGTACATAAGTCAATCATCTCTGCCTTGCATTCAGAAGATCGCGCATAGCGGCAAAGCTGTTGTACTCATCGAGAAGGATATACTATAATGTACGTGATCAATAAAATCCGGAGATTGTGCTAGCTTTTCAGCTTTACAAGTTTACGTGAAGCACTACACGGGATATCTGGTTCATTGGTCGTCATAAACCGCGAGTCTGGTTCATCAAATAAATTAGCAATGATGATGAATTAATTGACGCAGATGAATGAAGTGGAAGATGAAGTTTCCAAGCCCGAAAGTTTACAAGATTTTCGACCGAACAAGGGAGTTAAACTAAACTCAGATATTTGTGAACTATTTCGTTCGAAGATTTATATCCATAAACCAGAATCTAAGACTTGGATAATGCGTTATAAAATATCTAGGAACGTGAAGGTTCTAACCACTATCTTAGAACAAATCGCATGATTATTTTCTACAGAACAGGCAGCCAAGTTATTTGCTAAGCTAATCTTCAGATTTCAGAATCTTAATTACTGTTCTAAAAGGCGCTGACGGGTTGAAATAGTTTTGGCGTGTGGATTAGGATTTCCGTGGTGGACACACGAGAATACGGGGAAAATGACAGAAGTTTATTGGAAGAGGCGGCTGTCAAAATTTTGGCAATCGTCAGCTCCCGGCAAATACAATTGAAGCGGAGAGAAAGACGGATTGCAGAAGAGGATATTCCTCGTCCCTCCCCTCTGTGGAAAGACAGACGGAGGAATGATGAGCTGTCATTTGGTGTGCGGTGCTTGCAATATTTGGGTTGCAAGCTTTTTGCTATTGTATCATCTCGGAGTTTTCACGGACTGGAATATTTACGTTTTCCAATTCTTCTCACATATTCTGTTTCAGGCTTGAGGTCATCGGTATTCAGAGGACCGTGCTGATGATTTAGCATTTTGCACATAACTTTTGACTTGTTGACGTAGGACTTTGAAGAATTTGCGCATTTTTTCATCATCTGTCCTCCTCATTATATTCAAGTGCGGAAGAGGAGGTGGTGCTGGCCCGTCACTTGCGGAACCGAGTTTAATACCGTCACGAGAAGATGGAGTGATGTCTGACAGTGTATACGCTTGAAGCGCTAAAGAGGAAAACCCGAAGATGATTTGTTTCGTGGGAGATCGAGAGTACACGTGATGGTTATTGAGCGATGAAAAGATGGATAGCTCCGGAGAAAGTGAAGAGTAGGATGGATGAGGGGTGGATGGATGAGTAGTTGCTTAATATGAGAAAATTCTCTCACTCAACTTCTCTTTCATTCATTGCCAGGATGAAAAGTGGGAATTTGAGAGAGGCGTAATGGGGAAGCCTATTAGGTGAAGCATTTACTTATATTTATGTATATATAGCTATTTTGGTGAGGGGTGGTGAAATTTCGGCTCCTGAAAAATATGTCTGTCCTCTCGAAGTATAATAAACTTGTTGGCGGAACGTATTTGGAAGACACAGGCCGGAATTTGAGGAAGGGACAGCTAAGAAGAGATAGGAAGGGGGGAGTAGGAAAACAGAGGGGGAATATTTCTAAGGACTCGTGAGAAATTTGAGCATTTGTCTAAGAGAAGAATAACAGGTTTTATAGTGACTTTATGAAGAAAATGCAATAGAAGTGAGTAATAATAATAAAAGCTACACAACTGGGCTGCCAAATCCTGTAGACAGTTTAAGGAAGATCTGGTAGTAGAGAAAAAGTTAGGAAAGGCTTGAGCTGGAACTAGGACACTTTACAAATCAGTATGATAGGTAAGGAAACAAAGGGTGGAGAAGAATACCAAGGAAGATCTTATTCTCTGATATAAGAATAAAGTGAAACAAAATGTTTTCTCCCTCAAAGTTTACTTTCTCCTGTTGACTTTCTCCTTTGGAGATCTAAGGAAGAGATGGGAGGATTTAACATTGTGTTTTTTCCTAAGGCTTTCGCTGGTGAAAGCAGGGGAGCTTTCTGCTCAGTGTGGTGAAAGGGTGGATAAGGGGAATGAGGGCTAGAAGATACAATTGAAACAGAGCGTTACATACACGCAGTACACACTGGGTGATGAATTGGGTGAGGTCAATCCTCTGTCATGTTTTAGTTTCCCCGCTTTTCTCCTCCGTCATAGGATGATAGGAAGGAATGTGAATATTTATATTTAGGATAGCAGGGTGTAACTGTAGATTATGTTGATGGTATGGGGCGGAAGGTATGCCATGCCGGCTGGTGTGGATTTATTTTCTCTTTACCTATCTTTCACTCATGCTATTTATCTCCTGATTTTTCCACACCCATCCTTCTCCGCCCCTCCTCTCTTGCAATGTTCAGGAGGGTATTGAATCTGTAGAAGGATTTACGCCCTAGGGAACTTATTTTCTGTAAGATAAGGCGGCTTCTTCTTACGCCATCGGCTCGAGAGTCGAGACCTGGGCTCACCTAGGATCTGTTGTCTGACGACGGGGATGAAGTCGAAAGGAATTGGTTACTTTCTCCACGCGCCCGTCTGTTTCTTTCTATGTAAATCCAGTTTCTTCTTCGCACTTCCTCAGAGAGTCAATGGACTTGTCAAGGTTTTTGGATTTATTTGCGTCATGAAGGATTGGTATCCTGGTTTCTGGATTCTATAATATTATCATTCCCATAAGGTACTGGACAGTGATTCATGCACATCTGCGGAAGGAGAAAGTCATGGCGAAATCAAAATTCAGTGAATGGTCAACCTCCATGGGCAATCAGGCCGAAATAAGCTTCGCGGACTTGTTTTCATGGCTTTGTGTCCTTGGAAAGTTTGATTTTTTTCGTTTCTTTAGGATTCTCTTGCGACCATGAAAAGTTCGAACATCTCTTGAGATTTTATTTTCTTCTCTCTCAGTCCACTGGCTTCCCTCAGCTCCTCTAGTCTGTAGGGTCTCTTGGGTCATACGTAGCGTCCGGAAAATATCATCTGACAATATAACAAGCTACTAAAGTTTGACAGTATTGCAAATATTTCTCGGAAATCCATAATCTGTCCATACATTGCCATGAAGGAGAAGGAAACGCGAGAAATAAAATGATTGCAATCCTGAAATGCGAGGACTCTTGTTAAATAACTTTTATTTTCCTCGGACTCAAATTTCGTACGTGTAATAGGAATAGGAGAGAGAGGTGGATAAGTTCTCGGGCTGTTTTCTATCATATGGTTCTGGTTCAATCACAAAGTCAATCTCAAAGTAATAGAAGAAAGGACTACAACACTATTTGCATAATCAGGGATTACTTAGACTGAGTTCTCTTTTTTGGTAATCATTAGGATTTGAGTACCAATTCAGGTACACTTCCCTTTTGCGCATTTGTAGTCGGGATACAAGCATGGTGTAAACGGAATAAAGCTAAACTGGAAAAATTTCAGCTTTAGCAGCGCTTTCTTCCAAGGAGTTTCGTTGACGACACAAGCACCAGCTAAGCTATCCCGGTGGTTATTACCCCTTCTTTAAAGTATGCTATTTGGGAGCAATTAGCTCATGAGTGAAAATTTTCTCCCGCTGATTAGCTTCTGGCAAATTTCCAGGGCTAAAGGTATAAGTTAGCAGCGTTATAAGGCTACATTATATAGACATTTTTAGGAGCATAGTGAACGGATGTAGAGGAAGAGGAGATGAGAACAGATCTGCTCTTATGTGTAAACTTGCATAATCTTAGAATTTGTGGAGATGATGACAACAAAGTAATTCTTGTGGACAGAGAATTCTGGTTTGGATTGAGCTGACGAGCAAGCAGATAAAAATTTTGCGTTTCGTTTAAGGAGGAGAGAATAGAATGCAAATAAGAAGGATAAAGGTCGTGAAGAGATGCATGGATCCTGACTGACTGAGAGGATTCACGTACACTCCTGAGGAATGAAAAGCGTCGGAATTTTTGACAATCCTAGCAGAAAGAAGGATGGAGAAAAAAGTGTGGGAAGTTGGAGCGGAGAAGACATGCATAGCATAAAAAGAGAGAAAAAATCTCTGCGAGTTCTTTAGAGTCATGAACAGCTTTGGCTATTGATTGATTTAGCCATGCATGAGGAAAGAAGAAGAGGATGGGGGAGGAATGGGAGTGTGAAGAAAAAGAAAAGCCAGGAATGGGACTGAGGGACAAGGAAAAGGAGTTTAGCTGAGTGACCAGAAGGTGTGAAAGCAGGGGATTTGGCTGGTAGAAAGCCATGTTTTTTCAAGTACTTGTTGAAGTAGAAGTGAGGGAAGGAAAGGGTGGTGGATTCGAAGGAATACGCAACAAACTTTCAGTTCTATTCAGTTGGAAAGAAAGAGCCAAAAGAGGGATACTGTGGGGCGACTTAAGGACTGACAAAAGGCAGGCAGAGTTGTACTCAAGACTGTTTCCTTCCTAGGAGCCTGCGAAACTGTGCAGATAAAAGAATAAGAGAGAAAGATGAAAGCTTCGCGGAAAATAAGAGAATCCAGTAGAGTTTCGAGATCATGAAAATGGGAATAGCGTGTAGAAGAAATACTTTGAGTAGAAAAGAGACATTTCCCCCATTTGTTCCTGTACCATAACCATACTCACAGAATACAATCTTCCCTTTCCTGTATTTTATTATCAATCTACATGAGTGAATCAAGATGGAAATCCCTTTCTTCTCCAACAATGAGATATGTATTGGCTGACGGACTATCCAAGCGTCTACACTGTTACAACGCATGTATGAATATCCAAATAGAAATGGAGAATCTTTCAGCATTTGGTACGAAATAATGTAGGAAAGGGAGTAACGGAAAGCGAGCGAGACACCAAAGACAGACAGGAAGGAGCAGCAAAATACATTCAAACTTAACGGAAACCCGTACCGGGTATTTCGCGGGTACCGGTTTTAAGCTCAAGACTAGTACGTAGAAAATATGATCGTGAGTGTTATAACAACTTCGAGTTCGAGTAGTTGAAAGTAAGAATTTTGAATGGATTTTATTAGTTAAACAAGAAGTATGATTCTAAAGCATAGATTTGATTAAATGCGCAAGTTTGATACACAAAATTTTGAGGAGAAAATATGAAACAAACATAATATAGTTTTCCTGCAACTGTTCAGGCATTCTGAGGGAGCTGTGACACAAGTTAGTTGTATACAAGTGTAATTAAACTGAAAAGACGCCAGTGTATCGCTGAAGTCAGTCTTAATCCTCTGAAAGCAATTAAAGCGCATGGAATGGAGTGGGAATGCAGTCATGGAGAAATTTGAATGGTTATATAGTGTGGGCACTGTTACGTATGGGTATGGGTTGCCTGATTAAATGGGACTTTATACTTGAAGCGCTGGGACGACTGTTAGAATTCTTTTTCGGACTTAGCAGAGAAAGCTGTTAATAAATTGCCGAGAGATTAATAGGGCAACGTCTGGTTTCTTTGCATTTGTTCTTTTTCCCGGTGTACTAAGTGGCGAAGCCAATTCTTTGGTCGACCGAGTGGCGTCTTATTGTCTTTTCTGTCCCCTTCCTCTTCAGCCACGATTACAGACCAATGCTAGATGGGTCCGTTTACATGAGGCGTGTGGCTAAACGTAGCCGATTTGTCAAGTAAAAGTTAATCAAATACACCATGAGGTTTCGTGGCTCGGTTAGTAAAGCGTCAGAAGCAAACTAAGGAAGAAAGCGCAGTTTGGCATCAATTCAGAGCAGCATTTTAAGTTTTGTTCATCACGTTTACTGTAGATTTTAGCGATTAATGACCTTTGTTTAAAATAAAAACTAATTTATTTTATCAGCAGAGACGTATCAGAGTTGTACTGAAAGTAGTGCTTTGGGTCAACACCGCGTATTTCAACTTCGCCACTTCAGTATAGCGGTGGGACACGTTTTTTATTGCGAAGGCCAGAAATGCTAGGGAAGCACGTGAAGTTAGCTGGAAAAAGGGACATGGAGGAGAATTATTTAGTGAGCTGGTCGGGACACGAGCTTTAGGAGGACAAGATTGATGAATTCAGGAATATACGCAGACTGGTTCGTACTGGTGGGTAATGGGGGCAGAGTGAAATCTTTTGCAAAGCGGCTTAAATCCTAGAACAAAAGCATTTCCGTGGCCACAGTCACAGTCTGTTGCGTCTTTATCCTAGATATTACGGCATGGAATTGAGTTCATTTCATTGCAATATCATCAATTTACTGGCTAGCACCTCTCCGAAAAGCTTCCTTTTATTGTTGGTGAATTGAAGTTTGCAATAGCGATTTGACAGACACATAATGTAAGCACACACCGGTTAGGTTTTATGGCATACAAAAAGTTAGAAATTCCTTGACTTTCACTTGCAAGTTTCTCCACGTTGGATGAGAGGAGGGAGGAACGGAAAAATTAGTGGGCACGCTTTAGTGGTATAAGCAGGAACTTGAAGGGAGAGTTTATCTTCATGATATGCTTTGCGTGAGAATAAAGTTTAATTGTAATAAAGAACTACTTAACTTGGAGAATGGGAACATTAGTTGAGGTGTGGAGTGTTGTAAAACATTACCGCAAGACTGGAGCACCATTATGAGCTTTGAGGCGCTGTTTCGTACAATAAAAAACTTGCTCTACTTTCTTCTACCGGAAAATAGCGCCCGTCTCAAGCAAAGAGGGTGTGGGAAAGCTTTCATCCTCAACTACAATAGTTTAAGAGGATTCCGGGATTTAACTATCAGTGTGAAAACGCGTTGTGGACTCTGCGGTCTTCGGGTTTTGTATCAATCCCTTCTAGTTTATTTCTCTTCTTTCCCACATTAATTTCAGCTTGGATTCTTTTCTTCCCGTTTCTTGGAATTAATCTCAACTCTCATTGTTCCGTCTATTCGTCTGCACAGTCACGCCTGTCAGTCAATCCCACCTGTGTAGGAAAATATTCAATCCTACCCAATCTCTCTTATATTCAACGAATTTCTCGGTATCAAGCTTAACAAACCATACTTTCCTAGGAGATTATTTTAGAGAAAGGGGGCATTAGAACCACTTAATCTAATACACGCTACCAGTTATCGGTTTCTCATATGCTATTCCAGAATTTAACCTATAAGACAGGGCGTAGGAGGTTTCATAACTTAATTCTTCCTCCAGGTGGCTTAACTTTATTCAAGTTTGTGATATAATAGCTGTGGGCTGTGGAAAAACTTCTAATAGCTTTAGATTTACGAATCCCTCGTTGCTCTGGAGAAAGCAATTTTCTTCCGCAAAACTAGCTTCGGTTGTAATTATTTCCAGGTTCTCAACGTTAAGTTACTGCGAAGAATATCGAAGGAAAGTATCAAACACCTTCATTCGAAAACATCTAAAACCTGTAAAGATGGGATAGGGTGGACCAGTTTTAATTCCAAGTAGTAATTGGTTTCCATAGTGACAACTGAGTACACATAGTTCAAAGTGCTCCCTGCGGATATTTAAGAGTCTACACCTTTTGATATGACGGTTGCACATCTGGAAAGTTTTTGCGAAATTACAGCAGGGATAGCGGAAAATGTGTCTTAATACTGAATTGATTACCTTCTTCATGCATGATTATATCATGCCTTTGTTGTGGATGACGGGTAATTATCTGAAGATTATATTGATAAAAGCTACAGCACAGTTTTTGAACCACGATTGAACTTGACATACTAAACTTGCATTATCCTTCTGATAACTGATGCAATCCATGATTACTTATCACAGATTTTCAGAGATTTTCCAACGTTTGCAGTCGTTCTTTTTCAGAAAATCGGTTACGTTAAAGCTATCCAAACCTCTCTCGGTTCCTTTGCATAATGCAGTACTTGAAAATCAGCATACATTGTGAGATTTGGAGGCGTGTGTGGATAAATCTTGAATGTGTGGCGCATCCCATAATTTTGAAATGGCGTGTAAAAAAATCCCTTCTTGTTAGCACACGCGAGTGTTAATATCCTTAAAAGGACTTGTTGATGAGGTATTGACTGCATGAAATATGTTACAACAATAAGTAGTTCTTTCTCATGCATGAATCATTTGATCTACAATCCAAAACCTACCCCATATACCATTAGTTATCGGAATGACAGCTCATCTCCCATATCAGATGCGGATTCAAGAATCCTAGTTCTCATCTTGTCATACATTCAACTTTTTTCTTTGAGCTGCCAACTTTTGTTTAGTGAATCCCTGCTTATGCGCAAGATGCAAGCTCCTGCCACGAGTTCCATCCGTAGTTATTGCCATACTGATGTTTTGCAACATAAAACATTTGAATATGCTCTCGTGCCGGATCCTGCAAAGAAAGAGAAATCGGGAACGATACAAAAGCAAAGCTTTAAAATTGTATCTCAAAGCAGTGACGTTGTCGACGTTGTGCTGTAAACAGGTGTAAAATGTCTCAAGACTAGGCTGAAGAGTATCGGCTGTAGGGCATTGGGGTCATTTGAGTTAAATTCGCGAAAACCCTGTAATTTGCAATTCGCAATGTGGTGAAGCGGAATTTTGTTGTCTTAGACTCTGCCGTACTTGTTCGTATGTGTTAATGTTGATTTAGGTCATGTAAGTTTTACTCCCACTTTAAAATACCATGTATTTATCGCTTGCTTTGTAACTGTCTGTGATCCCCGGTAAAGCTTCTGACCTAGGCCACGCCAGGAGGGAGTTGGTGTAATTTTACAGCGATAGTTCCTGACGTTGGTATAAACAAAAGAAAATATATAGGGGTTGTCAAGAACCTTACAGCGAATGTCCACGATGCTGTACTGCATAATAGCACGTTTATAACATAATTGTTACGTAAGGATAATTGTACTTAAGGAGGAAGCGTATGATGGAGTAAACGAGAGAAGCGTAAGAGGAAACGAGCTGGTTAAACAGATGCAATTGAATTTGAATCGAAATAGACGTTGAAATAGTTCCATGACTAAGATCTCTCTTTATAGTTGGTTTGTTAGGTAGGATTTTCATCGTGGAAGAGAATGTGTGTGCATATGCTTCATTCGTGTATTCTTGTGGAGAAAGCTTTGTGCTGCTGATTAAATTATTCGGTCAAGCGGGAATTATACTAGATGGTCGTTAGACACTAAGGCAAAAGCTTTGTCATGAAGATATAAATATATGCTGCTATGGGAAGAATTAAAAGGTGAATATATGGAGGAGCTGTGGAGAGGAGTAAATTACAGAATCAAAAGGACTGGAAGTGGTGGGAGAAGGAGGACGGAGCACTTTTGCTTCCGTCTTTTGATTTTCTGGAAGAGAAAGTGGGAAAGTGGGAAAGCTTGGCGGGGTCGGGATTCGTAGACTTTTCACTGGGCGCTAAGAATTCATTGTGACCTAGGTTAATGGATTCTGCATTGGATATGTGTACGGTTGGATAGACCGGGAGTGGAAGAACAGATATCTTGTATAAAGGATTGGAGAAATTTAGAGAGAGGGAAAGAAATGGTGGTGGCGGAAATTGATGTGCATGATAATTTGAAAGTAATGCGGTAGTATGATAGAGTAAAGTGGTGGCATTGTTTCTGTTTGTCCTCCCCGAAATAATGAATATGTGGTGTGCAGGGAGTGAAAGTTAGGCTGGAGCCAAGGGAGAAAGGACGAGAAGCATGGAAGGATCAAGTGTCCTGGAGGATTTTGGGAAGAAGAAGAAGAGGCAGGAAGCGGAAGGAGGAGAAAGGAGGGTATGATAAGAACATGATAAGGTTGGCTTGTGTGAGTAAGTGATTTTGTGTCCTCCGCAACAATTACTTCTGCCTTCCTGTGTATATTCCTTTAAGGAAACCACAAACCACAATCCCAGTCATCAGTTGACTCTAAAAGTTAACCGTCTGTGTGTGATACACTTCCGACACTTTCCCAACTTTGTTCTCTTCTTGAATTGGTGATATAACTTAATGTCCCACTTTTCTCTCTTCTTATGCATCTCTAGCCACACCCCACTTCCATCCTCATCTTCCCCACCATCTTAGCCATGAAGATGGATTCTTTCTGAGAAAGCACCAAAACCGTCACCTATTTCCTTCATGGCTAATGTATTCCGCAATCGGAAAACCTCTCAAGTTTCCCCTACCCTCAATACTCTTCTATTGAGTCCATTGTTAAGTACTAATGTACTGAGGCAGAGCGGATTCTCTGAATCAAATTAAGCTCCGCACCATTCAAGCTTCTGGTTTCGCCGTGTGTCAGAGTATATCTTCCTCGCCTCCTATCCGTTGACACTTTGACAGGAATTCTTGGAAAATCTACACTGAG
Organism: Sminthurides aquaticus; assembly: GCA_906901655.1. NCBI lineage: Eukaryota > Metazoa > Arthropoda > Collembola > Symphypleona > Sminthurididae > Sminthurides > Sminthurides aquaticus. The sequence goes on from CAJQTT010000001.1 coordinate 6,019,124, forward strand.
TCACTGATTTGAGTGCGAAAGTAGGGAAATTACTGTAGTTTTTAAAAAGAACTCTTTTGTCTCAAGATAATCGAGAAGAATTTCCTGCAATTTAGTTTCAGTCTGCCTCATCCATCACCTACGGAGCTCTTCTTCTGACTCTGACTTTATTGTCCATGACTCAACACTTAAAACCAATACTCCTGTGGGTATAATGTCACCGGTTTCTGAACAAATTTTACAACTTCACAAGGGATCTGCGATTCATAGAAGGTGAAAGCTATATATTACTGAGAGTTTCAGACTGAAAACTTTTAGTCCTTGTTCCTAATATTGTTCTTGGAAGACATGGTTTTCATGATGTACCTGTCAAACTCAGGAAAAAGTATCCCAGTTCCAGGTACATATATAACCTCTAGTATCGTACTTTCTGAGTTATGATCTGATTAATTAATATTCAATCCAAGCTTCTTTGAAGTTTCGCTAGGAGAAGGAGCAGTAATGTCACAAATTTTGCGACGTAGTATACAGAACTCTGCCATCATCAACACTCTTCAACTAATGCTCTAGCAAAACCAGAATATAGGTTACTAGATTAGGGCGTATCTACATTCTACATGTAAGATCACTTTCTGTACTTGTTGCAGCCCAGCCCTATAGCTTCTCATCTTTCCCTCCGTATCATATTTCAACGTCAGACCTACTGCATATCTTCCTCATCTTCCCTTTGAGTGATGATAGAAAATCGAAAAAGTTAACACTGTAGAAATTAAAATTTTAGAGTGAAATGTTTACAACAGCTTTCTCCCAAGGGAAAGCTTTCGGACTGACGTGTGAAGGGCGGATTAAAAAAAGAATGTTGGCGTAAATAAAAAATAGATGAGGAAACTTATTGATGGAGAGAGAAGAGCCAGGAAGGAGAGGATTCTCGAGACTCAAAGGAATTCAATTAGATGACAAGGACAACCGCTGTGGGAGAAAGGAGGGACAGAGAGAAAGTCTGAGGAGTGTGACTCATAAATTAAACTTTGGATTTACATTTAATTCCCAAGCTGGGCGGGGAGTATAGTCTTGGGAGAGTGAAAGCAGTGAAAGCAGTGAAAGGCGCAACGTCAGTCCAGTAGGACTCGTTATTCTGTCTTCGTCTCATCTTCTCCGACAAATATTACCTTGAGGTTTCTGGTATTTATTTCCCGGAATAATTTCAGTAGGCTCACAGCAGAAGGGACAAGAAGAAGAAGAGATTTGTTATGGATGTATTCGTCTGAATTATATCTCTCTTTTTTTCAAGGTTAAACCCCTCATTTTGATTATAATTGCATGCGTACTAGTAAAACAAATTCAAAGGATCACGACAGTCCCATGAGGGGGTTTTATGCATACAATGCAAAAACTTCACCAACGTATGTCACATGTCCACCCAAATTTGATCTTCAAAATTTTAGAGACTTTCAAATGATTGAAATAAAAGATGAAGGATGTGGGCGGATGGTGGGATCGCTGGAATTGCTAGAAATGGAAGTTGGGACGAAAAATAATGATAACCGATGCAGAGATATTGTATACTTATGAGGCAATGGAACTTTCGTGGGAGTTAGTGCAGAGAAAAACTTTCACCCTGCTACCTACTATACTATGTCATCCTGCATATTATATTAGCCTGTCTCTTCTTTCACCAAGTATACAGAATATAACGCGCCTTCCAAGAACTTGTAATTTTAAACCTCGGGAAATTCATGTAAACATGATACAATCTTATGCATCAACCTAGTCCCTTGAGAGCATATTTATGTGTGCATTATCCAACCAACTTGTGGAATTCTAGTCTTTTGAATTTTTCACAGTAACGAGAGATGCATGAAGACGCTATACACCCACAAGTAACCTTGAAATCGCAGAGATTTGTAAGCATCATGCTGTAACTATATCGAATTTGAATCCAAAATAGATTGGTTCTTACAATTCCCAGATTTTCCAGCCCGGCTACCATGAAAAAAATAATTATAAGATTTGCTTTCACTTATGTAGTTTTGTAGAGGAAGGCTAATGAGTGTGCATGTGTTGAAGTACGTGGTCTGCTTTTGCAGGTAATCGTAATTTCATGGTTCAACGCTTGACTTTCACCTTTAGATAATTAACATAGTTCAACAGACTCCTTTTAAATTTTCACATTTAATATACATACGATTTGGAAAACAATTAGCATATATACTCGAAGGGAATTTTGCTTGAATTGACTTTCTCCATGTTCTACACATTTCATTACGTCGCGACTGTTTACATGCTAACATTGCAGTGGATTAATTTGGTAAATTCATTTGCCAGATACAGAAAATAAACATTAAATAATACCTTATCCTCGTCACTAACAGCATCAGTGCCTGTCCTAAATCTACAACATAATAAATTGACTAATTGTTCAGGGAAACCTGAGGGTATAAGTCTCTATTTCCTGGACAATTAAATGTTAGCAAATAGTTGCGGCCAAGCTATCCCCACGTAAACTCACTCCTCTTACACTAGCAAAATATTGACAATGTTGTCCACCACAATTTTAACTACAGTTAAGACTAAAAGTTTATCCACGTAATAAAGACTTCCTATTTCCACGCTGAAAGGTTTCAAAGCGCGACAGGATCTTCCATGTTGACGAGATCGTACATGAGCCATGGATTTCCAGTACAGGAGGAGTTCGTGTGATTTGAGATGGAGGTCTGCAGTGATGCTGAGAACTGTGAGTAGAACGCCTGTGCAAATGAGACCGCAAGGCGCTACAAGCGCAACGAATCCTCCAATCCTGATAACGCAATATGCCCCCATGATTCCCAGCACAATGGTTATTGTTTGCGTGAGTCCGAGGGAGAAGGAGAAAATGCTGGAAGCATCCCCGAGTACCATTTCCATTATTCTGTACATTTTTATTTCCTTGCTTACATCGTCAGGCTGATATGCAGGAGGTTTTGAGCTAGAAATGTGTCAAATGACAATGTCATTAGTATTAACTGGTGGTGTACGGTGCCTATGGGCGCCGTTTGGAATCCGTCTTACCGCATTATGCTTAGCGACGCGTTTCCAAGAACAACGACTTTGTAGAACATGATTGTGAATAGAGAGCAGAGTGGGATGATATTAAACATGATATAGGAATGAAATACTGCCGTCACGATTAGCAGCAGCGTTTCAACCATCTGTCCGTAGTCATCCCCGCAAGCCAAAATCGCAAGAAACTGTAGTGCTGGGTAGATAGAAATGACGGAACGGCGGTAGAGGACTCCACCAGCGCCGAACATGAAACCGTTGAAGGGGAACTCCTTGAGGAAAAGGTTGCATATGATTTCGGATGCTTTGATAGATAGCGGTGAGGATTTTACCTCTTTGCAATACAGTTCTATAAACAGATCAACGTGTGAGTTAAATTAAACTATTGCGCGATGAAACTAGGTACGTGACGCTGTTAATTTCGGATTATTGCTTAATTGCTTTACCTTCGAACATCCTGAATGCTTTGACGATGCGTCCGTAGATTGTGGGCAAATAGTGTCTACCTTTGATTACCGGAACCAGAGTCATGGGAATGAAGTTGTAGTATGCAAGGAGCAGGATAGACAAAACGTAGTTTTTGAGGTGAAACCCGTCTTGGGAGATGAGGTAGGCGAAGCGGGCGTTTATGTAGAGATAGTAGGAAGCCAATGTAACCACGTTGCATTTCCAGATGAAGTAGGCATTACCAGAGTCGTTTCTTTCCAACTCCCGCTGAGCTTCGTTCCAGTGAAAGGGATGTGCCTTTACAATTTCTCCTTGTTGAGTACATTTTGCGATAATAGTTATCAGCTTTTCGGTTATTAAAACCCCCATTTTGCGATGCGAGAAGCTGTAGCAATAAAATAACAAAACAAAGCAGAAGTGAATTTTTTTTTAATTCGTTTTTGTTGGTGGCCAGGCCGAACTTATTCAAAGTGTGCGGCAACAGGCTTCGTGGTGTTAACACTCAAAACGTATGAAAAAATGAAATAAACGGGAGTGCTTGGTTTGCTGGAACCAACTTTGTAAATATAATCGAAAAAGAGCACAATATGCGAAATTGAAATGGATGGATCGGACTGAACAGAACTGAAAACCGGTGCAGTGAAAGCTTCGCACACCAAACTCAAACTGGGGTGAAACTGTTGGTGCGGGCATGTTCACCGTTGGACAGGATTTAGAAAACATAGTCAAATGTAAGGAACATTTGTAGCCCCAGTAATTAAGTTTAGATGTTTTAGGTTGTATCACACAATTCCGGCGCGGTACATGGGATATTCAAACATCCGTAACAAAAGTGCCACCAGCCGTATTGAAAAACCGGCTCTAAATTTTAAATGAAGCTCTACATTTTACTGTGTACACGAAGGTTTCCGTTCAGGCGAAGTTCTGCCAGTCTTTTCTAAGGGACATCAGTCAGTAAAGGCTTTATCAATTTAAATATTGATACTTGTTGCCCACTCCATAGTTTTATTACAGTCATTTCCGCTAAATTCCTATGTTGGATTTAGCACTTTAACTACGGTATTAGTAACTATGTACTTTTAACTCCCGGTTACACTTATTTTTATAGCTTTAAACTAGCAATAACGTAGAAGCGTTTCCCGATGTAATTTCTGCAAATAACAGTGTCTCAATATGTGGGTTCATCCTTGTACCGTCGTGCAACGTGAAACGATAATCTGAAATTAGTTGCAGTTCCACAACAAAATGGTGTTATCGAATTTTGTTCAAAAATCATGTGTTTCACCGCTCCTGCGCACGTAGTTCGTGTCTTTTGTGTCGCTGTTAACAATGAATTAGACCTGATTGCGCACTTAATAGCTTTACTAAGCTCTCTTCCGATACAATTGCCGTCTCTGTTCAACACTCCGGTGCACAAGTTGGGAACGATGGTACGAATTAGAAAGAGCTGGAGCGAAGAACAGACGTTTGCGATGGTATGCATCGTGTGGTCAGAATTCTATCATATATTGACACAGGCGTGGATTTATGAGAACAAATAGCTGACGTGGAGATGCAAAACCGATGAACCGACGAGTACCTACCTGGCTACACATTCGGTTATACTTAAATTCAAAATTAAGGCAGTTCAATGTATTTATCGATCCATACGTACATTCCAAAATGTGAGGCAGATTTTTTGAATACAGTGTGGGCGTCCCAATAAAAATGCAGGAGACATGGGCATTGAGTGGGGAAAACGAGGCGATTAGTCTTTTATTTTCCATTCCACGCCTCCACTGTAGTCGTCGTAAGGAAAAGATTACCATTTTTAAAAGGGTTTTAGTACTGTTAAAGAAAATGAGATGGAAATGGGAGCGCGAAATCCAAGTGTAAGTTTACACCCAAGGATATGTTGCCTTGCCCTGTACTAAACTAAAAATTGTAGAGGAAGCTGCCTCTCTTATAAAAATACACGCTCAAACTTATTGTGGAAGGTAGTGGTTTAGATATGTAAGTTTTTGGGGATTTGGAAAAGCTTAGCAAAGAATAAGCTAGAAAAGTTTTTAACTACTTTCTCCAAACTCCATAAACAATAATGAGCGGAGGGGAATTGCGGAACAAGTAGGAAGCGGACGTTCGGATTTAAAGTTTTGCTAAAGGAGATTCAAAGCAGGAAGAGATGCTACAACTACGGTACAATTAAATGTTTTAAACGCACTGAGTTTTCCTCCCCGTCCTTTAAGATCTGCTTAGAAAAAGTAAGGCAAGTGTTAAGTTGAATTTCGGGAGGAAGCGGTGTGAGAAGATTCGGAAAGAAAGTTTGTGTAAATTATATGGATTTCTCTATTTCACATTCCCTCATTATCATTTTGAATGAAGGAGGGAGAATAATCCCATTTCCTTAAACTACTTTAAGCTGTAAAGAAGAAAAGGGTGACGCAAAGCCGTTTGCATCCTTTGGAAGTAAACACTGTGTTTCTATCGTTAAAATCTCATCGTGGAGAAAGCTACAAAGGAAGGATCCGATTTGCTTTCTTCTGCTTTAAGGAGCAAGCGTAGGCTTTCTTCTCATTACTCTCTCCATTTCTCGCTGCTATTAATGAGTAGAAGCTTTATTAGCTCGACTGCTACCATTTCCTTTGTTTAATTGTTCCCTGAAGCGGATTTCCTTTTTGCGTATGAGCAGAATTATTTTCTTGTGCTTGGATATGGAAGATATTGGTTGGAAACGACATTCGTCACGTGTGTGTACGTACGCAGAAATAGAGATGACAGGTGCTACGCATCATTCCCTAATGATAACTTTTAAGACGATTAGGATTGACGACAGCTATTTATATTTATAGAGAAATGTGAGTTCCATCAATGGAGTTTGTCTGGGATTTGAATGAGAAATGACGACATTATACCCCTTTAATACCAACTTTGTTTTTTTGCTCATTGTAACAGAGTATTAGTACTAAAGCCTACGAATGTATAGTTTCCGTTCATGCAAATGGCGTAATCTTTTTGAATAAAATAATGTCTGGCTATGATTTAGCTTCCAAGAACTTCATTGACAGTGGGTTTCAAAATTTCTAGAAAGCTGCGATGCGACGCAGTTTGTTAGATGATAATATGTTTTTTCATCGGAATCAAACAGTATTTAGTTTTTCAAGGTTCAAACATTTATGTTACTTTTGGTAGAAAAGCTATAGGATGAACCTTGAGGCAGATTATACTGCCATACCGCATCAAACTTTAATTCCTGAGGCAAGGGGTTTGGTTGATATGAATCCATGCTCCGTGAATTTGATCTATTACTTACTATACATGATTATGGCAGATTTAATGCTCCACTGCTGTCTTTTCGCAACAGACTACTATAGACTAGCGAATCCGACTAGGTTAAATCAGTTTTATCCGAAATCCTGCTTCCCCGAATTTTGCGTCTTGACTCTCTGGCGTTCAAGGCGTCCTCAACAGCTTTTGCTCTTGGATTATAACGTAACGTGAACCTATTCATAAACTACTTTACCGCCCCGGGAACAATCCTTCGCAGGTTTGTATATCTGAGATTCTGATAAGAGTATTGTTACTACGAGCACCACAATAAAACAATATTTTTCATAAACCGTTGGAAATGTAGTTTAAAGAAATTAGTTGCAATCTAAAATGTATTCCTGTTGTATTTGTATTTGTGCATATGTCTTTTAAAATCATTCACTCTCCACCGGATAAAATTTTATGGAAAACATATATTATATATATTGCGTAAATCCACTATCTGAACATTCCCTTGAACGGTTGATCAATGTGGTAACTTGAGTTGAATCTACTACCATAAGTTCCTTGACCGTGATTATCTTCTTTGTTTCCTGTTCTTTTTTACTACAGGGTGGGAAAATAATGATTTCTCGGATAAGAATAAATGATTTGTCATTGGAAGATTGCCTCTGTAGAGCTTAAAGCTGTTTACCCTTCCCTTCAAGGATTGCCTTAAAAGGATTAGTGGAGGTGTGATTGTGCGCTATTTCAATAGATTATCATGTGGAGATCAGTGTGGCCTGGGGTTTTGTACGCGCGAACGGAATACATATTTTCCTTGCTTGCTTGTACAGTACAGAGAATAACGTTGAGCAAAACCTACATTAAAATGTAAGCAAAGAAATAGATCAAATCAAGGGAGGCATGAAAATAGCATATATGTGTACTTCTTTACGTGTGATGAAATTCCTCTAATTACAACAGCATACATCCCGTACTCTAAAAACCCGTAAGGGGGATTTGCTCATACATATATGCAGCAACAGTTCGTTTGCGAATTAATGCGAATTCCCAGTTTCAGGAGAGGATCGAGAGGTATGCATGGGAATATTTCTACAAGGCTTTGACTTAGTCAAAGGGAGCATTTAATAAGAGGTTATAAAAGCATTGAATTTATTCTGGATGAGGACCTCAGCCGCAGGTAGATTACCGCTTTACATAGTTAACAGGGAAAAGGTAATTGTGAGAAGACAATTAAAAAACAATAGGACAGTTTGGAAGCTCTTTTAAGGACTGATTGGATCCTGATGAGTTGAAATGCGGTGGGAGAAACGACATTCGAAAGTCATCCGTTTTGTACTGACCCACTCGTATATACACGAATCCTTTTGATGAGGATGAGGAGATGAGTTTGACTAATTAAAGGAATCGATGAAAGGTGACTAGAAGGTTCTGTAATTTGCATGTCCGTGCGTAATGATGACTTATTGACATGGGATTGAAAAGAATGTATTCTCCGGATGTGTTTGACCAAAGAAGAAAAGGGAAAACCCATGTCTTTTTCATTGTTACACGGATTGAAGTGGTGTACTTTGTTTGTTTGAAATGGGGAGTGCATTGTTAATTGTGATGCAAGGAAAGTAGAGAGAAGATTTATCCTAATCATCAACATAGGACGTTCATATATTTTTTAGGCTCCATAAGGCGTCCAAGGAAACAATTACAATAAGGAATCTGTCTGTCTGTCCAACGTCCTTCCAACAAGTGGAAGGAGATGAGGTGTTTAAAATACAAATGTTACGTGTAAATGATTCTGATAAGGTGGTGGTCCTGGTGGGGGACTGAGATGTGGGAATGTATAAGACAAGACAGAGAACTGATGTTATCTTGAAATATTTACAATTCCGATATTCACTATGCAAGCAGAAAAAGTACGGAGGAGAGTGTAAGCAATGTTTTAGGAGGAAGTAAATACGGGAAGGTGTAGTATGCCGTTTCTCTTGAATGTTCATCAGAGTACGCTGGAAAGGAATGATAATTTGGAGAATTATACAGCGTGAAGCGTAGTAACAATTGAATTTGGATGCTAATGGAATTACTAAGAGGTGAATCAAGGAGTCTTAGCCTCTGTGAACTTGAAATTCCATTTACCCCCTTTCATCACGCTTACTTGCTCCCTACGTCTTCTTGAGCATTACCTTGGATTGCTTGCCTTCCTGTGTAAAGTTACACTGTTATGAACGTTTAATATTCTCAATACTAGCAACTGTGAGCTGCGTCTCTGGTATTGATTGATGTCTGGGAGAATTTTCAAAGAGAATATTTTGTAAGGTAAACTTGAAAGGATTTGGATTCCTATCCTACTACAATTCAACCCATTCTTCCTCAACATGCAGATGGGGGACAAACAATGACACGGTACTTGTCTTCTTGTCTCTCCCGTGGCTTTCTCCTTTATGTAGTTATTTCCTGGAGCAGAAAACTTTCACCACGCTCCCTGAGCACAAGCTTGCAAATAATCATCCGCACATAATGTTTACCTTCACAGTTTAATTTAAAAGCAAACATAATTTTCGCCCCATCTGTTTGATTTTACCCGTCAGACACGTGTCATGCATTTCGCTGTGGATAAATTCTCTGCGAAATTGCCAAAACGGGCATCATATTTTCATGTTTTGCAATTTGCGTTCCAATCCTTTGTCTCCCAAAGCTTGTGTAAATACAAGGCAAGGCAAACAAACTTCCGTGTAGGAACTCTCCAGGATTTTGAAGGTTCCAAGGCTGGAAAAGGGAGGAAATTGAAAGGAATACTTTAGGAAATCTGGCCTAGTTTAAAACTTGTTGAACATTGTTATGGCAACGAGATTGCTCTTATAAGTCTCTCTACGATTATTTCCAGGAAATAGTAGATGGATTTGTTCGCTAGGCTATTGAATTTCCAGAATTCACTTACAGGTAAGGCAACTTAGCATGTAGTTCAGATTCATATTTCATGCTTTGATATTTGTGCTATATTTAGGAAAATATTGCCTTGTCCTTGGCAACACCGAGCTTTTACTTGAGGCGTTGGCGTCGGATGGTGCATTTAAGCTCGGAAGCTTTTTTACAAAATATTTGCCGGAGTTAACTCAAGTTTGATAACCTTGAGCCAAAATCTGTTTTCAATTTCAATGCTGCAGGATTACACTAATAGCGGGAGCTGTAAGCTGAAAAAAATCGAAAGCAAAGTATAAACTTATACATAAAAGAAATGTTCGTACCGCTGTTTAAAATGGGAAGCAACGGTATTTTGTTATTTTTTATTTTCATGATCACTCAAAGTTGTCAAAGATTACTTGCTAACGCAGATTTACTCGTAAGAGCTACTGCGCGTTTTTAGAAAACTTGGAATCAGTTATTTCAGAGAACGCGCCTACCTGTTTGTTACCACTCGAAATCAAATTAGTTAGTTTGGCAAAAAATATTTTGAAATCCGGTATTTTACTGTAAACTAGCTCGGTTAGTAATGGAATTTCTTAGAAATGGTTGGGTAACTGGCTGATTGAGAATTCGCTGAGGTTCAAGTGCAAGGGAAGTTGCATGACTTTCACCCCGAGTAGAAAAATATTTTCAATGTATATAAAAAAACGTTTTGATAAGAGTTGCCTTCTAATTTTGTTTGTAGTCTATGTGTATTTACGTGCAGATGACCAGGGATAGTCTTAGTCTTGCTAGAGTTTGGCGTTTGCCAACGAGGGAAAGGAATTACTTGGTTGGGATAGGATTAGCTTCAAAGTTCAGACACAGAGTTTTGTCTAGGGCACATGTGAGCATTTGGAGAGATTATAGTAGATAAAGAGTAAAAAGTTTGAAAGTCGGAAAAGGTTGACCGAAACTTGTGTAACCTCTTATTGGAAGACAAAAGACAGATAAGCTTTTCCTCAACGGTAGAGAATGGAGCGAACTCAGTGAAATAGAATCAAGATAAATCTAGGGCAAGAAAGAACAAGTGGAAGAGAAATGGGGGATAAGTGAAAGAAGAGCTCCAGAAAGTTATAATCTTGCATATTTTCTCTGGAAGTGAAGTTAAGTTTCCACTATAGGTTCAAGCTGGATTTTGCACGAAAGCTTGAGCTTACTATAAGTTTACAGTGTTGACTGTATATTCCTGCACCTCGTATGAGGGTTACAATGGGTATTGCATGCGGGATTTGACGATAGGAATTCTGAAACTCTCAACGGAATTCCCTTTGGCACAGAGCCTGACAGAGTAAAGAAAAAATATTGGTCTGCTACACAGTAGCTTTCACGTCCCGCTCATTGTCTCCTTCTCTGATCAATAGAGTCTGGCGAACATTTAAAAAACAATTTAACGATATTATCTTGTTGCAGCCGCCCTAGCACAAGATCCGATTTGTTCTCTGGTCTTCGCTCTCCTACATTCCTCCAACAACTGGACAGGGAGCCGTGCTCTAGCATACACTAGTATTTTCTGTGGCTTCTGTAGTGTGGTCGTACTTTCTTTCTGGTGAAAGCAGAGACTACACTATTGGCTATTGGCATTACAAGGCCGGAGGGTTGGTTTCTTTATGTACAAAAGCCTTTTCATCACTCTTATATGCTATGGATACTGTGATGGAAAGGGATGAAGTTTCTGCATTTTGCATCATTTTATACTTCCTCAACAGAATAATGCAGTAAATTCTTGGGGTATCTAATGAAAATCTGTCTATTTTTGTCACCTATGCAACATGGACCCCGTGGAGGTAGAATGGGTGCCTTTTTATGAGGCTTACCGTACTTGCTTTTGGCAATGACAATGTTTTGCCAACAGTCCAAGGGTATTCTGATACTTAATCCAAGTTGCTCAATAACTTTTAGAAATAGGCAAATCATTTACCGCAGATATTTCTCTTTCTCTCACTCTCTCTCACACTCCTTTGTCCTTTCTCTAGAATCAAATCTACTGAGAAAGTGGTCGGTGCTTATGCGGAGTGGAGCTTCCAAAGAATTTAAAAATGTCTTAATTTAAATAATGATAAAGCTGTGGTTACTGTTTTATAAATAAGTAAGAATAATATAATAGTGAGCATTGGCCAAATGAAGTTGATGAACCGATAACATTGGCCAGGAATGCAATGTCTTGTCTGGAAACTCTTTCGCGTCTTCTGTGTTCGTTATAATCATGCTGAATGAGATTAGGATGTAGCGAAATTGCAATTGGCATTTTTTCGGATAATCCTCACGGCGGTTAATGCACTTAGCCATGTATCATTCACGTTTGTGTATCAGCTGTAGCTATGGAATGGCAATTTAATTTACCAACCAGGCATTCCTAGAACGTTCTATGAGACCAACATTTGGCAAGGAGACAAACTAATCAGGTGATGCGTGAGCTAGACAGAATATCTTTTAGAGTCTGCCAGGTTCGGATTTTTCGGAGATGATGTAGCCGTCAATTTGACGGTTTACTTGATGAAATAATGGTTTGGAATCAAATGACAATTAGAAGCACTCCTCTCGCCGTCTTTATTACTACAGAAAATTTCCCCTTAAGCATCATGTCTTGAATCTTAAATTTGTAGCACGGATTTTAATTATATGACGCGAAAAACAATTTGAAATACTTACACGCCGAGTATTTCTGGTGTAAAATTCCAAGATGGAAATTTTAAAAATTACAAGGAGATTAAATGAGCTATTTTGTAAAATCTCTAGAATTGTCTGCAAGCAGTTTTGCAGATCATGGCAGGATAAGCAGCTAAAATATTTGCAATATCTTTCTCTAACAAGCCCGTTATCATTGTAAGGCAGTTTACCTAGTGGCTAAAGAACGATAAAATTCTTTCTCAATTTTACACCACTTAATACAATGTTCCTTCAAATTTTAACGGACTGCGAACTGCCCGGTTAGTTTCTCTGGCACCATTCCCACTCAAAAAAGAGTTCTTCCGCCGTGGGGTTTACATCTCTTTTCTTCAACTGCTCCTGTCTTCCACTTAGTTCATCAGAATTCCTGAGCTGCGACATAAATGAATGAAACAGAGAAAACGTCTTGATGTGGTATCCTCTGCAAATTAGCTTAACTGATCTTCAAGTGGGTCATCTGACGGAATGACTGGTAAAATTATTTACATAATTCCCTTAATTTCCTGGGGAAATATGCAAGGATTCTGAAGATTCTGTATTCATTTCCTCCTGGCGTTAGCAAGATAGCAGGAAGCTGTAACAATTAGCTACTGGTATCAGATTTCCTAAACAACAGCATTCTCTAAAATTCTGTTTTCAGTGTCGCTAAAATATATAAAGCCGGCATAAAGATAGGTATATATAATCGGTTTTGTAGATGACGACGGAGCGCGGACAGGAGTCAGGTTAAAACCATTAAAGAAAGCCTTTGTGAGGAGACAACTGTGTACGCAGTAAGGGTAGATGAATGTTTCTCATTACTTCCCTGACATATGCAATTAATATAAAGGCACAGATTTATCCGTGCTCTGTCGGATAACGTATAACTCTGTGGATTTGGGTCGAATGCCTGCCTGGGGTCTATTCTTTTGTGCTCCTCAGAGTTCACTCTGATTTCATCGGTCCGGTACACGGACAAGCGTCCATGCGTGAATCTTGTGGCATTTGTTTTGATGACCAGAATTGAGGTCATTTAACTTCCCGTTGGTCAACCTTTGAAAACTAAAGCAATTCCCACCGCTTAAGACGGGCGGCAGAGTCGTGTGTCGTGATTCTTCTTCTAAAATACTAGCCTCCGAATCTGCAAGAATGTCTTCCCGTGCCCTCTATCAACAACCACAATTGCGTTTCGCTTCCACACACTTCCCAGCTCTCATCTGTATCCTGTCACATTTCTGCACAGAGCGTGGGTAAACATCAGCTATTGTGTGGGATGACGTCAAAGAGAAAAGTGCAGGAGCATCCTCAAAACCTCGCGGATTTTGGCAAGGATGTGGAACAATTCAACTGCCACCTTCCCTCCCATTGATATTTCGCCATCTGCGTGATAGCAGATGCATAAAACCACATATTCTGTCTATTTTAGGACGAAGCAGGGATGCATAAGTAGAATCAATCTCATTTATGCTTGTGGCATAAACTCCATGTATTCTTTGTGATGTACATTAGCTCTGTTGATTAAAATTACATACAGGACAAAAGGACAGTGGATAGAAAACCCACGGCAAGAAGAAATGGTGAGAGGATGAGGAAAGTGTAGACAAGTGAGGAGACAAGAAAAATAGTATTTTAAAGCTCAACCATTAATGAAATTCCTTATTCTCTTGTAGTCAGAGAAAGGGAAAGATCCCGGTTAACAAGGGAAACTGATATTCTGGATGTGGGAAGAGGCGTAACAGCGTGTAAATTTAGATTCGCGCGTGTAATGCAAATTCCTCCTTTTAATCCCACTTAAACAATGCATGTCCTCAGTGGAGGAAGAAACGAAAAATAATCTTTAAGCTCTCGTCCTCTTATTTTATGGATGAAAAAGCGGGAACAGTAGTACGCGAAGAAGAAAATTAGGTCCAATTGCTTCACATTGGTTACATGAGCAGAGTACATCATACGAGACATTGCTTTGACAACAGACAGTTGGTTCCTTAGTTGCCAGACGAGATAGTATCTCGTCTGACTAATGAAATAACGTTAATCTTTTCTGCTTTCTAGTACTTTTTTCTTTCAGGTTTTGCGTAGAAAATTGTATTTTCTATCGGAGAAAGTAAACCTACTCCTTTCTCCTCTTTGCTTTGCTTCTTACAAAAAGTCCTCCAAGCGGTGCTACAAAGAAAATATTTTTAACCAATGCGTCTTTACATGGTTATCTTGTAGAAGCTGTTACTCCAGCAACCTACAATTATGTAATTTATAATTTCGAGAACGGGAAAACTTACGGTTGTTCCTTTGGCTTATTTACGTAATTTTCCCTTGGTAAAAATGTCTAGACTACTTGAAAACCCTATCAGACACAAGTGCCGCTTGGCCTCATCTAACGTTTAACCAAAGTTATAAAAAAACCAGAAGCAAATCCAAATATTAATTGGCTGAGGAATTATTGAGATTCTCCAAAACAAAGTAATTTTAAAGCTGTTGTTAGCTAGTCGTGCTTGAAGTAACGAATACAATTTGCTGTAGACTTCTAACCTCGTATAGTTATAAGTTGTTTCTACTTCCAGAAATTAATTCACATTTACGTATTTAAAACAGTCTATTCAAGCAAAAGCTACAAGAGTCTTAATAATGATTGTACTGATGAAACTTGTAGTGATGAAATAGAACAACCAAAAAAGTTTTTGACTTTGACTTACCTCGAACTGGACATTAATTACATAGACAAAGACGGCACTCTTATAATGACATTATTAGTTATATAAATTGAATCAACAGGTTGAATGAATGGGTTGCGATCGTCACACGAAAGGACTTTCACTCTCTGTCCTAAAACCTTTGAGGGAAAAAGCTTGAGAGTCTGGGCAGTAATTAATGAAATATTGGCTAATGAATTTTATTTTTGCAGGTAAATTAGTTCCATTCGCTGAATTCTCTGTGGCGCACGCATCTGTCCTCACTATATTGGCAATTAGCTTGGAACGCTACATTGCAATCTGCCGTCCACTTCGGGCTAATTACACCTGTACCAAGCAGAGGGCCATTGGGCTTTGTGTCGCCATCTGGATCTTGGGCTTTTTAGCTACGAGGTAAGAGACGGACGACGAATATATATTGTTTACTTTGTTTCACGCTTTAGTTTAAAAGTTGGAGGTAGCTTTTACTATCGAAAACATTGAGTAAGGAGAGGAAAGTTGTTAAAAACTGTTTCTCCGTCTATTTCAGCCCACTCCTCTTCATTGCGGAACACACGAACAGCATCTACCATGACAAAACGATTCTACAGGCGTGCATCATTGAAGCGCAGAGCTTTTGGGCCACATTTTATTTTTTGACTACTATAACAATATTCTTCTTTCTACCGCTCTTTACCCTCATTGCCCTCTACTGGATCATTTCAAGGAATCTTATGACAGATCCATGCACCTCTGCCCAGAGCAGGTGCTGTTCCGGTGATCACCCTAACATGCGAGCCAGGAAACAAGTAAGCTTGATTGAATTGTAAACTATTTTAAAACTTTTAAACGCGCAACAAGAAGGCCTGGCTCTTGTTTTAAGGCTGTCCTTTCCAAACTATTTCAAACGGTTGATTAAATGTACATGCACCGGCAACTCCAATTAAGTTAACTGTATTAGCGAGCAATCTGAGCATACAACGCACTCCTTTTGGAAGGGAAATCGTTAAAAGTTTAAGCTTCCGAATTACGAGTCAGTCGTAAGAACATTATTGGCTCGGCGATATTTACTTGAAGGAAGATGCGGATGACTAGAAAAAAAGAAATATTTGGGATGTAAGGACTGATGAAGAAAGAGCATAAAGCGGAAACCGAAAGGGTTGACATGACAGGAAAAAAGACGGGAGCAGAAAAGGTCCCGAAATCCTGGACCCAGATTCTGGGCATTAGAGATTGTGCATGAGCATCTTGGGCAAAAATTTAGTTATTTCTTGACTTTGTTTACCCTGTGAAAAACGTTGCGGGCATGAAAAGACTCGTCGACAGAAGGCACTGAACTGCACTTTAGTTTACGATCCATCTTAAATAGCACAAGCCGTTAAAGGAGGAGAAAGTTGGAAGGTCGGACATAAAATTTATGCTCAAAGTAGCTTCCATTAAGGTCCATCCACGGAATCCTCTTCTGTTTATACTACTATGCTTCTCTGTATTCAAGTTAGTTGAAGTGTAAAATGGAAGTTTTTGATCTCCTCCAGCGAAGGATAAGGGCATATCTGCAGTTCTACGGTTGCCTTGGCATTTACAGCGTCAATGCAAATTTTTTTTGAAATAGTATCACTCAATTCAAAACGACCCGCTCCCTCCGGTCCGGGTTGCGTTGCAACGATAATCTCAGGTAAAAATCACGTAAGAATCATGTGCATCGTGAAAATAACGGAACTGCTTTGCATTGAAAACGTAAAAGAGGGGCGGCGGGCGATGCTAGGTAATCTTTTAGCTGTGGTTCTTGCTGGTGGTAACAGGGAAAGGAAACAGGAAGTTGATGGTTCACCATCTGCAGGTTAGCCTAGCCTTGTTTATACCTTTAAAGCCGGGAGCTTTTTTTCTTACCTTCGGTAGTAACTCTTGTGCTGGGCGTTGAGGTTTCGGGGAAGAAGATAGAAGAAGCACAAACAGAGTTATAATTTAGAGAGGCTTGTGGAAATTTATTAATGGTTCAGGGTGATTGAAAACATTGGGATAAAAAATAATGTTGCTGGAGCAGAAGGAAGAAGCGTAGAGGGTTCCTGTTCTGGCTTAGCGAAATAACTAGTGTAGCTTAGAATGAATGTAAAATTTATGAGCTAGTTCATCATTGGAAAGTATATTAGTGTCCATTCTAACGACTTTCTCCATCCCCATAAAAGCGGGATGAATGTATGCAAGCAAGCAAATAGGAGAATTTTCTTGCCTGCCGCAATCCGACTCAAGTTTAGGGAATGAAGGGATTTCTCCAACTTTTTCAAATAATTCCAGTTTCTTTAAAATTAGCCAAAGGAAAGGCGGGAAATCGAAAGACTGTAAAAAATATTCAAACTTTCCCCAGTATTTACACTCCTTTATTACCCTGCAAAACAAGGTTTGTGGACTTTTTTTACTTGCATGACCTCAGTGGCGGTTGCAAAAACTTGTAAAATATTTGGTGCTCTGGTACGCTGGGTTGCTACAGACGTTTGCCTTGTATTTCGAATCGCACAGTGCACCTTACACATGTAGTTAATGAGCCTTGTTTTGTGGAAGATTAAGATGGGGAAAATGATGTGACATTTGGACAAAGAAAAATGTGTTTAAAGGATGATTAATTCGGACTCGAGAAAGCAAATATCTAGTTTTAAACTTACATCTTCTATGAGTGTAAGGTCTTACGATAAGGATAGGGATGAAATCAGAAAAAAGAATATGAGGAGAGAAGAGTGTCGAGAGGAAGCGTTGAGGTTGGTCGGTGAAAGTTAGCGGAAGCTGGATGATGCGAATGACTTTCTCGATATTTTGAGCAGTGGTGAATGCTCCAGACGGGAAGAGAAAGTACTTTTATATTTTTGCGCTAGGAAATTCTCCATATTTTCTGCATACTCTGCTATTTTGACTAATCGGAAAATATTCTGTTTTGTCTTGCAGGTCGTAATGATGCTCGCAACGGTTGTATTCTTCTTTTTTATTTGTCTTTTACCCTTTAGAATATTTTATTTGTATATTATTCTGGCTCCCTCCTCCTCCACGAAGAACATGGTGGGGGAAGTGTACTACAATGTTCTCCACACATGTCGGGTCATGTTGTACGTCAATTCCGCTATCAATCCTATTCTCTACAATGTCATGAGCTCCAAGTTCCGAGAAGCTTTCTTTCGTGTTCTCGGATGCCCTCTGACATCCTCCTCCCGTCGATCTCGTTGGCTTTGCCGCCATCTCAGCCGGCAGTCCACCTTCACAACTTCTTCAACCTTGCCCACATCAAGTGTGAAGTCAACGGTGGGGAAATACAGCAATGGAGATTCTGTCCGCGTCCGTGGAATGGCAGAAAAGAATGGTATGATGATATTTGCTGGTGGAAATGGAAATTTCGGCAGGCACCCAGCAGCTCTTCGAGCCGCTTCTGGACCGTATTACCCGCCCAAAAGACAAATGAGCACCGAGTCCTCTCTTCCATCACCAACAACAGAAATTCTTCACTATACCACAAGCAACAAAAAAAGCATGATTAGAGCTAACAGTGTTGTGTAAGCCCAAGTACGAGTGAATTTTACTCGCCGAAATAGTCTATTGGGTTGAATTGGAAGTAACTTTCACTCTAACTTTCTCCGGAAATGATCAACAGGATAACAAGAGAATAAGAAGCGTAAAAAAATATTGCTTGTGGCTAGTTTAAAATTTAAGAGCTAAATCGATAATCTGCCTTGTTGCGAACACCTTGCAAACACGTGAGGCACAGGCAGGAAGCTTTCGCAGCAGCAGTTGATTTCCTTTAGCCAAGCAGGGTAAACGAATAACTATAACAAGCCAGGAAGTTGGTCAAATTGTAAAGGTGATTAGCTGTACAGGTGTAGGAATTGCAGCTGGAGCTGGACAGCTCTTGGAAGGGAATTGTATACAGTAAAAAACATATAAATTGAGAAAAATATTTTTGAATGGAACAGGGAACAAGGCTATAAACTGAAGCAGATCTGATCAAATGACTTCGAGGTAATTTTCTAATAGAACTTAAATCAAAGTTATGTTCCTTGATGTCTAGTTCATACAAAAATCATATTTAGTGTCCTAAAACTCTATAAATTATCTTGTCGTTGTTACCTCATCCTCATTGCATTAGATAATATATATTATACAGATCAGTAGGACAAGTATTCCTTAGCTATCATTATGTTCTATTTGGCGGGATCAAAAAAGAAACTTGAAAGTAGCTTCGAAAGTTTTGTATTGGTAATCATTAATAGAAACTTTAATCAGTAGAGAATGATATGGGAATGAAGATGAATATCATGTTGGTGCAGTAGTTAGAATATAATTGTGTTTCTAGGAAAGCACGCTTTGGTTGTGCTTATATATAGCTCTGTTAATTTTAAAAATAGTATTAGTATACCTTTAAACTGCTTCGCCATTTTGGCAAAAAATGTGCGCGCCGAAAAGTTAAGAGAATAGCACCCATAATACTGTATTATATGTGGTCGTTATTAGTAGCAGTCTACGTTCGTTTACACTCTGTCCCAAAGGTAACAGAGCAAATAATACTTAAAGTATGAGAGAACGCCATATTTTTCTGTGGATTATGCGTACAGTACTTAGAAATGGATCTCATAAAAGTAAATAGTGGGAGTAATGTGCATAAATACAGAGTTTGTAATGTAGTAAATGTGTAGCATTTTCAGTAACTTATAGGTTTAAATCCCTGCTAGTAGAAAAACGCGGCGTATTGCAATGTATGTATAAGAAGAATGTGGTGAAAGCTTTGGGAAATTGCGAATTCCTTTCTTTACGTCCAATGATCAAGTTCAAATGTACCTTGGTAAATTCCCATCCCAGTATTCATTGCGAAAGAGACCCCCTCTTTTGACTCCCCTGGCCGGATGGGAGGGACTTCCTCTGTAATTTTGGAACAAGTATTTTGATATGATAATGTTTATGCTAGTTGAAATACTGCATCTTTATTTGACTACTTTACCTGTCAATATATACCTGGAGTGTGACTCGGTCAGCTGGAAATTTGACCCGGCCGTAAGGTTTGATTGGCTTAAGAAATTTTTAAAGAAAAAAATATCGTACTCACTCACCACCCGTTACGTATCTTCATGTACCTTACACTGGATGTGAAGTAGGTTAGTTATTGAGTCATCAAATATACTTAATGTTGATTGTGTTTCATGAAAATTAAAAAAAACATTAGCAACGATGTAGACAAAATTGTGCATGAATGGGCTTTCTCGATGTTACTTTGTAATAGTATATTTCTTAGCAAACCGAGGAATTTTTATCCCTCTTGATTCAACAATTCAGACGACCTCTATTCCTACTCCTGAAATCTCGAAGAAAATGTATTTTTTAAGTTATACTGCTTGTTTTAAGCATGTAGCCTACTGAATATAGCTCATCAGCATTCCCTGACTCGAGAAGACGAGATCCTAGAGGGCGCTCTGATCCCAATAATCCCCGGTGGGTATTATGGGCTAGGTTTATACATAATAGTACTAGGTACATGTTATGCTGTATACTAAAGCAACTAGTGGTAGCCTTAGGCTTCTATCTGCATTGTATTGTACCCCGCAAAAAAATTGTGTTGTAGTCAGTCACTATATGTAGTAACAGTTTCAAATAATATTTAAGTGTTACAGCTAGCTACTGTGTTGATTGTTGATATTTTCAGTGTATGTATTCCGTAGACCTTGGATCAACTCTCTCATCTTTGATGAGTTTCTGTTTTCTCCCTTTTCAAGCCCTTTCTAGATAGGATGTAATTCAGATAGACATAATTTTTAAAGAACTCTCAACGTTTTATATTCTTCTTATCGGAGGAAAGCAGGGAAGCTGAAATGTACTCTCTTCTCTAACAAGTAGTCTCAAAATCAGCTTCAGCTCTTCCTCCCCATGGCAACAAGGACTTTTTTAGTTTTCAAAATAACCTCAAGCTGATGCATATCACTCCTCAAGAGAAAACTTTTGTACTTGGCAAACTTTCTCCTCCAATTTTGTAGTTCAAAGCATATAGTTATTTGCAAAGCTTCAACCAGTGAAAATTGATACGATATATATATTCTTTTCTGAAATATGTGACAGTGAATTTTCAGGTTTAGAAAGTAAATTCAACAGAGAAGGATTCCGGAGAAAATAAAACTCGCTTTCCCTTCGAGCCCTTTAGCGTACCTGTTTCTGGCGGTTGGTTGGTAGTTGGTATCTGTATGTTTCATGTTCAACAATTTTAAATTGGGCATCCATTTTAATAAATCATGCATTTCAGTGTAATTTGAATGAGTTTCTCGATAACAAAGGCAGGGTACCTTATAATTCAGTTTTCAAGTATATAGATTGTTATTTAATAACCATGCATCTTTTCCTCTTTATATCAAAGCAGTAAATGTATACAAAGATATCCTTCTCTCCTCGTATCGTATGTATAAATAAATGTAAACGTTGTGGAAATTCCGTTTAATAAATCTTTATGGCTAGAATCTTCTTGTCGTTCTTGGAACTGCTGGCCGTCTTATTTGCAGCAGCTATTTTTGCATTTGACGAGTTTTTTTTAAAAAAGCTAATTTAATCAATGCATGAAAAATGAATATTACGTTTGGAAAATGTGTCCAAATGCAGAAAAAACGTTGATTTCAACAGTGAAGTAGGTGATGAATTATATCACAAAGTAAATGTTTACTACCACGTAGAACACACCTTTAAAGATCATATGATTCATCAGAGAATAACACCAAGTGAAATCAAGATAAGCTCATGTTTAACCGAATCTAATTCACAGTACTTATATGATTAATCGATTCTTGTAATGACAAACAAACTCGGACTTTAAACCAAACAAGCTTATCTTGGCTTGATAATATCTAAAATTTCCGAAACACAGTCCATATTTTGAACACATCTGAACATCTCTCTCCAGGAAAACCTTCTGGTGGAGTACTTTCTCCGAGTTGTGTGTCAAAAAGCTACATTATTATTAGCAGTTGTAGTTGAACCACCTCGTTCTCACTTTTGCCTGCTATGATTCACATGAAAGATCAGTCATGTAAGAAACGTTGCGCAATTGCTGCTTGAGATGTTGATGTTGACGGACAGGAGGCTGAAGCAGTTGCTTCGATTATCGGTCACCAGGATGAGAAATGACCAAAATATACTTTGTGAGCCGTGATTCAGTAAGTATGTTGAGGTTATCTCTTAACTGCGCTATTAAATTATGCAGAAGCAAGTAAATTTAATGCTTATGAAGAGGGAAAGATAGTTATTAGTGACTCTTACAAAAGCAAGATACAAGTGTTGCGGAGGAATAGATTGCTATTGCTTTGGCTGTGCTGTGAAACCGAGACTATTGCTGAATAGTAAACGATATAAGTAAGGATGCTCATAGCATAGTCTGTCTGAAACCGAGGCTAAGGTTCAAGATGAGAAGAAGTAACATATTGGCTCTTGTTTCTATTTTAAGATTGAAGTGAGCAATTTAATGCCATAACTCTTGCATTAAATGGGGATAAGAGTGAAGAAGAAGATGAGGTGAACAATATTCTAGAAATGAGTAAGAGAAGTGTGATAAAAGCTTCATAAACAACATCCGCTAACCGGCCACAGAAGAGCTAACATGTAATCAATGGCCTGCGAGCATCTTTAGATTTAGTTGCTATTGAGTTGAGTGACAGTATTAATAAATAGGTTGGACGTTTCGTGTGTGTCAGGAGTTCTCTCAACGTACAACATCCTATTAATGATCCTGTTGAAATCCTGGAGAGTGACAAGAAGATTCCATATAAATTTTCCAAAGAAGGACACCTGTAGCAGCCGTATCAACGCTCGAGGCTCGGGAAAACTCTTAAAGGTAATACTCAAGTGTAACAGTGGATAGAGTAGAGGTTGAGTGAGATGGATTTAATTTCTTGGTATTGGCTTGTATGGTTGGATGAGACATTCTTCTGGTGACTCTGATTTATTAGAAATTCGCACAAAATCCCTTGGAGTATATATAATAGTTTCAATTTCAGCGGATTGCTTGCAGAAAAACGATGCTAGTGTTATTCTTAGATTTCTCTGCGTGGGGCAGCTAAAGATGCTAAGCATGCTCATATCAATTCGAGATTTAAATTAGCAATTCAATAGAATGGGAAAAAACGTTTTTTTGCCAAAGAGAAAGATTAAAGTTTACGTATAGATAAACTTGTGGATGGACTCATGAACTGAGTGAGAGTATTGGAGTTGCTCTGCTTATCTCCTTTGAAATTTTATCGAATAGCCTCAAGGGTATTGACATTCTCAGAGGTACAAGGAAGAGCGGGAGTGTGCGGCGGAAAAAATTTGGTTTCCAGCCATGCACACAAGTTCTGTGTTTTGAAAGACCTGGGACTCTTCTGGATTCTTAGAAAGGTAAAATAAGGACAGGGTTTAGAAATTTTGAGAACTAAAACTAGTTATAAGCGTAAGCTTTACTTGGTAGCTGTGTAACAAATAAACGGCAAAGGCCACTTACATGACAATTGGTCTGGAGGGGAGTAGTGAAATTATTTATTGACATTAATTTTTGATGCACGCAAGAAGATTCACACGGAAGGTATATACGTAGAGGACACTGGGTCGGCATTTATTTCTGTAGGGTAATTGTGTATGTTTGAGAAACACGTTTTTCACAGGTTGCGCAACCAACCCAGTCTCTGGACAGTCCAGGGGATTGTGACGTCCAGAAAGATTTTTGCCGATCAGGTTTTTTGTGGAATTGTGAGTTAGTCTTTCTGGGGAGAGAAAATTTAATCCACGCTTTGTAATTTCTGCAGGGAGAACAATTCCTGGAATTAAACAAGGAGCGGAAGGTGTGGAGAAAAGTTTTGGTAAAATGAGAAGCGGGACAATTTTCTTCGGATTCCTCCTGGGGCTCCTCCGGATAAGAATCGTAATTTCATCAAGTATTTCATTCGTCGTCGAGTATAACAGTATTGTAGAGGAAGACAACTTTATCATTGACCTTCCTGCTAACCCTGAGGAAGAGGTTTATAAGGCGAAATTTCAAGGGCCAAAAGTAAATCCTGATGAGTTTCTTACTGCCGTGAGTAAAACTTTGTTTCTTCTTGCTCAATATTGTAAAGAGTCAGTCTTGCTTAACTTGGAATTTTCAGTGTCAAACCCTGGAAGCGAATAGCTGCAGAGCGATGCGTAACTTTTGACAATCTAATATGTTTGTAGCCCGAGCTCATCCGGAAATACGGTTACCCCGTGGAAGTACATCATGTAACGACGTTCGATGGTTATATTCTGGAGCTCCATCGGATACCGTTTGGGAAATCATCCAACAGGTCTGATTCCACTCCACGACCCGTTGTCTTCATCCAGCATGGATTCTTGAGCTCATCTGCAGACTGGATACTAAACCGGGTTGACAAGGCTCTACGTGAGTTAAAACAATAAATATACTGGATTTCCAATTCAATGAGTTCAATTTCCGGTATATTTTATGACATGTTTCTTGATCCATTCCAGCCTACATGTTGGCGGAACGTGGATACGATGTGTGGCTGGGAAATGCCCGAGGAAATCAGTATTCTAAAAATCACACCTCGTTATCACCGGACGATAAAGAATATTGGCAGTTCAGGTATGCTAGGTTTATTCAAAGGGGAAATTTGAAACACATTAAAGGTTTTATCTACCTACAAGGTAAGTGGCAGTAACTGAGCATTTGTGTTTTAGCTACCATGAAATGGGCATTTACGATCTGCCAGCTGTCTTTGACTACGTTCTGTACAAGGCGCAGCAAGACAATTTGTACTATGTTGGCCACTCCATGGGAACTGCCATGTTCTTCGTCTGCATGTCAACTTTCCCGGACTACAATAGTAAAGTACGCTTGATGGTGGCCATGGGACCTGCTGTGTACCTAAATCATATGAGAAGTGTCGTCAAATATTTAGCACCATTATCCTATGAGGAAAAAGTCAGGGATTTTAAAGGATTTTTTAACCACCCGTGTCAGCTGCGGTGAATGTGATAGTTTGTTTGGATTTTAGTATGTCTTGGATCTCTTTGGTCACGGAGCGGTATTACCTAAATACGTTCTCAAGTACTTGAATCAGCATGCTCCAGAGTTCTGCAGCGACGAAATGCGCTACGCAAACCTGTGCGAAAACCTCTTCTTTGTCATAGCTGGCTTTGACAAAGTACAAGCGAATATGGTAAATTTTAACTTGTTTTGATGTGGGCAACAGAAGTGATTGAAGTAAATTGACACGAATACCTAAATACGACTTTGACATTTTGTAGACGGAACTGCCGGTTATATTGGCGCATACACCGAATTCAGCATCAACCAAAACACTCGTTCACTTTTTGCAAGCTATAAGAAGTGGCAAGTTTCAGCAATATGACTATGGTTACATAAGAAATAGGATTACTTATGGGCAATGGACGCCGCCTCAATATAATTTGACGAAAATAACTACACCAGTTGTCATCTTTCACGGGCCTAATGACATGCTTGTGGATTCGGAGGTGAGACATTGCTTGGATTATTGTGTTTCGGATTGATGGTAATTGCGAGAAAGCGTTAATTTATGTAAACGAATGTCACTAATTTTGCAGGATGTTGCTCGTTTTGCGAAGGATCTGCCATGCCTCGTGGAAAACGTTGCAGTCAATTTGACCAGTTTCAATCATATTGACTTTCTCTTTGCCGTTGATATCGATGTCTTGGTGAACAGACCAGTGATTGATTTTTTCAAAAGATATTAGTTGTAGGACAGCTTGTATATATCGTGAACCCTTTACCAAACCAGGTAACCTTTGATGCTTGTAGGATGTAGAGAGATAGTTTTGATAATTATAGATCGCGTTTAACTATTATGTAGGAAACAAACTGTGCGAGCATATCGAATATGCTTGCTGTGACAAAGAATAGGATAGTTTTAATGGAATTCTTCCAGTACTTTTTTCTTTTCTCCTTCAAAGACAAGAACAAATAAAGCTAACTTAAGGACATAAAGTCAGTTACAAGTGATGAATAAAATACAAGTTTGTATTTAAAAAATAACGGGTGCTTCAGGAGCGTTTTAATTCTACCTGAGCACCATTATGCACAAGCCATACATGAATTGCTTCATTTATACGAACATTATTGAGTTCTACCCGATGGTCACTTAATGGAGATGGAGTCACTTCCAAGGGCAAAACAATGTTACATTTCATATGATGCTGTATATGATTGAAATGTTTTCTTTTGGCACGGAATTTATCCGTTTTCACAATATCCTTCAAGTACTTAACAAATGAATCAGTACTAGTTCGGTTGCGATCGGATGAACGGGATTCACCTGAGGTTCCTTCATAATTACTAGGCACTTTGGCTTTCTCTGGAGATTTGTCTGTAGTTTTATGACCGTAAGAGTATGGAAACTCATTATCCTTGCTGCTTCCAACATTAGGTGATAAAGGTTCGATTTCCAGTGAGTCTGAATTACCGTAGGTATCGGTGTTGAGATCGGATGCGGGCAGCTGATCAGAAAATGTGGTTCGAGCGTTATTCGCAATCTCTGCTGCGTTGCTTGGGTACCACCTATCTTGTGCACTTTCTTCTTGTTGCGATTCTGTGGATGTGTACCTTACTTGAGACATGGTAGACATATTTCCGGTAATGTCTGGAGAATACTGATCTGCAATGTTCAAGGAATTGGAGAGCGACTCACCCTCAGGCGCAAACGTTTCAACTTTGACTTCACATGACGTAGATATATCTGGAAACACGTCGTTTCGCCCTTTGTCATTTCCGCTTCCAGTTTTATCTTTGTTTCCGTTTGATGATTTTGGCCTAACACTGCTTCGGTCTCTTTCAGAATGCCTGCTGGAGGATTTCCGCGATGACGAAGACGACGAATGTTTCTGTCTATCATTATCCTTCTTTGAGCTACTTCTACTAGGAGATCGATCACGGTTAGTGCTCGAGGATGCCTTACGATCACTTTGATTATTTTTCGAGGTGGAGGAACTCTCCCTCTTGTCGTCACTCTTCTTTTTATCATACGAAGGTTTCCCATCCGTCGAATGCCTTCGAGAAGATTCTGAACGAGACGAATGGCGAGAGGGTTTTGAACTAGAAGACTTAGACGAATACTTCGAAGTGCTAGATTCTTTACGTTTGTCATCTTTATCCTTTTCTCTATCACGATCCCTCTCTTTATCTCGTGTCTTATCTTTATCACTATTTCTGCTTTTGTCATAAGATTTCCCATCACGATGCCTACTATGAGAATCACTTCTTGATTTGCTTCTGGAATGACTATGACTGCTTGAACGTCGATATTTGGAACTGCTTGAATATTTGTCTGATGAACTTTTGTGCCTATCTTTTTGTTCGGTACCAGCATTTGGTGGAGGAGGCAAGACTTCATTAAGAGGTCGCGGTTCAACAAAGGCCGTCTCCTCTCGCCAACTCTCTGGTTGGTCCGAAACTTCAGTACAGGAAAGTTCTTTATCCTCGTCCGGCTTAAGGAAGCAGTTGGAGAAATCAGTTACAACCTTATTTTCCTCGTGAGGTTCCAATTTAATGACCAAATCTTGACTATGAGAAGATGTTGACGACGGCTCTGTCCCAACTGGCGCTGGAAAAGGATGAACTGGTGACAGCAGACCAATAGCTTCAAAGGGAGGTGATTCTTCTTCGTCGTCATCTTCAGCCACAACTTCTGCGTCCTCCACGTCGACTTCTACATTCTCCTCTTCCTGCTTGGTTTCTATTTCTTGATTTTCTTCTGAATTCTCAGCTATTAATAGTTCATTCCCTTCGTCCATATTTATTTCTTCAGCTTCTACCTTGAAGTCATCTTTTCCGTTGGCAAAATTAGCAGCAGCAGAATCACCCTCATTTTGGCTTCCATCGTACTTGATTTCTTGATCCATCGAGTCTATATATTATATATAAGAATGATATTTTAATTTGGGTCTGGTTTATATCGAAATAATTAATTTCCATCGTCAAAACCACTTGGAAATTACCCTGAGGTGTGTCGATATCCATAGGTTGTTCCCATCCCTGTTGGTCATCTTCATTCTCTTCTTTTGTTTCAGCCTTCGGTTTTTGCAGGCCCAAAAACTCATAAACTACATTCTCTACCATTGGTGAGAACGTACTGAAGATTTTCGGATCAACTGCTTGATCGACAACTCTATCCACACCTTTAGAAAAATACGGCTGACTGTAAAAGCAAAATAAAATCATAAAAAGTTATGCCCCCTTTTTTACAAGTCAACCAAAATAGAATCATAACGTATGACTGAATTAAATGTGCAAGATAACAGCAGTGCCGAAAAAATTTGTAGAATCACGTACTCAATAATATGCTTGCGCATTTTGTCTCTCACGCTGATTCTCACGAGTTTAGAGGACCAATGAACCTTTTTCAAGTATTCGTCGACACTAAAGTTAACACGGTTCTGCAGATTAATGTAGGCCGGCTGAAAAAAATATATAAACACGTTAAGTCTGGGCTAAAAATAATCACCTAGCAAAATTGAGCATTGCAGCTCCCACAGTGATTATCAACTTAATCCGTGTAGTTGGTAGTATCAGGAGTTTTACCTTGGTATCCACATCTGCAATGCAATCTTTCCGGAACTGATCAAATACTCCAGTTGCCTTCAGGTGTTCGATGATTTGAGCATGCATTTTGGCAAGTTTTGATGAGTAACTCACTCAATTAACGATAAAATACATAGACCAGTCCCTGGATTACGTCAATCGTAGTTTTACAACTGACGTTTTCGATGAATTTACAAGTTCATTTTAATTTAAAAGCAGTTCGGGGTCCACAATTCAAGCAAATCTATAAAATTTAATATATATAGATCCAAGTTCGTGAATTCGATACTTTTAATACTAGTTTTTATACTTTTTAGCACTGTACTTAGGTGTTTAAAACAAAACAAGACCCCAAAAGACAGTGGTCAGATTGAAACTTCAAAGACTGCAAGATTATGGTGCCTACACACAACACAACTGTCTAATCAAATGCACATCTACAGCCGCTTATAGATTTCTTAATTAATACTATTTTTAAGTTTACGACTACTAATATATATTTTCTCTAGCTAGCTTGAAAGGTACAAATCTGTAACCCTGTACTTGCTGACAGTATATTAATTATATAATATAATTGGCTGCACTACCTGCTATGCCTCAATTTCATTAACTCTAGAATTAACAGTAAATAAAGTTTGGAAACGTTTGAACCCTAGTTTAATTTTTCACTTATATATAAACTTAGTTTTAACCTTATTCCAGGGCTCTGTGTTGAACACAAAGCCTTTCAAAATCTCTAGAAATACACAGAACCTCTTTTATTATTGTGTTTTTACGCTACACAATCAACAATAATGCGGATCGAAAACGCCGCTTGATCAATTCTGGGCGTTTTGTTAGCGGACTACAGCAGATTGACTTACGTAAAAGAACCACTAAAAAAAGCGTGTGATGGGGCACAGTGAGACATTATTTTAGTTTTGGAGCATTATAAGCTGGTAGCTCAAGTAATTTCATCTCATTTACTGCTTAAATTCACCTTACTAACAGAACAGGTCTGAACGGAGTTTAGAAGTTGAAAACGTTGTGACTTTGTCGTTATCAATATCCTGCATAAATAATAACGCCAAGCACTCATCCCAGTATAAACTTACTACTGTCGCGTTGATCTAGCCGAAGGCGGGAGGTTGGTGAGGATTTCCGATGTCAGCAAGTGATTTAACTGAAATATGCGTTATCAGCGTCTAGCATGGAATCCTGAATCCTGATCAAGTCATGTATACATTCTATGGTAGCAAGGCAGAACCAATAATAGGCATAATAAAGTAACATAAATGTTTGCATTCTTAAATTTTATGTTTAGAAAAGTGGTAAGAGTCAGAAATCAGCGCAGACACATGCAGCATTTAAAGCTACGTTATTGTAAATCCACAATTGGCAAATTCAGTACAAAGTACCCTTACACAGAAGCTGATGGCAAACTGAGATTTAAAGTAACATAAGGTTTGTGACTTGTGAACGTGCAAACTCACAAGCATGCAGACACACTACCCTTCCGACATTCAACGTCTCATTTACAATCCAGTATTCAAGCGGCCGGATGGATACTAAACAATATTTTATCCGAGTCACTCAAAATAAACATGGAGGTATTGAGGTATATACAAATAAAGCGAAACAGCAATTTTGAATAGGATTAAAATAATTACAGCTATTCAAAGCTATTGAAAAATCTTCTTTTTAACAGAGAAAAGTTGAACAATTCGTGTAGCACGAATTACGGACACTAGATTTACTGCTTTTCTTTTCTCCATTGAATGCCATCCTTGGTTTTTATCACTCCCGTGTATAATTAATATGAAGATGGAAACAAATAACGCATGAATCTTCTTGTTGGCATTGCTATGTGGGGACTTGGGCTGTTTACAAAACGTACCTTCATCAGGATGGCATAAATCTCACCCTTTGATTATGTTGGCTTCTAGTTTTTCGCAAACTCAAGTCTAGCTTAATTCAAGTAGGGAAATAATTGGGGAAACGTTGGAGACAAACTTAGCTCACGCTTCAAATGTGTGTGGATTTTGTGGGTGGGCGGCGGAGAGGGTGTGGATTAATTTTCAAAGCTTCTGGAATAAGTATTAAAGCTAAGGGACAAATGTCTAATTTTTATGCATATACAGAGGGCTGCATTAAAGTTATTAATACGATGAATTGATGGGGAAGAGTGTGATTATGATTATAATGCACATATTCTAACAACATTTGTGTGATGTGATGTGCGGATGATGAGATTGAAGATAACGAGAGGAAAAGATACGAGGAATTCAAAAACATGCCTATGTTTATAGGAAACATGGGCCAAGTACACACATATCCCTTGGGCTATCCGCTATCATGAAGCTTTATTCGTGGCAGGTTCACACTATGCACAAAAACTTCCTCAAGCCGAAAGCATAGTAAACTTCCACGTGCGTACAGAGTGCTGCTAACTGGTCGGGTGAGGATGGTAGGTTTGTGCAAAGGGAGTATGGAGGATTCAGGGTCAGAAGTTTGCTGGAGTCTACACGGACAGAGTCGTGTATTTGTTATGCACAAGATGATCGCTGCTGTCTGCTGAGTTGACGATGCATTCTCCAAATCATGATCTCATGTGGCATTGCAGATTTCATAGGAATTTAATTCGCTTTTGGCCTTTCCGGGAATCAGTTTAGTTGAGCTAGCCTAAAGATTACAAGTGTGTAAAGGCGGTTTCCAGGTAATACACACCTTTTGGAGCCTTCGTTAATGACTTGCTGCTATAATGTGATAAAGTGTGTGTGTGTGTGTGCATGGAGTAAAATATTATGCGCCGTGTTAAATACACGTTTAACTACCGTACCGCCAGCAAGTGAAGCAAGTCACATGGCTAAAGGCTTTGAGATGAACGAGAGATTTTTAGACGGATAATATAGGCTAGACTAACGTTGTGAATACGGAGCGAGTGTAGTGTTTCATTCAAGAATAGTGTGTGTGTGAGTGAGTATGATCAAGAAGCTTGAGTAAAGGCTCTTGTTTATTAAATAGCGCAACGAGGTCGAAAAGTATAAATTCGCCTCAAATCCAAGTGCTCAAATGAAGGGATTTGAGAGTGTAACTAACTAGTTTTGTTAATAACTAAATAGTTAATTATTAATCACATAGTATTCTTCTTAGTTTGACGTTCTACGTAGCTCAAGAGTTTTACGTAGCTAGCTTATATTATTTCTTCTACATTCAGCTTTTCACATTCTGGAGTAAATCCTATGATCCAGAGAGCACGTGGATTTAAACTATATTAGTGAACTACACGGATAGTTTTTATCCGCGTTTAAATATTAGTTCCTTCGAGTTTTTCCCTGACCAAGGGATTTCTTAGTCGTCAAAATAACGGACGTAAATAAACCCGAGAAGCCTAAGGGCCTGGCTGACACGATGGAGTTTGATGAATACGAGTCGTTGCCACCGACATCGACCGTCCTAACTCACATGACAGCCGGTGCCTTGGCTGGGATGATGGAACACTGTGTTATGTACCCTTTAGACTCTGTGAAGGTGAGGTCAAATTCTGGTGATGACTGAGTAACCGGTTTATGTATTGAATTTAAGTAATTATTGGCTTTTTCTCTCGAATTTTCAGACTAGAATGCAAAGTTTATCTCCTTCTCCCGGTGGAGCGTACAAAGGTGTGCTAGAAGCTTTATCAAGAATGGTCAAAACCGAAGGGATATTTCGACCTGTTCGAGGAATGAGTGCTGTAGTTATAGGAGCTGGCCCGGCTCACGCGCTTTACTTTTCATGTTATGAAAAAATTAAAACACTTTTAGTGTCACGAACTCCAACGCATTATAACCATCTAGCCTACGGTAAGTGGGATTATTATTATAAGAATATTCTATTTTACAAGTAAGTTTTCGTAGATTTAACCCCTGTAATTAGTTTGTCGCTAGAATATCCTACAAGTTCTACATGCTCGCGTGGTATTGGATTGCCAGACCATGATTTTCGCGAATTTTTGAAAAGTTTAGACCTTTGCATTGTTTACGTGTTAGAGCCATTCTTCGATTTACCAAACCTGCGAATAGTATGCACTAAATTGAACACAATCTTGTTGCGAGTTGGATCAAGGTGGGGAAAGTATTGATTGATTCCCGGGTAACTGGTACGAATGGGTCGGCAACAGAAGGTTTCTGTGTTGTATATCAACTTTTTTCTCAAGGTCGTGTAATCAGAATATAGGACATTACTCTGTAGGAACAGCTTTATCAGTGCTATGATGCTGTGTTTTCTTGAAAGCATGGTGGTCTTTTATATAATAATTTTTTATGTTACATTACAGGTACTGCTGGATGTATTGCAACATTATTTCACGATGGTGTTATGACTCCCGCTGACGGTAAGTTTGTCAATTAAGCTGCCGTAAATAATAATTTTGCAATTTCGTTGAACTGTTCGACTATCCTGCGAGAGACCGACCAGCTGACTTCAAGAAGGAGCTGAGATAGAATGTAAGAGAATCGATTCCAAGGCTAGGACTGTACATGTTACTTGAGCTGAAGGACAAGAGTGCGACATGACTATTTGGGAAGAGGATGCATTGTTAGGATTGGGAGTTGGTTTTGGAGGGGGTGGTTTAAAATAGTGAAGTGGTCAGTTTTAAATGAGATAAAGGGCCTTGTCCAAGGTGTATAATAATTTAATTTTTTGCACGCGTCGAATGAGTGGACTTGAGCAAATAAATTAATTTGTATACATCTTTTTGCAGTGGTTAAACAAAGAATGCAAATGTACAACAGTCCTTACAAGTCATGTTTCGAATGTGTTAAGAAGATATACCAAGCTGAAGGAGGGAAAGCCTTTTACCGGTCCTATACGACTCAACTAACGATGAATGTACCGTTCCAAAGCATTCATTTTATGGTGTACGAGTTCATGCAAGACGTAACGAATCCTCAGCGAGTATACAATCCCAAGGCTCATGTGATCTCGGGCGCTTTGGCTGGAGCAATCGCTGCTTCGATAACCACTCCATTGGATGTTTGTAAAACTTTATTGAATACCCAAGAAGCAGCCGCAGTTACAGCCATCGGGACATCTCATATCACTGGTTTGCCACACGCCTTCAAAACTGTGTATCGCCTTGGCGGGGTCCGGGGTTACTTCCAGGGTATGTCTGCCCGCATCCTATACCAAATGCCATCTACTGCGATTTGTTGGTCCGTGTACGAATTCTTCAAGTTCTTCTGAGACGAGAAAAATAGATAACTACAGAATGTTTGATACCAGAAAGTAGGATATATCATAGCTAAATAATTGTAACCGATTCAAGTTGAAAAACTATAAGGAAGCTCTCGATAAATACTATACTGTTGGATGATAGTGGTGCTTGGGGTCCAAGTTGTACCTCGAATTCGGACGATTGGCTTGTCCCCGTGAATGGCTTGGTTGGCAGCAAAAAGAGACGTACACACAAGCTATATTCCTGTAACAACCGAGTCGCCAAGAGAACTTCGGTTCCATCTGTACTGATATCGGTGGTTAAACTAGACTTTTGAGGTGAAGGCTTTTGAGTAAGTGTGAGTATGTACAAGGCAATAATCATCTGCACTAGGAAGTTAAGTCTCTCATGATTGTCAATTTTTACGTAGACCAAGTCAGGTTGCCAGGGAGAGTTGAATGGGTTCTTTTTAGGAAAGAAATGCCCTGTGTTAAAGTTTGATGGGCGGATAAATAATTTTAACGGAATATCTCTACTTCCGCAAAACGTGAGTAAAATAAACAAGCGCCTTCTATGGCTATATTTGATAATTTCTGCTTAAATATTCGGTTACTTGAAACCATTACAATGACTGTACGCTAGAGTCTTGCGGCAAGACTAACTTTAAGAGATCTTTGGAAGTCTAGCTATAAGTTCATAATCGTCAGGATGACAATTATTCCAGAACTCTACAAACGCTTCCCGATACGGAAAGGAATATAAATCCTTGTGATACGATTAGCACAGACGTAAATGTTTAAAAAGTATATATAAACCAGGGGGAAAACTTCGTGTATTTTTTTCCTTACGTCGTAGTCAAGTCGTCCTTCAAGACAATATGTAGATTCTATTAAAAGTTAAGCGTAGTTTTGTAAAACTGAAAAATACAGGTACGATCCGTCAAATATTATATACGCCTCTATCCATAGACTAGGAATGTGTATAAGTAATATAAGACAAGCTTTAAGGTAGTGAAATTGACTTAACACCACATGTGTTGTTAACAATTAGGAAAATACGAACGGGATGCTGTTTAATCGGATTATAAAATATTGAACCAGATGTGTACCGGCTCCTTTCCTCGTATTCTCCAATTCAATCCTCTCTTTTGAGGTGACTAGTGAAAGCTAATCTGGCAGCTGCTGAAATAATCGGCCACAATCATTTCTATTCAGTTTTAAAGCTCCAAGCATCTGGTTTTGTTACGGCTGGACTTGAAATGGGCTAGAGTTTACGCTCAACCCCTTATTTTGTTAGCATTGGTAGTGATAGTGATATATATAAACACCCGACTACTTGGTCGAACGGCCTCAGAGAGCGTAAAGATTTGCCTCTTCAATCGTGTTTCGCAATTCCGGAAAAAGGAAGGACGGTAGGTGCATTAGTAATAGCAAGAAAATTAGCTCAACAATAAACCAGCTAAGAAAACACAGCCGAGTTACATAAGTTTCCAAGAACAGCCAGAGGATTACACAATTGATTGATTTTATTTATTCTCTACGTTATATCCTCGCATGCATATATAGATGTATAATTCTAGATTACACAAGAGCATCCGCTCTCCTCATCCCGGCAGATCAGGGTTAAGGTGATCGTGCAGGTATGCATGCTGATTGAGTCACGTTGTCAACACTGGAGTTATTGCGGCGGATGTGCGAGATATTTGATATGACCAACCTCATAACTGCACTTCATTCAAGGTGTGTAGCGCAGTGCGCGCTTGCATACACATGAGCAATTACATAGTTTCGAAACGTTCGGCTTTAGAAGTGAATTAATACTAGGAACTATGGAGTATAACTTAAATCCCATAATAATCATAAAGCAATAAAACTAGTAGGTAATATGAGCAAATACTCAGTATGATATCTCACTTTTCAGTAGGTTACTTGGTCAAAGCAGTGGCCCATATGGGAAAAGCCTGGAGTTTACTCACAGTGCAATTATGTATTAGTAAGGAAGGTGTATAAATCGACTCTTACAGTATCATACATGCACTGTCAAATTGTTCGAAACTTGAAAATTGTTTCAAAGTGTAGCCTTAGTGCCCTACTAATTATTCTTCATGCAAAAAATCCCATGTTTTTCCGAATTCGGGAACAGTAATAAAAAGTTTACAGGGACTATCCCCATATTATGTAAAGAGAAATAGGTGGATAGGCAAGAAATACAAACTTTTTGTTCATTCCAGGGACTCAGCGTGAAGTAATATAAATGTTCCTCTGGTATATATCAACGAATTTCACCGTCATTATTGAAAAAGTCGGACAAATAGATTAGCAATATCGCTGAAGCACCGTTACTTCTCATAATTTGTACACGGTCCCTGTGCTTAAACAAAATAAAGTCTTAAACCCTTGTAATTAGAACGCTCTTAAATACAAATATCAAAGTTCTCTCTTGAGAGTGCAAAAGCTTCGCTACATAATGACTCCCCCATGTTTTGATCAGATCATGACCGGGTAAGTTATTGAAAGACTCAAGATATGCCACATCCGTCCTTTTGTAATCTCCAGCCATAATAGTATATTCCACCGTTTAATGAATTATCCTTTGAGCCAGTGGTCACCTGGTCGTCACCACTAGAATAATTACTCCTCTGTGCATTCCTGCTTCTGTCGCAAGCAAACAACTAGGATGAGACAGGTCTCGTATTTTGTCGTGATAATAAGCTCATTGATAAATTAAATTATGTCCGGTATTATGTAATAAATGTATGAAAGGTCAGAAAAAGGGCAGGTAAGCATAGCCACCGTTGTTACTAGGTTCAGACAGACATTCGTGCGGCATTCTATAACACAGCCCCTTGGGAGCACCACCATCAACTTACTTTTAAAGCTCATATTTGTGACATTTCTTCATAGTTAATCACGTAATAGTAATAGTAAATGTATAGTTAAAATTATCATAGCCCTTTTGTGGGAGGCGAGAATTACTTGGAGAGGAAATTGTGGACTAAGAGGGCTTTTAAAAAAACTATTAATTCTTCCCTCGTAGTTCCTGTATTGGCCTGTCATTATTGTTCTGGTCTTTTGTTTGTTCTTATAAAACATACGACGAGGTATCGTGTTAATCAACTATTTTATTTAATCTTCTCTACATGTGCTGCTTCCGGTCCTACATTTCTTTTTACGCGACTGTGACAGCCATGAGTAGTCATAGCACTAAACGAGGTTTAGCCCTTATCCTTATCACGCTAGGATGAAGGAAAACATGACAAGCCTTTACAGCTCTTTCAGTTCCATATTTGGCACAAATTCAGACTTGCCTCAAGCCTGATGCGATGTAGAAAGAAGATATGTGTAAATTAATTGAGCTTACTATCTCCATGAACTGTTTACAATAACTATAACAGCTTCCTCTTTCTCCGTCAAGTGGAATGAGATGGACCAGATGATGTGTTCCGCGATGAAATTTTATTATTTAACACACCATCGGTGTGGCGCCAGTCTTAACTTCTGAAAATGGCGAAAGTTCCTTTTACAACGCTTTAGATGCTTTGACGCTAAAGAGGCTTCCTTGGATATGAAAAACATCAATAGCAAGATTAATATGCGCTCCACCTTGATCATAATTTAGTTTCAGTTTCCGGTTTGCATTGGTAGGCCAGGTTGGCTTCCCATAGTGTGATGTTGTCTTCCTAAAAACCATATTTCGTTGAATGACGGACGGAGCTTGGAAGGAAGAGTTGATGGACGACATGTTAATAAGATATTAAGGAAATTACGAGTGTAATTTGAGCTTGTGTTCTTGAGTGATATTGCTTCCGGAGTTGTTGGAGTTCGGAGGGATCGTGATAATTTGAAAACTAGTGTTGTTGCACCAGATAACTTGTGGTGAAAGGGGAGAAAGTCGATGAGGTTTCCCGTGGGTGGAAATGTTTATGATTGTTTGTGTTATATTTAGATAATGGCTGTAATAACTAGGGCAGGAGGGAAAAGTTTAGAAAGGGTATATGACAAGGAAATCGGGAGAGGATTCCATAGGGAGCAAGGGCTTAGAGTGGAGGGTAAAAGCCCGAAGTGGATTCCTGTCATCCATCCCCGGGTTAGCAGCGTAGCAGCTCCAGGTTCGGAGGTAGAGGAAAGGAAGAGCGGGAGGATTTGGGTAAAAGTAGGTGTAAGCAGAGTGAAAGCTGGCAGTTGGGACGTTGGCTTGGTTGAATCTGTACGTTTGTGCTGTGTTACTCTTCTTCCCGCTTCCAGGACGGCTGAAGTAAAACATCGTTCAACTGAAGGCATTCGTTTTGAAAATAAATAACTGGAGGAGTGAAGAAGGAGAAAGGAAGACGGGTAATAATAGTACATTTAGGAAAAATTTGGTCCACCACAGTGAAATCTATGGGAAGGGGTGAGGGAAAGTGGAGAAAGTACGTGGTGGGAGAGGACAGAGGGTTAGGATGTTAGGAATTGAGCCCGGGAGAAGAATAGTAAACTAGAAGGGGAGAGAGAAGTTTTCTCCGGGTGGTGAGATTAGGAGGAAGTTTTGGAGGAATTGAATCCCGAAATGCTTGTGTGGGTACCGGATGGACGTTAGTGGTAGTTGGCAAACGAGTAAAAATTGGAATCGGAAAGTGTTGATAGACAGACAAGGGAGCTGTTAAAAGTCTTTTGGTTAAGGAAGAGAGGGGAGGAAGGGGAAGACATGGGTTTGTTAGTGGCGGCATTGAAGGGGAATTGATGATGATTTATGTCTGTGGAAGAGAAAAATTTGAGTCAAGTCTTTTAGGGTATATTAGTAGAGTGTCAAGGAGTAAAAATGGTGACAAGTGGAGGGTTGTTTATGAGTGGAACGTCTTGAAGATAGTCTCATTTGAGGGTTGAACCGGGTTGGCGGTTAGAAGAGAAAGTAAAAGAGGAGGAATCTATTACAACCACCTCTCGAATGTGTCCATCAAGTTTCCGTTTGAGTTGTGCTACGTGAAGCGGTTTATTAAGGAGTTTTCTTTTCAAGCCGGGAACGTCATCAAAAAAGAGATAACTGATTGTGGACTAAGCTTTCTGGAGGATCCAAAAGGCCGTGAGGCGGTCTTGGAGCAAAATAACTTTCCGCCGTTCTCCACTATTTTCCCGTAGTCAAAGTTCGTCAGCCCTAGGATATTTTTTTAGAAGCTCGCAGCTACTGTAAAACGCAGAGCAGGGGTGTTAAAGATATGAGGCTTGTAAAGAGTTTCATAGGCTAAGCTAAGCTGATCGTTAAAGTAAGTCGAAGCTGATGGGAGAGTCGGTTGGAGAAAGGAGGAGAAAGCAAGTCAAGTAAGTAAGTAGGGAAGCTAAGGGGAGACAGCTTGTTGTTACATAGTTTGTTTGAGAGAGGGTTGAATTCTGTGGGATGACGAGTATGAGACAGATGAGTATAGCGTTTTCTCCACGAAGAGGATTTTAAGTGTGGTAATCCATCGAGACCTTTAAACAGTTTTCCGTGTTTTCTCCTCACTTTTTACTCTTTTTTCTTTTTATGGTGACACGAAAGGAACATGGACGCAGAGTGACTTGGAATCATCTAGAAACATCAAGAATCTACGGACAATATACATCACCCTATCTGCTACAACCAAACTCATCCTTAACGCCAACTCTTTTAAGCAACTACAATAGTACAACTTTCGTCTTCTTCTTCTCTCTCTCTCCCTCTTTGAACCGTCCCAAAGCAAAGCATCAACTTTGAAAGGACAGTTACGCCATTCTCTCATTCATTCATTCAGTCATCCTATTCTCACAAAGACTAATGGAGGCTTCCCCTTTTTCCTCTCCTCCGAAGGCACAAAGGCTTTGAAAACAAACCTTTCTCTCGCCGACAATGCAAAATCCTTTAACCGCCTCAATGACAGTGGGTTAGCTCAAGTGTGTCAACGAGATTCCTACAAGTTTCCAGCCTCCCGCCATCAACTATAAACGTATCTTCTTTATCCCCATTACTACCACCTCTTCCACTAGCCCGGAGCGGGACAGGAAGACAGGACTGAAGACAGACTAAAAAGGTCATTTCCTTCCGGAGTCACTTCCCCCAACAAAACTCAAAACCTCAACAATTCACCCATATCTCTCAACTAAAAGTGTCCAAGCGAAACAAACTATTGTTTGTTTCTCCTGAGACACATTTTAATATACGCAGCCACTCACTACCACTACCAAGCCGAATCCAGCAGGTAAGACACACAATACAATCACTTGTAGTTTATGTACTGTGCGACGCAGCTTTTCGAAACAATTTCTCTCACAATCTACTTTTCAAAACGTGTTTGTTTACTTGTCTGCCAATAATAAGTCAAATGGATCTCAGGCTCTATCTGTTGGAACAATTAAGTGAACATTTGTCCTCAAGTTTGAAGTAGAGTACAGATTACACCGCTGTAGCGGATAACCACTACAATCTCGCAATGGCTACAACAGGTGTGATCCTTGACTTCACCAAGCACCAAGCAAGCATAAGCGACAAGGATAGTTGTTTGAAAATCTTCCAAGAAACCATCACTTGTATTGAATATTAGCTACTTACCACGTCACAAACAGGATTCTTCTTTTCTGTGTGACCAGCCACACGTCTTTCCTTTGGTAGCCACCGCTATCTCTTGTATATATCTTGTTGGCAATCTAAGGTGATCTTGTTTGACCATCGTCATATCCTCGACCTCAACGGCGTTGATTAATTGGAGAACGACTACTCGATTAATGAATAAGTTTGCTTAGTGAGCGTTATTATAACGGTGTGAGGGGAGACAAATATAAAATAACTGCCGATTGTTTACATCTACTACGGTCGCGTCGCCGACGCGACCTCATCTGCTTAAAAAGTCATGCGTTCCCCCCAAAACACATGTTATGAGAGTACAGAATAGATCCAATAAGGAGATATAAAAGAGGTGTATATATCTTGTTATATTCTGGAAGTACACACCTGGAGCTTAGCATTTGCTCGGCTAGACAAATGTATAACACAGTACTTATGCAACAAATTATCTAATTAATAAAATCAGAACAGAGTGCATAAGGTTGGGGTGGAATGTTCCGTTGGCGTTGAGGAATAAGCATTGCATAATGCATGTTGGTATTTTCATTCATTGTGCACATACAGGTATACAGGTATACGGCCTGAAGTATAATTTGCTGAGAAGCGAGGAATCGTAGACTTTAAATGCTGTTCTGTACTTTAATGAAATTCCAGGTACAGTTTTGAGTACGTAGTTTGGTAGGTTGAATCGGCTGGTTTGTTAAGATTGAAGTGATGCACCTAAGGTTTATAGCTGAAATCATATTTAACCAAATTAGTAAAACTCGCGGTTATTTATAAGGTTATTTATTATTATACTAGTCAAGGGAATTAATAATCTAAAATATGATCTCGTCCATTTTTGCCAACATGTAAATCATCACTGGAAGCGTTAAGGCTGTGCGCAGCTGCGTTATGAATTAAAATGTCATAGAATCGATAGCTATGGATTATTTTTACAAGCTATAGTTAATAGCTTACGTAAAATGTAATGGGAAGGAATAATAATCTTGCATAGTCCAATTATTTGTAATTATTATTATCTATTTTTTGCCAATAGCTTTCACCTGAATGTAGAAGGTGGAAGACTTTGTTTGATAACAAAGAGTGTTACGAACTTGCGCATATAAGGCGTGGTGGAATGAAACAGGCGTTAGCAGGAGTGTATCAGTGGTATTCCTCCGGCAGGCAAATGAAAGTTTAGGATGTGAGGAATTGATGCGTGGGAGTTAAAGAGGAGAAAAGGGAGAAAGTAACCTTAGAATCGCTCCTGGCTTTCATTGGTGTATCGTTACTGTTTGTGTTTGGATTCTATAGGGATGAATGGACGTTGAGGAGCTATTCAATGCTCACGGCAGTAATTTGTTTGCGAGAAGGCGTGTTAATTAATTTGAGGCAGTTCTTTGCACATACGTGCATTTGTGAGAGTTGAAGAGATCTGCTTCAAGGATCGTCGGAAAAGCCTTAATCTAGAAAAGTTAGACGTGAAAGTATCGCTTTTGGGAAATAAGAAGATGCTGCATGGAGGCTGTAGCAAACCAAAACCGAGGGAGTTCTCCTGGGGAAAGCCCGGGTTGAGAAAATGGGATGCGTCGCGAATTTAGAATATGA
The DNA here is from genome assembly GCA_906901655.1 of Sminthurides aquaticus. NCBI lineage: Eukaryota > Metazoa > Arthropoda > Collembola > Symphypleona > Sminthurididae > Sminthurides > Sminthurides aquaticus. The sequence goes on from CAJQTT010000001.1 coordinate 6,060,972, forward strand.
GTGCAGAAGAGAGGAAGGTTACATCCGTTGTGTTAGTGAAAATTTAATTTTCTTAAAGGATTACCAAGGCTCGTAGCAGACGCGGCTTATCTCTCGAATTCTCCGAGGGTGGCGGAGAGTAATTAAGCATCACGATTTAACCACAATCCCAGACAAATCCCGACTTGTACTTTTCTCTGTCTGCTTCTTCCTGGAACTTGGATTCTGCTCTGTCCCTGACTTTAATCAAATAAGTCTTCTTGCGATCCTGGACCATCCGGAGCGGCTGATAATATTGCTGCAACGGTTCTTGCATGAGAGAGGGCAAGTTGGTAAAACAATGTTTAACCCTTCTTGGAATGCTACCCTATTCCAATCTTCTGATTCCATCCAAAAGTCCTAAGGTTCGTGAATCTAGGAAACATCTTCATCTTCCCATCTTTATTTTACTAGGAAATAGAATTAGTACAAGCTGCTTTGGACTGGAGGCTAAATACAAGGACAAGCTTTTTAAGATATATTTAAACTAATGGTCCTCCCCCTGTTTCGCAATGCTGTATCACTTCCAGTGTATCATCTGAGCAAGGCTAATGTTTGTACAGTTAAAGAATCGTCTTATATTACGTTTCTGCACGCATTGTGTTGCTGAAACAACGATTATTACACTTTCTCAGAACTTGTAATTACTTTCTATGTGTGAGTTTGCCAACTCAACGCTCCCTATTTAACTTTCTCTGAATACAGTGAAAGCAGTCCAGTCAATTGAGTGTACCAGGCTTGGTTTGTTCTCCGCAATATGGCCAACGTCCTGAGCTGAGCAGCTAGGGTAGGGCAGACAGTACCTGTACGAATAAGATGTTGTTGAATATGCCAATGAAAGGGCGGGACAGCCATACAATTGAGTTGAATTTAATTCCTTATTTGTTCTATCTGAATGGCATAACCTGTTTCCAAAAATTACGTTTTAGTTGGGGAGGTTTAATAAACAATAATATTCCCTGTGTATTTCGGCGAGACTTGGGAAGCTTTGTCATAATAGATATCCTGGAGAAAGTGGTAATATATAAGAGGCAGAGAAAGGAAGTGTTACAAATTTATTCGTTTCTCCAGCGTTCTCCTCGTTACCGAGTTGAGGAAGGGGAAGGCCATCACAATTTCTAGCTCGTGAGCTGGAGCTAGTCGTGTAGATTAACTAGAATGATTAATTGGAAATTATATTTCTCATACATTTGCACCCAAAATATTATTATTATTATTATGAAGCACGATTGAAACAATCCTTCAGAGCATTCTCCGTTAGAAAGGCAGATTTATGAATTGAAGAACAAGGATTGCATTGATTTGGTCTGTCATAGTCTGGAGGAATGGAAAGTAGATTCCAACTCGAATTTCTGGATTTCAGCCATGTAAATATGCATGATCCATGTATGATGGTAAATAGTTGAGTAAGGGCGTTTGAATTGTTTTAGCAAACTCCTTCCGGAAACGAGATACGAGAGCATACGTTTCCTCCAACTTTGGGAAAGCCTTGAAAATTTCCGGCATTTTGTATTACCAGTTAGTCATGCGGATCAATTACTGTGTTATACGTGTTCGCATGAGTGAAAACTGGAAAGAAAGCTTTACAAATGGATAGGATATTTGGAAGAGCTTTTGTAGCAGAAACATCAGAGCGATGAGGGAGAAGATTCTTAAGACAGAAACACATATTATATGTGTTTGAGTTAAGGAGGGCGGAGAATGATCTTGCTGATAAATGCAAACTTACAATAGTGTGTACGAACTCCATTTTGATGGCTTGCACATAACTGCGGTTGAATTCATTCGCTCGTTGAGTACTATTATAATTTATAAATCAATGGTGTAGGATTTGTCAATCCTAGTGTGATGGCATGGCATACAGCTCACGATTCTTGGAAGTTATGGTTTCATTGCATTTTTTGCAAAATGGAGCTTAGAAGTTTCCTTTTGCTGCTTCTGCTTTTACTTGAGATAGTTGGTTACTACTCATTGCTTGATCAGGAGAAAAGAGTTTTGAAAATAGTGATTGTATTTTGAGGAGGCTGGCAAGGGTGAAGTTGGTGATTCTTTTTTAGAGATGGAGGAGAGATGTATTATGTAGTATTTAGTAGGAGAAAGACTTTGAATTAAACCACCTTGTCTTGAGATACTTTATGTAATTTAAAAGTGAAAGAAATTTAATCTAAGAAAAATGTGGGTTGTTCTTGGTTGGGCTTGGAGTAGTAGTTGTACTACTACTACTCGCTCAGGAGTTGTTAGCATCTGTCTGTGTGAAAGGGAAATGGGAAATTGCAAAAGTTTCTAAAGATGGACTTTCTCTCTAATTCCTTTAAGTTTACACCAGGTTCTGTAATAATTTCTTTAGTTTGAGACAAGAGAATACAGGAGAAGGGTGAAAGGAATAAGAAAACAAAGTAATTAATAGGTTTAATGCAAACCAGGGCGCGTGTCTGACTGATGGCTGGAAAATATACTTGCTGGAAAATCTTCAAGTAATACCTCTTCACACCCTCCTCAACTGCTTCTTTCCGTTGAACGTAATAAAATAGTTTTAATACCTGGAAGGCTGAGTGTACACACACACACGGGAGAGAGTGAAGGGAGTAAGAAAGATGGAGGAGGAAAGAATTGAGTAGGAGAGAGAGTAGGCAGAAGGAAATCCTAAGCAAGAAAAGTGACAAGTGAAAAGAAAGGAAGAGAAAATGGGGAAAGTTTAGTCAAACAATGGGAATGAAAACTTGGTCTTGTATGCCATGGAGAACGTTGGTTGGTGGCGGGGGTAGATGATCAAACCAAACCACGGGAAGGCATAAGAGAAGAGGGCGAAGTGAAAGAAAGGTTAGGATTTTTATAGTACTTGACGGGAAGACGACAGTCTTAGATTTACCTGTGTCAGAAAAAGAATTGTACTGAGTTACATCTGTGTTCACGGTCAGTTAGGAATGAGCCAAAGGCTAAAGCATGCTTTCACCAGGTTTGGGAGGTTACCTATAGTATCTCTAACTGTGGATTTGATTAATCATCGAAAAGGATTCACTAAGGAGCCCTTGCGAGCCTAGCTGAAGTTCCACCCCCTGTCTCCCTGGAGCGGATCCCCCGTTGCTAACCTTCCAGAAAAATGCAGGGAGGGAAGAGTGATTGAATTGTGCAAATCAAGTCACTTATTCATCACATCCTTAAAAAAATCTCCTCATTTTGTATTCCTTCGTCTGGATCGATTTACGTGAAGAGATAAGATTGTGTCTCTGTGGATGTCTCTTTGTACTTTTAAAGCTCCTATAATTTGTAATAGCAGTATATGCAATAGCAGGCCTGTTTTACTTATCCCTGCTGGGCGCGAGTAATAATGGAGGAAATTGCGCGTTCGGCGTCCCTTGCCACCACCAATACACTTGCTTTCTACATACTCTAACAATGCCGACTCAAACATGTAGGGTCCAGATTCTTCAGATACATAGTCTACATGGATCCAACAAGCAACTGGGGGTAACTGGAACAGGATGAACAATTTTGCGTGTCTGTGATGCATGTATGGTTAGAAAATAATTCGGAAGCTTCCATGTATTTCAACTCCGCATGTTTGCAGTAGCTGGCCTAGATAGATGCCCGTCCAGGGTTCTCTTGGAAGATGTTTCTACATTTTTAACGTGTCCTGCCTCCGCATCGTGAATTACGCTAATCACTGACCAGCTGCAGATAGGGAGGGTGGGGTAGGGTGAAAGTAGAGGATAGAGAAAGTGAGAGAGACAGGATAATAAGTAGATGGAATGAAGGCTACTTGTATTTTCTCTCTCTCTACTCTCTACTATATTTTTCTGTTTACTTTCACTTGGAGAAAGCAAATGATAGAATCTGATAATGTTACTTCCTTCTTCCTCCCTTCCGCCAGAACAGACAAAGACGCTACAAGAGGGGTTTACCAAAGGGGGAGCAAGAGAAATTTAGTCATTACAAGAAGCTACATTTAGTTGGCGGATGTTAATGGGAGAGAAAATTGGGAAAAGTTTCCTTGTCCTTCTCCAGATTTTTTCGAACAGGAAATGTCCTCAAAGCCGGGTGACTTTCTTTACTTTATTAAGTAAATAGTAGCTCGGTTGGTTCTTCTTCGTTTTTGCAGGGGTTTAAGAGATAGAGAGACATTTCGTGCTCTGCACTTTAGCTACAATCTTCTAGTAAGTACGCACACTCGTATTTTCTGTGTACACTGTACTTTCACCTCCAAGTAAACGGTACAAGTCGCTGCTTGCTTTGTAAGATTTCTGCTTGTTGTTAAAAAATATATTCAAATCTTTCCTGTGTTGGCTTCAGACTCCAGAGATGTGTTGTTAGTATTTTTGGGTATTAGGTGCGGTTTAGCTTTTAAAATAGTAACTTTGATTCAGTACGTTGGGGAGATAAATGCGACGCAAAATTGAATTTTATGAACTCTTGGCCCTCTAGAGCGGAACTATGCTTGGAAAATTATTTTTAGATAGCCTCCAGTACAAATACAAGTTTTGAGCCAAACTCTACTATTTATTCAGTTTGTAATCCGCGGACAGAATTAGGCTTACAACGGTCGAGACAAGTTAGAACATATTTGCCCCTTCCCACACACACGCCCATCTAATCCTTCATTCTCCTCACTTTCAATCAATAAATTCACGAGACAACAAGCATTTATAAGCCATTTCTAAAAATCATCGTTTAACCTTAAAAGCCTCAGGACATTTTAGTTCCGCAAACCAAGTTATGAAACACCACTCCAGTCTAACCCACCACCCGCCACCACCGCTTTCACTCCTCTGTCCTTTCTCTGCAGAACAGGAGAAGAGAGTTCCCTAATACCTTCAGCCTGAATAGCAAAGAAACTCCTCTATCATTCAAATCGATTCATCACACAGAGAATTTAATTTGAATATCGTAATAGATAGGATTATCAGAATACTGGAGAAAAAGCAAATCCCTTGCCCCCTCCCTCATGCTAACAAGTATTTTACTTAGTGTGCGAACCCTCGGTTCACGAATACGGGAGTAACTAACTGAAGCAAACATTATACATTCCTGATCATCCGGCTTTACAGATAGGTTGGCCAAACCCATAAGACTTTTCATGGTGGATTAATCCTCTGGATTCTGGATTCCGAGCTGGTTAAAAGAGATTTTAAATTGACACTTAATGATGAGATACATTTTGGGTTTCCATGGAAGTTTCCCAGGAAATCCACTTAAGGGCAAAAGAGAAAAGTATTACGCGTTTTATACGGACAATTAGTGAACTAGGAAGAGTTCTAGGAGAAAGCATGCAAGGAGTGTTCTGACCATTTTCTCATTAGAATTTGTAGAATTAAATGATGATAGAGCCTATAACTCAATGCAAAGATAAATGTTCTCGGCTGTGTCAGACCCTTTAGGCTGAGTACATGAGGGTTGAGGAAATGATAGCGGAAGAAATCGGGTGCATTAACGCGTAAAACGTGGAAGATGTAAGAAATTGTACAAGAAAAGATAAAGGGTTTGTTTCCCTCTTGAGCTAATGGAAACTGTTTGATGAGAGGGAGTGATATTTAGTTTGATCCAGCAGAGAAAGAAGAATTTGGTTGGTTACATGCAGTTTCTAGTTTAAATACCCGGGAAGTATCTGTGAGATACAACGCTACCCGTAGATGATTTCGTGAGAATCTGAGAATATCTCTTTAAACACTTGGATGAGATTCATTCGGTACAAATATGTACCCTTCTATGGTTTTGGTTAAGCTGAAGTTCTAAAGTTAATGATTTTCGACTCTCCACTTTCTCCCGTGTCATGAGTTCCCTGTATTTTATGAGTTAAGAAGTTTCATACCGTAAGAGCCTAACCTAGATTAGAGATGTATCCTGGGGCAAGCTATACATTGGAAGTTGAAGAGTTTACATTCTAAAGGTGTCTTTCTGTAACGTGCTGCTCAAACTATCAGGAGTCGCTTGGTCCGGGAGGTCCGGGTGAGAGAAAGTTTATATCTGGGCCTAACTTGCTCCTAGGCGTGGGAAAGTCGGATTTATTCTTGCGTTTCAAATCCACTGTTCTGACAAATGAGTTACGAGGACGGAAGTCTCATTCTGGTCGGCCAAAATCCGAAAAGAATTGGCAGCAAGGAGTGGGACGCGAGCAAATTATCTTCTGTGCTAGAGAAGTGGGATTGCACAAGATGATTTCCAATTACAATACCCGGGTGATTCCGGAGATTGGGAGATTGGCTATATATATCATCAGCTCCTTGAGGAAACAGGCTGTTTCTCTCTAGTTTATTGCCCTGTAATTGTGCGTAAGTTAATTTTTCTTTGGAAGCCGGACTCTGTATTTTATGTTCGTCTTTCCTGTGTATATATATGTATACATATCCTTAAGCAATGGGAACCAAGGGACTTTCACCCACCCTTTCCCCAAGCCTTGTCTCAATGGTGAACCCACGCGTACTGTAAGATGTAAGGTAAGAGGAGACATGAAGGAATCATATAACGTGGGAGAGTTTGTATTGATTTCCAGGAATTGGGAAACGGAGAAAATTAATAGCCCAACGGAATACATTAATCAGTGGGAATATCGTCCGGGTTTTTTGCCAACGGTTTTCCGGTATCCGCCCCCTCTTTTCCATCACCCACTTTTTATTTCGGTCCCATTGGAACTAGTATCAATGAATTATTGTGGATTTGACTAGAGAGCTTCATCCAGACGTTCCATCCAAGTCCGAAATAGGAGTAGGCGTTACTGGTTTATGAGACAATGTATTTTATTTGGCGGAAGTGCGTATACAAGTGGGGAGAAAAAGAAGTTGAATTACTTTCTCCACTCGATCACCAACTCCTTTTAGCCTTCTTCCCAGAGTCTTTGAGAGAAGAGCACACTTAAATTGAATATCGGGTGGTTATAGAATCTGGTAATGTAGTTTCCTTCCGCCTTTTATCTTTTTTTGGATTGCGTGCGTAAATATCTGAGAAAAATCATTCTCTCAATTCCGTTACTCGCTTCAACCTCAACTGCCCATTTACAGTCTAAGCCGTAAAAAGTATTTACCGGAAGTCGGATGCATGCTTCTCTCGATTTTCCGTGCTGAAACAGACGGAGTAAATGTTAATGTCTTTTTCCTGCCATACCATACTAGACTAGCCGAGGAGATAAACTATAGGAGTTATAGTCACACTAACGACAAACTGGTATCATCGATTTTCTTTCCCAGTCTTTTAATAGCTTTTCAATGGATTAGCCGGAATTAGAAACGAATCCGTCGACATTCAAAATTCAAATGGCATCCACAAATATAGACGTTTTACTCCAGAAGCTTAGCCACCGGCATCAGCTCCTTTTATACATAACAAAATGGGTTCTGTGTGATTGCATTAAATAATGGGAATTGCTGGTTTATAGTTACGCCAGGCCGTGAGGAGGACAAGGACAGGATAGGCATGAATTGAAAGTGTTTTTCAAAATAAACTAACTTGAGGGCTATTTGAGAATGATATAATTTGGAAATCAATAGCTTACTTCCCATGACCAATCCCTTTTATCTACTACTTTCACTACTTTCTCCCTACTTTCTTCCAACAATGAATGTATTGTGTTTGGCTTGGCAGCTCTTTTTTCATTTTCTTTCCCTATTTTACGTCATGTCAGCATACATACTATTTTCCTAGAAAAATCCTTGCGTTTATTGTATTCTGGTCCAGAAATGCCCATCTTTGATATATCTCTGCCGTTTTATTAACGAAACTGCACCATATAATATACATATTTCTGGTAGCCAGCCAGTAAAAATAGGAGTACAAATCTCTCGCTTTTTAGAAAGCATGCTGGCAATAAGTGCTATAGAAATAGAATAAACTTGTTTCTCGTTTGCAAATGTCTTCATCATTCAGAGGTATGAGTCAATCTTTGTCTTAGAAATTGTTTTAGAAATTAAGTGGTCCAACGGAAGTTATGATAAGTCTCTCGTAATATTCTTTAAATCTCTCTCCCTGGATTACACAATTTTTACTAATTATTCAGTATTATCTTTTACGTTTACGTAGATTAAGAACAATCGTAGATGTAGCCCATTTCAGAGTTTTTCAGATTGCCTCCGAGCGCAATGTATGTATATCCACCTGAAGAAACACAGAAGGTTTCACTTTTATGCACCATCACTAATAAAATTGTTTTAATAGTAATTTTTCATGACATAAATTTTTTGTCCCCATAAAATGAAGACGTTTTGGAAGAATGAGCTTCTCCCGCTTGATTATACTTTCTGAAGCATATTTTACGAAGAGTCCTCTAAAAGAGGTCTATTACTCTTTTATATGATGAGAAATGCTGAATGCAGCCCTCATAATATATCTTATGCTAAATATGGAGAAAGTACTAAGGAAACGATGAGGACATTTTGATACTCGAGAGGATTTTAATCGCTCTGCATGATTAGTAGAGGAAATTATTCAGAGGGAAAGACAACTTTCTCCATTCCCTTATGACCCAATTATCTCACGGTCTCATATATATGACAATTATCTCCAGGGGTGATTCACCATTTTCACTCCAATCTGGATCCAAAAATCAGAGAGAGAGAGAGAGAGAGAGAGAGAGGGAGAGAAGAACAAAAATTCTTTGTAAATGGATGTGAAAAATTTCAGCAGGGATTGTCTGACTGAGAGCAGAAGAAAAGTTGCTAGCTTTATTACGGAGCCAAGATATGCATTATGAAGCTCATGTGTAGTAAAGTATGAAGTTGGGAATGATATACCGGACCTGGGGGCATGTATGATTTTGTTACATCAAGATTGAATGTGGAGAAAACATTTTAAAAGGATTTTGGCTTGAGCAAGAATTGTGTTAAGATGATTGGTTGCAGAGAAAGTGGGTGAAAGGAGAAGGGGTCTTCCCCTTTGCACTTTAGCTGACACGTTCAATAACGTGATGCATGTTTGGAGTGCGCTTTGAATTTATATTTACGTCACGAGGAATTATGGAAATTTTACACTCTATTATTTTAAATGGAAACCTAGAGGATTTGATCCCAAAAAAGCAAGATAAATTTCCCTCATGCTCAAAGTTGGAAGAGGTGAAAGAGGGCCAACACCCTGGTTTGAATTATGATCCTATCATTTCCTGCGTATGTACACTCTAACCCATACGCACGCCACGACCAACGTCGACACTTTATCTTTCTTAGTGTCGGTATCTGCACAAGATGTGGGATAAGGGAGTGCAACTAAAGTAGCTAATTATGGTGCACGATATCCTTTTATGCCTTGAAAACCAGGGGTTTTCAGCCAAACTGCGGAGAACAGTGTTTGGATTAGGCTGGTGAATTAAGGGGGTGAAACTAGATTTTAATTTCCGTTGCGTGAAGATTAAAATTCCATTAGTTACCCCAATTAAGAGATGTAATAAAAAGGAGGCGAGGGAAGATAAATTATGAATCCAAACGGGGAAATACATCCCTGGCGGTTTTACTTGGCAGGTTTGCGATAAAAACTCGAGTTGCATCTCCTTCGTGTGCTCTTTACAGCATTTCATACGCATGTAGAACTACTGTAGGTTTCGCAGGATTATACGTATTTTCAATCAAAATCATTACAGATATTTGGATTCGGTGTTTCAAACAATGTAACCTATGAGCGGAATCGGGGTCACCCCATAGCTCCTAGTTTTTAGGGAAGATAAGGTGAAAGTAACTTCCTCCAGACTCGGATGAAAGCTGGGTTGTTTATTCTCTTCTCTTAAAGAGGATTTAAAACGCGCAAGTTGATTGGAATGGCAGGAACCACGGAGCGCAGTTGACATCAGGGATGAATCTTCCTGACTCTGATCACTAACTTAAAAGACTTCATATATTGGAGGCTGTTATATTCTATTACGATTATATTCTCCTAATCTTCTCCGGCAGAAGAATGGGATCTTTGTTTATTACGTCGTACGTAAACGGATATTGGGGAAGTAATCTTCAAAAGCTGAATCTACGGACAATTAAGACTGATGTCTGATCTGCTCATAAGATAGTACACATCTCTACTTTCGTTGTTAAGATGAAGATAAAAGGATGCTGGAAGTGATGCGTTTAGAGATTCATTGAAAAATGTTGGGCGTGCCTGAATCAAATGTTGTTTTCCTCATCTTAATCCCTAAGTCCTTGGGAAGGAAAAGCATAAGCGTTTTATAATAAAGCCAATGTTTTTCGCTTTTAAATCTTTCAAAGGAACTGGGGGAAGTGGTGATAATGGTTCTAGGAACTATTATTAATATTAATGGCGCCACATCTTCTTATTGGCTTTAGGTTAGCTGCTGAATATAGTAGATAATAGATGCCTGTTCTTCGTATCTTTAATAATTGTCTTTTGAAACCACGCTCAAAAACTGGAGCACATCATCTCAGAGCTTTTGGAGATATGTTGTGTGTAGAAAGCTTCATTATTTTCGATCCATCTTTTGCAGCCATGACAAGTCAGCTTTGATCCAGCTAGGACTCGTTTTTAACCGGAGTTGCTCGCTCAAATGACGCCAACCCCATAAAGGTTATCTTTGTTCCTAGAAAGATGAAATGATTATATTTTGCGGAATTAGTTTTCACCGCATGAGATAAAGGTACCCCGTTGTTTTTACGGTCGCTGGTCCTCTCGGAGCAAGAAGTGCTTGATGGCAGTGGAGAAAGTCATAGAAAATATAGAGTATAGCTAAGCTTTTCTCCAACTGGGCTAGCTCAAAGAGGCTCTTAGAATCCGTATACTCCCTAATCCTGGAAATCCAATAAGTATATGGTCGGTGGTGAAACATAGATGCCTTTGCGGCTTCTATTTCACTCTACATGAACTGGGAAATGATAGTGAGAGCATATTATCTACATCAAGTACTTTCACTTCCTGCAAAGCGGTTTCTCGAGTTGTCGACTTTGAGGCAGGCAACTTGTAGTACAGTCTGGTATTTCACAGTGTTAACCATCAATATCAGTTCCTTCGCCCTTAATTCGCTAAACTTTTTAGATGAATCGTAAATCCTTTTCCTTCTTTCTGGATAAAACTTGAGGTAGACCTTAAAGGCAGATGTAAGAGAAATATTATTTCAAGTACAACAACCTGACCATTTCACCTGTTAAAATTACATCGTATCCTTGTAATGTTTTATTCATCCCACCTCTAAGAACTGTGGCTTGGCTTGGGAGGAGATCAAAGACGATAAAAACCAGGTGCCTAAGAGGCGGGATAGGAAGTCGGATTTCTTAGAAGCTTTTGAAGTCAATACAGGCACTACAACCACTGAGACTATTTTCTCTCAAGCACCAATTACAAGAGTTTTAAAGGCATACTGCCTGTTTTAACAAATGGATTGTATTATTGTATTCTTATGGGAAGCAAAGTTTGCAGATCTTTCTTTGAAATGTAATCCTACGTTTTGCAATCACTTGTTGTGCTTGAAATCAAATATCAAGTGGCAATGCAGCTTCTTCATGTGCTAATTGACTCTCATCTGACAGTGAGATAAAAATATTTGCACATGTATTTTATCCCCCTCTCTTATCCTAACCTTGGATCGTCGTGCTTTCTCTTCTTGCAAGGATTGTGCTTTGAACTTGAATTTCTCTCTTTTCTCTACCATTAGGGCATAGTCTAAGAATTTGGCAAGCATATAATTGAAGTGATGTCATGAAATTGGCTTGAAATATTCGACTAAAATTCCTAAAGGCCTGACATGATAGGAAGGCATTTTCCAGGAATCTTTTAGTCCGTTTTGCAGAAAACTGAACCGATGGAATGCAAGGCCATATTCTCGAAAGGGCGGCTGAAGTATTGATTGGAACTTTTAGATTGCCACGAGTTGGAATTGTTGCAGATTGTGGATCTGGTTGAGGTTACTTGAAAATTGCATTGTTTTGATTCTCTGCGCCATACTACTCCAGCTCCTCCAAGCCCCTCCCAACCGATACCAACCGCAGATCTTGAGATTCGTTTAATTTAATTTACATCGCTACGATTTAATTGTGCTATGTTCTTCCAGCAGCGGGGTAAATAATTCGCTCGGGAATTTTGCCTTCTCTATTTAACAGATTTGAGTAATGGAGTGAAAGCGAAGAATGTTGAGGAAATGGTGAATTCTCAGAACTGGCCGACTGTCTTCCAGGGAATGTTTGACACATGATGGGAAAATTATGACTACTGTCTGAGGGAAGGAGAATAGAATCAGACTTGCTTGAATCAATTAAAAATACATTAATGCTGGAGAAGGGAACTAGAGAGATAGCTCTTCTTGAAGATCGTTAGCAAGGATGACAAAGTAAATTTGCGAGAAAGTTAGGCCCGCTGGGTGTCATCCAGTGTTATATATCCAGTCCTACAACTAATAGCTTACGGACAGATCCTATTACACGACCAGAGTTTCTGTGCTTTCTCTCAGCCATAATTGACACGACAATTAACACTTTCTCTTCTTTTGTCATCACTCTCATTACTAATACATTTGCTTCTTGAGTACAGGATACAATGCAGGGTCATTACACTGATGGTAACACGCGTGAATATTAATTAGTGACAAGATAAACAGCCTCCTGTATCGACTGATAAGAGATGGAAGGGTTTCAGGAGGAGAGAGTATGTATTTACAGTAGTGAAAGTGAAGATGTGGTTACGGGCCTATTACTTCGACACCCTGATAACTCTTGAAATGGAATTACCTTATGAAGTTGTGTGGTTAGCAGAGCATGAATAATAATGATAGTAGCTTACTTTACACACTGCTTAATCAAGTAGACAAGGTAGGAAGCTGAAGAATGTGTGCGTCTGACACCAATTTCTTTTGGATTCCGTCTTGAGAACTCTAACAAGCGCGCCGGAAAGAATAAGAGTTCACCTTGGTGTAAGAAACCCAAAAGCAAGGGATTTAAATCCTTCTCACCTTCGTTTTCATTCTGCTGTAGGGTTTATTTTCCAATTCGTTGCAAAGCGGAGTTTGCAAATCTGTTCTTTCCTTACTTGGTACAATGTTCTTGTGGTAGGTGAGTGTACAGACTTTTGGAGGTTCCTCTTCCGTATGTGCAAGAGATGAAGGAAATAAAGAAGAAGAAGGTGTTGGATCATTTATCATGCTGGCTCGAAGCATAATAAAGGAAGAAGATGGAGTAGAAGGACGTTATTTTGAGGATGACGTCTGTAAGGAGCGAGTCTCACGCTTCATAAGCTACTCCAGAAGGTCATATTCTTGTGGTAGAAAAATATGCTACACTGAGGCTAAAAATAAGCTACTACGTATATATATTTGCAGTGAATATTTTATAGTTAACTTTACGGATTCGTTTTTCTTTCCGAGCCATTCGTCTCATCCCAGCAATCTTGCTGATTAAATGCTTCTGCCTTACATGCACATATGGAATTTTTAATTGGTATATATGTATTGGAAAATTTTGACTGCAAAAATCTTATAGTAATTCATGCGGAAAATTGTAAAAATAATGATTTTAAAGCATTCGCAATCTTTCGTTACTTTTTATTGCCGCATCCTAAGCAATCTGTGATCCGAACTTATACGTATATTTTAATCGGTGAAATCCATGTGCAAGGATACATAAATGCGGGAAGAGAGAAGTAAATTATGTCATTCTCTGCTGATGTGTGAAATTAAACTTTCAGATTTGCGAAGAGCAAGAAAGATTGAGGTGAAGAATGGCCGGGTGCGAGATAAAAGTACGGAGTGCGGATTTGCAAGTATGTATACGTATTAAATACATTTGCGAAATTTGTTACACCTTCTAAGCGGAAGCGGAGTGAAGGCGGGAAGGAATGATAATGAGAAGGTTGAAAGATGATGGGCGGATTTTAAGCTTTGTTCATATTAATTGCTGTTGTAATCAAGCTAAATGTTAAGCCATGGAGTAGTGGACGAAAGAACAATAATTAATTTCCTTGATCTCTCTTTCATGTGTTTTGTCTCCACATGGGATCCTCAGCTACAGCTAAAGGCTCAAGCACCATCCCGCTTAATTAATTGTTAATCCGGTGTCCGGTCAATCCAACCAAGTTGCGGCGGGCTACACTATATCAGTGTCCGGATCGATAATTTACAGGGTGCGGAATCACAAAGAACCCTCACACTTCCGCTCACTTGTACCCAGGAAAGTTTTGCCTCTATGAATTCAAAGCACTTCACATTACCTCCCATTCCCATCGCATCCTTTCCTTATATTAACATGCTAGTATTTAGAGTATAGAGAGTAGGTGCAGCAAAGACAAACATGTGAGAAGAGTTACAGACGTGTCATGAGCAGATCATTTCCGGCTAAGCTTCTACTGGTCGATCCCAGAAATACTAATGTAATTCCGGAAATAAGGTATAGCTCAATGACGGACGTAGCGTCTAACGTCTGTCACTCGCTCGAAGGATGTAACCCCGGAGAACATGTAAAGTCGCTCTTTTTTGGTTGGTTGGGGTAACATTTGAGTTGTGTTGGTAAGTTGAAAGTAAGTTGGCATGGTCAATGTAGATAATGCATGTTTCCTCCAAAATATTTGCTCTTCTCACGTCATTCTGTCGAGGTGTCTGGAAAAGTTTGGATAAATGTCACTCTCGTGTGAGAAATAGAGATGAGCCAGCTTTCCAATCATTTGCCAGACAAAAACAGAAGGGTGCAAAACTGGTATGCTAGGAAATGAATTTTGAATGCAAAGATATTTATCACTTGTCAAGTTGTTCCAATACCTGAAATACCTTTCTCAATGTTCCAGCTAATCATAATAATCCCCTCATTTAAGGTTTCAGAAACCACCACTCTTCCTGCTAATCAAGTAAGTGACAATGCCATTTCGTAGTTTATCCACATGTCACATTTGTCGCGAGCACTGGAATGGCACAGGAGTTTACGCTAATGTAGGAGTAAAGCTAGAAGCTATTTCTTGCGCGAGAGTTTGGGACATTGTTGGTTCCAGCGTGTAGGATGAATCTATATTGTTGAAAACGTAATTTTGTACAAGAGAACGGCATGGTCCTCTTGAGTTCTTTGTGTGAACATGTTGCTGGGTATTGGAGAATTAGCGAGCTAGAGAATTATTACGTTCTTCGGTGTGTACAGTGTGAGAGCTGGAAAGAGGCAGACGTTGCTAGAGAGCTGTGTAATTGTTGGGACAAAGAAGAGAGTTTTATAAGTTTGTGATTGGGATTAATTTGATTGAGGAGAAACTATATTTGAGTTTAATTAAACTGGGTCTGAATTTACCACCTCAACTAACTATACTTTGTGTTGTTCCTAACCTGGCCTAATTCTACCTGACCATTAGTAGCTAATCTCGCGTACATTTCTTCAGGGCATCACTACGTCCGGGTAGGACCTGTGCATGCAACAACATTGGTGTCTCATGAGGCGTGTATGAATCCGGGGTTTTAACATTAGAAAGTTGACTTTCACCATAGCGTTTATTGTTATGTCATTGGCGGGGGTTCAATTTGTGCAACCTGCTTTCCTAGTTGGGAAATTTATTTATTTGGATGGATGGATTATAATATGTCCGAATGGGAGTCATGTTTCAAGCTCACATTTGAAGTTTTGTGGATGGACAGAAAAAGCAATTTGAATGACGTTTTTTATTGGGAATGAGAAACTCATACGCTAGAGTCCCTACGTGAATTTACTGACTGGAATTCTGTTGCCCTTAAACTTGTACGCCATGTGCGAGACGTTAAAGAGGAGTTTGTGAGGAACGGAAGCGTAAAAGTTTTCATTTGTGTTAACGTTCCTTTTCTTCAGTTATTATCCTGAATAATTAAGGGCTTCCTACAGATTAGGGTGGAGGCGAAGTTAGAGTAGGTTTGATTTAAAAGTTTTTTGAAGATTCCAGCAAAATGCGTACCAATTGGAATAATGGACGCTAAATTTCCATCTCAGGTTACCCGAGAAGGGTGCAGGAGAATCAGGGCACGTACACCTCAATTTCCTCCCAGGATTTGTGCTTGGAATTATATCATGTCTGCGTTTGATCTAGCTTCTTAACGAATCCATTCGAAGTTGAAAAGCCTATTCGGTTACCATCTTAAGTGAATTGCTCCTTTTCTTCTGAATTCCCTATCACGTTACGTACAGCATATATTGCGTTTGCTATTCACAATGTAAAATTACAAATGGGGCGAGAACATAGAAAATTGCGTAATTTATTTAAAGTGCGTCCTATTTTTCAGTAATTTGAGCCAAGAAAACGTAAAAGAAGAGCAATTCCTCCCACGCTTGACAACGAACGTCCGGGGGCGGGAGACTGCCCACTGCCGTATGTTCGAATGTGAGTGTGACTACTATGACGACAGAGAAAGTTGAAACTTTCCTACTTTCACTCAAGGTTGACGAAGGGAAAAAATCATTTCCTTTCTAGTTAAAGAATAGAATACACTATGGCTAACCATTTCCTGAAATACGCGTAGTTTCTTTGACAGCGCGCAAATAAGCTTCATTTCATTCTACGATTAACACAGTGCTGACGTAAGTGTAAGAACCTGAATGCTTTGAATGCTTCAAAACGAAAATAAAATGGTTTTTATTTGAAAACACGCGTAAAATTTAGTTGTAATTGTACTGGGCACATTTGAGAATAGCTAAGGCTTTTGTGATTATTGAAAGAATAGGGTGCACAAAGACAATAAAATTATATAGAAAAACCCGGGGGTGAGTCCTTGATAACAAAGTACATTTTCAAGAAAGCTTATTCATCCGTTCAAGCATGCATTATGCCATATTCAAACCAATAGTGACCGGTTCTCGTGGCTCAGTTGATAGACGTTGAGACCATATCATGGGAGGAGAGAAAGGCACGGGTTCGAACCTTGGCCGGTTCGTTCGCTTTGTAATGGCATAGCTACAGGTTTTTCCCCGCTCCTTTAAAGCCAATCAATAATCAACTAAAAACCGTGCGTTTTTCGCTGGAGCGCTCTCCTTCCCGGGTGCGGGGCGATTCGCCCCATCGTTGAATGCCGTGAATGTAATAGAAACCGAATAAAGGCGTAAGCCAACCAAAGTAAAGCAAAAAGTGGCGATCTGGATGAACACTTCAGTGTGTATAAGAAGGTCTAAAACTGCTTACTTTACTTTTTTACTTTTATTCAAACCAATAAAAAATAAACGAATGAAATCAATGTCATGTGGCGAAAGCAGAGACGAATGTCGAACAATTTAATGGGTTAGCCTATGGACAATAAGGAGCACGCAGAAAGATTTGATGTCATATTCTCTGACATGTTGGTTGTTTATCGGCGTAATATTTCAGTAATGGCGGGGCATTAAGTTGAACTGTAAAAGGTTCTCTCCTAATATTAGCACGCTGGGATCCTAAGAATGGTACAAAAAAGGAAGGCAGAGAAAGTAATTGTTTTCGAAAGAAGAAAGTGACTGACTAATCGGTAAGGAGGAGCTTAGGACTGAAATTGAAGCCATTTAGTAAGTGTTAGTTATTAGTTAGACTGGTGTGCGGAAAGCAAGAGGTGGAAGTCAGGAGGGGGAGACGGAGCAATTTACTCTTAAGTGTCATGATTTCGATGGAGAAAAGGTAGGAGAAAGGAACGGTAGGAAAAGGTAAAAGCTGTGACAAGAGGAGTGGGAAACAAGAGAGACAAGAGGAATTATACCGGAAATAAGAGAAAGGAACGAAGGTGCGATACGAGCCTTCCTATGAGAGACAAGAAATAGCTACTAATTGATACCAGGGAGAGGATAAGTAATACTGGGAACTCGACAAATAGAATAACAGTGAATACGTGCCGCTAAGATTTTGAGTGAGTGAGTTTATTTTAAGTCGAAACCCTCAGAACATGGTTCTGATTTCCAGGGTTTGAGACATAGTATTTGAGTTGAAAGTTGACAGGCTACGTGAAAAGGAGGAACCTTTGGCTTTAAGCATATAATATGGGGCAAATGTATGTAAATAATAATAGTTAAGACAAGAGGAAAGCCTTGATGCAGAGTTTCGGGGAAGTAGAGTATAGGATGGAGTGGTATCCTAACAGCAATGCCTTCTATTAAGGGTGGTGATGGGAAACGATGCAAATGCTGGTTTCCCTGAAGCCAGAGAAAAGCAATAGCAGTTTTGAGAGATGCGTGGACAGGTGACAGGATCCTGGGAACAGGAGATAATAATCGAGTGTGAGCTGTGGAAAATTGAAGGGTATGGGAATTCAGAATAGTTAGTTAGCAGATATTATGACGAAAACTGGATGGATTCTGTTTGTCTAGCAAAATGTAGACAAGCAAGAGGTTATAGACCTCATTGGTCCTTCCCATCAGGAGAAAGTAGAGAAAGCACATCTACAGTTGATTTCAATCAACAAATGCATCAAGTCTCCCTACTTTCCAGGTTATCACTGTAAACTTTGTAATTTAATTATTCATCTGGAAACTAGAGTCCAGTCTCAATTTTCGCGCAAAATAAGTTACTTGGACTGTTTGTGTCAAGCCGGAACGTTATTGCAAAAAGTTTTCTCTTTATCCGTCATCAAGCTTTTGCGGAAGTACCACGGTTTCAATTTTATCTGTTTTTCATTCCAGACGTTTCTGATGATGTAATTGTCTGCTGGCATCTGTTTTAAGGCGCATAGATCATCAGATGTCCCTGGTGCACATGATTTTGACTTGTCTAGAGCTCATGATTGGAAAAACACTTGACCATACTGGACTCTCTACATTGACGATGTGGTGGAAAAGTCTTGTAATGAAATCGCTCTGACAGTTACGTAAAGAGTTATTATCCAAGCGTGGTGGTTTACTTAATAATGGTATTTCAATGAACGCACTTTTACCAGCCGTTTGACTTTCTTCCTTTTGCGACAGCTCCCTAGTTAGAGCTGCGTGTAAAAGAGCAAAGACAACTCGGTCTGTGTGAAAGCCAAAGTAAAAGTTTAGAAAAGGGGCGTGATCTTAATGACACTGGCTTCACAGCAAAGGGTAACAGGTCAAAGCAGTGGACAGCACGGGAATACTCCTACTCAAGTTATTAGACTGGTGAAAGTTGGGAGCTGTGATCGCGAAGTTTGCAAAAGAAAGCAAATTTAAGATTATGGGCGGTGCGCGGAGAGGATAGCGTTGCGAAGGATTGGTCGAAAAGTTTTGTAGAAGGAAAATAGCATCTGGGTTCTGTGTTGGAAATGAAATGCCAGGAGACATGTTGTCAGTTGGCAGGCACAATTCATCCATGGCTTCCACGAAACAGGCTCTACATGATAATGGTGCGGTGAAAGCGGAAGAAAGTTCATGGTCTAACTCAGTGCGTGCACGCGTTCCTTTTGTTTAGATAAACGCCTCAGCTGGCTGAGGTTGGATGAGAGAAAAAAGCAAAGATTACTAACACTTGGGCTGTCCCTTTTGGAGTCACTTGCCCGGAATTGCTGTATTTATCCAGAGCTTTAGCAAGCCCGAGCAAGTGGAATTGGTGTAAGGAGGAAAGTAGAGAAAGTTGTGAATGGATGTGGCCCATTAAGTGGGAGGATTTTGGGTTTTGCAATGCTAAGCGAAGACGAGACGTGTAGCTTCCAGGAGCCGGATTCGGTTGGGATGTGGACTGGATGTGGAGGACCACATCATGTGGCAGTATTTATCGAGTCTTTGGTTTTATGAACAAGAATTCCTTCAAATGTGCTCCTCTTCCTTGCCTCCCTGCATTTGCATGAACAACTCTACTAGTTCAGTAGCGCCTTCTTCTTACGTCTTCATTCTTTGGTCTATCCGTGTGTGGGTGAAATGTGTGGTAGAGAAATTCTTTATGAGGCAATTACTTTATGGAATATTGCTTCCCAGCAAGGAGTCGCAAACTTTCTCAAATTCACCAAACCGCTCATCTCTATTCAAGAAGGCATTAAAACAAAAATATTTCGAAAATCACATGCGTAAATAAGGTTTTCCCGGTTCTATTCAAATCCTGCAGTCAACTCCATGTTCTTCCAAAATCAGAACGCCCCCTGCAATTGGATACCGAGGGCGACATGTTTGAATATTTATTGAAGTGCGTGCTTCCTCTTTTGAATTAAACTGTCTGCGTAAGTATTTTCAGAAGAGTAATTCGTAAAAACGACTGCTGTAAAACTCTAGTAAATTTTAGATATTAGAGACAATTTGCAGCTCGTTTCATAGACTTGTAGAGAAAGTCTAGTTAAGAGAGGAAAATTTTCCATCCTACAAACTTTCTTCGTTTCATAGCATGCGAGAAAATTTTCCTTCATTTTCAAATTAAGACCAACCCGAGTAAGTTTCATTATCGGGTCAACTCTTTATGAGTTTGGCGAGAGTTAGCATGCACGAATGCGATTTTATCTTTAAGTAACGTTTTTGTTCTTTGTGTAGATGAGTCCCTACTCCTGTTTAAGGAAAGAGTCGTTGATTCAGCAGCGGCGGCTGCTAGTGCCCACAAAACCATGTAAATAATAAAGCCTTGTCCCATTAATTTCACCACCCACTCTGACAATGTCCAACTTGTCGTCTTTATCGAGCCACAGCTTTCTTGAGCGAAGTTTCAGTGAACAAAGTATCCGCGAGGGGAAAGACACTTTCACCCTGTGCACAAACTAACTGTAGCGGCATTTGAAAGTTGGGCAGCGTCGAGTCTGAGATATGCCATAAGTATTGCATTAAATTTTAAACATCACAAGCGAAAGATTTTTAGTTCCGGATTTTGTTCCTCGCGTGTGAATCATTAGCGATAAAGCAGAGCATTAAGAGGAAGAAACGTTTTCTGGCCGTTCCCAATGCACACAAAAACGAGAATGTTTCGCATTCCCTGTAATAAACTAATCAACATGCTCTTTTGTAGGACCTTTGATGTAAATATTTTGAAAATGAAAAAGAACTGTAGAATATAAAAATGAGGCCAGAAAGTGATAACGAGCCCTCTTAACTTGACATGTTGAATAAATCGAGATGCGCAGCAGGATGAAGCTGCAGTCATGTCTAAAAGTTGCGTAAGAAGTTTATCAACTAGTGTAGTGTGAACAAAGGAGGAAGTTCCAGCGATGGTGGGAAAAAATAGGACAGCAAAACCGTAGAAAAAACGTTTGTCGTGTGGAATTGAGTCGTTGTAACCGTCGGTCATGCTTTCTCCTTGGAGGAAATTGCGATAATTTTAAGAAGATTCGGGACATTTTCTCTCCTTTCAAGCCTGAGCAAAGTAATTGCAATACATAAAAGATAGAGGAAAGGAAAGGAACAATAGGAATTAGGGTCGCACTATTTTCCTTCTCAACCTTGTTATTGGAAGTCTGAAGGAGTGTGATGATTTTTCTAATGTCACGTTCAATGATAATGATGCTGTCAGCAGCTCTGTGGTGATTGTTCAGTACTTGTCTTGTTCGATTGAATTTATTGGAAAGAGCAGGAAGGATGAGGAAGAGAATAGTAAATTGACTCTGGTCTAGGATGAAATGGAAGAAGAAAATGTTAGTTTGTTTTAAGAGAAAGTATGTGGGAAGAGAAGGGACTGTTTAGTGTCTTTTTCACTTGAGTCTACTCAATGTTGTTCGTGTGATGGATGACGTGGGTGCATTAAGATATATATACATATAGGGTCGAAGATTCTCTACTTGGTTAATTGAAAGCAGTCATGGTAAATGAGAAAGAGTGGATGTAACACTGCCATTTAATGTACATATATATATAGCACTACTTAAAAGCATATGACAAAGGAAGGGGGTGGAGAAAGCAAAGAGAAAGCAAGAGAGGAGAGGGGACTGCTGTATGAGATTCTGGAGGATGTTCGTACTCTACGTACATGTAAGAAGGGCAGGAGAGAAGGCGGAGAAATATTATGTCTTTGAATTCCTCGAAGGAGATAAATGACAAGATGTTAAAGAGGAAAGGTTGAAAGATGGTTTATTTTGCAACATTATTGCAAGTGATATGATCATAGAAGATTTATCTTGAAGAGAAAGTAAGCTAATTCAATAAGAAACCAGCGGAGATCTCGCTTTTCCTCACGTATTATTATAGTTTGATCAACCCTTCTGACAGGTTGGACGCGAGAAGAAGGATAGGAGGGCGATAGATTCTAATGTAATGCGAACAAAATTCCCGTCAAGGAGAATTCATCACAAGTTATCAGATCAGTCCTATCCTATGTGCTTTAGATTCCAGGAAGGAGGTGGGTCCGACAGAATTCATATCATGTCGTTTTTCCCGATAGGAAATACATGGAGAACAGGCCAACATCCGCCTCCCCTAAATACCCAAATCGTACTTTCACCATCCTCCATTCCTTCTCCCTCCAATCCTTCTAACAAGATTTCAGTTGGCCTCCTAATGGAAAGTGTAAGGGTCTCTAGAGATAATAATAAGAGTATATTCAAATAGGAAATGGGAAGATTATAGCCGCCAGAGCTCGTTTAAATGATGAATGGCTCACAGGTTTTGCGGATACTAATTTCAAATAATGTAACCGCGGACAGGGGATCATAGAAGGTTGAATTGATGACTTGTATGGGTTGAGGAGGCGCAGAGAAGAACTGAGTGACTGTTCGTCATCCCCCTTTCTCTCCGTCTACAAAGGTGAAAATCATAGTGAAAGCCTCTTATCCAACTTTCTCTTCCCTGTAACCAACCATTGTACTTGGGCTCTCCTATATCCCTAAAGATAAAAAACCAGGAAAAATATAACCACATTTATGAACTTATCATCATACTTTAACCAACTTTATAAATTCGCTAGCGCATTCCCTCGCTTGCCCGTATCGTTTTCCTGTTACTCTGGAATTTCACAAAGCTGGCTAGTTTTACAGCCTGGATTTTGATTTCATACTGGAATCTTGCTCCTTGCCAAGGGGTGACATTTTCCAAAATTCAAAGGAATTATGCAGTCCAGAAAATATCCTCCGAGGGCTATAGTAATGAATTATCCTAGTTTCTAATGCCCCCTCCCCCAAAGCTCCGAGATATGTTCAGAGGAGGTGCTTACATTAAGTAAGATACGTATGCAAAGAGCACGTTCAGGAATCACACGGGTTTCCGCTCACGTTCATAAAACCAACTCGCTCAGACACAAGGGACAACAAATACGACAAATGCTCTTTTGTTCTTATCAGTGTTTATAAAAAGGAGTACATAAAGTAGATTTGCAGTTATGTGTCTGCGGGGAACGGGAAAGAAGACAAGGGTCGTAAAATCTGGTTTTCATACTGGTACTCTAACATTTCTCCTCCCGGGTACTTTCTAACCGGTAGCCATGGGAACACTGAACAGGCGTCCTTGTTGCACTCTATTTAGTTTTGCCCAAAACTGCAACTTGCAAACTACAAACGTGATTCGAGTACAACAGTTTCCTTTCTCGATCTAATACTCTCAATTGGATGATGGAAGACCTATTGCCTATTTGAAATTAGAATAAATCCAGAGTAGCATTCAAGTGTGCCGTGACCCGGAGCATCTTCCCTGCTGTTGATGTAGAAGAGTGGTGGTGAGTGAAGAAGCTAAATTCCTGGCTGGCTATCTTCTGATGCCTGGTGGGGTAAAAAGTTTTGTACAAATAATCGAAAACGTTCGTAAAAGTAATGTGGGAACATAAAAGGCCTTACGTACTCGGTTTTACCCCCAACCCCCACATCATCCAATGTATCCTCCTTGCTTAACTAAAAACATATTAGTCTTGAAGCACACAGGAGACTACGCTGTAGCATTGCCCCTGGAGAAAAAGATCGGCTGCTATTGCTTAGCGGTTGCAATTGATTTCCCCCAAAACTTTCACCTACATTCTTTTGAACATGTACTCTCACTAAATTCCACTTTCTCTGGCACCAACTTTTTTCAAATATGTGTGCCTCTATGAAGAGAAGAGGAGAAAATCTCTTGTCAAAAGAAACGAGAAAAGATTTAGGCCGTTTAACTATTTTCTATTACAAACATGTTCGCCATATTCCTCTTTATGTATAGTACTTGTCTCAGGGCAATAATAACCACTGGAACATGTATTGAGCTTGCCTGCTCAAGTTCAGCCCTAGGATACACATTCAAAAACTATGGGAGATGGGAGAAGGAGCCTGTGAATCAATGAAACGAGACGAATTCAAAGGCTTTTAGCCGAGTATTTTGGAAATATTTGTATCCACTCTGCCTTTAAACTTATAGTTGAAATGCAGCATTATTTTCTAAAACACTGTGCACGATTGAAATTATTCCATGGAATGACCTTGTAATGTAATACAAGAGGCGTGTATGCCTGTCTTCTTGCTGTTCACTTGGCTGCTTGCTTGCTTCAGCCCTTTTATGTTACATTCCCATTCATTTTCATGATTTCATGAAGATTCCGAAGAAATAAATGCATGCGTCGAGTAATTGTTCGACTCGTAGTCGTAGTGGATGTATGCTCTTAACTCTTTATAAGCTGAGATGGAGGATTGGGTTGGTTTAAGGAAAGCAATTTTGTCCAAGTGCTCCTCTCGTCAATTCCAGGGGGAGTATGCACAATAAGGGATAAGTTGCATCTGTCTGTTGATGATGGTGATGCTGATTGTATTCGTGCTGAGCAAGTTCATTGAGGATTAATGAATACGCCAAAGGATTATTGAGGCTACTATCTCAACATTTCTGATGTAGTCTAAGGGTGGAGAAAAGTCTATGAAATATATTTTCCCTCATCAAATCTCTCATTTCCTAATAGCTCATTCCCATTTCATTCATTTCCAGATTTTCTCATTTCCACTCCACTCGCTCCAGTTTCGTCCCCTATGTTTTTATTCAGGAAATAGGATGGAAAAAAAATTTACCCTCCACGTAAAACATAGACCTTATTACCGCCCCCTCCACCCGCTCATGTACTCGACAGGAAAGTCTCTTTCGGCAGACTTGTCTATAGTATCTTCTGTGATTCTGCACACGTGGCAATTTTGCTGGAAAATATACGTTTCCGCTCACTCATCCGAAGGGATGGGAATAATTTAGAGATGAGAAACCGCAAAAGCATGAATTATATCAACTATAATTCGTATTCATGAACTTCACAGTTTAAACCCACGTATTTCGGGCTCAACTATTTTTCTGAATTACACATCTCTCTCCCCCCACATGGAAAAGTTATAAAACTTTAATTTTTTTCCATCCTTCGTCATCAACTTGTGACTACGGTACATTCCATTAAATCAGCACATGTGCTTAGTAGTAACCGAACAAGGTATTAGACTGCTAAATGAGGGAGGGCAAAAAAGCCTACATGTATTGTGCTTATCTAGTGAATCGAGGTTGCATGAGGGTGTAGGAAGGAGGAATATTTTTTCCTTGCATAGTATTTTAATTAGAAGCTATCTCTGCTTGAAATGTTACGATGATAATCATCCAAGTTTTCAAAGGAAACACTTGAGAATTTTTAAAAAGGAAAACCTTTTCAATTAAAAAATATTCCAGTACTTCTTTTCACTTTTTCTATTTCCGCTACTTTTATTCTTTGCGGGCGGAGAAAATATATTACAATCCCTTGAATATCATGAAACGAAGGAACGACCTTAACTATAAACTTGTCATAATTTTGTAACCTACGAAACGTTCAGCTACAGCGAGCTCCTAAGGAGCACTGTTTAATCCGTGACTTTGCCACCCACGCTTTACTTTTGCTTCTTCTTTAACTATGTAAACCATTAAAAAATTTCTGGAACTACTTACGATTCCCGTGAAAACTAAATCCGTCCGATCCTACGATTAACCAGGGATGAAGAAAGCCAAACAACTTTCTCTTTATCTTACCGGACAATTGGAAGGAGAAAAGTAAGAGAATTTTAATTAATTCCTTTCATGCAATTCCTTACTATTGTGACTTTATCTTTTTACGACTTCCTATTCAAGGGAAGTGCAAGCTTTTCTCGTGAAAAGGGCTGAATCCTAAGGAAATTTTTCGAACTCTCTTCTATTCAAAAAGCCAATCCCCATTGTTAACCGCTTCTTAGTTAGGGATGAGATGAAAGGACCACCTTCAATTAATTATGCACTGAAATAATAATGACTAGACAATAGGTTTGGCTTGCGTCCCCATTTCCTCCTGCAAATTAGTAACTTCCACTCACCCTCTTCGGCCTCACAAATCAGCGCTACGTGCCTGATTGGCTTCAGAATCAGCTTATTAAAATAATTTAGTGATTAAATCAACGTCCAAGTCCCGTGTCTGACTGGAACTTGAAGAGCTTAACAAATACTGGCTGGCCACAGTTGGATCAATGTGGGTCAATGGGCAATAGACTCTATGTACAGTGTTCATGAACACTTTTAATTCAATTTTCAACGGATGCTTCAAACATACAAGTTTGCGGAGTGTACATGCGCGCCAAAGTTTTTAAATTTCAAACTATTCAGTTAATTATTCTATGTACTTTCACCCCATGGCAGATGGCAGTTTCTCTGTAGCATATAGGGTAACAGTGTTCACTCGGAAGTGAAATTCAATCACAAGCTTTCCATATTCTAACCCTTAGTTTAAGCATAGTAATATACCGGAAACTGAGGATGTGCTGCGCTTTCTCAGCTTTCATTTTCTCACCATAAGATGAGAACGAGAAAGTGTAAGCAATAGTGCCGTAACTGCCCTACAGCCCTTGACGCTACCGATTCAAATAGTAAAAGATATCGATGAAAGAGATTTAGTTCTGGATTTGCTCAGTGGGACTGAAAGGATTCCAGCGGGCGTGGAATATGTCGGGTAGAAAAGGATGGAAGTAAAATACATAATTTCCCGGTGAAAGACAAGCGGAAGTAAAATTTCCATGATGGAATTCATCAAGAAGAAGGATGGGCGGATTCAGGGGGAATGAGGTATGTATGTGCAACAATTGTTCGAGGAAAGAGGACATGTCGTTGTAAAGTTGTAACATAGGACAAGGTATAAAAGGATTTTCTGTCGAAGGGGATTGAGTAGTAAGATGGTAGTAGGGAATGGGAGAGCGTAGGACTTGCTCTCAGATGAGGATGGATGCAAGTTGAGAAAATTTGAAAAGTTTTGGGAATTTTGACTCCTGGACTTTTTCTGTAGGAGTTACGGGAAGAGGGAGGAAGAAGAAGAGAATTGATACGTAAAAGTTGGAAAGTGCGGAAGGCATTAAGTCTTGTGTGTGAGTGACGAGAGTGTGATATGAAGCGCATAGTAGGAGACTAGTTGGAGAAATTGACTGGTTTGTGCTTGATAAATTTCTCGGAAGCGCTCAGATCTGTCCCAAAGCTGTCCATGGGCTTTTAGAATGATCAAAGGTGTTGCCGTTGCTGTAAGATTTTCGGGAGGACAGTGACAAGTGATAAGTCAGAAGGAGCCTCTACAATTTCCTGTCGCTCTTCCCTAAGAAAAGAAGCTTACAATCAAAAGTTGTAGAGTACAAAAAAATTGAAATGTGAGCCGCCACCACACCACAATTCACTCTTCGCTGTACAGTTCTTTGGAGTCAAAAATCCTCTTCTCTTCATCCCTCACTCACACATTTATGGCTTAGCACTGGAGATAAATTCATTGGAGATTTGAATAGGATGTCAGAAATTTAAAAAGATGAGTAAGGGACGGAAGTTGCTTGATTTACAAGAAGTACAAGAGGAGATGGGGAATATGCCGGAGATGATATGACACGGACAAGCATCTCTTTCATGCTTTCTCCAGCTTGTTTGTGGCCTAAGCCTCTAGCGGCGGAGAAGCTGGGGAAATTATATTATGAATATTTCATCAACGCCGGCATTCTCTGCACCTAGAATATAGGAAGCTATTAAGCTACGCCGCTCATTGTCGCAATCACGCCGGGATTTGGAAATTGTAATAGATATACGATTTACCTTGGCTTCGTTTCCCAGATTTGTCTTTGAAACTAAAACCGGATTGTTTTGTTATCCATGGTCCAGTCTGCCAGGAAATTGTTTTTTCTCTTATTACGCAAATGTCTGGATTTCAAACACATCCCTCATTCCCAGAGGCAAGATCAGACATTCGCACCAGTAGGATGGCTCATGGCTAACGTTGAGAAGAGCAACAACTGGGGATGTAACATGAGGCAGTGATCTGGGAGAAGGAACAAAGGATGAGGTAGGGTACGTATGCTTCTCATCATCCTCTTCGGAATAGCAAGCACACGTATTTTCGGGATTCCCTAGTCGACTTATTCACTCCTGAGTCCTCGAGTTCAGATATGCATATCGGAGAAAGGAGTAGCTGCGAGTGTTCAACTACTCAGTCTTTAGTTGTCAGGAGGCTGAGTCCCATGCTTTAATTCTTGGGGATTGGAAGCAATTGCGAGTGATAGCTAGGGAAAGCTAGTGAAAGCTAGTGAAAGTTGGAGTAAGAGGGAAGGGTGGAGAAGGAATCTGGGATTTCTTTATATGTCAACATTTCTTTACTTTCATAAAAATAAGGACACGTACTAATACAAACTTTCGCTACAACAACTATGAAAGGACAGAAAAGGAGTTAATGTAGCGCAAACCTTTTAAAACTATGTAAGCGACGACCACTTGGAACTCTGCTTTTTCGCTTCTATACTTTAGCCTTGTTATTCCACGCGAGATTTTCCCAACGCAATCTCACGACCTACTTACTTTCCCTTGTAACTTTCACTCTTAAAACGTTTCTCTTGGTATCCATTACTGGCTGTCTTTAGTTCTCAGTTTCTTTGGATGAGATTTCTGACTTGGTGTCAATCAATTCTATTGTTTAATGTAAATTGAATTGCGGTACTTCTTCGTCATGCTTGCGTCGAAGGAAGAGAAAGTAAGGAAAGGGGGGGGGGAGAGAAAAGACTGCTACGCCAACAAGAGCGAGAGAAATTCTGAGATGGGTTCCATTGTTATGTTGTCAAGAGGGAAAGTTTTACGAGCCATTAATGCTCTGATTGACTGCTCCGTTGCTCAAGTTTAAGTTTATGCTGCACTTGAAATGTTCTCAAGATTTCTTGTCTCCATATTATCCTTCAGCCAGATCCATTCAAGTTGTGCTTCATCAGCTTGGAATAGGATTTTTAGGCAAGAGTAGTACTAGTACCTCCAATGCAAGGCAAGTCATGACCTCGAGTTTGGTATTTGTTCAATTTGTTCATGGACAGAGCGGGATGAAAAGAAAGTTTATATTTTTTTCAATTCAATATCTGAAAATTGACAATTATTGTAGCTCTTCCTTGCTTCAGTCCAGGATTTTATGGAATGTGGAGTATGAATAAGCGGACGGATGGAAATTGTTTACTCCTTTATTCTGTACTATTAAATTGTCACGCTTGGATGAAGGATAGGATCGGAAACGCTCGAAAGATTCGAATACGAGGAAAGAAAGTCAGCCGTGTGTCTCCTCCATCCCTTCCCCTGGGATTCCGCAGTATTATATGCTTATATTTAGGAGAGAAAATTTAGGTGATTTTAGGAATTGAACAAAGCGAATTGAAATTCTATTGGAATGGAGCTAGTCATTTCCCTCTTTATTTCTTTCTATTCAAACTGACTGCCTTTTTATTGTGTTCGCCATTGGAAGCAATGTTAAATGAGGAGAAAGTCTTGCTTACGCAATATATGTAATTTAATACCTTGTTCATGTGTGATCAAGTAGGTAGTGAATTGCCATACATGCTTTCATTAGCGTTTTCCCTCTTCTCTCATGTACGGAGAAAGCTGAATGCATTTGGGTATCTGTGAGGCTCACCCAACCCATCATGGAGATGCTTTCTCCGGAAGAAAACTCCATAGTACAGGAATTCGAGACAGTCTTGTTTCAAACATGTAACTGTGCAGCCACCTCGTACTTTACTGTTGAAGGGAGCAGAGGTCCTGCTTGTTCAAAGTTGTTGATTAATGGTGATAAGCGAAGAGTATAAGGAGTTTAGGAGCTAGCAACTTGTTTTCTTATTTATGTACAATTAAAGCGGACTTGAACCTATGTTTTTGAATTTCTTAGTTGTTTTATGTCAACAGAATATGTCAGTATTCATGTACACTTTCATTTACCTGACAAGAAAGTTTTAGGTGATAACTTTTACAAATCCGGGAAATCCCCGAGATCCTGAAAGCTGCCGAGATTCCCTGTTCCCCCCGAGATTAAAGTAGTGAGTATGAAATGGTTGGATGAAGATAAAACGTGATGATCATAAGATAGCAAAGAATAATTACGAAGGAATCAAAGGTAAGCCGATCCGAAGAGGCTCTCATGTAAAGCAAGAAATCAAGTGGTAGTTGTTTCGGGCCACGGATTCGGGAATCTAGTTTTGTTAATCGCTCTTCCGTTGCCGGTTTCCCCGAGGACGAGGATGTGGGAAGTCTCGCAAAGACGAAGAGCGTCTGGAATTGTGGATGTGTAATTATATGAGGAGCTTGTCTGCTCCATGCATGCGTCAGTGAAGTTGGGAGTCTTGATGAGTTTGAATATTGTCTTACTTGGCTAAACACAAGGTTTTGCAATAACTTGATGAAACTAACACGGCTTTTCCGCAACCAATTCCTAGGCTAATATAAATATTTGTGCTACAAACCTTGAAGGGGGTGGCCGCAGTAACCCTGTTATGGGTTACAAGATGAAGATGGTGGCGGCGGGAGGATGGGAATCCCTTGGGAATCCTTTGGTTTGACTTAAAGAGGAGGGAAATACATTACTTTATAGGCTTTGATGTTGGTTGCGGTAGGCGTGTGGACATCGCTAGGGAAAGCTATTTGTTTTCTTTGATGCTTAAGCTGGAATACAAAATGTGGGATTGGGGTAACTGTTACTGCCCCTATTGCTTTCAGATTTGGGTCACTGGCTCCGCGCTAAGAATTTCTACGAAGATGTAACTCTGTGTCCCGTTCACAGAGGACATATTGTGGAGAACACTGTAATATGACACGGCACAGAAATTAATCCCGATCAGCATGGTCATGTACACCGCAAATAGTAAGAGTAACAGTGCTCGGATATTAAAGAAACGTGTATACACAAAATCGGCTGCCGTGGGCCCTCTTTCAACTTTCTTCGCACATTTCTGTATGAGTTTGTGCACACGCAAAGGAGGACGCGGACTGTTGAAAATTTAATCAATCACGAAACCCTTACTTTCTCCTTGCTCTTCGCTCTCTCTCTGCTCACGCTCCTGGGAAAAAGTAATGTGTTCGGGTTATTTTTGGCTGATGATTTAAAGTTATGTTGCTGATGCGAAGAGTGTAGCCCAAATCTCCCGCCTATAATTTCTCTAATGCTACCAGCAAACTTAGTTTGGTAAGACAAACTTTATGAAAGGACGTAGCTTAGTGAAAGATTAACAGGTGAATCAACATGCAATGGGCTCTGGATTTAGATACAAAGTTGATTTACCAGTTGCATTCCCTTTGATGTAAATTAACGCTCTTGACTGTATACATGTGGGTTAATAATAGGAAATTATTGCACCCCACCTTCTGCTTCCAACTCGGTTCACCCGTCGCCTGCCATCTCAAGATCCAAGTTTTAACTCTCCGCCCATGTTTATCAAAAACTGCGAACCGACTCCACAGTTTGGAGAACGTGAGTTTTAAAACCACAAGGGTAGAGGAAACATTTCAATATATAGCTATTGGCAGACATTAATTTAAAAGGACAATAGAACGAGAGAAATGCTAGGAAACAAAGGCATGAAATAAAAGACGATAATAAGTACAGGAGATATGGAGAGATGGGGAAATAGGTAACTTTCACCGCCATAAAGAAAAGAAGCTGCCAAGTTTTCAACAAGCAGAAGAGCGTATAACCAGTTATATATGTAAGCATGAAAGCGTAAAATGCATCCACCATTAAAGAATTATAAAGGCAGGCGAAAGAGATGGCGCATTTATACGCTCGCGATCTACTCAATCACACCTCCTTCATTGCATCTTCTATTTTCTGGAAATCTATGTCGGAAAGTACTAATAAAATCAAAGATTGAAGCCTATGAAACCTTAGGAATGAGCCTGGCTTTTTGTTTGCTTAAACTAGAATTTCGGTTATTATATAAGCGACTTTCTCCAGTCTATTGTATGCAAAACAGCTTGTATTTCAATTTATGTATATTTTGCTTTCTCCAAGTTCATCAACCGGGATTTTACGGCTGCAGTCTAGAATCCGACTTTTGAAAATAATTGCTATTATCATGGCAATTTTTGAATTTATATTTTAATTATTACTTTGATTGTTGATGAAAATCCCTGGTACTATTTTCACCGCCAACACCAACAATACAAGTCCGGTACAATCGGAATTGGAAGCCGGAGAAATGTTTGCGATTCGTTTCTGACTTTGTAAGTGAGAGCGGGAAAGGATACAAGCATATAGACTTGATGAGATGCAATGAGGAATGAATAATAATGTTTGTATAATAATTCAGGAGCGTAAGGTTTCTGGGAGGAGGATTAATTATGCAATCCTGATTTCTATACTTACGGGAAAGGAAGAAACATGCATGTGAGGGTACATTCAGTTTGAGGTGGAAATGAAGTGACTAAAATGATATTATAGTGATTAATCTTGCGTCCAGTTCCCAGGAGATGGACAATCCTTCTTTTGTTGTGTTATGACGGTCTACTAATACGGTTTCTACTAAATCAAAATCTTTCGTGACCAATGTCCCTCCATTCCCAACTTTCTTTAGGATTCGATTACATGTACAGGGAAATACGGAGCATAAGCTGAAGGAAATTCGTAAGAAAGGTAAAAATGATGTCCGGTAGACGGTGGGGATTCGGTTTCATTCTTAACTTGATTCTTTCTGTGTGCTTTGTACATTTCTTAGAATGGAATCTTCGTATGGAAATGAAATATTCTTGGAGCGAGATCAAGAGGATTATTAAAAACTTACAGAGATTCTTTTCGAGCATTATCTAAGCCTTCTTGATCTGCTATTTGTAAAGGTCAAATGAACATGTGGATACCGTTGGAAATGTGTGGTAGGACAAGGGAAAAAACGCAGAAGCTTGATCATCATGAACCTGTTATCGGTAGAATTAATATAAATATGATGGAGTAGTAGCCTTACGTATTCTCTAATTTGAGATTTCAAAGCAGTATATATACGTAAGCTTTCACATTTGCATTTTAGTAATACCTCTTGGATACACAAGCGAACGTGTGATAAAACTTTTTCCTAATGGATTTTCTCGAGAAATGAGAAAATTACATGAAACCCGATTTAGGAGAAAGTAAGAGAGCTTTCACTCTTTTCTCTGCGTTGAAATGAATGTCAAGCAATCTCATCTTAAGCTTTCGTAAGCCTTGGGATCGATTGAGAGTTATTCGTTTCCATTGCTTCTCCTCAGTACAGGCTCATTCTCTTGAGTCATGCTATTCAAAAAAGTAGCAGGTAATATGGACCTGATAATTTCAAAAACCAGAAAGATAGCTTGGACATAAGAAAGGAAGCGAAAGACATTAAGGGCAATATGTGAACATGATAATGTTACTCAACAAGTACAAGACGTATTTGGGTGGGAGAATTGTTATTAAAAGGCAAGCTGTATTTTGGGTTAACGAAAGTCAAAATAAGATTGATTGTTAACATTTTTTAAATTCCAGGGGGTTGCGTCAGAG
This sequence comes from Sminthurides aquaticus, assembly GCA_906901655.1. Classification (NCBI taxonomy): domain Eukaryota; kingdom Metazoa; phylum Arthropoda; class Collembola; order Symphypleona; family Sminthurididae; genus Sminthurides; species Sminthurides aquaticus. The sequence continues at coordinate 6,094,395 of CAJQTT010000001.1, forward strand.
CAGACATATTTACGGACATCGTTTGGTTGGAATCATTTCAAACCTCTCAGCTTTCTCCTAGACTGATATATGCAATCGGGTCGGTAGACGATACTACTACAATCGCCGAAGCTGAAGGCACTACAAGTAAAGCAAGAAGAAACTGTAAGACGGCAAAGAAGGCTCGGGGGTAAACCAAAGGGAAAGCGTCAGCAGGACGCAGGACGACCAGGAATGAGGTGACTACAAGAATATTGAGCTTGTTAAAACTTTGTTGGCATGCTATTGAGTTGTTTTGAAAAGTTTTAATCATTGTATAAAAGAGGCACGGCGAACTTTAGTCTTGAAAGTAAATATTTTGCATGGAGTTGTTATCGGACTAAAGCAAGTGGGACACGTTTCAGTTTCCAAAAACTGTCTGTGTGGGTTGATGTTGATGAAGGGGAACTATGTACAGGTATGGGAACTAAAAATCTTTTTTCTCTTTCATTACAGTCAGATAAGAAATATACTTTGAAAGAAAGTGAAGAATAACCTCGGAGAAAAAGAGCTTGGAGGAGGGTTGAGCCTAACTTTTGGAAGAGAGACGTTTCTAGTTTGTGGAAGTAGTTACGAGCACACTACAAACGGATAATAATTCAGAGTGAAACTGCGACAACCGCGTACCAAATAAGACTTGAGAGTTTAACTCGATTGTAATAAAGCACCGACTGTCTGCCAGTAAAAACCTATGTGGAGAGTTTGCGTTTCAGGGAGTGAAGTCAGGAAGTCATTGAATGTTGAAGCTGAATCTCATGTTTTTCAAGTGTGTTTGTGAAAGGTAAGAGCGGACGTTTCGCAATTTAAGACGGCAGGGAAAGGCTCTATTCCCTTCAAAACTACCGCCCTTCACAAAGAAGTGGACAACTAAAGGAAAAAACTAGAGTCAAGAATATAAATAAGAAAAGAATTTATTGTGAGCCGTGAAGATTGTGTAGAGTCAACTCTACGAGCGGTAATCGAGTGAGCGAATCTTACTTTCTCCGAATTAAACTCGTGACATATCCAATCTCGTTAAGGATACCTAGAACCCTCCAAAATCTCATGTACCAGTGGTTTTAAGTTCCTGTAATATGCTTTAGCTCTCTGAATTACGGACCAGCGAGTACAAGAGAAAGCGTGGAGAAAGTAGGTTTGGGAAAATCTGGAATGACTTTGATGATTCTCGACTGTGGAAGTGAATTATGTATTTTCTCCGCTGAGCTGGATGATGAGACATAAAAGAGGACCGTGAAGAGAGGGATATTATTGTGCTTAGGTCAGATTTTGGGATCAGGAAGCCAGAATGGTGAAAGGGAGGAGTGGTGGAGAAAGTCTAAAAAGCACGTGGATAGGAAGAGGAGGTGAGGAAGAAAGGGAAACCTTTTAAAAAGGGGAAATGTGGTGTGGAATGCGAAGAAAGTAAATTCGAAATTTTCGATATGGATCCCAGAATACGTGTGAACTAGAGCAAGTACTCCTCCTGCTCGACAAGCGAGTCTACATGTTGTCCTGATATGTTCTGCCAGTGCTGCGTCCATAGGAAAAGTCCAACGAAAAAGATGATGTATATATACAGTTATTAAGGGGTGATATAAATTCGGAATGCTGGCTGATGCTGAGGGTGCGAGCCCTAGGATCATATATCTGTTTACTATCACCCGCTATTTTTCTGCACTCATGTCCTAGTCGCTGCACTCTTTGATGGAAATGAGTACGTTTATGAACCGTAGTACAACTTACCCCGTTAGAAGTGTCACAGACAGGATTCCGACCTCGAACACTAACTTTTGGTCGACGGGCGACGTCGTTGACAATAGCTTCGAGGATCTCGAAAAAAATTTGTACATCCATCAAAATCTAACAGAACCCTTCTTCAACTCTACTGGAAACCCGGACGTTCACAATATCACCATACGAGACGAATTCATCCCAGGATGGAAAGACTTTGCTCTTGTTATTCTCTTCTGCTCCGTCATAGCTGGAACTGTTGTAAGTTGTCTTGCAGGCAATTCGTTGTGCTTGTGTAGCAAGTGTAGCTATAGATAAATATCAGCGTTGATTATGTGTGTAGTTTGTAAATTACTACTATTGAGCCTATCATTTAAAAATGCGCTAGTACATAAGTTCTCCTGATTGTCTTACCTCCGGGATGTGTAGGTCTCTGACAAAAGTTTGCAATATGGCGTTAAACACTTGCCTATTTCACGCGAAAAAAACAAATCTTTTGAAGACACTCTTTATTTTCTTCAAGTATAGATTTTCCTTGTAAAGATATTCCTCAATAAGTTTTGTTTCCCCCAGGGGGCGAGCATCTACGCATTCAAAGGATTTACAAAACAGACGGGGAAAAGAACTTTCTCCAAGGCTTTGGGGTATGTACGGAATTTTCGTCGTAGGAGTAAGGAAATAATTGAAAACAGTATATTGCTCCTTAACATAATAAAGTGGATTGCATTTTCAAGACGTTGCACTCTACGTTGAAGATGTATCAGTAACAGTATTAGGAAAAACTAACGTAGAGAAAATTTAGCAGCTTGCCGTAGAAGCGGGTACGAGGGTAGGGTGTAAAAAGGAGCGGGAAGTTTTTTGGAAGTAAGCTGATGTTTTTGTTAATAGGTAGCAAGGAATCCTCCCAGTAGGGAAGAGCATTGAAAAGAGATTGACATTTTTATTTGCGTAGGCTAAATTTACAAGAGTATTTCTCTCCTACTTTGAATGAAGTGGATGGATGCTTGTTTCCCTTGTAAAGAAGATTAGATGTGAGCTCAGTAGAGTAGAATAACTTTCCATTTACTCTGGCATCCAATAAGGGGAAACATGGTTTGCTAACTTGAACGTAATCCTACATGGATCCTGTGAGAGAAGCCGCTGGAAGCTGAAACTATAATACCCGGAACATTTCATACGGGAATGGGAGGAAAAGAAGTGCGATAAATTTTTACGATTTCTGCTTGAATAGCAGGGATCAATCGGGTATGCGTTTTAGGGTTATTTGAGTGGAAATGATTTGCGTTTCATCTTTTCTTTTTACAAGATTGGAAATACGCTTGTGATAGCCGCTGTTGCAACAACGAGAAGGCTTCGAACAGTAACAAACTGTTTTGTCATGTCTCTCGCTGTGGCTGACTGGCTCGTCGGCATGTTCGTCATGCCATTCAAAGTCCCTCTGTACCTGGTTGGTAAGTAGCGGTAAAATCATTTTTTAGCCGTGTCTCTCCTAATTTTCCTCCAAGATTCCTTCAATCAACCATACAAGTTTATGGGAGGGGATGGTGGAGAAAGTGGATGGATTTCCACTTTCTCCTCTTCATGCTTTCTCTTTTAAAGCCTGTGTTTATTGCAGGTAACGAATGGCACTTTGGGAGGATTTTGTGCGAATTATGGATCTCGTTGGACATTTTACTTTGCACTGCTTCCATACTCAGCCTCTGTGCCATCAGCATTGACAGATATCTGGCCATCACAAGACCATTGGCCTACTCAAGAAAGCGCCGCTCCAAAAGGCTTGCACTCTCCATGATCTCTTGTGTTTGGGTTGCTGCTGTTGTCATAACTAGTCCGCCGATATTTGGATGGTAAGATTACAGTAAATCATTTTATTTCCCTCTCTTTCTCATCCCCTGTCTCTGTCTCCAAGACTACATCATGCGCCCTCTTTAAAGCTGGAGACTCTGCATCCTATATTGTCCGGCCGTACTCAATTCGTTTAACGAACCAAGGTTTTCTCAAGGGCGTGAACAATTTCTTAATGTTCAAAAAGTGGTTGAGGACACTGATAAAGAAAAAGGGCATACATATTGCCCCCCAAATTCTAAGTATATGAGTCAATATATCAAATGCTTCCGCTAGAAAAAAAATCCACATACTTGTGGAACGTGTTACTTCCTACATCTTTACCTTGTGTGCCCTGTCTGTCGTGGAATCGTGGTTCGGCCAGCAAGCTGTTTGTATTGTGTATTCTCGAACCGGGAAACCTTTCCGATTTCTACCCTTGAAATTCAAGATCGTGCCTGCTTTTTTTATATCCCAGATAACACTGTTTATGATCCAATCAAATTCCCACTTGAAAAAAGGAGATCACGGCATATTACATCACTTGAAGCAGCGTGTAAAACGAGGGCATGCTGGAGGCTTTTGCGTAAACGATATGGATTCATTTTACGTTATGTTGCTGAAAGTAACTGTCACAAGTTTTCCTAAACGTTGGAGCGATTTGAAAACATTTTGTTTAATTCATAAAATTATGATGTGGGATTGCCGATTAGTTCATAAGCGTTCTCTCTTCGAATGAGAGTTAAGTATTGTGCGTCTACGCTACGACCCACAAGAGAAGAACTACTCAATGATGATGGAATATTGAAGCATAATCCTTTAAAAGTTTTGAGTGATACGAGAAGGAGAACGTATGGGGTACGATAAGGCGATCGTGAATGAAGATGTAAGTTGGATTCACACATCTCTCTTATTCGACGGCTGTGAAAGTGAAGATGAGGAGAATGATGACCATCAATGGTAACATTTGCGGAAGTGGTGGAAACATTAAACGAAATGGGCGTTTCAAATAAAATATGCTATTTATATATACAGCTCTACAATCTCTGAAACGGAAAATTAGTGTAACGGATATATAAGCCAACATTTTCCTTTGCTTTTACGTGAAAAACTGCATTAAACAACCCTCATGAACCCTAGATGAGTGCAGCCATTTCATACAATGTAAGATGATCCTGTCAATGCAAGACAGGCACGTAGGTTAGGTTGGGTACAAGGATGGAAATCTGGATAGAAAATGTAGTGAAGAAGAAAATAAAGCAGAGAAAGTTGAGATTAATGAAGTAAAATAGATGTGATTCTATTCTCTACTTTCTCTCTTCGGCTGAAACCACATGCGCACCGTCACATGTACATGGCCGGAAGTATTCTGTATTTTTGCAAGGGAAGATGCAAGGGAAATGCAAAGGAGATTTGCATTAATGACTCGGAAGTACATTACATAATTTGGAATACGGGAATAGGTGAGCTTTAGTCTCAGTCGTACGATGAGGTTTTCTAGTGTTATTGAAGCACCTCTTACTTTCTCCAAAAGGTTGTGTCTCCGGATGGAGAAAGTAAGGTTTCTTCTCCGGTCTCTTTATGTCTCCATATCATTCTTATTCTTATCCCACTGCTTCTTCGATGTTTCCTGGCCACACTATATTCCAGTAAGTTGTCTTTCAAATAGCGCATGTTCACCCTGTTTAATGAGGCATAGACAATATGCATTTGACTTTGAAGAAAACGAAATAGTTTATTCCCATTTCTCCCATCATGCGTAATATATCCCAAGCGTGTTTTTTTTCTTTGATACCCTCTATTTTACAAGAACCTCTAGTCTTGAGCAGCTCAAAATTGTCTTTACTTTTGTTAGTATGTAAATGCATTTTTCCCTATAAAGTCATAGTATGATTCTCATCATATCCCTTGCCTTCTTATCTGTCACTCATGCTTATAAGTCCCTGCAAAAATAAAATACAGGCTTTATCGCAATGTTTAAATCCAGTCCTGTACGTAACCAACCAGGGTAGGCATGAAATCTGATTCATGGATTCACGGATTCATAAATGCAACGCCTCCAAGCGGTGAAAGGCCTGCACTTGGTTGTGCTTGGAGTGGATTCAGATTCACGGATTCTTCATGAATCTGAATCCGGTCGGAAAATACTTGTATTTCAACCTCCCATTCTCACTCTGAGAATCTCAAAGTAATTAACCTATCACAATAATAATGTACAGTAATAGCTCTTTATAACGGTTATTGAGGGGAATACCACTAAAGACCGCTATAAAGAATACACCGTTATAAGGTTACAAGAATTCGCTGCCGGGACTCACAAGCGTCAACGTTATAGAGAGTACACCGTTAATAGGGATTCCGATATAGAGAGCTATGACTGTAATACTCATCTACTTCTGTCTCCTTCCCTAATTCTAAACCGCTGAATTAGATGATTTGAGTCAGTTGTACATCAAGAGCGGATTCATGAATCCGTAGAGAGGAAAAAGGGACGGCTTTGGATCTGATTCAGATGGATGAGATCCAACGGATTCGACGGAATCGTCTGAGGATGACTCAGCCTTGAATCTGATTCACGGATTTGGTGTCAACCCTGTAACCAACACGCGCCCTTTCTCCTCCTCACGTCCAAGATGTCGATGGATGGCGTATAACAATTTCTCGGAACAGTAATAACTTTCACTTTATAAATATCTCAACTCATCCAGCACATGTATCTATCCTCTTGCTCATCTTTCCAAAGTAGAAGTCGACTTACAAGGAAGGGAACAATGAGAGCTTGGCAGAGAAACCCGCTAAAATTCTCTGAATTCAGTTTTTCTATGGTTGCAAAAAAATCAAATCAATATTGTCCCAGCCATTTACTACAAGTTCCCCTTCCACAGCAATTGAAAATAAACCGTCGGTGAAAGTATCGAGAGAGATAGCAAGATTGGTACGTAACTTGGGGATGCTTGATGCTTGATAAGCAGATGGATTACAACAGCATGCATGTAATAAGAAGACATGAATTATTGTAGTGAACCCGGAAAAGCTTTCCCCCTGTCAGCTTGGAGCAATTCTACTTTTTCAAATGGAGACCACACATATCTAAACAAGATTTAGAATTTAAAATAATTTAACCTTTGGCTTTCACTTCTACATAGATCAGCATATTTTAAGCTCTCTAATGTAGGCCTGCATTTCTGCTTACGAGATTCGTTTACTTTTATCGGAAATCTAGTGTACAACTTTTAAAAAACTCCCAAGTAATTCCCTGCATGTACTGGATGACTGTCCTACTTGTGACTCCCTTTCATTTCGAAACCCTATTCCTATTTTCGACTTTCTACACACAGTATTTCTGATATAGTTTAAGACAAGGTCAGACGCTAGTCAAAGATTATTATGCTCTTGTACTATGCCTCCATCTGTATTTTGTTTACAGCATAAGCAATGCAAGAACATTACCTTCGGGTGAAAGATGAGCGCAAGTTCTCCAGAACTGATTTGGCTGGTAATGCAGAAGGAGCTTCTGCCCGGTTGAATTATTGCGGTAATAACCATGGATGTTACGAGAAGGAGAAGCGGTCAAGCTAAAAAATCTGGGCCTTTCTCACATATGGCAATAAAAATGCCACAATGAGTACCTACATTATAAGATTTTTTCTCATGTCCGCCCTCCCATTACATGACACCAGCAGCCGTGAATGTTGAAAAAAACTCATCTATTTGAGTGTTATACTACATTTTAGTCTTACCCGCTAGAATTTTTTATTTCCGGCAGGTTTAGAAAAACGAAAAAAATAACCAAGAAATGCGGCGTGGTAGCACCTTGGATATTTCTTAAAATGTTTATTGTATCTAACGAGAAGCAAAGGTCAGCTTCTTTGCTTCGTGTCATAAAATCTATCCTCTCTCTGCCACGCCACGTCTGTGCAGAGGATTGTAACATCCGGAAATGCAAAAGTGCTTTTGGAGAAGGGAGTTTCAAGATAAAGCCTACGTAGAACGGAATTCCACCTCCATGTTTGCTTAGCCCCGATGCGCTTGAATTCTATAAGGAAAATCAAGAAATTCCATTCTATGGAGTACGCTTAATATGCATGAAGAATCGAGATTTTTCCATTATGCAAAAATTGTTTGCGTAATTTTCCAAATTTTGAAAACTTTCTGGCCTGATTTTCTTTTGCGAGGTTAGAAATCTGGAGAATGTGAATGAGGTAAAGACGGGGATTCCACAGAGGGAAAATTTAGGAAGGAGGCGGATAAGTGCTTAGCCCTGCAATCTTCTGTCACTTGATTTACACCATCTCGGATTTGTTTCGGCGGATGGAAGGTGAAAGTGGTTAGGATTTGGTAGGTTGCCAAGGTTATGAAAGAAAAAAGTACGGGGAGGAGGCGGCTAGAATAGGGTTTAAGGGGTATAATTATCTAAGACAAATAACTCGGATTTAGTGGGACTCGTGTGCTAACATAAATAGAAAGAGGAAATATGATTACACTCCCAGCCTCCTCATCTCTTGTACGGAAGTAAGAGTTTTAAGGGAGAGGAGCAGTGACCATTAAAAGTGGGGCGGAGAAAGTAGGAGAGTAAATAAAAAAAAATAAAGCCTCTTGTTCATCTTCCCTCTCTTCTTCACCGTGAACATTTGGTTCGGTAAACCATAAACGGGAGGAGTGTTCCTCCCATTCTGCTAAACTCACTGGCTTGGGCCATAAACTACCTGCGAGATGAAGCAAGTTAAAAGTAAGAGGGGTAGGTCAATTCTGTAAAAGTTTCACGCGCCACTGCTTTCACTGGTCCTCCTTGAATGCTAGCATGCAGAGCATATTAATGAAGGTGCAGCCAAGCCTTTCCGGTTTGCAATGCAGCGTGCACACGGACAACCCTCGAGACCTTTATGGAGCGCAACTGCTCCAGTCTAGCGAAGAATCCATTAAGGGTTTCAATAAGATTTTTCACAAATAAATATCCAAGACCAAGGACAAGCTTTCCCCAGGGTCTTTGAATTTGAGCTGAAATGGGGAAATCCATTTTAAGATTTCGCCTTTCCATCAAATGCCCGCAGGCAAGGGTCTGGGTCAAATGTGTCAGAAAACCGACTAGATATCTGGGTAAGACTCAGTGTTTCAGTATTTTAATGAAATTTTAGAAATCAAAGCAATTTTCTGTTTCATAACTGCTGATTCTGCTACTGTTTCAGAATACATAGAAATGGACACATTCATCCAATCACGTTCTTCTTGATATGTAAAAGGGGGCGAGGGGTGAGGCATAGACGAGTAAATAGAAATGTGCGAATGTAAGGAGGAAATGAAGGAAGATATATAAGCACATCTTGACTTCAAGGATAAGAGTTGCTTTATTTTTTTCTTGTAGTAAGGGGAAGGGGTGGGTGTGGAATTTTCTGAAGCGTTTGCGAAGTTGGCAGTTGGAAAGAATGTAACACACGGGAAGTCGATGCGTGTATTTTTGATGACGATGCTGTCTGTTGCGGGTTTGGATGGTAGAACTTTCACCGTGGAAGCATGATGAGGCGTGTTTTATATTTGTAGGTTTGGAGCATGGTTCCATGCAAGAACATTCAATGCCTATTCGAAATATGACAGGCAAGTGTAAGTAATTGCATCAGGCTAACGCGATACTAAATTATTAAATTAGAATTTCAAGGACTGTAGCGAAAAACTAAGCATATTTAATTCATGAACTTTGTTCGGGGAAAAGCAGTTAAAATACTTTTTAATGGTTTGCGAGAATTTTAGCAACAACACTATTCAAACGAAGCTTGAATCCGTTTAGTCGAGGTTGGATATTTTGAAGTGATTTAGGTTTGGCGGTATGCAACAGAATTCTTCTGAAACGAGCCGTATGTTAATTAATAGATGCATGTATCTGCACGCTTAGCAATGGAGCGAATGCAGCTATAAACAGGTATATTCTCTTTGAATTCGAAGCCGAGGTACGGAAAATTGTTTGCAGAAAGGTATAGAAGATAGCCTTTTGAGAAAATGATAGAAGCTAACTTATGGAATCAGGATAGAGGAGAAAGGAGAGAAAGCGGATAGGGGCTAATAAGAGGATATGAAGGATGATGAGATTGGATTCTTTTATACAGGATAGGAGAAAGAGATGAGTAAAGAGGTTAGGAGAAAGGGGTTTTAGCACTTAAGCCAAACTATTTCGAGCAACTTATAGTTTAGTTAGTACGCCACAGGGATTTGAGTAAATTTACTATAGCGTAGCTACACCCGGATTTGAATTACTCAGGCTTGGATTTCATTGAATTCCGTTGCTAAGTTGGAGCGCGGGGAAAAGCTTTGAGAGATTCTTCGCGATGAGTGAAAAAGACAACTGGGGCGAAGAGATTCTGAAAGAGAAAGTTAAAAAACTGGGTTGAAAGGAAGAGGAACTGGATGTGTTTGGCTTGTGGTAGCTTGAGACTTGAGCAGCTGAAAGCCCCTAGCCGTGTGTGATGCAAATTCGTTTTGTATTTTTCCAAGGATAAAATTTTCAGAATTCATGGATGGAACGAGTCCAACATATGCCAGGACCAAGTTTGAACGCTGTAACTCTTGCTGCTACTGTAAATCAGGCTAACAGAGCTATATCTTCTAAAAAATAAAATGTTGAATATCTGATCTTCAAGAAAGGACCAAGGCTGCGCATTAATGGTTTCTTTGTATACATTTCCCACTTGCTCGTCTCTGAGCAACATCGGATCGAGATTTAGGAAAATATTCAGTTCAAAACTGTGTAGAACCAGAATTTTTTGACCGACTCCCCAGCTCTTATTTAAGGAACAAACGGCAAAATGAGTTTTTAAATCCGATAACGCTACCAGTACCAGTCAGTGTACTGTTACAGTTTCCACAAAATTCGCAAAAAAATGCTAAAATGTCATACCATTACTTTGTTGTTATGGATAAGACCGATCTGTGATGGAGAAAGCTTATGTCTCACCATCCGCTTTGGCTATGCAAGGGTGAAAGTACGCTGAAAGGCTTCGAATTATTTGAGCTACTGCATTTGTAGCGTTTCGCATCCGCAGTCCGCAGCTGTAAAAAAGGCATAAGAAAGAGAGCTCGTACTCTGATGTATTCCCAACATCTTATCATTCCCGGGTTTTTTGAAACGTTAGCCCAGATCATTACCCCTGTTTCATTTTCCTGGCTCATTTCCGACTAGGGACTCTTATGGCAGAGCGTTTTCTTTGATTAACGTCTATTCGTTTCGCTTGGAACACTTTTTTTGCTATTTACTCTTATCTGGATTTGTGGGGCCAAGAAGGAAGATGAGGGGTGAAAGTAAGGGTAGTATGCATCAATACCAGGGATGGGGGATGGATGCCCTTCTTCTTTTTTCATGCATAAATAATAAAAGCGGAGAAAGCTACGAATTATGCAATGTACTTCAATATGATCCTTCTATCAACGAATCTTATCTGAGCAAGATGAAATTGGACCTTGAGGTAGACAAGAAAAGGGAGAAAGGAGCCATCCTTCCTTTGTTACCTCAGCTTCCAGAAGATAGTGTAGTGAGAGCCACAACTACTCTTTTTCTTACTTACCTCCGTCATTTTGCCCAACACACCTTCTAAATTCCTAGGCCCCACAAAGACAGTGACAGTTCAAATGAGGGCGTATTATCTTCTTCATTATGCTTCCCGTCCGTACCCTATTCCCTATTCGCGTTAGCTGACTATAATACTCCGGAATAATGACAGGGCTGGCAATATGTTCTGCATACTAATAGTTTCCTCACTAGATTCTGTGGCGAGATTGCGGGGACGGAAGCTCGGTGGTGCATAAACATTGTTAATTTGATCCCGTCGGTGGAGGCTGTGGATATATAGATATACATATTTGGGGAGCGATCCTACCGTACCCTCAGAGAAGAAATGCAATGAAACCCTTTCCTGGTACTCATATTTTATCCCTCCTTTCATACCCTCCCAGTGCAGCTTCAGAGAAAGGAGAAAGCGTATGTACGAGAGTGCTTGCCATGCCAGACAGAGGATGACAGGAATAGAAATTTTTGTCAATCCTATGTGGTAAACTTTCACTGCTTTCACCTTATAGAAAAGAGCTCTATCTTCAAACCCGATGGCACTTATCATTACCATTGTGATACAAAACAGAACATGGCGGATTATTGAGAATATAATAAGAGATAAGAACGGACTTAAGGTTATAAAATGAGCGGTGAAAGTAAATATTCGGAGCGGGAATTTTGCTATATTCTATCTGATTCTCATCCCCTGAGAAAGTATTTTAAGCAGAAATCAATTGAATTGAGTAAAATTTTATTCCTTCACCAGGTACGATTCGGACCGGGATCCAAATAAGTGCGAGTACAATGAAAATACGGGCTACGTTGTCTACTCTGCACTCGGATCTTTCTTTATCCCACTCTTGGTGATGCTGTACGTCTATGCCAGGATTGCTTGCGTCATTGCCCATCGACAGAGGACGATCGAAAAAATACAGAATAGTACACAAAAGGTAAGTCCTTGTGGTTTTTTTTCAGTTCTCAAGATATCTTTTTTCTCTGGAGGATGGCCACTCCACTCGTAAGGTATTATGGTTATGAAATGAATGTAGCACACGTAGTTTAGTTCACCCTTCATCAGACAGTATTATTCCGAAAGAAAATTCCAATAACTCCAGTAGTAGAAAACACTTTTATTTCGTGTCAGTTTATTAAGAGCAACTCAGGGGGGTTTGTCTTCCTTCCAAGAAATATTCTTGGAATTTGTTTCACAATTCTTCGAATTTCATGCTGCCTCCAAAGAATTGGAAAATTTTCAGTATAAAAGACATGAATAGAGGCGGAATGAGAAAGAGTTTAAGTTTAGCCGAGTGTTGAAACCGAAAGAGAAGATGTGGATGCGAGGAGGTTGTAGGGTGAGGTTCTTATTTCTTTGAGAAGTTTCCGTCAAGATTGTAGCCTTAACTGATGTTAAGGAACGTAAAATCCGTTTGAATAGGAAGCTTGAAGTGGGTAGATGTTAGAGTGTTACTCAGGAAGAGTCTTGCAAGTTTGGTTAAGGTGCGTTTAAGAGGGAATAGAAAGGGGGGAGCTGATATGAGGAGAAAGCACTTGTTGCTATCACCATGCTTATATCTCTCTGGATTCTCTACTGAGAGTGAGTCCTAAAGGAAAGCTTTTATCTTTTAGACCAGACAGACGTCATAAATAAGTCTGGAAGATATGAAGTTCATTGGGGGGAAATATGATGACTGCTCTCTAGACAGCTCACCTGCCGTAGTCTACGTAGAAGTCGTCGTAGGTAGTGGAGGAGTGGGAGAGTTAGCGAGTAGTTATCATCATAAAATCTTTGGGGTATAAAGCTTCCTGAATGCAAGTTGAGGGCTGAACTCCTCTTGAAACTTGCTTTCGTCTCTAGAGATAACCATCAAATATCGTCGTACGTAGTAAGTGAGTGGAAAGGAATAAGCTGACTGAGGGAGAGGAATGAAGACTGCGGTAGGCAGGAAGAAAACGGACGTTCACCTTGCTTTCTACTGATACAATATGTCGGTGTTAGTATCATTAAGAGAAACAACTAGCTTGGCGTACAGTCAGTCTGATATAGAAACTGGAAATTATTTCAAGAATGTCTACCCTTAAAATAGAATACGGGAGAAGGTGGAGGAAGTCATATACTGCTAGTTTTTGATGAGCGAAATATTTTTCTTCACTGGTTTGACGGCGATAATAAAATGAAGTTCCGGGAAAGCTATCTAAACTATAATCTTGGATGAGGTTGTAATGAAATAATTCATGAGTGCCTCTTGTTCAAGATTCGGCAGTTCTGGACTCTCAAAGTTAAGCTAGTCTCTGTTTCTGTCTGCAGTTCTTGAAGGCGTGGTGTCCGACACGTGTGGGTAGTGGGTAGTGCGGGAAAGCTTAGGAAAGGGGGATACACATAGACGCAAAGTAGCATGATTACTCAAGTGGACAGGACAGATTGGCGATAACTGGAAGAAAATGTGGATGAGATGAAGCGAATGTAGAAGAGGATAAGGCTGACTTATTTGACGGGGAGAGTTAGAAGTGAAATGACGCAGGGATTTTGGATTTTATTTTTTTCCAGAAATGCTGTGAAGAGCCGGAAGAGCGGAAAAAAGACGAGACCCAAGTCCGCGTACTTTACTCCATGGAGGAGGATCACAATAGAGTTGAGCGATCCTCATCCTCTTCAGCGTCTCATAGCATGAGCGCGTCAAAACTACATGTGGAAAAAGATATTAACTTCTGGAGCCGGCTCCGCTTGAATTCATCGCCAGGAAAAAATCATCAAAGCTCTACCAAATCTGAAAGGTAAACTCATAGATATATGTATTACTTGACTATCAATCCATTACCTGCCTGTATCCCGTAGCGTTCATCTTTCGCTACTCCCTTTCCAGTGTCGTCGCTCCAGTAAATAGATCCCTCCCTCCGAATCTTGAGGAAGGATGTAAGCTTTGTTTCACACGGAATTATTTCAGTTGAGTAGACCAGTTCGATTCCAATCGCATCTCCACAGCTATAGTAGGCTCAGTATCTTTCTTCCGTTTCCTATGCATCTTCCCAATGTGGTGAGAGGGGTGAAAGCTCGTGAGTGAAAGCTAGGAGGGAAAAATTCAAAACTATCTTGTTGCTTGTATAATCCACATTTTCACACTTTCGGCACATTCTCGCATTCTTTTAGTTTTAACTGTGAAGCCAACTTAATGCTTCCGGGCTTTAGGTACATATAAATGATTCGTTTCATCAAGTACTTTCTCCAACTTGTTCCTCCCTCCAAGGGTCTTTTAGTTCCAGAAAAGTGTGTATCTTGAGGCTACGTTACGAAAGATGCAGGCTTTGGTTAACTGGGTGTATCTAAGGCGCCGGAAAACTATTCCCAAACAACATCAAGCGCAATTTTCTCTCCGCAATATGGATAGAATTAAATGAAAGCTACATCCCGTATGTTTAACAAATCAAAGGAACAACTCTTTCCAAGAGCTGTGGCTACTATATGCTTCTATCTCTTCACCCAATAATACATAGTCAAAAAACTGTGTAAAGGTGTCTATTTAGAGACCCGTTTTCTTGGAAGAAAGATAGAGAGAGATAGAGAGAATTTGCAATAAAATTAAAATATTCCTTTCCTCTTATTCTTCCCTTGTTACTCGGTCCTGGATTTCCAAAGACTATTATTCAGCAGATGAAACCCTCTTCCCTGAAACTTTCTCTCCACCTCCGCCTCCTTTTTCTTCTATTTCCAACCCTCTGCATTCCTTTGATCTACATCTAGTTGCTCGAGAAACCGATATCCATTAAATCTACAGTCTTCAACTTGAAGACTTCAAGGAGAAAGCAATGTATCAAGAGAGGATCCGCTGTGGGAGTTACCAAGCTTTCAAAGAAATTTGAACGAAAGTAGTACTATCACTAATATAGTCTACCGCCTCTGCTTTCCTTTTGACGCCGTTCTCACGCTTTTTCGTGGTTTAAGCATCCTGTGAAGGTGTTTGTAACAAATAGAAATATCCAATTGTCCTAAATTAGCTAGCTGAGTCTTCAAAACTAAGGCTTTTAAATAGGCAAAAAAGAGGTTAATAACAGGCATGCAGGGAAAGGAGGATGTTACAACGGCATACTGCTTCGTTACGCGTAACATTCAGAACGAAGAGAAGGCAGCGGAAACAAAGCATGTTGGAAATTGATTGGAAAGTTGCTAGCAGGGAAAACAATAAAAAAATGACGGAATGATTTTGAGAGAAAAAACCCTTCCGTGATGGCAGGTGCAGGGTATTTCGTGCCTAACCAAGGCTTTTGATAGACAACAAGGAAATATGAAAGGCGACTGAAGAGTGACGAGGGTGAGAATAGCAATTCATAATCAATTCAAAAAGTTTCTCGCCCTCAAGTAACGCAAGTTTGTAAAACACCTTGAATCTCGCTTCTAGAACTGTGCAACTCTTCTACTTTGATTAGTACACTGAAAGGGCTAGGGAAGAGCGGAGAAAGTTTTTGCCGACAAGTATAGTTCTGCAGGTAAATTTCTTTCTCACTCATAAAGAGCTACGAGGAAAAAATTATATTCTTTACATCCGCAAAACCAGGAGAGTAAATCGTCAAGATTCAATTGGGCTAACGAAGGTGATCATATTGACATGATTACCCTGAAGATGAAAGGACAAGCTAAGTAGCGAGAAGAAGAAGATTAAGGATATTGTCAACTTTCTCCTGGTGAAAGCAAATGCGGACCGACATTCTGAATACGTAGAAGCTCCCTACTTAAGATTTACCCTGAACACATAAACAAAGGAGCAAAGGAGGCCCATGAAAAGAGCGGGGGAGGGGGAGTAGGTGGGATTTGACATGTGGCTAACTGTCATGGTAGATCAAGTGATCAAGTGCGTAGGGTAGGAATGGGAAGGAACGCCGTTAAATTTTATCAGGAAGCCAAGTCTGGTTATTGGTAATGTCGAATGCAAGACTAATATAGTATAAGCCTTCTTCGTGAAAGAGCATATCAAAAATGGAGCATGGCATTTCGGTGGGATCCCAAGTGACGCATGAGAAGAACAAAGGGAGAAAGTCTGATAACTTTCTCCATGGGTAGATTATACAAGAATATTTTTCTGGGCACCTCTCCTTGCCGTTGAAAAGACTGCGTAGAGAGTAGAGACTCGACTCGATTATCTAAAAATAAATTTTACTCTGGAGTGTGCACTCGCACTGGATCAAGGACTTTATTTTCAGACAGGGAATGGGATGGAATTTCGTCCTGGATAGAAAATATAGGTGTATAGCTTCCTATCTCTTTCCCCTGGTGCGTATGAAATATGGGTGAAAGGAGAAGGTATAAATCAAATTTCTAACGCATCCTCCTCCAAGTTTTTGTAATTTTACGTACTACGGCCAATTTCCCATTCAATTGTTCCAAAAATACTCGGGTGAGATTCCAAAGAGATGAGTGGGATAGAAAACTATTTCGGGCGTAGGATTAAGGTCCATGCATCAAAATCACACCACCTCCAAGCAGTTTATCAACACTTATGAAATCCTTAGACCATTTTTATAAGTAATAGCTCATAGCTTTCTCCTTCTCTCATCCCAATCCCCATCTTACACTAGTACTTACTACCAATTGAAAATTATGGGCCATTTAAATGATACGCTGGAGAAGCGGGCACTATCCACTTGCACGTTAATCTAGTGCCTCTCATTCTCTTGTAAGTACTGTTGCATCTCTCGAAGGAGAAAGTTAAGTGGAGAAAGTGAGGGAGATTGTGCGTAAGGAGGGAGATAACGATAGTTTCGTGCAAATTTAGCCGCATTTAAAGAGACGAATGAAGAAGATAAATCTGGGAAGACCAACTACCTAATGGTTGCAAGGGGTAAAATTATCCTCCACGACTATGCAATACCATTCCGGTTCTAAGGCAATTCCTTGGCGGAGAGGGGAAGGAGGATAAATGGTTGGACGCCACGTAAAGTTTCTCTCATTCATATCCTCTAAAATGGTTTGAGAAAAGATAAATCCATGATAATCTCCATTACGAGATTTGCTTTTGCTTTACGGCACAGATAATTTTATCGGCGGAGAAAGGAGATGGGAGGCAGGAGGGAGGGTAATGTTGCACCAGTTGCGGAGACGAAACACTTAACGCCTACGCTCAATATCATTCCAGAAGGGTTAGCCTAACCAAGGTTGCAAGATCGGAGAAATACAATTGGATTAATGAAGGAAAAGAGAAATGATTAATTACCGGATGTCTGCCTACCTTATGACTTCCATCCCACTTTTTGTAAATCTCTCCAACTTTTGGCCCGCTTTCTCTCCCGTTCCTTCCATATTCCTTCATTTCATCATCCAACTTTTCCAGGATTTTCATTAAAAGCTCCTCGAAAATCTCTTAATTCTTTCTCCGAAATGCATCTTCTTCTTTTAGCCAAAGTATACGAAAAATGAGTATTTTCCCTGCTTTCTCCACCTAAACCTTCTTACTCCCGTCCTATTTGGCTGACGTATTACGAAATCCGCTAAAAAAATTAGCACGGATCCCTCCTCCTGGCATCTCTTTTTACATTTGTGGAAAAAATAAGCTTAGATCATATCGATTTATTGATTATATCACAAGGAGAAAGCTTGGTTCACTTATATATTAAGCTTCACGATGAGAGGAGAACAAGTTTTAAGCCTCTTTACTCATTTTGACGGAAATGGCAGAAATATACCTTACTTATGATCGCGTGTGAGGAAAAACTATATTTCACAACAAACTAACATTCATCCTCCCTGTCTGTGATGAATGATAATCAAAAGACTTTTTCTAAAAGTATGAGTCTTGTATCAAGTAAAAATAAAGCAGCAGAATGTAACTGTAATTCCGGGATTGGCATCTTTCAGATGATAAGTTAGGGAAAAGATTTAAAAGAAAATGAGAAGGATGAGCAGGGAATTCGGCCAAACTTTTCTCATTCTCAGACTCTATAATTCATCATGTTTTTATGTTTTGCTGGGAGCTACATAGCAACAAGATTACAGGGAAAACTTGGTGGTCAAATCCTTTCGCCACACTAATGCTTTTGTGAGAAAAATATACCCACTTTCTCCAAGGAGACAGACAGACATCCTTGAAGTGTACTCGGACAGACAGGATGATTGATTGACTTGTTGCAAACTAGGAGCCATTGTTTTTCCTTCCCATTTGATCTAACGCCCTCTCCCTTATCATCACCATGATGTGAGAGAAACTAATGGAGAAGATGGGGGATAAGAGGAGAGAGATTGATCTAGATTTATTATTGAACTCTTTCCTCTCTCAGGAGCTTTTTCCCTGCCTGATTTGCCAAAAGCCAGAGACAAGTATATACAAAGTAGAGTGAAAGCTCGTCGCAACTTTCAAGCAACTCTCTCTGTAAGCTATATCATCGTTAAAAGCTCCAACTTACCATACTGAAATCAGAATTCCAAGCAATCTGGACAATTTAGCATTACAGAGGATAATTTATTCTCATTCGTACTTTCACTTTTCTCACATTATTCCAGGCCAGTGGGTGATGTAGAAAATCCGCTAGCTATACTATACGACGAGCGAGCCTAAGGGGATGTTGGAACTCGAAACATATTACGAATCCGGTACTTTCAAGGCACATAGTTGCCTTATGTACGTGTTAATGCATGTTTAGAATCACTCATGATTGATATCTAAGCAGGTACTACGTATGCGGGATTTGTAGCCGCGTTGAATATCTGTTTATTGCGTACCAAATCCATCATATTATTGCTTCTTTTTGCTAGAACAAACGTGAGAAAGTTCTTAACGAATGTGGGGCTTTCACTGCTGAACTTTCTCCGTCCAGTAATATTCTGCATTGCTTTGTAGCCTCTGCCATCTACAGTTTTCCCCATGATTACCTTCTACTTGATGAACTAGAAAGAGTACCAAACACAACAGTTTCTTCTACTACTTTAGAGTAACGATTCCCCAGGAAAGTGGTCATACTTCTTTGAACTGCCTTCAAGGTCAATTCCATATAGCTGACTTTTGTGGTGAATGTGTTCAAGTGTTGTTAGACTAGGCGCTCTTATAAAAAAGCTGCACAACTTTTATTGTCAAAGGATGGCTTTTAAAGCATTTGATTATTCAAAAATGGCACTTGCTTCCCCAACAAACTTCCGTCATACAAACTAACTTTTACCTTAAACAATCCCTGATTTGAGTAACAAGAGAATCTATTTGTAATCCTCAAAGGATAAGAGTAAACAAGGCTTAAAAGAATGCAAACGATAAGAATCTTTTATCATGAAATACTTAGCACCAGTAGAAACGCTAATAAAATACCTGGATGCATGTTAGAGTATATATACGACGGGAGAAATGGAAGGGGACGTTGGAAAATGTTAATGAAGTGGGACAATAAGAGATTCTTTCACTATTCGAATCCCCTTGTTCCTTGGCTCATAAAATAAGAGTAAATATGTGACTTTGGGCTGTATAATGCATATTACTAGTAGACTTATTCGGAAGTCTCTTATGCTTATGGGTTTTATCTCGCTGGGGGTGCTTTACATACCTTGGGATCTGATTTCCGATAAGGGGATGTCAGGATGTGGCGACGGAGATGGGAAGTTTTGAGGAAATCGGATGAAAAGAGGACATTTAATCTTGAGGCTTTGCCAAGGTAGAGAGAATGAGGAAGAACAACATGAAAAAATTTTACTTTGTTTACAGATCCAGGAGTAACGGAAATGAGCGGAAAAGAAGGCGACCTTCCAGCCTGGGAAAAGTTTTGGGAGGAAACAATACGAGCAGAGCCAGCAATACTGGATCCCGTCTCTGCAACCACAGCGTCTCTACCTTAAGCCCTCAAAGGAGCATCAATCGTGGCAGACCCTCTGTCAACATCATTTCCTATTCGGGTAAGCTGAATCCATTCCCCCTCCTGATACATGTGCCCTCCCTTTCTTTGTTGTGCCTTTCGGACTTGGATGAAAAAGTTTAAAAGCTTCGCAGTCAAGCTAGTATGCTTCTGCGAAGAGTCTTTCTCCATGACAGGAATACAATTTTTTAATTCAGCCTGCTTCATTGTAACAATTTTAGGAGAAAGTTGACTCTGAGAGGTATTTCTCGCCGGAGAAAGTAGTTTAAAAAGTGGCAGTGGTTTCAAGGAGAAGAAAAGCTTGTCAGCTTTGATTCCAGCGTACCTATGCGCTTTTGATGTATGCATCTCCTGGATTGAGTGGGAGGGCCGAAGCTCAGAGTTTGAGAGACGGGGACAGGATTGGAATGAGCGGAAGGTGATAGGTTGACTAATGATTATAATTATGCGGATACATATTTGGATTGGCTAATTTGCAGATGGAGATTTGACTACAGGATGTAACTACACTGGAGACGCTGAGAGAGTTTGGACAGTTGAGGGGAGCGAGCAAAGCTCGTCGTCCCGGCCGAATACGCTGAATGGGCGGTTAAGGAACTGTTCTGGAGAAGCTTTGTCCTGTGATAATACGAGGCTTGGAGGAGATAATTCAATGACAGAGCTTCAGTCCCGGGTTTATCCCACTCAATCTCAGAACGCTAGTCCTGGATTAGCAGCTCAGCACCCACATAATCTCCAGCAAAATCAACAGCAATCCCATCATCACCTCCAATCTCATCTCTACCATCACCACGTGCATGGAGGGGGTGGTTTGCTTCCTAGTGCTTGTGGTGGGGGAGGAAATAATCTGCAAGTTCAATCGATATCTAGTCAGAAACGTTCCATTAAATCCAATCAAGGTTTGCATGTAACCATGCCGACTGCGGCTGCGGGTGGATCGGATCAGAATCAAAATGCCGCGAGTAGAGAGTATACAAGCGGCCGAGTAGCGTCCTTCAAACGAGAGACAAAAACTGCACAAACTTTAGCGGCTGTCGTTGGTGGTTTCATCATTTGCTGGCTACCTTTCTTCGTAGCCTACGTCATCGGACCTTTCATTCCTAAAGACGTTATATCTAACGGCTTGATGGACGCGCTTATTTGGCTAGGTACGTATGCGTTACCCTTCATCAGGACTTTCTTCATGTTTTGTTTGCTTCCTAAATATATACTCTTGCTATTATGCCTCACGGCGGAATGAGTCTGCTCAACTATTGCTGATGCTTATAGCCGGAACTGCGTTGAGCGAGCTCAGGCGCTTTGGATTTATTTGTTCTGAAAGCGGAGGATTTTCATTGCAGAGATAGTGTTAATAATTTGAGTTGTTCGTAGTACTTTGTTGATTTTGATGAAATTACACGCTTGATAACCCTAATCCAGAAATCGTATTCAGATGATGGATCGGCTTATTCATATTGGACAATCTGACAAATCGTTGTTATGAGTACAGTCTAATTTTGTGGCTTGAATAGCATAATTCCGTAACAGGAATAGAACACAGGACTTTCACCAGCTTTCTCCTCCTCTGCATAGAGCTCTGTTGGGAAGGGACAGAGGAGTAGCATTTATGTGACTGTGATGATTATATCTTCCTTTACAGGATGGGGAAATTCTGCAATAAATCCATTCATCTACGCCTTTTATAGCCCGGACTTTCGCTCTGCATTCCTGAGACTAACGTTGCATAAAGTAGAGGGATTATTCCGGACGAGAAGGGGAAATCGGAGCAGTCCTCGCCGCTATGATGACACAATGACAGGTGTGCGAACGTCAGCTTGAGTTGTTGAGTCATTACAATTTTCAAAGATAAATGTACTTTACTCGGAATGTAACTTACTTACCCGAGCTATAGCCGTCGTAGTGAAGCTTGAAATTACCTTACTCTTGTTAATGTTGCAAACTTTCCGGCTTTTAGACGATATATTTGAAACTTTTCTAGATTTTCCAGGAAAATGCCAAAAAGTATCGACGCTAAACAAGAATCATTCACCTGAACCAAAGATCTAAAATGAAACGACAAGTATTCAAGTGAAACCTAAGCACATATACTAAATATATATTGTTATTTTCTTGCCAATATTTTACATAGTATTGTAGAGCTTTGCAAGGGATTTTCTTTGCTTTGTAATTATAATCATGTGGAGCTGTGTTAAAAGCGTATGAATGATGCATATGAGTTTGAAGAATGCGGAGTGGGGGAAAGGAAGAAGGAGTCCTAGTAACGGAGGAGAAAGCAGGCTCTTTAGATTCTGTGACAAATAATGTAAGATATTAGGTGCTACGATAGTGCTAGAGATGGAAATGTATTTGACATTTTCTGGTAAACTTGCTCCTCAAACGTATTTCTCTATGTCTGTGTAAAATGATATTGTAAATGCAAATAAATCTTAACTGTCCCTATCTACCTATCTACGATAATCCGTGTTGGAATGCGTAAAATATTTTACCCGCTCTTGCCAAAAGCAAAGCTTGCAAACATGCCTTGTGACAACTTCCTCTTTGCATAATGCCCGCGTGTACGTATGTACAAGATTCAATTTAGTTACGCTGTCGTGTAATAATCTGTTGGAAAATGAACAGCTTGTGTTATGTATTCCGCCTTATTTTGCACTAGTATTTCTCCCTACATGCCCATTCAAGGCGGAATACACTCCTTTAAATTTATGTCCCGTCAGCCGGCTTGTAAATATAAATCAAGCAAATGTACTTGAGGCAAGTAGGACGCTTTCTCAGAACAGAAGAGAGGTGATGATGCCAGCCAGAAATACAATCTCTTACAACACTATGCCACTCAAGAATGCAATTATTTAGCCACATTATGCTGTTACTCTTGCAGATACTTTGTATCATGAGCGAGACAAGAAACTTGCGAAACTTAGAAAATCATCATAGTGAAAGTTGAAATTCTGCACGAGATACGTTACCAAAAAACAGTAGGCATTAAGCGCTCTCTATCAGTAACTCCGGAAAACAAAATACTTTCACCGAGCCGGTGGTTGATGCTTTCACCCAGGTCTAGGAAGTACGTTGTAGACCGTGGAGATGGCGTGCGGGAGCTCTCTAGACATTGTAGACCGTACAAAGCCCGTGTCGATAAGGAAACTCGAGTGATGACACTGATGAGAGAGATGAAACCATGCTCTCAACCCTGTGCATTATTCATGCGTTTAAAATTGCGTTATTCAACACTAATGCTCCAAGACTGTGGGATGAGTGAAGGAAGATTCATGGCATGTTCATCCATCAGCCATTCCACAGATCCTCTAACCTTCAAGCCGTGGGAGAAAAAATGCAAGGTTAACTTTATTCTCGGTGCTTTGTTCCCTCTTAAAATATTTCGCAAGCTTTGAGTCCACAAATAGTATCTTCCTCCACCATCCTCACGTACAATGAGGTTTTGTAATGCAGGGCTTTGGTTATACACACGGACAAGCAGAAATCAGCTTCTCCCCTGCATAATGAAATGGAAATGCAGCCATGGCAGCATGAATAAATTATGCTTGTAACACACTCAACTCTGAGGTTAATGTCTTAAAGAGAATGTGTATCGGCTTGGAATATTTTACTACAGTTTCCCATTATCCTGTTACTTTTAAATCAGAGGACCAATAACCGTTAGCCTTATTTCATTATAATCTAATCCTCCTCCTTGAGGATTTGGCAAGGGGGTAGCTTATTAATATTTATATGTGCGGTTTCTTGTTATATCGAAAATTGAAAAAATGGACTCTGCCAAAGTCATGCTGAGACAAGACTAGACGTGGTTTTGATTTGAAGAATAAAACGCTTTCTTTCTCAAACGTTCCTGTAAGCGCGTTAAAAAAGGTACAGAACAGGTATTATACAGGTAGACGCACTTGACTAACGTACGTTTATGCGGACACTAGGAAAGCAAAGTAGTGGAGAGAATCAAATTAAGTTTTGCTCCCTGTCGGAACACATATGTAGGGTAGACTAGAGCAAGTGCTCTAAAGAGAATAAGATGTGCAGCATCTTTGATATGCTAACATCTCGGGTTCATTTCATGTATACATCTTTGCTCGTTAAATTTTAAATTAAAGAGAGAGGGAAAGAAAAAAAATGAACGCACGACTGGGGCAGCGTCTAGTCTACAAGGGTTTGAAGAAGATGCGTGAGCCTATAAGACTGCTTGTGACTTGACAGGAAGATGGGAAGCAAGGTCAGTTGTTGAGTCAGCTAAAGAGAACTCTTCTTCTTCTTACCTTCTTACAGGTTAGACAAGAGATAATGAGTACACCTCCTGAGTTATAATGTATGGTATCTCTTCACATTTTCGCAATTTGTAATCTTGATAAGTTTTCCACAGGTAATGGTTTGGAGGGAAGTGGATGTGGTGAATGCTTGCCATGTTACCCTTCTTGCGAGAAGAAAGTTTCTATTCTTTCTTTCTATGCTCTTCGCGAGTCTGATTGACACCTTCGCTGCTTGGTGTTCACCATCAGATTGAAGTGTCGTAAGACCTAATTTAATTTGATTTTCTAAATATAATGTTAATGATTTTTCACCGCCAATTTGACATAGAACCATGCTGCTTGAGGACACGTTGCACATGGTTGTAAAAAAAACTACAATTCAAACTGATTCCATTATAAATGAATTTTGGCTGGATTTGAAAGAAACATTCTTGCACTCAAAGAAGTCAATGTGGTTGTGACGCATTACATTGGATCTTTGCATAAAATTGAATACAGATGAGTACAGATTAAGCAAATGACTGTCCATCATAGTGTCAGCTCAAGCTAGCGTTATAGAAAACTGTAAATATTTCAATACTTCATTCTGTACTACAAACAAGAACATTTTTGGATTAATGCAACAAGTAACCAGTTTAATGAGAAGCAATAAGGAGCAAAAATCTTTATCCGGGCACATACGGTAAAACTGGGAATGTACATTAATGGTGAACTCTTTAAAGGGGCTGGTTTGTCATGGAGATTAATGCGATAAAAAATAAGATGCAAATATCGGAAAAATGTGTTGAGTAGAATAAAATGTTGACTTGACAGAGAAAAGTATGACTTTGGATTATTTCTCTCCCTTGTTTCCATCACTAACAGCTAGGATTCTTAAGGATAAAATGTAAATGCAAGTGCTGAAAGATGGAGATCTCTGCGGAATTGTGTGCCTAGCTTATTCTGGCTGAAACAAAGTGTAAATGTGCATTGATCTTCTTTTCGCTGATGCGGATGAAACCATTAAGAGACAGAGGAGCTACATAAACCTGTTTAACGCTTATAAAAAGTGGACGTGGTCATAATTTTTGTCTCGCTTGCGGATTCGCATCATCAACTCCCTGTTTCTTTTCTTTTAGGATTTTCTCTTGCACAATTGGATGCAATGGGGAAAACTCATGTAGACTTCTTTAGAGGAAAAGCATTCGTGGGTGAATATACGGAAAGCAAAATGACCTCCTGCGAGGTGACTTGATCCTGTCAGTGTCGTCAGCTACTCTTTGTCATCCAATTTCTCTTCCATTTTGCATGAGCTGGGAATGTATTCAAATAAAGAAGTTTACTCTGGATTTTGACTCTCGTACAGTGCTAACTGTGGTTGTATTATCTTCAACTCATCTTCCACGCTGGCCTGTATCACAACCACAACGACTTCTCCGTTCAGCACTCACCATTTCCATTCTCATCAATTATGCAATCAGATAATGATTCCTGCCTGGCTTCCTGCTCTATGATCACAGAAAAGGAAAGGTTAAAGCATAAGCCAGGAAGAAAAATGACTGTTCTGTAGGCCCAGATCTGACTTTACCAGAAGAGTCAGGATTCCGCCGCAGAGATAGCAGGCTTGTCTTATTTGTGCTAAAATACTTTCTTCGTAGATTGCTAAAGTGAGGCATCCCGGTTTCAA
Source organism: Sminthurides aquaticus (assembly GCA_906901655.1). Classification (NCBI taxonomy): domain Eukaryota; kingdom Metazoa; phylum Arthropoda; class Collembola; order Symphypleona; family Sminthurididae; genus Sminthurides; species Sminthurides aquaticus. Next base: position 6,120,217 of record CAJQTT010000001.1, read on the forward strand.
AAGCCATAAACTTGAAGCATTGTTATCTTCTATCATATCCCTTTTAGCAAAAGCCCAACAATACACTTCACTTTTACACGCCAGTTTTTAAACGTAAGGAATCACAATTTCTCCCACAGTTTATGACTCTCTTGTCTCTTGTTCCTCAAAGACTATCTTTCATGAAGTGTACAGACAGACCAGAATGATAAACTTTACAAGCAACTTTTACAACCATTCCACAATATGCAGTTCTACGGGAATCATTACATCTCCAGCATACCAACATTAATGATGAGGGAGTAGTGTGGTGAAAATGGGGCTATTATGTCCCGTTCTACCTCCCTGCCTGTAGACACCACACTCTGTGCATCCTGCAATCCTCTTTATACTCAAGTACTAGGTTAACACTGACTAAAAGAGGGGAAAGCTTTTGCAGAGTTATTCACCCGTTCATAAATCTTCCGGTGATGATTTCATATAGTGCATACATCTTGACGGCAGGGTTTTGTGGAACGTTTTAAGTTGATAGCCATACTGAATTGACTTGCGTGCAGGGTTTGACGGAGTAAAGGGATAAGACTTTTAATGGGGCGCCTTGTCTCTTCTTTCTTTGCGTGGAGGAACAAGTGCAAGGTTTGGGGAAAAAGTTTTGCAAGTCTACCCTGATCTATCCTTCGGTAGGAGGGATGTAGTTGGGATTTTTGCACAGAGTTTTACTGCATCACTGCACCACTCCTAGACATGTCTCTATAACTTGCACAACGCGGATCTAGACTTGAACCTACTCAAGTATACAGTACAGTAATGCTTCGTCTCCACGGATAATTAGATGTGATCTCCGTCTGTCTACTTCACACGTAGGAACTAAAGGTGCGGAAAAGGAGGATCCTTTCTTGAATTATCTGCAGAGAGCAACTATATGATCTAAGCTGTTCTAAAACTTTGATGGGAGGAAGAACACGCGTATACCATCTGTACATACTTGCCTTACACCATCCCGGACAGACTTGGAAACTGTCAACGCTGACACCGGGGCAATACTCATTCGGTCCCTCCTCTACATGTAACAAAAGTCCTATCTCTAAGAAGAGAAAGGACTTCCTTGGACATGCATTTTCAAAGAATTGCGGGGCATGGAGGAAAGTGTTATGGAACTAATACTTTTAGCAAATATGGGAACAAGCAGTGTTTTGCTAATGTCAGCATGGAATTTATAGTTGAGGTTAAGCCACAACAGCTTCGCCTGCATCTGCTACCCATATTGTATTCTTTTTGAATTCCAATACATTTCTATTAAATGCTGAAACTAACAGAAGGTAGTACTTGTCGGCTGTAAAGCTGAGTTACACTTGTTGGAAAAGCACTTTTTCCATGCTATCGTTTTCGTAGTGAGGCATGGTTTGGCTTGACTTCTTATTGGCAGATGAGATGGGTAAACCAAGTTAACTAAAAGCTGAAGTAGCCAATGTAGTTTAATTACTATTTAATTAATACCATCAATTAGGTAGGATTAAGTAATTGGAATTATAGGCCTTGGGCGAAGATGTTGCAAATAGAGTCTAGTTTCTACAAAATAATGTCCGGCTGCATCTTTGAAGAAGATGAATGCATGAAAATGAAAATGCATACAGTTGCTGATCTTCTTCCAATCCTTCCTGCTATAAACACAAGTAAAAATATAGATGTGAGGCTCTCAAGGGTTGCGCTCTTGGGAAAGTATGTGTAAGGATTAGAAAGAATATTATGTGGCGGGTTGGGTTTGTGGCAATCTGTATTCAGTTCAGGAAATATACTTTTTTCTTCCACCATCCCCCTCTCTCTCCTTCCTTAAGGATTATAAATGTAGGGGTTAAATTTTTATGTGAAGCTCTAAGAGAGATAATAGAGGCGAGATTCTCTTTATGGTACTGGGACTGGGAATGGCGGGGAAGAAGAGTGGTTCTTGTAAGTGGGGTTCTACAGGAGTAGGACGCAAGGGTGGAATCAGCCCAGTTACTTTAGTAGTAGTATGTAGTTCTTCTCTTTCCTCAAGTAAAGAAGGGAAAAGGAGAAGGGAGAGAATAAGAAATAAAGGATTCTTTGTGTTTCAAATCTTTCACATCCAAGCATATGTGGATAAGACATGGACAGAAAGAGAAAGATGGGATGGACAGGAGGGGAAGGATGATGAGAGGGCTAGCTTGGAGGAAGTGGAAGCGAGCATGTCAGGGCTAGGATCTCTTGAAATCCATCTCACTTGATTCTCTTCTTCCGTCTTCTTTATTATACGGCTAACGGAATGTCTTGTCGGGCTTGGTTGCTTGAACCGGTGGGAGAGACAGAGTCGAAAGAAAGAGCTCTGGACAGAGTACGTATACGTAGCGATGGGGAGTTTTGGACGTTTTGGGACGCCCGGGAAAGGCCGGGAGATGAAATAGCCTTGAGCAGGACTGGATCTGTGCTGTGGGTTTTGAATCCTTGGAGAAGAGTGGGAATAAAGAGAAGACTGGAGGCGTGTAAGGAAGGATGAAGAGAGGCATTAGTAGTTTACTTTTGATCTTTTGAAAATGTTACCCTCCTAAACCGGGGAAGAAACTGTTAGAAAGTTGGGTTCAGAGGACAACGCTGGTTTTGGATACATATCTTGGAAGCTTACTATAGACGCTTCTGGACACTTGCTCCTCCCAACTACGGGGAAAGGGGGGTGGGATTTAAAGAGTATATGCGAGGAGAGGTCTGTTCTAAAAATGAATTCCGTGTCCAGCCGGCAATCCTCCATCCATCAGTCGCTGTATGCACCTTTGGCTTTGTGAATCCAAGTTTGAAAGTGTAGTGCAGGAGTTCTTTGCTGAGCTTCTGGGGGATGAAGAAGATGGATAGGAGGAGCAGCGTCGTACTTGGTGTTGGAGGTATCTCCATCATCGCTTTTTGAGATTTGGTCAGTCAGACAAAGAGAGGGAAAAGAGTTTATAAAGAGTGGGAATAGGAGGGCCGACGAGGTGGATGGAGGGAAACTTTTAGCATCCAAGTCATGTTCTCTTCCTTTACTTCTCATCTCTTCTTCCAAGACTCACTCATTCGAAACTTTTCAAATGTCTTCACGTCCCTCCAAGTTTTCCGTGGAATTATTACATCTTTTGAGCCAGCACCACACTCCTCTTACGCCACCCGCTCACCCGCTTATCCTTCCGCCACACAACAGCTCCTCCGTCCTCCTCTCCAAGGCATTATCATGTATTGTAATGTGAAGGAAAAGTGAAGATGACTCCTGTACTTTTTTTCACCTTGTCATATCCTCCCCCCACCGTCCTCTTGTAATCCAACCTACCTTTCTTCATCCCTCCCTATCTCTCTCTTTCCCGACATGATCTAAAGCTCTTGTATTTAGCCTCCGGAAAAATCCTCAAAATCCTTCCCTCATCATCCCCCTCTGACATTATTCTCCGTAATATAATAAAAATAAATACGAGTCTAATCTACCTAGCTACCTTCCCCATCGACCCTACCTTCACCGCATAGTATATGTACAAGCCCCTTCTCAATCTTCTTGACTTACACAAGAGTTATTACCAAATCCTCATACGGTTAACTCCATAACTTGCTCCCTTCTTATCTTGATTGAAAGTTGGGTGAGGAGGTAAACTTTTATTACATTTACCTACCTTCTCCCTCTGACCCACCGACCGCAGCAAATCTTCTGCCGGCCACCAGCCTCTTCTTCTCCATCATCCTCCTCCCGTACATGTCTCTCAAGTTAGCCCCTTGTTGCTGTAAAACTTTGTTCAGAGCTTATGCTTCCTTTAGCTTATTGCTTCATTCTAACTTTAGAAATAATTTTGCGCGGCAAACTGTGAATAATAACCATGCAACTCCTACAAGCTCATATTACACAGGAATTCCCATAACTTTCTCTTCCGGTTATGCAACTTGGATGTATGTATACAGACAATTATTAGCTAAAAATAGAAAAATGGCTGTTGCGTGAGAAGTAAAGTAGGAATAACTGGAGGATAACTAGAAGGAAAAAGGAGTGGAATAAAACTCAAACCTCTAGTGGCTTTAACTTCAAAGGAGCGAGAGTAAAAAGAAATAGGGAATAGAATACAAATGGATGGATAAAATGTACAACGTTTCCTCTGGTTTTCAGAATGTTATTTTCCGTAAAGGAGGTTTTCTCTACTTTCTCCTCTTTCTCTCGCATTTAACATCCTTTCTCGTTGACTACCGCAACTTATTAAGCGTTGTTTAAGGAGGCACATAGCAAGATAACTGATGATACATGTAGGATGTCTATGTACATGGTATACATTATGCTTGGCGGTGGCTTTTCTTATTTAAATCCAAATTCATATGCCCTATGACGGTTTGGCCACATTTACTTTGTGCCGGGCTATTGACAAATTAATGCAGCTTTCCAGCATAATAGTCACGACATCCCAGCAAATAGCATGCGCATCAACTTCTTTTTTACCAAACAATCCAATACTTGCAGCTTGATTGTATTGCCCATCAGTACAAGAAGCTTATTTCCAGTCACGAAATAATGGAAAGAGGGTAAAAAGGAAAACAAAGAGTACCTCTTAGTGAAGGACACTGTCCTTACTGTTTTAGCCTCCCCAAAAATAAATTATGCATACCCAGTACCATTTTAACATATGCTCTGTAAAAACATGCGGCACTCTATGACACTTCTCCACCCTTCAAGGATGCCGACAGAGGCCAACGGCTCAAACCTCGCTGGCCGGCATAATAACCAGTCTATTATTCTACTTTACCACACATAATCTGTGTCTATTTACAGCTGTTGGAGGGGAGGGACTAGGATTGGTCTGGTGGAGTGCAAGAGAGACAAGGAGGATTCCAGGATATTTATAATTCCATCCATATACTTTTCAATCAATAAGCCTTTGAGCTTAAATTAAATAGGGTGGAAGACAGAGGGGCGGTCTTCTGCAAGTTGGGGACTTGTGGCGAAGGGCTTTAGGAAGGCATGCAAGAATTCTTATGAATTCTGCTCAATAATAAGAAAATATCAGAGATATATAGGGAAATTAGAGATTTAAATACTAGTGAAGTGAAGAATATTTTAAAAATATTCCAGCTAGATGTACAGAGGTTGATTGGTAAAAGTCACGGAATTGGAGGAGTTCCTTGATTATGCAACAATCCATGGCTTATCTTCGTTCACCTTTGGACAGTAGATTCAACTGTCTTAGTATGCTTAGTGATAGCTATAGAACTTAGCGATCTTAGAAAAAAAATAAGCTGAGACAAAAGAATTTCTAGAATATGTGTACGCATCATGGAAAAGTCAAGCTGAACATGGAGGAGGATTGTCCGCATGTATTATACACACAAAACATGGGCTTCCGGCTCCGTAAACCAGTCTGTTATTTTTGTGATATTCTCAAGGGGATTGTTTTTTACACAAAGAAACATAATATTTTGTATATATATATCACTGGATTCTTTTATCTGGCCTCTAACATCGGGGTGATGAAGGGCCAGGTCGTCTTTGGTTTAAATTTAAGAGCTAGGGTGTGTAAATACATGGCTCTCTTCAGCTCACTGGAGATATGCAAGTATGTAACTGGATGGAGGGAAAAGTTGTAAAAGTTGCTTCAAACTTTTCCCTCAATCCCTTTCTTTCGAGGTTTGATACACCACCTACTCACCTTTCTTCTTCTTATATCTTGTTTCTACCACTTGATCCTCCTTCCTTCTCCTCCATCCACCTCCTCCCATTCTGCATCTTTATACTTGTTGTAACTACTACTCCCTCTGTGTTATCCTTGGCTATTCCAAGCCTGCTCGTCATCCGCCCCCCTCCACCCCACGCTCTCTGCCATAACTTGAGCTAGCGTCTATCTAATAACAAATAGGAGACATATTATGTATATATATATATATATATAAAAGACATTAGATGGAGAAGAAGGAGGGGGGAGGGAAGTAGCTATGAGGAGAGTTGTTGCAGTTGATAGTGTCGACCTTCACGTTGGTTGCCTGTACGGTTTTAGGCGAGCGACTGTACAAACCTGCTTGTTGGCTCTCTTCATTTCAAAACTACTCCTCTCTCTGACTCGGCTTGCCCCTTCCCCCTTGAGCTTAAAGCATTATATTCCCTCGCTCTTCATCCATGCAGGCCGTTAAGCCTCTAGGATAGATATATTACGGAGAGGTGGTGGTGGTAGGCGCAGGGAGGGAGAGAAGGAGGAAAAGGCTCGGATCCATCTGACTCGAGAAGAATATCAAGATGACGGAGAAAAAAGAGAAAAAAAGAGTGGGATGAATAGATGGATAGGAGAGGGCTACATAAGTATATAACTAAGTAATCCTCCTTTGGAAAAGATGAATTGATGTAGCACAGATGTGTGATGTGATGTGAGGGAGCAGGAGGATCCTGGGAATCACATACATGATGTACCTTTAGCTTCTTGAAGGCAAGACCAAAAATCTTGTTTCTTTATTCTAGAGGACGTCTTCCTCCTCGTCTTCTTCTCTTCTAGTCTCTATAAATGCATCTGATCCATATAAAGCTGGAGAGAGAGAGAGAGAGACAAGAAAGATGATGATGAGGGGGGAGGAGGAGGACTAATAGCTTATAAATCCCTTCAGCCACCCTCTCCAACACACACTGATAATAATCATCATCTTTCAACTTGTTACATGCTTCAAATACTTGCGGACTTGTTCCCAGGAAGCGTCGGCCGGAGGACACGCTCTTGAAGCCATATCTTTTAGTCCTCCCAGAAGAGGACGACAGGAGGACGGGGAAATGATATTCGCAATATTTTGCAAATCTAGCTAAACCGCAAGGAAAAACGCTTTCTACATCACACGCGCTCCATCCTCCTCTATCTCTTGCTGAATGCTTCACATCCTAAAACCAGATTCCCTGGGAGGAAGACGAGACAAAGGCTGGGTGTGTTTATGCATGTATATGGTCTATCCTTATACTTGGATTTCCTCCCATACTGTGTCATCATAAATGTAGATAAATATCACAACACATTACAATAATGTTTTCAGCTTGTCCGTGCAAGAATTTCTCCCTTTCTCCGCTTGGTTTTCCTACATTTCGCTATGGAAATACTCCGAGTACATAATACTTGATTCCCTAGCTTACCGCTTGATCTACAAGTTTTCTAAAATGAGCAGCTAATATTTAGTTTTTCCTTCTTTTGGATTTTCCCCAACTAACCCCAACAGTCTTCCATCTCTATTGACACATGCTCCACACCATGTGTTCTACTAGAGGTTATTGAGTACAGGGCTGGAGCTAATGAACAAACATGTAGATACAAGTTACTGTTCATGAAAAAAAGATTAAGTCATTTACTACCACCAGCAACGTGTAATAGGAATTGCACAATTTGAATTTTTTCAAGATTACTAATCCTTCAATTCTAAATGCTTGCTTGAATACAAGGAAAAGTGTTATTATAACAAATAGTGAGAACGTTTGTGTGCGTGTATGCGGGAAATTACGCGAATTAAATTCGCAATAATAAACCTGAATGCCATAATTCCGTATATCCGAATCTAAAACAACAAGTTCTGGTTTAATCTGCCAAATTAGAGCTTCAAGAGCTGGAAAATTTATGCGAATCTTACAATGCTCCCCTGCTTTCAAATTATGTCAAAGCTGGGAGTATGGATGAGCAAAGCAGATAGACTTCTATTATATATTCTAGAGAATTCTGCTCTGGTTTACATAAAATGATGATAGACGAGTTAGATGTAAGTGTCGCTCTGAGAGAGTTTAGGAGTATTTTAATCTGAATGCTTGTAAAATATTATAACAAAGGCTTGTGACAATAAGAATGAGTTGCAAAATGTATAAATACTCCCTCAAACTGACTGCAAGGGTCGTTTCAAACAAGGTTGAAGTGAATTGAAATAGCTAACTGTAAGTATGTATATTCTCCTCATTTAGCTAATATTAAAGGCATGAGGAGGTTATATTTAAATAGGAATTGACTCGTGCTTTCCTCAAGCTCGCCTCGCTCTCAATGCTTTTTAACGAGACAGGGATTTGATTCCCAGCTTGCAAAACAGAGGGCCGGAGAGAATGTGATAGGAAATATGCAGAGATGGAAGAAGCGGCATGACATGCGGAGGTGAAATAATTGTTAATAATATTCACTGTCGAGCTCGCTCCTAAATCCAATATCCAATCCTGCAATTCCACCCTACCACCTCCCGTGTTTATTTGCATTTTCCACATCTTTTATCTCTACATCCCTTCCTTGTATATATTCCTCCGTCTGTTGAAGTGTGTGTGGAAAATATTGCAATTCAGCTCAAGTGGATCTGCTGATGCTGCGGTGTTGGAAATGTGCTGCGGGAGGGAGAGGAAAGGAGCAAAGGAGTTTACAATAAGCACACACAAAGACCACACACTCACGACTCGGCTGTGCGATAATGGGATGATGATTTATCCAATCGCTAACTTGTCTCTATTTAATTTAAGACCACTGACTGTATGCAGTAATGGCGGAGGATTTTTTCCTGGGCGTAAGGAGGGAGGGATTTTGCAACTTGTCATGTAGTTCCAAAGGTCTGATGGAAGAAGAAAGCCCTGGTTGTTTCCGTATTTGTTTTGTTATGGGCATGCATGAGGGCATAGCTTGTAGATATCCGTCATTGAGTTGTGTGATGAAGGATTGGGTATTTTGAAAGACTTGTATATCGTGTAACGCTAATAACTTACAAGTCGGTGGAAATTAACTGGATGTCATGCAATTGGATCGAGTTGCATTTCATCATTCATAATGTTAGCTCATGTTGTGTCTCCGCTCCAGCAAACTTATACACAACATATATATAGCCTATAGGTAAGTCACGGAAGAATTCCTCTTCATTCATCCAGACATTTTACAACTGTACGCAAGTTAAATATATTTTCTCCCCTTTCTTCTTCCTCGCCCTTTCACCATGTTATTCCACTTTTGAATGCTAAGAAATGCCTTTTCGTCACGGCATCGATAATATAATGTTCGAGGATTACAGTAAAATCACAGCATTGCTAAACTAACCAATCTACACTGAAAGCACTGACAAGCTTATCATGTCTTCATCACGTGAATAGATTATCATGGAGCCGGAGGAGGAACAAGGAAAAATTTACGCTGCAAATACGTAATTAATGATTAGCTATATAAGTGAAAGAACATATTTTTCTTATCAGGGAAGGCCAGAGTTTACAAGGAGGAAAATTGGATACTACTGTGAGTGCGGGAGAATTAATGAGGGGACGATTTGAGGCCAACGCTGTCATTCCTGCGTAGACATAGTCCAGTAAGTTTAAAGACAAGCTTAAGAATGGAAATGAAAGCTTTAAGAATTTCTGGCAATGTCGTATGTGTACTCGTGGTAGGAATTCATGGTAAATATTTATTAATTACTTTATGCATATAAACGTTTAATGTTCTATAGAAGGAAGAAATGAAAATTGAATAAGAGGAGTTGACTTAGGCAGAGGGCAGAGAGAATGCTTTATTGGTTCCTACATAATAGATTTCGAAAGACATGAATGATGAAAGACGTTGCTCTCTCTGTACTAAAGGACAAGAAATGTAAAAGAAGAGTTGCTGTGTGTGTGTGATGATCCTTTTATGTGCCGGCTTTCGGGTGGATTACTCAAGAAGTGTCGTTTGTATTGTGTTACACTCGGTTTAGTCATTTTTCAACCAGGGTGATTACGCCATTACGCCACCTCGGCGGGCAACCTTTCCTTCATTATTCAAAACTCACAAAAGCTTCCGTTTACAGATAACACATTGAACCCCTTTGGTACCAGGAGCATGGACTTAAAGGTCCCGTATATATTTCTCCTCTTCGCTTATTGCAATCTGGAAGTATAAACGTACTGACGTTGCCCTTGTAATTCATCCTATTCGATACATGAAGCTGCTTGGAATTCTTAAGCCACTTATGCAATAATAACATATTGTAATGCGTATGACATGTGAGGAGAGTTTAATTGTAGAGAAAATTGACTAGGCTTCTTTTAAGAATATGGCTAAACATTTTTCCCAGATTTAGATTTTGATGAAAAATCTGGTTCGTGAATTACTATTTGCTCTGGGAAGGTTAGCAATGATGCCAAGGGTAGAGAAATAATACAAGAAACTACAACTAATTGAGGGAAATTACAATCATGTTAATAGTGTGAACTTTCCCAAGCTTTTACACACAATTGTATATCTTTTTGCCATAGTGAGAAGTAAGAATCAGCGTAAATGGACATCTTAATTAACAATAAGTTGCAGGGAAAACTTGGAAAGGAAACGGATTTTTTAAATCTCCACGTAGAAGATTGAGAAGGAGGGATTACCAAGCGACAAACATGCATTTACATCTGTTACTTTTCCACTTCAATTATTGCGCAAAAATACGGTTATTGGTAATAGCGTTAAAAAGATTGCAGATTAGTAAAATTGCAAATACTGTTTGGATTTCAGGCCGAAAGTAATTTAGTTTTTGTACCCTGCCCGGCAACGGATTTCTATGTGAGAAGCTAGGAAATAAAGAGGAAGTGCTGCAAGCTGGTGAACTGGAAGAATGGAAATAGGGGGATTAGTTCGGAAGAGAATCTTTATGAATCTTGGAGTACATGCATAACATCTGCTGGGGATGTTATGTATTGTATGTAAGGAAATGATAGCCTCACAAATTGCACATGCGAGCTCCTCTCTCTCCGCTTTCCTTCTCTCTCTCTCCTCAATAATACTATTGACCTAGTCCTAGAACTTTCTCCCATTCTCTTGTCATATTTACGCACACAAGGTGAAAGTACACATCTAAGAACCCCACATAACCCTGCTGATGATGCTTTCCCCTGAATTCATGGTTATTGCACAAGCAATCTAATGTGCGCCTGCAAGAGTAAAATGTATTCGTCGTTAACTGCGCTGCAATACAAGAAAATACCAAGAAAACTTTGGAAAAACTGCGTACCGGGTGTAAGTTTAGTTTAAAATGTTTCAGATAGTTAATAATAATGCAAATAATGTTGACCTATAAGGCAATTCATAGTTTGGCTAGTTTGGTAGTCAAGAAGCAATCGGAGAGGGAAATAAAAGTTGTTTCGCGAATCCTGCAGTGAACCGCCTTTGGTTACACCAGCATAATTGAAGTTTGTGTAACATTTAATTGAATGTTAGCTTAGCGCACACGAATAGGAAATGCAGAACAAGGGTGCAGTAGTGTAGGTTTTGGGATAATTTAACCAATATATTAAACGCTAATGCTGCACCTCAACTAACTAACCAATCCTATATTTCACTAGAACACAGGTATAGAATACAGTACTCGAGTTTGGTTTACTTTTGTGACACGGCAGGGTATGAGATAGGGCAAATATAATCGATGGCTTCCAGACAAGCACGTTGTGGTAAAGATGAATACGTAATTGCATGACATTTAAATGATTGGTGACTTGGTGACAGATAAGCTCGAGCTTGGCTCCTTATCCTTGCATACCCTTGCCATGGTGTTGACAGGGAGGGGAGGTGTGTCAGAAGCATACGGATTAGAATGAGGGTGCTGCTATGACAGAATATCGATAGATTGATGTGCCAATTGTCCTAACTCAATGTCATGGGAATTTACATCTCGTGGTAGCGGAGAAAATCTAGGGGCGGATTTGTATTTTTGCGCTTCTCCGCAATACGTTTGGCAAGATTAAGCTTTATCTTTCCTATCGGTGGCAACTGAAAAATGAGGCGAGCATGCATGGGCTGAGGTAAAGGTAAAAAGGATTCCAATTCAGTTCTGATTAAAAGGTGCTAAAATTTAGGCTTGGAGTAGAAATATGCTTATTGCCTTAATGCTTAAGTTTACATGAAAAAAAGAAGATGAAGCGCGTTTAATAAAGTTTGTCGTATGCTGGTAGTTTTCAAGTGTATGGCGTATGGAAGGCTGCTGTGGAAAAAGGGGCAATAAAGATCTATATACCTGAGTGTACATTTGTACATAGGTAAAATAAGGTTGCGGCTAGGGAAAGTTTGTTCTTCTATTGCAAACCTATCAACTTGACGGCCGCGTTGTTTATTTCGGTATTTCACAGGGCAGTGAAAGAGCCTGTTACAATGGCCGGCTCCTGCTTCACAAGAAAAAGTTTAAAGCATATAGTATGAAGTCAGTGTCAGTGGGCAGTAATGGTGACAAGAGTTTTGGAGTTGGGGAATTACAAATGCATAGGTAAGGAATGGGGAGATAGTTTGGAAAGAGGAAGACATGTTTGGAGAAAGTTAGTACTGGAAATACACTCAGTTTCACTAACAATTTCTATCTCCTGGGGCTGCGTAGCCTGTTTTAAAGTATATAGAAAATCCATAAGGCTGTAAAACTAATCTTGTATGCATAAACCCAAAGTTTGTGCATACATAACTTTCTCCTACCCTGGAAATTGTTGCAACTTTGAGGGTAAGAGTTCTTGGAATCACCCAACTCGCTCACAACCATACAAATATAAAGAATCCAATGAAAATTGCAACCTTGCACATACGTACATGCAATTTCCCTCAGTTTCTTTGTATAAAGGTTTCCCTCGCAAGTTTGCCAATTCCTCGCCTCAGATATGTATATATGCAAGAGGTGGTAGTTTTGCAAACGGTTTTACAAGAGTTTTCTCTTCCCATAATCCCTGCATTATAAGGTAATGTAAAATCCAATACTGTTTATTAGCATATGAGAAACATAATAACCCTTCTTGGATTAATTTTGTACAGGCGAAATAAGGGTATTGGTCTGTTTGTGTTTCCGTTCCGTTTCTGTTTTGAATTATTCAATAGACATCATCCGTTGTTGCTTGTATATATTGCTTGCATGCAACATGAGAACATTTTGGTAGTCACTAACCACGCGCTTAATTAATTAGATGCTGGGGTTTAAGCCTTTTCAAGTGAATTTGCAACGTTAACTACAGGAAAAATACTTGAATGGAACAGGCAGCATGCTGAATTCTGCTTGTTATAGCCGTTGCTGGATGGGCGGACGATCAGAGTAATTTACTGCGTAAAAAGTTAAGTTGAATGGAAAATTTCACCCTTCTTGAAACATCCGTCCAACTACTGGAACTGGAGGGGTAACAGGAAGCAGAGCTGAGAGTCTGGAGGCAAAGGTAGGAGATGCAGGAGAAAGTCCCTTTTCGCGGCTAAACATAAGGTGGAAACAGAGAGACGGGACGGAGGAGAGGAGCTGGATGAAGAAATGGAGAAAATAGAGAAACTGTAAAAGGACTCTCTTTGAGGAGGAAAGCTTTGAGTTAAAATCCACATTGCTTTCTTCTCTTGCTTTAAGTGTGGTGTATATACATGTGTGGAGCGACTGACTGGCGAATATTTTGATAAGAAAATATAGCTCTTCCATTTCCATCCAATTTCCATTCCTTGTCTGTATTTACTTAAAGTGGGTAGAGTAAAGAGAGAGGAAAACTTTGGGTTGGGATAGTTATAAACGTTGTGGTAGTGGGAAACCGTAAGAGAATCGGGTCCCATTCGAGGCCCGAGCTGAGAGTGGGGAACAAAGCATGTATTTTATCTTATCCTGGATGGCGTGCGTATTTGTATGCAACTTTCAACTACCCACCACCACCACCATCAAAATGAAGAGTTGTTTAACGCATCCGCCATTTTGCGTTAACGCATCCACCATATTGCTTAACGCAGCCGCCATATTGTTTAACGCAGCCGTCATACAACGTGGGTGCGTTAACGCAAAGTGAGTCGAGGAGAAAGATAGGGGGAGCGAGAGAGGAGAGAGAAATGGGGAAAGAAGGAGAGGGGGGAAGTTGTATGACTACTTCAACACAAGGCGGGTACAGGCGGACGACCAAACTTGCAATGTTGGCCCACCATGGAAGCAAACTTTGAACAGACATTTTATGGAGATATGTTCTCTCCCTCTCTCTCTCTCGGAGTTCTAAGTTCTACCCAACCGAGAGAATCCAGTCATATGCATCCCAATCCCAGCCAACCATCCTAATATGTATCTTTTCCCCCATTTTCTCTCCGAACTCCTCCTTGTCGTCGTCGGTTAGTTTTATATATCCCACTTTTCGACATCCTGCTAATCCTGCATGCGTCGTCCTCCGTTGCCACCACTGCTACTAGGATCCATTGCCTTCCGTTTCCTCTATTCCTCAGAAAATCTACGCCCTCCAAATGTCGTTATCTAACTTTAGGTAGGTCTGAAGAAGTGCGGAGGGTTTCCCATCCTCTTCACCCCACCCTCTCTTACTCCAATTCTTATTTAATCTTGTCGCTCGCGATTCCCGAAAAATTGCGAATAAGCCACGCTCCGTCCCTTCCTTCCTTTTATTCTCTCGAATAAATGCAAAAGCGGTTCATCTCCAAGGAGATGACAAAACAAATGAAATAATCATGAGCTTGAAAATCATGAGCTCGTTCAAGAGGTTTCTTTTACATATCTTGCTCTATGCGCTGGCTTGTGTTGTGTGTGGCAGGAAGTGAAAATAGAGATTTAAAAAAGACGCGTCAGAACATAACCCGGCCAGCTATTTCATATTTACTACTCTACGTCAAAAAAAGAGATTTGAGTGCCGGCTACAAGAGGAATTAAACATATGGAACGAAACTGCTTTTCCTACACCGCCTGCTTTGTAGCTTCCACAACGGCCTCCTCGGCCTACCTCGGCCTGACGACATCCCATCCTAGACAAACATATGCTACGAGATTTGAAGCACTGCGAAAGTATTTTTGTATATAGCCATTCTACACACACGTAGTCAGCTGACTTTTACCTAGAAATAGCTGGAGGCTGGTGATGATGAGATGCGGGAATACTCGTTGAGCACACTTCCGTCAAAGCCGTGACGCTTACACATATTACAACGGGACATTCCCTGAATCTCTTAACGTCTATCGTATAAAAAATCTCCGTGCTGGCCCACAAAACAATACTCAGACGCCTCAGTTAAATATACAGATCTGTACGGCAATATTTTCTGTCAATCTCTAATATCGCCTAATACATCTGCCGTTAGCGGTGCCTGGGTCGTAATTCATAAAATTACCAACTTGGTTTCTCCTCTGTGAAATGAGTTTTTCAATAACTTCATTGTCTGGCAATTTCAGACTGAGTTACTATATAAAGGTAAGTCAGTTTCTTTTAAAAAAAGAATTAACGGTTAGAATTCATACTCTTTGACATTCGAATTGCGCTTTAACAAAGCCAACTCCACTCGTTTCGTTTGTAAGCGAAAAACTGCAGGGCGAAAAAGGAGCATACTGAAAGTTTTGATCTAAAAGTGTAGAAACAGAATTTGATACCGTATTTCGTAACTAATGCTTGCGTCAGCTAGAAGAGAAACATATTTTTTTATCTTGTTAAATTTCAAATCAATTTATAGACACGAGGCTTTGCCCCGTGAAAGAGAAGCGTGTTTCCATGTGGCTGAGAAGTACGCATCGCTGGTACTGT
Organism: Sminthurides aquaticus; assembly: GCA_906901655.1. Taxonomy (NCBI): domain Eukaryota; kingdom Metazoa; phylum Arthropoda; class Collembola; order Symphypleona; family Sminthurididae; genus Sminthurides; species Sminthurides aquaticus. Next base: position 6,135,632 of record CAJQTT010000001.1, read on the forward strand.
ATTAACTGACTATCAAAAGTCAACTCACTCACACGCACACATGTACATACAATAGGAGATAGGATTGATTGGAAGAAGAACATAAACTAAGACGTATATATGTTGGGAGTAATTGTCGTTCTATGTCACAATCGATGAAGAACATGTCCTGATCATTGATCAAGCAGCACTCAAACATGCTTCGTGTATTCGTTTCCATGAATAACTATCCAAGTAATATAAGGAAAAAAAAATATTGTGTGAGGCCGCGTCATCAAAACTATACGATCGCGTTGTGTTGTGTGAGAGTGTCGATTTACCAAGTAAATGGAACATGGAACACCTCCACCATTGAGTGTTTTTAGAGGTCTGTTGTGACGGCCTTTACATTGACCCACACAGAAGCTGAACATCCATTCAACTTTAATCCGATATGGAGTGGAGCGAGCACAGCAAGGGACTAGAAAGAAAGACGGCAACTCTATGCTCAATGAATGAGAAAATTAGCTGGGTGGGATCAGCAAAATGGAAGATACACTGTGCGAGCTGATAAAAAACCGAACCTTATATATATAAATATTCGTAGAAACCCTTATGGTTGACAGGGATCCGAATTAACTTAAAGTGTAAAGCATCTGCCAAACATTTGAATCTTTCGGCACAAGTGAGCCGAAAGATGCGTGAAAAGTGTGCGTTACGAACGGATTTGGATTTACACGAATGCGAAGCCTCCTTAGGCTTATATACACTTCACCATGATCACCAGGATTTCATTCTGGCTCATTAAATGAGGAAAACGTTTTGGGTTTTCAATGTGCTCTGTCTCTGAGGAAAGCAAGCTAGAGGATTTTGATGGTTGGTTTCACGGGTATGAAAGAAAGTTCCCGGTGTGGGATGTAACCCTTAGACACTATTTGAATTTTTGCACAATATTTACAGCTCTAATAGTCGGGGAGCTTAAGGGTTATGGATTTTACAGAAGATTCGATTAAGACTTTAGAATGTATGACAACTAATTAACAGATTGATTCTCGGCCTGAAAAGTTCCAGCGCATCCCATCCATACGCGATCAAAAGAGTTGTCAAAGCTAGAACAACGAGTACATGTAGCGGAATTAAACTAGGGGTCGAGTGTGGAAAAAGTTGAGAGTTGTAGTTGCAGAGCTTGGACTCGTCGAGTTGAACTGGGTTTGGGTGAGAACATACGGAAATCGTATCGGATTTTCTTTGGCTCAATCCCCAGTTTTTGCTTTCATGAAACTAGTGAACAACAAAACTAATTAAATTGTATGCCATGTAAAGTAACTGCAAAGTATAAAGGCTGTGGTGTAATTCCAAGAAAGTTTCTCGACAATCTCCCATTGTTTCCCCGACAAAGAGAAGAGAGGATATGCTGTCTGTTCCGCTCATTCCTATCGTCTTTTCGGCTTGAATGTACTTACGGGTGTGGTGGTGAGAAGCGGGAGAAAGTTTTCTCAAACCTCCTTTCACTCCAACTATCTGTATAGGAAAATTCAACTTTTGGATTTGGCACACACTGTATAGTTTGATCTCTACTTTTGTGCTTGTGCTCTGGCGGTGGAAATGAAATGTAAGCAATCTGTAGTTTTAATAGGAGTGGAATACGGCTTAAGAGTTGGCAATTACATACATATTTTCCGTACGGCGAGTTGGGGGGTAACACAATGTGTATGTATATAGGGATAACGGGATCCTGTCCTTTATGTATAATGAGCACATCAAATTCCGTTCTGTTGGAAAGTTTTGACTTTTATCATGGAATGCGTTGAAGTTAGCCTGATCAAGGAAGAAATTGTACATATGTATAAAAGGAAGTGAAAGGAGGAGCCGCGGGAGAAGGCTGTTGCGTATAGTTTAGTAAGCTCAGCAATCGTGGATGTGCAAGCTCATAAATGGTTGGAACTTTTTCCAGAGATGCATGAGATGAGGAGGAAGGCAGGAGGTGAAAGCAAAAGAAAGTTTTGTCCTACGACAATGTTATTGTGGAAAAGTTTAGGGGTAAGATAAGTTGATGAGACAAGAGATTCTTGAAAGAGCTCAAAGTTAAATGAGCTTCACGTGTAGAAACAATTTTCAGCCTAGTTTCAAACAAGTTCCTCCACCAAAAGAAAGTGGGGTTGAAAGGAGATGACATATGCAAAAATAGGAAAATCTCTATAAGCTACACAACAGAGCATATGTACATAACTCTCGTCTAAAACATTTACGCCTTCAAAACTTTAGGCTCAAACTAAACCCAACTATTAAAGTAAGTCGAGGCGGGAACTAGAAGGGAACGAAGACTTTTAAAAAGTCCGGAATCACTAGACGGGAGAACATTTTTACGCTTTTTCTTATGCAAGTGAAAGTTATTAGAAAAATTTACATAGTAATGGCATTGGCTAAAGGGTAGCCGTTAAGGGAAAGTTTTTCAGGAGCCGGCTTGCTGGTGGGGGCTGGATGCGGAATGTGCAAACTTTTTAAATTCGCCACATTCCAGAGTTACGCCACTATGTGTGTAAATTAGGAGGTATGGGGGAAATAAAGCTCTGGAAATCCTTCTCTGGCCACCGTCACTAATTTACGCTTTCAATTCACTCTTCTGCTGGGCAAAAATCATAAAGAAATCTTTTGACACTTTGGTCGTTTGCCCCTCTCTTTAATTCCATGAATCCCGGAGCGTGCATCGTCTCCTCAAAATCCTCAATGGCGGGCCGTTACATGAGTATAAAACAAAAAAGTTTCAACTTTCACCAAGCATAAGTAAGTTTAACTTGAGGCGAGTTGTGGAAACTTAGCCTTGCTTAACTCCATGTGTTGGTCATGCTTTCGCAAAGCATTCTCATCTTGTCTTTTATCTACATGTGTTGGAAAAGTGCCCGAACACTGTGAGCCTCCCGCCCGCTTCTGTAAAGGTCTCTCTGATTATAAAGAAACTTTGAAATCGACCTACACGCAAAAACTTTAGCAACAAGTCAACTTTTTCACCAACTTTCTCTCCCCTAACTCCAACGGCTCCAAGCTCTAAACTTTTGATAACTTTCTCTCTCAACCTCCTTGCACTTCTCTTGCACAAATATCACCATGGATTCTCCTGCTTCAAACCCTCTACTCTTAACCCGACATGTCCCTGTCAAAACTCCTCCATCCCATGACCCATGTACTCCGTACTCCCTTAGCTTCCACCCCTCCACCTAACTCCCTAGCCAACATCCAACCACTTCGATCAAGCACAATTAATACTTACGAAAGTATTAATCTACCCATGAGAGATAGCAGAAACTTTCACCATTTTCTTCCCTTGCATAACACAATACCCAACTTTACCTCCGTGTACAACTTCTGAAACTACCGGTGAAACTTGCGTAGTGTGCTTGGTTACACTTGCTTCTTAATTTATCTTCTCCGTAATTCGATTCTCGTTATAACTTTGGTTTGTGAGGATTTTATTTGTAAAACATCATTCCATAATACTCAAAATCTCTGAATTCTTCGAAATACGCGTTTCTGGAATGCATTCCTCGTAGTCGTATTTTCATTACTTGCAGCAACTTATTCAAACCGAGTTTAAACAGTCATTTTAATGCTCTTTTTTATCCTGTTTACTTATACTGCAATCCTTAAACATCAGCTAAGTTTTTCCAGTCCAGTTGATTCATTTCGTAGATGTCCGAGCATACGTGCGAGCTGTCACTGTCATTCATAACACATGATTAATAATCAATAGTGAGAAACGTATCAGGCAAGCAGGGCATTATCTTGTGCAAAAATCAGTGGACAAGTTATTGCAAAACTGCTCCAGTTTACCATCCTTTCAGATAATCGTGATGCAGTTCTCTAATCTCTATATACCTGTGTTCACCATGAATTATATAATTATATATGACTCTTTAAAAATCTCAAGCAGTCGCCGCTATAGGTAAAGTTATAGTATCGGTCAGGAATTGGTTGGTTACCGGAAGGTGTAAGATCAGGTTGCAGCAGTAGACAAGGGAAAGGAACGGAAGCAATACGGATTGATGGGATAACCATGAAATACGCATGTATATTTAGGAATGGGGAAGCAACTAATTTTCCTCTTCCTTTTACTAGAAAGCACGAATAAAAGTTGGACTTTGAGGAAGGGTAGAAGTAGAAGTAGCAGAGGAGGAAGCAAACAAGTGGGAAAACTTTCCACACATACTTACTCAACACACAAAACTTGTAGCTAATAACAACATTGGAAAGTTTCAAGGTAACTGAGACAGTAAGTATCCAGCCAGGCAGAGGCTCACTTTCGAAAACTTTTCCCGAAACTTTCTCAACCATAATTAACTTTTGTAGCTCTTTCTACGTGTCTCCCTCCAGCCTACTTTTACTTCTCCCAACTAAAGTTTTGCTCCAATGCTGATTCCCCAGCTAAACAAAGAATCTTTTCCTAGGACTAATAAGGGGAAGCTGGGGTGGAGGCAGAGTAGGTACCGGTGGTGCGGTATGTCTCATTTACCAAAGAATCGAGGAGACAAAGCCACTTCCCCTTTTCAATTATATTACTATCCCCCATTCAATTCCTCGTTTTTAACAAAACACGACGACATGCAAGTCACTTCAAGTCACATGGTATAATCTGCAGTTCAATATTTTGGTTTAAACTTAACCTATCGTATTGTAATTGAGGCGATGACTTCTCCATGCATGGTTAAGTGGTAAGAAAACGAGACGATGCTCGACATTTCAAATTCCATGAGTGTGCTTAAGACCCCAAAATTATGCGTTTATAACTATTTTACATGAGATAAATCGGAATTCTTTGAAAATGTCCTTTCATTTTGTTCATTGCGGTGTCTAGTAAGAAGCACAATAGTTACCCTTGAGAATCATAAGATTTTTTAAGCTCTCAGAAGCGGATGGATGCTGAGATAAATATTGTTAGTCTGATTCATTGTGTTTTGAATTCTCTTTAGAATTCTCTTTAGAATTCTCAAGACGAGCTTCATCTCTCATCATTCATTAAATTCTATTCGTACAATTTAAAGAGTGAGAAAAAATTGGTTCGCAGAGATGAGTTCGCAGGATCTCTGCTACTTTTAGATCATTTCGCACGGAAATGTTCGCCACGGTTACAGTATTCCCGTATTGCAGCATTCTATAGCGTATTCCGTATTGTTACCATGGCGAACTTGTATAAATGCGAACATTTCAGTGCGAACTTATCTACAAGTGACAGAATTCCTGCGAACTCATCGCCGCAAACCGCTGAAACTTAGTGTACAGACGTAATCAACCATGCTGAACATGAATTCAACAAATTATTCGCCAATTTTGTGAGCATTTTTGCTTATTTTGGTGTCATAATTTTGACAGTGTTTCAAAAAAATTAATTTTGACTGCTTAAAAGTATTTTTGAAAGTCTGAATCGTGGTCAAAAGTTTAGTTTACCTGTGGTTGCCCCTAGAAATGATCCACCACATTCGGGATTCTTGTTTTAGAAGTGTTAGTACTTTTCTAAACTTTTGTCGGGCTTTAGCCCGGAATGATTTTTCTCTGTCTGGTTTCATCATCATAAAAATATCATTGATTTTGATGGTTCCTGCATTTACGATCGGGACATGGCTCCGAAATCTAAGGCAAGAAGAGGCGGAGTATCGTATTTTTTACATCCAAAGATGCTTTAGATTCAAGATACTGAGAATCTTTTGGGAATAATACTTTTGTTTGAATTCTGGAATCCGCAGAAAGATTACGGAGTCGATGGCAACAGGGTGGGCTTGAGACAGGTTCGTGTTTGTTTTGGTCTGGTTTTTTTCCAGACCGCTAATTTTGGAAAGGATTAAGATTATATTTGATTACACTGAAATGCATAAAATAAGAATACGACAATGTCTGCCAGACCTGGGATTAGTAAAGGATTAACGTTCGTCCGACAAGTTCTCAAGCCCACCTTCCAATCAATTGGCCTTCCATCGTAACGCAGTAAAGGTAAACACGTATAGCTCCGTAGCTTTACACGAAATAAGAATTTCTTTTTGTACAAACATGCAGCTGAATACTACGATCTGTCCAGTTTATTTCTGACTAATGACGCTTTCCAAACCTTTAGCTTCAAGCAGTTTTAAAAAATCTTTTTCTTCAAGCAAAGCATGCGAAATGAGACTTGATACACAGCTTTGGAGAGAGCTTTAGCCTTCTTCGCCAATCTGCGGATTATAACGGCTCATCATCGTTGGCCTTTCGCTCGTCCCCCAGACAAGCTAAATATACATATTATTAAATGCTTCATCTTCTTAAAACGGTTCACGCCGTTAAAGACTGGTGAAGATGCTCAAGCCAAACCCGATGGCTTTGTATATGCTTGTATTCGTTCTTAACTCAATCCGGACCATCAAATAAAAGTCTAACTTTAATTACTTTTGGTATTGACTGAGTAATAATAGCGTATCACCCAAATACACTTTGAAGGCAAAGTAAAAGCAAATGAACAGAAAGAGGGAGCACGGCTTTCTTCTAAACATCAGATGGATTTTGATACTTACTTCGAAATCACCATCAAAAATACCAATGACTCTACCTCCCTCCCAATACCCGAGTAAGAGTCTCCTTGCCTACAATGATGCACGTGATACGATAACTGCTTTTCAATTTAAGCCTCCAAGAGCAACATTAGTACATGTCTGCTTCAAATTCCATGCAGGTCGGGTCGGTTTTTTTGCATCTGCCAAGGCATCAATCGATATATGCACATACTGGTCTTGAGAAAATGTGTGAAACTGACTCTGTACCAATCACAAAGAGTGTAGTAAAAGATATGTGATTAAAACTGTTAAACTTGGAGTAAGTTACCTTTGCTTTGACTAGACACGTTCGTAGTTACGTTACAACTGTGCCTTGTGATAGACACTACTCGTATCCTTGGTACCTTGGTTAGAATACTTAAGGAGATGAGAGTTATTTACATAAATCAAACTTGCTACAGGTGGTAAAATTGCTTTGCCCTTGCTTGAAGAAGAGATCCGCCCACGTCGACATTGAGACAAGGTTTAGATGATCTTGGATTTTAGTTCAAGTAAGTATATCACTAATGACCCTGGCCTTGCATTAGCATTCCAGCATTTTAAAGACACGTTCACAGCTTTTTATTAAATTCTATTAAAACGAGCCTGAACAAGAGGAGCAAAGATATAATTGAGGGAACATTGTTAAAATAAATATGTTGTTTACAAAATGACGATAGAAAGCTGGGACAAGACTTGAGTAAAGCGGGAATTTATTGTTTCTCTGCGAATCATTTGTGAAAAATCGCACAAGCTTTAAACTGAAGCTTTACCGTATTTTCCAGTCCTGAAACAGAAATAGAAGGTATGGGACGAGTTCCCTTGGCAAGTCACATGCATTAAAGATTGGGTTGTGTATGAAAACAAATGCTGGTGAGACAGACAGGTTCTGTCCTGTTTGTAACCTGGCCGCGCCTCTTCTATTAAATTCGCAATGTCATCGAAGGAATAAGAGTGTAGCATAAAAAAGGAAATACACAACTTACCCCTGGGCTGCTCCGCTCCGATGATGGATTGTAGTGTAACGTGTTGTAAAAATGCGCATCTCATCCCTATCATCATCATCCATTGCCATGCAGTCCTCGAGCAGTAATCCTCCTTTGTCTGGGATGAGGTTTAATGTGTGGGCGAGAAGATTTGATGTGACATACTGTTCAGACAAGTCGCAAGTACATAAATCCGTAGAGGAAAACTAGGATGGATAGAGCATACAAGAGGAAGCTGTTGAGGCTGCTTAAAAGTCATTGAGGATTGGGGAAATAGAAATCATATGGGCAAAGGAAAGGGATGTCTGGTTCGTTCCGTTCCCAGCCTTGATAAAAGATTCAACGACTCTGTGTTGTGTTAGTTGTGTATATGACAAATTATAATTTCACTTGAACCTGATCTCATGAGCATTGAGCATGCACCACAATTTCGTATCTCTCTCTCCTTCTTGCGCTTACACAGTATCCTCCTCGTCTCCTTATGCACTTTTCTGTGGGAGAAACCCCGTCCTCGCTCTACTCCCTCCCTTCCCTCCTATGTTGTATGTCTGCAGTTCTGAATAATACGAGTAAATAAGATCAGACCAAGAATTTTCTCATACATAGTTGGGTGGGTTGAGGAAAATTCGCGACGTTGCGAATATTTCATCTCTTCTTTTTTCCTCCCCTCTTTCGCATTCTCAACAAGCCAGTAAGTCTAAATCTTCGCATACATGCTAGTTGCATAATCACGAAAACTCTCTTTTAGACTTTGGACTCCATGCGCGTTTATGGAGTAGCAGTTAGTAAACGAGAGAGGATTTAATCCTCTTACAATCAAAGATAACACAGTTTACTCGGTCTAAATGTTTAAGAATCTCCCCTTCTTCCATAAAGCTTACAACAGTGCAAAATGTATTATGCTTACTTAAAACTATACAGCGTCTACGGCATTTCTCTCGCTGTCTCTGGTTTGGCGTTTAACAGACACACTCAAAAAAAAAACCAAAAGGAAGAATTCTTGCATTAGAAGAACGAAGTTGCAAGGTAAGCATGGACTATATTCTTATGATGTTAACACACATTAATTCTAATCATCAAGTGACCCATTAAGATGGAATGGAATAAGTGGTAGGAGATGATGATACGGAAGGAAGAAGAGTGAACCGGGTAAGGTGATCAGAAGGTGAGGTACGAAAGGGGAGTCAAGGCTACGCTTCAACCAACCACCCAACGTTGGTCCAGAAGTCCTTCCACAAAATGAGGGTGACAAGGACATTAAGTATGGAGCAGACACTGATGAGTAAATAAAATAATGTCTGAGCTAGAATTTAGGCGGTGAAATTCTTGGAAGCCCTAACTGCCTGCATAACAGCATACAATTGTCTTGTGTCAGTAAAATCTAGAGTATGTAAATATAATTACAGTCCGTGTGGTGGCGTAGTTGTCTGGCTGGGAAGTGCAGCGGTTAAGTCTGAAATGAGGAAAGTATACGGTATCATAATGTTTAGCTTCCTTACCTACTGATTGAGGTGAGATATGAAGCGCCTCTCAAGTTAAGTTAAGAGTGATGTAGGGACAGGGACGGAGCGGAGGGAATCGTGTGTAAGGAAGAGTTGAGTTGTTGTTGATGATACTGTAGGGTGTACTGTACTGTGTGGGAGAAGGGAGTTTGACGAAGGATAAATCTGTCTGTATGTTACTATGCGTTACAGGAGGAGTGGCGGATGAGGTAAAATAGGATGATTGAATCATGTGCAGTAGTATAAGAATAAATCATATGAATGTGGTAACCGGTAAGGACTCTTTTGAAAGTTAAGGTTATTACTGGTATGTACGTTACAAGGGTTTCCTTGAAAGTTTCTCAGAGTTTTTTATCGCGTAGAAAAGAGATGACTACTGCAGCCGGGTGACGGATGGACAGGCAGGGACAGGAACAAGGAGGGAGAGAGAAGAGGTGTGACTCTGACTCAGACTGGATTTTAAGAGACGCTGTATGCTATAAGGGAAGTTTAAGAATGTATGTGCTTCACAAAGAGAAGGAAGACGGAGGAGAGGGAGGGGTTTGATGAGAGGGGAGAGAAATAGAGGGAAATATATAAATGTTATGTACACCTATACATGTGTATGGGGATGGGGGAGGTAGAAAAAAGGGGAAAAGTTTGAGAGGAAAACAAAAAAATTCCGATAAAGGGAAAAGAAACGAAAGAAACTAACTGGGTGGCCGCCTGTACTTGGGCAGAGCGGGTGCCTGTACGGCAAAGTTTAGTTTAGGCGTGTGCCTGTACCAAGCTCCGCTTGGCTCACTCCTTGGCTGTGATACAGCAAAAGAGAGAGAGACTCAACTCGCTCATCCCTTCTTCCCCGCCTGCTCTGCTCGCCTTCCTTCTCTCGTCTCTCTCTTCCCTCCTCTTTCTGCGGTTTGTCGCTACTCCGCTATAGCCTCACTATGACTGCGCTGGCGCTGGCATCAGCGGCGGAATCCATGCTTCCTCCGTCGCATAAAGCTGGGCAGGAATAGTGGGGATAGTGTGATTCGCGTGCGGGGAACGCGGCTAGGTGTTATAGCCTGCGGTATGGCTACTGGCAGGGCTTGATCGGTGACGAATCAACGGCTTCTTGCATACTTTTTTACCGAGACCGTAGTTGAGTGCGGAGAGTGAGGAACGTTGGTTGGTTGGGAAGTACGCTCTCGTTGACTCGGAGGATTTTTTAGATTGATTCATGTGTGGAGTGGTTTTGATTTGGATTAAGAGTGAATTGTTGCAAAACGCTGCGGAGGGACGAGTGTATTGAGTGACGAGGCAATTATTTTATTAAGGAATAAGAAGGATTTAGCGGGTGAATTGTGTGGATTTTTCTGAGTGGCCGGGAGGGCTTTTGTGAAGGATAGCGGGTTTTCGGAGGAAGGATTGTTTTGTCTGGACGCTCAGGATCCGGTGCGGTGTTGGCTTCTTTTCTTGGAAGTGTGCTAAAGACGTTTGAGTTAATTCAGTAAGGGATTGCGTTTATCATCATCGCATCTCGGGAGTAATTGGACGGGTTGGACTGGACGACCAAACTAGATTTGAGCCAGGTGTGTGATGATATCCCATTCCGTTTATTTTTCGGTGAAATGTCAAATGTGGGCTGTGTGAGTAGATTGCGACGGTTATTATAGTGAGTCAAAAGTCCATTGCTTGCATTGATTGCTCCTTCTGAACAGAAGGATGCCGGTGCTTTCATAGCAATGCTATGGCTGTAGCTGGAAATTGAAAATTACGGTTCTGATTGCTGTGGCAATCAACAGTTGCTAAAGCAGTTTTAAATAGAAAATTATTGTTTTGCTGGAGGATGAATAATATTGAATGATGGAGGCATTTGAAAAATAATTGCTGGAGTTTTGATTACGTCTGTATTAATTCCAGGTGAAAATTGGAGGATTTTAGAAACAGTTTGAAAATGTTGGGAAGAGAAAACGTAGCGAAGAGGGCGAGGACTGTGGAGGGAGGTCGAGGGGCATTGAACAACGGACCGATGCATGCCCGCCCTTTGGTGGCATTGTTGGATGGGAGAGACTGCTCTATTGAGATGCCGATACTGAAGGATGTTGCCACAGTCGCATTTTGTGATGCACAGTCAACGGCCGAGATTCATGAGAAAGTACTGAATGAAGCAGTTGGAGCGCTGATGTGGCATACAATTACCTTGACTAAAGAAGATTTGGAAAAATTCAAAGCACTCCGAATCATCGTGCGCATCGGATCCGGTGTAGACAATATCGATGTCAAAGTGAGTTCTTCTTGGGATTATTGCCTTGCCTGTACAAGTTTGTGGAGGGCGAAGAAGTATTATTTTAGTTGACGCTAGGATAGGAAGCGGTAAGAGAGGAAGTGAACTAGACGGGTATTATTATAGGGATTAAAATTATCAAGGGATACGGCCAGTTGAGCGCATTTTCTGATAAAATTCACGTCCGTTCTGCCGCTGTAGCTTATAATCTATCTCGTTGGGGTGGATTGAAGCAGCCGGCTTTTAAAACTCGGAGAGTCTTTGGTTGCGAAAGGCGCCCAGGTCTTGCGTGTCGGGCTTTTCAAGGAAGAGAACGTAAACTTATTGTGCGTGTGGGAAGAGTCATGAAGGAATCGTTAGTTTCTGGGAAAGTTTTATGTACGCAATAGGAGTTTTATCAGGACTCAAGGGGTAAAGTGGTAATGTTTTGTGAATTGCGGGATAGTGTGAGCTGGAAGTGGTAGAGTAAGGGGTTTAATGAGATTGGTGTGATACGGTATCGGAGAACCCGAAAGGATTCATTCACGATTCTTTAATTAATTTGATTTTACGGTTTCCAGGCGGCAGGAGAACTTGGAATTGCTGTCTGCAATGTACCCGGATATGGGGTGGAAGAAGTGGCTGACACAACTATGTGCTTAATCCTTAATTTGTATCGTCGAACTTACTGGTTGGCAAACATGGTGCGAGAAGGAAAGAAATTTACGGGACCGGAGCAGGTGAGTTTGATATGGTTTTGTGCGAACATTCCAGCTTGTTGCCAGATAATCTGGTTGTCTTCCGCCACTATCCTTCCGTAGTGTAGTGTGTTGTTAAACGTTGTCGTACTTTCTTGTCCACTGTTACTACCTATTGTTGTGTGACGCAGCTTTGCGGGAGGAAAAATTTTTTTTCTGCATTTGGAGCAGGTTAGAGAGGCCGCACAGGGCTGCGCCCGAATCCGGGGTGATACCCTTGGCATCGTTGGTCTTGGAAGAATCGGCTCAGCTGTTGCTCTACGTGCCAAAGCATTTGGATTTAATGTGATCTTTTATGACCCATACCTTCCCGATGGTATTGAGAAAAGCTTAGGGGTTACTAGAGTCTACACTCTTCAAGATCTTTTGTTCCAATCTGACTGTGTTTCAATCCACTGCACACTTAACGAACACAATCATCATTTTATTAATGAATTTACTCTAAAGCAAATGAGACCAGGTACGTTGCTATTTCTATGTGTGATTCGGGTCGTTCCTGTCGATCCGGATTTCCCTTCCCGCGTTTTTTGACGTTTCCTTTTCTTGCAGGAGCTTTCTTGGTGAACACTGCTAGAGGAGGGTTGGTAGATGAGGCTGCGCTAGCTGCTGCATTGAGAGAGGGACGTATCAGATCTGCGGCGCTGGATGTTCACGAAAACGAACCTTTCAACGTATTCCAAGGCCCGCTCAAAGAAGCTCCTAATTTAATTTGCACTCCACACGCTGCATTCTATTCAGATGCATCTTGCACAGAGCTCAGGTATGAATATCTTCGCATATATCACTTGCAAGTATCCTGAAGATTCAGCTAATGTTTTTTAGAATGCCTAACCTATGAGAAAAATCTAACGGGATGTTTCTATCTTACAGAGAAATGGCAGCATCTGAAATTAGGAGGGCTATTGTGGGTAGAATACCAGATTCCCTTCGAAACTGCGTCAACAAGGAATATTTTATGGGCGGCTCATCAACATCTGGAGCATCTGCATTTCCTGAAGGCCTGAATGGGAATTATTATGCAGCAGCTGCAGTTGCTGCAGCCGCTGCGCAAGGAGGCCCAGCAGCAGCCTTACAGGTGAAGAAAATGCTTCATGAAAATAGTTAGTTTATAGAATCATAATAGATATACACAGTATTTGTGAAAGCATCACATTTTTACGTTGTAATGTGTGTTGTTGACAGAGTCATAAGTCATGACCGCTTGAAAATTGATGTGGAAAAAAACAGAAGAGAATGAGGAAAAATCTGTGTAGTGAAGGATAGTCCATGTTGATGTGCCAATGCTAATCAAGTTTTCTTTGCAAAACTTACAGGCAGCGCACTCCACGACAACCACTGAGTCCAGACAACCGCCAGCGTAAAGAGATTGTATTTTATGATTTTCTTTGTGGCTTATTAATGATGTATCATGTGTTACTGTGCGTAAATATTAACTGTTCCATTAATATATACGTACGCATGCGCACATACGTTATTAATAATGTGGAAATTTTGTGATCTCTGTTAAAAATTTCATATTTATTTTGAGTGGGATCCGGTCAGATGTAGGATGTAGCCACCTGGCTCAATTTTAACTGACATAACAAAGTTTACCTAGATTTAGGCTTTATGAAATGAATTATTGTTAATCATTCTACGATTCCCTCAAGTACATTGCACATGGACTTTGTCTTGCTTGGGAGCATTAGGGATTCTTGTCGTTTTAAGTGAACACGCATGTACATTTTCAAGCTAACCCATCAGTTTTCTAAGGGCACTATTTTAAAAGACTAAGAGATTGCCCTCTATACAATTTACATCTTGTAACAGCTCTAACCTTGATGAAATGTTAGTCATAATTGCTACACGTCCCAGTTCTGCTTCTATGTGAGAGAGACGACGTGGTTTGAAATTCTATATTACGTAATTATTATTATTTTGTAATGATCCTAATAATTTCTACAGTAGACTTGTCAAATATATATGGGTAGAACTATGGCAATGATCAAATAGACTAAATGATAGTTCGCTAGAAAGAGAGAAAATATTGATAACATAACCCTTACCGGTTTTGCCAACGTAATGCATTGCATATGAGTCAATCAATGATTTTTGTATATCAATATTGATGCATATCAGCCTTGTTGTTTTATAATGTTAATGCGTCGAACTTTTGATTAGTATGGCACATTGGAGTATTGTTCTGGGTTTTTACTTTGGATTTTGCTTCATACATAACTGAATGAAAACCTCTCGTTACTCTGCTGGTTCAATCTAATGTTGATTTTGTGTACAAACCACATGTGTTTACATGGTCTTCCTTGACATTTATTTCTCCTTGATTTTTTAACGTGAATAAAGTTAAGAAATGTCAGAAAATGTTATTCATTTCAACTCGCGTAAATACGAGGAAGGGCTAAACTTTACGGCGTCCGACTTGGCATGGGCAAACATGAACTCATGAAATTATCGAAATAAATTGTACCTTTAAAGCATAGGATTTCATGCTTAAAATAGTTTATTTTGTTGAGAGTTTTGACTACCAGGTTCTTAACAGGAAATGGATGTGACACATCTATATTCCACAGAGCCTAACATGTACATTATCCAATATCTTCAGTTCAGTCACACACTCGTATTCCATCTGAGTTAACAATTCTAACGATATATTGCAGCAAATCGTTAGTGATCCGATCTAGAAAAACGAATCTCACACAAATTCCAGAATAAACCAGGAACCTGGTGTCATACTGAATTGTTTTTAACACCTAATTCTTCTCAGTTTTACTTGCTGAAAAATAGCTTATCATGGAGCATTGTAGTATAATATTCTCTAACCTGATGCAGTTAAATCAGTAGGCGGTCTTGATAGAGTTATAGATGGAAACGTTTCTCCCGAAGCACAGTTTAAGAGTACGGTGAACTCCCTGGAAGTCTAGCGTTCAAAGATGCGAGCTAGTTCCACATGAACCATATTATAATTTTGTAGATTCCTCTTCTTCAAGGGCAACCGAAGACTGGCAAGAGAATTCAGGTAAAGCTACCAAAATCCCATTTACTAAGCAACAGGTCCCCTCAATTTCTGTTCCTTATTAATTTGGCAGCCACAAGAATATATGTCTGACAAATCCATAAGCTATGACGACAGGTTACTACGACTGTACACATAACATTGACTTTCAGCACTATGAACTGTTAGCATTGACTGATGTCCTCCAGGCACGACGATACAGCGGGTTAGTTTTACTTATTACTATTATTGTATTACTTTCAACTTCTTTTATAATTCAATCAATCCAAGCATACTACGACCAGCCATTATTGAAGGCAACTAGACCGTACGCCCTCTTAAAAACCGTCTCTAACTAAGGATTTACTCGTTAGAACGTACTGATCGATAACGCGACATGTGACCAGGAATTGCATGACTGAGTAAAAAGATCTTGTTGTGCTAAGTTGACGCCAAACTATTGAACATATAAATTAACACACATTTTTTAAACAAATTAAGTATATAAATCCGTTATTACAGAAATGGCTTAACAACACTTGCTGCATTTGGAGATGTGATGTGATTTCAAACGTACAAGTAAGTAGATGGTCATAATACAGAGCGAAGGCAGGAGTATTTCTACTATTTGCGGTTAAATCAGTAGTACTATTAAGTAAATTACTCCTAACAAAATAAGCTAACTGTTCCTGAACCTAGGTGTTAAAATCATTCGTAAGGATTCTTCAAGCTCTACTGCTCAGAAATATCTATTGGCGCCTCAGACTGCTCCTTTATAATCATGTCTATAAACAAAATCACAGCTGTGTTGTTGCAACGACCAAACCCCCCAAAGAAAAATGATCCAAGCACCCATCTCAGAACGAGAAAAGTGTCTGTCCCGGCATTACATTTGCATTGAAAACCATATACGGTGGGGTATTTTGTAGGATTTGCATTGGTCTAAAAACGTTGCAGTTATCGTACTATCAGTTCTCACAAACTAAAATCGGAGACTGATTATAGTTTTAAAAATATTTAAAATAAATTAAAATAATGAATGTAATAATACGCGTGTTGCTTAAATCATGTAACTTGCTCCTCATGCCGCACAATCACATGCCATCTCAAAGAATAGCTGCGCTGCGGTACATTTCGTTGTGAAGAGTCTTAAAACCTGGGATGTCTTATCAACATTGCATACCCCATGGATAGTCTCTAATCACCAGTCGTAAAATTATTCTACAAATTATAACACTCCTCTTCATACTCAAGTAATAATTTTCTGATCGTAAGCAAGCCTAAGCCGTAGATCCACATCAGTAAACATTAGAGAGTAGCTTGAGCTAAATCAGTCTAATCACGTCTGCGCGGTTAGTAATATAACTAGGTAGTACGCCCACAGAAACTTAAATTTTAGAAGTTAGTTCTTCATAAAAAATCCCCAATACGACGAGATACAGATAACATTCAAAACAAATTCACGGATGGATAGCAATATGACATGTTTGTCCTTTCTTTCTTGGTTCAGGCAACGCCAGTTTTGTCATGACGGCGTCTTGATGAATCGGTAGACCATCATACGTCGATATGGAACATAAATGTCGTTTTGTCGGATGGTGTAACTAGCAATCAGAGAAGTGTTAAAGGAACCAAGATGTGAAGTCAACAAGAAGGGATGACATCTCACTGTCACTCTCTAGCGACTGAAGAGAACAATCAAGTTATTTGCTGCTCTAGTTTGGCTGCATGAATTTTAGCGGTCAACGTGCCACTCTTCGGAGGAACGGAGGGTTTGTTCGGAGGGACAGGAGGAGGAACGCCGCGTCCTAAACTATATTTTTTTGTAGATATCATAGTCCCCGTGCTGATCCCAGTAGCCTTTTCACCGCCCAGCGGCTTTGCCTGCATTCAAACGTCGTCATATATGAGCCACAAACATCTTTGCATATCATTATTAGTTGACTATACGCATTACCTATTCTAAATCAGCGGCAAGAGGAAGGCAGTAAGAAAAGTCAAGAATACAGAGAAAAACGCACGATGCATAAAATATCAAACCTCTAAAGCTGTGAAAAATTCAACAGCAGAGAAAACAATCGAAAAACGGGTTTAAAGTGTAATCTACCTAAACCTGCAGTTTTAGTTTGAGGTAATAACTTCTATTCACCGAAAACATTCGTAATTGATGCATGCCTTTTAAACCCTACGCTAAAACATTTTCAATGTCCGCCAACCTCTCGTCAAAAGGTGGTATTCATTTTACAATGAATTTTGTGCGTTACAAGCTAATACACTTGAGGATTAAGATGTGGTCAAGAATCCAACTTCTGAACTTCATCTCTTACTAATTACTTTCACGAGGTTTTTTGTATTTCCTACATACGCGAGTCTAATTCAAAATCCAAACGAGTAAAGTTTTTAGAACATAACAAAACTTAAGCGTGCCAAATTCAAAGTGAGTCAAAAATAGGGTAAACGAAACGAAATTAAAGATATAAAGAGTCAGTCTTTTATGTGCTACTACAATAGAAAAATACAAGAACGTGCATACAAAATAACTACAATAACATTTTCGTTCTAAGTGCATTCTAAGTTTGCAGAGAACTTGTAAAAAAGAAAATTGCATTGGTATTCGAATAAGAAAATATCATATTGAAGCCATAAGACCAAATAATAGTACCTGAAGCACTGAACTTGTGACCGCGGCACTGGGGGATGCAGGTGCAGGTTGTACAGGAGACACAGGTTTAGCGATCCCTGTTGCTGTTGCAAATAAGTCATGGATAAATATAACTACAGGTGTGCATCATTCATTTTGCATACGGATAAAATAATATTTCTCAAAAGGATCATGTATGAATCCAGAATAAAACTTACTCGGCTGTGGAACTGGTACTGAATTTACAGTTGCAGAGGGTCTAACAATGTTAGACTGCAACGGACTTTTCTTCACTACACTATTGCTAGAATTATTCAGGGATGCCTGGAACATGGCGACTGAATGAGCTTCTGCTAATTGCTTCCTCACCGAGTCCACCTGTAACAGTCATTGGTTATTAATTTGCTCCTTTAAAACGCAGCAATCAATGAACACTAAGCAAATACATTCGCCTTACCTCCGATCTAAGCGCCTTTAACTGATTTTCGAGTTCACTTCTACGCTCCTCTTCAACCCGCATCATGGAAGCCAGTCGGTCACGTTCAGCTCGAAAAGAACTAGCTTGCCTTTCCAATTCTGACTCCATACTTAATGCCTGTGATTGTGTTAAAACTTAAAATGTTGATTTTGGAGATGAGACGGTTTTGTAGAAGAATTTAAGTAATAGTACTAGACAAACCTTTTGGGATTCTTCTTCAAGTCCCTCAGCCATTCCCAACGCTTGCCTTTTTTCTTCTTCTAACATTGAGGAAAGCTCGGATGAGCGCTTTCGTTCTTCGACGAATTGGCGTAGAATTCGCTTACGTTCTGCTAATAATAGAAGAACAATGCTTTTATGTCGGCCTTTTTCATCTTCATGAGCTTCTTGGATCTCTTTTAATTCATTTTCTAGTCTTGTTCTCAATTGTTTTTCTAATTCCAGCTCTTCTTTAAGCTTCGCTCCGTCTAGATAAAAAAAATATTTATTTACTTTCACGTATTCCCTTGTAAACCAACAATGGTCATACGTTTCTTGCTAGCTCTAATTACTCTACTTTTGAACAACTATTCTAGCTCTCCAAACTAACCTTTGGTCATTAGGTTTTTTGCTTTTTCCTCCTCTAATTCCGTTGCCATTGTTAGATGAATAGCTTCGGCATCGGCAAGGATTTTATTCATATGCTTCATAGCTTGCCTTTGACGTCTGACAAGAGTTTCTAAAGATATCTTCTGAGTTTCCCATAGTCTGATTAATTCCACGTCCTCCTGCAAGAAGCACGCATTCCGTTTTAGTTAACTCCCTAATGACAAGCATACCGTTGATTCTCTTTCCTATTCTCACCTTGGAATCCGATGAATTGACGAATGTAGCAAAACTATCGCGCTTCAAAGCGGAAAATGGATCACTAGTTAATGAATATTTATTGTCAGCCAGCAGCCTTTTCACACGTTCGCATTTTAAAGTTGCTATCACCACGTCTCTAGCCTGGACTTCTCCTTCAAGGTACGATAAGATCTTCAGCAAATCACCTTTGCTCAGTTCACTGGATGGAGTCGGCTTTTCCTGCAACAAGTAAAGAAACAAATTCTTCAATATATTAGTTCTAAGCTCATTTCGGGCTTGCATCCAAGAATATTCACACAATGCCGGTACAGGCAGACGCTCTTAAATATTTCTCACCGTTGAACTCATTATGCCCAATTGAATTCACAAATACCAGCGTGCACTATAACCTGATCGTAAAAATGCTCTGCAAAGAACAATACAAAGACATGCCTTTGGTTGATTCTTAAGATGACTGCCTCCGAATGCACATCAGTTACTAAGCTGAACTACCACGGAACAGAATCTTGTGATGATTCATACTAGCAAATTGCTGATACACCGGAATTTCCACATCAAGCATAAATGGCTACATTCAAATAATTCAATGTTCAGTTTATAGATATGCATTTTTACAAGTTCTTTGGCATCCTCCAAGCTTGAAACTCTCACACTTAATAAACCGGCTATTGCTTTCGCAAAAATTGTATACCGCAATTTTGGTAAAATATGTTTTGAATGACTACTGTGTAGCTACCGCAATAGTGAATATTCGACGTACAAAGGCAAAAGAATAAACAAGACTTTCTCCCTCGCACTTTACACTTACCTTTATAGTGTTGGAGTTAACGGTTTTGTCAAAGTAGGAAGTTAAAACTTTATCCATATCATCAGTTTCCGATGCCGACATATTGAGGGATAAAATTGTCGAATGATAGTGGAGAACAATTGGACGCTGCCTGGATTCTTCAATCCGATATTAATATAATTAATATATCCGATATTAGAAACGACGGGATACAAAATTAAGTGTAATCCATAAAGTAAGCTGATTGAAAATACATTTCCTTCTTTGGTTGTTGGTGGAATCAGATGAAGGGACTATCAAACTCCTGGAACTTCACTGGAGTATCGAAAAACCTAATCGTCAAAACATATTCACAATAACAGCCTTCCCTGGTAATTAACATGGAAAGACTTTTACACGTATAAACAACAACTTGTTCATGTGTCAATGTCAACTCAAGTCAATCAAATATTCGTTTTTTGAAGCAACAACAATTAATTATCGCAATCAGATCATACATCCGATCTAACGATATCCAAAGATAATCCACCCAATCCTAGGAATATTCCCACAAATGGGCACGACCTTCCTGGGATACTTTGAAGGGTTACATACTTGTTTGCACTCTCTGCTATAAAAATAAAATGTAATTTGCAGTCTAATAAAATATCAAACGAAAAGTATTACGTATGCATAATAATTACTGCAATAAAACCCTAAAACTAAATTTATACTGTGTGATGGTTGTATTTAGATGCACTGAGTTTTGAGTCTCACGGAGCAGAGGAAGGTCGTGGTTTCTCGGCAATTAAATCTACGTTCACAGTGCCTGGAGCCCAAGAGAGAGAGATGCGCCCATCGTCTCCTCTCTTCCCCTTCCTATTGCCTATCGTATTACATCTGTCTTGCCTGTGCTGTGTGTTATGAGGCTTTAAAAGGTCTCAGGCTGGTGATTTGTATACAGCAGTTGATACCTCGGTTTTCAATCCTGATGGAATGGTCATACATCTATATCCCTGAAGATCTCACCAGAATCCGTATCAGTGCGCTCTGTTTTCATCGAATTCTCTCCGTCCTCTACACAGTGTAGCCTACACTTGTATGCATGAACATGATGGAGTAATATAGGAACGGGCCCTTAGGTACCGTAGTGTACCAAAAGCGTTGCTGTCGTCATCGTCGGTCGCGAGTGAGAAAGCTTTGCGAACTGACGCCGACCTGGGCAGGCGTCGACGACTACGTCAGAAGAAGACAACTCCTACATTTTATGTATTATATGCACAATACATACAACATAAACATCCTATTCCAAAGCTAATAATTTAGCTAGTATTTTATGAGGAGATAGTTACTACTAACTAAATAACCATAGTTTACTTTTTTTGTAACTAAATTGTTAGTATATATATACTTGTTAGTAAGCAATTTGCTCAAGTACTAATTGGCTGGATTTCAGAATTTCTGAGATCAAAACTTCAGATTGAAGACGTGTTGTGATAAATTCTGGCAAGTCAAAAGTCAAATTATATTTGATATTTGTTACTACTGTTGTAGTTGTTACTAAAATATTGAAACTATGCTGCGAGGCATATTTTGATTTAAAGGATATTTGTTTTTCAGAGCTTCTACCAATACCAAGGGAGATCACGTGTATGGATCGAAATTTTAGAAACTAAACAAAGAAGAAAATGTAAAAAGGAAGACTAATAGACCACCTTTTTAAGTCTAGTTGGTTAGTCTAGTTTTATTTTCGGTTTATTCCCAAGGCTGTGTCCGACGCTTCTGCTTCGGAACGCGAACCCTGGGCTTTAACAATACTATTGAGACCATTGAAGAACACGCACCCCTTACCCTGGCGTTGGTAACCCAGGTTCAAGAGGTAAGAAATGAAAATTTTGAGCATTCTTTATGGTTATCAGAATCACATTAAAAGTTTGATGAGAAAGAAAAAGAATTGATTGATTTTGCACCATGCATATTCCAAGTTAGTTCGAAAATGTTAACATTGTAGTGTATATTATTTGGGGTTGTCTTTGCAGCTGAGCATGTCGGGAGATCAGCGTACTGTTCTAAGGGGTAACCCGTCTCAGTATGTTAAACTCAATGTCGGAGGATCTTTGCATTTTACGACTATCGGCACACTCACGAAAATGCAGGACACGATGCTTCATTCTATGTTTTCTGGTCGCATGGAAGTGCTGACTGATTCTGAAGGTAATGATGTAACTGTGAACTGTTTCAAGGTAGAAAGAAAATCAATACTCTTTCTCTAATGGTTATTTTTAAAAATATTTAGGTTGGATTCTTATTGATCGCTGTGGGAAACATTTTACCACAATCCTGAATTATTTGCGTGATGGTACAGTCCCGTTACCGAACAATCATGAAGTGGACGAAATTTTGGCGGAAGCGAAATTCTATTGTCTTGCCGGATTAGTGAGCCAGTGTGAAAAAACCATCGAGTCTAGAAAAGCGGGCCAGGGGACTGTGACTATTTGTCAGGTTCCTTTCATCACTTCGGAAGAAGAAAGGAAATTATTTATTAGTGCTGCAACGAAACCTGTTGTGGAACTCCTTATTAATAGACATAACAATAAGTATTCATATACTAGGTAAGGATTCTGCAGATACGAAGATCCGTGCTGTTAACGACACTTAAAAGGTTTCATGAAATTTCATTTTGGTTTCGTATAATTTTAGTACGTCTGATGAAAACCTTTTGAAGAACTTGGAAATGTTTGATCGACTGGCGTTGCGATTTAATGGAAGAATACATTTCATCAAAGATGCTATCGGACCGTCTGAAATTTGTTGCTGGAGGTTTTATGGAAACGGAAAAAAATTTGCTGAAGTTTGTTGCACTTCTATTGTGTATGCCACGGACAGGAAACATACTAAGGTAAGGCTATCCAAGCACATGGTAGAGATTTTCAAGCACTTAAAAGGAAATGAACTTTTCTACCAACGTTTGCAAGAAAGAGATGGAAGTATTTTTTAGTAATGGGCTTTATATTTAGTTGGTATTAGTTTTAACCTTTAACCTAACATGGATTACGTTAAATCATTTTTCAGGTTGAGTTTCCAGAAGCTCGTATCTATGAAGAGACTTTAAACTCCTTCCTGTACGAAAATCGTCAAGGTCCTGATCAGGAATTGATGCGTGCTACTTCCGCCAGAGGAGGCGGGGGAGGGGTTGCAGTGAACTGCACCTCGGATGAAGAAGAAGATCGTTTGAACAGACGAACTGGTCATAAAACAATGCTAAATCGTTAAGAGGATCTGGAATAGCCATTTATATGAGAACTGGTTTAAGAACGACTGTCGCATCTAATTTTTTTGTTTTAAACTCTGTCATCTACGCGAGATCTAGGTTTTAAGATTTTAAAAGACTTTGTTATCGTCCACTCGATCGAGATGATTATAAATAACATTTGTCGAAGGAAGCAGCGCAATGTTTAACTCAACTTTTTTTCTGTACTGTTATTTATGGACTACAGTACAGCGACTACAGCAAGTATGGCAATCTCGACTTGCTTCGTACGGGTGTAAACCTAATCTAGAATATTTCCTCACCAGCACACACTGGACTCATGCAAGCATTTCTGGGTTCGGGTCACTTTTTGTTTTGTTATTAAATCATGATTTCTAGGATTCGCCAATGCCATTTTTCATTAAATACCATTTGTACAAAGCCGGCAAGCATCAATGCATTCTAATGGCTCCACTTGGCGTTCTCAATTTGATTCCTTCCCAATAGCCAATCTGACATTACTGAAAACCATTATTTTTTACATAAACCCGTATGAATGAAATAATGAAAGCATGAACCTGTGTAAGCATGGTGTGAATCCAGGTGCGAAAGATCTGTAGCGGATGTTTAAAAAAGAAACAGTTTGTAGCAGCTCATGTTTTTGTATTTATTCTTGTGTACTGACGGAGACCATTGCGCTTGACAATACTTCAACGATTATAAATAATTTCCTACCAGAGAAACTAATATTTGCACAGGCACGAACACACAATCACGGGGAGATGTGATGATCGTGATGACTAAATGCGATTTGCACATTTTAACATATGAACTAACTCCGCACACGCACCACTTTGTGAGTGTAGGAAAGTACTCTACCATCATGTAGACCGTCTCTGGAACTATTATAAGTAGTGCTTGTTTCTTTCTTTTTTTAAATATCACAATTAAATGCAAATAATCATCACAACGAAGCTGAATCTATGTCACAAAATACAAAAAAAACCTAAAAATGATAATCAGGAAATTGCCTACCTTGCTTTGGGCAAATATTTCGTTCTATTCACAAGGTTTCTTACTGGCGCTTACATGTAATACAATAACTACCAAACCTGGTACAAGTGTTAGTTTAAAGGTAAATTACTCTCCAAAGAAAGAGCATATGTCTAGATAAAATTAATGGACCAGTTAAAATTAAAACCCTCCTGTACTGTCCATTTCGATAACCAGTATAATTTGTAGGTACATTCAATATCAAGTAAGTGGAGAATTTTTTCTGCCACATGAGATGCCATTCCAACGAATATGTTACACTTCGCTGTGAAGAATTAACTTAATTGGTATGATGACTTAATAAACACAATGAAGAAGTACAAAACCCACCCCTAATAAATACAAACCGAACAAAGTTTCTCCGCTTGCATTCCGCTTATCTATAGCCGGCTATATAAAAAATATGCAAACTACTAACAGGCAAAAGCCTTAACCTTAGTGCCAGCTTCTACATCCGCTATAGAAGCAACAGTATGAGAGTTTTCAGTACACTTTTAAGTTCTAACTTGCGAATTTGCGACATTTAGATGTGCGGAGAAATATTAGCAAGAATGGTAGTAGTAAACAAAAGCGGAACCTAGCCTCTATTCACAGAAAAATTTGACTAAAAGGTATTATTTACAGATTCTGTCACCTGTAAATCTTGAAAAACGTTTGTAGCTGTAACTTTAATTTTCACTAAAGTTTTCGTCGAAGGAAGCGGTTACGAAGCCTTGTTGCTGAAGAACAAATAAACGCTTTTCTACCGCTTCTTTGTCTGCAAATAAAATTCAAAATGTGATCAGAGCACTGTTAGTAATTTAAGGTCGGATTTAAGATCAGAGAAACATTTCTTCAAATTCAGTATTTCAATGACTTACATTTGTGCAATAGCTGTTTTTCGTGATCCGACCCAACCTGCTGATATAAGCTGTGCAGTAGTATTTGTGCTGTCTGATACCTCTTGCAGCACTCTGCAGGGTTATCAAACAACTCATCAAGAGCCGCTGCTTGACACTATAACAACATTACAATAATACGTCCTATTATTACCATCTAACGAATTGAAATACAATGGAATTCCATCGGAACGACCTTTACTGTAATAAACTGAAATTTCTATAAGCAGTGAGTACACTTACCATGTCGATGGCATGAGAATATAGTATACGATCAGCATTCAAATGGTTTTGATGCATTAATAAATTCTGCGGAGAATTTGAATGGAGTTTCTTTGTTGCAGAAAAACTCGATTTGAAGCGCTCGTTGAGTTGCGCAACGACCTGCGTACAACAAAATAGTCAGTTATCGTTGAAAATTCTCTTATACCTAGAGCAAGTCCATTAAAATAGATCAATCAAGAACTCAAAAATTGCAACTTACATGTTTCACAGCAGCCGACGGACGTAACCGCCCCTCTTCAAGTTCGGTTTTAGCGAGCCTCAAAGCGGATGATAAGAGATGAAGCGCACGTAAATACAGAACTATCTGTTCGGACTTGCCAGCGCCAATGACTTTACCGATTTTCCCCGAGTTTTCATCATTCCTGCAATGGATCATAAAATAAACTATTAGACATCTGAATGCCACACACACCCTTGATCCAAAAAAAACTCAAGAAACGAGATCTTACCGAGCATTGTTGGCTTCCTGAAGCTTAGTTAAAGGTGTTCCCTTAGATTTGGCCAGCTCGATGATGCAATCAACCAAAGCAAGGACGAAGTTAAGTTTGGCCAGAGTTTGATTATGTTCTTTTTCTAGCAAAGTTTCTTCAGTAAGTTGAGGCGGTTCAAAGTTGAAGATGTAGTGATCAGGTGGCGGGGATGCGGCGAAGAGTAGTGGCGCTGAATCAAGACTAGCACGCCTGGGTGACCCACTGTTCCCCCCTGCCAATGATCCGGTCACAAAGCCGGTCGTTCCAGGAGGGCAGTACTGAACCAATGGATAATGTGGAGGGGAAGTTGCAGGGGACATGGTACTTTGATGGTTGGTTGGTGTAAACTGAACCCTGGGAGGAGACAAAGAGCTAACGTCGGGTGACCACGTACTGGTTTTGTTCTTTGGCGGACCTCCACCCGTGCTAGAGTTATCCGGTGGAGTCCCTTTGATTGTTCCTTTAACATTGCTATTGCTGTTGCTTGACTCAGTTGATTTGGTAGAAGATGGAGAATTTCCTTGAGAATTTGGTTCGCTTTTCCCTGCCGGGACAGGAATAGGCTTGGACTTGGGAATGGGTGGAACAATGACAAAGCCAGCAGACTCGGGTGAGGACATAGGCTTGTCTTCCTCCGAAGTGGTAATGCCTCCTCCAGTTCCAGGGATGTTGATCCCATGATTCTTTTGGCCCTTGAGAGGTACAGGTACAGGAGCAGTGGCCAAGAAGGGGTGAGAAAAGAATGCTCCAAAGTCCAAGCGTTCCTTAGGATTGCGTTTGAGTAAGCTAAAGAGTAGATCAGAGAGTTCGGAAGATGTTCCAGGAGGTATTTTGGGATGAAGCACAAGATTTTTTTCGTAGAAATTTTTCAGCTGTTGTGGGGTTTGTGCACTGAAGGGTGCTTTCCCCGTCAAGCATTGATAGACGATTGTGCCAAGAGACCATAAATCAGCCTTTGCATCGTAAGCCTGTGACATGATCACTTCCGGTGCCATGTACATGGGTGACCCACAGAGTGTGGCAGCCATAACCCCATCTTGCAAGAATCTTGCAAAGCCAAAATCTGCAATCTTCAATGAGATTTCATGCGGTGCCGGATTTGACTTGTGATACGTCAACAGTATATTTTGAGGTTTGAGATCCCGATGAACAATGTCCTTTGTGTGCAGTGCCTGCATTGCACCCGCTAACTGACGCAAGAAGAGTCGGATAGTGTCCTCACTCAGCGTCCCTTTCCCGTTCAAGTAGTCAGCCAAGTCTCCACCGTTACAGTACTCCATGACCAAGAAGACATGGTTCGAAGTCTCCCGACATTCAAACAATGCGACGACGTTCTCGTGCTGAAGTTCCGTCAACTCCTTCAAAATAGCTATCTCCTTGGTGAGTAAGGCTTGAGATTTAGCTAAATTCTTCTTTGTTATTGACTTGATGGCCACACACTGACCCGTCTTCTTATGTCTCCCCTTGAAGACCATGGCAAAGGCTCCATGGCCTATCAAGTCCTTGGAGTTATAATCGTAATCCCCCACGTTCTCGCACATGTTGAAAACTTGACAACTCTTTCACAGACCGAGAAATCAAGTAGCTACAGCGATGGCTTTCACCAACCCGTTGCTTTCTCTTGCACTACAAACTTGTGGAAATCGTCGCTACAGTTTGCATCATCATTATCATAGTTGCGTTTTACACTGAGGATGTGCAATCTTGGATGAACTTCAACTTTGAATTAAACTCGTACTTTTTCCGCTTTTTCTTCATGAGTCATTCAATAGAGGAAAGGTTGGGAAGAAGGTGGGTAGCAGCGGAAGGTTCTTGGAACCAGGAATTCATGACCCAGTAATTCTTCCGGCCCTAATCCAAAAAAAATAGTCTTTCACCACCACAGCAGTATTTGCACCTTCTCTTCTAATCTTTCACGGAACACTTGCCAATCTGACAGTGATATAAGTTCAAGAACCCGAACAAGTCAGTATGAGCCAACAGCAACTCAAACAAATCAATGTTTACAGAAATATTAAGCTGGAGGATTCATGAGCTCAGTACAGTCACTCACAGTCTAGGAGGACAAGCTATATAACCTCCACACGTATGATTAAAACAGTTACTATGTGTAACCACACAAAACCTGGATACTTATTTCGCTCTTCCGTATCGAGAAACTATCGAATAATTTTCCACTCCCTCAATAGTATGGGAAGCCAGAAAAATTAATGATTTATCGGATAAGGGAAGCAAACGCTGGCTTTCTGTACCTTTGCTAGCTTTGTGTGAGCGCTGGGTAAACTCGTCGTAAATGTAGTCAACTATTAAAATTAATTCACTAGATATAAAATTACTGGTACTTTTTTCCGCGGTATATACGAAGAACAATGTGTCATGTGTTCCTCGTCTTTCTCGACAGCGCTGGCACTATCTTAAAATTATTTGTGTCAGCTTGAACTTTCCACTGAATATTTGCCACGAGGCCAGACCAGAGGAACTACAAGAATTATGATTGAGAAAACGTAGTTACAATCTTTGATGTTGTAGTTAATGGCGATATAATTTGGCTGGGATGGAGTTACACAAATCCTCTCAGCAATTCATAATAAGTAACACTAATCTTGGCTTGTTTTTAGTATTAAATGATTTAAATAATATTTCAATGACTAATTTGGTACACTTGTAAATTTTCCTTAAACTACCTAGGCTAAATACAAGGACTAATTAATTAAAGATATAGTAATAAGAATAAAGTAAAAACAAGTTTGAAGTTAGTGTCTCGCAACACCTACTAACTTCATATTCACATTTTCGTTGCTAACTGTTCACTGAAAGCATCTTCCGAGGACAGCCAGAGTATATACGCGAGGCTCATAACAACAGAGAGGAAGGAGAGAAAACTTAACTCTCCTCTCTCATGCAAAAGCAAGAAACCCTATAGATTCCATACTGACGTACGTATTTAAAATTAGCTCCATCCCATATGCTATCTGCTAACTTGACTCCCCCATAGCGTACACTCTTGCCTCCTCACTGCTATAAAGAGAGCCTCCAGTAATTCCTCACGTGTTGTATTGAATTTTTCAACTTCGTCCCAGCACATCCCCCCTCCGTCATATCCATTCCGACCTCGTTATAACAGACCTCGTGTATCACAAAATAGCGTGGATAACTCGCTCCTCACAGCAACCTCTCACATGTGGTTTAAAGGAACAGCTGAGTGAGAGAGCTTCGTACAGCCTCACAGACTGTACACTTGCACACACATCCTTTGTTCCCTAGCGTACCTCGAGCTGAGTGCGTGATTCTTATTCCTGAGCAACCTTCGATACTACGTACGTCGAGCTCGTGGAATCTTATTAATCCTCCATGAGGATAGTCGTAGACCTTCATCCGTGTTCCCAGACGGGGCCACTCCTAGCTCACACACAAGTCAGCTAACGCAACGTAGAGTGGATCGGGTAACAAGCAGACATAGGCTATGCTGAGCTGAGAAGTGTAGCGCTTTAGTTTAACGATGTAAAAACGCTGCGCTTCAAGCTCAAACGCTTCCAACGCTATTGCGCTATATGCGCATACAGACAACTGAGGAAACTTGTACAAATGCGTAGAATGTATATTAGAGAATGGCCGCTTACTTAGTAGGAACCTTGATAAGAATGATGAAAAACCATTATTTATTCAATGGTATCGTTAAATAATTGTCCTCCAGCGTTATCGCTCTAGTCCCTCAATACATAATTACAGTTTAGTTAGATGATGAGGTATTTTATCACCAAGTAATTCCTTCTTTGACGTAAATTGTTTGAAAATATTTACACCCCATAATTAAAGTTAAACGCTTTAGTAAATCACACGTGATTTCGTTTGGCTTCATGCTTTTATTACAAAAGAATTTGTAAACCTTGGCAAAATTCTATTCAATGATGGAGGGTAAAATCCGTGCCCACGTCCTCACCAGCCAATTTGCAGAATTGTTCCTGCCACCCAACTATCGGGTTCCACCCTGGATTTTGCACGGGCTTGACATATATACAATTCTTTATTAGAACGACCATATACTTTGACAAAACGTCCTCGCGTCCTTTGTCCTTTGCAATGAGGAAAAGTGCAAGAATAATTCCTTCCAGAATGAGTACACTTGCCATGTACTAAAATTATTTGAACGCATATATTCTATTCCTTAATTTCATGAACATTATATACGCATGATGAAATGTTGGCAAAATGCTGTCAGTACGACAAAGGGTAACAAAAGGAAGTGGTGACATTGATTTTAAATTCCCGCATCTATTTCCACCTCCTCAAAACGTTTTCCGAATCAACCCTTATCGCTCATTGTGGTAGTCTGATTTCTCATTTCAAAACTATGCATAAACATTATTGCTGACGCAGGTATGTATGCCATAACAAACAAGGTTGTACAACAGGTGATTCACCCGTGTGACAAACAAAGCTGACTGACTGTGTACGTAGTAACCTGGTAGCGCCAATGGAGGAACTAGTGCGTATTTATAGTATTTGCAACGTTGCGAAAAAAGTAACTTCGGATTCACTAGATTTTCAAATTAGGGAACGTGGGAGAGGGCGGGTGGTTAACTCGCACATACTCATGAAGTATTTGGCGAGAGCTACATTATGTAATGGATAGAAATGGATTTATAAGAGAGAGAGAGAGAGAGAGAGTGGAGGCGCTTATAATAGACGACTGGAATATCAAAGGGATGGAATTATCATGTGTATTTGGGCTAGTGCGCATTTGAAGGATTTTTTAGATGCATCTGTGCGCAGTTACTTGAGACAAGATTATAGGGAAATGTAGGGAATTCTTCTTAAAAAGCCTTGCTCATCTTGTTCAGGCTGTATTGTTTTCATTCTTAGATTCAAGATGCTGTGCGAGGGAGTCCTGGGAGGGAGTCATAATGCATGTGTTTGAATATCTGAAAGAGGGAGTGAACAGCGCAGAGGATTCTATCCAGCTCGTTTAAATGCAACGACCCCGGCGACCCTGAGGGCACTCGAAATATAATATTACTCCAGCCAGCCTAGATTTTACAGCGGGTCGGAGAATCTCAACTATACAATACCTGACAGACTGAGGAATGGCTGACTCTGGAATGGAGGAACTGAAAGGGCATCACGATTTTGCTTCGGGATTTATTATATTTAGGATCCGGGACTCTGTAAAAAAGACGGGAATGAAACAAAGAATAAAAATGTAGCTTGATTACAGTTCTTTGTGTTTTGTTATTACTTCTTCCTCTCACTGTCAAAGTTGGAGCTTATGACTCTGTTTTTGTTTCGAGGTAGGTTAGGAAGGGAGGAGGATACGGTACACGTAATTTAGATGAGTTTAAAGGGGAAGTGGGGGGAGGAAACGGGATTAAATGAGTATCCGTCCGTACGTTACCTGTACAGGTATGATTTTTCTCCTTTCCGTTCACCACCCTCTTCTTATCATGAGCTAAAAGATGTAAACATGATTTCCCGTAACCTACTCTACTGTGAGCTGGTGATGAACCGAAGATGATGAGATCTCTGTCGGCAATAATTAGACTAATGCATCTGTAGTACATGTACTTATCTCTCTTGGCTTTCTCAGAGACGCTGTGCTGCAGGGTCTCCTTCCTTGTAGCTATTCTTCGTAGAGTTTCATCCTTGAGTGATCACCATGTGTTCCTTTATCTTGCTTGTTTCCAAAACACCCAAGGGAAGAACCAATAGGGAGACTCCGGGTCCTTGTTCCTTTTCGTGTTTGACGAAGACATATGTTTGTACAGGTATAATGGATTATGTACTGGCGACTAAAGAAGGATAGGAGGAGGTGTAAGCGTGCTTGGGATTAGCAGGCTTTTATGGAAACGTTTCTCTGCTGCTTACCATTCGGACGTTTTCGTTCCTCTCTCTATTCTCTAACCACCACAACGTTTATCCATAAGAACCAATTCAGCATTTCTGAGGCCCTCCTCACTTACAATTATCGCTTCGTGTAGGTTGGATGAAACAAAAAGTGACGAGGAGCAAAATCACACCTGGAAAATTCCAGGTATTCAAAATTTAAAGGGACAAAGAAGCCTCTACATTTTGAAACTCCAAAGTCCCATGTTGCCAAGCATTAATGAACACGAGTTTCTTCTTAAGACTTCCGTTCTTCTGGAGCATCCATGTTTCCTGGGAGGAAGCTTGTGGAACTCAAGGGCGGAAGTGGGTAGTGCCAGTCTTTGTACTCAAACTCCGGCTACTCCGGTAGTTTTCCAATGCATAAGCCAAGGACTCCAGCTCCTTGAAATCTGAAACCATGTGAAGAAGCTGAGAGGAAAGCGTTGTGAGCAAATAATAAAACCCGATAATTTTAAGAGGAACAGATTGGGTTCGAGAGAGACAGAGATAATGTTGAAAGATATACAGGGAAGGACGAGAGGGGTTCTCTTCCTTTCGGTAAAGCTCTTGTTACGTTATCCCTGAGGAAAGATTTGTGAACATTTCAGGCTATTTTTAACTCAGATTCAAAATACCTTGTACGATGTGAAACTTGTTTGTATTCTTTTCATGGCAATGAAATATTAGTTGGGACGTTGTAGTGTGTCCTTTAAGGTCGATTCACTTTTACTTCTGGAAAGGATATCGGAGGATATGGGTCGTTAATGACATGAATAAGCGCATGAATGACGAACGTATATGAAATATAGAATACCATTTTGGAAAGAAAGATTGCTTACTTTGCAACTATATGTTATTGGTAAGTGTAAACGCCTACTTTTGTTTTGTCCCTAACCTACTGACCAGGAACGTATTGAGAATTGAGAACTATACCATTCATGTATGTGATTGATCATGAAAGCTTGAAATGGTTAAAGTGTCGGTGGAAGCAAGCAAGAAGGCTAGCATATAATTAGTATCGAGGGTCTAATTAGCTCCCTTGGTCTCAGGGGGTCGGAGAAATCATATTTTCTTTTTCTTTGTTCTCAAACTTCCGAGAGTGCATGGTTTACCTTTTAGGAAACATATCGTACTAATATATATTACGTACGCTTGCTCGCAAATCCCAGCGTTTGCTTAGTGTTCTCGCGAGTCGCGAGTAAAGAAAAATTGAACAGGTACGGGGATACAGGGTGATTTGCAAATTTCTTAAATGTGTGCTGGGATTTATATTCTTTGATAATTTTTGGGCGAGCGAACAGTTGTTGCTCTCTTATCACCTGCTTTATGTCTAATGATGCAGCCACCTGCACTCACCTACTCTCTGTGGCCTCAAGAAATAAATATTCATGGATAGGATAATAGTCTTTGATTTTTACCTTCTCTGTACTTGATGCACCGGGGGGAGGGAACGAGATGCAGTTGCAAGTTATCATGTTTTTCAAAGGGAATATTTATCGTTTCAGTCATGAAAGAAACAAGAGTAATTGGATTAATTAAGCGCGAATTCTCTAGCGCACGCTCCTTATGTGTTATGCTAGCATGTTTTTGCAAAAAGGATAATACAGATTTGCCGAAATGTGAGTATGATGTGCATGGATGGGTCAGCTGAGCGTAGATTTTTAAATGAGGATTTTTAAAGTTGTTCTTGTTATTACAAAGAGCGGAAAATTGAAAGACAGGTAAGATGTAGATGATAAGAAAGAAGGGTCGTGGGGGATGAAGGTTAATAATTATTCGCGCATATTCGAGCTAAACACCTGTGTGCTCTTAATTGTTATTCCTGAGCAGAAGCCATTAAATTTTGATTAGTTATAGGAGGATGGAATAATTTGTATTTTCCATGATGCAGTCACCAAATCTTCTTTCTCCAATCTCCCCCTAGTCATGCCAGTGCCTACGGTCAGTTTTTCGTGTTCGCGTACGTAAATGTTATATGCTTTTCATCTCAAAAGTTTTACATCGCTCATCCCAGCAGCTGCAATAAGATTTTTCCGATACCTTCTACCAAAGTTCTCGACATTGACGAAGCGGTCAAGCAAGCTTCTTATGGGCTTACCTCCAGCAAAGTTTTTACAGGTGTTCCTTCCATCTGACCACCTTAAATTGGACCTCTATAGCTTTTCCCCATGCGCGCTGAAATTAAAAAGTTATCAAGATTACCCTTTTTCGTGGTTATCCTACACACATTTTTGCAATCTTCTTGCAGAAAGCGGCCTGGTCCGGGGTCAGCCTTCAGCACAGGTCCCTGCCCTGTATCAATTTCCCAAGGAATCCGATATACTGTGAGCAAGGGCCAAAGTACGCTAGAAGGCCGATGGGAGGGATGGAGTGGGAAACGGGATAAATGTAAGGGACTACAAGAGCTAACTTAACGCAACAAAGACTCCGCGAGTGAGAAGTAAGAAAGAAGAGACGGAGACTCTTAAGACACGTTTCTCAACCTTGGGAAAAGGATACTTTTTCCTGGCTATTATTTCACCCTCTCTTCTTCCACAGGTTTTAAAATACAAACCCCTTCCTTCATCCCTAGCATGAAGCAGCCAAGCTCCTTTCCTTCTTGTACTTGCTCTACTCTTATTCTCTCTTTCTTCTAATCTGTCTTCTCCCTTGGATTATAATTGCATCATCGGTGGTGCCGAGATGGCTGGGGCTTCTTAAAAACAAAGAAACTTTGTATTTGCTCAGTCCCCAAGAGTTCATCTACCCAGCCAAGAGTTTGATGCATGCACATGCACTCCCAGCCAGAAAATTCTATGCAATTCTACGAGAACATGTGCAGGCAGATCAAAGAGACGGATTAACTGCAACACGAGATGGATCAAGTGGTAGATGGAGATGAGGATTGTAGTAGGGGCCGGATGGATTTGAGGACGTTAAACCAACTGGGAATCTGCGCAACCATGTGTTCCGTTGTGAAAACGCTTCTGATGCAATCCAGCTGAACCGGGAGCAGTTAACAATAGTTTACTACACATTACATTTCCCCTCAAAATCTCACTAAAACGTGCATCAGGAATCAAGGTGAAAAAAATGGGGATGATTGTTCTTTGAACTCTAGCTAAATTCTCTCTCCACAATTTCCCATTGTTTCAGCTCATCAAATAATGTACATGTCATAAAGTTAGCTTTACATTTCCTCTTGTAACCATGAAAACTTTCAGAACAGCGCTGCAAATGAAATGAGTCTGCAAGGAAAAGCAATCAAGGCAAGCCTTACGATCATGCAATGCGTAACAACAGTTTCGTTCAAACTAAAAGCAATTATGTACAATCAAAACGTGACAATAACCATCAACAGGTTGAAATCCCCTCAAATTAAATTTACCCCCTGTATTTTACAAGTCAAACGAGCTTCTGTCCTTTGCTTGAATCTTATATTTCTTCGTCGATAGTCCTCAAGCATATACATACTTATTTGCACACTCGTCTTTTTTCGCTCCGACGAGCTTTTTTCTAGCAGCATCCTTGCATTGTGCATCCTTTAAATCCTTCTGCTTGTATTTGTTTCCAGAAGTATAAAGCTCATTAATTCTTATGACTGACAAATGGTATTTCCATACGCTTTCCTTCCCTCTTTTCCACCAACCTACTCTTCTTGGATGTAGCGTCAAAGAGTAGAGCAAAGATGATGGATCTTTGACTCTTTTCCCAGCATCCATCATCTTTTTACCCTCGCAGAAAAAGATGCGCGTGGAATTCAACAAAAGAATCTTGTGGTGTAGCTACTCTCCGCAATTTAGCAATTTCTATCCCGAAGCAAGTGTAATATTTTCGTGGGAAAAGTGGTGCCAGTTGTATTTAGAATAGAAATTCTGGGAAATGAACATGTATCATCCGTATAGCATCGGATCCTTCAACTGGGTACGGATTTTCATATACGAATGTTACTTGACCACAAAACAGTATTAGACTCAGCACGTGATATTTTCGTACTGGTTTAAGGAAATGTGACCCTTTCCGTTTCTTTATCTATTATCATTCGTCCCTCCTAGGTGCTCAACAACTCGCTTACTTAAACTTTACGCAGCGTAAACCAAGACGCGATTGCCAAACTTTACCGCATGAATTTCATAGAGTATAAATGTAATAATAATTACAAAAGCGCAAGGTGTATTTGTGGGATGATAGTGGAGCGCGTAAAAAAGCGCAGCGGTTGCACCACCTCTTTGATACTGTTTGCTTGCAGCGCTTTGGTTTTAGTCCTATCCTATGTAGCTTGTGTCAGAGTTATCATGTTGATGTCTGCGGCTGTTGGCGGCGTTGTAATTGTGGTGTTGCCGCAGTTGGCAGCAGCAACCAGAAGATATACTTTAAGGTTGAGTTTCATGCACGGCACTACGGCACAGGTTGGCTGGCTCTTGAGATGCTATTACCAACCACGGGAAGATTATCCGTCCGTCTGTTGCCAAGGCGGGTTGAGGTTTACTTTTACACGTGAACAAATAATTGTGAACACGTGATGGGAGAGGGGGGCAAGTGAACGTTTTGAGGATTATATAGTTTTTATCGATCCCGTATCAATTAAATTAGCCTATATAGAAGTAATCTCTGGTCATGCTTGTAGGGACAACGGTGGGCAGTGCATGCTTTTACTTTGCGCGTTTTTACACGATTTTAATGTGGACAAGTATGTGAGCATGCTTACTTGGATCCGTGTGGTGTAATCCACACGGCCTGTGGCTATTATGGCCTATGGTCAATGGCCCTGTAACTTTTATGAATTAGAAAGAAAAGGAATAGGGAAACAAGAACAAGTTGGAGGAAGAATACAATCATTTCTTGCATTCTAACGATATTTCATACAAAAACAAACAATCTTCCCTCTGCCCCCCTTCCCCATCACAATTAATCTTTACCTCATGTCCGCCACCTCTTGTTATTGCAGTTGCCATGGTGGGTTTCTTTCTTTGAACGCCTTGGAACTTGTTCCCTTACAACTCACGTTTGACTTTGAAGATTAAAGTGTGTAAAAAATGAACGAAAGAAGATTCAAAATTTTCGAGATCTTCAGAGTCGAGCATTCCATTCATAGAATGTAGTAGGAATGAGAATTCCTTATTCCTTACCTTGCTTTTATCCTCACTTTGATTTGCCATAATCACTCCAAGCTAATGAGCTTCCAGGCTAAGACAATAGTATGTATGTTAAGCGTCGGTTATACCAGGGAATAAAAATAAAATAACTTAGCACGAAAATATATTTTCGAAACTTTCTATTTATACTCAATGTTAAGGGCTCGGAGGATTCGAAAAAATTATTTCGCGCTAAAGTTTTTTCCTTTGTTACGCACTATTCGTGAGATATTTTATGTTTATTCCCTAGTATAACCGACGCTTTACTTATAGCTAAAGTTGAATGTACATTGTTTGAATCAAGTCGGATGGCAAAGTTTTAAAAGACATTTCTTGGCTGGGGCAAAGTAATTTAAGATCAATCAACGATTAAACTATGCGTTTGATTGTTAGATAATTCATTTTTACTTTACACGCTGCCGACCAGTCTGATAGCTGATTGTACGATTTGATGAGAGGCGAAAGGAAAGATGGAAGGATTTGAAAACTAAATTAAATGGTTAAACTAACCAGTTCTTTTGTAATCATCCTCAAATAAGAAGGGTGAACTGGTGAACAAGAGTTAATGATGAAGGTCGAATCGATGAAAGGAGGATGGAAATAGATGAAAATGGTTTCAATTATTGCCATAGTAGTTGTCTTCGAAAATCCTATGTAAAAAGCTGGCTATTTACTATATAGAAGGTAAAAAATTTGGAATTTCAAATTAAAATTAAATTCCAAATTAGAATTTTAAACTTCGTGGGTGAATTTGAAAATTTTACAATTGGCAAGAAATTGGAATTTAAAAGTTTTAAATGGGTTTGATTTTTAAAAGTTTAAATGAGTTGTTGCCAGAATATAGTATTGCTTAATCGACAATGAAAGCTTTCCAATCATTTTAACTTGTTTAACTTTTAACTCGCTTTGAGAACGTGATTTCTGAAGGATGGCATTGCAATTAGGCTTCTGTAAAGGAAATAAATTAGTTTAAAGATTACTGCAGGAGGAAGATGAGAAAGGGTGTTTCGTGACAAGGCTTCCCTCTGCATGTACCATGTGTTGTAGCATGAGGGTATTCCGCAAGCCTGAAGCTAAGAACGTGATTGCAAAGAGACACTCAGATAAATGGGACAGTAGGCAAAAAGTTGACAGAGACAGCAAAAGGAAATAGAAGGACTGAAACCGCTGGTTGTGACTGTGAGCAATGATCAAGCACCTAAGAGCACAATGAAGCAATCTGTAATTTCTTACTGCCACTCACACACTCGTTCCCAGTCTTCCTTGAATTAATTAAGATTAACGAAAAATTCTAGATCCATTAATGCACATTTTCCGAAAGATTAATTGAAGCACTGGGTGAGGACAAAATGCGGATTGTGGACCATTTCCAACTGTTCGTAGGAATTGTGAGAATTTTAAGAACCGTGGCTGTGAGACAAGGATACAGCAAAATTATGTGCAGCATTGGCGTTATCTACGTGACAACGTGACAACTAATACGGGATAAAATTCACAATAAAGAAAGCGTCTGGCCTACTGTAGCTTCAGCAATACTCTCATATTTTGCTTCACTGAAGTAGACCATCATTTGTAGGAGGAATGGGTTTTGCCATGAGAGAAAAACATAATTATGCTTGGCTTTTCAGTAGAGAAAGTATGCAATCACGACACCGCAAATGTCTCTTTACTTTCCGTTAAAACCCATCATTTTCTTAGCTTTGCATGCATGGATACGCAATTACTTGATTGCAGGAGCGCACATGTAGAGCTATTAGCTAGAAGGCATTATGGCTGACTTTGAAAGTATAACTTTGTGTGCAGGCTATGCTCTATGCTAGCTAGAAACTGCTCATTTCGTGTACAGAAAAAACGAAGGCCTCAAAATCAAAGAAAGATCCAAGTAAAAGTCCGCAATTTAGAATATAACTTTCATGTCCTAGGACTTAATTCTTTTAAAGCCTCCGGGTATTGGATAAAGGAAATTTTTATACGTTCTGAACATGAAATAGCATTGTTTTGCGTAAGCTCATTTTCATCTTCCTTAAGGGCTTTTAGCTTTTGGAAACGTTGATAAATTATTGGGGAATGACTGACTACACTCAAGCTAGGAATCTACGCAGGCATTATCCACGGAGGAATTTACTCAATTTCCTCCCAAGTATTCCTGCATTTCCTATACGGGTTATGCAGTTTGATTTCATCTTTGTTTAAAAAAAATCCTGTAAATTAGTTAAATACAGTGTGCAAAAACACATTCATGTAGAAGTTAATGACTTGACACTCGTCATTAATCATCATAGTCGGTTTTTACATCAAGAATTTGCTACTTAACTCTGAGTATTTGCTTTAATACATAGCTCCATATCTGGGTTTTAAAGAGATTAAGGCAAAAAAACTAAATGTCTTAAGACAAAGTGTGCACTGGACAGCCAGCAAACCTACCGCTTTTTTGGCCTACAGTTTCAATTATGAAGAGGAATTACAGTGTTTATGTTCTGAACTCGTGTTAAATAACGCGAAACAAGAGTTTTTACCAATACTTACATACGTGTCCCACAATGAAGACATACACACAAGAAGGAAAGTGAACGGACGAGCAATGTATTTCCTTCAGTAAGCGCTCGGTGTTCTTTCGATGCAGCCTGCATCGAATTGCATCTGCTAAAATTATGCAGCGTAGGTGGTCACCGATGTAACAATATGTCTGCGCTGTGCAAATTATGATAAAACTAAAGCTTTTATAAACCTGGATTTTAAACTGGTAATCAAGTAGTGAACAACTGATGGATTGGAAAGATATTTCCTCCTAAACGCTGTTTTATCATCCATTCTTTACTGTTATTTAGTAGTTTATTCACCCGAAGCGTGAATACAATACCTGACTTGCATGCAAGCTGATTAAGTGGATGCACTTGAGCCAAGTGTTAAAGGTAGGAGAAAATAAGAGGCTTTTGAGCTTTGATCACTGTGTCATACACGGTATAAATGATGATTGTGGTTCGCTGGAATCTTATCTGGAGACAGAGTAGGATTTTGAACTGTTAAATGTCAGGAGCGCATGGAGGAAGCGCTATATAATCAGCGTATTGCATTCAACGCTGCGTATACACAACCATGAAACACATGGACAATTCTCCTGTAAACGTTGTACTTCCTCGAAATAATACGAAAGATGCTAGTCACAGACCGATCAGATAAAGTCGTTTGCTTTGAGAAAAGTCAACAACAACAACGAAATACGCTATGTGTTAAGGATTAGTTTCGTACTATTCTAAGACCGATAACACAAGTCCGTGGAAAAGGTTGTGAGGATGATTCTGACTTTAAGAGCAGATTTATATACATAATTTTAAATATATATAATAATAATAGGGATGCAGCAGGAAGAGCGTTAGCTGAGTTGAGGTGAGGTCGTAGAATTGGGAGCAGGTGCCAAGTATTGAAAAGCTTGGGGTGATGATGAAATGTCATTGACTTGAGGAAAAGAGCATCATCTTCAATGGGGTAATTCATCTTATTATCTACTCTCTGTGCAAACCGCCTTATGGATGCAAGAATAACTAGAGGAGCAAGGATGAAGGAAGTTTGGCGCTAATGTACGGAGCTTGAAGCAATTATGTTGACGCTATAATTGTATTTCTCTTCTCCCGCACAATCTGTTGCCAACTGAAGCATTTCATGGTTTGGGATCATGTTCAAGTTTAATGATATAGCTGCTGATGTAATTTGAACTTGATGCTTCCAAGTTGACTTTTTGCTCCTTGAGCGAGCTCTCTCCTAAAGAAGCTTAGGCCGGGGAGGGAGTGTAGACATGGCGGATATATGGGCAAAACGCTATAGTAGTGTTGCCGTGGAATTGTGGACGAGGGTAAACAAATTCTGAGAAACAATGTTGTTTGTTCCAACGTGGGTATTTTGTCTATGATAAGGAAGGATGAGATGATTAATTTAATGATGATGGAGGAGAGAACTTTGATCTTGTTATGGGTATTGGAAAGGTGGCTTCGTGGAACCCAAATACATGAAGAGAGTAAGAGATACTTTATGGCTAATTTGTCAGAATTTTTATCAAGGGAGCAGACGCTGAGCACATGTAAAGCAATGAGGGAGAGATGGAGTGAAAGATGAGAAAATATTTGACGAGAGAGAAAATTTTTGATTGGTATAATCGCGATTCGCGAATCAAAATTTTTGAGTGAGAAAATGGGAGTAATGAGAGAAAGAATCGTACGATACTTATTATTTATTGTATAAGTTTCCTCCAACATATCTACTAACCAACTTGCTCGGATATACGCATGTGAAGCTTTAGGAACATGTGTCTGATTAAGAGGATATGTGCCATTTTCTTTTCCCAAGATATTGGGAGTGATGCCAAGCTATAACCTCACCACCTGCAATACTTAACTATGCGTCTGAGTAAATAAGCAAGCACGGACAGAGTAACGTGAGGATTATTTTACTATTGTCTTCTGGTTGGCAACTTAACTTACCTGTTGTCTGCAGACTTGGGAACAGGACAGCACACACCTGCGCTGTATCTGATGCAGACGGTACTGAGAAGACCAAGTACCAAGTTTGCAAAAGCTTGCAAATAAATGTAACTCATGTGCGGTGAGTTGTGCAAATTTTGTTCTCATTTCTCCCCCTCACATGATAATTTGCAAAGTAGAAAATATGTAGCGCGATTATAGAAAAACAAAAGTTTTACACTACTTGTTTGATTATTAACGAGCATAAATGCATAGTGTTGGATTACAAAAATGAGAGGGTGAAACTCATTGTTATGGATTGGACGTTTGGTGTGCTTTGTTTTTATTATCAAAACTTGAGAGGGAAGCCAGTTTAAAGAAATATGAGTGCAAGGATGATATATATATATATGTCTGTATTTTTTCACTTCCTCTCTTAATTATTCTATCGAATCCCTATTCTGTCTTTGCTGAAGGTTTGCAAATTTTTCATCCACAAACGCAAAGGCTTTTGAGTGTTTTATGAGTGTCGAAGTGTTGGGAATTAACTTAAAGGCGGAAGACGTGACATTGGCTTGAATTGTATGCATTATCTTATATAAGTCAACTGACGTTTTGTATGGGCAGGAATGAGTGCAATGTAAGGATACTGTGTAAGGGCTCTGTTATCATGATGATGGATGTCAACCATCTCGTTTTAGATTTGACATGGGGTTTCATGCTCCAGAACGGGGAAATTGCACTCAGTTCAAGCATGTTGGAGGACTGATTGCAAACAAAAATATTAATGTTGACATTTGATTCATAATTGCATCATCTATATTAGAACTTATATAAACAGTAGAGTTATCATTTTTTATTGTTTTGCCACATTCAGCTAGGGATCATCATCATCCATCCACAACAGGCTAAGGAAAGTCAAGTGTGAAGAGGAGAATTAATCACTTATCATTGAATCAACGACCTAAATATGAATTACGTCCAATGTGCTAAGGGCTTTTGCATACGCTCCTCTCTGCGTGTTCTGTGGTTCCGGGATGATGGCATATAAATGTTATGCTTTGCTGGCACAAGGAACAAACTGTCTAATCTTCATCAGGCATAAATAGCGCTGAGCTCATGTAATTCACGCATACAGGGCGGTACACATGGATTTTTGCAAATTGTAATCTATACTTTAGACTTGACTTTGAGTTAAATCCGATAGGCAGAACACCGGGCTGAGAGAGTAGACAGACAGTATACAGTATGGCAATTTATTTATGTAAAGCGGAAGAGGGAATAATAATTTTATACAGGGAAATGATTGCGGATATATTAGCATGAACTCTACAGAGAATCGAATGTGTCTGTCTGTGCTTTGTTTCTCTGAGTTCCTGGTTGATGCGTGACTTATTCCTTGGAGAATCGAGTTGGAGAGAGAAATACAAGTATTGACATGCTTACGCGGATAATGAGGTGGTGAAGGTAAATTATGATTTTCCACATTCAACTTTTCTCCTACTGCAGTCTCCTCTACCATAATCCCATGTAGTATAGCGTTAGGTTTTGAAAATATTCCCGCTAACTCTTCCCTTGTATCCGTGTTGATTCTTATTATTGTAAAATTTGTGGAGTGAATTATGCTAGCGGCCGTTTACGGGATTCAATGTGATTTCCTCCATGTTTCTAGCTTCCAGAGCTCTGGGATGGATGAATGATGGGTTTTAAAAATCTAGGTTGAAGAAGGAGAGGGCAAGAGCGTGGAAAAATAGTGATAAAGGATTGAGGAAAGGCTTAAAGAGCGCTCGCTTGTTGATATTATGATTATAAAAGCACTGACGATTGTGAGCTATAGCTGCATGAGGACAAATCACATAACCTTTGTAGATAGAAGCGTGCGAGAAATAATGGAAGGTCTAGTTTCGCGGGATCTGGGATCAAAGTACGATCCTGGCTAACATCAGGATCATATCTGCCTGGGCCTGGGCTTTTGTTCCGCGTGTATAGTATTGAATTACAGGTGAGGGCGAGAAAGAGGTAGAAAAGCTGAGTATCATAGAAAACAGGAGTATTTCCAATTACGGTTAAGCCGTGCTGATTTCAAATTATTATTATTGCAATCTCGTTTGCTAAACGTAGCATGCTACTCCAGTTTACTCTGAATGTTCACTCGGCCCAAGATCCCTACAATTTAGCAACAACCAAACCGCAATAGAACGGGAGTTGGAGGAGGGGTCAAATTATTATTATTAATGTTGCGAATCCAATGAGCAACTAAACTTCGCACGTTGCTGCGATTTAACTTCTATAAGTTGATGGCAGTTCTACCGTCTTTGACTGTGCTTGTTTTAAAAATATTATATATTT
The DNA here is from genome assembly GCA_906901655.1 of Sminthurides aquaticus. Lineage (NCBI taxonomy): Eukaryota > Metazoa > Arthropoda > Collembola > Symphypleona > Sminthurididae > Sminthurides > Sminthurides aquaticus. The sequence continues at coordinate 6,179,049 of CAJQTT010000001.1, forward strand.
TCAGTATCTGGCGCGAAGGATCGTCGCCCGATTCAACGCTGTTAATAATCTGATTGATTTGCGAATTTTATAATACGAATACATGTGTACAACACTTGGATATACAAGTGTTGTACACATATACAAGTACATATATGACAAACTATGGAAAATACAAGGCTTGATGAATATATGCATGCTGAGCAAATTTGGCTTAATTAAAGGTAAAATTCTCTGTTTTTTTAAGAAACAAATAGAAAAATATATGTCTAAAAACTATCCTCATAATTATTGCATTCAAGGTTGTCTCACGTGGAGAGGATAATGAAAAATTACGCTTGAGCAACTGAGCTGCGAGTGTGATGAAGGAAAGCTTGATAAAGCGTTTAGATTCCACGTTGCTCTTACCTCAGGCTTATCGTCACTGGAATCTGGGAGCTTATAATCATTTATTCTTGCTCTCCTTTCATGCTTGAAGGAATCTGCGCTTCATCATCCTTTGGGCTTTTATCGTTTTAAACAAGTCTTTGGGATTCATAACAGAGTACATTACCTGCTTTGTTAGGAGCGTAGGGCTGCTGTTAAGTATTTGAAAATGAAACGCTGAATAAGATGAACCCTTGTATGGTAAATGGTATGGCGTTTCCATGGTGGCTGAAAGCGGTGGAAAAAATGATGCAAAAAATCTTTCAGACGCTTGCTCAGCTCATTGAGGAGGAAAATTGTAAAATATTGTGAGTCCAGGAGCTCTGCTATATGTAAGTGCTTTTGAGTGAAATGAATATGGTAAGTTTGCATGTACTTTTTTTCCATGAGGTCTTCAAGTATATGTTAAGTTTCGAAAAGGTTATGTGCATGATTAATGGTCCTCGCACGGCTCTATCCTGGAGACAACAAAGGAATAGTTGATTAAATGTGCCGAGCGACGGGCATTAAAACTATGCTCTGTGTTGCTAGCGAGTCCTTTAATGTCCAATATGTTGATAGAGATAGGGAGTGAAAGGAGAAGAGAAGAAGATGTTAGACCTGTGGGGATTTTTACCCTACACATTGGCAAAAAAACATAATTACGCGTATCTAATATAATCTAGCGCTGGAACGTAATTATGGTTGGAACTGGGCTATCTCTTGAATTTGTTGGCGTCGGTAACATTGTTTTTGCAAACTCAGCTCTCTCTCTCTATCCTCATTTTACCGAAACTGATGTCTGAAGACTGAACTAATATATATAATGCTTGCATATATATACGATCTGAACCCAACCCTGATTCTCAAATCTCATTCATTAAGTATTACACACACACAAAAATTCTGCGCAAGAAACGAGGGCGGTAATATTATAGGAAAGATTAGGTTTTTGCAAAGCTCCTGAATGGGCTGGCGATCCAATGTGTATAAAGAAGCGAAACAAGTCCATGGAATTGAATGAGACGGAGAAAGAGAAGGATGAAAAGAAATTTTCGCGACAGATGCGAATGAGATAAAATAGAAGAAAGATGCGCAATATTCATTTGTCTGTATATATTTAGAGATGGGTGGATGGTGGTAGGTAGTGAGTGCGATATGTGTGAATGGAATTTTGTGACGAGGAATAACCATCCGCCCGCCGTCACTCTGTCTGTCTCTATCGGCTCTTCTTGTGGTTACGTTCTAGGAACATTCGAGAGTTCAAAAATAGAGTTGACGGACGAGAAAAAGAGTTACATAAGCGCCGCAATGTGCTACTAAAGCTTATAACTTATACAAGCCATTAGCCCCGAGGAAGGATTCAGGATGATCACGACCTCCTCGAAACTTGATGCAAGTGTCATCAGAAGGGTGTTAAGATGACTTCAGACCATGTCCTTTCAAGGATTATGAGTCTTAATTCCAAACTCGGATGCAAAAACTTATAACTGAGAGTTCAGGATAAGTTTAAACACATAGTATTCTTGATTTTAATTCTGTAGGCTTGTTTACATTGAGCAGGCAAGAGCTTACAGGGATTTAAATCAAGAGACAAGAGAGACGGAACTGGCTCTCATCGTAACTCATTCAACTAGGACGACACTTGAATGCTCTCTATGACAAGTCTTGAGTCAAGACTTGTGATTCCAAAAGTTCAAGATTCTACTTCAACTTGATGATATCATTTCGATCCGCTTCTTACACAGTAGTGTTGATTTACTTGCTATTTTTCTTTGTCAATTGGGTAAATATTAGCAATGATTTAACTACCTTAGAGGAGCTTGCAAAGCGGTGCCGGTGGAGCTAACTTGATTTCAGAAAGCTTGCGAGGAGAAAGAGAGCCACAGATGATTAAAATAAATACAGGGATTGAGGTGGCCGTGTGCGGTAAAATTTATATGAGGTGGGCGATGCCAAGAAACTGTTAAATTATAGAGACGCATCTGCTTTAAAGGCTCAAATTTTGTGTATCCGCTTAGATCTCTGCACGTAGCTCGGCGTAAACTAATAATAATAATAAAAACGTCTGTGTATGCGCATTCAGGATGTGCTTTAGTGTTTGTAAGACAAGGATTATGTAAAAAGCGCTCCTACTGTAGGTGGTACATGGCATGGTTGTTGTGGAAGGCAGGTTTATAAAACAAGGCTTGGCTTCCTTGATACACTCCAAGAATATATATAATATATGCTAGAACTTCTAGAAGCAGATCGAGCTTAAGTGCAACAAAAGTGAACACCAACAGCAGGCTAATAGGCCCTAGCACAAGGGAGAATCTGTTTGGTGATGCTCAAATGGTTGGATTAAAATTGGCGAACACATATTGCGAATAAAAAATTTATCGTTAGCTTCCAGCTTTAAAAGAAGAGCTCTTTGCTCCTCTCTTTCTTTAGTTTACAGAGCTAGAATTTAAGCCCGTGGATTACGTTACTCTTCTGAAGACTGTAGACAGTCAGAGGAGTGGAATTAATCTTTCTGATGTTTCTGAAGTATATTGAAATGAAGTTTGCTAATAGGCTCAATACTGTGAAACTTATGGTAGGCTGTAGTGAGGAAAATACAGTTGTGTATTCTGTGTACCACATAGCCTTGTTTGATATTTAATATATAATGATTGACTAAATAAGAAGGAACACTTGTGAGGTTTTCTCATTTCCCTGTCTGTCTCCTTCGACTTGTACAGCCCCAGACCACCTTCCATAATATTTCACGGGGTCATGTCATGATGCGCTCATGGAAGAGGAAACAAGATTTTCAAGACTATTAAGAGTGACTGCGCTGCGACGTAGAATGAAACTGCATCCTAGTTTATTTAGCTTCCATTCACACTTGGGCTATTTAAACACAAGCCTTTTGTTTGTTTACAACCAAGTGAAGGGTTTAGTACTACTGTACATACCAGGATTGATTTATGTCATCAATGCGCACCGACCCCGAGACAATTGCGCTAAATTATCAGCGGCTCTTAAAGAAGTGATTTTTGAATTAGAATTCATCCTCCTCATTCATATGCTCTACCACGGCTCAAATTATGCTGTACATTCAATTCGATTCAACTTATTCTCTGGCAGTTCTCGCTCTCGTTTTGATATTAAGTAACACAGCTTCTTTAGCGAAATTTGTGTCCCAAAGGACAATAAACGTCCTCGGAACACATAAGTTCCACGGGGAGATGAGTGGAGGAGGATAGATTGCAAGAATGAATACTGGCAATTAGCCACAGCAACTGTTGTTATCTTGGGCTCCTGGAATCATGAAACGACCACAACTTGCTTGCTATTCCACCTTAAAACTTTTTCCCTCGCATGTTTCCACTCCACTGTCAGACATTGCTTCGTACAACTCATATTGTGGGACTATCCGTCCTGCTTCACTGGGTGAAATCCAAGACATGCAGACAGATAGAATGATTATAAACAGGACGGGGACAAGGTTCAAATGATGGGGAAGATATGATATTGCTTCTATGCATCCCATAATCCGGATTGCGGTTGATTTTCACACATGTTCTTCTTTCTGTCTTTTTCACTTTCTTTTTGCACGCACCGGGAGTGTGTGAAGAAAGATTATGGAGCTCCCTCCTTGGAAAGTGTGAATTTAAAAAAGGTGGGGCAGTAGGTCACCGCCGCGGCGTAAATATATTCATCAGTTGAAAGCATGATATTTTTCGAAGTAGAAATCAATCCAGACTTACATGATGTACAAGTCTCTTTTGCTTACATAAGCTTAAAGTATACAACTGCCCCTCTTCAACGCCCCTTTTTCCCCTGATTCTACCCGAGTAATCAGATATGTCGTAACATTAATAGAACAATAATTTAAAGGCAGCTATCAATACTAGTTTATTTAACACGCTTCTTATTATGTGGCTTTGATAATCCTAAGTGAATACATAAACTGATTTTTATGACTTTGACTTAATTAATTTTGCAGACGCTATTGTATCTAATATTTACATTAATATTCAACCACAAACGCTAGCTCTGTCTGCAACTACGGATTAAATTACACTTGTGATGTGGCTGATATGAGCTAACCATATTACAGAGAAATTTATACAGAACTTGTGTCTTATTTGCTAGTGTTAGCATGTAATATGTATATGTTATAGAATTTTTCGTATGTATACAATTTTCATTTTGTTTGCTCATTTGCATTCATAGTTTTAGCTTCATTAGTATGCCTTGTAATTTAGATGAGTATTTATAAAGAAGTGGAATATTGGTGGAATATCAAAACTTATTTAAGGTAATAAATCATGAATATGGATAGAATATTAGAGGGCGGTAGGAAAAATATTAGGTTTACAAAATGGAAAGGAGGAAGGCGATGCATAAAGTTGGCTATTGCAACAAATAAAGCGGGATAGAGTCCAACAGAATAATAGACGTAACTGCGGTTTATGTAATCCGTGGCGAGTTTTTTCTTGCGTCATCAAACCTAAATGGGGTGATACAATAGGCTATAGGTTGTGCAAAAAGGAGACAAGCCATGGATGGAATGACAAGCTTTCATTACGCTCTTGATAGAGGCGCATACTCCCAGTTCCAGGACTTTTTGAAGCCTAGAATGGAGAGGAGGGATTCGCGAAAATATATGTGCGCTCCATTCTCCAGCGCTTTCAAGCTACGCAGCGAGGCTGGGTTCCTAGTAACTGGAATAATGGAGAGAGATGTAGCTTGGGATGTGTGCCAGTGAGAAACACTAGAAAAAGAGAATAAGATAAGGCATAAGGGGAGGAATTGCATTGTCCCTGGATAAGTTTTTACAAATCCTGTAGCTTGTGATGGCGTGATGCATTGTGTAGAGAAATGAAGCTACGCAGTCTATGAGATGAAACGCATATAATATAACATCCTGTGTCGTCAATACAAAGGAGTGTAATTATCTCACCTGACGATGACAAATAAAACTAGGATTTAAGAGCCCTATATAATAATTTTTTACAAAGTTGAAAACATAAATATAGCCACGCAGAAGATCCTTCCAGCATACGCTGCAAACTGATGTGTCCTCATGAGATGAGAGGCAATATGAGACAAATGGGATTACACGTGTACATTTTGCAGCAGTGTACACTACAGACTACAGGCAGGCTGAGAAGCCAGCGCTGTGCTCTATATGACAGAGAGATTTGAAATTGACGACAACAGTAACATAACTTTAAGCACTAACAAGATTAGCTTTTTCATGCGAATGTAATGTGTGCATATGGGAAAGTGCAAATAATTATTACAATGCACGTGTTATGGCCTTGGGTCTATTGGTTATTTTTTAAATAATGTCATATATATAATAGTGGATTCGAAGCGCATATATTTTTTTAACTGAAGAAAAACGTTTTTTATGAAACGCTGATTTTTTAATTCCAAGTTCTATCTATGTATACAGGCTCGTCTTAAGAAAGTTTATCCAAGGAGGAGTATTCATGACGACCACAAAGAATGAAAAGAGGCTACAGGACAGGAGCAAAGTAAGCTTGTGAATTTCTTGTTGAGTTCATCTTCTTAGGCGAAAAATTTAGACATGGGAAAATGCGAAAACTGTTTTTTGTTGCTCTTCTTGGTCCGTGTCGGAATGACGTTAAGGCTACAAGGTTACTCGATGGCTGAATCAGCTAAAAGCCTAATGCAAAGTATTTATCATATGTTTACAAGCCCAAAGGGATAAGTCCAAGTTGGTTTATTATTTATCCTTCCAGCAGCGTTCCTGTAGCTACTCAAGCATAAGCGTTATGCCACGCGCTTTGCTTTCCGTCACAGCCCACAGCTACAGGGAGAATGTTTTGGAAGCGTCATTTCCATTTGGTTATATCCTGTCTGTCTTTGGCGTTGCCGTAGTTGGAGCTGTATAAAGTTTGATCACGTGAAGCTCTTGAATTTATTTAGTTTGGCTCTCCCCTTGCTTGCTTGACCTAGGTTTTGGCATGGAGGAAGGATGAGGGAGAAGCTTCTATTCATGTGCTAAAGGATGACCTACTCGAGTATTTAATACACAGTTTCTCCCTACATTAAGAGATTACGTGACACACATTCGGAATCCAATGTTCATCATCATATTACAGCATTTGGCATTCTCATATTGCCATTGCCTCCTCCACAAATTCAAAGAGCATGTGTACCTCTGAGGAATGTGCGAAATTATAAGCAGCATGCAGCATTAATGTATCCAGGCTTTTTTGCACAAGTTTCATTTTGCTATGTAGCGTCGTAAAATTTAATGCTTTTGCTAGAGCACAAACGAGGCTTAATCCTATCTCTTCTAACGATTCCAGCGACGACTGAAGACGTGGATAGAAGGAGGATGCGTGAAAATCAAAGAGCAGAACATGGAAGGTAATTAAATGCGTGCGAAGAGTCTCAAACCTAACACCTTGTCTTGGCGTTACTTTAGCTTCACAACTTTGGCTTCACCTCTTCAGAGGACACTATATAGGTTTGGTTTGGTTGCCTTTAAAAATTCTAGAACCTCTTCTTGCATTAGATATGGTGTAATTAAAAGCGTCTTTCTAATTGAGAGAGTGCTAATTTCTAAATACCTATGAGTTTCTCCTCTTAGACTTGGCTGCTTCTAGAGAAGAGACAAGGTGATGGGTTGATAAAAATTGGACTGGATGAGGACATTCAAAGCTTATATAAGTTAGGGGAGTAAGTGCGCTAGTTTTTATTTGAAAACTTTTCATCTTCCATTCGTCCAACTCATTGCCTAGGCTAGCGTTGCATGGTGGATGTCGTGTAAAAATTCTAGTTTCTACAAAGATTTTAAAAACTGGAAGATGGAGAAGCGTATCACCTTGTTCGTTGTCGCTAGGAGGGGCTTGCTCGCATGACGAAACTCAGAGATTTTTTGCACCATTTGCGAAACGATAGACTTGGAGGCACTGCATGGACAGCATGGAATGATTTGCTGGAAATTGGTACTATATAATGGAAGTGATTTAAACCCCCAGGAGGCGATGAGTGCTAAAATAAAGATTTGTGGATTAAATATGAGAATAGAAAGTGGAGAGCGGGTGGAGGTGGAGGAAAAACTAGGGCCTGGACTGTTGAAACTTGAACAATGGATTGGCGCAAAAATGCCTGCCTCAAGGTCTCTCCATTCAGCGAATCTGGGATGAGAGATATCGTCCTGGAGATTTGCACGTGGTGAACCCATGTTGTGGAAGACACTCTCTCCACTTTGCGAATCTTACTGTAGCTCAACCCATGATCGTTTCATGACCGCTTGGGGTGATTTCTTCCAAAAGTGTGCATGAGATACAGAACGTTAGGAAGATGGAGAGACAGAGAAGAATCGAGAGGGAGAGTGTTAGGAGCGTGAGGACTGTGGACAAGATACTTATGAAGAATCTAAAGAGTAAGGACTGCCTCCCACTGTTGAAGGTGAAGATCGTAGCATGGTCAGTCGGCCCGTTCAGTTTGGAAAGGTATGACTGGTAAGGAGAAATCCTAGGCAATTAGGAAACTAGGCAAGTTTTAACTAAAATGCGGAAGGCTCCAAGATCAAATGGATGAAGATCAAGAAAGAGAAATACGTTATCCTTCGGAATGACAATACTTATGATGTATGAGATGATCCGAGGGTTAACAACAGGTTGCATTTAATTTTTTAAATAATTCTTTATTTCAAACTGTAAGTATTAGATGAGGACGAATTGTTATAACTTATGCTTGCACTCCCGATTTGCATTTCTATAGCGATTTTTCTAATCTATATATATATATATATATGCGTACAAGAATGAGTGGGTAGGTAGTAATGAATACAAAATTTAAGATTATGGTGCGAATTTTCTCTTATGGTTGTGGACACGAGCTGGGAACATGGGAGACGTGGTGACTGGTGAGTGTATTATCTGCATCCTACCAGCGTTCCAATAAATTAACATATCAGTTTTACGACTACAGGTATATATATCAACAATCCTTGAACCTGATGAATGAAGAATGAAGAGCTAGCAATGTTTTTAAACGCAAAATCTATCGCATATTCTTAGAGAGAGGTACTGCGAAGGTAGGAGCAAGTTTATCGAGATTTTCCCTTGTTGAATCTGCATACAACTCCATTGCGAAGCCATTCAAAAGAGGACAGGAAAAAAGATAATGAAAATGAAGGGTGTAGTTTGCAGATTTTGTATTTAAGGAATTCCTGAAGGAAACTTTTCTCAGAGGACTCTTTCTCAGGTTCAGGGTTAGTTAGTTGTAGTTCACTAATGCGACGTACTTTATTCCGGTCACAAGGTTGAATATTAACATGAGTTGCGACAGCCTTGGAGCATATAAAACATTTCTGAATTTTCTATCCTCAATTAAAGTATATTATTTTTCCTGAACTGTCGTGTGAACTAGTGCAAGCTTTCTTGATAAAAAAAATTGATGAATTTGCAACATCCATGAGGAAAAGATGCAGTCTTGAAAAGCTTCGAATCCTGGTTTTTTTCGTATTTTGTTTACATGATTCATTAATCACATGAAAACAAATATTTCCGGAGGAACTTCTTCCAAAGACCAATGGGAAACAAAAATTACAAGAATGGAACAATTTTACAAAGCGGAGTGAAACAAGCAACAAGCTCAAAATATACAATGCTAGTCCATTTTATTCTCGTTGCTTAGCAGGGCAGTTGAAGGTGAAAATAGAAAAGACGAATTCTAGAAGGCATACTTCTGATGCCCGGAATAGCTACGGTATAAATGAGAAGACGTTTCAGAAGAAGATGTATAACCAGGACCTTGGCGATAGAAGCGAGGGCAAATAGAAGCATGTGGAGGGATAAATGTTTTTCTGAAAATCCCCGGAATGACGTCTATGTTTTTGAACTTGCATACGGGTGAATAAATTTGAAGGATGATGATGAGGGTTGCTAGGTGGGAAGGCGGGAGGATGAAAAGATTGCAGCTGTATTTACGAAGCAGGTTAGATGTAAAAGCATTCATGCTCTTCAAAGAAACTTAAAGAATCTGTTGCTCTATGCTTATGGTTTCACTTGACATTTCGTACTAAGAATAGCTCTGCGGAAATGGGCCAGAAATAGGAGGATGCATATGGTGGTGTTGTGTAGTTAGGTTTGGAGGAAAGAACCCTGTTCCTGTGCGGCTTCTCTATTAACTTTCTCCTTGAAGTCATATTATGAAAAAGTGAAATTAAAATAGCTTGGAAACAGTAATTTGTTCCAGAGGTTATAGGATTTCAGCTGTTTCTTTGGCTCTGTTGGATACTAGCGACTGGTTCGGGATGGGATGCGGGATAATACTGTGAAAAAAGTAACTTGAGAGAGACGATATTGTGAAGATGATGCAAGATTTTTTGCGACTTTCAGAAGATTGGAAACATGTGAACTGTGAACGAAGAGATTTTCGGAGATGATGCACCAGATAATTAACAGAGTTCAGAAATAAGATTTAGCGGAGGAATGATGAGGAGATGGCAATATGAGGAGAAGATTGCAAGAAATGGAGAAACTAATTAAATGCAAATGCTTAATTGTGGTTGATTGGAGGTAAAGTTTGATTGATGGATGAATTAAGTTTTTTGATACGCAGTGCGGGCATTTATGTATCAAAAGATATTTTTCCCTAGCTGATTTTCACAGCGACACCGCGATCATCGACGACAATATAACAAAATAACAACAGGTGACAAACACAACAACAAATGATAACAATTTGATAATAAATAAATAAAGTCGCTTGAGATTGGCCATCTGGTTAATATAGTTTGGGTGGATTCTTCATGTCGGGGCGGGCTCCTCCATGTGGATTTGAGTATTGTTACTTGGCTGGTTACTTTCTGACTTACTTAGAAGTACGCATTTGGCTACAAAGAAGGGGAGAGTGAGTAGGTTAGTAATGATGTGTAAAAAAGAGTCTCTTTTTTACAATCTCATTTATATTCTATGCTTCATTTACCGTCTCCTGGTTCAATGTTGTGAGGGGATAATAGAAGAGGACGTCATTAGTTCCGCTACGGCTAACCTGCAAGAAAGTTAAAATAGAGAAGGTAAGTAAGGATATGAATGCTGCAACTTAAATTTAAAACTAATCTGAATTTGCATAATTGGGTTTTAGCAAGCAGCTGCATTATCAATTAGCTCTGTTGTTTTTAAAAATAGTGTTAAGTTTGGAGCATTTTAAACAAAAATTTTACTTTCTCTGAACGGGCAGCCTCTTCTTCTTCCTCCTCCTCTTCTTCCTCATCTTCCTCGTCGGAACCGTCATCATCATCGTCGTCGTCCTTGCTTTCCTTCTTGCTTGGAGCATCCTTGGGGGCAGTTACTGGCTTGTTCTCGGACGCTTCAGCGATTTGGGCAGAGGGAATATCATCAACAATGACTGGAACGACTGGAAAATGATGGTTCCTTGTTATTGCATGATAGTGCCGACCTCTAGCGTCCAACTCGTGTAACTAACAGTGTCTCCTATAGAGCCAAGGAGTTGGGGCTCCTGTTGCGCGTTGTATGCAGAGCCTTTACGAAGACTGATATGCTATCTGCAGCTCTTACCCTAGCATTGCTCTTTGCCTCAAACGTTTTGTATGAGGAGAAGCTTAGTTTTTCGTGTGTGCATGTATATGTATGTTATGAAATGAGGTGTTGCGTACCGGGTCCTTCTGGGCCGTTGGGACCGTTGCCATCTTCTTCCTGAACGACAGCGACGCCAAGGGGTTGGGTTGGATCGTTGGGCCCTTGTGGAGGGGCTGGGCCTTCCTCAATGTTTCCGCGTTCACTGGATCCACCCTCAGCAACCAAACCTTGTGGACCTATAGTGAAAGAAGAAGTAAAACAAATGAGAAAGTTATAGTCTACTTGCTGCTTACACGATTTATCTTAGATTGTTAACAGGATTTATAATTTATTGATCAATAAATAATAATCCAATAAATAATTCCCGGGTTGGATTCATAATTATGACTAAATCTTTCTAAACCTCATCCGCACTCTCACTCTGGGTTAAAGGAATAGGTCTAGCGGGATTTCCACAAACTAAAAGATGTAATTTAACCGAATCGGGAAGTTCGGTTAGTTTTGGAAACTATTATCAAGGAGTGTGTGAGGATGTACATTGTCAAATCATTTGTAATTTGAATCTAAGTAAAACCAAGTAATCTTGTATACACGATTCTTTCCTCAGGCTTTCTTCAAACAAACTTCTACTAATCATCTTCGATCATATCTGAGAATTTTGCAAAGAGGGGGTCGTTCCCGTATTCTTCAATCTGGGGATCCGGGACATAGAAATCGTCCATTGCAAAAATCTCGTCATAGCGGCCTCCCATCGCATCAGCAGCGTCTCTATCGGGAGCCATGAGCTGCTCAAAACGTTCCCGGCTCATGATTTTATCCACCACGTTAATGCCACCATTTCTCTTCTTTTGTGAGCTTTTAGATTTTTGGCTGGGGCTGGGAGGGGCTTGTGCCTCTTGGCTTTGTCCCTCGGGGACATCTTCCTCCTCTTCTTCCTCGTCATCTTCGCCACTTTCTTCGCTCTCATCCTTCTTCTTGGCATCATCCTCTACAACGACGTCGTCTTCCTCCTGGAAGAAAAGCTCTTCACGGTTTCCAACAAGGTCGAGAAAAACGTCGGCAATTTCGTGGAAAACCGAGTGATTTCCTTTTTTATCTTTCTGAGGTGTGGAAGGGAATACGGAAGAATCATCCTCTACGATTTTCACTGAACCATCCTCGTACTCCACAAAGACTTTCTTTTGACCGTTGATATCGATGAGTCCAGCCTTCTTCCGCTTTGGCTTTCCCGCAGAAGGTTTCTTGAGCTTGTACTTTTCAAGCGCGCCGGACGCTTTGGTAAAAGCGGGCCTAATGAGCTTCTCGATGAGACCGTCGTTGAGTGTTGGAATATCCTGTTCACCTACTTTTTCTTGACCCACATCCTCAAGGATGGGTGGGGAGGTCCGGACGGGGCCAAATACATGGGTCGAATCCATGGGGATTGGCTCGAGTGGTGGAGGCTTGGTTACTGTCGAAGGAGGCTTCTTTTTCCCTTTCTCACCTGCTGCATTTCATTAGTATTTTTTTCCTTTAAACTTGTCTGCTGATTTTGTGGATTCGAGTGACTTTGTAGAGTCTCTCTACATTGACACTCATCTAAACAAATTTCACTCGGTCAAGCAGGAGGAGAAACAAGTGCTCGCTTAGCTTTGACTCTCATAAATCCTTCCTGTACCTCACTTCTCTCTGTATAAACGCTTCAAGAAACATGAAAGGCCACACTTTACAGCTTCAGCTTGTCGGGCTTGATGCCCTACATTTGACATTCTCCATTTAAACTAATCAACATTTAACTCCATTTAACTCCAAGGGTAAATCTGACTGCGTCTGCTACAGTTTCAAGGGTCCGGGATTATTACCGTAGTTCACAATATCTTTCACCGTTCACTCTGCTAGCTTTCACCCGTGCTTTCTCCGAGGAGCTGATGTCAAAATGTGTTAGTACACAAACGCAATCCAATATGCAGAGGACTGAATATTATTAATTTGACTCACCGTTTTGCTCTGGGTCATCATCTTCCTCCTCTTCTTCTTCGTCGCTCTCGTCCTTGTCGTTATCATCGGCAGCTTCTTCAGAGTCCTTCTCGTCAGAGGATTTCTCGTCGGAAGTGCTGTCTTGACGACCGCCTGGGATTCCCAAGTCTTCGGCTTCATCGTCTTCAAGATTACCTTCGGCCAAGACAGGAACTGGTTTGCTTTCTTCAGCAACAACCTTGTTCTTGTTCTTACCGGGCTTTACGTTTTTCCTGGCTCCGGCAGCCTCTTCTTCGTCCTCCTCCTCCTCTTCCTCGTCGTCATCATCCTCCTCTTCGTTGTCACCATCGTCTTCCGCATCATCATCGTCATCCTCATCAACTTGACGTCCGTCACCTGAACACAAAATAATTTCAATGCAGTGCACCCTTTTATTGTTGATTAATTATAAACGTACTATTAACGAATGGGAAGTAATAAACCAGTACGTTTTGATGGGATCTCGGTGACTTCTTCCTTATCTTCGGGAACAACTGTTACTCCAGCAACATCGTCGTCAGATTCAGGTACGGTCGTCGTTTGTTCAACAATTTCTACACTGGATACAACAGGTTCTGCTTCCTTAACTTCCTTCTCCACTGCTGGGGCTGCGTAGGTGACAGCCACAACGAGGGAAAAGAAGAGAAAGATTGCCGACAAACGCATCTTCCTGCACACACACAAAAATTAAAGAGACAAGCGTTAGAAACCGCAAATAATCCAGACAATAAGACTAGTGACCGGCCAAGGCTTGTCTGAGATTTCACTACAGTCAGCCAGCTGCTTTTATTGTTGGAGAAAGAAGTAGATGATGCTTTAGCTTTGATTTTCGCTCTTCATCTAATCACACTGATCCTTTTCGAACTTGAGGAATGAGGAGGCGGATGTATGGAAGAGGTTGAGGGTGGATGATGGTAGCAGGGAATAGGGAACGGGTTGATAAAAAGAAACCGTCTTGTAAGGTCAGGGTAAAGGGTGCAATGGCGTATAAAACTTTCAATGAAAAAATGATTCAGGCTCAAGCCGGGGTGAATTAAGGGGAAGCATGTGTTGGGAAATGTAGCCCACTTCATTAAAGGAAAGGTAGAGAGAGAGGGGAGCTCGTATGTGGAACTACGGGGTAGAAAAACCGGTCGCTCCGGTTTATCGAAACTTCCTTTTACTGTACTCTTGTTGTGATTCACATACATACACACATTTCCCAGAGCAAATATTTGCATGCACACGAGCAGGAAGGTAGACTAAATGGTCAAGATTGGGTCATTCAACTTGAACTTGGATAGACGAGGATCTGATATGTAGAAGAAACGGTAAAAGATGCAAATACTTGGAGAGCATATTTTACTCTGCTTTTATACATGTTTTTACTTTGCTTGAATTTTTTGTAGAATTTAAACAGAGGTTGCATTTGCCGTTTTTCCTCAAATTTTAAAGTGGTTTCTAAAATTTGGAAAATGCCTTGCAAAAATTATAATCTATAAAATTTCAGTATTACTTGTTTGCCAAAAATACTCTTTTCTGTTTCAAAGTTGGATTGGTGAAAATATTGAGATTTCTTAGTTTTCACTCAAAAGTTAGTTCAAAACAGAATCGGGTTGGGATTTTTCCAGATTTTATGCAATTATAGGTAGGACATTGGGAATTTAATTTACCACCCACTAAAGGAATTGGTTTCGCAATTGCCCGGTTTGCCTAAGATGGACTAAGGTCCGTGCTACCAATTGTCTGGTAATAGGGGACGTCGCCGATTTTCTCTCTGTTACAGTCACCTTGAAACCGCACAATCTAAGTATTTCCCAAACGATTTGCGAAAAGTTGCTTGGAAGCAACTGAAGAGCACAAGAGTTTCAACTGCCGCTTAATAATTGAGCCCAGCACGTTGGAAAATTTCAAAATATAAAGCAGGGGAATTGAAATTTGTTGGGAAAATTGAAAACATTAGCCAAAGGGAAACTGATGAAGGAATTAAAATATTGAAAACATTTACCTTGATTAAGCTCCAATAGAATCACAGAATCAACCAAGAAGTTATCGTGATCAAATCCAAAGAGCAACTAAGTGGAAGGAGACTACGTACTAAGGTTTTTAAGATGTAGTTTATTGACTCTGCTTGATCAGGTTTTTGGCCTTTTACCCGGACACAGCCCCCTTGTGGGACCCCATGACACACTAAAGACTCCGCTAAACCAGTCCTAATACCTTCTCTTACTCAAATCTCAGACCCTTGGCCAACCCCCGATGAATCCTTGTCGGTGAATCTCATCTTCTTGGCCTTTCCGTCCCTCCAAGCGCAACATCATTACAAGGGAGCATGGAAAACTTGACTTCATTCAACAATACTTGCTTCCTTCAAGTCCAACTTTTCTCCCATGATCCACTAATCCCAGGGTTTGCTTTAATCTCGGAAAGGAATTGAATCAAAGGAAGCCAGAGGACACGGGGCGAATATGAGATTCCCTCTTCTAGCAGCAACCACCCTTGAAGGAGTCAAGACCAGCTCTTGGTCTCCTTTGACATACATTGCATATTTTTTTCTTCCCCCAAAAACTCCTTCCGAGATAAACAGGCACACTCGTGAAGATGGTTCTGGTTTTTTTCAAACTATGTATTAACCGGTTGCAAAACTCCCCAGATTTTACAATAAACTCAACAATTACATAACATACATTACATTCCTCGTTTCTTCCTTATAGTGTTGCTTGCTCATATTGTTATCCAAGCCATCCTTCTGCTCTATCAGTTGACCCATTTCTCGGTGCTTTTCTCAGCAAACATCATGACCAACCGCCGATTGAATCAGCTAATCTACCTCCCCCCAATCCTGCAACGACTACCTCAAGAGACGCGCTTCATAGTCATCAATTGGAGATGAATCTTCAAGAAAGTGTCTCGTAGCCCAGATTCCTAACTTCCAATTATCCGTTGCTACAAGACAGAAACAAGGTACAAGCTAGTTCCATTTTCTCTAAATTCAACATTCAACTTCAGGTTTTTAGGAACAGCTTTTCTTGTGGCAATCAGATCAAAAACAATATTCAACTTGTGTAGCGCCTCATTTTACTTACGAATACGAATCCGTGGCGATACCAGAAACTCTTGCGTTTTTAACATTGAGTAGAACCTTGAAAATAAAGACCTTATGATAACATGTAGCAGAATTTAGCAAGGATTTTTTCACGTATTCGGGTCCATTGAAAGTAATTTCCAAGACATTTTTGCAGATTCTATTTTTCTCGTCTAAAGTTGTATAAATCATAGTAAGTGTGTTACAGGAAAAGAGATTTTGTATGGCTCTGAAATATTGAATGGAGAAGAAACCGCGGCAATGGAGGAAGTATCGAAGGAATTAGAACACGCTTATTTGGCCAATAAGACTGAACAAATTCAGAGCTTTAGCTAGTGCCAACAAACAACGTTAAGTAACGGATGACATTGTAATGTTTAGCCCCATCCATACATAATGTTTTTCACTTCACACTCACAAAAACTTCATAAAATGGATGACGCTGCCATGATAACAGGTGTTTATCCTTGTTCACACACACTGCATAATTCTTTCATTCCTTTTTCACAGCGAAAATGAAACGTTGTTTCTGACCGCTTGCTATGAAATTTGTGTGAGGTATTCCGTATCTATGAAGTTTTGGGCATATGACGTGAAAAATAATGTACGCTTTTAACCTCTTGCGTACGGCTAAATATTCACGAATACTTCTAATGTGCCCTGGTTGTCAACGTAAAATCTATTTCACGCTTGTTCTATCCTCCTGGCCTGAGAAAAATTTCAGTGTTTTCACTCGTGGCCCAGCTCTTGGTAAATCACTTTTGGAAAATACAGCTCATTCCAACAGAGAATTAAATTAATTTCTTGCATTTTAAAGTACAGCAGAGCTTTCAAAATAAATCTTGGAAAACACTGGAAGCAAAGCAGTAGCACCAAGGTGAGTACTGCTAACAACTTGACCAAATCGCTTAGATTGCGAACAGAATTTTAGACCACGTTATCGCATCTTATTATTGGGGCATTGTTATTTTGTAGCGAGGTTTACTGTGGGATGAAAACATTAGTTACTGCGGCGCAATTTAAGCATGGAAAATCGCCTAAAGAGAAACGTTTCAGAATGTGCAAGAAAGTCGGGATTGCAAACATAACCGTAATTTTCCCAGACGAAATAACAGAGGCAATCAGAGAAGCTTTTCCAGGGAACATTTCAGCACCGCAGCGGATACAGCACGCACGAGTCATCTCTTTACAAGAAATGAAAAGTCTTCCGTGGCCAACAAGGAGCAAACTAAATTAAATATTTTATTGCTAGTTTGCCAGTGAAACATGGAGTTTAAAATTTATTGAATATTGAGCTAAATGTAAATTAACTTCATTCATATACTTCCCGCTCCTCGGTTTTCTTTAAATCTTACCGTTCCACAACGATTCCACCCTATGAAACAACTTCTGTCTCAAATTTCTTGAGCTTTTGAGTAAATCTAGGCAATAATTTTCTATTTTTTCTGACTGTTCCGAGTATGAACGTATTATGCTTCAGTAGTTTCTCCGCTAGAGTTGGACTTGTGAACCAGTTATCTCCAATAATTGTTCTCCCAACGCCCATGTAATATTCTGATAGCTTCAATATCACCGCTGCACCGTATCCATAAGTTTTGACCGTGTTCTGATCGACTGCAGTTTGCTTTCCGATGTAAGGAATAATTCCAAGCACGAATTTACTTTCACAATCGACAATCATAAAAAACTCTATGCCGAATCTTGACCTCTTGTTAGGTATGTATTGTAGAAAAGATAATTTTCCTTTAAACAGGAGTAGGGACTCATCTACACAAAGATACTGACCAGGTTCAATTGCATTGCGAAACTTCTCCAGGACCGTGGGCAAAAACGTTCCGAACTTGACACTACTTGAAGGGGAGTTATATCTTCGGTTAACGTGAGATTAAATTTAGGTGAGCAGTTGTAATGAGCTAAATTATACTGATGGTTGTTAGCCCCCGTTTTCCAACCGGTAGCTGAAATCTTGCCAGTATTGTCATCTGACTCAGAGCCGTTATCTTCTGATTCTGTCTCATCCTCTTGTACACACACACTGCCACAGTCAGAATCACTTTCAGATAAATCTGAAGACATTTTTTGCTGATGTAAACACCAAAATAAAAGCAAAATTCGTGCAGGCAATCAATCAAGTGAATCGTTCGCATTCGTATGCTAATAACATAGCTGAGAAATAGTTGAAAATCATCATTGGGCTGTAATCAAGAACGGCAACCTCAACAGGCACAAATAACAGATTCGAGATGTTTCCGTGTACTCTTACAGCCATGGCAACAGTAAACGATTTGCTGGCTGACACTTCAACCGCCTCATGATACGAAATTCAAATGTTGGCTGGCACTATCATGGTGCCTAAGAGGTTAATACACATTGATTATAATGCAAATCCTTGTTTGTTACAGATATGCGCATCGTTTTTCTATTTTGATACCGTTACTAACGATTCGTTTCTACCGAGTTGTGGTATTGTTATGAGGTGAAATTAAACAAACATCTAATTGAATTATGAATTTATGAGTATCATGCACATCGCATTTTGTGTGGAATACAAGAAGAAGCTCATCAACAACAAACAAATGTTTTCAAATTATTATCCAAAATTACATCATGCCAATTCCTACTACAAACCCCAAGGTAATTATTTTTTCGCAGGGTTTAATTACATGGAGACTAAGAAGGTTGGGTAAATGTTTACGAGTGAAACGAACGGGAGCTAATAAGGACTTTATTCGCCAGCTCAATCAGCACCATTTTCCCAATATGATCCGACTAACCGGGAGATGCAACAACATTCTGTATGAACTTGACATCATTTAATTCTAGGTTAGTCAAGGTAGTTTAATTTGCATAGCGCCTGGCTTTCCATTATCTTGTGAAAGGGCGTTTTCCTTCCACTACTACTAACTAGCAGTTGTTGAAGCACCAGCACCACGCTATTTCCCTTACCTTACCCCCTAAACCATGTTCTCATCTTAACCACTTTACCAGCCGTACACTTTATTATCCTCATTTCCTTGCACCCAGCTAGCCCTTTCTTTGCTTGTACTTATTCACCATCTATTTTTCTAGATGACGGGCCTGTTTATGACTCAATTTAACGTCTTTAAGAATTAATTTCTCATGATTTATCCGTAGTTGTTCTTCTTATTCACAACCAGGTCAGATTCCTTGAACGCTTAGCGCTTATCTGTAAAGGCATCAAAAATCAAATTATTGCTGAATTATTATTATTACGACCATTCCGGAGGACCGCAGTTGACTTTTTGAACACAGTCGCAAAAAATGGAGAGTTTGAAAACATGATCTTTGCTCATTATAGTGAGGTAGTATCGATTGAAGCTAATTTCTTGCGGGGTATACGGGAGTATACATACAGTTATACACTCGTGTATAACTCTGTTGTACAGGGAGTTGGAAAGTAAAATAAAAATCGATTGCTGATATGTCATCTCTTTTCCTTAATTTAAGTTAATTAACAACTAGCAGTAAACTTCTGGGTTGTGCATTAAGTGCATTGGTTTTGCAAACTTTTATGTACAGGCATATATGCCTTCAAATTAAATGGTGGTGCAATGTGTAGAGAATAAGTAGGGGAGGATGTCTCTAACGTTACACCATTACAAGGTTGACCTTGAATTTGATGAGGCTTTGAGACAGTGTGAGAAACTAGAAAATACGCATCTCGACGTGAATAAGGAGAGAGAAAACTACCAGACACATTTTCGTACAGCGATAATATTCATCAGTTTAGAATATACAAACAGCATTTCACACAACGTAAGCATAAGCAGTAGGCTGAGCAGAAGATTAAAGATTGTCAAAACGACCAGTCTAAAATCTAAGTAATTAATGTTGAAATCAGGAATTAAAACGGATGTACACAGCTTCCTGCGAGTTTCTCTCCGGTGAAGAAGAGTACAAGATGCGGAACGCATTCACAGGGATGGGAATTTTAATAATAGGAACCATTATAATACAACCATAGCTGCAATCGCATATCATGTGGAGTAAACTGTGTCATTGGAACAAATAAATGGAGTAGTGCGAGCGAGTAGGAAAGTGTAGGGTTAATCATTTTAGAGAAAATAAAGCTAGCCAATTGACCGACATAAATAAACAACTAGATAAGCAGGACTGGACTTGAACTGTGTAAGCAGTAATGTTACTTTCATGGCTTTGTTGGGGGAATGCGATTAGGGCACGTGTGGGGTAAAAATCCTGCGCATCTATTAGATCATACCTTCTGTCTAGTTACTCTTGATGACGAAGGGAAATGGCGTGACCCTGTCTCTACGCATTTAATTTTGGCTGGGTTTTATTGAAAATCTCTGCAGCTTCAAACGTAGACAGAACAGAGATTGGAACGCAACAAGGGGAATATAAACTACGTCACACTTGAAACCTGCACCTGATTATATGACCAAACTTTGCAGTTCGTTCAAGCGTAGGAATAAGTAAGATGAACTTTGGCCTGATTTAATTCTGGAATGAAACTGCTCTTGTTTGTTTGATTGCATGTTAAATTCTGCGAAAGGGTTTCTCTCTGTATTAAATTAAGATCTGTAGTTGTTAAGGAGTTTATGACATGCATTTTTAAAAGCTCTTATATCCTTGCATTTTTGGCTGGAATGGAAATTTAAAATTAAGTTCACAGTGTATAACTCAAAATATACCCTTGGCTTTTTATTGAGGAGGGGTTGCCCGCATCCGATGGCATTCCGGCTTAAAATCATTTCTCATTTCCCCATTCCAGTGACCATCTTTTACCTGCTTTCGTTGATTGCTCTTCAACGTAAAAAATCTTGCTTTAATAAGTTTACTCATTTTAGCTCCCACCTTGGTCGTAACTGGTTTCCCTTTGTTTCAGAAAGGAGATCAAGAGTCTCACTGGGCACTCTGCTGCAGTTTCATAAAATGTTGCCGTCGTTTAACAAAGATAGCATTGCTCGGCTACCCTTGAATTAGGAAGAAATAAGTGATGACAATCGCTAAGGATGGTGAGGAGGATTGAAGATATCATGAAGACGAGGAATGAAATAAGTGTAGGATAATAAGAATGTATACTAGATTTATACATAACAGCCTTTACACATTGGGCTGTTTTGTAGTGATCAATGATCATACTTAGGACATTGCAATTGTGCTATCAATTTGTTGTAAGCGCCATGGTCAAAGTCACGTTGTGCATTTGAAAATAGGAAGCGTGTGTAATACAAAAGATAATTAATATACACGACAAATACGAAGTTAGAGATATGTAAACGAAAAGAGATTTTGAACCTCAACGAATTCGTTGTCAAATTGTTTAAGATGGTTTAACAATTCTATCAAGTATTTTAAATTCAATTTTTTTAATCATTCGACTGTTTAAAATATCAAAAAAACTCCTAATTTCCACGGTTTCGGTAACACAACACGGATAAGTTTGTTTGGCTATAGTACATGCCGTAAACTTATCCAGAACCCGGAGGAAGGACTACAGAGACTAAATTAATATAAAAATGGCTTTTAGGAGGATTCGCAAGGAGGGAACGTTTTATTCGAAAATCTAAAATGTACCCTTTTTCATGTCAAAAGCGCAATAGATGGCGTCGTAAGCTCTATAGTGAACAGACAGACTTGGAATAGTTTTTCTTGTGATGTAATCTGCTTATGCAATCTGGATTTTACATGTTTATGGCGAAATTGGATTCCACACTCCAAAAGATTTACAGAAGCAATGGGCGGAGACTGGGGTGGTGGATTCAGTAGGTAGTTTCCATTTCGATACTTCCGGGGTCAAGTACGGAAAGCGTTGTAACTGCGGAGCTGTCACTGGCCTTTCTTGATTTTTCGAAAGTGGATGTGACTGTATTGTGACTGATATTTCTGCGGCCCTCTAAAGTTCTTGTGGATCTTCCGCAGTAATTGAACAACTTTCGGAAAGACTGAACAGCTACTAGGGCAATGGTACAAAAGCCGACAAGAAACCATCTGGGGAGTCTGGACTTGGTACTACTACCCACTGTTTTATCTGTTTTGTAAATGGGAAAGAAGAAAGGGTTTTGATTAAACTTGAAAATAAATTGTTGCACATCATAACATATATAATCCAACCAGAACTATAGATGCAGTTCCTTTCAAATAGAACCAGAGGTTGGTGAAATATTTAATTGCAATTCTATAGAATCATGAAAATGTACAGTGGGTGAAGTGACTATGGAGTTGCTGGGATCTGGTGATCGAGTCTTACCTCGACTTTCTTCTAATCTAGTAGATGACTTTTTAAATTGGCCTTCCAGTTGTTTGCATGTATTTGGTTTGCAAGTGAATATGAGAAAAATAAAAAACCCTTGCAGAGCTGTAATCAAGTCCGTCGCCAGAAACAAGTTACTCCAAAACTTTTTGTGCTCCGGCCAAAATAGGACCATTATCGAGGATATTAGCTCGAAAATCCAAAAGACTCCCATTACAATGAACAACTTCATGAAGAGTAGGAACCTGTGGGATTCAAAATGAATCATTTGGTGAGAATCATGACGTAAAATTGTAGATTTTGATTTTAAATTTTCAAACTGTAAATGTTTAAGTACAGGACTAAAATCCTCCTACCTCTTCTTGTCCTGTTTTGAACTTTGTTTCGTAGCAAATCTTGTATCCTTTTGCAATTTATGCAAGGAATAAATGGTACTTAGAAAAAATATTATATTCACAAAAAGCATTATGCCAACCGGAGCGTAGAAAAAGGGTAGCTTGGATTCTTCATTGTGAAAATAGCAACTGTTTGCCCCAAAATTTGGCAAATACTTTCCCCATACAGGATCAGACCTGAAAATTGCAAATTAGGATTTAATTTTCAAATTAATGGCATCAATCGTCAAAAACAGGTATTTTAAAGCCATTCCTACCCGTAAATACTGTCAAGTGTCACAGCTGCGCTAGTTAAGGCAACTGATCCCCCCCATGACAAAAGAGCAAAAATGATGAAACGCTTCTTTTCCCCTGTTCTTGTACTGGCTCTTAATGGTCGACAGCCGCTGTGAGAAACATATACAGCCATTTAATTTTAGGTAAATCCAGCAACAATAACATGTTCACAGCGTATTTACATGTAAATAAGAATCCAGTATTCCAAGAATTACCTAAATGTCCACCATAAGTCAAAGTTCATTGAGGTAAGCCAGAAGAAGGCTGACAAGAAAAAGAAGAGAATAGCAGCACCTGAAAGAATAACGGATTTTAAGAAATCTGTAGTCCAGATTTTAATGCACATGCATAAATAATGATGCTAATTATTCCATAATAATTCAATATTCATGCTTGATGTGTAAATAAATAGTAAAGTGTGTGGGAGGAAGTACCTATGGTTTCACAGACTTTCATGGAGGCTTCGTGTATGTATTTGGCAAATATTTGGCTGGATGCTAAAAAGGAGTAGGCGAAAAAGAGGGAAATGACGTAGGAGAATTGTAGCCATCCATGAATATTTTGATACTCCCATAAAATCAAATATACGACGGCAGTCAATGTGAGGAAGAAGGATGAGGTATACTCCGCGATAGCATACAAGAGGAACACCCCCTGGAAATAAAACAGAAAGAAAATCCAGGCACAATTTTTAAACACAAATCAATTGTAATTTCGCTATCGTTAACCAAAAAATCTCACAGGTTCAGGCTGCGGAGGATGCTCCGGGTAGCAGATTATAGCTACTTGATCTAGTTCAAGACCACTATAGTCAAAAATATCGTTGGGTTCAGCGGTATCGGTTCTGTTGGGTGATACGACTCCGTCGATACAGAATATGTCTGGTGTGTATTTTTTCTGCATTCCATCTTGAATTGTTATTAGCGTATCGTTGAGAAGAGCGTAGAATCCAGTGCTGATACTTGGAAAAGAAATAGAATTTCATGAGGATTATTAGCTTTGAAGAAGGCGGAAGTTACTTTTGAGTAATGCTTACATTCAATGAAACGAAATTGAAACAACTTACTTTTCTCTTTCTTCTTTTCTTAGGTTAATAAAATACGTTTCTTTGCATTTGACTCCAACTTGGAAATGAGGAGTAAGATTCTCCATTTCAACGGGCTCGACTTCCCCGGCTGGGCTGAGATCATAAAGATAGGGTTTCCATGCTTGTGTAGGTCGAACACATCTCTCGTTAGTGTCATCCACTATCAGGTCTGGAGGACAACATTTTCTTATGCATGGTCGGTCTGGAGAACAGGTGGGCTTGCACATGACAGCGATAAATGCCGTTCTGTTGACTCTGTACAAAGAGAAAGTTCCAAATTAATTTTTGATGGAATCATTTACAGATATGGATAAAGGTGTAGGGTTGCGCTTGAACTCGCCACGCTTGAACTCGCCAACCGTGAAGTCGCCACTTTTGAACTGGCCACATTTGAAGTGGCCACTTTTATTACCTGAACTGGCCACATTGTCATATTCGGAAAAATATATCAAAGTTGTAAAAATCATTAGTATCTTAACATTACAAAATCTCTCTAGCGTCCGAATCATAATTTATGTCTGAGTTTTGGGTTTTCTTGGATTGGCTTGGGCAAAGAACTCGCTGTTCGGTGAATCTTGAGCGTTTATTGCTGGTTGATGGCTGCTGCGTCAAGTCGAACTCCTCATTGCTGAAAATCCTCTGCCTTTTGCCATACTTCCGCGGTCGAATCTCAAGCAGATTTCGTGATTTCGCAAAATCTTCAGGGATCTCTATCTTATCACGGGTATTGAAGATCAACGGAATGAGGTCTGCTATCCTGCGCTGATACATAACGTTCCCAGTCAGATTCTTATCCTTAGGAAGGTTAGCGAGAACACTATCTGGGGCTTCTTTAGTTGCCTCGAACAGAACTGCAGGTGGCATTTCCGGGCGAGCCAAAGCTAACTTTCGAATCGTGGTTTGTATCCTTCTTTGAGAAACCTCCAACGGCAGAGGAATATGGTTGTGACCTTTTCTCCATCACACTCCTGTAGTCTGTCCTTCTGTGCACAGGCTCAACTCATGAATGAGCTGAGTTACAACTCTACATCTACAGCTTAAATTGTCTTGTAATAAACATTTTCCTTTTGAAATCACCTTAAAATCCCTTACCTTCTCCTTGTATACTACAATCTTGTACTTTTATTTAAAGTTGGCCACTTCAAGGTATGGCGAATTCAACCAGTGGCCACTTCAAATGTGGCCAGTTCAGAAGTGGCGACTTCAAGGTTGGCGAGTTCAAGTGTGGCGAGTTCAAGTGAATCCAGGTGTAGCTTTTTGGAACCGCCAACAGTAAGTCAATTTTTGGGGACAGGGATTGATACTCGGACTTTTTAAATCGGGAGATTTGCAAAAATTAAAATGAGGGCCAACCTACAATTAATGTATCTATAATCTGATGAGATACAGATGAGATTGAACCTTATGTAAACCGTTTCTTCATTCTACTCCTCATTCTGTTGCAGCGTTGGCAACTTTCAAAAGTAGCGATACATTTGTCGTGGCTTCTATTTATTCTGAGAAGATACTGGATCCAAAAGATTCAGGTTATATGCTCTTTCTATACTGGCTACCTTGTATGTGCATAACAAATATTCTTGTCACAGTTTTGAATATGAAAGTTTAATTTAGGTTCATTTTGAACAGTAGGCCGATTAAATGAGGATTGCTTCCTGACATTTCCTGATTTAAGAAAGAGATTACGTTAAGAGACATCAATTTGATGGTGTTCCGAAGAACCTAAGACGAAAGATTTATACGGCTTGAAGTGGCCCATATTTTTCCGAAGAAACTAAATAGGATTCTTCTCTTATACCCTCCTCGCTGTATTTTGTATGACCTTTCTTTGCAAACGATATAATGACAAATCCCCAGAATCTGCAAAATATTATGTTTGCAAAAAAAAAGATCAACAACAAAAGCAGTTTGCCTGAGACATAATGTCATCACCATTTCCGGGATTCCTAGGAACAAAACGGAAACAGGAAGGAAATAAGTAAAGAATATTAATTCTTGCATTCTAAGAAGAGACGATTGAGGTGGAAGAAAGATACATACAATGCATATTTTTTCCTACCTACCTATTTAAATCTGACAGTGGCCCTAAAACTGGTGTAATCGGAGTTGCTGCTGGCTGGGTAGATATACTGAATGAGAAGTTTTAAAAAATATTTAGTTGGATCCATCGTGCTGAGGTGCTTACTGATCCATGCAAAAGTTTCCAATATGATAGGTGTTGGCAAAATTATTCTCATCCGTCCATATTAGATATCCTTGAGGTGTTAAGACAACGTCAGACTGAGGTTGAAGATGATCTCCTGGCCCATCTCTCCCATCCATCATGTTTTCCCCGATGGTTTCGTTCAGTATGATCTTCTCCAAGACGCCGGATGTACAGTTTGGTTGGGCCGAAAGAAGTCTGGAAGGGTAGGAAAGAAAGAGGAGATGTAATCAGGGATTACAATGACTTGTTTAGCATGAATTACAATTTTATATTTCACAATAAATCACTTAGCCATGCTACATCGCACTTTAGTAACTCCTACACGCGGGCCAGATAACGTACATGCATGCATGTCCCAAAGAAAGATGGAGGGATATGTGGAAAACTGCTTTAGAGCTGCCCCCATTTTTTTACTCCTAGTTTCTATTCAAACCATAACTTGAAGCGTAATTCGCCAATTTATACTGCATCAATTCATTTCGGGGAGAGAAGTGCACAGAATTTCGCGAGTACTATATATTTGCGAACGTGAATGCTACATGTAGCTATGTTCTACAACCGGAACTTGTTCAAAGCGCATTCACCCCAATTAAATCCAATAAGGGATGCTATTTTCGCCAAATTGTCATACATTTACGTGCCAACGCCTTAACTGTGATGACCACCGTCACCATAAAGAACTTGACTTTAGTTTCATGAGCTCTGTTTTATAATACCCAGAGCCAATTCTCCATGAATTATTTAAACGAGCCCGTTTAAATTAAGGCTGTTCTTTTAAAATTAATCTCAAGGATATATAGCTTTCCTTACTCTGTATAGTTTTGGAATCCTGGAGTGAATCATTTAAATAAGTTTCAAGGATCCCACATAGAGTAAGAATTGAGAAACACACACACACCCCCGCGAATGGAACAAGAGCCAATTGGATTGGAAGACTAATAAGCTAGCAATTGTAATCATGCCAAAGAAGCTTCCTACATGAATGAATTAAATTTTTCTTAGTAGCATCCGCGTCATCGATCGCCACCATCTCCCCAATAATCTTCCAGGTTTTGCTCCATGAACGTTTTTTCATCGGTCAGTTCAGTTTCATCGTCGTTATAGCTTCATCGGTAGAGCGCGAGCCATTAAACTTCACAACTGTTTTTCCTCTTTCAGATTTAATACATCCCTTTAAAATGTATCCCTTATTGGATCCTAATTAGTGTTTCACTCAGGAAATCATGCTGGACGACAACTGTGCTACACAATTTTCTTTGGTGTTACTTTCGTAGGAAAAAAGAGCAAAGTTCCTAGGGGGACAGAAGCTGATATTGAATAAACTGAGAAAGGTTCAAGAAGTTGAGTCAAGGAAGTCTCAGATCTTGATGTGTTATGAATTCCATACTCTGGATGGAGCATCAAGCGTGGAGCACTGTCTGCGCTGGGACAAGCGCTTTTAAAGCTCTTAAAGTGGAGCCTTGAGGGAGGTTAGCGCAGAATGAAGATGAAGGACGCATGTCTATGGATTCGCAATTTTCCTCAGCAAAATTCGTAATCATGACCTAGTTCTGAAGAATCTCTTGGAATGTTAGTAATGATAGGATGACTTGTAGTTAATTATAAGGAGCTCCTGGTGTTTTCTTAATTTTATATCCCTGCTGTCTATTTTATAGTCATGTAATGTACAGTAATGTTAGTTTGATTTGATAAAATCATCCAATTTGAGCAAGAGTCTTCGCGCGCGCCCTCTCCTTCTACCCTTCTACCCATTTCCGACCTGTCTCAATTCTCCTAGGAGGCTGCATGAGGAGGACATTATGGGCGGGGATGACTGTCTGTCTGCACTTGCAATGCAGGCAGTGAAAAGAGCGCACGTGATGAAACAAAGTGCATTACTGTTTTTAAAAGTTACTGTGTATTCAAGCATGAGGAGCCGCAACCTCGTAAGTATATATTTCTGATCATATTTGGTTCTGAATGATCTGAATTGACGGACACGAGGATATGATAACATTGATTTCCATCAAATGTGTATCGCAGTTTAGTTCCATCATTTATTCCTGCCGCTTTCCCTCGTGGTAAGCAAATGGGGTCAGGGTCAGCAGCCGAGTCCGTGAGTGGACGTTAGGGAACACCCCACAGCTAAACGCTACCTGCAGATTTGTTGTAACTTTGACTAAGGGATTTTTTCCTAGTTTACCATTTCCAAAAAAATGATAATGACCGTTTGACCCATTTGTTTCCCTCATTATTTGTTCAGCTTTTCAGTTTTTTACACTTGTAAATCATTAATAATCTTCTAATGACTGTAACTAAACTGGCTGGCGCCACATTATTCTCCACGGTAAATAAAATTCGCAAGCCTTGAAGAATATTCCGTACCTGTGAGCCTCATCTTCCAAATAGACATCTCTATTCCCTGCACAAACTCCCTTTAATGCTGTAGTAGTCATGATGCCGAGGTTTATTGCACTGCATCTATAAATGTTTAAATTCAGTTCTGAATATGCTTCCATTCACAAAAACGTCATCTTTGGCCTCTGCAACCGAGGAATTTGTTGACGAAAGTCGAGGAATTTATTTAAGCTAAATTAGCGTACTCCTGCCATAATCCTTGACGGCGAACGGGATCTTGAAATATGCTCAAGACACGAGAATCTAATTAAATTAACGGTTTTCCTATGAAAACACGATCGGACAATCCGCAGGATATATACAAGGTGGAAGTAGTCGTGGTAGTAGGTAATGATTTATGTTAATCAGATGGGCTTGCCCGCCATCATCTTTACTAAATTTTATAAATTCGCCATATTCCTCACACAACCTTAGCCGTTAGCAAGCCCTTGGAAAGTTTCCGTTCACTATCAGTAACTTAACTAGCTTAGGATATACGTAGTAGCAATGCAAGCCAATGCAGGCAGGTACAGCATGAAACCATCTACGCTATGAAGGCAGAGGAATAGTTTACTTAGGAGGCTAAAGGTACAGTCAGAGGTACCTTGAAGGGCTTTGAGCTTAATGTCAGTTGATGCTATCAAGGGAAGGAGAATGAACAGCTTTCCTAATGAATTGAAGAGCACTTAACGCGAATGAACCGAAAGGACAGGATGGCTACGAGCTATGCGACTGCTCAATATGTTGTGAAAAGTTAAAAATGAACCGGATATCATGTAGCACTTGCGGCTTTGTGCCAGCCATATACTATAAAAGTTGATCAAATTAAATTACGGTAAGTCAGCTTGATTAAGAAAATCAAATCAAACTTACCGGTAGTTTGTTTTATTTTTTCGCATCAGTTCAAACACCAGTATGGATGTAGTTTTTTGGTTTTTCGTACGAACTTAAAGCCTCGGCATCATAAATAAATACGTAGACGCTACGGAGCTGTTAGAAGCTTTGCTTTGTGGCTAATCAGGCTGATTTAGCTGCATATAATACATATTGCAGTTTTTCATTTCGATGACGTAATAAACGTTAATTCGCACGTCTCATGCTATTTAGTCGGAGACTTTTTCCGTATTGGAATAAACACCTTCGGACAGATGGGATACGAAATACATAATCCGTTAGTACCTTAGTGATATCTATACAATCAAAATAACCTTTCCTCGATACTGGTGCAAAGTAAAGGTGTTTTATAATCATCCTTTAAAAAAGACCAATCATCCTGCAATCCCTATTTTCCCTCTTGAAATAGCAGAAATTTTCTGGAGCAGCCATTACGATTTCTGTGTCTTCGCTATACTATGTCACACTGCTACAATTGCTGCATCTTTAAAAGCTAAGTGATTACTGTAGCAATGACACTTTCATGCTTGCTGTTACAACCAGAACGCTACGCTGTAGTAATCTAGTAAGGACTATTTGTAGTATGACTGATGCAAGTGGAGTTTGAACTTAGTTGATGACAGGATGAGTCAGACGGACTTACGTAAAATGATCGTGTATACACTTCTCACGCTGAACTTCTTGGTTAAGCTAGTTAATATGATTTAATATTAATGGTCACTCTCCGTGAGAACTGAGCGTGGAATCATTCTAAGCAATGCTAACTAATGGCCTAATACATATTTACACAGATTCGCAAATTCAAGGTTAGAGAATCTTCCGCCGGTGTAGCTCAGACTCGGCAACACTAGCGCCCTCTGACTTTACCCGGAAGATGGTTCTTCTCTTTACACATATGGATTCCCTCTGTGCGTGCATCTTTCTTCATGCCTGAAAAATCCTCAGAGTTATTACATCTATTCGTTCAGTTCAAGAATCTCACGAGAATGTGTGCAGAGACAATCCCTTCCCACGTTTACTTTTAAGCTTAGGGGCTAAAAAAGTCTGCTTGTCTTTTCTTAATTCTTGAGGAATCAAATTCAGAGTATAATATTTATGTTGACCTAAGTTCGCGTACTGTATACGAAGGTAAGTAGAAATGGAAGGAAAATCTGTGTGTATGTGTGTTGCGAGATTGTGGAGAAAACATGTTTTTATTATGTGCAAAAAATGATGCAAACTAAACTGCCTCGCTAAAATTATGTGGAACCACATTACAACTAGCCTTCCAGCCTCCTTCTCGTCCATTCTTGATTATGCAATGAAAGCAGCAAGGTCAGATGAGGATAATACTGAATTCTTTGCTAAACTTTGGAATCAGTCGTTCCATTATTCTCCTCCTCGTATCCTTTTAATTACTTGGTCACCAATAACCAACCAAACTAGAGGATTAGAGGCAGTTTCCACAGTTTCCCGTCACTCATGATTTACTCATCTGGAGGAAAATTTGTCTCGCAAAAAGAAGAGAATATGGCAATTGAATTTAAAGATCCATACTCTAATTACACAATTTGCAAACCTTTTCCTTCCTAAGTTCAATCACTCTTAAAGCGTTTAAATCAGCTCTGCCTGACGTCTTGACTGATAGCAGGGCGCAGGGAAGATGAAACTCGCATGGCTGGAATGATTTGTGGTAGTAGGGAACGAGGTGGAGGTGGTGGAAATGTATGAAATGACATGAATCACTATAGCTATTGATTCCCTCTTCATTACAAGTGGAATCTTTAAACATTTGGTAAACATGTATCTTGTTGTCTATTTGCTTTGCTGTCTAGAAGATATGAAATATGTGTAAGAAAAACGGTGTTTACCGCTCACAGACTAGAAAAAATCTAATTGCTTTGGAACACACGCTTATGCAAGCAAACATGCCTGAAGCATATGTATCAACCTGCCCACATTTCCCCAACTAGAGCGTTTTAAAAAATAATTAAAAAGATAAAGCTGTTAGTTACGCTTTTGTAGTATTCCTGTATTTCAACGGGGTATTTTTATAGAATGCGTTTATTTTTTGCCGCAGTGGTTGTCATGGCGATAGATAGAATGTACGTGTTTTTGAAACCTGCGTAATCTATCCATCGCTATGACAAAACCAGTGCGGTAAAATAAACGCATTCTACAGAAATACACCTTAAAACGCCAGACTTACAAATCATGAATACTTTGGAGGGAAACCTACCGAAATACGACGGGATAATCCGGAAGTTCTGTTGTGTTGTCTTGTATTATTGTTTTCGGGGGAATCCAATGTTCCTCACGGTCCATTCGATGTCCCGAATCCACACACTTCCCGCTTTCATACCTTTGATGAAGTGGGCAACATTTATACACTGTAGGGTATTCCTCATTGTCTGCTGCAACTACACTATAAGTTTCAGGCAATTCCGCCTCCGCCAGGTCCGACTGTGTCAAGGCTAACGCATTGGCCAAAACTATTAACTGAATTAACCACCAAATGATTTTGTTTGTAATCCGTAGATTACAGTTATAAATGTTCTCACTCCGTTTGCTCTTCATCTTCTTGGGGAAATCAGAAGGAACACAAGTTGTTTGGGATTCGGAAGGCCTGGCCCGGCTCCAGGTTACTTGGAGAAGGTGTCATTCGACGTCTAAAACACTGTCTTCTCCTCATGCGACTTATCATCTTCTACCTAAACTTATAGGTCAGGATGAGGGAGATAAGAGAGTTAATTTAGGGATTCGAATAACATTAAAGCATGTGTTAGTAGACGCTTTTGAAGATAATTAGTCGCCGTCATGCTGACGCCGCTGATTACATCGTAACGTAACAG
Organism: Sminthurides aquaticus; assembly: GCA_906901655.1. Lineage (NCBI taxonomy): Eukaryota > Metazoa > Arthropoda > Collembola > Symphypleona > Sminthurididae > Sminthurides > Sminthurides aquaticus. The sequence continues at coordinate 6,211,351 of CAJQTT010000001.1, forward strand.
ATACAATCTAAAAATTTAAGGTGGGCCAACGAAAGAGCAATGCTTTCAACTGACTGGTTTAGCATGCTAATTAATGGAGGGGTTGCAAAATCTGAGGAAGCCCAGGGACGTGGTAATGTGAGACAGGACAAGGTGTCATAATCAGTTACTATATGTAATTCAATTTGCGTACTCTAAATGTCTAAATTAAGATTTGAAGGGTTCCACTAGTAGGATGAATTTGCACAATGTGTCGCACTAGTCATCCATCGACACTTCTTATTCTACAACTCCTTAAGTCTGAGGTGGGTGCTAGGAAATAGGAAATGGTCTCGTTGTAGTTGCATGGCACTCATTAAAAATTCTAGCCTACACTTTCACTGCAACACAGAGACGTTAGCGCTTCAATATTGTGAGCGTGCTGCACAATTTGTTTTTTCGCTTTTGTGTATCACGCTTTGTTTGGGTTTGCACTGATCCTGAACATTCTGTAAAAGATTCACTTTTGAAGATAACTTTTAAAACTCTTCCTGTAGAACTCTTCCAATTCACTTGATGTAGACTTGTTGAGGATTTTGCAACAATTTTGCAAATTCTTCCAGCCTTTTCCTTCCCCCGGGATGTGAATTTGCAAGTTTTTGTAGCAATATCCAATGCGGAGTACAGGTTCCGTGTATCTGGACAGGGAAGGAGCTGTGTAGGTAGTTGGAAGAGTAAAGATAACTCGTATTACTTGGCTGACTGGTTCTTGCGATATTGGTTGGTTGGTACTGAATCGGAAAATGTTTGAGCGGGTCTAAGGGTTCTTGGGGCAGGATTCGCTCCAGATGGATGGGAATGTTGGGAAGATGTAGAGGGATGGGGATAAATGAGAACTAGTTTTACAGCGTTGAAAACACGTCTACATATTTTCAATACTCGAGAGAAGAGTAAATGACGCACTGGTGCTAGGACTGGCTGGGAAGGCTGGCAGAGGAAGAAACGTGGGGAGAAGATGTGATAGATGATAGAAAAATAAGATTTTTAAACGATCGTCACCATAGTCAACCAAGTGAATTAAATCTCGCCTCAAGACAATGACCGCTTAAGTCCGTTTACCGATTTCATACTTTTCTCAGAATTTTAGAGACAGGCACAAATATTTTGAAACGGCAAACAATTCTAGATACTTCTTATCTGGAGTTGGCTTAAATGTTTACGGAATTAAGCTTAAGTAGCTACACTACTATACTAGCTGAAAGTAAGAAGGAGCACGGGTAAGCAAGGTAGGGAGATGGATGCTGCAAGGGAGTTTACGGAGCCGATGATGCCGATTGCCGTGGAAACGTTTAGTTTATTCTCTCTTATTCCCCCTCACCTCTTGCAGTGTTGCTTTTTGATCTTGTTTTCTGCTGTTTTATAAAAGGATCAATACAAGTCTTGCAAGTTGATCTTCCTTACCTAGCTTGCTTGGAGGGGTAGGGGACTGATGTCAATACGTAATTGTGTTTACAACTTGCTCCTGCCTACGTGATTAAGGATATGGACTACCAGTGACTGACCAACTGAATAAAGTGACCACGTACTGCAGTACATAGTCCTCTTGTCCAACTAGTTGTCGACCAACTGCCATAACTGAAACAAGAAATGATTATTACATTACGAAAGTAAGAGGGAGGGAGTTTGGAGTAGTAGTGTCAGCTATAGAAGAGGAAGGCTGAATCCATTCTGTTGCTTTTGTTGCGAATGGTTAGTTAGTTGGATAGTTAACTTGCGTTCTTGCTCCTGTTCCTCTTGGTTTGTTGGTGACTGAGCTTGTTAAGATTCTACTAGTAGCTTACCTTCTCCCTTTGCCAAGGGAAGGAATTGTGTTTGTTAATTGAAGTTGAGAAGGGAGCGAGAGCAGTAAAGAGATCCTTAAGTTGGACTTTCATTTGCTCAAGTGCGAAAACATTTTAGCTTCCAGCTAAAACTTGACAAGTCCCCGCTTCATTAGAAAGACAGACAGGTAAATGTAAAGGGATTGATGAAGGTTTTCACATCAACACTTTTACTCCTAACCTGTGATCGATTCAATGATCCATTGTTTCTCAACTTTTGTGAAGGAGAACGTTGTTAAACGAAACAAAAGATGGGTAGGAATTGAGCGCCAGTCGAGAGTTTCAATGTGGTTTGCGATTCAAGACTGTCAGCGAAGGAGATGCAGAAAATGTGAGACGAAATAAATCTGCCCCACAGGACTCACAAGTCTAGCCTGAACTGAGCCTTGATTCCTACAATCCTACATTTGGAAGATTCAGCTATAATTTGTAATAGTTTAATAAAAATATATGCTACTGAAAATGGGATCAAAATTGTTCACTTGACTAACCTATCCAACGGAAACTGTACGTTTGACAAATGCAGTTCCCATCAGTAAAAACAAGAAGTCCTCAAAAAGCGTGACCGTAGCCTTCAATGAGCACTACGCGAGATGATGAGTCTGAAAAGCTACGAAGATGCAACTGCATGTGTTTGATAAAGAAGACCAAAGTAATGCTAAAGCTTACATTAAGGATGCTTGGAAACCTCGTTCTCTTTCTTTCTTGCCTGCTTTCCGTCCCCCGGTTGGATCAAACTATGACCGTCAAATTTTGGATTCATGATATTCCAATAGATTTCGAAGCTAAGGAAAAAACTTGATGCGCTGACTATATTAATCTTTGAATTTTTTAAGAGAAGCCGCTAACAAATTATGTAGTAGTTAAAGAGGATTCGATCGACTTCGATACAATTCTTGGTTACCTTGTAATCATTGTACTCATTTTTAGAGTTGGAAATACGATTCCGGGAGTGAAAGAGGTTTCTTGACGGTCGCTTTCGATTAAATTGCTTGGGAAATGCGGGGAGCTCGAAAATGCCTCATTCGATTTCCTTTGAGAGATTTTTCTTGTTGAGATAGAGTTGTGGATCTGTATTACGAAACAGCTTATAGATTATAAAAATAACCATCTTATATCGTCCAAAGTTCCATTTATTGAAATGACCTGTATTAAATCAGGGACCGACAAATTTGGACCAGGAAGTATCAACCAACAGATGAACTTTTTAAACAAGCGCTTCAGCGCTTCTCATTCACAAAGCTAGCATTATATGAAAATTCGGCGCAGGACACAACTAATTGTACTTTTCTACGTACATACGACCCTAAAGAAGAGCTAAAAGGTCTTGCTGCATCTTGGGCTCTTCTCATAACCACAAACACGTCAAATAATCCTTAGATCCTAATGCAAAAGGAAGCTAAAACATATTGTGACAACAGCAAACCCTCCAGTGACCAGATTTACACTCAGACTTCGTTCACACCTAAAACTTTCACATCATATCAACTGTTACCTTTACATGAAAAATACAGTACTACCCATGCCTATTCTGCTTGCAAAAATTATCCCTAGATACACAACAGCATGTAGCCAAATATAAGACCATCGTTTGTCACAACAAGTCGGTCGGAGAAGATTATAATATTTTGTATGAGAAGACTGAACTTGTTCTGGACCTGTGCTAAACGGTCATGCACAGAAACATGGCCTCTTTGATTGTAACTGGAAGTTCAGAAAAGGGTATCCTATCCTTTTCAACACTAGTTTAGTTGAAGTGAAATCCTAGTCTAGTTTAGCTTGTTCATTTCCCATATGTATAATATCAAAATGTTTCAATCCTAACTATGTGGCTGTCAATTCCTTCTAGCTAGGTATACGTAATCCTTGTAAATGCAACTTTTTCCATGTAATGCTCGCTTTTAAATCAGACAGCGACCTCTCATAACTTAGTCGCAGCTTACGCATGACCGTTGGCAGAGAATAGGGTAGTATGTATGTTCTCAAATCGGGACTAACTGCTTTGCCCCAGAAATCAGACAAGTTGTCCCATTCCACCGGGAAATTATCAGGACAAGAGAAAGGATGCGATGTAGTCACATCTTCAACCCTTTTTAGGCAGTCTAAGAACGCTTCTACGACTTTGTTGTATTGCTTATTGTTAGCCTCCCGATTCGGGTCTTGAGTTACCTAGGAATAATAATAGACCAAAACGATAAATTACCTCATGTGCTCAAAATGTCGCCCAATGCGTTATTAACCTCTTGCGTACATTCTAATTTTGCCTATTCCGTAACCATAGCCCTTTAGTTATGGCGGTATAATGCTATTTTCAAATAATTTTAAATACATTGCCCGAACTATTTTTTCCCCTGGTGGCAATTCTCACCATTGCCACCGCTGGTAAAACACCACACCAAGGCAACAAAATTGTAGGTGCGTCTATATGAGACACAGGGCACGGCATGCATCTTCAATGTGAGTGCATACATGACAAAAGTACGCAAGAGGTTAACATATATATATATATATAAATATTGACGAGTATTTCACCTCTTTTCCCTTCTTTTTCTTCTTTGCGTGATTGCTGCTAGACTTCTTCACCCATGACATAGAGACGTCTAACAATATAATGCAGAAGCCTAGCGTCTGGTAATAGAATCCATAAAATTGAAGTATTAGTTAAATTACAAAAGATCAGCATGGAAATCGCAAAGAATCGTTAGCATATAATTTATAATTTACCTCCATAAATTCATAGAGACGCTCCAGTCTGGTAGCACGATTAAGCAGATTGTGCGCGCTAGCTGACCAGAACTGAATGAGCTGATCGACCATCTTCCCAGCCTTTGACGCAATTTCGTCGACTGCGTTCGAGAGAGCATCTCCTCCAAACGTTTCTAAGGCTATCTGAAACATCCGGAGAAGAAGATCCACGTGCCCGTCCTGTTTGTATTGGTAAATACGAGGAGGCCACATTCCATCCACGGGGATCTAAAAATATTGTCTTTCTAAGAACTCCATCTGCATATGCATTCAAGATAAACCAGGGTGAATTGATTTACTGCTCACCTGGGTGATGTTAAACGCTGAGTAATCTAGTTGAGCAACTTCCATAAATTCTTGCAGAAGGATTTCTATATCTGCTACTCGCTGGGAGATGTCACTTTCCACACTGGCTAGAACGAACTGATCTAGCAATAATGCTATTAGACCCCTGACTTTAAATTTCCGTAAATCAGCTTCATGAGTTCGATCCTTGATATCCTGAGAAACTTTTTCTTCACTGTAAGTCAATAATATGCTAAAATCCCTGGACTCCGTGTATTTCTTGTCCAACTTGAGAGACTTCAGACTTATTTCGGAACGCTGAGCAATCTGTTTATACAAATGAGGGGTTGTTGAAATCCAGTTAACGAATGTGTTGTGATTATGTCATAAAATTGTCGATTCTAGGAAATATAAAATTCATTTCACTGCCGATATTGATAAAATATTTTCTACTTACTTCTGCTGTATGGTTGAATTTATGCTTGGAGCTGCTTGGATCGATCTAACGTTTAAACAAAATCGAGTAGGTAAATACATGTACATGGTTTATTTCAAGCATTCAAATATGTAAACTAAAAAAAAGAAACTTACATCCGGTCGCAAGGAAACTCGCTTTGAATATTCAAGCAGTTGTCGCTCGATTTTTAATAGAGCATACTGAATAGAGTCAAGAATCAGATCACGGAAATCCATGAATTCCAATATTTTCTCCCAAGATCCATATTTGTAAGCAGAAAGTACGAATTCCATGCTCTGCAAACAAGAATATGATTTCAATTCATCTATTAGAGTACAGCATAACTTTAGAAGCATCACTTACTTCTCTTTGGTAAGATGAGTATAAATTCTCAGCCAATTTAAAAATCCTTGTAGCCTCCTGAAAAAACCCTGATGATGTCAATTTCCATATGTATAGGTATCCGAGAGATTCCCATTGCATGTGTTTCAAGTCCAATGCTATTATAGAATCTGCTCCCGCTCCAACAGCTCCACATCTGATGTAGGACTTGGATAAAAGAATTCGAAGCTGGGCACTTTTTGGACTTCTCGTTACTGCGTGTTCCAACAGCGCTAAATTAAGCAACAACGGAAAATCTTCTTCTATGGCACTGTAATCTTTCTGGCCTATTTTAAGATTTTCCATTTGCTTAGATATCGAGTTGGTGGAGGTATCTATAAGAGAATTAAGCTTCTCATCAGGATCTATTCGGCCTTCTTCGTCGTCAGTACCGTCCTCTGCGTCCTTCTTATTCTTTGCTTTGGCATTTGAATTTTGGTTCACGCTGTTTGGGTTTATTACATCGAGATCATTTTCGGCTTTAGCTATTGGCACTGGAGTGTTGAAGATACTCGGTAAATTTCGTCTTGGTTGTTTCACATCATTCGTTAATGGCTTTTCACTTGTAATTCTCTTGAAAATTCCCTTCCACGCAGTTGCGCCGAACCAGAAAGAATCCACTAATGCCAAGCAGGGCATGATTACGAATTCGTCCAACGCTATTTCATCGAACTGTTTTCCCAATCTCTTGCCCTCTTCATACGCTTCGTTGCCGTTGAGGTAGATTTCAATGCTGCTTGTCACGTAATTTAGAACTTTAACAGCATCCTCCTGTTTGCGACTTGAGAAGAACCGAGACATGTATCGGTAATTAATGTGGCGCTGGATTTCATTGGGCTGTTAATTACATATAGATGTTAATGTCCACAATATCTCATAATAAACAGGTGAAAATACTAAAAAACATGAAACTATGAAAATCTTACGTTCAAATATTCTATCGGCGTTTTAATGAAATCTTTCATAATAGCCAAAAATGCTTCTTTAGCGTCCTGTTTCTGTAGGCCGCTTAAAAAGCCACAAAGATCCATGAAAAAGCTGGGCTTGTTCCCGTATTGCTCAGCGTATGTTTTGAAAATACTGATTGGATCCATTGCTACTTTCATTTCTATTCTTCGATCGAAGAGAAACTGAAATAAGTATAGGTATGCCAATAGGGGCGACCGACCACATTTTTCATTATCCCTCATTTCTTTTAGAAATTCAATAACTTTGTCAGTCTGTGATTCCGCGAAGTTTTTTATGTATTCGGCGTAGCTGTTGTAATCATCAGGACTGTAACAATGAATAAAGTTAGTGTTGCTAGAAGCCACATGGATGATAAATAAAAAGCAATAAGATAAATCATACTTTTGTCGGAGGTTGGTTTCCATGAAATGGGCAAGCTCGTCATGTTTTTGCAACTGAACCAGGCACTCCGTTTTATATTTGTTATAAAAACCTATCGAATCCGAAAGTTTCAGCTTTCCATAAGAAGCATCCAAGAGTTCCAACATTTTGTCATACTTTTTCTAAAAAGAAGACTAAAGTTTTAATCTCATCAAATTATCCAGAATAAATAAAAGATTTTCTTACGTACCTGTCTCCGTAAAATCAATGCGTACAGCGTCAGTTCATGATCAGTCAGTTCTGATTCGAGCTTATTTTCGTCAATAAATTTGGCCATCATTCTCTCCGCTAGTGGTAAACTAACTTTGGTTACTAATGGATCAGAATCCCTTTCAGCTTTTCCGTATAAGCTCATTATTGCCCACGAGAAGTATGGAGTCTTTAAATACATTTTATACAGTGACAAAGCTGTCTGATGCTGCTTCTGGTAATCTGCAACCTGAAAAAATCAAAACCTTTGTGATATTTCTGGTTAACGCATTCAATCAGTAACTTACTAACTCGGAATGGAACGTACCCTTGCATAAGCCATAAAGCAATTAGTCAGAACGTCCTCACTTTTGTCAACCTGAGATGTCTTCTCTAGTACTTGGCATATCATATGAGCTGCAAGTATTATACATGATACATTACATATGAGCCAACTGAATAAATTCAAGCATAGTAACCAAGTACTTTAATTTGTGCAACGGTTCTCTCAACTTACGCTGGTCTAACTCTCGGTAGCATATAGACAAAGCCTGTATCACGTTATCGTCCGTCTGGACTTCTTCAACAATAGGACCGAGTATTGCTTCACATTCAGCAGTTTTGCCCATCCGTAGCAGAGCTAGGGCTTTAAGTACCTATTGAGATTACCAGTTAACATTTAAAACATTGGCCCCATGTTGTTTTGGAGATGAAAGAATAGTTAATTAATTCATATTTCCTGTTACCTTCGCACATACTGCATCTGGTTGCTTCTTCAATAATCTATCCACTTCTTGAACAACTCTTTTATTGTTGCTACTGTCCAACAGTTCTAAAAGTAACAATCGTTATGTAAGCATGACAAAGTGTAAATCAATGTACTAAACGATCAATCCCGCTCTTTGCTCACCATAAATGGGTCGTAGTCTCCGCTCCCTTACTGCCGAATCAGTTGCATTTGTTTTACGAGTACTTGCCATGACTGAGTTATGAGCAAGTTTTCACAGTTAGTAGACAAGGAATTAAACAGATCAAGAATTGTAGCTGCTATCACAGTAACCAAGGAACGATTACACAGACTCTGAAAGTATTGGTAATCATACAAAAAATCCATTACATTTTCACAACGTTTGAACTAATCATGCATACAACTCTAGTCAAGAACTCTTGCTCTGTTTGGTAGTCTGGTAGCGAGCAACTCATAATTTTATTTGAGCAGCTACTCACATTCGTGATGTTTTGGCTTTGAAGCTTCAGGAAAACAAGGAACACCGGTTCAACCAACAAGTAAAATGTAGAATTTCGCCATAAAACGTTAAGTCCGGTGGGAAACTACGTTACAAATTTTTTTAAAAAATACCATTCGGACAAATAGCAAATTTACGAGCACTATTAATTGCAGACCCTTAAATAGACCCGCATCCTTGGATTAAATTGAGATTCAAGAAGTTCGATACATCTACTGTTAAAACCAATGCTTTTCTCAAACAACGACGTACTAACTAGCCAATTTAACCTGTACCTTCGCGTAAATGGGTACACAACTTTACGTACCTGAAATTAGTTGTGGTACACAGCATGCACCATGTAATTACACGACCAGCGAGTATAGTATGGCACGCCGGTCTAACTGGCTTCTCGTTTTCAGAAACAAACGATGCACCAGGACGATCCTGTGATGAAGAGCAAAGTGTCCTGCTAGGGTTAGTTGTTACAAAGTTAATTATTGCTCAAAGCGCGTAAAGTCCTCAATCGGAGAGAATAAGTCCCCTTTCGCTATTCGTGTATTATGAATAATGTACAATTGATGTATGAGCATCCTCTCATTTCCCCCGCACTCGAGCGCTGAAGCAGGTGCTAGTGCTTGAACTTTCCCGCGGGTACAGGACGGAATCAAAGTGCACAAGTCCAGCACACGTTTACTCAATGGCTCGCAAATCATGCCTTTGCTGAGACTTTTTTCGCAAATTTATTGATTCCTTGAAACAAAAGAAGTATTCATGCACAAGTTCAACTGGGAATTCTTCTCAATCTTAACAATAACGCATTTGTGTATATATCTGAAATTATTATAAAACTTCAATTTCAAGATCCTGCTAACACGCAATAGCTTCAAAAGGAGAATTTCTCTTTGGACCGTCCGAGACCCTTCAGGCAAACAAATTTAACCCTTACTTTTGCTCGTTCAAATGATCAAAAGAATTACAAAACTTAGGATTCCTTTGATTTAACACACACAAGAATCTGTTCTCCAACTACAATAATTTCACAGGTTTGACTTGAGCATGTGCCAGTAGTTTTTAGTGCAGCTTGTTGTAGCTGTTGTAGCGCGTGTGCACTTTTGGGAGGCTTTGCCGGCACCGGAGCGACTTTCTCCCCCGCGCGTTTTAGAGGAAATCGGTGTTATGATCAAAGAAATAAGCATGTGCTCTCCTTTTTAGCTTCTCATAATCCCATGTGCTTAGGAAAGATTACACGTGTGTCTGCTCCGTTCCTTACAAAGGCTTTTGTCGGCATACTCTTGCAAAGCATTCAGTGTTTTACCTAGTTGAAAATCTCTAATGCGAAAACGAAGACGAACACGGTACAGGAAGCTGAAACAGTAGTCATGTCATCTTTGAAAGACGACAATATAAAGTATACTTAAACCCTGCCCGCCAGGAGATCCAGATGTTTTAGCCCAAATTAATTGAGAATGAGTTTGGAACGGGATGCAGGAATCAAGCCAAATTACTTTGGTACGTATGTGCACACTGGAGACAAGTATCAGTCCCTACCTATATATTATCAATCTACACGTTGCAGGTCAAAACCTCTTTTCCATTGCCGCAGAGCCCTCTAAAGTAAAAAGGTCCTCCTACTAATCGCTAAGATAAAGCTTGCTTCATTTTCATCCGACGTTCATCAGCTACCCGAATTTTCGCCAAGCTTGCATTTGCTTACTACAGAGGAAGATAGGGGGCGCGGAGGTTGCCGGCATGATAGATTAGCAAGACGATACTTGCAACTTTTCCTTCTCAAGTCCGACATGTTGTATTTAGCTTTTTCTAGTTTTAGATTAAGTGAACTACATCTGTAATTCAACAACTTCTCTGTCGTTTAATCCTCATGTAGGTTATTTTCTTTATAAACTTTTAATAGCAACGCTGAAAATCCTTCAGTTCAAGAATTCTAAATAATTTGCAGTCTACAACTACATACGTTATTTATCCGTTGAATGCCTGCCTTTTCCACCAAAAATTCGAATGCTAAAATTTTCTTGGGCGTGAGTTTAAGTTTGCCAGATTCAACGAGCGTATAAGCTCAATATTTCCGGAAGACAAGTTAATAAATTTCATTTGATTATGTATTTTAAAGTTAGTTGCGTTGCACGCCTTGGATATGTGATGATTATTACAACGACAGTATGATAATTTGATTGCTAAGGAGTTTAGCAGACCCTGCGGGAATGAGTTAAGGATGTCATTGGACGGGCATTTGTCATGGTCAATGATCATAATGTACGTAGAGGGTTTGGTTGGGGATGCTTGGTCTGGGTTGCTATAGAAGAGTAAGTCATAAGTCTCTGTCTGTAATCACCTGCATACACTTTACTCTCCTTATAATCCCTAAGTTCAACGTACTCATTCCATCCACAGTTTGAGTTCATAAAAATAAAAGCTCCAATTTGTTAGTCGAGTTAAGCGAAGGAGGGGAAGAGAATTATAGAATCCAAGTTAAATATATTATTATACACACACACATGGAGAGGGGAAGAGCTTTATTTAGTAACGACATGAGAATATAAGATCATTTGAGTGTGGAGAGAGTGGAGACTTGGGATAAAATGTGGATGCAGTCTGAATTTTCCACTAATGTAAATGGAGATGAGGTGACGTATATGGTGTGTATTTATCTGCTATGGGAAGAGCGTTAGAGCGTATACTCTTTCTCCGGGATTCACGAGGTACAGGTAGACAGACAGAGAGATGGCGTGAAAAAATCAAGAATCTATTATTCTTCACGTAGTCTTTTCGACTTGTGTGCACCGCAACAAACAATGTGGAACATCATGTCTCATAATGTAGCCTACCTTTGAACAAGCTGATTAAATATGTATACTTTCCTGAGTTTTATAGTTTTGCTCTGTTTCAGCTAATCGGGTCGCAAATTGTAGACAAAGTTAGCTATTTTTGCGTATTTCTAGAAGAAGAATGGGAGAAGTATGGAAAGAATACACGTTTCAGGTTTGATAGTTTACAACGATCCTCATAATCTCAGAAAAGTTACTTTAAAAGTTGCATTGATCTTGGTATATGGTCAGAGTGGAAAATTTTAAAAACTGATTTTTTAATATAGTTTGTTTTGTAGTAGTGGTAATATTAAAGTCTCATTGCCGATTACTTTGAATTTTGATATTTACAATTTATAATATTAATTAAAGTTTGCTACACAACGGAGTACATGATTTGATAATTTTAGGATTACTCTCTGTCATTTGATTGCGACGTGCTGTAAGTGACCTCCCTGGCCTGCATGCAATCTCTTATCTTGCTCCATCCGGAGAAATGATGGGAAGAAATAAGGGTCAAATGGCAGAGATTTGGAGTAGGGAGGAGGAGAGAGCTTGGGCTGGGAGTTTTGTAAACTGTGACGAGGTCAAAGGAGGTAAATGATGGAAGAGGATGAAGGAACTTACTGGTGGAAACTAGGTCGAGGAATATGGATTCTTGCATAACACTCTCCAATTACCACAGACTATAAGCTAAGTTGCAAAAGGAAGAAACGGTGGCGTCAAATAGGTGTAGCAAACAAACACTTATGCTTGCTTTATAGCAAAGCAAAGATTCCCTTCCAAGTGGCAACACTTGACAAAGAATTTCCGCAATTCTTGCAATCTCTTGGAAGTATTTTAAGCTTCCCCAATCCAAGTCAAGCATAACGGAAGGCCAGAAGGCTTGTCTACCTCTGCTTTACTTCTCGCTTTAAGAGGGATGCTTACCAGGAAGATTGCGGATCGAGATGAAGTAAGAAAAAGAAAATCGTCCCTGATCGGATTAGGAATCAAGGTAGATGAGATGGAAGCCGGGGATTTTTGGCAAGGTGGGTTCCGGTTCCAGTTGTGGGAGCGGGCGAGTCTTGGGCATCTTGGATCTTTTGCCAGGGAACTTGCTAAGTAATCGTGGGACAGGTGGATGGGAGAGTTATTTAGATATTATTATTATAATACTTATTCTTATTATAATACTTATTCTTATTCTTTGCGAGGTTTTAGGTTGGAATTAATTTTAGGCTCTTTAAAGGTCTCGATGACGGGTATAAGGAATGAAGCATAGGATACATAGGGAAGAGCTAGGAAGCGGAGAGGTAAAGTTAGTAGAAGAAGATGGGCAACTATACGCAGTTAAGTAGCACAGGGACGATATAAAGGGTTAGATTTTGAATGAAATCCTTCCGAGTTTTTCGACCCGTCTCCTACCAAAGTAATGCTCTAGGTACTACTTGCCCTAATTTAGTGTCCAACAAGAGCAGAAGCTCGGTTGGGTTCCTCGTGCAAGTTTCACAGCACAGCTCCGTCTCTCTCTCTCTCAGCTGCTTTCAGCTACAGTTGTTGAAAATTGCGAGTGGGGAAAAGCAAGGGAAAACACAGCCCGAGCCAGACTCTTCCCTAAGTTTCTGTTCTCTTATTCTCGGGGTGAGAGGAAGGAAAGGATGCAAAATTACAACTCTAGCAGGCCTCTTCTGCATGTACACAGGAGAGCGCATATCCCATTCCATGTGAATCCTCTTCAGTTCACCACAACACTCAGATTGTTTGTCAGTCGGTTTTGCTAGGTGTAGTAGAAAGATTCGCGAATTATATCTTCTCTCACCAACCCAACCGTCTACTAAGTCTAGTTTGCATCATACCCTGCATTCTTCTCTGCCTGGTTTGGTTGGTACCTCTTGTGCGGTTCTGTCAGTGTTGGTTGCTGCATGTTTATGTTGCAAGTAGTGAAGTGACTGACTGATAGTAGCGGCAGGAAGAAAAGGGGAGCGTATAGTACACACACGGACTTCAAGTCACTTTTGCCACGTGAAAACTTTCCTCGAACCGTTTCTCTCATCCACTGCTATTGTAACGCCGCAGAGCTAGTAGACAGATAAAACCGAAACAATTCAAGTCTCGCAACTGGAAACAAGCTAAAAGCTTTTCTTGGAAAATGACGTTCTGCTCATACTGCTGTTTTCGACGCTGAACCCAGTGCAACTATGAGACTTGCAACCGGGAATCCATAGTCTTGGAACAAAGGGTAGTATTAACGTAAGTAATGCACCGCATCTTGAGTTACTTGTGCTGTTCTGTAACTGCTGCCAAGTGGTGCGATAGATTGGATACAACGGGATGTATTAGTAATATAGCTAACCGCAAGTAACAAAACTGCAACGCGACGCCATTCAACAACAAAACATAAAGCAACAAAGGGAACGAGATGAGGCAAGAGATAGAGGGAGGATAATTAATGTATCAAATTAACCCGGCACACACATGTGTGCGAATCGGGAGCAAGATAAGATGGAAGAATACAAGAGACACAATGTGTCGGCCGAGACAGAGATAAGTGAGAAGGGTCGCGTCAAATTTCTAGATTTTTTTATTTCCATGAACCAGTGCTAACTGCTACGTAAATCTGAAATACATAACGGGTTTAGTAACCTCCTCCAAACACGGAGTCTCATCATCGGCATAATCGCAAGTTTTGGAAGGGAAGGTAGTAGTGTAGAATAGCATAGTAAGGCTTTTGAGAAATCTTTTCACGCATGTAAAAGTCCCGGTAGACCTTTCACCCTTGTATAGATGTGTGCGTGAGTTGAAGATAAGAGATCCAAATCATAGTTAATACTTATAAGGAAGCTTTGGCTTTGAGCTGAATTCTACGTGGAATGTCAGAGGTCAACCAGTTTTTTGGAGCTTCGTAGCGTAGCTCTCTATGAATAATTGACTAAGGTCGATGCTGGCTGGATGAGCCAAGGTTGAGGTATATTGGCAAGCTTTAATTGGAATACGGAGATGAGGATAGGTTATGGGGAACGTAATGGATATTGTTTATCTTATATATAACAGGCAATATGTTTCCAGGATAATCAAATTGCTCCACCCGACCCTGGAAAGCTTGCTGGATATGGAAGCATCTTCCCTCGTTTACGACTAGTGTTTAAATTGTAAAAGGTTGAGGTGCTTCTGGTATATCCATGCTTACCTAACTTTCTCAGCTAACCGGATTAGCCTTTCAAGCTCGTGTCGGTTCCGGTCCTGTGTTCTCTTCCACGCAACCTACGAAGAGGTAGCCAACTTTTCGCAAAATACATTATCCAAGGTAGTAATCACATTCCAGGGATTGCTATTCTCTAGATCATTTCCCTTATTCCAGGAATTTGCATTATTGGGTTGACTCCAAATAAATTGAGCATTTAGCTTATCAAAGAGGTGCTGGATGGGAACAGAGTTAGAGTTGGACATGCTTTATGCGTGTATTCGCTCGTTCATAAGCGATTTGAATCTATTACAAACTAACTGAGCATGGATGAAGGACTCGTTATACAATCGGGAATTGGATCTAATTCAATCCCATAGGTATTTTTCCTACCTTGTAAACACGTGGAGGTACACAGGACAGAACGTTTGTTGAAATTTTGACGGAGTGGAAAAGTATGGATAATTCCACATAAACTATAATTAAAACTGTTTATTTACTCCAGTCAATAAAAATAACTCCAACTTTCTTGCAAAGGAGACTGGTTATAAGAATTGTGGGATCATTACATAAAAACGAATGAATTGGTTTAGTTCTATAATAATACGTTGCGCTTGGAGTCTTGAGTCATTGTAAAATGCTTTTATGATTGACTAGTAAATTGTATCGACTTTGTCATTAATAATGTGAAGGTTTATATTAAAGCGTAACTTATCCAGCTTTAGAAAGTTTACTATGAAATGGACTGAGAAAGCCGCAAACTTTCTTAGTAGTTAGTTTAGTAGGCTTATAGATTCATATACGGTGAAAAGGCATAATTGTTTTCAAAGGTTTTCCCTGGAGAAAGTTACCGGAGCATTTCATCCCTTTTAGTTATTAAACTCCAGAGTAAATAATCACAGAGAGGGTGCTGGCTGGAGGAAGGAATCAAAGTTTCCAGCAAATGCCAAATAACCTTACTTCGGACAGTCATTGCACGGATATAATCGGTCCGGTCGGTAATAATAGTGTCTAGTTATACATTTTATATGTCCTTTCTGTGACCCACTATTTAAAAGGATGGATTCAAATAAGCAGCTATAGCATTGCGCAGTCGAGTGTTGCATTGTTTCGAGAGGATTATATAGTATATTTAAGGGAGAGAAACAAAATCAAGCGTGCTGAATATGTTTACGGCTACGTGCAGAACCTTACGGTACAAAAGTATGACAGTTTCACAACTACATCCACTAAACAGTGACAGATATCAGGTTGCACGCAATACTGTCTACAGGGGAAAGAAAAGTGCGAGTCGTATAGTTGGCATGGAATGAAGGACATGACGGAATCCACCCTAACGAAAACCCTGTCTACGTCTTTGCAAATTTAGTCATTCTCAAAGCCGTCCAGAACTAGTGACAGGCTTCTGTGAGATTCAGAAATCATTACGTAAGTTCTCGTGAACTTTGCAAAATATTTAGCTACGTCGTCTCATCATTGCATCAGCGCTTATCATGATACAGTTAATCCGCACCAGCGTCAGTACAAAGTGACAACATTAATTAAAAATAGCCACACGAAATTCTAGATGCAGTTTTAAATTAAGTATCCAAGGGTTCGTCGCAGGTTTATCCATTTTGGATACGTATAGAGGTGAAATAATAGAGTGGAGACAGAGTTCATAAATCAGTGAGTTGAAACTGGAAAATAATAATTAATAGGCGTTGTGTTTTGCGTTGTTTACAGTGGTTTCAGAAACCTTGCTCAAGAGGAGCAACGTTTGAGAAATGATCTACACCACCGGATATGGCAGAGTTTTCAAGGGGTTCTATGGGATGGGATAAGAATCAAATGTTGACAGCGAGTTACAACTTTCTCCTCATGTATCCACGCAACCCTGGGGGACAGACAGTTGATCCCAGCTAGCTCTTCGCACTCTGCGGGTTCTGCTATATTTATACTACTTTAATACGCTACAAGGCAGTGTTTTTATATCCAGCTTAATTTCATGACTTGGGAAAGAGAATAGGTCAAAGAGTGTCGGACTGGAAGAGGGGATACATCGAATGGGTTACATTTGTTGTGGAAATATATGCGCTGAACACAACGCATGTGTTGACCGTGTTGCAAGAGATTGGGGGTTCGATAGAGTACATGATATAACAAGTGCCAAGAAGTGAAAGATTTGAAACAGTTCCATGTGCTGCACTCATGTGGACACTTGTTAACTGAACTCAATCTAGCTGACAGAACGTCCTGCCTAGCTTGTGCGTGGTATTCGACATTGTTCTGAAGCCTTAAAATCTCGATAACATTTTATTAGTTTGTGTTGCTATTTGTCCGCGATTGGTGTTTTTGGGATTTCAAGCTTGTGAAAAAGTAGTCCTTGGAAAAATTCGAAGGTTTCTCAAGATTCCAGAGTATCAATTTCAAGGAACATTCTGCCAAACAGACAGGACAGCACAGCAGGTAGCCTTTGTGCCGTAACATCAGTATAATTTATCAAGCTATGGTGAAATCACTCAAGTGCTCGCTACTATGTGTGAGGGAAAGTTTTTGGTGAAAACGCTCATCTCTCAGAACAACATCATCCAAGAAGTACACATTGAAAACTACAGGTGTGGTCTCCGGATAATCAAGAAGGCGCCAGGAGATTGGGCCTGCCAGGATTTAAATAATTTAAAGAAACAAGCAAAGAAGAGGCGAAAAGCCGGCAGCGGTGGTGAAAGTTGTGCAGTGATTGGTGCTGAGCGTGCTGTGGTTGTAGAACAGGACTCTGGTAAACGGCCGGAGGCTCCGTCGGAGAAAAACAGCGGAAAAATATCACCCGAGAAAAGCGAGATTGGGAAATCAGGAAATACCTTAAGGCAACTTCTTTCAAGCCGTGAGGAAGTGAAAAAATATTTTCAAGAGGGAGACATAGGGAGAAAGGAGGGAAAGCGGGAAGGAATTCCGGAAGAAGGCTATAATCACGGTCACAGCACACTTCTCTCATTACTAAGAAGCGATCTAGCGACATCATCACTACCCCCACCCCCTCTGAGGAGGAGAGATTTGCCAGAGAGTGGAGACTGGGTAAAAAGTGAAAGCATTGGGAACGGGAACCAGTTTATAGTTCATCGAAATAGTGCTATTACGATTACAAAGTTGCCACCCCCACCGAGGAATGGTGAAAGTTCCGGAGTGAAACAATCTTTTAAAGTGCAACAAAATAAATTCCGGAAAACGGGATTAGTTTCAAAAACGAAAAAGAAATCACATCGAAGTGTTCAGAACAAGTATTTGTCGCACCTATTGGGGCCTTCTCCATTACTAAAGTTGCAGCTCTTAAACTTGTTTGTAGTCCCATTGAATGGTGAAAACTCTTTTCCGGATCTTCTCCCTCTGAAAAACGTTTCTAAGTAAGTTTTATCAAAGTACTTTCTCCAATATTATTAGTTAATTTTTTCTGTACAAAGGGTTTCGGAACAGTTGAGTATACTGTTAAGTACGTGCATTTTATTCTTTCTTTAAGACCATCCCGTTGGAAAAAACATGAATGTAGCTTTCACGTCCGTATACATTGTTCTAGCTGTTTTGGAGGCATGCTTGAATAAATGTTAAATCCTAACGCTTCATGTGATGGTAACTTCAAGCTTATTTCTGTAAAGGTTATGTTAAGAAGGCGCAGACAGCTATTAGAAATCGAATGCAAGACGGAATTTCAACTGACAGGTGGAGAAAGCACTCATGTAGGATTCCAAAGATATGTACGAGAGACAAGTTGAGCCGTTGGGACAAAGTACGTGTACACAGAGTTTGAAGCCAGTGAGGAAAGTTAGGGCTGTCCGGTGTTGGAGCGGAGATAATTAAGGATTCGTGACTAGACAAAACTCTGGCTTTCTCCGTGCTGATTGCAGAACGGAAACTGTTCTTAACTACCCGTAAGAAAAGCGCAGAGGGCCATAGGCTGAGGAAATACAGGCAAGTAAAGCCTCAATACCGGCTTTACTTGCTCCAGGAGAAGCCTATTGAACCTAAATGATGACAGGCTTCTACCAGGTAGTATAGTAGTAGGGAAGAGAGGATACAGTGAACAAATAAGCAAGGCAGGCGCTGGATGGTAGGAACATGTAAGCTGGGAGGACAGGTACAGGACAGGCTAACGGACAAGCTGGAGAGAAAGCAGGAAGGCTTGCTCCTGGATCCACCTCTAGTTTTTTTCTAATAAAGGGCATTGGATCCTCCATAGCTTAGAAAAAGGAAAGCGGAGTTGGATTGAGACGGACTGGAAAAAGTCCATTGACATCATTTATCCAGGTCACCCTCCTTCGATGGCTACTGTTTCCCATTCGGATGAAGCTAGCTGACGCCCGGCTTTGAATCCGGTTAATGACAGATATAGACAGTTGGAGAAAGTGCGTGAGGGAGGGGTGGGGAAATCAGTGCTGTACAGCACTCAGAACATGCACACGGCTCCAAACTCTGTCCTGCTGGCCCCTGCAGAGACCGAGCAATAAGGCTGCGTGAGGAAATCGGATCAATTATTATAAAAGACTGTGAAGCGCTGCTGCGCTCATTTTCTTTCTTCGCTTCCTAAAAGTTACAAATATAGACGAATAGGAGAGAAAAGATGAGTGATTGACACGACTGTCGGTCGGGAGATAGAGCCGTGGATGAGGGTTTAGTAGAATAGCGGAAAGAAGAAGCGGAGGGGAGGAATATATCAGTTTGATGAACTTAGCGGATGCGGAGGGGGAGGCGAAGAATATATATTGGTTTGAAAGAAGTTCATAGGTCGTTGGCATTTGACACAAGGAAAGGGAAGAAGGGGGGGGGGAAGTAACAGAGGAATATGTGTCCTGAAGTTGTTCCATCCTATTTGTCCAACCGCATCTCATTTTGTCCCAGGATAAACGAGTGCAATGACTGTGAAGTCTTGCTATAGCTTTTAAGTTAGTTAGTATATGCGGACGGAGATGCAGAGGATCATGATGATGATGATGAGCAAGCATCTTCCCCTCACTCTGCCATATTCTCTGTATATATTTGGATTTTTGGCCAAAGCAAAGCCTATTTCATCTCCATCCTTTTTTCTTCCTCGCATCTTCAAGCGTATCGTCGTCCTGTACGCTAGCTTACGTAGCATAAGTCGCAAGTCTCTACCAGAGCCAGCCAGCCTGGGCTTGCCGAATCTTTGAGGGATGTATAAGGGAAAAAATCCTTAAAATTCCCGTTTCTTTTTTATACATATCCCGTCCTTCCTGGTCACACTTTATAGGAAGACTCTCGGGAGGTTTTTAAACGTTTTCACACAAAGATTACCAAGAATTCACAGTTGCTGGCTCTCTAAAGGGACTAGGAAAGCCCTACTCGAATCTCAAGTGTACCCTGGTTGCGTATGCGAACTTTTTCTACCGGACCGCAGCCCCAGGGCTCAAAATTCCCTTGCATTTAATAACCCCCGCTGAGGGAAGATGCAGCAGCGGCGCTGAAGAATCAACCCAGGAATGGGAACAACTAAGCTACAGCGTAATCGTCAGCGTCGTCGTTGTCAATCAAAGTATGGAGTCATCCAAGTTCCAACGGGTAGTTCCGATATGCTTATTCTTAGCAACGCTTCAGCGCTATGGGCGCTTTGGACATTTAGTTAACCAGGATTAGGGATTGGACATGCTCCTGTAGTGTAATCCGTTAATATTTCTAGCGCATTTCTTGTATTAGCGCCACGGCGCCTCCTCGGTCACTTTCAGCGGTCGTAGATAGTTGTGCAATGAACGACGCATCCTCTGTAAATCTAATGGTCGCTGAACTTAATTCAAATAATGGTTCGATGACCCTCCTCTTGTCACCCTATTCCCAGCATCCTCCTCCAACCTCCTCCTTCATTCTCATCTCCTCCCTGCTTATACTTACTCAGATGGTATATTTTTGTATTCCTCTGCTGTAAGTCCTAAATATATACTCCTCATCCCGTGCCTTGAAATACATGGGACGCGGGCGTAGATATGTACAGGACACAACACACATGGGCAAGCTCTATGAGCTTCTCTGATCATTTCATCAAATGTATCACTTCTCTAAACCCTCATCTGTTCTACAGATATTCGTCAAACTCAACGTACTATAAAGTTGAAAGAATTAGTTGGTGTACAAGTTCAGGATGAGTTGCACATCTCACGTAATGTACTGGATGACGCTTTTCATGGAAAACAAGCGTATTTCTACCTTCTCCTTATCACTTTGCGCAAAGCAATTAACCTGAAGCTGACTGAGTGAATGTTTGATCTTTACACAGTTACATCACTAAGAAAGGTTAAAGTTTTTCCAGGTAAAGGAGGTGACGAGACAAATACAACAGAAATACGGTGGCTACAGGTAGAATTAGCAGATCATATTATATTCATGTATTATGCTTCTGTAGTTTTCTTAACTGTGAAGATTCCTGGCTCGTACGTTAACATCTTTGAAGGATGTGTATTACGGTATCTGTGATTCGGATTTTTCAAATGAAATATATTTGGCAGTTTCGGGAAGATGTGTGTCAGTAAAGCTTTGGAGGAGGAGGAAAGATTGATCTAAAGTATGTGCTGCACTCTGTCGAATTTGGCTGAAAATACGGATTAAACGCAAAACGCATACATCTTTCAAACAGGCATGCAATGCTCTAAATCCTGGACATGGCAGAAGCTCTGTTGCTCAAATAACTAGTTGATCTATATTTTCAGCAGGAGTAAATCGTGCTGCCATCTATCTAACCCATTGATACTCCCACACTACGACACTACACTAGGGATTCAGTATTAAAAAGTTGAAACAGCTTATATTTTTCGCTTCTCGTCTTGAACAGATTAAAAGTTGGATTGCATTAACTCAAAAAGAGCAAGAAAACATAGTTCAGGATTCTTTGGTAAAAGGAGAAGGAGGGTCATTTTGTTGTTGGTAAAAACCCTTTAATAAAGCGGCAACGTTGATATTTTAAATAATTTTCATGGCCATGTATTGAAGCATGTACGGAATAAATATTGGGCGTTGAAAATAGGACGAATGTATATTGCCTTCCGTTTAAAAAGAAGATGGAGTTGCACTTGTCCTCGTTGAATTTCATAAGGAAGAAGCAAAATTTGCTCGAGAAGATCCATGTTTATTAATGATTATTTTCCTAGCAGGAATCCACTTGGTGTGTGCAAATAGACAGCTCTATATTGCTCTAGGAACTCAAGCATAACTTGGAAGGGGACAAATGTAGGTCATTGGAAGGTTGAATGAAGAAGCACTAGCCCGAGTCATCAGTCACCAACCAAGTGCAGAATTCAGCATATTCCACTATTCCAAGTGACGCAGCTTCAAACTCACACTGTAATCACGTATGGGAGCATTACGAGCTAGTAAAGGGAGGATAGGATGCAAAAAATCAAATTCTCGTTGCGCAAAAGAGATCTAGCTAAACAACATAACTTTTATTTACGAAACGACTTTTCGTTGTGCTGTTGTTGAGCGTGGTTATATTTGGAGCTTCAGCTTACTGCGGCCTCGGAAAGTAACTCTTAATTTGGTGTTAATGCATAGGACTAGAGCCAAAGGCGATGGATGGGAACGATAGCGGTGCATGCAGTATGTGCAGATTAAGGGATTGGAGCGCAATAATATTTTCGTTTGCACGCGTTATCAAACTCTCAATTGGAAGAATGAGCAAGGATGCAGAGGTGAGTTGCTTGTAGGGGTTTGAAACCGTAAAATGTCCTGCTCCGCAGCCCGTACCAAAAGAGAAGGCGTAAAGAGCGTTTTAACTGAAACTGTTGTTAAAATCCATGTTAAATTAATCAGAACCCGTTTGCTTATAGGAATTATAATTTCCAGGATGTAAATATTTAGGAAAGGAATTTTATTGCCTGTTAGACTGTAACAGAAATTAGCAACCATGGATGATTTCAAAGCGTTGCGGTGCATCAGCTTCAATAAGCACCAAAAAGAGGTTCAGGATTTTTTCCGTTTCCTAAAACACAGTTCTAAATTACTCGGAAAAAATTACTGAATCAGCAAATACGGAAACAACGTTAAGTCCGTCCACGCCGTGTCGTAATGCAACGGTTACGTAGGATTGCTTCTCGGAACCAAAGCTGTATAAATCCCGGAATCTAAAAACGTTTTCCGCTTTTAGAATGGGCGTGAAATTGAATTGAATAACAACTAAACAGATGGCGCCACCATCTTCAAAAGTTCGAATTTCCGGACAGACGTTGCAATCTAGTTAATAGCCATGCCTTCGGTACGAAATGCTAGAAGCTATTGTCTCGTAAACTTGGATTTTGTTCAAGCCAAACATGACAATAGAAATACCGTTACACACGAATATCGCGGATGATGTTTTGCGACAAGACACTGCGCTGGAAGCGTCTTTACTCGGATTACGCTGTGATGATTAACGCCAAAAGCGCTGTACGGGTAAATTTAACCGTAATATCAGATGTCCGCTAGAGTTTGATGGGCGACGCCTGGCGGAAATCGGACCGTATTTTGAGAGATTCGGGGGAAATAGGAAGTAAAGTAGGGGGAGGGCAGGGACGGCGGGACGGCAGGACGGGGCAGAGGGAGGAGCTTGTCTGTACTCTTAGCAGGAACCCGTCACAAATTAGGTTCTAGAGTTGAGGACATGGGAGTTGAGGATGCGGTGTGCGGTGTTGGAGGTTTGTAGCTGGTAGGTCTTGTTGATGGCGATGATGATGGCTGGAGGTACAGAAGGCAGACGGGACGGGGCGTTTGGGGGTTATAGGCTGGAGGACACAGGGAGTCAGTTCACTGCTGGTCGCGTTCCTCACGAGTCAGAGAGTCAGAGTTGAGAGAGGCATGGGCTAAACTTTTGTTCCTTTTAGCAGGCCTTGGCTCTAGGATGAAGGAGGGGGGAGAGGGCACATATTATAAGGAAGGAACGTGGATACGGGAGAAGGAAGGGAGGGATGAGTTCGAATGTGATAGTGCACGAAGGATGGCAAAGTGAGAGTGGATGAGGCATGGGACTATAGTGACTGCGTCAGGGTTAGGAACCACAAGGAATTATGTGTACTCTGGGCTACTATTCAAGCGGGTCTCTTCACATTCTCCCAAGTGGCGAGAGCGACACAATAATAACATTACATTGTACGCCCGCAAAGAATCCTTTGCTAAATTAATACAATAATTGATTCATTTTCAACCTTGTGAAACTTTTTTTGAGTTCTTTTACAATTATGTTAATTGGAGTGAGAAATTTAACATAGAAAATTTACATTTTCCCCTCATCCGCCTTCGTCTTCTTGCCGCCAACCCGGTTTTGAATTCGTAGTCCAGTTCTCTCATATTAATTTTATTGTTACATTTTTTGGTTGATTATATATATATATACGCAAATCTGGAGAAAATATTGCTTTTCCGTCGTCGTAGTGCTGTTTGGTAATTGTGATTTTAGTTACCATTCAACGTACATGACTGCCTTCCGTTGTGATTGTGTCACTGTGGAGGAGGACGACGAGTTTTGTGGATCGGTCGTCGGGATCGGGAATGCTGTTGCAGTCATAGTATAGTTAAAATTGAAATTGATTGACCGTGTGTACATCCTCTATTCTGGATTCAACTTAAAAGTTAGTGTGTGGACAAGTTTTGATTATTTGGTATGTACGGCTAAAATGATCTTCTGTTGCTGGAGTTAATAGACAATGATGATTTAATTTTTAGGAGCGGTTATATATATCGGAAGAAGTAATTTATATATGTTAGTTCACAAATGCTTGATTGATTTATGCAATTTGGTTGTTTTATAAATTTACGGTTTTTTACCGGTAAACCGGGACGCTCTAAGCAGTTCCAGTTTGAAGAAGTTGTTATGGTAAATTGATTGGACTTTAGTAGAGGAAGTGTAGATGGCTTGTCGGGTTCGCAGCACCGGCATTTTGACGTAAACAATGAATACCGATATTGTGGTTCCATTACTGTGATTAAAAGACTTCAGTCTCCGGTATATATACTTGGATTTATGACGGAATGATACAGTACGCAGCTTGATTGAGAAATAACAAATGTATACCGAAAGTCTGCAATTCGATCAAGAATAACCGATTTAGATGAAAATTGAGTTTTGAGAGGAAAGTCTAAACATGAATTAATGAATACTCTTTCCTTGGTTTTATTTTAGATTGAAAATGCTGTTTGACGAGGATGGAGGAAAAGGGAGCAGTAAAACTACTGATAGTAGTGCTAAGAAAGAAGTTGCAGATCCAAAACGGGGTCGAGAGGAAGACGAGGACGAAGGCGTTGAGGATGAAGGAATTAAGAAGGTTAAAGTGGAAGCTGAAGATGACGATAATTTGATTATTGACGAGAATGTGGGACTGTCAGATGCTGTAGCGGATAATCCTGAGGATAACGATTCTCATGGGAGTTTTAGTAATCAAAACGGAATAGATGCAGAAGGAAATGAGAAGAGTAGCGACTCGTCAAAAACAGGTGAAAATAGCGGGGATTCCCGTGATTCTCCCGTGGAAATGGAAACGGAAGATGGCGAGGGCGAGAGTAAACTAAAAGCTGCCGTTCAGGGTCTTAGTGCTTCAAAATTAAGTGAGAATTTTAAAGAACAGGACAAAATAAGTGAGGGAGAAGGGGTGAAGAATGGACACGATATTCTTGCATCCAAAGCACTAACGACTAAAAGTGCTGCTGCGATTAATCATAGCCCTTCCAAACCCAGAAATAGTTTCTTAGATAGCTGTAATAGCAATGCAGCCAATAGTGTTGCTAGTAGTAGCAATTGTTCTGAGAATGGTGACAATACTAAGGTGATCCAACTGGAGAAAGAAATTATGGGACTCACATCTCTGTTGAAGAGCAAGGAGAGAGAATGGAATGCTCTGTTGGAACTGAAAAAATTAAAAGAATTGGCCGTTGAGTATTATCGAAGACAGAAGGATGTGGAGGAATTGTTCGATGACGATGTGATTCAAGAACATGAGGAGTATTTGAGGAAATTGACGGATAGAATCAATTACTTAAGTGATAAAGGAGGACCGGATGAAGCTCAAGTACGGACGAATATTCAAAAGACTGAAAAGGAAATCAAAGAAGGAGAAACGAAACTGAAAATTGTAAGTGTCCAAGGGAAATTCACCGGAAGCAAGGATTCAAGTAATGACTCTGGAACTGGAGATTCTGCGAACATGGAAAACTTTAAGGCATCGCTTGCTCTTCAGCAACTTTGTGAACGAAATAAAACCACAATGGCCCAAGCAACGTCTCCTGTTCAGGTCTCATCGAATGCTACAGGCCTGTCAAACAAAATTATCGGTGAGGGCAGGCAGGGTGCTATAGTTGAAGTGCGTTCCATTATTGCCGATTACAGGTGTGATACTTTGAATTGTAACCTAAACTCTGATGCTTTTCTTGCATACGAAATGGATGTTATGAATACTGTGTTTACTTGTGTTACAGATCGAAAAATCCAGAGGAAAATAGCCGCGGTTCGACATCGGAAACCCAACGTCGACGGCCTCAGGCTCAAAGAAAACAGTCCTCGGCAACACAGCAAAACACTAGCGCCGCTTCTAACTTTCTTTCTCAGAATCGCAACGTTAGCTTCAAAGATGTTTTGGTTAACTTAGCTAAGTTATCTCAGACGGAAAAAATCGTCGGAGCTAATCCTGTCATTGAATCTACACCAGCACCTTCACCGCGACCCAGTACCAAAAATAATGTGTCTTCACGTCAAGCCAATTCACATGGCGCCGATCGAGGGCAACTGAGTACAACGTTAGCTAAATTGCTGTCATCAAATAATAGTGTTACTAATATGTCCAGCAGTATGCTCCAGGACGATTCGTCACCAATGTCCACCTTAAAGATTGATTCTCTTAATCATGGGGGGGATAATAGTTTGTCCTTAGCAAATTTATTGGCATCCGCTAAGGTTCGTGCACACTCTAGTATTTGTGATTCACGCATATGTGGAGTGTAAAAGTATTTTAATTGCAACACTATTTGATTCTCCTTACAGTGCCGTGATGATGAAGTGAAAGGTGATGACGAGGAACTGGTACCTATATGCCAGGGATGTAATACCAACCGAGCTCAGTTCGTCTGTGCCGGATGTGGAAACCAGTGGTATTGTTGCCGAGAATGTCAGGTATAGCGAACTACTTGAAGTTTTAAGAAAATAATGCTTATTTAATTTCCATAATTTAATCACTCATTATTAAAAATTCCAGATTCAAGCTTGGGAGGACCATTCAGAGGTGTGTTCGGGTTAAAGATGAATATTTACTTACTACAGTATAGATTTTGTTTACTAATGAACTAGTCCACGCCAGGAGTTAAAGTTGTCAGGTTCCTGGATAGTTTCAAGCTGTGGAAAGGCTTGAAACAAAGCATCGCGAGTTTTATATCCAGTGTATTAAAAACTAGAGGTACTTGATTGATTTACCTTACACAGAAATTAATTTCAACTGTGAAGTTGTGATCCTATGTCGAAAGTATGTTTGTTTATTTCGAAGGCTTCTCGCACGACTGTTCTTTCTTTAGTAAGTCACGTAAGACTTTATCCGTGATTGCTGCTAGTGCTGATGAATTATGTATTGGTGAAGGAGTCACGTCATATTAACTTCCATATTTTGGCAGGCATGGTAGGTTTAGAATAGCCAACGAACTATAACCTTCCTGTGAACCACAATTTACCCACCATTCAGGATTATGAAGGATTTTATATAATAATGCCTTTTCAAGTAGAATTTAAGTCATAATTTACGAAACGCAGCAAAAGGAAAATTAGGTGGCATAAAACTTTTTGTATAACTAATCTGGTTTGACTATAAAAGGATATTCTGAAGAAGCTATCTGTATGCTTCGCGGGCCTTAGAGTGAATTATGATTTTGAATGTTTAGTGAAATCAGGAAAGAGTACATGGTTTAGTGTTACAGTTTATAATTCACTTTGTAAATGGATTTAAATCGAAGTATATTATAACCACAAGTGATGAATTCCGCAAATGTTTATCATACCCATTAAATCACGACTGTTACGCCTACACATGCCATGTACAATAGCCTATGCAGAACTGTAGCAATGATTCGACGAGTATTTACGGAGCTGTGCTGTGTAAAATATTTTCTGGACTCTATTTGGAAACAAAAGGGTTTACGAGAGAGAATTTGATCGGCAGAGCTCCTTCTGAAATGTTAATTTTTCCAGTATTAAAAAACTATGTTGTCTCCGGAAAAGGAAAGACTAGCGTACTTATTGTTATGGATTAGCTTGTTTGCGGCAGTAAGCGCATTTTCCTATAATATAAGATCTACGGTAGATGCAATTCATTTATAAATAGATGATAACAATGTATTACGACGAGAGTAAACACATAGGGGAAGCGCGATTACGGTCAATATGGTACCTTCGAATTTGTTGATAATATTTGTTAATGTTTAAATGTCAGAAATATTTTGATGGAATAAAATCCTGATATGAGTGACCTTAATTCGACTGCTGCTACCCGCTAATGGAAAAGTTTGATTTACAAAATTTTGTTAGGTACATATCGTAAATTAGTATTAATGACTGGTAATGAGACGATCTGGAATCGAAATGGAAACATTTAAACAAAATACGAAGTTGGTTTCAGGCCCAGCAGTAATAACTTAATTCACTATTACAATCCAGCTACCCAGAGTTCCTGGCAGAGAATAGCTAGTGTAATAGTACAGTATTATCTATAACGCATTTATTTTTTCTCAAAAATATTATCCTAGTCAGGGTTCTCCACATTTGCCTCCGAACGAACCTTCAGGATCATTTAGATCTATTCATTATTCAAAGCCGTATGATTATGACCTGCTTAAATACAGCTTGACCCTGCCAATGGCATAACGAGTACCGGAAGGATATTGGGAAGCTGGCAATTATCTTGTTCTGCATGATAGCAGGCCGTATATAATGCAAATACATGCAGATATGCATTCAAAACAACCAAAAGTGAAACGAATAGGAAGGACGAGAAAGAGGCTAAACCAAAGCTATCTGATTGAATTATGGGAAACGTCAGTAAACGAATAGTAAATCAATAACGATATTCTAGTCCTGTCTATAAACAAATTTTAATGTGCTGTCCCGAATGTGGCTTGCTAATTGCAAAGAAAATTAATGGGATCATTGGCATGTGCGCTTGATTTAGAATTAGTCGAACGAACACAGAGCACCAAGCTTATTCTACACCAATTAATTTCTATTTCATTCTACCGATTAATCGTGTAATGACTTATAGAAGGTCGCAGAAGGTCTATTGAAATCTCTCTTGATTGACTTCCACAAGAATAACCTACGCGACCAGATAATAAAGCGATAAAACAGAATAACCCCAGGTCTGGGCGGGTGGATTGGTTACAAAACCAAGTTGGAATGCAAGGTTACAGGATATGGAATTTTACAATTAACTCGTCATAAAAGAAAAGATTGAACCGGATTTTATTGCTCTTCTCACTACCATTCTCTCTGCAAGGAAATTCTAGCGATTACAACTATCAAAAACTTCCACAGGTTACCTCAATAGTAAATCTGCATTCCTCCTTCCCAACCTTCCTCGCCTTGTTTCTAAAGATCGATTCCGGCTGTAGGTGTTAAATACACTAGGAATGTAGTGCCGGAAGCGCCCTCTGCCTCGGACATCTCCTTACTCCTACTAACTACGTCGTTTCTCCAGGCAGACGCGACGGGAAAGAAAAAAAAGTGATCATTCCTTTCTTCCTCTACTTATTTCATGCTCAAGTGTGAAAGAGTGCTAGTTCAAATAATAGGATTCTCGTGTTTACTTTTGTGTGACACGAGATTATAACAATGTTTGAGATGTACAGAAAGTTTCGAAGATAAGCTGGACATTGGAGATTCTCGTGACATGATGTTATTTTGGAAGCCGAGACTCAGACTGAATGTGTACTCACAAGGCACAAGGATGATGTCATGGAGATTGTAGATGAGAGCAAGCTATATATGTGTGATGTGTCAACAGTAGAGCGGAAGGAAACAGTAAGTTTTATTTATTATTACAAGGCGGAGATGAACTAAACTGATTCTAAAACTTTTGTATAGATAGACAGGGCGGGGTAGTGTGGAAACTATACACGTTGCATGAATGCATATACAGCGAATACACGGAAAACTTGAAGAAAATGCCGATGGACAGTGCTGGCGGAAATGTTATGATAAATATCCTAACGTTTAATAGGAAACTGGACAGTAGGGAAGGCTGGAATGCGGAATAAAATGTTAAAATCTATATAATATTTCCTCATCTATGAATCAGAAGCTGATTGATTTAAAAAACTTGATCTCTAAAGGATACAAGATTAAGTAAGGCAGGAGGAAATGAGTACGTTTAAGAGAGTAAGGCACTGCTGGCGACGGCGACTGTATACAAATAAAGTTTAGAGGTCATGCTTACTTTTAGTATGTTTGTGGAAAATATTGAAGTTAGGGTGAGGAAGCTGCGTTAGTTATTTCTTAGCCGCTTTGCTAACGATGCATTTGTTATTACATTTTTGTGTGCGCAAGGAGTAGTCAACTGGGTTGAGGTTATATGCCGGCATAGAGTAGGGAAAGATCAAGATTTGGGTAAAACTTGATCTTTTTCTAGGTGATTGATCATGAGTTGTTTGTCAAACGTAGAGATGATGTTATCAACTTGTCTGGGTGGTACTGTGGTGGATGGAAGGGAGTAGCCGTGTGTGTGCAGGAATCCTTGTTGTTTACTACTACGCAGGAAGGAGGATAATAACGATGATAATTGTGAGGAGCTAGAAAAAGTCATTTTCAGCAAACGATTTCATGGAAGCGTAATAGCACAAGAGTTAGCGTTGTTAGTACGCTTCAAGTTAGTGAGTTAAGGTTTGAATGAATGCAGTCAACACAGCAGCTGGAGGAAGGGCAAAAGAGGAGGGTGTGAGCCATTATGGATGATGATTAAATAAATAACTTGTCCAAGAAGGACAAGAATCAAATGTTTTCAAGTCTTTCTTTTATTACTCTGTTGCGAAAGAAGGCAGGCGTAATGGTCCATGTCATTGGAGATACTAGTGCAATTGCATCCATGCAGGGGGCAGGTAAAGCAATTGTTTGGGCTAGGGGCACACTTTAAAAGAAATTGGTTTCTGTAGATTCGGAATTTATAATTTTGCAATCTTTATGAGCATATTATACCCTCATGTTTATTGCTTGACTCCCGGCCAATCTTACATGGTCTGACATGGCTATAATTCTGGGTATGGGCAAAAATTGCAGACTACTTGAAGGAATTGATATGCCCTAACGATATGAATGTGTTTAATTTTCTTGATTACTCTTGGTCGTCGCCATCGCCATCGCTTTGGATTTCTTCGTTGGGGGGTAGTCTCAATATGGCTCAGCCCAGAAATGTTGTTGGCTTCCTTTCCTTGTGTTAGAGATTCATGGGAGAAAAAATGATGTTACGCATAGCAGTAAGGGAGGATTGAGAATTAGTTAGTCAAGTGTCCAATTACGACGAGGCTAAGGGTAAAAAATTGTTTAACTTTAATTACAGCAGTGTATAATTAGGTGTACGCGTGGGCTTGTTTCCAATGAGACGGCAATACTCTCACACGTAGTAGCGCGTATTAGCATCTGTTTCTCCAGCCAAGTCTTCAGATGGGCCCGCCATCCAACACATGTGCAAATTGATCTTAAGCGAAATTATTTTGGACGTACTTCTTGTTTGCAAAGGCTGGCAAATTCACTCCAAATGTGCTTCAGCGAGTGCAAAAAACTGAGCGGTTCTTCTGTTTCTCGTAATGTTTCCCTGTGTTATGAAAAGAATACAAAAGGGATTTTAGAAACAAAGGATACCTACCGTGTTGACTAGAGGGAGCTTTGGTGTAAACTGGAACACGTTTTTGGTCCCGTGAGAAAAATGCAGGATATGGAATAGGATTTTTGTAAAACTTCCCCAAGAGACCCTAGAAAAAGAATTACTCTGGAGCATTGGCTTTGGTTTAGAAGATTACGCGTACTTTAGGCAAAAGGAGACTCGTTTGCACTCAGAGTTTCTTCGTAAATCCAATTATCTCCTGGATGTACGAAACGAATATTCCGACTGAGCAGTCTGGGTGGGGAAGTTTTGAGCGCTACGATTCGTAATAATAGTATTAAATTACTTTCCTTCTCACAACTAGTCCCTTCATAGGGAGCGGAAACATGAGACATTATGTGACGATGACCATTTCTAGGTTTAGCTGACATATTAAATGGGGTGAACCAGTAGGATGACTTGTGTAGCGTGAGTAATGGAATTGAGACGCTACGCTGCGCTCTATTCCGTTGTCAGCATCAGTCACTTCTTAGTCCATATTCATGGCTCTAAATGAGTGAAGACGAGAGGTTTGCT
This sequence comes from Sminthurides aquaticus, assembly GCA_906901655.1. Taxonomy (NCBI): domain Eukaryota; kingdom Metazoa; phylum Arthropoda; class Collembola; order Symphypleona; family Sminthurididae; genus Sminthurides; species Sminthurides aquaticus. Next base: position 6,243,212 of record CAJQTT010000001.1, read on the forward strand.
CACAAGTAATAAAATCATAAGAATAAACAAAACAAGGATGGTAAATTAGGTTGAGGAAAAGATAGAAAAGAGTTGATGAGAGGAATGGGATACGTGTGGATTGTTTGGATAGAATTGCATTCTTGTTTTGCTTTATTGCGTGTTACACCTTTGCACTTTTCCCATCTTTGTATTAATTAATTTCATCCCTGACTTGGTGTAGGATTTTTGAGGGTGATTTTTGAAATAGTAGCCACTTCGTATACAGCAGTATCATCATCTGCTCTCGTTATGCACAAAAGATGATCGTGGACAAAATTGTAAATTCATACCAAATACAGAATGTATGCCGCAGACCGCAAAACAAATAGTCGACACACATTCAACCTTTTATACGTCTTTGAGTGTACATTATTGCGAATTGCAAATTTGGTCGTTGTCCTGCTGTCAGGCTGAGGGAAGAGGATAATGAAACACAAGTATATGGACTCCTGCTCATACAAATTCGCTAATCCCACTAACTTTAACTTTGGCACTTACTCTCTGGTCTACTGCAAACTAATGTTTTCCTGTCACCGCCGCTTGCCACTCTGTGCGCCTGTGCATGTACACAAGTACATGCGGGTATGACTAATTCAACTACTGTGTTAAAATTAGCGGTTTTCTGTCATACAATACAATGTTGCTATTTCAAAGAAATGAATCAGACTTTGGACTTGGAGAGAAAATCGCTTCCGTTTGACCAACTTCACGTGCCTGTTGATAACGTAACAACACGACATGAGGCTCAGAAAACCCCTAATAGTGGTCATAGATGTGTTCATGATGCCGGAAACATAGTTTCGCCAATTATAATTGTCGTCACTTGCTTTGAAAACTTTGCGAAACGTTTGACATTATATAGACTGAGTTAGAAGACGCAATCAAAACATTTTAATCATTCATGGACTCTACGCAAAACTTTCTCGGATTTGATCCGACGGGAATATGAGTTTCGCTATTTTTAAGTCTTCCTTCTCGTTTCGTTGGTACACAAGAAATAGGAATGGGAAGTAAACAACAGCGGGGAGCGGCCTCTGCCACCACATGAGTGGTAATAATAGTAATCCTTTGACGGAATAGGATTTGAAAAACTACAATTCTGGAAGGGGAAGCAAGAGAAATGTGAGAAATGACGAAAAATTAATGGAAAAGCGAATTTGTATTTGCAGAATCGCTTTGATTCTACTGCGACTGCAGTGAGATGGATGTGATAAATACGAGGGCGCATGGGAGATGCTTTTCTCAGAAATTTTTCCCCATCTCAACTTCGCAATGATTCGTGGAAAAGTTTCAACTTTGTAATCCCTCTACCTGTTTTTCATTAAAAAAGACTACCTACTGTGAGAGATGGAGATACAGTGGGTGAGGCGGGGAAGCAAGCCTTTTGTTTCCCTTCAGAACATTTAAATCCAATCATAAGAACTAGCTTGACTAGCCAAATCTTGTATTCTAATACTGCATTAACCTCACCTGCTGTAGCTAGCTTTGAAGACTGACAGACTGAAGACTACGGCTGAGTAGCTGCTGCTCAGATTGGTCAATTTGGAAAAAGCTACAGAAACACAGAGAAATATATAGGTGTTGAAGAAGATGAGAGGAGATTCTTGCAAAATGTCATATACATATTAGTAGGAATAGAATTGAAGATTGAAAGTATTGTTTTCCCTCTGTGTACTTTGAGAACAAAAGACTTTGGTAAGCAAATATAGCTTGTCTGCACTCAATCAGCAAATATTTCTCCATCTCCTAATCTTTCTATCCTTCCTCACTTTAATCTTGTTCATCTCTTTCCATCGTGTCATCACAAGACCTAGAAGGTCTGCTCACAAATGCAAATGTTCTTCCTTTAATGTCTGCCTAATGAAGAGCACTGCATAGTAGCAGCGTCCTGTCCTCGCCTCGGTCCAGCCACAGTTGGTTTGAAGCTGGGAAAAGAACTTATTTATCAATGATACTACTACTGCTGAAAATTAACGATAATTATCACTCCTTCCTTCCTAGAAGCTAGGCGATGGAAAATGCATCAACGATGTACATATTTTGAATATAAAGTTGACGAAGATTGTTTATGACAAAAGGGCAGCATGGATTATGTATTTGGTGATAGCTGAAATTCGTCATTCTTCAGACTGATGATAAAAGCCTTACCAAAAGAATCAACTCACTCTGGATTTTATCTTTATGAAACAAGATTGACTATAACTGAGTGAGCAATGTCGTGCTGAATAGTTTTTTGAAAGATAGAAACCAAAAAGCCGTGGGGGCATTATTTTAATCCTTTGGGAGAAAGCAAGTTTAAGAGTAAAAGAAGACAAGCAGGATTTAAGTTGGCCAGGAGCTTAGAAGAATCCTCTTTAAGTTGGTTACAAAGCGGGTTTAATGCATGTTTTGTCGAAGGAAATTAAAAGTTTGGGATCAAACTAGTTACGATTAGAGAGATGGAAGGAGGTGAGAAAGTTTTCAGGTTCTATCATGATCTAATTATGTCAGATATGCTTACATGAGTGTTTTAATACTCATTTATCCTCTTCTGTCTTCTCTTAGCCAGTTAGTACGTTTAGTTAGACTTGAATCAACCAAGCAGTTGTTCCAAGCTCTTAAGCTTGTTCACAACCCACTGTGTGGGATTTGATTCTTTCGTTCGTAATATTCTTTTGCGCAATAGTAACCCTGTTATAGGAAGCTATGCACCTCGCTATAAGTTCACCATTATATTGTCAGATTACAATAGCTTTTGGATATAGATTTAAATCGAACCAGACCTCCGTGCATAAACTGTACTAGCCAAAGGATGCTCCCGTTTATCAATTGAGGATGGAATGGAATAATATACATAATTGCAAATCACTTTACTGACTTCAAGTCTGCGAGCGTTTCTCTTGGTAAAGTTGAATGGATTTGTGAAAGGTTCAACGGAAGAAGCGCTCAAGCGTCTGACTATATATAACCCTTGGGAAGATACAAAGAGCGGAACGTAACACGGCAGAGGTTTAGGAAAAGCCATCGGGGAAGAACATTGACAAGAACGTGTGAATTAATAAATATACTTGTTATCCTCATTCCCCCGCACATTATTCTCTCCTTTATCTCTCATATATTTCACGAGATCTTCCATCACATCTTCTACCTATATGAGTTAGCATGTAAGAGACCCAGGTGTGAATCAACCTAATTCTCTCCATGACAAATCTCGCTCCTCTCCTCCTCTCTCTCTAATTCTAGAATCCTATAATATCTACTGGAAGAATATATGATCCTGACTGGCTTGCGAAAATTAGATTTGACTAAAGCTGGTTTCCTCTATCTATCAGGATTACTTAACACACTCCTGATTCGTAGTACTTGAATATAGTACTGGTGTCGTTTGATATGTCCTTTAATTCTTATCGCCTATAGCCTTCTCATTTTATGCGATTTACAGATTGCAGCTCTGATTGAGTGACAGCCAGTAGTACGGATGGTGGAATTAATCTCATGAAGGGCTTATATACATTTACAAGAACGTTAGGTGTGTCTCTCGGATAGTTTTAAGTCGCACTAAATGACATTTGAGTTATTTACTACGCTCGGATGTATCGAACCTACATCCAGGCAGAGCAGCGGGAGAGACAGAAACAGAAGGATTATTACGTAACGTATCCATCCTGTAACATACGCCTTCCTTATATGTAACTCGATTGAGAATTTAAATCCGTCTCTGCTGGAGCGGATCGCAAACTAAGACTATGAAGATTAGAGACTATTGATTATTGTGTTGTGTAAGAAAACTGGGAAAGATACACACTCATGACTCTATAGTTGCAAAGTGAAAGTCCTCGTTTGAGAAAGAAAGGTCTTGAAATGAGCATATGGTGCACTGGGGAAAGCATGAGAATCTGAGAATAACATGACTAAAAGCCTTTGAAATTCAACTCTTTTGCTTTTATACGTTTCGGTTGGATTTGCTCTTGTCAGGAAGGATTGGAATCCAAACAAGTTGACTACTTCTTGACAAGCTCTTCCAAGGATAAAAATCCCTTGGACAAAAGTTAAAAGTTGTTTAGACTTTTTCAAAAGTGCGAATAGAGAAATACTTGGTATTCTCCACTAAGGTAAGAGGCATGTCTATTTATTTCTGTACTTGGAAATAAATAATTGAACTTCCATAGCTGAAAGTGGGACATAGGCTCGAAAGAGCGGATGGGACAGAGTGAAAATCAAAACAGCTTTGTATTATTTTCCTTGGATAGTCCTTTTTCATTGTCATTCTCGTATTTCTGGAACTTGAGATGAAGTATGCGAAAGTAAATCCCAACAAGCTGTTCCTTGAGCTAGGGTGACTGACATGGAAAGGAAGGAATTTATATAAGACAACTTATTGAAAAGTGAGCTAAAAAAGTTAGTAGCTTGAGGACTATCTTAGCCCTATCATGCTAATTGAAGAAGAGGGGGAAAGACCTTGAGAGAAAATAATTTTTCGCATACAAGGAGGTAGCGTACGTGCCCAGGTTGAGCTCTGTAGTCATTTTCCCTAATGAGACCTTATGTACAACTGCAGCTACAAATACAACCCACATGCAATCATACTTTACGTTTATAGTCCTGAAAGACCTTGTGAAAGCTAAATAAATTGCGGTTGAGCATGTAACAAACCTCATAGAAGTTTCTTCGAACGATGAATGGGCGGTAAAGGGCAACTACGTTTGGAAGTATTGAGAAATACAGAGACACACTCCAAACTGAACCACAGGGACCCAATAAGGATCTCCACTTGCGCTGCCCCCGAGACATACATAAAGCTAAAGGTTAATAAAGGCAATACATAGATTATAAAATTGGGCGAAGCAAGAACATGCGATTCAATTTGAGCTCCACTCCCGATATTCGATAGATTTCGGACAGTCCATGGTAAATCCTGGCACTTTCTCTTAGATTATATACGGGGTGCCTGGGTGCTTACTTTAGCCTGTTTGCAGGATAGAAAATCAAAAATAGAGTTTGGTACAAAAGGAGATATGCGTGCGTATGGTAGAATAAAATACAGGACGGCAGAGAAAATAAATCGAAGAACATGATAACATGCTTTCACTTCCATCGTTCCAACCCCCAGTCCTATAAATGGTAAGAAGAGCTGCCGATCATATCATACGCGACATTGTTTTCTCCCTTTACAACACAGTTCGGAAATCACAACCTTGTCTTCTTCCTCTTTTGTCTCTTGTGTCCTTGCCCTCTGAGACTATTAAATTTTAATGTTTCTCTCGCACTGATTTCAGGGCATTACCACAACTAAGGAGAAATATACATGAAACAAGCTTGTTCACATAATATCGATTGGAATCAAAGTATGCAATGATGCAGACAGCCAAAGGGGAATGTTTGCGGACTAATAAATAAACAAAGAGTATCATCTATATATACGCGAAAGAAACCAGGCTAGGGTTTCCTCGCAGGCCTCCAATCATTAGATCGCTCGCGAATCCTGATATGAGAAATTCTGCCCGGAAGAAACATGATATGCTCCAGCAAGTACAGCTCAATACTGAATATTGCGAATTTTGTTTTACATCAATATAAGACGGAGTATATACGTAAAACTCACATTCACGGAAGTAGAACAAAGAGATTTTCAAAAAGGAGAAGCCCGGAGAGAGAAAATGGGGAAGCCTTGGAAACAATATATATAATATAATTCCTCATCAAATTCCTCCAGCAAGATTAGGGCTGGGTAGAATTTTCTCTGTTTTCATAGAGTTCCGAGAAGTGTTTTCAAATCAAAATTATTCAAGATTCAAATTCCCGGAGTTTTTTAGTAAATTGTTTTGGAAATGTTAGATGAAGCTGAGCAACATAAAGCCTAATTATTTACAACCTTTATCTTTAACAAGACAAAACGTTAGCCTTCCCCCAAGCAAAATCCCGTAGGTATATTACATTTATCTCTTGAAGTCTTCCATACGCTTTTACCGTTGTCGTAAATTTACCAAAGATTTCAAATCATTGAGGGATAAGAAAAGCTGTGGAAAACATCAGACTGTAGTAACTAAGAAGGAAGAAGAAGGAAGCAGAAAAAGAGGACACGGAAGGAAGGACGGAAATGTTGTTAAACGTCTTACAAATTACACTACGCGTCCCTCCGTCCAGGGGTGCATCAAAAGTAGCAATTTTCTTATCATATACCAAAACTGAATAGGTAACTCCTGCGTATCATTTAGGTGCTCCAATTCAATACTGAACTAATTAAGAGCAATTAATTACAGCGTAGACCATGAGTTCCAGCTTGTCGTTATTTGTGTGGGTGAGTTTCAACAGCTCGTTCAGCGTCAGCGTCCGGTATATACTTACTACTACATTCTCCTCCTCAATTACGTTCGAATTAGTCTCGATAAAAGTCCTTGCTAGAAGCCAAGGCCTTGGCTGATTTTTCTATGGAGTGCAGCAAAGATTGACTAGCTGACTGAATGCACCCTGACGCCTGTCAACATGTTATCCCCTACATGATTTAGTAATTGCTCCTTGCTCCTCGGTATAGTCAACCCATAAATCAAGTGGGGAGGAGCTGACATAAGGATAAAGACAGTCAGTCAGGATTTCAAGTGCATTAGTAGTTTCTGTAACTATAATTGACCAAGCGGATGCCTTATGTACTCATGAAGTATGCTATTGGAGGCATGGAACCCAAGCAATCTGATAATTATTATAATATAATAACACAACATTACTCAGAATTGATACTGAAGGCAGCTATAATTGTAGATGAAATAAATTATTTATCGAGGATGCGGATAAGAACTCTCCATGCAAGTGAGCAAGTAGACATCAAGAACCTTATAGAACTAAAATCAAAGCCAACTACTGCATAAGTACTGAATGTTCTATATGCAATGCATTTAAAAAGAGCATTACAGAAGGAGGAATTGAATTCAAGTTGAATCAAATCCCTCCATCCCACTTATCTTCATTATCCCTTATGACTAATTGCCATTTGACCTAGACCTTGCTAAAGTATTCATAGTGTGCAACTTGTTGCGTAATAAATTTAGCGTAATAACCAAGATAAATACAATCTTCTAGTTGCAAGGGGTCATAAACATGATGTACAGTGTATGTACTGAAAAAAACTCGCACATTCCCAACTCCAGCTTGATTTCTTCGCGTACAATATTATATTTAATAAAATTGATCCACAGACACACACGTCAGCAGCTCGAATGGCTCTATCATTTCTCAATGTAGCCACCTTTTTCCTTAATTGAAGAAGCTATCATGAACTGTTGTTCCGGGTGATCATGACCCTTTTTGGCCACGCTCGTGAATTATTTATTGAGTTTCGGAAGAAGAGAGTACAAAAGTGCGAATCCAACCCTCCTGGCGCGGGTTCTTAAGGGAATAGGGAATTGCAAATGTGATTTTGGCACATCACGTTTCTCCGGGACCTTACCTTGAGCGTGGTCCCACGGAAATAGAAAGTAAAGACTAGGGCGGAGAAAGTTGGAGTGAAAGCATGCCGTAGATGGGTCCCACGGTAGAAGACAAAACGGAAGGGTTGAGAAAAGAAAGTGAAAGCGGGAATGTCTCTCACTTTCCCCCAATCTGGAGGGAAAAAACTTTTGCGAAAATCCTGGGCCTAAAACAATTTTTATGGGGCTCTGACTCTGACGTCAGTGAGTGGCAATCCTTATGGGAGTTGGGATAGGAAGAAAGTTAAGCGAGGTTCCGGGCGATGCCTTCTGACTGATCCTAGCATATGGCATATCCTTATGTATGCTCCAGGTCAGGGAAGAGGAAAATCTTGTGGGTTCACTAAATGTACTTTTATGCGCGAGCCTCAAGTGAGAGCTTCGTGTCGAGGACGTAAGAGAGGAGAGAGATGTGAATCTCTTTAGAGCGTACATATGAGGTGGATGGATGGGAGTAAAATAACAACACAGGGATGGATAGGCTCTTCTTCATGTGGAGATTCAATAATGGTCCTTGTTTGTGACTTTTGTGAAATGGGTGGCTGGGGCTGGAAGCAGCGATGTGAAAACGGGGAGGGAGGTAGAGAGAGAGAAATTAAGTGAGCAGAAATAGTGAGCGGTCTGGTGGGATGACGTCAGCCGGTACGGGTTCTGCATATTCTGCATGTAGGAAGGAGAGAGGAGGAAGGTGACGTGCCGCGAAGATGTGCATATCTACTGCGCTGACAAGTAGCACCTCCATCCAGGTTCGTCCACAAGCAGAAGTTGATAAGGGTAAAGAGGAGAGTGTATGAGAACATTTTGCTTCGGCTGTCTTCTTATTCATATGGATGATGTGATGTCAAAGTAGAGTTTGTGAATGGCTCCTCGTTACAGAGAGACTGCCGGCAAACGAGGGGAGGCTATGTAGCATACATGATATATACGTGATATGCTTTTGGCTTATTAAAGAGGCTAAATTGGTGGAGGAGAAAACTTTTCCTGGGACATGCACATGTACTAACCTGAGGGTAGTTTCTATGGGTATACCGGCATATGCCTTATTACGAGCGTTATACAGAGACTGTAGAATGTAAAGGAGGAGAAACTCCTCGTCGTTCACTCTGTACGCTGTAGGGTGTTTTTGTGTTCCGCTAGACTACTCTACTGTATGCATCAATGTTGGAGTACGGTGTTGTGCAGTCGGGTGTTGGAGGGAGAGTATCGCTGGGTTCTACATGTTATATATGTACTGCAACGGGAGAGATCTCTCCTCCTTCCTCCTCTGTCCTCTCTCGTTCGATGGAGGAGTATTGAGAAGAAGCCATTTTTGCTAGAGCATTACTTGTGAGAGTGGGACGACGAGTGGTATTGCGGACGAAGGTTGAGTCGAGTGTGCTGCAGTGCAAGGGGAAAAGAACCGTTGTTTTTCGTAAAAATTAATTAATTATTCCAATTTAAACTTTGGCTGTTTATTCTGAGCAATTAAGATTTTTTAAATTAATTAGCTCTGGGTTTTTATCAGTGCTTAGTTAGCTTGTGTTTAGATTTATTTTGAATCCCGACACTCCTCGTCACGCCAGCCTAAATTCAATCTCTCTCTTTCCCTTACCAGCCACCGACCAGACAGACGTCGTTCAAGTGTACATACTTTATTAAGAATTTTTCAAACACCCTTCACCACTCACCACTATTCTGTGCTAGTTTTTCCCAAGAGTATTAATTAATTATCAGTTATTACAGTCTTGTGGAAGAAGCTTCTGGTGAAAATAGTTACAAACTCTGCGTTGCCAAATCTTATCGTCTTAAAGCGTGAGTGAATTTACACATTATTTTTACCTACGCTGGCTGTGGAATCTGGATTCGTGCTCTGTGATTTCTCCCCGGATAATATCCAGAGTCTGCTAAATCTAACGTAAACTAAACGCGTTATTTCAACATAGTTCTTTGCCACCCCGATTATTATCGTCCTCAATCAACGGAACAACCATGGGTGAAACGGATAAACTCAACATTGACAACATAATCGCACGCCTTCTTGAAGGTAAGTCTACAAAATCTGGCGACTGACCCTACGTCGATTACAGGAGCGTATAGCTTTTGAGGAATGAAAATTATTTTATGTAGATCAGTTTTGATAAAATATCCATTTCTTCACGGTCGTACGATAGACCTCATTTAAGTCTGTTAGGTATGCGAGTCTCAAGGAGGTTTTCTTGTCTCAGCGTTATCCTTTTAACCTTCTTATTAATAACTGTGTGTTTAGTCGATGTGGTCTGAAAGAACTGTATATACATGGAATGAGTCATGAGAAAGCTAGGTAATCCCAATGCCATGCCTATCGTCTAGGTCTCCGATTTAAATCGAAATTCTAAGCTCCAGCATCCTAACGGAATTTCTGAACCCACAAGTTTTAAGTATATATCATCATCGTCCGGGTTTTTGCTACATGTACGAATCCCGGATCCAGCGTCGGTTGTGCATAGTGGGTGTCTGGAATGAGAGCCCGTTGTTAAATCCGCTAGTTTTCTTGTCTTCCAGTTTAATGCTTATCTTCGCGTAATCTGCAGTCGCTGTCTGGATTTTTCTTGGCCTGCATTCATGCATACAAAAAGTCTAGAAGATTGTGTAGTTTCCGAAAGTATCATTCTTTTCGGAATATATATGAAACAGGATTTGTACCTTTTTCTTGGAAAGTCTGTTATGAAAATACTCGTTACAGTGATACCCGGATAATTCCCCTCCGTACGTTGTAGCAACTTTTTTGAAAAATGGGTTACAGTTACGAAAGATGAAAGATGTTTCCGAAAACATACAAGCTGTCGGCTCGAACAACTTTGACATTGCGCGGGTCCATTTATTATCGAGTCAGTAGGATTTCGGTTAAGTGCTAACCTTGCAGAATAGGCTGAGGAAGTGACCACTGAAGGAAATCGGTGGTCAGCGCTTCTATAGTTCAGCAGCATTGTTGAAAGATATATATATTCGAACTGTATGAATTATTATACACTACCCAAGGGTGCTGTCTTTTGAGACTCGGCCCGCTAACTTTATAGGAAAGCTACCCACAAGTTTTAAGGTGTGGGATCTGCCCAAGTTTTTTTCTTAACATTTTGCGTCTTAAGTAAATCGTGGATGCAGCTGACCTTGAATTCGACTTTAATAGTGGGATGCTGGACTCGGAAAGAAATTGCAGCTTATTTTTGTCAAGTTGTGCCTCTTCATCACATTAGGCTCTTCTATCAATGCAGGATTTCATATTTGGGGGTGTGTAGAGAGTTGCTTTCTTTTTAGTATACGACATGAATAAATGAGCCGCATCTTTTCGCTCCGTTTAGCTTTGGTTTCGAACTTCATCAACGCCAACTTCTGACGTTTGCTAAATTACGCTGGCCGTCTGAAAATCATAGTTTGTTTGTATTTACTGAGCATTTCAGGGTTACAGTGGCTGGAAATCCTGAAAACACCGACAGTCGATAATGCTTAATTCGGAGAGAAACCCTACGTTACTCATGTTAGAACTCCCCTGCAAATATTCATTCGTGTAGATTAAAGAGCATCATTCCAATAGAAGTTGGCTACTGCATATTTGCGACTTCTGGCGAAATATTCAAGCTCTGATTAGATTTGGATTGTCGTAAGTTCAAGGAAGCCTCACTGCTTAGGGAACGTTTCGTATACACATGTGACACGGCGGTCCTGAATACAGGCATTAGCTAACGGATGAAGCAGAAAGTAGCAGTGCTCACAAACTTAAATTATGAGTTAAGTTGCTCCAGTCTCAAATTTTTTGCCAACTTTGTTTCGAGAAAAAAATGGGTCGGTAGCGAGGCTTAAAAATCTGGAAAAATGCGAGGCTGGACCATATCATTTAGTTTAAAGATAAATATTCTGTTCCATATGTGTGGAAGCCAACGGGTTCTGGCATGCTTGTACACCTACACCGAAGAATGCTAATGTAAACATGAAATGTTGAAGGCCATGATTCAGTGTCAGCTGAAGAGGTGGTGTAAGGGTATTCCTGTAGAATTTAAGTTTAGAATCGTAGCGTGGGTTAAAAAGTCAGAACTTAAATCAAGTAATCTCCGAGCGCATGAGTGTAGAAAGGAATATATATTTTATCGTATGCTCTGTCGTATGTCGAAAGCATTGAGACTCAGAATCAAGGTAGCGTGGGATTTGTAGAACAGAGAGAACTTCGTATGTTCGTTTTTTCATCATAAAGTTGGCTAGAGCAAATGCGGTGCCAAAACATTCAGCATGGTCTACTAGTTTTAAAATTTGAAGATTGTAAACGACTGAATGCAGTGCCATTAAACTAATGAAAAAGTGCGCGATGCATTTTTAGAATGCCGTTTACCATGCCATAAAAATGAATTGATTCGAACAATTATTTGATTTGCAGTCAGAGGATCTCGCCCCGGTAAAAATGTCCAGCTCACAGAGACTGAGATTCGGAATTTATGTTTGAAGTGCCGTGAAATATTCTTGTCTCAACCTATATTGTTGGAATTGGAAGCACCATTGAAAATATGTGGTAAGTGAATTGTCTTTGAAGTGTTTTGTATTTGTGTTTACCATGATAAAGTTTTGTTATTTATTCGATTATTTTTAATTCGGAAAGTGGAAGGGGGTTGAAACAGGACTGTGCTAAATTTTGTAATTTATCATATCCAGGTGATATTCATGGACAGTACTACGACTTACTTCGTCTGTTTGAATATGGTGGCTTCCCCCCGGAATCCAACTACTTATTCCTTGGAGACTACGTGGACAGAGGGAAGCAATCACTGGAAACCATCTGTCTTCTATTGGCATATAAAATCAAGTACCCGGAGAACTTTTTTCTGTTGAGAGGAAATCACGAATGTGCAAGCATAAACCGTATCTATGGATTTTATGATGAATGTAAGTTGTGTGTCAACTGTGATATGTGTGATATCTGACGTGAATATCGGTGTGGTTCATTGATTTTTAACTTTCTAAATGTTTCAGGTAAACGAAGGTACAACATTAAATTGTGGAAGACCTTTACAGACTGCTTCAACTGTCTTCCTGTGGCAGCAATTGTGGATGAAAAAATATTTTGCTGCCACGGTGGTTTGAGTCCAGATTTGCAATCAATGGAACAAATTCGTCGTATAATGCGTCCTACCGATGTTCCTGATCAAGGATTGCTTTGCGATTTGCTGTGGTAAGTTACGAGTACCCCATAAATAAATAACCAAGTTAGATATCATACAATGGAACAAAATTCAGATAATAGAATGTATGACGTTCTTGATAGGTCGGACCCTGACAAAGATACAATGGGATGGGGTGAAAACGATCGTGGTGTAAGCTTTACATTTGGAGCGGAGGTTGTTGCTAAATTTCTACACAAGCATGATTTCGACTTGATTTGCCGGGCGCATCAGGTAAAAATTAAATCGCGGAAAGATTATGATAAGAAAATATAATTGCGTATTGTATGAGTTGTGAGTTGAAAATTTTTGAATGATTTCACAGGTTGTTGAAGACGGCTACGAATTTTTTGCTAAACGCCAGCTGGTCACTCTGTTTTCTGCACCTAATTACTGTGGAGAGTTTGACAACGCCGGGGCTATGATGAGTGTTGATGAAACGCTTATGTGCTCGTTCCAAATTTTAAAGGCTAGTGGCTCTCGCTCAATTCAACGCTCAAAACGATAGGTCTAATGCCCTTCAGGCACAGATATGGTTTCAGCCTTTTCCTAACCATTAGCTCCTAGAATATTTTTAGAGTGAATGCTGCAACTAGTTGTTTATGCTGAACATCCTCACTTAATATTATTAGCAGTGTCGATGTTGTATGAGAGTCTCCAATTTTGATATGAATAGATGTTTGAATGCATCCTAGTTTCTCATTCATGTATTCTAATAATGTAAATTTGGTTGTGATTACAGCCGGCGGATAAGAAAAAGTTCCCATACGGAAGTTTAAATGCCAGCCGACCTGTAACTCCACCAAGAGGAGCTAACACGAAGAACAAAAAGAAGTAAACGTAATCGTGGTGTAGGGTAAATTTTTATTTTTGCTGGTGTTTAGGAAGATGAAGATGTTACTAGGATTTGACATTTGTAACGTTACTTGTTTTAAAAATCACCTCGACCTGTTTTGACGGTGCAGTGCATATTTACCTAATGAGCAAGTAAAAAGACGGGATCATTACGGCGAAGTTGAAGATTGCAGTGTTGTTTTGTAATAGTTCAAACTTAAAATCTTAACTAATGGCGAGATTCGTGTCTTACTGGAATGCCGAACCTGAACCAGTTTTAGATGAAAGGAATTACCTATGTTTTGTTGCTTTCTTTCAAGCCGCAGTTGTATTCATGTTGTAGTGACCGTGCGTTAACGAAAGGTAATAGTGAATTGATTACCTATTCAACCTGTTATATACTGTTAGACGTATATATGAATGAACGGTTCCGAAATTGAAATTTGTTTTCTTACAAAAATGCTATTCAAGTCTACCAATGTAAGAAATGAATTTGGTGAAGAGAAATTCAATCCTGTATTGTTACTGTATCGTAAATAATTTAATCGTGAATGTTAATTTAAGATTGTCACTTAGTCTTCTCTTCAATAATATACGAGGAAGATTACGATTCACTTCCAGCACGGCGTAACTTGATTCCTTATGCGTACAACCGAAACGTATTCCTTGAAGCAATCATACCCTAGTTCTTAAGAAATCTTCTGTACTTTATTTTTATGTCCTTTCGAAAGTGCTAGCTGATGTTGCTCTCTCCAGTTTTGATCAATTCTTACGTAGGAACCGCCGACATTCTATACATAGACGCAAAAGGAAAGTAAGATCATCAAGTAGGAAATATGCTATTGAAAGGGGTTCATTCAAGATTGAAGAGAAGTGACTCCCTAGGGCAAAAGTCAAATTAGGAAGAAAAAAGATTGCTTTTACCTCTTTGCAAAGACGTCTATTCAAGAAACCATACTTGGTAGAGGTGTAGCCAATAGTGGGATCTAAAGGAACCCGTTGCGATAATAAGCATGCTAAATCCATCATTAGTTTTTCTTCCCTTTCTCTTTGCATGTCCTGGTTGTAACGTGTTGTTAAATCATTATTCCAAACCCAGGATTCCCATCCTTTCCCACTGTTGTCAATTGGAAGTGGGCGTGATTTTAGCCTAGGTTGAGGAGGTCGTTTAGGCCCATCGCCTTCATTTTCGCTCTCGGAAAAGTTGGAATCTGAATCGGAAGAAGTGAGGCGTGATGCTATTCCAGGTGATGGCCCAACTTCTTTTATTTCCGGTGGTACTAGATTAACAATGGGAATCGGGGTGGGCTTCTCTCCCACCAGCTGAATAATCCCTCCCCAGTCAAGTTTGGCGAGAGCGGGATTCGGATCCTGAATTAGGTCACGGTAAGAAATTGTTGTGGATAAATTCGGATCCTCGTTGTCACAGTCATCGATAACGTGATCTTTTAGCTGACAGCCCTGTAAATATTCGTTTACAAAAGAGAAGTAAATACATCAATGCTACATTGGTATACAATGTAACTGTCTATTCATTATGAAGAAAAGTAAAGGTTGCAAAGATGAGACCGTTTTTTTCGTTGCGCTTTAACGGTTTTTACATATTCAAGAAGTTTCATTTTTGCATTCCACAATGGAGTGAGGGAAACATGTTTTCGATAGCGGTTAAAATACATTTGTCACTGTTATGCCTCTGCTAAAGGGCAAGGTTAGACTTGTGAGGAATATAAAAGAGGTTTCAGAGTCAAGTACGGAGGAAAGATACTGATGGTCTACAGAGTGTTTTCTCTCAAGAATATTAAATGACAAGGGTTGTCGTTGTTATGTAAGCCGTAAATCAAAATTTCTAGGTTACAGGCAGGGACAGGGACACAGCGTGGCTGAGATGAGAGTGTATATATGTATAAACGAAAATCTAGATTCGGATTACCTTGACGTGCGGGAGTGGTGTATAACTGAATGACATTTCTTGGCAACAGGGGAAGGATCCATAGGGCAAATATGGGATAGAAGGATCCGTGGTGACTGGAGTATCTTCATGCGGGGGTTTGGCGAGACTGGGACGTTTCCGTTCAGGAAAATCCGCAAAATGTTTTCGCATAACCAGATGCTGATGGTCGAAGGCAGCGAGGAAGCTCATCCCACTGCTTGAAAAGTTTTCTTTAGCCCCATCTTTTCCATGCAGCTGTTTCAGTTTGGGTGCTTCAGGATGGTAGAGACATGTGCCAATATTTTTTGCAGGAAAATAAAGCTGGCAACACGAACAGTAAAAGAAATGCACTGTTCCCCATAACCTAACAAGGATTTGAAAAAACCTTTTAATTCTTCAGAATAAAATGATTCAAGCAAATGGATTTTCTAAAGTTATTGTTATTGCAGTACAATCCATTCAACTTCAAAGCAGTAGTGCAAAACAGGAGAAAGTAAATGCCTTCGCTACATTGAAAGCAATGGAGGTAAGTGCCAGGCTAGGGTGAGCATTATTGTAACCTTTTTGCAAGATAAAGTGGAAGATATTTTTATAGGGCATATGCACTCAATTCGTTACCTCCAGTAGACCTTCCTCCAGGTTTTGAGCTCCCGTTTCAGTTCCTTAATGTATGATCCGAGGGACCAATTGGGATCCTTGAAATGGCTGGCGTATAATCTTCCTCTGCAATCGAAGCGCATGGATGTACAAGGGGATTTAGGAGCGTAGTCGTTGGTTAAATGCTGATCGCATAAATTGCATTTAAACAAGGTTGATGTTGAAGAGTAGTGTCCTCTACCCATATCTGGTTCAGGGTCATTTAGGCTAAGTATCATTTGAATGTAGAGACGCGAGGTGACTCTATCGTTTCTATCGATGGGAACGATTCGCTTCTCCATATCAACGTTGTGAAAATGTGCTCCTAATCGACCTATTAGACCCTCGCTCAAGCATCCCAAATTAGGAGAGTAGAGGATGACTTTCTCTATATTGTCCGAGGTGAACTGAAGGCATTCTGAGACTAGCTGGGACATTTGAAGAAAGTCTGCAGAAACAGCTAAACCGATGACATTTGTTGCTTCTGTGAAAAAGAAAAGCAAGGAGGAGGTTAAGCAACTTTTTTCCACTAAACTTGAGCATCATAAAAGGACGATTGGGGGAGGCCGGGAGGCGAGGTCACCATGTCGTTTACTTGAGACGGTAATGAACTCTAAGAGGTTTCGATCTAGTAACTTTATTGCCTTTTCGTTTATAAAATCTGTTATTTCAATGATGCCCACATTCATGATGGCCTATAGCCTTGGCATAGAAATGGAAGGAAGATGATGGACTACGATGAAACTCCTGGCTTGCTTGAAGGATCAGAGGGCTTGATTCAATTTACTAGATTAGCATGGGAGCATTGGAATTGCAATTTGGGGAGCTAGAATTTGTGATTAGGGCATGCGAGGTTACTGATTAGAATGATAATGACAGGTTGAAACTACCGGATACTGTACTTTCTCTAAGAAAAAGATGATGAAAAGGATCCGGTGAAATGGGCCATGGATCTCAGGGACAAGCATAACAGTGGGAGGAGAGAATTGGTTTCAAATTGTGCTTGGTCTGTAATTATGAGTGGAAAAGAAAGAGAATTATCTACCCAATGTCGGAGGCGAAATGGCATCATTAGCTCGATGATGTATCCATTTCATGAGCCAGTCAAATACAGTGATATCACAATGGACAGAAATATCCATATCACGTAACTTTTGCCCTTTCACAGTTACGTGAGAGAAATAGCCCATTCCCATGGTAAGGATGGATTGACGACAGTGAAAGTCTTCCCTGATTCCTTTCATCTCATCACAAACGTGGATAACGATATCACAGTCGTCACTATCTTTATCCCCTTTCACTCCTTTCTCTTTCCCACTTTTCCTTCTTTCTCTTGTCTTACTCAAGCTAAGCTCCGCAATTGAACCGTGAATGTTCGCCAAGGCTTTTGATGACGCACCCCCGGGTTCTCGGCACAGAACATCCTTCCCAACCCCACCACCGACTTTCGGATTTTGTGGTAACTTACGCGTAGGAAAAGATTGGAGGAGGTAGGGGAGGATTGAGTCGAAAATACCCTCGTGTAAAAGTGTTTCTAAATTATCACGTATCACACGCTTTAATTGATCCCAACTTGAACGCTTCCATTCACCTAAATACGCTTTGAAATCAAAAGGACAGTTGTCACTTGTGTCCTGAATTGCTAACCGGGCTCGGTAGGCGCTTAGAATAAAATCTAAAACTTCCTTCGTCTTCTTGTCTTCCATCCTTATTACCAGACTTCTTACAATTCGATTGATCTGAACTTGCAGTGCACTGGTTAACTATAAATCGGGTGACACAATAGAGATTGTGGAATAATCACCCGCGTCTTTGATATCAAAGGCAGAAATTATCTTACAAACGTCCTAAATGTTGATAATGTCTTTATCCTCATCCTCACCTCAGGCTGCGCTATATCCCAACTATTGATTATCACAAACTTGGGAGACGTTGCCGGGATACTCGTTCCCCAGAAAATCTTAAGGAGTTACTCACATTTTAGTACGTCAAATGGGGGCGGATTCTCAGTATGACCCATTTCAAATATTGATCAAACAGAAGAATAATAATATCCGAGGGCAGTAGCTCTGTGTCATATTTTGTTGTCAAATTATCCAGACTCAATTCAATTTTGTTCCAAGGCAGTCAAACTGATTTGACATCATTAAACAGGTCAGCTTACAGAGAGGAATAAACGGGAGAGGATGAAAAGATTCCGCTGATGTGTATAAATTGTAGTGACTGCTTGCAGAGATAGTGGACATAAACTTTAAGCTTTAAGAATAAATTATAATAATAACATATTTCTGTAGAATGATTATATATATACCAACGAAAATCGAGAGCCTGAATACATGAGGTCCTAGAAGTATGTTAGAAGTATGTCGTTATGTTCGCACAGTAGGGACCCGAAGAATAAAATTTCAGGCTGAAAAGAATGCGATACCGCTCTAATAAATACTTCTTTATTGAAGACTAGTTCAACAGCGGGTGTAATTTATGTACCCCTAGCCTGCAAGGTAGTATTTACAGGTAAACTTTTAACGTCAAAATCATCTCTACCGAAGGAAACTTCCCATCAAATCTACTATCATAGTGTGTACCGCTAACAATTATCTTCTTATAGTCCGTATTGCGTGGTGAAGCTTCAACCTGAACCTCCTCGGGGATTTATCCTACGTCGTAAAGTAATGTTTTACTTTGCTGGAAAATATCCCCTTGGAGAGCACCACATACCAGATATTTGGATCATTACTTGTAGTTTTCAGCATTCCTATGAATCACAAAGGAGATCCGATTTTGATTATCTGAATAAACATGCAAGTTAGTTTAAAACGGATTCAATTTATTTATACATTAATTTTTCTTACAAGTCAGGTTGTCGAAATCTTGTTTCCTTCTCGTTGTTCTTTACGTGTGCTATGAATTTGTGCATTATGGGCGTGTCGAAATCGTATGGGATTGGTTTCACACCAGTAGCCCAATAAAAAATGTCCCAGTCATTAGACGGTAAGTTGATTAAGCGGTCATATTCTTTCAATTCTGATTCAGACATAGCATCCAAATATTTGGATGCAAATGTGCTTAACAACAATCCATTCTCAAGCATTCCCCGTTTCCTTGATTGATACAGTAGACGCGCCTGAAAGCAAACGGTATGATGGAATACATTCAATATCACTCCGTTTCATTTAATCGGTGACAAATTTTAAAATGGGATATTTATACAATCTTTTTCTTATGAATATCTTACGCGGATGACATCTACTGGTTCGCCTATTCTAGGAGTGTACGGAGGAATAAAGGGCTCTGTATCTTCTTCGGAATCCACTGGAGGTGGATGAACGACTGATGACGAATATCTTGAAAATGCTTTGACTGCATTCTGATGACCACCTCGCAAAAATCCTGAACACAGTTTAGCTAGCTGAGACATAATTTCTGAAAATTAAATTGTACAATTAAAAATCGAACCTTGCTACGAGCATTTTCGAATAAGGTAACGTGCCTATAAATGATCGCCATTGCATTGCCATCGTTGGCATCATACGACAAGTAACTGTTTACTAAATCCAGGTAACCCGGAGAGATTTGTTAGCTACAATATTTTAACGTTATGTTAAGGACAAGCACAACTAAATTTATAATCGCAAACTCACCTCAATAATTGCGTTCAATTACCGTGTAATTTAAGATATTTCACTTTCACTGAAAAACGGTCCGGAAACCAAGAAATAACTACGACGTTAGTATTTATATAGGAATTTCACGAATACAATGTTGTTGATATTGAGTCTGTTTCAATGCATGCCTATTATGTTTTTGCCCGGTTACATAAAAGTCTACATACCTACAACGCGTGCGCAGTTGTACAAAAAGTTGCGGGAAGTCTCTGAGTGATTTTAGTATAAAAAGCACATAATGCAGCCCCGCGCGACTGAATCGAGTTAATAAACATCTTATAAACTATACCGCATCTAACTATGAGAGTTAGTCTCATAATGCTGGATCGATGATAGCTAGACTTGTAAAAGAAGCAGTTGAAGTACTTCTGTTGCACTACTAATTATACTTAACACACATCACTTTTCGTTTCGTTACAGCTTAGCTGATAGCGCTAAAGAACAATGCACAACTCGAAGAATTAAAAAGTACCATATATTATATAAAATCTATTTATTTGCTGCGCCGCAAGTATTAGAATGGATTACCTATGAAGATAGCAAAAATTAATTTTATGCAGGACCTGGATTCCAAGTGTCGAACCTTCAGAGGAAGCAGTTTCATAAAACCGTCCACATTATCTACTCTAGCAAGGTGAACGTGAAGCTATGAGTATCAGTTGTCTTCTTCGTCCGTACCTTCGCATAATATATCATTATATCCAGGTATGTCCCTTGCCGGATCAAATACTTTTCCAGCATTAGGAAAAAGTAATTTCATGCGTTTCCGTCTCACATCTTCTTGCAAATCTCTTCCTCCCTCAATACAATCAATAGGCGGAGGTTGATTCTGGTCATTTTCTAAATCCAGAATCGGGTAATGCTCAGAGTTATGAAGCATTGACTGCGATGCGGGATTTTCAGGGATTTCTTCGGGCATTTCAAAGTCGCCAATATGATCGTTCATCACAGGAGTAGGAAAATATTCTGAGCTTCGAGGTGTCCGACAACTTTTGTCTGCTTGCTTACTAGTAGCTGTTCCTGTACGATCTAGAAAGTTGCTGCCACTAAAGGTGCGAGTTTGGGAAGACAGTCGAGGCATGATGATGGGATCATCGATAACTATCACATCGT
Source organism: Sminthurides aquaticus (assembly GCA_906901655.1). Classification (NCBI taxonomy): domain Eukaryota; kingdom Metazoa; phylum Arthropoda; class Collembola; order Symphypleona; family Sminthurididae; genus Sminthurides; species Sminthurides aquaticus. The sequence goes on from CAJQTT010000001.1 coordinate 6,264,012, forward strand.
CATCATCGAGCACGGTAGTAGATGGCTGTACAAGTAAATCATTCCCAGGTTTTGACCTTTTTGTAGCTGGAGTTCGACTGGGTGTACCACTAAAGCTTGCACTGGTACTTGCTACTTCTCTTTGTGGAGTTGCAGCAGCTGGAGTTGCGCGCACATGAGAACGCGTTGTTCGATCAGAATTCAGTGTAGCTGTAGCTAAGACAAGGGAAGCTAAGTAAAGTCCATCTTCGTTTTGAGCTTTTACAACGAAAGGACTACAAAGAACAACATAATACTTAGACTGATGAAGTTCTGAACATATAAAATACTATGAAATATTACTTACTCTCTAGGGCCCTTGAAATGCATAGTCAACGACGCTCGCATATTTTCAGCAAAGCCAAGGAAAGACTTAAACTCCCTCATCGGAAAAGTTAGTTCACTCTCTGAATCAATTGAATACTGACGAAAATCCACGGAGTTCATAGTTAATTCAGTGTACACTTTTCCCTCTGAAAATGTATAATCAACTTCTTAGTTTTGGTTCCAATAACCTATAATATTGAAACTCAATGGAAACGGTTTCATAGGCGTACCTTTTTTCAGCATATCATTCACACAGTTTTTTAGAAGTAACTTTGTTGTACTCGCTTTTATAGTTAAATCCGAAACACCTTTTCCCATCGTGAAGTTGGACAAACTCTGCAACATAAGTCGTGGATCCGCTGCGATACAGCTTGCTAAGCTGTCTGAGTCAAAATCTAAGTCTAATTGTTCTGTCTCCACTGAGAACTGTAGACGATGACGTACTTTTACCCCTCCTTTACAAGGTATTGTAATTATCATAACGTATCTCTCTGGATCAAATTCTATTTCGCAAGCATCAGAACAACGCACTAGGAACCTCAAAGATTTGAAGGGTTTCAGCAAAACCTTTGAAGGCATTCTGCAAGTCAGATCTGTAATCCCTTGAAACTCATACCTGAAATAAAGAATGATCATTCATAACCAATCTGGTTAGGTGCAACTTATAGTCTACCATTCTGCTCCGCAACGAAAAAAGCAATTCGACGCGCATGCTAAGTTATCCAGCCTATTTCATTGCAACATAACCAACCTTGAGAAAAACGTTTTATCAAATTTGCACTGACAAACAACTGTGAGAGAGGAATCAACTGATGTCATTGTAACTGAGTTTGGTGTAATGTTAAAGTGTATGTCATTTTCTCCCGCCGATACAAGAGTGTGTATAGCTCTACCCCAGCCTGTAATAGAAAAAATATAAAGTTGAATGTAGTTGCTTGAAAATTAAAGGTCAAGAATTAATTTGCTCCTTCCGCCAAATGGACCCAGGGATATCCCGGAAATTCTTACATCTTAACGCTGCGCTTCCAACCCAGCATTTGAAGGACATTGTTGTAAAACGTTTAAACCGTTTAGAGAGAAACTTAAATTTCAAAACTATTCCAACTTTTAGCTATGAGGAGACAGAATCGATTTCAGCACACAAAATCGGAACTGTTTTTTCAATTCACTGCGACCAATGAGCAAGCTAATAATCGCTTGCGTTACATTGCGGATCAATCAATTAGAGAAAACTTGTGTGTGCCTCAGGCACAGTGCCTGTAGTAACTATTCTACAGCAACATATGATAGGGTCACCCGAAATTATAACAGCGCTATAATAAAGTAATTTATGGCAATTAATACGATATACGTTGTATATACGATTCTTATCTCGGAAATCCCAAAACCACGAACCCCTGTACCTCGCCCCGCTTAAAATCCAAAGTAATCAAGTATGTCTAGGCTAAACTTCTAGGAGCAATAAAGGTTTAAAAAATTCGCGACCAAAATTCCGCGAATCGATCCAGTGTAGACAAGAGGGTACTTTCATTTTACAAGTGTAGTGTAAATAATAAAGGATTTTGCTCATGACGAACATTAAAAGGGAAGTTTTGTTGACTTATCAATTCACTTATTTGTCCAGGTTGGACTGCGGTTAAGTTAAACCGTTTTGCAGTTCTATTACCTGTAGTGGATTTTTGTGCCTTCAGTTGTTGAAACTACATCTTGGATTAATCTAATCATCGTAAGTCCTCTGCGTGATAAAATTCATGTATGATTCGAAATCCATTATTCATTGGCTAACTAAAATATTCACGTATGTTCTTATTGATATTCACAATAGATTGAGAGAATCCATTCTATTGTTGGAGGATTGCTTCCAAGAGGGATTGTGGCACAGTTGTTGCTTCCGCTCACAGCCATCTGAAGTCCTTTACATTGTCAGTCAGTTTTTAGTGCACCGTTGTTAACTTACCGCAATAACTGGAGTAAGGGGTCATGTGCATTTTCCGCTTGCTGTTTATTCATATGTAGTGGCTCTATACAACCGTAGATGCTGAGATAGTGATTTGTTTCTGTCAAATCATCAACCATGGTGAATGTGTAGCAGCAGATACAACACTAGTAGTAAACTGGCAAACTGAATTTGTTGTAGTTAAATCAGTTTAACATCGGCGGATTTCAGAGTCAATAAGGGCAAGTTTGAAGCTTCCACATAGTTTTGGACAATTCCGTTAGTGTCTTTGGGTATATATACATGCTTCGGGAAGAAACTTTGTTTATAACTTGATTCCATTATTTATTAACATCACAGGCAAATGAGTCCTGTTATCGACTGCGTTCCGTGTAACGTGTGCGAGATTTTTATTACTGAAAATGTAGTCATTTGATGTTCAGAGCAGCGTGGTTGCGTATGGTGAGCTTGAAGGCAGTTAATGCATGAATTTTAGGGAGTAGTTAATGAAATTTTGGATGTAGGTGTAGGTAACTACTATAGGTTGTAGTATATTAATTGCTGCTAAAGATGTAGCTATATAACATCCAAGTTTGGAGCTATGAAGTTAGGTTGTTGCGTATTAATGCGTATGCATGGGATTAATTTGTGAAATGATTTTTTCTAGGATAATTGCAATGGAAAGTTCTGATTCGGATCGATTTCTGGCTCATGATCTTGGCAACTAACAAAGGTCTTCGGCGCAATAAGGCTGGGTTTGGTTGGCTAGTTTAGGAAATATACTTTAATTGTGCTTGCCAGGATACCAATCTACGGCAAAATGGACTACCTGATAGGTTATTAAGTTGTAAGTTGATACTAAAGAGCTGCAGGTTGCTTTCGTTGCTGTGATACTATGAGGAAGGAGGGTAGTCACGACTTATGCACCGATTCATCCGGCAGTTTTAGGCGTCGATTAGTAGGAAAACGCATAAACGAAACCCACAAGGGTCGCACAAGTGATAATCAAGAAAGGGGTAAGAAACGGATCTCTTCCGGAAAAATGGAAAGCAACTTGCTGGACGACGAGATTGTACATTACGCTTCTCTTCAGAGTTTTGGGATGTCGGAGGAAAATGAAGACATTGATGATATTGACTTGGATAACTATCTGGAGATGACTCAACTTAACGCAGAAAAATCGCATTTACTCGACGAAAGTTCCGCGACAGACGAATCTTTAGAAATCAAGATTAGAGAAGAAGAATCCTTTTTATCAATATTTATTTCAGTGTTCATCCCGTTTTTAATAGCTGGTATCGGTATGGTGGGTGCTGGTTTGGTGCTTGACATAGTACAGCATTGGGAAGTTTTTGTAGTAGTACGCGAAATATATATTCTAGTACCTGCCCTATTAGGACTGAAAGGTAAGCCCTTCTGTCCTTAGCCAATTGACACAGGTACTGTATTCGTTTATTAAATTAGTCTAAATCCGAGTATTAATTATGAAATATTTTAGGGAATTTGGAGATGACATTAGCTTCTAGATTATCGACACAAGCCAATCTAGGGAACATGGATAGCGCCCGATCACAATGGAACATGACAATAGCTAACCTGAGCTTAGTGCAGGTAATGTTTTCAGTGATATGCAGATTTAAGCATCAAACTTTTAACGGATTATTTGAGTTCTGGATATTGTTTGTGTATTGCAGTGTCAAGCTATTGTCGTGGGGTTTCTTGCATCGTTGGCTGCGATGGCATTAGGATATATTAACGAACGAAGATTCGAATTCAGCCACGCACTAATACTTTGCACAAGTAGTGTAGTTACCGCATCCATAGCCAGTTTTGCGTTGGGTGAGTTACAACTCAATATTCTGGGAACTAAGTTCTGATAGGGTTAAGAGTTTGACTTCATTACATTCTTTGCCTCTGTTTACAGGTGTGGTGATGGTTTTAGTCATCGTGATCTCTAGGTATTGTAAAATCAATCCTGATAATGTGGCTACCCCAATTGCTGCTAGTCTGGGAGATTTAACAACTTTGTCTTTGTTAACTTGCGTGGCCAGCACTGTATATGGAAACATAGGTACTACTCTGGGCTATATTACGCTCGTAGTATAAAATGTCCTTACAGAAACTGGACTTTAGGCTTGGTTATCTTTTTGCAGAAAACCATCCATGGATACCTTATTTTATCCTAATTGCCTATATGTTTTCCATGCCTTTCTGGATTTACTTGACTGCCAAGCATAAACAGACACGAGAGGTGTTATCGACAGGATGGATACCAGTTCTGGTGGCTATGCTTATTAGCAGGTAAATAAAGCATTTTTGCCCCATTATGCCCCGAGCCCTTATTGTAAATCCTTGGGAGTTCTAATTGATTTTGAATGTAAATTTGAAGTTGCGGTGGGCTGATACTGAATTTGGCTGTGAAAACATTCAAGGGAATAGCGGTTTTCCAACCTGTTATTAACGGCGTGGGAGGAAACTTAGTGGCAGTGCAAGCTAGTCGTATATCGACTGCTTTTCATTTCGAATCCGAACTAGGAAAACTTCCAAGAGAAGATAATATCATATGCACGGATCCATTGCGAGTATTTTTCGCTGAAGGTAATTTTTTTGGCGTTGAGCTAGAATATAAGCTAGAATATATCCAAAACTATAGTCTCTATAAAACATATATTTTAGGTGGGCATGCGAAAACAGCCAGAGCTCTTATACTTATGGTAGTTCCGGGACATTTGATATTTTGTTACACTATCAGTTACGTGAAAGCCGGCCACACCACAATTACGCCCATTTTCTTGCTGTTTTACCTCATTGCGGCTATGGCTCAGGTAAGTGGTTCTGTGACACTTGCTTGATTATATTTACCGTAAGTGGCATTTAAATTAGTTCAGGTTTTTACCACTCATTTTCAGGTCATTTCGTTACTGTATATTGCGGATATTTTAATTCGAAAGCTTTGGGTGAAAGAGATAGATCCAGACAATTCGGCAATACCTTATTTGACAGCACTGGGAGACTTAATCGGGACAGGTCTATTGGCTGTCGCTTTCTACTTGCTTTGGGCCATTGGTGACAAGGATGCTGATGTGGGGGATTAATATTGTTGACATTATTATTATTCAATGCATAGATAATCACTATTAATTTGAATTATCACGTGAACCTAAGCGCATTTGGAGATTTATTATACGGTAGTAAAAACGCCCAGGAGTATAATCGGATAATTTTGGACTGCAAGGAAATTACTATTGTGAATAACAACATGCACGCGTGCCTTAATATTATTTATTGACGAAAAATGTATTACAGTCGTTATTTGTTCTGCCGTTCTTTATTGAAGGACAAAATTTGATTAAAATCTACTTGACACAGAGAAGTGCAATACGGAGCCCATGGGTGTTATAGATAAATCAATTCGTAAATAGTAGTAGTTTAATGTTTTAAGTTAGCAACTATGAGGTCGTGTAGTTTGGTCAAGCGAATTGACAAGTTGCCATTCTGAATTCTTCTCGTTGCAGCGATATGCCGATTGAGCATCTTCCAGTACGACACTGCTATGCAAGACGATATTATGTAGAAAATTAGGAAAAAACAAGTTCAAAGTTGTCATCAAGTACTTTCGCATGCCTACGTGGTTCTCAAAGCTTACGAGGCCAACCGAGCTTCCAGAAGGTTGTTCCAGGTCTGGGACTTGATGACGCAGTGACCACGGACAATGACTTTAAATCTAGCTTATACTGTTTGAATTATTTAAGCTCAAGCTTCACGAGCAAATCCTGTCGGTAATTATCCTTTTAGCAGGAATGCTGGCATGGCAGTTCAAGTTCGTAAGTATAATTTCTCCTTGAAGGTATGATTTCATGTAGGCACAGGCGGCATATCTATATATATTGTCGCAGGGATTTGTGCTTTCACACCACGATTTACTTATCTATCTTGACATCCATCAATCCTGTTCGTGCTTAGAGTAGAGAATGAATAGCGCGGTTTCCTCCTTTATCACTAACCACATTTGTTATAGGTAAATGGCATGAACCGTCACCATTATCATCACAGTTGGAGGAAAAGAAGAAGCCATTCATCAAGTTATAAAACACTGGCAGGAGCTCTTCACCGAATAAGTTTAAATCAATATTCAACTACAGAAAGAGGAGTTTAATCAAAACTAAGGAAAACGGTTAATCTGGAAAAGAGGAGTATTCAAACGTATAGTCAGTTACATTTTTCTGGAAGACGCTATCCTTAGGAAATAGAAATTTGTATTTGCTGTTGGACAACTAACTCATCAACAATTCTCAAGCATTATCGAGAACAACGGATTGTGGAAATCGAAAACCTGCTTTTGTCACCTGATTTTTGTCTTAGTTTCCATACTACGACTACGTGAGGAGAGGAATTTTCAAGACTAACCCAGAACTTAACAGCCCAAACCCTGGATACCCTTGCCTTCCTTAATTTTCGTCTGCGAAAGCTCTGCCGACCAGACAATTTAATGGTGACATCCGGCGTTTCTAAAGACAAAAGCGTCTGCTGCTCTTCCTCGCGCAGAATCCACGGAAACCATCTAGCTCTCTTCCTTGGGCTACCAAATTCATCCTTGGAACCGGTAAGTCCAGTTAAAGTATATCATCAATCTTTACCTTGTGCATCGTCCTCCTCTTGCTTTAAATGTTTCAGTGGTCGAGTAATTATACCCAATACAGAGATAAGTTGCATGTTTGATCGCCCTGCTCTACTTCAAATTGAGATTGGTTGAGGAAATACACGCTAGCTTGATTTGTGTTCAGCTAAGTCAGCAATTAAACAAGAAAGCAAAACAGTAACTGGTTATCAAATCTAGAACGGACGGAAGAACCGTTGAGGTAGGCGCCGAAGAATAGAATAGGGTTTCCTGAGATCAGTTGGGGTGGCTACGGTAGACGATGATGATTTCGGCTAGATTTTTACAACTCTGCAAACTTTTGACATCTGGAAAATTAGGGAAGGCAGATGAAATAGCCAAAACGTTGTTAGGAAACCGGATAGAAGCTGATTGGGGAGCATAAATAAGATTGCAAATAATGTTGGAATGCGGATTTAAGTTTCATCACGGAAGGCGTCATCATGACCGAGATTGAACAAAATCAATATCGTGTCTGAATCCTCTTGAATTACATTGTCTTTACGCAACGCACGTTTAGTGAGGATTTGTTGACGACATGAGTACGGGATCGTAACTGGAATTACAAAGTCGAAATCAAGGTGATAGGAGTGCGCAGCAGGCTATCCATCAAGCAAAGATATAAACTCATCCGCTTTATGTGCAGAAATGAATTCCCAGTAGATTGCAAAACCAAAAGCTTTTCTTGCTCTCACCGGAATCCTTCTTGACACAATTAACAACGTTTGTAACGCATGAACTACCATAGAAGAGACTTGCTTGCTTGGAATAACCGATAAGGTGTTTCCATCATCACATTCCGCCGTATTAATATCCAGACCCACTTTAAACTAATTTGTAATATCAGCAAAACCGGAAAAATCCGCGCAGGATTTGTTTCACAAGATTATTAATACTCGAACAATGTTTCCTCTCAATTTTCACACCTGTCACTCTCAACCCTCTCTCACTCTATCCTTCCAGCTCCCTTTCTGTGGATAGTTCTCATCTTCTGCTTGACATTGTGCATTCCCCTGATTGCGAAGGGTAAAGATTAAAGAATGGCGCATCAGTTCCGTCTCTTTGAGACAAGGGCGTGAACGGAGACGCACAAAAATCTTGTTGATAAAATCATATGTTCGTCATTGACCTTAACAAATTGAAGATTACACCAACTATTATTTAAAACTAAGGAGTGTTGTGGCGGCAGTGATGAGGGTAGATTCTTCTAGCGCTCCGCCGCTTGAGACAGTCAGCGTTAGTTAATTGTGCTGCCCTCTGGGACTATTAACCAATTAATCAACTATGTGCCCTCTATCAAACTCAGAGAAACCAGATCATCCATTTTCCATGACTTTTATGGGGGATGCAATATAGTTGCTCATTATTACACGGTAGAATACAGCAAAGCGTCTTTTATGACGAAGCACATTAAGAATGCACCGAATCTAATGATTAAAGCATTTGATTGCCTTGCGTTTTACCTTTGAGTTCAGTTGAAGGTGTTGCCATGCATTATCACTTCAGCCTTTGATAAGTCTGAAAGTGCGCATAAGTACTTGTACCTTACTACAAGCTTTTACTCAAGTATAATCCCATCAATCCCCTCACGAGGATGTCATTCAAGATCAGGAGAGATTTTTAACTTGTGACTTTTTGTGCTCGTGCAGTTAAGTAATTCCCTTTAATCCCGTCTAGTATGGCTCAAAATATAGTTTTTAGGAGCTCTTCTTATAGTTTCTCACGATTACTTATTTAATGATATGATATCGTGCAAACGTTTTAATAACATGTGGAAAATCTAGAGAATATCCCACCAATTGACAAAATGGCAGGATGCTTCACATCAGTACGTAGACATTATATATATGCGTGCACTAATTGCAGATTATAATTTCAAGCCAAGGTTCAGACTAATTCCTATTCATCCGAATCAAGCCGCATGGTATACTCATTGTTTAGTAGAATAATTGATAAGGCTGAATATAGTGGAGAAGGATTTGCCAATCACCGCAAGGTGGCGTTACTATTAGCTACGTGCTGAATATTGAAATGTTGTACTGGCTTACGTATTGGTTACAGTAATGCCCGCTTCTATCTAAGGGACATCCATTAAGTATGAAGAATTATGCTAAATCCCTGGAGCGATTGCATTTCCACTTCACCACAGGCATAAAAGTCTGTAGAATTTGTAGCGTTATCTATGGAGACGTTGGAAATTTGGCTGGATAAAATGAATAGGTTATTCCCGAATGTAGAAATTGTTTCGACGAATCCAGGTGATGCAACGGCGGAAATTTGCGATTTAATAGGGATATTACAAAAAGCTCTCTCTTCCGTGTTAACTCCCAAGTTGGGAGTCCCAACTGTGATCCCATATCTCTATGTATTAGTCCTAGGTAATGGTAATGGAGGGATATGAAGCGAAGCGGTGGATGTCCTAGACTCCTAAAACGTTAAGATTATTCATCAGGTTAAGTTGATAGGGGGAGAAAGGAAGTAAAAGATTTGCCCAAATACTGAGGTCTAGTACTACGAAAGCCTCTCTGTGATTCCATTCGGTTCCGTGACGGACATAACGTTCTTAGCGACGTAGTTGATTGTAAATTAGCGTAGTAAAACGTTGTGAAAGATTGGGAAAATTACTGTATGGCGTAGCCTTGAAAGATGTACATACTATGAAGATTGAGCAAGCAACTAATGGATAGTGTGGTACACCAAAGGCCTTTAAGCGGGGACGGAAAAGTGCTTAGCTTGCAAATAATTCATCAAGAAGATGACGCGTGTCTGTCGTATTTTTCTCTAATGCTCCATAATGTTTGTCATGGATTTAATGTGGCTAGTGCATATTTTATTTCGGGAATAACATACATATGATTTAAGCTTAGGCAAGTTTAAGGGTGGCGGGTGAATGGGAGATTTTCCGAGAACTCGTTGATGACGTCCTAGGAGAGGACGATAAAGGCCGAAGCGGCTACGAGTCTGACTAGAAGCTTCCAAGAAATTTTCGCAAATCCGGCACTTCCTCCCACATGCAGCACGGTTCCATATGAAGTTGTTCCCGTATCTCAGGGGTTTACATCTTATTTTGCACTCGGGAGGGGGCTCATATCCGCTACAATGAAGGAAGGTAGAGAAGTTCGGGTTTATTCTAGAATGGCGAATTATATGCGAAAATACGCACGCCGGCACGCCCTCTGTAATTCCCTAGTATTTATAGTTTCTTATAAGTCATGCGGTTTGTAGGTATAGGGAAGAGGAAAAAGTTTTGGCAGAGGAAGAGGGTTTGATGGTATATGCATGTACTTTCACTCCTCGCCTCTCCATCCATTAAATCCTATCATGCTCCATACATATGCCTGCTTCATGTAGAAAAACCGGGGAGAGGGACGAAATGCTCCGAGGGTTCACCTTAGGCGGAGGCGGACTGAACCCGAGTCTCGCGAAACTGGGATGCATCACATCCTCTGCTGTCTTTCTTGGCTTTACTTTGATTCTAAGATATTCGCAATATTATTCTGGCTGCTGCTACGATGTAACTGCTTAAGGGATATATAGCAAAGGAAAAGGAGCAAGTGCATATTCTGATAATTGATCTGTGGGAAAAGTGGTTTAGGTAGTAGTAGTCTGGGGAAAAGATAGCTCCATGGCATAGAAGTAGATTGCTGAAAGGTGGTGAGCTTATAGCACAAGTTGTAGACGTTCGGGAATATTTCTATTTGATTCCTGACTTAGATTTCTTCAAAGTGCATAATATTGACTATGGTATTGTGCAAGTAAAGTGTGAGAATAGCGTGTGGTGGCTGGGCTGGGATTGAAAGATATGGAGATGGGGGTATGTGTGTAGAGGATGGAGAGTGCCTGGCTGGGCTCATTCCTTCCCAACTATTAGAAGACTACTTTGCTTCTTGCTAAACTATCAGAGGGTAGGCACGTTGTTACTTCCGTGCTTGGATATCACAGCGCCGCAGACCGACCCCAAAGCGAAAGAGGATTGAAAAGAACAGGGAATAGGGTGAGAGAAACTGTTGGAGACCTAGTCTTTGCTGGATTCCTGTACGAGAGGTTTGAAAAGTTGGTTTTCTCTCGACCTTTCCTTGTCTAGAAGTTTGGGAGTTCGCATAGATGCGAGCAAGTCCCGGTGTTCTTCCAATTATTTCCATTAAAAATGTAATCATCTGTGTGGATTTTAAAGTGATACTTCAAATACCTTCTCCGCTAATAAATTCATCTCCGCCCTAATGGTAAGTAAGCATTTGCTTTTTAAACTTCACACACTTGCTTTCACCAAGGCTATGGCGCGCGCCTTCTGGTGAAAGTCCTACCCTATTCCATGTATTCCTCCTCCATTCACAACCAATTAGGTTTCGTGCATCGTAACAACTTCATCGTAAGCTTCAGAATAGCTTCTTAACAAGCACTCTACACTCAATACTTGCTAAGCCTACGTTTTTTAATAACCTGACTAATAGTGAATTACATTTTTAACTAACGCAAAAATTAAATATAGCCAAAACCTTAATACAGATTAGTTAAAAAATGAAGAGGCGTTTCCGTTTTGTTGGTCTTGTCCATCTGTAGCTTGTTTAGACGGGTACAAGGTGATGATAAATTTAATTTTCAATTTTACTCGTTCCATAAGAGGAAGGAGAATACATTCGAGAGGAATCAATATTCCGCTACTTTAGGGTCATTGTCCATTCTGTAGCCGTAGTCACCGTAATGTACACATGGATTCAATTCATCTCTCATAGCTAGAGGTGCTAGATTTGCCCGAGAGAGTCTCCAAGAGAGAGAGAGAGATTACATTGTTTATTCAATACATGTACTTTACAACCCGGTTACAGGATTTGCTACAGCAAGGTAGCCTTGTCTTGGTAACAATAGCACAGCAAAGCCGTAACTTATTCTGCACACATCCGTTGCAAATGTCTAGCCTATCATCAGGGTCGGGGTTCCGTTGGAGGATTCGAGATTATTGCTGCTGTTCTTCTTGCCGTAGTCCCAAATTTGCACACAAATTTTCTCATTGTCCACGTGATTTTGTGCAGAAAATACTAGAAGTATGGGTGGAAAATTTAAAGGCGGCGTGGTTGTACATGAATGAACTCATTAAAATGTCCAAGTATGCAGCTGAAATATATAGAAAAAAAACGGGAACGTGCCGTTGTTCACAGAATCTATTCGTTCTTTCCTTCTTGCTACGCAAGTAGGTCATTTCTCTCATTTCTGCTGGATATCCGTTACAGAGGCTTATATAACGTGTACAGATTTGGACGTATATCCTGTAGAGGTGTTGGTGGAAGGTCTCCAAGGAATTGATTGAGATTTAGGACCCAACTCTACTTTGATTAGAGGCTGGTTTTGTGCTGCTGAGTTTCCATAGCAAGATACTTATTATGAGAAAATTATGAACGTGTGTAAGTGACACAATTATAAGATCGTAATTTACAACAGCGCTAAATCGTGAACACAATTTTATAAATTTAAAAGTTTTAAAAAAACTGTAAAAATTACAACGGTGGTTGCATTGCCGATCGTAGAAGAAGCGTAACCAGAGAGACATCCAGTCCGTAGGGGGTGGCCCCTTATAGTCCTTGATACCTTGCGTTATTTTCCAATATTTTACTCGGCCAGTTTTGCAAATTTTCAAAAAACTCTGTATTTTGCATTATCCGAAGGATGTACCTTACATGCCAAAATTCAAATGAATCCTCCTGGAGTAATTGCTGCTCAGGATGTGTTTTGGATTTCCCTTGCGGCTTTCCTTGGTCCACTGCCATGTGGAGGAAGAGCATTTGTCTGGATCCCTTCCTGCCAAGTAAAAGTAAACTGCATTGCAGCTGTATATAGAATTTCAGCGTCAAGGGAAGAGCATAGAAGATCCGAACATCTTGGATTATACTATGACAATTCTTCCCGAAGCATATGTGAAGCAATGCTCGAGCAACAGGGATTCAACCAAGTAAAGTATATACCGAATCAAGTCTAGTAGACCTTCCTCATAGTCGTAAAAATCTTGTGCGACGCGTCATAATCTCTGTTTCTAAAACGACTTGAGTGACTTGAATCTTTACAACGGTCCTCCTATCCCTAACAATGCACGGCACGGCTAAGCAATCGTCAAGTCACCATCTAGAAAACTTGAAAGTCTTTAGGTATTATCAAGAAGAGATTATCAAGCTCGGAATTGTTTTCGTGGAGGAAGCTAAATTTTCGCTACTTTGGTGCTTTAGAGGAGCTAAATTCTCATATCTAAGGCCAACCAAAGACCGAATGACTGCTGAACTAAATCCCAGTTATGTAACACACAGTCAGACCGCTCAACCCGCGTCTTCCTGTTTCATCCAGTCCAAGATCAGGAACCATAAAGATGATGACAGTATCTTTCCTTCTCTGTAATTGCTTGGTTACTTGATTGGGACATTAGAGTTTTCTCAGTTGGGGTATTAGACGGCGACGTGTATTCTAGATGGGGTGATGGAGGATACAAGTCTCACGTCTCATACTCTAAACTCAAACTTGGAGTCTCCAGCTTCAAATCAAACCCCCAACGGCCCCAACAGGGCTGTTCTACCTCCACCTCCCATAAAATTTTAAAGCAATTATAGTTTAATTGTTAAACTAGCTCCCTGCCTAGTCTGAGGCATGCTGGGTTGCTAGAATGAAAGGTTGGTGAAGTTGGTTTGAAGATGTAAAAACGGAGACTGGGACAAAGATAATCCCGTTTCAAGTCGTAAATTTTTGCATGGCCCTTTAGAGCGGAGCAGAGGGAAGGATAGACTTTTTTTTTAAAACTGCTGGCGAACAAACACTTTTGCGTAGCTTGTGTGTTTCCGAAGAGCGCATGGGCGATACAGCGCTACTCTGTACATGAAAATAGTAGCGGTAGTTTGGGCCGTTAATAAATTGCGAGAGAAATAATTTCAGGGATGGGGTATTAGCTAATACTTAAAATTGTGAGAAACATCACCAGCTCACAAGTATATACAGAAGAGAATTGTAATAACAGCATGCAGAAAGATAGAATGATCCTTGGTTAAAGCAAAAAATGCTTTCTTGTCAGGCAGGATCGTTAGCTATGAGGAAAGACATATTAAGGAAAGGAATATAAGTATTTAATTAACTAGAAGAGATGAGTCAAAATTGCAGATTGTTGCTCAGGTAGCCACGGCCCCTGCTGCATTCAGACGAACGGCCAGAGTTCAATGACAAGTAACCTTGTACTTTTGTGCTCAGGTGCAAAGTACAAGAATATGAGGTCTGGAGGTAATTAGCTAGACAAATTCCTCTTTAGAGTAGAGAATTTTCCCTCTGAGCAAACATTCTGTCCCTCCGCCAGTTCATTTAGCATATAAATAATATATGAGTCAACAGTCAATAGAATTGATCCGGGACAGTGTAACGTATGTAATTGCGATCGAAAGCCATTTGTGAGTGAGTTAAATCTGCAATTGGGAGGGGGTGACTTTAAATGGCATGGAGATATAGATAAATAAATGGAGGAAGAACTATGTGGATACTGAAGGGAAAAAGCATGGTTTGTTAGCTCTCTTTTCAGTTAGGAGATGATTGATTTGGTTCAAACAAATATTTGATCCTGCAAACAAGTCCATCAGTTGATTTGTTGTTGCTTCCATTACAGTTGCAAGTTTATTTGCTTCCCTCAATCATTTCAATCAAATATCATTGCTATATCCTTGAGATTTGGAATAAGTTGCAAAAATTATTATTCACTGAGGATTCGCAATTATTAGCAACATTTACATGATAACGATGGCTCCGAAGAACTTGTGTGACGTATGGCATGCAAAAGTCTCATCCCCGCTTATTTTCAGAGCTCCTCTCCTCGTTTAAAGCTTGAGGAAGCAAATGTATAATTCATAAGGAAGAAATGTGAAGAACTAAACTATAGTTTGTTAGGGGCAGTTTGGGAAAAGCGTTTCACTCTATTCTTCCTCACACGCACGTGCGATGCCTCAACTTAATTGTTCTTGGAGGGTTGTGTGTGAGCCTGAAGAGCGTCTGGCAAGACCACTTTCACCTACGTCTCTGTCAATATCCGTGAGCTAGTTCAGGTTTAAGCTCATATTGTGTTTAAAGTTTTAAAGCATAAAGAAAACGGTGACTAGATGCTCTATCTGGGTTAGGTAACTAGGTTCTGAGGAGGAGAATTTAGGTCAATCCTACGGTGTGATTCGGCTAAACCCGGAGATGGCAATATCACATCTTCTCACCATCTTTTCTACCTGGGAAGAATATAAATCAATTGTTTTTCCTCTCATTTCGCATCCACCTTGTCATAGAAATGAGGGAATACATGTTTGATGATGAAAACTAGGCCAGTTTCAAGGAGAAATGCTTGCAAAATTGGTGAATTCAAAGGTTGGCTTTTGTATTGCTGGAAAATAAGGAAAGAATTTATTGTTTCTCATTATCGGCCTTTTGAAATATTTAATAGAACGAAAAATTCTCGTATTTTGCCATTTTATTGCGAATAAAATCCTTAATTGCCGTATCGGGAACTTCCGGTTACATAAGAAGGATATGCAAAACATTCAATTTGTTGATTTCCCAGTACCATTTATCACACTATGCATAATATTTATCCGTGAAGACGATTTTTGTCTATGTAATGAATATCCGTTGTTAAGTTCTGCTAACAGATTAGACAACTTTGGAGATGTTAGATTGAAGCTCATCGGGTTACCGAAAAGCAATTGCACGTGCGAGTAATTTAGCATTTGATATCAAATCATGCTGTCAGAGCTTGTTACCACTTGATCCGATACAAATTTGTTAATGAAACTAATCCTATAGGTTGTTCGTCATAACTCCTACGACGCACAGTTAATGTCTCTTGAATTATATTAATTTACGGGACAATGAAACCCGAAGCTGGATTTTGCTCCTGCCACCATAATGAAAATAGTTTGAGCAGATTAGAGATACTCGTGTTAGGTTAGGTGTGAAGTTACATATCTGCGGGACGATTTAGTTGACTCGCTAACGAGTCAGTTACCACCTTGCTCAGATATTATGCTTCGAACGCTCCCGTCTTGAATTGAAATGTATTTATTCTCCTCGGGTCTAACAGATCCTGCAGGTTAATTCTAAGCAAGTATCATCCACTTAATTAGCTTTTCCGTGAACGCACATGATCAGAAAGGCTAGCTGGATGTACTTGGGATCGGCCAATTGCACCCCCTCAACCCTACTTTTTAATGGTTGTTGCTAATCGCTCGGTAAGAACGGAAAGTTTTCTCGAGCTTGCTTCCCTTGCAATTGATATGTGCAAGCAATCTAAAAAGTAAATTTCCTTTGTGCTATCTTAATGCAGTCGTCGTGGAAGATGGCCCGAGGAAAGGATAACGTAAAAGAATTAATGAAATCAGTGTTCATGTGCTTTTGCACATTGGCACGTCAAGTTCAAGATTAAGCAAGGGCTGCTTTAGCCTAGAAAATTCATATCCAGGCACGAATAGGGAAATCTGATTTGTAATATTGTAAGTTGTAATATTATTGAACTTCCAAGGTCAAATCCTTGATTCTGAGAATCTGTCATTGAACATTTTGTTCTTTGAAAGACCGGGGAGTGGAAAAATAAGTACGTAATGAGCAGTGGATTAATGCGTCTTAAATTACTCGGAAACTTTTTCAGCACAAAACGTCCTTACAATAACATGTCAATAAGGAAGGATGAGCGAGAGGTGTAGAAGTTTTGTAAATAGTTGGGTATCGGATCTCACTTCCGGCACATGACGTGAATGCGAATCTTAAACCAAGACGCAAATCCTGTTTCCAATACATGTTTTAGTCACTTGTTTCAGTCGTCATGTTTGAGGATGATGTACCACCCTCAGTTTAGTGGGAAAGCTTGAGTTGATCCACGCTTATTTTCTCCTGGGGAAAAGAATTTGCACACACCAAAATTCCAGAGATTCTTGCAAGCATCATATAAATCATGTTTTTTACTCTGTATTCCCAAGAACGAAGTTTGGGGAAAGTGTGAATGAACTGGACAACCTCCACCCAGGTTAACGAACCGGTGATTTTCAATTTTTGCAAACTAAGTGCAGTTAGAACAGATTATTCGAAATATTGAAAAGATTCGCAAGTAGATGGAGCGTAAAGGAGCGAATAAATTGAAATTTGAGGCAGGACAGGATAGAGGTTTCCGGAGATTGGGATATCTATTTGTAAAGAAACATTTTTAGGCTAAAATCAGAATGCTGTTCCTTCTAGCTCCATGAATCAATGGAAGCTAGGAAAAATCAACAACTGTGTTTCATTGAATGGCAATTCATTATGCGATAGGATTATTGATCGTTAAAAGGTATTTTTACACCGGCTCCGCCACTGTTATGTGTACTTAACATCCATCTTCTCATTCATTGCCCATCAGAGAAAGCAAAGCTGAAGCAATTCCTCTGGATAAAAATGCATGCATGGCCTTATGCGTAAGCTCAAGTAGTCATAGTCATGGCACAGATTAGTTTGTCAAACAGGATGAAAGCTATGGTCTATTACTCTGCCAGATTAATTTCGATTTTGATTTCTACAATTGTTTAAAGTACTTATTAAGTATGAAGATCAGGGCGGACAGCTTTGCACCAAGAGTGAATATATATTGGTAGGCATGAAAATGTCCAAGTATGAATTATTGGTGCTCCTTCGCGTATGAACAATCACTGAAACAACTGAGATTGCAAGTGGGACCACGTGTACATTGATACGGTACTTTGTTTGAGAGTGAAACATGCTTAAGAAATTAGAATCCAATTAATGTAGAAGAATTTTAATTCATGCTCGCCCGTGAAATAGTAGGGATTATTATGTACGACAAGTACAGCAGGGTGCCATGTGCAAATTAAAGCGTTCCTTTGACTTTCTCCACGGCACGCTCGGTGGCTCGGTTTAATAGCCTGTGTACCTTCTACGTGGGATTATGTAAAACAATCAGGATTTTATCAGAATAAATTTACTTACGATAGGGATCTCTGAAAACTGAGCTTGAGCTGTCATCAGTCTATTAGTGCTAAGACAAGGTTACTTTTCGCCCTTTACCTCAATGTCTTATCACAGAGATACATTGGTCTGTATTTAGCTTTAGCTTGCGTTATGTTTGGAGGATTGAATATTTTGTGAGCTTCATAGCTTGGGTAGCTCCTTAATGAGATTAACAGAATGAATGCATTTAACTAGAGAAAGGGGTGGAGACGAAGATGTTCCGGAGTGCTGAAGAGAAGAGAGGTCTAAGACCAGAGGAATCCTAAATTTTAGATACTAAATAATAATGGCATGTAAGAACAATCCAAGATTTTAAACCTTTCACGGATTGCTCTTGTGGTGATAAAGGAGAGAAGGATGAGCTCGAGAATTTCCCAAGATGAAGGCTTGTGATTTGAATGTTAAGCTTTGTAGGATATGGAATTGATGGTATTTTAATGGATGTCCCCAGAAGTCAAAGCGGATGCTAATGCCGGGCCAAGGCAAAGATGTGGAAAGGGGGCTGGAAAAGGTGGATGCATATTAAGAAAGGAGGAGAATGAGATAATATAAGAGACGTAATCTTGAAGTGAATGCGAAGCGGTAGCAGGAGTGTGGATGTCATGTCATGGATAGGGCTTATCTTTGGGTTAATTCCTTTCACAATGCGTGACTGTGTGCCCTGCCGACGTGTGTGTGTGTGTGTAGGCTTGAAGAATTGTTGGAGAAAGTAATGGTGAAATTATTGGGGGGATGACGCTCAAGCGGGGTCTTTACTGGATGATTTCTGAATATCGATCTGGATTTACGCATGAATGGCGTGTTGATAAAAATAGATGGATAGAGTCCATGAATAATAGCTGTTGGAGGAAAGCACTTGTAGAGGTTCCAGAACTATATAGGTATTCCTGAAATTGCTCTCTGGAATCCACGTGATCAGCAGGCATTATGCATGATCCTCTTCTTCTCACACCTTATGTAAGCATTTAGTTGGTTTCAAAGGTTGAAACTTTTCTCGTTCCCGTCCCGAGGTAGAACATTCAGGATCCGGCTGACTCTTAAGAATATTTTGGAACCGGTGGTCTAAAGGAAGAAATGGCGACGGTAAAAGGGGGAGGTGAACAAATGTAATGTGGCACAGTGGCGCCAGTCAGGAAGAGTTGCAAATGCATTTATTTTACTGCGCTCAGGTCATTTGAAGGATATGGAAGGGAAAAGATGAATCGGCGAATTGAAGATCTAGGTAGGGTACGGGGAGAGGGGATGAAAACGTGAGGAAGCATTCATACTTTTCCAGTCATACTTTAATGTCTTTCTTAAGGGTTTTGCATCTATTAAATCTCGTAGAATAAAGTTAAAAACATGTTCTGATAATTTTACTTGTAGCTCATTTACGCTTAGTGAGATGCTAGAGTGACGTTTGCGAGTTGTTATTAGTTTGGAATTAAATGTAATTAACAAGAATATAAAGTTTTTTAATGAACCGTCACAAATGATGGAATTGGATGATAAAAAGGCATTGTGTAAGAGTGCTAAAATAGCTTATTCTGCCGATTCAAATGAGGGGAAATTTAACTACGGATTTCCATATATAGTACAGTGCGGTTTAAGCTCTAGCTTTAGTTTCGGTGAAATCTGAATCATATTTTAATTTTATATAGAACTATAAAGTATATCCTGGAAAAGGATGCATATAGTATATAATCCCTATGACGCGGTTCTTTTCAACCAAGAAAGATGACTTTTATTGTATCATGATGACGACTGCTGTAAAAGAGCATTTGGTTTAAATCTGCATGTGGTAGTCATGAAAATTGCAAGAACGCAAAAGCCAAAGGAGAAATGAAAGTCCTTGAGGAATGAATTCGAGAATTTAAGACAAGGAAGTACGTTGATAATGTTACTCAAAAGAGATTTTAGGATTTTGAATGATGGTACGCGTTGCATTGCAGCTTGAGCCGAAAATGAGCAGTTTTCCCTAGATTTTGGTTAAAAGATAAGATGATGGTGATAAGAAATACATGTGTATTTCCATAGGAATCAAGACAAGAATGACAGTACGTAGCAGCTGGATGCAGACGTTAAAATGAAGGGCGGCGTTCAGAGTTGGCGCATTCACATGTAGTGTATTTAACGGATTTAGTTGGTAGATGTGTCACTCGAGGTGATGTAATGGAAGTTGTGAGGCGTTCAGAATGTGTAAACGTTTGAAACTAGTGTGGATACCTGGCTGGTTTCATGTCGCCTCGTTTGAAAAAGTATATTGAGTTGGTTGGATGCAGGATCTGTAAATGCTCACTTCTCGCTTCTTTCTTATATATTACTCTTCCTATTTATTTCCTACTCATCTTGGTAATGTATGAAAATATATTGGGATAATTAGTATTGCCGGCATGACGGATGATGAAAGACAAGGAAGAGTAGACTGGTGATGGTAGAGAAGTCTGGAGTGCGGGAGATGACATTTGCTTTTCCGCCCAAAATAACAATGAATGCGTAGAGAAACTGATCCTTGAGTCTTTTCTATAATCTGTAAAATGGGGGAAGCGAGCAAAACTGAATGGTAAGTCGCTTAATTTTGCATGGGATCAAACTGGCTGTACTGTTACACATTATGTAGCTGCTCTATTTCGGCCATCTTTGTTCCCCTCTGTAGATCTATTCTTCTTTATTTCTCTCCCCTTCTCTAATCTCTTCTCTCTTACACATTATCACAATGCTCTTCCAAATCTTCTTGATGTTAATATAAAGTTACAGTATATATAACAATAGCAATATTTCATGGTTTTTATTTTTCAGTTTACTAAATTATAGCTTATATGCAATTATCATCCTGTGCATGCAGTTTTATATCTTTGTCCTAGTAAAATGTTTGCGAAACTACGAGGGATTTTCAGGATACAGAGTATGGAGGAAACGCGTTGGCTAGATCCAAGGATACAATTATAAAGTGGACATTGGATAATAAGATTGGATAATGAATGACGTTGTTGCAGAAGATCACTGTATGTTTTAGCAGCGGTAAAAGTTTAGACTATGTAATGTATACTATACATGCCTAGGTTCTTCCTATCGCAGAATCCTAGGTCACTTCCTCTTTCAGGATTAGATTTTCCGAGGATTTAATTTTAAAGGTAGTTGAGGAAAATTAGCTAATTTCTTCGTCCTTGAGAAACTCCACTAAGCTGAGAAATGTTCCCATGATCCTAGGATATGCGAGACATGGTTGAGCCCGAGCGTGTAGAGGGTTCTTCCAGTCATTAAAGCAGCTGAGAACGAGTGCGATTAATGCAAAAGTTGGTGGACATTGCAGATGATGATTAGACTAATAGGTATAAGTTATAATAATTTGCCATTTAAATGGACGCGTACTTTTAAAAGTGGCATGACGGAAGTGTAGAACTGCGAACCCGTCTTGGCAAAATGTAATTGGCAAGGTTTGTGAAATTATGATGATGGTATCTATTTGAGTGATTATGATTGAGGCTCGGGAATATATTTTCGTCTAGATGGGCTTAGATTGAGTGAAATAATAACAAGAGAGGGACATGTTAGCGGAATTTAAGGTGATTTCTTCGAATGCGATTCCCAAGAGGATGAGAGCTTTTCCCCTGAGGACTGACGTGACACATGACCCTGGGAGGATGTTAACTTTAGTTGCCCTCAACTTGACTAGGTTATGAGGTGGATAATGATAATGGTGGGAGAAGATGTTAAGTCATGAGAGTTAATTTCTGAGAGTATAAGAATAGGCGGCTGGGATAAAAGGAAGTGGGAGCGACGGCTGTAGTAATAATGCAAATAAAAAAGGGACCGTGTAGATGAATGCAGTTGAATTGAAGTTAAGCTATAGCGTGGCAAGTGGTAGTGTTTGTTCTGGAGCAACTATGAATATGTTTGTAGAAAACATTGATTTTATTATTTAATTTTAACGTATACTTCTTTCCCCCCTGTTCCGTGTCTCTCTGTCCGTGTATGTGTGAGATTAATGGAGGTTGGTTGTTGGGCAGGATTTTGTTTGAAGTAAGTTGGCTTTGCAAGTTACGATAACTTGGTTAGTTTTTGCATACCCCTCTATATGCTATACCTACCGACCTACCTACACTTATTTAAGAGCGCTACACGCCATTGTAATATTACTTGCCCCTGCTACATGTGCACATGTTTAACTTATTCGACATGACAGGAGGGAAGTTGTGGACAAGGGCTGAAGACGAAGAGGATTTGATGAAATTAACATGTGATTTGTAACAATATCCTCTGCAGGGTTAAAGCAGCCGTGTTGCACGAGATGCTGTTGGAAATCCAGGACTACACCAACAAAGAGGTAGACATCAGTCGCCAAATGGTGGAAGAGGGAAAGCTTCACGGTGATCCCGATAATTCTATCAATGCAAAGAAGGAAGCAGCAATGATTGATATGGCGAACGGAAGACCTGTTTTCACCATCACACCACCGCCACCCTACCCTGAAGAAGGCTCCGAAGTCTCTCCAACCGAGATTGTCGTCGGGCTTCATGGATCTGATTCCTCCAATAAAGTTCAATCCAATGGGATGCGAAGCCGGGACTCGAGGGAGTCCCTCATCCCGGAGATGAGGCAGGAGACTTGGTGGTCAATTTTGGCTCAAGTTTGCATTCCATTTGCTATCGCAGGGCTTGGCATGGTCGGCGCCGGTCTGATTCTTAATCAAGTTGAGGTAAGGAATAACTAATGTTGATTATCGGTTGCTTGGTCATCAATTACGTGTTTAGTTGATGGTTCCGTTGGTTTATTTGATGCTTATTTAAGGGTGATGCGGGAATATTTGGTATTGCTAAATCTAAAATGTGGGATTTATTTTATGATTATATAGCATTGGGAGGTCTTCAAAATGGTTCCTGAATTCATTGTTTTGACGACGCCTCTGATCGGACTGAAGGGTAATCTTGAAATGACATTAGCATCTCGACTATCCACCCATGCCAATTTAGGACACATGAATACGGTCGCAAATCAGTGGCATATTTGCGCTGGAAATCTATCGCTCACGCAGGTAAGCTCTTCCCTGTAAATATGTAAAGACAAAAGTATACTTTAGTAGGGAACTAATGTCCAAATATGCTTGTGCTTTCTCCACGCTTAGGTGCAAGCCATCGTCGTGGGTTTCTTGGCAGCTTTAGTAGCTCTCATCACAGAGTTGCCCTCCGGACGGGACTTTATCTGGCAGAACGCATTCCTCCTATGTGCTGCAAGCTTAATGACTGCTGCTCTTGCGTCTTGCATCTTAGGTAAGAGTGAAAGAGAGGGACAGAGAGATGAATGATGGTGAAAGTTTGAGAAAACTTTCTCCTCACCTTTTGGCAACGAGTGGTTCTCTAAAGTTTATATTCATAAATTTAAATTTGTACCCCAGGTGTGCTTATGGTCGCCGTGATAGTGATATCCAAGAAAATGAATATTAATCCTGACAATATCGCTACACCAATCGCAGCGAGTCTCGGAGATGTCATTACGCTCGGACTTCTTGCCTGGCTTGGCAGTATTCTCTATGAGGAAAAGGGTTAGTCAACCATTGCTTTATAGGACTGCAGTACCCATAGAGGGTTTTAAAGAGTTAAAAATAACTCAATTGTGTATATATTTATAAACGCTGATTTTCTAAAATACAGATTCAAAACCATGGCTGTGCCCTGCAATCGTTGCTGGATATTTGCTGGTAACTCCGCTCTGGACTTGGATTTCTCACAAGAATGAGTATACTCGTAAAGTGCTCATTACTGGCTGGCCACCAGTCTTAGCTGCCATGTTAATTAGCACGTGAGTTAAATGTTTAATGAATAGAATTTATAGAACCCGTCACGGTTCGAATGAAGCGGATCGTGTTCGGAGAAATGGAAATGATTTCCGAAATGTTTACAATATGTGTCGTCTTTGTATCTAGCGGCGGAGGAAAGCTTCTTAATTTGGCGGCGGATCGATTCAACGGCGTTGCTTTGTACCAGCCTGTGATCAACGGTGTCGGGGGAAATTTGGTATCTGTCCAAGCTAGTCGAATCTCTACATCACTTCACCGCGACTGTCAAATGGGTGAACTACCTGGCAAACTTCCCGGAGCTCCAAACAAAATCATTCTTTCACCTTGGACTGTCTTCTGGAAAATGGGTTTGTGCTCCCTTGCATACCATCCAAATTATTTTAGTATTCGTACTAGAAATAATGAGTAGCGTACAAAAATGACAAATCTTCAAGAAGAATATTCTGAGAAACGGGTCAATAACTATAGGTTTTTTGTTTAAAAATAGGTGTTGACTCAACAGCAGCTCGGGTTCTTCTCGCTATCGTTGTACCCGGGCACCTGGTTTTTGCAACGGTAACTCATTTTGTTTCGGATAGCTCCGCTGGATCGCAATATTCTGTCTTCTTTCTCATCGTGTATCTCTGCGCTGCACTACTACAGGTAAGAATCCAGTAACGAGCATCGCAATAATAGCCTAGCACAATTTTGTGATGAGTAGATGGCGCTACCGTAGGAAACTTTCGCCAGAGCCCCCTTGTGAAAGAATTGATGGAAAACGTTGTTGAAAGTGGAGGCGAGATAGAAAGCTAATGACTTGCTCCCATACCATTTTCAAATGTTAATTTTGTGTTTTAATTGTGATTACAGGTGGCATTGCTCCTGTTCATCGCTCAGATCCTGATTAACTATTTATGGGTGCACAAACTCGACCCGGACACGTCGACCATCCCTTACTTGACGGCATTGGGTGATCTTTTCGGGACGGGATTACTTTTCATAAGTTTTGAAATAGTATCTGCATGTAATGCGCTGCAGTGACTTTATTTTTCATTTTATCAAAAAGTTGTTGAATTTTTATCCAATCTCGTCCGATTTTGCCTCTGCCATGTTCCCATACATGGGCAGAAGAACCTCTATGGTCTCGCCAAGTCTACATTGCGTAATTTCAGAGAGTCTGACACTACTGATAAATGTTTTGTAGACCTGATAGTAATAGCTACCTGGAAGTGGTAGACATTTTCTGTTGAGGATTCCATATTGGTCAAGCTGTACCTGCCAACAGCGAATTTTGAGGAAAAATATTCGATAAAAACTATTTCAAATATTATCAGCTATATATTTGTACTCTACGGATAGTGCCAGTAACTTTAAAGATTCGAACAGTATGGCTGGAACCAAGGATAGACAATGATGATCTATTTACTCTCAAACAAAACCTCCCCTCTTCTTTGATGAACTCTCAGTCAAGAGAGGAGGAAACAACTTGTGTATAAGAAAACAAACTCAATAACAAAGAATAACAAATGTTTCTTTTGTTTCTACCACCTGGGTGTGATGTATTTGATGATTTCTCTTCAATCTTCATCAATTTCCGCTTGCTCTTGAATTTACAATTCCGGATATGGGAAGCCCCAGTTATATTATTCATATTTACTCTGCTCCTTCTGCTGCGGCGGAGATCATAGCATACGGAGTTTTTTGAATTCGCAATTATCTGCCTTTGTTTCCTCCACTCCACACCACAAACTGAAGACACACACTAGCCTCAAGATTGAATTTGAAAGACTTGAAATCGTGACAAAAATCGAATTTCTTTCTTCTCTGGGCTGGAATATTGCTTGCATGTGACAAGAATTTGCTTTGTGATTACTTTATTACGCATGCAAAAGTTCCTATTCTGGTATTCAGTTTCAAACCAAACGAGAATCCGGATGCAAATTATAAAGCACTTTATCTACACCTGCCATGATCTCGTAGAATAAAAATATATATATATAGTTTTAGTTTCGTTCAGTTTTCATGAGTAGAGGAGAACTGCTTATAAGTTTTGTAAATCTTTTCCAGTTTCATGTATTATCACGATTGTGAAATTAGTTGTGTTAGACATAAAGGAATATTAGATGCGGGGTTATCCTACATAATACCTGCCTTGATTTCTTTATAAATCATTTTACATTTATCTGTCACGTGGAGAGAAGATTGATAAAAAGTTTATTATATCTGGCTGGGGTAGAGGGGAAATTAAGCTGCTCGCAATCGCAATATACTTGGATCGTTTTACGCTTACTTTATCATCTTGAGCATGCGAAGGGCTAGAACGTTACGTCCTATGAGTATAAATTACCTGTTTGTTGAAACTGTCTGTGTATTACATCCGAGATGTATGTTGTACTAATTCCGTCAAGATAACTTCTTGATCGCCGAGGTTCAGACGAGACAATAACTGAATAAATATGGACGATTACAACAGAAACAGTTGGAAATAACATCAACTGATATCATCCCATTACGCATTTTCGTAATGCATACTTTATTACATCTCGTACATGTATAAGTTTCTAAACTGTCTCTGTTGGAGCAATGGCTCTGCCATACTTGGGACGCTTGCGATCATTAAGCACTTATAGTTTTAAAATATTTATTTAAACCGTGGACGTAAGGTAAAAGTAATGATATAGTGTCGTGCAAATACTGTGGATCTGGACTAGTGTACAAAATTGATTTGTTTCTAAACGGGAATACTTATTTTAGCTTTTCCAATAGAATACGAATATCCAAAAGTTGGACGTGATTTTGCGATACCAGATACTGGCACTGGCACTTTATAGGTGCTGAGCAGTGTTAAAGGGTAGTTTTAATTAAGTACAGGTCAATGCCACATTTATAAAATGGTTACATGTCGGCCGAATGCTTGCATAGCTATACATCTATGATAATCTCAGCATTTTCAGGGCAAATTATCTCCACTTTAAAGGGCCTTCAAAATCACAGTTCACAGTTTTATCATTTACACACTATGCGATACGAACTACGTCGCCTACTCTCGAATTATTGCTATTGCTTACGCTCAGTTATACAGGAATCAGATATACGATTGTATAATAAACACTTTCGGCAATCCTATACAATTGAAGCTTATACATAAGCTGAACTTCATACATAAACGCAGATACAAGTATTTTCGTAATTTTACACTAATCGGGAACTCAATACTAGAAAAAGTGCAGTAGTGCTAAATAATGACGGAGATGATTACACCTGCAAAGGTGTAGGGAATAGGGATAAGTCATCACACGAACATTCAAGCACACTAAGAAGAACAAACTCATTCAGAAGATCAGTGGTTAGCACGGATCTCATTAAAGTATGAACACTTTCTTCCAATAAACTTGGCTTTACAAATACTGCATTTTAGTTTCAACACAAGCTCTGCAGCAGGAAATAATTTAATACGTTCATTCGGTCCTTACGTAAAACTACTAAAGGTTTGCATATCAAGATAAAAAGGATGGGAACTTGTTGTGGATACAGTTTGTTTTGACGATCCAGAAGTCTTACTAATAGCCATTCCGATGGTTACAACAGGGTAACGAAATTTCTACAAGGACCTTACCGAAAAGGGAAATGAGGTTGATTAGCAGAATACTTACAGGGTATACACACAACAAGCTAGTGTCGGAGCTCGTGCAGTTTGGTTCCCAACTCCAGGCAGTGTCCCGTCTCCGGGTTGTGGCCAAGGCCAATGACGTTCATTTAGAAGTTCCACTTGTTGGATCTGGCGATACATTTAAATGTAATCAACTAAAGTCACTTGATTTCGGAAAATTACAGATACTTGAAGATAGTCACAGTTTGTCAGATATTAAGTCAAGATAAAATCTTTTCGATTATTCCTACGTCCACACAAAAAGCGATAGAAAGCGTTTCACTTTAAGACACACGTTAGGTTTGAGAAAGGCAGATAGTACCCTGCACCTTAGTTCATAAATTATCTGCTGTTGCACTACGTCACACTAGTTCAAGAAATTTTAAGCACGAAGATAATGAGACGCCTTGGTTTCACCATCTAGTTATAGATACTACATAATTATACTTTGTAACTGGAGTCCGGGTCTTTGTACTATTCCTGAATGTAAGCAAAAAGTAACCAGCAAAGTTAGCAGTATCCCATGATTTAATTACTTCATTGGACGAGCAGTTGCAAAGGGACTTTGCAGTAGAGTTGGTTTGTTTTCCATCACGCGAACTATAAGGTTGTCAATGTAGTCTTCCATGTCACCCAACTTCTGACGCTGCATGCTTACTGTTGACTGAAGATTTAGCACCATCTCTATTAATTCCTAGTCGAAATAAAAAAAACGTTCAAAGCTACACTGGATAGGCTTTTTAAACCCGTTGAAATATAAAATGAAACGCCGGAATTACCTCTCGAGATTTCCCTTCAAATTTACGAATAGTTTCTTTTGGCAGCCTGACTTCAGAATTCTTATCGCTCTGCCGAATAGGATTCGTAATACCTACGGGTGTACCTTTAGCGTTAGTGGATTCATCCGATTCTTCTAAAACATTTAGCAATTATATCACATGCTAACCAAACAAAACTAATAAATACATGCCAATTTTGATGACGTACTCGATTTAGGCGATCCAAAGATACTCGCAAATGTTCCATTTTTATCCTTTTCCTTCGATTTCTCCTTATTTTTGTTATTTTGCAGCTCCAAGTTTTGTTCGTACTTTGTATCTATGATTTGTGATTCCTGGGTGTTCATGTTTGACTTTGGCTCCTCCTTTGTTTCTTGTATTTGTCTAGGCTTTGGCACAGGCTCTTTTACTGATTGGTTGAAAACGGCAGTAGCTGCGAATAGCAATGCTCCAACTCCAGGGCCGTTCTGATTCACAAGAAACAATAATGATCATATTTTGTCTTGTTATATATATCGATAGTTAATAATTTTTCATTGAATTTCTAATTACATCGGCTGGCTTTGGTGATGGCGGTTCTTTCTCTTTCTTGGTTTCTTTAATTTTCGGCGCTTCCTCCTCTTCACTTGCTTTTTGCACTGGAGCAATTTCAGGGACGGTAGTTTCCTCCAAGGCTGGTATTTCTGAACAAAACAGGAAGCGCATAAGAATTTAAATTTTGATTTTGAATGAAAATAAAAATTCGTACACAATAACCGTGGCTGAGTATTTAATAACTTACTCGCTAAGCTTGACTGCTTGCTGAATAGTTTAGCATCCCATTCATCGATTGGCCCGGTACTCCATCTGTTATTTTCAGCTGCTTTCGTCGTTGTTGGGGTTCTGGGAGGTTTACTAGGGGGTGGCGTATTATGAGATCTACGTAGAAACTCTCCCCCACCCAGGTTCTCCAAAGATCCATCTCTTGGAGTTGATAAGGCAACTTGAGAAACACTGAGAGAGCTATGGCTGCTTTTGTGGGACAATTCGTCGAACTGAAATAAGTCAGAATTTCATTACCACCCCAATATGACATGAATCGAAAATCCGAGCAAACTTTATATTTTCCATTTTAATACTCTTAAATCATCTTCATCATCACTGATAACTCCTGGATCAGCGTCTCCAGTTGTTTGTTTCTTCCCAGTGTATACGTTTTGTTCAGGTATGGTTCCGAATACATCATCCTTGTTTTTCTTTTTCCCTCTACCAGGAAGTGTAGAAACCTTACTTCCCATAGATTTGGCGAAACTTTTTAAGCCTTTTTTCTCCTTGCTACCTAAACTAAGTAAGCTACCACCTGAAATGCAAAAATGGTGACGCCACCATCAGAAACATTCTGTTATGGATTCATCCCAAGATTGTCACAAATTTTCGATTTCCTTGACACTTACCAACTTTGGATCCCATGCTAGACAGCTGCCCAAACGAAGATCTCAGACTGTTATCTTTTTTGCTCAGGTCACTTAAGCTTCCAACGGCTGCCGCTCCAGGTCGTACAGTGAAACCAAGACGGACTTCCAGCTCACCTCTTTCCTTTGCTTTCTTGTCCTTCCCAGGTTTACTTCTGAGTGTATACCATCGATTTTTTGGCTTTTCATATACATCAAAGTCTGATAGTGGCAGAATGACTTGCCCAAGAAATTCATCTCCAATAAAATTTCGGTGCAAAGCAGTCAAAATAATTTCAGCCTTATTTCCTTGTTTCGGTATCATGCTGAAAGTTTAAAAAATACTTTTGATTACCCGCTTAAATCATAGCAAGCACCATTTCATCTACAACACAAGATAAACAACGGCACAACAAAGACAACATCCAGTATCTATAATACAAACCAATTAAGAAAACTTACAGCTCGCATTCTTCATGCCATTCAACTGGGTCAGTAGCTCGCTCTTTACAGGACGTTTGATATTTTTCCTTGCCAAGTGCAATCGTAACAAAGGCATCATTAGTTCCTGCAGATAAAAGAAGCACAAGATAATAAAGAAACATTTCTCATACAGATGCACCATCCCGAGAAAACATGACGAAAAACCTCTCACCATTCTTTCCTTTACTTAGCAGCCCTTTTGCTCTTTGAACTGGAACAAAACAAAATATTTAGCAGTCAATTACACATAAACGCATGTTGTATCTCAAATAATTCCATAGCTTACAACCGGCCTAACAAAGCATGAAACATCACGTACCTGTAACTTGAACGTGCGTAGGCGTCCACATGTTTGAATATTAACTGGTTTCGATATCACGTAGTGAACCGAAAGCAAAGGTTTGCAAAGATACGTGTTATTAATGTCCTCCTCGGTAGATGGTCAATATCACTTAAAAAGATTCTCACATTATCATCTGCCTGAGTGAAACAGGTTCCCAAATACAAGAACAGCACACGTGCTTCAGATTCTACGGTTTCCTTTTCACAAGCTCACACTTTTCACTTGGAAAACCGTATGCGTAAAACCGAACTGTAACGAACTGCGAGACTGGTGATCTACAATTAATGTGTTCTTGATGACATTCCTAGAATTCAGAATCTTCGAATCCTGCACACGCTTCGGCAACTGCAGTAATCCACACGAATAGCCCTTCTTCACATTTGCTCAAGCTCACACCGTATTAAGCAGTCTGAAAAACAAAAAAATAAAGAGAAGAATCAAATACACTGATAATGCACTTTCAGAAGCAAAACCTTCAAGGACACACTGGCATTACGAAAAAACATAGTTGTTGCAGGTATACCAAGAACGATCAATCAGTAATTCAAATTCTACATATCAAGGACTCAAAAAAGCTTTGATGTCATTACTGAATATATATATTCAATAGCATTTTAATTTTAAAGAAATATTACCGTCAACCCTTCAAGCAAGTGTCAAACAATTAAAATTCTGATGAATAATATATCAAAATTCCTCGGCAAACTTGGTTACTTGATTTCTATACTCATGTTAATCATATACTACTGTAACTTGAACGTTTGAATCGACTAGCACCACAAATACTGAAAGCGTCAACAAACAATGAATTAAACACGCTAAACCTGACTGAATTTAACGTGATGAAGTCAACAAACTGTGAAGGCATAAATTTGACAAGAAATTCACTGCAAACTGAAGTTACCTTGAGAATATTATCAAACTACTTTCATTCAGTATATAATAAGTAATTGAAATAATCTAAACACTCTTAAACAGTTTCACCAAAATTAATATATATATATATAATCCCTACAGGACTATTAATTCTTTCAGAATTAAGAGAGTCGATTGACTCGTTCCTACAGAACATTCACATTTGATATGCGCTTCTGCAGGGCGCGCGCACAAGACTATATGGAACATATTTCATATTTAAAACTCCCTGCCTCTCACCAAGACTGACTAAGCGCTTAGGATCGTGTGGGTGTTGTAAGGAGATTAGATTCTTGGAGTGTCACTATTTCAAAGCAGAGCACTCCTGAGGTTTACCTGCTGCAATAAATTAAAGTGTATAAGCGTAAGCTTCACAGAATACAATCATGTGCTACGACATGCAGAAATACATATACATGCCCGTATTATAATTACTCTCAATAAAAAGCTATAGGAAACGTTATTGCGCTTTGCAACTATCAACACCTCTCGCTCTGCCCTACATGACAGACAGACAGGAGAGGGGAAATATGAGCTCACCTTCCAACATACCTGAGCTTACCTGTTTCTGTAATAAGCTAATTTCTCTCATTATTCCTCATCCTACCTTAGGCGGGGACTCTAAATCCCACTCATGCAATTAATTCAATAACTTCTTCCTTCCGAGGAGCATATAGCATCCGGGATTCGTGTATACACTATATATTGCTCGTAAAACAACAAGGCTGCGCGCTATATTCCCTTGGAAATTGCGCTTCTTCCGGGAGATTTGCACCATGCAAAAGAGTTCAAGAGGAGGGTTTTTGAGTGTTTTTAATTCGCAAAAATTCGAGTATTTAATTCCAAAGGAGGGGACAGTTACTGGTTACAATGCTTTTATGTTAACTCAGCTACTGGAAAATTCAGAGGAGTATACGGACGGATTTGTTGTGCAAAAGGAAACAATTTAAAATCACGTATAATCCTTTTGATAGTTGCTTCCACGCTCGAGAGGACCGGCGGTACAGTAAAGGAGGAAGGAAGCTTGGGAAAATGACGGAAGCGTGAAACGTTCGGAAAGTGGGGGAGGAGGATTCTCTCGTAAAATTCCAAGTTGTCTCTCATACACGTCCTCCTGCATAGTTGGTGCTAAGGGAATTTATGTATTGCCTCTCTACGTGTTATTGCTTCCGTAGGTAATCCTGTGGGCAGTTTACGAACAGGTCGTTGTAAACATATAAACAAAGCGTTAATGATCAATATTTGCAAATAGAGAATATATAGACAGGAATACAAACGAGTTGCGTAGCTAACTTGCACAGAGGCAAGCCACATTCCAGTTATTCGCCAACAGCTTTTGCCGTTTGGCTAAAAATTATTGGCATGACAAGTTTCAATTTCATCCTACTCGCCCACAGGTAGGTGACCCAATGACAGTCTGTTCCTTGTCCCTCTTCCTGAGGCCAGTATGTAACGAGAGGATGGTTGCATAATAATCTTTCCTGATTTCTATGCACTTATTCCTCGTGTAATCCGCTTTGTTTGCCCAGCTCTCATGAGCTTATTACCAAACTTGCATAAGCTTTAAAATTGAGGAAACCCTCTTGGACTGAAATTGTGCCAAAAGATAGTGAAGTGACAAGATGGATTTTTGGGAATGCCATTATCTCTCCGCCTTCTCTTGTCCTTTCCCCTCATTATAGAAATGGGATCTCTCTGTCACCCAGTTTTGCGCGAAGTTGTCATGCAAGATGCGCTGAAACGGAGCAGGGATTGTGGGCTTTACAGGTATGTAAAAGTACAGAAATAATTAAAGACCAATTACTTCCTCCACTTCCCTCATCTATGTTCCCTTAGTTTATTATCATGATGCAATCTGCAGAGGGGAGGTGTAGCAATGGATGAAGAAGGGCAGAAAAGAATCATAGTCAAAAATATTTTACCAGCAAAAGGCAAGATTGCAAAAAGCGGAGGGATTAATCTACAAATCATAGCCCAACCTCTCTCTAACAGTAAAGCTAAGCTGAAGGGAATCGAATTGTGAATCGCTCTTAAATCCTCAAACTGAAAATGCAGTTAACTATTGCACATATTCTACACTCGTTTATGTTTGCTCATTTCTTTCTGGGTCTGGTATAGATAGAGATTTTGAATCTTTTGGGAGGGCCAAGAGAGGGCCAAGTGAAGAAACAACTCTACATGACATATCACGGAGCTGTCGCGGAACTTTTGAAAACACCTCCGTTATCTTCCAACAATTTCCCACCCCTCCTTTCCTTTGTACTTGACAAGAACTATTTTTAAAATCTTATCGGATTTTGAAAACATTTCATCTCATTCTGCCTCCATGCGCTCAGCTTTCGTCACGTCAAAAGAAGTCCTGTTACCAGCTATAACGCGATAACATGAGCTGCTTTGTTGGTTTGAACCGTGTGAAAAGAATGCTTTTTTAAACAGTTTTACGGAAACGTTACAACTGACCAATCTCTTCAACGTTAGCTTAGTGCTTAGTATTATACAGGTAAAAAACCGGGATTGCTCTCTTCTAGTCATCGTACATCCATGCTACTGTGGTAGATAAGCACAAGCCCTGCAGCTCTGCTCCATGTGAAAGAGTTTTGTTTTATGACACCTTCTGGGCTCGTCTCTGATGGAAATGAACTTGTTTAACACTAATTTCTTTTGACTATAAGAACTTGGATTTGTAAATGGTGAACGACACGGAAAATAAGTCATGTAATTTTCCTGTAATTCCTGAGTATTCCTAGGAGGCGTAATTTAGTGAATAACTGGAATGATTTGCCTTGTAGAATCGTACTTGAGTGCGCGTTAAATCTATTTTTTCTTTTTAAAACCTCCTCCTACTTACGCCCCCTGACCATAATATCTGTAGGAAGGATGGGATGTGAAAGCGGGGAAGAAGGATTTTGTTACAAGGACACTTGATACTGTGCTATGCACCCGGCTGGATCTGATTCTGATCCAGGTGCATTAACCTAGGGACATGTTATGTGACAGGATGAATACACATTTGTAAAGAAAATTGCAACGTGCATATATTGTATTCTGATTATGGTTGCGTATTATTGATTACAGAATTGCGTGTCGTCAATACTCACATGCTGGCAATCAACGTGGCGCAAGGCAGGTTAGCTCTACATATTCCAAGTTTTCTACCTGTTCTCTGGAATCATTTCCAGTTCCTTGTTTAACTATAAAAGTTATCAATAACCTCGGAAGGTTCATTTTATTTTTATTCCTAGGAATTAGCTCCTTGCACAACACCCTTTGGATTGCTTCATTCTGTTTTAATCGTTAGATTAGGCTAAAAGATTAAATAAAAAACCTTTAATGACCAGCTTACCCCGTGAAAGTAAAGAGCTTACTACACTGCACACTGCACACTGACACTAGACAAAGGGTGCTAGAGTTTCACACAGAATAATCCGATCTTAAAAAATTACACAAAATTATATGCAGCTTCTGCAAAATCCCAAAGATACAGCAAGAAAGCACAACAAATATTATTTCACTTCCTAGTAATTGCCACTGACACTGGATCGGATTTTGACAGTTGGTGTATCATCCAAAATAAAAGACGAAATGACGAGATGATGACAAGTAGCGGTTTGGGGTGGAAATTTGTGCGTAAATGTGTGTATATTTAGATGTGTGGTTAGCTATGATTGCTATTGAAATCGATCACAGCTGAGTGGAGAAGAAATGATATGGAACAGAGTGTGTGTGAGTGAGGAGGATTCGGCTGTCGAGATAACCTTCCTCGAGATAATCTCCACCTGGGAAATGAGTGTGCGAGGAGTAAATATTATAGTTATTGGAAGAAGAGTAGGATGAGAGATGATGCGGTGATGAATAATTCTGCATTCTTTGTGGAGCCTCAAACGTGAGCCTGTAGGGCAGTTAGGGAAATGAATTGTTACTGTGGATGCAGTCTTGGAAACCAAACATCATCATGTTTAGCAGT
Source organism: Sminthurides aquaticus (assembly GCA_906901655.1). NCBI lineage: Eukaryota > Metazoa > Arthropoda > Collembola > Symphypleona > Sminthurididae > Sminthurides > Sminthurides aquaticus. Next base: position 6,299,257 of record CAJQTT010000001.1, read on the forward strand.
TAGGCTAGGAGGAGAGGTAAAGTAAAAAAGGAAAAAAGGCATTTACGAGCGCGGGGGTAGGTTGGGAAAAGGATGCGGAGCGAAATTCTTATTCGTCTCACATTTTGCACGTTCCTGGTCGCTCCTCCGTACGTTCGTCTTTGCATCTACACCTGCATGTAAAATCCTTAGCCCTTATGTTCTCAGTTTAAACTGCTCCCTTCTTCCCCGTCTCTATAGCTTACTAAATGGGGCATAATAGGAGCGGAGTGGTGGTAAGCTTACAGATGAATCTCTTGGTGCGGAGAATGTAAAAAGTTTTTCCTCAACGTCGCCCTCAAAAGGTGGAATTGCAGCAAATCCGTCGTTCGTGTGTACAAAGTTGCAGTAATTCATTCCGCAAGGCGTTTCGGTTCCAAACCCTTGTTGCGAATTGATACATTGGCTGACAGGGTATCGAAAAGAATGACGGGGATGAGTTACACCAAATTGGAATGGGGGATATGAAGAAGATGCATGGGATAGAGTATCGGTGGAGAACTGTGTGGTATAGGATGAGGGTGGTGAAGGATCTGAATAATGGGACAGGGAATAACGTTGCGGCGGAAGTCGGTGCTGAAAATTGCATAGGCGTATAATGTACAGGAGGAGAGGACAAGAAGATACAGGAGTTACTTGGTTCATGTTAGGAAGAATGTGGAATTTTGAAAGACTCATACGATCCTTCAGGTGGAAGGAAACCCTTTGTAAGGTTGTAAAAGGAATAACAAACATTGTTAAGGAGTATAGAAAATAGAGATAGAAAGAGAGGGGGTGATGTATGGATGTTGCTAAGAATTCAAAGATTATGTGGGAGAGATGGGGTTAATTGACGTCGGAATCTTGGAGAGAAGTAGTGTAATTCTCCTATCCTTCCTATCCTTGTTCCTTGTCTTTCTTCGTGAGAAGGAATACAAAACCTTGTTGATCATCATCTCATCTTCCCTTCCGTTATCCTACGACAATGGAGACAAGATCATAGGAACCTACATTGTTTACGCGTGCTCATCCTTGGAAGAGGACGCTCTCGGGTTTTGGAGCGCTTGTCCACAGTCTACACACAATCCACATTCTGCACTCGTACAGGGAAATGTGGGCAGGGATGGTTTGAAGGAAGAGGATGGGAAGAATAAATGACGGCTGGGACGGGTGGTGTCCTCGTTACATTGAATTCTCTTAACATGGACGTGCAGATTTGCACACCTTATTCCAAGTCCTAGCGGATGGAAAGTAGGGAATAAGTTCCATAAGCAATAACATTATCAGTAACCCAGCCTCAATCTCTACTTAATATATTCAACCAAGACAAAGATTAAAGCTTGTAAATTCAAAACGGATGCTTAAAGTTATGTAGGACTTGATACATTCCGCGGTTTAGTTTAAAGACAACCCAACCGCGCAGCGTCAGCCTCATGCATCTTGAGCTTCAGCCTTCCTTCCCCGTCAATGTCTCATTCTTTACACTTACTTTGCTTGACATGGTTGGCTTGTTGGTGGCTCTCCGCTGCACTGCGTTTCCTTGCGTTTTAATCACCATCCATTATTACCATATTACTATATATGTTTGCCAATTATTTGAAGGTCATCCGGAGGTGTAAAATCCTCGTTTTTGCTCCTACATCTCAAATCCTTCCGTCTTGGCATAAAGTTATTATACAATGCAGCTAATGCGCTAGCCGCCATATAGACAATCACAAGCATGTATAAAAACTAAAGGCTCAAAGATACCAGAGACCATAACAAAGATTCGAGACAAAGTCTTTAAGAAAGTTAAACGCCATGTATGTATATGTAATTCAGAACATAATGTGGCGCATCGCAAGGTGCTTTAACCTGCGAGGCTCGGCCGGCCGGCGCTAGTTCGTTATCCTCTTATTTTGCTAACACCATACCTATAATCCTTGGAGCGCTTAACCGTTGTCAAATCATCCCTGACCGTGTAAAGAGAAATGCCGTTTTAGGAAAAGTATGCTGACATGTGAAATAGTAAGCTCCAAAATTGAAGGAAAATGTATCCGTCTTCCTTTATCGGGGGATCTGAAATTTAAAATGAGTCTCCAATAAAGTTGATCTCAGGTAGGAGATTTAAACATTGAGGAGGAAACTGATTGAAAAATCAGGATTGGAAATATTGGGATGGGACAGAGATGCACTGATTGGAGAATTAAGGAGGAGGAAGAAAGCGAATCAATAAATTATAAACAACTTCATGAAATTGCTAATATTGTGGCAGTCAAGTGAAAAAAACTGAATCCTTCTCACGGTTTTCACCAGCACGAGTTCTTGAGTGAATTGCATATAATTTTGAACACATTCCAAGTCGTCTTCGGAACCTTCGTCGGGCATCTTTTGCTTTGCTTAAACACATGGTCATAACTCTTTGTTCAATGCCGTTTGCATATTCTTGACATTGTTTGCAAATTGCTCCTCGGTAAAATATTGTCACTGCGTAAAACTATTATGAAAAATTTAATGATTATGTAGGAGAAAATTATTATTATATACGCTTGAGAGCATGAGATATCGTATATACTTGCCTATGATTCCAGCTTATTCATGATAGCAACCAGGCAGACACTGGATTTCTTCAGCCCGTGTCACAGTTTTTATCTGGTGAAAGAGGATGTGCCAGCCCGCGGGATGCATAAGATCTACGAGGATTATTGTAGGGAAATAGGTTGCTCTTTAACATGGGCTGACAGCGGGCAAGCATCATGATCGGTCACTCAATGTGGCTGTCAGCCTACAAAGGTTATATGATTTATGGGAAGTACGCACGATCGGAATTGCAGGGATTTTGTAGCAACTAATTTCATGGGCTAACTTTTCATAAAAGCATAGTTTGGTTCTACAGAAAAGCGTATCTTGTGTTAAGTTTCGTAATTACTTAAAATATCACATAGGGAATGAATTTAAAAACAGAGTGATGCCTCTGGAAATGGTTTCTTTTACCCCATTTCACAGAATATAGGCAAGAAAATAATGTAATGAGAAGCCAAGGATACAGATCACAAATCCTTTGAGCTTTCCGCTAATTCATCGTCGATTATTTGAAGCTTTTCGCAATCAGTGTTGGGAATCTGTGTTTTTATATTTTTAAGCCTTAATGCATTAATTAAAGTACATTAAACATTACACTCTTCCCTTTGTTCAACCTCCTGTCATTCTATCCCTTTTTTTCTTTTAATAACTTCCTATAACGTGACCCTCAAAAGCTTGCTACTAACCATGTCACGGATGAGTTTTCGCAGATGACGTTAGGCTTACTTCTAATGAACTTTTCACTCCAATCGAGTCCTCTTTGTTTAACATCGTTCAAAAGAGATGAGGGATTTAAAGTGACCGGGTGATAAGAAAACAGATGTAACTTACATACAAGCTGATTGCATTCCTTATTCATGCGTCAGTAAGTACAGATATGAATTGACTTTGGTCATTGTCAGGATGATTTGTAGCGAGTGAAAGTCGAATGACATGATAAACATTAACAATTAAAGCCCGTACTGAGTACATTCTGTGAGTGTGGATTGGAAATTTTATCTTTTGGATTGCCAATGCAGGAATTAGGAGGAACAAGTTTTCCTTGATACATTTAATAGCATTTGAAATACTTCTGTTGAGAATGACCATCCTGCAAAAGAGCTTGTTTGTCCAGTTAGAGTTGTACCTGCTTAAGTTTCAATTACTCAAACAACCGACTTCAAATACGCCAATCGCACGTTTGAGACACCCCGGGAGCAAACAAAGCCAACGTAAGGGTGATATGTACAGGTGGAGGGTGTCACCTTTCTTGCAGTACTGTTATTTATAGACGGTGGTAAGTTAAAAATAGTATCAAATTTTACTGGAGTAAATTGAGGTTACTGTCCCGTTGTTATCCTGGTCCTGGTAGAAACTAATATTAGCAGAGACATTGGTCAGTGGATGAGCTTATAGAATTTTATTCTGACCATTAGCAGTTACAAGTGAATCGATGAAAGCGAGTTGCATCAATTGGCAGTCGCTGCGTAGCCTTGACAAGGAATGGACAATCGCGTGGAAAGCTTAATGATTAACTTTAACATTAGAATCAAAGCAAGGTCATATCATTTGGATAGTGTTTATTCAGCGTTAGACAACAAAGAATGGCAAGAGGACAAAAAACTTAGCACGTTCATAATTAGTTTAGGGGTAAGCCGAATCAACTCGGCAGGAAAATTCTGCCAAAAGTTGTGTCCTTGGCCAAAGAGGGAAAAACGAATTTGCCATCTGGTTACATAATATCTAACTTTTTTAGTGTGTCTGTGCTTTTCTACCTTATAACACCTGCTTTTGGTCAGTATATATGACATTCAGATCATTGGCAGGATCTAACAATATATAGTATTATATATTTTTAAGTGTTGTATTTAGCTAGTTGAGGTGATAATTGTAAAGATCAAGGCCGTGAGAATGTGAAATAGTGTGGTACTGTGAGTAGGTTATCGGAATGAGAAATCTCGTTCCTTCAAAATAGTCGTGAGAATTGTCACTTAGTTTTCCATGCACGCACGATGGCATTGTAAGAGTCTCAAATTTCTCTAAGTTCTCGTCCTCCTACTAATTAAACCGAATCTGAATCTTCCTAGCCAATATTAGTTTCCTAGATTCCGAATCTCCTCAAGTAGTTTTTATATTCAGTAGCGCGCTTTTAGAGCTACAATTTCGGATTTGTTAAAGCCGACAGGGTTTATGGACTCCCAGGGTTTATTCCTTGAAAAGATTGTTTACGAAAAATGGTGAGTAAATATTGATATCTTGTTTGAGTTAATGATTGGCGGGAGATATCGGGGCCTGTCAGTATTATAGAGTTTGTGGTCGCTGCTATACTTTTGCAACTCTGTGGGGCCTTAAAAAAGTTTTGGTATCAATGTTTTTGCCAACTTTACTTTGCATCGAATCGCGCAACCACCACCAGCCAGCAGGCAGTCGTAGCATAGGGCGTCAGTAGTAACAGTTACAGCGTCTATCAAATCCATACACCCTTTTTCACTACTAATCTGTTACATACAGAAATGAATGAAATACACCATTATAATATTAAAGTGACTTATTGGATAACTTTGTTTGGAGTGAGCATAATGAGTCCACCAGCCGACTATTCGCTAATTTTCAATGTAGGGTAGGCAAGTGATGAAAGTTGATATTTTATATATATATATTTGTCTACTGTTGATTCATTAGTTTATGAGCGTCTATTTCCTTTTACTCGAGAAAGCTGTCTGGGCAGTACGTGCTAGATTCTTGCAGACTCTTTTAATTGTGTTATAGAGCTGTCTACTTTTAACAATCTGCTTAAGAAGTGGCTCTGTGAATACGAACTGCTTAATCGATAGGTGGATTCGGTGATTGGAAAGGATTCCCTTTTGCAGATCCTTATATTGGAAGGTTATTTTATAATTTTGCGGTTTGTATTCCTTGTGTTGCAAATATCTATGTGTGTTTGTATGGTTAACTTTGCTCAGTTAGCTGTCCTGCTGGAAACCTCTTTCACCCTCGAATTAAGTTAGATGCGGCGAAGTGTAATTCTCCCTGTAGATTGAAAACGTTTGCTACTCTAACTGCCTTACTAATTAAACACAGGACGAGTTGAGAGAATATCTGTCACACATGTGATCTGTGCTTGGAAGTGATAGAAGCGTCGGATGAAAGTTTGGTTTGTAAAAGCTGAATGGGCTTTATTAACTTGTTAGTCAGAGAATAATCGTCACTTTTATCATTTCACTAGATATCGTTTGAACTCGTTCCCTCTATTATCTTTAAAGCTGAATCCACCTGGTCTGGTGGTTTCTTTGTTTTAAGAGGTTCAAGGTGGTGGTAGGAGAATACTTTGTACTATGTAGAACAGATTAGACACAAGTTTAAAGGACTCATGGGTACAATGCTATTCAGCGGGTGTTAAGCATTATGTTTCCGGTTAAAGTCCACTCAATCGATATTGATTAGGAGAAGAAATCCAGTTGTCAATGGGGTTAGGTGCATCAGGGATGATTAGAAACAGCTGGAGAAGCACTTCGTTGAATGCCACAAGTTCATTGTTTTCATTTGCTTAATACGTTTGGTTTTTCAGATCGCACTTTTAAATTGAGCGACATGTTCCAGTTACGAAGTTCTATGGATTTGAAGATAAAATCTTAGTTTTTGTTAGTGGCACGAAATCTCAGGACAAAAGAGCAAATATTTTCAATGGATGGTTAAATTGAGTTCAGTTGACAAAAAGCGTTAAAGATGTCAAGTCCAGTCCAGAAATCGGGGGCACTGCATCGGCTCAGTCTGACCATTATCGGATCGTTAGAAAAGTTCTTTTACAAGTGAGTTATTTCAAGTATTGGTTTTCCATTTAGGATCTTCCGAGGTTAAAATTGTTTTTTAAATGTGGTATAACAGTGAACTATGTCAAATTTCAGTTGGGGATATAATATAGCTTTGCATCCGTGGGCTTTTATTATATCTTGCCTATGTTTCTCTGCTGCGTGTGGCCTGGGCTTATTAACGTTTACTCCAGAAAATCGCCCGGATAAGTTATGGATTCCATGGAATTCAGAATTCGTCCAAAATTCGGACTGGTTCCGACAGAAATTTCCATCGCCAATCAGATTTCATTTCGCCATCATAACCGCAGATGACGTTTTGCAGCCTGAAATATTGAAACAGGTATTCAAATAACAACCTATTATGCATGTCAACCGTAAAAGTTTTGGCCCTGCTACGATGATTGAACAATGCCTTAACTTCCATTCAGCTTCAAGATATCCATGAGCATGTCAAGAACATCTCTGTAGACGGGCATCAATGGGATGATATATGCTTTAAGTAAGTTTTTTGCCGGTTTTTACGTTCTTTGCCGTAAAATTCTATCAGTTAATTTATTGATAACTCGGAAACGATTAACAGGTTACCAGTGACAAAGTTCTTTTCTCGGCGGAGGCGACGAAGGCAAGTTCCTGTTACAACCACCACGAAAGTTCCAAAATTTATTGATAGTTTTGAAGAAGATGAAGATGAAGAAAACAGTAAACCATCCGATCCGAGTGTAGACTTTTCTCCCGATTTATATTGTACAATTCTAGAAAATCTGGAAGAAGCATGCTGGGAAAGTAATTTGGCAGAGCTTTGGGAATTCAATCGAACACTCATTAACAATCTTACGCGAGAAGATATCATCCACATTATCAATCAAGACAACGTGAGGTATGTGGTATGTCTTTGTTCATGAAGAAATTGTAAAGCAAGAATGAAAGGGAAAGTGAGTCTCTGTAAGGGGAAGTTTGCCAAAGCGATATTGACCCAATCATAAGTATATTTAGAACATAAGAATTGCAATGCGACACTTCTATGAATGTGCTGATGCTGTAATATATTTTCTGTACTGGGATTTTTTTCCGCAGTCCTATTTTCGGCCGTCCGGTGAATTACACACATGAGCTTGGTGGGATCGAAAGAAATGCAACGGGTCATATTATCAAAGCACAAGCTATTATGATTCGATGGTACGCCAAAATTAATCAGACGGCATTGATGAACAATCAAGCTACCAATGATTTAGGAACAGGAGAAGTAGTCGACAAAATTAATCTTAAATGGGAATCTAATCTTGCCAAAGTACTATTACGAAAAGCTGAAAGTCTCCCTCCGGATGTGTCTATGTATATCAAAGTAGCAAGAAGGTGTGTGAGAATTCAGGAATATTAAGAGCTTTTTAACTATTTACTGCAATGATGAAATGATAATGTCGATGCTATTTTACAGTTTCGGAGACATAAGTCAAGGGACCATTATGGGCGACGCTGGGATGCTCGCTATTGGATTTATGATTGTCTTCGTGTATGTCGTATTCATGCTGGGAAAATTCAACCTCGTTGAGCAAAGGGTAAGTGATAGAATTCTCGTAAAATTTAAATACATTACCATTATCTTAATCGCTTACTTTTCTTTTTGCAGCCTTACTTGTCATTAGCGGGATTAAGCTGTGTCGGCCTTGCAATATTGGTTTCTTATGGTCTTTGCTCCGCATTTCGAACTATATATGGCCCTGTTCACAACGTTCTACCATTTTTGCTAATGGGAATTGGGATTGACGACATGTTTGTTATCATGCAATGTTGGAACAATCTTAGTCCGGCGGAACACACCCGATCATTGCCTGAAAGGATGGGACTCACACTTAAGCATGCAGGAGTGTCCATAACAGTGACATCCGTGACTGATTTTGTTGCCTTCGCAATAGGAGGCACAACAGTAAGTATATTATAGATGCAGGAAGCCTATTTCACGTCTTGTTAAAGCGTGCATAAAATATTCGTGACGCCTATTCTGTTGTATTCTAGGTATTACCAGCGCTGCAGTCGTTCTGCATATATGCAGCTCTCGGAGTTATTGCAACTTACATTTTTCAGGTATTTAACTCGTTCTGTATACCTGATTTTAAGACGATGAGAGATAAGAAGATTCCAGCTAAGTTTTGCATTTAGGCAACTTTCTTTGTTGCGTGGTTCGTCCTGGACCAAAGAAGAATCGAGGCTAAACGGAATGCGTTCTTCTTCTGCATTCGCCACCCGGATCATAAAGATGATGGCTGGAGTCAAGTTAGCTATGTTCAAGAATTTTTTAGGTCTATATACACCAAATATTTAATGACAACACCGTGTAAGGTGAGTTTGCTATCGCATCTCCAAATGTCCTACGTGGAGAGTGCAAGCAACTTCGTTTCAATACGCCTAATTTATGCAGGTTCTAGTGCTTGCTGTAACAGGCACGCTATTAGGAGTGAATATATACGGAAATGTAAAGTTACGGCAAGAATTCAATCCTATATGGTTCTTACCTCAGGTAATTCATTACGTTCTCACGACAATACATATGCAAATGGTGAGCCAACTAAACACAATCTCGTCGTCTTTGCAGGACAGCTATTTATTTCAGTACTACTCGATGCGAGATAAATATTTTCCTGGCCGTGGGGAGGATGGAATGGTTATTATCCATGATGTTCCTCTGTTCGAGAATATGAAACATTTAGAATCTCTCGTTGAGTCTCTGCAATCGTCAAAATACATTTTCGAAATCGATTCTTGGTATGGAAACTTCAAGAATTATACCAATACTCATTTCAAGAAAGGTTAGTACAAATTTTAAAATATCTTTCAGGCATGAGTCTTATGTCTGAATATTGATGGAATATTAAAATTTAATATATGTGTGTAGACGTTCCGAATACCGCGCTAACGCAGAGTGAATTTGATGAGCTTTTGGGAAGGTTTTTATTCAGCCCCAGTGGCGCACAGTACAGGTAACAGCAATAGCAGTACAACCGTTTATGAGCTTGCAAAAATGCATAAAATTGTTGACAACAAAATCGTGAACATCTTGCAGACAAAAATTTAAAGTAAATGGGAACCTTACGTGTGGAGAAAGTTCGCCGACAGTTGAAGTAAGGCTTTTCTGCAATTATTTCATTCATACCGGCCATATGCAGGATTACTTTTTAATAATTTACTCACATTTGAATACAGCTTTCCATCATTGGCTTCAAGTTCAATTCTTTCTCGGGTCCAGAAGAGCATTTGCCAGCCATGCGGGAAGTGAAAGCAATTGTTAAGAATTCATCCTTTGTGAAGAAAAAGAATGATACTAAGATATTTTCTTGGGCGTTTGCGTATGCAGGATGGGAAACAGACGAAGTAAGTATTTCAGAATTATGGTGGTAACTAGCAAGCTTATTATACGAAAGAATTTTACTATACTAATTCCAATATTGCAGATCATTACTGTTGAGCTGTACCGGAACATGTCCCTGGCAATGATATGTGTTTTAGTAACCACCCTGCTACTGATTGCAAATTTTCCAACCTGTTTGATGGTGTTGACGTGCGTCATCTTCACCCTGGTAGACGTGGGTGGCATGATGCACTTTTGGGATTTGACCATAGACACTGTATCCTGCATAGATCTTGTTTTGGCCATTGGATTATGCGTAGATTACGCTGCCCATATAGGTACGTTAGTGGTATTTGCTACTTTAAAATCTGGAATATCGTTGACTTCGTCATTTTGTACTTACCCGATGGATTTGTATTGGCTGGTCCAGGGCACGCTTTTATGACAGTAATTGGATCGAGGAATGAACGCGCATCTCAAGCATTAATAAATATTGGCCCTGCCGTTCTGAATGGAGGTTTCAGTACTTTCTTGGCTTTCGTCCTACTAGCTAACTCAAGATCACACGTATTCATCACTTTCTTTAAGGTTTGATTTAATAATATAACTTTAAGCAGTTTGCAAATAGTCGCTCGATGTATGCACAACAAAAACAGTAATTTTGTGGATTCTTGCAGATATTTTTCTTGGTCGTTGTCTTTGGCTTATACCACGGTTTGGTGTTTCTGCCGGTCCTACTCTCAATTATAGGTAAGCTAAGCTTTCCTGGCAAATAAATGTATGACCATTGAAGGTGGTGAAATAACCTTAATGACTATCTTTAAATGGCACCAGGTCCGGAGCCGTATCCTTCAGCCTTCGAAAAAGCCAATCGAGGTGAATGTGCAGTAGAGTTAAACCCCTCTACGTCAGCAATTATCGCCAGTAAGGCAACACCTATTGAAAATGGCGAGGTAAAATCGAAAAATGGATTTGTAATATTTGATTACGTAACAACTGTTTAAGTATTTAAATAACCACCTAAATAATTTGGGCTAGCCTGAAACTAACTAATAAGTCAAAGCACTAAAACATTGACATTGTGCCTAATAATTCTGTAATACGTAAAATTGTAAGGAATCTGGTGCTGCATGTCTATGTTTGTTATATGCGTCTAACATTAATGTATTTTAATTAATGCAGCCGGGAACCGACGGTATCTAATGGAAATGTTTTTGGTAATCGGATTTATTTAGCTTAGATGATCGACGTTTGATAATTTACATGGGTTAACTGCAATTAGTTTAGGTAAGGCTTCGCAATTAATCACATGCTTCTCGAATTATTCAGTGTATGCAAAAGCCTTTACGTATAATGCGTATGAATTGATGTCAGCTTCAGCACATGACAAGTAGAAAATCTGCGCTTTTACAGTCGTATGCTTGCATGTTATATGGGAACTGATCTTACCGAGCAGTTCTGAAAAGCTTTTAATCAAACTCTTTTCTTTCTCTGGCAGTTAATAATAGACAGAAATGCTCGTCACAACGGAGAACATTCTCTTCGCCTTAATAGAAGTACTCTTAACGGCTCAGATAGAACAAACGGAAACTGTGATGATATTATACTTCAAAGAATACCTGCTACAAATACTGCAACTCAGCGTACACAATTTTTTGAAAACTGTGCTGATGAAAAAGACAGATCAGCAATCAAACCTATCGCAAACCAGGTTACACGGCTTTGAGGCTATTCCTATGCTTGCATGATTGTTCCTTTTTGCAATAATGTCTTAAATTATTTATTCAGCTGACTTCTTGAGCCTCTTCGTCATACAATGGCAGTAGCAATAATTTTTAGGAGGTAGCAAAAGCTGTAATGCAGTAGAATCCTTAAAAGTTCAGCTCTCTGGTTGATTCTGCAGTCTTCGAAGTAACTTTTGTACCAGGTAATATGACAAATTTACGAAGTAGAGATACGAATAGTTCTAAAAGTATGCTTTCGGCGATTTCCCCATGAACTGCTTGCCAAGCTTATCTATCTAAGCTTCTTACAGTATGTATTATTGAATCTTGAAGCTACTGAATTGTTGGGGTAGATCTCAATGAATATAATGCAGTTACTTTTACATTTCCTATCTCGAATCTTAATGTCTGGGGTAATTCATAAACTATTATGACATAAGCTAAGAGGTCAGAGATGACTTAGCTAAGGCTTAGACGCCAGCTAATTAGTATTACATTATAAATTAGTGAATGTAGAGATGGGTTGATTTATTCTCACTTGAACTCCTCACATCCATAATACAGTGTTTATCAGTATTAAGTTCTCTTGTTTATGTTGATTGGATAGTTAGAAGTTAGAAGAAAGATTGAAGTAAAAAAAAATAGTCAATACCAGTGAACATATTTTTGCCATCGGAAGCTCTTGTCTGCAATTTCGGAAACGTCTAAGCGCAACAGTTTAAACGAAATTAATTATCACAAGGTGCTTCAAGGTACAAATTTTCATTTTACAGATGGTGAATGAGCTCTAACTACCGCACACTTACATGCAGATATTTGTCGGTGCTTTAATGTTTGTTTCCTTTAGGCCAGCCGTATGATAGAAAGGATAAATAGTGCATGTGTGTGTAAAATTGCTGAAGTCAAAATGTTAGCAGTTATTTAGAAACGTTAACCACGACGTTTTCAGGTTGATTTTTAAGGGTTTTTAAAACCTCTTGTAATATTAATGTGCTGAACAATAAAAAGACATCACGAGACCACAGAATTGGGTTTTCGTACTTATTTTATTCCTCTTCTATGATTGAGCTTGAAAATGACTATCTGTAAGGTATGATGGACGGTGTACACGACAATGATCAAATATTTAAGCTTACTTTCCTAAATGGAAAATATTTCCCAAATATCGATCATAAATCATTCAAGCATACCTTCAGAGTTACATATGGCATTGCCCAGACCTCATAAGTGATAACGAATTAATTACAAATCCAAACGTTTTCCATTATTTGATTTGACAAAGCCAATGTAACAATGTAGCATTAATTGTAATTGAATTGCATGACATTACTTGGGTTAATTGGTCCTAAAATATCCAGTATTAGGCTTGAATTATTAATAGGAAATAAAGCAACTCATTCTATCTAAACACAGAGGAAATAAATATCAAACGTTTTACAAACTATTGGAGGAATGAATCAGAAAGAGGAATTTTGAACATTTGTTTTTTTGTTGGTATTTTGTGAGTATTTTAGCCATGTTTTCTTTTGCTGAAGATAATAGCTTAACATCAAACTTAGATGAGGTCCAGACATGAAATGGCTACTAGAAAGGTAAATACAGTTCATCCTGGGGATCACAGAGGATTTGCGAAGTTGGATTAGCGCAACTATTCCCCGTCAGAATGCACATCACCTCTCTGGACTGTAATCGGGGAAAGCCCTCTATCGGTCATCCATTTTAAGTTCGTTTGTTGAATTGAGTAAACGAAGAGATAATCGAAGTCACTTCATTATTACTACTTGCGTTCAAAGCCAGGTGTCCAATATCCTGTAAATACAAACAAAACACAAAGATTACTCAATAGTCGGATATTGGGCCGTAGCTCTTGTTAATTTAACATATTTGACATTTCGTGTTTTGACATAAACAGACCTATTTAAACTAAAATGATTCAGCAACCTTCTTGCTCAAGCACTTCCGCAGGTAAACATCAACAAATCCTGTGCTAGCTCACAATCTAAATATCCTTCAGATACACTTGACCTGGGATTGATTAATTATGACACACGGATGAGATAGTTCGTACTTTCGTACCCCTACGGAATGAAACTACAAAAGCTTTGCCGGCTAAATGCAAATTTCACACACCATACCAACACCAACACTTCCGATCTATCTGTCTTTCTGTTGAATTGCCCTGCCCTTATCTGTCGACTACCTGCGGCTTAGTATTTGCTAAGCCAGGCACAAAGGCAAGGGCAACGTAACTAAAACTGTCGCGTTTAGCAGTAACCTCTTGTAAAATAACTGCGCCATCATGTTTACCAGGCATGGAAACTACCTCGCAATCGGAAATAATAGCCTCTAATGCAGCTACCCCCCAAACATTTTTAACTAAACCACATTATGCATAACACACAACTCGATACTCATGAATGCACGCAACAGAAATGGCTGAGATCTAAAATGTTTTCCGTATTAGGTAACAGTAAATATACGACACTCTAAAAAATAACAAACCTCTATAATTCCCCTAAGCAAATTAATGACTTATTATGTCATATTTGCGAATACAGCGTTGAAAAAACCCTCTTCCTCATGAAAAACAGGCACGAGAGAAAAGTTTATAGCTACTAGGTATGTTGATGCAGAACTTTAAAGAGCCAGCATCAGAAGTCCTGGTCGTAATGCATAATTCATGGAAGTCAAGCAGTGTGCGCGCCTCAAAATGAGCTAAAATGAATTTTTTGCGGTAAATATACCACCTGGCGTACGAATTTCCGCACACGACATAACAAGCTCATAAATTCCATTATTCCAACCTCGCAATTCCGTCATCATGGAACTACTTATTGAACAAGCTATGACAAATAGTTCATTCCTCAAACGTCAACATGAGTCTTTCTAACTGTTTACTCTGTTGTAGGAAGCACATATGCGATTAATTTGCACAAATTGGATTACAGTGTAGGAGATACTCTAATCCGCTTCGGGTTTACCACAGTGTAATTCAACACGAAACTTTGGAGAATAAATACTCGTGTATTCGTACCACAGGTTAATGCCTTTCATATGTAGTAGTACAATGATCATTTGTGAAATACTTTCTTTGTTTGCACTGACTTCAAATATAATTGAACAAGGTTCGCAAGTGGTGCAAACAATGTGAGAGGATAAAAACTCGAGCTCTATAAACTACCTACTGTTGGCAGTGATGAGTCAACGTCTGATATCGACAACGAAACGATAACTCATTCGGTTTTGAACTCTTTTGTTCAACAACTACGTTGCCATCGGCATCCGCCTTCATTACACACACCGTTTCGAAGAAGGATACATAAACAGCGATGGAATCAAAAGATCTCCTGGGATGAACTCAGGATAACCTGAATTAAGCCTGAATCAAGAACCTAGCTCTTATTGGGATCAGGATGAAAAGAACTTAATGTTCAGTATGTAGCTCTTCCACAAACCTCTTGTCACATATTTTAGAAAGAAATGCATGCTTGGTGGAGCACATTTTTAAGTAGATTCGCCGAAACTAAATTCTGAATTTGCACCTTTCAAAATGCCACTGGGTACAAATCAAGTGGATTCTCATTGTGATAATTAGAGCCTAAGTCCGTGAGATGTAATATAAAACACAGCGCTTGTAGCAAGCAATATATAATAAAAATAATTAAAATCTGCATTAGAAAGAAATTATAATGTGTAACTGCTGGCGAATAACTGAATATGATATAATATAAGATCTATGCTGGTTATAGCTCTTGAAGATGAGCAACAGACTTCGCCCTATGAAGCAGGAAAACGCGTCAAACGCAATGAGGGAACTCATATAGGCGTAACTTGCTTAAAGAAAGATGATGATGCTAAGTGTGTTTAAGATGCAATCCCTTAGTTAATGGAAGAAGGGACGAGGGTTGTCACCAAAGGAGGTCATGGCCGTCTGTTAGTTGCCAACACAGAGATCAAGAGTCGATAAATAAGGCAGGCAGAAGGCAAAACTTACAAGGAAATTGTGTAATCTGAGAAGAAATTAGGAGGCAAGAGCGTGTGAGGGCATTGAAATAAATGTTTCATGGCAAGGCTGGCATTAATGGTCGAACAAGGGCCACCAGATCATTGAGAATTTTTGCGATGAAATTAGAGTTTGTGAAAACGGGAAATGATAATAACGCGTGCCCTATTCCTTGGACCTATTTTCAAGCTTTTTTTGTCGATGGAGCTGTTTATTTAGACTTCTGCACCAAACAGAGACATGTTGGAGGAGGTTTTGTGAAAATTGTTACCCCTCCACGTCGTGTTGATACTGCCAAGTGCCGCAAGCGAAAAAGGGAGAAAGATGAAACAGAAATAAGCATATTATTATCCGCACCCTGTGTTGCAAACTTTGGAGAATGGTCGACAGGAGGTGAGGAATAGTGAGGATAATGATACTAGCAACTAAAAGAGTAGTGTAAATGGTAATTGTACTCCTTCTAATGCATATGGGTGGAAAATGAGTCGTGAGTTTAAGCTAAACTAGTTGCATAAGCATGGGATCTGAATATGATAAGCGTCAACCTAGCAACAAGGAGATGCAGATAAGAAGGTGGATTAATGCTACCTAAATTAGAAGGAAAGAGATCTCAAGTTTTTACGACCTACTCTGCACAAGACGACGCCAAGTAAAAACAGCGGTCAACTCATGCTACCGTCTCAGTAGTCTCTCCGTTTTCTCATACTTTTCTTCTACGTTCTGCTCTTTCGACTGTAATATTTTATTTCTATTTTCTAGTATTCCAGGGCTTTCTGCTCCTCAGGCAGAACACGACCCATAGGAAGAAGCCAAAAGAGAACTTGGGAAAAGAGTATTAAATAACTTTGCAAGAAAATGGAGTAAATACGCGAGCGTCCTTTGATGGTAGATACATGATATGTAAAAGAAACCCTAAGCTTTTAGGTACGTTCCACACGTACCCAGATTTGTGCAACCTTCATAATAATCATGGAACAAAGCACTTGACTACAAGAGTCCCATGTAGCTACTACTCAAGCCCCAGCTCCATCGACAGTAACATTGATTATCTGGATTTTATCGAATGTAAATCGCTTTCACAGCAAATAGATCGCTCTTAATAACAACAGTGCCTATTCTTGTTGGAGCTACAAACTTCCTACTATGCACTCGCACTACTATGGTAGCATATAAAACACTTGAAGTTACACGGAGATAAAAATATGCAGAAACATCACTTCTTGTTATTAGAATAATTATTTAAACGCATATTAGTCAGGATTTACTTCCACTGGAACTCAACGCCGAGAGCCGATAGCCGCTAAAATCTAATAGAATGAATACTGAGTACGCGGAATTATTCCTCGACAAACACCGTTCCGTATTTGCCAACATGGCTTCCATCATGTATCCCTACTTTTGCTCCCAACTCCCTACCAATCAATGATCCTTGATCCCTTCTCTCATCTTTCTCTGGTACAAGATATTGTTTGCCAACTTCCTATTTTAGCCAAACATCAGGATATCATATTGATCATCATCTAGACTAACTCCTTCCATTCGCAATAAGGAAGAATGGGATGAAAACGTGCAGAAAAAACGTTTAAAAAAGCTAGATTAGTTACCTTGAATGATACGTGTCGGTTATAAGAATTGGTGTATGGTTGTTGTTGTTGTTTTGTATGTTCGAGAGTCTTGGGAGTTGAGTTTGAGATTTGATTATTATTCGTCCGCCTCAGCCTTGTTGGAAGAGCCGCCGCTACCGCTTCCAGTTGACGATGTCGAATTAGACTTCTTCCTCTTCTCCGTATTAACCAATTTTTCAACTATCTTTCGGCTGTGTCCACTAGGATCGAAATGATTGGTATGCTCAGATGCTTCTTTCTTAGATCGTTGTTTTCCACTATGACCAGCGTTCAAATACTTGTCTTGATCAAAGTTGTAATGCTCATATTCGTCAAAATGGGCCTCGGACATTGTAATGACTTGCTTTTCTTTTCTTCTTCTCTACCTGTAAGAACAATAACATAACAATTACAGATCAGAATTTCAATGAAACAGCACTCTCTCCAACATATCACTCCAATGAATATCCTCTTGAGATATGTAAGCTTGAACTCGTTAAATTACAAAGCGAATCAAACGGATTTCAGTCCCAGTTTAATGCAGTCGGTGCCTCTCAATTCTGCTAAAGTTTGAAATACAATACACGGATAAAAAATTGGATCAACATATCAGAATCACTAATTACCTACTAATTCGCCGCGGAATAGATGGCCTCAACTAAATGAACTCACGACAATTAAATGCGCATGCTGCAAAAAGCAACCCTTGTAGAACATTCTAGAACTTACATCTACCTTCTATTAACTGAAAATAAATTGATTACAACACAGAGAAAACGGTAGAATTTTACTTACAGCAAATTGGGTTTCCTAACGAATGGATTTTCGGAGTGTACGGTGTACTGGTGGGGTTCTATGAAAATAAAGAAAATTGCGTTTGGAAATTCAAATGAATTTGTAGTTTTCACAAGAATATTGTATTCTTCCAGCCACTCACTTGTTCTGATCAACAACTAATACTTCTCTCTCACCTTCAGACCTTATTATACGTAGACGAATCCTCGCTAAAGCGCTTGTTAGCTTATCCTCTTCTTTGTGTTTGCTTTGTGTATAATATCAAGTTCTGCTGTATTCTCCGTCTGCAGGCATTGAGTCAGAATGACGAGTAGCAATAGCAACAACCACTTGTGCCTCGTCCCCCGTATATGTACTCTCTGTACTTCTCCAGGCTTTTGATAACAATTCCTATTCTCTCCCCTAGTCGCTCTCAGCTGATATGTGCATCCCACGTGATGCTGTGGGCTGTGGCGAGGAACTGCGCCGTAGCATCAAGCGCTTTAAGCTCTTCAAATCCATCGCTTTTCTATCTTACTTGTGTCTCTCTCTAAGAAAAACACTTGAGGTCGACAACGACGACGCTGCGCTACTCGGACTTATCTAACGTGTTGCGGGCTGGGATTGACGCTGAAGCCCTGGCAATTAGTCCTTATTACGCGGCGACATGCAGTTATAGAGAGATGGCATTTAATAATAGATGATGCAAAATATAGCCATCTGCCGCAGTTTTGCTAAATTGGATTGTAAACATAATAGAAGGCATTACATAGAATTGTTGTTTACATATTTCCCTCAAGTACCGTCAAGGTTGAAGGTCTTGCGTGGTAGGTGCAACGTATGGGAGAAACTGCAAAACGCATTGCACCTCCCCTTCAGTCATCCCAAGTAATCATCAACGTTTGACGCAGCGTATTACGAGCTTTGCAAAGATAATGTGTGGATAGAAGCGATGCGTAATAGATTCAGAATTTTTATAGACTACTCTATGTTTATTAATAACTATTTGCTTATTACACTCTGACGAATGAGGCTGGTTCTAGCGAGCGGATGGATTCATCTGCAATGTTTTAAGTTGTTGCATCAGAAAAAAATAATTTCTAAGTTGCAATAATAGACTTAACGGATGGATTTGTTGGAAGTGTTTGAAATCTATTCAAGCTATCCGGTAGAATGTGATAGAAGACACTCCCCAGGGATGAGAAACCGGAAATTGAAATGTTAGAAGCGTTATTTTTAAACCTGACTCAAAGTCGAACGCTTTCTTGCTGTTTAATGGCTAATTAATTTCGTCCTTAGGGAGCTTTCGTAACTGCAACTAGCTTAGGGTTTGCTTATATAAACTTAATCGATGTGAGGGTTAAGTCGGAGTTAGCCAATGCAATAGAATTGAAATCAGGAAATACATGGCGTGTGGATAATTTTTATGAAATACACAAGAAAAAGTCTAAATCAAATGATTCTTATCATGAAGATGGATGAATTCAATGTCTCGTTTTCCCGTTTCAGGGTCAAGATTCCCCACAGAAAACACAGTTCTTGCGGTATTTCCGGGAAACATTGAGAGGTTGAACTCAAAATTCTTCAGATTGTACAGCAGCTGGCCGTTTTTGAAAATGTATTGCAAGAGGTGTTGAATCGTGATTCCGTGGGAAAAAATGACGACATTTTCTTCCATAGTTGAATTGTCCAAAGATACTAAGAGTTCCTGGAAACAAATTTTCCAATATATATACCCTAATCTCAGTCTCTTATGCTAGCTTTAGTTTTTGCATGATTCGCCAATCCGAATTTATAAATAGGGATATGATTTGGCAATCAGTTAAAGCTATGACTGTTTACATATATACTTCAAAGTATTCCTTGACTCTCAGTTCAGTGGCTTCATACGTTTCTCCGCCAGGGGTGGTTATATACCACGGATCAATCTTTTGCTCTTTGGCCATTTCAAATATCATAGATGAGGGCTGACCATCCCAGCTTCCGTAATCCTGTGGGATTTAAAAACAATTTTGTTGTTGTTTTACTTGCAACCCAGTAAAGAAATGTTTTGTAAACATGTAAGGACATTCCAGAAAATTCCTCACACTTGCCTAACTTTGAACTTACCCTTTCACGGAGTCTAGGCTCTAGAATGAGAGAGGGCGCAGGATTCTTCAACTGCCTAAAAATACCTTTAGCAGTATCCTGGCATCTCATTAGATCTGATGAGTAAGCTCGAGTAAACATTTCTTTTTCTATAAATTTGCCCAACTGCTCAGCCTAGAAGAATAGAGATTCATTACTTTGGAATGAAACCGTAGTTTAAGTTTATTAAGCAGTAAGAGGGAATCCATAAACTAACTTGCTTCCTTCCGGTCTCGTTAATTGTGTCATCCGAGGAAGTATGAATTAATTCTCCTGCATTGAAATTTGTTTGTCCGCTATAAAAGTTACACGGGAGGCAGGATTATTATTCAGTAATACGATTGCACCAGTTAATACCTACAAGAATGACAACTAATACACAGGTCTTTGAAACGTTTATTCAGTCCACTTACTGCCGAATGATTGTTACTCTTGACGTCATTTTCAAGTTGCTGTCTAAAAGGCTTTAAACGTTTTCTCACAAGTTTGGGAAATACTAGCGATTTCAGCCGCTCTAGTTTAACTTTTTAATAAATCGACGATGTACTAGGGAATTTTATACTGGATTTTCGATGGGATCAGTAGAAGTAAAACTACTTCATGAGCAATAACTGCATGAACATTCATGACAGAGACAATCATTATCAATTATAGGCTGATGAGAAGAGCTAAGGCGGATTCAATTGTGAAAGAAATATCTCGGAAACTGGAGACATTTTCGTAGTATGCATTAGTAAAATTAGGAGGCAGTCAGTGTACATCCTGTTTGAGTCATGGAGCATGAGGTGATGTGGGATTTATGATTTAGTTGAAGTGGGCCAAGTATGTTTTTTTGCTTTTGATGAGTTGATTGGATTAAAAGATATTTGTAGAAACAAGCTTGAAGTTGAAATTTTCCACTGCGGTCCAAACAAGTGAGGTCAAGGATAGATGACCGCATTTCCTGCAAAACCACTTGAAGATGATCAGCTTCAAAGAGCAATTTTCAGAACACGTGTTCCAGAAAAGTATGATTATAGATTATATTAATCACCAGTCATCAGATTGCAGATTAAAATGTGGATAAATCAGATAATTTAAAATAAGCATGCCACATCTACAATTGTTATAGACACAAATATCTGGTGGGTGATTCGTACTGGAATCCTTTAACCCCATTTCGCAATTATTTTCAGGCTAGGTCGTTATTTGCTCCTATCGCATATGAAATATTTCAAGATTCAGCTATGTATATGCTCAAACATATGAAAATCTAGGCAAATTTATGGAATACCATGCAGTAATATTCGGTTCGAGAGGTGATTGAGAGGTAAATTTCATCATTGGATTGCGCATTCAATGTGATTATGATGATCATTCATGATTCATGAAGAGATGATATTAGCGAGAATTTCTAATGTACTTACAAAATAAATCCGAAACCATGCTAAATTAGTATACACCTTAAAGAGCTATATATTTTTTTTCAAATCGTATCATTCTGTGTTCCTGTCCTAACTACGATCGTCTCTAATTAAAAGTTGGAATGGTTGTTTCCTTGGTTTTAGCGCAAGATGTTTACATTCGGGATGAGCTCCAGCACTGGCGAGCTGAATGGGAAGGGAGCTTGGAGGAGCGACATCTACAATGAGATTGCATAGGAATTGGGGATGTTTAGGTCTACATTATATACAGGGAACACAGGTATACATTATATACTTTAAGACGACGGTGGTAAATGTTGTGATAGACACGGCTGTAATTACGGCTGAGGATGAGAATATATGTTGGGGAAGAAGGGCTAATGAAGAGTTGCTGAATGAGGGAGTTGTGGAGAGAAAGTGTGCGGGGGTCTTTGGGAGAAAGACTTTCGTAATGACGCGGAGTGAAGGGTGGAAGAATATCTGGTTAGTAATCCGGGTGAGTTATATCTGATTCGGTGGAAAAGCCCCTGGAGGCCTCCAGCTTAACATGTCTACAAGATTCTAGATTGAGTTCCTAAGATTTTCTCCGAGCTTGCGAATACTACATATCTTCCTTATTCCCTACCGGCCTCGCCCTGTTGCTGGGAGAAGTTGAGGTGTAGTTGATGCGGTTGCCAGCAGGCTTCGGAGGTTTTCCGCTAAACCAGAATCCTTATAGACGGCGGTCTTCTGGAGGATTTTGCCTAAATCCGGTGAAATTTTGGTTGATCCCAAAGGATTTGCGGCATAGGCCTTTTGCTCTCTTATCCTGCTATTGTATTTCTTATGGGGAAACTCTTGTAGGTTCCGGGGTGTCGCGTGGCGCTTCAGAATCGGACGGGTTGAAATAATTGAAAATTACTATCCGACAAAGCCGAAGGATTTTAGTCCAAGCGTGAATTTTGCGGAGAAGGGGCGAGCGGGCGAATTTTTCGAGATGATGAAAATAGCTTTTACGATCTTTGAGAGCATCATCCCTGTATCTTACTATTCCTATCCCCCTCTGGCCGGGACGGTGTATTTTTTATTTGTTGAACGTAAACTTTGAAAGACGGGACAAATGCTCGGTCACATGGCTTTAACCCAGGGCCAGTCCCCCGATTTTGAAGCTCTAGCCTTTAATGCCCTAAACGAGAAGAAATGTTTGTAAGACTCCGTGCCAGAAAGAAGGTTTGCTTGCATATGTTTCCTATATGCTTATGAGAATATGATCAAGAAGAGAGAAAGCGGAAGAGTGTAGAGGGGGTTTTAAAACGTGAGGAAAACATGCGGAGATTATATGTCCTACTGTAAAATGATTCAGAGACAGAGGGGATTTCATTCCCTCTGCCAACCAAAGTCGTATAAAAATGAACGGCCCGTAGTCTGCATGGGAGCAAGGCAGAGAGAAATGGATAGAGATAAAGAAGAAGGTCAAAAATAAATATTGAAATTACGACTACATATTGGCATCTCCTCAATCATAAGTATAAGGGATTCCTAATAAATCCCATTAACCCTCTTCCCGCTTCGGTCGGGAATTCTGCATCCATCCATGGTATTTGCTTAGCGGTATGGCGTGTAACAAGTGGGCAAGCTTCCAGAAAAAATTACAAGCGAGATTCCGACACCCGACTCCCATTTCTACCCGGGAGTGAACAAAGCATATGCTTTGTATTCCCTGACTTGATCTATAGCAGCTTTCTCTCTCTCTTCTCTCTCTTTCTCTCTCTCTCTCTCTCTCTCTCTCTCTCTCTATCACTCTATTTATTATCTCTTCCTCTATTGCAAATAGAAAAAAGCAACATGCAAGGACATAATCAAATATCTGTTATGGAATTAGATGCAGAGAGAGAGTATTCAAGCTAGCCAAAGCACAACAGTAGCTTTTAATCTTTGAGAACTCGCAACTAGGGAAGAATATGTTCTGGAAACTATACTGCTCAACATAGAGCATACTGAGCAGTAGACAAGGTTTTGCCAATGTTGTGTAGCCGTAAACTTTGATACTTGTTCTTGGCGAAACTATCACTTCCTCGTTCTCATTATTTCTTTCATCTCTTGCTGACACTGACTGGGCTGGGGGCAGTTGAGCATCGCGGGGGTAATTTTTATACAAGGAGAAAGGAATCAACGGGACGTGAACGGAGAATATACTGCTGCATCATCCACCAAAAGGCAGCTGTTGCATCTTTCGGTTAAATGAAAAAAATCATTCAGGACCTCTCACCTTGTCTGTCATAACCCCTACATGCATAGTCATTCTAGATTACTAGTTGTTCGCGTATCATTCTACAGTGGATGCTGCGCCCTTAAAAAAGAAAAACATTAGAATAAGAACTTATGATGACTTCTGCTCCAAGGTGTACATGTAGTATATTGTGTAGGGGAGGAAGGCCTTTGAAGCTATCGAAATGCTGTGAATGAAGACTTGTTCTCCTCATGGCTTCATTTAACATCATCATCACAGAAATCCTACACGACGGTAAAGCAAGACAGAATGAAGAAGGGATGAAGGTTGAAAGGTAGAAGGTATATGAGGATAAGGATAAAGTTGAGAGTTTTAGAATAATAAGAAGGTTAAGTTAATAACAAGCTTGTCCTTATAAAAGGAGGAAAACGAGAAGCTGTTGGATAGGACTAGACGGTGCTGTAGGAATGCGTTTTGTTTGAAAACGTAAGCGAGGATTGAAGTGTGGACGTGGGCGTTTGGGTTTGACAGACTTTTACTACAGTCAGCTACTACTCTGTAGTGTCGGTAGTTCTTGGCAAGTACAAGTACATGTAGCTTAGAGCGGTGAAAAGAGATGGTGAATGGAAGATTATGAATACTAAATAAACTAGCTGAGATTCAAATGAGATACAGAATTGAGATTCAGTCTGTGATAAGGAAATTGAGAAGGTAAAAGTATGTAATTTCTCTCGGTTCGGGCTATCTTATTCCTTGCAGGGTAGGTGTTTGGATTGGTGGTGGGAAGTGGGGGAAGGGCTGGAGAATTTTGTAAAGTTTGAATGCAATACCTATTTAAATCCTACACAAGTCTGTACTCTGTCCTTGTAGGTTGCGGATGCCTTCAACTGAGTCAAAGCTCCTGAAGTCCTGGAAGATAAGAGCGGCGCTGAATGGTGGATCCAGGTTACAAGTTCTAGTACTCCAGATCCTATCTTGTTCTAGCTGAGTAGATTTGATGGGAAAAGATGGTGATTTTAGATTCGTGGGCTTGATTGAGAGGAGGAATCTGGACAGAGCCACTAATATGCGTACGTGTCAAGAGTCAGCGGTCACGGATCCAAGTTTGTTGGTGTAGTGGTTTGGTTCTGGATGAAGGGGCGGTAGGGGAGGTTGATAAGTAAATAGGTTTTGTGCCATTCCACTCGTGTATTTCCGGAAGCTGCAATACAGAGCTTATAGGAAAGAAATGATCAGAGTATGAGGAGGCTGTGGAAGGATTTGGATTGACTGATTCAGGAAAATGCATGAAAGGATAAAAGCTTGTGTTGAATTGTCTTGGTTGTTTTGGCCCGTTTAAGTTTAGAATTCCGAATGAATAACCTACAGGAAGATAAAAGGGACACGTTTTAAATTTGCTCAATGGTGAAGATTATGGATGAAACTATAGTTAGAGGAGGTCTGGAGGGGCTGACTGAGTGAACGTCGTAGGGGAGATTGTAATTATGTCTTGTCGTTAACTCATAGGATGTAGGAGGCTCATGGTAGGCTGGTTGGCTTGGTTGGTAGTTTGGTAGTATGAAGGATAGATATTGTAGCAACAGCTTGTTTGCTTCAAGGCAAACAGACCTTTCTTCCCATCCGGACTACATCTGCCTCCAAGGCTCAACTCATGAAATGTTAAACATTCCTTCCTGCCAAGAGAGCATAGGTGGGATTGACTGTTGTGAAGATGGAGTGAAAATCCAGGGCGTTTCATATCCCTGATGTTATGAAAAACTAAAAGGAAAAGGCTGTCTCGCTGTTATGGAAGGAAAGTAAGTTTTGAGTATTTTTTCCCTCTTCACTCTGAAAATTTCAGCAGCAGATAAGGTTAGAAGACCCGTGCTGGGATGGTTTGAAAAAAGAAAAACAAGTTTCCTGGATTCCTAAAGTGGTAGTTTGCAATGCAAACTTTGCATCTCCTGGTTTAGCTGGTTGCTATACATACCCGGCCAAGAGTAAACTTGTTTGCAAGGAAAAGCACAGCTTGACGGAACTTTCACTTTCGACCTTTGATCTCTACCTTGCGTGGTTATTTGTGGAGTGATGAGGGATTCTTCTTGGCTCAAGTTCTAGAAAAGGATTCGTGGGAAATGGATCATGGAAGCTTGAATACTATTATCTTGCATTATTATTCCAAAGAGGAGGGGGGAGAGGTGAAGATAGGAAGAGAGATAGGGAGGGAGAAAGTTGGAGAAAGGACTGGAAATGCAGATTTTATAGGATTTGGGTAAAGGGGAGTCAACTGAAATTAGAATTTAGTATGATGATCAAGAATTGGATCGAATTTGTGTGTGTAAAAGAATTAGAGTTGTTAGGAAATAGGGCAGTTGAGGAAACTGTTTTGGTCGTTGGTAGGCTTGGATTGAGAGGCTTTTGTGTGTATACAAAAAGGATGGCAGTGGAATAAGGCATAATTAATTCTATGCAAAATTCAGTTTGAGGGAATGAAATGAACTCGGAGTGGAAATCATCCCCCTATTTTCCATTTTCACAAGACAAATCCAGGAAGAGACAAGTTAGAGAGTTACACAGGCTTTCGCTCCTCCCAACCCAAGACCACGAATCCTGCTTTCTCTACCCTTGAATAAAAGCCCATGAGTTGACGGGATTCAGTGCCAGCCACAGATTTGCCCTCTTCAGACAGACTACGCCCGAGTTTGGGATTCCTTGTAAGTAGACGGTGGTTTTAGTTAGCGGAGAATTCATCATTCTTGGACTTGTCCTCTTACTCCGACTACAACTGAATCCTAAATCCGTATAAAGCCAAACAAAATTCTTCTCGTTCCAACCCCACCCGCTTTCTCTCTGCCGGAAGAAATGTGAGAATCCTTTGGAATTGTATTCTGAAGAATATTAATCAAGGAAATAGTACTCAGGAAACTAAATGTTATTGAATACTTGCAGAAAATGTATTCATCCTCTCCTAGACCCAATGATAAGTAGCAGACCCAGCAAGTCTAATGGCCAGCTTTCAGCAACTAAGAAAAGTACAAGTACAGGAGGGTGATAAATATAGTAGACTTATATTCTCTACCTAAAATATGGAGCGACAAGGTTCGAGGCTTGGGGAAAAAGTATTGGCGAGAAGAATGCGCTTTCCAGTTTCGAGCGTCTTTTTTCCGCGGAGGGGTAAAATAGAGGGAGTGAATGGATGGAAACTATGGTGCGACATACAAGTAAGACTTTTAACTCTTTGCTTTCTCTTTGGAGAAAGTCTTGGAGTGTTTGAATGATCGCCTCGTTTTGAATTTATAGGACAATGAAAAGGAAAAGTCTTCTCTGGTGATGTAGTGAGGAGAAAGAATGAGAATAGCGCGAGAGAAATAATCTTTAAAAGCGGTACTGACTCTGTCTGAAGAAAATTATGTAAAAAGAATAAGGAGAGGAAATATCTCATATATATATATAGGGTACAGGATGCTGTGAAAAAAGGATCCTATTCTATTGATTCATTCCTCGAATCTGAGCGTTAAAAACCTTAAAACGGGAGAAGCCATCTTGGAGAAAGTCGTCGTGTAGCTTGATTTGGAAATACCTACTGCATATATAGGATTTGGGAGACGAGTGAAAGTTTTTCTTTAGAATTTGTACAACTATAGGGTTAGCCATAGGATTTTCTATGCTGGAGAAATAGAGATTTGCAATATTCTCTCAACCGTAAACTAATGTATATTAACTCTTTTTACAAGCCCTGATTTGTGGAGAGAGGGATTCACTCGAGTTTTACATCTCCGCTCCGATGAAATAGTTCCTGTACAGTTGTAATTATTTGTCTGCTGCACTCAACAGCGTCGCGAAGAAAGGTTGTTTCTGCTTCGGATCTAGGAAAAGGAAACGAGTGTGGCTTTAACTTTGGGAGAAGACGGAATTTTCTGCGGTATGCCGTCCGGAACAAGCCACCAGGAAACCGCCTCGGCTTGGTATACATGAAAAGCCTTTGAAGATGATGATGAAAATGGGGTCCACACTCTAAAAACCGAGACAAGTTTCAACAAACTCGCAAACTAACGTCCGTGACGAAGGCTGGAGTCAGGGAAAATGGGTTAACTGGATTCGGTAAGGGGGAGTGAGAAAAGAGAGTGTGTGTACTGTGTGAAAATTATCCAGGTTTTTCAGTTTCAAATATTTAAGCAAGTTGAGGATTTTCGAAAGAGAGGACGAGTTGGGCGGAAGGAAAGATACCCGAGACTTGTTCCCGGCTCTGCTCTGGCTGGTTACCTGCTTCTCCAGCATGTGTGTATCTTTGAACAAGTCTGACTGCTGGAGCGGTTACTAGCTGCGCTGGCTGACTGATCTGAACAATCTGAAGCCTGAAGCAAATTGGCTTCAGCAAAATTTGTACATGGCTTTTCGGGATGTAGGAATAAACTGGAACTGAGGTATCACGAAATGTAGAATTTATGAATACTGGATTCATATGCGGATCTCCGCATGGGTTGTATCTTGGCTCTGGATTACAATCCTTTCTAAGCGTGACACGGGTGGTTGAGGAAATTTTAGAATCCTTCTAAGTGTTCGTCCGAGTGTGAGGGAATGGAGGAGGGATGGTAGCTTTGATTTAGAAATGGAAGAAATTAGAGATTTACAAAGAGGTTTCGGGGACGGGGGAAGGTCGGAGTATTTCCGCGTGTCTAATTGTTGGGAAAGTATAAAATTACTTTCCAAGTCTTGTCTTGCATGACAAATAGGGAAGATGCATTTGAAACTCCTGAGGAGAGAAATACGACAACCACCACAAATCAAGTAGTTTCCAAAGTAAACTTTCCTTAAGAGTAAAAATAAAAAGAGGATAAAGCTAGCTCACTCGCTCATTCGCTCGTGAAGTTGCTGGCTGTGGTAACTCACTACTACCTACTTGATTTCATTGAATCAAGCTAGCTATAGAATCTCGGAAAATCTCCTCCTGCCGTGCCTACCTTTCACATCTTTGCCCTTCTTTCATCCTTGTATTTTCCTTCAACTTTTTCGCAGGATTCATTCAGAGGCCAATCCCTCCCGAGGCTTATAACTTGTTTCTCTTGATTTTAACTTAGCTTAGAGGGATTCTGCTAAAAGTTTCATAATTACAACGTACTCGTGAGACTAGAGGAGAAGGAAAGCTTCCTAGTACTTTCTCCGTCGTATGACAATGAGAGGATGTGTACACAGAGCGGAGAAGAAAGGGCTTCAGAGAGAAGGATGCTTTTTGGAAGAATACAAAGACAGCTAGGGGTTTTTTTAGCTACGCTTAGCTTGCCATGCCAAAAATACCTTCGATGAGAAGAGAAAGTCGTCGTCCCTTTTTGCAGGCTGAATAAGCAAAAGAAAGAGGAATCAAAAAGAAGGAGGCGGGCCGGAAGGGTTACTAATTTTTTAAACTACGTAGTAATAAGAAGACGGTAAAAACAATGAAGGATGGGGGTAGGAGGGGTTCATAAAAATAAACTTTGAAAACGTTGATGAAGCGTAAGATGGAAGAAAAGGAGGGAGGGAGGGAAGGAGGTAGATGTGGGCAGGAAAGATTGCAGTTTATTTTCCCTCTGCTTTCTCTTCTCTACATAGAATATTGATTGTGTCGGCATTGGGAAATTTCGTCTTCCATAAACTAGTGTGCATTACATATAATAATATGAGGAATATAGAGAGCTGGTCAGACGGGAGTCGGAAAAGCCTGGATGAATTTCCATACTCTGGGAAGGAGTGAAAGCTTTCTCCCAGGATTCCTACCCTTCTCTTTCTCTTCATCTTTTTCACGGACTGTCCTCCCGAATCCCGGCCTGTGTGCGTCCAGTAAAACTGCGGAACAAGGGTGAAACTGGGTCATGTGCTAGGGAGAAAGTTACTACTGCTGCTACACCATAATCCTTCGCCCTTCTTCCTCTTTTATGATCCCTTTGAATTCAGCTGAACTCCCTTCAAATGCTCATAGTTGCAACAGAGGCTCATTCTCCTGAAAATGTAAAATTTAAGTTAGAAATTCCAAGACTCTTTCCAGATTAGTTTATCCTCCAAGTATTCCATATTCTTCCGAGTCGAAATACAGCGGTTGAACGTGAGGAGCAGTGGGCAGTGGGGCCGCCGAAACTGAGCTTCCTTTAGTTATCCAGCGAAGCGGAAGAAAGCACAACGGTATATCTCTCGGTTGCAAAGCTGGTTCCAAAACGGAATAGAGCTAAAGGATATTATCAGCTCTATGTTTGTATGACTGCAGTCACAATTATAGAGGGGTGGTGGAAGGGATAAATACACAGATAGATTTGAGTGTGTATGTGTACAGTAAACATTCTTTCCGTCATGCGTCTTTTTCAGAGGGGATTTATGCATTTTGAAGGGTGGAACAGGCCGCTACCGGAGAGTAGAAAGCCGGAGTTTATAACTGATTCAATAATAATTCTAGAAAAATGTATACTACATACACACACAGTTAAAGTCCCCATCCAACCCAGGGTGGAATTTATCCAAGTCCCTTCTGAACTAAACTTGTTGGTGATGGGGGGAATTTAATTTTTTTTAAACTACTTTTTCTCTCTTTATACCTTATTACGTATGCATTAGTGTTTCCTTCTTTTGGTCAAAATACCTTTTTGCGTGTCGAAATCCCTGCGGAAAAAAATTCCACTAAAAATAACTCATCCTTCTTGTTTTACATATGTTCAGAGATTTGGGACTGGAGGAGAGAAAGGGATGGGATAACCGGGGAATGAGTAGAGGATAGTAGCGGTTGTGGTTTTCAACTTTCACCGTTCCTTTACTTCTCCGCCATCCGTGGTGATGACATAACGTAGGGGGGAGGATTAGAGGGAATGTGAAATGAGTCGGAAATGTGGCCGGAGAGAAAGTAAAAATGTGATGGAAGAATTGAGTCAGTAGCAAAATGTAGGAGGATAAGATACTTGTAGCACTGGGTGCGGCACGGCGGTAGCATAAATACATTTCTCCAGACTCGATTCCCTATCCACACATGTACGAGTGCACAGGTACAAGGAGAAAGTGGGATTGATGGGAAAATGTTGAGTTGAGGAAGGCAGGAAGGAGGACTGATAAGGAATTGAACATGTAGGAAAATAGAGGGTCGGGCTTTAATATTCTAGCTAAACTAATAAGACCAAGTTAAGGAGCGGAAAAATCAGATCGGAGGAAACTAAATTTCCCCGGGATATCTTCCATGAAATCAGGAATTGGGAGTAATAGTGATTATCTTCGAGGGAGCCATTTGAGGAGCGAAGAGGAAGAGGCATCAGAGCAAGTTGTCGGGCTCTGGATCATCATCATGACGCTCCACTCAACTGAATCCCGGGACAAGTCCTCTCATATGATGAACTCGGTACGTCGGAACTACTTCCGCAGACTTTTTAGTCCGCAAGAGTAGCATAGCTAAACAGAGAGTATTTGGAGCCCAATAAAAAAGCGTTTACAACCACTCCAACATGTCCTCCTAGGGAACATGATGCTTTTTTCCATAAAATAAACCCAAGGATTTCACCTACGCCTATAGCTCCATGCACACATCTCCTCAATTTCATCTCGATCCCATCATCCAACTAGTCCCTGACTTGTTTCCTCTTCCCTTAACTTTGTCTCCCGCTCTAAAGAGCTTAATTTGTAATACCCAATATACTGCTTCGCTCGTACGTAATTTACAAGTTGTTGCTATCAACCCTAAGGTTTTACGGCATTTTTTCGTACTTTGGGGAAACCTTTTCGGGCTCAATAAAGGGAGTGGATACAGATGCGCGTAATGGTGGCGGCTCATACATCATTGCTTCCAGAGGTATGTGACGCGGAGATCAATGTTACAAGACATGACAAAATTTGTAACAGCCTGTTATGTAAGTGTTGGGGAGCGGCGGAAGGAGTCAAGTGGAGGCGAGAGGATGTCCTGAGGTGTGGATGATGTTTTAATGAAGATTCCTGTGTGGTGCGAGAGGATGCTGAGTACATTCCAAGTTTGATGAGATATTTATTTCCCCCCAAGATACAGAGCCAGAGTTTGTGCCGAAGGTGAAAGCAAAGTGCGGGATTCCACATTGTTTCCGGAAAGAGTTCATCGGAGTTAAGCAAATGATGATTAAGTGGTTTCCTCCAAGTTTTCACTTGGTCTTCTCACTGCACAGGTATGACAGGAAAAGCTAAGAATTTCCGTTGACTTTGTTGGCCCGTGTCGGCGGAGTACTCGGAGGATACAAGGAATGGGACTTTCCTAGGATTTCAAGCTCATCCTCGTCTCAAATGATTAATGGATATCTAAGAGGTTTTAGTCCTTCATGCTAATCGAGTATAGCCGTACTGGACTGGGAAAAAAATATTGGGTAAATATACCGGCCTGCTTTTGACAGTTCTTCCGGAACTTAACATGTACTTCACTCCTCCATTTCTCTGGGAGAATGTCATCCCAAAAAGATGCCTTCCTCGTTTCCCGTCTATTGTAGCAAGCAGGTAGCCAAAGCTACTCCACTTCTACCCCTTCTTGTTTTTATCTGGTTTGTATGGACAAGCACCCGTCTTTTATCTCCCGGCACAAACTCCTACACTTTTTAACCCACGTTTCTTTGAAGCTTGTTTTCTTCATCTGCCGTCTCTTCTCTGGCCCTCTCACCTTCCATGTAAATGAGTACGGTCAGAGAGGAGAGAAGGAAGGAATGAGAAGCGTTTATTTGTGATGAAATGGAGGAAGAGGAATAGCAAAGTTTGAGAAGGGAGTGCTAAGGAGTTTATGGGAAATGGAAATAGCAATAAATGGGAACTTTAAATGGAAGCCAGGGAATTTTGTATACACAAGCTTGCTTTTCTCTTCTGCCAGTTTTTCTTTGTAAAGTTGGGTGTACTGTTATTTACTCCCCTGCCTGCATAAGACCCATTGCACATTCCTACTCTCAGCATTTGTGCGTCTCTGTTGTGATGTGACGGAAACTTGGAAGAAAATAAAAACTTTTAACCGTGTCTCTCAGAATATTTAATGCAAGAGAAACTCCTTTCTCCTCCTCGAATCGAATCATTAGGATGACTACATGAGGAAGGATAGTAGTTATCTTATTTTTCTAGGGAGAAAGGTGGTGGTGAAAGTTGAAATTGAAGGGAAAGGAAATATTATAACCGTTTACAACATGTACCTTTCTCCAAGCTTAAACCTTTTTCCATATACACCGTTTATCATCAACGAGCCTTCATAAAGTACTTACAGAAAAGAATGTTATAAGTATCCATTGGCCTGAAAAGCTGGATGGATGGGCTGGAAGATTGTGATTAGGACTTTAGGAGGCCAAAAAAGAACCAGGGTAGCTGGGATATAGGATTTTAAGACGGGGAGAAAGGATGGGAAAGTGATGAGAAATTGGAGGGAGGGAGAGCGAAGAAGAATTAGGCTGAAGAGAGGGGGAGTAAAGAGGAAGGAAATGAATTGATTTTCAAATGTATATATCCTCATCTTCTCGCTATGTGCGAGGTCCACTGAGGAGAAAATCCTTCCTCTGACCTCATAAGCGGGAGAAATAGGGCGAACTTACATAGAGAAAGGTAACAAGATTGGAGGTTTTGGTGACACTGGAAAAGGTTTAATGGAAAATCATCCAAGATTTTTGACGGAAGGGATTCCCCCTTATTGAATCCAATCCAGCCAGATACTTTATCTGCCTCAGCTAAGCTTTCTCCTCTCCTCCAACCACCTCTACCTGTTCAACGGAGATCCCTACGCGTATAGATTTAGATGACGAAGATAACGTCCATTTTAGATGGGGAAGTGAAAGCGTCAGCAGTCCCACATCCTACTTACTAACTTAGACCTTGCGTGCTGGAATGATAAATCCCCAGTTTATATCCCTCCTCAAGCGTTTTCCTAAAGCCAATGGAGAAAGTTTACGCTAGAATACATACTAAGGAGCCAGGTAAAACTTGAACACCATTCTGGAAATATAGTTTCTCAACACAAGAAGGCCTAGCTCCTCAATGGGCTCGCTCTGCTCATAGAAGATGGCCGAGAAAGCTTTAAAAAGTTTTAATGCTGATACGACAGATGTGGAATGCGTGCAATGTTTGTTAATGATCTGCGGGAATGCATCAGGTAGTGTTTGGGCAGGTAACCCGTAGAGTAAACGCAGTGAAGAGATACATGACATTGGATAAGCCGAGACATGGGGCAGGCTAGTAAAAGAACATTAACATCGTTGGAGGGAACACAAGGAAGAACATGACTGCAACTTTTATGCTACCTTCATAGGATTTAGAGGATTTTTGATACGAGAATAGGATAGCTCTATTATGAGGGTTGGATTCGGATAAAGAGTAAAAACTATTAAATATGGAGCAGTGAGAGAGTGGATGGATGGGTAGTTGCCATAGAGGAGAAGGATAAGGAAAGGAGTGGATTGTGTGTGTGTTCTTGGGAGAAAGTATATTATGATTTGTTCCGGACATTTCGGAGTCGTAGCTGGCTTTACTTTCTCTTCCTTCCTGTTGCTTGCTTAATGGGGGAAGAGGGGGTAGTTTGTGATGATAATTTAATGATAAAGGAGGCGTGGATAGTGTAGATAGGGAAAGTCGTAGTGAAAGAGGGAAGGTAAACAAAGGGAGAGGAAGAGAAAGTTGGTTAGATCTACAGGGACACACTACTTAGGCTTGCTACTTGAGACTCTCTATCCTATCAGCAATAGCATTTGGATGTTGAAATAGATATTTTTTCAAGGATAAAGCTTCGTGAGGGGTGGGGGTGGAAGCTAGAGACGATAGAAACGAGAGAAACAGAGATGGGATTGATGTGATAGAATGAAGGATTTCTTGGGATGGGAGAATAGAATGGATATTGCAAGAGAACAAGTTGTCGTTGTCGGGCTGATATCCCTCTAAGGATTTCCAAAAGGTGGGCTTTATGAATGAATAAAGAAAGATGGAGTTGATGGAGGGAGAGGGGAAGTGAAAGCGGATTTTTGTTTTCCCTCAGACTTTCTCTTTTTTCTTCCATACGCGCCCACCTCCTACTCTACATACTCCAAGACTTTCTCCTTCTTGAGTGAGGCTAAGGGTGACAAAGTTATTATTGCAAGCGTTAGATGGATGCGGAGAAGGGTTATGGGCGGGTGGAATATATGTGGAGGAATTCGTTGGCGGATGGTTGACTGACTGACTGGCTGGATGTGGCAGAGTGAGAGATGAGGGATGGATAAAATGTGGCAAGGAGGGAAAAGATGGGAAGATGCTTGTATTCTGGAGGGAAAGGATGGTTGAAAGAAGCTGGGAAGAGGGTTACGCGAGACGAAGAAAGGAAAAGAAGAGGACGAAGGGATGTTAAGGAGAGGAGGATGGAGTGAAAGGCGGGTGTGTGTGAGAGAGGAAGGGTGAAAGGCGTTGGGAGAAAGGGAATAGGAGGGAAAGCGTAGCAGTGTGGTGGGAAGGATTGGTGGTACATAAGTTGGGAAGGGAAAAGAATAAGTAAAATAAGGTGATGGAGGGATTGGAGTGCGGGTTGAATGGTATTCGGGCCCAGGCGCAGCTTTTTCCCTACTATCCTGGGCTAGATAAATAACGCATCCTCCCTGGAAACTTGCGGGGCTCTTGTCTTACTGCCTTCCTTTTGCTAACTGGTAGCTGCCTGGCTCTTTTCAGCCTCTTCTCTAGCTTCTGTCAGCATGGATTTCCCCAGTTTCCCGGCTCCAGAGGAAGGGATGAGGAGTAGCATCATACAGTCTGGTCTTCTCATGACGAGGAGAGGAGGGAATAAGACGACTATGAGGGCATGAAGCGGGCATGGGAAGGCAGACAGGAGTTGGTAGGTAGGTTTAGTTTTCTTTCCTTTGCAAAACTAGTTGATGACTAGGAAGTGCAAGAAAAAAAGGAAGCAAGTCTGTGAAAGTGAACGGAGGTTGTGGGAAGTTTGAAGCTAAGCTCTCGGGTGATCCACATTTCCCTCGCAACTTTTCATCATTACCTCCACCTTGGACTTTCTTTCCTATAAAGCCTTAAGCACCTGTACCCTACTTTTCTTGACTCTCCCTAGTTTGAAATAACTCTCTATCCCCTCCATGCGGCTCTGGGACAGGAGGACGGCCAGAGTTGGATTGGAGACATGGCAAATTAATTGGTTCTTCTTCCTCTCAACAAGTTTCACTCACTGACTGAGCTAGCAATTTCAACTTACGTTCCTTCATTTTCCTATCCGTCTGAAACCTTAAGAAGAAAAGAATCAAGTTTGAAAAGTGACGGAGAGATAGAAAGTTTAAAAAGTGAAACAAACTAAAAGCTCTGAGACTCGGGGACGGTGCCAACGTCAATCAGTGGAGTGGACAGGACTTTGATGGCAGAATTATTTTTTGGCTTAAAAAGTGATATTTACTTCCGTACACGGGAGGTATTCTTACTTTTGTGGTTACCTCTTCCGCTTTCTCTTTTATTTCTGGCAGGAGCTAAATAGCCGGATGTGGCTATGGCTACTCAACCATCATGAGACAGAAATGCAGGATTGAAAACCTCTACAGTTTTTGGACTGATTGACGCAAGCCGACAGCCATCCGGGGCAAAGTAGGTTTCCAAAGATCATTTTCTGCCCTCGTCTCCCCACATATTTCAGAGAGACTGTAAAAGTCTAGCCATGCTCCATGCTTTCTTCTTTATCGTTCCCTCCCTATCTTAATATCACTGCAATTTCCGCTAAGTTCATGGATTGTAAGAACGATGGGGAAAATAAATCCTTGGGGGAGAGAAAAATAAGCCGTGATTGTTCCAGATTGGCTTAAAAAAAATCCTTCTCTTTAAGATGCCAAGAGTTTCAGGTGTGCTCCTGGTCCTGGTATTGATTTATGGTATAACAAAACGAAGATTGGGAGATTTTTGTTGGATTTGATTGAAATATATAGAGGAGAGTATCCGAGAACTCTGTTTGCTTGAAGGAGGTCAGCCTGGATTGATAGTTGATTATTCTTTGGGTATTGAGTGCATGTGCTTCCGTCGCAACTCACGCGTATTATGCATGAAGAAAGTTTGGGAGACAGTGTGTTGCACATTCATTCTTGCAAAGGCTCCTGGGACTTGTGTTTAAAAAGTAGCAAAGGGAGGACTTGATGAGTTCGGGCATGAGTGGAGCCATCTGGGATGTTTTCTTTGCCGGGGAACTACCGCGGTGCGGTTGGTGAGTTGAGTCGGTGGACCGCTGGCAAATCATCTGGGCTCAACTGGTTTCTTTTCTCAGTATTTTCTTCCCATACCTCTCTCCAAATCCTTGGATTCCTTTTCTTGTAAGAGAATGTAATATTGGAAGAAAGGGCTACGGAGCGAAGGAAGACAAGCGGCCACATATGAGAATCCTGGAAAGGAGAACAAGTTCTTCCGGACTAAGGAGAAAGGAGTGTATCTTTGGAATTTAGGGAAGAAAGACTTTCACTCTGCTACTTTCTCTCTATCCATCTGAGGAGACTCCTCCGCTATCCTATTCCTTGCTCCTGGAATGAAAATTAGGGCAGACAAGAGAAAATAAGAACTGCAAAGAGCATATTCAATAAGTGTCATCGTAGATTAAAGTAAAGGGAAAGCTAAGGGAAGGATTCAGGGGTTGGATAGAGAGAAATATCCCGAGGATTTGTCTCCTTTTCCAATCCGCAGACACATTTTAACAAAGTGTTCAAGTTATGTGGCCTGCTGTGGCTGGATTTATACGTGAAAGCCATTTGATTCTGTCTACTCCTTGTCGTGTTAGAAAACAGAAACTCTCTTCTGCTCCTTTCGTCTGCCATTCCCTCTCCTTGAAATCAAGTGTGAAAATCTCATAATGTGAAAAATAAAGTGCGGATAGAAAAGGAAGCGTCTTAAAAGTGGCAATTCAAGAGTGATAAACACCTACCGCCACCGCCGAGACAGTGACGCAGAAGACGTCGGACAGAAAGTTGTGTTATTGAGATTTAACAACGGGGATTGAGAGAGAAAGGAAAAATCATGCATCTAAGTGAATAACTTTCTCTTCTGCATTACGACCTCGTGAAAGTTTCCGTTTTTCTATGCACAGTACATATATATAATATTGCAACGGAGGGAAATGCGGATTTAAAGAGTAGGAAGAAGAAACGCAGACTAGGAAATAAGTAGGAAGTGAAAGTGTGTGAGTGAAAGACAAGGGATTTCTTTTTCAAGCTGATATTAATTTAGGAGATAACCAGAATAAGTTGCGGTGGAGTTTATTGATGGGGCGAAGAAACCTGTGGGAGAAAATGTGAAGAGGCAGCCAGTATCTCTTGTATTCCTTTATTCCAGTGGGCTAAATCTTGGGATATGAAGGAGAAGCTGTTCTGCTTGGACTTTAAACAGGAGGAAACATGATGCTTTCTCCACCCTCCAGTATGACTTAAAATCCTCTCAATAACAGAGGACAGGATAAGAGACAAAGTGAGAGTGGTGCTAGCTGCACATAAAACCTAAGAGAAAGCGATTGACGCGGTTTATTAAAAAATTGCCGTTGTCTCTTATTCTTCTTGTCTATTCTTTTTCTTTACTCACTTCCTGCCCCTTCCTTGTGGGCCTTGCTCTGTGTTCTTTACTCCCGGCCACACTCAAAAAAGTTTCTCGTCTCCATGTGAGTGCGTACATCCTTCTTTTGTGGCGGCCCGTCCCACGTGGGATACCAAGTCTTAAAGTCGCAAAGATGGGAAAGTAAAACGTGCTAAAGGCTAAGACGTTGCCTCCATCTCCATCCTCTGCAATCATGTTATTATCCCTGCTTCGCTTTTTGACTATTCACTACTTTTCAAGCACTATACTGCTAGCTACCAGAAAATGTAGTCCACAGTCAGCCAAAGTCCCCTTACCTCCAGAGCTTGCACTATACTAGCCTACTTACTGCTTCGCTACTACTCTACCACTTGTCACATCTCAGAGGAACATAGCTGCGTATAGCTCTTGGCGATTTTTTTGGTAAACAATATAACGGCCAAGAATAATACAACTCTATCTCAACAATCGGAAACCCAAAGATTGGGAGTGAACAAGGATCTTACGTCTCCATCCAGACGCGTAGAGAAAGGAGAGAGAAAGCAAGGCCCACACTCAGCTGTTTTCTCTGAATTTTTCTAAGCTACGACTCATTCCCGCCTTTGAGAGCCCCTGTCAGGCATTGGACTCGACTAAGCCCTTATTTCACTTTCTCTTTGTCCTCCTCCTGAAATACTCTACATATATTATCATTCCTCCACTCCAGATCTGAGCCAGCATTCCAGTTTTGTCAGGTCAGAATCAGGAAAATTCAGCCAAGAAGCTTTCTCCAATAACTTATTCTCCAAGAGGGATGGGTGCTATTGTATAATTGAGTGAGCTACTCTTCCCTCTGATTCTTCCCTCTTGAAGTTCAACATAGCTCACTCCTATCCGTTTGACATACACTGCAAGAAGCTTCATTTCCCTCCTAATCAACTTTCTCCCTTCCCTGTAGTTCCTGGTATTATACCAGAAAAATCCCGGGAGTTAAATACACAACAAAGAAGCAGAGAGATAAGCCGGGCATAACAAGCCCTCCATCCGGATTGTTTCCACATTTCTCGAATTTAGGTAAGCTGGCATTATCTTTGCCTCAATCTACATGTTTTACCTCTTGTATTTATCCCTTCCCAGTGGGAAGTTCCCACCACCTTTCTTCATTCGTCTCTTCCGCTCTTTCTTTGGTTTCCAAGAAGACAAACTTGGTTGATACAAGCAGAGAGAAAGATGAGCATGTATATATAAGGAAAACAGTTCTACCATCCTCAGACCCACTGCCAGACTGCCCTCCCTATTGTCTCCAGTGGCACTCGTCTAAGTGCTCATTCCTTTCTCCTGCTTTCTCTCTGTACTCTGTAACCCGCCACTTGCCGGAGCATCTTCTTCGGTCCCAAAATAAAGAGGATTAGGAACAAGGTTTGGTCGGATGATCGGAGTCACGACTCCTAGACCTGAGGTCTCCTTTATTTCTCCTCACTCCCGCCACAAAGGAGGATGTGAGTGAGGGGTGAAAAAGAAAAGGAATGGACGGGAAGGAGACATGAGGAGAAAGGAGGGAAGGAAATGGAGAAAGTGCTAAGTAAACAATAAGTGCTAAGTCATGCATCATCCTCATGTTCCTCGCACTATCAAAGGAAGGGAACAGGAGAAAAAATCTACTTTCTTCTCTCTCCCTAATATATTACCAGGCTAAATTCAATAAAACTGGAGATTTCCCCTACCGCATCTCCTTATGCATTATCCTCACGGCTAAAGCAAATTTATAGCATCCTCCTAAAATTCTCTTTCCGTTAATCTTTACCTTGTATAATTTCCCCCCTTTCATGAGTGAATCCGGCTCCTCCAACTGTGACTCTCGGTTTGCCTTCATACCTAGTGCCGAAGATACCCGTGCATGCATAACTCTATGCCTCCTACCTCTCAGCCCAGTTCAAGTTTGTGAAAAAGAACATGGAGAATTATTAATACCAGATTTACTCGAGTACGCTTTCTCGATCAAAGATTTCATGACTCTCGTCCCTCAAAAAGAGAGAGCGAGTGAGTGAAAATACGTCTACATACTCTCCTTCTTGAGACGATTAACATGTATGAAATTATTATAGTCGCGGCCTGGCGTTCCAGTCAAAGTAAAAGTGGGCGAAAGTAAGCGAAGGAGGAGTAAAATGACGGGGCACGCTTCAAAGATATAATCGTAAATATAAAATCCAAAGCCTCTGCGTAAATATGGGATGTTGAGATGTTGGATTTGGAAATCCCTTTTAGACTTACTTGCACTTGTAGCAAATATAATATACGTCTCAAATTCAATTTCAAACTATTTTACTCTTCTCCTATCCGACCTCTTCCTCACTCACTCTATCGTCCCGGATAAACAAGTTTCTTTGAGAAGCGGGAAAGTTATTATTATTATTATTATTCATTCAATATTTAAGATGGAGGATGTAGGATGGAAGGGGCATGCGGATTTGCGAATATGAGGGAACAGAATGTGGAACTGAAAGCTTAGCCTAGCCTAAAAAAAGCAGAAACGGTAGCGGTGGCGCTTTCCTACACACCACCGCTACAGAGTTTCACATTGCATCGGATTCTCAAAAGGAACATAACGGATGTTTGCTAGCGTTAATACGAGCTTATACTTAGATTAAGAGTGGTGCTGGGTTGATGTGCTTTGCTGGTGAAAGTGAGACGTGCTTGGCAGCTTTAATTAGAAATAGGAATAAAGCTACCCTCGCGTATCATTATTTCAGCTTCAGACTTTCCTTTCTGTAGAAAGTAATCTATTTCGAGGTGTATACTGGCTGGTATTACAAGAAAATTTGATTGCCAACGCCAAATTAGAGATGTAATAGAAAAAGTTTCCCCTTTCTCCCATAGAAATCAGAGAAAGCACTTTTAATAGCCTATCGGGGCATAAAATTTGTGGGTGGTGATGATGGGGGTAACTGGTGAAAGTCTTTGATGACATGTAGCTATACCACTTTCCATTCCAAGTATTCCATAGCTATGGTTGCGGTTAAGAATTAACGATGAAGCTGGAAAATTCTTTCTTGATTACCTCCAATCCATGTATTCAGTTCTCGCCAGCGATAAGTACGCAGGATACGACAGGTAAACAAAATCTGGCAAAACACGAAAGGAGACGAAGCAAAAGAAGAAACCCATTGAAGTTAGCAGCAAATAAACACGAGGAGGAGAAAACATCTGAATTTCTATAGTTTCTACAAGCTTTTGACGCAAAATGAACTAGAAGGTAGCCGATTCCTATAACAAACCGTTTCCTTCCCCAACAACTCCCCACGTCAACACATTGCTACACAACTACGCTTACATATATTTGGCTTGACTCTAATATTCGTTCACGAAGAGAGTCGCGAGATGAAGGAAGGATTTCCAGTGCATAGAATCACGTTTGATGATAATTGGTTCCATGTATGGGATCTATTGGGCGGGATTCGATAATATAATCCATTTGCTTTCTCCAGGTTTCTCAACATTCTCTCCTCCGCATTGATGAGCTCAATGCCCAGAGAAAACGGATATAAAGAAAGAAACGAGAATAACACTTTTGTGGTTCTTCTCAATATGTTTCCAATGTAATAAAAATAGAGACCTTGACTTATTAATGGGAAGGACTACTAAAGGCAATAGAATCACCCGAAAAGATCG
The DNA here is from genome assembly GCA_906901655.1 of Sminthurides aquaticus. NCBI lineage: Eukaryota > Metazoa > Arthropoda > Collembola > Symphypleona > Sminthurididae > Sminthurides > Sminthurides aquaticus. The sequence goes on from CAJQTT010000001.1 coordinate 6,340,908, forward strand.
TTCCTTCCTATTCTTAGATTTACTTTACGAAGGCTGAGAAATTTTCTATATTTTGGAAGTATATACAGCCAGTAGCGAATCTGAATCCAGTTCGCTTCCAGAGTTACCATAATTGTCATTTCTGAAGGGAAGCTAATATCCCAATCCCTGCTTACAAGTTTTTGCTTTATACCTTGGTTTGAATGAATGATTTCAGGAAAATTCCATTTATTTCCCACAATCTATTTCCTATGCTATAATTGGTTGTAACAGAGGATGACAGTGGAGAAAGTTTAGGCTGTAGCTGTATAGTTTAGTAGGAAAACAGGAGAGATGGGGCATTTAGGAAACGAAATCGCAAATCGTGGAACAAATGTTTATGATGAGAGAAGCAGACTTATCTTATTACTTGGCTTGCGTTTCGTACAATCATTAAAATATTCCTGGAAAACATGTCTTGAATTAATCAAGCATTCGAAGAGAAATCTCATGAAGCGAGTGAGGGTGAGAGAGAGAGACTGAGACGGATATTATTCGATTTGTGACAACTATGCTTGATTCAAATGGGAAATTAAATTTTTCCACTATAGCGAACCTGATGAGGAATAATTCAATTATCAAGCTTGATAGCAGCTCTTTGAATGCCCCTCCTGCCTAATCAGAAAACAGAATTCCCTCTGCTTTCTCTCCCTGCTTCTCCGTATGTATTGCGAGGATTGCAGTAAATGTCAAAAGCTTGTATCAAAATACTCAAATTTTTTAAATATTTCGTAAAATTTCTGCTCACGATGCGCTACGCTAGAGAATAAAATTGAAAGTGGGCGAAAAGGGTTCATTTTCAACCCGGATTTGCATGCTTACTAATAACAAGCAATGAAACAGAAGTGAAGTGAAAGCAATAATTAAATTTCGTTGTTATTTATCCATTACAGATTTTCCGCGTGTCCACTTGGGGTGTAATTGCAGGGAACATGAGTATACGACGAGTCCGAGGGTCATTCCGGGGCTCGATGCGTCGGTTCGGGAGCGCAGATTCTTCAAAACGGACTCCTTCGAGTTCAACATGGCTCTTTAGGAATGATGAATGGATTCTGTGTTACGGTAAGGTGTTCAAAATGGGTTTTCTCCTTGTTTTCCTAAACTTTCTTTCCGTGTTTTCTTCTCCTTTACCCACCTCTGCTTTATCTAACACTTTATTTCAAGGAAAGGAAGTTTTGTGTGAAAATAAACATATACATAGGGGTTTATTCCCAGTGAAACAATTTTAATACATCTGATTTAAAGTTGAGTGGAAGCTAAGAAACAAACAAAAGGGATGGAACAGGAAATCGAGATGGCAGTATTTCCCTCGAGGCACGAGAATTTTATTTCTACTCTATGACAGCTTGCTTCATTCCTCGTCTCGTGTATCTTTGCATGTACAGTAACTAAAAAATACATTGATTTATACTCTAAGAGAAAACAATTTGAAAATGAACTCACCAGCCCATACCTTTTTCCCTTTAGGTGATATTCAACTTGAAAACAGTTTGGCTTATCAAAGCGCTATATGGATTTCATTTCCCCGGAGATATGAACCATCCTTAAAATAATTGAATATTTCCTCACTTCCCTCCATACAGGAAAGAGGGGAAACCGCATTTGAAACTACAAGTGGGAAGTGGAAGAGTAGTATTTTCCAGTATTTTCTTTTTCATACGAGTCTTTTATTCTAATTTTGCTACACATAACTATGCTGTATCTAGTATCTAGTGGTTACCAGGATGTTGATGATTGTTTTCTTAATGGTTTTGGAGCTATAACTATAAAACGTTATTAGGATATGTTTGCAAAGATTCTCAGCTGGAAGAATTTTAATATAGCTGACTAGTTTTGCCAGGAGAATGCTGAGAGGCGGATAATTAGTCAGTAGCTGTAATGTGAACAGTGTTTATGAAGTGGCGAAACCCATTTTAAGAGGGGACAACAGTGACGTGTGTCTATCACTCCGTGTACGTCAGTACGTGCCGTGCGAATGGAGGTGGAAGTTTGTGCTATAAGTAATACCATACATGTCTCTATTCTAGTTGATTTCTCTGCAGAGGATTTTTATGAAATAGCAATAAGGGAAGAACGGGTAGTTTTAAAAAGGGCGCTCCAAAATTGCTTTTGTGGGCATTTCTTTGAAAGGGGACGGTAATAATTCAAGGTTATGTAGGAAACAGTCCGAGGAATCTCCATACTTTCTCCCAAGTAGAGCATCTCGTCTCACTTACTTTCACAGCTGGAAAACAGCTCAATGTTGTCTGTAGAAGGGCACGAATTGGCCCCCCGCTTTCACTAGTCGAATGTTCTAATACCAGGAAACTATTATTGCAGTTTTCCGAGGCAATTCTAACTTTTACCCGTTCCCAGCGTAGCTAAATGTTTCTTCAACTGCACACCTTAAGCTGATCACGTGTTCTCTACCCACAGGGGTTTCCACGTACCAGGACCAGGAGCTCCTGAAAGTATCTTCCCTGTGCAGTTTCTCTTCCCTTAGATTCTGCAAGTATTATCATGATAACATACTCTGTACATGGGAGCGCCTGAGCATTTTGCTTTCTCCCTCTCAACGAGGAAACGCGATAGGCAGATGGGATTGGGGATATGAGGTTCATGGAATATCTTCATTTCTGCACTAAATCTTCCTTATTGCTTGCATGTTTAAGTAGTACTACAGTGACTCATTTTGCATGAATCATTTACCCCGCCAACCTTATTTTTAGCTCGAAGGGGAATCATAGAAGGGGGAGTAGTTGGAAGGATATTGGCAATGTTGAATAATACATCCCAATCTAAGATACGACTCATCATGTTCCAGAAATCGAAATATATATTTTTGTGCTCACTTTTATGCGGTCGTCGCCATTACAGTTCGTAAATGGTCTTCGGAGCCTTGGAAGAAACCCCCTAAGTTTATCCTCTTTTTCTCTGTTTATATTCTTGTTGAAGATGAAGAAGACATGAATCAGATGACTCCCTTCTATCTCCACATGCATCTTTTTGACTAACACGAAAACTTTCGCGAGGTGAGACTAAAAATATGGTCTCTTCAATCTGCATTAAAGCTTTCTTTCTTAGCTCGCGCAGGTAGGTAGGATTTATACGCAGATTTCAAAGGACTATCACGGAAGCTTTTCAGAAGCACAACTAATTTCCCCCTCATCAAATTGTTTTTTTTTGCGTGAGTAGCTGCGAAAATAGGGTGAGAAAGAATCCGGAAAATAGCAATTTCTTCTGAAGTACAAGTTGGGAGGGAGGGGATAGTTTTATTTTCAGTTTTTTATCCCGCACTACAGACTACAGATAGAGAAGGATAGACGCTATAAACCAAGAGACAGCGTCGAATTTCTTATCCTCATGCAATGCATTGCCCCATAACTCAAAAAAGCTTGGAGGGCTTTTAGACTGATGCGAGGAAATGTAAATGAAATGGGGTAGGAGAAAGTGTTTGAAGTTTTGTCAACTCTTCTCTTCCACTTGGTTTAGTGCAGTAGAGAAATGCAAGGAGAAATGTCTCTTGGATCCATCTCCTAAAATGTGAAAGAAGGTTAAGGAGCACTTAATTATGACGCTACATGGAAAACACTTATTCAGTTTTCCGTCTTCCACCCGTCGCCTCCGTCATCTGGCTGCAAATGTCGGCCCATCATTTAATAAAAGGAAACTGAGAAGCTTCTGCATGCATTTGTTTCCTTGTTAGACAAGATAAACTTGCTAATTGGTGTAACTATATAAATGAAGCCCCCTCTTGCGACACAAACTTGTGAAAGTCCTCCTCACAACTTTCTCTTATTGAAGAAGAGAAAATTTGGAGAAAGTTTCAATTATTCCAAGAAACTTGTCTCAACTCCAGTTTCATTCAATCTACACATCTATTAACCTTTGCTCTCTCATTTCGTCCTATTCAAAAATGAATTATTTAACCATCTTCATGCATTATTGCGAAAAGTTTTCCCGAAATTTTTTATTCAAAAGCTTTTCGACAATTTTAGTAGTAATGTAGTTCTTTCATAGAGAAAAATAGTTTATAGGTAGAAATGAAATGAAAAAACATTTTTGCAACTACTTTACCTACTTGTTATTACACTGATGAATATTTGCATTTTCTGCTTTTGTGAGACTCTTTAAGGCTGAATTAGTCATTATTTGAATCAGTCATTAGTTACAACGAACTGTGTGAGCCAGGGGTGGAGGTTCAAACACAGATGGCAGGTTAGCACGATGGAAAAAAACTTGCTAGTATTTTCTTTCAATAGGAGATAACAATTGGTTTGACTACCTATTATGTGTGTTCTGGAGCTTTAAAAGTAAAGTCTTGAAGCTGGGTAAAGTAGAGTTTGATGCTAGAATGGAAAAAGTTAGAAGGGGCTGGAATGACAAGTTAGTCTTCTTATAATGCTCGGATCCGGTGCTAGCCTCCTCAGGAAGAGAACAGGATAGTTTTTTCAGAGGACTATTAAACTAATTAGATCCAAGTTTAAGAGTTGTAATTTGTTGTCCTGAGCAGCGTTAACTTTGGAGTGCGGTGAGGACAAGGAGAAAATTAGACTTGGAGTAGCTTTGTAGCGAGTTCTTATAAAACCGAGAAAATTCATTTCCTCTTTACGGTTTAAGAAGATACTTTGACGTTGTCCATTCAGTAAATTTTTACCCCGTCTTGTCTTCCCTGCTTTTTCTGGAAAAGGCCGTCCGCTGAGAGAAAGTCTTACTGTTTCTACTTCACAGCCCATGCTACTGACTACTGATACTGACTAACAAGAAATAAGTATAGACCCGAGTGAAAAAAGAGGAGAAAGCCATCAGTATCCACGTCAACGAAGTGTGGAATAATATGCCTCCCATTCAGTTGAATTTATAATTGGATAGAATTCTTATGTGTAGGGCCAAAGATGAGACTGAGGCTTAGATGGATTGAGAGGAAGCCTCAAGTACGGAATAGAATATATAAAAGAGGTTGGTCCGTGTTATCATTGAAAAGGGGGAATCTTTAAGGTAAAAGGTGCACAAGAAGGCGTAGGATCAAGATGGGGTAGCAGGTCATAAGATTAAGGTCAGGGTAGGTTCGGATTGCATGTAACTATCCCTCGGTTTCTTGTGGTAGTGATGGAAGAGAGTGGATTTGAGGATAGGCGAAAGATTATTGAGTGAAAGCGGAAGAACAATATTTGAGAAATGAGCATGTCTGCTGGATATTTAGTTGAATCGTCTTAAAGGAGGAGGAGACGGAAGATGGTAGGGGAGGAGTTTAATAGGGAATCCGTATGCGAATTTAGAGATCAAGAAATGGGTTTCATTACAGCGGGTGCACAAATATAATGGAGAATTTTTGGTAAACTGTCACTGGAATTTACAACAGCCAAGTTTGAAATTAAATTCATAGCACCCGTGCTTCTGAGTAGTTTGTGAGAGAAACGTAGCTGAAGGGTTGGGAGGGATGTTGGGAGGAAGTGGTAAGTGTCTTTGGGAAAGAAGAAGAAAGGAAATGGATGGAAGGTGGGCGGGTGGGGAGGAAAGCTGAAGGAGGAGGGAAACTACAGGAATAAGTTGGGAATTGAAGAAGAGAAAGCAAATTTGCTGACGCTTGTCCTCAAGGGTTGTGAAGAGAAGAAAAAGAACATGCCTTATCAAATGATACTCAATACTCATTGTTCAAGCTCTCATCCCTTTACTAGACTCCAAGGGGTTTCCGGAGAACTTTGGAATTAGTTCACTTTCACTGTATGGTAGAGGTATGTGGAAAGGAAAGGGACAGCGAGCCCTATGGTAGATACCCCCTCCGAAAAATGGGTCAAGTTGAAGAGAACAACTCTTAGGATGGAGGGAGTTCTGAAGGGTGGGAAAAGAATTTACTCGCTTTTTGCCGGTTTGGTAAAACTGGCTATTGCGATTGGAGTTTTGGCTGTCCACAATTTGATATATAGTGTATATACTCGTAAATATAGTTGAACTATGCGTATTAACACGTTAGCTATTATATATCTACACTATATACCAATAATTTTATAGTATGTATATAAGGGGACAAAATTGCTATTGCGATCGGTGTTTTGGCTGTCCTCAATTTGATATATAGTGCATACCGCGTAAATATAATTAACTATGCGTATTAACACTTCAGCTATTATATATTTACACTATGTACCAACAGTTTTCATAATATATATAAGGAGGAACAATTGCTATTGCGATCGGTGCTTTGGCTGTACACAATTCGATACATACTATATTCACCTGTTTGTGTAGTGCATATGCATAATTACGTGTTAGGATCTATGTATCTCCACTGATTCTGGAAGTATCTTGCGGTCGGCAATTCAGTCCGCCATAATCCTTTTCTTATAACTGTAATTTTTGCTATTCTTTAGTCAGTTTTCGGGGTTTCACTGTATTGTAAGAAGGCATGCGTCAGTACGGGAACAAGTCCAATATGCTAGCAGAAACCATTTACAAAGTATGATCTCACACTCTTCGAGAAGAATTTGACCCAATATTCCAAGTCAGCGTAGGCTATACTGTGGTGTCCTTTTCGACAAGAATTAGTACAGGAAACTCTGCGAAAAAAAAATGTGTGAGTAAATAAACGTAATATAGAAATAATAAGAATAATTTATAACATGCAGGATAGGTGTCAATACCTCTACCGTTATCCTCCAGATTTACAGTTCAAGCTTCGCGCAGTATTTAGTTTCTGGCTTCTCAATACCTTGCGAAATTATATAACATTTTCCCGTATAGTGTAGTGATAAGAAAGTTTTGCGAAACTGGGGAGAATCGAAAATTAAATCTTGGCCCGCTTTAAGTTCATAATAGATATGATTTAGAAACTATGGTGATATGGAAAAATGTCAACCCCTTTACAGTTTCATGCGTTTTTCTTGGATATTCTGTAATACACGGTGTTGAATTGTACCTCAAACCGGCAGTAGGGGTAGCTTTTATCCTGTTCCAATTTTTTGTATTACTGTCTGGGTCCTAGTAAGCTCTTGACTATCTGTCCGCTCTGTATTAAAACATGGAGAGAAACGTTTAAGGCTTGTGCATATTTCATGGGGGTTTTCGAGGAAAGGGAAGCGGGACAAAGCTTTTATAACCTCTTTCTAGTAGTCACCTTCCTTTATATTTGCCGTCAATTCCGGCTGTTAGCCTAACAAGAGATGAAAACTGTCGCGTTTATTTTCGTTGAGGAGTTTAGCGCTGAGGCTGAGGAGGAAGGATTTGGAAGAAGTAAATTGCATTCGATGCATTTGTAGTAAGAATTAAACGATTCCACAAAACCGAGGGAGCTTATCCGAGAAAGTTGGAGTAGAAGAGAAAGAAGAAGAAATAATAATTCAGGAAAGGAGGAAGAAGGGAGAGAGAAAGTCTTCACGAAGCTATTATAGTTAACTCGTTTACCTCTTGAGAAAATCCGAACCGGATTCAACCAGTATTTAATAAGCGGAGAAATGTGTTACGGTGGGTGGTTGGGATGAGGGGGTTAGAGGGTGAAAGGAAGCGGCGGGGGAGTAAGAAGTGTATGACACAGGAAATAAGAAAGAGAGGGTATGTGTGGTGAAAGCTTTCGGAGTGAAGTAGGAACAGCGGGAGAGGACGTGTGGGAATTTTTGGAAGCCTCAGTATGTTTATAGTTCTTCAGTTAGCTCCGAGATGGCGCTTTCAACCCGTGGTCCGGAGAAAGTTCCCAGGAGAAAACTGGGTTCTCAATGCTCGGCAATCTAAAGATCCGTTACTGTGTACGCATACATCTTAAAGACAGATGCTCCCTGGTGGTAAAAATGAAAAGCACCACTCAGAAGATATCTTAATATTGATTTTCGGAATGTTGCTCCTATTTCAAGGACGTAGACAACTGGCGCTCTCATCCTGGCCTCGGCCCAGATAACTCATAGTCACAGCAGCATCCACAAAATGGGATGCGAGGGAGTAAACTAACTTTAAGCTCGCTACATCCACAGGAAGCTTACTCTCCTCCCTCTTCTTACTCTGTGGTTTCTCCCTTCTTTCTCCAACTTTCTCTTCCTTCCTTCCTATAGCCTTGTCCTCTTCATCCTCCTTGGTACATCGGGACTACTCTCTCGGCCCATATCCGCTCCATAACCCACTCCCGTTTAGACCTATTACATGCGCCCGTACTTTTCTTTACTCTTTACTTTTTCGGGCTAATCATTTACTTATAAAACCTTCTCATTTTTGTTATGTACGAGCCCTTGGATGAATCTGCCAATGAATCCTTCTCAGCCCTCTATCTCTCACTTTACCTCCCCACACTACTATCATCATTTTTATTTTGCCCGAAAACGCATCTTCTTCCTAAATTCCCTCATCGTCTCCACATGTGACCCACTTTTCTACATTTCACTCATTCTTTCTCATCTCTCTTCTCCATAAGAATCTTTCCAAATCCGCTTATACTTCTTTGCCGGAGCCAATAAATTATTCTCCAGTTCACCAAACTATAACGCTACCGACTCTGAACGGTCTCAAATTTCTTGCTTCATCCAGTATTTCTTCGCTTATTGAACCTATTTCGATGTATTATAGAAAGCCCGCCCTCCGTATCTCTAATTTATTCGAAAGCAAATAAAATTGAAATTTTAAAATTCCTAGATCCACTTAGTAGGGATCAAACTCATCACGTTGAAAGCTTTTACCCTTCCTCCAGATTTGTTAAAAATCGAGATTGTTTCCCTGAAAGATAAGCTTAGCTATCTTCGTCTCTATTTGAGAGAGCTAAAAGACTTATCACATCATGAGTCGATCACATGTCGAGTAGTACTTTCGCCAATGATAATGATAATAAAACGTTGAAATAATAAATTTTGAATATCTTTGATGCGCCTAAATTATTTGATAACTTTCTAGATCTAGGTCTTAATAGCATTACAAATAACGAAAAGAATAGTAGTGAAACTCATAATATATATGTTAGATTGCTTACATAATCTAACCTTAATTTTTAAAGTGGTTGCTATCCTCATAAGTCCAAATCTATTCATCAGCATAGTTAGATAACTTACTATTTTTTAATTTTCAGATGACGGGGAGGAAGTAAATCTGATGTACTTAAAACATGAAGTAAGTTAACCCTTTGTGTAATCATTTTCGTAAATATTGGCATGCTCTTTTAAATCTCTCGTACCTACCTACCCCGATTTCAACTTTCGGATTTGGTGAGAATACGCGGCTACAAGAATGATGATAGACGAAACAATCTCCACATAGCCATTGGAAATTCGACTGTGACCTCTTCTTAATCATCATGAAGCAGAAAGAGAATGATGATATTCCTTGAAAGAAGATAAAACCAGTTCCGAATGATGTTCGGGAAATGTTTCGAATAAGATTTGCCCAATGGAATGCCTCAAGTCAAGACAAACATCTTGGACGGTGACTATAGAAAAATGAAGAGAAGAAGGAACCGCTGCATATTTCAAGAGTTGTGGTGAAGAAAATATGGGTTGGTGGAGGTGGTGACGGGAGAGGAGAAAGTCTAGGACGACGAGAAGATGAAAAAAGAAGGAAGATGAAAAGAAGAAGTGACTGCGGAAATATATACTAGACTGCACTGTACAGTTTATAGGACAGGGAAACGTCCCGACCGGCTCGTTGGCTTGTTTTGTGTGAGAAAAAGTTAGCCTATTTGTGAAACCTGAGGGAATGAGACGGGGAAAGGGAGAGAAGGAGAGGAGTAAGAGAAAGGAGAGTCGGGATGAAATATATTTTTACTGTGGCACGCTCCTCTGACGACTCTCTGTCTTGCCCTCGGTCACATTATTTTTCGTTCATTCTGTATATTGGAGCTACTCGCGGAGATTTCTCTTCTTCATCCTACTCTTATTCAATGACTGCGGTGACAGGGAATTTTCTTTACTACCATTTTCTAGATGAAGTTTCACAAGTTTTTACCAGCTTTCTCCTCCTTAAGTTTCCTGCAAGTGGAAAAGCAAAGCAAGTCCAAAGAACCGAATATACGGCTTCCTACAGGATTTCTGGAGAGAATCCATCAACTTTCCCCCATATAATTCCATGTCCACTTGTTGTAGCTTCGAATATCGTTCATGCATTAATTTCAACCGAGTCAAAGAGCCCCATCTTTGGTTTCACTTTCTCCTACTCCAACTGATACAACGATATGTGTCGGACTATGAGTTGGAAATAAATTGAAATTTTAAATGTATGCATCTGTAAGCTTCCGTCGTGTTGCGTAGCCGTAGTCTTTCAGAGCTTGGCGGGATGGATGAGGAAGTAATTAAAGAAAGCGAGAGAAAGCAAGTGAAAGTATTTAAATTCAGTATGGGAGGGACAATTTTGTGAATAAAAGAAACTAGTTTGTATATACTTAATGGAGTAGAAATGAGATACGGCTCGTGATTCATGAGCTATCGAGTTAGGTGGGAGCTTTGGCTAGAAAGATTGCTCCAAAGTATTCAACGTTTCCATTAACGGCTAATTAGCAGTGTGGCGCGAGTGGATCAAGGAGAGGAAGCCAACTTAGCCAGTAGAAATGATGGATAATGAGAAATGAAACCGACCATGAGAAAGAATTAGAGGAGAGGAAGAGGCGGGGCGTGTGGGAAGATGCGGTTACATTTTGATTCGGATATTGGTTGGTTAAAGAATTAAATTATCGTCTACTCCTCGTATAAATAATTTACCGATCAGCTTTCTCCTTAAGTTGAGAACTTTCTCAGTGGAAGGCACTCAAACTCCAACAGAATATTAATAAGTGATAGCCCAAAGGAAGAGAAAGTAGAGAGACGTTGGGTTTCTCCACGAAACCATCCATGCGTACGCTATCTCAACCAAAACATCCACCAAGACCTGTCACCAGCTTATCCTTATTCTATTCAACTCCAGTTTCTATTCCGCGGAAAAAAACTCAATGGAAAACAACTGAGAGCTTTCCATGTATTTCAATCAGTCGTTTCCTCCTTTCCAGCTTTTCTTAGAGCCATCACAGCCACAGCGTAGCTGGAAAGCTTTAGGCAAGCTGAGGGCTGAGCAAGGAGTCAAGGAATGCTGCAGGGTATGATTGTATGGATATCTGCTTTTAGATTATTACAAATCCAGGGAATGACTGCAAAAGAAACGGAAATGAAATGGAAAATGCCTGGCCAAGAGCTCATTGTAAGGTTTGAATAATTCTTGAAAAAATACACTATTCATTCCTGGTGTGAGAATGCACAAACACTGCATATAGCAATAGGGAAGTTAAAAAACGAGAAGCCTTGAAGACTATTTATTAGGGAGCTGAACATATTTTTGCATTAAGTGCAGACGGAGACAGGGTGTAGATTAGATGTTGATGTAAATATTATCCCTGACTAAGATGATGGGTTGTTACGATGATTTCGAAATTAAGGTTTCCTTGAAAAAAATCTGTAATGGCATATACTCTGTACAGTATAGTAAAGTAAAAGCTGAGCAGGGTATCCATTTACCATAATTTGTAGTTTTGAGACTAAGCCCAAGCAATTTTAACTCGGAGGGAAGGATGAATATGTGAGATTCCATTCCCGTCCCATCAACAACATTCCGGAATAGGAATAACGTAGAGCTACCCCTCAGCATCCTCCCACCCAAGAAGCATCTTTCAGGACTCTCGACGAAGATAAGCTTATCTGGGTGGTGAAAGTGTAGTGGAGTCTGGAGTGCGGAAACCTCTTCTTCCATCCAGCCCTTCCTTTCTCCCGTCATCTTCCAGCCCCTGAAAAAAGTTTTCATAATGTACCAGTGGATCCTATCTCTCATCATATAATATCAGCCTAAATAATCCTTGTGTTGTTGTCCCAAAGTAGAGTCGACACTCGGGGATTCTGTTCATATATTAGTGCTCTCCACGGAAAAACACTTGAAGAGTAGTGCACTACAACTCATTCCTCTCTGACTTTCTCTTCCTTTCCCTCAACCCTTACATCATCGCCCTTTATTCCGGAAGGACCAAGAAATAGGCCGAGAACAACAACTCCCTCTATGCATACCAATTCCATGGGTGAAGAAGAGAAAGAATCCTCCACATAGCCTTAAGTATCCTTCTATTCTCCCTTACTTTCTCTTAAAGCTTGTCTTCCTAAAAAGAGAAAGTCACTATGCTCTGTTTTACTTTCCATGGCTTTCTTCTCATGCTATTCCAAGAATGCTTCCTTCACTTCAAAGCTGCATGAGGCTATTGTACTGAGGAATAGAGAGACAGAGGGAAAGAATAGCAACTTTGACACTCCTCCATGTAATCGCTTCTCCCGGTATTACAAGACAAAACAGGAGGGAGATAGATGAGTTCCGGAAAATATCCTCATATCCAACACTTGTTCATCCGTCCTCTTTCTTACACCTTTCTTTACATAGTCATATCCTCTCATCTCACTTTCTCAGCATTTCCTACTTGACGATCTATCCTTCCGGAATGAGATCCAAGGTGGGTTGGCATTGCTCTCGTATTTTTCTCATCTTATCAGCATGACAAGTCTCATGACATCAACCAGATATCTTCTTGGCTTTCAAAGTCCACCAGAGCTGTTAGTCAAGAATGCATTAAATTTTCTCTACTTTCATTTAACGTTGCCTTACTCATTCAGAATTTTATGAGGTGGCTGGGATTGAGAATTTGCTGTGAAGTTAAAGTAAAGGTAATGAAAAACACCCTAAAGAAGCTAGTGTTGGAAGAAACGAATGCAAGAAACTGCTAGTTGGTGAGTAGCTAAGCGAGTAAAGAAAGCCATGTGTGGATTGATAAAGGATCCGGAAAGGATTGATTTATGGGGAAGGCTGAGTGTAATTTGGCGAGGAAGGAAGGAAATATGTGGATAATCATATGAATCTTTGGATGTGAATGGATGCATACAATGAAAGGTTATGCAAGGGCATGAGCAAATGTGCGGTTATATGAAGAGCGAATGTACAAGTTATGTCGGGAATTTGCATGGAAAACCCATACTTTGTCCAAGCATGTTGGAATATCCAAAATCGGTGCTTGATAGCCTACGTTACGTTACAGGGGCGACTGGAAACCAGTCATATTTGGATTTAATAGAGAATTGCATCCCATCTAGATGCTTGTAGTCACCTAAAATGTACAGCTTGTGAATATGATATAAGATGGGGTGATTTATTGGATGAAAGTAATTTCCGCTGATGATAAATTCAATCCTTCGTCTTGCTTCCTCCCCCTTCAATATTCTTTCCGTCTCTGAGCTGAGGCTTTGCCAAGCAAAAAAGATTCAACTCTGTCTGTCTCTGAAATCCTTTGAAAATAAAGCTGGAGAAAGGTACCTTTCACATTTAAGCTTAGCGTTACACATGACAATCATGAACCCACAACTGACTATACAGTTTACTTCTGCAAGTTGTTAGTGTATATATGCAACTCATCCTTGATGTCTGCTTTGTTTTTTTAAAAAACATTATAAATTCGGAATGCCGGCAAAATTTAAAAACTATCTCCAGTATAAATGCATGGTAGACTTAAAAGCTGGATACTTGTAAACCGCACCGACTTGGACCGCTTTTGCTAAGTCTCTTCGCAATTGTTTTATGTGAAACGATTATTATTTTCAAAAACCACGTACACCCAATTTTTCTTTTCTTGGAACGAGTATTATAGTTTAAAGCTGAAATTTCTATTAAAAACATATGAAACTTTAATACCCACCGGAATTCAGCTTTGTCTCATACTTGAATAAATATTGGGAAGGTATAGGTAGGTCTAGTCTACAGTCTACAAGGGCAAGGAGTATGGGAGAAAGCGGGAGTGAAAGTGAAAGTGCGCCTTAGTTTTAGTGCTTTTACCGCGGCACTAAACTTGATTTTATAAGGGGGGAAGAGAGGAGACAATTGAGATAAATGAATCTGAGGGAAAAGATTGAGTGTGGGGAATGGGGCGGAAGGGAAAGGAGAATTCGATAGTTTTCAGAAGCTTGAAAAAGAGTTTTAGCTTATGCCCGTTTTCTAGAAGCACAAGCGTTAGTAGAGGAATCAATGTGGCAGCTATGCAGTGTATGTGTAATGTGTGGATCCGGATTGCGTGGAATGGAGGGAAAAATGAATATAAAATGATCAAAAGACGGTAACAACCTCAGAATGGAATAGGTTTCGTCTCTCGACAACGTGCATGTGTGAGGCATGAGTTGTATACAAAAGTTGTCCGTGGCTGTATATTTGGAAAAAAAGATGAAAATCCAGGGAGGAATCAAATCGTTTCCAGGTCATCCCGTCCTGTCCCAGGCTAGGAAGTTTCTCAAGGACTGTTTGTTGCCTTCTCTGCTGACTCCTTGGTCATATTTCTGGGATTCCTTCTCGTTTGGTAAATTGTCAAAGAAAAAGCAGGACGGAGTACAGGAGAGAGAGGAGGCTGGCTGGGCGTGTGAATTTTTTTGTATAACCAGCACGTGATTCAAGTACCATCTTTAGATACCCGTAAAGGCTTTGACTTCCAAATTCCATTCATTCTCATTCACATCATGCATATCCCATCATCTTCAAGGATAATACGCCCTTTTCAAAATCTCTGTCAATATAAAAGCATATAATTTTTATGGGATTTAGGTCGTTTGCAAAAGCACATCAAATCCCATTACATGCTGCAAAGCCGTTTTCCTCCTCTACGCTATTCCATTGTACCCGTTTCACAACGTATAGGCTCCTGTCATTGGTTTTTTAGGGCGAGAACAAATAATACAAGAAAATAGAGTTTAAAAAGAGGATTGATAGCGCATATCTGGGTAAATAGTTTATTAATGAATTTTAGTGCGGAATGGCTTATGAAGGTAAAATGATTGGTGGAATCTGAATCCTTTTTTAAAGAAATCAATTATCAGATGCACCAATTCAGGCTGCTGCTGGGTTGTAGTACCTTGTGCTGGCTATTAGAGGTTCGTTATACACTGAACTGTAGCAACATTTAAAAGCTATCGTCATTTGATTATTAACTGTTGCACATTAATTCTACTCGGGAATGTCGGGCAATTAGATTCAACATAATTCTTTTAGCCTCAGATCTAGATAATGGAGCATCACCCCAAATTGACTAATGTAATCCAAGGAGAAATTGTGCTACAAATTATAACCTACAATCAATAGGTATATCAAAATTAGCGGGGCTCAACCAATCAATTTGAGCTAGAGGTCATATATTGAGGGTTGAGGTTAGGAAGCTTATGCGTTAGATTTCACTGGGATTGACCGAAAGTTGCTATGGGTTATACGATTGAGAAAATTCCAAGGCTAAATAGGTAAGAGGAAAAAAAGATTAGAAAAATGGGGAGCCACGTTTTGTTGGATAAAGTTTGAGAAATTCTGTTCTGCTAAAGCTTCATAATAGGACACTCCACACAGAGAAAGTTTAAAATCAAAAGGAAGGGTAAATTATGGCAGGAGAAAGTGGGACCGCGTGCAGTTTTGAAGGAAGCGAGTCCAGTAGGGAAAGTAAACATAGGTTTGTGCGGTTTCAGGGCAGGGAGGCTTCGGACTAAAAGCGGAACAGGGTAGGCGGAGAGGGGGGAAAGCTGTATATACAAATGCAGAGAGTGGGAGAATACAGGAAGAAGGGAAGGGAGCTCATTCAAAGAATTAGAGGGAAAAGTTGTAGCTCGTAGGAGGAATAATAAAAGCGAGAACGTGGAGGATTTTATTTTTAGGGACGTCGTCTGCCGTTCCGAAGCTTATGGTTATTTTCTGTTTGGGAGTCCTGGTTGAGTACGCCACCGGAGACGGGAGAGAGCTGGAAAATGTAGCTAGGAAAGGATCGAGAGTCATGTAGGAAGAAGAAAGGAATGAAGGACACAGGAAAGAAAATGGAAGAAAAAGAGAGAGGACGAGGAAATATAGAGAGAAAGTTGTCTTATCGAGAGGACTGTGTGTATGTGTGAGGGAGGGGAAAGACGGGATCCTGGAGAGTAAAAGAATGGGTAGGAACATAGCAGTTACATATTCACGTATGCAATTTTCTATTAGGACCGAAGATGATAGGTAGATATGATATTTAGTCCGGAAAAAGTAGAGAGAAAGTAGGGAGAAAGTGTAAGGAATGCAGCCAGAGTGTAGCCTATGTGAAATAAGACAGTGAGGCTTTGTGTTAGGCTGATGTTGTTGGGGGAGTACTTGTTCCTGGAGGATGCAGCTTCTTCCCGCCTGGTCCTAGTATCTATAAATTGGAAACGGTGAAGAAGGTGGATACGAAAAGGGGATGAATGTATACATGGATTGATCGTAGTTGAATTCCAGTTTTTCCTTAGGATTTTATCATGGAGTAGCGAAGAACGTGGAGACTTAGGGTCGGAATCCGGTGGAGGCTGCAAGCCTAAAGGAAGCTTACCATAGAACGAACGAAGTAAGGGCGGGGAAAGTGGAGAAAGCATGATGGTAATGCTTGAAGGAGCATATAGCTAGCTGGCCACCAACAGACTCTGAGGCGGATGAAGGGGGAGAAGTTGAGGCAACGTGGTCCGGGTAGGAAGAGGATACAGGATCAGGAAGAGGAGGAGGAGAAGGAGGTGGAGATGAGGGAAAGAAGAAGAAGAGTATTGTGATGACACGGAGCAGAGAGGCTGGAGAGTCTGTGCGCGATTTTGGGGACTCGTTTATGTTCCCTGGAAAAATCCCCTTCACAAGTCTCAGTTTCTCAGCTGATCCGATTCTGTTCTTGTCGTTCAAGCCCTTAGTTTACCATTTAGTGATTCCGCCGTATATTTCTCTGTCTCGCTTACTCTTCTTTCCATCTCTCTCCCTTTCTCACTGTTTCCCCTCTCTCTCTCTCTGTCTATCTATCGCTCCAACGTTTTGTCCATTTCCCTCTTTTGTGTATCCTTAGTTTGCTAAAAACCAGTTATCCAAATGTGTATTCACGCACAAAATCTCAGCTCCTTCTACGAGACGATATTACGAAATATTCTGGCTTAGTAAAAAAAATCCTAAAAATCCTCCCCTCCCGCCCCTCATCATTATCTTCCATTTCCCCTTCCCTCTCTTCTCCTATACGAGCTATACTTATTAATAATTAAGCGTCATATTCAAGTACCTGTGTAGCTTCACGAAGATATTGTGACAAAGCATAGTGGGGTTCTAAAAATATTTTCGTGTACGAAATTCATGAAAAACGAATCTCCCACCGCGAGTGCTCTATCGCTTTCCCCAAAACTTTCTCCAGACTTGAAAACGTTCCACGGTTCCATAAGGAGCTACCTCAAGTGTTCATACGACGGATTCTCAGTGTCTATATTTGAGCTGAACACTGTCGTACTCCTGAACGCTAGGAAGTTCTAGCACTAAAAGGCTAGATTCTATCACAACTATAGAGCAGAGGCAGTGAATATATTCTGTGAAAAGTTTCTAGAGATATCTCCCCTATCCTTACACCTCCTTTCGTCACAAGCGTTACAAGCGGAAAGAATGGTACTGATTGGGAAGATGAGTGATGAAAATTATGGCGGGATTTATATACACTTGGCCGGATATTAGAGGGATTGTTGTGACTGAGAAAGAAGAGATTATATGGGCTTAGACTGGAAATTAATTCGGACAAGGAAATGTCACTCAAGATTTGTATCGACTTTTCATCAAGCCTAATAGACCTCGGATCCTTGTGTAGGGATTCCACGAGGGGAGGAGGAAGAAATAGGATCGGAAGACGTTTTGAAGGCTGTAATTGACTCTTGGAAATCTCATGATGACAATCAATACGCTTCCGCAAAGGTTCCCACTCTTTTATCACGAGGATCCGGACTCGGGTCTTCGCTTTCATCAGACATAATATTGAATTAAGAAACGGAGATGATGGATTCAAGTTTGTAAAATACCATTAGTCGGGAGACTTTCTCCTTGCTAGCCCTGAATCGGGATGAGTAGTGCTCCCTGTTTGGCCTTCTTCTTGGGTGAAGTGTAAGAATCAATCAGCAATTCCTTGGATGTTAATCAGTGGATGAGCCATATAATATAATTCACTTTGGAGGGGTGTGTGTATGCATTCTCTTCACTTAGTTTTTTGTGGTTAGCCTGCTGAGTGTAAGAGATTCCATGTGTTCAGGTTGATTGTGAGTTAAACTGTGGTGTTCACTTTTGTTCCGCATGAACTGTACTGAGAAAATTGTTAAGAAATACGCTCCTCGAAGTGAAAGTTGATTTTAATCTTCCTTTAACTTTTAATCCCGAGAGAATTTTACTATGGAGTGCTCCTGAATCTCCTTTCCTAAAAATTCGAGGCTAAAAATGAATGAAAATGGAAAGGTTGTGATATAGCATTCAAGGTTCGACAATACGAGACAGTTTCTAAAAAGATGACTGGAAGAAATTAGAAGAGTTATTAAGAAATGAATGATATTTTCTTGGAAAAAAATACAAAATTAGTAGAAATCTTATGACACGAATCTATAAGGCAGCGTTATGCATTGGGAATGTTGCCATAATATATTTGGCATGCATCTATAGGCTCTCTTAATTCTGAACTTGATCTTCTTAAATGGAGACTTGAGAGATTGTTGTCCTGTTCCAAGGGCTTTTGGCAATGATCACATATATATATTTATTTAAAATGTAACGAGTTGAAAAAACTTGCACAAATACATTGTGGAAAGAAATAGCTACAGAACTAGGAAATTTTGAGAACGGATTGTAACGTTTCGGGAGTTCCTCTTATCGTCAAGTACTAATTCATTTGGAGAAAGGAAAATAATTTAGTGACTGGTCACCATCATTGCGTGATAATGATGAGAAGATTGGACGGGGAGAGATTTTGGCGTCCTGCTACATGGAGAAAAATAAATAAATTCTAAGAAAATCAAAGCCAAAGTTGTTACTGAAGAAAGAAAGGGGTAAAAATAACGTAAATGAGAAAGGAATCGTCCTCCAGAGGACGGGATGAGTGGTCAAGATAAGTCTAAGGAGGCAGTTGACAATCAAATCCCTCGAATCCAGCATACGATGGAGA
The DNA here is from genome assembly GCA_906901655.1 of Sminthurides aquaticus. Taxonomy (NCBI): domain Eukaryota; kingdom Metazoa; phylum Arthropoda; class Collembola; order Symphypleona; family Sminthurididae; genus Sminthurides; species Sminthurides aquaticus. The sequence continues at coordinate 6,359,827 of CAJQTT010000001.1, forward strand.
TTAGTGGTGGGAAAGAGGAAGGGGTCGGTGGTGGTCAGCCCTCACAAAAGACGGAATGTGTTCAGGGAGGGGGAGGAAGTGAAAGTGTGGGTGGGAAAGGAGGGAGGGTGAGCAGCACTAGTATAGAGATTGAGCCACCTGGGAATCGGGGAAACCCGACTTTGCATTTTTCATCCACGTCTCTACTCTCTTCCTCACCGTTTAGCGGTGGGTCGGGCGGGTCGGAAGGAGGCTTTGGTGGGGGTGGGCTGGGTTCAAAAATGCTTCCACGAAGTCCGTCTGGATGCTCAGTATCACCGGTTAGAAGCCGACCACTGACGGTAGAGCCGTTGGTGGAGGAGGATTCTGATGCAGGTGGTGATATGGTATTCAATAATCGCACAACTGGCAGGAGCGGATCCGCCGGTACCCTTACCGCTGCTGGCAGCGGGAATGAGTCTACTGCTAACTCCTCGAATTCTGTTGCGGGAGGGGCGAGCGGTCAGCCGGGAGGTTTCCCCCAAAAGAAGCGGGCCTCTCTTCATCATGCTCACGGGAAAAAGTTGACGAGACGATCCTCGTTTTTAGTGGATACGGCTTGTTCCAACGCTCATATGAACGTTTTTCCGAAACCGACAGAGCCCGTGCCGCAGCCGGTCGTACCTCAAACCCGACGTTGTTCATTGACTCTTCCGTACCCCAACTTGTATGGCTCGTGGCAAGCGGCCCCGATTTTACCACCGGTTAAAAGTGCCAGCAATGAATTGAATGCAACCGCAACTCGTCATTGCCCTTCAGGCCCTCCACCTCTTTTCAAAAGACGATCAGTGGCTCAATTCGACATGAGCGGGATGTCCGCCCCTGATATTCCTTTAATTAATTTTCGTCGTAATCCACGTCCCGTCTCTAGCCAAGGTCTGGTACAAACTACCACCACCGCAACCAACATCACCACAACGAATTCAAACACATTAACGACTTCGGCTACAGCCACAATTGCAACAACAACGACATCATCCAATCAGCCCTCAGCTATTGGAAGCACGCCAAGTAATAATTCAGAACAAGTCTCCGGGATTATTTCCAGGCTGCCCACTCCCGCCGCTTTTGCCCATAATTCCCCAGCCGACGTGGAGAATCCTGCTAGAATGGCTCAACTAACTCCTATTTGTCCACTTACTTCCGTCATTTCCTCTCGACACCTTCCCCCCTCACCAGAGGAAGAGGAAGAAGACTCTGCTCCGACTACGGAGGAAAATAATGATCCAGATTCCTTAGATCCTGTCGAAAGTCAAGCTATTCAAGTTCAAGTAGTTGATGAGCCTTACTTATTAGCTATTCAATTGCAGAAAGTGCCGATGAAAGACTTTGGATCAGAAGTGAGAGCTACCTTAGACGTGGCTCACTTTCTCAACCAGGCCGTCCTTCTCTTAGACATAAATGAGATTTCTCTGGAAGGAGTTGTGGATTCTATGCTAACAAGGGTTTTTCGTGTCGCCGAAGAACATCAATGTACAATGCAAGAAGTCAAATCCTCACTATTTGCTCATGATTCAGGTAAGCTAACTTTCTCTTTACTCAGGTATGTATAGTGGTTATAATTCCCACGGTTCCCATTTTGCTGTTATGAAACCGTAAACGCTAAATGGTTTAGTTAAAGTCCGCCAGCCAGTTTTTACCGTCATTATTTCCGCTTTTTCATTATTAGCATGTGTTAAGCATCTTTGGATTCCAAGACCTTAGTCTTCAAGATCCCGGGTTGGTAATATTTTCCTTTCAACTTTCTCCATTGGAAAGCCTTGAGAGAAAGTTGGAGGAGAATGAGCTTCGGGAATGATTTCCCTCCATTAAATTTTCATCTCCCTAAATTATTCGACCTTTTTCATTATGTCCGTCTCGCTTTCCGCCCGCTACTAAACACCGTCTTCTCCCTCAGTCTCCTGTCCATCTAATTGATTCATCGTTCTCCAGAGGCTGAGTTAGAATAGGAGAAAACGCTGAGCGGATAGTTGGTTTGTTCAGGTAGGGGGAACGTAAAAATAAATGAACAATTCCCTACCCTCGTGTGATATTCATTATAAAAGTTTAATCTGTGTGTCTTGCCTGGGAGTACACAGATTGAGGGATTCCATCAGACCACAATTCAGGACCAGGTCTAATATTCCCACCGCCTATAGCCGTGTCGTATTATGACATTAACACAATAAAAGTGTCACATATCATTCGCACAAAGAAGAAAGAGTTGCTCCAACAGCGTGTCCCAATACACTAATCTCCCATTCCGCCCTTGTTTCACACAGCTTTTTCACCAACTAAACCCAACCTCAACCCACCCTTTTACATACTAATTTTCTCTCTTTTCTCTTACTTTCTCCGCCTGCTCTCCCGCCTTTCCTTCCTTTGATTTATCTCAGAATTTCCTCCTTTCTTGGCTCCTTTCCATCTCCCGATCCGCCCCAACACCAACAACGTACATACTGGAGTAACATCCGTCATTTTTCTCTCTTTTTCCTTTTGTCAAAAGTCTGTGACTTCCAGACCCTGCTCCTGCTTAGCGTGTATATTTCCTTTCACTCTGCCATTCCTGGACACCTTTTTTTATTCAACTCTGAGGCTACTACTGCACGCTAGTGTTTCTTAAAAACCATATTATTTTCCAAATTCTCATGTTCATTCAACATTCACTCTAAATACTTTTTCTTGTTGTTAAATTAACCGTCGTAATCGTTTCCCAAATCTACAGTTGAGATAACAATGGTAAGAGTTCCAAGCATATCTCTTCTCTTCCCACGCTTTCACTCCCTATCAACAAAAACGAAAGCACTGATTTCATTAAAATTAACAAAAACACCGAAACACCAAAACACGGGAAAACACAACCATAACAAAAACCTGAAGTTGAAACTCTGCCAAAATGCCCTTGATATCCAGCTATATTCGGATTTTCTCACAATTTTAAGCTGGGTATATATATACTAAAATCTAAATCAGATTTGAAATTTTGTATTTCTAAATCCTAAACGAATACTAAATCTGCATTAGTGACAAAGAAAGTCAATGGAAGTCGTTATTAAGGTGCCGAAGTAGCCAAGGCAAATTACGAAAAAACTAGGCGGCTAATTCTCCCAGTTAGAATATTTGCATGGCGCTGAATAAACTTGATTAACTTGATTAGAATGTCTTGGTTTTTCCTGCTCCACAGGGTCTGTCTATACATGTCTTGTACACACTACGTCTACTGTACTTTATCCAAGAGATTCTCTTTCTCAACTGAGCTAATTAAGTGTCGGTAATTAAATTTGTACCAGGTGGTAGTTTCATTAGCTCGTTAAGCTAAAATTCAATGACACATTCACCTTTACATATTAATAAATATGTGCAGGGCTACAGCAGTTGAGTTCCGCAAAGTAAAGCTTCACTCTTGGGCTTGGTGAAAGTGGTATGCAGGTTGAATAATGTAGTTTCAAGTTTCAATATAATTTTCTACCATTTTCTATTTAGTTTGAAATAGATAGATGGATTTATTTTCGATTGATTTGGCCGTATACATATTTAGCACGGCCCCTACAATACAGCAGCATGAACCTACGATTGCTCATACCGTGAGTCCAACGGCTCTTCCCAATTAAATTACACAACATTTCAATTAATCATTCCTCCAAGAAGAATTTTCTCCTAAGCATGGCTAATTTCCAGAAATTTTCCAGTTGCTTTACATCGGCTTTTTCCAGTACCTGCTTGAGAAAGGTTTCTCTTCCCAGTTCACTGAAGTTATTAATTGTATGTAGATTTCCTCGAATACATTTTTATTGTGGGCATTCTATCATAATGTGGTACACATCCTCAGACCTTCCTAAATTACAAATATTACAATTTATCGGTTTAACTGTGCCTTTCCATATTTTCCACATCCCATTTAGTACATATCCTTTCCCACTAACCACAACGTAAGGCTGATCGTTCCTGAGCTACTTAGTTTGAAATACATGAAACGACGTGTTCGAGATTTATATGCTTTGAAGTATAATATGAAAGTTTAGTAGCTTGCAATAACCATGGCCCTTTGCGACCTTTGCCTTACCTGTACTAAAGAGAAAGTCGGATTTCGTTCATTTGTAATTAGACCGACTCTAAAAATTGAAAAGCTATAGAAATCTGGCTAAGCCATGAAAATATGACAAGGAAGAAACAGAGGTGAAAGCACACGTAAACTGTTCACTATGAACAGAGTCTGCTAGCCCGTCATGAAATAGTTGCTCAGCTTAGGAGGGAGAAGTATGTTCTTCTCATCTCTGCTACTTCTTCTGTGTGCATGGAAAGCGTGAGATTGGATTTAAGGGATTGCATTAATTTGTTTGTCTTCCTCAACGCGATTGAGTTATACTAAAAGGGGAAGAATATGCGTGAGTGAAAGGTTGAGGAAATATGAAGAGAGGAGAAAGCATGGGATGAGAAGAAGTAATATATGGTCGTGGGAAAAATGATATGACGCATCAGAGGATGAGATGATGTTTGTGTAGAGGGGGGTGGGAGAGAAGAAGGAGAAGAAAGGGATAGGAAGGAGCTAGAGACGGGTGGCGGAGAGAAAGTTATACAAGGGAAATATATGGGAGAGAATGAGAAGGAGGAGATGTGTACATAGAATGTAGTGTTATGCCTAGATTTTGTATACTTTAGATTTGCTTGAGATAGGCTTCCTAAATTGAATGAGGGTTGAGTGGTAGGAGAAATGGAGAATACGAGAATAGAGGGAGGTGGGTATGTGTAGGAGGGTAGGGTAGGGTAGGGAAGAGAGGGAAAGTGTAAGGACTGGAGGAGACGAAAGCTGATGAGAATGAGAGGAATGTAGGGATGAAAAATAGAGAGGAAGAAGCGAGTAGGACACAAAGATTTCTGAGATGTTTGGATGTAACGAGATTATTATGTAGGAGATTATATTCAATGTAATTGTGGATAGAAGGCGAGAAGATCGGGAGGGAGAGCAGGTGACCTTCAGGGTGGAGGGGAAAGAAAGCGGCGAATACCGAGAGAGGAGGAGGGAGATGGAACTGAGGTGGCGGTCTGTACGGATGAGGAGAAAGCAGACTTGTGCGGGACGATGAGAAGGAAAGCAGACTAGTGATGATGAGGATGGGGCTTTGGAAAAAGGAGTAGGTGGATGGATTCTGGAGCCCACCAGCTCTAGAGATGTGTGGCTGCACCTCGGAATAAGCAAGAGCGAGAGAGAAAGTAGGAGAAAGTAACTGAGAGAGATAGAGAGCGAAAGTGATAGAATAAGTTTGGGTCGGCCCTAGAGAAGCGCAAGTTCAGAGGAAAACTGGGTGCTTCGTTCGGATCGATAAAATATACATGAAGAAGATAGAAAGGATGCTTTATCCAGAGTCTTCGATCAGATTTTTGGGACAACAACACGATAATCATGAGAAACCTCTTGCATTCCAGCACGCGATATCCGTTTATGCCGTAATAAAGCTTTCGAATTCCCCCGAAAATGTTTGGTTTCCGTTACAGAAACAGTAATTTGGTGTCCAGCCAGCATTACCACAATTTTCTGTGGGTTTAACGGAGAAAGTAACAATTACGAATACGCGGTAATATCCGAGCAATACCTTCTAACTCCAACGACGATTCCTGACGAGTCTCCACCACCATTGAGAACCTAAATATCTACGTATCAGTAACGCATTATTCTCCAGCTCTGTCTCTGACATTTCTCCATTCCACAGGTCTGCCTAAGGTTATCAAAAGCCAAGATGCGGAAATGCAACTCGTAGGAGCAGAAATCAAATCTTTTGTTTCGCATCTTCCATAGAGAGTCAAAGAGCTCTCCCTCTCTCCCAAGGCTTAATGCTAGTGAATTAGTCTTTCCTCCTTTAATCTTTGTCTCCTCATCTCCTTTATTCTCTTCTTTTCTCTTCAAAATCCTCTCCTAAATGCTAAACATACACCCTATCATGCTAAAAGCAGTTAGAAAGAGAAAGCAAGGGAAACGCTGATAACGTACAATCATAAAGCTGTCTCCAGTTTTCACACATCTTATCTACTTCACTAAAATGATAATTATACTAATCTGGAAAGGTATTATACAGAAGTCTTATTATTTCCTCGTTTCACTCTTTCTTTCCTCGTTCAGCTGTGGATGATAGCTCTTGGTAATGAGTATCCCCTTCCGCCAAACTATCATGAAAAAAGCCATATACTCGTACTCACGCAGCCCAGATTTTTGGCACATGGCTGGAGTGTACCTATTTACTACCCCAATATGGTGTCGCACTTCTTCTTATGTATCATTTCTTTTTGGCTACACACTAACCTTATTCTTCACGATCAAAGATTAGTCAACAGGCTTTTCGAACGGTAGACCTCGGAAGATTGTTCATAGTTTGCGAAACTATGAACAAGGAATTAAGATAAATGAAAATCATTTGTTTGAACTATCAGCTTTATACTGATTGTCGCTTTAGATTTTTGTGGATCCAAGGCTGTAGAGGCATTTAGTCACCAGAGTGAAAATGTCACAGAATGTACTCAAGAGAAAGGCATGGTCTTGTTCATTTCAGTCGAGTTATTACTTTCACTTCAAGTGCTATTTACTGTAAGAGAAACGTTTTTAAAAGAATCGATTAAAAGGGGAGAAAGCTAAGTGGAGGGAGGTGTTGGTTCTGTAGTTAATATTTCGTTAGGCAATTAAAAGACGGGGAATGTTATAATTGTTTCAGGGAAGTAGAGTGAAAGTAAGAGAGAAAGTTAGGAAAGTAAAGTTGTGGAATTAGGATGCGGGAGACGAAGCGGGTGACAAGAGCGGTGGAGAAGGTGAAAGTGGGGACATTATATGGTCATGATTATGTAATGGCGTCTTGAGCCATGTAATGCGGCGCTTGTTCTTACTCCCATGTCAGTATATGGAGAGAAAAGAAATACTTGGAGATGAGCGGCATCATCTCCATGCGACTTGAGTGAGGGATACTGGGAGCAGGTGGAGGGAAGGAGACATATCGTGTTTGCTTGGGAGAGAAAGCAAATAGAAAAAAGGCAACGTAGCCGCCATAGTATATAACTTGGAAAAGAGTGGCGTGTTAGAGGAGGAGTTGACGACGTGTAGGTTTGGATAGATCTCGAGGAATTGGAAGGTTTCAGCAAGAGTTCCCTCTCTTCCATCTGTCTGCTTCCAGTTTTTCTGTCCCTTGTTCCCGATTTCCTCCCTCCTCCTTTTGGATTCTATTGTCGCTTTCTCCTGGAAAGGAAAGCTAGAAGAATGCCAGGCTATTGTAGCCATTAGATTGATGATATGATCCTGATGCTTGTTAGAATACAAGGATAGAATCCCATTGAAGAGCAAGAGTAAGCTGTAAGCTGGTTGGATGCTGGGTAGTAAAAGTCAAAGTTTGAGAGAGCTATAGATGTGGAGAAAGTGGGACGGTAGTGCGAGACTCCGTCCTGCTCCCCCATTATCTCCCTTTTACCCGATCTCCTCTCTGGGCCAAAAGGACCTTGTAAGCAAGATTCAACGAGGACACCACTAAGAGAAAGTGGAGCCATGGCATGGCTAGCAGCCCAGCAGCCAAGCCTGCTAGTAACCAGGAGAAAAGAATGGAAAGGAAGATAGACAAATGTAAAACCTGGGAAGTCACCTTTCCATGTAACTCTTTAAGTGATGGAGATTCCAGTTTCTCGTATCGGGAAGCACATATAAAAGTCAAAGAGTGGTGGGTGAGTGTAAGAGAGCTAGCTAGGGGTGGGTGGGGGAGGAGGTAAGAATCATTCCAGCCTGAAATAAGTGGGCCAGGCGCTATGTGGGCTCCACAAATCATCCAACTTTACCTCTCCGTCTACTTTTCTCAATTTCTCTCTCGCTCCCTCCGCCGCTTTCACTCCTTCTCCTACTTTTCCTCACTCGTCTCACTTCTTTAAAAAAACTTGTACCTTTTAATCTTGCTCCTTCGCCTGAGGACACTCCTGAGAACCGAGAAAATCCCCTCCATCTAAATTTATCTGTGCACATGTTAAAGGTGAGGAGAAGAAGGCTCCGAGCCAAGATTATGCTCATCTAACATCCATAATATAATAGCCTCTTTCCCACCCACAAATGTCCGTATTACCTATTGCAGACGCCAAGCATATATTTCAAAGTACTTGTACTTTACTTTCTCCGAGTCTACCGAAACTATACACTCATCAGGCTAACAAATGGCTCAACTAGCTTCTACGGACAAGTACTCTCCACCTATTTCCTCCTACTTCTGCTTGCTGCCGGCGAATCTGTGACTTCCGTCTCGCAGAGTAACAGCACCCACCATACTTTAAACCTTCGAATCTTCTTGCTTCATCTTTCCATTACTCCTTTTTACTTTTTCCCAGTTTTTCAAAAGAAAGCAGTCCTCAGCCACTGCTGTGACAATTGCACGTACAATTCTCCAAAAGCATTTTAATCGAATCACTTTCATCTCGGAGAAAGTCAGTCCTATAAGTGTATAATTTGGAAAATTAAAATAGTTTGCACATACCCCACATCCTCCTAATAGGACCAAACTATCCTTTGGCCCTTTTTATCACAGTGGTAGAGTCATGGATGACTAATATTTAAATCCATCGATTTTTCTAAGCTAGATAATAGAGTTATAAGCATAATAACACAATTGTTCTTCACGTTCCTACCCTTCCGGCTACTTCTCAATTCTCCCGTTTCTTATTACTACTATTCACTGCGTTTTCTTTGTTTTGCATTGGACTTCTTACAACCTTTCTATTTAAATTGTCTCAAAAACCCTCAAATCCGATTCAGAAGCCATCCAATCCACATAATATATTATAAACTCTTGAGGCTTTGGAATATGTAAAGAGAAGACTGGAAAGAAGACACTAAAATAGAAAGAATTGAGATAAATATGATGGTGAAGATGCTATGGCTATAAATTTACATCCTCCTCTCCTCCTCTGCTATTTCGCCCTGAATATCATGTGAAGCTCAGCACGAAGAGCTAAAATAAAATTCTGCTCGCATTTCAAAACCTTACAGCTTAGGTAGTAAATTGAGCAAAGAATTTAAAACTCCCATGGCCCCCAAGTTTACCGTAATCTTTAAAAATATATAGACTAGAAGCAGAACTCTGAAAAGGAAAATTCTGGCGCCTTTCACCGTATTGTGAGCTAATAAGGAATAGGGTTCTGAATAAATTTGTTGCTCATATTACGGCAAGTATATTAAAGTTTCATGAGAAAACCTTTTAAGGCTAACTCGTGGGAAGGACAGAAGCGTGCTTGTTCTATTTTTACGCTATTATGAATTATTAGTGAAGAAATTATAAGTTTATCTAAGAGCAGACCCATACGGCATGGAAGATGTTGATTAGAAATTAAATTTTCATATGGAACTAAGAGTCATGACAGTTGCTGCACCCATTGGATACTCCGAACACCGGTACACCATGTATTTTACTATGAAACACATGGATATTCTTCTCCCACTGCTCCCAAGTTAGTCTCATAACAAATGATTAGAATCTCTATCAAGCCTGGTCTTGCTCTGGCTGACCTCAAGGTTGGACTTGGATTGGAAGCGTCAAAATTGTGTACACGTTCGTAGAATGATTTGAGATTCTATTAGAGCGGAGGTGAAAGGTGCAGTAGTTTGGGCTCCTTTTGTTCTGTCAATTTTCAAAGTTTCAGACCGCTGTTCATTTGTCTGTGATGATAGAATCAAAATAGAAAGTTGGAGATGGGAGGAGCAATGATAGAAAAGAGCGAGTAGTGATGGTATGATGATGGTGTAGCAGTGATAGTTGATTATGAGAATGAGAGGAGAAAGTTTAAGCTGCTAACGGTAAGGTATCTGAGGATGGGATGTATGAAAATGTCCTATTGTTGCTTTCACTAGTTCTTTTAAATGCTACCCAGTGAAAGTCCGCCTATTGATGTCGCGTTCCAAACAGTACGGGAGAGTAGGTGAACCACTTCAAAGAGTTTTCGTATGGGAGATAGCGTCGGAAAGTCTATCAATTGCTCAAAATATACTCGATATAAAAATGTACACAAACATGAGAGCCAAATGGACGGTGGAAAGCGGTTGTACATTGGAAAGAGGTCTATAGAGTGAGGAGTTCCTGGAGGTGATCCGGTTGCAAAATACTGGAATAATACAAGTAGTAAAGGCTGGATTAACGAGTCATCCTACATAATATCCTTAATGAAGGCCCATACTTCATACACAATCTCATCTCCTTCCTGTTTCATCTTTCCCAAAGTTGCGGGCGCAAACAAGAACATTGATTGACTACACTATCACACTGGAGGGACATGAAAGAGCAAGGATTTGGCGTGCGGTATGGTGGACAGGCATGAGGCATTAGCGTTACTCTAGACCGCTGTAGTTGTTTTCACCACTATTTCATTCCCCATAACGTGATATGAATACATGTAGGCAAATAGGGCTAAGTAACGAATAGATTGCTGAGTTAAAACAATGCAAAAGGATTTACTTTGGAGAAAGTGAATAAAAATTGCCGTTCGAATGGAAAAAAACTCTGTTTTCTCTTTTTAAACAGCGGAGGTTCTCGGCTTGTGGTTTTAGAGGACGCTTGGGAAGGAAGTGAGAAAATATTGTGGGCTGTTGGGACTACGGAAGGGATTTGGTTTGCCCTAAAATTTACCTCTGAAAATATTGTTGACATTCCTTCATCCCTCCAGCATCCAGCTACAGCAGATGGTTTGTGGGAGTTGAGAAAGTTGTATCCACAGTCTCTGGTTTGTGAATGGCAACACCGCTGGGAGCTTTCCCACGGTATTATGTTTGACTTCCTACATACTTTTATACGCTGTCCTTGATTTTTACTATCAGAGGGTATCTTTTGGTGTGAAGGACACGAGCATTATTTTCCACGGCACTCAAACAAAGCAAAGTAGGGTGTGGGGAGGAAGACCGCGAGCTGGATATCTGACTTTGTGCATCTTGCAAACCTCAGGATTCATACCCTCTGTATATGAAGGTGATACATGGGCAGGCTTACACCACGGTTGGTGGTGAAATTGTGTAGTAATTAATGATGAAAGTTGGAACGTACGTACGGGAGGGTATGAGGTAGGGAAGAGAAGAAATGCACCGAAAGGACGGAGATTCAATTGCGGGAAAAAGGTGGTTGTAGCCAGTAGTGAAAGTGGAGTAAAGTGAGATTTTCGCCACGTCAAAACCCTATTTACGCTATCGGTTTTAATGCTACAAGGGCCGGACAGAAAGGCTGGGGGTCAAATTTCAGTTGGCTTCTCTTACAGTTTTGCGTCTCGATGAAATGAAACGATGGAGAAAGCAAAGGGTAAGATATTAGTTAATATACACAAGGAGAAAGCAGACTATATAAGTTTTGGAGAAAGTTAAAGCTCATACGAGATAATACGTCTTAGCCGCGTAAAGAAAGAAAGAACGAAATGAGGTAATTTGTATAGAGTACATGCATACCATCATTTTGAAATCGTCGTGAAGGCGTATTTTCATAGAATGCGGTTGTTGAATATTGCGGAATAAGCCTTGCGTTGCTATGGTTTCACTCTATCCTCTCCACTATATTTACCGCAAGCTGTTCACATAGAATGCTATATATATATATATATATATATATTCTATGCATACATAGAATGTGTACGAATCAGATATGAATCATATAATATGATACTCGGGTGAAATCTCCCCGGGAAAGGTGACTGTTTAGAAGGCAGTCTGTGTAGACCAGCAGAGTATTTGTCATGAGAAAGCGGAAGTTGACATTTCTTTTATGGCATCCCTTTCTTGACACTTGTGTTGTGTGGCCAGCTAGGTCAATTACTCCAAACGCTGTTCTTGTCGGCGCTAAATGGAGCGCTGATAAGAAAAATTCCCGCATTGCACGACATTGTCAGGATTTTTTGTTTGACACCATTCTGTACAAGTATATATTCTCTCTTGCAGTTCATCTTCTAGCGAGAACCATCCAAGGAACTACAGGAAGCGAAGGAGTTTCTTTTGACTACGACCAGTCGTGGATATGTGCAATGTAAGTATTTTTGATGGTGCAGATACCATCGTTCTCTCTATGTGGTGTAATTGAAGTAGACAAATGGATGCTGAATCTTATTGATTCAGGGGGAGGAAATAAGCAATTTGAATCGGGGAATGTGAGAATGGATGGATGTATGGTATTGGACAAATGACTAAAAGCCATGTTTTTTTATTTCTCTAGATGCAACTTGCCCTCGCTTATGCGAAGACATGTGGCTATCGCCCGATTGAAACATCCAGCCAATTTCGGGAGGACAAGCCATGAAGTCCGTTTATTTATTCTAGTATTGTGTCCTAGTAAAGAGGTAAGTGAAGGTCATTTGGAGAATAATCTATTTTTTGGAGTATGCTACTAGAGTCTCCCTGCGTAAAAGAGAAAGTGGGAGTGAAAGGAGAGAAGGAATGATAGGAGGAGGCTACAAGATTGTCTATTGATATCATGAAGAAAGTCCGATTGCTCCCGCACATCTACAGCATTAGCTCCATGTAGGGTTGTTGGTAAAGGATGATTATTGTATTGTCGGCTTGAGAGAATAATATTTATGATTATGACTACTGTCCTCCACCTCCTCCTGACTCCTGAGGACTTGAGATAAGCAAGGAGGAACAAAGAACGTGAGGAATTGAATACACGTCCAGCGAATTCCACCCTTTTGTTAATCCTTCTATTCAACAAGTTTCTTACTTTCGCTCTAAAATATTCAGCGCGACTGCCTGGTAGGAGCTGAAATGTGTTGAAAGCTGAAGAGACAAGTATACTCTTGCATATATAGTAGCCTAGACCGGCTGGAAGGATGGTGTGGATGTGGAGGAGTGGCGTAGGCGGGAATCAAATCAAAGAGCAGAGAAAGGTCACCTATCTCTCCAGGATCCACTTACACCTTGTGCCCTTTGGCATAGAATCCACGTGGGCTTAAAAAGACAGTAGTGTGATGAAGAAACTCTGATGAAGAGGATAGAGGAAATAGGAGTGGAATACAATGAGGAAATGAATATACGAAACATGAGCTCTTCTTTGACAATATTTACTTTTACATTCGTCTCCACTTTTCACCACTCGATTCTACTTTCTCCGGTTTTGTCTTTGAAGCTGTTGCAGGAGAAATGCAGGGGGCAGATCCCCATGTTAGCCACGGGATATACAGTGAAAAACAAGCGAATACTCTGAAATATGTAATTGCGATTCATAGAAACAGTAGATCCCCGTTATTTTCCTTGCAGCGACAGAGAATAAGATAAATTAATCTTCCTGTTCTGTACGTGCTGATTTATTTAAAGATTTTATTTTCATGGATGTAATAGCAAGATAGATGCAAAAGCTGATTTAATTTCCCTCTTGCACCATCAGTATCAGTAGTATTAGTAATAATAACTCTTTTTTTGCAAGTAATACTGTATTACTTGGAAAAGAGTTATTGTGAATTGATCGAGGGGATGCGTAGGATGTGAATGGAATTATCTCCTTGAATTCATACTTATTTAGGAATCACATCCAGTTCCCGGTCGGCTGGCATGTGCGTTCATGCTTTGCGTCCTCTTAGTCTCAAATTACGAAAATGTTTTTTCCCTCTCAAAAACTCACACTCAACAGCGTAATTTACAAATGGAAGGAGAGTACATACTAAGGATTGGAAAGTATTTGAAAGCTCAAAGCACAATCAAAAAACTCATGATTTTAAACACTTTTCTCTGTAATTTCCTTCTAGAAAGGGACGAAGAATGCCCTGGAAACTGGTCGCACTTTTTCAACAATATTCTCCGATATGGAATTCCGGCAATGTCTGCTGGAAGCACATACAGAGGAGGAATTCAAAAGGCTCATCATTAAGCAGGCTCAAGATTTATCCCAACAGCAGAGTAATCCGGAGAACAGATTGATGGATAACCACGCGCCCGGTCCTGAATATGAATATGTAAGTTTGTATCTTAAGTTGTCTTTTATAGCATCTCCAAAATTGTCAAGCTCAATTCGGTTCTAGAAGTAGCTAATAATTGACTTTTTCCTAATGCTCACTATAAGGCCGTGAAATTATAATAAAAAAAGTTAGCTCAACGTGCTATTAAATTAACGAAGAAGGTTTCAAAATAAAAAATAATGATATTAAATTGTAAAGTTAAACACTAGTTTCTTCAGCAGGTACAGGCAGACGAAGGTGAAAATAGTATTAATTTCCAGTTCCATGTTTCTCGTTTAGTGAAGAGTTATGTCATATGTGATGAGTTATAGACAATGGCCGTCATAAACTATTCTCTTCACATTAATCACTAAAGTAACCAATGATTTCCGATTACAGAATAATTCACACTGTTTGAGAAAGAGGCAAACTAGAGTAACCGCTACCCGGAATAACAAAGATATTACTGAACAAGATATGTAGCATCGGCTGAGTGAAGTTTTACGTATCAGCTCGAAGGGAAATGCAAATGGAGAGAGAAATTATAGAGAAAGGGAAGGGGTTGGTTAGCTAAAAGAGGTTTGTTTTGTAGACGGGGATGAATGAAAATTGAATAATGGTTTCGCAGGCGAAAGAGAAGTGGTGCCGATTCGGAACTGGGATCAGAGAGGACTTACAGCGTCGGCTTCCTCACTACCTGTCAGACTATCGAGATGGGCTCGTGGGCTACAAGACAGTTCACAAAACGATCTCAACAACTCTCTTCCTCTACTTTGCCTGTATTCTTCCGGCCATTGCTTTCGGTGTACTCAACGACCACACCACCCGTGGACTTATCGGTAATTATTCCAACAACCGATTTCCTCTTCTTCCATGTTTCCCTGTCCCTCTCTAACTCTCACTCGTCGTATATCCCGGTTTATATGCCATTTTGTCCTAACGACTGCTATTAGCCGACGAGAACAATGCATGTATTGCTTTTGCGACTTTCTCCCATCATTCTACTGACTGAGTTTACTTGTTCCTAATAACCTTACAATTTAACCTTGCCCCATTTTCTCATCCTAACTTACTCTTCTGATCTGCAAGATACAATAAGCCATTCTCTTTTATGAATAGTGATGAAGGGTGCTTTGCTCTAGTAACATGGAGCTAATATATGCCTGTTGTTTTACAGATGTAAAGAAAGTAATCGTGGGACAAACTCTAGGAGAATTATTCTATGTAATATTGAGCGGTCAACCGCTAAATATATTACTTACCACCGCTCCGCTATGTCTGTTTGTTAAAAGTAAGTAAGATTTTCTTAAACTACTGTGTTATTTATGTACAACAACGTGTCAACATAATTCTGGTAGAGTTAACAAGCAACAATAAGCTGGATTGTAAAGTTGCTCATTTTTCAAACGAGGGAAACTGTAGTAATGTTCCAACGCATGTTTCATAAGTTCTTGATGTGCTCGTATTTCCCTCTGCTCCTACACGACGTCATTTTCCTGCATGTACGCTTCTCTTCTCTCCTCCACTGCGTCTCCTGCGTACTCCCTGATGAAACCGGGCATTTCTTTTACCGCCAAAATCTTCGCTCACAAGCGTCACAGCGTCAAGCGGCTTGCACCGCCGTTCGAAAGCGAGATCTAGGTCAAAGGTTGACGATGCAGCTACACGTACAAAAAGTCAGGTTTCCTAAACCTGTAGACATTTAATTCTATATCGTCCTCAACCTTTGACCTAGGACATAAAAGTTAGCTTGTACCAGATAAGACAATTTCGGCTTTGGAAGGGTGCAAGCCGCTTGACGCTGTGACGCTTGTGAGCGAAGATTTTGGCGGTAAAAGAAATGCCCGGTTTCATAAGAGAGTACGCAGCGTAGGAGAGAAGAGAAGCGTACATGCAGGAAAGTGACGTCGTGGTGGAGCGGAGGAAAGTACGAGCACATCAAGAACTTGTGAAACAGCGGTGGTAGGAAAGCAATAATGGTCTGAATTAAATTACTAAAATGAAGTGCATATGATAGGCCCGGAGATATTACGGACAAATGTAACTGAAAATACTTTTCACTTTTGTTCTCCAGTCGTCTATGCTTTAGCTGTAGAGTTTGACGTGGAATTTGAAGCACTCTATTGTTGCGTGGGACTATGGAGTAGCCTATTCACAGCCCTCTACGCTCTATTTGATGTTTCAAGACTCATGAGATGGTCAACTCGCTCAACGGAAGAGATTTTTGCCCTTTTTATTTCCATAGCTTTCTGCGTGGATGCTTTCCGAGATACTGTCAAAAGTAAGAACTAATGCAAAAAAAACTTTAAATGCTTATAAGCTTATTATGCTTTAAAGCTATATTTCTGTCCTTATGTAAGTGCATATTGGTCCACAAAAATGCACTCGTCCCTCAATCCTTTTCCTATCCTGCTTTCTCTACCACTTTCTCCTCTCATCAATCTTTTGCTGTGCCCTCCCAGCCTTGAAATCCCATACTCGTCATCCGCTTACCCTTGGTATTTTATGATCATCTACTTGGTACCCGTTCGATAGTTCCCTCTGTCCGTCCATACCGTCCCAAATTACGTTCGGGACGGGTCTACCGTTTTGCGACAATGTACACAGCAATTGGCAATGCTAACCGCATCCTCCAGACTTTTCATCAACAGCATAAGCATTTCAATAATCCTCGCTCCGCTCTCAAATATTTTCATTAGCAACGCTAGGATGCGAGAATAGATGGTTAAGCGGGTGGGATGATGGGAAGTGGATGTTGAGGAGACTAAAACGGAGATTTTTGCCATCCGCCTCTCCGAGCTGGGTGTCTACGTGATCGGAGTTGGTCTCCCGGGGAAAATTCAATATCCGCTATTTCTCCTTTATGGAATTTCTATCCCTTCTTATTGGCGTTAATGTGGTTAAAATAGGATTTACTCGGAGACTTCCCAAAATCCCGTCCACCTATTCCAACCCTTGAAACGCTTTCGTCATGCGTCCCGAGTGGCTTTACCCTTGCAGCTCTGCAAGAGTAATACCTCATGTCCTCCCAGCTTTCTCTTCTCACAAACCCTAATGATACTTGTCACGGAGCGTAATCTATGTGAGAGAAAGTAATTGCCCGTCTAAATCTTAACCACTCTACAACCCAATGGATAATGGATATTGCTCCCGCACGCGAGTGAGGCGGCATCCACACTCACTCCATTGAACGCAACAGAAATAAAGGGGTGATCACACATGTTCGAGTAGGAAACCAGGCAGGTGTCCTCTGATAAACCTTTCCGAGCTTTCTCACACTTTTCACTACCCTCTGACCGCAACTACCCTACTAACTGAGAGGAGGATGAATACCCGCTAATAGGCTGTATGCATTCAAAGCGTGTACTAATCTCATTGGTGATGAATTGCAGATTTTCAAGACAACTACAGTACGCCCGCATGCAAACCGGATATCGATAAAGGGGTCTCACTTCTAGTTCACAACATTAGTAACACTAGTGACGAATATTTGGGTAAGAAATATTTTGCATTCTTCCTAAAGTTACTTAAAGGCTGAAGCTATATTACATGATGCGAAGACAGACCTACCAGATCAAGTTGCTTATGACTATGCCTGCAAACTTTGTGGCCTACCGCAGAGTTTTTCCATTGTTTTATCGTCTATCGGGATTGTAGGGAAGATTCTGGAGGCTGCAGCTTTAAGTATACTAGTCTAACAGGACTGCATAGGTTGGATGTGAAAGAGAAAGCTTGCTTTCACCTTAAGAAGAGAAAGAGTAAAATTGCGGACAAGCTTGTTTATGTTTACAAGAAGGAGTGTGGACAAGTTTAGACAGCTTAGGAGCAACTAATGAGAGAGAAGGTGGGGAAAGTTGGAGCGGTGGAGGAGAGAAAAAGAGTTTAAAAATTAAGCAACATCTGTATGCTGAGGTTGATGGGTGGATTTAGTTGTGTAAACAGGAGGATGGAGAAAGGGGAAAGATTGAGCGGAGGTGATTGAGTGAAAGCTGTGGGAATTGGAGCTGGAGCACTCGGAATGGAATGAAAGACACATGGGAAATGAAATGTTTACTTTGATTTAATTTTACATATATTTGACTTTTCCCATTCGAATAGGAGGGTGGGTGAGGGAAAGTCTAAATGCTACCGTGCCTACAGCAATATCCGTGGTAAACAATACTGTTGAGGCTACAATCTGTCATCGGGATAGCAGTATATTGTTCCTTCTTCTTATGCTTGGAACCCTTTGGCTTGGCGTCTCACTCTACAACTTCAATAAGACGTAAGTGAAAGGACCAAGTACTACTTGCTTTCTCCAAAAGTTTTACCATCATCTTCATGCGCAGATTGAGAATGGAGGGGTGCATATCCTTGGGATTATACGTATCCCATTGATGGAAGGATGGCGCTTGGATTTTCAAATTGAGCGCTTATACGGCGTTTAATATATGCTGAGTATTTTCTAAAGCTTCTATGCTTTGGGTGGTTTGCTGTATTTCGTGCTTGGGCACACAGATTTACGATAATACTTAGGAGAGAACTTGTTCTTCTTTTCCAGTCCTTACCTTCAAGCGAGCAAGAGAGAGGCTTTAGCGGACTACTCACTTCCAGTTGCTGTGTTGGTGCTCAGTTTTATTGGATCTTTTGTATTCCAGGATGTTCGATGTAAGTATTCTTCATACATGTCACTTCCACTCATCTTCCTTCCATCCGCTTCCAATAATACTCAACATGTGTAACCTCATTAATTTCCGTTATCGACGAAAAACTATATACCACATCAATTTTTTTCCCCTTGCTTTCTCCCTCTTACGAATCTCCTCCAATCTTCATCTTGCACGTCTATTACACCCCATTAAACTCCAAGCTCATAAAATCTCCTGGCCAACATTTCAGGCTCCTTGAGACGTAATTAGTTTCTCAAAAATCCTTTTACATTAAATTCAGAAATTGCTATAACCCTTATGAAATTTCTACTAAAGTTGATTTTAAATTATACATCCTGTATCTGAAAACGAATACGGTTAGACTAATATGAAAATTGTTATTTAAAACGGAAATCCAGACTTGAGGTTCCATGCTTTGGAGCTTATGAGTGTATGTTAATTCATTTTAAATATTTTCTAGTGGAAAGGTTTCGATATGACACTCACAACGAGGTATTCAATTTGGCACCAATGCATAAAATATCTTGGACAGCAATTTTTGCATCCGTCGGCCTCGGGTTTTCTCTATCCCTCCTAATTTTTATGGATCAGAATATTACAAGTGCCATGGTGAACAACCCTTGTAATAAGTAAGTCATTTTACTATTTGTTATTAATTATTTAAATTTGGTGCCGTAAAATTTTCAGTTTATAAATGCCCGAAGTAACCGGGAATTTAATAGAGTAGGTGGCATTACTAATAGACAGTACTGTGGAATTCGAAGGAAAGAGAGTGTAGTTGAATGATAAATATTTTGCAGTATGCATGCGATAAGCTGTATAAGTGAAAGCTGCAATAGCTTGACTGACGTAAGAAAGAGTGGATTTTTAAAGGAAAGGAGGGAGAAAGTTGAGAATCATGGTTGGGAAGAGGAAGTCGAAAGTGGAGAGTAGATGCGTGGGTGTTGAGCCTTGTACAGTGTAAGGTAATCTGAAGAGGAGGGCAGACCCTGACGAGGGCTGAGATAAGTTAGAGGTATGATTCAAGGTGGGAGATGTTGACGCGGAAGTTGAGGAAGACGAACATGAGCTTTTTATGGGTACATGAGAGGGATGAGGGAGGACGGGAGGAGATGAGAATATTGGAGGGTTATGAAAGTGAGTGAGGGGAGAGGTTTGAGAAAAGAATATAGATTCAATGTGCATATATTCTGGTTGGCGTAATTTTAGTGGAATAGTGATAAAAGTAGAGAGTAAGGCAAAACTGAGTGAGCTATAGCTAGCTAGTAGTGAAGCGGAGAGAGGGTTAGAAATATAAGGTAAAGACGACGAGTGGATGAAACTATCTTGGACTGGGAAGGTAGAGGAATGTAATCAGCTGAATGTGTATAGATTTTGATCCAACGTTTCTTCTCCTATCTCATTCACTTACTTTCCCCCACTAGTCTACTTTTAGCACGGTCTGTTCCACTTTCGATTCCTCGGCTTCATCTTCCTTGCACTCCTGCCAATACCATGCTCAAATTCCAGAGCTTTCTCCAGGGTGAAGACAGAATCATTCCTGCGCTCCCTCCAAACTCTGTTCCATCCAGGGTCGAATCAGTTTTGTGCACAGTAGAGACCGAAATCCAAAGTGAGGGAAGCTAGGGCAAGGGAAAGTCGGATGAAGGCCAGAGACGAGGAAGGATTGGGACGAGGGAGTCGGAGCGCTGAAGCTAGGAGAAAGTAGATGGGCGAGAGAGGAATGAGATGGAAAGAGGAGGGAGAAGAGAGAATAAAGCTCCTGAAGAAATTTTCCACTGGAACGTAATCGAAGTGAAGAGAATAGAGAAATCCTTTGAGTTGATAGTGGTGGGTGAAAGCATGGGAGGGATGGAGGTGCATGTTACGTACATATAGCCGTAATGTCTACACTCTCCAATGAGAGAGAAGCAGCTGGGGTCGCGAAATCTCTGAGCATATGAGACACTACAGATCAGAGTGAAAGGAAGAACACTAGAGAAGGAAAAGGGGTTTACAGGAACAGTAAAAAAATTGCAATAGAAAATATCAAGTTGAGAGGATTATTTACGAGGTTAGAAGAGTCAAAATAATTATAGAGCGAAACAGGAAATACGGAATTTAAAAGGATCATGAACCGTTCTGGGGAAGATTCAGGAGGAGCTTCAATACTTCCTTCTATGCGATGAAAAAAACCTACTTTCGAATACAATATACACATAATAAATGCACTACCTCACTAGCTACTGCCAAGCGCCATGTTTCGTGCTTGCGTTACCACCTTTAAGGTGAAGGAAATGAGCGTTTCAAATCTCTTATTAAGTACAAGGAAGGTACAAAGAGAGAGAGAGATGGAGGGAGGGAGAAAGATGGAGAAAGCAGAATTAGGCTATGCCAAAGGCTGACACAAATAGAAATGTCTTAATACGGAACCAAGGGTGCTGTTGCTGAAGGGATTTTAAATTAAAAGCATAAATTCTCTATGCAATAGATTGAAAAAAGGACCTGCCTACCACTGGGATCTCTTTATCGTTGCAATAATCAATGGGTTCCTATCAATCTTCACCATGCCCTGGATGCATGCTACCTTGCCTCATTCTCCTCTTCACATGAGGAGTTTAGCAGACGTGGAAGAAAGGGTTGATCAAGGCCATGTCTACGAAATGTAAGTCCGTCACTCTAATCTCTATCATCCTGCCTTGTACTAATATACTAATATTACGAAAGATATTTCGTAGCCGCTGCAATCAGGAGCTGAGAGCTTTTACCAGTGGTGATAGCTATACGGCCAGGCTGTCACAGTTAAAGGCTTTAACAGCAAGAGAATCGTTAGCGGTGGTCCGAGAATGTGAGTTTGTACAATGTTTAATATTCTTTTTTACAGAATCGTGAGAGTTCGAGAGACGCGTTTGACGGGGATATTTTCGCATGTACTAATCGGTCTTTCGATATTTCTCCTACCGTATCCTCTGGGGCACATCCCGATTGCTGTTCTTGATGGTTTATTTCTTTATATGGCTGTCACTGCGCTGAATGGCAATCAGATGTTTGAGAGAATAACGCTTCTCTTCATGGAGCAGGTAAGATCGTTATGATGATGGTGAGAGTGAAAATTATTAAAACAACTAATCAAATAGCAACCGCTTGCTTTCTCTCGCCTGGTCTGGTACTTTGGATGGACAAAGCTCCAAGGAGAAAGCGATTCTCGAGATCCATGAGGTCTTTACGGGGCGAAGAGAAAGCTTTGTATCTGAAATAGAAATAGATTCAGCGGATCCCTCCTTCGTCTCGTGCCTTAGGGCCTTAGTTCACTTCCCTCTGCTCTCCGGGTTTACACGCACGTACATTTAAGGAGGAGAATAAGGATCTCTGTGATCCAAAGATAAGGGACAGACGATGGATGGATATAGAATCTCGCGAATAGGAAGATGATGTTATTTTTCTTCGTTTCTGTCACAATCTCTTGGCTGATAATCTGGAAAAAGTGTGGAGGGAGGGTTGGGAAAGGGATCAGATTTCCGTTGGCTTGGGTAAAGAGTGCTTATGCTACGCTACTTATTGTTTCCATTATGTTCACCTCATCACTTTCTATAGGAAGGGCGGAAATCAATCCATCCGAACTCCTATCTTCCAATTTGCCTCAGTTCTCCCTCTTTTCTCTTTCTCTCTTCCATTCCGTGTCTCCTTCCTGAGTAGACCCTCCTCTAGCTTGCTTCCTTGAATATGTCATTCTTTCCATGGGCTCGTTCACACTCTTGCTTTCCTCCTCACCCCTCGGAGAAAGTTTAGAGAAGGGAAATGGTTTTTGCACAGTCCTAAAGAACTGCTCCGACCCATGGTTCTGCAGCCACCAGATCACGCACACCTATACGCATCACCATCCATTCACTTCCCACCTTGGGCCCATTTCCCATTCCTTCCCATCTGCTTTCTCTCTCACTTTCTCCACCAGACATTTCTTAGCTGTTTAGGATATGAGCTGATCTAGTGATACATTACTCGTTGTTTGTGATAAGGATGTGAGAGGACGGGAGATGCCGCTTTGTATGTAATGCCTTGGGAATACATCTACATCCGTCTTCTTTCACTCTTCCGTCCACTCGGGCATAGCCAAACGTGATTTCCATGTAACAACGTGTGTTTTCCCCCATGTAATCTGAGGAAAGGGGGAGAGTGAAAGTTGGAGAGAGATGCGTGCCTGGACAAAATTCCGTCTCCTCTTCAAACATCCCACACTGAATAGCTTCACCCTTTAACGGTCAACCCATTCAGTAGCTCCAACCCTCAACTTTTTCCTTTCCACTGCTTTTTCTTTTCTCCAACTCCATAGCTTTTATATACTCCTATCCCAGAAATATGATTGCTAGCCTCTGTCTTCTCACGGCTAGCTTTCTTTTAAAAATGTTGGTTATAAGGTTCAAAGAAAAATCTAAAAAAAATAAAGAAAGGGTCAACAGCGAGAGAAAGCAGGCTACAGGAAATACTTATCCGAAGAATTTTTTTAACGGAAATCTTACTTTCTCTCGATAGTTCTTCTCTGCTGTGCGAAATTGATGGTGAATTTTTCTGTATTGCTGTAATTTTATATGTTTCTTTTTAGGCGGCGTATCCTCCCAATCATTATATCCGTAGGGTGCCTCAGAGGAAGATACATCAGTTCACAGGATGCCAAGTTCTTCAGCTGAGCGTAATGTGCGTAATAGGATTTGTGCCTTGGGCCTACGTCAAGATGATATTCCCCGTTACACTACTCCTACTCCTTCCAATTCGGTAAGTCATATTTAGAGACCAGCAATATAAATGTGATTCTAAAACTTACTCATGTTTCTCTGGGTTACATTAGTACATAGTTCTCCAATTACCCTTACCACACTCAATCATTCCACCCAATTTCGACACGTCGGGTCGGGATTCCAAAGAGCCTAGATTGTGTATCATGTTCCCAAACTTGTTGTTAGTAATTGTATCTCAAGATGAGTCTCAATACAATCGTAGATGAAATCTAATACGTGTATTCAACTTTTGAAGATGGGATACAGGCATCATTTTGTGGAATTCCTTACTTTTCTGAGACAAGAAAAGAATGACAGAGTCGAAAAAAAATAGCGCAACTTTTAATGGAGCTATTTGTTGCAATCACAATTGTTAAAATAGATGGATAATACAATGCAAACAAAACAACACTTAGTTAAAAAATTACACAATTTCAAGTAAAATTCGGTACTGCATGCAGGTGACTTTCGGCGCATTTATTTCCGGTTATTTCCTCGACGGTATGATACCATTAGTTCACGTAGCAGACAGGCCCACCAATTGCATGATATTCTATTACGATTACGAAGTATGCTGGTAGGAACTACGTAAAGGGAAATGTGTAATACGTGATTACGGAATAGTAAACACTTTTTACCGTTTCACCATTTCTAAGTATAAGAAAACGATTGCTTATCGTATTAATGACCTGTATCATGCCTGTATTAGCAAGATTTCCTAAAGATAATTGGTCCATTTTATATTTACAGTCACAAAGTCGTTCCACTCATAATTGAGCAAAAATTCCTGGACGCTCTGGATGGAGAGCATCAGTAAGATGGTGGAGCAGTATCGGAAGTATGGATGAAAGGAGGAGTGAGTTGAATGGATGAATGTGAACCGGTGTTTATACTTCTTGTAACGTCGTAGTTCGTGTATTCGGGTTTGTCTGCCTTACTCAGATGGGCACGTCCGTCTCAGACGATTACAGAGAAATGTGGATGGAGCAAATAGTGTGTGGAGAAAGAAAGTAGAAGTGATAGTGATTGAAAGGTCCGTGAAGAGTGAGGAGGAGAAGGGAAAGGACGGAGAGGAAATGATTGAATTGGAAATGACCATCGGACGAAATGGGATGAGTATATACTTGGTTGTAAGAGTCAATAAAGGAAGAAAATTGTCTTCGGCTCGTTGAAATGATAAGACGAAGAGAAGGGGAGTGTGAAAGACGGGGGCGACGACGGGGAAAAGACAGAAGGATAAGAAGAGCCAAGGATTCTAAAAACGATTTTCGGATTCTTCTTTCTGATACGTTCTTCCGAAAGAATTCAAGGAAGGAAGACAAAGACGGCGTGGACATTGTAAAAGCAATAATTTCACTCTAACACAAAATTATATGAGTGTAAACGACGGCCTTTTTCTCCATCTCCTGCTACAGCCAGCTGCTAACCAGTTGGTAGACTTTTCTAGCAAAAGATGCGCATTCATCTAAGATTACTCCTACACATGCTTCTATGCCATCTAACTTACGAATCACCTACTCCTCTATCCGCCAAGGAATTACAAGATTTATTATTCAATCCCACAATTCTAACATAGAGAATTCCCTGTGCTAAACTTGTAAATCGTTCAGCCAAACGTACCTGCCGGGAAACCCCAATGAAAGGGCTGAATCTGATGGTGGAAAGTGTAGGTAAGAGTAAAATAAGAAAAATGTAGATCCAGCTTTCTTAGTCTCAAGTGATACTCTCTCTACAGCCATATTTTACGTAATTAGCTCCAGTGTACTTAAATCCTTCGACGCTTCTTTCCCCGTCAAGCTATTCTTCAGCAAAAGTCTGCATCACACTGAACTCAAACAGCGCTCGCTCCTATATATTCTACTTCTTAGAAATCGAACAGCAAAGCAAAGCACAAGCTCGACAATGGAAAAAGTCACCCAGTAACCTAAGGGAAGTTCTCCAATTCGACTAGAAATACAGCGCCCCACAAAGCATGGATCTGTCTAGAAATGGAGAAAGTACAACCGATACTGGGAAAGCAAACTTCCTTTCACCTACCACCAACTTTCACCGCCTTTCATCCTTCTACAGTTTTCCAGCTTCTCCCATGCTATATAGTCGGCTCGTGATACTGAACCCGTGAAATATTTACGTGACAAGTGCGTTCTTCTTGTGGACTAACTCCTTCGCTTTCCACTAGTACTTCCATGAGTACCTTTCCCTCCTCTTTAGTATCGTAATTAACTGCCCACCATTCCCATTTTACGGCCTCTCTTACCGAAATCATCACCCCGAAGGTATGTAACTTATACCATTCTCCTCCTTTCTACTTTAAAAGTTATACCACGTTATACAACCTCACGTTACTCTTAATCAGCTCTACTTTCACACCCGCATGCATCCCTATTTCTTACCCAAAGTTTCTTCAAATACGATTACTCCGTATACTACAGCAGGAGTTGCTGAATATCGTAAACTTTGTTAACTTCAACCCTCCCTTACTTTTCTCCAATACGCTTATTGCCTCTTCCTAGAGTTGTTGTTATTTAAAGCTACTACAACAGTATGGAAAAGTTAGTTGCGGTAGTATAGTTCTTGTTCTGAAAATATTTTGCCACGTGAAAATTACTAGAACAAAACGCATTTAAAAAGTAATTCGAATTATGAACTGAATTTAAGTTTCTCTTCTTCTTGCAGAAAATACTATCTTTGGAAGTCGCGGATGAGGTGTGGAAGAAATGCCATGATTAAAGAGGAATACTATCAGCGAGCATGTCTCCCATCTGCCGCCTTATCTTAAGGTGAATAATATTTTCCGTAATTCAGAGTATTCCATACTTGAGCTTAACTCAGAGTCATTGGAAATCAAGCACTGTATGCTGAACCCGTTCTAGTTTAAAGCTCTCATTGTAGCAAATTGAATTGGAAGGAAAGCTGGATTCTGTATAGCTTAGCGCGTAACTTATAAAATGATACCTGTTTCAAACTTATAATTATAACAAAATTCAAATATTGTTTTCTCCAGTATTTTAAGTATAATATAAGAAAGAGTATTACAACGGAACACAATTGAGCAAAGGTTCACCATGCGAAATAATCTGGAACGGGGTAGTGTTAATCTTCTATGGAGAAAGCTCTAGGCTATATACAAATGTCATTGAAGGATTTTTTCGATTGGAAGAGGGGGCGGATAAAAATGTAAGCATAATTTCTGCACACATTGAGGTACACGCAAAAGGTAACGCATAATCTATTTCGCGATCTGACGCTGTCAGTAAACAGATGGAATTATTTGCAAGGAAGACAAGGACACGACGGTGAGTAAATTCGCAATAAAACTAAGACGTAGAAGCCAGTATAGCCCTCAAGTATTTACTGAAAAACAGTAACAGGTGGTCCGGGGCGAGAATTGGCTGACACGTGGAAGAAAAACTTGTAATTAAATTAGTATTAATGAAGCCAAAGGAATGCCAGAAACACTTTATATATGCTCACCTGTTCCCCAAAAGACCCTTAGCCTGTATTAAGCAGCAATTAGCTCCAGAGAGTAACCTGTGATCTAGCTCCATTCCTAGTTAATCAAATGTATTACATTAATTGAAGAGGTGGAATCAATCAATCTATACGCATACAAACTCTTCACCCCCCGCCCCAAAGACCCCTTCCTTCCTTCACTACACTTTCTTTCCCGTTTTCCTCTATCTATATAAGCTTTCTAAAGAAAGTTCTCTAAGGTAGAAAGGATTGAGTTTAGGAGTACATCAGCTCCATACACTCGGAGGATTTTAAAGTGGTGGCAAGTTCTTGACTCTCTAAAATTGAAAACACGGTAGAAAAAGTCTGAAAGATTCTGAGAATCTAACAAGTAACATCTACGCTAAAAATTCCACGTCGGTCTAAATCTATAATCTCGAATTCATCGATACATAGTACAGTCATAATCTATGTCAATTCATGCACATCAACACTATTCAGTATTTATTAATGAAGGTACAGTTTAGGACGTAGGATGAAGTTGCGGGAAGTATCGGGGAATGTGTGTGAGTAACATTAAGTAGAGATGTATTTAAGTGCGCAAATATATTGCCATTTTGAATCCAACTTTATCTTTTTCGCAAACCACCTTCTTGCCTCAAAGTCAGAAGCCACTGGCAAAAGTTCGGAGATGAATCGCAGATTTTAGCCCAATTTATAAACGTCCTTTTAGCGTGATGATTGGATGATGGGTGAAAACTTACTTTCTCTTTTTCGTATGGTTTGGTTACAGGATGTAAGATGCCAGGGAAAAGGAGCGGAAGTGTTGTTTTGGAGGCAGAATAATTTTGAAGAGTTTCTTGCGTGTTAATTAAATAAAATACGTCCGCCACCACTTGTCAATTAAGAAACTAATTAACTCTTCATGTACACAATGTTCAAGCTTTTGGATTTAATTTTCAGACGGGAAAAAGCATACTCCATGTACTTGAGAACACAGTGGTTTAGAGAAAAATTTCTGGAATTATTCATTACTCAAGTAAACGATGCAAAAGGTTGTGAAGCCGAATTTATTTCAAAGTTTATATGGAAAGCGGGAGCACATTAATTTTTAGTCCTCAAAATAACTTTCTCTTCCTCCCTGTCCCGCCAATTCCACATGTATCACACAAATGGTGAGTTTTTCTTGAGCCAATTCACAACTTTTTATTCTTTCTTTTGAGCATAAGAAAAATGTTAGAGGCTTTGGATTTCGCAAACTTTTCGTGAAATAATGTATACAATATTTGAAATCGTGATAGGAAATACGGTGAAACTGTAGTATCCGGAAATTGTGACAAAAACTAACTGTATTGAGGAGAGATGGAGTGGAGGAAGGGAATCGGAAGGATATAGAAATGAGGGTTTGTGCATTGAAAGAATTGGGCTAACGGTTTCTGGTAAGCAGACTCCGGGAAAAGGCTGTCATGGTATTTTAAACAACAATGAAACTGTATAAAGCTTGTCATCGCATTAGCTCAGCTTTGTTCCCCTACTACGTGTTCCTCGCTTCTCTTCTCCACCAGATGACAATTTGGTTTGGGATGAGACGCGGAGATTGAGTGGAAATTAGGGCGGCTTATGGTTCTCGGCGGAACATGTTGACAGCACACGCACGTACTTAATGTGTCATTCATGAAACATGTTTTCCTCGGGCTCAACGTCTATTCCCGAGGGTCCCTATTATTATTTAAATCAATAAAGAGACGTACTCCAGTATATAGCTTCCTCGGTGGACGGTTAGGGATAAAGGGAGAGAAAGCGGTGGAGCTGGGAGATGGTGAGGAGGATTTGCCCCTTGTGATAATTGTTACGTTGGTACTTAATAGAATTGGGTAGAGGAAAATCCAAATAAAATCAGCCGACTCATATCCTCCACAAGAAAGGATTCCCAGAATTTTAGCATTACAATGTCCTCTTATTTTTGAGAAATACAGTTATCTCTCTCAGCGCTGTATTACACCGTGTAATACAGGGCTGCAATTTACACGCCAACATGTCCTAGTTCCCTTGTGAAATACAAAAAATACAGTCTCAATGATCATCCCTAGTCTCTGCACTCCAACTATATCCTATATCCAGACGTACTGTTACTGTCTGCTCACTGTAAGGTTGATCTCTGAACTTTTGCCTAAAACGATGTTGGTGGCTCTGTTTGTTTTCTCATGTTCTTTCCCCGTTTGGAATACGCCGTGAAATTGATTTTTACAGTTCAAATCAAGACTTGAGGGAAGTAGCATGAAAAACACATAGAAATGTAGATAAAGGTAGAAAAATAAGAATCGGTGAAAGCGGATGATGAAAGCATATATAGTGCTTGAGTGAGTGAGCGTGAACGGGAGCATTTTAAATGAGATTACCGAACGCACAACGTTTCCTTGAGATTTATGTATACTGGAGCGGGGCGGGTGGGTTGAGCGAATGGAAGGCTTAATTATAGTATACTCATTGCTATTCTAAGAAATTCAGAACTTGAGAAGGAGCTAAGGGGATAGGTTGGCTCAATTTTAATAAAAGAGAAAGTATATAGGGACGGAAGTGGATAGAAAATTAGGTTCCGGTGTGTGAGCTGTTGCTTAAGATACAGAGGAGGAATGAGAGAGTGTTTTGTAAAAAAGGTAGTCTTGACGGGTTAACCCTTCTAGAATTACAAAAAGCAAGAAAAGCTGCTGTTATATTCATTTTCTTATAGCCAGCTCATAAAAAGCAAGCTTAAACTGAGGATAGAAGATGCGCCACGGAATAAGGGAAAAGCTTCTTGGACACATTATACTAGGGCTTTGAATACTTGTATACTTGTGGAGAAAACGGAGGGAAACGGTGAGTGTTGTAACCCTGCCATAACTCCAGTGTACCCCAATTACTTCACGCTGTGATCAGAACTTTATTTGCATGAACAAGATTGCCATCATAATAGAGGGAATGAAATGATGAGACGCTGCATACATACATACGTAGCCATAGGTATTATTTACACAAAACAAGCTCGTTACTAAAAGCTACACATGTACCAACAAATGCCCTCAATGGAAACAAATGAAGAGAGACGTTTGTGACAACACGTAAATCGCTATCGCTCTTGTCCCTTCAGTGTTCAGCCAACTGACCTGGTTTAAATATTTGGATGAGCCTACCTTACACATTTCCCACAATACAAACGATACACAACACACACTGCAGTATTCAAACAGAGCCGAAATTTGCGGCATGGGGTAGAAACTTGAAGGCTTGATATAACAGAATTGGAAAGAAGATTCAAACTAGGTTGAGGAGGTAATATAGTATGACTAATTGAGGGTGTGAGGGTGCAGTAACGTGTCCAATAGTCTCTAACTGTAATCACCATGAAGAGGTTAGTTGCAAAATATACAGCATTGTTACCAAGGAAGGAATGCTCCAAATGAAAGGTTGTTCAAAAATTTCAAATGCGCTCTAATAAAAAATCCGAGCTGAACACAGCATGACTATGGACTGGGAGGAGGTGTATGAGGAAAGAATTACAATTAAATACCACTAACACAATATGCAACAACAGCACAGACGATTATCACATGGTCGATCCAAGGCCATTTAGAAGAATAAAATTTGAGGCATTTTTTCCCGCTCCAATCTGATGCATGATCTCTAGAATTTCTTTTTGGCTCTGACAAACCATTTTCTAATGAAACTTGAAAATTTCCTGATAAATTCGGATGGAGTATTATGCAGTGAAATGTGAAATAATAATGATAGCTGACATGGCATGAGGAAAGAGAAACGAAAATGGCTGTGAATACTTTCAGTGAGCGGTATATATTCTAGAGCCCTATCAAGATTGATAAGATATTATGGATATTAGAACAAGATCAAATTTGGGAATGTGTTCCTTCTCTTATGCAACTCCCTCTCATTATCACATTTGTTAATCATGAGTTCACTATTCAGTCAGAGCCAGAACCATGGAGTCGTAAGAGTTGAAGGAGATTTGCCGAGTATATCACAGACACGGATATAAGACTTTGATTATACAACTGAAAACATTGCCACAAGATGTGAAAAATCCAATATAGTCTCGCTATTATCCAACTCCTGCCCTGTCCTCATTCCTCATCCATTATCCTCTCCTCAATGAGTACACCTGTTAGTACCTTTTCAAGGTAATTGATAAGACCTTATCTTTCCTTCCCGTTGTCCTAGTGACAAGGAATGAGCATTTCATAAAGGATTTCTGAGTATCTCTTTGGATACTATGTCGTTTCTGAATTATTAATTACTATTGTCTCTTCTACTGACTTCTGCTGCAAGACTCCTCCGGAATCCGAACATTTTCCCACGTGTTTGAGAATATCTCTTTTGTTTCCTTACCAAGTTGTGAGAAGGAAACAACAAGTTACAACTCCCATGAACTTCATAATAGTCAAATTTATAACTTGCTCTCTTTCTAAAAATCCAGTACCTAATGAAAATACTCATGCAAAGTAGTCGATAGGAGAGTTATAAAATTGGAGGGAATTCAAAAAATTGCAGCCTAGTTAAAACTCACTTAACCAGGGTGAACACTATACAACGTAAATCGGAGCTACTATATATATAATAATCTAATTCAAAGAAATATATTCTATCTGTTACCAAATTGAACCTATTCTTCCTCTTTCCTCCATTAATTTAAAACTAAATAGTACTTTTAATTAAAAGCAGATGAATTTTAAATAATATTACACCAGGTAGGATATCCAGCTGGCTCCTGGATTGAATCTGAGGATTGAGATTATATACATGTATATATTAGTTGAGAAATAGCGGGAGAAAGGATATAGCGGACAAGTGAAAGTTGTAAATATACTTGCTACATACCTTTCTATCCCTGCATCGTACTAAACCCAGTGGTGATTCATCATAACCTATCCTCATCTAATGAAATTAATAGCAGGAGTACCTTGATGGACTTGAAACGAATTTACTTATAGTACTATATATTACGACCTGGAAAAGGATTAAGGAACCGTTTTAGAAAAGTCATTTTTAATTTACGGAGAAAGTTTGGGGGAAAGAGGACTGTTATCGAACGTCGCGGACGTTAGCGATAAATAATTTATGAATCCTTGGGACAAGGAAAGACTATATAAGAGGAGAGATTCTCTGGATATTATGCAAACTGAATCGGACATTGAGGAGCTGAAAACATTTCCATTGGGATTTATATGATCCATATTATGAAAACTTTTGGTGATTTTTAAAATCCATTTATGAAAGCCAAGGCAGTGTACTTGAAGTCATAGGTGATGATGATGATGTAACTGCAAACTCTAGATTCCTGCTCATGTGAACAAATATGAGAAAAGGTGGTTGATGGAAACGTCCCCGCTTTGCAAGAAGGCGACAAGGTTACCTGGGGAAAGGTGCGTATAATATTAGAGTTATATATTGCGTGTGGGATATATATTTCTCAGTTTAGAAGTAGGATCAACTTTTTCTTGGATTATGGCGAGAAACTTTCAGGGTTCTTCTTGTATTAAAATGATTGTAGGTCTGTATGCGCAGATATGGGTTGAATGTTATGTTGTAAGCGTATCCGCCTCCCTCGTAATTTTACATCTAGGCTAAGGGACTTTGAGGTGCTCAATAGTGTGTACAGTTTGTAGAAGAGTCAAATATATTGATATATTATAATGTTATCCTAATCAATAAGGGTCGAACTGGAATGGAGCATGGAGTGCGTGGCTAATTAATAGGGACGGATTAAGTGAAACTTTACTTGGTCCAACTCCCGCATTCGTATTATTGATCGTACACTCTACCAGCTATGAGCTACTGAATTTAATGACAGTTATAAGCTAACATATAGGATATTTGAGGATGAAATGTGATTATCGGAAGTATTGTAGTTAAATCGGTAGGAGCGAGGACGAGTGGTCAATTAATTAAGGTAATAATGCAGGTCATAAAATGCTCGAGGATTCACAGATTTTTTAGAAGGTAAGAGGGAGAGAGAGAGAGAAAACGGCAGGGGAAGAGATGAGGATAACTTTATTAAAAAACTACTATGCTCTATATAAGATTAAGTAAAAATTGACTACGGTGGAGGATATATAGGAGCCCCACATGATCATCTCTTTGCTCCCAAACCGTAACCAATGCAGACAATATAATTACAGGTGGGAGACTTATTCCTGGAGTTGAATTATCCAGCACGAGATTATTCACCTTAATGACAAATGAATAGGATTTAAATGTGATTCCTGGTTTCCTTTATTCCCTCAATTAGAAACTGCATTACACACAGCAATGGCTACTATAATAGCACACACAGAGCCTATCCTCTTTTAATTCAACAAGCGTAATTTGATTAATTTCATTATACCTGGGTTATGGATTGGAACAGTTCTACAAGCTCCTCCACAGAGTACGAAACACAAGTGTGGTCACCCGCTTTGGAATAGAAATACTTTGGGAGATACTTGGCTAGGGAAAAAAGGCCGAAATTTTGGGATTAAATTTTTAAATAGGATATTCAAAGAACAGCTGATACTGAAGGAAAACTAATTGGAACAAGAGTTTAAAATATTAAAAAGAACATATAGAATGATCCGCAGGGCCTCCTCAACTTATTCCGTAATTATTATAGCAAGAGAGATATAAACAAAACCGTCCAAAAGATTTAGTCCTCCATACCGATAAGAAATGAATGTACACTGTGAACACTGATGATGAATACATTAGCAGAGATAACTATAGCTTAACTCCAGATAGTATCTAAATTCCGAACGTGTTATTTCAGTTAGGTAAAGAATGAATCATTTAAATTTCCAGAGTCATCCATTCTCTATGGAGGATCTACGGGATTTCTATATATTATCTAAAAACCCTAGTCCCACCCCTCAATAATCTCTAGTTAATGAAATATGAAATCCATTAAGTTAGTAGCTGTGAGAGCCGAGTGAGTAGGTGGCAGGCCCACGATTGTAGCTTCCGTAATCTTGTCGAATAGTTCAAGGAGGCCGTCTTGGAGGATTTATGGTAGAAAAATGAGCTAGGAAATAATACGTTTAAAATAAACAGGTAAACAAATAAGCTTTTCTGAGCCAGGAAACCTGTTAGCCATTATTATGCAAACTTGAGGCCTACTTCTGTTTTGATTTATTAGGGGCAGCGGGAGCGAGCTACTAGTATTTAGGTGGTGTTGACTACTAGCGAATCCTTGGAGCAGCCCTCCTATAGATAATTATTCATCTCTCATTCTTCTACATGCGTAAGGCATCTTGAATCTTGAGTCCGTAATTGGAGGATCAGCTTTAGAATTTATTCATAGAGAAAGGTGGGTGACAGGTGAAAGGTAGAGGGAAAATATTAAGTGAGTTATATATGTAAGTATTCATTCGCAATAAATCTATACGTAGAGCTTACTAGAACGAATAGAAGATTGACTTAATCTATAACTCTGGTATATTATTGTGAAGGAAAAGGAAGAAAAAGTATCCGTCTTCTCTCCCTCTGCCATCCGTGTCGCTCTCCTCTCCCTTATAGTCTATAAGTTATACATTATCCCATGCAGAGGGAAATCGAATTAATCCATTGTGTACAAGCGTGAACACTGCGTATTCAAGGTCGATAATTCATAAATAGTAATCGAGATGATTTGGTAACCGACTAGCTAAGGTTGGTTAAAGAATTAACTGTAGGCTGGATGTAAGGAGGCAAGGTATTTAAGGCGGTAAATATTAAATAGTATTTAAAATAAGGCGGCGGCAAGCAGAAGTAAAAATGTTATTAACCCGGAATATGATTATGGAAACATTTTCTAAACTATTTCGTAATTTAATCGAGGATGATTCTTGAAAATAAAGAGTCCACTCCGCAGATTTATAGTACTTTGCAAAAATGTTAGCTATCCTTTAAATTAACTCATAATAAAATAAGTGATAATTTAATGCAAAATTCAGCTGCATGCACTTGAATGAATAACTTGTGGTCATAGCTGAGAGGATTTTATATTTAAACTATCCCCTTACATTATTATACTTTTAGGGAAACCAATGTGTAACATCTACCTGAAATGTGTTGAAAACTATATTATTGTGATGAGAAGAAGAATATTGTGAGAAATAATGAATGTGATGACCGGTTCTATTAATTGTCTGCTTGGTTGTAAAAAAGAAGGTGTAAGATGATATACTGTGTATAATGCTCTGATGCCTACGGGAATGTGGCGTGGGGAGTATTTATGTTTGTAATAAGAGAAATGTGTTGCGAGCGGAATTTGTTATGAGCTCATATGATCATAATGTAGCAGTTACATTACATGCTGCGCTTTCATTTTCCATATGTATATATAATATACTTGTTAATAATACTATTACAGGATTTGTTCAAGTTCCTTCGAGCGGGGAAAGTTGAGAGAAAGTTGAGAGGTGTAGAGGGATTTAGTTTAATTATGTATAATGATTACTTATGGTAATACTAGGGTAAGAGATGTTCTATTGGATTTCCCCGGTCCATGTTTTTGAAGGATGGTTGAAGGCAGGTCGAAGGCGACATACTTTGGAAAATAGTTTTGAGAATTATATGTTATGTATGTGTTTAAGGGGATTTCGGGAAGTAAGTGAGCTAATACTTACAACCTAGGTTGTGTTGAGTTACACAATTACTTAAACGTGTATGGTTAAAGCGTATAGCGGTGGTTGCGTTGGGACGTGTGAAAAGTTTTGGGGAAGATGAGTTAATTATGGATGAATTACACTTGAATTACATACCTACTAAGCTACTAATTACAATATGAAACACATTGAATTTTCTCTTCTACTTTAGTCGACCCGAGACTGCTGTAAGTAAATGATAGGAGGGTAACTAAGGATTACTGATAGGGTGTAGACCGTCTAATGTGTAGTCCGGAGAATTCAAACGAGAGGGTAAATCACAACGCTATTATGTTATGACGATTACATTTACAGAGGATTTATGAAAATGGGAAATTAGCTAAGACTGTAGCACACAACAGAGAGATACACTTAAATATATATTATATGCTCGTTCGGAAGGGAGTGTTAGTCATTGAATAACTCATGTACCGTTATATAAATATACATATATATGCTAATCATAACCGGAAATAAATCATTATTACACCCATAAGAAGAGAAAGGAGTACTACGAAAGTAGGGATCATCGTACCTCAACTTGTTCATTATAATCAAAAGGAGCGTGTAGGTCTACCTAAGAAGATCAAGAATATAGGATCGTCAAATGAATGATAAGAGTGTTCAATAATATGGTCATGTAACTTGAAAAATTTAAAACAATAATGAATAAAATAATTATAATATATACAACAATATTACAAGACGGGAGTGGATTGAGTTTGAAATTTATTTATTATCTTGTTCGTGTGATTATTATTCGCAAGTATAGGGATTCATATAGTCCAAAGGAATTTAATTACGAGCGCAAGACACACACACTTGAATGGAATTTTGGATGAGCTTATTCTGAAGCATGCTTCATGTCATTATCGAGTATTTTTTCAGCAAGGATAAGCGCCATAAGAACGCTACTGGACACTACAAAAGCGTGGTCGATATTCCTGGAACATATTTCGTGGTCCACGCCGGGAGCTGCATCTAGTATTTGTTGAGCATAGGATAATGGACACCAGCCATCCGTCGTTCCAAAGTAGAAGTAGAGCTTGTCCTTTTGGGAGTTCAAGAGCTTGACGTTCAAATCATTTACCTCCCTAAGCTCGGAATTGGCGAGCCATGCAGCGTGTTTGTAGACTTTGGGCTGCGTGAGCTCCAGGGTGGCCTTGTAGATGCATTTTGGAGACTTCCTCCCAATAAAGTACAGCATGATGAGAAGATACTTGACCATGTTAGGGAGCATTAAAATTGGCAAGACCAAGTAATAGATTATCTCCTTGTAGGGGAGCAAACGCCAAATCCAGCGACCGTTCGGGGCCTCTTTCATCTTGTGCAGGGTGGGGAAGAGCAAGTAGGCCTTAACGACGCGGGCACTAACTTCCGGCGGAAGCATGTTCAAGCATTCCAGCAACATCATCGAACCGATTGAATGAGCGATCAAAATCAGCTTTGCTTTCTTGTTCATGCTCAGCACGAAATCCAATTTGGCTTTTATTTGACCCTTCAAGTCGTACAGGTCAAGATGATCTGAAAGAATCAATGTCGTTAAGCTTGATAGCGCTAGGATGAAACCAGCTGACAAGCTTTGACTTCCTTTTGCCTCCGAGCTTCCCCACACGCTCATCATTTTATCTTTTAAAAACATCTTGGAGAATGAAGACAAGAGTATGAAAGAGGAAGAGGGAGAAAGTCAAGTGAATGGGAAAACATATTGTAACCATCAACTATGCTCACTCACCGTCAATGTCGGGGAAAGGCAAGTCAATGCCAGACATTTCGTGACCGCCATGGCTTACACCTACAACTTTCACTCGGTGCTTATCCCGAAGATTGTTGTACAATGCACGCATAAATTCCCGGTAGTATTCCACAACTCCCGGGTTTCCTACCGATCATAACAGAATACAATTTATTACATTATTTTGGAAGACCGAAGAAGATTTCAATAACACTAGTGTGTTACATCTTGCCTTCCTTATCAATAAGCTGGGAAAAGATTTGTATAACAATAGTGAAAGCAAGCAGGTAAGAAAAAATTAGTCATATTTTCCATGAAGCGGCTATTGGCTATGCGTGCGAGATGTGTAGAAGACGTTAGATTTGAGAGTATGGGAGGAAGGTATTATCATCTGATGGGGGAATATTGCGAATATGGTACATGGGGGCATGGCTGGGGAGTGGGGAGGCTTCATGCAAGAACTGATGAGTCGAGAGAGATGGATGGAAGAGAGAAGGAGAGTAGAGGATGAATAAGAACAGATAGAGAGTCTCACTACGGAAAAGAAGAGCGGTTGGGGGATGGTAAAGAGGAGCTGCTTGAATTTTTTTATTAAAAATCCTTGACAGTAGGCGTCCTGCAGATGCCAGTACTTGAGCTAACCTCTCGAGTTATTGTGCCAAGGGTATTGCCAGGAGGTTTTGAACACGAACAAGATTGTGTTATAAAAGGCTTGGGCAAGATTATGTCACAGATTCTTTTCAGGGATCTCTCTCTCAATGAGGAATTGACATGTCCGAAAAATATGGACAAAAGGATTTCACCATCTCAGCTGAATTACCCCTGAAAATCAATCGAGACTCACAAAAGAAATAGCTGCATTGTCACATCTGATCTTCTACTTTCAAGCACAAAGACCAAGGCCGGAGAGCAGCATCCACAAAACTATTAACTGTAAATGAGAATTTCAGAGAGGAGAAACAGAGAAAATCTGACAGAGGAGAATTTGTGGAAGAGGAGAAAGAAAGAGAGATGGGGGAGAAGAGAAAAGGTACAAGCTGTATAAAGAATCTCCTCGCTGGTTGGAGTGAAAGTCAAGAAGAGAAAGAAGTACTTTTCCTCCTTGAAATCCCTTCTGCTCTCTTCTCCCAACCATTTCTTCCGATCTCCCTGTTTTTTTATTTCTTCAGGAGCGAGTACACAAAACGTTTTCAGCCTCCATCCATAGATTCCTGACATTTTCATTGGGTACATTGCATTTAGTCAGCCAATTCCGTCCGTATCTACGCTTGCTCCTCTTTATAACTGATTACATTGATTTAAGCTCCGGAGGGAATCTAGTAGGAGAGAAATGAAAAGAATAATACACAAGCCCGGAGGGGTTTATTTGCGGAAAACTTTAGGAGTTTGTAGAGGAATGATGGTGGAACGCCAAGTTGAGAAGAAGCTATTACAAGCCAGGATGAAAGTCATGCGGCTGACTGATTTAATCCGGAGGAGCTGAAATATTCTAATGAAGATTGGTATACTTGCCGCTACTACATGTATGTTTGGCAAAGCTGAGCTTGGAATTGGAAATATGGGGTAGGGAGGCTGAAGCGTAAATTAATGCTTTCTCACGACACAATGCCCACACTCCCGCTCCTCCGTGAACCCTGCTGCAACCAACTCACCTGGCATAACAAGAATTAAATACTCTGGGTCCTCATCAGCTTTCCCTTCGGGCATGGCCCCGAAAGTTATACACTTTGCAGGAACTCCGTTGAATACCTCCACAGAATCCATCTCGTCTTCCGCTTCCCTTCTTCTTCCAGATCCTCTTCAAAGCTTCCCAAAATTCCCAACACAGGTGAACTGGTGGAAGGATTTATCCCAAGTAGTGGTCTCAAGTTACCTGAGGTACAAAAAGTTTTGACAAAATTAGCTCCATGTTCCGGGAAATACCAAAGAAAATGCCATAAGTTTCAACCATAATCTTTCTCCTCG
This sequence comes from Sminthurides aquaticus, assembly GCA_906901655.1. NCBI lineage: Eukaryota > Metazoa > Arthropoda > Collembola > Symphypleona > Sminthurididae > Sminthurides > Sminthurides aquaticus. The sequence continues at coordinate 6,398,930 of CAJQTT010000001.1, forward strand.
GAAAAGTCAACAGAAAAGTCAAAACTATATAGCTGTTCAAGTAAAATGTTCTCTACAGTTTCGCTACATCTTGCATAGTTACTAGCTACTGGTGAGTTGCTCGGGTAACCTTAAATTTGCTCTGCCGTGTGACTTAAATCATGGACGATAAAACTATAAGAATTAACATTTTTTAAAATCATAAAATTTTACAGTTATTCCAGGAGGAGAATCCCTGCCGTGTCGTGGAGAAGGGAGAGGAGTCTTCACAGAAGAGCAGAGAGCGTTAGATGATGAGGAAGTATTTATAATCCATACTGTAGCGGACTAAATTGGCTAAGCTCTCAGTTATCTAGAAGCTTGAATCATGCAAATATTTTTAACTTGACATCTCCTACAGAGGCAACAATGCGGAAGGATTTTTAGCCTTGGGAATCCAAGTTGAATCATGTAATAAAATACAGTTGGATAGGATGAGTATTAGGGCGGAAGAGAAGGTGAGAGGACAATGAATTCTATGATGAGGATATGAACGTCTCTTTGATTAAAATAAAAACGTTTCTACAGTGTAGTATAGGGATAGAATTCGCAAGAAAACTCCTCTGCACCGTTCCAAACTATAGAAATCCATGCAACGAACATTATTCCGACTGGAATCTGGTGCAGAGTTTTGTAAACGTTGTAAAGTAGTTGTCTGCTCAACGTAGCGGATTGTTGCTAGAGATAATGCGTATGTAGCTGCCACGACGTGTCCACGGCAATGCGGATAGAGTTAGTCGATGATGCGCTTGTAAGCGTTTTGAGCGATACTGGCTGACTATCAAGTAAATGGCAAATAGTATAGCGGAGGAGAGCGCTGTATGCACTCCAAAGGGAAACCCGTTGTTGTAAGAGTATCCCTGGATTTTTATGGTTAGAACGGGAAACTGTTGGCAGCTTTTAAATTGAGACATATGCAAATACATACACAGGTTAATATCCCGAGGAGAATTCCGCATTTTAGATGAGACCGGAAGTATTTTTGAATGTGACCACCACGTAACTACTCGTAGGCCAGGTAGGGTTGGAAGTAATCAGTTATTTATTCACTCTTCATCCACAAATATTCTTCCCCTCTTCAACTCGCGCTGCCAACTGTCCACTATCACGGCTCTCTGGCTATTACAGTCCTCCATCCCTACCTGCACGGAGATGTTATCCAAAGGCTTAATCCGTATTCTCCTGCACTACCCTCTCTTCCACGATGAGACGGACGGGACAGGACATGCATGGACGAGGTAAAAAAGGACAGGGATGGAGCGGAGGGTGGGTGGGCGGAAGATTATTCGTGTGTGTATTTGACCACGCTATGTTGTCGGAATCTTGATGGGTTCGAAGCCTCTGCTTCCGGCAGGAGGGTCCAGGGAAATGATGACGATAAAAGAACATTGACCCTCGCTACATTATCCCTCCTCCTGCCCATCATCATAGTTGTACGCTTTCAAACGGTTTTTACTCGAAAAAATCCTGGGGACTCAGTAAGTACATGGAGGTGCTGTAAAATAAACTTTTTCATCCCTCATGACATGGATTTCCATCTCCGTGATTTGCTCCAATCAAAATTAATTCACTCCCGCCTAATGGTCAATGAAAGATGATGAAAGAGCTATTGTGGAATGCATTCATGTAATTTGCACAGCCACTGGATAACCATCATTTCCCATGAAAACTACCAATAAATACCGTTCTCAGTTTTTTACACAATTACAAATGCAAATAAATACAGGCTATTGACCAGAGATGAAAAAGTGACCACTATAGCAAGAGTGATTCATCCACAGTACGACAATACGTAGATAATACACTAAATCAAAGAGCGAATCAAATACTGCCAAACCATGCATCAGTCATCCCGTCGGGATTGATGGACCGACCACTACCTCAGGAAAAAATCAATCCCGTATCCTTTTCCCATAAGGAAGAGATAAAATTTTAAAGAAAAATTCAGTTGCCACCAATATGTTTCGGATGTCCGGTGGAAAACTTAGTTGCTTGCTTCCTTGGTGATTTTCTGTGAAAGCAACAGAAACCATAGTCTATTCGACAGGGTCTGGATGAAATTCACATACACAATTTCATCAAGGTCTTTGAACGATCGCAATTAAAGTAATAAAATTCGATTCAACAATCCCATTGTAGAATCAATATGCCGGCCTGGATAGTGACAGTCCTAGAGTTTCAACAGTTTCCAACAAGGCAAGGCTGCATCAGTCTAAAAGAGAGCGCAGAGCGCAGCAGATTGGCTTGCATCCATTAAATAGAAATAATTTCTCTGGCTCAAAACATTGGCCCGTAATTACAACCAGCATGACTATTTTCAGCCAAGTTTCGAAATTCCCTGTTGTAGCAATAGCTTACGTGTTATTTCATAAATGCACAGATCTTTCCTAAATTCATCACAAGCTTAGATCAATGGTATTAAAATTTGAAAACCAGAGAAAGGTAAGAATTCGGCTTCTAATTGTGAAAAAGGTTAAGGTGAAATGATTCAAGTTACCTAACGTTTTGAAAATGTAAGAGAACCAAGGACCTCGATCTAAATAATTTAAATGAAACAGGGATAGCCTGCTTGATATGTTTGGAGCTACAGAGGACTGTAGGAAGGAGGAGGGTGTTATTATAGGAGCATCATCGAGTCAAGGTAGAAAGATGAGTGATTAACGTAATTGTAATCCTTCCTCTCCTTGTTCAAACAATTGTTTCATCAGCTACATCAAGATGAATAGAGGGAAGGATGAGGTTAGCTCAGGATTAAGCAAGGAACATGGCCGCGGGATTTCATCAGAGTTTTTCGAGTAGCTTTTGACTGAAACGTTTCACACATGCTGCAAAAAGTAGCACAAACAAGAGAGTACAACAAAGCTAAGGATTTGTGGTGGCTGACTAGCGTTCGTTTAAGTGGCTAAGCTCCGCCCGGCTTTATAAAATAAGGACGTGTGAGAATAGTGGAAAAACCATAAACGAATCCTCGATGGGGCTAATCAAGTGGGGATGAGTGGTGAGTAAGAAGGAATAGGGGATGGGGTGAAGAACTGTGGCGGTAGCAGGGAAGAGGTGATACTGGATTATGTATGTAGACACATTTTAACCCAAAGCTCTTCTGAACTGAGGAGAGGGCGGGTAATTATGGTATAAGGTTGAAACGTTATATTTAAAAGTATATAGCATTCAGGAATGGAGTAGCTTAAGCGTATATTAGCGTGTAAGCGTCGGGGTTAATAGTTGGTAGAGTGGGAGAGGAAGCGTTGCCCCTAAAAATAAGTCTAAATTAAGCTGACATAATACAGCTTTTGGTCCGCACCGCAGATAGCCACAGCAATTCCCTACTCAACAAACGCGCCTTCAACCCGTCATACCATACCAGAGACACAAGTTACCTTAGCGAGTAGGTAGATTGGCCCCCCCATTCCATACTTAATTTAAAAATTCTTTCGCAAGCAAATCAAATGGGAGTTTTTTAGCATAGGCTCTTATGGGGCTTCCCCCACCCCGTCCCTTCCGCCTTACCCGTCCCATGCCCGGCCATTACCCGTCCCTTACCCATCCCTTCCCCTTTGCCCAACCATTACCCATCCCTTCCCATTTGCCCGTCCCTTCACCCGTCCCTTCACCCGTCCCTTCACCCGTCCCTTCCCATTACCCGACCCTTCCCATTCGACCCGGATACCTCTATAGGATTTTACGACTAGTATCCCACCCTATTACAGGTATAGTATTTTTTCTCTCTCACCTCCATGTTTTATTGCAAAGTCACACCTATTGCATCCACATTTTATTGCAATCTCTTACCCTTTGATATGTTTTATTGCAAACCCATTCATATGCCCGTCTACCTTCCCACATTGCAATCCAGGCATCTTCCTATTGATTTTTTTGCATTCTCTCACACATGCATCAGTATATCACAATCCTGCTGTACATTTTATTGATTTTTTCTCTCACACATCCTCACCTTCCTATATTTTATTGCAATCTCCCCCTCCTGCAGTACCCTTCGTACAGCATTTTACGACTACCTTCTCACGTATATTATTGCACTCTCGGGTATCTTACATGCACTTTTTTTGCATTACCTCACACATGCATCCTCCAACCTGGGGTTATTCTCTAAATTTTCCCAGCTATACTTTAATGCAATCCCATGCATTTTATTACATCTTACCCACATTTCATCCCATCCCTTAACCACTACTCAAGCACTCTCATCTACATAACATTTTATTGCATACATTTCTGTCATCATGCTATTACATGTTCTTACATCATCCTTCCTTTCTCACACTATACACAATGTACATAGCCCTTTAATGCCAATATCTTATATCCTTCCACTACATTGCTCATATATGATTCCCACGGTCCTCCCTATACTTCCAGGGGTACCGACAGGTTCAAACCTGCTCCTCCGTAGTGCCCTACACTTTTACCCGAGTAGATTTAGGTACTTTCAGGAGTATATAAAACCTTCTTCGGCGACTGGAAAAATCTTCAGTTTTCCTCCAGATTCGCTCCGAAAAGGTACTATGGAAGATCCTTCTGACAATATTGGATACGTGGAAGACTTTGAGATTGACGAACTCGCTTCATTCCTCCTCAACGAAGAATAAACATGGCGGAAGGCTTTCAACCATGGGATATCACCCCAGAAGAGGAGCAACAGCTTCAAGACATTGAAGAAGCTTACTTCAACCTACGTAACGGCTTTGAGGAATGGAATCCTACTGCCGAAGAAGAAGCTGAGCTCCAACGCATTGAAGATCAAGAAACTGGCTCCCCCATACCAGTAGATGAGAATACACATCATTGGCTAAACAGACTGTTTAGAACAGGATTCTGCACTCAATGCCATGTACAGTTCAACTCAAGGGAAGAATCTAATGCACATGCATTTCGTGCACATAGAGTTGTATTCAGCCAACGAGGAGGGGGTGTGCCAGTGGAAAATGGGCGTTTTGAATTCAACGAACCGTATATGGACGGAGCTATTACATATCATCAAGCCACCTTGGACAATGTCCATCTTGTCGAGTCGTCACAAGTATTCAAATTGTTTGACCAAGAGATAAAGTCTATTCTACGCAAGGAGCTTGCAGAAAAGCGAGGACTAAAGGTTGCCTTTCACTTCAAGTACCACTTTATGAAGAAATCAACGAATGAGCTGTTTGAAAAGTGGATAAGTACCTATTTCAATATTCTTCTACATCCACATCTTATCCAAAAGTTAATTGACTTTTCCATTGTCAAGGTGGATGGACTGGTGGAGGACTTCAACGAGAAGGGTTCTGGACTTACAGTTGCAAATATTAGTGACTTTAGTATGCTGACCACTGTCTTCCAGCCCATCAGAGGTGGAAAATACATGCAAGTACCCAAACCCTTGGATCAAAAGCAATGCCTTATCAACGTTGACAACAGTGAAACCACACTTAAGACCGATCCTGAATCTACCCCGGAAGAGTCCAAAATGTGTTTTGTCTTCAGCGTTCTTGCGGCCTGGAAAAAGTATACGGAAGTTGCCAAAGCCAGACGCCCTTCAACCTATCGTGGACTTTTACAGAAGCTCAACCTGACCGGACTTTCCTTCCCAATGACCCTGGAGCAAATCCCAAAGTTTGAAAAAAACAACCCTCAGTTTGCCGTTTCCGTGTTTCTGTATGAACACATTGAAGAAAAACCCACGAAGAACTCAAGACCCAGACCGCAAGATGTGATGGACAACTCTCTTCTGGACAAGAAACCCCTCGCACACATCATACATAGTAAGACTTTTCCTGTATATTTAACGTCTCATAGTACTTATAACCCTTCTAGGATAGAAGTAGACTTATTACTTATAGAGCATACTAAGGAAGATGACTTTGGAAAGTGTGTTAACGCACATTTCGTAGCTATTAAGGATCTAGGTGAACTTTTTTCGCACCCAGATAAACATAAACCTTTCATTTGTAGAAGATGTATGCAAAGTTTTAAATGCGAGCGAACGCTAGTTGACCATAAGAGTATGTGTGAGCTGATGGGAATGCAAAAAACTAAAATGGCGCAGGAGGGAACTCTCAAGTTTAGCAATTACAAGGCAATGTGTTATTCCCCTTTTGTAGTATTTGCAGACTTTGAGTCTTACTTGAAGCCTATTGCTAAAGAGAGTGTAGGGGTTCTTAGGAAAAAGCAAAACTATTACCATTATGAGTTTCAAGCAGATACCGTCAAGGGTAAGACAAAGTATATCGAAGAGCATGTAGTATGTGGGTATTCGTATATAATTGTTAACGATTCAGGTAATGTTCATACCTCTAGGTATTATCATGCTAAGAATGATAAGGAAGATGTAGCTGCAAAGTTTTTACAAAGCGTTATGACAGATACGGAAGAGTTGTTTGAGTTGATAGATTACAGGCAGAAACATGCTCTCAAGCATATGTACTTTGATAATGTAACCTTAGAATCGGCTCCGAAGGACAAGTGTTGGTTTTGTGAAGAGTACATACCAGATAGTGCCGAGGAACTTTCCCACATAGAAGACAAAGATAAGAGAGAGGAAGAGTATAATAAGGTACGTAGGGTCAAGCACCATTCCCACTGGGATTATCAGTTTATAGGATATGCACATCATAGATGTAACATTGAGGCAGAATATGTAAAGTCCATTTCTGTAGTTATGCACAATTTTACTGGATACGATTCCCATCCCATCTTAAGGGCCCTTCCCAAGGTAGATGTTAAGTCCATCAATATTATTCCTTTATCCTCTGAAAAGTTTATGTCTTTAACTTTGAATGGAAGGTTAAGATTTATTGACAGCTTCAAGTTTTTGTCTTGCTCCCTTTCTAAACTAACCTCACAGTTAGCGTCTGAAGGTCTGGGAAAGTTTAATGTTACTAGACAGATGAATGAGAGTTGGCCTCTTGGAAAGGATAAAAGGTTAGAAATGCTTGTGAGAAAGGGGGTCTACCCTTATTCTTTTGTTCGACAGGCTGCAGATTTTAGCTACCCTAGGTTACCCCCAAAGGAATCTTTTTATTCAGACTTGACCGAGGAGCATATTAGTGACGAGGATTATTCCCACGCTCTTAAGGTATGGAAAGACTTTGGATGTAAGAACATGGGTGACTACCATGACTTGTACGTTTTTCTGGATGTAGCTCTCTTGGCAGATATATTTTTAAACTTTAGGGCATTGTTCTGGGAAAAGTTTCATCTAGACCCTACTCAGTTTGTCAGTCTACCCCAAATCTCATGGCAGAGTTGCTTAAAGTACAGTAAGATCAAGTTGGAGAACCTTCAGGACCCTGATGTACATTTATTCCTAGAAAATTGTCTTAGGGGTGGTTTAGCTACAGGAGGGTCTTTGAAATATGCAAAGGCAAACAACAAGTACATGAAAGAGTATGACCCTTCACAGCCTGATAGTTATATATTATATATGGATATGAATAACTTGTACGGTATAGCTCTGTCTCAACCCTTGGGGGTATCTTACTTTCAGTTTGTAAAGGACTTGCGCCCTTACAACACTAGAGCCAAAATTATGGACTTGGACACGGAAGGGGAATGGGGTTATTTTATGGAGGTAGACTTGGAGATCCCAGAGGACCTTCATGACCATTTTGATTGCTTCCCACCAGCTCCCGTACGAAGAAAGGTAGAGTATAAAGAATTGTCAAAGAGACAAAAGGACTTGATGAAAAAATATAATATCGATTCCTCGACCCTTAAAACTAATAAGCTTATTGCCGACTTGAATGCCAAAGAGGGATACATTGTACACTATAGGACTTTACAACTTTATCTTTCTATTGGTATGAAAATTAAAAAAGTAAAAAAGGTACTTAAATTTAAGCAAAAGGTGTGGTTAAGAGATTATATTGACTGGTGTACTAATAATAGGACCTTGGCTAAAAATGACTTTGAGAAGGACTTTTGGAAACTCATGGTCAACTGTTTGTATGGTAAGAGTGTAGAAAATAAGAGGTCAAGGCAAAGAATATCCGTCTGGTGTAGTCCAGAGCAGGTAAAGAAATGTTCAAAGCTTGCCAGCCTTAAAGATGTAATTCCTATTACGAATAATTTAGTCTTAGCTGTACATAAATGTACTACAGTAATTTTAGATAGACCTATATATACTGGTATTGCCTGTCTTGACTTGGCAAAGTACTTTATGTATGATTTTCATTATAACTTTATTATGAGACATTATCCTACGCAATCTAACTTGATTTTTACAGACACAGATAGTTTATGTTATTATCTGAAAGAAAAGGATCCCTATCCTCTCATGCTGGCCGAAAGAGAACTCTTTGACCTCCACGAGTACCCAAAGAATGACCCCGTCTTTGGATTCATGCATGATCCTGCCAACAAGAAAGTTAGAGGTAAGATGAAGGATGAATCTGCATCAAAAGGTGTTATAATTGAAATTTCTTATTTGAAGCCGAAGATGTATGCCTATAAGACTGCCCATGACTATGAAGGAAAGCGTGCCAAGGGAGTTCCTACTGCCTTTGTATCAAAGCATCAAAAGTATGCAGACTATGTTAAGGTACTACTTAACGATACAGAGACTGATGTTAGAGGTAAGAGAATAAGTAGCTTAAAGCACAAGTTATTTACTATAGAGTATTATAAGAAGGGCTTGAATAATTTTTGTTCTAAACGTTATGCTAGGAATGAGACTGTTACTATGGCATTTGGACACTGGAGACTTGCACAAATGAAAAAGTACGGTAAACGTAAGTAAGACATTGTTTTAGTTAAGGTATTTATGTAAGTTAAGGTATTTATGTAACAACTTTGTAAATAAATAAACAGTTTCAATTTAACCTTGATCATGGAAGCACTTGATTTCGACAGCACCCTTAAGGGTCCCTTTACCCTTGTCATTGCTGGACCCAGTAGAGCTGGCAAGAGCCAGCTCACAAAGTCCATATTACTACGACGGCATGAAATTATCCATCCGCCTGTTGAAAAGGTTGTATACTGTTATGGGGCTGAGCAGCCAGAGTTGTTTTCATATCTGAAAAAGTGCATCCCTGACATTGAATTTCATCATGGCCTACCAGAAGACTATGGTGATGGACTCAGGACTCATATGCTCTATGTTGTTGATGACTTGATGGAGGAAGCTTCAAAGTCCAAAGATGTACTTAATGCCTTTGTCCGTGGAAGCCATCACAAGAATGTTAACATTATCTTCCTTGCCCAAAACTTCTTTCATGAAGGCCTTCGGCCTCTAACTTTGAATGCAAAGTATGTCATAGTGTTTAAAAACCCCAGAGATACAAGTTTTGTCAATACTATTGGTCGTCAAATGAATTCCGGCAAGCAAAACAAGTATATGGAAGAAGCCTTTGCCGATTGCATATCTAAACCATATGGATACATGTTCCTAGACCTGAGTCAAGAGGCTAGTGATGCAATGCGAATACGCAATAACGTGTTTGGAGACGAAGGAAATACAGTTTATGTAAAAAAGTAAACTTTATTCAATCTTTAAGTTTTTGAATTTTTCAACAAGTTCCAAAATACATTCTTCATCGGATAAACAAGTTTCCTGTGAGGTGGCTGGTTCCATTTTCACCAGTCAAAAAGGAAGTCAGTGAAAGTTTTGTAACATTCATATTATTTCCAAGATACATACAATACAGTGTATTAATACCCGTCAAGAACAAGACAGGATATATCCAGTTTGTGAAACGCTCCCAACATCTGCAATTACGTCCAGGTCCTTCTTCCACCACGTCCATTGGACTCTTCTTCCTCTTGAACAGGAGTTTGCAGCAAGTGACGTTTGCAAGCCCGAAGGACTTGTTTCATAGGAGTCGGGTCAAAGTAGTTGGCCACGTAGTCCTTGACGATACGTTCAATGAGTTCTGGAGCTGCGTTCAAGTTGAAGTTTGCCTTGAGGATGTTTCCACTCACAGTTTTCCTCCGGAGGTTGAAAAAGTAGTTGCCTTGATGAACCGATGTCCAAGTGCTAACGTAAATGTTTTTCTTGGTTGGTTGCTGAGGTTGTTCTGTAAGGATTCAAACAATTTTGAGTATTTTGCAATAAAATTTTGAAATTTTGAAATTAAAAAATTGTTTGAACACTTACCGTCAATTTCCATTTGTTCCATTGCAAATCCGAGAGAGAATTAAGAGTGGATCCAAAGAGCAGAGTCGACTGATGATTTTGTCTTTTTCGGAGCTGCTTTTATACTGGGTACCGAACGTTTGAGAGTTCCTGCCGATAAAATCCCCCATCCAAAATCTCATTGTTTGAGTTCTTCAGATAATACATTCTGGGATGAGAGTCACCAACTTTATACACTTCAAAGACCTCGGGTTTAAATTTTTTGTCATAACCTTTTTCAAAGACCCTTTTGTCTATTGAAATCAAAACCTTTGACCCAACCTTAAATTTTGGAGGGTCTGTAGACTTTAACTTTGCATCTCCATAAAGGTTGAGCCATATATCAAATTCATTTTCATTGTTCACTTCTGAAGGTGACACTTTTATGCTTCGATGAACACTATGGTTGTAATTGTTTAAAATTTTTGGCAAAACGTTTATAAATTTATTCGTTGCATTGTGTTGCAAGTACCTGGATACCTTTTCCATGAGGGTACGGTTGAAACGTTCGATGACAACGGCCTTTAATTCTGATTCTACATGAAAGATTTTTATGTCCATTTCCTGAAGGGTCGATTTGAAAATTCCTTTGAATTCATTTCCTTTGTCTACTTGCAACATTTTACATTTACGACCCGACCTTTTCAAAATTTTTTTGAATGCAGCAACAGTCGTAACACTTCTTTTGTCTTTTAGTGCCGATACCCAAGCATACTTTGAAAAAACGTCGATGACCGTTAACAAATATCTGTAACCATTGTTGAACTTTGAGTATTTTCCAATCTCTATGAGATCAGCACACCATTGCTCGTCAATGCCATGTACAAAGACTCTTCGTCGTGGGAAACGATGAAGTGCTGGACGATTCTCCGTGTATGCAGGGATGGTCTCCAATGCTTTCATTATCTGCTCTTTTGAGTATTTGCCTTTTCTTGCCTTCCAAAATGCATTAGCCCCTGAAAAACTGCCATGAATCCGTGGATTAACATACTGCTGACGAATTACTCTTGTACTCATGATGACGTCTTGAATGTATGTGATGAGCTCTTGGCTATATAATCATGTTATATGCACTGAATTTGCACAGTTGTAATTTGGACGCTAACCAATAACAATGGCCCCGAAAATCTTGGAAAACAAAAACTTTGTTTTTAAGTGCCGTGCAAAATGCAAAAACAAGCTTCGATCTTGTGTGAGACATGCAACTCCAGATGAAGTTGATACCATTTCGGAGATTGCAAAGAACGTGTATAAAGGAAATGTCAAAGTTGGAAAACCAACAGTTGAAAGATTGCGACCATTCAAAGCACAACTAAAAAAATTGGCTTCCAAATCGGTATCTCGTATCAAAAAGAAGAAGCTCTTGCAAAACGGTGGAGCACTACCCTTATTGCCAATACTTGCTTCTATTGCTGGATCGCTTATTGCTGGGATGGTATAATGGCTAAACGTATGAAACTTGTCTCGGAAGCTCTATTTTCCAAACTCCTTGGAACTAATTACACTCAAGAGCAGTCTCTGAAGAATGAGCAGACTAATGTCTTGGACAATAAGGAGATTCCTGACGAAATAAAGGCTATATTGTACAGAGATTACACGAGACAGCTGGGTAGCCATCGAAGATATGAAGAGCAGAAACCACTACTTGTGGCAACAAAGACAGAAACAACTGAGACTAAAGTCGAAGAACCTAGCAAGACTCAAACATCCACCGGATCAGTGCAGACAGATAATACGGGATCAACAAATGCAAGTACTAATACTACCCTAACTGGAGACTTGCCCACTGTTCCATTAAGAAACTTGGACCCTCAAGGTGCAAAAGTTGTAGAATTTCTGCAAAAGTCGGGTGTAAGTTGGAATGAACATTATGCTCCAATAATATTTGGCAAAACGAGGCCTGGAAACATGTATGATATTGTGAAAGCTCTCTCGCACTTGAAGTACTATGATGAAGGAATTCCTGGCATGGTTGTTATACGTACTGCAATTCTGCAATCCAAACTGGATCCACATCAATACTTCAAGGATGGTATTGTCAAGAAGCTTAAGGGGATACACGTCGGATATGAAAGTGAAGATGCCGAAGATACGTTTGCCACACCAGTTAATGCAACTCCATATCACTCAACTCCGAAGAGAAAGACTATTACGATTGGACCTACATCCCTGGATACCATCCGTAAATATGCCAGTACGCGAAGTCGAAGAAAGGAAAACACATGGGAATCGTTTTAAATTTTTTTAATTAAAATTTTGTACAACATTGAATACATTTGAATAAAGAATTTGTTTTTTGTATACAATACATTTGTTTCAACTTAATTATTTCCTCATATACAAACTCATCATTTGCATCATAATCATTTTCAGAAAAGTTTTCATAAATTTTACAAGGGGAAATACCTCTTAATCTATTGAATAACATGTACAAACAGTAATGTCCACAACATGAACTATCATAAGCTTGCAACTGCTTCACAGATTCCATAAAATTGGTTTGCATCTTGTACACAAATTTTATAAAGTAACTATTATATACATTAATGCCTAATCCATAAGAGTCGTAGAACTCCAGCGCTGCACTCTTCTTCTCCTGGTAGTAACATAACCAGTGTGATCCCTGACTTGAGGATTCATCCGAGTTGACGATAAGGCTGAGGGGATACCTCTTGGGTTGAAACGTCTTCAGCTGGTCACAGGCAAGCACTGCAAATTGGCCTTTAGTTTGAATGCATTGAAGATAAGAAGCAAGTTCCCTGGTGTCCATTAGTTTTGAGAGTAGTCTTTAAAGTAAACGTTCTTGGTATGGTCAATGTGTAGAACACTTTGTGTTTCAGTGTAACACAATACAGTCACAGATTTTTCCAATGCTTTTGTGAACTTTAGTTCAATCTTTATGTTTCCATAACGAGGCAAAGAGTTTACATCAGAGTATGGTGCAATCTCATATACAAACAGCGATTTCCCTTGTTTGAACTCGTCCAAGGTAAAGTCAATACTGCACGGAGAATTACAAAGTCCAAGAGCCTTAAAGGTATTATCATAGGCTTCCATTACACGACTATGGGCAACACTGGAAAAGTTTACATCTTGTGCAAAGGATTCCATGTTGTCTCCATTTACAGTCACGTTAATGTGCGACAGGCCGTGGTGACCAAAGTAAAATGGGTTAGTTGTAGAGCTTCCAATAACATTTGTCGTGTCAACAAGTGCAATAACTAAGCGGTTGGGTAACAATCCAGTCAGCATGCTTTCATTTATCGAAGTCAATGTACCACTAGAGAGGGAGTAACTCTTTACGTCAACCTTCTTCATGTCATAGTTCATCACTTTGTGATTTTTCCAGTCGTTGATGTGCATCATTTCAATAGCCGAGAGTACTTTCCTTCTAGTTATAGACAAATTTGCATCAATAATTTTCACTTTAAACCTTGGAATTTCAGGATCTGGGTCAGTTGCATTAGCTTTGACCGGCATAGGACAATGGATGACAAAGTCATCAGTAGCTCTCAACAGTTCCAAACGCAAGTCAAAGCCTGGTGGTAGGTATTTTGCTTGAGCAAACAAGTCCAAGTGTGGCCGTCCACAAACTTCAAAGTCTTTGCCGCTCGACACTAGTCCACACCGAATTCCATAGGAAGTATCTGCACTCGAAGTCTTGCTGACGTTGTTGGGGTTCTTTTCCTTGTAGTACATAGCTGCAGTACTTTGAGTTTTGTTGTATTCTTTCGAAAACAATAGAACCCTTTCAATGTAGGCACGGTATCCATAGTAAGAAGACGGAGGAGTAATTACAGTTTCATTCAGATACAGCTTTGCTTGAGAAAACATTGAATGCAAAAAGTTATTCACTGGAGCCACTGTGTCAGTGGCTGCTATGACGGTACCATCTGGTTTCGTAATTTGGCAACGGAGGTAAAGTCTGGTTTCTGCCAAGTCAACGTAGTGAGTATCAGTTCCGGGAATGTTAAAAGTCAATGGAGTGCCTGGGTCGGTCAGTACAGATGTTGGATGGAACTTTGAGACGCATGAATTCTTTATAGTAACGTCATATCCTTCCTTTTCAAAAAGATCCAATTCATCACGAAGATAGCCGACAGGCCCTGCTTTTTCTTGCCGAGGCATGTTAATCAAACAATGATTTAAACTTTCCTGCTACTTTGCGTTTCTTGGACTTGGTTATTGATTTTGCTCTCTTCCTCTTCCTTCGAACCCCAGAGCCAGACTGCGTCAGCAAATCATTGCCCACTGCTTTTAAGGCTGCAGTCGTGTTATGCGATAAAGACTCTTTGAAATTCCTCCCATCCAAGATATCCCTTGCCATACTTTTTGCAGCAGTTTTTGCATGAGGAAGAACATGTTCCTTAGCGAATGGTACAACGACTTGCTTTGCAAATGGTACGATCTTGCGTGCAATGGCACGGAAGAAACCCCCCAAGCCATGACCTTTTTGTCGAAAGTGTTGGGTTTTGTAGAATGCTAAACCGTTCAATCCTTGGCCGTACTGAACTGGAATTAGCATTCCGTTCATGTATCTTGCTCTGAGACTCATTTTACTCTCCGGAAGTGAAGTGTGCAGGAGAAGGCTTCAGCGCGTAATGACAGTTCTTGACCACTTTCATTGGCTATATACACATGTATGTGGTCAAAGGACAGATTTCTCAAGTTCAAATAATACAAGTTTCGAAATATTTTCGTCACTCTTGTCGACCCTTTGCTTTCGTACTCGGTTTTTCTCAACAGTGGCGCAGATACGTCATGTACATATTGATTTTTAACTAGGGGGCTGTAAATATACATATGAGTATTGCCAGCATGAGGCATTACAGACCTCTTAGCTTCACCTTTGTAATATTTCATAAAATAGGAAAGTGGGTTTTGGAAATTCACCTTTCCTTTTTCGACAATTTTGACAAAGCCCTTGCCATATCCAAGATAAGGACTGAATGTATGGTTAATAATTTCCAAGGGTTCTTTGTCGTAACATAGTATAACGGTATCTCCGTTCACAAAGTACTTACATCCTGCTATTTTACAAAACTCTTGAACAGTGTCTGCCCATGTATTTGTTACTTTAGTTGCAAGTTTAGTTACCATGGCATCTCCATCTTTAAATCTTCCAATGGGGTCACCAATTTCTAAAAATACTGCATTTCCTTCCTTGTCAAACTTCTTGGGTGTAAGCTTACACTTTGTTCCAGCTAATGCATAAGTAGTTTTTACATACAGAGGTAAATCTTTTGCAACAAATCCTTCGTGGATACCCAAGAGTTGCTGTATTCTAGGCGTAAACTCCAATTCCTCGAGTGTTTGATTCGGTTCAAAAACAAGACTCACGCATTTATCATGGCAAGACCATTCTTGTCCGGTAGTCTTTTTCAAATAAGCAACCAAAGCTTCCACTGAAGTCAAGTCTTGGTGTGAGACAAAGTCTGATATCAGTTTCCCTTCTTGGGTAAGCCGTTGATTAACTCCTTTAGTCAGCAGCTTTGGAGATATTTCACTACCACTAAAGGGACCACCTGGATATTTAAAAATACCTATAACTTCTCCCTTTCCAACAATTATGTTATTAGGTACATATGAGCATTCGGTAATGGCTACTTGGTAGTCGTTCTCAAGAACAATGGGAGATGATAAGTGGTTCCTAAAGTTTGTTATGGTATTATCAGGGAAAAAGTCATGCGATGCATCGCTAGAGAGATACACATAAAAGTCGTCCATCTTGGATTAATGTTGTTTTATTACTGACAAAAATTAATTCAAGTAATTACATATATACCTTAACGCATCCTTTAACATCACCTCTACATATTGGACATTTTTGCTTTAAGCCTAAAATACAATCTCCACAGGCGCAGAAATGACCGCATGGCAAAATTGCATATTCCAACACATTGGTAAGGCAGACTTTGCAAGCCTTATCAGCATCTTCAGTCTTTTCAGGGGTCTTTGCAAATACAACAAAGGGACATGTCGGGGAAATCTTCTCATGCATTTGCATGGGGTTGTCCATATCTTCCCAAGAATCCAGTTTAATGTTACACCAGAAGCAGTAGATGCGATTTTTATATCCAGAGAAATAGAACCCAGCCAAAGCAACGGCATCTTTCTGACTGTCTGATACGTTTTCGATTTTACCATATGGGTAGGTCTTGTCAAATGTCTTGCGTCTTTCATTAGAGCAAAAAAAGAGAATGCAAAAAAATCCACATGAAGATGCCTGGATTGCAATGTGGGAAGGTAGACGGGATATATGAAGGGTTTGCAATAATTTATAGTAATAAAACATATCAAAGGGTAAGAGATTGCAATAGAATGTGGATGCAATAGATTAGACTTTGCAATAAAACATGGAGGTGAGAGAGAAAAAATACTATACCTGCAATAGGGTGGGAAGCTAGTCGTAAAATCCTATAGGGGTATCCGAGTCGAATGGGAAGGGTCGGGAAAGGGACGGGTAATGGCCGGGCATGGGACGGGTAAGGGGGAAGGGATGGGGAAGGGACGGGTAAGGGACGGGGTGGGGGAAGCCCCATAAGAGCCTATGCTAAAAAACCTCCCATTTGATTTGCTTGTAATTCTGAAATCTATAATAACATAGATCTAAATACGGAACCTACCTACTTTAGCGGATTAGAAGCTGAAATTGTACATGATCAGTAGCGGGAGAGAGTAATGTAGTAGCAAGTAATGTTATGTTTTTTACGGACAGAGGATGCAACAGAAGTCCTCCAAATTGCGGAATCCACTAGACTAGAGGATACATCTATCAGATGAGGGGGTGGGTGGGGGTTGAATATGTCTGACGAGATGATCTCTACGGATAACACACTCTCTTACACTACGTGTGTATAGCTTTTGCTAGGCTCAATCCCTGTACTCCCCAGGTTGCGGTTGCATGGAAGCAAGGCTGACCCGGGGTTGGGGGGATTCATAGCTGTTCACACACACAGACTTTTGCTGATTTGACTGTATGCTACTGTGTACTGCTTGGGATGATGGGTTTTGCTAAGAGAGACAAGTTTGTGTGTGTATTTTTGGTAATAAAGAAGAGTGGGATTATTTACGGTTGATTTTGACGAGTGTTGATCCATGTTGTTCTGTACGCGTCCATATATTGGAGTGAATGCTTGAAAAGGGAGCAAGAAGGATTTGAGGAGAATAATGTCCACCCGGATTCTGTAATAAAGGTGTTGTTGTGTATGCATGCAAAGGACAGGAAGTAGCCAGGAGGAGTACAGGACAAAAGGGGTTGGGACAAAAGACTTGCAATCCAGAGCATGAAATGCTCACTTCCTCTTATCAGGGATACCAATGAATGACTCCGAGCTCAAATCCTACATTTCCCATAGAGATCATCAATGATTACAACCACTGATTACTTTTCTCCCAGCTCCCATCATACACCTAGGATTTATTCAGCTCCACCGTTTCATATCCTGCCGAGTGTACGTACAACAAGCATCCTTAGTTTTTTGGCCTCCCAGAATTTCTAAAATTAAATAAACTTTGGCCCATTTGGCGGCGTGTAATTACAGGGATTTTGAACAGCTTTTCAAATAAATTAGCGGCCCGATACCCGGGTGAAAATATACACTGGATTGTTGTGATATTAGAAGGAGGACCTGAAAACCTATTTGGATTCCTTCCGAGTTTCTCCCTCGGATCATTCCAGTGTGATAGGATACATACAGCCCTGGGATTTTGTGAAAGAGTCGGGGATGTGATGTGGAGAATCTGTGGCTCAACTCAAGCGTGAAGTTGGAAAGTTGTTACCTGTAGAGAAAAGAAGACAAGGTGTGTGGTGCCTGCCTAGCGGGTGCTCCTGCTGTACCAATTCCTACAACTAATCTGTGTTTTCCGTGGTTTCAAGAAGAGAAAGTCCAAGGAGAAAGAGGTTTTGGGAAGAGGGACCTTGGGGAAAGGTTTCAAAGAAGCATAGGGAAGGAGGAGTGGAAGGGACAAGTTCCCCTCGACATCCTATAGGATTAATTCTTTCTATTCCCTTTGAAAATGAGGCCGCGGAGAAAGGTGAGTACTATCCAAATACTTTCTATTTGACTTTCTCCATAAGAGATTCTTCCTATCTCTCTCTTGCGCAGTCCTCTCGTCTCTCTTTTCTCTACTTAAAAAGAGAGCATACAATACTGTCCTCTTTTGACTCCAAGAGAAGAGTTTTAAAAGCAAACACCAAGTCACCAGACCAGAAAACTGCACTCCAATATAGATAAATCATGGTTTCAAAGAATGGAAAGCGCTGTATACTCTTTTCGAAAGAGAGAACAGTTCTTGGTCCTTTTAGCTTTAGAACCCTCGCATCTTTCACCTGAAAAGTTCTCTTGGATTGCAAGACCAGCTTTTCCCATTACAGAGGTTACATGCAAAAAAGGCCAACGAACCATTATTAGCGCGCGTGTAGAACGCGAAGCGTGCGGAAAATAATGAGCTTCAGTCAATTCTGTAGCTGGGTATCAGAATTTGCACGGGTCTAAAAACCTCATTGCTCGAGGGAATGAACTGTAAACGCGGTCTCGGGCTTCATCAGTCAATGTTTGAAAAGCTTCTTGCTTGGAGTGAAAAACCATAGACTTGCAGTATGGATTGTCTGCAAAACGGTGCAAAACCTGTAATTCACCGGGTAATGGTATTTAGACATTTTCTTAGAGACATATGTCAAAGAGCATCCGTATATAATTAAGCTAAATTATTTGTAACAGAGGTGTGAGCTAAAGTAAGAAGGAAGGCGAATACTTACTGAAATTCAATTAAAGCGCTCTTAACAAACTTTAAACTTGTCATCAGTAAGTTGCTTAAATCTTTGGTATCCTCACTACGATCCATAGCGTCTTTGTATAACTACCCTCGGAGTATAACCAAATATGATAGCAGCTTAAACCGCTGTTGTTAGGATAACGCACCCACGTACGTCAGGTTTGTAGTAGTGGTCTGAGAGGTGGGGTAATTTAGTGGGAGTTTTAAATGGAAACAGTGTGAGGATTGCCTCAGGGCTTCAACTCCCACATTTTCACTTTAACGCCCCCACTGAAAGTAAAGAGGATTTTAAGGAGTTGGATTGCTCTGGAATGAGAGGTGTTGACTACGAGTGTGAAATCAAGCCCACTACTTTAGCCCCGGAATTTAAGTGAAAGGAGAGAAAGTAGAGAAAGCTGTGGTAAAGGAAATATCTTGCTCTCTAGCAGCTAGAGTCTAGCTTGAGGAGTCCCTGTGCATGAGAAAGCAGCGGAAGGCCAAGAGTCTAGTAGTCTCTAGAGACTCTTGAAGACTCTAGAAGATAAGAATAAGGGATTTTAAGTCTATCTGAGACGTAGAAAGGGATGCTCTTTCTATAATTAGTACAGGGAAATCTCTCGTATTTCAAAGCCTCTCCTCCGTACACCCTCCGGAGGTGGAGGAAAAGACACCGGCCTTTGCTTTAAGCAAAAGTTGAAGGCTAAAAGTCATGCGGATCTGGTAGGGCTGATGAGAGGACAATGAGTATCCTAGAGGGAAAAGGATTCGATACGGAAGCATGGGAATTGCAGAGAAAGTTGTAGAGTCATGATACAGTTTTGTTTGCTGAAATTTGGAATCAATTTCTCAGTCTCACCCCACACAATTCCCTAAAAATTGTTTGAGTTTATTTTGAGAAGGTGATACACATTCTAGCTTTTACAATGGGATTGTGAAGGAATTAAATTATTTTGTAGGAGTGAATGGAAGGAGGAGAGAAAGAAAGAGAGCAATACAGAACATACTAGTGGAAGCTGGATGAAGGGATGATGGAGTGCATAAATGAATTCCAGACTATCATTTCATCATTGTCCTCTTGTGAATAGATCAACTTTGAGCAGATTCTCTTTCACGCTTCTCAACAACAGCCCTAGTCACCGATCTCATGTCCTTTTATATACAATTTATCATTTCACCTCTCGTGCCAATCGGAAATAATGGAAGAGGAATAATTAATATTCGCAATGTCATCTTCCCTTCAGTCAGCCAGTCAGACTATGGCTAAATAAACAATGAATGCTTGTAAGGGAAGGCTAACCTTGTGAAACTCCGGGGAGCTCTGACCCTAATCAACTTATTCACACCTTTCTCCATCATTTAATTGCTCTTGCGACTATTACACAACTCATCCCCTTTTGTTCTCCCCCGAAACCTTCCACAGTCATAAGTCCCACTCAGTTCAGTATCTTTACGCTGATTGGATGGCTCACGACTAACCACTTGCCACACACAAACCACTCACTCATGAACGAGCTTGATGGAGTAGCAGCTATATAATTCTCTATTCTTGTCCGCTTTAATTAGCAAATTGATGAAATTTAATTTTTATAATCTATCAATAAGTTAATACAAAAGCGGAGTTAAACTATGAAGGACAGGGGTTAGGGATCGCTTATTTACAAAAGTTCAAAGGATCATAAATTTCCAAGGTCTTAGACCATTCCATAATTGCTTTATAAAAATCTGGGATCAGTGAACACATTAAATTTCTTCAACAATTCACCGTTCCAGTCTCATATAGCACCAATTGTCCGAGTCATTTTCTATCCAGGCAGAGGTTTTTTCCATTCACTCTATCTATTCTTCTTTCCAGACAGCTAGACTATGTACTGATTGGATGAATGTAGAGTGAGTGAAGGGTAGAGAACTAAGGGAAACCCAATTGTTGGGAAGAGTCTATAACGTGTAGACAAAATCATTTAAACAATAGGGAAGAAATGAGATGTAAAAGAAAGGGTTTGTTCATTTTGAAAGCGTAGTAATTCTCCATGGATCCGGCAGTTTATAATGATTGAAGAAAACTAGTTTTAAAAGGGAGGGAATAAAGCTAATTTGGAAGGAACCGCTGCTATGAAATTTTTATAAGCCAGCAGTTCTAGAAAGAATAGGAAGAATAGTTTGATTCCAGTTGGGATTAATTTTTTATCACTACTTTCTGAGCGTTTCAGCTCTTGGATTGTGTGCTTAAAATATTCTACTCAGCCAAAACCGATTTGAAAGTTGTATTATATACAGCGTTTTCCCCGTGCACGAGGAATCACTCTCTCTTCCAGTCATCTTCACTCAAACAAGAACTCCAGTCATGTCCGCCTCGACGATGCGTATTGTAATCCGATTCCTTCATATTTTCTCACAAGTATCAAAAATGGCGAAAGAAACGGGTGGGGATACACAAAATCTGGACTGGAGGTTGAAGAGATGCTTGGAAAAATCAAAGACTTTCACTTTACCACAACCCTTCCCGTTAGGTCTACTACGGGTGTCTTTCTCCGGCGGGTAGAATTGAAGAAAAAGTCTGAAAACTTGAACGGATTGAATTCTATTTTTGGCAGAGACCTTGCATAATTTAATCGGTTGTGGGAATCCACACGGATCCTTCGAAGCGAATCATTGATTGTAACAGCATGAAAGCTGAACTGAAAGCTTCCCGCATGTTTTCTCTTTCCTGGAAAGGGTTGGGGAGGAAAGAGGAAAGAAGGACTATATTTTACAACAAGTGAATATCATTTGGGCGGAACTAATAGGAGAGAACATGAGATATCCGCCCCCGCCATGAGGAGCCAAGCGGGAGGTTAAATAATAACGGAGGCGGGATATTATGGGAACTGATGCCCGGGCTTTTTCTTTCCTGGAGCAGAGTCAAGGAGAGGGTGGATGGAGTAGATGGAAGAGGCTGATGGTGGGAATACGGGGAGAGTATGTGGGGGACATGCAAAAACCCTTCTTCCAAATTCCAAGTATTCCTTTCTCTATATCACACTGGGTGGTATTTTGGAGCAAAGTCGAACCTTTGCAATAGCTTAGAGCGAGTAGTAGCTTGGCCCTGGCATATACTCGCAGCAGCGGAGGAGCTATCTATTTGGCGATCTTCGGGTGGCCTACTTTTGATTTCTCTAAAGCTCGTCCTCGCACTCTCTCTCTTGCATTGGCTTGCACAAAATAGCTTGAAGTAAGGATGAGATGATGAGAATTGTAGATGCAGAGATCCCGTAAAAAATACAAGGGGTGTAAACTAAATTGTAACAATATAAACTAGCCTCTCCACGCAATAAGGCATCATCAAAATTTGCACACTGTAAAAATACGCGTGAAATTAATTAGAAATTTAACGGAAACACTCCATTTTCCTCAATTCAAGTTGACCTTATTTCTACTCCCTGGGCTAGCGTTATATGGCTGTTAGACTCGTGAATCACCCAGAGGACTTCATCATCACAATTTAACGGTCAGTCTGCTGCTAGCACATGGCACAGGCTTAACTTACCTCTGTACTTACTTACATTCGCTAAAAATATTGTTACTCCATTATTCATGTTATTTTGCATCGTAGAAATGTGATCAAGCGGCGGGGGATTTATTGGCGGAACTTGTGTACCCGAAAATAAGGGTAACTGCCATTTCTACAGCTTTAAAGTGCTGCTGAAGTCACACTTAGTAAATTCTGCAGCCGCTGCTAATCTATTTAGCATAGGGCAACACCTTAAATATTCGCGAATATATTCCATGGCTCATGCTGGAGAAAGACAGATGTGGTAGGTGGAAAGGGGAGGTGATGCAAAGTGGGCAAATGCTTTCACCACCACGCTTTTCAAGCTGTCATATTATCTGCTTTCAACCTTCGAATCAACTGTCTGCTTTCTCCTTGCAGATGCGAAGACTTCTCTGTTAGTAAGCTTTGAGGTTTGATATTATTCTCAATTTGGAAAAGACAAACGCTAATGAATTCTTTGGTTACGGCATAGGATGATGCCACCATCTTTGGTTTGAGATTTCTAGCTGGGAAAGCCCGAGAGCTTTTACGCGTTACATGCTGAGTTATTGATTTGAAAAGAGGGCAGACAGAGGGTCTTCAAGATAGCAGTAGATTTTTTAGCAATGTCTTTGAATTTTTGAAAGATGGTGTCTATTTTCTGCTTCTTAAAATCAGTTCTTCCATATTGCTCTCTAGCCTATAAGCACAACCCTGTCAATTTTGTCAACATGCGTCGAAATTTAAACAAATGACTTGCTTGACTTCAAATAAACCAAGTATATGGATCCTTTCACCGGGTGAATTTCACCCTAGCTGTCTCCGCTAAACTGGATGGAGCAGACAAGCTTAACTTATGGTTCCACAACCACCATGCTGTAATATTATTTACTCCAAGGGTACAACATTATAGATCAGGACCAAGCTTGTTTGTTTAGGAGACTCCTCCCCATTCCATGTGTGACTGTGACATAGAAAAGAAAGCTTTTAAAAGCTGTCCCCAAACGATTTCTGCACGGGTTAAAATTAAAATGTAAAATAATTAACTAAAGTACACAAGGCGGAGCGTAGCTTAGGTGAGACCCAAGTTGTACAAACTGTTTAGACGGAACTCACTCCGACCGTCACTCAGCCCATGTGAGAATATTGTGTAGTCTTGGTAAAGTTTGTTTCGAATAATTTTCACGAAAAGAGTTTATCCCTTCTTCTTACGGGTGATGTTTTCTTCTGTAGCATGCTCGTTAAAATTCATGGGATTTTTCCATGTGTTTTTCTAAAGCTTCTCTCTCGCTAGTGCAGAGCAAAGGGAAAAAATCGGAACCATCTTCCAACTCAGCTACTTTGTGAAGGAAATAATTGGACGAGGAATAAGGTCTGTCTGCTCAAGTAAATACAAGGCATTGAGGTCGGGATGAAGTGTATATTTGTTAAAGTAATAGTGCGTCTCCGCGTTCCTTGCCCTTCGTGTGTCTTGCTTTCCCTTCCTTCTTTGTAGTGTAATTGTCCCTACGTTTGAGGGAGCGAAGAAGGATGAGTGGGAAGCCAGGCAAGACAAGTTTAAGAAAATATAAAAGCTCGAGAAGCATGGATGGAATCATAGTCGCGAATGTAGGAGCGATTCTGCTGTCGAGTCGAGGGTGGCATTGGAGAAAGTGGAGAAAGTGTAGAAGGGATCGAAGCAGGAGCGGGCGTGAATGTACATGAAGCTGGAATTGAAGTACAAGAGGAAAGGAATTTGTAAAAGAGGATTTATTATTGTATAGAAAAGAAAGTCGTAGTAGTGATTTGAAAAGGCAGGAGAGTTGAAGAGGGTTAAGAATTCTTCACAAGTAGAGTTTGCTTGGTTGGGGGGCTGGGGGGGGGGAGATTGAATAGGATTCAAAGTTGGATGCATATATGTAGAAAGAAGAAACTGGTGCTGGATGGTTTAGGAGGGAAGTAGAAGCGAGGAGGAATAAGTGGGAAGTATACATATATATATATATATACTTCAGATATATATATATATATATCTGACTCCTCTTTGTTAGCTTATTGAAATTCCTGACATAACTGTTGTGAGCGTAGGGTAATTCGTGTAGGAATAATTCTCAACAACAATGACCCTTTTGCATGCAAGCAAGCCTGGAGACTAAATTGAAGCTAAAAAGGATAACATAAATCTATTCTATATAAATCTCCTCTACGACAATCCTCACGCTACGTAATGTTCAGGGATCACATACAGAGAGAAAGTAGAGAAAGTAGCACGAAAGTACAAGAGTCTTAGCCTCTTTCTAATTTCCCTATGACTAATCTCCAAGCTGGGGGAGCGGAAGGAACATGAATCGGCTCAGATTGATGGAAAACTAAGTTTAATATACAAGTGTATAGGTGTAAATGGGAAGAGTTTAGCAACATGAGGCTGTGAGAAGAGTAAGAGGAAGCAGAGTTTCAAGGATGGAAAAGAAAAATAGAGAGAGAGGCGATAGGAAGAGGGCGGGGTTGGTAGTGGCGGTGAGAGAGAAAATGTGTAAATCAAATTAACTGCATACTCGTTGCAGGCTCTTAGAAGCTACATAATTGTATTTTAAATCTCGGAATAATTTCGTCAGAAGGCAGGATTTCTCTTGTGGTATCAATACAGTGAGACGAGGATGAGGAAAAACTCTAGGATTTAGCAGAGAAAGCTACATCGGTTCAGAAAACTCAATGATTGCATACTCATTTCTCTGGCCAAGTGTAACGAAAAAACGGTGGTGGAGATCTACTCTAAAGAGTGTTTTCCCGAAACAGGAGTCGAGTGCTGTGAACAAGTCATGAAATCCAGTGCACCTCAGGCTCAACGCTGGACTACGCTACAACCTTCGTTATTCTTGGGATGGATGGGTGCAGTTGTAAATTTCAACTTGTAATAAAAGACAGGTAGTATGAGCATCAACCTCTTTGCAACTATAGAGAAGGGATTAGGAGTTGCTGGAGATTAAAATTCTGGAGCTAATTGGCAGCGAAATCAAGATATACTTATGAAGAGAAAGGATGATAAATGTTTTAAGAGTTGAAGCAAAGCAGAGAGCTGGAGGAGTAGCGTTCCAGGAACTTGGAACACAACATTGAATATAATGCAGGAGGAATTCCTGGATTGTTTGTTACCGGAAATAGGACACAAGAGATTGGTATATGGGATGAAGCGATGCAGAAACAAAGAATAGAGCTGAAAAGCAAGGATAGAAGATGCTAGATACTGCTTTAGCTATTGTTCCATACATTAAATCAAAAACTGGTGGGATTTTCATACACACTTGTCTGTATTTAAATTTTCCTGGAACGCTACTATCGCCTGCTGCTGGAGCGGCCTGGTAGCACAATTATTACCATGGCGATGAACATGTGACTATAATGCTCATTTTGAAGTGTGTATAAACAACACACTCTGTCATAATAGACTGGACTTGCTGTCCCTTATCGTTTAAATTTCCATAAACAAGTATGGTGCAAGTTATTAAATGCTTCCACCTGATTTTCGGTCCAACGGCCCGCAAGGCTAGCTCATCGGTAGTTTTAGTTATAGCACAAGTCTATATAGAAAACAAAACCTTGAAGACCTTCTTTCCTGGTAGCTGTTTGAGGGAAGTGGAGTTTAAAAGTAAACAAGGGCTTAAGAAATAGGGCTTGAAAAAAGTAAGGCTGGGAAAAGTTTGGATTGGTTTAAGAGGTTGAGGGTTGAGGAGGATAAGGGGGAAGGGGATATGTGAGAAGGAAAATAAAGAGGGACGGCTGGAAGTAAAACGCTCCTAAAACCAAGTCTACACACCTGCTAATGAGGGGCAGGTGTTTTCTTGAGCTACTCTCGCTCCTCCTGCCTATTACTCTGGCACAATGCTTCCTTTAGACTGGCAGTTGGGGGGGGGGGTTCTCAAGAAAGACTACATGAATTTTTCATTCTCTCTCTGTCGCCTCCCTCCCACAGGCTTTAAATTACCTCTACACTCTTGGCGTTGGTTCATGAGTTAGTCTCGGAGCTAGGAACCTACCTGCCTAGCTCCTCCTGTTTGTATTGTATCCTTGGGCAGGCTATTATCCTGTAAACCCCTTCGTCTTTGGTCTTTCCTGCAGTATTTCTATTTCTGACCTCTTCGGAATCAATGCTATCGATGCAAGAATACGGACCTCAGTTCATAAGACGGCATCTTTATCATTTATGGGGTTCTATAAATGGGCTAAAAAATTTAAATTGGGAATTTGTGACTGTGAACATAAAACATTTCCAGCTGAAAAAAGACCAAAGGATTCAGTGGTTGCATTTGAATGATACGAGCTTGACTTGCTTTGAGCTAACGTATTTACAAGTTAATGAACCCTAAGGATGATGAACGTAATTTCAGTGTATTATACGTTCCCGCTTTGTAATTATGGATGCATTCTTCTTTCACATTCATTTTCCGTAATTGCTTCTCCATGAATGAGTCTACTAACTGCCCCGTCAGAGCAAATCACAGTTGTTGATTCACAGACGCGAATCTGAGCATGTTAATGTCATTAATGGTCCAGCGTTGATACTGCTCCTAGTCTCACTCCTGGTCACTTCCCTCCCTTCAGGATGATTGCCCACGTATATAAATCAAAGCTGAGCGGCGAATATTTCATTCCGCTCTAGTCCCACACGTAAGGTAAAAGAGGGAAAGCGAGGGAGGCGCTACTCTGAGAGGCTAGTAGCATGTGGCTTGTAGTTGGGAGTATTCGTAAGCTATAATCACCGGGGGATTGTGAAGTTTACAAGGAAAATTGCGAAATATTTCCCCAGCATCATCATCCCTGTCTGCTTTCAGGACAAACGGGTCAAGAGTAGTGGATTAATGAGGGAATTATTACGTGATTTACTTGCGGTTGGATTTCAACATCAAGTCGATGGTTATGGTAAGCAAGCACGTTGGAGTAGCTAGTCATTAAAGCGGGTTTGCTAGTGGTCTTTTAAGAGTGTTAGTGTGAACTGCATAAAATAAAATATGCAGACGGCAGTAGGTAATACAAAAGGTGTACCTTGAGAGACAGAGAGAAGAGAGAGAGAGAGAGAGAGAGAGACAGAGAGTAACCGGCAAGAGAGATAAATGTAAGGGGAAGGTTTTGGGGTAGAGGCCCGAGTTTTACGAGGACATGGAAGTCGTTTTCTTTGGAGTTAAACTAATGATGATAATTACATGATTACTCCACAGGGTCGACCTAATAGCCGTCCCCCTATTAAGGAACTCGGCTATTTACTAATGATATTATGCGTTACACTTCCTGTGAATACACAAGGTAATTCAAAATTTCTCTACTTCATCAAATTATTTAATTATTTAATTACATACCTAAGTAGATCTGTGAAGTAGAGACGGGTAAGTTAAGTAGTTTGCATGCAGGCCACAACCCTAACTGCTTGTAGAGTAGATACTGTCATTTTAAGGCCTGTATATAGTACCGCAGGAACCTAAATTTTTGAAACATGTATTTTAGATTTGCCTCGCACTTTATTGAATTTTTAGAAACGAGTAAATTTCCTTCAGGTTATATGATAAAACGTTGCTAGACTGGGTTTAAAATATTACTCTAATAGTAAAATATAATCTTATAATACACATCAACAAGAAGTAGCTTAGCTGTATGATGCTCCTCCCTTGTACAGTACTGAAACGTTTTGAAGAATCCTTTGAAACTGAAGGTGCCGTATGTTTGGTATAGAGCTTAATAATAGTCCATCTTAAGAACGTACTTGCCTATTCGACTTATGTTAAACATATTTTTGCGAAATTTGGAAAATTATTTTACTACAATAAAGAAAATGCTTGCAGTTGGTTAAGCGATATTACACATTAGGCGTCAATGCTTTTTTGGGATAGCAATATTACTTTAGGTAAAATGGTTAATTTCTATGTATGGTTGTATCACTCGTTTTCTCTTACTTGGAATAGGGCAATGTTTCGGCGGGGTGGAAACCTATGAAAAGACGACAGGAATGGGTATGGCTGAGAGTGATTCTCAAGGACTTTTACATCAGCCGAACGCAGCAGTGACAAGGGATTGTACGGCAGTTTGTCGACAAAGTACAACATGTAAAGCTTTCACCGTGGGTAAGTGATTGTATACAAGTGTAAAAGAAAAAGTTGGGGCGGAGCTAAAGTGCAACAAGACTTTTACCACTTTCCAGCCGCGTTTTTTCATTCCCATGACACCCTTTATTTTACACTCTTGTTCTAAAAGAATCTTACAAAGTTTTCCCTTTATGTCTTGTTCAATCAAAGACAATCGTCATCTTGTTCACCCCAATCTTTTCTAACCCCGCAAGTTTTGTTTCCCTCAGTTCTTTCAGCTCCCAAGTTATCCTTCTTATATATTCCCCAAAACAAACATTGTATAGGTTCCTCCTCAGAACGCATAACAGTAGCCAAACCCCTTGGTTTAAAGTTTGAGGCAATGGCGAATCTCATAGAGCTTTGTTAGCGAGTAAATGTATGAAAAGCCTTCAAGAGTAAGATTTTAAATTTTGATTCTTTAAAGCGTATGTAAGAAACCTAAGCATACGCAGCCTAATTGGCGTTAATGCTAGATGAGGGAAGAATGAGAAAGTATAAGGAAGGAGCTAAACACGGTGTGGGCAAAAAAAGTAACTAATGGGACGCTTCATCCTCCGGGGAACTATTACAGATTACGTGAAGTCTCGATGCGATTCCAACGACCGGGATTCTGTGGGACGACGGGACAAGCTTCGAGAGGATCATAGGACAAATTACTTTGAGAAGGTTTGCTTCAGAGGAGGTACGTAAGGGAGGGGGCTGTACGGCCGTCATGGCTTAAATAACACTTAAGTCTGGTTAATTGAGTGGAAAGAGGCTAATAGCTTGCAATGATTGCTGTTGACAGTTCCAAATTTCTCGCAAATTTGTGGGGATCGTTTATGGTCATTTGAACGAGTGGTTGGTGCTTTCCTCGAAGGCTTTGATGACAAGGAAGAACGGACTGTTCAGTCGAAAACGGATTGCGAAAAAATGTGTCTCATTGAATCCGAGTTTGTATGCAGGTACGTACGTAGGCTAAGAATAAATCCCGCTAAGCTAAAACCGTCTTTAAGGGACCCTTTTCCGATCTTTTAGCTTCAGCTAGCTAAATATTTTCTCCGAACTTTTCGCAGTGGGTCTAGAAGTAGAAAACCAAATGCCACCCATATGTCATTCCAGAACAAGAGCAGGAGCAATTTTTGATAGAGTGTTATAATATATATCCGCGCATCCCATTCATCCCGTCATAAACAGGGCGTTGTCAAAGGGATAACTGCTTTCGAAAAAATGCCAAATGAAAACCTATAATATTTAAATAATTCCAGGATAGATAGAAAAATAGATGTGGCTTCTAGTTATGAAGGATTTTACAAGTTTACAGGGATAAACTATGGGCGCTTGAGTTGAATCAGATGTGTGTGAATTAAGTGTGAATGTACGGGGGAAAGTGGATGAGGCGACAGTTGTTGATGTACAGAGCAGGTATTATGGAGGGAAATAAAGTAAGTGAAAGTATTGAGGAACCTCATACTTTTTATAAATTCGATGTCAAAACCTTGACGCTGTGAGATTAGGTAGAAGAGGAAGATGGAGTTTAGGCATGGAAGAAGGGAAAAAAATAGGAAACCGGAATGAGATGATGATAGCATACTGATTCTAGTAAATGTAGTAAAAGCTGTAGGCTATGAGCGGAATGATGGATAGATTGATAGGGGAAGGAAGGTAGGATAGGGTAAGTAGTGAAAATATAGGTAAGGGCTGGGAATTTGATTTTGAGAAGCGTGCTTTTGATGCATGCCTTTCCCTTGGTTTTTACGTGAAGTATGTGAATAGAATATGGTTTCTGCTAAACATGTAATTTTCCTTTGTCCTCATGCTTTCTCCAGATCTGCTGAATACGATGAATCCTTGAAGATTTGTCGTCTAAGCCGAGAGGACAGGAGAACACAGCCGAGTGCATTTAGACGTCAACCAGGAATTTCCGTTGACTACTTGGAAAATCAATGTGTCAAACGTAAGTCATCCTAACACGCTCCCTTCATCCCTTTTCTTTTCATCCTTCCGGCACGGAATTCTTCCGCTTGTCATCCAAACCCCCATACACTTGAATCCTAAGCTTTTGACGACGGGGAAATTGAGCTTACTCAATTATGCTCAAGCGTCCCAGGGCCACATACACTACATGATATTGTATCTAAAAACTCCCCTCTTTCTTCCTCCAGCCTCAGGCGGCTGGATTTGTTTTGATTCAAATGCATAAATAATTTGAAACGTATATATGGGATTTCCAGAACTCCCGGATTGTCGCTACACCTCCAGGCAGGACGTGTCCGTGATATCCATGGATGATTTACAGTATGCAGCAACGCGGGAGGATTGTGAATCCTTGTGCGATCATGTAAGTTGAGGCCTATCTAACTGAATACTTGCTGTTTCAATAGCCTCCTGGTTGGATCACGCTTGGAATGGGGATGAGAGAAAGGAGAGAAAGCTGAGTTGCAGCCTGTTTTTATGCCTGTGGGAAGTGGGAAGGACGTGGAGATAGGAGACGTGGAGTCGAAAAGTTTGAATGCGGTTCAAAAGTACATAAAGTCTGTATAAGATGCTATAAAATAATGTTATTTTTTCAGACCCGAGGATTTACATGCAGATCGACCTCATTTGCAGCAGATAAAAATTTCTGCTACCTCAGCGCAGATGATTCCATCAGTTTGATGGGTGCACCCTTGCCACACAAAAAGGGGGCCGTGTTCTCTGAGAAGCAATGCTCTATCAGTAAGTTCTTGCTCTTCAGCACTTAATTACTCGTATAGAAGTTATGAAAAACTGCTCAGCTTAGGCCTGGGAGACAAGACGCAAGGAAAGTGATGAAATCACAGGGAGCTCATTTTGGTTCCTCTATTCTTTGGTAAAATAAAAGCGGAGCGTGCAGGAAGGGATAGCCGGGCTCAAGCTTATGTGGAGCAATATCCAAGCCCTACTTTCTACATACTCTTCTTGGCACATGACCGTCCCGTGCTGTAAATAGATTAGAGGTGAAAGGATTTGGAAAAGAGACAGCCTCGTAGAGAGAGAGAGAAACAGGAAGAGAGGATAGGCTCGCTAAGAGCTAGAGGAAGGAAGGAGAAAATCCTTGGACTTGGAAAGAAAAGAGATGAGCCCAAGGCTTTAGTTTGCCAAGTCCTCCGTCTATGAGGGAGGGAGAGAGAGCGTGTGAGAGTGAGCGAGAGAAAAGAAAGTTGCTTTCTCCAGGAACCAAGCGCGGTCTGGATTGGAGGTGAAACTAGGTCTAGGTTACGTGAGGGAGATGCTGGAAAGATCTCGATCTTTCCCTCCCTACCAGGCTCCACTCTTCTTCCCTACTTTAGTTTAACCTACTTCTCCCCTTTTGAGGGAAATGGAGATGGGGAAAGGGGAAGAGGAGATGAGCTGGATGGCTGAGACTCAATGGATGCACTGTATGTGCAAAGCCTTCTGGCATACTTTCTGTTTGCAGATTGTGTGGGAAGGAAAAGCCTGGTTATGTTGCAGGTCTTGAGGATGTGGCTACATGGCAGTAACGGCTACGTGATTAACCATTGAGTTTGAAATCCCTTGACTGACTTTGTGTTAAGTTGAAAACTTGGCTTTATAGCTTGAAAAGTTAATTCCTATGAGATTTAAACAGGAGCCCCCCCCATCTTACAGAATTAGCTCTTTTTTGTTACTCTGCTCCGACCGGAAGTTACGCAGATGGATGCGATGTGAGAGGGGAATGAGGTTTATTAACCTCTTGCGTACGTTTGTCATGTATGCACTCACATTGAAGATGCATGCCGTGCCCTGTGTCTCATATAGACGCACCTACAATTTTGTTGCCATGGTGTGGTGTTTTACCAACGGTGGCAATGGTGAGAATTGCCATCAGGGGAAAATATAGTTCGGGCATCGTATTTAAAATTATTTGAAAATAGCATTATACCGCCATAACTAAAGGGCTATGGTTACGGAATAGGCAAAATGTGAATGTACGCAAGAGGTTAAAATGAATTGTGAATCGTGAGTGGAGAGGATGGAGAGAAAGGATGCAAGTACTACATGGCTATTTGAAACGGTTGTTTATTTAAATATTTTATTGCAGATCATTGCGAAGGAGGTTTGTTCACATTTGAGAAAGTGACGGGTCATTTCCTGCGGACAGCGAAACAAGAAGCCTTTGCTCTCTCAGCCGCCGCTCCGGGTGTGACTTTGGAATGTGTTGAGAAGTGTCGGGATGCGGGAGCAGATTGTCCCGCTTTCATGGTGGATCATTCAGCAATGCGCTGCTTCAAATTAGATCGCAACACTCAGGGACGAGGAGAAGAACTTACAAGGCGAGATGGTCAAAATTACTTTGAGAAAATCTGTTTACGAGGTAAGGTTTCCTATGTCTTCTTCTCTTCTATGTACTCGTCGGAGTTTGACTGAACAGATCGTCTGCAAATACATGGTTCGGAGCGGAGAGTGCCTTAATTTAATTGAGACGATCAAAGTACGGGATCTAAAGGGTGGCGGCGGGGAAATGAGAGCAAGTAGCTATAATTGTAAGAGATTCTTGCGGTTATGTTTGTCTTGATTGAGAGGAGCAAGTTAGAAGGCTGGCGGAGGAGTTTCAAGTCACGTCTCCTCCAAAGAGGCCAATAGACTGTGGAAGACAAAGTTTACACTTTCCGTGAAGCTATCGTAATTGCGAATTGACTGATCTCAAGAGGGAATTTAATTTCAAATGGAAACTCGGTGGAATTGATGCTAAAGTTGAGTCTTGATGGTGAAAAGTGGTTGTAGGAGAAGGATGAGTCGGTATGACGGAAGAATATAATAACGAAATTGGATGAATTATTTCTCCTCTGCTAAAAGGAGGAAGGACAAGAGATTCAGACATGAGACTAAATGCTAGGAAGGAAGCGTTAGAATTTATAAGAGCCTAAAGGGTTTGAATTTGAAAACGTAGTTATACATTTTTCAAAATACACATCCAGGAGAAAGTTAGAGAAAGTGTAGGAGGCTGTGGCGATGATTACAGTTAGTGCCCTGATAGGGATGAGGGTAGAGGGTATAGGAGGAGGAAAAGAATAGAAATGTTTGTGGAGAGGAAGAGGCAGGTGAAAGGAAAGGCTGAGAGGTTGGAAAAGGAAACAAATTAATTTTCCCTTACCTGTTTCCTGTCTGAAAGCAAGTAAGAAAGAAGGCAGGAGACAGGTTCGGTTAAGGACTAGAAGGGCTATAATGGGATGGGGTGGGGGAAAGTGGGAAACTTGGTAGAGGCTATTTGAAAATACTGATAGAATGGAAGAAAGGTGGAGGAGGAGGAAGAAGAAGAGAGGTAATTTTAAGGATGCAAGTCCCAAGTGAAGCCTCGGTTGAAATGAATGGATGATGAAATTTATTATTAAGTTAAGTTTGAAGCGGCGCCATCCTCTCTCATTCACGTTCTTTCCCTTGACCCATAAGAATTAATTACTTTTGTAGGAAATACGAGAGGATGTCGTGGTAGAGCTTGGGCATTTGAGCGGCGTCCTGGACGTGAATTACGAGGCCACGATGATTTCGTTCTCCGAAATGTTCCTAGCCGGAGGGATTGCGAAGAAAGATGCTTGGCGGAAACACGCTTTGTTTGCCGATCCGCCGAATATCATACTCAGGTAAGACCGAAAGTTTTGAAACATTATGACATTATCTAAACTCTTCCAAGTCCGAGAACGCGATAACCTACCCTCAACATTCCAACCTTTTACACCCAATTACTTTCTCCTCTGCTTTCTCTACAATCTGAATCTAACTTCCTACACTGCTTATGGCTTCCCCCATCTTCTTTCTTGGCAACTAAAACTTGATCTCCCGTACGTAGTTTCTCTTTTTACCTTGTTGACACGAAAGTGTATAAGTTTCCTACAAATTCTGACTCGCCTACCCGCTTAAATAGCTGAGATTTCCTCAAAAAAAATTCAGCCTTCTTAACACCGTTTAATCTAATTTCAGACCACGGAGTGTCGCCTCAGCCGAGAAGATAGAAGAACTCGACCCAGCGATTTCGTAGAAGCCCCTATGCATATCGAATACTTGGAAAACCAATGTATAGAACGTAAGAAACATGCCAAGTTTTAATGACATGTTGAAAATGCTGTTACATGCATCAGCTTAATTGGAGACATGCAAGCCGGGAAGAGTGTACCCGATAGTTTCTTCTTTACTCTTCGAGTAAACATTTACTAAAAGTGTTACTGAAAACTAGCTCTGCTTCATACTTATGGATTGGTTTAAGTTGATATAGACAAAATAATTGGAGTAACTTCAACGAAGCATCCTGAACCAGTTAAACGACCGCGAAAGAATAAATCAGAGATTTGGACAGATTAGTGAGAGTCATCCTGCTCCACATTCGAATTGAAAACGCAAGCACTTAATTACCTTGTGTTTAAATGAGGCGGATCAAAATTGCATTTTAAGTTAGACTGGCCTAACAGCGTAGCTACGGAATAAAACTGTGGTCTTAATAGTTCGTATTAAGAGAAGGCAACCGCGTAATACATACGAAGAGTAAAGAAGAAGTTTTGGTGTTTTTTTTGAGGGACAGGGATGTTTAGCTTTACTCCAACAAAAAATTAATTGCTAAGTTTGGGGCTCTTTGGTGAAAGTAGCGGATAAGCGATGCCCGTTTGAGTCTGTTGCGGATTCCCACCCACGCTACTTGGACACAGTTATCAACAGCGTTTCAACGGCGCCAGAATGCGAACAACGTTGTAACAGTCACAGGGATTTCATTTGTCGATCGTATTCCTTCTACGCTGCTGCCTCACAATGCTTTATATCCGGGGATGACAAAGGTAAGTCATTCTCATATTTTTTCTCGGGGAATACAATACATAATGCAAGGTGGAAACAGGAGGGAGATAAAGGAGCTACACTATGATAATGACGTAGGAGGGAGATGGGGGAGGAATTGAGTGAAATGCGTAGAAAAGTGTATTTCTGGAACTAGATGAAATGTAGAGGGTAGAAGATGAGGGAGGCTGCTGCCTTAGAAGGGGAAAAGAAGGAAGAAAAATAAGGGTACAATGGAGAGAGAGAGAGAGAGAGAGAGAGAGAGAGAGAGAGAGAAAAGAAGATAGAGATGGGGGAGAAGGCTGGAGAAAGTTGGAGAAAGTTGGTGCGGACAAGGTATTGGTTATGCGAGGGAGGAGGTGGGTATGATATGATATGTAGGGATTTTTTGGTAGGGGAATCCAAAGACTTTAAGAGGAAAAAGCTAGTGGGAGAAGTCTGTACGCACATGCTGGAAACAGAAGGGAGGAATGATGACATTGATGAATGTCCGTACTTTGTTCACGTTGTCTACTCCTTCAATCTCTTGTAGTCATCAGATACTCTTCAGCTATTTCGTTCCTAGCTATTATTCATGATTCTTGACTCAAAACCTTAAAGATTAAGATGCTAGTAATATTTCGACAAAGTCTTGAGTAAATAGAGAGAAAATACCAAAGAAGTCGCCGAGAGTTTCAAGAAGTTGCCCCGTTGAGAAACATTCTTGAAAACTGTCCATGAGCTCGTCTGAGGCGGGAAAAAGGGTGGGGGAAAAAGTTTTAACAAGGGGTGGGAAAGATATGGAATAAGTTGGAAAATTGTAATCGAGAGGTAGAGGAGAGGAGTATAGTGGCCGGAGTTAAGAACCCAAGGAAGGGCCTGTCCTTGTTTAGTCTTTCTCTCTCCTCCTGGGAATAATTTAGAGCGGGCCAAATAATTATGCTAATGCATTTTTAAAAGGTTCCTAATTAATAGTTGATGCAAGGATAATTTTGTTTTACAGCTTCCGCTGGAGGAGATGAAGCAGTGCAAAAGCGACCAGGAACGACATACTTTGAGAGAAACTGTCAAGGTGGTACGGTTGATCCTGGTCCGATTACAAATACGATCGTTGATCGACCGCTACCCGGACTTTTCGGAAACGGAATTGCGGCAGAGAAAAACTTTGGGCCAGGAAATACGGACACT
Organism: Sminthurides aquaticus; assembly: GCA_906901655.1. Classification (NCBI taxonomy): domain Eukaryota; kingdom Metazoa; phylum Arthropoda; class Collembola; order Symphypleona; family Sminthurididae; genus Sminthurides; species Sminthurides aquaticus. The sequence continues at coordinate 6,435,342 of CAJQTT010000001.1, forward strand.
CAAAGTAAGAAATTTCGAGGAAATAAATTCAACCTCTATTCTGGACTCGGACAAAAAGTTTCCGTGTAGAGCAATTCAATGATTTCAAACATGGTCCACTACAAAGAAAATAAGGAAGCGAGGGAGAATGGAGGAAGGCGGCGCATGATCGCTCTGTATGATGTACTATAGGGAAGGGTCTTTGTTGATTGTTTTGAAAGCAATTAGTTTACGTCTTGTGGTAAAACGTGGGGGAATGGTGAGAGATTTGAGGAAAGAATGAGAAAAAGTTAGAGGGTGGGGAGGATGGAGAAAAAGAAAAAAGGACTATGGAGAAAATGGAGTAAAAGTTTGAAAAAACAGGGTTTTGAAAGGTTACTAGAGGATTGAGGGGGATTGCTCCCTTGGCTTTGAAAGAGTATGGAGTCCGGGCGGGGAAGGGAGATGCTGACGAGAGGAAAAAATGTGGTAAAAAATGCGGGGAAAATGGGTGGCGGTGAAAGTAAGAGAGAATGGAAAGGAAATGGGAGGAGGGAGTAGAGAAGAATGAAGGGAGAGTGAAGATGGAGGGAGAGAGGAGCTTGGAGTGATAGAGGGAGCAAGTTGGGCGGTGAAAGTTAGAAGGGGAAAGGAGGTGGAGGACAATGAGAAGAGTGTATTAATCTTCATTTTGGATGATTTCAGTTGGCCGGTGCGCTTTTGGACGGATGACTTACGAGAAAGTTTCGGGCTACGAATTAGAACGCGGACACAGTTACCTACTGTACAGAGATACGGTTCGCGGAATTTCGGACAAATGCGCCAAGCGATGTCAGAGTGATGTTAAATGTCACGCTTTTAATTTGGACTATAATCGAAATGAATGCTCTGCCCTGGAGTTTGCTAATGATGAAGTACGCTACGACCTTCGACGTTCTTCCGGTGTTGCTTATTTTGAGGGGATATGCCTTCGCGGTGAGTGGAAAACTTTTGTAAAATAACCCTTGTCGTCCTAAAGTTCCTTCGGTCACGTCAAACAATCCAACAACCTGTCCCTACCACACTTGGGCACTTTAAATTGAGAGAAGAGTTTGCATCACAAATACCTGCATCCATCCATATGCTCAATCTTCTGTCAGGATCAGTCATGGTAGGGATCTGCCCTCCCATTGAGGACGGTGTCCGTAGATTATATCCTGCTGTGTACATTCTGACCCTAAAAAACCCTGGATACTTTTTACCGCAAAAACTATCACGCACTTGCCTCAAAAATATCCCTCAAGGTTCTCCCCGCCCCTAGGGTGAGGAGGGGAGGGAAGGAGGGAGTGATTCCGTTAGTGTGGTGAAAGTTGGACCTTTGGCTGGCGGACAGTATCCTGGAGCTGTTTTTCTCTCTCTCTCCCTATTCTCAAACCTTTGGTTTTTATATCCGCGTTAATGTTATTTATCAAGACGTTACCTTTCTTATATCAACTCATTTCCAGGTGGTGGATGCGGATTACTTTGGACTTTTGAAAGAATTCCAAGTTTCCAGCTACGAGGCTTTGATAAAGAAGTTTACCGGGATGTGGGGAAAACACAATGCGAGGACAGATGCCTGGAAGAGAGAAGATTTATTTGCAGATCTGCTTCCTATGATTGGAAAAAACGTGAATGCCGGCTAAGCAAGGAGGATCGATTCACACAACCACGGGCTTTCGTTCCATCTCCCGACTCGGACTACTTGGAGAATCAATGTGCACCACGTAAGTCAATTGAAGATGATGAGGAAAATGGGAAACTTGGATGTTTCTCTACTTTTCACGATCATCTGTTTTTGATTTTTTGATCTGTATCCCTATCTCAACTGACATCCCGACTATAGTCTTCTCATCCTAGCGTGAATATCTTCTCCGAAACTGAGGAATCAGGGAATCACGTTGAAAAAGTCTTGTTGGTCCTCCAAATTCACTCAAGTCCCTATCACAACTTAATTCAATCACAGTCCTTAGACATATGTCATCAGTAATGTAAATATTCTGGCAAAATATGGATTCTATGTTAGCAAAACATAATTTTTGTGGGGTGATTGAGAATAGGAACTCTAGAGGATTCTGTTATCTTAAGGATAGCTTAATGTGCTACTCTCGCTGAAGAGAAAGCAAGTGAACAATATTTACCCTACAAAACGGATTTGTTATACATCCAGACCACTTCTAAAACATTCACATCTGGTTGCAGAGTATATACTTCTGAAATTGATATTGGGTTTGTGTGGATGTCTGTTGTGAGAGCAGAGTTGTAATCGTTGACTGTTTACTTTCTTAGAATCTGCAAAGTGTGTGTATAAGAACTTGCAACGGGATCGCTACCTCATTTACGTGGACAAGGCGGAAACTGCATTAAATGATGGAAGTTGTCAACGAGCCTGCGACAAGGAACGTGACTTCAATTGCCGATCTTTCTCCTTCCTCACACCGGTATGTATTCATTTTATCATATAATCTCGCAGAGTCGCAGGGCGGGCAGTATAACTTCTGTACCTTGTTTAATAACTTTATTTCGTGGTCCAAAAGTCCATTGAATTATTTTGCCATAACTCTTCTAAGAAGTCAGGGCGAGGAAAGCAAGGAGCAAATCCTCGGACGACATAATCGCTCTCACTCCATTTGATTTTGATACGGTAGAGCGTGGAAGGGCTTTGGGAGAAATTACACACCCTAGTAAGCTGGGGAATGGGGTGTTGAAATAAGGTGGAGCTTACATAAGCTCTCCCCGTCTCTCCTTAACTATCCTTCTCTTGCCTTTGCTCCTTCCTTTCTCCACTTTCTCCATAATATATCGCTCTCTATCTGTGGATCTCTTCTTCATCCACGTTTGTCATCATCATCATCTTCTTCCTTTTCCACTCCAGCCTGAGTATAATGAATGAGGAGTGTAATTACTGGTGATGACGTTTCCAAGTGGTTTGATTTGTATCCTCGGAAAGCCGCGCTTGGCTGGTGATAGGGGGATAAAACGGAGTTAAGTACAGAGTAGATACGGGGAGGCTTGTCGGAGAAAGTGACATAAAAAAACTAAAACTTTGTCTCTTTCCAGCTAACGAGCCCATCAACCACAAGTACAGCCCTTTGCCTTCTGAGTGGAGACACAGCGGCCAACGCTGGACCTAATGCATTCCAGACACAGCCAGGAGCAGTTTACTCGGAGAGGGAATGCGATCCGCGTGGTATCGCTGGAGGTCAGTATGGAGCTGGAGGAGAGGGTCGTCCCTACCCCCCTGCTGGACCCGAACCATATCCATCCGATCCCAGGCCGTATCCGCCCACGAGTCGGGATCCTTTCCCATCTACGAGTCGAGACCCCTTCCCACCAACGATACGGGAACCTTATCCTAGCTCACCAAGGGATCCGCCATACCCGACCCGGGAAAGATTCCCCGTCTCCAGCAGAGACCCGTATCCATTACGAGACAGAGACTATTATCCTGCAAGAGATCATCCCTACCAACGGGATCCGTACCCGAGCCGTGATCCTTACCATCGAGAACCTCCATACCCTACTTCCGTTCGAGATCGCGAACCTTATCCACCCACACGTGGAGAGTATACTGGGAACGGAATCCGGGACTACCCGCCATCTACCCATCCCGGCAGTCAAGATCCTGGAAACTACCTCGACCCTGACTTGTCTCCCTACAGATGCCGCTACACTGTCACTTACGAAAAAGTCATGGGGCATACCTATAACGGGGCCAGAAAGTAAGTTGTTTCCAGAACTTTGCACGTAGTTTTACAAGAAATTTGTGCAGAAATTGAAATTAAACACTATTCAAATCCATATCGGGAAAATGAGCGATTTGAAAATTCTCTCGTGATACACGCTTAAACTTCAGGGTGATGAACGCTCCGAAAAAAGCAAAGAGCAAGTCAAAGAGAAAGCACTGTGCTAAAATTATATTTTGTTTCAGGGAAACAATACCGACAAGGACAGAAGTGGGAATAACAGCAGAATGTCTCAAGGAATGTGATCATCTTCGGGACAGGTGTCTTGCAGTGAGCATCGAACCATTGAGAAGTACAGGCCAAAGATGTTCCTCGCTGGATCGATCATCCGAAGCAGATTCGTCACTTTTACACCCCTCCGCGGACTTGATTCATTTTGAGAAAATATGCTTACGAGGTAGGGTTTTTTACAAAGTTTCCATTAGAAAGTTTAATCAAGGAACTCAGATGGAGATTCAACATGAAACCAGGTTCAGAATCACAAGTAGTGAAACATAGTAAATTGTCATTCCACCACATTAATTCATCTCTGTAATGCAGAAGTATTTGCTAATTTGAACGGTTTTCTGTCCCGGCTTTAAAAGCTACGGGACACTCGTGCATGGCTTTAAGGCCCTTATTATTCCCCATAAACCGAGGCTACATTCTTGAGGAATGATTTCTGGTCTGAATCCTACCCGGCTCGCTACATGTTGATTTCTTTACAAGAGTTGGATTGGGGAAAGTCTATCCATATATACCGGCTAGAAATGGGATTGATAGGAAGTGCTCCCCGAGAAAGCTATAGGGATAAATGTAACCCATGTAATCAATTTCAGAGCGGCATTGCGGTAAACTTTGGACTTTCACCCGCGTTCCGGAACATGAGCTCGTGGGGCCAGGGGATTTGGAAATACGAAATATTTACAGCCGTCGCCAATGCCAGGATGAATGTCTTCGTGCGCCGCGAGGTCCTTGCAGGTTTGCCGAATTTATTTCCTTTGCATTCAAGTAAAATCCTCTTCAAAGCTGCATTCCTCTATAGCTTTCACATCCATTGGCTGCGGAAGGCAGGAAAAGTTGGATACTCAAGTCTAGGGCTGTACTGGTTTATTAGCGACCAGTTCACGACCAGTCAGTGACCAGTACCAGTGTATCCCGCCAAACAAAGTTTAAGCCAAGCTCTTTGACGCAACAACTTGATTACTTCCTCTACCTTACCTACCTCTACCTCACAGCCTCATTGATTCTCCTCTTCCTGTTTAATAGATCTATTACGTACTATGCCCGAGAACGCCTCTGCAAACTAAGCGCTGAAACACGGAGGACAAGACCAGAACAGTTCAGGAAAGCAGGGCCGGAAATTGACTATATGGAAAATGAATGTGCTCCAGGTACGGTTTAAATTTTTATGTCTCCCAAAATCCCACGCTCCTATTTTTTATTCAACCCTCCTTAGCTCTCTTCCAGTAAATCCTTCTGCTCCCCCCATGTGAGTAATCACGAAGCCATTACGACATTAGTGTCTGGAGGAGTTGCGGTTGCTGGAGCCCATATTTTTTTAAAGATTCTTTGATGCAAGCCCGTCAGACATCTCTGCTATTTATCAAGAAGAGAGACTGCTCCTCCCCCTCTCTTATTATCCCTCGTGCAATGTTTATTATTTCAGCTCCACCGCATTGCGAATACACGGACTCTCCCGGGCGTTACCTCCCAGTTGCTGACAAATTCATTCCGAGGATGTACAGCGTGGAAGACTGCAGAAGGGCTTGTGATCAAGAACAAGATTTCCAATGCAAGGCCTTCAGCTTTCATTCCTACCGTCGCGAGTGTTTGCTAAGTTCAGACGACACTCATTCAACCGGTCAAGCTCTAGTGGCCGATCCGGACTTTTTCTACGGAGAGCGCGGCTCCTGCAATAATGGTTTGTCCTCCACTTTCTCTTCCTCACAGACTTCATTTTACAAGTTTGGCATATTCATCATCCTCTCGATCCTTTTTTAAATAAGCGCGGTTGAAAGGTAGGAGAAGGATTATACAAGTCTCATATTTCATACTTTTTCACACACAACTCCATGCAACCAACCGTATTGCTTGTCATTCCACTCCAAGATTTATGAATACCTATAGTATGTGTGTGAGAAAAGTATCAAGAAGAGCGCCGCTGTTGCATCCGGATTCAAAGCTTGGGATAGGATGAAGGAAGGAGCGTTCTTTCTAAGGAGCTTTAAGTTATTCAAATAAATTCAAATCGTCCCCCTCGAGAACTCATTCCATCATCATTCTTTATATAAACATTTCGGAGATGCAGTTTGCGACTAGGGCGAGACGAGACAAACTATTTATTTTTTCGCTCGTTACCAAAAGTTGAGATTTGATTCAAAATGTTTGCACAAGGAGATTTTTCTTCATTTCCCCCATGATTTAATGATGATGTATGAGCTTTGTGGGATAGGAAATATTTGCGAGTGCGTCCTTGAAGTAAATTATATTAATTTTCCCATTATCTTTCCAGTACGTGTGGACTGCACGCCATCTGATATGCTCGTAACCATAAATTTTGGAACTCCATTCGCGGGACGCGTCTTTGCGACCGGAAATCCTCAATCCTGCTTTGAGATGGGTGGTGATCGAAGTCAAATCGTTCTAAGGATATCCCTTGGAACTCAATGCGGAACATTGCAGCAGGTAGGGTAGAAAGATTTTGAATGTGCAAATCTCAATACCATACCCGTCCTTATTTACACTTACACACTTCCTTGCCATGACATGACCCAGCCTTGATAAACAACACCTGTAATCATGATAATTACTGAACAGGTATCGTTATTACCGGGGTAAAAATAAATAAAGTAAAGCCCTAAGAGGAATTCCTACGGATTGTACATTTTGACCCTGGGGAACATTACTTTAGGGTAAAAGTATTGAATTGAAGGAAAATATTGATGTCAATTGCTTCATTTCCCTCCACCTAAATTACTTGACCCAAGACAATTTCCCGGAATCAATTCCCAATTACCCGCAGATTAAAGGGTCTGGGATGATAAAGGAAGAAAGGGTTGGGGGCTATGTAATTTGATGATTTAAGGGCAAGAAGTTGTTGGTTTTGAATTAAAAGCACGCAAAAAAGTAATTTTACTACTCCTTGGTCTCATTGTACTATGTTTGATAACAGGGAAGAGGAAGGTACGTCAATCACGTGGTCATTCAGCAAAATCCTGTGATCATGCAAGAATCTGACAAGACCGTTCGGGTTGAATGTTCCTTCGATGCGAATGACCAAACCGTCTCCTACGCTGCTAATGGAGGTCCAGGAGGAGGGCCATCTCGTGGTGATCATGAAGGAGGGGGCATTTCCGTGACGTGAGTTTTAATTCTACCTCTTTTATTATTCCCTCAATTTTTTTCTCTTTATCTTTCCAAGTAAATATGTACAGAATACACTCGTGTCAAAAACCAAAAACGCTTCTCCTCTCCTCTGTCTTCTTCCTCCATCCTCTTGCCCATAGTAATGGGAAAAAGGGGGTGAGAGGAGTATGTAGAGTGTTGCAGCGAGTCTGTTCTCTAATGCTCCTCCCAAATTCGGGGACTGGGAACCGATGACCTCTTTGAGCGAGCTATACAGCCATTGTAAACTATATACTAGAGCTGTGCTGGGCTGGTATAATGGAATTACCCCAAGGTTCCACAGACTCGACCCAGATCCTCCAGTGATGTGCAACATGCCAAAATCCTAACGTTTTAAAAGCTTTCATTAAAAGCGTTCATGTTGCGCTTCGAAGGACTCATCTTCGTGGGAATGAATCTGTTTGTGCTTTTTTTCATGAAAAAAGAGAGGATCATATGGGTTGGATTTTGAATTTATTGCGAGAGAGAGAGAGAGAGAGATGCGCCATGAGCCTGGGAGAAATCCATCATGGTTTTTGGTTGGGAGCATTTAGAACGGAAGGGCATTGTTTGGAGGGAGAACAATAGACGGGGACTCAATTATCGCTCCAAGTCCGTCAAAATTGCTTCAATCATGGCCATATAGATGCCCTCATCAGAATAGCTTGAAGAGGAGTAACTCTAGAGGAAAAAGCTCAAGTTAGGAGTGAATCCACTTCCGGTTGCTACAAACTCTTGAAAAGCTTGAGAGCTAGACACAGTGTATATGTCATGCCTTTCTGGAGACACGCTTCCGAAAGGGATTCAAACAGGAGAAACCGTTACAGAATGCTTGAGCAATGCCTGCCCAGACTAGGAGGACACTTGAAAAGAGCACAATGTATGTATACAATGTAGTCCGGTAGGATTTAGTCTGTCTTGTTCTAAATACGTGCCGGTGGTAATCGGAGCAAGTTGGTGGAATCGGCAAGGATTCTTCCTCTCCATCCGACCGAGCAGGGATACTAGGAGGTCTTTTCTGGAAATATCAATGCGAAACAAATTTCCCGGCTTGGGATACCTAAAAACAGGAAGCAGGTCGGGGTTAGGAATAAATGAGAGAAGCGGAAAATGTGAAATTTTCATCAAAAGGCACTGTAGTTGCCTGATGATGCCGAACGTCCTAATGTTTCCCTACACTCATTTCGGTCCGTGCTTGGCTCTGAACTGGAGATGATGAGGAAATTGAATTCCTGTTTCAGCCATCCTCGAGAACAATACAAGCAGGCTAAATACACAGACTTGGAGGATTCCGCTTAGGAGAGTACAAAAGGTTAAACGGAGTGGGAGTTAACTATCGTTATTAAATGCCCACGGAGGCCAAGGCTTAGCGGAGGGAGGTTCCTTTAGTTTTAATGGAAGAGGAGATAGGAGTAGTGGAAGATGAGGAGGTATGAGGGAATGGAATGCTGGTATGACAAACTGGTATCAGAGCCAAATAAATCTGTATCCATTATTATTACAATAATAGGAAGAGAGGGAGGAGGAGGAATTTCTAAGGAAGGGACGGGATACTACCCGATGGATTGGGATTGAGAATGGCTGAGAGCTTTATAGGATGAAGAGTACAAGAGAGGATGAGTGAGATTGTTTGGGAAATATGCGGGAGAAATGAAGAAGAAGTAAACTAGTTATTACTGGGAGCTCTCTGTATAACATGAAATCATGTAGTTAGGACCATCAAATTGAAATTCTTTATAAGAAGCTTATCATTATCATTCTGCCCTCACCAATATTTCGGACAATAGGGAATTATGGGTTGATGATACAGAACAGAGGATGAGGGAGTCCTTGTGAGGTTGATGGTAGAGTGAAAGTAGCACTTGTGGGGAAGGCTAAACCATAAACGGTATGGATTACATCATGGTACAAATACACAGATTCTATAATGGATTCTATTGGGTTTAACTGTCTCAAAGAAGAAAGATTTAATTTTGAAGCTGATACAGTCTCAGCAACGTCTCGTTGTATTTTGAAAAGCGAGGTGAGGGGGCATTAGAGGAAACTGAATACATACTAAGGTTGAATAAAGTAGGCGGGATTCGAATGGAATTGATAGGGAGTATTATCTGTATTGCAGAATGAGTGAAAGGTTTCAAAGAATTAAGTAATGTAGTGACAGGAGTGAAAGAGGAAAGCTAATTGAGAAATGAAAGCAGGTCAGAGGGATTGATGTCTGTTATTAATGTGGAGAAAGTTTGAGAGGAAAATAGAGATTGGGCTAGTCCACTAAGTTCCAGTTGAGATTAACTTTACATTTGGGTGAGCTTGTTGGGTGTAATGTGTCCTCCAGGGTTGTACACTTCCCATTGAGTCTTTGATGTGGCTGGCATGGTGAGGTTGTAGTAGGTTCTTGAACCTGCACCTGTCCAACGTGAGGCACGTTTATAAGAGGAAAGTTTGAAAGAGCGGGTGCGGTGGTGGAATTGCTAGGACAAACATGATGCTTCCCTTTGGTATAGTAGAGAATTTTTTCATTTCCTGTTTCATTTCCCACGATTAGAAAGGAATCAGTGGGTTCTTGGAGTAAGAGAAAGGAAGGAAGGAAGTCGGGAAGGGGGGAGGACAGGGGCAGGATTGCAGGCTGATGGAAGACAGACTGAGGAGAAAGGACAATTATTGAAATTCCTGGTTGGGTGAAAGTTGTGTGGGATATTTCATATATGTAATAATCAATTGGAGATTGGTTAGTTTGTGAAAGAGAGAAAATGTCCCCATTACTTTTTTCGAAGAAAAGCAGCAGAAAGAGAAAGAGAGAGAGAGAGAGAGAGAGAGAGATAGTAGAGGGATATGTAGGGGTTTGTGGAGGAGTTATTACAACTACGCTATTATCTGGTAGTTCACGGTATGATGGTCTATTAAAAGGGACTGCTTCCCATCTAGAAATCCCTCATCTCCGCCGCATTTTAGTTCCCATAAGGGTCAATAGAAGAAATTAAAAGACCAAAGTTTTTCTACTAAAACTTGATGGGAGAGGGAGAGAAAAGTAAGCAAATATCTGCAAGCTACTGACAAAGAATGAAATACTTTCTCCAAACATGCAAACTTGAGATGAAAAAGAGCGAGGAAAGTATATAGTGAGAAGAAGAGTGAAAGTATTCACGGGAAAGCCACATGGTTCTCACGCGGAACTTTCTCCGGTACATTTAGAGGTTTATATCCTTTCTTTGGGATTCTGTGCCAAGTATAACCTAGCGGTGATCAGTTTTCTTATTTTCCAGCCCGCCAATTGCGAATTGCATTGGGAAACTTTCAAAGGATTTAACATTTTTATTCATGTAAAAAATCCAGCGTTCAATCACTTGCGACATTGAAAGAAAAGGTTAGGGAAAGACTGGGGAAAGCGTGAGCTTGTGCCTCTCACTTTATTTCTTTGTGGACAAGAAATAGTCCAAGTATGTTGATGGGAAATGGGAGGGGACATGGTAACGTAAAACAAGGCTTGAGGCTGAAAGCAATCTGAATTGTGAGATGGAGCATGAGTTTAGAGGAATTACGAACAGAAATTTGAATTGAAAAGAAATTTTTCATACTATCACTCTTGGCGCTGATGTAGCCCGGATTTCAACACGACTTGTTGTACTTTGAAGCTGTTCAGCCTGTTTTCCCTTGACGGGATGCCCTCTCATGTAAAGCCGAATCTTGGTTTGGTTTCTTGGATCGGTAAAGAGCTTTGAGGCGAAAATGGGGAGTTTAGCCGGGAGTGAAAAATGAATTCCCAATAAACAGCCGTTACTGTGGAGAAGTGTACTGAAGGGAATGAAATCCGGTTTTGGTTTTGGCAACAGATCGTTTGCCATGACTTGGATAGAGGATTGGGAAAAACCCTTAAAATGAGAAATATTTAGATGTGTAAGTGTTTGTACCGCAGAATAATAGTAAAGAATGTTGTATTCATTCCAGGGTTCCATTTCGACCAACTGGAACGAATATAGTGACTAACACTGCTCCGACTCCAAACGTAAGGATGCGAATCGTGATGCGAAATGGACAAGATGCTTCAGTGGTGGGCCTCGGGGAAGAATTACAACTTCGGATAGAAATTGATCCTTCCAGTGCGTTTGGAATATTTGCCAGAAATTTAGAAGCCAGGACGGAATACGGAGAACTCCTCACACTTATTGATAATATCGGGTAAGAGAGAAATTTTATCCATTTTCTAGATGACTAAAACTCCCATCTTCCCCCTCACAACTTTCACCGCATACCTCCTCTACTTTCTCTTACCGATTCCATTCCCGTCACACTCTCTCCCCCTCTTTGACTATACATCTGGGAAAACTATCTACTTTCTCTCGAGATTCTAAGCGAACGACCTATCATTCATGACCATTACTTTTCACTTTCTTCCTACGATCCATGCCTTTTCTTTCACCATTATTCTTACGCCATCCGTAGCGTCCCTTTGTAAATTGCTCGAGGTACTTTCTCTTGACTGGAAGAAGGGGCGAGACGTTGGAGCGGAATCCCACTTTTTTAAAAATCTGCTGTAAACACTATCCGGGTAAAATATTTTCAAGCTCCACCAACCACCCTGGCGGTATCCTTTTTCAAAGGATATAACGTCATGTATACATGCAGGTCCTTGTAATAAGTAGAGGAGAGGGGTTTCGCTGAGCAACGGAAACCCTTCTATTTCTAGAACGCTTACGTATAATATATATACTAATATACTACTAATATATATTATTAGTTTATTAATTAATAATGAAAGAGGAGGAATGTAGGTTTTTTTTCAAAAGTAGTAATTTGAGGAATAAGCCATGTTTCCAGAGATGGAGAGGCCCACCAGCTAAAGTGTTTGTTGATAAGAGGGTGAAAGCTCTTTAGGTTTGTTGTTTTTTCGTGTCGGATTTTACCGGGGTTTCTGCGTCTGTGAAAGTTAGTAAGCTGGTGTGGATCCTAGCTATAATATTTCCCGAGTGTTTTGAAAAGCAATCAAAACTGTCTAAACTGGTAGTAAACTACGTAAAAAGAGCGCGGTAGTTCACACATGGCATCCTCATTAATCATGTAAGAAAGAGTATACGTCTGGAGAAAGTCGTTCAAGTCCAACTTTGATGGATTATAGCGGCAGTCATGCCTCCGCCTTGTTCCGCTTTCTCCGACTTTCACCAGCTTTCTTAGATTTGAAACATGTTGAGGAATTAGTGTCGGCTTTTATTTCACGCAAGGATGGATAACACTTATAATTAGGATAGGATAAACTCAAACTTGTGGTTTCCTTGTCCCTTGTAGTTCACCGCCTTGGTGGTTGCAGCTTCCAGCATATTTGTACCCGGCTTTCTTCCTCATCTGATCCTTCTCCTTACTACCATCAAAGCTAATTCTAAAGTATTTAGAAAATGATATGCCTCTAAACTAGAAAATTGTGAAGAGACTCACGTCAGCCGTCTATAGATTATAGATATTAGATAGATAAGACGGCTCAAATAACTCTACTGGATTAGCTTTCAGACGTTTCTTCCACCTTTCCGCTATCATCCCAGTTGAAAATATGGAAGGAAAGTTTGGTAAGAGGAGGGAGTGGTATGTAGAGGATTCAGAGTACGGAACCGGGGGTAAATACAAAAAAAATTACAGGAGGAAAACTTTATAGATGAGATTCAAGCAAAGAGAAATATCAAAAGGAGCGGGTTAAAAAGCGAGCGATGCAGAAAAAAGGCGGAAAAAGGAGTGAGAGACAGGAAATCCGTTCATGTGCAGTTTTTCATTTAGGCTTTCACTTACTTAACTTGTTGTTGAATTTCACGAATTGGGTATTTGGAAAAGGGTTCCAATGCTTTTACTTTTACCTGAAGAACCAAGAGGAGGAGGAAAGTTGAAGTTACTATATGCGAAATGAGTTAAAAGTTGAACTGGTTCCTTCGTGGATGAGGGATTCCAAACTTTTAATATACAGCCTCAAAAGCTTCCTAGCTTATTTCACACCTTATTGAAATTAAGGAGAGCCTTTAGTAGTGGAAATACTAGGAGATAGGATGAGCTTAAAGCTTAGCCAACTCCTTATAATGTTATCCCGGAGTTCATTAAATCAGAGTCAACAGAAGGAAGAGAAGAATTGATCGGAGGAATTCTACAGAAGAAGGCAATCCAGTTTGACATACTAGATTTATATTAGGTCTAAAGACTTTCCTGAATTACGGCCATTGTCATTTCCTTCTCTCGCAAACTAAGGGATTTAAAATACGAGCAGAGATTCCTGGAAAGGAAAAGCTGGAACGGCTCAAGCTCAAGGGCGGAATCCCTTAGAAGAATATAATCTGAAATTAATTTGTTCACAACCAGGAATTTTTTATGCACGTGTTGCACTGCACTTGCAATGATAAAGTCTGGCGGGTGCTTTCAAGTACTTTCTCGGGTCAGGGCCAGAGAAAAGTTTGGATTTTGATAATCTAAAAAGGAATGACGTTTTAAAAGTTGGAGAAATATAAAATTTTAAATAACAGATGAAACAATTTAATTTTTTTTCTGCTGCACTTTTTGAACGGCAGCAAAACTTTTTATCCTATCCTTTTTACGAGAGCAAGCTTGTGCATTTTGCTGTTCATGTAATTTAAAAATATGCCCAGCTGCTTAAGAATTTGTTTTGAGCACGGATTTTTGTTTAATTGCTTCGTTACGACGCGTTGCTCATGTACTTGATTTATTTTGAGTAGTTTTTGACCCAGTTTTGTATTAAAATTAGGAATATTTGAACGTAAATCCTTAAGCGCTGTACAAGAAGTCCATGTCCTTCAAGATTTGTGGCATGAACTACAAAGCGGAGAGACTATTAAGCCCTGGGTAGACTCTGGCATAATAACGGCATAGCATAAAAATGTCATAGAAATTATCCCCTGCATAATTGTTTCATAATAGGGAGCTACAATATACAATGAATTATTTGTGCTCGACTAGAAACACTTGCGTCATAGAATTTATGCACAACTTGTGCTATAAGTAGTTGCTATACTAGACTCTAGACAGGGCTTTAGTCTCACTCTAGAATATAGGCCGAGAAAACGCCGTAGGAGGAGAGATAAGCGGATGAAGGGGAGTGAGATGGCCTTCTGGGTACAAGGTTAGATTTCCAAGCAGATTTTTTATGATGACAATGATGAGCGGGGGTTGGATGACTCGCGGGGGTGGATGGATGCGTGATGGGGATCAGACAGAGTCAGGGAGAGGAGGGAGGACGGATACGAAATGATTGAACTTGTGTGACAGGAGATTGGGGAAGAAGTAGGTGGTAAAAGTAAGTTAAACGTACATGTTCCTTACCTTGTGTTTCTTTTTTCGTTTATTTCCAGCTGTCCGAGGGATCCAAACGTCTTCCCCGGCTTAGAAATGGAGCGGGGCGGAACAAGGAATCTTTTTGCAGATTTCAAAGCCTTCCGATTCCCATCAACAGCTACAGTCAACTTTGTGGCCACGGTTCAATTTTGTCAAGATCTCTGTCAACCAGTAAGTAAAAAAGAAGAAAAAGTTTATAACTCCCATTTCCTCATGTCCCCTTTTCTTCTCAACATTGTATCATCCATTTCCTTCACGGCACGTAGCCAATGCATTCATGAAGGAATCCAGCCTTCCTGTTCTATTATTACAGTCATGGAATTGCCAGAAAAACTATACTCTCCACTTCCTTCCACATCCCCTAGCATATCAATTCACTACACAACTCGCTACTAGCTTAAGATTAATAACCTTCTCCCTGATAAAAATAAGTCATCCAAAGCCAGCGTTTGCAGCAGGAAGGCTCTCCTTTCTCCATATTTTCTCCATAATTTTTCCGTCTTCTCCAAAGTTCCGGAATTTTTTCAAATGTCAATATGCTTTTTATAATAGTTTCACTACTCCCGCTCCGATTCCTGGCAGAGAAAAATTGATTTTATCCAAAACTTCGCTTCACTTTCTCCATTTCCCTGCATTTCCAACAACTTCCCATTAGTTTCCCAAATGTAGAATGTGGAAGGTTATGCCAGATGGGAAGTGAAAGCTAGCGGGAATAGGATCGTTTGCTTCGTATTGCTATTACTGTGTATTGCCTCAATCCCGGCTACTCTGGGTTGTATAGTTATGCAAGAGCAGGGTAATATGAGGCTACAAGTTCTGCAGTGACGTTCTAGTCGGAGGAACGCATAAGCATAGATTCTCCACAATTTTCTATATAATTCTCCTCTCTTTGCTTAGAATTATCTCCGAGAATGTTCAGACGAAACTATACGTAAATATTTAGGATTGTATCTTAAGTGAAAATATGCAGCTGATTGACTCCGGATTGTAGATTTAGTTATTCCTGTATTTATGCTCGGGGATATTTTGAATGCTAATATAAAAGATAAACTCATCGTCATCGAAGATGGCGGAAGGATGGAGGATTATAGGGACCAGGTAGCGCGTTTCGGTTCGGATCGTTAAGTACGAGATGCGGGAAGAGTATGCAGCTAGCGGATAATCCAGAGAAATTTTATTAGAATTGATCCAATTTCCCACCGGGAAGAGTCCGCAGCTGATTTGAAACGATATCCTTGGAGGATGCGTGTCATTAGATAGAGTGCGTGATAGCGAAAGCACATTTGGAGGAGTGAACCACCTGGGATCCAGTCGGGGGTGTTCCAGAATTAGCATGCAATATGCTAGTCTGCGACTTTACTCTAAAGAGTCTGATCGGAAACAGTTGTTCCTGCACTTGTCCCACTCCAGATGATACAAAATGCCCGAGTTTTAGATTGTGTGTGGGTGGTGGAGGTAGAAGGGGGAACCAGAATACAAAATCATTTGGTCACATTCTTTTTATAACAGTTCTGTTTCTTTAATTTCCTCAGATCAGATTAGAGAGGGAATACGAGTGGAAAAAAGCCTTTAAAGATTAAAAAACGTTTGATGTTTTTCACAGTTTTTTTTGTAAGCTTGCATACATGGGTTGCAGCTACAGAATCTATCTTATTAATGTAGTGCTCCAGGAATAGCAAGTTAAAGCAGAAATACTGGAAAATTAATATTATCTAGGAGGATGCTGAGCTACTGGTATGGCTAAGTGAGGGATGGGGAGGGTGCTGGGTTTAAGAGTATAATGAAAAATCATTTCACTAATGGAAGGAGCGGTAGTGATTTTGTATTTGAGAGGAGCTAATTTTAAGTTCCGGTTTGGAAAGAGAAAGTTACTTTCTCCGTATCTGCAATAGGGTCCATGCCATTTGCTATCCATAAAGGATGGAGCTTGAGGATATGGCTATAATGCTTAAGAGGAAGTTGGAGTACAATGCTCACGGAGAAAAGTTAGAGGGAGAGCGAGGGTTCTTTGAGGATAGAGGAAATTCACTCTATTTGCAATATCGCCTTTGCAATTATTTTCACCAGCCATTATGTATGCTTGGCTATTTCGAAAGGATAGCCAGCTCCTTCCCTCATCCTTTCTCCTCCCGACGTAAAACTTGGTGGCAATAAAGCTCTGGCGAAGAAACTACTTGAAGTAGTTTGTTTTATATTGCTATTTAGCTGTTAGTTGAAGAAAGATTTCGAAATGTTCTCAAGAGTGGGGGAGGGGCATGTAGTAAAATCCTGTAAACAAAGCTACCGGTTAACAATGAATCACAAACCGGGGGATATAAATTTGATGAAATGCTACTCTTAGGTTCGGTGCCAAGGAGGACTGGAATCCTTTGGAAGAAGAAGACGATCCGTAGGGTCTAATGAGACTATAGAGCATCGCGTGGAAGAGATAGCCGTATCTATTCCATTCTTATTGCCGCAGAATACAACAGCTTTCACTTCACCAAGGAACAGCAATGCCAAGCAAAGCGGAGATGCTCAGAGCCAGTACAATATTTTCTCCTATGGTAAAAATGGAGGAAGTGCGGATGAGGCCCGAACTGATCCTCGTATCTCAAGTAAGCAAATATTCTTTATCTTTTGTTACATGCGTAATATCCTTAACATACTTCCCTCCCTTGTTGTACCACTAATTCACATTCGATTTGTAACAACAGCCAGATTTCTCTTTTCAATATCACGTTTCTCAAACTTGATTAAGCTGTGTAACCCATCATCCCTTCTTCCAAATAATTTGTCGCAACCTCGGCCTTTACGAATACACTATTGAAGGTGGAAGCAACGAAATTAGTTTCAACGTAATTAGAGAATCATAACACGTTACAACACATCTAAGCCCATATTTAGGTTGATAGCTTGTAAAGGTGTGGGAAAGCGTAATGCTGCCATCCAGGCTTTTACTGTCTTGATTGCCTATTATCCTCAATCGAGAAAAGAGAAGGCTGAGAGTAAATTCATTCTAGTCTTATTGAGCAAATTATTTCTGCCTGTGAAAGCTTGATACGACGGTAATTAGAAGCTTAAAATTCATTTCCCTAACCTACGAGAACCGTCTCATCACCCCATTCCTTTAATACTGCTGTATTAAGGGAAGGTGAAAGTATGAGGAAGGGAAGAAAGTTCTAGTAGCCCTCCCTCACCCACAGAATTGAAGACGGGGGAACGCGGTAGGAGAAAGTTGTTTAGCTTTGCTAGTTTTAGATGAGTTTACTTTAAGATGCAAATAAGTTTTGATGGAGCTGAAGAGACTGCTTTCCTTGGTTGGGAGCATCTTTTTATTGGTTTACCGTTGGAGCGCTTTTATGAAACCCATTATGGGAGTGCTTATCATAGAAATTCACTCCACCGCTTTCTCCTCCTAATTCGGGCCAAGATGCTCAAGCACTCTTCTGGGCCATTGTGCAATCCTTTGGTAATGCATTTCTCGACTTTTTTAAAACTAAAGGGAAAAGGTGAAAAAAATTGATAAAAGCTTGGAAGAAAGGACCATTTAAAAACTATTTCGCACTCAACGTACTAACTCGTTCTAAGTTATGGTTTTCATTCACCATAACGAATGCATCATTGACGTTATTAGAATATCAATCCAAAGTTGGAGTTGATGCCTAGAAAATGGGTTTATAATTTGTGATGATACGATGAGAAAAAACATCTTATTCTACCATTCAAGCCTGCATAATGGAACATCACGTCCCTTCAGGCGCAAGATTAATGAGAATAGTTAGAAACAAAATAGGCGGGAGGTTATAGAATTTTTTTAAATGATCATTACATTAGCACAGGAAGTGAGGAAGGGTAAAGGAGAAAGGGAACACAATATTATACGGGTCATGAAACAAGAAGAATAATTGTTTCATTTATGGTCCTCATTATTTTTCGAGTAGCACGTACTAATAAATTATATGACTTTGAAATAAGGTGTCGAATACATATTTTCTTGCATCTCGATTAGGTTCAATATGACCTTGTTACGGAAACCTCTAATCTACCTTCTACCTACTGCATGTGCAAGAAATATATAATAGGGTATAAAAATGAAGATGCAATCGTAAAATTTTCCTTAAAGACGATAATAATGAACACTACATCTAAATGAAGCATACGGAATCGGGAGACGGGTACTTTCTCCAGTAATTTCTCCAGGGAAGAGTTTGTGGGGCATCGTAGGATCCGCCTACAATTGACTAGTTTAAGTAAACGAACCTAGGGGTGTTTAGCCATCACAGCCTTTAGCTCTGAGTTTCATTCAAGTCCATGCGTGGGTGTCTTCTTTGAGTACGTGGTCTTTGTAATCGGGAGGGACTCAATTTCGTATGGAAATGAGCTGAGGAGAGAGAGGGTTTTGTTTCTTGGAATATCCTCTGAAGCGGTATTTTCAGTTTGTTCTTACTGGTTGAACACGCCGAGTGCTGCTGGTGTTGAGCACAGCTGTTATAGATGGGAGGAAGCGTGTTAAGATTACGAATCAAACGCTTGATTTCTTTTGTCTCTTTCAAAGAAAGTGCGGAGGTGCCGTAAGGAGAAATGAGAAAATGAGGAAATGGGGTAGGAGGAAAAGGTAAAGAAGGGTAGAACAATTGGCGGATGAGTGAAAGGATGGTGGTGGTAGGTTGCCGGTGGTGAGTGGTGGGTGGCGTGTGTTTATTTGTTCATTTGTAATCTCATCAGGGAACATGGATGTAGACTTGATGAATGAGACTGGCTCGCTAGGATTGAGGACTCACTCAGCTCAGAGAAGTCACACACCTGCAAGGGAGTATAGTGAATAGATTCTCGCTGCCAAAGTTTGATGAAGTATTTTAATATTGTGCAATGCGAAGGAGTGAAAACATGAAATCTGGAATCTAAGATTTGGAGGAGAGGATTTCCAGGAGGAGTCCCAGTGAAAAGCTAGGTTTATTCCACTTCCTTCCAACTTACTTGAGTAAATCTTGGAGGACATTTCCCGGAAGAAACAAGAGCATATCAGTTTTAATTCATCTCGTTTTATTCCACACCTTGAATCCCTCCTGGTTTCCTTTGTAATCCTGCCTGAGATCCAATCTTTCAACCTGCCTGTCTCCCCCTTTCCCCATTACCTTTCTATACTCTTTTCATTCGAGGAGCGTCAACCTTGGATGGATGAGACGAGAATGAGGAACCTAAAGCTTGGATTTATAAATAGAGCACCTGTGCTCGGGCTGAGAGATTTGAATGTGAAATGTTGGTTACATAAAATCCTCTGGTAATAATCTCCTGTATTACCCGGTCCGGGTAACCAAATCCTAGGAACGGGATTCAAAGATATATTTCGTCAAGGTTTCATGTTGGAGGAAAAGATTACTTAGTCCTTCCTTTTCATCATCTTGTAATCTTTTTATTCTTAAGGGAGACGGGAGTTTCGGGCATAAGTATATTACGATAGACAATCTGGTTTTTGATGGTTGAGATTCAGATTTTTTTGATGAGTTTGAGCCCCTCTTATCATTAGGGAGAAGAAACTGCGGAAGAAATCATGATTCTTGCTGTAATTTAACGCATGGTTATTTCTATTCAGTTCTAGTCTGCTGATGCTGGCTTTTGTGAGTTTCTATAAATCCTATAGCTTAGCAGGAGGAGAGGAGAGGAAAAGAGAATCAAATGAGATAAACTTTCTTAGCCTAGAATCTTGTCATTATAGGCAGACAATTCATTAGAGAATTAATTTTGTGCAAATGTTGACAAAAGGGCGGATTTTTTAGTATTTGTCAAATACACTTGTAAAATCTTGTTTACTTTCTCTCTTTCCCAATTCTCGGAAAGCTTTTGTCGTTTAGCTTGACAATCTTAGTAGAGTTGAATGTTTGTACGGGAGGGAATGAGATGGGAATGGATGGAGTTTCAGATTTAGATTTGTTCGGCCCTTTTAAAATTGAAGAGCAGACCCTTAGGGTTGGAGAAAAGAGAGAAAGTTTGGGGGGAGAGAAAGCTTGTGGAGTAATTAACTACTTGAGATCTCAAAGATACAAGAGGGGAAAATGTTTGGAGAAGGACAGAGAGATGGAGGATTGAGGGAGGATGGGACAGGATTATGATTCATGATGGGAAATGTTATTTTTTTCATTATTTGCGGATTCATTAATCCACTTGCGGTGACAGAATGAGCTCTGAATTTTATATGCTGAAGGGCGGAGGGCTGAAAAGAGAAAGCGTGGGAAGAATGAAAGATGTGTACTAAAAATACAATGTATCTGTGAAGCTTAGGAAATCCAGTAGAACCAAAAATCTAATTTAAATGGATTAGTTAACAAGCCGTCTTTAAAGCCCTGTATCATTATCCCTCCTAAATCCCCATCCTAAATCTACCTTATTGTGATTTCACAAAGAGATATAGGGATGAGAAATAACATACTGGGGAGAGGAATAATGTACCTCTTACGGATGTATGAAGAGGTAGAAAAGCCGAGGAGATAAACATCAAAGGAGGGTGAAAGGCTGTGGATTAGCTTGACGAGAAGGAACGAGGAATAGGATGCTCGTTAGAAATGTAAGCATGGAACTAGAAAGCATTGGCTGACTGGATTGAAGGATTTCACAAGCATAAGCATAACAGGTATTGTCTGCAGAAGGAAGGCCGGTTTGAGTTTAGGATGATGGATATCTAGAGAAAGTGGAGGATGCCGCGGAAGAAAGGGGATAGACATCCAGACTGGCAGAGCTATTAGAGCATACACAAGACGAGAAAAATAAGAGGCACAAGTTAAAGAAATGTGATTAATTTTTAAATATTCTTGGCAGTCTTTGAGTTTATAAAAGCCTGTGATAAAGCTGGAGCATGTCCTGTATGGGAAATTCCGTATCCCACTCGTCCCCCGCCTCGTTACTTTCTCCGCTTTCACTTTCACTTGACTCGGCTTTGCTACTGACACTATTACTCTATTACACGAGCTTCTACGGGTAGATTTCATATCCCAAGGCGAGGTATAATAAGTGAACTAATATTGAATTATTATATAGACTAGGCTCATTTTGGAATTCGCTTGGACATTAACGTGGAGAAGAGGACAGGGAGGAAGGAAGGATGTATAAGAAGGGAAATAAGAGTTGGATTAGTAGTTGTAGAAGAAGGGCTGCATTCGAAATAACTGCATTAGCTTCACTCCCTAGTTAGTTGTTTCAATTTCAAGCTTGACGCCATTACTTGGGAGGAAAGTAAACATGAAGGAAGAGAGGAGACTCTGCATACACATTAGTTTAATGAGAAGAACAAGCCAAAGCTCCTTCGCACCAAAAAGCTATCTGAATTCAGATTGACTTTACAAGGACAGATCTGTCAAGCGCATTATCATTTCTCTCAGAGGATCTCGTAACAGTAAGCAGTTCTGAATGCCATTTCTACATGTAAGTTGTTCTTATTCTCCGGCCTCTACACCGCTTAACCAGATTCTCGCTACCTGCTTCCCACGGGAAACAATCCTCTCTTCTCACTTGCCTCCCTTCCTAAGACAACAAGGATTGGAGTACATTTATCTGTTGAAATTATACTACTTTCTCCCATCACGCCAGCAGAACATTGAACCGCCTACATCCAACGTCTTAACACTTTCCCCACCCTCCAGACTTAGACATTCTCATTTCTCACATCATCTTCTTATCCTTTATCCATGCACACTTGTTGTGTGTGTGTGTGTGAAACATTTCCGCCGCTTCCTCCTTCCTGCATTAAGATTGGCGGTGCCGGATGCAGATACCGAGTTGAAATGCTACGACTAAGTATGCTCCATATAGGGTGGAGTTATGTAGGAGGAGGGGGTGAAAGTTTAAAAAAACGGAAGGCAATGGATACACAGATCTGCTTTGTCCTCCCCAATTGCTTTCTCTTCCTTCTATACAAATCTGCTATGCTATTCCACTGGAAAGGGGTTCAATTTTAACCGAGTGCTGCAAGAGAGAAGCATTATTTATAATTGACGAATAATATATTCAGATCCGGAGTAGTAACCTCTTATTACTCCTTCAGTCTACCAGCAGTTTACACTACAACTTTCTCCGCTTCAACATCCTACTTTAGAATTCCAGCTAGAAAGTCAGATTGCATATCTTTAACATTCTAGCATTCACACTCGTTTACTCGTCCGCGACATTACATGCTAAACTTAACTTGGGAGAGCGAATTCGTTGTAAATTATATAACATTTCGGTTCACACTTGGCCTAGACAATCCACATCGTCCATTTTCTCTTGAAGGAAGGAATTAATTCTTTTCCTGGTTCTCCTCCTCGAAATGGAAAAAATAAAGACGAAACAAAAGAATGTATTCAGTTCTCTCGAATTCTCCTTCTTAAAATTACGACACTCAGTCCTTTTAGGGATTTTGTGCAGCAATTTCAAGAGAATGGCAAGGGGGAAAGTGAGAGGAGACGGGATGGGTGATTGTTTGTAAAAACCGTTTCACATAACAAGTAGGACTTGTGGGACTAGGAAGAAATTGAAATTTTGAGTAGGCTTTGTAGCGCTTAGTTGGATAGCAGTCAGGAAGTTTCGTTTGAGGAAAGCTGAACAAGACGTAGGAAAATGATTTTTTGATTTAGATGTCCCTTGAAAGTGGGGAGAGAAAGTACTGAAATGGAATTTGAAATTGAGGAATGGAAAAGTGCGTGCCTGTGTGAAGAGAGGTAAGAGTGTGAACTAGGTTATTTGGTATTTTGGGATGAAGGTGTGCTGTGTGTAGTCGTAGTCTGAAGTGAAAAACCACTGGAAGTTGTGCGGCTAGCTTCGATGGATTTGGTAGTTTCATCTTTAAATTACATATCGAAAAAGCCTGGAAACGAATATCTGAAATCCTGAAATGGGGCTTCCACGTAAAGGTCAGGGTAGTGAGAGATACAAACTATTGGCGAGTGGTTCTTCTTCCCTTCTGCTTTAAGCCGAGCCCTTGAAGTAAGGATGGATAGTAAAAACCTACGACAATACCTTGGCTTGCAGCCGGAAAATTGGGGAAACAAGAAAACGTATTTGAAAAAGATACTGACCAGAGATACGAGAGAAAGTGGAAGTTTGCTACCTCGGGGCTAGCAAAAAATGTTGTAGAACATGCATTCAACTGTTATCTCTCCTTCTCTCCGGCCTTCTGGCTCTTGACTTTTCTATACTCACAAGATAAACAGTTTTGTTCCAGAAGCAGACTTCTAAATTGCACCAGTTCCGACAGTCTGGTGCATTCACTGGATCTTCCATAAGTTCCGAAGAATGAAAATACTGTGGCTGGTTGGTTGGGAGAGGTTGCGGTGAGTGTATGAGTGGGTATGAGAATGAGCTCCGTCCAGGGAATATTAGCAAGATATTGTCCTCATGTGTTAGCATACATGTTTTTGACTTGGAGCAAGTTTTTAAAATTTTAGCAGAGCTAAGAGAAACATGAGTTACGAGCTATCATATTTAGCAGGAGGAAATATGATTAGGAGGATGACTGAAAAAGAGAAAATGGGTCATGCTTCATGATATCTCGCCTATGCTTTCTCTGGCTTTTTTTACCGCCACCACCTCGTGTGAAACGTATAGTCAGCACGCTTGGTTGGAGTGAGTGTGACCACGCTCAATATGTTTGCGAAGAAAGTGGGATTTTTTCAGTTCCCACTTCACTTTCACCACACACCAGCCAATTTCTATACATACAATCTGACATTCACTATGACTCTTACCATCGCTGTGCAGATAATAACATGTGTTGACATACACTTATACACCCAGCTCTGACATAATTCCATGATGGGTTCGTAGAGTGGATTAGAGAAAGGAGGACGGATGAGGTTTGAGGGAAAGTATATCCCTAATATAAAGATGAGGGGGAGGAGTTGGTCATGAAGATTTGAAAGGAAACAAAGCAAAAGTCTTGAAAATAATCTAAGGATGGGCAGTTGAGTTGGAGAAAGCTATGCAGTAAGAAGGATTATATGGGGCGAGGAGAAAGTATGAATTAAAATGATTGTGTGGGCGGAGAAAGTTAGTGAAAGTAGTAGCAAACTAAAGGTGTTTGACGAGAAAGGAAGGAAAGGGTAAATTTGTAGGTAGGACAAGATTGGCAAAAGGAGGAATGCTACCTCTTTTCGGATGGTGATTTGCTGGTAGTCCATGGTAGCGTCTTATGCTAGTACGTAGATGGTCATTACTTGCTTTTCTGTTGGGTCGGAGGCCTGTAAAGGAGGTAGGAGAGGACAATGGCTGGAATGTTTCAGGTTTAGTGAATAACAAGAGAATTACTATGGCAATATTGGAGAAAGCCTAAAGGAAATTTCAAATCCTTGCGTTGAAGATGCGCAAATGAATAGCGGAAGCACCACTTATGACACTTGAATCGGAAACCACAAAAATGAGGCACGCCAACGTATATTGTTCCGTAATTCTGCCATGAAAATGGAAACAATGTTTCCTCACCACCATCCGTTGGGACTCCCTCCGCATAATGCAGAGACGGCATTTCCTTCCTGTCTTTGAGTCACCCTCTGCAATGCATATATCCATCTTTGAATGGAAGAATAAGACTGCACGCTTGGTGGGGAACGGGAACGACGTGAATACTTCCTGGCTTTCTCCGCACTCATATTGGCAAATCTGCCCGTCTTCAGATCATCCTCAATTCTCATTTCCTCCTCAATTTTCTCTCCATTTTCTATGTGTCATCAAAAATAACGTTTCACAAACAGACTCTCTAATGATTACGTCACTCCCTTTTCATACTTCCGGTCTGCTTGCTGGTGTATTTCCTACACCGAGAGAGGTTGCTAAAATAATGTGATTCAACAATAGTGTTGTTGTTTCCCTGTAGTGCTGTTGCTGCACACTGCACTGTTCCTACTATTTCATCCCACATGCGATGGTTATGTTGATACAGAGTTCTGATTAACTCTTAATTGCAAATTTATTATAATAGTATGTTTTGGAGGGTAAATCTGTTAGTAAAAACGAAGCTAAAAAGCGGTCTGTAAGCGTGAGCTGATCCATGACGTAACTTTCTCTCATTGGAAATGCATGGGATTATGTGTTAATTAAAAAAGTGCAACAATGAAATGTTTTTGTTTTCAGGCCTTGAAAGTAAGATGCCATCACGAAGTGCGGTAGAACAGGTAGAGAATCCGGGTGGACCCATTCCTCCAGCCGTCACAATAACGAGCACCCCAGCTCCACCAGTAGCAACAACGAGGAGATCCCACATTGTCATGCCAGAGTCACAACAACCTGTACTTAACTCTGTCCTGTCCGCGACAACCACTCCAAAGTCGGTTCCAGATCTTCCAGGAGCATTGCCCATTCATTCAAAAGTAAGTTTTATTTCTTTTATGCCTTAAGAACGGAGGGTTTCTATAGAAATCGAATAAAAAGTAGGATACATACTTTGATTGTCGTAACTTTCTCCAAGAATTCTCCTACGCAAGAAAAAGTCAAGAACATTGAAACACACATTTTTCCCCTTCCGCCCTATCTTTGGTTTTGCTCGTCTACCAAATCCTGAAGGCTTACTTTTAAACAGCGGAAGATATAAATGCCCCAATTCCGCAAGGATCAACATCCAAACGACCGGCCAACTAGGTTACTGACCTAGCACTCGTAGTAGTAACGCTTCATAGTATTTATGAGACCCGACCTTATGAACACTTCCCCGCCAACTTGGAGTAAGACATACAGACCTTAAAGCCAAAGGAAGAGAAAGCAAACTTGTAAACTTGTTGGCAAGCAAACATGAGCTTTCTCCTCTGGAATTTAGCATTTTATGACACTTGGATCCGCTTTGGATCTTTGTAAAAAGAAAAGCGGAAAGCAAAAAATGCGCTGTAACATTCCTCCACTCGTCCTGCTATTTCTAGAAATTCTAGTGTCATCCAGCAACCCTTCCACTTATATTGTCTCTTTCAAAATAATGGGTTTCAACGTTTCAAGTTAGAATCGCAAGGCTTTCTATTTTAAAGGACAAACAGATTCCCTCAACACAACATTTATACCTTCACAACCCTGGAGCCATATACATTTTTCTAAGGCTTTCTGTTGGTAATATTACGTGGAAAATTGAAGAAAACCAGAGTTATTATGCTCGGTGGAAATTGTAAGTTTTCCTTTGAATTCTTTCAAAGCTACAACTACAGTATTTGCCACCAAATCCTCTCTGTAAATGAAATACTCAAATAATCCAGGGAAAAGCATTGTGTTGGGTAAAAAAAGTTTAAAAAGCAAGCTTTTAAGTTAAAAGTTGGTGAAAGGCTGGAGAAAGTAGGTCCTTATAAAATTATGTTGCCATTGACACCAAGTGTGAAGGAAGGTTCTTCCAGTACACGTTAATCAAAGGGAATGAGTAAAAGGGCTCTTGTGATACTTTACCTCTAAACATCAAGCCGAATCTTTAAAGGATTTTATTCTAAAGATTTTCACAATTCAAAAACCGAATTCCATATAAAGCTGGAGATCCAGTAAATATGCCAAGTACAAACGTTACGTATATGTATGTATACATGTAGAACTGCAAGGGAAGATGTGGCATGTTTTAAGCATTCATTAGCCTAATTACAATCATTCTTTCTGTTATACTCTCTTATGTCTCTAGAAACTAGAAACCCGTAAATAGGACAGTTTTTTATACCGAAGGAATGGAGAAAGTATTTTAAATATTCCTAATATGAGAATTTCCAGCGTTCACATATCGGAATGTCTGAGGAATTTTTGTGAAAGTTATGAGGCTGTAACAGTAATGGTAATCTAATGCACTAATCTTAAATTTCAGCTCGTGGTAATACAAAGATCCATGGACGAGTCGAACATGCCATTAAGTGATGAGGCACTTTACGGAGGAGATATTCGAAGAAGTGGAGTGAGCAACATCACAAGACCGTTTGATTCGGGTCCGTCAATAACAGCACCTGGTGAGTGATTTGCATTTATTGGTCGTATCTACAGAATTGATAGTGCATTTAGCAGCTCTTGAGCTACACTACGTATTTGGTGGGAGAAAATTAAAAGAAAAGCTGGAGAAAGCTGTACTGGTTTGTGCGGATCGTGCAGAAAATGCTGCAAAAACTTGATGCTGAGTTGGAGCATGGATAGGATAAACACTGGCTGACCTTATTGCGGAAAGAGGATTTTTTCTCAGAAAGAAGACAGTGGTAGGGTTATTTTTCTTTACTCTTCAGTAAGTATTTGAGCAAGAGTACGGAAATATAGGTTCAGCTGGGGACAGCAACAGTGGGGAAGATGTAGAGGGTTAAGAGTGTGGGATGATTTTTTCATGCAAGTGGTTTTGAAAAAATCCCGCCAACTTGCTGAGCTATCGATGCAATAATAAGAGGGACGGAAGAGAGGATTGGGGGTAGACATGCATGGATTCAACACTTTCTAGAATTTCCTCGACTTTCACTTGAAGAAAGCATGGAGCAAATATAACATGGGAAAATATTATTGAAAGGATATATGGTTATCACAGGAGGCTGATTTAATCTAAACACATCTCTGGATAAGAGCTGAGGTGAAATGTTTTCCAGTATTGGTTTATGACATGACACGTTGGAATGCTCGCTGGAGGAAAGGAGGTTGAGGAAGAGAAGAAGGCGAGATGGAATATTTTTAGGATTTTCTCAATAACCTTTAACCCATTTCAAGGTTGAGGGAGTGCATGATGGGGATGGAGAAGAAATTTCATTAAAAATGTTAGGAATTCAGGATGGTAGGATATACGGAGAAGTGATTTGATATGTTTGTTAGTGGGGAAAGTGGAGGGTTGCATGGGTTGTTGGATATGAGAATTATTAGAAGCGGAAGTAAAAGTTGAATTCCAGCAGACTGTTACACGGATGACTGGCGCGGGGTGCTTATTGAGGTTGTTATGAGAATGTATTGACTTTTGGGAGAAAGTGGATAACTTGGATTGATGTGAAGAAGAGAAGAAGAATCCTGTCTTTAATGTTTTGAGCAAAATATGGGAGAAAAGGGCAGAAATAATGGTGGACGGGTGGGGGGAGATGACGGCTAGGAGGGCGATCAGAAATACAAAAGTAAAGCAGTCGGCTGGATCTTTTTGACTTACTTTCCCTCTCCGCCTCCTCCTCTTCCTCTCCCTCACCCTCCCACATTACTGAATGCTGAAAAGAAAGCGGGAAATCAGGGGAGCGTGAATGAGTAGGAAGTGTGGAGGATGTTAGGAAGAAGGAAGAGCAAAGAATGTCCCAATTGAGCTTAGCTTTAAGGAGGATTGTGAGAAAAGATGAGAGAAATCTGTAAGGTAGATAAATCGTAGAAGATGAAATGAAGGAAACGATTTTCATGGATTCACGCGGCGGGGTACAGACTTGATAGCAGTATCAGCTTGTCCCACAGACTTTACGGTGATTTTTTCTATTATGAGCTCCTACGGACTTCTTGTCTTCTCGAAAAAATTGAGCAAATAAAAGGACAAGAGCTAAGTCTAGGGATGACAGGAGTGAGGAATCTCCCCCCATGAAGAAAGTAGAAGGAAGTTACAGAAAGAACGACGTAACAAGCTTTTCAGACTTGGTAGTACACGTAAGAGTGGTAGCAGTAGTTGGCCATCCAAAACAGGAAGAAAGGTAAGTAAGCATAAGATGGGGATGGATGCGGATGGAATTGTGTAGATGCGACATAAGGTACGTAGTAGTTGTCTATGACAGAAGAGCTAGCGGATGTAGGAATTAGAGGGAAAGGTAGGAGAGAAAGAGAGCGGGGAGGAGAAAGTAAAAAGAAAAGAGGAAGGGATGAAGGGAAAGAGAGGAGAGAGGTCATCTATTTTATTGAAGAGTAGAAAGATCGGGCACGTCATGTGGTTAATTTTCTATGGTTCATTGGCTGTCATTCAATTATAATCGAGCAAAAGAAAAATTGCACACTTATCCTCTACCATGTGGGGAAATGGTGACGGTAGCGTGATTCAGTTCCCAGAGATAAATCTATCTTCCAGATGCTCCCTTTATTTAATTCCGAGCATGTTTTCTGTCCCAAGCTGAGAGATACGAGGGAGGCTAACGGAAGGAAATGGCAAAACTTTGAGAGAAAGCAACCATCCCTCTCCTACTCCTCTCCTTGCCCCATGAATGGATTGATGACAGGATATGATTTTTCAAATCCTTTCTACCCTCATTCCAAGAGTGCTCCACAAGTCGTCCCTATATACTACCCACTTTCTCTCCCCCGCCTGGCCAATATGCTCAAACTTGAAATCTCTCCAGCGTCGTTATACTCTGTCGTTAACCCATTACCAGTGAAAGCTCAAACTTTCTCTCTCGTACACCCGAAAATATCCTAATGTCCGAAAGATAACCATTTCACTCCAAATTTCTTCCACCTTCCCGCGAACTTGAGATTATTCCACCATAATTTCTAACCAAAAAACTGCAAAATAACAAGCTATTTTTCTGAGGGAGAATGTTCCGGAACAGCTTTAGTTATGCACTTTTTAACAGATGCTTAAGCGGAATTTAGCAATTTTTACGGGGTATCTGTGAAATGATTAAATAATAAACGCTCACACCCGTGCATCCTCCACGTACGAAACTTTCTCCAAGATTGTAAAGTGCGAATGACCCTATTTTGAATCAAATCTGAAATGTTTCTCTTGATTCTCATAAAGCTCGGCCCATAGTTTCTGCGGTACTACTTTACAGCAAAAACACGGGTATAGTTACAAAGATGACTGCAGAATTACTTTTCGAGTAGCTTAAGTTGAAAGGCATAGAGAAAAGACTCATCAAAGCCTAGCACCATGGAGAAAGTGCGTGTAGATAGTTTAGAATTATTCCACACGCACTTTCTCAATGAAAAATCGACTGGAGTATAGCCAAAAAGAACTTAATCGAGAAGAATAGCATTTTTGTATGGGAGGATGAAAGAAATTCCAAGAAGGAAAAATGCCAATTTTATAAACTAAAATTCTGGAGTCAATGAGAGGAAACAGGCGGAGGT
Organism: Sminthurides aquaticus; assembly: GCA_906901655.1. Lineage (NCBI taxonomy): Eukaryota > Metazoa > Arthropoda > Collembola > Symphypleona > Sminthurididae > Sminthurides > Sminthurides aquaticus. The sequence continues at coordinate 6,465,695 of CAJQTT010000001.1, forward strand.
AACACAGCAACGGAGTTGAGGAACGCTAATGCTTATCTTTTGAGAGTATACCTGCCCGTTTTCTTTCTGATAAATCCTCCTGGCCTTTTCCAGGAAAATGAGTTCCAAAAACTCTTGCACTCAAACTCTTGGTCCGAGAGGAGAAAGTAAACATGCATGAGGCTGAGCTGGGAAGGAAAGTGGAACCAGGTTAGGAATAAAAAGAAAAAACTCAAGGAGCATCAAGCTTCTTTGTTCAATCCTATGCTATTAGACTATTAGAAAGTCCGTAGACTTCTTTTCCGTCCTGTACTTTACTTCATCACAAATAAATACAGGATTGCTTCCTGGAGATAGATAAAAGAGAAAGAAGTGGTGAATTTGAGGGGAAAGTCCCCAGGATTTTATATGTTCTTAGCCCATCCAATGATCGGACCATGCTTCGCCAGGTAGTAATACGACGTGAAGACACGAGTAGGAAGACGAGGCAGGAAGGAAGAGAAGTAAAAGATTGCGTGCAAGGTTTGAAGGCAGCTCAAGTACAAGAGAATGCATCCCGTCCCTGACTAGGAGTTGTATAGTAGATTCAGAGTAATTACAAGACAAACTTTTTTTGTTCGATCAACAACTTGCTGAGGTGAATTACTGATAAGTACTTGAGATAGAGAAGAGGCTAGGGCTGTTGCAGGGTAAGGACATACTCATAGGAAAAGGAGGACAGTTTCTTGCAAACTTACTGAATAATGCTGAAAGAACATTATAGATGGATTCCATAATTCCACCCCTTTGTAGTCATTCTATCAACGCACTGGAAATGAGAGGAGTTTCTTCGCAGCATCTCCCAAAAGTAAGGATTACTCCAGGTTTCCTAATAAACCCAGCGTATTACAAATTTAGTGAGCCTTCTTCTTTCCTTTGAGTTATCAATAATGAATTCTCAAGTTGAGTTGGGAGAATGTGGAAAGACAAATGTGTCTAACGCTCTTGGAATCACGTTCTTAGTTTAAGTTTAAGAGAGGAGAAAGTTGTTCCCTCATCTTGTTCTCTAGATGATTCTGCCTAAGCTCACATGGAAGCTTTTAGCGGATATATAATAGCACCTGGAGGGAGAAGAATAAAGTTGTTTGGAGAAGCTGTGGAAATGTTGGTGCTGGAGAAAGCAAGTGGGGAGGAAAGAATGCAAGCGTGCCTGGCTGTCTGTCTTACTCCTGCCTTATTCCTGTGAAACTTTAAGATTAGGAGAATTACAGGATTGGTTGACAGTCAGTGTGAAGAAGACTCTTTGGTTTCGAGTTATTGCAAACTTGTGTAGTCTAGAGTGATAAGGGGTTGAGGGAGATGTAGCATGAGTGGAGAAATAAGGCATGAAGGAGAAAGGAATTGTAGTAGTTATAAATGAAGCGAGTAAAAGTTTCTCTTGGAACGTGCACGGTTCCGGAAAGAAAGCGGTTGGATTGCTTTCTCCGGCTTTTCCTTGTTTCAGGTGAAAGAAGGGTGGGAAAGGATGAGAGAGAGAGAGGTAATGTGGCTTGGATCTGTTTTAAGTTACTGACAAAGCTTTTGGTGAAAAGTTTTAGGGGGATCATGAATGGGGAGGGATTATGGTGGGCGGATTTGAGAGCTGATTGAAATTCAGACCTGATATTTGTTTGATTGCATTTCAGGTTGGGCGAATCCTCCAGGCTATGTGTGCAGTTCGAAGGGAAGCGTAGTCGGAGCAATTATAACAGTTTTGCTTTTACAAATCGGTTTGGCGGGTAGCTTTTGGTTCTTTTACCGAACCAAGCAGCGCCACTGGATGAAGTCTGGAGGCTACCAGGATTCTCCTCTTCATTCCCATACCCATTCGCCCTCTTCAACAGCTAACTTTTCAACGTCTCCTGAAGTGATTTTCCGAAGTGTTTACGATAGATTATCTGCGGGTGGAAGGCGGCCATTCCTCATCCCCTTCCCCAACACTCAAACCAGTTCGGCCCATCCACACAGCTCTGACGATTGATCTTGACCACCCCAAGGGCAAGTTAAAAAAGGAGACTTGTGTTTCCGACTATCTGTGTTTCAATCTGCTCTAGCTCGTACGTGCCCTAGTTTTAATGTTTAATGATACTACACATTCTAAGTAATACGTACGTATAGGATACTGTATATTTTATTTCAATAAGTAACTCACGCATTATCTTCACCAACCACCCGCCTCCTACCATAACTCTTGTTGCTTCTTCACTTTCTCCATACACATGATTCCATTACTCCTTCCCGTCCATACTTTCTCCCATCGCTTTACCCTACTCTCTTGCTGAAAATACCTAACAGCTCCATACTTTCTAACGCTTCTTTTCGTCACGTTTTCCTCCTGCCTGAACTTACTTTACTTGTCCTTTGTTACTACGAATTTGATAAAATAACCCAGACCGTTCCTCTTTTATTAGCTACAACATTATGTAACACATTCACACCTTCCCTCAGTACACCCGCTTCATACAAGTTTAGTCCAATTGTAATCCTGAAATTCTCCAAATTGCAAACTTTCCTGTACAGCCAGTAATGACGTAAAAAAGTCCATCTCTTCAAGTCCTGTCCTTTCTCTAGCCTCTAGCTCCGCTCCGTCCATGCTGGAAGGAGAAATCTTGATGCGGATTGATTTGCTGCGGGTTATAGTAACGGGAACTTGTATTCCGCTCACATATTCCTCATGACCGAGACACTTTACTTTAAATAATTGTGTCCATTCATTTTCAAATCTTCTCGCCAGAATCTTAAACATCCTCCTCGGAAATTCTTGTCACTACCACTACCAAGAAAATTACAATTTCCGTTCACAACAATGTGTATGGAACCTTCCGCCCCGTTCTTCTCTTCTTCCCTCCGCATTCTCCCACACTACTTTTCTCCTCCATTCCCTTCAATTCAAACTTCCACTCTATAGTCCAACTACTTCCGATCACGACAAGGTAAAGTAAGAAAACCACAAAGACGTCCGTCATTCTGTCCAATAGCGATGTTTCCATCGAAAATTCTTCGAGAAAGCATACACTACTAATGCATTCTACCCAAAGAACCTGGGCAAAATACTTTAAATTACTTTTCCAGCTAACAGCTCCCCTAAATTCCATCCTAGATAGACTACTCGGTAAAGTTAGTTTGTAACAACCCTTCTATTTCTCATGCAGTTATTTCCTATTCATGTCCTACTTCTATCAGCCCGCACGGATCGGCTATTCAAGGAACTTGAGTGATTCAAAGTGAAAGTGGGAGAAAGGTGGAGAAAGGTAGAAGAGGGAAGGGAAGAGGTGTATGCATGCCTAAAAGGCTTGGAAAACAAACGATTCAAAAGCATGCATGTAGATAGACAGACAATTACAAACTTGGAATCGGTAAGAGCTCCAAATAGTAATACAGACCTTAGTAGAGCGAAGATAGTAAGCCACAATCCTGAATATATTTCTTATCATCACTTTCTCTGGTATTGTAGTAACAACGTTTCTCTTATTTTCTTGCAATTTCATTGGAGTATATTTGAATTGAGACATTCCGTGTGAATATGAATTCTTAACTTAAAATCAGAGGTCTGCATCAACCCTGTTTGTTTGCTTTCTCTTTTTCTCCTTGCACTTGACACTGAGCAAACTAACTTACTTTCTCCTGCCCTCCAGTGCTTTCGTTTCCCTCTCCTCGCTTACGGTTATTGAGTGAGGAGCCTATCTAGTTTTCAATTTGAAATATATTGAACCTGAATAAGCTTGTTTGTAAATAAATTGTATTTAAAGCTAGATAACTTTAATATTATTATGTATATTTAGAAAATATCCCATTTTGTCTACTTTTATACTTAGGAGTATGCACAGCAGACTAACCTAATGCACATTCGTGAGAATGTAGGATAATAAGTAAGCACGTATGGCAAACATATGCACGCTAACTCCCTCCTAACCTACGGGTCCAATATCTGATTTCTTCCGTAAATGAACCAGTTGTATAATAATAAACCGTATTAATTTGTTGAGAATACATAACTCGGGGCTACATTTAAAAACATCCGAATATAGCAATTTGTAATATGTCAGTCCGTCCAGCAGAGCCAAAGCCCACCGAGTAACTAAAGATAAGAATCCGTTGTGTTGTAATGTGAAAGTTAGAAAATCAGCTTAAGATAATTTTTTACGAGATTCAGCTGAACTCATATCAAGATCTTCCACGACTTTTCCATTAGTTTCTCATGTTTTTTGCTCCCAGTACACTAAATTAAGTTTATAGCTGATTAAATTCTTATTTCCGTTTAGCTAGCCACAGGATTCTACTGTCGACTGGTATATAACACACTTTGAAAAAGCTACACGTGCAGAGCCCATGGTCCTTCCACCAACACCACCCCTCTATCTAAGTTATCCGTACAGTAAGAAATAGGATAATCCGTTACCGCGCCAGTACCCTCTGGGGATGGATGTATATGAAATGAATATTGGAAAAAGTGAATGAGTATATTGGGCTTTTGTAGTAGGGAATGGGAGGATAGATAATTTTCTTTCCAACTAGAATCAGCTCAAAATATACTTGTCACCCCTCATATTGGCTTGGCTTGGCCAATAAACTACAGGCTTTTATATCCATGTTTTGATTTAGTACGATAAAACTCTGGAAAGCAATTCCAGAGTAGCTATATGATAACAGACTGACTAATTTCCTGTGCAGAAGAATATTCCAATTTCCTCCTCCTCCGCTCCCTCTGTTTTTCTTCTGTTCTACTTTTACTTTGCCAGCCTTATTTCAAGTAAGAACGTATATGTATTTAATTATTCAAAAGAAAAGGATTTATTTCCCCTTGAAGAGATTCCTGGGAATTTCGTAGACAGTTTTCCAATACGTTGTAGCATATCTTTTCCAAGATTTCAAACGGGAAGAAAAGGGAGCACATGGAAGGAAGGTGGAATTATTATCAAATATAGTTAACTCAACAGAGGGAAAAACAAAGATTGATTAAGTTTTGAAAAATATAATAAACTTGGGAATAATTGCACAATGGTTTTCCTCAGACCAATAACTCTCTCTCTCTCTTTATAAATAGTAGCGTTGTTGAATTAAGTAAAAATCTTCTTCTCTTCTTCATATCTCATGCCCAGAAACGTGGCTTGAGGTAAAAGAATAATGTAAGTGTTCCGAATACCTAACGTGTTATGAATAATTCTAAGAAAAGGAACAGATACATGTACCGTACCTACTGAGTGGTGGTTTGGCTATTGGTTATAATTTTCAATGAGGATCAAAATAGCTGTGAAAATATAGATAATTATGGAGATTGCAAAAAACCTCTTTTTGAATTTTTCATGTAATTTGGTCTTTAAAGTTGCATGGTGTAACTAGAGGAAGAATACAATAATTTTCACTTTGTTATTATTTGCTAAACTAATAAAATAATGAATAATGTGACACGAGGAAAATGCTTTATTGCGTGAAAATACTTTAAGTAATACACAACATATAGTAACTGTTAAATATTTAATTTAGACTAAGTGGAATAAGTAAACTTTGAGCACCTATTATAGTAACATTTACTTAGTAACTCTGCAAAACTTGTGTAGTAATTAGCATGTGATTTATGAATGCACCATTATTTTAATCTCATCATTATTCCATTATGAATTACTTACATTCTATGAATGAAAGTAAATAATGTATTTACCATATACTATAATCAAGTTTTGTAATAAAATTTTGGGGTTATCTACAAATTGTTGTCACATCTTTACTGGTTATCATCATCTTTGTTTATGGAAAATATCCACATTTTCGTTAAAAACGTCTAAAATTTTATTTGTCGGTTTATGTTCATATCCATGTTTAGTAGTACTGATTTTTATACGAAACTGGTACAAAAATCAGGGCAATTTTCTCAGAAGAAACCAGAATAATGGAAGGATCATAAAAACTTGTATGCGTAACTCATAACAAGGGTATTGATACAAATACTAGAGGACTTGGCTCGGTACTAAAGCCTTTTTTTATAATCGCAATAATAGTACTGCGAGATTTCAGGGATGACCTTCTTCATGCCGTAAGGGATTCGATACAATTGAGAAGCAGTCTAAACAGGAATGGTGATTAGATGGAAAGCGTATTAGCCCTCCCGGGCTTCATGAAATGGTTTCTGCCCGTATTCAAATCCTATCAAATACGGCAACCCATTGTTCCAAAATCATGAAGCCTGCTTACTTCCCTCCTCTATTTCATCCCGAGCAAATGAGGGAGGAAGAAACGAAAATGGGAGAAGAACAATGGTAATGTATTAAAGACTGGAAGGTGAAAGTAGGTGAAAGCATCCCCTCATACGCTGTGCTTTTCTCCATACTATTGTTCCATGGTCTCTGATTATGCAAAAGTTTAGGAGCTAAACTGCATTATTTCGAAACGATAATTCAGTTTCCTAAGGATTTGCATTTAAATTTGTGCATGTTTCGAAGGGAAACGAAGAGCGGGGAAATGAAATACCCCGCTTGAATGCACTATTCTTTGACCTAATTCAACAGAATTTGAAACTACAAGTAGAACAGCCCCCGGTCGCTGTCCGTTCTAGAATGTTATTTCCCCATCATATGTACACTTTTGAATAGAGAAGAACCTAAACGTTTGTGAATTGGGGGTAGGTTGGCCTTGATACGAAACCGGCTCATGATTGTTTGCTCGTGCATTCAAAACTACACGGCTGTTTGTGAAGAATTAAAATCGTCTCTTTACTGAATACATATTCACAGTCTCTTATTTCTTACTACCATCTTAGAATAATTGAGGGCTGGATATAAAAATAAATTTGTCTTCTATAATAACATGAATAAGGCGGAAGGGAAGAGAAGATATGGAGATTGGGGAACTGTATGTGCGTTTCTTTTTTGTTTAGCTGAAAGCGAAGAAAACTTTGTAAAGTCCCATGAAGTTAGACTCATTGAATGCAAGCGGACGGGTAGGTAGTACTTGGTAAAAGTTTTTAAAACTTGAAAATAATAAGCAGAGACATTAAAAAATTTCTCCCCGCATTATTATTTACAGACTGAAATAAGAAAAGAAAGTAAGACTGAGAAAAATGGAAGTGGAGAAAGCTTTCTCCGTACTTTCTCCCCCACACCCTGGGTATCTAATGAAGTAATTGCTGTTAAGAGTAAAATAAAACAAGTTGTTCGATGTACTGTAAAGAAAAGTGGAAAGGAAATTTAAGCATTTTGAATGGAAAGAGGGTTATTACAAGTCCTCCTTAAATCCTATCGCTGCGTTCATCTGCGTGTCCAATTTCTGTGATTCCGAAAGGAAATCACTGTAAAGGGGAAGATGACTGGGGGATGGAATATTGTGCAGACTGCCTGGACATATCCATGAAATTGTCTTTCGCAAACCATAGAAAAATAAACAAGGAAATGAAATGGAAAGTAATATATAGGGTGAAGCCAGTTTAACTCTAAGACGAGTGAGATGGATAGCGTCATGTCGTGGGATAGAGAAAGTATACTTTTGGGAGGTTGCTCTTCTCTATTGTTTTATTATGCATGTGTAGATAAGGTTAGTAAATGGAAGACTGCCTCCTGCCATCAACTCTACGGTTTCGACCAACTATTCACTCTCATTTTGACTCACCCCGCGGTCCATAGGATGGGGATGGGATGCATGTGCGTGGGAAAGGAAACCTCAATGAGATAGTATTTGGACTAAATTCAAATAAATTCAAAGTACCATATAGATACGAAGAGATACACGCATGAGGGATCCTCATAACGTAAACACACAGATCGGTACGCCTGTATTTCTCTTTCGTCTTCAGCTGTAATTGAATCTCTTACGATTTACAGTCTTTCCTTCCTTTGCAATACGGAAGAGAAAGTGAAAAGGATCTAGGTTCTAAGTTCTAGGGCGTCGTGGCCCTAGAGATAGTAGGAGAAACCCTCGTGAAAAGGATGGAGAAAGTTACTCAGGAGGGTGAGAACGGAATAGAGAGAGAAAATCTTTCTCTTTAAGCTTTCAACCTTGCGTAGTAGTACTCACTCGGCTCGAGCAAATATACATACTGGCTACACGCAAAAAGCAAGTTATATGACTAGTTCTACTAGCCTACGCTCTTAACTTTCAGATATTTCTTCCGGAGGCCTCAGAAACAAGATCCTTTAAAACTCTTTTCCTCCTACGCATTTAAGGAGAGGCAGAATCGGCTTTTTAAATAACGTGGATGTTAAGGGAAGATAGTAGATTTTACACGCTCAAAAAGCCCCTGACATCTTCAAATAACCTTCTCACCATCTCTTTAATACCATTCACGCCAAATCATTCCTCCAGCTTTCCCTCCTCCAAGCCCCAAGTAGCCGCGCAGACCTTTTGGAAAAATACCTATTTTGCCGGTATACATGCTCATCTCCCGCCCTTTCTCCCGTTACAACTTACTCCGTATCCGTCAATTATATACTCTACGCATCTCTCATCCCTATAGTTTTCCCGCTTTCACTCTTCATTCAATACTCGACCCCCCATACATCGTTAACGGAGTCCCATAAACTTAGTCCTCATCTCTTAAGATTCTCTCGCTTGTCCTTGATCCTAGTAGGCACTAAGTTTATTTTATGCTCATTTGAATTCCAAGACCATAGTATAATTTAGGAAGACGAAAATAAGTTTTACTCCTGCAGTTTACCATTCTAGACGGATACAACTTTCTCCGCTTTATTTCCAAGGGATTCTAGCGGCAGGAAAAGGACGAGAAAAGTTTACAACTCCAACCGAGAGCAATACAACATATTCTCTAGAGTCCGAAATGATAATATTTTTGCCCTACTTCAAACATGTTCCATCCTAGAAGGACTTTCTTGGAATATGTTCAAAATATTATGGAAGAAATACCTTAGTGAATTGGATTTTCCATCGGAAGGAATCTACAGATATATAATTTTGATGGAAACAGAGACAGCAGTCTTGGACAGAGAAATTGTTTTGAAGGTAGAGAGAAGGATGTCACCTTTCGTGATGTAGCGTATGCGACACTTTTTACCTGATTTATATGATAAACTGAAGATGGAGAGTTGAAAGAGAAAGCACGCATGCATTTCACACGTTGAAAACAGGAATAATATGACCCCAAAATTTTCATGCGAGGTCCCTATCCTTCCTACTGTAGGTGTGTAGTAGTGTGAGTAGTGTGTAGGAACGAATCCTATGTACGAGTTTGTCAATACCCATCCTAACATCCCCCACGGGACACGGGGCAATCCATGAATGAATTAATTTCAGTCAATTACTGTAGGTGTAGGATCTGTCCTAAGAATGCAGTTCCGTCCCGTATGCAGCTTTTTGGTGCAAATTACGAGGAATGTAGGGCAATGCAATGATACGTTGCGGGCATGCCGTAGTAAAATAGCCCACGATTCCTGTGCACTCTCCTTGGGCACACGCCGGCCGCTCCTTTAGCCACCCTCCATAGATGTACGGGTCGGTAGGGAAGACATTGAGGCTTGATCTAGCCTGAGTTAGGTTGGCGTAGTTGGAGAGAGATCCAAAGATTTATATTACTGTAGAGCCTTTTTGTAGGAGGGGAGGGGCAGTCGTCGTTCTTTGAACTCGTTTGTGCTGGACATGGGACAATGGGGAGGGTAGGTGCGGAAGAATCCATGACTAGCCTTCTTTACTTCCTTCCTACACGTCCTTCTTTCCACGACCTGGATATCCAGGGAAAGGGAATACAATGAATGGGAGAGATGCAAGTGAAAGAGAAAGTGTTAAATGGAAAGTGCTAAATTAAAGCTATTGTAGAAATAATAGAAGAGGGAGAAAGAGGAGGACAAGAGAAGAGTGAGAGAAAGTGGGGAAAGTGTGTGCGGTGCGACGTAAAAGTAGCAGGGAGATGAAGCTGACAGTATTTTTCAACTTTCTTCTCAGGTTTTCCGTATGAGATTCTGTGTTCAAGCTTCATTTTCTCTCCTCTACAAAACTGAGGAGAGTGTTTGTGGATTGGATTCTTTCAAGGAGTTGCATGTCATGGTTTATGTTTTAGGGCTTTACCTTATTATTATTACCTAAAGAAATCCTTGGTTCACATCCTGTATCCTCAATCCCCTCCACCTTCTACTCACACGCTTTCATGCATTTTTAGCAAGACAACAATAATAAACAAGACTGATAGCTATCCTAGACATTTTCATCATTTTCTTAGGTCATCGTCATGAAGATGAGCAAGCTTCTATTCAGGTATAGCTGGCCCCCGGGACAAAATCATAATATAGCGTCAAATTTACTACCTTACACTACTCCATTTCGCAAGAAAACATTTCCACTAAATATTGCCTAAACAATCCCGCCTTCCACTTCTCTTTGCTCGTATATACTATTCCCCGTAACTTTCTCCGACTTTCTCCAAGCTTGTTCCCCTGGAATCCATCCCTTTTAGATATTCCAGGAAGGGAAAGGAATTCAGAATATTTCTCCTTTAGGCATTATTTATTCGATAAAAATCTCTTGGATCGTCACGGCTCAATAACGGCGTCGGAGAGAAAACTTATGGCCTTAACTCCATCACGGAAATATCCAAGAAGGATACTAGAGAAAAGATGTCGGAAGAATAAGAAATCTATTGTTGGGAGGGGGAGGTGGGGCAAGGGAAGGCGAAGAAGGTCTCCCAGTGTATGAGTAAAATGGGTAGAATATTTAAAAGACAATTTCCTCTAGGCAGATTACGTCTTCATGTAGTCACTCTCGTTTGCCGATTTAAGAACGGTAATCGTTATTGCTACGCACGTAATCCCATTTACTATTTGTTCCTCGAATTACTTTCCCCTTCTCCTCCTCCTTTCACGCTACGCTGAATACACTCTTCTCCAGCCCTCCTCCGTCTTCATCCTGGTGTACACCTAGTCGGGCACTCTCTCCCTCACTTTCCTCAATTTCATCTCCGTGATAAAAAGAGGTAGGGTAAAAGCTCGTTATTTTAAAATTACATACTGACCCTCTCACAATACATAAATAACTAGCTAATTACGTCTGTGATAGCTCTGATTTCCTTCCTTCACGCATTCTTTTGTGCCTGACCTCTGCTCCGGCTTGTACTCTTAAGGGACTGGGAGCAACTCTTATTACGGGAAGTAATTTGAATAGTCTGCAAGCTTAAATTCTGTAGTCCCGGTTATTATGCTGTGTTAGTTGAAACAAACGATGTTCCCCACCTTGCCTAAAGGAAAACGATTGGGAAGGAATGGGGGGGGGGGTTGATGCGGGAGGGTAATCAACTTCAAAAGACCAATCAGACAAAAGAAAGTGACCCCTAACTATACAAGATAACAAATCGCTTCAACATTCACTTACAGCTTTCAGGTTAGTATTTTGATGCTAAGGTAAGGATAAGTAAAGAGTGCTTTGGCTTGCAGATTTGGGCTAATGCCCGCAATGTGAAAAATGGTTATTTACGATAGACTAGGTTTCATTAATCATCTTTGACAGGAACTCGGCACGTCACTTGTTGATCACTCCTTCCCCAAAAACTCTTTCCATTTCAAGGACTTCCAGTCTCTATAAACTCCATCCATTCCCTGTTAACAAGGATATCTAGCCAACAGGGGAAAGTGTGGAACAAAGTCGGGGAAGATTTTAAGGTAAACTGGTTGCTTATAAGGCTGGTAAGCGAAAAACAGCACTTGCATCATGAGCATGCTACTTCACCAACCAGTTCTAATGGAGTGATGAAAAAATTCAAGGAGCTAAGAAGCAATGATCATAACTGCTCGTTATACCTTTGTTAGATACTGAATTTGAAGCAGAAGTAGAGATTTTTCTGTTGATATTTTCCCTAATAAAAGAAAAGGACCGAATGATGCACATTGCATGATGTATCCAAAGCCCCCAATCCTGTGGGTACGTGCTTGGGAGAAAGGCCTTCCTTATTCAACCTGTTGTATACCCTTATGGTGCATGCTGTAAGGGAAGAAAACACTGGCCGTGTTATACCTCCAAACAACCGTCTGGCCATCAATACGAGGATTAAGAAAATAAACCCATGTTTGTAAATACAGCAAATCTATTTATCACTTTACGGGCGCTGAGTGAAAGTATTATGTAAGTACGGGAAATGTAAAAAATGATGAGGCAAACTCGGAAGTAACTTAATAAGAACTTCAATTTACTAAAAAATAGTGAAAGTATGAAGGGGAGGAATCGAGCTAGGACTGGGGAAAAGATGGAAGAATGTGCTCGCATAATTTTTGAAAAGTTTTGATGATGTTTATGTGCGATGTCTTTGGAGGCAGATGGTTGTTGAGAATTTTTTGTTCCATATTGAGAAAGGATACCAAATAAGTAAGATCCGAGACAGGGATATCTGGAAGACGGACATGAGACAAATGAAGGAGAGGAAGGGGACAACTAAGGTACGCTGTGTGTGGGTGGGAGTAGGCTGTGGAGGTGTGGGAGCGTAGCGGGGAATCCAGACGGGGACTTTCTCCGACTCCCTAAAGCCATAAGAGTAAATTTGAAGATGAATGCAAGAAGTAATGGTAGTGGAGGATGCAAGAGACTTTGAGTATTCAAAAGGAGGGCAGTGTAATATAAGAGGAAATTCGGAAGGGTCCAAGCCTTGCTGGGTTGACTGACTGAGGAGGTAGGAGAATAAATGGTAACTCTGAAATAGTTTGGGAGATAGATAGAGGAGGTGAAATGTGAGGAAAAAGCTTCTGGTCTGGTGTAGGCAACATGTCAACGTAATTCTCCGGGGGAATAGGGAAGAAACAAAGGAAATAAGTAAGGAAGATTCTCAAGAGTTGTTTTGGTGGTAGTGACAAGTGACTTTCTCCTAGTTTTGGGATACAGAAAACAAGTTCATGAGTGTAGCAGAATGAAAAACCTGCGCGACTCTCCAGCTCATCCTCTGCCTTGCATCCGTCTCACTCTTTGTGCCAGCCACCCTCTGTTTCTTTCACTTCTTCCTCGCCTCTCTCTCTCTGGTCCTGCCTATAGTTCCGCTATGATCCCCAATCTTGGAAATGCTCCACCACCACCACCCGCCTTTCTCCTCGTCTTAATTCAGCTCTTCTAACTTGTAGCGCTCTCAGTTTACGTAAAGACCTCTCCAGCAATCCAACTTGAAAACTTTCTCCGTACACATCACCGCTACTCTATCATCTCAAGTCTTTCTTCTCCCCGTAAAACAAACCCCCAGCAAGGAAGAAAGCCTCTATCCAAGCTTAGTATCTTCATCATCCTCTTAAATTTTCCCTGCGTTTCTAAAACCATACTTTCTGAAATTGGGCTAAGGCATTACTATCCTCATGGAAACATCCGACCCTGTCTCTTCCACGACAGGAATAGTTTGTGTTATAAAGTTCTGGACAGGGAAACAAGCGCAATAATTTTCAAACCCACGTCAACCGGACTTACCTACTACCGCAGCTAGAACAACAGGAAGGTTTCCATCACCAGCTCCTGCTTTCACTCGCTGTAAATAATACCTGATCCTCCAGCCTCTGGAAGGCTAGTTGTTATTCGAAAACCACTGAATTTATGAATTATACCACTGAAAAAGGTGAGACATATTGCAGCTAATTTTAGGCTCAAACTTGTGTGTATACTTGCTTTATCCAAGCGGACTGGAGGAAGACTTTGGGGGATGAAGGAAACTTCAGTTTACGTTCTCGTCCTTGCTCAAAAGTGAATACAAATTTAAACCTACCCTGGCATTTTATTGGAATTTTTACGCCAAAAATTAAATACTTGGAAAAGGTGCTCAATTTGTTTTACAAACTTGTTTCTCCTCCACTTAATCAAAAGTACATTTAGAAATTGAAGAAAATGGGTGCCAAGAGTCTCAATTGCAAGCGTGTTCAAAATGCTCCCGTTGTTTCGATTCTACTCAACTCGTTTATCCACCATGAAAATGAAAGCCTCCTAAGTTAATATTTTCCATCAAATCACCGTATGAATAGTTCGCCTGCCTACACTGCACTCCATCGTTACATTGTAATTTAACAAATGGCAGCAGCAGCTTGTGGGCGTCAAAACTGAAGTAAAGTTCTTGCCTCGATCGGGGAAGCTTTCGAGGGCACTGGATTGTAAGCCAAGGATTTTGACTACGTTTTTGAAAATTGCGTGCAACTGGTACCAGAATTTGATAGCGACGGTGGTTAAGTTTGAAACGTGAAGTGAATTGCCGGGAAGATTTGACGTAAAGAGCCTATCGCAACGCAACAACGCTCATAATCAGCTCAATCCGACGGATCTTTTCGTGTTAAGAAATCACACGAGTCGTCACCACCAAGGACGGGATTTGGAGAAAAGGTAATGGGGGTTTTTTAAAAAAAATATCAATTTCTCACCGTTCGCTCAGGCTACCTGAATATGGGGAAGGGTAAGAGAGAAAGGAAAGTGTGGATTCGGGCGTTAATACCTTTCTAATTACTTGGAAGGAGGACGGGATTAGAGCAAGTAGAAAAGTGAGGACTGTGATGTGACTACATTCCTCTCCTCTTGTCCTTGTCCTCTTCAGCCGCCCACAAAGCCCCATCCCATACGTTAGGGAGGAGCTGGCTAAAGGAGAGATTCAAAGAAGTAAAAGTGTAGAAATGTTCTACGTGTGCTTTCACCAGCAGAGGACAAGGAAGAGAATCAGTATCAGTTTCGTCATGGATGAACGACATGAAAAGTCTGGAAAACAAATCTTTCTTTTACGTGCCATTCCAGTCGGCAGTCTTTCAAGTCTGTCGTTGAAAAAAACAAGGCCGTGGGAGAAAGAAAGTCAATATTGCCAAGAGTTTCCTAAAAAATTTCAATCCTATCACAGATTCCTCCTTGAAGAGCTTTTCTCTCTCTGTACGTAGGGATGGATTCGTATTGTAAGTAAGGAGGGCAAAAGGGTTCAGGGAGAACATGGGACTTTTAAGTAACCAAAGTGAATGTGAATACAAAAGGCATGCGTGGAATTGACATATCAGTACATATGGGCGGTCAAGCTGTGATTAGTTGAGCATTATTTATAGTTCTATTGGTATCATTTTTGGATGGTTAATATTGTAGGGTCAGAGATGGTGGAGGGTTGAAACGGAACCTATGTCTTGGTTACAGTATGTCACAATTGTTTGTATTACTGATAATATAAGATGACGGAGGATTGAAGCCAGGAGAGGAATTTAAAATAGAACATCTACTTTCTCCAACTTTCTCCCGCCAACTCCCCACAAAGGTTTGCTTCTAGTACCATACAGAATATATATAGAATACAAGAAAGTAGTGCACTTTGCTGGAAACTTTCTCATTCGGATGCACAGGCCGTGCTTCCTGATAAATCTTGTTTTAAGACATACAATTGATTTTAATACACTTCCCCAACTGCTACGCGGTAGGAATGCAATTCATGAAACAATATTGCTTCTACTGTCTCATTTTCTGTTCTTGAGCTTATAGTGGCGGGATAAAGCTGGACTTTCGTCCTTGCTTCGCCATTCTTTTTAAACTTACATGCTTCCTACTTTCATGTGCTTCAAGGAAAAGTTGGCCGCCAAATATTTTACCCAAATTGTATGTGCTCTGTAAGGAAAATCATTGGATAATCCTTTGAATCCTTATTTATTCCGTACAAATGTAAAAAGAATTAAGAAATACTTGCGCGCGCTACAAACTTTTTCTTTATAAAATTGTTTTATCAAAGCCTAACATTGCTCAGCAGGTTTTCTATCCCGCTGTGCTGTCACTGAGTTCTTTAGTGAATTTGTGCAAATTTTTGCATCCAGACATCACTTTCTCCTGAACATTTAAACGAGGATGCAGGAGGGGGAGGGGGATAAGGTCGGGGCTGCAATCCGTCTTTCATTCTCCTTAACTTTTTTTTCAATTAAGCCAAATGCATCAAGTAAAACTCTTTAAAAATTTTTAGCCTTTGTACATTACATATTAGACATTCCAGTCTTCACGAAGGTCGACGGTATTAGAGTTGAGTGTGAATCAACACTCTGCGCAATCTAAAGTATGAATACAAATGCCCTCAAGGCAACTAAGCATATTGAATGCAATCTCATAAAATTGCAATTCAGTCTGCATCTTGCGATTCCCCCCGCCTACCCACCTTTGTGCAATATTCTTGGCTTTTGAATCGTCGACTCGCGATACTGCTATCGGATATTTGCACTAGTGCGCTTAAATTGTTGACACTATAAATGCATAGAAAAAATGACAGATTTATCAGAGTCTGCCCTTCTGGACGGAAGGAAAGAGTAATATTGTAGTTGACTGGCTCTTACACGTCTCTTGTGTAAAAAAAATGTACAAACTAAGCGAAACTGAAACATATATTAGTTTTATGACAGAGAATGATCAAGGATATTCGGAAAGTGAATGTGATGCAAGTCAGAAAAGGGAGTGCAAGGTCAAGGAAGAGGGGAAGGACGTGTGGGAAGTCCTTGAAGGATGCATCAAGTTGCAAGATTAAAGTTGGAGGACAGTACTGAATTGGGAAATGTTTGAATGTATCTCAAGGATTGGGGAGAAGTAGGTTATAAAAGTACTGGATCTGAAACGGAGATACATTGAAGATAAAGATAAAGCCGATGGAATGAGGATGACAAGGGTTCAGAGGTATGGAGCCGGCTCGGAATTGGAAGTATTACTTGTGGTGCGGGTTGGGAGAAAGTTGGTGAAAGTAGAGTGCATTAGGAGTAAATGTACGACGCGATTGACGCATCTATATAGGCCGAACGAATTATCTGCTTGCTAGTCGCTATTTGGGTACAAATATTATGTTCCAAGGAGCCGCAGCCATACACCGCATCATGATCTTCCCTTCTAGTCAGCGTGGAAATGAAAGTTTCCACGCATATCTTGAGTTGAGTTGAGTTTATTTAAAGTCAAGATCCTCAGGGCTTTTCGTCCTGATTTCCAGGAAAAGACTGGATGAGACAGATCTGAGAGATCTGATCTGCGTTGTTGCAGTCTGGAAATTCTTTTTCTGGACAGATGGGTTTCTTGTAGGAAGTTTCTGTGAAGCTGGTTGGGTTTGGTGGAAAGTCTTTTCAATATCATTAATCTTTTATGCCCCAAAGTCATGGCAATCTGGTAGGCGCGGGGGACGAAAGACTGAGTCTGAGGGCATTAAGTGGACCAACTGGTGCAAATCATGTTTTGCTAGCTTAGCAAGTCTAGATGGTATTGAATTATACGTAGCTTGGAAGTAGCGTGAACGTCTCTTCGGGGTGGGTCTCGAGGAGACAGGGGAGGGAGTTGATAAAATATGCAAGGAAACCTAGGGTCCAGATGATGTTGCATAAATGAAACTACCCGCGTATGGCTTGCCCTATCCATGCCGATTCAAAGGATACGTAAGGAGAAGAGGGCTTGGGAATTATAAGAAGGGAGGGGGAAGAAGGACGTACTTGTTTTGAGACTCTTATGTAAGTTTTGTAAGTTATATATGGGGGAAACTAATCTTATTTTTGTGTTTCCAAGCTGTGGACATAATCCTGGCGTAAATCGTCAAGAAGGAAGAGGAAACTATGCCATGAGGCTCTCAGGGGGTGTTCAAGTCATTCGTCCGCTTGTCCTTGCATCCTTTCTCGTCCTCATTCTCTCAGTCAGGTAAGACTGCGCTCATTCTTTTCTCTTATAATACTTCAAAGGCACACACTCCCCCTCCTTTCTCCGCTGTAAGCACGGCGAACGGAAGCGCGGAAGATGATGATATGGGGCTAACAACCGTGGGATGACGGTCTCCGCAGGTTGAAGAGAAAGTACAAAAGAGATCCCCTTCCTCCCATCCTACAGATTCAGTCATGTAGCTCACCATAAGAATGAAGTAATGTGGAAAACGAAGAGTGAGAGAGAGAGAGAGAGAGAGAAAGCGAGGGGGTGGAAGAAGTAATATTTGAAAAAGAGGATGAAACTATTCCCTCTTTTCATTTCTTCCCGTCTCGTACATTACACGCCTTATCCCCAGGTAGTCCTTACGGAAATTACAGTCTTTTCCTTAAACTGCATGGAATGCAGGAGTAAAGAAGACTACTAGTAGAACATGCAATTTTCAATCTCATATCTACTTACCATCCCCGATCTGGGGCTCTCTGAGCAATATAAGAAGCGATAGTACATAGCCAGTTTTAAGAGAGAAATACTCAGAGCGAGAAAGCCTTGATGTCTCGGACAAAGTTTTACTTTCTCCGCTTTCTCCAGTCTTTTAATGGACGGTGAGTTGATACAATATTTGCTAGCAAGCTCTAACATTATCGTTCCACCTCCAATAAGCTTATACCACTGCTCAAGCTTGAAGGCGAGGACATGATGCGCTTTCTCCGTGGTTGCTCTCAAGCTGCCAATAAGTCTCGCGGTTGAGCGCAAGTGATAAGCTAAGTAGAATCTTATGCGGAACGCTCTCCGTTCTTGGATTTACCAGAGGATTGTTCCTACAATTTAGGCTAAGATTCCCATGCGTAGCTTCTTCCTGTTCTCAATAAATGGAGCTGAGGTAAAGCGTAACATCTTCCTCCGCCCTTAAGATGTGAGCGAATACCTATTTCTCTACACACTGACTGCTTCTCTTCTAATCGGATCGTTTTCTCAATGAAACAAGGGAATTCAAGCCCTAAATTCTCTTGAAGCCACTTCTCATTTCAGCAACCCAGGCCAAGCCTGGATTAAGCCCGTAAATAGTAAAGTGAAACACATATTTTCTCTTCTTCATAGCCAGGGAAGTGAGCCGGAAAACCTCAAGAGAGATCTACCCCACAGACCTCAGGAGTTGCACATTCTCTTTTATCTATTATACACTGTGGAGATTCATACTCAACCTTGCTTTTGAATTAGAGGCATATCTATCTAATTTCCCGTTAGGGAATCCCAAATGCCCGCTTCCTCGGACATTAACAGTTACTTTAATTAAACCATATATCACTCCATCTGGAATCAATACTTGCATTGCTCCACGTATAATGAAAGTAAGTAGAGTCAGTATATATATACATAGCTTTAGGTTTTTCAGCAATCCTTACTCTTTGTAGCACAAGAAAACTTGGAGAAAACTAGGTGATTGTGACTTTTCTTACACGCTTTTGAGATAAGGCAACTTGCCATCCTGCCATTAAAAACTGAATTATGTTTTCAGCTGGCGGCATACATGTTGCTTCATAAGATAACCGCTCATAATTTTCGTCAATAGTTTAAGACGACAACTTGGAGAAAGTAGAGGTTTGGGTGTATATAGTTATGCAATAAGCTAATTAGTGTCTCAAGTTTCTGGATGAGTGGAGAGAAAGTTTCGAGAAAGGCAGATTATGAGAGGAAAGTCTGGTTTGCGGGGAGAAAGTTAGAGCAGAGATTTGGCGAGGGGGTGAATCTAGTTTTGAATCCTGTGGCTCTTACGCCTGGCTTGGCAAAGTTGAATAAACACCCTGTAAAGGAATTTCCAAGGAGGGATTTGAGGAGGAAATGCATGCAAGTTTACATTTGATCTTCTTTGTAGAATCACTCAGGTGAAAGGGAGGGAAGGCTATGCTTGGATGCTGCATAGGTAGGACGATGGAGGGAAGGTTGGGTGTACATGTACACACATTCCATTCCACTGATTCCTCGGGTACATTTAGACCAAGAGAGAGAGAGAGCCTTCGCAGTTATTCTTTTGTAGCGGGGGGAAGGTATGCCGATCTAAGCCGTGTTGGAGGAGGGAGGGGAGAAGATGCCACCCGGCGTTACCACAAGCAGGTTTTGGAAAGTTATCCCTCTGAAACTACACTTTGAGGTGCTTCCGTAAGATCTCTAGGCTTTGACACTACATTTTAGGCGGAGAGGACGTGGGATGTAGATGTTTGGGGGATTTAAAAAGGGCAGAGAGTATTGGCCCTGTTTACATCTATGATACAATTTGGATGGAGAAAGCGAGGAGAAAGTTGGGTGTGGGAGCGGGTGGCCGAGAAGAATGTTTGGGTTGTGAGAAGAGGGCCGGGTGGAATAGTGTGTATTTAGGGTCTGATTTGCATGGAAATATTCTCAAAGTTGTTCAACTCCTGAGTGGGATAAAAAAGGAATGCGTGTATTGTGAAAAGAAAGGAGCAGTATGTGTGTGTGTGGACGTGGAGGAGTATGTGAGGGGATTGTCTCTAAGTCCAAAGTCAGCTTCCGACTCGTCCCCTTCCCGCATAGCCTCCAGTTTCTTTCTCCCGTCGCCTCTGCCGTGCCGTATCCACCCTTCCGTCTCGTGACGTGGGAGTAAAAGAGGCGGTGAAATGCTGAAGGATATATGGGGCGAGAATAAATTCTTAAATCCTCAAAGGATGAACAACATGGTGGGAATAAGGGAGAGAGAGAGTGAAACTAGAACGACTCCTATTGTAGGCCGTCGTCGTCTGAGTAGCCCAAGCCTGGAATTTTCATGAAGTTTTTATTCTTCATGTCAGATTTTCACGCGGAAGATGTTAGTGGTTCCGTTGAGTGAAATGAAAAAGGTATAAAAGCAAAGATTATCGCTTCCTCTCTCCTACTATATCCACTCCACCTCAACCACCTCAACCACCACAACTCTTCACCAGCCACACGTACTACCCTACCGACCCATAATTCCCTCGTTCTTCTCTTTTCCCTTTTATGGCCATTAAACCAGAAACGTTTCCACAGGGTGAAATCCTAACATCATTTTCATAATCCTCCCAAGCGCTCAACCTAAAAATTCACATATGTAATTGCTCGGAAACTATAATGAAAAGAATCCTTTTTCACTATGGAAAAACGACCGCATACAATTTGCCAACCACGCACAAACCTCTCTCCTCCTCCATCTCCATAATCATAATAAGTAAAATGCGGCATCGATTTAGCATATCTTTCTCCTGTATCCCCGAAATTCCTTTAAGAATACTCTCGAGATACAGACATTTAATCGACTTGTTAGTAATGGTTATTGTGGGAGAGAGAAAAACTCGAGTTTGCCGTACCCCCGTACCTGTAGTAACCATCACCAACACCGGATTAAACTAGATGTAAAAACTTTCCCTACGGGCTTTTCAATCAATTCGAGTATAACAACACCGCTGAGGATAATTTAAAAAGATCTACAGAAAAAACAAACCTTCATAAATAAGCCTTGTACCAAGGCACATTCATCGAGTAATTTCCAGATGGAATGTTTCACAACTTGGGACGACTGGAGGTTATGTTACGAGGGAGAAACTACGCTTCCGGAGTATACAGAATTAATATGAAAACGTGTCGTTGATTCCATTCCGGGAGGAAGGGGGGTGGCACAGTTGCTCGGAGGATACGGAATTGTACATAGGATGGTTACAAAAAACTGGATTCGCCCTAGGGGGGATATCTGCAGTGTGTTATGCAGGAGTTTTCGTAGCTGAGTCCGAGTAATAATATATAGCTTGAGGGATTCATCCAAGCGAATATTTCCGCTTGCATGAGATAGACAGGGAATATAATCTGACCACGTGGAGAGAAGAAATTTAGACGTGGTAGTTAAAAAAAGGCGGAATGGACGGCGTATTAACTTGTTTTCCCTCGATTTTTCTTGATTACTCTTCGAGAAGAAAGAGAAAGTTTCATTTTCTTGGTTAAATGTGTCGATGGAGGGCGTGACAAAATTTTCCGGGTAATTTATCAGTAAAACATGGGGACAGGGAAAAAATAAATAGCCTGTATTGAAATCACGTTTCTGGCGCAATTCCTCTCAACAATAGATGAATGAGGTAGTTAGTAGTTAGGACATGCATCCTGAATGGGGAAGCTGCTCTTGACAGGTAAGCGGTGGAGGAAATAAAATCAGTGAGGATTTTATTTACTACCGCGGCATTAACTATATGCTATAGTTAAGAGCAGTTTATATTACATAAAATAGGGATGAAGAGAAGAGAGGAGATGGATTTTGAGCTTGTTCTAATAGGTGAAACTAGGTGGGATTTTGTTCTCCTTTCTCTTCTTCCGAAATACACTACTGACGGTTTTGTGGTAGGAAACTACCAATCCAATCACCACTTTCTCACCCTTCATCCTTCCTCCTCCGAAGCTGAGAGAAAGTTTCACACAGCTTGAGCTAATGGACGAAGCTATCCATGAAGTCAACTCCAAGCTGAGAATATCATGGGAGTTGCACTACTTCAAACCTACTTTCTCACACGAACCTGTTCTACTAATTTCCCCAAAATCTTGAGTCTTAAGCAATAAGTTGGAGAAACAAGTCCATGCCGGAGCTACAATCTATTCCTCTCAATTTCCGCAATTCACCATCACCAAAGCTCAGGCTTGATCCCCGAGCTTCCTTCATCCACATCCAATCTACCCTTAGCCATGTTTGTCGCCACTTTCACCTACATACGTGTCTTACCCTGATCAGGCTTTCTTCTCCTTTCTCCTCCGTTCCCCCTTTCTCCCTCAACGCTACCCGCAACTGATTCTAACTCTAGCACAGGAAGCAGCAGCCGCTTCTTGCTCATTTTCATCCTATTTCCCCTTCAAACTTGCAACGCTGTACTCATCTACACTCTTAATCCTACTTAGTTAAGCCAGCCTCAAGAAAAAAATATACATTTCCTTCCATCCACTGATGGCCGCGGGATGCGAACTCTTAGAAAATTAATCATTAGGTAGAACACACTTGTATTGAGGAATTCCATCCAATTGATAATGGGAATTGCAGGGAAAACTATTGCTGCAGGATTGCGTTCCAGAGAAAACTAAACAGAGAAACTGTCCTGGTCCATATCTCGAAACTTCAAACAAGCTTCTTTACCAGGCTAGGAATTCACCAACGTGCTAAGCAGTTGCTTAGACGTGAAATTTGCTAAGCAAATTTGTCGTCTTAGATACAACTTAGACTGTTTGGCTTAGATGAAAGCTAACATCTAAGTTTTTGTTTAGTTCAATCTAAGTTCAATCTAAGATGATGCCTAAGCAACACAATTGCTATTGCGATTAATGGGAGTAGCTCCGTCTAAGCTGTGGGCTGTGGCTTAGCTATGTCTAAGCTGTGCCTTAGTTCAATCTAAGATTTTCGCACTTTCCATCTAAGATTTCGCTTTGTTTGATCTAAGCAGCAAAAACGTCTTACTTACCAACTAAGCAAAGTTTTCATCTAAGCAACTGCTAAGCGCGTTGGTGAATCCGGGCCCAGAGCTAATCACTTCAAGACAAATAAGGAACATCACCGCTAGGAGGAAAGTTGTTAACGACGTTCCTTCCTCCTAAAATGGTTGGCGGAGCCGAGTTCGCAGGAACAGGAACTCTGTTATTTGTAGATAAGTTCGCAGAGAAAGGTTCGCGTTGATACAAGTTCGCCATGGTTACCATACGCCAGAATTGTTGAATTATGCATATTCATAATTACTATTCCGTATCGTAGCACGTTGCGTATGGTTACCATAGCGAACTTGTATCCACGCGAACCTTTCTCTGCGACCTTATCTACAAATAACAGAGTTCCTGCGAACTCGGCTCCGCCAACACCTAAAATCAGGATATACTGTATAACATGTAACCTCACGTTCACGTCAGCCTCAACTCTACTAGCCATGCCTACGCCTATATCCTGAAGCTATATCTATTTTATCTTATTTACTGTATAAATATACTAAAACTCATACTACGCTATCCGATAAGTTATGTCCTCCCTTTAACTATTTGTTCTATACATTTTAAGACACAAAAGCGGCAAAGTCCTGTAACAAAATAAGAAATTAGAAGATAGAGAGCTCTTCTATGAGAGACAATTGTTGCAATAAGTTTTAGGATACGTTCCTTTTCCCGATTTGCCAACTACTGCTTTTCTTTGTCAAAAAGGAGATAAGCCATTAGAATTGTAATAAGTTGCTGCTGTATTCACCTATTTCATCGCATTTTCTTACTCTTCAAGGCAGCTTTCAGTCCACGTGTTGTAAAACCCAAGTTCTATGCGTAAATGAACAACATATTTTAATTGGTCCGCAATGTCCTTCAAAACGTTTTTTAAAGAACTTTGGTATGGATATGTTTAATTTATTGCATAATTTATGTTCAAGAGTATTCGGAAGAAACCATATCACTCAAACACAGTCGGCAGTAAGCGTGGGAGTAGGGCTTTCATCAATGCCTGCAGCGTGTATACGCTGGACGGTTTTTCTCAGAACAACTTTGACTCTGCCTTGCAAGTCACTCTACTTTGGCTTGGCCAGCCAATCTTCCGGACTATTAATAGGCTACAGAGGAAAATACTGGAAATAGTTGACTACTTTATGTGCTGGATAGAAGTTAAAAGGATGCTCAGAGAGAGGAGGACTTATGGCTCATTCAAATCCATGGGACAAGTAAAAGAATGGGTTGTGTAGAGCAGACATGCCTGAAATTCTATCATTTGGATTCTAGGGCACTCAATTTCTGTATTTGGCTGAATAGCTCTCTGAGAACGCTTTTGATTTAGAAAAGAACAAACGACTTATTTTCCGCATCGTTTACCTCTCTTTTACCCCCTTTGCATAATCTAGAACAAGCGTTCAAGTATTTGAGCATTTGTTTGAAGAATTTCTATGCACAATAAAACTATAGGAAATCAAAACAATAACAAACTTCAAAAGAAGGAAACTCTTCTTCCCACTTGCTTCTTTCGTTTTGCCTCCACCCATCAGAATTCCTTTCCCTTTGCATATTCTCTCTTTGATTGCCACACATTTCAAATATGAATTTTGCATATTCACTATGGAGAAAGTACTCTGTACTTTTCTTTCGTCCTCCTTGCTCACCGCATGCTTCAAGCTAAAAACCAGAAGATTTCAATGAAAATTTATGAGTCTCTTTGCTTTCACTAGCCCGTGAAAGTCAAAGAATTTTGTACAAAGGTTTTAAAAAATCCGGCACGAGATTTTAAGTTTTGAACATACTGAGGAAGCTGTGTTGGGGGGAATTTGTGCTGGTTCTATGGGGCTATTTCGAAACTCTCTCTTTACACCACCTGTCTGTATCAACCTCAACCTCACCCGTGGATGGAATGATAACCGTGCCTGGGGAATACACTTACTCTTGCATGAGCTCTTCCTACCAGGTGCTATAAAATTACTAGGTCATCCTGGCCGTTCAGTTTAAATGAAAAGTTTAAGTCAGTTTAACAGGAATGCGCAGCTGACGATAATTGCAGTAAAGTTGGGTGGTTATACCCGACTCGTCTGGTACATCAAGTTAAGCTAAAGGTCCGGTATGTAAACTTTATACAGGCGTCAACGCCAGAAGGAAGGTAAATGTTAGCGAAGAAAGGAGTGAAAGTATGATTTTAGGGAAAGCGAGCCAGAGAAAACTTGTAGGAGTTTGTGCTTCGAAATGAAAGCATCGGTCGGTTTGAGAGAGCCGGCTTTTGAAATAATTTTGGCAGCGCTATAAGGACAAAGCTGTAAAAGAATACAGGGAAGCGGGATATTCTCTAGAAGGCAAATTGCGTCTTCCATCCAACCTTTTGAGAGAAAGCTAATACATATGTAGCCCATATTTCAAAGATGTGAGATAGTGGAAGGGGTGGTAACTCGGCAGCCGTAGAAGAGATAGGAGGCACTAGTATGAAGGGATGCGGTGTTGTGGTGGACTGCTTTCCTTCCAGAGGATCGTTACTTGGAGCATTATTTGCTCGGGCACAAAAAGAAGGACACGGCTAAGACTCACCCTGGAGGGTCTTCCCTTGGATTCCATCCACGTAAAAACCGCATACATAGCCGTGGGATGGAAAACAACAATCACATGAAAAACCCCGAGGAAATCTATTCCACAAAGTCTGTAAAGATTCAGGAAGGATTCCCTTCCAATCATTATTTCAGGGCTTTTCTTAAGCCATTCCTCAACGGCTGCCATTATAAGCCCGCCTCTTCTAAGACAGGCCGGAAAGAGTCCCTCACCTGGGAATATAGACGAGGTCAGCTCTTTCATCAATTCCTATATTAATCAACTCCAACGTTCACGCCGAAGGTACTTACGAAAGCTTTCAGCCCCTTCCGCCTCTCTTAAGATTCCACTCGGTTTCACTTACCCATTTCCTCCGACCTTCAACTTAAATTACCATTATTCTTCAATCAGAGCAACTCTCTCGGACGATAATAGTCATTAGGAAAAATCTGTAGTGTCTCCTTAGTTTCGTAGTCCTTCTACTTGGATGCAAGGGAGGGTGAAGAAAGGGAGATGAGATGGAGCTTTTAGAGAGAAAAACACTGCGGCAATTTGCACAAGTTTTCTGATTTACTGTCACTGCAGTCTTTAGTCTTCTGTTTGATTTTGTGCAAGGCAAGTCTCATTGTAGGGGCAGGGGCTGGATGGAGTGCAACAGAGACGTCTCACCTCACTTTCACCATTTACTCCTTTTTCATGTCCAATAAGATCCTGTATATAATGGAAGCATCTTTAAGTTTTCACATTTTCTTGAAAATTCCTTTGGCAACATCTCCATGTCCTTTCACTCCCACTCCCCACCACTACGGGCCTTCCTTTATGCTTCAAATCAAAGATCCTTGACAAAAACGACTATGAAACGTGCCGCCAATTTAGTGCATGACTGCTCGATTCTATTTTCCATTTTCTAATTTGCAGACATTAGGAGAGTAGCCCACATGATATAGCAGCACGACAATATCGTTCCATATATGGATGAGAACAGGAACTTATCTGTGTACGTCATAGCTGGCTGGCTATTCATATAATGTATACTTGCTAATTTCCGCCATTCCTTCCTTTTCCCAACTCGAAAATTGTGTGTATACTTGTTCGAAAACATTATATCCTAATGCGTAAAATGTGAAATGAGAGAGAAAATTGAATCCCATTTATTCCTCTTCTCTCGTTCGTATAAAACATGATTCAGAATCGGAAATAACTTGTTATTTCCTTGAAGTTATTTGTGATTTCCCATTTCACTAGACTTTATTCCTTGACCAGAAGGAGATGGAGAGTGATGTGGTGAGATCTAAAGATCCCGATGATGGGAGATGAAGATAAAAATATTTTCTTTGGATATCTTGAATCTAGGATTTCTATCCATTTCATCTTAAAAGCTTTCCAGCCTTTGAAATTAAATTTCCTTTGGCTCTTTCATGGAAAACATCTGTGAGGAGCTTTGATTTCTTCGCCCTACTTTTCTATTTGGAATGGAAAATACATTAGGAGGCTTCCGCTCGCTCGGAGCAAGAGGGAGGCATGAGCTTATAATCATCTTTTCGTTTGATGGCTGCATCAAAAATGTCAATTTACCTTTACTCTCATCATAAAGATTTGGAGGGTTGATAATTTGAAAACAATGTCAAAACCCATAGGTAGAAGATTTTAGACTACAGAAGCCGTCTGCATTCTAAACGTATTTTGCAGGTTTGAAAGCAGGAGTCATAAAGTAAATATTGAAGAGAAAATAAGCTAGTGAAAGCAATAAAAGTCAGGCGGGTTAGAGATCTCATCTCGTATTCCACCAGTTATCATGTGCTGGGATAAGCCTGCCTGCTGTCTCCCAAGCTCTTTGCTTCCCCTGTTGGTTCTACTTTAAAATAAAATAATAAAACTTGTCAGATTTCAATTATCTTTGAATGGGGGGGGGATTCACAAGGACAGAGGTACGAAGATAAAGGAAGGAATGCATGAATGAGAAGAAATGTAAAGAGCCAGGAGGAGGAGGTGGGTGATGAGAAGGTTGGCTGATGACAATTTTAGGATTTCTAGCAATAAAGTGGCCACTCTAAGCTCTTTAAACTATTCCACGCTCTGCTGCTCGCATTAGCTCTAGATGGAGTTGAAGTTAAAAATAATGAGACAGATTGTTAAAAATTTACAACTGGCTTGCATATACACATCCAAGTTGATGGGTTCACGGACCAATTACTCCCGAAGAGGAGAGGAACAAGGGGAAAGGGGGGTTATCGATTTCTAGAATTATCATGGGACTCGTAATTCCAGGAGCGTATTTGCAAATTCTTGTCGGGAGATGAGATCCGAGCCTGGATTCCAATGAGGAGTAAACTGAAGGAAAATAGTACTTTCCCATATACACAAAAGACTGAAAAATGTGGTCTATTTTCATTCCTTGGGGTAATAGTTCTCACTCTGAGGTCGTAGCGTTAGCCTTGTGTTTCTACTCCGAAGAATGTAAAAGAGGGAGCGTAAAACTCTTTTGAAACTCGCCCTTTTAAATCGCACCCTCCAGCCTGGAGGTTTCTCTCCAATCCAAAATAGCAATAGTAGAGCCCATCACCCTCTCTTATCGTTTCCTATGGGTTAAATTATCATCCAGAAAGGGAGGAAACAAGTGGGGAAGTGATGCTAGAAGAAGATTGTTATGTGAAATTGATGATATGACGGGAGTCTTTTTCTCTTGATAACCTCTAGAAAATAGCGATCAAGCATAGTTTTCCTTTGGCGAATTGTTCCACGCATAATTATTCATAACGTGTATAGAGATATTACACAAGTGCTACACGTAAAATTTGTACGGGGAAAAGGATGGAGAAAGTTGAAAGGCAAATTCTCTCCTTATTGCCTTCCTAACAAGTACACTTCTCGGGTTGATGGGGAAGAGAAATGATATAATATTACAAGAAGATAAACGGAGGAGAATGTGGGTGGCGATGATAAATCAGAAGGCATTGTTGAATGAAAGTTGGAAGATTTGGAGTGGGAAGTGATATGCAGGGAATAACGTGAGACGGAGGGATGGGGAGTAAACGGAGAAAGTTTTTCACGCTCTACTCTACTTTCTCCATTCGTAGTTTCGAAGGGGATGAAATATCTAAACAGATCCTCTATGACAGAGAGCATATTCCTCTGAGGGAATTCATTACCATAAGCCATAAGTTAGGAAAGTATGCGTAGAGCATAAGGGGGGAAACGTATTATATTTTCCCACAGCAAACCTTCCCAACCGTGTCAAAGTGTGGAAAGAAAGAGGAAGAGAAGAATTCCTATTGAAATCTTGTAGCCGCTTTTTTCAATGTGTGTGTGAAAGCGTGTGTCTTTACGGTGGGATTTTGCCTTGGAATTCCGAAATATACATGCTATGTGTTTTGTCTATACGTATTTATACACACACACACACCTACCCCTTAAAGACGCGGCGGGGGAAGAAAGCCAGGGACTGCTGCGTAAGCTCAAGTAAACTATACTCGGTTGGGAGGGAACTGATGTAGAAGTCGCAGTGAATTGGCTGGGGGAATCCTTGAGCTTCTTCCTCATCTCCACAGTTCTAGTCTTGTGCTTCCCTGCTTCCGTTAGGAAATGGCTGAAGAAATCCTCAGGCTGGCATTCTATAGCCGCCCGCAGCAGCATCCCGGGTGAGCCGTGATTCCCGTTGTGAAAGAACAAGGAGCTGAAGCTGCAATAGGTTCTTTTAGGAATAGAATTGGCTCGAAATGCAAGACTCTTATAGATATCTGAATAGAGGTGGGGTGGGGGTATGAATATTGATCCAAAGCCGATACTTTAGGGAAGCAAATTGCGTCCTTTTGAAATGATATGGTAACGCAAATGGTAAACTATTTTAAAGTTGCCACAACATTTTTACCAAGCTTATAGTTTTATGAGACCCTAAGAAAGTATTGTGATCTTTTTGATCCAGGAGCGGAAAGAAAAGTAAACGTACGTAACCTTTCTCCATCCCTCTCACGCTGGTACTTTCTTTTCTGTGTGCTTGCTTTCTCTGCTCTGGGATAGGGTCCCCGGGGTTTGGATGGTTTCTAAATATATCTAGTTGTAAGATACATGGGAAGGATCCGGTTTTTTCTTTCTGAACGGTGGGAATTTGAAGGAATTTTGGTAGATAAAAAGACACAATTCATGTTTACGACTTGATTTTGGCTCAAATATATTTGTTAAGCCCTTCCGGCTTATTAAGAGGATTCATAGAGCGGCTTAAAAGAAGAGGAAATAATTT
This sequence comes from Sminthurides aquaticus, assembly GCA_906901655.1. Classification (NCBI taxonomy): domain Eukaryota; kingdom Metazoa; phylum Arthropoda; class Collembola; order Symphypleona; family Sminthurididae; genus Sminthurides; species Sminthurides aquaticus. The sequence goes on from CAJQTT010000001.1 coordinate 6,495,501, forward strand.
ATAGATTTCCCTCTCAAAGAGGAGAAAATGGAAATGAAAGAATATGGCAAAAATACATTTGGAGAAATCCAACTTTCACCACTTTCACCATTCTCCATTTGCACTCCCATTATTCTTTCCCTAACAATATCTTTCATTCATGAACCACCCTCTGAATTATCCTTCCCCGCCTACCCCTTCTTTCTCATCCTCTTTGTATTCCTAGCCGCCAGAACCATATCTTACACTCATTCGTTAGCCGCAGAATATAACTGCACAAATCCGTGCATCATAACCCAAATTCAGGTTCAATATCATCACTGCATAAGTTTACGTTCTTTACTTTGTATACATCTCAGAGAGGGAACGTTATGACCATAACAGCTATTAAATGCACTACACTGCAGGTTTCCTCCTACATTCATGCTACATGGACCAATCCTTCATATTCCTCGCTAAACTGGCATCAATCTTAACTTAGTGCACACTTGTATACATCTCCATATAGATAGCTTTTGAACACATAAATTATATGTACAGAAATCTAAAACTAGAGATTTCTCAGCTTGATAAATCCAAGTTTCGTATAAATTCATATTGCATTGTTCAAACTTTCTCCCGGAACAGGAGAAATCTTGAAGAATCCGATTTTAGAAAGTATACAAAGGTAGATAAGGATTCCCCCTCCAAAAATGTTCTTGCACTTCCGCAAGTGCATGCTACTACTGTTTTATAGTGACAAAGAAGTAAGTGCAACTCCCCTCAAGTCGTCATATTAATCTCAGAACCTCCTCATCCTCGTCTCGTCGTAATGAGGGAATTGAAGCAGTTTTTACCATCACATGTACAACAAAGAAGTCCAACCGAAATCTTTGGCTCCTTTCCCTTCCTTTGTCTTCGCACTTTGTATTATAGAGGAGAAAGTAGCCCAATTGTCCCCATCCTCTTCTTTCCTTGTTGAGTTTGGTGATTTGTCCTAAAGCATCCCTTTTGATCCGCAAGTAGCAAGAGAAGAGAAAGAGAGAAAGCGTGTGCATGCAGTAGAGGAGAGCGGCGGTCCTCTAGGAAGAAAGCGTTAACCACGACTCAGATTCAAGGACTGACTGCGTCAAACTTTCTTTCGAAATGTTTACGTTTATTCTCTTGATCAAGTTAAAGGGAAAGAGGAACGGTAAAAGGACACTGGTCTTTTGGGGGGATGCATCTACCCCTGAGGAAGAAGGACATCGTCACAGATTTGTAGCTATAATAAGGATACTAAAAAGATTCTGCATACAATGTAGTAAGTAGTAGGGGTGTAAGGGATCTGTTGGCTGGGGAAGGCCTGCATGGATTACAAAGAGAAAGTCGTGAAGAAAGTGGACGAGAGAAGGGGAATGATATGGCTGGCAGGAGGGGCAGAGGGAAAGTAGGCGGGAAGAGGCGAGGGAAAATAATCATAAACCACGTGAGATTCGGAGAAAGAAACATGATTCAACTCTTTCTATCCCCTTTGTAAGGGGCTTTAAGTATGTCATTTAGATTGCAAATTTTTATCCCCTCTACTTGAGTAACCGACAAAACTTTGGCCATTCTCTCGTTAACTGCAATTTCACAAGGCCATCTAAAGTCCAGAAGGTGTAGTAAGCCCCTTGTGTGCACCGCAACACCCCTCTGTCCCTACAACACTGCATATTCCTATTTCATCTAGCTTTTTCTAAACTCCCTCTTGTCATAATATTCACAGACTGGCCCGTAGATTATTGTCTTAAATGTTGGGGAGAAAGCTTGGTAGTTCACATTCCCCACGTATGTTACAATCCGGAACGACCCAAAACTTGCATCCTCCCTCAATTCCCACGCCAGATAAGCTATCCATGTCATCATCAACAGTACTTTAAATGCGTGAAAGCTGAGGGAATGTTCTCAAGATTTGAATAAATTCAGCCTAGCTCCAGAGAATATCCCCTGAAATTGCCCCAATCCTATCCTTTTCTCCCTAATTCCATTCCGTCTGCTCTATCTTTGTTCTGCTGGAAGTGGCGGTCGTAGCTGTGTTACATGTAAACATGTACGGAAAGACGAGGGAGGTTGACTGTGTTAATGATAGACAAACATATATGCTGTTTATAACATTTCTGAACTTTGAGGAACAAAGTGGATGTGGCCAGGGCCAGGAATTCGAATGGCTTATTGTTTTCCCCAAGGCCAAAGGCTGGAGGCTGCAGCCAGGAAGGCTGTTGTCCAGGCTTCTAGCATCCACTAAACCCATTTACCCCATGACATTTTTGAGGATTAGGAAATTGATCCACTTCCTTTTATAACTGAAGCTCATTCCCAGAGGGATCGAGGTCAAGATAAGCAGTAAATTTTCGCTTTGATTACGTCCAAGATTCGCTCTCCACTAGTTGCTAAAGTACATTAGCCGAGTTCCAAGCAGTTTCAATAAAATAAATTACACAACTCTCTTGGACACTAACATTCCATATTTTAGATAAATTTAACGCTAACGTTACGTTTTTGAACGGCTTCGCTATGGCTAGGAGAGAGATTGAAGCGAAAAATTGTAACATCCTCTTAAGTTTACGCTTGAAACTCGGTACGATTTTACTATAAAATCTGTGGATAGTGTAAGATGCGACCCGTTGAGTGAAATTCAAGGTGACACATTCTAAAATCCAGCATCTCTGGATGAGGACGGAATTGTCGTAAACGTATGTAATTCTTCTCTTATCTTCCTCCAGTAAAAGACCTTGGGATTCTGCTTGAGTAATTGCAGAACTGAAACGGGATTTCAGTTTTTTTAACAGCTCTTTTTTTATGTTTTTAAGTTGGCTTGTAAAAAAATAAATGCTAGTTGGTGCTTGTATTTTCTAACAGAACAGAGCCCCAGAATGAAGCGGATTAAAACGGATTTTTTAAACTTTTCACCCACTGCTTTTAAAATTTGCTAAGGCTTCATTTATTGTGCTGTGGTTTACTGTTCCGGATTTTGAGTTTGCTTCAAGGATAAGGATGGTTAAAAAATCCCTGGGTTATTTTCTATAGTTTGTGTGTCTCTGCTGAATTGAAAAACATAGGCGTGTCTTAATTCCCTATAGGACGGATGTAGGACGCTGGACGCTTGCGAGCAAAGCATAAGTCATGTAAGTTAAGGAAAATTTTAGCAAAAGTTTTAGAAAATGTAATAAGATTGAAACAGAACTATAAATTTCATGTACTTAAGTTACTTGCTGCTCGTTCCAGGAGACATCTGACATTAGCAACCGAGCTCTAGCTGTACGATGTAGTACTATTGTATGCAGCTCGTGTTCCTTGTCGCCTGTCGCTTCTTCGCTTCCCGGTTCTGACTGAGATACGAAGATGAAAATTGAAAATAGGCACGACTTAACTTTTAATTCATTGCGAGTTTTCAGGATTTTGGGAACATAAATCAACTTACTTTCTCTAGAACCCATTCTAGGATGAGAAAAACGAGTCATTAAAATTGACATTTTCAATAATATGGCATGCAGCTATGGTCACTCAAGCAGGAACTTCTCCCTCCTTTGATTTCTACTTATATATGTATGGGCTCTGTCAGTTCATGCTTCTTGAAGTTGGGTGAAAAGCGGAGAAAGTTCAAAGAGAGCTAACCAATGGAAATAGGGAAGTGAGAGAAAGCATAATAAATAGTATCGTAACATCTTTTCTCAGTCAGTCAGTTCAACAAATACGGTACTTTTGCCCCTTGTTTTAATCACCATGGTAACCGTTCTGTATTTATCTTCCTTATCTTCCCGCTTGTATGTGTACAAACACTCTCATCTACTTGTTGGTTTACAGACACTTATTAATATATTTTCTTCCTCTTCATAAAGTTTTCTAGTTTCTGCATCAGTTGTCTTATTTGTAATTCGTGTTTCCTCCGCGCAAGAGGCTGAGCGCTAATGACGCGGGGGTGACGGGGAAGCTCATTGCTTCGCTCCGAATAAAATACTAGGCTTTGCGGATTAGATTCCGGTTTTATTTTTCCAAGGAAAAATGGTCTACTGTTAGCCACACTCCAGAGAAAACTTGGGGGGAAATGTAACAAGCTTTATAGTAAGCGTCTAGTGCAGATTACATTTAACATACGATCATTAATTTATGACGAGCACAACATTATAATCATCTTTAGAGAAAATGCTATGCGAGTTTTGATGTAATCCCCTTGGCTTGCTAAAAACTCCAGGAGTAGGGTAAAATAGTGTTCCCCGTATACGGCTATTAACCATAGCTATTCATACTAAGAAAAGGCAATACGAAAACCTTACTTTTCTCAAAATTGGATATGAGTTGTAGGGTATGATCAACTTTCACCCGTATAACAGATGCGGTGAAAGGAGTGAAAACAAGATATTGAAATCAAATTCCTTTCATTAAGATTGATGCTGAGAGAGAATGCCAATCTTGTTGCTTTTACCTTTGACGTTATCTTATCAGACAGTTATTACCTTTCCGCTTCGCGTGCTTACTCCGCTTCAAAGCAGCCATAACTGCGTTCTACCTTCATCAAATTAATATTTTTGACATTTCGATTGGACGTACTGGATCAGTGCGAAGAGGAACAATCATTTTTCGAGGTGCAAAATTAAAAGAGAACGAGAACGAGATGTAAAGTTGTGGGTGTTTGTACTCTGCAAGACTCAAATTAATGACAGGAATAGGCTTAAGAGGGTGTTCGGCGCATAACCTAAGTAAAAGTATGGAGAAAGTGGATGTAAAAATTTAATGGAAGCGATGGCAGGCAGGGCCTAGAGGAAATTTTAACAAAGAGAAATGACCCTTTAATTACCACCTTAAGCCCAGGTTTACTCTTTTTCAACCCTGACCAGTCTAATGAAGGTTTATTGAAAAGTAATGAAAGCCTCGTGAAGTGAGGGACACTGTGGAAGTTTAGTAAAATTCTTGCTTTCTCCCGGTGTTTAAGAGACAGCATACGTACCCAAAACATTCCTTGACTTCGATTGTGGTTAGAAGGTAGTATATAGTTTCTTGATCCACTTGCTGGAGAATTACATAGAGAAAATGAGATTGTGAATATATACTTACGGTGGATAGAGTCGGGACGAAGACAAGAAGGACAAGTGTGAGAGTTGTGCCTCTTAATTTCCCCGAGTGTTGTATGTACACTGGAAGGTGGACGAGGAGCTGATGAGGAGAAAGTACGAGCTGGGCTACCTGTTAAAAGACAAAAGAGAAAGGTAAAGTAAAAAGTTGTAAACTTATGTCACTAAAATCAAACGACACCATTAAAAAGTTAATCAAGGCATGGGAGGAGAAAGGCGGAGAAAGGCGTGTAAGATGGCAACTAAGATCGGATCTGAGGGTGGCGGAGCTGTTCAAATAAGTTAATGGATGCAGCGTCTGCTCCATGTTAATGAATCTCGCAAACATGTTTCAGCACACACGCCATGCCACCCAAGGAGAAAGCTATAGTGGAGTTTTGGGGAGAGAGAGAGAGAGAGACAGACGGGAGGGAGGGATTGAGGAAAGGATATTAACTCCAGACTACAACTTGATGGCTCACTTAATTATAATCGACTTCCCACTCACTCTCAATCATATTCTAGTTGACTGGATTTTTTACTTTGAAAGCGTAATATTAAAAGGATGGAGGTTTTAATCAAACTCCGCACTATGATTTACTTTCTCCGTTTGACAAGAGTTTCTTCTACGCATCCCTTTCATCCCATGCATCTTCCCTACCGCTTTCACTTCCAATTAAATATGCGATCATCGTACCGCACCCTCCCGCCCTTCTTGCCCCTTGCCCTTCTATCTTGTATTCCATCCTGCGAACTTAGCATCCGCATATCAAACAATAATATCTGTCCACCACCCCTCCCGAGATGTAGGTGTATCAAAATCCTTAGTACGCAATGCTGATTTATTACGTTGAAGGGAATACGAGTTTTCTAGAAGGAGGAGGAGGGACTTTAAAGAATCCTTGAAGGAAGACGGTGTGGATTTTAGAAGAGAGCTTCGCTCACAAACTCTTCCATTCCACTACCAATCGACAATAAGACAAGAATAAAATGAACTATATTTTTGATGCCATCCGAATATGGATGGAAATTTATGGGTCTGGGCCAACTTGTTGAATTATTAATTAGGGGTAATTAGTTAGTAGAGCAGATGGACTTGCAGTTTGGTTCGCATAAGCGAATCTATCAAGCGCAATAAAATTTGAAAATTTCGCGCTCCACTTAAACCAGAAGAAACCAAATCAAGTGGAAGAAAAGTTTACTTTGAAGTATAAAAGAGAACGGCTCAAGAAAAGCCAAAGTAGGAGCTGGAGGGAAGGGATAACGGATACTGCTTCCCGCTACCTGAACTAGGGAGATTTTCGCTGGGAAATAATGTTTCGCAGTTGCTCTGAGGGACATAGAAAGAAGTTTTTCCTTCCGCCTTTCCCTGTATCGTTTACACAGGAACGTGTCTTGATTCAATCCTCTCCTATCGTAGTTACTATTATTTGTTCTATACTACTCCTGAGAGAAAGTAGCGGTTCAGTTAAGAAGGTGTAGGGTGACAGGTAAAAGTAGAGTTGCTTGCCGGGGCAGTGCTTTCAAGTACCATTCCAAACATGTATGTACTATGTAGTTTGGTAACAAGAGTTTATTTTTGTGGCAAGATTGATTGAAGATGCCAAGGAAGTGGAAAGACGGTTTGGGTTTCTCTTTCTCCTCTCTCACTTTGTGTGGATGAGTGACGGTCCTACTACGGTTACGTTCCTCTGTCCTTCCTGTCCACCCTCCGTATTGCGTTACGTTGCGTTACTTGCTGAAGCGTTTATTACGTGATTCATGGTCTGTCGCCCCTTGCGCTCCTCTCCTGCTCCGCTTGCTTTCCGCTGGCGGGGCGCGGTATGGCCTTTGATTAAGTCGTGCGGATTGGGAGGATGGGAGTGTATGCGGGTTTAAGTTAGTGTGCAAAGCTTGTGTAAAAAAGGAATAATTTATTCAACTCTTATTCCAATCACGTTACACAGGGATATGGATGCCCAGGAGTACCAACGTGACAACAGCCAAGAGAAAGTACGACAGAAGCCACTTCGACTCGAAGACATCCTCCCACATCAAGAGAAAATCTTCTACGACAAAATGGTTCCGCCCAAGGAGAACGGTATGCACGAATTTTATTAGCTAACCTCTTTCTTTTACACTACCTTATGAATGTCTACAGCTATGCATAAATAGTTGTGGAAACCAGCGTTTATAAAATAACTCCTAGTACTCCAAATAACGCTCACAATTCTTAAAGTTTACGCTCATTTTCTCCCGTAATTTTTATCGGAATCCAAGGGGGTGTCGTTTCAGTAGAGGGAGGCAGAAGAGTTTAGGAATAGCATAGCGCAGGATGAATGTTCCAGGAACTTACGAGGCTACTCCGTATCTATAACTTTCTCCAATTCCTCGTAACTTTGTCTAGGCCTAGCCTATAAAAGGGAGTAACGTGGAGGAGTTGGATGGCGTGCGGAAATAACAATTATCATTTTTTTCTCTTCTGTCTCTCATCCTCATTCCCTCTCATTCTCTGGATTACATCTTATTCGATACTAGCTGTAGTAGCGTGAAACTCCTCCAAAACTTGATAATCCTCTCTCATAGAGTTGTACTAATCCAGCAAGTTGAAGAAAATGTCTTCCGCTCGACAACCCTTCCCTGTCGTGTCCACTCCTCGCTCCCTATGATTGGTTGGAGAAAGTAAACTACGATATAGGAGTAGGTGAGGGGAAGAATTCCAAAAATATTTTTATGAACAACATGGATAAATAGAAGGGGCTATACTGTAAAGTTTTAGTGGCGATCATGGATGGAGAAAGTAAGGTATAAGTACACTAATTAAGGATTAAGTTTAGATCTACTTTTATGGAACACCCTGTGATTGGTTGGATGTGTACAAGTATAGCGAGAGGATGAGATGTGTTATGGTCAAAGTTTTAATTTTGACGGAATGGGAACGTTCGCGTTGCCAGCTATAGCTAATATATTGGCGAAAACTAACAAGGGAAAGTTGGAATGAACGTGCTATTTGGAGTAGTCATGAAAGATTGAAATATTTACGCGGAAACCTCAATATTAATAAGAGCTGAGCAGATGAAAGTAAAGAAAGGTCAGAGCCACAGGTAGCAATAAGTACGGGGATTGGAAGCCTGGTTTCATTGCTGAAAATAGCTTAAACTGGTTCACAATTAATATTTACTCCATCTTGTTACGGAGAAAGTGTAGCGAAGAGGGAAGGTAAGGTAGTCTGTTAGGAGTTGGGTGGTAACCACACAGATTCTCTTTGATCATCCCTCGATAGATAACTAGAAGAGAGACATGATGATGAGATTGCAAGAATGAATTGACTTGATGAGAAAATCAACAAGACATTCGACAATAATGAAGGTGAGCTTACAGCTTGTAACCTACTTTCACCACGAAACTCATAACAGTATGTGCATAGGGATTCCGACCCATCCTGCCTGTAACAAGATCTGTTCCACAATTCACTAGACATGTATCATCCTTGATAAGAGCAGGTCGTTGAATGATGCAACCAACCGCTGTTTCACCCTCAAAGAAAATTCCGTTTAGCGGACCCAGCACAGAATTTCTATATTTGTACTGCCTATAAAAAAGTGTGGGGAAACAAAGGAATAGGAATCGAGTTTCCATGTTTACTTGACTTATGTGTATTCAATGTATCCACTCCTAACTACCTGGTTGCTGACAAAAGAAATCAGATGCATAACTTTCGGGATTTCTAAACCTTCAAAGATCTACCGTTCAATTCAGCATTGAATTGAGTTTTTGTCTGTTTTTCTCCCTCTCCTATGTAGGAAATAAATTCCTTCTGATTTTTCTCTTTGATCCCTTCATTTCCTCAGACAATGTTGACTTGGCTGTGTGATCTGAATTACAATCAGCGTATTTGGTATAAGAGAAATTTTATAAGTATCACAGGGAAATTAAATTGTTTTTCTTTCTCCACTTCCACCTTGTTCAGCTATAGAACAAACTTAATTTTGTTTATCCGTAAGAGGAGAGGGAGACAAAGGGGAAGGAGGAGAGATGCCTTTGTCAGCTGTGTGTATATATACTTATATTTCCAGGTGAAAATCTTCAGATCAAAGATTGATAATTGAGCGTCCAGATGAGTGTAGTGGAAAATGTTGAAATTCCCTTTGCTCCATTGTTTCCTTTAAATTAGGAATCGGTTATCATCCTTTATCTAGGAAGAGAGAGAAGATGAGAGGGCTACTAGAGGAGAAAGGGGAAACAATTCAAGTTGACTTTATCCTCCTGTATGTACGAGAGCCTCGAAAATAGACTGGGAGACAAAATGGAGGATCAAAGTTTGACGAGATGCGGGCTAATGACTTGGATTTTAATTTATATTTAATTACAGGAAATCCAACAGTAGTTCTCTTTCATGTCACCGTCATGAGCTTGGATTCTATTGACGAAAGCTCTATGGTAAGTCAATTATAATTGTTTCCAACTCTTTGCTTGCATCCCTCATCTACGAGCTTTCTCCCCCGGCTGTAATCATAATCAGGAGTAACTGTTGTGAGAGTGAGGACCTTGGGTTAATTTATACTCCCGGGAAGCAAATGAGCATTAGCCATAAATTCTATACTTTCATTCCTGACAAACAAGGTAACTTTAGGAAGCAATTATACTCGACATGCTTTAATGATACAAACTGAAAAATTGGTAGACAGATGGAAGGGAGATGAAGATGACGTAGAATTAAAGGACTGCGCTTGCTACGAAACTTAAGCGGAAGTAGCGCAATAGGAGGAAACAAAGGTCCCAAGATTAAAAGTTGACGTTTAAACCCCGCTCACTTCTGCCGTGCACATGTGAAATAAAATAAATCCTTCTTCCGTGGAAATCCACTAAATTCCTTCATAAGGTGTAACTTCCTCTGTTCTGTGCGACTTTCTCTTCCAAACTCGGCTATTATTAATGGGGATGTAAAGCAATCCGTTATGAATGGGGGATGGGGGTTGGAGAAAGGTGTTACGAGGTTCGGAGGAATCAAATTTAAAGCCAAGTGAAGGCGACACCTTCAAAGTTTCCGTCTCCATGCTTTAACTGGAACGTTAGGATTTACAAATCAAATCTATTACTTTCTCCTTTGTACAGCTATAAGCTTTTAAGGCTTTTTTCCATTGAATTCTCCTCGCTTCAACTCTTCTCGAAAGGATTCACACTCTTGATTCTCCCAGCGCTTTCAACCATCTTCAGAACCATATATCTCCAATCTAAGACACTCTTTCCCCTTTCTCTCCGCGTAATTTCAATCACGACACTTTTTCACCCCCTCCATCCAAGATTCATTTCAATGGCTGCCTTTAATCTGGCCAGGAATCTATCGGAAAGAACCCATTACACGCTTACAATACAACTTGTACGTACTTGGCGAAACCTCATTTCCCCCAATGTCCCTGGTATTCCCCAAATCCCATCCCACACAACTACCACCGCCGCCATCCTTTCAGATTAGCCCGGCGCAAACACCTTGAATTTTCTCTCAAACGCTCCGCAGTTTCCTATTCCAACCGCTCTTTAACTGCTAAGCCATTAAATCTAAGCATGCATGAGCAGAGACGAATTGTTTCTGGAATTGTATCCGACCTTACAACCCGAACTCGGTGTAATCTCTTCTCGAAATCTGACTTTCTCCATCCTCTTTCCCGCATCTAAATACAATAGGGTACGTGGATTTAGTTGTTCCCGTGTTGAGGTGTTTGCATGTTTGCGTCATTTGAGTATTCGTTCCGCCAAAATGCTCATTATGCTGATAAGCTGATCATCTAAAGGATTCCTGCCCTCATACGAAGAAAGGTGAAAGCCAATTTGTAAGTGTTACTCATTCCCGCCCCTCCGATAGGTAGTGGCAGACGATGTGAATCGTGGAAACTATCGGCTAGCCAAAGCACTCCAATAAGCTAACGCTCTCCGCTACTTGACGATATTTTCTGACAGATTGTCGTGGTAACGCTATCCGATTCGATTCCGGTCGATATTTTCTGAGGCTATGCATTGAAGGATAAGTAAAAGTTGAGAGTAAGTAGGCATAGAGAAAGCCAAGGCTGGGTTGATGACGACCATAGCGTGCCGGAGTGTATAAATTATATGCGTGTTAGTATTTATTATTCAGCTGTCCACTTTAGACTAAATACCTGACATCTTTATAATGTGATACCATTATCTAATAGTCTGATAATCATCCTCATTTAGAGGCTTGTGAAACAAGTAGAGAAATTACGAAATATTACATGCGATTATACGTATCCGTATCCAAAGAATGTACCTTGAAACACACTCTGAATTCGAATTTTCCAGATCCATGGTTTATTGTTTACCTCCCTTGGAAACTTTAAACTTTGGCTGCGGCATGCAGAATAGTCACCACGTGTAATTTGGCTAATCGTAACCTTTTTCAATGATATGTGAATTGAAATACCGTTAAATTTGCCTCATACTCGATACGAAAGTTCAGCCAAATATTTTGAGCGGGAGCTAACTGAATTCAATATCAAAATCCTGGAGAAAGTGAAAGAGAAAGGCTTTTGGATATGGAGTTACGCTGAATAACCCTCTTGTGAATTCATGTGAAGATGTTTCAAAAAACATGTGGTATATTTACTTTAATGGATGACATCTATAAAGTAAACCTCTCAAACTTTTGTATCATCTATAGAAGATGATACAAAAGTTTGAGAGGTATCGGATTACCACTTCTTTCTTGTAGTAGTTTGACAACTATTTCTAAAAGCTTAAAGCAAGTACCGTTGTAGTAAGATACAAAATTCTTTTGGAAGATTAACCATTCTCGAATAATGTTGACAAAAAACAAGTTTTCCAGGAAGAAATCATCATTGACAAGTTTCAAACAGAATACAGACTCACATTTCTCTTTCACTAATTGTGCTTTAAAAATGTTGTTTGTCAACAATCGGGGACATTCACCGAACCCCTTGTTGAATCAGCTCGTTTTTAAAGTATCGACATTTCCCTGAAGGTAAAAATGTATTTTGATGTTGGTAAAGACGAGTTTTCGAAGGAAGACTAGTGGCGTCCACTGGCGATACATTTGGAAAGTTCCACAGTATTTTGGAGTCTTTTTTAGGAGAAGGAGAAAATGTTTGTGGAAAGACATGTTTAGAAAGTCCATGGGAAAGACATGTGAATGTAGCTGGAGGACTGTTTTATAAATGTCTGAATAGAGTTGTAAGCAGATAAACTGGAAGATGATGCTAGCGGAGCAAACGGTGAAGAAAGCGCCTCGGATGAAAACATGCATCCTTGCCCAGAGGTGAAGCGTGCCGTAGCTACTCCAAACAATCAATATAATGATGATAAACTTGTGGCCCGTCATTAGGATTGGGCAAACGCAGGCCTCAAACAGGTGGTTCATTACAATCATTTCGAGATAATTTTGCCTAAGGACGATTTTTCGACCAGCTTTCGCTCCTTCTGGCTCACCTTTTGCTGCCATGTATCTGTAGAAACGGCGTGTGAAAGTCATATCAAAGTCAATTTCTACCTAATCATGAAACCCTGGCGAAATCCAGCGATGAAACAATGTATGCAATAATAAGTATAACATTCATGGTTGTCAAACTCCCTGGAATCTATAAATAGTATACGTAGGATTTACCTTCGGAGGAAGAGTAGCCAGTGTCGCATTGATCCGCAGAAACTAAATAGGGTAAATATGAAAAACAAAATGATGCAATCAATACAAACGTACGTATTGCACTCGAGGCAGAGCATGAGCCAAAGAACGACGGGGTGGTCCAAAATATGTTTGTACACAAAAGATGCAACGTAAAAAGGCTTGCGATTAAATATTATAAACATTGCTGTGTTGCAGCTTGCGTAGCCGATTGCAATTCCAATAAAAATTGCTAATATAATTTCCAGAACTGCGGCGTTTTTCTTGCACTGAGAACCTGTTAGGCAGATGAATACTCAGTTGTAATGCTCATTTTAAAATGTACAGAATTTCTCCTGACAGTCAACAATAGATAATACTTTCAATTTAAAATGCTTGTATGGATCTCTACTTGTATATGTATACTTATAAAACTGCATTATTTGTTGAAGTTTAACTTACAATGCTGATGTCGAGCCTTTAAAAAGAACTGATTGTAGAAGATGATTGTTTTAGGAATTGAGGATACAATCCACAGATTAGCCAAACAAACAAGAGAGTAAACTCCGAACCACAAGAAATGTAAACTTATATCACTCACATCCTTGGAGTTTTCATAGAAAAACAGTCCCACAAAGAGAAAGCCACAGTACAGGTATGTGAGAACCACCCTTAGAGCCCAAAACGTAGCCAGGTAAGAGTTTTGAAGAGGTTCAAGTAAATAATCTCGAGAATTCCACTGAAATGGCAAAGCGCCAACACGAGATGAAAAGTTTATGTAAACACCAAAACCTTGAATTATTCTTAGGGACAGCATTGCACCAGGATGGTGCATCCCACTTTCTCTTTGGACTAATTTATTACCCTGTTTACCGCTTATACTTTCTATAATTGTGAAAGTTGTGTTGTGAATAAGCTCTTGCATCCTTCCTCAACTGTTTTGCTAGCCCTTTTGAAGTTGCGGGACTTCTTCCCCGTTCTCTCAAGCCACAAACTCTACTACTTCCTCCTGTACGTCTTCCCGCTCCCTGTTACTCTGTTCTGGTGGACTTTCTCCACCTAACAGCAATTGCTATACTTGTTTTGATCGTATATTGTGTGAAGAAACATATTGTGCCACGATAACATGCGTACACTAAAGGTTTCCTTAGAATCATCTCTTCTGTTCACTAATGCACCACTTACTCCTAACCTATTTAGCGTAATGACTTGCAACCATCATAATTACTTTGACGAAGCTTGATTCCAGTTCGTAGTATGGAGTCCATACTATGGACTTATACACGAGAGTACGCTTGTATGCTCCAAAAGGTATGTTTTTCCATGCAATAGCTAATAGTATTGGTATTTAAACGGAAGAAACGTCAAATTTGTTCAATCTGATCACAAAAGAAACATAAGGAACCCATAAATGGTCTTGTGTCATTCGTTAGTTTAAGTGATGGTGGATACTCTTGGCAGTATTCAGCTTAATAGTTTTAAAATTGCCTGGAATTATGTATATACTGCCGAAAAACTGAGATCGTTGACTGATATGCTATTCCTCGTGTTATGAATTGAAAACATGACGAATACTGTTTTTATTGTGCAATAACAAAAGATCTAATTCAGTATTCAAGCATTTTTAAAAGTTTCAAGATTTCCTTGGAGAAAAAAATGTATTTTGATATTGGTAAAGACAAGTTTTCGAAGATATGCAAGAGGGACCCACTGTTGGTACAGCTGAAAAGTTCCACAAAACTTGGGTGTTTTCCTAGCCCAGATGCGAAACTGTTTGTAGAGGTAAACATGCTCCTGGCTCTTTCTCGTAAATACATGGGAATGGAGTATAGCAGCTGTTTTGTAAACATCCGAATACAGCTGGTAACTGATAAACTGAAAAATAATTGCTGCAATACAGACAACAAGGAAGACTCCGCGGATAAAGAAGTGAAACTTTCCCCAGAGGTAAATCGTTCCATAGCTGCTGCACACTGTCATTACAATTATAATCAGTCTGTGGCCTGCCATTAAAATGGGACAAACGCTTGCTTCAAAAAGTTTGTTCAAAATCATTGTCTCCATATACTCCTGCTTCAGGATCCTATTCCGCTCTTTCTGAATGACTTCCGGCTCGTTAGATGTCGGAATAGATCTGTAAAGTTGAGCATGCACAATTTTAGAGTTACCCTGCTTGCAGTGAATTCCTTGCCGGACCTGCTTTCACCGGAATAGGAGATGTGCTGGTAGGTTTGGTTGGGGTTGTGAACACTTACGCTTTTAAAAACAACAGCCAATGCCGGATGGTGACGGAGAAGCTGAAGAGGATAAAAATAAAGAGGACCACAACAGAGATGAGGTGGATGTAGGTACCGCATTCGAAAGCAGTGAGGAGGAATAAAGCTGAAGGGTTGTGGAAAAGACGCTGTCCAATTAGGGATGACAAGTAATATGGTTTATAGTGGAAAATAATGAAGATTGCCACTGCACAGGAAGAGTAGAAAGTAGCCATTCCAACAAAACTGATGAGGACTATTTCGAGAATTGCAGCGTTCTTTTTGCATTGCGGACCTTAATTGATTTAATATGATATGTTTGAATCAGACAAAATGAATGAATAATAAAGTAGAGTTAATGAAAAGGATATAAGGACGGCAACGGATGTGTAACACTTACAATGCCGTTTAGTAGCTCTGGCAAAGAACTGGTTGAAAAATGCTATTGTCTCCAGCCTTGATAATAGTATCCAAGTGTTGGAGATGGAAACAAGTACACGCACTATCGCCCACAGACAATAGAATGTCAAATCTCTGGCGTCAGCAAGCTTTTCTCCGGTACATAAGAGTCCAAAGAATGTGAAGACGCTGTAGGAGTAGCTCAGGAATACGTTTACTAAATAGAAGAGGAGGAGGGAGGGATTCTGGAGTGGCTCTAGTATATTCTCTTCTGAATTCCATTGGAAGGGCAAGCCTCCAACTCGGGAAGAAAAGTTTACGAAACTTCCAAAACCGCGAATAATTCTGAGTGTAAGCATGGCAACAACAGCCTATGACCATTCTGCGTGGCCAGCTTTCCGAATTAACACTATCCTAGGATGTGGCTTGGAAAATATATTTATAAAGTTTCGACTCCCCAAAACTTCCTTCCCTCCATACAATTGGAGAAGCTCATTGTGTGCTCTATAGTTTTCGGGGAATTGACTCTATATTCCGGAAACCCTGTCGTCACGCAATTTCTCCCCGACTCATACAGAATGACTTCTACTCTGTGCTCTGTCTCTAATTCTGCCTTATCCAGGCATCAAATTACGTCCCTTTGAGATGCATGAGGATAACCCTAAGATAATTGATATGCTTCCAGCATATAGTCGCCAATATGAGTTTTTGCGAATTCGTCTTCCGTATTTTGATCTATAGATTGCAGCAATTACCAAGGACAAAAGATGATTTTGCCAAAACTCCGTACGATATTGTTTCAACGATGTATTCGCACAGATAACATCGCCACAGCAAAGTTGTAGTTAAGGCATGATGAGGGTGTACGTACGATCTCTGTGCTGTTTGAGGATGAATACAAATTGCTACAAAATACTTGAAAGAATCAATTAGTAGATCAGTATTATACTTTTGTTATGCAATATCTGTATGTAAACCAAGGGTGTGCGGACATAAAATTCAACCCCTTTCTTCTTCCCATCTGGTCAAATGACAATGTCTTTTTGCTGGCGAATAAATTTAATTTTATAGCTAAATTATACAGACTTTGAGTTTGACCGATGCTTTGGCAACGGCTCTGGAGCCAAGGCTTTCTCCGGCGTGTTTGGTTAAGTAAAATTCAGTTAGCGTTGCAAGCATTTAGCCGTCCTAGCTAGTTACGAAATTGAGGAAGTGTACAAACTCAAAAGGATTTTTGGTTCAGTATGCGCCATACAAGGCGTGTGTATTACAGGCACCAAGAGGGAGCTCATTTTAAATTTGAAGGAATTTACGTAGGCTATTATGGCAAGCTACCAGACTTGGTAATGCATTCAGTAGTACACAGAACCAGAGGCTGGGATCAAGATGATTTTAAGGCTAGAGTTGAGATGCAGGGGAAGCTATTTTGCAAGTCAGTTTTGAGGGATTTAAAGAGAATATTGCTGAGATGGATTTACTCTGTTGAAAAACAAAATTGCGGTCCTTTTACAAACGAGTTTGTCCCATGTGCCAAGGGGAGTTGAGGTTAAGCCATAGAAGCGTAGAAAATAATTACACGGAGCAAGTAGTGAGGCGAGGCGGACGGACGTGGTACATACTGGTTTCGTGTGAAGGATAAGACTGGAGATGCTACGTAGAGATGTAAGACAAGGGAGGCTTAATTATGAGTTTGCATGCATTGAAGAGCGAGTCCGAATCCATGCTTTGACTAGGATGTCGAGGAGAAGATATCTTGTGGAAAATTAATTTTAGTCTTCTCGGATGAAATCTCTGCTTTGATAAAGTAACCTGCAACCGGAGAAAGTACCCTGGAGAGTTAGGTTTGAAGATACTCATGATTTCCATCCAGTGAAAGTGTAGACAAAGGTAATTCAACTGGGAGTTGGGAGAAAGGTGGCAGGGGTGTACTTAACCCTCCCGCTTTTACCTTTGCGGAGTTTATTATACGGACTAATTGATGGTAGGCATGAAATATGCGTGACGCTGGAAGTTTGTTCCCTTGAGCGCCTTCCTAATTATTACTTATGCTTGGTAAATTTTTTCATTAAGATAACATTGCTCCGCTTTTTCACATCTTCTCTGCATCCTTGCAACGGGGAATCCGCAAGAATAGCGCGGATTTTGAAAACGCTGGGTAGGAAACTATAGCTGGGAATTATTCCATGGTTACTCCTTTTCCTCCGGCTTTCACTCCAAAATATAATGCTAGATTCGGTGACTAATTAGCTCTATCGAGCTCCAGGTGAAGGGCGAGCTCTTGTAAAAATGGTCAGGCTATCTGTATATATTCAAAATTCAGACTGTGATAATAAGAAAGGTAAGGGGAGTGAATTAAAGCTGCGGGTTCCACAAAGACTGCTCGAGGAACACAAGGCCGTAGATTCCGTCCATGATGAAAAAACTTCCTCGAGGCACGGAAAGTTAAAAAGTAATCAAGGTTCTAGAAGATCCGGCAAGGAATCCCAATAGGTTTTAAATAGTAAAAAATATAGCAAAATCATATTTGCTGCCCCATGCAGCTTTTAAAGACTGCAAAAGGCTGCGTCTGCATAGTTATAGCGTGGACTCAAAATCCGGAGAACCGGATTATCAGTTTTCCTTTCAGAGAATTACTAAGCTCTGAGAAGAGAATATTATAGAGGCAGGAAGCAGATGTGGGGTATACGTGTATAATTTCAAATTGAATATCTCTAAAAAGAAAAGTCCAAGACAATTCTCAAGAAATCTTCAGTTGGAATTGGCCAATTTCTTAACCTTTAGTACCCGGGTGACTACGGCTCTATGTACGGCGTGAGATAATCTTGACTTTGGCGAGGGGCTTTGCAGAGGCGTAGTGGAAGTGACTGTGGAGGATTCGCAGAGTTTCGAAATGACGAGAATGAAAAGGAGAAACTACTTCTTAAACTTGTTCGATAACTTTCAATCCATTACCTCGCACGGCTTAATACTATTTCCAAGTCGATTGCTATCACATTTCCTAGTTACTATGTGATCCCCGTAATGGGTTCGAATGAGAAGGAAAAGATTACCATGTAGAGCACTTAAGCCTTCCTTTACACATATATATTTGCACTGGATGGAGCAATACATGAGATCACACTAGTCAAAGTGAAAGGCGGAGAAAATTGGAGGGCTGAGACAATCCATGCCTCTCAGCTTACAGTTACCTCCATCCAGTACTCCTCTCTGCTCCTCCTCCACATCCCATTTCTCTCTAAAACTTGTCCCATATCCGAATCAAATCCTGTATAATAGCCCACAATCCGTCAAGCTTTCTCTTTTTACTTTCTCCCTCTCTAATGCATTTTCCGGTCTCAAGTCTCTTCCTATTTTACCTGAAGTAAAGTAAAGCTGAAAGGTAGGGATGAGGAGAAAGAAAAGTTTAAGAGCCATATTAGACTGGGTGTCTTGCAAAGTCTGGGGAAAACTTCTCTCTCTCTTTGGAGTTGATATTTCCGGTTGTGATCCAATTCAGAAGACAAGAGGATGTACAAGAGAGCTTTGTAAAGGATAATTCTGAAGCAATTAACTAAACTTTCTCTTGGCTTTCATTACTAATGAAAGCCGGATTGGCTGAAGCTTACAGACTAAAAGTAATTTGAAACTGCGTTCACACAGCTTAGCTTTCGCTTGTAAAGTGGGAGAGTTAACGTAAATCATTTTCAACTGTTGACAGCAAAGAGAGGAGATAACCACGAAAGGAAGATTAATTGTTACTAGGTCATGTACCGGCTAGGTGTAGGAGGCAACTCAAGATCTGCCCCTGCTTTCACTAGGTTTGATCAAGTAAATATAGGAGTGTCGGTAGGATGAGACTAAGGATTAGCTACTAACGAAATGTTTTTGCTTTGATAGAGATCCAGCTTCTTGATAGTTCCCAAAATAATACAAGTCGAATCCCAAGCGCAGCCAGGATTCAAGATAAAGAGAGGAGGATGAGGAAAATTGGGTCGTAACGTGTTATGTTAGTACTCATGCTGGTGCTGCTGGCTCCTTCACCATTCATGATTAACAGTCAAAATGCGACTTGGCTTGTTACAGAGGAGAGAAGGAGCTGAGGCAGATTTGGTTGGGTATAAAATCCTTGAAACTTAGCCCATTCGCTAAGAGGTTGGAATTTAGGAATTATTTGTCTGAATCTGAGCAAGTCAACAAGCTAAAGATTTTGCAAGACAATGCAATAGAATGATATCCTAATACATATTCAGAGAAGGAGAAAAATGTAATGGGTTCAGAATGATTGAAGATGTTATCTGTTTTTATAGCCTCAAGGAAGAATAGATTTTAATTATAATTAGTGATAACGACTTTATGCGGCAGGTTGTAGTAGTTCCTACACGAAAACAACTTGCGCCATTACTCAAGGGATTAAGAATTGATAAAAATGCATACGGAAAGACGGGGAAGAGAAAATGGGTGGAGATTTGGGGCTGCTAACAAGTATTTTCCAAGAAAATACGTTGATGCGTCAATGGAAGCTAGGTTTCGTTGGAGTACAGTGAAAGCAGTGAAAGCATTGTGGCGCTAAAAAATTGGTAGTCTGTTGGGGTGCTGGGGGTAAGAATCAGAGAGAAAGATATATAGAGGGGTTTTTCGTAGCGGTGGCGGAGTGCGTAGAAAGTTGAGAGAAAGTTTGGAAGAAGTGCTAGAGCCCGAGCCAAATGACTGCTGTGTGAGTGAAAGTAGGAGAAAGTAAAAGCAGATTGGCTAAGAGGGCAGCATTGAAGGGTGGCTTGTGTGCTACTCGGTTAGTTGTTTGATTTGTGGTTGGTGAATTTTTTTGGCATAATGTGATTCGAAAGAGGGTTTTTGGTTCGGAGTTGAAGGTTTCACATGAGATGAAAGAGAATTCACGTCAAAGGTTAAAAAGAGGTATAAACGTAAGGCTTTAGGGGGGGGGGCGGAATAAGAAGGGATGAAGCCAGAAGTTGTCTTGTGTGATTACAAGAGAGATGGAGATAAAGGTGTGTTCTTAGGGTTTCTTTTCTTCTCCTACTGCTTTCATCCAGAAGAAGACACTCACCTCAAAATTGGATAGGAAATCACAAAATGTAAGGAGGAAGCAGAAGATTTTTGGGTACGAAAAATCAACATTACTTTACAACTTCGCGGGAAAGTATGAGAACAACTATATCGCTGCTATATCGCTGCTAAGGATTGTAAATCTGAATAAATGCAGGTCCGTATACTGCCACCGCGGCTTGCATCTGACGGATACAGTAAGGATAAAGGGATTCAAGCTTGTCGAATATATATGTTTGCATAACTGAGAGTGAGTTCTCTGCGCCCTGTTAGCGAAGAAGTACGGAAGTATTCCGAGGCGAGGGCAATCGAGAGCTTTGTTAGAACGAGGAGAAGGCGAGACTGGATGAAGGAATTTAGAGGAGAAAAATAAAGAAAAGAGAGGATGAATTTGAAGTAAAATACTGTGACTGTATGTAGTTGATGGAGGGAGCGTTAGAAGAAGATGGTGAAATACGCTAGGAGAAAGTAGAAGGAATTGATGAGATGGAGGGATGATGGGGCCAATCTTTGTTTATCGTCTATTTTGTATCTCTCATTCTTATCGTGTTGCTTTGGTGAGTAGTCCTAAAAGAGAATTACTCCTTGAAATCCCCTTGCTTTGAGGATAATGAGAATAGATATTGATGTGGGCGGAATACTGAATGTGAAGTGAGTGGTGTACTGAAATAAGCGTCTCCGCCCAAATACACACGTCTTCTGGCGCGCGGCTTAGTATTCAAACAAGATTGTGTGGAAGGAGAAAGAGGAGTAAGTATTATGTGATTTCACCCTTTTCTCCTCCGAACCAGCTTTCTCTTCTTCAATACTTTCAAACGTGTTAAATCAGAGAGAGAGAGAGAGAGAGAGAGAGAGAGAGAAAGTGTGTGTGATATATTTCCAAATTCGCATATTTCATGAATCCGGGTGGCAAGGAACAGAAGTCGGTGGGTAAAGTTTGGGAAAGTCTCATCTATCCAAACTTGGTTGTACTTAAACATTGGTTTAAATAAACTTTTGACTTTATATACCACTCTCTTCTTTCAACTTTGGAGGCTAAAAACATAGTTTTCTTCTACCGTAATTCCACACATAACCCCCTAGTATCCTATTTTACCCTCATTCTTTCCGTTTCACTACAGACCTCACATCCTATTTCAATCCTTACGAAACTACTAAGTCTTTGTCCCAACAGCCTGAAATTTAAGACCAAGTTCTAAGGGAGCTCCTGTCAAAAAATCCATCTCATATTTTTATAACCGATCTTGTCTACTCCTATCGTCTTCGTCTTGTGGTAAGCCATATAATGGCTCGAAGCTGTACGTATGAGAGTCGAGAGTATAGTTTCTTGCTAGCGGAGAAAGTGAGCTCAGCCGTACTTTCTCCAAAGAGAAAATATCACATTCACTCCAAAGCTTTGGAAGACATTATGGATTTTAAAATAAAGTAAATGATTAAAAATTGCCACCCGCACATACTATATTTCCCGCGTGTCTGTTCAAAGTCTTGAGGGGTATTTTCCTTGAGGCAGGAGTCTGTTAGCCGTCCGCATACTTCCTCTGGGAGAAGAAAGCTGGGAAGCTGGGAAAATTGTTGAGAGATTTAAGAGGGATCCTGAAATCCTGGAGTTCCATCGTATTTCTTTTCATTCTATCCACTTGAGTCCACTCTGTTAGAGAGAGTGAGAGGGAGAGAAAGCGAGAAAGGGTAGGGCGTAAATCCTTTTTGCTTTCTCCGTTTCCATTTCGGAATGACATATCCTTCTTACTTCATCCTGTACTCTTTTCTTCTCACATGTTTATTCAAATTACTATCTGACCGATATCTGAAGAAAGTAAAAGCGCTCGATAATTCTTTTTTTCCTATCTCTCTCCCAGCTTTCTCTACTCCAAATCTCTCTAGAAAGCAACGACCTGAGTCAAAGAGAACGAAGTGAAGCTAATGCGATTTCCATTTGCCGAGAAACAAGAGAAAGGAGAGAAGAAGACAGCCAGGGACGGAAACGGAATAGAGAGAAATATGGATAGATCTGGCTCTTTTTTCAAGGATCTTATATATCACGCATATCATCTTTGTGTAAGGTGGTCGAGAAAGTAGGGAGAGAGAATGGGTGGAAGGATTGGAGGAGTCAAAGTTTATATTATTTAAAACTTTTTAAGTCAAAGCCCTGGAAAGAGTAACCCTGACGTCTTTGAAGAAATAAATGCTCTCAACAATATGCAACACCCCGTATCCTCTTTATTATTTCACATCATCCTGGAATTGAAATCCTTTCATCGATCACAACCCCCTTTTTAAATCCCTGCCAATATCCCTCCAGCTACAGTATGCATCTCCGCATGCCCCAGAGGGATAGGAAAACCTTGGCTGGTTTTTCCTTGATGCTTTAAAAGCCCTTGTCTTTTTCTCATCATTGTTGACGGTGATAATAAACAATTCATTACAACTCAGTGAATTACAAAACCGTGTGAGAGCTTTCCAAATCCTAACCACCAGACCCCTTGGTCCAAGGGGACAAAAGTGCTCTGGTGTGGCAAACGTCAAGCATTTGTTGGACCCAAACTATCTGTGAATAAGCATAGGCGGTTGTTGCTGCTTGCTGAACTAGAAATCTTATAGAATTTCACCCTATAAATATATCTTAAGTATTCATGTTATTTGTTTGTTACGAAAAAGCACTCGACATGCCAATCAAGCCAGAGTAGACAGGATTTAATTCAATTTCTTAGCATTCGTAGAAAATGGAAGAGAACCACGTCCGTGTTGTGTCTGAACTTTCATAAGCAGAGCCGCAATTTCCAAGCTTGTCTTAATCTCTGCTGTAGAGGAATGCTGGTAGAGCCTATGTGGAAAGCCATTGAAACCAATCCTTCAACTCGGTGGAAGCCACCACGACTCAGTGGAGAGCTGTACAAGTCCACCATAAGCCCATAGTCATTTCTGAATACAGCCCTGTCCTTCAATTCATTTCCTATTGGGGCTGGGGTAAGCCTCATTTTGAAGTCTACCTTCCCGCAATTATTTTCGGTCTCACAAAATGTTACTTTGCTTGTTGAAGGATTGTCACCAGTCACTAGTCACTAGAATACACGGTAGCAGAAGGAACATACTGTGACATGCATCGTTATAACGAAATCAAACCACAGAGACGACAATTACCTTGGAAATTCAAGCACTTTCTCTTTCTTCACTAGTTGTTTTATGTGAAGCTCTTGGGGCTCACAAATGAATGTGTCTGTAAGATTCTGTATGCGGTTTTCTGGAATACTCGATTCCCGAATTCCAAGAGGTGGTGAAAAACACTTGTTCAACATTTCATTTGAGTCAGAATTTTCGCAATCAAGTTATACAGCTGGAAAAATTAATCAACAGCCAACATCTCTACTTTCGCTACCCTCCTTCCTACTATCCATCTTTGCTTCATTCCCACTTTTGCTCTCGCCCACATTGTTTCATTTAATATTTAATTCAAACTTTCACCATCACGCTCGCTAGATCTTATGCGGTCGGGCTTTATTCCCCTTTTCTCGTAGTCGTGTACGCTCTAGAGAAAATTCTAGAGTGAGCAGGTAGATTCAGATTTTTCTATAGTTTCAGTTCCTTAAAACTGGTTGGTAAAATAAAAAGGCTTGAACTCCACTCGTCTTCTCGTATTCCAACTTGATAAATATAATTGCAACGGGGAGAAAGTTGGTGAAAGTGGACAAAGGTATTGTGTTGATTACCTAGGGTAGACGGCGGAAAAAGTAGAAAAGGTTTGAAATTTAAACACTTAATCAAACGCAACCCCCTGCTCCTCACCTTCTCTGATTGTGCTCTAAATTACGCACTACTTTTAATTCTTTCTCTTACCCAAACATTCAACTTTCTTCAACTAATTCTAAAACGGCACCGTGATCTTTCACTCTCCGACTTTCACCTCTAGCAACTTGCTAATAACCTACACCTACCTGTCTTAACTTTTTTAATCATGAAATCGATCCATCAAACCGTGCAGGCTAGCTTCTCGGAGCATAAATCCTTTACAATGATTTCTCTTCCTGCCCTCCCCCCTCCGTAGTGCCCTCCTTCAATATCCCTGTCTCTTAGCTAGTCATTTCTGGATGGAGTAGAAAGAAAGAATCGTAATATATAATCTAAACATATGATTAACTTTCTATGTGTCCCAGCGTCCCCTCCAATGTTCAATTTTTCACTAATTTGTACATAAAAATCAGTGTTCTGTCCAAGTAGTTATAAGAACGATACAGATGGATGTGTGAGAATTTTTAGAGCTGTATGAAGGATTGCGGAGGAATTTGAACTTTTAAAATCCATTCTGAAAGGCGGGAGGAGGCGGGTTGATGGATACGAAAGAGTAGCATGGCTATGGCATACAATCCGCAGATGCTCTGCCTAATGTCTATCATTATCGTGGAATCCGAAGGTTGAATGATCGGTTGAGCTAGATTCGCTCTTTGGATTTTCCATGTACATTTCTTCTGCCTCACTCGCTTTCTTCCCTGCCTAATATCCATTCTATGCGGGCTGAAATCCATAACTAGAAATTCTCGATAAATTCTTCCCCTTCTTCCGCACCTGCTTCGGCCTATTTGCGAGGAGGTGCACATAAAATTTGGTATTTTTCAGTTCAAAAAAGAAAAATCAATCCCAGCAAATTGCTTTACCCTGTACACGCCAGCTATCTCATGAAAGAAAATGCCAAAGTTCTCACTTTTCTTAGACTCGTACCCATAAATATTTAGTTTTGAGCCATCATCTTTTCACCAAACTAGAAGAACTACCCTCATGCATTGTATGCTGCTAGCATCGGCATGATTGTAATCCCTTCCAGCACCCACCCCAAAATAAAGTGATATTACATCTGAGTAACGAAGCAGGTAAACAATAAGCGAGGATACGATTTTTTCAGTAGAGAATTCCCAACACATAGTTGTAAAAATCAATGGACCTGTATAATGGCTTTGTATTTGTGCGTATTGTAAAAGCTTTGAGGATGAGATCCTTCTCACCATGAATCACTGCATCCACCCAGACCAAACCCTCTCCCAAGTCAATTCCCTACTCATCTCTGCCAATGCTGCAAAAATTGGGTGAAATCTCAAAAGACAGTCCTTGATTTATTCAAGCCTTTGAATCGGAAAGGGTCTATGTAAGGCAGAGAATGCGAAATGTTGCGAAAAATTGTGCACAGACTTTTTACATCCTCTAGAATTGCAATAGGAGCGAATTCATGAATGCCAAGGAAGCTAGGAAGAAGGAAGATGTTACGACATCGTAAAAGCTGGCAATGCCTTGCAAGTGTTGCACATGAAATTGCTAAGGCGTATAATAGGTTAGAAGGGATACGGAAAGGAGAATGAAGGATATGGTTTTGCTGATGCTTTTTATGTAAATGCTTGTGCTGGCAGTACGATTATGACAGACTGTAATGAATCCAGCAACGGCCGTTTTACTTTCTGAATTCATTCCTCATAATTCTATAGTAAGGTTGACGAAAATCCCCGAGGTGCTTGGCTAAAGCCTAACCGGGGAATCCCAGCTGAGAAAGTTTTCACATTTTCCTACACGCCTATATATATTCTTTCAGCCAGTTGACCTTTCTCCCAAATATGTCCTCCAAGAGGATGTCTGTGGAATCATTGACCGATTCCGGTTTCCGCAGTTTTCGTTCACGTTTAGAGTTTTAACAGGACGCCTACCCCAGCTACACAAGAGTCGGGTACGGGGCTGGGGACAGAAGTATGTGCTCAAGTTTCAAGGATATACTTCCTGTTTTCCCTCCTGAAAACTTTCTCCGGAGACTTTCACGTTTAAGAGATGTGAAAAGTGAGGTGGGGAAACCAGGTCAAGAAGACCACCGCCAGCACGATGGTTTCGGCGTTGCATGCCTCATTCTCATAATCTTTATTTTGAAGAGCTTTCGCAATCACCATCCACATTTGACCATGCACGTACATACTTTCTCTGTGATTGCTGTGGTGACTCGGAATAAGATATTTCCACTCAGCTCCGTCCATCTTCCTGAGGATGTATAAGAGGGAACTCCCTCTTACCCTTCTCATCCACTTGCTTCTGTAATTGCTCCTTCCCATAATTTCATTCCAGACGACCACAAAAAGTTAATGATTTCTCCCTCTCCTTCTGCACTTCTGTAATCCAATGAAGATTCTGATTTCCTTGCCAGAGTTCCAGTCTTCTTTTAGAATCCTCCCTTTCGCCTCTGGATCCAGCCAACTATGAGCCCATGGCCCATGGGACACGAAGGTTTTAGTACCAGTACCCCGGTTTACTTTCTCCACACACAGCCTAATCTCATACGATTTTGCTTCGCAAATGGCTGTGTTACTCGTAAACCAGTTCAAGACAACGCATTCCATTTCTTAAATGTCTGCAATAGAACGGAACTCTTAAGCGGCGCTAATCAACATCAACTACTCTTCTACTATCTATATTCGTCCATCTGCTACACATGAATTTAATCAACTGTTATTTCATGAGATACATATATTCTGTATAACACGCGCTAAGTTTGATTTCCGACCAAACTGCATTTAGTAGCTTAAAATGGGTTTAGTATTGGAAAAAAACAACTACGAACGTCAGGAAAAACTATTGCAGGACTAAAAATCCGTGTTAAAGAA
The DNA here is from genome assembly GCA_906901655.1 of Sminthurides aquaticus. Classification (NCBI taxonomy): domain Eukaryota; kingdom Metazoa; phylum Arthropoda; class Collembola; order Symphypleona; family Sminthurididae; genus Sminthurides; species Sminthurides aquaticus. The sequence goes on from CAJQTT010000001.1 coordinate 6,522,460, forward strand.
ACAAATATCCCAGGGAAAGCATTTAAAGCCTTTCCAAAGCTGGAGCTAGAATTTATGGTCGACGTTTACGCCAAAGCTGCAGTTGAAAAATCAATTTGCCAGCCTGCAATACTCATCTTGGACTAGCTAAAGAAAGCTATTTGGATTTTGTGCATTGTAACAAGTTAATCCGATCAGTCAAGGGAAGCATATATACTTTTTCCCCATTCAACCTCGTCAACCTTGATCTTAAGGATTTCAACATGGGTGAAAGTGGATATTGAGTAGGCTGAGAGGACTGTGCTGGGAAGAACATGCTTGGGTGAAAGTACCCCTTGTTTGTTGGCAAATGACATGACAGATACATTCTGTACAATAATCTCGTATTTTCCATCTACAAGAGTCGTAGCGTTTGGAATAGAGACGACTTTCTTTTTGCAGAAAATCCCCTGAGAATGAGCCACCTACGCAAGCTAATCCTGGAGCTTTCGTAAAATACTTCTTTTTTCCTCTATTGCTTCACCAATTCCCTCCTTTCCCAGAACCATGTTAGTTTTTCTTTTTTCTTTGGTATCTGTATTCTTTCCTAGCTGCAAATTCAAATATTAGCTTGAACAAACTCACATAAATCATAAATCCGGTAGAAGGCACATGGCTTATTCGTTATCCTTGCAAGTAATAAATGCGCAGAGAAAAATTAGAGCAGTTCGCGAGTTGATCAGAAGTTGGATTTGAAGACGTTAATTAAAAGAGAAAATATACTCTCAATTAGTATTATATAAAGAAACCCGCCATGTTCATCGACACACACCATTCCATGTTGCAAGATTGGTAAAGAAGGAGTAAATAAAGGAACTGGGTGGAACTGTCGAAACTTTGTACGGAAGGGAAAGCATGTGCGTACAAGGAGTGTGTTTTGGCGTGGTTTGATGGGGAAAGTTTACGCATAAAAATTAATGATTAGTCAAAGAGAGGAAAGCTCATGAATAAAATAAAATTTGATAATGTAATAAAGTGGCAAGTAAATTGGCAAGGATGATGGCACAGCAGCTTCAACATTCCGATAATAGCTTTTTCCTCTATAAATAATCAAGTTCTCATACAGTCCATGATTCTACAATCAAATATTTAAGCGAGGTTATTAATACAACATAAGCAAAAAGTAGGAGAAATTTGGGTTTCTTACTCTTTATTCGCTTAGGCTAACGCCCGCATGGATTTTATCGCATGTATTGCTAGCCTGCAATTAATTAGAGTTTGTTTGATATTGAGTTTCTTCTTTTGCTAGCTATCATCTTCTTACGCTTAAGTACCTAGCTGCTGGTTTCGTTGATGGGTGAAAGCAGCTTTCTCTAAGAAGTTAAGAAGTATTCAGCGGCGTGATAAAATCTAGCTGGCGATATAGGATAGATTCGAAAAAAGTTTTCTTACATAAAACCTTTCAACAACTACAAACAACAATATCTAGTCAGCAATAATTTAATTATCGTCCCTGATCAATGATAGAGGGAACAACAAGGCATCGGAGAAAGTAAACAAACATGGACTCAGCAAGGTTTGTTTCAGACTCCGAAGTCATGACTTTGCTTGAAGAGTAACTTGACTTCTTAAAGCAGCCAAGTTAATCAACAAAGCATCCTTGCTATTAATTTGCGTTCTGTGCAGAGTACAGCTTTGCAGCTACTTGTAGGACAAAGTACATTTATAATCGTCGAAAACTTTTGAATCATTATGATCCGAGGATTAATAATTATGTGGCGGGATTGAATAGAGGAAACCGGAGAGAGAGCTATGATTATGTTAAAGAAGAATGAACGTGGAATACAGTTTCATATTCAAATCCTTTAAGCTTCGTTTGATTAAACCTCCGATGCTAATTAGCCCCTTGAGGATAGTGCTCAGCTTTTGCGAGTTTTCTCTATTCTATAAGCCTTAATATCTGCTTTCACCACAAATGAACATGCCCACTCAGCGACTCAGCTTGACTATGGAACAAAGTTTCAAGAACCTGTTCAATTAAGCACTCCTTCAGCATTCATACTGCCTCTTGTTCATTAGTCTTATTTCTATCCTTGAGTTAAACTTTCTCATGCTAAGAATGTCCGAGTGTGATAATTTCACGTAAGATCTAGAGCTGTTTATTTTATTTTTATTTTCTTTACTGTACTGTACTTTCAAGCTAGCTGACGTTACAGTAATTGCCACACGTCTCTAACACAAGTTGTTAACAGGGTAGTACTTTCTCAAAGCCTTGCTGGCATTCAAGTGCATCCACGGATACGGTTCTTAACGGCAGTTATGATAAAAGAGATGAGAGTCAGGAATTAATGGAAGGAGTGGAAGGACAGAAGGATGCCAGAAGAGGAAGGATATGTTCTTCTGTCACTCGAAACTTTGAAATTGACTCCAACGAAGAAATTACTCATACATATGCTCGGCAAAGTTGATTGACGCGAAGTGCTACTGAAGAAAGAGGAAATTTTGTGGCTAAGTAAGTCGAGCAATTAATATGGTTTACGGCAAGATTGAGGAAGCCAATGAAAGGAGGATATTTGTCTTACAAAGAAGCGGAAAGAGGGTTTGGGCATGCGAAATCCTCTCTAGAGCCTGCAATAATTTGCAGATGTACCTCTTTCTCGTACTCGCTCCTCCATACGCACACAGAGGCTGGATTCATTCCCTGAATTTACGCCCTACTAAGTTACGTGCATATTTGGGATTATATGCATGGAAACATATCTTTTGAGATTTTCGGAGGGAAAAGAATGCATTCCTTTTTTATCGCTCAAGAAGATGACTCCTGAATATTATTCGGGCTAAAGATGGAGAAAGTTGAAGCGGAACAATTACAATAATAAATTTGATTCTAGGAAATTTATGAAAATGGTTAAACCTATCCTCTATCAAAGATAGCTTTGCCTTAAGGATGCAGAATTAATATGGCTGTAGGGCAAGAGGATGGTTGAAGTTGAACTGAAGGATAGCGGTGCTTTATGAAATCCTGAGAGAAATTTGGCAAAGCACGAAAAGAGCTTTGATAACCTCGTAAGTGTATGTCTGTTAGCTCTCAGGATTTTACTTTCTCCAGTCTGGATTAGCGCTGAGGCTTGAAGTGATACGGCTCCATGGGATGGGGGCTCACTTAGCTTATGCTTTCTCTTCGCCTTGAATATATTCCAAATAGGATATGGAGTGAAGTTAGGGAAGGGGTGAGCGCTTTGACGTGATAACGGCTCTTCATTGATCGTTAGAAGGTGTAGTTTGCAATTCTCTTATGTGCAGATAAATCCGCTGGATCAGAAGTGCTTCCGGGTCTATCATGTAAATATTACAGGGAATCTCTGTTCCTACATTTATATGTTATTTGTACATAACGTCTTAACACCTAAAGGAAACATGTTGAATTCTAAATTCAGCTCAAGTGTATACTTGAGAGAAATGGTTAGCGAGGAAAGGGGAGAGATGATGATGCTTTCACTCGCTCCGGAGAAAGCAAAAGGTAAGGGATGAACGGCTGGAGGATTGCTACTAGGGTGTACTATGGTAAATTGCTTGGAGGAGCTCGTAAAATCAAGATGCATGCCTTATTTATGGTAAACGTCAGGGAAATATCTTCCATTCTTCAATTTCTCAGATACCATGGGAATAATAATGCCATAAATACCCGGGCATTAAGAGCAACCAAAGTCGTTTTAGGGTATGCGGAGTGAAAACATATCCGGTAAATAATGCTCATTTGCTGACCAGAGTAACGATTTAAAAGTGGCCAAATCCCCTTCGTATATGGGCTGGCTTCCTTAGTCAGTCACAAGAAGAATTGCACCAAAAAGCTAAACTACTCCTTCCTCGCCCCTCCTTTACTCACAGAATGATCTAAATCGGTTCAAGTGAAAGCATGTGAATATTTTTCATTCTCCATCAAAAAAGGTTTGTTGTATGGTAAACTAATGTGCACTCTGATTTTTTTTGAAACCTCCTCCTCTAACCGGAATTGGCAACGTGGGAATAGACGTTTGTGGCGGATATTTTTTTCGCTCAGTCTTGGAAGGACGGCCGGCTAAAAATGCCTCAGAACATGACAACCTACAGGCTGATACCAGTGCAATTTCTCCAGGACTTATGGAGACCCGACAGTTTCTTCAAGCTATGCATTTATGGATGACCTCTTCTGTACTTTATTGGCGCTTATAAAACTTAATCTCACATTCGCAGCCACATTTAGACGTCTGTCTTGTCTTGTCTTTCTCTCTTCTCTCAGTCAGGAGGAGCTCTCTGAGGGAATTCAAGTCCCTTCACAAAAGCTTGCACAAGCCCAATTTATAGTGCTGAAGAGCTTAAACCTTTCTCCCGGTAGGAATCAAAAACCTACGCAATGAACATTACATGATCCGCAAGGTTGCCTCCGAGAGCGGCCATAAGATATTTCCAGCAATTTATTACCTTCTCCCTCATAAATAATACCTGAGTTTGGTCACAGTAAACTCTGCTTTGGAGAAAGGCAGAAAGGCTCTGTCTTTGTAAGTTGCTGTGGCTGTGTGGGACGGAAGAATGGGATGGGCTTGGACTGGATGTATTTTACCCAAGGGCCTGACCTGGACTTGGCAACAAGTTTTTAATGATTCCCAGATTGCAACTTACAGGTTATTATAAGTATAACTAATACCTCTAGGAGAATATCTACCCTCCTCTGCTGTATCCCTACTTTACAGTTTGCAGCGTCCAACTTTAGTCTTACTTGTGGCAATATGACAACTCGCATAGCTTTCTTGGCAACGTCTCCTTTAAACTACTCCTACTCCTTCCTCCTCCTCCTTCCTACTCTTTCCTAAAGATAAGATGAAACAATCTTAATTTCACAACTTGTTATCACCTAATCTAAGATAAGGATAGTTACACCCTCGGCCCTCCTTTTCATGATGATACGCAAGGGAATACATAGGAAAGGAATGGAAGATGTTCCAGCATTAGTTAAGTACGTGCCGCTTCATAAACTACATAGTTTTCACTTTGGTAATAGTTTTAAGATTTCTTCACTGATACAACGAGACTCTATCTTTTGTACCATTCTCTTAGCATCTGTGATGAGATAATTGGCAAACAGGCTTCCAGGAGAAAATATCCAAAAGGCAAGTTCTTTTTGAGATACTAGGATCGTTATCATTGGATAGAGAAACCACGGAGAAAGTGGAGAAAGTCAGGAGGAGCCAGCGTAGGTGGTTTCCCAGTTCCCAGTAGAAGGAAATTAAAGGAATAAAAAGCTTTAAAGTTTTCCCTGAACCATCTCTTAATTTCAACTACTCTCAGCGCCAGGCTGGGCTGGAAATAAAATAAAGTGTGTTGTATATCTCTCGCTTGAGAAAGGTTTCAGGAGATGAAGATGGCGATATGTTAGTTAATATAAGGGAGTAGTACTACAGGCATTCTAATTACAATTCTAGAAGAAAAGTCATTTTAAAAATTAAATTACTCGTGACAGGGTTAAGAAGCGGGAAGGAAACTGATGAGTTCCAGGCTCAGTTCCTCTTCTCTATGAAAATATTTTCGAATTTAGAAAGATTCCGAACCCGAATAAGCGAGCGCTTTGCAAAAATAAGAAAAGTTAATTGCCCGAGAATTTTTTATCTCTTGATCTTTACGTTTCATGGATATATGGGGGGATCTCTGGATGGGTGGCTGGAATGAGGTTTCCGTTGGGTAGTAAAATAGGGCTCGGGAGAGAGAACGCTAACGCTAGTGCCGTCAAGTGGGCGAAATGAAGCCAGGAATAGTCCACTTTTTGGAATTTAACCTAGCTTAATTCTACACAGATTCTGCCCTGAATAAATTACAGGTTGGGGGATGGAGAAGGCTTGAACATTCTGGCTTCCAAGGAAGATCACTGGTTGTTGGTATTGCCTCTTTTCGATCCGCAAACGATACATGTCCCATCCAACCATGTAATTGCACACAGATTGGGAACCACATTGAAAATCATATTATGTACTTCTCCTCGAACACATGCCAAACATATAAAACAGATTATCAAACACAACTCTAGAACCATCCGCCTCAATATCGTCTCCATGTCAGACAATAATTCTCCTCAGAAGAACTCTATCCTTCTTTCCCCTCTGTATAAGCTCTTGGTATTGAAGAAGTAGTAGTGAAAAAGTAGGAAATGTTCTTGCATTACAGAGAAGGAGAAAGTGGGGGATGAAATGTGAGATGAAGTAAAAACTTCTACGCTCGAATGAGATATAGAGAGAAAAAAAGTATTTCCGCCAATAAACTATAGTGAAAAGCCAAAGAGATTTTGGTGGTCATCCAAAAAATGCTCCTAGTTATGAACCCAAACTTGTATTTCATCAGAACGCGAAGAAAGTCACTTTTCAAGATATGACCATTCCCAATCATTATATATGGCTCCATGAAGATCGAAGTATACTTTACATGGTCAAGTAAGCAAAAAAATATACTTTCTCTTACTTTCTCCTCCTTTCACCCTCCTTTCCATGCTATATTTCTTCCACTACTTACGTACTTGGACTCCTTTTCCGTTTATCCTCTCCATCTATCCTGTTTCACAAGCCAAATAAACCTACTTGAATCATACTTTTTCCATTAGTTTCTTTACATGAAATCCTACTCCCTAGCTGAAGACATTATATGACATCAGATTTTGTTAAAAATATGTTTCCAAATGTTTATCCGCTGCAGGCTTCAGATCATGTAGTACAGAGCTAAGTCTTTGGCGTTCTAGCTATTAACTTTCTCCCACATAATGTCTGAAGTCTGATCTGCTTTCTCCTAATCTCACATTCTGAATCGTGAAAGATAATAAACTGTATCACTTTTTTCCAGGCTCACACTCCTCCTATCATGTGCTATGAACTTCAAGACGTATCCTCACGATACACAGACGTGTTCCATGAAAATTGAGAGCCGTAAGTACAACTATTATGAAAAATCTCCACATGTCACTTCGGTATCAGTTCCCAGCGCAATTGACCTACAAATAAGCACGTTATTCTGTTCCTCTTTTTCTCTTTATTAACGTACCGGTGTATATACAGGGAAAGTGGGTTGGTGGGAGAGGAGAGGAAGACTTCTTCCTAACTTTGTTTCAACCGATCTGCTGCAGGGATTTTCTCTTTCATTCTAATATTAAGAACTCTACCCAGCCGCTTACAAAGAATATTTCCTCTCTTATTTTTGACACTGGCAACACCGATAAGAAAGATACTATCGTAGCTAAAATAAGTTGGTGCCATGCAGATGATTTCTGAATGAATCAAACCACAGCTATATTTCACGCGTTGTCATTGGCAAGCAAGTAAAGAATTTAGTTCCCAAAGCTTTTTCTTTTTTCAACTCTACAAACAGGCAAAAAGGATATGGGGGAGAGAAACCGAGAAACTTTCACCTGAAATCACTCCGTGATTTAAACTGGAAGTCGCTTCAAAACTCCCCTATCTTCTTCTCCATCTATTGCTCTAAGACAAAAAGGATTTTACAAGGAAAGTTTTCTTTTATCTTCCCTTTCACACTTTCGTTATAATTTTAGCTGATTACGTAAAAGGAGAGGTAGAGCTCACATGCTGCCCATACTTGCTCAATCAACTTTCAAATTCTTCCTTCTAACCTTTCTATAACGACACATTTCCCCAAACCTTAAAACCATTCTTGGAAAATTAAAAACTGATATTATGTAGTAGCAAATATATATAATGTAATTTTGCCTGCTACAAAATGCATAATGAAATTTCGCTTTGAAACGGACACAGCGAAGTTGTACCCGCCTGGGACTAGCATTCCATTTTTTAGATCACAATAATGTTCTATTGAGGCTAAGTTGAGTTTTATAGGATGAGAAAGCAAGTAAGAGAAAGTTTGTACAGAGAGAAGAGAGTAAGAAAGAAGGGGAAGAGATGGGTGCGACAGGAAGATGAATGTAGGTCCGTTGCCTTCTGGGAAGTAGTGAAAGTATAGAGTAAAATGACTTCCGGATTCAACTTCCTTTTGGTGATTACAATTTTTCCAAAGCTTCCGCCTCTCACTTAAAGAAAAGATGAGGATGAAGGTCTTTGCAACAAGAAGATTCATTTCCTGGTTACACTAACAAAATATATGTTCATATCCTCTGGAAATGTTGATAAAATTATTTCGTCGTCATTCTCAATTTAACTTGTGTACATCCCTTACTTTTCTTGAGCAAGTAGTTTTGTTTGCAAAATGCTTCTCTCAAAGTACGTATGGACAAGATGACTAAAGCGTCCACACACAAAAATGTGAAGACAAGCTTATTATAATAATGCAGCGATTACTCAGGGTTCAGCAGAAGTGAAAGTTTGGAAGGGAAGGTAGGATAGAAAGCTGGAGAAAGTAGAATAAAGATTGCTGAATTTTTTGAAAATAAGAAGCAAAAATGCTCATGACAAACAAAGCTGACTGAAAGTGAACGTGAGGTTTCTGTCAGTAGCTAGTCTTCTGTCTTTTGAATGAGCAGTTAAACTTTGTGACTCAGAAACGAAACATGAAAAAGTTGCACCCTCTAATACTTTTTCCTCCTAAGTGAACTGACATCCCATTGGGAATGGTTAAGTCATTACAGTGCAGTATAAGAAGAGCGTAGGAAAATGTCACCAATTTACGTAAAGAAAAGAAGTTTGCGGCAAAGCTGGAGCTAGAAAGAAGAAGTGAAATTCATGTAGTAGACGTAGCATGGGAAAGGGCTTAAGTAGGAAAGAATAAAGGTGAAAAGAGAAAGCTACAAGAAATACGTTTTATCTTGACAGTATCGAACACGGTAGACGATCTAATATTCAGATGGGACCCAAAATTACCATTGGACGTGGATACAAACATCGAGCTTCCTCAACTAGATCTGGTCAGTAGTACCACGGGAGATTGCACACATGAATATTCAACAGGCAAGTATCAAAGTTTTATCCTTCTCTCCCTAAACTTGTAATTCCAAAAAGTAACACTTTGGTGGCGGAAAGTAGTAAACTCGAGAAAGTTGTTATACTCTCTTCTAACTTCTCCTCACAACTTCCGAGATCACAATTGGCTTTCTTCACACAGCACGCTCCTAGAAGTCCCTTGAAAATATTCTAGAAGAAGCTAAGAAAGTTCAAGAGGGTCCCAAAGGAAATATAATTTGGAATACCTTATTCCCACCTGCTAATACTCTACTTAATTGCGTGTCTCCCCTCTAAAACATTTACTTGAACGACATATATTTGCAAAGAGCCATTTTAGTTACGCAATAACACTTTTAGCAAGCTTGCAACTCCAATCAACATAAGACTATCAAAGCTCATAGAAGCGTTTAAATGGGCTATCAAGTTGGAAGCGACAATTTCTCCACTGGTTTTAATCAGAGGAGTCCTTGATATTCTTTGAATCTTTAGTGGAGGGAAATTTGAGCTAGCTTATTATTTCTAATTCCATTACCTTGATACTCTTGGGGGTGGAAGAGAAAGTAATGAGAGATGTAAAATATATTTTCTCTTTGGATTATTCGCAGTGGGAAAAGGAGTGGAATACAATAGAATCCCTTTAAGTTCCATCCCATCTCTTTGTGACATAACTCTGGCTCTATTCGAGCTGGATTATACTTTTGTGATTGGAGTTAAAAGGAGAAAGTAGAAAATAAGCGGTAATTGCGTCAGAGTATTAATTAACATAATAATAATAAGGAATTTTGAAATGTTTTGTATTCAGGTAACTTCACCTGCCTACAAGTTGTTTTCACATTCAAAAGGCGCTTAGGCTATTATTTGTTTCACACCTACGTACCAACATGTTTAATTGTGATCATGTCCTGGATATCCTTTTGGATTAAGCCAGAGGTAAGTACGCTGCTCTTAATTAAACGACTCCCCTCCTTTGGGTTTTCTTGACATCTTTCTTCTTTCTCTAATGAAGTTTTCTTGAATGGAGCTCGCGGGTTAGAAATTTGGGCAACAAATAACGTAAGGTAAAACTAAAGAGGCATTTACACGGCTTCAACGGTACTGGTTTCCTACTTACTGGAATGGAGTTGGGAAAGGAAAAAAGTGTTTCTGGAGAAAGGAGTGAATTATTCTGAAAGGGCAGAAAAATAGCCAAGAATGTCAAGAGAATCCTGGACCCAACTAAATCTTCATGATAATAGAATCTAAAAACAAGGAATTTTCTTTTTCACAGGCAGTGCCAGCTCGGGTTACACTAGGTGTGACTTCTCTACTCACGCTTTCAACGCAACATGCGAATTCTCAGAAATCCCTCCCGCCAGTTTCCTACATTAAAGTAAGTTAAAAGCTTCTTTTTCTTCATCCTTTTCCCTCGAATTCCTCTTTGTGTCCAACTAATGCAATTTTCACTAAGAGAAACCATATGTGAATCTCACTTGCCTTTAACATCGTACATCCTGTTTCCGGAGCCAGCCGGCTCAACCTTTGCCCCCACCACTGTTTCTTTCCGAATTTTCTGCTTTCATCCTTGCAGCTTTTAGAGTTTAATGTAGATAAATGGATGACATGCTCCCGTAACCATTTTTGATTACATGAGCAAATTAACCTGTTTACTTATCTATTCGCCATACAAAAAGCTAACATATTTTATCATTGTTTCAGGCAATCGACATTTTCATGTCTACGTGTACAATCTTTGTCTTCTTTAGGTAAGCTATTAATAATACAAACTGAGCTTTTATGCCATTTTAATGGTTGCAGTTTATTTTGTATGAATGAATGGGAAACCATAAGATTTCAAGATTATGCTGACGAGTTAAGCCAGTCGTAAATACGATTTACTCAAGCTCTGAGCCTGTATGAAAGGCCTCGGGATGAACAATATTGTTCATGAATTATTTCTCCAAATAGTGCGTATATGTACAGTGGAAGTGTATATAATCCCAGTCTAAGTTGGATAAGGCAAGAAGCGGATTAAATGATGCTTTGGTATGAATTATTCATGGTGTACATTATTGAGTAGCCTGAAGGAGGTAAATGTGTAGATCGGCCAATAAGAAAGATTGGAGAGAGTTTGACAAGAAAAGGAGATTTGTAAACAGATTCTTGACGTGACAGAGATCTTTTGACTTCCGATTGGAATTGAAGTCTGGCATATGCCTACGTGGATCTTATGTAAGCCCTTGTGTAAATGTTTTACGAGGAAGCTACATAAATATGCTTAGCGACATCTCATATCTGCCTTATTGATACGATCAAAGCTTTTTTGGTTCGGAGGGAAATCTTTGGAAGCGAGTTTAAATACTTTCTCTACGGTAATACCGGTGTCCCGGAAGGGATACCTTTATGAAAAAGGAGAACAAGTTAGGACAAGAGATAAGGATTCGAATTGTTAGCAAGGGATACACATACACACTTTGAGCGTTTGAAGTTGTAGTCACACTAGTCACGAGGGAAAGTAGCAAGTCCCGAGAGAAAGTGTATAACAAGAAGTTGTGAACCAAGTACCAAGTTTTGTCGCATGGAGGAACCGTTTGGATAATGGATAGTGTTTTACCATGAGGAATAGCTCTGATAGAGCCTAATAGCTGGTGTTATTGATTTGAATGGGTTTATGACGCCCTAGAGGATAATGACCAGCGATAGTAACAAAGTTGACCAAAAATTGTCCAAGAAAGACCAATAAATTCTAAGTTGTCTCGAAAATTCAAACCATACGACATGAAGAATGCTTTTGTTAGCTGCATGCAGTGGGAATTATACTAGCTATAATAAAATTTACTATCATTTTTGGGAGCTTCTTTTAATAGTTTTGAGGTAAAGTGCATAAAATGAATGAAATTTCACAGTACTCATCCCGAAAAAGAAAAAATGGCACAGGAGACATGGTGTGTTTGTACGGTCCATGGATTTTAAGAGGTTGATATATATCGTCAATCAAAACGATAATCCTGTGTACATATATATCCGGCCTTGGATACTTTAACGATCGCAGGGATTTGGGATCCGAAATGAGTGAATGAGTCCGTAGGGAACCATTTTACACTTGCCAGACCTATGAATGAATGAATGGAAGCATAAGAAGCTATCTGAATGCAATCTAAGCAGGAAGTTGAATCACATTTGGGACTGCGGCCCATAGACTCAAACGGCTTTTACGGCCCCAAACGTCCACGTACTGTCCTGTGTGAAATATCTATACCTTTGACCAGTTACAGCCCGGAGCTTTGGGTACATGTTATACCTTATATGGCGATGTTTATAGCTAAGCCTTTTTCAAGAAATCATTTTTCCTCTCAGCAGCAATAATGCCATTAGACGTGCAGCTATGTACATGACCGAGATTATTAAGATACCTGAAAGCTGGCTGCTTTCACCCAAACACAAGACTACAATACACAAGTTTGACTCGGGACTTGAGGCTGCAAGGACTTTCTCCGCACTTTCACTTAGTTCTACAGGCGTTACGCACACCCCGCTAATGTACTGAACCCATCCCTGATAATACGTTTGAGACAACAACAAAGATTTATTGAATGGGTGAACGTTATTATGTGGAAGATACGGAAAGTGAATGACACGCTCGTAGTAGCGTACAAGTGCGGAAGTGTAGCAAGTTCATAGGCTGTACAGGCCGTAAAATGAACGAGAGGTAGGAATACTCTGATGTTGCTTTCTTTCACCGTAAATCAGAAGGAATGAGGAGCAATAAAAGCAAGTTGGCACATTTGATAATGAGGAATTTGTTTGCGTATAAATCAGGATGAACGAGGAAAGGATTGGAAAAAAATTTGATGCAAACTTTTCTTCTATCTCAAATAGGAAGAATGTCAACGAGGAAGAAATATGTATGGATGAAAGGATGAGTGCGGAAAGGAAGATACTTTCTCTAAAGAGAGCAATGAAGCAGCAAGAAGGAGAAAGGAAAAGAGAAGTAGGGTGAAACAAGAGAGGAATAGGAGCAGGGAGACATAGATCCAATCATGTATAAGGGGATGAAAGTTAAACAAAGTTATCTCTAATCCCATTGAAGGGTGATAAATATTACCCAAGTTGTGTCAAGTGCAGAGGAGTGAGTGACGAGAAATTGGATCCGATAAGCATTACATCTTATCAAGTATCGTGGTGGATGGCCAAAAAACGACTACAGCGTTAACTCAACAGCGAACAAAGGTGGGAAACTGAAGGGACCGCAACCCTTATTTTACCCTGTCGCTCTTCTCTAAAGTACACAATGAAGAAACGTTGACTTTCTCCCAATTCCCACGTTATCAAGTAGAATAAAGCCAACTTTATTTTCACTCCTTTCATCCATCTCCCCAGTTTCAATGCAACCTTATTCCCTCACAAGGGACTTTGCCTTTGTATAAACATGCTAAAAAACTTTGTTCACATTTTCCTACATTAACTTTCTCTGGGCCAAAGAAACCTAAAACGCTTTATCCCATGATATGCACTGCATGGCACTTTCTCCAGCGTTGAAAAACATGAAAAGACCTAGATGGAAAAAGATAAAAGGAATATCAGATGGATTTTAAACAATTATTCAATTTAATGTAAAACTAATTTCATCCGAGTTGTTTCAGTTAATTTGGAAAAATTTACCGCGTCGACATTCCTTTAAAATATGAGATGTATCCTTCTCTTCTGTCATAATTACGACATTCTGGAGCTCAACTTCAATTGTTTCGAAATATTTCCGTGAGAAGTTGGAGACTCAAATGCCAAGTTTGTGTGGAGAGGAAGAGAAATCAAAAGGTCAAATAAAGATTTGTAGAGGGAAAAATAGAAGATACAAGAGCCGGGTTTTTGTTTCCATGCAGTAGTTAAGAGATTAAACAGCGGATGCTTCGGTTGGTGGATGAAAATAAAGAAATTGGGTATTTTGGCTACAGATTCTCTGTTGCGACAGCTTCGCCACATAGTTTTTTCTTCACATCCTTCCCTATTCTTTCTCCTCTTTGCTCTTAGTCGGCGTTAAAAAGAGGAGGAGAGGGTAGAAAGTTTTTACAATTCTATCTCGGAATTTAATCACCCAAGTGTCGTGCCAGGAAAAGGCCGAGTCGCGCTCATGAAAGGGCAAGAAGAGTCGTCATCCGGAAAAGGCAAATCTGTTAATATCCTTGCACATTATCCCCCGGATCCCTCTGATGTGGACTAATATCTGACGAGAGAATAGATGTTTAAAAGAATTTTTTCGAATATTAAAGACAGGATAAAAACGCACCCTGAGTCGGATGCACTTGCGTAGGAGAAAAATGGAGAAAGCAAAGAAAGCATTGGTGAAGAAGAAAAAGCATCAATGCAAGCATCGGAAGTCAATTCAAAAAGGATGGGAATAGGAGAAGAGAGAGACAGAGGAGAGAGGACAATAAATTATTAGCACTTGTAAAAGCGTTCATGTGTGGTACACATTCGGATGTAGGATGGCTTAGAGAGACGACAAAAAGTTCAGGATAATTAGTCATGCGGGAATCTATTCAAGGAGTGAGGGAAGATGACGGAAAGAAATATGGACGGAAACTGTAAAATTTATAACGTCCTACATCCGCTATCCGAATATCATCCCTCCTCCAACGAAAATGACCTACTTTGTAAACTTTGAGGAAGGGAGAAAATTAACAATTACATTTGTGTAGAAGATCATAAATCATCATCTTACCCACACGCTCTCCGCTTCAGCCACCAGAAACTCCACCTTCCCTTCTTTCAAACCTCCTTCCGCCGTCCTCGCCTAACCAACTTTTTTGAAGCTACCAATCTTGTCAATTTTAGTTTTTGTTAAAAAATTTACATATTCATCTCCTCCCCCTTTATCTTTAGTCGCAAAGGATTATCCTGTATCCGTATTCTTTTTTTATATCAACTGCATATGCTAGAGGAATTACTAAGGCTGCGCCGGAAGTTGGACCACGCGAAAGAAGCTGTTGGAATCCGACGGTAGAAGGTTTTGTTGAATTGCCTCAACGCTTCCGCTCCCCATTTTAGCTAAATCACCCTGGCTGCTGGCTGGAGGAGAAATCAGCTTGGGAGTTGCACCCCTTCTCCGCCTCTTTTTCCCGCGAATTCGCCTGCCTCAACGATCCCGAGAGGACTGACGAGGCTTATTTTATTCGCAATATCTACGGAAGCCGGATGGGTGGGTGGCCCCTTGCTCTTTTGAAGCATGAAGGCGGCCACATTTATGCATTTCTCTACTCCGCGGAGACCTTTCTTTTCCTTCCTCCACCACACACTATTTCTTTGGCTGAAGGGAGGAGAATGCGGGGAAAGGATGTTAACGGTGGGTGGAGAGAAAGCGGTGAAAGTGGAAGAAATAGTTGTAACCCTGTGTGTGTGTGTGTGTATGTGTTTGTTTGAGAGGTGTCGGAAACTTTATTCGGTTACACAATGTTTGAGAATGGAAGAGGATTCTTAGGAAGTTTGTACTTTTATTCAGCCTGATGGAATACGCTATCGTGAATATTCTAATGGGGGACTTTGTCGACTCGGGAGAATCTTTGCTCCAACGAAGCTTGAGGAATATGCGGGGTATTTCCCGCACACTTCGGCCCACGAGGAGACGGACACCGGTAAGAAAATCAGGGTTTCTTTCTAAAAAGTTTTGCCAATTTATTTTCAAAGATATCCGAAAAATCATAGGGACAAACTTTATTATTCCCTTCTTCTAGTCCCCTCAAAACTAAGTTAAGTAAGCCATGCATTAAGGATTTGAAGAGATGGGACAGTGCGGAAATATCATCTGACAATCTGAAAAAGACCAACTCAATATCCACCCATGCATGCATGAATGGATGGAGGGTTTATGGCAAAAATCATAACCCTTCTCAACCCACCATTGCCCAAGCCACCCTCTTAGATAAAGAAGACTTTTCACAAGCACATACACAGAGGCACACATATTTCACAATTCGACCATGAAAGAGATAACAAACTTTTCCTCTTATCCAGACTTAATTCCCCTATTCTTTGCGCCAAATTCAAGATTTTTCTTTTACTATCATCTCCTCCCACATAAAACTTGCTTTACTTCAAAAGAATTCCCTCTCTCGTCTTGAACACATCCTCATTCCCTATCCAGCTTTCACCTGTAGACACCCACATGACATGAGATCAATTTTGTTTCCACGTGCGGAAGAAAGGATTGTGCAGAGGTAGGCATAGTTTACTTTCTCCGAGAACAAAGAACAGTGAATAGTCCGCCAAGTCAAAACTAAAGAAAATAGCAACTGTATTATTTTAGAATTTCAGAAACATCCGCATTTGCGTAGCATGTCCCTACAAAACGATTTTCGGAGCTCAAAGGACAAAGTTAGGTTTTTGAACTGTGAAGTTCCAATAACACGAAGGATAAATAATGCAATAGAAGTACGGAGCAGGAGAACTGTAGAGACGATCTGGTTACTATAAAGACTGCACTGAAGTTTTCTAGGGTGCAATTCCAAAAGGGGAATACTAAGTTCAGGTAGTAGACAGATAAACGTACGTAGGTCTCATGCAATAATTTGTAGAGGCTCCCTTTGTCCTCTTTTTGTGACAGTATGCAGCTCTGACTCTGACCCGAGAAAATGAAGAGACAAACAAAGGCTTGGGAAGCAAGGAGGTTGCAGGCCCATACTGAGAGAAAGTTTATAGTATTTACAGCAGTAAGTGGGCAGACACTCGGTTCTAAAGTAGAGCATGTTACATCTGGAAACTATTCGAGGAGGAGAGGAAATCGATTTGGCAGCGATTACGAGAAAGTTGTGGATATTTTGGTGGGAAATATGTGACATCCCGAGAGAGGACGATACATGGTTTATCAAGGGTTCTTCTACGGAGTATAAGCGGGCTCAGGACAGGCGGATCGGATTTGGCTGCCCGGTCATGATGTAATTAGATTGACAACGATTAGGAAATGGTTTTGGGTCTGTGATTGTGGGGGAAAGTACGTGATAATTTGTGCTAATGGTGTGTGTATATGTATTTGTTTATGGCACGGCTAGCCGGCTGAGCAGATTCCAATGAACGGTTCCGAGTCATTGGCGACATCATCAGCGGGAGAAAATGAACAACTACATGCTCACGGCTCCAGTCATCATCATCATCAGTCAGTTCCCCATGCAACACGTCTTCTTCTGGAACGGCAGGAGAATCGGAGGGAAAGAGCCATCCTCATAGATCGTCTTTCACGCGTACTCTTCCCGCTCACATTCGCAGTATTCAATTTTGCCTATTGGAGCATTTCTCTCCTAGTTTTAAACGAGCCGCCGCCCGTAGTGTAATGAAGAAAGGAGAGAAAGTGGCCGCTTTCACCACAACGCATCGCACTCCGTGACCCGTATTGTGTAATTTAAAATGCAGGAAGCGATCATGTTTTTGTCAGGGACAAACGTTTATGGACGATACGTGAGTGAGGATGGAAATAAGTCTTTGGCTCGTGCACGAGCATTATTCACGATATTGATTATCTTGATAGCTCATTTCGCAAGTTAAGGCTTTATACGCAGGATGACATATTCAAGGAATTCATATGGTGCGAATGTGATTTTTTAAGTGTGTGTCTCTTTTTGTTGAAAGAAAAAACAAGGATTGAATC
Organism: Sminthurides aquaticus; assembly: GCA_906901655.1. Lineage (NCBI taxonomy): Eukaryota > Metazoa > Arthropoda > Collembola > Symphypleona > Sminthurididae > Sminthurides > Sminthurides aquaticus. The sequence goes on from CAJQTT010000001.1 coordinate 6,539,953, forward strand.
CAAAAATGAGATTATATCCCTCTGTGAGTGTATGCATCTCATTGTGCGAGCGACTGATGATAATAATCATAAGTTATAATAATAATAATAATAATAATAATAATAATAATAATAATAATAATTAATGATAATAACAATAATTAAACATTGCGCACGCGACAAGTGGTAATATGACAGCGACAGACCGTTTATTGATAAAATTTCGCAAAAACACGTTCATGCCATCCGCATCCTTCCTTCCTTCCCCTACTCAATGCCTGTGTTCATTAGAAGGCACAATACACCTACTCAAAAACACATCTTTTGACATCGCCAACTTTTTGATATTTTCAATTTCTGAGTTTCCTATCCAGTTTATCTTTGCTTTAGAAATAAATAAGACAACGGTAGAACACCTTGAAGTTCACCCTACTTTCTCCTAAACAAGGCCTTTGAAAACTCTACTTCCTCTGTCCGTGAATCCGCATTCCTTTGTTTATCGTGTGGGCATATTGGTTTTCTCGGAAGATTTCATCCTAAACTCGTAAGCGTTTAGCTGCAACTGACACTTTGGTAAAAGCACATCAAATATTTAATCGACTATCGGTCATCATCATCGAGGAGGTCGGCGTTCTGGATCTTACTCAAGCATTTCTCAGTGAGAAATTCTCAATGCTTCTACATGACCAAATCCTCTCACGGCAATCTCCCCATCTATCAATCAAAACCGGTGAAGGTCGGGTAGGAAGACACAGGCCACAGTCTGCCGACAAGAAGGGCCTGGTTGTAACCGAAAATAACCCTGGCGTGGAGATCTGTAAAGAATCTGTGGAATGATGTATCGATTTCGCCTCATTCCCAGCTACATTTGAAGGAGAAAGCATGTTGAAGAAAACAAACGTGTGAGGATGTCAGATGAAGACATGCAGTTTCAGAGTCGGGTTTGGACGTTAAGGTTAAGAAAAAAATCAAACAAGATAATGCTTGCCATCATACGCAAAGGGAGTCACGTAGGGAGAGGAAAGCGTGGGGGTGGGCAAAAGGGAGAAGGGAAGGGGCAGATGGAATACAGAAGACAGTGGGAGAGAAAGTGGAGAAAGTGCTGGGAGTTTTCTAAACGCTAACTCTTGTTCCTGTCTCCTTTCATCCTTCTCATGACCTTATAAAAGGAAACCATCTCCAAGCGTTCCAACAAATCTAATCCAAGAAGAAATCAATGCCAGTTTTTATTCTCAACTTTGGAATTTAAACAGATTTTCCACATGACTATTCCCCTACACTGGCTGAATACAGAGGTTTCCGGAATCTCCGGATTTGGGGATCCTACGTTCCGGATGCAGCTCTACTTTCTACACGACTAACGATACAAGTTTTATCTTCTTCTTCCTCTCCATCCCATATTCCATCCCTCAGTATACCTGACTATCTCTCCCTCCATATTCTGTTTCCCAACCTCCTGATCTGCTTCTCTTTCTGGCTTCTGAAGCAAATTGCCAAGAACATTAACATGATATTGATGACATCATTCTTTTCCTCTTGCTAAAGGATAAGGCGGCACAACATTCGTACCCAATTTCAAACAAGCTTCTTCCCAAATTAAGTCCCTGCCTGGAACAAGCTTTTCCGAACTTTCTCTCTCACCGCCTCACTTGTCCCGACAAAGTACTGATTTTCAATCTTGGCCCTTGTCAGTATTCTACCTTCAATTCTTTACCTACCCGCCAACTCAAAGTAATAACTCGCCAGGGAAGCTCAGTGGCTCAATCCAAGTCTAATGGCACAAGACTACCAGACTGCTTTCCCTTCCCCTTTTTCGCTAGGCTGGGATTAGGAATGACGGTATTGCAAAGTCAGAAAGGGACATGCTGGTTTGGAAGAGGGATTCTTTTACAGCCCCTTCTAGATCTTCCTTCCAAGTTGGTATAGTACATGTGGTAAACTCTTAAATTTTTACCTCCTGCAATGCTTGTTGAATCAGAAAACTAGTCTGACAGGAGCGATAAATGTCGCTCATGGCATGGCTGCCACTCTCATCATTTACTTGTATCGCAAATCCTTTGAAGAATATCTCAGCCCAGTCCCCTTCCACCAATATCAATTTCTTCCGCATTCCTCCTTCAACCATCTTCTTTTTCGCTACCGATTCTAAGATGCACCATGAGAAAAAAACTTCGTGTCTTCTCTGTAATATTGATGAATCGGCAGGATATTGGTAAAGCTATCGGAATTCTCATTTTAATTCATCTCCACCTTCCTACTCAGCGGTCCTATTTAATTCTCGTGTGCAATCAAACAAGATTCGAGTCGTGCTACAGCCAGCGTTAACTCTTCTTTAGCTTGCTCCTTACTGCACAAGACGCTACAATAGCATAGCTTTCACTACTTTCTCCTAGTCTACCAATTCCGTCCGACTTTTCAATTACCTTTAGCGCTTTCATTCACTGACTCATGTGTCAATACCAGCTATTACACTCTGGGAAAGCCACAGACAGAACAGTCTTAATACACTTAGAACTCATTAAGGAAATTAGCCTGGTGCATAAACTGGAAATATCTTTTAATCAACTCCTCCCGGAAAGAAACTCTTGTGCATATCTAACATAATTGTAGCCGCGGGATGGGAAAAGTTTATCCTTGGATTTATTTATCTCTTTAAATTCATTAGCTTGCAAATTTCATCCACTCCAACCCACTCCTTTCTCCTTGTGGAGTATATGATTTGCGAATAAAAGTTGGTGAAATATCTGGGACTGGCATGCCTCCCGCACCCCTCCACGACTCATCTCAGGGCTAGGCGATCTAACATAGCTGATCTTCCACGTTACCCTACAAGCGAATCACTCTATGTAATATCCTGAAATATCGAATTTTGAGATAGATAAGATGTTGGAAGGTTAGTGGACCAAGAAAATAGAGGAGAAAGTCCCACTAGCTCTACACAAGGGAGATATTTGCTTTCTCTGCCATAAAACCTTCATTCTGTTCCCTCCACTTTTCCTATTTCCCTACATGGAGAAAGTAAGCAAAGCAAAGCAATTTTGGTCTCTGCGTTTTACTTAAGACGACAAATGTGAGGGAAAACTGATTTTCTCTAGGCGCGAAAAAAAAATCATTTCCTCCATCAGAAGTCAATCTTTGGTGGAGAATTCCGGTCGTTATACCTGGAACTCGTTACTACATTTCTGCAGAGAGAAGAAGCGAGTTGTAGTTTTTTCGCACGCTTTTCTTACTCCCGAGCCGATGACTATAGGAAAAGCTTCTATTCCATCAGTTAGAGAAACAGGAAGAGTTTATTCAGTTGAGCGTATAGATGATTGACTTTTCCCCATGTGAATGGTAGAAGTGAATTGGATAAATTCCTCCGAGTCGGCCCACTTTCTTCTCCCTTTGTCTCCCTGGGAAAGGAAACATGGGATTTAAGGATTCCTTCCCTCTCCATTATATTGCAAACCCCGGAACGCGCTCACCCATCTCCCGGAATCTGCACGTAGCAAAGCTATTTATTACTTTCTCCATCACCATCATCAGAGACCATTCATCATGCTAATTTATTTACGATTCCCTTCCGTTTTCCACCCCCGGCTTCCTCGCCTTGTACGAACTCAACAACAAACAATTCCCCCGCACTCAACTCTCTCAGTCAAACTGAACTTAATTTTGAACCAAGTCAGACACATTCTCTCCTCCCTTATCATGTTTCATCCGAAAACTTTTATACAGCCCCTTAATTCAGTTTATAGAAATAAGCGTCCAAGTCCAGAAGAGGGAGGATTCCCTCTAGATTCCTTAATCCTCCTATAAACACTTCCTTACACATCAATGGAAACATTTTCTACGCTATATATCCAAAAAAGCAAGTAACAATGCAAGCTCCACCTCCAGCCAAGCCAACTATTGCTGCAAACTAACGTTCCCGTTTCGGGAACGTTTTCTAACCAATTAGACAACTAGACAACTGTAACATGTTCCGTTATTTTCCAGTATTGTGGAAGCGGGAAATAGGGATGCAAAACATTCAACGTCTCTATTCATGCTGATGCTTTTTAGTGAAGATGTCGTGGGTCTAAAGAGAGAGTTTAACGAAACGTGAACAGGTTTGAAGGATAGTATTGTTCGGAGGAAATCAAGCATAAAATCCGAATCTTATGAATAATTACATCCATATAAATCCGAGAGAACAAAAGCGAGAGGTTTTTATCTCATGAAATGACGAAATACCTTTAGTGCAAATCTAGTAAATTAATATCCGAGAATTGGCTGTGATATACTATCGCTAATTTGATCAGATTTAGTATCGCAATGTTTTACTTTCTCTGCCTTTCTCTCTCTCTCTTTTCATTCCTCGGTCTCTTTTCCGCCCTATCAATACGACCAGAGAGAGAGAGAGAGAGGGATAAGTGAAAATTAGCTTCAGGGAATGCAGTAGGCTGTCTCATCGTTGACAACCATTACAAGGAGAAAAGAGAGTGATGAGAAGATGCTTTGAGACGCGAGTGGAGAAAGTTGCTGAAGGAATGTAAGGACAGTAACCCTGAGTAGGCACATGGGTGGAGAGTTGAACATTACGTCGGGTTAGGAAGTGAGTATGAAGTAAAGATGTTATTATCGAATTTCCTCAGTTTTAAACTTTTTCCATGACTCAGCCATTTGCCGCGTGTAAACTCTAAGCTGGAGGAAGACCAATTGGTAGTTGTTGCATGCATGTTAAGCTAACTTTATCTTGGAGCATGTTTCGCTCGACCACATATTATAAGTATGGGAAAGGGCATCACTAAGTGGGAGGGAGACAGAGAGGGGTGGGAGGATTATTTAGAATACATAGGTGCATACGCCAAATAACGTATGCCCTATATGAGCTATGTATACAGATGAAATCCATACTCTCATTATTCCGTTCATCTAGTTGCCTACCTACTACAAAGATAACTAATGTAAGTTATAACTGTGCCCAAACATTTTGTGTAGAGTCGTGTTGGAGAAAGCTGAATGGTATTTTAATTTATATCATAGAAATTTAATTATGAGAGCCTTTAATCCTACTAATCTAACTAATTCAACAGTGTATACCACATTCATTTTCTAATGTTACATGGCTTCCTGTCTGGAAAGCGGGTTCTGCTAAATAAAACACATACAATTTATACACACATACGCCCACAACCGAATTTGGAGAAAGTAAACAAAAGTTTTAACAACTTAGTTGGTAACTATTTGAAGAGAGAAATATATCACGAGATAAAAGCATCCGCCATAGAATATTTTAGTGGGTAATTGATGGGGTCCTCGAGACACATTACCTCCTCTTTACTCCCACATTACCATTCATAGCCTCACGCCAATACGACACCGACTTGTCGGCTCGGATTGGAGGGTAGAAGATGAGAAGTGGGAACTTAAAGCAATACTTTCACCCAGCGCAAACAACCCTTCTCCCTCGGCTCTCTTGTGCCCACATCTACCTTCCTTAGAGGCCGTTTGTCAAGCCAGGATCCCACTTTCTCCTCCCCGTAACACCCTTTCAAAGCTTCCCTTCCGTAGTTACAAATACTTTGGAAATCACAAAACTTTTTAAATCCTCTATCATCCTCCTTCTGTCACTGAATACGCAAGTTCGATACTAACGGGGATTCAAGTTTTTCTCCAGCTTTTACCCTCAATCCCATTCTCTCTACCCAGCTCATATATACCCAATACTTGCTATCTTTCTACCAATACTAATAGTGTCACTATCCATCAGTGTTAGAGCCACATAAATATTCTGAATACCTATCCAACTGTACCTCTCAAGCCAGACCAGACCCGTCATATCAAGTTTGCAAGCAGAATAAAAAGAGCACATAATCAAACAGAAATGGTCCCAGTTGTAAATTATAAATATGTTAGCCTGCGAATACGCAAATTTTTACTAAAATAACATAAAAACATTCGCTATATAAGGTATATATTTAAAAACTAGAAATCGCTCGCCCAGGCGGATGGCGTTTTTGGCCTGAGATTACGACTACTGTATATGCAGTAATATTAAGTTTATACTAGAACATACTTGAAACTGGATCTTTGGGATAATTTTCACTAATCACTAATTATAGTTATAAGCTGAAATATCTTTGGCTTGGCCTTCTTTTCTTTGTATCACTACTCGTATTGATAAATAAGAGATTAATAATTGCTGGTTCGAAGCGTCTTTTTTCTTATTACAATTTTGGGATATAATGTAAAATTTGCGTGGTAGTTTTGCGAGGAATGACAGTTGCGTTTGTAAAATGGTTAACAATGATTATCCGTGCTGGCACGTAAACTGTTTTTATAAACGTCCAAAAAACCTCTAGCACAACTTATCCAATTACCAGCCTAGTATTTAATTACGAAAGATAAAAATTATTCAATTATTCCACTTCTCTCTATTCTAAGAGATACCACTTGCCATTCTATGCTCATTCATTTATTCATATATCTTTCTGCGGATTTTGGAGCGTGAAAAAATTTGATTGAATAAAATAATATCACGTATATGCGTTTTCAGAGTTGAATTTCCCTCACTACACCCGATTTCTTCATATGTTTATTAATTCACAGGTTCATCGTTCAGCTTCCTCTTCGCTTACTTCTGCCTTCTTTGCTAATTAACGTATAAGAAGAGAAAAGACGGTAAAACGGCTGACACAGGAAATAAAGTGCACGGCTAAGGCTTCCTTCAAAGCAAACCCGGGGGAAGTACAGCTACAGGTGAAGTATAGCAGAGAAGCCCGGAGTTAAGCGTAGAGAAAGGTGAGTAGAGAAAGTTTAGCTTGTGATGTGGGAATACAGCAGAATTGAAGTTTTCTCTCTTCCATCCGTCAGGGAGGAGTCCCAAGTAATTTGAATAAAGTTTACTTTCTTTCAGCTCGATCCAATTTGGAATAATTAATCAGAGGTAGGTAAAAGGAGCAGAGGAAATTTGCAGGTATTCTAGTCTGGCCTGAGGAAATAATTAAACGGATTCATTCTGAACCCTACCGTTGGTAATTTTCCAGTTTCTTTCTTCTGCATTTACTTTGACTTTCCAGACGTATGTAATGCTGAACTTGTAAGTAAAGCTAACATGCGTCGAGCCTGCTGAAAGGTTGACAGGGAGAAAAGAGTGATCCAGTCTTACGGAATAAGAATTCTTTGGCATTAATCAGATTGTAAAAGTTGGATGGAGATGCATACTCAAGGTGCCTACAGGAAAGCTTGACTAGTGCAAATGTCACAACCTACAAACCAGAGTCGAAATCTAAATGATAATACGGACTCAGTGTTTTGCTAACTTTGTCAATTTATCAACTCTAGAAGAATCAAGACATGCTGGCTAACCATATCTATAGGCAGGCTCGCTTCACTCTATTCTAACTTTCTCTTAGAAATTCTACAGAGCGAGGGCGTATATTCAACTAGACATGAATCCCAGGTGACGAGCGGGTAATATGAAAATGTGCTCTAATCCAATCCCATCGTTATTTCTGTCATTCATTCCAGTAGTTACAAAAGAGCTCGCTTTTGTGAGAATGTATGATGGTTTTGTCGGCAGCATTGTTTTTCACAAGGAAAGTTAGTTGGAGAAATTTTCTGTCCTTTTCGGTGACTATATACGATTCCTGGTGAAACTCTTTACCAAAGAATGATCAACTGCAGATGAAAAGCTTTCCTTAATTTTTCCCTTCTTCTCTTCCCCAAAGACTTTCTTCAGAAAACTCACAAGAGGGAAACACAATGTCCTTCTCGTGCTTATTTACGCCCCACCAATCTGCGGTTCACGGCTACGAGAAAACCAGTCCTAGTCTCTCCTCTGAGAGCACGAATATCTGGTACTTTCTCCCCTACCTGGCCCTGAGTTTAGAAGGGGAGGGTTAATGATCAGAACTCGGGAAAATTTCTCATTCTCCAACAAGAAAGAACTATGTTCTCTGGCGGACGTGGTAGTTTTGATGGAACCGTCCAAGTTTTTGATGAATGGAGAAGAAAATGAAATAAACTTTCTCCACGTTCGCGAAACCCTGTTTTCTTCTCTCGGCTTTCTTCTACGTTAAAAAAGAGGCCATGAGAATAGGTTGAAGCCCTCTACTCCTCCTCCGAGATCAACCTCCACATTCCCATGGCTTAGAAAATCCATTACACTTTGTCCTACAACATCCAGCTCGGACTAAAGTATGCCTGAATGAACAACATGAAGTTCACGGTGAAAGCATGTATGTAATGAATACGTAAATAAGACGCTCCGGCTACTGCTAGAGCGTTATTACCAACATGAAAACAAAATATGCGTTATCCATTCATTATTTTTGATATGCTTTTGTCAAAAGCCCTCCCTTTGATATGAAGAAGAAAAAAGAGAAGCTAAAAAAGAGGAAATAAAAGCGAGCAACTAAATTCCCTTAAACTTAATTAATTATTTCCGCAAGGAAGCGAGCATAAAAAGTTTTAATTACACATCTCGTACTCACACTATGTATCAATACGCCCCTCAGAATTATAACGAAATAGGTGTGATGCAGAAATAGGAAGACATTCTTGAATTCACTGCTTGTATTCGAATGTAGGAGCGGGAATGGGATGATGTGTATAAAAGCATATGTATATTATCCACGTTTTAGACCACACAACTGGGTGAAGCGTAGCAACAGTCGAGTACATGCGCAGCTGATCGGTCGAGTCCGAGCAGATTTAATTGACGAATTGAACGTGGATGGTAATCTTGTCTTTTTTTATTATCTTACTCCTGACCGCATGACCTGGTTACTTTCGTACTGGGCTACACTTTATGTAATTGGTAAACTGATCCAGAGAGAGGAAGACGATTAGGTATGTTGGGGAAGTATTGGTGGTTTCAAGTTTAGCAATATCAAAGGGTAATAATAGTAGATCACAAGCTTTGTTACGCAAATAATTGCCACTACCACTACGTTACGAAACTCGTAATTTATCTTCGCATAAATACTAATAATAACTTGTCTATCTTTTGTGCTTTTAGATATAATTCAAGATGAAGACGTTAATGGTGGATACTGTACACGTCGTAGCTTTAACATTCGGATTTATCATAATCATATTAGCTCAACCGGGATTTTCCTTGTTCTCCTTTCATCCATCACTTATGGCCTTAGGGGTAAGGTTGAGCTACGGCAGTATTTATATTATTACGGCACTGACAAATTCCCTTGATTATTTCTGGAACTTTACTCAAATAATGTGGTATCTTCTTTCAGCTAATGATATTTGCACTTGAAGCAATTGTACAAATGAAGGATCCGCGAGTGCCGGTTAAATACAGAATTACAATTCACTGGTTAATGCAGTCGATTGGCATCGGTCTTGCCTATATTGCTTTCTACGCAATATATTTCAACAAAATGCAGCTCAACAAGCTTCATTATGTGACTTGGCATGGACTGTTTGGAGTAACAACTCTTACACTTCTGACCATTCAGTGGACGGGAGGCTGGGCAGCAAAACATTCCGTTGGACTGAGTCAACTTACTGGCATCAAAAGAAAATTTATAAATAAAGTTCACAAAGCATGTGGAGTGCTAGCGTCCATGGGAATAGCCTGCACTGTATTTCTAGCTTTGTATTCTACTTGGTTCACAAATATGGTTCCTAGCAGTACTGGATGGTGGATAATGTTTGCCCTTCTTGCGTACCCGCGGTTCTTTTTCTTCATCCGCAAATTGCGTGGTATTGATCCGTGGTTTTAAATTAGTTTCACACACAAATACCTTAACAGAAGTAGCTAGACTTAATACGATTGTGATAGATCACACTTCCATGAGAATCGACTCGGTGACCAGACTATTGTTAACTATTGTTAACTTCGTAATAATGATTGCCTAATGAAATACTGATTGCGTATTTATTCACTATTCTTATAGTAACTTTTCAATAAACTAAACTTGTCTTTCTTCAGAATCGCAATGCATCTCAAACCAGACGAGTAAGCCTTTAGTTCCCAGAGTTCGTTGGATCTAATTTAGAAGGGAAAATGCAGGGTTGTTTGCATCCAATGCAAGTAATTGTACGAAAGGGGTTAGCTTTACTTTGTCTATTTAGAATGCATGAGTGATGAGCATACATGGAAGCAAGTGGATACAAAACTTAACTATTTCTACACAACCCTAATAAGACTAATAACTGTATCGTTATATAAAGATCCGATTCGAACCCAAACATATATTAGCCAACGTTTCATAATTTGAATAGGTTATCATTTTAACTGACCGGTCATCTGTCATAAGATTACCTAAACACACAATTCGAAGCTGTCATCTTTCTTATGCTACGATGAAAGTCATGAAATAAAATTTTGAATGGAAAGAATACGGAACACTTGCACGAGGCGCGTTATCATTGTTTTACTTACCTATGAAAACCGTGATACATAGTTTGTCCTGCTTCTATAAGTCCAACTTTGAGCGTGACCAGGTGAATCTTGTAGAATAGTTGATGTTGGGCAAAATGTATAGAATGCTAAATGTTCACAGAAAATAGTTTATAGTTACCACCTTCAATTACCGGCTTGTCTTCTTCTTTGCTTTACTTTGCAAGTCGAACTAAATGGCCTGCACTTTGTTTTCACTGAACTGCTAGTATATATAAGCTATATTTATCTCACAGTTTGTTATGATTTTAAACGTTGAAATGGCCACCCAAAACAAAGTGTCAAACGTAAAAGCAGAATGCGATACGACTTGGCTTCACTCCTGCTCCTCTGGTGCTTCTACCCGATCAAGGATACGTGTTCCAGATTGAATCCTACCGCGGCAATTCTGCCGGTTCTATAAAATCGCATGCGAATTCATCAGCTGATGCTTGTAAGGTCAGGCGAAGTAGGAAGGAGCTTACATACAACGATATCGGTGTGTCCGCTTCGTCCTGTCGTTGTGCATCACCAGTGAATGTCCAGTTTTGTTTGGCTTCGCGAAATAGTGATATGCATAATCACGACTTATCATGTACTTAAGATTATAGTTTAAATGAATCAAGTTCACTTGTAAAATACGATATCCCTTAAACTGTCCTGAATGCCTCATGAGACATTCTCAGTTATCATTCATTCCATTTCAATAAGCTCTGGCTCTAGGTAATCTTAACTTTTCGCTCATGTCAGCTAAGTAGTAGGACTTAAATTTTAAAAAGAGCTCTGTTGGAGTTTTCACGTTTATCAGTATGATGGAGATAACCATAAATATATGTATACTGCTCATGACGTTATTAAGTAGCAACTTATCTAGCAATCTACGGAAAGTTATAAATAATATGAAATAAGTCAAAGCTTATGTATTCGTCGTTTTGTAGTTTCATTCAATGATTAAAATTCTCAACAAACACTGCATCATTTTTGTATTGTAATATTGTCTAAATTTGTGAGGGAATTCATTAAAATTCATAAATAAAAGAAATAATTTTGTTGCACACAAACTAGCATGAGCGATATCAGAAATCAGATTGAAACAGCATTTTTCATTATTCTTGTCACAACTCATTCATGAATGTTAAAATCTTGACGGTAGTCAATGGGACTACTAATGTGCTCTTATTCCATAATACATGCACAGAAACTTTCACAGTAAACGAGGGAACGGTAGCCTCATCGGAAACGCGTGAATTAATTAATTTGCAACTGGGGTAATACAGGGACTGCCAGGTCACTGAACAATCACATTAGGTAAGATATCGACTAGCTGAGATATCGTGTACGCCTCTCAGACATCTACAAATTCTTTCTCCATAATGACTTTTTGAGGATCATCGAAGTCTACGATGGAATACCTCAGAATATTAGTGTTGTAATCTTCAAAATTGAAGTAAGCCAGGAAGCGTTTTCCATCTACAAACAGCGGATACCAGATCGGATCATCTGCCCACATCTTTTCCTGCGGCGTGGCATCCAGTGGGTACCATTTAGGAATCATTTCGTCCGACTCAATGGGTTCTCCTAAATAGCGATCACATTTGAATGTGTGAACTTCCATGACCAGAGGATTGTCCACGAATTCGAAATACAGCACTGCAAACTGTTCCATATCTTCAGGCTTTATGATGAGTCCGCATTCTTCTTCCACCTCCCTAAATAGCCCAGATAAAAATTAAATTTTAATGAGTAAACTGTTTACAGTCAAGCTAATATATATAAATGTGCAGGAGTGCAATGGGTAAAGAACGTTCGGATGTGTATTTACCGGACGGCGGCGTCAATAATGGATTCTCCTGGATTTAATTTTCCACCAAATCCATTCCATTTTCCTTCGCCTAAACCTCGTTTTTTTAGCCCGAGTAACACGTCGTCATCTTTAGTGATGAAGACGAGCGTAAAAACTTTACGCGGCTTGTTCTTCACAACGTCTGAAACAAAGAAAACATTTATTTTCCACCCTCCAGTACTACGACGATTACCCTGAATTTGCCAATCTAAACAAAGCTAATTTGCTAGTTCGGTAACTTAAGCCATAAGCGCAAGTTACTGCAACTTGTTGGAAGCTGTAAAATGCTTTTGCAGTCAAATCCCGTCAAAAACAGTTCTTAAGATACAATTAACGAATTTACATTCGACTTAAAAAAACATTAAGCGTCAATTAGAACGTACCCATCATCTTGGGAACTGCTGTTACTGTGGGATTAGACTTAGACAACGATGCCAACTCGTTACGGGAAGATAAGACTCGAATGCAGGACGAAAAAGGTCGGAGCAATTTCAGCATAGATAAATGCTGGAATTTACAAAAGAAGTGTAGTACCAGTATTCCTGAAAATAATATGCAATTATATACCATAATCAATTTACAATACTGTCCAATGAAGCACGATAATGCGGTTATTTGCACAAGACAACAACAAATGATTGTTTGCAAAAAATTCTTTACCTAAATTCGCTTTGCCTGCACGTTCTTCGCTTCCTATAAATAGCAGGAACTTTCAAGCTAGGAATTCCAATCTAAAACCACTGTGTCACAATCTTTGCACTTGTAAAGTTTAAATATGCAACCTTGCTTAATTAAGCTTGACTGATTCCTTGATGTAAATGCCCTTGGCCTAATAAGCAATTGGAAAATCAGGATTAGACGCAGCACTTCTGGAAACCCGTAGAGTCAAAACGCAACTGCTGGAGTTACTTCCACCGTTTAGTTTTCGATAATAGCTAGACGCATTCTCAAATTGAATATTTATTTGTTTTTTCCTTAACTGCTGCCGGTTAACTATTACTTTTCACTGTATCCATTGCAACGAAACTAAAAGAACGTTAGATATTTATGCAGCTCACAGTTCTGTGAGAAAGCACTAGACACACGCTACCAGGCACACATATCTTTGTTCTCAACAATGGTTTACGTAAACAAGAGATGGTAAAACGTTCACATCGCATCGCACATGGGAAAGAGTGCACGTGCTTATGTTTTGAAATCATGTTTTACCACAAGTGATGGGCTACGGTGAGCAGAAGATAAGCACACCCCTCATTGGCTCCTCCTGCTTGCACTCCCAAGTTGAAAGTTTCAATTTGCTGCTTAACATTGCTACATATTTAACGTCATTATGGTTGAGGATGAGGAATGTTATACATTGTGTAGGGATATGACCAATGACCAGATGAGAATATTTTTCGCGGGCCCCTGTTTAAATTTTCAAGAACATCTAGCACATACTTTATACCTTATGGAGCGAATTTTGTATTGTACATTGATTTTTCCATGCGAATATTTTTTACTTTATTACGTCACATATTTAATATGTTCAGGTGAAGATTCAAGATGTACACAGTTTTAACTACTTACATGCGCTTATTGACAGAGCTGGATTTTATTGGTAAATTGCGAATTTCTTTCTCTAAAATGGATTAGATTTTCCGTGATCGTATCGAAAAGTAAGTATATTTATATGTAGTTGGCATTTGTAAAGCTCGTACACCTGCAATTTATTGTGTCGTTTGCAAATTCGACGCAGAGGGAAGTAACGAACTCATTTCCCTTGCAAAATTAAATATCTGTATTTCTGTTCAGGAAGTTTATTATTTTGTTACATTCATTTGGTTTCTTCCAGACGTTCTATACCGTTTAAGTAAAAGTTCTTCAAGATTATGCTTTAGGCTTAACAGTATCACCTGCGATTGTAATGTTTGAATGTTTATTCAGATGTATTGGATAAATACGAAGGCGTCTGAAGCAAATAAGAAGTACGCAGGAGGTGTCAATGCACGCATAGAGCGTTTATCTATAGTCTACTTGCATGTAGCAGTTCGTTAAACCACACGATTATCAAATTGATTTTGTAAGGCGGTTATCCCTGTTTTTGCACGGTACAATATAGAATATTAGTTCATGGTAAAGTCATGAATGTAGGCTAGTTCGCGGTTTCTTTAGAACGGATGAGGTGACTCAGTGCCATATTCTGTGTCATTGTCATTGCAAGGTTTACTTTTGTAAAAAGTTTACGATCCTACGGAATTGTTCATTGAAGTAAACTGTGTCGATGTTAATTGATATTGCTGATTTTTATTGCAGATCGTTTCGTGTAACAACGTCGCGTAGGAACGGTGCATTCCTTGATATTGTTTTTTGGGCATCGATATTTAGAAGCTACCATGAACCTTCAACGAATTATTCGAGTTTTCCGATCCGACATAAAACAAACTGCAGATGTTTACAGAGTCTGTTGGAACACAAGAGGGGGAAGGAGACCTACTATGCAGTCACTAACTTGGAGCAATTCGTTTAGTAGCATCCCAAAGTTCACAAATGGGAAACAAGATCGGTCTGGGCTCTTAACTAAAATCGGAAATATCAAAACTCAATCCAGTGTAGCACGGACATATGAACGGCAGTTTAGTACATCGAAACCGAACAATGCCATTCCACCAACAATACTGCTGGTGGCAAGCAGATTAGCTAAATTTGGGGCTGCATTAGTCGGACGAAGTGCCAGAAAATGGTGGAACACGTTACCACCCGAGAAAAAAGCAGAATATGCTGCAAGAGCTAAGAAAAATACTAAATATATATACGGTAACAGCTTTTAAATAATTCATGGTAACATGTTCCGGAAAATTCTAACTAGCAAAAATTGTTCGGATAGCTCAGCAATCGAAAACTAGCAGTAGCTGTGGCTAGGTCATGAATATGATGACATAATTAGTCACCTCGGTATGGATTAAAACTTTGTATTTCAGCATTGCTTTTTACGTTTACCGGGGGGATTTTTTGCTATTACGTTACGCACATACAAGAAACACCGTATACAAATAGGAAACGGTTTGTGGCCTTCAGGTAAGGTTAAATACTATCATTTATGTAATTATACGATGTTATTCATGCTCAACGCTGTACTCAAATACTTATGTTTCAGCAATGAGCAATTCGATCTCATCGCGAAAGATGAATTTGAACTGGTACGGAATACTGTGTCAGAATTTCCTATTTCGAGAAACCATTGACCGTCGATGCCAGGGTTCATCCTTATATTTGATATTTTCAGCTTTTAAAACTCAACAAGGATAAGATTGTACCTGCAAATCCGCTTAATCCAGTCTACAATAGAGTTACTCGAGTCGCCTATCGATTACTTCATGCAAATAAGGATCTACCAATGATTCAACATAAGAATTGGACAATAACAGTTGTCCAAGATGATTCTGTACAGAATGCGTTCGTGTTACCCGTAAGATTAGATTTGGAAATCTCGTGACTACCTCGTATATGTGTGTCATTGTCAAATAAATCGTTAAAAGGTAAAGTGTAACGTTTTATAGTGCGGCAATATTTTCGTCTTTACTGGAATGCTGGACATTTGCGAAGATGACGATGATCTTGGAGTCGTTCTAGGTCATGAAATGGCACATGCGGTGCTCGGCCATGGGGTGAGGCGAACTCATACCATACGCATACATTATATAGCTATTATCTTAATAAATAATGTACTGGCCGGTGTGAGTTTAAGTGTCTATCAAGATTATATTTGTGTGCTTAACGTAAGTCATTTTTTATAGCAACATTCTTTTTTCAGGCGGAAAATGCTAGCTACTCACATTTGCTGGATTTAGCCATAATTTTACCTGTCGCAGCCATTTGGGCTTTAATACCTACCGACATATCTGCTGGCTTCTACTCTTGGATAGGTGGAGCGTTGAAAAGCGTTATGATTACTTTACCTTATGTTCGGGAGCTAGAAAGAGAAGCTGATGAAGTTGGACTGTTTCTTGCCGCGAAGGTAGGTTACTGCTAAATAGACGAGTGTGGGATAGCAAGTGGGCTTATGATTCAGTTTATGTTTCCTCTCCAGGCCTGCTTTGATATCCGAGTAGCACCCGTATTCTGGGCAAAGATGGCTTACGCATCGGAGAAATCTGGGATGCCACAAGTTGAATGGATATCTACCCATCCTACTCATGAAAGTCGTCAAGCTCAATTGGAAGAGCTAGTGCCAAAATCAATCGATTTGAGACACGAATGCCATGTAATGCTGAAACCATTCCTTCGTTTGAATGACAGTAACAGAAATTGGCGGCGTACTATTGTGTACTACATATGTGTAATTGATTATGGTTTTGTTTCAGTGTCCGAAGTTACCTCCTTATTTTGATGCAAAGAAGCGCCTTCACAGATTCCAACAAAGAGTGGAAAATTCACCCACACACGAGAATTTAGCCATACGTTTAAGAATCTAACGTATTCAATCATGTATCGTAGCTAGTATTTAGATTTGGTAGTCGGATGATACCTTCAACCATGCCGCAATCACAATAACGTCATCATGCATTATGCATTATTACATAACCTTTATTTTCGAATCCAGTCGGTCTTGTTTTTAAGTGGTGCTGTACGCAAAGTACCACTTGGATATTACTAGGTAGCGATTTAGCTTTTACGGAAAGGCCGAGAAAGTGTCTATGTATATACATATATATATATATTATATACATATATACATATAAAACAGGCAGATATTAAAGAAACACGTAAGATTACAATTAAAAGTAAGCCCGAGCAAATTTAATCCCAGAATAAATGATTGCACAATCAGTAGTACCCTGACAGGATTTGTTTAATCAAAACATTTACTCCATCTCCTGCGCAATGCTACAGGTACTGAAACACTATAGTATGAGTTATTACCTCACAGATCCGTTGTAGTATTTCACAGGAGAAGCTGAGATTTCATAAAGTGAACATTTTATGCCGTCCGACCTACGGAAGATCTCGTGTGCTTCTAATACATGTGTCTAAATCCTGGGTTTGAAATATAAAAATAACAGCAATTTTTGTGATGGTGACCTCGCTAGGTTATTCAGAACAGAAGCAGGTAAGTTAAGTAACGTATGGAATCAGTGTCATATAACCCTACATTACTTGTGTCACCACAAATGAGACTTCAAGTCACCACTCGTTGCTACACGTACAATAGTAAGCTATAGAGACGAGTTGAACCCACAGATACACTTACGTCATACAAGTAAAAGTGCAGGAGGTTGAAAAAATTATTATTTTCGCCATGCATACCTTAAACCAGAATTACCAACCGAGGTCGGTGCGACTGAACTCCAGTGTAAATTACTAGCCAGGGCAATGTGCAGAATCATTCTTCCTACGCTTATTAATTCTACTATACTGGCAGTGAATTTAAGAAGTTTTGATTGCATGAATGGCCCCTCCACCTTCACATAGCTTCTCATCCTTGAGATTCTGAAGCAAAATCATAAGACTTTAGAATGCTCATTTAATATTTCATGGTCTATTTCTATTTTCAAATGAGCATCGGGAGTTTCTTAGTGTTGCGTTGGGTTCTTCCAAGTTTTGCAATCAAGAATATGTATTTCTCATCTTACAGATTCCTTGACGTATGAGTGATTATGGAATGACGAGGCTAAAGGCTACACTAATAAGCAGCACGCTTTGGGAATAAAAAGTGTTTTCCTGGTAAGATAAGTTACATGAGTACATGCCAAGCAGTCAGCAGAAAAGGTGAGATGTCGTTTGAATCCAAAGGCTCTTTCAGTTCTGCTCTGCCAGAAGTGGAATTGAGAAAATAAATCCTGATTTGATCAAAGAGACTTTTGAGACTTGATCAGACTGCGATTAGAGTTCCAAGAAAAATACAAAAGGGAAAGTAAAGAAGCCATTCAATTCCAGGATCGGGTTGTTATGAATTCAAGCTAGTAACTTTCTAAATAAAAGCTTGAAATAGATTTGTAGAATATGTTTGTTTGCAGCTATTTAAATATGAAAGACTTGTGACGTCGTATCTGCCATCTATGACGTTTTTAAGACTGAGTGAAAATATTACAATTCTAATAGGTTTGTAAACTGAAAGAACTACGGAATAGCTACTAGAATTACAATATAAGATAGGTTCCGTTCCATTAACAATGGCGACTGATCTACATTATTACGAATATAATATCCAGTCAAAGTTGCAAGAAATAATCAACTTTCAGTACAATTGGCAACAGCATTTATGAATTTTCATGAAGATCAGTTTATTCGTCCACAAAAACTTTGAAGCATTTTCAACAATAACTCATTTTTACTCCGCTCTCGGCTCTCCACACATAAGTTACTGTAAAAGGTTTTGTAAGGATATTTTTGGAAGAATGGAAGACGCTTTAGACGCCCAAGCTGGAAATCTTATCGCCGAATTCTCACCCTGACGTGGCTTTGCCAACTCCTAGGTGAAAAGCGTTATGGTCACAAACATTCAATATGGCACTCAGGTCCAGGTCCAGCCTGCGATTGACATGGGATGTTCACTACTTCTCCAGGGTCCTTCTTGTCTGCTTCCTATAAATTTATAAATAATGCCGTATTCATTATTTTTCCCCATCGTCAAAAATGAAAAGCCGAATTTCCAAACGCAAGCTGAAATCCATCATCCTTTGGTGACCCGCAGATAATTTCAAATGCTCATATGTAGCGTCCATATAAACCTTTTCTCTTTTTGGGCAACAACGCTACATAAATCCTTTTGAAAGCGTTTTTTAAACTTTTGGCGACATCTACTTGCACACCCTAGCGCTTTCACACCCTATTTATATTTGCCCTGTTAATGTTATTTTGTCAAAGGGCGGAGAAGTTGAGCAGAATAGTATTGAATTTTTAAGATCTCTAGTCATACATGCATGGATCTCAGGGGGCATTCATTGAATTTAAGTGATTCGTTCCCTTCGACACCGGAAAATACATGTCATGTGCATTCAGAAAGAAAATCCCTGGATTCTCTCGTAAAGCTGAATGGACAAGTAACCAATACAAACACTTCTACGAATCATTGCGCGCATGTAGCGTAGAAAGTAGCTGAAGCAACTTTCTTGTGAGATTTTTTCAGTAATCCAGATCTGCAGGAGTGGCCAATTTTCAGGTGGCATGTACCATGTTGGCAATTTTGGCAATTTTGGACGCATTTTCCCAGCCTGTGAAGCTTTCAGTGAGAGGAATCCTGGATGGAGGTATGGGATCGAGCAGTTTTTGTGAGGCGTTGCTTTCCCTGTTCTTACATTTCTTTCGAGAAAACTGCTCGTAAAGAGTGCTCATAAAGGTTCGCTACCACTACTTCTAAATGGTATATATATATTTGGTGATTTAAACGGTGGGATTAAAAAACACCAGATGGCGCTTGCATACCACTCTACAGATACTTCAGTAGTAGCGTTGTTGTCGTCTTCGTTTCTGCAAACCAGAAAATGACCTGGAAAATGCATGGATTTGAGCTTTTACCTTTAGTGAAGCCTTGGTGTGATAGTGCATATAGTAAATTGGAATCGTGAGCATGGATGACAAGGCCAGGCACCAGCCAAAAACCTGAGCCCAAAATGGATAACGGTACGTCTCATTGTAAGTAAGAGGCTCATAATAGATGATAGAGTAGAGAAGGATTGCCTGAAAATAAGAATAAAACTTATACCATGTAAGCTTGAATAATGTTACAATTTTTACGATAATTACATACTGAAAATTACATTTTAGATTAACTAAATCTGAAAGCATAGAGTTCAAAGCTGCTTTTTAAAAAACAAAATTTCACTACGTCAGTAGCACTTGGGATAGGAAAAGGGAAAAAGTACGAAACAACAAATTACTACTCTCAACAGCTACACTTCCGGAGAAAGCACTTATTTGGAATTGAAATGCGATTAAAAATACCGAGAAACAATCTAATCTCATGTAGTAGGAAATCAAATTGAGAAAAATCGTAAGCCTACAAAGTATAACAAGGTACTCAGGCTATTTTCCGGGACTCATCAACTCAGGGATTTTAGATTAAAACTAATTTGAATAAATACAAGAAGAAGCTTTCACGAAAGACGTAATTTTGGTAGCGTTACAAGGTACAAATGTTGTGTAGTTTGAAAATAACGGGGAGAAACTATGGATTGGTTTTTTGTATTTGTGCATAATTTCGTGTTTAAATCTAAAATCTCGAAAATTTCCGCTAGCTGTCTGAGATAAGCTATGCAAGAGAACGGCCGTCTTTTCGAAACGGCTGTGGGAGACTCTTTCTCAGTTTTTGTACTTAGACGTGCTGTGAGCTAAAATAACCGAGAGTACGTGGAATAAAAGCTGAGAGGGAAAACGGAGGGAGGATATAACTACAATGGATCTGGAAAAGTAGAAGAGAGAAAGCACCTCATTCTAGTAGCTCTGTAGTGAAGACGTTCATTGACAGCTGAATAGTTGTTAGCGGGAAAAGGTTAGGGACTGCATGTAATAGGAGGGAATTGATAAAACTTATTCTCACCATTGTGACGAGAGGCGTTAGGAAAGTCCTGAAATAGAAAAAGAATTGGAAATGATTTAGTGTTGAAATGGGACAGAAAGTCGAGGACAATGCGATAGATAATGATGAATGACTGATGTTGAGAAAGTTTTTCCTTCTTTCCTCACGCCTTGTCATTCCTTCTCCTCCTCACCATACCATGCTAAAGGGAACCAAAAGTTGGGCACGAATCCGACCATAGATTTGATGTCGGAGCAAAATCGGTCGACTCCATAAATCCAGGCAACAGCCGCACTTTGGCAAAAGCAGACCCACAAAAGTGACATGCCGCTTGCGGCATAATAGTCGAAAAGTTGAAAGACATACATGCCACCCTGTGAGGAATCAAAAGTTGGATTGAAACACCCTGTCTCGTACATGTCCCAGTCTCTCCTCCCCCCACAGCACCCTACCTCTTCCATATAAATAAACCGAGTTCATTTGGAACTAGGAAAAAGACACACAAATAAGTGTGTCTTAATCCGAGTAAAAGGTTGAAGGGTAATTGAATGAGAGTGGGAGGAAGCGTAGGTTGGATTTTGAATTGATGATGAAAGGTGCAAAGTGAAAGCAATAAAGTATTCATATCAACACGTGGATGAGGAAAAGCCGGGCGGAAATATTGTATTACTTTCTCTTCGTCAGTCGTGTCTCCGACGTGATCGCTCGGATTTGTTAATGATCGTTATAACTTGCGCTCGGTGCTGGCAAGAAATAGAAGTGGTGATGCAAGGGGCATAATATCGTTGAGAGAGAAATCATGACGAAAACACAGAGAGCGTTTTAAATGAATAATTCCTTTTAACATCCTCAACCAATCTACCAACCCCTTACTTCTGTAACCATGGAGAGTCCTATGAGGTAGGAAACGACAGCGACGGCAGCAATAAACATTTCCCTCCGTTTTCCCACACGTAGGATGTGTGGGTAAGCGTCCACGACGGCGGTTACAAATCCCTCCACACCCACAAATTGGGAATCCAGTCCCAGGATAATGATCATGAGGAAGAAGAGGAGGGACCAAAAGGGTGCCCACGGCATTTGTGAAACGGCTTTTGGATACGCAATGAATGCCAAACCCGGTCCAGATTCCGCAACCTCCGAAATCGGAACACCTTGTTCCTGAGCCATGAAACCCAGGACGGAAAATACAACGAAGCCTGCATATAGGCTTGTCCCACTGTTGCAGATTGCGATCAATGTACAATCTCGCATGAAATTGTGGTTGAATTTATTGTAGGATCCGAGAGCTGTCATGCAGCCAAGAGCGACGGCATAGGAGAAGAATATCTGTGTTCCTGCATCTATCCATGCCTGAAAAAAAGTAGGAAAGAAGCAATCATTTATTGAA
This sequence comes from Sminthurides aquaticus, assembly GCA_906901655.1. Taxonomy (NCBI): domain Eukaryota; kingdom Metazoa; phylum Arthropoda; class Collembola; order Symphypleona; family Sminthurididae; genus Sminthurides; species Sminthurides aquaticus. Next base: position 6,562,034 of record CAJQTT010000001.1, read on the forward strand.
AACGTGAATTGAGCCTTTCGTCGACCCTTCACTTTTCGATACATATGAATTTTAAACTTCTTTAGGACATTTTTTAACTGCTGAAGCGGAAAATTTATCATTTACAGCAACAAGATTTCCCTAATCTGCCCTTCAATCCAGCTTCAGTTGATATTTTCAAAAAGAAATAGTTTAGAGAATTTTTAGTAGCTAAGCTTAAAATTCCTCTCGCTTCAATCTGCAAAGTACTCCGCAATACCCAGACCTCTGTTCAGTGCCCGGGTTCAACTTTGAGAAGACCGAAAACGACTAAAATAGGGAAAACCCGTGGGAGAAGTTTTAGGTAAGGTCAACACATCCGTATAGACTCTGGTAGCCTGAAAACTTTGCGGAAATGTAAAGGGAAGCCGCTTCCTTGGGAGAGAAGGATAGATGAAAAGAAACCAACCTGTCCCTTGAATAAGACTGAAAAATCTGGGGTGAGATAATACTGGATTCCTCCCCAGGCTCCATTCAGAGTTATTCCCCGTATCAACAAGATCGTCATCATTAGGTAAGGGAATGTTGCTGAAATCAGAAAAAGGCCACAAATTTTACTCTACTCACTGTACATGTTTATTCGAATTTCTGAAAATACTTTCTCCAACATTTTTTTACCAGCTGCCTCTGCCTCAAGGTACAACATGCCAAAAAACTCCTGCTTTCACCTCTCTTTATACCTTTTATTAGCTATCATATGCAAGCTTGCAAAAACCGAAAACTTTTTCAAACTTTCCTCAGATTTGCTTTTGTTGTTTATATTCTTTGAGCTTCCTCGTGGTAGTTTCAACAATATGTATGACCGAAATAACCCTACTCAGATCCCACATTTCCAAACTCTCGCTTCCCTTACAAAGGTGCAGGAGGGTCTAGGTTATTCTAAGAATCGCGTATAAAAAGGTATTTGGTAAACACTGATGCCTGAATGGCTACTTGAATAAAACATTTTTATGGAGGTGTGGTGCTAAACTATGTGTGTAGTCTTCATGAATGGTGAAAGCACCTTTCTCCAATCGTTGCACAATGCCTCACACTAAAATTACGACTGAGCCTGCAGAATAGGCTTTGTTACTTTTAACTGTTATCGCTTTTTGAGTAGTAAAATTCATGCTTTTATCAACTTCCCAGTTCGTAGGGCATCCGTGGCCAAATTACTGAGGAAAATAGCACAGATGTTGATACTTTGTGGTTTAAATCGTCTTTCTGAGTTTTGATTTACATTGACAACAAAGAAGTTATGATTGAGCGAGTTTTAAAGGATCTCCCTTAACTCGGCTACTTGGCACTTGCTTTTATTGAGTTTTCCATATATTAGCGCTTAATATGGAGAAAAAAACTTTCTTCTAGGATGGTGCACCGCAAGGTTCAATACGAAACTTTTAACTCATGTAATAAGTCACCACAGTTTTGTGGCAGATAGCCATACATTTATACACTGTAGAAATGTTGCCATGGGATAGGAGAATATACTAGAATTTAGGACTCACAGCCTCACAACAGGATTTCATGTTATAAATGTAAGGATAGGTTATAGAATTAACTGACACATAGCGGTGTATCATGACTGTCTCGGTTAATCCTGTTCTTTACAGAAACCCTGGGATGTGCGTGACAGATGAAGGAAAATGTATTGTAGCGGTGAAAGTGGTGAAAGCAGTTGGCCAGATAGTGGGCTGAGGCCAGCTGAATTGGATTTTGGCGAAGGAGGGGTTCATGCGGAATAAATATTTTTACTAGAGTGACAAGTCGATTACCTGTAAAGTATACCACTTTCCCCGTCGATTTTACCCCCTTCCATACGCAAAAGTAAACAAGGATCCAGGAGAGGAGCAAAGTTCCGGCAAGTTCCCATCGAATAGAGCCCACTTCATCAATCCCTGAGCTCAATCCCAACACTCGATTCCTGTAACAATATTCATACATGTCGTTACCACATGAAGGTACCGGTGACAAAAAACCACTCCAAGGCCATCACAAAGAAACGGTACTGGGGGATAGCACAAAAGGGACATGAAACTGAAAACGGGGAAAGTCGGCTTCATAAGGAGATATAGGTTCCATCTTTTTGTAAATTTTTCAGTGTAAATTGAATATATTTAAAGCATGCAAAGGAAAAGGAGTTTTTTCCGCATGCATACATCTATTAGTTAGCTAAGTGTTTTATACATCCAAGAAGAAGGGTTTACAACCAAAGACTAGAGAGCAAGTTGATTCATTTTATGGTGTATTCTCTCGTCTTGTCTAGGTCTCAATCTCGGAGTAATCTAATTTTCAGCAAAACACTTTGGCTTTTCTCTTCTATCATCCCTTTTATTTTATTTACTCTTGCTTATTATCCACGATGCTTCTTTCTCAAGAATTCTTCCCGTATCTTTTAATTAAGTCAAAAAAAGGAAAAATCAAGTTACTGAAACCATATCTAATATTTCGCCCTATCCTCTCTGACTGAATTGCTTTCAATTTTCTTCTGTTGTAGCATATAGCCACCGACTGTGTACTCAAGTACCATCAATTCCTAACAGCTCTCAAACGGATTTAGTCTACCCTACTTCGAGTATGTAAATATAGCCTTTTGCATATTCATCAAGTTAATATATATATGTCCAACGCCGCTGCCGACGACTCGTTCCCGAGTCTTCCTGGTAATGTTGCCCGTTGCCCACAACGGATCAGAATCTGAGCTAGAAATGTAAAAATAAATAAATGACAATCTCGAGATTTTACCGACTTACTGAGGGTGATACCTCCTATTTTTGAAGTCCATTTAAAACCCTGTATCTTTGTCAAATGTCAAGTACCGGCAAAGATAAAACCACCATTCGATAGCCCATACGCTTTTACATACGACAACAAGTCAATAATTCAATTAAACTCAGCAATAAATTTATGCCAGCAGTTGAAAAAAGTTAAGTCGTAATGAGAAGTTTCCACTCCATTTAAATACATGTTAAATTTTGACCGACGTTTGTAAATATTTCTTCCGTTACAGGACCCATTTCAGAAAACCGCTATGCAATATTTATAGGAAATTATTTAGTCACTACAGCTATTCCATGCCGCTTTGATAAAAGTAACTTTAATTAAAGATACAAGGGCTAACATAAATTACTTCCGCAAGCATGCAGAAAAGTTGTACATCAGTCAAAAATCCAAGCATTTGAAGTGCCGTAAAATTCTTTTCCCTGGTCAGAATTAGACAAACAAAACGTTAAAATTACCAGAAAAACAAGCTTTTTAAAATTAAAAAAAATTAGCTACAAAAAATTTGTATTTTGGGAAATTACTCAAAAAAGAGTGTTTTGTAGGTCTGGAAAAAGGGAATTTTGACCTCTCTCAACATTTTGTACCATTAACCTCAGATAAAGTGAACAAGACTAGAGAAAAATTAGCATAAGATGTAGCCAATAAAATTCTCTAGAATATGAATACAAATTGCAAATTTTTTCGTCGGTTTGAACCTTCATTACGAGAGCTCAAAGCACTTCAAAAATAGGAGGTATCACCCTCTGTATTCCTAAAGCATAGTGATGAAAAGGTTTATTTTATAGTTTTACTTGATATTGTAACACGTTCAAGGGGAACTGGATTAGAAAATTCGAGTATCTTTCTTTATAGAACTCCTAAAGTTGTGGTCTTGCGATCCGATGCACGCGATTTTCTTGACTCTTTCAAGTTTCTCTCCTACAAAGCGAGGATTAATAAACCATCACGCTTTGTACCTGAAGTGACTTTTTCCCCAACTATGTTCTGCAATTGGACTTGCAAAGATTGAATACGCAGGTTCCGTTTTATATCCTTTTGAATACAGTTTTTGCGTAATACATGCCAACTGTAGTAGAAAATTATCATGTCATAACAATTATAATACTTCACTTGCAGGAGTTGTGGCATTTTGTTTCGTTCAACTTGGAAAAAAGCTAAATTGAGACGCTGCCAAATAGTTTCAGTTTTACGGTATTGAGCAGGGAAACAAGTAGTAAAATTATTGCGAGCGTTTAAAGATTTTGGATGATGTTTCTCTGATTTCACTATACTTTAAAGTGCGACCAGCCTAGGTTATTAGTTAGAATAGAAGAGTAGAAGTCATGACGGCAGAACTGCCCTACCTGAACCTTTCTGAGAATATTTGCGATCTAAGCAATGTTCACATAGTTCACTATAATTGTAAATGTAAGGCAAAAGCGTTGGAGAATATCTGCAAATCATCAAATAAGATGAATACTTCAGCTACTACGGTCTCAGACAGGGAGTCCTTGCATCATGCTTGGAACCATGTTTAAGGTATTTCTGCTTATCGCGGAGAAAGCAGCATCCATGACTCATTGAATATAAAACTAGCACAACAATAGCAAATCAGAATATGGTGAAGAGTGAAGAAGAAATAGGAAGTAACTGGAGGCGTTGTGATTTCCTTTTACTGAGAGAACGCAGGTAAGCAATTCCTGTGCTCGTTCTTTTGTAAAAAGTTATGGTGGCAGCAAAGAAGCAGATGATTTACAGGAAGTTCTCTCCGACCTTGATTATACTCTATTTCATTCATTATAATGCAAATTCAATGGCTTTCGACCCTTTGTGACCTGCATTGTGTTCGACTGAATGCAGAGATTGTACGATATGTAAATCTGCTTTTGCACTTGTACCAGAGTCAACAACAGACTAGACCAGAATGCGGTGGAAATGGAAAAGCTTTTTTGTACTTTAGGAGAAAGCAGAGGAAGAGGATCTTGAGACGGTAGAAAATATCACGGCCACTTGAACCGATACTGCTTGGTTCATGAACAAGGGAAATGGCATGCGTTTTGTTATGTAGTTGTACTTTCTGGCTGGCTGAGCATTGAACTAGCAGAAAAAAAGATTCATATTTGCTATTGAATAGATTCGTTCATAAGAGGATAAACATTTTCTTGATGGAAGCTTCCATCTATTAACAGTTACTGCAAGAGCATTAAAATAAGGAGGCAATTCTAAGAAGACTATGGCCATTTTGGAGAGTTGCTTCAACCTTACTAGCTTAGATGCTAAGATGAGAGGAAGAAGAGGGTGAGCTTGTCAGATTACTCTTGGGAAAATATCTTTCTCTCATGCTCTGCACATGGGTGCTTTCATATTTTTATGTTTTTGTTCAGGTGAAAGTTGAAAAGAAAATCTAAGCTTTTTTGTAAAAGATATATAGACATCCATCGTTCTGTTTTTTGGATTGCTTCAAATAGAAACATTTTTAGGTCATAGTCCCAAAGTGTGTGCTAGAAAGTTGAGTGTGCATGGGAAGAGAGGATAGATGTTTAAACTTTCGCTTCAACTGGTACTGCTGTGGTTATAGAATTTCCCTTTCAGCCTCTTTTCTATCTTCTGTTTTTTCTTGTATGTTCTCATGTTTCGAAGAATGACAGTACAGGGGGCTGGATTCCCCTTCAGGTGGCAACATTATGATAATTCACTTGTACTCTAAGCTTCTATACACTAATTGCTACTGAATGAAAATTGCTTTTGCTGTGTTTAAATCCGTCAGACCTTCTGCTGAATGAAAATCTCATGTATCCCACCAGGTAAGCAGAACTTGAAAGCGAAGAGTGTGACAGTTGTCGGGGATTCATGTGAAAAAGACTGTCAGAGATATGGCATGATAAGAGGTTTAGACAATATGCAAATGGCCGTCTTACATAGTTCTGATCTCTGGGAAAGGAGAAATGTGTTTGAATTTAGTGGAATGTTAGCAATTGGCGCTTTCTCCAATTGTTTTCGTTCAATTATAAGAGAAAGAAGATGAGCTGAGCATTGTCAGAGTTTAGCAGGATACCTTTCCTTTTTTATTCTGAAAGTTGAGTCTGTGCTTTCACTTTGAGAAACAAAAAAAGGAGGAGAATACCTAGCCTGTTGGAATACTGCGAAAACCGGACGTGGCATTTAGTAACACGTTACAGATTAACACTGCCGCTGGCCACGCAAAGTACCTAAGAGGCGAATGTCAAACATTTTTAGTTTTAACCAATAGCAGCTTCATTTTGTCTGTTTTGCTGTAATCCTGCATGTCCTCAAGATCTACTTGTTCAGTTTTTTTAGCATTTTACTTTTTCGAGGAAGAAGCGGATGGGAGCGGAACTTGTAAAGAAGGAAAGAGCGTTTACGGGAGAAAGAGTTGAAAATATAATCCTCATGCTCCTTCTCCAGAACTACCATGTCTCCGCATTGGGGAAAGCCTCTTGGCTAGTTTGTTCGAAAAGAGAAACAGAGTAGAGAGTAGAAAAGGCAGAAATGTAGTTTTAGTTTGTGGATTGGTTTTTGAAGAAGAAAAGAAGACTGACAGTTTTGAAAAAAGGAAGGGAGAGTACTACTGGGAAGAAGAGTTCAAGTTTTACTTACTGCCAGTATTCGACGACAGAGGACTTGAGGCCTGCGGAACTTCCCACGCCGGTGTTAGCGGAGATGTTGCCAGCTTTGAGCATGGATGGATCGAAGCATTTGTCCGTATTCCATGCTTGACCACACTTTCCCCATGGTAGCTCCGTCGTAAACGAGGAAAAAAAGTAATGAGTGGACCATGCCATAATCACAATGTAGTAGATGTTCAAAAGAAAACAAATTATCGTTGTGGCGTATCCTATCCCTGTAAAAAACATTTACTTGTTACGTACTACTGGATTCACATTCCATTCCAGACACGACAACAACCATAGGCTAAATGGTTTAAGCTCGCTGGATAACTAGGACTGGAAGATTCAGCTTCCTGCCTGCTTGCAGTGTAACAGCATATTACTCCATGTTTGTATCATACAACTTGTGTATTGCACAAACTGTAAATAGTGGGCCAGTGGTGTATATTAGACCGTATCCTTCCTCCCCATCAGTTCGCATCAAGCAAGCATCACATTTCCACCCTTCCCAACTTGTTCCATCATCAATGACGACCCTTCAGCTTTTCGGAACAACTTTCCTCTTTGTTTGTAAGTTCATTTTATGAAGATGAGAAAAAGAAGAAAGCAATAAGGGCTGTGGCCTGTTGGTAAATTGCCCAAAATCTGACCAAAACCTCTCCATCAAAGATTACGAGGAGTAAACCACGAAAGCAAGAGAATAATTATAGTACAGAAAGACAAGACAGACAGAAAAGAAGGGATAGCAGCCAGGGTAAATACTATAGACTTGACCCATTTATTTCGACTGGTTAGTAATGTGCTTTTTAGTTAGTTTAGTCATACCCAGATATAGCTTTTATTACCTTTCATGGATGGAGCAAATTTTGTCCACACTGTTATTCCTCCTTCGCTTGTAAATTGACCCAGGCCGACTTCCAGGAAAAACATTGGGATTCCGCCACAGATCAAACAAATTATGTAGGGAATGAAGAAGGCTCCTGTGAAAAGAAAATTTGTCATCTCCGTTTAAGTAGGCTCAAAAGAGTATGCCCCATTTAGTTCGGAGTCAATGAAATCCTTGGAAGAAGTAAGTAACAAACTAACTCCCATCCCCTATAATTAGTTTAACCCCTATTCGTCTCCACCTTCTTTTTTTGTGTACCCGGATCATATATACTTATATACAGTAGAACCTATTATACTGGATGAGTTTTGATGGTGGCCCGCACCCGCCCGCATGATTCAGGAAAAGTTTCCCCGATTTCTCGGAAACTAGTTACTTTTAAATGCCCACTGCCTCCGCTATAGCGTATTTGATATGACCAAACTGGCCGAAATTCTCTACGGTAAATTATTGAGAATCATCATTCAGTATATATGTAATGCAGATTTTAGAATATATGTAATTGTGACTTTTAGGAAATGGATGAATTCCGTAACAGATGAAAATATCTCATGTTCATCATCAATGCTCCGTTTTCTATATTGTGGATACTTCGTTGAAGTTGGCATTTAAAAAATTTTCTTCTTTAACCACAAGACAACGCTTTTGATTTGATTGTATGAACGAAGATAGATTGGAAAAATAATTATTCCAATTACCATCGACCTGATGAAACAAAGCAGAACCCTTAAAACTATTCTATTCTTCATGCTTGCCCTCGACTCGAGGAAGAATTGCTTATATATCTGATGAGAATTGGTAAAGTTGATGGGGAGAATGGAGGAGAATTGATTTCAGCATTTACAAATCTATCATTGTCTTGTTGTATTTTCCTGGATTCGAGTAAATGCCTCAGAGTTGCCGTGGCAAAGCTTGTACTCAATCCTCCCAAAACTTTGTTTATGTTTAAATTCAAAACTTAATGGAATTTATCGTATGCGTCAAAATGAGTTTATGTATACAATAGGCGGCTATGTCAAAGATAGTGCAGAGTTTTAGCGGAAACTTCAGCTCCGGTAGAGCTTTTATGTATCTTGTTCCTTCTACTTGTGCGCGATGTTAAACATTAGCTGGATGAGCGCCGCAAAAGGGAATTGAGAATCAAGCTTACATCAAAACATTAGCGGGCATGGCTTGAAATGTTCACTATGGCAGTCTAGAGTCTAGATGGTATGGATTCTGTATCAAGGGATCACGTTGAGGACAATCAATCAGAGGAAAAATAAAAATAGTGTCTGAGTCTGGAAGGAAAAGAATACTTGATTTTGGTGTTGCCGCCAGGCGCCGCTACTAAAGCCGCGGCGATGATGCAATGATGAAAAGTATATGTTGTTGCTATCCGACGCACAATATCCGTTGCTTATAATTTCATTGACGCTTAAGGATTTTTCCTAGAGTATAATCGTTTTGGAGAAGAAACTTTTTACGAGCTTGGAAGCTCTGGGGAATACAGATAATAATAATAATTCCCTTGCACATACACGCTCGTTGATAGGGAACATGTTGTGAGTTTGATGATGGATTTGATTGTAGTTTGCAAGTCGTTCGCAGAATGAGAAAGAAATATGATATTGGATTTTCTTCAAGGGATTCCTTGAATCCGAGCTAGCCAAGGCAAGGGTTGGCCGTTGATCGTTGAGACCTCACAAGAAGGCTACGGATAGTTGTAAAAATGCTTACAGAAGAAAGTCCATAGGAGATTACAGATACTGATTACGTGATCCTTGGAGTTTCGGTGAGTTAGATTCATCTGCAGATGTGTCATCGGTTAGAAATAATTGCTACGCTCTTGCAATTACTCATGCCGTAAGAATAGAGGAGCTTGCGAGTCAATTCTGTGATAAGACTGGAAATTCAATCCCGTTTCTTCTATGCCTTTTGGCTTCTGAACTATCTACAGTAGAAGGTTATTATGGACAGAGGATGGGAAAGGGAGACCAAAGTGCTTCTACTTCTGTTGCAGAAGCGAGCTGGATTAGAGTCTATATTCGAGCACACTCGTATAATGGAACAGGGAACAGATGAAGACAGCTAGATTAAATAGGACTCAACCTTAGCTTGATAAACGCCAAAAAATCCTAAGTTTGATTAAACGATACAGCAGAACGCTAACGGCAGTGTAGACTTTTGAAAGGGGCGCCAAAAAGAGACTACCCCAGGATGCACCTGTGTGCAGACATCAGAAGGGGATACCAAAAAGAGACATCCAGTAGTACAGTCCCGTCGTAGAATACTCTAGCTGTGTAAAAGAAACAGCAGCTGTGCCCAAAATGCCACACGACGAGCGGCCGTAGCGTACAAGAGCTGTCACCACATGAGCAGGAACGCGGGAAAGTTGAACGTCAACGTTGTTCTCACGTATGCCTTAAAAGTTATTAACTTTAAATAAGTTTTCCCTGCAAACATGAAATGCTGCGTTTCCTTGCACCCCGGATTGTTGTGACCCATAACATGTAGTTATGATTTGTAAAAAAACCTAGTAAAATCCATGCGCAATTAAAATGTCCACGGCATTTTAAGCAAGAAAATAGGATTTAGCTTACACCTAATGTGGTAGGTGACACCATAAGTATACTAGAACACAAGAGCAGCGGTCTAGAGTACAGCTCATATCCCTAATGGTTGGTGACAGTAGGTGTGCGCTTACTTGAGACTGTAGTATGAGTTCGAGAAGCCATAGATGGCTGTGTACATAAATGGCGAAGCGGAGATTGTTATACTGACAGTACCGTATGTGACCGGCATGTACAATTTGAACGTGAACCATAGTCAGTACATTCCAGGCAAGGTCGTAGTAAAACCATATGCAGCAAGTAGTACTTAAATTTTATATGGGACTTAACTTTTGACGCCATCTCCCTCTACTGAAAAGCTACATAATAAAGGTTTGCCGTTTGTGCGAGATTTTCGGCTTGCCATGCCTTTGCAAAATCCATGCATGTTGCATCATGATCACTATTAGATATAGGATGTGGAGTAGGTAATTTTGCATCCCCCATCCTTGAAGCGGCGCATCTTAAGATTTGGGTCTGTGATTTCTCTCCGCGTGCTATCGACCTCGTAAGTCAATCCCTTTCTACGATTTTTATAAAGCTAAGTCGCTCACTTGCCAGAAGTAATTGTTCATAATAGATTGCAACTTAATTCATTCGTAAGGGCCCCTTCGGAGTATAAAGAAGACCGGATACAAGCTTTCGTTTCTGATATCACTCAAGATGACTGCTTTAGTCTTCGTGATTTCGGCAATAACATCGGAGAAACATGGGAAAGTTGTGGACAATATTTTGCAAATCACAAAAATCGGTTCAGTTGTATGTTTTCGGGATTATCGCCAAAACGCTATGACTCAGATATGGTTTAAAGGCGGAAAGAAAATTCAGGATAACTTCTACGTTCGTCGAGTTGAAACCAGGTGAGATAGCCGTGGAAGATTGAATGTACACCTTCAATTTGGCACTTTGGTCATAATCGGCCCAAACGCTGTATTCAGAACGTATATATTTGGTCGATTAATTTAGTACCGTTACATCAATTTCTGAATTTCAAAGCGTTTTATTTTACCCCTGACGAAATTCGGTACCTATTCATGATCACTGGGAAATTCAAAGAAATGCCATGTGAATTCGTCCACCGATCATGATCCATCAACGTCAGTCTTAGATTGCAAATCAGTACGCCATCCGTTGTTCATTCTATGAAGCTCCCCTCCGTGCCTCATGGTTGAGGAGTGTGTATGAGGTTTTACATATCTATCACATGATCATTGTTGTTCACTTCCCTTTGTTGGCATACATACAATTCCAAGTCCAATTATATACCTCCTCGAACGCCTAGTTCTCCAGCTTTTTCTCTACCCGCTTAGTTTGTCTTCCTGTATGTCCCAATTCTCATTCCCTTTGATGTAGCGTACCAATAACGACGAGGAACTGATATGATCTGCTAAAGTACTTTCGTCTTTTCTAAGTTGGATTTGGAGGTAAGTTAATCTTCTTTGATTCAGATTAAAAACATAAAGTCTGTTTAATCGTTTTTTACCGGCATTTTAAAGCTTTAATTTTACATTTAATTTAATAAGCATTGTGTTTCAGTGACTAGTTATAACTACCGGGTTTCACGTAAAAACTAGCTTTAATCTCACCGGAAATAATACTGAACAGTATTTTATTTTATTTCTACAAGCTTTAATATCACCGGTTATAATCTAGTTTAGATTTGATATCACCGGTTACAGAATCTACTAGCTTTAATCTCACCGGAAATATAACTGACTAGCTTTAACATCATAGGTTATCTAAATAACTTCAGTATTGCCGTAAATTGTATTGACTAGCTTTATGTTGTAGAATCACCGGTAAATATAGACTAGATAAAATCTTTGTTTTCGAATAATATAATCTAAATGACTAGATTTAAACTTGTATGACTAGGGTAAAAAATAGTGTTTAAAATCATTATCCCGTAACGCCGAAGGATTTTAAAAGCATTGTTTAATCTACAGATGGTTCGAAAACGCACAACTCTGGAACCGGAGAGAGAGGATTATGAGCGAGCTTTCAAAGCAATTACGGAGACAGGGTTAACGTACAGGGAAGCTGCTACTGCATTCCAGGTTCCGCTTTCCACTTTGGCCAGGTATGTCAAAAAAGGATCGGTTCCCCAAAGAATTACTCAGGGTCGGTTTAAGAATGTGTTCAGCGTAGACGAGGAGAAACAGATCGTGGATTTTCTGATCGATCTTAGTGAAACCTTTCAAGTAAGTGTAAGATTATTTTTTAATAGCCTACTTCAAGTGATCGCATTTTATGTTATGCCTATTAATTTCTATTTATTTTCTTAAGGGAATGACAAGAGGAGTTTTAGGTGTTCTAGCTTACACCGTTGCTGTGGAGTCCGGAAAAGATCATCCCTTCGTAGACAAAACTGGGAAACCTAAGGGAACGGCTGGAAGAGGGTGGATACGCGGTTTTCTCAAGAGGCACCGGACTGAACTTTCAGCGCGTACGGCAACACCATTGACACAACAGCGAATAAGTGGATTTAATCCCAACTCCGTCAAGATCTTCCATGACAAGCTTGCCAAGTTAATGGACAAGTATAAATTTACACCTGACCGCATTTATAATGTAGATGAGACAGGTTTAACGATTGTGCCGGTAAGATTGTATGAAACTAATAATTATTTAAAGCAGTAGACTAGATGAAAAAATGACTGGTGATGTATTGACTAGAAGTTTGAAGTGGCTATTAATGACTATTTATTTGCTTTCCAGCTTCAGCGTCAAAAGCTGATTGCAGCCTTGGGAGCGAAAGTGGTGTCGGTGATGGTCCCATGCGAAAGAGGTCAGCTGGTTACCATGATATGTTGTATGAGTGCTTCCGGCGAGTTTATTCCTCCAATGTTTATATTCCGTGGAAATAATTCATACGAAGCCGAAACCGAGAAAGGTCCATCCGGATCTATTAGTTCCACCTCTTCGAAAGGATGGTCTACGCATGCGAACTTTTTGGAGTGGCTTACGCATTTCTATATGTGCATGCAACATGGGGAAGGGGATACTCTGCTTATTATGGACAACGCTTCCTCCCATATAAGCCTTGAAACTATTCGTTTTTGTAGGAATCACAGGATTCATATTTTGTCTATTCCTTCCCATACTTCTCATAAACTTCAGCCGTTGGATGTCGGTTTTTTTTCGCCAATGAAGCTTCAGTATGTTGATAGCACTCTCTTTCTTTTAAAGTGCTTCATGCTTAAATTTTTGGTATATTCCAATGTCACTAGTCTAAATATAATTTAATTCGATTTTATATATGCTTTTATGCGACTAGCTTTAATTTTTCTTTTTTTAAAGCTTGAGCTATCTGCTTTATTTTGACTAGAATCAAAGATCTTAAAATTAGATTGGCTTTATATATGCTTTAACTTGACTAGTTTTAAGTATGCTTTAACTTGACTAGTTTTAAGTATGCTTTGACTTGACTAGTTTAATTATGCTTTTATGTGACTAGATTTAAGCATGCTTTCATTAGACTAGCTTTAACTATGCTTTAATTAGATTAGCTTTAACTATGCTTTAATTAGATCAGCTTTAACTGTGCTTTAATTAGAGTAGCTTTAACTATGCTTTAATTAGATTAGCTGTACATATGCTTACATTTGCCTAGCTTTAAATATGCATCAAACTAACAAGCTTTTAGTATCCTATAATTCAATATGTTTAAATGCACTCATACTATATACTTTAATCGGACTCGTTTTAACTAACTAGACTAATTAAAGGGTTTAATTTCACCTAAAGCTTCAAGATGTGTTACGTGAACGTTCATGCTGATGCCAACTATAAATTTTATATCTTTTAGGTATTCTGAAGCAGTTAAACGGTGGAGGATGAAAAATGGTATGAGGATCCCTGCTGTCCAGAACATCCCCGAGATGATTAAGAGTTGCTACAACGATTCGAAGAAGCCGGACACTGCAAAAAATGCGTTTCATAAGACGAGCATTTGGGACCTTCAATTGGAGAAGCCAAACCCAAATGCATTTGGCGACAAAGATTTTAAGGCTTGGAGAAAATTGCAGCAGCGTCAAAATATACAGGAAGAAGATGTTGCTGGAGTATTTGAAGAAAATGTAGATGCTGAAGCAATGCTGACCGGAGTTGCGCGTCCTGCCGCTACTAACGACAGGGTTCTTCATGTTGATGAATTTGATGTGGATGACGTTTATTTGTTTGGCGAACTACTTGAAGAAGATGATGAAGAAGAAGACAATGCAGCAACAGCAAGAGAAGGTATTGAAGCAGCAGATGTGGAAGGAGAAAGGTATGAACCAGCAGCGGAAGAAAGTGGAGACGAAGAAGTAGCAGCAGGAGGAGGAAATGAAGAAACAGTAGATCCAGAGGACGATAATGAAGCGGCAGGACAAGCAGGCGAGGAACAAGATCAAGGTCAAGAGGATGTGACATCTGAGATGGGAAGCGACCATCCATGGGCAGTTATATTGGATGAAGCTGGAGGTGAAGAACGTGGGGACCAACAGCATCAATTTAATGATTTTCTGTTCGATGAAGGAGAAGTAATCCAATTGATGCAGTCTTCAGCTCCAAGCTCGCAAGAAATTCTCGTTGATGATGACGAAGGACAAGAAGAAAATATGCAGCGCCAGGATTTCTTTGCAAATATTGCTTCTCGTTACAATCTCTCTGCAAGTCATACAGCTAGTGCCCCATCAATGGATGCCTCAACTTACGCTCCGGTGGAACCAACTACAAGCGTTGGTTTACCTTCTCCTGCAAGTGCATCTGTTGCAGGGGTAAGAAATTATAATATAAGTTTATATAAGATACTCACATATGTGCGGTAGTTTATTTCCTAGCTTGATATACTTGTTTATAATAATCACTAAGCATGACACATAACTTTCTGTTACAGAACTTTGACCTACATGCATCGTACCAACGCATGTATGAAGTTCAACCCGGGACTTTACCTGTGAAAAAACGTCGAGGAGGGAGGAAGAGGCAGGAAGCCGAAGAATACACCTCGGAAGAGTATGTAAGAGCCCTTGAACAGAAGGAAGTAGCCAAAATGATGAAGACTAAGAAGCGTAAATGATCATATTTGTTTTCAATCCTATCTTACTGAATTTCTCTTTAGGATAACATTTTACATATTACAGATTTTGTATTGGCACAGCTTACAGATATGAGAAAGTAGTGCATTTACGCACTGACTTTGACGCATGTACTCTTACAAAGCTTGCGTCCACGCTTAACGAGTTGAATAAAGTAAGAATTGAGATTTAAGGTGGGAAAGAGACTGTTCATTTGGAGCACATTACAGGAGGAAAGCAATTGCTTTTACACGCTAAGAGTAGTACAGAAAGACACCACCATTTTTAACAGTAAATTCCATTTTAAACTATAGCTTAAGGGTCGTTATGACCATTGCAAAAAACAAAAAAACCTAAGTTTTGACTTCGGCAGAAATCGCAGTTCAAAAAAGTGATTTCAGTATATAGCTTACTGCAGGGACCGTGCACATTCTATCGAAAACGCAAACCAGCGAAATCTTAATATTGTTTTTCTTAAGATTTGAACTGGTTAAGAATGAGGAACGATGGCTTTGCCAACATTTAACAGTAGAAAGCTCACCAGGAAAATTTATTTTCTGAATCTCGGAAGCATTTACTTAATCACAAGATTTGTTCACCTAATATGTTGACGGTACCTACCTTTGAATTCGGATTCCTCCCGAATTAGGCAAAACCTGGATTTTGTATTTTTGGTACGGTTCATAACGATCCTTAAGCTACAGTTTAGCATACTTTTCAAAGCCCAAAGCCCGCAACATCAAGGGCCCTCTACGTTCAGAAACTAATGCGTTTGAAACATTGTAATTACTTACTATTTATGTGTACATTTACAATTGTGAATCAAATTTTATTGATTTCAAAACTACGCTAGGCCATAACACATTTTGAAAACAAGCTCCGCCAATACCATATTCGGTCGCCCATTTATTCTCACTAAACTGTTACTCTGGATGTCTCGTTTTGGTATCCCCTTATAATGTCTGCAGAAGTGCATGCTATGGTTGTCTCTTTTTGGTACCCCTTTACAATGTCTACCCGCTGATATCTAACTGTTGTCTTGTTTAATTAAACTTGCGCCTTTTTCGCGTTTACCAGCCTAACTTTGTGTCCCATATAACCTATCTGTCTTCATCTGTACCCTGTTCCATTATTTGCACTGCTAAGCCGTAACGAACTTTCAAGAGTAAAGCGGACGTGGCAAGCTCAAATTTTGATTTACACACATAGCCATGGCCAGAGAAGGGTCATAAACTTGTATATTTTTTCGAGAAGGAATGATATGATAGCACAGTTGGTTGAGCAGCCTGAATGTATTGCTTTGCTCTCGTAGACTCTAAGACTTAGACACCTAAATTCGATATGGCAATTCCTTCGTGACTTGGACTACATTTACTTTCTCCACGTCAAGAAAGGAGGACGGCGTCACCAAGTTTTTGGCTAGCAAGAAATAATTTACTTTGTGGTATGCAATGACGAGGGAGGGGATGGGGAAGCAGTCTTGGAGACAAGCTTTGTACATATTGCCTTACGGAACGATACGGTTGATACTTTCTTGGGATAGAATTTGGAGAAAGTAGAGGGCGGATGTGAGGATCTGGAGGAATCTCGTTCGTGTGTACAGGATTGTAACAAGGAAGATTAGGGTTTCTTTGAATGCAAAACTATTTCCCTCCCGGCTCTTCCCTTGTTTTATTTGTGCTATGCTACTATGTATAGGCGCCGCTATTATTTTATAAGTTTTAAATGCCTAATGCCTGGTTACAGAGCTGGAGAAAAAAGAATGAAGGCTACGGACGGGATGAGGATGAGGGTATCGGTCTGGCTGTAGTTGCGATATTTATCAGCCCATGTAGGCTGATTTATGCGGAGTGAGTTAAGTGTGTGAAAAATGTCGTGGCGAATTCTTACCCCCTCCATTTTTGTAGCAGAGATATGGAAAGCGCCAGACATTTCCAAGGCCTACAGCGAACCCGATAGAAGATAATATAAATTCAATTTTGTTATCCCACTTCTCACGTTCCCGAAACTTGCCCTTCTCCCCACTCATCTTGAGCCTTAGAGCGTGGAGTTTAAAAAGGAGTAGAGGGAGGAAGGGGTCACACTTTCACCTCCTTTCAATTCCCTAGAAAGGACCAGAAGCTAGGGCTAGCTGTAGGAAGCGGATGGAGGGAACTTTCTCCAGTATTTTCTCCCACTTTCACTTTCTCACCACTTTACACTTTCAACCTCTTCGATTCTTGTAACACTTGGCTTCCTTCGCAGAAGGAATTTATTATGCGACAGAGTGCATTAGTTCCGGAAAGCTTTCTTAGTTGCCGATCTTCTGACGTCAGTCGCAGTTCACCACAGTTTTCCAATTTTAATGGGCGTCGTTAGCAACCTTAGAATTGGATTTAAGACCCTTTTTCACATATGAACGATAGTAATTACGGAAGGTTGAATGCGAAATCTCCAACCCCTCTCGCTCCTCTCGTCATTTAAATTGAGTTGAGACGTTGAGAGAGAAGAGGAAGTATTTATTCTCAGGGCTTTGGTTTTAAATTTCAAGCGTAATTCTGCAAATCTTCTCGACCTTGACTCAATCCATGCTTTCCCCAAAGGAAGAATTGGAAAATCGGATGGAATTTCTCTTTCAGTCTTGTTGATTCCGAATTGATTTGACTTTATTGATTTTCTCCCTATTCTTGATTGCACTTTAGGATGATAAAGTATTTTTGAGAGAGGCTTTGATTTTGGAAAAAGTTGAACGTTATTGTGATTCGAAGGAAAATTTCGGAAGTTGGAATAAATTTGAAAACTGGAACTGATTGGATCCTAAACTAGATTTTATGAACGGACTTTCTGGATGGTGTTTAGCTCGGGGCTCGTTGTGGTTATGAAGTTGAGCGAGGATTAATTGAAGCGAATCTTCATGTAGATCAGAGACCATAACCGTAGCCACCACATTCCACCGTATGCTTCGTCAACATGAGCCATGAAAGAGTTCCATGGAATTCTTTACTTTACTCAACTATCCAGCCTGCATCATCATTTAGCTTCAATAACAATTACGCCATCCCACGGACTGTCTTTTCAGCCATGTATGAAAAAATAAAGAGTCGGAAAAGTGCTGGCTTGTAAGTCCAGTCCTCTCAGAAAGAAATTGGGACGGCTTGATATTAGGTAGCAGAAGCACAAGTAAAATTTCAATCTAAAAGGCTAGACTAATGATGGTGATGCGCTGTGACAAGGGAATATACTGTTCTGGAATGGATGGATTAATAAAGGCTTGGAGTGGATTTTACCCCAGGGCCAGGGATTGCTGAATTATACTGTAATTGTAATCGTAAATGATTTGTTTTAGCTAGACAGCGGAGATGTTGTACATTATAAAATAACTATTAAGAGAGTAGGGTCTATAGTGGCGTTTATTTTGTTAAAGTCAAAAGCTACGTTAGCTTAGAGCGGCAGTCTTTTGATTATATATATTGGCATTCATTGGATTCGTGGAAGAGTAGTAGGAAGAAGGTCAATTGAATTAGGGTCGTTGGAGAGAGGATTCAGAGGAAACCTTGGCAACAGTCCACCATGACATGTATGACTTTGAAGCACTTGCTGGCTTTCAAGATCGTCTCATTTAATAAACACGATATATTCAACTCAGTCTAAATAATAATAAAAGCTGTAGCAGTCTGTCGCTCAATTCACCGCACATACTTGTACACACACAGAGAATCTTTGTCGGGGCCAAGAGAGACGGCATTCAATCAAGCTCTTGTTCAAATCTGCGACATGAATGTGTGTACACAACAAAGACGATTCCTTCCCATCCCCATGAAAAGCTCATACTTTTAATCCTGCACGCAAGACCCGACACACGTGTGAATTGATAGATGATCCTCTCTCTCCACAGAATTCTAAGAGATTATACTTTTCTCCTATTAAATATACGCTTCTATTAGAATTTCTCCTCCTGCCCGCAACTGTGTTCTCTGGTGTCAGGAAGAAGGGTGAAGGAAATATGGTTGGATAGAAAAAAGAGCAAGACTCAATTACCGTGAGCATATGATTGGGAAGTTTTGGGATCCGATAAAAAAACCAGGAGAAAGCAGAGAGGCACGTGCCGGAACAAATTATCGGCTCTCGGAATATCCATACCACAAATTCACACATCCCTTGAATATGAATCATATACGTCTAAAAGCTATAATAATTTATCCGAGGAGACGTGACGTGATGTTTCTCGGTCGGGAACATGCCTGGGAAATTCCATTAAAAATGTATACATCCGGCAAACTTGAAGGGATGACGCTGGAGAATTTGAATTTCAAACCGTGAACTTAATCTTGGCGAAAGCAGGAGTGTGTGGAAGGTAAAGTGGATTTTCTTTCTTCTGTTTTTACGTTTTTTTGTGCTTCTTCCCTCCAAAGGAGAATAAGATAGGAATCAATAGATTTTTCTTTTCTTATCTATTGGGAATTAGCCAGATACTATTATCTTTCTAGCAACCACAGTTTTTTCCCTCATGGAAGTAAGCAATCAAGGGAGGTTTGAATCTAGGTTCATAGTTAATTGGTGAAAGTTTGACGTCGCCGGTTTTTGAAGGCTATGGTCGGTGTGAAAAAAATAAAATTGGATCATACAGACGAGGCAGAAAAAAGTAAGGCTTGGGTTGAGAAAATCAATCAGAAAGGCCGATTAGAGTGAAAGTAATCGGCTCATTTCTCCATATCTTCAAGTAATTTGCAATCCCATCCCAGTTTCAAAAAGTCGCTGAATATGCAATCTAAAGCGGATTATATGTGGTCAGCTATTCCTCTCTCTGGGTCAAGGGTTGTAAGGATTCATGTAATAAACAGCCGGGAAAGCCGTGTGATTTCTTTTGCAGGGCGTGTACGTCAACGGGATTTTAGATGAAATGGAGGAATGGAATGGATGGTGAAAGGGGAAGAAAGTAGGGATTTCTCTTGGTTAAGTTTGGATTGAAAGACGGTAGGGACAAAAGTGACGTTATGTAATGATGTATGCATGCATGGGTATTGTACTCTTAAGGACTGCGTTAAATAGCTACCTAGAAACCCACTGAAGCAAGGAATGAAATTGTAAGATACCGGTCCCGGAAAGCTGAGCTACATGTAAGATATTTACATTCATCCTTTCATAGGCCACTTATTGGAATAAGGAAACATCCCTTGTGAAATTCTGTCAAAGAAAACCGCATCAAAAGATACGGCAGGTACATCTGACACCAGGATATTACTTGGCATTTCCGGTGAAAGTCAACTTTCTTTCCATCAATCCCCTCTCTTGTATACTTTAATCCAATTTACTTGGGAATGAATACCAGCTTTACACATATAGAATTATTATGTATCTTCTTCTCTTGGGCGTATTCGTGTAAAATTTCACAGCATTCACGCTATAATTATGTATATACATGGAACTTTCTAGGCTTTGAAATTCCGACTCTTCTTGGAGTAACATCAGGATTTGCTATTTTCTACGTCAAGCAATGCTTTTCAGACTCTACTTTCTTCTTCACATACTTGATTTTCAAAGAATAATTTCTACGTACCACTCCAGGCAGTAATTTGAAATACATGTTTTTGAGTATTTTGATTTACTTCATTACGATAATCAAGGAACCTGACGCCTGCCGCCTGATCTCGTCATCACGAGGTTCTGAATTTTGCAAGAAACTTACTTAATCCCTAAAATACTATTTGGTTAAGCTTCATACGCACGTAGCGGTGTTAGCACTATTACCTTTTGAAATACTGCAAGAATTAAAATTTAAGAGATGGGAGGATCTGCTTTAACTTAAACAACTTATAGAGTGGACAACAGATTACGCTTGAAAGGTAGAAGTTATAGGGAATTTAAAGCACTTTTCCTCATTTTGGTTCAAATTGTTTTTATGCGCTATTTTTTCATAGTGGTGCATCAAAATACTATAATTCTACCTAAACTAAACTAGCCTCGTTTATAATGACTTTAGAAAAGTCAAAAAGTGAGGTTCTTGATTAGAAAATCCTTGCCATACAATGTAAAATACTTGCACTTAAACAGCAGAATTTTCAGAAGAGAGTTTCAAATAATATTCTCTTGCCTAAGTGCACTAAACTAAATGATACTATAAAGTAGGCAAGTAGGCTATAGTTAAAGAATATAAAAAGTTGTAGATAGATTGCAAAGCTCTGAGGTAAAATAAAACTACTTTACTCAAACCTGGAGCAAAGGGGCAGAAGCTATCCTGCCCAAACCAGAAACGTACAAGCAAGAGAGAATTAAATATCATCTACGAGAAAAGAGAAATTTTGCTGTAAATAACTTCCAGAAAAATATAAAAAGTAAAAAGATTACCAATTCTTTTGCCAGAGAATTTCGAGACTGGTGGCGGAATCCATTATTTGCTCGTCATGATTAAGCTTCTCGGAATGCCTCGCGATGCAAAATTCTTTCAAGTCGTCGCTGATGTAACAGTGGGCCATCGTATAAGTTATCGATCTGCTCAAAGGTACATCACTACGTCAGACAGAATACAGCGAGACATTCCATAAACAAATAACGCGGTCACAATCCTGACTCTTTTTTTAAAGGAAGGCCTTACTCCTTGATTGATTGGGAAATAGTGTTGTTGAGGAGTAAGTAAAACTAAAACTGATGTAGGAAAAGTTTTAGGAAGAGTTTTTACCCGGCTCAAAGCCGGGAAGAGGGAATCTGAGACTGGGATTCCCGGAGGAGAAATCAGTTGGAGAAGAAGAAAAGGAATAATAAAATCCATGAGGAATCTAGTCTATTTATACTCTGCCGAAGGCAATTAAAGTTCACGCCTAATTATGTAGGAGGTGTGAGACTTGACCCTACTTTGACATGCATGTAGGGGTTAGCTGTTGATGGAGTCTGTTGTGTTATACAACTTGTATACAGGGAATGTTAATAGTGGTGGAGTTTGAGGAGGAGGGAAAAGTAAAGAGGTGACACTTGATACATTCTTAGACTTCTTTACTGGACCACATCTTCGTTTACAAACAAGGCATTCAAGCCTTTAAGGTGCTGAAAGGAGAGCAACAAGTGACACGTCCGTCCCCCAGGACTAGCCTAACCCACCTTCCGTTACATAAATTGGAGTGCATGGTCATATATAGGCAGCTACCATGATATGATCAGGACACCCGGCCAGAATCCTAAGATTATAGACTCTTTCTCTGCAACATATGTCTCTCAATTAGACCCTTCATGCCTTAATAGCTTTCTATATGTGGTGCTTCTTGCTTATTCTGGTGACTGTAATAATTTTGTCAACGCTTATATTGACACCCTGAAAGAAACACTTGTTTTCCATCCTGGGATCTATTCTCTGTAATTCCCGTCTTCTCATTGCACCCCCACCAATCGCCAATATAGTCTCATCATCCCCGTAATTTTCACCCAGTTGTCTTTACTACCCTCCTCCCTAAACCAGCAACGGCTTATGCTATACGTCAAACTAGCTTATACATTTTCTACCCGCAGTCTACCGTTAAATCCTTCTAAGCCTTCTTCTCTCAAAAGTAAAGGATATTTCAAGTCTCACATGATACATCAGAACTTATTATCCCCTCTTATTTTCTCCCACGATTCTTTCACCCGTGCTTGTATCGTAGTAGCTAAAACTTATGCTATGCATATTCTGGATGGCTTGAAGAGAGCTTCATATTGGATTAGCAAAGTAGATTATAAAAAATGGAGTGATACTCACGGATTCTTTGAATTAGCAACGCACATTCAATCAATCAATCCAGGCAGTGCAGGCCCTTAATTTAATCTTTTCTCAGCAAGCAAATAAGTAATTGTTGACAATAAAAAAATATCCTCCGTGTCATTTTCTATTTGTAAATGATTTGCTGATTACAGCTCTTGCAGTCTGAAAGCTATTTTCGTCACGTTGTATATGTAGCAGCGGTACTGCTGCCATGAGTTTTGCAACGCGTCAGCATTTTTTAAGATATGGTATGTGTAACTAGCTCCAGGACACAACCAAACAACATAGTCCGGTTTTGTTAACGGTCCTCTTAAGAAGCCATAACTGGCTTGTACTTGAGGCATCAGCATAATTTAAATGTCATACTTCCTGCCATCCTGGCGACTGATGGAAGAAGACCCTGGATTGGAATTTTGAAGTTATAAAATAGCAGAAAGAGATTGTAACATGTACCAAGTAGCATTGCGTATATAGTAGGTTATGTGTGGTGCGTAGAAGAGCCGGGTCCTCAGGAAGCGCCTTTCATGAGTGCTTCCTTAATTCGCAAACATGTGCTTTAGTTAGTGAATGGATGTTGCTCTATTTTCTGGTGTAGTTCTAAACTGTAAGATTCGGCGTGGAAGTAAAGGACATGAAGAGTTATTCAAAATAAAACTACTTTATAGATGAAATTATTTATTGCTCGAAGTAAAAACTGTTTGCGTTAGCGGAAAATTATGTCCCAAGTTGTTTACGGGAAGAGGAAGGATGGAAGAAGATGCGGAGAATTTTTCAGGGATGCTGTGTGGAGGGGACGGAAAGGAACTTGATGGCAAAATCCCAGGATAATTTGTCGACTGCGTAGTTAGGAATTATTGCGTTTTACCCTCCCCATTCTAGGGTTTTTTTACAAGAGGATGTTGAGCTTGGAGGAGGAGGAGGATGATGGAATCATACTGTTTCTTGTTGAGAAGAATTTGGGGAAAAACATGTCCGGTAATCCTAATTCTACTTCAACAAGGACGGATCATTGGACAAGGCTATGAAGGACGGGTCGTTAAGTATATGTGGTGTACCAAGCTGGAGATTACATGCTTGATTTCCTACTGACGTTTCTCCGAGAACAGGTTTAGAAAGATGTCATATTTTTCGCTATAGTGGTGTCTCTGTTACTTATTGAGCAAGAGCATCCCTCGCCAAGGGCTTTCCCATAAGTTAGCCTCCACTACCGCCCTTCTGTCTGGAAGTGCCCCTCTTTCTTGGTATTCCTCCATTCAGAGGAACCCTCCTGTAACAGGTTCCCTTGTAAAACACAGTGCCCTGGCTGTGTGTGTAACTTCATTCATACCAACCTCAGCCCATTAACCCTCATCTGACTTGACTGCGTGTTTAGCATTACTGAATGCAGTTCCTGGATTGAAGGGAAAGAGTCTGTCGGAGCGGAAGGTTCTGTATACGTTACCCTTTAAACTTGCGAAAGGGTCGGACTGGACGAGGATAGGATTTCAAGGTGACACTGTGGATTTTTCTTGGATTTATAGCTCAAAAACTCCCAGAGTACAGTACAGAAGAGTACAGTGGAGGGATGCAAGGACGAAAGCATCTTGAGAGGAGGGACTGTGGAGATGCAGATGCAAGAGGATTTTGGACTATTAATACCACTCCACTTGACTTGGCGCTTGGTTTTATTATTTTCTAGAAAGGATCGCCTCTTGGCTTTTCTGAATCAGTCAGCTCTAGGAATCTTCTTTTAGTGGAACTGAGAGAGAGAGAGAGAGGAAAGGAGCCAAGTAAAATATCGGAAGCAACTTTGAGAAGGGCTTCAAATTGATTAGTCATAGGTCCAAACTAATCCCAGTGGCTCGTAAATTCATCCAGTAATAATTTAATGCTTCTTTCAAAAGTTTCTTCTTCCACACG
The DNA here is from genome assembly GCA_906901655.1 of Sminthurides aquaticus. Classification (NCBI taxonomy): domain Eukaryota; kingdom Metazoa; phylum Arthropoda; class Collembola; order Symphypleona; family Sminthurididae; genus Sminthurides; species Sminthurides aquaticus. The sequence goes on from CAJQTT010000001.1 coordinate 6,586,564, forward strand.
ATCTAGGAGGGATTTTCCTTTTCAAGATTCTTTGGGCGTGAGAAACGTTGAGGAAATGGAGCCATCAAATTCTACAAGTTCACCAAACAATCCCATTTATTCTCGTCATTTTCGGCTTACACATATTATTTCATTTCTCTCCCGCTTATTTCAGCCTGTTACGGAGGACAGTAAAGTCTTTTTCATGGAGTGGTGTCGTACATGCCGCTTTTACGTGTTTTCTCTACTGTTTATGCCATCTCTCACCCGGATGTGAATTTAGGCCAAATATTTCATGTTATCAGTGTAGTCGACCCCCCTTTAACCGGAAACATTAGCTATGCTCCTATTGACATATTGATATTCACTCTCGCCCCTCACTTGCATTCATACTCCGTCAATGATCAATAATTTACTATTATGGTAAATACATGACAAACCTTTCTTTTGATTTATACTTGTTTTATTATCTGGTGTACAGAAACAGATGTGAGTTACTACATGTACATACATGTTAGCTCCATATCATCGTTTCAGGAAGGACAAGGGTTGGGGACGACTTCATAGGATTTTCCTTACATTCGTTTGAAATATGGTTCTGAAATGTTGTAAAAAATCGGATTGCGGTGTAATAATATGTAAAGACGGTGTTCAGCCTGTTAATTGTAGAGTTTAATTGCAGTTTGCTCAGCTACATACGGTAATAATGTAATAAAATAATATAGAATTGATAAAAAACTGAAAGACTGAGAAAGAATTGAGGATTATGGATTGGGGGAAATCCGGAAGAGGGATTTTATTGGAGGCTCTTGTCCTTGTCCTTGAGAGGGATGCTGGAAGCTAAATGTGTGTGTACTAATACGCATGGATATGGTGCTGTCTATATAGTTTAGTAGTTTTACTTGAAAGCCGAGGGATTAAGTTTATGCAATGAAATTATCGGGAACTTCAAGGTGTTTGAAGTATAATTCCATGAGAGAAAAGATTAGAGTTAAAGAGTATTAGAATGAGACGAGAGAAAGTACAGAGAACCTTCGGATGCAGTGCTCGTATTTATTGACACAGCATATATAATATATTCACATTACAGGTATACATTTAGAGAAAGTTAGAATTAGTTTGATACGTGAAAATAAAGTGTAGCACACCCTTAACTATCTTTAAAGACTTGGACTTTGGTGAACAAAAATATTTGGACAAGTTTTCTGGTTCCATTGAGATATGGATGGGATTTTCCTACATTTTGGATATCACTAAATTCTTTGCACGCACAGTTTTTCCTCACATCTTATCTACAAAACAGCTTTGCTTGCAAAAGCATTTCTTCTGTGGACGACATGATCTTGATTACGTATTGAAACAATTGAATGGTGGAGAGGAGTTCCCGGTGATATGGGGGGCATCATGAGGTTATATTATTTGGGTGGGAAAGTAGTGTGGTGTTTACATTACAGAAACGGATTCAATTTCCGTATGTGCATTTGTAACACCGTCAGCCAGTGGGCAGTAGTTGCTAGAGTACAACAAGTCTACGTTTTGCGTGCGTGCCGTGGATCTAAGAGGTATCAAGTTCCTATTTGTACCGTTACATCTAAGACATTTGCAACCGAAAAAGGAACAACATCTGTGAAACTGACGCTGCATGGAGCGGCGAAAGTTTTTCGACATGAATGAATAAATTACTGGATTAATGCAAGAATGTACAAAAGGAATTAAACTAAAGACTACGCGACAAGCATACGTCCATTGTGTATAACCAATTACTTGCTGGACTCTCTCTGATTTCAGGGCTAAATTCAGGACCAGTTTTGGGCCCCAACATATCAAAAATAGGAGGATCACCAAAATCAGCATCTTGATCACCTGGAAAACCATAAGAAACATGCATTTATTTACTTTTGTCGCTTCCAACTTTCACTCCTTTCTCCTCACGTTCTACACATTTCCTCCTATACAGTTTCATCAGTAAGAACCATGCCGCGGATTTTTTACAAAATCCTTATGTAGATTTTCATTTAGGTAGACGTGTGTGTTTCACCGCTGCATACATAGGAGATAGGAATAGGGTTTTTTACTAAGACCAGCTGGAGAAGGATCCGCGACCATTGAATTTGCAATAGCGGAGAGTAAGCGCCCATATTTGTTGTTCTCACTTTCTCCCGCATTTGGGACCGCACTGACTGAGTGGTTAGTGGTAGACTACGCTACGCTTACGCTACGGGTGGTAAATTATGCGTTGCATATGTTGCATAATGGCGTAGAGGAATATTTGCGAAATACGTAACTAGGATGAGGGTGGGAGAAGGAAGGAAAAGGGTGGATTTTATAGAGGGTTTGTGGAAAATAATCCCTAGAGTTGTTCCTGGATGACAAGAGGGAATTATGGGACAAAAGATGGCCCAGCGTTTCTATCACAACCTAATGGATTCCTTCTTCTTAGACAAGGATCATTCGTCAAGCTGGATGGAGGGAAAAAATGGAGAAAGAGAGATTCGCATATATGTTCTCCAAATGTTGTCTCGCTACTATTCTTGAATTCATTTTGCAAAAGTAGCTTGGAGGCGGGCTGCTGGGAGTTAATCTATATATTTTTTAAGCGATTACTCTCTCTGGAAAGGAGTACTCTCGGCATTCGGCATTGAGAGAGCGTCATTCAAAGAGAGAATCTGTTCTTCTATACACTGCTCCAATGCAATGTAGTCTCCTATTTATTTTACAAATGTATCCGGCTGGAATAAAAGGGGAGAAGGAGCTTATAGGATCCGTGTCATTGTGGAGGAAAACAATTATCGTTCTTCCATTTCCAATCCTGCTGGGGTCAGAAGATGCTCTCCCACTTTGTAAGCATCTTTTAAATCACTGGCGACAATCTAAACCACTATATTTATTTCACTATGCGGATGCCGTAAAAAACAATTCTCACATTCTCCTGCATTTTCAAACCCATAGAACGTGGGGTAGGAGATAAGGAGGATACAGCTTTGAGGACAGGAATACAAATAACCCTCGCTAACCCTCCAGCGTTTGATACTTTATTCTTCATGGTCAACTTACGTCTCCATTTCCATTCCATCGGCATATTAACGTTCCTACAGAAGCTGTGCGTATCTCTCGTCAAAGTTTAGTTCCAGTAAAGCTGCTAGTTTACCTACACTTGGCTTGAAACTCTTGCTAGTCTTATTCTTACTAATTCTTCATGCTTCTCTTATCTGGAATTATACACATTGCTAAACATGTTAGTTCCTCCATGGAGCCACTTGATTCTGGACGAATCTGTACTGTACAGGGAGAGATTTAAAATTCTGCTCGGAAGAGGATCATTTAGCTTGTAAATTGATAGCTTAATATCTTGTGTATTCCTTTCTCCCACAAGCTGTCAAGGAATCATAACTTATCTGCATTCAAATCCACAAATCTTAATGCTTTGTAAGCATCCGCTGTTAATGGATTTAGGAAATCTCTAATGCCTAGGCCAATCCCAGGGATCTTACACAACAAGCAGACGACAAGGCAGTGTGGTTCGTTTTATTTGAACAAAATTTATACGAATTTGTCGCTTAGCATATTAAAATGATGACGCTCAGGAAAAGCATTTGTCATTAATGAAACGGGGGCTGTGTAGCACATGGATTTATAATTATTGCGTGTAATTCAACAGCTTTTAAGATGCTGAAGTTTGCTTTGAAACTCTAGCTGGAGGATTCAGGAGAGATAATTGGTTTCCACCTTTCTATTCCACGGACAATGGTACCGAATACGCATTGCTTTAATCACCTGAAATAAAAGCTCGTTTGTCTCAAGGGTATCGTTTGAGAAAGCGGATAATTTATATAGTTTACAGGGAAGTGAACTCTGAACCTGTCCTCATCGAGTATCGCAATCTACGGTGTTTTACGCAGGAAAGTAGTGTCTGGCAGATTTTGCACGTGTCACTTGAACGTGAGGCAGGTGAAAACACAATCACTTCACTCGCTAACATTAGCCAAAAACTTTCCTTTGTTAAAATAATCAGTTATATAATAAGGCTCATCCTCATTATTACGCCATATGATGCCCATTGCCCCAAAACAGAAAATTTACAGTCTTACATTCTTACAGGTTATTTTATAAATCACAGAAACGTGATTAAGAAGAAAAAATTTGACTGAGCATTGAGTGAAATTACCTGTTTTCTCGTCTTTTTTGGATCGTCCCCCTTGTTCACTCGTACGGGCTGGACCGGTCTCGGCCTCGCTGGAACGCTGAGATGATTCCCGTTACCCTGCATTGTTTTCACGGGTTGCTGTTCCCGGCAGCACCGAGAGAACGCTCCCCCGTGACTCCGCACCCCGTTGGTTGAGGATGCATTTTCTCTTATTCTTACTGTGCTTCTAATACTGGAAACAGAAAAGAGAACAAGTTTTGCCACCAGCTCAATAAGTTGATATGTTTTCAACGGTTTTTCCATACACTACTTCCGTCGTGCATTAAAATTGTCCATCAAGGGGAGGAATATAAAAAAAAAATCAGACTGGACTTGTTGGATAAAAGGTGCTTTCACCGAAAAGTTCCCGAGTTTTATTAGTTACTTGAGGAGTGAAAGCAGGATACGAAAGGACAAAAAAATAATGTTCCAGCAGGACGTAACTCCTACTCCCACTTCCCAACTCACCCGCAGTAACTTCAAAGCCAGTGAGTGAATCACAGATCAGTGCAGCAAAGCTGGTACACTTTATATGACTTAGGTTCTTCTTCACCAGGCATGCTATTTCAAACCATTGCTTTTCCATCAATGTGAACATGAGTAGGGTGATGATTACACCCTGTGTGTGTTCCTAATTGTAGATACCGTTTGACGGGACTGCCGACGTTTAAGCACTCAATCAGAATTTGATATGTAATGACAAGGGAACGTTTTAGTGCACTTTGCTGTTGTAATTTAAGGAAGAGACTGTTTTAGCCAGAAGCATTATAGCCTTAATCCAGGTTGCATTTATTGGACTTGCTAGTCTAAATTTTGTCAATATGTATAATCGTAAGAGCTGAGCCCTCAGCTGCATCGATTTGAATAAAACTAACTAACTAACTAACTATTGGACATACTAGAGGAAAATATGGATCAAGTTCGGGAGAGCATGTAACGAATACGGAGACAAAACAATGGAATGAATTATAATCTTATGAATTATGAATTTACGCACGAACTGGGCGGATAGAGTAGGGGTTAAGTGAGGTTTTCAGGAGAAAGGGGTAACTCATCTGTTATATTCTTCTAATCAAATTAGGGACAAGGATTACTATTTCATTGTGTAAGTGCGTAGAAAATATGAGGTTCGATTGGCTTTGCATTTAATGAAAAGTGACTCTTGAGGAATTTCTTGCGCGTAATCCAGCACAGCCGGTACAGCGTAAGCAAATGTTACGGATAAGCGGGAAAGTGGTGGACACGTAGAGAAAGTGTTTTCGTCAAGGCAGATATTTCTGCAAGAATTTCAGGCCGACTGCTTGGCGTCAGAGACTTTATGGAAGTGGGGAAAAGTCGATAATGGGGTAGAAAAGTTGGCAAGAAATTCAGTCATCTGACAGCAGGGGAAGGGACAGGAACGAGGAGGAAGAGAGGAAGTGTAAGTAATTATTATTAGAATTTCCAAGTTTATGAAAAAGTATTTAGTAAATGGGCTTTCAGAAAAAAGTTACTCCTTATTCTTAATGTATTATATGAACATCATAAAGAGGAATAAAAAATTAAATTATATACATACATTATAATAGCGCTAAGGTACTGAAGGAGGAAAACAGTCTAGAAATGATATCTGCAATACTTGTTTTCTCTATAATTCGTTGTATGTATTCCAATGCTGTAGGAGCAGAGACAAACCATGTTATTTATAATGCAAAGAGAAAATCCGGGATACATAAGTGATATATGAGAAGATAAAAGAGAAAGTAGAGAAAGCCGTGAAGTGGATGTTTTTGAGGATTGAACTGGGAATGATTTAACATTCCCGATATATTTGTTTAAAGGGTTGATATTTAACTCCGTGTAGAATTTATTTTCCTTTAAAGAACATGTGAATGTACTATGCAGGGCTTATCAAGGAGTAAAGAGTTGTAAATGAATGATGAGGGCGAGGTGTGGAAAGGAACGCTGTTGGAAGTTGGGGAGATGCGCGTCAAAGAAAAGGAAATATGTCTTCCTCCTACTACTTCTCCTAACAATGTAAGAGTAATAACTGGGAGTAAAACTTTTCTTTTTCCCTCAATTTCATGTGAAAGTTTTGTTAAGAAAAGCGATGCTTCTCTTCACATCCCTCCTATCCGCCCGCCCACCAAACTACATCTCCTGGTGGTTAAGTGAGTTTATAGTTTTAAAAGAGAGACACTTTACGAGTAGTTTTATCTTTTCCCTTGAAAATTTTCCGCCCCAAGATTCTGTAAATTTTAAGCCTTTCACTCAGTCTCTCGAAAACGTTTCTTTCTTTCAGCTAATACCACAGCTCTATTTGCTATGTATTGTTGATTTCCTTAGAATTCGATGGGTTTTCGTCTTTGGCTCTGTCTAGCAATTCAAAGATTCTGGGTTTGTAAACAAAAAACGTGATGGAAGAAGGATGAAATTGTGAAAAATGAGCTGGGATTTATTATTCATAATAACTGCCGCAAGAGGAGGGGAAAGTTGTATGAAAGAGAAACATTTTCTAGAGAAAATCAAAGGAAAATACATACGCTCCTTTTCAATTTTCCTTATGCTTTCTTTGTAATGAATGAAACGAGCTCAAACACATCAACTGCTCAAACTACAAAACTTGAGATGTTCATTTGCAAGTCTTGAATGTATAGTATATTAAACTTGTTTATTCGAGTTTTGTAGCTTGTCAGTCCCGAGAAAATCAAGAACAAGAAACTCGGTCAACTGTAGGTGAGAGCATGGAGCATTGCACGGTAATGGCTCATGAAGGAGGCAGCGTTAATGACTTGTATAGAGTTGAGTCGCAACTGTTAATGACTCTGCTCAAACTTACCTTTTGGCTTGCGTTAGGTAGCTAATGTTTTGTGTGCTTTTCCAAAGCTCTCGTATAACATAGACGTAGCAGATGACCATGAGAAGTCCAGGTGCAATAAATAAGACGCATAATTGATATATCATTATCGGCATCCCCTCCTCAGAGCAGTAATAAGCAGTAACGAAAATGTCACCGTTGCAGTAAATGGCCATGTAGACATCCTGAAAAACGAAAAAATATTCATGTAAATATACACTAACACAGTCACAATCTGAATTTCTTTGTAAAGCTTGAGCGTCACTTTCACTCTAACTCTACGCCCATTTGAAAACTTGTTCGCAAACATTATTCATTGAATCCGAAATCAGAGAAAGAGTTGGTGAAGAAAACTGTACTAACTGTAAATATTCAATGAAGAAAGGATAAAGGCTAAAAACTATTTCTTCTATAAGCACAAGTGTAAGTTTCATGGCCAATATTCAAATTTTGGAGAAAGGCGGTCTCCATCTTCCAACCTCTTTCACTACTATAAAATCCAATATTCAATAACGCCTTAACGTCTCCCCAGCCAATGGTCTTCCGCAACACCAAACGAAAGTTTATTCGTTACAGCAACAACTTTTTCCCAGATAACCATAGCAAAAACCAGGACCTTTTGCTCCCGGCTTCAATAGATTCGCTATCGCGGGCCATTTCTCCCCTCCCCCAACTTTCACCTATATACTCGCTGGAATAAATAACGTCTTAGGCGTAGAACCTCGTGCATATAAGAGGCTAAGGTTAAATTATTACTGGGTCACATCCATCCATGTCTCTATTTGCCTATTTATTTCAAGCCACGGTCTGCAATATAGATTGTAAGAGCAGAGTTTGTAGGGGGATGGGCGAAAAACCCTTGGGCTTGGTATCATCAATTTAACGGCCGCTCCTCTTATTGTTATTCTCGTTACAAGAGGCGAAGCTGGATGTATATTCTTATTTCATCTCCTCACCGCTTGACCACATCTTTATCCATGAAACGGAGCGGAAAAGCATGCTGGAATGCATGTATATATATTTCCAGGTTTTTCTAATAAGGCAAAGCCGTGACGCTGACAAGGGCAAGTTGCATGCATACAAGGTTCCAAAAATCGGGATTTGAGCAGCCTTATCCGAAGAGAAAAGCTAGGGGCGGAGGGGCTCTAGTTACTGCACTCCATTAAATTAATCTTTTCTGGCGAGCATAGAGGATTTGTGAGAAGGGGGTGGGTGGGCAAATAAACTTTTCTCAGAAATCCTCCATAAAAGGCGTATCCGATCTCTGCAAGTAATGTTCGTCATTCTTCTTCTGAGATCCCTGGAGAAATACTCTCAAAGTATGAATTAGTCTTGCCGCTTACCCTGTACTGATTTGACTTTTGGACGCGGATTTCGGTACAAGATAAGATTAACCAAAGACTGGGCTTGTAGCACGAATCTTGTCTCGTCGTCGCACAATGAATGCAACCCATGCGTTTATTTCCAGCAGTTTAGGTTCAGAGCAATGGTTGTCGAGAAGGAGGAACTAGTGATTAGGAAGTTCTGAGGTGATAACGATTTTTGATTTGCGTATTTACATGTATGTGCCCAGAAATATGTATAAACCATAGCATTGCCATGTAAATGTTGGAGAAAACGTTCAGTGTTTTGGTAATTTATTCATCACAAACTAAAAAGAGGGAGTTCTTGAATGGAGACGAACATAATTGTGCTCCTCTACTCGGTGTAAGGGTTTTTATCTGTTTCTTTCCCTGGGCAGTTGTTTCTCCTCTAAAAACTTAACCCAGGGAAAACCCGGGGGAGTAACTAAAAGAGAGTAACATTAGTAAGTGAGGAGAAAGCAGAATGGAAAAGTACAGCCTAGGGAATATAGTTATAGGAGAGGAGTTGTTGACTAGGGATTAACTTAAAGTGAGATTACAAGGTTTGACCTGAGATAATCAAGTTTAAATATTCAGGAAAGCTCTCCCGTATCGGGTATTAGAGTTTATATGTCGTTTACATTCCTCTACATTTCTGGCTTCCGCTAGCACGGAGAAAGTAAAACGGGTTGGGGTGTAGATAAAGGCTGTGCTAACTCTGGTGATTTCTTTACATGGGAAGATATAAGGTAGTTGAGACAATCATGGACAGAATGAAAAAAATAGAGAAGGAAGAGAAGAAGGTTTCTGAGAACGAAAGCTGGCTGGAAGAAAAGAGGGATTGACTGTATGAAATACCCATGGACTTTTCATGCCCGGCTTGGCCTTCATGCCAAGGAGAAAGAATGTGCAGGAGCGGAGAAAGTAGAGAAAGTGCGTATACAAGCAAGAATTTCGACAAGGAATCCAAGGATTCATTCTCTGACTTGTGAAAGGAATCTTGGTATTATCTTAGCCTAGTGGATTTGGGCTTTTGACTGGATGGTGGTGTCAGTGGTGTGACAGAAGTGTTGTACACGCGCCTGCCATCCTCCAAACAACTTGCTTCTTGTAAAACTGCTTTGTTTCAATCCACTAAAATCTGGAAGCGGCTTGAGAAAACGCATCACACGGGAAGAGACTTGAAGTTGCATATCTCTGGAAGCTCGGGCATTGGCCATTTTGTCGGCCTTGCAGTAAATTCTACTGTGATCTTTTGGTCGAAGCCACGGATTTGATGTCACGAACCAAAGAAAACCAAACTCTTAGGGTTGAAGACCTTTGTTCTTCTTGCTTTGAAGGAAATAATTCCGCTAGCCGGCCTCTTTCTAGCTTGAACCGTTCCCTAATTGTATTTTATATGACGGCTGAGAAGAATGTATCGCTAACTTTCATTCAAGTGTACTGGACTAGGAGACTAGGAGAGCACTTATTGCTTGGTAGAGATTACACAAGCTGAGTGGAAAAGGAAAGCTGACTTTTTCCAGCAGTAAATTATTTGCCTTGTGCGATGGAAAGTTAGATTCTAGAGAATCGGATCCTCCAAATCTTTACGTCCTCTGCATAAGAGCATGGCAGGCTACATGTGAATGAACCTATGCTATGAGCCTTGCAACCAACGTTTCTGTAACGGAAGGAGAACAATAGGAAAAGACATTATTGAAGAAATTCAGGAAATTATGTGCAATCGTAAAATCAAATGAACTACCACTAAATGGTATCGAAGAGGATCTGAGGTTAACATGAACTTGGGAAATGATATAGCTTTCCTTCATTTATTCCTGGAATTTCTTCCAAGCTTGCGAGGAAGTTGGTTGAAGAATAGGTATTATGTAAATCTGAGAGGATTTGCAATATCCTTTTTACATAGTCCCAATTCAAATACCCAAGGAACAATTCCAAATTGGAGGAAATACACACCCGCTCAACTAGCACGTTTCGTCTTGTTGCGTGCAACCACATCCGAGAGGCAATTCGCATAGAAGCTCTTGTTCGTGTACTCAATCATGTATTTCCTGGAAGTAATTTCTCCCCGCCCTTCATTCAATTCAATCCGACTTTCCTAAGACTTTTACTTGGTTCAGCCCGGAAGACGTGCTAAATTGATTGTTTAAAGCATGGGTTACCACTAGGAGAAGAGAAAGTTGGGCGGAGAAAGTCGTATTTGGAAACGCAAATCCAAGGGATGACAATTCAATGGAAATCCCAAGCCGTTATTGTAAACTTCCCGCTTCCCGATATCACAAATTATGATCTCTCTTGGAAATGGGATTTGGCAAGAATCCGAACAATTTGAGGTTTCCTAGCTCTAGAATATTAGCCGTTGGGGAGAAAGTCATACATGATTGTATTCTATCTGTTTAACTGTCACTTTTGCAAGGCATGAGGGGATATCTTAGAATGATTATCCAAGGGATAAGGTAAAACTTTGTGAAAAAAGTGCTTCTTGATATCAAAGACAGTTGACACTTTCTCCAGCCTTGGCAATTGGAGTTTTACTTTGAGTATGGAGAAAATCGGATTTAATACTCAAGCAGGATTAAGGCTAAGCTCGCTCTATGGACTGTCGAACAGTTCAAACGAAAGCTTCTACATGAACCTGAGGGGAAATACATTACTTATTATCATTCTCAATTCAAGTGTCATTGGTGAAAGTAATTTGGGGGGAAAGGAGATATCCAACAATAGTTTCTGAAAACTGAAACTTGGATTAACTGAAAATATGACACTCTTCCTACTTTTCCACTATCTGCTCTACTAAAAGTTGGATAATGAATATAATATCTCAACAAGGTTTTAAGATTGGACTTTGTTTCGTAATTTGACTCATGGACTTTTAATTGCTATTGGAATTGGAACTATTATTGGCTACCCATCCATAAGAAGAAATTAAAAAATTTATATATTTACTTACCGTGACGAAGATGACGGGAAGGGATAGGATGATGGCAATAATCCAGACAATAGCTATGGCTTTCCGGCAATTGCTAATTGTGCAATATGATCTGGATCTCATGGGGAAAACGATGACAATGAACCTGAAAATAGAGAGTCATTGATGGCGGTGTACTTTCACTGTAAATGCCAATCCCTAATGGAATCTTATAAGACACATTGGGATATTTTCAGAGGGAAGCTAATTCCAGAAGATGTGGCCGGGGTTGTGTGCATGTGTATCCATTAATTACTCCTTGTTTTCAATTACATTCGTCAGCCTGTATACATGTACAACCAAGGTTGTGGGGCACCCATCTTATTACTGGTAACGGATAGAACTGAGCTAATAAATCTTGTTCCGGAAGTAGCGGGTTTAAGCTCATATACTTTGGTATTTGTCTATTGGATTTGCTCTAGGGCATACTTCTCTTTTCCTACTTTCTATATATATATATATATATATATATTCTATATATGTTTATCTAACAAACTTTCTAATTGGACCTACCACCCATTTAAATAATCCAATTCATCCTTCCAGCTCCAGTCCCAATATTATCCCACGCTAACTAACTTCCAGCCTAATTCCTCCGTCTCTTCCTTCAGCATCCATATCATCCCAAACCAGAGAAAACATAGGAGGAGTGGAAAATTTAATACTTGCTATCACCTAATCCCGCCATCTGTCATTCTCCCAATCCCAATCCTCTCTTTGAGATTCTCACTACGCCCTCCCTCCTATCTTCCCAGAAATTTACGACCCAAGAATATATCCAGTCGACTCGACCAGGATCAAGCTCTACTTTTTAACATGTTTAACTCTCTTTCCCGCGAAAGAATCTAAACATATGCTTCTTGTGTTTAGAATCCTGGAGACAGCGGAAGTGTTAAACCAGCTGGGACGTGGGTGGATCAAAAGATTGAAAGAAATACGCAAGGGTTGTGTTTTTTCTTTCCATTCTTACCACTGCTGCTCAGTATTACAACTTTCTCATTGCCCTTTGTCTCAAGTTTGTCACGTTACAACTACAACTTCCAAAAATAAAGCACACTTTTGTCTTTAAGTCTTTGTCAGTTGGTTATATATGCATCTAACGATGGAAATTAAGATTAAAAAATATTTCTCAACTATTTTAAATAGTTCCTTGTTACTTTGTCTTTTATTAAAAATGTTTCCCAGATTATGTTGCAAAACTAGGCTGTAAAATTATTCATACATCTTATATGCATGGCTCCTTTTGCATGCAGTATGCAACTGAAAGAGATTTCAAAGAGAGTTCTTGTTTGGAATAGAAATTTTTAAATTACAAGTGATTGCGAAATTTAAGGAAGAAGGGATTGAAATGTACATATAAACGTTTTTGTCTTCTAAAACAAGGAGTTTATTAGAGATTGCAGAAAGGAATTAGAGAAGAAGTGTTTCTTTGAATTTAATATTCCCTAGCGTGCTCCCTGACTGAGCGTAGGACACGCTTAGTTTTCTCAATAGGGTAATTGCAAATAGAAATGTAAAGATTGGAAACAATATAAATTCTGTAGATACATAAAATCTGTATTAATTGCATCAAAGACTGGGGGTTAAGAAACATATGGTTTCAGAAATATGAAATTACTAGTTTCGTCGAGCTTCAAATGGAATTTTATTAAACATTAGTTGAAATTGAGTTTTCACAAGTCTGAAGCGTCGTAAGTTTACTCGTATTGTGACTTTTGGCGGGCTGCTTTGTAGATAATGTACTAGCAATCTAGAATCTAGAGGGAACGATGTTCATTGAAGAAATTTTTTTTTACGTTTATGTATTTTCTGTTTCTTAATAAAAGGTTGAAACTAACTTGCTAATTTTAATTGATGCTGAACACGTAAAGTTTGAATTTCCTTGCAAAATATTCCCGGAACTGCCTCTCTTCGACCTTCGACCGCTATAATTTAAACTACAGCCTGTGACGCAACTCGTTTACAATGAGGATGGGGCAACAAGAAATATTTAATGATCATTACAAACTGAATCTGAAACCTGTGTTAGAGGTACCCGCAGAGGTAGGGTGATTTTATAGATTTGTTATAACAACTCTGACATTTGGTTTAAAATTCCATTCATTTTCCTGGTAATGATGCTATAACTGGAGCTGCTAGGCAATGAACTACAACACATGATTATGGTCAGTGTCAGTTGTCGGTGAAGTTGGGATAGGAGTTAATTGAGAGGAAAAATAATTGTTTACCTTTCAAGACTCACTGCACAAAGATTAAGTACGGACGCTAAAGCGGAGAGAAGTTCTACGTACTTGGCCATTTTACACACAGCTCCGTTGACGTCCCACTATTTTAAAATTCAAAGAAAGAAACTGAATTAAAGATTGGCGAAACTTTTCATTGTGTGGACAGTTATATTTTGCCGGGAGAGATGGGGAGCTGATGCAATTCAATGATTGTGGAGAGGGCGAAGCAGAGAGACGTCACATGCGAAGTTGTGAGTTTTTGTTATTTCATGTATTGTAGGCCGGGAGAGAATTGGACAGAGTTTTGACTAGTTTTCTCTCCGCCGTCACTTCAAAATGATTACAAAGGATGCTTTCCTTGAATCACATGACCACTAAATAGTTTTATTCTGAAAATGGATGGCTGGCTGGATTCTCTCCATCTCTTACCTGAATAACAAAGTATTTGAACGTTTCCAATGGAACACAGATGACGAGAAGCAACAAGTCAGCAGCTGCCAAACTGAAAAATCATTTCCTTCATGAAATATCATTCATAATACGGAAGACATAGTAGATTCAACAACTTGTTTAACTACTGAGGAAGCAAAAGTTTTTTCATCAGTTTTCTACCATATATATGCTCAAAAAACTTTCACCACTTTCTCTCCCTCTTACTTTCTTCCTTTCTCATCCCTTCCTTTACGTACTCATGGAAAAACTTTAGCCTCGGTCTTTGTAGCTTCAGCTACGCCTCACACAATACTATTCACGAAATTCCCGTCTCTCGGAACATTATCACCATTGATATTTTGACCTCTACTTTTATATCTTCGCAGGTTTTATCATCTTACATGAATTACTCAGTAATTGACGACACACAGTTTTAGTAGTAACCACTGCTTGGGTACAATACGGGAAGAGTACTAATAGCATCCGCTGCCATTTTCTCAGTAACCAGTAAACCGAAAAGGATGACCTCAGCAGGAAGTTCAGTTAGCTATTGCTTTGTTATACATCTTAAGGCTCAAGTTCTTGTACGTAATGGCAGGAGCTTGACTGGATGGTCACATGGATTTTGTCAGAGCTTAAGAGTTAGGTCATGTAGGTTATGTAGCCCAATCCATGCATGTTGTAGGCTTACCAAGCTTTCGAGAAGCTCAAATCCGTAATGCTGGGCAAACCTAATTTCTGGAATATTTTTTACATTAACTTGGTGTATTACTTTAAAAATAGACTTTTGACATCATAAAACTAGCGATACAGAGCGTTAGAGTCTGTGAGCTACAAGTGTATTCAGAATTCACCTGGCTGGCTGTACTGTATGGGAGATGGAATAATGGCGTGGTATGGAAATTTTATTACGTTAACGCATGTATGTATGCTCACGGGCGGAGAAAGTCAGCTTTCCCCTCTCGCCATTCGAGCCCGGAGGTAGTGTCAAAATTATGCAGGATTTGCCGTTAAATCCGTTACAGGATTCATTGAGGGCACTGAGAAATAGAATACGAGAGAGTAAGGAAATGAGATTTTCAGCGGAGCAAGCAAATGGATATGGAGTGTAGTTTTGCACACTTAAAGTACTTGAAAATTTGCATAAAGAGGACACTTGAAAAATCGGGAGAAGATTTTATGCACCGAAAGCCATTTCTTCCTCATGAATCTTTCAACGTCAAATCATCAAAGGAATAACACTCTTCAATTCAACCCTATGCTTCACCAATTCGAGTCTTGATTCTCTCCCAAGATGAAAAAACCTGTTAGTGAGTAAAGTGTACCGTCAACTTTCTCCTCCTTTTACTTCAATTCACCAACCAATCTTCCCACAGTAAATGAATGCAAATCAATGGCCCACTAAATTCCTCCTCCTTAAATTGTAAGCAATCCTTGAGAATATTGTTGCCAAAATTGCGTCATAAACTATTCGGACTTTACTTCGTCTAACGTAAGTTATAAACAGAACCAGACTGCCTACGTTATGCGCCAAAAACTTAAACACATGGATTTCAGTTTCTCTTCAAGCAAAAGATTCTTGTCAAGGCCCTCTACCCAGGAGGATGCTTAATAGATTCCTTCGCCTTTCAGTAATCCAGTGGTTGGTTTTTTCCTCTTCAAGTTTAAGATTCTCCAGTTAGAGATCTCTTAAAAGTATATGGTAAATATGGATGAAAGTTGCAGCCATCAACGGAAAATAATTCAAGCAAGCGTATGTTCCTCTACTAAAATGTGGAACCACAGCCACAGCCTCATTTGTATTCCATCCCTCGTCGCCCGAGGCAAAGTAGAAAAGTTTCACTTTCCAACGTATAGGTATAGGCTGCTAGTAGGAGTGACGAATGGATAAAGGAGCTTTGGTGGAAGAACCAGTGAAGAAATGGAAGTGAAGAGGCATTGGAAGACTTTCTGATTTGCCATGAAAATTCTAAGAATCGTCTTTCTCAGTGGCTGTGTACATGTGGCAAATATCATCCGATGGAGTCATGGAGCGAGTAAGAATGTTTAGATGCAAATCAAGGGATTTCAGGATTACATTAAATATCTCCAGGAGCAATCAAGGATTTCCGACCGTCTTTGCCAATTAAAATACGAAGACTCGTGAACTGAGACGAGGAAAACTGGGAGGAAAGGAGCCAAAAGGGAAGAAATATACACGGAAATATTCATGCACTGGGATCCTGGCCTGGCACGCTTAAGAAATATAATATTAGGAATATCATGGTGCGAGAATAGGCGCAATAAAATACACAATTCCCATTTAAGAGAGCCTATTCTTCTGATGAGATAATTTAGATCTGAATGTTAATCCAGTGTTCCTTCTTTCGCAATTGCATTGGATAGTGAACTTCTAACAGTGTCCCTCAGATGTAAACAATGCAAGATAGTCTTCTACACTTTGGAACTAAACTTAAACTGATTCTCTTCAAGAGTGCTAAAGGGAGATGGAATGGATGCGTTAAGAGTAGTTATTGTTAGATTATGAAGGAGAAGGATCATAGCTTTGGAGGAGGCATTATGGGTTATTGTAGTTGTAGGAGAAAGTCACGGAGAAAGTGAATCTCCGTAGCCTGCTTATGTATTACACCTACGGATATGGAGAAAGCAAGGAGATAATTAATATTTGACGGGTATAAAATTTACATGATGGAAGGAAAGTGACGATTCTTGAATTCATAATCTGAGACTTGGCACTAGTGGGTAAACGCGAGTAAGGTTATTAGGTTGGACGATAGGAGATACAGATTATAGGAATTTGGAAGACGAAATCAAAGGAAATATAGCTGTATAGTATTCCTGGGAACAGACACTAGTTATTCCCGGGATTGTATTGAGGAGCAGTGAAGCGATAAAGGCTATATGGATTATGAGGAAATGAGGAAGAATGAATCGTGCATTGTTGTGTTTGCTTTCTCCATCCTGCCTCGGAGGGGGATGTGGAAATTGTTAACATCACCGCAGCCGCCTTTGAGCGTTGAGCTGCTGAGCAAAGGTAAAATGAAACTTAAATTTCTCCCTTCTGACAGAAATGTTCGGAAGGAACGTTATTGTCGGCTCTTTTAGCCCGTCTGTCTGGGAGTGTTGTGCTCTGATTCAGTTATCGACATGAAAACAAAGTGTAAATTTGGGAGCATAAATCATAAATGAAACGGAATGAAACTATTCAGCCTAAAATGAATGATTGACTATGTAGAATGGAGGAGGAGGAGACTGGCTTTAAAAGAAAGTATGGCCAGTCAACAAACGAACGGAAGAGAGCTGAGTAGTAATTGAGAATAGGCTCTGTTCAGTTCAGTTCCGTTTACTTGCGCAAAAAATAAGCAATTTCTTCTGAAGCTGTATTATGATATTCACTACCACTTTCTCCCCATCGTGTATATTACTTGTAACTTTCATATTCTACACAGTTTATTCAGCTGATTTGTTCAAAGTAGAGTAGCGAATGGGGATTTCGAGAAAACGTATTTCTGAAGGCGAGCAAATGAGTTAGAGAAAGGGGTGAAGATGAAATACATGGAAGAAGAGGCAGAGAAAGTTGAGAGGAGAAAGCAAAGATGTAAAAGTAGACCGGGGGCATTCTTACCTGACAAGGAATAAATTGGTAGCATTCCGGCTCTTCCGATCGCCGACCATGACAGATACGCTCCCAACATTCCCGACAACGCCAAATAGGAAAGTGATTGAGTGGGTGATGACGATGACGAGAAACAATGGATTCTGTCTCTCTGGATTAAGCATTTCTTCAGGGTGGAGCATGGGTATGAGGCGATCATCTGGAAAGGTGCCATTGTAGTCTGCATTTGTAATTTTACCGCAGGTAATATTGCCCGTGCTAAAGCCAGACTCAAATCCAAGAGTCTCGTTGAATTGACCGTAGAGATCTTCTCCCTCTGTTAGTGACACTACCATTATTCCGCTGTCAGGGGGAGTAAAATGAGGAGACACACACTCTTCTTCCTAAAGAATCCCCTCTTATTCTCCTCCCGTCTCATTCGCAGCCTTCTTGGACATGTTCGCTTCTGAATGAGCCTCCAGCTCGACCTTGAACCAAAATTTCGCCACTCACCAATGTCAATTTGCACTTAGGGCTTTTACAAGAAAAGCATCGGACGAAAAGACGCTCGCTCCGCTTCAATATAGAACGGCACCAGCACCCCCCAACTGTCAAATCGCACACCACGCTTCACAACTCACAACCATGTTCCGCCGACCCGGCAACATGAAGGCGTGTCAATCTTGGAGCTTCTATTAAAAGGTTAACGATTGTACATACTCTACGCTCTGAATTCGAATATGCTTCTTTTTCACTTATAAGTTTAAATCACAAGGAATATTCAGAATCCACCCCACAGAGCAAGGCAAATCAAAAACAAATCCCTTCCGTTAGTTTCAGTTCAATTTATGTAGTCACTTGCTTGCAGTTCATCATGTTGGTACAGCATTTTCTAGTCATCCCAGCCGTTCAAGGTTAGCCTGAAAATAGAAAGCAAATGATTCTGTATAGCGAGACTCAGAAACTGGAGTTTGGGCGTATTTATTCAATCAAATTCATCTGCCCTGGTCGGCGGCAAACTAATTTAAATGGTTTAAACTCTCTCATTGTTTACCCCTTCAGCACACAGTGCATCTTCAAAGCTCCTGTTGATATTAAGCACTGATTTAGTGGGATTGACGTCAGTGAGTACTTCCTAGAACTTATAATCATCAATAGTTGCACCTGGCCGTAATTCCTCTGAGGAAAGTGCGATATTGAAATCGCACGCCTGACAAGTACTTTCACTGGTGAAAATAATTTATCTTTCGTAAAACATGAATATAAAAAAGCATATAATTAAACTAAAAGTATTTTTTGGGAGGAAATGAAAAAATTCGTTTCAGTTTTTCTAACTTGCCTTTCAATGCCCATGTGTCAACAACGTTAACAAGCCTGTCTTCTTCTTCTCAAATATTTCCTGTAATCTGATTGCCTTCAATCAAACCAATTTTCTCTGCGAGATTTCCCAAGTTATCTCTATCTGCCAGTTTGCTGGCATACGTTGTCAATATTTTTCTGCATTTAGCGTGGATTTTTTATATAATTATAGGGATGAAGCAAAGCATACGCAAATTCACGACTTTACTACACCATGTATGTTAGCACCCGTTTATACCAACACTGCTTACGTTTCCGTAACTCACTGCCACACTGTTTTTCCTTCCCTTCTCGCAGTTAAATCTTCAAGTTTGGAGAATCGGCTCAATCTTGGATTCAAACTGAACTGGGGGAGCTACAATTAAAATGTCAGCACACACACGACTGGTTAGAGCAAAGGGCTACAAATAGAAGCTACCATGATAATAAAAATCTAACTCCCAACTAATTCTATTTACTCACAACGTATCCGTTTTCCGTGGAAACATGTGCCTCATCAATCAACCTTCCTTCCTTGACTCCTGGATAGGTGACAAATACTATCCTGATTTTTTGATGGATTTTTTATAAAAATATTTGGTTCTTCCGTATTTGCTAGAACTCTTGACGCAGTGGGTTTACGAAAAGAAACGAAAATACTAGTACTCTGACCCTTTGTTACTGTTTCTGATGCCATAGGAACCCCAAGAAATGCTGCTACCCTGGTTAAAAATTAAAATAAGAGCAAAAAATGTAAGAGTACGAATCAGGTTTCCATACGTCAGCAAAATAAACTTGCCACGCTTATTTATCACGTCAGGGACTTTCTCTAATAGAGATACACTTAATAGAATAGTTCTCAAGGAAGAGTCCTCTCAATTGGTCTGTTTTTTTTGGCTTCGTAGAATTACGGAAACTACGTTTATATTACATAGGGAATCCCAGACAGGTTATTTTACTTTTCGGGTACAAGTTGTACCGTGTAACCATAATCACTAGCCAGACAAGGCTCGAAGCCTCCACAAAAGTGTTCAGACAAAGCAAATAGTGGGTCCAATAGCCGGACTGAATTCAGAACCCCTTTATTCTGGAGTTTAGTAGTGAAACTGGTGGAGGGAGTGGGTGGGGTCTCACTACCGTAATCATATATACAGGTGGAATTGGAATGTGTGTGTGTATTGTGTATGCATGCATGCATGCACACGATACAAAAGATGGCAAATTGCTTTGTACCAGTGTAAAAGGGAAACTACGAGTACATGGCACATGGTTAGTTTTTAGGTAGCGTTTATGAAATCGTACATGCTACAAATTGGAATAAATTTATTTCCAGCTAATGTAATTCAGGAATTATTTATGAGCTCAAGAAGCATGTTCAGAGAAAACCTTACCCGGCATTAATGACCAAGTAAAAAACTTATTGACAAGACAATAATCTTCCTTCTACGTCCCCCATCCCTGTCTGCCGGTGTTCTATATCTTCATCAAGCTTGAATTCTCGTCCGTGCTACACGCATTTACTTCTCTCTAGAGTAGCTACAATATAGAGCAGCACTCTTGGGATTTGCACATACAACTCAATACGGACTAAAATCTTGAGCAAGACTACAAATCTTTTTGTTGTACCACTTAAAATATAATCTTTAATTTCCTACCTTAACTATTCTTTACAAATTAGCATGGGGACACGTCCCAAGAGGAAATGAAAGCAGAAATCTTCTTACGCGCTTTCACCTGCTCCCATGAACCTTGCCAAATGATTGGATTTCACTCCTACACAACGTAAAGGGAGGGTTTTTACGGGAGACATTCTAATTAGCATTTACCATGACACAGCATAAATTCAACAGTTCCAGCAGTTGAAAGTCATGGCAATCATCAACATGGGGAATGTGCATATGGAAACATTTTACGCTTGAGCCAGCTATCAGGTGGATTTGACCTTACTATGTGTTTAAATTGACCCCTCCAGTAGAGTAATTCTGCGGGAGCACGTAAAAATACAGTTCGATTTATTCTAGATTTAATTTAGCTCGTTTCCTATACTAGCAACAAGAACAAGTAATAAAGTTAGAAAGAGGGATAATTTCGCCCATGAACGGAAGAGATTTGTGTTTCAGGAGGCTGTAATTTTAGTGGACTGCTGCGTACTATAAAGGGTTTGTTTTTCCACTCTATATAATAAAGTGGATAGAGCCGCTCTGTATGTATATTCAGCCATATGCGTTCCAAGCAGATGATTTTACATAAGGATACCCTAATCTCGAAAATTAAGGAGGAATATATATATACAGGAAAAATAATTGTTCAGGTTCAGATTCCGGAAATGAATGGTTCATCTGCTAGTGAAGGAATTAATGTTGAAGTCTAGCTAGGCTTCGTAGGGGATAAACTAGGAATTTCTTTAGGAAACTGTTGCCTTCTCTTTATATCTGCTTGCGATGGAGCGGATAAAAAAGGCATGCAGATAAACAAAACGTATATATAGACCAAATGTTTTAATTTTTATCTTATTTTGTTATTTGCAGTATCCAAATGCGGGTCCTGAGTTGGCTTGATTTAACAAAAACTAAAAGTGCTTCTCTCCTATTTCTCTTACAGCACTCTCATTTTGGATTCACAAGATTTGAAGGGATGACTTGGATAAGAGTAGTGTAGCATTGACTGGGCAGAGCTGATGTCGAAAGGATCTGCGAATTTGAAAATTTGGAATGATCGTAATTATAGAGTATTATTGTTGAGGGATTCGAAAATTCGAGATGCATACATACATTCTACCTGGGAAAATTCTTTCAGAATTTGCTACGCCTATCCAGAGCGACTGAAGCATGCAAAAATTAATGAGTATACAGGTTTATTAATTTTCACTTTCATTTCCTATGCGTCAACTGGAGAGAGGAATTGATTATCTGGTATTCTGCTCCCGCTCAATAAATTTTTAAGTCTACTAAGAAGCAAGATGTAAGAGAAAGGAGCTCAGGACTTTCACTCCCAGGTCTTTTCCAATCAGGGTCGCATTCCAGCATCTGCTTTTGCTGCTTTGGAAAAACAAGAACTATCTCTAACTTTCCCGAAGCATGCTGCGTATGGATACATATTTCTCCTCACACAGACGGGGATTGCTACAGCTAGGAGGCGTAAGAAATTACAGGAGGGAAGGAGAAGAGACGGGAAGGGCGTGAGTTGAAGGAGGTGAAAGTTAGTGGGGAACAGGATAAAGAATGTTTTCAAGAACCGCACATGTACGCCCATATTGATCCCTGTTGTTCAGAGTAGGCTCTGCTGGTTTGTAGATGAGGAGAATAACTTGGCTGATCTTTTTAGCAGTTCCAGGAATCTTCTCCACAGCTGCATCCTCCTCGACACGGTGAACAAGAAAGGGGTTTGACATTTCCATCTTTTCAAAAACTTTCTCCGCCACAAATAAGAAAAGCTTTCACAAGGGTTTCGTTAATTCTCATAAGAATGTGACGGCCTAGCCCCCGTAGGAGATATTGTGAAGGATCTGGGTCTGGGATGAAGTAGCTCGACAACCTTTTTTTGGAATCCCTAAGATTTACAATGCTGATGTGAAGGAGTGAACTTGATAAGCGGAAAAAAGCTCCCTGTTTCAATTATGGCTACATTGGTTGCACTGTTGCACGGCCTGCAATTATTATCACGCTTTTCTCTTTATATTTGATCACTGTCTACTGCGGCTAGGAGAGAGGCGAAAGTCGACGACGGGAAGGACTTTCTCCGAGGGGTTATTATCGGTCTTGACACGTCACCGTGACCGCTAGATCCAAAGCACCATACAGGCAAGAAAGACACCGAACACATGGAATTTGAAATGGAAATTGAATTCATTACTAAGGAGCTGCCACTACGTGGCATCCATATACAATAAGAAATATATAACTTCCTCATTGTCATTCCCACACACCACTCACATACATAAGAGAGGCGATGAAGCCTTTCTTTATTCCAACCAACCCTTCTCTCCCACTTCCATCCCCCGATATGAAATCTAATCCAAGTAAAGCACACAGAAAGGCTTGATGGAGCGAGCAATTTTATTCTCTCTCTCTCTCTGGCTCTTCGTAATATGCTAAAGGTAGAAGGGGAAATTGATCATTTTTTGCAAAATACCTGAAAGGAATAAAAGACGGAAGACTTTTATTACCATCCTCTTTCCTTGGATTCCTCTCATGAAAATTGATAGGATTAAGAGCAGAGCTAGTGCGGGAAGAAATTTGAAACCAATGAGCAAATAGAAAGTGTAATCCATTAAGTGCTAGGATGTCCCCATCCTCTCTGTTCCCAGCTGAACAATCAAATATTGTCCATGAAATAAAAAAGACATGCAAAAGGCTTATGCTACATTGAGACCTACTTTCTCCTATTCTCACCTCAGGAGAAAGCATTGCGTAGAGTTCCTCCTATTTCTAATTAATATGTCTCATTTTTCATCTACTAGACTCTCGGAGCGTGAAAATCCAATTTGCTAAATGAGCCTATCGATTGCATAGCGAAAATTTTTCTCTATTACCTGTCACCCTTTGCTACAAATCCCTAGCTAAGACATGGGACTTAACGCTTTCCTTTTTCTCCAATGTCTTACGTCTGGATGGAACACATTTTTCTTACTTAAAATCAACTCCTGCTATGCTAGTTACCTCCACATTCTTTTCTCAACAGTTGGTTCTTGAAGTCTCGTATACTTTCACCTTGATTCTTACGCAACACAATAAGCTTGTTCATCTATAGACTCGGATCAAAGAAGCATCCGTTATACCAATCGACAGGCTAAACCATACTTAGAGAAGCTGACCTTTGTCATGCTATAGCTAATATTTACTCTGTGACAGAGCTTATATGTATGTATCTTTCTCTTTATCAACCTTATTACATATGAAGTTTCAGCACCTTTACTGATAATGTCACTCCTTCTTACTAATTTGATTATAATTTCCTCACTTTCTCTTCGCACCAAAATTGATTGGGGGGAACGTAAATGACGCTGGTCAATTCACTTTAGTAATCACGTTGAAGTATTGCCTTTCTGTACTAGCGGTGGCAACGGATGGAATGGATGCAGGACTCTTGCAGTAAGTAATTATGTTTGAAGGATAAGTAGAGCGAGGCAAAGGTTAATCAATGCTTCAATTATAAATTTTTCAAATTATAATTTTTTTCAATTTAAATTGTTGTTGCACACAAAATTCACTTCGTTTCTCTTCTTACCTATTAACGCATATCGGGAAAATTATTTAATTTTTTTTTATCAAACTGTATATTGGAGAGAAAATCGTTCGAAGTTTCGATAAAACCATGCTGTTCAGAAGTGGTGGTTGTAAAATTGAGATGGGCTCTGTGGAAACTCTTCATGGTAGTAACTATTACGAGAAGTTATAGGAGAAGCGCCTGTCTATACTAAAACTTTCACTGAACTTTTCCTAACTTTTTCAACAAAGTTAATCGAGTAATTTCGATTGAAAATTACGCGAAGGAAGACGCGCTTAGTTACCACCGAGTGGTTTCGTAGAATACTGTCCGTTATTGTTATTGAAATTATGCTTGAACTCTCAAGTACGCAAGGAAGGGGCGAGGAAGTGAACCAAATATTATAGGAAAGGAGGGTAGATGTCTATTGGCTACAGATGATGCGAATAAATACCCATAGGGGCCCTTTTCTGTTACAAAATCGGGCCTAGTTGAAAGATTATGTATGAGCTGAAAAAATTGTAACACTCTTGAAAGGAAATAGAACATGGAGATTTGAGAAGGGGATGACAGTAGATTTCCACATGTGGTCAAGTACGTCAAGAGCCCGAATCGCACTCTATGGTGCCATGAAATCTTCATCGGTGGTGCTTTCTCTTGTGTGCAAGGTTCCGGAGAGAAAGTTTTGCGATAAAAAACTCATGCAACCCCTACGGAACTTGGTTATGTTTCCTCCATGCTCGCCAAATGGGATGAATATGTGTAGAATATGAAGAACACGTCTGAAAAACATACTGTGGGATTTCTGGAACATATTTCAAAAGTCTCCGCTGCCATGTGGACCGGGGTGAGATTTCCTATAAAAGATGGATGTCATTGGAACGAGAGTTATGGGTGAAAGTAAAAAGTGAATGCATATATACGGGCTTAAAAGAGAAAAAAGAGATCGTATTGAATTGTGATTGTGAATTTGTGATGATAAGAGCTGGATGAGAAGGAAAGGTTTGGGGCAAGTCTAGTGGAAAATCAGATGGTTGTAAAAAGGAGACAAATTAACTAAAGCTTTGGACATGTGGCATGAAAAAAAAACACAACTCACGCCATATTTTAGTTCTGTTCTCTTTTTCCATGCTTCTAAGAGACCATAGCGAGAATGAGGACGAGCGATGATATTTAGAAGAGCGCTATGTATAGGGTTTAAGAAAGATAGTTGCAAAATGGTGATGACAGAATGTAGGACATCCTTAGTGGAGAAAGTCGTTCCTTTGGAGAAACGCTGCGTGCATATAATCTCCAACAAGCCCAGATATCCGACACTTGAGAATTATTTATGGATATGGCTCTTTTCTCTTGTGAATTACAATGATGGAATGAGTCGGCGGGTGGATGAATCAAAGGAAGAAGAAAATTTCCCTGGCCATTTCCTATCCTCCCCTCTGGGCTCTGGACTATCAAAAGTTCGAGAGACGAGAAAGCCCAAAATCTCTACCCGCAAATTGCCCGATGAGTTTCACCCCACCCTTTCCTGTCATGCCAGCTTACTCTAGGCTAGCAATCCCACAGCTTTTATTTCCTCTCAAGTTTATAAGTCCGTATATAACCTCATCCCCTTCAAGTTACAGTCTACCATTTAACTGACATGAAACTATCCGGGCATCTCCGCCACAAATCCTTTTCATAGTCCATACTTTCATCATCCATGCGAATAAAGCAATAAAATTTATTCCCCGTCATCCAGTCATCCCCTGCTATCGGTCCAGTCAATCCGGTAAAGACTCTATATCATCCTGACCCATAGTATTCCGTCGACGAGGGCTTCTAACTTGCTTTCTCCGAAACACCTCTCTTGTTGATAAAATTCAAAACAAACAATCCACCAATCGTATCCCTCAAATCTATGCGCTCTTTGTCGGAAGGAACATTCTTTAAATTATTTTCTTTCCTGTATGGATTTCTGAAGCAAGCATATATATATATATATATATATATATATTACGATTACAACAACTTCGTGTTCACAAATTGTGCTTTCTCCATTTTCACCAAAGGAGTAACATAGCGGCTTAGCCTGCCTATCCGCAAACCAAAGCCCCTCCCTTAGAATCTCATCTCATACTTGACTAGAAAATCCAAAGAAAACTCATTTTAGAGGCCAGGCGTAAACATGATGGGGTATCATCAATCTAAGATATGGTTGAAATGAGCCATAGGATTTCCAAGAGCTAAATCAGAATTTGATTCATCCTGAATTTGATCCTGGCCTTGTCTACTCCATAATACCATACAAGTTCTCCTTTTCTTGGCTTTCTCCGAGCTTTCACTCCCTACTTTCTCTATCAAACTGATATTCTTCAGAGCAGTACCCAGATTCCTAGTAAAATTCAACACTCGACCGCTCCCAACGTTCATGGCCCTGCTCGATAGAATCTAATAAGAGAATGCATGAGATTCAAGAGGACAAATATAGTTTTTGTGAAGGTATGGTAACGTCGTTATGATGCCATCCAAAAATATACGTTCCAAACATTCCCTTTGCAAATGTCTTATTTATTTGCGGGAGAGTAAGCAGGTGAATGAGGGTATGAAAAGAAAGACAGGATGCATTTGTTGTTACGGAATTGAATACCTTGGAAGCGAGAAAATATTCTATTCTCCGGAAATTCCAAAACAGTTCCTAAAGAGGGTACAAATAAGGTGAAAGCTCGTGCGGAATCATAAGTGACTTGTGTAGACTACGCTTACGTTGATAAAAAATTGCGTTGCCTAGAAAAAATACAGTCATTCCCGGAAATTCAGAGTCGCATCCCAGCTTACTTTCTCCATTTTCAGATTTAACCTGTATCAATCTTGTGGAACGGGAGGGATCGTTAGGAGGAATGATTGTTAGTTAAGTTAACTAGAATGATTTGTCTTCTTGGGAAGCATCATGCCCTGTGATTGATCATTTCGAGCTGTCGGCCATACGACGGAAAAAATCAAGAGGAATCCAATGTGGCCCTTTTACCTCTCTTCGCGAGGGAGGGTGTAGTTGTATAGTACAGGGAAAGATTCAGTGATGCATACAAGCACGTACTCGACATCTAACCTTCGGCCATTTTCTTTCAGCTTCAATGTCTTACGCTCCGGTTCGAGAGTCTGCGTCTACATATAAAACGGTGGAGCGACCTACAAGATGAGCCGCCTCTCAGGAAATAACCTATGCCTTTTTTCCGTCTTGTTAAGATTTTTCAAGGATGGCCCATTTTCATGCCTTTCTAACCGAGCCGTCTTCGAAAGCTCTTCAAATGACCGCAAAGATATGGCTTTCTTCACAAACTTGCTTTCACCAACCGCAGCTTCCCGCAGTTACTTTTCCGGTGAGATATTAGCAGTGGCCGTTTGGTTTTTATGCTTACATCCTTAGAATAAATGCTAGCCGCCCTGTCCAGTGACCAGTCCGGGAGCAGATGCTAGATTATGAGAATATCACTACAAAAACTATAATCTTGTCTAGACTGAAAGCGAAACTGGTTTAGATAGTCATAGACAGAGCAGCATCATCATCCTCACTTGGTCTAGATGTATGACAGGGTAGCTGTATTGGGATTTGGACAGGGTTTCATGGGCATGGAATCTGTGTAAGTAAAATTACAACGATTATGATATATGCTTAACACGAGGGGTCCCACCGTTCATATGCAAAGCTGTAACTGAACTTTGGAAAGAAAACCTTCTCAAAATTCCTCAAGTGAATATCCGGCTTAGCTATCTCCTCCTGATAGCTTTTAAGGAGTTTGGCCTGGATAAGGTTAAGCTTGAGGAGATTGGTGATACAACACAACTGCTTTTTTGTACCATAGAAAGATCATTTATCAAATTAAATGAAGGGGGAGGAGAAAGCCAGAAGCTTTCTCTTTTTTAGAATCTGTATTGAAGCGTAAATTAAATACACGGGTCACATTAAAGGAGTTAAAATTTCCAAACTTTTACCATACTTTCTTCCGCAGCACGTATTATGAGTCACGCAAAGTCTCTTAGGATGCTTATGTAAATTGCACCAACATCCGGCTAGAAATGGGAGCTCAGAGCTAGCGCAAAAGGTGCTCAAAGAAAGTAGTTCCCTTGCTTTCTCTTCCCACGCTTCGTTTTGACATATACCGAGTTCTGCTCACGTTGCTGTCCAGATTGTGGTAAATATTCTTGGATGTATTGTGCATCTCTTGTTCACAAAGGAGAAAGCCGATGGCAAAAAGTGAAAAACATTGAGAAGGCTACGAGCCAGAAAGTTATGATAGTAGGAACTCTTCCACGCTGTCGTACATTATTTTAAACGTTGGAATTTAATTTATTAAATCTGAAGACAAAGACTAGGATTCAGTGTGTAACAGAGTAGCTCATGCAACGGCCTGTGGAAAAGTTGAGCCCTAAGTCAAATTCCCGTTTCCAAGAGTAAATGATTGAAGACTTGCCCGTTGGGAAATTAGAGTGGGGAAAATCTGGACTGATTCCTTTAAATCGGTAGAGTTAATTACTAACTGGTAAATACTTTAGTCATCGAATCTTTGCTTGCTAATGCTGGCGCAGTGTAGAGCTTGATGGCTAGGAAGTTGGGGTATGGGCTGTGGATTGTGGTATTTTCTTCACTTTATCGCAACCTGGTTTCCTCTCGCCTGATACCAGCAAGGAGGCAAATTGAATGGATTGAAATATGTGCGACGGAGTGTGAAGGAAGACAGGAGTCCAATGAATGGTACGAAATAAATCAATCCTCGTCTGTATTCTGTACAGGCTTTCTTGGAGTGGTGCTGACAGGAAAAACAGAAGTGGATATTTAGAGTATTTGTGAGAGAGGAGAAAGCGTGGTAGCATTCCTTGCTGGTGCAGCAGAGTTTCCGTGATAAATGGGTATTGTGTCATTCTTTTTTTACAATACTTCCTCAATCAGTTGCATTACACATCCCAAAGTGATTTGCAGAGTAAGCAACACCCGGCTGGACCGTTGATGCATGATGTAATGGTTAATTCCGTAGGCATGATCCATACAAGTCTAATGACTTCATGACAATTTTCTGTTTATCCATGCCAGAGTCTTCTCTTTTACTTCCGTGTTCTCATTCCATGTACTTTTCTTCGCATTCTAGCTTTAGTTTGACGCGGAACGGAGTATACATGGATGCTTCTAGTAATTTCTCAATTTTAGGAAATGTTCTACCTGATGAATTCTCTTTCGGTCTAGAAAACTCCATTTTGTGTGAGAGAAAGCAACCCATCATCATTATGGTAGCTAGTAGGTTTCATTCATGATTCCCTTCTGTCATACTGTAGCAGAAAAAATTGAGAACAAAGCTGTCTGGGAATATGTGAGAAATTACATAAGTAAGTTTATCACTGTTACAGCAGTGCTCCAGCAGCACTCATGTGCCTTGTATTTGATTATTTCGTCAATTATTGAAACAGGTACGCACGTCAAGCGTTTGGACAGAGTGAATCCACTTAAGAGCATATAGAATTGAATTTTGCGTATACAGGCTTACCATTTCACAATTGGTGACGAACCATAAAATGCCATTGCTGAAATGACAAGGAACGCTTGCATGCTCTCACTTTTATGCATTACCATCACATCGGTTGCTTTCAATTTTCTAAAATGAGTACACGACCCACTATACGACATGGAAATGCCAAAAATGAACTCGTTGAGTTTCACATTTGAATTGTATATATCGGTTTGATTTACCCTGGATTGCGTATTTGGAATCATAGGTCTCTGGATTTAATGCGATACATAACACGTGATAAAAATATACTAAGCAGCATGTATATAATACATGTAATGAAACCAAAAAGAATTTGATATGCTTTCCCTTGTTTTTACTTGACTAGTGCGTGCGCAATCCCTTCCTATTTGCTAGGATGGGAACATATTCAAATGGCTTTTAGCATAACCACTTCCTTCTATTTTTACCTGCTTCTTCTAGGAAAATGTCCATTCAGTCCAAGTAATAAATTCATTACACCGGCCATTGAATACGTTGGGTTAGAAAATTGCCTTGAAGTTGTCAAACATTCTCTACCATTACAAACAAATATTCCAAAGCTGAACAACTGATTACAGACGAGTGAACCCAGGAGGATGAATTACAAGCTTTCTCTGATCAAAGTCAGTGGATCTATGCGTTACCATTGATACATGCCTACTCTAAAAATGATATGGAGGATGCAGATTCTTTGATAACATATTCTATGCATGGTGTGGAAAGAGAGATAGAAAAGAAACCGCTGCCTTGTCCCCTCCTCTCGAGATCCTCTTTGACAATTTGAAAACAGTTTTCTCCCATATTAAAAAATTCTATATGCTCAGTTGCAATACGCTCTGAATTGTGGTATTACATTTCTGCCACAAAACTGCAGTCTTCATGAGTACATGAATAAAACGACTTTTCAAGGAGCACGCACAACAGGATGCAACTAAACGTGAAGCGGTTTGCATACCAATTTCTACATCTCAGCTCAGCAAAGATTATTACTAATTTACACAAGATTTCAGTTCGTTCCCTTGATTTTGATAGGCAGCTGAGTAATACGCGGCAGTTTCCCTACTTTATTTCGTCAAAGTTTCTGTTATTTATGTATCTTGTAATGTGGAGAGAATGTCTAGACTGTTGTTAGTGGCTCTAATAATGGCCTCTTGAAGCTATAACGTTACGAACCAATCCCAACTTTCACTGATTTCAAATATTTTACTCACTGATTTAGTACCTTCTTGCAAGTAGAAACGTTTGAAGTTTACTAGACTCTAGCAACTAGAGACTTAAGCGAACTTTTAGTAATTCTGCTGGTATTGATAACTTGGTCAAGTTGTATATCATTCTCTTTCCCAAAGAATATAAAACTCTCGAGCATATAATTAATACTGGTATCTTAAAAATAAGCCTTTGGATAACATCGCGTACCACCACCGTAACCGCGATACAATCATATCCGCATGATGCTATTTATTAAGGCTTTTTAGATCTTGGAAGAGTAGTTATTATATTTCCCCTGATATCCAATTAAAGCTCTTGAAAATTGATCGAATTTGACTTTGAGCAGTTGGAGTTTTTTCATTGGCTCCTTTCAGTTTTAAGGAGGAATTCGCGCTTCTTTCGTGACAAATACAGAATTTTAATGAAATTGGGGTTGCATGGGTTTAACAACGTGATACTGTGATACATGCAGAGGAATAGTGAAAGATCAAATCTGCGGCCCTAGGACTAACCAAATAATTAGCATGTAATTTTATATATAAAACAGAAACTTTGTTGGTGTCACCGAATAGTTTTGTTTTTTGCAAAAGTATCACGGAGGTTTTCTTCTTGAAAACATCGTTCTTTTTGCAAATATTATCGAGACGTTTTGCCTTTCTGAACTATTTCTTCAAATATTCGCATCTTTTGCAAAGTTATGCAATGTTTCCATATTCTCGTCTCGATCGAATATTAGCATCCCTTTGCAAATACTCGCATCTGTTTCACAGGATAAATTTAGTTTTCAAATGTTTCTCTAATTTTTGACGAAATCTTCCAATACATATCGAAATATGATCAAAGTTTGCTACGCATTATAGATATAGATGAAGGGATTGCTACAGATTTGTCAGCAGATCTATTAGTTTGAAGGAAGAGCCATGGTTTGACGATAGAGCTATTGATTGAGGTGAAAGCTACTGTTTGAGGTGAAAGCTATTGTTTGACGGGAGAGCTATCGTTTGACGTGAGAGACGTACATAGAACGGGGAAGCTATGCATTCGACGGGAGAGCTTCACATTGGACAGGAGAGCTGTTCGTTACAACGGATAGCCATACGTTGGAATCGAGAGCTGTACGTTGGACGGGAGAGCTGTAGGTTTCATGGAAGAGCTATAGGTTTCATGGAAGAGCTATAGGTTTCATGGAAGAGCTATAGATTTTACGGGAAAGCTATAGGCTTTACGGAAGAGCTATAGGTTTTACGGCAGCATTATAGGTTTTCCGGTAGAAGTTTGGTTTCCATGGGAGAACCATGCGTAGCACAAGGACGCTGGGGTTCGTCGGAAGAGCTATTTGTTTGACGTCAAAGCTATAGATTCGACGGTTTCCACAATGTGGAATCCACACTCCAACTCCCGAGCGAAGCCGGATCGCCAAGCTAGTCTTCCATAATATCTTTCATCAAAATCTGAGAACAGGGGTTTCTCTTCTTCAAAAAGGATTTAAGCTTATAAACATGATTGTAGAAAATAAATTTTACTCAACATCACGTAAAAAAATATGTGACAAGGGGTTCAAATTCGGTTCGGTGAGAATATTGAAGAGGTGGAGGATGTGATGTGAGGAAACCAGGACACAAATATAAGGAAAGCAAAGAAAGTCCCTTAATCACCCAAAGACTTCCCACAATCGAGTGTAATTAAGCTTACGTAAATAATGATATTCTATATCACGCTCGGATGGCAATTCATGTTTTTATACATTAGCTTTCCCGTTCCCGTATCCACATGTAATAATCAAGCATCACATGAATATGCAGTACGTGCTAACTTGCCTTTGACAGAATTTTCGTTGATTAAGACTAAACTGAACGTGTGATGTAAATGGAGGAAAATTTGGGAATTAATGTCTACAAAATAGTGGAAGAAGTGCATCTTACTAAATCTTTAACGAGTTGACGTTCGCTGTCACTTTGATGTTGAACCATGTAATGAGTGGAAAGGGACTGCTGGAGGGAACGAGAAAAGACACGAAAAATGATTGGAGGGAAAGCGTGAAAGGTGAGAAAATGAAATTTTTGAAGATTCTTCTAAAGTTTCAAAGCAGCTTCTAACGCTTTCTTCCATTAACACGGAACTAGTCACACTTAAGGCCCATTTATGCTCTAACTGAGGATAATTTATAGCTTGGGATTCAGACCGACTTAGAAGAAAGTGGTTTGGAGGGAAGGGAAAGATACATGCGGTTTAAGTGAATGGCTCTACCACAGAATTTCATTCACTTCAAAAACTAAAACAGAGACAGAAAGGAGAAAGCAGGAAGAAGAATGGAGTAAACTTAAGTAGAGCTTCTCTGCGACAGAAGAAGCAGTTGACAGCCACCAGGACTACGTGGAGAAAGTTGATGGAGAATTATAATTGAAAGGATAGGAATGTTGTAAAGGCGATAGCAAATATTTACCATTCTTGGAAAAGGATTGCTCGAGGAGGGTCAGTGTAAGGTAGGAGGAAGCGGAGGTGGTGGATGTCGTTGTAGGTAAGTAAATGGATTGCATGGAAAAAAGGAAGAAGATGTTATGTCCCTGGCGATTCTATTAGTGAAATTCATTTTCTTATCATTCAGACTGGTACTCTCGGGAGGGCGGATGATTGAAGAATGGTGAAGGAGTTTACCTCAAGCCTTACCAATTTTTTCCTATGTGTTCCAAATCCAAACCTTCTACGTTGAGTAGGAAATCGTATTCCAAGAAGGCCGGTCTTGATTCATCTACGAGAACGAGACACAACAGGAACAGGTCGCACTCCCTGCTTCCTCAGTTCTACCGTAAGTCTCCACTTTCTCCAAACTTTCACCATGCATTCCCACTACCTACACCCCCACAAGCTTCCTTGTCGTATTAAAAGCAAACTTGTGTTTTTTGTTTCTACTCTCATACTCGCACTCCTTCCAACTGCTCTATGCGCTCTCTTTGATCACATACTCCATGGTGCTTGGATCCCACGCAACATGAACTTGAAAGCACTTTTGTAGCTATACAATAAGTTCAATTGTTTTATTCCAGTCCGGATGGATCTGCATAAAACGCGAGGATACTCAACAACAACAACTGCTTATCACTTCTTTCTTCCGGGTTGAATTCAGTGCACTTACAAGCACAAACTCCAGATTTTGTATACACTACTCACTCACTGATAAATCTTAAAAGCTTAGGTGCGTGCATATTGTCACACAGGTTATTACAGCTATGAAAACTGGATGTTCCAAAGAATCGGAAACTGGAAATATTCCAGCATTCTTAAACTTCAAAACCTTTTTCTATTCAACGGATTACAATTTTTCGGGCTACATTGTATCAAGTAATATTTTAAACGGGAGTTAATTCAATCACCACACATTGTTACCTTCTCCCACATAATGTTCTGGAGAACAGCGGCGGTGGCAGTAAATGAAATCAAAGGCAACGCAAAGAGGATGATTTATAGAAGTTATTAGGCATGTTTAAGTCCGCAGGGACAAATACGCACACATACATCAGCGCTATTACCGGTCATATGAGCATACTCGAAGGATAGCCCAGAAGTCATAGACGTAATATAAGAGACATACGGAACTGCATCCTCCAAACAATGTGCTAATTAGGGAAGTGAAGGAATAATTTAACCACTTGTTATTCTCAATCAATCACCGTCTCTCAATTATCATCCTCAAGTTCGAAGACAAAGTTCTCGGCTGACTCCTGTCGTATTGTCGTAGCATGGCGCTTTAAGCATTTGATGTTGCGGAAATTAACATGTTGCAGGTTGCAGGACCCCGTGCCGAGCATCACAAAAGTGATAATCATTTTATTATTCTCCAATGAATGTGTAAATAAGAAACCGGAGCGTGTTACAATCCTACGCTTATACAATCCTCAACTCTTGTTCACGTTTGGGAGGAAGGATCAAAGAAATCCAAAGTCGCAATTCAGTCAGGTTATTCTTAGATTTTCTCTCCACAGTAAGTTTCCATGATTTTTAGGTTACCTGTAGCAGGTTCAAATTCATTTGAAGAAATATTTCCAAGAATATTTTTCTTTGGTGTTGTGTGAAGAAAGGGGTGGATAATCAACGGATATGCGGAATGAGTAGTTTTCAAATAGCTTTCCTTTCTATTTCAGCTTCAAATTACTCTAGCTGGAAAGGACAACATATGAAGCACTTCTAGAATTTTATATTCTTAGAATAACTGGGAAGTAATTACTAAAAGTAGTCTCAGTCTCTAAGTGGCGCAAATCAGGTGGAGAGCAAAGCTCATACTCATAACGTTGAGAGTAAAGCGGTTGGGGTTGGGGGAACGGGAGACAAGAGTTCATCATTCAGAGACTCAGACTGAACAAGTTTCAAGCCTATCTAGGATAAGCTTTAGCGAAAAACCTCAACAGATGATTCGGCGGAGCTATGAGTTTGTCTTCTGTTTCTAAAAGTAGAGTAAATGCTGACCGGGACAGAAGGATGAGAAGTGTTCTTCCTATGAATTATACGTAGCTTGAATAAAACAAACAAACTTGTAGCGTTGAATTATTGCCTCTTGAAGCGTTTTCTAAGCGCTTGGCAGAAAGGGGGCAGGTATTTAATTCCAAAATATTTATAATCATCTGTTTCTGAGGGTGCAAGAGAGAAAAATGTAAGAAACTCCAGTGCTGCTTCTTCTGACTGATACTCATCATTTAAGGAACGTAAAGGCTTATTTATAAAGCACTCACTCTTTCATCTTTCTTCCTCATATCCAGCTCCTCCCAATGACCTTCTATGCGGAAATGAGTAATGAGAAAGGGTGTGAGAATCTAAAGCTTTTTTTGAAACATACTTTTCTACGGAAGCTGCCCAAGAACATTTGACAAGGATGAGCGTGTCAGTCAACCTCAAGTTTGGAGGGAGGTAAGAGAGAAATTGTTGAGAGTTGAGTCCTTGGAATTTCTCATGTCAAATGCGGGAGAAAAAATATTTAATAATCCTAGTGAGAAGGAGGAGTGGGTTGTGTTGTGTTGCGTCAAGGGAAGAAGGGAAAATATAGGTAGTCCGCGCGTCACCTTTGATAACATGATTGGATGGATGAGGAAAAGGGATTGTTTGGAAGAGATGTATTGGAATGAAAACAATATTCTGGAGCCTTTGAGAATACAATTGCAAAAGACGATATGTCATGAAGAATGCATCCCTTGTTCGCAAAATATAATGTAAACAATGAGATGAACTAGGTTGCTCAAAGACACTTGTGGAATAGCTCCTGGGAATTGAATAGACTTAGGATGAGATGCAAGTCTAACGTCTTCCTTTACTTACTTCCTCTGAAAATAGTAAACTTTCTGCAGTCTTGAGAGAGACCATCAGGAATGGCACCACTTTCACCGAGTTTATAAGCTATATATATCTGGGAAAATCATTATCAATCCTACGATTGCAACTGTAGCTTAGCTTGCAGTAAATTGATAAGAAAATAATGACCAACATTCTCTCACATTTTCGATTTGACACTGCCATCCCAGAATATTCTATACTTTCCGGGAGAACAATTCCAAGAAAGGGTTTTAATAAATCAGAGTCAAAGAAAAACTGTTTAGCGATTCGGATGGATTATTGTTCAAAGCTTTTGTAACTTCCTGCTTTGAACGGCATAAAACACAGGTGTGTTCAACTAATAAAAAAAATTTGAAATAAGACGAATCGGAAGGTTTATATATCGTATATCCAGCCAGAGAGCCGTCAGGGTCAGATATAATTTTAACTAACTACCATTTAGATCTTCTTACAAGTTGTCGGAATATTCTTCGAGCGAAATTAAATTTTCTGGCAGTATGTATATATTACTTGAATCTGGACTTTTTATTATACTGCTTATTATACTCTTTTGGCCTTACAAGCTAATTCATATCCACAAGTAAACGTTTTGCTGAAGGCTCAGCGTATTTTTCTATTTTTCTCGTATATTGTTTTCGCTACCCCTTTCCATACCGACAAAGAAAAACTATGCTGCAAACATGTAAAGGAAAATCATGAAAGAAGTCGCTACTTGAAAAATCTCACATTTCCCCTTGTGTTTTACAAGACTTCAAGGCATGGTAAAGAGTATTTTCTGGTATCTTACGCCTGTAAAAAAACTGAGGGTTGGAACACTTATTATCTTAGAACGCTGTAGGTATGCCGAAGATACAGTGTTTTTGCGGAGCGAGTTTAAACGAGTTTGTAGGCGCAATCATTGTGGGCATATTTCACATAATTCCCTTAAGTAGCGAAATTTAGCAAAAATGGACTTACCTTTTAGTAAAGACGAGTAAGTGGTTGTGGTGGTAGGGAGGGCAACGTAGGGTTGCAACCGATATTACATGACGGTATCTAAGTTTGCTTTCACCTGATCTAGTTTGGTTGAAAACTAGCTGCAGTCCGGTTTGTCTCTTGTGCGGGAATATTTAGAATCGGGCAAACCTCTTTTCTCTTCAGAGACTATTGTCCACAGTAATGGAGAGGGTGATGGGGAAAGGTCGATTAAAAGATTTTGTTCTCAAGTTTGGATAATGTTACGACACCATCCAGAAGAATAGAGAAAACACGTTGACAATATTTCCTCAGCCCCTGTCAAAATGAATTGAGGGAAAAGGTTCGTCCTGGAGCACAAAGTGAAAGGAATGAGTTTTGGAGGAGGTGATTCAGAGTGGAGGGAGGACACAATAAAGGTTTTCAAATTATAATCCCGGCTCAGGAGTTTAATAAGTTGTCGATTAAGGAGAAAGCAATTATATTGAGAGAATCAACTTCTTGTGGGTTTTTGAGAGTCGGGAGAGAAGTAGTGGTGGCGCGGATTGCCCTACACGTAGAAGGCTTTTCACTTTTTAACGGAAAACTTTCTCTGGTCGTCAGAGTTGGAAAGAGTTGCACACTTTTATTCAGGAGAGAATGACTACTGGAAGATACGGGAGACTGAGGCAAGAAGTGTTTCCGGCTGAGTTCCGTAGGCGAAAGTGTGGGAAACCTCAGTAAGTTGTTGGGAATATATGGGAGAAAAGGAATGGAGAAAATTGCGTAGGTTGGCTGCCTGGGCTGTAGTCAGTGCTGTAGCAAAGAGTAGTAGGGCTGAAGCCGGAGGGTTGGCGGAGTTTTGCACATACGATTTCTCGAATCCCGCACCGCCTTCATCAGGTACTTTCTTTTCAACAGCCCCAGAGTTTGAGTTGACTCTACCCGTTCTGGCAGCACTCCTTGTTGTTTCCTTAATTTCCTCAAGAGATGATCAACTTCTGGCCATCTTCTTCCATAGAACTCAAACTCAGTCTCTGATCCCTTTGTTTGTCCCAGTCTTAAATCTAGAAAAGTTTCATTAAGTCTTCTTCTAGTAAAGAATAGTTTACAGCCTCGTTTTCACCTACATTTAAAGTGAGTCGGAGTTTAATACGCTTAAACGTTTTCATCCTGACTTTCCCCAACTTTTGTTTTACTCGGACGGTTTCTTTCCTAAAATTTTCATCATCTCTTCCCAATTACTTTCTCCATCCTTTGAGCAAATAGATAGGAAGAAGAAACGTTATGCATTTCTCCAAAGGTTGGTCTTCCCGTCGCGTCGTTCCTTTCACCTCACTTTCTCTTTCTCCTATGACAATACTGTGGCGTTCCTTCTTTCACCGCAGCTCATCCGGTTGGCAGACGAATTAGTGGTATTGGATAAAGAATGGAATCCAATCCATTTGGTCGGCCACCCTTGTCTACGATTACATTCTCACCAAACACATAGTTTTGACCTTTTACAGCTTCGATTTGAGTCATATCGGATAGGCAAGAAAAATGGATTCAGTCGTTTGAAAAAAAGTTTTGAATGTAATACCCTTTCGTGAGATGTTTAGATGGCTTTTTAGGGTTCAAATCAACTGTGTTTAGTATTCAAAAAGAGAATACAAGAAAGGTGAGAAAGCTCAAATTCATACTTTTCATTTTGTGGAGCGGCTTACTTGGTGAACATAATATGTTTCCTTACTTCTTGAACTGACCAGTGGAAGATAAAGTACTGCCGAATTTGATACCCTCGGACGGACACCAGTTTCAGGTTAAAAGGTTAATCTAGCTAAATTAAAGTTGTCATTTCCCCTATATATGAGAACACTGTTGTCATGTAGTTGAGTCTTATTCCTGCAAAGAATTAAAATCATCCGTTGCTTCGGGTTGAGAGAGAGTATACTAGTCCTTTTAGTTTTTGCCCTGTATATTGTTCCATGTAAATTTTAATGCATGCAGGTTACGTCGTTCCCATCGCTTGCATTTGCATAGTGTCATGATTTTTCGTTTGCTGTTATAGGATAACTAGAGAGCCTTTCCGCTACTTCTTCAGATAATACACCTTTGTGGGAAAATATAATCATTTAATAAATAGAGTGAAATCGTGATAACATCAAAACGATGCATCAGCGCCAAAAGTCACCTGCAGCAGTAAAGTTTGCGTAATATTTTGACTGCGCAAACCTTGATTTTTCGAAAAACGTAAGGATTTGCATTCGCTTTTGTTCTCAAATCAAAGTTGGAGCGCTGCCGGACTGTTTTCTAGATTAGTTTTGTATATAAAGGAGAAGTGGGGTTGAGGTTTATAACGAGTTTTGCATCACAATTCCCAAAGCTTCATTAGGTCTCTCATGCATCAACTTTATTACGTTATTACCAAGATAGTTACTGGATGGTGTCAGAGTGAAAATTAGAATGGGCGAAGTGTGGAGAAAGTAAATGAAAGCTGTCGTACAAGTCGCCCAAGATTTTTGCCAAAGCACAGGGAAACCAAGAGAGAGAGATAGGGGGGGGATGAAGAAATTAGACTCTACAACCTTCGTGTTCCTTCTTCGCTTTAACTTTCTTAATCTTGACTTTCTCTACTTTTTCCAACGGGATCAACATTATCGAGAGGAATTGGTGAACTAGTTTTAGCTTCTATAATTATGCATGTTTGATGTAGTGATGATTACCTCTGATACACAATGAATTGCTAATATTTTATGGGATTTGCGACTTTTCGAACATATTTATTACGAGATCTGGGGTGAAGAAGTTCTACATCGAGAAGGAAATTACGTGGGATTATGTTTTAGAATATATTAGTACTTTTGCTTCGAAAGTTATTTTCCTATTCTGGAGTATACATAACTTTATTATAATCTTTCATCATACCTCTCATTACTTTGCAGTCTTTGAATTCGATGTATTTGATTTGAGACTACACAAAGAATATGATAGAATTGCCGCACATCTAATATCAAAAAATCCTGAATGACAGACTTAAAACACTTTCACCTTCATCCCACGCCACGTGCGCTTACTTTTACTTCTTTTTTCTTTCTCCTGCCGTTTTATCTTTGAGCTATATATAGGTGTCACATAAAGTCCAAAAATACGCACATGCAGTTCAATGCCAATTTTCTAATCGAAAATCTGTCATCCCACTTTAACCAATTGAGAACCTCTAAGTAAAAGCCTGCTGAATTAAGCAGTCTTAGCTTACACATTCGTAAGTGCTAATCCAAAGATTATACACATGTTGTTGAAAAACTGAAACTGGGCGCCTTTGATTGATGTATATTTGTGCATAGAACGCGCGGAGAAAGTTTTTGAAGCGCTAGAGGGGACAGAAGGACATTTTTAGGCGAAAATCCGTGCAGATTGCACTACTAAAAATCAATTAGTCTGGTCTGAATGAATTAACGTGTTAGCGCCACCATTTGATTATTCCAAATTGAGCTGCTAAAATGGTTTTCACAAAATACGCCCCCTGCTGCTGCACCGTCCCTTGATTTATTTTTGATTCGCGGTACCATAAAAGCGGAAGATTTTTGGGTCGCGTTTCTTTTTGTAAAGAAAACGGTGTCCAAGTAATTAGTTCGAAGATAAAGTTACTATAGCCTCAAAGCTACCTATTGCTAGCTACTGGTAGTTTCGAAAATACCTCATGCAAAAGCTGAGTTTGGAGGAGTCTATGGCACGCTTTGCGAAACGTTACATGTTTACTCTCTTTGTTGGCATATACTCTAAGCTTCTACTTTCTAGGAACATACTTTGACATTGGAGGGGCGATTTGGCAGAGAAGGCCAACAAGAAGAAAGCAACATTAAATGTTTATAATGTATTGTGTATCCTGAATGTTATTGTTTTTTGAATCGAGTAGACGTATAAAAATGCATGTATTATATAACCGCGCACGTCAAATCCAACTGCAATACGTATCTTCATTAGCTTCCGGTCCAGTGAATCTCCCGGTTTCCTTCTTGAAACACTTTTAATGTTTCAGGGTAAATTTCTAAATCTAGATGAATCAATTTTCTAACCATATAGCGAAGGGTTGGGTCGATACAGTTGGGTAAAGAACTAAAATTCGTAGCTTATGTGAAAAGTTTATTAATTCCTGCCTAGTATCATAGGTTCTAAGACTCTGAAAGTCAAAGCGAGATAATATGCTACATAGGACTTGGAAGCTGCTGGGTTGCTGAGAGTGGATTATCACATTTAGATCTTCAAAGGTGATGGGTAATTTAGAATTCATACGTTTTTGATGCATAAGGAAAGTAAAGCTACTACACTTAAAAATCTGTCCTATGAACATGTTCCCAGCCCTGGTTTTTATTCTTTTCAACACTATTTACGTGCTTTGATTCACCTTAGAGGAAATTGGTTCGGAGACTTGAGTGAACAGTAGAGAATCTTGTTTTTTTTTAGGGTAAGCTGCTATATTTCGTTGTAAATTGTGTAGCGGCTGGCTGGATGGAGAAGTAGTAAAGATTCTATTCAATCTTGCTCAAGTTGTGGGTTGAGGTCCTTAGTCTGTCTGGGATGGGATGGAGATTGAGGAGGAAGAGGTTGTTGAATAGGAAAGCCGGGGATTCGAGAGCTGAAAACTAGGAGGTGGCTTTATGGGTTGGTGTTGGTATGTTCGGCAAAGGGAAATATGAAAGCTTGTGGTTGGCAAGAAAAGTAGATGACTTAGTTTCTAAAACACAAATAAATCAGTCAACTCAATAGCCATGAAAGGTGTTTTATACTCAAATCCCCCATCTAATACACTATGTTCCGGGTGAAAGTTGCCCCATTTCTCCGATACACTCTCATCCCATCCTATCCCCCTACAATTTCAATAACTCTTCCCACTCTCCACCCTCGCTTTCTCCTGCTCTACTTTCTTTTCGCGCCCCTTTAATTTATTTTATACAAAAATCCCGCTGTTTCATAGTGTCGTATACCCCACTCACTAACTATACTCGGAAAGCAAGTTCCCAGTTCAAAAAATAATCTCTCTCGTTCGTAGAATTACACACTTTTTTTCAACGGAATAGCCGACGTGTTGAGAGCCTAGGGTAAAAGCATGCATAATCCATTCTAAATTATAAGAATCTCTTGCTTAAGTCCTGAACTTTCTCGTGCACTCTCCTCCTTCCGCTTTCTCCAATTGACTTTCTCCGGGTAGATTAGATTGGTTGGATGGTTGAAGGAGTTAAAGAGTTGGAAAAAGTCGCGGATTAAAAGTGAGACATTTTCTCCGCTTTCTTCCTTCTCGTGACGCTGGGATGAAAGTGGATGTGTATTTTTTCGTTGCCTTAACTCAATTGCTTGGGAATGAATATATTAAAAGTGCCTTCCTGATTTTTATCCACGGTATTACATAGTCACTACGTAGAACTAAGGGGGCGGGTCATGTATTTTTGGTGACACTTGATTAAAATTATTGCGGAGCTGTAAAGATTAGAGTTTAACAAGAGCGAGAACTTCTCATTCACTTTCTCTTTGGTGGACGAACCGAGAACCGGTGAACGTCGGAGTGCACATAACTTGTTACTGAATCACTGGAATAACCGTTGGCGTTGGCGCCCCTGTTTTTCTCTGTGGAGACAGCTGTTGGAGTAAGTAGCGAAAAGGGTGGAGTTAAAAGAATTTATTCTAACAGAATTAGCTTGCTTGTTTGTTCGAGAGGATGGGATATACTCATTGAGAAGGGAAGCAACAGCCAACAAT
The DNA here is from genome assembly GCA_906901655.1 of Sminthurides aquaticus. Taxonomy (NCBI): domain Eukaryota; kingdom Metazoa; phylum Arthropoda; class Collembola; order Symphypleona; family Sminthurididae; genus Sminthurides; species Sminthurides aquaticus. The sequence goes on from CAJQTT010000001.1 coordinate 6,629,384, forward strand.
CCCGAAAATAGGAAAGAGAGGGATTTTAATGATGTCGAGTAATGAAGAAAACTCTCAAGAGACAAGCTTAAAAGCAGAAACCACATTCTTAATTGTGGTCGCCCCTTCCGTTGACTGCATGAAATAAATGTAGAGACGAAATCTCATGCTTTCTACGCCTTCATCGCATTTAATCGTACCCCTTTCTAACCTTAGCACCTTACGCCGCTGGCCCTTTAAGCCATGCCTCCTGCTATTACCAACAGACACAAAATTACAACTTCCAGTACTCCCTAATGGTTTGTGAAATGCTTGGTGATAATAGGACTATTTTAGTCAGGTTCCTCTCTTGTAAACCGCATCATGCAGAAACGTAAAGAGAATTTCTTTAAAACTAGCTTACTCTTTGTAGAAGTCACTCCGTGTAGAGCTGTTTATGAAGTTGTTGAGGGCGTATTTTAAAAAGAGGGGCCAGGAAACTCGTCTAAGTGGAGTCAAGAGACAGGAAAGCAGTTGGAAGCAGGGGGGCATTACTCTTGGAGGTATTGGTTGGTTGAGAGAAGATTGCAAAACTGGAGACTGGAGAGCTAGATAAGGTGGCCTACTGATAATCTCGCGGGTGAGCTTATGGGATAAGTAAGGCTGACCGTGAAATCCAGAGTTTACTTACTTTGAACTCACCAACGGGGTATTATTCGGGTGGTTTGCGACCCGACTTTTAAAACCAAAGCTATTTGGCTCGTGTAGCCCATCCCAGATTTACCAGGAGGGTTACAGCTTACTATCTCTTTGGACATTTATCTCGCTCGTATCCAAGGAGGTTAAAGGCGTAAAAGTGTCCCAAGATCTGTATAGTTACAACAACTTTACATAAATCACGTTTAATGCTTGTAGTAACCTACACTGAAATCTTTTAGTAATTGAGCCAATGAACGCCATTTTATATTATACTCTTCTTTCGTCTTCCACTACATCCTTCCGTAACTCGTAATCAATACTGTCCGACGTACAAAAACATGTATGGTTTGTCGAGAGGAACAAGATGAGATATCGAACAAAAAATTTGCACGGTTTTTGGCTGCCTCCGGAACAAGATACTAGCCCCTACGTAATTCTACCACACCTCGTGTAGGATGCGGTAGATTTCATCTAAAAGAGCGTGGAAGCCATAGCAAGGGAAACAGCTTTCTCCAGCAGGGCCCATGATGCTCGTTCATATGTAGCTCGCTACACGCAGTCACGACGGAAAAGATGTGACACATAAACAAGGGTGAAAGTTATCATGACAACAAGACGGAACTATCCATCCTCAGTTCTTGCTAACTGATTAACCCAGGAAAAGCTCTGTTATACATACATTCATTCCTTGGTATGTTTGAATAAGCATTCACTTGAGAAAAATTGCCTTCATAAAATACTAACTTGTCAAAAATATTGCCTCACATCCATGCTTCATAAAATTCATCTTCACTTATATACTTGTAGACCTTGCACATGTTACTTTCTCCCCTCACATTAGGTCTTCTCTACCCAACAGGCTAGGGATACTTGGGATGACAAGAGGAAGAGGTGTGTCGGTGTGTGTTGGATGGGATTCGTTGGGGGACATCGTGATTGTGAGGGAAGAAGAAACGAAAATAGTGTCCTGGAAGCAGCTTGTACAAAGCCCGTACCGGGGGTTTCCACTAATTTTCTAGACAGCTAGTAATTTGAATTAATTTTAATCCAATAATTCAATTAATTTAGAGGAAATCTGTTTCTCGGAGCCCAGGCCAATGCGTTGAGGTCACGCCGAATCCGGAGATGTTTTCCAGCACTTGCTTGGATAAGCACATGGTCATGGATGCTTTCTCTTTCTTACCACTCCCTTCTTCCCAAGGCTTTGAAACTTTGAAACTAGCTCCCGGTGCCGGTGCACCAAGCTTAAGGCTACAGCTGCTGGATCTGCACCAAGAAATCCCTTTTCAGACGCAACAGTAAATGAATATGAGGGAAGTTAATCAATTTTGAATCCGTTCTCAGAATGTATAGCTGGTTTAATTATATGACAGAGGAAGTAAGTGCATCATAGTCGTAGGTTTCAATAAACAAGTCATTTACAAATAGTTTCTAGCTCAACTGAGGTCCCGACATTTCCCAGTTTCGCTAACCTAACTCAGCCTCATTCTAACTTTTGCCTTTCCTTTCCAAACCATGACTAGAAAGGGTCGGGAAAACTTTATAAATGGCACTCTTTAAGAGCCGACTAAGTGACTCTTTCCCATGAACCTCTTCAACCTTCATGGATACATACATGTAGCTTCTTGTCTGCTCTCTCTCTCTCTCTCCCTCAGCCGTTTGACTTTCTCCAATGTAAATATTTACATTACCGACTGAATCCTAAATGGGAGTGAGTGCGAGTACGTTGGGAAAAAGCGGTGCAACGGGCCATAGGTTAGGAATAGGAAGGTAGAGTGTTAGGGTTACACTACTTCGTAGAAAAGAAAATAGAGAGCAAATCCTCCATATGCGGTTCTCCCCATTCCCTTTATCTCTCGGATGCTAAAAAATGTAACCCGGATGAAAGTATTAGCGGTAATGAATTCGAGCTTATTTCAAGCAGCTTCCACTTCTTTTTAAACATGAACTCAAAGCAGGCTCCGACTCGCAAAAGGGGTTAGTCTTACAGTTGTTATGAGTTCTCGTGAAAAGCAAACTTGATTCCCTTGAGTCTGCACGGAAAGATTTAAGCTAAATTCCTCAAATATACCTCCTAATCCACCTGCATTCATTCTATTTATTTTACCCCATCTAATTGGATTACCTTCCTGTTCAACCATTTTATAACGAATCTCCAGAAGTTTTTCGGTTTGCAATTATATTGCGTGCGTACTTTTCTGCCTAATTCTCCGTCAAGTAACTCAAAACGATTTCTGTTAAATTCTGTTTGCATAATATAATTTCACGATTCACTGATTCAATTGATGCAGACGTTTTTTATAATCCAGTAGATGAGCTAGATCACCAGGACATAATGCTTTCTATTTTCCAGTAGCCAATCGCCCTTTCGCACTTTCTGCAGGTTATTCCAACTTTAAATCGTACCAACCAAGGGAATGTCGTCATCATTCAGTTTATATTTATGTGAGGATAAAGGCGAGGTAAAACATTGGATACTAGGAGAGAGTATTTCGCACTCAACGTGTAAATATGTGCGCACTATGTATTCTTCGAAAAAGCTCAACGGATGGAGAAAGCTTTTTTCTTCTTGGAAGATTTTCTCTTTGATTCTTATTTACTCGCTTTAAACTGATATTTGAATGTAGCCCAGCATAACAGGAGGGAGAAAGCAACATAATTACGAAGTACAAGCTCAAAAGGGAAAGCTGAAGGTGACAAGTTCAAGTGGTCAATAGATTTAGGGACTTTAAACTCCGTAATAAACAACATATATACAGTGCAAGATCAATTTCTATTATAATTGGTCAGTTGAAGAGGCTACTGGAAAGGATGTATCGTAGAAGACAGATAGACTTTGTTGACGGCTTTAGAATTTCATATACATTCTTTCTATATTGTCCCTTGTGTAAGGACTTTCTCCGGATTCGAACAATGGTAAAATCAAGAAACTTGGAGAGCGCAAAAACCGTGATGCGTTGGTAGGGGTGGGGGTGGGAGAAAGGTGCGGAGATGCGGCGTACCGGTCGCCAATAGGAATGAAGATTGTGATGTGCAATGTACGGGTTATAAAAGGGAGATGCAAGTGTTGATTTGAGACTCGTGAGAAATTTTTTAAATTGATATCCTTTCAGATGGATTTTTCATAAGGCTAAATTGAATTATTCTCTTTTAAGACGTCAATTCTTTTTGTATCATAAGCATGTGGAAGGATAAATTGATTTAGAGGGGGGACAAATGGGATTCATACAGTCCTGGAATCGCTATCGCGCACAACAGCTTTCTTACTACAATCTATTGGAATTTTAGAGACAACTATGTGAAGTATTTACAACAAGCAATAAGCCACTTGCATTTCAAACTATACCAAGAAAGCTCTTTTTGCATTCTTTCTTCCAGCGTAAAGCTGCGGGATGGAGAAAATATTCCGTCCTGGATTTTCTCCAGAGTATGTGTGAGGACTCAGAAGGGATTTACGGTGGGAATCACGGCCGGCCTGCTAGCTTGCATCTTCTCATTCCCCAGAGCACATGTTTTGCAACTCCTCAGCTGAATCTGTCTATGTGTGTACGCATTCATTATTTTGCAATATGTTTTTTCTCCAAGGTACCTACTGTATCTGTATGATCCTCAGATTGTCTATTCTAGACCGTAGTACAGTACGTAAGTTTCTGCTGCAACTGATCCCCGCTCTAATACATTTCTGAGCACAGAAGCGGCTACATGCATAAACCTTTTGGATATGTAGCAGGAAGTACTCAAGCTCGAAAATTTAATCCGGAAGAAGAATCAGCGTCTGCGTTGCGCTATAATAAGAAAGAAACTATGTCGTGCTTGGCTTTTAGCACCCAATTCCTCTTAACCTGCATTTGATTGGTTGCAATATGGTGCGATACTTATCTTCGACCTGCATTATTGGAAATAAGACGCGCGGCTTAAAATATAAGACAAATGTTGTGTGAGCGCGTGAAAAAAATTTGAACACGTTCCACCATGTAGGATCCTGTAAACATACGGATTTGTCATATCCATATGACGTTTTACGGCTGACAAAGGTTGCATTCAAGTCTAAAACGATTACACAACTCTTGATTAATTCAGTAATGTGAGTAATACAGTTTCATTTATCAGGATTGAATGCTTTGAAGTCAAGTTCGTAGAGTAGTAGTTCAAATCATACTACTTTACACCAGCTCTCCTCCGTGTCTGTTTCCGCTCTTGAATCCATCCTCTTCCGGCGACAGTCAAGTTGGCCACCCATCGCAAAATGCTTATGCAAAGTGGCCGCCAGGAAATATGTAGAAGTGATTGATAATATGGGATCTTAAAATGTCTGCGTTATGCACGAGTCAAAAATCCTGAATGACCCCGATTGAATGGCGGGACGGAGGCTGAGACGGTGAAACATTTTGCAGTCTCTTTCCTTAAATTACCGCGTATGGATTTTTCTTGCAAACTGCTTCCTTCCTCCTTTTCTCCAACTTCTATTTTCTCGGCTAAGTAAATAATCTTTTAAAAGTGCTTTTGACGTCTCAGACTGGGCTACTCGAACACACTTAACTCATTCATGTTTGCGACGTTTGCCTATGCTTATTTCGGAATCTTCTGCTCTCGACTACGATTAGTGGCGGCGGCTTCGGTAGTTTCGATAGGTTCTAGCCAGGCTTTATTGTATTTATCGCATCGGGTTAGGGAAAAATATGTGCTTTAGGATTTCTATAATTAGACCATCCTTTATCTACAGCCGACCGGTTGGTTGAGGGCCGCTAACGGTAACGGTTATTGCCATGTAAGCATAAAGTTTGCCAAAACATAACTGAAAGTCAAGGACATATGCCCCGGTATTTGTTTAGTTTTGTAGCTTGTAACTGGCTGGGAGGGTGGTTGCTGAAAATTGTGTGGTGTATTCCTTAGGGATTCTTCATAGCTGAGCTGACTACGTGAAAAAAATAATACAGACTTTTGGGAGATGTTGAAATACAGAGTGACTCTGGGATTAATTTACGAAGTGTCAGAGATTGTAAAGATAGCATGGAAATCTGGGCTGAAAGTTGATATCTAGGATACATGTGTATATTGTATCATTACCGGATGAGAAAGTATATATACATGTGCATAGCTTTCCACTCCGCCCACACTTCTTATCAGTTCACGTAGATGATGATTCAGGTTGACGACTTAAAGAAAATATTATGCAAACAAGTTTCTTCCTAGCGCTTCCTTCACTCGGATTAGATGCGAGCGGGGGGATGGGTGGAAAGGGTAGTGAATTTCCCAACTCGTAGCGTGATATTTATTTTACAGATCAAAGAATGCAAATTAGCCAGTGTAGCGACAAATAGGAAACTTTCTCCAGGGGTAACACGATCCGGTTAATCCGATATGGGTAAGCTGTTAGGGTGAGTCGGAGAAAGTTGCAGGTAATTGGATAAACTCTATGACTCTGACTCTAGTGAGTGCAAATAATAATGAAATAAATGCCTACGTTGTAGATAAATTTTTAGAGCAGTTGAAAAATATGTATTTAAAAACTAATCAGCTTGAAAACCAGGTAATACTCATGTCACTCTCATTCTGTACATTCATCAAAACGTTTTCATCCAGAACCCGCAAAAGGCGTATACCCGGATAACGATTCCTTGTAAAAGTTTACTAGAATTTCCATTAAAAAATTAACGCTATAAAGATTCCTCGAGGGTGGAATCTGTACTGGAGCAAGTCTTTTAGTAGGAACTGAGATCTGGTGGTTTGGACGCGTCTCCTCAACCATTTACTCTTTAGTGTTTACCTTTGCCGGGGGATTCTTTTGTCTTTCTCAACTCTATGCCAGGAAGTTTTCCTTTCCTGTAAAGAAAAAAAAATGCAAGACGTGAAGCCGTCAGCTGTTTGAAGGAAATTCTGGGATATAAGGGTCGTAATGCAACCTACGACTTAGGATAGGACTAGAACGACTAGCTTAGCTTACCCGAGGAATGTTTTGGGGAGGAGAGCAGGATGGATATGTGGTTGGACGCCTCCCTCTGGAATGATGACGTTGTGAAAAAGATGATCGATCTCCGTGTCACCTTTGACAGTACGGTGAAGATGTTGAGGTAATATCCGCTTTCTTCCATCCTCCCTTGCTACATCGCCGGATATTTCCAAAATTTCGGCAACGAGATATTCTACCGCAGCGGCAGCATACACGGCCGCTCCGGCGCTGACCCTCATCTTCTTACTGTGTCGCTCTTTCATCAAGCGGTGAATTCGACCTACCGGGAGAATTGTGCCGGCTCGCTCTGATTTACGCTTGGGCTTTTTCCGGAATGCCACCCGCTTCCCCCCTCTACCTCCACTAATCATATCCTCGGAGGATTGAGTCTTGCCCCTGGTTTCCTCTTGCTGTTGTGACTCGGAAAGCCTGGGAGATGCCCGCTTTGTCTCAGGAGCTGATACTGTTTTGCCTGGCTGCTTCGCCGGAGATTTCTTGCCCTTTCCACGCTCTGAGCGTATGTTACTGTCCTGGGGAACAGGTGATTCTTGAATATCGACGTGTGCATCCGGACCACCTGCGTCCAGTTGATCCTCGCCCAAGCCGTCCCCTTCGTCCTGGCTAATAAATTCCCCATTTTCCGTATCATCATTGGTTACATCTGTTTTCCTTATTGCATCCTCGGGACTTTCTGGAACATCCCTAGGGAAGTCATCACCTGATTTATCAATACTCGTCAATCTTCCAGACTCTTTCGGAAGCTCAGCATTCTGGCTCTCGGATGCTCTTGTTACCCTACGAGTTTCTCTCTTCTCTTCCGAACTCCCTCTTACAGGCTCTTTTGGAAGCTCAGCGCCCTCTAGGCTCTCCGATCCTGAGTCGCCTCTTCTTTTCCTTGTCGTTTCTTTTGGGTCCTGAGAGGTTTTCGGGGTTTTTGAGGTTTCACTTCTACTTTCTGATACGCGGCTGCTATTCCGGGTCTGTCGTTTGTCCTCTGACCCTTCAGGCAAACTAGGAAGGTCCCCTAAATCCTGACTCTCTGAACCTCTGCTCCTCCGGGTCTGTCTTTTTCCCTGTGACCCTATTGTGCTTTCTGAGGAGCTCCTTGTTCTCAACGATCCTCGGATTCCTTGAGACTGTGTACTTTCTTGTGACCAGTTTGTGTCCTGTGACCCCCTGCCTGCTTCCGAGACTGCAGTTTCTTGTGTACCTCTGCCATCCTGATATTTTTTGGATTTCTCTGAACCTCTAGTCTCTCTGGCACTTCCAGTTTCTGGAGTAGTGCTTCTTCGCAACCCCCCTCCTCTTCCTTCTTGACCGGTCCTGGGATCTTGGAAATCTTCGTGGGCCTCTCTTATATCTTCGAGGACCTCTCTTTCATCTTCGAGGACCTCTCTTACATCTTCGGGGGCCTCTCTTACATCTCCGGGGGCCTCTCTTACATCTACAAAAAAGATAAATGGGAATTGTACACGTGTACACGTTTAGCCCCCAATGCCAAGCTAGAAACAACATAGCAATGCATTCAATATTCCAAACCTGCTTCAGGGTGGAAATTTCGCAGATCGGGACCGTAAGTTTCTTGCCTAGATGATCTGTTTCTTCTCCTGGATGACCTTGTACCTGTTCCAAGTGTGAAGGTAGTTCCTTCTGTATCCCCTTCTGCCGTCTTCAACGTCATCGAAAGACTAAAGGAGGACAGAGACATGGGTACACCGGTAACGGCGGTGGGATCGAAAAGTTCCATAGAGGATTCTGGGGTGGATGTCATGGAGTAGTCGGTTATGTTAGACCCCTCTGTTGGGCAAAATTTTGTCCGTTTTCAAAATACACGCGATATAATGCTTTCACAAAACAAATATGCTGAAATTCTGAGACAGAAGGTAAAACGCTCTTACGTGAGCTTTCCAGAGCCATCTCCTCTCCTTCGGGCTTATCGGAAGTTGATGGAGGGTTTGCTTTACTCCGGGTTGTTTGTCCAGCTCCCCCAACGTCAGCGGCGCTCTTCCTTTTGAGTGGTTTCGCTTTTAAAATAAACGAAGCCACATAGGGTGTGTCTCTGGGTTTGCGATTTCTAAGTGGCCGGCCTTGGGGCTGCTTCATATCTTCCGTAATTTTCTCCCTTTCTCCATTTCTGTCTTTTTCTCCAGCGTTTCTCTCACCTTCTCCTTCATTTTCCTTTAAAGGTTTCTCCCGCTCCTCTCTTGTTTCATCTTCGGGGCGGTTAGCATCATCTTCTGGTTCTGGACTTGCCTGTTTGCAGAAATGGATGCATCATGAACGATGGTGAGGATTTCCTCACCTGATACGATAAAACCAATTTAAACCCTCGTCTTACCTTATCAGTTCCTTGGTCTTGCTCTGGTGATGGAGACCCGTGAGGATTAAACATTTCTGACACTTTCTGGAATATATTCATTTTGGCAAAGCTTGGTAATTATGAGGCGAACAGGGAACAACTACACGTTGGATGTCGATCCCAGCTAAAATAATAATGATGCGAGTAGGTTGGAGGGGAAGAATACAGAAAGTTCTTCTACGCAACAGGATAAGAGAGAAATTTTGACAAAAGAATCAGCTTCTTCGCAGGTATCACATGTGCGCACAATTTCTTCACATAGGCTCAAATGCTCAATGCATACGCAAAGGCGTATGCAGTTGGGTGAACAGAAGGGAGGCGAGAAGTTTGTGGGATTGAGATTACGCATTAGGTTGCCCCGAGCACCCGCCGCCAATCTGCGTACGTATTTCTGGCGAAACATATGTGTGTGGTGAGATGAGAGAAAATCATCTACATGCATTTCCAAGACACTTGCATTCTGGTAGTAGCTGAATTTTCTTTGATTCGTGTAAACTTCATTTCAGGAATGCTATGATGAGAGTCTTGAGACTTTGTTACAAAGTAAATTATTTTTCGGTAAGAAATCCAACTTTTCCCCCTCCTGGTTTCCAAACATTGCACTTAGATTAATCAAGGAAAGTCCCGTCAATCTCTTAGGAACTTTGGAGAAAGCAAGAGGGGAAGAAAGAGAGCTTGTTTGGAGAATTTTTTTTATAAGTAGCCATCATTTCCAGCTATTGGGATGAGGCTTATGAGCCTTTTGGAAAGAGAAAAGTTCCAAATCTGATGAAGAGAAGATGTGACGGAAGGCACAGCTATCTGAACTACAGTAGGCAATGGCTTCACAAATACCTCTAGTACTAGCTAGGTACTTGTGCAGCCATTGCCTACTACTTCACACGCAACGACGCAACTGGCTTTTTTCATCCCGTTCAAGCAAAGTTGCAACCGAAATCTACATCTCATTGATTGATTGCATCCTGTTCGTTCCCAATCTCAGTTTCTTCTAGGAACAAACATAGGAAAATATTACGCTGCAAATTTGTTCAGACCAAGTTAAAACGAGCAACCAATTCCAAAAAAGGTTGGGCACTGATCGTAGTATGGTATTTGACTTTGTGTCATGGTTCGGCTTCCCGGTAAGGATAAATCCTCCATCTTGTAGCAAAGTGTATTTATACAATAAGCTGTATGACTCTAGCGAATCCTCTTCAAGGCTAAAAGCTTGTCTGGAGGAGGGATATGCAATACCTAGTTCCTGTACTTTACAACAGATTTGAAAAGTTTTCTTAAAAACTTACCTCTTCTTCAACTGTTGTACAGTTGCCAGCTTTCACCTCACTTTACCATTGTTCAAGCTTCCTCGCATTTGAAATTTGAATGTTTTGGAATTTCTCCTTTAGGAACGCATACTATTATTTGGTTTTGAAAGATGAAAAAGAGATTTTGTGTGTGTGTGTGCGTGATCAAGGGAAAAATAGTATATCATGATGCTAGCAGATTCTGTGAGAATATTTATAAAAATGTAAATATTGTTGCCCGCTAAAAAGCTCTTCCAGAATGCTGCACACTACTTTCTTTGAACGTTTGCGAGCCTTAAGAAAGGGCTGAGAGGGAGGGCTAAAAGTTGCTCAAGTTCTTACTTTCGTCATACGCTACTTTCACTTTCTTTGCCAGCATCCACCTGCACTCCACTGTAAGTAATACTCTAGAGTGGTCCTAAACGATAGATCGCTCAAAGCAATTACTGGTATAAGTGGAAGAGAAAGCGTTTTCCAAGGAAGCGAGGGAAACTTATGTGGATGGAGTAGAGAAAGCAGGAGAAAGTAACTATAGTACATCCTCCTTTAGATGATCCTTACTGCTTCCAGTGTAATTTTTTTTTCATAACGCGTCTTCCCTCGACTTATCTCTCCCTTAAAGTACATGGGAGTTTAATTTGCTCAGTGCTGGAGCTGCAGCTATGGTAAAACCAGTGATTATATTGCAAAATGAGGAAAAATGAAAGTGTGTATACCGGAAGGATTAATTAAGCAGAGCGTACTCACGTAAGAAAATCCGGCTTTTTCCTTGCAATCTTATGTCTCACGTGTGATTAAACTCCACTATGGACGTAAATGGATACGCTAGAGCAGCTGTCAAATCATTGAGGCTGATAATCCTTGTTATGGATGGTTTGCTGATGAAAGGGCGGTGAAAGGAATGATGGTAGCTCCAGGACCTACTAGAATGATGCATGAGAGATGTGGAATCTATATTTGGACAGCTAATCCTTCCTAATTGGTAAGCGTACCTAAGTAATAAGTAACGTTATATGTATGGACGTACTAGACTCGTGATGACGGTGAATACTTCCCAGCTGCCTCGGATCCTTCATAGAAAGCTCAAAAACTATTTATCCTTTACTGGATTACTAAGATAACACGGTGGTGGGAGTAAAAGGATTGGAAATATGTTCAAAGGATTCAGTGGATCATACTCGCATTTTTAAGAGTCACATATGGAATTGCAGTTTCAGCCTTATATATTGCATATTGTAAAGTTAACGAATGGGCTACTCTGATTTTCAGCTTCTATTTAGGCGTCTAGTTAGCCTAGACTAGGCTAACTAGTAGACGGAAGGGAAGGCTGGATTGAAGCCAAAGCTTATTTTGGCTTGGTATTGTGTGCGTGGCCTTTAGCTTTATTTGTTTTTGTGTCAGGAATAATTATGCTTGGACAAAGGCTAATCCTTTTGTAAAAATAATAGACTCATCATGATGACGAAGAGCAGTTACAGAGGCCAGTTTGTTTTCAGAAGGACAGGACGAGGCTGTTGGGAATGTAAATTACCATGTTAAATGCAATTATTCATGAATGCTGTTCGAAATCATTGGAGGTCTTGTTCTTTAGTTCATGCTTATTCTGGTGGTGGAAGGAATGAGTTTCTACTCGGACTTTCACCACGCATCCTCCCTCGCGCTTGACTTACCAAACGTTGATGTAGCTACGCGGGTGAAAGTAGAGCGGCTCAGGGTAATAATAAAACTCAATGTGCAGTCATGGTTTTTTGCGTTGACTTTAACGTAGAGCTTCTGTTGTTGTTTGTGGTTAAATCCGAGTTGTTTGTGTTCAAGTCACGTAAGCTGTGAAGAGTAGGATGAGGTAGTTAGTAGAGAGAGGTTATTGCTTTTGACTTTCCGTAGGTGAAAGTTTTAGAGAATCATTGCCGCGTAGTTAGTCTGTGTTGTGGCTGTGTGTGGGATCTCTTTTATTCTTGTACTTGTATAGCTTATAGCTATAGCTAATATCCCTACAAGTTGTATGGGGTGGGGAGGGGGTTGTGTAAGGCTTCAGATTGGTTGGTTCCATCGGTTTCAGCATCTGTTCAAAATAAAGAAAGATGAAGAAAAACAAGGAAAGATGAAGAATTGCAAGTTATATCTTTCCTTCAGATTTGTTTATCTTTTGGGAAAAGACTGTAGATTCTATTAAATGGGAATTGTTTATTTCTTGATGTACTGGACGAGCAGTCCTTAGCTTTTTGGTTTCCGATTCCTTTTACCTTTTAATGATGCGAAACAGAAGCCTATGGCCGTAATGAGGGAAAGCTTCAATTTATCTGTTAGGAGGAGGGGATGGGGGAAGGAGATGTGAAAAGTATAAAGGAAAACACTTTAGAGTGGTGCAATGGATATCTTGATTTTGAGAAGCATTTCTTTTAAATGAGTTCCAGATAACTTGTAAGGGAAAGAGCCAGTAACTGGAGATGGGCTCGGGGTAGGTAAGATCCCGCTTGAGATTGTTTAGCATAAGCGTTTCCATTTGGAGGAGCATAGAACTGAAAAGCTCCAATCCCTTTTTCCATCTTCACGTTGATCCGATTCCGGTAAATGAACCTAGAGAAATTGTATCTGAAAATGCCAGCCTCGGATAGTTTAAATTACGGGCGGACAGGGTAGGGGTTAGTGGAAGCATCTATTTCTCTCATAATAATAACTTTGTATCTTGACATTTGTCAGCAGGACGGCTAGTATTTGATGCACTTTGTATACTCTGTGTATAAGGGGCAGTAAGAATAAGATGGTGTAGGGGATGTATATTTTGAATAGAATACTTGTATAAGTTGAGTTGTGTCCCTTAGTCCCTTGCATGTTTTACTAGGATGGTATGGAGTGGAGAATCCTTCCAGAGGATTCGGAAGGTGCTCGATTTCAGTCTTTTATGCCGCATTCGATTTCCAGTAGTCGACGCCAACATAAAAAGCCAAACTTTTGCATTTGCTGCTTAGCCTAGCAGCAGCCAGCAGGCCCCTTGACAGCTAGAAGGATTCAAGCTGGAGATGGGAATGTGTGGACAGGGAAGTAATTACTAATTTCACACTCGAGTATTCATTCCGAATTAGGCTTGATGCAGAACTGGGCTGGTGGCTGGATGCTTTCCAGAAAGCTGATTGGTCTTACAAGTGGGACTCAATATTGAAGCGTGCTCAAGTGGAAATGTCTGTCAATGATAGGGATGATGATGATAGGGATTCAGCTTGCTCATCTTTCTTCAGTCAGTTTACTCCTCCAATTTTTGAGTACCCACTTCCTGGATTCCTGGAAAACGTGCACGAGTTCCTGGAAATGAAATCCTTGATGGCATTCGACCTAAAATATTATAATGATCTTAAAGTGCGAAAGACAAGAGATAGATGAATGCCAGAAATGACTAAGAGCTTATTTGTATTTTCTGTATATTCCGGAGGTAATTCTAGCTTCGAGCTTTCTGCGCGGTCTACATAAGTCGGCCGTGGAGAGGATAATAGCGATTAAAATAATGGTTAGCTGTTTTATACGTATATATTACATTGGTCTCTGGGAAATATTTCGAATTTTCCTTTGATTTCTCCGTTCCTTGTCGTTTAGAAAATGTCTCTGCGTGGATGTAAGATGGCTTATTTCCTTGTCATTCAAGGCAATCTTTGTCAGACGATTTCTATTCTAGAATATTTGATACCAAAGAGGATGTGGTGGGATGTTATAGGAAATTGGATAGAGATGTTGGTTGCATTCGCGTGTAAAAATCCGTCAAGGTGTCAAAAGAGTTGCGGTGACAAATGAGTATGCTGGTTCTGAGTGACTGCTTCGGTGGAATTCGTGTGCAGCATGGTTAGGCTTAGTTTAGGATTTTCCAGAAGCCGTTCCAGCTTTCCGGTAAAGTTTCGCAATACTACTGAACACCCTGAATGCATGAACGAAAGGAACATTTCGCAAAAATATGGATGGAGATGAGAAGTTGTTACTTGAAGTAAAAGTTTTCTTCTTGTATGTATCTCAATTCGTGCAGGAGCTACACCACGAGCCAGTATTATTATATTTTGATATGCATGTAATGAAGAAAGGGGGAGGAGGGAAAACTAAAGAATAGGGGTGTGATGAAATGAGAATTATATGGACATAACAATTTATTGTTAAATTAAAGACTACCGCTCCGTGATTACGGTCTCTTCTACATGTTCTAAACAACTATTTTAATTCAATATGACTAACATGGGAAGCAACCAAATACATCGCATTGCCATACAAACTCTTGCTGGCAAAGGCCAGTAGCAAAGTCGGAGTAAGAAGTGTATACAAATGACTCCTTTATCAAAATTACGCATGTCTTCCATCAATCCTGATATCGGGCTTACTAGTTTAACAAGGTAGTCAATGAAATGGTCTTTGAAAAAGTATGCTACAAAAAGTAGAGCCCAGGTATATATCTGTGAATCTTCAAAATCCCCTGCCGCACATACTGATTATCGCCTGGCACATGGTTAATGTCATTTCTTAAATAGGAAAGGCTATTTCTAAACAAAGGTTGCACTGACTTTGCAAAACTATTTGCATTACAGAATCTTATTGCTGTTTAAGTTACCTATTATATTTCATTCTTTCCCTACCATTTCAATATTAGCCGTAGACCGTCCCGGTAAGTCACACAAGCATTTTGCATATATATAGATTAGTCCTCAAATATTACACAAATACAGGCAATTTTAGAGCAAATTCATTCCATTCTTGAGCTTTTGTCTTTAACCTATTACAGCTAAGATTACTTGTAATGTACTGCTAGTACTAGAAAGGGACATGTAGGAATTAGTCCAAAATAGTTTCCCAGGGGCTCAAACATTTTCGGTTACTAATGAACAGCATCAGCTAGACTCTTGATTCGTGAGTCTGCTTACATTATGATTATTAATATATAGATATAGAAGCGTAAGTAAATGTGGGAAAAGAAAACTTGGCCACTGAGTTAATGGATTACTTAGTACTAAACGCCGATTGTGTAGATTAAATTACGTATTAAAACACACAAGTAATGAAAAGAAGAGCATCTTACGATGCTTGATTTTTACATGATGAAATTAAATCCGAAGGTCCATTACGTACCTCGGCAAGTAGGCAAATTACATTATACTAAGGGTCTATCACATGACAAAAGCAACTACAACAGCAAACAGGGGACCGATTTGATACAAGTGTACGTTATCGATTAGAAAACTAACTGTCTGAATTTTCAGCTAATGCTTAACTATAACTCAAGGCGCACATTCATGATTCGATGCATTTAAACTAAAACTCAACGATTACGGGACATTACGGGTAAGTTAAGAAAATAAAGCTCCTATTCGTTATGCACAATGGTATTAGTTTTGATTATCTCAAAAAAACAAGGGGTTTCCCTTTCCTTCTCTCTTCTTCCTTCCAGTATACTTTTGTAGTACTAGAATATTGTTCTATACAGGCAACAGCTATAACAACGCGCATTCCTTCATTACATTCCTAGTTGATTACGATTGCCACCCACTTAACGCCTACTCGATCTTTTCTATAAACGTGTCTCTACTTTCTATCTTTGTAGAGTTATTATTATATTATTGTGGAGAAGGCAGTATTTTAGGAATGTACGTTGCATTTTTGTTGCTGATAAGATTACTAAAATTAGATATTGTACGGTAGTGCAATACACGTTATGCAAATGAAACACATGATTCAAATCGTCAAAATTTCTGCAGAAATATGTTCTTCTCCTTCCGTTTTCCAAGTCCTTGGTTTACAAGAAAGCAGGTTTCTCGATTACCAGTCCGCTCATTGAGGCTTGCTATCCATGTTGGGAATGTAATCTCGAGCCATTAAGCAAGCAAATACAGTCATTACCATCTTGCTCTTGACTTCAGTTATGTCTTCTGGCAAAGCGTAAACTCGAGCACCACACTTTCTTGCCATTGAAATAGCATATTTGGCGTTCGCCATATTGTCCTGTGTATACATAAGAAAGAGTTAGACATGTGTATATATGCGGAATCTTTATAGAAATATAGACCACGAAGGCACAAGTTTCAATTAATACACTATAAGCACGTGTTACCAAACATTTCTTACCTCTTCACTGCCACTGGTAAGTACTAGATCGTAATTGATTATACCAGGCTTGATGGCATCGATGAGATCGATTACTACTTTACCGTTTGCAATCGATGAATCCTGGAAGCTTCTGATGCTTGTTGACTTTCCTGCGGACGCCAACTTTGTGTTTGCCCAATTAATAATGTCTGCGTCTATAACAGGCGATCCTGTATTCGCCAGTTGGGTCAATACTGACAAAGTGTAAGCTCTCATCAATTGCCAAACCAGGGCTGAAAACAAAATTTTCTGTACGTCAGCAAAATAATCTGAAGCATAAGCATTACTTTTTCCAGGAATCCATGGTCTCGTCATTACCGAGAGTTAAGGTGGGATTTCCGTCAGAGATATCCTGACCCGCAATCCCAACAAGAGAGAACTTTGATTGCTTTCCTAATTCCACTGCGTAATTGCAGTTCTCAAGTTTCTCCATAAACTTTCGTAGCTTAGAGAATTTTCTGCAATCATACGAAAAAGGCTATCATACTTCATGAAATAAGATTCCGATCAGTACAAATAGTTAGCACGTTTCGTATTTACTCACTCATGAACACGTTTCCTGTCAACTGTTCCGGGCTTAATTATGTCGTACAGTTGGAAAATGACCAAGCCATCGGCCAAATCAGAGTAGAGCCAATTGACACGTGGTTGTGCTCCCATGGAGTTCATCCAGTTTCGATATGCTGTAATATAATAATTCAGAATTTAATAAACAAATGATGATTAGAACCCTCGTTGGTGTGACTGCTGTCAAAATACTTCACACTTAAGTTCTATGACGCATAAAGGGTTATAATTATTCAGTATCCTATATTTCTCCCTTACTCTTCTCTTCACGAGTTTCCTCCAAGTTTTCCAAGTATTCGTCAAGGTCTACCGGTTTGTCAAGTCCAGGATGATTGTTAAACAAGTTGGCGACGAAAGCGAGATTAAGCTTGTTCACACCCTTGACAATATCATCTGCTGTTACAAAGGACCGGCAGTCAAGCTTCTCGGCTTGTTGAAGTACAGACTCCGCTCGTGCACGCGGATCTCGTTCCTACATAACACAACTTGATCAAATTTTGCATTTTATGGCACATATATGGATTACCTTCCGTACTCGTCAGCGCCTTGTCCAAGCTGTATGGGTGCGAAATTCGAAAGAAAAAACAAAAATCTTACCATAAGTGCATCCTTGTTGACACCCGCTTCCTTAGGAGCAATTTGATACAGCAAGTAACTGTAAATTTCTGAATCGGTGATGTCGCTACCAAAGTTGTTACACCTTCGGTTAACACCAGCATTCTCCAGATGGTAGTTGACCCATCGAAGTAATATGGCCTCTGGGGGTAAACGAAGCAAATCTTCGATCCTCTCACCGTCCATTAACAAGTTGGCTAATCCTGGACAGTGTTCCAGATTAATATGGCTGAAAAGTCCAATCTAAAAAAACAAATATTTACTTAATAAGTCATGAAAGGCTTGAATGGATGACTTCTAATTTGAAATCTAGTTTTTTAACTCACCCTGATGATCTGCCACAAGAGACCCAAAACCAAATGAGGGGTTCCATCCATAAGGTCCTTTCCGTCAATATTAATAATGTTGCAGCCTATAGCCTGGGATGAATTTAAAGCTAATGTTAAGTTTTCGTGCTTGGTGTACAGCGTCAAGTTCTTTCTATTGATGGCTCGCTCATCAATAGTGTCTGGACAGGAGTGATTGATGATTTTACTGGAAAATTGTAGATGAAAAACGTTTTAATTAACTTACATTTTAAATATACAGTTCCATTACATTTATAATGCTAAATAATGCTAAATAATGCTGAGAGGTATGTTATGCAGTCATTACCATAAGAGGATTCCATCGCCAATTTTGTTATACAAGAGTTTGCCCTCTGGATCAATAGGAAGAAGGTGCTTGAGGTCGGGATCGTGACCAAGATGATCGTTGATCCAGTGAGAGAATGCCAATTGCTCTTCGAATCTTACAGAATGTGTCGTTCCTTCATTAGAGGTGCTGGAAGTTCCTGGAATAATTTGTACATTCTCCTTTTTCGATAGCACATTCTTGGTAATTCTCCCCGCAACATCCTTCATCTTTAAATCGCAGCATAGCTATAAAAACATAAAATCACTCTCGGTAAGTCCAACGTTCACCCAATATGATGCTTCCAAAAAACTGGATTAACAACGTATATTTTAAAATCATTCTTACCTTCTCAAATTCGTCCAAGCTAAGCTTATTCCTGTGAGCTGGGTCATCACTATCAAATTTTTCGATAAGCTCACGGACTTTGTAAGCTGGCAATTTGAAGCCGACTTGGTCTAAAGCTTCCTTCAACTCTGCACAGTCAATGTATCCCGACTGATCCTTGTCAATCTGGAATTACACATACACCAAAATCATAAATATAAACGAGCTTGGTGAGAAATGACGAAGATTTCATTACGGGAAATATACTATAAGTATAATCATGTGTAAAATGTTGCATTAGCATTTTCGTAAACACTTTGGCCTACTCTCAAAACTTTGATATCCTGATCAATCAACATCTTATGTCAAGGATCATTTAGTTACAATTACGATTAGACTGATGCACTTCAAGGATGAAAGTCATCCAAGTGCATCGCAAGTCATTCTATCGAGTCTTCTTTCCAGCAAAACAAAACGTACGTTTTATTTCCTCTTCCAAAAGTTCAATGAAGCAGTCAATGCATTAATGTTGATACCTCTACGCTTCAGTAATGCAGCTTCACAGTCCACCCGCTTCTTCGTCTTTGGTCTTAGTTTATGAAGCATAGCATTTAGTTGCAACCAAGTATCGGAACATTCGATGAATTAAATGGGAACAAAATGCTTAACTTATTGAATGGGTCAGACCGATTAAGATTATCTGGAAAAGTTTTGACGTAAAATAAACAAATCTAAACCTAGACTTTGTCAGCATAAATTTAAGACATGATAAGGAAGGCTTAAATTACTTTTGAATATTCTTCCTGGATACGCTCACTGATTTCCTCCATGATTTCCCTTCGCTGCTGACGAATTTTGAGGAGCTCCATGGCAGCAACCGTACACAGCTATAACGCTCTGTGACCGTGACCACTTAAATAAACACCTGAATTTTCACTCCTTGGGCTCACACCTGTACGTAGTAGTTATGCCGTTATAACTGTTCAGATGTTCAAGTTTAAGCGATAATGATAAAGTTCTAAAAATCTTTGACGTCCGACAATTACCGGTCAAATTTCAGTAATACTGCAAAAACTAAACTAATACCGCAAGACATGGGCAACAATCCCTACGTTGAGGAACACGCTTGCTTGAAGATTAAACGTATCTGATGGATGCACAGGAGTGAAGTGAGTAAGGTTGAGAAGAACAAGAGGCTATATGATCAGAGAAAGCTTTGCCTCCCAGAGATTATGCAGAAGAAACCATAACTAATAATAGAAAATAATTGAAGAATATATGCAAGAGAATAATCTGGGGAGGCAGGGATAAAAAATGATAATAAGACGAAATATATACGCACACGCGTGTCAACTTGTCGCACCACAATCTTACGGTCCGCTACTACCTCTTACTCTGTGGATCTCCTTTAGATACACAACAACTACTTCCCCACTCACCTGCCCCCTTGCGTAAGCTTAAATTGGGGAAGTACAGAGAATCATATGTTTACATACCGAAGAGCTTCTGAAGAAAGACATGAAATCTGGTGGAGTTCCTTAATACTTGAAAATTTCCCCAAAAAACAAGTTCCCCAACTACATGCCGACGGACGGGAATAACTCATCAACAAATGATTTTTCCCATGGGGGTCATCTCCGCGGTGAGCCCAAGGGGGGTAGCACGTGCTCATACTTGAAGTATTCACACCTCAAGCCCAGAAGGAAGGGAAGTAAACGGGCGGGAATATGGACAGGAGAGCTTGTTTCATGAGTATTAAATAAACGTTAAACGAAGAAACGAGTTGAGAAACTTCCAGTGAAACCTAAAGCGTTAAAATCAGGTCTCTCTCGAAACAATTTGCTCTTTGGCTGCAGTAGTGTGACTTGTTAGTTGATTGCGGTTTCCCTTTCTATAAGTAAAGTGACGTTACATCGCAGGGACATGTTATTCCTTCCAAGACGCTGGCAATGCAATTATTTGGACAAGACCTTAGCCAAATACGTTATGTACGAAAGATGTGAAGATGTAACTGGTGGTAAGGCTATAAACTTTCGCTAACATGAAGCAAGAAGTGCTGAAGCCAAGTTTCTAATTTAAAGTTGTCATCTATTCAACTTTGAAACTCGGTAAAATTACCGGTTTAGTTAGTATTTGAAGTACAAGAAGCTTAGTATCGATACAGTACAGTACGGCAGACTACAAGGGACTAGTACTAAGACAATTTTTAGAGAAAACTGTGGGATATGTTTGCATGTTTCTGAGGGTAAAGAAGCGGAAGATGGCGACATGAAGATACTGGCGGAAAGAGAAAGAAACGGTGACAAAAACAAATGAGAAACAATGCAACTCCTGTACTCAATTCCCATCCATTGGTTCGAACGACAATAATTCGCAAAAGGAAGGAGTTGATTTGATTCAGTTAAGGAATTCGTCTCGCGCCTTTGCAACACTTCTTTCGACAGGATCAAAGTGTTGAGAGGATTTGTGAAGAATTGGAGCCGAGCTGAGAACACGCCCTCGTTGGTTCAAATGTAGGGAATGATTTGCAGAGAAAAGAAGGGTGGTTATTATAGATGATACAGTTTGGGGAGGGTTGACAGACGGAGATGGAGATGAGAAAGCTGAAGGTGAGAAGAAGATGAGCGATAAAAATCAGGAATCAGCAGGATTTTCTTTGCTTGTCTCTTTGAATATCTCGTCCAAGAATCTGTTTCTATCCCTCCCTCCGCCGTCTGAGTTGAGTGTCCAGTTAAGATAATTGTAAGCAAGCTATATAAAAAGTGACAGCTTCCTCCTTGCTCCCATTACCCATTAGTCATCAATGGATTCATTGGACAGAGTGCTTGAGTGAGCATTAGTTTTTTCCCATTCTCACATTTATTTTTGCCAAAAGAAAGAGCGGTGGGGACAAAACCCACAAAAGCCTTTCATCAACTCTTTGTTCTTTACATTCATTCCAGACTTTCCCTTCTGCATCTTTAAAATCCATGGGGAAAAAAATGCATACCTCCCACAGCATTCCATTACGAGCATTCATCATACACAAAGTGTGATCCACATCTTTAGTTTTTTTTGCCAACTTGCATAACAATCTCTTTCTTAGTCCTCCTCCGCTCCCTATTATTGACTTTTCACTAGCCTCCACCACTTCCTCATCATCACTACAAACAGAGCAATTTCCACAGAATTCCAAGGAGTTTCCAAATTTTTGTTGTAATCTACTCACCTAAGTTGCGGTTCCCATCCATCAATCTGCAACTCGCAACTCCTTCAATTAGTCTCCTCTAACAATGCTAACACAGGGAATGAGAGTGAGGAGTGGGCGAAAATTGATAGCAGCTAATATACTAATGATATCATCAACCAGATTCTTCAAAAGTCAATACAGCCCATAAATCCTTTAAATCTGGTCCTCATTATCATATTCCAATAGCTTCAACAACATTTTCACTACCCGCAGACTATTCGCTTTATAAGGCAAAGCCCACCAATCCCTCCTTCCTTGCAGAGAACCTCAACTTGAACGTTGTCCTCCCAGCCGCAAAAGACCATTAAAAAAACATTGACCGATTCGCCACACACGAAAACATGTATGTATCGATAACACATAAAACTACAAGAATTCTGCCCTTTTTCGCTGTAGTCTACATGCATGCATACAGCTGCTTTCCGTTGCTGCAGATAAGACCAGACACAAGTTACAAAGGTAGGAACTTGGTTCCTATCATCTCGCTGAAAAGTCTCGAAACGTTTATATAACTCCTTTAAGACCCATGGCTTTCTTAAATTGCTTCAGATGAGCGAATTTAAATAGTTTAATTCCTACCTCCTCCGTCATTCCTTTTCCAACAATTCCTTTTTTCAAAGACTCCAAGAAAGTTTCCCACATCTTCGCCCGCTCCATTGTTGAGGAGCATGATAAAATCAAAGATTTGCTTTGTGATTCTCTACAAAAATCACATTATTCTTCCCTTGCGTAATGCGTATCGCAAGGGTGAACAAGGGAGCGGGGCCGATGGGGGACTTCGTGCTCTGGCAATCTTCAGTATCTTTAAATATTTCATAATTGAATAACGATCAAGCGGTCCAATCCATTCAACCCTTCATTATCTGATAGAAGCGTGCTTCACACTGCACGAGCTCCACATTTAAATGCCATTAGTTTCTCCCGAATCCCATAAAATCCTTGTTTACACGAAAAGTTTGGGATTTTTAAACACCCAGACTACCACAGTTTACATTTTATAGCAAACACTACCTGCATTCATGTCCAACAAGAGAGGGGCTGGAATCTGATACACCCTGGAAAGATTTCCTCGTACTTATGACCTCTCTGGATTCCAGATTTACTTGTAATTAATTCAGGTATGGAGAAGCCAAGATGTCAGGAAGGAGCCTTAGTCTTTAGGAAACATGAAGGAAGTAAACATGAAGGAAGTAAACATGAAGGAAGTGTTTCTTTAGTTAAACTTCACTAATTTCACTTTTTTCACTACTGGTAACTAACTTATTTCTTTGAAGCTTGTAGTAGAACGATTTAAATATTCATTCAGTGGATGGAGAGATTGAGGGATTCAGAGATGGAGAGTGAAATACATGATGCTGAACTAGTGGAACATCTGACCAGTGACATTTTTTGCAACTAGACATTTTTAGACCAGTTGCCAGTTGCAAGAAATGAAAGTAAGTGTTATTTGCGGGTTGCTTCCATTGCATGCACATGTTCTCCCTCCACGATCAAAGGTTAACCAGAGAAGAGAGGAAAAGAACATAGCCAATTATGGTATCGTTGCGCTCCTAGGAGAACGCATCTTGTTCACGAATTTTCTCGTCCATGGGCTCGTATTCATTAATGTGAGCCAGTGCAACCTGTTATTAGTGTTATCGGAGTGCAACTAAGTAGATAAGGAGAAGAAGATGCTGAAAATATTTGGTAATTAAGTGCGAGAAGCTTTATATTAGATGGAGCGGCTGCGAAAACACTTATTTATCCTACTTGAGGAAGAATTAAAGCGCGTACAGGAAATACAAAATTATGTATCAACTCCCGCCCCTTATTCCTATTCCTGGAAATTATCCTTTGAAATGAAGAAACTCATCTTATACGCCTTCCTCCATCCACATCGAGCTCACGCACTACAATATCCCTCATCCATGACAACGCAGATGATGAGAGAGGGAGAAGGAAAGAGAATGAAAAAACCCAAGCATGTGTTTACTAACTTGAAACTGTTTATTACGGCACTGGAAGCAATAGCTAATCCAAAGGTATAGTCTATTCAGTACTACGTTTTGCTTTCGCTTGAAATAAGACTGTAAAAGACCGGAGGAGGTCTGAAGTTTGTGGGTTAAAATTCGCTGGGCAATGTAAACCATAATGTCATTTTCCACACCAATCTCAACTCCCACACTCAATCAATTGTCAGCCTACTGCTTCCCAATCCCATGCCGGCAGGCATAATAATAGGAGGATAAAATATCCTGAAAATATATTCATTACCATGGCGTGATTAAATAGAATCCCATTCCAAGAAGGAGCACTTCTATTTATGAATCTGCATATGTCGCCTGAGACATTTACCCCCCGCGGAAACCTATTCTGACAAAGCTTAATAGATCCAGATCCAACATTGTCTGCCTCATGCCTAAACTGGCTTGGATACTTGTGTGGTGACGTAGAGTGGGATAATACATTGCCGTCTCGTCGACGTCGTCTTTTATAACTCCTAACTCCTATCGTCCACCTCTTTCTTGATTTACTCCCGACACTTTTAAATTCGAGCCTAATCTGCGAGCTCAACTAATCGGGTTGCCTCTTGGAAAGCTGGCCTTTTGAAGCTTGCAAAGACGTGACAGATCTGTACGAAACATGGATATTTGTCCTACAACGATCCCGACTCGTGTCATATCCCTCTTCTCACGCAGTATAGGACACAATAAGTCAGTCAATTCTGTTTGCAAATAGCGAAGCCAAACACCCAAGCTTCTAAATAGCTGGATCTGTTGAATAGATTGCAAGAAGAGTTGAAAACAGGATCATTTAAACAATTTACAATTTGATAATTTACAAGGCCACAAACTGAGTATATTTCCTATGATTTCGTCACATTTCAACACGAAAACATTTCATGGACATTCTCTGCTGCGTGAGAGAATCATCCGCTGTCTACTCCTTGCGCGTAAATACACCTTTTCCCAATTATCCACACTCTTCACATCCAACTACTATCACTTTACCTTACTTTCAGGGACGATTACGGAATACCTCAGATTAAAAGTTATTAGCTACTCCAAATTCTTGTCAATCCTTGAGTCCTTCCAGCGATCATGGAATCATCACCGCAAATGATTTTCCCAACAGCTCCCTTGCTGTCAATCTCAAGAGAGAGGAATTTGGATTCCAGGCTTAAAATCCTTTAAACAATGTGTTTACTGACTAGAAAAATCTAATTTTAGGATGCCTGATGATTGAAACGAAACTTAATTTATCATGCGATAGTTCACGGTTAACTATGTTGAAATTTACAGACGGTTAAGAATTTACTGGAAACTGGATGTCCTGATCCCTTTCCTACAACAAATTCCCTCGAAGTGTACTGGAAACGATTTTCGAGGAGTTACCAAGTTAAGCATTATCAAGCATGTTCTTTAAAGTTTATAGGATGAAAATGGAGAGCGAAAAACGTTAACTAATACATGTCAGTTTAAACCCTGCGCTTAAAAATTTAGCAAAGTCACTACTTCATTACTCCTTGACACTTTACCGAGTTGCGTGCCTTGCATACGTATATATGATGAAGCCTTCCATGGATGGCGTCACTATTACCTCGAGCTTTCCGGCTCCGCACCCTGCCTATAATTAGCTTACATTGCGTATAAGTTCTATCTTACGGAAATCCGATACCTGAAAATATGAACCACACTTAGTAATATTTGCAAAACTTTGAGGGCCATATGTGAGGAAATTTGCAAATTCTGCAAACATGCAACTTATTCATGATTGTGGTGGCAGCTTTATGGTGCCTGTTTTGCAGAGAAGTTGAGCTGTTGGAATTAGAATTTGGCAGGAGTATCGTAAAAAAATTACCCCATTGTACATCCCCCATTTATGTACTTTTATCTCTCATGATTAAATGCAGATATAGCGACTTGTAATATTTTTAGCAAATGTTAGCAGTTAGAGATTGCAATTTAGGATGTATCATATTTCTGTAGCATTTACAAATAATATACCCGTCTGCAGAACGGATGCGTCTTACATGAAAGAGGGACATCCGAGAAAGACGCAAATGGTTTGCTTGGATGCATCCGAGGGTACGTCCACGGGAACGGCTAAGCATGAAAAATTAGGTGATGGAAGAGGGTTGAAAGTTTTCAATTTAAATGACAATTTCCATACCTAATTCTAACCCGCGGGGATATAATTCCCATGATAATGTTACGAGCAAGAGGATAGTTTCAGGTTATTGTTAGTAGTTGTGCTAGAAGGGACAGAGGGTTGGAAAAGTTTTGACCATTTTTGACACTCCCGTATAACCACATATGGAAGTGTGGATCAAAAGAGTACAACGTGGGTAAACATGATTCAAGTTCAGTTTGCGATGAGTGAGCTCGAGGATAGGAACTGGCAAAGTCTCTTCAGGATATGAAGGAGGAGGGAGCAGGATGAAATACATAGAATAAAATATATTTTGAACCATATGCATTATGCATACTTGATTGAATCTTGAAAGGATTATCGCCACCCACTCATCCATCCCATTTCATGACACTGAACTGAAACCTCTCCTATAATGCTGCACCTCGTTTACATCGCTCACACTCTTCCCTGCCTTAATGGAAAATGGATTTTCACCTTGCTATCATCCATCCTCCTTGGCTTGGCATAGCCCTTCTGTCAGTTCCTCACTCACGTAGTCAGATAAACAGATGGAAGAAGGGATGAGATTTTTATGTCAAAACTTATTAATAATCAAGCCAGGAATGATTTACAGCCCTCAAATCTTAGGTACGACCTTCAAAGTAACATGAACGTAACAGATGAGTAAATATATACACGTGCTTGAAATCCATCCATGGGGATAGGATTCCCATTTAAGATCAACCCCCACTATGCATTATTGATTTCATACGTTCATGCATTAAATCCTTGTCAACTCCCGTCTCATATCTTCATTGCGGGAAACTTATGAGGATTGCATCTACGATTATGAAATACGAGCTGCGATAATGGATTTAATGGAGCGAGGGATCAATAGTAGTTAATTGCACATATTTTATGTGTCATCTAACAATCGAACCTGTAATCTAATAGCTGTTCCTCAAACTAGACCTAGTGCAATACAATACGAAGCATATTTCGGGGAAAACGATAGAATAAAATTTAGCGGATTCGGCAATGCTGCTTTGGGAAACGGGGCGGGAAGGATGCAAAACTTTGCTTTGTAGCAAGCAGAAAATGCGATTTGAGATGGCTTTGTCAATCTGTTGTGTAGCAAGCCGGAGAATTATCTTATGTCATGCTCCGTTCTTGAGGCGTAGCGATTTACGCAGGTTATTATGCTATGTGTAGCAGCTAAACATGTTAAGTGCGATAACAAGTTATATCTAATACAGTGTAGTCTTACTACGGGGTTAAGCACAGCTGTCATTCTTTCCGGTGGTCTTGTTGGTGTGGCAATAAGAGGAGCATTCATCTCGTGATCGCACAAAAGCCAAGGGAAGATTAGAATAACAATTGCAAATAGGCTGTATAACGTTCTGTACGTGCCGCACAATGCAAATCTCATTTACCAGCCTCTTACCAACACCATCCTCTAATCGCTTGTCCTTGTAGCCTGCAGAATTTAATCAGGCTGTACTGTGTTGTAAACGACTAATATATAAATGAATTCATGCATTTATTAATTCATATCCGATGATGCCAGCAAAATAAAATTAAAAAAGACACAACGTATTCGCCTCCATCAAGCGCCCCACCTCTCATGATTCTTCTTGATTCGTGATTCTACCTTGTACATGGAACCTGCTTGATTCCTTCGCGCTAGCTTCCAAGATATTGAGAACTGGTGCTAATAAACTAGGGATAAATTAAAAATTTTGCTAGTACCCTACAGTACAGCTTTCGGGTGAGGGGAATCTGCGAAGTAGATGGTTTTCACGGAGCTTTGATGAAATGCTAAACGTTTAATTAAGTCAAGCCAGGGCTTAGAGCATTCTGTATCCTCGCCCTGCTTACTTGTTTCTATAAACCAATTAGTAAAAGCATAAGCCGGTGTTAAATGTGTATGACAGTATTCGCCGGTGGGCTGGTTAGCCAGAGGGAATTTGCGGTAAGATAATAGACAGAGTAAATAGAACCCCACATGCCTCGTAATCAGCCTTTTGTAGTGACCCATTCATGTGAACCAAATGCCGGGATTTTGTATATTATCTTGTTTAAAAAAATACATAATTTCTCACATCCTAAAGGACGTCACCCCAGCTTGGCATCCGGAGGAAAAGTGTTTTGCATTGTAGACTGCATAGGAATGAGCAAGAGCGACAATAAAATCTGCAATGACATTACTTAAAGGAAATGAAACGGGAGCTGAATACAAAGTAGTTTTTGTTTAGAGAACGATGTGGGATTTAGAGCAGTTGCTGTTTAAACTAAATGCATTCTCATGTTACTAAACGATGGTGTACACATGCTTGAGACTAATGTTTTTTTAAGAGGAACTCATTCAACTCACTCTAGTTCTTCCATCAGCTAACTCAATGACTGTATAATGGCTGGCTAAGCGAAGAAATACGGAGTAGTTAACTTTAGTTAGTCTTTCTTGTTCCCTGCCTGCTGCTAGTGCTGTCGCAATTGTTCTTTGAGCTCTTACGAGATACACTGCACTTAGAAACTAAGACGTGTTCCCACTGGAAAGGAAGTAGAGAAAGCAAGGAAGAAGGATGGTGACGGCGGTAGTGGTAATTCTTGGGTTCTCAGTTCTCGCCATGAGTGATTTAGGCGTGTCGATTTGTGTCGACTTTAAGAATGTCTATGAGTCAGATACTGATTAGTCATGCATGATTTTGTCATTTCGCCCTCAATCCCTTCCTTATTCTTTTATGTCAAACAGACAGAAGGTGAGATAACAATGTGAATAGAGCTTCTCTCAGCCTCTTGAAACAGGGATGACAATGGAAGAAAACGCTCTGAACTATGCGCACAATCTAGAGAAAAAAGAGCTCTGCTCATCAGTAAACAAGTTAGTTCAAAGGAATATAAAATTCTCTTAATGCATGACTAGGAAGATAGAAGTAGTAATCGGAAGGAAGAGTTGAAGAGTCGAGGAGTGACGAAGAGAACAAAATCCGTAGAATGCATTAGTTTTCGACATTATTTTTCTCATTTTACTTTCTGACTCCTCGGCCAGCTTTTTTATGGTTTGAAGAAGCTGGATGGGATTGTCGCCCTTTGGTTCATTCATACCTGAATCTCTTAATATGAGCCACCCCCAACCTTATTTCACACTTGGTTAGAAGGAGGGGAAAGCTGATGAGAAATGAAACATTAATTTCATGACTTGAGCATGACTCTAACTTCCCCACCTGTCGGGAAAAGAGATTGAATGGTCGCGACTTTTAAGTTGAGACGCTCTGGCTGAGGTGAGAACAGGGTTCAGAAGAAATACAGATTTGTAATTACTTCTAGTTAAGACGAATGATTCATGAAAATGTCCGTAGGAACACCCCATTGATTCAACCGGAAGGTAATGAAGAAATTGCCTGCAAATTCTTCTGAAGTTGTGGATATCAGCTACCGCTCCGCTCAACTGAATCTAACATTCAACATTGAATCAGTCCCAAACTGCCTTGTCATCAGACATGAAAACACTTATTACCAGATTCGTGGAATCCAATACATTCCTTACCCCGCAGGTAATTAATTAGCTCCGATTAATAGTCTTTAGAGTCAGTGAAGCAAAGGGAGGATTTGTATTACGAACATGTATAATTAATAATAAATTTAAAAATAATTTCTTTCACTCACCGCCACGAATGCTTCCTTCCAATCGTTTTTGTCTTCCTCTGACACGGAATTCCCGTTCATCGCCATTTTTGCTTAGGGTTGAAGAAATGACGAGTTTGTACAAAAACGTGTAAAATCAGACTTCCACTAGGAGGGATTTTTTTAGGATTTATTGGAATGGATCTTTCGAGAGTGGAATGCAATCTCGGACACCCGAAGAATGAACACTGTTAATTTAGTATCACACAATGCTGTCCAAACTGCTGTATATCATGGACCCAGTAGGAGGCTGGACTGAAAGAGAAAAGGCTGAAGCTGGTCCTAAAATCCGCTTGAAATTGATATCAAAACTGTCCTTTTGCCTTTCCTTTCCACTATCACTATAGTTCCTCTCCAGTATTCTGCGGTCTCGTCGAACTGATTATACGCGCTTGACGTCTAATCTATATCCTTGAGTTGGTACTAGTTTCTCAAAAGGAGTGTATATCACACAGAGTTAAATGTCCCTTTCCCTTTCGATCTTCTTCGTCCTGGAAGCACATAAGGAGAATGACAGTTATAGACGACGATATTTAAACATGTAATTATCGTCAACCATGATTTCATTTTCTGGTTCTAGTTCTAATCAACTACTTATCTAACTATACACAACATTCGCTTAAATGTCATCCTCCCCGGCATAGCTACTATTATGTGTACTTTTCCTGCACTTTCCGTAATTCGCATTTTACCAGCTTGCGTCGCTATAAACCGAGGCAATACAAGCTGTTGCCCAATTTAGGCAATGTCCTTCCTAGGATAATACAGTACAGCCTATGAAACCTGCATGCAAGGATTGCGATGATGCTTCTATGCATCATTGATTGAAGGTACAGATATTACAAGGAAGCATGGGAAAAACTTGTACTAGCCAGATCCTTTAATCACCGAAAATAATAAAATCATATCACTCACAAGATAACAAGAACAATATATACAGCACATGAAAGAAATGATCTGCGTGTGTCGTAGTTGTATTTCCACCATCCGCAGTATCATCTCTCAAACTAGTTATCTATTTGCCTTCACTTGCTCAATGCCACCGGATATATTGATTGACATTAGCTCCAGGTATGCCGGCAAAATAAACTATAAAGCTTATCGCTCTTTCAATACAGAATGCAGAATAACCCTGAGAATAGTTTATTTATAAAGACAATATCTTAAATCTTCGAAGCTGATATCCATGACATTCACTAGTCAGACTAATTAGCAGCTGGGTTTTCGGAGATGAATCTCTGGCTACTCTTCGCTAAAGAAATGATTCAATTAGTTGCAGAGCATTGTTACCGAAAATCTTTGCATCGAACTTTCAACATAAGGTTTATTGCCTTCAGTATCTTTCTGTCGAGCAGAAATTACTTTTCGTCTGGGAGTTAGCGAGTTAGTTTGCACATATTTTGTAATCATGATATCAGCTAGCTACAGGATCCCTTTCGGTTACTATCTTCCTTATATTCTATATATTGCATTGTTTTATATAATTTCTCCTACAGTATTTATAAGTTGAAATGACAAGATTGTTATGACTGAGAGTCGACTAATTTAAGTAATAATTATATGCAATTGTCAAACGGAATGCATCACATCAGTCAATATCTCTCTGCACTATTTATTTTTATGGATTAGTCGTATTTGATACAAAACTGCTAATTGATTCTGACATGGTTCATTCTGCTACTCAAAACTGCATTTTAGTGCTTATTCTCCTAATGTACATGTAGGTTCAGTGTCAGGCTTGCATATTTAATGGAATCTGAATCCTGTCTACTGTCATAGGAGTACCCGAGTAACTACTCAAAGAAAACTAACATGGATATAACTTGTGCTTGAAAACAAACTGTGAAAATCAAGAATACACTTCCGTGCGCTTACTTCGGCACATTTAATTGTTACTAATATCAATAACAGAGAACATACATTGCGAAGAAATGAATTTAAAGGAGTTATTCATTTCTGCTTATTCATCAGTATTTACTTGAAGGAATAAAATTTAAAGAAAGGAAGTTATTGACTCCTGAGTATAACTCAGTATTTCACAAATAAATTTAATTTTCCTGTCGTCAAAGGCTAACTACACTAGCTTTGGACAGTATTCTGTTAGGAAACTCTTCTAGACCACTGTACATTCCTATTATTAAAAAGCTGCGGAAGATGTTTCTTTGGAAATTATTGATGAGAACATCCATTTTAAGCTATTACATTCCTGAACTGAAGTACTAGTTTTGTATTGAATCCGATATTGGATATTTAAGGAACCTCCATAAGAAACACATGATTTGAGCTCCAATAGATTAAATTAATCATCATGACTTACCGAAAATGGAATGTACAGTCAACTTCAGGGTTAGTTGTCTTCTTTATCTCAACTTATGCGGTTTTCTCGTTTGATTTTAAATATTTGCACGCTTGCTTTGTTGGCACGATTTGAAAAACATTTGCCAAAGAATATATAAACACAATTAATTATGAAACCGGGAGTTTATTTTGGATCAGGAATGTGAGGAATAATCACATATAAACATATACGCTGTTTAATCGTTTAAAGCCTTTGAAATAATTACACCCACAATTAAAGTAATAGCACAAATTCTACGATAATGTTTCCCCATGTGTGTGTAATAAATATATTATTATGTTGCAAGAATAACTCAAAAAATTCACTTTTATTTTCACGGATTATGTAGAATAGTTATCAAAACGGAATGTTTGACTCGACGAGTTGGTCTTCGTTCTGCTTGTAGGTTGTCAAGTTTTTTTAAACAAGAAGGTTGTTGGGAATAAGTGAGGTTATAAATTGCGTGTATGAAATACAATTTACAAGGATGAATGATCACAGAAAAGAAAAGGGAATGATTATAGCGGTGTAGGTGTGACGGACAGGTTTTACCGCATCACTGGAACAATTTGATGAGATGGCTACAGAAGAAGCCGGAATCGGAGAATGCACTCTTGCGCTATGCGCTAATCACATCCCGAGAACTTTGCCAATTTCTGCGTATCCTTTACGCGCTCCGGTACACTTTCTTGCCGTATACTTTGCTCATTCCATCCACGAGCGTTCCTCCTCTATTGCGAATTATTTGTTTCCAGCTTATTCCCTTAAGAGGATCCTGTCGTGGAGTGTGTAATGTATGGCATGTATATCCTATTGTAATGCTCTTGAGTCAAGGCAGATAGAATAACCCAGCACGCACCCCTACTACCAGATGACT
This sequence comes from Sminthurides aquaticus, assembly GCA_906901655.1. Taxonomy (NCBI): domain Eukaryota; kingdom Metazoa; phylum Arthropoda; class Collembola; order Symphypleona; family Sminthurididae; genus Sminthurides; species Sminthurides aquaticus. The sequence goes on from CAJQTT010000001.1 coordinate 6,662,166, forward strand.
AACAACAATTCAAGAGGCAAACCCTATGCGTCAAGAAGAAGGTGGGGACTCTGTTGGGGATATGAATGAGGATGAGTCAACAATGTTTACTAGCCTTTGGACTTGGCTAATAATTGGAGATGCTGGTGTTACTGGTGTAGGAAAAATAGTTTGGTTTAAAAATCCCTTGGAATGATTCCGGAGTACTTAATGGAATAATTGACGATTATGGTCAGCGGTGTGGACGGCGGCGGTTTAGGAATTGCTGCATGGTAGAGATACGTGAAACTTAAAGCCTCTTGGCTAATGATGATGATGATGGAGAAACTGAAAAAATTCAAAGAAACGTCCAAAGGATTTTCTGCCTTGGGGATAATCATTTCTTGAGCGAGTGAATGAGAAAACCAAAGATTCTACTCCTTACAATATAAGCATAATACAGGGCGAGCCATCAAATGTGCCCACAGTTTGCGGGGCAATAAGCCAAGGGATGGGATTGTCCTTTTTGCTCTTTAGGAGAATATTCTCCTTGAAGAAGCATCTTGTTTGAGAAGAGTACGCTGCGTAGGTTACTATAGGAATGTTGACGTAAATGTATGCTTGCTCCTTTTTTAGCCTACACCTCTCGGGATTCCTTGGCTTGAATCTTTATACTAATCACACACCTCCTGAGCTGCTATGTTGCTAGCTAATAAAGAAGGAACTCTGAGGTGAATCTGTGGCCAGGTCCACAAGATGCATCGTTTCTTGAGAGACATTTGAAAATCATTCTTATGATGATCCAGCATAGATTTTATTAGCTCACAGCTCACTGCCTGCTCCAAGAAAGTGCCTACCTGAACATTGAGCTTGATTTTTCTGTAGTATGAACGATGTGAGTTGAAGGGTTATCCATCAAAATGATTTTTCAAAGATGCAAGTGATGATGTTTTAGTTGGGATGAAACGATGAGGGTTGAAGTGTGCACGGGTATGTATATATTGTATATCTCCCTAATTCAATTCCGCCCCTACATCCGCAGTTCGTTAGATGGCCCATCTGTGAGAAATGGCATGAACTTGCGGATCCCGATAGTAAGAAAAATCTCGCTGAGGTCTACCGGCTTCCCGAGATTGCGAATTATGTGCAAACGATTAACTTTATCACACGAATATATGAATATTAGCTTATCTTCATGTTGCGAGCTGTTATAGCTGGAGTTTTAGTTTACGTATAATAAACTTTTATTTTACTTCTCGGCCAGTTACGTTACAATGTTTTTACCTCAAAACAAGTAAACGTAACACTTTACGCCACGAAAAATTAAAAAAAGTTAAAACTGTAGTAAAGTTATTGCACAGGAAAAATGTTTCAGGGCGAGTACAATTTTAAAACCATAACCTGACGTGCATTCACATTCCTGTGGGGCAGGTTAGGGGAAGGAAGGTAAATCCTTGCGAAAGTTGGACACATACACATCCTTCATCTTACTTAATTTTATAACATAATAAGAATTATTGCGGAAAATTAAGACACATTTATGTGGCTCCGTTTGACTCTTGTCCTGCTCTTGCGAGTTAGCAATACGTACTTTCTTTAGTTTACTCCATGCTTCCATTGAGCATACCGCAAATTATTATTGAACAATGACCTAATTTTTGGAAAAGTACGTCAACTCCCCCGTCAGTTGTATACCTTTAGCGCTTGTACAAATGTCAATGTAATCTAAACTTGAGGCAGCATGTTTTCTTGAGAATAGCGTCCGCACCTGCTAAAGGCAGTAGTAATACGATACAGGGTGTGTCGTCCGCTTTTCAATTATCGAGTACGTTAAGAGTTTCAAGGAATAAAATCAAGATTAAAACGTTCCTGCAGTCATTTTGTTTAACGTGAAGATTTAGAGTTAGTTACTCGACTGTCAATGCAAAGACTGCGGCTAGGCATTTGTCAGTGGAGAAATAAAGCTTACTTATATTAGGTATTTTTTACACATATGAGACGAAACTGAGTGATTTTGAATGGACGAGTGTTGAGGTTTAATAAGGTTCCCGTTTTGCCCGTTTAGCAGGCTTATTGCCTTGATACGATGGATGATTTGGATTCATGAGGTTAGAACGATTTTCGACAATAGGCGGCACGGGTTTGTAATCTGCTTGGAATTTAGTTGCTTTTGATAAATGGAATGCCTTACGTTCAGATTTTGTGAGGCCCATTGGATGACTGCGGAGAAAACGTTGAATTTGATCTTAATTAGCAGAGAAATTGATTGAGAGTTTTTACATACACATGCGGCATTCTTAAATCTACTTACTACATGACGGCCGCATTTTTGAGTTTTACGGACGGATCGTATCCAGTCTGACATCCGCCTTCCTTGGGTTCAGCAGCATCCCAATCTTCATCCCAGTTCTCTTCGTAATAATCCCCTGTATCTGCTTCTTCCGCTTCTTCGTAATAGTATTCAGAATCTTTTTCGTTTACCCCATCTTCTCGGCGGTAGCCATAATCTTGTTCCGGCTCTTCGTACCCGCTTCCAAGCTCATTATTTCGGCGATAATCGTTATATGTGTACTCGCTGCCGTAATCATCGGTCCTGGTATCTTGTTCAGTAGTTACTTTGCCGTTGTAATCGGTATGCTCATTCGGGTAACATTCTTGCTCAGAATTATTAGAGTGAGAGTTGGCATTAATCCTTTCTTTTTCATCGCGTCGGTTCCCTGAAATCACAGGCTTTTTCTCTGGGCTTTGGGATTGTTTGATTCCTCCAGGCTTCCGTTGATAACCTCCTGGATTTGTGAAGAGCACAGGAAATAATTATTTCAAAGACGACAAAAAGTACATTACAATCAAGGATTAGTAATATATACATACGAAAAAGCTCAAAGGAGTAATGTTTATGGAAGCTGAAGCTTTATGAAAAACTAACGTTGCACTGGAATGAATATGGAAACGCTGCTTACCACTTGTTCGATATTGTACAAACTTAACGACGTTGGATTGGTTTGAGCAAGTGGCGTGATGTTGATCCAGTTCCGGTTTCAAAACCTTGTGTAGGAAATTAAACTTACATTCCACATACTCTACTGATAGTCCTTGCTCCTTCCGGACTTTAATGTAATAATTTCTGCATTTCGTTAGATGGACCAGAAGCCTGGAGTTCCTGTATCATAATTTATGATAATCAGTAATAAAAGGATAATACATTGCATTTTAACGGTGATTAATATTAGAAATATGTAGGAGATAAGATGAAAAAGTTATTTCAGGTACAATTGAACTTGACTGTTAATCACTTACGTTACTTGATGAGCGCGCTCGTATGGGCATTGCACGATATGTTCTCCTGGAGCAAGCTTGAAGCCATTGGGCAAAGCCATTTCAAGCAAAATTTCTTTGATATGTTCTACCTTCCGGTTGAATGCTTATTTGTTATTAACGCTGTGTCGTCAAAATATTAATGAGCCCACACAAGTTGCGTCGTTAATACTAGAGCGCTAAATGCTGAGTGGCCGAAGGTTCACAGTTACGGAAATTAAAAACCTTAAAATTTGAGGGCTGTCAAACGCACTGAAGAATACTAATTAGCATAAAAGAGGAGGTTGGCAAAACGGATGAGAGCTAAGAGACAGACACCTAAACTGCAACTAGTAATTCCTTGCCCTTTAACTATGACACTTTTCCCGCCTCGCTTCTTGGCTGTCTTTGAATGAAGCTCTGACAAATATGAGAGTTATAGCCAACCTTAAATACATAACCGGACATAAAGTTGGTTACTGCGGGGGAAAGGACCTGTATTAATCCAGTCGTAATAGTGACTTAAACCGTCCAGACCCAGAAAAGCATAGGCTAGTTATATAGATAGTGGTAGCCTCCGGCCTGGGTGTCAAGGTGTAGTACTAAATATTGTTGGCCGTGCATAACCGTCAACAGACATGAATGGTATCAGTGGTTTTGAATGACATTTGCATTTTCTGGACAGTAAGTTATTACAATACAGGCTGCATAAAACGTTTTGCGGCATGTGTAAGAGACTGTTTCAGCCCAAATGCACTGACTACTCCGCGCGTATAGCTTCTTACTCCAGATTTGTGAAGATATTGCCTTGCCGCTAGTATTTGGTGAACACTCTAAGCAATTATAGATGATCTGCTTGAGACGAAAAGAGCATTTAAAAATGTTCTAGACCGTTCTAGAGGTAATTTATAGCTGAACGGGAATGGATTCATGTACGCTACATGTTTCATGGTTTTATTAACGAGTTCTGTGGGGAGAAAGGCATGATTATTACGGTTAATTCGATCAGCTATGAACCCTCTACAGATCATGAGAATATTCGTTGAGCAATGAGTTTCAACAGCGCAGCGTTGAAAGAAACTCTCACATAACTAAATAGCTGCAATTCTTAATCCTCTTGAAGTTCAAAACTAACAGTACCTTTAATAAAATTTACGAGAAGTATATAGGTAACGCGAATACGTTTAATTTCGTTTTTGGCGTAGAATCGCATTCAATTTAGCGACATGATTTTTTCAACAAACATTAATATACATATATTGCAGCTGGTTATATTTATCAACATGATTCGCTTTTGCTTAAGTATAATTTGATTCAGATAAAATAGGTTGATTGGGAAACTAAAAGTTTTTCTTCTAATCTGACTTTAGCATGACCAGTGCGCAGGTACTCAAAAACATATTGGTGCACCGGAAACAGTATTCATGTCCCTTTTCATCTCCAGCAAGTATTAAGAGGAAACTTCTCCATTGGATATGGTATAAAGTGTTGGGGACACCTCAAGTAGTAAACGTACAGGATATAACAATACATCGATGGACAAAATTTTCCAAGCTAAGAGAACATCGTTGAATCGTGTTACATCAAAGAAAAGAACTTGAGTTGTACTTTCTACTGATTGCATTTTCAGTGACTATCGGTTGAAAGGATTTACTACACTACTACTTATTGAGTTTCACAAGTCGAGTATAATATCACAAAGGATAACACAAAGTACTACAGCTAGTATATCACGCACTTATGCTAATACTTACGCGTATCTACCGACATTCCTTACTAACATTAGAATATGAGGATAAAATTGAGAGGGGCATAGGGCAATAAGGTAAGAACTTCAACAAATTTCCAACACATTCATTCAACACAGCAACACGTCAATTAGAAAGGTAATTGTTAATCTACAAGCATAAGCCGATAGGGTATGGGTAACATGGAGCATATAAAAAGTATGATTGATAAAACGTAGAGGTCAACGGGGCAATACCTAAAGTTCTGCAAGACGTGTGGATTCCTTATTTCTGTAAAGCATGGGAATATGCGATGCAAAGGAGTGGGCTCAAGCACGGAGTGAGTTGGGTCAAAGTAGCACCATTTTCCATGCAAGCTGGCATATAAAGCCCAACAAATCATTCAGTGGGTAGCTCGTTCTCATAATAGGGCAACGGATCTAAGATGGATAAGGTACAAGGGAATTAAAACAAGTATAGCAGTTAACTCTGATGACTGCAGATATTTCCGCAAAGATGGTTAACTCGATGCGTTATGAGAAATCACTCTGCATACCCGTAAGTATCAGCAATAGGACTTTGTAATATCCGTGGTTCAGGCTCCATAGCAAGAATGTGTCCAAGCTGCAATGAAAGGAATTATATCGAAATGTAAACATTTATACTTCACAGTTAAAGTACTTCCTAGAGCTGGAATACTTTTCCTTCCAAATGTCAGCTTCAGTACCTTCGTTCCATTGAACCAGGTTGCTCCCATAGAGACGGTGACATGAAGTATCAGGTATAAACAGAAAGTTAGGTATGCTATTCCAAACGTTGTCAAAGCAAAGTAGATATACCAGTCATTCGGTAGCGCCCCCGAGACGTATGAGGAGACAAAATATATATTAATGGCTATGACAACCGCTGAAAGTATGGATGCAACAACTCTGTTGAACCTGTAAAAGTAACCTCTACGTGGACTTTATCTTCCTTGAGAACGTACATTCATCGATCAAGATTCAGAGCTCGTGGCATTTTCAACTTACACTCCATTCCTGAATTCACCCATTATATTCTGAGAGCTGGTCATCGATATTACGGGCAGAAGTGCAAAAGGGAGCTGAAGAGACATGAGTGCATTCAGTAAATCATTCATTCCGGTCAAGTCGTTTATATCTTGAAATTTTGCTACCAAAAAGGTAGGCAATATTGCGATGGTTCGCGTCAATAACACTCTCTTCCACCGAGCCCAGCGTAAATCAAGGAAGCCCTGGAATATAATAACAGTTTATAATTAAACCTGGGTATGAAAAATAATTAATACCCTAATACCCTCTACTCCTTTACTTCGACAACTCACCTCCATAACAAACTGACCCGCATATGTCCCTGTCATTGTGCTGGATTGTCCAGCCGCTAAAATTCCTATTGCCCAAATGTACAATGCAATTTGGCCGAATTGACAGCCAAGAAAAACGCCACCTTTGTAAATATCTGGGTCCACGATATCAGTGTTGTTCTGTTTATCCAAAACGTAAATAAACGGATAAGAAATTGTGTGCATACTTATGTTTCAGGGATAGTGAAATACTGTTTGGGAACGTACCGGAAATACACTTGCATGTGAATGATTTCCACACAGTTCCAATATTTCCACATTGGTTTTCTGAAAAAGTCCGTGAGCAAAAACAGCTACTACAAAGACATTTATCACGAAAGATACGAACAGTGCAAGACAAGCCTCCACGAAAAAATATAAATTGGCCTCTCGGACTTTCTCTTTCTTTGATCTGTCCACTCCACGAGACTGAAATAATACACAAACACATTAGCCCTCCATTACATAACATCTAATTGTTTGGAAGCGCAGGCATTACGTCATACCCTCCTACCGACGGTACATACATATATATATATATATATATGTACCACTGAAACGCCAAGAAAGTTAATTACCTTAACTAAGGCAGAATGGAGATACATGTTGTGTGGCATAATTACTGCTCCTACAACTCCAACAGCTTGAGCCAAGACTTTTTGGTCACAATTTGTACACCAGGGAACAAACATCCCTTCCAAGACTTTACCTTGATCCGGGCCCGACGTTACGTACTAGAGAGATTAACATGATAATGTTTAAACCGTGAATCATGCGAAATTTGCAATCTGCATTAACCAGGAATAAATGTACCTCAAATCCAAAGGATAAAGCCATAACCATGATGAGAAAGCCAAAGAAAGCTTCTAATTTCCGTAGACCGTACTTGTCGAGGAACAAAAAGGTGAATGTATCAGCTACGGTGATAAGCACTCCTCCCCAAAGTGGGATCCTAGTAAATCCAAAATTCACCAGTAGGTTATGGTTCTCGGCAATAATTTTGAGGGAAGTTTAATTTCTTGTATCGGTGATAAAATAATACTTACGCTTTATTGGATAAAAGATAGAAAGCGATGGCAGTTCCAATGACTTCTTGCATGTCAGAACCGATAATTGCAATTTCGATCATAATCCATAAAACATATCTTACGAAAGGGGGATACTTTCTGTAACAGGCCTCAGCTAAGTGCATGCCACTGACTACACCAAGTCGAGCTGCCAGCCTTTGCATGACGAGACCCAGGATTGTGGCCCACATTAGCACCCATAACAGCTATATATAAACAAAACACAAGCCAGAATCAAAAGTTGAATTCAGGAACAGCCCAGTTTGTTTTTACAAATACGAAAACTTACATTGTACTGAGCGATGGATCCAGACCTCAGATCTGATTCAATATTTCCTGGATCTAGGTATGCAATACTCATAAGAAAACCGGGTCCAGTAAAAGCCCATAATTTTCGCAGACTAAAGTGCTGCAAAGGCCAAAAGTTTTTGAGACAAGCTTTTACCACTACATCAGTAATTCGCAAATAAAAGTGGTCTCAAAAACATACTTTAGTTTCGCCCACGTCAGGAATTGGTATGATTTCATCCGCAAAGTAGGTTGTTCCAAATTCATCTTCTTCATTGACAGGATTACTAGGGAAATTTGGCAAAACTCTTTCTTTAATTCCTTCTTCATTTATACTTTCTTCCCGTGTTTCAGCTCGAACTCCATTACTGCTCCCGCCGCCATCACCTCCTCTTCGAACAACGGTGCTTCGCTCTTCGTCATCAGCCGAGTATCCAAGATTGGCATTCCAATTCGACATAGTTGATTATTAGGATAAACTCCCGTAAAGCAACTCTGTGACCGCAAAGAATGAACTAAAATGAGCCACGAGCTAACAAAAAGGTCCTTCACGTTTTACACCACATTTTTAACTGGAGTTCAGTTGGCTCTTAGTTTATAAGCATGTTCAAACTCTTCAATATTCGTTTTTCCAACGGACTGTATTGCTACAAGCATGAAGCAGTCGCGCTTTAGTCACCAGCGTATTCACAAATACGGTTGAAATCTTTATGCGACTAGCAGTTACTCAACAATGTAAGACTCCATTACATAAAGAATGTTACATGATGCATCCCCCTCCCTTATCTGGACTCCAATATCTGCGTAACTTAGCTCCAGCTTCAGTTCGAATATTATTTGATTAAGGCCTTATGTCACTTGCTATACAAAAACAAAGACACTGTTATCAGCTCCGAACATGACAAATCTACGTTTAGATACGTTATATTTACAGTACTTGCACAGTAAGGCAAGTTGACTATTAGAGTGAAATGTCTACATACTACGATTTCACATTTTCAAAATACCTTAAATCATTAGTCAGATTCAAGCAGCTGTTGTGAATATAATTAGAGTGCAGGGAAAGTATAATCAATCTGCACTGTTCACAAGATTGTTGCCCTGCATATTACGGTTACGGAAGGGTCGAATCGAAAATGAGAATCTATCATAACACGTGCGGAAAATTTAGTGGTGAGACTTTTTTCTCACTATCGCGAATCCGATCATGACTCATGCGCTTCTAAAAGTCCTAACCAAGTTTTTAGCACAACAAATTTAATTGTTTTACGTTAAGTTATTGAAATCGAGATTACCTAATTCGTAATTAACAATTCTAGAGCACCAAATTATAATTTTGTAAAAATTTATCCTTAAATTTTAAATTATCCGCCAAACAAGGAAATCTCAAACACCACAGAGCGCTCTCACAAAAGAGACAAAACTTCGAGTATATAGCAGCAACCAGCATTTCCAGAATAAAACGATTGTCTTTGTTAGTTTTTGCGTCAGCCAACACCTACACCTTAAAGCTGATAAGAGCCCCACTTCCTAATTACTGGTTAAGTTAATCTCTCAGAAATCAAGAACCCTACGTATGTATATATCGCAAAACAAACATAAACATTAGCAAATACAGCGCCTATTCGAATATTTCTCGGAATGATTTGCTCACCTTGAAGTACATTTAACATGTGACTGATTACAGAATGGAAATCAGCGAAAAAAATCGCAAGATTTGACAAACACAATTTCAACGATTGGTGATTGGTGGTAACTCTCAGCGTAAAGTTAACCAAGGGAATGGACTAATCTCTTCTCCGGGTAGTAAACTATAAATACTACTGTTCTAAGCAGAGACGGAACTTAACTAGCTGATAAAACTCTTCTGCTTCTCTTCTTATTGGAGGAGTGTAAATATTTTCATGTCTTGAATTTAACGAGAGCTGTATTAGTGAAATCTGTTTGACTGTCAGCGTATTTTTTCACACAATAGAATAAATTTATTTCCACCAGGCGCTGTAGTAGCGTCTTTCCATTACAATTTACACGAATTCAACACGCTGAAAGTGCACGGAATAATTGATGCGCTGGGCGTATCCATGCAAAAGCTGGCCCATAAAAAAACTCATTTGACACTACAATGGAGATGCATTGGAGATTATAATGGAGATTATTCGGTGAACATTTCAAAGTTATTTTTTTAAAAACGAAGGTACTCTGAAATTACTTGTAGAATACTGGTAATTAGTTTCGCTGTAAGGTGGATCAATGAAATCAGGGCTGCTACTTTTAATTAACCTCACAATGCCCGCTGATGGAAGTTCAGTTAAGGTTAAAGCTTACGCTTACCTTTGACGGCTAATGAGATGGAGGAAACCCGAAAACTCTCTCCTACAGAAGCGCACAGTTATCACATGCTTGAGGATGATTATTAACACATGTGTCACCCTTTGTCTCACGAAATCACAAGTATTGTAAAAGTGTGTCAGGAAATACAATTGATGCGTTCCAGAAAAATCCAAAGGTTAACAGGTTAACCAGGGTAAGCTATAGAAGAACAAATCAATGAGCTCCAGAGAGCTCGAGAATGGTAGCAGTAAAGACAACGAAAACGAGAATAAAGCATCCAGCATCTCTGCTTCATAAGAATCAGTAAACCCTTATTCATTCTCTATGGAGGACGAGCAGGTGGGTTTTAATTGTACTAATAACTATTTTGCCCCCTTTCCCGCTTTGCTATGACAAACTGAATGGTTGACAGTTGACAGCCTATTAAGCAGTTTGATGAAATGAGGGATAACCTGAAACTTTTATTAATTTTTTGTGTTCCACAGAACTAGTGCGCAGCTAAATTCCAGAGCTGTTTTAATTCATCCACTTACTTTTGTCTTTGTCAGCTAAAAGCTAAGTCTGGAGAAATAGCTTGCATAAGTCCGTCTATATGAAGAACAGATATCTACCAAACGTTATGCTGTCGCCTGTCTCCTGTTAATGCGTTACATATGGAGGAGAAAATAATTTTATCTTTGTTTACCCAGTGCCTGTCGTTAACGTAACATTGTCATCATCATCTGTAAATTATAGTACTAGCTATGCAACGATGAATGCATCTTGCCATGCTGGAGTCCAGTTATTTCGAGCAAGTACCATCAGTGATTCCCAGCTGAACGTGCAACCGCTTCCGCAAAGTTTAGGAAAATCCTTGTTCGAGAACACTCCCCACCGTTTCTATAATTGTCCTCTCTGGAGAGGATCAACTCTCCTGTAATTAAATCTTACACATTATGCAAATGCTGTGTATATAGCTTCCTTTCCTGGAACTACATACAGACAGCTAAGCACTACGATGATTCCTCATATGATACGAAGCACTGTTTCCTGTAGAAAGCATATAATGTCTGCTGATATATGATCAACATATTTCCTGAATCCTGCAGCATGTTACTTTTCCATCATAACGGGGCACAAGGAAACTTGACTGTAAATACATATTTTGTGGTTGAGATAAACCCGTTAGAGTGTCAAGCACCAGACCCTCCGTTTTCTCGCCATTGGGAAGAATGGATTGATGCATCGTTTTGTGGCATTAGAGGTGATAGAAATGGAAGACAAATTGATAAAAATAAACCTTAGATTTGATTAGGGGCCACGTAATGTAAAGGAGGAGAGTAGTAAATTATGCTGGCACATTAAATAGCTCTCTGAGTAGGTGGCGCAGTTAGCAGAGCATCGTTTGCAGTAGCTCCAACTGCAAAGGCCCTGCCGCGTTTAACCTTAAAGGTTCCTCTTACGTGTTTCTACGTACGGTAAATTTAGCGAAGGGTGGGAGTGCCCAACAAGTACTTAAAAATTGATTTAATGCTCATGAGCACCCCGCTTGGAATGCCATCGATCAAAGGTTCCCAATGGATTCGCTTTAGAAACTTTTCAAAGGGGGAATCCCACACCACGACCGCAGCAGCAAAAGAATGAATGAGAATACCAGATGATCCTAGTCAGTAGTGACTCGAATGTAAGGAGCGGGTATTGAGAGATGGAGGAGGAGGGGAACGAGCGGAGCGGAAGAAAGCTTTTTAGTTAATTGTATTTTTCTTCGGTTAGAACGGACGGGATGCAAGAAAATGCAGTCCGTAAATATAAATTGCTGAATCTCGTTTCCTTTTTCTTCCTCCTTTCATCCAGAGTTCAAGCCAAATTCTATCATCCAACTGAAAGAGGCAAGAGGAAAATAGACAAGCAAGCTTGAAATAGCGTTTAAAAGGTGCCTTGAGCGCTCGCTAAACAAAGCGTTGCTTTGCATGCCCGCATTATTTGTGTTGCTTACCCGTCTGAGTCCAGCACATTCTGGGTTTGCTGATGTGCGTTGCGTGGGGTCTCTTCCAGTCGGAGAATACATAAACACATTTTTTATGGTTTGCTTGGTCTGCAAACTGGAAAAAAGATTCCCGCTAAACTGCAAGCTCTTCTGTCAAATACCAACTCTTGTAACTTATACGCTGAGTATGCAACAGCGGCCTCATTGAATTGACAGATGCTTGAAATTCCGCGTAGTTGGCTCGGATTTTTTCACAGAATCCATGCATCAAAACTGAAACCGGTTGCATTTGCCGTTGCTCAAAAAAAGTGCATTTCAGAGAAATTTGGTTCCACAGGAGAGGGCCGATAGCCTCTGCATTTGGAGCGTGAGTCTTAAATTTTAAATGATTATATGAGCTGTCAGCCTGTCGTAATCATATAGACTGAAAAATAAACTGGAGGTAAAACTGATAAAACAACAAGATGCTTTCATCCTCGTTATTTAACGTTTCAACTTAACCAGCTAATTCTTTGGCGTACATGGCAGTATAAGTAATTAACATCTTCGGTAGCGATTGTCTCAATGAGATGATAGTGAGGTTATTTATGGGTAGCTAAAAAATAAAGTTATGCATGTTCATCTTATGCACTTTCTCATGCTTCTTTTACAGAACGTCGCCGAAAATCTTTCGGAATTTCTACAACCCGGAACACTGCAGACTATTACACAGCTGCCACACAATTAAACACCTTGACATCCGCATCACAGATGTACTGAAACTATAGCAGCATGCAAGAAGGTGGTCGCAATCTTGCACAATTCTGTTGTTGATAAAGAAATTCAGCATGTGTTCCTTGCATACGATGCAGATATTTCAACTTGCAACAGGTAAATGTGTGTAAAGTGCTAACAAGTCTTTGGTAATCTTGGAAAAGGAAGACGGGGGCGTGGACGGGAGTGTTGGAGACACAAGATAATTGTACCATTTATGTCAGTGTATCAAGACAGTGGAAAAATAAAATACAGATTTTCCGGTCCCATCCATCCCCTGTTCTACGCCCTTTAGTTGCCGCGCAATTATACCCCGTTTTTACGGAAAGAAGGCGTCCAAGGGGTTGAGTTTTGGTTTGCAGGATGAGTACAGGGGAATTTTCGGCAATTTTCAATTAGAACCAAAGGAAATTACAGTGATCATGCCCTTTGGATTGCGGTAGTGTATGATTTCACGCAATTCCAGTTTAATGGTAGTGAATGCGAGTGGTGCTGAGCTAAGAAAGAAAGTATTAGATTTTTTGCGGTCTTAAGCACCTTAGTTATGGTCAAGTTGCCAATTGTGACATTTTCAGTTCGTTGACCCAAGTTCAGGAATACAACAAATACTGTGAAAATATCAAACAGATGTAATCCACGGATGGTTATGATCACACAAAGCAAAAAAAATCTCCTTCCGCCTTCCTCCATTCCCCTTCCAAAGCTTCATGATATCTCATCTTTCCATCTCCCGTCTGCCTGTTCCTGGCCGGGAAATGGAAAAGACAATGCTGAAGGCAAGTGAACTAACAAGAATCACACTTCATCTTACTACTTCTCTTCAGTTTGGATGTGGTCAGGTGTTGAGGAACTCGCGTGGACGATGACAATCAAAAATTATATGCACAGTAAGGCATACGTATGGACAAGCACAAAGGAAGCAGAGCAGAATGCGTTTGGATTTTATTACATGTCCCCGAAAATTCCGTCGCTTTCAAACATTCAAACTTTCAGGGAATTCAAACTTTAGATTTGAGTTAAAGTATATTCTATATTTCAGTCAAGGGGTTTGAGCTCCAAAAATAATAATTTAGATTTAGAAAACACTTCCAAATTAAAAACTCGAAAAACAATGATTTTAAAAAAACCGAGGTCTATGTTTCTTAACATCCGCAATATGCATAAACTGTGGTTTCCACCAGCTTAGGTGGCGCTACCAAGTCTGTGAAGAGATGCCTTATGGTCAAGCATAGAACTTGTAGGGTAAAACCACAGCATTTGGCGTTTCTGTAACGTAGGCACTCATTTCAAAAGCCGCAAGCGTTTTATTAGCTTCCCTTAATCGGTCGCTTTGCTGTATACACTCGAAAATCGAAGCATGTGCTCGTAGTAGCTCGAAGCTGCATAGTAAATACACAAAGGATGAGCGGAATTGCATCAATCATTCCCCATTACACGACTAGTTACCAAATCCCTACCAGTTTACCACCACGCAATTCAAAACTGCATCTCAGGGAACAAAGACCTCACGGTGTAAACACACCAGAGTTTCATGGAACATGTGGTTAAATTTGAAAAATTGTAGATTTTCATGATATGCGAATGATTTGTATGATTATAAAAAGTTATTAGGGTCCGTCCGTACGCTTAAGTCCAACCATCATAATCTGATACCTTTCCGTTTCTCTTACATTTCAGATCTGACTTCCTTCTTACGTTGCCCGTGCAAGGGTCCCGTGTGGGAAAATAAATTATAACTGAATTACATGTGATTCGAAAAGGTGAGTTTCTCAGAGCAAATCTTTCCTCCACAGAATATCTGTCATATCAAATATTGCACGATGCCTTCGCTCTGAAAACATGGTCTGCACTTAGGCGTATGACTTGGATCGTTGGAGTCCAACGCCCACATGGAACATCCGTGATACTTGCCACCAGGGGATCATCAACACGCTTTACCTGTGCAAACATTGGAAGAGGTGGGAGTAAATGTGGGAAAGTCAGTGTGCGATAATTTATCAATTAGTTATAAATGTCGGACGGTGTGGAATATTTGCCAGCGGCTAGTATTTTTATTTCTTGTTCGGAACATCATCACATCCATTATGTTTTCCTATATACTTCCTCGCTCGGATATAATTTTGTTGTCTTCATGCTAGAGCGAACTAAATTATTACATGTACAGGCATAAATTGGACTTCAGGAGCATATACTGATAGACAGGCTGAACTAACAATTGTAAATGCAAGCCTGATCTTCCACTTGAATTTAAAGAGGAAACGCGGCCACACTACGATTGATCGCAAAGCTCTATCCATGGATGGATGTTATCTGTCTAAACTCTACATGACTCTTATTACGGTTGATTAAGAGGTAGTTGCACTCATTACAGACAGTTGGTTCTGCTACTAACAACAGTGTCGTCAATCTTTACAACAGTCATCAGAGGCTGACTTGACTGACTGCAAAACGTGTATGAGACCTGTTAAGTTTGCCATCATTCAAGAGCACCCTCGAGTGAACTTGTTTGATTTCCTCCATGGAAAATCCGCACTAAAATTCCCACGGATTATACAATCTCATCCACACATACACACATGTGCAATCGTATTTTCCCATAAAATCCCACATTCATCTTCATCCCTAATCCTTAACTCCTCTCGTAAATAATGGCCTCAACTCGCATCCTCTTCAAACAGTAATCCGTCAGAGCTCTTTGTCCGCTCTATTACGATTGGAATGCACGTTAGGAATTCTGAATTCATGAACGCCCTTAGCAATGAAACATAGAAATTATTTGAAAGGAAACCAACCCATCCCGTTTGCAAATATATAAGACAAGAGTTAGATGTTTGCTATTTCGTACAAGACAATTGTCAAAAATTAAACGTTATTATCATTACCGAACTTGCCGTTACATTTTGGAAAAGTGCAATGTTTTGCCAACCTTATATTGGAAATGTAAGAAATTCTTTCATTTTTATGATATTGCAAAACCAAGCTCTGTATGCATGTATCTACTCTTTGTATATTCTTCGTTCGCAGTAACAGAAAGTTATACAGAAGGTTAACATTTTAGGGAGAAGGAGAAGACAACACTAACATTTGGACTGGGGTTTGCAAGTAAAATCCTTTGGACAGACACTTTCATCTTGGAGTGATACTGTCGAAAACAAAGAGTGCCAAAATTAGCAAAGTTGCATGCATGCTTAACATTGCATTTAAATGGGCTGGATTAGTCCTTATTTTCCTCTTTTAGACAATAAACATAATTGGTTTCCAGCTTGAAATCCCGAGAAGTCCAAGGAACTTAAGGATCTGTATATAGACTACATGGATTTAATTGAAGAAGGGACAGAGGATGAGGAATTAGAAGGAAGTGCCCCCCTCTTTCTCCGCATGGAGTCAGTGACAAAGCGCTAAGCGGAAGAAAGATTTTGGAAACGGTTTCTTTCTATTCTTTCTCCGTGGCTGAGCGACGCTGATTCCTTCGTACCAGCGCAGCGCAGCATTCAGTACAAAGGAAATATACTTAACTCTTAATCCAAATACCGAGTAATAAAGAGTCTCCTTGCCTGTATTAACTCACAAATCAGATTTGGAATTTAAAGACAAATTTTTCAGGTAGGTTTAAGAGAATTTTTAGAGGAAAGAAGAGCCGGTTCCTGGGCTGCGTTCCTGAGCTTAAAATTTCCCAAGACACATGGAAAAAGATGTGTCTTGAAATGCAAAGGGAAGCATGAAGTAAGTTTAGTCCAATGCTTGAACATTGACAGATGCAATACAATGTTTTGTTGTTTCCGTTCCTACCTCTGCTCTGTCTTGTGTTATCCGTCCAGGCCAAGGTGTACACTGATACCGGCTGCCATGTCCCGAGCACAATGCTTTTGATGCGCGAGCTTTTAGGAGAGTCAGTTGGATTTGTGGCAAGAGCGGCCGTTTTCCCAACATTGCATTGTAAACTGACTCTCTGAAACTTGCCGTATAGCATTCCTCTACTCCATACAGTCCCGTCGTAGAATACTCTAGCTGTGTAAAAGAAACAGTAGCTGTGCCCAAAATGCAACAAGACGGGTGACCGTAGCGTACAAGAGCTGTCACCACATGAGCAGGAACGCGGGAAAGTTGGACGTTAACGTTGTTCTTACGTATACCTTAAAAGTTATAAACTTTAAATAAGTTTTCCCTGCAAACATGAAATGCTGCGTTTCCTTGCGCCCCGGATTGTTGTGACCCATAACATGTAGTTATGATTTGTAAAAACAACCAGTAAAATCCATGCGCAATTAAAATGTCCACGGCATTTTAAGCAAGAAAATAGGATTTAGCTTACACCTAACGTGGTAGGTGACACCATAAGTATGCTAGAACACAAGAGCAGCGGTCTAGAGTACAGCTTATATCCCTAATGGTTGGTGACAGTAGGTGTGCGCTTACTTGAGACTGCCATACTCTGTCTCTTTTGGCTCCAAGAAGGACGAGAATTATACAGTTGGGTTGGCCCTTCATTTCCCTCGCAGTTGCTATCGGAGAAGGAACATCTGTGGAGTGTGGAGTGTTCTTGTGTTGAAGAGAGACTGTGTGTGAATTGTGTTCAAATTGTTCTCAAAAGTCGTTTTCCCTCCGAATTTTTAACGAATTTACCCTAGCAAAAATTTTTAGTGCTTCACTAAAACTTACATCATCCATTAACCAACCTGGTTTCGTTTTCAAACATCTTAACTACAGGTAAACGTTATTTTAGCATTGATTGGTTTTTCTGTGTAATTAATTCTCCCTTTGTCCCTTTTGATTTACCGGCTGATGAGAAAAGAGGTGAAATTGTTCATTACCTACGGAAAATAATCACAGTTCGTTGGAAGCCATGTTGACATGGACTTTATGTTAACCTTATTTTTAAATGCTATTTATGTTAGGTTATCCGCGTGTTACTACTTGTAAAAATAATTCTCGTGACCACGCCGTGCAGCTAATACAAAATGTGTAACGCAGAAGGCAGTCGCCGGTTTTGCAGTTGGGTGCAGTGCATGCTATAAGCAATAAGTACAATGGTAAATTGTGTGGAGGGGATAGCGAAGGACTGAGATTGGAGTATATTCGTCCTGTGTTGTTCTGTTAATAATATGTCATTTTCGCAACATTAATCCACCAAGTCCGGAAAGTTCAGAGTTTATCCGCAGTGCAGAAAATTTGGTAGATTAATCAATAATTTCGATTCGATCATCGCTATGATTAAAATCAGTTTTACTCCAGCTATAACACCGATACGCTTGCTTGCATGGAGTTGAACTGATATACCTAGGTTTACCTGCTGGTCCAACAGCTTATTTTCGTGGATTTTCTTGAAGCAGAGCAAGAGGCGATATTCCTCGTCATTTTCTTTGTTGCTGACGGATATAAACGGATTTGCAAACTCTTACTTGGTCTTTCTATTCCTTCCAAGGCTTTTGCCTTTGAGGACATAATAAAGCTGACATTCTTAGAAGTTTACGCTTTCTGCACTAAGGAATTCTCAGCAAATTCTGCAATTCAGTCAATCTGTTACTGAGGCTCAGGTGGTACGATGTCACCGTCACTGCAAGTCAGATTTTGGGACATGTTCGGGGTTTTAAAGACTTAAATACTGTTCGAGTTTTATTGTGTTTGTGGCGTTTCGGGAAATCAGTAGAACGACTCCCAAGAGTTTTGTCAAGATGAAAATGATTATTTCAATACATTTTTAGAATTATTAAAAATCCTTAGAGCATTCTTGTTCTTGTAGAATCGAGATGAAAGATAAAAAAGATGCGTGCGAGTTTACAAGGAGAGATTGCTTGTAACATGGAAATGTTTAACGTTTTACAAGGAAACTGTCTCGATTCCATAGTTGTAGTTCCGTTCCACTATAAATTACGATAATGGAAGATCGGGTAGCGTGACCGTGTATGTTTGAAGGAGGAAATGTGTAAGATCTTGACATTATATGTTTTACTGTGAGCTAAAGTTGTAATTATTTAAAGCGCAGTTACGCCCTTCGTTGTACAGGGTGTTGTTATCATATGTTTTATGAAGGATCGATAGTGCAAAATAGATAAATAGACAGACTGGATATCGGTTCGGTGCGGTAGAAGAGCACCACATTTGAAACTAAAAGATGTGGGATTGATAAGTGCCGTTTTTTATGTAGATTGGAAGGAGTGTTTTAGGTTTTTTTTTGAACAAGCCGACAATTTTAAAGCAAATTCGGACGCTTTTAAGTTATTTCTTCTTACAAGAGGCGTCTTAAGAGGTTGGGCTTGCCGACGAATCGGTTGACAAGTTTACATTTGCAAAATTGTTTCTCTTGTCTCAACCTCTTGCGTTCTTTCCACCTTTCCTCCTTGAAAGTTATCTGAGTTTGAGCGAGTTAGATGATGTAAGAGCTATATTGATGTGTCGCAAAAAATGGTGTTGTTACGAAGAAATAGATGGAACTTCTCAAACGGAGAGGGCATAATGCATGAATCTTGAGGAGATAGGAGGGAGGGAGTTGAAGAACTGCTGGAGGGCTTGTCCTCTACGTTTTGGATTGTTTAACGTTCTGTACTCTTTGTTTTGGAGCGGTGAAAGAATACCTCCTTTGCAAGTTGAACAACTGAGTGTTTGTATGCTAAGTGAACGAGGAGAATATAAGCGCGAAATGAATTATTTAGTAAGTGTCAAAGCTTTGGTTAAAGAATTAGAAAAACTGCTTCTGCTCTGGTCTGCTTGTATCTGACGAAAGAGGGGAACAAGTTTTGTCATTCTTTCTTAACTTGGAAACGATAAAAGCTGAAGGGTGTGGGAGAATATTTGACAACCAAGCCTTGACATTGATATGGATATTTGATGACAGGGAATGAGGAGACAAGTATTAACGGAGTGAACATGAACCCCGAGAGACCTTGAAAATTTTGCAAGAACATATACAAGAATCCAGAGCTTGTTATTTACTGCAGCTACAGCAGATCATGAGAAAATCATATGATTTTAGTCAACAACAAGTCGGGCAATTAATTTGAGAAGCTGGTCATGCTTGACAGCTTCTGGAGGGAGTTGTTCTTGATTTGGCAAGCTGAGTTAGAGTTGGTGATTAAAGCAATGCAACCATGTGGTCGTTCAGTATATTGTATATAAGGTACATATCGAGTGACTACACTGAATGCTTAGCCTTACAGTCTTTGAATTGCAATTCTGGGGGCTTAAGTGGAATGGATGGTAATGTATCAATTAAGTGTAGAGTTTAAGATTACTTGCATTACATCTGGAGTTAGTTGCTAGGTTCCTCGTAGTGTTCTTCTCCTCGCCCTCCTTCTTACCTTATCTCATTCTCATCTGAATATTACGATTAACTTGATGTATGCAAAGAGGTCAGCCATCATTTGGCTAAAAAATGAACGGAATATAAAAAACTTGATTGTCCCTAAAACATAACGTCGTTGAAATGTGCAGAGATAACTATTGGCAGTTTATGCCGACATCTCGACTGTTTCTATGACAAGCTTAAATAAATAACAACGTATTTGTATTCACTCATGCACAAGCTTCGAAGTTATGGATTGACGTTAAAACTAATATTAAGAAACCCTTGCCGGCTTAGTCCTAGCAATGAATGCAGAATATTGTCAACGATTGACGCCTCAGACGTTTATGCGAGTAAGAGCTGCTGTGTAGTTCAGGTATAAGGAAATAATTGGGGGGGGGGATAAGGTCTGGTCTTTTCAAGTCTTCAGAACTTGAAGTTACAGTACTAGGTAGGTAGAGGCCAGTGGATCAGTTTAAGGTAGATTTAGCCTTAATTTAAGGATACCTAAAGAGGCGTTTACTTCTGGAGGATTGAGGATTAAGATGAACTCTGGTAATGCGATGATTATTACATGTGAAGCGGATCGGGCGGAAGTTTGTATTGTGTAGGGAGCATACTGGGAGATTTTTATGTATGCTGAACATGTTTCCTCCCACTTTTCTACAGGCATTCCTATGGGTGTGGGTGGGTGTTACTTTCCTTCCATATTGTGTTGTGCGTGTGACGGACAAGCTAGTAAAATTAATTACATGCACGATCCAGTGTAATGAGGACACGGGATGCATGCACTTATGTTGGAGTTCCTTTGACCGATCATATGCACAGAGGGCAGAGAAGGAGATGAGAATGAGTTGGGAAGAGTGGTTTAATTTTGCAAAAATCCGTACTCACCTCTCATGTACCAAAGGAGTATTAGATCGGAACGGTGAACGATCTTGTTACACCTGATCGATTAACAAGTAGGTGCGGTAGGGTTGGAAATGTGGAATATGATTACATTCAACCGCCCGATGTAACATCTTGACGTTACGAAATTATCCTCAAGTTTACAGGTGATCATGTTTCAAAACAGATGAGGTACAAGAATCAGTCATGGGATTACCGTTTAATACGTAACCCCTGTTACTCCTTATACCTTTATGTATTCTTGGGCTTAAATTAATTATTGATTAAAATATGCATGTATTCGTTTGCCTATCCGATTATCAGCTCATTCATTATCCTTATTTGGGATTAGTGAAAGCAGATATTCTTCTCTGCTAATAGCCAGCAGCATTCTTTTGTCTTTAGAAGGATGTAAAGGAGGGAGAGTGAGAGTGAGTTGCCTGGAAAAAATTACAAAGCTAAGACGGATGTATGTGGTAGGAAGGAAGTGTGTTTTTTGGAATTGTCCGGAATTTTAGGAAATGGAGAGGCAGAATGTGTAAAGTATGGCGCATAGAGGGTTTGCTTACACTTTACGCTTGGTTGTCTTGTCAATCACATGGGAAGGCAATATTCTTGCTATTTTTACAATGTGTTAGTATACCTGCCGGGGGATTTAACATTTTAGCCAGAAGCTCGTGCGCCTCTAGTACGCTAATTAACACTCTGAAAATTAGGGAGCCGCGGTGGCGCTATAAATGTAAGGATGGGAGCTTGTGACGCTTGTCGTGTCTGCTTGAAAGATAGGTGGAGATACTGTTTCACATGTCATTTTGGAAAAGTTTTCGGCTTGAGCTTGGGCTGAACCAGTCCGTTGAATTGAAAAAAACGAAACTCCTCCACGCAGCTCGGGAATACTCTGATGAACTTCACCTGTCAGTCAGAACATTCCATCCGCTTTTGGAGGGCTGGAGGGAATCCTTTTACGACAGACGGAGCAGGGAAATTTACCGTAAGGAAAACTATAAACTTGCATGTTCTTATATGGGATGAATCCATACACGGTCTTGGCAGAAGCACAGAGCAATCATGAAAGCAGAAGGAAGAATTGTGGTAGTAAAAATTGAATGAATCCGAAAACAAACTGAAAAGAGAAACAGCAAAGACCTGTGCGCTCTCTTCTGTAGAAGTGAAACGTTTACCGGCAAATTCTAGAACAAGAGCCAGACGCAATACTATACTGACTCTTTCTTCTTGCTAACAAACCGGAAGTTCAATTGAAGGGTAGTCGTAGCATGCCATTCGGAGTGGTTTTCTTGGATGTTGGAGCAAGCTAGACCAAAATGGAGGAGGTGTTGAGAATGCTTTCCGCTTGCGGAAGCTTTTAGTAAAATTATAAAAGAAATGAAGCCCTGTCACTTGCAATTAAATGCCTGTTCTGCCGCCTTGGGATTCCAATTTTACGCTACTCACTCACTCATTCCCAACTCGACGCATCGATATATACATATCGTTGGTAAAGGAGACATGTAGTCCCGATTCATGATTCATGTGCAAAGGCAAAACAGTTGGTGGTGCTAGATCAGGTAGAAGCTCCCTTCAAAATAGAATTTGGAATTATTTTTGGAAAATTTTGTAAGGAAAAGAGGCCGAAATAAGTAATCTCATTTCATGTAATGATCTTAAAATAAGAAACTAATTCGCTTCCGGTACTGTTCTATTCGGAGTAAAAACTGTCTCTCGCTGCCTTTTTAAAAAGCTATCTCTTCCGTCAGTTGTAAATGAATTATTGCAATTAATTGCATCTGATGCGGTATACAGTTCGCTTGGCGTATGGATGCAGAATGCTTGCTTCCATTGTGCATTGAGCCTGTAGGAAGGTGGGAGCATTTACGGAATTAGTTTTATGAATGCTTTGGCACAAGCTTAATGTCTGTTATCTTGGCAGGACTCATTTAAGCTTTCATCTTTTTGTTGACGGGTAATAAATTTGATTATAATATAAATACCCGCAGCAATAGCGGAGATTGTTCTCTTCCTTAGTGAATTTCATCCTGACATTGAGATCGTGATCGTGATTCTCAAGTTTTAAGTACAGCTTGCAAGAGGGTGGGAGAGAGAGCCAAGTTAAAAAAGTAATTATAGAAGAAGATATATAGGAGGGGAAGGATATGTAGTTGCTGCAGTTTCTGAATATGGTTGTAAAGGACGAGAGATCAAAGACCATCGGCATGATAGCCGTAATAGAAGAGGGTGGACTACAAAATGGAATACAAAAGAGAAATGCACTTAGAGAGATAATGAAAAAATGAAAAGTATTTTTCCTAGGATAATCACGCTTCAAGGCTACGTGTTGAATTTAGGATGACTTCTAGTTGCAGTACGTACTGCCAGCACGAGTGGAAATGTCAATACTAGCTGCAATTTTGGGAACTCGTATCTCATCGGGTCATAAGTCATATAGGAGAGTCAAGCTTAACTGTCGAAGTAATCATCGTGTATATAGCAGTTCACGGAGTCTAGAATTTTGTCGAGGATACATGCAGTTCAGCTTTTAATTTGCATCTTAACAATACATCTATATATTAAGGGTAGGGTAGCGTGAATGGAAAAAGTGCATAAACAATTAGCAAATGCCATGAATTCGCATTACCAGCAGTAAGAACAGAAAGGTAGTTGGAAGGCAAAGATTTAAATGCACCGCATGCAGCATGTTTAGGGTTTGCATATGCATCGCAAATAATACCTTACAGTATAGCTATTAGCGAATCGATCTAAAGGGAGGAAAGATGTGGTGCAGATGGTTTGACGAACTAGAGATTTGCAAAAGGCATGCAGGATGCATGAGCTATGGAAGGTACAGATGCTATTTACTGTCACGATGTATACACCGGCCGGTAAGCCGACACTAAGCTAACCTTTTGGAGGTATGGTTTAATTGTCGACAAAGCTTGGAAATGTACGATAATTCAGGTTTAGAAGCAGAGTTCCCAGCTGAAAAGGCTGGTGTGATGCCTGTCTACAGAAAGAACTGTCAGTTTCACTAGAAAGGAGGAGTGGATGGTATTGAATAAGAGTGCAGTGGGAAAAGTACGGGTAACGGGTGAAATGCATGCGTTCAAAGAATAGGAATGGGGGAAGACCAGGGAGTGCATATTTGCGGGTAACAACATGTTCTGCTGCAGTAAATGCGTGTGCAGGACTGTAGCTGTACAGTGTAGAAGAGAGAGGCTGTAGAAATGTCCCGGGAGTTGGCTTCTTGAACCGGGTCGTGCGCATTGCGAAATTCGGATGAACGCAGGCTGCAAACTATTGACCCATCATAGGGTGAGAGAGGAGACAGACATATAGAGGCTGAAGGAAGGAAGTAGAGATGCCGTCTTCATAAGGATTTCATCCTCAATGACTCATCATCATCTTGGTGAGAAGAGATGAAAAGAGTGTAGTCGTGGAAACGCAGTGGCGGTATAAGTTCTTTTCGAGGCTTCTGTCTACTAACACTAGCTCTGGCGACAAGGAAGGAGCATCATACAATTTGTATTTATCTTGTGTCATAAAATAAATCTGTCTTTCCCAAATTTGTTCCTAATCTAACCGCTTCGCTATCCGTGTCACCATTAATTCACGACCGAATTCTTCCTTTTTACAATTAATTTTGCTGTTGCAAGACTTGAAGCGGATCGATTACTCCTCTCATTGTCGCTGTCAACATCTAATAGCCGAGTCAAAAGGATATCATAGTCCCCCGTGATCGTGATCACATATAGCTACAATAAATACAGAGGATTTACGTTTCGCATTGGCTGATCTTGAATATTTCCAGAAAAAACAACACAATGGCGAACAGACCCAGTGCCAACCCCGTGAAAAAAGTTCCAATTCATCTACAGGTAATGTGATAATGTTTTCAATCATAACTTTAGATAAGATAGAGAAAAACTTTGCAATTTTTTTATGGGTATGAGTTTTTTTGAGCTATTGTCTGAGAAATAGAAGGCGGATTTTTGCTACATATCTACTTTTGAAATGTTAAAAAGCCTGGTTGGAAAGGATTAATAGAGGACAAGACGCTATTTAAGACTCGTGATATCTGTCTGTCTACCTTAGGTTTTGGCACAGAGCCTGGAAATTATTCTTACGCACAGGAGGTTGCGTACGCTAATAAAATACATGGTAGATTAGCTAACATGCCGTCTTGGAGCAAGAAAGTAGAGAGGATATCGTTGAAAATGCGTGTGATAATAAGCGAATCTAGGTCGGGAGCTGTAGCAAAGGTAAAGAAGGATGTCAAAAAGAGCTATGTTTTTTTGCCCCAGTCTTTTCCGGTTTCTCAAACGAGATGCCTCAGAAGAGCCATGGTTAGCTTTAGCTTCTTTCCTAGTAGCTGGGATTCGAGGATCTCGTGTGGGAAGACGCTGAGTAGCTTGCAAAATAATTGAACACATTTATTGACTGCAGATGAAAGTTGAAAAAAGGATTGCCGGTGTTTTGAATGCGGCATACGATTCTGTATATTTTTAGTTCGGTTATGATAACATTATGCTAATGTATTCCAGGTAAGCTACGCTCATCGTGTGGATTTCAGTGCCTATTTGATGATGCTTAAATAAAAGGGCTTTACTGGTGATGGAAGTCTGCAGAATAAATAATTAAATTCAGTCAGCCGTGTATGGAAGCGTATGCAAAGAATGAAAATGGAATCTACTTAAGATTAAGGAGCTAGAGAACTATTTGAGTAGCAACATGTATTTTATTAATGCAAAATGAGGACGAGACTTATTGCAGCAATTTCCATTTGAAATTGGGAGTACTAGTGGGAAGATGCGTTGCTTTCTGCGCTGGGGGAACGATTGAATTAGTGATGAGGAGATGTACATGTTTGCATTTTATCAAATATAACTTTTCCCTTGCAGAGCTCTCAAAACCGGCTTCTGATTAAGGGTGGGAAGATAGTGAATGCTGATGGAATGAGCGATGGGGATGTCTTCATTGAAGATGGAACTATTAAGTGAGTTGCCAATGAAATAAGTTAATTATAAGTTTGTCAATATGATGAAAATGGGAAGGAAGTGGAAGGGTTTATGCTACGCTTTTCTAAAGAGACTTTTTAATGCAGGGAAATTGGAAAGAATCTCATTATTCCCGGCGGAACTCGGACGATTGACGCTCGTGGAAAATACTTACTTCCAGGTACCGTTCTGAAATGGCGCAGCTTGTTTTTTTATAGCTTTGTCTATCGATTTGAATGAAATTGATATGGATAAATGTGAGGAATGGGCACTGTTTGCAGATTTGATAGTCATAAGTTTAAATATTGATCTGATTTTAGTTGAGAAAAATAGTGTTGAGGTTACTGTGGAAGGATAGAAAAATGTGAAATATTAAATCTAGTATTATAGAACCTTGCTGATGTTTTTGGGTGTGAGATTTAGAGAGGTATAATAATGGTGGAAGCTTGAAAAAAAGGCTCTCTTGGAATACGGAGAAATGGCAGCTCTTTTATTGATTTACGGATTTATAAGGAATGAAAGTACACGTGGTACGGGTATTGATATTAACAGGGGGTATTGATACACATACGCACCTGCAAATGCCCTTCATGGGAACGAAGAGTGTGGACGATTTCTATACTGGAACAAAGGCTGCCATCGCAGGAGGCACTACCATGATAAGTAAGATTCTTTTGAACAAGATTACAAAACTTGGTTTCTTTTAAGAAGAACTTGCACGGAATTCCTATTGAGAGCTATCCGGGACAATGGAGCTCTTGTCTGGGTGAAGATAATAAAAGAGAAATGATTTTTTGCGGTGGATTTTAGTGGATTTTGTCATTCCGGAAAAGGGCGAATCTCCCCTGGAAGCCTATCAAAAGTGGCGATCATGGGCTGAGGAACAGGTCTGCTGTGACTACACTCTCCATGTTGCTATCACATCGTGGTCTGATAAGGTAGGAGAAGCATTTCCGAAACTACAGTGGGGGCACTGGAAGCATTTTGTATAACTCTAAAGTTTGATTGCTTTGATATGTACGTGTAGGTCAAGAATGACATGGAAATTCTTGTACGAGATCATGGAGTCAATTCCTTCAAGGTTTTCATGGCTTATAAAGATTCGTTTATGCTACGAGACAATGAGATTTTAGCTGTTATGGAAACGGCGAAGCGTTTAGGTGCAATCGTTCAAGTTCATGCTGAAAACGGGGATGTCATTGCTGAGGTGAGCTAGAATGGACATTTGGTAGCATTTGGCTTTTGGGTGTATGTGCCTTGATGAGAAATAAAAAAATCTTATGGGCTTTCGTGACCGCAGAATTGCAAGAAAGTTGCTGCCGCCGGTGTTCATGGACCGGAAGGACATGAATTATCACGGCCAGAGGAAGTCGAAGCAGAAGCTACATTCAGAGCGTGCACGCTAGCAAATCAAGCTAATTGTCCTTTGTATGTTGTCCATGTGATGAGTAAAAGTGCTGCTAACGTTGTGGCCGAGAAAAGGCAACAAGGAAATGTTGTTTTCGGTGAGCCTATCGCCGCATGTCTTGGAACTGACGGTACTAATTACTGGAACAAGTGCTGGCGCCATGCTGCGGCCCATATCTTGAGTCCTCCACTGCGTCCGGATCCTACCACACCAGGATACTTGATGGATTTGTTGGCTCGGTAAGCTTTTTTATGATTCAGGACACCATTTACAGCAGAACTCTCCGTGGTTATACTTACATTGCCATGTTTATGTTTGTTGTTCAGAGATGACCTGCAGGTCACAGGAAGTGATAACTGCACCTTTACACATGAGCAAAAGAAACTCGGAAAGGGAGATTTTACCAAAATTCCTAACGGCGTTAATGGACTTGAAGACCGCATGTCAGTCATTTGGGAAAAGGGGGTTCAAGCTGGAAAGATGGATCCTTGCAGATTTGTTTCAGTCACAAGCACTGCTGCTGCTAAAATTTTTAACGTGTACCCACAAAAGGTATTGTGCTTTTCATTTATGAGCTAATCCTTAGATACAGTCAGTTCGCTACATTTCTTCGTATAATCCTCCATGTGCTTCCTCATCCTCACACAATTCCTCATACATTTCTTAATTATGGATTTTTGAAATTCCCTAGGGCGTTATTGCTACCGGCTCTGATGCAGATATTGTGTTATGGGATCCAAGAAAGACTAGAACCATTTCTGCTAAAACCCATCATCATGCAACCGACAATAACATCTTTGAGGTAAGCTAATTGCCATGCTTAATTTACCTTGCATTCATAAGAGCTGAGTATACAACATAACTTTACAACTTATTGTTGTGTGTGTTGTTTTTTGTAACTTATACAAGATGAGCAACAACATGTTGCAAATTAGTCAATTGTTGTGGTGTTTATTTCAGGGAATGACTTGTCACGGAGTGCCCGATTATGTCATTTGTAACGGCCGTGTTTGCGTTGATGAAGGTCAAGTAAAAGTTTTGCAAGGATTCGGAAGATTTATTCCTAAAGCACCGTTTTGCACCTACGTCTACGATTTGATCCGAGAAAAAGAAGCGGTAATGCTTGCATGAATCGTAATATTTTGGTATCTAGTGCTGGTATATGAAAGTAATGTTTATTAACATATACTTATGAAATATTACAGCGCCGAGCTGCACAGTTGAAACCAGTGGCTCGCCTGGGATTCGATGGGGAAATGGAAAGCATGGCACAAAGATCCCAGAATGGTGAAAAAATTCCAGGCTCTGAACCTGTAGCACCCATGCCTACCAACGGAAACGTAAATCACAGCAATTCCGTGCAACAACTGCCAGTGGCACCTACTCCTCAAGTCACTCCGATATCTCAGACTCAGCTAATTGAGGATTTCGAGGGATTGAAGTCACCTTCTGGTGTAAAAAATCAGCAAGAGTCAACTTTCTCTGTTGCCGGAGACAACACACGTAAGTATAATTTTATATATCTTGCATAAAGTAATTCCAATAAAGTTTAACTATCTCCCATCCCATAGTACAAAATAATCCCAAAGCAACTGAAATCATATCAGATTTTGTAAACGGAATCTGCGAGCATGCGGCATTGGATAGCGTTAAAAAATATGTTAATCGTCGTTGTGATATTGTTTTCGATTATCTGCATACGTATTGATTTTTGCATGCCACATTGAGTGGCGTTTGAAAACATAATAGTGCATTCAGTTTACATACCCTGTATAGATACTATATACCTATATGTTAACATTTGAACCAGTTACAACTACGAACCCGTTGCATAATTTATGATTTGCACTTGCTTATTGTTTACCCTTCCATCCACTTGATGGTTAAGAAAACGCAGAAAGTGAAGAAGCAGGAAACGTTTCTCCATCGGCCGAAGCCCAGAGACCCAGTGTGAAAGTGAAGGCTCCTCCAGGTGGATTTTCTTCAGGGCTTTGGTAAAACAGGCCCGATCATCCTAGTGACCTCAAGGAGCCAACTAGAAGATAACTTACTGAATTATAATTTTGTACGCTCGGACGTGATAGTAACTATTAATATTTTTAATTAGCTTCGCATTTCTGAGTATCTGTCAACCTGCATTTGTACTTTTGCACGTGATTAAGTATGCATGCTCGTATCCATTGATTCTGCTTTATATTTGCTTTACGAATGCGACAGAAATGTCGATCCCTAAATATGCTCTCCTGCGACCATCATTAATATCCATTAACAATTTCAGCATTCTGTACTAACGAATAACATGTCAGTCTCTAATGGACAAACGCTATCAAGAAAAGAAACCTTGATGATACAATCATGTCTAATAGTGGCTATTTATTATTTCAGCTGTTGAAACGAGGACAACAATACGAGTCCGTAACCCACCCGGTGGTCGATCATCAGGTTTATGGTAAAGCGCAGCTGAAAATTCTTCATTTACAGTGAACCACAAGAAGATATTGTATTTACCTTAATATTTTTAATTAATATATTTGTTCGAGTTTTATTCCGTTGTATCTTTTATTTTGTCGACAAACAAGCTTATGATTAGATCATAGTTACCGTAAGAAATGGTTTGTCTTCAGTAGCTTGTAGAATGCATGCGTCGAGTTATGAATGTTTGCGTCAAGTACCTACCTCGTCAAATTTTTAATGCAAAGCCTGGCTACTTTGAGCATATAGCTAGGTCAGAAATGTTTCGTATATGATTTGATATGAAGATGATTACCATACCATCACACTTAATAAAAATTATTAACCGGGTATCTGTTCTCACTAGATGTTGTCGTGCTCGTCACCTTTGGTTACGATTCTTTCATTCGTTGGACGTGCATGAATAAATATACAAGAGATAGAAAGAATGAGTCTGCATTGTTATATAAAGCTTCTTGTCTGTGGTCGTCGTGATGAAACAGCTTAGTTTACCAAACTACTATGGTCAGTTTTAAGTCTCAGCGTAGTGGGTGTAGGAATCGACGTTGGAATCAGAAGAAATAAGTTTTGTGCATGTACCTGCAATGCAAGTGTCAAAATGCTTTCTTATAATTATCAAGGCAATTATATTGTCACGTCTACATTTAAAACACTGCATCCATGATCCAGTTTGACTTGTAATTTGTGCTTTAAATACATTAGGTATCGATATGATAATTATTTGCTGAAATCGGGAAAGAGTCTCCGTTGTTTGGGAACTTTAGCTATAAGTTAGGTCCGAAGGTCGTAAGAAAGAGTTATCCGACGCGGGGAATTTATGTACATACATACATGAAAAGATGAGATTGAATTGGAGATTTTTAAGCAAAGAGTCAGTTCCGAGATTGGTATGGTGAGTGGTGACTAGTGACCGCCTGTGACCCGCTAGGGTACTTGTTTTTGCATATTTGTACTTTGTAAGCTAGTTTTGCAAATACGCTACCATTTGAGTGAATCAATGCGACAAGTCTTCTTATCGCTAACTAATCCTGCATTCTTGGTCACTAGCTATAAGGACGAGAGCATACTATTATTAATCATGAACCATAAAATAATGAAGCTGAAGATGATGATTCTCAATAAAGTTTCGTTACTACACCTGTACAAAATTGCACCTCACGTCACATCCAAGTTTTTTGACTATAGACTGCTTAATAGTACCACATTTTACGCGAATCTTTTATCGTTATTAATGAATTTGTTTTCATTGCATTCAGTATTAGTGTAGATTAACTGTATCAAGTACTTTGTGCGGATGATTATTAGTAATGAAGAATTTTCTACTTAAACATTCTTCAAGGGGAATATTTATTATGGGATGAAACTATGATATCCAATGAGCAAGAATGAGGATCGCGCTCATTGGCCACTGATAAAGAGTACTTGAATTAATATCTCTGGAAAAATAACTTTAACAATAGAGCCATGACCCAGCTGACATAAGAGCGGCGTCAGCTCAACTTGTGACTTGTCCTATCAGTATTTTCAGTATCTGTTTCATAACTGACAGTCATAGATTCTAGCCGTCTAGAGTTCAATTACACATGCCGGATCAGTAAACACACAGTTTGCTAAACAACATCTTCATAAACTTGTATAGATACACTTTGTTCTCTTGCTACCGTTCATATTTATTGCGACTCACTGCTCTTAATATCCTCATCGATAATAAATCAATGCTCATCAGTAGGAATTTGGTCCTAGAAGCTCTTTATTTACAGAAGATTGAAAGGGTTTGCAAAATCAAGGGTGAAAATAAATTAATTTCAATTCGATAATGAATATGTCAGTATTTACGTTGAAGAATACATTTTATGAGGTTCGCCCCTCTGTCGTATACTTTCTGACGTGTGAAAGATCAACTAAAAGCCTGTGGTAAGGTATCAGCGTTTCAACCAGCAAGTTGTTAAAAAATGTTCAAATATAATGTACGAAGGTGTACAATAAATAATTTCCGATACTAACTCCTGTAACGGTATTCCTCAACTTCTTGAAAATATCCCGGGAAATTCACCGAAAGAAAATGGATTCAGAGATAATCCTGTGCCAATTTCCCTAGGGAGAAATAGCCTGAACAGCCTATAGTTTGACAGGAACTTCCATTTCCGCTGAAGACTAATTAACCTGTTGCATTTTGCCCCAAACCTACATAAAAACTAACCAGCCGGCCACATGCACGCTGTGGAAGGCATATAGTTGACAGTTAACAGGTTCTGATAAGTTCTATGCGTTGGCTTTAAAGGCAATTTTATGCATTTACGTTCGCTTAAATTATATAACACCACTGCCATTCGTTCTATGAGAAAAACTTGGTCTGTGGAAGTGTTTGAAGGAAGGATGCGTAGAAAGGATTTAACATGCAACGAGCTTCGAGCGCTCTTAACGCTGTTACTCTGACGTGATGGTCTTTTAACCATGATGGCAATTACGTTGCAGAATCAACTTTTTGTATGTTCAACCGTTCGTACATAGCTAACCAAAGGGGGCAGTTGAAGGCAGTCAAGTTGTTGCGTGAAGCACCAAGAACCAAGGAGGATCTTTGATACCAACAGCATTACATGTTGCCCAATGCTTGACCACCGTCCATATGAACTCGGGCCCTGTTAGTTAACTAGGGCAACTGTCCAAAGCTTGGATCTTTTTGAGCGATTATTTCGCACGGATTTACATGGCTCTTCAAATGTTTTCACCTGCCCAAGGAACTCGTGCTTATTGATTTTAGTGATCTGGACTGACAGTTCTAGATGAGAATATCAGGTGCGAACTACATCTAGAGAGTCTGAAGAGAGATAAACATTTTCTCCTTGATTTTCCCATTCTCACTTGATTGCTGGAATCAGGCAGCTTTAATTACGGATTTTGCAGAACGGTGAATGGTAGCAATAGCTGAAGAGGTAAGTAACTAATATTTTAAACTGTTTTATGTTGCTAATTACATCATCCGGTATACTTTTGGTAGATTTAATCTGGATAGAACTAGTTGACATCTTCATGGCCCACAGATATCCTTGACTTTCCGAAGTGTTTTGAAGTTTCATACCAGTTTTGTGGTTTCTGTTATAAATATTGTAATTATATAAAATTAAATTTGCAATTTTGTGCGTCATTATAAAACTAAGAATTTTATATGGTTACCAATTTGTATATATACAGTTGATATTGGTGATTTGTTGTTTTTTTATTGTTGTTCAAGTATTGTAGTGTCGGCTAACGATGCACTATTGAGTACGTTGCGGTAATCAAGAATTTTGACAGGAAGGAACTTTGAACTTAATTGTAAGGATTTCTTAAAATATTTCGGAAATTGTACAGTCTTACATTAGTAAATTCAACAGACGCAAACGATTGGATCGTTCTGAGTATGAGTATTGTTGCTTTGGTAGTAGCAACGATTTTAAATGATATATTTTAGACGATACATTTGTCTTAAACGTTAGTGTTTTGTGAATGGTTTTTAAAGAAAAATCTTGGATTCGAAGGTTAAAATGGCTCCGATAACTAAACTGAACTTTGCTGGCGGCGAGTCCCAGGCGACCCCCAACAATGAAGACGTGCCGCAAGAATTTCCACCGGGTCCGCTTGACTTGTACCGGAAACAGGCAACTTTTGACTGGAGAACAATGCGGGCTGTTATTGAGGACGAGAAAATAACTCGATTTAAGGTACAGATGGAGATCACTGCTATGTTAGGAATAACTATAGATATCGGGTTTATTAATGATGATTAACTAATTGATTTAATTGTTTGTCGTGCAACTCAATTAGCACAAGATTTGGAGAACGATGGAACGCGACCCTGTATTTGCCCACAGTCCTGTAGAACTAAGCATGGAAGAAGAGAGACAGATTACCATGGAGAGAGTGATGAAATTAATGGAATACAATTTTCTTCCTGAGGAAGAACTCATTGGAGATCCTAGAAAGGTATGATGATTGTGTCTGACGTATTCAAGTTTTTGAAATCCTGGTTGTGACATTTCACTCTAGTTATTGTACTTTTATTCCAGAATAACGCATTGACAGTAGCTCTTGGACAATACGATTGGTCGGTTTCCGCAAAGAAATCACTCTTAACTGACTTTTTTGTAAACGCTGTGCGAGGATTGGGAACTGCTAAACATTACGAGTATATTGAGCAAGCTGGCAACCGTCAGGTGAGCATGTGATTTTGAGGAATATTGAATTTTGAAAGGTACAGAGTTTGTAAGAATCGATAGTCTTAGGATTGTGTTTTGATTCACAGCTGTTTGGTTGCTTTTGCCTTACGGAAATTAGTCATGGTACTAATACCAGAGGGATGAGAACTCGAGCAACCTTTGACCCTAACACACAAACATTTGTGTTGAACACGCCAGATTTTGAAGCTGCCAAATGCTGGGCTGGAAACTTGGGTAATTTTTTTGATGTTATCTTTTTATTAATCATTAATAGCAGCTCTATCTCGATAAATGTGTACTTATTGTATTTCGTTTTGATTTTTAGCTAAAACCGCCACTCACGCTGTACTTTTTGCACAATTGTACACACCCGATGGTCATTGCCATGGCCTACATACGTTTGTGGTGCCTGTTCGCGATGCGTCTACTATGATTCCGTTTCCAGGCGTGAACATTGGAGATATGGGAGCTAAGCTTGGACTGAATGGACTTGACAATGGGTAAGCTACATCATGATCTTGGCCATTTGAAATTAGAAGTGTAGAGTTGCTATAGCCTATAGCGTTTCTTTATTTTGGCTGACAGTTACATGATGTTCGACAACTACACGATTTCTCGGGACTGTTTGTTAAATAAAACGGGTGATGTAACAATCGACGGAAAATATGTTACTCCTTATAAAGATCCGAACAAGCGATTTGGTGAGTGCATTTATGATTTGAAGGTACACTCCTATACTTGAATTTTTCAACCAAAGCCATGAAATAACCGTAATCATTTTCAATATAGGTGCTTCTTTGGGCAATCTGTCTGCCGGTCGCGTCGGGATTATTAGCATGTGTGTCGCAAATTTAGGGAAAGTCCTTCCTATTGCCATTAGATATTCTGCAGTTAGGCGTCAGTTTGGCAACGATGGTCAAGAGTTGCCAGTCATTGAATACCAAATGCAACAGTGGCGTCTTTTCCCGTATCTTGCTGCATTCTACGTCATGAAGGTCTTCGGGGACGGTTTTTACGGAGATTACGCCCAATTTGTGATTAGCCAATATTCCGGGGCAGAAAAGACGGATTTAGCTATGGCTGGTGCCGAAATTCACGCTCTCTCGTCTGCTGGAAAGCCTTTGGCAGGTTGGTTAGCCCGAGACGCTATTCAAGAGTGCCGTGAAGCTTGTGGAGGTCACGGATACCTCCGCGCATCCGGCATTGGTGCTATCCGGAATGATAATGATGCTAACTGCACATATGAAGGAGATAACAACGTTCTACTTCAGCAAGCTAGTAACTGGTTACTCAGCATTTGGGCGAATCCAAAGAAGGAGAATGTAACCACTCCATTCCGGTCTGTCGAGTTTTTGGGCGATAGCAAGATAATCATGGGAAAGAAATTCCGCCCGACTACACTCCAGGGAGTTTTGGAAACGAATGTAGTCCTAGATGCGTTTAAATGGCTTGTTTGCTGGCTTCTCCAGTCCACTTCAGAAAAATACCATTCAGCTCTCCAGTCCGGCAAAGACGCCTTCACCGCCCGTAATGACTCACAAGTGTTCCAAGCCCGCACTTTATCGATTGCTTACATAGAGCACTATGTATTACAACGTTTTAACGAATACATCAATCAACCCGGAATTCCAGAGGAAATAAGAGCCGTTTTACAGAAGCTCTTATTGTTGTATGGATTATGGAGCCTGGAAAAACACATGGCCATTCTTTATCAAGGAGGGTACGCTCAGGGACCCCAACCTGCCAATCTTATCCGTGAAGGAGTTCTAGAATTATGTTCGTCACTGAAGCCTGAAGTAATCGCCTTAGTGGACGCTGTTGCCCCCACCGATTTTGTTCTCAATTCTGTTCTTGGCATGTCCGACGGTCAAGTTTACAAGCACCTCCGTTCCGCTATGGCCCAGACTCCAAACGGATTCGAACGACCTGGTTGGTGGAAGGATATGGCATCCCGCCTCCAAGCTAAACTTTAAAACAAGGAAATATCATGAATTCCACAAATTTGTTCCTTTTGAAGTTTTTTCTCACGACGGGGTAGTTTCCATCATGAAGCCTGTGATTTAACATTTCTTTGTCATAAATTCTTCATCTACTTAGTCAGTAAAGCTTTAAAAGGTAAGTTTTATTTCTTTATGTGAGTTTATGCTACTCGGCTACTATATGATAACTGTATCGACATTATTTTCAGGTATCAGATAATATCCTAATGGCAGACTAGGCTAGAAAGTAATGTCGACATTGTAATTGAAGTCAATTTTCCTAGTTTATATGTACAAAAATGGTGCTTAGCGGTTATTGATTTAGTAATCGACGCAATATATTTTATTAGAGTAACTTAATGGAAGCATTTAAATTACAAATACGACAGAAAGTGGTGTTTTACCAAGAAACGGAAGTAAATATACATATTCTTTGCACTTGAAATTCTTGATTAGAAAGATTTACGGATGCTGATTTGAAATTTTGCGTAGCTCGTTATTAATCCTGGAGTAAACTCAAGCATTATATAATTCATCCATGAATTTGAGTAAATAGTTGAGGTATCTAAAAGTTAAATCCGACAGGGCGTCAAAGTGAGCTCAATTTAATCTAGTGGTTAGATTTGTGAAGTGGTGAGATATGTATTTAATTTTAGACTCGTTTCTCATCCAATCACATTAACATTCCCAAGTTATTCAACAACCGAGGAATAATTACATCTTGATCTGTTGCAGCCTGTTTTTCTCTTCCTCAAAGAAAGTAGTAATATTAGGTAATTTGCGAAATAGTACTTAATCGCTTCCTGAATAGCCCGGAAGTTTATATGTGCATTGCGTTTACATCTAATAAGATTTTCAGCATCTCTTCACTGATCAGTTGGAGGAATAGGCTCAGTTGGACTTGCGGAGGTTTCCTTGGCTGTACCATTCAATGAATTTGGAGGTGTGCAATAAACGGAAATCTGAGAGGAGCCGCTCATGGAATCTTTTCTGTAATTAACTTCCTCTTTAGGCTCATGATTAGTCTCCATGGTTCCATTCTGGAGGTGTGCCATGGACGGAGTAGACTGGGAGAATGTCCTGATTTGTAATGATCTAAAAACATACAAGCAAAACCGGATGTTAATTAGTCCCGAAAGCTAACTAGTGTCAATTTAAGTTATAGCATCATAGAATAGGACTTTTTTTCTGAAATCCGAAGACGTTTTTTCCCCTCCGAAAGAACACCCAAATGGGCTTGGTAAACAAAACGTTTAGAATATAAATTAATATTTTTACACGCGAATCCTTGGCGTTGAAAACGTTCGTTTCATGACTCGCATATTTTATGTGAAACTGCAGTTTTATGAAGAGACGAAAACCGGGAGCTGGTCCGTTTTTACATTTGTACAAAAGCTACATGTACTAGTCAACTAATATTTGATTCATACCGACAGAAGGACAGACAGAATGCAGTAAAAGAGAGAATGTTAGTATGAAAAGTGCGAAAGGGCTGAGGAAAGACGTCATTTCATCAGAAAATTAGATTCACAGAAGCCATACTTGATACGGTCTGTAGACGAATGAACATAAATTATTAGCACCCGGCTACAACTAGAAGTGCATATACCATAAAACCGTCTGCTCGCATATCTCCGTATACAAAATTGGACTATGCTATCAAGTGATACGTGGAATTTTTCTCGGAAGGGAATTCCTGTAGCGTACATCTGATACATGTGATTACTCCATATCGCCATACAGGGAGTTTTAATGAGAGGAAAAGAATATTTTTTTGCAATACATGCGATTTCAGAAGGGCATGGAGCAAAATCTACTGATGAGATAAACTCTCAGGTACAAATTGGGCAAATTGCATATTGAGGTTGAAGGTGAAAAGTAAGGAGGGTAAGCAGCATGCTCTGTTGAATCCCAATCACAGATACACGCCTCTCATTAATTGCTAGCAAATAATAAAAAGGTGATTTCTTAAATACGAGGGATACTTATGCCATTTACATATCCAGCTGCTAACTAATTGGTGGAACATAGCAACAATAAGAGGTGCAGGCTTTTGGAATTATATTAAGGAAGGACAACGCTAAAAGTTACTTAAAAGGAAAGCTCACACCGGCAGGGTTATAAGTTATTCCACTGGAAGTACGTTGCACAGCAATGATATAGAAGCAATAATTTGTGGGTTATTGTTATAAAGTTGCGTACCTGGGAGGTTCATACAGTGGTTTAAAGAAAGGGCCTTGTGAAGAAGATTTGACGGTATCATACACGGCGGAGGTTGAGCGTGATTTTTTCCTTGAAAACACAGAGGAAGCCGGGTTATAATTTTATCTATTAATGTACATTCGCTATTCCTTAATTCTACATCTAGGACTTGTGCTGCGGAGATAATATATGCTTTGGAGAAAGTGGGAGAAAGCAAGGACTCGTTATGCAACCTACTAAGACTTTCTGCATTATTTACAGCGTCTTCCTTTTCTTTGGTAAACAAACCCTGGAGTAAATATACAACACACTATCGAATGACTAATGCAATGGTTGAGCTGATTTTTATGTCAAAGCTCCGTCCTATGTCCGCCAAAGGACGAAAGTAAGGGGGAAGTAATGCTGGTGAAAGTTGGACGCGAAGGAAAGCTTTCATTTTGTTGTACTACTTTCGTATAAATATTTTACCTGTAAATGTACACGTGTAAGGCTAAGAAAATATTTGCAGGTTGTCTATGTTCAATGTTGCCACGTTAGGTTTCTTGGGTCATTTCATTAGGATTTCGGGAGGATGAGCAAATGTAGGGATAGCTCACAAGGAGAGTTGAGAGTAGGTAGAGTAGATAAAGGGTTGATATGAAGAGGAGAAAGTCGGTAAAGACTTGGGTAAGATTGTAAGAAGGGGAAAGAATAAAGGAGTTTCTTGGAAACGAGGGAATGAAATTAGGAAGAAAGAGAGGAACGTGTTTATAAAATATTTACTAAAGCATATATGTAATGATTCTTTTCACCAGCTCATCCATTTTCCAGAAGCTTTTTCACATATACTATACCATAATGAGTCTCTTCAAATTTCTGTCTGCTTTCTCCGAATACAGAGAGCTGAGGCTAGGATTATTGCCCTAGCCATATTAAGTCTTCGTCCCTCTCAAGTAAAACGATATTATACAGAAGGAAGTGGAAGTGCTGTGAGGAAATTGGAAGAGGAGGGCAGAATAAACGGAGGATTAAAAAATTACCCCTTCTGAAGTCTATTTGAATGTAAGTGCTCCAAAAGGATTCTCACAGGCGGGAGTTTTGGACCTGCCATAATGTTCTGAAAATATTAAAGTAATTCCTCTTAGCCTTCGGCACTTTGGACTAATGCAACCCCTGCCCACTTTGTATTCCCATGGGCAGAGTAGAGCAAATAATATTAGGATTAAATTGTAAGGAAATTATGCTGCTTCTAACTGGGAGTGGAAGAGACCTGAGCTCCCGCAAGTCTACGTGCCGGTAGAATTCCAGGCTGGATATTTCATGAAGGGATGGAATACGGTTTTCTGGATTCTCAAGAATAAATGCCAATACTTGAACCACCTGTGGAGAAGAGAATTTGTACACATTATTGCTGTATATAATTGCGAAGACTACATTAGTTCAAATTCAGTCACCCCCCTCACCTGCGTGTAATCTCTTATGTCTGTCCAGTTTTGTGGGGTTAGTTTTACAGTAACCACTTCATAGCCGGTACACATGGAAAACAGGATGTAGGCTGTGGAAGTTATTTCAATCCATTAGCTGATACTGAGAGGAGAATGGAGAAAGTTTTGTAGATGAAGCTTACCGAAAGAGACAGAGTCCATTGCTTCCAGATCGGAATGAATGTAGTGGGAAATAAAAGGGAGAGCTCGAGGATTATGTCCAAGTAAAACGTTATCCAGACCCGAGAATCTAAAGGTCAAGTTCAAAGAATCAACGGCTATGACATAACCATAGTGTTCACGCGGAAAGGTAAGTCTTGTTAGACAAGGTGCTACAGTACAGTAGCTTATAGCGGTACTTTACTCGTAGAAGCCAGTAAGCCAGTGCACTTTTTTGTGAATTAGTGGGACAAATGCTAAACTTACCGTGCAGTCCCATGCTGAATTACGACATTGCCTGGATGCACATGCCCTCCAATACCAGGAGGAAGACCTCGTGATCTGAGTTCTAGCATAGCTTCCAGAATATGACATGATAATCTCTGAGCATGGCCTTCAGTAAGCCCCGAACCCCGCTTGCAATACTTGTTAGGCCAATGATCAGCCCAGTTACTCTGAAAATGATAGAAATACCCATAGTTACATCAGCGACATCAGCGTGCATGCGGATAGAGTTCATGACGGAAGGAAGTAGCGTGTTTCGCATTTAAAGGGAAAACAAACATGGTTGACCTCATGAATTATAGAGTCAATCAATAAAGCCTGAGTCGTGGCTCTCGGTGTCCCGGTTGCACACATTTTACACTACGTAGCAGTTATCAGTTTACCATTGATAGATACACACATGTATACCTCAAGCATCTCCTCAATTTTCCGGAAATAACACATGCAGAACAGTCTTGAATGAACGTTTTACAAGGTATTACAAATGTACGCACACGACGATGCTTACGTAATAAAAAGTAGGAGATACACTAACTTGTTGGAGCTGGAGGAATTTAATTTTTTTTAAAAATATATGCATGAAAATTGCTTACTTTGTGATAAACGTCCCGTAAACTTCCGCGGTTTGATAAAGGCGTCACCACCAAGGTAAATGGGCGATCGAAATTATCAACATTGATTGTTTCCACATCCAAAATAGGGCTTACGTACGGATGTTGAAGGGAACGACATACCTGATTAAATGTTTTATTATTCATACATTTCCTCATATGTGTTCTCTCATAGCATAAACGCTATATTTTTATCAAAATCCCCCAATTGATTCAAGAACATAAGAATACAATTTCCTGTCAAATCTAACATAAATATTCAGAAATAAGCACCCAGCGCGAAACAAGGATATAACCATCACGTGTTTCCGATTTACCTGAAGCATTATATTTTTCGTTGTTGAGTCAATTACTGGCGTTCTGGAGTGGCTTGGTGTTGCTACCAGCAGTCGTTTTGCGTTCACCCTTGCGTCACAAATGACATACCACAATCGGTTTGTTCGCCACCCTAGTTGAAAGTCAATGGGTCATTTCGTATTTATGAAATGATATAATTAATAATTTAAGAAAAAAAACGAAAACAT
Source organism: Sminthurides aquaticus (assembly GCA_906901655.1). Taxonomy (NCBI): domain Eukaryota; kingdom Metazoa; phylum Arthropoda; class Collembola; order Symphypleona; family Sminthurididae; genus Sminthurides; species Sminthurides aquaticus. The sequence continues at coordinate 6,703,364 of CAJQTT010000001.1, forward strand.
GGGGAAAAGAAAATGATGGCTCCGGCGTGTATGGTAAATACAAGTATTTACCATACACTTAGAAATTTGGAACTTAAATGCTTTTGATTTGTTTAGCATTACCTATTTTATAGGAGATATAATCTGATATAAACTCACCAATATCTGGTAATTGATCCAAGAGAACATATCTGCCCTTGGAGCTCTTGAGGTAATTCATGCAGGCTGTATGGCCGGCAGTTTTTTCAGATCTAATCAATCCATAATTGGGAGGGAAATTTTTCAATTTCATTTCATCCCGAGGGGAATGAAGTTCCAGCATCTCAGTTGTTCCGCCGACTTCCTCTCCCAGGCGATTGTAATCATAGGAAGTAGGGCGGCTGAAAAGGAAACAAGAGTAAGCCAGTAAGCCCGCTTGTACTAGTAATAATAAAGGTTTAAACAGAACAGATTATGTCTCAACTCAAAACTTTATCTTCGAAAATGGACTAGTTGTAAATACCTCCGTATTTTTGTAACACTGTCTGACACTTTTCGAAAAAAGCACCACGAGTACAACTTGTCCATGAGAAATCTGTTTAAATGTTACCCCTGAAAACTGGAGCTACAACATGGATGCATACTTCACTTCGTAGCAGCAAACTTGTGTATTCTTATCTCGTAACTACTTTTTAATGAATTCAAAATCCGCAAGGATGTTATCGTATATTTTGTGTATGTTTCACAAGCAAGCTATTTCAGGCTAGCTTATTGATTGCTTAAAAGTTAGATTTTCTTGTACGAGTTCCAAGGCTAATAATGTAAAAAGGTGCAGAGAAACAAGGGGCAAACGGGGGCTTTGGTAGAGGTGGAAGAGTTGGTGTGAAAGATGTGTGTCCTGGAGAAAGTTCCCCAAGCAACTATCTCTTTCAGCGAAGATGAATGCAATACCATCCAGATTTTAGAGTGAGACAAGAAAGGATGGAGAAAGTAAAAGAGAAAGAAGAAGTGGGAGTGAAAGTGTAAGTGAAAGTACAGAATCCGTTACTGCAGTATGCCAACTTAAACTTAAAGTGACAGGGATTCGTTTGCATGGTGCACGGAATTTGGTATTTTAGCGTAATCGGATTTTCTTGCTTTTGAATTCAGTCCCTAGACTCTCCATTTAATCCTATTTCGTGCGAATTCTAAATGGAACAAACTGAGCCGCCGTAAAATTTCATTCCGTGACTCCGAAGCTCGCTGCCTTCCTTGGAGTCCGTTGTATGAAAGCGAATTAGTTTCCCCGTCGAATGTAAAAACGTACTTTAGGATAACCGAGTAGAACACATTGAATTATTATCCTCATCTCCTTTTTTCTAATCCATCTTGTTCATTTTTTACCCCGAGTACATAAAAAATTTGAACAATTCCTCTACCTCCATCCAAGCATCACATAAACATGTATGCTACAAAAAACAAAGACATAACTGAGTGAATCCTTCCTAGCAGAGCCACTCTACTAAAGGTAACTGAAGGAAGCGCAGCTGTATTCATCTAATACTGAATAAATCTGTCTGATTCCCACTATCTTTGGCTCATATAGACAAAGCCCCGCTCCACTCCACTTCTTTCACGGGTGAAGATTGCAAAAGTTTTTACCACAAGGGTAATTCGCGTAAAACATATACAAAACATTTCATCTCATAAACAAACACTACCACGTCCTTGCGTCAAGGCTTTCATCAACTTTCTCTTTACCAGAGAAAACTCCTCTTCATTGACCTAATTAGGACCCCAATCCAAACCAATCCCCCAGGCAATGACCATACTTTTGTATGCCCTGTGCGTTATCACTGAAGAGTCTTCAAATGGTTTCATTCAGCCAAGCTGGAGGTGCAAACATAATGAGATTAAGGTAGGCTACTTCATATATAGAGTTCTACTCCTGCACAGAAGAATTAGATCAAAGTCAAAATAAAATATACCTTAATCTCCTCTTCTATCCTAGCTATGCATACTTTGGATGTTCAGTTTTGCTGAGCATTATTGCAAACTATATGCACACAAAATTAAACATAAAATGGCATTGTTGTCCTTCTCAAACTCTGATCCGTGATATAATTAGAAAATATTTAAAATAAACAATAATTATTCTTTCCGGAAGTCAACTCCAAATAGGATTTAAACTTCTTTCATGTCACCACACATCTAATGAATTTATCGAGTGTCTGTCTTGGATACAATTCCCATTGTTGATCCATATAAGTTTCGCAACACTTCACTGGTGGAACATGCTTTTCTATTGCTCTTCACTGCATCTTGTGTGAAAGAGGCGGCAGACATAGGCCACATATTGGATGCAAGTACCTAAATTCCAGTAATCCCCGGTTTTCGCCATCCTAATCCGCTATTAGCCCGTATAATTATACATAAAAGAGAAAGGACTTGAAGGGATAAATGTGTGTGCTTATTAAAACAGCTCAACGCCCTCCCATTTTAAGGGAAATGGCAAGCACCAGACCATAGTATTCAAAAACTGAAATAGAACTTCTGCATGCACGCACCGGAGCTTCCATTTAATTATCTACCTGTAATTGTAATTCATTTACACATGGCTGTCCATTATCCTTCCAGACATTCATAGTACAATTATCAGTAATTTTGCTTTGCTAAAACAATATGATTTCGTAATTCTTCCTGCTCCAAACTAAGTATTCAGACGACCCGTTGCAAAAGGACAAACGACACTCTCTCACTCTGCCAGTTCTTCCGGTAAAATAAAACCTCCCGCCTTTTCAGTCATTTATAGAAAATACGACGGCAATGCTAGATTATTGATAGTAAAAAACAGTAGTGATTGTCAAAAACAGCTAAAACTTCTTTCAAAAGGTACCCATAGCTCATAGGAGCCCACAGCTTAACGCAAGAGAAATTTATAAGAATAATCTTTTAAATTTCACTCGACCAGCAAATATTTTGAGAGGTAGACCTGGATTTTGGCAAACATTAATTTTTAAGAGCAAGCCACGAAGGCGTTGAGTAAAGTTTTCTCTCTATAAGGGCATACAGCTATCGCTAATCAACAAGAATGTTAAATTAATGCCAAGCTGTGACGTGTGTGGGTGTGGGCCTCTGAGCGAAATAAGCGGACCAAGAAGAATAATGCGCATTAACTCCCAGAGTCTTTCTTCCAACCAGTGTATACATTGCTGTCTTCGACCATCCCCCGTACATGCATATCAGACATCCATCAAATATTCATACATTCAGGAGCAAATGTATTGGAAATAACTTAAACTCAGAAGTAGACGAAGAGCTGGTGGTAAAATATGTGATGGATGCCTGCATGAAAAATAGTTGTCAATGTAATTTTCTTACACTCACAATAAGTAAACAGATGTAATTGTGCAACAAATAAAAAGCACGGCACTTTAAAAACAGAATGCATAGGTAGGTGGGCCACTTTATATATGCACGAAAACAGTTTTCTATGTGTTATAGTGATAAAAGTGAGAAGAAGAGGAGGAAATTTTTGTATTATGCACACCGTTTGTGGTATCTTGGAGGGATGCATTTAGGGAGTAATATTAGGATGAATACTTGTGAATTGGTTCTTGGTGCAGAAATTGATGAATATTTTACGTGGAAGAATACAAAAAGAAAGTATACTTTAGCATCTAGCACAATTCAGATACGAGGACATTTCAAGAGAAAGGCTATATTTAGTTAGTGCATGGGGGCGTGAGAAAGTTCTATGCTAACGTTTCACCGCTTTCACCTACCCCGGCATTTGTAAATGCGGGAATTCATGTAATCGCATTTGGAAATTAAGTATTTGATGAATTTATGTGAATTAGAGCCTATAATGCATGTAGAAATTCTGGTATCATGTTTGGGAAAACCAGTAGTGCAGAGCTTACAGGAAGGATATTCTATGCTTACAATGAACAATGAACCACACCTCTCTTCTGTCAATCAATTTAGCCAGGTGTGGAATAACGCACACATACATGAATGTGTACAAGAGTTGCTGGAATGAAGCAAGTGCCTGTGTTGGTAGCGGTAGGATGGTGTGGCGGAATAGTTTGCATAGGGTGAAATTACGTCTAGTAATTGGTGGCCATTACGAGTATCTGGTGAAAGCATGAGAAAGTCCCCTTACAACATTTCCTCTGTCCTTGGCATTGGCTTAAACTGGTCCGAGTCAGAGTTTCTCCTACTATTTCTACAGCTGGTGAGTGAAGTTGCCATGTTTGAAAAAAATTTACTGATGGATCCCCAACTGGAAATTGGTTGGTCATCTCCGGAATATTTGGAAGAAAACCCTAGAGGAGAGGAAGAGGAAATAATTTAGAAAAAAATTGCCAGCGTACATATTATAACAAGTGTGATTTAATACCGGGTTGATCTGAAATCATGGAGTACGGTAGGTCAAATTTGCTGCCACAAGTTATGAACAAAACTCTCAATTTTTTATTTATAGCTAGCAAAACTATCAGGGTTTTGTAGCGGGGACGAGTTGGGTAACAAGGAAAAAATGGTAATGATAGTATTTCAAACAAATCCTCTTGACTGATGTTGTATTTCTCTTACAAAAGTCGTCAATTTGGTTTTGCTCATACGCAACCGGGTAGTTACTGTGCATCGGGTAAAGTTACATAAATTAAGGGAAACTTGTATCGGATGTGGATGTGACAAATTTATTTTAACCCGATACTGTCTCCGGCACGTAGTAAATTCGATGCTTGGAGGTGAAGTAGGAGCAAGGCAGAGATGGAGAAAGTAGGAAAACGGGAGAGCTGGATTTGCTTTCTCCGGACTGCTATGTAACAGACTTGGATTATGTAGTTATGCTGTAAGTCGAGAATAATGAGGGGAATTGTAGAGGTAATCGGAAAAGAGGGAAGAACGACATTGAAATTGATTGTTATAAAACCAGTAGGTTCTTGATTGAGTAAATCCGCCGGAACTTGTGACAGTCCTACTAAAAGAAGAGGCTGAATGAGTCCGCATGCATGGCATTCATAAATAATCCATGTGATTTTGGAATACGGACAAAATAAGGCCAGCAAATAAATTGCCTTAACTTGCGTCAGTCCAGGCATGAACAAGTCTTGTTAGTCTCAATGTTCTATAGGCACGTACGTAGATTGCAATTCCCCAATTTAACTTCCTGTCCACCTGAGCCATATGTGGTAACTCATGATGCATTGTTAGTTATGTACATCTTTTAGAATGTCTTCAGGTGACTTCAACCTACTCTAGTCAGTCATGGAAGGAATAACTGTTATGCAAGAGTGCGTGCCTACGCGCCTTTAGCTAGAGGAAGGCCTGCTGGACTATGTATGTGAAGGCGTGGGTGAAAGCTGACTTTCTCCTTGTCTATTCTTCTCAAGTATCATTGACGATGGTAAATTTGTTAAGCGGTTCGGAAAGTTTGATTGTCATTCACCTTCTTCCACCTACCTGACTCTCGTACTCACCTCAAAAACTCGACACTGTCTGAGATTTTAATGCTGTCCGAAGGGCGGGGAAATGAATTTTCTAAAATGCATTCCACCCAATTAAAATACAACTTGAGAAGCATCGTGGCACTTGCTCTATCTGGTGCTCCTGCTTTCTCCCCGAAAAACTGTCGCAGTTAAAATCCGCAGGTGTTCACTGATACTAACTGTTGAAACGGAGAAGAGATGAACGACATGCTGGGTTTCATGTACGCTATGAGTACCGAGGTAACGTTAGTTGCAATATCAAATGCATGCATGGAGTGTCTTGGTCTTGGTTTAAGCTGATCAGATGGAATTGGTTAGATGGGATAGCTTAAAATGAAAGGAAACCAAGTGAAAAAGAGGACGAAAGCTCAGGATAATGCAAGTAGCCAATATCACGTATGGAGGAATAAAAACGTCTTGATCGGAAAAGCCCTAGAGGATTTATGTGGGGTCGATACTGCACAAGTGTTTATTCTACTTGATAACATAAGGAAATGAGAATGGAAGGAAAAGAAGAATATTACAACAACAAATATTAGACTCGTATACGGGTTGGCTGCTGGCTATATAGTTATTACAGTTTGGTTTTTGTAGGAGAATGTGGGAGGGAAAGTTATGTCTGTATATATGTTTACTCTGAATGATTGCCATTCCAGCAATTTCAGGGAGGCACAATTACTGATTCTGCGGGATGACATTAAATATTATCTCCGATCCTCTTCATGAGACACGCGAAGGTCGAAGAGTATGTGGAATTACGGAAGCTTAAGACAGACTTTGACTCCCATGCAAACAGGCCAATAAAGTTTCGGAAGGCTTAAATTGAATTTACGGCGTGTTTAACTTCTAAGGAGCACTTGTAAAATTGGGTTGTAGCTTTTTTTAAAAAGCATTATTCATTTTTCGGACTCTTATGGAAAGAAACTGTAAAGCGTCTCCACCTTAATTAAATAAAAATAACAAACCTCGATGTTGAGGGTGATGAATATGGCCGTGTTCATTGCAGGCTGTTTCCAAAAACATGGTGGAATCCGGTTCAGGCGGACAGACTGGAGGCTCTTGAGGTTGTGTTACAGAGGTGAACGTATTTTTTGGCCACTGAATTTCACTTACTAGGCGACGACACATGTACGAGTTTGATGGTCCGGAAGGGGATTCTGAGGAATCCCCAGAAGTGTAACTAGTCAACTCAAACAAGAGATCTGTTTCTGCTTGACTCCTCTTGTGCGGATTTTTTCGTCGCCGGTATCTCGGAAGTGCAATTTTTTGGTTGCAGAATCTGTCATGACCCGTGACTCTATCTGCCCTTCCCTCCCCTCCAAAGTCCCTCCCCATCCCTTTGTTAAACTTGAACATTTTGACTTTGTCTTCTAATCCCGGATTCGGCACGCAAGAAAAGAAACACGGGCTACAAACTTTGCAGGGGCAGCTTTTCCAGAAACATTTATTTTTTATTATAAGGAATCAAACTCAGAAAATGCTAATTTAAGAGGGATAAATGCACAAGGTAGGGTGGAAGACATAATAAGAACTGAGGTGACAGAGGAGAGAAGTTGAGGGAGCGTTTTCCTACAAACCTCGCAACTCGAAGGAGAAACCTCGAATTAGTGGTTTCAGCTGTCGGCTAGAATAACTCATAGGATTCAAGAGCTCTTGTAAAAGGTAGCCAGTCGTTCAACTATGAGGAATATTGGGAATTAATGCGAAACTAGAGTGAAAGAAATAGCCTGTACTCTATCACCTCCCCCCATCGTAACTTCATTTCCCGAGGAGAGAAGCCCCTGGAGCAAACTGCCTGTCCGGGTACAATTGTCACTCAGGGGCGGGAGGGAAATAGAATTCTCCCAATACCCCCGCGCTCCCTCCAGGTAGTCTGTTGTCATACATTTGTCCTCATACTGACTCTCAGGATGGAGCCCACGGACATGGACGACCAATATATACTGCTAAAATGCCTAGATTAGGAAAAACTTGGGTGGAATCTAACTTTCATGTTGATATCATCAGCCGCGGACAGAGGGTGGAGGATGATGAGGACAAACGTTTTTACTGCCCACTTGAGAAGGCCACAGGTGTATGTGCTATGAAGTTGCTAGTGCATTGCGTTAGTAAAGTCATTGCGAAAGTGGTTGACACTTTATCAACCTTTTATAATACCTGCAATTTGTATAAATTACAAATCAGATGGTCTCTTTCGTCGAAGTTAACAATCGTCTTTTCGTAGCTTCGATGAACTTCTAGTGTTGAAGATTTTACTTCGTTATTAATGTCGGAAACAAATTATTTGGGGCTAATTTTTGTTTTAACACAAAGGAACCAACACATGTTACGTTTGCAAGTGGATTTTGATGTGTATTAATTGAAAAATAAAACCATAAACCTAGTATGGTTAAAGGTAGGTGAAAGTTTGTACGGATGTGTCATTGAAAAGGCTTGTATGAAAAGTTACACTCAATGGTTAATAAGGTTTTAAATTTTGTCGCAGGAAATCTTCTTTGTTTATTACACTGAAAGAAAGAGCGCGCCATCTCGCGTTATATGGTTTACTTATAATAAGCAAACGTTTTTATCAAGAGTTCTCTTAAACTATGAGACCACTCTTGCGTAATAGGCAACCAGTAATAAATAATAAGATATTTGAAGCATATATTGAACATTGTTTAGCACTATAACCGTGGTTCTGGCTTTTCCTCCATCCACACTTAATTTGGGATATATTAACACCGTCCTACTGGGTACAATTAAGTGAACCTACTTAGAATACTGTTTGGCTGATACATTGTTCCGGAATAGTAAATAGCAGACTGTAGGCTACAGAGAAAGTGTTTGCATTGCGTAATGATGTAATCAAGACTTCAAATACACCAAGTTTGGAATTTGACTATTCAAACCGTTTTCCAAGGAAGCAAGCTGCTAACTAACTGCTCACCCTAATCAACCCTAAACCCAGCATGACATGTAGCAACCCTCAACAAGTTACCTAATTCTAGCAAGAACAAATACAGCCCTCCAGATCATAAGACCTGTTACGACAAATGACGTGATTTCTGTTTGAAAATCTAATCAAAGCCTTTAGCCTGCACTGCAACAGATCGAGCCACTTGTATGTACGTTTTCTGACATCATCATGCATGAACTTCCTTAAGGGCGTCTCGAATCTCTTAGCATAGTCAACTAGTCACTTAATTGTATATAAGTTAACACGGCGAAGCATGAATGGCATCGGAAAAGAAGGCATGTATTAAATGTCGGCCCCAGCAGAGTTCATATGTACTTTAGTGTCTTAAAAGAACCTTAGCTCCATACATTACACGCGGAGTTAATTGGAGGACCCTCAGAGCCTTATCAGTGCAAACAGAAAATAATATTTATATACCTATAAGCACCTCCTCTGGGTTTTATGGGTAAGGGTGACTAGCTAAGCTTTATAAAAATGAGTGTAATCATAGTCAAAACGTAGAATTTGTTTATCAAACAAACCAGTGGCATTAAGTCCAGAAATCTTACTAAATATCCTTACTGATGGACGTGTAAAATTGCTTTTTTATAAGCACTGTAGCAGCAGAGTAAAGTCACTTCCAGGAAAATGCATAGATTACTTAAGTCGAAGATGAGTAAAGACTTTTATTTTGGGCAGAGAGCTAAAGACTGTTGCTTATTAAATGAAAGCGGGGAACGATGTCGGCAAAAGCTTCCTTGCATCGTCTGGAGAATACGATGGTGCACTCTATAGTCCACACCTGGAATGCATACCTTCTGAAATCAAGCCGTAACTACATTTGGTTTGCTGCAGCCGCCACATAAACTTTTACATTGAATCGTCTACTACCTTGAACAGTGTGTCCATTCTTTAAGCGCTGTAGTTGAACTCGTATAATTTCTTCGAATTATAAGCTAGCTCCAAGTTATTGGAAAATTTGGTTAAAACTGGCTGAGAATATTGAATTCGGCAACCTGGATTTCTTACTAGAGTCTACCGGGTTGAGTAAAAGCAGTGTTTCAGCTTCACGAATTATGATGAAGAAAGTTAATCGAACAGTGAAAAAAGCGGTTCCAGTAAGAAGAAAGCCTGAGCTTCGAAAGCATGTTTCAACCCAGACATATTCCAGCGCTGACGCGGAATTGGTTACAGCAGGTAAGAAATTTTAGCGCTCGGGTCGGGAGCACAACTATACTTTTATTTTTTATTTTGGATTGCTTTTCCAAAATTGAAAGACATCGGAGAAATGGGATTGTAAACGTGCGAACAAACGGGCGGGGTGAGCTGGTTTTTTAACTGAAGCATTCGCAATATTTTTAGATGAACCTCCACCAAAGTATTGGAAGCAGCTTGCAGAGGAACGGCAAAAGACCATCGATAGATTAGTTGACGAAAATGACAAACTGAGAGACAAAATGGATATCTTGGAAAGCGAGAACAAAATACTAGAAACCCTAGTCGAGGATGCAAGCAAACTTGCAGAATTTGTTTCGGTGAGTTGTTCCTTCATGTTGTTTACTCTAAGTGTGAGCATTTAACCGTTGCCTTGCTTTACACAGTGTTTAACAAGAACTTTCATTTTGACATGCATAGAGTCTACCAGAGGATCCTGACGAGTCTGGAATTGAGAGAGACTGATAACAAGCGACGACAGAGGTGTGGCTTTGTCAGAAGGTATGCGTGGCAAGCCAAGAATACGTTTTTAAACTCCATAATGGAATGGTTGGATATTTAAGTGGCAATTAAGTAGGAAGAGAAATATTTGCTTGCGGATTATTATTACCGATTTAATTTAGGGAATTGTATAATTTTGTGATCATGGTGTAAAATGTTTAGGCTCTGTAACTCATAATAAGAAAATGTAAATGTTGAAGGCATTAAATAATCACATGATACAAGTGGTGTAGCAGCGTATAAAACCACAATTCCTATTCTACAGATATAAATTGGGCATCATCCATAAATCCAAACAGCGATTGGAATGGGGCGAAATTCTGCAGTGTTTTGCGATTCCCAATAAGTACAAGTTTCTTTTTAGCTCTCGTAATAGCTACGTTCAGTCTTCTTAAGTCCTCAAGGATACTTCCCTAAAAGTAAGAGAGGTTCACAAAATTTGTAGTTACATAATATTAAGGATTACTGAAGTGCAGATTGGGTGAGACAAGTGTTTCTTATAAAATGGGAAGAAATACCTTAGAATCCGGATCTGGTGGCGGGTTATCTCCATTTCGAACCTTACTCTTTGTGAAAGAACACATAATTACTTCTTTATCCCTTCCTTGATACTGATCTACAGTGTTTACTTCAACTGAGGCGAAAGTTACTCCCATTTCCTTTATCATTTGGCGGATATATGCTACTTGACCGCGGTAAGGAGCTATAATACCAATTTCGGTACCCTTGCAGCCACACTGTAAAATATAAAATGCGTATAGTTATACTGACGGAGACTTTGTTTTAAAATTGATTCACATGTCGTACAAGTTAATATTTTTACCTCGACCAGACTTATTATACACTGTCTTACTATCTCAGCCTCCCGGGGATTCCTAATTGACTCTCCTATCTTCTCCTCCGATATGTTCAGTAATGAAGTGTCCAAAAACACTACGGAGTGTTCCACGGAGTCACTTAAAGTTGGCTTTATCCAACTCTTTGCTGAAACCGGCACACTTTCAACACATCTGTTCTTCGACTCTGCTGAAAGAATCAAATAGCTACCCTCCTGTTTCTCACTACCGATAATCATTTGGTTCTTATATACCAGGTTGTTTGCCAATCTCATTATAGTAGGATTCATTCTGTACTGGATATTCAACTTCACTGTATTAACTGGCTGGGCGGCCAAGACAAACATACTTTCTGGAATATGCATATCCCTATAACAAAAAAAGACAGGTTTAACCCAATTAATTCCAGTACGTACACTTCTAAGACAAATACAATTAAAATACATACTTGACTTGCGAAGATTTGATAATTGGAGGCAGCTGATCTGGATCGCCGAAAAATACGAATTTTTTCGCTAACATTAACGCGCCGAAAACACTAGTCGGAAGAGCCTGGCTAGCCTCATCTACAATGCAGTAATCGAATGTCCGCTGACGAAAAACGTCGTGTTTTAAGCTCAGCAGCGTACTGGCGACCAAACGCTAAAAAATGAAAACGCAATCGTAATTATTTTCGAAAATCTTTGTAAAATCTAGAAACTATACAATGAACTACTTACACGGCTGTTGTAAATAGAGGTCAGTTCATCAAGGTTCTTGGTTCTCTTGACTATTTCAGCGGATGAGAAGGCTTTCATATCGTCGTCACTATTTTTACTTGTCGCTCCGATACGTAAAATATCCGTACTATAACTCTTGTACTTTGCAAGTATATTATCCACAGCGCTGTTAGTATAAGCCACCAATAGCACACTGTATTTCAGTTCTTGGAGAACCCGCAGCAAGCCAACTATTGTTTCCGTTTTTCCTGAAGATAAAAAATAGAATGAAATGTTGGTGCACTGATATGGAAGATATGGTGAAGACGTGGATGATTTGGAAGTTGAGCAAAAATGATCTTACCGGTTCCTGGCATTCCTTTTACGAACAAAAAACTATCAGTTTCTAAAGATCGTACAATCACTTTCTTTTGAGGAGGATTGTATGCTGGCAAAATGCTTCTAGTTATTTCTGACGGTAGCTCGCTAAGTTTTACTTTGGCCAGCTTAGGAGGCTTCCTGAAAAAAAGAAGCTAAATTACTTTCGAACCCCAATACATAGCTGAAAGAATAGCGAGTTACCTTCGAATGATGTAATCTCTGATTCTTTTAGCTTCAGGAGTTGGATCCATCAGTTTTGCCAAATATGTGTATTGACTTTGCAGTACACTGGATGAGGCAACTTTGTCCAGAGTAAAGCGAATTCCAGGTTGACGACTTTTATCGTTCAACTTCCTGAAACATGAAAATTCTTTGGAGACTAGCTGCTTTTACAGAATGACATGATTTTCACTTTAATCAGAAACTTGCCTTTCAATAGTTATAGATACATTGTCTTCCGAAATGCTTTCAATGAATCCGTATGAAATGCAAAGCTCGAACTGCGTACCCACTACAACCATATCTTTCTCCAGTATTAAACTTTTTTGTCTAGCGCTTTTAAAATTTTCCTTTGACAGTATAAGTTGAAAACAGCGATTGCCGTTTGCGTCGACTATTTCCGAAGAGGACACGCTGACCAACTCCAGGTTGGATATGCACAACCCTCTTGCTTCTCTGTAAAACAAATAATGTTTAACAATAAGCTACCCAATCTACTTCCAGATATGCGTCACATTATCTTGTTTCAGGACTAATTTCAAAGCACTCAGTACCTTTCAGGTATTCCTAGCTTCCACAATGGAGTACATTCTGCCGATGCTTGATGGGCCTCTACTTCCAATGTTATGACTCGGAACCACAAATGGAAAAATTCAATATCCTCTGATTTTAATTGCTGCGTTGCTTGCATCAGTTGTTGCTCAGCAGAGTCCTTCTTGGGAGATTTGTACACCGGGTTGTTACACCTAGGGGAGCAAAAATTATACCCTATAGACTTTCATACCAATTTCTATGACTGAAGCTTCCTTTATGTTGAATGTGCGAAGCATTGCTTTCGAGTAGTACCTATTCAAAATCCATACGTGTTACTGCTTACCTTAGCAATGCTGAGCAGACATTTCGGAACTCGCAGCGTACACATTTCCGATCGAAGTCCACGTTCCCAGGACGCGGAATGTTTACTTGGCCGTTATTAGTTGTCAAACTTTGAGCCAACCTATTCTTCATACACACTAAATACTGAAGCTCCAGCATAGAAGCTTTGCAGTCTTTCAAAAATTTCTCTCTGTAAAAACACAGTTCTTTTGGTCATCTTCAGTATATCGTCGTAATTATAGCAGTCAAGTAAGGGACGTTAGAAACATTCAGGACCTACCGAATATACAGCAACAATCCAGAATCCACGTGGCCATACCTTGGGCGGATAAGCAAGGTGTACAGACTCACTTGACCGGCATGCTCAGAACGAACAAGGTTTTTGCCAATATTCATTGAATTTCCCGTTTTAAACTCGAAAGGCACAACCTGTAAATCATCAGCTAAACATAAACATTGTGTGTCACATTAACTGAACACTGTTACTGAAAACAGTTACACCACCTTACCTTTTCTTCACCGTTATCATACTTGATCCGAACGGTAGCATCCAATTTGCCCTTGAAGCCGAACACAGGATTCCAATACGTATCCTCAATATCACAAACTTCCAGGAAGTCGAATTTCTGGTCTCTCGGTTTTTTTAGAAACTTATTGTCTACAAAGTCTTGGACATACGGAAGAAGTTCTTCAGCCATCGCCAGAAGCTCCTTCATTGTCATCTTGCATGCGTACGCTGCTTGCATGATAGATGGAGAATTTAAACACTGGAAGACCAAACCTCTCAAATTTTCCTTGTCAGACAATCGTTCAACCATCGCCTGCAAACAGTCCCACATAAACCGTAAGTTTACATACCACGGAATGCTAACATTCTTGAATACAAAAAAATTACCCTTCCAATCAGATCGTGAGCAATTGTTCCTCTTAATGCATCCTCGTTGTGTGCAGCTGATTTAAAGATATCTGTAAGAGCAGACTTTCTTTCGCACCACATCTGGTTCATAACGGAAGTAATGGACAAGAGTTGGTCAGGATTAACAACAACAAATCCCTTGTTGCGGCAAACATGGTACGTATTATTAGTATCAGGTTCCACATCAACGATGTTTATCAGTATCCCTGGCTCCAGCTGTAGCTCATGATGCCTGGAACGACGCGACACAAGCATACAGTTGAAATTGGTATACGATTTTAGAATAAAATTATGTAGCGAGTGTCAAAATGCGAAGCTTAATTACCATAGATCTTGCAACTTCAACCATGCAGTGTATCCTCCCTTAACTTCCGATTTAAGGCGATACTTGGTGAACGTAACTTCCGTAGCAACGCATTCCTCCACAAAGAAACGGTTTTGGCCGTCAACGAATATCGATTTCGGGTCAACAGTGGGATTGCCAGTCTTCACTTCACCACCAGCAGTTTCAAAAAGTCGTTTACAATGAAAACTAGAATGCTGCGTGACTTTGTCGGGTAATTTTCCGGTTACTGCTTTAACAGGTGATGCCGAAATGGAATCAAAGGATGAGTCCCAGTCGATTTCGTGCATTTCATCCATTTCGACGAATTAGAAACTACGGATCTTAATCCAACACGTCAACTTAATCCAAGTACTTAATTAATTAGGTACAATTTTTATGTGTTCTTGAGCCTGCAGGTATCATAAAAGCTGGCTTTTTTAAATAATTTTCCTAGTGTCCGTTCAAGCATCACAGGGTCTCAATTATGTGCCTGCAGCAAGGCAAAACAATTCACAATTTCCCTCCAGACATACAAAACCCGAGGTTAGTACTTGATTAGTGCACATTAGAAAACCTTAATTTTCAGTTTCCATACGTTATTCATGATAGCGAGGAAGCTATTCAGAAAACTTGCTGATTGCTTTCGATAATTTTAGTTTAACAATGCACGAACAGGATATCCGGCGGCACATGATAGCACCACAGCACATTCGAAGGTTGACAACGTCGTCAGGCCTCATCGTTCATTGTCTTCAGAGTCCCGCCTAACTTGAAGGATGTATTTCTTTGCCGACGAATTCACTTACAGGTAAACAATTACAGGTTGTCCCTGTTTTCGCAGATTTGAAAAATGCAGCGACTCTCTCCCCTAAACTCACATACTTCGTTTACAGAATGAACCGTCGTGTAGCCTGCTAACGCTACTTCAGACGAACCAAAAACTTTATAAAAGCGTGGGGACTGAAGAAAATCCTTAGCTTAAAGCCCTCATGTTTTTAATAAAAAAGTTGTAAAACGAACCTTAACGATCCCACCAAAGCGAGATAAGCATCCTATTACCGCGGAAAGTATGTAGTAGGCGAATTTAGGGCTGGAGAGCCTCAGGTTTTATGGGCTTTCCATGTAACTGGGTAGGGTTATATCGTTTAGGGCAAGCTTGAAATTTGAATCGAATGGATCAGCTTCTGGAAGACCCATAACCGCATGCTACTCCCCTTAAGCAATTTTCCCGTTACACTCGCAATTAGTAAGGAAATACGAAAAACATGGGCTTATTTCATGTATTTGGGTTGAAACTATTTCATACGACCTCAAGGCAAGAGTTTACGCTATTATTCGTAATCCGACGAAATGAACATTAAGGACAATGAAGATTAAGGTTGCCCTAACTACTCTGTCACTGATTCCAACCTGGGATTTTATCCTAGAGTACAGATAATAGAATAAATTGTCCATTCAGTCATACACCCACTGCTGCTGAGGAGGTTTGCACGTGCTGTATTCTTCTTTCCAGAAACATTCGAGGTTAGGGAGGGGAACATTTACATCCAAATCTGGTTACTTCGGCAACAGTAGGTGTATGACTGCAGGGAAGTGGATGAAGGGGGACGGGAGGAGGTATTTTGTGGTTTACCTTTTCCATTTCTGCCTTTATTAGGAGATGGCTGATCAGTAGGCAATGCTCATGATTCCTTGCGGGTAGTGACAGTGACTTGTGTAGCCGGATAAATGTAGGCTTATTGTCTAAGGGAAGTATCAAAAGGAGAAAGTTGTTATAACAAAAGCTGTTGCAGTGAAAGCTGTGATGCGATTCCTCCTCAGTCATAAACTACCGTATCGATAGTGTGAATACTACTACGTAAATCTAGCTCTACAATTTTTGTATTGAGGTATTGAGTCGTTAGATTTAAAACACATCTCGGGGTTAAGTTAGTAACGCAAACGCGTGAATACTTTTTATTATCTGTGAACGATTCCTCTAATTGTCCTTGGCAATGTAGCATACTATACAAGATAACAGTAGAGTAAGTGGTATCCTTTCTTTTCTGCAAACTGTTACAATTTTGCACTTGTTTCGATTTTGTGGCCGTTAATGAGTCATCGAGATAAACTATAATTCTGTTCCTATTGAATTTCGTATTCGTTCTCCTAAGTGAGAAATATCAACGTGGCATTTCTGTGCAATTCGTATGTAAATAGTTCCGAATTAAAATTTTTTTTCGCAAATATATCACTGCAGTTTTTCTTGAAGAATAATGTATTTTCGTCTGGATTCGTATCAGTTAACTGGGAATTGGAATTATTGGAGGAAGGAATTAATGAGTTCAACAGCTGCAAACCATGGGGATATTTATCTAACCATTAAGCATATAGATATGTATAAGAGGAAGCACATGAGAGGAAGTGCAGAAACTCCTCGAGAAAGTTGTGCTTCAGATTCTTGTTTTTCTGTTTTCACAGTTGCCATAATTTTTCATCTTGCCATCTACGATGCTGTCTCTAGAAATACGGAAATTTTACGCAGCGGCTACCAGATTTCCAACCGATCGATTACTTCTGTATGTTTTATCACAAAATTGAACTTTGTGAGATCCGTTATCTTGCAATGATCAAGAAAGATGAGCTCTAGCCAAGGTGGAAGAGAATCAAGGCCGGCTGAAGAGCAGGCAGCCACGTCGAGTAAGATAGATGTTTTGCCCTTTTCAAACTTAAGATATTTCTTGGTACCTACTAGCCTTGAAACATCCTTTATGATATTCTGCCTTTACTTATTGAATAATTTCAGATGTTGGTGAACCCGTAATACCTTCGCGAAGGCCCTCAGCTCGGCGATTCATATCCCAAATTCCAAGTGTTCCAGGTTCCCTGCCAGGAGTTCGGGAGATACACAAGAATGCTTGGTTGAAAAAGCTGACGAGTCAGGATCGTCGGTCAACCCCATTTATCAGAAAATATGAACGCCAGTGGGTAGTTTTTTGCGTTCATGACGATGTGGAAGCTCTTTTGGAATTCTACAGCGATCCGAAAATGGGTGCGACACACAAACCGTCAAGTGCAATACCCTTGAAGACATGCCTTCATGTTACGCCTTCGATTGTCGGTCAAGAAAAAGAATTCGAATTTGCTGTGACTCTCCCTACTCAGGTTATACGTCTAGTCGCCAATACATGGTGCGTGAGGCATGGATTTTATGAAAATTGTTTCAATAGTAGTCATTGAAGTTTACCCAAATCAGGACAATAATTGGCTTTTTCTACAGGGATCAGATGACGGAATGGGTTGAGTCATTACAAGGAAAGTTACGTGAAATGGGTATCCTTAGCCCGAAAGATAACGTTTACAGCAAGCTACCAGAAACCCAAGTCAGTGTCTGCACTGGTCGATCCAACACTGGTGGGCAGGTTACAACAAGAGATC
The DNA here is from genome assembly GCA_906901655.1 of Sminthurides aquaticus. Classification (NCBI taxonomy): domain Eukaryota; kingdom Metazoa; phylum Arthropoda; class Collembola; order Symphypleona; family Sminthurididae; genus Sminthurides; species Sminthurides aquaticus. The sequence continues at coordinate 6,721,118 of CAJQTT010000001.1, forward strand.
CGAATTCTCCATTGCCCCCTCCTCCTGGTCGGTTAACAAATGAGTTGTATAGAAATCCAGAGCTTCCCTCATCCCTATCGTCAGTACCTTCTACATCTAGAGGTAAAGTTAGAGCTTAACTCGTCTAGTATCTTTTCAAACTGTATGGGGATATATGTAATAGCCATCATTTTCAGAGTCAGCTATCGAGGAAAGATGTGTACAGAGAATATCTGAGGAAGAATCAGCAACCAGCCAAATGAGAGTTATGCATTATGCTCAGGAATTACCAGCTACCGTACCGTTGCAAAACTCACGCGTAAGCTCAGTTGTAGCGGTCGTATCTGAAAGCCCTGGACCCAGTGGAAGTATGATGTTATCATTAGGCATGAAATCTCGAGACGAACCATTTTTAGGCCCCTCCATCAGTCAACCGTAAGCTTGATAGTTATATTTGGCAATATTGATGCAACGCAGTTGTATCAATATAATGTATTATAATTATATATTATAATTATATATAATGTATTATAATTATATATTATAATTATATATAATGTATTATAATTATATATTATAATTATATATAATGTATTATAATTATATATTATAATTATATATAATGTATTATAATTATTTTATCGTTCTTATCTCTACAGAAAACCAACAAGTAGAGCAGCACGACTAGACGGTGTGCAAATTACGATTGCATCAAATACGGAGAACGTACCAAGTGAATCCTGTACAAATGCAGAGAATGCAGTCGCTAGTGGCATTAACACCAGCGTTGTAGAAGTCAAAAATGACGAGCTTATGAATATGTCAATATCCAAAGTTTCAGTCGTTCCCCAGAACTCTGGTCCATCACGTAATTGTGCAGCAAGCGTTGAAACGGGAGAAACCCCTTTGTGTCCCGATTCTTCTACATCGGCGATAGAAACGGCAGCTCTCAACCTGAATGATACTGTTGTGCTCTTAGGAGAATTAGCCAACGAAAGGAACCAAAACAACGACTCGAAATTTAACTCTATTAGTGCCAAACTAAATGGCAACGTGCGATGCTTTTCTTCGGAAAATGTATACGAGTATTTGTTTATTCCGGAAGCGTCTCTTACTAATCTGTCGTCCACAACTGCTCCGGTAATGCGTAGACAAACTTCAAATCCTGGAGTCAGCTTGAATCAGCATTTTACTGATAACAGCGTGCCTCCTCCAATATTGTACCCAAAGCGTAATCGTCCTTCTGTGAGACCTCAAAGGTACTCGAGATCATTGAAATTGTAACTAACAAACTTATAATATAATTCATTAAATTTGGTGTATATTTTCTAGATCAGCATCCAGCATATGTTCTTCGACACGTTCCTCCAGTTTAAGCAGGATTAAAGACGACAAGGAAAGCGACCATGCAGAAACACGAACGAGTTCCAGCGCCAATAGTTTCAGAAGTTCAACTCATTTTGTTGATATCATTCGCCCTCGAGATTCTCACCCTGGCAGTCGACTCAGTGAGGGGAGGGGGAGAGGAAGACAGCAAGTGAACATGCCCGACAGTGTAAGGGTATTCTCTAAAATCTTAGTATAACTGAGTTAGCATTTCTTGTGTTTAACGCAAAGGATATTTTATAGAACCGGCCCCTAGAAGCTATGATTGGAGTCCGCAGTGGAGAATACAGAATTCGGAGAGATGACTCCTCACTCTCGAGTACAGTAGCAAGCGTTGGAGAAGGTTCTAGTTCAAACGTCCAGTGCATAAATAGTGTACACATCCCTTTGAAAGAGCAGCAAGTACTACGGCTTAAATCAGAAATATCACACCACGCTGGAGTGAGAATAGTTTTGAGAAAAAAAGACTGCATCAATAGTGTTGCCTTGGTAGATTACTTGGGAGCAGTTTGGTAAGTAACCAGCATGCAACGAACTCAGTAAAACAAATTTTAAAGCTATTGAATTTGCGAGTTGTCAGGCACAGCTTGTAATGTTTCCACGTTTTAATAGGGTTGCAGGATGGAAGCAACAGCAATTTCCTGTTTTGTATTATGCCTTTCATGTTGGGGATCAAATACTGAAAATTGCCGGAGTTACTATACAAAATAGCGCAGAGGCTCAACGAGCGATAAAGCTGAATTCTTCAATGCAAGTAAGGATGCTGCGCTGTATTACAGGAATACTGATACATGCATTTTGCATGGACTAATTATATAAACTACTGTCTTAATGGATACATTGGAAACCAAACCTTCTGATTTTAGGTTGAATTCGTCATAAGGCGGTTACCGTACGGCCGTGTACTGGTTATAAAGCGGTCTAAAGAAGGCGAGCCTTTAGGAATCGTTTCGACTGGAAATTCTGGTGAAATCCGAGACGTTCAAACCAACAGCCTAGCTGCTAATCATGGATTATCCACCAACGCTTTGGGCACAGATGGAAACTCATCACGTTGCAATTGGTTCTTGACTGAAATAAATAACCGACCTTTAAGCTTATTTGCAAAAGAAAGTGAAGTTCGTGATCGACTCAATGCTGTTGGAAAGGAGATATCCATATTAGTACAACCTGCTGATTTAGTGAAACATCTCAGGAAACAGCTAAAGAGTACTACCAAAAATTTTAAAGATTACCTAGTGGGATAGTTCGTGTTGGTTCAACTTACCGGTATGTGTCGATATCACCGTGCGAGTTCATCGGCCTAGGCCTCGGGGTTTTAAACTAAAGAATCTTAATCGGTTCGAAACTATGCGGATAGTTGTCCATATATTTAAGATATAGTGTAAGCACGTAAAAGCTGTTGGATGCCAACTAAGAGTAACAGGTGTAGTTCATGTTCATGTTCGACAGCGTCAGGAACAAGATGAGATTGTTGAATCTTCTAGTTAGCGTCGTAGTAGAAGTAGAAATAGAAAACTCAGAGCTTAGACTAGCAGGTAGGTTTAGCTTTAACTTAGGCAGTTTATATATATCTGCGTATTTCTGTACGTACTGACTTAATTGCAACGAAATCGAAGCAGCTAAAACATTTTAATTACAAATTATGGAATTACTTACATAATGTGTGAAACATCTTTATTTTTTTATGATACTTACTTCAAAGTAAATAGCAGCAACAATCGCAGTCACGTTTTCCGTGTAGAGACAAAGAAGCACCTCACGATGAAGATATTATTTTACTTTCTGCATTTGATCTCGATATCTTGTAGACCGTATTTGCCAGTCAGTTTTATGCCGTGATAGGAACACAATGTGATTTTATTTTACGGACGAATAGTTTATCAGGATTTTGATTTAATCCAGTATTATGGGTTATCATTAACCCGAAAGTCATGTAAGCGTTAAATAAAAACTTCGCAAAGGTTCAAATGGTAGAGTTCTTTTATTCGTATGCGTTGGTGCAAAATCCCAACTTTCTTTCGTATATATTTACGTACAAATGGGCCAAAAATTAGGAATAACTTCGCCATTCAAACCAGTGTTGTAGTGCAACTCACACTAAATGGGAGGCTTGCACATTTGATGTAATACTGGATGAAGGAAATTTTGAATAAACAGCATAAAACTTCAAGCAAATTTGTCTCAACTCATATATATTTTGTCGGAGATAATGCATACACAATTCAATATATAAGTAACGTAACTACAAAACTAAATGATTGTTATGATAAACTGGTTCCAATAAATAAAAGCTGGAACTCTGCAAAACGTTTGTCACTAAAAGTAATCTCAGGCTAAGAATATATTACGAGTGATTTGACGGTGCGAAATCAATTTTAACCAGGAAAGTTATAAGTCGAGAGCTAGAAAACTCAGTAGAACGTACATTATTCAACCACAAATAAGTTATGGCTCGTACGAAATGTAGTTAACCCCCGGCAAACCGCATGGCTGAACATTAGAATAAGAAACCCCGTTCAGTAACAACCAATTGTTCTCTGGGCTGTCCAATCGTTTTAACTTAACGTGTTTTGAATAAAGAACATTGTCAATTATCTGTGAATGTAACAGGAATTGCGTATGTAACTAAAAGTACTTTCAAAAATTAACGTATCCACACGATAGAATCTGATGAGCGTTTGGCGTTTACATCAAATTGCCTGAAATGCCTGAAATGTACGAAAACTGGGACTGAATAAATATATACAAGTAACCATACATCATGAAAATAATTCGGAGGCATCAGAACGCGAGCCAATTCATTGGGATGAGGTCTAGCCCCAGTATAACTTTAAACACGACAACAAAATGGTAACCTTTGGAGAATCAGAACGAAGCAAGCACACTCACAAACTTTCTTTAAAGGGTCTAAATATTGCTTGTAATAATTATATAACTATATAGTATTTGCTGCCGATGTGCGCCATTAATCCGCACCGTGTGCTTCGTGAAGTCACCCGAAAATATTTCTAATCAAGGGGGGTTCTTACTAACCATAAATACTGGAATATTTGCAAACGCTTCAATAGGAAATTCCCCTGATCGTTATTAAAAATCTATCATACAAACTTATTCAACTAGGAATAGTTATCTTACAGTAAACCCCCAAATATACAGAATGTAACTTAGCCTAAGATATTTATCCGCGGACAGGAAAAATCGATTTGCATCTTTGGAACTTCGAACTGGTTTTTACCAAAGGGTTGTGGTTTCCTACACTAGCATTGCAAGGATGCTAATTGAAGGTCACATCATGTGTTCAAACAGCTTCTGCTGGGCTTTGAAATTCACTAAGCGCCTGGATGGGATTTTGTGGTTTTTTCTGTGAGCCACGTCGAACCTTAGCTCTTACTTCTTCTGGTTTTTCTCGTCGGACTAAAGGCTTTTTCTCTGGGGCCTTCATTTTCCAAACGACGATAGGTAGCTGTAAAACAGATATTTTGTGAATGATCCAAAATTCAATCCAATTTCACCAATTTTCTACGAAAATGCATGCTATTTTTAAGTATCCGCATTCAAAGCATTGATAATTATTCGCAATCCATATTTTTAGAGATATAGTATGTTAAGAAAACAATATTGCATTCTTCTTTGAGCAAGTAAGATCATACTAACGTTGCAGCTCTTTGAAACTCAAGAGTACGGGCTAAGTTTCAACGTACATGATTACACGCAAGAGTTATGTTACAACATATAGCCCTATGATTTTTACCGGATAATTCCTCAGTTATTGACGTTGAGTTATTATTATAAAACATTTGCAATCCTGTCAGCATACTTCTAGACGTGAAAGATTCGTATGCAACCTAGATGTTAATCGTATGGTTATTCAAGAATACAGTTTCAGAGGAGTTAGGAAAATAATTATTCCTTGAAAAACAGTATAGAACGATAGAACGAATGAGTCAAATATAGCCATGTACCAGATTAACTCCGTACAGAATCGAATAGGAAGTAGTGATTGGGAAATAGAAACAAGAGGGGTCAAGCTTGTCAAAACCTGACTCTGTTACTTCCTAATTGCTGAAACAAAAGAAAGGTCCACCGAACAGAATCCAATCACCATGACCACATTACTATCCTACATATTATCTGCACATCTGAATTTTCTAAATAACCGACTTCCCTAGCAGTAGTATATGTGTAGCCCCGGACCTAAAGAAAATGTACAATCGCAAAGTTAGATAGTCCCATTGCGCCAAAAGACGTTTACTTACCGATACTGTTCCCTGGCGAGGATACTTCGTAGATGCAACGTATGAGGCTTTGACAGTAAGGACAACTGCATTCATCAAATTCTTAGCTGCTTGAATTAGGGATGTTGCAGAATCCAACTACATGATAAAATTAAAAGAGATTGAATTATAAAGTTCTTAGTAGTTTGTCTTTCTGACATGAACATTTTAAAAGTTTGTACAAAAATTTAAAAAATCAATTCATACCCCTGAAACAATTAGTTCACCACTGATGTTCTGCACATCGGCCTTGACTTTCGATGTAATATTTAACTGGTGGCAGTATAAAGCAATTCGTTGGAGATATGCTAACAAGTCTTTCTTGGTTGAAGATTCCGGACACTGATCAGCTATCTGACGAGAAAGTTTATCCAGCTTTGTTCCGGCTTCAGAAATTTTCTTCGCAGCATTAATAACATCCATTGTGGTTTTCAACGGACCTCTTCCCCTACAACATAGGCCCAAACAAGCGTTTATGTACATACACGTTCTACAAATAAATCTCACGAAGACATGTTACTAAGTTACTACAACCAACCTGGTAAAATCTGTCATTTCCATCATAATCATGCACATGTGCTTCGCAAGCACAATTATGTCATTTCCGGTGTCATCCCATTTCGCCACTTCTCTGTCGAACTTGATCTTTTCTGTCCTGAAACTTTCGACATGCTGTGCAATTCTCTGCTTATCTTCCTCGGTCATCTTACGCATGGCTTCCTATTGATACAAGGTGAGGAAACGCAGTAACATCTGAGTTGCCTCTGAGCCAAATACCTGCACTATCCACGATAATGTATGAGTTAAAGAAATCTTACCCGAGCGTTCGTAATGCCGCTGATATCGGGGTACTCGTCAACATTGTGATCCCCGGTGTGAGCACTCGCTGCAAAAAAAAGGCAAAGTTTTCGTAAATACATTTGAGTAAATTAAGTTACGTCGGCAAGAAACGTAAATTTTCGTTTTATCACAATAAGACTTGGTACTGTACTTACATTTACTTCTTGATTCTGTGCGTTCTGGATCATCGAATTCCACATCTTCAGGGTCTAAGTCATCATCAGCCTGAAATTCAAGATAAGTATGAAGAAGACTATTGGACACGAAGTCAGAAGTTCTTAGTTCAACTAAGTTAGTTAGGAATAATCATACCCTGTTCATTAACACCGCGCGGCGTATTTCTCTAACTCCATCATAAACAAGTCGCGAGGCATCAATAAACTCATTTTCATCGACATCCTTTGATGGATTGGAAGCTAAAGCCTCTACCGCAACTTCCACTTGTGTTGCAAAATTTGGCATCACTAGGAAGCAAAGACACACAATTTTTAATTTTAATAGCATAACATGCGATTATATCATTATTCAGCATTATTATACTCCTGAAATTTGCCAGGAAAGAGAAGCATCTCTACCTTGATCTCTAAGAACTTTAACCGCCTCAAGTACACGCTCGGTGTACAGTCCAGGATCGTAGTTACTCATTTCTGCAGTAACAACATTAGCGACACGGAAAGCTCGCCCACGAATAGCTTGGGAGGTTCTATCCAAGGAGTCAGCGTCTCCCTCGTGCAAAGCTTGTACACACTTGTTTACATCCTCCAAGATGTGATTTTCTATCAAAAACACAATTCACATTATGCAAACTTCCTCCTTCAATTTAACAATGCTTGTGCGGCGGTGTATTGGCCCTACCTGAGACTGCTAAGAAATCATCAATGGTAGTTATATCGTCTACAGCTTCAGTTAAAATTCTGACTTGATTTTCCCAGGCTTCTCTAAAGACATCCATATTTTCCAACGCGACCTGAAGTATGAGTCAAAGATTATGGTTAGCTTATGCATTTCTCGCTGTATGTTTTTACTATCAAATAAATACCTTGGATTTTGGACGAGCGGCCAGAATACGCGCAGCATTAATAACCTGGGGGCACAAGTTTTCAATTTGTGCTGCAGCATAGCGAACCATTTTGACACCATCTTCGTTACCAGACATACTGCAAGCAAGATTTGCCACCTGCGGATACATAACAGTGAGTTAGTAATAAATTTGACACTGCTAGAACTATTTTTGCTGGCATCTTTTGTCTTTCCATTTCATACCTCGACCAATTTATTTGCATGCTCCGTGAATACTTGGGCATAATCCTCGACTTCCTTCTCATTACCAGCTTTCGCAGCTTCAATCAGCACGAGTAGAGGCACACTTGTTTCCAGGAAGCTGCAATTTAAACACAAATAATTTAGGGCTAATCGTAAACTCCTCTGCTGCAGGAACAATTTTTGTTAGGTTACTGTGCATACCTGTCCGAGACATGATCGACAACGGCTTTGCGAAGTTGGCGTCGCAAGTCTCTTGTTTTGCGGTACATGTGTTCAATAGCCCGGTCTAAATTCTCGGTCCTATCCTTCTTGCCCATCTAAGGTGACACAGTTAATACATGAGACTAGTAGTCTCCTTACATTTTTTACTGATATCAGTCAAATACCAAATCACTCACGTTATTCATGTACTCCGATAGCAAATCTTGTAATGCTTGTCTCACAGCGTTACATTCGGCGACAATACGTTCTCTTCTCTCATCTCTTGTGCAAGAGGAATCAGCCATTAATGCAGCTCCACTTATGATAGACTCCAACCTTTCTTCCAATGAAGGTCGCGTACGAACTTCGTTGTAAGCCAGCGGCTCCATCATTATACGTTCCTAAAAACCAGATCGAATGTCGAGTGTTACATACATTAATTTCATTACGGAAATTGTTTTCGTAATCCAAAATTGGTACTAGTACTCACATCAAAGTCATCCAATGCTGCAGCAAGTTCGCCGGGACCATCATAAGGATGGCCTCCTAGTCCTGCTCTACCCTGCGCAACGTCAGATATGGTATTTACAGCTTCGCAAACTTGGCGGAAGACAAAGTCACGATTAGCTTTAGCAGCAGCTAACTCCGGATGGCGAACATAAACTTTCGAAGCAGTCAACAGCATTGTCGAATGTTTTTTCAAGAGAGCTCTTGCAGCGGCAAGGTCATCTCTAAGCTGAGGGTCTTTTAACTCTTGCTGCCGTTTAGCTGCAGCTTGCATTAATTCGGTTGCATTTCTGCCAAACGCTCGTATACTGTCCATCAATTCACCTTGGCTAGACGCATTTTTAAGTTTCTCCAAATCGTCTTCAACCTAGTAAGCAAGTATCACAATAATGGTTGATTCAGCAGTGAAAATCCATAGAGAACTATAAAATTAGTACTTGAACAGTTTTAAGTGTGAGAAAATTCCCCTTACCACTCGAAGAGATTTCAAAAGAAGGTGAACATCAACCATATCGGCTAAGATTAAGAGCCGGGTAACTGCAGACAAGAGATTTCTTGCAGCCCTCACCATGTTTCCTCGTTTTAAAGAAGAACAAGGATCATCAGCGAATTCTCGTGCAGCTAAGCTCATGGCTTCTCCTGAAACAAAGAAAGGAATTTGTTTATTTTCACGAATGAACTTAAAACAAGCTAGCTGAATTTTCCAGACATACCTGTCTTTCTCACTTCGTCGACAGCAGCAAGCATTTCCTGTTTGATATCTGGATTCTCATGAGCGATTTGTTCGCCCCTCTCAATAAAGTTTTCTGTTGCTTTCTCGACAGCGGCAACCAAAACATGGGCACGTTTAGAGCGCCCTTTTTTCTTCTTTGACGGACCTTTTGTATTCACAAGTGTTGTGACCTGTGGGAAAACACAGTTTTACATCCCAACAAAATACCGGAGGTGAAAGTATTTACTGAAAGCGGTGTGATACACTGTTGCATCGTAAGACATGCACAACGGCAAAAGCTATGAGTGCATATGCTTCACAATTTAATACCTGCATCACAAGAGGCTCTAAAGTGAGTTCGACTGAATGTGTCCTAATTTCAAGGTTTTTAGGGTCCCATTTAAGGACAATCTGTCCGGTTTCTTCAGTTCCAACAACCATTTTAACTAACTTAACTCAACTAAAGGAATCAAAGGAAAAATAATTTATAAAACAAAAGTCCAAAATAAAAGTACCAAAAGAAGGATGGTTAACTAACTAAGTGCTTACTTACAACAAACATGCAAAATCTGTGACTTGATTTTCGGGTGATTTTGAACTATTCAATCTTTTCAAGCAACAGCTCCCACCAATTACTGCGCACAGAAACTGAAAATACAAAGATTCAGATTGAACATCAACTCATAATCATTCATTTACCTGAATCACCAAAGGTTCTAATGTCCTCTCGACGGACATGGTCCGTATTTCGAGATTTTTCGGATCCCATTTTAAAGTGACGTGACCAAACTGATCCAACCGTTGCTTATTCATGATGGCTTAATATTATATCCTTTTCACGAAATATTTCAATTTCACATTCGTAGAGACAACGTAACGTGATCCGCAAAATAATAGTATTAATCACAGACCAATTTCAAAATTCCTACAATCACATCTTACTTCTCGCTTACCTTTTACACGTATAAAATATCAGAAAACCACCACCAGTCTGCACAATTGCTGCATTGGATCAAAATCTTCTTTAAAACTTCCGTTGTTCGTTATAATTTAGGCCACGATTTCTCCACAATATTTCTTCTCTCTATTAATACATAATCAAAAAAATCATCAAATATCAATCAGGAACCCTTCCGGATGGAACAATACCTATTATTCAAAAACTAAGGAACTTCTCCGGTCTCATAGTTATTTCACAGAAAATGATGTAGTTCTAATAGTTTGAGCATCTTCAATTTATGTTTTAATAGATAAAAACTTTACTTTCACTTACAAATTGAAGAAAAAACACTTGTACTGCTTCTTTCATGAATCCTTCCTTCACTATTCACTCTCCAAAATCATAGATGATGCAGAGGACTTGAAATTAAATGTATCACTGCAAATTCGATCATACAATGCCACACCTGATGATCTAAACGGTTAATCTGTAAACAGGGGATATTGCAGATCTCAAGTGACATCAGGATCTGACAGAGCAGTATGCAATCATTCGGCTTACGCATTCATCCTCAAATGAATCATATAAAGAAGCACAGGTATGCATACTTCCACCCTGTGGTTCGATGACTGTCTCATGTATGTACGCGCTTTACGATGATGCGGAAGTAGGACGCCCCACCTCTTTCCCCATGACTCACTCCTATTCTATTTGAAACGAGCATATGTTATGTACACAAGACACGGGGGAGGGGGAAGTCTCCTGCTAGTCAAGTGGCGTCCTGGTGTTATGATGAGTGTGGTGATTTCGAAAAAAATAGTGAGCTCTTGGAATATTAATATTGGTCCTATACGACTATACGAGAGGCATTAATACGCTATTGAGAGCACATGGTTTTCGACGAAATGATGACGGAACTAAAAATTACCCGCAATTTAATTTGATTTATGATAGTCAAATGCATATTACTTTTTTTAAGTCAAGACGAACGTCGAGTGATCATTAGTAACAATAAAAACTTTTGTATTCAAGCTTTAATCCAAAGATCAGATTGAAAGCATTGCAAGTCATTTCATGAAAACTGATACGAAGTGAGAGTTAAGGATCGATAAAGTAAACGATAAATACGTTTAAGTTCGAGTTATAAGTGCATAAAAGTACGAATCGGAGATGTATATATATATATTTGTGTTCATTTGAACTCTACTATAGGCTTGTAGTTAGTAGTCTCGGTCGCCCCGGTTTAAACTGCTTGTTGTCCCCTGACTGAAGAAAGATGCATTCCATTTAATTGGCCACTATGCACGCACACATGCACCTGTAAAAAGCCTTTACACCAGGATGGGATGATCTTTGGGAACCTTCAATGCTACCTTTTTGGATGAAACGAAAAAGGTCATCGTTTAAGAGGACTGCTACTTCCAGATTGTATTGTACCGGTACACCTTGCAGAAAAAGGAGAAAACTTAAGCAATTGAAAGGTTTGCTTTTTTTAAATTAGTTTTTTTATTATAATGGGAGGCTTCACGGATTTATTGCTGACGGATTGAGCTTCCGGATTATAAGAAGATTCAAGGCGTATGATCAATGATGCTCTCGCAGCCTTTAAAGAATAATTTATATGATATTTCCAAGATAGGTACACATCTTTTTGCCTTTAATTTGCCTTGATGGTGTACAAAGTTGTCAAGATTTTCTGTACAAACATTTGCGTTGGAGTCATTGAGTAAACGTGTGATTACCATTAAGCAATGTATAGCTGTAAAAAGCGGCAAATTCAATTTACATGTGGCTTCATCGCGCGCGGTGTAATTTTAATTTCAGGGATTAATACTTTTTCGGTTTGTGAATATATTTTAGCCATATATGATTGCTGTTTATTTAATTGAGGAGGCACGTTATCGCATAGAATTGGAGTGTTTCTGCTTTTGAATAGCTAGACTGAGATGGTCATCGTTTAAACTCGAGTCAATGCTCCTGCTCTTCTACCGTTTTGAGGGATTAAACGTAAGTAAACGACGGTTTACGTGACATAGTTAAGAATCTGCAAAAGGTGTAAAGATGCCAACTTTCTTCTCATATATATATTAGTATATATTTTTGGTCTCATGAAATTTTGCTGAGGTTTGCAAATAAATATGAAACATGATGCATTTATTGCAGCAAGGAAAGCAAGTATGACGGACGACAAGAAAGATCATCAAAGTGCTGAGGATGTCATTGCTGAGAATATGAAAAAATCCAAGGGTCTAGATGAAAAATTTACTGCTGAATTTTTCAATTCTGTACGAAGTGAAAAGGCCCGGAAGCTTTTTCCTGAACGCGGCGGCGAGAAATATTCACCATCATGGACAAATGTCCTATTCGGGCAAGAGGGGAGGGAAAACACAGACAAATTTCGGTGCGAACGCAGTGTCTACAATGTTCTAACACAGAGTAAGAAAATTCTTAGCCTATATGAAGAATCTTATGCGGTAATAGTGGTGCATACTGATGGTATGACGACAAGCACGTTTTATCGGGTTAAGTCTTTTAGAGTAAATCTATATGTACACTTGTGTATAAAACTAGGTAGACTGGTGAGAATCATGCTTGGAGCACTTAAGTCATCAGGATGGTAAGTGGTCTGCGTACACGTATTTTCCCTTGTTTATATATATGGCAGGACATAAAGCTGGCATTTCCTATAAATAGCCATATTACTAAACGTTTAAGTTGGACTGATTTGTATACTGTATGTGTTTTACAGTGAAGTTGACATCCGACGGCATATTTCGTGTGAGGTCTGCGATGAATCCGTAACTGGAGGATATGACCCTTTTCTCAATCAGGTCTGTTCCTTGTTGTTTTGAAACCTGACGTTTTTATGAAACTACTCCTTTAAACTTAGGGATAATCCTTAGAAATGTTTTTAAGCACTAAGCATTCCCTAAAAGCTATAAGTTCGTTCTACTATTTTATACTGTTTTAGTTTTCTATGAAAAATACTCACATGTGGTCATGCTGGTCCTCATAGGTGGTCATTTGCCAGAATAGATGCAAGTCTGAAGCAATGATGCAAGGTGTTTTGACACACGAGTTAATACATATGTTTGATTACTGCCGGAGGAAACTGGATTTAAATGATATTAAGCATCTGGCTTGCACTGAAATTCGAGCTGCAAATCTTGCACATTGCAGTTTTCTCAGTGCTGTGTCGACAGGAGCTGCTAATTTTGTTAACATTAAGGAACGCCACCAGGTATATTGAGCAAAAATTCTAATTGATTCTAAAGCTGCTCAGGTCGCCGACGGGAAGTAATGATGCAATAATTTCATTTTCAGGAATGCGTTAAGCAGAAGGCAGTTGCATCCGTTCTAGCTGTCAAGAATGTAACTTTTGAGGAGGCTGTGGAGGCTGTAGATTCGGTTTTTAAGAAATGCTATAACGATTTGGAACCACTGGGGCGACGGCTTCGGCGTAACTCTGATCACATAGACAAGGCTTACTTGGATAGATTAAATATGGGTTACTACTGAATTGGCAATCTTTATTCATATATTTGGTCAGTGTAACTGAAACTAGACTAGTAGAATTCAGCGGATGCGAAGTAACTGCGGACAAGACTTTACCTCGTAGATTGTGAATAAATCATTCGCTATATAACTGAAGAAAAGAGTTTCGTACAACACTTCCCTGCACTGAAAATGGTTGACCGCCTAAGTGAGTTAAACCGATCTCCCTCCCTCAGATATTTATCTGTAAGCCGAAAATGGCTGCAAGGATTATAAAGAAGTGCACATGTACAACCCAAGGAAAGAAGGCCGCAAGACATCCTAGAGCTTTTTATGGATAGGTCGACGTCCCTTGATCCTGAGAATTGGAACACGGTCCTCTATTGAGGAATTTGAGGAGAGATTACGAAAAGATGTAAACAATTATAGACTTAATCCTCTTGAGGATTGTTCAATTCAACGTTGTTAGAAGGGACACAGTCACATTTGAGAGACATGTATTTGCCTTGTAAAGAAGGAGCCACCACGAAGGAAGAGCTTTTCACGGGGTACCTTAGATATTCTTAACAATGGTCAGAGTTTGATGGCAGATTTATAACTAGGAACCTATACTTTGATACCCAAGTACAGGAGGGATGTGTTCTCCTTCATCCTTCAGAGGACTACCTCATTTGAAAAAAAACTTGACCCTATATTGTATATACCCATTTGCTCTAAAGAAAGGGGTCAATCCACAGGGATTTTATCAGCGTAGCTTTTATCAAGGAGCTTCTAGCTAAGTCTATTATTGTAATACCATGCCATGTAATCCTTGTTCAACTTGAACTTGACTTGATTTTACAAGAGGGTGTTACAATCAATATCGATATTTGTTTACCTGGAACAGTCCCTGGGAAAGGAATTAATATTAAGCAGGAAAAAGAGATCTAATTCTTTTTTCCTGGTCAGTTTGTCTCTTCAACCACGAACTGTGACTTCTAGACGGGATCGCGCTTCGAAAAGTTAGATATTCCTCACTTAACCAGTCCAGAAGTTGCAGGTTGTGTTCCGTCTGTGACTACCTCCAACGCTGCAACAATGCGTTCTAGATGCTAATACAAAGTGTGCGAATATAAGACGGGACTTTTCAAAGGATTTTTTTTACGGAAAACAGAGGAATACTTCTGAACGTTAGTGCAATGAGACCTGTTTTAATTTCCCCCGCCGTTGGACTACATTAAATAATTGTTTGAACGGCCATCCCCGGAACTCCTTTTTTGGCCATTTAACAAGGTAAGCAGTGTACACGACAACAGAATATTGTCTCAGTAGATGAAACTAACTTTACCAGAGCTAGCGAGAAATTATTCAGCTACAAGGGAAACTTCATTTTGTGGAATTCCACCTTCCAAAACGTTTCCTGATGGATGTCAATGATCCAGCATTAATAAATTATATACTTCATTCTTGTTCTAGTTTCCAACAATTTAGAAAATGGTTGGAAAATTCTCAACATGTTTGCGGATTGGTTGTTTGTTGTTTCCCCCTGTAATCGAGACAAACGGTTGGAATTCAAGTCCCACAAAACATTATATATGTACAAGGGAAGCAATAACGTTTGATTGTCAGTATTTTTCTTGATTTCTTGGTTGTGTATATGTTATGTGACGGTGTTCGGTGATCAGTGAAATAGGCGGAGCGTGGAAAAGGAAGCATCTGGAGGGATAGAATAAAAGAAAGCGAATATTATGGCAGACGTTGCCGTGCGGGATGATGGATGTGCTAGAAGAAAAATTGTTTGGTTTCTTGATATATTTCCAGGAGTATTTACGGTATGGTTAAGGCTTGAGAAGTTATTGATAAGGGAACAGGTGTTGGACACGGAAGAAAAGAGAAAGTAAAGACATGGGGAGGTTATTGAAGTGATACAAGTACTCTATCATGCCTTCAAAGCCAAGCGTTACTACGATTATCTTTTATGGCTGATAGTTTGCGAGAAATGTTATTGATGGAAAGCAACGCATCCATGCAGTTGTAAAAGTTGATGTTGAGAAATCATGTAGATTGCTCGTGGAATAAGTGATAGGGATCGTAAGCTGAGAAATATTAGCCGAGTCTAGTCGAAGCAATCCAGCGGTTTTTGTGGGTAGCTGATGGTTTTATGCTCAAAGTTGGGGAAAGTATTCGCATTTATTGCTTAGCTTCTAAAACTGGTTCTCTTTTCTGGAATATTATTCCAATGGACAGAAGCGAAGAAGAAGGAAAAAAGGCGCGGCTAATTTGCAAGATTTTTATGTTTTAGCTCAAAGTAGGGAATGAGTTGAGAGATATACTAAAAAACAAAATGAGAGATATGTTTAGGAGGGCTAGCTGTCAGTAACGATGGGGGTTATAGAAAGGCTTCCAAAATTATATAGCGTGAGGGCAGAGGGTATGGTTGAATAGACTTTTAATGCAAGCAATTTGAATAGGGAATGAAAAAGAGCGAGGTAGAAAATAGCTGCTGTGAAGATGTTGAGGAATGCATGGAGGATGAACATGTGTGTGGTTGGTTCGAGTTTAGGGTAGACTGTTAACTGTGCTTTCACCGCTTCATCAAGGGAAGGTAGTCTGTATATGCTTCAAAGAAAGTACGAAAAAAGGAGGGTTTTGGGGATAGGAGGAGTGGGAATGAACGTCATAAAATTCTCAGATGGAATCCTTTGCATG
Source organism: Sminthurides aquaticus (assembly GCA_906901655.1). Classification (NCBI taxonomy): domain Eukaryota; kingdom Metazoa; phylum Arthropoda; class Collembola; order Symphypleona; family Sminthurididae; genus Sminthurides; species Sminthurides aquaticus. The sequence goes on from CAJQTT010000001.1 coordinate 6,737,406, forward strand.
TATTATAGAATTACCGGAGGTATTGTTAACTATTATTGAGTTGTAAAGGAGGAGAGTGGGGAGGAGGGGTAGGTGGAAGAATAGGATTGACAGCTTTAACGTATTTCTTTGATAGGTGAGTGTGTGGAAGAAGTAATTGGGATGTATCACTACGCGTGTGGTACAAGAATCCGCTTCCTTCCGCCACTTGTTTCTCTGTCTCCCATTATAACGTAAATGCAGAACAGGCTCAGAGACTGTACCTGCTGCGTACACTACAAACTGATTGGTAGTTGATAAGGAAATTGAATCTGGGCAGGAGGAAATTTTATTCCAAAACTTGCATTGCGTCAAAGTCAAGCCATCCTTAGAAGGAACTGGACCGGAAACCATCAAAGTGCATTAGGCTTGAACAAGTGATAGGATTTGGCACACATCCATTCCAGTCTGTATGCACATCTGCAAGCGTACATGTGCTCTTCCCTATATACTCCAGTGTCTCATCTTCTACCCTCCTCCGAGTGCAGATTCAATTCTAATCCTCAAGTTGTCATCCCGGCAGAATACATTTCCTCAATGCAAACCATCGTAATATCAAAAAACTTTTTCTGAGAGTTGATAGTCAACAGTGTCCCGATTGCTTCCTCAGCAGTTTAGAAGGGAGAGATGCAAAACGTAAGCTTTCTCTAAGCAGATTCAATGTTGATAAAAATCTTTTGAAAGTCAAGTTTTACCTCGCGAGTTTCTCTGCAGCAGGATTATCGGAGAGCAAAGCGTGTGAGATTATTGAAAAAAAGAGGAATATATAAATCTTGCAACTTGAAATAGAGCATGGTGGTAGGGGGGGGGACAATTGATATCTTGTTTTTGGAATGGCTGTTTTCAAGGATCTTGGTGGAAGTGGAGAAAGTCTTTTAATACGTTTTGCAAGTGTATTGCAAAAAGCGTGCGTACGGATGAGCTTCGCTTTTACACTCCGTTTAAGAACCTCAGCTGTAGCGAAATTATAGGTTAATATTTACACTTTAGACGTGAAATGAGAAATTCGAGCTCGCTATTTCTGAATATACAAAAAATATAGAACCTACGAATTGCCATGTAATAGAAACAGAACATAAATACAAAGGTTTTGCTGAGAAGGAATAACATAATATTATCTTAGAATTATATCATCGGAGTACCCGAGCAGAGGATTATTGAAACTTGCAAGAGAAAACGCTTGTCTTAGCTGGTCTTATGTTGAACATTCAAGGGATAAGTTATGTAACCTTCATTTCGGATTCAGAACTTGAATGTCGTCTTTATCTGCCTCTACTTTGTTTATTTTCTCAAGAGATCATGCCCGCCTTGGCGGATACAAGGTAGACGTGCCGCTATTATGTTCAAGCTTGCGGCTTTCACCAGCGTGAACAATCCTAGCATAATTTCCTTAATGTAGAAAAATATTTACTTGGTCAAAAAATATACGATTCTTTAACGCATGGCCCCAAGGAATAAGGATATAGCTTAAGCAGGCTAACAAGGATGATAGGGTTGAGTGCCTTCTTAGAATTAGGGTACATACAAGGGTTCTGGATTAATTTTAAGCTTTGTTTATTTTTTCAGGTTGGTCTCCGAGCCCTGGATTATCAAAGAGATCAAGCATAAGATTGCAGAATTACTGGAAGGCCGTGAACAAGCCTGAGGAGGCCTGAGAGCATTAAAATGAGTAGCAAAACCCAAGGGTCTCGAAATTCCTTCGGATTTTTTGGAAACGGTCATCAGTTGGCTAACCCTCTTCTCATGAATCCTTTAAACTTGAGCGGCATTGGAAATTTACCATTCCTGACCCACCCTGAACTATTTTTGTCTGCCTCCCCTCAAAATTTCTCACCAAGGCACTCTACCCCAAAACACAAAAGAGGGGGCGGAAAAAATGGTACTTCTTCGGCTAAGCAGCCGCCTCAGGAGAATATGTATTCGCCCCAATCAAGTGAACATGAGAACGAGAGTAAGTACATAAAACTTTATGTATCACAAAACTGATTTGGATATGTAATACTACTCAGAACTGCTGGATCAGTGATAAAATACAAAATGTTTATAAGTTTATTGTGATGCAGATATAGATTCCGATGCGGATATCGAATGCGGCGGCGAGAATTCCTTTGCAAACGATTCTCCTGACAGCGGAGGAGTGGAAAGCTTAAATGGATCTCAGAGAGGTCAGAAACGGCCCATTCCCAATGAACAAAAGGATAACAAATATTTTGAACGAAGGAGGAGAAATAATTTGGCTGCAAAAAAATCACGAGATGCCCGCAAAACGCGAGAAGATCAAGTAAGTGCCATTACTTACCTTACGTACCTATATTCCCTGTCTTTTAGCTGGAGAAAGTTGGTGAAAGTAGAAGAATAAGAGTCCTCATGCTTTCTCATGTAGAATGAGCAACACAAAGAAGTGCGAGTAGTTGGAGAGAAATTGTGCTAAGAAATTTCTCTACGTAGTTGGCACACAGAAAATACAATATGGGCCTAAAAAGGGATATTAGAGGCTTTTTAAACTCCATTACAGAAGTTGCTGGACCTGCACTTTTGACTTTATTTCGGTGCTGTAGTGCTAATATTACAAAGTATGCACTTTTTTGAGATGGGGGCAAGTTCAAGTTGAGTTTTGCTGGCTTGTTAAGTTCTTAGCGTTAGAGGAAGGTTAGATAGGATTTGCTTTTTGGGAACTAACTATTTTGTTTCATGTAATTCCAGCTTGCAATGCGTGTGGCTCATTTGGAGAAAGAAAACGCAATCTTCCGAGCCCAAGTTGCTATTTTGCGAGAAGAAATGAGCGTTTTACGTGTGTACATATGCCAAAAAGCTAATGGAAACTTTAGTGCGGAAGAAAACGTATGAAATTTTCAGAAATGACGAAAGAAAATGAGCATCCACATCAGGGATTGGATACATACCACTTGGATCTTCTTTTAGTGATTAGTGCAGGTTAAAAATAGAGTAAGTAAACGTTAAAAGAAGAACAAGGAGAAGACGAAATTGTAAAAATGTTATTTTTTATCATTCTTCCGCCTCCTTTTCCACTTATCTTATAGGATAGCTTGTTTGTTTTGAAAATAACATAACTCCTCTGTTGTCTATTTGTAATAGAAGCATGCTTGATATTTAGAGGCGTTGAAGTAAATAAAAACAAGAAGCAACTCACTCATTGGAGAATTCACAGAATTTACTTCTCAAATGCTCATGAGCACTTCTGTATATATCCATTGCAGTAAAGATAAAAACATTGGGGCAAACAAAGCCGAAAAAAAGAAAATATGAAGAAACAGAAAATCACGTTCGAACATAGTTTGCGAACTCTAGTAAGCTGTTCTACACCAAACAAGGCCCGGCGGAGCTGGGATGCCTCCCGATGGCCTTTTGTGTCAAGAAAAGCAAGATGGTCTTCACTTTCATAAAGACTCCATGCCATAGAGACAGGATGAGGTCAAATCGGAATACATGATATTTGTATGCCTGCCGGGAAACCATTTCTTTGCTTGAATAAATTTAGAGGAAAGAAATAAATTTGTATTCATACTATGTAACTTAAAATCTGAACCCTTTTAGTGAAGGAAGGAGCCGGGGGGGGGAAGAAAAATAAGATCCACATCGCTCTTCACTACTATGAGGGGGGAGTGAAAAGAAAAGGAGAAAGTCAAATTAGAGTCACTTCCGCTGCTCTAGTCGTAGCAAGCCTAGGGCAAGTGTAAAGCTGTGCTGCAAACATTACTAACCAGCACTAACCGGAACAGCGTGACAGCTGTCGCTCAAGTATCAAGATAAGCAACGTTTCCAACTACTACCCTACAGCAGTTTTATTGGACAGCTGAGGAAGGGAACGAATCCAATATGACACATGACCCTCGCGGCCTATTCTCTGCAAGGTCGGAGAAAGTAAGGGGAAAGCTGTGCCAAGAATCTCGCCAAAACCAAAAGGCAGGGAGGAGTTTTGAGTGCACATATTGTCGCAGTTGAATATATTTTCCTCATTTCGTTTGAACTCGCTTAAGTAAATGGCAACACGATAGATGAAATCTGAATATGGTGAAAGTAACCGAAGCGTAAAGTCCTGCTGTAGCTGCCAGAGGTAAAATTGTTTAACTGGTGAGTAGTATATAAGTGTGTGCATGCATAGTACTGTTAGTCATTGGAAACGTAAATATTTAAATATTAAAAACAACCTTAAATTATTCGTTACCATTACAGCTAATGAAAATACTCTCAGGCAGAACCACAGAACACGATTTTCCAATTACACTTCTAACATGCTTCTTAACGATTAAATCCTCTAGCAGAGAGAATACGTGTATACTTCCTTATAATGTTGTATTTCAAGTTCATCGTCTTCTCTCACAAACCCCATTTACTTTTTCACAATGTTACTACAAAATATCTGCGTGGCTTAGAGAAAGTAAACACTGAAAATACAATATGAATTATTGGAGAAAGTTCCCTCATGCATATCAGATACGCTATGTACGAGCTATCATCGGGGGTATTCAAAACAAATTTAGATAAATGAATCCGTAATGTGTTCTCAATGCCTCTCAAAACAAATGAGCATAAATAATAAAGGCGAAGCGGGAGAGATAATTGTCGTATGGAATGATTTTGGTTTTTACAATATAATATGCCCTTCATATTTTTCAGAAATCCGGGAGGAATATTTTACAAAGTCATCGACAATGTTGTAAGGGCGGATGCCTACAAAGTGTTGTACCAGCACTACGAACCCTCCTGGATAGTTGACGTGGAATAATGATTTCAGGCTTCCATCTCTTTTCTGTAATGAATGATTGCGTGCGAGAATGAATGCAAATTTACAACTGGGTCGCGTCTCTCAAGAGAGAGAATTAGGTGAAAAGCGAGGAATTTCTATGCAAACGTTACAAACTCTTGAATTCTCCTGAATGGGGCAATTCACCGAATCCTCTTTTATCCTTACCATGTGAAAGTATGCACGCCTCCATGCAGCTTGCGTTTCGTGTTACCCAACTCTAGCTCCGATGCCGTTCACACAGAAGAACTGTGTGGATTCTTGCAAAAACGTTAGCACAAGAGTGAAAGCAGCTCTGGAATAGCCCAAGACAAAATTTATGGCATCAATCTAGGAACCGAAGCTGGGGTTTACAGTAGCTGCAGAACAATAAGAAAATGGGCTTATAATAAGGGATAAAATTCCTGGAACATTCATTTCTCGTCTTTTTCATGCCATCTTTTCGCGGAGAAATATTTGTAGGTAGATAATTGCAGGAGGGGCAGGGAAGAGAATCGAGAGGAGTTTTGGAGAAACCCTTGTCGCTTTCACTTGAGAAGAATTTTATAACAATTATGTGCGTAACTGGAAAAATTCTTTTGCTCGGACTCTAGCAGCAAATTCTGAGCCACATGGGAGAATGATCTCAAACATTGAATTCCTGAAAGTAGGAAAACACATAAAACGTTTCTCTACAGGAGAATTCAGAGTAAAAGGCACAGGGAAGGGATTCCTGGATTCGTGTGGCACGTGGAGGGAACATTTACAAAAGAATATTGGAGCAACTTTCTCTTCTGGCGGGGAAAGCAACCTTCGTGTCATAGTATTTCTAAAGCCCGGCAGGAAGTATTCTTACCCCTAGGTATTTACAGCGAATTAATTTCCTCTTCTACATTTTACGGGTTGCTCTGTTTAGGCCCGACTGAAACCGTCCTAAGTGACAGAGTTTTAGAAAGGTTAAGCTCCACTTCCAGGTGTATATCATTCTAAACCTTATGAAGATTTACAAGATGTCATGAGTTTTGGAATGGAATATTGAATTCGTCTACAGCATATTCCCAATCTGGCTGGATGGAGTAACACTCCAGAGAAGGATATGTAAATGTTATTTTAAACAAGCTCAGCTAGGATTAGACGAACACGAAGATTGAATTAATATAAAAGCCGGATCCTTTTTCTCTTTGCCTTGCCCGTCTCTTCTTCTCTCCCAATCAATCCTTGGCTTTATGTCATCCTTCAAGGAAAAGTTCAAACACTGTAACTGAATAGGAAAAATTTACATTTAAAGACGAAAAACCTGAGAAAAATTTGGTGCTTGTTCAAAAATAATGCTGAACGAAAATCTAAGGAGGAGAGAAAGTAAAGTTAGTGACGACGCTACCGGTATACACGTGGACAAGTTTAGAAAGTTGTGAATAGAGTCCTGATTGTAAATTATTAGGTAAAGGAGTTGGTGTAAGTGAATAAGCCGAGATAAAGAAGATGTAGAAGCGGGGGTAGTTTGCTTGGATAATACGTCAAAGCAGAGACTAAAATATTATAAATTAGAGTGATTAGGCGTAGGTGAAGAAGAGAAAGGAGGGATGGAATGAAACAAGCTGCTCTTTTGAAGGTTAAGCCAAGAACAAGGATTGAAATTTACTGCGTATTTGCTTACTTTGTGTAGGATGATTTAGTGATAGTTTAGCGGGCGGGAGTTTGTTGAGGAAAGAGAGGGAGGAAGGCTGGGAGAGAGATAGTAAGAATTATGGATGTTTGAATAAATTACTTGCGAGGATGATAAACAAGAAACAGGTCGTCTCTGCATAAATCTATGCATATGACGTACAAGAGGATTGAGACGATAGAAGCATTATTATCGTGGAATAACAAGTTAGGCTACGCTATAAGCCCGGAGAAAGTGGGAGGCTACGATTGAAGAAAGGAGGAGAGAAAAAGAATACTAGCGTAACGTGCAAGTATTCAAAAGTATTAGATCATTTTTAGGCGATCAAAACAGCTTGTTTTCATGTAACTCAATTTCATCTCTTCTTCGGCAAAAGGGGGAGGGAGGAGAAATGAAACGGATATCTTTCCCTAGTCTATATTCACTATTGTTTCCAAACTTTTGTTAATTCTGGAGAAAATAATGAAACTTGTACAAAATTTGAGCTCAAACAGGCCGTGCTGTCTTTCCTCAAAGCTCTTCTGATGTAAATACACATGGCTTGAGTAAGATGTATTTTGTGTGGAAAGTTTTTAAAATCTTTCCAAATGCAGTTCTGCTATGTAAACTAGAATAATTGTTTTAAAGTTTAAAGTCGGGAGGGATAAGGGTAAAAGAGGAGGCGTAAAGTAAAACAAGTGGAGAAAGCGAGAAAATAACGTATTAATATGAGAAGTAGTGGAGAAAGTTGCAGGATGGTTTGCAGCCGGGAAAACACTGGATAGCTGTTAGGAGGCGCCTGCGTTTCCATAGAGCAGAACGTAGGAGTTGGATGCTCTTAAGTTGATGTTATGCGAAAGAGAGACGTGAATCTAGTTTCGAGTTAGTAATGTAATAGATGGAAAGAGAGAGGGTGAGGGAGAGAAAGAAGATGAAAAAAACAACTTTTGCAAGAGGCATCTTTTTGGAGCGTAGAGGAAAGAGCGAAGTCGTGGAGAAAGTACGTGCAACCAGAGGCGGTAAAGAGGAGGAAGGAGCTGCGGATAAAATCTTTTAAATGTACGTTAGTCTTTGAGTGATTCTCATCCAAAGAGGTCGAAGATAGAACGTGCTCCAGCTTTCTTCTAGAGAAAATCATTCACTGAAGGCGCTGGTAAACAGTCGGTACATAACCATGCACTAGCTTCATTCTCATCTTACTTACCCTTTGGAAGACCAACTGATCTGAGATATACAGCGAGCTGAAAACATTCAAGTTCAAGTTTCAATTCGCAAAAACAAATTGGAGAAAGTAACTGCAATTTTCGAAGGAACCTCTCCAGTGAATACGATTCCAGGTCAGTGGGAAACACACTGAGGTTTTTGTCAAGTGATTATTATTATGAAAAGGGGGGAGACAGCTTTTGGAAACTTAGTGAAGAAGTGAGTGATTTTGCGTGAAGAGACTGTAGACATTGATGATGGTATGTGAGTGTAAGAGAAACGGAAAGAGCGGATGTGAAAGTGATTAGGAGAGACGGAGAGAAGGAGAGAAGGGGGACTTTGTTGAGCTTAAGCTGACTTGGATTTTCTTGGAGACATGAGCCTACTGTACAGCTGGGACTGGTGAAATATTTTACGAGAGAGTAAGCGCTAAATCTAGTGTGAAATTCTTAATGCATGCAAACATGGAGAAAGATGGGAGAGCTTCCGCACTACGTGACCTGTAGTTGGGTGAGAGAAAAAGCAGAGAAAGTCTATTATTGTGGAGTTTGTAAAGAAAAGAGGCTGGCTGTACTGGAGTAAATCTGAAAGAAGCATATTATTTTACAAACTCTTCCTCCTTCCGTGCCTGGTTTGTGGTGGTGTGAAAAAATTATTGAGCTTGGTAAGTCCACGGAAGTGTTGTCGTGTGGTCGGGTTTTGGGTGAGTAGGTCGGGGCTTGGAGAATAATAGATTTTGGCATCTTCCTGGAAAATATATTGCCAGACTACCGGGTTTCTTTCAAATGGCATTTATTATCTCTCGTCCTCCTACTCGCATTCTATGAATCGCCTTGAATGGTTTCCGTGTAACTTATATCTGCAAGGATTTCTGGAAATAAGTAATATTATATCTTCTTCGAAACTGTGTGTAATTGCTCCGCTTACTAGGGATGTAGTAAGTTGAAACGGTGATGGATATATACATTACTCGTTGCTATTGGATACGAAGACGCCGGGGGAATGCAAGATAAATGGGAGAGCAGGCTGTGCCGCCATATATATAGAGGGATGGAAACAAACGAGTTAGGTTGGAAAGATTCAGAGCAAGTTTTGCATGGTTTTCCATTGTACGCTTTGGTGGCAAAGCGTGATATAAAGGATAAAGGAAGGACGGAGGTTCAAAAAAAATTGTGTGTACTTGAAGAAAAGATTGTGGGATAGGCGGATAGGGACAGAAGTTGACAATATGGCTCTTTAGCATGTCATACGCTTTGTTTAGAACATGAGTTTTAGACATGAAGATGAACAAGGTTGGGGGTAGAGGAGTTTAGTTGGTAAACGGAGAAAAAACTGTTTACCTCCTGTCATTAGTGTATTACTTTGGAGTTACTACAGGCGATTGGGTTTAGTTCCCTCCTTTCTCTTGCTTTCACTCCAGTAACAACGTTGACAACGCTATGGCCAAAAGAGAGAGTCAAGATTCTGGATAGCGTGTCAATACGTGGGAAGGAGGGAGAAAGCTAGGAGAAAGTAGGCGAAGAAAGGCGGGAAGGATGGTAATGGTAGTCGATTTGTAAACAGTGTCAGAGGATTTTTAACAGGGGATTCCAAGCCTGCTAAATTACGTTGACAAGTTTGATCGACATGAAGGAGATGCAAGGATGAGATGAGGGAAATAACAAGAGACGGATAAAAGCGTAGCAAAAGACGCTTTTTGAGTGATTCTCATGTCATGAGAAGCGCGGGAGGGGGAGAAGAGAGAATGAAAACTTTAAGAGGGAATGACCATCATCATTAAGAAATAATTGGATGGAAAAGGATTTAAATATTCTCCAGAATATACTGTCTACTTGACAGGAGAATCCTCGAGGAGGATGACACTAAAAGGCTTTCTGAAAGGAAGCAAGTGTCTGAAATACGTTAGAGAGAAAGATTCTGAAATTAGGACATGTACTATAATATAATCTGATCCATAAAGTTAAATAAATGAATTGTCCAATGCCCATTTAGCGGCTCAACTCGTGGGTAGAAGAGAAATACGGATGCGTTGGTGGGATATGTTTATAGATTTTCAGGAGGGTGAGAGATACTGAAATAAGGCGGGAGAGTGTTTTTAAAGACGCTTAAACCAGAAGAGGATTAGGCTAGGATTGGCTATAGAAGATATAGAGAGAGCGGAATTTATGGGAAGGATAATTTCAAAGTAAATGATTGGAAGCGAAGGATGCGAGTGAATTGTGGAGGGGGAAGGATGAGATTCTTGTGTGGTGCTGTCGAACATGTACTTTTAGGAGATTGAAGAGTTTCGGTTTACTTCCAGGATGCGTAAATGGGAAATAAAGATTTTGGACGTCATATGATCATATGACCTTTCCCGCACGACTCTCATTTCCCAAGGACGCCAGAAATAAATAAATGCATGAAGTGGCGGGAATGACTGGAGACAATGGGTAGATCTGCTACTATATGTGCAGCATTTGTACTCATGGTCGACAAGTCGACACAACAGCCGGAAGAGAGAAGAGTGAAAGGAGCGCATCTCAAATTCGCAATCATTGTAGCACACCCTATAATCTCCTTGTTCTCCATCCCATTCTCTTAAAATTACGACAAGAGGAAGGAAAGCAAGCTTTCTCCGGCTCTGCTATGATTCCATCTGATAGAAACGTTATGAGTTGCTAGCTAAGGGAGGACTATTAATGTTGGGTTGCGGTAGTCTAGTTGTATAACCGAAAGCCGTAAGAGAAGACCAGAATTTACCCAATCCTCCTCCCAGGCAGCCTTTATTTCTGAGGGAGAAAGCGAGTGAAAATGATAGATGTCGGAGAGGCTATTACTTCCATCTCATAATTCATTGAATACCGGATGGTGATGCATGTGGGTGGTATGTGTAACGTCCTTCCTTTCCACTCCTCATATTGAACATAGGTTAAAAAATCCTTGGTTTAGTTACACTTGTCTTGTCTTTCTCCCTTGGAAATAATGTATTTCAGTTCAAGCAGGCTTCCTTTCACCCAGCTTCTGTACGTGTACATCTGGATTATCTGGCTATGGAAGAGCAATGAGCTTTCACTACACCCCTTCTCAGAGCCAGCTCTGCAAATCATCATCATCATTTTTTCTCTCAGATAACGTCGGTTTTTCCCTTGTAAAAATTTAGAGTAAAATGGGCTTGTCTTCTTGGGACTGTGTGTGTTTCATGGGTTCCATGGCATGGTTTTCCGTGTTTTCACCATCCGTATTTCTCTACCATTTAAGGAATTGAACGTTCTCTCGGTTAAAATCTGAAGTTATATTCTACTGTACTGTATTATGCTATATTTAGTTTAAAAAACTTAAAAGCTTTATGATTTACACTAATTATAAAATTTAAAAAGCTAAAGCTCCACTAAAAACTTGTAGAACTTAAGTAATAACATCCGGTTGTAGGGAAAGTGATAGGAGGCAGACAGGCAGGATTTTATTTTTTAGCGAAACACACACTTTTTATGCTAATTTATGCTTAACTTTTAGATCTTTTAGGCAAGGATCTGTTTGGGGGTGAAATGATACTGTAGGAAGGGCTAGTGAAAAGATGGTTACTTTTTGAAAGGAAAGTGAGTCATACATATTAATTAGGTTAAGAGAGGGGCGGAAATTTAACTGGGTGGTAATGGATTTGCAAAGAAAACTTTTGCTTTGCTTTGTTTATAAGCGGAATGGACTATATTTAGCCCGCTTTCTTCTACGCGTGGAGCTATAATTAAATAATACTTAGAGATTGAGAAGGCTGCTGCTGCTGGTAGGAGTAAAAGGTGGAAGAAAGTTCGAGAAAGGGGGGCCGTAAAGGTGTAGGGAAGAGAATAGACACAGATGAAATTGGATAGAGGAAAAGGAGGGAAGAGATTGGGGGAAAGCAGGTCAAATTAAAAGTGAAGGCTTAAGGTGTATTTACCCATGGCTTTGTGGTCATTCAATCCTGGGAATGCTCCGGAGAGGAGAGCAATGAAAGTGTAACTAAACACACTTGGTAAGTGGGAAACGTTGAACGTGCGTGAAGGCTTGGAGGGAGCAGCTATCCTTGTTTGTATTTTGAGCGAAGAAATCCATGGAGAGGGTTCGAAAGAGAAAGCATGATGTATATTTTCACGAGTCTCTTCTTTTGCCTCTGTTCCGTGCAGTGATTTTTTCTGAGCTGCAGCGGAGAAAGTCCGGAGATGCTAGAAAGGATATATAACCTGGAGGAAAACCATACTTTTATGATGGGCAGCAGATGTTGTGAAAGGAGGAAATGATGGAATCGAAAGCCGAGAAAGAGTGCGATATATTCTAGTAATTTCGTTGGAGCGAAAAGCGTAAAATGGTGATTGTTTACACCCAGGCAAGGATAAAGTAAATCTGAGTGGTATTTTCACTGGTATTTACACTTGTTTGGAGGTCAGGAAGGAGAGAGAGTTTTACCGGCTTGCTCTTGCTCAAGTATTGGCTACATAAAGGTTCTACGTTTTCCTTATTCCTCTTGAGACCTCTTAAACGGACCGTGGACACATAGCCTAGGTTTACAGGGATACGGATGAGGAAAATTTCTCGGGATTGTGTGGTGTAACTTGTGTACTCCAGAGGAAAGAATCCGTTTCTCATTTGACGTCAAGAATCAATTAACAATCTGGATAGTAAGTAGTAAGTGCTGTGCTGCTTGAGATCCTTCTAAGAATCTCTATGACGCTCGTGAAATGTGTCCGTGCTACAATGGATAATTTCCTTTCTTTCCCCCGATAATTGATGACAGGATGCGCTGAGTTTATGGAAGGATATTCCCGGATATGGTACATGAATTCTGGGTATTGGAAAGTTGATCTCACATGCATAGAAGATGGAAATGGGAAAAGATGCATTTTCATTGAAGAGAAAGAAGAGAAAGTGACGGTGGGCGAGGAGTGCGTGTACTTATAATATCAGAGCTAATCTAAAATATAGCTTGTAAATTGGTCAACCGATTAATTAAAGCATGTACCAGTTGCGTGGCGTGTCTACGGTAGAGAGATAAAGGGCTTGAAATGAGAAAAGCTTTATTGCCTGACGCCTCTGTGAATACAGAGGAAGCGTGAGAAGAACGATTTTGCGGGAATTCACTATGCATGAGTCTGATAAAAGAAATGATAAAATCTGAAAAGGATGTACTACTCTTCTCCTCTCCTACACACAATATGCGACTTATCTGAATGAACGCCCGCCTAATTCGGGGAAAGCATGATGGTGAAAGTATAGGATGAGAGCGGAAATTATTCTCTTTCAGCCCCATAGTCTCTGATGTACCCTACATTCATAATTCGGGGCTGAGAAAACCCAGATTAGCCTGTCTGGTGCTGGAATTATGAAACCGTTAGCCCTGTCGGATGTCGGATGATGCGTAAAGTCCATGTACTACGGCCACCAAAGAATGGCAGTTGGCAGTTGGGGCTGGGTAATACATTGAGCTAGGATAGGAGGGGGGGAAGTTTTACTCAGTGATAAAAATAATCTTAATTAGAAACTTACTTTTACAGTACTGTTATAGTATGCTGGGAATGCGGCTAATGTAATGAATGATGGCTCTGAGATTTGTTGTCACTCTTTTTGCTAGTATTGTATTCCTGATTTATTCATTACTCGCCTCCTAGATATAAGGAGGAGGAGAAGATGAGGAGTTATCTTTCCTCTTGGTCACAGTCACATGTCACATTATATGTTTGTGCGCGCAACAAGTACAATTCGCGTGACTAGACAGAAAACTTTTTGCTAATTGTCAAAAACTTTCTAAAAAGCAGGATCCTAGGAAAATACTTATGGTAAATGAATTCAAATTTCTATCTCCATGAGAGGTATGAGGAGTGGTATGGGTAAACCGCTTAGAGGTATTCATCAGAATACTTGTTTTTCTCATTTGATGTTCAAGTATCAAAATATTCTTTAATTTGCAAAGTTTATTCAGCAACATGAGTTTATGGCGGAGAGGACTGGTTAAGCCCGTACAGAGGGACTCCTTATCGATCAACTAGTGTCTCAGAGTTCTAAAAATAATATTTTACCGACAGATTGAGTGGCAGAAATGTTGATGGGATGAGATTTGCGGAGTTGATTGGAGGTAGGGGATTGGAGGAGGAAATTGTGAAGATGACGGTAGTGAAAGACACGCAAGAATAAGGGACATGCATCCTCATCTTCTCGGCCAATGTTTTTCTAGATGTTAATGTGAGTGATGGAGAAAGTCAAAAGATAATTAACAAACTTTTCCCTTAAAAGGGAAACTCTCGTTTAGTACCATGGCTGACTGAGACTGAGAGAGAAGACAAGAGCTATTGCGTATAGTGAAATCAAGTTATGCAAGTTTGTGAATTAATACGCTGTATGCAATTTGCAAAGGGAAAACCCTTACGTCTTAAGGATGACAACCTTAGAGCTTATTATCGTGGCAACATGCATACCGACTTTCTCTCTAAAAGCTCTCTCGTATCTCACCCTTCCAGGCCGCTCTGCTTTTACTGAAAGCATAAACCAAATTGTTCAACATGCTTTTAATGGCTTGGGATAAATAAAATGAAGGAGACACATTTGTGTATGGCTTAGTAAGTTTGCTTCTTCATGAGCTGCTATATGCCCTCTGGGAGCTTGTTTTTATTGCTTTCGTGATCTCAGAGAAAAGCTAATTTTCTGATTGCTATGCTTCACGGACTCTTACGGTATCATAAGAATTAGTATCTTAAAACAAGTTGCTGAATTCTTCTCCTACAAGTTATTTTGTCCTCGGTTTAATCTGTCTCGTTTACTTGCTATTGTAGGTAACTGGCCCGTGTTAACAAGGGCAGATTACATTGGGAGACTTGAGCTAACTACGTATTCGCACCATCAAGCTTTCACCAAGTATTAGCGCGCGAACTGGTTTCATAAAATCGCACGTAAGCCTGACGTGAGAGCAGGGTTGGTATTTTATGTCAAATCAATATTTCAAGAAATTACAAAGAAGGGGCTAAGAGAAAGCCTTGCCTGAACGAGAAGCTGGTCCAGTTTGAAAAGCTTAATCTTTTGGGAAAGCTATTGGCTGATGGGCTGACAGATTGAACATAATTTATCTGTTGAATTTGGTGTCGTTTGATACATATCAATTTTGGATTACAGCCAAAAAAAGTCTGGCCGGGGTCTTTGTGATGGACACAGCTAAAGCACTGAAAAAAATGAATTCTTTGGTATTGACTGACGCAAGGAATGACAGATACATCTGCACTGTCAATTTGCTCTCATCCAGTTTTGTCCCACGCTTTCCGTAATAAAGACTGCAAAGAAATTTATAATTTTTTAATTCTGTTGAAAGGCTGTGGCTGGAAATTGGAAAAATTGAAGAAACTTAATTGTTTGGTATATAAACGATGACATATATAGCAGGATTGAAATCCATATTTTTAAAGCAGGTATCGATCTTTATTCATGGAAGTAGGATGACGACAGTCTCATTCGTGTAGACAAAGTAATTATGGATACGTTCAGTGACGTACGGCGGCAGACGATAAACTTTAGTAAAATACAGTTTACTTTAATGCGTGGGGAGTGAGGAACAAAATACGTAGCAACTCTACGTATTTTGTTCTCCATTATGCTACCTTCCACCTAAGCTGCACGTCCAAACCAATTAAGGTTCACTTCTCGTCCCTCCATACCTTTTTAAAAACCTAGCTACCACAGGACTCATTCGAGAGAAAATCCGATTTCCTCCTGTGAACCTCCTTTTAACTTCTCTACTAAACTTGGGTTGGTTAAATTTTTGGTGGGGGATGAAGCTGGATTACCATAATGTGTTTCTACAACGTCACGACAGCGTGTTATCCTTCTTTACAGGATGATTCATCTACACTGCATCCCTTCTTTCTAAACCCGTAAATAGTAAAGTAGGGATCGTAATTTTAAGCAAAAATGCTACTCGGAAAGCCTGTTTAGTTCTGCATAGAGAAATTAAAAGCAGAAATTCCTAATCACGCGCTCGTTGCAGCAGGGGCTGATTGCATAAATAGTAATCTGAGGTAACGTTTCCAAACTTGGAGCAACGGTTCCAAACATTTCAGATTACCTATGCTAATTCTTAGTCGTGTTTGTTTTTTTGCCCAGATTTTTCGTACCTAGTAGTTAAAGACAAAGGCTATCTGTTAAGCATAAATCCGAGGTGTTTGGTTTTATGACCCCTACTGTAGGAGAGGTCAAAGTGACCAACCTCGCCACAATTTTTCGTTACAATTATTTTTTGTAAATAGTTCGTAAAACTAATAATTTTCAAGTGAGATACTAATTCATAGGTTATAATTGAATTCCATACAGTACGAAGTACAAAAAATAAGATTTCTCGGTAATTCTAGCGCTATTCATAACATTATAGCCTATCAAGCCTAAGGTCTATGTGTGTTGTCAAATTACTTGCGCGGGCAGGGTTTCTGTCAAATTTGAAAGCTGTGTAAATCCTATTCTAGCAAGCCAAAAATTTTGCAAATATCATAGATGGGTGTATTTTGAGAAGCGGTTTCGTTGCATGCAAAATTTTTGGAAATTTGACCATGCGTTAAAATTTTAGCCTTTAATTACATGATTATACCCCTGGAAACGTCATTTTGGAGGTTGCAAGCTAGTTTTGCAACCTAGGTTACGGGTGTGAATGTGTTTTCCTTCTAACACCAAGTTTTCAAGTCTAAAATTTTAGCATTATCGAAGGGGTCAAATTTTTTCCCCATAGGAAATGCAACACTGTAGATATTACAGTTTGAAAAGTGATGCAGTGTAGATGAATCATCCTGTATTCAATCAGTTCGTCCATAGTACCAAAAGTACCATAAATCAAGCATTCCAGTATACATGCGATGCTGGCGTACAGAAAGCAAAAAGGAGACGCGGTGGGTGAAAGCACCAAGCGTAGGCGACGACAAGGATCTACGAACACAACGAACGTGTACGTTGTTTAGACCCTAAACGTAGCGGAATTACGTTCTGAGTTTGTTTAGCCACGTGCCGCTGCGTGGGACACTTTGTTTACCGAACGAAATAAAGATATTTCATACGAAAAAAAGCTTTACAGAAACACATGTAAAACTTGCATTTCCTAAACCGAGTTCAAGTCCATTTACGTCAACCTCACCTTACTCAGCAGGTAACGCGCACATGGTTCTTGAGCTAGTGAACAGAGGGTTGCCAATTTTGATAACTGACCTTAGGATCTCGTTGACACAATCCAAAAATTAACCAAGCAATGAACGTAATATCAACATTTTTATACATTCTTGTATTCTTTTTCAACGATTGAATTGTTTGAATACTGAAATCAAATCCGTATTACACAAAAGTTGGAGTCTATCGGTAAAGCGTTTCCTCCTATTAACTAGAAAGGTGTACTTTTATCTAAAAGAGATACTACTTGTTTAAGAAATGGAGATTGCAGACTAGAATCGAATTACACAGAAGAAAGCAGATGTTAGGCAGTGAAAGGCACCATGTTTGCTCACACGATTTATTCTACACACCTAAATAGAGATGAAGAGAGACAAGGAATTCCTGGAATTTGTGCGGGAGAAAACGATAAGGTAAAGATAACTCAGAAGAGAAAGTACCACATCGTGGTGAGTGAAAGCTAAAATAAATACAGGGTTTGCGTAAGCAATGGCACAGATAAAAAAGCTGCGAGTAAATATTATTTCTTGTGTGTCGATAAATTTGGAGGGGGGAATAGTCGTTTTATTTGTTGTAGCTGATTGAACATGGGAGGATAGAGACAAGAAATAAAAGTCATTTTATTAAGAAATCATTTCATTTACATATTTTTTATTTCAGAGCTGGGGTAAATTCTCATGCATGCTACAATGAGTTGCCTCACTGTTCCATCCGTATTAGCGACCGTATGCTTCAACCATGTTGCCGCCCTATCCTATGTATTACCTCCAAAAAATAAGGAATTTAAAACTTTCGGACAATCCTATTTAACTTAGAAGAATTTACAAATTTAAATTTGGTTGAAAATTTATACTGCTTTCTGTTGTTTTGTTCAGGGACTGAGCTCTAAAAAAGTAGTAATCAATAAATTTAAAATTGTTTTTGAAACTGCATTTGTTTGACCTTTTGAATTTGAATCTTTAAAATTGACTACTATTTAAGGTTGAAAGACCTCTTGATTTATATTTTTTAAATAAAATTTTTGGATTCGAATTTTTAAAATTTTGAATTTTGACGATAAATAAAATCTTAATGGCGGATAAACCATGCCACGTAAGTAGACTCGTTCACTAGCCTAAAAGAAAACAGAAAAAAGAAAGGGTGGCAACAAGTTTTAACAGGCGACAGGGTTCTTTCACAGGAAAAGAGGTACGGCGGTGAGAGTAGGACTACGGATGTTGCCGTAGTCCTACTCTAATGACTTACATCAATCAAATAAATTTGGATTTTGGATTCACAAAGATGAGTTCCATAAGATTAGTTTGAAGAGGAAAATCAATCGGTACATAGCTAAGGAAGCAAAAATCAAGCCGATATGAATGAAGCATTTGCTTGCAGACAAAAACGGCTGACCTGCGTGATAACCAGATGAATGAATCTGGTGGTGGCATGTACCAATTTTGAAAGGAATGAGGTGGATTAAAGCTCCTATGTGCCTAGAAGAATGCATTTTGTAAACTGTAGATATCCGCGTGTGATGATGGCGTATTTTCTGCTTTGACAAAGTGAAATATTTGATCAAATAATACTCAACTTTTGCAATGTTACCAAAATCGGTCCCAAAATCCGACAATTAAATACAATGATTTATTCCAAACATTACACTTGGAATTTTGATAATGACAGGTTAATCTGTTCAGATGAGCTAGTATCGTATGCATGAATTTCTGCTCGGTTAGAAACTCATGTAATAACCATGCCCGCCTCAAATCGGACTTTCGTTACCGAAGCAGCTCCTAATGCGCATTTCAATGCTGGATAATTCTTGATTGCATTTAATTGGTTCTGCTAGAACCATTATATTATTATATATATTATATTATATTATTATATATTATAGATGAGATGCTAATTAAGCTGTTTCAAAATATTTGTACCCGATCGATATCGATAACAGTTTCAAGAGGCAAGTAGTCGTAATGTACATGCATTGGAAAAGGTTTACCAGGCACGTGGAGCGAATCATATTAAATTCAAGTGTGACATTAGTTACTAGCAACTAGTGCATTAAACCGTAATCAAATGAAATACCTGCTAAACTCGTTCCTACGTTACCAGCAGCCCCCTCGTTTTCGTTCTGTAATTGACGAGATGCTCCTAGAGGAGTGAAGTATTTTATTGAAAAGGGACGCGATGTGTGGAGGAAGGGATTCAGGTAGTTTTAAAGAATTTAAAGGCGAAATATGAGCGTGACGCTGATGGGAACACGGCTGTTGTCATAACCTATTCGCAGGCATGTATGTACAATAAAACAGATGGATGAAGGATGTTGAGAAAGAGGATTTAGAGAAAGCCCTGCTTGAAGGGTGGCTACTCGAGCTCACAATTAAAATCCAATAAAGTGGAGTATAGGCTGCCATACGTTTCTCTTTTTTGAGTTTTCAAAGCGCAAGCGTGTGAGACTAAGAGAGACTGTTTATTTAGTAGACTTACTCTTGCACTCTTTATCTCATAACTTACGTTCGTGCATGTGACATGAATGAATCGTTAGAAGAATGGTACAAGGGTGGTTGAATGTAGCTTATTTGTGTGCCTCAGGCTATCACTAATATTGAGACTTGCCCTTAACCGCCACAGCCATGGGATAAATAATAGAGGAGAGGACTATACAAAAGGATAGAGATATAAAAAGGGGTGGTAAAAGAACCTCCTGTTTACTCTAGGTGAAAGTCAAATTTTCTTTTTTGCTTTCTCTACCTTTTCCGTATTATATGGCTTACGTTTGTAGACATTGCATTTAAAATTTATTGCATACAAAATGGATGAACGGACTTTTAATGCAAGAAAAATGACTTTGGATTTGAAGAGAGACTTTATAACTTAAGAAAAGGGGACTGAAAAGGATCGATTCCTGACTATAAAGTTTCTTAAGGCACAAGCCACGTGAAATCAAGAAATGCCAGGGCTTCCAGCTAATGAAAGTGTATAAATACCTCATTATTAACTAACTTTCTCTTTACTTTCTCCCCCAATCTCAAAGCAGATATGAGTTAAGATGGTGGAGTGAAATGTCATAATGAGGAAGAAATTGACACAAAAAGGAAATGCAATCATTAATCACATAATTTCAAGCACTTTATGCATACCTTAAAAGCAATATGAGAGCCAACAAGTGATATACTGGTAGGTAGTTGGTTTGGCTGGAGAAAGCTTAGATTAAGAAACTGGAAGCCACAGGAAGAGAAGAGGGCGAAGAGTTGACATGTTACAATAATATGCATGAAGACATGCAGCTCGTTGAAGCATCGCGTGATATAAAATGCTCCTAAAATAATAGAATAGAAACCTTATGTGCGATTCAAGTGCACATGACTCAGGTTTAAGGAACAGACAAAGTATTGGAATGATTTCGATTACTATACGCTCTATTTATGTGTGAAATTGTGTAAAGTTAATTTATGTTTTTGTTCACCTTTCTAGAATACAGGAGAAGAATGCAGGAGGAGCAGTCTGAAACAGAAACAACATAAGGGCACGCGTCATGTCATAAACCATGACCCCATTTGAGAATGACCAGGTGGAGAAATGGCTTGACGGGAATGCTGGATTTTTTCGGGATTATTTTCTTAAGAAGGTAAACTAATTAAAAGCAATGTTTTAAACATAAAATAGGCTTGCTTGGACTCAACTCAGGAGCTGTGATGTTTGTAACCTGGAATAGCTACGTATATCTTAATCATAACAGCAAAGATGAAGTAGTTTGGCGTGGATTGTAATATGCTAATTGAATATTTCAGGGTGACTTTACTTTGGTAAACCAATGGCTTACAGACCATGGGTTTTTAGCTGTTAGCTACAATAACGCTGGAGCAGCCAAGCCTCAGGTCTTACTAGGGCCCCCTGGAAGAGAGGATGTGAAGAAGAATAATTCATCATCCCGTCGAGCTTCAGGGGCTTCGAATGCAAGCGAAAACATGTCCCCAATCAGCCCCGGGGAACGTTTCCCGGGTTTTCATCCGAGTCCCTCTGCCAATGACGAAGATGGGAATTGTAAGCTTTTGAAATTAATGTTGCTGTTCGTAGGAATGTGTTGATTAATTGATCCAACAGTGTTTATGCTGCATATCCGGTTAGGGGTTTCTCCATGAAAATCAAATACATGATTCAATAAGAGCGAAACCGTATTCTTTTACCATAAAATTGAGAATCTAGCAAGAAGTGTTTTCATAGGTCAAGCAGCGGTGAAATTTCGCGAGGACGTATAGAGGATTCGAATGCATGGAAGCGAGTGATAAAAAGCACATTAAAGTTCATTTCAATTTAATAGCTGCATGAGTAGTGCCAACACGTTCTTGGAGTTTCACGACTGAAGCAGTCAGTTTAGTTTTGCAATCATAGAGCTCCCATCTCCTCCGACTTCCGAACCGGTAGGACTAGGAATGACTGGGAAGAAACGAGAGGATTTGTGAGAGTGGAAATAAAAAGGAAACCGGTTCCGGAAGTGAGTGAGAGGAAAGATACACATGAGACTGGAGATGAGGATCGAGGATGAGTTAGAATTTTTTATAATGGAGTAAAAATGTGTAATTTATCATTCTTCAAGTCTGGGAGAATGGGTTCTCTATAGCTTCCCTGGTTTGGGCTGGGATGTAAAGATGGAATTTAGGCTAAAGAGCAAGGGAAAGTAGAGGGAGTTCTGTCCGTGCGGGTACTCAATAAAAGTATTGAGGGAGTCAATAAAGAGAGAAGAGGCGGAGTGAGTGTAGGGGATGGATAAGCTGGAAAGAGTTTTATAGTGATTGATGCGGAAGGGTGAAGGGTATGGCTGGTTGGAGGGGAGGAGAAAGTAAGGACAGATTCTAAAGCTGGTGCTGGGATATGTATGTGAAGTGGGGGAGGGAAATTACTTGGATGGATTTATTGGGTGCAATTTAGGGATCCATGTCGTATACTTAAATGCAAGTATGCGGCGATGAGTTTGAATGTGAGGAATGGCAAGCTTAAAGATAGAATAAATGGATAAAATGGAGGTTGAGATGATACGGAGGGATAGTAGTTACTTGTACATGGAAAGCATACTGATTTATAAGAATTTATTCAGGTAACATCCTTTCGTCGTCTCACAAGAGGAGCAATTCTAAAAGATGCTTGCGAAATGACTTTGCTCGTGCCAAAAGTCGAAGTGCTTTCCAAACGCAAGACGGTTCCTGTTCCCCGATATCGCCAGGATTCACACCCAGCCTTGCGTCCCGACGATCCAGTTTGAAGGAGATGCGAAAATATGCTTCTCTCCCTCCTAACTCTATCAATATCTTGTCCATTCTCATCGAATCCAAGGTACAATTTCTATTCGCTTTATTTTTTGCGAGTAACCACGTATGTTGTACGCTGGAGAATTCTAGACGCGTCTTGCGTATCCTATCTGGGCACAGGATATTCAGCATGGAATGAAATAATTACAGAAACAAAGCGTGGCGTCGAATTTAAAAATTTAATTTCAAATTAAAAGTTTTAGTGCCAATGAAAGTGTTAATAACGGCTCTCAGTAGCTTGATACACGGAGAAGGGACTCTGCTAGTAGCCCGAATCAGCTGAAATAACAGAAAATATTATACAAAAGACGAAGATAGTTTATAAATATTCCAAACACTTCGTAGCTATCATAAGCGTGTTGCATTAAATGAGAAAATTTTCAGTTGTTAAAGGAGCTATATATTGGGCACAGATGCAGCTTAACGGTCTCTGTCGGAGCAAAAGAGCCAGTTTTTTAGTTAAGCGACTACGTTAGAAACCACTATATAGTAGGAAGGTTAAAGCGGAGATGTAATCTTCTTCCTTAGATGCTTCCTTCATCTTAGAGTAATTGAATAAGCCGTAGAGGATGAGTAACTACATTTTGAAATTCAATTTCGCAAGGGTTGTTTCCTTTATTTCCAGGTAAAACTTCCGCGCTACGCTTCAAAGAATTTAGAAATAAAGCGGGAGTTACGGAATTCGGATGAGAGAACCTTCTTTTTGGATGTTGTCAAAGATATTGCAAATGATCTGGATTTAAAGAGTTTAACCCAAAAAATAACGGAAAATATGGCAGTGCTTCTAGAAGCGGAAGCTGCATCTCTCTTCCTAGTCCAGGGACCCAAGGGAAAGCAATCTCTTGTTTCTAAGGTAATCCATTTATGGTTTCATGTACGACACGACGTCGACTACGCAGAGATTTTCTAGTTGTAGACTAACTGAAGGAACAGATAAATGGATTCTTGTTCCATTCGTTAAGAAATCTAGCGCGTGGGAAGTTGGAAGGAGATTTGAGAAAAACGATCATTTTCCATGACTATGATTAAAAGAGCATTTTACAAGTTTAGAAACATTGTAACTTAAACTTGATGCGTGCCAGCATTGAGCCATGTGGAAAAAAGGAGTTATGTATACATGCCTGAGGGAATTTGCTACGGAGTCCTTGCTAGATGGATCCATCCCACGCCTGAAAGTACTACGGTGTTTCGCCTCATGCTTGATACGTGATTAGGGATTCTAAAGAGCATAGGCTTATTGGAATAAATATTTTATCAACAGCAAGCAGCTCTAAACAATATCTTTGCTTGATGGAATTCCACCCCATAAAGGGTATTACGGAGAAAGTCGAGTAGTGGGTTCAATGTGGTGGGAAGTGTGGTCCACACTGTGTGGATGGCAAGAGCAAAAGTCGCGAGTCACGACTATACATTAACTTCCAGCAATGGCTCCATTGATTCTGTATCCCCTTCCAAGATGCAGAAACATTTTTTTTCAACAGTGACTAGACATTAAGTTTAAATGTGTCAATCAAATGTATATCATATCTACTATTGGGCTAGTAATTACTTTCTCCATCTCTACCATGTTTGCAAGTCTGCTTAGCCCTACACATGTCAATGCGGTGTATCTCAACAAGTTTGAATTGTTTTTACTATTTTGGAGACAAGGTAAACAGCATAAGAACGCGTAATCAAGTGTGTAGAGTGAATATTGAGCATGAAAGAGTAACAAAGATGGGATTTTTACACAAAGCAATTTATCTTGCAGGTATTCGACGTGCCATGTGGAGCAAATATTTTACTTTCGCATTCAGATGACAATGCTGTCCAAATCCCTTGGGGTAAAGGAATCCTAGGATGGGTTGCAGATGCTGGCCAAACTGTGAACTTAGTTTCCGCATATGAAGTAAGTTTACAACCCTTACAATTCTCGTGTTGAGTACAAAGTGCTCGGAGCTATCTCTGTTTCTTACTCGTACTTCCTAGCTTCTCTTGAGCATTGCGAGACAACGTAGTTTGACATTCGCGCTAATAAATTCAAGACATGAAAAGAGATGAGTATTTGCTCATAGTCAGGATGCATTGATAATGGTTTGTTTCTACACAACGGGAGCATAGACACTCTAAATGGTGTATGATAGAAATTCTGTCTACGATTTAGGGGAATATCAGAATCATTTAATTTGCGATTTTATTAAATTGGCATAAATGTTATATTATTTGGTCCCATGGATTCTAGCTATAGCTTATGTTGAGGAGATTCAACTGTAACGAAGAATCTTATGTGAATCTGAAAAAGTAGTACTAATAGCGGATATTTTCCTTAATTACGTCAATAAATATAATGAAAGCATGGTAAACTCGATGCCTGGATAGTTTTTGTTTCTTTTGCAGCTTGTGTAATACAGTATGCCCCACGAAAGATAAAAGATTTTAAGTGGTAAAAATCAGATAAAATCAAAAAATTATAATTGTGTTATGTTGGAGAAAGCATGGTGATATTCAGAATCACGCTTTCTCTTTTTGAGCAAGGGAAAATTAGCCGCTTCATCTCAAGTGCAAAGCTAAGACCAAGATTAGCAACTTGTGGGAGATTAAGAAGTCCAACATATTATAGTCCAATATAATAACTCTTCTAATCCGAATCCATACATTTACAGCCTATTCATTGTATTCATGCATGTACTTGGAGACGACTGACCTTTGAACCTTTGCCAAGTTGGCAAGAACTAACGCCCTAAAAGGGATTTAACAGCCATATATTTAGACACGAAGAATACATTTTCTTCTAAAAATGTCCATTGAATAGTGTTATACATGTAGTAATGAATTTTAAACAAAACACATTGGGATCAATGTCAAAACATAGCTATGGAATCCTTATTCAGTTCTTGAATCATAATGTGAAATTTAAATGTATATGAAAATTCTAGGATCCCCGTTACTGTGACAATGTGGATAGAGTGCTGGGAACTCAAACCGATTCTCTACTATGTATGCCAGTGCGGAGTGCATCTGATGATGAGATTATTGCAGTCGCTCAAGTTGTCAATAAAAATCCTGCTATCAATTATGGATGCTTCAATAAAGAAGATGAAAAGGTAAATGAGGAGACGATAAACTTTTCCTATCTAATCAGTTGCGTATACTTTGCTTTTTACACTTGTACTGCGGAGAATGAAAGCAACACAGCTTTAGTAAAACAAGAAACCGCATTTATAGAAACCAAAATAATAATAATCTGTCAATAACTTAAATTTCGAAATATTTTATATTCTAGCTCTTGGAAACCTATTTACAATTTGTTGGGATAGCTTTGACTAATGCTCAGATACTGGACGCCACTCGGAGGGAATATGAACGGAACCGGGTAAGTAAACCATTAGTAATTTCAACTCTGTTCCGGTTTCAACCAACCTGGTTGTACATTTTTGCAAAAAGTATTGTCCCCAATAACGGCCGTCGGTTGATCTCCGTAAACCAGGAATTTGTTAAAATCGGTGAATGTGGCGAAAGTTTAGCTTAAATCAAAGACAACAGCCTGCAAGAGTAAAAGTCGACGCGTAGGATCTGGAGGCTGGAGAGGAGTAAGAAAGAAAGGGAAGCTTTTGCGGTGTTCGTCCAGCTCCAGCATGTAGAGAGAGAGAGAGAGAAAGGAAGTGGTTGAAACGTAGGTTTTGTTGAGTGGAGTCGTGATTGGAGAATGATTGATGGTCGACGGAGATAAGTGAGTGGTTCCCTAAAAGTTGTAAAGGAAAGGAGAGAGTGTGGCGGAGAAAGCGGGGCATGCATTTTCACTTCCCAGGTGACAAAGCATCCTCGATTTCATCCCGATTCACTCAGATTTAGCCTTTGATGAACGAGAAGGGTAGAGATAAATCTTGTTTTACTCTTCCAAGCGCAAAGAAAGTATCCTACAGCGTGGCACAGCGCGCTTGAAGCTGCTCAATGTTCCGGGGCATGGCCGTATTTATCGATTCTATCCTTCCATAATTTCATGAGTCACGTCAAGAGTTAAGAGTTACTTAGCTGAGGAAAGGGCGGGAGAAATTTTGGTGGCTATAAAAATGTATATGTACGTAGTTGGAGAACTTGAAACTTTCTCCTCCGTTTGCATTTCAGAACTAATAAGGAGAGAGAAAGTATGGTGAGCTCTGAAAATGCAAGCTTTATACGTGAATCTAGTCCGATAATCTGACAAGTATCTATTATGGAAATTCTGGGTGTGTAGTAATGATGCCCTCTCGGACGTGGAAACAAGATCGATGCCATGTAAATTTGATGAGGGAACTTTGAAATGCCTGAGTCTTGTGGATGACGTCGGCAATAGGGGCTCATTACGGCTTTAGAGTTCAAAACGCTATGGAGTGAATTTTTAAGCTATTCAACTAACGTATTGGATGAAAGGCAAAGGCATCTCGCTCAGCCTTTTTAATCTCATTTCTCGCCATTCCGTCACATGAGGGCCCTTCACTTGGGTTCGATTCTCTGAAAGGCAGGAATGGGAGAATCGGTGTGGAAAAAAGTAGAAATTTTCATCAAGTTTGAACCTAATGGCACTAATGTATAGTCCGAAGAGGCAGGAAAGTCTTAAGAAGCAAGGCAAGGAATGTAACAGAGCAGGATTGCAGCAGGAATAGGCGGAATTGAGGAGAATTAGGTGATTGATATTCCCTACTTTTCCCGAAGAGAATTTAGTGATGGACATGTATCAAATGAATTAAGGAAACGGAGTTGCGCCCTCGGAATTTGGAATCAAAGAAGGATATCCATGACCACGCCCTGATATTTGCTTGTCTGAAGTCTCTGGAGAGGGAATGATGAAGCACTAAACAAGAGTGCGTAAACATTAAGGAAAAAATCCCAAGTTACGAGGATTAATCTTTTCCCGTATAATGTTTCCGGTATCTCGGGTCAAAGATCCATTACACCTACCCATCCATGCCCATGCCCATACCATCTTAAACTCTTTTCAAGGAAAAGCGCTTTGCGAGAATCCAGTAGATCACTTTTGCTAGGACATTGTGCCGGAAGAACTAGATTTCATATCAAGAGCTCAGATTTTTAGTGTAGTCAGTCACCATTCTGCAAGGTTTTAGGAGAAAAAGCTCCTTCCGATATTCTTGTACAAGTAAAGCATAGCCAAGTTATGCTGGGATCAGATCATTAAAAGGGAGAGGCAAGGGCTTATCGCACTTTTATAAGCTTGTTTTGGTATTTTGCGTCCGTCCCTCTGTCTGGGACAGGGACAGAGGGGATAATCTTAGCAGCACACTAGTTTCTCAAAGACACGGGAATAATTCGAGCTTTGCAGAGAATCAATTCTCAGGTCCAAGTCATTGTGAATATACAAAAGTTGTTGGTGGTAATATTTCGGGTTTATTAGATACATGTAGGGGAGAAAGGTCGGAGAAGGAAAATATGCCATTAGAAGAAATTTGAAAAGAAAGAAAAGAGGGGAAAGTATGGGGTTAGGGGTGTAAAGTAAAATCCTGGGACGAATCAAAGATGAGGGATGAGGAGAGGAAGGCTCATCAGGATTTGAGCAAATAAGCCGTAAGGGAAAGCGGAGAAAGTAGTGATGCAGATAATTACCGTAGGGAAAGTATTTTAGGTGTTCTCATGGCAGGATATCTCATGCACAAGAACTGAAGTCTGGTGTTATCAAGGATTTCGGCAAAAACTGGAGCTTGAAAATGAACTTATTGATCCCCGCTCCAACTGAGTTTGAACGTTTGGAAGCAAGATCTTGGTTAGAAGACTAGAAATCGAAGGCAGTAGGGAATAGCAGTAACTGGATTATCTAGGACTAGAGCTTACGATGAATTCCGGGGGGAAGCAATCTACATGCTTGGGTGCGTCACAACCACCCATCATTAACACATTCAGCATGAACTAGTAATTGTACATGGAGAATGGTACGGTTTGTTGAAACGTGGAGAAACTATTAATTACATTCACGTTGTACAGTCAGATGTCAGGCTTTTGAAACAGGTGCTATTTAAAAATAACCTTGAACCAGCCCTCAGGCTAGGCATTTACTCAACGTGTTATTGGCCAATTTAGCTCGGCATCTAAGTGGGATGCACGGTTCTTCGGGGGCAGTCATTAATTGATGGTGACAGAGAAATGACTAACAAGTTACGAATCAGCTGTATGCTGTGAGACAAGGCTTCAGTAAAAGCATATAAAAGCAGGCGAGAGAAAACACATAGAAGAAAGCAATCTCAGGATAAACTTTACTGGAGCTTTGTGTATGGGATTCAAATGATCTTCCCAGAAATGAGGATGAATGTTTAATGTGGATTGTGTGGTTGTTTTTTTTTCGTAGAGTCTGCTGGAAGTCGTGCATGATTTGTTTGAGGAGCAAACATCCTTGGAGCAAGTGATCCTAAAGATAATGCACCGGGCTCAACGGCTTTTGAAATGTGAAAAAGCTTCGGTGCTATTATTGGACGAAAACTCAAGTCAGGTAAAATTAATTACCTCACATTCACATTTCTCCTTTTTGTGAGTGCCATGCTTTTAGTGGGATAAAACGTACGAGGAGTCGTTGCCTGCGATACAAGCTACTTTCTCCATACATTACTGATAAAAACCTTTTCTTGTTAATGGAAATCTTTGGCCTCTCTTCTCTTGAAGGCAGAGGCAGGAAGAAATATAGTGGAATGGAGCTTTCTTAACGGTTTAAGGAAAGTTTTTTTATTGCAAAAGAAAGTATTACTTGATACTCTTCATTGAATAAATAGTATAGATGCTTAGATATTACAGCAGCTAAGATAATACTACGCCTCTTTCTACGCGCGTAAAAATAAAAGGATATTTCGCGAGCATAATAAATTCGGGCCATGCTAGCTGCGTTCTGCCTGCGTATAGCAACTTAAGGAGGCTTAAGAACTTTTCGTCCTGTGTCACGGGCATAAAGGCGTAAACGCCCAGGTTATAAGAGAAAAGAGGATGAGCTAAGCAGATGGTGGTAGGATTTATTGAAACACTTTAGGCTTGAGCGTAAAGATGATGACAAATTGGAGAGAAAGCCTAGGAGAAAGTGAAACTTTGATTTGGACAAAACTCATACACATGGTAGGGACGGGGACGGATGCTAAAAGTTGTTAAACTACTTTTGTGTTTCATAGGAACCGATGGTGTTTTCAAAACTTTTCGAACTAAACTCGCCTATGAATAGTACTACTACCACTACGCACACCTTGGAAACGAAAAGCATAAGGTATGAATCCTTTTCTATTTTGGTTATCCGTATGCTTCCACGCTCTTAAACAAAGCAGAGGAGTGGGGGAGGGAGGGATGAACGAGGAGAAAGTCAATGAGGGCACGTGCAGAGAAGAGAAGTAGAAGGAGGAACACATGACAAGTTTTGCATAGCAGTGTCAACTATCCTGAGGATTCTCAACTACAAAATATAGGAAGAGAGAAAAGAAGAAGTGAAATCAGACGGATCCAAAGGTAGTCTAAGTAATGGAGAAAGTCTGATCTAGAGGCTTAAAGTATTTATCGAAACTCGTGCTGAATAAATTGGGAACGGAGAAAGTCCGACATGTGTGGAAAGTAAATTGGAATAGGTTTGGTGCTGTTCATCAGGTTTTGGAAGGCCAACATCATTCAAATTCTGTGTGGGAGGACTGACGTAATTTTATTAATCATATTTTGACAATTTATTTGTTTCGCTTCAAAACTCTTTGCTTGTAGCCCCGAAGATAGTGGAGGGGCCATGTGAGTGAGGGCTAGAATGTTTTAGTTTTCAGTTTTCAATGAGATATTTTCATTAAATTCAACCACTAGGTCTGGCAAAATCCACCAAAGTTAAACCGCGTTACAAACTTTATAAACATATGGCATGTATTTTATTAGAATATTGCTTAAGGTCAAGAAGGATGGAATACTAGCACGGTAGCTCCTCATCTAGGGAAGCAAGGGGTGGGTTTTCAGAATAATCCTACAAGTTTGACGTCACTACTAGACCTGTGAAAATAAAAACTGACTGGGATTGGAATTGTATTATGAAATGATAATTTGCATCTTTGTAGCTCAATGAAAGTCGGGGAAGAGACGATAGCATGCAACATTTTGAAATTAGCGGAGCAAGTAGCATCGCGAGGGGAAGTGATAAATATTGCAGAGATGGTGGAAGTGGGGCATGGATGTGAAGGCAACTTGCGATCTCTCCTAGCAATGCCTATCCGAAATCGGCACTCTGAAACTATAGGTGGGTGAAATTTTGCTCATGTTCTTGAATGCAATATTAAATCATTGATAGTGCTTCTACAGCGAGAGCAAGGCCGGACTGGGCATGGAAAAAACACATGTTCTTTGTAATCATTGACTTGTGTTTTTTGGATCATCAATCTCTGGAGAGGTCAGGAGGACAAAGAGGCGATGAGAAAATTACAAATGTTTTATTGATCTCCGTTGAAAAGTTGAAACTTGTATCAGTTGTAGAAAAAATATCTTTTGTTGCGTCCCAATACAATTTCCTAACTCTCACCCCGAAAGTCTAAGCTTTTCCCGTCTCTTCAGAAAGTTGGTCAGTGCGGAAACAATAGAACACATGTCGTGGATGGGAATGTTGTATTTCTGGATTCGTTTAAGGCGTGACGTAGCCATTTACTCATGCTTTTAGCATGCATGTTAGACCTATATTTTGATTTATGGACAATTCTCATCACTCTCAGAAGGCAAGTGCAGTTTATTGAGGCCACTTCAAGAATATGTGTTTTGTAAGGACATGTGAAAATAAACTCTACCGAAGAAGAAAGCAAAAAAAATGATGAAACACATGAGGAAAGAGAAGTTTAATGCATGCATGTATTCAATCCACCTGTTTTCTATTTTCCAGGTGTAGCAACAATCGTAAACAAACTTAACAGTATGCCTTTTGACGATCATGACGAACAGCTTTTTGAGGCAAGTTTCTCGGTGAAAGGAGCGAGGGCTATTGAAGCCAACTGCTGAAAAGATAAACTTTAGTAGTGAAAGTAGTGAGGAGGAGCTAATGAAAATTGTTTATTCATCCTAGGCTTTCACAATATTTTGCGGATTGGGGATTAACAATACTCTCACGTATGGTGAGCTGGAAATGGCAATTGCAAGGCAAAAGGTCGCTATAGAAGTAAGTGGTGGAAGCGGAAAGTCCATTGGAATGAATTGGTTTCGGAAAGTTTAACCTTTGGAAAGAAATGTAAAAGTTTAGTAGATATTTTATGACGACGTGGTGAATTTTTACAGGTATTATCTTATCATGCAACTGCATCATATCGGGAAATGGAAGCCATTGTGGTGAGACAGAATGCAATTTTCTTTAATTTATGGAGTGAGAATATTACCAATGTGGAGAAGGAGGAGAAAGGATTTTTTTGAATGGGTGACTCGATGAAAATCGTTTAAAGGATGAGATCATGTGAAAGCCTATGTGGAGATAAAAGACTAGGGCGCGAAATAATTTGTCGGGGTTGGCAGAGAGAGAGTGAAAGCTGTACTTTTTGTAGTTTTCTCTCTCTCTAGTTCACCCATTCGAAAAGTCAAGGCGAAAAGGGATTGCAGAATTCATGAAATTCAGCAAGCGGAACTTTTTTAAAGAGCGTCAGCCTGACTTGGTGAAAGTTGTATAGGAGTAGCGAGAAGGAGGAGAAAGTAGTGGAGAAAGCGAGGAGTGAAAGTAATACACTATTGTGGCATTACAGAATCAAGAAATTCCGCGGGCTGATGAATGGAATTTGTGTTCTCTCACGTTTGACGACTTCTCCTTGGACGCGAGTCAAATGGTTTCCGCCGCCATACGAATGTTTCTTGACCTAGGCCTCGTCTCCCATTTCAAAATGGACTATGCCGTAAGCTTTCTTCGTTCACCACTTCTTTCCCTCCTTTTTATGCGATACATGGCTCAAGCACATGCAGGGTGGTAGGGATGTCTACACACATAGCTCTCCATAAAACCTTCCATTAGTGAAAGCTGTATTCTGTTTCATCCCAGTTCTCAGGAATACTTTTATCCACACAACACAGCTCCCGCATGCATGCATGTATTCACCATGTTCAGCTTCCGGAACTGGAACGTGCTATTATTTTGTATCGTGGGAGCATTAAATTCGAAGAAAAAACAGAAAGGAGATGAAGGAGACTTTCTCAAAATATTTAAGACGCTCTCAAATCTCACGTCTACTTTCACCAAAAGAGAAAGGAGCAATACTGGTTACTGGAAGTCACTAGGGAAAGATTTTCTACCCTTCCGAACGGCACGCTCGTTCCTTCTGATGAGAAACAAAGTAGAAACACTAAAGACGCAAGTTTAGAAGAAAGTTTAGAAAGGGTCGTAAGTATCCTTCTGAGATGGTATCCGTATCATATCCCAGTAGGAATCCGTCAGGGAAGCTTTGAAATCTGATGGGAACAAGAACGCGATTCCCATTTTCCAGGCAACAAACGAAACACTACCCGTAGGACCTCCTTGCGAACACGGAATTCCCCTCAACAGTCTAGCAGAAAAAGAGAGGAAAAGAGCCGGCTCCGTACTGGAATCTCTTTTCTTATTGTGCTGGAATGCTCAAGTGTAATGTATACAAGGTTCAAGGCCCCGATCTTTAAATTTTCACATGCCGACACCAACTCACGTTTTTTGTTCAACCCTTGAAACCTCCGAGCTAGCCGTCTCGTCGACTGGTTTTTTACGAGGAACAAATGTTGAGGGTCTCTTACAAACTGTGGATTTTTTCTAGACAATCTGCCGATGGCTTTTAACAGTGCAACGGAATTATCGTGATGTTCCTTACCACAATTGGCGACATGCTTTCAACGTAGCTCAAGTCATGTTTGCAGTTTTAACGGTAAGGAATCTTGTTCTTTGTTTCCCGCGCAATATGTTTTTTCTTCTACCACTTAACTAATTCATAATCTGATAGACAGCATAAGTATTATTTATGAAATCTACTGTACATAAAAACCATGCTATTGGCTTATGAGTTGAAATAAAGCATTATAGCTTTCTCCTCAAAGATGATTACTCGACCTGCTGTAGCTCAAAAAGATTCTTGCTTGGGGTGGGATACTTTGATGATAAAGATCAAAAGATATCTCCCATGGCTGATCGCTAAGCTTGAATGACAAGTCGATACTAGGACTAGGATGCATCTCCTCGCTCTAATCTCGTAAAATTTAATCTGTAATAGAAAATATAATTTAATAATATCTTCGCGGCCATCGGTAGAAAATTGTAAGGAATTTTACCCATTAACCCTAAAAATTCCCTCTATCTCCCATATGATAAGGCAGGAAGCTATTCCAAAACCTGTCCGACAGCAACTTCGACCCAGGTCTGGAGAAAGGAAGGGCTGAATCCAAAACTGTCTTCTCATTTCAGAGCTGCGATATGAAAGGCACATTTCCAGAGCTTGAAGTCCTTGCCATGTTTGTTGCAGCCTTGTGCCATGACCTGGATCATCGAGGGACTAACAATTCTTTCCAGGCCAAGTAAGAAATGTTTAGAGTTGTTTTCAAGGAGGTTGTGCAGGATGAGTGGAAGAATGTGTTTCTGTCACGTACTATTTGCGCACATAAAATCTGCATTAATATTATGCATGGGTTGTGCGCGTCTTGGAGTGTGAGTGTGCAAGAAGAGAATAATTTAATTGTTTTACCGTAGGACGGGATCAGCAATTGCACTTTTATACGGGACACAAAACACAATGGAGCACCACCATTTTAATCATGCTGTGATGATAATTAACAGTGAGGTAAGCCACGTGATGTTTTTTCCTGTGTCGTTTACCATTTGTTCTGCGAGGGGATTTCACATCCAAAATGTAGAGAGAAATCTCAAAAATTCAAAAGGCGGTCGCTTCTTTCCCCAGGGAAGAAAATATTTGCATGTTTATTCCGCAACATAGGTACGTGGGAAAGCCCTCAAAACCACATGTGAACATAACATGTACATAGAAAAATTGCTGAATGGGGAAAGTTTTCCCGGAAGAGCTGATTGCAAAGGAGTTGGGAAACTCTTAAAGATTTATTGTTAGACATGGATGGGTGGGTTGAATAAGGAAGTGGTTTTGAAGTAGCGAAAAAGAGGTTCTGGACAAGCGGGTAAGTTGTGAAGAGAAACGAAAAGTTTTTGGGCGAAGTGGTCAACATCAACATGTGGGACATGTTTGAATTGAAGAGACGGAGAATAAGAGAATATTAAAGAAATGTATAAAAAAGCGGCCGCCAAAGGGATTTAGGTGGAAGATGGAGAGGAGGGAAATTGTGCTGACTGGAGAGTAATTTTGATGACTTTCTCTTTGTGAACCGTAGGGACACAATATTTTTTCAGGGCTGTCGTCCGAAAACTACTCTAGAGTTATGAACGTCCTGAAGCAGTGCATACTGGCAACAGACCTCACCATTTACTTTCAGTAAGATGATCATGAATAGTTTATTTTAACAATATCTGATTCAGGACATGGCCGAACATAAACTTGGTGGATTCTAAGCATATCCCTTTCTCTGGTCCCCCTGTTGGTCTTTCTTTAAAATGTGTGACTTAGTTGGGAGTAGACGTACTCACAAGAAACATGCAATGATGGGAATACAAAGTACCTGGGAAGATCTCATCCCTTCACACAGCACGACAAAACTCCCAACTGACTATAAAGAAAATTGTTAGGGAGGCAGGTAGGAGAAATTTCGTACAAGAGAAAGCAAAGATAGGTGGAGGCCCTTGTCGGATTTTATATACTTATGAGGCTGGGAGGAAGACTGTAGATTCATCCTTGAGTAATTTTTCTTTTTCTTTCTTCTCCCTTTAGTGTCTGCTACTGGCCAACTCATTTTGTTTTTTATATTTTGTCCTTTAGTTTATTTCCTTCTGGGCATGCATGAACCTACCTACATGCACTCCCACCATTCATGTGGGAGCGAGGCAACGCTCTTGAATTCACGTTGAGCTGGGAATGCCAGTAACATAATATGCTGGTATTAGGAATTTTGCCGACAGTCCAAAAAAATACGGGTGGGAGGATGCATCCGGGCAAGGAATCCTTAGGATAAAATCGTTGGGAATTTCCTGAAACAGAAAGAGATGGAGAAATATGCTAGGATCGATTAAATAAAGAGCGTGAGAAGCAGTCCTACTAGTCTCCAAGAATTTCTACGTGCCAAAAGAAGAGACAATAACTCTGTAAGAGATGAGTGCCAGACCCGCATATGGAGGGAGACGGAAAAAATTAAGGAAGGAATGAAGAAAAACAACAGAACTCTAGGAGCAGAGAAGTGGGAAAATGGTGGAACCAAGAGAATTCGTCATGTGAAGGATAGAAGGGTAGATTCCGTGGGAGAAAGTGATGGGGGTTCATGTCCGCCAGACTTTCTCTGCTTTTCCATGCTCGTTTCTTTCACTTATTCCACACAGTCCCCACGAGAGCTAGGGCTAAAACGGCCGAAACCCGTTCCGAGGCTCGCATTCGGTAGGGATCCATATTTTCTCCTTACTGTCTTCAGTTACATGCTCTCTAAAAAGGTTCTACCTACATGTGTCAAGAAGAAGAAACGCTATAGAGTGAAGAAACAATGGCCATAAATGACAATGAGTTAAAAAAGCAGGAATTTAAAAACGACTCTTTCCCAAGCCTACTAAGTGACCAGCCTTTAGTCTTCTTTTATTTAAACTGAAAGCGTATTAGTAATAAAATCTGAACGGAACGCAGATTAAATTTGTTTAGGAAGACAATGTTAGCGAGGTTTGTGCGATATTTGGGAAGATAGCTACAAAATCTTGACCAATTTACTTTTATTGCGTTTTGCAGTCTTCACAAGTGTTAAACACTCATATTGCAGTAGCAGGAAGCCTTTAACAATTGTTTTACAAGAGATGAATGATATTTTCAATACATGTACGTAGCGGTATCAAATCAAATGTTGACTTACTAGGAGAAGGAGACGGATTTTGAATATTAACAAGGACGGGTGAAAGCCGGAGGTGAAAGTGTCGAAAACTTTCACTGAAAGGACAGCTTAAATGACACACTCATGATGCTGCGGAAATCGGCAAGGTCACACGCACATTGGAGCGATGGAGAAACGAACATATCCTTGAGTTTAGAATGCAGTAGATAGTCATACCTTATTTTCGGTTTGAATGACAGCTTAACGGTTAGAAAAATTGACAAGTACTTTCTGCCAACTTCAAAAGAGGTTGTTGAATCCTGGAAGACATGTTTTTGATGGATGAACATGATAGCCTCCTGGATAGTTTACTAGGAACTTGCTTTTTTTGACAGGCGAAGGAATATATTTTTCGACATGGTCCAAACCGGGAGCTATAGCTGGGAGAATGAGGAGCAAAGAGAAGTTCTTCGTTGCATGCTGATGACGGCATCGGATTTAGCCGCATCTACTAAACCTTGGCCCGTTCAAAGAAGAGTTGCTGAACTTGTCACAGCTGAATTCTTTGCTCAGGTATGTATTTGACTCTATTTGCCAGAATTGATATGGAAAGTGGTGAAAGTTGGAGCCAGTCGCTTGACTGACACAGTCTCCTTTACACTACCTTTCTCCTCTTTCCGTCCTCGGATGAGAGGTGGATATCTCGAGTGGATGTGAGGATGCGGCATTTTTCGGTACGGGCGTGGAAATATGAAAATGTCCGCGAATGCATAAAAAGAACGTGTGTTCAGAATTCCCGAGCAGCACAGGAAGATTGTTTGCTCAAACGGCAACTACTATTAACTTTGTTGACACAAAATTTTCTAGGGCGATCAAGAAAGGAAGCAGCTTCAGATAACTCCGCCTGCTTCCATGGATCGGGAAAGGGAACATGAACTGCCTAAACTTCAGATGCAGTGGATTAATGATATTTGCCTTCCTCTTTATCAGGTACGTGGAAAGCTACTGCCAAAACCAAATAATAATATTTACCTTCCCATAACAGCTGGTTCTCTATTGAAATCGCTTAAAGCATTCAAAATTACCAAAATATTTGAGCCATTTTATTTTACAGCAGTTTTAAGTATGCATTCACAATGCTTTAAATAGTTTTAAAAACGAAACAAATTTAAAGTCCTGGTCCTGGCGTTAGTTCTATGCAGCTATGGAGAAAGTTGACTTATCAAGCATTTGCTAAAAAATCCCCTATCTTGTCCTCTCACTCGCCGAACTAAGGTCAAAGGTAGGAAGGAGAGAGATACATTCTAAGAAACCCTTTTCTTTGATCATTTTGCAGTCATTGACGACCATGAATCCAAGATTTTCAGTAATGCGAGACGGAGCCTTAAGCAACACAAAGGAATGGGAAAAACTAGCAGAGGCTTCGGCCTAGTTTTCTCTTTCCGGGAACATGTGTGATAGACCTAAATGAAAGCCCGGAACCAAGCTACTTTGCTAACGCTTTGAGCAAGTCTGTTAACGGAGAAAGTTGTGTGAGTATTCGCCCCCTCTCATTGACATCAACACTCGAAAGTTCGGAATCCAATACTGAAATCCTACCATTTGCTCTGAGTTATATTCGCAAATATTCTTGAAAAACACGCGTTATGAAATTGAACTTTGGAATTGGATGGAAATTTAACCGCCCTGAAATTAGACGATTATGATTACTCGATATTCAATAACTAGTATTGGAAATGTTAAGCGAGCATGGCAGAATATTTTTCAAGGTGATCCATAGAAAATAGCTACTAATACTACATACTGTCTTGTTAACTACTAGATAGAGCCTACTATGATGCATGAAGAGATAGAACGCTGTATTTACCCTGTTTCCGGATTATCTGTTAACTTTAAAAACGCTTACTTATGATTAAGGAATTTTTGGATGGGAAAGCATGTCTTTTGCGGAGCATAGTGAACTTGACGATTTTTATACACGTGAGAGCATTTTGACCACGCATATATAGTATTGTCACACACATAACTTAATATGTATCATGTCGATATGATAGATCTATCCAAAATGAGTGATTTTTAACAATTCAAACGAATCATTAACCTACCTGCTCCCTGACCCTGTGTCCATTGAATTGATACTATTTTTTCAGTTTATGACCTACAGACAGAAGTTGATGTAAATAAACAGCGAAAATAATTCTTTGTGTCAGGCTTTTGAGAAAGTGTTCAAATAAGAAGGAATGTTTAGAAACTTTCTCTTCTGTTACCACGTCAACAGTAGTAGCATATCCCGTATAATTCAGGACAACACCAACCATTTACGCATTGGCTGGAGAAAAATAGCAGGAATTCTTATTTAAAAATCTACTTATATTTGAACGGATTTAAACTGAATTAAAATCTTCCCACGCTATAGTTTTGATGAATACCTAAGGGGATTGATTCATTCCCCAAGAAAATCAAATTATGTAGACACTTGGAGAGTAAGAAGGAGAACATGAAATTTGAAAATATAAACAAGCTTTAATTATTGAAAATAGATTTACACTTTATAAATGTTCTCGCGAAAATTACAAATATATATATCCTCCAAAGAACCTTTTATAGATGCGTTATTATATGATGAGTTCACTAGGAAATGAAACAAGTTAATCAAGTGATATCGGGAGAAACGAAATTATGAAAAAATAGATAAATGCATCGGTTTATGTGAATAAAGAGACTTGTGTTTTCTAACATAATGACATAATTTTATTCATTCATCTATACATACATGTACATATACGCGGTTTTATTCTGTTTACAGCATTTCAAGGGAAGAGAAACACCCGAAACAAAATTCTTCATTGCTTTTCAGCCAGCTATTAAATAAAAGCTTATAGTACGGAATAATAAAATGGATTCAATGTCTGAAACAGGTTGAAGACAAGTTGGGTAAAGAGCTTACATTGAAGAGGATTTTCAGAAAGAAAGTAGCTAGAGACAGCAGTAGACATTGGTTGAGAACAGAATGGATTGAGCTCTGAATGAGATTAGTAAGACACTCGGCGGCTATGGAACTTGTGAGAACTAAAACAGGAAGGAGAATTTAATTTTTACTGATATCGGAAGCGCAGGGTAAAGTATCGGGGAGAAGGGACAAAGAATAATAATTGAGAAGAAGATATATATAAATACGGAGACATATAGGTATAGTAAAGACGAAGATTGGAGAGAGAAAGAGGAGATGAAATAATTAATGCAAAAGTGAGAGAGAGAGAGAATGCATATTCTGGCGGGAAGGAGTCAAGTTAGAAGCTAAAGGACGTTATTCTTGGAAGGGACAGGGACGGAAGAATGAGATGAGAAGTTAATAGGATTTGTTGACAAGGGAAGAGTTTGTGTCCCCATAGTTGATGGGCCTGGAAGAGAAGAAAGAGGAGAGGATGGGAAAGAAATGAAGAGAAAGTTGAGGGAAGTGGTGAAAGTACATAATGGAGAAAGTTTGGGGGGAGAATGATGGAGCAGTTGCTGTATAAAGTTGGAGATTTTTCAGTGATTTGCCATAGGTACGTCCGGTTGCGTTCTGTCCGGTTGCGTTTCGTTGCTCTTTTTAGAAAGTTTACATATTTTTTACATTTAAAGTGAAGGAAGACTAAGAAGGCTGGAGAAGGAGGGAAAGAAGAATTTCGGAGTTAATTATTATCGATAGAAAAGTTTAATGTGAAGGGTTGACATGCTTGAGGATGTGCATGCAACTAGCTTTTTGTTGAAATGACATTAAAAATTAATTCATGAATAAAGATTAAATGCTAGTATAATATGCATATTAAAGGGCGTGCATTATCACATATGACATTTCAAGATAGCACCTCTAATATTTTCCAGGTTGTATATAAAAATTAACCAAGTAAGTGATGAAGTAAGTTGTTATAGAAAATATGTATATATATATATATTAAAAGATTGGTTCTAGAGTCTCTAGGCTGTTCTCGCAGTAGTTGTTGTTGTTGTAGTTGTTGATCTACGAGAGACATTCTTCCTTACGATTCTTCGGCTTCTTCTGGGGTATCTTGAAGAATATCCTCCTTGGGATTGATGTGGCTCCGCGTTGGACTGGAGCTTGGGTTGAGAGGATGAGGAGGGGTAGCGTTGTTGAGACTGGGGATTGTTACTGTTATTAGGGGATGTGCGAAGTCCGTAGATTTGTGAGATTGGAGTTATTGAATGAGAAGACAATTCCGGTTCAATATTGTCTTGATTAGAGGGTTGTTGGTGTTGGTGGAAGGTGGAGGACTGGGGCTGGGATTCCCAGGAGAGGATTTGTCCCTCTCCTTGAGCATGACTACCCGGGTAAGACGAGGCCGGGGAGAATTGTTGGCGCTGTTGATCGACTTGCTGCTGGGGGGCTGGGGAGAAGGTGTACTGTTGAGGAAATGGAATGCCGTAGGAGGTGGGGAGAGGCTGGTACTGGTATTGTGATTGGGAGCGGGTGGAGATTTGATTTTGTTCATACTGTTGTGGTGGGGAGTGAGGGGGAGGAGGGAAGTTGTCGGGTTGATCCTGCTCCTGCCCGAATGCGACAGCCTGGGAGGAAGATGGAGAGAAGGATTCAAGACCCAGGACGGGTGCGAGGGGAATGCCGTAAATAGGTTTGGGGGATGAAACGGGGATTTCATTAAGATTTAAGGACTCAATCCCGTATGCTGTTTGTGGGATAAAGGATGAGGTTTGAGGGAAAATGTAGCCGATTTGTAACTCAGTTTGCCGCTCTTCTCCCCCAGCACTACTGCCATCTGATTCCCGGGGTTGGACACCATAAGCTGAGCTGATGAATCCTTCCGGTTGCTGATTATAGGATTGCGGTTGGGAAGCAAAGGGAGATTCTGCTGAGCGTCCCGCCTGTTCTCCTCTTGGACGAGAGTAGCCGGTTGTGGGTGGGGAGGAAGCGGCAGCAGGGCCGGTGGTAGGTGAGGGAGCGGATGATGGACCTGAAGCGAGAGCTAGACTGCCGTATTGTCCGGATGGAATTTCTCTGGAATTTCCAGCAAATTCCGATGGATTTATCAGAATATTATTGGAGAGAGGTAAGGAGGAGGATGGAAGTGGAGCGTAGGCTGGGAGTTGGTGAAGGATTATGGTGCGGGTGTTTCCAGTTGGAGGGAGGGATTCCAAGGATTGAGGATATCCAGATTGCTCTTGCGGATTATTGAATTGTCCGTTGGAGGAGGCGAGGATTTGTTGAGCCTGCTCTGGAGAAATAAATTGCCCTAATGATGAGAAATCAGGTACGTCAACGTTTCCTCTGGATTGGAAGGATACGGGACCGTAGACCGGAAGAGGACTACGGCTTTCCTCATCCGCCACCTCTTTACTCTGTTGCCCGTTCCTGTTTCCAAGATCCGCCGCCTCATCCTGGGCTCGCCCTTCAGCAACCTCGGTTTGTCCGTCCGCTGCGCCAGGGAGAAAGTAATTATTACCGCTTGGAGGGAATGCTGATCCGGGTGAGGAATACGAGGCTTGAGCTGGGGCCTGAGGCTGAGGCTCTTGCTGAGTGCGAATTAATTGAGAGGATTCCTCGGGAAGTGAACTTTGAGGAGGGAAACGGGATGAAGATTGACCTTGGTCCGGGGAATAGGATTGAGGACTGGAATACTGTCCATTGCTTCTGCTTCCTGGATTGTATGGCCCTGGCTGCGTTTCCACAAAATGATCAGTAAGAATGGCTTTCTGGTATTCAATGTTTCCGAGTCTTTTGGGGCCACCTTGTCTGCCGGGTCCTTGTTGAGCTTGAGAGTTGTCAGGAAGTTGAGCTTGGTTTTCGGATTGAGCGTTGTTTTGATTTTTCAAATCTGATCTCAAAACGGATTGTTCTTTGGTTGAGTCCAAGTTACGGTTTCCATTAGGCTCAGAGTAGTAATTGTCTCGCTCTTGAACAGGGCCGGAGTAAGCAGTTGACTGGGGCGATCCTTGTCCAGATTGGGGATAATCTGATGAGGAAGACTGTGAGCGAACGTTGCCGTTGTTATGGCCTGATGGAGGACCGTACTCGGATTGAGGGTTTGACGACTGTGCTGGAGAAGCGGAATATTGTTGCTGAGGTTGAGATGCTGGAGAAGCGTATTGTTGGGTTTGCTGTTGAATTTGCTGCGGTGGACCGTATTGTTGCTGCTGTTGCTCTTGTTGAGGAGCTGGGTATTGTTGTTGCGCTTGTTGAGGAGCATGAGCTGCGTATTGCTGCTGTTGCCCTTGTTGAGGAGCTGCGTACTGTTGCTGCTGAGCTTGTTGCGGTGGGCCATACTGTTGTGCCGCTGGTTGTGGAGCTGTGTATTGTTGTTGCTGAGATTGTGGAGGACCGTACTGCTGCTGCTGCTGGGCCTGTGGCGGTCCATATTGTTGCTGATTTTGAGGGTTATTTGAATGGGAGTTTCCAAAGAATCCGGCTTCACTAGCTTCGTACTCGCGTCTAAGGCTTGCCTTTAGTTCCTTCTGCTGACGCTCATGCTCTTCAATGATTTGTTGAACTCTCTGAATAAGTTCTGCATCCACAACGTTGTCATTATCATGAAATTCATCAAAATCCAACTGGAATCCACCAGTCCTGGGCGGAGCGGGACCAGACGGAGATGCTGTAGGTGCATCGGACTGCAAGTTACGGTTATCTACGTTTGTTGTTGGAAAGGTTTGCTGATTTCCGGTGTCGCTGCTAGTGCGGGACTCGGGTGACTGTGACTGAAATTGACTTTGTTGCTGTTGCTGCTGGGGTTGAACCTGGGCGGGGTACTGATTTTGGGGGAAGCTGTCGTCATTAGAAGAGTAAAATGCCGTTGCAGATGAAGGTATGGTCTGATAAGTTGGCTGAGGCTGTGGCTGAGACGTAGAGGGAGTGTTGTAGGCTTGCGGTTGTCGTGCCTCTTGCGGCCTCTCGGAAGTATAGCTTTGCTGAGGCGGAAGGTAATAACCCACACCTGAGTTGGAATGTGGCTTTCCCCCATCCTGCTGTTGTTGACTAAAACGTTGAGGTCCTCCTTGGTTGGCTCTACTCTCGGGTCGGTACTCTACAGCTTGGATGCTTTGGTATGCATTTGATGACGGAGGCAAATAGGATGTGGGCTGAGGAATAATCTCATTTGGGGATCCGTAGAAAGTTGTCGGTTTTGAACTTGAAGTGGAAAATCCCAAAGTTTCCTGTCTCCCACCAAACATCCGAGAATCCCCGTTAGAGCGGAAGGGCTGAACGGGAAAGTATTCTTGCTGCATAACCGGGCTGCTGCTCCCATAACCACCGGAACTGGATTTTACTTCCTCGGAGAGAGAATTTCCAAGATAAGCTGGTGCGCCGTAATATGCTCGGTAATTCCCAACGGATCCCTGAACACTTGGAAGCTGGTAAGCCTGAAAAGATAAGAGATGAATCGAAATTCATATACATTCCTCACAAAGTCCCTTCCTCAACCTAACATTGGGAGGACGAGGCACATGGATGCCCAGGAATGACTAATCGGGTAAATACTTGGGCTGAGAACCGAGAGAAAGTAAATTAAAAGGAAGGAAAGAGGCGGGTGGAGAAAGCTTGAGCTAAATCAGTACCAAGAAAACGTTTCCAGACTTTCACTTTCCTTTAGTCTTTAAACCAGTTAAATGCTTTCAAGAAACGTAGAGCTTATCTCCTCGTCCTTGCAACGTACTATTACTACTCGGGATTGCTTTCCTCCAAAAGAGCAATATACTTTGTAGAAAGGGAGGAGATAAGGGAGGAGGGTTGGGTGGTATTGTTGGACGAAGATGATACAAGAGATAAATAAGATGGCATCTGTTAAAAATTGCAGCTCTGCAATCAAGGATCAATGGGGAATTGTAAGAAGTCAGAAGTATAATAGAATCTGAGATACGCAGCAGGAGCTGGTGGTGGGAAGTGAGTAAGAGCTGCTGCTGTGGGCGCTTCCCCCGCGCCAACTAACTACCTGTATTTTAAGATAAATATGATACACATTTCGTGTATATATTCTGCACCAATAACTGAGGAAGAAATAATGCGAGGATGGATTGCATAGAAGAGAGTAATGAAAGAAATCTTAAACAAGTTGATACGAGTCATTCCTTGACATAATGGTGTCCGTATTCACACTTTTAAAAGGAACTATAGCAAAGATTATTTTTAAAAAAGTCGAGTCAATTCAAATAAAACTTTAGCTTGTTTGTTTGTCTATGCAAAAGCTAGGTAAATGACAATGCTCATTAATTCTCAAAGGTTCTTTGAGTAAATTGTGAATATTTTAGCCGGTGTAAACACTGAGAAGGTTTCCGGTGGATGAACACGGATGGAGAAGTTGGATTATCCTCACATTCTCTCGCTTTGAATTGGCAAAGCATGTCTCTATTCTCAGTGCATCCTCAAGATGAATCCATACAACAAGAGCTTTAAGGTATGACTATACAAAAGATGGAATCAGTAGTAATTCTTATGTGGGTAAAAGAAGCTACAACTTTTACCTCTGTCCTCAATATGACGCACTGAATAACTTATTACCTATAGGTGGAGCTAATAATCCTCCTCTCCTGTGCTCATGTGAATGATCCTGAATGAAGGAAATTTGTAATCCCTGCGCATTATCGAACGGATCTTGTTGAGGAATGTAATTTTGCAAGGGATGTTTGCCTAGCTGTTGAAAGCGTGTGCTTCTAATATTAAAACTAGTGCAAGGATATTCTATGATGTCGGATGGCTTGTGCTATTTTGCCGTGCTGAAAAAGTTGATAACTTGAGCATTATTCCGCCATGTCTTCAAATTATGATTATGCAAAATGTTTTGAAG
Source organism: Sminthurides aquaticus (assembly GCA_906901655.1). Lineage (NCBI taxonomy): Eukaryota > Metazoa > Arthropoda > Collembola > Symphypleona > Sminthurididae > Sminthurides > Sminthurides aquaticus. The sequence goes on from CAJQTT010000001.1 coordinate 6,782,097, forward strand.
AGTTTCGGCACGGAGGCAGAGAGTATGGGAAAATGGGAAATGGTGAAAAGTTTTTCAAGAGATTCACAAGATTATATTCTCTTAGGAGGGACAGGATGGGGATGGAGACAGGGTGAGGAAGCTCCTCAAAGCCGCCCCCTCTCCACCTCTGAGTTTGGGCTAGTGTTGGAATTGAAGTCAATTAGTGAAGATTTGAAAGTTAAAAGACTGGTTGATAGCTGTGTGGAAATAATTCATTTGCTGACAGGGAAGAGGTTTGGGGGGAAGTGAGTTGGAGAGCTCATTTACGTAACCTGGAGTGTTTCTGAGTAGTTTGGAGTGAGGAAGACAAGAAAGGGTTGAATGGGGGATCCCTATTTGAGGAGATTGAAGAAGAAGAGACAGGAGAAGACTGACTGGATGATAGATTTTTTTCAAAGAAGCAGGATTTCTACTACTCAATTCTTTTACAACTTTCAGAGAATTCATTTTGACAGGCGGAAGAGGATGACGTAGATTCCAAGAAAGGATAATTAAAGGAAGGTAATAATGAGGGAGGAAAAGGGAGAAAATCAGAGAGATATTCATCCACGAGCGAGAACTGGTCCACTTGAGGGTGTTAATTACTAAAAGTTTAATTAATGCTTTGAGAAAATAAAGAATTGCATCTTTTTGGTAATCAACTCACCCTTGATGGAGGTTGGACACTCATTTGGCGGCTAAAGTTTTCAATTTGTTGTTGATCCATGGGTCGTTGCTGGATGGGTTGACTACTGGGGTTAGATGTTTTACTACCATCACTACTTTCCATGTCATCAGCTTTCTTCTCTTCCCCTCCTTGTTGTGCTTGTCTACTTGGGGCGTAATCATATCCACCTCCTCCGGAAGACTGTTGTTCCCGGGACTTAGGCTGAGATTCCGTAGAGGTTCCGCTGGTGCTCCCTCCGCCGTAACCACCTGAGATTTTCTCCTGACTAGCAGAGGAACCGTATCCTCCCTGCCCGCTGCTCATCTTTTCATCCGACACACTTGGTCCGTATCCTCCCCCGGATTTTTCTTCAGCTTCCTCTTCCCCGGGGTTTTGAGTAGTCCCAGGAACATACTGGTAATCTTCAGAAGTTCCTTCTTCCTCCCTGTCGGCTTCATCTTCGTAGACAATTGTCGTAGTTGCATCTACTTCATTACCCGCCTCGTCTCCATCCCCACGGCTTCTTGGCGCTGTGTAAACGGGGGTTAGGCCGGGGTTGAGTGAGCTGCTGGCGTAACCCCCGGCTACGGCTCCTCCGCTCTGTCTCTTCTCTTTTATTCCCGTCCTATATCTGCCATTTAGATTTGCAGCGTGACTGTCAGTGATCTGCGAGAGGCAGATGGCAGTCACCAGAACCTGTTGAGAAAGAAAGATGAGAGAGATTGTAAATTAAAGAATGCAGGAAATTCTTTCCCTTTGATGCAAATGGAAGATGGAAAAAGAAAGAGAGGGCAGGGGGGAAGGCTTTTCATTTCACTTTCTCCTCCCAACTTTCTCCACCTGGAATGATACGGGTGACCTAGGATTGGAATCCCACTGTAGTGTAGCATCATCATCAACTTTCTCCGACCCATCCTCTACATAATTACTAGTATTGACTTTTCCGCTACTTTGATCTCCAATTTTGTCTGCGGTCACATTGAAAATTCCATTCCCGCCTTTCTCTCTTGTATTTCTCTGCGAAAACCTTATCTCAATTCAGATGAATATATATATACTGTCCTGGAGGATGAGACTGAGTCAATATCCTCTGAAACGTAAAATGCACCACAGCTCCCATTCCAGCTATAACTCCCGGTAAATCATTCATTAAAGCTTAAACTCGGTAAAGTTTTCAGAAATCATGGGCTATGGCAGAAAAGGAGTAGATGCTGATGTTAAGCTACTATGGAATACGTCTTGGGGGGGGGGCAGCGTCTTTCTCTGTATTTGTTTTTCTTTTCATTTCCATACGTTTGATAGATCAAAGAAAATACAACAACTTTAAATACTGCCTTACTCTGCATAGAGGCCATGCAGAGAATTGAGAAGGACTTGGGAACTCTTGGGATTGGTTTGCAACTACAAAATCTAACCTCGTGGATTAAAGGGGGTAAAAACCTATAATGCGACCTTAAATTAATATCACATTAAAACCATATCAGTGTTTCATCATCCCCATACACACACTCCACGCCCTACCAAATAAAATGATTCTTCTACACCCCAAGGTCCCTCTTTTACCACATCTTCTCTCATTACTGATTACCGAAACACGTTATGTCAGCTGGGAGAGGATTTCTAAAGAAACTTGAGCGTATAAGCGCGAAATCTTTCTACTTGACATCCGCTCTTGTCACTCTTCAAGGTAAGGATCCTCTTATTCTAAACCTCCGCACTTGAGGGCCAACCACGCAAACCTAATCCCAGCCAGCTGTCTGTCAAGGAGCGGTTTTTGGTGAAAAAACAGCATCATGTCTATGAACTTTAATTAATTTCCTAGGAGACGGTTAAATATTCTAGGGAAGCAGAGGAAGATGATCTTCCTCCAACCAAATCATCTGCCGATAACCTCATAAACGTTATTGAGTAGATTTGATATGGGAAAATTCTTCCGTTCAGGGACAACAACGTCATCAATTGTTACATGGCTCCCTACTGCCTACTGCTTGCATGCTGCTTCCGTTCCGTGGGAACCGACGATATACAGAGCTAAAGTCTCGTCAGATTTTTTTGCATGGGGCAAAGTGCTACAGTGCGAGATAGGCTTATCCCATCATAATTGATGCGAATCATGGAAACATTTGTTTGCGTGTAGAGCAAGGCAAGGTAGATCAATCTTGTCTTTTAACCATTCACTTTGCCAAAACCCAAGGATTTGTCACATTTAGTGAAACGAAGCGAGGAAGGAAGGTGAGGGAGGCAACGAGCCAGAAATTATTTTCAAAGGGAGAGCAAGCAATAATAGCAATTTTGTCATCTACCCTCGGCCCTCAGGAATATAAACAAGTCGACGTGGGATATAATGTAACTACCTCTGCAAATAATCTATCCGATTCCCACGTCATACTCTGTCACCTAAATTACCTCAATTTAAAATGATCCTTACTCCAAAATATAGAATAATGACCTAGCCTACGAACCAGCGCTGGGGAACTCGTACCCTTCTTCTTCTTGTATGATACAGATTGTACAAAGTGAGCTACTTTTGTAAGTTGCTACCATAACTGGAGGAGGATGGGTGGTGGGAAATTGATTTTTTTTAAACTTCTTTTCCAACCTTCCAAGGAGTTTCTTCTTCCAGCCCAAATTATTCCCCAGGAAACTGTGTCTTCATTTCGGAGAAACTGAAGAATATTATACTCTGTTTCTGTCCACCTATTTTACATTAGCGTAGTAGAACAGAGCCTAACTTGACAGGGCTAACTAGTTGTGTAGCTGTATCTATACTCGTAATTCATTCTCGGTTATAATTGTATACCGTAGATACGTAGAGGACAGGACAGGACATGAGAGAGTGAGACTAAGATAAACTACCTTTGTAATTAAGAGTTGTGGAATTGAGTAGCGAATTATTATAGGGAAGTGAAAGTACGTGGGAGAAAGTGCAACCATTCAACTTCTAACTGTCCTACATCCACATCTCTTAAAAATAAGGAGGAGATGGAAGGAGAGAAAATAAATGTGTTCCAGATCTTGAAAGCTATCCAAGGTAGAAGGAGACTTGATATTTTTATCATAATGCTTAAAATATTATAACTGTTTAATGAGTCTGCTTGAGGAATGCGGAGTAGGGAGGCATTTCCAAAGCCATAATGACTGTAAGCTTTCTCTTTACTTTCTCTGCTTGCTACATAATGAATGAGGAAGCATCTCAGAAGGTCTCAGTCTAGATTACAAGGGTGAAAGTACCCGGGGATTTAAGAAACAGCAGTGTGATTCATGTTCACATGCAGAGGAAAGTAGCAAAAGGACAGGGATCATGTGTGTAAGCTGAGGTGGTGAGGGCAGGCTGCCAAAAAGGTTAGACGGAATTTCTTGGAGAAAGTTGTTAAAATTCAGTGAGAGAAAGAAAAGTTAGAATATGTATGCAGCGAACTTACCCCGTAAAAAGTCACTAGGTTCATGGTAGTGATGATGATGTGCGGATGGTTTGGGAGTAGTAGTGTGCTTAGAAAAGTTTCAAAAGATTAGGAGTGGTACTAGGCCACTGGAGAAAGCGTTAGGGCTTAGCTGGGAATATGTGGCTCGAAAGTTGGCTACAGACTCTGGTTTACGCTTGATTTCACTTGAATCCAGTAAAAGTAGTAGCAAGATTTCCAAAAAAGCGATCCGCCAGGGAAAGGCGACGCTACGTAATAGAAGACAGGGAATGTAATGTGTATGTAGAAGGCTTAAGTAGCGGAACGTCACAGTGAAAGTTAGATGTAGTAGTTTGGGCTGCACATGGATCCGGATTTACTGGATTAGTTACACTCGGGTTGTGTTCCGAAAGGGAAGAGATGCCTCCTGCTTGAATGAGGATAAATCCCGTCTAAGATGCTTGATGAGCCGGGGAGGCTCGGCTTCTGTCCGATTCAACACTATTGAAGGTAGACGTAGGTGGGAAAGGATTAGGAGGAGTTGCCACATTCAGGCTTTTCCCCAGTCTCTCTCGTCACTTCACTCTTGCAGTGATTTAAATGGAAAAAGTATATCCTGGTCTATGTATATTTTTTATAAGCACAGATTAATTTCGAAAAACTGTATCCTCCTCGTTTATAATAATCCCAGGAGAGGAAACGTTTTGGAAGGAGGACTGACTCAAACTAGCGGTTTCTTCCCAAGTCCCAATCTCATTTATACCCTTTCATCCCCTGGTTCCTTGGTTAGTTGAGTTGATCATTTAGCTTTTCCTTATAATGCTCCTCCAAGTAACCATTACGGGGTTTCTATGCGCGCAAACTTACTTCTTAAGCCCGAATTACTCAGGGAAGAAGGCTGATTTATGATGGCTGTATAGTACCAGATAAAATATGGGGTGTAGAGGCTGTTACGTTTGAGGACTTGACGCCAAGGGTTTACCAGGTACCAACCAAGGAGTCAATGATATGGGCCTTGGTACACAGGATTCAAACTCATCCTCCTCCCTAGTTATTACTAGTTGAGCCTCTGACGGTGATTATCTGCATTGGAGTATATTGAATTATTTAATGGAGGTGAAGCGGGGGAACGTGCTAAAACCTAAAACGTTGACAGAGAGGGTGCGCTTTTTGGCAAATATAGAAATGCGTTCCCCACATGCACACCTCTGTATATAAAAGTACATAAACCAGGGAGTTTTTCAGAAGATGGTATGGGTGCTGCGCCCTGGGGGAAGGATGGGGTGAGTAATATACCCCGGGTGGGTGAGGGAGCGAAGAGGATTATTTAAGAGTTTATAGCAGGAGCATCTGAGAGCGTAAGAGATGCGGGTGGATGCAGTTGTAGGATGGATGCATGGATGCCATTGTATACAGGAACGTTAACTGTCTGAACAAGGATTGGCAAGTACTTTTTGACAACACGAGATACGAACAGGGATGTATGTAAGAGGGAGCCATGGCAAGTATGAAGTAGTTGTGTAGTTCAGGAGTCAGGAGCTAAGCTCCTTAGGTGGATATGATGTAGTGGTGGGAAAAGCTCTTCTTTGAGGTGGACTCAAGAAAATCCATGCAGTAAAAGTAGGAGAGATTCCGCCGGGGTTGTGTCTTAAAGGACTGATTCTGCAATAAGGATGATGACGAGTTGGGAAAACATGTGTGTGGAGGGTGGCTTGAATGAATGAATCAAGGATGGACTGATGTTTTATGTACTGATAATCTTGTGAATTGATCATAGAGGTAATTTAGCGAGATGGTTAGCATCTCACGTTTTACCTTTCAATTTCATTGAATGAAAATGAATTGAAACACTGCCACGGATTTCGGTCCGTTTGAAAAAAGAACAACGTTGCGTCAGGGAAATCTAAAAGTTTGCTAATCAACTTCTCTGTACAGCTTTTAGCTAGCTGCGCGGCACAATATCAAAAACACATGAGGATGATGACGTGGTATATTATAAATCTATTATCCTCCCGTCATGTGTGAAGAATAGATGCAATTTTTATATTTAGTAAATAAGACTCAACACTCGCAGCTCCTCGCTTATCCGTTTTATTAATCAATCGTTATAGTGCATTTAATTAGCAGGTTGTAAGACAAAAAGCGGTAGCGGGCGCACTTGGACTTGTTGCGAATCCCGTTCATTCAAGCAGGCTAATATAGCAGGGGAAGATATGAACGGCACAGAATTTAAATGCCAATCAATAATCAGTCCCTACCGATGACAGAACGGTTTTGAAAATAGATTGCGAAAATTTAGCCTTCCATAAACGCTGCAAAGACATAGGATACACGAGGGAATTAAGCAACAGTTTCATATGATTCCATACGTTTTCAAATTCAAATGATAATCAAGCAAGGAATGGAGCACCATGGGAGTGGGGTTGTTTGGGGAATGTGTGTGGATCAGATTAGATTGAAAGCAAATTGGGATTCGGGTCATTATGACGCGCCGTGGAGAGATGTTATTGTGCTTTCTTTTTGCAGCGACCTGCATTAAATTACATGTGTCATTTAGCGCGCTGTCTTCTGTCAGGGGAGATTTGAATGGTCATAGTAAAGATTTAGTGTTAGAAATAGCATAGGAGCTTGTGTTGTTGTGTAATTCGTGTCAATCTCTTACCTGGGTCGGACCTCATTAACGCATACCTTTAGTAGGTTAAATGAATTATTAGAGGGACGACGAGAGTCAAGGTAGCGTAACGAAGAGAAGAGATGCACGTAAAAGAAGAATGCGGGTTTACGCAGGGATTATCAGAGATTGTGAAGATGGTAATGACTCTTGTTTACGCGGAGATAGAGATGAAAAGGAAATGTTTGCAAGATGTTAAAATGTGTGGATTTATTGACAAAAAAGTGTTTATGGTTGATGGAAAGAGGACGAAATTGATGAAATTATGTAATCCTTCTCAGTTGGCACACATACAGATACACAGAGATTTTACAAAGGAAGAATACATGTTTGTTTTTTAAAACGCTTTCCGCAATATTCTTATCCACTACCTTCTTCTGCTCATTTCCAAAGTGAGAGTAGGATGCTAATGCTGCTGTAGCTGAGAGAAAATTTGGCTGGTTGGGATGAGGATTGAGGATGACGGAAGGATTGATTGAAGACGTAAAAAGGTTTCCAAGTGTCCTCTCCACTTCTTGTTTTGGGCTCAAGTGCATGGAGGGACTTGTCAAATAAAGAAGAGCGTTGATGGATACAAAGAGATGAAGATTTGTCATCCCTAGTTTTCGCACGTATGCCTCCTTTATTAAATCATATTTGCAGCCAACTTATTGTCCGAGACTTGTAATCTCCTCATCCTCTGTCTCTCACTTGCCACCATCTTCTCTGCTCATGGTCAATTTAACGATATTGTGGTGGCGTGGTTTAGGATTTTTTGGGGGGAAATTAGTCTAGGAAAAATGTGGAAAAATACACAGAATTTCAATACGTGGACTCCCATTAAATAACACCTTAGGACAACAAGGGGAGAGGACTAATAGGGTGAGGGCTAAGCTCTTGGTTTGAGTTAAGGTGCACTGACTGCATACGCTATAATTTCGACGTAAACAGTGGAAGACTCGTTTGATTATTGCAGGTAGACTTTGCATTCAAGATCGTTGATGCGGTAAAGCTACGACGGAGTGTTTGACATGCTTGTAAATGTGTGGTCTTGTTGTACGGGAGTGATTTATTGAGGAATGATATTGTTCATGAATTTTGCTTTTCCTAAAAGAATCAAACTCTATTACCTCTCTGACATTTAATTCTCTTCGCAAATCAAGAATGAATAGAAAAACATCCTTCTCCACGACCTCTAAGGCTCTCGACGAGCTAATGGCCTAACCTAAGGAGGATGGTCAATCTGGTTTAATGCACTCGTAGCTATGTTGGAAATAAGTATATATATATATATACATATATACCTGATTGACAATTCAGCTCTTCGGAGGTCTTGACCGTCAGGAAGATGATAAATGAAAGATTGAAAAAAGCTTGTTTGGAAGTTACCCTTTATGAATTGAATGAGCGGTTTTTAGCTCGTTGAGAAAATAAGGTAACGCAATAACAACGGTTAACGGAATTGTTCAAACGTTTATTCGCCAACTTATGCGTATGGACCAAACTCCAAGGTATTGACTTTGATCGCGTATTCGGTGAGTTATTTATCAATTTATTGTAAATTTTATCCACAAATCTTGTTACCGCTCATCTGTCTTGTGTTCAACAGGGACATTTTCTGTGCTACTGTGTATCATTTTTTTTCAAAGCTCGATGACAACAAGCTTAATTTCTTAGTGCTAGCGAGTTCTTCAAGGGATTTTTGCATTTACATTTCACAAAATCTCCGATGGATTAAAATTCATAAGGATGTGCTGAAAATGCCATAAAATTCAAGCTTCTTTCTACGTCAGCTGTTTATCATTACCCTCCCCTAAAAACAGCATTATAAGACTTGGACTATATATTCGGGGCTTAACGGTAAATATTATTTTGTGCAAAGAATTTTCAAAAAAACGTTTTCAATCTGCTAGTGAAATAGAGAAAATTGAGTTTGATTGGCAAGATGATCTAAAAATGTCAAGATTATCGAAAAGTAAAAGTGTGGGTTTATCCCGTTATTAATTTACTCCAGATTCAAAACACTCCTCATTGACATGTCATGGTTAACAATGGTCTATTTGAATTTCAGTGTGCACTCACCCCCTACTACCCTTCTTCATTCAACGGCACAGACGCAGATGACAAAGTATTCATGATTCTTGACAGAGGAAAGTGAATTAAGCAAGAGCATAAGCTCATCTCTTAGGAGATGGATGGATTGGAGATTGGTGGGAGGGAGGAAGGGAGGGGTACAGAGAGATGGTGAGCTACTGTAAAATTTACTTTGCTGAAAGCTTCCGAGAAGACTGACTTGGAGGAGAAAGATATATGGCTTTGGTGGGGGAATAATGCGTGATGCTTTGGTGGCAGTGGCACACTCTTTTCCGTCAAATGAAAGTATGCATTGCCTTTCTTCCGTCTGTGGTGTAGTTTTATATTTGACAATAAAAAAGATATTCGGCGGGAGGATAAAGATATAATAATGGAAGAAGCTCGTTCTCCTCCGCTCATCATCAGAATTCAAGGAAGGCTGATTGAGATGTAAACGCTGCTCTCCTACTGCCTATACTGCCTGCATTCACCTACGCAAGGAAGATGTCGGAGTCAGAGAGAGAAAGAAGAGGGCAAGAAGTCTAACACTGTATACTGTATCCTGAGATTGATGAAAGAAGGGAAAAGAAGAGAATGTGATGATGGAAAGTGAAAGAATGGAATGGTTTCCCGCAGGACACCATGCTGGTTTTATTGATTAAATCCTTCAAACCAGGGAGACATACTACTCGATGACGACAGAGACGACCTCTAGTAAAACATCTTGCACGGAATCCATCATTTTATAAGAGGGTAGAAATTTAATTTGTCAATTGAAAAACCTAAGCGAAGTCAATCAAAGGCAAATGAAAAGATACGGGGGGATAGAAGAGGGGCTGTGGTTGGTGAGAAAGGACAGAGGATGTGGTTGAGGAGGGAAATGGGAAGAAGAATCAATAATTACAGGTATGTACTGGATGGCTTCCTATGTGCCATCAATAGTCTATTGATACGTCACTGGTTTCTCTTATGATTTTTCTAGATGATATTGTATTAATTTTTACTCGCCAGTAAAAACTTAGTTCCCAGGCATCAGAGTAGTGACTAGTACACAGACTGAGTTCAAGTAATATGCAAGTTCTGATTTCCTTCAGTAATGGCGAATACAATGGATGGACACCGGACTGGGCGCTGGGCCACTGTGTTGAGGCTGGGGAGAGAGGAGAGAGAATTGCTGCTGGGAGATGATTCTATTTTGGATTGTGAATAAATAAAAATCCGCCTACTTTCCTCCTTCTCATGCTCCAACGGCTGCTTTTATCAAGCTTATAATGGGTAAATCAAGGAAAGATTAGCATCAATCAAGCCACAAGTCTTGGCAGGAAAAGCCTCAGCCCAGGTGAAAAATTGAACGGAGTTTCTAATTTAATTAGATGAAATCTTGCTCTGGCAGGAATCAATGAACAATTCAACCAGGTAGATTATGGTTTCCAACTTCAAGCCATGTGCATGCTCATGTTTGCCTCATCTCTATATATCTCTATGGCTTTTGAGGAGCGCAAGAGCACACCTTGATTTAATCAATTAAATCACAACGAGGATGAACACAAATATTTGTCTTTATTAACTCCACTTGGGCTTGTACATACATTTAAGAGAACATTTTAGACCCATCACAATAGCAGACTCCCATAAAGGCTTGGAACTAAAGAAGTGATTGTGTATAAGAGGCTCAATCCAAGTTTCGTAACTACAGGCTATGATGGGCATAGCTCTCACTGGATTCGTCCTATGCTCATGTGCACGGTTATGTAGAGGCTTGAGAAAGTGGTTTCTGGGATTGAGATAGCGCAAAATTAAATGAGGGAATTTCATGCACTAAATCCCGGGAGTTTTACCTACCTAATTTGGGAGTAGAAACGCTGAATGACTACGGTAAAGTCTCCGAGTCGGTGCTCAGAATGTGCTTGACGCAGATCTTTTGAATGCATTCATATGTGTGAGTACACATTTAATTAATATTTTCAATTGTCTAACTGAACTTTTCCACAGCCACTTGGATAATACTCCATACTAGAGTAAATCAATCCCGCTAATTCTCGAGAGGTTAACCCTTTGGCCTTTGACTTGACTATTGAAATTAATAATTCCCGTCGCGAATATGAAATTTTGTGCTCCTAAACAAGAGATACTGGAATGTGGGAATGACGTCTGCGGGCAGAAAAATGAGATTACGTACATACATGAAAAGAGCGTCCCCTGCCTGTGGGGTCGTACATAAGGTTAGTTTCTGGAAATGAGTCGGGTCGGTAAGATGCAGACTGAAAATGCGTAAAAACAAATATTTTTGTATAGTAGAACTTGAAATTTAAATTGGAGGAAACTCGATCGACGTTTTCTGGAATCTGGCAAGCTCTGCAGAAATATCTAGGCAATTTTCAAGAGGGTTTAGTAGGAAATTGCAACAGAAATAAGACAATGAAAACTTTGGTATTCAGGATTCGGGGGAGAGACATGAAAGAAGGCTAGTTTTCAGCGAATGTGCTCCAGCTTTGCAGAGTGCAGAGCTAACTATCGGAAGCTTTCATCTCGTAGTAAAGGAATAAAAAACAAAAGAAATTATTGAAAAAAATCCTACAGATGCATATTAAATATCAAGAGAATATTATTCTTCCTCTTCTGAGTTTAAGCGGCGTCCATTAGATGGATAAGTTAGATAACTGTTCAAGGGATCGAGTTACATAGAATTTAAAGGAAGTTTGGAATAGGGATGTCAGACATACAAGCTTGCAGGCAGAAGAGTAGGCAAAGAAGTAAATTAAGCATCCTCTCCTAATCATTAGACAGAGTAAAGCCAAAAGTGTAGAGACGGAGTAAAGTTGGAGAATACGAGCCCTTATGTTGGAGTTGGAGGATGAATTTCAGCAGATTTTTTATTAGTTAACCGGAATGTTAGCTTGGAGCTGCTTTGGTGGGTGCTTGTGATTATGATAAGAGCCCTTTGGTATTTCGATGATGATGTACAATAGCTGTGGTGGATTAATGAAATGTAATAGAGAAATCAATCCCTCATCACGCCACAAACTTCCATTAATAACCTATGGGGCAGGGAGCAGGAAGGAAGAATGGAAATCAATTACTAAAAGTTTAGATTCATCTGGACGACAAGCTTGGAAAAGTTATTCATTGAATAGCAGCTTGAAACTCTATTGAAAGCTAGCCAATTCATAAAATCTTTGAAGATTGTTTGAATCAAAGAGCTCAAGATGCTCCTCTGTCACTAATTGCATACTTATTTAACTGTGGACTTGAAGAGTAGTCAGGAATTTATTGGGCCCGGATAGCTTAAACAGACTTAAGGTTTGTGTGATGGAATCATAAATGATGGAGATCAGTGGAATATGGCAATCATTACGTCATTTGAAGTCTCGTAGCAAACGACGCGCTGCCAAATAACAAAGCTTTCAGTTCATCAAATAAACTTTGCCTGTGGTGAAAACGTCGATACAATCTTGTTTAAAATTCGAAATTCTGAGGTATTACATCTAGAACAGTTAGTAAAAAATGTCATCATTTATTAGGAACGATATAATTATCTACATCATCCTGCTAGCATGTATAATGTCAGCTTTTTCCTTACCAGCGGGGATGGCCCGAAGAAAGAAGCTGTAGGGAGAAGCTATCTACAAACAAAAGACGATCATACAAGTTAATTTCAATTGCTACGGACGGAGGGTAAAGACGGCGCAGGTTTCCTACTACGAACTAGCTCTTCTACCTTTGACAATAACACCCATGAACCTAAAATCATGATTACAAATGATTCTAGATGCTGATTTGTGTTCTAGATAGAGTCGATGTAGATTCCGCCGGAAGAAGTGCCTGCAGATGTTATACAAAGATGTCATTCTTGAGCTATGAATACCTATAATTACATAATAATAATTACAATACAAGGATAATTATCTGCAAGACGAATTACAGTGGAAATAATGAGGAAAGAGATTTTCAGTTTATGAATACATAATAAAAAGAGTATTTAGTTGTAGAGAATTAATTTGCAAGTGAACTACTGGTAATTAGACGGTGGTAAAGCTGTAAAGCTTTAGTAGAATCGGTAGATGAGATGGCTGAAGTGACAGAAAAGGCTTCCTTCTTTAAATTCTCTCCACCCCATCCCAATGTCCGTAATGTCCGTCTCGTTGTGAGCATAATTGGAAATTAAGTTGATGATTCAAGTGTGCACTTTTCCATGCATTTCCATTCACTGGTCTTACCTAATTTTTCCGCGTCATGTCACTCACCATTAAATTTTAGTTATTTCAGAGCTACGCACACGCCCCACAATATATATATTTAAAGATGAGAATGCGGACATGTTGGACACGTTGGTAAAATGAAATAATAAAAGCGAGGCTAGGTGACAATGCAATGACTTACTTTTGATATCACCTGCGTTTCCTCCTTGCTTGCCCCCCCCGTTACCTGCGTGCAATACCGTCGGTATTCCTCCCGTCCTCTTCCTTCCCTTACCAAACTACAACATGTTTACAAAGAAGCAGCGCCTGCTGCGCGCTCCAAGCGCTCCCATACAAAGGACATAGTAAACGTTTGAAAACAGTGATACGTATTATTAAATATATCAAGCTTCCAGTTACGTAAACCGTGAGAATGGTAGTTTAGTTGGAATGTTTACGGAAGCCGCTAATTGTAATATGACAAGTGACAAGGAGTCACATTTTTACTTGCTCCTCTAACCCGCTTCGCTTCCCTTCATGATTGATGTAGATTTGTAGGAGCAGACAGAAACTTACCTGAGGAGGAGTCTTCCATTTATTATCAATCCCCAGAACTCCTTGTACAATAGAACCCCTAATTATTAGCCAAATTTGTAGCCTCTGGCCTTTCATACCTCCGATGCATTAAATTGAGACGAAGCTCCGTTAAAAACATGTTTTGATTTGTTTTAGGCGCTACTGTGGATACAGCATAGTAATTTTGCTGAAACAACGCGAGTTTCTTGAGTGATCGTACCTAAAGTACAATGACAATTAGAAGACAAGGGGATACAGCAATGAATGAAATTAATTTAGCGAATTGAGGAAGGCAAAGATTGATGGAGTGATTGAGTTTGTTCGCTGGTTGTAAATGCAGAACGTCAAAGTTAAATTAGGAGATTTTTTGCCACGTATCCTAGGCAGGGATTGTGCCATCAGACGGACGTGTGTGATATTAATTATTATATTAATGTTATGCGTCCCGTGGATCGGGAAGTATTATACCCAGGTTTTGAGCATATTTTCTCGAAAACGCCAAGAGTGAGCGAGGTCCACTAGCTGATGCTGCGTTCTCGTAGGGGACGGAATGATGCAATGCAATCAGAGAATCAATTCAAGATAGTCGCGAGGATTTGATTTTTATTGGCTAATTATGTCCGTTCGTACAGGTGAGTTTGATGTGACAGTGATTGTGGGAGACGTGAAGGAACGAAACGTTGGAAGAGAGGAGGAAATATGAAAACGTAAAGCAGGAGGATCTCCTTATGTCTTACAATAAGACAGAGAGGGACGGACAGGTAAATGGCCACTTATAAACACTTGCTTCACACACCGAGATTAATAAAGTGTATGAATACCTTTGATTGCGTATTGTATCACTTCGTATCTCCCGTCTCCTCTCTCGTCATATGACTCATACTTGATGCACCTGCATTCTATATTATCTGTTTGTCTCTCTCTCTCTTTTTTAATACTGTTTGTAAAACTCTATACCTTGGTTTTGTAACTGGAATAACTCAAGAAATGTGTAGTATCTCTGTCTGATTTTGTGTGCATTCTGGCGTTGAATTGATATAAAATGATGAGAGACGCTCTCATTTTTACTTTCAGCAGATTCAACGTATATTTTTCACAACACCCAACAGCTAGGCTGCAGTTATGTAGAAGAAAGAGGAGCTAAGGTAGTCAGAAGAAGGAGCCAGCCAGCCGTCAAATGTAATAAATTATAAGGCAACAATACGTGATACTAGTAGATTGCCTAATAGCTCCAACTTAGTAGATCTCCTCTGTATTCATTTATAGCATCAGCTCGAATCAAGGAACAAACAGAGCGGACTGCGTAAGATTTAGCGTAGAAATAAACAGGGCCATGATCAAGCTAGGGCGTAATAAACTACGGCTATGATGACATTATGAATAGCGATACATTATTTTCATACCTGTTTTTGTGTGACAGATATCCTTTATTAGAGGAAGCACATCGTTTGGATGCATTGCTCTTCCGATTATGTAATCAGAGCTCCTAAAGAAGTAAGTATGTAGTGTACGTATAATTTTAGTGATGAATTCGCGTCTAGTAAAAGTACAAAACCAATCAGTAAAACATTTTAAAATACAAAGGGGAGTTTTTTTCTAAAATTCAATTTCACTCTGCGGTTTCCTTAAATTCCGGTTTGAATTCAGCACTTACGCGCTTTCATCTAAAGCCAAAATTAAATACTTAAAGATTGTAAAAATTGCTCACATCATTTTTCCACAATGCAAAAGTGGATCACAAGACTAGAGATGGGCCATTGAAAGATTTTCAGATATATTAAGGATGAGAATCGTATCATGAGGTAAAAGAAGAAGCGACTGCTGCTGCTGAGAGATATTCCGTAGGATGCTGTATGTTCTTCCTCACACTGATTTGTAAACAAGGCGTCGTTAAACTCCCCCGTCTTGAAATTATCCATTTCCTTGTTAGCTCACTCTGGGAAACCTGTAGGAATAAGTGCAATCCTGTGATTTAATGCAATTTAATAGCACTATTACTCTCGGCGGGGAGCTTAAAACTCATGTTCAAGTTAATGAAGTGGGGATTCATGTAATTGGCTCGGAATTGTTGTAGTTGAAGTGGATTTTATTGAATCTATGGATTTTATGAGCTGGAAATATAGGGAAAGTAAAAGTTTTATTGTGATCATGAGCTGATACATAGGGACAAGTACCTTATAGTTAAATCCGTGTGTAGCTAGCTATAATATCCACCAAGGTAGAAATATGTATCGTGTCGTCGTAATTCGCGAATGGATGAAAAATTGGAGCATAATACAACACGTGGTGGTGTGGTGCATATATACTGTTGCTTGCAACAAGCAGTGATTTTGCTTCTTGGACTAAAATAAAAAATTGCAAAATATATTAGATATACATTCGGATGGCCGGATTCAGGAATTGAGGATAGATTGATGAAATAAAACGACTCATTCCAAAAGCGAAAACAATGGTTCGACTTCTGGATAGAAGGAGGGAAAATAATATCACATACAAGTCAACGCATGCTTAATAATAATAAGCTAATATAATAAGAAGCTGACTCAGAATGCCCCGAAACAGAAGAAGGTTGTAAAAGAGGGAAGTAGTAAAGACGTTTCTAAAGATGGAGATGTAAGTTAATCTGAGGGTGTAAGTTGAATAGCTCATTGAAATTAAAATGATGTGATGAATTCCTTTTGTGATCTTCCCAGGGCTTGAAATAAAGTAAGGACGGGGGAGAGGGAGAAAAGCTACGGGATGGAAGTAGGTAGAAGGAGCGCGTGAAGTAAAAATGTTTAAAATTCGTCATCCTCAAATGATTATGTCATGTACATTTAGGTGGACATTAAAGAATCATTAAACTCTTTTCTTGTGTGTTAAAGTCGTGAATCGGGAAGCGGACTAGGGAGGGAGGGGATGGAAGAAGAGGATGCGGCCTTATATTTTGTGAATGTATAATTTAAAAATAAACAGCCATCTTTCTCCCGCTAACTTATACATCCCCTTTTAAACGAGTTAAAAGGTAGATGCATGAATCTGAAAACAAATTATTGTTATCATTATACTATTATACTCTCATAACTACACTAAACTCCCATTTCGGGCCAAGATTTATTAAGATGGAAGGTAGAAGAGAATATTATTTATAGATGCAATCAACTCTGTATTAATGACTGATGAAGCATTAACCACTCCTCTCCTCGTGTTTCTTTTAATGCGGAAATAAATCCGAGGCATATTGGCGAATTCACAGAGGACTTGCAATAACACGTTTGCACAAATCCCTCATCCATCAATCCCGAAAGTATAACCCAGCATTAGCCGCATCTGGCCTATGCTGTGTATGCCGGTGTATTAAAATAATAACTTGCTCGTCCTAAGAACTCATCCTCATTTATGGTCATGATGGCTGTGGATTCCCACAAGAGTTTCACTCGTAACTATACGTGGATCCAGCTTTTACTTTTACCCATGCGGATGTTATTTGTTATGAAATTTTGGAAGAGTGCTTCAAGCAGGCGGCTTTACTGTCAAATTGATTACTGGGTATCAGGAAAAGCACTCGTAACTTAATTTCTTCTAGACGTGTTCATCTCTCGATATTAAATTTTGGGTGAACGAAAGCCTTTGAGCTTTTGGAAGGCTGTGCAGTGAGGGGAATGGATTTGCAAACATTTCCGAAGACAAACTCCTCATAAAAGGACAATTAAGTTTGAGGAGATTGAGGAAAGCTGCGGAAGTATTTCCATATATGAGCAATCAATGATTGGAGATAATTCTTCAAAGTTTTTGTGCAGGGAAAGTGAAATGCAGCTGTGTTCTTGCTCATAATAAGCGACTTGAATCTCCTCAGGGAAGATTTGCAAAGATTTTGAGAGAGAATGATGAAGAGGAAATGTGCAAGGGAGTGCAGTGCAGCTAGCTCTTGTAACCCTTAGAAGCACCTAGTCTTGCAAAACTGCAAACTGGAGGAGGGGATGAGTGGTTGGAGAGAATGAGGAAGAAGGGAAATATGAGGGCTTTCCATTCTGGTATAAATCTCCTCCCCACTTATGCCCTCTAATCTTGTAGAACAACGCCTAATCTGAAGATGAGGCTTGAGAAAATACTTGTTACGCGTGTGACGTGGTGTGGGGCACTTGGGAGAATCCTATTTTGATAGAAAAGATGAGAGATGTTTAGTTTCTAGGATGTGTTCGACAAAAGAAATGGGAGTAAAAACAGTGGATGATCGCATGTATCATTAACTTTCATCTCAATTAAACTAACGTAAATATAGCTTCTCGGTGGGCTTTTGTGTGAGCAACACCAAGAAAAAGTGAATACCTGTTCACACCCTAGCTCAAAAAGGACTTGGAAATCTAAGGGAATTCTGATATGTATGTAGGAAAATATTCCACCTCATCCCCATCTCCGGCTCTCTCTTAAAATCCATGCCCGGATTATGTATTCAAGAGCTGTGACTCTGATTGAGATTTACAGTGAAATTGATTTAATTGGGTCATCATCATCGGTTGCGGTGGGGCATTTGGGACCATGTGTCATGATTTACAGGACGGACGAAGAATGTTTTCCGTGTCGGACAGATTGTTTATGCGGGGAGATAAAATCCTTGGCGAGGGGCAAAGCACGAAGAAGGGGTAAGTGAATATGAAGGATTGTGGATTGAAGCAAATAGAAATTAATTACTCTCCCATAAGGTAATTGTTAGACTTTGGTTGGAAAGGAAAAGACAATAGGAGAGGGAATGAGCTCTTAGTTTTCACGGGATGGACATGAGTTCTTGTGGACAAACCATCTTGTCTCTGAAAACATTATTGAGTCCCATTGAAATAGTCTTATGAAAATAACCACAATTGTTGTCCGCCTTAACAGAAAGCCTGCCTGTTTATAAAAGCTTGATGGAATGTTTGGAAGAATAGCTCTAGAAAATGGGGAATAATGAATGCAACGGGGTTGAATTTGCTCAATCTCTGCTCACTCACTCACTCATCCCATACGCCCGCTTCGTCTTCTTCAAAAACTAACTGCGTCTCTATTAGGATATGTTGAAGCAATATTATATAGCTCTTGTAGTAATGAACAATCCATATTCCTCCGTCTCCCTGCTCTGGCTTACGTTGCGATAATCAATTAATGAGAAGAGGGTAATGGGTGAAGAAGTAAAAGTGATTTGGAACATAGTGACAGTGTTATTTTATATATTTCTCTTTCTTACTACAAGCTTCCTTCTTGCAACATCCCCTTGTTCAACTACCTCTGTATTTGGCTGTAGATTATCTAAACTGATTCCAAGTATGACTTGTAGCAGATGAGGGCTTCCAATTTCCTCCTCGTCCTCAGTCCCCCTCACTTCCATAATCCATAATGCTAATTTTAGGGAGCTCACACAAGGCTCTATTGGTGTTATTACATGATTGGAAAACCGTAGAGTCCAAAATACGGACTTTGTCCCTGTCAAAATCCTCAATCATCTTCTCATTCCAATCAAATCAATGATAAGGGAAACGTGTAGTTTCATTGTAGCCATGCCATCGAGTACAAATCAGTCACGAATATAATGTGGTAGAGATAAAGGATAAAGAATCTGGGCTGGTAGTTTTGTCCGCAACTAGCTGGTCAGAAATTGTACTTGTGTGTGACGTAATTGACATGCTAATTATGTCGGAGGAGGGACAGTTAGTTAAAGTATTGAAGCGGGATTTACGGTTACTTTGCTCCTTATCTGTGACTTGATTGCTCATGCTCAAGAACTTTAGTGTGGAGAGTATATCAGGATTTTTCTAGTATGCTAGTTATGCTAGTAAATCAATTTGCGGAGTCTGTTTTGATCAACTGTTTCAGTAAAGAGGAAGGAGGGAAGGACACACGCAATTTAATTGGGGTAATACGAGTTTTCAAGGTGTTCAAAATTACCAAAAGGCTTAATGTGAAATGATTGAAAAACATAAATGACAAGGCGCTTTTGCTTAAAATTATTCACGTGACTGCCCTAGGCCTAGGCCACGGAATGTCCAAGTTTGCGATAATGGCGAGAACTACTAATGTTATATTATTATGCAATCGTCGAACAATGATTCTGGTAGGAATTAAAATCGGAGAGCAAGCAAGAGTCAATTTAACTAACAAATAAACTGATTTATTAATGTTGGTTGGCTCTGGTATATTGAAGTATATGGTTGGGTAAACTTATGATGACATGTAGAGTAATATATGCTCTACAGTAATGCGTAGTTAGTTAGCAAGTAATTAACGTTAGTTTTTGGGTAGATGTAATGTCTAAACTTGTAATATTTTAGCCTTTTATAACAAAAGGATAATAGCTATGTAACTATATTAAAATTGTACTTGCATGCATACAGGTTTGATTATAAGTATAGCACATGTATGCATCAAGAGCAAAAACATTCGATTCAATGGCAATAAGAACAACAATCAGGGATTGATTGTGGACGGAAAGCATGTTTAGATTCTCCTGGATTTCTTTTTGTAGAGGCTCCGCTTTTGATCACATGTACATGTCGAGTAGGCGGGGAAAAGGATTCTCAAGTGAATTAATTTTCTATGTCTCTCTTTCTCGGCTAGCTAAAAGACTTGCCTCTAAACTTGCTCAATCCTCATCCCAGCCAAGGAATCTTCTTGGCATTTGTTTAAATTAGGCATGGACTTTTATGAAAACCTAACGCACAGTGGGAGAATCAACCCGCAGTAGTAATATTTAATTATCTTCTTTTGAGATCCTTCTCGCACTAATCAATCTCCTCATTAACCCTCTCTCACTCTTTCGCTTACCCTCGCTATATCCGTCGTCCTAACTGAATTTAGTTTTATGATGATTTGTTTTTTTTTTGAAAATCTTCCCTTCCTCCCTGGTCTTCAAAGAAACCAAATTGTCACACAGAACGATGGAAATAACAACGGCGCAGAGTCAGTCACACTCCTAGGCTCCCAATCCTCATTATTTCTTCTTACGACCTGCAGCCTCTGCGGGTCTCGCTGTAGATAAAACATGGTAGTACATTTAGTGATTGCAATTTAAAAATTACAGAAAAAAGCTAAGCTGCATGCGGCTAAAATGTAAGAACTATGGTATAACTTACTCGGACAATCTCCAGGGTGAAAGCTTAGGTCGTCAACAGCAAATCCTCCATTATTAGCCTTTCCCTCTAGTATAATTCGTTTAGGTGAGCCTCCGTTAAATGCCACTTGACCCGCCCGCCACTCTGGTCGGACTGTATCCAAGTCAATGGCTGTAAGGCTCCAGATCTGTGTTAGAATTGGGTTTTAATTAGAAGCCAGCAGCGGTTGGCCGGAGTGTGTGACGAAGGATTGAAGGCAAGACGCACGTGTGTGTTATTATTATGCAATGAATATATATTTGATTACTATATGAAAACATTAGGCTATATGGGGCAAACTAAGGGTGGTGGAAGGCGTAAAGAGAAAGTTTAAAGCTTATACATGAAAATCATTTATCTTTTCTGTCAGCAGTTACCTGATTCCCATCCGCGCTACCACTGTCATCTGAGCTTGAATCTGCATCTGATGATGAGCGGGCTTCTTGAACTAAAACTCGTAACGACGTTGAATCTCCAGCCCCGAAGGCAGAGTACCTGAGGTGAGAGAAGATACAAAAGGAATTAGTTTTTTCTCTATCCTCAAAAGCTACAAGTACAAGCAGCCTCTAAGCTGGATTATTTTTGGAATGCAGCTTATGTCCCGTCATGAGGTGGTCCCAGGCCGGATGTATTACCGGAAGTTGGGCATGTGTCTGTTTATTCCAGAAACGCTTTTTATCCTGATATTAATAATACAATAGGACAAGATCCTTTAGGCTCTGGGTTTTAAAAGTACGCTCATTTTAGATGCAGAAGTTTAGATGGCATTGTTTAAGGTTGGATTATAAAATTTTGATTCAAATCTGTGAGCTTCTGTTTGTAAACTTTAGTGGACCAAACTTAAATGGAAAAAGATGGATGTAAACAATGTATGTGAGGGGAGGGAGAAAAAAGAGGCAAGTTTTTAAATGCTTCCGGGTTTTGCAACAGGCTTTATACGTAATACGCCATGCGGGTAAGAAAGGAAAAAGTTTGGCGCTGGGGTAGTTTTGGAAGGGGGAAGAAAGACTTGAAGTTAATCCCGGAGATGTAATAGGGGTGGTGGTAGGAGAAAGTTGTGATGGAAACTTACCAGAAGCTGAAACACATTCTCTCGGCTGTTGTTGTGAGCATCGGAGATATGAGTTTGACGGGAGTTCCTTGTGTGCTCTGGCTGAATATGTCAAAGTAACCGTAGCCAACTGAAAAAGAAAAAAACATTTTGCAAAAGACCTTCCAAGCCAGAGACCTTAGAAGAACCAAGAGCCTGGGGTTTTGCCCGGATAAGATTCAAGGTTAAAACGAGGCAGGGAAGTCTTGAGGTTGAATAGAGTATGCAGTTTGAAAGTGGGGTTACCTGGAGCGCCAAAAGTTTTATCAGGTAGATTTGCAGGTCTTCTTGTAATAGTGGCCAATTGCCATCGGTAAACAGAGTCCGAGGAAACATTTTTCCAGTTACACAAGTCTTTCTCAAAGGAGCATTCCCCGTCGCTTACGAAAGAACTGGATGGCATTGCTATAAAAACAACAAGTACGGATTCCTTCAATTCAAGTGTCGGAAATATGCTGGGCGGATTCACACATAATTAATTAAAATCTTCATTCACTCACTTGTGCAATCTCCTTCGAAGAAAGCAATGTCGTCAATTGCCAAGAAACCATTTGCCCTGCTCGAGCCATGAACTCCTTCAAAGAGAACCTGAAAAGTGTATCCCATTTATAATTTTCATCTAAGAAATATGACAACTGAAGAGGATTCTTTCCGAATATTTGAGTGCACATTATGAGAAGAACAAGTTTCTCGCGAGGACACACATTAATAAGGAGGATGACAAAAAGCCTATAGAATGCTAGCTGGAAACGTGGGACTGACTAATATATTATTTAAGCATATACGTCTGTACAAATGAATGGGGTTTTACAGCTAGTAGAGCTAAGACTCCTGAGTGAAACATGAATTCCAGAATTTTCATTTAAAATCATTCTTGGAAAGGGAAGAAGAGCTGGATTTTGATTTAAAGAGAAGAAACATGGAGGGAAAGTGGAGAATAATTAGGTTTGCGAACAGAATGGAAATGAGAAGGGACGGGGAAGGAAGGAGAGAGAGAAATAGAGATACTTACTTGAAAAGATTCTCCTTCCATAATTAATGCTTGGGCATATTTCCAAACCGGGGACTGTTGGTTGTAGAGACGCCATATCGCATTCATTTTTTGTTGCATCGGAGTCACATCATTATTGGAAGAGGATCTTGTATAAATTTTCAATCCTCCCAAACTTGGACCACTTGTGTCAATGAAAGGCTCGTGCATGTAATACCTTTGAGAAAAATTTAAATCCCAACAAAAATCAATAAGTTTTCCAAGAAAAACGCGCTTCCCTTCTTGTTCAGAAATCACGATTATCATGCTTTGCTCATGAATAGGGGAAAAGGAGAGGTCTTCTTTGAGCCATATTGGTTCTAAGGATTACAGGGCTAAAGATAATGGATTCCGGAAGTGTGGCTCCCTCTATAGTCCTCTTCAGTTCTTTGCCAACCTATATTCATAATGCAAGGGAAATACGAGAATGTCCGTCCCCCCAAAATATTTAAAGAACTTGTTTGCAAGAAAACTGCCGGGAATATCCAGAACTCATGGGAAATGTTCTGCTGTTAAATTAGTATAGTCGACGGTTGCTTATTTGAAAATTCAGACACACTCTTGCTAAATGACTAATTATAACAAGTTATAAAAGATTTAATTAGCGGTTTCAACATGATACTTGTTTGCACTGCACACCCTTGAAAAATCTGGGACTTTTACTCAAGACTCACTCTCATCAAAAGGCGGTTGGATAACAGACACAGAAAACACATGTTACGCTCGCGTAATTGTTACTTTGTTTTGGGACCATGTAATTTAAGCTTATGCAAGACTAAAAGAAGGGGCTGAGGTGTAAGTTATCCATATAATTGTACCCACTAATGATAATACGGGCCTAGGGATAAAGATGGTGGCGACAACGACAATGACTATTAGTGTCCTTCAGCGGAGCGGGGAGCTAACGGGGTGATGGGAGGATAAACAGTGACGCTGCTTATTTTAATTACCATTATGTGTTAGATAAAATGATGGGTCTAAGAGTGGTGTAATTATGTATTTAATTAAAAACGCGGATTGGCTCCACCCTTGCGTACAGTAAGATTAGGGATTGTATAATAGAATCTCCCTTAATTTGCTTACCAGAATGAAAGACATCTGGGCTTTACAGATCCATTCAACATTGGTGAAATTAGCCAAGCTCTATCACCCGCTCGTTGAACACCAGCTCCGCTCAGCGTCATGAAGTTACCTGCGTTTATTTAAATAGAATCACTTGTGATTAATTAGGTAGGCATAAATAAACACAACGTTTTAGTGGAAGAAACCCTCGATTTTGAGGCACCAGAGGGGAAAGAGCTTTAAAGGTTTGATGATGCAAAGATGAACTGTTGCATTGATTGGCTCATTATTGAGTAAAAGCAGCTGACGGGGCGAGAAGCTCATTAACGACAGCAAGTATTGTATCAAGAGAAGGGTAACTCAGGGTTGTAATTATGATTTGGATTAAAATAGTCTTGTACGCTTCGGAGGAATGGAATGGGGAATGGCATTGATGGAATGGACTGAAGATAGGACGGAAAGAATGGGTAAATCTCATTGTTTTTTAAAGAATGATTTACGTAGAAGCGGAGTAGAGGAATTATCTAATGCTTGGAAGGGTTACATGGATGGATGGGTTTAGAGTAGAAGGAATAAGGAGTCTCTGTATTCGATTTGAGAGAGCGCTGGGAATCATTCATGGGTAAGGAGGAGGGTAGAGGATTTTAGAATGTTGGCATGTGGGACGGATTTGAGTGAAAAGGGATGGCAGCAACAGTACATAGCTTGTAGAAAGTAGCGGAGAAAGTGGGACATGTTGCAGCAAGGGAAAAGGAGGATTTCATAAAGAGGTAGATATGAATGTGAGAGCGGAGGAGGAGTAGGAGAAAGGAGGATTCAATGATGCAATAAATTAGGTATGGTTGAAGCTTAAAATAAATATATAATGTTTTCCAACCTGCGGGAGATCCGAGTGTGTGATCCGAAATAGGCGTTTTCGCATTTTGTCCCAGTCGACGTTCCCAATCCATTTCGTCTGTTCGGGCTGAGGAACCCACGTTCATCCAGCCACATTCATCAATTTCAAAAGTGCAATCCCCGGAATTAAGTGCTGCTGTTTGCGGGGCACCTAGTTGAAGGAGGAGATAAGGATTCAATTGAATACATTTCCCCAACATGACATCCCATTCTGTCCCGCCCGCTCTCCTACTATTCCAAATCAGCTTTCCTCTGAGCAAAAATTTGGCAAGGAGGGACATGAGTGGTATAGAGATGCAAAACTGGAGTGAATCCATGCTTTCACCAAGTCAGCAATGCGGAGAAAGCTACGGTATCCCTAAAGCATGCATAATGTAAAGCCGAATCTCTGCACGCTTCCTTGCGAAAAAACTGAGATGGCTTTTCGGAGACGCTTGCAGACGGATGTACGCATTGGATTCTATAGAATAATGCAGAGTAAAATGGTAAAAATGGGAACCTACTGGGACAAGCCCCTGGGGCGAAGGAAATGTCGTCAATTGCGATGTCTCCTAAATCGTTTCTACCCACTTCTCCCTCGAACACAATCTGGAATTGAATGACAAGATGACATGTCAAAAGGTTATACTGATATACTTTCTCCACCGGGGAATCACCCATGTCTCGGATGAATCTCTTGAGGAGGTGGAGATATCCATAGGTTTCTGGATTTCCTCCAACCCTCTGGGAGACTTTCGCTAATTCGAGTAACAAAGTACAAGCTTACCTTAAAGGACGTTGAGGATGATATCGGAACTTGGCCCTGGTACCAGGCATTTCCAGCTTCTCCAGCCAACGACCAGACTACTCGATCTTCGTTTGCATCCTTGTCGTGTATTAGTACTCGCAACTGTCCTATCCCGTTCCCATACATGTGTGTCCAGAATCTCATGCATAATGGACTGTCAGCTCCTAATAATTAAAGTGTCAATTGAAAAACCATCAGTTAAATTTGCATTATTAATGAAACCCAGGGGGAACTCTCAGTCAGGTTTCACTCTCCCCTGGCCCCGGCACTCCAGCCTCTTTACTTTTTTGTACAAGGGGGAAACAAGGAAACCCAAGAATACTTTGAGCTACAACAATCTCTCCTATTGCTTAAAAATTTACAATCTTCAAACTGAATGCGCAAGCAAAGAACCAACAAAGAGGGTAGTGTATTCCTTCGGGTGGGAAAAATCTCAGAAGATATTTCTCTTTCGTCTTGGTTTTTAGGCCAAGGCAGAATGCGCTTCCCATGAAGGGGAGACGAACAAAGAGAAAGTGGAGAAAGTTGATGGCCAGATCTCAAGCCAGGACAGGCAAGTAGGCATAAACCAAGAGTGAAAGTGTATTACGTAGCGTAGTAGCAGTCAATTTAGAGTATGTTGGAGAGGATAAGGAAAATAACGAAGGTAATACATTTCTCTACTTTCTCCAAGCCTGTGTAGTTGGATAGATAAATTAGAGGTGAATGCAAAAGAAGATTGGAAAAAAATCCCGTCTTTGAAGCCACTGTAACTGAGGGATACGTGTAAGATATAGGCTCACTTTTACCGAGCATAAACCTTTTAGATTTAATAATATATTCATATTAGGTTTCCTATTTTATTTACGGTAACCTTCGGAGGAAAGAGTGCTTGCTTTCTTTCTTGAAGATAGTGAAATCCATGTAATGTAGTACAGCAGGTCTCATCTTGGAGACACAAGCAGACGAGGGGTGCAATACAGGTCAGGAGATGTGCTGTAATGGGTTGGTGGAGGACCATTTTAAACGAGACACTATATTATGCTCCTCCTTTTCATAAATCATGGCCTGAGTCACGTCATACAGAAATGGATAGAACAAGAGCCACGGCTAGCATATTTTATCAAAAATTCAATAAGAAAAGAAGGTATTTCTGGCCCAACTTGTTCAAAGATACCAGGATCCATCCGAATTGTAGTCACTCACTTTGCCATCCACTTTCTCTTCTTTAACCCTCGAAAGAGAAATTTCTTTGTTCACGATCCGGCCGGGCAAGGGGGCACATATTACAGTAGCATGCAGATAACAGTCAAAACTTAAAAGATTCCAAGAAGAAAATGCATGCTGTGGTTAGATTTAGCCATACATCCGTGCAATTGCTTTCCCCAGACTACAAGTCTGGTTCACTGAAGTTAATACGAATTTAATGGAAAAAGAGAATAGAATACTTGTAACTTATACATGGAATTTTAACTACGGATTTGAGCTAGAAATTGTAAAGCATATTGAAAGTATTTTCTCCAAAAACTGCTCTGCCAACTAGAATCTCTACTGTTAAATGAATTCAACTGACAAGTTGAAGAAAGTGTAAAGAAAGTCTCAGGCTGCTCAATTGTAAGTAACTTCAAGGTACAAAAAAGGCTGTCAGCATGATGTACTCTCGGTTTAGCTACATGTCGAACATACTGAGATGCATCCTCTTCGCTTTGATACATGAAGCTTTAGTTCATAAGCTAAGTGAATCTTGAGATGCTGCACTCCAGCGTTACAGAGGGTGTAGAAAATGTTGAGAATTCATACAATGTGTAAGAAAAGGCGGGAAGAAATGATAAATTTTCTTTTTGTCTTAAGGCGGAGGATTCCGGAAGGCAGGTGAAAAATGAGATGAGATGGTGGTGGATGAAACGGGATAGATAGAGGTTATTGATTATTTATTTGGAGAATAATGGTAGGAGTAAGCGGCTAAGCGAGGGAGGGGTTGAGAGCCAGGAGTGGGTGGGAACCAGACGAATACGTAGAAGAATATTAGGAAATCGATGGTTCAGTGACCTGTCCATCAATTATTCACTACCACCCTGTGGGCAGAAGAGACGGGTATTGACAAATCAGTATTTTGGGAGACTCCTCCCCTTCACAAGAGTTTTGTATTAGTAGGCCAAGAGACTCAACAAATTGTAAAAGGGATAAGGGGAAGAGGAATAGTTAGTTGTGAAAACAAGGGAGGAGAGCAAACTGCCGGGACAACGCTGCTCAGGTGGTCATCTGGAGGCGGGAGCATAAAGGAGAAAGCTGTGGGGGATGAAAAGAAAGCATATGGGTTCTTATGAAAGAAAAGAGGGAAATTAGTCTGACTCATCATAAACTTTGTATAGGAGAGGGAAGAAACATAAAAGGATGGAGGTATGAAGGGAAGAATCGAAGAATGTCCTCCAACCTAACTTTGTCTGGGCTGGAGCGGCGGGAGAAAGGCCACTAAACTTTCACTCTTCCTTTCTCCCGTTCTGTCCTTCCGCCGTTGGCAGCGTCCCTCCTCATCACATACTTGTCCTCCGGCTTCCGTGTTGTAAGGAAGAAATAAATCGATTTGCATACATGCAGCCATTATTTATATACCTTCTAGCTAGAAAATGATAAATAAGAGAGGAATGCAGTCTCATGTCAAAACGTGAGTGCTATTCCGAAGCTTGGGATTCTTTAACAGCTCCAAGAGTTTATGACACGGCTTCCAGGAATACTTTTCCCCCAGTTCCACACTATGAATTGTGGTGTTTGAATGAACAAGGGATTTTACCCTTTTATGAATATTATTATTCAGGGAAACATGGGACTTGTACCTGCCATGTGGGAGAAAGTATATAGTGTCTCTTGTCACACACAGTTGGGATGAGACAGGCGTGAAAAGCTTGGGAATGGTTGAATTGGCTGAGTGTGAAAACAGGGGTGAGGAATGAATCACAGCTTAGATGGATAAAACAAGATTGCTAATCTTGATATCGATATGTTATCTATTGTTAGGTTTTGACAAGCTTTCCAAGGTTGACACTACTATTACGACGGGGAAAGTGTCCCAAGTTGTTTCTGATCAGGTGCTTGAAAATTAGGATTCCGAGGATTCCAAGAGGGATTCATATGTATGGGTGGCCTAGCAGTATGCAAAGGAGTGGAATTAGGGTGGGTTAAAATTTGCTTTCACCCGGGAAAAGTGTTGATAGCGTTAAGGATTTGGATTGGAGGAGAGGTTGAAGGGATACAGACAGATGGAAGAGATGAGAAAATAGGTTACCCGTCCTCGAGAATTCCCTTGATGACAGTCTTGCTTTGTCTGCTGTTTTTCGAGGAAAGGCTGAATTTATGTAGGCGTAACCTCCGCTACTTCCACCATGTGTGTAGCTTGCTCGATCCATAATAGGACCTGTCGAGGGATTCTGACTTCCACGACCCTGTTTCCGGAAAGAAAATGTGCAAATATATATTATATATATATACAAATACATTGTATATCTGGGGAAACCACTTGACGAGATTGATGGGGATATGTTAGGGGTGGTGGTGTGGGAAAAATTCAAAAAATAGAGAGACAAAGACGGGGAATAATAGGGAAAGCGTCCTTCCATCCAGACTGAGGAGTGAAAGCGTATAATAGGAATCCATCTGGCAAATGGCTAGGGTAATACGTTTTGTTCAATAAAATCCTTCATTCACTTATTATCCTTACCAAAGTCCAATCAAAGTCATCTGTTTGTTCGTTGGTCCAATCGCAAATCCCACCGTCAAAGTTACAATGCCCGGGACATCCCTCAGAGGATTTTAAATTAACATTATCGATTGCTATGTAGCCGCGATACCTTCGTGTTAATAGGCTAGCATCATGTGGTATTCCTTCCAGGTAAATCTGCAATCACAAATACATTTTAATTATGTACTGTAGTTGTACCTCAAGCAACTAGATAACTTGCTCTACTCTCCTTCAACCCGCAACCTCAATCATGTAACTTGTCCTACTTCCGGTTCACTTCCCGGCGACCAGTGTATTTGTATACACTCTTGTTACTGCAAAATTGTGAGATATATGCAGGTTCTTTTGTATGAAAACAATGCGGTCTCACTGCCAAAAATGTGACCGCTACAGCAAGCTATCCAGTTTTCTAGAAACATTAACAATCAAAAGAAGTTATGCAAAAGACGAAGGAGATGGGACTGATTAACTGGTGACTATAGTAAATTCTCCCAAAACTATCATTTGTTCTCCTGTTTTTGTAATCTTTCATCTAATATGTGCTTCAATGTATATATCTAATATATATATATAAATTCAATTATTTTAATTCAGGTAACCCAATTATTGATAACATGAATCAGTATGTAGGCTGGGACACGGGATTGTTTTATTGTGGAAAACTTTGCCAATATTTCTGGAACTTGGATTTCTTTGCATACGTATTGTAATTCACGTGATATTTTTTAGCTTCCTAGGGCTTTGACTTTTGGGCTAGTGCTTATATTGTTATTCTTATAGGACGTATTCTTTTAACCTGAATATGTGAGCATATAAATGCGAAAAATACTAATCCTATGCCTGTTTTGCAAATTACTGGGAATATATACATGAAATTTTCTTGAATATAATTCACACATGGAAATGCATTAACATATGCTGCCAAGGGCGGGAAGTGAGGTGAGGAGGATTTGCAGAAAAACTCCAATCGGATCCTAACGCCTTTAAGATTGTAAGAGTGTTAGCTATATTCCGGCGGTAACTGCAGAAAATTGATTGATACAGGGTAATTAGGATTAACAAAGGAATAATATTGGGTAGTAAATGGTACGAGAACGGATTTACGTGGATGCACGTTTTATAAACCTAGAGAGAGACGGGGGACTCCGAAAAGGAGGAAAGACTTTTGACGCAAGTTTCCAGCCTACCTATTTTTGATTTTCCTACTCGGTCCTTTCAATCTCACGTTTTCTGCTTATACTTTGTTCCATCACGGGGCTTGAGAGCTTGACTGCAGAAAGTGTCACGCACTTTTGCAATTGAGGAAAATGGAGCGAAGTTGAGAGCTTCCGGTATTTCAGTTTCAGCTAGGAAGGTTCCACTACGATACACATTATGCTCAGCCCAGTTGCAGCAGGAAATATGAAGTCGATTCGCTATGAATCAGCCTTTGAGTTC
This sequence comes from Sminthurides aquaticus, assembly GCA_906901655.1. Lineage (NCBI taxonomy): Eukaryota > Metazoa > Arthropoda > Collembola > Symphypleona > Sminthurididae > Sminthurides > Sminthurides aquaticus. The sequence continues at coordinate 6,812,760 of CAJQTT010000001.1, forward strand.
ATTCAAGGACTTTTTCATGGGAGAAACTTAGTGGAAGAGCGGAGAGGGCTAAAGGCAGTAGGTTTACGGTAATAGTTTGGGAGTCGGAAGTAGAGAGAAAGATTGATGCGGAATTCAGTGGAGGCTGAATAGGAATGTGAAGGCTATGAAATAGGTAAACTTACTTGATGAGGATGTCGGCAAGTGTAGACAACTTCGGCAGTTCGCCATTGTCCGTTTGTTGAATCTCTTGTTTCCCAGAGAACAACATCAGCACCGTGATCTGACTCGCGATTTAGTGATAGACCTTCAAATGTGAAGGTAGCATGTGGGATGGGATGAAGAAGTACACGAACTTTCTCCGGACTCAAGCCATGGACGGCGTAGCTGAAAAATATGATTCCTTTTTTTACTTTCACCGAATAGTTCTGTGCTTCCTCCGTCGTCGCGAGATTCGTAAGGTTTATTTAACCATCAGGGTTTAGCGTACCTTTGCGAAATTATTTCTTGACGCAAACGATAATTATATACTATTCAAAAGAGAAATTAGAAGAGAGAGAATATAATCAAATTACTTGAAGGTGAGACAGGCGCCTAAGGCTGATGTGGGCTGGTGTACAGGCCCCTCTAAAACTGCACTTTGCGATGACCTCCCAGATATGTTTGGAATTTGTGATGTTTCAAACACAATGTAGCCTCCTGAAATGTTTGGTCACGGTTTAGATGAATGTGGTGGTAGAATAAAATTGGAATTCCGGCATGTTTTATTATAGATGAAGGAATTTTAACACTCTCTACAAAGTTGATACGCACCTTCCACTTCTTCATTGCTGTCTGTAGGAGGTCCGCCGATCCAATTGTAATTATTTCCCGTCGTAAGTTCCCATTGGAGGGAACTGAGGTTACTTTTCGACCAGCCGCATAATTCAACCCGTTCGGCGGATCCAAAGGTACAGGAATCTCCTCCTAAAAGCCGTCCATAAGACCGAATCCATCCGACTACAACACCTGACAGGAAGCCACATTCCGCACTCCTCTTTGCCTAAATTTTTCTTTTTAAAGGGTCATCTGACCCCTGAATTGAATACTATAGATAACTGTGTACTGAACTGATTCGAGTATTTATAATTCCCTCATTCCTACAGTTTTCGTGGTAACACAATCAAAGTAAATGTACTACAAAGCTTCCACACAAACAACACAAATGCGTAAGCGTATAAAGCTTGATCCAGATCAATGAGAAGGGATACTAAACCGACTACTCAGCAAGAGAGAATCATGCAACGTGGTTTAACGGTTTAATATGAGAACATATTTAGTGTACATGTCCAGACTAGATTTTCACAGCACCAACATTAATGTCCAGCCCTATAAGCCTTTCAAGCCTCAGCGATTCCATGACCACACACAAGAGAAAGTTGTACATGCTCCAGCAAGCCAACAGCTCTTTCTCCACTGAAGCAGACAACAGAAAAGCGCAGCTAGTATTGGCAGGAATTTCGGCGAATTTTAGTACCGATATAAGCTTGAAATTAGGTCCACGCATGCAGTCAATGTGTCAATTTCCAAATGGGTTAGGTCACTCAAAATTGCAGTCTTTAAATAATACAATTTCATTAATATCAAAGCAGTCCGTCATTCGTTACACCTACCTGCCCTAATGTTCTACTCTGAACGGAGCCTGTTTTATTTACTGAGGATACACACTACATCATGGTAGCGAATCGCGAAAATCAGCCCTATGCCTATTGTATATTTCTCTCACCCACTGTTTTACCCGCTTGCAAAGACACGCGGTTTAATTTTTGTTTTACAACCTTTCTTCTCTAAACTTTTTTCAAGAGCTAGCCATGGAGTAAAACAAATGTGCGAAATAGGATCATTAACGTCTCAGATTTAGATCAAGGTAGGTGTATATGCTAAAGCTACAGAATATTTCACACTCTCCTCAAGTTTATAGCTCTTGTTGCCCTGCGTTAAAGAACAAGTGCATTGTGTTAACTACAAAAACGTCCGCTATATTATTGCTCCTTTATTCGCAAACTTCTAAAATGCTGGACTCGGTGGAAGCCCTGCTTACTTTGAAATGATTGAAATTGGATTAATGGTACGAACGAGACACGACACTACTGCAGATTCTAGAGTCATTTTGTAGATTTTAGACGAGCGTCAGTCTTTAACGGTAAAAGCTGTGGTTTCTATGAAGGGAATGAAGCGAGTCAAGAGGTAAGCACTGGAAATTGAAATGCGGTGAATAATACGGGAAAAGCGCTGCTGATAAGTTCTTTTCAGGATTTGGTGCAGGGGTAAGTGGACTCTCGTGCAATATTTTAAATTCCAAAATTTTTTTCAACGGGACTGCGCTCCTCTTACGTGCAAATTCAAGAGGAGGATTGGTTGGTTGGTTGCATCTCTCTAAATAATTGTGATGGAGCGGGAGGAAGATTTAAACTAGAAAATCTGAGGGTTGTGTCGTTGTGTGCAAAAAGATAGGCTAGGAGAAGATGGATCCACTCGCAATTTACATCCAGTTCATTACTCCTAGTAGTAGGAAGCTGATGGAACGCTGGCAAGCTTTTTGTCTCCCTATTTATTTCTACCTGCTGAGCTTATTTCAGCAGAATCATCATGGCATGGACATGAACGTTCCGCATTCAGGTATGGGGACAAAAAGTGATGATGATATGCGAAAACTTAATGTTTGAAATAGAGAGGACACGACGCTAGTTGGGCTGATGTTTTGTTGGCTGGTGGTGATCATACACCGGTAATTTAAAACAAGCGTTCTAGAAACCCTGTGGGGCGTTATTCTGTTATAGGACTGGCAGCTCTGCTTACATAGGATTTTACTTGCTCCAGGTTAATAAATTCTACGTAGATGCTCGTCAAATTGATGCTTGAAATAGTGTGAGAATACACGCGACAATCCGTGTCAAACGGGGAAATTACTTGAATGGTTGCTATTTGGACACATGCAGTTCGGGAGGATGGGACAGGCGATACAATTAGCGAAATTAGTTTTAAAGGATTTCATGTCAAGTGTGCTCAAAAATGCAAGAAAAACAAGGGGTTAATAAAACATTTCCCTGACATTAAAAGTGTATTGACTGGACAGATGTATGAAGAAGATGTTGCGAGTTGCGGAAGAACTAATGATTAATAAAATACGAGTAAATTACTAGAAAATAATTCTCTAGCTTTACGTACTTTTACATTACTTTTACCGGATGGCAGGAAAACATGGTTTAATCATAGAACTTAAAAAAAGAAGGGGGATGGAATATGTATACAAATACAAATACTGAGGACGCAAAGTAAGCGGAACAAATTTACGTAATGCGTAACTGTGTGATGTGTGCTATTGAGGGTTTTGAATAAAAAACGTCTAACTTCGGATAAAATACTTAAGCAAGAGAGGAGGCGATGTTGGACCTCCTGTTAGTATATCTGACTGATACACACTACGTACCTTAAGATTTTTATAATATTTTAGTATTTTTAGTGATTTCAGGCTGGAATAATATTGTGTGTGAGGGTTTAGCACGGTTGCTGAGCATGGAATTATAGAGCTGGTAATGGATTGCAAAAACCCCGAATTCCATGAGCGTATTTATAGTACCGGAACTTAAAATTATACCCTTAGATATGATAAACATAACTGTGGAAAGTGTAGAAAGCATTGAGGGGCTTGAGATTGCGTATTATATATAGCGACTCAATACATTTTAAACTTTGAAAGGCTTCCAACAAAAAACTTATGGTCCCACAACTTGCAATCTTGGTTGTAATTACTATGGAATTGATATAATATAACGAGAGTTTTTTTAAATGACATCCGGAATAAAGTTGAAAAATTCAAATTTATAATACAACAGGATATTAAAAGAGTTTAAAACCCATGGATCGGTAAAATAAGTTTCAAAGGAGTGAATACTGGTGGATGAATGCTGGCGCCATCTACATAGACGGATTTCGAGGGAGGAGAGAATCCGTATGGCGCCTTGCTCTTGTTCTCGGATAGTGTTTTACTTTCAATACTTTTAAAGGGTAGGATATAAAATGTTTAGCTCTATATTTTGCAACATATCCGAGAAATTTTATTGCAATTTGTGTAATGAGGAAAAACGGTTGGAGTGACTATTGTAATTTTGTACTGGAATGTAGAATGCTTGATATTTTGTGAAAAGAATCCAAATCTTACCTGGAAAGACTTGACGCTCCGTTCGCACCTGTTCAAAATAACTCCTAATTACCACCTTGAGTGCGTATATTTTTACGTACTAAGTACTAAGCACTCCAGTTCTTGAAATTGATTGCTTTGTTGAGATTTTGGCGCGATTATAATTTTAAATAATACTTCATTAACTTAAGAACTTACCCTGGATTGAACAATTGAATTCGAATTGGAGGAGATGGATACAATTGGTTGCGAGGGTGAAGCTGGTAATGAAGAAGTTACGCTTGTCCAAGAAGTTATGCCGAAAAAGTATATTAAAACTAGAGCAACGTTCCCACAATTTCCATTCATCGTAATAATATCGTCCATGTCGCTCCCTCAGGAATTGAAGTTCACTTAACCTCCCTCTCTTGGCACAACCTTCTTATCTTGGAGCGCTTTTGGTACGCTTTCCCTGAAATTATTTCCCGGATTCCATCAGGTATTACCCGCCAATGAAGTACGGGTCACAGACAAGAAGAAGTCACTTTCACCGTGCTAGGTAAGGAGAAGAATGTTGCTTTTCCTTGAATGATTCTAGAGGTGGGCTGACCAGGTAGGAAGGTGTAGTTATTTTCGAGCGTGGAACAGTGTCCGTTCCTCCGGGTAATGCCTGGCAGTTTGCTGAGAAAACAAGGGGTGGAAGTGGTTCAGCGGAGGGAATGAGCGTCGTTGGTTTGGTTTTGAAATGGTGAAGAGAAAAACGTTGTGCGGTTGTATCCTCCAGACTCACCTGGCTATGGCTAACTTGAGTAATAATTTGGAGAGCTAATATGTAGAGACTTGTGTGGAGAGGGGATTATATGATTACGGGATGTTAGGAGGAAGCGGGGTGTAGGAGGGAGGAGAAGGAGGCTAGGATTTATACAAGTTTGTGTAGATTGTGCGGGTCATTCACCGAATGAGAGCAAATTTTTTACCCCGAACGCTTGGAGCCTCCCTTTTGCTTTCTTAATATAAAAGCGGAGTTAATGTATGCATCAAAATACACCTGAATCCTATCCAGAAATCTTACTTGTTCCAAGGTTCCTAATCATGTCCTACGCTCCTTATTTTGCTACCTGTAATGCAAGATGAATAGGGAGAGGCAGGGACTTTTGTGTAAGTTTGTTCAACCATGGACAGAGTCCGCTGGAGGTAGGGGTAGAAAGGAAGAAGACGTTTTCGTCAGCTAATAATAATGGATCCGCAGAGTCCGGTGGGACACGACACTTTTCACTCTCAGTCAGAGCCACTTACTAAGAAAAGGCACACACTTTTTTCTCAACTACCTCCTCCTCAAGAAGGCAACGATCCGTCTCTCTTGTTTACTTCAACCGTGTTCATGGCAACCACTGCGTGCTATTTTCCTTCCAGAATAATCAAGCAGCCGGGGTCATGGAGCTAAGAGATTCCTCTACTTTCTCTTTTGTCTTCAGCTCCAGAAGATCCGGAATGCACCCAGAGCACAGCTTGACTTTTCCGATACTAGCACTAAATTCTAACTGCAAAGCCTGAAGGGGAACAGGTTGTCCGTGGATTCAGGCTGAAAAGAGTGTCAGGATGGGGAATAGTTAACGAATGCAAGTTGAACTTGAAGGCTTTGGAGAGCTACAGGCTAATGATAAGCGTGTCACGAAACTAGAAGGAAGAATGGAGCCGTTTGAGGCCACTGTGGATGATTAAATAATGCAAGGAATTTTACGAGCTGAGTAAAAACGTTAGTTAGTAGCTTGGCTTGACCAGCTAACACTTCTAGTTATTACTAGTGGAGGTTCCTGAAATGGGAAATGCTCATTGCTGTTATCCCTACACGATAGTGTCATCAATGGTGAATGGCCCAGCCTGTATAGTAGGGGTGGTATCATGCATATGGAAGAGACATGCATATGGGATCATCATCATTCTAGTTTTTCGCACACCATAAATTTTTTAACCCTAAAGGTACATCCGGGCTTGTAACAATAGTAGCAGGAGTGAAGAAGAGTCATCAATTTGGATTTATAGAGCTGCCAACCCTAGTAGAATGTGGAGTTTTGAGTACTGTGAGTGGTTCAGGTTTAGGTAGGAACTGAGTTGGACGATTACATTTACTGTTACTCATATGCGTGTATGATTATGATTCACTTCTCGTTGAAATTAGGTTATTATGTATATTATGAATACCATATAATTCTTTTTTTACCAATGAACGTTTGAGCAGTACAAGAGTTTTAATCCTGCTTTCTCCGTCATCCTAACAGTACTTTCCCGCAATCTCCATTGGATTCCCGGCGGGAATATCCCCTTCAGCTACACACATTCCTTGAACATGCAGTCTACATTAATTTGGATGAACGAGATTCAAGATTTCTGATTTCCGGAATCGGTTGGGGTATGAACATTGGTAATATGCAGCTAATCAACGTTCTTGTTACCACGTAGTTGTGTACTGAATATCGAGTTATCGAATAATTGTACGACATTTTTTGAAATTAACTCGTATATATCATGAGTAAGAAACGTAATTGAATGTATCAGAGGCTGTATTGTAGTAGGGGCCGTGCTAAATATGTATACGGCCATATCAATCGAATAAATCTATCTACCTATCTATCATGAGTAATCGCTGAATTTGCGTACAGCTGACAGGCATTCAGCTACCGATTGGCAATCGATGATTGCACAAGAGAATTCGCCTATGAGGATCCCATGCATGAGCGAATGTAAGGCTCGTTTTCACCCAGCCAGCTTTCTTTCTTCTTCAAAACGCTATCTGAAAACATTCCCACACCTCGGATGATTTATTGTTTGAAAACATGACGGAAAAAGTCCATGTTGAACAAATTGGAGTCAATGCCAAAATGAGATATGGATACAGCGTAATCTGTGTGAGGGACACTTGAGATGAGGTCAGTTGATAAGCTGGAAGAACGGTGCTGGAGTTGCGCTTGCATGTTAATATTCTAGAATGGGAAGTTGCAAAAGCTGCAAAATTCCAGTCGTGCAACTCCAGTGATCAAAATCTCATAAAACGCACATCCACACAGCTAACATTGCTTATTGCAAAAAACGGACAAGTTATGCAAAAGTCTGCCCCGCATTCCTCCTGCCGAATTAACGACGTCTACGGCATAACCATTGTCAATGTAGTGCTAGCGAATCATAAACTTTTAACAGAATGTTGTGAAGTAAAAATTTCGAGCTAAAAGTAGAAACAAAGAGAATGCAAAGTTCCCTGTTGACCTTGAGTAGAGAAATTTAGTTTACACACAATAGTTGTGTTTGATGGAACAGTTTTTATATTGAAAAAAGCAAGGGGATACTGAAACTAGTTATCTAACTTTGTAAAATTTTATTGTTTCTGTTTTGATGGAAAGATATGATAAAGGATCTATGGAGAGATAGCTAGGCGGTGTTGGTGGTTTAAACAAGAGAAATGCTCAACACAAATGGTTGAAGAGGTCCGCAGATAGATGCACAATTGGTATATAGTTTGCTGTGAAATTATTTCGAACGGATTAGTTTAATTATTAGAATGCGTATAAAATAGATTTCATCTTACTCTTTTTGAGCAACACCTAAATTTAGAATCAAAGAAGACCTTGATAATGAAGCGTTAAACTAAAACCTGAGGAGGGCATAAGTATTATTGCGGCGTGTTAAATTTTATAGGCAGCGGTGTACAAGAATGTGCATACTTTGTGAGTGCTTGCTGTACGCGGCAAATGCTAACTTTTATGCTGGCTATAAACTTAATTGCTAGTGCTAAACTCGTACGGTTACTGAGGGTAGACGGGATATAGCTTTGATTGGATTACCAGGATAGCTTGCCATGAGTGGGTGGCTGACAAGTTACGGAGATATTACTGGATGCGTGAGGATATTATGATTTTGATGATTAATTTTAGTATCCTTTACCCTGCAATGTAAAACTCTCAAACACCCACCCATTTATTGCCATGCAGTGTAGTGAGTGAGTGAGAGGTGAGACTGTCTTGGACAAAAAATAGAGCTCCCGCCCTGATGGAAGATGGAGCAAAGATTATATTTTGATACAGGATTTAGAGATTAAATGATGTGGGGAAAGAATTTTGGAAGGATGGACGCCGCCGCCGCCGCCGCCATTGACAGCGTAGAGCTTTCAATGAGTTGGGAGGCGAGGTGTTGGATGGTAATGAATATTTACTGCGGATGATGATGTAGTTATTACAACGTGGCCCTCACGGTCATCACTGATGAGGGCAAAGATAATAGAGGGATAGAATAAAGGATGCTTTTGTTTAAATCCGTCATGGGATTAAGGTGAAAAGGATGAGTGTGTAGACGTGGATAAAAATTCATGAACCGGAAAGACAAACAAAAGTAGATGAGTATAGTAAATATGGGAATTATGGGCAAAGTTGGGGGAGGGGGGCGAGTCAGTTGGCCACAATACTATCTCCTAGTAGTTGGTAGTGTTATACTGTGTTTCGGAGAGATTGGCATTGGCAGTAGTACTGATTTACTTAATCACATCTGCCATTGATATAAGGTACTCCTGATGAGAGTGCTCCTGTGTGGCTGCAATAATAACATTGTAATTACGCTTTAGCTGCTAATGTAAAGGGCAAATTGCACTACGGGATGACACCCAGAACGGAATGGATTGTGGGTGGAACGAATGGGGAATATCATGTTAGTTATTACATCACATTAAAGCCAGCTTCCTCTTTAATCCCTTTTACAGGAGCAACGGATTCCTCCAACGTTTTATTCTGCAATCGCCTATAGTTCTACCGGCAAATTCCCACGGGGAAAAGAGCAATACGTGAACGTGAAATACTCTTCGAAAAGCTCCATGCATGAAAAAGCAACACTGCTAGAATTCCGTGGGTTTACGAGCCTTCGAAGAAGACATAATTATCCTTTTTCACACTATACTTTCAATAAATAATTATACAGAGTCGGAGAAATGAGCTGTGACCGGGGTGTACAGAGATGTGGTTTGGTGATTTAATTGAATCCCTCTAGATTATGAGTCTGCTACGTTCTCGAGGTCGCTTACACTATGTAATCAATTAGAATCTAATCGTATCCATACATTGTGGTAAAATTCTAGCTCTCACATAAAACGTGAAGAATTCATGTAGATGCACGCACCCAGGATACTTGTTTCTTCCGTGGAGGCTTCCATGATTAAGGTAGTATCTGATGAAGTATATGAAACCGGACATCAAAACAGCCTTATAACCTGTATGTTTCATTGGTCTTGAAGAATTCTTATTCCTTCTGCCATTTGCTAAACTTCTCCGCTTTTTTAAGAAAGCTTGTCGATGAATCTTCCTTTAAATGTTGCACAATTTATCATTAAGTGAGCCAATTAAAGTTCAAAATACGCCAAAAATCTTTGTGTATTTTTTACTATGTACTTTCCAACCCAAGCTCGAAACTGTACCTCAAATTGCTCAAATTATCCAAAAATAACTGTCGGCCCGAATGTCGGGAAACACAATGTCGGCTAACTTGAGATTTTTTAGCCGATTGTCGGCCAAGCTACTAAATTATACTTGTGATTGTGATCGACAGATTTCAGTCTTGGTAAAAATTGGTAACGTTACAACGAGTTTTAATAATAACGTTAAAGCAGACTTTATCTTGCAAAAAATATTTACATTTATATTGATATTACAAGAGTCATGTGATGTGAGGTCGTCTTGTGATGTCTTCAAATTTTCTAGTGCACACTACGCTACGTTAGAACACATACACATATAGTATATTATTACGTTTGAACATTACAATGGAAATGTAGATAGCGTTCGCATATGTAGCCTGGGGCAATATAGGAAGAGACGCTAAAGGTGGGTGGTTGTATATATATATATATATATATTCGTTTGTTGTTCGTATCAAAGACATGAAAAGTCATGCAGTGCAACGTGCTAACCCTAACCCTTCAAATCGCACACGCTCTACGTTTTGCGTCCTGAATCCTGTGTAATGTTCTTTATTTAAAGTTTCGGCACGTACTTGTGAATTCCTTAAGCTTGGAGTGTCGATATCATTAGTTGTTGCTAATATTGAATATATATTTACCAACTGTGCTTAATGTATATACTTTAAGACTAACTTGGGAATTTTATCTTTGAAAAACGCTGTAAAAACCAAACTGATTAGTGTTTCAGGAACTTTTATTGCTTATAGTTGCTGTCTGTGCAGTGTTCAGCTACTACGATTTCTAGTAGTTGATTTATTTATTTAAAATTCGGAAGAGTGAAATTATTAATAATAACAGTAAGTACTATCATTACCTTACCATTCCCTTTAAGCGTCTCGTTAAGTATTTGTAACGAATTGGGCCAGCAGAAATATTTCGGTCGGTTGCATTTGTTTTAAGTAATGTTACATAATTTTAAATTTATATCAATGCTCATTCTTCTTATAGTTTTGTGACGATGGAAGACGCCGGACCGGTACGAGTAGCTGTTCAAGGAGGTTTCTTTAATCGAAGAAATCGAACAATCGGGACACGACAGGATAGAAAACTGGAAGAGCATTTGGAAGCCGATCGAGCAGCATACAGTTCCTGTCTATACAAAATACAGGTCACGAATATTACAGATACGAAAAATACAAATCGACCAGTTCCAACCCGATGCACCTACTGCTATGACAAAGGCTTTGCTAGATTGGTTCGAAAGAAGTACGATGCTTACGGCGTCCGAAATAGTCTGAACCGATGTACCGGACTTAAGGCTAGTGGTAGTGGTGGTTCCATTGCCTCACCTTTCGAAGGTTTGCAGAAATGTATTCAAGAAACTTATGGTGACCATGGCAACTGGATGTTTCGGCTTGTGATGACTGCAAGTGGCTGGTTCATTTACTTCCTGTTCCGATCAAAATTCGAAGCTGTATGCATTCATGATGGTCAACTTCAGCTCTTGAAAGATTTTCCAGCTGTTCATCCCGTCATCTACGTTCCCCTACGACGAAGCTTCATGGACCATTTTCTGATTAGTTGGGCAACATTACAATCAAGTGGAAGGATACCAGCCTTCATTCCGAATTTTACACAAGTACTGGATCCCATCATTAGAGTTATCGGCAAGTTGTGGAAAGGCATCGTATTAACGGAACCGAATGAGTCCATTGGTCATTTGTCAAGGATGACTCCAGTTGAAGAAGCTGCAGTTCAATATGTTTCTAAGAATATTAAAGCAGGTACCAGACTGGAATACCCACTCGAAGTAGAAGCAAGCAAGACCGGGAAACCTGTAGCGGTCCCTGAAGGGACGGAGTTTTTCAAGTTTATGATTCAGAACGTAATAGACGACAAATTATCCGACTCTTTTTTCATTCCGGTCAGTGTCACGTACGAGAAAATGCCCGAGGAACCAAAGTCATCCAGAATACTCGAGACAATTTGGAATATTTTCGTCAAACCTCTTCGCAGCCGAAGTATTGTCCGAATCAATTTCTCTCATCCCATATCAGTCAGAGAATTGCTCGTTTCTTTTCAAACATCCAAAAAGGTTGTTGCTGAGGACGCCTTTTCGCTAGATTCCAGCCACAATTCTCTGCACGATGAGGACCAAGTTGGAAATTTGAATGATATTGAAGCAAGTGCACCGGAAATGAATCTCGTTTATGATTCTCAAGTTATCCAGAAAGCCACTGACTTGTTATCATCTCATACGTTGTATGATGCTCTCCGAAGTACTCCACTCATGTCAACCCACCTTCTATCCTACTTGTTGTTAAACGTCTACTGGGATACGTGGGTACCACTCGAAAAACTGATTCAAGATTTCCAATACTACATTCGTCTCGTTCAGGAATCGAAACATGATACTGGATTTTCGAATCTATCAGACTGCAAGATGGTAATTCTGAGAGCAGCAGAGATTCTTGGTGGGAATCTGGTCCATGTACGCAGCGTTGAGGTGACTGATGAACTGTATTTGAAGGCAGTCAGAGGAAATATACTGGAGCTCAGCTATTATGCTAATCACGTCGCCTCCTTCTTCGCCCTTGAAGCTGTTGTTATAACCTCCGTACTTGCTGCAAACCGTGCTCGGATTGAAACGTCTGTTGACACTAGGATTGACATTGAGTTTGTCGAGTCGGAAGTCGTAACTGTTGCCAAGAATCTAATTCAGTTACTTCAGTCGGAGTTTATTTTTCATCCTCCATGTATTTCAGCTGACAAGGCCGTCACAGACATGTTGGGTCAGCTTCAAGAAAGATACTTTATCAGTGTACGACGTGGTGATACTCATGCGAGTCGATATTATCGAGAACAAAATGAAGATCTCATGGAAAACATAGTACCTGGCTCTGAGAAGTATGTTGTGAATGCAGTCGGATGTGAAGAAGACTTGAACCGTTTTAAGCAGTTGTGCAATATTGTCAATCCATATTTACGATGTTATGCTGTGATGCTTGAGGCATTATCCCGTAAAATGAGCTCATTGGAGGACAATGTCGAAGAAGTCTCTTTGCCCGAAACTGAGTTAGAAGCACATCTATTGAAAGCTTTAAAGGAACCTGAAGGTGCTACACAGAGTCAATACTTAGTTGTAGAACAAACTGTGAAAAATTTTGTGCAAACTTTGAAAAAGCTTGGAATTCTGAGTGCGTCGTTGGAAATGGGCAAAGCTTCATACTCTCTGTGTGAAGACTTCAAGAAAAAAGAGAGTCTTGCTGTAGTTTGTGATCATATTTTGTACTACCTGTGAGGAAGCCCTGAGTTGTGGAGTAGCCATTTCTAGACTCCAGTGAAGAATTACTTCTATCACAAATGTGAATTTTGTATCGCTTAATGAAGTCTGTTTGGTGAATATTTGTATAGTAGTGACCTATTATAATTTTACCATAGAATCTGTGTAATGGGATGTACTTTGACGTCTGCCAGCTTGCTGAACCCAAGTAGAGTAACGGCATCGTTGCCGCAGACCAGTTTGGAAATATGCTACACGTTCCGATTAGATTTGTAGTCTTGTTGTTTTTGATTGATATGAATGAATTCTATCAGGTTTTCTTGTTTCTCTTATTTTGCGTAATATAATAAAGAAATAGTTAACTATCATAAGCAATCGTATTTTTTCATTTATATTTTATAAACTAAGAGATTTAATTTTGAAGTTTGATTGTAATATCTGATTTGATAGCAGTTGTGGAGAACGACTCCTCCTTCGCTTACTGTACAATTCTTGTCGATTAGGCTTTGATCGATGTAGTGAACAGGATGTGGACTGGAACGAACATCGGTGTTTTTTCCCACGGACATCGTCAGTCTTGGTCGACGAACGCCAGTTATTATCTAAATTGCATCTTCAGAATCGAAAAAAAAGATCGAGGATAGGAAGTGGTGGAGGCAGAGATTCTTTTGTGGATCTTTTGAATGAGAATTGAAATATCCAATGTTCATGACCGAAACGTAACATATAGTCAGCATTCCCTAAAAATAGCACGCGATTAGCAGGCATTATTTTCAATCTCACCTTCCTGAGAAACGGTGTTTGACAAATTTAAGGGATATATACTTAATTAACTGGAACGAAACCTAGATTGGAACTAGAGCAAGCTATTTTATTAACTACTAAAAGATGGAAAATGCTGGATGTCATTTAGAGATTGGGACGGTATTGCATAACTCTGCATTTCATGCATGGCTTTTGTATTGTTTAACGATGACTGATGAGAAACTTGTTTGTGGTGCTCCATGAATGCCGTGTTACTGATTATGTCCAGATTGAGCAAGAAATGAGTGTACGCAGCGATAGCTCCGGTGGAGGTCGCTCCGACTCAGTCAGCTACTCAGAATGATCGTCCGTGAGCATTTCCACCATGGTGAAAGGGTATTCTCCGCTCTAAAAATTCCATAAAAAAAGATTACTGTAACCGTGATATTTTCGAGGGATGCCCATAGGTAGTAATTAGTTTACTAACCATCCCATTGTATTCCACTTCTAGTTGTCCGTTTGGACTTAATCGCTTAATCTTGATAATGTCACCAATCTTTAAATCCAAGCATTCCTGGTCATAAACGCTCCGGTTTTTCAGGCGCGTTACTCGAGCAAACCGGATACCCTAGGACAACGCCAAAATACGTACCTCAAAACCTTGTAGTGCCATTTGCAGAAGATTTGAGGGCGTTTTTTGAGACTGATGATTATACGCTTAATATTTGATGCTGCAGTTTCCAATACTTACTTCGGTGTGTCTCACAAAGTCTGGAGGTCCATCTCCTCCCCAAATTCCCCCCCTCAACCCACCAACTGGCTCTGTTCTTGGTCTACGCCGTTCCCGATCAGCAGGTCGCGGTGACTTTGGCATTACATTCAGCTTTCCCGGAGTGATAGGCAGGCCTAAAGGAGTATTGGTGAAAGCCATGCGCTTGTAAAAGCCAAGAAGCGATTCAAGATCCCTGAATTTTGACTCCTCACGTACATAGTACTCATCGCGGGTAGCGTTTACGTTTACTTTATACTGGCGAACTTGATCGTGTTCTCTAAGGGAAGGTAGGTTATAAAGAAAACATTTTTTAAGTAACATTTTGTAGTTAATGTAGTAAAATATTTCTACTGGTAAATGGGGTATGCTCTGTCAGTCTCACTTGATGCAAATTACGTAAGCTCCCGGATCGCTTGTGCAGCCCCGGAGGAGAAATGTGCCTGGAGGTTCTAAAGTCAGGTATTTCTCTGCCTCTGAACTTGTTAGCGAACTGTATAAGAAGCTGGAACGATAAGAAATATTAAAATTCCTTCATTAACAATGAAAATGCTTTATTTATATAAATAATCAATATCCTCTAATAACAGTGCGTTCCTACCTTTCAAAACTACTTTCGTCGAATGTATTCCTTGCAGACATCCTTGGGATGGATTATGCTCTGCACTTCCGGTTTGACAGATACCGAAATACCCTCTGGTAGCAAACAGCAGAATCACAGTTGAGTTTGAGAAAACCTTTATTTTCTAGATTTCCGTACTCCGTAGTACCAACTTAAAACAATGGCAAGTAATCATTTAACGAAGTATTTCCACCATGATAAAAATCTGAACTAGTTTGCAATTTAAAGGCCCTAAGAGAATTCCTAAAGAAAACAGAGTAAGGTTGCTGCGAAGCGAACTAATGTTAGTCAACTTGGCAAATGGTTGACCAGACTGAAGAGTAAATGTTATTAGGAATAAGGAGTGAGAAAAGTCGGACGGATCTCTATATGACGAATTATAATGAAATTCGTAGGGACAAAACAGCAATTGTATTTATCTGTTACAAGCCTTTATCAGACTGGACAGGATGGGAATTCCTAGAAAACCAAAGAAGGAAGTAGTGGCTTAAATCCTTGTAAAATAAATGTGTCCTGTAAGGTTTCAGTTATTCCTTGCCCACATTGTAGAGAAATGACTGTGAAAGTTTCAACTAATTCTCCTTGTGGGCAGAGAATTCCCTTGAAAATCATGTTAGAACAATCAAACCGCAAACACTCTTGCGGTCTTCAGCAAAACTAAACTGAGAAGTTCGATGAGAATGATATCATAGAGATAAAGCCAAGAGTTTTCGTTTGAAGCTTTCGACTGATTTCCAGAAAATATTCCACAAATTATGCTTGTAAAGGTTTCTTACAAAAACGAAAAACTGACAGATTTTGTTTTTACTTTGGTTTGTAAAAATAAAATGTAGGTTACAAAACGAGAAACCGCAGATGCAAGCCGAGGACACAAAAACATACAGATTGCTACTTTACTATACGAACTGTAGTAAATAAAGCATCATGATGATGACATGACAATAGTGAGGAATGTTCGAGTCAGCAAAGTTTTTTTTATCCCTAGATGAGATAAACCATTTATTGAGAATCATAGACAAACTTCAGCTGGGGTACAGTTTCCTCTTTTGAAATATCCGGATTTTCGATAACAAAAAACAGGAGAAAGACTATGGGCATGGAAATTTTAAAGATTTCAACTAAACAAATAACACTGGGCTATGGCATTTATAGGATTGGCCGTTTGATAGCAGATGTTTTATATACAAAGTTTTTGTACGATAAGACAATTTCATAATATTACATATAAATTCTGACTAGAGTTCCTAGAATACGAGCTCGGGATTTGGATCACAAATATTCTCTTGAAACTCATAAATAAACTCAGTATACCCCACCTGATCCAACCATGAGAGGGTTTATGTCACGACAGGTTCTTAAAGTTTCAACCACAATGATATGACTTGGTACACTAGGAATAATCTAGTTCTTTTCATCTTAATTACTAACCGCGCGATAACTATCGTAAGTAACCTGAAACTTAGCTGCTTTGTATATGAAGTGGAAACTTTTCAATTGCGGACCACGAGGAGAAAATAGAAATCATTAACACGCGGTAGCAATTACTAAAAATGGATTTCATTCCTGTATCTATGTATAATGTATATCACGGATATCCTAAGATGTTCTGGAAAACTGACTAGTCTACTATTAGCCTAGCAGTCAGTATTTTAATTGGTATTGCTATTTGGGTCGGTCCTGTGTCGCAAAGAGAAACTTATTTGCAATTTTTTGTATCCGATTGACCTAAAAATGTGACCAGTTGTTAATTTTTCTGGTAGGTTAATGTGTAAATTGTATCATTTCCAAATCAGTCCTTTCTCATCTGCTTACAGTTTGCTAAGCTAACTTTGGCCTCTTATCTCACTCCGAGCTATCCATATCATATCTGATCATCTGACTCAAAAGTATAACATTTATCCCTATATTGAGCTTTCTTCCTTTTCAGCGCATGTGCCCTACATGCTGCTTCCGGTTTCTTCAAATTCCAAGTAGGGTAAATAGTCTATTTTCTCCAAAGAATCCACAACCACGGGGATACATGAGTTCAAAGCAATGTACGAAACTGCGAGCGATGCTCCGCTGGAGAAACGAGCTTCCGATTCCGATAAATATCAGTTTCTTCTCTTCATACTGTATTCAAAAGCCATATCCGACTAGCATTAGAGCGTTTTAGTCCGGCTGCTGAACGGAATCATTTCCTGAACCATTTAATACAACTCCTGGAGGAAGTTCGTGATCACCAATGACTTCAACGTGTGTAAAAGGGAAATGGCCACTCTGGGAACAAAAGAATACAAACCACGATAAGTATTTGCTAAAAGTTCTGTGAATACAAATTAGGACGGCGTTTACCTTTCCAGTTTTCGACGATGGGTAAATAATTACACCTTCCCATTGTCCACTTATATTATGCTTGGTCACTCTAATAATATCGTCTATCTCAAGTTTCAATGCTGTCTCATCGTAAGCGTTTGGAACTCGCCCTTGCTTTACCCTAGCAAATTTGCTTTTACTACTCGGCTGTAAGTAAAAAAATAGTTCATACTTTAGCTCAATCATATGGTCATTGTTAAAACGTAACCAAGTATGAAAACTATTAACTAACCTCTATCAACCTGGGCTTCGTCTCTGGCTTCGACCTTTCGATAGGTTCAGGAGCAGGATTAGCTTCTACGGAATCCATGAGCCTTTCATCGTACTGCAATGGAATATCCGAAAACATAGTTCAATAAGTACTTGATTCTCACTTTCAAAATAATATGAAAATTATTGCAGTTGGAAAACACGGAGCAAAATGAAAAAGAACTTACAGGTTTAATATAAGGTACTGGGATTGCGCCTAGTCTTCCTAAGCTGTTTCTAGCTGTCCACCAATTTTCTTCATTTTTTTTAATTATTGTTAATACTTCCCCCTTCCTAAATGGCAAATCTTCCTCGTCCTGAAAACAAATAAACGTATAACTATAAAGGCAAGTAACAATCAGTTATCTGTGTAATTTTTTCTCACACACACATAAATAAAAGTAGATCTCTACCCTACAGTACCAATTCCCCGCTATAAACATAGTCAAAGCAGTAATCGAAGAATAGTTTTCAATTTCATAAACTACTCACCCTTCCTTCGAAGTCATGCATTGCAATATATTTTTCTGCCCTCCGAATTGCAGGTCGTACTAAGGGTGTCGAATCCAGGTAATGTAGTTTGTAAAATTCTAATAAAGCAGGTAAATCCGCGAAAAATCGATCACCGATTTTATATTTGACACCTTCACGTTCATTAGGTATTTTATTAATTATATAATGGCAGACTTTAGCATCTTCCCTGAAAGCAAAAAAGAAACCGATTGTCAAACATTTCGTATATGAATCCCGTATCAGTGTGCATACTTTTCTACACAATTGTTATGTTACACACTATAAAAGTATTCTATTCTAACTGTGACGGGATAAGTCTCAGGTCTTAGAACTAAGAATAAACTTCTTGCCAATTTTTAACGTAATTGCATACATATACAATTCAATCAATGCATCCAACCCACTTACTTGACGCACAAGACATAATCTCCTCGTATCGACGAGGAATCTCTTACTAGGAAAACGCCACTATCATGCTCCGACATGAGAATATCGGTAGCATCCTGTCTTGAAATTTTCTCGAAGTACCAACTGAAAGACAGAAAATAATAATAATTCAATCATTTGATTTAGCTAGTGCCATTACAACTTGAAAGGATCGCATTTAATCTCATGCTAACTCAGAAAACCATGTTGCTTCAATCCCGTTTTCTTACCTTTGCAAATTATGGGAGTCAAAGGACGCCATTATTTTATCGAAATGGAATTCTAGCAAAAATATAAGACAATTAGTAAAAGACACAATTATTGCCCCGCCATGTTTAGTAAATACTACTGACTACAATGCAACATTCTTAGCAGGTATTACCTACAAATATATGCTGGAGCTCTTCTCTTTTACTCACGCAAAAGAGTAAGGAGTGAAACACACCTAATTAATTATTCTGCCGTAGAATATTGTAGGCGTTCCACCAGGCTCAAGGATATTGTATTCTACTCGATCAAGTGAACAAGGTTGATTATTAAGCAACTGAAGAGAGATAATTCTTCACTCCATGTGAATTAACCCGTTGATTATAATGAGGTGTTAAACACATAGGCCTGCTTCCACGGTACAAATTTTGACAGTTAGTTAATTTACATGATGGACATGAGCTGTCGACAACAAATTTTTGTAGGTACTGCTGTTCGAAATATTCTCTTGCAAAATCACGCAAATCCTAAGAATACAGCTCGAGAAAAGGGCAAAGGTCACATTAAGTTGGATTATGCCCACATATGTTCCCGTTGGCTCATCGTTCGTCCACGAATACCGTAAAAGATTAAACGACGATTAACAAGTTAAAGGGTGTTCAATTGATTTTGAAGACTAAAGGAAACTTATTAGTGCTTGTTTATGGGTTTTGTCAGGATGGTAGAGCTTCACTGTGGAAGAGTGAATAAAAAATTAAATTAAATTCACGATTGATGTCGGATAACTGTCACAGAAGAGCCGGCGGTGACAAGCGTTTCGAATAGAGGATTAAAGATTTGTTTATTGTTCTGACTCAGGGGCAAAGCCAAAAGACCGCGTCTGACACATCTCTCACAGGAACAAGTGCAAAGGACGAGGGCGATTAGCCATCATCAACACTCGAACAGCTTCAAAGTTGTAAAAATGTTCTTTAGGATAAATTTCTCCTAGGAGAAAAATTGGAAGCGGAGATACGCAACGGGAACGGGCACAAATATATATGTGAAGAACAGGGTGGAAAGAAGTGGGGAAATATTTATGAAATTTACTACATACTTGAGACCAAGTCTTGCAAATAGGTTATTAAACTTGAGGGAATCCGGAATTTAAACACTGAACTCTCCTTGGAGTGGAATAGTTAAGAATGAACGAAATGATTTTTAAACTCGAGTGGCAAACAGCGCAGGCTAAGGAATAAACAAAGTGTTGACGATTAAATTGAACGCGGAATGGAAAAAATCCCGGGAAGAAAAGTTTTAAACTGTTTGATTCGGATTTATGCAAAAAATCCACTTCTCTCTCAACTTCCCCTCCTTTCAATCCTCCAAGCACTTACAATATTCTCTTACATTGTACACAATCTGAAAGATTCAAGCTTTAAGTGTTACAGATATATCAAGATTATCACTAAAGTAAAGTAGCTATCCAAGCAGGTTATGTTGTGGTTCAGCTTATAATTTCTCGCCCTTGCATATATTCGCTATCAATCAGAGCAGATGCCTCGTCATACAACTATGATTACTAGGACTAATACCAGAAAAGCTGGTTTCCTGACTCGACATTGACTTGGAGGGAGCCAGTTACTTTTTAATATATTATATTAGAGCTTGCTGTGGAATAAGTTATCCGAGCGTAAAACTTACAAAAGTTCCTAATAGCAATACATCCTTTTAGCTTCTCTACAAGGGATAGACTGTAGATTCTAGCGCTATCAGAGCTTTACAGCAAAGAATAATATCAACGAGAATCGGAATACGACAAGAGAATCCAGCAGTAGCACAGTTTTGTCCCAACACCATCCAACTTGGCTTGCAATCATCGAGTTATGTTATAGATCCGGAGATTCAGTCAAGCCGAAGCTGTTTTAAAAACCTTAGGGTTTTTTCTCCCTTGGAGCAATACAGGAGGGTTGAATGTGTAGAGAAGAAGTGAGGATGCTACATACATTCTGTTCGTATATCAGATAGAATGAAGCTACATACATACACATTCTGTTTGCTTGCTAAGCAGATATGAATTGCCGGTATGTGATGTGTTGAATCTGTTTAATATGAGATGTGTTACGAGGAAGGATAGAGCTATTTGCTTTAGGAACTGTGCTCAACCTTAAACGAATTAACTTTAAATCGTTATGACATGACAGTACTCCAGAAGCAAAGTTGTGCTTGGTATGCGTTAGCTTCGCCTTGATGACAAGAGGTGTTAAAAATGTTATTTTGTGAGAAATCTTTCCCCCAAAATTTGCAACTCCGAACCGTTCATGTACACATTGCGAATTTTGTATGCGGCATTCCATGTAAAAAATATTACACGTGCAGAACCCTGCCTGCAGAAGTAGATCTTCAAGCGGCTAGCCATACAATTTGTAGCTTCATATTCACGCATCAAGCATGCGAAATGTACTTGTGGCATACATTGCAAATATATTGCGAATTTTCGGCAATATGCAGTCACCGGTTCAGGTCGGTGGGGGAGTGAAGAAGATATGTCAGTGAAATGAGAGGATGATGTGAGCGAGGGAATAGGCTTAAGCCTGATAACTAAGTTTGGACATTAGCAAGGAAGATCATGAATAAGCGTCCCTTAGCGATTTTACTACATTCTGCAATGTACTGACTGTACCAGCTTATTACTCATCCCTTCCCTGGCGTGAGTAATGATCATTTTCAGGAGAAGCGTTGCTGCTGGGATAGAGGATGAAGCGTGGTGGATGTTCTTTAAACTTTTTAACGCTTTTGCCCCTTGTGTAAAATGAGGTGGAGAGGATGATGAGTGGACAGGAGATTTGTACAGAGGGGGAAATGGGGAAACAAAGCTGTTGAACGGTAGACAGGGATGAATCCGACTTCTGGATGGACAAAAGATTGGAAAAGAATTGCTTCCATTTACATGAATTCCAGATCACATCCCTGCTGCGAGGAAATACAGTCACGATCTTTTTTTAAACTTTAGGTGATCACGAACTTTAGAGGAGGAAAATGGGGAAAATTAAATAGAAATAATCAAATTACATTTCACACACGTCCCCCCTTCGACCGTTTTAGGTAAATCCTTCCTACAACCTTGCGTGACCAGAAGGGGAATTGTGAACATGATCCGAGGAAGCCAATCGGGTGTGTGCTTGACAACAGGTAAAAGCAGAGGAATCTCTTACAACTTTGTTCAACAAGGGATCGGCATGAAAATTTCCTATCTACCGTCCTTGTAATCTCCTCATTAACTTTACACCAGGTGAGAATCATCATAGCCAGATAGTTAACTACCGTCCTACCTAGGACAAAGCAGATATGGGAAATAAATCAGGATAATACGTTGGATAATCATAAAGCAAATGGGGAAAGCGAAGCGTCTACCGTATGTACATTCACTGGAGAGTAATGGACGGAATTGGATGAGCAAGAGCGCTAGCGCGTTATGCAAGCGTGTCATGCAAGGCTACTGAAGGAACCGCTTCCGAAAGCTGCTGCTAGAAATTCTGAAGCGTATAATCTGGTTCTCCTGCCACAAAACAGCAAAACCTGCTCACTTCCTGGTGATGGAGGAGAGTTCCACAAGTTTTAAGCTTTATAATACGGGAAATAAAACGTTCCAAGTTGGTTATGAAAACCTCTCATCAAGATGAGATGAACACGATAAGTAATTCAAGCGGAATTCCAACAAATTACGTCCAAGTAATCAACTTGCAGGCTGCTTTCTCGGCGATATATTATTATGTATTATGTACATTTCATGGACGTTACGTTTTTAGCCCTCCTAACTGCTAATAGTTCTACCATCTGGCTCTTTTGGGGGTTTTGTTTCATTGGAGTGCATTCCTCTTGGGGAATAGTTGGGGAAGATTGTAAAAAGTGCAATTATTTTTACCGCACGCGCAAGGCTTGGGAGTACGCAGATTCCACAGTGTGCAATTCATTAAGAAAAAAAGCTCTGAGCTTCATTTGGAAAAGGGGAAAGGCGAGATATTTGCACTACTACTGTTGTGCGTGCAGAGGCGAAGTTGCTTTACGAGAAGAAGATGAAAAACGGGATGGGATGCCTTTTGGCAATAAAACTTAAACATAATTTGGACTATCCTACAACATCTTTAAATTAAAGATGTAATTGTTCGTGAGGCTTTATCGGGATATCTGATGGGTATAAAGTCAGTGGGGAAGCTCATAAAGATTTTGGACTGAGAATATGATCCATACTTTGTAGGCACTTTTTTGCCTTGGATCTCGGCAACGTTAAAATTCCCTCTAAGCTTGAGCACTAGAATCAATATCATGTACTTAAACGACCGATTTGGAAATTATACTTCATGGCTGGTTTTCCAAATTCACAAGTCTTAATTACTACTTGTCGTCAGACATAGGGAGAAGAAGATTATGGGGTTTCGTTAAAGTAATTTCGTGGTGGAAGAGATGACTTTAATGGATGCGTGTGAGTTGCGAATTTGCAAATCATGCGAATGTCCTTTACACCTAAGCCGGTTTCGGAAGTCTGTTAAGCGGTCAAAATCCTCTGGCTTTAGACTTGGAAAGAATTAAAATTGGAACAGTAGTATGACTAGGGTGCTAATATCGTTTCCCTTCTACTAGTAAACACCGAATATTTTGTATTTAACAGCTACGTGCATGCAAGCAAAAAGTTACATGGTTCTAGAATTTTACGAGAAGGATTCTAGTTTCGCTTGAAAATGCCTTGCAATAACTGCGTTATAAAAATGACCGTTCAGCAAAATTCCTCCCATGTGAACAGACAGGATATGGGCATAGGAGAAGGAATGCTTGCCTTTGAATACTAGAGGAGTTGGAGGTTGCATAATTATGAGCCGGCAAATCTTTATTTTCACTTGTCCGAGAATACTCTGGTGATTCTGCAGCGTTAATATAATATTGCCAGTACGTGAACATATTTTTATATTAGCGGCCGCAAGAATTTATCCACGCTTGTTTCTTGCATGTAATGGAATGGAATGTATTTCATTATTATATGTTTTTACAATTTTTGATATCATCAAGTTATCGCAGTTTTTAGCATCTATATACCTCGTTAATTTGATTATTTACTCGTCCTACGGCTTATTTTCGACTTATTCCTACGGCGACCGTCATACGTAGAGGTAAAAGTTAGGGAAGTGAAAAAAGCCAGGATAGCTACCTTAACTAAAAGAAGGCTACTACAGTTCAGAATGGAATACACCTGCCATTCAAATGGCAAGTAGAAAGGAATGGTGAAGATGAGGAAAATAACTCCTGCTCGCTTTTTTAGCACGTTGCGTTGGCGTCTCGCGTACAAAAACAAACAATTCCTCGCCAGCAGGAGACCATTTTCAGTCACGAAATCACCGTCAGAGGAAACTGCATGAAACTAAAGAGCACTCGCTGGGCAGATTTGAGACTAAGTTCACGTAACTCATTAGATTGGTTTATTTATCTTCCGCGAGCTTGTGATCCGATTGGGATTGAGAATGGTGGGTTGCGGAGGATTGAAGCGAAAGTGGAAGAGAGACGGAACTTTCGGATTTCATTGAAATCCTTTGCTGGAGCTGTAAGGCGTACAGACACTCTTCTAAACAACCCATCGTACTTTGTGACAGCGCTTTTAAGACTAGGACATCCTGATCTGTTGATTTTGTTCCAGGGCCTTGTAAAAATGAAAGGATTGTTGCTATAGCAAATGCTTTCATATCAAATTTCCGTAAACATAATCAGTCCTAGAACGTGTCATGCTATTACCATTCATGGGAAACCGATCCACCGCCTGTCCAACATCTTGACAAGCATGGTTGGCCCTTTCCAACCAATCCTGAACTTGACCAAATGCATCCAGAATGGAGATATTGCATTCAACCATTCTCGAAGAGGATAAACCATGGTCACGGGAAACTAAAGGACTATTAGTCTGCAACAATACATGATAAATTATTAAAAATACTGTATTTTCAACTTGGGAAACGTGAAGTCATCATATTCTTTGGCTTTTCAACCTACCTGAGCTAAGGCTTGCGAATGTAGCTCCGCAACGGCTCTTATTCTATTGATCCATTCTTGTCTTTCTTTGGCATCCACTGCTCTTACTTTATACACATCACCCGATGCCGAATTTACAACAAAGGTATGGGAATCCTCCTCGCTTGGGGATATGACAGCACCAGCTAAATGCAAGGCACCTCGTGGCCGATTCTGTATTTTCATTTCGCTTTCAGACTGCAAGTACAAAGAAATAAAAAATTACAACATACCACTATAAATAATTACTTACAATTAATCTAAAACTAGGAAATAATGGTAGCATCGCATTTAAATGTTACAATTATTACCACATGATACTCCAGGATTCCTTTCTCTGGTTTTAAGACGAACCATCGAGATTGCCATCCTTTCATAACATTCGTATATTTGTTGAGCGGGCCTTCGTAATGTTGGCGCAATTTAAGGTTTCCACCTTGCATCTCGGTTATCTTCTCCTTGTCAAACTCTTGAAATTTTACAATGAGCACAACTGCTTCATTACTCAAACAAAATTCACAATAATGAATAAAGAATTTGTTTCACAGAAGTAGGTTAAGAAGAAATTATTTCACTGAAGACTTAAGACTCATATTAAGCATCACTGGACACTTGCTCCGTGATATGACTGAATAGGTATCTTAATACAGAGTGACGCACAAATAAAATCACAGGTTAAAATCTCCGTTTAAGAGTTCACAAGCTGCTATCATTGCATTATGAAGACAATTTGAAGACTATGGATTAGAATAGTAGAGATTAAATAAACTTAGTGTGGTGTATCACGACTTCCCCCTCTCCAAGGTACACACCCATACTCTCTTCTTACAGGTCAGGTTGACATGTGAATCCATCCTGTAGAAAGAAATGGAGAAACCTGAATTGTCAACTCTCAACCTACATAAATCAGTTTCTGCACTAAAATGAATCTTGCAATAACGCCTACGTAACATATATAAAAACAAACCGATCTAACCACCGACCCAAACAAACTCAATGAATAATACATATCAGATTAAATGAACACCATCGATTCATCCATAACGAAATAAGACCTCTGCCCGACGGGTAACTCATTACATGCCCTTACAAAGTCACTCCACTATCCAGTAGTTTAGGTAGAGGAGTAGAAAAGAATAAAGAAAGAACTAATGACACTATAACAGTCAAAAGCATACATTTTACAAAAACCCAAAACTGAAAGAAACAAAAGGTAACCCGAGTAGTTTTTACATTAAGTAACTGCATGTAAACATTGCACACATTTAAACATGTTGCATTAACTTACCTATGATCGTATACGATGATACAAGTTTATCAAGTTCCATAACCTCGAATTATTGTCCGATTGGGCACAGCAATTAATAATATGAGTTGATGGAGAATTAAAAAGAAAAAAACTGTTTAAAAACTGTCGGTCCGCCAGACACCTATAGAACACAAATGAATAATTGTAACCATTGTAATCATCAATCCATGAATGCCAACAGGACAAGTGGGAAGCGTACAACCGATACACGTCCGCAAGTACAACTCAATACAATAAAAGTAAACAAAAGTAAACCAAAGTTTGGTTACTAGTCAATTCAACAAAATGCTTTTTAGTATCCATTTGGCATCCGAACAATTTACGATTGTTAAATTAAATTTGCTGTATTATTTTCACTCACCCTTCCTGTTATTCCAGCTGACCAGTAGCTCAATCCCAGGAATTTTTAAAACTTTCGTTACGACATTACATTTAATATAATATTTGCACGATGCAAATGTTGAAATTTCCAAGTACGGAAATCAACCTCCTTTCACCACCTCCCTTTCCTGGTGCGTATTCGGGTAGTGGAACCAGATTGCGGCGGATGTTGAGTATGTCCGGGTCGTCGCAATTACTATTGGATCCGAAAGTGCAAGCTCCTCGACAGAGACGAACGATCCGACCTTGTTTAAGCTGTACTCCTATCGAGCCTCCACTGTTGAGTTATTATAAAGAATGAAACACTTTCTATGGCTACTTGCTTTGCTTCTATGGCTGCAACTGATTTATAAAACTGTGAGTATAGTACTACTATAAGACTTGACTGTAAGTACATGCGGTATGCACAATAGAATTTTCTGGGACACTACATTCGATCTTCCCGCCTTGTATTCCGTATCTGAGCCATAGAGTTTCTGGGCAACCGTAAATTCGTACAGTCAGTAGGAGAAAGTTGGAGAAAGTCCACTCTCGCCTCGCATTACCAAAAATAAAATTTCTACCAAGCTTTGTTTATTTTCAAAATCGATACCAAAAATTACATTAAAATAAAAAATTAGCCATGAATCCTCATATATGTAGCATACAAGTTTTTAAGTAGGAAATTTAGGGAATAAAAAAAACGCTTGTACAAAATAGACTCGCTTCGTTCCTTATTTAGAAAGTACAAAATTGTTAGACACTCCTCAGAATTTCATCTATCTGTACCAGCAAAAACAGCCCTACCTGAAGAAAATACCGCGAAGACGAAGTATTGAGAATGCCTTAATCTCATTTAGATTCTTAATTAATCCACAAGGGTTCTTGTCCTTGACTTTTTCCCAATGACTGTAACTACTAGTATCATTGCAACTTTTTAAACTATGCTCTTACTCTTACGTTAAACACACGAACTTTGAATCTAAATCGGCTGATATGCCTTGACATGAAGGATAACATTCATAACCTTTCACCTTCGAATACTTTTTGTACTACCCCATTCTGTATTGAATTAGAAGAGCAAAGGCTAAAGTTGAATATTAACAAACAATTCGACCAGGGCGTACACCCTGCAAGTATAAAGATCCCGCATGTCTCCTAAATTCCTAAAATAACAATGACGTGCAATCCACGCGCTACGAACCTTTTTCCAAAAGGAAATAAAGGCTTCAACCAGTTCCAGCACAACATGTAAATATTATGTACGAATCTCAAAATGGAAACAACATTTATCTATTTCATATTCGTCATTAGTAATTAAAATTTAACAATTTAAAAACATCAATAGTTGTAGCACAGTGTAATTGACATTAGTTAGTTTGCACCACACACGAATGAGCAACGTTTATCGGAACGTCATCATCCGCATTTAACAACCTCCTCAGCATATACCTGGCTGAGAGTTACACATGAGTTTCGTACAGTTTTAACACGTTAAACCCATATTCAACAACCGTACAGTACTACTCTAGCGAATATGCAATACCTGTTCACCGCCTCCTAAAGTAGTGTAATATCACCATTCGTTTAACGAGGTATTGCGAATATTAAAACACCCAATATCGGCTTATAGGCTAAAGAAAGGTCCATAATTCACGAACAATATTAAAAGATTAACTGTTACGTTAGACACCGAGATTATGGAATTGTTTGTTGCATAGCGATTCCTGTTCCCGTCACCGCCTTGCATCCCGTTCTTGTGATTTATGCTTGAGGGAAAACTAGCATTCCAAGATACATTACCGAAGTTAGTGAGAGTAATAAGATAGCGTGCTTCCGTTGGGACATTACTTTCACTACGCTAACGCCCTCTTGTCGTGCGTATTTCTTGAGTTCATGGATTGTACAGCACATATGCAGGAGATCTGTAGTCATCAGCGAAATGTCCCTTAGTACCTGAAAATTAGATTTACACATAATCGATTCCCGCAATGAATAGCAATAAAGCTGTAGCTAACATATAAAATATCAATAGCTCGGGATTACCTGGTGCAATTGTCCTTGGCCTGCAATGACGGTATATACAAATTGATCCCATCCACTGGATAAGATGTGGAAGAGTGAGATGTTTGCAACGATGAGTAACGGAATGGGTCGGATGTGCTTTTTGCCGTCTATGTTTACAAGAACCATGGCCGTGCACAGGAGTTCTGATACGGTGAAAAGAGATTGATGATACCACTGTTCGTAGAACTCATCGTTCCAGTAGTTCCAGTAACCCCACCAAGCATAGTAGTGGGAATGAAGAGAAATAAGGAACAGTATTCCCATTGAACCTCTAACTCGTTTCTGGAGCGCTAAGTTTATTATTTTCTTAAAGCTCTCGTAAAGTATAACCACCCCTATTACTGTGATTGTCCACATTTTGAATGTATTCCATGTACTGTTGAAGTACACGTGCTTGTACTTGGCGATCCCAGCCTCATAAGGACCTGAAGAAATATAAAACAGAAATTGAAAATTTGAAATTTTCCCCCATAGTTGGGAAATCCTAATTTTTTCTTACCTTTGAAAACGGTGTCCCAGCAGGAGCAACTGCACGAGTTTCTATCTACTTGATGATTAAATTCGCTCCATAAGTTCAGAAAAATAATCATATGAATTAAAGGGAAGAGGATCGGGAGCAACAGTGCTAGGAAGGATGCTAGCGTGGAATTTCGTGATGACGATCCGCGTGCTGTGTGCGCTTTCCCCGCATCTCCATTAATCTCCATTTTCCACTCCTCCCGCTTTTTGTCTTGAGAAAATTTCGCTTGTGAACCCATCTCTCCGTCCAAGAATTTAGCGTGGTGAGGACGCTCTAATGTTGATTAATCTCAGCTTGTCAGTGCACGTGAGTAAGTAGACGAGGTGTTCCACATTCAACTTTCTCCAGTGCCGATTAGCGACCTATAGTCACTTTATTTCACCTGCATTGCATCAGGGGTGGAACGGTGGATGCACTAGTTAAGCGTCCACCCTGTATGAGTGGACGCTGTTAAGTTTTAGTGCTATTGAATTTTTAATTAGTAGCAGCTTTGCTAAGTTTGTCGGTACTCTATGTGCTACTGCCCTGCAAATAAATAAACACAAAGAATAGGGATTAAGGCCCCAGTTTAACTATGATTATGGGATGTCGCAATATGCCAGAGATTCCATTTTAAAATATTTTTGAATCCTGTTTCATTCTTGTTTGTTTCGGATCGAAATGGAAAGAAAGAAACAAAAAGCTGCACTTAATATCGACGCACCCGAAATCCAATTGATCACACAATACTTTAGTTTGTAAATAAACAAATATGACGCTTACTACCATAGCGACACCGAGACTTTCACGAAGCAGACATTAGATGCACGGGGGTCATATTAAAACTATGTAGTTTAAGTCCCACTATATAGTTTCTCCATTCGCCACTATGATTATGGGCTGGTTTTGTACGACTGCGAGGTTCCATATCGAAATAATAGGTGCACACAATGAAAGCTTGTTTAGGCTACACAATTCTGTGAACAAAATTTACGCCGAGGCATAAATATGAACTCCATTTTTATGAAAATTAGCGGGAAATTCAAAAATAAGAAGTGGAGATTGCAACTGGGATTGCCTTGCCAATTCTAGAAGTTATTTCATACTTCAAGCGTACGTAGAACTTTCAATGATCATTTTGAAAAAAAATTGGCAAGTTTATTACCATACCAAACCAGCCCGTGAACATATAGTGGAGATGGCTCCGCCAAAATGAATTCTTTACCTGCTACTACATCCTGCTAAACCAGGAAAGTAAAGCTGTTTTCGTTTTCCCATGAACACTATGGCACGAAAAAGTTAGTCCCGCCTAAAGGCACAATCTTTATACGCGGTTACCGTTGCTTCCAGCAGCAGCGGTCTAGGACTATTCCAGAGCACACTCATATCCTATGTTCACTTGGATGTAACTAATTTATCATTTTACGAGTAATTTTACAATTGCTTTGGATATTAGTAATTACCATAAAATTAAGAGTATGCACCTGAACTTTCTAAAATAATCACAGTTTATGCAATTTTAGAGCATCGGATATCGTAAGACAAAAGAAAAGAAAGTATGCGATGTGACAGGCAGGGTATCCGTGCAAAATGAGGGAGGGAAAAGAAACGGGTAAAAGTTACGGTGAATACTGCTTCCTATGCTTTCCCCATTAGGAATCTTAGAGTGCAGGGGAGGAGATAGATTCGGCGCGGGTAAAATTTTCGATCCAGAATCCGAAAAGATCCGCTTTCTCCTGAAACGGGACTGTTTATTTGTATATATCGGGAAGGATTCGCTGTAGAACATCACCCTCCGTTACGGGAGGATAACATACGTACCATAGTGGTTCTACCCGTGCCATCCCGGGCTGCGTACGGTGAAAGTTGGTCGTAGTCCTTCCTACTCCAATACTATAATGGCAAAGGCTTTTTCCTCTTGTCACGTAGAGATTGGTGACCGTTAGGATCGATCAATCAGAGCTGATGTGATGTCCAAGACACCAGTCGACCAGTCACGGTCCCAAAGAAAATGGAAATGGAATATCTGTTGGGCTGATAAAAATATAACTTGCTTTTATTTACCCAAGACTGAACGTAAAAATACGCAAAGACAGTGGCTGTTTCAAAGCCGTCACTATTCTACCCATGTTGACAACAACCACATTCCAACCTAGATAAGGCAGCACAGCTCATGACGTCTTCGGGGTAGGATAGGGCAGGCCGTCATTAATAAATGACTCCTCGTATCATACTGTATATATTGTTAATTCTCAGGAATGTGCTATCAGGACTGGCGTCATAGTGTTCTGTAGCTACTAACTACAGGTATGAACTAGTAGTACAATTATTGTAAGGATTTCTTGTAAAATAACTAAGTAAATAATTTAAAGCGTTTTGGATCACATTATGTTTGGATTTCTTTTGGTAGGAGGGAAGGATCATGTTTGCGAATAGTTTTTGAGAAGCGTAGGGATATCAGAAGTCCGAGAACGGAGATTGAGCCACACATGAGAAAC
This sequence comes from Sminthurides aquaticus, assembly GCA_906901655.1. Classification (NCBI taxonomy): domain Eukaryota; kingdom Metazoa; phylum Arthropoda; class Collembola; order Symphypleona; family Sminthurididae; genus Sminthurides; species Sminthurides aquaticus. The sequence goes on from CAJQTT010000001.1 coordinate 6,844,266, forward strand.
ATAAGATGGTTAGCACTTGTTGGATTCAGTCTGTGCATGCCGATTAAGCCACCGCAAGTTAATATATTCATCGGAACCCTGAACCAGTTCATTATGTTTGCACGTAGATCGTCAGGAATGATTTCACCACGAACGTAGCCGATGGAGGGGAAGTAAAGTCCAACGGATATTTCCAGGAGGATGAAACATAGATAGAGCAAAACTTCGGATTTTACCCAGTTCCCACTTGCTGTCACGAGGGCACAAAAGAACATGCAACAGGACATGACACCCAGGCAAATAGTCAGGATTTTGTCGGATTTAATGCCTCGGCTCAAGATTTTTGTGTATAGTGATGACCCAATCATGATAGCTACCATGAAGGACGAGAATGTTATGCCTAAAGGAGGTTTTCCAGGCTCCAGGACAGGTGTCCATAGGAAGACGAATATGTACATGCAGGATTCAAAAATTGATTGAATTAATCCGAGGAGCAATATCCTGGGTTCTTTCATTATTGTCAGGAACCCATCCATGCAGGAGCTGCCCCAATTTCTTTCTTGCTGTCCTAAATTCTCTTCCCAGGATAAACTGATCCAAACAGCTGCGACGAGAAGAAATGGGATGGCAAACAAAAACGGGGCCGTTGGACCTATTTCCAAGTAGTCTGCTCCGATTTGAGCTGTTATTCCAGCGATGATTGCAAGAAACCCATTGAAGAAGGTCGCTTTTGAAAATGTTATAGAAATCCATTCCATGGGATACTTCCAAACAACAGTGTGCTGGTGTATGTACCAGGATTCAAAGACTGAAAAGAGTATCGATGTAGATATTCCTCCGAATATTCTCCCAGCGAGCAATATCTCGAAATTCGGAGATAATTTTGTTAGGCAGCAGAAGGAGTACATTATGCAAAATGCCACGCTCATTTTCTTTCGTCCGAACCTGTCAAATTTAAATTACCGTTAGAAATTCCTTAATTTGCATTAGCATTACTATAAACTAGCAATACGGTTGTTTTAAGTTTATGCACTAGTGCACACAAACACACAGCGTACAAACTAAGGTATAATTATTATTAAATTGCTCACTTGTCGGCTAAAGGTCCTGTGGCAGTACCGAGAGTGACACTTGCAGCAAATCCCATTATGTACAAAGTTGCGATGTCTTCTTGAGCATAACCATAATAACTATACAGTTTGTACACGTAAGGTCCTTGTAGCCAGTCAGAAAATAGTGCCATAAAATAGGGAAGGAAGTATTTCTTTTGAAGGGCTGCGAATTCCCGATGCGGTCCAAGGGTCAAATCTACAGCAGTCTTTTCAGCTGACCGGTATAAAAAGTAAGCACCGCCCAGCAGTGGAATCAACAATAATTTAACTACCGTCGGCAGAATCGGCGCGCCTGCAGACTCCATCGTAAAATACTTTAATTGGCTTGGCTTGTCAACTATGCGCGTGCCTGAAAACAAATTAAAATTTTAAAATCTATTAAAACCTAAGGCGGCAAAAATTCAACTGGATAAATTAATTACAGCTCTTTCAATATCACAACCCTTATCACACAGATGTAAGTCTCACCATGGTTAATCACAGTAAGTTTTTTGACACATTAATAATTAACAAGACGGGCTAAATAACCCTGGAATGTATACGCTGAATGATACTCCAGTTGTGAGCCAATGTTGATAAATACTTCCTCTAGATATTCCCGTAATTTGGGCACTGGCTAATCAATCTTAACGCGGCACAAAGTTTTGGCCACCCCTGATGGAAAAACTAAGTGCGCTAACAAATTCAAAATTGATGCTCATCCCGCTAAGTAACCGGAGAAGTTAACAATATTTGGTGCATACAGAAAAGAAAACACCTGACTTTTGCACAGCCCAGTTGCAATAGCAATATCTACTGAAAACAGTTCCGGCTTCGAGTTCTCTAAGGGATAAATATCCTTCACAACTCCCTCAATAAGATGCTGCACAAGCGGCTGAAAGGCCGAATGAGTAGACTGTGAGCTCGCTCACATGCCGCCTCACTAGGGCGGTGAACACTCTAGTCGAACTCCTTCGCTATGACATTGCATGCAAAATGCATTGCGAATTCGCACATACCCCACACGGCTTAACGTTATACTGTTTCACAAGTTTTGTCAAATCTTTTCTTCTGTCAACTAATCTATAAACAGTTTAAGAATTGAAGAAAGGAACATTTTAGCTATTACAGAATAATGATTCCATTACAATTAAAATTCGAATAACAATTGTAACGGCTTTTTATTGTATGAGCTGCTGTCGTTGATTTTTCGGCAACCACAACTTGTAAAGCAAGTGTATAGGATGCAGGTTAAGCAAAACGCTTCCGTTTCGCTGTCATTCTGCCCTCTCTTTGTTTGCATACAAAGAGTGAGAAAAGTCAACACCAACATACTGTCAAACAGCTGCAGATTAACTACTGCGGTGTGAATTGATCTTATTGTAAATCTAAAATTGTTTATACACGTGGTCTGTGCTGTAATATATCTTACACAGAGTTCCAGGATTAATCCTATCTAGGTCATAGCAAGCATAAATCACCTAATTCGGTGAATGGACTCAAGTTCCGAAAACTCACTGTCAGCGCTAATTTGCTTTTGTAGTTCTAATTGCAGTTAAGATCAAATTGGGCCAAAAACTCGTTTCAATCAATAACAGGCAATTAAGACGGCAAATGATGAGAAAGATTTATAGATAATGCGTTTTTGATTCCTATAGCCACAATGTCTGAATTTCTCTGAATTTCACTAGCATAGTCGTCCAAGTGTCAAATTATCTGCAAAGGAGCTACAATAATTGTCACAATAACTTGAACTGTGGGCATTGAGAAAACGTAACCTACATCGAGTAAAAATCCAACGTATGCGTCACAGACCGTGTCCATTTCTTATTGCCAAAAAAATAAGACCAATATATTTTAATCTACTTCATACCTGGAACAGGAATCCTCCCAAGGGAGAAGTACGGTCTGCCAAAATTTGAAGCGGATTATAGAAATCCTAGTTTATCAATGTTACATCCCAGTCTAGAAAAATTCCGAAAATTCAATTCTTTTGACAGTAGAACAGATGGGAAACAATGCGTTTACTCATACGGAGCTTCACTGCATTTACCGGTTAGCTATTGAAATGGGAAGAAGACACTGCGACATCATTTCACATTATCTCACGCAGATTGTGCCAACATAACATGAGGTACGAGATAATACTCCTTTATCGGGAGCAAGTGTGAATGAATCCAATGCAATTGTCATAAAATTATCCAAGCGAATCTTTCACACTCCTCTTCCCCTAGCGGGACGCATCACCAGGTTTTGACTAAATCGACCAATGACGTGCGTCCTTTCCTCATAAATACGCTGAAGTAAAAAATCTAATCTCATTCACAATCGTAACGTGCTGCCTGTGCATAGTAAGTGCAGTATCGTGTGCCATAATAAAATAAAATCTGCCATGACTGCAACATATATCGGAACGATATCTTTCCGTAATATTTTACAAAATTCTGGGCTGTTTCCTTTCTAAGGCTTAAGGAAGCGGACATTATTGTTCCTCGTTCTGGTGATTTGATAATGCAAACCACTGTGGCTGTAGACTGAACTGTTGTTTACATCAACAAATTAGCCTCAATATAATGTACTTTTAAGTTATTCTGAACTCGCAATACTGGCGGCAAGTTGCGGATTCATATTTCTTAAGAAAGGAACGTGCTGCCCTATGTAAGCAGCAAACACTGAGACAGCGCTGACCCGAATGCCATACTGGTTAAATTCATTGAAACTAGCTAATACTTTTGGATGAAATGATTCAATTCGATCGCTGCAAATTGCAATTGAGCGGAGGGATTGGATCCCTTTATTTTTGGGAAAATGTTTAGAGCGCTTTTAGGAATGCAGAGTACAAACTCGATTTGTATATTTTGTGTATATACTGGATAGTCGAATGCAGAATTCGAATTACGTCTGGTAGAACACGATTTCATACCTTCAGCCTTAGATCGATGTTGGAAAAGTTTGAATCCGAGGAGGATTAGGGAGTGACGCTCACTCATCCTTGTCGATGTGTAGAACCTTTATCTCTCCAAATGTACTTTGTTCATTGCGTTAAAAACAGTATCTCTCATGGTCATAATAACTTTTGCTGGATCGCTTGCAGTAATTATGGACGTTCCGGCAACAATCATGTTGGCTCCTGCCTATTGGACAAATCAGAAATCATTGACACGGACGAAATCCACTTCTACTGTCATAGTACAGGCAATTACCTCAGCAACAGCTTCAATGTTGCCCAGACCGACCCCACCATCAACTTCAATGTCCATTTCAGGGTAATTTTTGCGCAGAAATTCAACTTTAGAAAGCATATCAGTTTTGAAACTCTGTCCACCAAATCCAGGCTCAACAGTCATGATGAGAATCATGTCAGCTAAATCGATGTGAGGAATAACCTCAGTGACCGCAGTTCCCGGCTTTAGGCCAATACCAACCTGAAGAAATTGAGCATAACATTCAGTTTGATTTGGCACCAGCTTATTTTACATCGTATACGCGTTTTTAGTGTTCGTTAGGATCTTAAAGACGCATATATATTTCAACTTGACTCCTACCTTCATTCCAGCCTCTTTAATTTTTCTACATAGCCCGGGGACGTCTCGCGTAGCTTCTAAATGAAAGGTGTACTGATCTGCACCAGCTTCGCCCATCGGTTCGACCCACTGTGTACAGAAAGGTCAAGTTATTTAAATCTCCACATCCTCACTACATATTGAACTAATAAACAAAACAAACTAAATAATAAATGGTAGCTCTACCGTGACTAAAACTGTCTTTTACCTGCTCTGGTTTTGCTACCATCATGTGCATGTCAAAAAACGCTTCAGGTACTTTAGAGCGAAGACATTTCACGATGGGATGTCCAAAAGTTAGATTCGGAACAAAGTGACCGTCCATAACGTCCAAATGAAGATAGTCAGCACCACTATCTAACAATCTCACGGATTCTTCATGGATTGCCGACAAATCCGCATTTAATATTGAAGGCCCGATTTTACAAGATGGCGACATTTTCGAAAACAGGCGAAGGTGTGGTACAATAGCTTTCAAAAATCTTGATAAAATTTGACCTTCCGCAGCGATAATAGCGATCATGGGTTGACACAAGAATAAGCAAAAAGGGGTTTTATACAGAATTTGTTTTTGATCTCTTCGGTCCCCAAAATTGTCCATATGCTTTTATGTTTGCCGCTTTTTAAAGTAGTCATTGAGTTAGAGGATACGCACACAAGAAAAACTACCCAAGCTTCAGATGATTTTGTTTCTTCGAACAATCAATGTAACAGAAACTATACGCAAATAATTTTTCTAGTTCTATTAAGCTTGCTTGAAATACTATAAACAAATTAGGATAAACGAAAAATTCAATATAACTTTTATATAAAGGAAAAACAAAAACAAATAAACTTGTTAGGATAGGAATAATTCGCTTGCGAAGCTTTATGCCTGGTGGGGTACTATGAAACAAAATAATTGTTTTCAACTGGTTTATAATAGAATATTGCTTTAATTCTCTTATTCATGTAGCTCTTGCAATCCGCAATTCCAATAATAAGAACAATGTTACAGTATCTACGATTCAGTACCATAACTCTCAAGTACAAAATTTAATTTCAGACTACACACAGTATGACATACGGGTTTCCCTGAAGAGTGGACCTTGGGGCTACTTTACTGGGTGCTTAAATAATTTCATGACCTTTGATGGACAAGTGCTCTGCACAAGTTAAGTTTCTCTTCTATCCACATCCTTGAAGTTAAGACTAGATGAATCTAATTATGAATTACTGGCAACAGCTTTGATTAAGCGCACCATCTGGAGAAGTAACATACATAAGGTCTTTCCAAAATAATAAAACATTGAAATTAAGATAGTAAAAATCCAATTATTAGGTACATGGTTGTAACTGGAACGAAAAACATATTTGCAAATACTCCTGAAAATCGGTTATAACCGGAACACTATTTCTAGCTGCGTCCTCAAATTTTAACGATGCCATAACAAACGAGTCTTGTAATACAATCTGCAATTAAGCAGAGGGAATTTAAAGTATGACTTCTTAACATTGTAGCTTTATAATTAACACGTGTAATCTGTAGCTGGAAGCAAATATAACATGGTTGTTAGCTACTGCTACGGTTAATCACTGTTTATAATAGATTCAATCAAGATTTTCAAGGACTTCATACTACCCATGCTATGAAATCCATGGATATTGGAAATATCTTGTGAATGGCGTACATTTCAGCTATTATTCTAACGTCAACGTCACGGAACAACCAACACGTTAAGTACGTATGGAGAAAAATATGCGTTCAAGTTTCAGATGGCTATTAACATTGGCGCTGTCTCCAATTACATTTTTGCGGAGGAAAGGATGCTCAATTTGCTCAATGACAATGCAAATTTCAGAGTACACAGCTTTAGGATAAGGTTTTTAAAGCTGGATTCCGATACTTGACAGCATACACTAAAATCTTGCTGATATATTTCTCAAGGTGCTTGAGTGCTTGTAAGATTAAGGGAATTGTGTTTGTGGGATTAAAGTATCAGAACTAGTCTGCCATGCATAACTTACAAGACTTGTATGTACTACGCAGCTTGCATTCAAACTTTACGGTGGGCAGGTGGGCTATCAAAAGTTAAATCAAATTAAACTTTTACAGGATCGAGTGCTGTTGAAATGTGGGGTGGACCAGAAAGTTGAGCATCACAGCAAGCATAAAATTAGTCTTTGATCTCAAAAAGGAACGTCCAAAAACAAGTGTGGTGAAGTTATAACCCGAATGTAGGTTGACTCATTCTACATTAGACATGGTGCTTTCTTCATTCGTATATTAGTATACTTTCTCCTTTAAAATAATATTTAAGGGAATACAGTGGCTTTTGAAATATAAAACAAGTTACATCTAGACAACTGACAGTACCGTACATGACCGGCCCCACGAATTGAAATTTGAAACATAGTCGAAGGTCAACCTGAGGATCGTAGGAATTCACCCTGAAAAAAGAAAATCCAACTTTTACCGAAATCTGGAGAAATTTGAAAAATTCTGTAGGGGCTATCCATATATTATATCAGTAAAAGTTCAACGGTGGTAAAATGTTACTTAAGTTTCATAATATGTGAACGGTAACATGATAACTGGGCTCTAATTACATATTCCTGTACTAACTGATGACTCTGTGCAAACATATCAGTTGATGCCATCTCTGTGCAGTTAACTCACATGCTATGTACACGGTCCCTACAGCATGTTATATGCGAAAATCGCAACATTGAGCCGCTTTTTCTCTGGTAACAGCCGAAAGTTGGTTTTCTTTTTTCAGGGTGAATTACTACGACCCTCAGGTTGAACTTCGACTATGTTTCAAATTTCAATTCGTGGGGCCAGTCATGTACGGTACTGTGAGTGTATTACATTTGGATAACAAACTATTAGGACGATATCTTAGAGAGGCAGTTGCAACAACTAGTTGTTGTGATAAAATATTTTGTATGTAGTTTATCAAATAGATATGATGACGATGAGACGAAGACACATTCAATACCGGGGGTACAAACAGGGATTTAGGGAGGGATGTGTAATAATGTCTTGATTTTCGTCCTCTGGTAGAGTGGCAGACGTTATTTGAGCGTCTTTTCTATACGGACCAGTGCCGGTGAAGGTGGCTGGAATAAAGTTTGCAATGAATCATAAATTGGATGATTCGCTCCGAAAAACATTGGTGCTGCTGACGGGCGGGTAGAGGATGTAGAAGGAAGAAGAACGGAATCCAGGAAGCTTGTGTGGCATTAGGTTCGACTTGGAAAGCTGTTGTTTGCGGAAGAATGTATAGAATAGGGGTTTGGGAAGGAAGGGCTAGCGCTGCCACTTTGAAGGCGGTGGAGAGTTTCCCAGTCACTTTCCCAGTAATCAGGCGGTGAAAGTCTATAACTTTGGAGGGAGTCATCCCGTGAGATGAGCCTGAACAGGAGGAAAACGTTTCTCTCCTGAATTATTTGACACAGAAATTTTCCCCAGGCCCATGCCAGGAATGCATTAGTCTTGACGGGGAACGAGTCTTGAGTAAATGACTTTAGGTAGTTTCACACACAATAGCACTCTCCATGTAACAAAATATATAGTCCGTTCCTTCCTTCTTTGCTTTGCTTAACGTTATACTATACGAGCTGCTCATAAAGCGTCATGACGTTTGATCCATCATGCAGAGTAGAGTTCGGTGCTTGCGGCGGCTTATTTTTCTTGGTCTGTGTGTGCCAAACATAGATCTGAAAGAGACATACATTGTATTTTATTTGAAACCTTCTTTCGCTTTCACCCCAGAGCAATATTAATCTAATCCACCACTCGTGTGAGGTCAACCCGCTGGACATGCCACTATTACACTCACGTTCCACCCGCAGTACAGCCCCGGGCGGACATCAAGAGAAGATTGGGTAGGAGGGGAAATGAAATTTTATTTTCCAACAAAAGCCTCTCTCACCTTGGTACAATTGTCGGCTTTAGGTTCAATCTTGTCTTTGGTAACTCCAAGGGCTTGCAAGAATTTGTCTTCCTCGTAGCCGGGAATATAAGGCATCTGGACTTTGGACTTCTGCAAAAAAAGAAAAAGAATGGGATGAGACTCACATTTGCGGGAGGCTTGAAAGCGAGAAGGATGATGCTCTAGACTGTTGAGAAGAGAGAAAGTGATGGGAAATAGTTCTCAGAGTATCGAATCGACAGCAAGAACTTGGAGACTGACTACGAAAATCCTATGAGAAAGTCATCCATCATGTAGGAGGAAAGAGAAAAATGGCTAACTCAATCACCAAGTCGGATATTTGGGTAGCGTGAATGGGGAAGAGGAGAGAAAGTAGACTAGGAGTAGGTTCTAGGAGAAGGAATACTCTGTCGGATTAAATGAAGAAAGACTATACGAGAGAGAGAGAGAAGATTTTTCGTATTATCTTCTTCACATTCCCACTTCCCCGTAGATCATCCAAAAAACAATGGATTTGGAACTTGGTGTAAATATACGGCTGGAATTGGTTAGCAATGCAACCAAGGGATTCACTCAATTCTATCATGCAAAAGCAAATCCATGTAGCAAAGTCTAACAAAGAAGAAAGCAGATGTTGACGGGGAAGAAGAAGGCTTAAAGAAAACTATTCTTGAATTTCGGATAAATATTTTGTGGGAAATTTCCAAGCTGTGTTCCTCATGACCGCTGTTTCTAAATGACGTTTGGTCTGGGTGGGTGGTGAATGCTAAGAAAAGGCCGGGTAAAAGATTTGCACTGATGACTCCCAGACAATGAGGGAAAAGGGACCAGACTTTTGCGTCTTTCAAGGTGGAAGAAGCATATAAACCACTCTAGTCAGTTGACTACATATACCCACTTTTTAACTTGGTAAGGTTGAATGTACGGAGAAAGTTTTTGAAGGAAATGTGCTCTCGAATTGAAGGAGATGAAGTATGGTTTGGGATGCTGCCGGAATGCTAATACAAGCAGCGGTGGGGTAAATTCTGGGCTGGTCGAGTATTTGGATAAGAGGGAGAAAATGGAAGAGGGAAGCGTGCCGAATACGTGGACGCGGTCGTAATGCAAGTTTAACGCGGAAACAGTGTCTAATGATTGCTTTCACCCATGGTGAAAGCACGACCAAGGCCATCGGTAGGCGGAAGAAAAGGGAAAGGAATCAGATGGATAGCTATAACTTGCTTCCGAAAATCGCGAATCATACTAACGAAAATGTTAGTTGAATTTCGCCAGAAACAAGTCATGGAGGACAGAATAGAGGCTGGCTATCATCTACCCTTCGCAGGATTTAAGCAAACGAGAAAGCAGATACGTGTAAGGACGAGAAGAGAAGCTCTCAAGTCCCCCGGGTCAGCTAAGTGCTTCCCCAGAATGAAATGGGAGTGTACAGGCTATTAGATTTTACTATGATACCCCAAGAATGCTTTCTCAAGAATGCTTTCCCTAACCGCTTTATACTTTTCACACTGAGCGCTCTTATTAATAATCGTAATAAATAATGACGCGGACAAAATGAGAAACTGCACTAAAAGATACCCTTATACCATCCTCCTCTTTTACACACTTTAATAGGCGGAGGCATTAAGTTTTAAACGTAGCTGGAGCCGGAACAAACCCATCTAATCATAAGAGGAGGACATGGAGAAAGCTCGCTTTCTCTTTCATGCCTTCATGTTACAAACCACTACATCTCCCCATCCTCATAATAACCATGCGATATGTAATGCTTCTATGTAGACTCCCTTGTGCTTTATAACAATTTTACTGATTAACCTTGAATGAAGCGTGTTTCAGTCGTTAAGTTACATGGACATTACCTTACAGACTTTACATCCTTGTCATGAGCCACAGAAATAAAGGATTATCCTACGTTATACCTAGCTCTTGAGCCAGATTCAGATAAAGTTAAGAGGCTTAGAAATAGGATTTTAGTAAATCTGCATAACAATTTCAAAATTTGTAATCTACTCAAAAAAGTAAATTGTTTATACAGTGGCGGTAGAGAGCTGATAGAATCACAAATCCGGAGCAGGAGGTCGAGGTTGAGAATTTACTGCTTATCCTACAACTTCTTGAAGTGAGGATCAAGTCTTTGGGCGTAGAATATAAAAAAAGAGAAAGGCAGAGAGAAAAGGCGGAGAAAGCATAGATAAAGCGGTTGAATGGGGCGGTAGTTGCGGTGGGCTCAATTATTTTTCAGTCAGCTTCCCTCCTCCTTCGCCATCCAACTTTTGGGAGGACTATATAGTGGAAAGGGTGGGGAAACAAACAAAAGTTGGGTGAAAGGAGAATTGGCGGTGAATTCTATTCAAGCCTTGGCTAAGTCTAGCGGAAGCTGGAAGAGAGGAGATGGAGATGAGGAGGGAAGATGCGGGAAAAAGTTTTAAAATAGCAAAAGAGTTATGGAAGCGATACAAAAGTAAGCTTAGGTAATTGAGTGGGGAGAGAGTTTTGCATGATCGAGGCCAGCCAGAGTCTATAGGAGCGTTAGTAACGTGTAGCTATGCTGGCCAAGATGAAAATGGGAAGAGAAACTTGTGGCTCATCATTATCGTTGAGAGAATTCAAGGGAAATAAAGGTAGAGGAGAAAGTGGTTGGTATAGTACAAAAGATGTGTTGGCCGGATGACTGAGAACTGCACTCGTAAATCTCCTTGGCTGAAAATCTTGTAGGATGTGTAGTAAGGAGATAAAAGAGGACGGGATGATGAGGGTTGGCTGAAGAGAGGGAGAGAAAGCAAGAAAGAAAACGAGAGCGGTCTGAAAAGAAAAGTGCTCCGATTTCCACATCTTCTAATTCTGTCTTGGTCCTTGTAGTTTTTCTCAACAAAAAAGAAAGATTTACAAAAGCTCCAAGCTTCGTACCTACTTTACCTCCAGAGAACAACTCTGGCCCAGCCCTGTCATACTTAAGTCTACGGCCGGAAGAAGAGAAAATTACTTTAGATTCAGGGGAAAAGAGGGTGTGAATGGAAACAATGCTTCTCTCACAGTGCATACTCCCTTTTACACAAACTTGTAGAGCATTCTAGAGAAATCCTTTTCATTCAGCAACTACCTACTTATTTCATTCACGTTCAAACAAATCCAACAATAAAAATCTTACATCTCCTCCACTTCTCGCTCAAGCTATAAGCTTTCTCATCCTCTATCCATATTTCCCCCTGTTTTCACAATAACGATAACGTAAAACTCTTCCCTTCTACCCTAAGGCATTCCCCCAACCGCCCTACTTTCACCTCTTGCATCATATCACTGTAACGCCTAGCCCTAGACGTAGTGATGACTTTCTCCAAACTTTTAACACTTTCACACAGTTGAAATAAGATGAAAACAAATATATTTTCTTATTAATTCTTATTCTTGCTCCGCCCTAGCAATCTCTCTTTTAAAACTTCACGTAACATGCATTTCTTCCTTTATTTCCACAACTCCATGTATTACCTCTCTGGAACAAAATATTTGACCCTTTCAAAGTTCTATATTCCTATAAAATCCTATACCTTGTTGTAAATAAAAGAAATTTTAAGTGCCTATAATTCTTAAAATTTCTCAAACGCTCGTAAACTATCTTTGGGCACCCACACGGATTTGAATTTCAATAGCTTCTTTTAAAATTCCTCTACAGTTGACTCTTTTGTGATTTTTTCTGTTCGAACTTTCTCTCTCCTTCCGGGTCTTTTCGTACATGCTTATGTATATGTACGAACCGGGATAAAAAAACTTGTCATTTATCTCATTCCTACTAAACTGCATAAATGTAGTTTACCCATGAATCCTCAAACTTACCATAATGCTAATCCAAGCGTTTATGTCTGATTCATACATTAAGGTCAAGTCAACATACACTCCACTGCTCTCCGCAACTTTCTCCAGCTTTCACTTAAATTCTCCAAGAATTTAGCCTCTTATCTAGTATGCTTCCAGACTTGGAGCAAACAATATACATGTCCAACTTCAACCATTGCTGTCACAAGGGTTTATTACCTACAGATGTGCTTCATGTAGGAAATATACACCCACCGCAACACGAACCCTAGGAGAACTGAAGATGAAACTGATAAGGGATAAAGGATGTTACAAGTTGTAAGTTACAACGAGGAGGGAGGACAGCATATGAGAGAAAGCGTTCCAACCGGAAATGCATCAATTCGGCACGTGTTCGCCAACCCGGATTCACGGAGTCATATTCACATCCGAGTTTAGTAGACAAATGCAACTTTCTTGTAGCTCATTTCACCTAAAGTAATATTTTACATCGCCAATAATCATCACTCTCTCTCTCTCTCTCTCTCTCTCTCTCTCGAACATTCTTTTTTTATGTCTGGTATTTTTAGATAAGAAGGATGTCAACAAAGCTAGCATTGATTCTCATCCAAGGAAACGCTTACCTCCAGAATGAATCTGACTGAGACGCCGAATCCTGCCATGTCAACCGGAAACTTTCTGTTTACCGCCCATCCATCGTAGAAACCGACGACTTTCCCATCCTTGACTATTGGTGAACTCATTCCATAGGTCGTTAAAAGACCCACGGGCCACATCCCAATTTTCTTGACTGAACGTATCTGGAACCGAAGGTCATAAATTAGCCATTTCAACATAAAATGTAATATAACGAGAGTCAGAATCACTGCGCTGCGAATACGCATGTGAAGCTAAGTCACTTCATGCCTTCTGAACTTAGCGCCCCAAGAATAGCTAATAATATGGTCCAATGCATTGGAAATAATAAGAATCGAATTAAGAAGACTCAGTCAGGAAGGACGGGGGAAAGGAGAGAAAGTGCAGCGGGGAGGAACGAAGAGATTCGTACTGATTGAGCACTTTGAGTTGGAGTGAGACAATAGGTACAAGGAAGTCTAGGAGAGGGAAAGACCTAGAGGGGAAGGAGAAATTCTTGGAACGTGTAAGAATTAATCGTCTATTCCTTGTTATAATGGGGGTGTTGACGGGAAAGCATTGTGGGAGCGACAATACAAATGGAGAAGAGGGCTATGATAGAAGAACATTAAGGAAGTGAGAAAGAAGAGAAAGGAATGATGATGGTTATAAAGGAAGAAACGAGGAGGAATGAGAAATGGAGACTTCCCGAGCAAAAGACGAGAAAGGAAGAGAAATAGATTTGAAAGCAAAGAGAAATTCCATCTCGCTAATGTTATATTGAATTTGGGAGGAAAGGATAATGGGTCTGTGATAAAGCTGAGGTGCTAATTGCCTTTGTTTCACAAGACAAAACATGACAGTTAAATACTTTGCTTAGTTGAAGGAAACGGAAGACCAGACAAGACTGACATGTCTACCGGCATATCCCTTCTACTCAGACGACACAACCGCCTCATCTCTCTGTCTGCACCAATGACAATTTTCAAGGAAAATTCAGACGATCGTAGTGTGACGATACAAGCAGTGCAAGGGAGTGAAAGTTAGCTTTCTCAAGCAATCACATCTGCAGAGCGGAAGAGAAGACGGAGGGGGGAGTGCGGGAGGGATGAAAAAATCCATAAACGGTGGATTCGTAGGGGAGAAAGTCGTTTTATCGGAGAAGAAAGAAATAAAGTATGAAGGGGGGAAGGAGGAATAAAACTCATGACGGAATAATATTGACATATGCCTAGGCCTGTTTGACACGGCCGTTCCTCGATCTTGAAATTGGGTTTTTTACATGAAAATAAGAGGTTGAGGGATGAGAATAAAAGCTTGACTTACTTCGTCAAAAAGTCTAAGGTCGTATGTATTGTCGTCGTCCGCAAAGTAGACGACGCCTCTCGTGTCTACATAGTTTTCACGGATCCATTCGAGACCCTTATTCCGATTTGAAACTCCTCTTGCTTTCACTTTTTTGCTCCGTTGTTCCTTTGGCATGGGAGCTGTAAGAAAAGATGAAGGATGATGGAATGAGAAATTTCGGAATCACAATAAAACAAGCCTACTCAACATTTGGTAGCGAGAGATTGGATTTTCTCGCCACATTTCACCCGGCATCATGAGTACGAGGAAGGAAAATGAGTGAGACGTACGAAGAAGGTTAGAAGGAAGCTAAGATTTGCTTTCTCTCAGCCCACGTAACAAGATATTTGGAACTTGGCAAAGAAACAATGACTACAAGGAAACCACGAACTAGAAAGCCAAATATCCCAGGCAGAGAAAGTTAAAAATACGTAATACACAAATCAAATCTCTTCTTCCTTCTCACATTCCTTCAGTCTCTTTGTCTCTTCATGGGAGTAAGAAATTGGATGGGGAAGAGTAAACATTAATTTTTGTCGTCTCTCTTCCCTTCATTCGTTCTTCCAAAATTCGCCTTCTTGAGGGACAGCCGAATGTTTCATGGGAAATTCAAGATAAACTCATAGTGATTAGATGGTAGCAAACTGATGCTGTTTTTTGCAAGTATATATATTTGCATTCGATGTTAAAAGCGAATAGAAGTGTAATATGAGAAAATATAAAATGGCGATGGGAAAATAAACATGTACAAAAAAAGAGAAAGTTTTAGATTAACCGATCATCTCACAGATCTGAGAAGAGGATGTAGCGGACATTGGCTGGATACAAGTACTTCCGTAGCATTTTCCCTTCATTTGGCTCACCACTCTAACATCAAACATACTAAAGCCGATATGAACATATTTGGTGAATACTTACCCGTTAAATGGACATAAGGGACGCCTGAACGCCTCAGTATGGACGCCACTTGTGGATCCAAAGTTTCAGCATCCTCAATCACAAGCCAGACGATGGATGGGACGTGCATAAGCGTCTGGGAAAGGCGGGTCAAATCCGGGATTTGCTCAGCCCTCTTATACGTCGGTGTTATAAAGTATATTGTAGGCAGTCTTTTATTGTCCCCTATAAGAAAATACAAACGTAATTATCATCTCTGTAGTGACTGCTCCTCGCTACGTCATCTTAATTGCCGATAAAATCTATGATATAAAATCTCATTGTCAGAACCATGTCGTCAAGTAACTGGCTCTGTACATTATATTCATTTATAATTCTGAATAAAAGCATCTAATGTTCTCTACTCTTCAGCCTAACTTCCGTCACGAACATTCCACATCCCACTCTTGCATTGTTATCGTATCACAAAAAAGTAGCTTTTTTGTGATTGAAACACATTTTGTTGATAAAAATATGGAGAAGTCCATGGCTGAGTCCTCAAAAAATCTCTGCTAGCCATGAATCATGCACATTATGACTGCATGCATCTAGAATTACTGGAAACTGTGCTAGTATTACATTTCGGCTATTTATCATCCCCCTACTTTGACCTTACGCTGACCATCGCATTATTTCCGCCAAAGCTATCCCGTCCATCATATCCATGTGGCAACTCAAAGCAACGTTATGTATGTGTGCATAATCTGTATTGTTTCAGTTAACCGCTTAACGTGCAGTTGGAGAAAGGGTATTTAATCTGCCAACCTAGTAGTTGAACTTGGGTTAGTTTTCAAAGAGACTGGAAATCCCTCCGCTTTTAGGCTTAGCGAGCAAGGAGCAAGCTGTAATATAAAGCAGTTATGGAGGAGCTTTTTCCCGTCTCAAAAATCCTTTTAGCTGTCACTCAGCTGCTTTAGGCATTCAAGATTTATTAGCTCAGTTGCAAAATCCTCTTCCTCTAGCCCCTCGAATACCGCTGTGGGTAACCGCAAATGTATGCAAGATGTCAAGAGGATATGCAGAGAATTTAGAACTCAAGCGGAAATGGAGAGGGAAGAATTGCAATCGCTTAGGAAAACTCAACTTTGGTCTTGGTGTAGTTTTAAAGGGTGAAAGGACGTGCTGAATTTCTAAAAAGCTATCTTTTGACTTCTTAGACCAGGACAAAGAGGGGGTGGTGGCACAAGGAAGTTTTCGCAAGAATTTCCTTCACCAATACATGTTTTTCGAGATAGAGAGAGAGAGAGAGAGAGGTGGGGGGTAAGTGTTTCAAGGATTCGCAGTCAGTATCGTTTCTACTATCTGAAACTTTCTCAAGCAGGGCCATTCTGATATAGCGATGGATTGGTTTTGTATAAAATGCTATACATTTGCGAATCCGTACCGGTTTTGTATCTGGCATGAGACTCATCAGGGAGAACGTCGGATATCATTAATCATTCATTTACTTATTGATGCCGACACTGGGTTGTCTAGAAACGAGGCTCACGTTTTCCCAAGTTGATCCCTTGAAGTGATAATGACAGCAGAGTGGAGTAGGTAATTTTCTACGGACTGGAAGATTCCGGAAATAGACTGAGTTTCTGAATGTTCTACGCTCTACCCACGCACAACTAACTTGATGTAAAAATTCGCGACAAAAATTCTTGAACGCCATTTCAGCAAGGACCTTCTACTTGAGCAGCAACCCACCCATGCAGCCAGTGTGAAATGGTTTTGAGATCATGGCGCTTTTGGGGATTTAGGGGCAATGATGACCGCGTTCAGTAATATTTAAAAAATTCATAAATAGCGATGTTTGCAATTTTTTAAAAGTATTTCAGCTTGATCTTGGACCACAATAGAAGAAGGATCAGTTCATGAGGTTTTCTCAAAAAAAGAGATTATATGAGATGCGAATTTAATGTAGGGATCGAGATGTTGCTAAGCTCTCCTTAGTAGCCTAAACTCTGGGCCGAGTATCGATTAAACAAGAAACGGGACTTACGTGAGGAGGGTGTACAGAGTAGCATGTCATGTTTAATACTCTCTATAACACGGTCCGAAATATTACTAACAATAACATCATCTATGCGTATGGAAAAGGATCGGCCGCTCGCTACACCAAGCTCGTCAGTTCCGGATCCTCCGGTCACGTAGGACACCTGGAATAGATAAAAAAATAGATTAGATTATTTATTGTGACCCGCATTACTCAATTTACTCTATATAATCCTCTCACGGTTTTTTTCGCACGGGGCATTCATGACAAGCCCTGTGGGCAAAGGTTGTCAAAATTGAAGCTTTTATTATCTCTTAATTTGTTTTCGTACATGAAATCTAATCGATACCCAAATAATCTAAATCGTAAAGGTAAATTGGTTATATAATGATTTGTATGATAAGTAAAATACAGGTATGCACGACACCCCCCCTCTCTCTCTCTCTCATGGATGGCAATAGAATAAACAAGATTACTTTTGTAGAACGGAAGATTCAGGGCCTTGGAGGCGGAATGATTCCAGGAAATCGAGTTTTCCAAGTGTCTGCTCAGATTATTTTGATTAATTGCAATAGTCTCGGGAAACAACTATGGGGACAGAAACTAGGACTTTTTGCCAACAAATCAAGACTGGACTTTCCAGTATAAATTGCGTAATATGTACACATAGTTTTGCAAAAATTAGCCTTCATTTTCTTTGGTTCCTCTACCCTCGCCTTGTCCAAACTTCTTGGTACGACAAAAGTTCATCACATTCGCAATCATAGGAGATAGCTATTTCAACCCAAGGAGACTGTTTGCAATGCAAGTAAGTTTGTGCTAAAAATACTACAAAACATATGCTGAGGAAACCTATTAGTCCTATGGGGAATAAACAAAAGCAGGAAAAGGCAAGATAACCGAAAGCCGAGTTAGGTTATACCGTATTTACACAATTTTATTTTCGCGCTCAGTGCATGACACATTTTCTAAATTCTAGTCAGTTGACGTGTATTGGCTTGTTTGAAAAAGAATATTTATTTAAGCTAGGAGGGGTTAGATGCATTTGGGTTAGTTATAGTGAAATTATGTAAATGATGAAGTTATTTGATCTAAGCATAAAAAGTAGATATTCATATTTTTTAAACCCAATACCGTGAATAAATACTAGGGAAAATAAAGCGATATTTAATAATCCATTTGAATGCATATACTCTTTATAAGAATTCAAGTCAGTGGTCAGTGCTTGAGCTATTCAATATGCTCCTTTGAGTAATTTAATGTTGCACGCAGCTTTCCTACTGTTGGATCGTCTTGCATGCGATATTTTTCGCAAACAGTTCATGAAACGTTTTTGGGTGCGTGCTTGTCGAGGACGAGACTATTTGATGCGCTTAATAGCTCTGCGAACAATTTCTGTGCAGGAAAACAGAACAATTCAAACTAAAGATCAATGTCAGGGAGTCGATGCGGTGGGAGCATTTAAGGATGCGTGGAGTAATGTTACGGAACTAATTGCTACAACTAAATATATGCGAGAAAGAATTGGATGGAGAGAATTGCATGGGTGGGGTTGAGATGGAGCGACTTTGACAACATGGGAGCATAAATGACTGATGGAAATTTTGCCACACGCAAGCAAATAGCATGTCGTGGCCTTTTTTCTCTGTCATTTAATTCAGTTGACAATTCTTTGCTCGACTCAGAAGAAAATTCCGGGTTGACAATTGTTTTTTTGTTATCTCTAAACCCGTCTGTTTCTCTCTGTGCAGCTTGGAGGACATGTAACACGAACCGGGGAATTCCTTCTTCCGTAACCGCTGTCGCAAATAAATACGGCAGACAGGAATCAAAAGGCTGAGTTTTCGGAGAGACGGAGCGAGCATATGGTCTTGATGTATGCATTATTGGAGTCGTTGGAGTAAATATGAAACGTTGATACATACAATAGAACTTCTCTTAATGAGTGTGACAGTCAAAGTATAGAAGATACAGTCCGCGATTGGAGAAAGCAGAGACGGAAGGAGAGTAACCAGAATGTGCTATGAGAAGAGGGAAATTCTGGTTATTAGGAACGGAAATGTTGAGTGAACTTGTGGGACTCGTATTTGATCAAAGGCATTGTTATCCATCCTAATCCGGAGGGAAAGTAGTAGGATATGAGAACCGATTTGAGCATATTTCGATTCGGAGAAGTAGCTTTCGCTCCACATCATCCTCGCTTCTTTCTTGCAAATTGTGCTGCTGAAGAATTGTGAGGGATGTGAGAAGAAAAGATTCTTTCTCGGTAAAAGATTTCTCCGGGGAAAGTGACACATTGTCGAGTCGCGCGAGAGAACGGCTATCGTCTGCTTTCTCTGCCTCCTCATCCATTCGCCGGCAGTTTGTTTTATACACAAGAGAATACAAAGAATCATGTAAAGCTGGAATACAAATTGAGAAGAAGGAGACGCGGGAAAGGCTGAGTGCTTTCACTCGCTCCGGCCCGTCTTTCCGTCTAGGACTATCCATCTTGTTATCGATGGAAGGGGGAAAGCCTAAAGGAAGTGAATAAAATGCTTCTATTGGTAAACAAGTACCCACGCAGACATGGGACACTTGTTAGTAATCTCCGTTATCGACTCATTTCCAAGATACCCGTCTCTGGGACCTTGGAAGCCGCACTGAAAGAAGATGAGAGACTTAGATCCGTAGTTTCATATATGTATTTTGCATGCATCCATTACTTTGAGAGACTACCCTCAGTCCATACGAACGTCCCCTCCCAGATTCAGAAACTTTGTCTTAAGAATAGACGCACTTTATGTAAGCACGAATGCTATATTTAGTACCCTTGAGACATGCTTTCTACTATTTGTCACGAAAGCTGACGCTTTCGTTTGACAAAAGGTCCTAACCTTTCAAAATACTTGAAAACTTTAACTAAATGCATAAACTTTTTGTCTTACAAGATATTTCCTCTCATTCTGTATTCTGGACACTCCTTCGTGGACCTTAGGAGAGAATCATACAGAACATAAGGGCTCCCGCGTGGATGGATGCAAGCTCCCATTGTCAGCATTCCATATACAGAGGCCGGCTCGCGGTATTTTGCCCAAGATTAAACGAATAGAACTTCTTTGTTATGCGGGCGATCGTTTTCAGGAAAGATTTAAATAAAGCAACATGATTTTCTCTTTTTTATGCAAAAAACCGCGTCTCTGTAGCTGTCTGAATGCCAAAGAAATGCAGTGCAGAAGCGGGTGCGACCGTTTTGACCCTTTACAAAACGGGACACTCGTTAAGGGTCATTTCCGCGAAAGTTAAAAGCTAAGAAAATAACGTTTCTCGTAGATGGGTGCTTAATATAGTTAATAAAGTTGAAAAAAGACGGGTTGCTAAGGCTTTAGAGCTTAATTCTCCAACTAAGCACTGTCTCCTTAAAGTTCTGATTTCACGTGTCCTTAAAAAATTGACCTACTGACCTCTAGGTGTAACCCATCGTCCCAAAAAGATATGTACAGGTTAGCTTAGGCTTTTACGCATACATTACAACGGGAAATTTGAAAATTGAACTAGATCAACCGCGTGAAATATTGACTACATGTTGTGTGTGAGAAATATCGACAATGCGAGAAGCGCAACTATCGAAAGCAGAATGAGACCTATTCAGAGGGTCAAATTTGTGAGTACATTACTGCACTCGATGTAGAAATGATTAAGCTACAAGATGGGACCGGAGAAGAACGAATTTCTAGCTTAAAGAAAATATTTCAGGTTCGCAAAGATAGGGTCGTTGAAAGGGACAAGTTAAACACGACTTTCATGGTCCATGCAGCGTTAACGGGAATGGGTAGTCTATCGTTGATCTAAGTTCCTGCAAAAGTAGAGGTCATCGGGACCTACTGTGCTGAGAATAATTTAAAGCTATCATTAGTGAAATTGCTCCCAAAATTGTATTTGAAAAGCGGGAAAGAGCAGTCGGTAACTATGATCTCGCCTTCTAGTTACACCGCTAAGGTTCCATAGGCCTACGCTAACGATATTGAACCCATTATAGGCTTACCCATCATTTCAAATTCCCTAGTTGCTAGAGACTACCCTGATACTAACCTTTTGGATTTTAAGGCTTGGTTACCTGAAAAAACGACTATTTGTTCGTAAGCTTGTTACAGTTGTGTGCATTTGGAAAACTTTAATGGAGGGGTAGTCCAGAATCGATAGTCCTACAATCGATATAATATTCCAAGTATCGAAACAAAAATATGCTTGTGTTCGTAAATGTCAGGGCTATCACATAAAGTAAAGAAAATATAGTTACGCCACGTTTATAAACCGTTGATTGATACCAACGCCTGCGCAAAATACCGCGAGCCGGCCTCAGTATAATGCCTCTGTTTTAATATTTGAAGAGTCTTGTCCTTAGCAGCTGCACGTAGATTCTACTAGAATCGCCCGCTTTTTTACATGTTTGCCAATGCCAATGACGCAAAGTCGGAGACATTTCTACTACTTGGGAACGGAGGAACTGGCTATCTAAACTCGTACAGTTTTAATTTGCTCGATTCGAGGTTATACTGAATTTAAACAACCTACGTTAACTTCGACGTCATTTTAATAAGAGGATTACACAAGTGACCTTTTGCAGCTATGAATTATTTTTGAGTTGATTATCTGTCAGCCAGGAGCATACATGCTGAGGAAAGCTATAGTTACAGACCAAGTTACTAATTAAGAGACAAAGGATGCTAATTCTGGAGTTCAAAGAGAATCACATCTGCTGGAAGGGATTTTAGTTTTGTTTGATTAAAAACAAAATTAAATCATAGACAAAACATCGAACAACAACAGAGGATTCAGTTGAGACTTGAGGCGAATAATGTCGCGCAGAATATGATTTAATTTCTAATGATTCAAGCAAACCTTGAAAATTAACTAAATAGTCTTATTCCCGTCTACAAACTAGCAAGCTTAAGAAGAGAATCAAAAGCAGCTCTAAAAGCTTCATTTGCTTGACCAAGGACGAAGAGAAAACCCTAGGACAACTTTGGTATACATGCTACACTTAAATATAATGAAATTAATAATGAAAAACAGCGGCTTAAAAGAACCTTGTTTTAACGTACAGGACAGGGTGGATTGCATGAAGCATGTCCTCATTATGGACCATCTTTGATACGCTAAAGGAAGTGAGCCAAGAGATTTATTCATCATTCCACTTGGTGTTTAACGAATGGAACTAATATAATTCTTAAGCTGAAAAGTCTCGCTTCGCTCATCAAGATATGTTTCGGGGCGTTGCATATAGGATTGCAACAAGGAGGGAATACGAACAAGCTCCAAGCCATCAGTCGTTTATGCGTAATCTCTCTTAATTCTTCACTCCCTCTCACCGTTCCTCCTGCTGCTGCAATAATAATTTGTTATAAACCGTTATTATGAAACTGGATTAAACTTAAATAGGGAAGGATCCATGACAATTCTGATGAAATCCTTGGCAATTATACACGCTTATTTCATGTTACTTTCATTTACTGAATCTGCAAATATATGTATAGCTAAAAACTGTACTGTGTTTCTGGGAATTAGTAAACTTGAAGCCTACGGGGCTAGTGCGAGTACTGAAACTTAATTAAGTGACGGCAGTGGAGTGTCTACACCGCTTTACGACACCTTACAATATAGCTGGCAGCGACCATCAATTTGCTAGCTTAATAACTTGAATCAAGTCTACGCAATTTTCCAAGTGACAGGTACGGATAAACATGTTTAGCCAAGGAGGGAAGGAGCAATGAAAAAACTTGGAAATTATCACAGGAAGCTAAGAGTGTGAACCATAGATGGTACGGATCACACTGTCCCAGCTTTGGATCAAAGCAAAAAAGAGAAAGGGGGAGGAGCTTTAAGGGATTAACGAAAAAGGTTCTTCTGGATCAATGGGTCACAGTGACCCAGTGATCCATTGATCCATCCAAAAAACGATTGACCCATGATCCAGCATAATAATTTATAAAATTTTAAATATTATAACTTTTGGCGATAGTAGCTAGTAGTCGGTGTACTAAGTAATGGATTGATACTTTGTTTGGACCAATTTGATTGTTTTTGGTGGACTGGTGGCTGATTTTAAATTCGAGTCACCACTGTGGTCGTATGTATGTACGGTTGTGTAACTTATATGTCATGAGCAATAACTTTGCTCTTACCGCGAGCTGTGAAGGAGCAAGTGACTTCGCGATATCCTATCAATGCTAATTGGATTGATTTAACTACATTTTATGCGGGATACATTGCAATGGGTTCTGTTTATGAATTGTCATGCCTTAATATGCGAATACGAGGCAGTGAATGATTTTCATAGTATGTAACCGTGCTTAAATCAGCAATCTTTTTGAATTTCGATTGCTGGCATGGCTTGAAAGTTATCAATGACATATAGTGCTAAACATTCAGCCAGCTTAAATTATACCATAATTGGATAGCCCGTTGATATATCCCGAGTAAGGTATATCTTTAGCTGCATATGAAAGGTTTTGTTGGTTTAACCGTGACAACCGGTGTTACTATTAGCAGCGTCCTAGAAAATATAATACTAGACAGCGCATTACTTGAGATTTCTCAAGTAGGCTATCAAACCAGAGGTAAACTTTAAAGTAAACAGTTTATTCATGAACAAATAAATATAAGTTTCCGCTAGGTTGAAACAACCGGACCACAGTGGTCGTAAATATGCAAATAGTTTACTACATATCATGTAGCAAATATAATTAAAATTCCTACGCATATGCATGATAGAGTTTTGTGCGTAGGGAAGGTCTGGATATTAGCTTGTGCATAGTCATGTTCGGCAGTTATGAAACAATATTGAAGACAAAAACCCACTGGGCAGAGTGGTTCTGGTAAATTTAACAATTTTTCCCTCTTCGACCGATATTTTATACAGCCGTTCGCTGTTACTTTCTTAAATTTTTAACGCTTTAAATTTTTTGAATTTTTAAAAACAACGGAAAAAAAAGAAATAAAATTGCTTTATTGAAGTTCAAGCAAAATTTCCGATTCACATCCAAAACGGTTATGGGTTTAGCGGGCTACCATTACTTGCGTAACAAGCATTGGATGGTTACAAGATAAATGATTGGATCGTCAATCATTTACTTTTATTTTGACTAAATGCTTACTGAACTCCAATGATAATTTACATAATAATAATAATTTTAATCATGGCGATCAATAATTCTTAAGCGGTTATATAGCACCTGATGAGTCTAAAGGGTAGTGGAAACACGTCTCTGGGCGTTGGGGACGACAGTGATAATGTATGTGTTGAAACAATTTTAATCTTAGTTCACGCGGAAAATGGAAGTTTTGTCGAACCTCGAACCTAATTAGAAAGTCGCTGCTATGATATTACCAAATATCATAAGGAGTTGATGTTAACATGGGAACTATAGTACTTGTAAATATTAACTCTCGTGTACTGCAGATCACACGTAGAGCAATTGACGCGTACTAAGAAATTAACCATGGACATAATATATTACAACAATCATAAACACCTGTACGAAAATGAGTAAACGACCCCCTACTTTTTAAAATTAATCGTGTAACTTCTCACAGGGCAACTGGATTTTGATAAGTGTTATATCACTAGAAAGCCCGTTTTCTCCTTCATAAGACTGGTTAACTATTTGAACGTTAACTTTGAAGCGTAACGCGCAGCGCGCAATGGCGCGTAACACCAATTTTTTTGACGTGCCACAATTGAGTAAACGATATTGAAATATAATTGTAAATGGCATTAAAATTGACTTTTCCCACATGGAAACCATAGCACTATATGACTTACTTATGGTCAAAAAATTTAGTCCCATTTAACCGAGTACTTTGGTTACTGCATGCAGTCAAAGTTCCCGTTTATTAGCATAGGATTTTTAGAGTTTTGTTAAATTAATTGAAATTAAATAAAAAACTTAACGCTAATAGTCAAACCAGTATACCAGTTAGAATCAGCGTTAAATTTAGATCCAGGAAAGTGTAAAAACCATTTACAATTATATTTCAATATCGTTTACTCAATTGTGGCACGTCCAAAAAATTGGTGTTACGCGCCATTGCGCGCTGCGCGTGACGCTTCAAAGTTAACGTTCAAATAGTTAACCAGTCTTATGAAGGAGAAAACGGGCTTTCTAGTGATATAATATTTATTAAAATCCAGTTGCCCTGTGAGAAGTAACACGATTAATTTTAAAAAGAAGGGGGTCGTTTACTCATTTTCGTACAGGTGTGTATGTGTATCAGATAGTTTTAATTTAATCCACCGGCCAATTTTGGCTTAGTACCACGTTTAATACTACCGCTTAGCTGCGCGTAGTTTACTAAAATTATTACAAGGTGTATAGAAGTTCTGGGTTTTAACTTAGTAATTGACAAGAAGGAAGTAAGTGAAAAGCATGTGAACGTAAAAAATAGTCACCACAGTGGTTCATTTAAACTTCCAGTAAATTGTATTTCAAAAACGAACTTTTAGAAACTATCATTAATACTTAATGTACTTAATATACTCTTCACAGGCATGTGTAAAATATTAGCCATTTATTTAACTCCAATGATTTTGTGTGGCACTACTCGTAAGTTTAGCCAAAAAAAGGTTTATCAAACCATATCAAAAGAAATTTAAAGTCTCGGTAAAATTTCTCCGGTTCATTATTATATTTACTGACAAATCGGCCAAATAATTAAGGAATGTTTTATTTAATTTCAATCAAGCTTTTGTTCCTTATATTTTTCGTTTGTATTCGAACTTCAGGGTCAAACCACTCCAATCTTGACAATTCATATATTGTCTTGATCAAGTTTGCGCGGAATTTACATCTCTGTGCTTTCTTGCTATAACTCATGAAAGTATATTGCGTAAAAATGACCACTGTGTTTACAAATCATTCACATTTAAAGAAACTTTTAACCCATCCCTACCAACATTTATGTACGAATTCCAACCATCGGCAAACGTAGATGCGACACTGCAAAACTGCCTGTCAACTGTATTAAATAGTTTCCCAAAGTTTTTCATAACCACTTTCAACTTGCAAACGAAATGAAGTCCAATAAATAAAATAAAAATACAGTTTTTCATGCTTAGCCATTAACGACTAAACTGTCAGCATTTCCTGGTTTTCGGCTTTCCGTTTAGTACCTACCTGCACTATCAATCAACTGAGGTTTACACGCCTATGTGTTACCGCAGTGGTGTACGCAACCAAAGATGTACCTGCCATAGCGTATCGTAACTGTTTTTCATATGAATCTTTAAACTTGCACCAAAGGATGCATCGAATTTCCCCCTTTGCTTGAGATACGGGTCACGTACAGTTTATGTACACTTGTATTACTTTATAAGATTGAATAGGCGGCCGATTCAACAGTCATCCATTTAAAATTGAAATGGTGAAGTATTGTGTGATGCTAATTGTATTTCCTTCACCATGACCGGTTTGAATAAAATCCGCTGGCCCGCCATCGCATGGTGACAATATATACAGGAAATAAGTCCATGTTAGCAGTCTAAAATCGTATTCTTAACAAATCCGCAGATTTATTTACCAAAGCTCCATTTTGCAAAACAGTGTTGCCTCGAATAGTCAAAGCCCAGTGAACGAGGTGCCGGCATTTTTAGTGGCGCAATTTAAATTCCTCAACAATTTCGCACCCATTGTTGTACAAATTAACTTTATTTAATAGTGAGTATTTACTGATACTCCATAATTTTATTTCGCATAAGATACCCGGGTCATTCAAATGTATGATGTTTCCAAAAAAAGCCATGGTAGGTTACCATGACTAAATATTCGAAAAATTAGCTTTAGTTAACGCACTGCATTAAATCACATGCACTTTGGTCTGTAATAATCAAATACATAAGGTCCAATGTTCCAGGGAACAGGAACGGATATATTTTAAAATTGTATATTCTGGACGCTGTTATCCCTTTCTACAATCGCAAATAAGCAAAGAACCATTAAGCACAACCAAATTGCCACAAACTGATGGAGCACACTCTCATTTTGTACTTTCAAAAATCTCGTGCACACAGGGGTTACTGAAAGTCACCAATAAAACGCTTCACAAACTTTTTAACATGTATTTTTAACATGTAGACGATAACCAATTGTACTAATTATACAAGAATGTGGGGCATTTGTTACGTCGCGATTTAAAGTTGTCCGTTTATTGTATATATCTCAGATGTAGGGCCAGCTTTCTCGTCCACTGCATCAATAGTTAGCCCTCCCGCATTGGCATCAAATGAATCTTCCACGGGTTTGTGGAAAATGAGTTCATTTTCACGCAATTATAAAATCAATTGATGCGAATCACTAAACTTTTTACTAAAATGAATGCGCCGAACTCTGATTTTACGTACTACCATTAATAGCTCCTTGCCGACTACTTACTTCCCTGTTACTTTGACATCATTCAAGGGATGTTCGACTAGTACATACTGAACCACAGTGGTGTACATAACCCAAGCCGTAGCAGCCATATCTTACGTAAACCTGGTGTGTGTATTCAGCTGTTAACTTACTCCAGAATTGAAGTTCACTCTCCCTCTCTATTAAATTGGCACTGTCGTTTTCTACAAAATTAAAACCCCCATGACAGTTTTGCGTATCCTCTATATATGGTACTCGAAACTACTTTTTCCGTTGAGACGTAAGTAGGTGCAAATTAGTTTTGTGCCCTACAACAGGCAAAAGCAAAGAACTCATGACTGCGTAGTTGAAAATTAAAAATAACTTACACTGTGGTCTTTAATAATGACGTACAAGTTATGCAAGAAATCCAAGTAACATCAAGGAATATACTTTAAGTCGTGTAACCCGCTTTTGTTATCCCTTATCACTATTGTAAGTTACCACAGTACTGATCTCATAATATAAAGTAATGACTCGGTAGTATAAAGTACTATAAAATACTACAGTTTGCAGCAAACTGTGTGAGTACACTGCTAACCCTTACAGTACACATGTAAACTGAGATTTCACACATCTCAGAAACTGAAACAAGCTGATCATATCACACTATATGCCGTCGTATAAATGACTTTATTAATACCTGGCAGTATTAATCATACTGCACGAGTTGCATACAATACATGAGCGAGACATTTTAGAGATAAAAACAACAAATTCAAGTATCGTGCGGTCATTTAGCAACGAATCTGTAAAGAACAGATCGTTCGTACTACAGACTCTACAATTTGCTACTGCTATTAAGTGTTACCACTGTGGGTGGGTACTTCTTTTTTTTCTGAAATAGTAGGTACATGTAAATCAGTTTCACGCAAGGACAAAGAACTCATGACTGTGTAATTGAAAATAAGATACTTGAGTATCTACATTAAATAGCATACACTGTGTTCTTCAATTATAACTTACTCCAGACCCAAGAAATCCGAGGAACAGTTAGGGAAATATTTTAAATAGCGTGTCCCGCCTTTGTTATCCCTTTCTCCAATTCGAAATAACCGCAGTAAGTAATGTCAGTTTTCAGCAAACCGTATGAGCACGCTACTAGCATTCACGGTATACGTATAAGCTGTTTCCCATAGCCCAAAGAAAAGCTTATCATATCACACTCTATGGCATCGTGTAAATGCAACATGCTACCTGTATTAATTCATACCAGTACATACTCATATCATATCATATCAGTATATAATCATACTGCCCGAGGTGAAAACAATACATTAGCGAGACATTTAAGAGAGAGACAAAAACACAAAATTCAAGTATCGTCCCTCTCGTGCCGTCACTCAGTAACGAATCTGTAAAGAATAGATCGCTCATGCTACACACGCTACAAGTTACTATTGCTTGAGGAAAAAATGTTAGCACTTTAGGATGGATCACCTTGGATCAATGGAAAATTGGATCAAAGACAAGATGGGTCATGACCCAGGATCATTGACCCAAAGCCATTTTGACCCACTTTGTTGATCCACTTGGATCACACTGTCCCAATGGGCCAATGATCCTGGATCATGGGACAGTGTGATCCGTACCATCTATGGTGTGAACCTGAGAATCATTAAAGTTACATTGCTGATCTATTTCTTCCGTGCACATGAAGGAAAGTGACCTTACAGCCAAAGCTAATGGACAAGTAGTCCCATATCCGGGCCTCAAAGAAACTGCTGACAGCTAGTATAAAAACATAAGGCTTAGCTGAAATGGAAGGTTAAGATTTTGCGATAGTGTGCTATTCACTATTTTAAGAACTGAAATTCGGAATCACGTAACGCACTAAAGCGAGGGAACCACGTGGGAGTTGGAGCAGTAAAATAGGAAATTGGATTGTTATGTGGCTTAAATACAGTGTAAATGGGACTTCATTGAGAACATTAAGGCTTGTAAGGGTTGGCTGTGGCCGTCACTTGAATTTAAGGAATAGACGAAATTACTTGGAATATATGTAGCACGATGTTGGACTGGGATTGGGATTCTAATAAAATTTTAAGACGTATTAAAGGACCATCTGATTTTATTCGAAATTAGATGTGAGGGAAGATAAAACCCTCCGTTGGGCAGTACTGGGAATTACATTCCTTAAAAAGTGAGCAGAAAGCATATTTATTCCAGAGGAAAAATATAAATCATTCGTTAGTTTCCCATTGGTCGCATTTCCGTTCTGGCCAGAATTAAATTACTTGAAATACATACATAGGTAGTGGAATGTATTCGGACTCGTTATAGAAAAGCAGAGATGACGGCCGTAAAATTATGATTGCGAAATAATCTTTGAAGAAAAATTTAGAAGAGAAGAATGGCGAAAATTATCCCTTGATACCAAGCAGAGCTTATTTGTACACCAATGGTTTTAATAAATTGCAAGCTATGCAAAAACTCGCCGGAGTAATTACTAGTTAGCCCTCAGTCTATGGATGGAGCAAGACGGAGGTTATATTTCTTGCCATTTTCCTACAAAATCCTTGTAAAAGTAGGATAATTCCGCTGGTGGTAACATTGCGTGAGTCGCTCCAGTACCTGGAGGAGTAACTCAAGGATAGTTATGCAAATTGACATTAATTAAGAAACGAAAAACAACTGCTCGAAAGGAAAAACATTATAAGACCTATATATATGTTTCTGCTTATATATATTATTAGATGGATTTAATTTGAGAAAGTCTATTGTATAAAATATTTTCCCATCACTACCCCCTTGTTGTTTTACTGAAGAACTTGATTCTGGCTTGTCTGTAGACACTACAATTCTTGTGAGAAGACTTGAGAACAACGACGGGAATTTTTTAAAAACAAATCACACAGCATCGCACTAATCCCCACTTCCTTGGAATAATTTTGCTATTTTGTGGATTACGTGTGATGGTGTCGTGCATTCTTCGGTATGCCTCCTTCCGAGTTCTATACAGTTCTTGCAAAGCTCTATTATTATAGATTCCTTCCTATCTGTCCTCCTCTGTCTATTTTTATGATATCGTATATGCAGCATTCAGTTGTTTTAAAATTCAATGCTGTAGGCTATTAGGCTAGACGTAAGAAATAGTTATGACATTGACATTACTTACCGAGTTCTGATGTGAGGCAGAAAAAAGGGCGAGAGTGCAGAAAGCGATGAATCCAAATCCAATGAGGATTAACGCTAATAAAGATTTGTGCATTGATGAGGCCATTATTATTCTTGGATGATCTTGATTAATCAATCCTTGGTTGACAATGAACCTTAGTTTCTTGTTGACAATTAATTAACCTTGACTGATTTTCTGCTTTGGCGAATTTTGTTACGAAGCACGTTGTAGCGATATTAAAAATACTAGTAATTGAAATCCTTGAGAGGTTCTGCTCATGATAGCACACGGATAAATCCTTGTCCAGTATTCACTTGCACGCATTATGAACAAAATAATCAAGTTAAACACATATCCGTCTTCTTATTCCCCTTGAAAATCAGGTTTTCCTCTTCCAGGGATCAGGAAACCCGCTCTTTTTTCATCCTGGAAGTAAAAAACCCCGATTGTTAATTTCACATTAGAAAAACACAGTACTCTGTATTCGCAAAAACGTTTCTCATTTTGCAAGCAGAAGGAAAATGCTGACTTGCATCCCTCTTTTCCAACATTACATAAATGCTTTAGAGAAAAACTCCCCTCCAGCTTGGGGCCAATTAATTTTTTAGTGTCACTTTTCAACGGGGTTGCGAAACATTTGACAATTTCAAAACTTAAGCATATGTAGACACACACACACACACACACACACACTCACAGCCAATTACTTTCACCCGAGTGATGACGCAATAAGCTTTTGACAACAAGGCTGCTTTTCACTCGAGAAAGCTCCAGTTTGCCTCCTGGAGAAAGTCGACAAAGGCTCTTGCGATGTATTGCACAAGGAAGGAGGCATGGTAATATGAGCTGGGCGCTTAAAATATTTTTTTCGAAATTTCAAAAGAACATGGGGAAACTTTTAAAATAACCTTGGATTTACTGACTAAATATCAGTAGGGTTTAAGCTCTAATGCACATGGGATACATACAGAATGGTGGGAGGAAGTGAGCTATGTATAACTGGATAGAGGGAGGACGAGAGAATGAAATATTTTCAATTGACTGCCATCTCAAAACGTTGACTCCACTAACGAACTCTCCACCGCTTCCTTGAGAGGGATGAGATTTATGTGATTTTACTCCCAAGCTTTGAGCTAGCAAGCTTTCCTCTCTCTCGTCTCAAGTATGTATACAGCTTTGTTAAGAGAGACGCTAGGGAATTGAATGAGAGCCATTCGCCATTCCACCTGTTCCTCCAGCCAAGTTGAAAAATTTCACAAACTAGATCGCCATCATCAACCCTTGAACGAATAATTCCACCTGCCCGCCGTTACAACCAGTCCCTTCTCTCTCTCTCCCCTAGGAGTATTTAAGTGAATTTAAGTGAATAAATCGTGGAAAACGAGACGCTTAGGATGGACGGTGAGGTGGAAGAAAAATAAACTTTTCTTTGAATGCATAAGGGATTGTGGAATGAAGAAGGGAAGGAAAGGGTGCTCTGAGTGGTCAGTTAAAATAGCCGACAAGAAGTACTCGACGAAAAGGTCATGGTAGACTGACTTGATAAGTTTCACTTTCACTTAAATTCCTGAAAATTTATATGAGGAAATGAGGATTTAAAAGTGCGTCTGCTATCCAAGATTGAAGGGGAGACTGTTATGGAAGTTAGTAGAGCATGGAGAGGATCACGTCAATAAATTAAACGTATGTATATACACTTATGCCTCAAAAATAAAACCTAGACTATAAAAGCAAAGACCATGAGTAATTTAGCTAAGAGGCATATTTGGTACTAGGAGACAGGTTTAATTTTAGGGAGGAAAACTGCTTACTGCTTCTAATGTACTTTGAAATGAACTGAAAGGATAAAAACATTATGCGTGAATGTTTGCGTGAATATTAAAAAAACTTACCTAGCCTTAGCCTTTGGTTAAATTCCTTAAAAAAGAAATGTTAGTCCTTTCCTTCCTTGCGTATAAACATTGTTAGAGCCTCTACTTATGTAGTACTTTGATTAACTCGTTAAAAGTCCATAAGACTTGGAATCAGGCAATAAAGATTGGAAATGATAGTGCAAAACAATAACAACCATAGGCTTTATTTCCTTTTGCAATACTTGTATCTGCTTCTAGCTTTTTCCTCTTCTAAGATTGCACTTCCATGATCCCAGCCTTACCTTTACTCATTCCTTATAAACGCGAGACACTGTAAAACGTAGCGTTGTATATAAATTGGACGAAATAAAGTTACGATACACAACAACTTAGTTGGACGATTGCCGCTAACGCACTAGCGGCAACTGCAAATGTGACATTTTGCAAATAAAAGTGCACGTCTGCTAATTTCATACCACCACAAGTTCCATTCAAAGCTTACAAGTTTCTGCACACGATCCCACAAGCACTTCTCGAGAAAAATACTTGGAACACATTCCTCTGTTCCTGATAACCAACTATATGAGGAAACGCTATTGAAACCTTGATCCATTCAAGGGATTAGTTTGCAAAATATTTGCAATCCCATGACACAATTTTTCACATTCTCCAGCTGAGATGGGAAACTTTAAATAGTTAGCGAACTCTTGTTTATTATTTTTGTAATTATTATTACTTAATTAAGTTGATGAAATAGTTGTGCCGCATAGCTTGAACTATGCGTTTTGTAGAGAGTGAATGGAGGAATGCAAGTTAAAACTAACATGTCAGTCAATGGAGACACAAAGACGACATGATCATGATTAGGTTGGAACGAGAAGGGACTATGATGTACTCAGTCAGTAGGAGGAGAACAAATAAAGACCGGGACAAGACCTAATTTTGAGTGAAATAAAATCTTATCTGTCTGAGTTAAGCATAAAGCTCTTGACTAAACAGGCTGAGGAAAAGATAATAAGTTATTACCCAGAATTGAGCCGCAATCTTTTCCTTTGCTCCAACCAACTCATGGCCTTTCATCCAGAACATGGCGGGGTTTTAGTAAAAGCAAACTTAAGCCCCGTCATACACCATGTGTAGGAATGTGACAAATATAATCTCAGCTTTTCTATATAGAGTGCCAGTGCAGGCCAATAATCTGTAATTTATATCCTGTGTCGTACATGATGAAAATCTATGTGTATGTGATTCATAAAACAAGATCTTCTGTGGAATAGCGAAGTAATAATCTTGCGAACATATATTTAATTATATTTAGACTAATTCTTAGCTTGAAATATTTACTTGTGAATAGAATATAACAGAGGATTTAGGAGGCTTTTATGTTTCTGAGGGAAAGCAGGCTTCATAACTGTACAGGTGACAGGTAATCAAAAGATCCTATGAGATTTTTTTGATTCTGACAATTTTTTACTCTTCAGCTAATGGAATAATGAAACTAGTACGTAGCAAAAACAGCAAGTGATAATTATAGTAGAGGGCCGGGAGGCAGGTAGTGACAGTACTGATTATTTTAAGGTCTGGTTTATTTTCCATGGATTTTACCGTCACTTAAAGCAGGAATAATTTAGTTAAGCGTAAGAATTACTGTACTGTGATGAGACTCGTATAAATGAAAAAAAACTTGTTCACTATTTGCAACAAAGTATTTTATATATATATATTTTTATAAAGCTTTTGACCTTTTAAAAACTAACTGCTATGATAACCTCTTACGTACGCGGTTTACATGTAGTTAAGTTATACACGAGGTGGACAAGTGTTGGCTATACGCTACTTTCTCAGCTCCTGCATATTATACTGTGCGTAGTTTGCAGCGTTTTCATAAAACCATTGATAAACTGGATAATTAAATGCATTTATAAGTACTCAAGTTAACAATGAGAGAAGCCTGACAAAGGGATATGATACTAAACGTTAAACTACTATTAGAATTAAGTAAGGATAGGAAATGCATCCTTCCCTTCTTCTCTCATGAAATACAAGTTTAGAGGGTTTAGAGTGCACCAACTACCAACATACGCTCTTCTTCCGCTGACAGAGATTGTATGAGTTGTGCTCTAGAAGCGGAAAGTTGAACGCTCTACTGGTGAAGATTGAGATTGCACGTCCTCCTGATTGACGCTCCTTTCTCCGTCTAAAGCTCTTTCTAATCCCAATTCCGCTAAAATTAACAGTGGAATCAATACATCTCCAAGTCGTAACTTTTTCCATCTCTCACAACGTGTAAAATCCGGGATGTTATTGAATTAAAAATATCTATTACTGTATCAAGAAAAGAAAAAGGAACAACTCATAATTGTAACTTTTATCCTTTCCACTCCCCGACCTTTACGCTGTGTTTTAAACCACAGAGAGCACTTGGAGCCAGACTAGAGATGATAGCATTCTTTATTGAACAACAGACTCATGTACGTGCGGAAAAAGAGAAGAGCTAAACTGGTTTTACATTCATGTTAGCGGAAGTATTCGTTTATGATGAAAGGGATAAGGAAGCAAAGTTGTGCTAGGTCAAAAGAAGAGTGCTTAAATCTTTGATTGCCTGACCTGTTAGCATCACACGCTCATGATTAATTGTGATTAATTTTGTAAAAGGGTGAGAAAATAAATGCAGTCATGGGTATTCTAGCAATCTTTCTGAATTTTAATAAAATCACCCTACAATTAAATGTCACATGATGTCAATGATTGGAAAGCGAAGACTTATGCTAATATCCACATCCTTTTAGTTTACAAGCTATTATATATACATAAAATTATCACTATCAGTTCAGGGCAAAACACAAAGGATTCAAGCAAGGGTGTTTATCGGTATTTTTCCAACATTGTAGTTTTAAACCACTTCCGTTGGGAAGGGAGTGTCGCTGGGATAAAATGTGATGCTGGTCTGCTATTGGCAGCATCAGAATCACATATCAACAAAACTCTCCCTCTTCTTATCCCTATTATTTCTCTTTCGGAAAAATGGGAGAGGAGGGAAAGGGGATATATTATCACAAGTTAGGAGTTAATAACTAGGTTTATTTTATGACTACTGTGTGGTAATAGTGGGGGAGGGAGAGGGGTCAGTCCAGAGGTTTACACTGGCTATGGTTTCATAGCCCATGCTTGAGTGATGCTTTGTTTCTCTGGGTAGCAATTTGGAGGTAGCGGAAACAAAGACAGTCCTGGTCTGACTCATGGTCTCATGCGAGCTGGTATTTACGCCTCATGTACTTCATCTTTTCTCTACTAATAATTATACGATACGGGAATCCGGTGGGAGGACAGAGCATGACGGAGGCTATGTCCAAAAGTCAGATGAGGAATACTATTATGAAATTGGTAGTGGTGTGGTGAGTGGTGATGGTTAAGCTAAAAGTTTTGCAAGGAAATGCAAAAGCCCTTTTGCTTGCTGGATAATAGCGGAATGAATATCCTCCATCCCTTTTTACAACCTCATAATTTCATGACTCGTTTCGTTACCAGGAGGACCAAGGTAACTACTAGAAACTCTCAAGTCAGTCAAACATGTCTGTTTATGATTATACAATAAAGGTATGAGGTGGCAAACAAAGCTCTTGAATTTTAGCAAGGGATAACCCATGCTATAGAGCGTTGCGGATACTCTCACATTTCCCTAAAGTTCATTCTCCATATCGTGTAATATATATACAAACGTCTCCCTCCACTCCACGTGTGTTTAAACTAAATGAGGGGGTGGATGAAAATGAATCAAATGTCATCTAGGGTATCCCAGCTATAGCCGGGGAGGCAGTAAGTATAAGCAGAAGGTTTGCTTCCACAAGCTAACATGAATTTCTCATTCATTCCACAGCAAAGACGCCTTGTTATTACATTGCAGGCCTCAAGGAGAAAATTATATCCAGTGTCAGTCGTATTACATGCTCATAACTCATTCAGGAAAGTTCCAAAGGTCTGTTCCAGAGTTCTAGAGAGCTATGTAACTAAAGGCCACATTGTATAAGATACGCCCACTTATTAGCAAGTTTAAGATACTCCAACTTGGTTCCCCGTAGCACTGTTTTCCTTTCTCTCAACTTTCTTTGCTTGTACTGTATTCCCCCAAGCCATGTGAAACCTTAAAACGGAGAAAGTACTCGCTCGTCTGCGAGTGTCCACTTAGCTGCTGAATTTTGAACCAAAACTTGAAGTAATTGACGCATAATCAACACAATATCAAACTATGTGAAGCATCAAATGTTTTGATCTAATGTTGTATTTCTTAACCATGAACAAGATTTAACATTTGCCAGATTTTGTTTTACAATGCAATGAATTTAAGTTTATTCTCAAAATAAATGTTAACTACGTTACCACCTTTCTGTAATTAGATCGGACGATGCATTCAATTGTTAATTCTTCCTGTTGCAACTCACAAAATACGGGACTGCTCTTTCCTTTCTTCAAGGCTAGGTAACTGGATGAGATAAATAGTATCTGCATATAATAACAAACACCTGAGTAGGAAAGGAAGGGAAGAAGATGCTGGATTGTTGCAGGTTGTTTGGTATTCGAAAGAACAAGAGTGAAAACTCCCAGAAAGCTCAGAGCTCTACAAAAGAAAATCATAATAAGGATTTATACGTACTTGGACTTGGGACGATAACTGTAATGTAAGAGAGTAGTCTTTAAGTCCCTGTTGAACGGTCTTCTTCCCGCTGAAACGGTTTCATTAAGTTTATCGTCATTCTTCGTTCTCCTTGTGCAGTTGTGCATTTGAGTGCGAAAGGAAAGAGAGACGAGAGAGAGATAATAGTAATTACAAAATAATTTCCAGCGTCACGTCTTCCCTGTCAAAGGAAGATGCAGTGGTTGACTCCTGATGGGATTTGGATTTAATTGTCCAGGATACAGAAGGGGTGCTCTTTTCGGGATTGGGAGTGAAAGGATTGAAGTAATATCCTTAAAGGCTTTCCTTCATGAGTATTTTCACAGGGATGTTAGTCTTGTGGGAAAAAGCGATAAGCTTAAAGGAAGGGTGAGAGCATTTTGAAAGAATTTACGATCTCCTTGTCGCTCCACACATCTTCTTTCTCCATTCGATAAAAAATCTAGAAATAATCTCCTCCGGATGCCAGCTACAAAGCTTTTAATCCGAGAAAGCTCGTGTCGAATTACTAAAACAATAGCAGTGTCCCGCATACAAAAAACCTGGAGCTAAAACAACAAACTACGAAGCGCACACTAAGGATTGTTTTCTTCGCATCCGTCTATGTTAGACTCGCTTTTACAGCTAAAACATAAGACGGCTTTAGTCAGAGTAGCTTGGACGGTCTAAACTTTCGTATTAGCTTGTACCCCGGTCACCGTGTAGCCTATACAGAGCTTAGGTTTCATTAAGAAATTTGAGCAAGGAGTAAATAATATAAATGGGAAAAACGTGATAAAAATAGCTGTGGGCAAAACCAAATTCTATCCGCTTTATTTCACAATCCCCCCTTAAACACACCCGTCCTTGGTGGAAATTGAGACCATCTTTGCAAGAGCACAAGAAATATATAGAAATATTCTCCACTGCGTATCTTATCCTTGTTCTACATATCCTTTAATTCACAATGGACGTCTGCGCCAGAACATTAAGCTTTTATGGACACAGATCTCCTCTCACACTCGTCATAATGGAAACGCCTTCCAATTACCGCAATTATTTTCCCCTCGGACTCGGAGAAAGCACGTACAACGCATAATAATAATACATTGCTTGGAATGTTCTCACCATCCCTAGCGACACATGATACCCGGGCCGGATATAAGCGTGACGGTGATGTAAAGGATTTTCTAACTACTGTCCTCAATCATTTAGTATGTGTAAACTAGGTCCGTTTGCATCAATTTGCAGTCATCACTACAATTTAGTTTAATGTTAAAAATGCGTAAGAATGCGAATGCGGTATCTTATCCCATCCAGGAAACTCCATAAAGATTATAAAGTCATACGTTAAGGCTAGTGCAAATAATACTAATGCGGGGA
Source organism: Sminthurides aquaticus (assembly GCA_906901655.1). Lineage (NCBI taxonomy): Eukaryota > Metazoa > Arthropoda > Collembola > Symphypleona > Sminthurididae > Sminthurides > Sminthurides aquaticus. Next base: position 6,882,934 of record CAJQTT010000001.1, read on the forward strand.
AATTCTTGCAGGTTTCGTGGTTAAATGCATTCATTTAGTGTAAACGTTCATTTTAAAAGATTAATACATTATTTCAGCTTTGTTTTCCAAAAAAAATACGCCGAGTATACAAATTGAAGAATTTGTCGATAAGAAACTTACAGTTTCGCTTAAACTTTGTCGTTACACACCTCCCATAAGAAATTTTTAACGGGATTTTCGCTTCACCTGAGTTGTCTTAAGTGGTTCCTCTACTGTTTAGTTATGCTTGAACCCTATTTACGATTAACTGCAGATCCCTGGAGCTCCAAGTAAGTTCCAACCCTTGCTTGTGAATCGCAAAAAAGAAAACCACAAGCAATCCATGGTCGTTTTTGTATACAATCGTACATACTAGTCCATAATAGTCGTCGAACGTGAAGTACTTTTTCTTGTCTTGTCCTTCTAATGATAAAAATCAAGGTTTGAAAATCCATACAACGTAAATCTTCAACCAACAAACAATCAACCTTATCGCAAATGTGTCTTGTCGCGTACGTCTACGTCATAAGACTTTTGTATTATTTAGTGATTGATGAGTTTAATTGATGACTGTAAACGGAAGAAGCTTTTACTATAAAGATGACATTAGGATTTGAATGAGTCTGGATCAAGCTTCAATCTTTGCCCTGTTCGTTATAAATTGCCGCAAAATAGCATAGCTGATCGTATCAGTTAGGAAAATGGGAAAAGTTATGAATGTGAATTACGTTAACAAGTAGCTAGAGGCACTTGCACGGGGGGATTGACGCTTCATTACAACGTACACGAGTTGAAACGGATGGCGTGCAATTCAAGTGTACGAAAACTGTTTCCTACTGCTTAATCCCTTGAAAAACTTTTCTTTTCTAAGCAGAATCTACCCGGAACAGAAGTCAAGAAGGATAGGAAACTTTGGGGGAAATTAAAATAGAAAAGTGAATAATAGCAGAAGCATATACTTGGCGGTATATTAGTAACTTTCCCTGGAAACTGCTTATGTTTCAAGAAGCGACTCCCCGTCCACAAGCTCTTGAAACATTTAAGCTTCTTTGAGACCCTTGAAATAAAATAACCTAGCTTCCACAGATATGTTTCTAAATATACCTTAAATTTGTAGCAGAATTTTTCAAACGCTTAATTTTTACAAAAAAGAAACTTTTAGAGATATCGCAACTCTTTTTTATATTTTCTTTTCGCAACTTTAACTTTTACTTTGATTGTGAAAAGCTGGTTATATGATTGGAATTGAGCAACACAGAATCACAAAATTACCCCTGAGGATTACATCTTATGGCCTGTGCTCATGTCTCTCTCTAATAAGAGATTCCGAGAGCCTTTGGTGTCGTTAGTTAATTTTTAGACGCCAGTGGTATGGAATTGCTTCCTTGCATTTTTTCCCACCTCTACGGATAAAAATAGTGATAGTATCGCACAGTCGAATATCACATTTTATAGCAGAAACTTACCACTTTATCTGATTTAATTCACGTTCAGGCATAACTTCTGTGTTCAAATACTTCGTTATTAATTCCGTATATTTACCGGCAATGAAATGATTAAAAACGCAGTTCTTTAATTTAAGTAAAGGATTAAATATTGAAAAATTAGACTTGTCTAAATGTACCCATATTCCCATTGTATATTTTCAGAGGAAACGCATGTATTTGCAACGAAACTCAGCTTATTTCAAACTTATTTTCAAAATTTTTTGTAAATATTGGAGTTCGCATATACAAAAATATATAATTCCGTATAATTTTGTATACGAAATCGTATATTATACGTGATTATTTACAATCGTATAAAAAATGTGTACGTTTTCGTAGAATACCGTATAATTTTGTCACTGAAGTCATAGAATTCCGTATAATCACGTGACAAAATGGCCATTTTTGTCTGTTTTCGTGGAATACCCAATATCGGAAAGTCAAGAGCTTGTATGCTAGGGTTGCTCAACGCTATCAATAAATCTGTTGAAGCAAGTCTCCATAGCAGCTGTTGGTGTGTTAACGTTCGGTATAAAGACGGAAGATCTGTGGAAAGTATGAGCATTATAAAGAACAAGATAGAATTACGTAGCGGAAAATCAGTGCAAGGCCTAAGAAAGGATAAACGGGTGAAAGCGGTGAAAGCGATCGTGCCGTCCTGCGTTGAGAATGGCAGATAATAAAGCGGCTGGAGTAATCTAGGGTAAGGAGGTAGTCCGGGAGACATACTTAGCGGATAAGGACAAATTTAGAATGTAGTAGGTGGGATACTGGCATACTGGAGAAAATTGGGATGAAAACTACCCAAGCGGAATAACGCACCTGAGCAACCATGATCTATCAAAAAAGAACTAGTATCCGGCATATACGCTGTTCTAGATTTCCATTCCAGATGTTTTTTTATACTTCAGCCTGTCGTCTTTCCATAAGAGCCATACATATGTGCTTTAATATTACCATTTTATGTTTTATTTCAAAATAGAGACACAAACAAGCTTTGCGTCTAACCAAACCAGTTCCGGTTCAAAGGCTGGATGCGACTCTAGAACAGAGAAAGGGATTCATCCTCTTATAAATAAGAGCGTATTTGAATGCAAATCCAAACCATAACTAGCTTCTACCCTTCTTTCCTTCCTTCCTTTGGGTTTATACGTCTTTACTGTTTCAAGCCGGAAGCCTTTTAAAGAAAGAGGAGGATGAAAAATAAGAATATGGAGGGAAAAAATCTACATGTTAACCTTAGAATACATCCTCCTTTTACGTATGCAAAGAAGCCCGAAGGGAGGTGAATGAAATGTTATGCATTGATAGAAACGGAATCGAAAGAAAGATGGGGACAGAAGAACTAAGCATAGGAGAATTAGGAGAGACTCCCTTATTTTGCTCCCCCTTTGGGCGCATTGGCGCTCTCAGGGCGCATATTTACGGAGAAAGTTGTTTCGATTCTTAATAAAAATTTAAATTACACCGTCCATATAGCCCCAATTCTTTTCTTTCCCCTCCAGCACGTTCCCGTGGCTTAGAAGCCTTCTTACGCATTATTTGTAAAGGAAACAAACTCCAGAGTGTCATAACCGTATTCCCAGAATAAGCTCGCATTCCTGCTGGGATAAAGCTTCTTTCTTTGGGACAAGGGGGAAAAGGGAAGAATGACTGGGGATGACACTCGCGTGGGAAGGAGAAAGCTTGAGCTGAATAAGATATTTAAATAAAGCCTTATTTCCTCAATAATGGAATCAGACAGATCCAGCTTCCAAGCAAATTCGGATTCTTCACATTCACAGATCAATATTTTAAAAAGGTTTAATCTCTATTCCCTGATTTATCAGCCGTTTCCCAAGCCAGATGGGCTTAAGAGACGGACGTGATTCGGGGGGAAAGGCCTGGGAGAAAATTCCATTGGAATAGAAGAACAAGAAACTTGAACAGAAAAGGAGAAAGGAATAGGAGATGAGAAGAGAGATGAACAGATATTCTTCCGTCCATCATTTCGCATGAGCGAAACCTTTTTCACGACATCCCCAGCTTTCCCAGCGACTTAGAATTGATTTAAATTCCCGTAATATGTATATTACATATTATTGCCCTTCCTTCTTTTAGCCTATACGTCATTGAAGAAATGCTAAAACAATTTAGGGAAAGTAATAAGATTTGCGAGGAGAAAGCTCAAAGTATTTGCCTGTATTTCATAATTCTTGAAAGATATGAATCAATACTTTATCAGATCATCTTTTCATCTCTAACTTTCCCATATGGAGGGGATAGTTCAAACGATTTCGTATACAAAATTATACGGAATTATATATTTTTGTATCTGCGAACTCCAATATTCACAACAAATTTTGAAAATACAGGGTGATCGAGAACGTATGTTACAATAAGGATTTCAAATTACGCGCTTATTTTTCGGCGGATTTTATTCGAACAGGTCAAAAATTAAAGCTAATGATCTGAAGTTTTGTTTGGCACAAGTCCCAGCTAGTTAACTTCAACATGGTGTCCCCCATTGGCTCGCAAAGTTTCCAGTCGAACTTCCAATTCTCTCCATGTGTTTTGCAGCATTGCCCCAGTTACCGCTTCGAATGCTTCCTGAATGCGCTCTATGAGATGGTTCCTGTCTCGTATCTCTTGGGCATAAACGCGATCCTTGATGAAACCCCATAAAAAAAAATCACAAGGAGTGATATCCGGGCTTCTTGGCGGCCATTGCAGGGGTCCACCTCTACCGATCCAGCGTTCTCCTACCCATCCGTCCAAAAAGTCCCGAACGTTCCGTGCCCAATGAGGAGGGGCGCCATCCTGCATGAAGATCCAGTCATCCCCTGCGTCTTCCATCTGCGGAACGAGAAAGTTCTGGAGCATCGCTAGGTAGGTCCGTCCGTTAACGGTTGGTTCTTCAAAAAAGAAAGGGCCAACGATCCTTTGAGCCATGATACCACACCAGACGTTTACCTTTGGAGAATTCCGCTGGTATGCAAAGTGTGCATGAGGATTTTCTTGATCCCAAACCCGGTTATTTTGTCGGTTGCCTGTAAAAATCCAAGGTTAAGTGACGGGAACACAGGAAACGGAAGGAAGAGAAAGGTTAGGGTAAGGATACCTGGCGAACTGACGAAAAAGGTCGCTTCATCTGAGAACAGGATGCGTCTCAGAAAGCCCGGATCCTCAGCTTCACGGTCGAGCAGCTCCGCTGCAAAAACTTGCCTGGTTTGAAAATCGCGTTCCAGCAGGTGTTGCACCACTTGCACTTTGTAGGCTTTGAACCTTAATCTTCCATGCAAAACATTCTGGACGGAGGTGTATGGCAGACCCAACTGAACGCTTGCTCTGCGGATGGAAAGACGACGATTTCCGGTGAAAACCTGGCGCACTTGTTCCACAATTGCTGGTGGTGATCTGGGGCGCCCGCCTCCTCTACCGCGACGACTTTGCAGACTTCCAGTAGCCGTAAAACTGTTGACCCAGCGCTGAATGGATGCTCTGCAAGGAGGGCGTCTTCCAAATTGTCGCCTGAAATTACGCTGGACCGTTGTCTGTGAATTTGTAGCCAAAAACCAACGCACGCACAGAGATTTCTCCTGGTTGTTTTCCGCCATGGTGGAAAATTGACAACTTTTGCTTTTCTCGCGCCATTTTGGGAAAATGGCAAATTTCATCGTAAAAAATGTATCGGACAAAACTTTAGACTTTTTTCTAAAAGATGGCGCTTGCCAAAAGACCATGGAGTACATAGTTCCGCCGCTAGAGGTCGCGGAAATTGTAACATACGTTTTCGATCACCCTGTAAGTTTGAAATAAGCTGGGTTTCGTTGCAAATACATGCGTTTCCTCTGAAAATATACATTGGGAATATGGGTGTATTTAGACAAGTCTAATTTTTCAATATTTAATCCTTTACTTAAATTAAAGAACTGCGTTTTTAATCATTTCATTGCCGGTAAATATACGGAATTAATAACGAAGTATTTGAACACAGAAGTTATGCCTGAACGTGAATTAAATCAGATAAAGTGGTAAGTTTCTGCTATAAAATGTGATATTCGACTGTGCGATACTATCACTATTTTTATCCGTAGAGGTGGGAAAAAATGCAAGGAAGCAATTCCATACCACTGGCGTCTAAAAATTAACTAACGACACCGTTACAGTCGCGGTGGAAGTCAATATTTCGATTCCAGTTCAATAACGTTCGAAAATCCTAGCATAAAACCGACCAGCTATGGTAACAAAATAGTAATTTCTACTCGCATTATATGCTTTTATACGAAAACGAACTTATACGAATTCAGCGAAAATTATATGATTTTCGAATATCGGAAAGTGGCCATTCTTATCGGTTTTCGTATTCGTATAATTTTGTCTGCTAGGGAAGCCCTGCCTGTAACTAAGGAGAAAGTGAAGAAAGTCAAATAGAGCAGGACGAAATCATGTGGGATCGACTCCTATTGGGTTTACCAGCAACCTGGAACATGAATACAATATAGGTATATATTGTATATTACAATAATCACAAAATTCAAATCTGAAAAGAGATAATAATTAAATTTCTTGTGTCGTACGGTACGAATAAAATAATATTATGTACTTGGTGTAGCCGCGAGAATAAGAATAGTAATATCGGTCGTCGTCGTCAGCAACGTATGACGCACAAATGTAAAGAAGATTAGGGCAACAATGTTAGTGCAAATATACCATGAGTGATTTGGCTTTACGTTTAAAAAGCATGAACGAGTAGGCGGCAAATGGATTTGATTAGAATTTGACAGCATATAAATTGTGTGCTAAAAAGCCTTTCCTGCTTGTATATGCCTTTGATTAATAGGAACTCCACAAGGTTTTGTGTCAAAGATGAAAGGACTTTACACGAGGAGAGAAGCTGGGAATGTAATTATAGATTTGCCTTGTTGTCACATGGAAGTTTCTTTGGATTCTTATGTTCTTTCTGGAAGTTCTGCGACAGAGGGAGAAAGCAGATTGATAATAGATGGGCATTATAAAAGGATACTATTGTGGATATATGCAACGTTTTAGTTTGACCCGCGATCGTGGTTACGAAATGTAATACATGCAGGATGCGGACGTAAGCGGAGAAAGAATATGTGTAGTGTGACAGTAGCTGGATTTAGCAATAATTTGGACAGATGGTAAATAATATAGTTATGGCCTACTCTGGAGAAAGTATATACGTGAGGAAAGGATTGTGGTACAAAATTATTAGGAAAGCGTGCGGGGCTGTAATACAATTAAGGCGGCAGGTGGACGGTTCTCTGATGTAAGTCTCTGACGAAGGGAACGAGAGGAGAGTGTATTTGGGTTCAAGTCATTTCTCCGTGATTCTCAATCACGCACATATCACGCTACGTGTCACCCCGAAATCAGAAAGGAGAAAGGACTCTGTTTGTAATCCGAGCTCTTCATGACTGTGTATGAGACTCTGCGGGGAGGAGGAGGACGTTTGAGTAATTTTGTGGGATACAATACAATAGAGGTTACAAAGGCATGGCCAGAAATGAAGGTGTGGCTGTAAATTTTTGCAAAACGGTATCAAACCGTGTTTTATGTTCCACATCGAGATGTGAATAAAAATAAAAGGGGCTTTTAACGTCGAGAGAGGAGCAATATTCATAAATTTACTAGCAAAATTTAAGGGGTAGTTAACGGGAGAAAGGATTCAATCTCGTCCGGCCCGCCTCCTCCTCCCATTTCTTCATCGTGATACAGATTACAAAGCTGTAGGAATCAATATTCCAGAAAGGCAATAGAATATAGAAAAGAAATCCCCTCCCAACTTTAATATACTTGCATAGATTTATAACTAGGGATCAACTAGGGAGGAATGATAAGGAATTATATTCGTGTTACGAAGCCATTAAAATTTAATCAACTGTTTCAAACCATTCATTCTTCCCGCTAACATTTTCTCCCCGTCCTCGCTTTCTACCTCCACTTGTACTCTCCAGAGTTTCTGAGAGGAGAAAGTGTAGCAAATAATTTTCAAACACAAATCATACGCCTCTCGTCCAAATTTACAGCAGGCGAGGCCACATTGCACACGTGCTAATAATTTTGACTTATTACTTTCACCAGAGAACGGAGAAAGAGGATGACCACTGGCCCCTCTTTGTTAGTTTGAATATCGCTTCCAAAACGATAAGAGACTTATACATAGCGCGCACTTGACGAATTTTCTCTATTCTGCCAATGAAAAATTTTCTCTTGAGCAATTACATCTCCAGTTAAAAACGACCATTTACCAGACTTGTCAGCCAAAGCAATCACAACCAAGGCCTTCCTTCCCTTGGTAGGTACCGGGACTTGAATCCAATTTTCGGAATCAAGGTAAGTGGAATCTTGACGGGCGTAAATTATAGTCGCTTTTGATAAACTGTGGGAGTGCGTGAAACGAGGATAGCAAAATGCTTTCTCTAAGAAACACAAAAGAGAAAGCGCGGGGGAGTAAAAATCAAAGCGATTATAACGCACTACCGGCATCCCTCACACACGCAACCCAAGTCCCTCCTTCGCTCTAAATTACGACGTAGCTAGACGGGATGGACAGAATGGAATCCTGGCCAACCTTACCGGAATCCGTTCCACTACGAGATGAATTCTGTGGGAGAAAGTACGAAAATGTGCATGTTCTCGAACCAGATTGAATGAGACAGAAAAATTCACAATGACTGGTGCGATAGCTGCACGCTAAGCTGGTAGCGAGCAAAACCTTCCTCCTAATAGCGTATATATACACTAGTGAGAAACAGAATAGGATGAACAGAACAGAATGGAAATGAGGAAAAACTACCGCCCATTTGGAAGCAGCAAACTAGCAGTATTTAACCATAACCGCATACGTGGCTTATGCTTGGAGTCAATTGGAGTAATTAAGTCTGTCTGGGCATGAAAATTGATTGATTGTGACACGGTCGGATAGTTTGGGTTGTAATATTTCAGCTAAATCGGGACTGCTCCGGCACTCCGGCCCTATCATATATCATAAAAAAAGGATGATACCATGTTGTAAATATTACGTAGATCATATTGTATTGTTTTTCTAAGCTTTGATGAATTTTATTAAACATTGGCAACAACAAGCAGATGCATATAGAGGACCCAAAGGAAAAATAAAAAATACATTTCCTTGGAATTCAAACATGGAATTTATGCTAACCCATCGTGACGACAAGGCTAATGAATTTTGGTGAATTTTAACATCCCCTCCATTTTGTTTAATAATGCCAAGGAGCATAACGTTGACAATAAGTAATAAGGGTGGTAATGTGGTAAATGCATGTTTCACTGGCACCGGCACGGAGGAGGGGAGGAGAATGATACAATATGGGCTAAATGCAAATTCAGAGAGGGTGTGATAGTGTGACTGTGACTACTGGAATTTGTGCTGGAAAACTAGAGAGCCGCAAAGAGCCTTTATGTAAAATGATTGAGTGTGGTATAGAAGAAAATGTATTTGCAAACATGTAATCCAAGAGTGTAATAAAAAATGATGAAAAAAGTGAGAAAGTGGAGGTCTGTATATTTCCTCCAGACACGCAATAGTGTCATAAGGGAGTCGTAAGCGAAAGGGAAAGAGACTATTCTTGGTATCTCCTGTGCCATAAAGAATATTAGTTGAATAGATCCTGAGAGAAACTGGGGAAAAGTGGGATTTGCGTGATAAAATTGGAAAATATTCGTAGCCATCTCTCTATTTTTTACTTTCACCCGTTTCTCTTTCCCCGCTATCTCTTGCCTGGCCATTTTCAGATTAAAACTTTTTGGAGGAGTGAAAACATAGAGAAAGGTTGAATAATCAAAGCATGGAGAGGTCACATAGGATTGGATGCATGGAAAAGAAGTGGGATGGAAAAAAGGAAAACCGCTCATAAGCTGCTAATTTCGTTCTCAGGAATTCAACTTTTTAGCCAAGTCTATTCGATGAAATGGGAAATTGGGGAACAGAAGATGTGAGGAGGAAATAAAATTCTTCCGTTTTCCATTTTAAGCATTTGATTTCTGAAAAGTGCTGCTTTTTCACTCCTTCAATCTTGATTCCCTACTTTCTCCTCGGCTTTCACCCATCCTCCCTCTTCTGCCTGTCCTCTCTAAAGTAAAAGCTAAAAAATCCCTAAGCTCCCCTTCATGCCGTTCATTATCCTAACAAGCCTGAAGCCTTTCAAAGAAATGAAGGTGGTTTCTTCCTCTTACGACGCCATCGTCCATTTTACATGGCCAAGACTTAATGCATAAATAGAGTAAGTTCTGACTGACTGAGCTCTTTTAGCTAGCTGAGATGTCAGCGGAGTAAAGCCTGGTAGAATGACATACTCGGGAAATTCCGAAATGCGGCTAAAATATTCCATTTGATATAGGATGAAAAAGGAGAAAGTAATTGAAATTCAAAAGTGAGCGAGGGAATGGGAAAAGTGTGGTTGGACGGAAGTATAGGACTGTCTCGGAATATATGGGCCGGGCCAGTCTACAAGTGATAGATATTTTGCTCAAATATTTTGAACATTGCACAACAGCTTGCGGCTTCTCGGGAATTTTCAATCTCGATTAGCTCCATGTGCCGTGTCGTTGAATTCCCTCTGAAAAAGACAGTTTGAAGGATAATTCCATCTATACGAATACATCCCACACGAATCTCACCACTTCTACAACTAGCATTCCCAGCCTTTCTCTGTTTAAATGCAATAGAATTCTCAACCTTTCAAGCGTTCCCCCATGTACATGCGAATTCATGCAGACAAATTCTTGGATGGATTTGAAACGGAAGGAGTGGAATTTTTTAGATCATGAGTCTTATTTTAGAAGCAAATATTTCTGAGAAAATACTCGGTGGAATGAAAGCAATTACATGTACCTCTTCCAAAAACCATAATGTATGTGCATATACACTACCATCCAGCATCTTATTCAATCTATACAGTCCTTGGGCCGTCTTCTCGACGTCCTTGATTCTGCCAATTCCAGCAAGGAATTATATCCTCATCCTCTCACTTTGTACATATGTGCAAATCAATAAGAGCATGTGGTAAGAAATAAAGACGCTGGCGCTGGAGTTATAGTAAGAGGGGGCTGACTTTTTTTAGCACGAAAGATATATTGGGGCAAGCAGGTTGAAGTTCCAGCTTTCACTCCTGTAATCGAGATTAACCTGTAGAAACTACATCAGTATTACATATTTTATAAAAATAAGCGCCAATTTCCATACCAGTTAACGGCTTTCTTCCTGGCGGAAATTTCCAAGCGAACGGAAATGACGAGAGCTAAGCAAAACGCAAGGTGAAAGTGAAAAAGTGAAAGCAGACGCATAATGGAAGATGTGTGGATGTGTGGCCTGAGCACTGATTCGGTAACTCTAATAATGTTCTCGGAATGATAAAATCTCACCGTCGCTACACGGGTCTTGCATTGTTTTACTCGATGTTAAACCTGTCTGTCTGCATACACTTAGACTAGCTGATCTTGACTGGTAGGATCAAAGCATTCAGCTCAGTGCGTATGCAGAGCTTCCATTCTACATGATCATCCATCAAGGAAGCCTGAAAGTTCGCAGTAGCAACTCTTTTTGTTCACGGATAGCAGAGAACTGCGATTAAGGTCCAATTTAAATGCATATTTACAAGAAGATCAAATAGCAAGCTACATGAAGCCATAAACTTTACAACCATTTACTACATCCAATGTGCTACTATACTTGACAAACTTCATTAAAGATCGGGCCAATTTGGAAGGATCGTGAAGGTACAAGGTGGAAAGACGCGCGAGTTTACGATGATGAGAAACAAGTACGTTTGATGGATTAGTAAATAGCATATATAAGCCTTTCCCGGAAGTTGGATCATGACAAGTGACTGATTAAGAAAGTTGGGAAAACTATTCGGGTCGTGTACTCATTCACTTTGGAACCGCATGAAACTTGATGCTGACGAGATGAGAATTAGAGAGAGAAATCAAGACGGGAATTAGTTTCAAAAGACTTTTATATTTACTCCGTCAATGTCGCCAGATCTCGTAAAATTTAGATGGTACATACATTGAGAACCGACTGGAAAGCATGAAAATTGGGGTACATGAGTCTCACACTAGCTAATACTTTCTATAAAAGCCTGTGTCCTTTACAATTTCAGATTGTAAACATGTACTTAATTTTTTGACAAGTTTACACAAGAAGTTGGAAACATCCAAAACGTTACCGCAGCGTGCAGTTTTTTACAGCACTTATAAGTTTCTGCCGCTGATGCAGCTTGTACATGTTGCTACCATAAGCTTTAGAAACGACTCTATTAGTTTTATTGATTTTTTCCTAGATGCACAAATTCTATGCTGCCTAAGTAATGAAAAGCACTAGTATTTAATTTAGTTACGGAAAAATAAAAATCTTCTGATTTCTGCTCTCTGGTTTAAAATATGGAGAAAGTGGAGCCTGGAAATGGGGTTTGAACGTGTATCAGGTTGCGTTTCCAGTTGCACCTATTAAACGTTCCAATTATGATACAAATATTAGATATTCAAAACGTCCATATCAAGTTTACCCATCTGATTACAGTTTATTAAAAAATTTAGAAAATCTCGGTGAGGCTGAAGAAGGGATTTGGAGGATGGGATGGGATGAAAGAAGAGGGTATAAATAAGACTAAAAGAGGGGATTTAGGGGGAAAAGACATAAAAGCTGTGAGTAGAATGAGAAGTACAATGAATTATAAAAGGCGGAAATTAAATTGTACGCTAAATTCCACTAAAGTGAAAGTTGGCGAGGGTAGGGTAGAATTGGAAAAGAGTGAGGAAGGCAAATGGAGGTGAAAGTTGGATCGGTTATAACTAATGTAGTGAAAGCACAGTTTATTCTAACAGCTCCTTGTCCTTACGATGGTAGCGTCTCCTTCAAAGAAGACGAAGAAGTATGGGATGCGTATCTTGATCTTTTCTAAAAGGAGATGGAGTGTGAACATTGAAACGTGGGAAAAGTGATTATGGCTTCACTTTCTCCATTCTACCAATATTCGGCTCCTTTGAATTGATTCTCTCAAATTGTAAAAGTGAGTTATGAGATTAAGAACTGGAGGAGCAGAAAAAACGGATGTTGTTGTAGAGCGTAGAGCTCGCCTAGGTCAATCCTAAAGACCGTTACTGGTTACACGTAGAACAGGCTTAAGGCTACATATAAGAGTTCCATATTCTAGCAATATAGGATTCCTCTTATTACTTAGTGGCAGAAAATCGATACATAATTAATGTAATGCGATTACTGGAGTTTCCTTTTATTATTCATCAGCCTCGGAAGTGTGTGGATCTTTCTGTTAGAAAATCAAGCCAAAAGCCAAAGTCAGATGGCTGGTAGCGGTGAGAAGGAATGGTGGGCAGGGGTGGGCTGTGGGCGGGACAGGAGAAGCATAAACGATTCTAGAATTAGAATGAGGAGGGGTTAAGAAATAAAAGATTTTTTCTCAACTCACTTAATTGGAGAATAAATTCAAGACGTTTCTTGCAGTTGTCCCCAGGGGCTGATTCATTCATCGACCTGTATTTCTATGTAACGCTAGTTTCTTTTCCACGTGAAAAGCCACCGGTGAAAGCACTTTTCTTTTACAGGTGAAAGTAGCTCTTACCATTCTACCATGTACGGCTCTTTCATATAATTGACTTCCGTTCACTTTCACAAGTCTTCAGGAAGACAGGACCATCCAAAACTGTGAAAGTACCGAAAAGTGCTTTCTCCAATCCTATATCCCTGTGTCTCCTTCTCCTATTGATTAACGGTTTGATAAAATAACTAGAATTTCCACTTAACTTCAGCCATTGCATCCGTGAAATCGTTGATACAGAGAAGGAGGAGTGCAAGATGTGGGCTGCATCTCAACGCAATCCTTCATTGTGTCTTCCAAGGATGGAGACAATACCAAAATCAGTAGGAGTGAAAGTATGAAAATGAGCGTAATTGGGGCATTTGAACTTGAGATTCTGTCTGAAACCCAAAAAAGCATCAAGATTCTCTCATTCCCTAGATTTTCTGAAGAAAGGACCATAAAACTCCACGATTGCACCGAAGGAATACTAATGAAGCTTTTGTATTTGCTGATGTGAAGGAAATCAATGAACAGAGTCAAAGGAAGACCTGCATGAAGCCTTTAAAGCCGATACGGAAAGCCTAGCATCGTAAAAGCATATTAATGTCTTCCGCTTGTTACAAAAATTGGCGAGAGCACGGACGGTACTCAACTCAAAGCAGTAATGCTTGATGAAAGCCAGAAGGAAGACACGCTAACAAAGATAGAACTGAAGGAGGCTGGAAGAGGATTCAGTGCTCTGAGAGGAAGCTAATATTGACTTGGGGTGACTGCATGCAAGATTGCAAATAGAATCTGGTCAAACATTTTTAAAAGGGTTCACAAGATAAAGTTAAGAAATATTTTTCCTTTACATCTTTTTTAATCGGCTTCGAAACTCCAACTGCTTCAAAACGTTTTTTGCAATGCCAACCACTTTCAAAGTAAACCTGTGAACCATTGCTCCGGATGGGAACCCCGCAGTAGATCTTGCATGCCTTTCGCCTTTGTACTTTAATAACTTTAACTGGACGTCATGTAAACAACTACAGTAAAAAGAAAAATATTTTGCTTTTGCTTACCAGCAATAACTCGAGTAAATTTACTTCAGTGGTGGGTTGGCTCTTGAATAACAAAGATTTGTTGCTCTATCCTCTTTGAAATGGAAGGAGATGAAGTCCGGAGGCTGCGGCTGATGATACTTATTCACAAGAGCATAGTTAGTAAGTGCATTTGTATCAGTGACAGTCCTTGATGCTCCAAGTGCTCACAAGTGTTTTGCTAGACGACAAGTCCCATTCTTTGAAGTGGGCTTGGCTTACAGACTTGAGACGATTTCGGGAGAAGAAGCTATTGCTAATGAGTGTTATTTACTGGGTAAAGCAGGCCGGGATGAGTACGAAAAGGGGAGAGTAAGATAGGACAGAATGGGAAACACTTGTTGTAATAGCGCCAGCTGGATACTGGATGAAAATGAAAACAAATTGCGATTTTAAGGACAACCCTTTCCCAGTGCTTACTCCTGGCTCAGAAGTTTGGCATATGACCAATAATAGGCTGAGTGATGGTGGAGAGTTTGTAAATTAGACACTTGTGCAATACTCGGAGTTAAGTCTACGCCAGCCAACATGCCAAGAGGACAGAGAGGGAGAGAGAGAGAGTAACTCTGCGGGTAATTGGTACGGTGAGAGAGACCCAGGAAATGGGAATTATAGTATTGCTCCAGGTGGACAGACTCCAAGAGAGATGAAGAGAAAGTTACCGCAAGAGGAACAATAATAATACTACACAACGAGGAGAGGACGAGAGAGGACTGAGAATAATGACATGTAGATTTGAGAATCCTGTATTTGACTCTAGGAATGTTTTGGGGATGGAGAAAATTTGGCTGAGGGGAAGCGGACTAGATGAAGGGACAGACGAACGAGAGTCAATTATGGCATAGAGAGACGTAGGAGACGTAGGAGACGCTCATATAGGGGACTGAGGAGGGGAAGAAATCCGACACATACTCAATCCGGTCTTAAAGTTTTCTAGATGCATGTGCATCTCGGGAAATCATAAACAGAGCAGGGGGATTCCGCCTCGGCGAATGAATCGGGGGAAAGAAACCAGAGGGAAAACTTGTGTTTTTGGTCTGAGACGTACAGCCAGCAAACAACTTTCACCGGGCGGGAATCAACCCTCCTTTGGAACCATTAACTGTCTCACCGGATTTTACTCCTTCTGGTCTATTCTATCCACAGTAGACAGTACGAGGGCAGAACTGAGGACTGAAACAATTTTTGAGACTGTAGTAGTGCGACAGAGATGAGCGTTGAGAAAATCTCACTTCTTGCTTCGAAGAAGCTCGTGTTTCAACTGAGCTAGAGAGGGGAGAGGAAGGGACTGTTAGGGTGAGATTTCCTGGCAGTGGCTCCGAGCAGGACAGTATGAAGGTGGAGGCAATGCAAAAGGAGAGAGAACTACTCTCCTTGGAATACAAGACAGGAGAAAGCGGATTTGCCACACTAGAAAGACGATTTTCTCCTCAAAGTTACACAGTATCAGGCGAGCAGTAAGAGTTTGGCGTAGCATTAGTAATGGAGGGAGGAAGAGTTGCATTGTGGGAACCACATTAAATAAGAGCAAGTGTTTTATCGATATTATTTCTTCTATATTTCGCTTACCATATTATTGTAGTTTAGCTATAGCTATATTCTGAGGCTAAAAAACCGTACATTAAAATCGATAGTTTGCATAGTAACTTCTCCTCAAAAAGTGAAATTTTTCTCTTCCCTTTTGCATATTGAGAATTTGTTTTATAAAATCTAAAAAACCAAAGTTTGAATGAAGCAAAGAAAGCTTAGCTTGAGTAGATCATCGGCTGATTTTTTACAAGGAAAAGTTGGCTTGACGCAAGGAAATTTTATAGAATTGCTGGCTGTGCGTTTATCCCTCACACAATTTCTTAACAAGATGAGAAAACGAGCATCGAGGGAAATGGGAAAACTGAAATTGTGGGATAAGTATGCGAGGAGAAACCGGCTCGATTCGCTCGCTTTCTCCAAGGGTCTCAAGACTATTCAATCTTCCCTTAATGATTACACTTGCTTCCATTTCTCTCACACATGTTTCCTTGTGCTAACAACACCTTGCTTTCCACTGTATACAAGGAATGGAGAAAGCCATCTTTTTATCTCATCATTGAGGGACCAGCTCTTTCAACTTTCTCCTCGCTTTGAATAAACGAGGTTAGGAAACTCAATTTTCAATTGATCAGCAGGAGTGAGACAAGGCTATACTTGCAAGGTTTCTTAAATACACGCACGTCATTGGCGTACTTTTCCCATCTGTAAAATCATGTGCTTATGCTGTATGTATACAATAAATGTGCTGTAGATGTAATCTAGCTATTCTGATGGCTTTTAGTAAATGATATAGTGAATAAGAGGAAAGGCGAAGGTAAAAAAATCTTCGCAACTGTTAATTTGAATCAAACTATTCCATTTAACCCAATGCTGTGTATAAGTAAGAAATTAAGAACCTCCTGCTCGTTTACATTCTAAGTGGGAGGGAATGTAAAGTATGCAAAATGGATAATATGAAATATTAAGGACTCATGGAATATTCCATCCATTCTCACCCGTTCCACGTATTGTTTTTTCTACTTTCTCCATAGCTTTCATCCAAACCCCACTTCCCTTGATTTAACATTCAAACTTTCTTCAATGCATAAATCAGTTCATGTTATATATAAACTCTGGAATAATTTAAAACGTGAATTCTTAATGTTTGGAAAAATGAAGATTTGCGTTCCAAGCACATGCACAGTTATACAGTTTTACTGAGATCCCATCATGGACTTCAAAATAATTAAGTGAATCTAGAAAGCATCCTACTATTAATGAAACGGATCTGAGGAGAAAGTTCAGATTGGCTTCGTCTAAAATACTTAAATTATTTTAACTGAAATTCGCCCATCGGAACAGGAAGAATAAATAAAAGTAGCTAAGAAAATAGAAGGATTCTACCAAATGCCAAGACAGGATGAAAAATTCTCAACTAGCAAGAAAGCTGGCATAAATAATGAAAGAAGATAAGGTAGAAAATAGGTAAAAGCTTTGAGCAAAGGGTATCAAAGGAACTGGCTTCAAAACTGATGGGATTTTAGAAGAAGAACTGGAAGTGAATGAGGAGAATCCTTGGGATATAATTACAGGTAAGCGTGACTGACGGACTATTACAAATACTCTGTAGGAGAGCAAATAGAAATGAAATGGGAAGGTAATGACAAAATGGTCGTCGACGAAGAGAGAAAATTCGAAACCGTAATGGATTGGTGATTCTAATTAGTGTGGAAATGCTTCAAGGAATTTGATTCCTATTGATGCATTCATGGTTTGTTGCAAAATCCGTCACGGTTTGTGGTAGGATGATGCCGGCTTAGAACTGGAAGGAGATGAGGTGGTTCTTTAGCATGCTGTGAAAATTACCGGAGCGCTAACTCTGAAAATCCTTTTTGAAATCCTATACTGCATTTTAGTCTGCTGTATACATGCAAAGAAGATTGTTGCTTTACAGGGCGGGGGGATGATGAAATGTTATTGAGTGGGAGAAAGGAGTTCCTCAAGCCGAAATTCTGCGTGAACAAAAGTTATTCGGGATGAAATGCATATGCACCACAGTACGCCTTTAAGAATGCATATATGAAATTTTTTCCAGTCTATTTCTCGATGGACTAGAATGCTTCATTCTACTTTTTTTGTGTGCACGAATTAATATTTCGTGTATTTGCCTTCACGAAATTAATTCACCGGATACCAAAGCCACACGTCCGCTTTGAAGGTATCTGTCTGAACTGAAAGCCTGCACGGATTTGCTGGCATTTTTAACTGTAATTGCTAGTAATCATTCAAGATTTCTTAGAAGACCAAAGGGAAGTGAAAGCACAGAGCGGAGAAGATTGGAAAATACTGTTGGTGTTGGTAAGTAGAGCCGTATCTTAAGTAGACAACATTTTTCGTAAGTGAAAGCTCATTAATTAAAAAGAAAACAACATTAGAGGGGATAACTGAAAAAATTAAATTAAGGAACCTCTACTCAGGTTTTGGTTTGGTAGGGAGAGAAAGCAGGAGGCGCTCGCTACTATTGATGAAGATCTATTGGTGAAAGGAAGAGGTAAAACTTTCCAAGAGCGAGCTGTATAGGACATTTAATTGCAAAAAGATCTGGGTAGCAAGTTTCCAAACTTTATGCAAATGGACGAGGAAAGCTCAATAGGACACGATGGAATGCTAATTCAGGCCATGTGGGGGACGTTTAGGAAAAGTGATCCGTTGAGGATAAAGTTTTAAGACTCTAAGCCCAGCTGCGTGAAATGTTTTTCCATGGTTTATTTAGTTGGAATTTTTAGTTTTCCCCGCTTCCAAAAGATTTTCGCGCCAAACAACCAGATAACGCCAAGTTTCTGGACAGATGGAATGTGCTCCTACAAATATAAAGTAGGGAAAGAAATACGATTATAGCATCAACTCAACGAGGGGTAAGAGAGAATAATGAAATTCTTATTTAATTATCAAAAGGGTTTTAACCCAGGACGAATACGAGAAATTTGAGAAGCTCAAATGGTAATGAGGCGTTTCTGGGTGAGAGTGAAAGAATGGGTGTGCGCTATTTTCACTTTCGCTCCAGTCATTCCAGCACTCCAGTAAGCTCGGGAACTAATGAAACCTCTTCAACGGTTCCACTAACGCTCCAGAATGGAATGTATCCTTTGTTTACCCCGACTGGTCTTTATAATTCATTGGTTATCAAGGGAGTATCGGATCGGGACAAAGAGAGGGAGGGAATGATAATAGGATTACTTTGGTAATTGCAAACGGGTGAAACGGCAGAAAGTCACTCCGCATTTTATAGCGTAGCATCTACTTTCAGCCTCTACAACACGCCCCTTGGTAATCCAATAGATTCTGCTTTCCGTACCACCCAAATATTAAAGCCTAATCCAGACTAAATTTCAGTTATGATATGGCTCCTTGGAGACAAATCTTAGTTGCCGCCTAGAGAATGTTTTTGCAAAAACAACAACGCAAAGCAGGTTATACATTATACCATATGGAATAACCCCTGCATGATATCACATGGCCCGGTACGCGATCCGTAACTTAATGTTACGCCCAAATGTGATACGGATAATTATATAATGAGTTGTGAGACATCTCACAACTCAAATTTTACAAATAGACGAACAAGAAAATAAAAAACGTAGGAACATAACATGGAGGGCATAAAATAAAATCCAATTCATTATTACGATTCACAACTTTTCGAATGTGTATAAAAATACAAAATTTCAGTAACGCAGGATTCCTCGACGTATTTTAAACTTTCAAACGTAAAAACATTGCGGATTGTAAAACTGTCCGAATCTAAGGAATGAATATAGCGTGCTAAAGCATGTGCTCCGATCTGACAAATTGTCTGTACACTGTACGCTGGGAAATATGAAAAATTCAAGAAAGAAAAAGTAATAGTATTTTAAAACTCCACTTTCTCCGGTTCCCTGGAGAAAATTAGGAAAACGAGGCCGGAAATTGTATATTATGTTACACATGTAGCTGTTCGAATCAACGAAAAGGAATTTCTTGCATTAAATCATTGAAACGATCTGGCATGTAAGAAGGAAATCCAGGTAAATTGAATTAACCTTATTGGTAAACGATAAGATCTAAAGAGAACCCTGATTTACCTACACCTACAAGGGAAGGCATGCCAGATGAAGAATATATAGATGGCGGAAATAAGGTTCTATTGCATCTTTTGAAGGTTAAAATAAAGTCGTCCTCCAAATAACAATATACAACTCCAAATAGCAATATCCCTTATGAACAACATGATCATCTCACATACAGATCACACGTTGTTTCTAGCCGAAACCGAAAGCAATATCTCCAGGCTTTTAAATAACTCAGCTCTACCTGAATAATAAATAAGCTACATACACCATAGATGAAAAGGAGCTACATAAAATCTTTATAAAGTTACCAAACGGCGAAACTGGGTCTAAAGTCCCGCCAAAATTCATCCATCACTTTAGACAAGAATTTTCCCTCCCTATTAGTATAATCATTAACCAATGCCTCTCTACAGGTATTTTCCCCGACGTTAAAGCCCAATACAAACTATATCCTATCGTCCAATATCAGTATTACCATATCTGGCAAAAATGATAGAAAATGTTATTGTAATGCTTCTCAAAGCACACCTAATATACAGAAGCAATGAATGAAAAACAGTATGGCTTTCGTGGAGGAAGAAATACTACTGATGCAATTTTAGACTTTCTCCACGAAGTACATATTAGAAAGGAACAAAAACAAAAGGTTGGAGCTATTTTCTTTGACTACCAAAAAGCTTTTAGGCTAGATTATAAAATACTTGTAAATAAACTGTTCAGCCTAAATGTGCCCCTGTACCTTACACGTATAATATGTAATTATCTTCGGAACCGTCATTGTAAGATTAAGAAGGACTATTATTAACATAAGCCTCCTGGGTTCTGCACCGCAAGGCTCTGTTCTCGGGCCAGTCCTATATTTATTAATAGTAAATGATTGTTATCAACATATTCCTAACACAATAAATGCCGCTGCTATTTGCTTTGGAAATGATTTAAATGAGCTGGAACAAAATATGTCTGTACCTCGAAATTTGAATGGTCCTCCACCAATAAATGCTGGTTAACTGGAAAAAAACTAAAGCAATGCTGTTTACAAAGAATGCACCTGCTCAGAAAGAGCTTATTATAAATGATGAATGTAAAATTGAATATGTTAATACCTTTAAATACTTAGGAATTCTTATTGACAATAACCTATCTTTCAAAACCATGTCCTAAGTATAAAGTGAAAATCGCTTCGCGTTGTTTTCTTCTAAACCTAAAAAACTAATCCCCCTGCGTACTACTGTTCAAAGCCCTTGTGTATTCAATAATTGAGTATGGTCTCCCCATCTGGGGATTCTCCAATACAACATCCACACAAAAGGTTATAGATAAATTTTTATGTAACGTCTGTCCAAATTCTTACTCTAACTTAGCGGATAAATATGAAGCAGAAGCTTTATGTATCCTCTACCTTATCCTTAACTAGGAAATTTCTGACGAATGACTATGTCCCTAAATATGCTTCTGAAATGTTCTCTTTGTCCAGTCGAAAAAGAGACAAAGAAGAACTCTTAATTATCCTACCTAAAATAACTATGACCTGTACTCAACGCTCATTTGCCTACAATGCAGCAAAAATGTGGAATCAGTTACCGAGACCTCTTCGGAAATAATGAATAGTGCATGAGGCGAGCACATTTACATTGACGTAAATGTACGTACTAACAAATATATACGTAAATTCTATCATTATATTCATCAATGAAAGTATACTACGTTTGAAAGATTTCCAGGTAAACTACGAGTTTTCAAAGGATTTTCAAAGGACATCAGTAAACTCGAATATTTATGAAACAAGTCGACGGAAAAAGAGTGTAATGCTACTACACTGCGTACTGTTGTGTCGACCAAAATGCAAACGTAACATGTTTAATGTTCTTTTACTATAACAAATTTTGCGGAGTAGAAATAATGTCTTCAGTTCTTGTTTCCTCCTAATATTCATGATACCGAGTACAAGGAAGAAGCCTAGTAGGAACATATGGAGAAAGTAATAGCAATTTCCACAAATTTGTTCCATGTAAGACTATTAGAAAATATGGTTTCCACTCCAGTGAGGAAGCATAGTGAATAAGTCTGTGCTACTACAACTTGACTAAACGTTTAAAGAAGAGACACAAGGTAGAAACTTGAGCAAATAATAATTCATGAGTGCCTTATGGTTATGGGAATGTTTAGAGGTTTATCCAGACTCGGCAGACATTCTCCAAAGTGGAGAAAGGAGTAATAAAAATAAATAAAACCCTTAGGGCTTGGCACGAGCAGTGCCTGGAGAAGGAGGATTATTTAGCGGAAAATTATTCTTTGCAAAATTGCTTTTTTATCCTCTAATCCTAGTCAGAAACAGAAGAGGGATTCGGATATTCTCAAGAATATATGTCGTATGAGCATTTCACAATCTTCTAGCTCCTGTATACGGCTTTGTTATTACTTATGTTGTTGTATTTTCTGCAAAGCTTTCGTTTCAGCGAGAAGACAAGAACGTAATGTTCCAAATTACTAGTATATACCCTTGTCTGGCGTTCCGCTTGCTTAAACAGCCATTTTCGTACTTGTAGTGATGTCTGCTGTTTATGGCTTGCTTGCAACAATAAGCAAATCCCTAATAACCATCTATAACGCTATGTTATAGAATAGGTGTATGCAAAAGAAAAAGAGACACCAAATATTATTTTGCTTTCTAAAATGTTTTTTTCGGATCCAGCTCGATGTGGTAACAAATTGCGGGTACAGCATGGTCAAGTTTTTGAGCAGAAGTGAATGAATGGGAGCATGGATGGACTATTAATCTGTTCCAGTGAACCGGAACGAAATAAAGAGAAAGCTGGGGAAAGCACTAATTGAGTGTTTTCCTTGCGCTTAGAACAGTATTAGTCATCGGTCAGCTAACAGCCCCTCTATTTTGAATGGTCATTTACATGTTATAAGGGGAAGCAAGGGGAGTTTCACAGTCCAAACCAAATGAAGGCATGAAGGATGCTACAATGAAGAGAAAGTTATGGAGTAAATCAAGAGCAAGTTTCTGTGGATTGAGAGGGAAGCTTGAGGATATTTGTGCTTATAAGTGAAGTTTAATGAGATAAACTAACTGTGGAAGCTTTGGGATTTCAATGATTGCATGCTGTAAGATTGACGCGGGAATAAAGGAAAAGCCAGTCAGAGATTTGCAGAGAGTGAAAGCCCGACAGATTTTACTGGCTTGGGTCCGGACTATTAAGTGAAAGTTGAAAAGGAGATGAAAGAGAAGGATGCATGTTTACTGATGCATGCAAAATTTAGCTTTGTAATTGGGAAGATGAAGTAGGGTTGAAGGGGAAGGAAGCTTGTTGAGTGAAACAATAGGGGATTCCAGAGCAAACATGTACAGAGTAGTAGAGCAAGACAGAGAAGGAGAGTGTAATTAGGTAAAATGCGGAAAACAGGGGGAGAGAAAGTAGAAGTTGAGTGTAGCTTTCTCTGTAGACACAAGGAACGTTTGTTCTTTGTTCTAGTCTAGGATTTTGAAACAGTAAATGAGATTCATGCTAAAGCTCACCCCGCATCTACGAATTAGTGTTTACTTCTACTTTCCACCGTTGCAGGAAATAGAATAATGATGAATTCTTACTACAAATACTCGAACTAGTTGTGTGTATGTATGTTACATGGGTATATAAGATTCTACTTTAGTTTGACTCCTCTATGTTTGCATATTTCTCTCAAATATCCAGTGATAAAAAGAGATTTGGTTGCAGTAGTGACTTAAGATATCCAAACGTTTGACTGTTAAAACTTCCAATCTTATATGCACGATGAACTCCAAGTGATTACTTAAAGTCTTTTCAGAATTAAGGAACCATGTACCAAAGAATGTTTTCGTTTCTGTGTACTGGAAACTATCTTCTTCAGTGTACCCTCACTGACAAGCGTTTCTCAGCCTTGATCATGGATGAGGCCCGCAAAGTTTCCTGATGGAAACTGTTTTAGGAAATACATATGGTTCTAAGATATGAGGAAGAAAACGGAAGAGGATCAGAAGTGAAAGCAGTTTGCTTTGCTTTAAGCGACGTGAAACAAGCAAGGAAGAGAAAAACCGCAGAGTGGAACCGGACATGAAATAATTAGGATCCGTTGACAAGAAGGAAGTGATAGTTGGAAGCTTCATGTCATTATTCGGCTTTCATCTTGAGGACAACTCATTAGAAAGTTGAATCATCTTATGAAAGTTGGAATCCTCGGATGGAAGGAAAGGGAGATTGAACATGCGAGAAAGGAAAGAACGAGAAAATTGCGTAAGGAAAATCTTTATCTAGATGATTACGAGTTTCAAAGATGAAAGAGAATCGTTGATTATTTCCGGCTTCGTTTTCTTCTCTGAAGCCAAGTCTAATTCGGATTTTTTGGACAGGAACACTGATTCAGGATAGAAGTAAAAGCTAAGAGCTCAAGTCAATCCAAAATTTTAGCTCCTTCTCCCGTCATGGATTATAAATTGTGCTTTCCATTTTCAAATAGCGGTTTATGTTCAATTTTTTCCAGTCCTTTTACCTTCTTTTTTCAATTGCATGACTATATACACCAGTCACCATGCAGTTACTACTGGTGCACTGAATACTTATGCAATGATTAAAAGAGCCAAGAGCCGGAGGAAGCCACGTAATAGCTACAACGAGAATGACTCTAGAAGCGGTTCGTATGCAGCGATTAGAGGGTAATCCGAATCCGAAACTATTTTCTGTACAGTAATCAGGCAAGGATTTAAAAGAGTTGAAGAAAGTGGCGGATTCTGCATTTTCAGACCCCATGTCAGAGACAAGACCAAATCTAACGAAAACATTTGTAAATTAAAAAAGCGGCTACGGAGGAGATCATCACCAAGGACAAAAACTTATGTTAAAAGGACTTTGGTTACAAAAAAAATGTAAAAAGAAACTTTTTCCAGCAATTCTAAGAGTCTAATTAGTACTTCAGAGTCTGGTAGGTGAAAGCATTGGAGAAAGTTGTATATACATTTGTTCAGTTCAACTGCATACCTCACCTTAGCTTGGCATCTTAGGTGTGTTGACAGTCTAGTAAGTAAATTAGCAAGACGGAAGAAAAAAGCACCGGAGGAATGTATGAAGCCGTAGAATAAGATGGGGGCCGGTAGAAGGAATTCTAAATCTCTGGTGAACGTGTCCCCTGTATTGCGCGAGGTAGTAGGCTAAAAAGAAATACTACTGCGGCAAGGATCATAGGAAAAAATTTGGAAAGTATGTATTCCTTTCTTTCTTGGAAGCCTCGAGATTTGGAGATTGAGAAGAGGTCGGATTTGTTGACGGCGGCCGCTTTAGGATACCTTGACTTGGGAGGAATTGGAGACAATGCGTGGGTGGAGCTGAGCTTTGTGAAAGCTGACTCTTGTAGTAAATGTGAGTGAGGGAATGAATGAATGGGGAAGAAATAATAAAAGGAGAGAATAATGTAATGGAATGATGGAAGGGGGAAAGAGTAATAAGATAATACCAGAGGGAAAATCAGCTTTGGCAAAGATGTTCAACTGAGAAACGGATGGATAGGGAGGAGAAGCGGGCGGGACGGATAGGTTTTTCTTTTCACCAACACCGAATGTAGCGAGATACGTTGATTTTGATGATAAAACGTGGAGGAGAGTATACTTTTTGTCTCGACGGCTTCTCTTCCGCCAATATGTATGCATGTAAATATTAATGAACATATGGGAACTGCGGGAAGAGTCACGTCATGTCAAGCGAAACAAGACTGCTTCGTCTTTTCTTCTCCGGACGAGAATCGGAGAAATCCTCTCTCCAACGCTACAGAGTTTTGCCCTTTCACTTAAAAACAAACAAGAAAAATACTAGCTATCTCTCAAACCCAACCCGATCAGAGAAATAAGCACTTTCACTCACTTTCTTTCTTGACTTTCTCTTTCCTTCTCTCTCCTCCTGATTTTTGGCCGTGCCAGACCCATGTATTTTGCAGATTTCCTAGAATCTGCTCCATATCGGTTTTCTAGTCCCTTCGTCCATCAATATTGTTTAGAAGTCTGGTAGTCTGGTCTAGTAGCTGTATTGTCAACTGTACAACTTTCTGCGTGCAAACATAAGGAAGTGTGAAGCACAGTTGACGTTCTTTAGCAATTGTTTTTTTTTTGTAAAAATAGCCTCGTCATCATTTACTTAGACAGAGATCAGCCCAAAGCGTTCTAGATTTGAATGGAATAGTGAACAGAGTTTAGATTTATCAGTCTCCTAGTTTAGACTTGACAAAGCTTCAAAATCCCCTCAAGGCAGTATTTTCAGTTGTGACTCAAAACTAACTTGCCAAAAATAGATACAAAAACACAGTTGCGATTATCCTATGTAATATAATTAGAAGAAAGGAGTGCAAAATCATGTCCTGAATCAGTTTTATTGGGATCAAATCTCTGTTTTATGAATTTATGCCATGCTTCAATTCAAATAGAATGCCCGTGAAGATTTCTTACAATTCGCAAAACTGGCTTTGAAAGCATTTAGGAAATGTATTTTGTGACATCCGCAGATGCTTTCAGAGATACCCGAGTTGTTTTTGAAATCCGCATCAGTTAAGACGTGAGAGATACGCTCCATTAGCGATTGACAGCGGCTTTGTCTCTTCACAGAAGTTTTCCCTATACTCATCTGAATTCGGAATACTTTCAGAGGATCAGCTATCATATTTGCGCCAAGCTCAATTCCAAGGGGAAACAATGATCGCTAAAAATTGTAGCGCAGACATTTTAATCACGCACAGATCTACACGTTAGTAACATTCAAGATGCAAAAATTACGTCTAAAAATTAGGATGACTTTGCACACATCATCACAACATCAAAGTAGGAATCACTAGAATCGACCAAGTTATATATAACAATGTTATACAACACACGCTTTCAACCAACTATAAGCTTACCACATGAATCGCTGTATACCTGGTGCGTGGGACCATTCAAAGGGCTGGTACAGGAATTTCCAAATGGTTACGTAGTTGATCAATATTACCCAAGCAGCTTCCATGATCAGAACAGCTACAGGGAAGGGTTTTACATTCACGCGGTACATGAAAAACGGCAAGATAAAATAACGGAATTCTAACAATTTCTGTGGAACTAAGTTCATGCTAATGACCATGACATACGTGAAAATGAGACTAGGATGTAACTCGAGTTTTGCCGTAATAAGTGCGGCTACACCCATATACACTGGAACAAGCAAGTATCTCAAATACCAGCGCTGTTCATACAATCGCTTCCACATATAAAATGTATAATGCCTGTTATCAGCCAATGTATACTCGTGCACGATTGTGTTGAAGTAAACTACAGCCGTTCCAACGGCCACCCAGAACAAAAAAGTCCATTTGTTTCTCCATAATAATTCTAAGCCGTTTTTCGCCTGGTAGAGAAATACAGGGAAACTCATAACAAGCATGAAGAGACTGAAATAAAATATCTGCGGAAGATTGATACAAGCCTTGTGGGCTTGCTTGTCGCCGACGACCACCCCGCCGTTCAAAATTATGAATCCGATAAATATCCCCATTGATATCCCGTACATGTAAATCTTCGGCAATACTTTACGCACCAAGTTGGGCCATAAATCAATAATTTCGTTCCATTTCATCAAAGGTATCGGATGGTAATATTCTTCCTGTCCCACGATTTTACCTTTCCGCTTGGTCTGGTTTCTGCTTTCACGTTTCGGATTCTGCTTCTTTACAGCTAACGGCTGTCGTTCTAGCAATCGGACAAAGTCTCTTTCGCCAACTTCCCAAAGGACATTGCAGCCGTGCCAGATCAACCAAACCACATTTGTTTGCCTCATGAGTATTGCAAATAGACCTAGTATAACGGACAAAATATCAACGAATGAATGACTTCATCTTCAAGCAAGAATTAGTCTGTTTTGAACATTTTAAAAATATATGCAACAAACCAATCAAAGGGGAGAGCACGTATTGCTTTCGTAAGAACGTGTAATGCATTAAAAGCACTGTGAGTGTTGATATTGGGTCCGTGTAATATAAGTACGAAAAGAAATAAAGGACAGGCGATAGACCCAATGCTAAAGCTGACAGCAAGCATGATGCATGCGACGCGTCCTGAAATGTTCAAAAGTAAAATATTTTATTTTTGGCCAAACATCTCATCGACATCACGCAACTACATATATGTCAATTCTAGTCCCTCTTAAATACAAATTGTTACCTTAAATCGCTGCCGAAAGATTTTGTACAGTAATACCATGTTTATATGGTTAAATATAATATTTGTCATTCTCAGGTTTCGGGTATTGCAAGAAAATTCTTGGCCTACAAGGATTTCTAATGGTTTCAAAATCGCTGATGATGCCAAATAGAGACCGGGAAGAGTTGTTATTTTCGGATCCCACTACAAATATTGTTAACATCGTACATTCAGTTCCCTTGAGTGCATTTGACCTAATATCAATTGAGCACATGAGCCGTAACGGATTTACCTTAGAAAAACTGCCATTACAATATGCTTGAGCCTGAGGAATGTGAAATATTTCATCCATGTACGCGTCAGGCACAACATCGTTAACGACATTATGCACCCAAGCGCTAATGCTCAGCACTGCTGCTCCGACTGCAGTTTCCACACTCATCGCAACTAGTCAAGAATTCTTGCTAAGTTTGGTAGTCTGGTAGCGAACCAAATTAGAGCCCGTCAATAGATAGCCTGTACAGAATAGTAAATGCTTGGGTAACCATTTTAGCACAATAATTTGAGTAAGAATATCACA
Source organism: Sminthurides aquaticus (assembly GCA_906901655.1). NCBI lineage: Eukaryota > Metazoa > Arthropoda > Collembola > Symphypleona > Sminthurididae > Sminthurides > Sminthurides aquaticus. The sequence continues at coordinate 6,911,438 of CAJQTT010000001.1, forward strand.
TGTTAAATTTAATTTACCTTTTCAACGGAACGATGAATATGAGTCCAGTGAAAAGTGACAATAGTTCAAAGTTTTTATCATCCTTCAATTATCCGGGTTAGACATGAGAAATAGTAAACCTTGTCTTTCCGATAAAAGAGTGCATCAACCATTAAGGGATGAAAATGAGCTTCTGAATAAAATTCTGCATAAAAATAATTTGACTGCAACAAATAATTTGTTATTGTAGATTAACTTTTAACAGCTGGTAAGCTAACAAACTCCGCGGTACAAACTCTTTACAAAAATATATATAGCATAGAATTAATCGCATGTATATTTATAGCAAACACAAGAATTTTTTGGCGAAAACCCGCCCTGCCATGTTCGAACGCTTAATCACGTGAATCCATCCAGATCCCAGAGGATTTTCAATGGTTCTGGAGTTCATCGGCAAAAACCCCTTTGCTTTTAAGGATAAACGCTTACAAAGAGCGAATATTAATTACCGTATGACATTAAGCTTCGTCCGGTGGGTATATCCAGTAGAATCACTGACCTTAACCGCGCATCGCTCGTTTTTGGTTAGCTTAAGACTCTATGAAGTTACAAGCTTCGTGATAAACGTATTACGGCCGATTATCCTAAATATGCAGTTATCCCAAAAGCCCTTGAATGTTCTTCCCGCTTATGCAAGTTTGAAAAAAGCATATGATTTTTAAGCCATGTGTTTCGTCATAATTTAGTGATACAAGCTGATTTGTTGACATTTAATACTATTGGTTAAGTTCACTGGTAAAAGGTAGGAAACGCTAATTTTCTTAGAAGCATTTATGCAACGATCTAGTTGTTGCAACCTCTTGCAAAGTCGCGCACCTATTGCAGGGTGGTGCTAGTCAAACTAATAATTAACCGATCGACTGTTAAAATGAATCTTCAAGGGTGAGCTAAAGTCATAAATACAATGTGAACCATTTTGAGAATCATTTGACACATTTGTACCAAAAAATTGTATAAAGGACTTCTTGATGTGTAAGAATCTAAATTCTGTGGTTTTGTAGGCGTATTGGAAATTTCATTCAGAATTTCCTAAAAATTCCGTCCAGACACGGTAGTTGCCACAGCAAATTCCCTTGTGAAAAGGGTTTGTCTCCAATATATTGCAGGTAACTTCAGAGACAGCCAGCAAGATAAAAACAAACACAGGAAATTATAATTCTTGCTCATTTCATTTGTCAGTCACGGAAGAAATTTTTCGTTGGTCAAGCCAGGCATTGTTTCACCAAGGAGAGATGTCCCGAACCATATAAACAAGCCTCCGTATAGTGCATCTGGATATGTTCGACCTCCAGGCTTTTCTAGTCCTGAGATAAAGTCTGCGGAGCAAATAGAAAAACTTAGAAACTCTTGCCGATTAGCGAGACAAATTCTTAACGCTGTTGCTCGAGAAGCTAAGGTAAATGCAGTGTCCCAGAGGAAAAAGGTTCACGGTTTAAAATGCTACTCTCTCATTCTACTTTAAGAAGAGCAAAGATGCCTGTTTTTTACAGGTTGGCGTTACCACTGACGATTTAGATGCCTATGCTCATGAACAGATAATAGCCCATAATGCTTATCCTTCTCCTTTGAACTATCGAAACTATCCGAAGTCTATATGCACGAGTGTAAACAATTGTGTAAGCAGTTACAAGCGAAAGGTCAACGCTAGCGCTGGCCATTTAACAATGATCTTGTTATAGATGACAGGTTCCGAGCGCAAGTCTGATTGAGCAAATGGATTTTTATATTTGGCAAGCAGGCGTGTCATGGCATCCCGGATGACCGTAAGCTGGAAGATGGTGACATTGTTAGCATTGATGTTACGGTAAGCTCTTTCTCAGAATGTAAATGTAACCAAGGGAACAAGGTGGGGCAAGGGGGGTCTCGCTGATGGGCATAGCTCTCCTGAAACATCTAAGGAAGAAAACATCAAGAGCATTGGCCACTGGTTGATACTTGCAGTATCTACGCAAACTTTGCAAATTTTCCAGGTATATCTGAATGGCTACCACGGGGATTGTTCTGAGGCTGTGGCTGTGGGTAATGTAGATCTTAAAGGCCAAAGACTGATTAAATTCGCCAAGGAATCAATGGAGCAAGGAATACGCATTTGCGGTCCAAATATTCCGTTTAGTCTGATCGGCAAGTCTATATTAAAAATCTGATGACACTAATAGATTTTATAAACATACCGGGTTCATAATCCTTTAATTCGAAAATTAAATTGCATGCATAATAATCCATAAGAATACATTTAAAAGGAACCGCTATTGAAGACAAAGCAGGAGGTAACGGCTTCACAGTGGTTAATGTCTTTGCGGGACACGGTATAGGAGAATATTTTCACGGTCCCCCAGATATTTATCACTTTCGTAAGTACAGATTTTGAGCTACACAATTTTGCAATCACGAAAGATGCTTACAGCCTCCCTTATCAAGCTTGCAGTGTTGATAATCACAGTTTGCTTTCCTGGTAGATAATGACGAACCGGGAATTATGCTACCCGGCATGACTTTCACCGTGGAACCTGTTGTTTGTGATGGAGATCCGGATATAAAAATTTTAGATGATGGATGGACTGCAATTACAAAATCCAACACACGCACTGCGCAATTTGAGCAAACCATCTTAATAACACAAAATGGACATGAAGTTCTCACTGTCACAGCCAATTGAAATAAAAAAGTTATAATTACAGATGCATTAAACGGTCTAGTTTTTTTTGCAATGCAAGTTAGAGTTCGGAAGAAAACTTCAATGTCACCGTTACTTTATTCTTGTTTAACATGATCAAAGTCTCGTCTAAGGTACAAATTAATTTCTCAATTAACTAAGTCCTGTAATACATATACAAATTTACAACTAATTGCTCGCAGAAACATACAAATACTGCTATAAAATCTGTCTGTACTGTACACTTGCAAAGCTATCTCTAAAATTTGGGTACATTTTGTACGCGTAATAAATAGGGTTATGAGACCTACTGTTCCAGTAAATTCTGCTTTGACAGCACAATCTTGCAGGAGGAGCTTCCTGCATTTAAAAATCACAAAATCTGCGGTCCAATAGAATAAAGACGCAGATATTTGAAATAAAGTTCACGCGTTAAAAAGCAAAAAGACACGGAAGGGATCATCTACCGTATTCACGAATGAGAAACAACAACTAACGAATAGTGTATAATGTAGAAAACTTACTCCACACTTCCTCTCCGTACTACCTTATATCGGTTAAAAGGTCTATAAGGAGGCTTTGTAAGATCATTATTAGAAGTCACTTTAGTTAAAGTGGTGTGTACACTAACTCCCATTAACCAGTCTTCGCACTTAGTTATATGTTCCTCTGAGACGCTTTTTTCTATCCATTCCGCATGCCATTTTCCAAAAGTTTCACTCAATCTCGTCGAAACTGCGCGATGAGTCTGAAAAACAGGAAATCCGAATTCAAGCTGACTGACAATAACGTTGCCTAGACATGTTACATATAAAAATCTGAGGATATGTTTTACCGATCTTGCTGTCTTCAAGGCTCCTTTTCTATAAATAAAGTTTTCACTATTCACAACAAATATCATTTTGTAAGAGTTTGGATTGAATTGACACTGGAGATTATCATGGATAATATAGTCGTTAGAGATTTTCCCACTGCCGTCGTGAGATTTGAGCATTAAATCCAAGTCCATCTCATCGTGTTCAGTTTTTATAACCCTGTGACAAAACGAGAGGATTTAGAAGCTTTTCATTATATATGAAGCAAAACAAAAATAAGCATTCTCAATCATTAGAAGTAAATATCCTAAATTACATACCCTCCTTTTGCACTTGATTTTAAAACGACAGTATCTGGCTCTTTCGACGAATCGTCATTGAAATCACCATCTTTTTCTTCTTTAATTTCATGTGATAATTCAGGGGACTTTGGATCATCCGTAGGACCATCCTCGCCGATTTCTGCCACCTCTGAAGCCGAATCGGTCCCTGCAGGTCTAGGGGCATCGAGCTCGTCTTGATATTTCTGCTGCCTTCTTTTCTTCCAGTTCCTTGTGTTTCTTGGCAAAAATACAGGTCGTCTAGCAAGCTCGCGCTTCAAATCTTCCGAAGCAGAATCACCAGGCTGCACAAAGCGTTCAACGTAAGCAGCCCATTTTGCATTTTCATTATTTGGACTTGATGGCGAAGGTTCACTTTCGAGAAGTTCAAAGGTAATGCGACTTTGCTTTTTAAACTGCAAGAAACATGCCAAAAATTAACATCGCGTTCATGACTAACAATTTAAAGTTAAATTTCCAAAAATTGTATCACTTTGCTGAAATTTTAGCAGTTTCAAAGATAAGACAAGCAGGTGGCAAACAATATGGATGAATGACTCACATATACTACTTTGATGCACCCATCATCTGCAAAGACCTTCTCAGCCTTTTTCAAATACGCGATTTCGGCTCCTACTCGTTGATGCATAGTCGAGCACAGACCGCCAGTCCCTCCACGACGCTGACTTTGAAGAAAAAGTTCCAAGCATTTTTGACAAGATTCGTCACCAACCAGGGTTTGAAGCTGCAAAAAGATGACAGATATAAATTTAAATCAGTATATATACAAACCGGACTATGTTTTCAAAGCATGTGCTTTGCAAAGAGATACTAACCTGTCTAACGGCATTAGCGATAACTTTGTCCAGCGTATAAGCTACGTAAGCATGAATGCCGAACATTTCTCGTAGCGTATCTTCGTAGATACTAGCCTCAATATTACCATCGAGCAGATTCCTTACCAGTTCAAGGAAAAACGGGTAGTAATGTTCGACCTCAACATCATCTAGAGTAGAAATTCAAACATGACAAGATTTGCAAGGCAAGAAAGTTACAAAAGATAAAACACGAAGCTTTGAATTTAATAAATATCTTACTTTTAGGCCTTAGACGCAAAATTGAAGCAGCAGAATTCTTTTCTGTTGGATCTTTTAACTCCTCGTCACGTAATTGCTTAGCTTTCTCCCGCATCTTATTTAAACGTTCGCATAAAATGAAATGTAGTCTTAGAAAGACGTACCAACATGTGTTGACGTACATGATGGTATAAGCTTCATCCTAAACAAGGTAAAACCACAGTTCAGCACGTAAGCATGGACTTCCACAGCAGTAAAGATTTTTATACACTGCATCAACACAAGTCATACTAAAAGCAAGTAACGTACCGCGTCTGATGTTGAAACGAATCCCATTCTGCGCTTATACCTCTCAGGATCAACGTCTGTTTCTTCGACTTTTCCATCCCCGTAAAAGTCATCTTTACCTTTTGAACCCCCTTCTTTCTCCGATAGTGACTCTAATTTAGCCTTCAAGCTCTCACTATTTTGGAGCTTCTTGTCTCTTTTTGCTAACACACGTTTTGAGTCACCACCATCACTTACTGAAGCTCCAACCGGCGCGGATGTTCCACTTTCTACTGCTACTGTTTCTATATCTGTTGAGGATTCTTTCTTTACGGGCACAGAAGGTCCTTCAGATCCATTTTTACTGCCGGTATTAGATTTTTTAGACGAACCATTCTTTCTGCTGCCATTGCGAGAACCGTTTGCCATATTATTATCACTCGGGCTCTTGCTACCATCTTGTTCATCTGGAGAATCTATACAACAAAATGAGAACTTAAGTAGTACTTGCACGAGTCAATTCTTAACATAGTTCCTATATTACTTTTACTTACAATCATCCGCTTCATCTTCTGTAATTTCCAGTCTTTTGTGGAAGAAAATATCTGGGACAAACTGCTTGAGAAGTTGCTTGATTTTCCTCTTGTCCTCCTTCTGGATTCCGCTCTGTCGACGAACGTGGTGAATAATCAAATTGTTTGCATCCTCTAATATCGAAATATCCTTATGTGCAAACTGTAGATGGGGGCCGACGCATGAGACCTCAGCGCCATCCAAGCTACCTTGCTGTTCCTGTCGCTGCAAGTGAACATATTCAATAAAATGGTGTTTAAATTACATAAGCTACGATTATTGTATTAATCTAAATCACTTGGAAAATTCTTACCTCCTCAAAAACAGTTTCTAGTTCACTTATTAAGGCTTTAGACCGCAGCGCGCGAATATCAGTTTGCTTGAATGTAATTCCTTGGTGATCTAAAGACTTAAGATAAAATCTCTCGATCTGCTCTCTCCAGATTTTATTGAATCCTTTCTGCGCCTCGCGCCATTCCTCCTCCTTGGCTTTTAGCCTCCGTAAAACTAAAGGTACGGCTGTAGCTGGCTGTTTCCTTAACCCATCCATAATTTCTGTTGCCTTATCTCCGTACAACCTTCGAACGGCTCGCTGATGGATAGTTGGAGATGATCCTCCCAAGCACTCATCCAGTTCAAATTCGTTCAGCTCTTCTTGTGACATACGAGACATTTTCTTTGCTACGGATTCCAGTACGCGAATCGTCGAAGCGTTTGTTTCAATTACGACATCCAACTATAATGAAAACAATTTAACAATAAACTTTATTGTAGAATACCAATCACCGCGTAAGGCACATGCCCAGCACCAGCTTTTCGCGTACCTCAAATCGTTCGTCTTCACATCTGTAAATGTATTCCTCAAATTGTGTCTTCCTTGAAGTAATAAAAGTTGAATCTTCTGACCACGTTGGAAATGAAACCCATACATCGTTAAGAACTTCATGGCATAACGCTGTTCGACCGCTGCACTTTGCAGGTACATGGTTTTTCGGGAGGGCACAATAACTAGCACCCAATCGTTTGCAAGTTGAGAAGTCTGGATAAAACAGAGAAGTTGTTTTATAACGGCAGAAAAAAATAGCTACGAATTCTACTTGAATAAGATATACGTACCTATTTCCATAGACTGCTCCTCTGATAGCTTCTCTTGCTTCGCAATAGCTGCCGGAACAGGTTCATACACTGTAGGCCCATTATCGTTTAAGCCAATAAATTCCTTAAACCACGCATATAGATCCGGACTCTTTGACAAAAAAGGCGTAACAAGCTGCAATAGCTCTGACAACGTCAAAATCTCATCATTGTGAAGGGTCAAACAACGGAGGAAGTTGTCGTAAATATCAGGATTCTTTAGAAGTTGGCGAACCTAAATTAATTTGTGAATTAGAAGGGATTCTTTCCTTTCATGGCTTCTATGACTACCGAAACGTTTTGAGACGGTTAAAAACACACTTACTTTATCAAAAAATGCAAACTCGTTCAGGCTCCCGTATTTCCCAGCTTCGTCGAGAGATATATCCTTGAACGTCGTCATCCTGAACTTCTTGGTAGCAGTAGTATTTTGTTGTACAGTAGGACGCTTTGTGGCTCCAGAAGGTGTGGGCTTAACATTGAGTGGAAATTCTCGTGGAACTTTCACCGTCTTCTTTGCTGGGTCTAAGGCACTCGTCTTGACTCCCGCCTAAATTGGTTACGTAAAATGAGATACGGTATATTATGATTCAATTGTGGTATTTTCCTGACATTTGCAGGATTGACAGAACCGATTCACCATAATGCTTATGTGCATTAGTGTAAGTGGAAATACTTTCATAAGTCTCCTAAACGTGCAGTGCAGATGATGTAGTTGTCTCAGAAACGCGTGATTGCATGCATCCAATTGCTAGTCGGGTGACACTATATACTGAATTTCCACTCCTTAATCTATTCGGGGTGGTGAGCCCGCCAAAAACGTTTTAAGGATTTAAAGGTTAGATTTAAAACACTTGGAATACTAACTGCTGACGCTAGAGAACTCGGGGTCTTGTAGTTGCTGACTTATGAAAGCAGTACTTTTGGGAGATATCCTCAGCTAAACTTACGTGATTTTGCGAATTCACTGAGCTTTGATGGTTTGTTGCATCTGGTAGAAACTGTCCGAACTCTTGCAGCAAGTCCTCTTGATTTTCAAACAATTTCGAAACTTGTGAATAGACCTCATGTTCTGTCAAATGTTTCGAGCTTTGAGGTAGGCCTTCCTTTATGTGTCGTTGCTCCTTTTGATACGTGTGTAAAATTTCTAGGAATTGCTTGTATTTATCTGGCTGTCCTTGAAATCGGCTCTGCAGAAACCATTTGTCGTTACATGTTAAATTCGTTACATTACAATTTGATGAAATGTTCTATTCTACAAAATAAATGAATTTTATGAAGATCTGTTTACCTTGATCTTATTTACGTAGTTAATTGCATGGTTGAACTCCACAGGCTGACTTTGTAAACTAGGAAATGCTGACTGAACAAAAGGCGAAGAAAAGGAATGCGTAAATGCAGGAGTTGATCCGCTTTCAAAATTCGTCGACCCAGTCAGGTTATTCGATGATTGTAAAGGAGATGTTCTACCATTGTTAATGCTTACTGGTGGAGTTCTAAGGTGAACACAGAAAATTTTCAATCAATCCCATTTCTACAGCAATGTAATTAAAGTTTCAAAGTCTCTTCAAGAATTAATTTAATTCTTACGGGTGAGGAGCAACAGCGACAGGAGGCCGGATAGGGATTCCTGGCATATTGTGCTGCATTACGGTGGTGGTTGTAGGACCAGGTTGCCCTGAATGGCCAGGTGAACCAGGCACGTTTCCAGTTTGAACAGTAGTAACCACATAGCCTCCTCCTTGACCACCAACCATGGATAAAGACACCTGCAAATTTAGGAATTACCACAATTACATCCCTAACTTTCATTATATCACGTCTAGCACTTCTCCTTGAAGCACTTGGCCTACCCATGGCTGCTATTGAAATGCTAACTTCTGATTCTGTGTTTATTTTTTTCTGCTTACCTCGATTTTGTAGCCGGGCGGAAGAAACGTATTGAATCCCACAATAAGTTCCGGATGTCCACGGAACAGGTGCGAGACTCTTGTGATGACCCCAGGGGTATCGATACTATAATGATTAATGAGAATAACAATTAAGTCAAATGCTTCGGGAAGTAACGCTGCTTTCAGGGTTCCGTTCTACTGAACTAATCTACTTCCTTCACAGGACTTAATAGGAAGACAAGGGTGTTTACCGACGCCTACAGACTTACTTGAGTTTTTTTTTCAATGTAGAGTATCCCTGGGAAATCACGAATCCAAAATTTCAGGCCCATATGGGTAGAAATGGTGGTGATAGAAATTATTTAGTTCTATTTTCCAGGAATACTCTACATTGGAAAAAAACTCAGGTCTGTAAGCGTCGGTAAACACCCTTGTCTTGCTATTTAAATTTCGGGAGTAGTGTAATTTCTAAGTAAACAATTACGCCTCGGAGATAACATCACGAGGTCGTATGGTCTCAGCTTTGCTTTGGATAGGACGTATAGAAATTACACGGGCGTTTCTTGGGTCCTGTAGTGCAAACTGTGACATGACTTCGTACCCTGAAATCTACATTCCGTCTTGCACACGGTAACTAGACTGCAAAACGTTTTGACGTCTAAAAGCACTCTGCCAACTGATTATCCTGACGGCCCAGTTAGGATGGCAAAGGCTACTACCAGGCTATAACTAATCCACTCTGTAATCACTACGACCCCTTAGTGAACATAACTGAGAAAAGTACGTTTTCTGGAATTCTTCACTCCGTCTTCATATCATTGCTAGCCGAAGCGGGTTGTGTTCAACAACAAAAAGATCCGTGACAGTGTTTAATGGAGGCCACAGTGGGTAGGGTTGGAATATTAACTATCGTTGCATGACGAGTGCTTTACTAACATTATTTATCATTTGTTGGAAATAATTTGAATTACCTTTGAGATTTGAATTCTTTCATAATGTCCAAGAAATCATTGTATACTTGGGGTTGGTTTCCAAATTTATATTTTACTTGATCTAAGTAGTTGAGTGCATCTTCAACCTTCAAGCGTTGCTGTAAACACAAGAAAATGGAATTCATACACAATTTAAGGTAAGGTGAATATAAACATTGTCATTATCAGCAAATATGGTTAGCGTGAGAGTTTAAAAGCGTAATTGGTAAAAGTTTGCATCGATTCTGTGACTGGTATTCTAGTTCTTTTGAGGATTCATAACTGTGGGTTATTAATTACATGATCGTTGCCTATATCATTTTCAAGCGCTTTCACGCATCTGTTTTCCATTATATAATATTTTGGCCAGAAAATCTAGTACATTCATACTGAAGTATTGCACCAGCTGTCCGTCTAGAATGTGCTAACCTCTCCCCCCCCTCGCTCATAAATACAAATTCATACAGACACCGGAATCCCGTGCGTGTGGGTTTTGTGAGTGTCTCGAAGCTCTGGAAATTGCCCGAGGCAGACAATAACCGGATATTAAATTCAAACGCGCGGTAAATCTTGAGCGAACCAAGTGTAACTGGAAGCTCCGCCTCCTTTGAGCCCCCCCCCACGTCGGTCTTGCGCTGTTCACCGTATCTAATTCCCATATCATGACAGCAAGAGCAAGATCCCAGACCCCTCCACTACCTCTACGCATCGCGATTTCATTCACTCTCCTTTCCACAGCTTCCTTAGCACAGCCTGTTCGTTTCTCGTACTATCGAACACAGCTCTCTCTCTTTCAACATATCATCGTACGGAGGAACGCAAACGTAGATTTTTTCATACATTGCATCGCGAACAGCTGAGAGGGAAGCTTATAGTTTAATTAATACAATCCAATGACTGGGTAAAGCTCTTAAGTTGGTAAAATAGTTTGCGAATACACTTGAACTACACCCTAATAAATAATCATCACGACACAGGCTCCGCTATAACAGAAGTAACTGGAAGATAATGGCAAATTAGTTTTTGCAATCCATGTTAAACCTAAATAGCAGTTTCTCATAGCTTCTTAAAAGTTGTAACAACTAGTGCTATACTTGCAACGCCTGATTAGACTTTGGACGAAACTGGTCGAAAATAGCTAGAGAAGCAATGTGTTGTTACAAGCGTCACTAGTTCGTATCAGGCGGGGACGATCCAGTCAGTCTATGCATTAATATACATGGCTTGCTAGATTTTGGCGACCCGTCAATATTTCGATGGGCATTAAGTTATTGAGGGTTTCAAGAAAAGTCAGAGTATATTACAGAAACATGGATGCATACCTCTGATTGACTTGTATTTTGATGTGCATTGCTGTCATTGGTACCTCCAGAAGCATTGGAATCTCCTATTCCAGATCCAGTATGCACGGTGACAGATATATTTTCATCTCCGCTTTCTCCGACATTTAATGCGTTAGCTGTTGATAAAAAAATGAAATTAATTCCAATGCTTCAGGCTTCCAATACTGCATTTCTTAATTGGGACCAGGGAAACCGATATTATTAATAAAGCTGTTGAGTTCGTTATGAAACTCAGTGCAACAGAACAGTTTAGGAAACTGATGATAAGAGATTAGGATAATCCTAACCTTGTGAAGAGTTAGTTGTCAATGATCTGAAGGCTACTGTCCCAGACGGTAGACTTGTTAGTGTCCTGGCTGCCGAAGCTGAGGACAAGCTTATGGGGATAGCTCCTGGTGGAAGGGAAATAGTCGTTGCTCCTCCAGCAGCGACATTATTGGCAAGATTTGTAGAACTGTTGCTATTTGAAACTCCGGTGACAACAATACCGGAGGGGGTCCCACCAACGGAATTGACGCTCGTATTCGAACTTGCACCACTAATATTCACGGGGACACCATGAACCACAGCACCACCACTAGAGGTCAAAGGGGACGCGACGACGGTGGCAGCAGGATGCATTGTAACAGGGTTGGTTTGAGGCAAACTGATTGACACAGTACGTCCAGCTCCAGCGGAGAAAGTTCCTTGAATCGTAGTATTCGTAGAGATTGAGCCGATGGCGGGATGTATACTTATTCCGTGAACCGTCCCAATATTATGGGCACCACTAATATTGTTAGCAATACTAATTCCACTAGGCACGACCCCGGACGCCGTACCACCACCGGCATTCCCCGCAGAATTTCCTCCCCCACCTCCAGAATTTATCATGATAAATTCACAAAGTTTACTTCACACAGTCGCTTCAACGCAGGACAGATCCAGTTCCAGAAAAACCCGTTCCCGTCTTCCAAAATCCCAATTTCAATATCCCAAACAACCCACTTGAATTTCATTTTTCAATCTTCATAATAACCTGGAAGGATAGGAAATAAAGCAATGTTTATTAGTAAAAATTTCCAGTAATTAATCCCCCTACCCTAAAACCGTAGCGAATGCTTTAATCTCTGTAGTAAAGTCTAGAATCGTTAGTAAATTAAGAACAAGCCTTGAACAGCTCACTCATGTAATGTAAAAGCACGGGAACCTTACTACTTCTGGGCAGATCCTTCAATACCCCCCCGTAAAACATACTCGAAACTTGTTGAAAGCCTTCCTTGCAAAACTTGGGATATTCAATTATCCCATTAACTAACTTGGATGCCCGAGTCTAACGTCTACATACAAGAGGAGCTTACACTTAAACAGAGCTTGGCTGAAGGGACACTCAATTTGAGGTCGCCTTGTGATAAGAAGGGCAAGTATTTAAAGTTTAAGTAATTTACAGGGAACAAATCACACGGATTAACCATCCCAAATGACAGTGGGTTAAAAGTGGGAAGTAGAGGTTAAATACGGATTAATTATAAGCTCACTAACGTCCTCCGGTCTGGAGTTAGCTAATGTTTTGAACTGCATATTTACAGAGGAGGAAAGAAAGCGTATGATCCTCTGTAGAAGATGATGACTGTAAACAGTCGCATCTTTAATTTTGCACTCCCTCAACTCACCTTTCACTCTATCCTACGGATTAACTGGTGGCACAGTTAGTAAATCCCGACTTTTGACGATTCACTAACCAGGGAAATAATTAATTCCACACACAGGATTCTTCTTCGGCAAAAACTGTAGCCTCTGAAAGGGCACGACGGATGGAATATTTGACCGTAAAAATCACCGAATCCGCCAGAAACACCAATGCCCAATACCAAACATTCAGAAATGCCCCCTACTCTCCCAAGGCAGAACCTCACACACTGAAAAAACATACAGTGCTAAACAGCAATAGACTTCAAAGTAGCGGCGGCGTCGCTCTCAGCTCGCAGTGCTGCAACAGCCTGTGTTTTAACATGACGGCAAATGCGCGGCAACCGCCAGACTTCCTTGCGCTCTTTCTCAGCTGTATTCGCCTCCGATTTCTCTCACTCTCTCTCTCTCTCTCTCTCTCTCTCTCTGCCGTGCATAATAAGAATCAGGGGACACACACACACAGTGGAGACGAAATTACGAATTTCTCAAGTTCCCTGCCTTAGAAAGAGCCGTCAGCTGGAATCGTAAGATGTATGCACAAACCCCTGTGTCACGCTTCCTTACACCATGAACGTGTTGCCGCCAGTTTTGCCCTTTGCATCAATGCTTAAAGGTAGCTCCCGTCTCTTGCTGACGCAACCGTGATCCACGCTCTGCTCCGCGCTAGGAGAGAGAGTTGAGGTCGCTCCTCGGTCGGCAGTCCGTGTATTAAAAGCTAAAACTACCCTAAAGATATCACGAGGAGGCATGGGAGTGCGTATTTGTCACATCATATGCATACAGGATCTTGTTTCAGCTCCTCTCTTCTGCTCACGTCCGTACCTCTCCGACTTTTCTCAGCTCCCTGCTGGCTGGGCTCAATTGAGAGCTTTATGAGAGCGGATGAGTTCTGGGTCGCTCACATTTTGAGTCGCTGTCTTGAGAGGAGAGAGAGGAGCCCCGGCAAATCTTGAAGCTCATCCTCCAACGGACCGTCGGATCGCCCAGCTCTCATCTCCCTCTATTTTCGCCTGTATTTAAGATACATAGGTATGTACAGAGTGTACTTGGATTGACGGACATACTGTTTATATTCTTTTCTAGTCTGAGACACTGACAACACACGTTGACTCACATTGCGCTTCAAGTGCTCACAGTGAGCAGCTGGTAGTCAATAGTCATGCCCACTATATAATTTTAAGCCAACAAAACCGCGAGAGATGAGGATACAAAATGAGACACCCTTGACGCTTAATCTACCATCAATCCATCCTGTCATTTCGCGTGTATAAAAATGATTCGCATTAAATATTTGCAATCAGCATTGACTCACTCGATAAATTATGCTGCGGGTAAAAGTGCTTGCGACCATCCACAATATTTTATAGAGATTTCGTTCTAATAGTTAGCTTTAATGAAAATGCCTGCGGGCAGGGCCCCGAGGCCATTAATTTAGCGGATTTCACTCGGCATAGACTGTTTCGCATGGACAGATCTTTAGGGGTTTCATTCGGAGTTCAAAGGTAAATTCGCGAATTAATTCTGCAAGTTTATGACATGAATGCGAATCTCTAACGTGGTCTATAATTCAAGGTACCAGTGAATTGCTAAAGAGGCATCCCATGGAAACATGCACTGTTTGTTTATTAATGCCGGATTTACACTTCAACACTTGTGTAAAACTTGTGTAAAACTTGTTTAAAACTTGTGTAACACTTTCATATTCATATTTGCGGTTCAAAAGACCCGCAAATATTCAATGTTAATCAAATGGAGAACATTTGTGTAAAACTTTTAGATTTAAAGTGTTGAAGTAGAAACGGCGTTACTATGGCAACTAAACAAATTTTCGAAAAGTGTTACACAAGTTTTACACAAATGTTGTAGTGTACATTCGGCATAAGTTACTTTTGGCATTCATGTGTGTGATTACCTAATATGAAGAAGAATGCTGTTTTGCAATCATTTGCTGCAGTCCTTAGTAACTATCGTTAACTGTTAGCAGTCCCGATTTCCGATCTAGTTTGTTCCGCGGATTTAGATGACAGTAGGGAATGGCAGATATGATTTGTAACTACGAATGAAAATTTTAACTGCCAGAAGAAGCAGAACACAATTATGCTCTTCTATGAATCATAGTCTTTACAAATGCGTTTGAGCAGCTACAGTCTTCTTCAAAGAGTCAGTTACTTGTAATTAAATTAGGAATTAAAGTTACGTTGAAGGAATTAACCAATAGTTAAGGTTTGTAAAAGGAGATGTCTTGGCTGTTCAAGTAAAACGAGATCACATGGTTTTAGCTTTGATGTTTATGAGTTGTTTAGAAATGTGAAACCGTACTGTGGAAACTATGAGGCGCATTGAACATAAAAATTGCAATTGTGGATTATGGGACGCTGCGCCCTTCTGTCAGTCTCAAGTAAGCGCACACCTACTGTCACCAACCATTAGGGATATAAGCTGTACTCTAGACCGCTGCTCTTGTGTTCTAGCATACTTATGGTGTCACCTACCACGTTAGGTGTAAGCTAAATCCTATTTTCTTGCTTAAAATGCCGTGGACATTTTAATTGCGCATGGATTTTACTGGTTGTTTTTACAAATCATAACTACATGTTATGGGTCACAACAATCCGGGGCGCAAGGAAACGCAGCATTTCATGTTTGCAGGGAAAACTTATTTAAAGTTTATAACTTTTAAGGTATACGTAAGAACAACGTTAACGTCCAACTTTCCCGCGTTCCTGCTCATGTGGTGACAGCTCTTGTACGCTACGGTCACCCGTCTTGTTGCATTTTGGGCACAGCTACTGTTTCTTTTACACAGCTAGAGTATTCTACGACGGGACTGTCTGTTAGCGAACCCGGCAAAACGATTCTGTACTGAAGCCATTGAAAATCCCAAGACCATAGAGAAGAGTGACGTGTAAAAGATTAGACATACACATCACATATCAGACTGAAAATATGCGTACGCTTTAAATGCTAATACAATCAACAGCATAGTTGAACTATGAATGTGCAATACACAATAACAAAAGTTTTACGTACCGTCATTGTAAACTTGGCTAATTTGTTTCCTAAACATTTTAAATTTATCTAGTGAACCCAACAGAGTGTGCCGGAACTAGTCCAGTTGACGTTGATCATTACTATAATTGATGCTAAGATTTTCTTATGTAAGTCGATTTCTGTTCAGCTGAAAACTAATAAGTTCTAATTAAAGTTTCGCTTACAATTGGTTTTGTCTTCCATGATTACAGACTGTTAAGAGGATTACGAGTTGACAGAAAATCTTCTTATTTACGTCAGAGTGATCAATTAAAATACTCCATTTGTCTTCCACAATAAACCAACCGGCCGCCTGACGTGTAAGTTGTATTGGTGTTGATAAGAAATTAACTGCAATGGCGAAGAATTGCGACGGATTTTTAAATTAAATTTTAACTTGCAGAGTATTTAAAAAATCGTCCGCGTGTACACCATCAATTCTTGCTTATTGGAAGTTATTCTATTATTGACATGACGGGTTTAATGTCTTCAGAGTCGTCAGCGTTGACAAAGTAGTTTTTCGGTATGATGGATCTTGCATTTGTATTTCCTGCACAAGGTGTACCACCATATGTATTGGCCCGTGTAGAATTTGAATGACAAACCGTATATATTTGTTTTCTCTGATTTAGGAAACTGACGAGATTTATAGAACCAAAGAATAAAACATGGGACTAGGGTGTACTACATTAAGGGAGTTGGAAAACAATGAAAACCTCCAGAGGTTTTGTGGAAAAGAAGTTATCACGCAAAATGATTGCTTGTGGAATAAGCTCGTATCACATTCTCTTCCGCCCGTATTTTCAAGGTATGCATTTTGCTTAGAAATTGAAAAGTAATCATGCACGAAAGTCACTCTAATTTTTGGCTATGATGTTACTTGTAACTTTGGTACACAAGGATCTGTTATATTGCAGGGAGGATAGCTTCATGCTGGATGCTTGCGTGGAAAACCTAAAAAATGAATTGCTTAAAAATAACTTGGAGACTGGGAACTTTTCGGCTTTGGTCCGAGTTTTTACTATGAGGGCTAAGGAATTGCAGTCATCCGTCCAAACTTCCGAGTAATTTTTTAATAGAGTAAATGTCGTAAACAATGTCAAAATGTGAGGTTGTGATTCACAATTTGTGAATAGATGGTAAAGATGTGCTTTGTTTTCATTTCAGCTCCATGTTTATATGGCAGGCGTATAATGCCTTATTCATCGTTCGAAACGTAATTAAGTATTTCGCTGAGTTTTCTTCAGAAGAAGTTTTCAACCGGCATTTTGCTAGTGAGCAGCCACGTAGGTGTATCTATGTTTGACCTATTTAGCAACAATTTGTGAACTGTCCAAAGTTCATATTTAATAAGTAATGTTGGATCTAGGTACTCCTGAACACATTAAAACCAATGGGCAGGTCGAAGGAGTTGCAGAACCGAATGGTGCAGTTAGTGTAGGGGCCGAGAAGGATAACCTGATGGAATCGCTAATAGAAACATTAATTCAAATAATCGTGGACCTTCCTGTAAAAAATTTCACATATTTGTTACATTTGGAGGCCATCAATACGCTAATCGTGTTGCTATCCACACAAATGTTTTCTAATAGAAACGCAATCTATCTGCAACCTTTCCGGTGCGTGATTTTTGTATTTCTCGCTTGTATTCCATATCGGAATTATGGGATAGTTTTAAAGGGATGTGCTTTCTTTTTAATAGAATTATCATGGATAATGAAGATACGCAACAAGCTGCACTTGTTGTGAAAACCCTCCTTAGTAATTATATACATCATCGGGTGCCTCCATATTCCGTGTGGCAGGGGCAAAACTCTGGAAGCATTGTCATCGAGGTTGCAAGTAAGTTTTTTAGCAAGCAGTTTGCTGCAGCGTTTGAAGAAATGTTTTAGCTTTAATTATACTAATGAAGAGCAGATATAAATCTCACAAAACACAGAAATAACTGTGTTCCTCTGAAACCCTTTTTAGGTGGAATCTGGAACATATTTCGCAAAGGAGTAGGTCTGGAAAAGCCCAAAGATCCTTTAGATGCTTTAAAAGAACACAACTTGGCTTCGCATTCTCTCTATCTACTTTTGATCTTGATAAATCACTGCACATCGCGGGGGGAAAATTCCCCGATCAACCTGCATAGGGAGGCGTTGGTCTCATTCATGAATGATAATGGTGAGTGGTGGTTAGAATGTATACCAAAGGTTTAGTAATGCATAAATTTATCAGAAGCAAAGAATGAGTACGATTACAATGTTTTTTTTTTACAGAAGAGGATGTATTGGGGGAATCGATGGCATCGTTCAAACTGAGCTATTCTAGTCTTTACGAAACTATCTGCCGCGAGATCAATACAGACGATACGACCTTGTTGCTTTACATGCTGATTCACCGTAATAGCGCTTTCAGGTCATACGTTATGGCACGGTCGGACATTGAGCAGCTGGTTAGTCCGAGCTATAATACTTCTGCCCTGTGCACGAGTAATAGAGCAGATATATATAGTTGTAAACTTTGTTTTGAAGGTGCTACCAATTTTGCATACTCTTTACAACGCGCCAACAAGTACATCGCATCACATATACATGTCCCTCATTGTACTCCTGATTTTAAGTGAAGACGAACTATTTAATCAGCAAGTTCACGATATCGTAAGTTTAGTTCCGGTTGTGTATTACTAAAAAATTGATTGGGTGGACGTATCTATGATTGCTTTAAATCGCGTGGTTGGTTTCAGACTTTGCGGAATATTACATGGTATACGGAAAGAAACGTTAGTGAGATTTCTCTTGGAGGGTTGATAATTCTCGTCGTTATTCGTACAATACACTACAATATTTTAAAAATGAGGGTAAGCCGTTGAATAATGCAACTTAAGCATCAGTTAACTAATTCAACGATGTCATCGGTATAAACTTGATTATTTAGGACAAGTATCTTCATACCAATTGTCTGGCTGCTTTGGCGAATATGTCGTCTAAATTTCGCTCGTTGCACCCATACGTCGCACAACGTCTAGTAAGCGTGTTTGAAACATTAGCAAAGCGGCATTCGAAGCTGCTTGAAAAGTTTAATAACGAATCCGACAGCCAACAAGCTACGAAACAGGAATCCGAAAAAGCTAGTGAAATCGTAAGTAATTTCGCTTCTAGTACTATGGCGTAGTATATGTTGTACCGTTGTACGTATTTCAATTTATCGGAGAATTGATGCTACTTTGTTTCAGGTTCAAGATATCAACGTGCTGGAAGAAGTTATACGGATGGTACTGGAAATACTGAATTCCGTCCTATCACATCAATTGCCTCAGAATCGACACTTAGTTTACACGTTGCTTTACAAGAAGGCTGTTTTTGATACATTTCGAAATTATGACGCAACACAAGACTTAGTGTCCAATATTGATATCGTAAGTCACCAGCGAACTAAGCAATTGTGTATCCATTCCATAAAACCAAGTGCTTACGTGTGCATTTATTTTGTAATGTAGGTAATCAATTATTTTAACAAACGCTTAGGATCGGAGCACCACGATCTTAGTTCATCAGAAGTTATGCGGATGGTTGAAGATGGCGTTCTGCATTGGTCTCAAGATATATTGAAGGTATGCAAAAAGGACGAATTAGCTGGTTGTTGCGCTAACTTTCATAATTTTGGTCTGAATAAGTCTGAATTTATGGAACTAACCAATGAAAAACTGCTGGTATGTTTAGAAGTTTCCAGATTTGAAGTTTCGTTACGTCGAGGAAGACCAACCCGAAGAATTTTTCATACCGTACGTCTGGTCGCTGATGTATCATAACAGTGGGATCCATTGGTCGTCCCTCAATGTAACATTATTCAATACGGAGACGGAGTTCTATCTCACTGCGTAACTTAACGTATTCAAGCGTATATTTCGACAAAATGTAGAGATAAAAGGTTTTTATACTAGTACATTCTTTCATCTAAATCATCAACAATTGCTTAATCAATTTAGTTACTATTTTCTGGTCTACTGCATTAGTAGGTGCTATTTCAAAACTGCTAAAATTGCGTACGAGTAGCCTGGGTTATTTACGAAACCCTGATGAGATATCAGTATAGAGTTCATAACTGTATTGAATTGTTGATTGTGATATTATTTAGGTCGAATGGTATGTGGCGCTAGTAATGGTGCGAAATAAATAGGTCACCAGAGTCCTTGACGTGGTCTGAAGTTCAGTTTATCAATTTGAAGATTATCCGTATTTATTTACACATATGCGTTCATGCGAGCTTGATTAGAAACGAGGGTAGTCATTTTATGCTGACCGCTTGATTGTTCTAGCTATTTGGTTACATAGGTGTAAAAGGCGCGATTCGATCAAATTCTACCATAAACTTTAGAATTTTAACACCAAGCGAATCGATTAACAGAATTGCAATGCGATAATTCAGGGACACCTAATGCGTCTAGCTTAAGCGATAGCGTAGACCAGTTATATTTATACAGCCGATAACATTATTTCATTACCATACAGGAATAACGCGTCCAATGGGAAATCTCGAAACGTTTATACGTGGTATTCAATACTTCATAATGTAAAAATTAAGTAATAACCATAACCATTCACACAAACTCACCCTTCCAGTCTACGAGTATCGTTCAGTACAATACCGAAGCTACCACGTTTCGTATATTGCTAGCGCAGAAGCTCATGTCATGGCTTGCAACATATCAGTCTAAAATGATCAGCTACCAAAAAACTTCACGTACGAATAAAATTTGCCGTTCGCATAAAACCAATTTCAACATGTCCTGAAACTTAAATTGAATCCCACGTTACACACAGTCTCTGCCTGACTCAGACAACATTGAGTTACACCACATCATAGGGTAACTAGTACCTAGTAACAGCTTCAATGGTTTTGTGTTACCCCCCTCCCAGATAATTTTTTGTATTCATTCAAGTATTCTTATGACGAAAATAAGTTCTATAACATACCACATCTTCCTCTACACCTAGTTGAATAAGTGCAGAGCCAAGCATGAGCACACGAGGCAATATTTTTTCCAAATATTCATTAGGATGCGGAAGGGATATTCACGCGAACAAATATGTCACAGCAAGAAAATTTCACGGATCATCAGATATTATAGTATCACGCAGCATCTACAGTACCGCTGACGAGATCCTCCCACTGGCGGTGGTGGGGTCATCGGCGCGAAATAAGCATGGACCCGAATATTTGGTAAATGGTTCTGCGATGATAACACATTCAAATATGACTACAAAATTGGATCAATCTAATTGCACTATTAATATGTAAGTCATTATTGCTGAACCCACCCGAAGTCTTCTTATTCCAGCTCTTGTGATTAACTGACAATCGTATAACTCGATCCTTTGCAAATTATGACAAGCAACCAGATGTTCCAACGAAGCGTCTGTAATGAGAGGACAGTTATCCAGTTCTAGAATAGTTAAATGTTCAGCTGAGCAAGGAGCCATTCCAAGTTGTCGTATACCGTCGTCCGTAATTAACTCACAATGAGAGAGTGTCTATAAAATTACAATAAAGTATTTCCGTCCCAGCTTTACACAATATTTTTAAGGCACGACTTCCTCAAATAAATTTACTCACGAGTTGTTCAAGTCTTGGACAGCCGTTTGCAAGGTAAATGAGAGTGTTATCAGTGATGAGGATGCAGTCTTCCAGATCCATTTTTTCCAGATAATGACAGTTCTACAAGCAAAATCAAAAGTTAATTCTAATGGCCTAAATTTTGTAATCTTTTAGATGATACATAGGAAGGGAAGTGTACCTTAGCCAAGGCTTGAAATCCATTATCAGTGAATTGCGAACAACTTGCGGCTTCGAATGTGCTAAGTTTGTGACAATACTGCGCTAAAGCCATTAAAGACACATCGGTGAGATTACAGCAGCCACTTACACACAGGTAGTGAATGTTCGGACAATGTTGCGCCAATTTCTGTATCGGTTCATCGCTTAATGCCTAGAGGAAGAAATTGAGAATTTAGAACCGACATAATCATGAATGTTTGAAACTGTATTAATCTAAGAATATACCATAGCTCCACGTAGATTTACCACTTCTAGTAACGGACAATGATTTGCTAGATGGAAAACGCATTCATTATCGATGAAGGAGTCTCCTCCACTTTTTGCAATAAATGTTTGCAATTTCGGACAACCTTTAGCCAACAAACTGATGCCTGGGGTATAAAAGATCAGGTTAGAAATTCATTTACAAGCACGCTGGTTTTGACAACATGAGAATACAGAACTTACCGCGTTCAGTGATGTTATCACACCATGATATGTTAATATGGGTGAGATTGGGACATCCTTCTCCTAAAGCCTTTAAAGCTTCATTCGTGATGTTAGAACACGACGTGAGATCCAAACGTTGGAGCTTACGTCCATTTCTACTCAAGTATATGCAAGTGCTGCGAAAATGTTTAATATTCCAAATTATAGCACCGAGCCGAATTACAAAAATACTTTACATATGAAATTGAATAACTCAAGAGCGTGGCTTACACATCAGTTATTTTGGTACACGTATCCAAGTTCAAGTCCTCAATATTGTGGCACTGTTGAGAAAATATTTTCATAGCACTATCACCGACAATCTTGCATCCCCGCAAGCTGAGATTCTTTAAGAAACCTCCGGATCGGCGTGCAATATTTTCAACTACAGCACCCTAAATAAAACGAAATACATAAAATTATAAATCTCGTTTCGAGAAAACTAGAGCCTCAACTCCATAAGCGCTCTTCCGAAGCTCGTAAATACTCGGAAGACGACAAACACGAAATCATGTATACCTCTATATCTTTCTGAAATTCAAATAAGTTAATTTTCTTCCAGTTGCTTCCATCCAACGCAAGTAGGTTCCATGATCTCGACACCTGTGCACAGCGGCACAAAGCAACGACATCCAGAAAAGAAAATATTCTTAAAAGAAGTTCCTTAGGTAGCTTTTGATTAATCACCGCTTCTTCTTCGACGACAACGCGGTTCTTCTATGAAAACAATAAATGCATAAAATCAGGGAATACAAACTAAGAACTGTGACCACCAAATCATTTCACTTTTGAAAAATGCAACTGGACGGCGTTAGACTTACATGATGATGATTATTTTGTGTGTGCTTCATGATGTTTTATTTCTGAAAGGACTCTAGTCACTCAAATAATATCCGACTTGACCTTCAAATCAGTAGAAATGAATGGGCGATTCAGGATTCATAGTGGGATTTCTCTTGTCTCAATTCCTCTGCTAACAACGTCGGATTTGGTTCCACAAATGTCGACTCCTCCAGTCAGACGTTCTCCTCGATTATGAAACGTTTCCGTCCGATGTATTCAAGTTCAATACACCGAAAATTAATATAAAAACTCACTAGCACACTCAAACAAATTATGTATAGCACTCCACAATTATTATCACAGTTTTTCACTCCTTGCAGCTAACTCATGATCGTGACACGGGTAACTGGCTAACCGCAGCACGTAAACTGACCCTTTTAACAACCTAGGACCAATAACCATCAATACTGGTTAACTCGATCACCATAATTATCGTACCTTTAGCATCATCTTTATACCTGCTAAAATAGAAGTCCAAAATTCACACTTACTCATTTCACATTTCTTATTCATTTGAACCATAATTTCCCATCCTCGACCACAGTCCGAAGGACAGCTTGGGATTGACACCTGACAGGTTTGTTCCACATTGACAAGTCACACCTAGGACACCCATCGAAGGCGCAATAATTGCGCGTGGAATTTTTACTATTTGCACCTTGAAATTCGAAAACCATTAGTGATATCAAACAATTTGCACTCAATAATTAATTGGTTAGTCAATGTAACAACTGTTCCTCCAAAGTAACGCAATTTCATGGTCGATACACGTTACTAGCATATATACAGCACATGAAAGTCCTTGATTTTCACAGTAGAGATTAATATATAT
Organism: Sminthurides aquaticus; assembly: GCA_906901655.1. Taxonomy (NCBI): domain Eukaryota; kingdom Metazoa; phylum Arthropoda; class Collembola; order Symphypleona; family Sminthurididae; genus Sminthurides; species Sminthurides aquaticus. The sequence goes on from CAJQTT010000001.1 coordinate 6,935,188, forward strand.
ATATAAACAGATATTATGAAAATAATAGCATGGACTACATTGAGTAAGACCGCAAAATTAAACTCGTAAATGGCATATTAAACGTCATAATTTATTTCGCATCCCTACATTCAGTTACATTCGCGAACAAAGAATCTCCGTTCTTCCATTGTTCGAAATATTTACTGCGTGTTACAAATGAAACGAAGAGAAAATTATGGCATATTATATTAATCAATAATAAAACGACAAACCTCATCGATGACTCCCTGCGTCCACAGCGTAGTAACTGACTCCAGGGTAGCGCACAACGAAGCGAATAACTGTAACGCAAAACATAGTTCGCAGTTCTTGACAGAAATCATTCCTGGGTTTATTACCCCCCACTGCTCATATGTTCGCTCGTTTATGTCCACCACCAGGTGGAATATCGTTGCCGACAACCCTCAAGGATTTTGGCGAAAAAGTCCCCTATTGTGTGCATACAACTTCGTTCTTTTCTTCTCGCTGCGTTACTTTGTCTTAATACGTTCTCCCGGTGAGACTACCTTGTCATGCTCGTTCGTGCGCCTAAACAGTTGACGCTAACTTCACGTTGAGCTTAAACCATTACAAAGTAGATTCAGCTGTAAACAAAACGAACGGTCGTAATCTATATTAGCTGCGCTGAATTCTAATGCCTTCTGCCTTACATCAGGGGAGTGTTACTATATGCTTATCGACGTGATGCAACGGGAATTTACTTAAGACAGATAGTTCAGCTGTAACTAATGTCTTCAAAAATTATGTAAACAGCCTCAGTAATCACGGATTAAACAAATAATACAAAGTTTACTGAAACAAGTAAGGTAACTAACATAATTATGTCCTGTACTATACACATGTCCTAAGCAAACTCCAAAGTATAGATGGCACCAGTATCATCGAGAGCCATAAGTCCCCGGTGTAGCATTCTAAAAAGGTTGGTTCCATCTCTGCCTGATTAAATGTAATTTACATTTCTTCTGTCGTGCATTTAATAACGCATTAACTTATGCCTTGGTGTTTGCGTAGGGCCATCACCCTGTCCTTACAGATATCCTTTGGAAACAGCGCTCTTTTTGAATTGTATGCTAAATTTTTGCAGACGAATAAAGGAATATTGCTATAAGGGGGAACCGGGAAACCGGGGAACCGCAAATCAAGAAGAAAACAGCTAAAATCGAAGGTGCAAGTATGTACGTGGTTCCCCCATAAGAAAACAAGGCGTAACGAGTTCCCCGGGTACCCCCCATAAGAAAACAAGGGGTGACGAGTTCCCCGGGTTCCCCCTATAAGAAATCAAGGCAAAACGGATTCCCCCATAAGAAATCATTACAAAACGAGTTCCCCGGGTTCCCCCCATAGGAAACCATGGTAACCGAGTTCCCCGGGTTCCCCCCATAGGAAACCATGGTAACCGAGTTCCCCCATAAGAAATCAAGGCAAAATGGGTTCCCCCATAAGAAATCAAGGCAAAACGAGTTCCCCGGATTCCCTCCGTAAGAAACCATGGTAACCGAGTTCCCCCATAAGAAATCAAGGCAAAATGGGTTCCCCCATAAGAAATCAAGGCAAAACGGATTCCCCCATAAGAAATCATTACAAAACGAGTCCTCCGGATTCCCTCCGTAAGAAACCATGGTAACCGAGTTCCTCCATAATAAATCAAGGCAAAATGGGTTCCCCCATAAGAAATCAAGGCAAAACGGATTCCCCCATAAGAAATCATTACAAAACGAGTCCCCCGGATTCCCTCCGTTAGAAACCATGGTAACCGAGATTCCCCATTAGAAAGCAAGGCAAAACGGGTTCCCCCATAAGAAATCATTGCGAAATAAGATCCCCGGGTTCCCCCCATAAGAAACCATGGTAACCGGGTTCCCCCATTGGAAATCAAGGCAAAACGAGTTTCCCCAATAAGAAATCATGGAAAAACAAGTTCTCTCATAAGAAAACAAATCGTAACGAGATTACTGATGACAAAATTAAGTACAATCAGTAAGCCTCTGTTTCATCCCAAGAGATTCAAGCGAAACTAGCAATCCCATTTTAAGCCGTAAAAAGACGGCATCACGAATAAATATTGTATTTATTTTGTATTGTATTTCGGGAGGCTGTTTCCGTAGGATACAGCGCCGACTAGGCCATTGATGGTCCATCGCGGCTGGAATACTCCCTAATCACACCGTGCCAAGGGGCACTTGCTGTTGGACTGACCCAAGTCAACAGCAACCAGTGACAACCAGTTCAATTCAACCCCAATTGCTGCTGTAATAAGTCCTTTGCTGAATCATTGTAATAGCCTGACACCATGAAGCATGGTAACAATTCTAAGGCAAATGTTATAGTGTTTTTACAAATCTTTTCGATATGCTTTAGCATTCTTAATGTTTAAATGCATATATCAAAGCTTGTGGAACTCCGGGTAATGAAAAACAGCAATGTAAAGAAACTTCTACATTTTTAAGTACCTATGTATGTATGTGCATAATGATTAATTTGTCGAATTTTGGCTGACACGCTTACAACTTTTGAAATGACTTCTTTTTTGCAGGTGTTAGCTGTTAAACCTAAACAACATAGAAAATTATAGCGAAAAAAAAAGTATAATGAGGAACTTTGAGATTACCTTCTACGTTTAACCAGGTCTGACATTCTTCGCTTTACTTTAGGGTGACTTTCGCATTTTTTCAGTGGTTTAAACCACTGACGGCATTACACTATAGGTGGAATCGATCCGCAACCGGGAAGAAAAACGCCATAAGGAAAACACGTGGGCTTTAAAAATTGGAGCAGGATAAAAGCTATCCTTACTGCCGGTTTGAAATCACCATGGTTACTTGTTTACGTCTACTATCCCCGTCGCTGTGTTAACCCCGTCGCCGTCTCATTGTAGAAAAGCCGGTCGTAAAATACCGATGGTTGCCAGTAGCAACTACAACAATTCTTTCAAGCTATTGGATGCGCGAAATCATGATACACTAGAGAACCAACATGCAATGACTTCCCTTGATTTAAGTTAATTTTCTACATGGATGCCCTGTAAAAGAAAATACCAGAATGGTGAGTTTAACATAATTTGAATTATGCCAGCGACATATCGATGAGACCAACATTGTTGAGAATAGGCTAAACTCATACAAAATTGTCACACATCATACCGCCAATGAAACTTAAATACTCAATGCAGCTTAAATTAGCTCTGGTCTAACAAAAGTGTAAAGCAAATAACTTCAGATATATTCCAATAGCTTTATTCCAAACTCCAATAATGAGAGACTGGCCTTTGCTGCACTCAATCTACTCTTTTTGTCTGCGACCTTATGGCTGCCGTTGTTTATGTTAAACTATCGTTACTCAGGTTTGTCTATGGTCAGTCCGGTTTGAATGTCGTTTTTCGAGCTTGGGTGCCGTTGTTCAAGCTTGAATGGAGTCACTCAAGTCAACTACCAGTATTTCAGTTAGACAGCTGTTATATTAGTTTGACTGGCGTTACTTGAGTTTGACTGGCATTACTTGAGTTTGACTGGCGTTACTTGAGTTTGACTGGCGTTACTTGAGTTTGACTGGCGTTACTTGAGTTGTAGTGTTTTATATACGGATACACAGTATATCCCATTTGGGACAGCTACAACAAAAACTGCAATAGCGATTCCGCCCCATTTTATATCTATTGTAAAGCTAAGAGTAGTTCTGCTAGCTGGTCGCTACAATAAACTCCCCACTAAATTGCATCAGTGTCTAGAGGTAATGATTCCACGCAAGAGTCCGGCACTCGTTGCAATTATTAGCGTACTACCAAGAGTTAAGCTTTCCCTCATTAGAGAAAGTGCAATCTTTATTTAACTCGCTTGTCAGACACTCTAAAGCATAAGCGCAAACCTTAAAGCACTATAATACATATATTTGTGAGATTCCCTAAACTACCACTAGAGAGCACCACGAAATACTTAACTCAAGAGTAACTATAAGCTAGATTAGCGATAGGAGAAGGTAAGTCTAACGAGGAAACGATAGGCTAAACAGATTAGATACAGGTAAGGATAACTCTAGATTAATTCGAGGTAAGGTAAGGATTAATTACAGGTCATAACTAATTAAAGGGAAGGATAAATTAGCCCTAATTTATAGCAAAGGAATCTTATATATGTATCATGAATAAATCCTGCGCCAGAGTAATAGAAAATAATGACTAATCCCTATAGCATCAGAAAGCCCTAGCGTAATTGCATGAAGCACGCAAAAACGTAAGTAGGAAGCCAATGCTTATCGCAGCAAAGACTTACACAAGGTTTGGCTGCGTCCGTTCAAACTTATAGCAGTCAGAAATCACCAGTCAAGGTCCAAGGCAAGAGCTATGGATGATTCTGCTTTGGAAAAATCTAAAGCTTATACATCCAGGAGGTGCTGTTCTAGGTTTGGCTTGGCTAATTGTTTAATTATCCTATGGTAAGTTGGTAAGTTGGTTAATTTAATTTACATAAACATAAGCTGTAATTAGTTGCGCATTTTATGGTAATTTTAGATTTATTTTAGGTTTAGTAGTTAGTGTGCTATTCAATACTTAAGTATGAAAGTTAGCGTCAACCTATGATTAGCATGTTAAGAGATAGGAGAACTTGTAGCGTCACTCTCTAGGCGCTGACAGCCTTTAGTCCCTAGTAAAGGCTTGTACTTTAAACTATATATATAAGTAAATTCGTATATAGTGTATATACAGAGCCGAGTTAGCCCCCGAACAGTACACACGTCCACAGAAATCGCTCCGCGAAATCTGTCAACACAGCAATTCCTTACATGAGTTCCAACTCACAATCACCAGTGACTTATCCATCCCACACTCAAACCAATAATCCCAAACCTAAATTTCACGGCCTCTCACGTAATAAACGACAAAGAAGTGAAGTTGAAACTGAAAAATCCGCAACTAAAAAAGCAGTCACCAAACGCAACGAAATTACTCCGCCAGTAAGCCGCAGTGTCAGTGTCAGTGAAACCGAATCAGAATCACCCGAACCCTCCAAAACCATGACGACTTACTTCTCTACACCTAGCTCGTTCACAGCAGCACCAGCAGAGATATTGGAATCTCTTATGACCTACTTGACCAAACGTTTTGACGAAATCGCCACAATTAACAAAGTAATCATACAACGAATTCAGGAAGCAGAAACGTCCATCGAAATTCTCTCAAGAGCTTGTATTAGCAAAAACGTCATAATCTACGGTGTCCCAATAGAACCCCGCGAAACATTCAAACACTCTGAAGACAAAACGCAAGAAATTATCAAAATCATTGGCTGCCCTAATGCAGATATCGACAATGTACGACGTGTAGGACGTCCTGGCAACGGAAAAGTAAGATTCATTCAAGTAGTCTTTCTACGCATGAAAGACAAATTTGGCATTCTGAACGCCAAGAAAAATCATTCCGCCTTCAGTCCCCAAGGAAAACTGGCTAAAATCTCCATAGAAGTAGATCGCACGAAATCAATCAGACAGAGAAAAGCACAAATTTCTATCAGCTCATGCAACAAACGAGAAGAACGCCAACCCAAGCATCACTACAATAATCCGCAACAGGATCCTCACTATCAAAAACGGACATAACGAACTAATTGTCCAGGTGCGAGACGGAAAACTCGTGGAACAATCCGGTTATACATAAGAAAAGTGCCGCTCCCTAAATGGAATATGGACAACACTTATCTACAATACGCACATAACCAATACCGACCATACATAACTACACTACAGCAACCTCCACGCTATCAACTTTTGCTAACGTAAGATATTCGCACCGATTTTACTGCTCGTACGCGAAGGAGTCATAAAGCGGGAATTATAATGCGCGAATAATAGGAATTACGTACCTTGAAAACAAATATTATAATCCGTTAAAACGAAGATACGTAAAAAAAGTAGAAGTAGGAGGGAACTCGATGTTACTTAAGTATTGCTGTAATCTTGGTTTTATATGTAATCAAACGGGGTAACCCTATTTCACATCCAATCATACGGTAAAATCCGATTTGATAAGAGATTCTATGAGACAACCCTTTTTTACATGTAATCATACGGGGGAACCCGCATTTGCATGTTATCATGTAGGGGAACCCGCTTTTACATGTAATCATATAGGGGAACCCACTTTTACATGTAATCATAGGGGGGAACCCACATTTGCATGTTATCATATAGGGGAACCCGCTTTTACATGTAATCATACGGGGGAACCCGCTTTTACATGTAATCATACGGGGGAACCCGCTTTTACATTTTATCATGTAGGGGAACCCGCTTTTATATGTTATCATATAGGGGAACCCACTTTTACATGTAACCATACGGGGGAACTAGCATTCGCATGTTATCATATAGGGGAACCCGCATTTGCATGAAGTCATATAGGGGAATCCGCTTTTACATGTAACCATACGGGGGAACTAGCATTCGCATGTTATCATATAGGGGAACCCGCATTTGCATGAAGTCATATAGGGGAACCCGCTTTTACATGTAACCATACGGGGGAACTAGCATTCGCATGTTATCATATAGGGGAACCCGCTTTTACATGTAATCATATAGTGGAACCCACTTTTACATGTGATCATATAGGGGAACCCACTGTTACATGTAATCATGCGGGGGAACCCGCATTTGCATGTTACCATAAAGGGGAACCCGCTTTTGCATGTAAGCATACGGGGGAACCCGGTTGTACATGCAAGCATGCGGGGGAACCCGGTTTTACATGCAAGCATGCGGGAGAACCCGGTTTTACATGCAAGCATGCGGGGGAACCCGTTTTCCATATTGGGGAACTTTGTACATATTGTGAACTGGTTCCCCTGTTCCCTGGTTCCCCGTTATAGCAAGACACGAATAAAGCACACGCATACACGTGCTTTTGTGTGTTCAGCAATATTATATTGCATGTATTTAAATAACTTTTGGTAATTATACCAAACATAATTGCTAGATAAAACATAAAACTTAAAATTTTTGTTTCGCGAACAAAGTATACGTTGTTTGCGTGAAATATTGTGTGCGTGTATCTGAACACAGTTTTGAGCTCCAGGCCCATTGGTTGGCGATGCTTGTGTTGTGTTGCTTGTTGAGAGATTGTCAACTTTAACAGCTGTGAATAAAGGTATGTCTGCTAACTATTTTACAACAGCTTGAACTTGATGGGTTTAAACAATTTTACCCGTTCAATTATATTACACTGGTCGGTGTCGAATGAAACGGGTTCACGAAATTGTATGGTTTAATGGACGAAACACGAAAGAGGTTTAGAAGTTGTTCACGAAGATGAAATTACAACGACGAAACGAAAGAGGCACTCTGCGGTATGGTATTGTCGTTTCCTCAAGCATTAATTATCTGTACTTGTGAGTGAACTTCGTTTATTTAAACTGAAAAGAAATTGCCTCGTTAATTGCATTCCATCTTTAAAAACGCCTGTACGCCAATTGAAATCTAGTCTGAATATGTAATGACGTTATCTAACTAAACGCAGGAACAACAGGATTTTCTTAGGAAACGTTCGGTTAAGAGCATTCCAACTTCACATTTGCAAGTGTAGTCCAAACTGTTTTTTCGTGAATAGGTAGAAAAGCTGACACCGGTCGAGAACTTCCGTAAATCTGGGATTCTGTTTTGTACATATTAGGGATTTTTCGTATTCCAGCAAAGCTTTCAACAGGTTGTATAGAGCACATTGAAATGCCTGTCGTGCGATTATCTTTGTTTCCAGCTCGGTATGGCCACGAATAAACAGATTTTGTTGTTGGAGCCATTCCCCTTCAAGAAATTATCAGACTCAGTTAGAAAATCTGGAAGAATACCATTCGGAAAGCTTGAGAAATAAAAATTAGTTTGCTCACAGTCCAGGAACAGGTGGGAAAGTTCGGGGTGGGCAGCCTTGATATACGGGAGTATCGAAAAAATGCTTCAAATGTGCAAAATTTGCGTGTCCCGGGCATTCCTTTTGGACATCATGATTCCCCAACTTGCTTTCCTTCCGAATATTTTGTTCAAAGGGCCCCTCCATCGGTATTACGCGTAATTTAATAGCAACGTCGCTATCATCGCTCTAAAAAATGTGAGTAGTACAAACGTGATTTTAAATTGCCATTGAATTAAAAATATCCGCAACGCAACAGGGCTTAAGACGTTTGTGATACTTATGTACTTTGTCGTTGTCGTCTCTCATTGCTCTCACTGCTTCCAGTTCTTCTGGTGCAAAGCGTCGATGAAAGAACTCGTAGGCTGACAAGTAGGGATGCGCTGTACGGATTGCTGAGGGCACATGTTTGTCGAATTCGTAGACAAATTTTCTTTTTTCGGTTGTGTACTACCATCCAATATAGCAGATTATTGTATCGTAAAGACACGTTTGATAGTAATCTGAAATCTGAAATACTGATGAGGCAATTACCACAGATCGCACAGGATCAGAAGGAACAGGATCCCCGCAGAAACTGCTTATTGGTTGTTTCAAAGCGTAATCGGATTTTGTTACCGATCTGTCGTATATTGGCTTGGAGTTAAAACTTCTGTTCGAAATCTGCAAACAAAAGTTTAGTTTATTAATCTTTCATTTGCAGAAAAAGCTGAGATCGATATTGCGAACTCGCTAACTTGCAAAAATACCTTGTTACACCAGTCAGGTTTGACATAAGCAATCTTGTCACAAGGTAAAGGCTTTAAATTTTCCGGTTGTGCATATGAATGATTGTAAAACTTGCGATCAAAAACGTTCCCTGATGTGGTTGTGTATGCGTCGCGCTCAGCATCGCAGTCTACTGTTTTTAAATATCTCGGAATAGGTCGCGTGAAACAAGGCTGTCGGTGTTTATCAAGACGTAGATCGTTAACTATACTTTACCGTTTTACTTTAAATTTACATTGCTTTATTCATTACCGCATTGCAGTTAGTGTCCGGTGGAGGTTTTGTGAGTACTTCGGAATGACACCTCTGATATGCAGTCTCACGTCGGTCGCATAAATTCGGGAAGGCCATTTCGGTTACGACTATCGACTGCTGTAAGGGCTTAAAATCGCATTGTTGGTACCAAGCTTTAATTTAAATACTTAAGATTTCATTTTCCTTCACGGTTTATTGCCATTTAGTTAGTCGGTGTGGTTTCATTGCCCTTTACTTCAAGCAAAACAGCCCAGAATCCAAATATGAGGTTTTGTTCACTGATTCAGTTGCTAAAATAAATATATCGATTCCCTCAACACTTCTTCAATTTGCAATCAAAACATAAATTTTATATTGAGATATTCAATTTTCTAAGAAAGTGTGGAAGCTATGGAAATCATGTTAATTATAACGTCTTGCTGTATAGTTACAGTCACCGCTCTCTTTAGTTTAATCGATTCGTTTCCAGTATTGACAAAATGGGTTCTATGACGATGGTAAAACGACTATGCGCTCTGGTACGCATGATGCTTTCCTCACCGTTTTGGTGCAAACCTTGAAGGCTGGATTTCGGAAACGTTGGCATTTAGTAGAATGTTAGGCGCTAATGGTTTTGCTTTATGATTGTATCCGATAAAAAATATAATTGCTTGTTTCTTTTCCTCTTACAGAACTCTGAACAAGCATGGATGCTCCTATTACCGTTCCGAAGATAGAACTTAAAGGGAGGAAAAATAACGTTTCTATTAAGAATGGACAGAAGCAATGCACTTTCTACATTGAGAAAAAGAATCGGTATTGTAGGGTTGGAGTGCTTCGGGATTATAACTTTTGTGCCGAACATGCCACCAATCAAGAACAAGACGAAGAATTTAAGAGGATAAAATGCCCGTATGACGGCTCTCAGTAAGTCGATTTCTCGTTGTGATCAGTTCTTCATGTTATCACTTAATAATTAGAAAATATTCAAATGATCTTCTGTATGTCATGGTTTTGCAGTACATGCTATGAAAAGATGTTGGAAGATCATTTAAAACGGTGCAACAGTCGTCCTCGAGATCCAGAGCCTTACTTTCACGCTCACCTGAACGCTGATGAGAGAATCAAGGATGTCAATTTCCTGCCTATAACTTTGTCAGAAATGGAAATGGATGAACTGAAAGTCTTGATTGAACTTATTAGAGACGTCCATAAGAGTGAGTAGAATATTAATGTCTGAATGCTTTCGAAATCATTGTTGAATTAGGCACGGTAATGACATTGTTTCCTTTTGTTGTAGGAGTTTTACCTGTGATACCCGTGTCTTACGGAATACATCCTGCTGTGGCCTCCGAAATGCTAAGGACTGATGTCGGGGAAAGTGTGATGAAGCATTTGGTTCAGAATTCGTCCTTGTTGGCATTAATGGATGATACAAAATTGGGGACAGAATGTACTTGCTTCGTAGAGTTTGGTTCTGGGAAAGGTAGGCTCAATGAACCGATCATGGCAGATGCAGCATTTAGGAAATCTTTTCAAATTTGGCTGTTCCCTTGGATTATAGGAGGTCTTACGTACTGGATTGCGAAAGCGTGGGGCGAAAATAATTGTCACTTTTTGCTGTTGGATAGATCAAGCCATCGCCATAAGAAGGACAACAAACTTAAGGATTCCGGTTTAAAAATTGACCGAATTCGAATTGACATTGAACATCTGAAGCTTGATAAAATTCCTGCAGTGAAAGAATCGGATAATATCGTCGGGATTACCAAGCATTTGTGTGGTAGTGCAACCGGTAAATCAATGTGTTTGTAACCAAGTATGAAAGTACTTTACATGCTTCAATCTTCTAAATCGTAATGTTCTAATAGATATGGCTCTCAAATGTCTCCTGGGAACAAACGAAGCATTTAGTAAAGTAGGAGGACTTGTAATGGCTACATGCTGCCATCACAGATGCACATGGGAAGGATATGTCGGGAAAAAATATTTTGAGGTAGGTATTTGTATCAAGAAGGCTGATTGTTAAGAGTACTAATGTATTTTCTTGACTCGGGCATGTAATCAACATATGAAAGCAACCAAAACATGGAATCTTCAATTTCAGGAATGGGGGCTTGGAATGAAATACTTTAAGTGTTTGACTGGCATTGCTGGTTGGGCAGTTTGCGGAACGGGAAGAACAAAGTTTGAAACTGCTGAGTCGGGAACAGAAGAAATTATTGGGAATCCAAGGTAAAACAGTGTAACCACCAGCTTGGAGCCTGAAATCGAGGACAAGGATAGAATCTCTGATACCTTTGTTTTGTGCTTATTGCAGGTACGCAGCTTTGAACTTGAATACTGAAGCAAGAAGGAAAATCGGGGTGCAAGTAAAAGAATTACTGGATTATGGTCGATCATGTTATGTTGAAAGTTTTGGTTTAAAATCACATTTATGTCATTATATTGATACAACTACAACACTTGAAAACGTTGCTATTGTTGGAAAGAAAAGCTGATGACATCTTAACCTAAGAATACCTTGTTTTATTAGTTGGTTCAATTGAGTAATAGGGTTCTTATAAGACTTTTATAATATACATAATTTTTGCCGAATTCCTGCCATTTTATCCGTGCAGCGTTACTCTACCAATTGAATCCTACACTAGTCGTATTCGTCAGATCCTTCCAAGCTTTCTCCGCTATCAGTATCTTTGGGTGGAGTTTTGGGTGTCGGAACGACGGGTATCTTGGACTCAGTTTCATCCTCCTCGGAGGAGCTATCAACAAAGGTATCCTGCCAGAGGAAAAGATGATTAAATGATTAAAGAAGTGGAGAGAGAAAAAAAGGAATGGATCGGCTAGAAATTTATTGAAAGTGAAGACTACTCACATCGGAAGTTAGCTGATAACGAGGGTATTCGCATAGGAAGCAGCGAACTTGTCCGACGCCTTCAGAGTTGGAGGAACAGTAGCAAGTCTGGCATGGAGCGGGTTTGGCGGAAAGAGCAACACGTCGACTGAAGACTGTAGTAAAGTGTTTGATTGCTTCTGATCGTTTATTCTGAAGTTTTTTGGCTGTGAAAATGGATCCTGAAGAAGGCGGAAGACAGGTGAATCATGAAAGAGAAAAGAAAGAAAAGTCAGAGGTAAAACAAAGGATTTCTCCAAGATCCAACACTTAGTTTAAGATAGAAGTTGCGAAATGGTAATTTCATGGGAATGGCCAAAGTTGTGTATGAGGAAGATGAAAAGATTTAGATAATGGAATAGAAGAAAATGGAAATGACACGGGGAGATCATAATAACATTTATTTGACTGAGCTAGAGTTTGTGGAAGAACTTGGTAAAAGTAGTAAAGGGAGATTGAGGGAGAGGAGAGAGAGAGAAATAAAGGGCGAAAGTGGGAAGAGGAAGAAGCTAAGTGGTCTTGTATCTCTTAGAGAAATACGTGTCGGAGATAACTATAAACCTGTATATTTTGCGCAGTTTTCTTAAAGCTGGAAACTAGAACAGTTAAAGAGGGTCATTGGAGTCATAGATCTGAGGATCTGGAAAGAGATACGGTGTATGCACAAACTCCACAGCAGGAGCACCTTGTTCCGGGGGAACTAACGCTCCTTGTTGCACACAGTGTAGTCGAGGAAGTAGAAAAGGTCGACATTATTACCGTTAGTTTGTAAAGCGAGAGGAATGCAGTGGCCCAAACTTTTTTTAGGAAGTCTCACAAGTTGTCTGAGTTTAGTTTCTCCTCTTAATGGTTTCTGGGCCGCATCTGCTTTTGTAAATCCAAAATTACTGTCCAGACCTAAATGTTTAAGGAAAACACAAGGTTACGTTAGATGATGAGCCAGGGTATGAGATCACAGTGTGGTAGAGTTAAGCAAGAGAGAGAACTTTTTGAGGTAAAGGTGACGTTATATGTTAGACTTTCACTGTGGAAAGCTCATGGGATGTGACGGAGTGGGAGGGGGAGAGGGAGGAAGGAAAGGAGATGGAAATCGTAGGAGTAAATAGTAACTAAAGGATGCTTATGAGTTACTCCCGGCTCTTTGCACCTTGGTAAATGACTACCGAAAGAATCAATGCTTTTTAGAAAGAAAGGCGGTGGGTGACGGGGGGAGGGACAGCATTCAAGGAAGATGAGTCGACTAGAGAAATGGGGAAAGTGAAGCGCATCCCAAGTGGGAAGACGCGCTCCGAATTTATTTGCATAAAAATATTTTAAAGCTTCCTCAGTAAAATGGCAAAGTAAGGAGGAGAAAGCGGCGGGGATGGAATGAAACGACAAGAGAAAATGAGTTTCCGAGCTGTGGCAGAATACGGAATTCAAAAGGTGGGAAAGGTGGTAGATGGGTAGATGGAAGACGAGATAGAAGGAGTGATGGGATAAATGGGATGTGATGGCTTGATGTTAAAGGTGGGGGTTTGGGATGATTTGCATGCAGGATGTTCTCGTGAGAGGACAGGGGAGGAGACAGAGGGAGGTATGATTGAAAAATTACCGAACAACTTTTTGCCACTGCTCTTATTCTCGAGTGAGAAATCATTATTCATCAGTACATGGAGAGTAACATCTTGTTCCAACATGGCGTGGTGAATGACTGAGAAATCCATCTGGAATAGGAAATGTCATTAATTAAAAGATCTCAATGGGTTGTAAAAAGGGAGAAAATAGAGAAGTGGGAGAGAAAGCAGGGAAACGGAAGAAAGGGAGAGAGACATGACTGAGAGGGCTGTGGGTGAAAGGAAAAGACAGGAACTCTACACTCCTGAGCTCCAAGAAGAAGAGACGGAGAAAGCTGACTCGGAGGAGGAAGGAGACTCAGAGGACGGGTGTGAAGACGAGGGGAAAGGAGGAAGAAGAGGTGGGGGAATGAAAGAGAAAGATAGATTTATCTCATAATTATCATTCAACTACGCTGTAAAGATAATCAAGAGGGGCTTCTTCTTCCGGAGAAATGGAGAGAAAGTAAGAGAGAGAGAGAGAGAGAGAGAAGAAGGACACGACAAACCGTCATATGTTGAGGCTGGCAAGTGCTGCACGGTATTAGAATAAATGTCTTGCTCACTCCGGGTCGGAAGTCCAATTTCAAAGCAGAGTCAAGAGCTCCGAATACGTTCTCCGTTCCATTACCTAATTACAAGAGGTTGAAACCCAGAAGAAGAATAACATTATCCATGGATTTCATGCATCAACGTCCACACGCTCACCGACTCTCGGACGGGAGAACATGGTCGGGACAGAGGTGGCAGCGGCCGGAGGTGAAGGAAAGGACGGAAATAATATGGGGCTGGACGGGAAGGGAGGGGAGGAGGAAGAAGAACATGACTACGGGAATTGGGAACAAGAGAAACATCTATCCCTGAATCCAAGTTACAATAAGCTCCGGGAGAAGTAGGGGAGATCAAAAGAGTTAAAGCCTCTGCTAGGGCTAGTGGTGGTGCCAGTTGGAGGAGGCTGTTACCCTGTGATCTGACGGACTAGGGAAGCCTCCTGTAAATTCCTCCTGAATCTGTTTAACTAAACCCATCATTCTAATGCCAATTATCTGCCTCATTCCCCTTGAATTGAGGATCCTTAAACAATCCTCAGAAATTCCTTCGTCTTCACATCACTACACACACTGCACAAGCTTTCTCTCCATCTCCCGATAGCCACTTTCACCCCCATCATCCTTCTCATACATGCCTACAGGAGACAAGTAGAGCTTTCTCTTCACTCTCTTCAGAAAGTGGCACCGGCTATCACACCAGGACCAGAGCTGACAATCCAACAAGCTTCCCAAATACAGCTTCAGACAAGCTCAAGAAAGAACATCACCACTCTTCCTCCTTCAGCCCTTTGCTAATACTCCCTCCCCATCCTTTTATGTCTCCACTTTCCTTAAGGCAAACGGAGAGATTTCTATGACAATGAGGATTTAGAGTATAAATCCAAAGCTTGTAATGTAATTTGATGGAGCAATGTAATATTTCCCAATTCGCAGAAGACTATTAGCAGCTTCAGCTAGCTCAATGCTCTAACCCCTTAAAGTCCCACATGGATTCATATGTTTTCAACTAGATTTTATTCCTGGAGAAAATAGACTTTCTCCGCACAGACCCACAACTACTTTGCAAAATCTGCACTGCTGCTCCTACCACCCTTATCTTATACTATATTCTTGTATACATGATGACTAACATGACTTTGGTTAAGAAATCCCGGGAAATGGCTTACTGTGGCTTCTCACAAGAGTTTCGGATTGGAATAGTTTGGCCAAGAAGAAAATAAGTTGGAAAAAGTAGTGAAGAAAAAAAAGGAGTGAAAGTGAGTGGATGTTCGGGGAAAGTTGGGTGCGGATTTGGTTGTTGGACTGAAGAAAAAAGAGGAAAATAGAGAGAGGCGGCGGTGGTGGTGTCAGTGGTGTGGTTGATTTAAGGATGTGGAGAAATTATGATGACGAAACTTGACAAACCTGGATTGATACTATTGAAGTTGGAAGCGAAAGTGAGAGGAGGATGAGCGAAGACTTGATTGTTGTACATAAGGGGATGAGCTTGTTCAAAGACACCGCTTCCACCGAAAACAAGGAGGGCGTACCTTGAATAAAAAGTGCACTTATATCAAACTTTATATCAAACTCCCGCCACCACACGGAAGAACATGGCCTCTCCAACTGATTAGTATTCCGGTGAGAGGGTCGAGTGCCATATGTGATTCTCTCCAACAACTTGTACCTATGACATCTAGCTTGATTCCGGATATGCGATAACCCATAGGTTCCGGGACCTCAAAACCGGCTTTCACTTGCAAACTTTCACCCGAAATCCCCCCGTCCTCCTACTATCATCATCATACACTCTACTTCCCAACTTCCCTACCCATTCGTCCCCTCTCTCCATTTACTCTCACCTTACCAGCACATGACGGCCATCCCATCCAGAGCCCTCACTCCTGAACGTGTGAATAATAAGAAACGTTATAATAAAAGCCGAGAGAAAACCCCAAAATATTAGCTCTCTGTGACCAGGCCCGGCCCTCTGACAAGTTATCGCCACAGCCTTTTCCCCGCCGTACTTTCTCCGCATGTACTCCATTCAGCCGATACTGAGTATAGACAGGCAGATTTTAGATTTCAAAGTTGAAACAGTCATGGTCTCCATTTACCCCTACTACAGTTAGTACGTATCAAGCAAACCCAAGTCTGGGCCAGGTTCTCTGCCCCAAGGCTGCTGGTCACACTATCTGGCAGGAGCTGCAACGTCTGGGATCTATTGACATTTATAAGCGGTAAAGTTTATTTACATGCCCACAGTCTTTGGTTGGACACGTGGTGGAGGAGTTTTTTTGTGAGTCGGAGTCCTCATGCATGAAGTTTCCAATTGAAAATCCCATTCTCAATTGCAGTTTGCATGCGGGAAGATAATAATTCCCACATGTTACGCACCCTCTATTGCATGTACAGGGGTGAAAGTGGAGAAAGGAGGGAAGGAAAGGGCGGAGAAAAATCTTCCAAATCCCTCCATCCTCTATGCTAATTCAAACTTTTAGAAGTGGATGTGAATGAAAACTCTGGAAATGATAATGGCCATCCGGAAAAGGAGAAAGTACTCTGATGGGCTATGACTTTGAAGTTAAAGTACCTGTTTGAAATAAAGCCAGCCTTCCCCATTTCCTCTTCAAGACTTTCCATGAGTAAGTCAAGTTTCTTTTGAGCAAAGAAATTCTTGTTGCAGTCCTTGGCCTCCACTATGAAAACAATGTCTGAGGACGGTTGCTTTCTTCCGGAACTCGTCGTGGAATCCATCAAACGTACGTCCCGATCAATCATCTCTTCTCCATTCAGCTCACACCTGTTTTCATACCAGTTTATCCATTTAAAAACCCTTCAAGCTTTCATGTCACGTACAAAGGCTAACAAGACAAAACAGGATGATGAACCCTCCTCCTGGGCTTCCAAATCAATCTTAACAAATCTTTCCAATCATCCCAAGACCATGATGTGCTCCGTACTGCACAATGCACTGTCTGCCGTTGTGCATACCAGAGTACAAGCAAACTTTCTCTTCTTCACTTACTTGATACAGTTTGATGGCATCTCCAGATTGATGCCCACGTTTTTGCATATGTTTATGTAAGCCTGAGCGGCGGAACAACCAGAGGATGGTAAACTCTCATCCATGCACATCCCCATAAACGGGTCAATGTTTATCTGAAAAATGTAAAGTTAGCAGCATCTTTGTATTCATCAAGTCAATAATACGCTATTCTATGTTCTTCGAAAACTCTTGTCCACAAGAATTAATTCACTCGCTTCTATTTGCACTTTCCGATCAATCCTACCTTGCTGAAGCATGGCTGGAGTGGAGAAAGGAAGTAGGTGAAATATTTGTAGCAATTGGCGGACGGTCTGCTTTCTCTCGCAGATGCCTTGAACAAGTTGAAAACGGAACCTGGTTGAATGCTACAAGATGGTGAAGACTCTTCCGGAATTTCCCAGGATCGTATCAGTCCGTTCAAATTCCGCCTTTCTCCGGACTTTCTATTCGCAGGTATCAAGTCCGTCGTGTATTCCAAGTCCATTGTGCCCAGGAGACCCCCAACTTTTCTGGAATACCATCCTAGAAAGGAAGGAGAAGATGAGACAAATTAGTCTCCTTACTGTCCTTACTCCTAAATGACCATTCATTCTACCCCAGTGAAAACAGAGAAAGCACTCCCCATCCTTGATTGTACACAGCTGTGCAACGTAAGTTGCTCGTAGCTTTTTCCTTTTTCTTACCTGATATCTCAAGGGTGCAAATGTGATAGTTTGTATCACAAGACACTAATAAACCTTTGGATGACTCGACTACCAATTTAGTGCCCTTTTGGTAACCTTGCAAGAACTGCAATTGGGCAGGAAGCGGGAGGACGGAACTTTCTCCCTTCTTTACAGTCTTCAGAGTCTGAAAAGAGTGAGAAAAGTTGTTAGAAACAAGTCCTGCTTTCCTGGAAATCTAGAGCACTATTTCCTGTTGTGGGAAGACGTATACTATGCCAAGTTCGGCTTCTATCTAGTCAAGAGAAATCTAAGGTAAAACAAAAGCTTTACATTATCCTTAAAATCGATGGCCACAGTATTCCGCATTACAGAGACGAGGATGCTGTAGGAAGTTGGTTTTGCGTCCCCATCTTCTGAATATTTAAGGGCAATGCTGAAGTTTCCGTCAACCATGTCGCCGGCAAGGAGGAGGGTGCAGGAAGTTCCCGTGAAATTGTATACTAGACCGTCAAACGTTAATAAGTAACTGGAGCCCACGATCATCGCGTGACCTGGAAGAAATAAAGTCTTGCATGTAACTGGAATATCATATCATGGTCAACTCAATTTCAAAAAGTGTTCAGTGTTTTCTTCAAAAATCATGCGGCGCAATTTTAATAGCGGTAATTACGACTTGGAGCAAAAAATCCCTTGTTGCGAAAACAAATGCCTTTTTCGCAAGTCAGAAATATGAAACTGGAGAGTACACAGGACTCACTTATGATTGCTAACTGTAGGGGGAAACCAGCACTTTGCTCATTATCAGCCGTGCATACCTCCGGTATTCCTGCATAAATAACCGTGGAACATAATTGCGGAAACAGAATAAGCAAGATAACTGTTTCAGGAAACCTGCTCTAGCAGGGTTTTCTGGGAAAGGAAGAGGATGCAGCTTCATACTTTTAGTGCGGTGGTGTAAACTCGTTAATGCAGCTATAACTATGAAGGTAGGGTCAAAATTACGTAAAAGAGGCGCATAATTCCGCGGGAAAAAGGGAAGGAAAGCAAGACATGAGCCATGAGTCATGTCTGCTACGGTTACGGTACAAGCAGAGGTGAAGAAAAGTAATACCGAATCTAGGAGAAGGAGAATGATGCTAGGAGCTAGGAGATGAAACTCATTGGAATAGAGATTGAGTAAAGGTTAAGGATATCGGTATGAGGGATTTAGAAAGCATCTTCACTGTGGGTGAGCCACTACATAAATTAAGATTCAATACGTGAAAGTTTGTAAAAATCAGAGTGTCCTAAAGTTGATATTGGAAGAGTATGACAGAATGACCTTAAGGATTTTGTGTGGAGAAAGTTTCCCGGCTAAGGGCGGATGGCGAGGAGGGTGAAAGATGAACGAAAACCAGAGTTTTCTATACAATATTAAAAGTGATATAGGAAAAGAAAGCGGAGAAAGTAAGGATGAGGTAAGAGAGAAAGGTGGAGAAATGTAAGAAAAGAAAAAAGAGCAGATCCATCCATTGGCTTAGCACTGGTGATGATTCATGTTCTCTGGAGAACAACTTGAGGAAACTTTCTTCATATGAGAAAGAAACTTTATTCATCAACTTCTTGGAGGGTCAATTTGAGACTTCATCCCTCCCTCCTGCATGCAAAAAGTATGTCACTTTGATCGAAGGGAGAAAATACGTTATTGTCGAAAATTGTGCCCGGATCTTAACCGAGTAAAACACACCTTATCAAAGATACTGTAATTCAAGTATGTATTTGCTGCTTGCACCTAATAAATCTAAAATGGTACGAGAGAATTGCAATCCTAAAGCCCCGAATATAGTCTGGCATAACAACGGCATAGCATAAAAAAGTCATCGAAATTATGCCCTGCATAATTTTTGTATAGTGAGCTGTTTACAGTCGTCGGAATGTCGGGCATAGGAGCCATAATATGCACCTTCCGTCCATGTATTTTGTACAACTACGTTTGCTAAGCTTTGGTAGCCATAAAAAATTATAGCATGCCTGTTATTTAAACTAGAATTGAGCCAGAGGAAAACTCATTTACCGTTGAAGGGTGGATACAGGTTTTGAAGAGAGTCATACAGGTGGGCAGCCGGAAGCTCTTGCCATATGGAGTCTTGAGAGGATTTGAAGAGATTTTCAAGTTTCTTAATGCTTCGATATTCGGGTAGTTCCTGTGAAGAGTAAAAAATGGTGTGTGTTATTTAAATTATTTCCGGACTAAAGTTTGTGGAATACTTTTATAGTTTTGTCGGTTGTTGTTGTCGATGGAGGACAGTTTCCTGAGGAAACAATTTGATTGTAAATAAGGGCAAAGTGGGAACTTATGATAAAGTTGGGTTACTTTTTCCGGGGGTGATTGAGATGAGTGAAGCTTGAAATAATTAGCTGGATCGGACGGAGCGGAGCAGAGTAAAGAGGGAAAATCAATTTTAATATATGAGCTCTGAAAGGGATAGACAAAATGTAAATAAAAGTGGGAAGCTAATAAAGCGGGAGAGTACGAGAGAAAGTGGCGGAGAAAGTTAAAGTACGGCGTAGGGGTAGGGTTGAAATACTTTTGGTAAATCATAGTGCTACAACACACGGAGGATATTTGTAAGGAGGCGAGTAAATGTATGTGGATTTGCAAGGTTTTTCCGGCTCTTAATGTCAAGGATCGATGATTGTGGAAAGGATGGATGGTGAGGAAGAAAGAGTGATCGCGTGCAAGACTGGTACTTTTGGTTGAGGTCAAAAAGGGGAAATTGTGAAAGTCGGAGGGAGTTTTAAAAAAATCCTATGACTTTGCAGAGCAGCATAGGAAGCTTTGGAGCTGGGGTGAGAGACTGGTGAGTCAAGGATAAATAGCCTGGGATTTTGAATTCGTCTGGCCCGTGACCAAGACAAAGTTGTGGGAAGGTGGAAGGGAGGACATGAGGGGAAGAGAGGAGGAGGTGGGGTGAAAGGAGGAGAAAGCTCTCCCACAAGGACCCTAAGCGTTAGGAGGAATGAATGGAAAAATGTTGATCGTTTTCAAGTTTGGTGGAAAAGTTTTCTAATTACCGAACGTCGAATGTTGGGAGAAATAAGTGTTCGGATGATGGGATAGCGTAGGATGATCACATTAGAGAGGGGCGGATTGTTGAAGCTTTATATGGATATTTGGTGTCTGAAATCCGTCTGATTGGAAGAGTGGCGGATGTGTATGGTGATCATGTGAGGGAAGGGTGGGAAAGTTTGTGCTAAAGTTGACATATGCAAATTGGATACAGGGATGGATGGCATACTTACTTGAAAAGCAGGTGTTTCATTGAAAGCTTTCCATGGCATTGGTAATTTCTGCTCCCATTCCATAATTCCTTTGTCGGGATCAAAGATGAATTTCGTCTTTGCCTTCTCGTAGCGTGAGCCTGCTTCCAAAACTGTTTGGTGCACTAAATCCCCACCTTTCATGTAGATTGCCACCAGGAAATCCTGGAATGTCTCTTCAATGTTCAAGTACTCTCCCAGCCATGTCACCTATTCAAACCGGGAAAAAGAGAGGAAGAAAATAAGAGCCTCATAGAGACAGGAGCACACTGTTGTTCAAAACTCAATCTATCCAAACTGAACGAGCATCCTTGACTCATTCTTCTAAAACTCAAAACCATCTCATATGCTTCTACTATATCGGAGAGTAAAAAGCTATAACTATACTCTGTCCTCAAAATCTATACGTAAAGAAAGTGTGCTTTCTCCAGGCCCCTGCGCTAGGATGCAGAGAAAGTAATGCATGTCGCTCCCGGTATGTAGATTTTGATTGACAAAGCCTAGAGAATAACGCCACGTTAGGTTCTGACAAGGAATTTAAAAATATTCCTTGATTGATATGCAAGGAAAAAGTAAATGCTGAATTACTGAATAAAAGTTTTTGAAACACCTTGTAGTTCGCGTAAACTCTTTTGTTTTCTCCAATATATTTGCAATTAACACCAGCTTGCTTTCTCTTTTTGTGTGAAACCCTCGCCGTTATTAAAAGAGTCTACTACTATTGTTTCCGTAGTTAATCGAAGTGTAATCCTGAATACAAATTAGGTAGTAATCCTCCTTTACATTCAAACCCTATTCTCAAATCTTGACTCTATTGGAAATTCTCAGCTGACATGATTTCTAGCCTAGTACTTTCACCTATTGTCAATATAATCTCAAGATGCGATTTTTTTGAAAATAGTTTCTTACAGAAACCAGAGTTTGGCTCACAGTATAGTAGGTGCTAGAGATTTTAACAACCAGAGAGATTGTAAAAACAGGTACCTTTTGTTGGAACTTGAGCCATGACTCTTTGACGTCTTTAACAAATTCCAGTTGAGTAAAATTATTCCACAGATCTATTACGGATTCTCCAAATAAGTCCAAGTGATTCTCTGCAAAACAAACAAGATTCATCAGCTACTTTGCATGCTCATCCCTTCAACATTGTTTATTCCATTGCCTTGATGCGTAAGAAACAAAGAATTCTGGTTACGGAGAAGTGGTCAAATACTTGGACAAAGAAGAAGTGAGGCATCTATCAAGTGTTTTAATACAGAGGCAATAGCAGCAGATGTAGGTAAAAAGAGAAACGGGATTGGTTACACAGGCAGAGGGTAGATATTTGCTGTTCCCGAGATCAAAACTTCTATGTTAAAGACACATTGATGGGTGGAGGAGGGAATGAGGAGATGGAGACAGTGGGTAAGTTGCAGAAGAAGCAAGTTGATTGTGTAAAGCATGTGTTGTTAACTCCTTCGTAAAAGTATCGGAGTTGGAGATAAGTGAGAGAGAATAGGAGAGATAAACTTGGGAGAGTGGGTGAAAGTAGGGACGTAGCATATGGGGATAAGAATCTTGTTCTCATAGCTTATTGAGTAGAGGATTGAATGGGCGATAGGAGATATATATAGAGTGTGTTGGTTGGTTGCCATAGAGTGCAACCGCAACTTTTTGAATCCATAAGAATAGGATTATGTATATTAGTCCGGAGAATGAAAGAAGGAGAAAGGCAAGTCGGGCTTCCCTGAGGAGGAAGATGAGGTTGAAGGGAGAGAATGAAGGAACACGAGAAAGAGAAATTTTATTCCCAACAAAAGTTTATTCTCAGGAGCAAGCAAAATGAAGCGTGATTGATTCTCCGGTCGAACATTAGAATATGCTTGCTTACAACTTTACCTAAATTGAGTCTCTCATCCTCCTGTCTTCCATATTTATCATCCTTTCCAAACAGCGTTCCTCTCTCAATATACAGTTTTTATGGGATACAGCCCGGTCTGCAATTTTTATCGAATTCACGAATATTTTGCGTATCCAAAAGAAGGTTTACTCGGAGACCATGGAACGCGCAATTTATGCGAGTAATAGACGCTGCAGGAACATGTACACGATAGTTCGCTGTTATTCTACAGCTATTCGATTACCCAGATCGTGTAAAATTTCTAGAACTTGCACGCCGTCTAAATCTGGTATATTTTGGAGCGTGCTATCGTCGTGAAAAATTTTCGACGACTGCACGCATATATTCTACGATTAATATTAGCTTCATACTGCATAAGCTCAGAACCATGTGCTTGCTCCCAGTTCTCTTATTCTCTCACCAGGGACACAGCAGTAAGACTTGGATGAGTGAACGGAGTGGTGTGTCAGTTGAGCGGTGCGGTGCTAATTCCCTTAAGTTAAATTCTAAAATTAAATTTTTAAGTGCTCAAAGTTGCAATTTCATATTTGTGGATTGTTTTTAGTTTTGTAAATTGTGAGTCTCAATCGTACATTTACGGATTAGGCAGTTTAGGTAGGGTCAGGTTAGCCTAGGTTGATAGGCGTATGTGTTGCGATGGAGATTCACAATTAACAAACCTTTAATCACTCCACAAATATTTCCAGCAGTTTTTGTATTTTCCATTCTAGAGGAGTACAATATTTGCACCATTTAAGCCGTTCTTTCATAGAATGCGTTAATTTTTCCGTACTGGTTTTGTCGTAGCGATAGATAGAATGTACGTTTTTCAAAACATATATGTATATATACATTCTATCCATCGCTATGGCAGAACACAGTGCAGTAAGATAAACGCATGCTATGGAAATACACCTTTATATTTATGCCCTTCAGTGCATTTATAATTAACAGTGTGCGTTAAGATTTGTGAAAATCTTTGTGTAAATTAATGTATCTGATGCGAAAATATGTAGATGGATGCAAAATAATACACAAGCTAAATTATATGTATGCAGTAGCAGGGTAAAGCATGCATCAATTACTGTGTAAAAGCCGCATAAAAGCTGTAGCTAATATACGTAGAACGCTATCATCTAAATGTAGGCGAAACCGATGCCTTGTTACGCAATTATTATGCGGCCAATAATCCCAGCAAATACGCACCATATAAATCGCGTATAAAGGTGGAATCTTTGCAGATCGGGAGGTAGATAAGAATCTTATGCAGCAGAGCAGGGCATTAATAGCCTAGGATTCCCTTTTACATATCCTCAACAAAAAAAGCTCTAACCCATCAATATCACCTCCAGCATATGCTTCTCCTCTTTTACTTCCTTGAGGCCTACCGACGGAAGTTCCTAGGACGACGCTGGCCGATATATTCTTTCTCCTCAAATTTCTCCTGGCTTTCACCCTGCTAGCAGATGATTCCCAATTCGGATCTACTTTCTCCCACTAAACACGCGTTTCCACTTTGCAAATTTCCCAAGCCTAACTAAACTGGCACTACGCTGGAAGCGATTGAGAAAACCTTTTGGAACATTGCAAAACTGACTTTGCAATTTCTTGAAAATAAAGTAAAAGTCGATGTAAATGAGACATTCTTTGTTCGAGAGGGCGTTTAGGTAGAGAAAGGTATAGGATTTAAAAAATAGGTAATATCAGAGTGAAAATTATTCAAAAGGTACCCGCTTATGAGGCTACACTGGGTAGAGTATGCCATACTGACAAAGGGCAAAGATAGGTAGCATTTCACCCGCCCCTGTGTATTGCCTGTGTATTGCTCAAAACGGCCTGGGTTTGTTTATGAGAGAATGAGCTTGGAGCAATGACAAATCCACGTGGTGGAGAGAGGAAAAGAACACACTAACAGGTTTCCGGGTATAGAGAAAACGTCTACACCGAAGAATTCAGGCTTGGCTTGAGAGGGAAAAAGCTGAGGTTGAAGCAACTTTGGCACAAATGCGTGACAAAAACAATAAATACTTTCTCCCTTGTACCTGTCACGTGAGAAAGAGAGAGTGTAGGAGAAAGCATATGGAAGGTTAGCTAAGAAGGGGAGAGCTGTTGGGAAGCTATATTTGTACAGCGTGAGAGAAGGAGCATCGAAAATCATTGAAAAGTATATATATATAGAAACTGAAGTTTTCTTCGATGATACCTATAGAAGGGTAGCAATGTCAAATGTTGAGAAAATGTGAAAATAGAGCATTAGCAAGATAATTTGAGGCGATACATTTGACAAGGAAATGAAAATGACTTTGTCGCTCTGGAGCAGGATAAAATAGAATAAGATGACGTTGATATTGCTGAGTGATTCGAATAAAAAAGAGAAAGCAAAAGACTTTTGTAGACCCAGTTCACCATAAAAGCAGAATCACGACAATCACGAGCCCATAAATACGTTTACGATCATCATCCTTCTCACCTTTGTTAAGTGTAGCCAGCGTTTTGTTTCTTAGAATGGCGTAGTATTTCCGAATGTTTGTAGCTGCATCTTGTTGCGTGAAATCCTGATAGAGCTGGTCAATATCGTCTGCCAACTTCTGGTATACCGGTGAGCTCATCACCTCCGTCTTCGTCTTGTATAGGTAATCTAATGGGGGGAATGCGGATTGCCACGATATAACAAAAACCATCCTCAGGGTTCAGTGAAAGTGAGTAAAAATAGAACATCACCCGGGAAAAAAGCCTTTACTTTCTCTTCTCTTACCTGATATCTGGACGGCTAAGCTATACATGTATTTTTCCACGTCATGTGCCACACTCAGAATATTTGGTTTGTACTTTTCTACAAGGTCACCCATGCTTCCCATAACATGTCTTCCCAAAGTGGCCAACGAATCAATTACGCTTCCAAGGCCACTACTAACAGTCGTCCAGATCTGAGAAGAAGTTACACATTTATTAGTTTGCTCCAAACTAGTTAAAAGAAAGGCTCTATATAACGCAATCCTTAATACATAGGATAATAATTATAGATAATAAGGATTCCTCTTGTAGTTAAGGAAGCTAGGTTTTTCTTGTTTTTTTACAACATATCAGAAGACATTTACTTGCTCTATTACACAGAACAGGAACTACACAAGGAATGTTCAAAATGATGATCACGAGCATAAGTAACAACTGGATTGTTTTTTCCTTACGTGGTGAAAGTAGGATGAGAGGGTATCTCGAACGGGGGCTACGGAGAAGGTTGCAGTTGATGCAGTTTTCTTGTATTTGAACCAAGCTGTGAGTACTTGGCGATAGGCATCTCGGAGCTGTGTGACACACATGTATGTATAATTTGCTTGGTTGTACATAAATCCATGACAATTAATGAATGTCGGAGAAAGTAGGGTAAAAGCGGAGGGAGGGTAGATAGTAGATGGAACAAGCAGACGAGGGAAAGTAAACACGTTGGATGGAAACGAAATGTAAGAGAAAACCTTACTTTCTCCACACAAGCTAGAACAAATCATTCGGCTTTGATTACCGCGTACTTATTGAAAAGGAGAGCGGTAGGAATTTTGGGTATGTTGAGAGTGTAAAAAAGCTTTATATCTTAACATCATAGTTAATTAATTGCAAGCGTGTAAACTATAACCAAGTGAAAACTGAAGGATGGGGAGGATGAAATATAGGAGGCTCATGTCAGAGGATAGGAGAGGATGATGGTGTAACTATGGCGCGGGAAAGAAAACAAAACAGTGTTATTTTTTCCGAAACTTAATGTACCAATTAATAGCCTGGATTATTGAGACAGGGTAGGATGCATTAGGATTGTTGATTGAGTCAGGGAATGAGGAGAAAGTGATGAGGGTATTTGTTTCCGAGTTTGGTTTAGGTTTCAGATCCGGGGAAAGGAAAAGAGTAAAGAATACTTGAGGACTAACTGGAGGGATTGTCGTTGGATACGGGTTCAGGAAGGTCGAAATACTTGGGAGTATAGCAGAGAGAGAGGCACTTTGACTGAGATTTGTGAAAATAAACATTTCACAAGAAAGGAAAGGGGAGAAGGATTTGAGTGAAAAGAAGGAAGAGAAAGCAAGTTGGCCAGTTAGGGTTACAGAATGCATTATATCCAAGCAAACCTTTTCCAAGACCCACACCACAGTCTTTTCAAATGCGTCGGAAGAATCACCCATGAGTTTTTTCCGGTAATCCTGCAGCCTTTGGAAAATATTTGAGAACCTGAAATATAAGAGCGGAATAAACTATCTTTCTTCATCTATGTTATTACAAAACGTGGATAAATTTCAGCGAAGAAATAACCACAATTCCTCTACTTTCTCTAAAGTCAAACTCGGTCTTCGTATGTGCAATGTGCATGAAATATGAAAGATTTCTCGAAACAGGCCAAGTGAATTATTCCTCGTTCATATTTGAAGAGTACATTGGAGGACAAGAGAGAGAGAGAGAAAGTAAAAGGAAGGAAAAGTGAGCTAGAGTCTCGCCGTGTTGCCCTCTGGCATAGTCAATTTCTTCGTTGGCGTTCAAACAAAATGACGAGCTTTACGGAGTTGGGGTAAAAAAGAAAAATTCAGAACGAAAACATGTACATCGTAATTATACTCGCTAGAACGGATACATTATTTGCATGTATCCGCCGATGTAGTCTATGTACATCCTGGGACCACGTAAAAGGAAGAGTAAACGAGCCGGAAAATAGATTCCAATCTAGACTGTTTGTTCTTTCTCCTTAATTTTTCAAGTCTCATTCAGAATAGATAAAATGTGATGATATGTAATATGATTGAAGATAAAGAAAACTCTTTGAGAGGGAGTTGAAAGAGGAAAGTGATGTGATGGGTGCTTATAGAGATGTAGTTGCTGCAAACACTGTAGATTTTACCCTTACTTTCTCCGAGTGAAAGGGGGCGTGTAATCATCACTTTATGCACTTTATTACCTTATTGAAGCTTCTTGAGCCATGAGTTGGAAGAAGTCGGTTACGTTCTGGGTAAAGAAATCGTTATTCTCCACTGTTACGTTTATAAAATCTCTTAGTGCATCAGCATCCCTTGTAAAGTTGAACTGTGACCTGGAAATTATAAAGAAATTCCTTATAAAAGTATCGACACGTATTCATAGTAAAATTGATAAATGTGTCACTGCTCGTACGTAGCTATCGCTGCGTATCCTATATTTTCTTTCCCTCAAGCCTACCACTTCCATACCCTCATTGAGAGAATATCTCTCATCTTTAAAAACTATTCACCTCCAGGCTACCGTCGAGGATGTGGATGGAATGATAGTTTGATTGACGGCGTGACATTCTCATCTCAATCTATGTATCTTAATTGATGGCTCCCAGTCAAAATTTCAAATAAAATACCTCAAGGACGGACGTGCGGAAGGAGGAAAGACGGAAACTCATACTACCCCTATCGCTTCCTTTCTCTTGCTTTCACCACGAAGGGTAGGAAAAGATGCCGGGACCAACCACAAAAGAAACTTGAGGTTAAGCATGGGGGTGGGAGAAACGTGTAAGCGTCTCAAGTAGTTCTAAAGCATATTGACCTCACATATCTTAACTTGGGATTCATTATTATTAAACTCTGCAGATAATTAAGCATACGTTTGGGATTGGGATCATTTTTTTTCAACACAATTATTAGCATACGCGATAAAACTGGGTTTAAATATCAGTTTCAGTAAATTATAGACTCAAGTAAAACCCTCATTATGTGGGAATGTAAACGTGATTTGTAGCCCGTTGCATGTGCATGGGACAGAATAAAAACTTGGTTTTTTCCTTGAAGAAGTATCTGACTACTATAGCCGTAATTGAAAGACAGGAAACGAAATTTCAGTGTCTTAATCAGATTTACACATGCTATGATCACAGGCACATGTTTTGATGCACTATGTTATTTGAGAACAAAAAGAGCTCGAATTATTTGGAACTGTTCTGGATAAACTCCTAGCCCTCATTCTTTTACTCTGCGTGTGTGGAGACAGCGAAAGTTTTGGATCTTTAGGTTATCTGAGCGGCGTCATAGGCTAGGGATAGATTATGTACTTTCTCTGAGAAAAATACGTATTGCAAGGTGAGAAGGGAAAGTGCAATGGAGTGGAGGAGAAAGTTAAGAAACATTGTAAGTCTTTCAATGCAAGGAAGCTAGGAGTATAAAAAGGGATTGTTTAGTGAACCTGATAATCAAGAATGTTGAAATTTAAAATGGCCGAAACTAAGGTACGGAAAAGCTAGAGAGATGGACTAAAAGTAAAGTGAGAGAAGGGTGAGAGATCAGAAGAAATACCGAGTGTATTTACTTTGTTACATGCTTGTCTCATTTCCGATAAAATTGTAGGAAGCTATAGGGAGAATTGCATGTGGAAAAACTAAAAGCTTTGTAAATACATCCCTTTTTTTGGATACGCTGCTGGAGAAAGTAAAAAGAGCAAGAATGGGAGAATGGTTAATTTTTTAGGTTTGATAAGAGAATAATACATAAAACATATGGATATCGGAGTTGATTCAACTGATTCTCCAATCCATCCTACATCTATCCTCATCCTGTTTTACTCGTTATTGAAAGAGAAAGCGCGTGGAGAAAGTATCAGAGCGAAAGTAAAGATTGATTCCAAAGCCAGATGTTCCTCCAGGGTTAACCGTAATGTTTCTAGCACAGGGAAATCTGGGAAGAGGAATCTTTTGGTTTTCTTCTTTCTCGGACAAACAACTTGTGTATGCAATTTAAACTTTGGGAAAGGAATAAGCCAGACAAAGGTAAATATATATAATATACGACTACGTTCTTTCCCCCATGGCAGGTAGTTTCCGGGCCGGGCACATATAGGCATACGATGGACTGGGGAAGGTAGAGGAAGTGGTTAGGAGGAGGGGAAAGGACGGAGATAAATGTATACATTTTTCATAGGAACATCCCCAAGGTTCTCTCAACCCCAAACCCTTCCCACCCCTTTTTTATCTTTCAACGACAGAGGATGGAATAAAGAAAAATTTACTTCATTTCCTCAATGAAAGCTTCCACGGAGGGTTTTGCATCTTCCCAAATTTTTTCCACAGCGGCTGAAGCCTCTGTTGATGTTGTGTGAACCAATTTCTCGCTCTGCTCGTTCCAGAGTTCTCCAAAGTCGTCGGACCGTCGGCGACAAGCGTCCTGTAAAACGTTCAACCAACCTCAATCAGCAATAAAACAATACAAATAACTTGCTTTTTCTCCTTTAAAAATTCAGGTTACATATAAGGATAGAGGAAGACTGATTATACTTCTAGGGATTCCTTGATGGCAAACATTCTGCTGAGATTTTGTCCATACAATTTTGTTTGATGTCAAAGCATTTGTTCAACTCAAGGAGAAAGGGTATGCTATGGCATTCAGCGAAAGTTTTATTTGATATTTGCACTTACCAAAAAGTCTTGGATTAAATCAGGACGCCAATGTAGCTTGGAAGTAAGCAATCTGGAATGATTGATCCGAAGGTAGAAATCAATATCGGAAAAACGGTAATCATCATAAGATTCTGCCAGGTTATATTTCAAATTACGGGAATCCTCTATCCCTCCTTCACTGAACAAAGCGTACTCTGAAAATTTAAGAAACATGAAATAACATATATGTCTAACTCGTAATTCAATCAATTTGTCATCCTTTATTTATCTTCCCATTTTTCTCAGTTTTTTTTTACCTTGCCCCCCATTGAACTGGAAATTATGGTAGGGTTTCTCCATATCCAGATACACCTGAGCACGGCAAAATTGCCCCTTAGGTTTCAAATCGACTTGGAAAATCCCAGAATATTGTTTATCCTCTTGGATGAGCTGAGCAGTTGCGTTCACCAGATCTTGTGGGCTTTGCATCTGTAGCGGCAAGACATTGGTTAATTGTAAGGAGAGGTGAATTTACCTGTAATACTGCGGCAAATGCAAATACAGGCAGGATATAAAAAAGCGAGGGAAAATTAGGGCTGCATGTGAGGGTGGTAACTAGTAAGGTTAACTATAAAAGCCAATATCGACAGCCTACGTCGTTCCAACCAAATCAGTGGCTTGGAAACTTAGCGATAGCTGGAGATAACTTATAGAAATAAACAATTTAGGGAGAGAAAGCACAGAGTGGCCGCTAACGTTTTAAAATCTTGAGAAAATCTTCGAATTGATGTTACTTGGGGTTCTGTAAAAAGTTTGTGCGTCTCGCAAAAGTTATTTCTGGGAACAAGGCTAGGTAGAATGAATAATAGACAAGGGCTGAAGAGTAAGCATAAGGGGCATAGCAAACGTTGTGAAAAAGTATCATTCCTTGACTTGAATGATTTTAAAGGGAAGAAAAAATTAGTATTCAATAGGCCAGCGATTAATGCTTATAGTAAGGTTATAAGGATTTTGAAGATGGGAATTTTTAAAGTTTGAGGGACAGTGAGAAGATGGGGGAAGCCAGAAAGACAATCTAGAGAAAGGGGGTAGGACATAAGTTATGAAAGTGGAGAATGATAGGGCGTAACGGACGTGTGGTGAAAGTTGGAGAAAGTGATCCCACTGGAGGGACGAGAGTTAAAGAGAAGGAGATGTAACAAGAGCTGAGGAAGAAAAGTTGGCGGGAATGTGACATTAGATTAGAGGAAATGTAGGTTTGGGGAAGACTAGGCGGAAAGTGGGATATGTTAGAGTTTTGTTTGTATGGATAAGCCGAACCATTATGAGGAGCTTCCTGGATTCTTTAAATAATTCAAAGGTAATCTTGGATTTGTCCGGAAGTTTCTCGCTGTTTTTGTAGTCTATCAGAGTGATAATCGATAGATCCTTGGATGAATGTTGATTCGTATGGAGCGCTCGGAGATCCAAGCTAGATACGAGAGAAAACACAAGAGTATTGATAGGATATAGATTGAGAAAACAATCTCCGACCTTTTTTTCATCTTAGCCCACATCTCCTCTGTCTCTCTCTCTTCTCCTTATTTTGCTCTCCTTCAGGGAAATTCTCGACTGTCTCTTGGGTTTCTACAGCTTCCAGTTGGATACTATTCTAGATACTAACCGCTGCGGCGTGGAAACAATCGAATCAGGAAGGGGACTCCAGTAAAAACGTTATATTCAAAAAACAAGGAAGGAGAAAGTATTTCTGGGAACTCCAAAATGAGTTAAACCAAAGGAATATGCATGACGACACCCCCGGATAAAATCCTTCCGAGAAAGAGACAATGCCTCTGAGAGACGGAGGTTAAAGTCGAAGGAGAAAAATATAGTTTGTATATAGCAACTTTTGTTTGTGGGGTGGGAGATTTTCGGAGAAAGTGCGAAGGAGGAGAGGGAGGGAGAGAAAGTGCGATTGGTGGGCTGAGAATGTCCTGTTTCCACATGTAATATTAATGAGTTACTTTTTCTACATACTTTGTGGCGGGATGCTGAAGTCTTGCATCGGAGCTAAAGTTCCAGTGTCTCAATTGAGGGTTGAAGAGCGGAAGGAAGAGTCTCCAAGTTAAAACAAGAGCTTGTTCTATTTTCCCGGAGTAGTCTAGGCGAAGTTTGGCATCTATAGATTTCTTCCCCTCCAAGCGCACTTCACCCTCGGCGCGTATGTCCTGGCAAGGTTCATTAGAGAAAAAGAATAAGAGAGACAACCCAGGAGGAAGGCAGAAGAAACGTTAATCGATTCAATCTTGTAAGACTCGTAGCGACTTTCACTCTTTTATGTATACACTGTGTTGTTGGAGAGAACAAGTGGAGTGGCTGGGGCGACTGAAATAAGGTGCTAGGAGAAAGAAGAGGAATGTGAACGCATCTTTGGGTGAAAGCAGAGGAAATTAATCAGGACACACCTTTAGGGGCGCTACTAAGAAATTAGCTCCGCAACCCCCGTATCACGCACCCATACAAAATGATTACTTTGTTCTCGTCGCTCATGGAGAATGAGTACCAATTAAGAGTTGCAAAAAAGTTTCATACAAGGCTTAAGTCGGATTGAACCGCGTTTCGGATGGATAAAATAAAATAAAATTCAAAAGAGAAAGTCGGAAAGGGAAGATACCTTTTTAAGGGTTGGATGCTTAATTGTCAGCGTTGCTTTCTCCGTTAGCTGAGAGGATAAAGCACCTTGTTCTTCCAACTTTAAATTCAATCCAACACCCTCCATTTTCCGTTTACTATCAGGTTTTATTTCCGTATTCAACTGAATCACCCGTCCACGTTTTTCCAAATGAGAAGCAACAATGATCTCCCGTTCTGGGTAGACAATTCGAATCTCTCCCTTGTGCTCCATTTTGCCCGACTGAAATTTTAAATATATCTTGAATAAATTACCAAAAACTGTCGTAGAATCATCACCACTCCTTAATAACTTTATTAGAATTATTAAAATAGCATTAATTACATACCGCTGAAAGATCCTTGGCGTTCAAGAAATATCCCATCCATGCATCAGGGGCCCATGTTAGTTTTGTGCTGTGCTGGAGTTTTCGATCGATTAATTCGTACTGTGTAAACAGATCAACTCTCCGAAGGGGGTGGATACCTTAGTAATAATATTTTCACGCATTAGCTGATTATTATGGCAAACGAAATCCAACATGAACTCTCAACAAAGAACAGGGCAAATATCACTGGATTAAATTCCCATAGTTTCGTAAATCGCGCAAGAATAATACGAAACTGTGTGATGGATTATTTACTAACGGTAATCAAATTAGAAAACGGTACCTGATACAGTAAAGTCCTTTCCGTTTGCCTTCCGATCAATCCTGTATTCTCCACGGAGTCTTCTTGTTTCCGGTTCGATTAAGTCATAAATTTCTAAGCCGTGAAGAAGCTGTGTGGGAGAAAACAAGAGGGTAGCCATGTAGGGACAGGAAATGAGGCCACGGAGTGCAAAGTATTATAAGAGTGTACGAGACAATAAATAGTTTTCTAAACCGTAATATGTACACGTCCTATTTAAGCGGGGTTGAAAAAGAGAGCTCTATTTTTGTTTTTGTAAGGAAAACACTTAAATGCTATAGAAATTAACAGAGAGAGAGAGAAAATTGAGCGAATGAAGTCAAGGGAAGGGGGAAATTTTACCCAAAAATCAACACTTTCTACAACTTTTCAATCAAAACCGGTATCTATTTATAACTGTAACAGGGGAAACTATAGGAATTAATCAATTGCTTCAAGTAAAATTGTGGTGTAAAATGATTGCTAACCGGAAGTCAATGAAAACCTCTTGTGAAAAAAATCAAGGAAATTGCAATAGCTACATAATTTTGGAATCATACGATATGACTATATGAGAGTTGACCGTTTTAAATCCAGTTTTATAGAACTAATATCAAACAAAATATGTCAGCCAAATACTCACACTGGTGGGGACGGTAGCTTGATTTGTGTAGTTGTAGGCAGTGTCCGTGATAATACCCAGAGGCCAGAAATAATTGTCCAAGTCCAGAGTAATGGTTTGAAGCTTGCGGTCTGAAGAATAAATGGGTTTTTGTGTATAGTTGCAGTTGACAATCTTTAATGCATTCCATTCCAGCCGTAATTTTGCTTCTGTATTCATGGTTTCATCCTAGGGAAAGACGTAATGTTTTCTTAGCGGATTTATTAGGTAATTTCAAGGATATTTCCGAAGACCTTTTGCTCCAAAACCTCTGTTCCACGCTTCGGATATCTTTTCAAGTACAACTAGGGATTTGAGTGGCTTGATTTTAATGGGCTGTAAGACTATATGCTCTTCCTTGAACATGTGTTCCATTACCGGCTATTGCAGCTGTGGTTCGATAAATTTAGGAACTAGGCTAAAGCGGAGGAAATCGGATTTCCCTATAGAACATTGGTTTCGCATTTAAATAATGGCATGGGATGGAAGAAAAATCGAAAGGCAATATTTTAAAATCTTCTTAGAGCTTAAAGAGCTCTCTGTGTGTTGAAAAAAAACTCATGATGTAGGACATGAACATAGGTCTTGAAAATAAGTGGCATGTTCCGTTAGTACCACTACATCAATTGTATGCTCATAGTTTCTCGTTCCATTCAACATGCTTCAATTTTGAAGGTGTCAAGATTCTGGAGCGATAAGCGCTGCCGATTTGAAGTAGGCCAAGGAGCAATAATAACGGGATAATGAAACACTACTTGCTTGATGGAGCGTATGATGATCGGATTGAGTGTAAGTTTCACCTCACAAATTTTAAACAAGTGAAAACGGGAATAGTTTATACGCACTCCTATAATAAATAACTGAAGGGGCTGTTTAAACAGCGAAAATAGTTGCTGTAATTAATATATATGGGAAAATAAATTTTCATATGCAAATGTTTACCAAGAAACTAGAAATATAGATGAGTTGCTTGCTCGTAAACTTGATCAAACGGCTAAATTTTGACTTATGCAGTTGAGAGAGTGAAAAAGACGAGATACATGGGAGAACTTATTTTTCTATAGTTACGTTTCCAACATAAAGCATGTGTGTGTATCAGTAGAATAAACAGAAATTTGAAGGAAGAAAGAGAGACATGCGTAAACTCTGGTGGTTGGTAGAAAATAAAATTGAGTGAACTGAACTTATCTCTCTACTCTCTACATAAGGAGAGGCGTGTTTTGGGAATATGTCAAAAAGAGAAAGCAAGTGAAAGTAGTAATAGAAGGAACGTTGTAAGGAACAATTATCCACTATTCTCGCCTACCTATTGTATCTAATATGGGCCATCAAGGAAAATATGTGCTTGAACAGAACAACTCTTTCTAATGACCGGCGGCAAAGAGGGGTTGAGAAGAAACCGGTAATATGTGCGAGATCCGATCAGGAGAGAGCGGGAGGAGTACAAGAGAAAGTTAGGTAAAAGAACAACGAGTTTCTTGATTTCAGGTAATTATAGCTGCAGGTTAGTAAAAGTAGAGATAATTGGTCATAAACGAAGTGGGAAAATCCTGGGAATGGTCCTGTAAAACGAGCCAATGTTATCCAACTGAACCACAAGTAATACTGGTCCGAATTCCGACAACCTCTCGCAGGTATACGTATGCAAGTATACAAGCATGCTACACTGCTCATTACGGTGGCTAAGAATTAGTGTTCGCGCCTACTTTATGTAGTTATGCGCAGGTATGTATGTATTCACCTAATTGCCGTCTCCGCTAGTGTATTTTGTGTACTTGGCGTCTCCGCTAGTATATTTTGTGTACTTGGCGTCACCGCTAGTATCTTTTGTGTACTTGTCGTCTCCGCTCGTATCACTTGTGTACTTGTCGTCTCCGCTCGCATCATACAACGTTAAACTTGTTTGTTGCTCCTTATCTCTCCTAACTGTTCTACCACTGCTGCTGCAGTACCCAGCTGTTCACTCCATCCTTCCTGTTTACTTCCTCTTATCATGCTATGCAAAATGTACCGTTATGTAATCAGTATGTATGGATGATGTAATGATACCAATTTTACCTTTGTGCTCCGATTGAGGATGAATGTTGTAATCCTATTTATGTATTATTCAAAATACTTGTTTACTACAATTGTGACTTCTCAAACGTTCCTTCCAGTTTTCCAAGAATCAATCTATTTATAACTTATCCTAGTTCAACAATACGATTGTCTCGCCTATATAAACCCGGCTCTCAGTCCACTCTAGGAGCACTCCTCCGTAGACTGTTACTCTGCTAACTTCTCCGCTGGTCTACAATCTTCCTGCGATTAAATTACCTTTAACTTACAACTATTGGTCTTTTTAGTTGCACCCCGCGTTTACCATCATATACCTAGTTTTTGTAGGGAGAGGCTAGCTCTCATCACACCGCTTCACATTCTGCGCTAACAATTAGTAACTGCAAAACAAGTCTCTAGCACACATCTCTACATTCACTACAGGCTAAATTAACTACAGCTATTACTTATAGTTGGGTAGGAGAAAGCAGAACCTTTAAAGGCAAGTAAGAAAGATGTGCGCCATCATAACCTATTAGCGGTAGGAGGAAACAAAGTACTGGATGGGGCAAATGGATGAAAACGGTATTTTCGTATACATTGGCTCACATTTTTGAGTGCATAACTCATAACTGAAACTTACTTGAAAGTAAAAGACTTCAACGGTAGAGGAATTGAAATTTTCCATTGGCAACGTTACTGCAAGCATCCCACCTCTCTTAACTTGATCTTCTTGGGTTCCGTAAATGATTTTGTAGTCTATAGACGCATCATCTTCTCCCCAATGGCCACCGTAAGCACCTTTATATTCATCTCTAAAATACATGAGGATATTAACCGCTATTGATAACTATGTTCGTCCATGCCAGTCATTTCTATATGCTTGCAAAAACGAGTCGGAGGAAGGCCAGAAAACATATGGTGAGAGCATGGTTTAGGAAATCTGGCGGACGTGATTTTCAAAAGAGAAAGCACACAAGAGAAAGGATAGCTGAAAAATATAATTGAAAACATACCCGCCAATTTCAGTTAGGATTCGAATTCCGGCAGATGAGATGTTTGAAAAAAGAGGGATTGGTGCCGTGTAATTGATGGTAGACTCAAAGTTTGCCGCGTTATGGATAATGGCATGAAGCTCTGTTGTGCTCTCTTTCCCCTCACCACAACAAGCTGCCTGTAATCTGTTCAATTAAAGTCTCGTTAGAAGGAGGTGGAGAGGATTGTAACTTGCATAATTTGCAAACTTGCTCATCTAAGCTTCCAAACAAATGGTTCGATCATAAACTATATGCATTATCATGAAGGGATTTCCTAGTTTAAGCTTGGTTGGCATGCATCGTTTTCACCATTGCGTTTCCAAAGAGAGAGAGGGGGAAAGAAATTTAATTGAATTTCCTCTTGGCAATGGAATAGGACGGAATATACCTGTACAATGCTCTCATTCCATAGGTATAAGGATAAACAGAGCCTTCTGACTGAATAGTCAAATGAACAGGAGACGAATATATACGAATTGACCACCTTTTCTTGAGTGAAAGTGAAAGGTGGTCGCTGAAGGGTAAATTTTTGAATTAGAGCTCATGCATTATTTCCGTGATTTATAAATACATTTTCTGTAATGGGGCTAAGAGAAAATGGAGAAAGTCTGGCAGTCATACTTTGATTATTTCAATCGCGCAATCCTGGAAAACTTTCAACTGATATTCTAGTTTTCGAAGAGGGGCAGGTGTTGCGATTCCGTTGCAAAAGCAAGGTTGGATCAAGATACATACCTGGCAGTAGCAACTCCTGTAGGCTCATGGTAAGAAGCGTCGAGTTTAATATTAACGGGATTTGCATCTTCTGAATCCGGACTTTGAGCTAGGCGAATTGGGTTAAAGATATGAAGATTTAGCTTTGTGTCTTGACCGGATAGAGAATAATTAAATGTGGACTGAAGAGAGGATAAGTCATCTTTTCCCCATTCCAGTAGCGCTTCTCCATCTAACGAGTTCTCTTCCGTGAATAACTGGAAGTGAAAGAGAAAGGATGAGATGAATCAATTAGCTATTACAAGAGGCTCTTTCTCTTCCTCTGTATTCTCTCTCTTGCAGAATCCATAAATGCTAAAAGGGAAAAGGTTGAAAAGTAGAAGGTTGAATGAAAGTTTGAGGAGACGGACGGAACACCTTTTGATGTGATTACACAAGTTACAATATGGTCAGATGAAATGAAGGATTGAGGGCATTTGCGGCATTTGGAAGGAGATTTTGGAGGATTGTAAAAGATGGCTTTATCCTCTTGCTCCATCCTGCTGCTCCAGCCGTCCTCCTACACGACGCGCAACATAAGGCGGAGGAGGCAGGAGGGTTCGGGCGTTGAAGTAGCTGGGAAAATCTAGCTACCACTTGGAAGGGCTCGGAGAAGGACTTTTAATTTCTGTTTGCCAAAGAGGCATGTTAACGAGAAATTATGTAGTGGTTGATTAATCTGAAAATTCCTAGAGTTCTAGGAAATGTGCATAAACGATTAGAGGAGGAGAAAGTTGAGGAGGAAATGGTAAAACATGTGTGAAATTCCGGGAGATTCCACTCACCCAGTAAAATAGATAGGGAGCGAGGGAGAGGTTGCTAGTGTAAAATATGAAAGAAACTGTAGTGGGAGACAGACGGGACGGGGGAGCGAGCTGTGGAAGAATAAGAGAAAGTGGAGCGGTGTGGTTAGTGATGGTGGTGAAAGTCGGTGGAAAGGAGTGGGGTAGGATAGAAGGACAAAGTATGTCTTCGGAGCAAGTTTCAAAGAGGAGAAAGTTACATGAGATGAGCCATGAGGTAATGGAGTAAATTTGTGATGCGTTCGTGATTTGATATAAGCAATGAAAATTGGAGGCGGAAGAAGAGAAATACGGGGTTGACTGAGAGGAAGACGACAGAAGAGGTATGGGCTGTGAGAAGACTACGATTGTGGATGATTGATAGTCTGCTTTTGTTTGAGTGCAGTCTTGTGTAGAGAAAGTGAAATGAATTTGGAGAAAGTTGTGAGGAAGTAGAAGTAGTATGTAGTCGCATTTGTGCGGAGGTAGTGTAGAGAGGAGCAAAAGAGAAAGCAAGGAAGGATACACCGCTGTGTAACAGGAGCTACATAGCAAAGAGGAAACACAGAAGGTTTTGAATTGTGGAAATGTTCTTGTTGTAGAAATATGGAATAATGTGGGATGATATGTAATTTAACTCTCGGTATTTGATTGTCTTCCCCCGCCACCCTCTATTCTCTGAGGTGGGGTTATACGTGCGGGAATGAGTGACGGCTCTGTTCGGACCGATAGGAGAGGAGGAAGTGGTGCTTGAAAATTTTTCAATCCCTTTGTTCAGTCCTCCTTTCTCATGGGAAGTGACATTGGAGGGATAGCAGTATCAATGTGGACCTGTGTCCTTTAAAAGGAATAGACTCTCGCCCTGCGAGAATATGAAAGAGAAGTATATAAACACGAGCACTCACGTGGAATGAAGATTTAAACTTGTCATTTAGTGGACCATGTGATGCGACAAGATGAGCCTGGATCTTCTTAAACTCTTCATCGTATGTTAGGTTGAATCCGGCAGAGTGTGAGCTCGTAGGTAGCCCTACAGCATCCAACTTTACAGATACAGATGAATCTGTCTCATGCTCCACAAGTACTGATCCGCCGAGCCTGTCAAAAAAGTCAGTCAATACTTTAAAACTACATCACCAACCAATACACCCGCCAACCAGCAAATGAACAACTTACACCCTTCAAATCCACCAATCAGCTCATCCAACCATAATTCTAAGTAAGTGAATACGCATGGGAAGGTGTCGCAGATATGTATTTCGCCCTTGTATCCCATCTAATACGTGCACTGTGTGCACCACCAACCCCCTACTTTCTTCAACCTTTCTCCTCCTGTCCACTCCCTTCCAGCCTCCTACCAACAACGGTTACGTTCACACGCCATGTCATCCTCCCAATACCACTCATGTACGCACTGTATACCGTTTAGAATTTTTACAAAAACGGTCATCCGGACTGTCTACTTTCTACGCCACACTTCCCATAGTTCTGCTCTGCTTGTACATTAACTGGGAAGGGCAGAAGAGTGTGGGCTTGGGTGAAAGTGGAGAGGGTGGAGTGGACTTGGGGAACATGTCCCTCTCAAGGACCATGCACATGACCTATCAAGCATATAAAACTCTACGTTCCACTGGCTCTTGGAGCTGTAGAAAGAAGGGAAATTGGACGTGCATGAAGCAATACTTGTGCATACATGTATGGATGTGTGTCCAAAGATGGCCTAAATGGAAACTAATGCGTAACTAATTGGGAAGAGAGACATGGGATGAGACAAGTTTCAAATAAAGGATATACTATACCAGTACCTCCACCCCAACATTGGACTCCCGGCAAGCTTTAGCACAGCTTTAAGCTTTATACCCGGGTAGGTTGCCATCGGAGGAACAAAATTGCACCAGTACGGTGTACCAAATGGCTGTTGCTCACTATCGCAAATTTTGGAGAAAGTTTGAGGGAGACTTACCGATGGTCAGACACTTCAAAAATGATGGCAGAATCCAAGGAAGAAAGTGTTTCCAAACTGGGTATTACGTTTCGAAGCTTGAATTTCAAAAAGTTCTTCTGAGCTTCCGAACTACCAAGAGGGAGGAAGTAGAAGTTGGAGTTGGACGCTACATCAAAATCCTTCCATTCTACAAGAGACCAAGAGTTTGTGGTAGAGGCTGAGCCACTGGGAATTTTCCCACTCAGTGACAGATCCTTGACGCTCCAGAAAGAAGAAGTCAGCCTGGATGGAAAAGGAGAAATGCATATTGTATTATGGAATTTTCAATTGTTAATATTCTATAGATCCCACATTTCCCACACACTACTACTATTCCTATAGCATCTATGCAATGAAGCCCCTAACATCCCCTTAGACTCACTCCCTCTTCCTTCATCCCTGTCACATGTCAACACAAGATCAGGAGGAAGCAAACAGCCCTGTCCTCCTCCCCTTCCCCCTAAGCCCTATCCCCGGTTGGCTTGACTTGCAAGGAAACGTAACAACACAATTTTCGCATTATAGCTTCCCAACTTTGCCATTTCTTCCCTCCGTCCCTCAAACGATGTGCGGATTCAGCGAGTGAGTGAGTCGTTCCGAGTAACCCAGATAGTTTTATGCGAATAATCCCAATGTCTGGAGTCTGGTGTAGTTTAGAGCCTATTGGGATTCTAAAACTTTTACATTTCCAGCTGTCTCCCGATCCTCGCTCTGCGCACTATGTATATACGCTGTCAGATACACGGCATTTAGGGGACAGTACAGACAAGACAGCATCGTCGACTTGGCAATACCACGGCTAGTTTCAAGAATAAATCCTCCTGATTTCAATGACTTTGCACTTGCGAATGAATAGGGAAGAAACACCAATGTTTTGTGTATAACTACCGTCCTCGAAAACAGGCCAGCTATATATATATGTTCCATGTATTACTTTGGAGGAAGGGAATAATAAAAATAAAAATTTTAATTCAGATAGATTGAAAAAGGAAAGAAGTGTGGGGAATTATTCCTCGTGGATTAGGATTTAAAGTCCGGGGGACTGCCTTCTCTTTTTGCTCGTGGGGGAGCATATGTAGAGGATGGGGAAACAGTTGGAAACGGTTGGGGGATTTGTGGCGGGAATTGTAATTGCAGGTCAGAAATGGAAACGCGTGGAGGAGACGAGGAGAAGGAGAGGGTGAGGGTGAGAAAGGTTGAGGAAAGTGTTATGGGGGAATCATAAAGTGGACAAATCCATGTAGCCCTGGGTGGAATGTAGCGATTAGAGAGAAATGAGAGCCACGGAATGGGGACGAGAACTATTGAGGATCTTTATGGAAGGCGGAATGGTGTGAAGAAATTTTAGAGTTGTTCCTCAGTTACTATAAGCACTAGCGAACCAGTTTGAACCTATGTGCTTTCCCCTGTGTCACTATTCTAGAGGAGGCGGGCGGGTGGTCAGTCAATCCTATAGGTTGCTGTATGGAGAAAGTAAAAGGAAAAGAGGTTGAGAGAGCGAGAGTTGTTCGGATTGGAAAAGAATAAGAGAGAGGTTGAAAAGACCCTGGAATGAAAGAATGAGAAAAATGAAAGGGAATTCGATTAGGATGAAATGGGACGTAATTTGTAGCGATGATGGCAATCAAAGTAATCGTG
The DNA here is from genome assembly GCA_906901655.1 of Sminthurides aquaticus. Lineage (NCBI taxonomy): Eukaryota > Metazoa > Arthropoda > Collembola > Symphypleona > Sminthurididae > Sminthurides > Sminthurides aquaticus. Next base: position 6,977,589 of record CAJQTT010000001.1, read on the forward strand.
GGCTCTTGAGAACATTTGATGAAGAAATAGGAAAGCTGGTAGGATCTCTATCGGAGGCCCTTATGTTATGAATAATTAAGGGAAAACGTAGTTGTAGGAGAAACTCTTGTGTCCGAGCGGGTCAAAGAAAACCGGGAAGAAATAAGAAAGGGCTTGCTGGTCAGATGTAATAAAGGGAGGCGGTGAAAAGTCTCGGGGAAGCAGTTAGAGTCAAGCGGTGAAAGTAAAAACCCCAAGGAGAGGCATAACTTTGGTGACAAAAAGTAAAACCTATGTACGGCTATTTTCTGGGTATATTACGTCAACTTACTCGAGGGAACCATCCGCTTGGAAGGATGTGAAAGGTTGCAAAGGTGTTTCGCCGCTTATCTTGACTGTGTAATGGTTAGTCTCTTGGTCTTCATCCTCGCGTCCAACCCTTGGCAGAATAACATCAAGCTTCCACTTTTCTCCATTTCGGTATGGTATGTCCACCTGTTGGAACGAACATTTCTCTCTGTAATCCACTCAATAAAAACATGCTTGTCCACTTCATTAAACTCTCTCGCTTAATACATACTCAGTTGTTATTCAGTGGAGAGAAAGTAGTTACCACTCTGCCTTGCCTCCTCTTGGCAAACTTTCTCTCCTTTTATTTGTCAACATCCTCAGCATTCCACCTAACAACTTGTAGCATTCTCATCTATTAAGGCTACTCTATTGAATTGCTTCCATCTGATAATTTGTTTCTCAAACAATTGAGTATTACATCGGAAACTATTCCTACAGAAACAATAGTATATAGGGTTAAGGCAAGCGGATTTAAATACATACGCTTATCCATGGTGAAAGTGGGGAGAAAGCATCATTGCAGTTAAATTTAGAAAATTTCCGAGGATTGTTATTTGAGTTTTATTAAATTCTTTCTCACACGTGGCTTCCGTGATTACAAAATGTAACCAGACACTATATATGTACACGTTGCACGTTGCACGTGTGCTAGAAACTAGAACTCGTTTAATTTTAATACCCAAGGTCTATTCTTGTTTTGGAAACGCTTCGGAAACCGGGGAATGATAAAAATATTGACATTCCCTCCACGATGCGCTCCAAGCAAGATAAAAAAGAAAGTCGAGGGAAGCTAGAAAGCAGAAAGATTCAGAGTAAACTGAGATTGTCAAGTATGTTTAACTACAGTAAGCTCTTGCAGAGCTGTACTAAAACCTTGGGACTAGTTAAACAATGATACTACAACGGAAAGAGATAAAAAATGATGGGATTTTAAACGTGAAAGGAGAACTTCATGAATGATGTGAAAGTAGGAGAAAGTTTCCTTCCATCCTAGCATTAGAACATATTATAACATAAGATGTTTCAGATTGACTGAAAAATTGGGCTTTATAAAGAACTTACTTTTATTTCAAGCTCTCGGAATTGATTTTCTGGGAATTTGACTTGAGCAAAGCCGGTAATCTGTTTCCTCCCTTCATTCCATTTGATTTCTCCTTGCACTTTAGCAGCATCTGTTCCCTTATCAACCGTGAATTTCACAGTACCCTCACTTCTTGTGCCATCCGCTGAACTGGAGACGCTTCCTTGTACCTGTTCGTATGAATACATTGTGTTTAACTTCACTTAATCAGGGATACATTTGTGGAAGTGGGAGCAATGAAAACAGTGTGGGAAGAACTCAAAGATTTCCATCGAAATGAGGCCAAGATTTTTATACATCATACTTCCATTTAATCGCGAGAAAAATCTCACATCAGCTGCTCCAAAATGGCAGGATGCATGCAAAAATGTCATGCATGGAGAAAGTGTGAATACATGGAACTTGATCAGACGAAAATAATCTATTAAGACGAAGAAGCTAAAATCAAGAAAGAAAGAGACTTTCTTTGGCAAAAGTAGTTTTCGAAGAAAATATTTTCAAAGGCAAGCTATGGGGCATTTCTACGCAGGAAAGAAAGTCAGCTCTAAATTTGACATAGAGTTATATCATACAAGCTAAGGATTAAGCACGATGCCAAAACTTGAAGAGCCTCATCTCTGCCATAGCTAAGTAAGTAGAAAATGATTAGCCGCAACTTACCTGAGTGGGCCACTTGTTCTTGATTTCGGAAGTGACATCAACTTCAATCTCTTGGTTATGGCTCAAGGCTTTAACAGTAGTAGTCAGAACATCCTTTGATCCTTCTTCAGGCTCTTCTTCAAAGCTGCTTTCCCAATCCAGCTTCCTAGAGATTTTATTTAATTTTCAATTATTTTAAAGATTAATCATTAGCCAAGTGGCTGCTGAAGATGAAGTTGTAGACGAGACTCTCTTTTGACATCCATATTTCATCATTTATCAGAATAGAATCCTTCTTGTTTAGCAGCATGGAAATATGCATACATTTCAATGTTGCTTCAGTAAGTAGGTAGGTATGAGAAAATTTTTGAAACTAGTAGGCCTGTCCTTTATGCGAGCTCGTAACACATACCTGATTTAAAATTCAATCACTTTAAAATTTGAGTTTACCCCAATTATTTGAATTTCAAATTTTACTTGAATTTTTTGCCAAAACTTGAATGACATAAAGCCATTGAGATGGTAGGAAATTTTAAATTCCGTGTTTTTTGCCGTTTAATAAATGGATGCGAAATTCCGGTTTCATGGCTGTTGTGTATTAAATTTTTCCTGGTTTACGTGATGCTTTTTTATATTGCATACTAACTACGTCATTTGAGATGCTACTTCTCACCTAATGAATGGAATATAATCACCAGAGCTTAGAATCGAATTCAGTAGAAATATTATCATGAAGCTGCATACGTTTGGTTCGGTAAATGATTTGTGAAAGAATGAAATAGTAAATTATTTACGTAGATTCGAGCTGACAAAGAAACTTGCTTGAACACCTTTGCCATCTCCGTACAGTTGGACCTACCTGAGGATGTCGAAAGGAGAGCTGAGTTCAGCCGTGAAGCGTTTGGGCTCTAGGACGAAAGTTGAGTCTATTTTCCCGCTTCCTGTTTTTTTCAGTTCCGCGCTAAGAGTGTATGATTGCTCTACCGCGTTATGAGCATACATTAAAGCAAGCAAGTGTTCCTCGAAATCTTCCCAGGGTGATCGTAGTGCTGCTTTACCATTGAAGTAATTGCTTCCTTCTCGTTCCCAGGTAGTTCTTAATGATATCTGGGAAATCGTGATTCGGATTTGAAATGAAGAAAATCAATCAGTCCATACCTAGGATTAAGTAGTCTTTCTCACACCTAATGCACTTTTATGGATTCTTTCTAACCGTCTGAAGTGAGTTGTTGAGGAATGTGGTGAAGAGGTTGAGGACTTTTTCATCTTCCGCAAGGTTTACATCCCCTCCAAGCTCTACGTGGATTTGCTCATTGGGTAGGGGTATTCTGATGACAATCTTACCGTTCTTGATCAGTTTGTCGTTCTAAGGAAGAAGGGTGAAAAACGAAAGGTATTTGTAGTCTACTCGCTAAGCTCTGTCCATCCGCTCAGGATGTATGCTCTCATGAGTGGTATAACTTGAATGAGGGCTTGTAAACTTGATAGGAGAACCGCGATACCGCGAAGCCATTCAACTTATGCACGAGCCATGGGCATGAACATAAGTTTTTTTAAGGTAGACGGAAAACCTCATGGTTCCGGGTTAATTTGCCCCGAAAGATTACACGTAGTTCACGACCCGTACGTTCATCGTACCTGGTTGAGCAGGTAGGAAGGGAAAGAGGGAGGAAGAATAGGGTTTAAGAATTGAGGAAACGTGAGAAAAAACCTTACCTGTAAGGTGGTACTTAGTTCTGAGGAATCGGAGGCGTAGCGGAGGACTAATGTTCGGATGGGGAATTCCTCTCCGCTTTCTTCTTCATCTTCCTCTCCTTGCTTTGGGGTTTGAGGAGAGAGTTTTAGAAACTCTAATTTGATTTCTCGAGCCCATGATATAGGAGAATAAAAGTGGAGGAGCTGGCTGAATGGAATTTCAATCCCGGCGTTCTCTTTCTCTGTTTCCGGCTTGTTTTCCTCATCGGGGTCGTTAGCTCCCTGGGTTTCCTCATCTCCGGGATCGTCCTCGTAGTCAGTGACTTGTGAAGTCTTGTCGGCTTCCAGGGCTTTTAAAAGGACGGCTTGATCACCGTAGCGGAGGACGAGACCTCCCTGCAAAAAGATAGAGCGGGATGGAATTTATCTGAATTTACAAAACGTGTTAATGATGACGGGATTTATGCGGGACATTAAAGAAACGATATGGGATTTCTTCTCCTTCTTCTCACACAAGACCCCATATGCCATAAGCAAGAAACTTAAGTAGAGGGAGACAAGACTGAGAGTGGGATTCCGCCGCAGGATACATGGTAACATGGAAGATTGTCACTTTCTCCACCCTTGATTTTCTCTCTGTCCTCTCGTCGCTAAGTAAACGTTGGCGGAAGAGAAAAAGTTCAAAGGTTATGGTTATACGATCAGCTAATGAGAGCTGTTCGAGATAAAAGCCTTTTAGCGTTCAACTAAACGAAGCTAAGAGCAACTTATTTCAAGGAATCTTGAGCTTCAATCTCTATTTTGCGGATCATCAAGCTAAGATTATAACAAGATCCATCCTGTCAATAAGACCCAGGGAAATGTAATACTCGGTAATGTATTAATTCTCGTGAAATGAAAATCATGTAAGAAATTAATGCGGACCTAAACTCCGAGAGGGAAGAGGAATATAGCTCGGTCGGAGAAAGTTTAAAAGGGGGATGATGGAGTAGGCTAAGCGCGGACGGAGGAGAAAGCGCATAGAGTGCGGATTAAATGTGTTACATACCTCACTCCACTCGGATCCAGAACGCCATTTGGATGCGAGACCTAGGTTATATAATTCCTCTTCAGGCATGATGGCTGGTGTTAAGTCGATCTCGAGTTCAAGTAATCCAGAATAAGGAGTTGTGATTTTGATTCTCTCGTTGAACCGAAATAGATCCTGCGAAAGTGGAAGAAGAGGAGGGGAGAACATGAGAGAGAAAGTAAGATTAGCCATAGGAAATGCTGGAGAAAGGGGGGAAGATATCAAATTCTTAAGCTGAATACTTTTTTTTTACAAAATGAGTAACATATACAGCTTCTCGTCTTTACTAGGAAGAAAGCCCAAGGAGACTTGGTTGGGGAAAGATACTGCGGTGGTTTAGGGAGATAGGGTTGTGAAGATGGTTTTGATTTTAGAGAGAAAGGCTGAGATAGCGGAATGTTGTAGGATGGAAGAGGAAGGGAGCGGTTGGGGGAAGACGTAGGGAGAAAGTAGGAGAAAATGGCACTTAATGGTTTAAGCACCTCGGAGAAGCTTAGGTAAGCTTAAAGTTGTGGGCTTGGATTATTACTTACAATAAGATGTAAGTCAGCAGAAACATTGATGGGACCTTCGCGGAGGAGAAGAGATAGTTGCAGATTGAATTTCTCGTCTCGTTGCTCAAATCGAAATGTACTGCGGATTGTGGGATATACCAGTACATCCAGCTCAAGTTGAGCGCTCATGATTTTCGCGATTACGTCCTCTTCGTCCACTTCAGATCTCTCAGACTCCACTTTGTAGCCAAGCTGGAGGGAAGTGAGTAGAAAGAAAGAAACAGTTGGCTTTTAAAAATGCCCTTCTTGAACAGATAACCTCTTTAGTTTAAGCTCTCGTCTTAGGAGACATGTACACACATGGATAAGAAACTTATCGCATGGTGGCCTCTTACTCAAACTTACTCGCTGCTCATTTACCCATCCTACGATTTGACTGTTGATGTTGTAATCATCTCCAGGTTTAAGAGGCAATTCAATTGCTTTTTTCAGTATGAATCCAACATCTTTCATGCTTTCAAAAGTGGAGCTCATGTCCAGACGAATGTCCGCATTCATATAGGACTCGACTGTCCACTCGCATTTTCCTTCAACGCCTTTCTCGTTTACTTTGAACACCCATTCTGCCTGTATATTTTTTATTTAAAAAATTAGCAACTTTCTCATTGAAATATCATAGATGTAGTGAGAGCAGTGCTGCAACCCAGTAACTATTCAAGAGAAAGCGATGTACTCACCTCAGCGCTATCAAGCTTTGACGACAGGTTAATGCTTCGAAGGAGCTCCCATGGACTGGAGAAAGTTAGCGACACGTCAAATTCTGTCAAGTCTTTATACTCTGCTCTAGAATCCAATAAAACTACGACGCCGGGCCATCCTAGCTGACATGCTAGGCTGTGACTGTCACCCGTGGAGTAGCTGAAGCTTCCAAATATTTTGTCATAACCTAGATGAGATGAAGTAATTTCAAAACCAAGGGATCCGTCCTCTTCAAACCTTGGCGTTCCTGTGGAAGAGTAATTAGGAAAGATGGATTTGTAGTAACAATGCGAGCAACGGAGCAACAACATGTTTGCTTGTAAATGGACTAGGACAGATTTAGTGACATAAGTTCTACAGTCGTTTTATTGAAGCTTAGGACGAGAGAAAATCTATGGGTTTTAGGAATGAAACTCAATTGTGGATACAACTTAGTCTGCGTTTATGAGCCCTCTTAAAGATACATGGTGGTGGTGGAAGGAGAGGGATTAGGACTTGATTCACTGAAAGGAGATTCAGCTCTCAGTTTTAGTTTACATTCCATACGGTTGAATGCGTAGTTCGTCCTTAGGATGTGTGGGGAAAGGGGAAGAAAGAAGCGACATGGAGGGATAAAGTGGAGAAAGTTTGTGCAGGCAGGAGGAAGGGCGGAGTTGCATAGGAGATTGTTAGGAAGAGACTTTCTCGAGGATGATATCGCAGCTGTGTGGCAATTACCGTAATTGGAGGACAATCCACGGATAAAGGGTAGAGATTAGTGAGATGGGGAGTAAGTAATTTGATACGATTACGGGATTGGAGTGTACGGATTTTTAAGCATTTAATGGAATGGATAATTTATAAAAGTCATGCTAAAATAATTGATTAACTTGATTTAATCTACTTGTTTACCCCAAACAAGCGTGTCGTTTCTTTTACTCCAAACTGTTTATAAAACTGGGAGAGGGAAAACTCGGTTGCAGAGCAGATAAAAAGGGAAACGGATGCTGTTTATTACTAAAACCCGAGGGGGTAATTTAGAGAGATTTAAGAATCATTTTGGTGTGGGGGAAAGATGGAATCTGGTGTTGTAATGGAGTGCGTAGTGTGCTGTAAAGAGGATTTTTAGGATGGCTTAAAGCTACGAGCTTTTAAAACATGTTTTCTTTTCACAGCTTGCGCATTTCTTGTTGAAGATATATACGACGGAAGGGATGAGGGACGGAAGGGGGGGGGAGAAAGCAGAGTGAAAATGTGGAGAAAGTTTAAGCTCAGAAAGTATGTAAGAAAAAAAAATACCTTTGATAGTTATTGCATACTGCAAATTATCCGTGTAAATCCCAGCAAGTGCAAGGACATCAGAATCCTCTTGATGGCCGACACTCATTCGTAAAGCTAGGGATTGGTAACCCACGAACGGTGTTTTCACTTGAACCTCTCCTCGACTCATCCATATTTCATTCCGGCTTCTTGGTATCCGTATTTGGGCACTCAGACTCAGATCCTTCTTCTCGGGAAGCTGGTAAATCAGAACTAAATGTTAGTCGACCCGGTAAATCTAGTTTGTAAAATATACGCTACACTCTGTTTCCTACTGCACGTTACACGCTGACTAAAATACCGGAGGTGTATTTGTACGTAAACCACCATGTTTTTCCAATTGGAATTCTAGTTCTAGCTTAACTGTTTAAATTTCTGGTTTGCGAATTTGACACAGCCGAGTTTTATGTTACCCGCATTTAATTTGTAATGAATTGCAACTGCAGTAGAACATTCCTCGAGTTGGTAAATACGAGGTTATATACGATGTTTCCTAGATGAATTACATCAAGTTTAAAGGTGCAAGGAAATATGGATAGAGACATAGAGATAGAAGGGCAGAATATAAAAACTTTCTAAAACTTTATCCTAACGTCTGGGATATAATATCGTTATTTTCGTATTCTGTGTTATTGCCATATTGCAATTCGAAGTGTGTGTGTATATAATACATGCAAGTAAACAAGGAGCATCAGCTGATTTGAATTGATAAGGGTGATGGGTAAAACGGTGGAGAAAGCAGAGAGAAATTCGTTATAATCAGTTACAAGGAGAAAGTAAGTAAAGGAGTTGAAAGGCAACCCCAAAATCGTATTCACGCGCAAGTATAGCGTCATAGCATATAGTGAAAGTAGAAGCCTCGTATCGTAACCAACCATTGCAAGGCATAGGAAGGACGGACGGCTCTATAAATTTTGCATGGTCCAGGGAGCCTTTTAAATGGATTTTAGAAAAGAGGGCCTCACCTGAATGTCAATGTCGGTCATGAAATGTGTAGGAAGATGCTGCGTGTGGAGCATGTTAAATCCGAATGCTTCCCAATGGCGGATACTGCTATTAAAGTTGGCTCGAAGAGTCCATTTAAATGAATGAGAAGGCTGCTTCCCACTGCTCAATACATCACCTTCTTGACTTTCTTTATCATTGGGATCCTCGTCCTCGGAAGATATGTCTTCATTTTCATCCTCGCTTCCGTCTCCTTCCAATTTCTCCAAAGTTGTCACAATTGACCCCGCTATTTTACCCTTTGCCCCCCAGGATCCATCAATGTCAAATTTTCTTCGTTCCTGGTCTTCTCGCTCCACTCTGCGGAAAAATTAGTCACGCTGTCTTTATGAATTTACTAAAACTACGGAATTGCCTAACGATCCTCTTCCCACCTGAGATGAACTTTAATTTCTGGCTTCGTATACAGCTATTTTGCTATCTCTACTGGAGCAATTAAAGATAGGAGGCTGCATTGCCAGTGCTCATGATTTAGTAAGGTAGATTTGAATGCTTGGCGGGATGGTGGGTAAAAAACGGTTTGCTGCAGACGTTTGATGGTGAGCTAGAATTCGAGTGGGCGATAAGCAGAGGGCGTAGCGGCGGGGAATGGGTAGAAAGGTTGCTTCTGTTTTGTAGCTTGCTTTCAGAGGAGGGGAGGGAAAAGAAGATTTGTTAACTGACTTACGTTGACGGCCTCATTAAATAGAGAGGGAGAGAATGATCAAAGGGATTGAGGGAGACAGGGTGGAGGCTAGAAAGTAGGTGTAGGTTAGTGCGTGGGGCGTAGATTTTTCTAGTTAGCTCACGGAGGACGTGGAGAGGAGAGAAAGCGGTATATGGTGGAGGAGGGTACGGTGGGAAGAGAAAGCAGAGAAAACATGTGAGAGGAGGGAAGTATATAAATTGTGGAAAACGTTCCATTTCCATCACGTTATTTCGTTAAGGATTCAGAATCCTGTGTGGGTGTTTTACACGCTCTTTTTCCCGCTATCAATTATTTATTCGGCCGAAATTCCTGAGCTGAACCAGGCCGCCTTCCGGCAGACCATCAACCGCGAAAACCGCGTAACTATTCAGCCTCATTTCAAATGTACCGCAAGTAGCCTTCTTCCCGCCGCATTCCAGTTATCTTCAGACGTCACATGTGTAAACCAAGTCCTTTTCCCTCCTGCATGAGTTTTAGTGATATTCTTTTACTCCTAGAAGTTACCATCTTTATAAACAGTTCTTTGCCAAGGAAGCAAGAGTCTTTGTGTAGTATTGTTTTTAGTAGTCATTATCCAACTTGAACTATAACTGCTTGTCAGAGAAGAGTATAATAGTTGGACGTAGTCCTAGCATTGCCTAGTTACTGAAGATGACGCAATGCAAGCATACACGCCATAGAATGGGCTGACGTCGCTTGGTAAGTGAAAGCACGGAGAAAGTTGTAGGAAGTCTCTGAGAGTTTCAAAAGCTAGTTAGCGTTTAAAGGTGTAGGTTACCTGAGATTGAAGTTTGCAGAGGGGATTTGTGGAAGAGTGGAATCTAATTTAGCAACGGCTTGTAATCCATCCAGCGTAATTCTTTTTGAATTCCTAACTGTAGGAATAAGATGAAGGGAGGCGTGGAGCTGAGTGTCATCATCCAGTTTTAATTTTGCTTTGGCTACTCTGTTCCCGGTGTCTGGAAGGTAAAGAAAGAAGCGCTTTAAGCAGATGCAAAAGAAAGGAGAAAGAAGAACAAGGGAGTGAAAGTTGGGACGGTAAAAGGTGAAAGCAGGATGAGAATCCGAAGAAGAGAAGGATAAGTGATTTATGATTTCACTTCAAAGTGGAGAGACAATAAGGTCGGGCTGAAGGGGTAGGAAGATGAGAAATAGAATGTGGGAAGGGACCTCCAAAAGACGAAGAATAGCTTGGGAAAGTAATGAATGAGATAGGGTCGGGTAGGGAGGACAGAAGAAGGCAGACGAAGAGTGCGGAGGGTTGGAGGTGGAAAATGATGAGGATTACAGAGAAATTAAGATAAGTGGATTGTTGAATACAAACCTAGGTCGTAAAGGTATTCTCCCTTAAGAAGCCAGTGATTAGATGCGTAAGTGAGGAGGAGATCAAAGCGTTTAATATCTTCTCTGGTGAGATCCATGGTACATTCTGCAATGTACTGCTTCACCCTCTCGGAGGTTGCGTCCCATTTGTAATTGATACTGTAGAGCTGCATCCCATTATGATTGGTGGCATTGGAACTGAAGTAAATGTCCGCTAACTTCCTGTCGACATTATCCAATCTTTATGATATGTGTGGGCTATAAAGAAGCTGTTAAATCTCCCGTCGTCAAACAAATTATCTAGATTTATATCTCTGTTTTATTGCCAGCCGCAAGTATGTGGCCAACCTTTACCTAGATACCGCTAAACAAATCATCAAATATTCATATCTTTTCCTTCACGTCATCCCTATTCCAATTCCAAACAGTCCGAGAGTCAGTCTCCTTTCTCCGCCACCATACTAAACGGGAACTGGGGGATAAAGGTTACAAGGGACCGGGATTGCTACTGCCTCGAGGAGATTTTCAAAGAGCTCATAACTTTGACCGCAAGCAGGGCAGAGCTGCTCATATTCATATATTAAAATTATGCAAAAGGCCGTCCCTTCCGAAATGAGCAGATGTCAACTGGATGATAAAATTTGCGAGGAATGTTGGCAAAATGTTTGCAATAAAGCTAGGCTAGAACTTGGATTCGTCTAAATCTAAACGGAATGCAAAAAGGGGCTGTCAGATAAAATCATCTTTCATGGTCCGCACTTTTCGAAATCTTGCCATAAAATTACTCGTACTGGAGGGGGGGGGGTGAGAATAAATTTCTCCAGCTCTTAAATTATTAAAAAGTTGGAGCACCTTGCAAAATAAGGATGGATCGATGCATTGAAAAAACTTTCCTTTGAAACTTTCACTCGTCTTAGACCACTCTGGATCTGCATGCAGTCCTGTAAATTCCGGTGGGGTGCGGTGCGAAGGAGAAGGAAGAAAAAATAGAAAACTATATTGCAGCAGTCATTTGACTTACCCTTCTTTTCAAGTACCTAATTAATTTATTTTTAAAAGTTTTTAAATCAAATCTAAAAATTGATTAACGACATCACATGTTTCTAATGACGTGGAAAGTTTTCAAGGCTACTGGCTGCTGAAACGTACTTAAAGGAAGGCTAAAACTGCAAGATGGGAAAGAGATTTTGATGAAAATCTGACAGAGATTTCGATGTAGAAATCTATTTTCAGACTGCCTTTATCGATTTTGTATCAAAGTCCTGCGAAATTTTTAAAAGCTCCTCTGACTTTTGGGAATTCAGACGAGATTTATGCGAATTTAAAGTTCAACAGACATTACTTTCTCCAGTTGTCTTATTCGTCTTCACAAAATCAGGAAATAGTATCTTATACCTACGCGATGGTGAAAAATTCTGGAGGGATTTACCTTTTAAATATTCCAATTAAAATCCAAAGGAAATCTTGAAATATTTGACAAGAGCGTTAAGAATGGAGAAAGTTGGAGAAAGTGCTTAAAATACTCAAGGATTAAGAACTACGTTGGTTGGAAAATATGATAAATTCTTCAGAGCATCGATTCATAACGTCTTGCATCCAACCTACCTGTCTGCCCGGCGAAGAGGAATTGGAGACATTAGCCAAAGATCCTTGACAAGAACAAGTGTGACAATTGGACATGATGGTTTCTACCGTAGGTTTTAAAAGAAGGGTGAGCCAGAATATTTAATGCACGGCAGTCCTATATAGCTACTGACAATCGGCACAGGAATATGCTTGAGTGGAGAGAAAGACGGAAGGAGAAAGAAGAACTCTCTGTGGTATGCATGTGGTCTGAAGGAAGACGGAGGATATACTTAATGACAATAACTTTAACTTAATCTGATGAAGCATTTATAGGAGGCGGAGTGATAGGATGGACGTGTAGAGAGAGAGGGTGGTAGATAAGTGAGGAGCTGCCAAAGTATTAGAGCTAATCCTGAAAAATTGCTACAACGAGATCTTAGAGTCCGCTTGGATAGAATGAGAATGCTAAAAATATTGATTAAAACTCACGAGCCAAAATCTGTTTTGATGATAAGAGCAAGGCCATTCTCCCTCTCCAAATTCCCAGTTATCAGATACTTGTCGCCTCCGTGATGAAGGGTTAGATATACAAGTTGTCTTTTCCCTTTGTTATTGTGGCCGATTTCGAGAGAATTCCGCCGAGAGCCATATTCCATCTGAAAGGAGGAGGAGAAAGCAACAGGAAATAAGAGAAATGTGAGAAGAAAATAAATTTATTCCAAAAAGTCTTCATTGCTGTCGAGAGGCGTTAAAGTTGTATATGTACTTACGGTAAGCTCAATTTTCGTCTCTTTATCCTCCTGGTGGACAACGTGTCCGGAAAATTTAAGTGGATCCGTGGACTGAGTTTGAATCGAGAGTAAAACGTATTTGTTTATGTTGTTCCGCTTACTTTTATCATTGTAATTACCAATGAGAGCAATTGTATTCCGTTGGAACCAGTCTACGTTTATAGTGGCCTGAAATACAAATTAGCAAGCACGTTTAGAGTTTACCCCCAAAAAAATATGCAAGAACGAGGAGAAAGTCTGGAACTGCTTGACCTTCCAGTTCAGGTTTTGGATTCAGAGGATTTACAATAGGTGAACACCCATAATAAATAACATTGATTGAAATTGCCGCCTTTTCGAGAAAACAAATTCTCCAGCTTATAGGTTAAAACGGATTAAACAAGAATGTCCAGGATTTCGGCTAATTCGATTAGATCAGGATTAGCGATTGGACCGGACAAGGATGTTGAATGTTACGCATGCCTTAAGAATAATAGGTTCATTTCCAGTTGCTGCACTGAAAAATTGCTGCAATAGGTATTTTAATGCATGGAATGGATGGAATGATGATATGCATGAGGATCGAAATGGGAAAGAAATCAGTAGAGGATTGGTGAAAGTAGTTATACAAAAGAGGGTAGGAGAAAGTAAGGAAGAGAAAGCGTAAAAGGCTTACCTCATAAAGTCGATAACTTTTTTCATGTAGTTGAAGTGACATGAGAAGAGGATACTCATCAGGGAGGGTGATGTTCCATCCAATTTGTAAGAACGTCAAAACTCCTGTTGCTCTTTTCAATGATAATGAAGTTTGCAAATTTTTCCCTGCATAGGAGAAATGAGTTTGCTTTTTTAACTTCACGCTTCAAAGCCTTAGAGTGATGAAAGAGAAAGAGGGAAAGAAAGGTATAAGGTAAGTGAGGAAAAAAACTTGGCGGTTCGATAAAGAGAAAAAATCCAAGGGAATGAAAATAGGCTGAAAAGGGTGGAAAAGAAGAGGAACAAAAGGGGTAAGGAGGGACACAAGAGGCACGGGGATGCATACATTGGTATACATGGGAAATGTAGAATGCAAAGGTGAAGGAAGGAGCGTGAAAAGAGTGGTAGGGACGGAGGGGGATAAAGACGATGCAGAGAATATACGGAATTGTAATAGCCAAAAAGAAGAAGACGGAGTTGTAGAAAGCTCCTCTCAGTTTCCGTCCTGTGAACTAACCAAACTCGGTATTTTTCTACACGCTTTGGCGGCTTTCTCTTCCCGCAAACTTTCTCTAAGGCCTACCCTTCCAAAGCTTGCATACCCGTATTAGATTACTTCTAGTTGAGAAATTATCATTTTATCTCCAACCTTTCTCTTGTTCTTTCCCTCCAAACACCCTACCGTGACATAATATCCTCGTTCACATTCATCCGTGGGACTTTTAAAACGGAACTCCGCCTATTTTACTCGTAGATCTAACTGACACTACTCTTGGTGCAACTAGCAAATACTGTAGGAGTGAAAGTCAACTTACTTATCGATACCGTGTATAAATGACTGCTAAGTCCTAGTTTTGGATTAGCCACTTGGAATTCTTCTCGAAAATAAATTAACTCATTGCTGCTATGCTAATCTATCAATTTGTTTACCGGAAAATAACATTTTTTTGTGAAACAAAGAATGTATACAATTACTAAGCTTATAACGGATTCGGAGAAAGATGAAAAGACAGTAATAATTGATGTAGCTTTTTCGGAGAATTCAAGCAGGTTGGAAATTTACATGAAGTATTTTAATGCTTGGGCCAGAGTGAGGGGAAGAGAAGATTGAAATAAAGTTGTATACCTGGTGCATATCGCAAATTCAGGGCTGAATTGAAAGATTTCCCTTGAGTATTTAGTCCTAGATCAATACTCCAGTCTATTTTCCGTGAAGGTTGAACAAATACAAACAAGGCCCTGGATTTTGTAGAGTCATGAAGCTTTTCAAACATGAGCTCATGCTGGAGCTTCAACCCCTTCCCCCCTGTTCGTGTAGGACCATCACTAAGCTTGAGCTCGCTTGAACTCGTCCAGCCCTCATCATTTGCCTAGAAGAGAAAGCACAACAAGGATGAATTCCGCAAATCTCTCGAGAGATTGATACAACTCAATGCGATGTCCCCCCCCATACGCTTCCTGTTGACCTAGGACAAGTACCTCGAAATGATAGTTTGAATCAATGTTGTATTCCGGATGTTTTGAGAAGTCCACTTTCAAGCGGGCATCAAGCAAGGATTGATCTTCCAAATCTACTAGCCTTCCAGATGCTCCCCACCTGCTCGTGTCTCCATTGGAATCAGATTCCACGTTTAGAGTAAAACTGGAATCGTTTCTCACTCCCCGTACAGTAAGAGCGTGCTCGTCCTGTTTCCATGTAAACGTTCCACTTCCCTCAAAGGAAGTGCCCGTGCTGCTTTCTCCAACGCTTAGCTCACCTGTGAACCGCCATGAATAAATATAGATGACTCTATCTTCCAGTGTACAGGGATGAACAGCAAGAAAAAATGGGGAAAATACGCCGAGACGGGTGCGTAAGGACAAGGATACATAAAAAAGCTATGAATATTACAACTTTGCTGGCCTACTCTGCAAATGGATGATTTTCTCGTTCTCGTAGAAAACTTGTGCCTGAGGCTGGAGAAGCGTTTTCCCTCTTCCGATGGACTGTACAAAAGATAGGGTGGTGCGGAATGTAGGAGAGTCAGATCCTTTGCGGCTCATGTAAAAGTCAAGAGATCCTTTGGACTTGTCCGCTTCAAGTTGACCTAGAAGGAAAGATTGATAAAGTTACGAGAGGAATAGAAGGCTGCTTTCTCTCTAGGAGAAGATTTCTAGATTTCTCCAAGGAAGAAAGATGATGTGCAGAATGTTATTTCATACACGCCAGATAATAGATACAGTTTTGAGAATATCATGCAGAGTTCAAGCCTTTAAGCTAAGATAGGCTGGAGCTTTGAGCTTTTGAGGAAGGGAAAAGGGAGAGACTTACCAGAGCCGTTGATTGCGTAATGGGGTGTCATGAGTGCGACGCGGAAATCTCGGGAAACTTTATTAACATCAAAATTGAATCCAGCCACCTCAGTAGTTTCCAATCCAGAGGATTTTTTAGACACGCTCTCATAGGACAGGCGTAGGCTGTTTTGATCCTAAGTAACAAAGTCAAGAATTATGGTATTTAATTAACAGCGCAGGTGTGTGAAAGCCGGAGTGAAAGCCAAGAGTATTAAGAGTGATAAAAATAGTTTTCGCGAGAAATAAAGAAAGGAGGGAATAAAAAAAGAATGAGGAAGAGTTGGCTAGACGCGGAGGGGGGAGAGGAAGAGGGTGATGAGACGGGAAGAGGAGGATAGAGTGGGAGGTGTAGGGATGGAGAAAGTCGAGAATGGATTCAAGCATACCTCATTCTTATTCCAGAGGTAAACAAAGCGAGTTTTGACCAACTGCGGATTGGACTTATCGAGCGCTATCTTGAACTGAGAAGGTCCGTTGAGAGGGAAATAAGGTGATAAGGAGTCATCTGTTTCACCGCCTGGCCGTAGACTAAAGTAGGATGAAGTGCACATCTTGATTCCGAGAAGAGATGAAATGTAGCCAGCCGTACAAAGAGGCTTTTTTCCAGTTGCTGGGATTTCTCCAATTACTTTGTACTCAGACCCTTGTTTTATCAGTAATTCGGAACTAGAGGGAAGAATCAGAGAATGAGAACAAGGAAGGAGAAAGTCAAAAATGTGATCAACCGAGGAAAGATACAGAAGAAGAAGAGTGTAGGAGAGGACGAGATAGAGGAGGGGGGCTCAAGCTTTGGATTTTGGATTCAGCTCAATTCAGCATGGGCCAAGAAACAGGGCAACCTTGTTTTGTCTATCAAGTATATAAATGGAGACGAGCGGAAGAAGGTGGAAGAGACGTGAAGCAATGAGGAAAACTAGGGAGAGAAATCGGTATCCAAACTCTACATTTTCTCGGAATTCTGCTTGTTCCTGCATCCCAATTGGAGATCTTCAAGGAGGCAAATGTCAGCAGAATGATTGAATTTGTGAAGTCCAAGCATTAGTAATAACTGACTAAAGGTGTGCAACGTATTATTTATGTCTGAGAAAAAATGGGATGAAAAGTCCTGGGATCAGAAATCCTGGGATGAAAAATCCTGGGATCAATAATCCTGGGACCAAAAATCCTTGGGACCAAAAATCCTTGGGATCAAAAATCCGCAAATCGAGAAATCTGATGGGAGACAAGAGGAAGATGAGAATGGGAGAAAAATAAGCGGAACGAAAAGGGTAAACAAAATCCGATTCCTTTTTTCAGTCTTCTTCTCTTACATGAATACTACTTGGACTACTCTCTAAATACGTTTCAGTTTATCCCTATCTTGTTCAAGCACTTGCAGAAATTCAGAGCTTTCATCCCAGTACTTGTTCTCTCCATTTTCTCCCTGTAAAAGCTAACATCATGTAGGGAAGCTATAGAAAGCTTGGAAATAAAACAAGAGCTTTCCCCAGCTCCATTTTCCTCTCCTTACCCAATCCTTTTTACAGGTCGCCCAAATACCCTCGGAATTACCCAGCTTAGCAAGGATCTCGTGACCGAAATGTAAACTTTCACCACCGCTTAACTTTCATCCCACTTTCACTAGGAAACGGGGATAGCAATCGGGAAAAGATGTTGAGCACTTCATAAACTTGTATGTACTTACTCAAAAAGGGGGGTTCTTTCAAGCATTTCATTTTAAGATGAGCATTAAGAAGATGGATCAATCGGAACTCACCTGTATTCCACCAAATCAACTTGAGATTGAGGTAAACCAAACTCCACTTTGAATAATTCCGATCCTTTGACCTGAAATTCAGCTGCTACGGAGACGGAAGTACGAATTTTTGCTCGCACTTTAATACCAGATTCCAAATCCGGAAAACCAAGTCTCATGCTTCCTGTTACCATCAAGAGGGCGCTGGAATTCACACAGGTATAACCAATCAATCTTACTTATAATTTAGGTTATTACTCATACATACGCCGATATCCTGCACAAAAGCTCTCTCCTCCGCTCTCCGAGGCCATCCAAGGTGGTTTGGGAGAAGGGTGAGGTGAAAGGAAGGATCATGCACAGGTGAAAAAGAAAGCTAGGGCCTTGATATGCCCCCTCCCGAATTTTTTAAATTAGAAGGCAAACAAAAGTATAGGGTTTTATTGAGGTGGGAATGAGGATTTGTACAAGGCCTGGAACTGGGAGAGATGATGGACATCATTTTCCATTCATTTGAAAGATTTCCACCGCTTTCGTCTAACAGTGTGCATCCTGTTGTCTGAAGGAAGCCCCTTGAGAAGAGAAAGTAGAAGAGAGAGGCAGGTGAAGGAGAATAACTTGAATTCGGATTTTATTTTACAGGGAGAGGATCCGAGAAATTCTCAATGCTTTAAGGAAGGAGGATGAGGGTGCAAGTGAGTCAGCCCTCTGGAATAGATAGTCAGAGATCAGTGTTGGATGGATAGGTGGGAGAAAGCGGGACGAGGAGCGGAGATGGATGGGACGCGTCAAGATGAGAAGAATATAGTTGGTGTACAATGGGAAGGGAAGAGTGGTAGGGGATGAGGACTGAGAAAAATGCTCTAGACCTGGTTCCCATCTTCAGGGCATGTACAAGAAGAGGTTTCAGTTTCAGGAAATAATATACAATCAACTTTCTATGCAGTCAAGAGTGAATATAAAAGAGTGCAGAGGATGTGGGAAAGTGGGAGGAAAAGTAAGGTAGAGAAAGGTTGAAGGTGGGAGAAGGAGTAGTCGTGGGGTAAGGAAATAAAAGTCATATATTACATGTGGAATAGTGGTAGTACAGTAGGAAGCTGAATGTTGAATCCGGAAGAGAGGGACGGAGGAGAGAGAGAGAGAAAGTGGAGAAAGCAAAGTGACATACCTTGGCTCCAACTTTCCACTGAGTTTCAATTCGGAATTGGCACGGAAGTTCTCAGCATCCATCATACTCATAGCTTCCATCCGAAAAATACTAGAAGCTTGAGCACTTAAATTCAGAGGAAAACCAGCTCCAGTAGGAATGATATATGATGAATCCAATAGCATCGTCGACTTTTGCCAATTTGTATCCTATTATTTATTGAAGGGGAATCCATAACATGAAAAGCTCTTCTTCTTATACTCCTTTCTACCCCTACTTCAAGTCGTCTATAACCCTCAGTCCAACTAGACACTATTGACCTCCTAAAGCTAAGCAAGCCAAACTAACTTTCACATATTTACTTGTACTATTTGCTGTCGGCTGGCTAGTAGGCCATACAGGTAGCTAATTGTCCACTTTACCTCCTATCCTATCATTTCTGAGCAAATTGCGTTTCCGAAAAGATGGTCTTTCCGAATCGCATATTAATTAAGAAACCTAGAGGAAGCAAATGACTTCCACGAAGGAGTGTAGTGTGCAGGCATTTTGGCTAATTCTCATAGTGCAAATATTGATTCTCATTTAGTTTCACTGATGGATCCCTTTTTTGAATTCTGCTCAACATTCAAAAAATAATTTCGATGGGCTGATTCATAGAATCTGTAGATTGACAAATTGGTCAACCGGCAATTCTGCTCGTTCATTAATATTGACTACTATCCGAAGACCTTGGCCGGCCGTTCATCATCTGCTAGTACTTTGTAGTTATGTACCTACCTACCCTCATACGTAACTAGCCATGTATGCACATGTATGAACCTGTACACAATTGAAAAAGGGTACGTCACAAAAACATGGAATCGGGGAACTGCCAGGGAAAGGCGCTCAACAGTCGCGAAAATATGAACACGGTTGAAATGAGCTTACGCAGTAGTACGGGAATTAAAATTTAAAAATAAAATGTGGTGAAGTAATTTGGTGTAAAAACCTTGTGTGAAACTTGATTTACCAGACGTATACTGTCACAAATGCTATTTCTTTTTTTGCAGCAATATTATAAATGCTTTGTATATATATACCATACATATACATTACAAACCGATGGCCGGAGATCTATTCTATCCTTTTTCTAAACTGATATCACCAGTATCAATTACTCCGTTTCTTACTTGACCTTGTTACGAATACAATAACCATGCTACTCTTCAAACATTGGCCTCATTCAGGTCAAAGGAGCCGGGAAATTCTTTAGTGAGCTAACCTGAGCTAACCTTGTGTTGAGTAAATATCGAAATTAACAAAATCTAAGGCCAAAATCTCGTGGGCACTTACCATTTTCTTCAAGTTCTTTAGGCTTCGCAATGGGCTCAAACCTTTGACGAAATCCAGCTGGCTTTCCGCTCCAACTTTTCTATCGAAATTGATTTCGTTTCCGAATGTTCTCAAGGAGAGAGATACCTTGAAGAATGGGAAAACCAAAGGTTTATAAAACAGATATAATGGAAAAGTGATAACATATGAATAACGTGAGGGATCAATTTTCTCATGCGACGTTTTCCAAAGCGTCTCTAACTCTTGAGTACTTACAACTGGATCTTTGTAATAGGACTTTTGTACATCGTAGGCTTGTGCAAAACTTCGCAATTTTCGTTTTGTTTGAAAGTCTTTTTTCTCGGTAGGAGGCTTGGATTTGGGTGCGAATATTGATTCGATGTAGTGCTCAAAGCTTTCTAAACGGATACCAGCCTATTGTAAAAATAAAAAGTAAATAAAATAATTTTTGAAGTTAATTGATCATGAGTATTATATGCGATTATGATGTTTACGTCACCTCTAAAACATTGACGGATTCTCCAAAGAGATCTACGGTCAAGTTCAAGGATGTCGATCGTGGAATATATGATTTTTCAGAATATATCACATTCGTATCCACGCCAGCTCCTGTAATGTAAATCCACATCTTTTGACATGAGTTAATGAGCCATTTAGTGTGTGGGGAATCTGAAATTTGGATCCACATGGAATCCAAAAGGTGTGCACGTGAAGTGTGCTGATAAATTATTTTTTTAGCGTTAAATTATTGATTAGGATGGAAGCATTTCCCACATTACCCAAATTGTAATCATCGTAAAATGTTGAAATTTCAAAATTCCTGGAAAACTTGCGTACATCCGTTGCAAATTTTTTCGCCAGCCTTTCATCAGCTACAAGTGCTTGGAGTTCAGCCTTGCTTGGCAAAGCAGTGTCTTGAAGGTTCCTCACATAGCTGTAGACGAATGAGCCGACTGGAATTGAATTCAAGGCAAGAGCAAGTGTCAACAAGGAGATTAGATTAGACTGTGTACATGAGGGGATTAAGCACAACATAAGATTCATGTGTTTCCTGTTAGCTAAGAAGGAAGGAAGAATTTGTTATTTAACGAGCTATTTTGATAGTAGGTCACCTTGATTGACCTCCTCTTTGAATAGCGCGTCTTGAATGAAGCGGACAGTCTCGTAGGCGGGGCACTTCATTAGGGCAAGGAAGGCTTGGATTCTAATTTCGGAATCCTCTGTCTCGGTAGTGAACATCTCCTTGAGGAACGATGTGTCATAGCCGCAAGGCGCTCGTCTGTAAAATGTGACAAAATGACAAACAAAAGAAAACAGTGTGAGGTGATGGGAAGTAATTTAGGATTTTCAATCAGGATCCATCCAGTGCATGTTTCTGTTTGACTTTGTGTGGAACAAAAGTATTCTCTCCCGTCAATCTACTGAATATAAGGCTGCCGCCTTTCAAGGATAATCCATGGAAACTCATATGCAAAAGCTGAAAGTGGTGGTGGTGGTGTATTGAAGAAGGTGATGATGATAAATTATGAGGCCAACCTGTAAGCTTCTATAGCAGCCACTCGGATTTCCGTCTCTCCTGTATTCCTCGCACAAGCTAACAATGCTTGATTAATTTTGGGTGTGATGATGCCAAAATTTCCCAAGCCTTTGAGGTACATGAGCATCTATACAAAAGAGTCAAAGATGGGAGGGATTCCTTTAAGTCGGCAAAGTGAAAGCGTAGTTAAGCTACTGCAGGATAGGATGAGAGGGTGAAAGTCAAGCGGATAAAGGAGGTGGGATTGTTTAGAGGGAAAGTTGAAGAGAGAGATGAGTAAGGGGTTTGGATTTACAATAAGTTGAGGATAATCATAATTAACAAAGAATCTCCTTACGCTATTGAGGCTATCGGATCCGACTTTGCATAGGGTGGCACTAAAATACTTTTCGTATAATTTGATAAGGATACCAATGGGATGATGCTGTGAGCATTTGGGGTTGGATCTGCAGTAAGTATGAGCAAGGGAAGAGCACGTGAGGAGAACTTGAGGGAATTCTGTTCGGTTTCGGAGAATGTGTATCGCGGCTTCCATCAAAGCTAAATCCGGATTGGGAATGTATGTGAGGGAGGCGATCCAGGAGGAAATGGTTGCTGGAGGAGCATCCTTGCTTCGGATTTTGTCCTTAATTACTGTTATAGAGGCTGCTGTTCCCGTAGCCTCCAAAGCATCATCAAAGGGAACTCTGGAGAAAGCCGACAGAGAAAAATAAATATAGCTCAATTATCCATTCTCTTCCCGAAAACAATTAAATACTTTCTAATACTAGTTTGTAACGCATCCTTGCCTAAGGTCGTCAAACTTGTTCCTTGAAATAATTCTAATAATAACAGCAATCTACTGATGTTAAGCAAAAGCGTCGCCTCTCTTCTGCGCTCATTGAGGAACACGTTCCAGTGCTTTCTCTCACCTTTCACCACCACAAATCCCCGGGGACTCCTTGGATAAACTCATTAATTGCGACGAGCTGAGTAGTCGGAAAGTGTCTACGAGATTGTCGAATAAATCTCCAGAATTTTCCTCTACTTTCCCCTAAAAGCGCATAAAAATCATGAGAATACAAAAAAAATTCATTTACTATAGCCATGAGCGAGTTTAGTTTTGACTCAGCGCACGATTGATTATTACCTTGACGCTTTTGCAAAATTTTTCCAGGGATCTCTTAGCATTAGCAAGCGATTCAGCGTCACCAGAACCTGATTTAGATCCACCTGGAGTGCTGTACTTGTATCGGTATGCAAGAGAATCTCGCTGGAGGATCTTGCTAGGGTAGGACCCTAGCTTGTTTCGAATCCCTTCGTTGAGGGTTGCAACACTCGCAAGTTTGTAAGTTGGACGATCCCCGACATCCTCTTCCGCAGCTGTATCCGGAACTTGAGTTCCGTTTACTGTTATGAGAGGGAGGAAGACAGCTACCATATCCAGTTTTTGTGTAATACTTGTAACTGCTCCGGCTGCTCCACGAGACAAGGACTTAAGTCTGTGTCTTTCTTGACAAAAGACGCTTGCAATCAGATTACGATCCACGGACTGGGAACATTCACTCAGGGAAGAGACTGCTGGCATGGACTGATGAAGCTGTTGAGGACGGTTAAGAACATGGATCATTGGCGGCATGTCTCGGAGTTTAGTTTTAAATTATGAAATGAAAGAAACTGAAATTGAGGAAGATAGAATTTTCAGGAAAATCCACAATGTTTCTAGTCGATTTTAAAAATGAAAGACAATTGAGAATACAGGAACAATAAGGAAACACGTGGAAACTCGGAAGTTTACAAAAGGCAAGACAGCAAGTCTATGCTCAATTGTCTAGGAAGGCTTATCAGTGAGCGCTTCACAAAATTTGGAAGTAAGCTGCTGATGTAGCATTATCAGCGAACCAACCCTGTCAGCTCCAGAAACTATTGAATGTAACAAAGAATGGACAGGGTGGATACGTCTAATTGGAGAAGTCATTTACTTACAGTGCCAAAAGCATAGGAAACTCCTTTGACTGATGAGGATATCCCGAATCTGTCTCCGCATGAGTTGATGTCTTTGATTCGGTCAAGTGTCAAGGTACTGGATGTTGCTCTTCCTAACTCGTATTCTGTCTTGCACCGGCCATGGACATCGTCCTGGATGGACATGAAAAGATTATGTTCATAGAACAAAAACGTATGACAACGCGCATTCCTACACAAGAGACATGTTCTTGGCAATCCCAAGCTCTGCCATATTATTTTTTCCATCCTATGGCTGTACTGTCTGAAATCACGTAAGCGTAGCTTTTTGACTTTAGACAACCTGACTCACGACTTTCTACACCGCCGCTGCACTGATATCTTCGCACGCTTCAGTCATCCCCAGTCTCTTATGTTGTACACTGCCGCTTTTATCATGCTTCTACGCAGATTTTTTCGATGTATTCGGTAAATTCAAGGATTGCGACGATTGTGCCGCGGGAAAAGTGAAAGTCTTAGCGAAGAATATGGAATTTGACTGTCTCATCCGATTGTTGACAATTCCTCCCCGGAAAATAATTAGAATGTGGCATATCAAAGCCTAGCAGGAAGACAAAAAGCTTTTCCTCACCTCTTCACCTTTATGCTGTAGGTCTAATCTTCTCATTGTGTTCTGGAGAGCGGACAAAAGACCTTTTTTGATATTCACTGCTGATACGGAATCCGCGGGATCCGGGCAAACCTCCTCAATGGTACCATCCAAGTAGGAAAAGCTAAAAAACATCATGACGTGGGAAACAATAAACGTAAGAGATATAATAATGTGAGGGTCGTAAGAGGACTTTCTCCAGGCTCTAAATACAATTCTCAAGAGCGATAACAAGAATCGTTACGTAAAACAGATTTGACGAGACGCATGAGAGGGTGAAGACAGTAGCTGATGTTAGGGCGAGTAGCGAGAATGGGTAAAATACTGGGGTAAGAAAGAGAAAGCTAAGTAAAGGAATTGAGACTGTGCTAAACTTTTTTGGGACCATATCCAGGCAAGGCTTGGAAAAGGTTGGAAAATTGGTAAGAATATTTCGCTTAAGAATGTGCGGAAGCCATGTGAATGCATCCAAGTTTCATCTTACAAGAAAATTTATAATGTTTGCACAAAAGTTTACATCCATCCCCTAGTATCTCATTCGCATTCATACAAGCCCGTCAAACTCCTTATCCCCCTTCCCCTACCCTTACTTTCTCCCTCCATTCTCCAACTTAAACACAATGGAGAAACTATCCCGGAATATAATCCTACGAAAGAATGGAGATAGAAGGACCAGAAAAGTATCGACGGCTCTCGATCTCCCTGCCTTAGCGAAAGCATCTCCTCAAGGATCTTGCACTCGCCGCTACTAGGAGAGAAAAGTACAAAAGAGTAAAAAGAGAGAAAAGGTTGACTTTTGCTTTTACCGGAGTGGAAAAGCTTCCAAGGCTTTTCCAACTGTATTTTTCGCACTGGACGCCTTGAATTTGTGCTCATCCTCTGGCTCACTTCGACTGGATTCCCACACTTCGACTCCATTTAACTGTAAATTTCAATCTGGATTTTAACAATAAGCATTTTAAATTCCATTTATCCAATTTTCCGGTTCCCGCTCAAAGTTTTCCCTGTAAATTGCTGTAATTGGTTTCCAGAACTGTATGCCATGGACTCGAGGAGATAGCTATAAGCGAGCACACATTTTAATCACTTCTTACTCTATGCTTGATACACAAAAGAAGCGTACCGTGAGGACTGCTTCACAAGGAGATATGAATTTAATAGCAGCTTGAGATGACAGGTGAAAGCCGGATTCTTGGGATGGTCCGTTGTCAATTCCAGTTGTTGTGTTCACAGCGTAGTTGTAAAAGTACACAGTGTCAGCCTTGTAATGAAATTTTGTCCTTTCTAATAAAGATATATAAGAAAATGTTCAATTGATTCATGCTTTTAAGATACATAATTTAATTGTTTCTTGAAGTTAAATTTGTTTTGAATGCATGGCAAAATAATCATTCTTCACTATACACCAATCGTCCTATGTAGCTGTAGCAGTTACAAGTTTGAAATTCGGAAAGTATTGGCGAACGAACTTACCGGGTTTGCATTTTGCGGGGCCGCATATCGTGTATTCTCTCATAGGACCTTGAATGAAATTAAATGTGTCAATTCAAGTTATACGCGGATCTAGTTAAATTAGTCATATTCAAAGTGTTACAAAGACTTGCTTGTACATTTGTACGTTACGTAATTTGGGGATTGTTTTAATGAATGGAAGGTATTCAATCTGTGCTGTAGTAAGGTACGATAAGAAAACTGGGTTAGAAAGGAGGGTGTACTCTACTGCAAATCTGCAGCTGATAGTTTCCTTTATCTGCTGCTACTAGGGCTAAATCAAACGGTCGGCTAACCGCGACCATAGTGTTGATTTTGCTGGTAGATTTGATGTTAATGGTTAATTTGTGAGCGTTTAGATTAGAAATATACTTGAAATTTTGAAAGATACAAAGTTTTTCCTGTGGAAAGCTACAGTACAACCCAGGCAGGATGGCATCGCCTGGGATCTGAAATGATGATATTGAAAAGGTAGCGTGAGTTAACTCCAGAATGTGTTACTTACTTGCATTGGCAGAGAGGGTGAGAGAGAGTAGATGAAGACAAGCTAAAAGTAAATGTGTTGATGGGGATGACAGACGGTAGGGATGATGATCCCTCTTTCCCCTCCTCTTTTCTCCTGGGAAAGATGATGGGTCTCTGTGAGACATTTTCCCAGAGAAAGGATTTACACTTTCTTTTTTATCCACTCAAAATATCGTCAATATCCATCAGGTTTTCAAATCTTGTAAATTCACAAGTCTTCACAAAATGCACCTTCGGGAGGAAGGTTTTGGAGAGGTTAAATTTTAAAATCTAAACCTATGTGTTCGCTCCTCTTGAGCCACCACCATACAGCTTTAACTCTACAAACACGGCACGCACGAAAAACGACAAGATCGCCAACTTGCGTAAAGAATTTATGGTAAAACTGCAATATTCTCCATGGAACTGGGTGCTGGGATGATGATGGCAAAACTGACTGGCATGAGTCTTAAGAAATCTTTAACGACATCAGATGAGAGTGAGGAGGAAGAGGAGTGAATTAATATCAGAGATATACGAGATTGACTCAGCTAGAGTTTGAAATCCTCTGACGTTCTCAGCAAGGGCTCTAACTAACTAGGATTTCTTGTAAACGAGGAAAACTTGTCTGATGAGATAAAGAGAATTTGTAGCTCAAAGAAAGCCTTGTATCTTCCATATTCCCGGAGTTAATGCGTACAAGATATAAGTTAGTCGGGGGCAAAGATCAACTCCTTATTTGCTTTTCGTATCTGTGTCATAATAAAGTGTTGGGAGGAGGCAGAACCATGTTAATGAAAAGAATGACTGACTAAGGCTCAACTTTTAACAAACTTCAACGAGCTGAAGCTATATGCGAATGAATTTATCATGAATCAATTAAATTTTAGGCGATAATTTGCTTTGCTTTAATTTCCAAGTCGCTGCTCATGACACTTTGTTTGTGGGACGTAGCGCCCTCTTTCTGCACGCGAAACATGTTGCTTTACCTTCAGAGATAATGTTTGACGTCATGCATTTTATTGTAAATCCCCGTGAGAAAATGAATTAAATCTGCAATTAAGATCCAATGGAAAATCCGGGAAATCTCCGGGCGATTATACTGCGGAAAACCATTTATGATCCGATTCGATACGTTGGTCCTTTTGTCCTCTTTGTTTTGGCCACGGTACAGCCACAGCTTTGGCCACGGTACAGCCACAGCTTGTGTTGTGATCCATAAATGATGCTCCAAGAAATAATTAAGGAGGTTCAAAGAGAAAAGAAGAATTGTTGCTACAAATATTGTTTATTAATTTCTCGTTTATAGGTAAACGAAAAAGATATCATTTCATTTATGATAATGATGATATGATAAGGGCTCTAATACAATTTTACAATATGATTAGAATTTTAATTATCATACGTTATTTAATACGCGGAATCCATGAAGAAAATAAGTACAGACGGTAGTGGTACTATCCAGTATTCTTTTTCTTCTCTCAGATATAAACCCATATCTTTACAATATACCCTTCCTGATCCCCCCAACGTACAACAAGGGCAACGCTTAAACATTGTTTGCTACCTTGGTACGTATGTATATGTACGGTGAAATTTTTTAACTGTAGTCAGAATTTTTGTAGTTGTTCCAGTATAAAAAAATGAATCCGCTACGAGTTTCATGATTAATCCGCGTGGACACTTGTCAATATCTTATAGGCTAGAAAAAGGTGATACGAGATGCAGTATTCGTTCTTCTTTCTACTGTACACGCTCAACACTGCTACAAAGTGGGATGAACGGAAGGTTGTATGGAGTATAATAATTAATGCAGCACGTATATAGTTTTACAAGTATATTGTATCCTCTCTTGGCTCGACATCAAGCCAATGAGGATAGGAAAATATAAAAGACTCACTCACTCCCTAATCAATACTCTTCAAGTCCGTGATTTCACGTCGTATTTCAATGTAAGTTTGATCAAGGGGCGATTCGTGAAATTGTTTCAAAACAGGTTCCCGCACGCTTAATTTTAACTCAATGATCGGAACTGACGTCCTGGGTATTACTCTCCCTGTCAACGTAACTTTTTCTTGTTAGTTAAGTGAATACAACTCCTTGATAATGGGTAGGGATGAGGAAGGAGGATCAATGAATCAAAGAAAAACTAATAATAGCTTAAACATAGACGTAATTAGAGTTGCTGTTAATAGCAACATGGTACGATTTAGTAATTTAAATAGTGGAACTACTTAAATTTACTAAATTTCATCATTTTTCCTATCTACAGACTCATTTTACTATGGAACAGTTTTCATGTATCATTTAACTAACAGGTTATATATAATTAATTGTTCAATATTTTAGGTATATACTGTACATATATAATTATACGCCCGTTTATGGATTATATGTGAAACTTGTAATATAGTTTTGATTAGGTAGTAATCACGGTTATACACATTAATTAGTTTTCTATTGCCTCAATGTTTCCTTACATTTATATATTTAATATAATTTATTTATTTCATATTTCTTCTGTAGGATCTCTATGCTAAGGACTTATTTTAACTTATTTTACAGTTCCTGGGACAATCCTCTCAACTTTCGAAGAATATTACGGTTAAAAGGGAGTTAAGTATAAGATTGTAGAGCGTATTATGGAAGGTGAATGGATTCTTCGTAGATTGTATTTCTTATATAAATAATTTATATATATATTTTTTAATTTTAACATTCCTGGAACTTGTATGATCTTCTAACTGTGGTATTATTTAAGGTGATTTCTCCATAAACTGCATCGTTTCCCGGGCATTTGAATATGGGGTAGGGTTGACTGTTGTACATGTCAAGAGATCTTCCTACAAATTGTTCATGTTTGACGAGAAGGATTCAGACAGAGTGAAAGTTTTGATTGCGGGAGGTTTAGCGGGATTGTTGCCGTAATAATACTTTCTCTATATTACTAACCCACCGATGATTCAACGTTTCAGTTTCCGATCAAAGGGCTCCGCGATGTCAAGGAAATAGAAAGAAGCACCTTAACTGATACACAGTTATATGACTATGTGTAGAAGATAGAATATTGATTAAGACAAACTCTACGATAAAGTGGATTTCTTGGCTATATAAAAAGCAACTGTTCTTCTACTTTTTAAGATATATTATATGCCTCCCTTTCTTGGATAATTTCAAATTCTATACTTGACTCTCTCTCTCTCTTTCCTCTATATTCATTTTATAATTTAATTTATAAGATTGCTCACTTTTATTTATTCTTTTTCTTGAATCTTTTCTACTTAAATTCATTAAAAAATTTACCGC
Organism: Sminthurides aquaticus; assembly: GCA_906901655.1. Classification (NCBI taxonomy): domain Eukaryota; kingdom Metazoa; phylum Arthropoda; class Collembola; order Symphypleona; family Sminthurididae; genus Sminthurides; species Sminthurides aquaticus. The sequence continues at coordinate 7,006,982 of CAJQTT010000001.1, forward strand.
ATACAGTAGTCACCGCTAACAACTCTCCTTGGCGCGCACAAGTAACAGTGACATTGGTTGTATTTTATGACAGGATAGAAGTGATGTTTTTTCAGGTTTAATTCCAACTTTGAAATAGTCTAGATGAATGCACATGAGTTAGCAGGAAGACACTGGACACTATTAGTGATTTCTGATGGACTGGTCCGTCGGTCTAGTAATTATAGGGGCAATTAATATCCGAGGGGGGTTAATTTGTAGGCGGCTTCGAGGTAAGAGTTTACCGAAAGAATTCATATGATAAAATTGAATGATGGAATTATTTAATTCCTGTTATGAAATCATTTCAATACTCTGGATTCGATTTGACGGTGGTGAAGGTGAGTCGAAGGCAGAATTGGATTGATGTGGAGAGGCTGAAATAACTGAGGAGGGGGGTCAAAGGGAATGACTTGATAGAGATTTTGATGGGCTTGTGGGGCTGATGGAGGTAATTTAACTGTTGAAAGTAAATTGATGGTGGGCCGATGTGGTGGGTTGTTGTTGATTGAGAGTGGGAGGGAGATTAGAGTAGATTAATTATTGCTGTACGAATGTTTGAGGTTCAAATGAGTTCACACTACTACTCCATCACTCAAAACCACAGAAAATTATAGGGGAAAGTTGGAGAAAGGAGAGGAAGAGTTGGGGTGCTTCTGTGATCCTTGGAACAGTTGTTGATAGGTTGATCAAAGAATCCATGTGGATCCGCTGTTATTTAACACAGACACAACGAAGACTACTTCTTCTAAAACTACTATTGTAACATAGGGTCCAGTTTTTATAATTGTAGAACTATAATTTCAGAAGCAGCACCCACTGTTTTATATACAAACGCTACACTGCACTACGGATATTTCTTTGAAGGGGTGGGGAAAGTTGGTGAAAGTTTTCACGTAATGATGGGGAAAGGGCAGGGGTTAGTCCCCGTATTGTCAGCACTGTGTACAGATGAATCCCACGGCGTTGCTGTTTCATTTCAAACCTTGTAGCGACCAGCTTCCGAAGGAAGGGTGAGAGAGAAAAGGAGAGAATATAATGATGATGACGTTTTCGGAGGAGGGGCTTCCGGTTCGGTAGTGGCAAGGTAAAAGCTGTTAATAGTGGCGATTGACCTGATACTATGTTGAGTGATGCTTGATTCATTCGTCTGCTTTCCAGAGGAACCCTTCCCTTGGAGAGGGTCACTACGCTAAGTAGGTAAAGTATATGAAGAGGACGATAACGTTTACGACGAAGACGATTAGATTGACGAGAAGTATAATAAGAATAACTGTGTAGGTACTAATAAATGCTACAGGGCTTATTGAGCTCGTAGTTCTAACCCTTGGCTGACTATCATAACCACGGGGTATTGGCCGTGATGAGGATACTGATTACTGAGAGAAGAAGATGGGGCGGAAGAAAGAAAACTATGGCGACGAAAGCGCTGACCCTTGGAGGAGCTCTTCCAGTCGGGGGTTGGGGAATGCCTTCAATTACTACTTCAGCCTTTTTCACCATCGATAAAAGAGCGTGACTTTGTATTAGAGGATCGTTATTATTCACTAAGTCTCTTAAAACACTAAGGACTTGAAGACACATTTCCTGGAAGCAAAATAAGACAAGATGCGTTAAATTGCGAACGATTTTCAAAAGCTCATTTTTCCCACGGCACCTCATCATAACTGCAGATTTTGAATTCAATAACAAGCAGTTTTTAGCGCCAAGGGGTATTTTTACTAAAGCTAGCACCTTTGCAGGTTACGTGTGCGTAAGAATAGCCTAAGAGGTCACATTTAAGAAAATTAGGTAAAAAGCCAAGCAAGGAGAAAGTTGTTTTCTAATCGGCACAGATTATGCATTTATCCGCAGCCGTAGCTGTTTGTAAGTAAGAGCGCAGCATGTATTATGTGTTGTGAATGCTCTATAATGTTTTAAAAACTCCCGACGTTTCCCTACCTATTGTTCACCCCAGTCAGTTCGGAGAATTAAGGAGAAAGCAGAGAAAATAAAAAGTTGAACGGGAGCCAACGAGTATGTCATCTCTGCTCTTGGAGTTGTCAAAGCCAGTAAACAAGATGAACTTATTCTAGCATCTCTACTAACGATGTCATAAGTTTATTTAATTAGTGTAAAGAGGTTAGGAAAGAATGGAGAAAGCATTCTTTAGGGATTAGGATTCAAATTTCCACCGTCGTCTCCCTGTACATTACAAGGATCTCTCATTATCTCCTGGAGAGTCCCAGCTAAAAAACTACAGAGGGAAGATGTTGAGAACACTAAAATTATTCTTATGGAATTCTTCCAAAATTCTCAACAACTTTCCCAAATACCAACAACTACCTGGGGTTTGTAGGCTGAAAATCTGTAAATGAATAATGAAAAAAGTTTTAGGGAATCTGAGAAAGCTTGCCAGCTAAATCCAGCAGCTTTTGTTATCTCAGTTCCCAAAAAGAAGGAAATGCATCATATTTTCTAAAAAAGGTGTGCAAGAGAAGACTCATGCTGCGTTTCTTCCTTTTTCGAATACATCATTCATACTGGAGATGGGATCAGAGTGGAACCAGTCAAAAAGGTTGCCTGGATATTTCTACCCGGTTATACTTTACCCGGTTGCAGTTCATAACGAAATGAGCAAGCGAAAACCGTTGTATGGTATTGGTTGAAGAAGAGGCTAGTATACGGCTAGAATGATGAGAGATTTACAATCACAGTATTGGCTAGGAATTGCAAACTAGGAAGGAATCTAATTCTAGCTGCAGATTGTAGCCTAGGGGTTTTAACCTGATCCCAAATTATCGAAGATACTGGTGAAAGCGGAGAAAGCAGGTGCTTGTTGAAGTGGATGGAAACCACGGGATTTTTATGATAAATATAAATAAAAGGCAGCATCTGAGGTCTCTTCTACAACTTCCTATCTTGTCAATACTTGTTCACGGTCCATGATCTGCAGTAGTGATACGTGATCATTTTTGTGATAAGGAGTATATGATAGAAATGTAGGAATCAAGCCCAGGACTAGCAATGAAATCCACGATTCCTGCATAATAGCTACGAGTTTCAATCAGATGTGGTTTGCTGTGAAACAGATGAGCGGAGCTTCTCTTGTTTCCTCTGCCGCACACAATGCAGTCATCCAAACTGGATCATAATGAAGCTATTTTTTCCGGGTTGATGGGATAAGGAGCGCTAGTAAGAGTGAGTAGGAGGTGGTTCCTGCTACTACATACTAAGTTCACTTCAAAAGAATAAGAGGGCGGAAGAATGAATCCGTCATTCTGGCCTAGTTTATGCGAGGGGTGAAAGAAGAGCTTTGTTTTATAAACAAAAGATTAGTTGAAGCAGAAGAGAAACCAATATAAGTTGCGGGTAAAAAGCAAAGATCAAACAACAAGTTCCGTAGACTACGTAGACCTATTTGTGCACTTCTATGTACCTCTCATAGTTACTTTCCAGGGAAAGTAAGAAGGGAGACCGGAGTAAAATGAGGTGGAAAAAAGTCTTCTACTGCTACAAATAACTAGTCTCTTTTCTCCATTCTGTAAGTGCCCCGCCTCCGGAGAAAGTGAGAGAAAGTAAGAGAAAGGAAGGCGGTTATTTAGTATGTCATGTCTTTTTTCTTTCAACGGTTATTAGCTGTTTGAGAGAGTCGAATTTTTCAGCAATACTACAAAGGCGATGGAAATCCAGAATAGAATTGAAATAGTAGGCGGGAAACACATGGCAGTGCAGTGCTACTTTAACCAGCCAGTGCGCGTTGCATAAAGGAGAGGTAATATAATAAACAGGCTAGACTTTTGAACAACTTCTCCTGTAGTCTAAGCCCTGGTGCGTTTGATTGAATTCTGCAATACTTTCTGAGATACCGGGTAAGAGTAAGAGACGCGCGGATGAAAAAGAATTTGGAAAGTGAGCTTACTTTCTCTTTCATGAGAAGAGCGTCTGTGGGGGGTTGTCTCATATAGTTGACACCATCTTCTTCTGCAAGCGTCGCATTAATAATCAAGTTCTCCTCCATGGATTTGTAGAGATCCAAACGGCAGCCAGTCTATTTATCAAAGAGAGGAAAAACAAAAGATGGATTCCCTCCATAAAGCACACAATGGAGAAAGGGGAGAAGCGGGGGAGAGTGATTTATCCCGATAGCCCGCAATCAATGCTGTTCCAATTACCTACTCTAATAAATTCCACAGCCTTTCTCAAGCAATAGGCCAGACGATATCCGCCCTCACGCTTTATCAAGGGGCAATCAAAATTCTTTCTTTTTACATACATAGTTTCTGTAATTGAAGCATTAGCGGGAACATTCAAACGCTCATTGTTTGGGGATACGCGGTTTAGTTTTTTGGTGGACAACGAAACTACCTGAAGACGTAATACACGGACACAAGTCCGGGAATTACTCCACAGTGTCAGCCGTCCGTACCTTACATTGCTAATATGTACGGCTCAGTACTGTCACCCAGGTGAGAAAGGCTTAGACAAATCCCTCATTCATCGTTTCCAGCCCAACAAGAATAAAAGCTGGGTATCGGATTGAATGTCGGGTGTGGTGATGAAAGGTGAAAGTAGGGCAGGAGAAAGGAGTGAAAGTTGGTAAATAGCTTACCCCATTGGCTTGGTGGATCCGGGAAATACCATGCTCGGGATGGTGGACGTATTGATGCTGATTTTGGGAAGAAATGAGATTCTGTAAAGTTGGGACTATATCCTGGGCTTGGAGTTGAGTGTGCGGCCTTAGTATCCTCTCATCCTTCTTTGAATAGCCGAGAAACAAAAAGACGCCGGGATGGAGGGTATAAGTTCCTAAAAATAATCAAATACAAAAATTTATAGCAACTTTTCAATCTGTCCTTACTGGAATCCTCTTCAATTCAAAGGATATATGAGGGCTAAGCTTTGCGTGTAGCACATTGCTTCTTCCCAATCTGTAAAATTTGCTTCGTTCTGCAAAGCTTTCACCTGCAGAACTTGGATAGGATTTGATAGGAGGCTGTACAGTGACGGTAGTGTCTTGTAAGGATCTGAAAGCACCAAGCTTGGAAATGCCAATTGGGGGTTTCTTGGTTGCCAGCGTTGTTTTCATAGTGGGTTAAAAGAACGGTATTCCACCTTGTAAGGAGTAGATGCGGCGGACGAGGAGTGAGTGAGCTGCATAACATCATTAACTAATTTACTAGATGCCATTTCCTCGGTCTATGCCAATGACAAGGGCGTCATCTTGTTTTTGAGGAAGAAAAGCAATTTACTAGAGCTAATAGCGCAGACTATTCCTTGGACAACAAGGGTCGAGTGGAATTACTCTACAAGAAATTACCACCCAATAATATCCGAAACGGGAAATAAAAGAGGAAGGAAAAAAAGGTTAGTGTGGTGAAAGTTGATGCAAACAAGAGAAAGCGTTTCACCAAGTCTCCTTGAACGATCCTTCCAAGGTCATGTACTGTATGTAACTTGAACTATGGTAATTTAGGAGGGAATTCCGGGCATTATCATTGTATTGTCTGGAGGAAAAGAGTGAGTGAGGAAATGTCAAGTTTGGATTTGGGTGACCATTTTGGAAAGAAACAATGAGGAAAGTCCGGTAAGTCCTGAGGAGGCGGGAGGGTGTAGAGGAGACCAGGATTGATTAGGAGTTGGCAAACATTTTTCCCTCTCTCTCATTTCCGCGGGTGACGGGTAGGAGATCAAGTGCCGGAATCGCAAATGTAAGTAAGAGGGTGCGTGGGTAAAGGAAGAGGTCTTGAACTACAGGGGAAAAGGTTGGCGATGTGTAATGGTGATTAAATGGGAGCGGATAATGCTGAGAAAGTAGGGGAAACATGGGAAAAGGAGGTGGGTTTGAGGCAAGTTTAAGTGGTTAGTGGTTGCTGGGTTTGTACATTAACTTTTCTTGCTGGAAAATTTTTCCAGGATTTACAGCTGAACTTACAAACGGATAGGGTGCACGCTACAGGCGACGAAAAACATTCAGCCAGGATTCAAGTCTTGCATAAGCCAAACATTTCAGGGATAGAAAGCAAGAAACAGGACTTGACTCCTCCCCCGTTTTTCCAACAACCACATGAACCAGCTTTTAACACCCGGGAATATATTCCTCCTCTTCCAACGCACATGCCAAAAGTATGTAGAGGAATGGACTCCCGCTGCCAAAAATCTATACGTTTCTACAAATGCACTTTAAAAATACTTGATACTAAGCTGGTCATACTGAGCTCGACTTGGTTGAACGCATATAGCTACTACACTTTCAGCGTAAAAACACGGTAATATTTCACCTTTTCCAGAACCAGCTCATTTAACAAGATGGAAGCAAGTGTGGAAATGGCAAGGGAACCCCTGGAGAAAAATCCTATGCACACGCAACGGTCACACATAATTTTGAAAACGAATTCCCCTAAAACAAAGCCCAGCCAAAGAACTATGCTCACGCTATATTTTCATGTTTAAGAGCAAGGGGAAATTTTCTACTCAGCTATAGTGTTTTGTAGCCCAAATCCAGAACTTGACTACAGTCCAGAATTCATCCTACTTTCCTTGCCACCAAAACCTTGGGCCTGCACTAGCTTCTATTGCAACCGAATTTTAATTATCCCTTTGAAAAATTCTACATTTTCTATGCGTATAAAATACAAGGAAATAATAACATACTTGAAATTCCGTGCCGAGAATAAGCTCTAGCGTGAAAATATGGATTTGAAACTAGATGTTAGCTAGCTGAGCTAGGGCTTTTTAGCATTCCAACCTGCATTTACGCATTTTCAGTGTGGATTAACATACATATTTTGTCGGATTTAGGAGGAAAAACTACAGTATTTTCGCGGAGCTAGAAAATATGCCGCTAGCTCTGACTTGTGGTTCACAGTAGACATTTGTAGGCCATGATCCCGGACTTTCACTGGGTATATGCCCTACAGCTTTCTCCACTTTCCCCCCTGTTCTTAGATGACTTCTTGAGGAAGACTGTGTGTGTGTGCTTGCGGGTTGGTAAACAGGATAAAGATAAATTTCAGATTTTGCATTCAGTTAGCGCCTCGGAGAAATACATTAAAACTAATGGAGAAAGCTTGAATTGAGGCTCTGCTTCCAGACGTTATTGACGTTTGGCTTTGATATAGAGGATATTTTTGAAGGTTCTCTTGACTACCATTTCTTACAGCTGTTTGGGAGGATTGTGGGAGTGAAAAGGAGTTGGAGAGAATGGGTTTGTGCTGGCGGGCTGAGAGGAGGAAATGTGCAAAATATAGTTTTCTTTTGGATTAAGTGGGAAGGAAGAGTGTAACTGACGAGCGGAGTTGTGACATTTATGGGGAAACTTGTGGTAGATGTCTGTCAAAACGTTAATCTAATCATGAATGAAGAAACTTGAATGGTGGCAGAGCTTGGTCTGCTTTCTAGGGTGATGGTTTCATAGGAGTAACTATAAACTTGGTGGAGTAAGGGAACGAAGAGTTTACTTGACTTGCCCTTCCTTCCTCGATCCACAAGAGGGGGATGAGGGGAGGGCGGTGATGGAGAAAGCAGAGGAATATATTCATGGTATTTAAAATGAGAGGGACAGCTTACCTTCCTGGGGTTTTGCACAGATGATATCTCCAGAATAGCACATACAATTGCCACGGAAAGCTTGGTAGAGGGTTTGCGTATGACGGTACATGACAGGTGAAACGCTCTTCTGGTTATTGTATTCACAGCCTTTGGGTATCAAGCAATCAAGGGCCGAACAGGATGGAGGCTCCGAACGAACGCATATACAAAGCTCGGAACACGCAGGGTCATCATCTCGGTAAAGCTGTAAATTATTTAAAGAACAATTAGTAAATGCTTTCTAAATTCACATCACACCCTCTAACCTTTCTCCCACATTCAGCCCGCAAACCTCCGCCTAGGCTGCCTGCTGCCTCACCTCCATAAGTGAGATTGGTTTATCAGGATGATTACTATGTTTCCAGCAAAAATGAAAAACCTTCCCAGGATGGACTTGAAGCTGAAGGGCTCGGCTTGGCTCGTAAAATGTGCGTGTGAAATTTGAATGGCGAAGAGGAAAACATTTGCTAGGAATTTTATACTTGCACTTTTCACCTTTCCTCTGGAAGATTTTTTCCTGGGTCTCATGGCTCTTTTGAATTTTTAACTAACCACCCTACCAGTCTGGTCTTATATGTCGAGAAGGAAGGAGAAAGATAAGAGTTGGGGGTGAGACAGGAATCAAATGACTAAAGAGATGATAGTTTCTCAGTGATTTATTCTCCCGACTTGACTGAAGGTGATGACGGGAGTGTGGAGAAAGTCGAGAATTTCCTTTCTAATCTTACGGATGCTCTGTCTCATTCACGGGTTAATTAGTATGCATGAGTCACATCCCTCCTCATGATGGCACGACTTATGTAGAAGAACATCAGGAAGCCAAACAGAGACGAAGAAAGAAAGCGAGAACGAGAGAAGAAAGGAGGGCAATAGGAGAAACACGGTGAAAGTTTTCAAGAAAAACTTAGCGAGCGCATAGCAGAAGAAATCCTATATGTATAAAAATACGAGGTCCCACCCAACCGTCAATTTCCTTTCCTGGTCTCATCATCTCTGTTCACGTCGTAACCCAGAAACTTTCACCCTGATAATGGGCTGAAGTGAAACAAAGTCTGCTCTCCCAATCCTTATCCATCTATTCGCCTTCGTTACCCATGCAAAACGTGATTATTTTAAGCACTCATTTCAAGAACTAACGCATAGGACTAGGACATAACAATTATGAAGTATATTTACATTTCTGATGCAATTACATGTCCGCTCATGCTTTTATGAATGCCAAGAGAAATTTGGTGAACCTTTTACAAGAGCAAAGAGTTAACTTAAGTTAAGGCAAATAAGTACAGTAACAACGGTAAAAAGGAATTCCTCTTGTATGTCCCAGCAATAACCTCCGGTGGCAATTGGAAAACATTTTCACACATGAAGTATTTATATACCTAAAAAATGGAACAGTGATACTGACATATTAGTGATAATTAATAACAGGCCCGAGAAACAGTTTTACTTAAGGAACGTTTTTCCTTATCTTGCTTAAAATCTTCTTAAAATCTATGAAATAGATTGCGAAAAGGTTGCAATTGCATGGAGTGAATGTAGTAGTGAATGTATCGGGGGTTTCTAGACTGTAAAAAATTGAAAGCGAAAGTTATTGTGACAATCTATCGATTTCGATGAGAATCAGGGATGCGGAATCCCGTTTCGAGGATGAAATAATTTAAGGAGCTTTTGCTAGTGTGATTCGGATTCGAATGTGTGTGAGTAAACAAAAGAAATGTTTTCAAAATGCTTTCATTCATTCTTGGAGGAAGAAAATACAGACAGAGAGGCGCTTGGCTTAATGCTATACGATAACTAATTGAGATGGACAGGTAAATGAGGTTTGTGTGTTTCAAGAAGGTGAAGCTGGCGGCTAGGATAAATAAAATTAGAATTTGGGCTGCACGTTGCGCTCAGGAGAAAATGTAAATCTTGTTCAACCTCCATCGAAACGAGTGAAAGGAAGAAGACAAAAGAAACTGCTTTCTCTTAGAAAGTTATTCACATTCCGAAAAAGCAACCACACTGCCAGATGCTGAGATTTTTGACTTGTTTATCTCCGAATTGAAAGGAGTTGTGAAGAATACGAAGAGGGAATGCGAGTGCAGGATAGTTTCGGTTCTTTCATGAACTCCTGAAGCCGAAGACTGAGTTGGGGGTGGACCGTGGAGTGAGCGGGAAGGAGAAAGTAAATGGTATCGATTTTTGGAAAGGCGGGAAAATTGATGGAGCTTGAGAGAGCAAGGACAGAGGACTAATTACTGTTACCAGAGACTGAGCTGATGGGGAAGCTGATGGCTGGAGAAATTAGTAATTTGAAGTAACATTGATTACTTTGATTGCTTGAACTATAATCTGCGTTAGAGGACGGGGGAAAAGATGATTAACGCAATTGAGGACAAACGTTCAGACGACAATGCTTTGGAGAAAGCAAAAGAAAACTACGTGCGTGCTTGCTGATGTGTAAGTAAGAGCCAAAAACTCTCCACTTGCACTCGTACCTGTGCTATTTTTCGAGTTTTACATTAGCTGGAACTGGAAATGTACGGATTTTGAAACGGGTAGAAAACATAGGGTAGACGCCGAGGAGAAAGCAACAACATGGTTTGGCTAGAATCCAGCTCTCTCAATGGGGAGGCGGACCAGGCTGGAGAGAGCGAGGAAAAGGACGGATTGACATGGCATGTTTTCCTTTGAGAGAAGAAAATCAGGGTAAATCACGGAGTGGTATGCTTGCTTAGGTGTTTATAGATTTTTATGAGGTTGTATGGGAAGGAATAAAGTGGTAAGAGGATATTATGAGCGTTCCCTCTGGAAGAAGGGAAGGTTGCACTTAGATGAAGCGAGGGAGAAATTGCGTAGCCGGGTTGTAGACTGGCATTTAACAGACTTAGAGCCGGAGAAAGTTATATCTGAGGAGGAGGGGTCGGGGCGGAGGTTTAGCGGAGCTCCTTCTGTTTATTAATGTAGTTGCAGTAATGAAAGCATATAGAAACACTTACTCTTTTAGAAGTGCCCTCAATAATCTTTTGATCTTGCTGGTTGGGACGTCTTACCGTGCAATAGCCTGGAAAATGTAAAAATCCCATGAGAACAATTTTACACCTTTCGTCTAATAATGCGAATAAGATGGAGGCTTTACTCCAAACCCTGGATTGTGCATAGGAAAGAGGTGGGAATATATATATATAGCAGCGCGAGGATTGCGGAAATCCCAAACGGGAAGAAAAAAGCTGTAGATTTAGTCTGGCTCAGACCATGTAGTGCATGCTTTTGTAAACCCACCACTGCGTTGCGGTTGGATGTAGTTGAAAAAAGGAAGAGAGAGAGAGAGAGAAAGAAACCGGGAAGAGAAAGCAGAGAAAGCCGTTTGGGAATGTGGTTAGTTTTATGCATCCCAGCCTAGATCTATCCATCTGAGAGCAATCCATCCTCCTTGGCATCATTCCGACTTTTTGCGTACTTGTATTTGCTTTGGTTTAACAGATTTGCAATTATGTATGGCATGCAATCAAGGAGGTATGTAGGAGAGGATGGAGGTAAGGCGAATAATCACCTCGTTCAGATGAAATTATGCAGAACGCGTGCACGGAAAGAAAATCAAGTGGGAAAAATGAGTTCTGCTGGGAAACTATGGCCGAAGAGGGAAGATTGCGGTCTCTTGCTTTCTCTTCCCTATCGCTCACTTTCTCTACTTTCTTTCTCTCCCGCTTGTACTCGTAAAGCTGCTTCCAGGAAACCAGGAAAAAGGATTAGGGTGTTGGGAAGATGAAATAATTACTATGATGGCGGGAAATAGTAAAATATTAGAAAAATCCACAGGAGTAAATTCCCTCTAGTCCCGAAAAATGACGAGAGCTAAAATAGTGCCAGAAGCTTGACAAAATGGTGATGGCGACAAGGGTGGTACGAAAAATATGGGATTATTTAGTATACGGACTAAAGCGACAAGGTTATACTGCAAGTTTTATGGCGCTTCCCGGGAGTATGGTGCGGTTAATGCAAAAATAGTATGAAATGAGGGAAGTGGTCATTAACATGAATGGGTGCATAAATACCAAAATGTATATTATTCCAAAACAGCATTCGTGCATGGAACTAAAAAATTGCAAAGGAAACGGCATCCTCAGCAGTAAGGATTGGCTACCAAAAGCTGGGATAATGCCCTGTCCCAGAAACTCGCTGAAGGGGGGCAGAGGAAAATGTTATAATAACAGGATAAGGAGAAAGTGTAGTATATACGAGCAGTTAAAGTCGAAGAGTAACTGGAGGAGGCTAAGAAATATTAAAGAATATGAAATTCAAATATCAAGAAAGGCAGAAGGATATAGCTCGGAGCTGAGCCTGAGTTAAAGTATATTTAGAAGGCATTTTTAATGTCGCATCTATGAAATTATTCAGGGATTAATTTAAATGTTTTGAAGGGGAAAGAAGATGAAATAAGAGTACTGGGAGAGGCAACATTCTACAGCAATACGGAATTGGCTAGAGCTGGGGAAACTTAATGAGAGAAAGTGCCCCTTCTTGAGAATGAAAGAAAGTTGAGAGGAGCTAATGAGGTCAAGAGAAAAGTCGCGTATCGCTGTAAAACAGTGCATGATTCCACATAGCTTGGAAGCCACTACTTTCAGGTGTGTTTACATAGGATTGCGAATACACCTAGAGGCACAGGAGAGAAAGTTCTCTTTCTCTCTGACGGATCAAAATTTAGGATTGATGATAGAGAAATTATCTTTAGGCGGTAGGGGTTTAAATTAAGTGCGCTAGGGTAAAATTTATAAGGTTAAAGTATTTTTGCATTATTTTTTTAAGTCGTAAAGTAAAAGCACTATTATTGCAGCACTATACATCAGTTAGTCTATGAATTAAAAGACTTGTTACTATTTTCACTTGCGTGTTAACTTACGTGGTGGGGTTGTTGTAGTTGTGGAAGTTGGGCGGTTTGTTGTGCTGAATGTGGTAGAATCTTCTGTGGTACTTGTACTCTTCGATGTGGTTGAGGAACTAGTAGAGGATTTAATACCTCCTCGTGGACTGGAAGTAACGGATGTTCTGTAGGTGGAAATAAAAGGATTGGAGAGACCGGTCGTACTTAAAATATCTCCGCCCGTAACCGCCTCTGATGAGCTTGTAGTAAAGTCAGTTGTAGTATGACCCTGCGTGGAAGTTCGCTGCGTAGTCGTGGGTATTGTTACAGCGGATAGCCGCAAATATTCTCTTCTTGTCGCTTCTACAAAATAAATTCAGTGTTATTAATTGTACACATGATTGACATGTATATCCTAATAGAAATTTAATCCAACTTTCCCCATAATATGTACGAATGCTTTCTGAAAAATCAAACTGTTTGCCACAAATCTCGCTAATTCATCCTAAACAAATGAATTTTCACATGCGTTAGCTCGAGCCGGTCATCATCAGAGAAAAATAACCGAAAGAACTTTAGGGAAATTCCAAAATCCGTATGCTTCAGAATGTTAAAACGTCAAGGCCGATTTGAGTCATACTAATAAAGGACAGAACCGAGTAGAATATAGGAGCGGGAACATCCTCATTTTTTCGATATGGAGTGTCGACGGTGACTTGAGCAGTATTGGCCAATGTGGATGGTAATGGAAACGGAAAAGACATTCATTGACAACATGGAGAGTACAGGTGTGACGCAGGCAGAAAGCTTGAGTTCCTTTCAGCTGTTTTTCCACCAAAAGCTGCCGGAGAAAGTACGTCACATGTGTACGTGTACTTGGGATGGGGGCTAAAAGTAGGCTGAACAGAGGATAGCGGGAGTATTGTTGAGGAATCGCAAAAATAGCGGATGGGTGGACTTGGTGATGGGTGGCAAATGGGGGCGATCTAATAAATAATTAAGTCTTGGACCATGAATACTGATCGAGGGAAGAGGGGTTCCAGGAATGGGGACCTAAGGAACACGGAGAAGGCAAGGACAGGAGGGTAAATTGTGGTGACAGTCTGAATAATGCATTGAGGGAAACGATAAGGATGAAATAAACAGTGTGTGAATGCTATTAGTTGGAGCAAAGGAATGTCTTCGGGCGGGAAGGAGTAGGTCCGAAAATATTTTGGAGAAAGTACCGAGTATGTGTTTACGAGGAGAGAATGTTGGAGAAACTACATGTACGGCTCAATTGGGGAGAAAGAAGAGACTCAAGAGGTTGTTGTTGGAGGAGTAAGTATGGAAAAGTGGATAGATTATTGTGTAGTCGTTGTACGAGGAGTACATATTTCCGAATCGACGAGTTTTTGGATGTCAGGAACAGGAATGACCAGGCAGAATGCTTGGGTATGCGAAGAGTCAGGTGAAAGAAGGTGCAGAGTAGAGGTAACGGTGTGTTAATATGTCCGGGGTTTAGTGAATGAGAAGGATGGATTCCAGAACGGTAGAGTCAAGTAGTTTTCTTTCCACTCATGGACTCATGCTTCCTTGATGTAATGAAGGAATGACAGGGCGGGAATCTGGAGCAAGGATGTTAGTTCCCATTAGGTTGTCGTTTTCGGGCGTATAACAGCTTCTTTACGGACTTTCATTAACTCCTATGAAAACGCCAGCTCGGAAAGTAGGAGTCTTCTTGGATCCTTCAAGCCAACCGGCTCCAGCACCAAAGATAAGGCCTTGCAGCTCCCGCATGGAGAAAGTTCTATCATAACTTTTTACAATTCCGCAACTTGCGGAAGCTATCCTAGGAAGTATTTTTATCTACCGTTTCTTACAGCAACTTCTGAATGGTTGGAAGGAGAGATTGCTTATTGAGAAAAAATAAGCCTTGGAAATAGGGAAATATAGACACGCTCTGAAATAGCTTAAGAGTCGTATCGAGGATGCAATGACACTCGAAAAGTTAAATGTGTACACTTATTTCACAGATAGCAGGGTATCCGCACTCAAAGTTACCCTCGCACTTAGTTGCTCCACTCCTCGGTAGATGAAGGTCCCGGATTGAAGCAGATGAGAGAAAGAGAAAGTGGTGAAAGTTCCATGTGTGGTCCTTTAGATCAGATATCCGTCATATCCGTTCTCGGAATAGTTGTAGTCGGTGACATAATCGGAGGAAAGCAATTTGATGAGAATAATCAAAATTCTGGTTGGAATCATAGATTCTATAGCCTTCACCATGTTTGTGAGATGAGTGGATGGATGATGAAAAGCATTTAAGGAGGGAAGTCGTAATGGAAGAACGTGCACCAACAATTTCCCACACTTCCTAGCTATAAAGGTGGAGCGTGATCATGGGAAGAAAGTACGTAGTAAAGTAAACTGCAGGCGTTACGAAGAGAAAGTTCCAACTGAGGTAGAGGAAAGCTCTCTTACCTCAGTCACTTCACCAAGCACTAGCTAATTATTGAACTGAATTAAGTTGGTGATTGGATGTATGCTCGATCCTTACTTGCTAGCTAGCAACTAGTAAGTAATGGCTCCCTACTCCCTACTCCATAGATGGAGAGAAGAAGTTGCATAAAACTAAATGAGATTTATTTTCAACTTACTGACGCAGGGGTTGAACCAAAGGATCCGCTGCCATCCCATACAGTCGTACAAGTGATTGACATCCGTTCCGTTGCAGGCACACAGAGTTCGTAGTTTAGTGCCTAACGTCCTTAAAATTGCTAAGCGGCATTCTGAAGAGGGACCGGCGCACTTATTTGTTACGCTATCCACTGCGCAGGCTTGCTCAAAATGTTCTAAACGAGACCTGAAATGTTAAAAAAGGTACACGTAAGTATATATTCGGGGATCAATCTTTTGAAAAGCGGAAGCCCGTTCAGAGTACAACCACTGCATGTAGGTAATACATACAGTATAACAATCTGATTTGATAGTCAGCATTGATACAGAAAGAAAGCCAAGGAATAAAACAAGGAGGTTGAAAACACAGCTGATTACAGATTGGAAAATATTTGGTCAGTGAAAGTGAGAGAAAGTCGGGATATAGGTAGATATAAAGAGAAAATGTACAAGTATTGATTTGAAAGAGTATGACATGCTGAGGAGGTGCATACAAGTTAATAGGTTAGGGAAGGTAGAAAATATGATCGAGAAATTGCAGGGTAGAATAGGGCATATTACTGACATGTACGGATTCTGATTACAGAATACATAGGTTTGGAACGCGGCAGAGTTTGACAAGCCACAACGGGAGAATAATGAAGCGATATAGGGAGCATACGAAATTGTGAAATGATTATGCCCTGGCAAGAAGCATACTAGGATAAAACTAAGCTCGCGCTGCGACTTTCTCCAGGTGAAAGTTCTTTGTAGAACAATGATGACTGGGTCGGGGCCATACCGGAGGGCAAAAGACAGTACATAGAGGATGGTGAAGAAGATTCATAGAAAGTGAAACAAGGGAAGGATATTATGTATTAGAGATGAAAGAGAGAAATGATAACTTACTTGCAGTCAGGCTCTTGGCGGCAACTCTCGGCTAAGGAATTACAAGAGGGAAGTTGCATTCCTGGATCACCACGCTGGGCACAAACTGGATGAAGCTTTTCTCTTGCTACAATGCACTCATCATTTCTGTTTGAAGTTGCACTGTTAATATTTAAAGAGATTGAGATTACTAGAAGCGCCAGAGGCTTCTCCACATCCACTCCTCGGCTTACCTCCTTCCACATACTCTACCCATTCTGTGAGGAATATTAATTCAACCATGTATCACAACCATTGAGATTACTAAAGTGGATTTTTGAGGGAAAGTATTAGTCGGAATTTGGAAACCTTGATCCGACAATTTAAAGCCAACGAGAAAAGGAGGGGTAAAGTCCAAAATAAATATCTCATTAAGCTCAAAAGCAACATTTTTCGAGCTCTACAATTCTGTTCAACTTGTTGTTGGCTAACAAAAGGAGAAAGTTGGTGAGAGTCCACCCGGGAGTGAAATGTGAATGCCCGGGAATATAATGGTTATAGAGAAGAGTTAAAATTGCTGTTGGTTGGCTCTTCTTCAAGCTCTTCCTCGATAAGCCTTATTAACCAAGGCAGCTATAACCGCTGCTCCATTGAAATTTACCAAATTCTGCAGGAATAGGTAAATGCAGGTTAGTAATTAAAAGGTAGAAGCAAGTACGACTGATGGACTAATATCTAGTTATGAGGATAGACGATGCTAAATGGTGGTGGCTTCTAAAATTTCATTCATTACGTTAGGATGTACAGTCCCAGAGAATCTACCTTTCTAGGAGATGTTTGAATGTTTTTAGCCATCTCTCCATGCAAAAGCTAAACATGAACCCTGAAGGTAACGACTTTCAGAAAACTCCAGAGTTCTTCCGTATCCCAGACAAGTAAAGTTCTAGAGTGGAGACGGAAGAATGATAGGAGGAAGAGAAATGGAGTAAACTTATTTCGTCCGGTGGGCTGTGGGCTAGCAAAAGGAGACATTCGAAATTGAGAAAATTGGTATACCAAAGAACTATAAGTGTAATGGCAGGATGTAGTACAGGTTGAGGAGCAAACTCGGGGATGGGAATTTTAAGACCAGCGTTGCTTGGCGTGCTTTTAGCATAGTTGGTGAAAGTCGGAGAAAGTGTGGAAAGTCAAAGTGGCTTAAACTTTACCTACTTTCTTGTAAGATTCTTTCTGGTTTTTTAAAGAGAGTAATAGGAGGCGGAATGGGGAGAGGAGTAGCCATAAGTTGAGTACAAGAAGAGTAAAAGAAGAGCCAGTAAAAGGGGAGGAAGTACAGGATGTAAACTTTCCTTTTCCCCGCTACATGAATTGGTTTTTTCCCCATACAAGACTAGAGTTAATCTTGGAGAAGAAAAGGTAGTATTCGAAAGTGACGAAGTTGGACCGAGTCGTAAATTTACGACTGGAAAAAGCATGAGTTTGGATGGTGTGAAATAGAGCCCGGTCTCTATTGTCTCCCTCCTTTCCTGCCTACTTTCTTCACGTTTTCGAGGAAGGAGGTGTAGTTTTCGGGGCATGAGAACTTTTTCCCGGGAATCCGGGAAGATTTTCTCCGCGTCCCAACACATTACTTTCACATGCTAGTAAAGAGGAATGAAGAGCTCTTGCATGTATACACACTTGTATCCCAAAGACGATGGCCATTAGACCAAGAGAAAGTGGATAGTGTTACGCGGACTGACTATAATTGCGTACTGCCCTGCCCGGTGTCCAGCCTATTGAGGTGAGCATCAAGACACCAGCACCGAATCAGGCAACACAACTTGCTTGCCTGATTATACTCAGGGATTCAACTAAAAGTTTCAGCAGGTGAAAATATTTACGAATCCGCCAATCTAAATAGTTTCTAGTATTTCCTATGTGCGTATAGATGAAACTCTCCTCGCTAAGGGGGTTGAAGGGTGTTGCGGTTATCCACAACTGTACTATCTTACGTGGCTTCGCGCGTAGTCTAAAACATTTTCAGAAGTGGATATTCAGGGAGAAATATCATGCATTTATGCTTTCTCCTCACACAAGTTTATTGAAATGTGGGATAATGGAATCGCTGAGAGAGAGAACTCGTCGCTGGGGTACGTTTAATCTGAACGGAATAACACGAGTGTATTTAAAATGCAAATTATAAAACTTTTCTTGCATTCTCACTTCCCAGATTCCGAGTAATGCTAAATTGCATGGATAGGGCTAAACTAAACTATACACTGCTAACTTAATCTAGCCAATAGTATTGTCATATAAGTAGTTGTGCTCTGATGCCCCATTGTGATAGATAAAGGAAGTTGAGTTGCAGTTCCTCTTTTCTTTTATTATCATGCTACTAAGCTTTCATAGGGGGCTTTGCTCAAAGGATGCTCAATTCAATAGCATTCCAAGGACAAAGGTATAAGGTTATATTTCAACGAGTCATGTTTCTCTTTCTTCCTCCAGGTCTGAAAAAGATAGGAGAAAGTAGCCAAATCCTCATGTCTCTATTCAGTTAAGAAAGAAGGAAGCTTGTAGCCAGAACTTATTCAAACTGTAGACTATTCTTGTGCTCCTGTCTTTGCGGAAGTGAGTTCAAATAGTGGAGAAAGTGGCAACAGGGATAGCGTTTCAGTATAGCTTTTTTGA
This sequence comes from Sminthurides aquaticus, assembly GCA_906901655.1. Lineage (NCBI taxonomy): Eukaryota > Metazoa > Arthropoda > Collembola > Symphypleona > Sminthurididae > Sminthurides > Sminthurides aquaticus. The sequence goes on from CAJQTT010000001.1 coordinate 7,025,586, forward strand.
CCAGAGTGGTGAAGCTCTGTAGTATGAAAACAGGAAAATTTTAGACCATATAGAGCAAGTAAGGAAAGTGGTAAAAAGGATGGTTGTATATATAGTACAGGAGCGTGAGACTTTCTTCAAGGTTGAAAAGGAGGGCGACGGAGACAAACTGGAGCAAGTACTTGCAAGAGTACAACTGAAAGAATGAGAAAGCGGGAGAAAGCCCCAGAATTCGGACTTGAGTTACAAGTTCATCCAAGGCAGTTTTCTGGTATCAGCTTACAGAGATGGGGAAAACTATGTGCCGAAGAAGAGACGGTCTAAGAAAGATTCAAAAAGTAAAAAGTCAAGAAGTGAAAATAACAAGTTTCTTTATAGCATCAGTTGGTTTTGTTTCTTTTCGCTTCCGTCTTGTTGGCAGACAGGAAATGAATATAACATAGTCCTCAAGTGGAGCACTTTAGAAAGGGAGAAAGCTTAACAAGTCTGCGGGATCATCTCCACTATTATTATACTCATCTTTTCCTCCTACACAGATAACTTGCCGCGGGAGAAGGGATCCTGGGGAAAGTGGGGAAAGTGGGGGAAAGAAACTTAGTTCGAATTCAAGGCATGTCCTGACCAACTTCCAAACATCCTTCCACGCTTTCTCTCTTACCTACCCTTCCCATAAGCTTCACGCTACAACCAAAGAAACTAGGAACAAGAGACAGATGAGCCAGAACTACAACCACCTCAGGCCCTTCCCTATTTCAAAAGCTAAAAAACTTGTCTAAGAAATTTTAGGGCGTTTACCCCTACCTTCTACAACTACTGAGTGAGTATGCTTTTTGAGGAGGCCTAGTTGTGGTATTCGTTGCGGAAACCAACTAAATATTACTACATACTCAGTCAGAACACGAGGTAACCCCTGATGCAATTCAATGGAAGTGACAAAGCTTACGCTTGCTTTCATCAAGAAATCCAACAACAAAGATAACGTAATCCTGTATTCACCTTTCTTCCTACATTCCAGCTCGTAAAAATATAAAACTTTATGTATATATTTGTGAGTCCTAATTTTCCAAGCTTATCCGTTGTTTTCCTTTTTACATCTCCTTTATCGTTTATCATTCATATTCTGAAATTTACAGAAAGGTTTGAGACTTTAGGCGCTGCTTTTATGAATTCACTTCCTTGTTTGTATCCTTGCTTATTTCTCTAACAACGCTGAACCACAGCTGCACTTTTCAAGGAGAAATAGGGAGACCACAAACTGTCTGTTCCACTGCACTGCAAATATTGGAGGAGTGTATTAGAGTAAACGCGCCTAAAATAGTCTCCTCCATAATTTCACAGTATTCTCTCACTCCGTCATCCGTAGACAATTCATGTAAACGGTAATTAGAATACAGTAGAGGAGGAGAAAATTTCCCCTCTATAAAATCTTGACGCAAATTGGATCGGACGTTAATGGGAGGCGGTCATTTGGTGTCTTCCTCTCAGACTGACAGTAGTGATAAGCTTTTGAGACTTTCACCCGCATTAAGCATCATCTCTTTGATATTTTCCGCTGGAAAGACCCAAGTAGTCAATGAGCGCTATAAAACTGATGCCATCGACATGACAAAATATAATTTCCTGAATTCGTTAACTATTTATTTGTATTTTTAAACGAGCTGTGGACTAGCCTCAGGATTATTTTTTAGACTTGATGAATAAAATCAACCTCTTTAATCTGAATCATTTAGCGGGGAGTCCCGTAGTTTAAGGAGCTTGAATGAAAGGAAGGGGGCGTGAAGGAGACATTTGTCAATGATGGCTGGTCTGGTGGATAGCTTGAAGGAGTACGAGAGAATCCTTTCCCTATGATTAACTCCATACTGGAGGACGTTTGACAAGCTCAATGAAATGCAGGCTGTGACGAGGTAATTATTTGATTGCATCTGTCTATGGTAGAACAAGTTTATTACTCGCTGTAGTTTCCTCTAGAGACTGACGGCGGGATGACATGTTGGATAAAGGTTGTGTGTATCATAAATGGAGTTTAGTACTTGGCCATTAGATTAGAATAAATATTGATGGCGGGAATTTTGGCAAGGGTATGGTATACATATATAGTTAAGACAGAGGCGGGTAAAATCGGGAAAGAGGAATATGGAATCTAGTGGGCAGAGAGAGATGAGGCAAAAGAAGAAAAGGGGTAAGAGAAAGGAAGCGTGGAGAAAGTTGTACGGCTGCTTGCTTATACGCAGTAGTAGAGTAGACAAGGAGGGACTTGGAGGAAAAAGGGAAGACTAAGGGAGTGTCTGATGAGAGAGCTACGATCAAGTGGTGGATTACACCATAAATTTTAGTGTCTGTCAATGAGAGGAACCGCTGGGGAAAATTAGTTTCCCCACCCTTTACTCCAAGAGAATTAATTGTAAAGAATCACCTAGGAAAAGCGGAGGCACATGACGGGCATTAACCCAAATCCCCTTTCCTCCTCCTCACCATATAAAACATTTAAGGATGGACACCACCACCATGTACCACCAAAATTTTAAGCAATATGTATGCCAACAGTCATAAAGATGTCGCGGTGAAAATAAAATGTAGTCCAGGATTTTGAAGGGCTATCTATTTGCTTCTCCTACAGTCAGTAGTGTACAGGGAAGCATCCTAGAACACCATACTTGAGTGCTAACTTTATGCTCATCTTACTCTTCTTACAACGTCTACTACTCAATCCGTCAATCTTGAAAGTCTCATCTGAATCTGTGTGGTAATCTAGACTGAGTGAGAGTTTTTAGGACAAGATGGATATATACATTTGTTGCCCTTCATCCTCTCACTCCTCGAGATGGGTATAAAATTCAGTGATGAATATACAAATCAAATATAAAAACGTACATTTTCCCCAAGAGAAGGACTCGTCATATTCCTATCAAAATCTCAAAAGCTAGAGGCGATGACAGTGGCCTTCAGGCTGTGAAGCCTGCTAGGGATACTGTTACTACAAATGGCAAGAGTCAGCAGATCCCGACACTTGAGGAGTGGATTGTAAAGTTGAGAATATAAAAAATTAGCCATTATTCATCCTTTTCGAGAAAGAAGTAAAAGTGGAAGGGGAAGGGAGGATGAGGAGGGCGGGGAGAGAGCACTTGAAAGTATTGGTATGGGTGCCTCGAGAGCTGTTAAAAGCGTAGGCGTTGTCAATCCTTGGAGGGGAAGGGTGGTGAGGTAGGTGAAAGGGCGAAGGTTTGTAAATAAGGACTAGATCCACTTACACTCAGTGTTGGAGGGCTAAGGCCGATCAGGAATTCATCATCCCGCACACTCAACTTTCTCGACAAGTATCCACTTGTGACAACTCTTACTCAAAATATATCTTATTGTCATAGATATGTATGATGTATGTAAAGCTTCGTATAGATGAGATGATAATTTTTCAAACTTTCTCCACTCAAAGCATATAGGTAGCTAATCAATCCCTACAATTCCCTGGCCTAGATCTTGAGCTTGAACTGGATGGGAATGTAATATCTGGTCTCACTCATCAACTATAACTCTGGATGACAAAATCCGACAAGTGGACTGGCTGCTTTGCCATTTTCTTTAAGACAGAATGGATTCGCAGTAGCCGTTTAAAGCTATAAATTCTTCCATAAACTCAACGAAATTAATTCAAGTATTTATATCGGCTAATCTAAATCGTGTAGTATAAGCTAAAACAATCTTTAGAAGGAAGGAGGGTAGGATATGAGTTTGGGTTGAATATTAGCTAAATGTTTAGAGGGAAAGCCAGAAATCTGTGCTTTCACTACTTTCATTAGTGTTTCTGAAATTGTTGTTTCAATTTTCATGTGTTCGAGAAAGCATAGTATGTTAGAAAAGTTTTACTTTCGCTAGCCTGTACCTTCCAAATTTTAATTACCTTATAGAAGTGAGGAGCCGAGGATAATGGAAGAATGTTATAGAAAGAAAAAAAATTGACTTACTTGCAAGCGCAGAAGGCAACATCGAATCCCCATTTGGGATCTCCTCCTCCAAAGAAAGCTTGAAGGGCTAACATACACGTATCTTGACTACAGTGGGAAGAGTTGCACCAGTGAAGGACTGGCTGTATTAATTGGGCACAGGAAAGATTGCGAAGACATTGTTGCAAGACTGTGTAGCATGTTTTATATAAAATGACTGGAACTGAATTAGGATCCATTCCTGATGGATTTTCCAAGGGCGAAGAAAGACATGGAAAAGAAGCAAGATATGCATTTTATCAAAACGGCACGCTTCAAAGGCAAGTTTTTTTGGAGGAGGGGTGAGAGGTTTTCCAAATTATGTACCAGAAAATCGGAAATGTCCTCTACTGGAATGAGGATGTGGAAAAAGACTACAAGGAAATATTGGTAGTTGCCAAGACTATAGGAGTTGTAAGTCTTGACAATTTTTATTTGAAATAAAATTAAGATACCCATTTTAGTCAGGATTGGATGAGGATTGGAGTGTTAGTGGAAATTTTTGAATAGAAACACAAGAGATATAAAATAAAATTACCGTGTGATCTGACTTTGGAAATTGTAGCTATACCTTTAGATCTGACTGTTACATCGCTGGATGTGGATTGAACCCCCGGACCGGGAGAGGATGGAAAGTAATGGGGTGGGTGGAAAGCTGGCGGGCTGTTTGCATGCCAGTCGGCGAGGGTTCCTGGGCCCAGGATGGGAATCATAACTTGAGATTTTCTCTCTGTGTCGCTTACGTCCGCGGATTGGATACCTTCAACTGTAAGCAACGTGTCGTCAGACTCATAAATCCTTTCACTTATCTACACTAATTACTCACTAACTACAGTAGTAAGGAGAGAGAGAGAGAGAGTGAAAGAGATTTGTAAGGGATGCTTGGTATCCCTTCCAGGAGCAGCAATGGGAGAGAGTGAAAGCCAAGGAGGCGGGACTTTCTCCGCTGGAGCGTTATCCACTTTTAGTGCAGTATAAATGCACACCGTTATAGGTTATGTTTGAGTAGTCTACAGCGACGACTGTCATGATGTTGACTAACATGTTGTCAGAGACGGAGATAAACATGCTGTAGCGGTATTTACCCTCATTCCTGGTCCTAATGAGGTTGTAATTAATAAGGGAGAGGGTAGTGATGGAGGGATGGATACCCGGGTATTTTTATTTACATTCAAATTTTCTCCCATGGCTGCTCCTGGCTCTTCTCTGTAATTTCCCTACCGTAACCACGATAAGAGACCGGAGTGGAAGAATAAGACTGTTCTACAAAGAGATGACTCTCGGTGCGTGCTGCTGGAATTGCATTTGACTCATCGTCATCATAAGCGTGCTGTTGTGCGTAAATGTGAGTGCGAAATTTAGGGAAGAGTGAGATTGGAGAGAATGATAAGTGCGTCATGACCGCATCCGGGTGACCATCTAATGAATGCAGCGAACCAGCTGAAGTGATACCACTGAAATCAAGGGACGGCCCTGAGGCTGTAAGACAACAACAAGCAGGACGAATATGAACATGTGTGTGTGCGGCATACATCATTTATCAGTGTGAGTGCGTAACATATTCGCAAGAATAAAGATAAACATTTCCAAACATAACATCCTTAATGCGGCTCAATATTATACAAGAGATTACCCATATTTACCCATATTCGTTACCGTCATTTCCAGCTTTATATCATTTATAGTGCATCGTCAGACTACTCTTCTTTTACGTATCTGACAGTCACGCAATTCTTCTATATACACAGTTTTTCTTAACTTCTATTTTAAGCTCCGCCTTCCATCCATATATTATTTATAATATTTCGTTGTGTGAATCAAACTCGCAGCTTTTCCTGAGTCCATGCTTTCTCCGACTTTCTATTTCTATATTTCCTTTTAATTCTCCTTGCTACCCACGTCCTGACCTTTCTCCCTCATTAATCATCCATGGTCTTGTAAATATAATACAGACCTTCTGCGTTTCAAGAAACCTCACCGTTGTCACCACAAAGATATTAATATATTATATATTAGAAGCGTAATAAAATATAAAAAGGAAGGAGTATAATTGGTAGCAAACATATCATTCTGCGTTTCTAAGATACTAAAAGCACTGGGTTGTTTAGTTTGTAAAGATTTGTTCTGCTTCCCAATGAATAAGTAACGTAATGGGTAAGCATAAAATGAAGGATACAGAGGGAACAGGAAGAACCACAACAAGAAATAAGTTGCGTCACTAAACTCCTACGCAAGGAGAAATCCCCAATCTGTGCTAATTTAATGTACTTCGGATGGTATATAACATATTATTCTTAGAATAGCCCGAGTTATTTGATTACCAGGTATTATTTCATTGCATTCAAATTTTTAAAAGTATACAACCTACTTCAATAGTGATTACCGTCAAATGTTTATTAAGCGTCTACTAGCAAAGTGATTGTAGTCCGCATGAGCACGACCTACCACAATCTACAATTAGTTTGAATTAAAGCCGTAGCTTCCGTTAATTTTTTAATTAATTTTGATCGTATGGCCAACAAGTAACTTAGGATTTGAAATCTTTGAAAGCTGGTAAAATACATATTAGAATTTAAGTGAAAGCAATCTGGACTGGATCAGGTACATCCGCAACGTTGTTGATAAACTATGGTTTGTAAGGAGTGCAAGTTGCATGGTGACGTGCATTTACAAGGACTAAAGGCGTTATTAAATTATTGGAGCTTAGTATTCTATGCAAATGCGAAGCTTTTAGACATGCAAGCATAGTAAATTCTGATTAGCTTACTACAAACGTACTCACAAGTTAAAGCATGCAGGATTAGCTTAATGCTTCAGTTGTGCTTTTCCTGTAAATTTTGCAAGAATATATGCATTTTTACGATAGGTTGTGCTGACATTAGAGTGCACGTCCCCAGACAGCTATTTGTGATAAAAATTAATAATAGTGAGTGCGTTATAATGCAGTCTGCTACTGCTTTTCCTAGCAAATATTTTGAGCTGGATGAAAATGGCAATACAATATGCTATGGTAGCATATGATTGACTAAAATATCATACCGACGCAGTGGTTGTAGTTGACTTCAAGGAATATTTTGTCACACTTTGTAATATTTTGTGTTGAATTGGAATTAGAGTGGGAATTAGGATGGGGATTGGGGCAGATACAACCAAACATAGGCGTCAATCTCAGTCTGGTCAATGCATCTTGGCAACGAATCCTGTAGGATATATGAAAAAGTATCATAAATGTGAGATCCATGAATATGTTAAAGGGAGCAGCTGAGAAGCCGGTTGGAACTGCTTAGTTCGGAAGGGGTGAGGACGAATTTTGAGCAATGTTGAAAACATATGCTGGTTGTAGAGCAAAAAGAACTGTAAAGAGCATCCTTACCAGTCCGTCCAGTTACAAGTGCCGTTTTCATTGACATGGCAATGACGCTTAAAATCCTTGTAGAGCTGATGACAATGCGGCTGCTTTCTACAAATATCAAGCGCGTAGTCACAGGTAGGAAGAGCGTCCACCGGGTAGGGGTCTCGCTCTGAAAAAAAAGCTGCTCCAATTAGATATTTTCAAGAGAAAAAACAATGACAAATTTAAAAATAAGAAGAGAAAATTACCAAACGTTTACACTACAAGTGGTCTATTGATCTATACACATCTGTACAGAATTGGTATGGTTAAAATACATATAAGATAATGTTGTACAGGGCGATGAAAATGGCTAGTTGAAACGTAGTTTTAGGACCGTTTTTATTATGATTACAGGATGATTTTAAAACATTTCGTTGAAGCTTATCTAAAGGTTGTGTGGTGCACACCATGGACAACTACTGGGAGTAAGACCCAGGATAACTTTAAAATAATTACGCTTTTACCAAGCTACTGTAGAGGGGGGCCTTCAGTTTGAAGAGGACACGATGTACAAAAGTTGTATAAATAATATCTAGTACTACTATATAGGAGTATCTAGAAGAGTTTTCGGTATTTTACAAAACCTGGCTACGTCATAGAAGAGAAAGTTGGGCGAGGGATAGAAGACGAGTCAAAAAGCCAGAAGGTATATGGGAGCGAGAGAGAGGAGTACATACGGCAGTGAAAGCAAGAGAAAGTAAAGCGGAATTGAAAGGATTTTTTTCCCGTCTCTCTTGCGGGTTCTGGGAAAACTGAACTGGTAGGGTGGTAGCCTTTAGAATAATGGATTACCTTGATATCTTTTGAGTGTACACCTCGTGGAAAGCTTGAGCTTGAGCTTACGCTTTTCTCCACGCTGGATTGCTTTATGTACGAGGGAATATGAATCATGGCGTGTGGCTTCTTGGTAGGTTTGAGCTGACAAAGAGATTTATATGAAGGCAATCTAAGATGGTCATAATTTCAATGATGAACGCATATCAAGTGTAACATTGGTCATGGACCCCTGGGTTCATGAATCACTTGCGACACATATTAGGACATTTTGAGGAGAGGTTTGCCTAGGGGAGATGAAATCTCATTTTACATGTGCTTTCTACATCTCCAGCTCTGTTCCTCTCTATTGCATATTACTCCCTTCCGAGGAGAAAACTAATAGAAATATAATAAACGACGTAAAGAAATTCAAGTAGGGAAGAAGAAGAGCTCGGATACTGCCTCTCTCTTTCTCTGAATCAGGTAGTTTCTTCTCCGCTTGATTCTAGAATCATTCATAGGGATATTTGATGGCAAAGGCTTGTAGATGGTAAGAAGGAGGAGAATAAAACGGGTTGAGAAAGGAAATCTTCTCCCTCTGGATATGGATTCAAGTCTAACAGGTTGAATGTGGAGGCTTGTGAGAGAAAAGATGAGGTGGATTTTATCCGTTTTGTACAGTGGTGGAAAGTAAAAGATATGAGGAGCGATAGCGGAGACGTGAGACTAACGAGGATAATAGCACACGGAAGTATGTAAGGGGTGAAGGAAAGGAATACATATGGGGGGACGGCGGTTGGTGAAAGCAGAGATGGAAAAGAGAAATGTTTCTCCTGTGTGATGTGGGGGGTGGGGCACTAATAATGAAATAGGTTTAAAGATTGTGACAAGGACAGGCGGACAAGACGGGCACTTGGTTGCGATCAGTAAATCACAGGATGATGGCGGTGTGTGTGTATACTGAAAACTGAATGTTGCATCTGTGCATCCATCCCATCCGCCGCTTACCCGGCCAGCTCTTGCCGGATAATTTAAAGAATGAGGCGGCGGCTATTAATTTCATCTTCTTCTTCCACATGATTCATGATCCTTTTGGAAGGCTTGAATGGGTGAGAAGAGCTGTCAACTCTATTTTGAATCAGTGACTCTCTCGAGAGAAAGCAGAGTCGTTCTACATCATTTACATGACATCCGCACAGTCCGCAAGGTTGTAGCTTAACCCATTTACATTGTACACAAAGTTCTGGATAGAAACAAACTGACAGAGATCTCAAAGGCCGGCTCCCTTCAGCGACATGATATTCTAGCAACGTAACATGATTTAACTAATCTGCCTATGTGATTTCCTTGAAGGGAAAACGAGGTAGCTGACACACTATCAGGGAATGAGTGCGTTGCGGTTAGGGATTTGGCGCTTGTAGCAAGGAGGAATCCTGTATTCTCTGATGCGTACACGGCGAGAAGTATCATAAGCGGAGAAAGTTTCGTCTCGTTTCCCTTGTTTCATTGTATTGTATTTAAGGGTCTTGAATGTAGGTAGATTAGGCGGCCAACAGCAGGATGGCGGAAGAATAATAAATTATAACTGAGAAGGTTGGAAGAAAAGTAGAGAGAGTCTTACCTTTTTCTTTGACAAAGTAGCAGGGATGTTCAAATACAAAATCACGGAATGAGTTGCAGGATGGATCTGAAGTTGGGGTGGGGCAAAGACAAACTGGGGAGAAGTAGGGAAAGGCTTGGAGTGTTCTCAGAGCTGCTTGGCATTTTTTCACTGTGACTGTAGAACAAGACACTGAAAAAATAAAAGGAGCCATCAATCATTTAACGTTCGCATTTGAGACTAACATTTTATTAAATCAAGATTTATTCCAGCATGGGCTGAGGCTCTGTAGTTTATGCGGTAGGGTTGGAGGACAGGAGATGTGAACATGGGGACATGATGCGTTTCCTTCTTACCCTCAGCTCGGGTAATCTCCTTGCTCTAAAATCTAAACATGATAGGAGAAAGCTCGAAAGACATTGAGATCGTAAGTGGGGAGGAGAAAGTAAGGCTGGTGGCGGTACTTAGGAGAGTATGCGCATACATACAGGAGTGAAAGTCAGAGAAGTCTGTGGAGAAAGTGCAAGGATTGAAAAATTATTGTTTTCGAGATAAAAGCATGTGAGTTGGAAAGCGGAGGATGAGAGGAAATTGTACACGGAAACAAGGAAGAGAGAAGCTAGGATTTTGCATTAAGACGTTCTAAAGACAGCCTACAGAGGACATCTTAAGTAAGACGAAGCCCATTAGGATTATAAACCTACTCAAGAGAATGGTGAATGTGTGTGTGTTTGTGTGTAATATACAAGGGAGGGAAACTATCATGGGCACGGTATGCATATATATATATACATATATATATTGCTTCCATGCTACGTTGGCGTTCATTGTGACAGCTGGTGATGTTGGAAAGTAATAATTCTACGAAAGGGGTTTGAACACAAGAAAGCTGAGACTCAGCCAAGGGAATGTAGAGCTTGAAGACGTAGACAGGAACAAGGCACATGAAGCACTCAAGCTAAGCAACATATGTACCTAAGCAGAGGAGTGCAGTACGGGGGAAAGGAAGGAGGAGGAATCCGCTGCTTTCTCCGGCTTGTAAATGGACGTAATACACCATAGCGGGTTTATAAGTGACAGAGACGAGCTACATTTATAGAAAACGTACTATTATTCAGCCATTAAGATCCCATTAATAGAAGAATACATCAAAACGTAGAGATGACGCGTAATATCCATGACGGAGAAAATACCGGGAGAAAGTACGCTCAGCAAGGGCTACTGCCAAATAGAAAGCTATCAGCTACTCCAGCTCACCCAGACCCATGGCTTGTATCTGCTTCAATCCCATTACTGGAACTTATGGAGAAGTATACTATGGGTCGTCCTCTTCTGTAACCTGCAACCCCCTCATGGGAGAAAGGGTGAAAGTACGGGCGCAGAGGAAATGCTTAGCAGCGGGTTCTTTCATCTCCGGTTTACAATCTACATGGACGGACAAGATCCGCAAGATTCAACACAACTAGCAGCTCCGTTCAGTACAGCATGTGTTAAGCATGTAAAGCCCGAGGAAACACAAGGGAGCAGGAGATATAGACAATGATGAGAGGGGTGGTGACTTCCTTGGAAGGACTTTTGGGATGGGATGAGAACGACCGCATGATGACGATCCCGGGCTTGCTAGGTGTAGAATAGTCTCTACGTAGGGAGGAGGAGACTGGAGAAAGGAACGAGTGAGGAGCGGGTAAGAGTGCGGAAGAGGATCTTGTCCCCGTAAATTAAATGTTGTCGAGGACAATCTGCATGATAGTGATATATGATGGTTGGTAGCGATTAAGAAGTCACACCCTGTAGTTAGTAAAGTGTGGTGGGGAAATTTTGGATTCTATAAGCGGTTTAGGAAGCAGTAAAAGGGGACGCACATTTTTAATATCCTCTCCTATCCCTCCACTTGTGTTTCAAAGTCATGTATCAAATCCTCTCTCTACCCTATCCATTCTCGTGTCGTCTCTTATTTCCAGGAGTGAACCACTGAATAGCCTTAGCTTTCTCCTATTTTCACTCCCTGCCTTGTCTTCACTTTACTGCCTCCCAAAAACTTTCAGCCTTGTGCTTCTAATGATCTGAAATATTATAGCTTTCCCTGTATGGTAATAATTCCAGGGCACATTATTCCTCCACATCTTCTTGTGGTATGTATGTCAAGAGATGTCCTCTATTCCATACACTAATCCTAGTATTCGCAACAGTCTTGAGGTTATATATTACGAAGGAAAACATGGCGGCGTGGCAATCCACGCCAGATCTAGCTCCGTACAAATCAGCTGCAAATTGTAATTGCAAGTAGCTATGTACGCAGTGAGTCTTTTAAAGTGACAAATTCTAAAGGGATGGATCTAGGGACAAGAATTAGGAGGGAAGAGAATAAAAAGAAAGTATATTGTATAGTCTCCCTAGGGTTAGGGAAGGAAGAGGAATGAAAGCGTGAAGAGAAGTGCTTCCCTATCCGGTGAGCTTGCCCTTTCTCCGGGACGGCTAAAACTTTCTCCACAACTTTTCCTATGTATTCATATAATAATGGCGGGAAAATAAGTGACTTACTAATTCATGTAATTAATAAAAGTTCTTGAGCACTGAGAAATGTCGAGAGAGAGTTTGTCGACTGTTTTTTATACGCTTCAAATAAAACATTACCTTTTATTACTTTCTCTTCTTCTTCTTGTCCATAAATACTCTTTCTTGTCCCTCCAGTCTATCTTTTCAGCATTACTTTCAGCTTTGTTGTATTCATGTACTATACACCTGCACCCCCGGCCCACTAAACGCAGATCTAACAACCTGAAAGCTGAAAATATATTTTAGCGAGAGAAAATAAGCTTGGAATTTTTTCAAGAAATTCGATTAAAAGGATATACAGAATTATTGCAAATTGCATTTTTAATCCTCACTGTATATCTACAAAGCAGAAACCGAGTTCTTTCCTTGCAAAGTAATAGTAGTGATTTTGTTGATATGAGCCATACAGCTCCTTCAATATTGTACAAAATGTACTGAACGCAACCGAGGAAACCCTTGGCTATTAGTTACATTGCATGATCTTAAATTTAATCATCGTTAACCTTGTGCGAAAAACTCAGTTTTCAAGTTTCGATATGGTTGGATCAAAGTAGAAATGCAGAAGGTGGCAGAAATGCAGAAGGATTTGTTTATTTCGAAACTTAAGGACATTACTGAAGGGGAGTAGTGGTGTCAATGGTGTGATGAAAGCAAAGTATAATCGATTCGGGTACTACGTTAAGGTAAAGCCCATCACCGTTCCTCTCCTCTGGCCTCTTCGTCTCGTATTTTTACATTGACGGCATGGTTGTTTGAAATTTAATTACTGGGTGTATGTAACTTTATTATAAAGTAATAAAATTTGGCGGAAAAAATAATGACAGTCTAGGCAATCAACTGGAAGGAGAGAGCCCGTAGGTCTGCTTGTGATGCAACCATCGGTAGAAAAAAAACTAAGTCTATGTGGAGCCCATAAGCTTGAGGAGCCTTTCTCCAGTCATAGACAGCTTGAAACACGTGCAATTAGGCTCACTGGAGGTGAAAGATATTCAGCTGAGGATTAGAATATTAGGAGAGGTATATCGCGTTGCATAATGTAGAGCATTATGAAAAGATGAAAGATTGCACGCTGTCTAAAACGTATCATAGACGGAGAGAGAAGAGGTTAGCAATCTAATTAAGTAAATGAAGGAGTCAAAAACTGATTTTCTCTTCATCATGCATAGGCTTAAGCTCGGTTGATCCTGCTCAAAGAAAGTGTATGCATACACTTTTTTTTTGAAGAAAAGACTGAGAAGGGGCAAAATACATGTATAATGTAACCCATACTTTTAATCACGAATAATGTTGCAGTGAAAATTAAAAGACACAACCGGAAGAGGAATGCATGTGGTACATGGAAGGAAAAAGTACTGACAAAAAACAGATTGTAGTCGTGTAGAAAAATTTTGTGTCAAATATCTTATACTGTAGCGTACATTATGGTTAGCGGGAGAACATGGGCTAGGAGAAATAACTCCTGACCTCACTTCCTTATACATCTTTTGTAAGCTAGTAAAAACGGGATTGCCTTCATCCAATTGGAGGAGAGTGAAAGTAGGGGAGAAAGAAGCTGTGAAAGGAAGAGCAGGAGGGATAGAGTGTGTATTACCCTAAGCTATCGGAGTGAATCCTCCGTCCACCTAATATTTTTCAGGGAAGTAAACTTTCACAAGTGCCTCCTTGAGTCAAGGAGAACATTCAAAGATTGAGTGACTTGAACAAGGTAACAAGTTGATTCAGTATCGAGAAGTGTATGGATGAGTGAAGTAGTGCCAGTCAAGAAGCAGGAGCACTCTCGCCTTCCTCATCTTTGTACAGACAGGGGAGGAGGAAGAGTGGGATAGTATGCAGTACAGGAAGCAACTAAACTTCAACTTTATACAGCCGGGAAACAGCTTGCTTTCTCTTTTACGGACTGAATTATTGCTTGGAAGAATTTCATAATAGAAGCATCATGCCAAGATGAGACGAGAGAAAACTAGTAAAGTTCTCGGAATACTTGTGCGAAAGCTTATAGGAGGACAGGTCGAGATAAACTTTACGGGAGCATTCGGTTGAAAGACTGCTTGGCTGTGTTCACGAATATCCGCAATGGGCACGGAGAAAACTCTCCATCTCCCAACACTTTCTCCCGTGGACTGGACTTGTTTCGTGGATATTTGATAAATCTCCCATGAATTTTTCACATCTTTCCAGCTCTAAATAAATAATACTTTGCGGTTAGAATAGATATAGGATACCGGCTGTCTTTTAATTTTACATTCCGCTTTGGATAGCACATCAGAAGGGAAACCTAGTTGAAATTATAGCCCAGGGGTAACTACCGCCAAGTGAGAAGGCTTTTAGGGATTACGCATCCTATTTTCAGCAGTCCCCTTAGAAACAGAAAGACGTTGTAGGCAATAATATAATAATAATTTATTTCTGATTGATATGGCCGCTTTAAATATAAGCTCAGCGCCGACAATACAGGCTATGAAACGTTCCTTAAACAATGAGAAATTGCACACAAGTGCAATTTTGCTAACTATATTCTGACTCTCACTGACCTCCAAAACAGCTCCAAGTTAGATAATTCTGTGGCTTCTAATACTAAGATGTTGTAGGTATCAACTGGGAGTTTAAAATTAAAAGCATTTATTATAAGTTCTTTTGGATGAAATGATGGTAGGTATTTATTGAAGAAAAGTGGCTGCAACTTTAGAAACGTTGGTGAAACTATAGAAGGAGTGAGGTGAAAGCATCCTTGTTTACGTACCAGTCTTAAGTTGTGAGCCCTGTTTAGGAAAGGGGGGAAAGGACGAAGGAAAATACAAGGCCTTTCCCAGGTCCTACAACCCCCTTCAACTGAGTCTACATGTGATAAAAGATGTCGCTTTTTGATAGCATGACCATTCAAGGGTGATGCATGCACGTAAACTATATTTAAGTTTTCTCCAGAATAAGTCTACACTTTACTAGCTTGCCCTACTCCACAAATTATCAATTATGTCTGAATGAGGCAATCATGTCCGAAATGGCGATCAATGTAATTCAAGTAAAGAAATTAACCAAAGGATTGCGTGTGGAGCCACTCGAACCATTTCTCAATCAATTCGTCCTGTCATCAGTTCGTAATAAGGGTAAATGCTAACAATAGCCAATTGAGCAAGCAAAGTTTGTACTCTGGATTTAGCCTTAACTCTCTCCAAAACATGGCTAGGCCTACCAACCAAAGCAAATTCAATGCTATCTTCAATCCATGCCGTCTGTCTCCGCAGTGTTTACAAGGCTACTTGCTTTCTCTCCCATGTATTGAGGCGTTCATTCCGTTGCATGACTTTCTCTACCCCTAACAAACCTTCCGTCTAACCTTTTAGAAATGTCAGTATCTGAGTTTCGGGTTTCTGCTTCTATTAAAAAACTCAGCTTCTATGTTTCCGTAAAAATGGATGTCTAAACTAATTGTAGATGAGTTGTTTCATACACTACGCTGTGAAACAGCCTGGTAATTTTTTCATAACTTTTTAGGTAACCAATAGAGATATTATAAAATTCTAGAGTATGTACGTATGAAACTGCATTGTTAGTTCTTATTAGTTGTAACTGACGGAGAGATAAACTCAGTTCAAATACAATTAAGTAAAAGAATATATATATATATATATATATATATACAGAACCCAACTATTTCTCCCTGATGGCTTGATTTTGTTAGAATAATTAGAGAAGCTCTACCTTACAACATGTAATTTGTTATGATGTGATGCGATTCGGAAAACTGAATTAATTATCAAGTAAATGAGTTATTATGAATTACGTTGGCTGTGAATGAGGAAATTAATAAGTTCTAGGTAAACAGAAACTAAAATAGGCGGAAATGGAAATGTAAACAACGGAAAGGAAAGCAGAGAGCTATTCGATTATGTATAATAGCTCTAGGGTAGCAGACTGAAAAGCAGAGGAGAAAAACTGAAGGATTTGAAGGAGAAAGAGTGAGTGGAGAGAGAAAAACTTGAAAGTCAGGACATTCTGGAAGGAGGAGAAAGTAGGTGAAGACAAGATGCTAGCAAAGGTGAAGTGACTACGAATTAGACAATATGGGGGGTTTCTGTGTGCAAATCCTTGAGTTCACCTACTAGCATATTTTTATAGGATGAGGTTAAGGAGCTGTGAAGTAATGGTGATGGGAGGAAGGGAGGGTAGATGTACATGTTAAGCGAGTATGGGTAGGAGAAAACGTTAGCGGAGAAAGCAGAGAGGGGAGATACCGGAGGAGTTGGGGGAAGCGTTGTGGAATAGGGAGAGAGGAGGAGACGGTTTGGGAAGCTCTTTGTAATATTGCTTGAATATTAGTTAAGACAAACTGAGAAAGTTGTTTCTCTAAAAGAAGAAAAGCGTGAGGAAAAAATAGGAGATTACAAGAAGGAAGGAGTTGGCGGGAGTGAGAAGGTAGAGTTGTGTGCGGAAGGAAGTTTCTCGAGAGAAGGTTGGAGAAAGTCGGGGTTTTGGTGGAATTGGAAGGAGGGGGAGTTGCTTGGAGGGGGGTTTTGGAGGAGCGGAAGCCGAGATATGAAGGAGTTGCGTAGTGTTGGCTGAAGAGAGATTGTGGAGTTTGGAGAAAGTGGAGAAAGGTGAGCACAATGGGAAGAGGTAATAAAATAGTAATAATATAAGGTGGACTGCTTGAGTGCTGGCTGGCTGGAGGACTAGTGTTTAGTAGCAACATGCATTAAATTCTAGATTTTTTATGGGGGAATGAGGCATTTTGAGGTGTTAAAAAATTAGGTTTACATGCTAAAAAGAAAGGTGGAGGTGAGTGGATGGATGGTTGGAGAAAGTATATGAAGGGGAGAGGTGAAAGAAGAGGATACGGGGGAGGACGTCGTACGAGATGGATATTTGTAGAGGAGAATATCTTAATGGTTACCTACCAAAAGTATACTTTAAGCTTCACTAATTAGAGAACTTGGGACGAGAGATACTTTGGAGGATGGAGGAGAACCTGTGTGAGAATTACCTCTACATTTCCGAAGGAGATGAGGAAACGCTTTACTAATGATGTGCTCCGGTAGTAATAAGAGTGAAATATGCACAAATCGTGATTTCCTCTGACTCGAGGAGATTTTCACTGAAATTATACCGTGGACCCTGGGAAAGGACGTTTTTAGAATCTTCAATGAGAAAACACAAGGCTAAAGTTCATCCTTGTCTACATTTTCTCGTATTCATTACACCGACAAAGCGTAACCCACACTCTTATACTACTCTCCAACCATCCTACCTTGGATCATGGGCACTCAATTTCCGCTCCACCAAGCTACATCCTCGTTACCGGGGATCTTCTCGCTTTCTCTTTCTCCCCCTTTCTTTCCCTCCACTTCGTCTGCAAACACTTTCACCTAACTAGCGACCACACCATCTCAATATCTAAAATGAAGGTAGAGAAAGTTACAGTATCAACTGTAGCTAGAATACAGCGCAGATACTGGCGGCTAAATATGCATGTGGTGGTGGAGGAGGAGAAAGTTAGTCAGTAGGCAACAACGGGGTAGCAGCTCCTAAACCCGGCTATCCTATTTTATTGGAATACAACCGATTCATAACTCTTTCCTTGTTATTCTTCCTCGTCTCACCTCAGCCTTTCTCTTCTCTTTCACTGCCTATACGTTTTCGGCTATTTTCCTCCCGACGTCAGCAAAAATCTTTGCCTTATACTACTGTTCCCAATTTCCGTCCTCGGAAGGAGGTTTTTTGAGGAAAATGAAAACATTACTCCAACAAATTGGCTATTTAGAACCGGATTTAAAATCCGAGATTCACGAGAGAAACAATTACTTTTCCTCATTCCACAACCATAATCATCCGAGATTATTTTTATAATTATCTTTTTCAACATAGCCTCCGACTCTTCCTGGATTATCAACCAAATTCGAGAGTTTAAAGGCACAAGTTTGCTTTCAACAAATTCCTCATCCATAACTAACCTCTATGCACGTTGAGGGGAAATTTCCCGTATACTCTCATGAGCAGAACCGAGGTGACATCGAATTTTTAGCATCAAGAGCCTGCGAAGTGCAAATTCATTGCTTTCACCGTGCTAGCAGCAAAGAAAGCTCATAAATATACGCAATGATAAAGGGTATTTCTGAGGGCGCTTTTCCATAACCTTCCTCAGCTCTAATTCTTTTTCCATGCAATCTTTTTAGAATGACGAAAATCATGGAGAGAGGAGGATAAAACCTCTAGAAACTCTCGTAATATAAACTTTTAGAAGATAAACACGAAAGGTAATTTGCGAATTAGGTAGTCTCTCCATTCCAACTTTCACACAGAGGAGAAAAACAGTATAAATGGGTATATATCTTGGATCAGTCCAATAGATGGACGTGGTATTTACTTTCACCACTCACTCAGAATTGTCACTATCGCTATGCACGACATGTAGAGAGGGAAAGCCGTAACTGCGAATATGGGCTGAATTCTTTTAAATATTCCTCTCTCTGAGAGAAGGTCGCAGATTTGATGTGTGATGAGGTAGTATAGAAGAGAACGAATAGAAAGATGCAAGAATGTGATAAGAAAACGCAGGGACGACTTGAGAGAATCATGATGGGTGAATTGAAAGAGGAGAATGAAAGGAGGCTTTTGTCATCAGAAATCACCTTGAAAATGTTTGGAATGTAAGGGAAATTATTTTGAATTGATTGAGTGAATTAGGAATAGTGTTTTAGAAGGCAAGGAGGAAGGGAGGAAATTATGCATGGATACTCTTGTCTTTGTACACAGGTAGCCCGCTCCATGCTCCCTTATTCCCATTCCTTGTAGAGCGAGAGCCACATCACATCCACTAACATGGATAGGGACGCCGCCGACAAGGCTGACAGAGAACTGTTCTGGATCTAGCGGATGTGAAAGCTCGGAGAAAGTTTACAAAGAATAGATACTTACAGAGAGAGAGAGAGAGAGAGAGGGCGGAGGTGAAAAGAAGTGACGAGGTGAAGAGGAGGGGGAAACAAGGTGGGCATTGACAAAGGGTTTTGAAATTGAGGATCGACAGGAAAAGTAAACTAGTTTGATGGGATGTAGAAGTCTGAGAGGGAGTTGGCTGGCTCTTTGGTAGTCATCTGCTTCTGCATGTATCCTTGAACTGAACCGAGTAGTACATGTCATGTGTTTGAGGAAACATTTTCCTTGCCGGATTGCTAGTGAACAGCTGATGGAATCTCTTTTCCATTCTCCTCCCGCCCCATCAAGCTTTTCCTCCCCTGCTATATTCCACCGTCAGCTCATTGTCAGGCGGGAGAATTTGGAAAGGGGGCTAGTGAATGTGAAAGAGACGACTCTAGGAAGAGGACGGAGGGAAAGTGAGTGAAGTGATGCCATGAGAATTGAGGCGCAATCAACTTCCTCAAGTGGGTAGAGATAGAGGAGGGAATGGGAGGGATACAGGCGGAGTTCGACATGAAAATTTCCCTTAGGGCTTCAAGTCATCTTTCTTGAGTTGAAACTGCCAAACAAGTTGGATAGAAGGCTGGAATTTTCAGGAAATTAAGTGAAACGCATTTTTCAGAGCGTAATCAGGTAGTAGATAAAAAGGAAGGGGAAGCAAGCTCTTGAGTATGAATATTTTCATAGAGAAAATAGAACCGAACTATAGGCGAAGAAGTAGAAGGCAAAGAGAAAGGTGGGGAGAAAGTCAGCATTACACTTCAGGCTAAAGCATCCTGCTATATCCATACTCAACCAACTACCGGCTACCGGGGAAGCATCCCAGACCTCCCCATGCAGTATGCCGTCATGTGGAAAGAAATGGCACTGTGTGTGGCAATAAAAGTAAAGAGAAGTATGCTTACTAAACGATAAGTAGAATGTAAAGGGTGTTGTTATTATTATTATTTTTACTACAAGTGGGGCGAAAAGGCTAAATAGAGTTGTAAAATGACACGATGCCCTGGTTTCTCATGAGTAAAGCGTCTGCAATGGGTAATCTTCTTAGTTGAAGAAAGAGCATAGTCTGGAAATGAAGAGACGAGTGGACTTTCTCCAGGATGTGAGGAGAAAGTGGGAGAAAGTCCGTTAGGAAAGAGGCATTGAAAAAGATTAGGATACTTGCCCCGATTTTTTTCTCGGGTTCGCCCCGGTTTCTGGGGCAGGGGTGAAGGAAGAAGAAGAGTACGAGGATGGAAGGGGATGCGGATTTCACTATCAAGACTTAACATTGGCGTATAGGCAAGATACATTACAGAGAGGGAGGAAACCTTGGGACTTGTAAGCTACAAGTCAAAAGGATAAAGCTCAGAGTCTTTTAGATGTCAAATTTAGTTGGGATGGATGGGAATATGGTGAGGGGAGAGGCTACGTTCCGGCGTAGAATATCACATCATCCATAGATTTCCAGTGATTAAGGAAGGTGGAAAATAAGAGGGAAAGATGTATTTCCCTGATATTTGGTGATTGTGGGAATGTTTGAATGGGCTCTTAGAAGAGGCAAAGGGGAGAGAGAAATTCCCTCCTTATTCCTGTAGAATGATACCAGAGGGGATCCATTGAACTAAATGTTTGTAACAAGCCCAGCGAGCGACGCTGTAGATGACGACCTTTTCAGAACAGAGGCGGTAGACTTGGAACACACACCGGTGATATTTAATAGTGAAAGTGGAATAAGTAGGCACGTTGTATGATGGAACACGTTCGAATTTACAGAAAGAATTTGGATTCAGACTAGTTTTTTGAACAATATGTGCTTTGTGGAGGTGAAACCGGAATGAGAATAGCACCTTTTCTTCTTCGTTGAACATTACGAGGCAGATTTAAGGGGGCGAGGGTGGGAGTATGTTTGAAGGGCGGGAGAGAAAGCTGTTTTCCAATGGGACGGCTAGAAAATGCTCGTGGAGAAACTGAGAAAGAAACGCTTCTGAATTCAGTCCCTTCTCAAAATGCATGAGCTATACCAGGGGACTTTTACATTATTAATCACTTACACCCAGAGTATATGTGAGCATGGAGATTTTAAGAGAATTTTCGGTACATTGTAAATTGTAAACTATACCCGATTTCAAGAGAAGAATACTTTTTTCTACGGCACACGTTTAGAAATCCATACGATTCCTCGGCATGAACAAAGGAAAATGTACTTTCTAATACGAATTCACAATATTTTCTATAGTTTCACATTTGCTTCCTAGCTACGTCCAACCTGACTGTGTATTTGTGTACCCTGGAAACAGAGGGAAATGCCCTGCTTGCTTGACATAGCATTCTGTTCTCATTATACTGGGCCGCATTCGGCTTGGGAGACAGGAATAAGAAAGGGAGAAAGTAAAAGAATATGATAAGAGGGAAGGATGAGAGCTTCATATAAATTTGACCCCAATATTCACAACTGTTTCAGCCGAAACTGGCTTAAATACAAAATCATATTCAAAGTACCAAACGATAGTTATCGGAGCGAGTGAAGGCAGGATGTATGATGAGGAGAAAGTAAAGCTTCGCTTGGCCTTAAAACAGTGCTATTTAGCAGAGCTTTTCGATACGCTGGCTACAATCTGAATCTAGCAGGTAGAGGGATTACACTTGTAGGAGAACCGCTGTACTCATCCATCCTTCTGCCATACTCGTTTACACAACTTCCACCAGATAAAATGGAGGAGAACGGAACGTGGATTTGCCAAAGATGAAGAATGAAGCAAGTTGGAAAATGGTTAATGGTTGCAGGCTTTTTCTACAGTTTGATCCTTTTCCCTCGAGGAGAAAGCAAAGGCGAAAAATAGAAAAGCTAGAATGTAGGGATTAAAGTCAAAGTGCACGTCTTTCATTTATTTAATGCACAAAAACTGAATCCAAGGACGAAGAAGAGACATGCTTTAGCAAAGAGAGAATGAGTTTTTTGGATGCTACCATATTTCACTTTTTCCAGCAATTCCACCTGGTTCTATTAGCAGAGCACCGAGGATTTTGCTACCCGAATGTATCATTATGTAGAATTATTTGAGTACTCAAAAGATGCATGTAGTTTGGAGTTTAGTAGGACAAAATTTACTCTCGAGTATCATTTAGATATGAATTATTGTATTGTAAATATCCTTTTGACGTAATATTTGATGGGAATGGAGAATCTGGAGGGGTTTATGTTTTTTGTATGTGAAGCGGAGCGGAAGAATGAATTCCGTGTCGCCCAGGATTTAAGTACCCGTAGATATTTTCCGAGGCTTGAACCTATATCATTTTCTTCAGCTTTTTTTCCGCGTGAGTAAGCAAATGGTCTTAAAATGTATCCCAAAATGCAATATTCAGTAACCCTGACGGATTGAACGGAGAGGAGGGATGAGCATAATGGAGGGTGAAAGGACTTGGAAAGGTGCAGAAATATTCTGAGCAAGTTACCTAGATCACTTAAGTCACTTTATTAAAAAGCATACCAGAAATATGCACTCCCTCCGCCCTTCAAAACTTGGAAGGGCTAAAGGACAAGAGGTTGCTCCATTTAAACGAATTACTGAAGGGTTATTTAACACGTGGAAGGATCTCGTTTCGGTGGGCTATTGTATCCAAGATGAATGGGGAGGGACAATAATAGCAGGATGGAGTAATTACGAAGAAGGGAAGGGGAAGAGGGGCTGGATTGACGGGGAATTTTCCGGGCGAAATAAGTTTTGATAAAGTGTCGGAAGTTAAATTGTAATTTGGGAAGAGGTGATTTAATTTGATAAGAAGCCTGAATGGGAGGTTTGAAGGATGGTAGACAGGGAAGGGAAGAGGAGGAGTGAGGAAAGGAGAAAGCGGCTACGAGGTTAATCCAGAGTGCAGATAATCTTTTAGGCGTTTGTACAAGAAAAGTGTGGAGAAAGTTTTGGAGACTGGTGAAGGGATTCAAAGAAAGGAAAATGTTATGTTAGCTTACTTAGTTACCCATGGAAGAAACGGCGAAGGTAAAAGAAAGAGGTGGAGACTTGGTAAAGAAAATATGTGTGGAATGCAAGGTTAAAGTTGGGAGAAAGTGGGTGAGCTGATTTTACCCGCATGCCGCCATGCTTTCTCCGCTCCTGAATACGAGTACATAAAATGACTACGGTTTCTTCGTCAACCAAAGATAAAGCTTGGGTCTGCTGTGCTTTGAAGTACACACTGCAGGTCATATCATTCTAAACGTGAGAATGTCTGCCTTGCCTACTGCAATAACTTGGTTAAGAATTGAATATTAGTGAATAAGTCGAGAAAATTTAAAAGACACGGGCTTTGCTTAGGGAATTCCGGCACCTTGGGAAGTTCGGGTCAAAGACGCGGATAGAGTGGGGATAGCGTTCACAGGGAGGGTAGTATAAAGCAAGGGGAATTGCAGAATGCATTTATAAGCTCACAACTATTTTAGAATGATGACTTAAGTGGGGAGGAAGAGAAGATTGGATATAAAAGTAAAACTTTTTCTGATGGAGAGAAAGCTGATAATTTAGAGGGGACGCGTATGTGAGTATGAGTGTAAAGAGGGGCCAGGTGGCAGAGTTGGATGAAAGGAAGGAGGAAATATAGTCTGAGTGATAAGGGAAAAGGGGAAGAAAACACAAGGGAGAGTGGGGAGGATGGAAAGCTGATGGAGAAAGTAGGACTACAAATACGAGGTAGAGAGGAAATGGGGAAGACGGAAAGAGTAGACTGAAGCCACTCTCGGAAAGGAGAGACGGGATGGCTGAAGGCCGCACCAGGATCTAGACAGACGGAAGAAGAGTGGGAGAAAGCTGGAGAAAGCAGGGTGGAAAAAGAATGGAGGAAGCGTGCAGCGGAGTGGAAAAATAAGAGGAAACATTCAAAGTTTACACTTGTTTACTGTACCATTTTATGATGGTTTCATTCTGACAAGATGATGACTTGTGCATTAACCACAAGAAGGATACGACTTGGATAGGTGGTTAGGGAAAAGGGCGTATGGGAAGAGGTGGCGGTTGTGTTGTTTAGATTTATTCAATTATCATAACCATAAAATATTGTTCGGTGCCCCCATTGTTTTAGTACTCGGTTCCGAGTGGGCAAGCCCAACCCTAGACTAGAAAACCTACGCCTGAAACAAGCGTATAGAAAAATGAGCAAAGATTGTAGCAAGGAGGAAGAAGCGGAGAAAGAAGGAACGTGGAACTAAATATAGAGCCTCATAAGTGTATTTGTTTTTTACAAATATGAAAAGCATGGATTTTAACTTGTGTCCATGCTTTCTCTTAACAGGTAAAAACACTCACCTTTTTCGCCTCCGCAAACTCTGGGCACGGTGGCAAGGATGGGGCCACAGGCAGCGTTATCGATGCACAATTCCCGAGCCTTGAGGCAATTGTGTACTGCATCGGATCCCTTTGGTTGGACCCCTGTAAAACGAGAAAAAATAATACGGATTAGCCAAAGTTGGATATGGAAGAAAAGTTATATGACAACTATTTCCCTAAAAGCAAGTTTACGAGCCGTGTAAAGTAAATACCCAAAAATACACACACGCCACCATAGAACCAACTTATCCCCCGCACCAAAACCGCAAGGGTGGTAATACAAGAGTTGATACCGTGCTTAACATAACCTGCCTCATTTCTTCCTAGGGATAGGTTTAGGTCTCCGCTTGCTTGGCGTATTTTTGCATGTGTACTCAAGTTGATAAGCAGGGAGAAACTCTTGGCATTTAGCCTCTTTATTGCAAGTATACGGCACATAAAATTTATTAGCATTCTTCGTAGGTTTAAGTGAGAGACGTAGGAAGGAGAGCGGGGAGGTAAGAGAGAATTGTTCTCAAAATGGTGTTTATATGTTCCCTCAAACTGGGCCGTAAACTTAAAATAGAAGAGTCGACAAGCTATGATAGATAGGAGGCTTCTTAAGGGCATGGGTTTTGGCGAATGCAGGTTCGCAGGTGTGCCAATTGCGTGAACACAAGGAAGCAAGGCTTCCCCTTCCCTATAGCTTTCATGACGGTGATGGATGGTTAAGGTTAAAGATTCTGAAATTCTGGGAGGCTAAAATAAGGCCTGGATAATAGCCATGATTAAAAAGTATTGATTTACTTTCTGCCCTTGGCATGATTACGTTCATGATGTAATTTTTATGAGGTTACGTAGGCTACAAAACATGGTTATAAAGGTGAAATGAAAAGATGACTTTAGAGCGCTTATCCCAAAGGATATTCTGCGCTAAGCCCTGTAGATTTCACCTTTTCCACTTTCCCTCATACAATTGTATCACTTGCGAGTGTATATGTTATGTATGTTTCAGCTTATTTTGATTTGGATTTGTGGGGCATTAGAATGGATCAGACGTAGTCGAGATAATCAAATTACATCATCTCATGTTTGGAAACTTGATTTGTGGGATAGCTTTCCCCAGAGCTCATCTATACTTTCTCTCTCCTTTCTCTTCCACCCACCTTCATTCGGCAAGCCTAACCTCCAGATACTCTGTTCAATACACTGAGTTCAGCATTGATTAAGATGGATGAACTTGGGAGTGTTCATGGAATTCATGCGCCTTCTTTCAATCATAATGATTTCAATACCTGGTTCCACATCTTGGCATCTTGCAAACCCATAAGACAGCTTCTTCTATATTTATTTACGTGGTAGAAACCTATCTCATAATAGAATCAAGCAGTTTGATTCCAGCCAAAAATGACGCAAACCGACCTTGAATAGATTAACGAAGGGAAAGAAGTAGGAGAAAGTGGATAAAGCATAAAAAGTGCTAGTTACTTTGAAACAATGACGATGTCGTGGTGGAAACGGAATGGTCCAATATAACCCATCAAGAGAAAGCTACCTAGAAATTTTTGCTATAGTATTCGGGAGAAAGCATAGTGGCAACCTCCAAATTTATTTTCCACGAAGCGGAGCAAATAGCTATGCTGGTGTAAAATTGTGTGCGGCGAGAGAAGAAAACTAAGCTTCCCCGCACGACCCACAACCCGCGTCTTTGGCAAAGAGAAAGAATTGGGATTTGTACCGGAGAAAGTACTCCGATTGTGTAAAAGTGATATGCGGCAAGTAAGTTAGGGTTCAGACAGACAGGGAGCTGATTTCGTATTCGAATCCAAGGATGATAAAAGCTCTTCCGTGTTTCCGTCAGTGGTTGTAATGTGGTAGCAAGTATGAACCGGGTAGGAATAAATCCCTGGTAGCATAACCCAAAGACACTTTGTAACGGGTAAAATTGTTTGTTATATGCAAGTAAAAATGTATCTTCCGGTGTGGCATAAAGACTTACTCCTGAGAGTACTGTGCAGGAATAATGACAGTAATATCAATATTTCCGAGAAGAAAGTGTAAAAGCTCCCCCTGTAGGACTAATCTTTATGGGTTTCCAAGATTGGTAGAACACATTGTGATTACTTGTTCTTAAAGAACACAAGGATTGTGGTTTTGGAAGGACTGTTGTAAAGGCAAGGAGCAACTACATAAGTTATAGTAGCCGGAAATTTTCGTGTCGGCTGTAGTAAAGGCGCCCACACGACTATTCTCCAACACGTAAACGAGTTGGCTTCAAATCCTCATGAAAGGAAGGTCTCCAAGGTGGTATTGAATCCATCTTAGTTACCGTCTGCATCTGGCCCATGTAAATCTTATTAGATTCCCAATCTCGCTCAACGAGCATGCATTAGGGGGAGATGCATGTGTGGGGCTAGGGGACGGGCTAATTTATGTGGTACATTTGGAGAAAACTGCCCCTCCCCTGAGTCTTCTCATGCACCACTAAAGTAAGTGTGTGTGTGTTTGTGTGGTGAGAAAACTGGGAGAAAGTAAGAACAAATCTGCATGGTTCCTGGCTGGGAGGAGTGAAACACCTTGCGTTCCACCGAGCGAAACGAGGGTGGAACGGACTAATGGGAACTCTGGATGAATCTATGTTACTGTGTGGAAAAAAACTCCGCATCTCTTCTTCATCATCAGGAAGAGGGGGGAGGAACCCAGCGATATGTTTTGGTCCTCCCCGGAGCTAAAAGCAGGGAAGGAAGGAGAGACGGAGAAAGTTATGCTGGGGCTAAAGTGTCGCGAGGAAGATGGGCTACTAAAAGGTAAAAGTAGGTAGAGAGACACAAGGAAGGAAAATGGATCTCGAATGTCGTTTAAACACCCTCATCAATCTTTCTATCTGAACATCAATGTTCAAGCAATCAAGTTCAAAGCTAACATGTCTTTAGCCTTCTTCTTGGCAACAACTTCTCCACCATCCCACCGGTTTAACCAGGCTTAAAAACTGCACATGAGAGAAAAGTGTGCGGGACTCAATTTGGGACAAGGAAAGTGGGAAGGTCTACTAATACTCTAAGACTGTAGTTTGTCCAAGGACAATAAAGCAAAGAGAGAGGGAGTAAGAAAAGGCTGGCGGGCGGGGATGACAGAATCCAAAAAGCCCGGAGTGTATGAAGGGAATTTCTGGGAAGATGGAATCATTATCTGTTTGTCTTCATCTAATGGAGGGAAAGGATGCGTCACAGATAAGCCGCAAGATAGGAAAGAAAGCAGCAAACTATTTATTTGAACAAAGTTTTAAAAGTGAAATAAAGAAAACTCGCAACTTTTAACTTCCCTCTCAAAGCTTTTACAGAGAAACTCTTCCTCCTGCCTGACGGAGGTGCAAATCAAACACGAGTGACATGCTAGAAATGGCCGGAAGATACTTTCTCGATACAATGCAAAAGAAACTCGCAATCTACTCCTACGTCTGATACACTTACTTCTATGCTTGTATAAGCAGGAAACAACCTTGCAAAAAAACCTGGAGATCTTGCAATACTTTAAATCTCAATCTTTCGATGTATTCCGTAGAACGAATTAAAGCGATCTTGTCGTTTGCGCAGCCGCAAAACTTGCTGAGTAACGCAAAGCGCAAGAGGATGAATTCCATGGTAAGATTGGACAGGGTTGTGCATCATAGATTTTGTAACGCTTCAGATACGAGTACTAAGTGCCCTCGTTGTTCTCGTGTGCTGAGGATTAAAAGAGAAAGCACTGGTTTTGGGGGACTCGGTAGAGGAACGAGAAAGAAAAGACCTAGTTTCCTAATGGGTTATGTTGAACGGGAATGTGAGTGATACGGAGGATTGAGGATGATGAAGAGGATTGAGATTTGAGTACAAGAAAGTGGCACGTGGTTGCTGGGAAAAGCTCTGCTTGCGTGCAGGTACGGTTGAATGGAACATGCCGTTAGCCCACTACAGGAGCCAGGAGGATAAAGCAGTTGGTAGTGCATGTGGAGGTGGAAGAGTTGGCGGAAATGGTGGAAGATTTTAGATGAAGCGGGGGACGCATTGTAGAAGGCGTCAAGGTAGATTTGTATGGTATCCTTTCCTATGATTGCGTGTATGTTTAGAGATTTTAGTTTTAGGTGGATCTAGGGCTGTTGGCCAAGATGGATTTAGGCAGGTTTTCTGGGAGGACATGATGTTTACAGGCTCGGGTTTGTTTGCTCGAGGAGCGTCGGTGCAGAGAGGATTTGGCTGTGCGTAAGATGAGGAAACATTTGGGGTGGTGGGGATCATAAAAACAAGAGTTTTCTCCTAAAATCCTTCAAGTAAAGAGTGAGGATAGACGTTGTGTTAGCCTTGAGATTGGTGGTGAAAGGAGGAGATCATGAATCTCCTTCAAACTTGGCCCCGTTGCAAAAAGGGAGGGATAGGAGTGGAAATGCAGGAAGGTGGGAGAGATGATTAGGGAGGATGCTGAGGGAGAAAGTGGAATCCTATATCCTTTCCCCGATTCACTGCCCTATCCTCTTCATGATGTCTCCTCAAGGAAAAGAAGATAAAGCCAGAAGGGAGAAACTGTGTGTTGTTTTCATAAAAAACGAGATCGGGAAGAGAAAGGTGCGTGGTCGGGAGGAGGAAAACAATTCGGAAGGAATATGCGGAGGATAGGAGAAAGTAGCTTTCACCGGTAAGTCGTACCTTGGAGCTACTTTCCAGAGCTTACAACAGATTCTAAGATCATAGAAAGTACGAGTTTCCTCAGTCCTTGGACCATTAGGTGAGATTCCGTAATTTCCGAGTTGCCCTCGCTCTTTACGCTTATACTACCGCAGATGAAGATCAGAAGAACCTATGCAGCTTCCTTTCCTTATGAACTGTTCTTAACTACAATATGTCCTGATGTTTTTACGTTCCAGGACTACAATGTTATAGCAGCAACTGCATACAGGAAGACAAAACCTTTTCGGATCAATCCCCACAACTGCAGAGGAAAGAGAAAGCTATATTTTCCTGTCACGGCGGAACATTCTGCGGGCGTGAGACAAAATAAAAGGAATTTTAGAATTGTAGAACATAACCAGAGAGAAATTAGGCTAACTCGCCAGACAAGAAAATTTCCCGTTTCTTGGCCGGGGGAGCTCGCTTCACTTCTATGTACTTGAGTTTAATCCAAGTATTGAAAGAACACAAAATAGGAGAGACTAATGAGATGAATTTCCCTAAGATTTTTCCGAGATTGAATTTGGGAGAATGAATTCCTTAGAATGAAGAAGCCCTCCCAAGGATTCGCCATTCTTGAGGCTTGATTTTTTCCACATGAAGTAAGTTTTTGTATGGACGCATAGCAGAATAGCAGCTACTCTTCCCCTTCGCATACGAAGTACGAACGCTATTTTCTGGCTAAGCTACCTCAGTAGAACGAATAGCTATTGTTAAAAAAAGGAAAGAGAAGTACAGTACAAGCCTATGGATTTTCGCACGCTCTGGGTAAAACCGGTGAAAGTGGATAAAGTCCGGGAAAGCATATAATTGAGCCGGATCGGGCACAAACTCCTGAGTTTACAAGAGGTGGGAGGGAAAGGTGGGAAGTGAGTAAAATGGCTTGTGAATATTCATGGATCATAGATGAAATGGGCCATGTGGAAAATGAATTATAAATTTTATAGAGGAAATCTAAAGCTATTCTCCTCGTTCCAAGTTGTGACGCTAAGGTATGAAGAAAATGGGAGATTTTGAAATATCCTGCAAATCCTAACAGTAAAGACTGGAGAAAGCATGGCAGCCATTTTTCTTAACCATCGCATATTCTTCCTGGACCAAACCCAGAACCAGAAGAGCAAAGTGGAAGTAAGTGGGGTTACGAAAATTTTGGAAGCGGGTAAACTAGCATCCCCGTCAACTCGTCCTGGGTGAATGGGCAAAGGCGGAATTAATAAAGTAGCAAATTTTCCCCGCTCTTTCCCGTCTCCATTTAGTAGGAAGCAGAGACTTGGCCCCTGTCTCATTCTTTTCAAGAACCGGACGCGAAGACGAAGCACACTTAAATAAATGCACACACAAAGAAGGAGAAAGTCCAGAAAGACGACGTTGGTGTGAGTCGGTGAGGGAGGAGCGCGACCGAGTTTCCCAGGGCCCCTGTTACTGGAATAGCTTGAGGTAACGACCAAAGCTGAGGTAGATAGCGGAAGAGAATCGGATGGTGATAAATTAAATATTTAGACAGAAGGTTTGGTACATGCGTGATGGAGAGCTTTCTCCGGGGACAGGCTCCAACTAACCTGGGCTTTAATTTCATTCAAGCCGGAGAGTTGCCTCTGTGTGTGTACTCATGTGGAAAATATTCGATGATTTTCTTCCGCTTCGCATATCCTTACTATTTATTTGTAACATGACACAACTCAACTTTCAGAAACCCTTTTTCTAGCCAGAGGAGGTAGAAACTCTACTGAACCGTATGTATTTAATATCTCCCCTCACTTTCACCTACTTTCACCGAAAGTCCATCCAATCATTGTGTCCACCTAACCCTCCAATGCGGTTATCCTTAGCGGTTAAAACTATCAGTGTGAGATGTTAGTTGAGAAAATGGGTAACAATACTGATAACGTGAACCGGTCTTCTGAGCTGCAATCGAAGAGGCTTAAAATGAATGTGAGCTACATATGTACGCTAGGGATAGGAGGACCGTTCATATCCTATGTGTACATTTCTGGATTTGAGCAACTACATATTGTGAAAGCTAATAAAGAACATTTTTGACACGAGACATGGCCGAGAATAATTTCCATCATCTACTTTCTCCCACCCGCTCCTGTTTGTCCTACTCCATATTGCCCAAGAAGAGAGCAAGAAAAAATGAACCAATGTCGCGCCGTACTTTCACCGACTTTCTTTACATAAATTCATTTCTTTGATGACATAGGATTTACTCTCTTCTTTTCACTTGAGGCATTTGTCTCATACGCCAAGAAATCTATGAAAGTAACTTCTCAACACTCATATCTGCACCGGAAATACTCGGAGATAAAACCAGCACTCCCGCTGTAATATGTGTACATTTTCTGTAGCTTCACAAGGGTTTCAAATTGACTTTTACAACAGAGGATTCTGGCTGGATAGGTAGCATCTCGCCTCCTCCTCCAAAATGAAGGCTTCTATGAGATGGCACAGAGGAAAGAGTGCATTAGCTTTGCTATTCAACGAGCCGAAGAGAAATCCTTCCACTTTTCTCATTTTCTAAGAACCTTATTCTTGTAAACTCGCGGTCTTGGAATCCAAAAAATGATTCCATCCACCCCATCTTCCTTTACATATACAAGTGTTTCCCTTGGGGTGGAAAAAGTAGGCGTTAAGGAGTAGGAGACTGATTATACTTTTTTGAAGAGTGTAAAATAATCGAAAGTTGTGTGAAACGAGTTTCTTAAATGCAGGCCACATCATCTACAGGAATGCTGAGCAAAGCCAAGCTCTTAACCGGAGGGACTAACGGGGACATGATCTTGGAGAAAGTATTAGCTCATGGGAAAAGAAAGTGAGAGAAGAAATGAGAGCGGAAGACATTGTGAATTTTACTCGGTACTAACTCGGAGACCGGCAGTAGCTCCGGTATCTCATCTCTTTCGCCCTCATTTAAAGTATGAAGTGATATGAAATTTCTACTAGCAGCCCCCTCTAACTTGGCTCGTGTTGTTATTCTTCAAGGCATAATATGGAATCTCCAGGATGGATTCACTGCCCCAACCTTTAACGTCTCCTTTTTAACGGGCTGCGCCCCATTTCCCAACTCCGTCTTACGACTCAACTACTCTCTCCTTAACCTATTTTTTGCTAAATGTAAAGATAACTCCTCAAGAACCTCTTCCAACTTGACTTCCTCCAGAAAACTATTCCCTCTAATGGAAAACGTCATCCTAGTCAGGATTTTCTTGATTTTGTTTAACTGAATTAGTAAAATCTTTTAGTATGTCTATATTGAATTACAAGGAAATGATTTCTCATGTTGAAGACACCCGGAACTATCCTCGATCATGTTTACTAGTACACCCATTCCTCTCCACTCCAGACTAAAGTAAAGTTTTCAGGCTACAGCCATACAGAATGCAAAATGCTTAAGCTTGTCACACAAGGAGTACTAAGAGTTGCCTTTTGATTAATTCTACTTGATTTAAAAACTTATAAATTGTAACTTTCTCCACTACCACCATGAATTTCCGTACTTCCTCGACCTCGAAGCGAGATGACTTTCTCCTGCAATCTGCATCTTGTATTGACTAACTAAAAACTAAATCTTTATGTGCCTTTCTCCAGAGCTAACCTTGACACAGGATGCTGATCATATTTTTACTGATTATATTTACAACGGCGAGAAAAACATATCACCACACTGATACCCCTTATAAAACTTTCGAATCCAGTAGCACATTCATTAGGACGCTTAATAGCTCCGAGCTGGAATAAGCTTGAACTTCCGGCACAAACATATCGGATATTTCAGATCATAATCAAACGTATTAGCATCACAAATTGGCCATAACCAAAAATATTTATTACAGTGCATGAACCATGCTAGATTAAAGTCCCCCCTCTTAGCAAATAGAAGGAGGTTTATTATTTTATGACTGAACATATCAAAGGAGGGGTGATAATCTATATAAACTTTTCTAAATTTAGAAACTGCGTAGAAATTATTTAGGCAAACACTTGTGACCTTCCCAAGCTCAGACGTAGCCAGAGCATATTGACTGCAATGTAAGAACTGTAGGGGCAATCCTGAAAATTATAAATTAATTGCAAACTATGAGTCGGACATGTCTGCTTTGTTTCTGTAGGATAAATCCACCATTCCACCACTAACCATCCGTTCATGGCGAGCATGTGCAGTTTGATATAATTATACTTCATACGACATTCACACCCATACGTCACACATCAATCATGATTTCTTCCCTGCAATGGAAATGCTAGATACTAAAGATACTTAAACCAGCTAGAAATGACCCGAGTGAAAGTCAGGGAGAAAGCATTGCTATTATTGCTATAGGAGTTTGAACGGCAGGAACGGGAAGGAATTAATTTAGGAAAAGGATCCTGCGTGTAGCTTGTTTCGTAAGTGGGACGAGTCCCCCCGGATGAAGTAGGGATTATGGTTTGCTAATTTACGCACATGTAGTCCTTCCTACGGCTACCCGGGGTAAGACAAATAAAGGAAAGGGTGAGTGGGTAAACACTTTAAATATAGATGCGTACGTTTATGGCGCCGAGAAAGCTGAGCTTGATGGATAGACTAAAGAAATGGATCAGGATGAGAAAGTAGGTGACTTTTGTACAATAGAGCGGGAAATAAATGACCACGTTTTCTAGAGCAGAGGATTAGCAGATTTTGATGAACAGGTTTCCGCAATTACAGACCTGTACAGGTGAGCAATTGGATAGGGTACAAGTGCGTCAAAGCTACGTCAAGATGAAAGAGGGTAGGGTAAGGGGAAAGCTGGTGATCAGGAGTGTCATCGATATGCATGACGTATGCATTTTAAGAGCATATATTTTAGGGGCCGGAGAAGGTAACTACAACTCGTGAATTATTAAGTCAGCGGAATTATTCCATGCAAAGGGGATCCTTGGTCACGTTGTAGGTTTACTTGTAAAAGCTTGATCCAATAGCGTCAGAGAGAATCCACGCTACATTATAACGAAAGAAGAAAGGGAATACTGCCCAAAAGCAGATGAATAATCACACAAGGAAAAGCAATGCAGAAATAACAATGTGTATTCCATCCCAGCACGGCTTTATTCATGCTATAGCTTCTGACCACCGCCTTCAATACGGATCATTTGAGGCGTACAGGTTTGGAAATGGGGCAAATGATTAAGTTCATTCCGGAAGAGGCGGTCGTAATTGAATGATTTTGAAAAATGTACACTGAAAAGAGGGGGAGAGAAAGCGGAGCATGGAGGAGGAGAAGGTGAAAGAGAATTAAGGAATACTCTTAGAGGATCTTTATAAGAGCAGATAAAGCACACGAAGGGATGAAGGAAGGGGATAATGAAAGAGATTGAGCGAGGAGGAATAATGAATTGCATGCAGGTATATGCTTTAGACTACTGTTCCATTTTCTATCAATAACTCATAAAGTGGTGAAAGCTGCATCACACATTTATTTCAACACTAAGTAAGAAAGAGGAGGAGAAAGCAGCTGAGGAGAAAGTATGGAGGGAGTAAAGTAAGAGTTATGAAAGGAAGAATGAAGGTGGGAATTCCTTACTCTATTCTTTGGAGGGAATATAATTATGCGTCCTTGTGCAGGTGGAAGGGTTTGAGACGAAGACGGCTTTGTGTATAGTCTGCTTCCTTCCAGAAGGCAGGCCGGGAATAAGAAAAACTTGTGAATATCAAAGAGGCCCAAGGAGTATAAAGAAGAATGATAAAAAAATACAAGCTTGGAGAAAGCGACTCGTCCTTCTCCGGACAGAAAGGAATAAAAAGGGGAGGATTTGAATGCAGCCGTGAAAAGAGGCTTGAATAACAAGATGGTGATGACTTGTACTTGATTCTCTCCTTCCATTCATATACACTATTATGTCTCCTTTCGCGTGCAAGCGACACGCACAAATAAGAAAGACGAGAGAAAAAAACATATAATTTGAATACTCCCTCAATTCCCACCGTTTCCTCCCGCTTTCCTGGCAACAGAAACTAAAAATTGCAACTCGAGCTAACGGCGACAGGGAAAATGGGGGCTGGGGTGTTAAGTAGAAATTTATTGGTGATGGTGAAAGTTGGATGTAGAAAGCATAGAAGAATTTAAGCGGTTCTCACCACAATCTTTCCAGGAGAGCACTCTCAATCCCACAAACCTACTAGATTATCTTGTCCTCTTAATTACCATGATTAGAGCTGGGTTTGAAGGCATCAATTAATGGATTCCTATCGAAGAGTTCGCAATTTAACTGGGAGAGCGATAAGACAAGATCATGGCGTAAATTTAACCATGACAAGTACCCCTCTAGTCTTGAGTTCAAACTAAGCCATGCTGTGAGGTAAAATATTGTGCTTCTCATCGCCGAAGAGAAAGTTCTATGAGTATTGAAAAGAAAGTTGTCTCAGAAGGCGTGTTTGACGCTATGGACTATGTTAAGATTATAAGTCTTCTTCCAGAGCGTACAGTACAGAGGAGAGAGTTAACCGAAGGGGAGAAAGGTGTGAAGGAATATAGGACGGATAAAGTTGAGTTGGATTTTAACATTCATAGAGCTCGGTAGAGATGGTTCCTCGGAGTTCACTTTGGATGAGAGCAAGTTGGAATTCTGATAGAGAGCCAGAAGGCAGGTTGATGGGAGAGAAGAGGGACGTAAGTGGTAGCGAGGCTAGGCTCAGTGGTTGAAAAGGACAGAAAATAAAAAATGGTTAAAATGACTTGAATAGGATAAATGACAAGCATCATATTAGTCTTGGGTGTGTGGGGCTGGCTGAAAGAGCGGGACAATTTTAAACGCGCGGGAACATGCAATCACGAAAAGCAAGTGCAGTGTGCGAGGATAGAAAGGAAAGGCAAAATGGAAAAAGTAACTGCTCCTATACTGTTGGACATACATGGAAGGCTGGGAGAAAGTAATACAATTTTTCGGTAGAAAATTGTGAGAACTAGACGAAGAGTGAGCAACATGGAATGTTAGAACGCCTATATGCTTTCTCTTAGGAGAAAGTGTGCGAGGGTGAGAGAGGAAATGGAAGGGAATCAATGCGGAGTAGTTATATCATGGAAGTGAGAGAGGGAAATGGTGAAAGTCGTACTAAATTTCTGAGAGAAGGAATCATGTATTTTCCGAGGGAGACGTTGTCTGGGCGTCCCAGTTCCTTCCGAGGGTATTACTCCAACCGTAGTAAGCGGTTCTGGAGAGGCGGATAGGGGTTCGGAAAGGTAAGAGAAAGGTGTGTGAGCTTTGTTACTTAGATCCGGGCCGGTAAGGTATTTTTGTGGGTCTGAAAAGACCTGGGCAGGAGAGAGCAGGCGAAGGTAGGGTTGGTTGGTTGGTATGGGTTTGGAAAAGGGATACAAATTTAGGAGAGTTACTTGGGTTGAAGGAATAGAAGAGAATCTGCACTTGGAGTATTAAGTGGAGTGCTCACATAGCTATAGTAGGCTTATCGATCTAAGGTATTTCCTTCAATATAGCATCCACGAAACGACCGCCCTTCCAATATACGCTTAGAATCAATATCTCATTATGCGTGAATATTTCATAGAAATGACGAACTACCAACACTAGGATAAGCTGCCTTGTAATTTCCCAGGACGTTCTTCCTTTCTTTAGCTCCTTCTAGGGAAGGATGACTTAAGGAAAATATACTTTCTCATCGTCCCTTTCAGAATTTCCAGCTCCAAAGTCAGAACAATTTTTATCCATGCTTTCTTCAACAATAAACCGTGCTATTCCTCTTGAAAAAATTTCGAAACTAGTTGTGATCATTAAGCAGAAACGTAGTGATTTTAGAGGCTAGGGTTCCTGGGGAGCGCCCTCTCCCTTAGACATACCGCCAATCAACCACACACAGTCTTAGTGCTGCCCATCCAAGAAAAAGTAGTGGTGAAAGTAAGAATGCATAAATGACTTCCGTTCGTGTCACGCACACTCCATTTGTAGACCAAAAAAAAACAGCTCCAACAGTCTCCATCGACTAGGAATGGGGAATCAGAGAAAAGTTGTGAAATTATGTAACTTAACCATTTTGGCAGTACTTCTCCGCGGAACTTTCCGAATATTTTGGATCGGACATGCAATCTATTATGACAGAATACATTTTCAAACATAAAGGTTAAGAGGTGGAAGAGCTTCTATGTAAATAAACAATGTGTCAACCCTGCCCCTCCTTATTTGAGCTCTTGCCTTGTCGTGTCCTAATTCATTCATGTACGGTAAGAACTTATACTTTGAATATTCCTTGTGAGATTTGTATTCTAAGCATTCATATAGCCTTTACTTGTATTATGTGACTCATACAATTTATATTGCCCAGTGCTCAATGGATAGCTGGCTAAATTACAACTTCGATTATGATGTAAGATAATATAGAGCGAGCCTATGCTCTACGGAACTTAAAGAGTAAAAAACAAGTGTAAGCAGAACAGAAGAGAACGGTCTTGGAAAGTTATTAGAAAAAGCCCGCCAATGGCTGGCTGTTAAAGTGAAAGTGAAATAGATTGACGGGAAAGTAGTAGGTGATGTGCAATTTTGATTGCTTTGTTTACACAGTGTGAAAGTTGATGATTCCGTGTATAGTACCTCAGAATATTTTTCAGGGGCTAGACATAAAGCAGATGGTTGTGGAGGAATGGGTTAACATTTTTCATGACATTTGCCCAGTTTTAACTGGAAGGATGATAATGTTAATGCTGAGTAAATATTAATGTAATTTATGCTGACAGGACAAAATGATATTATCTGGTAGCTGTCAGGTAAAAGTAAAACAAATTGCTTTCCTCAATGCCTTGCATATATCCTCAGTCCTTGGATGCATAAGAGAAGGATGAGGCCAGAGTTGCCCAAAACCACACTAAGTGTGGTCGACATTTTGGGTGGGAGGGGTGGGGGAAAGGATTAAAACTGAGCTGCAGTCGACCCGGGTCGACAGGATACTTTGTGGTCGCAGCGACCATGGCCGACAAAACAAGAAAACTCAAAGAGTGATAACAATGAATTTAACTGAGTAAAAGTAGTTACTTGATGCTTATCTTCATCAAAACTGCCCCCAGAAATTATATTTCTTGCACAACGTATTTTCAAAAATTTACGCAGTGGAAATTTGCACAATGGGGCAATTGTGCAAGGTTAATATAGTCGTCATTCTTAACGTAGAGCGTTAGGGACAAGAATTCATAACCAGGTTTATTCTAATAAGCTGTTGCTGTACACTTAGATGCCAACCGGTGTTGGGGGTCTGCAGCGTATAAAAGTTTGGAGTTCATTCATGTTGATACTCAGTTCGCTGGATTGCACAATTGACATAAGGTTAGCGCAGTACTGCACATGGGGAAGGAGATAACTAAAGGCGTGATAGTCGGTTAGTGATCCTACTTTCCAGAATGCGTTACCTCATATTTAGTTATGAATTTCGCAGTTGCTACGGTAATGAACGTAGCGTGGTATGTTTAACGTTTCGTATTGTTCCTCCTTTAAATCATAATCTGCGGCTTGGCTTTCTGATGCCGTTTGCATTGCTTCAAATCTCACTAAATTTATTATTGGATGAGTGATAACATCACTAAATGATACAGGGTCATAGAAGATAGCAAGAAAAGACAACCACTTGCTGTTACTATTCCTCAAAAATGTTCACAGTGATTTTTCTAGTTGTCCAATGTATTCATCCGAATTAAAGCAGCAAAACTTTGCAAAACGGATGCGTTTTAAAGAGGAATTGATGTTTTTTTCTTCAGTATGGGAACAACAAAAAGCAGTCAAGAACAGTCTGAACCCTTGAATATCGTAGGCTTCACTCACGTCCGTTCCTCTTCATTAGTTCAGGACATAATGATTGTGTAGTCCCTGTGTGATTGTCTAGGCCCAATGTTAATTTTGCAGGCACTGTGTGTAGGCAGAATTTGAATTGTCTAGGCAGAATTTGAATTGTCTAGGCAGAATTTGAATTGTCTAGGCAGAATTTGAATTGTCTAGGCAGAATTTGAATTTTCTAGGCAGAATTTGAATTGTCTAGGCAGAATTTGAATTGTCTAGGCAGAATTTGAATTTTCCAGGCAGAATTTGAATTGTCCAAGCAGAATTTGAATTTTTAAGCAGAATTTGAATTTTCTAGGCAGAATTTGAATTGTCCAGGCAGAATTTGAATTGTCCAGGCAGAATTTGAATTGTCCAGGCAGAATTTGAATTTTCTAGGCAGAATTTGAATTTTCTAGGCATTTGAATTGTCTGAATTTTGTCTAAGCAGAATTTGAATTGTCTAGGCAGAATTTGAATTGTCTAGACAGAATTTGGATTGTCTAGGCAGAATTTGAATTTTCTAGGCAGAATTTTTGTCTAGGCAGAATTTGAACTGTCTGAATTTGAATTGTCTAGGCAGAATTTGAATTGTCTAGACAGAATTTGGATTGTCTAGGCAGAATTTGAATTGTCCAGGCAGAATTTGAATTTTCTAGGCAGAATTTGAATTTTCTAGGCAGAATTTGAACTTTCTAGGCACAATGTGAATTGTCTAGGCAGAATTTGAATTGCCTAGGCAGAATTTGAATTTTCTAGGCAGAATTTGAATTGTCTAGGCACAATGTGAATTGTCTAGGCAGAATTTGAATTTTCTAGGCAGAATTTGAATTGTCTAGGCACAATGTGAATTGTCTAGGCAGAATTTGAATTGTCTAGGCACAATGTGAATTGTGTATGCTGATAATGTAATAGCCGCAACTAGTAGCTATGGCTTCTCGGCAACGAAATGAGAGTTTGAGGGATTAAGAAATTTTCGTAGCCGGGCAACCGTAGCTGGTTTATTTACGCCAGGGCTAAAATTTTGGATGGATTTTCTCCCCACTTTTGGAGCGCAGTGATTGCCCGCAGCTATCTCCGTCAGTATCGATTGTGATCGTCCCTCTTATTGCACAATGATATATAAGCTCACGGTTTCACAATCCATTGTGACAACACTTATTATTACTGATAGCTACTGCATCTTGATTCGAGTTTCATTCTTGCTATAGTACCACAAATTTTCTGATTAAGGATGCCAGTTCAAATGTACATATGCTTAAGAAATTTCGTTGTTTTATATGCTCCTGTTGCACAATGGAGTCGCAGCAGTTCGTTTCTTAATCATAGACGCCGTTTAACGTTGCTCTGACTAAATCTGTGGTCTCGTTGGCGCTGAGATGAATCACATTTGATTGCGTTAATTCCCAATTGTCACCAATTAAATGGGCTACTATAATCCATTTACTACGAAGCTCCGTAAAGTATATTACATAACCGTGCAATGGCCACAGAATGTGAAACCCAGGAGTAATATACAACGGATTCTCGCGGATACAATTTCTTTCGGTGGCTGGGCTCCCCGGCTTCCAGCACTAGCCGTGTTGCACTGTTATCCCGATTTGCACAGACTTATTTCCTCCATCGTTTATGCTGTAAACTCACATTCCAATCGTGTTAAACTTTTTAACTTGTTGAAGTAGTATAAATTTTAATTCCAGTTGAACTTATGCATAACGTAGACAGTTTTTGTTGCAAAATTAGTAAATGGTGGTCTGTCCACCCACATTTCCTGTCGATGCTCCATAAATTCATGTTTAACGGGGTAAGCTGATACTTGACGGAATGCATATAATGGTTAATGTTGAACTTATATAACGATTTGGGTGCGAAGGGCATACTGCTCATTTGCTACACACATGCGTGATATTTGAATTCGTGATCGAAAATTATAAGGGCTACCACTATGCAATTAGTTTGCGCACTAACCAACTTATTTTGACAGATTAAAGTCTTGTTGTCATCATCAAAGTGCAATTTTTATAATATTCTGCAGTTTCCCATCTGCAAGTAGTTATATCAAATTGGGCCCGGATAAAATACTGCATCTCAAAAAATCTCATCGATTTCAATCATAAGTTGCGCAACTGTGAACGAAAAAAAAGTAAATCCCATACATCCTGGTATTTACTCAGAATCCAAAATTATATGCTAAGTAGTAGGCTGCAAGCAGCAAGGAAACGTTTGGAGTCGAAGTTGTTGTCTCGCTCTATCGACAATGATGGGAAGTTGTTGATGATTTCTTAATTATGAATGGCGTTCATTTGTTTCCTGATAATTCATATAGTTCCAGCTAAACAAGGTATACCATGCGGCAACAAATGTACTGTAATTTATGCTTGCATACAGGTGTTATGATTGGAGCGTCATAAAATCATGCTATAAGCAAAGGTTCAGTATTTTACCTAATATGTAATGCATGAAGTCGATCATTAAGTACCATAGCTGAATTGCCAGGAACTGCAATAACTGGCATAAACAGTTCAATTATTATAGCAATAAACACATTGGAGAATATGTAATTGAGTAATTATCTTCTGATACAATCATGTAACCTTATGCACACAATGCTGTCAGGCATGTGTGTGGGTACTAATATTGATGCTCGATTCATAGATAGTTCGTTGTTCAAATACACAATTGGCGCAAGTGTAAACAGGCCACTTCGATCACCCAGTAATGGAGTAGTACTCCTGCTGAATCTGCTACGAAAAAATACTTGTCATTCAAATAATTCAACGCGACAGTAAATCCACAAGAAAAGAGATAAATATCCCTTTTTAACAGCCTATTGGTTACTTTAATACAATGTTAGGACCTGGATTGTTTAGTCTTGGTATCAATGGAAGGAAACATCTTAAAGTTGGCTTGTGTGACCTGTGCAGGTCGATATGACGTAATACAGTCAATGTTTGTTGTAGAGCCATTAAGCATTAACCGTTAAGCATACATTAGCTTATTGTACGATGAAATTGGGATCGCGAAAGAATTCCATTTCGAGGATATTAGACAATCTCCCGAAAAGGAAAACAAACCGCCGATATTTATCACAAACTATAACAGCTATTTCTGAGAGTTTTTACGACACTTGAATACAATACAAGTTTAATTTTGAAGGATTTAATCGCAGAATGCCAGAATTTGCAGAAGGTGACGGCTCCGAAGAGGCGGCTGGTCGCTACCACAATGAAAATCACCCTACAGTGCTAAAGGAAAGGAAAAATAGTTTTAATAAAACCATCATCAAAGCTGACCAATATAAAACGCAATGGAATACAGCTTATTATATATTCTCTATTTTGTGCTGCAGCACTATCATGTGGAAAGCCAACGAGAGTGGAGATAAACGATAAGTAGTAAAGTAGTGCAACACTCTTCCAAAAAAGGGATGAATACTTGCAGTGACACGAAATACGAAATACAGATTTTAGCGATGGTTACTTGTTGTAAGTATACAAATATCATTGCGCCATTGCATGTTTTTTATATTATTTATGCTTCTTTCTCATCATTGGTTTTTCTTTTTTCTCAAGCTACACCATGTTTTGGACCAGGCCTGGGATGTTGGTGATTAATTCTTTTTTTGCTTTGACAGTTACACGCCTAAATACTTGCATTCTGTTACTACCACAGCTGCTGGTGACTACAATTCGTTACTTATTTGTTCATCAAGAATGGCAAGAATGCTTGTTTTCAATTGCACAAAATTCGAGTTGCCTATTTTGAATTCATATTACCGTGTGACGTTTGGTATTGTGTAACTGTGGGTTCCTGTTTACTCTATCGCGCAAATGTTGAAAGCTTCCTCTAACATACGTTGGTGTATTAATTGTGTCACTGTGGATTCAGCTTTACTGAAGCGTTTTTTTATTGAAAGCTCCACCAATAATAGTATTGGGCAATGACTGCGATTCAAAAGGGAAGAGCAAAGTTAACCACAATTGTAGCTATGGCTACCCATCGTGTCGTAGCTTTGGAATTTTTTGTAACTTTATAAATACCGTTCGACGTCAATAACCTTTGCAAGCCCCACGTGGAAAGAAAATCCTATTGAGCATAATTAACAACAAAAGTATGTTCCCGCCTAACCAAAGCAATTCATTGGACACGAGAATAATTTACAATTATATATGACTATCTCGATAGCAAAAGGTCGGAGTAGAGGGGCTAGATTGTTGGCCAACTGGGTTTATTACGCTACTCAGAGAACAATCATACGAATTTATTATACACATCATATGTAATACGTGCTGGAATGAATTTATGGAATATTTCCTGTATTATCAAAGAATCAAAGATATTATGTACATCACTCCCATGCCTATATCACATTATATATTCAATCCTAATTACAATACACACTACAGAATACGTCACAACAGACGGCGAAGTGATATTGAGTTTCCATTGAGCTGTGGCCGCGGTTGTGGTCGACATGTCGACCCGGGTCGACTGTGGCTGACAACGTGGTCACGGCAACCCGGGCCGACAGTGTCGACCACAGGGTGAAAAAAGTGTGGTCGACATGTCGACCACAAAACGACCATGGTCGACGACCCTTCGTGGGCAACCCTGGATGAGGCGTGATGGTCGGGAGGTTATTAGACCTGGAATGGCTTGTGGTAAAGGAATAAAGGAGGTTAAAGTAGAAAACAGGCCCCCGGATTGCGATAGCCTTGGATAGAAATAAATCAGTTGAAAATTTTCACCATCATCAGCCCCAGGAAAGACCAAGCAACAGCCGTATCCTACTAAGACCCCTAACAAGAATCCGATTGTTTCGCCAAGGATACAGAAGCAGCCTGTAAACAGGCTGCAAAGCTTTTCAAGCCACCTGGAAAGCTGGGATCTTCTATCAGAGAAAGTTGGGGGAAAGAGGCTGAGTTTAGGGTTGAACTAAAATGAGCTTTAGAGTAGGAGAAAGTGGTGAAAGTTATGCAGAGTCCTATTTCTCCTTGCTTATCCTTTGGAAAACACGTGGAAACAGAATTTTCATGTTTCCTTCTCTAGTCTATCTCCATCTGCTCTCTACAAGTTTGAGTTGGAATAGAAGTGAAAGTTCTTTACAGTGAAAGGATAATCTGCTATTGCATTACTCTGTCTTTATATGCAGTAGCCGGTAAGTTTTTTTTGATAAAGTCACTGCGTCAATCCTCGGTCAACTAAGGTCAGAAGGGTTAAGTGTGTACATGCTAGCAAATATTGCAATTAGCTGGCAAAGTTATCGGAGAACTGAGTTGAATTATGAACAGAAGTTATAGGTTATTTACAGGTAGGATATCTGGTAAGCTTCCAAAAAACTAGAAATCATGTAGGACTGTGATTAAAGAAAGAATAGAAAGAGGTTAAGAAATTATAGGATCTGTTTATCATTTTATCAGTTTTAAATCACGAGAATTCGTAACGTAATGCGTAGTCCAAAATCATGGTGGTTGTATTGTAGAAAGAAAGAGGAATTAGAAAGATAAGGACAGCAATTTAGGATTGTAATAAGATGAGCGGGACGGGTTTTAGTATTTTGACGGGGATGGACAAGTTGAATAGACCACCATGATAGGATGAAGGATTTGAAATTTGAATTTGCTTGATAATTCCGAATAATAGCATTACGAAGAGGTTGAAATGGTTTGTAAGGAGTGAATTATAATGCTTATGGCCCCTTTCTTCAGCTCCAGCTAAAGAAATATTCAGGGCAGGAAGAAGGACAGGGAGAAAAGTTGGAGGGAGGAAAGTAAAAAGAGAAGGGAAAGGATGAGAGG
The DNA here is from genome assembly GCA_906901655.1 of Sminthurides aquaticus. Lineage (NCBI taxonomy): Eukaryota > Metazoa > Arthropoda > Collembola > Symphypleona > Sminthurididae > Sminthurides > Sminthurides aquaticus. Next base: position 7,070,314 of record CAJQTT010000001.1, read on the forward strand.
AAGAAAGTCTTGTTTTGTTTCCTCATTCACGTCTAGGACAGAAGAGAAGATTTGAGCAATCAAAAGTTATTGTTTGCTCAAATTGTGACCGGGAGCCTCATAAAATCTCTTGGCTGCAAAGTAAAGAGAAGAAAACAGAGAGGTGTGGCACTTTGGCAGAGACCTTTCCCTCGTCCAATGGATCTGTATAGAAACCAAACTAGCTTGAAAGTGGAGAGAGGGGGAGATGGGAAAGGATGAAAACAATTCCTGTAAGACAATTTTCACAAGACTCTTAGAAGAAAGACAAGAAACATAGTTAGTTCTGTGTAGGACAAAGTTTTCCAGCTACTGTCCTAAGGATATAAGTATCCTTGTGCCCCCTTGTGTAGAGGGCGGGGGAAGGAATTTGTATCTCTGGAAACTATACAGTGTTTTGCTTACACCGCCTCCTCCTTAGTCTTCTGCCTACGCTTTCACTGCTGATGCTTTCCCGGAAGACAAAATCAAGTAGGAGGAGAAAGCAGAATTCGAATACATTTGGATGCCTAGACTGCAGCCCATTTGCCCCTTAGAGCATGTCCATTTACTAAATGTAGTCAACAAAATCCTTCTCGCTAGGCCAATACCTACTAACACACCTACAATCTACAAAGGATCTTCACATTACCACCGAGAATAACAATGATGTGGGAACGGTGCCTAGGCTGGAGGCCCAACGGGAGTGATTACCTTCTCCCTTCCTCACTTCTCTTTTTACTTTGCCGAATCTTTTTGTCTATACTCAAGTCCCCTTTTGCTACTTGAGGAAGCTTCTTAAATTTCCGACATCTAATAATAATAAAAACAATTTTATCAGAGCTAAGCTGAAAAGAAAAAAGCCTTAGAGCAACTTGAATGAAAAGAACAGTAGAATTGCAGAATCGCAACTTGCAATCTAGAAAATCGGTTCAAATTAGGTTTAATTGAAAACCGTTTGAAATTCTGTAAGGGATTTAACAAGTGTGTGCAAATTTAACATCTAGATTTAAATTAGAAAGTGCGATGAGGTATTTCCAATGGTCGGGGAGATAGAAATGGAGATAGAAAGGGAGAAAAGTAGGTGCAAGTAACTTTCTCTTTGCTTTCATAGTAGCATAGCTTCAAGAAATCCATTTCCACAGATACTTTGACAGGAGAATCAGTCGGTGGTGAAAGCTATGTATGCCGCCAAGTTCAAGAGACGATAGATATATATAGTTCGAGGGACGAGTGGGGCAGCTAAGAAATATTAGTAGCAACGTTCGCCCTACTAAGCTTAATTTGATGCTCGGGAGTGTGCAATTAGTTGCATGCTATCGTCAACAACGTACTCGATTAAATCGTAGTAGTTAGTATGAGATATTCGAATCATGCCAAATTGTATAGGGATATTCTATATATATATTGGAATATCCTACCGTCATGCCGTAATTATTGGAGGATTTGCTTACTTTAGTAATTTCCAATGCTAACACCCCATCCTCTGAGCAAATCTGTTAAACCAACAGCTTCGCTACCAGTGCTGTTCCACTTAGGTATATTTGTTCAAATTTTCTTAATTATTCTGTAACTAAATCAATAAGTGGCTGAACTGGAATATAGACTCTACAGCTCAATATGCATTTTTGATTGTGATTAAAAAATATGGGGGAAAGTTTTGGAACTATTTGGGAGTAACGGATCATTGGTAAGCTTTTAAAAATAAAGAGAAAGTTTTGGATTTCCGATGCCATAATGGATCGAAGAAGCACGGTTGCACTTTCACAGGTCATAGACAATAGAGAGGAATAAAATATTGATGGAATTGGGCAACCACAGCCCCACATCCCATGTACATACTTTCAGATACGAGAAAATAGTTATTGATCCGTCGGTCTCATAGTATAGAGGCGTGAAAGGTCGGAGCGGTGGCCTATCTTGAGACGGTTGATTTTATCTACTGTATGAAGCAAACAGGATATTTGTATAGAATTGGCAAAAGGAAATAGGTGATATGTAGCTATCAATAACGTTTGTTTTTCTCTAAATAATGGCTTGAAATCATGTTTAGTTCTCATGAAGGTCGGAAGAGTTTTCCAACTAACCTCAGCATTCATTTACCAGTAAATCCAAAGAGGAGCTGCCTTAGATTTTACACCTATGCTCCGATACTGAACCGAATACACACAGGCCCAAACTTTGTGAAAGTTGCAAGCCGTTTTGAAAGAAAGCTATATGTGAAAGTGACATTATGTATAAGGACGGTAAAATAGTAAAGAAAGTTAGATACACATCGGATTCTCTTAAAATTAAGAATCCGAGGATTGGGTCTTCTGTAACGCTTGAGAAAAAGGAGGAAGGAACTCGGACTAACGGGGTTAATGAAGACGAAGAAGGGGAGGAGGTAAACGGTTTTACCAAGTGTGAAGTATTTGAATTGCGGAAGGAGGAGGCCGAGCTGGAGAAAGCTTAGCGGAAGATATTGAACATTTTTGATAGTCACTCTCGCTCCGAGCTAAGAGACTGAGAGTATGGAAGGTGGACATGAAAGGATATTGATTGGGAAGCGGGGAAAATGTTGAGGAGTAGGGAAGAAAGCAATCTAGTTTACGATTAAATGACGACGGTACGGGCTACGGGCTAGAGTTTGGGCTCACCATCAAGCAAATATATGTGGCCCATTTGCAGAGTTGCCGAGGGTTTATTGTCTTAAGTCATGACATCAAAGTCTTTATTCAACTGACAAGAGAATGAGGATTCTTGGAAGCTGTTACTTGACTTTCTCCATTCCAACCATCTACATCTATCTTGGAAATGGTTAGAAAGGAGGAAAAAAGTACAAAACTATAAACATGTGATGCTACACAGTGAATACAAATCGGAACTAAGTTAATTGATCTTCTTCTAGAATCACCCAGACTCTATATGAGTCCGACAATAATGAAACAATGGGTAGGAGGCGAGTAGGAGATTCAATTCATGGAGATACAAGCGAGAGAATTAAGACGAAAAATCAACATTATGAACCACAAGCGTCATGCTAAATTGACCTAGGGGAAATTAATTGACCATATTAAGGTTCTTAAATCATAAATACTCTGCTCTCTTCAAACCAAGTGGGCATTCCTCATCTTCAATGTGAAGGGAGAGCGTGAGGGAGGAGAAAGGAGTCGTAGAAAGGGGACGCACAGCGGATCGTACTTACGTACTCCATTGTAACTATTTTACGCACCGCAAGTGATTATAAGGAATAAAGGGGTGGCAGAGGAGAAAGTTTTTATTGGCGAAGTGATGGAGAAGCATAAGCTGGAGAAAGCTTCAGCTTTCTCCCATCCCACCTTAAGTCTAAGGATTGAAGGAAGGATGGGAGTAAGTAGAAGTAGAGGGAGGATATCGGCTAAAATATTGAGAAAGAAGAGAAAGAGTTTGAGTTTGCAATGAAAAATGATAAGTACATACATAAAACAGTTAAGGATGTTGATGTTAGATGGGGAATGGATTTTGCTGGTTCCTTGTTTTATCCTTGTTTCTTCATGCATCCACCTTCCCGACCTTCTATAGCCGTCTAGGTCGGGAGGTAGCTGTTAGGTTGGAGAAAGTTGGAGAAAGCCAGGATTCATCCGTCCACAGAAATGAGAGAAGGGGGATCATGTTGGGTGGAGGGAGAATATAAACAAAGGCACGCCCAGCTGGTGCCTTGCTTCTTGCGGACTCTACATGAAGACTAAAAGAAACTGACACTTGGCAGCTGACAGAAAGCAAAGATTGGTTCTCTGTACTCTACGTGGGCTCTCTAGGGAAATCATTTATCTCCCAAGAAAAAGATATCTCAGCGGCGACAATGCGAATTTAGATGGTCAAAGAGACAAGGACGTCGCGTTCCTCTTCTTCCTTCCCCTAACGTCCATCCACCCGCTTTAGGTTAGCGGGACTTTTTAGGAGGAGGGAAAAGAGGAGGTGGGAGACAATATTTCGGAAAATATTTTCTCAATGTTACCGCCACCATCATCTTTTCATCAACCTTTTCGCTTCAAATCATAATAACATCCTACCTTATCACCTTAGTCTATGAAGACCTCTGGGAGGAAATCAAAAATTCCCTCACGCTCAACAACATCCCTCCATCAGGAAATAATAATGTGCGCAAAGTCGTGTGTAGCCTAAACTTGAAATATTTATTTTCTTTCTCTTTAGTTTCATCCGGAAAAGTCCATAAGGAATATATGGCTACAAATAAACTCGTAACATATAACACCCCTTCAATATCCACTCCTTGTCACATGTCCGATTCCGGTAGAAAATAGAAAACAATGGATGAATGTACTAATATCTGGCCAATGATTGAATATGACCGCAGGCAGATAGTGTAAAGAGGGAGCGGGCATTAGTGCAAATACTCTTCCCGCTCCCTACCACTACGACCCTCTCACTTTTGCCTTTACTTGTGCCAACAAAAACCCATCACAGTATTTACACTCTTGCATCCTCAACACGGCAGTTGTAGTAGCCGCAGACTAAAATGGAATTCACTTCCTTCCTGTCATAGCTCCAGTCATAAATTATTAATCAATGTAACCACCTCGTCATCTACCGCATGATTGATTATGACCAATGCCAACCAACAATCCACTTCATTACACACTTTTACTGTTTAAGAGCGCTCCTTCCTCACAGCAGAGCTTCAGTCATATCCCGTTTAATCAGGCAACAGAATATATATATTCTGGTACTTGAGCATTTATGCTTCAGGGCAGAATTTTATAGTTGATGTAACCTTTCCCTTCTAAACCTTGCGTTGCACTGAATATAGTTAGCTGGAGACAAAATAAATATTGATTCAGGGAAAGCATCACCGTCCTCTTATCACAACTGTGAATTTTAATCTCATGAACGAGCTAATTTTGCGTGCATGGAGAAAGTACGTGAATAACTAATTCTGTACTGAATTCCTACACAATTCTTCAATGTTACTCTAAATTAATAAAGATTTTTATCAGATTTAGAAGTAGACTTCCTTCCGTACAGTGCGTTTAGGCAAAAAGAAAGGTTTAATTTATTCCAGTGGGGTTCTAGACACAGGATATTTTGACTTGAATAGAAACATATTCTACTTCTTTTAACATCCGCAGAAATTATGGGAGCCGTAGAGAGATCGTGATAGGATTTGCATATGGAGAGAACGGGAATGGGTGGTTGCAGAAATAGGATCATTTGAGGTTGTGAGTTGTTGTGGGTGAGTTACATAAACTCTGAGAGTCAAGCTTGTACTTTCAACTACTAAAGACAATTCCGTCTCAGTGTGCACAAAAAATAACCTGAGGCAAAATTTTGTAACGAAAATACAAATAAACGGCTCAGTGCATATTCATCCCAGTACTTTCTCTAATTTTCTAAAAACTCTTTTGTTATTCTGTCCTTTGCATCTCGAGGTAATGATTTTCGGCTCAAAGCAAGCATAACGTAAAAATTTGCAGGCTATACAGTTAAAGTTGCGTCTAAAACTAATCTTTTACTTGATGCAAAGTATTTACCAAGCCCATCTTTTATATCTGACTGAATATACACTGTCGCTAATTTGTCGGGGTCAATTTTTTGCGTTACTGTGACCATTCGGTTTTAACGAGATGACAGAAGAAGAAAATTGCCAGATTTAGGACGACAGATAGAAACTGTCCTTAATTATCACCATTGCATGCAGAACTGCAACGGAAGGCATTCGTTGGTGAAAGTAATATTATTGAAATGAGTGAAGGAGTAAAGATGGGCCCAATAGGAAAAAAGAGGGAGAATTTGAGCTTCCCGTCTATTTGTGTGCTAATAATGGATGAAATATTGGTATTCTTTTGGATTGTATAATAGCAATAAAAATACAGGGATAATTTCCTGCATCGTTTATAAATTCGGTAGTAGATGTAGTGGAAAAGTAAGTAGGATCATGCTTACTCATTTTTCTCACAATTCAAAATCAATCTTTCCAAGTGAAAAGGGATAGGGAATCTTGAAGATAAATGAGGCTAGGGGAAATTTTACTCCGCGCAAGCTTATGCAAAGCGATGACTGTATGCTTAAAGACATAAAAGCGGGAGGGAGCGTAGGAGAAAGTAAAAAAGCCGTTTCCCTCACATTCCTTGGAGATGTAGGGTACAGGGTAGGACAGGTAGAAACGGGGGAATGGTAAGGCGAATGGTGGTGAGGGAGGAAGAGAGTAATACACGAAGAAGACGAAGGAAAAGGTGAAATACTGTAGGAAGAGTTGGAGAAAAACAATAAACTTGAAGGAGAAAGAAAGCGATTTACGGATAGGGCTAGGATTGAAAAGTATAGGCTGGCTCCAAAGTTAGTTGATGGATTTTTTCGGGAAACGAGCTGGAGAAAGGTGGCTATCATAAATTTTAGTTTTCTTTCCACCTATCGAATTCATAAGGAAAGCATAGTCACCCCCTCAATCCTTCGAACAGAACACAGAACTAACCCTTAATGATGAGGATGGAAGGAGAGAAGGGTGAAGAGAGAGAAAAAGAATTGGATAGGGCAGGAAAAAGCAAGGATTTAGCAGTCCTCTAGTGACTTGGATTTCTTAGAGCAAAACTAACAGGAGAAAGTCTGTGTGTACTGTATATATGTATATGCGCCATGTTTGGTGGCTCCTATGAAGCATTCACCAATTTCCATGATTGATGATGGTTTGGACGTGTCAAATTTATGATTTGATCATTTGACTAGGATGATTCGCTTCCCAGATACACGCCCGTAAAGTAGTATCTGTTTCTTAACACGAAATAATAATAGCAATAATAACAAGGAGTAATATCGGGGCCTCTGTCTGCTAGTCCATCGCCCGAGGATTCTTGTAAGTTGATTTCCAGGGTGCAAACTGAACAAGCACACACTATATAACTAGAATCAAGACTCGCTAAAAACACTAGCAAGACCTCCCGCCTTACAAAGTTTCTCCTATTAATAACAGTCTTGCAGACAGCGGAGGAGGAAAGGCGGGCACGGTGGATACGTCGCTTTGATCCTCCCGTGTGTAAGCCCCAAGTCTTCTACTACTAATACTACTCAAACTCCTGGTGTCCTCGCAGTGTATCCACGAAGGATAGATTGGAAGTTCTTTACTCTATTATACAGGGAGTCAAAGACTGTAAAAACATGCGAGAGGTGGAAAAGATGAATAAACCAGGTGAATCTCTCGCATGTGAAGCTCGCTTTGCAAAAGTAATACAAGCATGTTCGAGGAATGGATGTTGGGGGGATAGGAAAAGTAGCTAACTAAGTAGAAAACTGAATGAAATTTCAATGTAGATGAATACAATAGATTGGGAGAGTGAAAACCTCGGTTGGCGCTTTCTCCACTTTCACTCCTTTCACTCTTCTCATTCTAATTTCGCTACATTAAATTTCTCTTCTTTGAAAGCTTGGCAAGTGGTGTCCTCCGATGTAAAGGAGGCATACGAAACTGCTCAGACTTTCTCCCGTCTTTAGCCTTCCCTGATCCGTCAAGAAAGACAACACTATAGTGCGCATAATTTCTGTATGATTTCATTTCAATAGAAGCTGCTGTGGGAAGGGGATAGAAGCGGGAAGGAGAAATGGTGAACGTGATGAAATGGATGCTGCTGAATGTAATTAGATGTTTTCACGGATTAGAAATAAGGCAGCTGTACAGGATTTGGATTAAATGCCGAGCCATTGCAGAGGAACTCGGGCAGGTGAAATCTTAAGGTTGGGTCTGATGCGATAACTGGAAGATGAGATGAAAACTCGTATGAAAGTAGGCCGCGCGGAGAGAAAATATTTCTTGGTTTTGACTCGAAAGAAAATTAATTGTTTCCGCGGTTTTCATTTTGAGAGCAAAAACTCTTCCTTCTTCCGTTCTCCTACATCCTTCTTTACTCCTCAGGTTGGAAAAATAAGCAAGATAAGCCACAGGAAGCTTGGGAGCGGAAGTAAAGAATCGTGTGTAGATAAAGAATTTAACAAGGTTTTAAATAGAGACGAGCTTTCTTGACGAAAAGGGAAACTGGAGCGAATTAAATTCACATAGTTTGGCCATGTTAGCAGAACATAGGCAAAATTCAACTTTATCTTGAGGAGGGTATGTGGAGAAAGCAAGAAACCTAACTGATGCCGAATGCCCCGGAGAAAGTATCCGTCATCCAAGTTTTTAAATATTTTCCCCGCAATTTTTTATTCATGGATTAATATTATAATAGAGAAATCGCAGTACGCAAAGGCAAAATAAAGAGTTTGCTCTTCAGACTTGTGAATGGCCCCTCACGATTCTGGTAACATTGTATTATTTCTCGTAATGGCTTTTCCGTAATCTAAAACAGTGTTTTAAAAGTACTTATCAAGAGCTTTTGTCTGGTAGCAAAACTTAAATTGCTTGCGGAATAGAGGAACCAAGGTGAAATTTTATTAGAAAAAGACGAAAGGAGAAGAGTTAGTGGGAAATAAATCTCAAGGTTAATTGAGAGACATTTATGGAATAGCAAATATTAAAAATTTGACCCATATCGTGAAAACGTTTCCATGTCTACTCAGATATGGAGCTCCTGAAGGAGGATGAAGGCAAAGGCTTAGGTTCAAGAGTCAAGGTGGAACTATTTTTGAATAATTCAGCAAAGAGTATAGAGTATGCTGGAAGGTAGTTCTTTCGGAGAATTTTCCTTGAAACTGTCAAACTTTTTACGTCCCCGTTGTTTTCCGAAATTCAAGAAAGTAGAAAAATGTCAATGGCGCGGGACTAGCTTGTGTAAAACAGATTCGTTACCTGAGGGTTCCGTAGCTCCTGAAGGAGTTGAAGGGACATATTCCGGATACGGAGGAGCCCGTTCCGCCTGACCCGTATTCGGTCCAGGCGGGGGTATGGGATACACGGGGTCACAGCATTCTCTATCCGGAAACTCGCTAGCCATGGTCTGGGGTTTCAAAATCACCACTACAACGAAAAAGATGAGCACAAGAAACACATGACGACGATAAAGTGTTTCAAAACCCATTTCTGATGGGAAGATGGCATTTGCTAGTATCCTGGAACCGCTTTAGATGAAACTCTATGGAACATGCTAGTAAATTTTCTCTGGAGTCGTCACTTTCTCCAAATTGCAACCATCAAGCGAAAATAAGGGAAAAGTAGAAGGAAGAGAATTATTTCACTTTTATATTCCGAAAACACTGCACGAGTAACTAGGAGACCGTCAAGGGAGGCGTGCTAATAAACTTTAATGCTGACTGGGTGAAAGCGGGAGTTTCTCCGGGTGCTTATGGTGTGGTGAAACCTTCGCGTCGCACAATGCCCTGGCTCCTTTTTTCCAGGAAGCGGCAAGACAGGGGAAAACTCTAGCAGGGTATAGGTGGAGGGGATTTGAGAAGAAAGCAGTAATATTTAAACTAGATTCCGGTATTTCACAGCAACAACAGTGCTTGGTTAAAGACGAGTGTTGTGGATGGGGTAAGTATTGTCGGAAATTCGGATTTCCACACTTTGCAAAAAATCAGCTTCTGTATTACAGTCGATGTGTGAATACGTTGAAATGACTTTAAAGACGTTGGATGTGCGGAGAGTGGTGTAGGTAGAGGGAGAAAGTTTGAATATTTGATGGGAAATGAATAGAATATATTGAGGACATGTTATAATATTTTTTTAAAATGACGAGAGAAGTGCGAGGACAGGGACAAGGGATGATTTAAAACATGGAATTTAAATGAGGAAAGCAAGAGATATAATTTTAGGATTTGGAGTGAAATAGAAGGAGGGAGGATTGGTTGGAAGGAGGAGGAGGATAGAGTGGAGGTGAAAGTAAAGAAGAGAAAGTGTAGATTGGAGTCAAGAGAATTCGGTGTTTTGGAAAATGTGAAAATTTAAGTGGGTGAAGAAGAGTCATCTCGGGTAGGTGCTGAATATTGAACGCATGATGACTACACAGTGAACTCCACCACAGGTTGTTCACTACTGGAGGGGAAAAGGTAAGGTCGTGCATTTACTCTGGAAGTAGTTTGTTGGGAGAGCGGCGGCTACGCGCGCCGTCCTCGTCACTCCCGGAGTACTCTCTACTCTCTCTTCTTCACATGCGTATTCTCTCTCCTCGGGAATAAATTAAGATTATTGCACAATTCATGTAGGAAAAAGTAGTTACTCACTCCGTATATTCTACTTGCACAAGTCCCGGCTTTGTTTCCCAAATCCAGCCACAAAGCATCCCTTACAAACACACCACTTAATGCTCTTAGAAGACAAAGAGAGGAATGATTATGTGGTCCTGATTCAAGATTCCCATCAACCTTGAATCCCCCCACAATGCTTTTAACGCAACATCTTCTTACTCTCCTCGTTCACATTACTTACAGCCACGTCGTAGTACACAGTGAAGCACCGACTTTCTCCTCATTTGTGTCTGGCGGGAAAGAAGCCGAATTGAAGGAGGAGAATGCAATTTCTTGTCTCTCTTCACTCGCGTCCACTTGCCTGGACTTTCTCCAATCCAGTGAATCCAGGTAACCTTTTATTTGTTATCAATCATATAAGAATGAACCAATAAGTAGCGATAATTTGCTGTGTTTTCACAGAAGTGGTTTTCAGTAGTCAGGCATGGAGTGTGTGTAACCTGTTAATTGAATTCCATGCCTCTGCCGCTTGGCATGAAACTTTTAGCGAAAGTAGAAGCGCTTTGATTTCATGATGGTTGCTTTTAGTCGGCTTGTTGAAGAGGCATCAGTTTATCGAAGATTGTCAGAGACAAAGAGTGAAAAAGTGGTGGGGGGAAGCGTTCACAAATTCAGGGACTGTGTGCAAGACATACATAAAGAAGTCGGATGAATGCCAGGGAGAGCAATTCATAAATGGGGCCCTTGGGCCCCATTGACTTATCGTCGTTCCAAGCTGATGTGCACCAGACCAGCTCGTTTTCTTGTTCTTCGGAGGGAGGGCGTGTTGACAAATTCCCGAATTTCCATATCAAAGCGTCCGTCCAATGTGAATCCTTTCACTAGCCATCTCAACCGACACTGGGGAATATTTATGTGGGGGAACCGGGAGAGAAACACGTGTAAATTGTAACGAGCCTCCTTTTTCACATGGTAAAGGCTGGGAGGGAAATTGAGATGCAAGTCCTGGGACGCATGCACCATTTGCAGTCATTACATTGTGTGAGAGAAAGCGGAAATGATGTGGTCGGCGGGAAAGATGTGTCAAAAATCCTTCCTCAGTGTATAATTGATTCAACAAAGGGTTCCTTTAGTATGTACACATACATTGGCATATCTTTGACGACTTCTTGACGAAACTTTTGACTATCTCTCAGAACCGTAGGATTAGAGAGTTGGAACAATCCTCTTCTATCCCTGGACTTAATCATTTTATATGTATATATTAGAGAATAAAGTAGCTATAACATGGCTATATAGTGTGAAAGACTGTTGTATTCCCTTGAAAGTTTCGTGGGACGCCGGAAAGAAACGTAAAGCATGTGATGTAAAAAGTTGGGTTCAGAATTAGGAAGGATTCATAAAAGTACATTACAGCTCCCTAGCGGGCAGAGTTGAAGAAAGCCTTTCTCCCCCACACTGATACACGATATTTAAGCTGAGATTACTATAGTTGTAAAATGAGAAGACAATCAAATCAAATCTCACTCATCCTCTCACCAAACATTGAAACGCATATTTTTATTCATACCATATGATATCTTCTAGATTTTGATTAATTGACTGGAGAAAGTAAAGGCTATGTGGAAGACTTTGTTTTCCACAGGAACCTTAAACTCAGTGCAATTACTATATTACTTATACCTAACGATGGCATGCTCAACTACGTCTTGAAATAGTGACACAGTTATCAGAATATGGAATAGGGCACGCTTTCCATGCATTGATCACTGACTACATTGAAATTCAGCACTCCAAGAAGCAAATACTTTGAGCAATCCATGGTGCAGCGGTGTGGTGCAGATTTACTTTGAGTTTTGCAAGGAAGTTATACAATATATAGCTGGGATTTCTCTTGGAGCTTGACAGGACGGGAGAAGTAATAAGTACGAGTGGAGATTTAAGCGTAAGGATTGGAAAACAAAAGAGTTAGTGAATGTCGGCGGGTTTGAAATAGGTAGGGACAGCTGGGCTAGAAAAAAGAAGAGGGAGAAAGTTGCTACAATTTTTCAAATGAGGGAATAATAGTTAACGCTCTTACTTAATACGGCACGAAAGGCAATAAAGAGAAAGCGGAAAGAAGGAAAAGAAGGGAGGAGGAAGAGGAAGAATGGGGAGACATGAAGAAATTCCGGGAGATGCAAGCTTTTCCTGGATTATTTTTGAAAAAAGAATTCTTGGCACGGCATAGAAGACTCTTTGAGGTAACGCGATAAAAGCCGGAGGGCTAAAGCAAGACAAATACTGGATTGGATTGGTCACGTATTTCATGGGAATGGAGCAAGGGAAGAAGGAGTGGAGAGCAACTTGGGGATGATGATGATGATGATGAAACCCCAAACCCCTCGTTACTCATATAAAAGTTGAAACGCAGTCTTTGTGAGGGGAAAAAATTGGGTTAACTTTACTGTTAGACTTGTTCATTGAACTGGCTACAATGTGGGGCGTATCTGCAAGTCTACAGAGCTACAGAGGCCGGAAAAATACTCTTCGTCTCCTTGCTTTCTTCCTACTTTCTCCATCTGATCTAACTCAGCTGGACTTGAGGGATATTCTCATTTTTTGTAGATTCAACTAAAAAATGAAAGGTGTGTTCTCCTTGTGTGTGGTAAATATATTGTAAAAAAGACAAAGCGAAATTGTAGCAACACAAGATTTTTTCCGCCAAATTCGACAAGTGTATTTTATGAAAATATTACAATTGCTCCTCCAGATTTGACCAAATATTACAAACCAACATTTCCTAGACTGAAATACGTTGTGCGTTTTCAGAAAAATTCCCGGTATTTTCAAGGATGAATTCATTTCTGGCTTTCAAAAATCATTCTAAGCTCTATGGAGCAAAACTGGGGATTTGATGGACTGGGATTTTGTACAGTCAAGTTGCGTAGGCGACAAATGTTTCAGCAAGGATTGAAATAACTGTTGCAGTTAGTATGTAAAGTAGAAAATGTGCAAGATATGTGCGGATTTTGTGGAACAAGTTGTGGAAGAATGAAGGGACGGTCTTGAGTAGGATTTTGTGAAAGTTTACGTGGCATACAAGTAGTTGAGCGGGAGTGCAAAACTTGGTAGTGTGGAAGAAGAATAGTCGGGTAAATGAGTCGCGGATTTGAGTGAGAGAACGAACGTGCAGAGGATGAAGATGTGCTTTGTCCTTTTGACTTGCTTTATTGTAGGGCTGACTAGTGGTGGCTCTTTGAAAAAACATGTGTAGGACTTGGTAATGGCTTGGGGGCGGGAAGTGGAGAGTGAAGATTAACGTGGGACTGGAGGTGGAATCGGGTACTAGAATTGATATATGCGAAAGTTGGGACAGGACATTTGTGGGAGGGTTGAGAGCGGTGGAGTAAACAAATTGGATAAAGTTTCCAGAAGATACATGTCATCCGGTGGAAAGTGAAGAGGTGGACTCCTCCTGTCCCCAAGCAGTAGAGCTCATCCCAAATCCGAGGATTCACAAGAGGAGAAAGTAGGGAAGAAAGTGGAGAAAGTTGAAAAATACTACACAGGACAAGAACTGAACTAGCTTTGGTTATTAGATAAGGAATTGTTTGCGGATATGGTGATAGATAAGTTGGAGTGAAAGTCGGAGTGAAAGCTGGGAGAAGAGGGTTTTGAGGTTTGTCAGAGTAGTTTTTTTCTGTGAGGGATTTCAATTTCGTTCCCTTTGGTTTGCCGTGAGTGCGGAGGAGAGTGAAGGAAGGCGGTGAATAATTTTTTGTGCCGGGAGAAGTATTTTGACAAGGGTGATTGGGAAATAGAAAATAAGGGGCGGGAGTGATGAAGGTTCTACGAGAGGGAATGGATGTAAATGGTTTTTGACTGCGTTCCTTTGCGGGGAGCAGATTGTGGAAGTGTATAGTGTGTAGCGGATTCAAATTCCCGCAAATCCCGCAGAGGAAGTCACATAAGGGAAGGAGAAAGTAACTCAGAGTGAATGAGTGAGAAATAGAGAGATGAGATGTTATGATGAGATTCGACTCATCCTTATGTAAGAAGAGGACTGGGCCGGAGCGTGACGTGTGGTGGTACGTACCTAGGCTAGAGTAGTTGGGGTGGGATCAATGGGGGGAAGCTTCCCTTCAAATGATATTCTTTGGATGGAAGGGGCCCAGATGGTAAAAATTGTCTTGTCTGCGTGCAAATCATGTTAGAGGCTCACTAATATCATGCATGGCTTTCCAAGGAGAGAGGTAAGGAAACAAAGGCTAAAGGTTGCGAAAAATCCGTATGGATCTTCAGAGTTGATCAGGTTCGAAGAACATGGACTGCAGCTGTTGTCCTTTCGAGTCGAGTCCTCAACCCACATGTCTGAGTCAGCAGGAGAAGAGAGAGCGACACGAAGGAAGCATAAGAAAGGATGGGAGAAAGCTTTCCGGATGGAATTGGATAAGTCCACAACTCAATAGCTTTACCGGCATGTGCCCCCACTTTCACTTCTTCCTGTCCAAAATTTCGAATCTTGCACAACCCCGTCGTCCCCCACCAAACCCTCATCCCCCGTCACACTATTCTCCCTCACACTGACTTAAGTACAAGGCACATGAGGACTTTCTCCAAGTTTGGAAAGTCTGAGGAGAATCGCCGGAAAGGAAGCAATCCAGGCCGGCGGAAGAGAAATTGGAATGCATATTCATCAGGAATTTTCTCTAAGACCTCAAAAGACTGGAAAGTAATCTCCAGCCTGTGAAAAAATACTGGATGGCCACAGGAAAGAGGATCCATCGTGGAACAAATGTTACAGCACCGCGATTATGTTTCACGTCCCTCCAAAAGGCTTTCTCTCCTTTCTTTGCCCCTTCACTGCCAAAAGAAGCTTTCCAAATAAAGAGAAAAGGCGGCCTACTTGAGAAAAATCCATGAATTTTTCAAACCCAACTGCAAACTGTTATCAATATTCTGATAACGTAGGAGAAAAGTGGTAGAGAAGAGAGGAACAACTCCCTATCCAACACACCACCGTTATTAACCCCTAACAACCCTCTGCTACTTTCTCCCTCTACTCTACACTCTACACCAGTAGTTCTATTCAAACTTCAAGTGCATCAAATAAAAAGGCAGAATCCTGTTCCAGAGATTATTCAGCCTCATATAGTATACAGTACTTGGAACTGATTACGATGCTGGATACTGCACTTTTACATTTGCTTTCCAAAACACACAGGACTAAGGTACAATTAAAATTTTAGACATCCTTCTACCATGAGGTAGTAGCATTATATTTCGGCTTATCGCCATGAGTAAAACCTATTGGAATAGTGTAAAGTTTACACTGTAAACTACATAAAAAAGATTGGCAACTAGATTGAAGCTTCATCCTATTGCTCATTAAAACTGTTTTGCTGCATTTTATTATCCTACTAATTGAGTGGAGAAGAGGAAGAAGAATGAAATGAGTTAGTCCGCTAGGGAAAGCAAGTGAAAGTAAGGCCAAAAAACGAGTAGAGAAAACATGAAGCTATTTTGTAAAGCGATGTAAAAAATTTACGAGATGAAGAGTACACGGTGGACTCTATAGTTTGGTAGGATATGCTATAGTTTGGCGAAAACTGGAAGATGGGGAAAACAAGATGGTTCACCAATAAGGTAAACAAAGCACGTGTGCCTTGTCCAAAGACATCAAGAACTACATTTCTTGACACGCAGAAAAGAGGGAAAAGAGGGATTTTTTTTAAAATGCAGTGGAAAAGATACTTATATAGAATACAGGATCCCTAAAAGTCATCAAGAAGTATGAGAGCTGCGTATAGATGTTACCGCGAAGGTAGTGCTTTTACTTACAACCCGTCGCGACTCCATGGCTTGCTTGCACCCTAGCCGGCTGTCTGCTTAGAAGGTTAACGGGACTGGAGAGAATATATAAGAATCACAAAGACTTTGCAAACTCCCGTCTTTAAACCCGAATATCCTTCAATGCAATCTTTCCCAAGTAGAATAACGTAAGGGAATGGCCCTGCTTTCCTACTGGTCTACTACGATTCTGGTGAGGTTTTGGTGAATTGGAACACATGTGCTCTAAAACAGTACTGTTATAACCTCACCCCAGACTCTAACATCATCCAGCTACGCATACTCCTTTCCAGTGTTCAGTATGCAAAGTCACACTTGGCCATGAATTATGAATTATGGATTATTTCAAGCTAATGCACTCTGTGAGAGAAATAAAGCTCGTTGGAAAGGTAAATTGACCCATTTTTAGATGGAAACTTTGCATTAAATTTCCCCCGAGTTCTCTCTCAACCCTGTGGCTAGCTCCTCTCCCTCGGTTCCTCTATGCATTCCAGCTTCACACTTTTCCGGCCGGAGATTCGTGTGCAGCGTGGGAATGCCAGGGAGCAGAGCGTAGAGAAAGTTCTCTAATTTCGCCCGCCAATGCTATAACGTTTGCTGCTCGGTTATATAGTTACATAGCTAGCTGCTCGCACGTAGGATGTAAGGATGTATGTAAGACAAAAGATACTGAATGCTAGTTTCAGCTCCGCAGTTGAAAAGCTAGCTTTCTCCGAGGTAGTAAAGGTGTAATAGCTCGACCCTTTTGACCATCAACTTTTTCTACTCTGAGCAAAATTTATGAATTAAACGTTCCCTTTTAATTACTCCAAGTTAGGACTCACGGGAAAAAACTTGCTGTATGTATAAAGAGCCGCACATTTACGAATCCACACACAACTTTCTCCCCAGTTTAGCAGCGTGTTCACTCACAGAGTTTTCTGGTTGGAAGGCTTTCGTGCAGAAGCATAGGTAAATGGATACATGGCCCAGCCAGAACCCAAAATATGGAAATATGGAGGGATATGAATACAAAGCTGGCATAGCTATGAAAAATTCAGTTTGGCCTACAATGAGAGAAAGTAAGCATGTGTGACGAGGGGGGCTTTAAATCCTGCTAAACTTGTGACATTCTCCAAGTGTCCAAGAAGAAAGTAGAGAGAAATAGAAAAGAGGAGGAAGAAAAGGTCTGGAAGTATTTCTTGTCGCCCTACCCCTAAAAATATAAGTTTTGCAAAGGATTTTTCTCGTCCGAGCGTTTTGGCCGAGTTTCAAAGAGCGTGGAGGGATTTCCTTTGAGAAAAGGTTAGAGCTGACATACCAGCCAAGCTCTGAGCCTTGCAGCAAAAGTTTACCTTGAAGTACCTTGAACACTGAGAGCGTGGAGAGCATGGAGAGATGTGGAGAGAGGAAGGGCGGCGACCGGTGGATTGATTACGAAGGAATATATATATGCATTCTCTGAAACATTATGTACAGAGTGTTTGTGCAAATTTTGACGGGAGTTGGGAGGAGAAGGAAATTAACGTAGCAATGGGGAGTCAAGAGTATGAAATCCCTTTGAGTGATCACGATTAAAGTTATGGCTCATTAAGAAATAAGCGGGAGGAATTATGTAGAGTGGGGACAGAGTTCTGACTCCTTCTTCCTCTTCTCGGATTGCAAATCTTGTAAGGGGGGAGGTGGAAGGATGCAATTTTATTTCAGTGAAAGTTCAACCGCTGTGAATGGAGGGAGGGAATGTAGTAGGTCCCTTATTTTTCTGATTTTGAGCGTAAACTGGGAGCAAGAGGAAAGGAAGATGGTCCATCTTGAGTGGGGAAAAGGTAGTATTGTCGTGGAAGTGAAAAGGTATAAAATGTAGTTGCGGTAGAAAATTGGAAATGTCGGCGAATATGGATAGATTTTGGAAAGAATTACAAGCTGAGAGAAGAGAGAGAGAGTTGAGAGAGAAGAGGGAAGGGGGGAGAGAAGAGGGAAGGGAAACTGATTTTGTGCTTGCTTTCTCAGTTGGGTGGCCCAGTGTAATGATTGAAAGACTTCCTGGGGCCCAACAAATCGGTAAAGTTTGGGGGAGGCTAATGGCGTTGCTTTTACTGGAAGGAGACAAACATGGCTGAATAAAATGGTCCGGGGATTTCCCAGTTAAGTGTGTTATGTCCCTGTATTGACAAAGTTAAAGAGATACGAGGCGGAGGTTGAGAGAAGGAAAATGCGGGAAAAGACATGACCCCATATATAATATCAGAGATTGGAAAAGTTTGTGCATCTTTTTTTCAAACTTGAACAAGATGGAAAGAGAGGAGGTGGGAGAAAGTGTCATCTGTATTTGGTTGGTAATGTCGACGTCGACCAGAGAAAGTTATTTGATTGTGTACTTTTCTCCTTTCCTCAAAACCTTTTATACATGCCAAGGAAATCAGACAAAGCGTCAAAGGAATCAAGAAACCCCGATTTAGCCAACTTTCCTTTGAGCTCAACGTTTGTAGCGCTACAAACAGACATAGAGAGAAAGTACTAGAGTCAGATAATACCCTTTTCTCCAGTTAGCCTTCTTTGTATAAACTAAACCGCAAATATTAAACGAAAGAGCTTGGTTTGCTCAGCATTTGCTTATTTCTAGATGTTGTTTCTGTGGGAAGGAAGTATTCACCGCTAACGGATCTCAAGGAAATAACGATTTATGGAGAGAAAACTAAAAGCAATTTGCAATTGTGGTCTTACCTTAATTTATAAACCGGGAAACACTAATGAAACCTCTTTGAATCCAACCTTCCCACAAATCTCTTGAAAACCTGCTCATGTACGCTAACAAATGCGGGATAAATGGTGGCAGGATATAGTGACTTCCATTCCACAGGATAGATTGCAAATTAGCACTTGCGGGACTACTATGGATACATTCCATTGGGCACTGATCCTCGTGTTACATCAACCTAGCACTGTTCAGCCTTATGCCGAATGTACACTACAACATTTGTGTAAAACTTGTGTAACACTTTCCGAAAATTTGTTTAGTTACCATAGTAACGCCGTTTCTACTTCAACACTTTAAATCTAAAAGTTTTACACAAATGTTCTCCATTTGATTAACATTGAATATTTGCGGGTCTTTTGAACCGCAAATATGAATATGAAAGTGTTACACAAGTTTTAAACAAGTTTTACACAAGTTTTACACAAGTGTTGAAGTGTAAATCCGGCATTAGAAACCATTCGTATAAAAAAGAGAAAAACAATTTTTTTTGTTAACTCGTAGATGAATCTGTTTAAATTACAAATGATATGGAATTTATTTCCGGCTACCTGTATTCGTATTTAAAAAAATGAAAATATAAATATTGCGGAAATCTAAATTTGGCCAAATATTCAGATTTGTTGCTTGTATATTGAAAATTAAATTTTGTAGATTTTACAAACTAAGATTTGATGGAAAGTTTTTGGACGCATAAAATAATTTGGATGTTGTCTAATGTTCCAAAATGGGAATTTTGTCTAGTATTTCCGATTTAGGCGGGAAACTCAAATTCATTCACTCAGTATTCAATATTTCGGCGGCAAATTCAAATTGTGTCTAATTTTCAAAATGTAGGCGGGAAATTTAAATTTTGTCTATTGTTTCAAATCTAGGCGGGAAATGTTTTGAGTTTCATCTGACATTTAAAAATTAAAAGTACAATATTCAAGCTTTAGGTGGTAAATTTAATTTTACGGAGCTTTTGCTTTAGAATTTGTTTGTCACTATAGTCTGTATTTACATTTGTACTCCAACCCCATGCAACTCTATTAATTAGGGATCATTGTAGGTTGAATAATTCCGAACTTGCTATTTTCTACATATTGTGAATAATTCGCAATTGTGTCGTTCAATTCTCGAAATAAATTCAATAAAATTTAATTAATAGTGGCTGCTGAGTGTATTGGTTTTTCATACGGAACGTTATAATTCATTTTTTGAGCCGTTTGTCATGTGCAGAAAAAGTAGCTAAAGAAGCGGGTAGTGTCAAATCTTAGTACGAGTTTTCATGGAAATAGAGCACGAGAACGTGGATTTGGGCTACTTGTGTTTTTCTTCAACCGGGGAAAGTATAAACCGAGAGAACGGATTTATTTGCAGCGAACTTTTTGTGAAAGAAAGAGAAGTTCAAAAACAAGGTTTGAGAATGAAGCTTGTAAGCATATGAATCGGATGCATGATGCAGTCGATGATACGAGATCCTCACGAGTGAAACAAGCCGCTTCCCATGCTTCATATTAAGATTCTCTCGGTTTTTAGCTTATGGCCATAGTGAACAAGCATAGGCATATATTACTGCATATACGTTCCTAGTTCGCATTTCATCTTGATTTAAATCACTGCTGCTTTTTGGTGCAGCACTTAAGAACTCGGTTAACTATTGGTTGAAAAATAAATGCTCCTTGAACACGATCATGCGAATGTAGGAAGAATCTATGCGGACAACTCTCTAACTCACACCACCATCTCAGCATGGATGGGGAAAGCTGGCTTCCTCCAGAATGAAGGACTTTTTCCTTTGCATTACACATTACCGTCCTCCAGAAATAATAGGGAAGTTTTGCGGATAGCACAAGAGAAACAGCGTTCTCCTCGCTCTCCTAGTAGTGCATCAGCTCCATCTATGGCTGACTAGGAAAGTTTCTAACTTTCTCCGCTGTTAAATGTCCATAGCTTTGCTCCCCAGTTCTATAGATGTCATGGTCATGCGGATCAGGGACCGAGATAGTAAGCGTACTTTCTCTCGGTTTTCGTATCAACTTTCCCTAGATGGCTCTGGGGGCTGGGATTTGTAGAAAATGTGCAGACCGGATTTATCCGAGAGCATTGTGGATGATTGTACCCTGTAGACCGAAAAGGGCGTTGGGCGACTGTTAGACAAACCTGTTAGCGGGCGTGACTTTTGTAGGATTATTGAGGTGATTACCCCATTCGCTAATTAATTCACAGAATTAATTATTTCGAAGCCGCAAACCCGTTTATGAACGCGATGGATTATATTCATTCTACTGGTGAAAACGTGATAACTTTAAGCTTTTGCTTAAACCTTGTTTTTCCCTCTCTTACCGCAACGCTAAAGCCAAAACTATGGCTGGTTCAGCGGAGAGAAAACTTGGAAATGTTGGGAAAGCTTATGCAAGCGAGACGAATGTTGCGTGCCAACGGTTCAGAGATGAAATAGGGTGGAGAGAAAGGTTTCTTGTGTCAACGAGGATTTGAGGAATTGAATAAAAATTTTATAAGAGAAAGCAGTACTGAGTGAAAGGAAGGAGAAAGTTTAGAAAAATGAAAAGACAGAGGTCGGAGGAAGAGTTGTGTGGATGAATTATTGCGTGCTGAAATGTGTGAAACAAATTCCACACCTTCTCAAAGCTTTCTCTTCTCCCTCATTCACATTACTTCTGTTCCCGCTTTTAGCATTTGTCATTGTCCAGGAAGATTCCTTCTTCTACCAGCCTACCTCATTTGACCTAGCTGCTCAAGTGTAAGATCTGCTGCGGCTATAGTGAAAACTCTGGAGCATGGAAAAAATCTTGGTTAGGTGCCCTCCTGCGGAAATAATTTGTTCTGAATCGTTACCTTGTGAAAGATAAAATAAAACGAGAGGGAAATGGGAGTACTTGAGGAATTGGGAAGTAAATGCGTACACAGATGTATATTGTGCACCTGCCGTATTTCATAGTTCAAACCGGCCTCTTGTCCGGCTGAGACCCTCTAACACCACTTAAGAAAGAGAGACGGGTGGCCAGGCGTGAAAGCTCAGCTTTAATTTGATGCATGATTAAGCGTGTGCTTGTCTGGGATTAATTAGAGTGCGAGAACGGAGCAACCACTACAGATACATACCCGTCAACTCTCATTGATGTAGCATTGATAAGGTGATGGGAGGGGCTTGAGGGAGTTTTCTCCGCATTTTAGCTATGCCTTATAAAGTCCATGCGTTTAGCATGCAGGGTTTCGTAAATGGGAGGAGAAAGATAGCAAGGGCTACAATTGTAGGGATTAAAGGGAAAGCATCCTCACATCCTTGCAATTTATATAAATTCTTGGTGTTCCAAAAGATGCGTCCTGGCATAGGACAGGACAAAAGAATGGAACATGATTTAGATGAAAGTTGCAAATGGGCTCCATTATTTCAGCCATCTTGCACAATCTACGACACATAAACCCAAGGCAGGCCGGCTTTCTCTTTCCCATAGCTTCTCCTCCACCGACAGCTTTCTCTTGTTTCTTTTGGCAAGCCAGTTGTCCGGTAAAAGTGCCCCTAACGCACATATGGTTATATGATAGACTGGACCGAGTTCGTCCCATGCGACTTCGGGGGGACCATAAAGAGAATACGCAAAGGAAGCCAAGCATGAGACAAATGCAGATAGAGCAGGATCGCTACTACGATGAATCGAAATCCACATAAGAATGTGAAAGCTCTATTTCAATTTGCTAGCTGCCCTCATTCATGTGGGTTGAAACATAGTAGAACCAATACATACGACATTCGGAAGTGATTTGAAAGGCATAACAAAGGCAAGACCTTTTCAAGGTTCTCAAATTATATCAGAATCCAGCTATCTATCAGAATCAAATTATACCAGAAGGTTACAGCACAGAAGCAACCGTAAAGGATGACATATTCAAATATGCACACGCCGCTGGAGAAAATAGAGACAGAAGCAAAAAGATAATCGTTACTTGGTTTATGAACATTCTTGTGTAAATAATTTCCTCAACTTTCCTTGTTCTCACTTAACTGCATATTTACCTGTGATTCCACTCAGTGAATCCAGAAAAGGGATACGGAATGCTTGTGACTTATTACAATCTCAGGAATAAAATGTCACATGAGTGATTCCCGTGTTTGAATGCCACAAAAAGAAGGCAAGGTTATAAGAACTTGGGCGTGCTAAAAGACAGCGATGCTATTAAAACTATTGAGGGAATACAGAATTGATTGATACCCACTAAATACAATATTTGCGGATTTTCCCTCAGTTAATGGCATTAATTACAGTTTATGGCTTTAGTACTATGCATGCTGAGTGTATGAAGACACCGGCACTGTTATGTTAGTGTTATGCTCGTGTTTAACATGTAGGGTAGGTGTACACAGAACATGGATGTATTCGGCATCCGCATCGCAAAAGCTGGGTGGGGCAAAGCTAGGAGAAAGCATACGAAATACGAGTAAATAAAGGAAAGAAAAGGTGTCGTACACAATGACGAACTGGATGAATCGATGACGTGAGCGTTTCATATCATTCACTGTATCTTAATACTCTCGGAAGTGTTACTTGTTTTCCGGGATTTGTAGTAAATTGGATTGGCTATATGCTATTATGGGAATGCCGTTTAAGATACAAGGTTGGAGAAAGTTGAATGCGCATCTTGAATGGCTGCTTATTTTTCTTATCATTAGAGAAATCAGTGAAGGAAGTAGCCTATTTTTAAGAATATTCCTCTAAATTCAGTTAGTCTGAGTTATCTTTGATTCGAGCAAGAGTCACGCATTTTTGTGCTGACCTCGCACTTTTAAAACACTTTTGAAGCATGGAAGTGGTAAGAAGAAAGAAGATGCGTAGCGTAGAAGATTCTTTCATGTGCGTCGTAGTAGCACTTGGGATCGAAAGAATGTGTCTGTGTATGTTATCAAAGAAGGACTGGGGGCTTACTCGTACCCCGAATTTTCAAAGACAGGGAGAATTGTATCCTGGAGAAAAAGAAACGATTATCTTAGAAATCAGATAAGTACATTGGGCAATTGATTCCAATCCCAGTTCCTCTCTTGTTTTCTCCTAGTTGCATACGAGAGCACGTTGGTTACACGTATTTTGATTCCTCTCCAGAGGAGGTATATTGGCTTATTTCTCGGTCGAGGACATGATCACGGCCATGTGGCAAACTTGAGGAGCTGGGGTAGAGTCTGGGGAAAAGGTGGGTGTAGAGGGAAGAGAAAGGAGAAAGTGTCCCCCTTGGCTTACTTGACTGGAGTTGGACTTGTTTGAGGGCAGCGGGGTGGGTTGGATGTTGGTAAAAATGACATTTTTGCGTGTCTCAGGTGCGCTTGAAGGTAGGGTTCTCTAGAATGATTATTGTTGTCATGTGGCGTGTGCTTGGTGGGGGGATAGATGGGAGAGAGCATTGCGGACATTTATTACTTTACAATTAGTCCGTGATGTAAGTTTACTATGCGGATTTATAAAGAGCATCAATATAATAAAGCTTTATGCTTGTATGCTTTGATGGTATCATCATGATTGGATATGTTATGCTTTCTCCTAAAAAAATTCCTTTTACGTACCGGTCCGTCCATATCGCATATCGCCTCACATCTGCTCTTTAAGTTCAGTGCTATTTTTTTGGCTAGCCCAGACGACGGAGATTTCTAATAAGTCACGATGGATTCCAACCGATATGTCTGGAGCGACGAGTGCGTAAAACATAAATCTGGGATACTAACTAGAGGAAGAGGTCGGGGAGGGCTAGTTAAGGGGTGATGGGAAGTAGGAGGTCGGCGTAGAAAGGTAGCATGAGAAAACTTCGTGCTACCATACTGCTACCACAAAAACCAAAGAGTTGGTAAAAATAGAGAAAGCCGGGGACGAGGTAAAAGAGAAAGAAAAAAATTGACGTGCTAAATGTCACACGAAGAAGGTAGGGTGAAATTGCGGTGGTATTCCTTGGTTGGAACTGCTGGCCGTGCATGTTGACGGACTTGTTGGATAGGGGTAAGATTGTGCTCCGGGAGAAAGTTTTTACCTTTTACATAGGAAGAAGTAGAGGAAGAGAGAGAGAGAAGAGAAAGTCGTACTAAAGTAAAGGTAAACTACGAAATGTTACGAGGTTCCGGTCGAACTGAAAGGAAACGTGTGTAGCTGATTTGGGAAGAACGATTACTTTGAAGAATTTGTGTGAAAAATTCAGAGCGCATTCACTCTCTGCGGATAGAAAGGTATAGAAGGAGGAAGAAGAAGTATAAGATCAAGTCCAAGATTTCTCTTACTCTCTTACTCTTGCTCCTCGACATTCTTCTTGCGGCCGGATTTTAGGATTTGTAAACGTGAAAACATGGAAAAAGACTCTACAATAGCTAGGATTTACCTTCCTTTGTGTGTAATAGTAAAATGTTTTTCCATAGTTAACGTATATCGTACGTAGTGCTGCTGCTCTTCCTCCTAAGGTTTTCTAAGCTGATAGAGCAAACTACTGTATTTCGTGCCATCGATCCATCAGCCCTATCAACTATTAATACAGAAAAAAAATATCTACGACAAAAAAAGAAAAACTAAGGCGCTAAAAGGCATAACGGTACTTCTCCGGTTCACGAGCCTGGGTCTATGGGAGGAAGTTAGGACTTTCTCCAGTGGCTATAACCCTCGTGTTGGACGTGCGGTAGACGGAAAATTGAAAATCTAGTTGTGAAAGCAAGAGAAAAACAGAGACGATGCTTACAGTGGATGTACAACAAGAGAAAGATCTGGATTAAGATGTAAAGAGAGCCAGGGAGAGGGAGGAGGAGGACAAGGAAAGGAGGCAGAGAAAGAGTTAGAGGAAAGAAATTCAAGGAGGGAGCAGATGTCGATAGGTTTTGAATTGGTTTCCATGTTCCATAGACTAGTATCTAAATTTGGCCATCAAGAATGAGCCTGAAGGGGTTCATTCAAGAAAATTGTCCAACTTAACTCATTCCTAATGCAAATTACTTTTTTGGCTAACAAGAATTT
The DNA here is from genome assembly GCA_906901655.1 of Sminthurides aquaticus. Classification (NCBI taxonomy): domain Eukaryota; kingdom Metazoa; phylum Arthropoda; class Collembola; order Symphypleona; family Sminthurididae; genus Sminthurides; species Sminthurides aquaticus. Next base: position 7,095,949 of record CAJQTT010000001.1, read on the forward strand.
CTAAAAATGTGGGTGGTGGTAAAATGATGTATTCCAGGGATTTTTAGTTTTCACTAGTAGTCCAGCAAGCCCATCTCCTGGAAACCCTCTGCTTCCAACGTATCTGCCTACTAGGCATTGCCTAGTCACTGGCTGGAGACTTGGAAAGAGTATGAGGGTGGACTTGGGCTGACCAGAACTTAAGTTTTGGAGTCGATGGCCAAAACGCTGGAAAAATACTAAGGAGGCGAATGAGGAAGAAGAAGCGAGTTATTTTTCCTTCTTGTACGCTCTTAAGAGAAACAAGGCGAGGAGGATTATGTAAAAGTGAGGGAGAAATTCTATGTGGAGGAGTCGACAAGTGTTCTAACTCGGAGGGCTCGTCGGACTTAAGAATGAGGTTAAGCTAAAACGGGGAAAATTTTTGGGAAACGCTGAGTTAAACTTGTTAAGTCGAGAAGAGAAAATTGAGTGCATATAAAATTCCACAAGTTTTTCCTCCCTCCATAATTTGGATGCGTTGATAAAGTTTTTTTTCTTCTTTTTTTCCTTATTTACAGATGCAATTGTGGGCTTGCAGGGCTGGTTATAGCAGCTGAGACCAGAAATTTCTGAATAATTTGTAAGGTTATTTTTGCACGTTCCATCTGGAGTGGTGGTCTCAAATGGCGACAAGTCATGACTTGGCTTGTGCCTACAGTCACATAAGAGAAAGGCGTGAGAGAGTGTGATCATCATCCTTGTCTCCCTCCCGCTTTCTCTTTGCTTTCTCCTCGGAAGAAGCGTAAGAGAAGAGGAAGAGAAGAGTCGATTCCCGTTCTCGTAATTTCAAAGTAGTTGAATTTTCTTGGTCCGTCTCTTATAGGGTTCTTTTATCCCGGATTACGCCATCTTCTTCAAGTCTACAAGCCAAGAGTCCTTGCCTCAAGAGTCCAATTCCTTTCAACCATTATTGTCACCGGATTGACGCCTAAATTCTTTTAAATTACAAGAGCATGCAAGACTCAGCTTTGGAGATAATGAAGAAAAGGGAGGTAGAGGAATTTCCAGGCCAACCATCCATTCTTTCCCCAAACTACTCAGCCAAAAACATACAGTTCACACTAACAGCTTTCACAAAGGGGGGAATTGAAAAGGCTGGAAAAGTTATTTAACTTAATTTACACTGAATTCTACACTTGTTTTTAGTTCTTCCAAAACCCCTTAAAATGTGCCCTCTTACATCCGAAAGTATTCATTGGCTTGCGATTTTACGATAAAAAGGAGAGAAAGTTTCATTGTACTTTAATTCTGCCGTGTCTTTTGTCTTTCTACTGCTTTCTCTTTTGGAACACCTACCCTCTTCTCGATATTAATTCCTGATACCTGTTTCGTATGCTGAGCCAGCTAAGCTAATGACGGGTTGTTGGATACTTCTGGCAACATAGGCAAAACAAGCTTCGCGTAGCAGCATATGGGGGTTAGATATTATAGACTCATATGGATAGCGTATGAACAGGACTCTATTATCAGGATTTAACCCCTTCCTGTACTATTGTATTGTATTGTAAAGGAGGTGCCCGTTGACTAGCAACGAGCGCCGACGTAGCCACTGATAGGCTAATTGCGGACTACCCTCAATTTGCAACGATGCTTACGCACCAGTCTTTCTGTTAATCCGTTCCATTAAGCCTGTTGCCATGAAGAAAGACAACACGCGTTTATGGTCCAGATCTTTTAGTTTGCTATGATCAAGTCTCACCTCACCAAGGTAGAGTAACCTGACCAAAGCGTGGATCGCACAGTCAGCAATAACATGAACTGCACTTTCCTCTAACCCACACTCACAATTCGGACTGGTTGTCAGTTCCAGATTGTAAGCATGTTTATTCAAGGCTATGTGACCAGTCACCAACCCTGTTAACGACCGAAGTTGACTCCTGGTCAGCTTCCTGACACGAGAGTTGCTTCGTTTAATGTTCTCTGCGGGAATCCACAGCTTTGTCTGCTGGCAGCCAGGGCGTATTCGCCACTGTTTTGCCCAGCTTGAAGTCATGCACCGCCATATGCCTCTGGTGACAGAGGATTCTGGCAATGGTAGCATGGGTTTTGGGCCAATGCAGGGTTTTTTACATCCTGCCTTGGCCAGTTTATCGGCCAGCTCATTTCCAGCATGACCTTCGTGTCCCGGAATCCATTCTATCCTCACCTCGTTGGTAGAACCAATCGATTGAAGACGATCATGAACTTCCAGTATTAACTTAGAGTTTGTGTAATCCTTGTCTAAGGAATTGACACAGCTCATGTTGTCGCAGTATATTGTGATCTGCTTACCGGAAAGGGCCATACCCGCCAGTTTGTAAACTGTACGGTTGATTCCCTCCAGTTCGCAGTCATATACTGTAGCGTAACGATCCAGGGGGCCACAAAATCTCATGTGCCTCCTAGAATCGTGGTCAGTGATGGTAACGCCGTATCCAGTCAAATGACCCTGGCGAGAGCCGTCAGAGTAACAGACCAGACCACGTCCCGTCACCGTTCTATTCGACCAGGTTGCCCTGTCCGAAATGCCACAGGAATAGCGTTTGGAGCTTATTCCCGTGGTTTCCGTCCAGTCATATAAAGCTGGCGTTAAGCCAAGCTCCAAAACTGATTTCGAGGACTCCCATACATGGGCCACGTGGCCACTTGATGGTATTCCCTTAAACTCTGCTGAGCCTGTACGGAGTAGTCTCCTCCAAGTTCGCAGAGCCACTCCTTTGAGGTGAATGTCAATCGGCATAACACCCACCAGTGCTTCCAGCCCAGCACTGGGTGTCGAAGCTGGGGCACTAGTCACCATTAGCAAAGCCAAGCGTTGAACTTGGCTCAGCAACGCTATTTGGGTCTTGTTGAGATTTACTCCCCAGACCATAGCACCGTAATCGAGGCCTGGTCTTATGACTGACTCATATATCCATGAAGTCAGTTTGGGACTCAGACCCCACTTCTTGCCCACTGCCCTCCTGCAGAGGAGCAGTGTCTTTTTGGATTTATCCGATTTAGACTTAATGTGTTCGTTCCAATTCAGCTTCTTGTCCAGGATAATTCCTAAGTACTTCACTGAATCGGCACATTTAAGCTCTTGTCCCCGTAATTTTACAGGGTATTGTTCCTTGGTCCTTGAGTTATCCACCCAAAGGACTTCGGTTTTGCTGCTATTGAGAGTGAGTCCGTTTTCGGAACACCATCTATCAATAGTTCTGAGTCCCCAGCTGATTTGGTCACTGCAGGTTTTCCTGCAGATCCCGGACGCCGCTATGCAAACGTCATCAGCAAAGGCTTGACAGAGCAGAGACGGATGGTTGAGCCGAAGCCGCTCCATCAAACTGTCCACCGCAATGTTCCAGTATAACGGAGAGCAGACAGAGCCCTGCGGGCAACCATTGCTTACCGTCTTCGACACTGTTACACCATTGAGGCTACTTTGCAGCTCTCTATTGGCTAACATAAAGTTGACCCACCTAATTATCATAGGATGGATCCCGAGTCTTGCCATGCCGTCTGTTATAGATCGGCGAGCAATATTGTTGAAAGCACCTTCTATGTCGACGAATGATGCTACACAAGGTCTTTTGGACTTTATGCAGCCCTCCATGAGATTCACAACTCTATGGATGGCTGCTTCTGTAGACCCGCCAGCCACATACGCATACTGACGGTTTTCTCTGAGGTGGCTAACCAGATCCTTCGTTCTCAGGAATCTATCAACCAGCCTCTCTAGAGTTTTCAGTAGGAAGCTCATCAGAGAGATGGGCCTCCAAGCTGAAGTGCTAGTGTAGTCATTCTTCCCAGGTTTAGGAATGAAGACAACCCTAGAACATCTCCATCTACGCGGCACATACCCCGTAACCAAGCAAGCCTTGAATAGGCCGCTGAGGGGCTCTAGTATACACACAGAGGCCTTTCTAAGTATGTGAGGAAATAGCCCGTCCGGCCCGGGAGCCTTGAATGGACTGAAGCTATTAATGGCCTCTAACACCTTTTCTGGGGTGACCATGTCAGAGACTACGTCTACGCCCATAATGTCGTGTTCCCCAGGGATTTGCTCAGCATCACCTGGGAAATGTTGCTCTAGCAGTTCCGCTAGAGTATGTTCGGTACCACAGGTGAGAGAACCAGATGGAGTGACCACACTAGTAATCTCCCTGTTTGAGTTACCTAAACACTTCATTAGCCTAGAAGTGGCCGGCATGGACTCTATAGAGTCACAAAACATGGTCCAGCTGTCTAGTTTTGCTTTCCGTATTGCCTTTACGTATCTATTACGTTGAAGACAGTACGTTTTCCAATCTTCCTCACTGAGGTGGGCCATCCGACAGAGTCGGCCTACTTCCTTCCTCAGTGCGGTGAGTTCCGAAGTCCACCATGGACTTCGGTTTTCCTTGAAGCACGCCTTTTTCCAAGGACACGCTTCATCCAGAGATTTGTTGAGTGCTGTGTTCAGCTGCTCAGCAACTTGTTCAATACCCGTTATATCATAGGGTACATCGTTTGGGATGTGAGACACTTGTTCCCGTAGGCGAGTAACAAATGTGCCATCATCCATTTTCTTTAAATTGCGCACCCATCTAGGCTTGGGTTTTCCAAAACCAAGATGGAAGTCAATATATTTGTGATCTGAGATGCTGTCGTCGTCGGAAACGTTCCAATCGGCGACAATAGTAGCACCTCGTTCATTGCAGATTGTGATATCAAGGACCTCTCCGCGCGCCTTGGTCACAAACGTGGGTTTTGATCCTTGGTTTAGTACCAAAAGATTCTCTTGAGACAGAAACTCGTAGAGTTCCTCGCCTCTGTCGTTAATGTCGGTACTTCCCCAGCTGGTATGGTGCGAGTTCGCATCCGCTCCAACTATCAAGGGAAGATTGCGACGATCACAATATCTCACCAGATTCCTGAGCAATTTGCTCGGGTGATCATCGGAGTTATGTGCCATGTAACACGAGGAAAGTATAACTTTACCTCGCTTCCATTCGGTAACAATGGTTACCATATCCGAATCAGAGAATTCAGGCAGTAGGGCTGCACTGATTCTGTCGGTGACTACCACGCAAGCTCGAGGTCTAAGCCCGGGGGCGTTAGCAGCATAAACTTTCTTCCACTGTCCAAAGCCAACGACTGCGTTATTCACACAAGCCGGTTCCTGGAGGAGTAGAATTCTGTTGGGGGGAGTGATGACGGGGCCTGCAGGCTGGTTAGATTGCGAGTCTCCACCGACACATCCTCTGCTTGACAGTGCCAAAGCAGCCGGATAGTGTTTATGAAGATTCGCCTGGGTTAGGGTGCAGTGGGGGTCCCGGATGCGCAGATTGGGCTGCGCACCACTCCCACCATCCCAACCCCCACTGCTGGTAGGAGGGAACCCACTCCTCCTACCCCCTTCTACAATGGCCTCAAGAGTTGGCATCCATGGCCACAGGGGCCTGGACACCGCCTCCCGAGGTCACCTTTTTCGTGATCTCCCGGAACTCAAGTGCACTACCAATGCCGTGCTTCTTGAGTTTGAACCCGAGAGATCTTATTAAAGTCGCGTCTTCGGGAGGGACAAAAATTGTCACCAACCTTAGACGGACACCACCGCGGCCGGTGTAGTCTTTCGGCCTAGCACCGAGCCGCCATCCGGTACCTCTGAGGCCTTCATTGCATTTGGCCAAACTTGACACAAATGCATGGAGGTCAAAGGTATCCGATGTCCTGCTCACCATCGTGGTGAACAGTACGGGTTTTGGCCACGAGACGGGAGGAGCGGTGAGAGGATCCCAACAACGAAATCCCATCAATCGATCCGAATCCGGAATCTTCATGAGGAACCTGTCATTGAGGAACACTCTCACATCCTCACGTCTGTGCCTTGGTCCGGAGACCTCAATTCGTCCCTTTTGCAGAGAGACATTTTCGATGCCTTCAAACTGCATTTGGGACGTAGCTTGGTCCAGGGCCGCAAAGATGGATGGGTAGAGACCCTCCGGTATAGGATCCTCAGTGTTGGGGTGAAGTCCAACCACCAACACGAAGACCTCCGGGAGCTCACCACCAGTGCGGCTGACCTTGGAATTATCAGGGCTTGGCGTAGGGCTATTAGCACCTTGGCCCCGCTTTGTTTTGCCCCCAGATTTCCTGGGAGCACCTGTGGGTGCTGTGGCTCCCGCGGAAGGGTTGGGCCGATTGTCGGCACCTTTCCTTCGCACAGAAACCCCAGACCTCTTTGCATTAGGGGGGCCGGACCGATTGTCGGCACCTTTCCCCCCAAATGCAAAGCTGAATGTCATTGCAGCAGAGGTTCCGGGCCGATTGTCGGCACCTTCTCCCCCAGTAGCATGACTAAGACTGAAAGTAGAGAAAGGGTCGGGCCGATTGTCGGCACCTTCCCCCTCTACTGCTTTGTTCGGATTGATAGCGTTGGAAGGATCGGGCCGATTGTCGGCACCTTCTCCAACCATCACCACATCTGGGCCAGGCCGAATGACGGCTCTGGACGTTCAACTATTAATACAGAAAAAAAATATCTACGACAAAAAAAGAAAAACTAAGGCGCTAAAAGGCATAACGGTACTTCTCCGGTTCACGAGCCTGGGTCTATGGGAGGAAGTTAGGACTTTCTCCAGTGGCTATAACCCTCGTGTTGGACGTGCGGTAGACGGAAAATTGAAAATCTAGTTGTGAAAGCAAGAGAAAAACAGAGACGATGCTTACAGTGGATGTACAACAAGAGAAAGATCTGGATTAAGATGTAAAGAGAGCCAGGGAGAGGGAGGAGGAGGACAAGGAAAGGAGGCAGAGAAAGAGTTAGAGGAAAGAAATTCAAGGAGGGAGCAGATGTCGATAGGTTTTGAATTGGTTTCCATGTTCCATAGACTAGTATCTAAATTTGGCCATCAAGAATGAGCCTGAAGGGGTTCATTCAAGAAAATTGTCCAACTTAACTCATTCCTAATGCAAATTACTTTTTTGGCTAACAAGAATTTCTAAAAATGTGGGTGGTGGTAAAATGATGTATTCCAGGGATTTTTAGTTTTCACTAGTAGTCCAGCAAGCCCATCTCCTGGAAACCCTCTGCTTCCAACGTATCTGCCTACTAGGCATTGCCTAGTCACTGGCTGGAGACTTGGAAAGAGTATGAGGGTGGACTTGGGCTGACCAGAACTTAAGTTTTGGAGTCGATGGCCAAAACGCTGGAAAAATACTAAGGAGGCGAATGAGGAAGAAGAAGCGAGTTATTTTTCCTTCTTGTACGCTCTTAAGAGAAACAAGGCGAGGAGGATTATGTAAAAGTGAGGGAGAAATTCTATGTGGAGGAGTCGACAAGTGTTCTAACTCGGAGGGCTCGTCGGACTTAAGAATGAGGTTAAGCTAAAACGGGGAAAATTTTTGGGAAACGCTGAGTTAAACTTGTTAAGTCGAGAAGAGAAAATTGAGTGCATATAAAATTCCACAAGTTTTTCCTCCCTCCATAATTTGGATGCGTTGATAAAGTTTTTTTTCTTCTTTTTTTCCTTATTTACAGATGCAATTGTGGGCTTGCAGGGCTGGTTATAGCAGCTGAGACCAGAAATTTCTGAATAATTTGTAAGGTTATTTTTGCACGTTCCATCTGGAGTGGTGGTCTCAAATGGCGACAAGTCATGACTTGGCTTGTGCCTACAGTCACATAAGAGAAAGGCGTGAGAGAGTGTGATCATCATCCTTGTCTCCCTCCCGCTTTCTCTTTGCTTTCTCCTCGGAAGAAGCGTAAGAGAAGAGGAAGAGAAGAGTCGATTCCCGTTCTCGTAATTTCAAAGTAGTTGAATTTTCTTGGTCCGTCTCTTATAGGGTTCTTTTATCCCGGATTACGCCATCTTCTTCAAGTCTACAAGCCAAGAGTCCTTGCCTCAAGAGTCCAATTCCTTTCAACCATTATTGTCACCGGATTGACGCCTAAATTCTTTTAAATTACAAGAGCATGCAAGACTCAGCTTTGGAGATAATGAAGAAAAGGGAGGTAGAGGAATTTCCAGGCCAACCATCCATTCTTTCCCCAAACTACTCAGCCAAAAACATACAGTTCACACTAACAGCTTTCACAAAGGGGGGAATTGAAAAGGCTGGAAAAGTTATTTAACTTAATTTACACTGAATTCTACACTTGTTTTTAGTTCTTCCAAAACCCCTTAAAATGTGCCCTCTTACATCCGAAAGTATTCATTGGCTTGCGATTTTACGATAAAAAGGAGAGAAAGTTTCATTGTACTTTAATTCTGCCGTGTCTTTTGTCTTTCTACTGCTTTCTCTTTTGGAACACCTACCCTCTTCTCGATATTAATTCCTGATACCTGTTTCGTATGCTGAGCCAGCTAAGCTAATGACGGGTTGTTGGATACTTCTGGCAACATAGGCAAAACAAGCTTCGCGTAGCAGCATATGGGGGTTAGATATTATAGACTCATATGGATAGCGTATGAACAGGACTCTATTATCAGGATTTAACCCCTTCCTGTACTAACTCCAGATGCAAAGATACCATGCACTTGACAAACTCTTCAACTCCACCCGAGAGTAAATTCACCTTAAAAGTGGTCAATTTTCGATAGCAAATTCTCATAAACTGTTTACACACATTTACAGGCTAATTTCTTCCATATCTAGAACCAAACTGCTGTTTTAGCCTAGCTACTGCAAATACTATCCGCTAAACTAGAGAAAACAAAACCAATATAATTTTATCGGTTCCACATGCAGTCCGGCGGTAATGAAAGCATTTTTACCCATGATCTCATGCGGGAGCAGTGAAAACAATTAATTCATAATGGTTTGGAGCCAACTAGTAAAGAGTATAACTGTAATTCATAATAGCCAGAGCTGTACTATTGGCTGGCACGGATAAATTCGTCTGTATGCCTTTGCTACCCAACGCAGTATTGAACGTGATGCTCTGTGCTGAATGTTATAGCAGGCATGGGCGTGGGCGTTGTATGGTGGCCAGCAGCAGAGATTTGCAATAACATGAGGATTGGGCGGGTAATGCGTTAAAAAGATGAGGACTGCTGGGGAAAGTCATTTGACTAAAAGGGAAATAAAGGGAGGGATAGAAAGTGTTGATGAATTCAATTGGAAGTATGTAAAAGTTTGTGGATTTTATCCGCAGTCCGGCAAGCTGAGATTGACGAAACGAAGGAACTGTGTAGAATAGCTGCGATGGAAAATGGTGATTCGGAGAGAATAAGTACGGCTGTAGAGTGCGGCTTGAGGGGGAAGAGAATAAACGGAATGAATTCTGCATGCATAATTCATTCGAGACCAAGTTTTTTCCGGTTTTTTAAGAATACCAAGCCCTTATACATAACAACGCGGACTCGTGAAATGATTTTGGGGAAAGTACCCTTGTGATCATCATTCCGTCTAGAATCTTCTCATGAATGAGCTTGGTAAGAGGACCGGGAAGTAGGGTAAGAAGAATAAGATGGAACTGGATAAATTGTATAAATTTGAAGATTGATATATAATATTAATACGAGGGCATTTTAAGGACTTTATGAGTAAAGTTGAGGATGAGAATGTTTCCGCAGGATTTCGGAGGAGTTTATGTACACAGAGCTGGGAGTAAGAGAAAGGAGGAGGAATTGGAAGGTTGTATAAAATTTGGAGAGAACTTTATGATGTTCCGGTGGTAGATGAGGGATGGTAACGATTTTTGAAATGGTTATGCATACATTAATGCGGACGGTAAAATTTAGTGATCAATAATAATGATAGAAAACAAGAATGAGGAGAACGCGGGTGGGTGAAAGTTTTGGAGCGAGTTCACAAGGTTTATCCTACATACACACAGCTCATACTGCTCTCACTCCTTCCGGATTTCATTCTCGTCCTCCAGCCCCCACCTTCCATACTTTCATCCTCAGAAGAATATGTGAAGAAGCTGATAAAGCATCGAGGCGGTATATATGATGGCGGTGCGAAAGAGGAAGACGCATTAATACGAGCAGTTCACGACATGAATTCTTTACCAATTCATACAATAGACGCCTATTAAAAAGATCTCGTAGAGATTTCGAAATGGGTACTTTATCACGACTGGGAAAAGGTTTCAAGTCGAAGACGAGAAAAAGAAGCGGGAAGAGAAAGCAGGAGAAAACTACACGCTAAAGAGAAAGGAGAGAAATACAAGTATCTGGTCTGGGTTTTGTGGGATACTGGTGGTTTCTCGTTTGGAAGAAAATAAAACGCTCAAGTTTTCTTCCGGAAATCTTTCTACAAGGAATCTTGTGTAACTATATCCACTATCCACTTGTACTCTTTCCTGCTTCCTTTACGTGCGCATACTTTGTACACAGGCCGACAGTAAGGAACGCAGAGTGAGGCAGTACATTGTGAATTGTGGAGCAGGAGATGGAGCTAAGAGGGAAGATAGGCTGCGTCAAGGGTCTATTAGAGAAACCGACACTTTCAACTTTACTTTCTTCTTCGTCTACTGCTCCCTCTTCTCCACAATTATTTAGGACGGAAAGAAGACAGAAGAAAACAGGAGGGAGGTAGAAAGTTTTGCGGTTCGAAAACTTGATTCGAACAACGTGAATCCGGAGTTCTCAATCCATACAATGTAAACGGGAGAATTATCGCAGAAAGAATGAATCCTGAGAGGGAAGAGAAAGTAGGAAGGTAATTCGTCTTCCCATTGTTAAAGACAGTCGCAAAGAGGAAGATGGGACTGGGTCCCGAGTGCATCAGAGAGAATAATTATAATTCGCTCTGAAACCAATCTCCTTCCTCTGGCCAGCTCCTTCCGTCTTACTTTGCTTAATGCATAATGAATCCAGGGAGAAAGTTGGAGAGGACACGCTTTCTCTTCTATCCGCATTCCTTCAACTACCTGATATGAAACGTTGAATTTCCTGACTTGAACCTATGCATTTCCTAGGTTAATCTTAATCTGCTACCTCTAATCCGCTGCTATGCTAAAACACATGTAAAATTACCCAAAAGCTCTGGCTTCATTCTCTCATACGAGGGCATTACTTTCTAACTGTACCTTCTAAATATCTCTTGAGCATCTAATACCTATACACACTGCAGCTACGCTACGATTACTGTTATGCATTCTGCAACGCATGCGAGCTATTGAATGCAGATAAACGGGTTAGTAATTTTTTGGAATATCTTACTGCAGAACAGAGATACCCCCGGAAAAGAAGGAGAAGATTGTGGCACCGGGAGAGAATACAAAGTTTGGCGAAAATGTTAACTTAACCGTGGATTCTTTAAGTGAGAAGAAGGCAGTTGCTCTCTCACAGGCATAATTTATGAAGAGTTTCTAAAGTTTAAGCATATGAGAACCTATGGAAGTGTGGAGACACGCATATCGTAGAACTCGGTCGACTCATGCATCCTTAAAGTTTTCTTGATTCTTCTTAACCTTTTAATGAATCCGTAACCAACTCTCTCGAGACCACTAATTTTTTATAAGATGGCAAAAAAGAAGAGGGAGAAAGTTGATGCAGGGAAAGTAACTCGATAACTAGAATCTAATCGAAAAATATCATTGCTTATACTTTTACCCGAGGGGGAAGGATGGTGAAAGGAATGGTGAAAGTTTCCTTTCACCTGCCACCAAATGACATGTAGAGTGGCAACGTCCTTTAAAGGGAATATCTAAGACTTGTAAAATTTAAAGAAATTTAAAATCTTTCCAAGCATATAGCAGCGTCAGCAGCATATACGTCCTCTTGAATGACGTCACCACTTGATACAATTTTTTCTATATTGTACAACTTTCTCTGCGTCCTAGAAAGTTTACTTTGATTTTTACATGGAATATAAACCAAACTCGAAAACAAAGTTCTCAGATAGCTACGCTAACTTGTTTTCTTCTCAGTTTGATTCTCTCTACTGCTTTAGATTAGCAGTCTTGTATCAAAATATGTTTTTTACTACTTTAAGGGTGCATCTGCTAGAAGGAACAACATTTCCAGTATCAGGGCAACCGAAAGAACCGAAGAATATTTTGTTGCCACAGCTGACGCAAGTTCTTCCATCAAAGCACTTCACAGATGTACTTCCAAGTGATTCAACAAACAATTACTGAATGATTGATTGAAATTTTACAACGTTTTGAAAGGGAAAATGTTGATTTTGAGAAGAGAGAAGAGAAGGCTAGCAGTGAAAGAGGAAAATCCACGTTTATGTCTCGTATATTGAAGCATTACCTACTTCAGGGTGAGCGGATGAAAAAAAGCGGGAAGTGGAAGAAAAGGGCGACTCTAAAGATAAAATAATCTGTCTCAACTCCCACATGAAGCTTCCAATACGCGGTGGCTTTAGAATAAAGAAATAAAGAAGAATACGACAAAAGAAAGCAAAGCATTGTATTTCAGAATTATTTGGAAATGAAAGTGATGCAAATTATTTGCACGCTCCAAGGATGTGTGAAAGGTCGGGAGAAAGGTAATAGTATTTGCAGGAAATGATATGAATGGATAGAGTATCAAGAGCAGTGGAAGCTTACTTCTCCAATACTCAGGAAACAGGAGGTCAAAGTCACTTTCGGAAGGAAGGCGAAAGGTTGATATGCAAATTAAAACTCCGCAAAGCCCATGGCGCCCTTGATGGACTTTATTTTACCAGGCTTTGTAGATGTGGAATTAAGGGAAGAAACAAAGTGTGAGATAGAGGGAGGTAGAGGAGATGCTTCTTTCCGCTCATCTCTTCCGTTTATTTAGCTTGCTTTAGATAGGGTGAATAGAGAAATTGAGGGAGGAGCTAGATTAATATATACAAGTTTTAACCCGAAGCTGTATAACATTAATATGATTAATTGAACTTGTGCTGAGACAGGGGTTTCCCTCATTCTACTATACCCTCTGATAGTGCGGCTTCTATTAATTTCTTAAAAAGGCTTAACCCTCGAGGGGAAGATGATAAAGCACTCAAGTGCTTCGCACAGAGATCTTCTAAAAATCCCTCTCCAATAGCGAAGACGTGGGAAACAATGATGGTGGAGAAAGTTGTGATCCCTGGTCTACCGATCTAGTTTGTAGACAGTTACTGCGGTTTTTTATACTCACAAAAATAGAGCATCTGATGTGGCAAAGAAGCGAAGATGCAAGGAAGGAGGAAAAGAAGAAAGAAAGCGGACTAGGCTCACTTTCACCCCAGAAGCGCATTGATGATAACTACAAACTTTTCACCCACTGAAACCTTTACGTAAGCTCAAGTCTCTAGACAATGGCCCACTTTCTCTTTGTACTTTTCTTTGCTTACAGGCTTGCATCCTTGGCATGCTTGGAGAAAAACTAGAGGAAGATGATTCTACGGCTAAGGAAAAGATGGATTCAATAGATTTTGCCAAAGGAGAGGAAATGGGGAGAGACGAGTGGGAATAAAAGAAGAACGGGTAGGAAATAAAAAGATGGAAGCGAGTGGTATAAAACGGCTACGGGAATGGATAATCGAGATATAATTTGATTTTCAAGCTCCTCTGAATATAGAACCTAAGTAATTGTATTTTCTTGATTCAGAAAAGAGAGCTTATACAAAGACGCGAGAGAGTTTACGGTAGCTTGAAAGAAAGTCTAGTCGACTCCACATCCAAGGCAGAGTGCTGGTACTGGATGACATGATGAATTCCCTCACTCTCAGCTATAACGATTAGGAGTTAATTTTAAGGACGTGGAGAGTGAGAATGGAATCCTTAACTGTTTTGACACTTTCTTGTTGTGAAGTGAAACGCTTTGAAGAGGAGGGAAAGTAGAAAGCGTATTTCATTTAACCCAAAGCAAAATGAAAGTCGGGAAAGCTCTCTGTTCCGACCTCTTTTACTTCACTCATCTAAGGAGAATGAAGAGTGAGTGACTTTCCCTACATTCACTCTCTTCTCAAAATAAAGCTAAACGACGCACAGGCTACGGGAAATGGGAAGGAGGGGGAGAAAAAAGAAAATTTGATGGCACTTTGTCATTTGTATACACAATGATTGATGAATAGGGATGGCAAATTGTGATGTTATATTTCGTTGAACATGACATTCCCATTTGTAGGGAGCTAAGGAAAAAGTAATTCATGATATCAAGACAGCCGATTATATTCGCAAAGTCTCCGAAAGCAAGTAAACCCTGGAATATTTTCCGCACTGTTTCTTCTAGATTTCAGCTATCATCTTAGCGAATCGCGGCGAGAAAGAGAAAGTCGAGGAAATTGAGAAAAATGTCCGCGTATTAATAAGAATATGGACGAATCAAATTTTACGGCAAGTTTTGCGAATCTTATCAAATACACTAAAAAAGGCTCGCATGCATATTTTTAGCTGGACCGAGACGAAGTCTAAGGGAAGCTTATGTAGAGCCGGTCAAATGCGAATTTATGCTTTTGGACCAGGGCCAAAAGTGTGCAAAAACTCTCGAAAACTTAAAAGGAAAAAGGTGTGAAAGTATGAGGAAATGTGAATTGAGAGGCGTATTTCACTTTCACATTCCCTAATTCCATATTTGCACACTTTTGGCCCTGGTCCAAAAGTGAGGAGTTGCATAAAGAGGGTGATGGGTGACTATAAAACGGTGAAGGACTTTCCTCGCACTTTCACATTCCCTAATTCCATATTTGCACACTTTTGGCCCTGGTCCAAAAGTGAGGAGTTGCATAAAGAGGGTGATGGGTGACTATAAAACGGTGAAGGACTTTCCTCGCACTTTCACATTCTCTAATTCCATATTTGCACACTTTTGGCCCTGGTCCAAAAGTGAGGAGTTGCATAAAGAGGGTGATGGGTGACTGCAAAACTGTGAAGGACTTTCCTCGCACTTTCACATTCCCTAATTCCATATTTGCACACTTTTGGCCCTGGTCCAAAAGTGAGGAGTTGCATAAAGAGGGTGATGGGTGACTATAAAACGGTGAAGGACTTTCCTCGCACTTTCACATTCCCTAATTCCATATTTGCACACTTTTGGCCCTGGTCCAAAAGTGAGGAGTTGCATAAAGAGGGTGATGGGTGACTGTAAAACGGTGAAGGACTTTCCTCGCACTTTCACATTCCCTAATTCCATATTTGCACACTTTTGGCCCTGGTCCAAAAGTGAGGAGTTGCATAAAGAGGGTGATGGGTGACTGTAAAACGGTGAAGGACTTTCCTCGCACTTTCACATTCTCTAATTCCATATTTGCACACTTTTGGCCCTGGTCCAAAAGTGAGGAGTTGCATAAAGAGGGTGATGGGTGACTGTAAAACTGTGAAGGACTTTCCTCGCACTTTCACATTCCCTAATTCCATATTTGCACACTTTTGGCCCTGGTCCAAAAGTGAGGAGTTGCATAAAGAGGGTGATGAGTGACTGTAAAACGGTGAAGGACTTTCCTCGCACTTTCACATTCCCTAATTCCATATTTGCACACTTTTGGCCCTGGTCCAAAAGTGAGGAGTTGCATAAAGAGGGTGATGGGTGACTGTAAAACTGTGAAGGACTTTCCTCGCACTTTCACATTCCCTAATTCCATATTTGCACACTTTTGGCCCTGGTCCAAAAGTGAGGAGTTGCATAAAGAGGGTGATGGGTGACTGTAAAACGGTGAAGGACTTTCCTCGCACTTTCACATTCTCTAATTCCATATTTGCACACTTTTGGCCCTGGTCCAAAAGTGAGGAGTTGCATAAAGAGGGTGATGGGTGACTATAAAACGGTGAAGGACTTTCCTCGCACTTTCACATTCCCTTATTCCATATTTGCACACTTTTGGCCCTGGTCCAAAAGTGAGGAGTTGCATAAAGAGGGTGATGGGTGACTATAAAACGGTGAAGGACTTTCCTCGCACTTTCACATTCCCTAATTCCATATTTGCACACTTTTGGCCCTGGTCCAAAAGTGAGGAGTTGCATAAAGAGGGTGATGGACGACTGTAAAACGGTGAAGGACTTTCCTCGCACTTTCACATTCTCTAATTCCATATTTGCACACTTTTGGCCCTGGTCCAAAAGTGAGGAGTTGCATAAAGAGGGTGATGGGTGACTGTAAAACGGTGAAGGACTTTCCTCGCACTTTCACATTCCCTAATTCCATATTTGCATACCTAAATCCTACTACCTAAATCCATTCAAGAAATGCTGGTCATCAATCATTGCTTGAACGAATTAAATTCCACGGTGCTGAAAAATCGTGTTTTGTGTAGAGTTCAGATTGAACTTACTGTTCAGTATATGAACACTTACGACTACAACAAGGAATTCGTTCCTTACGCCAAAGCAATTATACAGGTTTGTTCCTCAAAGAACCTATGGCTGAAAATTTCTTTAGTCAATCTGCAAGCTATTCCCAATTTAACTCAAAATGTTCAACCTTGCATTCCTGATTCCAGCTTTAATATGTACATAATGGACAACCATTTTTCGAAAATTTGTTATTTCTTCGGTGACCCTACAATCGATATGTTTGTCTGTTGTTGTTCGAGAAAGTTAAACAGATACGGTAGTCCCTTCCCAGACCCACACGCTACATTAGTTGACGCATTCACTGGAGACTGGAAAAATGAGTTTGCTTATTTATTTCCTCCTATTTCACTCATACCTGCGGTATTACAAAAGGTAGTATTAGACAAAGCGTCTGCGATAATAGTTATCCCCTCTTGTGAAACGATGTCCTGGTTTCCAACTTTTACCACTTTACTCGTATCTCAGGTTTTAGTTTTAGGAAATTATCAACTGGAATCAAGTCCATTTTGGGATACAAGTAGTACCCGTGACTGTGTTACCTTTATTGCAGGTATGATTTCGGGTGATTAGCTTTTCATTAAGTGTAATGAACATCAAGGGATGTTAAACTATATGTATACTGCCATTTTCTGTCGTCATTTTGTACCGTAATAAATCAAAAAGCTTATCCTTAAATGAGCAATGGCAAAAGCGCGACAGTAATCTCAGCTACCCATACTCGGTCCAGCTAGTTAGTTACAGAAGTGGCTTCGCCTAATTTTTTATATCGCTACCCAACCAGATGCCAATTAACAGATTCAATGCCAGGAATGTATTATGCGTTTTTGGTTTTCGTTAGTAACAATGGGATGATTTATTTTTTCTTCCCAAAATAACCGATTCATTTTTTATGGAGGCCGCTATCTTGTTCTAAAATCGTTTCATTTCCGCCTCCGCTACGTAAAAAACTTATAAGGGGAAGGTGAAAGTTTGAAGTAGGATTTATGAACATTGAGAAAATGAACATTCTGATTTGGAATTCAACGAGGTCAAGTTACGATACATTGGGAGGAGAATAGCTAAGCTGGAATTTGATCTGCCGCCTTCAAAGTTTTATAAGCTACATAAATTAATAACATACATTAATAGTTGAAAAAGATATTCAGTGCAGCTGAATGTTATTGCTCTGCTCGCACATGGAGTTTTACATTCAAGTTCTTGCAAATATTCGTTGCGGGAACGTGAATGCAGCTTAGGCTGTGTCATGTTATAGCTACCTGGTATGGAATACAAGGCTACCGTTTCACAGGCATTCTTTTATTCTTTTCCGCCATTTAAAAATGCATACGCTATGACGTCAGATGGAACATGGAAGTGCGGGAGGGGCTGGCTACAAAGGGAAAGCGTACTCGTCGGAATAAGGAACTCGAAAGCCACGCGGTAATGTTGACAGTAAATGAGCGGTATACAGGTGCACAATTTTCACATGAAAAGTCTAAAAGTTGCAATGTTATCATGCGATAGTCCCGCTAGAGAATACTAAACTTGTAGTTGTGTGGAAGGGAATAATAGAAAAGCAAAGTACAGAAAACAAATGGAACGAGGAGGGGGGTGGCACGTAGCAAGCCCGAACATGTTTTGGAGAAAGTCCAGGGAAAGGAGAAAGGATTTAAGTAAACTTGGTATTCACCTGCCTTTGCAAAGCATGTAAAAAAGTTAACTTATTGCATGCTCCTGTCTACAGTCTACAGAGAAGCAGGAAAGGTGTAAGATATACATCATTAAAGTGGAGTGGGGAAGGTGCTTCAAAAATCTTGCAAGAGCTGAGTACATTTGGTCATGGTGGTGCTGCGGCAAGAAAGGTTTTGGCAAAAGACTAAGTAAGCATGTTATGCGTATTTTCCTAAAATGCAGATACTCCTGCTATTGTTGACTTTGACGAGGGCTTCCTGTGAACGCCTCTGAAAAGCAGTTTCCTAGTAGTACTGTAAGGATTCAAACAATCGGACAGCTGAATACATCTATTTACCCTTGTGCTACGAATCCAACAGAATGGATTCAAATGTCAGCGAATTTGTAAAATCATCCCTTGTTCACAAGGCAGGCTTGCCACTAAGCATTCCTTGTTCACGTAGGCAAGTTTATTACTTCATGTGTTTCCTTACAAGGGAAGATTAGCTAGCTAAATCTGTACCGCATGTATAAACAGCGTATGTGCACATTGGCGTGGTGAGCACGAAATAGATGAGCACTGTGCCAGTAATTCTTATGCTTCAATAAGAGAAAGCACTGGGTGAAAGTCCTTAGTCAATGAGAGTGTGACAGGGGAGATGGAGATAGAAGTATAAACTGAGCATAGAGAAAGAAGCGATGAGGTTCCAGATAGAAGGGAAAGTGTGTAAAAGTGGTATGTATCAAGGTTTGCCATGCATTTTTCATTTCCAAATCCTTCCCACCCCCTAGGTAACTAGGTGAATAAGGAAAGCGGAGCGTTGCACTGAAGGAGGGAAGATAATCCTGGATTAAAGGAATACAACTAAAGCAGGAGGAGTGTATTGGGCATTTTAACTGGATGAACCTAGCCAGCTCCATAAATAATACAAGCGGAGGACGTGTAATGTGTGGGTAGGGTTGGGATGGAAAAGGGACAAACTTTAGTTGAATCAACATTTGAGGGCCATATCACGTTCGTATCCGTTTGCTTTCGCAGATACTCAGATAGAGAATCCGGGAATGGGCCCTGTTTTCCAGGGGTACCTTCCACAGACTAGTCCAGTGGTCTATTTCTTCTACTCATACTTTCACCCTCTCTACTCTCTGCCAGAACTAGCCTATCCTTAACTTGGCTTTCCCATCCAGAGCTATAAATTATAAGCCATCGATACCTATAACTCTGCTGCAAACAGAAGGGAAGAAGGGGAAACAACTACTTCACTTGGCCAGTCAAGAAATAGAGAAAGTTGGAGAAAGCACTTGAGTCACTAGCCAAAAATGTTTCGACATGAGTTAACTAAGGGAGAAAGGTTCCAAACCAGGAAGATGAGAAAATTTCTGTTTCTGTAGACGAATGAAACTATTTGGCATCAACATAGCAGTAAGATTGGTGTACAGGTACAGGAACCTGGATGGACTTTGGCTCAAGTACCGTAAAATCCCGATATTATGCTATGGCATAGTATTTCCTCCTTCGTAGCTTTGGCTTAACAGCGACAAGAACATTTCTACTTGTTTCTATTGCGCAAATTTTTTGCTTCCAGAAGAGGTTTGATCCTCTTAACTGCTCTCTTTTTTAACCCAAAAGTACATGGCTTATATACAAATATGTCATATACACAGGATGTGAAATTTATTTTTACCACAATTACAAAAATGTGGACTAATACGGGAAGGACTAAAAGTATATTTCCATAGCATGCGTTTATCTTACCGCAATGTATTTTGCCATAGCGATGCATAGAATGTATGTTTTTTGAAAAATGTACATTCTATCTATCGCTATGACAAAACCAGTATGGTAAAATTAATGCATTCTATGAAAATAAATACGCCTTTGTAACGGGAATTTACGGTAAGCTTAAGGTTTGTTGTTCCGTTCATTCTGTTCCCCTAGGGATAGGATTTGAAATAATTTTTGGGTTGTCAAAAATCAGACAATAGGAGTGCAGTTGAAACTGTAAGTCCGAATGGGGAGGTGTATGAATAGTTTGATGACCGAAACTGAGTACAAAAGGCTTTAAATGGAGTTGTGGTTCTATAGGCAGGCAGAAAGGCAGACAGGAGTAGTTTGATTGGAAGGAAAAGTTGAGGTTGTGGGGGTAAGATAGGGAGAGCGAGCGTGTAAAACTAGCCAAAGATGGATTGGTTAAAAAGTATACAAATTTGGGAATAAAAGTGCCAAAGAAAGCACGAACTTCCTGGGGGGTATGGAGCATAATAAAAGAGAAACTCAAGGGAGAGAAAGTAGTGAAAGCTCCTTGACTAAATATATGTACATATTCACGTAGCTCCATATCCTACCTTCCTCGCTTACTCTGTAATTCTCACTCCTCCCTCCATGCTCCAGACAAGAGTCACACGTCCCGCTAATTCAATTGATGGAACCGACGATCGAGGGGATTGACAGGGAAAGCTTGGCTTAGAAAGTCATACAAAAATGTTGACGAAACGGGCAGGAGCAATTTGTTAAAGCGTAAGGTAAAGTGACGTCCTCTACGCTATACAAGAACTCATCCATTCCCCTCCCTTCTATAACATCGCCAATACTTTTAATGGGCTCAAATAAATACTTTGGAAACATCAACACACTTTTACTCCTCCTCATACGTTCTATTAAAAAATGCCACAATTTTCTCGGTGCTCCCTGCCATCTTACTTTCTTTCTTCCAAGCACACTTTGATGCTTTCACTGCTTTCCATGGTATTCCCTTTCTTGGTAACAGGTTCATGCCTCTATTAGAACACATATCTTGAGACCCTTTTTATGAAAACTTCTCCTTTCTCCAATCTGTCCATGGATAAGTCAAGGTATGCATGTATGGTACTCCACCTTTTGCTGCCCTTTCCATGCCTTTAACCACGAGTTTTGTATAGATCATCTGTATGATTTACCCGCAATAACTTTAATCCATCCTCTAATTCGATATAACCTTTTTACGAATTACCTCCGCCTGCCATACACGTGCCAAACTTTCACGAATCATATTTATTGGAAAGATGGAATTTTTACAAGTTTTCGACAGGGATAAATGAGCTTTGACTCAAGTTAAGAGCAACTTTGAGGCTTTATCAACCTTGTAATCTATCCCGGCTTTTTCCATGAAGATTTCGTTCCTCAGAGAAAGCTGCTTTCTCCACTACTCCACCTCCGATCCCGCAAAAAGCTTTACCAATTACCTTACATTGGCGAAAACTTGTAGATAAGAAACAGAATGTGGCTGCTGCAGAAATGGAGGAAATTTACAACTAAGACGTGTATTTGACGCGAATGTAGAGCATCGTGTAAAACCGGTTCAGGAGCAGATTTATTGACGTAAGGCTGAAATCCTTGAGGTTCTTAAATGGAGGAAAGTAAAACCATGTTTGTCCAGCTCTCCGACACCAATAATCCGATCTGAGATGTGAGAGAAATTGACGTGAAGGAAAATGGTTGGAAGAGACAAGGGAAAGTCTTTACGGACTGGAGAAATATAGTGTCGTACGTCGTACGTTTTCCATTGACATCTTAAAACCATCTTTAAGACTCTTACACGTCCGCTGACACTCTTAATCTCCACCATTCATCTTTAGTTTCATGTACCTATACTCCGTGAAGGTACATATGGATGAAGGAATCTAGGGCTAGCGAGTTCGGAAATATTTACGAACCAGTTTCTCAACCTGTTGTCAAGCCTCCTTCGCCACTATGTGTCTACCTTTTGGAGGAGAAATTAACGGAAAGCCGACAAGATTCATGACATCCATAACAACCAGGAGCACGTATCTAACTCAAGCCCGGATTTGGGATTGTGTAAACCCAACCTCCTTTGGGTATGAATCAAAAGCGGATACACAAGTATTAATTGTGACAGCTTTCAGAAACCTAACCAGCTGCTTCCAAGTATGCTTTACTTACTATATACTAACCAAGGTAAGATGGAATTGTCAGTTTTCAAATAAACGACGGCAGAAATGACGTAGCAAGGGCGCTGTATCGCGTCTAACTGTCTCGAACTGCCAATAAGGGGATAAACATAAGATATGTTGGGGAAGCGAAAAGGCTGGCATGTTTTGGTAGACTTGGAATGTCTTGGATACCTAGAAAATACATGGGTCACGTGCAAATTTGAGTACGGCTAAATAAAGCAGTGGATTTATTTCCCACTCGAGAAGAGCCCAGTTGCGGTTTCTTTCTGGTTGACGGCGTTACAAGGAAGGATCAGTAATCAGCTCATAATAAATATTGCAAGTTTAATGAACTAACTAACCGAGTACAGATTTTATTCTAGAACTGGATAATAATAAGCGTAGAAAAAAGCATTTGCAGGAGGACAAGAAGATCGATGCGGCCAAGAATCGAACCAAGGTCTCTTCATCCTTCCTTAAAATCCTCTCAAAGCTGGTACAGCTGAACCTGGAGAATTGGTCAATGTTTTGTAAAGTTTTAAATTCCTTTCGAGTTTTATCTTTCAGGTAAGAGAAGGAATTGTGTCATTGTGTGGGATAAGAATCTTGTAGAAATTAAGGCAAACCATACAGAGATTGCTAGCGACAAGACAAGGAGAAAGCAGGGATGCCATATGGTAATCTTTATGAGATACAAGGTAATAATTTTTTATGATAATTGGTTTGGCGGAGCGAAGAATATAAGAAATGAAGAGAAAAATATGACGGAGATTTGTAATTCAAGGCTACGTGCGGGAAGACAGAGAAAACTCTGAAATGAACCGATATGCTAAGCGTAGAGGCTTTGGATGTTAGTAGGAGAAAGTTTCCTTTAGATTTGCTCATTTTCCCTTGGTAAAGTATCTCCAAGGATTTGTGAAAGTCGGGTAGAATGTAGATACAATGTTGCTGGTTTGAGGAAATGCAGGGAAGTTAAGAGAAAGTGTTAAAGTGGGATGGGAATGGAGAAGTAGTGCGTGTATTGAAGAAGGAAACCGCAGTAAAAGCTCAGAATATACTAGGAAGAGTTATATGGTGAAAGCGAAGAAGGGCAAAGAAAGAGAAGGAGGAATTTACACTCAATTATGCAGACTCCGGAGCTTGTTATGGATAGATGGATGAAATTTTTCCCGCATTCTCAATAAAATTTGGTGCTGGAGGCATTTGGATTTCCGTCCATCCAAAATACGGGAATGAATCTAAACTAGTTGTAAACGTAAACGCACCGGATTCGCGATGCTCGCTATTTGTGCAGATTCCTCTTCCTCCGCCCGCGTCTTTCCCACTTCTCCTCTCTGGCCTTCTCTATTAAACCGGGAATGAGAGAGATAGGGAAAAAATCAGTGTAGCTAGGGCGGAATAAAGAGGAGGAAGCACAGGCTGAAGGATAGAGCGAGAGAGAGGGAAAAAGAGCTATCTGAGCTTGACATGTAAAAGATTTTTATGGTAGCGCCGGAATGTCGGGCGCCAGCCTGGCATTTCGCCCACAGATGAAACGCTTTTATCCGCACAACAGATACTCGGGATACTTGTTCCTCACATTTCTCGCTTGAGCAAATACCCGGCTGAGGAAGAGCGTGAACGTGAGGGAGGGAGCGTCCTCCTCCCACCGAAACGGGCGGGTACACTGCAATGCAACCAGATTTACGACAATCTCTGCCATCTAAAGACATGCTCATCCTTGCTTTCTATTCGCCTCGATCCTCTTCCCCCCTGCATTTCGGCTTTCCCGCCAGTCCGCTGTTTCTTTCATCAACCGCTAATCCATGATTCATTTTCTTCTCTTCCTGCCCTAGTTATTGCAGCTCCCCGCTTCCTCTGACCCTGGACAAGGCTCTAAACGGCATTCATTCCCTGCCGCTGCCTGCTATCCGGATTTCTTTTCTCCGGAGTATCGCCTGCATTTCCCCATTGCACAAATACGGGTAAAAGTTGTACATAAGCACAGCAAACTAAAACGGGTGTAATGTTACCACTGTCCCCTCATTGACGTGTAGCTACATGTTACTTCCTGAACTTTATGATTGTTTAATTAGCTTAGATTGAAGGAAGCTGTAGCAGCAAACTGTAGCTGAAGTCTCCTCCTCTCGAGACATATGAGCATGAGGAAAGAAAGGCCCGGGATAGTTTGACAACTGTAGCCGCAACATAACCTTTGATTTTTGTAGCTTTCCCGCTTTCCTTCAAGTCTTAGAGGTTGTGAAGGAGGAGGATGTACGTGATTTCCAAGAAGAGGAACAACTCTCAAGGCCTATGGCAAACTCTTTGAGGGTTAGTCCTATCCTTGATAGAATTGCTGGAAGAGGAAAACAAATTGTTTTCACATTAGCTGAAAAGATTTAGCGGAAACTAGGTCAATCATAAATGTGAGTGAGTCGCGCCCGGGGGAAAGGAAATAAGTTTTATGAGTAATTGGCAAGTTTGGTGATTGAAGAGATGACTGTGGATCGGTGGGGTGTATGGCTAAATTCCAATACCTTCGAGGCAACAGCAGGGTAGAGGAAGAAAGTGCTATACAACCAAGGAGAGAGTATATAGCTTTTAACTCTGTTCTTACCACAAACCTAGCTGGAGTCGGATAGAATAAATCAGCTAGAAGAAGAAACTTTAGGAAACTTTGGATTCATGCTAAATGATTACAAGGAGAAAGTTGCGAAATTTCACCAGGCTGGAAAGCTAAATCTGAAATCAGAGCTAACCGGAGCAGTATGGATAGTAGTTTGAGGTGAAAGTCAAGGATGGTGGAGTAGAAAGTTTGCACCACATCGCTCATATTTCTGTCCATAATAATTATTTCAAAATAGTGGTACTTTCACTGCCCTCTTGAATTATAGACTCCTCTTGTTATCTCAAGCTTAAATCCAATATCTCACAATCATCTATGGGCACTTTTTAAAGCTGGAGGAGTTGGCATTGAGGGCTGCAAGGGAAAGAAGACTTTCCCTCCTGTTCCATGTTAGCAGAAAAAGCCAGGTTGTGAATGCAAGAAGACACAGAAGCGAGATTCCTTTCTTAGAACTCATTTGGTGCTTGAGTTCAAAGATAATCTTCTTTGAATTGATTGGCACTAAGCTTTTATTTATCCTGGAAGCTTTCTCCTGCATCCATTTGATCCATTGTTTCCATTGATTCATAGAATTTGTAACCACGAAAATCCAAAGTAAATATACTTTTTGTAAAAAAAATTCTACAAACTTCTCTTCAATAGAAAGTCGTTAGAAGTTGAAAAAAATTGTCATCTTGCTTTCGCTTTGAGGTAGCCTACGGGAAGTTTTACATCGTGTTTCGTGTAAATATGAGTTTGTTTTCTTTTCAAGCTTTCTCTGAACAATCTAGTTTGACAAGAGACGAAGAGAAAAAGGTTTCCGTGAATTATTTGTGCTAGAAAAATATGCATTTTCTCTCATATTGTAATATCCAGAACCAGAACAAGGACAGATAATATCATATAGCGCAGAGCGACTCGGAACACAATAATGTACAGAGAAGCACTAGATATTGAGTGGAAGAGGAATTGAATATAAATTAAAGCTAGCAAATAAAAATTAGTGGTTGAATACATTTAGAGGGGTTATCGGGAATAGTGGGGAGGGATATTTATAAGAATTGCGGGGAAATCAAGTAGGTGGGGGATTGTGTAGGAGGAAAGTCTCTATGTTCGGTGTGTACCTGGTAGTAAGCTAAATAATAACACTGAGGAGACAAGGGTTTGTTGATGTGTAGAAAGCGGGAATTATATTTCCGGTTCAAGGATTGGATTGAGTGGAATCGAGTTTATTCCCGTCGACTGAATTAGAATAATAAGGATGGAAAAATGAGGGGAAATGTATGAAATATTCCCCATTGGAGTGGTAGGCTCGGAATTGTGCAGGGGAATTAGAGAACATCGAAAGAACACGTGTAAAGAGCACATTATTACTTGTGGATTAGCATCCAGCTTTCGATGTGGAGGAGAAGACAGAGGGAGGGAGTCGAGGGAGAGAAGAGAAACTAGACAACTTATATACTATATAAAATAGCGGGAGAAAAGAAGTATGGGAAGATGATAGGGGAGTTGGGACGAGAATTTAGAGGGGGCGTGAGTGGTGGGGAGATGATGATATTCGCTCTATTTACAGGGTAAACAGTCTGACTACATGGGTTTGGAGGCGGTTGGAGTTGACGGTTTGGTGTAATTCCGTAAATTTACAAGGGAATGTTATCGTTTTCCACTCCCTCAGCCTGGTTTGGTTGATGGGAAGAAGGCGGTAGCGGGAGAGAAAGGAAGGATTGGGAAGCTTGAGGAAAGAAGAAAAGTATCTATAGGTAGTCCTTCCGCCTACAACATTTAGTGGAAGGACATGAGGTATTTGTATATTCATTTCCCCATATTCACCCTCATCATATATTGTTTGTTTCTCCTTTATATTCCCTATCTAGTCCCTTCTGCCCGTTCCACGTGAGCATGTTTCCTCCTTTCCTTCCACAGCCGTTCCCATTCCGTAAAGGAAACGGAGAAAAGTGTGAGGGGTTAATGTCACGAACCTAATTTTGGTGAGGCACTTTCTCCCACAAACATCATGTTTAACTTTGAATGTAATCTGATTTGCATCCCCGAGTGAGCGAGGGAGCTGTGCTGGGAGTAGCGGTAGCCTGATTTCTCGCTTTCCCTTCCTTGATTTCCATAACCAGGGAAATGGTTGATACATACATCGGTAAAATCGGGAGTTTGATTCCTGGAACTGGAGCTTTCCAGATTTGTCGCATACCTTTTGAGAATCTCTAGGAGAAATCATAACATCAAGATATGCCCACTTATTGTCGGAGCGTTTGCCGCAACCATCATGTTTGAATAGAGGACCGTCTGGAAGAGTGAGCCAGTGTGTAGAAAGTGTGGAGCCTCTATCGGTTAGCCACATGCAAGAGTTCCGCCAAAGAAAGCTATCTGTGTATTTTGAACGTTTTAGCCTATGTGTGCAGAGAAAGGAAAACGTTGGAAGAAAGAAGAGAAAGTCATATGTATGGTGGTGGTCTGTATATCAAGTCCCTGCGTGCGTATGGCTAAGGGTATGTAGTAGACAGCTATGGGCTGATGCTGAGTGGGATATCGGGTGAAAGCCATGAATTGTTCTTCTCAAACTCTTGTTTGCTTTAGCCACTTAGCTAGTTTGAGTAAGAGCTAGAGAAACAAGAGAAAGGAACAATACAAATTCTGTATTCACATTCCGTTTATTACATTTATGTTTCCGCCTTGTCTCCATATAAAATATCCATAACATGAATCCGGCTTACAAGCAACCCCTGGAGAAAGCACCAAACGAAATACGTGAGACACATTGCCAAGAAGAATCCTTAAAGCTAACAGACAGAGGCACTTACAAGTTGTTTTCTCCTGCCTCCAGAAGACGGGGACAAAAAGGCAAGAGTTGAGTTTGGAGAGACGGATAGGACTTGAAGATCTTGCAATATTCCCTTCCATAATTAAATGCTGGTAATATCTTCTATGAGAGAAATGATGATGAAATAAGCTCATCTTACACGCCATTTGAACAAGGTAATTTGAGGAGAGGAAGCTTCTAAAGTATCACGAAAACAAGAAAAGAAGCAGACGGAGGCGAGACGAGGTGAAAATAGCTTGTTTATGAATACTAAATAAATCGTACCTGCTATCCGAGCAGTGTAAGTTGAGAAGTGAGTTACATATGTGAATTCCTTGTGACATAACGAAAGGATCTCAAACTGAAATGTATTATCCCTGCTAAAGAGAATAAAGAATGCTGTGGCTGGCGAAATAAAAAGTCGCATCCCATGTTTCCTTAGAATACTTAGAACTCCTTAGAATACTCCTTAGAACGTGTTAGTCATTTCTGCAGAAAAGTTCTAAGCTGATACTTTGGCAGCATAAAATAGTTAGTTACCACCACTGCTGCGGTAGTGAAACTTGGCTTTCACCGCACATATAATTTAGTTTACTTGTGCAATAGCTAGGAAGCATGTAAGGCGGAGAAAGTAAGTACGTAGTTACATTTAAAGAAGAATGGGGAAAAGAAGATTAGAAAAAATCTTATTATGATTTTGTTGAGGAGAAAATTTGTAAACATTTGGAAACTAGATTATTAAGGGGTGAGGAGGTAGGTGAAAGGAGAGTCGGACTCTTTTGCAGTGTCATTAAGTGGGAAGGCTAGGTTTTGGCGAGCAGAATTGGTTTGCAGAGGGATGAATAAATTGTGTTTGAATGAGGGATGGGCATTGTATGCGTTGGAATTTTGTATGAAAGGAAAGAAGGAACGGGCGGTGGATCATTTAGCCTGGGAAGGCTAACCACGCCCCGAGAAACTTGCAAAACTTGTTAAGGAGCAATGAAGGCAATCAGTCAAATTGGTTACATGAAATGGGCGAGTTTTGGGGGAAAGAACATGGGAAAATATGCAGAAAATAGTTTAGGATTGCAAGAGTGTACAGGCGTGGATCCCAATTTACTTTTTTGAACGGCAGCGAACACTATAAAAAGGTTGAACGACAGTATTTACCAGTGCATAAAAATTAGTGCCCAGCCTCTTTGGACCTGCTCCTACTCCTACTTTACTTTTCTTATAATACAAGGGAAAGCGTATAATTTTTTAAAATAAATATTAAAAATCCTTTCACTTATTTTATTAAAACACTTTCGACGGAGCAACTTTCTCCACGTGCTTTCCAAATGACCAGCACAGAAAAATATATTGTAAAAGTGAGTATGAATTGCGGACATGAGGCATATGAAAGTAGCATTGCACTGAACAAACAATTAAATCGACTGAGTGTCAACAGAAATGAGAAGAATTGAAGGATTGCTAGGGATAGGTGTGGGATACTGGAAAATACAAGTAATGTTGCGTTCATACCGGGTCCGGAAAGGATTTACTCCATGAATCTGCGAGTAATAATATTTGAAAGGAGGTATAAGAAACACACGCTGATGACCATGTTAATTACAGGTGGGTTATGCGGAGAGGAAGTTGTAAAAAGTAAAAGTCTCTTCAATAACACAAGTTAAGGTCTAGCTTATACATTTTTAGCATGCCTCGTAAATTAAGCAATTACAGAAACTGGGATAACTTACCGGGTTAAAAAGATATGACTCCTCTCCGGCTCTCGTACCCTCGTCACTCTCCTTTCCTCGAGACAGCCCATTAAGAGGGGGGCGGGAGGAAAGGAGAAGGGGTGGTAAGAGGAGAGAAAGAAACGTGTGAAACAAAGAATTCTTTCACCCGAAATATTTCTTTTTAACCCTTTCTTTTCGGGTGGGCTGGGAAAGGAAGTTGGGAGAAAAACAAAGCCGAGAAATTTGCAGGTGAGAGAAAGAGATATGGGCAGGATGGAAAGATTAAACGGAGGGGTGCAAGAGAGGACTGGTGGAAAGTTTAATAGAGTTGGACACGAACGGAAGCCTTGGTTGGAATTAAGATCGGAAACAAAGTAATAAGCTCCGGGTGCCGGTGAAAGTAAAACCTACAAAAGGCTGAGCCTTTTTGCTCTTTCTCCGCCATGGATATCAGAGAGTCATCAGGCCCAGCTTTCACTTCCCTCCACCAGGCCATCGTAGATAAGAGAAGCTAAATCTGAGATAGTGAAAGAACAAGAGTCCGAGACATTGTTTACTCAATTTATGCATTTTCTTTCGTATCCTATAACTCGCTGATGGGTGGATTAACAACTCTGTAAACAAGAGGGCTGGAAGCGAGTAAAATATAATGGTTGCTTTGACGGAAGTCATATGGACCGATGGAGTCCGTCAAAACTAAATTCGGTTAGGAACAATAAGCGGGAAGGAACGAAGAAGATGAGGTGGTGGTAAGAGATGATAGGGTGCCGAGTGGAACGGCTAGGCTATTATAAGGATGGCGTGTAGGGCTAACTTTCTTAGAAAGTTGGAAAGCCGTGAGAGGGGCGGGAGAAAGGTGGTGTGGCTGTGAAAGATTTGTTTACTCGTTTGGATAATTACGGGCTAATTATAAGTGTGGAAGAGCGGAAAAGTTTGGGAGGTTAATGATTGGAGAGTTATGGAGTTGGAAAGAGTGGTGAGAACTTACTTTCTCTTCTTCTGGCTAAAATTTATGGCTGTTCCCGAAAGAGCATGGGAGAGGAGAGAAGCAGCCGTGCTTTCACTTAAAGAATTTGTGAGTGAAAGTGGAGGATGAATTTCTCTCGAGAATGAAGTTTTTAATGCAAATTGAAGAACTAGGTTAAACAAAGGACCAGGAGGAAACAGCTCCATAGATCCATCCAGGAAGGATAATGGATAAAGGGCAAGTGGGTGGCGAGGGTTGGGCGGTGTGTGACAAGAGGAGGAGGGGAAAGTGGCAAAGCTTTACGGGACGGGAGCGGGTGGAGAAAGTTCTGACCTTCATTTCGGTTTCGGGGAAAAGCCGGTTGGATGTGTAGCAGAAAGAGAAAGGTTAGATGGTGGATACAGGACGAGCTATTAGGTGTAGCATAATTATTGTGCGGTGTTGTTGTAATATTGATCGCTTGGATCTGATGAGTGTTAGGGTGAACGTAAGTGCGTAAACAGGAGTAGTCGGAGGGAGAGGATTCCAGTGTTGGCTTCATCCTTCCTTGAGTGTCCTTCCGTTTAGGTTGGGCTCCAAAGGAGTTGGCGAGGTCAAAGGAATTAAACACAACTTTCTCATATATGTTCTTCTCAAGAATATGCTAATGATGAGCAGAGTATAACAGGCATGACTAGAGCAGATTGACACTTTACGAGCGAGTTAGTGGGGGACGACGGGCTAAAATTGACAGTGACCAGACGGGCAATGGATGTGAAGCAATATGTGTTCCACCATTGTGCAGCACCATTCCCTTGGAATCCCGCAAAATTCAGCACCCAGAAATTGAGCGCTACAACAACATTTTCCACTGCACCTAAAATGCGGTACGGAGAAAGCAAGAGCCACGAGGAGACGCACTGGAGAAAGTAACACTCAGACCATCACAGCGGTCCTCTTCCCTCCTGCTCTTCTATTGGAAAGGCGAGCTGTGTCCTACCTTTGGAAAAGGGCATAAGCGACCATATGTATGTACGAGATATGTGAACCTTTCTCATCACGCTCCCTTCATGCCTAACCTCTCCCCTACCTGTGTTACCCGAGGCTAGATAGATGATGTCAACAAGGGAGAATCAATAAATTGTACAAGAAATATCCCTTTCTCGCTCACTCCCCGCAGCTTGTACCCAGCAAACCGGAATGATATTACGTTATATACGTTCCCTCTCTTGCTATACTTTACCTCTTGCCGGGCGATAGAGAGAGGAGAAAGTTGAAATTATTACTTCGTCAAAGCACTCAGGAGCTACTTCTCACTCGGAAGCTTTTGGCTTTGATGCATTGCTCGAATTTCATATTGAATGACTCGTCATTGTAATGGGTTTTGGGCGGCGGATGACAATGGGTACTTGTGAGTGTAGTGGATAAAATAAATTCTCCTTTATTATTTACAGAGCACCACCAGCAAAGCTAAGGACCTGAATCAATTCTCGTCTTATTTCAAACTGAGGAAAAATTCTACACCCTTCCCTTAGCTCCAGAGACACAACAACACCCCGACGTTAAAATACTCGTGCCGTGCCTTGTTATCCTTTTTCAAAATGCACACTTTCTCTCTTTCCCTAACCCGTCACAACTTTCTCCTTTCTCTTGTACACCATGCTCTGCGTTAAGATAGATGTCTTTTCCTTAGTAGAATAATCGAATGTAACAAGGGACAGGGTGGATTGTACAGGCATTTACGGGGAGAAAGGAGGCTATTCAACACTGCATAAAACCGTTTATACATCACTTTGTCATAAGACTACATCGGAACTAATATACAAAGAGAATTTAGGGGTTGGGAGGGAAAGAACACTGAACTTACTCGTGATTAAAAGCATACCACGTAGATTATATGGGATGAGAGCATTAGTTTTTATGCCAAATTTCCCCGTAAATCCCTCAAACATACAACCAGCTAATCTATTCGCCCCGTATGCAGGAAATACAGAACAACACTGAGTCAAAAGCTGAAGCTTGATTTCTCCACTGTTACGGATATAGTACAAAACAAAACCGAGAAATTCGTTTCTGCAGTTTAAGAGAAAGCAATAGATAGATAATAACGGCTATAATAACTTGTGTTGTCGTATTTACTAACAGGGATACCCAACTTTCACTTCGACATTATACTCCAATTAATACATACATACAAGAAATAGCTCATTCCTGCTTGAATATTACTATATAGTAAGTACCACTCCAAATTTGTCAAATACACCTGTTCCTATTACTCAATTTCCAGCTTTCATTACTGATGAGCTGAATCACTATGAAAGTGCTTAAACTGAAGGAAATCGCTTTTATAAAACATAGGCAGGACTTAGTAGGTGTACATGGAATGAAATTCGCAGTTTTGCTTTCACTTTAAACATTTTTCTGTATTTTACGTTCGTGCAGCGACTAAAATAGAAGCAAAAGGTGGAAACAACTTGCTTAACCTAGAGAAAGATCTAAGCTACAAACTGATATGAAATAGTTTTAAAACATTTAATAACGCTGCCGAAACTGAGCTTTCATAAATAATTTAAGCTGGGTGGAAATGAAAAAAACGTTAAAAGAGCCAGTTCTTTACAACTCTCTTCTAAAGAGAGACCGTCATAGCCTTCCTTGACTTTCTTCACCAAAGTACTCAAAAAGCTCTGCCCACCTTCAGCTTACGCTCGCTTTGCCTGCAAACTCCGGATCTTCTTTAGTTTCCTCCCACGACCATAGAGATTCCTCGGGCGTGGGGGAAATTCGCTGAAATAGGAGAAAGCTATATGCAGGCAAAACTTATTCCAACTCGTCCAGGACAGTATCCCGAGTGGTAGAGTATGCTTGGCAAACTTATACAGAGTTCTTGAGAAATAAATTAATAGCTGAAAGTGGTACTGCGAAATGTAAATGTCAGTCTCATTATTACATATACTCCCACTACAAAAATACTTTTGCATCACAACATGGAGGGAGTTGCAGTAAACTCTGGGTTGGAATGCTGTAAATAATTCCTCTAGCTAAATTATCGCACATTTTCAAGGAAGCATTCAGCCTTTTTCAGCTGCTCAGTCCCTGTTTGAAACCTAGATTTTATCCACAGGGATGTATGGAAAGGTTGAAATACAGTACTCTAATTAATACGTTCTCTTCTCTGCTCTGACCCATTAGTCAACGACAAATCCATGTACATGCTGCATTGAGCAAAATTATTTTTTTGAATTAGGAAATCACAAGAACGAGATTACAACTAGGGAGAGAGAAAGAAGCTAATATGGACGCAAATAATGCCAACAGGGGGAGTTATTCGGGAGAAAGCTGGATAGACTCGCTCATACGCTTCCCAGCTATCAGGCAGGAAGAAGGAGGAAGGGTTGGAGGCAGGTGGGTCGGTTGGTGGCGGTAGAGAGGGGTAGGTTACTGATAAGACTTTGTGTATGCAAATGCTTTCCTCCAGTCCCTAACTTTTGCACACTATCTACCAAAACTATATTCGGAATCCCTAGCCATAATTAAATCCAAACAAGAATGATAAACAAGGTTTAGGAGGGGGACAGTTTGATGAGTTAGTGCAAGATGAGAGCTAGGAGAGAAGCACTGGGAACGACGTTCGACATTCAGTAAAGGCAAAGCCTGTCCTTAAAAGAACCAAGAGAAAGTCGGCAGGCTTTCACTCTGCCAGACTAGAAACCAGTTCTGCTGTAGCTTGCTACATGATGCATGTTACGAGGAGCTCTGGCTCACGGAATAGGAAAGATAAAGCCTCCCTCAGAGGACTAACCGGTATGATGGGGATGGAAAAGTGGGAATTTTGGTAAAATAATACGAAGAGGTGGGGTGGAGAAAGGACAGCAGAATGCAGTGCTTAAAGTGGGAGAAAGGAGTGTTTATTTTGTTGGATTGAGCTATGATTTGTTGGATTGTGAAAAGAGACAACATGGAATGAGGGGTGGGACGTTTTTCCCTTTCATTCGGCACCATAACGGAGCTAGGATCCTCTCTCGATGTTCAAAACCGGACTGACTAATATAGGGAGGAGAGGAGATACCGAGAAAGTAAACGAAGGATAATGGGGAAATTGTTGTACTAGGAACGAAGCGCAATTTGTGTATGTATGACTAATTTATGGTTGGCTCTTCACTGCCTTTTCTTTCAAGTTATTATCTCGTCGTAGTAGATGCAGTCATGTGAAGCGTGAATACGGATAAGGACTGCTGCTACTACGGTTTATGAGCTGGCAGAGGGATTCAACTACCTAAAATCTGACTTGTTGTTATATTCAATTTCCTGAGGCTGAGACTACAGGAACGAGCTGAAAGATTTTTGATCGTACCAGGCCTATTCTTTAGCCCGAGGAGTTGCAAGAGACAAATTGGACCCGCTCAGCAACACACGCCACTTTTCACTCCCATGTCATTCAAGCTATATCCGGAAGAAGAGCAAGTATTTTCCATTTTCTCCATTCCTCTGCTGACTCTGATTATAAAATCAAATAGAGGAGCGGCATTCCCATGGATTCATTTTCTGTGACCTATGCCAGGACTGGTTCCTT
The DNA here is from genome assembly GCA_906901655.1 of Sminthurides aquaticus. Classification (NCBI taxonomy): domain Eukaryota; kingdom Metazoa; phylum Arthropoda; class Collembola; order Symphypleona; family Sminthurididae; genus Sminthurides; species Sminthurides aquaticus. The sequence goes on from CAJQTT010000001.1 coordinate 7,130,318, forward strand.
CAACTCATACAGTTAGCAAGGACCACGAAGATTGTGAGCATGGCTTGTGTCTGTAAACAAATTCAAGGCATGCAAGATTTGAAAGGGAACAAAAGGATAAATTAAAGTAACAGTCCTGGGAATATTCCTATCTGTTTTCTCGTGGAGGTGTAATTTTCTCATCAGATTGTCGTCTTCTATTATACATTGTATCCAAGGAACGTAGAAAATTAAAAATAGATGTAAACAGTATAGGTAGAAAATTATGATGATAAAAGAAGTGTATATATTAGCTTCTAAATTACAGAACATATTTTTAAACATTAACTCGTATAGCAATTTTGAGTAAATACGAGACAAATGGGTAAACTCTCCTCTTCACGATGTTTTGAAATTAAGGATTATTAAAGATAAATTGGGGCATAATTAATGTAAAAAAACGTTTCCGTTCAGTGGTGGGATTATAACCTTTATGAACTAATTTCAAAAGAGCTTATTACTGTTTTGCGCAATCACTTTTACATATATTCCCAGCTTTATGAAATTTGATGAAAATGCGAGCTTCGTAACTTATTCCGCATACTCTAAGGCAGAAGAATCTGTGAGTACAAGATTAAGGCCGGCTGTAGTATTTTACTACTAGTATTCAACACTAGTAAGGATAGAAGTTGGAAGAGAAAGCAAACTTATGCCCGTCCGTCTCGCAACCTCACCTTGGTACCGTAAGGCGTAAGAAAACCAAAGGAATGTTATTAAATATGAATGAGGATAGTTGTAGAAAGGGGTGGGGGCCGGGTGGAGAAGAGGGTGAGTTGGAATTTTCCCCTACCTTCCAAGGTACATCTCCCTTACCTTGGGAGGAGTAAAAGAAGATTTAACATATTACGTGGAGAGACAATCCTTGGAATGTGGCAGCGCTGAGTCCTCTCTGCATCTCCAAGTAGATCCTCCAAGAGAAAGTGGAGAAAGTCGAAGCTCGAGAAGATGCTAGTATCCTGGTTTCTGGAAGCTTCGTTTTGGAAATGGTTGAGCCGGACTTAAGGAGAAAGCCTAGGGTGGGCAGGCCAGTGCTTGGTAGTAAATAGTATTGCATGGACGGTGAGTTTATATATTTTGGCGGATGTACAAGTGGTTTTATCGGCTTTGTAAACGTTTCTGGGGGTAGATTTCCAGGACATTGAAATAAGAGAAAGTTACACACCTTAGTTTCCATCAGAGAGAGACAGAAGGTGTGCAGGTGTGGGCAGCGGGTGGTGGTATTAGGGGTACTGAGAATTCTGTGGAATTCAGAAAACAGTAATAATTCCTGGACAAAGCAAGAAGAAAGGAGTAAAGTGGAGAGCGAGAGCAGGTAGGGGAATAGAGTTAGCCATCAGGAGAGGAATGGAAAGAGAAAGGAGAATAATTCAGATATGTGTGTTAGAGGTTTCGGAGGAGGAGCGGGCGGGAAGGATTTTGAAGAAACTGTGGAGCAATGCTTTTGAAATATTCATACGTGGGAGAAAGGATCTGAAGGCTGAAGTTAATAAGGCTGAACAGAATGACATGGGCAACCATCTTTCATCTTCGCTATGAGGAGTGCTAGGCCAGAGGAAATAAGCCTCTTTCTCCAAACCTAACCACGCTAGGCTCTGCATTACCTCCTGTTTCTTTAGCATCATTATTATACACTTCTTTCCCACCCATCTCACCGGGAGCCCAAGCAAAGTTATAGTGTCCCACCAAAGTTATACAGCCTAGCCCATCCCTCTAGACTCTGAAGAATCCTGCCTACACAGCAGTTGATGAACCATTGCCTCATTGAGTACATTTAAATCTTCTATCCTTCTCTTACTTTCTTTTGAGATGATTGTAAAATAGAGTGGGAGCTTACCTAGATGATTCTCTGTTGAAGGAGAAAGCTAGCAAGGATACTGCGAAAGAGAAAGCTGATCTGACGTCCTTCTCCTCTAAAAAGATCCTCAAAATACATCCGCGTAAGTATTACAAAAACGCAAATCACGAGGAGAAATCCAGAGAAAGCTATACTCTCTTCTTTTCCTCAGTCCATTTTTGAAAATAGTGATGTAGTTGAACGGAACAGGATGAGAAAACGAGGAATTTATTCCGGGGACACCCTCACGATCCAATTCAGAGAAATTTTATCCAATTAGAAACTGAAATCTACTTGCTTCCTGTGTGTCGGGAGGAAGATTGGGGAAGAAATATTGAACTGGAGGCTACCATAACATAAACTCAAAAGCTCGTTAATGCTACCAGGTTTACCCAGTCAGAGGGTGGAATGATTAATAACTTTGGAAGAATTGAAAGAGATAGTAGATTTTTCTCAGTAGTCTTCTAATTGTTTTCAAACTGATATACATTTGATCTAATAGTAACAACTTCGTTTTACTTCACTTGACAAAGATATATATTTAAAGAGGGCTTAGGAAGAAGGTGCAAGAATCTGTCTTCCCGTCAAATGGATAATCAATATAGTTTTAAATAACTAAGATGGTATCATGGAAAAAGCATTTGCTTTCTGAAGATACACAGATAGTGGTTTAACATAGTTAGAAAATCATCTTCATTGTAGAGAGAAAGTAACTTTCTCCAATTATTTTTGGCGTATTTTAGATATGATGACTGGTTTTAGGTACCGTAAAATCCCGCGTATAACCCATGGCGTAACGACTTTCGTTTGCCAAAATAGTGTTTGGGGTGGGCTATACGCGAGGGTGGCTAATAGGCGGGTTTTTATTTCCCAGCAGAATTTTAGGTGTCACAGGCCAAATTATATGCAAAAGTTTTAAATTATTATCGTGAAATCCATCAAAATCATCTCCATAATGTGAAGCTAATACAATATAACTCCTGTCACCTCATCAATTTGGTTAAGCCTCCTGGTCAAGCCTGGAATAACTGCTAGCTTAGAATACTTGCTCACTTCTAACTTCACATCCGGAGTAAGGTGCGCTTTGCAAACGTCATAAATAAGAAGGCAATCCTTCTTCTTAGCAAACAAAGCCATAGGGCGAGCCTTCCAGCACTTATCCAGCCAAATTTTCATCACGTGTTAGTTCATCCCACCTTTTTAATTCACCTCAACTATTATTTCTTTAGGAAACTTGTCCTTTAGCATGTAATGAGCTGTAATGAACTGATTGGGAATGATTACGAGAGATAAGGTTATAAGGATAGTTAAGTACCTTCTACCTGCTCTGTTTTCTATGAATATATGCATGGGTTATACGCGGGAGTGGGCTATAGGCGGGATAATGAGTATTTCCCTCCTCAAAATTCTAATTATGGGCTATACGCGGGGTGGGTTAATGGCGGGATTTTACGGTAATAAAAGTATCGAGAACCAGAACTACTCCCGATGGGTAGAGCGGAATTTGGCTGATGGAAAATACAGATTTTGTACTTTCACCCAAACTATCACACTAGTTTGAAATTAGCGATAACAAAACATTGTTTTAAGTCTTGTCTTGGCTAACCGCATTTGGTAAAAATAAAGTAGATTTTTTCAAAAATATTAACATGGAGGAGCATGGGTGTCCGCATGGCGTTTTTATTTCTCAACAAGGAGGAAGAGTGAAAATATGGAGATGAGTGGAAGATTACGTGCTTTTGTGAATTATATTATCTCCGTTCATGCTGATTTTATTATGGCACTCAGGAACACTCATGCTGGTGGTAAAGCATTCGTGCATAGCCTTTTGCGAATGTTTAAAATGCATTAGAGACGCCCGGGCAGACTGGTTTCTATACTCAACTGACTTTTTCTTTGAGATGAACGACGGGGTCCCGGAGAAAGTAAAATTATACGGGTATACATGTTGGGAGGGAAATTAGTTGAAGCTTGAAATGAACGTAGTGCATGGAGCTACTACACTAGGTGAACGAAGGGATGAATTGAATGGAAGAATATAACTCGGTGAATGAAAGCACTATAGTTTGGACTGGCATCATAGACTGAATGCGAAACATTGATTAAATGCCCCTGGACTCACTAACATGAGCCCCCTTTGGGAATTCATTGTTTCCATTGAGTGAGAAGAGTCATTTAGAATGACGGACAGCTTTTAAATTCCCTTACGCTCCTGGATAGATTTCTCCCTCCACTCTTATTCTTTTCCACTTATATACTGAAGTGAAAGCATACACTACGGCTGGCTCGGAGCTGAGCCAGCCATCCTTTGTACCCCTCCCTCTCTGATGATTCCCCTTATTTTTCAAATCGCCTTGTTAACGTGGCTGTAACTGTAAGTGACACAAAGTCTGATGGGAATTTAGCCAGTGGCCATGAGAGTTGAATATAAGGGCATGGTGAAAGTTTTGGAAAGAAGTGCGTTTCCTGGTTGTTACCAAGAGCGAGAGCAGAAGGTGTGAGTCGATGATGCGTTTCCGGAGTGAGAGGCAGGACGCGCGGCCATAAATTTTGGACAAGGCAAGATTCGAGGACAAAAGCGCCCTCTCTAATCTCACAAATTAAGGAGTGACATTACAGATGAGTATGACACAAGTCCAGCTTCCATGCTTTGTCAACTCGAATCTGGGTCAACTCATGTCCGATACTATAAAGGCTTCCAGACGAAACTAATTGAAATCATGTGAGGGATCAGGAGCAAGATGAAATTGGTTGACAGAAATAGCGTTCGATTCAGTCAATCACATTTCAGTCCACATACGAATCGCAGAAGTGGGCTTCCTTTTAACTAAGCTTTGCAAAGATGTAGCTTGCTCTATTCAACTGAAATGAAACTTGGACGCATTATTGTATATGGTGAAATATCAATGCAAATGGTTTGAAATTGGTAGGTATTTCTTTTTGGGGACAGCGACAAAAGCGTCGTACTCGTAAAAAGATAGGTCGAAGCCATACACTGAAAAGGGAAATATGATGAACTAAGATGAAATTAAGGATGAGCAACCAACTTCCTGAACTTGATTCTTGTTCGTAGAGGGAGCTAGTGAAATTGTGTTTGAATGAAAAACTGGAGAAACATAGGAAATATAAGCACATGGATGGGAACCGGATGAAGAGGCAAAGGTTGGCTGATGACGAAAATTTTGGAAGGAAGAAAGATAGGGTTGGAGAGAAGACATGTTGGAAATGTATGCGGAAGGTGCAAAATGGTGAAATACAATTGGAGGACTCGTCATCTCTTTTGTAAAAATTCTTACGTTTCCTTATCAACATATCCAAACACATATGGAAAAAGTGACGAGGATTGGGGTGCAAAAAGCAGATTCTCATCCAGCTCTGCATCCTTGAAACTCCAAGGTTAAAGCAAGAACGAAGCTGAAATAGTTGCGGGAGGAGGAGATACCATAAAAAAGAAAGTAGGAAGAGAAAGTAAGGTTGAGCTACCGGTTTTCTGTCCTCGTGTCTGACTTGAGTGCGGACACCTCGTGATTTGGACATATATATAAATTTGAGTGTGGGCTTTGGCCTGTTTTCGATCCGTGTAAAGATTCTTTTCGTGCCTTGAACATTGTTGTACCTAGTTGGTGGATACCGGAGAGTGGGAAGACAGGAATTGAGAAGGCGATGTGAGGTGAAGAGAAAGCTTCGGAGAAAGCTTCGGTGAAAGCTATGGAGAAAGCTTCAACAATTCCGGTCCAAGAAAAAGGCATGTAAAAAGAAGAGGAAGATGTGAAATTGTGCTGGGAGAAAAATATGCTTGACAATAAAAAGCTACATGAGAATCAATATATAGATAGAAAATGACTCGATGTTAGTGTGGCTGTGAGTTTGGGAAGAGAGTGAGAATAGCCTAATACTGCGTAAATCCAACGGGACTTTGAAATGTCAGCTCTAACTGGTTCACACATCTCCTGAGAAGTAGAGAAGAAATTCCCTCGCTTTAATATGATTTCATCTCCCGGAGGATAGCTGGCTGCATTTAAAGGAACAATTCAATAACGTTTTCTCACTTTCCAAGCCAGGGGAAGAGGGGTGGAGGAGGAAGGATTTCTCCTTCTGAAGGGGGAAAATGGACTGAGGAGCGACTATGGGATATTATTATGATTATTGGATGCACAACTTACTCCATCTCCTCATTGTCAATGCTCAAGGAGATTCCAGGACATTCCATCGAGGACAATAAATAGTTTCTTCCCTAAACTTGGCACCAGTTTTCCAATAAAACCCCTCGTCGTCTCTACGAGCTCTCACTTTCATCGCCCCAATTCCAGCTCAGATGAAATTCCAAACTGAGCTACCTACTTACCATCAAAGGAGAGAGGACTACGTGCTCCACTTAGCTCTTACAGCCCAACACCTTTTTTCCCCATCCAAATTTAGTTGAATGAATCTGTTAGCAAGGTTATGTGTTATCCTTTCCTCAATTGCATGTCATCTTTCTGGAGAAAGTGTTCGCGGAGCTTTTCTTAGCCGTTTCACATTTCCCAATGCAGTTACTTAATTTAATCTTCTCAGGAAATTGAGAAAAAGGTAAAACTAGGAACACATCTCAGATCTCTCTAGTTTGCCTCTGCCACATTCAAACCGCCGCCCTTCTAAACTCCAGACCACGGAGCTTCTAACTTGTCCCTTGCCTCCCGGCATTCTCTTGTTCGTGCAATTTCTCCTTTACTCCATTCCAGGGTAATCTGTTGTGAGTCGGGTCGGTGTATACAATAGTTAGCACGGAGTTGACTCTTTGCTTTTTCCTCTTGTTGTAAACCTGGAGAAAGTCAGCTGTACAACACTCGGGTCTCCCTTCAAGTCATATAATTCGCCTTATATATATAATAAGTCAGCTGTGTGTATATGAGAACACAATTCAAAGCTCAAATTTCCACAGTGCTTGTGCATCCGAATGCTGCGTGTATGGGAAAAAATTCGGCTGTAATCAGAATTAGGGGAGGCTTCGGGGTTTCAAGCTGTCCTGGGATGGAGAAATTCCTGGTTGGATGTCAGTCATGTGGCTCTGTAATCCTTTCCTAATCGTAAGCACACATTAGCTGAAGTGGAATGGACTTGGAGCTGGATGTGAAAGTAGCCATAAATTCTGCTCACGACCTCTCTTTCTCCTCGTGCACTGCTTGTCCTGAAAGACGGGAAAGAAAATGCAGGAATTTAAGAGGGAAAAGTAGACAGTTGAAGCGAAAGCTGGGAGAAAGTTGGTGCACTTTTCGAGGGTGTGTGAGTGAAGTAGGATTTATTTTCACTTTTCTCCGTACACTGATTAGAAGACGTGAATATGCCTTTATGCCTTAAGTTGGCGTGAGATAAGAAAGAAAGAATGTAGGCGTGATCTTTGTGTAAGTTAAGAAGCATATTTGAAACCCATCCCACTTTCTCGTCTTCACCAAATCTTCAACACCTAAGCTGCTGATAAATTGAGAAAACGTGAGGAAGCATCTTCAAACTTGTTGCTTGAGTCGTAGAGAAAAGATAAAAACATTCATTTTTACTGGGTAATTCCCTCCGGAAGAGCATGGTAAAAAGTTTTTCATAAAAATACAAGGCGCTCGCCGAAGCATTTCATTATGAGTAATTATGACAGTTGATTAGACAATTTAAGTTTCAAACGCTCTCGGCCCTACTAGCCATTTTGTGGGTGTGCGCATACGGCACTATCGAGTTTCTATTGCGGGAAACGATCCGAGAAAGCTGCAGGCTTTCACCCAATGCACCAGACGTAACCCAGCCTCTCCAGGATTCACTGCCTTGTTCTACGTCAATGTGTGCTTCTTCCCCTAGTTCAGGAACATGGTAGAGGTAGAAGCAGGATCCACTGATTGAAGCATATTTATTTAAACAAGCTTTCTACAAATGTTTAAGGTTTGTATGCAAATGGAGGCCAAGGCCGGGCTGAGTAAAAATTCGCATAAAATATTGCAGTGTTTCCTATACCTAAATAAGAGTAGAGTAGTTTTTTACTACGTCTCAGCGCGGACAGTAGATGGAACTCCTTAATTCTAAATATGCGCTTCCTCGGTACAGACCCCTGTTTTGGGAAAATATAACTCTGAAATCCCAACCAACGAATATGTACTTTACAACTCAACATTTCAGGTATCCTATAGGATCAAAATGTGCACATGTACAAGAGGATAGGTTCCATTAAATCCAGTTCGTAACTGTGGGCAAATGGAAACAAATCATGTTCAGCTGTCGTTAAAATACTTGTTTTCTCTTTTATCCTCCTGTCGCGGGGCACTATCATTATTGCATCTTATGCATCCAGGAATTGAGGATTCTGAAAGTTTGAACCGCCATGTAAAATTTCTGTGAAAGACAATAAAGAAAAACTGCAGCATCCCCAATATTTGAATAATCCTCTTGCTAGTGAAAGTCCCACTTTCTCCAGGGAAGTCCAACATCAGTAAGAAAGCCTATCTGAAGGCAACTCTGACACCGCCACTACAACGCGTGTGGAATAAGCATGGTCTTGCTGTCCGGACCAAGAGATGATGTGATTGTGATATGCATCCCTATTACTTTTAAGTTCGTAAGATAAGAAAACAAGATTGATAACAGGCAGGGAAAACGGGGCTGCAGATTTGAATGCCTTTAAATCTGAGATTTTCACTACACGATTTGTATATTTTCATACTGATTCGCAAATCAGATTCAGGCAGAATATTTTTTTTCACGGGTAATGAATGAATTTAAGGGAATCTGCCTAACAAAAATAAGGGGCAATTACTGCCATACGGCTATTACTTAATGTATTTGTACACATGAGTGGCTACAGGTAAATAGTAGTTGGAGGGTGGAGAGAAGCCAACATTCGGATGTATTAATTGGAAAGAGCCGGTGGAGACAGCATTGTGTACGTTGATGAAGGACATTTTCAAGCTTTGATCGAAACTCTCTTCATGTAGGTACGGTAGGATACTACCCGAGACCATTCCTGGAGTGACGTGTTCACATGTATATGACACAGAAAAAGGGGCATATATGATAGAGAAAGTCTCTTTGGATTATTTGTGAGGATGAGGTGGTGGAAAAGACAGAGTAAATGATTCGAGAGGATACTGTGAAAAGCGGGCGGGATATCCCTCTCTCAGGGATGAGGCTGAGGTGAGGAGGAGTTGTAGTGGTAATGCGGTAAGGCAAGGCAGGCTGACTGGAGCACACACATACATTGCTAAATAAATATTAAATACCCTTGGTACAAACATTCCATCAGTGATGTGACGGCGGATAGGAGCATGGGGCTGGAAGAATAAATAGGCTACCTCTTAAAGCTTCTACGAAACAGTTCAGCCTATCCCAGCTCTGGAGTAAAGGTAGTTCATTTCGGATGTGAAGTTGAAGTCCTGTGAAGATTTATCATGGATTTGACTTTCTCCGTAGGGGTTTAGCGGTGGCAGGGTGGCAGAGTGAAAGTCTACGCTACTACCCTTCTAGCATGGTGTGAAATAGCAAGGCAATCTATCAAACGGCAGGCTGCTCTATTCCAGTTAGAGAACACACACACCACTGTCTAACTTTCCAATATGCACAGCACAGGTAATTCGGATGGTTAGGGTGGGTGAGGGAGGGAGCAGTGGAGGGAAAGTTGAATGTAAACAGAAAGAGTCGAGAAGTGGTAGGAAGAAAAGAAAGCACCTTACATCAGGCAACCGAAATTTAAGACTTAAGAGAAAGTAGAAAAACAAGTCTGGGAACCAGACTCTCTCGTGAATCATTTAATAATTCATCCCGCACATAGGATTTTCTGTATCCGTCCATATAATTCTTACCCAGTTCAGAGTCAATAGAAACAAGAGAAGAAGGAAATGAGATGACATTTAAATTTATACTTTTTTTGAGACGCAGCCTCGGATTTATGGCTGGAAAAGAAATTATTTCTGGGATTCCGGACCAATCTAACCTCCCGCTTCTCTCTGACAGGTGCAGGGAAGCGGAAGCTTTGGGAATTTTTTCCTCAGGAATAGATCTAGCCAAGCTCCTTCTTAATCCCAAAAATGCATGTATATTTGTCATAGTCATAGAGGAACTTATCGAATTATTTCCGTTATAAATAATAGATGGATGGATGAATTCACTCTACGTAACGTAAGAAGGAAAACACTATCCGAAAAATCTCCCGCTCCACCTGCTTTCCCTTTAGTTGAGAGCGTAACGAGTGTTGCCAGCTTTAGTTTTATTCTTGATTTGGTGCCTTTTGGTGGATTCAGAGAAGAGGGATGATGAAAGAGGGAGGGTTTATATTTTTCCCATCCCGAGAAAATTTCAAACAGAGGGAAAGAGAGAATGTTTACACAAGATGGACGGAGGAGAGTCGGGGTAAGGCATAAGGTAAACAAATGGTGATTATTTTAGGCATACTTTCTTTCCCGCTACCAAGAATCAACCTGTATGATAGGTAAATAAACGTTTTGGATTCCAACCTCGTACTTTCTCATACTTTTCCGATGACCCATCTCATCTAACAATGAAAATAGTATCTTGTACTTTCTCTCGTTTCCCAGCCCAATTCCCCAAACTCCTCCAGCTTTTTAGCTTTCCTCAATATTAAAAGAGATGCCATCAATCCTCATTCCAATACGGTCGAGGGTCGCGTAGCCAAGCCCCCGAGAAGGAAAACTGGAAGCCTCACCATTAGGATTTAACCTCTCGGTGAAAGTCAGAAAGAGAAAGCAAAGATAGTTGACATTTTTCACCGCCTCCGCTTTCTTTATTGAACTTTCAAAGTATTTGCTTATACTCTATATAGTCGCTAGTGAGTCATAGCAAGGATGACTGAACTGTCGGAGTTATAATTAACTCTTGTTATTTTTAACTCATGGGGAAATGCATAACTTTCTCTACCAGCTGCCTGTCATTCTAGACGGTGTAGGAGGAATTATAATTTGCTTTTGATGAGATTTCAGGAATAGAATTAGAAAGTTTGGAGACAGATATTTTGTTCCTTATTTTCTGCTTTCACCTTTTGCGGGGTATAGATATCAAGCCTGGTGAAAGTAATCTACTCTCTGTAGTCGTCCTTGGTGTTGTTAATCGACCATCATGAGGAATGGAAAGCACGGTTTGTTTTAATAAAAGATGCTAGCCAGCTAGACTTCAAAAAGGAGATGGAGAAATGGTAATGGTTGAAATTGAAAGGATTACAGGGACGGAATGCGTGGGCATATGATTTAGTGAAAATACCGCACACCAGCCCCCATCGTTTAATACGGAGGGCAGAAAATCCAGTTACCCACGTAAGCAGTCTTCTATTCTGCATCTAGGCTAATGATATATAATTCATCAAAGGAATCCTTTTACAACGCACTAAGCTTCACTCAAGTGCCATGCCGCAGAGCTAAGACTTATGGGGATGCTAAACAGGTTGGGAAGATTTGATGAGATGGAAATCTTCCCTTATGTACTAAATTCTTAAAAAGCTCCTTCACAGATGAAGCAGTCTCCATGATCCCATCTCGGCCTACCTTCCTGTGTATATGAACTAAACATATTCTCAGATCATATTCTCACCGCAGCATGAGGACTTTCACCAGATATTTGGTAGGTTAGCAGAAACCTATTGTCAGCCCTTGAAACCTCTCTTAAGTTGTATGATATAGCGTAGAATGTTTTGGCTTATAAACTTGGCATACACAAACCAGAGAGTGTAATCCACAAGAGAGAATTTTCTTTAGACTTTCTCTTCCAGAAATTAGTGAGTAATACGGGTTGACTAAATGTCAATTTGTGCTTTTTATTGCAAACTTTTCGTGGTTATAAAAATTTTACAAAAAGACAGCTGAGAGACCTGTAACGGGGGTGATGTAATTTCCTTAGAGGGGGCAAGAATAGAGGAGGAGGAGGATATGAAAAGAAATACGGTTTCGTTAGGACGGTTACGGGAGATCCACAGAAAAGAGGAAAACATGGAGAAAGTAAAGCGTTGGGAGGTGAAAAAAGGACAAATCTGTGAATTTAGTAAAGAGCATAAGGCGGTTAAAAGTTTGGTGGGTCTTTGTCGACTTTTGTAAAGAAACTACTTTACTAAGTATGCGGTCCCTCTGGAATTACACTTGCTTTATATAAGGAAGTGAAGCATACAGAAAATTACAATCCTTTGGGATGCTATAGAGTAGTAGTGAAAACAGGGAAAAGGATTCCCTCATTCCAGTCGAATCCCGCTACGCTTTCTCCTGACTACGGCACTGCACTGGATAGAACTGCATCAGAGGTCTTACACTTCTCCTGCTTTGTTCTGAAACGACTATGGCAGCAGCGTAGCAAAGAATGAAGAAAGTCTTGAAGGTAAAATTTCTATAAAAGGCAAGGCTCAGAAATACACCGTGAAATATACTATGAGGACAGAATAGTTAGAGTAAATGGAGACAATATTTCGTGTAGGGAGAATGGAGTTGAAAAAGAAAGCGGGAGGTGGAAAAGATCCATGATTATCTGGAGAAACTAAGACAGAGGAATTTCCCTTGGCTTTGCTCCTTTGTACACATTGATTTTGTTTATGACTATGACAAACCTTGGAGGAGGGGTACACAAAAGGGAATACAAAATTGGGAAAGAAAGCTCCCGCAGACTCCACTTGACTTGTCCTGCCCTCTTGGAGACTAGACTATGGGACCGGGTCTACAAATATAGACGGTAAAAGTATAAATAGAATAGCTTCGCATGCATATCATTCACATTCATGCTAATTAAAGGTGTAACTGGGAGAGTGGAGGTATGGTGATGTTGGAGGGAAGGCAACTGGCCTGAGTCTTCCGCCAACTCCCCCTCCCCGCTTTCCCCTTTACTTTCCAGTCCTTGAGGCATTATCCTTACTAGGAAGACAGGATTAGCTGAGCCTCGTTCTGAGGAAGGAAGATGACACTCCAGGAGAAGATGAGCCCCTTCTACTTTCACCGCTTTAACACCGTGTATACGAGGATTGGGTGGGTGGGTGAAAGTGAGTTTTCTTCTACCCTTGCTTTCACCTGAATAAAACTGTTTAAGTATATATAAGCTGGTGTGGAAACATGAGCCGGGAGATGAAGTGAGTGAGACACTCGGAAAGCTCATGGCCTGTGAATAAGTATGAAGGATGTAAGAAGATTGGAAAGAATTATGCGAGGCTCTTGGTTGTTGGATCTTGAAAATTTGGGTGGTGAAAGGAGGGAAGGAGAGGGATGGGAAAAGGAGATTCACTCAGAAAAATGCTGGAATCCGAATCCAAAGTATTGTTGAAGAGGGAGAGGAAGTAAAGTTGGTTGAAAGGTGAAAAGAGGTGGAAGAGAAACGATTTCTGGATGGATGTAGATGATGGCATGGATCAGGCTTACAATTGAGAAAGGGAGGTAAATGGAGACAGGCTGCTTTCCTCTCGTTTTTTGATGAGATAGAAACCGGAATTCTGGCATAAGCTAAGGAAGAGGAGGAGGAGAAAGCAGGTAGAGTTACATTGCTGGTGAAGTGAAGAGATACAGCTTTTTCTACCTCAAGCTCCCTCTTACTCTTCCACCGTGACATTTCGTCTGAGAGGCTTGTACCTCGGATTTTATTCCCTCTAGCCCTTATCTAACTGCTTCATTCCACCCAAAGGCTGCGGTATAGAGTGTAGGAGGGTGGTTATGCTGGAATGACTGCCAAAGCTCTGCAAGTAACTCTGTGGAAAGTTGATTTTCAGTTTAAGAGTAAGGCTAGGAAAGAGTTAAGTAGAGAGAAGATGCAGAGAGGAATGAGAGTCACAAAGAAGAAAAGCAAAAGCAAGAAAGAGATGAGGATGTGTAAAGAAAACTTGGGATTTCAGAGAAAGTATCAAGGTAAGGAGAAAAAAGAAGAGGAGGGAAAGAGATGGAAAAGACGAGAGAAAGTGGAAATCTGAGGAGTTTATAGTGCGGCAGTTACTTTTTCACCAATCCACTGAATTCAGTGGGTGAAAACTAAATACAGAAATACACTTTCTTCTCAGCAGCCTCAACTCTACGAACCGAACAGGTAAGAAAAGAGAGGGCAAGACGAAAGCTTTGGCTTGGATGGAGGAATGAAGGAAAATGGAGTGATATGGAGAAAGCCAGCCGGGCTAAGAATGAATGGAGTTGTTAAGAAAAAAGTACTCTTTGGAGGGGAGTAAAGAATAGGTGGACTAAAAAAATAAGAACACAATTCTGGAGGAGTCAAGCTTAATGTGATCGGAAAGAATGTTAGTACTAGATGTATAAGCTGAAGGAATAGATTTAAGGAGAGATGAATGGAAGGTCACACATATATCTACCTTATTCTTCCCCCCTTCAGCGCCTGACTGTCTGTTCAAAACCACCAAGGACGTAGACCAAGTTACACGTTATGTGCATGGCACGTGTGTAGCCAGAACCTCCTGCAGTTTGTAACTCAAAACTATCCGCTGAAAACGGTCCACGATCCCACTACTCTTTCTCTCAGGAATTGTGGAAGGAATCGAATCCTTGGTAATTCATTACCGTTGGAGCTTAATCCCGGAGAAAGTTTAGAAAGGACAGAGCAATCTTAACCTTTGCCTATACCACTATAACCTATATACATCCAGCGTTACATCTAGCGTTTTAGGGGATGTGTACAGCCTTCCTAGTTTTTCTCACGGCATTTTCACCTAAACCCGTCCCTACAATCTCTCCCGACTCCGGGGAAGATGGAATCACCTGAAAAAATCAGCACCTTTAAAGGAGCCGATAAATCTCAACTTTTTATCCACCGCTCTCATAACCATCGTCCTGTTTTTAAGAGACGTAGCGAAGAAGGCCAAGTGGACAAGTGGAACTGAGCATCTCTGCTAGGCTTGTAAAAGCCTTTAAGAACATGACTTGCAGGGAAAGAACGAAGAGAAGGACTACGGAAAGACAGTGCACATACACGGCGACGACACTGTACACCCATACGTATTTTGGACATAGCTTTATACGTTTCTGCTGTCTATCAGCCGAAAACTTGGAGAAGAGATTACGAGGAGGAGTTTGAATGATTTGACATGATGATTATATAAGCCATGAGTTATTCTCAAGGAAAGTAGACTCTTGGGAGAAATGGGTCGAGTCGAGGATCAAGAGTGAGGGAAGGAGGATAAGGAATTGTGGAGTTGCAAATTATTCCCAGTCAGAATAATCACTGAGAATGCTGCTGGGAGGAAAAGGAGATCAAAGGGATTGAAAGCTTGTCAATTTTTTTGGATAAGAGCTAACTCTTGCCGACGAGGATGACAGATGGGAAGAAAGAGGCCGTCTGCATTAAAGCACCAACAATCACGAAGCATCCTCATTCGGACACGTTATCAAGGAGTCAAACTCCAAAACTCCGCACACATCCAAGATGAGAGGAGTCAAAGAGGAGAAAGTTGTAATCCACTTGAGCATGTCATCGCAGTCTGAAAACTCGGCTCAAGGATATGAGCCAGCAGCACTAGTGAAATCATAAGGGCAGAAGTTGATGCAATATGGAGCACGCGTGTTTTTTTTCAATCATCTCTCTCGAAATCCGAATCGACAACCAAAACTGTCACAGTCACGGATTGAGTATTTATTATTCACTCTGAGGGAGCTTAGAGGAGAAAGCAGTGGGCTCATCGCACGATGTGAATCGCTCTTCCTTTAACCTCGTCATTTAAACCCTCATGTTACCTTATTTGACGTGTTATTGCAATTAGCTGCTACCCAGGAATGCAAAGGGAATAATAAGAAAGCTTTGTAATAAATAAAATATTTTTTTATGCATGAATTGACGCCATTGATATCTTTAAAAATTATGGAATAAACCTCTGTAACGATCAGTAGAAGCTTGATAACCATTTTGAAAAATTAATAATTATTACGCAATGGTCCCGCAGAGCGAGATTACCGGAGATTAACTTTACGGATTCAAAATGGTCCAGGTCTAAAAGTAAGGTATGTTGATACTATAAATGGAGGTAAAAGATAATATTTGGCTTAGATTGGAGAGGGCGGGAGTGGTAGTAAGTGGTCGGGGGGAAAGTCAGGAGCATCCAGCTCGTAGTAATTTAATTTACTCTCCCGTAGTACGCAACGTTACACTAGAGGAGCCGGAGAGAGTTAACGTGATATTAATGTTTAATATTGCAAGATGATTCGCGAGGAGAGAGCTGTTGCGAAAGTTACATCTACTCAGATAAAGAATTTACACGAAAGAGTCCTAGTGCTAGTAGTATGGCAGCATCACGCAACACTTTCCTCACTATTTTTCTCCTCGTTTTCCTCATTTCCGTAGGAGATCCGAGGAGGCAGAGAAATGAGCGAGATACGAAGAAGCTGTGACAAAATGAGTTGGAGAGAAGGAGATGAAGGTTAACGAAAGATGAGGAATTATTTACTTACCGAAAAGAAGTAAGTGTGCTAAAAATAGTATTTGCCACATGGTGTCGAATCCTATTATTGGACCTAGAATATCTTGCGTTTTCTTCTTCTCCTACGGAGAAACGGTTCGTAGTCACCACCTGTAATAAAATATATCCCAGTGCTATTAAATCCATCCACACATTCCACATCTATCAGTCATCCTCATTTTGTTGAACATGTTAGTGGCATCGATAATACGTTTTTAAATAAAACATTTTTCATAAAAATTTGGTCGGACAGCAAATTTATTTATAATTTGCACGAAATTTGGCTCAGGTTACTACTGGCTTTTTAAAGGTAGGTGTGGACGTGATGCAGGTAGTTTCAGCCAATCTTATTTATTTTTCAACAGCAGCCAATGCATTACGAATATTTCCCCTTGGATTTCCTTTACGGAGAAAGTTCAAAGAGAAAGCGGTTTGAAAAATTATTATGGATGGATGACTTTCTAAGAGCTTATAACAGCTATTACCCTCTTGAGCAAACTTGAAAACGAATGGGCTGTAGTACATGTGGTAGACCAAGGAATAGGAGCCTGGGGTCTCACCCTAACTCCCGCTACTCTTTCAATTCAAAATTATTGTCCAACTGATTAAATATAGGCCAGAATGGAGGGCAGACTCGTGGTAATAAATCACATTACCTGGAAATTAATTAGTGGCGGGAGAAATGAGTACATGTGTTATGTGTATACACACATCTAAGAGGAGAAAATAGGGGTGAATTCAGCAGTCCATTCTTTTGCTATTTAATGCATCACCGATTGCAAAGCATTGACTAATTTTCTGTATTAGCCCCGGAGAGTTGATACTGGGAAAGAAGTAATACAGTTTGACTTTTCAAATAAACGCAGCTCAAACCTTGCAGTTCTGTGTATTTTTTCATCGCCAGCTTGCGAATTCTAGGACCGGATCAGCATAAAAAAATTTACAAAAACAAGTACTATTGTAAGGGCTGCAATTCTGGGATGGATTTTGGAAGCGAGGCAAGTCCTGTATGAAAATGGGTAGCCTCTGAATAAAGTAGAATCAGGGGTGTGACGAGTTAAATACGCCCAGTGCTTAAATGTCGATCGTCTGTGAATACATGAAATCCATCTTTTCGTCGTCCCCTCGTTCAGTGTAGGAGGAGAAAGCATGGGAGGATAAGAATTACTAGAGCTAAAGCTAGATGAATATAGGAAAGACCAACTTTCTCTTGGAGGGTTGATTAAACTGATAAACTTGGAGAATACAAATAGTCAAGGGTTAACGTTCCTACCCTTTTTGTTCTCTCACTCAAGCTACACTATAGCTTTCTCCAAGAGGGTTGCAATAATATGCTTTATCAGAGAAAGCGAACAAGGTGAGAAAAGTTAGAATGCAATGCAATCCGCATTCTAGAATGTAGTAGACAACACTCTGTAGAGAAACATGAGTTTTAGCTGCAGTAAAACTTTTCCCACTGTCCCTCGGTCTGCATCGTAGTTAGCTCTTCGAAGCATACACGACTGACGACGTATATAGGGCAAGAAACCTTGAGTCTGTACTCGACAGAATACAGGGCGGAATCGTAGATCGTAGCCATCAAATCCTAGACCAGCCGTAAATGCAATTATAAGCTGAGAAATAAATTCTTAGATGATCATCATGGCAGCCATGCAGTTGGAAAGAGAAACTAGAATATTTGTATATGAGTTCTCAATCAAAGGCGATAAAGGTAGTATTTTTACTTCACATAGTCCTCCGCTTTCACTCCTCTGCTTGGACTATTACTTTGCGTGCAACATTTCCTGCCATTCCGTCCAAAATAGAGCCACCTATTTTCTCTCCCCCTATATACCTATGTAGATGCTCGAAAACTGATTAAAACAAAAGGTTAGCTCAGCTCTCCCTTGGTGAGTTATGACTTTCTTTCAAAGCCGACATTCTTAGAATTTCTCTCTTCTCAGAGAAACTCTCCCTACTTTCTCCACCCTCGCCTTTACCTGTCCCTCACATCTTATCCACCAATTCATATCCTGTTTATATATACATTCGAAAATTATTAATTTTGGCAACTCATCATGATAAGACTGCAATCAACAAGGAAATTACTCCGCCATCCTTAACCAACTACCCTCATAAAAACCTTACTGAATTACCTGTCCGAATAATAAAATTGACCGATTCCATTTCCATAGCTAACAGTAATAGAGGTTTGCTCCCGCATGTAGTGCCTCCCTCTACCATCTTATCATATGTTGGGTAGGCTAAAGCATCAGCGTGTTATATACCTTCTCCTGGACCTTAGAAATTCTATATAACTTTCTCTCCTTTCCCCTTCCTTTATCAATACATGTTTGGATCGTAAAGAAAATAGAACGTAATATTAAATCCTCCCTCTGATATTTATCCAGAGGTCAAATACCAATTTCAGCTGCACTCTTACAAGAAAACATTTAACCTCTTGCTTTATCCTCTATATAGCTCTATTGCTCAACTCAAAGTTCGGGAAAACATTCCAAACTCAAATATGCTAGAGAATTTCTCTAGTAGAGATACATTAGCATCTCCCAACGTCTCTTTCACTCTAAGATGATCACATTCCAAGAGTGAAAGCACTAGATCGACGACAGGAAGAAGCATACGATCCCAACATATTTCTCCATAGAAGCCTCTATGTTCATAATCCGATATGCAGGCATACTCAATAGGAAATTCATGGGTGAAAGTATGTGGATTTGACGCAGTGAAAGTCAGTAGCGAAAATAGCTAGAATTTTCTCATACCAAATCCTCCTCAAACTTTTTGCTTTCTTTCCTTTCTTCTGTGCTCCCTTCTCCCTCTCCTGGATTTAAATTAGCTTCATGATAACATCCATACAAGCTCATCTCAGCTCCTATACTAATCAGATGCAAACGTATTGAGTTACAAAACCTGATGCCCCAGTAACCATCCTCTTTGACTAGAGATGAAAGGGAGAAAGATAATTTAAGAAGGAAGCTCTTCAAAGTCTTAACTAAATTGCCACATGGGGAATACGGGTCTAGACGAGAAGAGAGTCGAAGAGAAGCATAGGCATACACCACCGCATTGGTTTCAAATCCAGCATATCCCTACTTTGCTGAAATATCCACAAATCCCAGGAGCATCTTACAAGCATCCGTCAATTCATCTTTGTATGCTACCGCAACCATCATCTCAGGATTCTTAAGACTTGGTGAAAGTCGCTGGTGGAGAAAGACATATTCGGTGGGATGCATATCTGTATTGCTCGTAGCATATCCACTGAATAGCATATTTGTGCTGTTCTAGAAATTCGCAGAGACATGAGTGCGGACATTTAACCCAAAGCATATACACATGCATCCGCAGATAGCATATAGTATTGAGTATGGCGGAGTATTATCCTTGCTGTTTGCTTAATTGAGATGCAAATTGCTGTCACAAGTAAGGATTGCACTATAACCTAGGTCGACAGGAATGGGTTTTACGAGCCGTAGGATGGTAAGGGATCGTTGACGATAATCCCTTATCCTCGATTCTCTATTCTATACGCGGGTTAATTTTTCTCATTTCTCTGTTCCCATCATTGCTTTCTCTTCGAGTACAAAAACAAGGCATTTATGCTTTGAGTGGGGCATTCGACCAGGTGGAGGGATAAATACAGGAGGAAAAAGATAATAACTTGCACGTTATTTATTTTCATGCACTTTATGACATAGACGAATAAGGTTAGGCGTGGAGTAAGGAAGGACGAGGAGCCGAGAGAAAACTTGTTTTGCGATGGGGTGATAAACAATAATTTTGGTGTGACAGACAGAGAGTGGGAGGAAATATAAATTTGACGATGGGTTGGATGAATTGATTGGATTTATCTTCCGTTTCCATGCTTTCATGGATGATGCAAGGCTAAAGCGGGAAAGAAAGGCAAGGTGAAAGTCGATATAATTTGCGACCAGTTTATTAACGTATTTCAGTGAATCAACCAGCTAGTGCCGGGGAAAAATTCTCGCGTGAAAGAAAGAGGAGTAGTGCGGCTAGGCAGGCATCGGATGCATCGATTTTTAGTGTGTCCAAAGGCGAAGCAATATTGAGCCAGCCGGTGCTGGTGGAGGAATATTAGTAACAGCCGGCTTCTGTTATGATGATGATGAGTAATAAATATTGAGATAATAAGAGGAAAAGTGGGGGCAAACGAGATGGATATAGAAGAGGCGGATTATGCGGCAAACCCTTCACATTTTAATATAATAACTGTAATTAAGATGGTGTGACACAGATTAATTTGAAGCATGCCAGACTAATTAAGCACATAATAATTCCTCTACCCTCTTCCATTATTACTATACTGAATGGATGAATCCCACTAGTCTAGTACCGAACAGTTAACGACCGCGTATTCGGCGAGTGAGCCGCTACCTCTGAATATAGATAAAACCCTGATATATATAATGCTTTCACCATTAGAGAAAGTACTAAATCTGAAAAATTACTATCGATACGTTCCTTACACTATGCGTAATTAAATGGTGAAAGAAATCATACATTTGCTGGACAAGAAGTAGGGGAGCATTAATTGCATTAATTTCAATTTACTACTCCTACTCCGGTAAGTTCGTTGCTGCGATACACAAGAAAATACGTTAACCTTGATGGAAGCTTATCCAAAACTGAGTCAAGAATTTACCGATTCGGATTCGGAATCTAAAATTGTGGTACATATGCTCGTACAACGTACGGTATATCAGCTGTACTGTATAATATTCTGGAGGCGAAATATAATCAAATCATATGTTTTATTCCCGGCCTACGCCTACGTCACATTATTTACCGACTAAGAGAGGCAAGGACGAAGGGTGAAAGTCAGTAAATAAAAGCGCAATCCAAGCTGACAGAATAGTTGCTAGTTAGTTGCTTCCTGGGATGGGAATGTTACAGATGGGTGAACTGAAACTAGAAATTTTCCAGTCACTCAAACATCACGAAAGCTTGCGGATATTGATACTGGACTGGAGGCTTTTCCAGGATTTTGCAAAGGCACCGCAACTATCGGACGGGATAGCGGGCGCTTATTATAACTTGCTCTCTAGTTGGATAGGTGGAAGAGAAAGCGCAGAAGGGTATACTATGACTACGTTTTCCGCCTGAGCAAGGGGTAATCTATTATTTTGGTAATTAAAGACATGCGGGAGTATTTATGTGATTCGGATATTCTGGAGGGGAAGACAAGGGGGTATTAGAGGCTTTATTCTACATTAAGTAGGTTTTGTTCCAAAGGCTACACAAAGGGAAACCTGAGAAGGAGCTCTTGGAGTGGTCCTTGAAATAAAAGGATGATGCAGTATTGAATTAAATGTTGCGTACCTAAAACGGATGCTCCCCTCTTTGTAGTGGCTCAAATGCGAACTGTCAATAATGACGGAGTACACTTAATATTAAATTTAATTATTTTTCTATCCACGACGTAAAACTTGATTATCTTTCGGTGAAGTGTTTGAATTATATTTTCACCACAATATTGAGTTTATTCTTGCTGGAGTATCGGAACCAGGTTTTTAATTAGAATCCCCGTCTTTATCGAGGGATAAAGTTTCTTCGTTCCTTTTTCGGCGCTGAATCCTCACCAGAGCAAGAACTGCTTACTACTGTGGCAATAGCAAGGGACAGAGATGAAAATCGACACAAATGGACAACTTATTGTAGTCGGTGACGGGGGCTGAAGGGTGCAAGCTTAGTAGAATTGGAAATTGCAGGGGGAACAAGTAGGAATCCGGCTTGGGGAAATGTCCGGAGAAATGAGGTCATGAAAGTGAGCAGTAGAATCACGTGTTTGACTGTTTTCACCTTTGAAAAGTTGTAATTAAAATTCAGACCGGGAAAACGGACAGGAAGGAGGGGAAAGTTGGGGCACTGTCAGTACTCCTGTGTGGGCCTCGTCCCGTTCTAATAGTACAGTTACTTCCTTGCTATAAATAAATTACAGCAGCATGTCATATTCCAACAACCCCTTTCTTCTTCTAGTCCCAAATAGAGTATTTCTCTCGGACTTTCTCCTACTTTCTTCTTACGCTCCTCTGAAGTGGACATATTCCTGGGTTAATGGCTCTCTGAATGGCATCCAAAATACAAAAGACAGCTGAAAGCGGATATTCATTCTAATTATTATTTCACTCGCTACCTTTGAAAACTCTCCGCAACCGCAACTTTACACCTTTTGTTTAACCTGATTTTAAATACTTGGAGTCACCTCGTAAATATGTTTTCCTAGGATCGATTATATCAGTTTTTCTAACTAGAATCTATGCTAACTGGCATTTTCTCTAGCTCATTTGGCTAATCTGAGAGCTAGAATAATATATTTTCGAAATTAGTAATAGCATTACTGAGGTAGGATGCCTATGAAATTTTACTGGTAAAAGCTACTTTCTCCTCTATAAAAAATAAATCTTGTTCGCCTAAAAAAATTAAGGAGGGGTAAAACAGCAGTAAAATAAGCTTGCGTTGCGAGTTCAATATGACCTACTCAGACTGTGATCAGAAGAACAAGAGTATAATCGTCTGAGGGATAAGAGACTGTGCCTTACGAGAGCTTACACGTTTGAGTACTGCTGGGCGGTGAACGACGGTAAGAGAGAATGTGGAGAAGAATAAGACGTCGTTGCATGGAGAATTTTTCTTACATCTTCCACAATGCTGACACACATTTTGAATGGTACACTTACAAGAACACTGGCACACAATATACAGATTATAAGTTTGAAGGGAAAGGGGTGAAAACACCATGGGGAATCACTGCGGAGCACTAAGAAGGAAGGAGCCACTTGCGGAAACTCATTTTCTTTAAACACGTTTACGTTGTTGCTGTTATGGTTATCCAGAAATTTAAAAATGTTTGTGGGTAGCTGTGGTTTTGAAGAAGGCAAGTGTATAGCTGTAAGATATCAGAAATATTCGTAAGGGGAGGAGCACAAGGAAGAGGGATCTCTGATGTGAATCGTCACGTCTGAGACACTAGTTAAAGTAGACGAGGAAACAAAGCTGTCGATTATACTTATTGACTATTTCACTAGTTGCTTGATATGAAGAAAGCGTGAAATCGGCGACACTATTCCAAGTTTGTTTGGAGTTAGTGTATAGTTTGGTGAGAAAGTAGAGTAGATTTGAAAAAAGCTCCCATTCCCTGCCTCCAGATTAAAGGGGATGAGAAGAAGAGGAAGAATTGGCCGTTTTCCTGGTTGAAATGAAGATGACAAGGGTTATGAGTGGCTGAGAGAGATTGTGTAGAAGGTAGTTGGAGGATGCGGATTCTGGAGGATGACTTCAGAGGAAGATAGCGTGTTGAAGATGGAAATGACGTGGAATGATGAAATTAATTTGCATGAATCTGCAATAGCAAGGGCAATAATGATTGTTATTACTCTTGGCAAGATATAATAGGCAAGAAAGGAGCGGAGGTCGAAGGAAGAGAAGGGGGAGAAAGTCGGAGAAAGTCGGGAGGCGAGAATGAAATCAAGGCTGATAGAAGCTATAGCTGGATTTAAGAAATGAAGAATGCTACGAACGGAGAAAACTGGAGGGTTCGAGGGGAGAGAGTAGGAAATAACAATATTTTTCATAGATTTTACACTTGTAAGTCCATTGTGAATTGTTCCCGGGAGTTGTTATTATTTAATGGATCTATTCACAAGACTCCCGCCCTTCCCATCACCATTCATTTCCTTCTATGCATAAAGTAGAAGCAAAGAGGAGCGAAACTAGAGGGAGCCAATAAGATGCTGTGCTATGCATTCATTCCGAGAGACACAAACTTTTCCCGGTGTCTTTAACTTCTAGAAAACATGCTACAATTTAGAGAGAAGAAGCCATCCCTCCCATTATCTTTCACATCTGCCCTATGAACTACTCGATAACTAGACAGAAAACTGAAAGACTGAACTGCCAACCAAGGCTAGCTGCGAGGAAACGAGAATATGAGAAGGAAAGAGGCGGTTTGGAAAGAGAAAGTCAGCTACAAAGAGTTGCATAACTACTTACACAAAGCTTCCAAGGCTTCAGCCTTGCTTTCTCTTACTCTTGTATGTATTAAGGTTGGTGATAATTTCTCCTGGAATCTAGTAAATTTTAATAGTTATGAAACGGGATTTAAATTCCGAGTAAAATACGAGATAATATTCTCTTTATCCCCCCGTTAGAGAACTAAGAAAAAGAGAAGAATGGGAAGGATGGAGAAGAGATGAGAGGTTTGAGAGAGAATTTGTTGCAAAAATTAAGGATTAGGCTGGCGGTGAGTGTTTCTTGCTGCTGAGGAGGAGATATTTATAACCAATGTCAAAGAATAGAATGAGTTGTGAGGATATTGTGTATGGTGTGGAGTGGGGGGTGTAGAAGAGGCAGGGGTAAGGTTGGACAGGGAGTGAGAGACACAAGATGGTTTTGCAATCTTTTTCTTGGGGCTCCTCTGGGGGCTCAACTTGAGAGATCCACCCACCCGAAAATCTCTTGCAGAATAGAATTCCAACACATCCCCGTCTCTTTAATACTACAAACCAAGAGAGCCAAGGGACTAGGGGAACGGAAGAGTACACATGATAGAAAATAAAGATGGGAAACGGGGAAGATGTCTCTGCTGCTGAAATCCGAAACTCTCGAGTGCATTTCTAATACTTACTACTCGGGTAAAACTACTTGGGGATCGGAGAAAGCAAGCTTGTTTTATAATAACGCGCTAGCTTCACTTCCTATAGGTAGGTGGAGTAATAGGATGGTGGAGTTGGAAAAGTGGCCGGATAATGGCAAAGAAATAAACAAGATGAAAAACTCGGGGGAGAGGTTAAGCTTAGGGAATTTTAAAAGAAAGGAGGAAGAGATGGAGAAACTGAGGAGACAACAAGATCATCTCTCTACGAGCAGAAGAGCTAGCTAGTCAGCCTGGCTCTTATTTCCTCGTCGTCGTCCACACATATCTCCTAATCATCTACCCTCCCAATTTCCCAGACAAATATATATTTTAAAAGACTCTCGGAAGAAGGGCAAGGAGGAGGCTAGAAGTGTGGGGAGTTTGAAAGATGTGCGTACACTCACAGATTTTCAAGCCTGTCATTTGACAATCTCGTATGAGTTTGGCGGAGAGAAGGGAGAAGAGAGGGAATGGAGTGAAGGAGAAATATATGGAGAAATATAAAACGGAGATAGAGTTGAAGGATAGTTAATGGAGAGACGATGAGGAGGATGATGATGATAAAACGTGGGGAATTATGTCGCGAATAAAGGGAGGAAATCGGAGCAAGTATATATGTATGTGAAGAAAAATACGAAACATGGGAGGAGGTGGATGATGGTAGGAAAGATGAAGGGGAGGACGGAAAGTAATGAGTTGGCGTATTCCGGATTCTCACAGCTGCACCACCAACCCGTACAGTACAATTTGGCAATGCTAGGTCGTGGAAAGAGATACATGAAGAGAGGGAATGTACATGTACTCCGCTGGGAATAAAATCAACATTACCTACTCACATATCCTCATCCCCATGTTTTTAATGCCACACGCTACTCTTAACTTGTTGTGTAACTTGTCTTCTCTTCTCTGTAATCAATTTGATCAATTTAAACAAGCTTCCTTTACAAATCATCCATTCCTCTCCTAACATGTACGCATGCATACCATCTTATGTTATTCTCTTGTACTAGTAAGACTTACATCAAAGCTTTTCTCTTTCATCAATACATTGCACCATTTCCATAATTTCTCTCATATCCATACTTTTTTACGAAAATGTCGTTGGGATATATGCTTAAAAACCGTTTGTATGTTTATATAATTGAATCATTGCACTTAACTCTATCCACTCATTGTATCAACATTAGATTTACAACGAATAAATATACATAGCGTCCACAATTCTTGGTACAGCCTCTACAGATTTTACCTAACGTTTACAACAGTTTTGAATCGTCTAGATTTACTACACCTGTACAGTACATGAACGAGTACCCCCCGAAAAATAAACGGAATGAATGAAATCCAATATAACGAGAAGAGAAAGTTGTAAGAGAAAACTAGGAATAATAAGTGGGTATTTCGGCTAGTATCCTTCCACTCTCCAGCTTCCTTTCATATTCCTCTGACTTTCTCCGAAAATCATTGCTTTGAAATTTTCTCATTCCTGGTATTATAATAAGATGGGTATCGGATTACGGTCTATATGAAAAAAATCAAGTATAATCTCAGTGGGGGACATGTATGATCAAAGCTATATAATTATTGCCATCTGTCATGGACAAATCCTAAGAGGAAGAGCTAGTTTTGAATCTTTTTCTCGGAACGTTCGTTAGATACATGTTCCCAAGTACAGGATTTGCAAATGGAATCCAGTTACTGGATGGTTCATAACAGGCTTTGCTTTCTCCAATAAAGGATCATTGACTGCCTGATTTGTACGGAGCTTTTTCAGGAAGGCAGAAGCTCAAAAATAATTACAAGAGGAAAGAAAAATGCAGTTATATCAAACAACCTGCAAATTCAATCTGATAGTCAAAAGAATACTGAAAATAGCTTTATTGATATTAGCTATTCACAAGTTTCACTGGATTTTGGGCCGAAAATTTTACATGCTTTCTCCATATTTGACCTTTTCTTTACATCCGTCCATCAAATTGCTTCTCTTGGAAAATATATAGCTAACAAACTTAGATGAATTAAAAGATAGCAGTCTTCAAAAGTATATTTTAGGAATGAAAGTGCGATACTGCTCCAGAGAGAATTATATAACTTAATAATCCCGTTTACAAGAAACAGTGAAAGAACTGTATTTAATCTCACTGGATCAGCAATCCGCAGTCTGAATTGCTCAAGGTTTTTTATAAACCATGTTATGTAACCACTCAAAAAGTGGAAGCTAATCTGACCAATAGCTGACTAGTCTTTTCCTTAAGTCCATCTTTAATGAAGGCTCAAATAGGGCTAGGCAGACTTTGAGGGAAATTCAGCACGGGAAAATACATGGAGTATAAGGAGAAGGTGAGGCTGAGTGGATAGAGGTGAAAATGCGAGTTGGGATAAGATATATACATTCTTTAAAATTGGGATTTGTAATGGGTTAAATGCTGGGAGAAAGGAGGTACTGAAGAACTCGGAGCTGCTCACGGATATTTAACACTGAGGACATATGTGGGCTGAATTAGAGCCAGAATACATTTACCCACCTGAACAGAAATTTATCTGCTTTGCCTGAAAATAGATTGGGAATTAAGGTAGCAGCAATGCAGTCACTAGTCCAAGGTAGCCTACCTTCACTTTCTTTTGTATGTATATCACTTGGTAAATGTATAGTATTATTTCCCTACATGGTAATATTTAGTTGTCCACGAATCGGAGGGAGTGGAGAAGGTAGAGTGTGTAAGCCTTTAGAGAAAGTCAATGAAAGATAGATACACGTTGGGGATACCCCGTAAAGGGCAGGAGAAAGCAGAGTAGAGGACGTTTTGATTCTTGGAGGTTCTTTAATTTAGAGAAATGAGAGCTTTGGGTTTGGAAATGGGTTTGGTTTGGACGAAATAATTCCGTATTCTTTGAAGAGATTTTTTTGCAGAGAAATTCTTTCTGTTTGAATGACAAGCGGAAATTTAAAGTGAAATTCCAGGGAGTCTCCGGCTCTGTCTCCAATGAATATGACAGAATATTTAATTGCTTTCGAAGCACAAAGGACACTGGGAAAGAGTTAATTGATAAACGGAAGGCCCGCTTTGAAGGCGATGGCGAAGGTAGAGAGGACTCCTCTCAGAGGAGGAAAAAACAAATAGAAGGAAATTGTGTCTTTGAGAGAGAAATTAACAATCTTGCAGATTTTTGCATGAGAAACTCAACTGACACGCTCTACTTTTCTCTCGGCACGTCCACCAAGTTGCACTTCTCGAACAAGACTGCTAAAAATGAGTAGTAAGGGAAACGTTTCATATATATTCCCCGGCTACGGAACGCATGTGCTAGCTTCTCTCGCAAGAGAGACGGGTTTTACACTACCCGCTCCCGTATCCCTTCTACGGCCAGGAGTAATGAAAAATATGGGTTGGAGGAGTGAGTTAGTTGTGTACTGTAGAAGGAGGCAGGGACGAGAGCTGCACTCTGTTCTCCTAACCCGCTTATCCCAAATCTCGTAATGTGCCCAACTGGAGCGTATGCAGCAGTCGCTGCCTTCCTACTCTTTTATGTGGATGCGGTAGCTTTCATTCCACGCTTACCCTTCTTCCCTCCGTTCCTTAAGAATAGCTTCTTATGATTTTCATGCGAGTCTCCGACGAAAGGAGGAAAACACTTTTGGCGTAGGCTCCTTTTTCTTTACCTTGTCTCTCTCCGTAGAAAGTAAATACGAGGAGGAGGGAGAGGAAGATGCTGGGATGTAAAGGCAGAGGAGGCATAAGAAAAGAAGGAAAGGCCATGAAGAGAAACCTCAGAAGAAGAGGAGTAGGAGGAAAGTTGAAGAAGCGCGTCTGCAGAAGGGGGGAAGATGCGAGAGGAAAACATTGGCAATATATCCCGCATAATGTTTGCAAATTCCCCAAGTTTCGCAAACACAAATATTCCTAGTGTTATATTCACTAGGATTTATTGCATTTTTCTAGGCTAATCAAGGAGATGGCCAAAGACGGGCAAGTATGGGGGCCGGGAAGAGAAGGAGAGAATAAATTTCCTAAAAATATTCCGAGCGTAACGAAAGCATTTTAGCTTGTACATGTAATTCACCCGGGGAAATCCAACATGCCTTGTGTATGGATACATAAAAATGCTGGTATCACATAAGAAGACTTGCAAAGTCCTGATATGGAGCCCAAGAAAGCGTTAACCATGGATGTTATTTCCTATAAAACAAGAACAAGCAGAGAAGAGAGAGAGAAGGAGAGGGTGGGTGAAAGTACGAGAAGAAGTTGCTTTTTGGCTCCATCAAGTTCGGACACCTAAAAATACATACTGACGAGGGGAGTGAAAGTGTAAAAGAAAGTAGAGATTAACATAGAGTTTTACTTTGGAGAAAGTTAAGGATATTTTATGCACACACTTGAGCCAACTTAAAGAATTAAGTGAGCTGGCAGGAGGGAGGATCCCACCCAGGGTGTTGCACTTACACGCAATCTAATGCATGAATGAATACATGGCTAAATTTGAAACGTCAAGAACATTGTTGAGGAAAAGAAGAGGGATTTTAAGGAAAATTCAAAGGTTAGCAAGTATCTGCATGCACATGGGTGAAGGATAGGGAAGTTGGAAGGATGGGAAAAAGAGAAAGTTCAAAACGTAACAAGAAAAATATTTTAGCTTAGTAAACAATAAATTAAGAAGCATGTTACCCTGTCAGCCTCGATTTGGAAAGTCCTATGTTGCAGTAATCCTAGCACTTTATAATTTTCTATTCCAAATGAACGTTTAGGACAAAATCAGCGTCCTAACGTGGAAAACAAACATGGAGGATTTTCACAGTCAGGATTCTTCAAGAATTTCCGCTTGATTCTCGTTTAGGTACTCGAAACTAGATGTCAGAAAAGTTGCAAGCACGTCTAATATATTCAAATTATCCAAGTTTCATACTGACACCTGGTGTGGGTGCAGTTGCAGATTGCAGTTGCACTTATTGTGAAAATTCTGAATGGACTCGAGTATGTAACCTAAATCAAAAATTCATACTCGCATCATCATCCGTAGACGCTTTATTGCAGGGACAGAATCGTAGGTTCATTTGAAAAAAAAACTTACGAAGACAGAGAAAGAGGCGGGAGAAGGGAATTGACAGATTTTTTATCATTATCAGGGAAATTCCATGACTTGGTCCGTGTTTGAAAAGAGAGAGGAAATATTGCGGAAGAGAACTGGTAAAAATTAATTTGGTATTGCTTGGAATATGAGAATGACATGAGCGAGTACTAGACAAGGGAGAGGGGGAATATAATAGTGTTGGATGGAGGGAAAGAAGGAGACGGTAGAAGGGGAAGTGGAGAAAGGTGGGACGTATGGTGGTGAAAGTTAAGAAGAATATTGTGCATATATGGACTTATATAGATGTGTGTAGTTTAATTTGTGTTTGACGTTGACGTTGATTGTTTCCATATGAGTTTTCTCCTCTCCCAAACCCAGAACTGCGTTGAAGGAGAGAATATGTGCACTTTTACTCCAGCAGCTTCTTTCTGAATATGAGACTCAGATGTAATGAAACAAGTCTTATTTTCCCAGAGCTTTCTCTATCCAGGAATTGAGAGCCGGGAGAAGGTGGAAAGTTTTCCGATAAAAAAATAAAATACAAACTTTGGTGGTAGTAGTTGACAAAATTATCAATCTGAAGGAAGAAAGCTTCCTCTTCTTTCCCTTCTTCCAAACTCGTTATGCTCCTGCTATAAGAGAAACTTGTTCCATCCGTGTATACGTAGACTCATCTCCGCAAGAAATTACTAGGTAGGAGAAAGCAGAAATAAAGGCTTGGACATGCGGGCGTTTTGCAAGTGGGGCTCATCTCTACATGGATGCATATAACACGTAACCCCTGGCGGAAACTGCGATTAGTTGAATCCGGGACACCTGGAGAAAGTTGTTGGACCTGTAAATGCAGAAATAGAAGAAAATCGGAATAGTAGAAAAGAGTGTAGTACCCACGGAAGATTATATAGGTAGTACCTGGATGTGTTGGGATTTTTATAGGAAATGGTCCCTAAGATGGGAGGATAAAAAGAGAAGTAACATTTAAAAGTGCGCCTATGCTGGCTAATGGAAGTCGGAAGAACTCCTTAGAGGTTTGATGAGAGGAAAGAGTGGTATCTTGTGCCAGGACGTTCCGAGCGAGATTTTTAATTGAACCAAACTTTTCAGACTCAACGCAAAATGTAGCAGCAGATGGTTACGCTGAAGCAAATCTCTTCTGGGAGCTTGAAAAATCGGGACGCTTTTTAATTCCGTCTTTGCATGCATACCTGCAAATTTCTGCAAGGATACGTAAACAATAGACAATGAAGTCGTCTGATTGTTTCATTCAAGAGCCAGGAATCCCGGAATATTATATATATATATATATATATATTGAGTTCCTAGCATAAACTTTCTCCTCTTACTACAAACTACAGTTGTCAGTACCTCATCCCTCCGAGACATGAGAAAGATGGAGCTCTCGGGCTTGCACGCGTGCACAAAAAGTTCTTATGATTCGTCCTGCTTTTATCATGCAACTCCAAGCCTAAAATGTACTACAAAAGCTCAACTAAACAACAAAGCCCTTGAAGATTATAAGGACAATTTATACTACAGCGCCAAACCTTTAAAGTTTATAAGCTGCTCTTTTCGAAGAGAATGTTGCAACGGGAGAATATGGCTGCAAAGTATACTGGGAAAATGAAATAATGATTACTAGAAGGACAAGCAAGGGAGTATGGGACATGTGGAATGGTAAAATAATCATACTAGACCTTTACACCCACATCCCATTTAAATCTCTTCGATAGACTGATTTGAATTCCAATAAACTTCCTGCCACAAACCGAGGAATTAAACCATTTTAAATTATACGAATGAATAAAGGAAAGGTAGGGATGAAGGAAGGTAGACCGGGATGAATCTATATGGATTTCAAACTTTGTAATTTTCATCAACCGGACACTAATGACGGAATCGTGGGCTTGGATGATGAAATTGAAAGCAAATTGGCTAAAGTTTCATGCGGAATTAGTGAGGAAGACTATAGGAAGGAATGGGGAAAGGCGGGAGAAAGTTGCAAAAGGGGTTCCAGGTTGAAAGCAGGAGGATTCTCACAGTGGTGAACAACACTCCCTACATGTTGTAAACCAAGCATGGAAATACTTGGAATCGTTCAAGGGAAAGGGGGAAAGCACTTG
The DNA here is from genome assembly GCA_906901655.1 of Sminthurides aquaticus. Taxonomy (NCBI): domain Eukaryota; kingdom Metazoa; phylum Arthropoda; class Collembola; order Symphypleona; family Sminthurididae; genus Sminthurides; species Sminthurides aquaticus. The sequence continues at coordinate 7,162,387 of CAJQTT010000001.1, forward strand.
AATTAGTGGAGAAGCGGGTTATAATGGTACGGCGTTGGAAAGGAGAAACTGCGTGAGAGAGGGATGGAGAAAGTGTGAGGAATGAGTGAATTAGTGAAAGGAGGAGTGATAATAGAGGAGGAAGATGAAGGATTGTAATGAGTGGTAGAGCTTAACAATTATGGAAATTCCTCTTTCCACGCTTGTTATCATCTCATGGATCGAATTCTCTTTTTCTCTCATATTCCTCATCCTTCCTTGACTTTTCTGTTTCTCATTCTTTTGCACTTTCGCCTACTTCTAAAGCTCATCCTTTGTATGTCTGTACAGCTCGGGAGCACCTGCAGAGCTCCAAGTATGGAGTTGAGTTAAAGCATGTGTAATGTGAAAGTTTGAATGGAAAGGATGTATAATGCATATACTCTCTTGGGAATCAGAGTAAGTTGCTGAATTGGACTACGCTGTCATCATGTTCTCTTTTACGAAATAAGCCAGCAAGTAATCATTAAGTTTAGGCAAACATTTGAATGATGAAAGCCACAGGAAGAGACAAGAGACTCAAGAAGAGAGAAAATGGGGGATGGAAACAAAAGAAAGAAGAGCTTGATCAAATAAGAGGCTGCCTAATCAAAACATTCCTCTGAGTTGAATGACGGCTTGTTGGTAACAAACCATCTAATGTCTCGAAAGTCCCTCAGCCGATGAATCAGTCTTCTTTTTCTCTGAGAATCTTCAAAGCGGGGGGGGGAGCTACAAGAAAGGAAAAGTAGAAGAGACAGAAAAGTTGACGAGACCACGTTATAGAGAACACATTAATTGGCCAGTAGATTTAACAGTGTCGTTCAGAAACTTAATTTGTTTGCCAAGGAGATAGAAGCTTGAATAAGAAGATGCAGGTAAACACCCAAGGAAGTCCGACTCCATGTCGGTAATCCATTTATTTCCACTTTCTCCAAGTGTGTAAACATGCAATTGGACAATATGTGTGCCTAGCCAGGCTTACATATCTTGGTCCCTGTACCTTGCTAAACCAGAACAAACCCACGGGATATTTTCCCAAACAAACTCTACACTTAATAAACGGATCCACACGTCCTCTCATAAAAGCGTGCTTTATATACTGTAGTAGAGGATAATACCAACTTTATCACCACTAAAACGTTCAATGACTTTCTCTTTGCGGTCGGATCATTAAGTTTCTTATTTTGCCTCGACTACTGTCAAGTTGAAACTTGTTGGTAAGCAGCTGGAGAGTGCTTCTGTATTTGTCTACGTTCTTTGTATGAATAGTTGTAGTAGTTAATAATTGTAGTAGTCTAATGTCCGCTAATACTAGTGACTGGAATTTTTCAAAACTCTGAGATTGCAGGCCATTTTGGGAGACCTGAAGAGGGTTAGTTGTTTTTAAACTATAAGGGATGAAAAGACTGAGATTCTTTCATGATGGTTTTATAGCTTTTGGAATGATACATAAACGACAAGACTAATTGATACCTGGCAAGTGCAGTGTGCTTACGAGTTAAAAAAGTACAGCTCAAAGTAAGTCGCCAACGCAAGCCTATTCTTGCGGGTACGTTTCTTGTTCCGAAGCGTATGTAATGGCTTCCAGTATGGTCGCTTTTGATATAAAGATTGTATTTGATTGCTCCTGGAAAATCGTTTCGAGGCAAAAGGCTTGGATTCCAATCTGAAAATTGATGTCTAGCCGGAATGATTAAATTTAAAATGAAATTGTTTGATTTTGTATCCATGAATCTGTTGAAATTAGCTTTGAACTATGCCATATGCCGACACCATTTGTTTTATCCATGGCTTATCCGGGAATATCCATGAAATCGCATAAGAAGGAAATCGCCAGGCAACTTATTGTTAGGGAGTTGGAAGGAGAGTGATCAATTGTTCAACTAGAAGCATAAACTAGAACATGTGCACATAAAATCGTAATATTTACTGGTACACTGCAGTACAAAGTATGAAGAACAACTTGTAGGAAAAACAGTGCAGAGAATGCAGAAATTAGGTTTTTTTTCTAGTCTCGTCTGCCGGGAGTAAATGTGTGTAGTATTCGGAGAAATGCGTTGGCTACGTTCACCTGAATCAGGTCGGGAGTTGGATTACTGCCAAGATGGACTCCTCTTGGGTTTTGGATTACATAAAAGAGAATGGATGAAAAGTTATCGTGTTTATAGAGTAGTATCAGCAGCATGTGTTAGTTTGGATGTGGTCTCTGACTCCGTGTATTTGGATGATCGGGAAAAGGTAGGGGAGAGTAGTGAAAATCTTGATTTGCTCGTATTCATTTTAGCTAAGGAAATCCGGAAAGTTAAATCCGCACATGGGTAATATTAGGATTTGATTGCAGGTATGTGTGCAAGAAAGGAATAGTTTGCTCGACAAAAAGAGCTACCTGAATCCTTTCTCTCTTGTTTTTCCTCCCTTTGCCCTTGTTCTCTCTACGGATGGAAGAGAAAGTCCAAGGAAGAAGGCCACGGACTGGATTGCTGGATGAGTGTAAAAGGTACATAGTTGTAGCAGAGAGAGCGATGCTGGATATGGAAGGTATTGGGCAAGTTTACGAGTTAGGATCGTTCTGGTGTTGATTTACGAGAATACGATTGTATGCTGTTCCTCCCTTCTTCCCTCCTACTCACATTTTTCTTTACCTACTTTCACTTCTGGTATACTTTCTCTAAACACGGAATGGCTCAAACTTGGGCAAACTGTATCCGTCGCGATATGAAAAAGCCGTCTGAGACAGCAGGAAGGGATCCATAAAAAGCGTGTATCAGAGTAACCGGTTAGGGTAACAAGGAAATATTCAATCTTAATGCACAGTTCCGGCAGGTAGTCAGAATGTTGCGTCAGGGACTTACCCGGGAAACAAATTGGGGCCGAGAAACCAGGTGCCCATTTTCTTTGTGTGTTAGCAAGCATGGATGTGTCCAGTGGATGGTATCCACAGTACTTTAGAAGTGATATTCAAGGGGGTGGGAACTGGGAGAGTGGATAATAGATCCAAAATATGAAAGCAACAATAAAGTGTGAACAAGTGCGTAAATATATAAGAATCTTTTGATATTGTATATGACCTATAAGTATCATTGGAGTGAAGATTGAGTCGGCTGCGGAATAGGTGCTTCATGCAACTACTGTAACGTTTACAGGTTATTGTAGGAAAGTTGGTGGTTGGAAGGTGGACAGTATCAGAGGAGCCGGGCACGAGCAGAGTGTACTTTCTCCAGGTTGCATCTTTTCGCTCACCTGGTTTGCTTTCTCTTTGGGGGACTGTGAATTGTAAAGGAATGATAAGAGGCTGATATGGTAAACGGTATCATGAAAAACGTAAAGGATGACATTTAGCGATCGTGTTGTAGACAGGGAACAAGAGCGCGTCCCACTAAAGGCTCCATGTGGTTCAAAACATGCAAAATTACTTCCCCTTTCTCCGCTACGTGTTTTGAGTACATACCACGGGGCTTTGAGAGGAAGGCTACAGAGGATTTTCCTATTTTATAATGCACAAAGGATCCGTTCGCTTTCGTTACCGGTTGTAATTCGGCACAGTTTGTGCGGACGCGAATGTCGTGGCTAATGCTGGGTTTAGGGTAAAGAGATATGTATACTATAGAGGAGGAGGTCCGTAAAAAGCTAAGAGAAGGGTGTAATAGGATTTACATGTTGCGGTTTGTAAGGGTGCGGTATGTTTTTGCAAGAGTCAAAGCCATGCTTGGCTATGGATAGACAGCGCTTGCAAAGAGAAGTATGACTCTCTGGGATGAGAAACAAGAGGGGTAAGCGGGAGAAAGTCGGGTTGGAAATTCATCGGACAGGTTTTGGAGAGAAAGGAGAGGTATTTGTCGATACTCGCGGTTGGAAGGTAGTACGCTGGGTTTAGCTAAAGGGATATGGGTGTATATTACTTCAACAGAGGCTAACCGACCATAAGATTTAAGATAGCTATTCCTTTCTTTACATGTGCAGAGAGCCGTGTTCCAGCTGGGATTTGGGACTTTTCTGCTGGAGAAAGGTGATGATGGCTGGAATAGCAATCAGGCTGAAAATTGATGAATTCCTCCTCCTTCTTCCTAGGGTTAACCTTGGTGGTTTCCGTATAAGAAAGAGTGGTAAATGAATGGGGAGGGTGGTAAGGTTAATGAAGGATTGTATGAAGTATCCACCAAGCTAACCCTCTAAACGAAGATGAGATAGAAGGAAGGATGATAATGTGGTATGCATGGTGGTGGGAATGTACGTTTTTGACAGCTTTAACATATTTCTTCTCGAGAAACTTTTACTGACTCACTTTCTCCAACACCATACGCATATAGCGGGGAAAGTCCCACTTTCTCTTTTGTCCTGTAGCAAGTAGGTAAAGACATGTAGAAGGGAGTCAGTCAGTAGGGCGCTTAGCTTGCTTTTAATTCCTCCACCCCTTCTCCATGGGTTGGAATTTAACCCATAACGTCCGTTCCAGACATCCATCCTTCCACCAACTCCACACACTATTATGTACATATCCATGCCATAATTAGTTGAAGGTATAATACGACAGTTCCACAACTATATTTGACTGAAAGCATACTTATCTGCTGAAATTATTGATGAAACTCAAACATAATTTGCATTTAGATGATATTATATCATATCTCCATGAGAAAAATTCATTAGCCAATCCATCTGTCTCCCATCCCAACCCTAGCCCTCCACCAAAACTTCCGTGAGGCCAGAACTGCTTCAAAAGCTTTATCACTGCATAAGTGAGTTTCCCAAACCAAGAAAGTTGGCTTAAAGTCTTCTCAGACATTTCCGTGTTTGTATATACGCTAAGCTCTGTTTCTTCTCTAAGGTATCTCCTTGACCACTCTTCATGGATTTTCAAAGAGATGAACACAAGGACGTTAATCCAACTTTCGTGAAGTAGCGTAAAGTATATGTAAACAAGGTATTCCCTCCAGGGTATCAAAGGAAACGGAGGAAGGAAATTTCCAGCTCCTGCCAACAAAATAAGAAGGAAGCTACAGATGAGACACACGGGAGAGGGGAAAGTGGGTGAAGGGGCGAGACGATCGAGAGAAAGAAAGATAAATGCTGAGAGAAAGTTGGAGGAATCTTGCGACTTTGAAGAAATAAGAAAGAGGAACGAATTGGAAAGGGAAAAAACAGGAAAGTTGTAGATTCAAGCTTAGAAAATGTCTAATTAGTAACTTTAGTGGAATAATAATGTATGTTTATAAAGTTTTCCCGTAGTTTCAATAAAATTTGTCATCCAGTTCGATTCTTAGTTTGTTCACAATCCTATCTTCAAGAAGCTGCATCTCTCTCCGGAGATTAGAGTTTGTTCAACCGAGTTATACATGGAAGAATCTTTTTGTTTCTCCTACTTTGAAATGGATTAGGCATTCTTCGAGTAGAAAAGTTTTTATTCCTCTTTTCCCAATTACCGGAAAAAAGTAAGGAGATAATAGGAAGAGTCGACTTATTTGGAGTCTATTTGGATTAAAGAAGAGGATGAAACTACAAGAAAGAAAGATTGAAAGAAGAGTCAGAGCTCATTGCACTTTCACTTCGGTTCTTTTCTCCATCTGCCGCTCACGCACGCAATTGTCAATACTAACTATTCATTTTTAATCTCAAACCCATCACGGTATGGTAGGAAACAAAAATGAATTTCCGAGGCAAATTTCTATGCTGTTATAGTGTGAAATAAAAAGCTTAACCGTATATAAAGTCAATTATAGCGAATAAGAGAATGCGACGTGAAGAATAGGGGCATTTATGTTTGTCAACCAAAGCTGGCCACGAAAGGTGGTGAAATGTAAAATGTAATAGGTGTGCCACACTTACTAGTGAAAAAATACTGAAACCCAACATTTTTAGATTCCGCCTTTTAAATTTTCCAACTTGATTTTAACGTTAAATATCCCGCCATATTTAAACGGATTTAAACATACTTCAAGATCTAAGTTTTGAATGTCATGCGACGTTTAAAAATTTAAATTTCTTGCGACGTTTACAAATTTGAATTTCCGACGACATTTAAAAATTTAAATGTTTTACCCCATTTGAAAATTTTAATTTTTAGCCACATTTCACCTTTAATTTCTTGCCTTTAATCAATCCTGTCTTTTGTAATTGTTACCAAACAATGTATCAGTAAAGAATGTCACTTTCACCACTGAAATTTCTGGTCTACAAACTCAGCTGGCACAATTTGTCAGTTCCAAAAAAACACCGATTTTGAGAAACATCGACTTAACACGTAAGGTTGACGCAGTTATATCAACATTAATTTCCGCATTTAGCAAACTACTCGGCCTGTACTTTGACGCCAGTTCGATTATGCAAAGAACGCGAAATGACACGGCTTGTCTTGTAAGGTTCTTTCTAACCATGTCAAAAATAACAGTGGCCATCCTTCCGGCCTTTTTACGTGTTTCCTGAGAATTTCAATATCGAAATATTTACCGTCTGCCTGGAACCTTGCAGAGCTGGAAGTGCACCCAATCCATGGACAAAATCCCGTGGGCACCTTCTAAACGCTGATTACTGGAAGTGAATAAACGAGATTTTGTATAGAATCTTTTCTTTCCAGCTGCAGCAAAGATTATGCATCGGGAGTGAACACACGATGATGTAATGAGTATCTAACAGAAACAGATAGGATAAAACTTGTGTGATTCTGATTGAAAAATGCACACTTTGGGTGTATGAGGACGACTTAAGCTTGTAATTTTCTTTTTCAGAAATGCAACTTTAATCTGACATGATCATGTATACGGTTGTCGCGAGTACTGGAATGGCTCAGGAGTTTACGCTAATGTAGGAGTAAAGCTAGAAGCTATTTCTTGCGCGAGAGTTGGGGACATTGTTGGTTCCAACGCGTAGGATAAATCTATATTGTTGAAAACGTAATTTTGTACAAGAGAACGGCATGGTCCTCTTGAGTTCTTTGTGTGAACATGTTGCGGGGTGTTGGAGAATTACCGAGCTAGAGAATATTACGTTCTTCGGTGTGTACGCTGTGAGAGCTGGAGCAAGGCAGACGTTGCAAGAAAGCTGTGTAATTGTTGGGACAAAGTAGAGAGTTTTATGTGTTTGTGATTGGGAATTAATTGATTGAGGAGAGAGAACTTTTGAGTCTTAATTAAACTGTATCTGAGTTTACCACCTGAACTAACTATATTTTGTGTTGTTCCTACCCTGGCCTAATTCTACCTTACCATAATTAGTAGCTAACCTCGCGTAAATTTCTTCAGGGCATCACTACGTCCGGGTAGGACCTGTGCATGCAACAACGGTAATGTTCCTATGTGATGTAAATATCATGCGTTCTTACTGTAATTAATTAAAGCAACTTTAAGGTTGTCCTCAGTTACCAGAGCCTTAGAGGAAGAAAGTGTTTGAAAACATTGTTTTATCCTGTTGCGGATGTATGTGGGATGCGACCAGAGAAGCTATTTACATCAGGAAGATAAGCTCTCATTGAGTATTCATGTTGATACTAGTGATTGGTAGGTGAGAGAGAAAGGAATGAAAGAGAAAATAGGAATATGATGGAATAGGTGGGTTTGCGATAGAAGTAGTCATAAATCGGTGTGAGATACATGGGAATTGAACGTGGAAGGAATTTGATGAGGAAGTGGAGAGAGATTGATTTTGTGCTTGATTTCTACAGTTGACAAGACATCTTCCTTGAGGACGGATGGAACTAGGACAAGTTTCCAAAGCGGATTCTTGGAAGGAGCTAAAATGGAAAAGAAAGAAGGATTGGGAGAAAGTCCGTGAGAACATAGTGGAGGAAAAGCTGAGTGGATCGTAAGTCTTGCCTGGGAGGAGAAGGGGAAATATGGGGATGGGAAGGCAGGACTAGCGATTGTAGTAAGTGAAATGATGGGCGATTTGATTTGGGGAAATGCTATTAACTCTGGAGAGAAGCGGTGGAGGAAGAGGAGTAAGGCGAAGCGGAAAAGTTGCGAGTTGAAAGGGTGAGAAGGCGGAGGAAATGAGTTGATGAAATGCGAAATAGGGCAAAAGAAAATGTAATAGTTTGCTAAAATCAATTTCTCCCAGGCATTAGCCCAGGATTCAATATCCCTACTTATTTGTCCAATATTTCCCACAAGAATCCCTTTGGCCAACGCACATATATTCCGCAATTGGGTCAACATTCCAAACCTTGGGGTGAAATCAGAAGAGCAGAACGATAATCAGACTGATAAAATTCAGCAAGTGGCTGGGCCTCATGTATTCTCTGCAATAGAGTCAAGCGAGGGAAAGAGAGGTAATTTTCTCCAAGACGAGAAGGTGATTATTGAATGTAAGTGATCGTAACGCATAATCACTGTCATCATCGATCAGACTGCCTGTTCCTTTCCCCCACTTAATTACTCGCCTGATTGCGGTATAATGAGCTCCACTCCTTTCTACTTTCTCCGTTCACAAATCCTGGTCCTAGTCTTGCTTGGGAGGAGAGGTGGGAGAAAGGCGGATTCCGTCCACTTCAAAAACAAACATCCTGCCCATCACATGACTGGAGTTGATTCACAGTTTTAGTCAATGACTATGTAAGCGTGCTTCACAGAAGAATTATGAAGGCCAAGGCTTTATCGAAGCTAAACAGGGGGTAAAGTAGAAATTCGGAGGCGGCGTGCTCGTGTTTCTTCTGAATTTTGGCTAGTAGTAGAGGAAAACTGCAGGCTAAGGAAAAGAAGAAAGGAGAAGAATGCTGGGACGACAAGGAAGGAGCTTTCTCAGTCTGTAGACGAGAGAAAGCTTAAAGGGGTGTTCGGGTTTGTCATTCATCTTTATTTGATATTGTTGAGGGCAAGAGGATTATTATTGTTTGTGTAATAATAAGTATTGCTGGAATGATGAGAGCTGAGGCATTCATTCTTGCAAAGGAAGGAAGACTTTAAGCCTTATTAATGAATGCAGCCAAGGAGGACTTGACTGCATTTCAACAACGGACTAAAACTAGACTATACTCCCCTTCTTCTAGCTAATATTTCCCATTCCAAGGTTGCTAAGAAATTAAACATTTCTCTCAAATCCCTGCCTGACTTTCACCGCCACAACAAAAGAAACCGCGGGAGAGAACGTTGCTGGATAAGGCGAAGGAAGACTTGCGAAAGAAAGAATACCCTTGATTTTTTACCGAAATTATTATCCTCATCAGCTTTTGCCAAAATAGACTGTTAGCATTGGAGGAACGTTGGGGAGAATAAAAGGAAGAAATGTGAAGGATCGAACACAAAAGACAAGGGATTAAGGACGCTACCACAGAGTAAAAAGATTTTCATTATGTACAACTATCTCATGACATAAAGTAGGAGATGAGGGAGAGGTAAGGCGGTAGATGATTCACTAAATTCTTTAGTCAGCGTGCTCATATCCTAGCATAGCTCAAATAAACGGGACAGAGGCGGACGAGACAAGAGTCCGTAATTCCGGATCATTAACTTTGAATTATTATGATAATGTCTTCTCTTGAATTTTTCTTATAGCTTGTCTTGGTATTTGAATGGGGCGGCTATGAAAGGAGGGAAATCGTATTCTTAAGTTGATAGATTACAAGCTCAGCTTACTTGTAGAATGCACAAAAAGGATTCAGGCAGAAGACTAGGTTAGTATGTCTTGCTCCTTTCTCTGCACTATGGTTTGGTTTGGATTCAGCACTCGATTCCGCGTTCTTCTATCACGCAGCTTTTAACCTTCTAGCCTTGACGTGTGGTCGCTGGGTGGAAGCAAACCGGCAAGGAAACTAATGCTATGACAGACGGCATGGTTGCAAATTGTGGTGAATACTGTATCAGCGATGGTGAAACTGAATGTAGTAGTATTGTCCAACCTGGTGAAAGTGAATGTTCACTCAGTGCGTTCAAAGTTTTTTCAGGGTCATACGAAAAGGAGATTTAAAATCCATCTCGTATAGCATAATCTGCAACATCCAAGCGGATACAAGAAAATAATGTTTCATCTTATCGTTTCCCGCAAACACTTGCAGGATGATACTGAAATTATAAAGGTGCATCGCCAATCGCCAGTGTAGTACAGGTACAGGTACACATAGGCGGCTATAATATAATCTAAAGCTGCTTGTATATTCCCTGCAGTGCCGGAGATCATGTTCTATAATTCTGTTTGTAGTGGTTGCTGTGAGTAGCTGTTTTTGCATGCGATAAGGCTTCGAATAAAGCATGTATTGAAGTTAATGCTTGAGCAGAAGTGACAGTTTTACAATTGAGAAAAAGACAAGCTTGCCTTCGGGAGCATTCAATATTCAAGTGAAGTGGACACCCCGAAACAATGGAAAAGTTTTAATGGCCATGGACAGCTACAGAAAAGGGAATGAACTAAATGATTAAATCGATAAAATATCAATTAAAACTACTGCTAACTTAGAAAACTACTGTACTTTTAAAATCAATAAGCGGCTGGAAAGTAGAAAGCTGTCCAGTTAGCCAGCAAAACCGATGAAAGTCAAAAGGAAGTGAGCTTAATAAAAGTAAACGCTCCTTTTAAAAGTTTGGACATACCTTTTATTTCCTGTGATTCTGCTTAATTGTTTTCTATATCTTATACTGGTATAAAGGATTAAATTTTGGCATTGAAGTTTCACTCGTAAACAATGCAGAAGATACGAGGAGTTTCCTGTGAGAGCATGCCTACGAGAAAGCAATAAACGATCAAGTTTAGTTTTTTGGTGGAGAAAACTAGACTGCGTTGGATTGGATTGGGGATAGTCAATGTTCTATCTAAGAGAGCGCGTGTGTAAGCCCAGTGGAGGCAAGCTAAAACGAAGAGGAAACTTGTGCAAATATAGATTTACATGCAAATAAAGAGGAAAGAGCTGGGTAAGAGTGAGTAGGGAGGAGGATATGGGGGCGAGTTTGTAATTTTGAAGGGGAGGGAATGTATAGGTTTGGTTATGGTTCTCCAAAAGATAACGTAGGGAAAGGGGCAGGTTTGTCTCTCCAAAAAATAAATTAGGAGACGGAGTGATGGCTTTGCTTAAGAGAAAGTTAAGGGCCTATTCTTTGCCCCTTGTTTTTTCTTCCCATCAGATGGACAAGGGCCATTGAAAATGATGTCAAAATGTTAGGAATTAAGGGCTGAAGCAAAATATGTTTCGTTTCTGGTGACGCCCGAGAGGAGTAGGAGGGTGCGGAAGTTTTGCTGTAGATTAGCAAAATTAGCAAAAGGAGGAGGCAGGGCAAATTTTGGCAAGTAACACTTAGAAAACGGAAGGTCGCTATCGCTGGGACGAGATAGATTGACTTCCATGTGTCAATGAAACATGGTCAGAGCCTGTACTGTAGGCTAGGGAGGGGTAGAGGGCCGGGCGCGGTGAAATGAACGGATGCATGCATGCAAGAGAATAGTGGGTAAGGAGGATGTGGATCATCCTAGCGAGAAGGAAATTTGATTCAAACATGCAAGGACTACTACAAGAGTTTTCTCTGTCTTTTGATGGAAGGAGGCGGGCGGTTGGCGAAGCAGTGTGTAGGAATGAAATGGAGGAAGTAGGTACTACTTGGCCATGTAAACGAGATGGGTTGGAGAAAACGGAATTTGTCATGTGGTAATTACAGGCAGAGAGAAAGTGTGTGTAGGCACGTGTAGATGGGACATGTGGGGGGCTAAGTTATTTATGAAATGAATAGAGATGTAGAAGGGCGGAATGGATCAAAACCGCAGGCCGCATAATTTTCCAACATATTCAACCCGCAATAGTTGGAACAATACGCTCCTTTGAAAGGTGTGGGAGACAGTAATAGAGGTGTCCGTTCCTCAATAAATAAAAAGAGACACTGAACTGAAAGTCCCATTTAGTTTTTCTCCGCATTTTATTGCCAGTAAGTGGGGGGCTTTAATTACCATGTGTGTCGTTAAAAAATTGATGCGTTTATTAGAGCTGGAAAGTGGTGGGCATGTTAGAAGGGATTTATACGATAGAATCTCTGAGTCTCAGGTCTCAACCTAGTTTATGCAATTAAAGAAAATCAGCTATTGGATTTGGTAGAAGAAAGATATAAAAGTAAGAGCGTCAAGTTTATCTCCTTAAGGTTCACTGAGAATAACGGCGTCCTCTATCTTACTTTGCGGCAACAATTCTCCCACCGTCAAGGAAGGGAGCAAGTGAAAGGAAAACCGGAAATGGGACTGCAACGGTTGCAGCCTTTGTTCACAAAAGTTACGAACTAGGGGAAAGCTGTTTTAGCCAGTTTTAGGGTTTAGGATAGACTCATGGTTAAAGCTGACAAAGGATATGCATGGAGCTTATCCGAAATTCATGAGAGTGGCAAGAAGACGTGATACGTGTACGTGAGGCGGCTGTGGAGGGTATGTACGAATGCACGGAATTGTGTGTGCGTCATTGGCGCGGCAAAGTTTAATGAAAAGCATGAAACGAAATTCTCACAATGGTCCGGCCCAACACTGACATACAGCAGCATGTTGATTATTCTAGGAAAATTAAAAATAATTTCGGAGCAAGTTTGATTAAAGCCATATGCTCCAAACATTGTTGTACTCCCCTCTAGTAATATGGTGACACGAAGCAAGAGTTAAAATTACTCCACCTGCGTGTTTGTCCCGAGTAAAACTGATCATTTGTGATGAGATAACATGTAGTAGCAGGTTAGACAAAGGATGAAGAGGATTGGAATTGGAATAAAGCGGGACAAAAAGATAATGGCATCGGTCAGAACCTTATCCACAGTCACAGCTCCCAAAAAAATATTTTGTCTTCTTTCTTCATCGGAGATGGACCCAAGTTGTCATCTCCGCTGAATGATACCCATAGATGCATGTTTGTATCTACATGTGTGTGCAATGGGCAATGTACCTCGCGACACACTGAGTTGCGTACATTATTTCATACGTCTTTCCCTCCGTATCACGCGGTTCTGGTCAATTTAGCGATTAAGCAGGAATCTAAGTAGATCCAAAGGAAAATCAAACATTAACTTATTTATTCATTTCCTTGATCGCAGCCTAAGTGAATGATACCGACGGGGTACAAGATAGAATTTTTTAAGATACAATCAAGAACAATATTACGTACTTAACCCCGACAATTGCAGCAATTGAATAAAAGCTTTTTTTATACCTGATACCGTTTGGTGGTGGTTCAAACTTGAAACTTTCATCCACCATTTCATCATTAGGGAATTCATCCTCGAAGAAATTCTAAACTACAAATATTCAGCCATTACCTATTTCATACTCGATGCCATTTCATCTTTGGGTAGGACATCGATTTGCAAGTTCCTCCCCAACATTTTTAGCTGGACCGAGACGAAGTCTAAGGGAAGCTTATGTAGTGGCTGCGAAATGCCCGCATGTACTTTTGGATCAGCCCAAAATGGGACATTGGATCCCAGAAACTTAAGAGGAAAAAGGTGTGAAAGACACAGTCTATATTACATTCACATTTAATCGTGTGACTTTAAAACGGTTAATCTAGGCTTTCCAATATTCACACCGTTTTACGTTTCCTTTTACCTTCACATTTAGTAATTCCTTTAATTTGCCGTTTTGGGCTGATCCAAAAGTACCTGTGGGCATTAAGAGGTTGATCGTGGGACTATAAAACGGTAAATCTAGCCTTTCCTCTTGCTTTCCAATATTCACACCGTTTTACGTTTTCTATTACTTTCACGTTTAGTATTTCCTTCAATGTACCATTTTGGGCTGATCCAAAAGTACATGTGGGCATAAAGAGGCTGATCGTGAGACCATAGAACGGTAAATCTAGGCTTTCCTCTTACTTTCCAATATTCACACCGTTTTACGTTTCCTTTTACTTTCACATTTAGTAATTCCTTTAATGTGCCATTTTGGGCTGATCCAAAAGTACACGTGGGCATAAACAGGCTGATCGTGAGGCTCATAAACGGTAAATCTAGGCTTTCCTCTGGCTTTCCAATATTCACACCGTTTTACGTTTCCTTTTACCTTCACATTTAGTAATTCCTTTAATGTGCCATTTTGGGCTGATCCAAAAGTACATGTGGGCATAAAGAGGCTGATCGTGAGACTATAAAACAGTAAATCTAGGCTTTCCAATATTCACGCCGTTTTACGTTTCCTTTTACTTTCATATTTAGTAATTCCTTTAATGTGCCATTCTAATGTAATGGTATAGTAATGGTGTAGAGATAATTGTTTTACTTTGGTATTAGCTGATATAAGTATGTATTCGCATATCATTCTGCCCCTTAACTCCTTACGCATCCTAAACCTAAAGATTTCCCAGGGGAACTGAACCCAGGTAAATAGCAAGGTTAATTGGGAAGTTAGCTAAACCTAAATCTAAAGCATGGATAGCAGGTTTGGTCTGTGGCAGAGTGGTGTGCCAGATGGAAACGGGTACATTTATATATATACTAGCTTTGCTTCCCGGCTTCGCCCGGGGGTTGTGTGCTAAGAAAACAACATAAATTGGAATGCTATCCCGTCAAATCCGTAGTTCTTCCATCGAATGCTTAGCTCTCCCTTCAAATCTGTAGTTCGCCCATGGAATGTATAGCTCTTTCGTAGAATTGTCAGATCTCCCGTAGAACGTTTAGCTCTCCCGTAGAATGTTGAACTCTCCCGTAGAATGTTGATACCTCCCGTAGAGTGTTTAACCCTCCCGTAGAATCTTTAGATTTTCTGTCAATCCTTTAACTCTCCCATCGAACTAAACGATCGCCCGTCAAACCTGTAGCTTATGGATCCAAACCTATAGCTCTTCCGTCAAACATGTACCCTATGGTTCCAAACCTATAGCTCTCCACTGAATCTTATACTATAGGCTAAAGGATTCAGTAGATAACTATTGATTTGACTAACTATTGATTGAAATATTGACTCTCCCGTCAAACGCATAAATCTATAGTCACACGTAAAGCTTTCCCGTTAAACGTATAGCCCTTCCATCAAACGTAAAGCTCTGCCGTGAAACGTATACCTCTTCAGCCGAACCTATAGTCAAACCTATCGTCAAACCTGTAGCAAAATCTATAGTGAAACCTATAGGCCCTCCGAATTAAGTCGAATCAATAGCTCAAACCTACAGTCAAACCTAGGCCCCATTCGGAATGAAAGCTTAAAATCTTGAACGTGAAAGTGGAAAGCCGTGAAAGTGACCGTGAAAAAGGGAATGGCACACACAGACATTGAGATTTATAGTATAAGATATATATATATATATATATATATTATAGTATATATATATATATATATATATATATATATACTATAAATCTCAACGTCTGTGTGTGCCATTCCCTCTTTCACTTTCACTTTCACGGCTTTCCAGTTTCACTTTCAATTTTCGGAGGAGTTCTATAGGTTTGACTGGGTTTGAGCTATTGGTTCGGCTTAAGAGCTATTGGTTCGGCTTAAGAGCTATATGATGGACTGGAGAGCTTTGCTTTTGTTGGAAGGGCTATACGTATATACATACTATAAATCTCAACGTCTGTGTGTGCCATTCCCTCTTTCACTTTCACTTTCACGGCTTTCCAGTTTCACTTTCAATTTTCGGAGGAGTTCTATAGGTTTGACTGGGTTTGAGCTATTGGTTCGGCTTAAGAGCTATATGATGGACTGGAGAGCTTTGCTTTTGTTGGAAGGGCTATACGTTTAACGGGAAAGTTTAACGTCTGTGTGTGCCATTCCCTTATTTAATTTCTGTTTCACAGCTTTCCACTTTCACGGTTTTTCAATTCCATTCGTCGGAATTCTATAGGTTTGACTATATGTTTGACTTAAGGTTCGATTAAAGGTTTGACTACAGATTTGAGCTTTGGGATCGGCTTAAGAGCTATATATTTGACGGGAGAGCTTTGAGTTTGCCGGCAGGGCTATACGTTTAAAGGGAAAGCTTTACGTTCGTCGAGAGAGCTATACGTTTGAGAGGAGAGTCAATATTTCAATCAATAGTTAGTCAAATCAACAGTTCTCTACTGAATCCTTTAGCTTATAGCATAAGATTCAGGGAAGAACTATAGGTTTGACACCTATAACTATAAGTTTGTCTTTGTCACCGAATAGATTCCATTTTTGCAAAATTATCACGAACTTTTGGAAGTATGAAACAGTGAACGTCTGTTTGTGCCATTTTCCTATTTCATTTTCATTTTCACGATATTCGACTTTCATTCGTAGTGGTAGGTTGGACTGCAGTTTTCACTATGTTTGAGCTTTGGTTTGGCTTAAGACTCTTAAGTTAAGAGCTATACGTTTGAAGAGAGAGCTTTACGTTTGATGGGAGTAATATTGCTTCGATGTAAGAGCTAAACGATTCGGTGGAGAACTATTCATTCGACAGGAGAACTATAGTTTGACGGTAGAGCTATAGGTTTGGAACCATACGCTACAGTTTTAAGAGGAGAGCTTTTCGACGGAAGGGTTAAATGATTGACGGTAGAGCTAAAGATTCGGCGGTAGATCTAAAGATTCGGCGGTAGAGCTAAAGATTCGGCGGTAGAGCTAAATATTCGACGGGAGAGCTAAACATTCGATGGGCGAGCATTCAATTTTTTATTATTTTCGTTCCACATAACCCCCATAACTGCGGAAGAGCTTTACGTCTGACGAGAGAGTCACTATTTTAATTAATAGTAAGTCAAATCAATAGTTTCCCCCCAATCCTTTAGGTGATAGTACAAGATTCCGTGGAGAACTATAGGTTGGACGTGAGAGCTACAGGTTTGGAAAAATAGGCAACAGGTTTGGCAAGAGAGCTATGGGTTTGGAATCATAGGCTACAGGTTTGACGGGGAAGGTATGCGTTTGGAATCATAGGCTACAGGTTTGATTTCTTTAACTTTCCATCGAATTAATAGCTTACCCGTCCAATCTTTAGCTCTCCGGTCAAACCTACTATAAATCTCAACGTCTGTGTGTGCCATTCACTTTTTTACGTTCACTTTCACGGTTTTCCACTTTCACTTTTAAGATTTTCCACTTTCATTCCGAGTGGGGCATATATGGGACTGACTATAGGTTTGACTACAAGTTTGACATAAGGTTTGACTATAAGGTTTGACTTTAGGTTTGACTATAAGGTTTGACTGTTGGTTTGACTGTTGGTTTGACTGATGGTTTGACTGTTGGTTTGACTTTATGTTTGACTGTAGGTTTGACTATAAGGTTTGACTATTGGTTTGACTGTAGGTTTGAGCTATTGGTTCGGCTTAATTCGGAGGGCCAATAGGTTTCACTATAGATTTGGCTGTAGGTTTGACGATAGGTTGGACTATAGGTTTGGCTGATACGTTTCACGGCAGAGCTTTACGTTTGACGGAATGGCTATACGTTTGACGGAATGGCTATACGTTTAACGGGAAAGCTTAACGTTTGATGATAGATGCATGCGTTTGACAGGAGAGTCAATATTTCAAACAATAGTTAGTCAAATCAATAGTTATCTACTGAATCCTTAAGCCTATAGTATAAGATTCAGTGGAGAACTATAGGTTTGGAATCATAGGCTACATGTTTGACAGAAGAGCTATAGGTTTAGAAACATAAGCTACAGGTTTGGGAGAGCTATTGGCTCGATGGGAGCGTTAAATGATTGACAGAAGATCTAAACATTCTATGGGAGAGCTAAACAATATACGGGAGAGCTAAACGTTCGATTGGAGAACAACAGATTTGACGGGAGAGCATTCCAGTTTTTGTTGTTTTCTTAGCACACAACCCCCGGGCGAAGCCGGGAAGCATGGCTAGTATACATATATGCCAAGGTGAGTCTGTAATCTCAGTACCCATAACTCGGTCCAGCTAGTTAGTTACAGAGGTGGCTTTGCCTAATTTTTATACCGGGTGAAGATCCTAAAAGGATCCAAAAAGGACCCAAATGGAAAATGACCCAAGAAGAACCCAAATGGAAAAGGACCCAAATGGAAAAGGAACTAAATGGAAAAGGACCCAAATGGAAAAGGACTCAAAAAGGACCCTTATAGAACAGGGCCCTTAAAAAGGACCCAAATGGAAAAGGACCCAAATGGAAAAGGACCCAAATGGAAAAGGGCAGAAATGGAAAAGGACCCACATGGAAAAGGACCCTAATAGAAAAGGCCCCAAATGGGAAAGGAGCCCAGAAAACGACCCGAATGGAAAAGGAGCCCCAAAAAGGACCCTAATAGAAAAGGTCCCAAATGGAAAAGGTACCGAATGGAAAAGGCCCCAAATGGATGAGGACTCAAAAAGGACCCTAATAGAAATGAGCCCCAAAATGAACCCTTATAGAAAAGGCCCCAAAAAAGACCCTAATAGAAAAGGCCCCAAATGGAAAAGGAGCCCTAAAAAGGACCCAATTGTAAAAGGAACCAAATAGAAAAAGGAACCAAATAGAAAAAGGCCCCAAAAAGACCCTAATAGAAAAGGCCCCAAATAGAAAAGGCCCCAAAAAAGACCCTAATGGAAAAGGCCCCAAATGGAAAAGGACTAAAAAAGGACCCTAAAAGGAAAGGCCCCAAGTGGAAAAGGAGCCCCAAGAAAGACCCTAATAGAAAAGGCCCCAAATGGAAAAGGAGCACCAAAAAGGACCCAATTGTAAAAGGAACCAAATGGAAAAGGACCCAAATGGAAAAGGAGCCCCAAAAAGGACCCAATTGTAAAAGGAACCAAATGGAAAAGGACCCAAATGGAAAAGGAACTAAATGGGAAAGCACCCAAATGGAAAAGGCCCCAACTAGAAAAGGACTCAAAAAGGACCCGAATTTCGTGCTCTTCCTGCTGGTCCGCCTCTTGCTGACTTGGCTGCTTCTTGAAAACATGCAGCACAACAATTTTGTTGTAGCAATAAAAACCAATTGCTAAGGCTATGGCTCCAAATAGGATTAACACTCCGGTTGCTCCCCAAACGTGGGTTACTGGGTGAACGCTTCCATAGCTTGATTCAGGCTGGCAACGGAGCATCTCCTCTGCTACTTCTCTCAAGCTGCTATTGTTGACACGGAGAGAGATGCCAGTTTGCGCGGAGGTTGAACAGGGGGTCAACAGGGTAAAAGGACATAATTTGGAGGGAGTTCTGGGAATAGTTCCTTCCACCGATCTCAAAGGTCACGGCGGAAGGGAGGATGAAGACTTGATTCGTACAGGGCTGGGTAATACCGTCCACAGTTAAGTTATTTGCAGGGCAATAAATGTGCATTTTCTCATTATGGGGTTTCACGTGCACCGAGTCATAAGGCTGGAGCTGGGACTTTGGGATGCAGCGAGTGATTCCAAAATGCTTAATTCCTGTGAAAGTGAAGCACTATCTTGACAGCCAGTGTTAGGGCGGATTATCAGCTCTTGTTTCGCTGATAGCATAATATTCGTTCCAACGATGGAGTTATCCTGGGACAAAACGGTAACAGTTCTGGGTCCGTAGTATTCCGCGGGGCAGGCTTTATTTTTCACGGTTTCCTGCAACTTGAAAGGGTCTGCTTCCAGAAGATGGAGGGAATTATCCAGCTTGGGAACTGTAAACTCCATGTGCAGGTCTTGCTTATCAAAGCTGAGGGAGCATGTCGTGGGAACAGCATACTTTAACTTTTGCACACTTCTTCGCATGGTAGGGTAATATTGAAGACGTCAAGGAAAATAGAGTTTAATTTATTATCTTGCCAGTCCCTTTGAGTGTCCCTGAAGATGAACTTGGCCGTAATCATCCGAGAAGTTATAAAGGAGATTGCGTACATTGAGCTTACCGGTTTTCCTTTCAGTTGACCGTAGTCAGCTTTCACCTTCAAATGGTCGTCCCTCAATTTGTCCACGGCAAAGGCAATTTGTTTAGCCAGGTTTGTTTCTTCTTCAAGGATGGAGACTCTGGAGGATGTAGTTGTGGCAACGATAAGACTACCAATCCCTAGGCCAGCAACGACGAGGCTCCCAACAAGTATTAAGCCAGCTGAAATGAAAGGGACTCTTTTGTGGCGAAGGGACAAGTTGTGGGTCGGTCGGATGGGGCAGATCCGTTCCAGTTCATTAAGGAAATATTCTTCATACATTTCCTTGCACTTGGCCACTGCGTCTTTAACTAAGTCACTGTGAAGAATGGATGATTTGAGGATGGAGCAAGGGCTGGTTTGGTATGCATGTACACACGGTAGGATCCGGAGGTTATTGGTATCGGATTGCTTCGCCAGATGACGGGAGAACTAGTAGTCGTTCCGAAACCTTGTACAGATCCACAAGCAAAACACAGCAGCATAAGAAGAAGGCCGTGGAATCCAATGCGCTTGTTACGATTGCTTTAGATTTGTTGGTAGGATTTTTAGGATGCAATTTTTCTTCTTCTTCTCCCGCGTAGAGGTTTATGCGCCATTTCCTCATGTTTGCTTTTCATACGCGGCTTGGTGAGAATATCGGCAGGTTGTTCTTTTCCTGGAATAAAGAGGACTTCAATCTTCTTCAAGTCACAAGTAAAATGAAAACGCACATCTATGTGTTTGCTGCGATTATGGAATTCAGGGATGTGAGCCAGCCTAATTGCACTCTGATTGTCAACGTAAATAGGAATGGGAATATACTGCATAACTCCAAGCTCCTCAAGCATTTTCCTTCGCCCCCCACGCTAACGCTACATACTCAGCTTCTGTTTAGGACTGCGCAACAATGGATTGCTTGTTGCTTGCCCAGGAAAATGGCTGATTGTTAAGCATAAAGACAAAGCCTGAAGTTGATTTTCGCTCACTCAGATCTCCAGCGTAGTCGGCGTCTGTATAGCAAACAACAAAGGAATAACTATGAAGGGGCGTCATTCCAAGATTGCCGAGAGTAGAGGTAAAAGTTGTATTCCAGTAGCTGGGAGACTGCTTTAATCCGTACAAGCTGTTAAGAAGTAAACAAACTTTGCCATCTGCAGTCTCATATCCTTGCGGTTGGTGCGTGTAAACTGTTTCCTCCAGCTTGCTATTCAGGAAAGCAGTTTTTACGTCCATTTGCTGGATGTAATGCTGCTTTGATGCGGCTATGGCTAGGAGAAGACGAAGTGATTCGTATCTGCATACTGATGAAAACGTTTCTTCATAGTCTATCCCATACACTTGCCTGAAGCCCTTAACAACAAGCCGGGCTTTGTACTTTTCAATTTGCCCATGCTTGTCGCTTTTCACACGGTAAACCTAACGGCAATCTAAGGGTTTTACTTTGGGAGGCTGATCCGCAAGCATTCATGTTCCACTCTGCTCGTGGCATTGGATTTCGGCTTCTATAGCCTGGAGCCAGTGCTTTGCTTCGGGAGAGGATATTGCTGCAGCATAATTAGTCGGCTCATTATGTATCATGGCTAGCTGAGCTTGGAAGTAACCTGGCTCCTTCAGATTTTCTCGCGGACGTAACTACCTCGATCCAGGATGCTTACCATCACTTTCTCCGGATTTCTTAAGAGTTTTTGGGATTTTCACCTTTTTGGTTTTGCCGGAAGGTACAACAGTTTCGAAAGTACCGTTACGATTCTCAATAACTATAATTGTTGCACCACTTTCGGGTGTCACTTTGCCAGTGGGAGTTGATGATGGGGTGTAAAAATCTTCTTCCTCGTCTGAGGGATCTGAAGTTTTATGGTCAGCTTTAGGATTGGGTTCAGGATTGGGCTCGGGCTGTGGCTTGGGGCCCTATCTTCCCTTTTACCATCATCCCTCTCGTCTCTTTCACTTTCAGTTTTAAACTCAAGTCTAACACTTTCTTCGGTCTTTTCATAAAATCATTTGGAGCTTCCACATTTCGTAGTTCTCGGCTCCAAGCTTCACCACGTGGGTTGGTGTCTATTTTTCCCATCTTGACAAAGAGTCGCTGCACTAGGGAGTCAGATCAGGGGAGCAATAAAGTAATAAATCACACGGCGGTGATGGCTGGCTAGAGTGTAGCAACACTTCAGGCAAATGTCCACGCTTGTGGAATCTTAAAATTTTCACTCGGCGGTGAAAGCTAATTTAGTGCACGGCGACACTGCTTTGAATTGAATTCAAATTGGCTAAATGATTCTCGCAGTAGAATCCTGCACAAACGCTAAAGCTCAAAAGTTTGAAGGAACACAAGGATTCACTAAGAAGTTCAACACTGTGTCACAATCGCTTTTGGCGTTAGGCAAAGGCTGCTGCAGGGAAAAGATTTCTCAGATTTCCCACTACTCTTGTACAAATACTTTGCAAGGGAGCAAACCACGCTCTACTACCATTTAAGAGGGTGGTTAGAACAAGGGTGTTTTGTTTAATCAAGTAACTTAACCTTATAATACCCCATAGAGTCTAGGAAGTCCTGGAGGACTTCCGCATCTAACAGTATAGGCTGGAGTCATAAATGACTCGAAGGGATGCGTCCCTTGCTTGGGGGTGAGAACACACACGCACCCTCATACAAGGGTAAAGGGCTGAAATGGCTAAGGGCCGTACAGAGTAAAATGAAAAGGCGCTGTGTAGGATTATTGCTATTTTCTACAATTGTAATATAGTGTAGATATGTGATTGCAAACGGGTAATTACTCATAGCTATACTGTTTACGCGTAACTACACTATATATCTAACTGTTGACAGCCAAAACGCCGATCGCAATAGCAATTCCGTTCCCTTATATATATAATTAATTATGGGGATATAGTGTAGATATGTGATTGCAAACGGGTAATTACGCATAGCTATACTATTTACGCGTAATTACACTATATATCCAACTGTTGACAGCCAAAATGCCGATCGCAACAGCAATTCCGTCCCCTTATATGAATATAACTAATTATTGTAATAAAGTGTAGATATTTGATTGCAAACGGGTATTTACGCATAGCTAAACCATATTTACGCGTAACTGCACTATATATCAAATTTTTTACAGCCAAAACGCCGATCGCAATAGCCTTTAATAACAAACCGGCAATAAGGACCCAATTGTAAAAGGAACGAAATGGAAAAGGACCGAAATGGAAAAGGACCCAAATGGAAAAGGACTCAAAAGAGGGCCCTTGTTCTCACACCCACGCACCCTCATACAAGGGTAAAGGGCTGAAATGGCTAAGGGACGTACAGAGTGAAATGAAAAGGCGCTGTGTAGGATTATTGCTATTTTCTACAATTGCAATACAGTGTAAATATGTGATTGCAAACGGGTAATTACCCATAGCTATACAATGTACGCGTAACTACACTATATATCCACTTGTTGACAGCTGTTTAGTTTTAAATATGTATCAAATAACCTCTGTTACCATGGTTTAACTATACAATGGTAGTTAGTACAAATGCCTGGTAATTAGCGGGATTTATGTATGATTTGACACAGCTAACAAGCACACGTACAAGCAATCATGCACACATTAAATGCAATTATACGTTAAAGCATTTGACCCATCATTGATTGCATTATCATTTGGTCCTTCTTAACCGTTAATTTGTGAACCTTAAAAAAGTGCTTTAATCAGTGATGGCGTCCCGTTCCAAGAGTACAGCTCCGTACGGCACACGCAATCCGGGGGGGGGAGTAATAGTGTCAACAATGAAGATTCTTCGCCAGAGTCAGCTCCAATAGGAGAAACTGGAGAAGAAAGAACAGCAGCAGAACCTGCCCCTCAAGTACAGAAATGGCTTCAGCAGAAGTCAGCACTCAAGCACAAACTGTTTAGGATGGAAGGCAAGCTCAGTTCCTTGTCCACCCTGACATGTTATATGAAGCAATTGGATAAGATCTGGTAGGATGTGGAATTCGTACAGGAAAATCTTGTCACTAGCACTACAGATCAGGCAGTTTTCCTTAACTTTGATTAAGAATATGAGTAAATTAATGATATTTACACATCATTATTTGAGTTCACTCCCAGATGTCAGCATTAAGTACAACTCCGGCTCCACATTCCGGCGCTTCCTCTGTTAAGCTTCCTCGGATTGGACTTCCAGGGTTTGATGGAAACATTCAAGCATTGCTGTCATTCCAGGATCTTTTCAGGTTGTGGAGAATACAACGCTCTCTGGTGCTGAAACGTTGCAGTACCTCAAGTCATGTCTGTCTGGTGAGACAAGCAAACTCGTTGAACCTTACCACATCACAAATGAAAACTTTGATGCAGCATGGAAGACCCTAGCAGATCGGTATCATGACCGTCGGGCCTTCGTCATTACAATCATAGCAAGACTCTTCAATCAACAAAGACTCCTAAAAGAATCAAGTAGTGCTCTTCATGGGATTTACGCCACCACGAATGAGTGTCTACGGTCACTAAAATCTATCTTGCAACATGATTATTTTGGAGATGTCATGTTAATGTACTTCCTTTATGACAAGTTGGATCCAGATTCCAAGCGTCTTTGGGAATTATTACAAGTTGGAATCAACACAGATGATATTCCTACATCAGAAGAAATGCTGAAGTTCATGGACAGGCGGGCTAAATCATTAGCAGCAATCAACGCTGGACTGAAGCACAAGTGTCCCACTCCATCTCAACACACGGGAGGAGAATCAAGAACATTAATTCATGTGGTAGCAGCAGCAGCGGCTACTGGATGTCAACTATGCAATGAGTTTCATGGAATTTGGAAATGTTCAAGATTTCTTGCTCTCTCTGTTCCAGAACGTGTGCAAGTGATCAGGGATAAGCATCTGTTTCAATTGTTTACATGGTTCTCATGCGTGCAGTTTATGTCCCTCTACGAGTAGATGCAAAGTCTGCAGCAAGCTTCATCACAGTTAGCTACATTCATCAAACGAAGAGAATCAAAATTCGGTTGTTTCACCTCAAGCCACCAACATAAATGTAGAACAAGGCCCTGGGACGAGCAACCCACCAATTGATATTAGCAGATCCAAGGTTTTACGAGCCAGGAAATGTTAATGTTTTGTTAAACACGGAAGTTTATGCAGAAATCCTCCAGCTAAGGTTTAATCAAAGGTCAACCTGGTGGGCCGACGGCTATTAAAACAAGTTTAGGATGGATACTCATGGGATCTCAAAGCAGAGAACCAGATTCGTCATTCTCATCATTTTTATGCTCGTATCAAGTCAGCATTGAAAATCGTCAGCAGTCAAATTCAAAGGTCAAAACATACAACAATATCATTATGGATCATCATACATGGAGAAAAAAGAAGAAGCAGTGTTGTACATTATGTCAAAAGTGTATAATGTAGTAATGTCAGTATTCAGTTTGTTGCGGAACGACTCTTTAGCCAACCACTTGTTCTCTTCCAGTATGATTACACCTTTCGTGATGCCATTGTAGTAGGATTTTCGTGTATTGATTTCTGGAATCCAGAATTATTGGATATTTTACATTTGTATTTAATTCTGAAACTGCTAAACGACCTTTGACCCGAATCAATCCAGTTTCATCCTGGAATCGTGATAATTTCAGAAGCTTGCTTGAATTGGGCATCCGTTTTTTCTGCTTCAAGCAATTTAATTCCGTAGCAAAATCTTCCTCTTGAGAGAATCTTGCCAGCTGAAGCTCTGCTTCTAGTTTTCTTCAGCGTTTAGCTCTGAAGTTTTCTCCAAACCGTTAAACCTTCCAGCATCCGACATTTGTTTGATATTTTTGACAAATCTTTGAATCCAAGACATAACCCAGACTAGTCTTAACCATCTCGAGTAACGGCAGAAATCTATTAACGTTGTGTCTGCAACTAAGTGAATATTTACACGTTCTCCTTCATCCTCATCTCCAGTTGCGCTGATCTGATTTGTTGATTCTTGCGGCCATTCATTTTCTTCTAAACGAAGGAAAAGAGGCCCAGTTAACCATCTACTATGCGAAGAAATTGCAGTTTTGTCGACATCTCGGGTTTGATCGACTGCTGTATTTAAATCTGTTGGAATCCAACGCCACCAGCTTCAATCAGTCGACTCCAAAATCTCTCCAATTCTATGACCCACAAATTGCTTGTACTGCCTTGCATCAGATCTGATCCAGCAAATGGCAGTTTTTGAATCCGACCAGAAAACAGTTCGTTGGAATTCTAGTCCATGCTCCACTTTGATTTGCTCCATCATCCTTGTCCCCAGTACTGCAGCTTGTAATTCTAAACGCGGGATGGATAAGGGCTTCAGTGGCGCCACGCTATTCCTAGCGTAGATCATGCTGACATCTACAGAGCCATCGCTCTTTTTCACCCGGATGTAAGCGATTCCTCCAAAAGCTTTAGCACTAGCATCGACAAATATATGTAATTCCAGGGATACAGCGGTTGGAATCCATATTGAATAACATCTCCTGATTTTTAAATCCTGAATGTTCGGCAGATGCTTCAGCCAATTCTTCCACTTTACGAACTCTTCTTCCGCAATTGCATCGTCCCAACCAACTCCACTCCGCCATATGTCTTGCATTATAATTTACGCACGAACTGTGAAATTTGCTAGGAATCCTAAGGGGTAAAAAATGCTCATAACCAGTTTCAGTACCTCCCGTTTTGTTGGAAGCTGTATTCCTTTCCAGATTTTGTCTTTGACCCGATGAAACTTGCACTGAAACGTCAATCATTTGATAAGCGAGACCATCTCAATCCTAGCATCCTTTCCAACTTCTCATCATTTTCAAGCTCCAAATCTTTATCCTCTACGGCTCTCTTCTCAGCGGGTATCGTTTGCAAAACCGACTTTGAATTGCTCAACCATCCTGCGATGTTGAAACCACCTTTTGCGTGAATTGATATGACATACTGAACAAATTTCTTAGCTTCTTCTTCAATATCAACTACATCCAGGTAGTCATCTACATAATGGAAATTTCGAATAGCTTTCACTGCTCTCGGAAATTCTTTGAATTCCTCCGCATTCCTGTTCTTGATGAATTTTGCACAACAAGGTGAAGAAACAGATCCAAATATCATTCGTTTCATTTGCATTTCCTTTGGTTTCGACTTGCGATCCATGCCCCTCCACAAAAAACGTTGAGCACACCTGTCCTCTTCCCTCATTACAACTTGCAAGAACATTTCCTGTATGTCTGCAGCAATGGCTATCTTTTTCTGTCGAAAATTGAATAGCACACCCACCAATCTCTTGAGTAAATCCTCTCCTTTGAGCAATTCATCATTCAGTCCAATCTTGTTCAATCTTGCTGCAGCATCAAACACATGACGAACTTTCCAGGCTTATTTGGATTGATAACTCCAAAATGAGGCAATTACCAAACTTTTCCAGGAGTATTAGTCGCATTTTCTGGAACGTATTCAGCGTAATCTCTCGCAAAATATTCTTCAAATTTCTTTGTATACGCAGCAGCAAATTCTTTATCAGAATCCATTTTCTTTTCAATATGCTTCAAACGCTTTTCAGCATACTCCCTGTCATCAGGTAACTTCGGTACGTCATGTTTCCAGAGATGACCGATGACCCATCTCTTTCCAACACGTCTTGTATAAATTTCCATCATTTTTGCTGCACGTTCCCCCTCTTTAGAAACCAAAGTTTTGGTTTGCTTCACTCCGAAATCTTCAGTCGTAAAGGATTTCTTGATCAAGTCATGGATCTCTTCGTCAAAATTGTATGCTAGAAAAAAATTTCCTGATCAATTCGTTTTTTGAGTAAACCTGATTGGCCGTGCAAAATCCATTCCAGTTTCGTTTTGGAAAGCACTGGAGCATTTCTGGGACATTCATACACTGCTCTGGAATTGATCAGGTGTATGTTGTCTTCACCAATTAGAATCTGAGGTTTCATTCTTCATTGACGAGAATTCAGCTTTTCGCAAATGATTCCATTTTTCCTTCATATTTTCAGCATCAAAAGTTTGCGTTGGAAGATTCAGGGCTGACGTGGTTCGAACATCTTGTATCCCATACACCGATTCTGTCAATTTTCCATTGATTTATAGCTTCACACGTCTTGATTCGCTATCAGTCTGACGTGCCCCATTTGTCCATGTCAAAGTCAAAGGATCCCTCCTCCCGCGAAATCCAAGCTGATTTGTTATTTCTTCAGACATAACCGTCGTTGACGAGCCATCTTCACAGAAGGCGTACGTTTTGATTTTCTTTTCGCCGGTAATTAACGTAACTGGAACAATCTTCATCAAAATTTTATTTCTAGCACTAGGTCGATTGATTGTAAAAGCATTCTCATTCTTCAATTCCGTTTGATTGCTACTCTTCTTCCCAGTATTTTCCCGACGTTCATCACTATGTAATAGCGGATGGTGATACTTTAAGCAACCATTGTTTCCACAAGCTTTCTACTTCTTGCAAGTACCGACGCGATGTGAAAATCCAAAGCAAGCAAAACAAATCTTCTTCTCACCGATGAACTTCCACCGTTTATCTACCGATTCGTTTTGAAACGTGTTGCATGTCTGTAAACCGTGTCCATCGATTGAACAGAATACACACTTCTTCCCTTCCTTGCTTCCAGCATCCTTACTAACAGCGAAAACATATTCGCTTTTCTTTGCTTTCTGCTTGTTTCTGTAATCTGAGTCTGCCGGCCTCACATTTATGTAACTGATTGAATCTGCTATCTTTCCCAACCAAGTTGCGAATTTTCTCAAGTTTGCATCTTCTTCAATCATAGAGTACGTAGCCCATTGTAACTTCACGTGAACGGGCAGCTTGTCGATAAATTTTTGAAGTAACGAAGGGTTAGAAAAATGCCCAACGGCGTTCAAAGTTTCAATCGTTGAAACAAAATTCTCGACGACCGTAGAGAAAGTAACTAATGATTGACAGTCGGTTTCTGAAGGCGTTCTACAAGGTCTAGCCTTTTGTAAGAGAGTTTCGATGAATTTTGGTCTTCCAAATTTTCTTTCCAGTATCTGCATTATTCGTTCCAAATTGTCCGCTTGGCAGATGTTGCGGAACGACTCTTTAGCACGACAGCAACTTGACGTGATAATAAGAGCACGTCAGCAATTAGTTAATTACAATTAAGTCAGAGTTTAATTCCCATGTACTTTCTCTTCGTACGACAACAACATCTCTCCCATTTCCGGCGTTATCTCCTCTCGTTCCATCATTCTCCGTAACTAATGTAACATATAATTAGTATAACAACTAGGCCGCTTCAATCGTATGTTCTGGCACGGATTCTAAGTGGAGCTTCGGAATCGACCTGAGCGCATTAGCCGCTGGTGGGATTGAAGCGGCCTAGTTGTTATACTAATTATATGTTACCTAAGTTACGGAGAATGATGGAGCGTGAGGAGATAACGCGGGAAATGGGGAAGATGTTGTTGTACCAAGAGAAAGTACATGAGAATTAAACTCTGACTCAATTGTAATTTACTGATTGCTGACGTGCTCTTATTATTACGTTTAGTTGCTGTCGTGCTAAAAATTTGTTCCGCAACACAGTTGTTGTGTCATCAATTCAAATTATTGAATCGATCGTAATGCATTTTATCATATCATTGTTTTACCGCCATAATTTCAATTCAGTAATCAATCTTTAAGTAATGTCTTTGTTTATGTCTTGGACCTCAACGCGGGGGGAGAATGTGCAATTTTAAATATGTATCAAATATCCTCTGTTACCATGGTTTAACTATACAATGGTAGTTAGTACAAATGCCTGGTAATTAGCGGGATTTACGTATGATTTGACACAGCAACCAAGCACACGTACAAGCAATCATGCACACATTAAATGCAATTATACGTTAATTAGACATCAGCATTTGACCCATCATTGATTGCATTATCAGAGCCTGGAGGACTTCCGCATCTAACAGCTTAGGCTGGAGTCATAAATGACTCGAAGGGATGCGTCCCTTGCTTGGGGGTGAGAACAAGAGGGCCCTTGTTCTCACACCCACGCACCCTCATACAAGGGTAAAGGGCTGAAGTGGCTAAGGGTCGTACAGAGTAAAATGAAAAGGCGCTGTGTAGGATTATTGCTATTTTCTACAATTGCAATACAGTGTAAATATGTGATTGCAAACCGGTAATTACTCATAGCTATACTATTTACGCGTAACTACACTATATATCCAATTGTTGACAGCCAAAACGCCGATCGCAACAGCAATTCCGTCACCTTATATAAATATAATTCATTATTGTAATATAGTGTAGATATTTGATTGCAAACGGTTATTTACGCATAGCTATACTATATTTACGCGTAACTGCACTATATATCAAATTGTTGACAGCCAAAACGCCGATAGCAATAGCCTTTTATAACAAACCGGTAATAAGGACCCAATTGTAAAAGGAACCAAATGGAAAAGGACCGAAATGGAAAAGGACCCAAATGGAAAAAGGACTCAAAAAGGACCCTAATAGAACAGGACCCCTAAAATGGACCCAAATGGAAAAGGACCCAAATGGAAAAGGACCCAAATGGAAAAGGACCCAAATGGAAAAGGACCCAAATGGAAAAGGAACCAAGTGGAAAAGGACCCAAATGGAAAAGGAACCAAGTGGAAAAGGACCCAAATGGAAAAGGAACCACGTGGAAAAGGACCCAAATGGAAAAGGACTCAAATGGAAAAGGACCCAAATGGAAAAGGAACCAAGTGGAAAAGGACCCAAGTGGAAAAGGACCCAATGGAAAAGGACACAATGGAAAAGGACCCAAATGGAAAAGGCCCCGACGTGAAAAGGACTCAAAAATTAGGCGAAGCCACCTGTGTAACTAACTGGCTGGACCGATTAATGGTATCGCGATTATTGTTTATCCTTGATAATAGCTCATATAAGCATACCAGATGTGCTTCCCGACTTTGCCCGGGGGTTGTGTGCTACGAAAATAACAAAAACTGGAATGCTCTGCAGTCAAATCTGTAGTTCTCCAATCGAATGTTTAGCTCTTTCGTAGAATTGTCAGCTCTCCCGTAGAATGTTTAGCTCTCCCGTATAATGTTTAGCTCTCCCGTAGAATGTTTAGCTCTCCCGTAGAATATTTAGCTCTCCCGTAGAATGTTGAACTCTCCCGTAGAATGTTGAACTCTCCCGTAGAATGTTGAACTCTCCCGTAGAATGTTGATACCTCCCGTAGAATGTTGAACTCTCCCGTAGAATGTTTAACGCTCCCGAAGAATCTTTAGATCTTCTGTCAATCCTTTAACTCTCCCATCGAACAAATAGCTCTCCCGTAAAACCTGCAGCTTATGTTTCCAAACTTATAGTTCTCCACTGAATCTTATACTATAGGCTTAAAGATTCAGTACATAACTATTGATTTGACTAACTGTTGTTTGAAATATTAACTCTGCCGTCAAACGCATAGATCTCTCATCACACGTTAAGCTTTCCCGTTAAACGTATAGCCCTTCCGTCAAACGTAAATCTCTGAAACGTATAGCTCTTCAGCAAAACCTATAGTCAAACCTATCGTCAAACCTGTAGCCAAATCTATAGTGAAACCTATAGGCCCTCCGAATTAAGCCGAACCAATAGCTCAGAGCTAGTCAAACCTTAAAGTCAAACTTTAAGTCAAACCTATAGTCAGACACATATGTGCCCCCTTCGGAATGAAAGTGGTAAATGTTGAAAGTGAAAGTGAACGTGAAAAAGGGAATGGCATACACAGACGTTGAGATTTATAGTATAAGACTAGCTTTGCTACCCGGCTTCGCCCGGGGTTTCGGTGGTACGAAAACGGCAAAAACTCGCATCCTCTACCGTCAAATCTTTAGCTCCCCCGTAGAATGTTTAGCTCTCCCGTACAATGTTTAGCTCTCCCGTACAATGTTTAGCTCTCCCTTCATACCTGTAATCTATGATTTCAAATCTAGAGCTCTACCGTCAACATAGAGTTCTCCACTGAAAATTGTACTATAAACTAAAGGAATCAGCAGAGGACTATTGATTTGGATAAATATTAATTGAAATATTGATACCCCCGTGAAACCTAAACCCTTCTTGTTGAACGAATGGCCCTTTCATCAAACGTATTGCTCTAAAGCCGAACTAATAGCTCAAAACTACAGTCAAACTTATAGGCCCCCCTCCGAATGAAAGCGGAAAGTTGGAATGCTCCCCCGTCAATTCTTTAGCTCTCCCGTAGAATGTTTAGCTCTCCCGTAGAATGTTTAGATCTCCCGTATGTTGATATGTTCTGCTCTTCCGTCGAATCTTTGCCTCTTCTGTCAATCGTTTAACTCTCCCGTGGAATCAATGGCACTCCCGTAGAACCAATGGCTCTCCCGTAGAACGAATAGCTATCCCGTAGAACCAATAGCTCTCCAGTAGAACCAATAGTTCTCCCGTCAAACATGTTGCCTATGGTGTGAAAACAATGGCTCTCCCGTGTAACCTATAGTTATCCAATGAATCTTGTACTATAAACTAAAGGAATCTATAGATTTGAGTAAATATTGATTGAAATATTTCCTAACATTGATATATTTTTTATATATGAAATAAATATAATAGTCCTCTCGTCAAACGTAAAGCTATCCCGTTAAACGTATGGATCTCCCGCCAACAGTAAACAAAAGTATAGCTCTTAAGCCAAACCAATAGCTCAAACCTATCTAAAGTCAAACCTACAGTCAAACTTATACTCAAACCTATAGCCCCCCTCTGAATGGAAGTGGAAAATCAAAAAAGTGAAAATAAAAGTGAGAATGACCGGAAAAGTGAAAATGAAAGGGAAAGTGAAAAAGGGAATGACACAGACAGACATTGAGATTTATTATAGGAAAACAACAAAAACTGGAATGCCCCCTCCGAATGAAAGCGGAAAGTTGGAATGCTCCCCCGTCAATTCTTTAGCTCTCCCGTAGAATGTTTAGCTCTCCCGTAGAATGTTTAGATCTCCCGTAGAATGTTGAGCTCTCCCGTAAAATGTTCTGCTCTTCCGTCGAATCTTTGCCTCTTCTGTCAACCTTATAGTCAAACCTAAAGTCAAACCTTATAGCCAAACCAATAATCAAACCTTATAGTCAAACCAATAGTCAAACCCATACTCAAACCTTATAGTCAAACCTAATGTCAAACTTGTAGTCAAACCTATAGTCAGACCCATATATGCCCCATTCGGAATGAAAGTGGAAAATCTTAAAAGTGAAAGTGGAAAGCCGTGAAAGTGAACGTAAAAAAGTGAATGGCACACACAGACGTTGAGATTTATAGTATAAGAAGATACCCGCACATCATTCCACCGCTTACCTATCCTAAAGCTGATAAAATACCAGGGGAACTGAACCCAGGTAAGTAGAGAAGGTTAATTAGGAAAATAACTGAAACTAAATCTAAAGCGGGGATAGCAGGTTAGGATTCAGGCAGAATGGCGGTGGTGATTGGTGCTCCATTTTGGGCTGTTCCAACACTTTCACATTCCCTAGTTCCATTTAGGGAATGTGAAAGTGCGAGGAAAGTCTTTTACCGTTTTAAAGTCACCCATCACCCTCATTATGTACTCTTTCCTTTTGGACCAGCCCAAAAGGGAGCATAAATCGAATAAGGAAATGTGAAAGTGCGAGGAAAGTCTTGAACCGTCTTATAGTCATTCATCGTGTATCGATAAAAGGATCTACTGTGCGGACGTGTCTGCGAAAAGCTCTCAAATAACATCAAATAAGCTGAAAACCATTATTTACCCAGTTTACAAAAAAGGTGAAAAGAATAGCTGCGCAAACTACCGACCAATCTGTCTTTTACAAACTACTTTAAAGTTATTCACAGCTATATTAAATCACAGGTTAACAAATGTTATTCTACAGTGGATTACGTAACTATTTTCCACAGAGAACTCACGGAATACTAATTATTCTTGGAATGCATATTCCAATCGGTCGTCTTCTCTAATCCCGAGCAACACTCGTCCACTTTCTCTCTTTCAAAATTTGTCAAATCTCTAGAAGTAATGATAGGCGGGTGGTACACATTGATGCTAAAGCATATCCTCCTCCCGGATTACGTTACTCCAACTTACAGTAGCGTTGGTCAGTGAAGATGTATGGAAATGGAATTGAAAGTGGCATACAAAGTACAAATTATAGGATGGAATGGTGGTTGATGTTGATGGCGGGTAATTACCCACTATACTTCCTTCCTCTGCTACTACCCACCCTCCCAAGAAGATATCCAGTAAATTCTAAAACGAGGTCGAATTCTAAGTTAACCAAAGGAACCCTTTCCAAGACCTCCCATCTCTTCAGAAACGGATAGGAAAGTCTGGAATTAACCGCTTGCCGTTTCGGCCTTTCACTTGCATTTCATACGAAGGGAGAAAGTATTGACGTCAAAATGTTATCAAAATACATTCCGTAGACCGGAGAATTCTTGTCGGTGACTTTTGAAATTCTGTGAGTTAAACAGTACCACATCTTGAACGTTGGAGGTCGCATCAAAATAATACACTTAATGGTAATTCATTTCAAAGCGTTTATAAGGAAGACTTTTTTCTGTAGTGAAATTTGGGGAAAGTACAGGAACTGTATATATGTGTGGACTTTCACTTCTATGCTCCAGCACATGCATGCTTCATGGTGCATTCAATGAGCTAAATATAAAATTAAAACTTAAGTTAAAGCCAGCTTTTACATGGACTTCTCTCGGTTATACTTATTTTGTCCTCGTTACTTTCAAACAAATTGGATTGTGTACATGTAAACGCGTTTTGAAATGCTCGCCCCCTCAATTTTCGCTCATTATTCTTCTTTCTTACCAGTCCGTCATTTCATCCCCGCCTTCCTTTTCTACTTTAATCTTCTCGCTCCGGCAACCAAGAAGCTAGCGCATAATGCTTATATCTATGGACGAGTTTCATAGAAATGGGACAAAAAGTGCATACAAATTTGCATAACTACATACTTCAACTCCAGTGACCTACTTGTCAGCCATAAAAGCTGGCTAGCTCAGCTGCCCTACACAATCAACTCAAGACAAGATTGTAGCATCTGGGATTTGCTAAACGCAGTAGTGAACCTTGTGGGTTCCCAAAAGAGAAAAACATTATGACACCGAGCCGACTGACCGCTGCCCAATTCCCAATCAACTTGAGATGACAAGTACAATCTGTACTTGAATTGACACAGCTGGTGAAAATCCAAGGCTGTAAAAGTTTGGCATTCATCATTAATTCAGGAAGAGGGGATGATTTTCTGATTCTAGCGAATCAGCATGAAATCCGCTTACAGGATTCTTACACAACAGAAATTTCGCTTTAAATATATAATATAGTTCATTCCTGTTTCTTTATAGCTTTAAACTGAAAGTACTATTCATTCTACTCTAAAATGAGCTGTAACTCGAAACCTATATTCACTGATAATTCAAGTAAACCTGCATTAAAAGACAAGAATTGACATATTTCAACCTCACGGTTCCCGCAAAAGCAAGTGAAATCTTTAAAGCTGACGACTATTACAATCCTTTAAAACTGCTCATCCTCAACCCTCTTCTATGTTGCCCGGGGAGGTGATGCTGGCCCCAATTTCCATGCACACGCAATCCTAAGAAAGTAAGCAAGGTTGTGCAACCCCCTTCCCCCTTGTTAAGCACCCCCTTGTCAAATCATAACTTGACAACTAGGTCTCTTGGGCCTCGCACAACTTCTTCACTAATTGTTTCCATATGCATATACTAAACATTGGACAGGATCGTTAATAGCTGAACAAACATATGTAATTACTCCCACTCTGAGTAGCCTCCAATATTTTACTAGCCTATTAATAAAGCTAGCTTTCACCTTTCTTTGGTAACAAAACGGAGCTCAGTTTTACACAGCTGACTACCACCGTGAAAGTATGGAAAATGTTCTAGGATACAGAAATGAAAGAAATACTACTTGCCTTTCACTCTGATAGACCTGACCTGCCTTTTAATTCCTTATTATAAAATACATCTTTATTACCCTACGATTTCTGCCACGAGACTCCCGCTTTCGAACTAATTAAAGCACTCCAGCTACCTTTGGAAACAGATCCGCATTGAAGGATATTTTTTGTCAAGTTTACCTGTTGTTTAGCATTTATTAATTTAGAAAGATTTGTTTCTGTGCTTGAAAAAGTCCCCTTGAGATCAAATTCAAGAATATTAGTCGTGTATTCAGATCATACAGGAGTAGAAAAGTGGGGAAGAATATGATTGCATCAGGTTTCGTTTATTATGGTCAGTTCTGGAATTGAATAAGTTTGAGGAAAGAGAGGACAAGGGGCGTATAGGTAGATTTTGCACGCAACACGCACAAAAATAGGACATGCAACGAGAAATTAAAAGGATGGGAACTCAAGTGTTGTTCTAGGGAATACGTAAATGACAAATCCGAGGATTCCTCTCATTGGATGGAAGGCGATGCCATACATATTGCTCTTCCTCAATTAATGTATTTGTCGGGAATAAAAAAGATAAGGTATGGATGGAGTGGTCACTACAAAAAGGTGTGCTAGAAACTTAAGTGAAAAATAATGGAAACGGGTCGATTTGTTCAGAGAAAGTAAATTGCTATTGTTATTGATTTTGAGACAAAGTTGTATGCATTCAAAGTACTCAAAGAGGGGTACGGAAGGAGGGAGCTGAAAAAATAATACAAAGGCTCGTTTACATTTTTAAGCCGTACTATGAGTAACCCACTTACAGAAAATTTACTCCTCGGATCGGCAAAAGCAATCATACACTTGTACATGTAAAGGAAGATAGAAAAGCGGCATTTAAGAGTTAATGACGGCTTCCCAATGAATAGCTAATGGGTTTCAGAGGACCCACCGCAGTAGTGTTTGACATGAATTTTATTTTATACGGAATGTTATGCTCTAAAAGTAGGGGGAAAGTTTACATTTTATAACTATTTCAGGCGTAGTCAAGTAGTCACAACACCAGGGGGCCTTGCTGAAGGGTGCGATAGGCATTTATGGAGAAAAAAGCTGTTGATTTGGACTCAAAACTTCCTTGCCAACGACGTTTCCGAATGATGTTCGAAGAACAGTTGTAGTTCTGGGTTCTGAACGAGGAGAAAGCTGGTTTAAAAACTGAAATCATATACGTACATGAGTGCTATGGCAGACGGTATGTGAGCTGCTAATTGAAAATAAATAAAAGAGAATTTTATGGTTTATGGCTGACAATATTTAACCGATTCTGACATAGAGTTTGAATTAGTTGTACTGCCATTACGGAATAATACTTTATAGAATTAATACAATGAGTGCTACGGAGCGTGGAACACCGGTGCTGTGAGGGAGAATAATTAAAGGGATTTTTGGGAATTAAGCATCAAGTCACATGAGTAATTGCTGGGTAATATGCACATTGCGTGGGTTTTCTAATAGAGAAGAGGGAGAAGAACTGGAACGTAATCTGGTTGTGGACTACCAAGAATAGGTTATGCAAAGTTAATGTCAGGTTATACGTAAGCTTGGGTTTACCTTAGAAGTTAAGGGGAGGGTGGGCGTAAAAATATGTAATTTTCATTAGATGTGGAGTGATTAGGAGGGAAAGAGAAATATTGAAATTACTTCGGGATTTAGAA
The DNA here is from genome assembly GCA_906901655.1 of Sminthurides aquaticus. Lineage (NCBI taxonomy): Eukaryota > Metazoa > Arthropoda > Collembola > Symphypleona > Sminthurididae > Sminthurides > Sminthurides aquaticus. The sequence goes on from CAJQTT010000001.1 coordinate 7,199,697, forward strand.
TTGCGCTTGATTTGATGATATTTGATTAATTCCAAAGTTTGATAAAGGAGAGAAAGCTACATACACGATATAACTAATTTAAGGAAATGCTTGAGAGGAGTTTGTATGGAAACTTGCTCAAGGGAAAGTTGTGTGGGTGTAGCTGTGGGAGGACGCGGTAGGGTTTTAGAACTGAGTAATATTTGCGAGGATGAGGGCAGAGAAAGTGGAATGGTCTAAAGTGGTTGAATGGAAGAGAGGGATTTGGTGAGAGGAAGAAAAATAAGGATGGAGAGTTTTTCAGCAAGGGAATTAGCATGGAAAAGGAATAAATTTTGGGAATGTGAAGTAAAAGATTGGTTTTGAAGAAAGTTTAGGTATGCATGAAGAAGGTGTTTGTTTGGACATAATTTCTGTGGGAAGACGGGAAGAGGGTCGGTTGTATGAGCGGATTTTGTGATATTCTCTGGAGATGGGATGGAATTTATCAAATTCACCCAAAGAGATTGAAATAAAAGGAAGGGAATAAGTTATACTTTCTCCCATAAAATACAATCTGTTATGGAATGTTATGTAGAAATAGTATTTGATTAAATTGGGAAAATAAGTTGCCGAATGTTTCCTAATGCTACGGCTACGGGCATTTATATACAGAACTGACTTTGTGAGGATTTCTAAGGTCCAACTTTTGCTTACCTGTACCACCGCTGCATGCATACACAACACAGGGAGTGGAATAGGGGAGAACTAGGCCAAAGGTTATGTCTATTATTTCGGATTCTGGCAGAGGTTTGGCCTGGTTGTGGTGGAGGTAGGGAGGGGGAAGAGAGACTGGTTTTAAGGAATGGAAAGATAGGTGAGCTGGGAAACTGGGAGAGTCAGTGATTGAAGGTGAGGGGATAAGGAAGGTTGGGTTGGAAGTATTCCATCTCTGTCTCTGAGTTTGAAGTAGATGGTTTTCGGGAAGGTAAGTGAGTGGAGTAGGTTGGGAGTTTGAGAAAATTACAACTGTCATCCTGACCCCAATGGCAGTATCTATTAGGGGGAATTGTTTTCACCTACAGGCCGTAAAAGAAATGGATATTGAAAGTGAATCTAATGTAGTACATGACTTAGGGAAGAGAAAGAAAGGAAAAGGGTTCTTGGAAGGAGAAAGTATAGTGTTTGAGTATTCTTCCAGAAGCAAGGAAGGAGTCAAGGAGGGCTGTCAGCCAACAAAGAGGAACCATATAGACTTGTACGCAGGACTCCACGAGGGAGAAGGGAGATCAGAGGAAAAGGAAAAGGGATTTGAATCCTGGAGTTCCGTTGGGGAAAGTAGAGAAAGTGGGGGAATTTTGTGGGACGCGGTGTGTGACTCCTGGTTTGGTTCGCGGTCCCAGGATGGTGCGTTATGCGGCCTGGGAGGCGGGATGTCTCTCTGAATGAGTGAAGGGTGTATGAGTGGTATGAGATGAGATCAGAAACCACGAAGGAATTGCATTTGTTCAATTTTCCCACCCGCTAGTCAGTCAACCCACTTTCACCACACAAAACAAAACATCGGCAGATCAAATGAAATCCTTATCGGCTTATTTACATTCCTTCGCTAAACTTTCACTCTTTAGATTTTCACGAAATGATTCCAACCTTATATTTATAGGTATTAAGGCTGCAGTCCCTTACTTTCTCCGTTTGGAGATTTTTTTTTCGTGTGAAGAATTATGGGAAGGGGCGGGAGAATTCTTCAATCGGGTAATGTTCAAAGATGAGATGACCATTTCAAGAGTATGTTCGCGAGAGGGCGGGAAGATGAAGAGAAAGCATGGAGAGGGAAACTGGTAGACGTTGAAGACCTGACGGCTTGTTTGACGAGCGTACGCCTGGTTGAGTTTCTAGACGGGAGTAAAAGCTAGAGGATGAAATGGCGGGAAAGAAGAGTTTGCTGTGGTAAAAGAAAGGTGAAAATTGAATTTGCCAAGTGTGTCCAGGGAATGAATAGTAATTTGTTTTGCACTCCACTGAGATGACCGGGAATGGGATGAGTTTGGATACATGCATATCCCGGAGTTCATGACTGGTGCATGCTCCGGAAAACGGAGAAAATAAAGAGATAAAAGATGGAGGTCTTGTTATTGGATTCAAAAGGTTCAGGATGTAAGGAATGAGTTGAAACGTACTTTCCCTATATTTACCTTCCTTGTTTAGTTATATTGGCGGATGGGGATGGGGGAGGCGAAAATGTTTGACTGGGAGGAGAAAGTACTGGGAAGTTTCTAATGGAATGGGAATGGAGTAACATTTATGTATGTTCAAATGTAGGGATTAGGAGGAAGAGGAAGTAAGAACGGGGTTCACAATGGATTTCTATTGCTAGGATCATGTAGGTCGTTACAAAGTAATGTATTATGGAGCTTGCAGCTATAATATTGTTTACATATGCTAGGGTAGTAGAACCCCTTCTTTTTGCAGGCAGGCAGTACTAAAACTCAGTACTCAGTTTTGCTTTCTTCACAGCTGATATAGATGAGATTGATACAAGCTTCAGCGGGTAGAAGGGCCGGATCCAGAATGCCATGTGGGCAAAAAAAGAAAGTCTTGGGACTTTGTGCATACTCGGACGGGGAGACAAGATGTGCAATACGCGGAATGAGAAAGTAGAGAGAAAGGAGGATCCTGGCCAAAACTAGAGGATCCCGGAACGATGAAAAGGCTTGAGAAGAATTTGGTAGACATTACGTTTATGTTTTTACATCAGTACAAATTTATCATTTACATGCATAATACAAATTTTTCTTGAAGGTAGAAGCATCTCCTTTCGAGTACAGGAGGAAGAGAAGGGTAAGAAAGTAAGACGAAGTTCATGCGTAGCCGGAAAGGAAGAAGCGACTCCTGCTCCTGACTGAATGCTGATTGAAAGGGAATGGGAATGAGAACAAAAGAGAAGACTGAAAGAAGAAAGTACTTTCCAGGGAACCCCAACCAACAAAATGGACATTGCCAGCCAAGAATCTTGAGCCATGCCGTATAACATTTCTTTCTCTAAACAGCCGTTTTCGGTGCGCTTTTATTTCCCTCTTGAATACCGGAAAAGCGGAAGAAAGCGAAAGTAATATCATGTGATGCTGCCTAAAAAGTATTGGAGTGCACGCATTTTTTTTTCAAAATGTAGCCGTATTCTGAGCCTCAGTAACTCAGGCTGTACTAAATGTTAAAAGGGAGCAATCCAAACTGGTCGCTGACGTGGGAGAAAGTTGAGGACGGACAGGACTTTCATCAAAGGTGTATCTTCTAGCCTAAATCCCATTTCCCATTCTTTATGTAATAACACTTAAATGCTCAGCTCATAAGGATCCTCGTACTTGTGGAATACCAGCAACCCTCTAGACGTTCTCTCATGTTTAAAGTAAGGACTTTTGAGCAAGAAAAAGCGGAGGTAGGGAGGTACGGAGAATGATATGGGAAACAAAGTTGCCATTATGCTGGTACACAAGTTTCAAAGGTCGGATACGGACCTCTTAGCTAAGTTTTCTGGTAACGTCTGTAGTCCATGTCTGTGTTTTTGTAAGAGAATTCACCAAACTGGATCCCGCTGGAGGGGTAAAGGTAGAGAGGCAGGACGAGAATTATGGATGGACTTGTTGGGAGAAAGTTCCGTTAATTTTCTAGGCCCGCTCCTCAAACCAATGTGCATTCACCAATACTTGACTTACTTTTAGCAAATAAGCGGCTGTTGTGTGTAGAAACTTGTGCTCTTCATCCTCTCGCTCGGCCTACTTGGTAGTTAAGGGGAGTAGTTGTAGGAGTCTGAACAAGTTGAGGCTGGAAAGCTCTGGATTCTGAAAGAGAATGGGTAAAGTACCTGGAAACATCTCATGTGTGCCAGAGTGTCCGCTTCAAAGGAAGAAGAGCGGGACTGGCTAAACTTTGAAAGTTCATGTCTCCTGATTGTGAATCTATGCGCTCTCCGCCTGGGCCCCAAGACTTTACGGAACTATCAAACAAGATTTCATAACATTTACCATACAAAAATATATTCTAAATCTTTTTATGCAATCTCAGATGGAGATGAGCAAAAGAACAAAAATCTAAGAATTTATACACGGCCAGCGTGCAGTCAGTATTCACAAGTCCTCAACCGGTCAACATTTTCATCCTTCGTCTGGGGTTTCTAGTTGTATACAGTCAAACAGTTTAGTACGTAACTTACGTAAGGCTCTTTTTGCTAGTTCCTGCAGTCCGATTTGAGAGAATTCTATCAAAAAATACGCAGTGAAAGTTGCGCTCCACAGTCTTTAGGCGCGATTTGGAGAAAGGCAGTAAAGATTCAACTGGTTCTTCGTTAGGTAACGTTCAGGTAAATCCTTGCGATTAAAAGTCAACAGAGAAAGAAAAGAAAGCGCGCGGATGGGAGGTATGCAGCAAGGCATCTTATAACAAAGCTGAGCTTAGAAAAGTTTGATTTGAATCAAGGTTTGTTTAAATGTTCCGTTGTATAAAACAAAAACGTCGGCCCTACATAAAAGAATTCGCATGCGGGGTTTTGATTCGGTGGTTATATAAGTCGGAGTCGGAGGATAGAAAGTATGTATTAGATATATAGAGAAATGAATGGAGGCTAATAGGATATCATACGTCCATTGATTTAGTTCCCTCCAGAAAAGAAGCTTTCCGAGCAAACATAATCTAAAGTGGTTATATGGATAGCCTCATTTACCAATGAGCTTGGAGAAAGTTTAAATCTCTTTTACATGCCTGGAGGAGAAAAGTTGAAAGAGAGAGAGAAAGGAAAGCAACTCTACCTTCTCCAGATTCCCTTCAGAGGATTCGAGGAGTTTTCCTACCCATATTGATGAATTGCTTTCACGATATTTTATTCTCTGCTTTATTCCTCCGATTCCCTGAATTTACAACCCTTGTACAAATCCATGGATTTAAGAGAAACAGGGATCAGGAAGGAAGGAGACAATATAGAAGAGAGAAAAGCTGGAATAGCCATGAATGAGCTACGGAGAAAGTGAAAACTGTTTTTAAATCTGAGTTTAGCACATGCTGGGAAGTAAAGCTTTTTTTCAGAGGAGAGCGAGCTGTAGTATTGCAGTGAAAAGTGAGAGGATAACACTTTGTAGTATCAGCCCCAGCCCAAGCATACAGCAGGAGAGTATAGAGAAAGTTGGGGTAATACAAAATAGTTTGGTGAAAGTATAGGCGTGAAAGCAGAGTGGCTATGTTGCAAGCAGTATAAAAGTGGTTTACTGCATATACTAATTGGGAAACTTGAGCCAATTTAAGGAAATGGATGTTCTGGAATCGCGGCAAGGTGATCCTCAGTCTCAGCCTGGAGTTCTAAAGATATAGGCAAATAAAAGTTTTTAGATTTTCAGGCCGCTTCTCTCTGAACTTGAGTGTGAAAAATTCAGTTTCGCTCTAAATCAGACTCTAACATTTGCTTGGACAATGTATGACTACAAATTAGCAAGTTTCCTTGAAATCTGATAGTCCTATCCAAAAGCTGTAAATTCTGCCCATGCCTACCCTCGTCGTTTATACGCGTGGTCTTCCATTCCTAACCTTGCTAATTATGATGATGCTTGAAAAATGAGCCACCAGATGGCGTCTCATTTCTTTAAGTGGAAAGCAAAATTACAGGGAAAAATACAGGGAAGGCAGGAAGGACTTTCTTTGAAAGCGAACACACAAGGGTTGAACTTTTGAATTAGTGCAGCCTATAAATATTTCATTCAGCGGAATGTTGTTAATACGGAGTGAAAGTCGGGAGAAACTTAAAGTAATAAGTATATGATGCCGGGCATTTCCTCGTGATTGGCACTGGCCATGCGATAAGATGTTTCAAGTTTAACTGATTCTCTGGAGTTGGAAGATATTGGATATGGAGCGAGGAGTTGTTGAGGGTGTCAGGAGGATGAGAGAGGATATGAGGGACTTGTTTTTCATGGAGAATGTGAAAAAAGAATCTGGCTTTTCAAATAGCTTTTCAAGCTTTCTATTTTGCTGAGTCTTCAAGAGAAAGGATGAGAAGACAGTTGGGCGGGGAGTGGTGAGGGGGAGAAGACGAGAAGAAGAAGAATGTCTCTGAGTTGGACGTGTCTACGAGGACGGAGTGACTACCTGGGTTTATTTCCTCTATTCTCAAGACCTCTCTATTCCTTGCCATCCCTAGCCAAGTCCTTCAAGGGTAAGCTTGTCCAGAGGAAGGGAAGAAGAAGAAGAGGAGAATCTTCCGTTTTTCTGCGCCCTGTTTTTTTCTCACATGGCTTTCCCCCCCCCTTTCCTACATACATCTTCTTACAATTCCTAAAACGGGTGCAAGCGGACGATGAGACGACATGTGAAAATATTTTCCACCCAGCTCGACTTGTACAGGAAATGGCAAAATATCCTTTTGACTCTCCTTCTTTCTCTCTCTCTCTCTCTCTCTCTCTGTAAACTATTAACCTGTTTTATGTTTGTCTATATGGGAGAAAATGGGAGTCAGGAGCTTGAAAGGGTTGCAATACGAGGAGAAAGTAAGACTGCAACAAGAGGCTGGAGAACGGAACAAGTCAAGAAGGTGAGGGGGAGAGGAAAAGTAGAGGAGATCTACGAGGAAGCACAAAGAGGATACTAAGAAAACTATCCGCTGCCGTGCAACAACTTGTACGGGAGAAAAAAATCAAGCAACCTGGATGGAGACTTAACTCACTGCTACAGGGGTTTTGGACTGTTGAAAAACACTGTGTAACTTTATCCGACCCGCCTAAAACGTGTATATTCGAGACTACATCTTCCCTATGATTTCTACTCCTTTCATTCTAGATTCTTTAAAAATGAATGGAGTAACTCGTGCAAAGCTGGAAGAGTCACCTATGAAATAAGGCTTACTGCATGAACGAAAAGAAAGTTGGAGGCTCCTTGGTATATAGTACATTTCAAATTGTATTTACCCCCTTACAAGCTTCTTCTTGTGCTTTCTCCATAGAGTTTTCCGAGCAGCCAGCTCACAGAGTAGCAAGCTGTGTGTAGTGACTTTGAGTGGATAAAAAGACGTGGGAAAGTAGAGCTGAGTTGTAGAAATGTAATGCTGCTGTAGGGAATTATCTTCCCACCAGGAAGCAACTGGCAACTACCCTCACTGCCCACTTCTACTAACCAATACCAATTCTCCCGTCCTCCATTTGGCTTCGTGAAGAGAAATCTTAACCTATACATTATGTTTTCAACGTAGACTCCAAGTACCGGACTGAGGGAATATATTATGCATGACAACTTTCTCCCTTACTGCTCAAAGTCTCTGAGAAATTTTCTCCCTATACTCACTCTTTTCAGTTTTGAGATTCTGTGGAATGTATTTTCTTGTGTATCCATCCCTGCTGCTATTCTGCCGTATGAGAGAATCTGTAAGAATCTAAGCTTTCCCCGATCCATTAGATGAGAATAAGTGAAAAAATAAATCCGAATCTTTCTTCCTTCTCCTTTCTCAAGTGTGCCGGAATGGCTGTAGAAATCTCTTAAAAGGCTGGACATTAGGAGAGCTAAGAGAAATAGGTCGAGAAGCCAGTCAGGAATTATACATGCAAGCTCAACTACACTAAAATAAAAGCAAGTACTTGACTAGGAGAAAGTCGTCTTGGAAACACGTTCTCGTCTGTAAGGACGTGGGCATTCTTGCTCCGATTTGCCCACAAGCTATACGCTCTTTCCTTCAGCTACATATATATTATATTAGCAAAGAAAGACTCGCCCAGCCTGTCAGTCAAATGGACGGACGTCGTTGGAAAGGAGTACGGGATTCTATATTCCAGACAAGGATGAATACCTCTGCGTTGAGGGCTCTACGTCAAGAAATGTTGAGAGTCATGAACTGTTTCATTCAACACTATCCGCTTGACTTTCTCTAGGATCTTGGCTCGGCTCTCTCTCTGCTTACTACCAGAGCGTAAACTTGCTAAGAAAGCTGTCAGAGAGACGGAAATTAGGTAAACTTATACGTGGGAGAATGTATAGTGGGGATGTAGCGTGTAGGATGAAATCTAAGTTAAAGGGAATAACAGCGATTCTATGAAATTTCTCGGCTGGCCTTGTAAGCAAAGGGCTTCAAGGGAAAGCGGAGAAAGCAGTAGGGAAGAGCAATTGTGTTATTTGCTATAATGTTATACAAGCACATAGTTGTAAGTTGTCAGCCAAAAGGAATTCTAACAACTTACTCTTGCTGGCTGACTACAGGTCCTCGGGAAATGCCAAGTCTCTTTACACGGCTTACTCAAGAATATAATTGCAAATTTTCTTTCCCCCCTCCTCCAACATTGTAACAAAACTCCAAAAGTAGGTTGCTGTCCTTGCGAGTGGTGTCCTACAAACCGGCTGGACAGCTTGATACGAGACGAGAGGACGTTCAATGCTCACATCATATTGCAGATAAGGCATTGATCCACGTATAGATACTCGATTTTAGCGTCTTGTCCTGTTTAGAGTGGGACGGTTTGAGAAGATGCCGAGAGTCTTGGGGATAAGATAGAGGACGAAAGGAAATGCAAAAGAGAAAATAAGAGTTGTGCCGTGAAAGAGAGAGCTAGGCTTTTGCCAGAAAATAACATGCATGACTGCATGCAGGGGCCAAGGATAAGTTATGTGTGAATCTTGTAGCATCTTCGAGGAGAAAGCATGGAGAAACATGTGTCCATCTCTACCAGCTAGTCTTAAGTCGTCCCACCTCAATCCCATATGGCACGACTCACAGTAAATCCATTCGCCAGACTAACCTACCTTAGCTCCCTCCGCAACCATCACGAGTTACTCTTCTCCACCTAAGCTAAACCAATGTCTGAATAAATAGCTTTCACTCCTTTCTTTCTTCCAAATGGAGAAACTCGCCCTCCCTTTATCTCAAAACCCCGTTCCAGCTTGCCATGGATGGGGGTAAGAGAAAACCTGACGTGCATCTGGCCAGGCCGTAGCTGGAGAAAGGGGAGAGTATACGTAAGCAATGCTAATTCTGTCAAAGTTTCAAGCCTCTCACCATATAGTCTATCCAGCCGAATCACCTGCCTTACTGGATGGCAGTATATGGTGCATGGGTCCAATTCCGTTACCTTGGCAACGGAGCCTAACTTTACTTTAAGTCCGAGCGGGAGAAGTAGAAATTCGTAAACTTTGAAACTAACCAAAGGTTTTGTCAATAATCCTAGAACAAGATATCTCTGCCTCCTTCTTCTAATGGATAACTAAATTTTCCTACTCCACATTAAAAGACAAAATAGTAGAAGCTCCACCATTTTCTTTTCCCCATAAAGGTAAACTAAGCATATTATTTAAACTCTACTGTTTTCAAACCTCGCGCTGTTATTTCTTCAACCAATTTACACCAGTTGCTCGTACATGTTTAACTGAATTCATTAAGGAAATTTACGGCTTCGCTTTGATTACAAAGCTAATTTTACTTTTTTGCCAAATTGTGTAAACTCTGTAGTGTTTAAATAATAACGTTGGAACTAAATATTTATCTGTTCTCAATAGCTTGCTAAAAGTATTTATACTTTTTAGTTCATTATTAAGCTAATTAATTTTTAATTTCGAGCAGGCAGCAAATGTAAAAATTAAATGATTTTTTATTAGCTTGTTTACATAATAGTTTGACAAATATTCTAATTTATATTTGCAATAGAACAAAAGAGAAAGTCTAAACGAGTAAATAGCTGTGGACTTTTGATCCGGGATTTACTAGATATGATAGATCTAAATAAATCTCATTAGCAAACGTAGACTTGCAGAATACTAGTTCATTCATGACAAAGGTGGCTGTGCCTAAGGTTTTTAAGAAGAAGCGGTATGGGAGTTTATGAAGAGAACTGGGATTTGTACGAAGAATATTTTCAAGTGGAGGAACGATCAGGAACAACTAATCAGAATCCGAACTTGAGCAATCGTGAGTGAGAATAATATTGTTCAAAGAATTGCAATTTTTAGTGGGAGCTTAAGGAATTAGGAAACTAGGTGACCGCATTTTAAAGGCGGAGAAAGTTGGTGAAAGTGAGAGGGGTGGTGGATGAAGGAAGTAAAGCGGTGCAATGGTGGTTGAATGGAGAAATTCCGGACGGATTTCTTTCAACTGTGTGTATTACAGAGGTGAGAGAGTGCTCTTGAATTTTTGGTTTGTTGAGTGTAAATAGGCGGCGGGACTGGTGTGAGCCGTGGTGGGGATTCCCTTGTGTGGAGGACGGGAGGGGAGACAAGTGAGAAGATTCCATGGCACTTCCATTACCTAAGTCATCTGCGTCATCCGAGAGAGTTAAAGTAATCGTCCGAGCTCGTCCTTTGAGCCGAAAGGAAATAGACGAAGGACATGTTTCGTGAGTTTTTTTCTTCATTATTATTATACGAATCCCAGCAATCCATCCCGGTTGTAGCTGATGCACAAACAGCCTTGTTGGACGAACATCCCTAGACTGCACCTACCCTGAGTATCTTTCTTTGTAGTGCTGGTGAAAGGGTGACAAAAGAGAGGAAAGAAAAGAATGTTTGTTTAGTACGTAAAAAGTGGATGAAAGTAGAAAAAATGGTGGGAGTGAAAGCCAGAAGATCCAGAATATTACTCAACTCCCTGCCAAGACTTTATTTCATTCTACGAGAATGGGACGATGCTCTGTTGGAGTGAAAGAAGCATTGCTTTCCAACTTAAAGCTGGGGAACGGAGGTTGCATTCCATGGCACACAAATTATGTGGGATTGGAGACATTGGAGGAAGGGATTCATAGGCTGGGGGGGGAGTAAGTAAGAGAAAGTTGGAGGAGTGTACGAGCTTTTTTTGTAAGAGACGGTTTTGAAAACGCTTTTTCTAGAATATTTTCATGTGCAAGAAAATAGAGGGAAAAAATAGTAAATAAGTGGAGAAAGTTTTTAGAGAATGTATCCTTCTTGTTATTACCATTGGTTTGGAAGGGGCGGACGTACTAGAGTAGAATAAAGAGGAGGCAAAAGTATGATGATGAAGAATGTGGAAGAGTAATGTGTCCGCTTGTTAGGTTCACCTTGTAGTTTTTGAAATTGGGAAAGAGAGCTAAGAGAGGCACAGAGGGAGCATGTAGTCCTGACATGTACAACAGACCTCCCGGAATTTGAGTGAGACAAAACGGTGAGGAGTTGTTACAAGGATTCAAAATTGCCCTATTTTATTTGAGACCCTTCTCCCCCGCCCCCAAATAGTATTAACTTCCTTGACCGTCCGTCTCAAAGCTCCTTCAGTCAGGCAGGATCCTCTCTTGCATGACAGGAGAAAAGCCATGATGGAGAAAGTAGAGAAAATAAAGCCAGGGGAATAGATGAAGAAAAGAAGGGCAGAGGGAGAGTAAGGTAGGTAGCCAAGGCAGGTTGGCTTCTTCCCTGGGTGGGGATTAGGAGAGGGGATAGTCGGTAGAGAGAATTTTTAAAGAGAGAAAACTCTAGGAACTGATTGTAAGTCAGGGTGGAGATTGGGTGATGCATAGCTTTTCATGTCACCTTTCTTCCACGTATATCGGTGAAAGTGAGAGCAATGCTTGACATTCTTTGGATTGGGGATGGTGGGGTGAGGAGGAAGAAAGGATAAAGCATATACATGCATGCTCTCCTTCTCCAACATAGCCGGAACACGTTTAGAAGTGGTCCTTTCTGGTGGTTTGTAGATAGAAATAAGTACGGCCCTTGAGAATGTGAAAGAGAAAGCAAAGCAAGGAAAAGGACATGTACTCGCTTTCTCACGGAAATGATAGTATGGGTGGAGGACATAAAAAGTTTTAAGCACAGTGAGAGACAATACATTAGGGTCTCATAAATTTATTTGATTGTTCTGTATCTCCGGAATTTATGTGTGTAGGAGTGTAGTCTTAGTACGCGATGCTCTTCCGGCAGCCCTGATTTTTTTCTCACTCCATGTATTGTATTTGAGGATTCTCTTTGACGCAGAGTCGTGGAAGTGTTTCCAGAAACTGGGGATATCCAAGTACAACGCCCCATATCTTCTTCAAATACCGGTGCTACACCCGAAGATCCCGAAAGAAATACTGAGCATAAAGTATTTTCATTTGATGCCGTATACGATGGAACGTAAGTTAATTATTTTTCTAACAGGTACTTAAATCCAAGTAACTTTATTTCAATTAAACAAGCCAAGATCCTCCAAATGCTCATATGAGCATTTATTTCCTCGCTCATTCATTCCCAAACTCACGCTGCAGCTTTTGATTTTCCAGCCCGGCCCCTTACGCATTCAATTTCCCAACTACTTTCTCCACCCACCTATCCCGCCCTCTACCCATGCTCGTCATGGGAAATCTTCTCATGACTGGATGGCTGGGTGATAAAGGAGTTAGGCTAAGGGGGAAAATACATGCTGCGGACTGCGGATGATTTCCAGTTTGAAATTTCATTAGCCATTCCCAGAGAAAGCACTGCGACGGGGATTGAGTGGTGTTCGACTACGTATGGAGAAAGTCAAAACACTGAATCCTTGTTGGTTTGTCCGGAATAACTCACTCTTGGGACTGTTGGACGGGGCACAGGTTTGGGAAGGAGGATGATTGATGTGTTTAGAATTTTTTCAGATTTAGTCAAGCACACTTGTACGAGCAAGTTTTTCGTCCCCTTGTGGATTCAGTCCTGGAGGGATTTAATGGGACGATATTTGCGTACGGGCAAACGGGAACGGGGAAAACATATACGATGGAAGGTAATATGTACAACAAGTGTGAGTCCATGTGTCGTAGTCGTACAGCTGTAGATGATGGAGATGATACACGTTGTGCAGGTGAAAAACTTGAATAGTGTGATAGATGTAGTTTTGACATTATCCGCACCTGCCGTAGTGTATGCATGAAGTAGGCACAATTTATAGATTGCATGGAGTGAGAGTGGTATGGCAGCAGTAAGAGAGAAGGAGATGATAGGGATAACAAACAAGATATTTACCTGAGTTCCGGTATCCTATTTATGTCTACTCGTTGTCTGCCTCTTTTGAATTCTTTTTGTAATGTAAAATTCAATTTAAACATCAACGACCTCCGCCGCAAGTGTCATAATCTATGCACGTTGGAAACTTCTGGAGGAGGCGTAATGGTGAAAGTGGCGGAGAAAGTATGTGGCGGGAAAAGGTGGGAAGAAAGTAATGTTTCTAAAAGAGTTCTTTTTTGTAAAACCTAAGCTTGAGCTTCTCTGTGTGTGTAAGAGGTCACGCGTAAGCAAAGTCGTTGAATGTACACAATGCACTAACATAAACTGACCGTATTTTCTTTCTTACTTCGGGGCTTTTGTATTTAAGATAAAAGAGCGCAATTCCGTGAGAATAACACATAGTTTTTATTAATAAAAAAACTTGTAGAATGTAGGCGGGTGGGGTAGGCGGAAGTGCGTGATAATGTGAACTAAAAGTTGGGATGGAGATGTAAATGGGATTGGTTCTTTTTGACAGGAAGTCATCAAGCGGAGGAGACACAAGGTGTCATCCCGAATGCTTTCAAACATATATTCAAGCATATTTCTCTTAACGAGGAGAAGCGATATTTGGTCCGAGCATCCTATTTGGAAATTTATCAAGAGGAAATAAGAGATCTTTTGAGTAAAGACGGTATTAAAAAATGTGAACTCAAAGAGAACCGGACGGGGGTTTATGTAAAAGATTTATCATCATTTTTATGTGGGAATTTTAATGAAATTAATGAGTTGATGGCCAAGGGGAATAAGAATAGGGCGGTGGGAGCGACGAATATGAATGAGCATAGTTCCCGATCCCATGCAATTTTTATGATCACGGTAGAAGTTTCGGAGATTTGGCCGGATGGTAGGAATCATTTTAAAGTGGGGAAATTAAATCTTGTGGATTTGGCGGGGTCAGAGAGGCAGGCTAAAACGGGGGCAGTGGGGGAGAGACTCAAGGAGGCGACGAAAATCAATTTGTCCCTGTCAGCATTAGGAAACGTTATCGCAGCTCTTGTTGATGGGAAGAGCACACACATACCTTACCGGGACTCTAAATTAACGCGACTCCTCCAAGACTCGTTGGGTGGGAATTCTCGGACAATCATGGTGGCTACCGTTGGACCTGCTAACTTTAATTATGATGAAACAATTACGACACTCCGCTACGCGAGTCGTGCGAAGCGAATCAAGAACAAGCCTAAGGTGAACGAAGATCCGAAGGATGCAATGTTGAGGGAATATCAAGAGGAAATAGCCAGGCTCCGCTCTCAATTACTCCAAAAGAAAGCCATGTACAATGGAATAACGACAAATGATCATGGTGGAGGGGAGGGGAATGGCGGGGAGAATAATTTTAAAGGTCGGATTCCCCGAACACGAGCCAGAACGGCGGTGACAATGAGCAGCGCTAGTAGCACTAGCTCAAGCTCCGAACAGATGATGAGACATGTGGAATCCCAACGACTCCAGGAATTGGCTCCCGTCCTCCAGTCTTATGGACTGGATCCTGGAACAGATCCCAAATACATTATGACTGCCCTGGAGAAACGGAGAGAAGCACTCCTCAAAGACACGGAAACGGTCAAGGAGGAAAAAGACCGATTGCTCCGAAAACTGGAGGAAACGCAACAACGTGTCAAAATGACTGAGACTGAATGTGGGAAGCTGAGTGAGAGGATTGAATGGCTGGAGAGTAAAGTGCTGAATGGGGGGAAGAGCTTACTGGATCATACGAACGAGCAACAAAAATTGATTGAAATCAAGCAGCAGGAACTTGAGGAATCAAGACTTAGGGAGGAGGGGATCCGACTCAAATTAGCAGAACACGAGCTCACCGCCAATGAAATCAAAGCCGTCCTCCTCTCCCAGCAATCCCAAATCGAGGTGAAGGTGAAAAAGCTGCAAAAGCTTCGATTCAAACTTCACACCACTCGTGAGGAATTGGACAAATCTCACAAGGACTATGAGCGTCAAAGAAAACATTTAATAGCTCTACAATTCGACATGAGGAGGTAGGTTCTAATAAATACGACAAGCATTTCTGTCTAGCCGTTAACTATTCCCCCTTCCTTTCATCACCCTCCTCCGATTCCACCAGCTCTTTTAAAAATGAAGCTTATAACTTTTGTAAGCACTAAGAGGGAACTGGGAAGCGGTGGAGTATGGAATCCTTGACTGGGAAGAATTAGCAGAGAAGTGGGGTGGGAATGGTTTTTTAGGAGGAAAAGCAGAGTGAAAGCAGTATTCGGGGATAGTGAAAAGAAGCTTTTGATTTAGGGATGAAGACAAAGGGAAGGGCGATCTGGTTATTTAGAGTTCTGACTGACTTCAGCTTGGAGCTTTTGCCTAGTCTGGGGGTGACTAATTATTGCTCGTGTGATGCGATTGTATCCTCGTAGAAGGGCTTCGTCTTTAGAATACTGATATTTCCCGAGACTCGGAAAAGTTGAGGAGGAGAGAAGGGTAAGGAGGAAAATAAGCTTGTGTAATCCTTTTTCGGGAAGCCGTAAGTTAAGCGCTTCCTTCTCCAGCTTTCTCCGCGTCTCAACAAAATTGAGGTGAAGGCCTAGAGGTAGTAAGCGGGAGCTTGGAGGTGAAGATGCGCTCCAAAGGTAGTTAGTTAGTGCGGACAGGATGAGATCTAGAGGAAGATGGAAAGCTGATTCGTTCTCTCTCCGCAAAGAACTTTTATATATGTAAGTGCATGTTTAGTCTCTGGGCGGAAGAGAGAGGTGGGATGGATGATGGAATAAAAGCCGTGCTTCTTGATCACAAACCTTCCTTTGGATGGAGAGGATCGTATAAATGAGGAAGGAGCCCTTCGCATCTTATGTCAGTTCTCCTATCAAATTAGAAACTAAGAATACCTCCTGCTTTCTCCTATCCAAGCCCCATTTCTTCATACATTTACCCTAAAAGAGCTTTTCTAGACGAGAACTACTAATAACTTGTTAAATGTTGGACGTAAGCTTAGAAAGAAGCCATCAATATATAAATGCGAGTAGCTTCTGTCAGCCTCTTGCGTCCATTCCCCCTCCCGGGTTTTAGGTCATTGGAGAAAGTATATTTTATGACGCGATAGTTAGGACAGAATATATGTTTGTGAGAGGCTCCGCTCAATCTTCTTCTCATGAAGGAGAAGAATTATTTCGTTTCTTTCCCTCATTCAGATCTGTACTCGTCCAAGAAGGTTGGATGGGTGAAGGCTAGAAAAGTTTAAAAGGCTGAAATTAATGCTTTCTCTACTCTTCCTCTCAAATGATAACGAATGCTTGGAGAAAGAAGAGGAAAAAACACAAGTATATATGGATAGAGTTTACTGTATATGAGCTTTCCCTTTGCCTTTCACCCTCGCTTTCTCTCTTCAAGACCCGTCTTGAGAGTTAAACTCATATTTTATTTTAGTACATGAGAAAATATGTAAGCGAGCAAGAGTGAAAGCCGTTGAGGGAGACTACGAGTGTTTCCCTGCTAAGGAGAAAGTCGTAAGACTATGAATCCTACGTTTGGGTAGTTGGAAATAAAAGTGAAAGAATATTGAAAGGATGTACTTTGTGGAATTTTCGGGAGGAGGATGTATGTAAGGGGAGAGTGAGGGGAAGAGGATAAAGTTGTAAAGCTTGGCTTTACATGCATCTCGTGTAACATTCCAAATTATTTCATAATGCTTCTACCCCTGTGCAGGGAACTAAAATTGAAGAGACTGATAATTGATAACTTCGTTCCGACGGTCATAAGGAAAATAGTGGAAACCCGGATTCAGCAAAAAGAAAAAGAAGACGGTTATTATCTGGAACCGATAGAATCCGCCCTCGTCCTGACGCTCAAAAGACCACCAATGAATAAATCCTTGAAACTACCACTGTTCCATCGTTCTGACAGTGGAACAGTTCACGCATTTGAAGGTGTCCATTACCAGGATGAGAACATCTTACAGCTGCAATTGGAAATGCCAAAGCATCTCACGACCAGATACATTCCTCCACGCTCCAATCCATATATCACTTCCTTGATGAAACGAGCTTTCGAACTGGCTGAGCAAGAAACCGTGATTGATGTTGGTCGGCATTCTCACAGGAAAAGGTACGTGAGGCTTGAATCTATGTCTTCTTTTCCCAATCTCTTCACAAACGTGTCCGCAAAATAAGTCACATGCGGAATTCTAAGTGTGGCTTCTGTTACAACGCGTCAATAATAATCATCCTTTCAACACCAATAACATGTGTCGTGACTCCAGCTGATTAGTAAAAGTAATTACAGGAACTAATTAAGGACCCTCGCTTGTCCGTCGGCTATCCTCAACATCATTAATGTACACACATAGAAACGCATCGACTTTATGTGAAACGGCTAATTTATCTACTGCTACTACCACTACCAACACCACTGCGCTCACCATTCCCACGTCCAAGTAGAAATACTTTCTTCATGGTTTAACATATGCCTTTGCATCACACTTTTTCACAATTCACTACCTCACCTTCACTATACTTACTCAAGCTTTCTATGCGTATCCTGCAAAAATATTTACCCCTCACATTCCTGCTTTGTTGCTCCAAGTTTCTTCATCCTTGAAACAGCTTTATTACAATTAGTATAAGTTATTACAAACTTGCAGTACGCCTCATTAAACATGACTTAATTTTTTAGGGGTTCACACAGTTTACAGTCTCAAAGCAATAAAGGACCGCATTTACATCTGGTAAGTGTTATATACAAACAAACCTCACGTCTGTACAGTAAGAAGTTGGGTTACAAAGTTAAAACTTGGTTCACATTTCATGTAAGCTAACCTAATGTAATTCTATTTGGGTTGTAGATCCCTTCAGAGTCGAAAGATTTCTTTCGAAAGTCGTCCTCCCGCTATGCGGAATGCAACTCCAGCCCATACAAGTAAGATGAGGTAGTCGGGCAAAATTGTTGCCCAGTACCAGTTGCCACTGTTTAATAGTGTCTGCAAATTTATAATACATTATGATTATGATTATCTTTTACAGGTAAATCATCCCATCTACTCTACACCTCCCGTCTGATAGCAAAACTATTAATGACCCGTGCAAAGAACTAATGGATGGACCCTCTAAAATCCCCTAAACAAATTTTGTCGCACATCCCTTTAAGACCTTGGTACATCAAGTGAAGACATCCCATTTCTACAGTTTGTAACTAATATAAGTAATATTGTAATATTTTCAAACGAAACCTCATGTATGATCTACGATACACTGACAAGCTATTTTCATGAATGAAACTCGTGAAGCAATACATCGTTCCTGATCAATTATTTTATCAGCTACTGCGGTTCATGAGTATTCGCAATTATTTCCGCAAAATCATACAAAAAGAAACTTGTTACTTACCAGCAACGAAGCCCCCAGATGGGATATCACAATTGCGGCAACTAGCCATATATTCTTGTTGTCAATTGCGTGGAAAAATGAAACACCCCAAACAGTGTGAAGGCATATGAAGCACAACGTCGTCAGAGCTGATGTTACAATAAATATCGGAGAGTCGCCCTCCTTCAACAAGCCTACCGTTCCAGGACCAACTGAACCTGCCAGTACATTTACAATGGAGAATGCTCCACTCATGAGACCAAAGCCTAGGCCAGCAACTGCAATATAAGAAATAACGATTTTATAGCTTGGCACAATTACAGTTTATAATAACATACGTCTCTATACGTCTGACCTTTCACACCTAGAGAAAGGAAAAAACGGAATCAGATTATCATGACAACTTACCGTAAGCTAGAGTGTGCTTGTTATCAGTAAGCTGAGTATGAGCATCCGCCGTGACTTTCTTCAAACCTCCTTCAGCTTTCTTCAGGAGCACATAAATTAGATATCGGAACAGCTCTTGAAACAGAACTGAGAACACTACGCCAAAGGCAAGTTGATCTCGTAGCGGGTATATTGCAAACCACCATAGTGAAGATATTAACAAGGATAGCAGCCAGAAGAAAGCACTGCAACAGCAAAATAACGTTAAGTTAATGACTTCTACAAAGATACTATGTACTAGAATAACCACGCTAAATCCATTTCCGTTTAGCTAGTAAGCCGTCCACAACAATCATTACCTCGCAATGAGAATGATGATTCTAACAGGATCTTGTGCGATTGTGAAGAAGAACATGGCGAATGGAGGTCCAAACGCGATGAAGGTACATCCGAAAAATTCCATAACCGTCATCTTGTGGCTTTTGTTGTACAAAAACTTCTCAACGCGCAAGAATTTGAGTCACTAACCTAAGTTAGTTTGCTTAGCGAGGAAAAGGATATGAGCTCCTTAAAAATTTTTGGCCGGAATCAATTCCAACTTTGCATCTTGAGATCAAAGGGAAGTGAAAAGACGAGCTGATGCAACAGTTTCAAATTCAAAATTGAAACTGCTATTTTGAACTGAGTATTCAAGATTAATTGCTTCCTAGAAATGGTCACATTCTGTAAACATGAACAAAGTGATTAAAAACTGTAATCGACAAATTTAGTGCTTATATGGGAAATATTTAGCATAATACCGGAATGTGTACTTACCGTCCTAGCATTTTCCCTTCTGTACTTCACTAAAAACCAATTACCACTGGACAGTTACGTGGAACATGATTATCCTGAACTTCGAAACCAAACTTCGATAATTACGTTATTTAAATTGATATGGTTAATTACGGTTAAGTAAAATGCCGGATTTCGCACCACCAAGCTGTATTTACATAAAAAGAAGTCCAGCTAAGTAACACCTTACTTCAATAGAAAGATATAAAAAACACAAAGCTAATTCCCCAAAAACAATCAAATAAACCAAGGTTATGTTGGAATTATTTATCATTAAAATGTCACTCGCTGCGGCTTTTGCTGTCAATTTTTGTGTTGGATGTTGAATCATATAATATACATGAATAAAACTCAAGCGCTGTTCATTATGAACTGTGAAATAAGGGGCCGATCCAGGCCGTGCTCACAAACTTCTTCCTTTCACCACTCTGGATTTCCTCCCTTGTTCGCTTTGCCGGTGTAGCGGATAATATGTAAAGGTTCATCATCCGATGTAAAAGAACCATAAAGTAACCATCCGTTGCTTCTTTGGTCGTAGAGGTGGGTTTTTTAAATCTTGCAAACGTGCTCTCGCGCGAGATCATCGGCACAAATAATTATTTTTAGGATCATTATGTCATTAAGTGTGCTATGAAGGCCGCTGAAGAATAACATGCGCAACAAATAATTTTGGGAATTTGAATTTGTAGCTTGACGTGTTGACGTTGCGTTAATTGATTTCGTTACCTGTGTAATAATTTCTCAATTAGGATACAGCTGTGAAAGAGTATGAGATGACATCGTACTACGACGAAATAGAAATCGAAGATTTCGAGTGGGACGAGGAAACAGAAACGTACTATTACCCATGCCCATGTGGTGACAAATTTCTGATAACAAAGGTAATCAGTCCTTAGACTTTTATGCAGTTTACCAGCAAATTCATCTCAACTGCGAATATACCGAGAAGATTTTTGTTTCTAGGAAGAGCTTATAAATGGAGAGGAAGTAGCAACGTGCCCTTCATGTTCCTTGTTGCTAAAGGTGATCTACGATCAAGATCAATTTCAAGCCGAACAAGAGGAAGTTACTGTTGTAACTAGTAAATCTGGAGTTAGCATCACTGCCGAATGAACAAAGTTTCGTTAAAAAGGAGCGGTGACCTTAATGTAGCAAATCCGGTAACGTCCATCCCACCGGAAGCAACTCTGTGATTCAACGCAACACTATTTTTGGTTTAACCTTCAACAAGATGAATCAGTCAAGAGGAAGAGGGAGAGGGGGTGGGAGGCCTCAAAAATTAGACCTGATTCCCGTCGTTCCACCGTTGTATCCCACTGCGAACAATCCTGCACCGCTAACCCCTGGTCTTACTAAGCACGTGCCTAAGTTCAACGAGATGATGATGCACATGCTAAGTAATTTTGCAGTAAAGCCTATAACATCTGACACAACTCCAGTAGGATTTCAAATCGAGCGATATTCGGATCGATACAGTGCGCCGTCTAAATTAAATACTCTTTTGTCATATCAAATCGATCATAGAAGGATCCCTAGCGAGTTGAGTGCAACAAGGCAGAAAGCAAAGCTTAAGAAAGCAACGGCTCACGCATTAGAAGTCAAAGCTCGGAAAGCTTTGGAGAAACTAGCTGCTATGCCCGAAGATGAGCAGGAAGCGGATGAAGATGAAGATGAGCCTACTAAGAAACGGATCAAGGTTGAAGTTGAAGATATGGAAGCAGCGGATGGGGAGAAAGAAGAAGAAGGGAATCCTGATAATGATGAAGAATTGGAGGAGAGCGACGAAGAACTTGATGCAGACGGTGATTACGTTACGAATCATTTTGACCCAGGAGAGGGATATGGAGAATCAGACGAAGATTTAGAGGACAGTTACGTTTGACCGCTTGTTAGCGAGGAAAGCGTTATGTATTGGAGTATACTTGTAAATACTAATATATACACACTTATACAGCATCGTATAGGAGCTGAACTGTATTTTATGCTGTAATATATATTTTTGTTATAACTTGGGGATGAAAATATGATACCCAAGGGTCTATAACTCATTGGGACATTTCTGGGAATGTCCAGCGTGATAAACGTCAAAAATGTAGTATAGGTCTAGCATACCGGTTTCAAAAAGCAGTAAATATTATGCTCGGTAATATCTGGATTTTGCTTAATTGGATGCCTATTTTATGTCGCACTCAAAAATCTTGAGAGGAGTAGTAAAGAAAAATTGACCAGGAATGCCTAAAAACGAAATAGATTTCCTCATTCTTGCAACGATATTTCACTATATTCTTGTAAAAAGATGTACTATCACCTGCGATGGGAGAGATATAAGCGGGAATGTGGACATCTCTGAAAAAGCATCTTCGCTATAAAAAGTACGTCCGTATCGCAGATCGCAGCATCATATTTCATGTAGCACAAAGTCGCTGCGAATGTGGTTCACTTTCGGATCCGGCACGGGTAGTGCAAAGTTGACAAATGATTAAGGAATTAATTGCAATTCATTTTCAAATCCAAAATAAAATTTCTTCCGGGAAATAAATTTTCGCGTGAACGTATTGCTTGTGTAGAGCTAGTATTTTTGGAAGTTTTCATTATTGTCTTTCCCAAGGCATTTTACTCCTTACAAGACAGTTTGTTGAATGACAGGTGCGTCAAGGATTGGTAGTGCACGACTTTTTAATACAAGGTGAGTTAAGTTTGACTACATTTTATAAAACGTACACCCTGTAAAGTTAGAGAAAAATATCCGTTGAGCATTAATGGGAATGACTTGTTTTCACATTGTGCATTAGGTTTGTTAAAAGAGCAACAATCTAGGAAAACCGGGTTAAAATGGCTGGACTTGATGTAAGTTAGCAAGCAACTTGAGCTTTCTTGGTATATTTTCAATCAGTATTCTGGATTATATGTGAGTTTTTATTTATGAATATGCATTACAGGTGGACTGGACAAAATCCGAACATGCAGAGCACTATTTAAAAGATTTAATCTCAAAGAAATCAATATGCTCAGGAAGTGTGCTTCAGATAGCACAATGTGTGAATATTTCGATACCAAAGAAGAACCGAGAGGGTGAAGTACCTAATACGGATCCTAAGAAAAGCGTTTTTAAGTTATCTTTAACTGACGGAAAGACAACTTTACAAGCACTTGCCATAAGCCATCCTCATATTTCGTAAGTAAAGTTTAAAGAAACAGAGATGGTACTTTTGGACTGAATTTTTTATTTCGTTAAGGACACAGTAAATACTGATCATGAAAATTTGTCTTTTCAAGGAGCTCAACACCCCCAGGAACAAAGATTGAAATAACGCAAGAAACTCCTATAATTATGAACTTTATTGAACTGAAAGCTCAAAATACAAGAGTTCTTGGAGGATTCGTGCCTTCTCTTATATCCATGTGGGAAATGCAGAACGAAGTCGAAAGAATGAAAAAGTGGGGTTTTCGGACCACATCCATGGTTAAAGATGGGCCCCCATTATGGAAACCGTTCAATTCCCGCAGTGCTCCCGTCATAAGCGCGGATATCCGAAACGCGAAGGTATACTTAATGTGTACTTTGCTTTCATAATTTTTATAACAAAGCCAAAAGTGTATGTTAAGATTTGCTTAAGGGTACTTATCTTTTTGTTCAGGCCATGGAAATTGTGAAAGAGCAGCAGAAAGAAAGTCAAAAGGCTTGTGATGACCCGACGAAAGCTAAATTTGATGCTCAGAGGCAAGAAGTCATTTCAGAATTAGCTAAGAAGTCCCAAGCTAAACAGTTTGGTGAAGGCAAAAAGGTAACAATTTATGAAGTTTTATCGCGATGAGTCTTATCACTCACAACGTCGCAACAAATATGTGGTCACAATAACCTTTATTTTTTCTTCGTAGTTGCTAGACAAAGGAGTGCTAGACATCATGAACGAGGGTTTTACGGAAGAAGAAGCTGAAGAAGCTTTGAGGAGATTTAAAAACCCACAAAAAGCTATCAAACACTTAAAGGTTTGTCGTGTTCTGCTGTATTTTTTTCATTTTACTGCGTCTAAGCATTCGATAAAGCATGTCCAGAACTACGAGACAAATGTGCATTGTAAGAACTTACATCCGCGAATCTCTTTTAAAGATCTTTACAGTCCATCTGGTGTAACATTCTATTATTCATGTTTTTAGGGTGATACAAGGCCGAAGGAGGGAGGTGGTAGCGAATTTGCAGCGGAAAAAGATGGACGTAGAAACAGGAAAGGCAGAAGGAATAATGACGATGAGGATGATGATGGACCAACGGGAAATGCAGTTGGAGCGCAACCATCTGCAAGTATCAGCTTGTTTGGTTTTATCGAAGCCAAGATAAAGAAAGACGACCCTCACGTAGAAACGAAACCAAAACCACCATCACATGGAGGCGATTACAGAGAGCAGCCATCACAGGACGCTAGATTATATGAAAGCAACAATGATCGATCATACAACCAGCGGCCATCCTTCAGAGACGATCGTGGTAGAGGCGGGAGAGGATATGAATCTCGTGGACATGGTCCACCTCAGCGGTCCTTTCAACAAGATTCTGGAAGATGCGATCGTGATCGCGATCGCGACCAGTATGGTGATGGTGGGGGTGGGGGAAGAGGTGGCAGAGGGTACGGCGGTCGTCGAGGTGGAAGAGGTGGTCCACGTGGAGGAAATTCGTATCGAAATAGTGGCTCAGACTATCGCACTTCGGAACCTCCTCCTGTGTTCGTAGGTCTCAAACCGAATCATTTCCCTTCTTTGGGAGATGAAAAGCCACAGCCACAGGTTTACGAAAAACTTGTGCCACAGGAAGATACGTATTCCAGTCGGCCCCGCCATGATTACAACCGTGAAAACGCCAACGACAGAAGCAGCAAGGATACCTACCGTACCGCCCCCGTCCAGGGAGAGCATTACTACCGATCAAGTCAAGGTGGGAACAGAGATTTCGGCTACGACTACAACCCACGGCAAAATCAGTATCAGAACCGCGGTGCCGGCGGTGGTGGTAGCAGCAACAACGGTGGTAGGGACGGACCTAGATTCAATTCATACAATAATAGGCCTCCACCATCTGATCAACGCAACCCAGGATATCATCAACAGTTTGCTAACTTAACACTAGAAACGAACAGTAGCGAGAATTATTCCGATCAGTGGAGACCATCGCATACCATGGTTTTTAGTCGCAGCAAAAAGTGATCTCAATGGTTTTATAGCAGATTTTGTCCTGTGTCCTAAACCCGTGAGTTGAAAATCAATAAAGAATAATTACAGCACATCTTCAAATTATTTTCATTTATTGTAATTCCTCCTCTTTGAAAGGAATACGGTATGCTTCCAATTCCTTTCTTTCTAGGAGCGATGGTATTATCGAACCGTCGATGGGCGTCTTTAGATACTATACAATCGATTCCAGTTTTGTCAGGTCGCCTTCCAAGTAGTTTATTATTTACAATTAAAACGGGAAGCTCGATAAAGGTTATGAATTTCTTACCATATTTCATGGTTCGTTATCTATACTTAAAGGACAAAATGGTGGTTTGGAAAATTTACATTTAAACGAAAACACGTTTATACATCTCTCTTGTTGTCAGGGTTGTGAACAAATGTTACAACTTGCTCAGCTCAATCAACTTTCATTAAAGTATAAATCACGCTTGAAAACTGTGGTTCTCATAGCTTGATCTTCTGATTGAGGCTGGTAAAGGTGGCTTCAATTGAGTTATCTGAATTCCTTTACTGAATTTGGCATCATATTCAGCGTTACGGCTTCTATTCATCATATCACTATCTTCCTTTTCTTCTCTTATAATGAGGCATTTAATCGCAACATATATCGGATGTACAAATGGTTCCTGGCTTTTTGTCAGTTTTGTCGGCCCTAAAACAAGAAAATGCAGAGGTATAATTAGTAACATCAAATTTCGACCACCTATCTATAATCTGGATTTCGCATTATGATTTACCTGTACATAAACTTATAATGCAGCCAAAAACCACAGTAATCACGCAACCAATGAAAGGATACAGTAGGTACGACACTGAGTATATTTTGTGCGGCCATTCTCTGAAATTATTCGAAATTCCACACAATTATTATCTTGAATTAAAAACTATAACCCTGACCCGGGTTGTTTGCTACAATCCGTTAGAGCCGTATAACAAACTAACATTTCTTCAACAGGAGTTGTCCATTCGTGTTGACGCATTATGGCCACGGTTTGATTAAATCCATCCCAGTCAGCCTCACTGCATTCATCAGTACTAAGGGGCAAGGTTTTTAATCTGCTGGGTAAATATAATACGGCACACACACTTATTGTACAGGTGCAAGCGTGCCCAATCAACATCCCCCATAGCGCCCCCTGGAGCAAAGAAAATCCGTATTAGTTAACGACAGTCGAAGGGGTTTAATGAACCGTGTAATTCTCACACCTTTCTCTTCGTCACTATTGTCATGTTTAACACACTTACATGTCGATTCGCAAACGGTATTAAAATCCCCAACATGAAGACACCTAAAATAGGTCCGGTAACAGCACCATTAACTATAATAGTTGCCTGAAGAACGCCTCCCAGATTTTGGACGATAAAAGCCATCCCAATGGCTAAACAGCCAAACATGAGACCTGTTGAAATTACATTCTGTATTTAATTACAAAACTCACATTCAATAATCATTTCACTTATTCGTTTCCTCTGCTTTACCTGCCAGCTTCGTCATAACTCCTTGGGTGGTGTCCATCATCTTGCGAAAGCAGGAAAGCTGACGGAGAAAGTCTTCAACTAAACTCATCAAATGTACATTTATGTCCTTTAAAATTACATTCTATAATCTGAATCCGTACTGAGCGTACGGGACTTGAATTACTTGTAGCTTACCAAACACAGCTGCCAGGCTATTGATTCCACTTGACAATGTACTTAAAGCTCCACTGAACAGACAGGCCACGAACAAGCCAACTAATCCAGGATACGGTGACAAATACTCCAGGACATATAATGGCGCTATCTGATCGCTTCTTGCAATTATCCCACGACTTAGTGGGTCGCAACCAGCATATGTTGTAAAAATAACGACTCCGCAGGCAATGGCAAGGCCCATGGTCAACATCACTAGCGGTGTTACCAGGAGTAAGGATCTTGAAAAAGTGAAAACTTTTTTTAGTAAATCCTTCATTACCCTCGCAAAAACATGAAAAACTGAGGCATTGCATATATGAAACGAGTAAATTGATTATGAATTACAAAAAAGCCTTATTGAACGAGCTCATGCTGCAGTAGCGTTGTACTGTCATCTGGTTACATCCGAAAGCCGCCATCCAACCGAATCCCGGTCCAAGGATAAAGCTCAGCGTTGTATGCCGAACAAAGAAGTCTGTTTCAAGACTGTAAAATTCATAAAGTTACGACCAAAAATTACAAATCATGCAAATCTACATGATATTAACGACTATCACAATTAGCTGATGCTAATGCCTGCGAATGAGAACATACACAAGACTGAATTGAATGTGGATTTTTTAGTTGAAAGGACAAAACGGCGTCTTTCAGTATCACTGAAAATAAAATTCTAGGTGTCAAAAAGAACTACATATAAATTACTTGTAAAACTCCAATCGACCATGGGCTTTGGCAATATCAATCACGTTGGCTACTCCGCCAGCATCGTATGTTCCTCGTATAAGAATCGCCATCATCCCAGCAAGCATCTGTGTAATTTATTCAAGTATGTGCAATTATCCCGTCTCTTAAGATTAGCTGAACAACTAACTACTTTCTCCCTCTCGAAATATTATTACATGCGCTACCAGCAGAACAGCCCTGGTGCAGATGTTATGTAGTCATTCTTACCACGAGAATTTGAAAGACATCCGTCCACACAACAGCTTTTAAGCCTCCCTGTAGCACAGAATATTAAACAGACTTTAATGGAGTGCAATATGCACATAATTTAAATTTGTAATAAATTATAACAGTAACCGTAACGTGTCTCCCACACGAGCGGAGCTTTCATAATATGACGATCCGCAGCCTGCAATTATATATTCACCCCCAAGTCTTGCTTCCTCCAAAATTCAAAAACAATCTCACTCAGCCCCAAGACGCTCTGACGGGGCATTGTAGTACAAATCAGTTTCCTCTGACTTGACTGTTAACTAACTGTCCGTCATCCCTTGTCTAATACATAAGATGTAAGCTGTAGATGATTCACGTACGATTGATGTGTAGACGGCAGCAATAATCCCAATCCCAAGCATGGCATATTGAATGGGAAAATCAACCAGAGCTTTTAACGCCACGGCTGGGGCAAAGAGCACCACCCCCAGATACATGATTGTCTGGAGCATGAACGTGGCTGTCGTTAGCAACCTCACCGCCGTTGAGTCAAATCGTTGCTCTAAATACTAGAATCATGATACAGCATCAATACAGCATTTAATTAAAAAGATATGCTTATTTCCTCAAAGTTATAATTGTGACAGTCTGTAGGATTGCAAAATTAAACTTTAAAGGCTTCTCCCATCCTACCTGATAAACGCTCGTTAGTTTCAACTTGTACAGCGTTGGGAGGAAGAGAATCCCACCGAGAGGAACGAAAAATAAACATGTAAATCCTATGTCAGCTATTAGCGTCCCATTTGCATAAACTTCCCCCGTGTAACCTACAATTAAATTGTTCAAACATTGAATTTAGTCCATCAAACATGATTACCTCCCACTCCATCTTCCACTTTCATTGAAAAGTCGCAACTCTCCTAGCCATTTAAGCACTAGAGGAATTCTGTCAAAATGCCAAACGTGGACGCTTGAGCACGCTTCAACTATCAAACTACTTTCGTTTCCAACCACTTGCTCAATCAAATCCAGAAATACAGGATCATATTTGTATGTAGCCTCAATAAAATTCTACATTATCTATCTTTATTAAATAATGCTTAGAACTAAACGTTACTCCTCTTTCAGGCACATATCCGCTAAGTATGTGATAAAAGTGCGGAAAAGTTGGAAGCTTGATTTCAATTAAGATACAATCTGAAGATTTAACGACACTAAAATATGTTAAGCGCCAATCAAACTGCGGATATTAAACTAGGCTTGCTGCTTTTTAGCACAATCCGCTTTTATCGCATATAGTGCACGTGTATTGGAAATTGAATTTGTGCCATTTCCAATAAGAGTATGTTGTTCCCTCGTCAAGTTGCAAAAAGCTACAGTAGTTTATAGTTTACGTCAAATTTTTCGTTATGCTTTCATTATTCAATTTTGTGGAAACTTTTACCTTTGCCTTGCGTGACTTTTTGAAGATTGAAGTGGAGATGGTGGGAGTATTTGTGTGCAAAGCGATTGAAAAGCGAGTTAATTTACCTAAAACTAATATTGCTGACATGTATGTTGCCAGGAGGGAAAAAGTACTGGGGAGGACGGACATGTTTCTTCCTCCAACCAGCAAATCAATGCTTGTTTTTTGCTTCTCAACGAATCCATACCAAAGGCCGATCAGCATTGAAACCCCAAGTACACCTTGATTACAAGTAAACAAGATTATTAATTACTATAAAATTCAAGCAATACTATACTGAAAATAGCAAAAACTCCCAGGTGTATAAATCATTGCTTATATCAAAGCTTCGCGTGCAACTAATAATATGTTTAAATACTAGTTCATGAATAAAAATATAGAAAATGATTAAATGGCTCCACTGTTTATATCAACAACTTACATCCTAGTACGACCCAGTCCAAAATATTAATATTCGCGAGTTCGATTGCCATCTTGGTTCGTGTATTTGTTGTCACTGGGTGAGAATCTGTAAAAATAGGCACGCTCCAGTTATGAGAAAACGTTTATGTTTCCCACTAAATCCTCCTCCAAAGAAACATCTTTGCCCAGGAATCTGAGAAAGAAATATATATACTTCTTTTGACTCTTGCACAAAAAAGTAACTCGTGAACTTCACAGATCTGGAAAATTGCAGTCACTCGTTTACATTGAGATTGAGCAAAGGAATCGCAGAGTTTGATTGAAAAGTTGTTGGGCCTCTCACAATTTAAAGAGCACTAAAAACGCAATAGGAGAAGGTAATGCGGTATCACAACATCAACTGATCACACGGACACTCTGATGGCAAGTAACATAAAAGTTAGCTGGGATGGATGGACGCTTCTCCCTAGGAAGCGTGGACGCAGCTACAAAGCTTTGAAGCGTGAAGAGTAACTAAAGGTATGCACTGTGTGTGGTTGAATAGTAAATTGACATTTCTCCTGTGAAATGTTTATGTTGGACAAACCTGACCATCAGCATTCTACGTATTTGGCAACCTTGGAAGCTATTATTCACTTAATAAAAAGTACAATTACTAATTGTATCACCGTATTCGTTGGGAATCACAAACGAATAACGACGATGCGCACCGGGTTTTAAAGAGGATTCTTTCACAGATCATGTAGTAAGCGTCAGTGATTTCATTCAAGTGCAAGTACATAGGCGTATCTGATGATATTTAAGGGCAAATGTATTTTGTAAGCACAATTCACAAACGCTATTCAACACAATACTCTTCTAATTTAACTCGTGAACACAACAAATCTTGCTAATATGAGGGATTCGGAGGTTATCATACACTGGTTTGGTTAGGTGGCTATCAACGGTGCCAGGATAGTTGTTTCTGAATTTCAATCTCTGAAGGACACATCTATAGAAATAATTATTCTACACACGTATGAATATGGGAAGCTGTAAAAATTAAAGCGTTAGTAACTAACGCTGTTTCCGCTAACGCTGTTTCAGTTTTAATAGACGATATAGCGTTTTATGCTTGGAATCGGAATGAACTTGATCTGACATGCTGACAGCTTCTGTTGACGAGAACTGACATCAACGAATAAAAGGATGCAAGGAAGCATATGGGCGTTTGAAGCGTAGCCTTCATCAGTCCACGTTACTACAAGTTTATTAGCGCTGTGCATGTGCATAAGTTGTTTAAGACGGAACTTAACTTGCAGAGCAGCATATAACAATGCACTTCGTTTCGTAGGAGTTTATTAGAATCCATTGATTTTTCCTCTCATCCGTATTCGCCTCACATCCCATCACTCGAGTTGATTATCCCTCCTATATTAATCTGATTGAGATTGTGTACAGTGAATGACGAGTTTTTGGTTTCAATATTCTACTTCTTCTGCAGATATTTATGGGCGACGACAAACCACGTTTTTCCTGTTTTTCAACTCAAAGAATGACAAGCGTAGCGTCTTACGAGAAAGTAAAGCATGGGTTTCCAAGACCTTTACCTAGAATTCAACCAGTCCGGGTTATGTTATGATGATGCGTCTGATACACATTAACATTGCCTAGACCTCCTCCCAGCTTTTTTGACAGATGTTGGGCGGTTTTGCTTGATTTTCTCATATTGCTCTTGAGATGAACACCTGCCCAACTGAAACGATTTCTTTCAGCGCTTTTGAGGTGATCGTAAAACTTCTGTTTAAAGTTTCTCCCTGTTACTGACCCCCATTTCTGCTTTTACTGTCTGCTTGCGCCTCCTTCATTATCTCATGTGTGTCTAATGTGGACCAGGCTACCAGGCACCAGGATAAAGATCACAAGCCTGTCTTTTTCGTCATATGTCCACTCAAGATCCTACTACCAAGACAAATCACTTGAATATCGAGAACAGTGGGTCAGCAAGGATACGACTTGCCGTCGGTTTCTCTCATCCTATTTATTATTTTAAGTACTCTCATCTGCACCCTGTCGCTAATCATTTAAGCTTTCTCTGATCCAAGTTTTTAGGATGATGAAAAAGTGGATTGATAACTCTTTAGTTACCACAGGAGAGTGCGTTGATATTGCATCTTGAACGATAATATAGCTACAGACAAGCCTTGGCTCAAGCCAGCCAATGTGGTGTTCGCACGAAGTGCAAGCACGCTTTTGGGAAGCAGTTGGTTGAATCCAGATTCCACTTGTTATGCATTATCCTGTTTGTATAATCAAAATAATTTTAGCTGGCAATATTTAAAGCTCTTCTAAGGTTACGTATATTGTACTCATGTCATGAAGCACAAACTGGGGAACTTATGAATGTTAGAGGAGGGGGGAATATTTAGCAAAATCATAATCATCAGCGTTGGCTATCACCTTTTGACATATTCACTTAATCCTGCAAGGGCTTACAAACTGCTAATATTTTAGGCTCAGCTGAGATCTTATCTCATGTACACTTTATATGCATGTTTTAAAGCCAGTACATGTAACACACTTCTCGTTTTACAATTAATGGCATGTAAATCCTTCATCATACGGCTTCACTTTTAATTAATTTTATGTCAGTCAGGCTAGTGTGAATACCTCCGCAAATACAATATTTAAATTAGCTTCTGAAAATATTTTGCCGCAGTTGCGTTTTGTGTTACAGTATTCATAGCTATTATGCGGAACAAATCACAATAATATCTTTGGTTTTTAGGCATATAGTAGTATAGTAATAATCCTAGCTTTTATCACGTTCCCTAAATAATTTAAAGGCATTTTCAAACACTTTTGAACGGCGTTTTTCGTTTCCAGTTGCATGGAATAATATTGGAGCGGGCAAAAATTCACCGTCGTCAAAATTAGTTGATCGCCCCCGCACGTTTTGTATTAATTCTACAACCTTCCGGTAGACGAAGGCGTCCCGTGATTTAACCTGCACAAGAATATAAAACTTTATGTAAGGAATTCTTGGGTTTAACGGTCATGAGCACAATAACAAAGGATTACATCTTAAATATTATCCTGGTTGCCTTACTTTGCACACGTTCAAGTGATTAACATTAATGGCATAGAAGTCTCCGTAGCCTGGGTCTGAAAAATTAAATGCGGTTCGATTATCGAAGTTTATGCGTTTCTCTCTGGAATTTACAGGCAGTATAAATTGAGCATTTGGTCACCTGCGGAGGATAAAGGAACTAGTGTAAGCTTTACGCCAAGGCTGCTAACTGCTACATCTTTAGTCTCACCGAAGCTCAGAACTTTATAGTGTTTGTGAAGCCTTAGTTGCTGAAATTTCTCATTGAGTTTCCGCAATTCCTTGGAACCGTAAGTAAGCTCCTTTACTTCTAAGGTAGGCATTAAGAGACGCGCAGCACCAACAGAAGTCTTAGACGCAACATTTGAACCGATGTGTGGTACGCTGAAAAATACTGCTCCTCTTGTTTGCTCAGCCATTCTGTGAATTCGTTGTTCTGAACATTCCGCTGCTGAAAAAACGTAGGAATACTGATAAGAAAAGTTTTTGCTCAATATAGCACTAATTTTAGAGCTGCAAAAAATCATAAGCAACGTCGTTGTACATCTTGTTAGAAGCTGCTTCACAAGCAATCCACCCATAGAATGCGTAACCCATACAACTGGACGACTTCCAACTCCAGCTGATGCCAACTTCTCCATTAGTTCTGTAGTTCTTTCCAACAGAGTTCGGCTGAAAAAAGCAAAAATACAATTTTACA
Source organism: Sminthurides aquaticus (assembly GCA_906901655.1). NCBI lineage: Eukaryota > Metazoa > Arthropoda > Collembola > Symphypleona > Sminthurididae > Sminthurides > Sminthurides aquaticus. The sequence continues at coordinate 7,232,654 of CAJQTT010000001.1, forward strand.
AGTCGTTAGCACCAGAGTAACTTGCTAAGTAAGTATTACAATAAGATGATGTCGCAGTACTCACCCCGTGTTCTCAACAGGGCAAACTTTCGACCAGTGCGTAACAAAGCTTTCAAAATCTACAGCAAGAATCCTTGCGTTTGGAACATCATGAGGCAGCCAATCCCGCGGCCAACACTGACTAGCTTCTCCGTCATCGTTTTCAGCCGCAACCCCTACACTCTTATTTATGATCCATTCACCATTGAGCCAATTTCTGCAGATGGGAGAAACGCCTGAAAGAAGATCATTGAGCATAATATTTTTTTCTCTTTGTGCAAATGCTAGGATTTGGATTCTTTTGAAGGAAGCTTACAATTATCATCAGGATCTTGTGCAGATTTCTCGTTTTCAGACTTTCGCCTAGATTGCGGTAAAATTTTTTTCAAAGACCCTTTCAGTAGCTCCATGTAGCCACTCGTTGCAGTAGAAGACATTCGCATTACTGAAATGAAAAGAAGAATAAAATACTTGCATAACATACCGAAATTGAGACCATCATTTCTAACAAGAAACAGTGTACCTCCGGATTGATCTTCGCGTCTCCATGTTCTGAATGCACCCCCCAAAAGTCCGTGGACAAAAATAATGTCTATTTCTAAATCTTTTTCATCCATTCTGAAGTCCGGGTATAATTGGTAAATCCCGGGTGGTAAAATAGGTGTATTATGTTCACGATCCAAGTTGTGGAGAGCACGTTTAGCAGGTAAATATAATTTGATATCACTACTTTCAGAAAACTTGGCCAGCAGTCGTACACAACCTGAATTTCATACATTTCATTCAAAAAACGTTGCCTTTACATCCGAAAGAATTATAAGGCCGTGATAAAGACATCCAATAACAGTTGCACATTAACTCACCGCATTCTCGGATATACTTATGAAAATTTGGATCACATGACAGGTTGGCTATTATTTTAACGACTAAATACATTAATTCCTGATTGTGACGATATTTTTCGGCTACTACCATCAATACGTCCATTAACTGATTCTGCAACAATACTGCCAAACGACAAGAAAAAGATGCACTCATATCATAATGTCATGAATTAATGATATTATGATATGATTAATAGTAATGATAATATATATGATTGCAAAGTACATAATAAAACTGACGCGCTTCCTTACATGGTACGGTCTCAGAAACTCTAGAATGGCTAAGGACAGCTTGGAGACAAGTTTTAAGAAACTCTTTCTCGCTTATTTTTGTCTTCGTAAGTGATTTAAAAGCTGTAAGATGTTCCGACTCAAAACCTGTCAAAGTTTCCTATGCAAAAGACGAGAAACATATTGATACTTTTTATTTTACGCGACTATCTCCGTTCAATTAAAGGTTGAATGCATTTTGCAGGACGTCTCACGTGGGAAAAACTATCCAGTTCTTGCTCCGTAGGATGATAATCTCTCAAAGCGGTCCTGCTGTACTCGAGAAGACACTGGTGAATTTTATCCGGGGGCAAAACACTAAGCAACTCGCGGAACCATAGCCCAAGATTCATCTATTCAGAGGGGAAGACAAGATCATTATGTTTCTCATGTGTAAAACCTCGAGTAAATCCGTAAGAGAAAATCCTCAGATGTCATGTTTTAAGTGTAGTACTATATGAGAAAAGCCTAAAAACTAGGAATTTTACATTTGGATTTTTCGCTGTAGCACTCCCATGTCTGGCTATAAATCTATGGTTAGCTTTAGCATGAGCTAGCCCAACACCAGCGTCGAAATCCAGCATGTTAGCTAGTTGATCGTAATGGTAATCTGGAAAGGAAAGATAGAAGAGGTTAGTAGAGCAATTCAAAAGTTTTTTTTGCTTACGTTAATAGCAATTTCCGCTAGAGCAGATAAAATTTTCATTTCCATTTACCCTCCATTTCGAGTTCAGCTAATACAGCCACCGCTTTTCGTCTTCGTTCCGGATCTTTGCTCTGTGCATCCTGGACAAGTCGGCGAGCAATCCTGAACGAGGGATCATGCCCTTGGATCATCCAGGGAAAAAACTGAGCCTTCCACATGGCTGCTTCCCCGGCAACTAACAATTCCAAAATTAAAGTCATCCGATCAGTAGCCCAACAAAGTCTACAGTCATGGTCTGGTGCCCGGGAGGGGAACGTACGGCGACAATTTTGTCTCGGAAGTGCCGTTAATTTAAAAACCTCACGCATATCGAGGGCGTCCTTTACGCGTTTCGGAAATCCTAAAGAGGGTAAGGTAGGACAGGGCTAGGGGAGTTTCTGGCTTCGATTCAATAATTAACTTACGCGGATCATAGATGTAGATGTAATCGTCGCGATCCGGATGAGGAAGCAAATCCGCATGGGCTGGTAACAAGCTGGAAAACCTGACCTTCAATGCGTACAACTGATACGCCAATGTCCTGGAAATATTGAAAGACAGTGTGATTAGATTCCACGCCATTATTTGTCCAAGGTTAATTCGCACGTATAGCAAGTTCCTATGGTATGCCATATCCCGGAATTTAAATTTCTGCATAAATCTCACTCTCATTCATTCTTCCTTTGAAGAGGATGTCTTTTAGGTATTATTTAACATTTTGAATTTTGGGTCACAAGCTTTAAAGCATAAAGACGCATGGATTGCTTTAAAATCTTAGACAGAAATGAGATCGCGGAATAGCCCGGTTTACTTTTTAAAACGAAATGAAATGCTCACGTATCCCCTAAAAGCAAGCACGTAAGCTGCTCAAATGTCGGGCAAAACGCGACCTAACTCACACATTCAGTTTGTCCTAGCACTCCTCTTAGGATAAATTCGTGCTGAGAGTGATGGAAACTAAAAGCAAGAATGAGGGAGAAGAATAGAAAATAGAAACTAACCCGATTACTGTCATAATAGATGCTACCACAAAGAACGAGATGGTTCTGAACTTCGCCCTTTCACCGGAAGTAGGGGGTCCAGCTGTAGGAATAAGAAACAAGGATTGTACATACAAGTTTGACATGTTTTATCATAAAATTATCCTATCATCACCCCACAGCAATCCACCCAACTACCTATAAAAATTCCAAACATCCCTCTGCCTTTCCAAACAATTCCTCTACAGGATGAATAAAGCTAAAATTTTCTGAACGGGTTGAAAATACGTAAGCGTTGCGGACCTACGTAAAACATGGACATCTCTTACGCACAACGCAGTTGCATCCGAGTCTAAGATTCTCTCATTTTTTCCCTGTTTGTAAACCTGCCTATTAATAAACTCTCCACATCCTCCCAGATCATTCATTGTCACCTCTCTCAAATTTCCTCCTCAACCAGCAATACAAAAGGGCATTGTCGTTCCACCACCGAAAAAGCTCTTGTAACTGACCCAATCACTACAGATAGTGAAAAGACAGCGCTCTGCAAACAACTAAATTATCCAGTCTCCGCTTTGAATCTACTACCAAAGAAGTCAACATGATTGACGTACCATATTTCGCAGTAAGCACCCTTATAGTGTTTCTCATTCTCAAATTCACCTTTCTCTTTGATTTCTTCAAAAGTACGGCGGTCAAGCTGCCCCTACCACCAGGGCCCCTTAGGATCCCTATCTTTGGCTACATGCCATTTATGGCAACTAGTCCACAAAAAGCTCTCAAGAATCTCGCACTCAAATATGGTGACATGGTCTCAATTTACCTCGGCAACTACAGGTACGTAATTGCATGTTTTTTCAGATTTCACTCAACCTGATACCCACGAACAGGTGCCCTTAGCGTAGAGCGTTTAGCGAGAACGTCACGAGGTATTAATAGCGCGGTCATTTTTCCCTTACAGAATCGTTATACTAAACGACTACCGCTTAATTAGGGACGCATTTAAAGAAGACGCTTTCTCCGGTAGACCTGACTTGAAAATGCTTGAAGTGAGAAATAACGGTGTCCGAAAAGGTAACGTTCCAGCGAGTCAAACGACAAACTGATAGCCTCCACGTGTAGTTAACCCCTTTGCTAAACGAAATCCAAGAAGTAACTAATTGCCCCACTTAAATCAAAACAGGCCTTGTCTGCAGCGATGGAAAAACGTGGGCGGAACAACGCAAATTTACTGTCCGACAACTACGAGAATTGGGCCTCGGGAAAGAATCCACGGAATTGTTCGTCCATGAGGAAATCGATGAGCTTATCGAAGGGCTTATGTAAGTTGTACCGCCAAAAAAATACTTTATAGACCCGTAGAAATGAATAATGTAAATTCTTATTGGTATGCAGGAAGGATTTAACCAGTCCCATAGACTTGCAGACACGAATTACTACGGCCGTTTTAAACGTCATTTGGAGAATAACTTGCGGTCAACGCTACAGGCATGACGATAAATTTATGCAAGTTATTCTAAAGAAAACGGGAGCGTAAGTTGTCTATTCGCATATAATGAGTAGACTTTCATTGTTGAGTAGCCCAAGCCCGTAAATTAACGCTTCTATTTCGTTAAAGAGATCTCGCTGAGACGCAGTATACTGGACCATTACTATTTCTACCATGGTTGATAACCCTAGCACCTGGATTGACCCGTTGGAATGAATTTGCGACATCCATACAAGAAGTCCATCAGTTTTTAAGGAATATCATTAAAAGTCATAAGGGGTCATACGATCCAGAAATCCGGAGAGATTTCATCGACTCGTACCTTGCCGAGATACAGAAAACTGTAGACCCTTCTTCTAGCTTTTACAAGGCACATGGAGGTAGTCACTGTCACCTTTGACCTCTATTCCTTGTAGCGAAATACTACACAAAAATAGTGCATAATGCGTGTACATAACCGTTGCTAACTGATGGCAAATTTTCAGAAGAGTCGCTGCTAGTTGTTTTACTTGATCTATTTATGGCTGGGGCAGACACTACGAGCACCACTTTATATTGGGCTTTTCTCTACATGATCATACATCCAGATGTTCAATCAAAGGTCCATGAAGAAATTGACGATGTCATAGGAAATCATACTGTTGTCCTGGAGTACAGGAAAAGGTGATGCTAATTTGGAGGCGTTGAAACTAAATGCAATTGCTTTGGAGTTGTTTCCTGATCATTTCCTTTTATCCTACAAACAATACCCATTAGGATGCCCTACACGGAAGCAACAATGATGGAAATTTTACGCAAGTCTTCCCTGGTACCACTCGGTCTATTTCATAACGCCTTACAAGATACAAGTAAGCTTCAAAATTAGATGAACATATTGAAACCCCATGTACATATGTATTTTGCTTTGATGAGTTTTGCTGAGCTTCACTGACGATACTTACAGCTTTCGGAGGCTACCATATACCTAAGGACACGGTTATCGCAGCCAATATACACATGGTAATGAACGATGAACGGACATGGGGAGATCCTGCTAAATTCCGACCAGAAAGATTCCTAGATTCGAACAATCATCTAAAAAAATACGACGCTTTTATCCCATTCTCGATCGGTAAGTAAAACAAATACTTAAACTAGCCAAACCCTGTTGATATTATACTCTAAACTGTACTCTGAAATCATAATAGGAAAACGAGCATGTCCTGGAGAGAATTTGGCAAAGGATGAATTCTTTCTCTTCTTTGTGGGTTTACTCCAAAGGTTTACTCTACGATCCCATCCAAATAAGTCAGTTCCAACAGACAAACCAAAGGTCGGGGTTATCCTCAGCCCTCAAACGTATTTCATCCAGCCTACCCTTCGAAAATTCGCCGATGTACCTTTAGCTGAGGTTAACTAGTAATCAAAGTTCATGGAGGAGATTAAGCTTATGCCTATTTCTAATTTGCCTGAAAGTAACACAATCAGTCCAAGAGAAGTGTAAATACAGCTGTCGCACCAAGCTATGTCTATTATTCTTAAATTTTTAACTTTGATAACAAGGATCTGTCAGTGTCAGTATTAGGAAGTTAACCTGAAATTAAAGTGCGTAGTAAAAGTTTTTAAATCTAGTGATTCATTATCTTAAGTACTAAAAGTGCAACAATGTATAAAAAGGTCTCTAGCTGTGAGCAAGCAGGAAGTTTTATACATATTCTTCTTACCTCTTCGACATAGTCGAGTTGACTTGTGGTAGTAGCGGTTGTTCAAAACACAGCATTTATGTATCTGGACCACCATAAATTTCCGGTATAAATTGGCGGCGGAGAAAAAAACTGGCGAGGAAGTGACTTGATTGTCCAGGAGACCAGATTTACAAGATCTTCTTGTTTCCTGCATGTACTTAAGAACACATTGTCTACGCTTGAAACACTGCATGATGTATTTGCACCCATTTTTATAATTGACGGGAGTCGAAGTTCGTTCGAACAAGCTTCTCATCGCGTTACAATTTATTGACGTGATATAACAATGGGCATCTAGGAATCTGCTAGATCGTGAAATCTATTCATTAAACAGTAACTGTTTCACTAGTTTTTCACCTCCTGATCATGCAAAGGCCAAAATAATAAGACGGCCAAGAGCAAGAGGTACGGTAAATAGCTGATTTTGATTTCCTTGTCAATCAAACGCGAAAGTAGCAGAAGAGCGTTATTTATCCCAACCACGTGTGAATTCTTTGGTTCTATACTGTCATTTTTTGGACCCGACAGGAATAAGGTTCTATACGTCCCCCGCTTTTAAAATCACAAGTAGATTAAAATTAGATGAACGAAAATATACTGAACTCATTAAGATAGTATAAACATATTATATAATTAAATATATTTACAAATCGGCTTAATATGACTGCGCTGCGTAGTATGAACTATATGTGTAGAATCAATCGAAAGTTTTGCGTGTGTTTTTATTTGTGTGCAGCATGTGTTTTAAAAAAATACGTTCCCGCTGCCAACTCAATGGCTCTTTACATCTCTGGATCCTAAATTCTATTACAGTTCACACCGATCATCATCATTATCATTATCACCCGCTTCTTTGCACTCATGCTTTCACCGCATATTGCGGATTTTGTTCCTTGGGTCATAGCCCATGATCAACGCAACAGATCCAGATACATGGGCCGCGCCAAGCTTGGGCCGTGGATTGTAATGTCGCTTGGAGGAGGCGGATCACGGTCGTAAAACAGCGTCTGCCCAGGTGCACAGGTCCTTATTTCATCCCCAGGGGCCGCAACATCGGGCTTGATTTTCTTATCTTAGGACTTTCCACGGGAACTAAGCGTCCAAATATCTAGCCGAGGATTCATGGCACCAACAAAAATGAGGAATGGTGATGCGGCTTCAGTTTTAATTGTATCACATTATCCATCGTTTCCTACGGATTGAACGGCAAATTCCGGTTTTGTAATATATTTGCATGATTTGTGGGATTCTGGACTGAACCAACCGGCCGCGAATAACGAAACTGTGGTTGACTATATTAGGAGCCTATTCACAACGAGGATTGGTTCCATTTATATCCGAGTGACAAATCATCCATTGAGCACAAAGGACAAAGTCAGAATATATGTCGACATTTCAAACATCCAGCGCTTTGCAGGCCACCCACTTTGCGTCAGGAGCGACTCCATATTCCTTCCCTTTTGGATTACTTGACGCAATCACGCATCCTACACCAGTCCCATGACCCGTATTATCGTATGGCTTCTGGAGATTTCTCACAGGATCGTACTAGCCGTACTTCTTCGTCTTGTCTTGACCGTAGTAGTAAACGCCAGAATCTATAATCCCAACCAAGACTCCAGCTCCTCTTCCAGTATCACCAGCTACATCCCAGAAATTTTTAGCGGTAATTGTGACAAGAATGTGGCCCTCCTCAAAGGCACTCGCTGCTGTGTCAATAGGATTTTTCACGTTCGGATTTGGTGGGCAATGGGCTTGAAGTGCGCTTTCATCAAACCTTATGTATGCGTGACACATTATCTATTTTCCTAAGTTCGAGAAGGAGCCCCTCATAGGCGTTATAAATTGATATCTCGTTTGTAGCCCAAAGTAGATGATACTGAAATGGTATGCATAAGATTACACCTGTTATACAATGGTTTTTGATAAATTTATTAACTTGATAACCGCTCCAGAAAGCTAATTCGTGCAATAATGCAGGCAGACTTCCGACTGGGAAACCGTTGAATTTGCTTTGAATATCCGGCTCATTTCTGACGGATTGTGTATGACGATCTCGGGGTTCAAAATCAAACTTAAAGGTTTCTATAATCTTTGCTGCTTCCTCATGTCCCGGAAATAGCTCAATTATTACCGGCACATTATGAAATCTTCCGAGATGTTTCCAAATACAAGGTAGGTGTTTCAATAGGAGCTTTTGTAGGATCGCCCCGGACTGAACGTAAGCGAAGAAAACTTGTCACAATTGTCACTGTTCTGATGTCCATCTTGAGGTTGAAAGAACAATTCTCTTAATTCCGACAGAGTTTCGACTCAACTTCTTCAAACTCCATTCTCCACAATGATTGCTGGAAATGTTAACCTAATTTCAATAGTCAGGAGATAAGAACACAATGAGTGCCGCGGAACAACGCCCCAGTGTGGGTAAGAGTGAACTCACTGTTATTTCAGCTAAACAAACTGAAGGATACACAGCGTGAAGGAGGCATTGTGCTACTGATATTTCACGACTGCAAAATCAATTAAACAGTGAATATTCAATTTTCTCATTCTATTCTCATAAAGCGCAAGTGCCTGTTTGTTTAACTTTATTCAGGACAGTTTCAGCAACATAACGTCATGTTAAGATGGAGGGATGTGAAACTAATTATGTTTTTTCTGATTGCGATATTTTTTTACTTTGGATGAGCTACCTCCTGGTTGTTGGCTGCTTGCGTGGCTATCCACTTGCCACTCAGGTCCGCTAGAGAAGAGCATGGTCCGGAAAATCATGAAGGCAGCAAAAACTACCAAGGATATTACCTGAAACGAAAACGTTTGCGTTTTACATGTTGGAATGCCAGATTTCTGTATGCATATCATCACCCATTAAAAAACTTTACCTGGACGTATTCCGCCCTGTTTTCAAATGGTGTTCCACATATTGTATACCATTTAGAACCGTTGTTAGGAAGTTTATCAACGCAACGGAAATCAAAGTATTTTTCATCGTAATCTTCCAAACATAAATATTTCCGGCGTCGAGCAGGCTGTAACCCAAAGGAAAAAAACATTTCGTATATTTTTAAAATGTGGAACTTTTTAAATTTAATTTAGGCTCAATTCTGCTAACCTCTCCAGTGATGAGTGTGAAGACTGTTGGGATTTCCTGAATTGCATTGCAGGGTCCAATCTCTTCGTGCATGCCCACGGATATCTCATACTCGGGATCTCCGAATGCTGCCATACTCCAGTAGAGGGAGTAATGCAAGACCAAACCGATAATCAACTCGTTGATGTAAAATCCTTTTTCACCTTGAAATAATAACAAATTGGAATCGAATGGCCGAATTCAGAGTTGTGTAAAGCATGGTAATATCAAAATGTATAATAATCATACCAGAAGATCGAGCTTGCTCTAAATTAGCTGGACTTCTATCATTCCTCCATGCAATCAAAAAGTAAATAACAACGAGAGCGATAACGCAATTTTCCGTGTGGATTCCGAAATAGTCATGTAGAGGATGATACAGCGGAAGGAACTGAAGGACGCCACCCGGCATACCGCAAAACGCAGTCAGAACGGTGCACAAGAGTTCCCGAGAACAACGCTTATCTGATTTCCACATATTATTTGGGTCGTTGTTGCAGAAAACTTTCCTCCAAAAGTGAAAGGCTAGGGTAAAAGTACTGGCGAAAGTTGCGTGGAAATAGTAGGAGGTATACGGCACCCAGTAATGTCGGTCATAGATATTGGGGTCTGTGTCATGCCATGTCCAGTGAACAAACTTGACCGCCATTATGTCATAAGGCATATCGATTAGAACGACTGTAAGACCGGTGGCAAGCGCTTGCTGCAAAAGATTTAGACGAAGTCGAGAAACGCAGACTGATGCTGTGTATATAAATGTTGGATCTGTGAATGCGAATACATGAATATTCAAATTATCGGATTCATGTTGCTTGCTTCGAATATATATAAGTTTGAAAGTATCCATGTAAAGTTACACAAAAAGAGAATGTGCAGCGGTAGGCGTCGTCCCAATAGAACAATTGTCGTTTGGGAATGCCAAAAATTATTGATAATTTCCTCGTTCCAAAACGTCATGTTTTCTACGAAGAAACCATGGAAAATACAACCGATCCACAGCCATTTAAAGCGTCCTCCAGTTCGCTGAGCTGTGGATTACAAAAACCCTTTAAAACCTTCATAACTAGTAGATGTGGAGAAAAGATTTTGAATCTTACAATGAATAAAAGTTAAAAGACCAAATGTGAGATAAGTCCATTCGGAGAGCAAGTACGTTGGTTGTGCCTTCCATATTTCCCTTGGATCGTTAATCGTGATTATCCAATCAAGGACCTGGAATGTTTTACAAGTTAAATTAATAGACAAGTTGAAAGTAGACACGGGTCGAACCGGGCTTAAAAACGAAAGAAATTACACCCGTGAAGTTGTAGTTGGAGAATTCATCCCCGATTCCGGGAACGTTCCGCTTCATCTCGGCAGGCAATACAACGGTCAATGTTAACGCTTTGAGACGACAACTGCGAACGTCAGAATATTGCCGGGTGCTGAAATCTGTAAAAGTTTAAGGTTCAGTCCATTATGCAGCGATTGCATACAATATACCGCACCTCATAAACAATAGGAATAATGAGCAAGAGAAGAGGGCGAAGATAGGAGTGAGGCAGATGTAATTTAATAATTGGACAGGTGTAGGTTATATGATGAGGATGATAAGCTAATCATTGGTCAAGTTGCTCGCGCTTTGATAGCTATTGAATATCATAATCTGCACGTGGTCTGCTTACAAACTGTACGCTGAGAATGCTGAAAAAGAGCCAGCTGATTTGCAGCATAAAACGCTGGTATGTATGAGCATATTATTTAACTTGCATTATTATTTATACATGCACATCTGTATGATGTGCACTTTTAGTTACATTATTTTCACAAGAGTTCCGTATCAGTACATAACACACGAGAAGAGTAACTAAGAGAAGATGAAGTGTCAATCAGTTTGCATAAAACTGATTATGCAATTACCACTCTTGAACTTTAACTTATTATTTTGTCCTCTTTATAGCAGTGTCTAATTTAAGAATTAGTATTTCAGCTGGAAAAAAACATAATATAAGGATTACGCTCTTGTACAAAATTTATTAATTCTGAAACAAATTCGTAACGCCGGATTGAGTGATGAATATTGAAAAACATACACGAAATCAAAGGGGCCACGACACAATAGTAGCTATTAGCATAGAGATTACTAGAGCAGGAAGCTTATTATCATGGCTTAGGTAAAATATCGATTAAATTGGAATCATTGAATTGAGGTATCTAAGCGGATAAAGTCGACTGCAACTCCCCAGACTCCTGCAGCTCTTTAACAATGTCTAATCCTCCAATTAATTCCCCATTGACATACAACTGAGGGTATGTATGCCAATCCGAGAAGGTTTTCAGACTTTGACGTACTTCTTCATCCCCCAAAATATCGAATGAACCGAATGGTACTCTGCAATAGTTTCGTAAGGTATTAGCCAACATAGCAATCAACAGATGAGTTTCGCTACTACCACGTATGAAATGCTTAAACTTAAACATTCACGTATTCTTACAACTACATGTAACGTATAGCTCACCCTGTGTTCTTCAATATCTCAACAATAGTTCTACTAAATCCACATCTTGGTTGTGCCGGGTCGCCTTTCATAAAGAGCATGACTTTCTCTTTGTTAATCAGTTTCTTCAATCTTTCCTCCATAGGTTCAGCCTCTGCTTTCTTCGTAGGTATAACATCTGGTTCGTCGTTTTCCAATTCTGCTGCCGCGAAAGGTTTTACCTACACCACAAAGCACATTGTTAGCCTTTTATAGCACCGACCGAGAGACGAAAAAAGTACAAATGATGTTAACTGAGGTACAAATTCAGTCACATGTTTGGATTTGGATACGCAAGGGATTGAACAGTAGTAGCTTACATGTAATTTGACTTTATTAGTTAGTTCCGAGATTTTGACACCATCCACACGGTCAATAAATTCTCCATTTCTGTAGTACAACACAGTGGGGACTGAAGTTACATTCCGAGAAAGGCACACTTCCGGTATCGACTCTGCTTCAACTTCAGCGAATATAACGTCCTGCAAATATACATCACATGGCATGCATGACTAATAAGATCTAAAGATTATCTAAAACATTTGTTGTCCAAATCTTTCTCTCTACCGCTACATTTTATCCCACGAACCTTAAACTCGCTCATCCCACCTAAATCCTTCAGAATGTTAGTGATACTTTCGCACTGAGCTGCCCAAGGTGCCATAAAATGGACAACAGCCAGTGGAGCCGATCTGTCAAGACAATGAAATGCTCAATTAAGATTCACCACTCAAATTTACTACTTTATAACTGTTAAAGTTAAAAATAAAGTTTCAATTTCGTATTGCAATTTCAAAACAACTCAGAATGTATATATATAATATAATAGTACAAGGCAACTCACTTGATGGTACTTTCGAACTGATCCATATCCTTTATTTCCACAGTATTTTTGCAACCTCGTGCGGGTCTAGCGTGATTTTCAGGTGACGACGATTCAGCCATGGTTTAATTTACGATGATACAACGCTGATATCTATAATAGAGTTTAAAGTGTTATAGTTAATATTCAGTCAAGCTCATAGCTGTTGACTTGATAAAAATATTGCATCGAGTATAACAAAGGGCAACCAATAATCTTACCAATCGAATAATGTAACCACCACTTTAGCTTGGGTAGCCGATTAAATTCCCTTTAGTTTGGCTTTTATTGTTATCAAACAAGAAATGATATAGTATTTCTTTCGTCAAATATATCAAATGTAATCCCTCACCTCACGTGCTTTAACGGCAATTTTGCATGGAGTGTACGAGAGTTTTATAGCCGGAGCTGATTTGATCCATCCCACCTCAAGGAAAGCTGGCGCGGGTTTTAGGCCCTCATCCTCACATATATAGCTAATTTTGCTTGTTGGCTTGTGTCAAACGTTGTTTTAGTTCACCCTTCCTCTGCCCCATGATCATGGGCTCTTTTAATGTCCCCCATCCTCAAAGCTAACCAGCCAACTATCCTCAAGGACTAATAATCCTTTTTTTACAGCTTGAGTTGCTGATGACACAATCTCGAAGAATCTCCATTACCTACTAATCCTCTCCTATGAGAAGCAGATTCAAAGAACGCTGCAGAGTTAACTGAAGCGTTTGAACGTTCAGTAAATGGTGCTTCATATAGCAATGCGCTTAGTTCAGCTCCCAATGTTATTTGCCTTGCTAACAACGGAAAATATGTCTGGAATTCTTTCGCACTGTTCGTGGTGATATAAATCCCGAAATCGAGATTTCTGGAGCCCGTGTATGCACAGTAACACGCAAGAGTCTTTCATTTTTAAGCAGTGTCTCCTGCAGCCTATGTTTATATTCAAAGCGTCTCTAACATTTTAGTAGCAAATAAGATTACAAGGCATTCTATAAAACTGTCCTAAACCAAACATGTTGCGTCACGAAGATGAGCTGAAATCGAAATCGAAATCGGTACAATGACTGAATACATACTGAGAGAATTATGAGCATATCAGATTTTATTTTCTCATATCCTGCGAATAACATAAACCACAAACATAAGTACTGGAATATGAAATGCGATTTCTAAATAGACAGCGAAGTATAAAATCTAATCCCCACGATTACAGCATCAGTAATTCATATTTAAGGCTATATAAATACCTGTGGACGTAGTTTTAAATCGCTGCCATTAGCATGAGATACTTTAGTGGATAGAGAGTGGAATGACTATGATAGCTACGAGGTTTAAAATTACTGGTATAACTGGTTATTTTGGCATTACATGACATGTATTGTCGCAATGAATACGTCCTGGTTTGAAGATTTAGCAACAATAGACTTTAAAACCTTAATTTCCAGAGCGGATTAATTAAATCTTATTGTATAAGTCTTTTAGCTATGCGTGGAAAAGCTACTCGTAAAACTAAATAACTTTTCAACTACTACACTCTCTATCTCCTCTCCAAGAATTCCTTATTAGTTTTAAGAGACTATTTTTAAGATTTAACGATTAACTAAAGACTAACGAAAGAATGTCGACGAATACAATAACAAAATAGCACTAGATTGCATCGAGATACTTGAAAACACAGTGCCAGTTAATTCCTTGGTGCAAGAGTACCGCGCAAATAATGCTTTTCTGTAGAAAAACAATTCAATGCGGCTATCTCATACAGGATTAGATAATTCTTAGAAATGTCTTCGAACGAACACATTTAACCACTCCTTTTCTTGACATTACATTACCATGACTTAATTAGTCCGAATAGCATTCAGTACAAGTGGAGCAATATTGCTAAAACGCTCTAGCAGGTATAGCTCAACTTCAACACCTTCAAATCCAATAAAGTCAAAGTATCAAAAATGGAAGACTCCTACCATTAAAAATGTGGGAACTCGTTGCTAAAATTATTAAACCCTAGTGCAAACATCACAATCGTAAAAGCGCAAAAACCATCACCCGGTGGCGGCTATTACATAATTAATATACTCACAACTGCGAGGATGAGTTTGTTTGTACGTATCACATTTATAAGTATATAAAACAACGTTACGTAGTTATAACTTAAGATTTAATAATTTTTGGTCCCCTTATATCTCCACAATCTTGACGGAACCTTTCGGCTCCAACTGGGCTGACTCTGTCATACTGAAGATTTCCGAAACCTCTGTAAATCCATGGTTCAGGTAGTAGGACGCACGGACTTCTTCGTGGTGAGACGTGACGTTCAGACAATGGTCGAATGTGTCATCATCCATGCTTTCAATATCAACTAAAGCAGGTTTCCTGACAAGTGCATTCTCGTGGCTACCATTGGTTGGATCTCTGCAAACAAAATTACTAGTTAGACATAAATCCAAATTATAAATGTAAAAGCCAATGACAAATGGGTTGTGACAATTGGGTTGTCGTTTTGAGCCAAACATACCTGTTGTCAATATTGAGTGTGAATCCAAAGTTGACTTTATTCCTAATAGATGCCTTCCTTTGCAGACAAGGTTCAATAGGAGCTTCCAAATCTGAAAATAAGACAGACAGTAACTTTAACATTTTAAACCGAGACACTTCTTTCTTTCTTACACGAACAGGTGATTCCATTAAAGCTAAAACTTACCCGGGTTATACTCAGTAAATGCTAACTGACACGTTAGTTTAGCCGAATAATTAGGTGAGGAGCTGAGCTTAGAGATGGTTTGAGTCAATAATTGGATGACTGCCGCACTTAGAGTCTTCAAATTGTATCTCAGTTTAGGCGCCGAGTCAAAAACTTTAAGTACAGCCGCGTAGGCGATATCAGCGGGCAAGATACACGGTAGGGACATTAAAGAGAGCAGTCTGACGCTTTGATGGGAGAAGAGCCAATTTAGCATTCCTTTGTTTCCTGATTCTATAGCGTCCTGTAAAATCGAGACGACTGTGTCGGGAAGGGAATCGAGCAAAGCTGCCTGTAAACAAAACCATTATAAAATCATTAGAACTTTTTCTATAGCACAGACTTTAGGAATCTCATCATCCAAATCACGCCATAAAAACTTATTCCTCACCTGTTTTTGTACTTTACATTGGTGGCACGAATCTTCCGACATTATCTTCTCGTAATTTTTGCTAGCCATAGCTCCTAATTCGTCATTCAGACCAGAAATTTGAGGATCCATGCAATCCGTGCATCCTATTAAGTCATTCCGTACGAGAAATCGGAGGGTATCATCAAACCCTTGTTGGCACATCTTCGAAAGGATTTCGGGTTTTGGAGGAAACAGAGTCCGGGAGAAGCGGTACAGATTTTGCCGAGATAGTTCAATAGAGGTGTTTGACAAATTAATCTAGAGTTAAAGAAGTTATTATTAGTAAATTCATGTTCATATTTCATTTCAATGATACGACAATGCAGTAAGCTTTCCACTTGACAATCTCCACACAAAACAGTTGCTTTGAGACCATACAAAATAGTAGCTCACACGCTTGCAAACGGTAGGCAAAAACAAAACGTAAATTATGAACGCATGCGTAAACAAAATGTAAGCCAACCTGAAGCAGATTAACTGTTTTATCACGAGGACAAATGTCCGACTCTCCACAAAACGGAGACACAGTAATAGTATTTTCGTCAAGTATTGGAAGGTTATCGCTGTAACATCCATCCATGTAACGTACACCTTGACATTTTGGCGGTACCCATCCAGAAAAAATGGGAATAAAACCAGAACACAAAATTGCCTGTCACAATCAACAAACATCACAAAACAAACGTAAATTATCGGGTTACTTTAAAACAAACCAACCATCATACATAAATTCACGTTACAAAATCACGAAACCAGTCAGGAAAGGCAAGTCAGACGAACAATAATCCTATTAATTCTGAACGTACCTAATTCTAATTTCTTTTTACACACACATAACGGTTCTATACGTTGCAGACGTTTAAACTGGAAAACAAATATATTGCACGTATGTTACGACACAAGGTCCCTAAAATAAAGCTGGAATCACATTTCGAAATCATTTCTAGGAGAAAACACGAGTACATGATGATATAAGTAGCCCTTGTCAGTGACCCTAGCACAAGAATGGGGTTTATTATGAGTTACAAAACTCCAAGTTTTATGACCATAACTGAAACCAAAATCCAACGAAACGCAAAAACCAAATGAAAATCACAACATGCAAAACATGGGAACAAGATGGAGTGATAAAAACTTTGGTGCGCAATAATTAAGCCACAAGAAACAGAGAGATGATGAACACTGGAATGCATTATATGTAACTAACAAGTATCAAACTGCAAGTGTCATCCTCAGGGCTGATATCCGATTCACCGCAAAATGGATTGACAGTCACTGTATGCTCATCAATATGGGGACAGTTGTCAGTGAAACCCCCATCGACAACTCTTTCTCCACGGAATACAGGTAAGTAGAAGCCCGAAAAGAATGGAATGAATGTGGAGCATACGACCGCCTTGAGAAAGCATTCAGTAATTAAGTGAGTGTTTCAAAGTGGACCAAAAATCATCCTGTGGTTCCTAATCCTCATAGTTCCAAACCTTTCCGCGTCAATGAATGCGACTGAATTACGCAGTTCTAAAATCTACATTTGTACTGCCCCATCATACAACTCGAAGAAGTTTCTGCAATACTCTCGTACGCTTTAAATGTTATTATGCTTGTGAATCCCTACGTAAATTTGTCCTTTCAGTTCATTGAGGTAACTAAACGCAGAGGCTACTCCCAAATCCATCCTATCATCGCAAGAATGAACTAATCCCTTTTTGCAAAGGTTAATACTCATTCCTAGAACGCATATGTAGTACCTCACGAATTAGCCATAAGCACTATGCAATGTGCTTATTTTCCATTTTCGTCGACCTAGGAAAGATATCCATTCTGAAACTTGAAGTGCAACTGAAAATCAGAATTGCTACCTTTTCTACACAATTTATCCTTACATTTTCCAAGACACACGATCTGTGAGTGAGTCCTCGTCACTTTTGTCCTTTAAACTCCTTAAGCAGCCTTAAAACAAACTCTGTAATCTTCCTTTAGGCTGACTGCTCTGCATCTATGTGCCTATATTTACGAAACAATTTCACGTAATTCGCCAAGCGCTCCCAAAAACACAGACCTTAGGTGCACGTTTTTCACCTTGCCTATCCAATGCCATCATTATGATGAGGTTGCAAGTCTAAGGAGTCATTTTATACTTAACTGCATTTGTGCTCAGCTTTTGTACGTTATACGTAATGTTTATCAGTCTTATAGCATGTATTATTCCTCAAGTTGAAGGCTTTTTCTATCCTAATGCTAACGCTGTAAGAGCATGTTTGCCTTTGGCGAAATGAGAACACTTGCAAAGTCAAGGTAGACAAAAACTTGCATCTCTTCATGATGGTGCAATCAAATCAACCATATTACATTGCTATAAAAGATCCCTAGGTGAGCTGAGGCATAAAATCCTAGGCTGCCGCATGACGTAGGACTCGTACGATCGGAATTTTGCAGCCATTCACGCAATGACGCAACGCAAGTAAATCTTCCTTCTCCTGTCAATCTCAATTTTGCAACCCCATACAGTTTCCCGCACTACTAGATTTGCGAAATTTGGCTGGATAGTTTTCGTAGAATTGAAGCAATGCTCACAGACCTCTATTACTCTTACTGCATAGGATTCTTTGACCTGCAACTCCTGACACTATAGTCGCTGTGATGGATCCTCTCTCTGCCTTGAGTTTTATACTGTTATTCTTTATTATCGTGAAACTCTGTACGCTCTTCCCTGTAACTTTGGTAACAAGAATTCTGGATTTTTTGCAACTTCGAATTCAGATGATCATGAAAATGATATAAGATTCAATAATTACCTGGATCAATTCTTCGCGAGAGTTGAAGTGGGATATGATAACGTTCTTTCGGTCATAAACTCGTGTCAAGGAGATGTGGAGTTTTCCGTTTACTCTCAGATGAGCATCTTCAGGTAAAATCTGGAAAGGAAACAAACAATCATTAAGTCATTCTCAAAGCAGGGCCTGGCAGATTTATGATAATACGCCATCCTGCACTTAATTCCATTGTTAACATCTGATTATAGCATAGTTCCTGAGTCTGGTGCGAATTCGTAGGGAAAGCTGAAACTAATTATGATCCGGGGAGATAATAAAAAGTTTCCTGTGCGTCCCCTCGCTGGCTAAAAACGCAGGGGAGTGATGATTCATATGATGGACGCCACCGCTTGAAGAAGGAGGACATGCATTTCCTCTTACTTAAGTAAATCAAATAAAAGATTGAGCGACAATAAGATACTAGGTGAGAGCGGACGGGTGGAAGGCGGTGTTACGCAACGCAAGACATGGACTAACTAGCTACATAACTAACTAACACTCGCCACTTCCCCTCATCCATTATGTTGGTCTCGAGTGTAAACGACCCAAAATCCCAGCTCCTGCTCCTCTGCACGCACGTGTACGTCAAAGAGGCAAAAGGCATCCCTTTTGCGTGTCATCTTTTCAACTAGCTACGCTTAAGCGTAGGAAGTAACTCACTAAGCTCGTCCCTGGCTTTAATGTCAGTCTTATTAAAGGAAGATGATGATGGGAAAAAATACACGTAAGAGCTACACCAAGGGTTGACTGACCCCTTTTCTCTTTTCTGTTTCTTCTTTAAAACCCTGACTATGACTCAGGGAGTGTAGCATCATGATCTAATGCTCATCTTCCACCTATCTCTTACCTCATCTCCGTACCTCCTTTCCGTTTCTCCCAACCAATTCCTCCCGTTCCCATTTATTTTTCTTTTCATATTCAAAATCTCTCAACTACTTCTTCTTCTTGCTCCCGCTTCCCAAACAACATCTTCTTTCCACCCGTAACCACGTGCTAAGCTAAGCTGAACCCATCCCTTCAGCTTTTCAACGTTTTAAATACTGGAGCTAATTACTGAACGCATTATTAGAACTGATTCCAAAGGACGCGCCAGACTGGAAACTTTGATTTATGAGTTAAAAAATTAGTTAGTTCGAGTCAAAAACTTATTCCGTTTAGCTTACCTTATTCAACCCGTCCCGGAGAATCTTTGTGATATTAAATGAAGGACTGAAAGGACCCAATGTTTTGGAACGAGCCAAGGATGCTATTTTCAATACGTCTTCAGTCACTTGACCTATAAAACAAAAATCATGTACGGATTTAGCAATTTTGTTATGCTATTCCAATTCTTTAATATAGACACAATGAAACGCATGTTCTCGCAAATTCCTTCCTTCGCATCCTACCACCGCTTCCTGTCTTTGACCTAGTTCATACAAAGTGTGATTACCCTCACAGCAAAACAACAACAACCACAGCTGCAACTTATTATTCACTCCCTCTCTCTCCTCCCACTGATCCTCAGTAAACCCGCATAACATTATTGCTAATGAGATCCTGTTTCTGGAAATAGATCTCTCGAAAAGCTGTACAACCAGACGTGCGAAAGATTATATGCTATAGCTAACATCCAGCCGATACTCAGTGAAGAAGCTATAAGTTCCGTACATAAGTTCAGTTCTTAGTTCATCCTGACCCGTACCCGTGCCGTGAAAGAAACGAAATCAACCGGGTTCTTAGATTTTTTACAGGCGGGAATCCAATGCCAAGACGAAAGTTGCCCTATCCCAGCGATGGAAGTTAGGAACAGCGGGATTTTTCTACCACATGGTTCTTCAAATCCATGCGAAACATGTCATCAAGAACATGACCACGTGCTAACGGTAGTATTAGTATTTTTTATCAGACAGAATCAGTTGTTCCGGATGACAGGACAATACAATATGGTTTGAATTGAATAGACGGAATTCCTTAGAATTGGAAAGTGGGCGTTGTTTCTTTTCCTGAGCTAGGATTGGAGCATATTTAAGGACGTGACAAAGGCTGGCCCAACCACAGACCCAGGATCAAAATTAGCCTCGAACAAGAGGGAAAGCATGGGACTGTTGTTGTTAATAATAATATAAGCTCACCATTCTATTTCAGTGTCCTAAATAGATAAGGATACACAACGTTAAATGCGCAGTTATTCAACTCTAGCAAGGCACTCTCAAGGCCCTTTCCACCGCTCCTACCAGCTCAACCTCTCTCATCCCAGACAGGCATTCATACCACCAAATACATTCAAAAGTAAAGCAACGCACTACTGGCACTACTAAACATACTCCTCCCGGTGCGTCTTCTAATATATTCCTCATCATCATCCCACACAAAGATAACATTCACACAAGCTAGATTAAGCTTGCTCTTATTATGTAGCACAATACACTTCTTGACTAGAACAAATCAGCTTACATATTCTTCTAGAATTCGCAACAAGCTATCCTCTATTTTCCATCCACTCGCACAATTATACAACGCTAAATATTCTTCAAGATCTGCCCTGCATATCGTTCCCTCCAACTTCCAGAATTTATCCCTCCTCCGTAACAAAAAACATGTGGAAACTTTCCATACACTCCATCCTACAACCTACAAGCTCGTACGCAGTAACATGGATTGACCTACCGACCAGCCTCTAATCCAAAACAGATGATTTCATCAATCTCTCGCTTTTTTATAGGACACGGAGATATGCATCAACATATTTTAAACATGTGTAGCCATGAGAGAGATGATGCCGTTTTGAAACAGAATATCTCATACTTTTAATAAAATCTTGGAGAATGTGCGAGATAGGTCTATTTACTTCCCGCTGCGAAATCCTTATGAATTTGGCACAGGTTAGTAAACTCGGAATATACAAGTAAATATTTTTAAGTTAAATGTCGATGTCACTGGGTTCGGCTGGGAGATAAGATAGTTCGACAAGCAAAAATTAAGCCTTTTCAAATATATCCAAGCCCTATCAACGGCGGTAGTCATATACATTTACAATCATAGTTAATCAATCAATCAACAACTTTAACTTCCTACCAATAATACTCACATTCTTAGCAAAGAAGAAAAATTAATCATCAACCTTATGGACAAATGCGCACTTTTTTGTCATGACTCTTCTCATAATTCCAGCTATCAGATTCCCGGCGCATTCTTTCCACCAAAATCAAGAGATCACAGGCAATGAGAACAAAATATTCTACGGTCGATTCCCACGGGAAAACTCGGTATCAAAAACCGTAAAAAACCACATTGCACCGCACCACCAACGCATGAAAGTTAGTAACCTCTCTGAGGGTCAGTCCTAGAGCTCAAGCTAATCATAATCTTGATTCTGGCAAAAACTATCTGATTTCTCAGCTTTTTCCTGTATCTAGCAAATACTGCTTCTTTTACGTACCATCAAGCTCAAAGCTTGAGATTGCATCTGTGAAAATACCCAGTCATCCCAAGGGTAGTTTTTCCTCCTTTTAGAAGGCAAATAGGAAAGAGTCTTGTTTATGAGAACTTCTCTCTAGATAAAACTGAGATGTTTTTTTTCGCACATTCGCAAACGTGATACGACGCAGGAAAAAGAGTAACTCATTCTGAACAAGCATATATGTAATTTCCTTCATAAAATCCATTTATTTTGAGACCCATTACCCGTGGGGACAAGCTAGGGAAGGCCACATCTTCCTTAACATTCTTTTCTTTTACCTGGTTAATTTATTTAGTGGGATGTATATGGGGCGAAGAGGAAGCTGAATTCGCGTAACATTTGTGTTGTACTTCTAGAAAAATCCACCACAATCTTGAAACTTTAAGAAGCCATAATTCCCACTAGCATCTTCTTACACTGTTGTACTTGAGGACAAGTTACTATGTACCTGGCTGAAAAAATCAGTGGAGATCGAAGCATTAAGGAACTATGAGCCGATATAGTTTCTCTCATAATTACCTTCTTAAGCCTTATCAAGCCAGGAAGCCTTTAACGCAACATTCTAAGAATCCTGGAGTGGCGTGACCAGAAAAGCTGTATGTATTCTTTGGCAGGAATGTTCACCTAGTCTGGTGAACAATATCCCAACAAAAACAAGTGAACGCGAATAAATACATGTGTCTAAAACTTTTCCCTCTTTTCCTAGCGTGTTTTCCTTTACAATTTGTGACCCTGCTGCCTGGAAAGTTGATTGCTGGAGAAAATGCACATTCCTGTTTTTCCCTGGCCCAAGTGGCCCATGATAATTTCCCTAATGTTTGCAGTGAGAAGGAGCAAGGATAGCACAATGCTTTCCATAAATCTTTAGAACAATATCAGCCACACAAAGAAGGACATACGGCCCCTGTCCCTCGCTACCCTTATCATAAGGGTAGCGAGTAGCGAGGGACAGGGGCCACTTCGGTTCCTCAATGATCCTGTACATACGTTCAGGAAAATACAATACATAAGGCTCCCGAATATTCTAGCAATTCTCGCTGCTCCAGGAATTATACCTCCAGTGGAATATCCGTCGCCTGAGGGAATGGTGTGCATCCATCTAAAACGGACCCTAAATCTTCTGATTCCCATTTATGTAGACAGAGACAGACCAAAGCAACTTGAATGCTTCTGTGCACCTCAAGTACACACCATCTGTTCATTCAGAAAGTGGGGTGAAACTAGGGCCACGAGATTGTTGATATGAGGGCTGTATGTCTGAACCGCCAGAATTTCCCTCCTGATAGTAAAGCACAGCTCCGTTGCGTAACTCCGCATACTATACTGAACATATCTGCCTTATCATCCTTCTAACCTCAACGTTTATGCAAATCCTCTCTTTTCCTTGCTACTAATACGCAAGCCACTTTCTCTTGGCACAACCTCTCGTCTGTCTGCCACCAGTCTCAAAAGCTCGATCAAATAAAATCTAGTGTGCACAGCTCCAGTTTACTTTAAGTTACAGATAAAAAAACCTTTCTCAGAGATGTTGCTTCCATAGAAAAAAGATGGTCCTTCACAAATCTATAAGACTCTTGTTTGGTCTTACCAAGAGCGATGTATCATTTACAGTCTGCCAAGGAAGGAAGTAGGGAAACCGACAAAGTTGAAAGTATTTTCTAACGAATTGGAGCAAGCGACCTGACCACGACCACATGGGCTCATCCTGTCATCGAACAAAATACGGGCAGACTGTACAGTAAGCAAGTACGCCAACTTGAGGTAAATTTCCTTTTCTCACTGTGCTAGAGTGGAAGAAAACTAATTACCTCTTCTACAGCATAGCATGTACCTGTGTACATATTTCCTCTCTGATGAGAGAAGAGTAAATTTGGATAGATGATAAAGGCTAATACCACGGTGAGGAAATGCTAAAGCTATTGTCTCCGTAACGCCCCACCTCACATACACCTTCCTCTCTAATACGAAAGTATATAAAGCTCATCTGCCTTCTCCAAGAGGAAATCACAAGGTGTGAGCATTCCAAGACTGCGATATGCCTGACAAATAACCTTCACACTTGACGCTCTTCCTTCTAAACTGTCGAGGCCCCTCCGGTTTGGTATCATTTGACTAAATGTAATTGGCAAACCAGGAAGTATTGCATATCGGGAGGGTTTACTGTTGAAGTAGAATAGAATTACAGGCAGACGCCCCTATGATAATTACCCTCCAGCTATTCTAAGATACATTAGTAAAGAGTTTTACTGATAATCTACCTGTAATATAAAGAACTATCTTTAACTTAATCTGCCAACTATCCAGGAATCTATGCAATAAAAATGTGCAAAAAAGATCTGTTTACTTAAATTCCCCAATGTCACACCTCAAAATCTGGACTTGAGGTCCTATAGTAGCGTTTCTATAACCGTGGTTGCACACCTTCCTTATAGGTTGCAGAACCCTATTTCACATTCCTTTCACACCTTTGCTCTCTTCTTATTTATCTATATTTCTTATCAAATGTATTCTTCGACTTCTATCTGTCTTGTGACACCTACATAAAAGCTTTACACGTTCTCAAATGCAGCATTACTGGATAAATAATATATATAATTAAAACGATTAATAAATTTTGAAGCTTACCTAAGGGCGCATCGCAAAGGAGGCAAACAGCTGCTATGGCACCTGCAGAAGCACCGCTGGCCTTGTTGACTACTAAGTGAGGTGCATATTTTTTCAAGCAAGCGGCGACTCCGACGTGATAAATGCCCAAAAATCCGCATCCGGCGAAGCTTAAATTAAATTTCGTCTTATTCGTCATCTTCCTCCGTGTTCTACACTGAAATGTACAATGGAATCTTCTCCAAAGGTCACTTGTTGTGGTAACGCTGGAAAAAAGTTTAAATCTCGACGACGGAACTACTAGTGTTCGTATGAGGAAACGTCCTCGATAAATTTGAATCCCCTGCGAAACGATGTTCTGGGAGGCTCGTAACTGGAAGAAACAACAAATGCAACTATTATAGAGTGCGCAATAGTTAATTAGAGAATATAATGAGGATGACATCAACAAGAGGACTAGTATGACTAGCTCCAACAAGCAAGCAGTTGAGCGCAAACGTTATTATGTATGTTTACTGTCTTCCAACGCCTGGAACCATACGAATAAAAGAGATGATAGAGTGTAGTAGATAAGAGTGCAAAGATAAAAGTGGTAAGGCGGTGGCATAAAAGCATTTAATGAATACCCCTTGTGCCATCTACATGATCATAATTACTCTTTGGGTTTCCCTTGGGTCCAACTCAGGCAGGATCAATGTTTCAGTGTCAACAGGTATAAATGATTTCATCAATCCCAATTAGCTCTTTAGATACCTCGCTTAATTGACATCTCGATGATCCAATAATATTCGTAGTACCGGGATCCTACTGAATGAGTCTAATGAAAATATTACACGGGATCAAAGTACAAAAACCTTTGAAACATGTGCGAAACCTTACACACTACAATGGTTATACACACTGCTATCAGCAACCCCACTAACAAAGTAAAGGAGCTGCTCAATGAAACGACTATACCCAGTTTACTATCAAACATTGCTAGTCCACATACGAGTGACATTGAAAGGGGTGATGACTGATGCGATATACTAAAATTTGCAAATTCATGGATTTGCAAACTAAGCCCAGCTTATGACCGTCATCCCATTCTAAAGGGAGACTGAATAGAGAGAGAGAGATTTTGCAAATCCCAGCAGCCTTAGCAAACACCCAGAATTATAGATAAGAACTCGTACATCCTCCTAACTAATATCCCTTTCAATTAATTCTTCGTAATCAAGTTCAAAGTCTAAAGTTTAGGGGCTAATATTCTCCAACAACCTGTATGCTGTTTGCTGTACCTGACTGAATGCCTCGACGATACAAGTTCAACTTCGTCTATGTTTTAGCTAGACTATTTGTCACGGCGCTGCAAAAAATAATAGAAGAAATACGACTATTTAACTAATATTCATATGCATTATGTCAATTCAAATCTTACTGAACGAAGCAGCATCAGTATATTACTGCAGTCTATTTATATACTTGCTTTGTGGTATAATGACTAAAAGCTAATGCTTACTTATTCTTGCCATCTTGCCCTTCACTCAGGCTTTACTTCATCCAGCAAAATCTTATACAAGCAACGGCCAAGTCGCAAAAATCGTAATATTTTCAACAAACCAGGATTTCAAAGTCCATTCTTCATATCTACAGTCCTCCGAACTTGCAAAACTCGACATACGCAGGGATCTTTCATCGCACAACAATCAAATCTTTGTGTACTCACGAGATCTAATGCAATTTAGCAACTTTTTATTCAAAAGTCATTCCAATCTTACTCAATGCTACTACTCGTATGTTATGTTGAACCCTAAACTATATATACTCGGTTTACCATATAACTAACTTGGGCTGAAAATCTAACTTAACTTACACATTTGAGGTTGACACTGGTGGAAGGATTCTCTACCAAGGACATTATGAAATTAAAGAAGCTACATATTATAAGCCTTGTATCTGGCAGGTCAAGCTGTATTCATACAAAGACTTTGAATTAGTAGAAAACGTACGAATTGACTAATCACCCAATAGACATAATACACATTTACATTTACACGGTTGGTAAAAACAGACAGACAATAAACTTACCGAAAAAATCTTGGCGGCTTACTTATTATTACGAATATCAATAGGAACGTAGTTGACACTTGATTAAAGAGTAAGATAAAGCGGAGCTATAACTTGATACGATTGCTTCTTTGTAATTACTGTTGTGACGCAATTTCATTACGGTAAGTAATCAACAAGGAAATGACTTCAAGAATCAATCTGTTAAATTCTCCAGAAATTAACTTGAAGAAAAATTCAGTCGTATGGAAGACGTACACTTTATAGCTACAGGTATTTACTAAAAGTAACTACGTAATTTTAGTTCACTAATAGTTCACAGTCTCTGCGGACGAAAGGGGCGAAGAACGTTGCAATGTTAGAGATTATTTGCCGAGTTTTTCGAATCTTGTCAAGTGAAACAATTGGTACTTTCAAGTTGTCAAATCTCAAACCACGGCGGCACGTTCCTTCTAGAAATCTCGTCGCAAATATTTTTATAAAATTATTTAATTTCACTAAGTGTTTTGTTTAATTCCAACCTTGGAAAAATTTCCTTCATATATTTAATATGCACTGTAGAACTTTGATTTTCACGGCAGGATTTGAAATCCTTTTTTTAGGATTGGGATTTTACTCCTGTTGAAAACGTTTAGAGAAAACAAAGTGTAAAATGTCTTTTTGTTTGTGCGTGTATATTTCTTTTACTCGTGGTAGGAGGAACAATTTTCGTGCTGTGTGCAGTGCACAAACATTGAAAATCAAGTGTAAAGAGTTGCTTCAAGACGATGAGTATTTATGAGCAAGGGAGAAAAAGCCGTGGCAGATCTGCTGTGTATGCTGTGTAGCGGGACAGACGAAGGAGGAGAGGATTGAATCCCATTGCTTTGAATGCAGGCAGTAGGCAGGGGGGAGAGGCAGTGGAATAGATGTTGGAGCCCATACATAAACAAGCGTACTTGGATCTCATTGGTTCCTCTCCTATGGTGAGGTGACCAAACCTCCGTCTCAAGACAATCAGGCTTTAGGGCTTTTGGCTTTGCTTTGAAGGCAACAAGGATTTGGCACTTGGTGGTTTCCATAGAGAGATCTCTGTTTTCCTTGCGATTAGTTTGCTCCTGCTGCTAAGCAAACACGTTAGGCTCGTTCCTGGTTTATGGCGCAGCAGCAGCGCACTGTCACCACTATGGAACCTTATGGATGCGCATATGTGTCACTCTCCACAATAAGGCTGGCCTAACGTGGTATCCTCCCCCGCATCCAACCAAGATCCAACCAAGAAGCGCAGGATCGTGGTAAGCATAGACACAAATGCTCTCATGTATATATTTATTATTGATTTACTTGTCAACAGTCAACAAGAGCGTGTAGATGGATGGAAAACTATATTATTTGGCGATGTTTTCATGCATTAATGAAAACATTTCGAAAAAAAACCAAGCGCCATAATGAATCATTCCTTAAAGTATTCCTTGTATTATTCCTTGGATGTGTGTGTATTTTGGGTGGATGGGTGTTACTCACCTCAGAATCTATTTAATGTTGAGGGAATTAATTATACTCTCAGGCTACCTGTTCAAATCTGTCACGTCCCGCCAAAATATTGCACCATCTGCGGGAACAGACTTCGGCGTGTGATAATACCCGTATTATGGTCTGCGCGTAAATTTCGTACGTTTTACGCGCTTAAGGCGCAATGGATGCGGGAATACTTTAATGACCGGGATATTTGACTGCAAATGATGATTTCAAGAACGCGCGGTATATGCTTCATTGTTGCTTATCCAGGATGTAAGGCTGATAAAGATGGTTAACGGAAAGTACTAGAATTGTAACGGTAACTAGTACGACGTACTACGTGACGAAAGCTTTGCTATAGCTAAAGTTTTGGCACTCAAAATTGCACTTAATGAGACTGTTAGAGATTTTAATGATTTGAACGATGTTAAATTAGATTTCCCAGTGTACAGGTATTAGTGCCATTGAGCAGAGCCAGTTCTTGTTCAGGTAAGTGTATAAAGTGCGTCTAGAAAACTGATCCGTTATTATAGTTAATGCGTATCAATAGCAAAGAGGAAATTTAGTTACGCGAAAAAAGTAGTGTGTCTGTGGCCATTTAAAACATAATCGTATTTTATTTTTGGGTATTCGCGAGCAGGATAACGAGCGCGCAGCGTCAACAGCGCTTTCAGGTAGTAATTTGGAAGCTGCATCAGAACTGTATCGGCCGGTATTTGTTTAAGTCTTATTTTTGATCAAGCTGTGGTTAGGCTTTATCAGAGGCCCGTAGTACCGAACGTGTTGAAATCATAGGTGATCAAGCCGGGTTATTGTTATTACAGGGATTTAACGGGCTGAATGTAATACATGTTTCAGCCGTTTGCATTGGAAAGAACAGCTTTAGATGACATATGGTGTGGATTCAGATGAGGTGGATTATTCTATTAATAGTAAATGATAAAGCTTCAATGGTAAAATTTTGAGTGGAAATGCCTAAAATTGTATTTACCTGAGGATGGAACACGTACTGAGGATTCGGAAAATGTATCATGTATTGACAAAGTGTTAACTGGAATTAACCTATTGTCATGGAGGGGGGGGTGACTGTGAGTTAACGGAAGGAGGGAATTTTATTGGTTTGTTCGAAAGGAAGAATTTTTCGGAGTGGAGAAAATACAGGAAGAAAAAAGAAGGCCGGAACGCAGTTCACATCTGAAGAGTTAGATGTTTTCCGCCGTCCTCTAGTAACCTATGTGTTAATTCCATGAGGAAATGATGGTTTTGAAATGGGCACGTGGATGTTGTAAACAGCGATTCTGGAACGCAGGAGCTGGTCATATGGGATAAAGTCGTACCGCCGGCAAAGAAAGGCCTTCTCTGTCTTGTTCTTCTTGGTTGGGATGGTGGTGTCGTAATGAACTGATTTATCTCTTTGATGCTTTCCCTCTTAATTTATTTCAAGACTTTAACTGACGTGAAACTCATGTGCGTTCGTTGATGTGATTGAATGGGAGTTGGTGCTTGGATTTCGTAATTCCAGAAATGTACAACCTAGCGAGAAACTGACATCATTTGAAGCGAAGCAAGGTCTGGAGAAATGGATTTCGCTAATTAATTGGAATAATAAGGGGTGAGAGTTTAGGTTGAGCTGGGGCTAGGGGTGTTATAAAGATGGGATTTGTTTACTTGATTCAGGTTTGAGGAAGTTTTAAAAGGGATTGATTAAAATCCTGGGAAATGCGTACTTTTATCAGGATAGGGGTTGTTTAAACGAAACGTTTGGTTAAACTCGGAATGTAAACAATTGATGATGATTCCACATGACTCTCTGTATGATTCATGTTAGAATACAGACTATCGCAGTTGGATAAATATTTTCCTAATCGAAATTATCTTTTTACTTTTCCAGGTTGACGGATTGTGAAGTTTACTCAAGAAGCGTTCGCGATTTGTGTACTAAAAGCTATGAGGAGGATAAATTTAAAATCTTTACTCAACCGCTCTGTTGACGGAACAGTACAGAATGGTATTGTTTCTGAATGGTGTTAATGATCCTCTTGCGTTATCGCAACTAATCTGGGAGGAGGAAACCCTTGACTTTATTACAAGAGGGTTTGTCCCTGCCTCTCATACCGCGAGTTATCGATAAGTGTCGTAATAGTCTTCTAAATCAGTTTCAGATGTTGTCAACTAGCAATATCTTTGATTGGATTTATTTTCATCCTTTACAGCCTTAAGTTAACTTCATCGTCTGCCTGCCCATAATTGCTACGAGAAACTACTTCAATTGATGTGACCAGCCGACTACAGCAGCAAGTAGCCAGCAACGAGGTAAGGTCTCAGGAAAGGAATCCTAGTACAACGAACTACCTTGAAAGGGCCGATGTTTCCACTCGAGGTTATATGAAAAGAGTGTCTTAAACTGGGTCAAAATCAATTAAAACTTCCACAGGGACCACAATAATTTAAGGAAGATTACAGACCTGCACTACCCTTACAGCTCTTCTACAATCTAGCCTTTCGTCTTGCGAAGGTTTTGTGGTGGAAGTAGAGGTATGAATGAAACCCTAACCATCTTATCCTACACCTTAAACTCGTTACCGGCTTACAAATATTAGGATTTCACATGTGTTTACCTCTCTAGAAGCCGCTGACTGATCTGAGGGAGAGCGGTGAAGGGATTGGATTTTTCAGAATTTTTGAAAGAAAAGAAAACAAGGGAATTGGGTTTACTTTAAAAGTATAGGAAGATGAGCACCGCAAGGTTCTTTCCACCCGTAGAAAATTCCGCCTTAGGAAAATGGTTAAAGATATACGATGTACATACGCAACGCCAGGGCTTTAATGGTTTGATCCGAAGCTAATTTTAAAAGGTTTTCCTTGGTTTATTTATCCGTTTTTGAGTAATGATGTGTACGTTTCCAAGAATCCGGCAAGGTGTAACGGCTAACGGCTGGCAGGTCTGTAGAAATACTATTTTGAGTCAAAACTTTTGACTTGGGCGCGGAGTACATTCTGAAAATGAGCTTGGAGAATTTTTCAATCAATTTCTGAGGCGTTCTTAAAGATAAGATGCATGTTGAGAAAGAAACAGTTGTTGCATCTTCTAGCTTTGGAGAGCGAGATATGAGATAGGGACTAGACTTCAATTAAGTGTATTTAAACTGGGCTGGATACGAAGTTGTGCATACAAAAGAAAAGTATGATTCCATTGTTTATTGTAAGGAAACGAAACTTGTTGTAATATCCTTGTATATTTGTTTCTTAAACTGAAGCCGCATACGGAAGAAGGCGTCAGTAGATGTGAGGGATGGGTTGTGTTAATATTTTCCGGGGAAGTGATAAAAGTGGCCATGTGTTTCCGTCCTTCTTACCACCCCGGCTGCTGCACAAAATTACTTTGTTGCGATTATGCATGACGGCTGGGTTAGGTTGAGAAATGCATAGGGCAATTAAATTTTAAACGACGAGGGGGAAAGTGAAGAGAGCAAAAACGTTAATGCAGCTCATCTGGAACGGCTCTGGAAAATGTGATTCTAAAAAAGAGGCGTGGTTTGTTGAATAGAAGCATTGATGCTGTGGCTTAATGTTATTCAGAAGAGAGGGAACTTTTTTATGCTGTTTCATAACAACACTTTGGTTTCTTGTGTCAGTAATCTCAATAACAGCGACCATTCCAGAGAGCGAAGGGAAAGAACGTTTGCAAATTATCTAGGGGTTTCCATCATTCGAAGCTATGTATCTTCATGGTCTAGGATAAGAAAGACACAAGGAAATAGAATAGAGCAGTCTGATGTTCTCTAGCAATATTCCATGCACTGCACTCCAGTTACTGCAAACAGTAGCAGAATATTTTAAGACTTAAATCTTGTTCTCCTTGTTAAAGGCACTGTAGACGGTTGAGTTGGAGACGGAGAATGGTTGTACATAAATCTCCCTGGAAGTTTTATGCAGTTTCAATTACATCCATGGAGAAACGGTAATTGGAAACATTATCTCGGAGTTCCCATTCCATGGATACATATGACAAATTGTGTGACGAGTGGGAATGATCTGGAAACAGTCCAGCTGCTCAAGAATGTCATCTCATGTGTTTCGCTTATAATTATTTTATAATCAGGATAGTCAAATAGAAGAGGGCGCCGAAGGATTTAACATGGAAGCAATTTGTTTTACCATCCAAATTGCCTGGAATTTGCACATATGGCATCCAACTAATTGTTATTGTTAGCTTAAACAGCTCTCACGTGTGATGAAATTCCCTTTCGGTGTATACTGCAAGGCAAATAGTTGGCATTGAAGCAGGTCAATTCCAGTTTGTCTAGAAGCTAGGGAGATAATTTTGTTAAATACCCATGAACGTGAACTTGATAACGTTGTCTCCCTTTGAGATTCAGATATTCAAGCTTGCTTAGATCTAAATCGGGTTCAAGTTCCCAGGCTCTAGTGAATTATTTAAGCATGGCTTCTTTATTTTAACTACTCTGCATCCATGAAGATTAAACTGCAAACTAGAGGTTTCCTTACCGGACGGGATTATGCTAGTTGTTACAATGGTTGTCCGAGCATTGAGTGATTATGTGATGTCAAAAACGATGCGGTACTTATTATTGGAGTCTGCATATTGCGTTTAGTGTTTGCCAAGCATTCATGTCAACCCTAACCAGTTTCAAGGAGATAAGCCTTTAAAGTGGCGTGCTTTAACTCTGCTACTGCGTTTCTAGAAAACGAGGGATGTGTCACATACACTTAACGTACGCCTTAATTAATAGAAGGACTCCATGGATCACGTATCTTTGTATCATCCACAGCACTTATTCTGAAACAGGAAACGTTTGCATGCAGTCCTGTCAGGAGGATTGCGGAACTGGAGCCGAGAAAATGCAAGCGTGTTTTTATTTGTTTTTGGGTTGGTGCATCATATCTGTCACCCAAACTGCTGCACGCATGACATTCACGGTCCCCTAAAGCTCAGAGAAGTTCAGTTTCCGTACTGGATACTAGTATAAAATGACATGATGACGTATGAAGTAGAAAAATAAGTTATGCTCAGAAGAGAAAAATCGAAAAGTGACCGTAGACAAGGTGGTGTCTTTGTACATGGATGTCGGGTTTTCCTTACATGGCCCGAGTAGGGGAATATATTTATTTCAGCTACGTTATAATCAGAGGCTGTACTTCCTTGGAAAGGAGCATCACATTAATATTTATCCACATCCACATTAAAGCTTTAATGTTCAAGCCTGAGGACTGTGGTACGATGGTGATGTGATGTGGTCAAGCCGGCCGACATCATGCGATCTTTTTCTAGAGGAATGGAATTATTCCTCTTAAGTTCTCCATATAATATGGCATTTCATAAATTAGGTCAAAGACTACTGTCGATCAGGAAAATTGTAAATTAACAAGTGGCGCCAAGAAGCAAGTGGGAGGTAATATGAATAATATCCAATGTCAGATATTTAATCAAAACCCCTTGAATGCTAGAATTCAAAAGTTGAGGACGCTCTGTGCAGACAGATTGGGAAAGGAGGAAAGAAAGTTACAGAGCATGTAATTTTCGCACGCTCCGGGTTACCCGGGCGTTGTTACTTCAGGCAGAATTTCAATTAATTGCAGGATTGAAGCGCAGGTGGGATTGCGAATGTGAACTGGGTGTATGCGTTGCAGTAAACTATTTGTTTACTCCTAAAAGACCTTCGGGAGTCAGGTGAGGGTGAGAGTGAGGGAGGTAGGGAAAGAGATGATAGCATCGTAACAATGAGAGAGCTAACTGCGTATATGAGATGTAACAATGTTACGGAAAGTGCAGGCGAACCCAAAGGTTTTTTGTGCCATTTATTAGGGAAGAAGGTTGAATGAGAGTAAAGAGAATGGAGAATAGCACGTGGAATCATCAAGCATTGCTGGCAGTCAAAAGATTTGCTAGCGTTTTTGAGCTGGGAAGCAAGCTACGTCAGCAAGTGGATCTGCAAAAGTGGTCACAGTTGAAAGAATTGTGCGAAGTTTGATACGACCTTGAGAATGTTTTGAATGCTGTAAAGTAGCAAGCAAAGCAGTGTGTGGCAGGATTCTTACGTTGCTCATGCTCTAACCTAGCTCTTAAATGTAGCGATTAGTGGGAGCTGTAAAACTCAGCAATGCCTCTCTTCCTTAGGACATTTAATGTGGCAAAGATCTGAACGAGGATATTGTGGTTTGCATGATTGGTTCTGTGCATCGTGCCAATGATGATACAGGGATTCTGCTAGGCTTCGCTGTACTTGATACTTGAACTGTATCCAGAAAAAACTGAAGCCGTGCCGTAATGACAATTATGTAAATGCCAAGTCTGGTTACTAAAAGTACATACAAAAAACGAGCAATATATGGATGTATATATCTCTTTTCAGTTTAGACTGGATATTACGAGGTAAAAGTCTAGGAGGGCGGGGGCCCAGCAGCTGGAAGTGGAGAGTTGTTTGCAAAAATAGTACTTAATACCATAGTATAATTAATTAAGTTAGTAATTTATCATAGCAACAAGGTCAAGTAGTTAGGTTTTACTCCGAAGTAGGACAAATGTATTGGGATGTTGCGAAATTGTTGCAAATTTCCCAGAGTCGGACAACAAAGATATGTAAAAGTTGAGGATGGAAGCAAGTTCTAGTTGAATACATAACATGACGCGGGGGCTTTCACAAGTTGGACAAAGCAGGTCTTTTACATTAAAATGGGTGGTAGGAGCAGCTCGCATCGTCGCATCGGTTCTTTGTCAAGGTCGTTTGGTTATGAAGCGGTATATTATAATGTTTACATGTGTTAGGGCTGGACTGGAGTGGGAACGTTAAAAAACTAATAATAAGAGGATTGTGTGAATGAAAGACTGGGTTCGTTGAGAACAGAATCCTGTGCATAGTGGTTAGATGATCAACGTAAACGAAGGGATTGATTATCATGTGCAGAGACTACGACTTGCATAGTCAATAGTGGGGTAGTAGATATCATTGATGGTTGGGTGATTGAGTATGATGTGGTGCAAATTTTTCGCTCATATTCAGGGTCACGTAGGAGGATTTTGAGAGGAGAGCCGTGATTGGACGGGAGAGACACTCCCTCGAAATGGTCAGACTATTCTGGATGTAATCTTTTGCGTATTTGCTGTCCATGTGGGAATGAGATTTGGATTGCTTGTTCATGCATTACATGGAAGCACGTGCCTATTCTAGCCATGATAACTTAAATACTTTACTAACGAGTTTACTGTACATAATGACGGCAAGCAGGGAAGTAAACGGTAGCGCTATGCTACGTAGAAAATAAACTGGACAGCTTCTTTTGAATGAATCCTTGTGCTAGCTGAACAGCGATGGACAACAAGGAAGCTTGTTCTGATTGAATTGGGTAATGTGATTTGGATGAAGCTCCAAATGACCCTATTGCACAATATTCGGTCGAAGAATTATGCCACACAAGGTCGTTTGGTTCGACAATACACTTTGGGATTCGTTCCCTTTCTCTAGCTCCATTACCCTAGTAGGATCCAGGGAAGTCGCTGATGAGAACTGCGCTTCTCATCAAGACTGGATTAGTTTTAGGGAAACTGTATTATGTTGCGCATATAAATCATTTCCCCTGCGTCAGGAAAAGTTTGAATTAAGATTGAATAGCATGATAAACGTGGCGTTGTCATTCGTATCGTATCATAGCGTCTTTACACTCGCAGAAAGGCGTAGTTTATGGATTCGCATTGGTCGGATTAGCACTGTGGCTGGAAACAAGAGTAACTTTCAAGAGATGATGTTTTTGAGATGGAAAACAAGAAGGCTGTCGTGATAACGAGAGAATGAAACCTTCTCATCCCCTTATTTTTCATCTTGTTAACTATTTGAATGAATCATATCGATGTAGTCAGATTATTGAAAGCAGTTATTTGTTTTTTTTGCTACGCCTATTCTGAATCTCCGTGTTTACTGGTTTTATCGTTTGCCATTTTTGCTTTTGCATTTACTTTTGACCCAGTCGTAACCCCTGGAAATGGTATTCTACTAACTAACCTACATTCATCCAAGACTGGAGGGTTGGTTGAATTTCTATGTTGAATTTCCTCCTTTATTTTTCGCATCAATCTTTTCCTCTCACACTACCATACAAATTTTGCCTATTATTCATCATTCAAGAAAACAACTAATAAATGAGGGGTTTGTGATAACGTTTGAGTGGGGGAGTGTAGTAAATTAGTAAATTCACGTTATCTGCAATGATAACAATCTCTGCAGAAGCCAACCTATATAACTCATCCGTCCTTCATACGCTCACTTCCTAAGAAAAATTGCAGAACAAAATTCAAAGTATTCAAGGCTTGAGTTCGCAAAGCTGCAAAATCTGCTTTTAAAATGAATTCCGGTGACCCTAGTTTTAAATCTGAAACGCTGTTTTGCTTATAAGCTTATAAAGAAAAACGTTGCGAAATGTAAGTAAAGTCGCCTATCAGTTTTGTCTGTACAAATTGTTGTATGTTGGGGTCATTTTGAAATGTACGCACATTACTGGGTTTTGATCGTTTCTTTGGAAGACACCCTTGTGATTCCTTTATCAAACGATCATCAGCTTCTTGATGAGTTTAGCGTCCTTAAAGAGTAATCTATTGATTTCAGATACTGCTACTAAGGTCGAATAAGTTTTGTAGAAATTATCAGAAGACGTCTCACATATATTTTTCACCCTTCAACCTGCAAAGATCAAAGCTACAAAATGAGATCATTTACTTCCGTTCAAATTCAATGAATATATGACATTTCTAACTCTGAAATGAAGCTACCGCCTAAGAAGATATTTAGCTAAATCTGAATCATAAACACTTGAAGAGAAAAAAGGGGAAAAACAAAACTGCATCGTCAATATTGTGTCACCCTTGATCTTGAAGTTTCAAATTCAGTCGTTTGGGGTGCACGTCCCGAGGGTGCATATTATCGTTAGATCATCTCATGCCAATTAATCTGACATGACAGGTGGGAAGATAACGATACCATATAAGTGTAGGGATTTTTCCTCGTCCCGTAAAAAAATGCTCAAACAAATGCAACCTTGTTGTTTAAATTTTGCGATGAATGCGTTTTTTAAAAGAATGTGTTTATCAGGCTTGCTCTTAGGCAATGACAACTAAGTATCATTATGCAATTGCGAGTTAAATCCCGGATTGAATGCATCAAGCGTTGACATTTTGACATTGTGAAGAGGGAAATACGAAACCCGTGCTTGAGAGATCAGTTGTGAAGGAATTAAAAAAGGCATTGTGAAATGAAATTGACGGGTTTCGTTTCACTATGGAGGGACGAAATCTTAAGTTAAATGTAGATGAACATAAACGAAATGTGTATGATTGATATCTATACATTGTTTCGATGTTCGCGAGTAATTATAGCATAAGAGGAGAGAAAGATTGATTGCAAACTGGCTTGAACCGGCCATTAGATTGTTTTCCGACGTCAAGAGCAGTGCGCATCTTGAAAGTCATGGAGGTGATAAAACGCTTGAGGTCCGGTCGGGAGGATCAAAGATGGGTATCGGGTATTCAAAGAGCAATTTAATGGAAGAGTCCGGAGTTTGATCGTAGCCATCCAGCTAGTTCTTCCTCGTGATCCGGCAATTAGTGATTTAATTTTCGTGTGAATGCAACTGATGAGTTAAGTGACATGATCTGAAGTACATTATGCAAAGCAAGAGCTTTAACCCTAGCAATGCTGTATTTATTGAATAATTTATTTATATTCTTCTCATGTGTACTCACAAATATTCTATAGGATGGACATCGGTCCGATCAGGTTACAGACAGGCAAAAAGAGAAATTCGGAATTCACAGTAGTGTTTGGACAGTATTTATCAAATTAATTTGATTATTTGTTGTGAAGAAAATAAGAGGTGTTTGGTAATAAATCTTCCTACCTAGCAATTTGATCGTTAGAATGTACAAATAACCAATAAGGCGGGAGTATGTATACGCGTTCACATATTGGTCAACTGCTCCATATTTTCAGATCTAGACGGTCGAGTAGTTGATCCTGATTAAACCTTTTGTTCACTACCACCCTAGTCTGGTTTACATAAGCCAAATTGACTAAAATTACTGAATTTGAAAATACACAATAAAACTACAAACAAACATCTATCAAATGTGAATGTATATATAGGTACTTGTTGAGTAAACATTCTCTATTTCTTACAGATTACAGATTTATTCGGCCACTAAGATAAAAAGCGTGGCTCTAAAAACAATAATAATAGTTTCTCTTTTTGGAACATACTGTCGAGTACTGTGCTTCAGTATGTAACAGTCAAATAACTGGCGGGAGAGAGGTGCGGCTACAATCTGCCGGAGATCACCTTCCTATGAGAGATTGATATCGTATCAGCGACTAGGCTAATGAATCTTCAATTGAGCTACATAACCATGAGGGTTGCTCAAAACCGGAATCCCGAAGCAAATACGAAAGGACCGCGACTCATCATCCCAATGAGGATAAATCATTCCGAGTTCATTGTAGTAAAACTTGGAGTTCCATACTCCAATATGACATCCGCGACAAGTACGGAAGAATCATTCCGCCAGCCAATGCACTCCGAGAAAAAGTAACAACTATCGGCAAATAATAACTTACAACTTGTAACGTAAAAATCTATATTACATACAAGTGATGTTCAACAAAAATTCCTACACTAGTCCGTTAGCAGCACTACGGTTTCTGCGGACTCAACAAACGATGAAGTTTGGTGTTCTCTTCCCGCATTTCTGATAGTTGCCTTGATAGCTGCGATATTTGCATTTCCAGTGCCGCTATGCGTTTCTCCTTTGACTGCAGAACGTGCGTAAGACGGTCATTATCTGCTTTCAGCTATAAGAAAAGAAGGGAATATCAATGTAGACGAAATTTTTAGCCCTTTGCCCTTGTGCACGACTTGTGCAGGATAGATGAACAAAAAGTGAGATTGGCAATACATTTACACTACGTACAGCAACGATGCAGCCATCCTCTCCCTGCTTCATTCCTCTTACGTCTCCGCTATTATTAGCTTCGTCGTCAGCATCCAAATCAGATTCACTGCAATTGCAAAACCCGTGATAAGATTGACGTTATACGTTCACTCGGGGAGCATTAATATTATCAAAGGATTTAAATAATATCCTGACTCAACTCACCTTTTCCCTTGCCTGGGAGCCGGAGATTTTTCTTCAACTTCCGCAGCGATACATACCGCCTTTGGTAAATTTACGGGGGCAGAATTCTCATTATTCTCGTCCTCACCAGTGCTGCCTCCAGTAGACTAAAATTTTCAGTTCATAAATAAAATTATTTCAATATTCTTTCCACAAATGTATTCCTACCACACAGTACCAAACTATTGATGCAACCCAGAAGCGTTTCCCTTACCTCAGTTGACGGCAGGTGCATGACACCAGTGCTTCTACGTTTTTCTCTTAATTTCCTTCTATCTCTGACACCTTTGTTACTCTTTCCAGCATGACCGGCATGAGCACCCCTATAATGGATAAAATATTAAATATATTGCAACATTACTATAAAGAAGATTTGCAAAATCAGAGACTTAGCCATCATACAAAAAGACAAGCTATAAAACACACCTCGCTACGGGTCGTTTGTCTTTATTTAGTCCCCTACAAATCGGTTTCGGACTGGCATCATTCTGTTCCACGAGCACAACAGATGCTTGCTCGTATTTAGGAATGTTGGTGTCCCCATCTCCGTCCTTATCTCCTTCTTCCGCTAGAAACATGAGAAACAGAGTAAATTATCAACGAGATCTAAGCTTCATTTGATGCTTTAATCAATTTTACTCAACAGCTCATTCAAAAGTAATATTGCAAATACTTACCACGACAAGGAAAACTATTTACAGTCCTGTTAGCTCTCGCTGATCGAACCTTAGCTCTTCTAGATGCCAAGGCAAATTCGTGCTCAACATCATGATCTTCCTGAGATACTGAAGACGAAGCCATGACTAATCTACAAACAAAATACAGTTCACAATTATAAAACCTTTGCAACGATGACTTGACGGAGACCAATACTCAGCTCAAGAGATTTAAATGTCCAACAGCTTTTCGACACTCGGGGCAAATAACATTCATTTCAGATAACTCTACTCAGTATCGATTCCTCGATTATTATTGATTCGTCTGTACAAATACCGCAGTATCAACCAAACACAAAGATTACGCATATATATATATTATTCTGGATTCTGTCGTCCAACCTACATTAACTCTCCCTTCTCCTGCACGACGAGACAAGGACACTGACTATGGTGTCACAAACAAGAAGTAATTATCATAAGTGAATACCCCTGCATCGCAACTCTTCACGTGCAGGATTTTCGACAATGAGACAAAAATCTATGTCGCAATTAGCGACCTAACACTAACTTGGCTGGTCAGTACGGATAACGTTTAATTACGTGTTTCAGTAATGACCCAAACCCAATGTATTTGAACAAATATCACTTGGAATTTCCAAGCTTCAATTATATACTCACAATAACATACAAACTCATTAAATTATTCCAACTGCTTCAATATCATTTAGCCGTAAACTTGGGTAAGATTTCGGAAAATAGTATCACGCTAAAATACTTTCTGAATTGCCGATTTTAGTTACGAAAAATTCCTATTACGTGCGCCGCCATTAATTATCAAAAGCAAAATACAGGAGATTTTGTTTAACCACATGAGATGGAGAGACTGAGAGGTGGTTCTCTTTGGAAGAAATGCAAAATTTAACCAAATTATACTTACCGTTAGCACTAGAAAAATGAGAGAAATCAACTATAAAAGAACACAGTTAAAAGTTTTGGCGACTATGTGCAATATATTTTCAGCTGATTCATTTGTATTTCGAACGAATGGATGGAGTTGATCAACAATAGCGAGTCGTATATTCTATTTGTATGTAATCGGCAATAATAGGTGATAATCTCATGAACGGATATTTAATTATATACGTCGACGTTCTTAAGTATGGAAGCCCATATGGGACAATTCACCAGTACACAACGCCCCTTGTGTGTTCGCTCTCGCTCCTCTCCGTTTAACACAACACCCCTTGTGTGTTCGCTCTCGCTCCTCTGCATTTCACACAACACCCCTTGTGTTTTTGCTCGCACTCCTCTGCCCCCTCCACCCCAAGCCATTGAAATCTCCGGGAAGAATCTCTATGACTCCCAATTTGAAAATGCAGTGTTGCCACGTTGCACAGCTACAGCTGATGCTAGTTAATTAATTACGATTTTAATAATTAAGATATAGCTGGTGTAATTAATCAACCAGTCCTATATTATATTTAATAGTCTCATAGTTGAAATACTAGTCTTAAC
The DNA here is from genome assembly GCA_906901655.1 of Sminthurides aquaticus. Classification (NCBI taxonomy): domain Eukaryota; kingdom Metazoa; phylum Arthropoda; class Collembola; order Symphypleona; family Sminthurididae; genus Sminthurides; species Sminthurides aquaticus. Next base: position 7,274,134 of record CAJQTT010000001.1, read on the forward strand.
TGTTAAAATTTAATGCTTTTAATTATCGTGTGCGGGTTTCTCCAAGTGACAAATGCTGAGTCTATTTTTAATTTGCATTACTTTCATTAATCGTAGTTGAAAGCATAATTAACGTGCTAAATTATTGAAACTTTCGTTTCCATGGGTCGCATTTAATAAACTTATTCATGTATTCATTGGATAGGCTTGGTGCAAATTTTGCTCGTTAATTTAATTGAAATGAGGGATTCAATTAATATTTTGCGAGTAAATCATGATAATAAAAGCAATGTTCAGTGTTTCAAGAGCAAATATAATTATTTTATAATTAATCTCAACCGTTGAAATTTAAAACTGTACAAACACCCATTAGTCTCACCTAGTCGTGAACATCCCGGTATTCTCCAAGCACCCAGCACCTCTCCATCCGTTTATCCACATGCTTCCACTCTCCATCCGTTTATCCACATGCTTCCACTCTCCATCCGTTTATCCACATGCTTCCACTCTCCATCCGTTTATCCACATGCTTCCGCTGTCCATCCGTTTATCCACATACTTCCGCTGTCCATCCGTTTATCCACATGCTTCCGCTGTCCATCCGTTTATCCACATGCTTTCTCTGTCCATCCGTTTATCCACATGCTTCCGCTGTCAGCCCGTTTATCCACATGCTTCCGCTGTCCATCCGTTTATCCACATGCTTCCACTGTCCATCCGTTTATCCACATGCTTCCACTCTCGGTCTGTCCTTATGATTCCTTCTTCCCTCGCTTCATTTATTCCTACAGTAAAACTCCCTGTCCCTATAGCCACATGCTTCCGGCTGACTCCAATTCTCCTGGATAATTTCGCCCCAGCCCTACTTCTGTTCCGATCCACGCTTGCGCCTGATCATCCGCCCTTTATGACCTGGTATTGTCTGATTAGCGTAAATGAACACTTAGAATTAACTACTGAAGCCCCTACGTGTCTCCCCTGTATATGTTTTACATACGTCGATGAACGTTTATTTTCGTGCATCCTCCCAACCATACTTCATCAGAAAAGGATCCACTAAGCATCCTCAGTCTCCGGTATGATGTTCAAAACAACGAATGTATGTAACAGATCAATAAAAAATCAGTGACGAAATACAAAAATCATACTGTGGAAATGTGGTTACAACCTAAAGTAAACATTAATGTGTACAGTAAATGCAACTCATTATCCTTATCCAGGTCTCAAATTTGGATAAGAACCCATTGAAGTCTAAGTGTCCTTCAGTCGTGGACCAATTTTTCGACAACAAAGGATCGGTAGTTACTTTAAATTACACATATTTATTTACATACTGTTATTAAGTGAGAAAAAATAAGCGACAAAAAAAACACTAAAAAAACTAATGCGACAAAGACGTCATCAAATCATTACCCATTATAAAGAGTTTAGAGAAGTTTATAAAAGGAGGATCAAGTGAAAGTATGTTCTCCGTTTAGCGGAAGTTCGTGAGCTCCATCGACGATCACGTTTACTAGACGATATTTAAACGAAGGTGAGCCAACAATTTGGTTTCAAATCCTTCTGAAAAAGTATCTACCCGCACTTCAAGCTGCTTAACTAGTGCATTGAAACTGAAAGGATTGGACGCTTCACCAAACAGGGGACAACTACCATTATTTCCAGATCGGGTGAGAAGCTATGGTCTGCAGCTGTGGTAGAAAGCACATCTGTATCGAATCGAATTTTAGCCATGACGTCATTTGAAGTTACCATACGCGCCGTGGCAAATAAGTATTTTTCAACATTGGGGCGAAGTCGAAGAAGTTCTGCAATTCTGGTAGCTTTGAAACGTTGGTAGTTTAACATACGCGATAGCTTTACCATTCTCCACTACGAATACTTGCTTGCAAAAAGAAACAGCTAAATCTTCAATGTCCTGTGTAGGTGAGATTGAGTCGATGCACATTTCTTCTAAAGCTCGATCGATCTGGTCGTAGCTCATTTCATCAGAAGTTCCCGTCAACAGTATTTTTTGAATTTAAGTAAAATAACATATATGACAGGAAAACACAGGTTTAAAATTTGTGCAGAAGCCATACATCCAGCCTTACATTCTTCCATACAAGACGTCGTTCAGGATCCACAACGGCACGTGGTGGCAGAGAACGATAAATAATGGTACTCCAGTTAATTTCAACGAAAAGTACGGCAGCAATGAAACATGGATTTATGCCATAGAATCAATCTCCCCCTTGTAGTTCATTATTCAAGGTGAATTCAATAGCTCGACGACAAATTTGCACTTGAGATTCAGTCGCTGTCAATTTGAATCGGTAACACCCGGCTTCACCTTCGATGATATTTTGTACCTGGTCTAGGTTGTAGTAAATCTTACTGATGTACAAATTACGCCTCTGTGATCTATGCTGTTAACATAATCTGGTAGACATAACAAATAAAAAGTAAGATCCTACAGACAGGCAGTTGACGGCGGAAAAATAAACAAAGCAAATCGGATGTAACCTTGCTCATTAACAAAATGAATCTCAAAAGCTTGATACACATCCATTGATTGAGAACTTTCGCGTTCCTTGTAGAATGTATATTTAAGAAAATCCTGAATGCTTAAGCCCCGTTGAATTTCTATTGAAGAAGGTCGTATGGCGTTTCTGAGGGCAACCCTGCCGAATTCCAAAAGTATCTCCTCCTGCTGTTCATCTGCTGGAAGAATAGTAATTTAATCTGACATTCGCATATTCAAACCTTAGAATTAGATAATGCATATCCGAACCTGATTGGATAGTTAAAAGAGCGTGCTTTGTTCGTAACACATCTTCGTCTGCACATGTTAAACGAAGCTCTCCAAAGGGTAAAATTCAAGTCCGTAAGCTCGGAAAACGAATCTCTAATCAGATTCATTATTGATGAATATGGCACATCTTCCTCTGAAGTTAATTTAATTGGATTCAAAACTTAGAAACTCTGTATACACTAGAAACCGTATCTTATTATGTATAAGAACAATTCTAAAATAATCTAACCGATGTCAATTCGATGTTCTCTTCCATTTATGCCATGAACACTGTCTTCTAATGCACATGGCGTTACAACAGCCTTGCTGTTACAAAGCAGGCGAACACATGTTGTTATTTCTCGAGATTTTCGACTTGGATCACCCATTTGCTCAGTTGTACCGGTAGTTGATGCCATATTTAAAAGCCGGACTCATATTTTACTTATCAGTGACCAACTAGTTATCAGAAATACTGACAAACGCGAGTACTAATTTCTTCCGAAAATTTCATATACGTAGAACTTTGCTACTATTCAACAGTTGCCTTTAAAATTTTCCACGAGGAGTAACAGTAGTGCATCCCACATCAGACTTGTAAACATGCATAAACACGTGGCAAGTACTGTTGCATCAAATAAAACCGCGGGTAACAATACGGCTAAATCATGTTTCGTTCGATGCATGGGTACTGAAACTAGTTCATTCGTAGTAGATAGTTTGACGAGCACGGTACCAATAGCATACTTGAAAATCTAGGTAAGTTGATGTTAATTATATGAAACCATTTTAAAAGATATTTAATTGTTCCATTTAAATTTTTAAAAGTTCTACTGCCCTAGCAGTAGTTGGGAATATTATCAAGGCCAAGTTTCATACATTACTTGTGTTGCAGGATGGAGTTCGTTTAGGATTCCAATATTGTCGACTCGCTTTTAGAAAGTGCATATGATGGGGATCTCATTGAAGTTACTAATTGGAGCGAATCTAAAGCACTCAAACCAAAAATGTTTGGTATTGTGTTGAAACTAGGCATAAAACACATGAATGTAGATCACGGGCTATCGGCCGCGGTTGTTACCATTTCGAACATTTATGAACTTTGGGTAAGGAAGCATATGGAAGCATGCGCTATGCGAACTTTTTTATTGATTACATTTCTTAATCTTCTGTTACTCTTGAAATTATTTGTTTAAATTTATTTCATACAGTTCGCAATTGAGGGGGAGCTCGTCATAGCAGCTAAAACTATTTTAGAAGCTCAGCAGATCAATGGGACTGAAATGAAACCCTCGTTGACTTTTTGCGTACCACCTGGGAAATTTCTACCCACGTACATGTTTTGGTATATTTTGGAACTTGTTTTGGCTATTGTGAAAATCGATGTGGACCACGCCAATGTAAATACGAAGTATTCTGTGGATACATTTATAGCTACCAGGGTAAGTAACGCTGCCAATGAATCAAAACATCTTTTGGTACCGTCTGAATCCTGTAGCTAATCGCGAATTTTACACTTCTTTGATTTCAGGATGTCATCGAAAGTTGTGTCCTTGCAGGAATACACAAGTGGATAGCATAAATTTTTGTTTGAAATAAAAATAGAAATTTAATCAGAATAAGTTTGCGTCGTTCAGATTTTAATGAAAAACATTCCCTTGTAATGTGACACTAATTGATCGTAAGTAACAATCCCAAACATTCCATCTGATACATATACAAGCCGGTGTCCTGTACTTAATGGTGCATCTTTATCAACCGTGTACACTCGAAACAGGGAAGTCACCTGACCATCTACAAGCAGCGATATTTTCTGACATATCTCCAATTGGCTCATTTTCCGCTCTACCAGAATAAAATCAGGTTAGATGTAAATAGTCGTCCGTCATTAGAACTCGCAAATGTTACTTACTGAGAGATATACTGAAGCGGGCAAGCTTTCATTGTTCAGATTTAGTTGGCACTACCATAAGATGAGACTGTATTATGGTAAAATGGAAATTAATCACATTTGAAGGCTTTTTTTTGCATTCTTTATAAGGTCGAAATAAATCTCTCTGTTCATCAATGACGCATCTTTGTAAAGGAGCGCTAAAAATGGAATAGGCGTTCCAATTCTTAAATTAAGGTTATAAAGATGAAGGTCTGAAAATGTTTAGTAGGATGCTAATTCTTACGTCATATGCACTAAAAAGTGATTCTTATCCGTGTTGCCGGTATCCATTCTATAAATGCTTACCAGGGTCAAGGAACAATTGATAAATTGTGAAAAAAGTAGGAGATTGGCACAAGTAGTAACATCTGTACGTATATATGATAAGCGAATTAATAATAAGCGATGACAATATGCAAGTCATTGGATTTACAAGTTATACGTGCCAACGGTACAGTGTAGGCAGGCAGTGAACCCGCATTGTTACCAGCAACAAGTATATGAAAGGATGCAGATGATAAGGAGGAATGTGGTACTATGAGTTCTAGAAATTCTAGTCACGCCACTGTATTAGGAGCGTAAAAGAAAGTTTGTCCGTTAGCCCCTGAGCGCCAAATACTTATTTCACATCCCGAAAGAGAATCAAGGCGATAGATTGAATGTTTCTGAGGGAGTTTGCCATTATCTCCACGATAAGCCAGCAAAAATGACAAAATCGATTACGATATAATAATCCGTAACGCTTCAGCCGAGGTGAATCTAATATTGTTTCTTAGCTGCGGGTGTGACATTTAATAGATTGCCAGAGAAGCTGCAAGAATTTTTCCCCGACTTAAGAGGTATTCCGTTTGACTTTATGATAAAGGATGTCCATGATAGCCATTTACTTAATGCTAGAATTACGCGCATCAATGATACGGTCCCCGTTTATGATTTGCGGAAACGCGAAATTTACGTACGCCCGAGGAAAAATCTGTATAAAGTAAGAATTTTTATTTTAAACTTAGAAGTTAGAATGTAGGAATTACTATATGACTTTATGACTTGTATATGTTCATTTATCTTTGCAGAATTACAAGAATAAACGTCTTGATGAGCTTTGTTTCATCTGCATAAACGGAATGGCTGATATGATCTGGCTGACGACAGAGAACCACGAGCAAGTGAATACTGCAGCCGCTGTAGACGTTTACCAACCCAATTCTGATACAGAGACCTGTAGAATGGATATAACAAAATTCGGTGTTGGAAATATGGATGAGCTGCGAACCATGATTGCGCTTATCAAAACTCGTTCGAGTAAGTCACTTGCTTCGTGTACAGAAAACTGAATCTTCTGGTTGGAGTATGACCATTATAATATATTTAAAGCTGAATAACGCCATAAATTCCAAGAATTCACATTTTGGAGTTCTTGAAAAGGTTTTTCTTCAAAAATTCATCTGAAAAAGTTGATGTCTTGGTTTCTTGCACCATGAGATTCAAACAAGAAACAGGTAAAGTTCTATATACTGTACAATGTCTGTGTCTGCATAGACTACCCGTGCTTATTGAGTATTGAATATCATTTAATGCAGGATTTTGGCATAGCATCGAAAAAGAGGCTAGGAATCATCTCATGAAACGAATTTTTGAAGACGCGACCTACGAACATGATGGAGAAATCTTTCCTGTCTTTGAGGGGGGATCTTGGATGGGACAGCTTCAGGCCGCTTACTTCGGACACGTAAAAAATGCTTGTGGATTCAATCATCGAATGTTTCATTCATTCTTTCATCATTTCAATTCAATTCTCCACGGCGGCGATCCTATAGTTGGTTTGCATCCCATATTGGTTGCGGCAATTATGAACGAGGAGAACAAGTTGAGCGAAAATGATTATTTTGAAACTCCCGTGTCCTCCATACCTGGATTAGCGCAGCGGGGTATTTGGAGACAGGTAATTAATGCTACAAACTTGCAACGTTTTGAATGGTCTGGTTTCTTATGAGTTACTTCATTACAGCTGATCACTCCGCCTGGCGAAGCAGAGTACCAAGGAGAGCAGTCACGTGAAATAAGCAGTGTAATGTCTGACTTAATAGGGAAACCAGTGAATACCACGCTGAACAACAAGGGTCTCGGAATGATCATTCTAAATCATCTTTATGTGACAGAGAACGAAAACGTTATATGTACTTTCCGCAGCCAGTTGAGAAATACCAGGCTTCATCAACTAATGGAGAAGCATTCTCTGGTCCGTAACCGTATATTTTCGAAGTATGCCAGCTTAACTGTTGATGGGATAATCTCAAAAATACGCTTCGTCCCTCAAAATGCTGTGGAGCACATGCTTCAAAAGAAAGTTGAAGATATGGTACAGAGTTATTTAAGGGAGTCTGCTGGAGGTTAGATATGGATTTGCATTGCAATAATTACGTCTAGTATAATTATGCGTTTCGTCTAGTTTTGTTTTTCTACCTGTTTAAGATTTTCAGGATGTTACATTATAATTTCAGATCAGCAAGTTTTGGCGAACTTTGTATACCTCATTACAAATAGTTACTTACCCCTGGACGACAGTGTCACAATAATTGCGTCAGCTGATGAAAGTTTTTGCGAGGAACGCCCATTTAGTTTCGCAACTTGTTTCCGAAAAATGACAATGTGGCCATTGATCACTTATGAAAAGTTTTTGGAAAAATTGAAATATTACGGTAAAGTTCCGATGTTGTTGAATGGCAGGGTGACTACTGATTGAATTGGCTTCTTTTGAACCTGATTTGCTTGGTAGCGTACTACGTTGAACCAAGAATGTCAATTTAATGCAACAGTTTCGGAGTTTGATTTCTTCTGTTGATGCGTATTTCTTGATACTTATTACGAATACATGAACTAGATGGTGTACCGAATAATGATTGTACTAAAATATTTGGAACCTTGTGTTAGTGTGCCACAGCTTACGCCTATTTGCATGAAAAAAACGTTGTGTAATGGTAAAATGTTGTTGTGGCTCTTGTTATTTTAAATTATCATGAATTTCTATACATAACGTCTAAATGTAGCATATGGATTAAGGGTTCACGTGTGCAAGCATGCTTGAAACGGATGGAGAGTGGAAGCATGAGTCAAACGGATGTAGAGTGGAAGCATGAGTCAAACGGATGGAGAGTGGAAGCATGAGTCAAACGGATGGAGGGTGGAAGCATTAGGATAAACGGATGGAGAGTGGAAGCATGAGGATAAACGGATGGAGAGTGAAGGCATTAGGATAAACGGATGGAGAGTGGAAGCATGTAGATAAACAGATGGAGAGTGGAAGCATGTGGACAAACAGATGGAGCGTCTAAGCATGCTGGTAAATGAAGGGATTGGATAATATATGCAGTATACAAGTAGGTGAACTAAATACTGTGTTTGAAGGATTTTGACGCGCGAGTTTGTCCAGCACAAACAAGTTATCCATAAATTACAAGTTTTTTGTTTGATCGATTAAAAATTGGTGATTATTATTTAAGGGTACCATCAGAGTTGTGAATTGCTTTATTTGATACTATTATGCCCAAACCGAACTGGAATTCAAGTGATCTTAGCAAAACTAGCTTGTTGAAGTACCAGAAACGACGATAATGGTTAGGAAACGTGTTGAAGTGGACATGTCACGAGTTCAACAATTGATTTCCGATGGATGGTCTTTGCAGCATATCTGTAACCAACTCAAAATTGCCCGTAAAACTCTTTCGCGTCGCTTAAAAGAGCAAAATACAACGGTAAGTACCAACAAATTCCGTGTATGCAAACGAATTATCTTTGTGTAACAAGAACGTTTTTACTTTATCTCAAATTTGTTAAATGTTATTTTTAGAGCCAAAGCAGGTTAATTCAGGCATAAGTGACGAAGTACTTTTAAAAGCTATTGAAGATATCGTTCTTGACTTTCCTAACGTTGGTTACCGTCAACTATGGTGCGCTCTGCGTACAAGAAATTTGATGGTTCCAAGGGCTCGTGTGTATGACATGCTGCATATCGTGGATCCGTCTGGAGTTTATGCAAGAGCCCGAAATGTAGCAAAAATCCCTCGAATCAAATACTGCGTGCCACCCTCGCATTACGTATGGCATATCGACACTAATTTGAAATTAGGACCGTAAGGTTATTGTTATTTCTGTGGTAATAAGTCCGTAAGATTTGCATCTTTAATCATGCTTGTTAATACTCAGATGAAAAATCGTTATAGGGGGTGCTGTAGATGTTTATTCCCCAACTGTGGTATACCTCGAAGCGGGAACAAGTCATACGGCTTCTGACCAACTCCAAGCGTTTATGAAAGCTGTTAACGAATACACAACTCCATATCGCACAAGAACCGACAAGGGTGGTGAAAACCGGGATATTGCAACTTTTATGTTACTTAACAGGGGAGTTGGAGTAAAAGCACACATTAGTGGATCATGGGTTCATAATGTGAGGTAAGAAGGTGTTATTCTATCATGCGATTCACTGTTAGTCGCAATCTTTTGAATTGTCATTTACGTTCCACATGTAACTTTAATTTTGATTTACAGAATCGAACGGTTTTGGTTGGACCTCCATGTGCAGGTAGTACGTCTAATCAGGGGCTTCTTTCACAACCTTGAACAAAAGAACTTTTTAGATCGGACGAATTCGACGCATTTGTCGGTATTGCACCATATTTATATTCCATGGATCCAAAACAAACTCGATGATTATCGTCGAATTTACAATGCCCATAAATTAAGGACTGAGAATTTGAAGTCGCCAACTCAAATGATAAGCATTATGCCGATGCCACAGGAAAAAGTATTAACTACAGTTATACCCCTGGTAAGCAAAAACATACACAGACTTCCTTAAAAATGTACTAGGAAAAATGGCTGATTATACGATAATGTATATCTACAGATCCCAACAGATGTCTTGCAACCTGGAACGCTTACAAGGGAACTGGAAAGGTATACGGAAGTGAAACCTTGTAATCAAATCAGTACAGATCCGAAGATTATCAGCTTGGTTGCAGCCACATTAGCTACTCTTAACATTCGATTAGAAAAAGGTACTGAAATGGAATTACAAAATGCCTTTGAAATTGTTCGAGATGTTGTTAACCAAGTTCAGCTTGCAGTAAATTATATTCAGTAAGTATTTAATGTTGTTAAAAATCTTGTACTAGCAATGGTTTAATTAGCATGGACCATTTGCTACAACTAGCTTCGTAATTCTAGAAAATGTTGTTCCTTCTGACAAAGATATACTCTATTAAGTACTTGTTTCTAGTTTACCGCCCATCAGAAGCAATTCATGCACTAGCATGATGCTATCTTAACGGAGCGTTTTGTAACATACAGTTCAGAATATCAGTGCTTAACCCTTGTACCAGGCTTCAACATTCATTTAAACAATTCACATGCAAAGACAATTTGACTCCTACCGGGTTAATTACAAGAAAAATTGCTACTCTGACACTACGTGTGGAATATTAGGCACCCGAACTAGACGACCGCGTTCTGGGATTGCACATCGGTGATGGTAGAAGACATTGCATGTACACCAAGCAATTCTACCATCAGCGAGAATAAATACAAGGATGGATACGATTAATTATGAAAACCTATGCAGCTTAATGAAAGTGGCACTAGTTGTAGAGGATAATACTTTTCATGGTGCGATGGATGTTAGAACAATCGCAAAAATTAAGAAACCTGTGTTGTTTTGTAAGAGCATGGGTAGCTTGAAGTTAGAAAGACAGAAGGTCAAAAAGGCGAACCTAAAAGCAAGAGTTTGTCGGGTCCTTTATAGAAATATTGCTTGCATGTACGGAATCCTATTAGCAGTGATCACAGATGCTGCGTGGTTTTAAACTCATCCGGAATGAAAATAAACGGCTAAGCCGGTGTACGGAAGTGTCGAAGATAAATGTAGATTTAATTTTAAGTAACTTCAAGTAGATTTAATTAATAAGATTTAATTGTATAATATACATGAATTATTCTTCATTTTAAGTAGGATAGTGCCTAGAAAAAGTTAATGTTCCGCGCTCGCTCCGTTTATCCCTATGCTTCCGCGCTCGCTCCGTTCATCCCTATGCTTCTGCGCTCGCTCATTTCATCCCTATGCTTTCCCCTCCCTATAAGCTTATCATTAGTAAAAGTTACCACAACGCATGCACATAGCGGTATTCGAACCCTTGCCCTTCACTTTCCTATACCGCTTCTAGTGCCTGCGCTCTACCAACTGAGCTACGGCATGGAGTAGGAAATGCATCTACACCACACGTGTTCACCTGAGATAATCTGTTTATTGACCTGTATCTCAGTGACCACTTGACCAATATCACTGAAATTCAATAGCCACGGTCCTCTTACGTGTATTCACATATCCTGAAAATTTCATTACAATGCATCCATCCGTTCGTGAGTTAGAGTGCGCACAGACGGACAGACAGACAGACAGACAGACCCCATCGATCCCCCTAGGAAGTGTCTTCGACACTTAATAAACGGGTAACCGAATACGGAATTGGCGGATTTTAAAAAAATTAAATAGATAAAGGAGTTAATAGGTTGTTAAGTTTCAAGAAACGGTCGCTTCAAATAGATAGGTAAAGGCAAACTATGTATTTTACTGTATACAGGCATTCTCTTGTCACCCCGTACTCATGATAATGTATTGAAGGTTAAAACTCAATGGCTGCAACTCAAAGACTTCTACTCGATGGATAAAAAAGATGCAAAAATAAGACATCCAGCTGTATTCGATCCCGCGCCTCTCTCTTCCTCCCTCGCGCGCTCTATACCACTAAGCCACTGGAATGTCTACGTGTGGGTGTTTCTCCTTTCTCTTTCGACTCTCTTCCTACTCAGCTGGATGTGTGGTTGTGAGTGGAACATATGTACATTCAATGTATTATATGGCCTGTTAAAACTTACAATTAACTACAATTATCTATAACTCCGATGTTAGTTAACCAATGTGGCTCAAATTCAATAGGGATGATGCCTTACCGTATAAACATCTTTGTTGAAAATCTCATGCAAATACATGCACCCTTTCCTGAGTTATCGTGCGCACAGACAGACCGACAGACCGACAGACCGACAGACATCACCGACCCGCTCTAGGAATGGCTCCGCCAATTAATAAACGGTTAACCGAATACGGAATGGGCGCAGATTTAGAAACGATTTAATTTGGAGAGGATTATTGGAAAAGATAATTATATCATTAGTTGCAGATTTAGAAAACGTTTCAATCGAGAGGATTATTTGAAAGGATTATTATACTATTAGTTATGTTTCCTCCAAAACCTTACAGCACAATTATCAATTATTAAATAATCTATAATTTGTCAAATAATCTATCAATTATGAAATAATCTATCAATTATGAAATAATCTATCAATTATCAAATAATCCATCAAATCCATTTCTCAAAAAACGAATAACTGAAAACTGAATGGGTGCAGATTTAGAAACGATTAAATTTGAAGAGGATTATTGGAAAAGATAATTATATCATTAGTTGCAGATTTAGAAAACGTTTCAATCGAGAGGATTATTTGAAAGGATTATTATACTATTAGTTATGTTTCCTCCAAAACCTTACAGCACAATTATCAATTATTAAATAATCTATAATTTGTCAAATAATCTATCAATTATGAAATAATCTATCAATTATCAAATAATCCATCAAATCCATTTCTCAAAAAACGAATAACTGAAAACTGAATGGGTGCAGATTTAGAAACGATTAAATTTGAAGAGGATTATTGGAAAAGATAATTATATCATTAGTTGCAGATTTCGTAAAAGTTTAAATGGAGAGGATTATTTGAAAGCATAATTATATATACTTTTAGTTATGTTTCCTCCAAAACCTTACAGCAGAATATGTACAAATTAAATTGGAAGCAATCACTTTAAAATGTGACCTGCTCTTAAATAGATGTAGCATAAAGGGAAATACAACCATATAAATAAAAAGGGCAATCTCTCATCGCCCCATACGAAGCAGAAATAATTTATGGCGGAAACTCAATGACAAGCTTAAACTCTATGATTTAAAATCTGCAAAAATAAAGAGTAGAACTGGATTCGATCCCCTGTCCTTCCCTTTTACACCACGCGCTCTAACCACTACGTCACGCGACTTGTTGCTTGTAATAATAATATTTCTTTCGACACTTGTTCCACTCCCCAGCTACTGGACTATGTGCTTGTGCGCTACTTCCCTTTCTCTTTTCCACTCTCTGCCTGCTGAGCTCAGCTGTGCTTGTGACTGGAACGTATGTAATTGCATTGGAATTGATGACTCATCGCGCTTTAATTATCAATAACTCTGTAAATAATTATTCGAAAATTCTCAAATTCAATAGCGATGGTCCCATGTAGCATATACATCTGTGTTCTAAATCTTATCTAAATCCATGCATCCGTTCTTGAGTTATCGTGCGCACAGACAGACAGACAGACCGACCGACCGACCGACCGACAACATCGAACCCGCTCTATAAATGGCTGCGCCCATTAATAATAAGCGATAAGCAGCATTCCAATATAATAGTCTGAATCTCCTTATGAACCGGAAGCGTGTGGCAGTTTTGCAATAACCGAGAGGAATTCTATTCCTTGTAGTTCTCAATTCCTTGAACTTTCCATTTAGAATCGTAGCAACGGCAACATGACATGTAAGGATGATATGGCTAATCGTAAGCACAATATTGGCTGATTTGAATCACAGCCTGCAAATGTTATTCCTTCGGATGATGATACGACTGGCATTGCGGTACGGGAGGGCCCTGGAATAAAAGGCGGGCAAAGGAAAATAAGCATTGGCTTCCGATATTTGATGGATGCTTGTTTGGTCATTAGGATTAATGTGATCCATAATATTTCGTATGGCTTCATAGAGCACCGTGTTACTTGGAGATGGTAGGATTAGCTTTAGATTTTCGATCAAGCCATTTTTCAAAGCAATAATGTATATATATTCGATCGTTCTGCTGTAAAAGCGCTAACCAAATTATTACACTGGCGTTCATTAATGCAATACGACCTTAAATCGATGACTGCTCAAAGTTCAATAATTCAATTCAAGGAAAATGATAAGGGGATAATAATTCGCACGACTTTACCTGTTGTTTTGGATACGGATTATGGGAGTTTATATCTTCTGTTTACTGTTTTTCCTTTATTATCACTAAATCCCACTCATTCACTCTAACATACGGTACCATCAGTTCCAAATTATCAGATTAGACCAACGTTGCAAATGATGCTCTCGGATATTATGCTTATTAAGCTAACCCTGCCGCGCAAAATATTCATATAGCCCATGTCCGGGCTCGTCGACAATTACAATTAATGGTCTCTATAAATTTGCCAGATCAAGTCCAGAACGGGAGTGGAGAAATTAAATAGGATGGCTGTATGGAGCAGCTGATTATCCCCCAGCTAGCGTTACGCGTAACCTAGGTTAAAAATATTTTTGTGCCTTATGTGAATAACGCGTTAAAAAATTGATATGTACAATTTATGATACCGTCAAGTACGTTATAAACGTAACTTGAGCAGTTGCTTGGCACTTATTTTAGGCGTATGCAGCTCCTGCCATCTACTGGTAGCGTAATAAACCCTTTACGTTTTCTCTCATGATTGAACTTGGTGAACCCGCGAAAGCTTAACATTAGCAGAATAGTATCTGTGCGGTATTTTATCTTATATCGGATGGAAACTCTTTGATAGAGGAAAATGTCAAAAAAAGTGCACATGGAATCCAACAAAAGTGAAACGTTAGTGGAAAATGCGTCCTTAGTAACAAATAAAGGGACTTTAGGATTAAAACTCAAACTTGGCGATCCAAGTGTTTTGTCAAACAGCTTAAACGCTGCTTCTGAAAGAAGTGTTTTCAGTTTTGTTAATAAAAGCGACAGCTCTGAATCGGACAGCTGCGAGACGGAAGATCCATTGGCTTTGACCCCAATTGCCATTGACTGGGCAGAAGTCTACAAGCTGGGCAGGGACAATAACAGCGAGGTAAGACTTGAAACCTGCCTCTAACAGTTCTATCAGTATGTGAATATCTACCAGAAATTTTCAGAGATTCTCGTTTAATTTACAGGTGATTCGCATAGCATCAATTCTATTTTTACACTCTACCGATAAATTGAAATTGTTGTACCTAGAAGAAATTATTGTCAATAAGAAGCGCATGGACCACAGAGTTTTGCCAGCATCGGTACTTGAAAAAGACTGCAACGATTTGGGTTTCTTCGTTTGATAACCTTTTCTGATGACGGATATGACTGGCCAAATATAGCAACTCAAATTTTGAAGACTGATGAGTGAGACATTAGGCAACTTATTTACATGACAATGGGAATTACCATGTCACACTGAACAATTTTGTACTTAGTAGATTTAGATTCGTTTGCTGCGCTCAAGCAACTTTTCACTGTCCAAATTGTGGTGTATATATAGCTATTACAACTATTACCAAGCAACTTTTTTTGGGTTTTTTATACTTTTCATGGATCGGTTCCGGAACGAGCAGCATTATCTATATATATTGGTTGTTATTGACTCTTAACAACTTGTAACTATATTTTTTGAATCATGTTTCTATCGCTATTTTAAAAATTGTGTTTGCTTCCAAATCTATCAATATGGGTACGGAAAAGATTTGATTTTCCAGATAAGGTAATACAAGTAACATAATTCCGTGTATTCGTAACATGTTACGAAAAGCTTCGCTATAAAAGCCGCAATTCTGTCCGATAACAATTACAACGATACTTCAAGTGAATTCAGTTCTAACGTCGGTAACAGCTTGGAACGACAAAAATCAAGTAAGACATTAGTCACACTGAATTTTGATATAAAAGATATAAATTGTTTTGTGAAAACGCATTAAATACATTTTTCTTTAGGAAAGCAACCTTACGCCTGTGACAAGTGCGATTTGAAAACGGATGGTCTGAAACGTTATGATTAACATTATGCAAATATGCATACGGATATTCGTAACATATACTGCCCAGATAGCAAGTATGTGAGTAAATATTGGAATTATTTCATGTTGCATCAAGAAAAACACGGGAAAGTTGCGTTGTATCCCAAGACAAGGCCTATCAAAACGGACTTTCGTGCTAATAAGTCGTCTTAAGTCTAGCACATGAATATACTCAGAATTGCTCACCTCTTCCATTGTTTATGATGTTTCTACCTATAATCAGTCAGCTGATAAGGTAGCCCGAAATTTTAATTTCACTATTGTTTGACTTTTTGACTCAGAGGTTACAGTTTATCTCTCACTCTGTAATCACAATATGCTCCGGGCGTATACATTAATGTTTATCTTAATTTTTTCGGGTTCATTCTTTGAAAGTCACTTTTTGTGAACTTATTTTTTATTTATATTTGTTATGACTTACTACTGTATATAAACGTCTGTACTGTTGTTCTTTCAGTCTGAAACTGAATGATGTGTTTAAATCGTTATCTGATACGACAGTAAAACGAGAAAAACGAAAATTAAACGTTCATTTGCAGATAATGGAGTAAAATATAATCAGTGTAGACCTACAGCGACTTGAACCGTGGCGTACACTGAGAATGATAGCACTGCGTATGTTTATAGGGTAAAAACGAAATAGAGTGCGGTTGAAATGCACGTGGATGATCGCAGCCAGCTTCGAAGCATTAGGATAAACGGATGGTGGTTGGAAGCATGTGGGTAAACGGATGGAGAGTGGAAGCATGTGGGTAAACGGATGGAGGTTGGAAGCATGTGGATTAACGTATGGAGGTTGGAATCATGTGTTTAAACAGATAGAGGTTGGAAGCATGAAGGTATACGGAGCCAGAATGGTAGCATTTGGATGCATCAGAGGCTCTGGAAAGATTTTTAGTAAAGAGATTTTTAAAGAATTTTTAGTTGGATGAGCTTAATTTGCTTTTATAGATTTTTAGTTGTATGAGCTTAACTTACTTTTTTATCAACAGTCTTGCAATCCTTAATTTTATTTAAAATAATTACCTCTAGTAATGCGCAAAGCTGCTACAATAAATACAACGCGACCACTGAAAACAGTACAATTAAATATAGGACTGGTTAATTAATTATTAAAACCGTACTTAATTAACTAGCATCAGTTGTAGCTGTGCAACGTGGCAACACTGCATTTTCAAATTTGCGAGTCATAGAGATTCTTCCCGGGGATTTCAATGGCTTGGGGTGGAGGGGGCAGAGGAGTGCGAGCAAAAATACAAGGGGTGTTGTGTGAAATGCAGAGGAGCCAGAGCGAAAACACAAGGGGTGTTGTGTGAAATGGAGAGGAGCGAGAGCGAACACACAAGGGGTGTTGTGTGCTGGTGAATTGTCCCAAATGGGCTTCCATACTTAAGTCACTTCTCGTTCACACTGTCAGAAGAAAAACACAACTCTTGAGGAATTAAATGACATTGGATGTCATATGTTAATCCACACTGTGTTTACATAATATTCACTCTCTGCTTTTCTCCTATCCCGTCAGAGGCCTTGGAATTTCAGTATGTACGTTACAAACTATTCCCATGGAGTCAAATTCAGTTCCGTAACATTAGTTTAGGTTCTATCCGCAGCTGTGCGAGTCTCGTCTGTTTCTGTGAGTGAGTAGGCCGAGGATGGCTGGAGTTATTTGGATGGTGGATACCAGTTAGCGACAGAATCCTAAAAACTGGTCGCTACAAAATTTCTTTGTTCCTTCATCCAGTGGTATCAAACGTTTTGTGTTAATTGCGTCCTCTATGCAAATCCCCACGGTGTGTCATTTATCTTGCATGTTCGCTAAATTATGTTATTTTTGTGAGAGAATTATGTTTAGAACAGGTCTGGGTCTGAAAGAATTGTACTTTCCTCATGTATTGGTCAATATAATTATTTTCCGTAATGAGCATTTCTTTTGACCGTCTGCACATAATTTGTTCCAAACTGTTACATGTATGTAATCAACATGGCATTACTAGAAATTAGCTTGAATCTTTCAGAGTCTCGGGAATCTATGCCTATTGTTTTTGTAAGAATAGACGTTGGTTCATTCAATAATGATAAAAAAAATCCATGGGATGTGACATGCTTTCATAAGTTGAAGCAAGGCGCTTTTCAAGTTTAGCCGAAGCGAAGTAAAAGATTAAATATATACGTCCAACACGTGAGCTGATTCGATGCTAGATTTGAAGCTTCCGACGTGCTTACAAGACAAAGATTGATTTTTTATTGTTAAGATGCTGGGCAGTTTACACACTGCGATTACTGCAAGCAGAATTTTCAAAGTTTATTGACAGCACTGCGTAGAGAATTGAGTTAGTAAGATGATATTTACAAAGAGGTAAAATGAAACTACACATGATGACCAAGTGCTTTAGAAAGTGCAGTCCTAGAAGTTGATGTGAAGTTGTATTTTTGTCTGTAAAAATTAGCTTATTCTTTGAATTTAAACTTGAAACTTGGACTGGTTATACACGTGTCATCAAGTAAATACAAAATACGGTAAAAAGGAAATCTACACTTAATAGTTACAATAAAAGAGGCTTAATTAGCTTCTGGAATATTAATGCTTCAACTTAATGCTTGCGAATATTTTAAAACTAAACCTAAGCGTAAAACTTATGGCACAACCGATAAGTGACGGGTTACTATTTTTACAGGTGTCAAGTGGGAATATAATAATTTCAGAGGTTTGAATTTAAGAATGGTATATGTATAATTACGCGTTGGCGGCAAGGACGTTGGCGACATTTATTCCTAAGTTAATTACTAGCAGGGAGTTGTATATCGATTGAGAATAAATACTTTTAAATGAATAGCGTAATCTCGATTTTAAAGGTTAAACTGTACACATGTGGTAATTTTAAAAGTAAAAACATTTTGCTGGTGAAAACGCAACTGTATTTTGCATGCAAGCCTATCTGCCGGCGCCGGCTAGCTGGAATCGTGAAACGAGACTTGTTTTAGTCTATGTGCTATTGTAATGGGGAGTATAAACATATTCACATGACGAAAAATATTTGTACAATATGAAAATGAAGAGTATAGTTGTATAGAATTAAGTGGCTGGAGGGATATTTTGACAAGATCATTGGAAAGACGTTCTACTACTAAGAATACGGCGCCTTTGCCGCGCTAAATAATTCCTGTATGTATTTTGTTTAAATAATTTTGAGAACAATCCTTGTGTATGATAGCGGCAGCCGGGTGGAAGGTAGTAGGCGTAGTGGAAGCTCCAACGTCCTGTCTTCAAATTTGGGCAGATTATCATCTGGCGATAAGGACTGGATTGCTGTAGATGTTGCTGATGATGGTTGTAGTAGGAGTAGTCTGCCATTTCAAAATCTTCAACTCCTGAAAAAAATAATAATCCGATTATACATATTCTTCAACTCTTGCGCTTTGCTTCCACATAACTCAGTTGACTGAGCTGCAGCTGTGATACAGCATTGGATCATAAGTGTTTAATGAAGAGGGCGGTGGCGGTTGCAGAAATCTAGATGCATAGCTGCCTAAATAAATGGTGGAGTTGCCCTAGATTTGTTTTGAGGCGTTGAAATCCGCTTGAATGATGCGTGACTGATGAAATGAGCTGGAAAAGATTATCTGGATGAATAGAGACTTAAAATATCATGCTGAGGAGGAGGCCGGGAAAGGAAAACCTACAATATTCTGCTAGATTACTTGCTGACAGCAGCGGATGAAATACAGAATAATAAGCAACTCTCTCGACGCTTAGCGGTGTCATACAACCTAACTTGGAAAGATAATCTTTAAGAGGATTTCCTGTTTAAAGGAGGCAGCTATGAGCTTCTTATTAGTTCTAAGGTGAAACGTTTGAATCAGCAATGACTCGTCAGCCGCCGTGCGATAGAGGGCGTTGCTTGAGGAGTTGATCGCCTTGTGGTTTCCTATGGATTTTCTCCTGGGAAACTTTACGCTGTTCGGACTTGATGCCTTTTCTTTTTTTCGGACTCGCGAGCGATTTTTTCAAGGATTTGCTCGAGCTTCAGTTTAACGTGTCTTTAAAATAAGTTTGAGCCTTCAAGGGGGCATGATGAGAAAAGAGAAGTCCGAGAAGTCTTACCGTGAACAATAACGTTGAAGGAGCATCTGGCTTTGTTACCCTCAGCATCGCCAGCAATGTAGCTGATATGATGAGTTCCACGGGATAGTAAATGACTTGGAGAATGGCTCTGCTGGACATAATGAAGTTTGACATTGTCACTAAACTTGGGCTCGGACCACCAAACCTCTTTGGATGTTTCACCACTAGCCAAACGAATCTCAAAAGAAGACGGACAGCCTTGGACCCTGGGAGCTTCACGATCTGTATGAATATTCATTGAATCTTTATAGTTTTTTCACGGACGGGGAGGAGTACCGGAGTCCTCCTCCTCCCCTGGTAAGAAGAATCTCTCAAGGAGGGACAAAGTACATAATGCATGCTCCTCAGCACATAATTTACACGTTGCTGGGAAAGATGAAAGCGGCTTGCGATTTCTTTAAACAAATTAACAGCCTCCCCACTTTGTATGTAAGCTGTCAAAAGCTATTAACGTAATGGATTAAAGAAGTTGATGAATTTGAGGCGGCTATTGTGGACTAGCCGAGAAGACAGAGCGAGTGACCATTTTGGACGTAGTTTTAAAAATAAATGCCTTTCTCGTTCCATAAATCTGGCGGTCCAGTCAGCAAGGGCTGGTTAAACAAAGGGGTGGGAAATGTTAATGGTAGAAAACATATGCCTACTTACCAACCACATGGATTTTAAAATGACAAGTAGCAGTGTCATTGGATAGTGGACTCCGGGCGGTAAACACTATTTGGGTGACACCCGCCGGAACATCCCACTCCAGGCTCTTTGCCCATGCAGGATCAGCTTCCACGTACCTATGCTCAAAGGAAAACAGAAGAGAGTTGTGGATCATCTCCTTACTTGATATGCAAATCTTAACAAACGTTAAACCTTTCCAAGACGTATCCTTCATCCCCCTCTTAAAATTCTCAGCAACATCTCACCTGTACCAATCCATGTTTGCTTGGGGCTGCGGTATTTTTACATAAGCTGAGGCCTGGCCCGGCTTAAGGTCAACGTTTACATCGGAAGGACAGTGAATGTAGGGGCGTGGAGTTGGCGGTACTCTGATGCAGAGCGGGTTATCTTCTGGAAACCACCGAAATCCTTTGGAACATGTCCGAATTCTCCCATTCTTGGGATAATAGCCAGATGAACACAAGACTAAGCATTGAGTATTCAGAGGAACGGAATCAGAGTGACATGAGTCAGGGAAGAGGGAGCCATCTTTGGGAACGGAAAGCTTTGGACAGCTAGCAGGGACGCAAGGTGTTTTTAGGAACGCGTCCGCTGGAGACCATGTCCCGTCCGGCAAACATTGAATCCTACCCACCCGGGCGAATCCTAGATCATAGGGAGGCTTGAGAGCGTAACCGCTCAGACACTTCAATCTGCACTTTGTACCACGGACGGGATAATGCCCGCGGAGGAGGAGGTGACCTTCCGGCGTTTCGCAATCCCACCCGGCCGTATTTGGAAGCGTGGGTGGCTCGTCACAGTATTTCGCTAAGAAATTAATGTCTGACTTCAAATTCTCAATACCAGAATTCCAACATAACGCGGCGGGAGAGATAGGTGAAGATTAAGATGTGACCTTGGCGTGAATGGATAAGATGCAAATGAGCCCATCACCGAAAGCAGACAAGTAACTAAAGTTTGTAGACAGATAAGAAATGAAGAGTATAGCGAATAGGGATTCCAAATTTATTCAAAAGCGACAAAGATACTGTAGAGGTTACTACGGCTACAAGTAAGATACACATAAAAGCTTTATTTTCTCGCTTACAGTTAACGGCAGGGTGGAAGAGAATGCATGAGGAAAAAAGGCAGCGCGCATTGTTTGGCAAGGTTGCGAAAGTCTGCAAACTAACTAAGCGCAGATTTTGCAAGTTTTCACTCAAGAAATAACTAAAGATGATAAGAGAAGAAACTACATAGATGATTTAAAAGCAGATTGTTTTTCTCTTCCGCTCCACATGATAGTTATTGGAAGAAGTGCGCCAGATTGTTTGATAGATTGTTTTACACGAACCTTTACACGTCTTCTTGTCATCGCTGAGGGAGAAGCCTTCCTTGCAGGTGCAAAAGGATGAGCCCGGAATGTTGACACAAATTTGGTCGCATCCGCCGTTCTCGATTTCGCATTCATTTATGTCTGTGCAGGCAGTTTCGTTCATGAGTTCAAAACCTGAGCGACATGAGCAAAATCTGTAGGATCCAGATGGAACGCAAATGTGCTCACAACCCCCGTTATCAATGCTACAATCCTCATGTTCCACGCAAACTCTTGAATCCTCGCTATCCGGCTCTGATCCCGGAGGGCACTCCACAATTGAGTTTGAGGATGCATCCAAAAGATTCTCCGGCAAGGTGTCTCTGATCTCCTCCTGAGGGTTGTCGGATAAGCAGGTTTTGTAATCCTCTGTGGACAAAGTATAACCTTTTGGACAGGCGCAAATGGCTTTCCCAAATGTATTCAAGCACATGTGGCTGCATCCATAATTGTTCTCTTCTTGGCACTCATTCACATCTTCGCATGAATGCTGCAATTAAAATTAGCAATTAATTAGTTTCTTCCTAGGCTTTAAAATTAATACCCTCTCTAATATTATCAGTAGTCGCGGAGAAATGTCAGCTTTCGGGAAATTTGCGATAAATTAAAATTGGAAGCTTAAGCTCAATTGGTTAGCATACATACCTTGTCAGAAGCTAGACGCGTTCCAGGCATGCTTTGGCAACTACATAGGTATGAGCCAGGAATATTTTCACAAGTGTCCTGACAAGGCCCATGTCCATTTCTCAGGAGGCATTCGTTTCTATCGATGCAATTCTTCCCATCTGGTCCCACCTGGTAGCCAGTTGGACAAAAGCATTGGAAGGATCCGGGCTTGTTGTAACAAATCCCGAAACATCCTCCGTTGTCAACAGCACATTCGTCCACGTCCACGCAAGAACCGTTCCCTGCCATCTCATAGCCAGAGTAACAGGAACATGTCACTTCTGGAACACCCTCCTTGTCAGCGGTACAAATTTGATCACATTTTCGGCACTCCATCTCATTTTCAGGTCCTAAAATCCATAAATTCTTCTTATACCGTTTCGTTCACTTTTTTAAACTTATCATAATCCATGCAAAGAGATCTTCCCACGCTGAACAAAATTGCCGCATGGATTCCGCATTCCTTTACCAAAACCTTATATCCAAAGCTTATCTTATCTAAAGAAGTTCTTCGGTAAACGTATGGCTTGGTTTAGGAAATAAACGTTGTTATGAAGATGTGAGAAAATTTACTAGATACTCCAAAATGGGAACTTGATGGCGTGAAAGGTAAAATGAATCTGAAGGGACGCTAAACATGATTCCGTTCATGATTTATAATTTTCCAGATAACGACTAAATTTCTGGCTGATTGAATCTTCAAAGTATTCACTAACACCTCCGACTCTTTTGGCTCTCCATGAATCGGCAAAGCTTTTCAAGGCATAGGAAATGCATATAGAATCCTGTTTGTGTGTTTCAAGGGCATCCAAGAAGCTCCCACGCGTTCTTCCTGGTGGAGGTGGAACCTCTTTCTTTCGGAGCGGCTGGAGAGGGATATGATGTTTAGTAAAAATGGTATGAAGCTTAATGCTACCACTACTCAGTTTAGTGAAAGGAAATACAAGCGCAAAATGGACAAGGAGGAGGAGGAATATTCATGACTGACTGGATAATTGCTATAAAATAAAATTATGAGTTACCTTTGGGGAGGCAAACTGGTGTGGGGCCGACCCATTTATTTCTGGAGCAGAACATCCGCTCCGCAGACTCTGGAGGAAAAGAATAGCCTTCATCGCACTCGTATAAAACCATACCGTATCGGGCTCGTGGCTGGAGTAATTTCCTTCTCCTGCAAAGATAACAAGGAGGCATGAAATATATATATTATTATAGATTTATACAAAGATTATTATGAAGCATCTTCCACTGTGTTCCAGCAGCTTACTCATTAGTAATTACTCTGGAGAAGAAGGTAAAGAGGCGAACAACTTAATCAAGTTTATATTGCTGGAAAAAAGGAGGAGGAAATCAGAGTGTTAATATCTTCTTATATTTTTGCCCCTTTAATGAAATCTACGCCAAGATCCCTTAATTGAGCCTTAAAGACTTTGTGAAACGGAGGTGGCGTTGTGGAGGATGCCTTGGGTGGTAAGGAGGTAAGCTGATGTTTGAACAGAAAAGTGCGGATAATTCCTATAAATCATCTACGCGGAAGGGATCCAAAAAGGGTGAAAACAACTAAAAGGGATCGGAAAAAGTAAAATGAAAGGGAATAGCATATAAAAATTTTATTTTTAGAGTCTCCTGAGAATCTCCTGGGTTGATTTAAAGAAACTTGTTCTAAATTTTTTATGCGCTTTGATTTACACGGTACCAATTCAAGGTTTGGGCTAGCGGATTAACAAGTTTAAATAAATGGGTTGCGTATTCTTCTCCTGGTTTTGGTTATGTATGATTAAAGGAATTTAGCTGTTTGTTTAGATGAAGTTGCCTTTGGAGGGATATCTCTCACCTGGTGTATTTTATAATATGTGCATTGTTGACAGCAGGGGCTGGAACACCTCTCCCTCCTCGTTTAAGGCAGGAAGAATCAAATTTTGAGAAATCCAGGCGAAAATGTCGAAGGAATTTCAATAATCTTTCGTGTTTTGATTCCTCACTGCTGGAAGAGAGTTGTGCGGAGGTGGAGCTGAGACGATTAGTTTTCGGAACATGATATTCTTCGAGATGGTGGTGATGCCTGGGTCGTCTGGTAGTGGCTACGGTGGTGGTTGTTGAAGCGGCGAGGGGAAATGTTGGTATTTCATTCTCGGCAGTCGTGCTCTCGTCTGTTTTATAATGAGAAAAACAAGATTTAAAATCAGTCAAGTATCAATTCAGTGGTCCAGAAAAATAAATCCCTGCCACTCTCTACGAACACTATGGTTTCGGACAAGATAAATGATCCGGAATAAATGATTTCATCATCGAAGAGGAATGAACATTTTCTCAAGAAGAGATGGCATTGTACACCACATAAGCACACCTTTAAAACATATAGTATGCAGCTTGTGAATGGTGGTGTGTTCACAGGTCAGGCGGGACTGGAACAGACTTGAAGTCCAGGCATCTTTTGGGGAAGGAGAAGCAGCGACTAAATGGGATCGACTTAAAGAGAGGGTGATTCTGGGAAAGTACAAGGGCATGTACACGTTTCAAATGATAAAGATCAAGAAGGATCCAGACTTGCTCATCTGGGTTTATTCAATTTAATTCACAGTTCTCTCTGGACTGAGGCTTACTTTGGATGCTGTTTGTTTAAAATTATGCTGGAAACCTCGTCTTCATCAATTCACTTTCTCTAAGGTAATTCTCCAGCTCCATTAACTCATCTTACCTCGTAGTTTCCTGATCTTTATGGTATTGAAAACTGAAGGGCGGAACTGGACCCAAGATTCACGACGCGGATGAGGGATCACCTTGGATTTAAGGGAATTGAAACATGTGAAACTGGAAGCGAATGAGTGAGTTAATTTGCTGGTAAAGTGAGCACATTTCTCGTTACAACTTGTACAATACTTTATTTGGAAACTTGGATAACCAATTTCTCAAGATAGCTAAATCAAACCCACAAGAAATGCTGACAACTATTAAGGGTGAAACAAGTCTGCGAGGCTCTCTCTTTATGCGCTAAGGATTTCTGAAATCATCTGAGAGCATTTTTTCATCTGTGTAAAAAACATTAAATTTCCCTTGGATGTGTATGAATTTTCGTGTAAGTCTCTTGAAATTGCAAAGTAATTATTAATCAAAGATAAAATTCTGATCAATACTACTTGGGGCAAACTAAATCAGAAACCCTGGTTTAGGCCAGATCGGGAACGACAAACAGAAGTTGTCATGGTACGATGAAGGACCTGCACTGTTCCATTTTATTGTTGAATCTATTAAATGTAAACCTAAAATATACAGATCATGCCGTTACAAAGATACATTTAGCTGTCGGGGTAATTCAGACACGAACTATTTAACATTTACTTCTCACCCTTGCGGTACAGTTCGAGTTGGGCTCTTCGTGATAAGAGTAGATGAGGAATTTATTCGAATCTACAAATACACTTAGAATGCCAGGGAGGGAGCCGTGGGATTTGGATAATCAAGTAAATATCATGTATACAGCGGCGGCAGCGGCTGTGCCATTTACACAAACGATAACGATACTCCAAGAGGAGAAAACAAGATACTCACGGGTCAAAGTAGTGGGGTAGCATATGGAGAGATATGGAATCTGTGTTGTATTAAAGAGGTTCCTGACATGAGTATGTTTTGACGTTAGTCATAAGATTGAGCATTAAAAAGATTTACTATAGAGTTGTGTTATTTATTTATAGGAGCATAATGGCCCTATTTCGGGAAGAGGGAGCCTCCTTCAAGGAGGGATGTAATAGGACGTTAAAAGTGATGGTAGGTCAGGGGGTAGTAGATAATTTTATGTCACCCGCTGTGTTTTTCATCATGCCATTGTCAAATGTTTATGGAAATGGGGAGGGTTACCTTAGGAGAGGTCGGCTCACTTTATCCATCCGACTCTCTCTCTCTCTCTCATCATTACCGATATAAAAAGGCATGAAAAATATTTGGAAAGAATTCTTCTACTCTGTACTTTGAAACTTCTATTCTATTCAGAAACTAGAGGGAGAGCTGGAGGGATAATGACTTTGGCTCCTTGTCTCCTATTTCAATATAAATATAATAATAATAGCAACAGCGCGAACACGACTGGGTTGGATGTTGGATCACTTTCCTCGAATGATAGAGATCATACAGGGCAAGCCGGAACTTTACATTATTGCATTAAATCTTCTTGGCTACTTGTAAGTTTGATGGAGTCAGATAGCAATCCAAGATTCATAGAGACAGAGAGTAGAGATAGCAGGTCAGTAAGGGTGCAGAATTACCTTAATTTTTGCTGGAGATGATTATTTTGTACTGTTATTTACACACGTCCGTGTTTTTTATTCAATTTATGACAGGAGCAAAGTTGAAAGAAACTTGCACAGTTAACCGTACCATAGATTTTACACTTAAATACCTAGCTAAATTCTTTTCTCAAAGTTTATTCCGGTCTTAAGCTGAATCAAGGATCTGAACGCATCAAAAATGGTTTCCTTAACGTATGGCATAGCATATAAATTATTCAAATGGCTCCCATAAACATCCTATGACTTCAAGTCCAAAAAACCCCAACCTTAGGTTCGCTCATTGCGTGATCAAGGAAATACTCATTTAATTTATTATCTCGGGAAAGAAGGTCCTTCCTTGGGACTCGACGCCAGTATTCTTTAACCGAATATATTCTCAGTTGTATAATAGTATAGGCGTATAGGACCGACCGGATGGCGGGCATATATTATCTTGAATGCATGCACATCACTAAAAGTTTCAGTTTTGTTAACTCAAAATCATTTATTTACCACACAGCTTACATGTAACCGGCTTAGGATTCGAGTATGTTTACAAATGCTTAAGGATTTTAGGGATTCTGATGCAGTAAGGACCTTAACGGCACGTTGGAAATGATCATGAAGCAGCCGTTAACCTCTCTTCCTGGACAAGTATTCCTTGTGTGTGCGATGATTGAATCAACACATTGAGAAGGCTGACGCGCTAAAACCTCATGGGTTCGCCATGCGAGTCTTCACTCATTTCAAGGGGTAAATGAGTAAATGTTCAATTACTTTTCAGATTAGTCTGACACTTTAAGGAAATTAAGGACAAGTTTTTTCCCTGCTGGAGTAAGAGAAGGATATGGAATCTGTTGCGAAATTGTTTGAGTGTAATCAGAATCTCTTATTACATTCAAACAAGTTAAATGTCATCATCATGCAAGAATGTAAGAAAGCTTTGAGGAATCCCCTTATTAAGAAGAATCAGAATGATGAACATGGGAGATGGACCAGGTCAAAGACTGGATATGGGCTGGAGTTGCTGAGAGTAAATGCAAAAGGAGAGGGAAAAACCCCTTGAGAACAACTTGAGGAAAATGGTTTCAAAGGAGAGGTTTGGGAAATTGTTTTCAACCGGCTTTCTCCTCAAACTTTGCGATAGTTGTGCTCCATCGTAATTTTCCCTTTGCGGATTAAGTAAAGGCATTGTTACAGAGAAAAGTATGAGCTTGAAACGCAACGAAGATTTAACAACTTCCCGTTGTAGCTAATCCTACTCGAAACTGCATTTCACGTACCATTTGCACAAGCTTTTAGAAATGAGAAAAAATCAAATCTGGATTATATGGTCGATGAAGGGAGGATAATGCGAAAATCATATCAACAATAGATTCCACAAGATTGAAGAGCCTTGTCCAATGGGCTTAGCAGTACAGAAGGCTCCCGGTAAAATAATGTGAAAGCGGGAAAAGATCCCCGCTATTCACACACTTGTATTACATTCCCTAATAATAAGTGAAACTGTTTGGATCCGTGTACCGGGATTTGTCACGCACGTGGAGGCATGACAGTTGATTGATCGGGCCAGATGGTAATACCCGGGTAAGTACCCGGACCTTGTACATATTGGATCGAATATCTACTCTCTCTGCCCTAAAGTTGAAAAAGATTTGGGAAAATTACTAATGCTACTTGATCGTTACGAAATCATCTTCCATCTAAAGCAGATTTAGAACTTTCACTGTTGCTACATACAAAGAATGGAGGTGAAATGGTCTAAGGACAATGGGATTAGCTAAAAAACCAAGGATCATATTTACGCTATATACAAGTTTGCGTACTTTTTGTCAAAACAGGTCAAAGGGGGTATGAATGGTTTACAGGGGACCGTTTTGATAAATTCTTCCGGTAGGTTAATATTGACACTTTGGATAGGATGAAAACACCAACGGGATGATCGAGGACCCGGAGAAAAACTCCCAGGAGATCAATTATATGCATACAATCCAGGCCCTACAAATATAACCATGTAGTTCCTAGGATCTCTAGAGGGGATTGTCATGATTTACGCAAGATCCTCCAAAACCTCCAGCAATCCAGTCCCAAGGTAAGTTGTACCCGTAATAATCTCCTTGCGACCTACCTCAATGTTAGCATGAGGGCTTAGTGAATTTCAGAGGATTATCATACTCCAGCTAGTATCCATGAAATTCCAAGTGAAAAGAGCCACTATGGTTCATGCCATTCCGAACAGAACCCCAACGCTCATTTGAATCACTTCTCATTCGCTTTGTCGATGGCACTTGATGGATCGCTACTCATTACAAGGCACCCTCCCCGGGAAACGGTGTAAAGGCCCTTTATGAAAAGCACAATGCTTCAAACATAACCAGCGCCGGTGGGGGGAGGGTTTCCAGAGCAACAGATTCGGACTTGTGACGTTGTTATTGAATATTATCCGCGGACTGGAAACGAAAATGAGTTCGTGCAAATGCGTAAGATAGATGTTAAATAGCTGGCACGGCCATTGGATAGCCTGGTCTTGCAGACGTGTTCTGCTATCTTTGCTGGTTTCTTTTGCTGTGATCCGTTTTACAAAGGAAGGGGATCCAGCAAGATAACATCCAAGAAAGAAGACGCTATGATAAGAATTAACTAAGAACTAAGAACGTGCCATGGCCATGAAACCCCTTTCCTTGTCTTGGAAAATTGGAAGGCGTACGTCAAGAATGAGAAACGTGAAAGGGATAATTATATTTGATCTTAATAAGTTTCATTAGTCAAAGGTGGTCAATTAGGTTCTTATAAGGGCGGGAGGCGGGCTTCACATGTGTCAAGCAGTGCCCTCAGGTTGCAAAGTGCAAGGAAAAGGTGAAGGAGGATGAAGTCGATGCATCATGCATCTTCTGTATCTTTTCATCTAAAAGAGATTGAACAACCTAATGCATCCGAGATGGAATGCAACAGCTTTGGTGATTGACCTACAAGGCAGTATCTCTATGCAATGTAGCCATTCCGAGAAAGGACATTTGGCTCATTTGCTTCTTTTCAAATTGTATTTAATTGGTTCTAATAATTAATAATTAATGCTGTCGAGCAGGAGCCAGGAGCCAATTATCCGTTATTTGGTTTTAGGGAACATCACATCTCCGAAATTCTCTGCAGGTATGCTGCAAATCGCAAGCATTATACAATCCTCCAGGAGGGTTTTAACACTTCCGCTTTACAGCTGGAATGATGGTACAGGTCGAGTTACTAAATAGTTCATCTACCATTATCAGCCAGTAAGCTCAGTCAGTAGTAAAACTATATTTACCAAACCGCTGAGTAAGGTTTAAATCCAGATTACTTTTAACGTATGATTTCCATATTATAGATCCGAATTATAATCAATCAAAACTGGGATTTATTAATGTATGGGTATGAAAAATAGAAATTTAGATAAAGGGTTTTTAGTGAATAACAAAAAAGAGCAAGAGGAGGCGGAATATGATAAAGGATTCTGAAGAATCATAAGCAATTCTCACTACAATGTTTTTTCGCATTTGTGAACTCGGGATTAATTTTTTTTAAATGAATTACAAATATTATGAGAATCCAGTTCATTAATGGCATCTAAAATGGGGAGTATGATAACGCTGGAAGACATGAAAAGAATCTTTTCGACTCAATCCGAAATCCCGACTCAAGGAGAAGCATAAGTATTGGGGCCAAGAGAGGGAATAAAGACGTAACCTTCCAGATGGAGAAGTAATCATAAGTGGGTTAGTTCAAAGGACGCATGAGTTACATATTAGTTGAAGGTACCTTGATTTATGAGATGAAAGTGTGAGGGTGGCTGTTGTGGAACATAAATTACATCGTGTCAGAAACTATTAGTAACACCTTCAAATATCCCGTACGCGCAAAGAGTACTACCCTATGTACTTTTTCAAGCGGACATGGTTTAGCACTAGCTGATCACGTATCTGTGCGCATGGTGCGGAGAACAGATTAGTAGATTCAAAAAATAACTGACATGTGATGATGGGAAGTAAATATACAGTGAGATATGAAGGGAGCAGAAAATGTTCACCAATGGTTATTGCGTTTGTAGTTGCATGTTTTTGGCCCTAGTGTTTGGAATTGTAACTGTCTATTTGTTTCCAGTTAGTTCCCACAGTTTATGACTCGAAAAACTCAAAACATTTGTGTAACATTTTGAATAAGTCCTGCGTTACAATATGGTTGCAGAATTTTTAAAAAATTCAAGATCAAGTACGGGGTTTTACGATAGCGGCAGAAGTCCATAAAAATCCCTGTAAAGGGACACAGCTTGTGTAAAGGCAAAAGGAGGGAAGCGACCAATCTGCAATCTGTGCTTTATCCATTCCAAATGCGGGTATGCAGATTGAATTTGGG
Organism: Sminthurides aquaticus; assembly: GCA_906901655.1. NCBI lineage: Eukaryota > Metazoa > Arthropoda > Collembola > Symphypleona > Sminthurididae > Sminthurides > Sminthurides aquaticus. Next base: position 7,305,291 of record CAJQTT010000001.1, read on the forward strand.
ATGCTATTTTTGATTGGCTCGGAGTACAGATACTTGAAAGATAGATTTGGGGAATGAGGTGTAAAAAATATTTGAGCATTGACATGTTTATGGATTCTCTTACAAGATCAAGTTGGGTATGAAGATCTAGAAGAAAAAGAGCAAGGAAGAAGGCTAGAACTAGAATCGTAACAGATTCATGCAGGCTGGATAAAGTAGCGTATGGTTGGTGTGAAAATTTCACAACTTTGCTCCCGATAAATCTCCTCAAGCGAATATCAAGGATATGAGAAGAGACGGAGTGAAAATGATTTAATTCTACAAGTTTTCTCAATTCTTTTTTTTTCTCACACGAGGGATTACGTCTACTCCTATATACTTTTCTAATACCCGGTTTGTTAAATTTAGAGAAGAACAGATTGCTCCTCCGGTGGCTGTGGCAGAACAAGAACTAAAATGAACTGTAAAATTCTAGGAAAAGAATTCAGCGTAAACGTAAATTACGAATTGTCACGCCGTGTTTGCGTATAAAAGTAACATTTTACTAAATTTTATAGGCTCTAGTTTGCAATATCCATAGTGTTCTCGTCCAAGCGTGAATTATTCAAATTTTGAAATTTAACAGCTATCATGCAGCTATGTATATAATTCAGTCAGAGGAAATATCAAAGCTAAAAGATGAAGATGACGGGAGTCAACTATGGAATTACTGTCTTGGCATCTTAGTCAAAGATTTCCAGTGGTAGAGATGAACATAACGAAATATAAATTATACAAGTTGAGATTCATACCGTTTTATATGACATCTTTTATACCTTAACCTTGAATTTGTATAGACAAACGTATAAAGAAATTAGTGAGAGAAAATTTATGACAATCAACGTAGTACACCTCGGTATATTTCCAAGTTAAATGTTGCGTTTTCAGGCATGTTTTGAACAACCTATTTACTAGGCAAGCATTAATTACAGGCATTTGCCGGGAAGCAACACGCAGGGAAATGCCGGGGACTTTAAAACGTGGAAGCTCAGGTGACTCCTCCTAATTCTAACTCGGCTCCAGGACTCCAGGTCTGGAGAAGACAGCTCAAAGCAGTTGGGGGTTGATTTCGTGAATGGCATGATGATTTCAGAATGGATAATGAAAAAGACGGTTCCAGGTTGAATTGTTAAGTGTTGGAATAATGTGGAGGAGATGATGTGGGGAGAATGGTGGACCCCCTTCCGAAGATGAGACCTTATAAGGCGAAAAAGTGTCAAAACTTTGTCAAGTGTCACTTGAGGCCAGAGTAACGCTTATGTAGCTAGCTTGGATTTATAAATCCAGTCCAGGAAATGTGCAGACAAACTCCTCGTTCTTCGTTTATTTTCTCCGCCTACTGATATTTTTTCATGACATTTCACATGAGAAAAAATAACTTGAAGGACCGGGGAATAACCCCAAGTTGAAAACCTTTCCCCTCCATGTCAAACGCTTATGTTGCAACGAAATCCAAACGAAATTCTTTGCTAATTTAGCCTCGAATTCAGAAAACCCTAAAGATTTCCAATTTCTAAATGTATGAACCTCTCTCAGCATTTGTACTGAGACTGGATCCGAAGCAAGAGAAGTAAGCGTGAAAATGATTTGTTATCATGTCCGCGGAGAGGATTTCTTCTCCGTCTTCGTAATACTGTTGGCATACACAACACTTTAAGACAGCAAGTAAGAAAGGATAGATGGGCGATAAGGTGAGTATCACAGCAGGAAGAATTCTTGTGATCCTTTGAAGCGTCTGTTCTGTCGTAAACGTCAAAGCTGTGCCTAGGTGTTTTAGTAGTGATTTTATTACAAGTACGACATGATCACACCAGAGTGAGTACTCCACATCCCTCGTTTGTCTTTGTGACGTAGAGAAATTGTAAAAACCCAGAACCTCAACCCAAAATCAGAGATGAGGAAGAAAATAGAGTTCAATGACGAAAGGATGAAAACACAACTGCTCAGCTTCGAGACTTTACGAAACTGTGGCACTATGTGCGGGAAAATACTTTAAATTTTACCGCTTGCTCCAATACTTTTAGCGTAAGCGCTTGGGTTTGGATCCATGAATAATGGGGAGACGGAGAGTATACATTTTCTAGAGATTTGGAAGAAACGGAAATAGAATTTGTGCAATTATGAGGGCGGAGGAGGTAGAGTTTTATAGAGAAAGGCGGTAAAATGGTATGTGATGGGATGAATAATTGGGCTTGGAATTTAAAATAGGATGGAAGGAATGAAGGAAAGTTAGACGGGGATGATAATAAAGGATACGTGGGGTGGGGTGTGAGGTGTGTAGAAGAGAGGAGGAGAGAGGGAGGTAAGTGCAAAAAAGGATTTGCTCATTTACTACGGAAGGTTGGTTGGAAGGGTTTGGAGATTAAAGGAATGGGTGCGTAGATTGAGAATGTGTGAAAAATTTGATACACTTCCCTGTAATTGATGCCATTTTCATCATGATCGGCCGTTACCCTCCGCGGAGTTGTGCATCCATCAGTTAGCCGATTTAGGATGAGAGAAAAAATGTGCGTAGAGGAGTGTGTATACTGCAGTTTGTAGTTTACGCTCAAATAATCCAGTTATCAATGATAAAAACCGACTGATCCCATCAAGGAGGAATCAAATGGAGTCCAAAGGAGCAGTTACGACAAGCAAATGGCAAACGTGTCCGCCAGCAACCCAAGGAGTAAATCCTTCTGCTGTAGCCTTAAAGTCATTTAAGTGCATTGCATTTGCATTGGAATCAAAATATTAGCAAAAATATTCCTCCTCTGCAGCTGTGTGTACAGTAAATGAGGAGAAGTAACTACATTGACTGCATGGCTGGACTGATTGAATGAACATGAGATCCCTGGCGGCTCATAGCATGACTAGTCCACAACACTAGTCCATCAATACAATAACAAATAATGTGGGATAAGCAGAGATGAGATGCTACGGCTATTGTATGCTAAATCCGGGAGTGTGGGATCGAGTGTAGGGAGGTGTCAATCAAAAACTTAGGTTAGACTAAAAACCGCCCTTTGAAATAACAAAAACATTGACAATGAGACTTTTGCTAGAAGAATGAAAAAGTTTTTTCGGGAGGATTCCTCCGGTTAGTAGACAATGATAGCCCGGACCCGAATCTGGAGAGAGGAGGTGTGGCATTATTCCCAGGGAGGGAGGGATGAGAGCGTAGAAAGAAAGTTTCAAATCCGATTAGCTCAATTCCGAAGGAATAATATGTAATCTTTTGTACGGCTCTTTCTCTATTCCGGCATGACTGACAGAAGTGGTTGATCAGTCACTGGTTTCACTCTCAGGATTCAAAAACGAGCATGGAGGTCTTGTTTTGAGGTTAGGTTTGCAAGATTCTCCATGATTTAATATTCAAGATTTGTGCGCTACTGATCTTGGTCTTGGCCTGGCCTGATTGCACATGTCAGAGACTGTGTGGGTCAAGAATGGAATTTGGATTTAGATATTACACAAGCTGGAATGTATTGCATTTATCCACCTGCTCCCGCTCCGCTCACTTGGGATTGTGAACACGATTCTTTATAATCTAGCTGCCCTGCCTTCCTATCTGCTTCACTGTCTCACCTGTGCTGTGGTAGGTAATCTCTTCTTGAGCCAGCTTGAGCTCTTTCCATGCAGCTTCTTCATCTTGAGTTAATCCACGGCGAATCTTGGCCTGACTATAGTCATGCGGATCCTCTAATTGAGAATGTTAAAGCTCATGTAAGTCACCCTTAATAACTTGCTTCGTATGTCCTTGCCGAAAGCTGATTTTGTAGCTCCGAATGCGCATACGGCATAACAACATAAAGGTAATGGAAGAGGCTTCGGTAATGTGTTTTTCAAGTTATGCGGTGGAGGCAGCTGAAACTAATGGAGAAAGTAGACGAGATTGGAAGTTGGCGAGCGGGCGAGGTAGTTTTATCCATTTTACCGAACCAAATCTTGGAGCGCAAGCGGAAGTAACTTATGGTCTTGGGCAGAGAGAATACGTGGGCCTCAAAGTCGTTTACAATAAAGCAGGATGGGGTAAAATGCTTTGAATTTAATTATGAGATAAGACAGTTTTGCCAAGACGCGTTAAAAACCAGCGGTGAGATATGATTTGACTGTAGCAGAATGCTGGAGGTGGATGCAAGCAAGAAGGATAATTACTGGGCAAGTGAGAACCAAGATTGCAGACACAAGACGCGAGGAATACACTTTCCTGTCACTCACCCTACGTCTTAATGGATGTCTTGGAGCTGGACAGTCCCCGCATTCTCGTGGGCTTTAAAATGACCCGGTTTATGGAATTGTTCCATAGATGCACACGAGACACGTAAAATTTTATCTAAAAGATAACAATTTTATAACAAGATTTAAAGATTAAGTTTTTATTTTAATTCCCTTGGGTTTTAACAGGACTGGAAAGATATGCGATTTACCTTAGGAGGAGATGCGAAGTTAGTGTGCAGGTACAAACGCAGGAGAATTCAACCCTCCCTCTAGCCCAAAACTATAATTCGCGCTTAGATTAATCGCGCAGGCTGGTTTGCTGACGAAGTTATACATTTGTCATTATAATTAACTCTGTGCGGGTGGTTTGGCAAAGTATTTATGATTTAAGAATTTGATAGTAGCCGCCCGGCTGGGTGTTCGAGAGATTTTAGATGAAAGCAAAGCTAGATAATAGGGAAAGAGAGCCAGGGAGAGCTGGGATTTTCTTGGAGAGGGATATAAATGAAACTAGTTTTGTAATAAAGCAAGACCAAAGATAGAAGAAAAGGAGTAAATGAAGAGGAGTGCTCTTAAAACTAGTATTTTATGTCCATCCCATCATTCCAGCTCGCTTTTATTGTTTCACGTAGGACATCTCAAAGGGGAGCTGGCTGGATGTGTTATTTTGTGGATTGACAAAAGTGTGGCCGCGTGTCCACAGCGATCTGATGTGTCAAGGCTGAACCCATGCCAGGTCTGGATTCAACTAGGCTCCAGCAGCTGATGCTGCGGATAAATTATAGTCAACCAAGGAATGACACATATTTGATGACCTGGATGAAGAAAAGATGAGAAAGTAGTTAAGAGTGAGATGCAAGAGCGTCTACGGTTTCTTAGCACGATTTTAGGCGATGTAGTTTTTAAAATGATTGCAGAGCATGCCGGTATTTTAGTAAATGTACATCGGTGTTTTTAGTATCACCGTTGCGTTGTGCAACTTCCATCCCCGCCAACCTTGAACTGTGCGGATCCAGAATCTAGAATGGCTCGCTAGAATCTAAAATTATAAATCCTAAACAGGTCAAACAGGCTGCAGCAGGTCATTCTTTGGTGATGCAATTCCTAAGGATCTGCTAGTGGGAAACACTTGCTGGATTCCTGGAGCAAGCTCAAAGATTGGGGGAATGGGTATTAATTATCGGCTACAAGTCAACAAGATTGAGCAAGCTTCGGGCTAGTACTGTTTATCCCTGTTTCATCTGTCATCCCGTGTTTACATTCCCATGTCTCGCTTGGACGGAAGACTCATGTAGTTGTGTGTAAATAATTTGCAAGACGAGGGACGAGCTGTAACTGCCCGAGAGAGAGCTTGTCCCTATTTGTCTCCGTACAGGTTGCTTGGCTGAGGCCCGGTTTCAAAACGTGTTTGTCAAAAAGTGACAAGTTGAGGGTGGGGGTTTGTCGGAAGAACTTTGAAATGGCAAACGTGTTCGACTATGAATTACTTTGTGAACGTAGACATGATGAAATTCTTCCCCTCTCAAATCTCATCCAAATATGTATCAGCCAGGTTGAATCAGCTCAGCAGTACTGAGGATTTGTCTCCATTTTCGTAACTTGGACTCGTGGCTTTCACTGGATTTGATACGAAGAGTGTTTTGGTTTGGTACAGAAGATTTTGGACAGGCCTAAGATTCGGAAGAGGATGTTAGCCTTCTGAGAGAACATAACAATAATTTGATACGATTCAATGTGCATTAATTCACAAAGAGGCGAAGTCAATATAGGGTAAAACCACAAAACCAGAGAGGATGTCCTAGTGGCAGGAAACTAAACGGTTCTCTGCGAGAAGACGATCCGTGGAAATGGTGCAGCTATAAGAATGTACAAAGGACGAGGAGGATGAAAGGTGGGGGAGATGAGTGACGGGGAGCGGAAGACGGGAGAGCTGCAAGGAATTTTAGGCAAGCTAGAACAAATTGCAGCGTCTGTCAAAGGCAAACCAAGAACGAAAGCAGCATTATCTCCAAATCTTTTACAAACAGATACAATATACTCTCCGCGAGTAAGAGCCAAAACGTTAACATAACCGATTGGTTGGAGGATTGGTCAAACGACTTGGTTCTCCCTCACAGAGGAACATGACACATGATTCCAAAAACAAGGCATTGTTGTCCACCAACCAGGTATAATCCGCCTAGCTAGTGTAGCTTGTATTTGTTCAGTCAATAAACCACAAAGCTTATTGGAGGAAAAAGAAATTGTGCACGTGCCAAAAACTAAAACAAGAATACAAAACCCCTCAAAAATCAAACCGGGAAAAAGGGATGCTCAATAGATTTCAAATGAAGCGGAAAATCTCATTCCCACCTCCTTCACGCCCAATAACAATGTAAATACATCACATGGACATCAAATACCAGGAGGTCTTGGTCCAAAACAGGTCAATCATTCAATCAAGTGTATAGTTCAAGAGGAATGCAACGTACTTTTTTAACACACGACGCACACCGGTAACGCAAAGTTTTCCGATGGGGCACCGCAGAAATATTTCACCAACCATCTTAAGAGTGACCATGGGACTCAATCCAATCCCCTCCACACCTGCTCTAGTAAGGCTGGAGGTTAATTTGGCGACGAATCAAAGCAAGGAAGGATGTTAGAAGAGTTGGTTCAAATGGTGGATTCACGAGGACTTTCTAGGAGAAAGCTAGCGTGGATTTCATCTCAGTGTTAAGCTCATGTGTTTGACCATCCCTTGGCATGGATCATTCATATGCCAGGAACTATGGGAAAGATGGAAGGAGGGCGAGAGTTGATTGAAAATCAAGAATCTCTACAGCTGAGCCCTTGTCAATCCCATCTGCTTCTCCATTACCATGTAAATGAGATTAGACTTACAGGGTAGGAAGGACTTGTCCGAACCTTATGGGTTTCTCAAATGCTTCGCTCTTCTGACTACATAACCTCCGAATCAACTATGCACTTTAAGTAGATGTGAGTCTTGCTGTTGGTGGCAGAAGCGGTGCCAGCCAGGGCAGAATCCTGAATTACATTCAAGATTCAATACCAATGGCTGGTCATCTTGGGCTGGGCGAGGGCGGCAACAGGGTGACTCACAAGTCTCCTTCCAAGGGTTTACTTTACTAGCTTGGACGACGGTGACGAATTTTTTTTTCTAAACTCCCAGTGAGTCAAGTCAAGACTCGGTACTACTAATTATCCCTTGCAGAGCTTGCTTGTACAAGGATCCTGACACTGTTTCCAGCGGTGGTCTTCTCTAGACAGTGTAGCGCTTCTCTCATCACTTCTCTTCTCCTGGTCAACCCGGCCGGCACTGGACACCGGAGAGCTAAGCTATAGAAGACGATCCCACAGGTGAGAATTAGAGGAGGAGGCTCCGCTACATCTTCTACTACAACAAGCTAATTCCAACTCTATTATAACGTAACCGACGAGTGTCGGGTGATATTATGCAGGGAACGTGCTCGTAGCTAGTTCGGATATTGAGATTCAATACGTTTACATTTCTAAACGTTCTCGTGCAGAGATGAGATTGTTACATTTGTATTGTAACACCTCCGAGGAAATCCTATGTTAGCCCAACACGGTCGGACCTACAAACCCGGGATGGAGCAACTCCTTTTTAGGAAGTTTTTGTAACTGAATTAAAATGATGAGCATGATAGCCATTAAGCAGATTGACGTAATTGATAATACATGTGCCAGGATTTCATCAGAGCCTTACCCTCATAAATCAATTTTGAAGCGGGAAAATTATGCAAAATATTATCCATTTACTGATGGCGAAATCACTTTCCACCTCTACTCTCTACTCATCTTGCCTGAGTCCTGTGAGCGGGCTACTCTGAAAATTGCAACCTGTCAGTCCCACACCTTCCCCTACCCTTCCATCACACAGCACCCAAACAATCAAATAGGTCTGTCAGCTAGGTTTAGAAGGATATAGCTAGAAGCAGACTTTTTGATTTCAAGCTTCACTATTATTTATTGAATCAATATAAAAAGGGTTCCCCTGCTCCTTCACGTTGGGATTTTGCCAAGGGTTGATGCCTACATGTAAACTCTTTTTGGAATAAAGCAAATTAGATCCTAAAGTGTCAAAGGATGTTGACATTATAGAACAAACTCCCCCACAATTTTCATTATATTTCTTCGAAATCCGGCTACTTTGTTCGCGCCTGATCAGCCTTCTATCTTACAAGTAAGGAAGTTCTTTTGATTTCCTTAAAGAATACAGGTAAAATAAATGTCTCAATTTAGGCATGCACTACTCCTTGGATGGAACACACCCTGCAATCTGATTCTTCTTGATTAACGAATAAAAGTCATTCAGGTAGTAGGTGTACGGTATACATAGCTCCTAAGAGATGTGCACGGAGGATAAGATGTGAAAAACTTGGGGGAAAATCAATGAATGAATGGAGGAGATACATTGATTTGTAATAGGCGATACTGCTGATGCAAATCAGAGGATTCGATGGGGTACGAGTAAAAGTGTAATGTATTCATAATAGTATTAGGAAGGATTGTGAGGCTGAATGGATTAAATCCCAGAGTAGCTTTAAAAACCCCATCTTCCTATTCTCATTACGAAAAATGAAGCAATTTAAAGGTTCTCCTAACTGATCATGCATCCCGAAACTGTAACCTAGACCATACCTTATCTTTACCATAGACAGACCGTAGAGAATGAGCGGGGAGGGAAGGGAGTTTGGGTGTAGTTGCAACAATGTAGAACTGTCGGGCCAAAGGTCCTGTAATTTAGGAACTAAAGTAAATGCAAATCAACTTCTGTGGAAGGAGGTTTTAGAGCAGACATGAAATAGCACATGCAACATGGCAAGGCCAGGAAGGAAGGAGAAATCAAGGAGGATTTCTAAAGGCGCAAGTGTGTGGCAGAGCTATTACGGACTGGAGGCAGACTAAGACTTGACGCTTATACGAGCACAAAGAAAGATGAACACGGTTACTGGATAATAAATACCTTGTAAAGCAATGTTGGGATAAAAGAAAAGAGTGGGCAAGAAGCTCTGGAGAAGACTGGCTAAATTGTTGAGAGGAATTATTACCCTGACTAGAGATTCTGGATGATTCCACCCACCGTCTGCCTAACGCAGAAGATCGGGTAGAGCTTGGAGGAGGAAAGTCAAGTGTACGGAGAAGAAGATAGTTTCAAAAACTAACTGGAATGAAAAGAAGGAAGAAGACGAAGAGATCCGAAAGGAGAACGGGATAAGAGAGTGAGGGACTGAATCAACAATCCGAGTCAGACAGAGCACCAGCTCTATGCAAAATATGTGTTTCGTGTGTGCCTGTCTTTTGTTTGAGGGAAAGAGGCAGACACTGACGCTCTTTTTGCCCCGAATCTGTGACAGAAGGCCGGGTAAAAGAGGTTATACAGGGTTGGCGGGTAGGGGATTAAGGGTAAAAAAATTCAAATCCACTTTGGTTTCAAAGAGCATAGATTAACCGGGAAATGTGGCAATTATATACCTATTGTTTACACAGTGCATTCGCCTCTAAATTTTGCATTCCTAGTTGGATTACACACCAATGACAGAAATGTCCTGACAATCCCACGACGGAATTAACACAGATGTACCCTCATTCTTATTATGCGGAGAGATTTGTCTTTGCAGATCTTGTGGTTTGTGAGGTATTGACTTGTTTTCGGGGCATTATAGTTTGATGAACTGTGAGAGCCATTTAGTGTATTGGGTTATTGTATTTCGACCCGGTTCCAGAATTTTCACCCTACGGGCTTCAGGGACTGGACGAGAGAAAGTCTTTATGATGACACACTTACCCATAAAGCTTAATGAAACTTCCCTTTAGAGATACGTCCGCTTTAATTTGGTTCCAAACGCTTGTTTCCATTGGAACTGACTGCCAATTTCCAAATGAGACCAACGCTAAAGAAAATGCTGCTAGACGAAATATATTTGACACTAGATTTACGTGTATTACGAAGGTAGTTGATTGAAAGCGGGGACGGTTTAACGATAACGAGCCATACTAAACGGAGACTTATGAAGACAAGGATAATTTCCCTTAGGAGTTTTTCATCCCATCAATAATCCGTGTTTGCAAAATCTTGGCAAATTTATTCACCCTCCCCCATTAAGGCCATAAATAAGTCTAGCCCGTCTTAGCTTTTAGCCTCAAAGAAAATCCTTGTTTTGTCTAAGATGAGGCATGGCTCCTCGGACGGCCGGGTACTGAACTGATATCACTGAAGGAGAGGAAGAAAGGTGTGGGTAAAAAACGGAGGGGAGATGAACTTTAAGCGTTAGAGCGAAGCCAAGTCAAAAATCACCTCAGGTTTTTTAAGATGTGGGTTTGGAGAAGTAGAAGCTTGGAAATTGTTTTGATGTGATTTAAATCCTGTGAATCCCAGAAAAGTCATGGATGGAGGAGTCTAATATCGACGCTATAAAAGAGTAATGGGATATTGATGTTGCAGTTATTTTTATCTCGGCTAAAGACTAGAACCGGAGCTTGACTTCGGAGAAAGTGTGTGGTGAAGAAACTAGGGAATTTTCTGGAGTTGGCGGGACGCCCCGGGAAATTAATTGTTTCAGAGCTTGCACCTCGCGGGGATTTGGGCACATTGACACTTAAATATTTATCAGGTTTAATGAGAGCCGCCAGAAGAGCAATGCACGCTTTTCAAGCTTTTGTCGGTTCAGTTCAGTGTCAGTCGTGGTACAGGGGATTGAAAGGGAGAACAAGTCGTCAGCGTTGCCATCGTGTTACATCAAGGGTTATACGTTCCCTCCCCAAAAATTATACTGAATAATTTTAATGCCATCCCTACAAACGTGGAAATAATTTTAAGCGACATTGTACAACAAGCTAAGGGCTCTGGGGACAAGCTTTGTTCTTTTTCTTGACCCAGGCCCAGGGCTAAACACATCAGTTCCAGCTCGAGATGCAAAAGATTGTTCATTGTCCGGAGACACGAGTAATGAAAGCTGACATTAAGGAGAATGGAACGTGGCTGGAAAAGTCAAAGGTTTTCCCGTCTAATTATACTCAATCCCTCTCTTTTTTCACATTTCTGTCCGTAGTTTCTCCTAATAATCCAAAGTTGTAAAGTAGACTTGATTAGCTTGTGTGAAGCGGAAAATGAAACGAAGACCGCTTTTGGAAACCAGGAGCAGGAGATGAATGAACGTGAGAATGAGAATAGTTTTCGAGGGGGCAGATAAGGAAGACGATGAATCTTTCAACCCTCTGCTGCATGGGTGTCGAACCCGAAAATCTGGGTTGAATCAGTCAGCATAGGAGGGAAAACTTTGTAGGAGGCAAGGCAAGGCAGGTTAGCATTGCGGTAATTACCCAGGTAAATTTTTGAACGTCGGTAAATAGAATTAGTTACTCATAAAAGTCGGTGTTGGTACTTTGGTTGGATCCCTTTGGGCACAGGGATTGTTTCCGCTCATGAATTATAATCCTATTGAGATCTCCTCGCGTGGAAACATACTCAAAGGCTAATTGGATAATTCCAAGGGAGTCATTCTCACTTCTCACCTCACTCCATCCTCTTCTTATCTCCCCTTACAAACTTACAAGTGACTCCATTAACACGTACCTAAGGAAGTGAGTGTAATCCGTAATTATTTCAAGACTTGAGCCAGAAAAAAATCAGGTGCGGCTTTCAAGCTAACAGGTATCGGAGAATACAGGTGAGAGCAAGCTTATTAAGTGATTACATAATACACACATTAGAAATTTGAGATAATTAGGCTATGAGGAAGGATGGAATGTGTCATTGTAAATTCCTTGCAGAAGCACAATATCAATCTGCGTTCCTTGTTCCTGTTCTTGAGAGTAGAATAGACATGAAAGGAAAGTAGGCTGTAGGATCTGTGAAACGTTTTATCAAGCTTGTTTACAAGGTAAACTATACATACACACGTTTTTCCAGGATTGCAAAAGTAAATCGAGACAAATACGCGACTGTACATTAGATTTGTGGAAATCGGGCGCAAGTACTGAGGCTAATATGCTTCTATAATGACAACTATGGGAATTTCATGGATTATATTTTGTTCCAGTTTGTTAAAGGGGGGAAAGTCCCTCTCCAGACTTGGCGAGACCTGTTCTTTTGCTTGCTTCCTTGCTCGCTTTCCTAGCCTTGTGATCTGTCAGGTTTGCTGGCTGGTTTTCTAGTTCGGGTCGGGATGACGGTGAAGGACGGGATTGCAAAGCTGAATAAATTTAACGCTCGTAAATCATAAATGCACCAGAGGATTGAGTCACGCTGTAGGATTTGAAGAGGAGTGGGAAAAGAGTGAGGTTGGAAGAGGAGTTGTATAAATACTGTAATGTAAAAATCTATTTGCCGGGAGTTTTTGTCAAAATTAATATTATCCAATATCTACGTGCTGTAGCTAGCTAAAATGCAAGAAACGAAAGCCTCGTGGAAAGCCAATAGTTACGAAACCAAGAGGGGTTATTCACTTGGGATAAGTCAATTCAAAATCCGTTACAATGTCGATGTACAGGAGGGACCACCAATACCTGGGACATTTAGCCCTTCTACCTACACCGTCTCCTTTTCCTGTAAGCTCCAAGCTATGCTTGGAAAGCTGTGTAAATTTTGAGAGGCAAACACTCGTGTTTGAGAGGATTGAATAGCAAATAGCTTGGACAAGTTTGAGAAAACGTTTATTGTGGGCTAATGAGGATAAAAAATGCAAGATACATGAAACTAATACAGCGTGTACAAATGCTTGAATGACATGACAAGAGGGCCTCAGAGGAGTTTGTACTGGGCTTTCATGGTCATGATCTTTAAGATGATAGCGCAAGATGAATGCAAGAACAAGGGTATCGGATTCACTCTTTGTTTTCAGACAATGTCAAATCAACACGCGAGTAAAAACCATCGAGACAATCCATCATTAGGATGGTTTAGTTAGGACAGGTGCTGAATGCTAAATAGCACTCTGTGAGAATTTATATGCCGATGAAAGTGAAACAGATTCGCGAAATTGCAAAACCTTAATCACTGAACATCGAATGCTTACCTGAAGCAGAAGAGGATGTGACCACCTCAACGGAGAGGGATACGTTGATGAGGGAAAATGCCATGAAGGCGGAGAAGATTGCAAACTTAGTGAAAGTATCCGTAGCCATTTTTCTTAATTTTGCTCACTAATTCACGTAAAAATCCAAGCTTTCACGATCACAGGCACAAATATCGGAAGTGCATGGAAAGGATTTTTGAGAATTCGTTAAGTACATGCGATGATTTGAAGGGGTTCTTGGTTTGAACGTTTTTGGAGAAAGTAGGGAAAGTTCTAAGTGGTTTTTTGATTATGATTACACAATTTTCCAACTCACGCGAATTTCACTTGGATTCACTGAAACTACGAACAGAGGCTAAACGGGGAAAATGAAACTAGGAATAATTTTGAATCCTCCTTTTGAAAATTTTCAGGGATGGAAAAAGGTTGATATGGGAGGGTTTGGGGCTATGTGAGATGATTCTGGGAGAGGGATGGAGCAATGTGCTGTGCCTGATGAGGCATAATTATAACTGGTGATGCGAAGAGAAGGTAGTTGCTGGATAGTGGATTCCCTGTGGGGATTTTAATATTTCCAAAGAAAAGTTGACACTGGATGAGTTGATTACTGGTGATGGTAGTAGTAGGTGGAAAAGTGCATCCAACGTTTGACGTCCGGGGTTGGATGGGGGGAGATGCATTGAGAAGATTTTGAGCTGAGATGAGGATGCGGGGACGCAAGGACGATGATGATGTTGACGAGGAAGGAACAAAGTTTGGAGTGAGATTCGGATGGGGAATGAAAATGAAAGAGTAAAAGATCGGTGTTTGAAGTGAAGGAGAGGGGATTGTGGATTTGGTGGTGGTGGTAGTTGTTAGTTTTAAGCTTTGGCTTGGTTTAGTTACGGATGGGCCGCGTATGTTGTTGTTGATGTTGTTGTTGGTGGTAGGGGTTACGGTGGTGGGAAGAGGTCTGGGACTCTTCTGGCTTTGAGTGATATTAGGGCTGAAGATGGGCCGCCAGTGGATTCACCACACACACAACCTCATCACATTTACCAGGACGGTGTATCGAAAAATAAGGCTCCCGATAAAGGTAGTTTTCTCTTTGGAACGCCCCTTCCCACTTTCGGTCTGGATTAATGTATTTATCAGACTCGGAATACAATCTTTGAAGCTGACATCTTGAGCATCCTCTTGTGTGAGATAATAAGATGGGCCGGCAATGTGAAAATGTGATTCAGGAGCTAAAAAATACCACAATCCGGACCCATTTTAGCTAAAAAGATGCTATCCCCCAAGACAGAAATGAGCTTTATGAAACCATCAAGTTGAACATTAAGCCACCAAGGAAATTTAACCCGTAAAGGCAAATCAAGCTAGTAGTTCCATCCAGTCTCGGTGAAATGAATCTTGCTCGCACTTTTCAAGGCTAGAATAGCCAAGCCCCCAGACGAAATCACTGACATCCACACTAACTCAACTATATTCTTTTCTCCAAGCCGAACTTTCAGCTTTCCTTTCCTCCGAACTCTCATTCATTCATCCACATTTCTTGAGGGTATGGACAAGTTGATTTTTCAGGAATAATTACATTATGAACTGGGATGACCATAAAAACGATATTCAAGGAAATATGGTTTCTCTTTCTCCGCAAAAGTGTATATTAACTCTCCCAGAAGTTAGATGAAATGTTGGAATAAAACCTTCTTGTCCATCATCTCTAGCCTTGAATTTTCTCCTTTCTTGAAGGACGGCCAATAATTCAGTCTGACTTTCCTCTCACATTGAGAATCTGGCAAGTGGTTTCTCTGTCAAAAAGTAACCAAAAAATTCTTCAAGACAAGCCGAGAAGGAAAGTTGTTATTCTAAAAGCGTTAGCGAAATCCTGGCATGCATCATGACAAGGGAGAGGAGGCAAAATCCAGAGAGGAAATGCTCCGAGCAAATTACTTTTTTTTGGCTCGTGCTTGGGATGGTAGGGTGTGAATGGAATGCTTCGTATTGACTGTTGGAGCAATTATGAGCTAATTCGTCCGTTTGTGGGCGGCGACGACAGAATTATTCACGCTGGACGACAAATCCTGTTTACAACACCATTATATCAACAAAACGTCCCATTTCAGCCCACTAAACGTGCTTTTTCCAACAACTAGCCAGCATCATCTAGGGAAGTTGGAATTCTTGCCAAAATGGTAGGGTTAGCCCTTAGTTCCGCAGTTATGCTTGCTTGTATAATCAAAAGACCCGGCGTGAAAACCTGAAGTCGTCAATTGATATGATAGCCATGAGGAACCTGAAACAAATTTTCATCTTGGCAAGAAAGAAAAACTCCTTCACAAAAGTAATGCTTCGAAAGGTATCTACACTTTTTTCAGCAGTGGACTAATACATCTTCAATTTTCTCCAACTCCGAAAAACATGAGCACATGATTTTATCTTTCTATAGTTTCTTCAGCCTAGGAAGGTGTTGGGCAGATGCGCTTGAGATCTTAATTACCTTTCTAAATATGACATCGATTTAAACTGTTACCGCAAATTTTTCACAACCGAGTCGATCAAATTAATACCAATTTGAGTGTGTGGGGTTTCTCTTGTCTAAACAGGAAACTTAAGGGATTAATGATTTTATCACTTAGCAGGTGACCGATAAATTTTTTATATGATACATTTTACGAGATACAAAGATTACCTTAAGATTTATGGCCGATACTGCCCATAAAAATGCTCCTGGAACCATGACATTTGTCGTATAGTCTAAATTACTTTTTTTGCCTGCGAGGGTTGGCTACCGCCGTTGTTTAATTGAGCGACAGCGGAGCAACCCACCCTTCCCATTTTTTGCATTTCGATCATGTCTTCCAATTTCCTTTTCATCCTCAAATGGAGCTGATTTTGTTATCATCAATTGAATAAGGTGACAGGCTTAATTTTGAGGGAAGATGTGAGATTAAGGTTTTCTTAAGTGTTGGGAATATAATTGCTATCATACTTACGTAGGCGTTGAATGACGTCGGCGAAGGGTTAGTACAATGTAGCTACCATGAGCACCAGCTTGGACTCACTGTTCTTCTGGGTTTATTTGGCTTGGATTTACACATATGGTACAAAATACACATGTCTTTAAACACAATAAGAGTTGGGTATACAAAATGAATGTCTAGTGCCTTTCGTGGAGAGGAAAGCTGCGGGAGATGCAAGGCTATACAGATTCGAGGTTTTCGTACATTTAATCAGTTTCGTTTGTGTTATCAATTAAGTTACATTGACGAGTTATACGTTGGAACGACTCGAATCTCCGGATAATTTATCCACATACTGAAAAAAGATTAACAAGCTAATGTTAGAACATTGGAATACAGTTCAAATTGCGAGTGAATCATGATTTTCGTAGCTTATATCATGCGATATCGTTGATTACCTTGCTAATGCCCGGAAGGTTGAGGAGTGTGCCGATGACAGGTAATCTTCTGATAAAGTTGATGACGAATGGAAAAAATCCAGAAAATAGGAGGAAGAACCCGTAAATTTCTACTATCATCCCGATGAGTGGCCATCCTAAAAGAACGACGAAGATCCCACCGAAAAATGCTCCGGATCCTTTCAGTTTGTGACGTTGAAAGAAAAATCTGAAGGTTCGTTCTAATCCAATCACAAACGCCAAACCGCTTAGAAATAAAATCTGCAATTTCAAATAAAAGGCGCATATAAGGCAAAAATTATGAACACAGAGCGGGGCGCATATGGACTCCGTGTACAAAAATCAAATTCACATTCGTAACTCCGCAATCAATTCAAACGCGTGATCCGTATTCCAGTCAAAGTTTTGAGATTTCTTCACGCTTTCAATTTCCATTTAATTTAAGTTCCACTTAATAAGCAGACTGTATTTTAACATTTAGGTGTCCATTAAATGCGCAAATATTCATCAGACTTACATTTCCGATTGCTAGAAGGCCCTTGTCAAATAGTAAAAATACTCCTAGGATTAGGAAGCTCACTCCAAAAGCAACTAGGGCTATACCGATTTCTGAAATAAAAATCCAACTTCAATCAGAAAACTCTTCATCAAAGGTAGTATATAGTTCATAGTAAAGACATAGTACTTTCCAAAATCATGCTTACTCTGAGAATCTGTTGGCTGAAACATGGTTACCGATATTAATAATACAATACAATTTTCGGTCCAACACTAACGTAGCCTTAATTTGTTTGTACTAACGACGTTTACTTCATCTTATTCCCAATGGCAATAACATCTGTAGTTTTTGTTCGAGCTCAATAACCACTTGGTTGGGTCTATAAGGAGACTGATAAAACAAACAATTCTAATCAAATTACACCATTAAATACTAGTTAACACAATTAACCACGATATAATAAACGACAGCAGTGATTTATGCTCACGTCTGTTATATTGATCTGAACGTCTTTTATATGATGAAAATTTTTTACCAGACGTAAGACTATGCGATTATTTTAAGCATAACGTCCTCCCGCCACTGCCTCGTCATCATAGTTGATTCCATCCTACTACAGGCATCTAGCGGAAAACTTGATACACCCATATGCTACACTACTCCAACCGCCACAAGGTGGAACGCCAGACCTACGCGCCGCAACAAAGACTTGCATTAACGTTTTCTTTAACGTTCGTTTTAAGCGTCAGCCAACCTTCAACTTGGGAACACTTGATTAAACCAATTAGCACGCTCTTAATGGAATCACTTGTGGTATAAGGCTGCAATACTTGCATGTTCTATTCCCGGCTGAAAGTTTAAAACTTTTCATTATAGTAATGAATGACCGAAATCCACTTTGGTTTTTACTCCTGTAGGTTGGGTTTGGGAGAGATTATTTGAGAGGAAAATGTCAAGAGTTAAAAATACCAGGGTGAAAATATAAGAATAGATAAGAACAATGGTAATTACCCGTAGCGAGTTCAGAGTCTTTACCCATCCGGATTATCTTGACGGTATGAAAGAGTGAAAGACGAGGGAAGAGAGGGGACCCTTAGCCTCGTTCTCCTAAATTTCCGCCCTGACTCCATGTGTCTGGTGTCATGTGGCGGGATTTGGAATGTGTAAAACGTGGTTTGAATGAGTACTTTGGGTGACAAGTAATTTTTCTAGCATGGACTTATCCTGCAAGGATGTATAAATACGGTCCGTGCAGAGCTCTGAATCCCTATGGAGCCAGCGAGTTTGAATGCAATCCCGAAAGCTTTCACGAAGACCAAACCATATGAAGCTAAAATTCTAATAACTTTTCTAAATATAATCTTAACATGGAATAGTCACGGACATTGGACAAATCTTGCTATGTAGATGCCACCCCTTCTCAAGAAGACTATTAGCTTGCTTCAGCTACCTTCTGCAGCTGATGCACCAGAAAAGGTCACGATGATCTTGAGAAAGTTTTTGAGACTTTATTCAATCTGAAGACGAAGACCCACACGGTTATTTCAAAATCTAGAATTTTTTTAAACTAAAACTAAACAAGAAGGCGTGATTACCTGTTACTTGAAATCATAAAACTTGGTAATATTAGCCGGAGGACATGTTTGAAGAGTGGAAATTGTACACTTGCTTGAAAATAATAACGTCAGCACTGTATACTGCATATGTAAAAGAGAATACGCAAGCAAGCCTCCACTGCATTTATGCAAGAGATTATCACGGACTGTGTATATTGATTACTCTTTAATTACTTAGATTATTATCATCTGGAGCAACGCTTCCATCGTCATTATTCCTCCAATCAATAGCGTTTGATAATAGAAAAGGAAGCGATGGATGAATCAGTTTATAAAACTTGGTACGTAGATTTGGTGCAGGCAATAATGATTTGAGTAAGTAAATGAATCGTGCTGTAACCACCATGCTCCTTTGAAGCGCATGTGCTGGCCGTCTGGCCTTTTGATTCGAGAGGATCATCAAGTCATAAGGGAGAGTTGCAAAGCGAAAGCGTTGGCCTTGAGATTTTCCATAATTTGGTAGGTGCAATTCCAACATGTTGCACAACAATTAGTTAATGCCCAGTAAGAAGATTTACGGACTGCAGAGAGATAAAGCTCCATTTGTTTTCCTCAGAATAATGATACCCTTGAGGAAGGATCGTAGAGGCAGTTTAAAAAGAATTAGTGAATTAAAATTACACTGATCGCACACAAATAATTCTATAGAGTCTGAGTGCAGGAGTAAATAAGTGGAGGATTTTATACCCAGGTAGGAGGACAAGACCTCCAGAACATGCAATTATCTCAGCCGTGCAAATTTGGGGCGGTACGCTGCAAAATTTGGCGAAAACTAACAAACGAATCTTAAAATATGTTAGGGCATTTTGCGAAATTCGTCTTCTAGCCCACCATTTATTAAACCCATGCCCAAAAACATGGCCTTTGGACATACATTGTGAAGTAAAAAAGGTGATGCAGAAGATTATTAATGATTTAAGAGGAGAAGGACGTTTTATTTGAAACTTTATTTTTGAAAAAGGGTGCCTGCCTGAAGCTTGGTTGCTGTAAAGTCCTGAGGATTGGTATGCGCTTTTTCTTCTGCGATACTGATGATCTTTTACTCTGAAATGAATAGGACGTGGTACATGCGGTGACAGAATGAATAATTTTCGACTGAATAGACGAAAAGAAATGAGGGAAATTTGTAGTAGAGGCTTGGGGAAAATTACGCAAGGATTTTTGTCATGTGTATTGAACGTTGATCACGACCACAACCCATCTTGATTTAAGGTGGGCTGCTTGCTTGAATGAACGAAAGGTAGTAAGAAGACGCATGATGTTTGGTTGTAAAGGCAAATTCGTTACGAGATCTTTTCGTCGTGGTCTGAATTCACGTAAGCTTATTGAAATCCATTAGAAGATTGCATCCCTCTGTCAATGCACACAAATCCAAAGGTTGAATAAATGTCAGTCAATACTGCATGAAAGCGTGCAAGCTGCAAGGAGGGGAAGGGTGTTTAAATGTTCAGGTGAAAAGTTTGGATTTCATCACACATTATCACAGTTTGCCCGCAGGTCTACAAAGTTTGTAGGAAAATATTACGATTTGTTGTAATTAAAAATAAATGCAGAAAATTAATCTGGGGCAGAAAGTATGAACAAAGAAGATCGTCAAATGGACGATAGTAGCGTCAATCTTTGAGAGATTCCCCGCAAGTTTATATTCATGTTTGTACCAAAGTTTTTGCCGCAATTCATATTATCAAGCAATTGCGAATGAATCAGAAGCGGTGCGTAGTGTTGGTTTGAACTTACATTCGAAGGTGCATGCAGGTGAGATTGTTGTGTGCGAATTGCTTCTCGTTTTCGCAATGTGCATCATGTAATAGCAGAAATCAAAACTCCATCTCCAATCAGCCCTGTAATTCGTAAAAAACATTTTCCCTAATGAAAATTAAAAACTAGCTCTCAACTTTCATATTCCATCAAAGTTTACCTTCCAATGCCGTTGTACGTAAACAAGATGGAATTATGTTTAAAATATTAACACACTTCATAAGCTCTTCTATTCCTCATTATGATGAAACTAACGAAGGATGTTAAAGGCCGCATTCGCTAATTGTTGTTCCTTGTGTTGTAAGGAATAGCAAATAGGGATGGCAATGTTATCCCAAGAATAAAAAAACATGCTGGAGCGGATCTTTCAATTAGAATGTGGGAAAACTTTGTTGAAATCTTAGAAATCCTTATTCGAATTTCATAATCCAAGCTTGTTCACAAGCTCGTCGGCTGACGAATGTGTTCGCAATTGGGGCAAATGTAGCCGTTAATTGGTTATAATTGTATCGTAACCTCGTGTATTTCTTAATAACTATTATCTACAGCGATGAAGCCATCAACTTGGAACGTTGAGCTAAATGAAACAATTACCCGAGTCGGATTATTCGACGGCTTCCTTCTGGATTAATATTTACTTTCGCTCTCAATGTCTCAATTGATAATTTATGTCTGATCAGTTCCCACAAGGAGGGAGGCTTATGTTAAACGTTTTGCAGAACTTTTTCCTCCGAGTGATCTTACTGTATGCTAATTAGCGGGAATCCCGATTAAAGAGCACATTACGCAGGAAATTTCGGTCTCCACAAACATACAGTAAAGAGCTGATCTTTGTGGTTGATTCCTGAGCTTCCTGACAGGGGGATGACGTCTGACCTTAGATGTTAGATTGTTGATGAATGCTTGTGGAATTTTTTCCCGCGAATCACGAGTGGGTTTTGGGTAGATTAAGTTGCAGCGCAGTTTTTGTTACGTTGTGGCAAACTGGTAAAATTCAATAATCAGCTTTAAAGAGGAGGTTTGTTGGTGTTGGTTAGTAAGCAACCGAGTGTGGTTGGTGCAAATATGTTTCCCAAGGAATTCCTTAGCTGTCCGCCCTATAGCTTTATAAAATGATTTGGAAGTCCAATCCGCGAGATGATCATGGAACCTATTGAAGTGCATCACAGGTGATACTACGACGAACAAGGATTGCTGTAGTGACGTGCGCTGGAAGTGTAGCCAGAGGCAAGTGTACAAAGGTTACGAATTAATCGCTGTATTTCTGACGTCATAAAAGCAAGAAAGCCAGTTTTGACAGACATGGACTTCACATAATAACATTTGCAACAAGATTCTGGTTTTCTGTTTTCCGTCTGGAACATGCCGCTGCAAAAACCTACTGCGCCACATTTACGCCTAGAACAGGGGGATTTTGCTTAATCTCTTTAATAATTCTTACAAAAGGATTGAATAAAGTGTGGACACGCGCTTCTTGCAGGAATAAGAAGTCATCTGGACACCTGAAACAAGTCAGGGATAATAGGCCTTTGGTCAAGTAGCCAGTGCTTGATTTCATAAGTTGTTACATTCACGTGGGAAGGGTTAATGATGAGAAAAAGTTTTGAATAATGGAGCTTTCCTCTTTAACTTTGGGCATAAATAACTGGAGGAAGAAAGAAAAATCCTTGGAAGGCAGATTCTTGGAGTAATGCTCAAGTTCATTTCCTGTACTTTCCTCTAATCCGTCCACCAACCCTTAGCGCTACGCTCGCCTATCTACTTCGCTTCGTACCATATGCTAAGGTGTTAGAGGACAGCGTGTTCACTAAAAGAAACAATGCAAAGCTTAGCTCCGTTATTTCAGAATCTAAGCTACAATTTCCGCTCCAGGCTTGTGCAAACCTAGCTTCCCCATGACCTCTACACGAAGGGAGGAATTAGGAGAAGGAGGATTTACATCCACGCACGGCACGGATACTTGATTTAATAAATCGTGGGAAGATTCCCCATCTCGCCTCGGAAAAAATCTTGAACCTCTCAATCCCCCTGGCTGGAAGGTTCGGAGGTTTGAGTTTGAATCTACTGAATTACTAAAAGCTGACCGGCGGATGGACAGGATAATACTGATATATTAGGGATAGACTCACTTCAAAGATGTGCATTCACATTTACAAAGTACTAATAAACCTTTTGTTTATTTTACTGCCTGGTAAAGTGACGAAAAAAACTTACAACGGACAGATACAAAAGCGGGTCAAGAAATAACGACTATGATGAGAGTGTCCTCTTAAATTCTCTTTTAGTTTTACCAGCAGTGAAAGAGGATGAGGGAAATGAGTATGTTGCATCTTATTTAAAATCTGTTTGAGTGGGAAGATTGGGTGGATTTTGTTTCGTTTATGACAGACGTCTCTGAAGAGCTGAAGGAAGAGCGGGTCTTGATCTTGAATCTTGCAACCCGCCCGGGCAACACTTCATTCAATGTTGTAAGTTAAGGGAAAAAAATCTGGAAGCCATTAAATTGACTGTAAGTGAAGAAATTGTATGCACTGGACAAATACGTTCCAGCTAGTACCTCCGCTATTGTATACAAAAAGACGGGGTTTCTTCTTACAGTTAAAAGTGCCCAGAGAATAGGAGCATGTCAAACTATAAATGCTCTCAATTGTGGACAAAACAAACAAGGCTCTGTGTGAGGAAGTTTAGGGCACCCGTGTCTTGAAAATCTCTCAACATGTCACAACTTTTTGGACAAAATAATACAGTATTTCTTATGCCATTACGTGCGTACAAATGAAGCAAGAAACTAAAGTCGAAGGGAGCCAGTCAGTCCCTCGGTTCACCACATCTGCACCAAGAAAACTTTGGAAACTAATTTAAATTTTAAAACCCTTATTCTCCGTAAATCCAAGTAAAATTGGACATTATAGATCCAGGGAAAACTTTAAGTCGTATTCAACAATGAAGCTTCAGTTTCGAAAGCTTGGAATAATTCCTTAGTTTTACATTCGAATGCTCAGCAAACACGGTGTTATACTCCACAGCCATCAAATGTAAAAAGAAAGGTAGAAACTCTTTTTAAAAATTTACCCGAATTCGATTGAAGCTCAGCCTCCGAGAGAATAGAAGAACGAAGAGGAAGGAAAAGAAATTTTGATGGGGCAATTAAATCTGTCAACGAAAGGGGAAAAGTATATCGTTAAAGTCTCATCCTTCTTTGCTTCTGAGGATTAAAATGAATGACAGACAATGGGGAATTATTGAGTTGCAATTTTCTAAATAATTTTAGATGCGTTCACAAATAAGGGAGAGAATTTGGAAACAATAACATCATTTATCATGGCGAAGCTATTCATTCAAACTCTTGATTATTTTATAATTAATATACTCATTTTGTTAAAAGAACAACTACCTATGAACAGAGGTAGCCCTACATAATTTCTTAATTGTTTCTCTGCTCTTCTTCTATCACCATTCTGTGAACTAATTAATCTAATTTCAATTCTTCTGATAACTATGAAATATTCTATTATCTAGTAACAAACGTCCTTCATCCACATTCTCCTAAAAGTGCAAAAAGAGTTTGAGATTTCACAGCCAGGAAGATGGGAAAGCAGCAGCCAGTATTTTGAAAATACGGTATGTTTCTTGCAAAATCAAATCATATCAAGATTATTCAAGGAAAATCAGGGGAATTTTTATGACCATTCAAAGACATGGAGGAGGTTGAATGTTTGGCACACGGGAAAAAAACAAGTTTCAGGTATGCACCATGTAGTATACATTAACGAGTAAAAACATGTGCAATTCAAAAAATCTCTCGAGTAGAATTTTTGGTCCAAACCCAGAGAGATCTGATGTGCATTTGAGGAGCTAGAGAAAATAAAAGGGAGGATAACATAATAGGACCAAATCTATCAGAATATGCTGGGTGATAATGCAAACTATAGAGACTTGTTTCTTGGGCGTTGAGGACGTGAAAATGTAGCCGTATGTATGCAATGAGGCTAGGAAGGAGCGAGCGTCAAGTAAAATATGTATCAGAAGCAAAGCAGTGACCATTGACTGACCACTGACCAGCCCTGCCTTTTGACTTGTGTGGCTTAAATGTCTTGGGGCTTATACAGCGTTATAAGATATGGAATATACAAAAGAATTGTAAAAGCTTCTCTCTCTCTCTCGCTCATCCCTGCCTACTTACTTCGCTTTGCTCTTTTACAATCCTTTGCCATCCCTTTGGACAGACATGATTCTACTAGTGGACGATGTCGAGAATGGGCAATGAAGCAAGGTTGCTTGGATTTGACATTGTGGCAGCCCCAGTCAGTAGATGTGAAGATGAGGGAAGGAGTCAAGGATCTTGAATCTTTAACGTTTCTGCATAACATGCCAGCTAAGCTGTGATATCCATCATAGTCGTCATAAGTATACATCTAAGCATATCACAACCCTTGCCTTGATCGCTTGCAGATTCTGTAAGCGTTTGAACTATCCTATGACTGTGTTGACTGTGAGAGGATGATGAATCAGACGCAATGACTTTATACAACGATGTATCGTATACCTCTCTTTGGAAGAAGAATGAGAATCGAGAATGAGGTATCGAAATCTTCTTGTCGTTACACTGGAATTGAGGGATGGGAGGTGGTGTTTGTGGATTGAGGAGAGAAATGATGCGTTTCGGAAGGTTCAAGTCTTTGGCCACAGAAAAGAACTTTTGTATACATAACAAGAGCAGATGAGAAGAAGAAGACCAAGGTGTGATGGCTAATGCTGGGTTACATTAGCTACAATCCCAAACTTGTTCGGAAGGGTTCAACATACTGAAGGCATTGTACAATTGAAACAAATCTTGGATATTTAAAGCTGTGCTGGCTGGTGCCCGCTTAGAAATGTTTCCCCTAGCATAGGTTTGGCTTAGCAGGAACTAAAAGCGGCTGGTCACAAGTCCGAGATGTGGCGGGAAAGGAGGCACTGAGAGAGTTTGAGTGGACAACACTATGGACTCGTAGACGGAAGAAGAGTGATGGCATCCTAACCTAAGTCACCTCCTCAAGACTTACAATAGCAGGCCCAAAAGGGTCATATTTTTAGAGAGGCAATAAGGGAAGCTTAAAGGAACGTATATGAAAAAGAAGAATATTATCAAGGGGAAGAGGATGACCGATCCGAGGTTTAAGGTTCCAAGGGACAAGGGGAGGACAAGACGCTGCGGTTACTCGTCTATAAGTACATGCCTATGCCTAAAAAAGTATTTGAGGGAGGAGATGCTGGAGAAATTGGGGCTTATGGTTTAGGTTTCACGTTTAACCTGAGGGCCTGTAAGTTCACAGGGAAAAGACCTGTTCCAGTGCTATGCTATACGCTAGGATCAACCTTCTGGAGACCCATTTTTAGTAAAAGGCCGATCCTTATGTGGACAGCGGGGTTGGTGTACCTTGGTTGCAACCTTTGGGGATAATTTTAAAAGTTAAGCCGTTATAAGCTGAATATGGAGCTGAAATACAAGGAATATGGAGTCAGCTAGAGCTAAGGTGTACCGGCGTTCGTTCTGAAACTGGAGAAGCGAGAAGTAGGGAGGGCTGGAGAAACGGTTGTGACGAGGCGGCGGTTGTGGCGGAAAGTTTATGAAAATTCTTCGAAGGGGTGTTTGAAAATGCATTTCTCTGGCTTGAAGCTGGAAGATTATTCCGGAGTGTTGGCTTACTTGTATGTGTCAGGTTGTCGGGTAAGAGGAAGGTAGTGTAGATGTGCCTCATTATGGGTTGCTTGGATGTGAGCACAGAAAGGGTAATTTAAGACAGATGATCAAGGTGGAGGGATTGATAGTGTTGAAGGTGGGTTGTAGTAGTAAGTAGTAAAGAATAATAGAGCAGCGGGAGTTGAGGTGGTTTGCTTGGGCTCTAGATAGAAAAGTTTAGAGTGATACGCAGAAACTGCCTGTTTATACAGAAGAGACGTGTGTAGAGAAGACTGAAAGAAGACAAGGGAAAAAGGATTTGGATGTTCTGTTCAGGCGCTAACGCTAGCTCTTGTAATGTTATGGGATGGAGGCTTGAGCTGAAAAATTCTTTTCGTTAACTTAAACAAACCAAGGATCTGAGGGAAGGAATAGAGGCAGGGGAAGAGGAATATTTATATACATGCATGCAGAGGATTTTCTAAGGTTGAGAATCCTCCAAAGGATATCTTTCTATGGGACGCTGCCTTGGTTGCGTTGCATTCAAGTGTGGGATTTTTCTAATGTGCTGTAGAGGAGAGCGTTTAAGCGCGTAGGAAAGGAGTTTTGTTGAGTGTAGATGTGATGCGGATCGAGAATAATAGAAAAGCATGAGGTGGCCGCAAGATCTGGCTGCCACAACATTTAATACACAATATATAATAAAAGCAAAGGGGACTTTTCCTTGGGATGGATGCATGTTGGATGGAGAGACAGAACAGAGCTCAAAGTTGAAATGGAAATGATGCGGGGCATAAGGAAGGAGTGCGTGGATGCGATATGCGATGAAGCGATGGTGGTGTCGTTGAAGGAAATCAGTCAGTGAGTAGACGAACTGGTTGGAAGGTAGAGTCCAACATCTTTTCTCCCGTATCCTCCTCGATATTCGTTTGCAGTTTTCGCGAAGCGGCCAAGGAACGAGTTGACTAAAAAAGTTTGGAAAAGCGCATCGAATCTTCCAAACAAGTCCAAGAAACTAGTGGAGCGTAAATAAGGGAATTATACGCATTTCCTTTGGAAAAAAAGCCCGAGGAGGATATCATTTCCCTTGGAACAATTCAAATCCAACTTCAACGCTGATTAGTGCGCTATACGCTCTCGGATAGCTGTCGCAAAGCGATAAACGCTGGTACGTCACCCTTGCTTTAGAGTTTATAGTAGACGTGAACCGCCCAGCCGAAGCCGGTTATATATCCACTTCTCCCAGGAACCTCAGCCTGCGCTTTCTCAGGCGTAAAAAGGAAAAGTTGATGACATATTTCAAACCGAATCATTTAGGGAATCGCAATTATACCCTCGTTTACAATAATCACCTGTGGAGGAAGGAGGGAGAGGACCAGTGTAGGAGTTTGCTTGACCCAGACAGGTCTTGTGCTGTGAGAGAAGCTCATCTTGCAAATACCTTTTGATTCTAAACGCAATCGTATAATACTGTCGTCTTCCTAAATCCTCGTGACACTTAACGACAATTTATCAAGGAATTTTACCGGAAATATATAAAGTTATTCCCAATCACTCTCCACTGAAATCATGTGAAGTGTGAAGCAAAATTAATTAAATATTCAAGTGATTTATAAGAAGTGTGAGTTACCTCCTCTGGTGTGTGCAGTGTGACTTGTGTTCAACTACATTCAGTCTATGCCATATGCCACAGACAAGGAACACATGGTTATTCTAGGTAAGTGAAATAACTTGTCCTGTTTTTACAGTAGACTGAAACAGTAATCAGAATTTGATTAATTGCCCGACATTCATCTTTCAACGAGTCGCACCGTATTCAGATTAGTATTATAAATTATGAAAACCTCAGTTTCTGGATAATAACAGCCTAATACCTAGCGTACACAAGCCTGGCGAAGATATACAGCCAGGTGATTATCAGTTGCGGGTTTGGAATATAGGCTCCAGGAAAAATTCCACAGGTGGCTTGACTTACCCGGTCGCGTTGCTTGAAAAGCATAGCCGAAGGCAGGGAAGGCTAACAAAGAAATACTGGAGCATCTGATGCAGCATATAAATCCTTGTTAGGGTAGACGGAGACTCGTGTCAGTTGTCAACTTTCCAAGTTTTTGAAACTCTCGTATGTTCTCCATCACTTCTAACTGTGGTCGTACCACAATATTACGTATGCACACTTTCCGTGCGTGTAAATACTGCGTGTAAATACAAGAATTTTCAGAATTGTTGTTTAGGATCCAGAAATATATACAATGCCTTCGTATCCTACACGTTAATGCCAACATTATACTACAGCTAAAGCAGAAAGGCATTTGATTTAGACAATAGGTAAGGCGGTTTAGATTGTATTGTGGAATTTGGTAAGAGAAAAGTTTAGACTGAACCAACGACTGCGCTGTCACTGTGTTGGTGGTAAACAGTAATTTACTGGAAATCATTTCAACTGCATAAACAAATATATTCTGTTTCTATCTGGGCATTGTTTCACAATTCTTCCTACTGCTTGGCCCTTGATCTACTCTTGATTTTAGAGTGAGGGCGTTAAATCCTTAGTGATTTAATGGACGATGAGGATGAAACAAACACAGCAATGCGAGATTCTGGGAGGCCGGTCAAATAGGGATTCTCTTCATGCAGATGCTTTTAGGACACCAAGTTATTTTTCCTTCTCTGCTTTACATAATATAAAGTTCTCGAATCACCATTTGAACACCATCATTGCTTCATTTGTAAAGTCAACAAGCCTACGTTACGTGTACTCAAGGAGGAGTATAACTGAATCATGTTCTCATTATCATACCTTTCAATAGCCGATTAGGTCCTCTAGGCTCAGATCATAAATGTTTATATCGGTTCAGTTACAAGCAGATTTATTTAAATCTATCACTTACTTTGCTGTTAAAGTCCACTCTATATAATGCTTGTACAGATGACATCAACCAATGCGGAAACATCCCAAGATAGGATCGCCTCTGACTCTGAAATCGATAAATTTAGATTCGACTTGGAAGAGGAAAATGTATTAAAAGTTTTAAAATATTGCAAGAAATAGACGAGCCAGATAAACTTTGATTGTGAACACCATCACGGATGGCATAATTTTAAGATCCATAGTTTACAAGTCAATGTATTTAACTTTTAGCAGTTCATCAGCTATCTTGAGGAAAGTCCATAAAAGAATGAGTCAGGAGGATTGTAGGAACTAGGAACCCGCTTAGAAGCATAAGAGTTGATTCCGCGTTCCTCATTTCAGTTCAAACAGTTTAGTTTGCATTAAAGTTTGATATTTGTTTACCGGATTGAGGTGATGGGAGTCCATTCAGCGATAAGAGAAGGAGACACGAAGAGAGAGAGAGAGAGAGAGGATACAATGATGTGATATTATAATTGTCTGGGTTCGAAGTCCAGTAGTCCGATGCACAGAGCTGGCTGGGATATTGCATGCTTAGCATGTATCAAAGTTAGCAGACAGAAAGCTGCAAACTAGTAATAAATACTCTTCTGTATAGCAATCCACTGGTATGCAAGAACTACTAGGAAACTAGAAACAAACAAACAGTGAGTTAGACACATTGTTAATTATACAGAGAGCGTGTGTAGACTTGGATGAAGTGATAGGTGTGAGTTGAAGGTACATGGCACAGTACGTCGAAATAAATGGAAATTAACCGGTAGTTAAGAGAAGCTGGCATATAATTAGCTGGAGATGATCCTCATCTTGGATTTCAAAGGTCTGAAAAAAGCATCTTGCTAAGCTGTTTAACTGGATCGGTAACTCGAAGCAAAGCTTTTGCCAGTTGACGTCAACAAGATTACAAGAATCCGGTAGCTCCTAACGAGATCACCCTGTGGATAGATGCTGATGAGCTATAGACACGAGAGATGGTGGTTAATTACATAGATAGGATGACAAGGCAAGGGTGTCTAATGCTTACTTAATTGGTAGTTTACGAGTCGAGTCCTGACTAGCTGACTCATTCTCATCTGCAACACCGTTATAGATTAAGAAGAAAGTTGCTTGCAAACATTTGAGAACTTCAAAGACCGACAGAGACGGTCCTTCGCCATCCCATAGATTAAATTACAGTTAACTTCTCTTCTCGAGCGCTTGAAATAGCCAATGCTAAACTGAAAGTGAAATATCCGTTGAAGCGTTACCGTTGTTCGTAGGGAGGGGGGCGATATTGAGGCGAATAGTTTAGGAACCGAATAGATAATATGAAAAGATTTAAGATAAGGTCGTAGATTGTAATTTTTGAATGCGATGGAAGAAAATAAATTACAAAAATTCACTAGGGAGGAGAGTAAATAGAGGAATACAGATGGGAAGTTAAACAGCGAGGGACTTTGAGGACACAAGGAGGAGGGAAGAAACAAAGTGGGTACATATAAGCTAACAGAGATATTGACGCGGAAAAAGATAATAAGGAGATAAGTGAAAACTAAATTCCAAAAAGGACGACAACAGAGAAGAAGAAGCAAAGGTTTGTGGGCAGAAGATTACAAAGTTATAAAGGGCCCTTATTTCCTTCAAAGCATTTTTCAAATACAATATGGGAAGAAGCAATCTCATTCGAAGCTCCAGTTAAGTTTTTCCTCACTTCGGTTTCTGGTCGGTTGAAAAAAGGTCCGGTCGTTTGGTGGTATATGGTAGAAGTAAGTGTAAACACATGAGAAGAGGACGAACACACCTAAAATATCTGAAAGTGAACAGTTGAGAGGGAAAAGTCATAACGTTGCACGTAGTTGCTGGGTTTAAATCCGTTGTGTTTTCTTATATATTTGTGACTGACCTTATCTAACTCTAGAAATCCTAGAGCTCTGACTCCGCATTAAAAGCATTAAAGCCGATTGGGCTGTATTTGCCTTCTGTAGTCGTAGACAAAATACGCTCCTGTGTGTTTCATCTTTCCGTTAAAGTGAATTTAGGCTGAAAGTCAAGCAGTCTCCTTGTATGCAAACGTTGTCCGTTTTTTCTGATACACCCACACTGCTATTGAAATTAGAACATCTAGAAGTCTGTAGAGGTTCGTAGCCGAAGCATCGATTGTGGCATGCTGGTTGGTGAGACTCGGGCTAATATAAAGACCAGGGGATTTGTGTATAATTATTACATGCTTTAAACTAGGATTTGAAAGTTTGTTATTTTGTTGTGAGAAGACGCGGGGGATTTGTGAGTGAAAAATATTTGAATGCAATAATATATTTATATATTTCTTATTTAATTTTACAGAAACTCGGAATTATTCTAATAACAAAGGAAAAAGTGAAATTATACCTGTTTCGGTGTGTTTCGTGAAATATTGACAAGTTTAATTAATTGTGTTGGATATTAAATCCGCACTACCTCCGTCCAATCAAAATGACTTTCAAAAGGACAGCTTGTATCGGTAAGTGTTTTTCGAAATTTTTCTCATTAAAATTGCGCATTTCTTAGTTGTACATGATTAGAAACTTAATTATCAGTGAACTCAGTGGCTTTGGATGTGGGTTTAATTGCGTACAATCCTAGCGTTTAGTTTCTGGTAATTACTGATTGCAATATTTAAGGGAATTATGACATCTGCAAAATTATTGAATTCAAGTAAGAAAATTTAAGAGCATGCAAACAACGAGGTTCTGATATTGTGTTTAAGGTTCGGTTAATACGATTACTAGTATTTTAATAGCTATTAAGCGGGATGCCATCGGTGGTTATGCTCTTCGGTCTGCATAGTCTGCAATCTGCAATCGCTGTCATAGAATAGAACAGTCTCGATACATCATCGTATTACATCAGAGCGCTAAATAAGTTCATAGGTTCAGAAAAAGACAATCAACGCAGACTGTCTGCCGATGAAACGTTGGGGTGCAAAGCGATGCGCAACCCTTGTAACAAGTTCACTAATTGCTTCAAAATTTTTAAAATCCGCATGACGGGCGTTGGATATTTGCAAGCAAGCAACTTGATTTTGGAATGGTATAACTGCCCCAGACTCTCATCTCTTGAGATCTGATGCAGTGCTGAGGAAGAGAAAAGTTTGACGAACTAGCAGTGCGGCGAAGTATGGGAATTATTAACCACAGAGAGGAATAATTTAGGGAGAGGATTTCCTTTGAGACGCCATGACGAGGAAACTATTAAGGAACCATATACAGTAGATATAAAGGGATGAAAGCGATTCAGCAAGACTAGGCTAATGTAGTTGATGACAGTGTAGGTAAGAGTGATGGACAGACAAGAATAGTTTCTTCAAAGCTAACATGGCTCTTGTACACTGCTGTAAAGTAAAGGCAGGTTATGGCAATTAATATCGAAGAGAACATTGAATTCTGATTCATGACAAGCATTCAAACATGCATGTTTGAAATACGGTTTTGTTTCCGCTGTTTAGAAGCCACAGATGCAGCGAGTAGTGTGGCATCTTTAAACATGGGTACATCCACCAAGAAGAGCTTAATGCTGCTAGTGTATCGACAAGTTCAATAATCTGTAGTCTTGTCGTTTGTAAAGCATCATTAAATCTAAGAGAAGGGCAACAGTATTTACGATTCCATCGCATTGGAAGCATTGCAGCATAGTATTGCACAGGATGCAAGCTAGAAGGGAGATCAAGCAAGACAAGACTGGAGTTAGATATCTGTAAAGATATAAGATTGACTTAGGACAACCACATCGCACACCTGTTGAATACGATATCTGCTATCGGCATGAAAAATGGAGGCT
The DNA here is from genome assembly GCA_906901655.1 of Sminthurides aquaticus. Classification (NCBI taxonomy): domain Eukaryota; kingdom Metazoa; phylum Arthropoda; class Collembola; order Symphypleona; family Sminthurididae; genus Sminthurides; species Sminthurides aquaticus. The sequence continues at coordinate 7,338,188 of CAJQTT010000001.1, forward strand.
TGAGGCAGGCAGGGATTAAGAAAGGAGGAAGAGGAATCAAAAGGAGAGGAGGAAAGAGGGTTTATTTATAGAAGTCGTTAACTCTGTTGCTAATTTGGATGCAATCAAGAATGGGAGAAGAGAGGTAGGCAGAGAGGAAGCAATCAACAGGTGAGAAGGAGGAATGGTATACCGAAATAGGAGGGAGTGATAGACGGTTTTGTTTGGAATATTGATGGATGGTTTTGAGTATAGTAATTCCTTGACAGACTGCGTATTGTATGCTGATTGTAAGCTGAAGTTCGTTCAAACAAGTTTAAACGTCAGGAGACGAGGAAGCTTGCTAACTCATGATTGAGTGAGTGGGTGAAACCAGGGGGGAAGATGAAGATTATTATAATAATAATAGAAGATGTATTATAATCAGAGATGGTTTTTGATGCAGAGTGAGAAACAATGGTTGCTGGAAGCGCGGGAATGATGGGTAGGTTTATCAATAATTGCATGGTAAAGAGTAAAAGAGGCTGAAATTTGTGTTCACAGGATTGAGTTGATTTGTTGGAAGGTGTGAAGCGAATACAAAAGGGATTGGTGTTAAGCTCCTTGTAGCGCTTGCAGATTTAAAGGAGCTACAACTTCTGTAATTGAGGTAGGCTCAACGAGACGGAACTGTTGATTTTGAGGTGGTCGTGAGTGGATTAGGTGTGATTGTGTTTATAACTGAGCATTTAGACTTGTTATCGGGCATGGGGCTCTCTTGAATGGGGCTGGTGGAAGGAAGATGGGGAAGGAACACGTTGAGACAGGTGGAAAGCTCTGAAGAAGAAAGTCTGACCGCACATGTACTCTTCTAAGATTCCTATAATAGAAACATTGATGACTATAGCCGTTGGTGGCTAATTTTGATGTGATATTTTTAAAGCGCTCTATTGTTGTATACAAGATGAGAAAATGTCCCAATTTCTCCTCTGCGACACCATCTTCCTTAAATTAGCCAACAAGTAAGTGTCCGACGACGAGAGATGAAACTATCTAACGTCCCCTTCCCCACAGATGCTTCTGGCGTATCAGATTTAGCCCTGGTTGTTGTTTCTGTTCATGATGACGGGGCAGGATTTGTAAATTTTGCGCGAAATGATTACAGAAGAAGGAGGTATTAGAGTGGATTTTAAGCCCTTGCTGTTGGCTGCTTTAATAAGCTCAAGTCTTGGGAACAATCAAGGTGCTAAGAGTTTATGAATGAAAAACATGGTAGGATAAAGAAGAAGCTTGGTTTCATTGATAAATCTAAAAGAAGGCTGACTACTGACTGAGAGAATTAGGAAGAGTGGAGGAAATTTTAATGATCTGATCGTCAGGAATCTTGGAAGCTGATTAATATATCTTCTTTTTAGCAACTCTCTTTGAAAGATTGAGGCTGGGAAGTGTGGGGGGAAGCACGAAAAATCATGATATGTGCCTTCCCCTCCTCCAGCCTCTTGTCTGATTCAGGGAGAAAGGAGGGTGGAACTAAAACCTAAATGAAGAGATAGAGTGGATTTAAGTTAAAGTAGTATTTCTCTACTTTGACTAGCTACTATAGCTATTATTGCTGGGCAGCCATAGTCCGGTAGTTAGAGGAAAAAGGTAGAAGTTAAACTTAAAAAAATTGCAGATGTGAGGGCTTTTCTTCTCGGATTACTGTGCCCGCCGTCTCCCTGTCTGCTTATGTCTGTAAATTGAATTGATATGAACAAGCGTATGTGAAGAGTATGTGGAAGGAAGTAAGTGACTTGCCTTGAGTGCATTTGCTTGGAAATAACCCGAGGACGGTCATGCCATCCCCCATTGCGTTATGAGGTTCACTTCCACTCGCTAGTACCTTTATGATAGCAAAACAAGCGGGATGAAGCCTACGGGCGCATCCCAGCCTTCCTGCCTGCATCAGCTAGCATCCTCCCTCTCCCCAGTACCTTCAGTTCTAAGGGACTCAGCGGAGCTGAAAGTCCTCATCCCTCTAGCCTTACCTACTGATAGCTCTCAGTTTCCCTAAGAGCCATACACATAATTCCTGCAACCTCAGCCTTCTTTTCCATGCTGTTAGCTTTCTTTATCCGGCAAAACATTGTGCGCGGTCCTTAGCTTGATAAACTACCCTATCCTTGCGCCTATACTTCCTTTATCCTACCGCAATATTTCACTACGTTTCATGTATTTTGGGTTTGGTTTTTAGTACGTGACACTAAAAATTAAAAAATAAAACCCGAGAAAAAAAACCCGAGAGGGAAAAACATATTCCGGGCCAGGGCCCGATTAAGGTTTAGTAGAAAAGTACTATTTCATCATCCTGATTATAATAACATGACCAAGATCTTTCTAGGTGGATTCAAAGATTAAATTTAAAATAGAAAACACATGCACATGTTTATCCCTGGGAGGAAAGGAATAGCTCAATAAGTAGAAGCATCCGTGCAAAATCAAAAAGCCGTAGAGTAAGACACGCTCCTAGTATTCATTCGGGCTGCTTTTTTTCTTGGCAAGTGTGTGAAATGTGTTTGTAAAAACTTTCTATGTATGATTCAAGTACCCAGTTTCAGTTTGACTCAGTTCCTTTATCTCTTGTATTTTACATTAGGTTTCAATTTTGCGGCAGGTAAAGCATGCTACTATCATGCTGGGATTTGCAGTGAGATTCCCTGAGTGAGATGATAAAGCTTGGCGTTTTGGCGTATTCACGCCAGATTTGTAATTGAACGCTTTCTATAAATGACAAACGTTAATGCTACCCCAACCAAAAGTTGGGCAAGTTTCTTCTTGTAAAGCATGCTGCAAACTAGAGAAAAAGAGGAAGAGGAGCAAAGTTAGGGATAATAGCTTGGTTAAAGAAAATTAGCCTCGAAATTTATTCACAAAAGAATTCACAACCATTCCCGCCACGTCCGTCTTTGTAATCAATTTCAAAAGATCCGAGCTAGCCTAAACAGTGCAAGCTTCAGGTGGGGGAAGATGCTCATTGACTTCATGCTATTTTAGCAGTGTCTTCATGCAAGAAAATACAAATTTTCCTACACAAGAGAAAAGATACTTAGGAATAACCGAGTGACTTGGTTTCAAAAACAACATTTCTCATCATAGCCCTCCTGTGCTAGTTATTCAATAGGATAAATTGTAAATTATCCCTTGAAAAGGGACGGTGGTAAGGATCACGATTGACAGGGGATTCCGACTTCCCTACCGTGTTCCACGTCGCGGATTTTTGATTTTCAGTTTGACAATAAAAGCGGATTTTGTCCTGAGATTTAAGAAAGAGGCTTTAATAGCCACTAATTCATTCCCCGGGAGGGGAGGAAGAAACATCTGATTATATTGACAGTGACACACATGTTCGGAGTTGGGGGTTAACTTGGAGTTGCTGACAATTTACTGGATGACATTTACACTTTGCCTACTACGCACGTTTGAAACATGCTTTTTAAAAGAGGATATAGAAGGGTTGGAAAAAAGAAGAAGACGTCTGACAGAGATGTTAATGAGGTTTTTGAGGAAGAGAAAAAAATATTCTGGGACACATGTGAGCGTTTTATAAAGCCGAAGCAGGGCGTGTATGGTCCATCCGTTCCGTTCTAAACGTCCTGAGGATAAATTGTGCATGCATTTCTCTTTTATAAATATTCAATCCGCCATATTTTACCAGTTTCTGGGGTGGGTGGATTAAAAAAACTGAATGAAACGTTTGAATTTGGGCGAAGCCCCCTCAATAGTAGCAAGATACAGGGCAGGATAATGTATTGATCCCCAAAGGTACTTATTTTAAACAGCTCACTTAGGACTTGGCATTCCAGATTCCATACGCTGGACTCAGATGGATTTAATGCAAGTGCGTATACTTCAGGTTGACGAATAGAGGATGAAGGGTGTGGCAGGTTCTGAAAGGATACAGATATCTGATAACTGTTGTCCAGGTCTTTGAAAAATCTGATTGAGTTATCATTTCATGCAGTTGGAATATGCCAGCTAGACGCTTTGTCCGCTAAGCGGAGAAAGCGGACTCCGCTTTCTCTACTCCACGTTATAATATTGAAGCAAACGTTTCCCCTCAGAATGCTTTAACGTCTGTAGAAGTAGCGAAATCTGGACGCAGGAAACACCCAATTGTTATCTGGAAACATTTTGTTAATTTTGATTATTTCCTATCATCTCGGGTACAAATCTAGATCTTTGGAATATAGCCTACCTTCAACCTTAAAAGATACGCTACGCGATTAGAGCTACGTGATCCAGGATGTAAGTTCAAACCGTCCTGCTCGTTGCACTTAGCCAAGACTATTTAAAGAGTCAAATCGGCTTCAAGTACATAAACGTTTAACTGTAACTGGGTGCAATATTCAAGTGAATATATCGAGTAATTCCTAGTCTTTATACCAGACGAATCCTGTATTCATCGTGATCTTTGATAACAAAATGTGATTGCAATCAACGAAAGGAGATTAGCGTTTCATCTACCCAAGTATAGACTCATGCCGTAAATGCAGCTAATTGATTAGCTTTCGCTTTAGTCAGCATTTACACGAACGTATAAGGTTGTAATTATCAAGCCCCGACTTTTATTTCAAAGGCAAGGCCAGTTTGTAGTTAGAAACGAGGAACGGCAATTTCGAATCAAGCTACGATAATTCTATAGCGTGGTTGAGGTTATCGGAGAAGATGAGAGTTTATCTAAGGAAACAAACTAAATCACTCAGAGCACTATCGATTTTTTTAGTCCGCTCCTCTGAAATAGTTTATGGGATAATATTGAAGCAAATGTAGGGTCCCTTGTCTTCTTATCCGTTTGCTATTAAGAACTCTGCAGCTGTATCGACAAAGAGCTGATGTACTAGCATCAAGTGAAAGAAAATCAGGGCTGTCAAAGGCTATCAGTTAAGGGGTGTTGGTATAGTAAATATAGATATATAATCCGAATATTTCATCAGCACTCCTCTCTCCATAAAAATCTCTCAAATATGTACGTTGTTAATTTAAAGTTTTAACCTAATGGTAGAACACGACTAATACATCCTATGAGATGCCTATAATTTGCGACACCCGAGAAGACCTCTTAAGGAAAAAACAAGACGCACGCGAAACACGGACTGGATGCATGGTATTCAGACGGTTTGAGAGTGGTCTAGAGATATACGACAGTAAAAATTACTTGATAATGTTAAACATAAAGTGGGATGATCACTCCCTTCTAAAACAAGTCTTGTTCCCGGCTCAGCTTCCTTAATTAATAAGAGCTCGCTAATTTGCGAAATCTAGTTGCGACGAAGAGGAAGGGCTATGATATGGAAAGCTATCTGTGCAAGCCAAAGCGTTGGAACTTTTTCGCGACATAACTTATTAGGTGTAGGCCGGCTGTAATTAAATAACTATGATACACCCAAGGTCAAGGATTTAGTGAACTTGGTAGTTAAGTTGCATCAGTAGCCGAGTGTGTCTTTAAGTGAATAGTTTCAGAGCGACTTCTCCCTGGCTCTCCATTGTTTGTAACGACGAGATGAGGAACAGGAGAAGAGAATGGATGAATGGTCAGCCTTTTAAAGATTGGAGCGAATTAAAAACTGTAGGATAAGATAGATACAATGAATTACAAGTTTATATGCTTGTACGGTTATTCAAGAGTACTAGTCTTTAGGTAACATCCTCTTACTAGTTGCATGTTCCTGGTCTGAACATTATTATTATAATGTATATGTTGATAGATACTGTAAGGATATAATTGCAGTATGTGAACTTTTGTCTGCTCTGTTCTCAACATTCTAACACAGGGTGTAGGAATTCGTAATAAACGTATTTTACATGAGAAGATTTGCTTTGAAAACAGCTGGTGGTGGCAATGCAAAATCCTTTGGTAAATCCAGTTTTATTCGTCACGATAGAACCTGACGGCTCTTGTTTGTTGTTAAGAGCAAGGCTTGTTTAAAAGATGCAAATCTGAGTCATGGCTACGTCTTTGTCTTCGTGGAAGACATTTGAAAAACGTGATGGCTTTTTCAAGGAAGATTTTTGTAGGGAAGCTGAACGGAAAATAATATTTTGCGATATTCTGATTCATCTCTCTTTTTAATTGCATTGATAATCACATAAAGGCAGGTTAAGACTTGGGACAAGGATGAAATTTAGCAAGTTTGTATCCATTTGTGGCAAAGCTAAAAAATCCAGAACGTATGAGGATATTAGGCTATCATTTACTCGATTTTCATGGTTGAGCAGTGCTTAAATTGTCCTTGATTGACTTGGTTGGCCATAATGCGTAAGGATAAGAGTGAATACGATTGTTCATAGCTTGATTATTGATGGGATGTAGTTAATAGGCAGATAAAAACCGAAGAGAGAGAGAGGGCCAAGAGAGAAGATAAGCTTGCTGTACAAAGTTTCACGTGTTATGCTCATTGAGGAAGTTTTTTAATATCGGAAAATAGTTTGTGATATCCGACATAGATGAAGAAACTATGAGGCAGGTGTGATGGGGATTAGGATGAGATTGTATTGGAGGTGAGGAGACAAGTTAGAAACGACCACACATTGCGACCAGTTTATGGACAAGGCAATATGACATGATACAGCTTGCTTACGCTATGTCTCTTCTCCAGCCTTTGATCCATGCCTTAATAATTCTGAATACAAGAGGAATGGGATTTGTCTGGAACATGGACCGTGAATAATTAAAAGCGTTACTGGTGGATTAATTCTGGCGCGTCTGTCTGTCGGCTTTTGGCTTTCCTCCCAGGACTAATGCGGAATCTACGAAAGGATGAAGCATTGTTAATAATTAGCCTTACCTACTGATAGCTCTCAGTTTCCCTAAGAGCCATACACATAATTCCTGCAACCTCAGCCTTCTTTTCCATGCTGTTAGCTTTCTTTATCCGGCAAAACATTGTGCGCGGTCCTTAGCTTGATAAACTACCCTATCCTTGCGCCTATACTTCCTTTATCCTACCGCAATATTTCACTACGTTTCATGTATTTTGGGTTTGGTTTTTAGTACGTGACACTAAAAATTAAAAAATAAAACCCGAGAAAAAAAACCCGAGAGGGAAAAACATATTCCGGGCCAGGGCCCGATTAAGGTTTAGTAGAAAAGTACTAACATCTCCAAAACAAGAATCCCTAATGTGGTGCATCCTTTCTTTTCGTCCACAGATCAACCAAAATTTTGACCACGCTTAAACTAAACTGCGCGCACCCTTTCCATGTAAACTCTAATCCAATAACGCGCAGTTTTGTTTAATCGTGGTCAAAATTTTGGTTGATCTGTGGACGAAAAGAAATTTATGCACGTTTCCTCGTCTAGATGGGGAGTTGGGGCCTCATTCATCCTGGATTCTTTTGAACGTGGAATATTTTAATTTGACAGGAGTGTACAGAAAAAGGAAACTGGAGGATAGTTACATAAGGGTGAATAGATTAGATAGGATGGACCCCGGGATATTTGGTTTAGGAAGTCGTTATTTCATAAGGCCCATCCTTCAAAGGAACACAATCAGTTTTAAGGAGCCGCAGCTCTGGCACAGGCAGAACTAAGTTAAAGAATAGTGAATAGTTTGCGAGGATATTCGGACTAGGTTTCTCCGATTAATTTACATGACAAGCTAGGATAATGAAGAGAAATTAATAGCTTTGCTTATAATATGAGTTTTTGTGTAATTATGCTTGTGGTTGTAAAAATGTAAATTCTTTAAGAAAAGATGAAAACAAGTAGTTTGCCCAAAGAGACCTAAAAACGAAGGAATTTAAGTCATTCATCCTTGTGTTGCCTTTTAGAAATTAGTTAATTGAACGATAAATTATCGGGTGGGTGGGAAAGCATCTGGGATACGGTTACCGGCTGATATACGGTCTCTTAAAAGTGCAACACAGGTTGTATCCTTCTCAGTATCAGGAATCAGAGATGGGGCAAGAATATACGTATACGAGAATTTGAAAGGCTTGCTTGATTATTTTTGTTTGCAAAATTAAATGAAAATTCAATTACGGGCTAATAAGTTCAATAAAACCAGCTCAAACCTGGTGATTCGTTTTTCTGGTATTCCGTTCCGGGAAAATCCATTTCAGAAGCTAGTTAAGGGCGGAGTAAACAAATGATAACAATAATTAGACAAGACAAAAGAAAATGCTGAATATGCCTCAGCTTTGCAAGTAAACATGCTCAAACGTGAACTAAACGTATAGGGAGAGTGCAGCTCATAGAGGCAGCAGTGTAGATTTGTAAGCCAGCGCCACACAGCGGTGGCGGGAAGGTTACACATAGAAGCACTTCTGCTACGGTGCAATACTCCTAAACGTAGCTGATCGTAGTTAATTAGCTAATTCAATTGAAATAAAGTCGTGAAAGTAATTGTAATATTTAGATTTGTTCCCATAAAGAATACCAATAAGTAGAAGTGTCTTACTCGATTAAAAGAGTCCCTGCGGCCAAAGACGGGATCTGACTTTCAGCCGGTCTCCTATTATAATGCGGGAAAAGATTAGTGATCTACAGCCTGTCTAAAACCAAATTGAAAATAAATAAGGGAACCCTTAGTACAGCTTGCTAGTGGGGGTTGGCTTTAAATTTTAACAATCAGACACATTAAAACAGTAGATATGATGAAATTAGTTTACAGGGAATTGAAATGGAGTCTATGGATATTGTATTGCATGAGTGTACATACGCAGAAAAATGTAAACAATGCAATTTGATGCTTTTGGGAGTGTAGCCAAACGCCACCTAGTGTATATATATAGGCCAATAGATAGAAGAAATTCAAATTTTTTAGTACACTTCCTTCCGATTGGGCCCGCCTCTTGACATGTGCACTGCCCCTATAGGCTTACATCTAGTAGTTCAAGTTGGAACAAATGGGTTTGATGTATTATCTGTTTCTCGCACTTCTTCTCCACCTACTTCATCTTGAAAGGCAAATGGGCGATGAACCTTGAATTAAGAATAGGAATAATTCTCTTCTACTCCTGCTGAAACAATGGATTAGATAACTGCATGTGCTCTAATTATTCCGTGGTTTGCCCTGTGCTATTCGCAATCGCTCTTCCTCATAACAAATAAGAAAACAACGTGCTCCAGAAACGAATCTTTAAAGAACCATTAGACCGTGTACGCCTTAACTGAAACAATCAGATTCGCAACTCCGAATGAGTAATTTAGTAATATCGCTGCCGAATTCCTGCTGAATCCGCGCTTTAGTAACTGTTCTAACAAAGCTTCAGGATCTTATGTCAGACTGCATCGTGTTATTTGGAAATCTTTCGGTTTCCCTACCATGTGCATTTACACAGCAACAGCTGTGGAGTTTTCCTATTGTTAAATGCACGTATAAATGAGCATTAGGAAATAAATACTACTTATGATTGTAGGAAGAAAGCAGTGATGAAGGATATGCGAGCTGCAAGCAGAGTTTCCAAGCTAGCTTCGCATGTGATGATTAAAAGATGGGAATGTCATTGAGAGGATTTAATGTGGAGAATTAAGTGGAGAACTTGAGGATTAAGGAATGGGAATGAGTGTGATAACAATTCTGGTGTTGGTTCAGTCCACGCTCTGTCTGTACACATGCAGCACTTGTTGATGTTTCGATACGAAATCTAGACTTCTACTAATCCTTAAAATTCGTGCTTACATGTGGGAATTGAAGTAGAGTACCGTCACTGAAACTGTAATTGAGTCGAGGCTGAAATCCAGTCAGCCTTCCGCTTTACAAATTCCACATAGCTACTCCATCCCTTAGTTATACTATACTGTGGCTCGAGTTTATAAGAAAGCAATGATCAAGTTAGTCTGTTTATATTAGTGACATTTGTCCATGGAACAGTAGGGTTTCAAGTGTCTCTTTTACATTGTAGCCAGTAGTAAATATGGATCGACTATAAGCTTGTTTGTGAGTGGTATGCTAATATGGGCTCGGAGGCTGGCTGGGAAGTCAGAAATGTCTTAGGAAAGTTTTTTAGGAAATACTGCTTGAGGATGACATGAGAGCGTGGTTAAAGTCTTAAGAAATTACTGAGGAATGAATAATGCAGCTCTCTTGCGGTCATGTGGGAAAGTCCGTGGTTTACGGGGATCACGTTTTTCAGCGGAATCTTTATATTTACACGCTTAAGGATATAACGTTTGGGAAATTTAAAACAAGGGATTTTCTATTCCCAACAACTCGTGATTTCAAGCTTATAAAGAGAATTAAGTAGTGTTAAATGCAAGAGGGGGAGTAAGGCAGGGATGGAATGCGTGCAAATTAAGAAATAAGCCACAAAGCCTCATTTTATTGATCTCAAGCATCATTCAGCTCTCAAAACAACAAAAGGCCTTAGGCGAGGGTTACTTCAAGCTTGGAGTCCGTTAGCTGTTAGATACTTATAGGCTGAGTGTAATAGAAGTGTCTGTCTCATTGAAGGATTTGCAAGTTTCAAGGTAAAATGAATCAAGTCCAAAAATATATATTTTTGTAGTGCTTTTATCTCAAGCCCTAACAAAGCACAAAAACCCACACAGATCAGCTAGGAGGAGATGGACAGAGACGGATAGGCTCGGGCCTAGTAATTTCCCCTTGCAATCCAGCCAAGAGCGGATTAAATTAAATTAGGGTATAAAGACGACGGTGCAGACGCAGGATTAGGAAGAGAGATGAATTGAAGGAAGAATAGGAAGTCTAGGAAGAATAGAATAATTCTATTTGGAGTAGGGCTCTATCGGTTCTAATGTGGAGTCAGGAGCTGTAAGCGTAAGCTTGGGATTTAACAAGGAGTCCGTCTGTCTGGAGGAAGAAATTAGCATCTGTGATCGAGGATTCCTGGATTCAGTTATTAGTTTATTTTCGCTTCCTCTTTTTTCTGTCTTCTAAAATATTCTTATTGAAGAGAGGCTGTAACTAAAGGAGCGGACGTAGCGAGGAGGATGAGCAGGGATAAGGACAACTTAAATACAAGGTTTAGTTGGAAACTCGGAAACCAACCTCCACTGTGAGTCATAATGTAAATCTATTCATTATTCTTACACTAGATTACGTAGGAAGAAAACATGTTATTGTTAAATACAATTCTGTCTAAAGTAATATTAAATAATAAAGTAAAAAAAACCTTAAAAGTATCTCGTTGAACTTAACGTGACTGTCGTGTCCGATTGTACAATGACAGTCAATCCGATGTTGAGCCGAAGTCGTTACTTGAACAAGAGTTTACTTACTTAACGGAAATTAAAGAATACATACATAGGCTGTGCACTTTTGAAACTATTTCTCACCGCCTCGGCTGTTTGTGCAAAATCCTTGTATAAATTTGATAATTGGTGGGTTAACATGAAGTTTTTTGGTGAATTCTCTTTGACACGACACCACTTGAAGCAGTCTGTGCGCTCATCAGAAAGTAATTGACGCGTTAGGTTTTGCCAGTTACGTTCTTCAAATTATGTATATTATGAGGAACTGTTGAGATTTTGGTCATTTGGTTCAGGGTTGAGCGATATACCACATCCTTATTTGCTTAATGATTCAGAAAATAGCTTAACAAAGAACGTCAGTGTCAGAGGAGTGATGCACTGATATTCAACTTTGATTTATTAATTTTTCACAGTATTTACATGCTTCCTCATCATTCAAATATTTATTCGATGCGTAACTTGTTTGCATTGTATTTAACTTCCTCTTTCTAAAAGTTCTGTACGATAATTACGAATTCTCTTTTCTAAGAGTTATAAATCTAATCTGAAGCATTACAGTGTGGACTGGGATTCGAAATTTTGCAAGTTGGCAGTTTAGAACTAACAATCATGGTATTTACAGCAGCTTCAACATTGGTGACAAGGAAGAGGAAACATTAAAAATGAAGTAGAAAATGCATCCTGCAATCCCAATTCATAATATTAAATTCTGAGAAATGTTACTTCTATAGATTTGATGGAATGTGCAACTATATCCGAGGTACGACATTGAATTTTTAGGAGCACGCTTTTAAATACTAGCCGCTTGTATTAGAAGCACGACTTATAGTTAAGGCGGTTTAATTTTTTCGTGATACTAAGAGATTGAAAGCAAGTGTCCGTGATGGCAGTATTCGCAGTATTCAAAATAGTGTTGTGTGCGAGGTAAGCTAGAAGAATATCAGAGGAGAAAAACAAGAGGATGGCCCGTTCCAACTTGCAGTTATTAAGGCTGGGGTTGAAAAATGTAGTGGGATGAATGCATAAATGTCATTAAGTTTTGATGATTCGGCGGAATCGTGCCATAAATGGCAGAGGCTCAGAGGCCGGTAGAACAGGATCTAGGTGGACAATTGTAGGAGTAAAGTTTAGGACTAGGGACGTGGGAGACAGAAGGGAGGAAGGAGGAAGTAAGTGGCAAGATTTAGTATGGGAGGGGGTAGGTGGAAATTGTTGAAGCATGCTAATAAAATTGGCGAGACATTGACTTTGATAGGATGGAAAGGATGTGGATCAGACGAGAAGAAGGAACGAACTAACAAGCGGATTTTCTTCAAGGTTCCACAGGCAGGGGAATTTAAAAATTGGGATGCTTCTCGTCCAAGTTTTGCATTTGCCATTTGTGAAAGTTTGAATTCATGTGTGGCTCCTCAAAATATTTGTTTTGGTCCTGCACCAGGAGTAGCATGGGCGCTGTTTCAGGTTGTTGAAGCGGATAATTTGCTAACGAACAAAACAAAACTGGCCACATCTAAAATATGACGAGATTATGGAGACAATGAGACAAGACAAACGAAGTTTCTAAGGAGAACATATGGAAATGAGAAAATGCAGCGTAAGGATAATGTTATGCACCTTTGCCGGTTGCTAGCATCATTATTGACAGGGAGAGGATTGGTTTAAATCAGCGTCCGCCTTATTCGGTAGGCAAAACGTTTTGGGATAAGTGCAAAGTGATTGACAAGTGGTAAAATTAGTAGCGATAACTTTCTCTTAATGATATGCGTGAATTGTTTTACTTACATCAGCTCCTGAGGTTGCGAATATCCTGCAAGAGCGTTTAAGAGTGTCTACAAAGGAAGAATAAAAAGTAGGGTGAGGAATACTTTTAAAAGCGTGTTTGCCATTTTGCTATAACAGATTTCTTACCATCGTATTTCTTTCGCACATGAAAATCATTTAAAGTTCATGACCTACGCACCCGTCAATGTATCATTCCTTCTGGCAAATATTAGATACAGAAAACGTTTACAAAATTTAGCCTGCAGCTACTTCTTGGCACCGTTGCAGGCTATTCAGGAGGCAAGGTGTGTTTGAAATTTACATTTTCGCCAGTTTGAACCAAGGGAACAGGGAAAAATCGTCTTGAAACTATATCATCACACGTCTGATCCACTGCTCCTTTCCTTTCCCCAGGACACAGGGAATCAAGCTTAAACTAGATTCTGGGTTTTAATTTTTTGGTGAAGAAGGTGAAAGAAATCCAGTTGATGTTGTGGGGTTCGAAAATATTCAGAAAGTTGTGTAGTTTTAAGCTTATTCGTTAAGTAAATTGGTACATGAAATTAATTTCTTTATTTTTTATCTTTACAGGCGTTGCCCTCGTGGTGGGATTCGGATCAATAATCGTAGGAGTCCTAGTAGTTCTTAAGCTTCAAGATTTAATTGATGCCTTCATTAAATCGGTAAGTACATACATTTGTCTTTTAAATAATTTCTTAAGAAATACGCACGTGCTCCACGAAACTTGTTGAGCATGACAATTTTTTCTACGTTCTTCTTCTTGTACCTTGTACCCCTGTCCGAGTATCACAAAAGCATTACTAATGAGGTGATATTGGTAAAACGAAAGACCCATTAAGTAATTCTGGGGATTCGTTCCCAGTCACTGGAAAGGTTCGTTCGGAGAGGTGAGAAATCCACATGGCCGCTCTGATGCTAGTTACAAGCTAAATCTTACAAATCCCGAGGCTGAACGCTCTTTTCAACTATAGTTCAGCATACGTGTTTACAAGTCGTAAAAATGGCGAGCGTAACTGCTTTATGCGGTTGCCAATGCGGTGACTGATGAGGAAGAAAACGCAGGTGATATTTCTGATACTTAGGAGCGAAGAAGATTGGGTAATTTGCGGGCATGGATTTTTTTCCTACTAATCCTCACCTTGAAATGTATTTATAGTTCTGTGTTACTGACTGGGCGCACTGGATTTATGATTCTCCTCAGTTCTAAGTTTGTTTTCTTCCCACTATGTTAGCGTGTAAGAAGGGAATAATGATTTAATGCTTTGGAAGGGTATAAGAGCAATTATGATTCGAGAAGATGAGGAACAAAAAAGCTAGATTTCAGATTAGACAGGGGACAAATATTTCTCAGGTTTTTTATGCTTAACTTTAAAGTTACAACTGATGTTGCAAGCACACATTTTTTTCTGTTTAACCTTTACGAAGCTACGCACAAGAGTCTTGCCATTTGTATCCTGTTTCTGACAAAAATAAAAAGTGATAATCGGAGTGAAGGACACGTAAAATAGGCATACCAGTTTTCATGGGACAAAGAGTTATTAGGAGGAGGTCAGAAGTCATGAGTTGAAGGTAAAATTTTAGAAACGCACTCAGTCTCACTCAGCTTATGGCTTAACTGCTTCAATATCCAAGAACAAGTGCAAGGTTGTTTTAAGTGCTAATACTTGAAGTTTAAGCTTTAACCCGTGTTGGGGATAAGTAGTAGGCAAAATCGTTTTATGACTTACCAAGAAGGATAACAGGGCTGTTGAATTAGTTGAACAAGATCTGCTCATCATCTCGTAAATAAGGTTTAAGGATATCTTGTTGATGGCGATGTGCTGTGGGATAAGATTGCAGGAGATTGGTTTGGTAGAGGAGATGATGGGAAAAGTGGATGATACTGACTCAGGTGATCTGCACTAAATCTGCAGTGAAGCCGTACTGGGGTTTCGATATCAAGGGCCGGTGGCAAAAAGTCGAGTAGATGATATTCTTTAGGACAGGATTGATGAAAAGAAGAGTAGAATAAGGAATCGATAGGATGGATTCCCCGTGGGGAAGAGAAATAAGTAAGTTTCCACTTGAACTGTGTAAAGATTGTGGTGAACTTGTTCTAGTTATGGCGTTCTGATAATAAAATATGGGTAAATTGTAGCACGAGCGGGCTAAAAGTCATCTGTTAGCGTGCGGAGTGTGTAGGAACAGGAACATGCAGTCAGAAAGTGTAGCAGATTGGATAGACGACGAAGCTTGGAGTTGGAATCCTGCGTGAGACAGGGGGTGACATAGAAAATGTGAGGATATGGATTGGCAATAAAATAGTTTGAGATAAAAAGTAAATAGGAGTTTGATGTTGAAAACGTGCGGAAAGGGCTAGTCGTGTGTTCATCCCCTCATGTATTTACATTCCAGAAGGACACGTTTCACCTGTGCGATGTTGTGAAAGGAAGAGAAAAGCTATCTACTAATATCGACGCGGCAATGGATAATTTGAAAGCATAGTTAGCAAAGTGTAAAGAACACGGCTGAAATTTCATGTTCGGCAGAGGCTTGTGTCATCCTTGCCCTGGGTATCCTTCCGTGTGGGAAATAATATATGTGCATACGTATTCCATATTCAATACTCAATATCTCGATTACTCTGTAGGGTCGGCAGTAGGAAGTAGGGAAGAAGAAGGACTGGGCAAAATACAATGCAGATTGCAGTTTGTCCTCAGCAGAAATACAATTATTAAATTGGCAAGCTTTTTTTCTCAGGGAAGTTGAACTACAAAAAAAGTTAATTTTGATTGACTGTGTGCAAAGCGGTGTTTTCCATCATGTTGATTCGATTCGATGATGTATAGATGTGTTGGATTAGTCATATCCCTTTTCCTGACCTGAAAACAACTCACTCACTGTGACCTCAAGACCGCTAATGAGAGGAATGAAGAATTACCGTGAGCAAGCTAGATCTCCGCGTGGAGACGGGGTTCGCGTAACTGACGCAGAAGTATATATGCTTTGCGGGATTACTGAATTACAATCATGTTCACGACCAGCCAGGTGTCATATACGGAGGAAGAGCTTCTGCATGCATCAAATCTAGGGTGGATGGACTACTCGATACGAAGTAATGCGATGCTTGCGCAAATTCTGGTTTGACGGCAAAACTGAATCTCAAATGCCCAAGTTGATATCCTAATTTCGCGAAGATGGGGAACTTGGCACAATGTCTATACTAAAAAGATAGCAGAGGCAGACAGCTGACGGTCAGCATAGCATAGCAAGTCTGTATAGCTAATTCACCTCCTTGTCTATCGAGCAGTTTGCACTTACAGGCAGTAAGAGTGCCATCTATGTAATGTTTTTGGCCAAAGGATTGGAATGGAATTATAAAACATCTTCTATCTTGCCAGCCAGTGCGAGACCCAGAGACTTTCAGAAGAGTTGCAAATGATGACGACCAAACTTAGAAATAAGGTGTCGTGTAATTCAAGGGGATTTGCAAAATAGATGGAATGAGTAGAAGCTGAGTAGAAGAAATGGCGAAAGATTAAAATATATGCACACGATTGTGTAGCGGACGGTCAAGTAGAGGGGAGGGGAGATTCAGTAACAAAATGAAGGATACGCTGTAATATCGGTAACCCATTGAACTTAGGTAATGGAAATCAGCAAGGAAAATGGGATGTTGCAGCATTGGGTGAAAACTTGTACTTGTTCTATTACTAAGCGAAATTACCAGGTAGACAAATGGAAACCACAGGTATGAGCTAAGTGCTAGCTGCAGATCATTGTCTTCTGTTTTATTCATGTTTAGGTAACAGAGGTAGATGTGACGAAGACTGCGCTAGGTAAGACAAGCGGAGTAATTAGCGTCTGCTTCAATTAAATAACATCGCACTCCTTGACTTTCTGCTTATGAGAGCATGTAATATTCATTAGCTTTTAATACAGGCAGGAATGCAGAAAGCAAGGATTAACCTCAAAGGAAAGCACATAGACTTAATCGCAGTTGCAGGACACCCGGAGGGAGAACCAACTCAAAGTTGTATGTTATAGATAGGGTCTGAAACGAGCACTAGGATGAATTGTTATGTATGGTTTAAGAAAAACCTGAGTGTAGGGAAGGTGGCGAGGTTGAAGTTTAAGATGACAAGGTGATTTTAGAGATGCTTGTGTGATGTTTACTAGGGTTTTTTTTGCATAATTATAAGAACAAAATAAGACCTAGGGATAAGAGATAATGGGGAGGGGAGTGAAATCTGGATGAAGAGGAAGAAAGAAGGCTGGGAGATTTCACCTCGTTTCAATCCTAAAATCTGACACAAAAAGAGCAGTAGGGGGTGGATCGAATCAGCGTCGGATTTCTTTGATATAAAACGAGTGGATAATGATTGGATGGTGGATGCAGAGTTTTGTATCCATTCTACATCTTGTTCCTTGTATCAATTTTTGCAATTTCTTGGAAGGGCTGAGCAAAAACTTATGGTTCGAGGATGAGAAACATGGTGGAAGAAATAATACACCTGTTTTGTTTACCTGTAAAAGCAATCTCTTACGACTCCCACCACTCTACAGCACAGTCAATGGAAGGCTGGGTGGTACCAGCTGGCACTAATTTGGGGTTGATTCCAAGGATTTTACATAAAGTTGGCCATTTCGAAGACAAGTTTATCGGAGCATTACGTCTTTTTTAGGCAAAACTCTCTTATAATGTCCCGCCTCTACTCCGCACCTTTGCATTGTCATAAGGAAAATCCAATTAGAAATTAGGGACGGATAATTTAACTTTAATAAACGCTCCTGGAGCCTGGAGCAAAGGTAAACACGCTCGTGTTTCTGAGCTAGTAGGAAAGAAAAGTGAATAATTCAATAAACTTTGATTTCTGGGATGCTGTACAGTAGAGAGAAATGTTGTCTTCTTGTCCACAAAATTGTTATAAACGCTCTATTCGGACGTAAAATATGTCAAGATATTAACAGTCTTCGCTCCTATATAACTTCGTTGCGCTCACCTTGATTTTGGTTCGTAAAACGTAAAACGAATTGGATTATGGGATTATGCTTATTAGGTTATTAAATGTTGCGGTTTCAAACATAGAAAATACAATTATGTAACATATGTTTACAAGGATTTTCTTTTCCTTCGATTGCAGGAACTGCCCTTGAGAAGAGGATCGGAACCTTTCGAATTATGGAGAAAACCACCCGTAACGCCCATGCTAAAAGTATGGTTTTTCAATGTGACAAACGCAGAAGAATTTATTCAAAATCAGACCAAACTGAGATTACGTGAAGTCGGCCCTTACGTGTACAGGTGAGAAAAACGAGTGGAGGATTAAGAAAATCAAGTGTCAATAAGGCTGCTGACACGTGGATGTTCTGTGAATCAGGACATTCTATGTTATTGTTATTCAATATATTTTTTTTAAATTTCAGTGAGAAATGGGAAAAGAAGGGAGTTGAGTGGCACCCGAACGGGACGGTGTCCTACAGGACAACGAAGCTGTACTTTTTTGAACCGACACTGTCAATAGGAGCTGAGAACGATTCCTTCATACTTCCCAACGTTCCAATGATTGTGAGTAATTTTTACGGAAATCCACAATAGAATAAAATAAATTATCATTTACAAGGGACCTGCGTGCCACGTTGTGGCGAGGGAGAATCAGAATTGGTCATCAGAATTACCCAAATATCTGACAGGGCAAGTTTCAAGCGTAAACTTCATCATGCCTCACTTCCAAAGTGTTCGTGCGGTTTGCGGATTGCGAAACTAATGTGTCTGAGGGTGGGGAAAGGAGACTGTTGTCTAACTTGGAAAATGACTTACTTGAGATGGAAACGTTGCGTTGCAAGACATACTCGGAATGTTTTTGGGAAATTGAGATTGAATGAGAGGAAAAGTTTTTAGAGAAGAAAGTTTTAATCGAGGATTTGATTAGTGGTGGTGATGATGCAGGATTGGACAATTACCATTACATTTGTAAAAAGATTTGAATGAAGAGGCTTAACTCCTGCTGACATTCTACAGGAGGAGATGAGATAGGGGGTGGCTGGTATAATACAGAAGTCTGACTGGGGAATTAGTTAATCACGATAATTTTTGTTTCTTATTCAGTATAAATAAATTACAAAGGAAGAAGGCTGCGGCATTAATGAGAATTAACGTGCGGAAGGGAGGAAAGGTTGAGTTTACATTTTAATGAGATTGTGGTTTTGTCTACAGAGTGCCGTTAACCAAATGAAACATTCGACTGGGATTGTCAAAAAGGCTGTTGCAACACTCCTTGAGATTCTAAAACTCCAACCCTTCGTTAAGAATAATGTCAAGGAGCTCATGTGGGGATATGACGACCCTCTCATAAAATTGGGAAAACAAGTACTCCAAGGGAACGAAACACTGCCTTATGACCAGTTCGGATACTTTGTAGACAGGAATAATACGGAAAGCAAAGTCTTCACTGTTTTCACTGGACAAGAAGATCTTCAGGATTTTGCCAAGATTGACGTCTACGATGGAAAACAAAAGCTCCGTTTCTGGAAGACAGATGAATGTAATATGATAAATGGTACTGACGGAACGGGCTTTCCTACCCCACTCACCAACGATACTGACGTTTACCTCTTCCAACCTGATCTCTGCCGATCTCTTCACATGCGATACAATTTCTCTGTAAAGCATCAAGGACTCCCTGCCTACCGGTGAGTTTATCTGGGAGATTATGGGAAACAATACTTTCGGAATTTCCCCCTACAATTGCAGATTCATAGTGGATCAAACGAGTTTAGTTTAGCTTAGCTAGCTACACTGCCGAAAATTCAGTGCAAGTTAGCTTGTGCCAATTACATTCTCAGCAATTCCTTTAGTGAGCGGATGTTATTAAATTGTTTAGCAAGTGTTTAACATGACAGTTTCGGTAGCCGTACTAGTATGTGCAAAATATGGCCGCTCCAAATGTGATTAGTGCTAGGAAAGTCTCACCAGACTTAAGCAAATGGTGTTGAGCTTGCGTTACAATTAACACCTTCTTCAAATGAGCTAAGGAACAGTGCTAAAAATAGACCAACCTTCGATTCGTAGTGTTTGAAGATCGCACGAGAAAACATGACCTTCCTTGGGTTTCTTTTCATTAAGAGACACTGACTGAGGAATCTGAATGAGGGATCAGCAGTTTTTTTCTATAGAATGGCAGGAATTCTATTCCTTTGTCTTAAAGCAACGCTTTGCTCCGTTCGAATTGTAATAGCTTGCTTCGCTTAAGAGAAGACACGTGAATAATAGCTTTTGCGTTGCTGTCACGTGGACATCAACTGATAGAGTAATAGCAGTTAGTGTGGGTGGAATTTTAAATAATCAGAGTGTGAGCACATATGTGATTTTGTCTTTTTATTGTTTTTTACAGGTTCATGCCAGTCCCTTCGACTTTTGGGGATGTAGAAACCTACCCTGAAAATGACTGCTACTGTTTGGATCCACCTTGCTCAAAGCGCGGATTGTTCAACGTTTCAAAATGCCAATTTGGTAAGCTTGAGCGAAATATCTTCAGCGTTGAAAACCTGTGTCGTCTTTTAACTTCGTTTCGGCATGTTATTCAAATTAATCTAATGCATATAATTATTCATATAGGATCTCCCGTCTTCTTATCATGGCCTCACTTCTTACATGGAGATCCCACACTTCTGGACGCTGTTGAAGGCTTGAACCCTGACCCTGCCAAACATCAATTCTACATTGACATTCAGCCCGTAAGTATAAATGCACTTAAAATGAATAGTAGGCAAGAATAGAAAGAATTATTCAGAGCAAACTTCGTAGATGTTGTTGGATACAGGATAATGCCTTATTTTCGGCTCATGTCTTAACCAAAAGTATCAGATTATATGTAAACGCTCTCCTTTGAATATGATGCTAGCTGGTTACGGTTTTTGTACGCAACGTATTCACAGCCGTATAACCATGGAGGAAGATGCTGAAAACAGTAGTATGATTGGAGTTTTGAGAAATGGATATGTGAATGATGAAATTAATTTATTTGCAGAAACTTGGAATCGCTATGCAGGCTAAAGGTCGTGTTCAGATTAACGTACAAATGACTAGGGTCAAGGAAATACCCCAAACTGCAAATCTTCAAAATGTCATTATTCCAATCCTGTGGTTTGAGGATGTGAGTTGCAAGAGCTATTCCTGAAGTCTATCAATGCTTAATTCAAGAATGATTGGCCTGTTGTTAATAATAAATGCTGCTTTTCACAGGGTATTGACGAATTGACTCCGACAATCACATCTTTGATCAATCAAGCAATAAACACTCCAGAAATCGCCAAAACTGCCTTATCGTATGTAACGTTCATCATTGGAGGTGTCCTACTCCTTGGAGCTCTCGGCTTCATGATCCGAAGCTCGAGGAAGAACAAGTTTTCCAGTAAAACCAATGGTCATTCTAAGCATCAAGTGGTAAGTCAATGACGAAAAAGCTATAAATGGTTTTGATTTTTCAGTATCAGACTTTAATCTGAATTTATTTGGTTTCAGGGTGATACGGAGAAACCTACCAATGGCGTAAACGGCGTGAAAAAGCATCAGTACGCAAATTCAATGCTGGAAATGGATGATCAAGTCAAGCTTCAGAACGGCGTAAATAAGAATGGCGTGGAAGCAACTCTTAAAGAAGGTATAAATGGAAAAAATGGGACTGAAACCGTCATCGATTCAACCGCTACGTCGGATTAGTATAAGTAATAATAAATACTTTTTATGCAATCCACCTGTATTTTTGTAATTAAAATGTAACCCTGTTAGCAACTGTTCTCACTCCGATGGCCATGATAAATGGTGGAAAATATAAATGTGACCTCAGACCAACTTTGTAGGGAAGGTAGGTCATGGAAATATTATGAATTTGTGTAGCACCAAAGGATCCAAAACTGATTGTTTTTGGATTTAAGATTTCCGTTTTAAATATGTAAATTCTAAAAGCAGCACGATGAATGATAGCGAAAAAATGACTGGGATCCTTTTACCCTAGAAAAAAAAATGGTAGCGCAAGTACTTGTGTAGCAAGGAATCGCTATTATTTTGTGATGCCATTACGGACAATGCCAGAGGGAGACTCAATATATTTATACGTTTGAAACTTTTAGCGACTGCGTGGAGCGTTTTTTTCTTGTAACGTAACTAAAAATATGTATAAAGTATACCATTTAGCATGGTTAGGTAGTTTTGACTGTCTGAAGTGAATGCTTGCGATGTATGATGTATGCAGCTTTCAAAATTTATACTATACTTTACTCTGTTTGTATTTGTATCAGCTGATATTATCTATAATTCTTATTTACAAGTAACACTTGGAAGTCAAGACAGCAGAGGTGTTTGACCACGTTGTGTCCCCACATTGATTGCTACGATTTGATCTTTGCAGCTTTGAACGTATATTTCATTTAATAATCGTTTGAAGTGTAAGCCCGTAATAATACCACATGTGTCATGTGCACCTGAGCCATTTTGCAGTCTTTGACGTCTGCTTTAGACTCGAAGATTATGACAGGGAACGTGTAGTCTAAAATTGACAGTGTGAGCTCCGTAGCTGCCTTGCACATGAACTTTCTTTCTGAATGTATCCAACTCGATTTGACGATTTTGCTCAATTCGAACAATCCATATATTTGATAATTTTGTTCGTAATTTAAACGGGTTTCCTAATGTCATACGCAAAAAGTGCACAAATCATAATCGGCTGTTATGAAATCAGCAGATTTTCCCGTTTTCTGTGCATTTCCTGTCATAGTATAGTTCATTCCCTTAAGTTCATAGTCTGTAAAGAAATGTATTGTATTGTTTTTATATTAATGAAACTTCGTGAAATGATTGTTACGATTGACTTTCAATTTGGGTTATCCGATTTTACAAAAATTTTGTTTGCCTCAGTAGATAAGCGTATGAGCGTCAGTTTAACTTTTCTACTCAAGTTTTCTTCCTCTTCAGTGTGGCTGAAAAGTTTTTACGTAGAGTAAGATTTTAAGGAGTGCCATAAAACAAGCTAACTCCTGAAATTGCAATTACACTGTTTTTCAGGAGATTTTCTACGCTTGTTGCCTATGCAGTTGGTAAGCACAAAATTAATATGATAGTTACTTCGACGACTGGAATGTGCTTGTTTTGCAAAAGCGTTTTTTAACTGTACCTATTAAATTGAACTGAAAAATTTGAAACACGTAAAGTGTATACTTAATTTTGGATTCGCTTCATTCAATACATTTCAACTCGTGTCATAAATTTGTATGAATGCTCGTCAGAATTCAGGACCTTTTGAGATATCAGTTGCGTGCTGATCTAGCATTCCATTGCATCGGTAAATATGTGAACGAAAAGTAATCTGAAACATGACTAAAGTACACAATTTTATTCAAATGGCAGGCTCGACTGAGAATATTGGTACTGAATATACGTATCTGATATCGCACTAAAGGGGTAATTGCTTGAGCAGGAGCTAAATCCGCATGCAACAATTAGATGTAGCTCAAGCAGCTGATCGGATGTTCAGTTTAGTATTCAATATTAAAAAGATTAAAGCAACAAGTAGATATAGCCGTTAATGTAAACCGAAAATTTTAAAGATCATTTCTGAAAACAATATTAGTAGCGACGATGCGCTAACCGGTGATCAAGATTCTATGCAAACGCGTTACAGAACACAACAAACATTTGAAATCAACACGGCTGTACGATTAAATAATAAATTACATAGAAGCTTTGTTGACGGTCTCAGCTGGCACGGTTCCAGTCACAATGTGTACCCACGTAATCAACAATAGTTTCGCGTAACTAACCATCAGTCATTCTCATGCAGAATTCTCTATCTTAAGGTCATTGACAGCAGCGCTTAAAGAATCCCCTGTAAGAAATATTTCAGTGTCAACTAGGAATCACAATAAGAACTTGATACTTTGAATGTACAAAGGTAGTTTCAAAAGGCACTTACCAGCTGAACAATTATTAGCCAAATTCTTTGCGGCTATTGAGTCCCAATTAATATCTTTAATATCATCCAATACCTTGCTAGTGTATATCTGGCTCATTTCAGACCGTATGAATTGAGGCAAAGGATCGGGAAGATTACTAATTCTGTAGCGAAAAAATTAAAGCAAATGTAATGCATCTGTTCGATTTTGGCATCCCAAAAATAAAACTTCAGCTGGGTACGGAAATCCGGTTTGCATTACCTGGTATCAACATAATTCCGGAATTCGAAAAGGAATCGATGTAATTGTGGATTACTGCTGTCTATCTTCAAGGCCCTTTTAATGCTCTGAAGCATTAGTAATAGCTTGTCTAGAAACCACAATGCAACGGTGTAATATAAAATATAATATAAAATATAATAGATCAGATACAACATCGCCTTCGACTTACTTTTACGACTGTATATTTCATAAGCTAAGAGATGAGTGTCGATTTTGTTGTACGCAAATGACTGTAGAGGTTGTAGAAACTTGATTGCTTCAGATAAAGGATCGGATGTAGACGCTAGTTTTTCCGGTAATAGCTCCTCGGATGGAGGTGGATGGTATTCGCCATCCTCCGAAGCATTCTGTTTTGATTTTGAGTGATGCTCCTTCTTGTCTGCGGCCTCTTTCGCTGCCTATTTCCAAAATTTTGTTTTATGATCTCATGTCAACAAAATAATAGAGTAGAACTGTTCAAAGAAATCGCTCTTACCTGCTGTTCTTGCTCTAGCTTTTTTCGTGCCTTCCTCTGCTTGTTCTTCAATTTCTTAAGATCGGCAGGAGATATATTATCTTCAAAACAATTGAAACATATTATCATTCCATGAAACATCACATCCCTCTATGACGATGTCTTTGACATTCAATCAGTGAAAGTGTATAATCACATTTGTCATATGGATCTATTGGAATTTAGCGTAATACATCATTTTGAACAGGAAGATAAAATCACAAAATTTACGTAGTTCTTACCAGTACTAATTTGCTCATCAGCCGATTGATTCTTGAGAGGGAAATCGTACAAGTGAAGGTACACGCTAATAGCACACCTGAAAAAAGAATAAACGTACATTAGCTAACTGCATAGATCAAATCTGCCGTTTGGCGAATTGGATTCTGAGTAAAAAAGTCAACTTACTTCGCAGCTTTAAAGTAAAAAGGATGATCTCTAAGCACATCCTCTAGGCGCAATAACTGAACGTAAGACCGTAGCGTCATTTTCCGTAGGCAGTACGTGTGAAAGTCGTATTGATCATCAATGATTTCATTGAAATGCTGCAAGGATTCGTAGAGTAACCAAATGGCTTATTTGAACAATGTACTTCTCTGCTATCGTATACAGTCAAACAGTACATTATCGTTACTTACTCGATCGACCTCGTGACACTTCTTCAGGGCTTCTCCCCATTGCCCAGTTCGCTGGTACGCCAAAGCACATTCAGTTTGGAACCACATGCACTGCATCTCATTCAGATTATCCAAAGGGGTTGCTCCTTCCTGCAAGTTTCAAATATTAGAGAACTACCATCGTGCAATTTGACAGATGCCCTGCAGAAGACATCCTGATAACAATAAACACTGAATACTCACCCGAGTGAACTTTCCACAGACATTTGTAGCCTGTTCCACGTCATTCGCACGAAGGAAGTATTTGGCACTTTTTGAATTTACATAGCGATCAGCCGTGTCCAATTCTCTGGCCTCGTCCATCCATTTTGCTGCTGAATCAAGGTCGCCGATATGTTTACAAATTTTAGCCTTGCACATGAACAGTTCAATTAGTGTTGGAGTATGTTCGATAGCTTCATCGATGTACTTCATGCCGACATTTCGCTGTCCAATGTGATCGTAATGCTGAGCCAGGTAATAGTAGGCCCATAATAATGCTGACGCAGGTGCACTCCGAGGTTCATCCTCTGATAAGATTATACCACAAATTAAGTTTGAAACTGATAATTTCCATTCCATGAAAAATAATATACAAAAACATACCTTCAAAAAATCTAGAATGATTTTTAAGTTGGTTGACCATGCTTTCGACTAGTTCTTGAATAGCTTCGACTTTCTTGGGAATTAAATACAGCGGTCTCAAGTCGGTGAAAAGTGGCGGAGCTCCTTTCGTCAAGGCAGACTGAATATAAGGCCTCAGAAAATGTACAAAAGCCTCGCCCTCGGTACATTCTAATATCATTCTACTAGGTAAACGGGCTTTATGGTTGCTCTTGGTAAAATCGCTATATAATTTGACTTTTCCATCTGAATCACTTTCAATTCTCATAGCTTTCTCTAAGCCATGATAGTAAGCAGTATTGTCCGGATTGGCTTTGATCAGCTTTCGATAGATTTTCTCTCCTGACGCGTCGTTTGCGGTGAGCAAGTAAAGATTACCTACCATTACACATATTCAGGATAAAACTTGATTCACAGTCACTAACATTACCATCAGACAGGACACAGTATAATGATTTGAAAATTTTAACATACCTAATGTTTCATAATAGGTATTTTTATCGCATATGTGATTCGCATTGTCTTCCAAATGTTTTACAGCTAACTGTAAGTCCCCACTATCAGCAATGATAGTGTTTTGATATAGCAACAATTCACTATTTTCATAGTCGTACACTGGTCCATCCTTTGGCTAAAAGCATGATAAAAAGAATTACAAGGAATGCTCACAACGTTTCCCCATTAATTCACACCAACCACTTTCCTTACTTACGTTTTGAGTTTTGCGAAATGCTTCAAGTATTTTATACGCAGTGTCGTAATCTTGAAGTAAGTGGTAAGCCATTGCAAATCCTATCCATGATGCCCGTTGAGCTGGTTTAAGATTGAAGAGCTGATGCCTTGTATCCTAAAATTGATTCAAATTAGTCAAATACTCCAAAAAACATCATTCACATGAGTAAATAAACGTGACAAAGAGTCTTTACCCTATATCCTCTCAAATCTCGTATGTGAATTTGAACGATAGAAAGTTCTCGTAAAATTTGAATATTGTTAGGGTCATGTTTTAACGCATTTCTGTATGCCTTTATAGCTTCCTCATATTTACGTTCTGATCTCTGTAAAAATGTCAACAATTTCGTCAGTTAACACCATGAGACTTGGCTCTGGCGTTGAATATATACTAAATCCACTTCAATTACCTGCAGCAATCCATAGACGTGCCAGCATGTGTGAGATCGAAGATCTTTTTTAAGCCCTCTCCTGACATCAGCATAAGCTTCTTCACGCCGACCCAAGGCATTAAGGATCAAACCTTTCATAGCCAAGGTTTCTAAAATACATGAAAATAATTAACTCCGTTATTTCATGGTTCACTACACATCATCTCCAATGATTACGGTGTCTTCAGTAGTACATCAACCTCAATCCAATTTGCAAGCCATAGTAATGCCGTTATGTACATATGCATACTTACCGGCATGATCAGCAAATGCTGGCTCATTTAAGATTTTATTACATAGTTTCAGTCCTATTTTGTAAAGTTTCTTCTCATAGCATTTCTGAAATAAAAATAACATTTCATCGAAATGGAAAGAAAACAAAAGTCCCAACCAACTCTTTTATAATGACTCCTCATCACATTATCCGTTACCAATTTCCGGTGTTTCTACCTCCTCCCCATTCTTATTCACAAATACACATTGGCTCTAAAAAGACTTTACGAAACAAAGGAAACAAACAAAACGAATATAAGAAACCGGTAAAATCTGTCCATACACGAAATACTACGTGCATAACGTATACAAGGAGGTTAATCCTCAATTTCCTAAAAAACAATCGCATGAAAGTCCAAAAAAACAATCAAAACTAGATGACTTGAATGTGCTTTAGAAAATACAGTTTGATAATTAACCATTAGTTGATTGTTTTAACTAGAAAATAAAAACGCCGGAAAGAGTGGAGATAAGCGAGGGAAAAGGGTACAGACAAAGAGATTGTTATGTTCGTAAAAAATAATTCTGAGAAAATTGCAACTTACCAAAATCCTTTTAAAGAGGGCATTTTCTTTAGGAGGTAATGAAATTTTTGATGTTGTTGACATTTTAAGTGATGTGGAAAGCTATTTTCCTTCCGAAGATTCCTCGACACGGAAGAGTCTAAGAAGAGGAGGATCAAGTTGCGGAGTGACAATTTATTGAACTAACTGCTAGAAACTTGAACTAGGATCCAACAGTGCTTATTAGTTACTGTTGCTAGTAGTGGATGAAAGGTACTAATTAAAAAATTATAGGCAAGGAAGATGAATTAAAATGTGAAATGAAAATTTCACTGGATTCTTCTTGGAGGGATCTGAGTTATACAGCAGAGTGTATTGGTGCGTTCGGCTCTCGGTTTCCCTGACTGTGTTCTGCCTCGGCTTGATGATGATGCGAGTTTTAGTGAAATTCCCAAACCTCGTGTTGATCTTCAATATGGCCGTGTAGACGCAGGCGTGAGTCTCACATCACAGGTTCACTGCAGGAAAACTGAATGCTTTTAGTCTGTTTCATATGTATGTAAATGTGTATGTACTAATATAATAAAACTTGAAGATCTTTATGGAGCTTATTTTTCTTCTGGCTGTGTTCTTCTCTATAGCTGTGCTGAACCCCTTTAACCAAAACTCTATGGCTTCGGGTGCATGGCTACAGGAAAAGATACTCCCTTTTCGACAGAATAATTGTCCGGAGAATAGTTCGTTCTGCCGGCTAACTTTAGTTTGGAGCGTCGGTCATGGAGAACTGCCGTTGCGAAAAATTTATTTCTTCGCAATGTGCCCCCTCAGGGGGGCTATTTTCGATTCTCTGCGAAATGGGTCTACAGCATTATCGCTGGCTTTCGAGTATAGGGGCCCAGCTGGGACGTAGCGCTTTTGCACAATCGAACCATCAAATTTTCACATCTTAGACCGTTTAAGAAAATATTAGTATGTAGTAACGGAGTAGCTGGATGCATGTAAATTCTTAACTTTCCAAAAGATCCCCAGCGGCAAGATTCGGGCCATAAAAAATGAAAAAAAATATTCATAGCTGCAGCTAATCATTGTTTAATCCCTTTTGCGATTAGTAGCGTTAAGTTGCAATGGACATTTCTTAAACTGTTAGTTGTTTAGCTTCGTATTCGCTTATCCAAGAGACATGCTTGATATTTCCTCAGTCGAAAAGTTGCCGATTCCTGTGAAGCCTGATAACTGGAAACAACTTGTGCATAACTTTACGTTGGCTGGCAGTTTGAGGGATGTTTACGCTCGTACTAAGTTTGCTTATTATAATTGATAAGGACTCGATCAGAAATTATGCTTCTGTTCATGACCATGTAAAGTGGCGATTCTCAAGTGCGAACGCATTAGATCGGCGTGGCGCGGTGAGAATTTGCAAATTTTACATGTACGCAATCTAGAGACTAGAGGAGCTGCAACGTTCTGACGACGGAGTATTAGTTCGAAATATTCTAGTATGGTGAATGTGAAGCGCTGCCCCTTTGAAGACGCACGTGGAATACTTGGAATTTAGAGATGACAGGAGTGGGCAATGGTTTACTGTCGTCAATTGACGCGCAAGCTTGGTGGTTTTAGATTTGCGAGTAAAACTGCGGATTATACATTTAGATTCCGCAGGAAGAATAAAATGGATTATTTGTACAACTGATTAGAATGATTGCCAAAAATTGCTTCATTGCAGGATTTGATATAAGGAGTAAATATTTGTTGCTTACAAACTTCGAATGTTGGTCCTGACAACCAACTATTTATATATTTATATAGATGTATTCTATGGATATTTAACTTGTATAGATAGATACTGTTGAAAATATGTCAAAATATGATTGTTTCACAATCGGCTAGTCTCCGATTGCACTTACAACAAACCAAGGCAAATACGTGCTGACATATAATCCTTGCTATATAGTTAGCAAGGATTTTGTCAATGTACTCCCGCAATCCAGTTACTTCCCTCACTATAGGTATACGTATCGAACCGTAATGCATATGTTGATATAAATTTGATAATATATATTTATATATACGTCTCCTATAATTATTCAGTATTTAATTACATTTAGAGCGACGGAAGAGTTTCGCAGAAAGAAAGCAGTCTCTGTTGACAAAGTATCCGAGGACTACTTGATGTGTTTGTTCGTATGATTCGTTCGTAGTTGTTGTTCACGATCTTGCATAGCATCTATTAAGGCCTGAGTTTTAACATGATCAATAAGTCTGTATTCTACAGAGCTGCTATCGCTACTGGATATAGCAGAGGGACTTCTTCGATGGGTATGATTTTTAACAGCAGAGGATTTCGATTCGCCCTCAGAGTTAGCGCAGTCGATGACCAGGTATGTCAATTCTTGGTTTGCGTCTTTTTCAGGATATACGTGCGATATTTTGTCGTGCGGGGAAATGTGGGCCGGTCCCGTGAGCCTTTTGCGACTAGAGGGTAAAGTTGAAGAAGAATTAGGGTTCGGAGAGGAGGTTTTCGATAAATTATTCCCTTGCTGAGTACGTTTCTGAACTGGCGTAGGACCCAAATTGAAAAAAGGACTCGTAGCTTTCTTATTCACAGAACCAGGAGACTGGATTACTCTTGAAGTGTTTCTCGTTGGTAGCGTCTTCGTTCCACTTGGATAAGGAGTAAACATCCTATTCCCTGGCGACTGTTGACTTGAATTGTAACTAGGACTTTCTGCTGGTCTTCTAAGATCAGGCTTCAAATTTCTATCCACTTTAGGAGGTGAGACGGGCGACAACAGGTTCGGATCACCGGAGGAGGGTAAAGATTGCGATACGGGCTGGCCCGATATTTCAGTAGGGCTCTTGTTTAAAGGCGACATGTCAGGAACATTGGAATAAAGAACGCCTGCCGAACCGGGCGGCGAATGAAGGGAGGATGATGTTGACGAAGAATCCTCCGCATCTTGTACATTTTCGGGCATCTTTGTAGAGACTATCCCAACTCCGTTCACTACCACAGAATTCACCGACGGTGACTTCTTGGGAGGACGGGGTGGGGCAGTGCCGGCTGGACGATTGTCCGAAGGTGAAAATTCCTTTTTCGGATAAGTGGACCAATTAACTTCAGGAGGGAAAGGAAAAGATGTAGTATTGCAATAAGTTTGGCCCATGGTCTTATGAGGCCACATTGGCTTCCCTGTCACACATTCGGAAATAGGAATGTACGGTCCACATGACAGTGAAGGACTTTCTTCTCCGCTATCACTCACATCAGCCCCGCGGTTAACGTCCGGTGCACTGTTTTCATCTCCGCCTCTCGAAGTTGCTAAAATCATAGGAAATTCGCACATCACACAACTGAACAAGTCTCCGATAATTAAATCAGCAACACATTTTGCCTACCAAAGTTCAATAGCGCTCGTTTTCCTACCCACCAAGTCTAGCTTACAAGTTTTAAATTGTAGAGTGCCTTTTGCTTTCCCATACCTACATAATTAATGACCTTAAAAGAAACGAGAGCTGCTATTCAAGCATGTCAATGTTTCTTCAGAAACTACGACAATGTTTCTTCAGAAACTACCACAATGTTTCTTCGATCTTCTAATGCAGTACTACCCGATAGTCAATAAAATCAAGGTCGTTTAGGAGTGCTGTAGTTACTATAAGTATTCGTGAATTCCATAACAGGCTTCTAACCCCTTCATGAATACATCTTTCTTGACTCAAAATCCCTAGGGTTATGAAACATGTTTAGTTTCACGAATCTGAAGAATGTCAAAAGCTTTGAGACAACAGCTCTAGCTTTAATTAAACAGCCCTGATTCATTACTACCCCATGATTCATACAATCCTTTCTAACTGACTCCCCTGTTTTGAATTGA
Organism: Sminthurides aquaticus; assembly: GCA_906901655.1. Classification (NCBI taxonomy): domain Eukaryota; kingdom Metazoa; phylum Arthropoda; class Collembola; order Symphypleona; family Sminthurididae; genus Sminthurides; species Sminthurides aquaticus. The sequence goes on from CAJQTT010000001.1 coordinate 7,369,920, forward strand.
TGCATGCAAATCCAATGTATATCTTAGTCATGATCATGTTACGGCCAAAACAAATAATGTCAAGAAAAATTCCCCAAGTGAAAGGTGGACATACTTTAGATTAGCTCATTGCACCTAATCCTTTCATCTCCAATCAATCAAGGAAAACTGGCGGAACCTTGGAATACAACCTTAAGTAATAGTATACATACACAGAACCAATAAACATAGGATACGAGAGGTACCAAATTATTCATGCTCGACTAACAGTCGATCTATTGCTTGGGAAGTTCTAAAAATCGAATAATGTGATCACCTTTCTCTCAATAATGAATTAACACCAACTACAAACTATACTTTTGCTCCCGGAACCGGAACTGTGCCCATATCTACTTTGGTCTTTAGTTTGGCTCATAGTTGGTTATATAAACCTTGCACGGGATTATATACCTACCTAGATGCAAATAATATATAGTATGATTGAAGGTACAGTATTTAAACTAGCTCGCCAGATTCAGTATAATCATAGTCTCGTATCCTATGTACCAGAATGTAACGTAACTCAAGTTAGTTAACAAATACGGAATCAGTTACTTACTGTCAGTCTCTTCTTTCACAGTTTTTAATTTACATGCCCTTCGGATCCGGGCGATAAATCTCTCCATTTTGTCAAAGGACATGACTCTTCTCTAAGGACCATAGATACTGTTTTCGTTTGATTAAAAACCAGAGCACTTAATCAAGAATGACACACGAGAGGAATATATATATTTCTTCCAGTTTTTCTCTCTTTTTTAGGCAATAGAGAAGGAAACGAAAAACGATAAAACCACACACACTGGAGGAGCTAGTATATCATTATTCTTCGCAACGGAATTATTTTGAACACGGATGTAGACAAACGGAAACACCCTCTATTATTTACTCCTCCCCCACTCTACTCTAGAAAAAGACGACAACGGAGAAGGCTGCTGGAGTAAATAGTAGCGAATGATCATTTAGGAAAAGCGTTTAACTCGCACTCTCTTCTCAACGATACATTTAACTGCCATACTTTGGGAACTGGAGTACGTTGAAAACGTGAGAGGATAATTACTAATTATCACACTACTATTTCACAATTAGTTCATCCTTAGAGCTACTACGTAAGAAGGCGTACAAACTAATGAGGATCACAATAATAAATAGTTTTTCATCCTTTCAACTCAACCACAATATACAGAGTGTTCCTTCGTTGGAATCCTTCGTCTACGTCACTTTTAATCCACCTCTTCCAATAGTACACGAAACTGTTTAAAGTATACATACATAATACACTACTCTACCTACACTGTCGCATTATAAAACTCTCACTCCTCTACCAATAATACGAGCGTAAAATTCAGCTCTAAAGTACCAGTCAAGCGACAACTCTGGAATCAATCAACTATTTAACCCGTATACAACGCCCCACCTTCCTTCGAAGCAAAAAAGGTATCGCCAGCTACTCTGCTGTCTGTGGTATTGCACTAGGGCATTACCTACTAGTGGTATGGCGTATGACCAGTGAAATGTAAAACCGATTATACAAAAGGAGTAATTACTGACACTGGATAGTTAATCGACATGTACTACTAATTGTAATTGATATTGGAAAATAATATTAAATGAACATAAACTTTATTATTATCTTGGGGCTTAAGAACAAAACAAATGAGAACGCTGTATGTATCAACTTCATTCCGTGCCTTGTCTTCTGACTACAACTACACGGTAGTTTATCTCGAAAATACGTATATATACGTGAGTCGCAGGAGACATGCTTAAGAATCCCTGTATACCACGTCTTCTGGGATTTAGACTCCGTTATAACGTCGACTGTACATACTGGTATCAGACTACTCCTTCCTTGGCATTTTCTTGTGATATACCCTGTAGATGCAAACTCTAATAAACAGAAACTAAAGGGATGTGGTGTCTCATCTGAAGTGAGGAGAAGAGGAGAAAAGGGTTGAGGATTTTTTAAGACCCCACTATCAACTATTTAGCATGTACGACAGTATACGCCACCTGTTCATTCTCTCCTTGGAGTCTCCTCCTGTTCTCCCTCACTGTTTATTTTTACTGGAGAGCGCTCCTTCCTCACAGTGCGATCCGTAGTTTTTGCTACTCTGTAGATTGCTACGAAGGTACATATGCTCTTGAGGCGAAGTCGTACTGGAACAGCAGCTGCTCCAGCCTCTGCCAGCATTGCACTACATACTAAAGAGGGTATACAATGTGTGGGAAGGGAAGCACTGTTCCAGTCAATTCATCCTCCAGAACATATACAGTATATTATTTGAAGTCCACCCTGTACATATTCCTCCAATAATGACTGGATTTTTACAGAGACAAGAGGTAAAGAGTATAAGAGAAAACAAAGTCATCACCACACACACACATACACAGATTCAGCTCACATGTCTTTGGCTCCACTTGCGTATTATCGCAATTAGATGTTTTGTTTTGACGTCTCAACGGTCTCGTCTCCAGTTCACTTTGTCTCCAGCCCTTGTGTCAAAGTTCAGAAGAGGGATGGGAATTTAATATTGGGAAAAATGAGGTAAGCTGAATCTCATAAATTTGTCCTTTGCACTACGCTGTCGTTGAATTTGATTTGGATTGCTTTGAATGCGTAGTTGCTTAATTGACGTCAGGAAAACAAAGGGTTATTCCAATTTCTTTGCTGTATCTGAGGATGTAAATTAAGAGCAATTTGGTGAATAGCAATGAGGAACATGTTTATTAGTGATCCTGGAGGCTGAGTTTCATATGCATCCTTGGAGAAACGGGGTCAGGGTGTACATGCTGGATTTTATTACTAGCCTTGGAGAAAGTAATTGTTTTCTCTAGGTATCAAAGCGTTTGAGCTCGTGTTTTTAATCTATAATGTGATAATTACAGCTCAGCGTTCAAGGAACATGAACGTGTTGAACTGGAAGCGAGATCTGAGCAAGAATTGTCTTCAGGATGAACTCCAAGTCGTTGCTGCAGTGAAGACGGATTAGGAATACAGCAAGTGGAGATCAAGTCGAAAACGCAAGTTTACCAGAAAATTGGCTGCAAACCGCTCATTTTGTTCGGAATTTCCTCAATCTTTTGATGAGGATGTAAATGCTTGCAGTGCTGGCCAACTGGAAACATTTGCTGGCGTGTGAAAAGCGCTGTAGTAGTGGGACAGATTCCTGGCTCATCTGATAAATAGATTTAAAATGTAAAAGTAGTGAGGACTGAATTACATCTGAAAAGGTGGCTCATTCGGGAAGAAATGTGTGCTCCAAAACTGAGACTTTTGTGACTATGATTGTCCGACTTGCTAGCGTGATTTGAAAAGACCTGGATAGGAAGACATTTAGGAATTATTTATGCTCATTTTATGCTCACCTGGGTATTGTGTCACCTAGTCAAGATACGTGCAAGTAAGTTTCTAGTTTGTTTTGTGGGGTTTTCTTATGCACACCGAATGCTTAATACATTTCTTACAGCTATTCAAAAGCATTACGAAAGGATGGAATTTGGCAGTTTAGTTGAGATTGAAATGGGATTATAAGTAGTTCGTATTATATTACTTTTCAGATAAACTCCATTGAATGTTGCGCAAGACTCTTTGATGAGCAATTGGCACCAGCTGAATTATACTTGTGACAGGAAGCATGCGATATGAAGTTCAAGGGTGAAAGTGATTTGGGGATTTGCAAAAATAAAGACTCGGAAAGTTCTCAAGCAATGATTTTTTAAGGATGGGCTGAACTTTTTGATGGAGAAGTAACGAGTTATCGTTCTTCCCAAATGGGCTCCATTGCTTCCGTTCTTCAATGGCATTGCCCTGTTTGCTTACATATTAATCCGACGGAAGTCTCCAATTGTGTCCAATGTGATACCAAAAGACCAGCCGTGGTTTCTGACCCACCACGGAATGCTAAAATACAAATGAAGTTCTCCCACAAAGAAAATCAGCCCCCGGCCCCGTCCGTATCTTTCGAATGTCGCCTTGAAGAACCCAAGACAGCAGAGTGGTAAGTATTACTGGAATAAATTGGTAATGTTCCTTGATAGTTTACTTCGTGTGGGCTGGCCTTATAACATAGTATGTTTCTTAATAGCACGACGCATGAAAATGTTTCTCATGACGGGAACTCTTCACCAGGGTCCAAATGCGGCCATTCTCCTGAAGATACTACTGTTTTAAGCGAGAGGGAAAAGTCTGCTCATGCTTTATCGGAACAGGAAGACTTTCCCAATGAAGTAAATTTAGTCCCGCTATTCAGCCACGATGTGGCTTCATTAGACATCGGAATCTCCAAGGATACTGCCGTCGATTCCACCGACGCCAATCATGATCTTCGTAATAGCGTAACTGAAACCTTCAACGATTCGTCGGAGAGCAAATTACCTAACTCATCTAGTCGTCAAACACTGCCCGTTCGATCCGAAAATCGTTCTCATTCAAAAAAATCATCATTACCAAGATCTGCGACTGACTCAAACCTTGGTACTCAGATTGAGTTCGAGTCAGTTCGTGATTCTCGATCTAAGCTTAAAGATCTTACTGTTTTTACCAAAAGTCAAAACAATGCCTCAGATGTGATCCGTACTTCATCCATTATTCATAATGGAGAAGTCCAAGAAGTAAGACTTTCAGACACGGACAGCAATAAGTGCCCTTACCGCGAAAAAGTTCCCGAAGCAAAAATCAGTTCTGACATTAGTTCGGATGAGAACAGCTCTACCACGCCTGGTTCGGAGACAATGTGTAGTTTATTTTTTGAAAACAACGGCGTTCGATTCGATAATAGCATTAATAGATCAACAGTCAAGAAAAGTCCAGGTGATGTGAACGGCAACAAAACTTGTGTTGATCCGATAAAATTACCCGAACAAAAGATCAAGTCATCATTGTTAACATCCAACCCGGTGATTCTTGACGCTAAATCCGGTCTTGATTTGCTAGAACCTTTGCGTCCTGTAGAAAAAGTCGAAAAAAAGAAAAAAGCTCGTACTGTGAAATCAGAACGTTTAATACAAGCCTCGGTAGCTGTTACACCAACAAACGCCTATTCACCTCAGGAGGAATCACGCAATAGGTTACGGACTGATCGTAAGGAAAAGAGTGCGTTTCAACCGGTAAGAATCTCAAAGGAAAGTATACCGGAAAAAACGAAACACAAGGAGGCCGATGTCACAAAGCACCGCAGTCATTCTCGAGACATACGAAGCGAAGACAGTGGCACTGCCTCAAAATGTGATACGTCCTTATCAAGCCACAGTGACTCCAGAAGGTCTTCGCTTCCAACTTCTGCATCAATCAAATTAAAGAAAGAGTTGCAAGACACATGCGTAGAGCCATGGATATGTCCGAAGTGTACATTAGTTAACAATAACTTGAAAGCCAAGTGTGAAGCGTGTGGTTCAGTCCGATATGCATCTGATGCTGAAGGAAGGGAAAAATTACGTGCTAGGAAACGAATGGAACGACCTAGATCCGTTGCTGTCGCTGAGTATTGGGGGTGTCCGGTTTGCACTTTGCAGAATCCGCTGTACTCCAACCACTGCCAAGCTTGCCAATGGGACAACAGAAATCCTAAGGTATGTACTGATCAGGATGTTCTGGAGTTAACAGAACGCCTGTAAATTACCAAGAAATGATAAACGGAAAACGAATTGAGAGAATTTAAGAATACGTGTTACAAGAACAGTATTCGTAGGATTAGTAGCAAAGCAATGTCAAGGGGCCCTTCCTTCGTGAGATAAAAGCTATATCGGTATGCAATTGCCGAAAGCTGGCTGCTGGGTACTGGAACTGCAGCTTATCTCAGCTCAATGATTATATTAAAGATAACATGTAGTTTGAGCTTGATGCAAATTTTTTACGAGTTAAGAATTGAGATTTTAGCTGTACGAAGTGTAGCTACTGCAGAGTAATAGGAAATGTAGATGCAATATTGGATGTGAGCACTTGCGTTCAAAATTAGTTCAAGGTAGAGAGCTGCTATAGAAGCTGTGGTTTAGCTCGCTGTTATCTGTTCTTCTATTGCAAATCAGTTCATCTATGATTGTGAAGCAATTAAGACGCTACAAAGATGTTGCCAGTACGTACTAGCTTATTTTCAAAATTAAAACGGTGTGAATTACTTGTTAATAGTAATTACATTCCTTTTCAGGAAAGCATTGTGCCGGCGAAGAAAAAATGGTCGTGCCCGCAATGTACCTTTAAGAACTCTTTCAAGTCTGGAACTTGTGAGATGTGTCAAAACCCACGGAAGCCTAAGCTTGGAGATGCGCCATCACTACCTCCCACGGCCAATGTCACTAAAAAGGGTACCAAACAAAAATATCACGAAATCGTAGCGTTTTGCGAGAAAGCTGGAGATCTCTTTGTTGACGACTCGTTTCCACCGGCGCCGAAGTCTCTTTACTATAATCCTAAAACAGTTGTGGGAACCAGCGACATCGTAGCAAGATGGATAAGACCCAGCGAAATTGTAACTGAACACGGAAATGAAAATGTTCCGTGGGTTGTGTTCAGGACGCCTCTACCATCCGACATTTCCCAAGGTATTTTGCAAGCTAGTAGCAATGTGTTTTGTTTACAATAGCGTACTCACTGGTTTAATCAACGGTATATTTCTTAGGGGTCTTGGGCAACTGCTGGCTCTTGAGTGCGTTAGCTGTTATAGCTGAAAGAAAAGAACTAGTTGAGAAAATATTGGTTACGAGAGAGATATGTGGTGTCGGCGCATATTTGATTCGTCTATGCAAAGATGGATCGTGGATAACAGTGATAGTGGATGACTTATTGCCTTGTGATCGAAGAAAAAGACTTGTATATTCTCAAGTAAGTCTACACTTGCATAGCAGTTTTATGTAGCGTGTGTATCCTTTGATTCATTTCAAAAAAATTCATTCTCATGGTTCTGTACTTCTATAGGCAAAGAGACGTCAACTATGGGTTCCTTTAATTGAGAAGGCAGTTGCAAAGATTCATGGGTGCTATGAAGCATTAGTTTCAGGAAGAGCGATAGAAGGTTTGGCTACTCTAACGGGATGCCCGTGTGAAAGTATTCCCTTACAGGTCAGTTAAATTTGTTCGCTATCATACAAATTGTAGCAGTTTAACTCAGTTAGCCTTGGGTATTATTTTGATCTTCGTGCGTTTGATGATAATCTATGGCTTGAATTACAGAGTGGGGCTGATGAGGAGCTAGATAGAGACTTAGTGTGGGCGCAATTGCTTTCATGTCACGCAGCAAGATTTTTGATGGGAGCTTCATGTGGAGGAGGAAATATGAAAGTCGATGAAGATGAATACAGGGAAAAGGGCCTACGTCCACGGCACGCCTATTCTGTCCTTGACGTCGATGGATCACATGGTTTGAGGTAAAGGAAAATAGAGTTGGATCGCGAGTTGAAGTTTGTAGCCATTTTGAATATTAAAGTCATTTGGACAATTCTTTGTGGACCGTTTAGACTGCTAAGGCTACGCAACCCGTGGGGAAGATACAGTTGGAAAGGAGACTGGAGTGATGGGTCTTCAATGTGGACCCCAGATCTTAAAGAGAAACTTATGCCTCTAGGAGCGGATGATGGAGTATTTTGGATTTCTTTTGATGATATGCTAAAGTATGCACAAGTAATCATTGAATTGTACGCAGATGTAATTAGTAAGACTAAGTCACTCTTGCTAGTAACATTGTTTGCATTGTATCTGAAGGTATTTCGATTGTATCGACGTGTGCAAGGTTCGTAATGGGTGGCATGAACGAAGACTGCAGGGTACCCTTCCACCGTCAGCGGATCTCACCCACTTGTCCTGTATTTTGATAACAGTGATGGAGGCCACCGAAATTGAAATTTCATTGTTTCAAGAGGGACACAGGTAATCAGATTGGTTACATTTTTGTGATTACAGATTGACATTTGCTTGTGGAGCTATTGATCAACATTTTGCGGTATTCGAACTTTTAGAAACTCCGAGAAGTCACAAAGATCCCAGCTAGATTTGTGTGTCGTTTTATTTCGTGGGCTGGAAACCAGTCAAAGTGATTCCCAAAAGCTGGTCCTGGGAAGACTAGTTGAGCACTCAAAGCGGCAAGTGCGAGGTTTTGTAGGATGCCATAAGATGATAGAACCAGGGTTTTACCTTGCGGTACCTCTTGCGTTTAATCACTGGTTTTCTGGTACGAACTTGGATCGATCTGAGTATATAAATAGTATTTCGTTTCTAAAAGGCTCAATTCTGAGATTTTTGTGTTAATAGGTGGAGAGGCGCCTTATCCCCGTTATGTGATGTCCTTGCACTCTTCCAAGAAAGTTCTGTCGGATCAGATCGCTCCCCCTCCGTACATGCTAGCCGATGCCATTATTCGACTAACAATGGAAAGAGGGCAGCGGCATGAAGGACGTGAAGGCATGACAGCCTATTATTTGACCAAAGGATGGGCTGGTTTGGTTGTTGTTGTTGAAAATCGTCATGATGACAAATGGATTCAAGTTAAATGTGATTGTCAGGAAAGCTACAACGTTGTGTCCACCCGTAATCAACTGAAGACTGTTGATGCGGTTCCTCCGCTACACAGGTAAATCTAACGAAGTATAAGCTGTGTTTTCGTTGTAATTTTTATCTCGCGCATGTATTTTAATTTGGGTTCAATAATTACGCAGGCAAGTAATAATAGTGCTTACGCAACTAGAAGGAAGTGGAGGATTTAGCATCGCTCACCGGTTGACGCACCGTCCATCTTTAACTAATGGTCTACACGATTGGGGTCCATCGAGCACTGATCATTGGCCTGTGGTTGGACTAGAGGTGGAAGGTCTTCATGCTCCTCGCCCTATTTAAGGAAGAAAGAATTTCGTTTTATCGTTGGAATTCTTCAATTGATAGTACACGATTGTCAGCTCGCCTTTCTACTGGTTGAAATGAGATTGTTGAGTGCATAATCTCATAGTAGCGCAGAGCTCCTCAGAATGATCTCGATTTCCTGTTTGTTCTAAATCTCCTTCCTTGTATCGGCTGTGAAGAAGGCAATGGTAGTTGCAAGTTGGATGGGACATGTTGATAGATAAGGTAGTTTCGGTGTGTTTCTGTCCGCTTCTAAGACTGATTTTAACTCGTGATCCAGGCCATTCCCTCGATAGAGTGTCCAGCTAACTTCAGCGAGAAGATCCTGCTGATGAAAAACAGTTTGGATTCCTCTGTGTCATTCTTTGAAGCATTCGGAACTCATCTCAGCTTATAGGGAATATGTTTGTTTAACATAATCAGTAAATTTTTAAGCGTTTGCTAACTTCGATGCATTCACCTTGCCCTTGAAGCTAGTAGAATCAGCAACGATCTTTCTCAGAAATGTAGGGACACAATAAGGAGTACTTCCTTCAAAGGTTGTAAATATTTGTGGAATGATTTGTCTTACGCTCTTTCGTATTTTAAAAGCAATGCCGAATTAGAAGCACCTTCAAGGATGTAAGAAAGAACCCCATATATATAGGTGTAGTTTACACTTGGTGCGAGTGGTGGGAAATAAGTAGGAAATAATTTTTCATGGCGATTATTCAGCTTTAACCGGGTGGGCGCAGTAGCAGTACAAATATACTTATTCGATTATACTCAAGGTAAATAGGACTTGACCGCACGACGACAATTTACTTATCAAACCCGTAGTACAAATGCAAACGTAATCGCCATGTAAGTTAATGGTCAACGGATGGTCACTTTAGATGGATCCCTTTAATTTTCTTTGTTCTTAGTTAGTATTTATAAACGTGAAACGTGTGATCTAAAACCTTATGTTCTGGGCTCCTTTCCACAGCACAAATACTAGCAAATTGACCACACAGTGTTGAAGAGCTTTATTACTAGACTTGAAACTCAAATATATAGTAGAAAATAGTAGCATTCAGGATGCGCAAATCAAGTAGCTATACCAGTGAACTACAGTTTATTTATTCCTTTGTGAACCGTAGCAGGTCTGAGAATGAATAATGAAATGGCATGAAAGACACATGTCGTCGTTGATCAATTATGTTATTGATTATCCAAAGTCATACAGTTATTTGTTAATTATCTTAATTTTTGTGCCATTTACGCACACTTGTTTGTTTGTATCCCTGTGTTTAAATTCACCTTTAAGCTCGTATGTAATGCAATTCCATTTTAGTCTTATCATGACAATCTTAATGTGAGGAATCATTTTTATAAACTTTTTGTCTTGTTTTTACACTAGAATATTTTCAGATTTTGTTTGCGTCATACCAGAACTATATCATTTTCCGCTTTGTATTTCGGTCTGCATATTCAGTTTTAATGTATTCTAGTTTTTAAGAAATATTATTTACGTTTTATTGCTCACTGTAGACATATTTATTTCATTACATATTCTTGCAAAAATGCTCAATTATAATGTGCGGTTCCTTGGTCTTCTTTTATGTAATGCGTATGAGATAAGAAGATGTTGGTTCTGTTTACCATGATGTTCTCAAATATTGTTTAGGTTCTCATTAGGTTGTATTGATCTTAGAAGTTATGATGCTCAAATGATCCTTCCTGTATATAATTTGTTATTTATGGTTTTAAGGTCAGTAATTAGGTTTGAAACCACTTAAATCATGCTGCCCTTCTTATTCCTAATATTAGTATGGAATGAACTCGCACTTAACATTGATATAAAGATTCTGTCTCTTTATGTATTTGTATGCAGATGGTTCTGAATGTGGTTGTAATATTCTCAGTGTGATATCAGTGGTATTTGTAGAGTATTGTCGTTGCTCAGTACCCCCAGGTAATCATTATTTTTCTTCCTTTGTTTTCTCTAAAGAATGTAAAAGCATGATGTCATGCCTTGCGGAATTTAGTCATTGCATCGCCACTCGAATATCACTTTGTAAGATTAGCTTTCATTCTATTGTTGCCTGTAACGCAACTTAGACAAGTTGTAAAGATTATTTGGTGGTAAGCTTAATTTGCAGTACGCAGCAGTATTATGAATGGCACTTATCAAACCTTAACTTGTTTATACATTGTTTAAAGCTCCTGCTATATGCTAAAGATCACGAATTTGAGAGAGTCGTATTACACAGTAATCTCGGTGGTATTATAAAAATTAATAATTTTTGAAATATATCCATTTAGAGCGCGTCAGAACGGTCCAGGAAAGAACTGGTTATGATCGAGATAGTATTTGAAACTCAATAGATGCAGTATTACAATGCGAGTAATCTATAAAGGTAGAAAGATTATTGAGAAAGATAGTATAAGTTTTAGTAATTTCTATGAGATGCGAAACTCTTTGAGTGTTGAGCGATGATATAAAGGTAGAACAATTCAAGTCGGAACCAAGGATCTTAATTAATCGTTGAAAGAACAATTAAAAGTTAAATAGCATAGCCACTAAGTCATAGTTGAGGTATCACACCTTTCGATTTCAAGGTAAATCGTGTCGTCTTTCCTCTTTTGTTACAACACGTGTAATATTTTAAGCAGTTGAGAGAGCAGAAGTAATTATATGAAAACAGAGAAGAGCTACAAAAAGTTGTAAATTAATACGAAAATTTAATCTGTCCGAAATAATTTAGTCGGCACATTGAATGCGTGAGAAAGAAAATAAAATCAGTTTAACCTCAAACTTGAATAACAATCTTTCATTTATTCCTTACCAGAAGTAAATTGGCTTCATTAATGGTTTGCAATTAAATTATGACATTATTGTCGCAGAAATAATATTGGTTCTTGCATTAAGTTAATACAACGGGCCAATAATATTCAAGAACCCTACTAACTGGTTTTATGACTTGTTATTATAAAAATTCGAGCAACTATTCTCCGAAGCTATAGTCCAGGATAGTAATTATAAATAAGAGCGGCATCTTTTACAAAGAAATTAGGGGGAAGCATAAAAATTTGCTTGTCTAACAAACGCATAGGAAAGGTAAACTTATGGGCGTAAATGTTGGACTGTGGTTGTTGATTCATGAGATTTCATCCTGGGTCCAGCGAGATGGAATCAAAAGGAAGCTCGGTACCAGTAGGTGGTGAAAGTGCTCACGCAATGGTGATATCGGTAGTCACCAGCCCTGGCTGGTGACCAGGGGCGGACGGAGCTCAATTTTAGGATAGCGACGGAATCTGTGGAGAGGGTCACTGATGGGATTTGCTCAGGAGATGGGAGTTAAAATCATAAACGTTGGAGCAAAGCTCTCCGCAGATATTGCAACGCCATGGATTGGATTCGGAATGGCAGCCTTTATGGAGAAAGTAAAGCGTCTTGTCAGGGAAAATAATACCGCAGTAAGTGCAGTGATGGAGCGGAGTGGGATAGGACGTTGATGACCGACGGCTATAAATGGAATTTCCAGTACTTGGCTCTAATCCAATGGATGAACTAATTGCATCGCCCTCGAACGACTGAGAATTAAAGTTAAATAGCGTTCCGTTTAATCAAAGAATAGATTGAATAGAATTAGTTGCTGCCGGAGAAAGCTCAGTTTAGGCTATTTACCTGGCAGTGAAAACTTGCGGGATTGCTCTGGCTCGTACTCTCCCTGCGACTCCGGCTTCCGGTAGACACTTGACCGTCGGAATATCCTCCTCCACTTTGATGGTTCTCCTTCTTCCAATCCAGTAGAGTTTTCAATGGAGATAATTGGCTTCCAGAAGAGGAACAGCATTTTGGGCTGATAGAAGACCTTGAAAATGCAATCAGGAAATTCACAAGTAGTAAAATATTTGGGACAAAATCAAGTTTATAACTGCGTAACCTGATTGAAACCACACCTGGAACTTGTGTTGCTCGAAGATAAATCCTCAGGCATGTCCTGCACATCATCGGAATGATGAATCATATCGACAGTATTTTTGGCTTCTAGAAGATGGCTATGAGCGCTGGAGTTGTCATCGGAAAATTCTTTCTTAACCACCACAGGTATATCAGAACTGGACGGAACGTTTGAGCTTGAATCAGATTGTGGAGAGACATTTGGAGGAGTGTTGCTCCGATTGCCTGAAACGATAAACGTAGCGGATGTTAATAAGCCATAAAGAAATTCATAAGATCTCAAGACGCATAAACTTGAAGAGAAAGGACGGAGAAAGTTATCCATTCACCCACCGTTTTGGCGCTCTTCCCTGTCCCGACTATAATTGTAACTTGAGTCAGCAGAGAATCCATACTGAGCTGAGTAAGGAGATTTTGATGAAATCTCTATGTGCGGCACCAAGAAATGTGAGGGAATGATGGAATCGCTCAGCTTTTCCCGCTCTTCAAAGCCAAGAGCGTGTGCCAATTCACTGTACTCTCCATTGTTCATATTGGGAGAGGTGGGACCGTTGGTGGTGCTGCTCAAAGGTCCCTGATAAGTGGATGAATGTGGCATGGGATTGTCCAGGTCGATTCCATGCCGGCCTCGAAAATGTACACGTAAGGATTTCATAGAGCCAGCCTTGTAGCTGCAAAGGGGACAAGCTTTCACCATATCCTGTGAGCCGCCAACATGCTCATTTTGAAAATGAGCTCTCATAGCAATTTGACGTTGAAATCCCTAGGAGAGATTCAGGATACATTTCAAAAGAACCAGACCGTGGAATTGCAAACGCAGAAAAATACACAAATTCAAATATAAAAGTTATATACCTTGTTACAAATCGGGCAGCGAAACGGGAGCAGTTTTGAATGAGTTGCCATGTGTTCTGCAAGGTGATCCTTGCGAAAAAATCTGTGATTTTGAAAAACAAACATACCGTAAAAATTCGGATAGGATTCACTGGGGTGTATAGCAGGAAGAAAGCTGAACGAACCGTTTTTGGCAGATTCGACATTCGTAAGGCTTGACTCCAGTGTGTCGCATCCTGTGCCGCCTCATGTTTGCACCATTCGAGAAAGTCATGTTGCAAACATCACATTCAAAACATTTCCGAGAATCTTCTTGTTTCAGGTTCAGCCCATTCATCTCATCTCCATCATTAAGTCCTTCCGTATCAGAATTCTGCAGAGACAATGTAAGAATAAGTTATTCATTCAGTCAATTTTAATTTCACATTAATACTTATCTCTCTGCCCTGCTCAAACATGGAATACCAAGAAAATCAATTGAATAGTACTGTATCAATTTGCTGATAAAAATTAAATTCTCTGGACTAAAATGATAACGTTAACAACACCTCTCTTGATGTATAAGACGTGGAAACTCCTCCGTCTCGTGCTGACATCTGGGAGGAGTCATCATCGTCTTGATTATCTTCCGGGTAAGCCCGATTTACTCTGTTTAATGAGCTAATTGAAGCTGAATTTAGAATGCTGTTGTTGTTCTGCTCTTTCAATCCTTTGAGTCTTGTCTTTTTAAGTGGGACGGCCTGAGGTTCGTCGCTACTCGAGTCTTCATCTGACCCTCCGTCCATATGCAACGCAGAAATGGCATCTTGATTTCCAGACGCTAGGCCCAACTTTCCCTCTCCTAGAGAAGTTGCGTGTCTCAGCTGTACTTCCATTGAATGTGTTAGGTGTACTCAATTAGGAAAGCAAAATTGATTCAACTCCACTCTTCCTCGAAACACTAAATCATTCCTTCATCCGTATTTTCGCTGTCCTGTAATCCAAGTTAAGAAAAAAACCTTAAAACGACTTCCGGTTTAAATTCGAAAATTGTTACCACCTATAAAACTATTCGAATTCTTATGAATAATTATGCAGCGAATTTGTTGCTTTCAAAGCACATTCAAAAGGAACGAATAGAGCCTTTGTTACGTTAACTTGAAGGTTTATGCAAAGTGATGCAAAGAGAAAGCGACCTCTGGTTCAGAAGCTATGCTGTAGCTCCCGCCTCAAAAAATCGCCAGTGTTCCAAAGATCCGTAACGCTAAAATAGCAGCCAGAGAAAGGAGTAATAATGAGGAAATGACCAGGGCAACTTTTCAAGCTAAAAGCGGCTCCCTTGAACACTTGAACTCTAAAAGGTAGTTTGGCAAGAAATTAGTGGTATGAAAATAGTTACTGAACTACATACATCAAATACCAAAGGGCACACGCGTGGGCAGGTGGAATTAGAATAATGTCCGCAAGCCTTGAGCCTGACTTTGACCTGAACTTGGCACGATGGGAGGGGCTTTGGGTAATGGAGGAGGCCAAAATACGACTAGGCTATACTAAGCGGATACTTACAAGGGCGGAATTCTATTGTTGGTTACAATTGGAGTAAAGGTAGCCATCGGCAGGGGAATTCAGGTGAATAAAGATTATGATGAAGATGTACAAGAAGTTTTAGTCATTTAGTGCTTGTACTTTTAATCTTCCCCTAGATTTGCTTTTATGTATGTGTCTTGGAGATGGGAGCGTCATAACAATCTTTAGGAGGTTTGATCCGGAATCTGAGGGTGGATTTGAAAGAAGCTTGCGCGGTCGCTATGTATTGGGTAACGAGGGAAATAAATGTGCCGAAGTCGAACATGTGCTGATAATATTGTTGAATGGTTAGGATTGTTTATATGCTGTGTGAGTGGGGAGGGCGTGGAATAAAGATTTCTTCCTTTTTAAGTCCATGGGCTTTGGACTGGATGAAAAGAAATCAGTTCAGTGGGAGACTGTGTGAATGACCAGCATGATGAGAGAAAAAATAAGGATTGAGATTGAGAATACTGTAGAGAGAGAGAGAGAGAGAGAGAGAGAGAGAGAGAGAGAGATGATGTAAGAAAAAGGACTGCTGCTTTCTCACTGTGGATAAGGACTTTTCCCTCCTTGTACCCTCTGCCTTCATCCATGTCCCAGTCTACCATCTAAATTTGTATGCTAATTCTAAACACTTGAACTTAATGTCGTTCATTGCCCTTAACATGAATTAAATTGGAGGAGTGAGTCAAATCTCCATCCCTGAAGACACGGCGCCGCGTCCGTCCACACATCAGCTCCGACTACTATACACTACTCCCCTGACACACTACGGACGGACACAGGATAGGAAGATTATATGGGACAAGGGAAGGGAAAGAAGACTGGCAGAGGCTCAACTCAATTCCCATATCATCATCATCCAAGTCTTACATTGTTAGGGCCAGTTTGCAAAAATCCCAAGGAAGCCTATTGACCAGACTCAAGTTTTGATACCGCCAGGAGGAGGAGAGCCTCCTGCCCCAAATGGCTAACTTGGTTATCTATGAGATGATCGAGAACGTGGCTGGTGTAAAAATTGTTTAAAGATAATAATTTACAGGAGCATCCTTGTAATAAACTTGTTCTTAAATTTCCCTAGTGGATGTCTCAACTATGGATATTTAAGAGAGTTTTTCGCAAATTGTGGTAGAGTAAACCGATTTGCGATTTCGCGAAACATTCAAGGATAATAATCTTAAATTGTGAATCCAATACATAACTTTTAGGAATTGCAAACGTAATTGTAGTTATTGCAGGTAATAAGCATAAGCTGCGCGGTTGTCTCGAAATATTTCTCATTTGCTGCTTAAGTGCTTGGCTAATCGGAGCGTTATAATTTCATAGACGCGGATTGTATTTGTGGAAGCCAATTCCGGCTGTGTTCTGAAACCTACCTCAAATTTCCAACATACTTTGAAATTGTTTGTAACAGAGTGACATAGAGAGAAGCCGGTTAAGATTTAGGATGAAATAAGTTAAGCGCAATTATAAATTCGAGCGCGTACTGCGAGGATATGTGGATCGGAATAATAATTTGCAAACTACAAGAGAATATAAGGGCTTTTAACGAAACTCTACTATTCGCTGACTGAAGAGTAGTTTAGTATTTTGTGATGATTGAGAAATACACGCATAGGCATACAGAATTGCGAAGAAGGAATAAGGCGTCCTGAAGGATTTGGCTGATTATACATGAGGGCTTCCTCGCTTCGTCAGTAGAGTAAGCCACAACTAAGCTAACTAGGAAGAAAAGTAGAATAGGCTGGGAAATGTTATGTGTATATGCTGGTGAAGGAGACTGTGGAAGATTTGTATTCGGTAGTTATTCTCCTTTGCCATTTCCCTCCTTCTGCTCTTGAATTTATTCAATAGCTATATTAGCTTACAGTGTAGATGGTTAGTTCCCTAGAGAGGAAATACAGAGGAGAGCTTTTATTTTGTTAATCTCAATTTCTAGGTGAGCTCAGCCTACGTTTAGGTGTTATACTTTCGAGTAGCAACATTCTCCTCGACCTTCTCCTTCCTCGCGCGACTACTTATCAAGCTTGCTATAAACTTTAACCTCTACGCCCCTACCTGCTTCCCTAGATACATATCGCATAACTTGTTTTATAACTACCATCATTATCCCATACCTGACATGATAAAATTTGAGCGAGCTACAAATTAATGATTAATAACCATTCATCCCGTCGGAATCTTCCCCATAAAGTTGTAACATTTTTTGGCAAAGTTGCCAAAATATGCCAAATCCGGAAATTCGCGATAACTTTTAGCAATAATTTCCCCAACTTTATGAAAAAATTGCAAGTATTTACACGCGGTAATCCTTTCTGACAAGACCCAGGATGCAAATTCAAAAAAGAGTATATATTTGCTTGGGGCGCGGATTTGGGAGCAAATATGCGAATCCTCTCTCGCCTTGTGTGGATGGAGGGCTGGGAATTGATATTTCGGAGACTAAGAGGAGTATGTGGATAATTGAGAGGAGAGGAAATATATGCAAAGGAAATGTTGACCCAGTAAAAAAGGATTTTGCTGTAATAATTCCTAGTTTGGAGAGGTAAAAGTGGAGCAGAACGTCAGAGTGAATGCAGGTAACCGGGATATAATGTAAATGGTTCTGGTTTTACGAGTCTCCTTTGTGTAAGCGAATAAGCAACATATTCAGCAGCTCATCATAGCTAGCTGCAAGGGCTAGCAGGGACTCTTCTCTCCCTTCAAGAGCAATAATCCTCTTCCCATCATCATATCATTCCCTCGTGTACTACAAATGAGAAGCAAGGGTAGAAATACAAGCACATCCTCTGTTATCATTATCATTATGCATACCTTTGTTTACTTGCCCATTAGTCTTCTGCTAGGAATAAATCTTCTCAATCCTTTACTCAACTTGTAAACCGGCTCTTGTCAATTAAACCTACATGTGTTATGCATCCAGGCTAAAATTATTACCGGTCACAAGAAGAGCCGAGATGGTTGTGGGAGACCTAGTTTATACGCTCAAACAAAGGCTCGTTAGTCAGACAGAAAAATCAAGAGCTACTTTAATTCAACTCAGTTTAGATACATGTTTATATTTATGCCCGGGAAAATCATTGATTATTCAGCTTCTGGTCAGCGTTTCAACATGACTCCGAAGATGAAACATACACCGGCTATGATGAAACGCAAGTACTGTATACTTTATTGTAATGGCAAATAGGACAAAGCCTGAATTCAGAAATGTTAATTAGTTTCGTTTTTTGTCTCTCTTATCCCACTGAACGGCTACGTTCGTCTAAGGTATTGTCAATAATCGCAGGCTTGACTATGCATGTGGTCGCAAACTATGAGGTAATTGGCGCACGTGGAACACCTGGCTGTCCAGTGTCCAGTACGGTCAAGGAATAGTTTTTTTTGAGCTACGGCGTCTGCATTGTTATGCACTAGCTGTGGTTTTTCACTAACTGCAAAAAGTTATAAAGGGCGTTTTTCGCGGAAAAATCCTCGGAACGTCTTGTGGCATGCTAAACAATTTAAAAGTTCTATTCCTTCACGCAACTAGACCTCTTTCTTCTGTTTTCAGGTCTTTGAAATGCTTTTTCTGGAGCATACGCTACAAAAATCTGTTGATTACACGGAGGTGAAACAGTGCAGGACCGCAATTGACAGATTTGGGATGAGGGATTGACAAAGTACAAATGGGAAAGAGTATATGTACGTACACAGATGACACGTACGGCAGAGACATGACAAGGTTGATTTTTGCAAAGATGCCAAAATCACTGCAAGATCCCCAATACCGATGTATGATGACAGCTCTAAATGAAGACCCAAAGGTGGCCATACCACCGACAGCTAGTACTGACTGCTACACCGGGAACCAATGGCCTAGAGCATGACGCCAGCCAGGTCTTGCGTGTTAAGGAAAGCCAAAAGCACGTGCCAGAAAAAAACGTTTTACTATTCCATTATGGCGGACAAGTTGCGGGTGGTTCTCCTGAAGCCGGCGTTTGTTTACTGTGCTCTATCTCAGCCACATAACAGCTATGCTGTCTCCAGGACATAATTGAGTTCAGCTAGAACAGCATATACGAGAAGATCATGAAGAATTCGCTTACTTACCCGCTTATAAACAGAAGGGAAACTCTAGCATTCAACCGGTAAAACTTCCCTCAGCTGGAGAAAACAGTGCTTTATCCAGATTAAATGGCACAGTTTATAACTTAAATTCACTCTCACAATTTTCACATTGGTTCCCACTTGTCAAAACAGCACTTGATCCAAAAATCCGGCGGAGGTGTGGGCGATTGCGCTGAAATTTCAAATAAGGAACAGAGTGTTGAAGAAAAGAATTCATTAACCTATAGGCAGAGTTTAAAGAACCCAAGACTGGGTTAAAATAAGGGCGAGTGAAAGAATTTTAGAGAAGCTCTATTCGCTGGATTCACCTTGACAGTAGTCGAAAGCACGGATTTTTTGGTGATGAAGGAGAAAGCTGTGGAGAAAGGTGCAGTAGAAGATTTTGGTTGGAGAGTAAAGTCGGGCAAGTAATTGTTGGAGACGGGTAGAAGGAAAAGGAAACAAAATGGAAGAAGATAAAACACGGGAGAGAAAAAACGTTGAAGAAAGTTGTGAGGACGATGCAGAGAGGAGAAAGAGAAGAGTGATTGTGAGACGGAGAGGTGAGAAGGATGCCTGGTGTTTACAGAGTTTGAGAGACAAAGAAGTGGGGTGAGTTCTTGATTCTTGGAGGAGGTGACGCCAATCTCTTTGTTGACACTCAGGTAGCGGAGGGAAGAGGAGGAAAGGGTGGATGGAAAGTGTATGGAGGGGTAAGCAAGTGGGGAATTGAGGGAGACGCGTAAGGTGCGTAAATTTGGTGGGACTCGTTGACTAGCAGTGGCGGAAGGAGCCCTTGGTTGAAGACTTGTTGCTAAACTTTAAAGTTGCGAGCGGGTGGGACGGATGATGTTGAGATTCGCCAGTTTTGTTCCTCCTCACTCAGTTAAAGATACAGATTGAAGGCTAAGGTGAAAATAGGAGATGTGGGGGTTGAGAGATGCTAAGCGTGTGAGTATGATAACCAAGTTGGTGGGCCTGAGTAAGTGTTTTGAAGAAAGATCAGGGGTTTTGCTTTTTCTAAGACGGGCTTTAACTTGAATTCTTGTCTGTCGTAGTTAACATGGGAGGATGGAGGGAGGATTTGACTTGTGAGACTGGCTGGCTGCTTTCTTGGTTGACTTGGCTTACTGACTGACTGACTGACTAACTAACTTAACTCGCCTGGCTAGTAAGTTAGCGCATTAGTTGACAGCCGTTGGTGGCTGTGGATGGAGGCTGCTTTGTTGGAGTGGATAGTAACTAAAGTAGGAATATGGAATGAACCCCTTCTCAGTATACGCGCGCGCGCCCTTACTTTTACCAAGAGTAGGCCAAAAGGGGAAAAAATAACATGAAGAATCCTTGCAAAAATAGGACAACCGCTATTCCTTCCAGAAGAGTAACATACATTCACTCACAGTGTCAAAGCCATGTAGTGAACAATGACCTCTTGGATTGCCAAAATTGGAACTTGGAAGCATCTCTTCCTCATCCTACTGAACATGCAACGCATTGTTTTGTTTAGTCATTTATTGTATTATGTATTTAGTTTACAGTGAGTTGATGTCCTGTATAACTGCCATGTGATCTGATCTTTAGTCGTCAGCATCTTTATACTTATTGTTTTGTGAATGTATTCGGAAAAAAATAATTGACAAATGAAGATTGCACCGGAAGATGGAAGCCTTTAAGGGTCTCCGTTGCAGAGGTCGGAATTTTTGGAATTTTCTAAATTCCTCTACCCGCTAGGTGGCGCTACAACCTACTGAAAGTCTGTGCCAAACACTTATGCCGGTACGAGATTTAGCTTATTTGTCATCAATGTTCCAGGAAGGGGGAAATCAAGAACATGAAATTAATGGGACATGATCTTCAGAATAGCGATTGTAAAATATGAAATACAGAATGGGAACAGAGGGAATTAGTCAACTCCTCTGTGACAGAGGATGACGGACAGAGACGGGATGAGAATCGCTGATCCTGATGTTAAGGCAGCCGTGTTTGAAAGTGTGTTACATAAATGTAGAACTGGGGAATACGGATGCTGAAGGGATGCATTACGGAAACACTTGCACAAAGTCAATGACACCAGACTCATCGTTTTGCCGCGCTTACATATACCACGCTCCTCATGATAAGAAATGAGGGAGAGGAATAAGAGTTCAGGATCAGTGCTATACCCAGCACTGATTCATAATCAGCAAGCGTATAGCGTGTTTAGGTTTGTTGGAAGCTATGAAGCAGGGCTATAAATTTTTCGCGAATCCTTCACCCAGCCTGCCTAGTGAGAGTATGAGGATTCGCGAGTTTCCTGGGCTTTCGGTAGATGGCCAAACGTTTATGTGTTTTACGCAGCATTGTAATAAAAACGTTAGAGGGCTTAAACCCTGCCGAAGATCAAGTTTAAACGTTCAAAGCACGCGCGTCACCTTCTTTTCATTGTCAATGGCGGGTGGATGTAGTAGCTAGCAGGGCCAAGAGGTTATAGCATTTGGTCTTTCATCCCGGACTACATAGTGGGACTACGGAGGTAAAAATTGAGGCCGAAGTTCTTAAAGATTTACTACATGCAAAGGAAAGGACAGAGAAATTTTGAGGAAAATGTGTATGGAACATGGCCTGAAAATCCAGATTTGTGTGGTTCTTGGTGTGATCAAATCCGTTTAAAATCGTCCATATAGTGGAAATGAATTATCGATCGTAAAAGACTGAGCGATGGAGAATGCTCCATTCTGGCTCGACCTGGGGTGATAATGGCTGTAATGTAAGCAAATTAATTTCAATTTTTATGTTTCGCTTCAAGGGGCAAATGACTTTATGGATCATTTGAAATGGGGGAGGAGGTATGCGGGCGGGTATTAGAAAAAGAGATTTGCATCCCAGGAATGGTGCTAATGAGACCGGCGAGTGCTTTATGTTTGTACGAGATTACGAGAATCCCTTTCGTTATGCCATTGTTCATGCATCCTAACCATTGTAACACGGTGGACACTATATAGCCTCTACTCCTGACTTACCCGGGCAGAAGCGAGCTGGACTAAATTAGTTTGCATGATCCTATGGATAATGGGGCATTGGTGGAATGGATATTACCCTCCTCTCACATAAATACCCGGGAAGGTAAAGAAGAAGGATTCCGTCGGTAATGAATTGGAAATCATTGCTTGTCATCAAGCGTCATGTACTCCACCAGCGCCATTTCAACCAATTTCACCAACCTCTAATCCAGATGATAGCAATGCAATCTGCAGTACCATTCCTCCAGCCTCCCAAACCTCTTCCTGACTTAAAAATAATAAATGCATTCTCAGGGTTCCTCTCAGTTCCTGGTAATACTGAAAAAGGTATCAGGAGAAAGTATCACATCCAAAAAGCTTGATGGTAGTTACGCAGCCGACTCGGTCACGATTACGCATTTCGCACTCTGTTTGAAATTACAGGATTGGAAGAGGAAGCCCTGGGTGAAAGCTGGTCTCTGGACAAGATATATAGCACCCGATATTGCGACTTTATATATCTTGATGACTGAGCTGGGCAGCTGGGATTGAATAGAAATGGAAAGTATATATATAATCGTTTATATACGTATACTAAGTAGGCTGAAGAGGAGCCATTGTGTGTAGGCTAGAGAATTTGGATTTTATGAGAAACAAAAGTATGTGTTTAGGCAGGGCAGTAGGAGTTTAGGAAAGAGGAGAGGATGCTAAAGAGTTTTTGCGCATATTTCCTAGAGTGATATATGGGATGAGGATGCGGAAGACCTCAAATAAATATGATTTATTATGACGTGATGCGCTTATTTTGTACAAGGCGATCCAGAAGATTAAATAGCCTCTTGGATTGGTAGAAGGGAGGAGATAAAAGGAGGAAGATAAGGTGGTCGACTTCGGGGAATTTGCCAAAAAAGGAATATGACCAAGTATTTGAGACAAGAGGAGGGTGGAGAAAAAACGGATTGTCCAAAATATTTTTAGAATAAAAGTGTCCAAGCTTTCAGTGTTCCAAATAGCAGAGAATGACAAACAATTCAGGCCGCAAGTTTTGTCCAGATTCACCTAGCATTTCAGAGCCTAGGACTAACCTTGCTTTCTCCAAACTGCTGTCTCCTGAACGGTGTTTCCGCCCCGGATTACACAACGGACAAAACCACAAGTTCCCCTTCATCATTGTGATAATGTGATAATCGGATTTATTCCCGAATATTCAGTTGAATCCATCTTCTGAATACGTTCGTCAAGAAATGAAGAGCCCGACGGGCGGTGGATGATCCAACGGGGTTATGTAACCTCCATCGCTGACAATTCATCACGACCAGTTCGATGGCCACTAAAAGTATTGACTTGTTCAAGTAAAATACCCCTACTTGCCCAGGAGACATGGAAAATAAACAATTGCAGAGAAGATTCCAAGATAGGATAAAACATAGTTATTGATTCTGCACAAACCAACCAATCAGCACCACGTTACTGAGGTATTATTCAAAGATTATTGCAACTTAAAGAAGTTGTGCCCGATGAACTAAACCAAGGAAGCAAGCTAAGGAATGTACGCAGCATAGAGGAACAAGATTTTGCAAAGACGCCTAATAACAATAGGGGAAGATGGATTCATTCCAGTCCGAGTTTGGTAAAAATTTATCACATGACTCATCTTCTGCTTGCCAATTTCTCTAGATAAGGAGCGCATTGGCCTGGGCTTTGGCTTCTAATGAAGGTTGGATTATTTGTGACAGATTAGAGAGCGGGAGTAGGGATGCATACAATAGGAATCCACACTATCATCACTCTTCCTTCTTTCATGTCCTCCTTCTCCACCATCCACCACAAGCACCAATAGTCAATTGGCTAAATTCCATTTGACAGCTCACTACCAAAGAGTCTGGCTGGCTTTGAGTCACATATTTCACTGTAACTATGACTTATGCATTTACAATGCAATCATATTTGACTTCCAAAGAGTTTTAATGCAACCGGGAGTGTTGAATAAATCGCGGTTTGGAAGAGGAACTGTTGTGAGCTCAGATTAAATTCAAGACAGGAACAGGATTAAGAGTTTGGGTTTATTCTTAAAAGTGACACCTGACAATATAAATTCAATTCTAGTAGACTTACGAACTAGCTTAATTTAATCATATCTTGTGGCTTGGCTAGAACTTTATTAAATAATAGAAAATGATGCATTCATGAACGGATGCAAACTTTTGTCTGTATGCATAATCAAATGAAACACGAGGAGCTGACGGAGTGTATGCAAAAAGTAGTCGACGCTGTATCGAAGCTCTGTAAAAGCATATACAACAGCACAGCTGGGATTAATTTAGCATCGGGAAGTCCGTTGAATCATTTGCGTAGTAGGAGTAACGTGTCTCGGCAATAAATATTCAAGGACTTGAATAAAGTAAAACTACAAAATTAATCGCACGGTTCAGGGAAGAAACCTTCAAAGCGGGACAACCCGCAGAAAAGTATGGGAAAGAAAGTGTGCGGGGATAAAGCCGATGGCGGATTTAATAGGGCAGATGCGGGTGACATGGGTATAGGCGGTTGGTGGAAAGTTTTCATATTACAAGAGAATTCAACGTCTAAGTTTTATTGTACCGTGTTGAAGGGTCAGGTTGGCTGGTTGAGAGGGAGGCTGTAGGAGTTGATGCAAAGTTTAAAGTGGGATGATTTCACGGCTCATGATTTTGGCAAAGAGGCTCAAGCTTGTGTTATTATGAGAGTGTAGTAATTGCTGGGGTTATTGCGGTTAAAGCTCCTGTGAATGACACGAGTCCTAAATAATTTCTACTCCGTGTAGCTCCGATCTTAGAAGGACTAAAAAAGATAAAGTTAAAGAGGAATAAAGGCGACTTGCAGTTACAAAAAGAGACCTTATTTAAGGAAAACAAACTCGACAGCATTATCCTTGCATATAGGAACATAGTAGGGGTATTGAATATTCGGAATTTCGACATCAGAGGCATTATAATGCATGCAAACGTTTAGGAGGAGATTAGAAGGGAAATAATCTATCTTGTCCAACGTTAAACCATTGCAGGGAGCTGGCTCTTAAAATTATCTTGTCGCATGGAACATTTGCGAGACCCGAGAGAGGGTAAACTAGAAAGGTGGATTGCTAAGTAGGGAATTGCTTTTTTTCCTGATTATGCATCACCAGTCGCCGAATGAAATGAATAACTTGTAGGCGAGGTACAGTGAGTTAGCGCTAGCTAGTATGCATCCACATGACACTTGTCAGGGGTATAAGGTACAACAAGGTAATAAGAACAGCGGACAGAAAGTTAGGAAGAAGGACGATGATCCGACGGCGGATGATATGATCTGACCTTAAACGGTTAGTTGCACTTGTCGTCCACAAAGGAATATAGAGATTCGTTGAAGAAGGAAGCTTTAAAAATGCGGAGGAAGAGAAGAAAGAAGAAATACGCTTTAAAGGGGTGACATTTAAATATAATTTGATTTATATACATGCAAATTTTATGGTTGTCAAAACGGAAACTATTGCAACTGGATTTAAAAATTAGAGCAAAATTTATCATTTCTAACAAGGAGAGCCTTCCGAAATTTTAATTCAGTTAATGTCGTGACATCCTTCGCGACTGCTCCTGCCTCTAATGTTGACAACGACAATGTATCATAGCCTGTTCTTCAACTCTCTGTAGGAGAAAGATAACTGCTCCAGATAACCTAAATTGAAGTGTTGAGAACACGGATTTATCGTTGCGCCGCTGTCCACTAAAGACGGAAATTAAATTGAGGTTTTTGAATGCGTTGGGCACTCGGCTACTTTTATTTCCATAAGAGAATTTGATGAGTATAGCCACAAATTTTCAAAAACGAGAAATTAACATTTTTAGGCTTATAAAAGATTTAAGTGCAGTAACTTTCCTCTTCGTTTGGTATTATTCCCACTATAGTAAGTGTAGCCGTACCAACTAGTACAGCATCTTTTATATTACCACTTCTGGAACTCTCGCGATCAAATTTTGCGATCGCTTTCGCACCGCAAATATACTCTTGGTCTTCCTGTCATATTCTCTCATTCACCGCGGGTGGCTTTATACACGCTTTAAGGAGTTTTATTTGTATTCATAATTTGAAAATACGACTTCATGTAGGACCAAGAACAAGGGTAAGAAATAGGAGGAAGCACAAACGCAAATCTGGCTTCAAATCAAGGGTTCATTATGTTTGGAGTTTGGGAAAACCCAGGATATTATTCTGTCTGGTTTCTAACCAAAGAAATGTTGCTTCATCTTGTCTGAGTCTGACTATATATTAGTCATCAATTAATTATCAGAATTTATTTTCCGCCGTTGACGAGAATAATTCTTATGAAACTAAGGATTTGGTGTCATAAGCTTTTAGAAATAAACGCAACAAGTGTAGTTTAAAACTGCAAGGCCACTAACCCTGCAATGTTCTTAATCTCATATATTTTGCTCTGTACCGTCGGACTAGACTAGGGAGGGATAGGGATTTCCGTTTGTGACAATGATCCTGAATACTAAAAGCAGACTGCATTTCCTTTACAGTAGGCGTTAAAGGGAAATTAATCTCAAATATTGCTTTCTTCCTCATTGCAACAAAAATTGAACATGAAGTACATAGCAAGGAATTAATTCCGCGTTTGCCTTATTGAGTCAAACTCTGATTGCCAGAACTATTTGACACAACAGTTCAATACGTAAATCAATATGCCTCTAACTACAAAAAGGAAGGGCTTGAACGATGTTAAGCCCTATTTATAATTATGATACTATTAAACTTTAAATTAAAGCTATAGGAAACAAAGCCCGCTGGATTGATAAGAGAAGGAGAAACAAGAGCAGATAAATATAGTGAATCATTAAACTTTGTATGCCTTCTTCCGTCTGACATGGAATTTTTACGCTGTTTTTATCGCAGGACAACATGATATTTAGTTTCATAAATGGCTTTGGGAAAGTTATATGGAAAATGGGTTGATGCGGGGAGGGAGAGAGAGAGAATAAAAGATACCACAAGAAGGATAATTAAGCAACCGGTTTAAGTCTCTATGGTTTGCCATTGTTGGAGATGTTACTTATTGAGTAAATGCTTTGTTGGGGAAACTTGTCTTACGTCCTTAACAAGATGACGGACAACGTGTGAGTGGGCATTGTAGAGAAGAGAGACGAGGAATTAAACAAGTCAACAATCCGATGTCAATCCTTAATCTCGCAAGTACAAAAATGGAGGAAGAATATGCGTAATTATGATCCCATTAATTTAATATAATTTAACTTTACTACAAATATATGCTTGATTTATTTCTATGGATTTCAAACCAGACACTCCAGCGTGGGATTCTTGACAGAATTCTGGGGAAGCGGGAAATATGTCTCCACATCAAAGCCATGGAGGCTACAGGTGGTAAATGCTAATTAGAACGGAGAGTGCCGTCAAGCCTAAACTAAAATACCTTCTTGTCAGGCATCAGTTATTGCTTTAACAGATGTCTTGAGGAGGAGGTGAATTAGCGTAACGGTTGAGAAGAAATACACTATATGCTCGCACATATACCATTGATATAACGATCCTCGTTCGTGTGCACAACGAGTGCAATCGTTTGTACACGGATTTGAGGATATCAACACTCATAACACTGGGTATAGACGGAACCTCAAAATTCTAGTTACTTTGTAAATCACATCGGCTGGAAAGCGTGAAAACACCTTGGTAACTGGCTGGACACATGGCTATTATTCGCTTCTGCTACATTTCTGTACCTGATATGCATCGACACAGATGACGCTACCGTCGGCTACTCTCACTCGAGAGAGAATCGCCCTTTGTATATACCCTCATCGAATCCGAGAAATCAGTTTACCACTTTGACATGGATGAGTTGATGAAACTACACCGTGTCTAAAGGTTAGGGGGTTGTTATGGGTATACATGTATATACCTATCTACATGCTCTTGAGAGTCCTTAATGAAATTGATGGGAAAGTGACCATAATTTGGGACGCAATTAACAAAAGCGGGTTTTGATTACACGAGACCGAGCTTTTGATACATGTAATAAATGCATAGAGAAATAAAGGAATATTAATGAAATGTTTTGGTGGTGCGGTGGGAAAGATGGGAGAGGAAGAGCCGAAATTGAATCATATGTCTGGCTGGTCTGTGTAAAGAAGGAGCCCGATCCGATTGATCATTTTAAGGGAAAACCTTTGGAGGGCGATTTTGGGGAGAAGAACTCGGAGACGATATTAATTTTAGGAATAGTAACCCTAGCTTTTACTTGCAGCTAGAGAAGAGAGGACGCGGAGGAGTTACTGTGAATACAATGGAAAGTATGGAGAGGGCTGTGATGATATTGTGAATTTGCGGATGACCGCAAAGAAGATTGAAGAGATGCATGGAGGTTGTCGTGGAATAAATGGATAGTTTGTGGGAGGTTGGGTTACATATACTTGATGGATTTGGGCGTAAGGGATATATAGGGCCAAGGAGGGGAGGAGGAGGAATTGAAGTTTTTGATAATTGAAAGAAGAAGGGATTCGCTTCGGTGGTCAATGCACTTATAACTCTCGTCTTCTATATGTAACTCTATGCTTGACTTTGACATTATAGTATTATTATCAAATGTATGTTATAATCCATGCTTATGCTACAAAAAGGATGGCGGCGGCTGCGGAGGAAGAAATGGGGCTTGCCTCTGTATAAACCCGGAGAGCCTCGACATGGCTGGTGGTGAGAGAAAAGGTTATATATTAAGGAGCTTATTTTAAGGGAGATGACAAGAATACTGGATGAATGATGGATTGAAGACTAAGGAGTGTGGTAAATATTTTCGAGTTACGAAATCCGGGTAAGGTACCGTTAGAAATGCCCGGTTCGGGTATAATCACTATTCCATTTCCATCCTAATATAGCTTAGGGTCAACTCTGGCCTGGCACAGAGACTGGACGTCTAGCCTAGCTGTAATATGATCATCTCGGAAACACTTGCGCTGCAAGGGACATTGTATTTACCCGGGAAGTTGCAGGTTTTTAAAAAACGTGTCAGACTTTTCCAGGGGGATGGATGAGATGGTTGCTACTACGGGCTAAAAGGAGACAGGCAGAGAGTGCTGCTGCTGCCGGAAAAGAGGATGTGGCGGAGAGGGGATGAGTGCAAAATGGATATAATAATGTAGAGAAAATGTAGCTTTGTTCCGTAGCTGGAGTGGATGGATGAGGGAGATGCGGAATAATGCATCTCCCCCCTTGAGTTAAGATGAGGAGGAGGAAAATATTATAAGTAGATGATGAAGTTTCCTTAAATATGATTTTATTTGCACTCACTTTTAGCAAGTCTGCAAGGAAGGGAGGTGAAGAGGGCTGTGGGGACGACGGATTGAATCCCTTTGTAGAAGATTGCAAGGGTGGTGTGTGTTAGAGTGCGAGGTTTTTGGAAACGTTATAGGAAGAAGATGGAAGGGCATCATTGAGAGTGCCTCTGCTTTTGGTTGGACTTGGATGGATCTTGATGGGGAGTAAAAATAAGCCAGTGTTATGTATAACTAAACAAAATGCAACTCCTCCTTGGATTTCCCCTCAAACTGTTGATGATGACTAAACCCTAGGACAGAACAAAGTTGTGGGGATGATGGGATGGAATATGTGTGTGTGTGTATACTTTTGAATGTTCCGAGACTATCTTTCCCTGTTGGTGCAAGAAGGGGGAAGAAGAGTGTAGTAGAATTCTCGAGGCATATCCGTTTTGAGCTACGGGGAGGAACAATGGAAGGGATGATGGTGGCTGGCTGGGCCGGCTGAGTAATACATGTGAGACAGGGTTATTGTGCCTTACATATATGGAATAGATGATATTTTTTCCTGTACACGTTCTTCCTAACTTGGTTATTTGGTAGTAGGGATTCCTCTTGCTTGCAACAAGGGAGAAGACTGTGAGTGAGTGAGAGAGAATTGGATATTTACATGGAGAGGATGATTATCCGATGACTGACTGACTACTACCATTCACAACTACTTGGGAATGAGCATTTCCAATCCGTCTTCCTATCCGTCAACTCACTGTGAGTATCTGTCTGTGAACAAGGAAATAATAAAATCCATTTGAAAACATCCCTAAGGATCCGTGGACGGAAAACTTAAGAGTAAGCACGTTCCTCCAAAGGTCCTCTTGTTAGAATCCCCCAAAAACTTTTCCTCTGTCCGTGATTACATCAAAGGGCCCCCTATTCCGTTTCCAAGCTTTAGCCTTTACTAATTTACTTTATATATACTAGATCCTTTTACTACTCACCAACCAGACTTTGCCTTATTCATACCCATTCCCTGTTAGTTTGTTAGCTGGGATGGAGTAGCTTAAAAGTTGAGTGTTACTACTATAGGGTGGGTCGGGTAGAGGAGTCACGAGGAAGGGGAGGAGGACTTGAAGATTGTAAAAATCTCTCTCTTCTCTGTATTTTCCCTTCTTCATCATCATCGTCCCTATTTCTAGGTTTTGTTAGTGAGAGGAGTGTGTAGCCCGTATTATATATATAAGAGGGATAGGAAGGTATTCACTTCAATCCATTGATTCCCTGTCTGCTTTCTAGGCAAGTACCCACCAACACGTTGAAGAATTCCAGGTTTTTCGTGCTCCAGAACAAGTGCCTTTCGTTCCAAAATCTCTGAGGAGAGTTGTTGCAAGAATCTTTCAAGGAATTTTAAAGGACAAGTAAAGGTAAGCGGAGATTTTGAAAACTAATTAAACTACACACACGGAGGATTCTTAAACGAAATCCTGTCAGTATTTAAAATTATTAGCACAAAGAGAGAGTCAGAGAATGTTCTGAAAATTAAAGAATTCAGTTAGTCACAAGGGAAGTAGCAGGAGAGAAGGATAAGAAGAGGATGAGTAAAATATGGGAGGGAGGAACGGAAATTGCAATGTGCGAGCGAGGAGCGAACCGGTAAAGTCCCGCGTTTACGGGAGAAAACGCTTCGGCGGTAGGAACGACTGCGTAACGGGGATTTCCGGAGGAGAGGTCTCACATTTCTGTATTTTGTGGAGGCATGTATATACCAACTTATCAGCAGAAGCTAACTTACCTGCACATTGGCTCTAACTACTTTCAAGCTAGGCCGCTTATGCTCCGCACTATGGTGTAATATAACATAACCTGTCGGATTAACTTATTCACCTCTGATTCTCCTGACATTACGGTGGTTGAGTCATCGGGTTTTGAGGTGGGCACAGTGGTGGTGGTTGCTGGGAAGGATAGGCGCTTAAGAGTCCTGTGAAACTGTTGATAAAGTAAAGTGCATTGCAAGTCGGCGGGAGAGTCAGACAGGGAGCCTACGTAGTGTCAAACGCAAAAAAAGATAAGGAAACCAAGAAATAGCGGCTTATTCACATATGAGCTGAAGCAGTCATAAGAGAATATAGCACACACATGGATTCAGCGAATCTAATTAACTGTATGAGGATGATGACAGGAGGAAAATGTTTTTCACCTTTACTACGTTGTAGGTGGTTTGGATTGGAGCGGTACATGTATGCATGGCGGGGAAAAAAATATTTCCAACCTAACCGACACCTACGGCAATTTGGGCAATGAAGCAAATTCGCCAATTGTGGATGGAGAAACTGCATCGCTTTATTATTATTGTATACTGTGTCTCCTCGTCACAATTACCACCAGAGTCATTTGAAAGCTTCCGAGCCCTGTATACACTGTTGTATAATAGTTGCTAAATATCTGGAAGTGGAGAGAATACCAGAGGGAAGGTGAGTTGTCGGAGAGAAGGGAATAGGAAATTATGAGGGAACGTGCAAAAATAGGAAACTAAATCTCTCTCGTCTGGGTTAGCTATTATTATTCTTTGTAGTTTTGAGTTGGTTGTGAGCTGGCATTTGTTGTTTGGTTGGTAAGTTATTGAATTTCAGTATATTAGAATTGCATAGGGATTGAAGTAGAAGCTAAAGTACTCGCTGTATTTGCTATTTTTTTGCCAACAATTCCTTTGAAATTCTATACTTTGCGGTGGATTGATCTTGGGATAATATCGAACGTCAACTTTGATGGAATTCATTTGGACAATATTGACATTTGAGGAGGAGGTGGATGAGGAGGGAAACTACTTTAGCTTGAGTGTATAAGTGTCCCGTTTACAGCGTACATGTTGCGGGATTGAAGTGAAATTATATGCAAGGCGAAGGTCAACAATATTATAAGGTCAATAGAAGTTTTAGGGTGGATTGACCGCGAGGGATGTGACAGATAGAAGCCAGCTTGAATAGACAGCTACCATGGAAAGGCTTCTTTGAACAAGGTTAATAATACAAGAGATAAGGTATGCTAATAATACTTTGTTTTGTAGTGCTGTGTGCTTCCTATAACGCCCCGTTGCTCGGCTATCTTCTGATATGTGTCCGCTAGTAGTTTTTTGCTTGGAGGAAATATTAATAATAGTAGTTGTGGTTATGATAGGTAATTCTTTTAGTGATGGAAAGAAGGGACGATGGTGGAGGAAATGATATGAGTTTTTGCTTACTTAATTTCAAATATGTTTTCCATCATTCGTATTATACAATGTCAGCCGAAAATATTGAAGATGGGGCTAGAGCTAGCGTGCATACCAGCTAATTACTTGTTAAATAAGTCAGTTAGGAGGAGGACAAGGGTTGTATTTGAGGAAAAAGTTTGCAGAGATAAATCGGAGGAGATATGGTGAAACTTGATATTTATGAGGAAAAACTCATGACATTTCCCGCTGACGTGGCCGATTGTAGGTTGACGTGTCACATCCGATTTCTCGGTTGAGTCATGAGTAAATCACATCCTGTCTCCTGGTATGCGAAGACCTGATCACCTGATAGGAAAGAATTTCTTCCGCATCTTGCTTTCTCACGCCCTCTCTTCAACAATTCCTCCAGGCGCATCTACTCAAGGGTTAAAAATTCAAGGGTTTTTATGTCACACTGCCGTTTTTAACATTATCTCGGAATTTTCCTGTTTATTCCGTGGAATTAGAACAGAAAATGCGTTTGACCAAAGGCGTTTGCCAAGTTGATATAGCGCAATTAATACTTTAGTTTAATGTGCATAATAAGCGACTGTTTCACGGCAATATAAAAAAATCTAGTTATTTACATACAGTATTCAAACCGGAGCATGAATTGCTTCCAGTGTTTTTAAGGAGAGGAGTTTAAGGGGGGCGACTGTGTTGTGAGTGAGAAGATTATGTTTTTCTCTTTTTTGGCGACAGACCCAAGAACAACTGACAAACGCACATATAAATGACAGCTGGATTGAGCTGAGTTGAGAGGTAGGGGTTTGTGCTGACTCGGAAAAGTGTCCGTTTGGATTTCAGCGAATTTTTTTCCTAGGGTAAAAAAGCCCTTGTATGCAATGCATTTCTGAGGCAAGCTCATCCCCCTTGCCTTGCCGGTCAGTTATTATATGTACGACGAGGAGGACGAGAGAAAAAGGCGAGGGAAATATGTGAGGAAATCGTGGGGAGGAGGATGAAGATAAAAGAAAAGTCTATAAGAAATGCTTGTTGTGGATTCTTGTGTTGTAGGTACATATATAGGTACTGTAAAGGCAATGTGGAGAAGATGAGATGAATGAGGAGGTACGTTGCCGGGATTCCGCACGAGATTGTTGTAGGATTCTATGGTCGGGATTATTGTGAGAGTGAGATGGGATGTGAGGAGTTTTGGAGGGGAAGTTGGTAGAAGAGACGAGGACAGACTTGGATCTGGAATAGACGCACCCTGAAAATGGGTAATATGCCAAAGGCATTGGATTTCGGGCCACAAAATCTCCACGTCTCATTTCGGTGGCATTCTTCTCTAGTTGGATTACCAGCACCAAACTTCCAGCATTGTCTGGAAAGTTAAGGACAAATGGGAGATTCTTTGGGATATGTAAATAGAAATTTCATGGAATAGAGTGGCTTTCAAGAGGAATTAACAACTTGTGTCGCGTTCACAATGAGGCCTTTGCGTTTAACGACTGAGGGAGGTTCCGTTTTGCAAAAATTTCGAATGGGAATAGAGAAATATTTATGCGATGAAATGGAGATGAAATTTCTTTTTATTTATGTCTGTGCCCGGACTTGATTGAAAGGAAGGGTGGTGGATGAGAAGTTGGGTTTTTTTGGAGAGTGGGTTTCGGAAGGTTGTGCTGCTATGTTTTGGTTGATGGGGAAGTTGCTAGTTCCTGACTTTCCCTGAAGGAAAAAGGGGGAAAGATTAATGATTTGTTACAAATTTAAAAATAGGCCGAGGGAAGTGAAAAATGGATACATTATCTTCAGTTGTAAGTAATCCTCCAAGTGTTTGGGTTAAGGGAGACTAAAAGTTAAAATTAATGTTGAAACAAACAAGAGTAGTAAGTTTTAAATTCAAGCGGAAGGGGTGAAGATAAACAAGAAAGGGATGATTAAGTTCCTGGAAACTGAAACTTTGCTAGTTAGTCTCATATTTTCAATGCTCTTTTACGCCTCTTGTTTCTCAGGCCAAAGGTTTTCTTACTGTGTAACGAAGTTTAGCTGATGGAAACAAAGTGCGGGCAAGAAACATACAGAAATACAAGAGTCTTGTAGGAAGAATACTCTGGAAACCCGTCCCTGGTGTTTTGGACTATTGGAGAATTGTAGAGAGAATGTAAATTCTGAGTCACGACTCCTATGGCTTTCTCAATTTTTCCTTGAAGGCTTGAAAAACAAGGGATGGAGGCAGGAGATGGATTCCGTCCTTGTCTGCCGCACATATTCTGGAGCCTCGCAATTCCAACGGAAAAGTAACAGATGACAGATTTTTCTAAACAAGGAAGAGAAGAAAAATCCTTGTTTTATGCAACGTATTAACCAAGATTGCATTTGTGGTAGTGAGAAATGTATAACATGAGAAAAATAAGACAAGGGAGGGAAGATAAGAGCAGGGAGGTTGGATTTTACATTTAATTTATCGGGCATGCTACATATACACATTTTATTTAAATGAGCGAATAACATGTGAATAACAGTCAGTGGTTTTTCCTCCCTTCCCAAAAAGTCATTAGATTTAAGAGAGTCATAATAGTGCTTTTAATTAGAAAAATGTTGAATGACGCCTAGAGAGGGGAAATTAGAGGAGAAGAAATTGAAATACCATTGCAAATTCGTAAAAGAGAAAATTAGACGACTTAGAAACCATAGTTAAATCTGAGACTTGAAGCATGAGAAAAATCATTGG
Organism: Sminthurides aquaticus; assembly: GCA_906901655.1. Lineage (NCBI taxonomy): Eukaryota > Metazoa > Arthropoda > Collembola > Symphypleona > Sminthurididae > Sminthurides > Sminthurides aquaticus. The sequence goes on from CAJQTT010000001.1 coordinate 7,405,346, forward strand.
GCTTTTTTGTAAGGAGGTTAAAATCCATCCGCTTATATAAAAAATGTAATGCAACAAAACCTATAAGCTTACAATTACAAAGCTCATTGGAATTGTAACTAAAATTTACTCTCCCGCAGCCTCTATATAGCAAATGCGATCACGTGTTTCTCAATACAAATTCGCAAGTTAGCAAGAATTTATTCTTAATTCTTGCTCAATCCCTCAGCCGTTTATTTCCCTAACAGCTTATGAATAAATTCGGCTCTCTTACAATGATTATTCCCATTCATTATGCTCACACCAACAGTGATGGTTCCTTGGTTAATTGCGAAATAGAATTAGAACAGAGAGGCGTGTGGAATAATTAGCTTCTGAATTGCATGCTACGGGAAAAAAAGGGTGCGCATCGTCCCTAATAGTTTCAACCACAAGCATCACACACCATGTAACTAGCTGCAAGTTAATGGAATTCTACTGGATAGGAATTCAAAGAATTGCAAATCCACTCCAGCGTCATGCATACAATTTCCATCAGAAGCGTAAACAAGGTTTAGCAGCTGATGAGTAAGCGGTATTTTGAGCTTTAAGTTTACGTATTCAGTTCTATTCCGCAGTAACAACTTCCAAGTCTTAGGTATGCTTTGTTCAACAAGCTGTTTAAAAATTGAGAATACGTCGTGCTCAAAAACCCTTAGATGCAAACCCTTAGATATCAAACGTCAAACGTGCATGTTCATGTGGGTCTTTCTTTTATCTGAAACTGTAGATGAGGAATTAAAAGCCGGGTAGAAAAATCTAGTGCATGATAAAAAATGGTTTGTAAAAGTATTGGCTACTTGCTTGAACAACTCATCATCCTTTGATTTAATCGGTTTTAATTACAACTTCTGTGCGGGAAGGAGAGGCTCTCCCACATTTACTTCTTCCATGTCAGAATGATCTATTAAGGAAATCTGCAATTTTATGAAGCAAGCTCAAAGAGGAATAGATATATAGTGCAAATAGCAACGAGAGAAATTCAATGAAGACACACTTGCAGGGCTATTAAGTGAAAGGTTGATATTGAATCAATGGATTGACTTGTTACTCCTGCTGTTTGATTATTATAAGGGAGTGCTGTGAAGCTGTAGCGCTGTATAATTATTGAAAGCGTAAAACAAGCAAGGAATTCAGTGACGAGAGATTCTTTGTGGTTGGGATTAAAAGGAGCGGTGATATCATGACTATGAAGCGATTAATTATTTAACGAATATCTTCTCAGTCCCCTCCTTTATGCTTCCTAAGTAACTGCAAACTTTCGCGTGCTTGTGCCAGGCAGGTTGTACTCCAAGAGGGGGTAATTGTCAAAATTAAGGCCCTAAATGGCAATATGATAGTTGTCAGTTGTATATACCTTTAATCCAGGCGCAATGGGTGGATGCATGGATTATGCACAGGCAAAGTTTTTCTTAATCCTCAGGATTCATGATGATGATGGCAATTTTGCCAATAAGACCCAATGTACAGCGGCTTTAATTGGGTACGAGAAAAGGAGACGCTTGTGATAATACTAACAAGTGCGGGACGCTGCTTGCTGTGCTTTTCCTCCCCTCTCCCCTCGTGCTCTCGTGTAATGAGAAAGTAAATGTAAACACAGGACGATCCTTGGCTCTTGACACAATGTTAATTATTTTTTTATCTGACTATATGGGTATTGAATGACTGATGATGAGCCAGGAGGTAGGTAGGGTAGGTAGGTTGGTTCTTAAGTGTACGGAAGACAAGACGAAAAGCTTCATTTATTTCCCATCCAGGGTTTCCCCTTGGACGGTTCCTGAACTTTGGCACTGATAATATTTTTTCTGATGGCGCTGTGGATTAGTCAGTGGAATAAATAATGTATACAAGATTCCTCACAGGTGAAGAAGCAAAGGTAGTGAGTCATGGAGTAAGGGGTGGATGAAGCGTATTTGAGGTGTGTGTTAGGTGGATAATAGTAAGTCTTGACATGGACTTCTTCTTCCGCCTAGCCCAGCAAGGCAATCCTCCCGCCTCAGCCAGCCATGAACTGAAAAGTTCTGGTTGAGGAAGATGGATAGAGGAAGAGGGAAATTGGAATTGGGGATGCAGATGGTGCAATTTTTTCTTCCGTCGATGACAGTTGTGCAATGCTGTCGGCCAGAAGGTTACAGCCAGTAACGGAAGAAGGGGATGCTTGACTTACTTGGCTCTCTTCCCTCGATTTTTGCTTACTTGCTTGACTTGCACGCAGCTTGGTGGATAAAAAATGGAACATAGTGTTTTGCAGAATAAGATAAAAGACAAGAAGGGAAAAGATGGTGGGGTGGTGATGTTGGATGGAGGAAGAAAAGAAGCAGATGCGTTTGCAAAGTCATGAGAAAAGAGTACAAGTTTAGTAGGATGGGAAACATACGGAAGACACATAAGCTTGCTTTTACTTTACCAAACTTTTGGTCATTTGTCATGGCATGGGACAAAGGAAGGTGTGTGTGTGTGTCACATTTGTATAATTGACTTGACTGGATGACTCACTGCTTTCTCTATAACATACATCTCCTTCTCTCATCCCTCACTCTGCTGTAGTAGCTAACATGTCAACTTTTTTATTTCAATTTAACCAAGGCAAGATGTGGATTTAGGGAAAACATGCCCGACTAAATTCTACTGCTCTATAGAGTAACTCTTCCGTATTTTTAAGCGTATCCTATATCTAAATGTTCGTGTCAGTGCGCTATCTGGTGTTCATTTTGTTCAGAATTGGAGGAGTAGAAGGAGCTTTGTGAGGTTTTGAATAGATGAGGAGGAGGGGTAATCGGTGTAGGACGATGCGCGTGTGCTTCCTTGAGAGAAAAACGGGATTGAATCCATTTAATTCAACTCACCTTTGAAGCAATCCACTCCATATATTACCGCACAACTACCCTCTCTTCTATGTACCAACATGTGTTTCTAGGATTCAGTGTCATGGAGCAGGAAGCTGTAGCGGGGAGACGGAATGAGACTTAAAAAGAGAATGTAAGGAGGAGTTGAGGCGGAGTGAAATAAGTAATTGTAAATAGAAATATAGCCGGATTACATTTAGGAAATGAGGAGAGGGGGAGTAATATTTTAAGGCTAAAAGGGTAAGGAAATAAGAGAGGCCTGTATTTTTCTAAAGTAGGAAAGAAGAAGGTAGGTAAGGAGGTTGGTTGGGTTGGCGGGGATAACAAAGAATTACATTGAATTGTTCAAAGAACTTGTGGGAATGAGAGGAAGCTTAATGCGAAAAAGCTTTTGTAGAGATGAGAGGTGGATTGTGTGGAGGTTTATTTTGATAAAATGTCATGATTCTTGTTAGCGAAATTTAAAAAATTGGAGCTCTCAGAAATTGAAAATGTTTGCAAAAATTTTAGTGAAGGTAAAAAAGTCGAGACATAATATTTTTAGCAAGATCATAAGGGAGCTGATGAGTAGTTTGAGTACAATCGTGGCGTCACCTAGCGTGTAAAGAGGCGAATCTACCTTTCCGCTTTCGTTTTGGTTAAACAATAAGGTTGAAAATGTCAAAGTTATTTCATACTCACTACTTGGCCCTCTTAGCCTTTGGCTGGCTGGCTAGGAGCTACACAATTCCTGGATTGCCGATATCGTGGTATTAATGCGTAAATAATAGCTTGCCCAACAGTAGAAGAGGAAGACTTTATTGAGATATTAGTGCTAAAGACTTGGGAGAGGCGGCAAAGAATTGCAAATATTCCAGGAGGAATATATAGCATAGAGAATAGCGCATAAAGATGCGCATTACGGTGCATGAAAAGAGTTTGAAGTGGTGCAGGGTTTAAAGTGATGCAGAGATGATTTCTGATGATAGTGTGAGGAGGATGAGGAGGAGGAGAGGTAAGCTTTGGCGGATGAACTAACTGCACACAAAAGTTATACAAGGTGAAAACCACTCGGGAATTTTTAACCGGAGGAAGATGGGGAGGTTATAGATGGTATTACGAGGAGGATTTATATTTAATGAGAGGGTATGATGCCCTTCACGCTTTGTTAATGAAATCGAACAGTGAGATGAGGAGAGCCTGAATAGAAGTGTAATAAAATATAGTGAATATCTGATTTTTTCACGCTAGAAATAATCGTAAGTAGGCTCATCTCTGTACTTGTTCCACGGATTGGAGAGGTAAAGGCTGACGCTGTAGAGCAAGTTATAGTTGAATTTTAAGGATGAAGGAAGAGGATAAGGGGTATGAGGAATGAGGAATAAGGATTTCCTCTTTCAGAAATCAAGATGGTAATTTTTGATAGGTTTCAATTTTAAGCTACGCCATCGCCATCATACCATATTTTTCTACTCTCAGATCCAGATAACCACAAAAGATCCTGGATTCATTGTGGGAAGAAATGGCTAACGATCGCAAGCTGAAGAGTTCATTTACAATACAATAATCCTAGAGAAGAGGGACTAGAGGGAGCGAAAAGATGCAGAAAAGTTGGAAGATGCAGCAGAGCTTGCCAAAGAGAGGAATATACAGAGGAGCAAGGGCACGGACAGGAAGTGCATGAAATTTTAAATGCCAAACTTGGAGAAAGAATTTTGACTTTATGATTTCATGCAAGATGGATTTACCATCCTGAGAAGCAACTTTGTTGCTACTTCCAACATACTAAGCGACACGTTCCACAATTATGATGAGATGAATATCATAAGATTTCTTGATTAGGAATAATGATTGCGGTAACTTTAATTTTTGGCAATCCTCAAGCATCTCGATTGGTTAATGAATAATAAGGACGACGGAGTTTAAAAGAGTTCCTTTACAAGAAAACCTATGGAATCGGCTCCGATTTTTTTTTGCGAAGAATAGCCTCTGTAAGTGGTTGGGAAGGGATTGAATGAGAACAATTGTAGGGAATGTATAGGCAGAATTAACCGCAAAAATTCGCATTCAATATGAGGCTAAGCATCAAGCAGACTGGTAGGACGGGGGGAGGAAGTTTAGAGCCGGTATGTAAGTCAATTGGCGAAAATGTTTTGCGAAATCAAGTGCATCTTCCGACCAACTGTTCTCTGTTGCATGACCGCGTTGCGCTCCTGCCCAAGTGGCCCTGCTACCTCTACTTCCAGCCCACCTACCACATGCAGGTAAAAGATTAGTTTTACTTGAGGACTCCAAAAGCTGCAAAGTAATTGCGGAGGAGGGCCGGAGGTAGACTGTATGCTAATACATTAATTACGGAGTGAGCTGGTAGAGAGGGAGGAGATTTGCAAAATTTTCGCAACTTTATTTTCGCAACGTAATCCCCGTGCCCAACTTTGGTTTTAAGGGTCCCTGAAGCGGGATACAGGGGTGGATGGCATCCCTTTTTCAAGATTAAAGTGAGAGGGGCGAAGACAGAAAGTAGAAAGTGGGTATATTATTTTTGGGAATGCAAAAGGAAAAGGGTACGCCAAATGCAAACTGCATGAGGCGTAATGAGACAAAAGGGAATATAATAAGAGCACGGACAATGACAACAGAATCCTTTAGTTTTCTTGTTAAAACTCTAGAGAAGACTGGGGAAAATTGGAAGGATACTGAATATGAGTCAATTAAAGGACGGTGTAGAAGAGTTAAATTACTATAGGAATGCTGTTCCTTGTGCAGGTAGTGTAGCGGCGTGGAGAAAAGTGTGGATGAAGAGTGAGTACAAGAGTAGATAACAGCGAGAAGTGAGAGATGGAGGCATGTCCTCCTGAATTACTCTTACTCGGGCATTCCTATTTTTTCCGGAGTTGTGCAATCCTCGTAAAGTATCGTAAAGTTTTCCCCGAAGTGGAGTCACAGAAGACTACTAAAAGGTAAACAGAGAAAGGGTTGAGGAGAGAGGGAAAGAAGTACGGATGGATATAAAGTATATAGAATCATGCGAGGATGGTGGCTGGATAGAAGCTGAATCGGACGTCATTGGAAAAATAATTGACAGTTGACCTATGAGAGGAAGTAAGGGATGGGGTTGAAGGAGATGATTCGCGGGGGAGTGAAGATGGAAGATGGAAGAGGTGGGGAAAAGTTTGCGAAAATGAGGGATGAGTTCAGCCAAAGTACTCGTTCTTCACCCTGCAGTCCTCCTCTCTCCACTCATTCCCCTTTGGTCTCCGTATACATCTCCTTCAATCCTCTTCCTCTTTCCCTTCTCTAGCTTTATATCCATCCCTTTTATCCTATTATAAGATGGAAGAGATTTAGATAGATGAAACAAATATTAAATTCTCCTTTGCCAAAACCAAAAGAATATCCTAGAGTGGATAAACAGAGGGAGGAGGAAAAGGAAAGTCGGCCGGGGATAAAGTGTAAAGATTGTAGGATTTTTATTCTTATCGCCGGACCATCCGTAATCCTCTGACTTATACGAGGGCATCAAATGGCGGAGGGCGCACTGGATAGCTGGTAGCAGGACGAACTTTGCAGCAACCCAAAACGGTCTTAGCTTAACCGAGAGGGGTAGTTGCAAAATTTTGAGAGTGTCCACGCCAAGAAGGAGGAGGAGAATAACCCCAAGGGAGGAAGGATTTTAAAATTTCAGATTTGCCGCTAGAGGGCGGGAGGAATGACTCGAGGCAGGGGAAGCTTTTGTACTGTATATTTATTTGTAGCGCTTCTCAACGCTTCTCGCACTGCAAACAAGTTAAATAAAATGCATGTTAGCAAACACGTGTATGAAAAGGTTATTTACATCTTGCGAAAATATAGATCACATTATACTCAATCTAATATCGAGGGTTCAATGGCGCAGATCATTTTTGAATTTGGCACGTCGAACTAGAGGGATATTCCATTTTGTTCCTAGAATTTAGCATTAATGGGGGAATTGAATCCCCTTCATCCAAATCGGAAACATTAGAGGATTCACATTTCGCTCCACAAAGAGACAAGCCAGGAAGAAGAAAATGAGAACCTTTTGCGCTTGTTCAACTCTGAGAGCAAATTCTTTTGTCAGGAGAGGCGTGAAAAGATTTGGTTTTAAAGAAATCCCGCTTACGTGTAGGAATAATGGTTCTACAAGAAAACTCGAGGAAAGAAGGAAAAGCGGAGGAATTATTCCTCGGTGGTGGGCAATTAGGGTGGAATAAAGCTGTAAATTAGATGTGATATAGATTTGAGCGGATATTAGAGTCGGTAGGTAGTCGAAATTTGTGGAACGGGTGGAATGATATGCAAATCAGCTTGTAATTCCACCCACCTCACTTGCAATTCTCCCGTAATTATATAGATTTGAATGCGGCGCAGACACAAGTCACACAAGCACACCTTTGACTCGAAGAGGAAAATTATGGAAAGTATAAAAAGCTTCATCGTCCAAGACGACGCCAGGAAGGTTTGGGGAATAAAAAATCTTTTTAATGTTTATTACGGGAACGAGTTGGTAATAATAAGCACATAGGCGCTTATGACGAGATGGCGTGTGAGAGGGAGCGGGTCACCCTGGAGCCTTTCTTGGCTACAAAAGCCTGGATCGCGAGAAGTTGGAATAAACATTTGAAAACATTTTAAATTTATACCTACTAAAAATATAGCCGGGAGGAAATTCATTATTTTTGAATGACATTACCGCCTGTGGTGTATCCCACTTGAGGAATTTGTCAAGCCGAGTCCCACCTCGGAATTACTCTGCGTGTGTGAAACAAATGTATCTACACAAGGAGCCGATGGCGGACAGAGTTTATTATAACATTTAAATTCCATCCGTCAAAGTTACAGTCTCAATTTCGTTCTCAGCATGCATCGGTAGGGGGCGCAGGTGTAGGGTATGTATGCGGAAACGACGGAATTGGAGAAAAATCAAGGATTTTCTCCCAATTCTTAGTTGGTTTTTATTATAAGGATTTTCAATAAATCCTTTTAAACTCCAAAGTAATTAACAAACTGAGCTCTTGTCCACAGAGGGCGCTGAACTCTGTTTGTAGAGTACACAAAAATGCAGTACTGTTTCCTATATAACGTAGAGGAAGCGGTGGATGGATCTGCGTCTCCTTGTCAAACGTTTCTTCCAAGACAACGGTGGAATGTAGTGCAATGGGGAGGAAAGTGGGAGGACAAAGGAAGTGCTAAAGATGCAATGATATATTGGATCAAAGACTTATTTGAATAGAATCATTTAGAGAAAAAAAGAATGCATGAATGGAAAGGAGATTGACAGGAGATGGAGTACAAGGATGGGGATATTATTATCTCTGCCTGTCGTCTTGTTTGTTGTAGGCTTGGCCTGAGCACAAGCCTGATTGTAAATTGGAAATTGAGAGAATGCCAGGTTGGGAAAAGGTACATGGCATGGCGCTGAAACTAATAATAAGGGGCAAATGTTAAGGCGGCGATGAATTTGTTGGGAGGAATCCAGTTTTGTATTTTAGCGGGCTTGTATGATTGTTACAGAGAAGAAAGTTTGAGATTGATAAAAGGACGGTGCAACAATGAAAGGGGTGGGGTAATGAGAAAGGTACTTTCACATTCTAAGGATAATAATACGAGAAACTATAAGTTGATTCTCGGCTGGTGACTCTACAGCTAGGTAGGTGTATGCCATGCAGCTTCAATTTACAAGTGTACCTGACGAGTAGTACATTGGGAACAATCATGTTTCCTTAAATGGAGCGATGGAAAAATAAAGAAAATGGTGCAGTGTGTATGCAGAGAGTAATGCAGAGGATGAGAAAGAAGTGCTGCTGCGTTAGATAGGAAGAGGATAGAGTAGAAATAATAAATGATGTAGAAATGGTTCCAAAAACTCATGTTTGCCTCTTTCTATTTGCAGATACAAGATGGCGGATAACGGGTCACCTGCTCTAGACAATTTGCCGAAAGTTGATGCGGACATTAAATCCCAAGTCGAGAATTTCGACACGAAACTCATGAAGAGAACTTCCACGACGGAGAAGAATGTACTTCCTACTGCTGAAGGTACATGAAGGAATAATCCCTAGGAACTTCCACTTAGCTTCTTCTCAAATTAAGGACACTTTATAATAACCACTTAGTCAAGTTTCGGTATTTGCGGTTGTATGAGAGAAAGGTGAGGATTGTTGATGCAGTCCGCCTGAGCAAAGTTAATTCAGGTGACACTGGAGGAAATGGGAGAATCTAGTTTTTGCAGTCTTGCAAATCATTCTTGTAGCAGTGAATGGATTAAGTCGGGAGAACTTATTTAAAAATTCAAGCGAAATTTCCTGTCACGCCCAAACCCAATTTATACTTAATTTTCCCAGCTTTATAATGTTTGTTTGAAGCCGTGCCGCAATGCAAATCAAGTTTCCTCTAAAAAATACTAACGCTAGTATACTTTGCCCGCACACGTGGTTTTTATGTCGCTTAAATATGAAACAAGGAGGCACGCTGATATTTCTCTCAACAGCACGATTTTGAGTTGTAGTAACCATTTGTAGTTTATCTTTAAAGATTTAATTTACACAGACGTCTATAGCTTTTGATTTCCGCACGCTTATGATTTACACGTTACTCAAGTAAATGTATGTTTGCATGTATATTTTTGCACCAAAGATGTAAAGCAAGAGAAACAGCACACGGAATTCATTACCGGTCTCCAAACCTTTGACAAGGATCAAGCCTTGAAACCCACTGTCACCTGTGAAAAGGCTGTTTTGCCGAATGCTGAAGGTTTGTGCGCTTATTTGCCTTTTACATTTAATATTCAATGTTTATAATTACTTTGCGTATATATGTGTAAGTATGCATGAGCTGAACCCACTTTTGCACAATTTTCGCACTTTTTCTTTTATTTCAATCGTACTTTTGCGACTGTTTACTTTTGTTTTAGGGAAAATTTTCTGCTGTTATGCTGCACTCTGTACAGTATTCATGATTTCTTTGCAATATTTTGCACTGCATATCTTTGCAAAATATTTTGTGATGTAAATGTAACGTGAGCAATCGTACTAATAATAGTAACAGGTATCTACAGCTTTATCAGATGCCGCATACGGTATGCGCAAGGAGCAAAGCTATGTGAAAATTGGCGAGGATTTTGATGGTCTCTTGGGATTTATTTGACCAAGAATATTAGGTTAAGTAATAGGAAATTGCGTTTTCAAAGATGAGGAAACATGAAAGTTTGGATGATTGACATTTTATGTGAAATGCTGTCATATTGAATAGTGAAAACATGTACTTGGGGAAAGACAGGAAGGGAGGAGGAAATGCATGATTGGACTCTTTTATTAATGCATATAATGAAGTACAAAAGCATATTGGAAGGATTTTTATAACTATTCCAAGAGAAAAAAGCAAAAGGGGATAGTCTTCGAGAGGAAGAAAGTGCAAAGCACTATAGGAGGAGACGTGAATCGTAGAACGTGTGCTAGAGTCATGCCTTAAGCATGTGAGGAAGTTGCACAAAAGAAAATATTTTGGAGAAAGAGAGAAATTGGCAAAATGAGAAATTCGCGTGCTAATATTTTTTTGACTGTGGACTATTTATATATATACGCGTGTGAAAAATTGATTTTAATGAGCTTTGATGCCAGGATTTCAGCTCAGCCACTCGCGAGGAGGCTTTCACCCAGTGAAAAAGAAAACTAGGGCAGGATTTGTTCGACTAACTTACTTAAGTCCTCGTTAGTGTGTGGGCTGTAATCGGGGGGGATTCTGGAGTGGAAGCCGTGATAGGAAAATAATTAGTAAATAAATTGAATTCAGTCATTTATGACGCCAGCTATAAGCTAACTTGGTGGTTTCCTGGTGCAAGCGGGAGGATTATGCCATGCTGGATGTAAACGGAGTTGTTCAATATATGGAGATTGTTGGATGGAGGAATTAAATAATAGGTTTGATAAAAAGCCAAATCTTGACGGGATCGTGACTGGGGCTGGTAAATTGATCTACAGGAAAACTTTGAGGGTGTAGCGTCCATAGTTTCCAACGAAGAAGAAGGTGAAAGTTAATGGAGAAAATTCACAAGTTAGGGAGTTTCTAAGTTGAGGATGGGCACACGCACTTTGTGGTCAAATTGAGACTAGTTTTCCTCCCGATTGCGTGACGTGTTTGAAAAGGAGGGATGAGCGTATAGGGTGAAAGCAAATGAGGCAAAGCTCTGGTTTACAAGTTAAGCGAAGCAAGTGTATAAGAGATGGGATGGTGACGGTTGTGGAATAGAAAAGGAATTATGCGGTTGGAGAAGAATCTAACAAGTTCATGTCGAGGCTGAGAAAGTTAAGGTTGAGGGGGGAAGTTGGGGAGTGGGTGGTGAAAATAATAAGATTTCTTCTCTCTAAGTGACACATGTTGACTTGAATAATTGATTCAAGGGTACTCAGCTAAGACGTAATTGACGAGGCAAGAGGAAGGATGCTTCAACGTTTAGCCAACTTGCTTTGTCCTGCAAAAGAAAATGATAAGATGATGAGAGAAAGCAAATCTTTATTCAGGACTCTGATCCTGCATTGATTGATCTGAGGAGTTGTGGGATAAGATGCGGAGTGTGTGCCAAGTCAACATTTGGTAGCATAAGCCCGAAATTTAGCAAGTATGAAGGGACTAGTAGGAAAAGGATGGAGGGAGAATGAAGGAGGCAGAAGAGGGGTGGGTAAAGGTTATGGTGAAAGTCTTTGGAGAAAGTAACTTGCTGAAATCATCTGGAGCGTAGGCTAGTAGCATGGAAGGTGGTGTGCTTGAACCACAATCTAAACTTTGTGGAAGCATTTAAGAGACTTACTTTTACTTTTAGGACTACGCATACTTGATTAAAAACTGAGGGGCGGAAGAGGTACATGTTCAAGGAGGAGCTTGATTTTCCACCAAAAGCCGCTAGCATCCGGTACCAATAGAAAAACATTTTATTCATTTCATCCAACAGAAGCTTTGCGTCACATGTAAGAACTTGAATCATCTGATGTGTCATTTTGGTGGTCAAAGTTCCCAGTTCTTTATACCAATACGACGAGGAATTCCGGGACAAAGCTTGATTTTGATTAGTCTCGAAAAGGTCACTTGGCTATTCTACGACGCCTCATTCTTTTGATAAATGCATAATAAGAAATTAGCGTCAGCTGGATTTTCGCATGCATTTAAATTGTTACAGGAAGGGATTTAACTTACTGGTTACAGTAACACGACCATCTTAAACTGATGAAGTGAAATGTATTTTTAATAAACTTTCCGCTTACTTACCCGTCAATGCTTTCGTTTTCAGATGTAGCAGCGGAGAAAACTCATCAAGGAATCCTGAAAGGTGTTGAGGGATTCGAAAAACAACAGTTCAAGCACGTTGAGACTCAAGAGAAAATTGTCCTTCCTGATAAAGAAGGTAAGGTTATGGGAAATTATTATAGGATGATGAGAGAGAGAGAGAGCTTGGGAGGGAAGGGAGAAAGTAGAGATGGGTGTGTATGGGGATGGATATAAAAGAGTAATTGGAAGCTAGGACAAAGGAGAGGGAAGACTTTGATCATTCTGAGCTTTTAAGTAGGAAGGAAGGATGAGAGATGAGGATAGGAAGGAAGTGAAAGTTGAGCAAATGAAGGGAAAGCCAGAACTGAGGGTACATGACTAAGTGAGAGGAGGGGAAGGACGTTGCGTAGTTAGTAAGAGTTAAGGCGAGGAAGGGAAAGAGTTTTTTAAAAGATTTAATGATTACAAACGAGACTACTGTATAAGCTAGAAGTTAGCGTGTATAGAAGTGTTGGAGAGGAAGGAAATAACTAAGGAAATTGATTTGGCTTCGGATCATTTACAATGGCAGTTATTGTAGTTTGTAGTACAAGTAGTTGAAGAAGACTAGTAAATTGAAAAGAGTTTAAGAGAGGCGGGGATGGAGTAAGAGGGAAGAGGAGGGCGAGACGAGTACACTAAATAAAGGACGAGACAAGGTAAATCCTAAATTGGGCAGGGACGAAGTGAAAGTCCAAGAACTGCGTATCTTACACGTATCCTCCGCCAATAGACATACACTTTCTCCTTCCAGTGCAAACTTGTTGGCTCTAAAGCTTGGTAGCTAGCCTGAACATGTTTGGACAGTTGGGAGCGTACTTAAGTGAAGAAAGATATTGACGGAAGGAGATTGATTAATGATACATGATTTTTCCTTTGGCTTGACTTTTCCATCTTCTTGTAGCAATCGAGTCCGAGAAGCAGCAACAGCAAGTCCTACAAGGAATCGAATCCTTCGATCACAACGAATTGAAACACACTAATACCGTTGAAAAGAACCCTTTGCCAACGAAAGAAGGTAATGAGCTGGAACGTTACTGTGTATTGCAAGAAATTAGAGTAATTAATAATTCCTCATAAGTACAGGGGCATTTAAAAATCTTAGATCTGTGAGATAAGCTTACATGAAACGAAGCATAGACTTTTAAATGAACTTTTTCTTTGCTTTAATCCACAGTAATCGACCAAGAAAAAGCGCAGTGAGCCAAGAAGATTTGGCCGCATTCAAGGACTGTGAAAATGAGTCTGGGACTGGGAGGGAGATGTGAAATTGAATCCAGGATGATAGATAGATATATTAACATCCATTTGCTTTGCCAATTTAATTAATTCAAGATTACTAAATTTTTCTCATTCGCCTCCACGAGGGAAAAATCCTTGGGAACAAAATCAAAATACAATGAAAACTTTCAAGTATTCTTCTGTAAGATGATCTACACGTGTAAATTTAATCTTTATTTACAATAAGTCTGGAAACTTTGCAATTTCCAATTAACGAACTTATCCAACACTTAATTAAACACTTAATCAAGCATTATATATATTTACAAAAGTTTATAGCTAATAAGCTTTTTCCTTACCGTTTTCACACATATTCCGCTTGGGAATACACAACCAAGGTATTCATAATATGTCATTCCATTTCTCAAAATCTTTAAAGTGACTTTCCATGTTGATTGCTTCCAGTTATAAAAGTTACAATCTCTGGTGGTGCGCTGCCATCTCTAAATTTATCCTATTGAAAAAAGTTTTCACCCATCTCTTAAAAATGTAACTTGACATCACATTTTTTTTAGCTAATTTTGATTTTCAACGATGAAAAGTGTAATTAATTATCTTTGCCTTGATGGAGGTGATGCTAGGAAGCGGTAGAGCAAGTCCGTGAAATTTGTTACTTGTTTCCATGAGCACGCGCCTACATACTTGACTAAAATTGATTGTAATTGGCAAATATTATTTAAGTAAGCGTGGATTTGGGAATTAAGTGTAATGTTCGCAATACTTTGTAACAGATCTTACAGTAAGGTGCTAGTCTTGTTGTCCAAGTGTCTCACGAATATTTTATGCTTGAAAGTATTCTCCCTAATTATTATGTACTTCACCATAATTTCCGGTTACCATTTATGTTTCCATCAGCAACATAGTTAAATCTAAACTACTACTCACAAGTTGAATCTTTCGTTAAATAAAAACTTTCAATAAAAAAAACTCGAGCTTATTTAATTCGTTATACCTTCCGACCACAGGGATACCACAATGCTGTCCTCCAAATGCTCAATCTTAAAATATTCCCATGGTTTCGAGCAGCATAATGTAAGCTTGAAGCGACGACGGAGAAAGTAAGGTGAAATTAAGAAATTGTGCATGACTTTTACTGCAACTCTCATCCCGTAAAACAACCTTGCAGCGTCAAAGATGAATACATGTAGGTATTTACTTAATAGTTGGATGATTGATCCAAGTTTTATTTACTTTATTACAACGTTCCTCCTTGTGCAGAGCTCTTCAAATTTTCTATTTACGAGTTATACCTAGTTTAGAGTTACATATTAGAAATGATTATTTACAAAAAATACATCCACTACATTTCATCGGTATAAAATAGAGTAAAACGTATTGCTCTGAATTAACTACTACTGCGGTTTTCCTCCACAACTGCTTTTACTTATTCCGTAAGTGCTATTATTTCTTGCACTAACTACAACCAGGAACCAGATAATGGACGTAAATATAGGCAAATAACTACTAGTGCATACAAAGGTTTTTCAAAGTCTTCATAGAAGGTCACCTTTTGAATCACTAATTTACTTGTATTACTTATAATTAATTCCTAACGTGCAATGTAAGGATATACGATAAAGATTGAGGACACAAAAGTCTTTCCAGCTGAATATTAATTATTACGTTATACAAAGGGAATACTAGAGGCAAATGGGCTGATAAATAAGATGCAAAAATATATATTTGCAATTACTAAAATTAGCAGGTAGCAACCTTCTCCTCCCTTCACCCATCATGGGGGTAGGGCTTAACTCAAGACAAAATTTGAAAAGGGGAGGAGTTTAGAATTAAGATGATTGTTTTTATTGAATTGCTGAATTCCTGGAGTAGTAAATATAGGAGAGTGGGTAAGCGAGCGAGAAGAGGTAAATCATAGAGAAGGTTTCCACGCAAATGCGTGCATACGGTCAGAGACGAAGCACACATGGAGTGCTCCCTAGGAATTGATTCATTTTAATTATGTACATAAAAGCGTGAATTGAAATAATTAATCAGTCATATCACAGCTATTAACCGCATCAGCAACTAGTACTACTACGCTTCATGAGTACATGAATAATCATAAGCTAGGAAAAGTAGTCGAAAGGATGAAGCAAGAAACTCCATCTCTTACATACGCAAAACTCCACATGTATCCGCAAGTATCAAGGAATCGGAGAAAGCGGAGAAAGTAAATATTATATACATCGTAAATTCAGCAAGTTTTGCATCGCATGTACGTCAGGAATGAGTCGGGTGAGGGTCTTGTTTCAAGTACCATCACTACGCGGCAATTCGCGTAAACACGCGTCTAGAGTTAATTTATTCTAAGGATTGTAGTCTATATTATATCTAGATGTAAAGTGTAAGCTCAATTTGGAGGGCGGAGAAGAGAGAATTATTTTGGGATTGAAACAAGCCAAGAAGCTTGTTAAAGGGAGTGGGTGTGTGTGGTGTGAACCTTTATCGAATCCTGTACACCTCTCCCGATTAGTATTTCTAGAACAAGGTACAAGAAATCCGGAGTTCTCAGCCTTCCCTCCAAAAATCCCTCCATAACGAGCCTCTTATAGGTCAAGTAAATGCAAGGAGAGCAGAAGAGTACGCAGAGGTAGGGAAGTCAGCTACACGCGTTCTCAACAAGATTCCACTCCCAGATAATAGATTCATGGAATGGAAATTCAAATTATTCTAGCTCAAACCCCATCCCACAGGTACAAGGCTCTACATATGAACTTTTAAATCCTTCTACCGCCCGTCTTCCGTCGTCTTTTAATATACTCGTGAAAATGGTAATCTGTAATTAGGAGGGGTGGCAATAGAAGTAGAGGTGAGAGATGAATAAAATATTCGAAAAATTATGCATAAAAATATTAACCGGCAGTTGCCCAATTTATGATTATGCTTTCTCCCATTACAAACCCCCGTTCAACCATAGGCCTTACAAAAATTAGTGGGAATAGCATTGTATTTTAAAAATATTATTCAAAAATGGCGGCAAAAAGAGAAAATTTAGGCATTGCGAATTCGCTTGATGGTCAAGCTTATTGGAATAGGCGGGGCGAGAATATTTTGAATTTTTATAAACACTAATAGATAAGATACTCCTTGGATTAAATGGAACTGAATCAGAAACTGGATTGAACTCTATAATAATCTCACTAGCACTAGTATAGTCTTCAAAGAACCTCATCCCTTAATCAAGTGCTAAAATTGGGAGGCTGAGTGATCAGTTTTGTGGGCACATAAAGTATTGGATAAATACTTTGCAGTGTGCAAGGAAGTAGCAAACTAGTACTATTAGAAGATCGGGAAGCGGACGAAGAAAGTGCGAATGGAGAGAAGGGAAAGGTGGTGATGTGTTGGTGTGTAATAGAGAGAAATGATGGACAAAAAGGATGGAGAAAGTTGAAGTTCTTAGGTAAGTAGGTTGATAGGTAGTTGCGGGATGGAGGAGGCTGGTGAAGATAACAAAAGGTTGGAGGATTGAACTTACAGAGAAAAGGAAGGTGATATTTGAAAACTTTAGAGAAAGTGTGAGGAGAAGTGTCTAAAATAAGCACCTGGGCAAGTGTTGAGTGTACGTGCAGGTGAAACGTTCACACGGCAATATACATCTCAGATTGTAGACTTGGCGGAGAAAGTTGATGGGATTCTCTCAGGATCTTCAGCCCTAGTTTTTGGTCGGATACATACGTAAATATAGGTTGGCTCTGAATAACTCTGGCTTCTTTTGGCACGGCCATACTTTTGGTCATAGAAAGAATTTAAAGTTGTGGAAGGAAAAGATTTGAAATAATTTCGTTGGGAAGAGGATGCGCTGATTTTAGTGAAGGTGAAGGCTATTGTAGAAGGTATTATTGAGGAAGGAAAGGGGGAAATGGAAACATGTCCGTGTTGTGTAAATTTTTAAGATTGGTAATAGAGATAAAGAGTGGCCTGGGGGAAGAGGTTTAGGTGACGTGGGTGATTGTGGTGGTGGGAAGACGGGAATCGTAGAAAAACTCAAACGGAGATAGAGATAGCAAGAAGTTGAAATGGGAGGAAGTTGTGAAAGGTGTAGATTGGACTTGTTTCCTGACGAAATCTGAGAATGGAGAAAGCTCCTTCCTTTTCCAGTCTGAGAGGCTGTCGATGAGGGGTAACTGGAGTAGAGAATATGGGGAGAAGAAATACGAAACTGGAGGAACAACATGGAAAGTCTTGGGGCGTAGGGAGGGTTCCTGTTTTCCCGGGTGGGAAGAGGTGAAAGAAGAGACAACAAAATGGCGAAAAGGACGAGACAGAAAGAAAGAAATAAAGGGAGAGAGCGGAGAGTGAAGCTGGTTTCCGACTTGGTCCTGGGGTATAAATTCCCAATCTTCGCTCGTCTTCTGTAGGCTTTGGATTGGTATGGTAGTCGATAGCGGAGAAAGTTTTGAATGAGGAGGACTGGAGAGAGATGATGCATAACGACGATGGTAGCGAAAAGAATAAAGTGGTGTTGAATGGATTTGAATGCGGTTGGAATTATTTGACAGAGTTGCTCCCTCTTCTTGCTGTTTTTCTGCTCCTCTCCTTGCAGGAATAACGTGTATATTCGTATATATATATATAAAAATCCATTTCTATAAATGTGTCTTCCCTTTCTTCAAGTCCATGTTTCTGAAGGAAACGGAAGAAGATTTCTATTTGATTCGAATGTCACAGGCGATGGCAATATGGTCGGAAGCGTAGCTGTTATTGGGTAGACGACTAGGTCCTATTTGATCTTCTGTCGGTAGAAGTAAGAGGGAGTCCACATCACACAACCTTTTTTCAAGTCACAAATAATATACATCCAATGTCAGTTGTATGCTCTTTACTCAATAAATGCATGAATACAAAAGGGCAAGTACAGACAGAGACAGAGTGAAAGCTAAGACGAAGAAGCAAAGAAGGGTTCAGCCCCTCTAGGAATCTCATTTTCCAGACTTTTTCCATACCTCCCAAATATTTAAAATTAAGTTCAGGAATACCTGAACAGGGCCAACAGAACAGAACTATATGGTTTTTGAACTAAAGAAATAGGAGGAGGAGGAGGTACAGAGGCATGGGGTAATCAAGGAATAAGGAGATGGTGTGACGTGAGGTTGGACATGTTTGGGAAACAACGTAGGGGGAGACAGTCAGTACGGTCTGGTTTCATTGATAGTAGCAAGCAGGAAAGAATATTCTAAAAGTCAAAGAATGAGAAAGACAGGGAGAAGGATAACGAAGTGAGAGATTTCTCCGACAAAACGAGAAGGGATGGAGAATTAAAAGTAATCCGGACAAAGCATGTGAGGCATAGTAGGAGAAAGTAAAGAAGGGAAGAATGCCGTGAAGGAAATAGCCGTGAAAGTAGTCAAGGAGAGATAGAGAGAAAGAAAGACAACTGGAAAAAGATGCAAGACAGTATAATGGCTTGCTTCCTTGTGGGTTTAGGAGAGGGTGGGGGAGAAGAAAATATTCTCTCATATGAGAAGAAATTGAGAAGAAGTTGAAAGAAAGAGAAAAGCAAAGAAAGCCAAGAGGAGAAAGTATATGGCTTTGTAAAAATAAAAACATGGAGCATTACTTGTTGTGGAAAATGTAGTCAATGGTATGGCAGTATTCTCCATCCGCACGGACTTTCCATGTCGTGTAAGGAGGCTCATCCCCATTATACAGCTTTGAGTAGGCACTTTTCATACCTAACCTGAAAGAAAAAGTATAATACCATCATAAATATTGGCTCATCAACTCAAAGAGGAGGGGAAAATACTTGAGGGTGGTGTAAATAAGGCCTGATGGAGTGATGGATTCAAAGGTGGTGGGTGGGATGGGGTAGATTGAGAAACGGGATTCAAGTTCCGTTTAGAAGAGAGGATAATATTGCCATAGGGCCCAGGAATATATAAGGAATAGCAAATATTCGGGGGAGAGAAAAGAAGTAGGCAAAACTACTCCCCCTCCCACGTCCAAACACCCTGGCCATAAAGTCAACAAGAATTATATATGCCGGGAGACGGGTTAGAATGGTTGGTTGGTTGGTTAGTTGATGGTGAGGGAGGAGAGAGAAGAAGTTTGGTTTGTATAAACTTTTTCGAGCAGAATCCCTCCCGCCATGTAGGAGCGCTTATCAAAAAATCCACGGAGCTTTCACTCCCTTCAAATATCATTTATGGAGAAAGTATGGAATGAAAATGTAAAAGCATTAAAAGAGTCTTTGGTCGGGGAAATTCAAGTGAGTGAACAAAGTAAGTAGTAGGAGGGAACGGGGTGAAAGTTAGTTACTATTTTCACTCGTGTCTTTTCTCCCATTTCCCTTGTCCCATTACAGGATTGTGTCTTGGAAGGCTTCTCTGACGCAGAAGAAAGAGAAAATTCGGGGAGAGAGTAAGAATAGAGAATGGAAATGGAAAAAATGAGAAGTGAAATGACATTTTATAAGATAGGAGATGAATGCGGATGTTTTCGAGAATTTTTAATTTGGGGAAAGATGCGATAAAAGCTGGGAGTGAGGAAATATGGGTGCATATGGGAAAGAGAGAAAATTGGAGAAACGAAATGGAGAAAGTTGTTCATCATCCAGTTTCTCCTCCTTATACAATCCCACCTCCTTCAGAGCACTTTCCTTCCAGATGGTGGTCACCGTTTGTGGTAAAGTTATTGGGCGGGGAGATTTGTAGATTGGAATAAGACTTGGGTTGGTGGGAAGGGTGAAAGTTGTTCGGGTGAAAGCTATGGGGAAGGAGGGAGGAAATAAAGAATACTTCGAAAAGAGTCCTTGTAATATACGATGTTCCCTGGTAACAACGGGGTAGGCGAATGAGAAATATGGTGGAGAAAGTTTGAAGATGGTTGGTGGGAAGTGAAAGTGATAATGGGAGCAAGGAATATTAGTGTGATGATGTGAATGTGTGTGTGTGTGTGTGTGTCTGTATGTGTACGGAGAAGGACAGCAAAGTGCGGGAGAAGGAGGAAAAATCTAGTACCTGCTTTTGACAGTCGATACGACGGGCTCGGAAGGAATGGCATTAAAGTCCCCGCACAAAATAAGAGGTTTGGACGAGGCTCCACAAGAGACAAGGTAGTTGGCCACATCTTTTCCCTGTTCGTTTCGCATCGTGGCCAGAAGTGCTCCTTGACGAGCTTTTAAATGCGTGGTAGCCACACAAACTTGCTGCCCTGTTTCTCTCAATCGAAGATTCGCAAAGATACAAACCTGTATTGAGGAGAAGGGAAAAACCAAAAGTTAGAAGAGAAACTAAAAGATGCCGGCCCTGAGATTTTACCAGCATTTGAGTAACGCGACACGCGACGCACAGTCGGCACAGTGCCCTTGATGGAGATCGTCGATGAAGAGAACAAGTCTCGGATCCATCTGATTTTTGCTGCAGTCCTCGGACTCCAGAGGGAAGCAGGGACAGGTAGTATGGGGTAGGGTAAAGGTAAACAAGCTCACCTGATTAGACTGAACTCTCCAAATCTCCAGTATTCGACTTGAGGCGGAGATCAAATCAAATTTGTCACGGCGATAAAATAAGGCACAACCATCCGGCCCATTGTTATTCTCTAAATATATACAAGGTGAGTCAGGCTTGGCGTAGAATATCCCCCGGTACCCTAGTGAACTCAGGCTGGCGTTGATAAATTTGAAGTGATCTACTTCCTGCGGAAAGAGAGAGGAAGAGAAACCCATATTACATACAAAACATAACAGGATCAAACTCATATTCCATATCCTCTTTCACCTCATCATCCATAATCCCTTCAGGGCATACAGATAGTGAAGGAGCACTAACTACGACGAGGGAAAGCGAGACAACTCTCGCTCCTCATCAACCAAGGAGAAAGTTTGATATGGGAGTCTTTAAGGAAATTCCTTGAGGCCTGGATAGCCTCCACATGCACGAGGCCGGAGCTTTAAGTATAAATGGGACTGAATGAAGATGTGAGATACTTGGGAATTATGAGATATAAAAAGATGGCGAGTGTGGAATAGTGATAAAACTAAAAGATACACTATCATCGCTTCCAGCTTTTAGTGGGCTCGCCATGAAAACTTGGCTGAGGATCTACTGGGATGGAATTCATGTTTTTCAGAAATTTTTTCATAAGAAGAGCCCTTGTGCATTCCAAAACCTAGCCAAGTATATTCAGCTCCAATGAAGGAGGTTTAGTGGAGGAGAAAGCATAAAATTTGTAACCACCCTGGCAGGATCAAGATCTAGCACCAGGGTCGCTTGCCCTTTCCAGTTAAACGTTGTATGAAATTCGCAAATCTTGAGACGTTCTCGTGGTAGGTCTAACATTAGATTCGGAAGGGATGACGTTTGCTCATGTTACTGGAGTTCCCAGGAGGAGTGAGGATATTACTCCTGTGGGGGAGAAAAGCCTCCGGAGGCACGTCTCAAGATATTTTCTTTTAATAGCTTATATGGGTAGGGGTTATATTTGAAACGTGATGGCAATTTGAAAAATTTTGCAAAAGAAAAAACAAGGTTAAGAGTTATTTCAAAAGTGGGGATAGGGCATGGGGAAAGGGATAAATCGATAATATCAGACAATATTCATTCAACTTCCATCCGGATCGGAATGAAGACAATCGTCGTCTTCTTCCCGTCTCCTCCTCAACATAACCCTGCCCCACAATTTCCATCCTGAAAAGATAATACAATTTTCACAAACTTGGAGGCATATCACGTCTGGATCGTAAATGAGGATCTCATGAAGTATCCGAAGACGGCGGGCTGCCCAATCCAGCGTTCCTTCTGGAAGACCCACAAAGTTGTCATGTGTTACGGCGAGAGCTACATAAAAAACATAATCAAAAACCCATGTGAAATTTATGTGGAAACGGCAAACAAATAGCGCTGGGAAACTAACACTACACAGCAGTAAACATTCCTAGGAGCTTTTATCCAATCTCGTCTTTCCTACGTTCACTTTCCCATTTCGCAACAAACGGGGAGAAAGTAGGGAGACAGAAGAGAGAAAGTGGGAGAGCAAATAGCTTCAACCGTCCCAAGACAGAAAGGTAATAGAGTGAAAAGGTAATAACATGTGTGTTTAGAGCCCCGTTATGAAATCCGGACAAAATACCATCGTTTAATGCTCTCCCATAGAAAGGACGAAGAGAAAGTGGGGAAAGTAAAGGGATAAATACTAAACCAAAAGAGGATTCGCATTCCAAAAGGTAGAAGCGAAAAGTCCAATGTGACCCTCTTTCTTTAAGATTCAGGATCCAGAGGTAAGATTTTGATAAATGAGGGAACCGTGGTGAAAGCATTTTGAAAATATTAGAACTAGACTGTAGAAACCACTATTAAAGGCAGAGTCTACTATAGGAGAAAGTAAAGTGTGAACGTTTTACAGTTTAATTTATTAGCTCGCTAATGTGTATTTCCGCTAGGATTTATTCAAGCTGGAGAAGGTTTGACAGAGAGACAAGAGCGGAGAATGAGGAAGGATAGAAGGGAAAGTTTAAGAGAGAAGGTAAGGTTTAAACTTGGATAAGGTGGAGAAAGTAGGGGAGGCTGAATGATGATTGCGTTGAAGAGAAAGTACGAGCGGTTTGGAAGGAGGGCGGAGGGTTCCTATCTCCTATCCTCCTATCCTAGCTTACGGCTTGGATTGGATTCCAGTGAATAAGTAATAAGATCACATAGTGGAGAGCAATTCATGAATACTTTTTAAAATGGGAGCACTCAGGATAGTTACTTGGAAATTTCCCTCTACGCAACACATTCCATGTAGAGTACAAGAGTAAAGATGGGGGAGAGGAGACGGGAGTATTATCTGTAGCATGAATCTCCATAATTTTTCTTTCTTTCAAGAAAGAAGCCACCAGCCATCCCCGCCACTGTAGCTGCATGAATATTTAGAAAAACATTCACACCACCGCTCCTCCACTCCATCTCCAATCCCTCTACACCTTGACGGCTCCTGCTCGCCTGACTCTCTCGCCTCATTCCCAACATGAAGCCCCTTCTCTGAATGTGAGGCAGGATCAGTCCAATCCTTCGCTACTTCGTCCACTTTTCCTCGCCCTTCATCTCCTCCTGTCCATACTTTCTCCACTTTCTCCAGGAATGTAGGTCTAAAGTTAAGTACGCCGGGTTTGCGAAAAAAAATATTCAACCGCTATTCCAGGAATGGAAGGAAGGGGAGAAGCATACTGATGACGGGGTCTAGAGACCTTGACTTGCGGTGAAACAGAAGGGGAACATAAGAGAGATGCGAATATTTTGGCGTGTGAGAACAATGTGAAAAGTATGTAAGAATATGCGGTGGTGGGCATGGCATGCACATGCATAACTTTTTCATCCATCACAGTTCCCAGTGAATGCAACGAAATTCAAGTATTTTTTTTACAATTAACTTACCTTGGGCTAGAATATTCCAAGTTAAGACGCGGAAGCGGCCTCCATCCTGTGCCGTTCCGGCAGGACTGCAAACTGAAAGATACGAAAAGATGTATAATTTTAATAAAATATGCAACTCTCCAAGTTTCGTAATGTGTAGTCATCCTTTCGTTAATTAAATGATAAAGATAAGCCATTTCAAAAGAAGGTGTAAACATTATTGAAGGATATGGCCCATATGATATGGGAGGAGTGTGGGTGGTAAAGTGAGTTGGAGAAAGTATCTTCCAACGCATTCAGTTTTTGGGATTCTCACCCCAGTGTAGAGTGCATAGGATATTCAAATTTCAATTAATGGCCATCAATCAAACAGCTTATGAAAGCACCAACCACTTTCTCTACGCCAAAAATTATAACTGATCAACAAGTTGTAGAAGCAAATATTTAAGCTTCTCTTAATTCTTGGAGGATAGGGATTCTTTCTATTTTTTAAACTGGTAAAATATTCAATACTTAAATTTGTATTGGGAACTTGGCAAGGATCCTTTGGCTTTTCCCATGGAAAGGAGTCTACAGAAACTTGGTGAAAGCAGGAAGTTCATCAATGCTCCACGCTGAAAATATAAGCCTCAACAAAGAGATCATCGCCATTCTGCCCGATGCAGAAATATGGCTTTCGGAGCGATTGGCAAAAATAAGAGGACGGACTCATTGAATTTATATTTGTCAGTCGTATAACAGGCATGCAAGGGAAATGGAGAAAAGAAAAGGCAATTGAGAGTAAAAGTGGTGGAGTGCTAGAATGGAGGGAAAATAATTAGGAAAAGATACATTTCATCATTATGGAAAATGTTGGGTGACTTGCCTTGCCTGAGGCCTTATAGGATGTTTAGTAGGAAGGTGGAGAAGACAATTGAGTGGTGGAGGAATGTTAGTTTGGGTGACATATTGATAAAAGAAATATGGAGGAGACCAATATAGGCATTAGGCAAGGTAAAAATTCATTTCGTTTGATTATCTGTGGTAGCTGATTTCTTTTCTTCTGCTTTCTCCGAAAGGAATCCTGTTCTTTCTGGAGGAAGCGTGGTTTTTCTACTTCCTTGCTTGAATGCTTCTATTCTGCAATGTGGTGGAATGAGAGAGGATGTTCTTTGGTAGAGTCAAGAAAAGCAAAAAGAAGACAGGCAACAGGGATTGAAGTATAGAGAAAGGAGCTGAGGAAAGCAAGAAGAAGCTTCAACTAACGGAAGAGAAAGCTTGGGGAGAAAGTGGATATAAAAAGCTGAGAGAGAGAAATACTTCTCACACTTGATCCTTTTGTGATTTTGGTAGCATTTTTTGGGGAGAAGAAAGGAATTAGAAAGAAGAGAGGGAGGATTTGGAGAGGAGGGATATATACACAGGAGATACAGGGCGAAGAAAGTGAGTGGGAATATGTTTCCTTAAAGGCTAAGAGATGAAAAAGGAGGGGGAAGAAGGTAATCCTGGATGTGAGGGAAAAAGAATAGTGTAAAGAAAGAAGGGCAGACTCTTTTATTTCTCCTTCTCTCCTTCTTGGAAGGGAGAGAAAGGAAGAAGGAGTGAGTGAGTGAGATTTAGAAGAATGTGAAATAATGCAGATTGAGAGAAATGCTTTCTCTTGCTCCTTGCATGATGTAAGACGATCGTGTTGGGTGAAATGTTCTATAGCTCCTTCCTCACAACACTGCCTCCATTACATCCGAGGTATCAATTTTCATTTTTATGTATTTATTCTTGCTACACGCACGCAGAGGGATCTCACTAGCCTAAATTCATCTCTACTCCAGTCATGTCTCTTGGCATTACTCCATGATTTCTCAGGACAATATCATGGGAAGGAAAATCGCTTTTTTCACTCCCAAATCCCAGTCTACACCTGCTTGCTTTCTCCGTCCTTTGGAGAAAGCAAGCAAGGAATATTACAATCTTAAACCCCTCGCCCCACCCGCGCATCCAAATAATATGAGAACAGGAGAGAGAGAGACGGAAGGGAAGAGAGTAAATGCGAAAATGGAAAACTAAGTCCTCTCAAAATTCAAACCCCTCCACCCCCGTCTTTACTTTTCCCTTCCAATCCTGCCCTGCTTTCTCAAAAGTTTGCATAAGAAGCATGAAGAGCTCCTGGTGTTGAGGGAATGAGGTGGGGAGGGAGGTAGGTAGGAAGACGAGGGATCCAATGTAGAGAAACGTATTCAAAGAGAAAGAGATTTAAAATAGAGATGGAAGAGGGGAAGCACATGTTTATCCCGTTGATAACAAGAGTGAAGGAGCGAGCGCATACGGGCCGGGAGGTAGAAAAGGAGGGAAATAGTAAGTAGGTGGAAGAGTAAATAATCATCAATCATTAGGAGAATGGATGTTTAAATAGATTTGCAAAATCAATCATCCCAAGGCTCCCTATAGTTCTAGCTAAGAAGAGAGTCGCGGAAAAGAATATAGTATTATTATTTATTGCTTAGCATCTATAAGGGGGGAATGGGGAGTACGTAGGAATAGGGGAATAAATACATTTTGCCAGAGGAGAAAGTAGGAGAAATAACGAAAAGAGAGGAGAATATTTATATAAATGACAAGGGCGGAAAAACAGATTTAGAGGAAAAGGAAGCAACAGCGTGGGGAGTGTATGACGTAGATTTCTTCATTTCGTTTCCAGTTCTTGAGCCAGATTGAGAGCTAACATGGAATTTGGTAGATGAGAATCTGGGCAACTTCCACTTTGTCTACTACCTTCTGTTATCCTGAGGCTAAGAGAAAGAAGAAAAGTGAAAGGAGGGCCGGGGAAAGTAAGTTAAGCGTCACCTTTCACTCCCAAACACTTGATATTCATTTCCTCGAGTGTCTCCAGTCGTGCAATCACATTCCCTTCCTTCTCAGACAACTACTCCTTGGCTACACATACGACTTTCTCCGCAAACTACAATATCATTGCGAGCGTGAGAATAAACAATTCGATACACATTCAAGGGAGAAAGTAGGCTGAACGTGATGCAAGCGATCAAGCTTCAGGAAGTTTTCTAAAGTCCGTTTCTTTCTATCCGTCTCTTCCAGCTTTCACCCGGTCAAGGCGCTATCCCTTACAGCCAAAGCTATCAAGCTTTGCCTTTGCCCTTTTAAAATTTGGAACTATAGAAGGACTAACAACGATTTTTCGTTGTCTCGCGAAATTCAGTAGAAACGAAAAAACGAGAATTTAATGACACAGCAAACTCTCTTTCTCAGCTTCTCGTATTCATTCTGTGTTGAAACCTCGTCGATGAGAATGCAAGCAACGGATATCAACGGCGTGATTGATATCAGAGGATTAATGTTAACGCATTAATTAAAGCGGGGTTAATCGTGAGTTGAAGCCGTTGTATTTTCACTTTTCAATGTAGCGCTGACGTAAACAATGAGAGAGAAGGAGTTGGGAGAGGATACTATATTTAGATATGTTTGAAGAGAGGCGCTAAGAGGTGAGCTGAGGAGGTGGAGGTCGTGATGACGAGATAATGCGGGACGAGGATGATTATGAGGAAAAGTTGTCGGAGAAAGTGGGGGAAGATGGAGAAAGTTGTTGAGGAGATGGAGAGTAGGGTTTAGGAGGGAGTGAAGAGATAATGATAGTGGGAATGTAGAAGAAAGAGAGATAGATGTTTTAAATTACCTTGTGATATGTAAGATAGACGTTTGACTCCAAGGGAAGATTCTTCCTCGGATTGTTCTTCATGGGGCGGATGATGCGTGTTGAAGGTGACAAAGTTTCTGGTTATGAGGGGAGCAGAACTTGGTAATTCATTACGACAGCGTCTGAGTAAGGATTCGCGGGTGCAAGAACTACCCACAGCAAAATCCACATCCTGGCAATCTTCACGAACCGCTGGAGCGGATGTGAAACTACCCATTCTGGAAAGAAAATTATAGTTTTTATTATTCAGATTGTGCGAGCTGGAAACTTGTCGCAAAACTCATGCCGTGAATAATCATCATGTTGCGGAATGAATGAAATAAAAATACCACAGAACTATAGTTTTCTATAAGACTACTACGCCATAGGAATTGAGCGTGGGTACAAAGGGAAAAAAACGTGAACCTCATTTTCTGCTCATGGGTCGCTCTCTCCAGTCAGCCAACCAACTAGCAATCCGACATCCTTAACCACTACAAAACCCGCAACACTCTCAGCTTTCTCTCACAGAGCACACTGTAGTCATAACTTATTTCTCAGACTATTCATCAGGATCAGAGGGCTAGCATCCCAAAGAAAGTCCGCGCTCCTCAGAACGAAATGAGACCCATAGAATACGTTCAGGAATGGAGGGAGAAGAAAGACTGTAGAAGAATAATAAGAGCAAGTAGAAAATATGTCGTGCCGGATATAATGGGGAGGACAAAAATAACTCAAATATTTATACTTGATATATATATATCTTCTTTCTTTTCAACTCAACACCGTGGGAAGTGTCTCTTCGGCCAAGGGTAGTAAGAGTAAGCGTGTAAGCTCAAGTTAAGTTTCAGCCAAATCCTTTCTCATCAAAGGAAATGTACTCCTTCCCTCCTGTTTTCCGAAACTTTTCCAAAAGCTAGATGCACAAAATTAAACTCACTTTCAATGTTACCTCCATACCTTCTACGCCTACTTTCTCCAACTTTCTCTTTGCATACATTGACTTTAAGGAAAATTCCTAACCGCTGTTTATGCACAGCCACCGGATTGGCCGGCTTCTTCACTAAGTTTGTCTCAGCTTAGTTTTTAACGGATTCAACGGATTTTTGCAAAAACTATTTCAACCTGAATGTATTCAGTGGAGGAGTGTCTTTTAGATTTCTATCCATCTCTTACGATTGAAACTTCTCTTCCCAGATGCTGGCGCTGGCAACGACGAATTACCATTGGCGGTGTAGAAGAATATATATGCAAGTAGTACGTGGATTTAACAGTAGGGAAGTGGAATGAAATTAATAATTTGTTTCCGTAATAAATCGCAATGGGAATTGCAAATTTGGACGAAGTGGGATGGGAGATTTTGCGAAAGGTTGCCAAAAAATCAAGAAATAATGACTTTGCTAGCCTTCCTTCAGAAGCCATAGGAAGTAGGAGGAGGGAGGGAGAGCTAGTTTAGTAGTATGGGAGTTGGGTGGCAATCAGTTTTAGTTGCACTTGAAACGGCTGACCTTTGGCTCAGAAGCCCGAGGTGCCAGCTTATCCTGGAAGCTCCTATCGGAATCCCAAAATGAGGAGGGTAGATGAAGCGGGAAATTCAGAGAGAATTCAGGATAAAAGATGCAACAAGAAAGGAGGAAGGTTGAAAATTATGTGATGGCCCTGAAGACGAGAGTAATTTGTGGGCCAGGGGATTTTTCAACTTCTTTACAACTCCGCCACCCCTTTCTTCTTCCCTCCCCCCTCCTATCCATCTTTCCAATGCCATGCCATACAGCCAGTTCCTTGCCCAAGTACTAGCCCGCATACATGTTCTTTCCTAACTATCCTCTACTATTTTTTCTATTGCTTTGGCTACTCTCTGTTCTCTTCTTCCTTCCTAACTATTTCCTCTTCGTTTCACTACTAACCTCCTATATATTTGTGAAAAAATACTGGCAAGTTATTCGCAAAAGATTTGGCTGTGTTTGGCCAAGGAGATTTTAAGTTTGCGATAAAATTCTCTCTCTGCACTCCTCTACAACGAAATCCCGCTCGCAAAAAGAGTGAATCAAGGTAAAGGCTCTTCTGGCCGGGCTTAAGCTGGGGCATTGGGTTGAAGCCATAAGAATAAAAGTGGAAAGAAAAAGTAGTTTCCGAGGAAAGGAAAAGTATGGAAGATTCAGAGAGAAGCGTGCCTTGAATGAGAACTAGAATGATGAATAAACTCATTAAATAGAGCCTTATAATGCCTCTGGAAGAGGAGAAGGAAAAGTCGGAGAGAAAGCTACTACGCCCTCGCCCTAACACCAGCACCAGCTGGCTATGTAGCTAGTAGACTATTAGCTTGTTCCTTCCAAGGCGAACCAACTTTTCCTGTGGATGATAAAAGTACGGAAAGAGTGAACCACAATGTATAACCAAGAAGAGACGTAGGAGAAGAAGAAGTAAGAGAACGCTTTCAATCTCTAGCGCCGTGACCCCTTGGAGGCAAAGAGATTTAGTGTTTAGAAAGAGATAGAAATACGACATAAAGAAGTGTATAGTCGTTCCCGTTCCTATGGCAAGTAGACAGAAAGGAGAGGCTGTGAAAGCAGAGAGAGAGAGAGAAAGATGGAGGGAAAGGCGCGGGGAAAGGACCGAAAGAGAAAGGCGAAGAAGAAGCTTTGATAGAAGAGAAAGGCGAGAGAAAGGGAATTGGCGAAGAGGGAGGTGGGGGTAGTTGGCCGGCTGGTTGGTTGTTTGGCGTGTGGACACGGGCGAGTTTACATCTTTTCTGGCCCTGCTGGGATGGAATGATGAGAATGTGGGAGATAAAGGTAGGACATTTGGTAGATTGCCATGGGAGATTTGAAATGCAGAATTGACAGGGAACTCGATCAAGTTCAAAAAATATCCTACAATCCTCTGGCAAGCCCAACAGAATCCAATGATGATCAAATCCCTCTACTTGTACTACTCATCTGTACAACAACACAACCTTATGTACGGGATCAGCTCCCCTAGGAACGTTCTCCTTTAACAAGCATCATCAACCACCTCAACTAGATCACGTAGCACGTAGCAGGAGTGCAGGTAGTAGTAACAAAACTGTACCTTTAGCAACAAACAAGTCATGTAGTGACTCAATTCTTTGCCGCACTTTAAGCTGTTTTACAGTTACTGAAATATTCGGAGTGCTACCCGCGAAACCATCTACAATAAACTAAAAGAAAGACTTGTCGAGTTGTAATATAAAGAAAATAGTTTGATTCTATGCAATTTTAAGCATTCAAATTTTAGTTAAAATTTAAAAATATTTTGTAAATCAATTTTTTATTTTTGTTTCAACTCTAGTAGAATATAAAAGCAACCTCTTCTCCTGACGACTTCTCTGTTGTTAATATGTTTATTGTGCGGAGGAGGATTAAACCTCCGCGGAGACTACACGATCGGTCGTCAAATCTGAGGATAAAATTATAGGTTTTTCGCGAGAGAGCGCTCTCGCTTCTGGTAAACCTAATAATTAAATCTATGGGATGGAGGAAGAATTTGAGATGTAAATATAAATACTATAGAAGAAATTACATAGAATTCTTCATAGGAAGAGTTCTATGAATCCATGTTCACATTATACTTGAGCACACATAAGTGTACATTTCCGACATCCTAATTACATATAAATGCAAGGGGCTGCTATCAAGGATCCAATTTCACTCTTCTGGAGTAGCAACTGTTTTAAACGCTACCTACAGATTTTACAGTACTTGGGAAATAATGGAAAAAACGTTTCCGAGCCTGAATATTTCCTCTCATTTTTGCAGCATTTCATACCGAGTCATAGACTTTCCCGCCCATTGGTTCCTTTGAGAGTTGAGAACTACATATTAACTCGCTCCTCGCAAAACGTACTGTTTGCTCAAATTTGCACACAGTTAGTCAAACAGTCTCTCGTTCTAAATGATTATCATTGGGATTCAGACTGACCTGAGTCCCGTTCCAAATAAGCCTTCTTATGTAAGAAGGAGTAATTAAAGTTATCTAACTCTAAGCTGAGAAAAACTCTCCATCTTTAACCAATTATTCTCCTGTAACACGTGATGAATTAATTCAACCGGTTCCTTGTGTGGATCACGGTATTGCTGTATTATATAATATGTTTTTAGTAACCGCTCTCCTCCTTACTGTGCCAGAGGAGCATTGGCATTGAAAAGGTTAAACTGAGCGAGTTGGCCAGATAAAAGCTAAAAGTTCGCCGCACTCTCGCATTTCGAAATAGCATTAAAGAGAAGGGAAGGATAATTAGCGAGGGAGAATATGATTTAAATTGTATTATTTCTCACTATCACGCAGGCCACAGGCGATGGAGTGCATCATGTCCCTTGACCGGGCGTTCACCAATCTTGTCTTTGTTAGCTTTATGGTAGTATTTCAGTTGTTTGCAAGCCTTTGGATAAATTACTTTTCACAAATAACAGCTTCATTACGAAATAATTTTTTCTAAGTTCTTCAATTAATATTCTATTTTTAGAATCAGGATTTAGCAACTCAGCATCTGGAGTCTCTGGAGAGCAGTTGTCAACTTGAGCTGATTAATAAGGAGGGTAAGGGATTAGTCGAGAAACAAATGGTCATGTCGGATTATGTCCTCACGTTTCAACAAGACCACGCCAATGCCGTGCATGCTAGGTTTAAGGACAGGTTCACGGAAAATAAAAGATTGCATCAGCTGTATTTTCCCTATCTACACGTGTTAAACTGAAATGCATGTATTTTTCTTATACACTTGTCTGCAATTATTATAAACCCAACTCATCTGAACATAAAATAACACCAGGAAGCAGAGGTTTAATTGTTGCCCAAACCCGCCAAACCGACATTAACGATGCTCTTGCTCCACCAACTGTGCTCAAATTAATATATGGTTGATCACAGAATATAGAAGTTACATATTATAGAAAACGGAAGACACTAAAGGAAAATAACAGGAAAAGCAAGGCAGACATTTTTCAGGAACCGTAGTCAAGGGATCAAGGATTTGAGAAGTTTGATCGCTCAATCCGTATCTATGCTAGCTGTCAGTAACCAATAATAATCCTTTGCATCTAGGAAGGAACATTCGTCTCAGTGCCTGCCTACATCAAGTTATACGATATCTTATTTTTGTAAATATAAATTATTTATGTTACTTCTTACATTAAATTTCTACATATATATATATTTATTATATACTGCAGCTGAGACTGAGGGAAGAGAACAAGGTCGTGTATGATTATTATGGAAATAATAGAGAAAATGAAAGTAAAAACATAATGATATTGGACTGATTTCCCTGAGCAAATTAGCTCGTGACCCGTGAAACCATTACCTAATCCAACCCGTGCGGGATTGAGGAAAGGAAAGCAGAGAGGGGAAATGTTGAAGGGTGGAGGAATAATAATTGGAGAAAGGCATGTTGCTGGTTGCTGTAAAAGGGAAAGGTCAAGTAGCTGATTCCGTAGTTGCCTATCTAGCTTTTAGTTACATTCTTTGTGGATTGCACTATGAGATTTGAGAGAATAGTGAATAGCGGAGGCTGGAGGGGGATATGCAGAAGAGGCAACCTCTAGGGATAAGTACATGTAATGAGAGATGGGAATTGGGAAAATATGTAATTACACACGCGAGAAGTTTATGCTGAATGTTATTCTGGGTTGGCTGGAGGAGAAAGTTTTGGAGAAAGTACTGGCGGAATCCAGAGAGATGTAAATAGGGTAGGAAAACAGAAGGGACAGAGAGAATAATACTCTTCTTCCTTCCATCCATGCATACTACTCGAAGAGGATGTGAAATTATTTCCATGGAAGAGAGAAGGAAGATTGGATGGGATAATACACATGTAGGATGGGAATAAAGAATAGAATGAAATTGTATAGTCAATACAGTAGGATCATGTGGATGATGTGAAGGAGGCGCGGATGCGGGAGAAAACTTGAGTAAATAACAAAGGCCAACCTAGTTTCAAGCCAGGATTTCCTCCATCTAAAATAATACAAGTACATGATCCCTGCTTCTATAATTACGAGTGGTTAAGTTCATAAGGGCTTCCATATAAATTCCTCTAAATAATAACCCTATTTTTTAAATCCAGTCTCATCAACGACACTACCGATGTAGTTTTTTTCTGTCAGGCTCAGAATGACTCAGATCCATCAATTCCCTACATTTCCTCAAAAGTCCATTTGCATCCGTATTGTGTTCTACGTCTTAATGAATAGTTGTCCATGTACCCTTAACTTTAACTATTCCTCTTCCTAGCTCCAGCCAAGTTCTACTGCCCGTCTTTCGACGCACTTGTAATAATTCCTTCCAGGAAGGAGATAAAGCCTACCACACAGCTCAGACTTGAGACTAAAATTTAAAAATTCACCATCACTTCCTCATTATTTACTGAAAATCAGGAAACATTCATTGCCTCAATGTTATTTTTAATAAAGATAGATGAAATGTAATTATCTTTGACAGGAAGCGTCAGAAATACTGTAACTACCAAGTTTTTCATCACCTAGCGTGAAGGAAGTAAATTGAGTAATCAAGCTAGTTATACAGTAAAGCCACTAAAAGCCAGTTACGAGAATATAATCTAAGACAAAAAAAGGAGTTGCAAACTCCAAAAGAGTTTTGATCAAGACAAGTTCCTGGCAACATCGCCACGACATTCCGTCAGATCTATCCACATTTTCCACATGCAGGCTAACAGCACTACGTACTAATTGTAAACTAAGGAGGGAGTACATTAATCTAGATACTAGCATATGTTTCTTGCACTCTGCGAGTATTGCAAATCCTTGCACCTCATTCATACCGTGCGAGAGTGAGGTTTTAGGTAGATGCGATGCGCTCAGGTAGCCTATGACCGTGGAAGAGTTATAGAATTATCCAATGAGTAGCTATAGTGGTAATGATACTGAATTGGAGGGATATTAACCGTAATTAAGAGTAAAGTGTAGAGGTCAAAGAGGACAAGGAATGGGAAGAAGAATGGAGGTAAAAATATAGTAAATTACGCAAGAGGAGAGATGCTAGGTTGGATGTGACTCGTAATTGTTTAATACAAAAGAACGTAAAGAGGTATATAGTAGAGTATTGAGTTAAAGTACCTTGTGATTTTGAGAGCGCTTTTAGCCGGTTCGGCAAGGCGTTTCACAACAGTGCCACAGACGGCAAACATTGCGGATGCTAGAAAATATGTTAAAAGATTATCAAGTGATGATGGATAAGGAAGGCCTTGTCCATATAATAAGGGTCGAAGAAAGACAAGGAAATTGTTGGAAAAATCACGGAGGGAGCATGCCAGATGCTAGAAAGTAGAAACTGTATCAGATTATAGGAGTACGGGAGAAAGTCTGCTACTCCAAGGTTAGCGGAGTAGCGGATATATTGTTACAGGGAGGGTGGAAATTTGTCAACATTATCATTACAGGAGGAGATGATGGAAGGCGGAGGGTGTATTGAAAATGCGAATGATTTGCAAACGTGAAGCTTAAACAAGATGGGAAGAGTTGTGGAAGAGCGGCGAGTGGTAAAAGGTATGACGACGGACTGCGAGGAAATCGGTTTATACTGAGGCAGTGATGCGGTGGCTATGACGTCTTGTATCTAAATTCTCCGTTACATCGTCCATATGAGAGACGGGAAGGAAAGATGTGACAAGTTGAGGGATGGCGGCGGGTAGCGCTAGCTATCCGCCTCCTTCCGAGTAAGGGTGGTGGGAAGCGTAAAAGGAAACTGTATAGTCGGAAAAAGTGGAATATGTTGGAGGAGACGACAATAGTCATGGTGGTCGTACCGTGTCATACAAGACTGAAGCAATCATCATAAAGATGAATTATGTAGAGCCAGAAGGAGGGAAGAGCTACATATAGTAAGACGCGACCATAATTCCTTAACATGCTATTATTTTATAAAATCTTTTAATAACATACACATAGTTGAGCGGAGCGTATAGAGTCAAAAACTCTGGGAAACTCTAATTTCACGTGTCTTCCTGACTTGCTTAGGATGAGGTTTCTCTTTTGGGATAAGGTGGCAACCGACAACTACTATATCAGCGACCCTGTCTCCTCTCGTTGTCTTTACCCAGAGTCTGCCATTAGATTCGGTGAAAGTCGGTCAGAAAGCTATTAACGCTGCAGATATTATGGAAAGATGACTGACTAGATGACCCCATTGGATGCTTTTCTGCATGTCTTGGATACAGTCTTGGATACACATGCTACTTGCCAACACTGTGACAGAGCCTGGAATTCTCCAAGGTTACGACACATGGACAGAACTCGCTTGGATTCTCTTCCTCGTTTTGATTTGTGTGGGTGGGTTTGTGAAGCTGACTACCAAGATTCAGATACAATAATGTAAAGAGGGGGGCCCCGATGAAACTTTTGCAAAGAAGCTCTCTATACGACTACCCGGTAAAATATTTGGCCATTTCCGGGAATTCTCCACCCTCTCCCGTTTCTTCTTCTTCTCGTAGCTCCATCAAGCTTTAGGGCTGGGCGTTGAGTCTCTTGAGGAACTCGTTTGCAAATTTAACCGCTTCAACTCATACTTTTGAGAGGATGAGCTGCAGAAGAAGAAGAGGATGGAATGGAAATGCATAAGAATATATGTGTGAGATTGTGATGTGTGTAAATAGTAGTAAGAAAGTAGGGAGGGCGGGGTGAGGAATGGGTGGAGAGAAAGGAGAGAGAGAGGAGGACTGACTATTCACTCTTGGTGGTGGCTGGGAGATACTCTGGAGCGTTGGTTGGTATACTTTCTTCGTATAGGGATGCCGGGTAGGGAAAGATGAGGACGAGGAGGACGAGTCCCAGACATCACATCATGTTATACACTTGTACTTAACTCTGACAATGGAAAGTGACAGGCTGACTTGATGGCTACGTACTTTACACTTTTTATCTACCATCATCTTCAGATTTCCTGGAATATATACGTAGGAGAGTGGGAGCGACAAGTAGAAGCTGCTCCGTTTTAGTCTGTCCGTCTGGTCTTGTCCCTGCCCTGTCCCATCCTATCCAGCCACCTCCACCCCAAAGTCTTCTATATAGCCCAGCTTCAGTCTTTCTTATAGCTTTTTCTCTACCCCCGATAAAATCCATTAGTGGAGAAGAGAAGAATATCATAAACGTTTCACCGCAATTCTCTTCCCATAGTTTACTTCATCTTTGTCCAATCCCAACCACTCTCCCTTCCTCCCTTGAGTAATAATCCAAGGTTTCATCGCCTGAACTAAAAGTGAAAACTCTCAAAATCCCCTCATCTTTCTCGTGAAAAACAACTTTCCATATCCGCCCTCTCTGTCCCTTGTTTCTTTTTTATGTATAGAGTAGTATTCCCTCGCCCTTTACTTTTCTTACCAGCTCAGCTCGCGACCTCACTATTGTATGTAGACTTATATAATTACTACCTGCTTTTTTCTTCCTCAAGCTTCCCTGACACCGAAGAAGGTCGGGTTAGAGGGAGGGGAGGACAGAGAGCTGGACCCTTACTTACAGAGCACTTTACATTTCAGAGATGTGGGATAAATTACTATTCATCACATGAGAGGAAAGAGATGGATGAAAGGCGGCAGCTACAGAGAGAGAGTGAGAGAGAGCGACGGAAGAGATATATAGGAAGGGAATAAAAAGGCGGTGAGAGAGAAGCGAATATAGGACACTAGGCCGCCGGATGGATGCCCACTAACCATCATTTCCACAAGCTTCACAAACAATTATACTATGCTCTTTTTTAGGTCGAATCCTATGCGAGCGAGTAGACACAAGAGGATTTCACTTGTTCAAACAAGAGCCTATATATCTATGCGTCGTCTTCCCCCACCCGCCTCATCTTTCCCTTCCTCCTCAAACATATACCTTTAGTCTGAATTTTACAATTGAACACTACACCTCATCTGTCAATCCTCACTTTCCTTTAGGAATACCAGGAAGAAGGTAAAAATACCAAGGTCAGAAAACGAGTCTAAAGGTCGGATTCAAATCTTCCCTCTCTTCCTTGGAATGCGACACTAAAATAAACGCATCTTCACGCGGAAGAGCTTGGAAGCTGGGAAAAAGAAGAACCAGCTCGAGTATTTTTAGATGCCCGTCTCATTCATTCAAGGCCTCCGGAATATTCAATGTCCGCCGCAAGGTCAGCTTCTTGAGTAAGCTTGGCCGCAGTTAGTGTTAGTGACGAGTTGAAATTCATCCCCAAGTACTCTTCAAGGGTTTCAAAGGTCAACTGGGATTAAGGCTGATGACCGCAGTGCTGGATTTAGCTGGGATTTTATAGAGGAGTGCGAGGATGGGAAGGTGAACGACATGGATATTTACAGGTGGCAACTTGATTGCTGCCACAATTACTAGCTACAGTGGTCAAGCCTTTCCTTAAGAATCCAGCATACTCAGCCCAGTATATACAGGAGGAGGAGTAGATGTTATAG
The DNA here is from genome assembly GCA_906901655.1 of Sminthurides aquaticus. NCBI lineage: Eukaryota > Metazoa > Arthropoda > Collembola > Symphypleona > Sminthurididae > Sminthurides > Sminthurides aquaticus. The sequence continues at coordinate 7,443,200 of CAJQTT010000001.1, forward strand.
AACTAGCTGTCATCTATGACAAGAAGAACAAGCACTTTCAGAACGTTGCCCTCATCACCCATTAAAAAATTGAATATTCTTGGCCTCCAGCCAGCTCCTCTCCTTTACTGAATGTAGCATAATTATTTAGGATATTCATTCCGGATTCAGTTTGAGTAAAATCCCTGAGTCAAACACTGACTGACCCGATGGATTTAACCAATATTCAATGGCTAGTACTATTTAAAAAAAATACAGCAAATTTGCAACTGAACGCAGAGCAAAGGTGAGCGAAGAGGAAATCAAGTAGTATTTGCATAACATTGAAATGAGGTAACGCGGATGGACGGCAGGGCTAGAGATCTAACTACATAGTTTGCAGGGAAGCAATACATGGCGCTTATATATGTAGTAAAGTTAAAAATATTATTAACGGACAAGCTAATGTCCATCTCATTACCTGACTAAATACTTTAAAATCTCTCGGGGTGGCGGAATAGGAGGTTTGCCATCCTCAGCCATTTTCTCTGCATTTTCGAATGTCTCCTGAAGATTTTTAGTCATGCGGGTAAAGTAGGAAGGATTGAGTTCCACTGTGGTATCCATGCGGAACAATTTGTGCCCGGATCTAGCGGAACGAGTCGGGAACAAGAATTGAGACGCACAAGGCAGAAGCCTCTAAACACAACAGCTGATCCCGGAATGAGCGTCCTTGAAGAAGAGTACGGAAAAAGACAATTCCTTGTATATATTCACACACAACAGTCAGCCTACGCTCCTCTTATTGACCATATCCGGTTTTCGGTGTACACACAACAGGGATTCAAACAATACTCTTCCTTAACTAACTCTGTTTGTAGTACTTGGCTTGCTTGTGTTGAGTACTTTGAAAGTAATTCTCCTTAACTTGTTATCAGAAAAGCTCATCGAGGTTTCGAGAGTCGGGGGAGAGCGGGTCAGAACTAGAAGCCAGAACTGAAGAAATAGTTTTATAATTTCAAAGAGTTTCCTCGCTTTCCCGGCGTAGTCTATTTCTTGCTATATTGTTTTCCTGTGTCAGGAAGGAAGGAAGCTAATATATGAACTGGGGTTTAGAGCACAAGGAACAAGTTTTCTTTCCACTCTGCTGTCCACCACTCCTTGCTAACTGACCACTCTTCTTGTATTGTGCTGAGGATTTTTTCATGGACACTTGTTGAGAATACGATACTACCGGATTCAAAATAGACACTAAATGCGAATAACAATTTACTTGTGCTTTAAACACAAGTCTCTCTCGCCTTCTTACAGTTGTTAGCTTGCAGGTTAAAGAGAGCAGTTGTTGTTGTTCAGAAACACAAGTGATATCGTTGTGTGTGTGTGTGTGGATGAAGAACTTTAAGGATGCGTAGGGAAGGGAGCTATTATAGCATAGGATATAGTTGGATGGAGGGAGGGAGGAGGAGCGGACAAGTTATTATTTCAAGTCTCTTCTCTGTAGGTAGCTTTGCTAGACTGAATGCTGATGATAAAAAGACAGAAGGAATAAGGGGAGGGAACTCATTATTATTAGGATATGGGAACCTTTCTTTGGACAGTTGGGCTCTACTTATATTACTACTCCCTCAGAAATACAATATATTGAAATACTATTCCATCTCCCTCCTCCCCACCCCCATAAACAATCCACACATATCCCCGCAACGCCCTAGACGAATTCACTCAAGAGACTTTACGCTACAATCCAGTACAATAGAATCCACAACAATATTCCCCAAGTATTTCCCAGCTTCCTTCTCTCTTCTGAACATTCTGAATGACCACTACCCCTCATCAACTTGTCTGTGTCTTGTCAGAGTCCGCTCAAAGGCGTGGAACTATAATATGCAGAATCATAGGCGGCGGCTCCCCTATCCGCAAAAATTGAAGATCAAGAGTCAGTGGTAGGTATATGCAGTAGTAAAAGGAGCTGGCTGTAGCTTAGGCCAAAGAGAGGAGGGATGATGCTAATGAAAGAATATGCATACTAACTTATTAGAGGAATCTGCATGGTCGAGGAAATATGAACCATTATTATGGTCATAGTAGCCAAATGGATTAACTACTGTAACTCGCAGCTTTGCATACAAAATCAAACTGGCTGACATCTTGGGCTGACGTGTGACTGCCTGTAGCCTGTGGTGGAGTGGGATGTAGCATATAAAAAAGCTACGGATAGAAAAAAAGCCTTTGGAGGATATATACGTGGATGGTTGAGAGAGAGAGAGAGAGAGAGGAGGGGGGATGACTTGGTTGCATAACGAGAGAATTAATTGGCTCTGATTGATTCAATTTGTTCCGATCAAAGAGACCTAGATGAGAGAAGGAAATTGACGGCTCCTGAGGAGCCATGTAGCGTAGTTAAATTGAGTGAAGCGGCTCTTGAGAGCCCTTCCCTAGTAGGAGTAAATTACTTGCCAACAACCAAACCAGCCGACAGCAACCACACAACCAAAAGATACCCGCCCGCATGTATCAATGAATGTCTCGTGGATGGACAATGAGGATTCCGTTGTCTCCTGGATACAGAGTAGATGCGCAGTCCCTCCTCCGCCTATTCCCATACATCCAGCAGAATCCGCAGAAAGGAAGACATGGAAGATGAAGAAGGGGGGCGGAATCAAGTGAGTAGGGCATGCAAACAGACTCATTAGAGGCAGGATGAAAAAGTGGGCCTTTTCATCAAGATGATTATGTAGTGGAGAGTGGAGAGGGAGGATTGAAGAGTTTATGCTGGCGGCTTATAAAAATCTGCAAACACTTGAAAGAGCCTCCACAACCAAACAGGGGTTAACTGACCGAACAAGTGATGAAGCTTTTCAAATGCTAATCCACTCCTCACACATGCAGAAACGGCTCTCCGTTTCCTGCGTGATGGCCCGGATGGAAAAATTAATTCGCGAATGTATGTAAAGAGCTCGCAGATTTCTACAAATAAGAGAAGAGTGCTTCAAGGAGGAAATTTCCTAATGCCCTAATATACAAGTATACAGCTTGAGCCTTTAGGAAATGAAATTGTTTAAATATGAGAGCCAAGCATAAATGATGTTGAATGCAGAATTAATGAGATGACCACTGGAATGTATGGAAAAAATTATCTCAACCCTCTATTAGCTGTATTTCCTCCATCTTTATTAAATTTATTAGTACATGATTTCTGGAGTGCAGCTGGATGTCCATGCAAGTTCATTGCTCGGGGCGAAAAGGAGTAGAGTTTCTTGAGAAGGTTTGTTTATGTTGGCTAATAGTGTGTGAGAGGTGAAGGAGGATGATGGTGGAAGCTTATGGATTTTAGCTGGAGGGTATAGAATGGCTTTGAATATGAAAATAATAATATTTCCTCCCCCGCCGGCAAGAGCATCCAGTCATCCATCATTTTTTACCTGCCCACGCCAACGACACCACCTTCCCCAAAAACACTGCAAGAAGACAAGAAGGCGCAGGGAGAGGACGTGCAGTCCGGTTCCCAACAACCCTTCCATTCATTAGCCACCCTCACCTTCCATAGGACAGGAGGACAGGATTGGAGGTAGGGGTGGAAGTAATAACTATAGGATTCTAGGGAATTCCTACAGGAAGAATACAGTATTGACTGCGGAGGAAGAAAATATGATTGACTATGACTCATTTAAAAATAATTGAAGGAAGAAGTAGATGTATATGGATGGGTGGAGGGGGTGTGCTCTGCTGACCAGACAGCATGTCTTCAAGACAGAAAAGGAAGAGATGGTAGTGGTAGTAGTTAGTAGCAGAGTAGCAGCTACTACTAACTATTGGAGGATTCCTTTAACTATAGTTGGGAGCGTAGTGTGCTTAATCGTTTTGGAAAGGCTAATGGGTCGTGCGGGGTTGGGACAAAATTGGAGCTGGAAGCCTTCATGTGCCAATTGAAAGGGAAATGATTGAGGCCATGATCGGAATGATTTGCATAAGACGCAAATCTTGAGGAGACAGCCAAAGATGAATCAAACCGGAAATGAATCTAATACTCTTATTACAAGAAGAGTATAAGCTGGGTAGCAATTACAAAGGCACTTCCTTTATTTTTCTCCCTTCCTACAGTTATTGTTTCCTCTCTCCATCTTCCTCCCACCCACAATAATTCTTTCCTTAAGTCATGTCATGTACTATATTACTCATACCACATTCATAAGGTCATGACAACTTGAAGAATGTCTTCCATCATTCCTCAACTCAATAGGAGCTGGGAAACGCATACCTTGTACTGTAGACATAATCCAAGATTACAAGACAAGAAGGATTTCCTAAGGATGACTTGTGCAGGCTTTAAATAATCACTAGCACTGGTATAATGAATCAAGCTTTCTATGTAAAATTCTTTTCAATCAATCACTATTATCCTCCAAGTCCTAGTGAGATACACATGATTCCAATTATAGAAGCAGGATTTCTGCGCCCTATAGTTGGAATCCCAGAGTTTATCTAATTTTCTTCAGGCAAAGATATCGCGGAATGACTTGAGGCAAACGTATGTGTACTTCCGTCAGGATCTCTGAGACTGAATGACCTTTTAAGAGATATTTTGCTGTGCTAATTGTGAGGAGCGCTGTATTAAAAGGGGCAAGATTTTGCCAAAACCAATGAAATGAGTCAATGTCAGTTCTCAGACTGAGACTCTCATGTCCTTATTGGGGTTTGATGGAATCATGGTTTTTTTCACCTGCTAAATGCTGACAGACTTTGTGAAATAATTGAATATGGGTTCAGCAATAGAGCAAGAGGTGGACTGTGGACTACTGTAGTAGAGGGAAGAGGTGGTAGAAGTAGAAGCTTGTTGGGAGAATTGCTTCTTCAACAGGGCTTGGTTTCCTTGCAATCTGGAAGATTTGCTACGAGAAGCAGAAATCATGAAAGATAAGGAATTAAAAATGCTTTGGATTGCAGACACCACGCGCAAAGGACATGGGAAACGTTGTAGAGCACTTCTCTTTCAGGAGTATCTGATAATTCGCACAAAAAAGCTCCTGCAGATTATGAAGAACCACGCTGTCATTTCTACACTTTAACTTCTGCTGCATCTACTTGCAGGCTTTTGATTTGACTGCATCGTAAAATTTTGGAAGCGACTGTTTATTATATACTTTGCTACTATTGAGTTGATCCAATGCAGAATGCAGCCAAGCCTGTAGTAAGAGATTTGAGTCAAGCAGGACGGAGATGTTTTTGGTAGGAAGGAGGCGGGAGTTTTGTAAAATTTGCATGATTCTTTCACAAAGTCAGTAATGATAATGTTGACAGTAGGTGAGTACATTTTAAGATGTTTGGTTGGATATGAGGGGATTGGATGTATACAGTAGGAATAAGGTATTTGGGTATGATCAAATAAATAATGGGAGATTACAATTATAAGGGATTCCTCTCCTACCAGTGTAGGTTTGTTGATTCAACAAAAAAGAGTTGCGTTACTTACTGTACTGGACAAAGGTCCTTAGAATCCAAAGGGCGAGGAGCAAGTAAGCGAAAACCGGGAAGTGCACTTGCCGGCTCTTTTCACAAAATGTCAATCGTCAAGAATGAGGAAGCGCGGTAAAATGTTTTTGAGGAAAAGGATCGTGGCGCAGCACTGAGAATAAATTAATGTTGAAGCACAAATATTGGCCCGTGCCTGATGAACCCTATAGGCTCGTTGTTACGAATAAAAATCCTGACCGAAGAATCCAGCAGGACGTGAACTTTTCACGTTTTTTCGCAAATCCTCAAAGAACATTAAACTGAGAGAGAATGGGATAGAGGAATAAATGTATAATCTCCTTCTTTGCTGGACTAATTCTAAATACTGGAGGAAAATGGGAGAGTGTGTGTCTGTTTGTTGGTGGTTATTGACGGAACACGGCGGCAGCAATCGGTATCCCCTGCTACTAACCGGTTGGAAGTAGTGCATTTTCCCTACTTATTTATTTGCTCGAGGGAAAAGGAGGAAAAATGGTTATAAAGATGCATGGGGAGTTATGGAAGAGAGATAGGACGACACATTATACACGTTCAGGAAGGATGCTGCTTACTCACTCAGACCAGTTAAAAGTTAAATGTATTATAGCTATGGCTATTATACATTTAACTATAGTTTAGCTAGGCTAGTTTAGCTGGAGGAGGATTTGAAACAAGGTTTAGCAAGGGTAGAGTATGGGTGGGGAGAGTGGGGAATAAGTCTGCTAGAACCGGCTAGTGAGGAATCCTTATCCTAGATGAATAGCACAAGGTTTGAGGGGTGGAGGTCAAACTACAAGATTGAAAATATGTGTGAGCATGAAGTGCAATGGCGCATCTTCCTGGCTCATCATACCTATCTGACGGAGGGAAGGAGTGGGAGGGTAATGCTTGAGAAGGTTTGATGCTTACTGTAATTACAATTGCGATAGAAATGAATGAAATGAGCCATCCATACGGAACAAGTCAAGTGCTAGTCATCATCCTTCCTGCTAACTACTGCGAGTATCCTAAGAAGTTTACTACATAATCGCGTAAGAAGAGGAGGAAACTGTAGCTGAGACTGACTGACTGACCAGACACGTTCATCCTGCGTGTCACCTACAGAGAGATACAGTGTCAGCCGTGGTGTGGCCCGTGTGGCCCGCTGGCCGTTTTTCTAAAATTAGAAACTGTTTGCTTGCGTCGCAAAGATCTAGATCAAACTGCCATTCTCTTGGAACTATTTTTAGAAAGACTTTGTTAAACAACATCTCCGATCTTCCTCCGTGTAGATTTACGAGAGCAACAGTAGGATTTAGGCGTGTCTGCTGAGGGGTAGTCAAATTAAAATGGAACATGATTGTATGAAGGCGAATAGGCGAGAAGAGGATGAGCATCACCACCCATCCTCGCACACAGGGCTATCACTCTAATAACCGGTGTATGGGATCAGGGTCCAGGGTCCACATATGAATTAGCTCTTGGAAATTTCGCATTTCCCAAAGTCCGTCTTCCTCTTGCGCGTAGTCCATACCCTTGAGTTGGCTGGATTATATACATGTATTTTGATTTGAAGTTCGATTTTTGTATAGCTCCACGCGCGGGATATTATTGTTATTATTTATTATTCCTGAGAAGGTTCAATAGAAGATACAATATAGATTAGAAGTATTACGTGCTGTTTGCTCAGTCGTAGATATAGTGCTGTACACACGCTTTCTGAACGCCATGTCTTTATATATGTCATTACGCTCGGGAATGGATTGAGTCAGCTAGGAGTGTAAAGTTAGTAAAGTGATTCAGGTATAAGGCTTATTATAAGACTGCATTAAGGAAGGTAGATGAATTTAGAGCAAGGGGCCGTCCATTCAGGCAGTTCAATGTTTACAAAGACGAGAAGAGAGGGCGTTGAAAAATAAAGATAGCGTTGAACATGACTTTAAAAGCTACCAAAAGATAGGGCCTGGATTGACGCACGAACTAAAACAAGAGTAAACTTTGGATTCAAAGCACAATCCACCGCATCGATAACAAACGGTGTGTATTAGCGGAGGAAAACGGAGCAAGGACCTATTTGGCTATTTGGTCATTGGATTTTCTGTTGGTGGAAATGCTATAGAAACGCTTCAATGGGCACGCATAAGCTGGGGCCTTGGAAAACAAAATGAGTGATATTATGAAAAAAATGGTAGTCAGTGCCAGTGAAAGTAATAGAATAGAAAGTATCTACTGCACAGTTAATCTCCCGGTCATGTAGGACTGAATCAAAGCAAGAAGCTGGAGCCAATTAGCTTTAACAGGATAACAATGACGTCAAAATAAAATTAACTCATAATTAAACCAATTGTAAATAGTTTATTAGAGCCCATTAATTCTCCATCTAATATTTTCCAGGTGCATCTCCTTTTCCGTGTTGAGCGCAGTATTTAACTGCATCCTCTATAACGAATTTTAAGTTGATTAAGATTAAGTTTTTTAATGCAGTCGGAGCATGTCCTGGTTTGACCTTAAACGAAGATTTCGCTAATTGGAAATTATACCATCCTGCATATTGATGAGTCTCGGAGAAGATAACTTCAAGTGCGAGGGTGCAAGTAGCAAGTAGGATATGAAGATGATGCCAGGAGATTGCTGATTAAGGAAAAGGACATCTGGCTGTGGAATGATTTGCAGCGTAGCGCGGGGAATAAAATTATGCATTGCTATACAATGCAGTGCTATAAATAATCTACACCCTGTGACAGTAGTAGGATGAAGGAAAATGATTGTCCTCATCGTCGTGATCTATGGTAAAATTTCTCCTCTGTCTCTTCTTACGCCTGGTTTACAAGAGGAAAAATTGGCGAACGGAAAATTCCTGAATTAATGAATGCATATGAGCAAATGTGTATGCTTGTACGAAATTAATTGGAGAGAAGAAGCGTGGCGTAGTAATTAGTATCAAGCACACAATTTGAGATGCGGCGCCCGGAATAAGTTGATGCAGATTCATTGGGATTTTTTGCCAGATTCCAAGAGGTAGATTTTTATACCGAGATAATATAATGGCACGTGGGTTACACGCATCCATGGTTAGCTTTGAAATTACGCTTGTAATTGTGCAAGGTTAGGGAAAGCGGAGGAGGAGGGTAGTGGATGGTGGATTCGGATTTCTACTGCTTCGCTGTAAGGTGATTAATGAGACTCGCTAACGATGTTTAGAGATTTAGGGGAGGGAGGTACTAGTGTGCTAGAAGGGAACGAAGGATATGTATGCAGGGACTTATGAGGGTGCGGAAAGAAGTATAGATAGGGAGCCACAAGAGCTGGAGTATGGAGCTCATTGTGTGGAAAAAATGAAATTGGACGAAGAGGAGCGGAAGAGGGCTGATTTTGTAAGGATTGTGATGCTTTTTAGATTACAGCAAGCTGGATGATGTGTGATCATTAAGAATTCAGATGATTTTATGACAAGAATTGTAGAGTGGGCAGTTCCTGAGCGAGAATGAGACGAAAATGAAATCAAGTTACACACTTTTGTATGTCCCTGAGAGGGAAAATTAAACAGTAGTTTGGGGCTATAGAAAATCTAGGCATGTAATGAGTCCTCTGATGCGCTCTCGCAATGGCCTTTTCTCTCCCGAGGAAAATAGGGAGAGAGAGATAATAATGGTGAAAGTATGCTGGAGGAGTATGGAGAAAGTTGGCCGAGTTTCCAACAGCTCGATGCTCGAATCGCCGGAATCCCTGTATAAATTGATTGGGAGTTCCAGGCTACAGTAATGTAGGTAAGTTAGTTGGGCCAATTGGCGATGGGATGGCTGTTAGTTAAGGCTAAGGGCGTAGGGAAGATGTTAATCTCGGAATGAAGAGACCTTGTAAGGATGGTGTAAGATTTGTTGAAAGTTTCATATGGGTGATTTGGTGAATTTAGTCTCTCGATTGCTTTTCCTCCTACGACGGGTATATATGTAAACGAGACTTGATGCACATGTGTGGAAGCTTTGGAAAAGAGCATCCAGAATGGAGAAAGTGAGAGAAGGGGGGAGATGATAAAAGTAATGCGGGTGTGTATGCGTTGTGTGCTTCCTTCCAGAGTTCGAGCCAATGGAAGCTTATTAAGCTAAGGATGGGAAAAAGAAATGACTTGTTAAAATATTAAAAAATGAATTCGTTGACGGGCATTCTTCGTGCATTATTATTGTTATTCAAATTCCAAGCGCGACACATGATTGGAGGATATGAGCCGTTCTGAAAATAGCACAGCTATTTTAGAAAAACTAATTATGGGGCTTGGATGTGGGGATGGCCAATTTCATGGAAGTAGTCTAAGATGGAAAATTGTATTTGCTTACAACGAGGCTGAGTATCTCAAGAGTATTTTGTGTCTTTGCTCTGCATCTTCCGTACTATCAAAAGGAAAAGGAGCAATAGCAAGATATTATGAGAGCAAATAAAGAGAATATGGGGTTTAGAGAGGGAATTCGTTCACACAGTTTTGCGATTTCTGCGAGAATTTTCTTGCGATTGGGGAAATAATTATGTTATATGCAACCGCGTACAAAAGAGCAACAAACTTATTTGTATTGATATCGAATAATGAAACCCTATAAATGCTAAGCTCGTTGTTAAGGAAGTCTTGGCGTTAGCCTAGATTATTTCCGATCATGTATATGCTCTCTGAATAGAAATACGGACTAGTATTGCCTTTCTGAACAAATCAAGGAGGTATATACACAAATTCCTGGCTACTCTTTTTTGCAGTGCAAGCAGAAGAAGACTTGCACGCAACTGAGAAAGCTACAAAATTACGCATAGTCATTTCTCGTTCATTAAAATAGCTGTGTAAGCAAGGAAGGGTTGCGTAAATTTCATTAATTTCTACTCCCATAAAATAAGTCGTGTGCTACTCATATTCCGAGATAAAGTAAGATGGCAGTAAAACGTACGGTGTTTTCAAGAAAATATTCATTTGCAATGGGGATGGTTGACAAGGCGAGGCTCTTCCTTCTTACCAAGCATTAGCTCATGCGAAGAGAAAGTTTACGTGCTAGGCAATAGCGCTAAAGGTAGGTGAAAGTCAGTATGGAATGAAAATGCTAGCATGATTGGGAATGATTATCAAAAGCGAGTCGCTAGAACAGTATCCACGTTTCGATGATGTGCTACAAGAATTGAACTAAGGACTTTAGTATTGTTCTGATTTAGGTAGTATTGCCCATTGTTTTGAAGGAAAGACGATGCAAGACTGTATATATGTATGTTGGAGGAGTAAAGCTGAAAGCGTTATATTCAGCGGTAACTGGGAGATTTGGGGTGTGCCGGAGAGGAAAGCGGGTGGAAGGATTTGATTATGGAATTGATTGATTCGACAGGCGAGTAGGAGGTTATCAAGGGAATTCAGGATGAAATAAAGGGATGACAACGGCGTTTGGTGTTGTGTATCATCGTAGTATTGATAAAAAGGACTACATATATATGATTAGTTATTCCCTGGAGAGTGAGGCAAGGAATGAGGGGAAAGAAAAAGGATGCGTATGAGAAAAAGCTCTTCTACTGTACAGGTATAATAGAGACCTGGAGAAAGTGCGTCCGTAAACTAGAAAGCGGGGGCACACGCGAGAGAAAGCGACAAGGAGTTGAGTGAGTGGGAAGAAGAGCAAAGGATTGCGGTAAAAAGTTTGAAGGGAAGCTGTGCAGGATGGATGGGGATAGGGGCGGGTATATGATAGGGACGATGCTGGAGAAAGTCGTAGTGGGTTATAGAAGAAATCATAGACTAGAGGGATGTTGGAGGGAGTGGAGATGAAAAGCGGAGAAAGGAGAGAGAGGGCATATAGCCGTATTTGATGTATACTGTTTTGAAGTATTGGTGGGCGTGGAATTTAATTCGAATAATTATGATGCTCAAGAAATGTTTTGTTTTAGGGAATATTTTTTTTTATCCCCTTCCCCAAGGAGAGCATAGCGTTTGTTTGTCTTGGAGGAGCGCGGCGAGGAATTTTTCGAAGATCCTCTTCGCCTATGATGAGATTGTTCCCTGGGTAAATTGGCAACGCTATCCCGTTTAACCAAGCTCCCTTCAACTACTCGTCCTGGCCGTCCGCTGGCAAGAACTCGGTTCGAAGCTGAGACTCGCACTGTTTTTCTTTCCGCTGATATTTTTGAAGCAAGTGATTCTCGATGCATGGGAGTGGATGCTAAGACGGAGGAGGAGGAGGGTGGCCGGGAAGGAATATTTCTTAGACGTGGAGTAGGAATGTTGAGATTGTAGTCTCCCAATAATCCGGAGAATTTTTCAGGATTTCCAATCTACAATAATCATAGAATCTTTTCAAGAATCAAGAATGTATTCCACCGATGAAACAACCGCGGAAATCCCTCTTGTCTCTTCTCATCTTTGTCTCTCCCTCTCTCTGCTATTCTATCTATCTGTCTGAGCATACCCCGTCCTTTATTTCTTATCTCTAGTTGGCCATACTGGAAGGCTTTCTCTCTATCTGCAAGTGTCACTTCAAAGGATAATCCCCTCCTATATAACTTTCCAGCTTCCACTATATCTTCTCTTGTTTACGTCCAGCCAATGTAAAGCAAGACTCAAAGGCTGGCGCTGCGCTGGGAGTGCATGAGTGAAAGCACTGCTTGGGATCCCGGATATACCAAGTTTTTACTTTCCCCAAACACGTAAGTAAATCCCAGCCTACTCTTCCACTTCCTATCCTTTAATCTTCTCATGAGAGAGAGAGAGAGGAAGAAAAGGATAAAAAATGGTAGAGTGGGAGAGGACTTTGTGGATTTAGTTTAACTAGCAACAAAGTTGTAACTTGCCATTCTATTACCACATCCCAATTTATGTGAGTGTTTACCTCCATCAGTTGAATCAGTCACTAACTACGACGGCCTTACATGCCCATCTTTATCTTCTTAGGCAAAATTGAAGCTAAAGCTTTTTTAGGGGAGGGAAAGCGGGGAGAAAATAAAAATATAAAGTGTAAAGGATTTTAGTAAATTCTCAACTTTTTTCATTTCCTATATGGATTATCTCAATCATATTCCAACAAGGCGCTGCTTACTCTTGTTATACTCTTATCCTAGTTGAGAGCTGAGACTTTCCAAACTCCTAAAACTGAAGGTTTCATCCGCGATAGCTCTTGTAAATCCTTGGCCCACTCCATAATGACTGTAACGAACGAATCTAGCTAATGTTCTACTTTAATTGAGAGAAATGTCAGAGTTTAAACCTGTCAGGACTAAAATTAGTACATTAATACCTAGACATTGCTATATGTAAGTTTTTATGAGTGGAGAAAGTATCATAGCTTTTGGAAGTTTCGGTTGGACGATAAAATATACATGACTTACACGACTGTATAAAAATATAAAATTATATCTATATATACTGCTCATTTCTACCCCTTCAGCTAGAGATGCCAACTAGATGGCAGCACAATTAGGAAATACGCTTATATGACTCAATCCGCCTGGTTCTTAAATATTGTCGCTCACTTGTACGTATTTTAGACGAGAGGAAAAAAATATAGGAGCTGGTGAAAGCTCCGTACCTTGTAATGTAATCGATTGATCAAGAAGAGACTTTTCCAAGTTAAGTAATCAGCTTGATGTTTTGTTTCAGCCGCAGCTGCATCAAAGCCTCCGTATTGAAAGTAAAAACGTTTCCATAAATCGTCACTGCGGCAAACCTTAAGAATATAAAATGTATACCGCATTCATTTTAAAAATCAAATGCCTCGCTACTTACGCACAAGAAGGACTAGACGGAAGTTTCCTACAAAGAACAAGTATGCGGGAGAAAGAGGAGAAAGTGACGAAAGGAGAGGACGTATGAATGAAGGGAGTGGAAGGTGCTCTGGGTTTAGATGGGAGACATAAGGGTTTTTAGTTGTTACAAAGATCAAGTGAGACGGTGTTCCGCTCATGGAGTGTTAAGGTGGCGACTAAGGTGTTCCTGTCCAAAGTGTATGTAGTGTTGTTGTGGGGGTTTTGATGGATTCAGGCTGTTTAGGCATGGAGGTGGTATTTCCACATGTAATTTCCACAATATTTCTTTCTCGCTTCCCTCCTGAGCATGTTGTAAGAATTATTTACAATCCTTGTGGTGGTTGTTACAACTTGGGGGAAATGGACGATGGGGAGTGCGGGAGGGCTGTAAGGCGTGCAGCTGGATGCAGGCTGGAATGGGAGGCGGCAAGTTAGAATGGAGGGAGGAAATGAAGGTGGGTTTGGAAAGATGAAGAGGAAGAAGAGGAGATGGACGAAACATAAGGACATGGATTATATTTTACGATGACTACTCCATCCACCCATAAAAATTTTCCACGTATCAGCAGACGGAGAAAGCGTAATATGGAGGGCTGATGTGGGAGGATTTTGCAAGTTGCTCCCTTTCCTCAGTAATCTTGTCTACAGCATGATTTTCTCACGTCCATCCATCCCCGTCATCGGAGAAGCGAGAGCCCATCTCCGAGCCCTACATGCATCCTGGACGCATGGAAGGAAAAGAACATCTATTATAGCAAGGAAGAGAGTGAGGGAGCGAGCTTGTGAGAAAAATAGAGATGCTGAATTACTCTCCAAGTGGCTACTTTCAACTTTCAAAGCCCTTGTCGGTGACGTGGGGTGATGGGGACGTGTCCCCTGTTAGTCTCTCTCTACTTATATTCCTCGTATCCTTCGTAATCGTAGTCATAATAGGAAGAGTTCTGAGTTTTTGGACAGAGACATCTTCGATAGATATGATTTTCCATATATTCATCAAACCACAAAGTCCGAATAGATTGACCCTCGTGTCATCTGAGTGAGGAGATGGAAGGATCGTATGAGATGAGTGGCAGTGCTTTCACTGAGGGAGGTTCTGCTTTCACCGCCCCTTTCTCCCGGCCAAGCAAGAGCCAGCTGTAAGTCTGACGTAGATTTTTCTCAAATTACACGGCACTACTATAAACACTTTGATGCAAATTCAGCCATTGGAAACGCAACCTGCTTGCACTGGATTTTTTCCCTGGGTAAAGGAAGGATAGTCATGCCAGAATCACATGCGAGAGAGGATTGGAAAAGATGCAAAATCAGGGTTGCAATAGGAAGATGGTGAAGAAAATTTTAAAAAGTCGAGCCAAAATACTTTTTTACGAGAATCGTCAAATTCAGAAAGATTGAGTGATCAAATGCATACAGAAAAGGTGTAAGCAGCTACTTGTGTTACAAGTTAGGGGAGGAGAGGAAAGGACTGAAGATGGAAAGGGGAGACATAACAAAGCTTACGGGAGGAGAAAAGCGGGAAGGAAACCAAAATGGGGCAAAGACGATGAGAGAGCTGACTTATTGCGGTTCTGCTTAGGCTTTCTCCACTCTCTCCCGGCAATGTCTGGGCTTTCTCTTGCTTGACATGCTAAAACAGGGGGTGGGAAGCGCTGGTGGATGGGGGAGGGAAGCTGCTCTAAGTCACTAGGAGGACAAGGAGAAAGGAGTGAAACGAGTTATGATCGCAAAGAACGGCGTTAGAGAAATGTTGATGACTCTTGTGGGATTTGGTTGAGGTAACAGGATTGGTGGGTCTGAGATGAAATGAATGCGTTAACGGGAGTAAAAGAGAAATGATAAAGTAGAGAGAAAGAATAAGTAGGGGTAAAAATTAAAGGGAATTACCGCGGCAAACTTTGAGCAAACAGGAGCAATGTTTCTTAAATTCTCTATTCCAGTATGGTGAAATATTTTTGCCAGGATCCGTTCAGGTAATTGCATTATCTTATCTATGTGGCCCCGACTCAGTCCCAGTATGTAATCTGCACATTCTTTTCCAAAGACTCGACTCACTTCGGATGGAATTCGGGCATCCTTTGAGAAGGACTCGAGAGGAATTTTCAATTCCAAAGGCACTGAGCGCGGTCCATGGGATATCCTCCATTGTGTCAAAGCTACCTGCGAGCAAGTATAAGAATGAAAAATGGATTTGAAAATTTATCAAATTTCCTCTCCAACATACATCCTTTACCATCATCATACCGCACACAATCCCCTCTCCCGTAGTAGCCAACTTTCTCCCACATCCTATACCTCCACTCCACCAGTTCCTTCTTCCGAAACGCTCCTCTTTCATGTACACACACACACACAATCAAAATCCATAATCCATAAAGTTACAGACTAGGAAGGGTGAGGGTGGAGTAAGGGATCATAAGGAAAGCTCTCTGGAGTTAACGGTGCGCTATAAATTTGTTCAAATCTTTCCTAAAACCTAACGCCACACTCCACGCTTTCACTATGGAGAAAGCGTTCATCAACTTTATTGAGTACTTATTCACGTATTTGCTTTAACGTAAGGTATTCATAAATGATGATGAAATCCGGTCTTAACATTATTTTATATTTATTGACTATATGACGAAGAGGATAGATCCCTACTACAAGTGACGTTTCATGCCAACTTGAATGCATTAACAAAACAAATCCCAAAAGTATGATAGGGTTTTAAGTAATGCAAAGAATTAA
This sequence comes from Sminthurides aquaticus, assembly GCA_906901655.1. NCBI lineage: Eukaryota > Metazoa > Arthropoda > Collembola > Symphypleona > Sminthurididae > Sminthurides > Sminthurides aquaticus. The sequence goes on from CAJQTT010000001.1 coordinate 7,459,112, forward strand.
AATTTTCGAACCCCCTTGTTTGGATTCCAACGTGGTGACCGACGCCGCAAGAACTTTCACCCTGCGTTGCATTGGCTCATTCATTGTCGGCTCATAGATAGGATCGGGGTCTACCTTAAACGTTTTGTATGTATGTAAACGTACGCCACGCTTCAATCTCAATGTAGTAGCCGTGTACACGAGTGTCGAAATGATTGGATGCGGAAAGATGGGAGTTATTTGCATGAGTAACCATACGAAACGAATTGAGTTTTACCAATACTCGAGTACTTGGTGGGGTAGAATGCCATCAGTTTTCCCCTACACAATACGTTTTCCAGCTTTTATCTAGCTTAGATGTGTGGCATGGAGAAAGCTTTGGACTGGGCTTGCAAGCTAGGCAGGAGACAGATAGTGAAGCGGAATCTGACAGGGTGAAAGGAGGAGGAGGGTTGGAGAAAGTTGGGGGGGAGACAGAAGACGTAGGCAGGACCAGGACCCTGGATGGAGTTGGTAGATGAAATTGAGAGGAAGAGAGTACATGGTGGTAAAATTGGAATTGGAAACTTTTTCCATTCCCCTTAACTGATTCAATAAAATCAGCGTTTCTTTCTCTTTCTTAGGTAAATGAGTGGAGAGGAGAAATGCGAAACAGTGTATTTTTGAAGAGAGTGACTTATTCTGGGACAAGCTTCTTGCTATTTTCCTAAAGGTCCTCCTACAGTTTATGCAGTAACTTGGAAGAGGTTCATTTAAGAAGGCTCTTGAGTTTCAAAGTTGGGAGTTAAAAGAAAAGAAACTGTAGAGCGGAGTTTGAATGTGGAGGGTGTGCCTTGGCATGGGACAAGAAAGAGGAGAAAGAATTGAGGAAGAGAGGGAAGAGTGTAGGAGGAATGGTGTTAGAAGGGCTCAATCCAATAAGTAGTTAGCCGTGTCTTGTCAGTTTGATGGCTCAATTGTGGGGTTGAAGTTGTAGACCGTGATGTGGTAGATTTGCATGGGACTCACATGTGGCTTCAGTTTTAATATTCGCTGCAGGATACTGGGACAATCAAGCCTGTTTGTTTGGGATATTAAGATGGAGAAAGTGTAGGTTAAAAGTTTTTTCTCGCTTTCTAAGCAAAGTACGGTAATTGGCGACCCAATTTCTCGGCCAAATTACCCGGCCAACTCATGCAAATCTTGGATGAAGCTTGGAATCAAGAGGGGATGCATGGATGAAAGAGAAAATTAAATGGGGACGCGTAGTGTTACCCTCTCTCGTCCCCAAACCATCATTTTTCCGGATTTTTGAAGTCTCCCTTCATGTATCCTCTCTCCTTCCACAAGAGTTTGCCCGCTTCAAATCAAATGAGAGACAATGAAGACAAAAGTTGTAAAAGTCAAGCAACATTTTGGAGGCTTCTTATTTACCGTCCTTGCTTTTACGACTTTTGTAGCCTTTAAAACTCGTGAGAATAATATTTAAAAACAAAGAATACGCTTACAACATAATTAAGAAATTTTGATATATGCCCATGCTTTGGTTTGGAAGGAATGAGTGTAGAAAGTAAAGGTTAATTCTAATTTTCAAAGTTGTTTGGAGTGGGATCCATACACACTTTATGAATGATAGATGATGATTGTGGAGAGTAGCGGATCTGGACAAGAATGTTGGAGAGACGAGAGAAAATAAAAACTTTTACTACTTAAATTAAACTACATTCCGAGAAGCGAGCTGAATGGTCTTGGAGCCAGTGGCGTGAACGAAGCGAACGCTCCCTAGAGTACTGCGAGGCTAATGGGCCGTAACATTGAAAAATAGCTTTGGTAAATAGCATTGTCAATAGGCACACCATCACCCTGTTTATGCGAATTTATACTTTTGGATCAACCCAAAAGTGTGCAAAAACGGAATTTAAAACGTAAAAGCTACAGGAAATGTGATCGCAAAGGGAAATGAACAAGGAGGAAAGTTTACCCTTTTATAGGCACACCATCACCCTGTTTATGCGAATTTATGCTTTTGGATCAACCCAAAAGTGTGCAAAAACGGAATTTGAAACGTGAAAGCTACAGAAAATGTGATCGGAAAGCGAAATGAGCAAGGAGGAAAGTTTACCCTTTTATAGGCACACCATCACCCTGTTTATGCGAATTTATGCTTTTAGATCAACCCAAAAGTGTGCAAAAACAGAATTTAAAACGTGAAAGCTACAGGAAATGTGATCGGAAAGCGAAATGAGCAAGGAGGAAAGTTTACCCTTTTAAAGGCACACCATCACCCTGTTTATGCGAATTTATACTTTTGGATCAACCCAAAAGTGTGCAAAAACGGAATTTGAAACGTGAAAGCTACAGGAAATGTTATCGGAAAGCGAAATGAGAAAGGAGGAAAGTTTACCCTTTTATAGGTACACCATCACCCTGTTTATGCGAATTTATACTTTCGGATCAACCCAAAAGTGTGCAAAAACGGAATTTGAAACGTAAAAGCTACAGGAAATGTGATCAGAAAGCGAAATGAGCAAGGAGGAAAGTTTACCCTTTTATAGGCACACCATCACCCTGTTTAAGCGAATTTATGCTTTTGGATCAACCCAAAAGTGTGCAAAAACGGAATTTAAAACGTGAAAGCTACAGGAAATGTGATCGGAAAGCGAAATGAGCAAGGAGGAAAGTTAACCCTTTTATAGGCAAACCATCACCCTGTTTAAGCGAATTTATGCTTTTGGATCAACCCAAAAGTGTGCAAAAACAGAATTTAAAACGTGAAAGCTACAGGAAATGTGATCGAAAGCGAAATGAGCAAGGAGGAAAGTTTACCCTTTTATAGGCACACCATCACCCTGTTTATGCGAATTTATGCTTTTGGATCAACCCAAAAGTGTGCAAAAACGGAATTTAAAACGTGAAAGCTACAGGAAATGTGATCGGAAAGCGAAATGAGCAAGGAGGAAAGTTTACCCTTTTAAAGGCACACCATCACCCTGTTTATGCGAATTTATACTTTTGGATCAACCCAAAAGTGTGCAAAAACAGAATTTGAAACGTGAAAGCTACAGGAAATGTGATCGGAAAGCGAAATGAGCAAGGAGGAAAGTTTACCCTTTTATAGGCACACCATCACCCTGTTTATGCGAATTTATACTTTTGGATCAACCCAAAAGTGTGCAAAAACGGAATTTGAAACGTGAAAGCTACAGGAAATGTGATCGGAAAGCGAAATGAGCAAGGAGGAAAGTTTACCCTTTTATAGGCACACCATCACCCTGTTTATGCGAATTTATGCTTTTGGATCAACCCAAAAGTGTGCAAAAACGGAATTTAAAACGTGAAAGCTACAGGAAATGTGATCGGAAAGCGAAATGAGCAAGGAGGAAAGTTTACCCTTTTATAGGCACACCATCACCCTGTTTATGCGAATTTATGCTTTTGGATCAACCCAAAAGTGTGCAAAAACGGAATTTAAAACGTGAAAGCTACAGGAAATGTGATCGGAAAGCGAAATGAGCAAGGAGGAAAGTTTACCCTTTTAAAGGCACACCATCACCCTGTTTATGCGAATTTATACTTTTGGATCAACCCAAAAGTGTGCAAAAACGGAATTTGAAACGTGAAAGCTACAGGAAATGTTATCGGAAAGCGAAATGAGCAAGGAGGAAAGTTTACCCTTTTATAGGCACACCATCACCCTGTTTATGCGAATTTATGCTTTTGGATCAACCCAAAAGTGTGCAAAAACGGAATTTAAAACGTGAAAGCTACAGGAAATGTGATCGGAAAGCGAAATGAGCAAGGAGGAAAGTTTACCCTTTTATAGGCATACCATCACCCTGTTTAAGCGAATTTATGCTTTTGGATCAACCCAAAAGTGTGCAAAAACGGAATTTGAAACGTGAAAGCTACAGAAAATGTTATCGGAAAGCGAAATGAGCAAGGAGGAAAGTTTACCCTTTTATAGGTATACCATCACCCTGTTTATGCGAATTTATACTTTCGGATCAACCCAAAAGTGTGCAAAAACGGAATTTGAAGCGTAAAAGCTACAGGAAATGTGATCAGAAAGCGAAATGAGCAAGGAGGAAAGTTTACCGTTTTATAGGCACACCATCACCCTGTTTAAGCGAATTTATGCTTTTGGATCAACCCAAAAGTGTGCAAAAACGGAATTTAAAACGTGAAAGCTACAGGAAATGTGATCGGAAAGCGAAATGAGCAAGGAGGAAAGTTTACCCTTTTATAGGCACACCATCACCCTGTTTATGCGAATTTATACTTTTGGATCAACCCAAAAGTGTGCAAAAACGGAATTTGAAACGTGAAAACTACAGAAAATGTGATCGGAAAGCGAAATGAGCAAGGAGGAAAGTTAACCCTTTTATAGGCACACCATCACCCTGTTTATGCGAATTTATGCTTTTGGATCAACCCAAAAGTGTGCAAAAACGGAATTTAAAACGTGAAAGCTACAGGAAATGTGATCGGAAAGCGAAATGAGCAAGGAGGAAAGTTTACCCTTTTATAGGCACACCATCACCCTGTTTATGCGAATTTATGCTTTTGGATCAACCCAAAAGTGTGCAAAAACGGAATTTGAATCGTGAAAGCTACAGGAAATGTGATCGGAAAGCGAAATGAGCAAGGAGGAAAGTTTACCCTTTTATAGGCACACCATCACCCTGTTTATGCGAATTTATACTTTTGGATCAACCCAAAAGTGTGCAAAAACGGAATTTGAAACGTGAAAGCTACAGGAAATGTGATCGGAAAGCGAAATGAGCAAGGAGGAAAGTTTACCCTTTTATAGGCACACCATCACCCTGTTTATGCGAATTTATGCTTTTGGATCAACCCAAAAGTGTGCAAAAACGGAATTTAAAACGTGAAAGCTACAGGAAATGTGATCGGAAAGCGAAATGAGCAAGGAGGAAAGTTTACCCTTTTATAGGCACACCATCACCCTGTTTATGCGAATTTATACTTTTGGATCAACCCAAAAGTGTGCAAAAACGGAATTTGAAACGTGAAAGCTACAGGAAATGTGATCGGAAAGCGAAATGAGCAAGGAGGAAAGTTTACCCTTTTATAGGCACACCATCACCCTGTTTATGCGAATTTATGCTTTTGGATCAACCCAAAAGTGTGCAAAAACGGAATTTGAAACGTGAAAGCTACAGTAAATGTGATCGGAAAGCGAAATGAGCAAGGAGGAAAGTTTACCCTTTTATAGGCACACCATCACCCTGTTTATGCGAATTTATGCTTTTTGATCAACCCAAAAGTGTGCAAAAACGGAATTTAAAACGTGAAAGCTACAATAAATGTGATCGGAGAGGGAAATGAGAATATAACATTTCCTTCTACTTTCACACCTTTTTCCTTTTAAGTTTTCGAGAGTTTTTGCACACTTTTGGGTTGATCCAAAAGCATAAATTCGCATTTGCCCGGCTCTACATAAGCTTCCCTTAGACTTCGTCTCGGTCCAGCTAAAAAGTGTGCAAAAACGGAATTTAAAACGTGAAAGCTACAGGAAATGTGATCGGAAAGCGAAATGAGAAACTAGGAAAGTTAACCCTTTTATAGGCACACCATCATCCTGTTTATGCGAATTTATGCTTTTGGATCAACCCAAAAGTGTGCAAAAACGGAATTTTAAACGTGAAAGCTACAGGAAATGTGATCGGAAAGGTAAATGAGAAAGGAGGAAAGTTTACCCTTTTATAGGCACACTATCACCCTGTTTATGCTAATTTATACTTTTGGATCAACCCAAAAGTGTGCAAAAACGGAATTTGAAACGTGAAAGCTACAGGAAATGTGATCGGAAAGCGAAATGAGCAATGAGGAAAGTTTACCCTTTTATAGGCACACCATCACCCTGTTTATGCGAATTTATGCTTTTGGATCAACCCAAAAGTGTGCAAAAACGGAATTTAAAACGTGAAAGCTACAGGAAATGTGATCGGAAAGGGAAATGAGCAAGGAGGAAAGTTTACCCTTTTATAGGTACACCATCACCCTGTTTATGCGAATTTATGCTTTTGGATCAACCCAAAAGTGTGCAAAAACGGAATTTTAAACGTGAAAGCTACAGGAAATGTGATCGGAAAGGTAAATGAGAAAGGAGGAAAGTTTACCCTTTTATAGGCACACTATCACCCTGTTTATGCTAATTTATACTTTTGGATCAACCCAAAAGTGTGCAAAAACGGAATTTGAAACGTGAAAGCTACAGGAAATGTGATCGGAAAGCGAAATGAGCAATGAGGAAAGTTTACCCTTTTATAGGCACACCATCACCCTGTTTATGCGAATTTATGCTTTTGGATCAACCCAAAAGTGTGCAAAAACGGAATTTAAAACGTGAAAGCTACAGGAAATGTGATCGGAAAGGGAAATGAGCAAGGAGGAAAGTTTACCCTTTTATAGGTACACCATCACCCTGTTTATGCGAATTTATGCTTTTGGATCAACCCAAAAGTGTGCAAAAACGGAATTTTAAACGTGAAAGCTACAGGAAATGTGATCGGAAAGGTAAATGAGAAAGGAGGAAAGTTTACCCTTTTATAGGCACACCATCACCCTGTTTATGCGAATTTATGCTTTTGGATCAACCCAAAAGTGTGCAAAAACGGAATTTGAAACGTGAAAGCTACAGGAAATGTGATCGGAAAGCGAAATGAGCAAGGAGGAAAGTTTACCCTTTTATAGGCACACCATCACCCTGTTTATGCGAATTTATGCTTTTGGATCAACCCAAAAGTGTGCAAAAACGGAATTTAAAACGTGAAAGCTACAGGAAATGTGATCGGAAAGCGAAATGAGCAAGGAGGAAAGTTTACCCTTTTATAGGCACACCATCACCCTGTTTATGCGAATTTATACTTTTGGATCAACCCAAAAGTGTGCAAAAACGGAATTTAAAACGTGAAAGCTACAGGAAATGTGATCGGAAAGCGAAATGAGCAAGGAGGAAAGTTTACCCTTTTATAGGCACACCATCACCCTGTTTATGCGAATTTATGCTTTTGGATCAACCCAAAAGTGTGCAAAAACGGAATTTGAAACGTGAAAGCTACAGGAAATGTGATCGGAAAGCGAAATGAGCAAGGAGGAAAGTTTACCCTTTTATAAGCACACCATCACCCTGTTTATGCGAATTTATGCTTTTGGATCAACCCAAAAGTGTGCAAAAACGGAATTTGAAACGTGAAAGCTACAGTAAATGTGATCGGAAAGCGAAATGAGCAAGGAGGAAAGTTTACCCTTTTATAGGCACACCATCACCCTGTTTATGCGAATTTATGCTTTTGGATCAACCCAAAAGTGTGCAAAAACGGAATTTAAAACGTGAAAGCTACAAGGAAATGTGATCGGAGAGGGAAATGAGAATATAACATTTCCTTCTACTTTCACACCTTTTTCCTTTTAAGTTTTCGAGAGTTTTTGCACACTTTTGGGTTGATCCAAAAGCATAAATTCGCATTTGCCCGGCTCTACATAAGCTTCCCTTAGACTTCGTCTCGGTCCAGCTAAAAAGTGTGCAAAAACGGAATTTAAAACGTGAAAGCTACAGGAAATGTGATCGGAAAGCGAAATGAGAAACTAGGAAAGTTAACCCTTTTATAGGCACACCATCATCCTGTTTATGCGAATTTATGCTTTTGGATCAACCCAAAAGTGTGCAAAAACGGAATTTTAAACGTGAAAGCTACAGGAAATGTGATCGGAAAGGTAAATGAGAAAGGAGGAAAGTTTACCCTTTTATAGGCACACTATCACCCTGTTTATGCTAATTTATACTTTTGGATCAACCCAAAAGTGTGCAAAAACGGAATTTGAAACGTGAAAGCTACAGGAAATGTGATCGGAAAGCGAAATGAGCAATGAGGAAAGTTTACCCTTTTATAGGCACACCATCACCCTGTTTATGCGAATTTATGCTTTTGGATCAACCCAAAAGTGTGCAAAAACGGAATTTAAAACGTGAAAGCTACAGGAAATGTGATCGGAAAGGGAAATGAGCAAGGAGGAAAGTTTACCCTTTTATAGGTACACCCTCACCCTGTTTATGCGAATTTATGCTTTTGGATCAACCCAAAAGTGTGCAAAAACGGAATTTTAAACGTGAAAGCTACAGGAAATGTGATCGGAAAGGTAAATGAGAAAGGAGGAAAGTTTACCCTTTTATAGGCACACTATCACCCTGTTTATGCTAATTTATACTTTTGGATCAACCCAAAAGTGTGCAAAAACGGAATTTGAAACGTGAAAGCTACAGGAAATGTGATCGGAAAGCGAAATGAGCAATGAGGAAAGTTTACCCTTTTATAGGCACACCATCACCCTGTTTATGCGAATTTATGCTTTTGGATCAACCCAAAAGTGTGCAAAAACGGAATTTAAAACGTGAAAGCTACAGGAAATGTGATCGGAAAGGGAAATGAGCAAGGAGGAAAGTTTACCCTTTTATAGGTACACCATCACCCTGTTTATGCGAATTTATGCTTTTGGATCAACCCAAAAGTGTGCAAAAACGGAATTTTAAACGTGAAAGCTACAGGAAATGTGATCGGAAAGGTAAATGAGAAAGGAGGAAAGTTTACCCTTTTATAGGCACACTATCACCCTGTTTATGCTAATTTATACTTTTGGATCAACCCAAAAGTGTGCAAAAACGGAATTTGAAACGTGAAAGCTACAGGAAATGTGATCGGAAAGCGAAATGAGCAATGAGGAAAGTTTACCCTTTTATAGGCACACCATCACCCTGTTTATGCGAATTTATGCTTTTGGATCAACCCAAAAGTGTGCAAAAACGGAATTTAAAACGTGAAAGCTACAGGAAATGTGATCGGAAAGGGAAATGAGCAAGGAGGAAAGTTTACCCTTTTATAGGTACACCATCACCCTGTTTATGCGAATTTATGCTTTTGGATCAACCCAAAAGTGTGCAAAAACGGAATTTTAAACGTGAAAGCTAAATGAAATATGATCGGAAATGGCAATGAGCAAGGAGGAAAGTTTACCCTTTTATAGGCACACCATCACCCTGTTTATGCGAATTTATGCTTTTGGATCAACCCAAAAGTGTGTAAAAACGGAATTTTAAACGTGAAAGCTACAAGAAATGTGATCGGAAAGCGAAATGAGAAAGGAGGAAAGTTTACGCTTTTAAAGGCACACCATCACCCTGTTAAAAAGAAAGACGAGGGGTATGGAGAAGAGTGGAATTTATAATAATATAGAATAGGCCGGGGAAATTCATGCTTCTGCTTGCATTTCCTACGAGCCTCAATAATATTCAAAATGCTACAAAGAGTGAAGATGGGGAAAGATGTTGGTGAAAGCAAAGAATGTATACACGGACATGGAAAGGAGGGTGAAAGGAGAGGATTATGGGGGAGATGGTTAGTAGGGCGGTATGGTGAGATAGTGAAAGTGGTCTTCTGCCCTGATTCTGTGGGACGAGAAAATTTCGGAGTCCGCACATGTAGAACGTAAGAATCATAAATTTTGGTGGGAATCTTTATTTTTTAGCGAAAGGTCCGACGGGGAAGAAGGAAGTATAAAACTAAAGGGAAACGGGGGAAAGGAGCAAAGTGTAGAGACGGTGGAAAGGTTGAGGGTACGGACGGACGCAATGTGAAGAGGGTAAAAGTGGAGAGAGTGAAGGCGGGGAAAGTAGTAGGTGATCGAAGAAAGTCTCAAGGGATTAGATTTAAATGGATGCAAGGACTATTTCTTTTCGTCGTAGCTTGAAGGAGTAGGTGCAATAAATCCTGAATGGAAGGAAGGCAAAAGAAGTTTTTCAACTTTGTTACAAGCCCACAGAAGATGCTGGTATATAGGGGACGGCTGAGGAGGAGAAAGTAGGCGACGGGAAAGAGAAGGAAGAGGTCCAGAATTTTGTAAGATGAGAGAAGCTGAAAAGAAAGAAGGATTGGAAGAAAAAACATACCTCACTTTGAGTCACGTAAATTCGATAGTAGTCCCTTGATGGTGACGGAGCTACGGCAGCCAAGTCCAAAAAAGGATTTTTATTTTCCGAATTGTCCGCGTAAGGATCATCCGCGTCTTTTCTCTTGAACGCTACGACAATGTCTTTGGATCTATTCACCATCCTTGGAGAGCCAAGTCTGTCAGAGGAGAGGAATATAGAGAATGGAATAGTGAGGGAAAGCTGAGGGATTCTGTCAAACTGGCAATCTAGTGGTTTCCCTAAGTACAGATCCTCAGTCCTAGAGTCGTCGTCCCAATAAAGTCGCTCCCCAGCAGCAAACACCCTGGAGAAGGAGAAGACGTGAAAAAATTGGAGAAGATGGACTTTCTCTGAATGATGAAGAACATGGAGGATTTTTTAGAGCAGTGGAAATAAAATTGAGCAAATCTTTGCTCAAGCACAATGAACGAGGATGTGGTGCAGAAACTAATTTGACACTTGAGCGAATCCCATATTCCTTCCCAATCATTTCACTTCTTCTAAACAGACTCACCATGACTGAGAGAGAGGAAGGGAGGAGAAAGTGTAGAGGGAAATAAGATATATATGTATAGGAGAAAGTTGTGTTGGTCAGCAGCCTAAAGTCTAGTGCTTTCTTCCCATAACACAATGTAGAAAACATAATGAAAAATGGTAAATAGAAATGTACGAGAAAATTCCTAAATCCCACCCATTGTACACCTCCTCCGGTGAAAGAAAGGCGTTGCTCTTTTACAAAAAGCATAAAGGGTGTACGGGCTTTAAAAACTTACTCAGAGGAGGCCGATACTCCAGTTCATTTCTTCAAATCGGGAGCTTCCAGTCAGCTGTAACTGTCATTGAAATAGAGGAGAAGGGGAAGAAAATGTGAAGAAAGTGAGCAATCAGAAATAAGAATGAAAAGTCTACTTCTTTCTCCTCTTATCCTCCCTCTGCACTCTCGAAGTAAAAGTCATTCAATCATTTTAAACAATTACGTGTTTACTTTCCCTTTATTTACTTACCCTTAGTACGTGATTTTTTTCCAATGCCACATCTGTAGATACATTTTATGTTTTGAGCGAAATTACTATTTCCAATATCAATACGGGACGTTGCGGCTCCGCTTAAAACTTTGCCTCGCACATCTCTTCCTCGTCCACATCAGGGTTTGTAGCTGGCGCCTATAGCGTATTCCCAGCAACCAAGCTATAATACTCTTCAAATTTCCATGGTAACTTACTGAAAGTAAGCCATGCTCTGAACGAGTTGGTGAAAGTATTCATCCTGGTTTCTAGTTTTATGAATGCAATCCAATCACCACAGACTTCAGACCTTCAGAGCGGAGCGCAGTGGAAGTTGGCGTTTGTAGTGAAAGTTTGTCTTCCCGCACAACATGCATAGCGCAGCCAGGGCTGAGCAAGTAGCTTTTTATGGTTTAGTGACTTTAAAAAGTGAAGAGTGTTGTATGAAAAATAACGAGAAAAGCGAAAAGGCAGTAGATATTCATAATAATAACATTATTTTCTTATTAAAACCTCTCGCAGTAATTTTCTGATAATTGTTTGACTCATGTGATTTTTGTTAATATTTTTTTTGAAAACTTTTTAGCTGCAAGTTTTTGCAAATCCATAATGGTAGTAGTACTCGTTACATATGTTATGTGTCTTACATCATAGATCGTGTACATAAGTATATATATATATAATATAGTTTATCGATATAGTAGCGATCTGTACAAGGTATTGATTACTTAGAATTAATCTTATTAGCTAATTATTCTTAAGAGTACCAGTGAGCACCAGTACAAACGGAGCACTCCCTCTTGTAATTATAGTAAGTACACCAACTCTTCAATCACCATTCACTTAATACCCGCCAGTTACTCATCTTCTACACACAGGTAACAAATACATTTAAATCTGATCAACATACACAGTCGTACAAAGTGCTTCCTCTCCTCCATACAACCCACATTACTAACATCTTTTAATACGCCTTCTTTTAGTAACCTTATCTTATGCGAGACTATACGCTTAGTTAGCTAATATTGTAAAAGTGTTATTTCCTTTGAATACTTGATGCATATTCCTCCGTGCTTGGGTGATGTATGTCTGCGTTTACGTGTTTACCTACGTGAGTGTGTATATGCAATTATTTTCAGTTGAAACAAGGAAACTTGGCTAAAAATTCCCTGCATTATCTCGTTTGAAGCGAAATATTCAAGGTCATCGATTAGAACTCTAGATCCTGCACAACTCCACACTGTAAGATGGTACTTTATTTTCATAGATGCGACACAAATAATTGGATGCACACACACCTCCTCTCCGGAGAAAGCAATCAAGGAGAAAGTAGTCAAGTTCCAGTACATCTCGCCTGGTTAATTTTATATTCATTTTTCATGTATAACCGACGAAAAGAGCCATTGGCTTGTTCGAAACAATAATTATTGCTTTCTTTCTGAGTGCGTGCGTGCAAGTTAGGATGAAAAGATACTTGGAGGCGAGAATTGAAACATTGTGGATTATGTGCGATACATAATACACTTTGAGGGAACGGAAGGCAGAGCGTGAGTAAGGAGGAGAAGATTGAAATCAGCTGTTCATAATTGCGGAAATCAGAGATTGTATAGATTCGGGATGGTTGAAGAAACAGGGAAAGATTCATTCACTAATGACGGATGGAGAAAGAGCATATGAATGGAATATAGATCTTGCCGGAACTAATGTAGGGTTAATTTGTTGTAAGAGAAGAAATACGGTTATATGAAGACGGGTAATTTTGTGATGACGTAATAGAGTCGGGGTTTACACGTATATATTATGAGTTTATCAGGAAGAGAAGGAAAGATGGGAAATTTGGCGGCGGTAAACTTTTATCTTGATTATGTTTATGGTAATTGATGGGCGGAAAGCTTGAGAAAGCAGGTCAGTCCATCCTTACACGGGATGGACGTTAGACAATTAATCCAAGAGCGGTTGATGTTCTGGGATAGCGGAGAAAGTAGGGGTTGTCAAAGGTGGGCTAGGGAAGGTGGATAATTTTGGTGCATTATGCTTGATTGACTTGAGGGAGGGGGAAGAAGATAGAGTTGATGAAAGGAAGAAGACAGGAGGAGACTAGAAGGGGAATATACTGTGTCCGGCAAGGTAGAAATTAGGATGGGTAAATGCGATGGCAAATAAGTTGGTGAAAGTTTGCTCGCGCTCTTATCGTTGCGGCCCCAATGCTTGCATGCAAGAGAGGAACTACATGTGTACATTAAACTAATTGTCAAAGTGGACACGCGAACGTGCAGCGGCGGGTGCGCCGAGTTAGGATAAGGAGCACATTTTCACATTCCTTTGAGAAGGCTCGTTTAATCGGTGAAGCGAGTCGTGGGATGGGCAATCGAAAAGAGAAGCTGGACTGGGAGGAATGTGAGATTCTGTGTAATTACGGGGGAAAGCAATCAAGAATATACCAGATTGGCAACGGGAGGACTATGTGGGCGGGGAATAAACAAATGGGCTAGAATTTAGAGAGAAGAAACTTGCCATTTTATCCTATTCTTCCCTCTGCTCTGTGTAGTAGCAGCCCGTTTATAAGGATTTTTATGTGAAGAGGAAAATACTTGGAACATACGCTTTGTTTGTGAAATCTGACTATACGTCGGGTTATTGGTAAAAAGTCTGTATAGGCCACGTTAGTGGCGAAAAGAAGTGGCGGAATATTTGAAATTCAGTATTTCTCGACGTTCTATACATATAATAGGAGGAAAATTTAGAATTACTTAGCTTTTGCGGTTTAAAATAAATAGATAAAAGTATTAAAGACGACAAGGAGATGGGAGTAACGATAGTAGATATTTTGATACAGAAACTTTTATTATCATCAATTGTATGGTATGATGATGAGAGATTGAATATAAAAGTTGGCACGTTTGTATAAATTTAAGTTTTTCGCTCTCTCGCAGGAAACAGTAAAATTCTCAAAGTGATTCAATCTGGTCTGTCATGACCACGTACAAAACTTAAGCAGTGAAAGTAGTGTGGGCTCACTAACTAAACGATGCTCAAGGAATTGGATGGAAAAAATCAAGTTTAAAGGCAAACACTTGACGAAAATAATGAAACTTAAATCGTAATTGATTCAGTCAACTCTTCCTACTTCTCCATTTGGCTAGAGTCATCATTTATTACTTTTGATTCCCCTTGAATTAAAATCATAATCTTTTAGTGGCTACTATCAGATTTCATGTATTTAAGTTGGTTCATTCAAGGGGTTTGGAAAATAAAATCTCCATAGGAGAAGAGCATTCAACTCTTTACTTCCGGAGCTTGAATTTCAAAGAACTCGATGTATACACATGAAGATAAATTTTATCTCCCTGTGGGAAAAGAGATAAGCTTGGAGCAAGTTTGGAAGCAACAAATTTGAGTTGGAGCTTTTAGAAAGTTTAATTAAATCTTCATGGGACTTCACTTGATAATTTAATGAGTGTATGGCTTCAAAGACATGATTAAATTGCCGGAAATCGATTAGAAAAGTTAAGCTTAGAAGAGGAAGGAAAGCGATTCAAAAACAGGGAATCCGCCCGAATCCAATCTGATAAAATTCGAAAAAAATACTAATTGAAGTCAAAAGTTTGAAGAAGAGGGATATATACTTTTTTAGAGTGGAGTTTAAAGAGAGAGGGAAGAGTAATATGCAACTAAGAAAAGCCCTGGGTGAAAGTTGCGTGTATCGCCCATACTATAGGAAGTAAGTAGGAAGTCAATCCGAGTATAGTAGTCCATGCACAAGATTTTGCAGAACTGAATTAAGAAACTGTAATGTATGTATACGTATAATTTCCAGAGTTTGGGGAAAGTATATTTCCTATATGCTTGTTTGGATAGAGTTAAATATGCGGACTGTGATTTTATAAAGTTTGTATTTTCATGTAGGAAACCACTGCGCAGACATACACTTCAAGAGCATCAAGTATTTCGTGTACTAAGGATAGTTGATGGTACACAAAGTACTGTTATTAATTAACATGATTTTCTATATTTTATTCCGCCACGTGAATCAACGAGAGTAGTTACAAAATGAGCATTTATTCGTGTCGATTCTAGAATTATCTTATTCACTTTAGGCTTTAAGATTTTTAGATATTTTAAAGACGCGTTAGTTAGTGCTGTTGATACCTATCTAACCCTACGGCTGAGAGTATGAGTTAGTGGTTGATGAAAAACTTATTCGTGACTTGTATTCCTACTTGTATTTCAAGTGTAACCTAATGTAATTAATTATTATTGATTCAATTATTACAAACTAATTTATTGGAACAATCATAACAATAAAGGTTGATAAAAATCTTTTATTGTTATTACTTATAAGGATGAGTGTTTATTGTGAGAGTAGAGCTAATAGGGGCCGGGTAGGAAACATTTTCTGCATAATTAATTATATAGTATTCTCTTCTTTCTTTCCTCACGAAAACGCACCATAATTTTTGCATATCATCTTGTACAGGACTAGCGATTTGCAGGAGAGGCATAGGCTTAGGTAAGGAGTCTATGAATTGTTTTCCTTCTTTATACACACCAGTGAAGCGAACGTAGAATGCATTTGCTTTATTTGCTGCTTCCCATGACCGAAAATCATATGCATATAACTATACAAGAAATATTTCTCAATAAAAATTAATTGCAAGGAAAATCTGATACTTGTATTGGCCTGGTTATTGACTTGAATTATTTATTTGAACAATAAGCCATCCTAGTTTACTCACGCCTGGACTCTTGTAAAAATGTAGATTAACAACCCTTGTGTGCAATTAACGATTCGTAGATGATACACATGAAGAGCTTAACTGAGACTTGTAAAGTTGTGCTACATGGCAAGTACGCTTGCGTTTTGCCAACTTTTCCAAGCTTTATGCCCACTACAGCTCGAGAATGAAGAATGAACCTGCTATAATTCCGCGAAGTTTTTTCCCTAAAGCTACCTGCAATAGCTAGGATTATTGTTTTCTTTGATTTAGGTGAGAGAGAAAGTTGTTGCCTTCCTTGTGTTGTATTGTTGTATAGTAGGAGGATTAATTTAGAATTGAGCGTTGTTAGTAGTCCTTTGTGTATGCGAGAAAGTTGAAAAGTATGCTGCGATACTGAGTTGTGCTAGTAAAAGCAGAGGAGGGTGGTAAGACTAAAAGAAAGTTGTTCTGTACGATAGGAAAAAAGCACGTATTTGTAGTAACTAAATGTAAAACAAAGCTGCTACAATAAGCAGAGCAGTTTGGGAGTTAAGTTATAAGCAGAGAGAGAAAAAAGGTGAGAGAAGGTAGGGAAGAGAAAGTAAGTAGGATTTCCTTGAAGAAACCCTTGATTTCTAGATGTAAGAAAATGAGGTTAATTGGGAAAAGAGTGGAAAAAGTAGTGTGTATAACATGTTTTTGGTTTGATGGTGGGAGAAAGCAAGGATGAACCCTGGATTGGAGGGAGGCCCGGAACGGGAGGAGAGGGAGAAAGAAACAAAAGAGAAAGTAAAAATGTGCATGTGGGGTCGGAGAAAGTACAAGACGTGGAAGTTTGGACCTAATGACCAATGATGCTTTATTAAGGAGTTGAGGCTATAATTCTTTCTTGTGTGCTGAAGAAGTAAAATAATTGATGGAATGAATGGAGGAACATAGGAGGGTCAAAGGTGCACTACTACGGAGAAAGAGAGAGAGAGAGAGAGAGAGAGAGAGAGAGAGAGAGAGAGAGAGAGAGAAGGAAAAGACACAACCTTATTGAAGTCCTAGATTTATATATTTCCTTAAAGTACGAATATCAGTGCACAACGTTTGTGGATCACAGCATGATTTTTATGTTGTTCAAGAGAATTGATTTGACTAGAAGAGTGTCGACGAGACAGGAGGGCATATTAGAGTGCCTCTGTTTGCCTGTATTTAAGTGTATATGTTTCTGGGGGACTGGGTGGTTTCCTTCAGAGTTGCTTTTTTGATTCTTTGCTTTACTAATAAATCATCAGACAGTCCTAGTCCTAGAGTACGGGGATGATGTAATCCGTCGTGCTCTTTCCTATTCGCAGTACTACCAGTAGTGTTGCAATATTATTTCATAGTAGTTTAGTAGTAGTTGTACTAGTACTAATTGTGGGCGTATGTGGTGATAACGTTTTTCTCAGTCCAGCTATAATATATAGTTGCATCTAATAATGTAAGTAGTCAAAGTGCGTAGCTACAGACTAGTAATCATTTATGCACGTCTAATTACTTGTTGACCTATACGATCGTGATGAGTTTTTGAAGATTTATTTTTATAGAGGCTACAAGCTTTTTCCATCTCCTGGTGTGGGTATGCAGTTTGCGCGGAGAGTGTGAGAGAGATGATCGCTAAAGTTAAAAGTCAGGATTTTGGTTTGAATAATAATTTATATTTATATACCTGTGTCTGACTGTCAGTGTGTTCTTGCTGTGGGACTAGCAACTAACTAAATGAAGTGAGAGAGAGAGTGAGAGAGAAAGGAGGAGTTAATTATTGTTTCAATTATATAATTATTGGAGACGTTGTCGTAGGAGGATGTGGTAGGAGGATGATAATGAATAACTAATTAATTAATTATAGTTCGCACCATGTAAAATGTATCACATTATTTTTTTCTCGTTCTACACTATAAAACGACTGCACCATATTTAACAATTATCCCAATCCATAGGATTCGCCACCATCCGATTAACGATTAGTGTTAACCATATCAATTCACGCAACTAGTAGGCATATTAATCATGTTTTCCTTTTTTCTCTCGAGGAGAGGACACAAAGCATGGAGGTATATGTAGCACGGCTACGTTTTCTCTAATACCTTCCCGTCTGCTTAACTAGTATCGTTGCTTGTTTCTTTCTTCTAGTATAAAGTATGAGCTTGTTTCCATAACTTCAATCATAACAGGGTTAATTATTATTGGAAAGAAATATAGTTTTGCACAAAGTACATACTTGTCACTTTTTAAAATGTCTCTCATTTACACTTGTTAATTTCGGCAAGGATTAATCAAATCCAGAATATTAGAAACAACTAATCGTAGTACACTAGTTGTAGTAGTAGTACCCAGCTACATCGTAATCATAGGATAGGAGAGCTATTATTTATTGGTATTTAAAATTCTTATCTTCTCCTAGTCAAGTTATGCTATGAACCGCCCGTGGTGGCTACACGAATCTGAGGACGACTAAGTCTCAGAGGGACTATCAGAGTACTAAGTTATTTATTATAGGTTACTACAGTGTTTTTTTCCTTACCTTGAAAGATATTGATTCAATATAGAGATACAGAAATGAGCCGGTTGAGCGAGGAAGGGGCCGTATGTCGTAAATTAATTCTCATTACGTTATAGTAAACCAGGAACCCTTTTAGGACGACCAGCGATTGGAGTAGTGGTTGGTGTGACGGTGACGGCGGATTTGACTAGGATTTTGCCAAAGGATGAAGCAATAAGTTCCGTGGGGTAGAATCGGAGAAAAACTGATTATAAGCGGAATAGAGAATATAAGCGGGACTAAATTAAATATTTCCTTCTTCCACAATTTTTTATTGTCACCAATGATATTTCCTCGTTGATTCTTGTTCTCTATATGTTGTTTCATAGCTGATTTAGTTTTTTTAGTATACACTTTTAATTTGTTGAAGGAATTCAAAAATTTAAGCGACAACTTGTCGTGCATGTAGGTTATTTGATTCTTGGCATCTGCCCCCCTCATGTTGAAAATCTCTCCACATTTTTTCTTTGCTTGGGAAAGGGGTGATTGGTTAGTGATTTGGCTCCTGGGTTTTCTAATTTCACCGCTAATTGAAGCGATGGGAGTTTGTGTGTGAAATGACTCTGTTTCCCTCTGATTGACGCCGCTGATGGTTCAAAGAGGCAAGCGCTGGAAGAAATTGTGAAGGATTTTGGAGATACGTCCTTCCTTATATGTATGACGGGACGACGGGTCTGTGGGTGGTAAGGAGATGATGAGTTTTTTGGGATTGCACCATGGAATTGTGTGAGAAATTGGGTGGTTTCTTGATTTTTTTCTCGGCCCCCTCCTGGCTTCGCTCCATCTTCCTTCCTTGTTTGCTTGCTCTTTTAATCGGTAATTGATGGGGAGCGTGGATTTTGCGGAAGGAGAAAGTGGAGAAAGCTACCATAGGAATTATTTGAGTGAAAGTGAGGGAGAGATGCCAGGTGGAGATGATTGGTTCAGATGTATTATTTTCTCGCGATACATGCAAGCTTTGGGCTAGGTAAGCACGGACAAGTGTGTGTATAGAACCCTGCTATTTTTGTACGTCACGAGGTTGATGATGTTTGAGCTGTGAGAGTTGTGAGGAGAAAGTTTTTGCATGGATTAAAAGAGTCGATGAAGAGAAATATCATGGGGATATAAGTCATGCTGGAGTTGATGTGGATAGGAGATTAAAGACAGCCATATATTAGACACG
The DNA here is from genome assembly GCA_906901655.1 of Sminthurides aquaticus. Taxonomy (NCBI): domain Eukaryota; kingdom Metazoa; phylum Arthropoda; class Collembola; order Symphypleona; family Sminthurididae; genus Sminthurides; species Sminthurides aquaticus. The sequence goes on from CAJQTT010000001.1 coordinate 7,478,490, forward strand.
CATATATGCACAAGACACACGTACACACATATATCCATAGTACACTTATGTCAAGAAGACTAGAAGAGAAAGTATATCGGTTCAAGAGACACAGATGATGAGGTTCTCATGTATATGGTGTGAGGGTTGTTGATGCTAGAACCCATGGATGTATTATGCATCCAGGATTTTTTATTAGAGCTTCCCCTCCCCTTCCATTTTAAGATGAGTTCGATGGAGAAAGCAAGAGGGGAGGAGTGGTAAAACTATCCAAGGAAGTAGATGAGTATTGAAAGAGTGTCCATCGACTGAGTATGTAGTGGTTTAATAGCAGTAATCCAAGTCTTAGTAGTAGTTGCTGCGAGAAACTTTTAACATTATTTTGAATTCTCTCGAGGGGCAGGTAGAGAGAGATTAAGTGGCGTAGAGTAAATTGGAGAAGGCTTCCGATCAAAGAACCAGGTAGGAGGGTAGGTTTAAGGTGTTGGAAAAGCTTAGAGAAACTATTCGAGGAGAAGCACTCTTCTTCTTCTTCTTATACATGAGGACTTAAAAGGGAAGAAATCCAAGGAAACAAAATTGCTAAATTACTTCACGGATAGCGTGAGATTCAGATGGAGAAAGTATGGAGGCATAAATTTCTGATTGACGACAGCGGAGCGGTGGTTTAGGATTACGGAGAAAGTCGGATGGGGTGGAAGGGAGGAGAGAATTTTCTGATCAAATCCTCCAGTTGTCAAATATATCTCTTGTAAGTGCATCTTTTGGAGTAATTATTTAGAGTTTGTAACTGTAGCCAAGTTAAGACGTAGCGGTAGTAGGGGTTAACTGTATATTGTATTTGTGAAATAGTTTTTTGGTATAAGTAATATATATAAATCCTAGTATGCGGTAATCATAACGATAGATCTCATTGTTTCACTATTTATATATAGTTAGATATATATATATATATATATATTTGTTTGGCGAACTGGGATCCTTGGTTAGGACGATGCGTTTATTTATAGGTAGGTTAAGGGGGAAGGAAGAGTGGGGCATGATTATTCAAAATTTATCAAGGTCGGCTTTTAAAATGAGTTGTAAGTTGTAATAACAGTTGTAGTATTTTAATAGTAGTAGTAGTGCGGAAGAATCCGGTTATTGTGGAGGGGTGGGAAAGTTGAGTAGTAATTATTTGGAATTAGATTAACTATATTTTAAGTAGAAAGATTCGTCGTTTCGGAATAAGAATGGGCGTCGTCGTAAACGTTCTCGTAGAGTCGTAGTAGTATTCGAAGCAGTAATCGTAGTCGTAGAGGTAGAAAAAAGCTTTTTTGTGTATCTTCTCCTCCTGGTGGTGAGGTGAAGAAGAAGGTTATAGAAGAACCAAATCGTCAGCTACCTCGTCCGAAATATGGAGGTAGATGATCCAGTACATTAAATTGAAGCATATAAAGCAGACAGGAAATACGACTCGCGAGTACCTACACAATAGGATCATGAAAATTCCTCATTATATGCAGTCAAATCAAGTTCGCAGCTAACACTATCCAACTCGTTAGAGAAAGTTAGGTATGAAAGATATCACCGTTAATCGAACGATATTAGCGGGTGTTGAATAATGATGAACAACGACCTTCAGAGGCTGTCCTGGACACAGTTTTTGAAGCTAGTTCTCCAAAAATTGTTTAAAATCTTCTTATTGTGTGGCTCCACGTTCACATGAACGTTTTGGGCGACTATGATTAACAGTTAGCGTATGGGACCCGCTAACGCTACAACGACCTTAAAAGTCTTCGGCAGGTTATCTCTTTAACCTACATAACCTTTGTATAGCTCCTGTCCTAGGTCAAGACAGTATAGCTTCCTATCACACCAAGAATCCAGTAGTCTTACCTTTCCTCTGTCTAATTTAACTATTTTCTTTGACCTGTGACCTCCTGAACTCCGTTTGTATAGCTTTTGCCACCCATCGTCTAGAATTCTCGAGATTTTTATATCCAAATTGGCAACCGATATTAACGACGCTTCCGATTCACTAGAATCGAAATTTCTTAGTGAAGAGGCTGTACAGACACGTTAACTACCCCATCAAGTGCGCGTTTCGACTTTATAATTCGTTTAGCGATTAATAGGTCAATATTTTCCGAAATATTAGGGGTCGGTAACTTATAGGGACATTTCTTCACCGAGTTTATAGGTCCTTATGATTTAGATTTAAGTCTGTTTGCTTTTGTTTTAACTAACCAAAGAGTTGATATACGTGATGCGCTATGTTCGATATGTTTGACCTGCCTAGAAATGACCCTTCAGGGGTCACGCGTTTTGGAAACGCCTAAAATGATACCCTCTGCTTTAGGCTTGAATTTTTCAGGCATTGTTAAAGCTATGAAAACGGGATTTTTTACAATTTAACGACAACAGTGTTAGCTTTCATTTAATGCTACTCCCAAATCCGTAGCTCTCGCGGGACAGAAACTATAGAACTTTAGTTTTGCGTTTTATACGATCATCCACCCTCTGTATTTGCAGCATTTCCTCAGAATCCAAAAATTTTAGAAACCTGTGCTGAGGATATCATTCTGGGATTAGTGAAAAGAGAAAGCGGGAGAGTGGTGAAAAATGGTTAGGAGAAAGCGATAATTGCGGGAGTGGGGTGAAGGAAATGATAGAAATCTGGAGGGGTGGGATAGATGCGATCTAAAGGAGATATGTGAAGACGCCCACAATTTAATCAAATATAGTTGAGAAAGGGGTAGTAAGATTTTGGAGAAAATTGGAGCGAGTCTATCTCTACCAGAAAGAGAGAGAGCACGGAATTGCCAACTAGCAGTGAAACATAGCAGTAGTAAAGTAGTGGAGAAAAGGAATTCTTTGAGTTAATTAAACAAGTGGGCTGATAGGAAAAGTGATGGAGATTTTGGTGTGCGGTTGAGGTAGGCGGATGGGATAGAAAATGTGAAAGGTGAAAGTGCAATATTAATTAAATATTTATGGATGAAGAAGTTGGGAGGAAGGGAATGAAGACGGGAGAGAAAGTGGAGAAAGTGGAAATAGTATAGATCAGAAGCCGGATTGGCCTTTACGGGGAGAGAGAAAGGAAGAGTTAAAGCGGAAGGATGAAGAATATAGGTTACTGTTATTGTAGAAGGAGTGGGAAGAGAGTTGTGATAAGGATGGCGTTAATTTATTGGCGAGTTGGATAATGTTTGCCTTGGATGGAGCGCAGTTAATCTATGACATGAAGAAAGGAAATGAGATTGGATAAAATGAATGCTTACTTATCGATGTCTGAGGGCGTGACACCGTATAATTTGTTAACGTCCTTGCCAGGAGGCAATATAGGATGAGCAGGATTCTCTTCGTCTCCGCCGCGTGCACCGTTCACCGTGTTCTCCAAGGTGCCAACTCCTTTGGAATAGGACTTGGGATCGTGTACCTTAAATCGAACCTCCTATATCAGATCCGAGAAATCCAAGGGGCGGGTTGGGGTTAGTGAGAAAAGAAAAGAAAATAATAATTAGAAGCGGTCAGAGACAACCAAAGAAAAGAGATAAGGTAGTCAGGCGGCGTTAGGGGATAACAAATTTACCAATGCAAAACCATTACCAACTACACAAGGCACCAGACTAGAATGCTAAAACTATAGATAACCAACGAGCCTGGAATAATTCTACTATTTACAGTCCGCTAGAATAAATATATACCAACACTCCACTTGTTCATGCAGTCAGGCAGAGAGAAAAAAGAGCAAGTAGTAAACAAAAACAAGATCAGCAGAACCAAAGAAAATACATAACATAGACAAAGAGAGAGAGAGAGAGAGAGAGAGAGAAAATCCACGAGACATGACAAGAGAATACTTGGATGGGTGGGAAAGGAGTTAGGAAATGTAGGATTAGAGTGGGTGGATGGAGAGGGAGGGACGGAGGGGTACTTTGCAAAGGAGCGGAGAAGGATTTTAGAGAATTGAATAATTCAGGAGGAGAAGGGAAACAAAATTTTGAATTGTCAATTACGATAAAAAGATTTGGGGATGGGGAGAGGGGAAGAGAATAAGAAAGGAGGATAAGGAAGAAAAAGTCAAAATCGAGCATATAGGAAGATAGATGCGTGCTTAAGGATCCAAAACCCGGGTAATATATATGATGATAACTACGTAAAAAAATTGGCCAAAGAATTGGGGTATTGACTAAGGGCGGACGTGATGTACGCGAGCCTGTAAGTCAACTTGGGTTTCGGACATGTAATGGAATGTATGTTATTCTGAGAGACAAAAGCGGGAGGGGTTTGTTGTAACGTGAGGGAGTGTGAATTACCGTTTGTTTCGCGTGATGTTCATCGTGATGATCCATGGCGGCTTTCTTTTGTTCGGCAATTTTTTGCAACGCCAGGAATCTATTCTTTCTCATTTGGATTCTCTTGGCCATATAACCCACAGTGGCGTATTCTGTAGGGGAAAAGAATAAGAAAACATTGAAGGCTGCCCAGTCTCACATCCTCCTTTTGGACAAGGGAGGAAGCGACAGGAGTCAATGGGGATGTAGACAGAAAGAAAGTGTTTCCCTCCGGGATCCTCGGAGAGATAAAGGGAGAGAAAATAATGGATGTGCTCCGAGTGGGAAAGAAATGCAGGAAATCAAATTATGATCCTCTGTTTTCTCCCTACCATCGCACGCCGGAAAGGTCAGACAAATTAATTAAAGATGAAGAGATAGGCTCTGATGAGAAGTAGGAGCTGGCTGGAGAAAGTGGAGAAAGTCGACAAGCGAGCCCGGTCGTGTCTTTCTCAAGGCGTGCGTGGAGGAGTTAGAACACAGTATGGAGAAAGCTTAGGAAAGTCGAAGGAGAAGATAATGATGGTACAAAAAAAGACGTGAGAAAGATAGCATAGACTTACCTAACAAGGATGCGAAGACCATGACGAAGCAGGTACCTAGATAGACGTCTATGGATTTCACGTAAGAAATTTTGGGAAGGGCTGCGTTTGTGGACGACATAAGTGTTGTCATCGTCAACACCTACAGGTTTACATAGAGACAAAAATTAGTTTAGCTCAGCACGCAAACAATTCCCCGCCAGCATAATCCCCACCTTCCCAAGAAAAAAAAGCAACGCTTTCCCGATTCCCTCATGAGAATGAGGGAACGTACAGCACGTGTTTTTAACGGCTAAATTTGTGGTGGTAACTCCGAGAGAAAGTCGTGCATACGGGAAGATAAAGTAACCAAGTTTTCAATACACGCTAGGAGGAAAACTAGCGAATTTTTCTGGAGAAAGTATTAACGGATAGCGATGAACGGCCATGTTCAAAAGGAGGATGAAGGGGCAAAGGAGTAAGCTTTAGAGAGAGAAAGATGAGCCGATGAGCGTGACAAAGAGAAGAAATTTGGGAAGGAGGAGGGTGAGTAAATTTTGGCAAGGCTGGGATTCCTCGAACAAGGAGGGAAAGGAGACAATGGTTAATCGAGTTGAAGGTGGGAGACGGAAGGTTATTGTGATGAGGTGATGAATAGGAGAGGAAGAATTGAAGCAGGAAGAGGAAAGGGAATATTTAAAATGGTAAGAGGCGGGGCGGGCTACAAGAGAGAAGAGGGAAGAGATGAGGTGTATTGATAATAGTTGTTGGAAAGGTGAGATGAATGAGTGTGGGAAAGGAGAAGGAGATGAATGGACATGTGTGAGTGCGTCGAGGATAATAAATGAGAAGAGATTTATTAATGAGTGAGGGACTTACAGTTGTCACACCGAGGGCAACACGAGCGGGTGTCGCATTTCTATTGAGCCAGAAGGAGACCCATGAGATAACTACGATGAGTCCAGAAGGTATGTAGATTTGAATCAGGTAGTAACCCATCGATCGAACAAACTGAATTTCACAGGCGAGGCGAGAATAATTTCCTGCATACATTGTACAAAAATCAAGTGAGTGCTGAATTGGCTACTACATCTACTCTGATTATGGCCACGATGCCTTCCTAGGGCAACAGAGTAGAGGAGGGAATAGAAAATACTAGATAGATAGTGTGAGAAAGAGAAAGAGAGAGAGAAAGTTTGTGTATTTTCAAAGGTGAAAGTGTTATGAGAGTAGGAGCAGGAGCGCGATTATTATAGTTTGTATATTTGTAGTTGCTAAACTATGTGGAATCTTATACCTATATTCCCTGTACTCAATCATTAAAGAATAAAGGAAAATAACCAACTATGAGTAATAATAGTAATATACAGGTATAGTTTGATAGTAGTAAAGTAGTACACACTGCAATAGAAGGTGTAGTAGAGAATATAGCAGCAGAGGAAGAGGAGTATACAAGTAAGAATATAGAAACAAGTATACTACGAAGATTTCCTCATATCATAGCTTTACGACACTACTGGGAGAAAGTTCTCCACTCGGTTTAATATATTATTGAGCAGCGCGATAGGCAGGGAGAGCACAGGCCTTAAAACTCTTCTAGCATATAGCCTATAATAGAATCGCTAAAATCTTTCAAGTTCTTTGGGAGCCTGAGCCTGTTTTTGTCTTCAACGTATCTTAATTGCATGGGCTTTCGTATAAGAAGACTTGAAACACTTTTCCCTATTCTATAATCAAGTAAAAAGTTTGAGAACCGGATCCAAAATAGGGGCAGCCTCTTCTCAATTCAACCGTTCAACCTTCTAAGTAGAGGTCTCTCCGTCCAATGTATCTCTGTAACATTATCTTCATCATCCGTAATTCCGTATCCCTTCTGCCAAGAGTTCATCAGGAAACTCTTCTCTTGTCCTAGAGGAAGCATCGCTGACACTACCTATATTGCCTTCCTAGAGCTGGCTTCCCTGTATGTACTAGTACTTTTGCCTATTTATATGTGCAATGGACAGCTGTAATTTCTCTCATTCTCTAATAATGGATAGCCACTGCATAACGTCCATTTGCACCTCGGACATGCAGACTGGAGTCATTCCTTGTTCTGTAAGTACACAATATAATTTGGGACCTGAATAACCTCTCTAAAATCCGGACTCTGCTACGAGACGGCTTTGTTGGGCTCCAAGTTGGGGCGGACGAAATAGTTGGAGAAAGTGGAGAAAGTTTAGGGAAGGAAGTAACTCGACGAACGTCTTCATCTTTCCCTGACATTCCTTGCTATCCGCTTCTACTATAGTATTACATACTGCAAAGAGATGGCTCGCTCCAGTCCAAAGGAGAAAGGGCGGCTGGCTCTAATGCACGTAGCATGACATCTCCTAGAGTTATTTACTAAAAATAAGCCCCGTTGTAATTCTTAGAGCTCTTGGCCCCAGCCTGCTAGCGTAACGTAGCCTAGCTACAACTACGGCTACAAAGAGAGGATGATGGTGGGAAGAGAAACAAAGGGCAAATCCTATTCCTGCTCTACTTTTCACGCTTCAAGCCTATATTGGTTTCCGGCTGACAGTTTCTAAGTCTAGGATTCTATTAATTTCGTCCCTCATCCAGGCTAATCTTACATGAGCCTTTGTAAGATGAAAACTTTTTTTATCAAAGATTACCCGGAGTGTAGCTAAAGTTTGCTTCCTAAGCTGCTCTGTTCGGGAAAGCAGATGACGGCTTGATGAGGGAGCGTGTGTTGCTGCAAGGAATTATGTGTAGTAAATTCATTTGTGCAAGGCAGAGAAGTACATCTCCTCACACACACACACATATACACAGAGATACAGACACACGCACACACATTCACACTCCGAGAGAAAAGGGTCAGTAAGAATAATTTTGTGAGATTGTACATCTGACTGAGAGATGAACGAGTGAAAGTGCGTGGACAAGTGAAGGAGAAAATGCCAAGTATGTAAATATACGAGTGAGAGCTGAGCGTGTGAGTGAGTGAAGAGGTTAGGCTTTGTGTTTCACGGAAAGTGGAGAAAGTCAACTTAGAAGTTTGGAAGATGTGGAGAAGGGCTTAAGCTTTTTCTGGTTTTACAAAGATTATACAAGGGTGAGGTATAATCCCGCTAAGTTTTTAACCCAGCCGTTGTACTAGCTGTTGACACAGCTTTTTGTCTCTACGCTTCAAGTTTCGTAAAACACTTAGAATAGGTGAAATAATTTTTGGTGATTGTAAACTCCTATTCAAAATTGATTGAGGCTATGACAAATATCTGCGGGGAAGTGATACCAAGGCTGCTGGCTATTGAAAATGTACACGTGGTGTGTAGTAAGCGCAAGTGTGATATGGTGAGTAATCATTTGAAAACTATTTGGTGCTACGATATGGTATATATATGCTGAGCTGCAGCGCGTATTCATGATGCTATACTATGTATTATACTTAGTGACTCGTATACCATTAAATAAGTATCGTAAAAGGTAGACGATTGAAAATGGACAGTTTGTATAAGATTAAATCTAGTTAAATGTGTGGTAAAAATACGAGAATAGAGTAGCTTGGTGAAAGTAAAAAAGTATATAGCAATTTACTTGGATATGCATCGATATAAGAAGAAGGAGTATATAGTCATTATGGAAAAACTTAAAGAAGTGAAAGAAGAGAAGGGTTTATATTTAAGTATGGTGGAAGGGTGGTGAAAGTGGTAAAGAATAGAACTAGTAAGAAGAGTATAAATATACAAGTGATAGAGAGAAAGTGCGTAGAATACTCTACTGCTTTCAATTGAGCTACAAAAAGCAATGTAATATTTTGTAAAGATGGCATAGAAGTAAGATTCATTCATGACATAGGTAATTAATTACGAGGGAAGAAAGAATAAAAAGAAAGTGTTGCTCTTTTGTTTCGTGGAATAAGTATATAGAGTTGATTGTTACGGAAGTAATTAAGCATTCGCGACTCGTAAGTTGTTCGTATTGTCTTAGAGGAATGTCGTGGAATGTCTCCTATACCAAGACTGTCTGAGTGTTTCCTGGCAGTAGAAGTCGGTGAATGGGATTTGTAAAGAAAGGAAAGTTTTTTGGGCAACTGTCGCGGGGTGGACGTTGTTGGAGTAAAGAGACAGTTAATTCGTATTTTGCTTTAAAAGCTTCTAGGAGTATCTACGTATATGTATATATATATAGTGTGTGTAAAATACGCTACAAAAGTCCAATACAATATAGAGTAAATACTAATAAGCCTGGCCTTCCCATCTTGTGTGGCTAAGAGAGAAAAAAGTATGGTAGCAAGAGAAAGTCCTTTTCGAATTTGTCTTATCCAGGATGAAACGGACGGATATACGCAAATATATAATAGGCACACAATAGAAAATACTTAGTAGTCGCTACGAATCATTGAATACTTCTACAGAGAGGAGAGAATGAAAAAGGTTGATTTAATCATATGATTTTGTACAAGAAAACGCTGCTAAAAACGCAGAAGGTGGGAAAGATATGGTAGGTTTTGTGTGTGAGAAAGAAAACTAGTTGAGTGTATTGATATTTTTGGGAGAATAGATTAAGTCTTGTTAGGTTTTTTTTAGATTTAGGTTAGGAGTTTTTTCAAGATTGGTCATTGGGTTTTGTTATTGAACTGTAGCTGTCATAAAGTGTAATCATAATTTGATTGGGTAGCTGATCCGTAGAAGATGCTGATAATTATGGTGGTGGATTTGGAGGAGCAATATTGTAACGAAGAGGAGATAGAGATGATAATGATGAGAGAGAAAGGTAATGGAGGTTAATACAGTTATATTGGAATAAAAGCATGTGAACCGGTTTATAACCTGTGGTCAGGGAAATCTCTTGATCCTTTTGCCTGAACCCAAGAACTTTGAACTGCGGTAGAGACACGTCAGGGGAGACGCCAACAGACTTAATTCCTTTTTCCCATTTGTACCGGATGTCCGACATTGTGTAGCCAACTAAATTTTTATAGCATCCAAATTTTCTTTTGTGTTTTTCCCCATTTTTCCAATACAATATTTCTTACAACAAGCACATGTACTTTATATGCAGTTACATTCAGCCATTTATAAATCAAAAATCTCAACGCCTTGTAACAACAAAACTAACAAAATTATTGTTTGAAGTTTAAAATACGCTAGAATGAAAACCATGTAATAAAAACAATCAAAATAAAAAATTACCAAATAACATTAATGAGGAGAAAACTATCAATAAATAATGACTGATTTCAAAGAAAAGCAAGTGAATTTAAATTACTTGAAATAAACAACTGAATGAACGGCTGGTTCAAACCGAAAGCAAATCGGCTTGCTTGCTAGTGCGAGCAGAACAGTAGTGAGCAATATTTGTTGCGAAAAATTTCAAAAAAGAAATACGAGAATAAACGAGAAAATAACTTTTTTTAAATCACATGTAAATCATAAACAATACGATACAGTAGTGGCACTTTGAGGATAATGTGGTTGTGGAACTAGGTATTAAACTGGCATGAGAATTGAAAATAAAATTGCCTTGCATTCGCAGTGTTATTATCATTATCAATATACGCGGCAGTCAGCAGAGACATGAACAAAGACAAAGTGTGAGAAATTATCTCTGGGCGAAAGAAAATCAAGTGCGTAATATACTCGTACGTAACAAGAAATTGGCAAGTTTCTTAGGATTTTGCACTCTTGTAATCAAATATACCCTCAAACGTATACGACACTACGTAGTGGTTAAATATAGGTTCAAAATAGAAAAGTGGTTGAAGGGAACAAACTGTTTGCTGGATTATTGTAAAGAAATCCACTTTTGTACAGCTCACTCTGGTGGATTTAATCGAAAGAATCGCTGTCCTAATCTCCTTTCCCTACCTACTCATAGTTGCGTACAATTGGAAGCAAATAACATTCTCATCTTGTAGTAAAACCTGAGGAATTGTAGAACTGGTGGAGACAAGGAATACAAAATGTCCGGCTAAATAAGCTTTCTCTCATTTAAAAGGGTTCCCGGGCTGAAGAGATTAGAGCGGGTTGGATTGGTTGGGTGGTTGTTTCGTAGGCAGGTTTCTAATACGTCCCAGTTATTTCAAAGAACGTGTGATGAGTGCTGATGACGAAGAAGCCTCGGTGTTGGTTTGACTTTTGGGAAATACAGTGGGAGGATGGGTGGTGGTGGTGGTTGGCTGGTGAAAAGAAACTTGTACCCACCTGAGTTATTTGAAAGGCCGACGGCGAATGTACAGAGGTGCTCGAAGGATTGTCACGTTCGTTTCGTTAGACATATACCTAATTAGGCATGTATATTCAAGAAGGGCTCGTACAAGTTTTGGAAACCGTGTGAAAGCCGTGCATGTGAGCGGGTGGTGGGAGTTGGGTTCTTGTTGTAACATTCAGGTCATGAATGCTCAGAGGAGAATTTTAACAAGGTAGTATTTAAAAATTACACGAGAGAGCAAATACAGAGAGATAGAAGTAAGAGGCAGAAGACACAAAGAGACATAGAAGTTAGTGCAAGTAGATATTTGTACAAGTATGCATGTGCAGGACAAATTTTTACAAACACCGAGAAATAATTGTAAAAAGAGGCGACTTTGTCAAAGGTTTCGGCAGTTTGGCAAACAGTTACCTGGTTTTCCACGAAGACAGGGTGGCAATACGTGCTTTTACGTCCAAGAAGTCAAGTTTGTAGAATTCTGCATATATTTATATTAAAAGTATGGGCAAACTATGAGTTGAAGAAAGAATGCATGAGGCAGAGAAGAAGAGCAAGCGGAAGGGATAAAATCTAACCTGGGGTTTATTTAGTTGTAAATTAAATCAAATGATAAGCTTTAAAGGGCTAAGTAAGTAAAGTGCAAGCTGAGGTATTCTAGCAAACAGAAATATTATTTTCGAAGCTAATGCAGCAACGGAGCAGCTTAAGATGAATCGTTAGAGTATATTTATAAAACGTATACTTAATATTACGAACTGCTAAGTAGAGAGAAAGCCTTAATGGCAATTACCCGTTTTCATAAGCTCAAAGTAGCGACAACATATTCTATATAATATAGCCATTTTTAGCGCATGTTTTGTTATTTCGTGTTAATACTTAACTCTCATTTACTGCGATTATTTTAGAAATTGTAGAATAAAATAGATAGAAGTATGTGTGAAATACAGTAAGAAAAGATATTCAGAAGAATAAGTAGAATTTGTTTTTGCAAGCGAATCTAAGTGTGTTGTTAATGTATTTAAAATTATGGTTAATTTTGAAAAACTAAAGTTGATAATTTTGTTTTGTTATACGTCGGAATGGAGTTAATGGTGATTGTATTCGTATTAGAAAAGATAGAATTATGTTCTAAACTCAAATTACTTCCAAGTAGAAAACATTATGGATTTAATCAAGAGAGAGGGGGGCGGGGGGCAGTAATACTAAGATAAAAACAGTTTTGGAATTTCTATTGAGTTAATTCACCGAGAGAACATAGGAAACCAGGGGTAAGTTTAGGTTAGAGAAAGTAGTGAAAGTATATAGATGGTAGATTTTTGGATAGAGGGACTTGCTGATGTAATAATAGTATCAATCGTTACATCTAACTAATAGAAAGGGAGATTTAAGTTTAAAAATTACCGTTTTAGTCTAGAAATACGGGAAAAACAAAGATACGGACAGGCAGGCAGACAGAATTCAAAAGCAGATGGAATGAGGAGAGAAAGTGGAATACAAGGGAACCATAATAGAAGCCAATGAAGGGCAGAATTTGGATTATAGAATAGAGACAAAAGAAGAAGAAGAAGAAGAAGAAGAAGAAGAAGAGGAGAAAGTTACAGAGACTGCAGATATATAATTGTATATTAAATATGACTTCGAAATAGATAATTTAGAGATAGAGAGGAAGATGAGAGGAGAAAGCTACAAGAAGGAGATGAGAGACGGGAAAGAGAAGGTAGACTATTTGCGTTAGAGAGAAGAGAAAGATAGAGTAAAGCAAGAGGATGTGTTGTTAACATGTAGAGTTAATGCATAGAACGAAATTGTGGTTTACATCAAGAAATACCTGTGGATAGGACGACGTGCCTTTGGGTATGCCTATGTCCCAGCACAATGAATTGTGGGAGTTGAACTTGATCCATGCCAATGGATTTGCGACCGTTTGCCCACCGGTACTGAATGTCCCGCGTTGTGTACCCGACTAATGCACAACATTAATTATCCTATACAATTCTAATTGCTAACACATTCAATTTGCATTCAAGCACACAATAGAAAATATTGGTATTTAACAAAATGACGAGTAAAATAAATATTTGTTAGTCAAAAAATCATTTTTATATATTCATATATATCAAAATATATAAATATATACACGGATATCAAAGCGGTTTTTGATTCATATTTCTTGTACTCTCCCAATAAGTGTAATAAGGAGGAGAATCTTTGGAGGATTTGGGAAGTTATTGCAGAGAAAGGTGGAATGTATAGCAGTGATAGAGAAATAGAGAGAGAGAGAGAGAGGCAGATAAAGAGATACCGATGAGAAGGGAGATTGTGAAGTGAGTAATTGTTCTCTCATATTCTTAGCATGTCAAAGAAGTAGTCTTTAATCGAAATTATTTGAAAATATTTTCTAATTAGTCCCTACGAATAAGCCTGTTTTGGCTAATGTGATTGAATGAATATAAGACAGTTCTGGTGAAAGTGCGAGTCATGCATATCGTTTTGTCGCTTAGCCTACGTTTTAGGCCATGATCATCGAGGTTTTTGGCTGTTAGTACAAAATTGTAAAGAAGATTGCGGAAGACGCGGTTGTGGGGAAATGCTAAGGAGGGAGAAAGCAGGGAAAGTACTACACGAGCTAAAGACTAGAGAGTAAATACAATAGTTGGAGGAAATGGGAAAGTAAATATGGCAAGTCAACTCGGGACGGGAGCGTTACCGACCTACACAGCCCTTCCTGCTGTATCTTCTTGGAGCTACGAGGAATTGTATTTCTCAACAATTACAAAGACCATAATTTAATTGAGGAGTAAAGTTTGGGAATCAAAAAAATGGTCCTGAGTTGGAGCTCATAACAAAAATATATATGAATTGCCTTGTTGATTAAAAGAAAGGGAAGAGTATCACGGCCTATGAACTATGTTATAGGATGGGTGGTGGGTTCTGGGGCTGGAACACTTAAAATTAAATGGCTAAAAGAAGCAGATGGAAGTCAGAGAGAAAGTTCGTATGAGTTTTCCAGGAAGCAATCCGGAAAAGTCTGACATTGTAGACTGGAATGGAAGGACAAAAGGACACATATATACCGACTTTCTCTTTGGTACACTTGAAGATCTGTTTCTCCGGGGAAAGTTCACCCTACTCTTGTTAACTTTCCCTCTCGTACTATGTCTACCCGCTTAAGAATTGTGGGGCTACAAAGGGTGAAAGTAGGCTATGGAAAGGGGGAAAGGAGGCGGAAAATGATTTTCGGAAACTGCAAAAACTTTCTCCCATTCCTACTTCTCGTAATAAACTATTTTTGAAAGAATCAAAATAAATCTTGCTCTTACCTACTCTACTCTTTCCTTCCGAGTGGATTTGAAAAATAAAAAAGCCTCCAGAACTACGGAGTAATCCTTTCCCTCTCTTCAAACTTTCCCTCCTTTTTAATCCAATTTCACTAATTGGGACTGTGGCTCTTTTATTTGAATGAATGGAAGGAAAGCTAATAGTCTAACATGTATTTACAAGTTTATGTCTCAACTCACCCGCCTTTCCAAATTTTATTCATCTCGTCTTTTACCCCATTCAAAACCCTTGAATCGTTTTTCCTAGTTCATCTATTCTGTATTCGCCACCACCCTTTTTCAGCTCTTCTCAATTACAGCTACTCAGCTATGCTTTTATCACTTTTAAGACAAACGAAGCTTTTCATATCTGACTGAGTCTTTTTATCTAGAATAACTCGTTCCTACAACTTTGTTTACACAAACAGAATCCTCATAGTATCAACATTTAACATTTCCCACTAAATTATACCCCTTTCACCAAAGCAAAACATGATTCTTTTACACTCTGCGAAATATATAGAACGTAACCGTTCTTTTAATGCAACGGAAAATAGCTAAGTTACTGAATTCTGGAATATAATTCAAAACCATTCCTCATCAGTGAAGCCTTCAATGATTCTATACACAATTTTGTTTCGGCTATCGAATCTTGGTTTCTTCCATTCTTAATTATCTCTTTTTCTAAATGAAACAGGTTTGGTTTGCTTGGGCTTGAATAAAATATTTTAGTTGATAGATTTTTATGAAGGAGTGAAATTCATTAAATGAATTTTAGGAACTTAAAGGCAAAATCTCTTGAAATGGGGGAACACAATAAGGTAATATCGAATTACATGTACAACAAAGTATTGACTGTCATGAGACAATAGCTCGTCAAGAGGAATTTGACAAAAGGTTTACGCTATGCTATACCCAAGGAAAGGAAACTATTGGAAAGAACCGTACGGGTTTACGGGATGCTTTCACCCCTCTTTTAGCAAAAGAGAATAGAAAATTTTAATGCCATGGCAATTTGATTATGAAATGTGCGAAAAAACTTGCGAGGATGGGGTCTGACACAGAGCTTTGCGACCCATTCCATTACCCACTTCAATCGATGGAATTGAATATCTCCATCGTAGCTGGAATTGGAGCTTTAACAGATACAGAAGGTGGAATCTAATCTGGAACGTGGACGTGGGATACAGTTGAACTCACTGTAGCTATTTTGCATGGGTGTGATACTGGAGAGCAGGTAAGAAATAAAAAGAAACGGGGGAGTGCTTGAACCTTTCAGTGAAATCAAGAGTGAAAGTAGAGGAGAAAAGGCGGAGTGGGAAACTGCGGAGGAGGATAGAAAAGCAAAGGGGAAAATGCAAACCCTATGTATTTCATTTTCCTTCCTCCTCGTTGTTGTAAAATATAGTGGTTGCCTGAATTTTGAAAGGCAATTTAACTTCATGGCTGATCTTTTTCAGGACTTGCCACCGGAGAAAGTATAGGAGGCAGGAGGAAAATGATAGCTTCACATAGTGATTCTCTTTAAAGGTGGAACCAAAACTTGACTTGTCTCAGCCTAGTTTGGCGTGTTCTACATTACTGACTTTACTCGTCTGTATGAGAGACGCTGGTAGGAAATAAAAAAAGTTGCAACTACGGGTACTATAGTAAAGTAACATAAAGAATGTTTGCCTTCCAGATATAACCGAGTTGTTTTAAAAAGAAATGAGGCTACAACCTCGGGAAATGTTATGTCCCAAGAGTAGTAGCTCAGTTTTATGGATTTACAAATATTTGCTACGAATACTTTTTTAAAGGCCATCGTTTACCCGAGGTGGGAATAACAGGAAACTCTATCCCGTCTACTATCCTCTAATTTTGGATTTGTTTCTCTATTAAATTTGCTCCATTATGACAATATGACGAATTTCACTAAGAGCTATTGAAACTGTGGAAAGCGTTTAAAGTTAGTGCGGATGCTGGGGAAAGTAGGGTAATCATCATCACTCAACTCACTGAATCCTAAAGAGAAATCAAGCTAATATTCTCCGCATTTGCTTGAAAAGTTTGCAAGGATTGCATTTGTTTCGCCCGTAAAATTTATACTGAAAAGCTTCTACTTGCACAGGAGTCATGCCTTGCTCCTCTGGCCGTCTAGCGAGAGGAGAAAGTAGAAGAGAAAGGGATTGGAAGAGTGAGAAAATGGGATAGTGGGAGACAGGATGGAAGTAAGAGGATGTAGATAATGGCTTAGGGGATATTAAGAAGGAGAAAGGATGGACAGGGTGACAGGAGAATAGCTAGGAATGGGTTGAAATGTACAGAGTAGAGTACTTGGTTGGGACTGGGGGAAAGCATAGAGGAGCGTCACTGATTTTTGGGTCATTGTAGAAAAGGCTTCCACAAGGGACTTGTATAGATATATGCTAATGCTCTTTACTCGCCCTATTTACTCCAATGTTTTGGGAGGGCTGGTTAAATGAAAAGTTTTGTAAATGGCGGAAATTCAAGAGAGAATATTCTGAGAGAGACATTTTTTCCCTTTCCGCACAATTTATTATTCACAAGATTTTAATACTGAAGCTTGGTCCTTCTGTTTTGACGGACAGGCTTCCCTGGTGTCCTTGTTTCATTATTATCATGTTTGTTGTAGCTGAAAATTGTGACTTTTACGAGTGAGACGAGGAGTACAGAAAAGAGATGGCATGTGTCTAAGCGGCGGAATATGGAGAAAGTTAGAGGTAAAAGGTTGTAGGTTTTATAGCAAGTAGCGTAGAGCGCATAGCGGACGAATATGTACTAGACCTGCTACCGAAAAAACGAGAGGGAGGGTCGCGAAAGAGTAAAAGAAGATGAGAGGAAGAAATGGCTCCGAAGATTACCTTGGTGGCTGATATTTTGGAGGGAAAGTTTTCCCAAGGCTGTATGCAACTACTTAGGATGTATGTACCATCCTGGTTATGTGACGCAGGACTACTTTCACCAGACAAAATGATAAACAGGTACGAAGAAATCCTATTTGGAAAAGGCTAGACGAGACTTGAATTTTCCACAAGTAGTCCTCCGCCTCTAAGTGTGACCTCAAGAGAAAGAGTCTTTTGCAGATCATAAGAAGAAGAATAAACGAGTAATGAGAGAGGGAGAAAGTTTCCTCTTTTTCTTCGAAAAAATTATGGAGAAAGTCTTGGAAGAAAGGATTCAAGGATTGAACAGGACTGTATGGTTGGATTGCAAGTGGAAGTGTGGAGATAGCTAGGGCTAAGAGAAAGTCCGTAAAGAACAACTACGGTTAAAAAGGAACTTTCTCTTTTGATTTGGATTGTCCACTAGCATCCACTGTGGTATACAGAAGGAATTATTTACTGTATGAGGAATCATCATCTGGGTGAATTAAACAAAGGAGACTGTCCTCAGGAGAGGCGGGTAAAATTGTGACTTGCCATATTTAAATATGGTATTCTGTGTCTCAGGAAGAAGAATCGGTGACAGATTTCTTTAATTGCTAGATTTTGGAGTGTACAAAGATGAAGAAATTTTCGAAAAGATGAATGATTTACATCATTGATCGGAAAAGAAGTAGGAAAATGCGATAATAGTAAATAGAGATAGCTAAGTTCAAAGCAATTTTTAGTTACACTGAAATTCGCTCAGAATTAAAAGCACATTCAGAGAAGAGGCTGAGGCTTATTGAATACTCATGCGTGCATACAAAGTCCAAGAGCATGCTTGTTCTCATCAGTTTTACATACATAGTAATTAAGGACGGTCTCCGAAAGCTGGTACAAAGTTACGGGCAATAATAGTGCGGGAATTTTCAATTATATTCTGCGGAATTTTAAAAGGAGCTTTAAGTAGGCGGAAAACCCTTTAGACTTTCTTCAATCACACCAGACTATAACCTCCGTATTCTGTATTAGTAGCACAGTAGAAGGAGTGTATTCCAAATTCCAACGTCGGCGGTGGATGGAGAGGAGACTGATCTTTTAAATATGTATTTAACGTAAAAAATTAGGGCAGAAATAGTAAACTACTTTGGGAAAGAGAAAGGCAGAATCGTATTGAACAACGCTGGCACTTGATTGCCTCGCAAGGAGGTAAAGCTTGTACGATTTCTGTGTCATCGAAAGCAATACGCATTCACTCCTTATGATCTACCAGCTTAGAATATTGAAACAACTTTTTATAGCCGACGGTCGGAAGCAAGCGCTGCCGAAACGGATAGTATAGTATGCCGATAAAAAGGGCATGAAAATTTCCAATCGGTGTTTTGTTTGTTTAAAAAACCTGTATTCACATGTTACCCGCGTCCCTTTCTCCAGAGTGTCGTAAAACTTGTGAAGAGGTGAAAGTAAGGTGAAGAAAGTAAGTGATTTCAACATTCTAAGCTTAGTTGATGACGTAGATGTAGAGGAATGAGAAAGAGTGAGCGATCAATAGCGATGTGGGTGTACATGCTGGGGAGGAGGGAACGTGATGAATTTAAGGTTACCTCCCAAATGGCCACATTTCAAATGGCCAGAACATGAATTCGCCAGTTTTCAAATGGCCAGATTTGAAGTCGCCATACCAAAACCTCGAAATCGCCACATTTATTATTTTTTCAAAAATTGTGGACACGTTTAAAAAATTAGTTTCAGTTTACAAGATTTGAGTAGCATCAGAGTCATAATCGTCTTCAGCAACGCAATGGCGTTTAGTGGGTGCAGATTTAGAACATAGTACATCCTCGTCTTCAGTGAACCTAGGTCGTTTGTTGCTTGTTGTAGGGCATGGTGTCAACTTTGGATCCTTCAGCGGCGTCCGAATACCGCGTGCACGGGGCCGTATCTCTAAAAGGTTACACGAGATTCCTTTAAGAAATTCAAGTAGATCCATGTCCTTGTATTGGCAACAGAGAGTTAAGATTCTGTCATTCATCTCTATAAATTCTCTGCGTCGTTGGGGAGGCAATTCACCAGCAGCGCGATTAGTCATGATGCGGGTAGTTTTTCCTTGCATAACATGCAATCCTTTGATGAGTTTATGGAGTTTAGGGCTTGAGCCAGAGATAACTACCCGGCAAGCATTGTTCCAGCCTTCTGTATCATTGTTTGTTCTAGGCAAGTTGTCCTTGACCCTTTGATGTACATTCCAGACAAATGGTGGAAATCTTGGTGGGTTTGAAGGAGTCTTCACATAGTTTTTGTAGAAGTAGTCGAGTACTGGCTGCATGATAGGGAGTTTGTCACAGTAAGCTTTCAAAATTTTGAAAGCTTCGCGAACATCATCAGTAGGTACGAATGCCAGATCACCTATCATCTTTACAGCAGATATGATTGTTTCATCGGGCAAATCCTTTGAGTATTCCGATCGTAATTCTGCGCTAAGGTTGCGATCAATACTCTGACAAAGGTGAAAGAGTATAGAGTGTATGTACTTCCCTAGTCTGCCAACAAACTGAGCGTTTCTACTGAGCTTTGACTGTTTGACTCAATTAAAGCAAAACAACATCGTAAGCTGTCTATAAATAACTAAAAAAATATTAATGTGGCGATTTCAAATGTGGCCATTTCAGACGTGTGGCGACTTCAAATCTGGCCATTTGAAAACTGGCGAATTCATGTTCTGGCCATTTGAAATGTGGCCATTTAGGGTGTTACCGAATTTAAAATTTATAAAAAGCGTGTATTTTGAGAAAGAATCTAGAAAATATTTGGAATCCTGCTTGGTTGGGATTTCTCGTGTGCTGCGGAAATTGGAGAAAGATGGTGGTAGTGGCGGCGGTGGGGTTTATGGGAATGCGTAGGTCCCATGGAAAATGGGACACGAGGGTGAGGGAGTAGGATGATGGCAGTGATTCGTGGGAAATATTTCGGCCAACTCTTCTACAAACACGTAAGTTAGTAGAAGAACTCAGCTATGCTACATATCTGTTTACTTATATAAAAACTGCTTTGGGAGCTAGTAACAATTTTCGTGTATCTATAGGGAAAGCATGCGGGAGAAAAAACGAAGGAGGGAGGGAGAAAGGTATCGGGATGGATTTCGATGTGAAACTTCTCCGAGTTTTCTCTCCCCTTTCCTTCAAGTGTACGTGTTGACTCTGCTGGGTTATGTCATATTTCATAGAGTGAACACCGTGACGTGATAGAAGTTGACGGATAAAAAACAGTTACGGGATCTATACTGGATGGTGGAGATTTGTGATAATAGTGAAGGGATTGGGAGGAGAAAGTGTTTGGAACAGTATTTTTCCTGTTTTCCAAGAGGATTTCTCCGAGGCACAAGTTAGGTGGCTCAGACGGGGGCTTCTAAGCGCAGGCTAAGGGATTATCTATACGGTACGGTAAGTTGGGAGAGGAAGAGCTATGGAGTTTGGAAGAGGGATTATGTTTGTGGAGGGATCATTTAAGATGATGTTTTGTTCGGGAGAAAGTATGTGGAGAAAGTCGTGAGGACAGGGGGATGGAGGGGCTACTGAGCTTGATAGTAAACACGTTGAGGGGAGGAGGAGAAGATGGTGATAGCATAATTAATGAGCATTACAGCAAAAAGTAGAGGCTTTTTATAGTATAATGCAAATACTGCGGTGGATTACGCACTTGTTTGGCAGAGCATTCTACTTCAACCAGTACTTTGCTTACGTAGAGAGAGAGAGAGAGAGATAGAGAGAGTGACAAGGAGAGAGTAGATGGCAGTGGTATTGAGAAAGAGAAAGCGTTGTAAAATATTATTTGCCTACTAATTGTACGTTTGCTGGATTTTGCTCTCCGTATACCGAAGATATTTGAGAGAGAGAGATAGAAAAAAGATAGGAAAATATTTTATCAAGATTTTACGCAGATAGAGACGACACAAAGGCCAAAGAGATATATTCTTTCTCATCATTCAAGGACTATACATTTGTCCAAGTCAAAGCATTCTTGCCGAGAACTTTAGATATAAGGCAGAGCAAGAGAGAGAGAGAAGAAAAAAAATATATATATATTTATATAGAGAGAGAGATAAAAGTGAGATAGAGAGAATCAGTTCATGTCAACATACTTGTATGTGCACAAGGTGAATCAAGGAGGGACGGGCGGGGGAGAGGAAGTGGTGTCATCAGTGTTAAATTCTCTCTTCTGTTTCTCACCAACTTGTTTTTCGACCCGCTTCAAAACAAGCTTTGGTACTTAAACTTTACCGGTAACGGACACGACCCTTAACCCGAGGCGAAACTTTCACAACTTTCACTCACTTTCACCGCTCGCTTCAAAATCCCAGCCTTTCCGTGTCTACTCGCTGGATATTTTCAAAACAAGCTCCTTCTTCTCCTCCTCCAATAAAACCGTCGTCAACCCCTCCCTGAAAACCTGAGTAATGTCAAACTGACAGGAGGAGGAGACATGAGAGCTAACCTACTGGCCCGGCTCTGGACGAGTATCAAATACAGACTTTATAACCCCTCCTGCATATCCCTCACGCCGCCACAACCCACGCCCACACACCGCCCTGTCCACTCCAATTTGGAACGATTCCCTCGGAATCTCCATCAAAACCTATCTTTCAATCCCCGCAACCAAGTAAGTCAAAGCATCATAAGTATATACAGTAGTCAGGTCAGGGAAGGGAAGGGCAAGAAGATGCAGAACAATCCGCTCACGGCTACAGTATTCCTCTGTCCTTGCAAACATGATATCCTTAAGCTCACTTTTGCCCTACTACTAAATCCAACCGTCCCTGCATAATATAGGATGATAGCAGCTAACCTATTTTCTCATAAAACCATGTACGACCCCCGCTCCTACATAAGTAATTAAAGCCAATGGTCATCAATCTTTCTCATCATCCTTCCCTCCTGTAACCATAACCTATAGTCTTTAACCTTATTCCCCATGTTTGCGTGATCAAGATTTTCTCTTACCTTTTACATTGCTAGTTGCTGCCTGTTGGGACTGTACCTACCATGCCTGGAATATTTCCCTGGAAACTGCCATATGGCTCTCCATTTATCTCAGAAGCCACCCCAAAACTCATTTCTAACTAATTCAGTTGGCAGTAGAAGAGAGAAAGGCCGTTTGTGAACGGGAGGGATGGTGAAAGTTGTGGAGGTTGAGTTTAGCTTGTATGATCAGACGTCCTCCGCCCTCTGATCAATAGCGTAGAGTGAAAGTTGGGAAAAACTCGGGAGCGGTTGACAAGTTGGCCGAAGGAGAAACAGAAGACGATGGTGGGAATGAATGGGAGCGACGTATGGGGGAAATGGGATATCAATTCACGTTTCTGGAGAATTCAGTACTTTTTTCCTGATAGTAACACTGCGAACAATGTCTCATCAACAGAAGATAAATGAGGGAGACTTTAAACAAGTTCCGCAATAAATCTCCACAATGGGTACACAATAAGTACAGATGGATACACATTTATAGAGAAAGAAATTAAATTATGGCTCACAGCTCTCGATCTCTATATTACAAAGTTGCCTGTCCATAGGGAAGAACTGGAGATCCATTGGACATGACGCAGTCACAGTCAATCTGAAAGAGATATACGAAGAAACTTATTATTTTTTAATGTTTTAATACGTTGTCTTCTAACTTTCTTCTGTAGCAGCGGCGTATTTAAAACCCTGGTCAATCGACTCTTACAATAATCCGCAAGTACGAAGTTTCGATACATTTTACAGCCAAGCTAGCCCCAAGCTTTAGGTCTAGTCTTCCGCCCAAGCGCCGCTCTCTTACCGTATAGACCGAAGAACTTTTCCGTTGTCATGAATCCGAAGAAATTCATTGGAAGTTGTGGCTGTGTGGAAGTACGATTTTTTCTCATTCACTGAAAATAAATACAGAAGCTTATTATTTCTGTTCTGTGAAACAAAGCAGAGCGAACGTTATCTAAGAGATCCTAACTGCTGGTCTTATAAATCATTTTAATATAAATAGATCCTACTCACCAAAAAAGGTGTCCGGCACCCACATAGTCTTGATGAATTCTGAGCCGACCTACAAAGTCATGACAGAATGTAATCAGTTGAATGCTAGTTTTCCGCTACAAGGACTACTTTACAGCTGCCTTAAAAGTGGAGGAAAGAAGACTCAAAGCTTTTTAAGAAATCCAAATTCGGGGGAGAACAGATGTTAGTGGGATAGCAGAGTGAGCTACTCATTTGTAGATTAAAAACTACTTTTACTTTAGTCCATCATCTTAAAAAGAGACATGGAGGGAAGAAAGAAGGGGACGGAATTTTAATAAATGTAAATGAGATGAGGTGAGGGGAAGACGGGAGGTTTAGTATCATAGGGGGAGGTAGTATAATATAATTCCACAAGTTGGAGAAAGCAATGGAAGAGAATTGGAAGAAAGGGACGAATCTTTGTTTGTTGATTGCGGGAGAGAAATCACAAGGAGATGATTAAAGAAAGTATGAGTAAATAAGCGGGAGTAGGAAGGTAGGAAGAGAGACGTACTGAAAGCTTGTCAACTCCAGGCGGTCCTTGGAACTTCAACCTGGGATCTGTCCAAGTTTGCCGGAAGTAGAAATCCACCGTGAAGTCCTTGATAGTGTACAAATAGTATGTTATTACGAGAAGCCTTTTAATAGTATGAGAATGTGATTAGATTAAAAGTTGTATGTGAATGACGTGAGATTCATGTGTTTGGAAGTAAAAGAGATAGAGAGACAGATTGTATAAGAAAGAGATGAGAGGATTGACCAAGTTTTCTGGTATGTACAATTCTGCAAGAATGCAGGAGTTATTTTTACCATCCTTTTGTAGGAGTCGAATCAAATCCGATCAACTACTTGAGTAGATAGTTAAATAGATAGTAGGAAAGAAAGAGAGAAAGAGAAAGCAAGTGAAAGATTACAAAAGGCAAGAGACAGATAGATAGATAGATTCCAATACAAATCCATGTCAGAAAGAGACAGAAAAATGCAAGGATACAATTCCAAGTGCATCTCAAAGAATAGATGAGAAACGAAGAGTACAAAGAGATGCCTTAGTATAATAGAGAGAAAGCAGAGAAAGTCGAGAAGGCTATATGACTAAGTAGGCGGCTCAAGGTTGAGATACTAGAGAAATAAGTATAGGTCGTTGAGAAAAAATATGGTCATATTTCAAAATATGCAGTTAGTTAAGCAACCTTGGACTATTCTAATCAAAGCATATACGAGTAAATGCGCACTCTAGCCGCTAAATTCCAATACCGTTGTAAGAGCTAATAAGTTAATGACTAACAGTGGGAAAAATAACTTAATGCGGAAGCAGTAGCCTTGGTGGCATGGGAGAGTAAAGGATTGATTCACGAGAAATAGGGATTTAAAAAGTAGAGATATCAATGAAAATAAGCCAATGTTTGAATTAAGTATTCTCTTATAACATGCAGCTGAATTGATGATATTTCAAAATCGCCGTATACGCCCTTCCATAATGCGCAGCTTTTATCTGAAATAAGCGAGGCACTCCAGTCAACATTTATTTGTCTTCATTTCTCTAAAATCTCAAGAATATGCGTGCCAATCCTGTGGAATATGGAGCGGGGGATTAAAGCTTTGCTTTAATGAGAGGAGAAAGCAAGACTTTCTCCATGCTTTCTAAAATTAGTCGAGCTTGTACGAGAATGCTGAGGAAGTAGTAGTAATCAATCACATGGTCGGACGTAAGCCGCTACCTGCCTTCTTCCTAATCATTAGCATTCAGTTAGAAACCTGTCATGTTCTGGATCAATCTTCCTCCACGTAGTATTTCACTATTTCAACAAAACTTGAGTGTAATAATGCTTATGCGTTCTTTGAGAATTTTAGCTGTGTATTCAATTTTAATAGGATGGAAAAGCTACTTTGAAAGAAGATATACCTTAACTTGCTTTATATTTTCTGATGACTGCATAAATACTGCCGCTATCTCTTTGCGATATGTACACAGCGTGAGTATTACATATAATGCAGTCAGTCAATGTGTTTCGTCTATGACATCCTTTATCTTTTGCCCATAAAACTTTAATTCCTTAGCTGAGTACGTGCGTACCATGAAACTTAAGGATAGAAGACAGAATGGATGGGCGATGATTGATCTTGAGTTTCTTGTGCATAGCGGGATCCACCCAGTTGATTTATGAAAATTGATTACATTTTGCCCTACATTTGTCGAAATTAAGAGCTTTTACATAGAAAGAATATCCCTACTTCCTTCCATTGTAATTCAATTTAGCTATCATTCAGGCCTGAACATTAAGATTCCGATTATTTAATTATTAAAAATAATGCACGTATTATAGGTTAGTGCTCCAAAAGCAACTGGTATGCAACAGAGTACCGTATGTTAAAATATTTAGTAACGTGTAATCCATATAGGGTTTTAGACGAGTGTTAGCTTCATAGAAAGGGAAGACAAAAGTATTTGAAAGAAGGAAAGAAACTTTAGTGTAAGGAAGTAAATAGAGAGGAAATTCCAAGAATTAAAATTACTGTATCAATGAGTTAAAGTTGGTTTGGACTGTGAGAAACCATCTGTATTTTCCGCGATAGATGTGTAGCGCAAGAAAGAGGTGTGGAGTGAAAGCATACTTTCTTCTTTTTTCCCTGGTTGTGAGAGAATTAGGTTTGAAACTTCTAGGCTAATGTTTGATTCGGAGAGGAATGAAGAAATATGGATAAATAATTATTATTTGATCCCTTTTATCCTAACGAGAGAGACGGCCCCGTTGATGAAGTGAAATAATAAACAAGATTACGGTTAAATTCTTGGGATGTTGGGTTAACAAGTTTGATTTTATGGTAGAGCACTTTCCGGTTAGTCCATTCTATTTCTTTGGGAGAGAAAGAGAAATAGGAGAACTAATTAGGACAAGCTTGGCTATTTCCTCGTGCAGGAGGAAATTACATGAATACGGAAACGGGTGATGAATGATGATGAATTTGCGTGAGGAAGTGATGGAAATATTGACAGGAAGAGTAGAAAGGAAGCGGGATTTTGGAGAGTGTTCTTAAGTAAATGGGTCTCTGGTGGGATTCGATATAGGCAGCGTATTAAATGATAAACTTTGTTTGGCGTTCTGAAAGTTCTTATAAAAAAGAAAGTCGGTAGGAAGGCCAGTTTAATTATTATAGGGTCAGTTATAGAGAATTAGTATTCTAAAGTAGAGTTTACCATCCCAGGAATAAATCCATGTAAGGTCCTTTCTAAAATTCGGTAGAAGGGTATAGGGATTTTGGAGCTATAAAAAAAGATAATGATTCATGATTGTATGGGATATAGGATGGACGGAATACTTGAGGACTACTAGCGCTTGCCTGAATAGGCTCAAGTATTAAGCTCATTGGGAATGCGGAGTGGGTATGAATTGTGCCTTGATTATGATGAAGAAAGGGATGAGAAGGCGAGAAAAAAGGATGAAGAGAAAGAAGAGGATGTGAAAGTTTTTTGGAGAAAGGAGAAAGCTGGAGCCGTACGTGAGAGAGAGAGAAAATGGAAGAATGAGAATTAAATAGGAAAGGTTGGTGGAAGGCGGGGGTTTTTGGAGAAAGTGTCAGAGATAGATGATATTCGGAAGGCGGATTTGTGATATGATGACGATAGATGGTTTAACGGGGGTGTTAACGGATTTTGATGTGTGAAAGACAGCTGAAAGAAGAGAGAAGATGTTTGAAGAATATGGGAAAGCTTGAGGAAGAGGTAACCCGTGAAGGGAGATGGACATTTGGAGGTTTGTTCAGCTAAGTCCTTTTAATGATTTGAATAGAATTGAAAGAAGAGAATCGAAGAGGAATTATGAAGGACACATCTTTTACTAGAGAGTCAAAATTCAAAAAGGAGGATAAATTACGAACCATGAGAACCTCTGACACGGAGCTGATGCTTAAAACATACCTATAGTTTAAAAGAGAATCAGACA
The DNA here is from genome assembly GCA_906901655.1 of Sminthurides aquaticus. Lineage (NCBI taxonomy): Eukaryota > Metazoa > Arthropoda > Collembola > Symphypleona > Sminthurididae > Sminthurides > Sminthurides aquaticus. Next base: position 7,505,658 of record CAJQTT010000001.1, read on the forward strand.
AAGTGGTATTAGTAAATCCGCTCACGGATGTCCCCTCCACCCTGCTTCTCAATATTAAAAAATATAGGAGCAACTAGGATTTTTACAACTCTCCTCTTCCTCCTTTCCCCACCTTTCATCCTCCTTCCTCTTCTCAATAAAATATGCACGGAGGATTTTTCAATCAAGTGCCAGGATAGAAGAGGATATATATAGTAATTCATTGCAGTCTTTACTTTAGCACAGAGGCTGCTACTAAAACGTAGCTGGATGTTATTACATATAGTACTACGAATCTTAGCATGTGGGAATTTTCTTGGGACGGCAAATAACAGAAAATATTCTTTATAAGTCATAGAAAATACGAAAATCAAATATTAAGGTGGTGTGGCAAAATCTGCATGTCTTACAGTAGAGGAGACTTGGCGGTCAAAGAAGGACAGAGGTTTGTTGTAATTATCCTATTTTAAAAAATTGTTTTTGGGAGGTAATATGTACTTAAAAATTATTCAAGACTCACATGGTTACAGCTACTTCAACTGGCGGGCCTATTTAATAGATGCGAAAAAAATTTAAAACCTTTAAGGATTACTTCTATAGTAGTTACAGTGCGGACAAGATTTCGCTAAATTTAATCTCCTATAGCAAGATACTTTATATCAAATCACTCTCGTAATCATAAAGCTGCTCTTTGAAACCAGGCTAGATTAGCAGAATAGCTATGTCTACCGCTTTTTTGTTTAGCTTTTTAAACCTTTTATTTTAATCGTAATAAGCATTTCTGTTCATATGGTTTGAATTGCATGTAGGCGAGCTATGCTTGGTTGATTTAAGCGAAATCCATCACCCCATAAACCACCGGATCACCTGAAATCTCAATGAATTTTCCCTTTTCTTCCGCTGGTGAAAGCAGATGAAGTCATATTAAGCCAGTAGAACGTTAATATCCTTCTACACTGGGAATCCTTTTTAGCTGGTGCCCTAATTAATAAAATCCTTGCACCCAGTATAAATACAGTATCTACAGGAGGACGAGACGAGAAAGACATTACAATGAATGGTGAAAGTGTTGGAGAAAGCGAGAGAGGTTCGAAGTAGGTTTTTTTATTACAAGTAGATGTAAGCATGCTACGACACGAGAAGGAGAGCGAAGTATGCACGATTCTGTCAGCCAAATGATAGCAATATTGAATTGTATCAGAATTCATTGTAGTTGCAGAAAACTGTCACTGATCAACCGGCTGTAGTTTATGAGGAAAATAGAGAAACGGAGTAAGCACAGGAGAAGATTTTGAGAAGAGAGACGTTAGAGTGACAGAATGAGGGAGGAGGAAAAGGAAAAGAGGAAGGAATTATTGTTACTTTTTTTGAAGGATGTGACAGTTTTGTTTGGATGAAGGTGCCGGAAGTAGAAGTTGGACATGTTTTAGGAGCAGGAAACGGATTCGCCAAGGAAAGAGGAATGAGGAGTTACGTTAGAATCGAGAAACGGAGGATAAAATCTCGAGGAGGGAGCTAGGGAAGAATGAATGAGGGAGAGTTTGATAATTATTAGCAATTATTAAAATTAATCGTATTCTATAAAGGAACGGAAATAGAAGCGTTCAAAAAGATGTTTCTTTTCTACTACAAAGCGCGCTAAAATTCTAGCCTTTTCAAATAGTAAGAGAGAAAGAGAGAGAGATAGAGACTATATATTTACTCGGAATAATAATGCAGACAGAGAGCATAAAGAGAGAGATGGCATTTTTCGGTGAAAGCATAATTTTTTGCAAAAATTGTACATGTTCAGAGAAAGTCGTAGTGGGTATTGTGGGGAAGTGATTAGCCTGCATTGCATGCACATACTTGAAGCAAGGATATTTCAAGAAATTATCGGAAACTCTACAAATATTTTCGAAAGAGAGCAAGACAAAAAACTAGGATTTCCCGCTGGTCGTTTTTGAAATATTTTTGACATTACATACGAATATCATAATGTTTCTTGGCACGTGTAGGATACACCTAAGGTAAAATAATGGCACTTCTACAGAGAAAGGGCAGAGAAATTTCTTAGGTAGTAGTAAAATTGTAATTACAGTCGATGGGTTTTGAATGGAGTTGTCTCTGTTATTTAAATCTCATATCTTTCTTACTAAGATCATACGTGAGGTTGGTGTGTGTGATGTGGAGAGAGTAAAAATTCCATGCTTTGGACACAAGTGTAAAGTATTACGGGATTTGTACACATGGGATTGAGGAGAGGGTAATTTGTGTGAGAGATGTGCTTGGTGTATTTTGGAAGTATAAGGTAGTAATAGCATATGATTCCATGTAGCCTACCATTTCAACTTCGCTCAAAGACGATATGCTCAACCTACAAAGAATCAACGAGAAAATAAAAATTAGCGGTTTATTTCGAATAAGGGATTATCATATTTTTCAAAGCTACGCTACAATAATACGTCTAAATCGTTCCCTCTTGAACGAAATGACCAAGAAGAATGAAAAAGAGTAGAATAGTCTTCAAAATAGTCTGTATTTTCCACTTACACATACATCGTGACGGCTATAAGTTGTGGAAAGATTAAAGAATAAGAGAAATATATCAGAATTAGTGGCTCTTTTTACCTAACTTTTTTAATTAATGATTCAAGATTTTTTAGAAAGGGAAAAATATGATAAATCTACTGGAGGGATTTTAATAATCATTGGACGTTTTTTTAAATATTTTGTCTACTACTTACCTACTTCGACAGGAGTACCTAAATAAAATTATACCAATTTAGTAATAGGTAATGATGAATTATGAATGATAGAGGTGGAAGAAGAAAGCGCCAAAATTTTGCGCAACAGTGATTAAACTTTACATGCAATCCCATACAGAGGAGAATTTATACGTATGTGCCTCTTTTCCTTTATACTAAAGCAACCCACTACACTGCAGTTTAAATTTCTTGACGAATTTACGATGAGGTATACTTTGAGAAAATGTCGATTTAGTTTAACACTAATATCATTAATTACTAACTCTAAAGTTGCTAAAAGCTTTCTGTTCGCTTTAAGGTGAACCGGTGATAGTTGGAGTGACTTAATTACCGCAAAGTCGTATCTATTTTCGATCTCTTCTCTAGCAAATTTGACGTAGGGCTACATTTTTTAGTCTATGGACTAATTGTTTTTAACGAGCTGCATTTACGTTCAAGTCTATAACAATGAAAGGCTGCTTTACGGTAATTACGGTTTTTGGCTGGAATATCAATGAAAAGTTGCGCGCAGATTTGTTGTAATTTTGTAGGGAAAAATTTGTCTTAGGAACTTACCCCCATAGTTGGGTCGAACACGTTTATCATAACCTTTTCGAATATTATCTAAAATGTCAGAGATTTCATCACCCAGTTCCCGGTGACGATGAGTTGCCTCTCGGTTTCCTTGTGCAGTCCTATAAAGAAATAAACACGGGCATTAGTTAAGTGTAACTATTATGAGGCTTTTCCTGTATCGTATAACGTATATTATAACTCCCTCCATTAAATAACAGAGAAAAGTGCCATGTTCATAAAGTAGTATTTGTACAGTGTTTGGGAAAATTATAGATTGCACCCCGTCCAAAGCAAGGTCAGGCGTTAGAATTAGGGCTATGCGAGCTAAGCAAGCATGTACGCGGAGAAAGGACTTGGTCCTCGTTTCTCATGGACCTTGAGCCTTTGGTTTTGGGATCAAAGTGGAGGGGATGATTTACGTTGTGGTATATAGGGCTGGAGATATCAGGGGAATAGATCTATGTCGTGTGAGGAAGCTATGAAGGGAGAGCAGGAGCAGGAGGGCCGGAAGACTGAGAAAGTGGAGAAAGTAGGAGAAAGTGTTTACTTTGATTAATCATGCGGATTTGGTATTTAACCGGGATCAAAGTATAGGCGGTTGGAATGGAAATGAAATCTGTGAATTATTTGAAATTATCAGATAAACGTTGAGCAACTTTGATGGAATAAAAGGGGAGGTTGGGGGGGGGTAGGAGACACGAGTGAGTGAAAGTAGGCTGGGATACAAATTTGTGAAGAGAAATAAGCTAGTCGGAAGGATGAAACTTTCATACAAGCCCTGCGTTAGGCTCAGCTGCAATACTTCTCAGAAATCGTAAGAAGTTTCTAACTTGTGACCTCCTCGTGTAGGCGCAAAGTAAGGAATAGAAAATTTAGGCAAGGAATGAATAGAGATTCCGGGTGGATTTCTCAAAGTTTGGCGGGAAGAGAAAGTGCGGAGGATGAATTATGCGATGAGCTTTAAAGATAGAGGATTGTGGTGAAGTGTCAGAATATTTACGCAAGGCTCAAATTAACTCAACGCGTACTCATCAACCAATATTAAATATATGTGTGTCCTGGGTGGGAAGAGAAGAAGTCACCAGGGAGAACGCGGATGCAGGAACACGGATGAAGAGATTGGGAAGTGTTTGGAAAGCGTTCAGGACTGGCTAATTGAATTAAAAGAATAATTAACATTATTTAGGTTGTAGATTAAATAGATTAGAGCAGTGCGGGGAATTGCTGAGAAAACTGGGGCGGGGAGTAAGAGATACATGAGGGGAAAGCATAATGGGGAGGGGTCGGCGAAGGAAGGCAAGGGGAAGATGAATAAAGAAGCAGACTGAGAGTAAAAAGTGGGAGTGAAATGGTGGAACATTTTCTGGGGAAAACAAATAAAATCCTTGTTTGATGGGAGGACGCTTGGATAGATTTATGTATGGAGGAAATAAGGAAGACGAGTGTTGTTTGCCACAAATATTTACTGTCAAACCTACAAGGGATTCCGTCTCAGGTTTCCGCCGCCGGATCATAAAACGATTGATAGTAGCGCCAGAGATAGTCGGATGCGAGGAGGGAATCTTACATTGCACACAAAGGAGTTGCGTAATTTACATGCTCTTTCCGCAGACAGGATATGGGAGGAATCGTTTGCGGGGATGTGGGGAAAGTCGGCGAAAGAAACAAGAAACATGTGACTAAGGTGCTTCCGGAAAATTAGCCCCAACATTTGCTGATACCCTTGAAAGGATTTATTGAGAGTTGGCTTAAGGTTCCCTCCACCCAGGATTTAAGGAGCTTCCAACCATTTGCTAAGACCACACGTCCGTATGAATAAGAGAAAGTCCATCTCTGAGGGGGGGATGGGAGACAAGAATGAATGCTGCATCGGGGACGGAGAACAAGTGCATTTTCTGTTAGAGGAAAACGGTTTGGAAGGAATGAACGAGACTCAATAGGCTGGAAGACTGATACGTGGAAGAGTGGAATAGTCTGGTGAGTTTCGGCTTGAATGACAACCAAGATGGGCTTGTAAGGGAATGAGATGAAGAGCCGGCGTCCAAGCTCACCTGTCATGTGCTCGTGCTCCCGTCATGATTTTCAATTAGAGTAAGCAAACAAGGTTAGGAAAGTCAGGGAGAAGATTGAATGAATGTGAGTAAACAAGAGGAAGGAATGTTTGATTTGAAGGGTGAAAGGAGGAGGAAGAGTGTGTGCGTGTGTGGTTGTGTCCCGGTTGTCTACATTTGGAGAAAGTTTTAGCGGATGAAGTGTTATTCATAAGAAAGTAATGGGATGTCTCGTAGAGTTGAAGAGTAGGAGGATGGCTACATAAAATGTTTGTTTCTCTGGAGATGCCTTTTAAGTGCAGCCAAATTGATAGACGGAATGAAAAGATTATTATTTTGATTCTCTGAAGAGAATAAATTTCAAGCACATTTCCTCGTTAAGAATAAATGAGTGGATAAGGTTGGCTGCTAGATTAAAAGAATGGAGTGGATAGGGAGAAGTTGAGTGGGATTGTGATGGAGGGATGATCGGGCTAATACTGTTTGGAATTATGAAGGGAGGTTTCGAGAAAACTTTTTCTGGAAAGAAAATATAAAAATTATACGGAAAGATCTCTGCATTTTTTATCAAACGCATAGAATATTAAATACAGTTTTCCCTCGTTTCTAGTGTGCTTTCTCTTACTTTCTCTCCTCGCGTCGCGCAAAGAAGTGCACCAGGAACAAATACTGGTTCTAGTTGAGAAGAAGCAGCACTGAGAGTGTGAGAGGATTAACGTGATGAAAAGATAAATTGTAACATTAACCCAAACCTTGTTCGCTTCAAGAGTAGGAGTTTCATATATTCCCCACGCCTTCTGTAACCTTCCTCCAGTTTTGGAATTCTACCTATGATTTTTGAAGTGGCAAAGCTAATTGACGCGGAGTTACTGAGAGATGAAGAGCAAGTTGTGGGATAAGCTGGAAATTGTTAAAGGTGAGGAACGATACAGATGGGGCTGTGGTGAGAGGTGTAATTTGGTACCAGTGTAGAGGAGAGGTACTTGGTAGTATGTATAGCGTCTCAGGTTAGTCAAAAGTCTGATAACCCCTCAAGTAACGAGTGGTTTTTGGGACGATAGTGTCTAAATGGCAGATGATTAGGAAGTGTGGCGTGGGAGGATGTAATATGCGCCCTCTGCTAATTGTTGAAATGCGTGGTGAAAGCTCAAGTTCCGTAATGGCGGTTTATGAGCTGAGAGCTATCGTGTGACAAATGGTGTAGATATTTTTAAAGTTGAGACAGGGATATACTCTGAATATTTTCTCAGCTACAACAGGGTTAGAAGGTAAGGTTCGGGATGAGGGAGGGTAGGATGATGTAAAAGCGGTTGTAGTAATTCTTTGGGATGTTGATGGTATGGAAGGAAGAGGCTGTGAAGACTAAAATATTTTTGTTGTACTACTCTGCGCACTGCTTGTTCTCTATTGATTTTCCCATCTTTCGACGCACTCCTTTCCTGAAATGTGCTTTCTCTCTTCCTTTTCACCTACTTACTTACTAGCGCCTCTCTTCTTCTCTCTTTTCCCCTCTACCCGCTTTCGTCTCCACATTGGAGGAGTAGGATTCCCCACTTTCTCTTTCTGTCTTTTTCGTGTTCGATGCTGGCCAAATCCGAGAAGGATGTTGGGCGTGAGTGGGTATGTGTGGCACAATTAGAGACACTTTGAGCTGGGATGGATGATCTCCTCCATCTAAAGGGTGGGTAGAAGACAGTGGACATGGAGAAAGCTTCGGGAGAAAGCCTCTGGGACTCACCCACACCCACAAAGAGTTTAGCGAGAGAGATAGAGGGAGTGGAAAGAGGGACTTGGGTGGGTGTATGCCAGGAGAAAGAGTGGCGGATGGCAGATGGGAGAGAAAGCGTCCGTGGTTAGAACAATATTGTAGGTTTCGGTGTATGGGATTGCGGTGGCTGGAAATCGATGCAGAAAGGATGGAGGTTGGAAAGAGTAGGATAATTTGGTTTCCTGTGGCTGGTTGGGAAGCTGGGATGGAGCGAGAGGAAGAGCAGGTCTTTTACCTCGTCTAGTTGTACTTTCACCGAGGATGGGAAGGAGAAGTTGGAAAGGCAGGAGAAAGATGGGAGGGCCCAGTTGGCACTCAGTAACCCAGTTGTGAATGATGGAAGTTATTTGTGACTATGGTGTGTATTTTAGGATGATTTCATAAAAGAATCAACCAAGGGACGGAAAGATACCTAAGGGAAAAGTAGGAGTGAAGCTAAGTCAAGAAATGGATATGAGTGCTTTGGATGATGCGATCCAGCTATCCAGCTCAAAAGATGAAAGATCACGAAGGATACATTAGGAGGTGGGGTGAGAGAGAAGACGACAAAGGCTGGGACGAGAGAAAGCAGGAGAAAGCAGAGAGAGTAAACTGCTGACCCCGTCCGTAGCTGGATAGAGGAGAGTTTATTGAAGAATTTGGAGGTTTGTGGAGTAAATTGGAATCCAGACATGGCAGGAAGAGACGCGTAGGAGACGTTTTCCATTCCACTTTTCTACTACAGAAGGTTTAAATATTGTGTGAAAGGTGGGGAAAAGAAAGAGGAAAGAAAAGGCTATCTGGTTTACATCCTATGTAGGTTGGTCCGAAAGCTATGTAATCCTTCCTCCTCTGTCTTTAGTCTTTACTCACTCGTCCGGCTTGCTTCCTCGGTCCTCCTCATCCGTTTCCCGTCCATGTAGGTTACCGCGACAGAAGAATTCTCCTCTACTTTCTCCAACTTTCTCCCAGCCCTATCCTCGTCCGGGCGTTATACTTATGGGAGTAGGTGGCCTGCTGGTAGGTAGGTAGTAAGTAATAGCACTGACTTGGGCCAGATATCGTGTACGTAATGAATTCGAGTATACACACACGCTCTCTCGCATGTTCGATCCTCCTGCTCTGGATAGATGGATTTGATGGAAGAAAGTAGAAACTCTCTCCTCTCCTCACGTCTTGCGGCCTTCTAGACCCGAGCATAAGCTCAAGGATTCTACTACCAACTGTAAGGATGTGAGGAGAAATCATGGAGGAATCAAAACCCGCTCATGCATGAGACGATATTTATGTGAATGTCTGCTCCTGGGAAAATTCCTATTGTTTCCACAGAAATACCGTAGAGAAAGAGGCTATAGATGAAATCATTCCTAAACTCTCCTAAACACTGCCATCCAGTCATCCACGTTCCTCCACTTATTTAGAAAAGGCTATCTTCACTCTTTCCTCTGTCCCTTGGTATTTTACTCTCCCGAATGGGATCATATTCCGCTCCGTTAACAATCCACTTCAACTTCCAACTCCACTAAACAATCATCTCTTCAAAGTAGGTCTCCCATGTGAAAACACTTACAAACCACCTTTCGTATACACAACAACTTCTTTAAGCACCAAGTCCAAGAATATACGGATGCGATAGCTTTCGAGATGATAAAATCAGAGAAAGCAGTACTTTTTACACGGGATAATTATGGAGTGATGCTTTCCCAATATGTTCACCTATCGTATGAATAAACTTTTGGTTCGATCCTGCTACATGTATGAGTTTCTTGAGCTGTAAAATATCAAGTGTTTAAAGCAGATTTTTCCTAGAGTACAACGGTGAAAGTTTTCTAACAAGGGAATCCACACAATTGAAATTTTTTGATAGAAAAGACAGCTACATTGTAGGAGGAAGGAGCACATGATGAAAAGGATCTTAAGCGCGCATAGTCGTATGGATGGACTGAACTGAGTTGAAAGATTTGGAAAATATTTATGAAGCACTTTGGCAAGTTTAAGAGGAGCGAAAAAGTCCACATGCAGAAAGTAAATTTATCTTGGACACTCTTTAAGCCAGTAACAGCGCCGGAATAAGTGAAAGCTAAGAGAAAGGAGTGCAGAAATAAGATGAGATTAAAAGATGAGGGAATGGACAAAAAGGTTACCAAAGTGCTATTCATTCTTGCTTGGCTTGAGTAGAATTGGTGGGGCGGAAAAGATTTTTCCGCTTGAAAGAAAAGTTTTGTGGCAGTGAGGAAGCGGAACAGTAAAGGATGTGTAATATAAGTTCTAGTACCGTCTAACAGGTCCCATTCAATTCTTTATATCCAAGTCCGACAGCTCCTTTCCCCCACCTACTACTTGCTCACTGCTCACTAAAAGGAGCAAGCTCAAGCCTTTGGCAGTGTTTGTAATAGTCGGTGGGTATATTCTACACTATGAGTCAAGATTCAAGATCTTGCTTAGAGTTGCATACGGTGTGTACTATTTTAATATTATAAACGAAGGTGCTGAATTCGTCGCAGGATGTTGGAGATAAAGCTACAATTTTGTGCTGGAGAAAGTAGTAGCCAACGGAAAGATTGTTTGGTAGCTGAGCTGAATTGGGCGAGGAAAGGTGTGATGTATTGAGCGTAAATTTTTGATTTCAAGAAAGTATTGAATTATTGAGTGGGGTTTGAAGAATGAAAAGATGGGTTGGTGTGGCCCTGATGGTGGATGGGGTATATATGCATGATGAGGCCTGATTACGCGGGGATTTGAATGGAAGAAAGGCTCCTTTCTCTAGGATTTCCTCCTCCTTGTAGTGTAGTAAGACTTTGAAAAGAGTGTACAATGAAAGAAGGGGGGGAATAAAAAATACTGTATAAGGAAGCTTGGGGAAGAGGGGCGAGGAGAGAGTAGTGTTTGTGTGTATATTAAAGAAATAAAAGCAAGGGAGAGAGAAAGGCAATGTTTTGGAAAATAATCATTCGTACAATCAAAAGTTATGGGTATGAGAGGGAGTAAAAGTTGAGGCTAGTTTTTATATGCATGTGATGCGTGTATGCTTTGAGCCGCTCCGGAAAAGCTCTATCCTTCCCTCTTGACCTGAAAAACTACTTTTGAATGAATAATCGTATCATGTTTCTCTAGTCTTGACATTGTAGCTCATATATATCACTAAACAAATCACACGAAAAAGACAAATGACTTTGCCGCTTTTATTCTTGAGAAATCAATAAGTTAGCCAGGATAGGGTAACATTCCTCGACACGAGCCCGGCCTTCGGGGAAAGCAAACGCTCATATCGGTTCATAACGGGGGATGTGTGTGTGTGTGTTTAAGTTGGTCGAGGAGGCTCTTCCGAAGAATTACTACAACCATCAGCACCAACCTCGCCATTCCGCCATTCCCCTAAAAAGAGAAGGCGACCTTATCATTATTACAGGTAGGTCTAAGTATACTCGGGTTGTGATATTGAGGATATCACAGCGGCTGTGATATCTGTCAAATAGGTTCTGATATGTCACACGGTTTGTGATATTGCCTTTCTTATCTCACAACTGTAGCTAAGTTCAGTGGATGTTTTAGTTGACATGCTGTGGAAATTTTTATTTCTTGGCGGATTTTCGTGTTTTTTGTTTTAAAACATCTGAGGTCTCCTGCACAAAATGATCCGGGGTACAAGGCGCTCTAACCGCCATAATTTTGAAGGAAATAAAAGTTAAAATGAGCGCCATCATTGAATTTTTGACTCCCATAAGAGAAGCATTGGGATTCTCACACGCAAGCAGGTTCTCCGCTGTAGTGGAGAACCGAAAGTTTTCTGAGTTCTCTTTCCAATTGCTCCGCTCAGAAACGTCCCAGAGTCAAACGGTTTGGCTTGCTGGATAGCTGAGTTTGTTTTCTCGATTACATATAAAATATTATCTCTCTAGGTCAAAGTGTGAAGTAGCTACAACGTTTACACTGAAGAAAGTCAGTTTTCTTCGGCAGTAGACTTCCAGCGTTGTGGTATCTTCGAACTTTGACCTAATAACATTAAATTTAATTTAAAATATAAAAGAAGACCTAGGCTATCCAACAATGCAAACGGCTTGGCAGTGTGACGGTCTTGAGTGGAGTAATGGATAAAGCAAGCCGAGGATAATATTACGGCTATTTACTGTCCGTATTGCCCCACTTCCCGATATCACAGGAGCTGTGATATCACGTGCTTGCTAGTACTACAGTTCTGTGACAATTACATCACAGCGGCTGTGATAAATTAGCTTATTAATGGTACTTGTTTCTGCCTGTATTAGGTGACCACCACCGGCCATGGATAGTCGTCCTGACGAGGTGAGCTCACAGACTGGCCCAAGAGCGAGCCGAAGAGGGATTTTGAGTACAAGCCGCCCGCCTCCCCAAACCGTGTGAGTTGTTCCGATATGTTCAAGGATTCATTCAAGATGAAAAAGGTATGTGGAGGTCGAGAGGTATGCAAAACAGAACAGGGTCAGGGTGGTGGTAGTGGTAGGACGGTAGAAGAGAAGGATTACAAACCCTTCTCCCCCCACTTGGCTGGAAGAGAATAGGAAAAGCAATCACTCAACTACTCTACAAAACACCCCACCCCGGATCCTCCTGTGCCCAAGAGTGGGCCTTCGACTCAATCTATTGGATAGATAGAATCTCTAGTAGCAACTTAAATAAATCCTTTATCCTTCCCTCTTCTTTCACCGTGTTGCTCTTTGAGCCAAGCCAATCCTTGGTTTAAAATACTTGTAACGCTCATCTCCAAGGGGTTGCTGTAACAAGAGATGACGTGGTCTCAAGTGCAGTAGTTTTAGGATTTAAAAGAGGAAAAATCGTGAGAGCTGTTTCCAAATGACGAATTCCTGTAGGTAATTCTCATTAGTTTTTTCGAAAATTCGTACAAAATTTAATTCATTTTAGTGCTAATCATACTGCAATTCGGTAGTTGCAGAAGTAGTATCTGGTCTGTATTATGTACACTGGAGAAAGTTCTTTTTAAAATGTTTTAGTTTCAAATTATCACTATTTTTGATTGCTTTAGAATACATTTAGTTCAATTAGTGGAGGCGTGAACCTTGGGATTTTTGCGGAGAAAGTCAACTTTCTCCAAAAAGGTCCTCCGAAAATCATGTTCCTGTAGGGAAGAGTTAATGCAGAAAGAAAGAAATCGTAATGCTAAAAGAAAGATAATCGCATGCTGATACTGTTTAGCTGACGTTTAGTGACGTAAAGTCTTCGTCACCTCCTCCGCTACCGCATATTATGAAACTAACCGCTGTAAGCACTTCCTGCTGAGGTTATACGAATCAAAGGAGAAATGAATGTTGTTTATGCACATGTTACACAATACGAATTACGCAATAGCCTTTGAAGAAAGTTCAAAGATCCAAAAAGGATGTCAAAGGAGGACGTATGAGTGGATATGCATAATCCTCGACACCTCAATAAAATGTGAATTTTAAAACCGCATGGACATAAAATTACCTGTGCTCAAATATTATGCTTTCACTTAGGAAACCGGCTGGAGATAAAAAAGAAATTAAAGTCAATACATATACGTAGGTAAGTTGTTTAAATTAAGGAGAGATATGTTGGCTGTGCGGGCTGAGAATGTACGTTTGATTACTCCGTAATGGGAATAAAAAATAGTGTAAGAATTCTTCTAAAATATTGATGTTAACTTTTTGCCCAGTCGAGGGGTGACTGTGGAGAGGGTAAAAAAATGCCGTAGAGGTAGAAATAGCAATAGCATGGAAAGTTTAGGTAATTTGAGAGTTTGTAGGAAAGGTCAGGTAGCTTGACAAATAGGGGAGAGAGTAAGTGAAAAGACGAAAGGAGACAGGATAAGAGGAGATAGATAAGAGAAAGTTGTAAAAAGATGTGCTGAGTATTATGGTATGGTGAATGGTACAAACAGAGGATTTGTAGAGAGAAAATTGGCTAGAATTTAGAAAGACATGTGCTCCTGAAAGATGCGGTGATGGAGGCAATTTGTGCAGTCTCGCCTCATTTTTATCTCAATTGGCATATATGGGGTTCAGAAAATGAAAGAAGAGAGGGAGAAAGGAGGAGATGGTGAAGAAAAATATTGAAAAGGTTGATTTGATCTAGAGAGTTGGATATTTTGAGAAGATGAAAAATTTATATTAGCGGATCAAGGTTGAAGAGGATGTGCAGAAGAAAAAATGAAAACTATGTAGAGGATGATGGGCGGGATGAGTTAGTAGTAATAGTGATTGGGGGGAGTCTTAAAAATGACCATGGGACGTTGGAAATTGAAAGAAAATAAAGTGAAATGGATATAACTATCTTGATGTTTTCGAGGCTGAGGATAAGAAATCTATTTTGGGAAATAGAAGAGCTTATTTGATCTTTTGAGCTGTTGATTTTTTATATAAATGTGTGGGAAATTTGATTGCGGTAAAATTAGGGGAAAGCTCAAGAGATGGTTGATGATAAAGAGTTTGTGGGGTTTGAGCATTGCGGGAGGGCGGACGGTAGTGGTAGTGGTATTTCATGGCCTGGATTCTCGGGTGAGGTAGGGAAGGAAGGGTTGGAGGAAAAGCGAGTAAAAGTGAAATAGAGTAGTTTGAGATGTTTGTGGGATGAAAAATTTGGGAAGAAAAGGAGAGCGGAAGATGGGCTAAAACGTGGGATATATCTACTTGGCATCTTTTTGGGGTTGAGGAAAGAAAGATGAACTTTTTACGTTGCGTACCCTTGCTGAAGGAAAGCAATGGACTGCGCACTTGCGTCATCACCCAGAAACATCTACAGGGTTCATGTATACGGGACGAAGCGGGGGAGACGTGATGTATGTGTTTTGCGTGAGACTTTCTCTCCCTTTCTTCTCGCTACTATTTCTTGAGACTAGCTCTCTTTCGCGAAGAAAGCGGAGAAAGTAGGGGAAAGAGCAGAGGCTGTGGGACTGGAGGAGATAGCTCCTTCCTTCTCTTCCTCTCGTTCAAGTATCCGGGAAAGGAGGACCTGGGAAAGAGAAAGGAAAGCGGGCGGGTAAGAAGGTTGGAGGAGAAAGTGGAGAAAGTTTTGAGGAAAATAACGAGATATAAGAGCTTAGACTTTTCAAAGCATTGAGAAATGTTTTAAGCTATAACCTCCCGTCCGTAACTCTTATATACGCTTCCAGAATATTAGCATCACCTTCCTTTCAACGAGGATCATAGCCAAGGAAAGTTGTGCATCGCATGGAGGCGGGACGCGGGAGTAGCATTGACTTTCCACCGCTTTAATATGAGAGAAGAAAGAGGATTCAGAGGCTTGACAAACTCTCACTTTAGAATTCCCGACTAAAGGATTCATGTTGGACAGTGGAGGACACGTGTATGCGCAGCCTGTGAGACCAGCCAAGAGTTGGATGGAGGAACAAGGGACGGGTGGTAGGAGGGAGGAGAGCGTCATTACATACTATATGCAATTCCTATTATACGCTTTTGACATCCCTGCGCCCGGATTAGAAAGCCAAAAGAGCCTAGATGAAGGGGAGGTGCGTGTGTGTTCATATTTTCTCTTTAGGAAGTATTGCAGAGTCTTAGGATGGGTGGAAAGAGATAGGAGGAGGGTGATCTTCTTGTGAAAGGAAGAGGCTGTTAGCACTCAAAACCTCCTGGCATGATTATCTCGGACGTGAAGGGAAAAGGGGGAAATAGGAATCCTACAAAGATCAGTAAATCATCAAGATTCTCTCATATGGCGCCCTGGAGGACAGCTACGGGAAAGGCAGAGAGAAAGGGGAGGACCCAGGACGACCAAAAGCAAGCCTAGGAAGGAAGAGTTCCGCATGTAATATAGCATATAGCACACTAGAAGCAAAGGTTTTTCGCAAAAATGGGCAAGAAGAAGAATGGAGTAGAGGGAGGGAAGCCAAAACAATAGAAAGTAAACAGGAGCTTCCTCCGTATAATCCTGGCAAAAGCAACCACATTACTTTTGGAGAAAGCAGCGCATTTACAAAGGGAGCTCCACTTTTGAAAATTACTCGTTGCGGGAATCATAATCACCATATTTGGACACAAACCATCCTACTTTCATTCCTAATAAGTATCGCAACCTTCCTCCTTCGTCTCATCCTCTAAACATGTACTTTCTCCAATAAAAGGCTCCGATTTCACTCATCCTGGCACGGAAAACACTGGGAATCAAGTAAAGAGAAAGTGTGAAGGGAAAGTGAATAATGACGAAAATTATTTCCTTCGTAAAATCTTCCCACCAAAATAATAACTATCATCAAAAAGATTGAAATGACTCAACAACTCGGACAAAGAGAGAAAAATCATGTAAACATTCAAAGCTAAGCTGCGAGGAACAAATTCATTCCATTCATACATACGATGAAGCGCATGTGGAGAAAGTGATATGATGATGGGAGGAATAAATAAAACAGGAAATGATTTTTCTCTCTCGCAGTTAAAATAGACGGCTTTATTTACAGAGGCGGAGTACTTTTAATGTCTCAAGATTATACCGGGTTCCTCCACTGTATTTATCTCAAGGCTCATGTTTCCAGCTAGTAGAGCGCACTTCCTGGATAAATGTTTCTCTGCTTTCTCCTCCTCCTCCTACCTTCCACCCTCCCTCACACTATCTTCACTCTTGTTTTCTATTCCTTCAGTACAGGAATTCCTACAATATACAAAGGATTCGTACACAATTGGAATCTCTATACCAAGACAAATAATACGCGCCTCCTCGGATCCGAATAAAGTTTCTGTGACTTCAAGAATAACTTTGGAAAGCTGAATGTTGTAGGCACATACGAGGAGCTACATACCAACGAAGCCCCTCTCTTTGAATGTAAAGCAGGCCAAGATTGCATAAAAAGCCAATGAGAAGGCTAAATACCTACACGGAAGGAGCAGAAGGGTTTAGTAGAAAGTAATTCAATGGGAGTGAAAGAGGAGATAGTGTAAGCCTTTGAGAAGAGATGATACGAGATGAAAAGAGCTTTTACACCAGCTCCTCGCAGCCTCATGTAAACCCTCATGGTATGACTGCAAGACTGCGCTAAACGTTGTACTCTGTTTGGATGAGGGTCCATAAGAGTGCAAGGAGAAAGTTTTTTCTAATGTATGCATACAACTCCAAGATTGAGTTCCTCTGGAATGCAGAGGACTGTATGGCGCGTAGGATTCTCTAGTGTGCACATTTTCCAAAAAAATATAATACAGCGCCCGCGCTGGACGTGGACGTAATGGGTATTCCAAGGAGTCATGGGAGAAGGAATGAATGAATTCTTAGATAATATGCTACCTAAAGGTATTCTACGGATACATCGCTTTATCAGTTGCGGTTAGATCTAATGAGAAGTGACAGGGTTTAGTATAAAAAAATCACCGGAATCAAAACCGACAGGAGGATAGGAAAGTATAGGAGGCGAGAAAAGAAAGCGTAGGAGAATTGGACCATGTTAGCCGTAGCCGGGGATCAAATCTCTCCACTCTCCGGTGACAACGGTTTTTTCTATCCCATCTTCTTTCTCCTCCCCGCTGCTCTAGTTTCACCAGCTTTCACCGTTCTACTTGGAAACCAGCTTACTTGACGAGATTCACATCCATCTCGCCTTTCACTCCCACCATTTCTTTCACGTCGGAATCGCATAACAAGAAGTGACACGCGCTTCTTTGGCTGCGGCAGGTACTAACAAAGCAACACAGAGAGAAAGTATCGAGGAAATCAAAGAGAAAGACTTTTCCCAGAAACTATAGCCTACTATACAGTCGAGAAATAATATTTAGTCTGGACTTGACCTACTCGTTGTATTTATTTGAAATGTGGTGACAATCAGGTAAGATGCTTAATGTGGGTTGGTAGCTAAGAAATGAGAAGCTTGAATGTATTTATTGACAAATAACTATTATGATTTTCATACAAGCTTGACAGATACCTCTCCTCTTATCATTATTGTACTCCAAAGTAAATTAAAGCCTATGCAAAGAAAGAGGGTGTTCCGTCAGTATTTGTGTTCGGGAATAGAAAACTAATTGAATTGTTTGTATGGGAGGGACAAGGTCATAAAGAACTGAGTGGTCCGAGTAGCCTATGGTAAATAAGAAAGAAGAATAAGTGTGTGTGGAGTGGAAGGAGTAATATATTTGCGTAGGAATTTATGATGGAGAGAGAAAGAGCTCTCGTCATGTGGTTACTGAAAGAGAAATCCATACAAATAGTGAGTGGCAGGTCGGGAGAATAATTGAGCAGTAAAGCGTGGATAAAAAGGTAAGAAAGAACTGACAATGAAATGAGTAGAAATGATTGGGATGAACCTATTTGAATTTGTCGGCTTGTTTGCCAAGAAAGTGACAGGATGATTACTAGATTCCGGTTGTAATTAGACTTGTCCGAATGATGGAAGATTAATAGGCTGTGAGATTCATGGAGTAATATAGATGCATTCGGAATCATTTTACAATTTCAACCATAAAAATAGAGTAAAAATGATTAAAGGGGAAATGACTGTATAAGCTGCATGCAGTATTTTTCAGTTCCAAAGATTGTGGAAAGTTGTGATAGTAAAAGAATTAGAGTTATTTGGGAAAATTAATGCAAAATTCCGAGTCTTTCAGTAGTGGTAACGCAGTATACATAAAGAGTATAAAAATGAATTAGAAAAGTATAACGGTTTTGTCAACATTTTGCAAGTACTTCAACGAGATTTTTACGAAAAACATCATCACTTTATAATGTCAATCATGGGGAGTATGACCAAACAGAATTTCGAGAGTAGAGCAAATACAAGAAACTGTCGTATATCTTTATGACAGAGAATACTCGATACTTATGAACTGTCAATAAATTGAAAAATAAAGCCTGTCACAAGTAAATAAATAACAGGTTGCAAAGATTATTGAGACGTTTGGGAACGCATCTTCTAAACGTACACATGGAAACACTTTGCCGTGAGAGGATTGGGGGAAATCATGTTTGTTTCCTCCGAGAAAGACGTGCTGCAAACTTTACTCCTCTATGATGTTGATACGGTACATGAATATTGAAATGCGGGGAATAAACTGACATGACTGGAGCTATAGTTAAGTAGGGATGCATGTGCTGTTGGAGAGGAATGATGAGTGAAAACGAAAACTAGCTGGCGGAGCTGTGGAGAAAGCAGAACGGTAGTGGATGTGTTCCCGTTGAGTGACTCTGTGTGAAGAAGGTATGAGCGGAGTGAGAGGAAGGAGAGAGTGCTTGAGGATATTAATATCTGATCGCATATCTCTACAGTTTCATCTTGAGTCTCGGATTGGATGACTCTTGATTGTGAAGAGGTTTCCTTTGGGGAAAAGTCTACGAGCCATGGCAATGATGATGGTCGTCAACAATAGGGAATCTGATGGGGGTGAACGAGTCCCTAACGCCTTTGAGAGGATGGAAAGTGCATAATGAGGAAGTAAAGTAATTTAGATGCAATGGAGGAGAAAGCGGGATTGAAAAATTATAAGCTTGCTTATGGAATGGATAGGAGATAAGGAAAATCTTTTGATGAAGGCGTATATAGCGGCTAGACAGGACAAAGGTGGAGGTAAGGGCATGAGAGATCCTATGTCATTCAAGTATTGGTGAGAGGTGGTATTTAATGCATAAATGGTAGTGGTGAAAGGGTGAAAGTTGTGACTTTGATGATTCGATAGTGTCTCTGATGACTGGGGTAACTCTTATAGCGAGGATGATGGGAGTACTCTAAAAAGTGGAGTGGGGAAAAGTTGATCCGTACTGTAAACAACGGAGATGTTTTCTTTCCTTTGACCTCCTCAAAAGTCGCTCTCTTTGTAGATAAATGTCTATCCGCCTTAAGTTCTTGCCCCCCCGGACTTACTCAGGGAGGGCGGGCGGAGGATAGGAAAACTTAGTTTTGGCCAAGTGGAGAGAGAGAGTTGCTGAATGATACGGGACAAGAGGACTCCCTATCCTCCTGATTAACTATTTTCACACGTGTATGTACATTGTACATGCATGCACTGTAGAAGAAATATAAGTGTTTTGAAGAATGAAGGAGTTTGTTTTCGTGTTATAGATAGACGGAGGATGAGGTCACATGGGCTCCAATGTCCATAAATACGCTTTCTCCTCCAAGCGACTACTTTCACCATTCCAAGTTGAAGGGAAATTTTGGGGGGACGAAGGCTGGGATTTGTAAGAGAAAATGCAACGAGAATTCGGGGCTAATTTTAACCCAAAATTCAGCTTTTGGCCAAGCCCAGCCATACCCATACCACCCGCCTGCTTCTCTTCTTAGCTTCTTCAACTTCTCGTGCGGATGTGTACAACTTTTCTAACGATGGAGCTGGGAATTTCAGAGAAAGAGAGGAGGAGGAGGAGGAGGAGGAGGGAAGAGAAGGAGAAATCATTTGAAATAGCGGCAAGGGATCCAAGGACTTGGAAGTTGACTAAGAGTAAGCGGTGAGAGCTTGAAGAAGGAAACGTGGGCGACAAGGTGAAAGTAAGGAAAGGAAGGCCTGGACGACGGAAGGGACTCTCTTGCCCTCCGAATGTATAGTATTGGCGAGGAAGCGAGCGGTTGATGAATGGTATGCTCGAGGTTTCCTCCAACCCGATTCTTGGCCTTCGTCTAATTATACTGGGGGAATAGTGTGAGAGTTGGAGGATATTTGAAAAAATTATAAAATCCTAACAAAAGAGCTTGCGGGGAAAGGGAAGGATAGAAAAACAAGAGAGATATATACCGGTGAGCAAAGACTGCGCACTCCCTTTTCTCCTTTCCCCAGTATTGATTTTCCTATCCGACACACTCTATAGTTCGTATAGCATTCTTGCGGTAACTTGCCAAATTTTTTCGCAAAGCTCCCCTTATATGTGCTACCGAGTTGGAGGAAACGGGTTATTTCCAGCCTGCCTATGCTAGAAAACCACATCTTCAGAGAAAAACATAGAAGGAAAGCTGAGTGAAGAAGAGTGAGAGCGGGTGGGAAAGAGAAAGTGAGTCGGGCCTAACATTTCTCCGTCTCTCGTCGCTTTCTCTACTTGTATACTTATGTGGGGAAATTTACGCGAGTTCTTCTCCAAACTCTCTCTCTCTCTCTCTCTCTCTCTTCTTTCTCACAGTCAGATCTCTCAATATCATTGTGCTCGACTTGGATGTGAAGATTCGATGGGAATAGTGATGAAGATTATTAGAAAATAGGAGTGCGAGAGGAGGGTCTATGCCCATAAGGAAGGAGGATGAGAGGATATATATTATCCTCCCTCCCAGTCTGGGCACGGAGAAAGTTGGAAAGAGAAAGTAAAGTGTAGAGTCAAGAGGATGAGAGAAAATAGGGGAAATGGGGAATGGAATACGGAATAAGAATACAGATTGTAGTATATACGTACGTGAAGGGAGAGAGAGAAAGAGCAGAGGACTTGCAGTGTTGCTTTGCTAGGTAAAGGAAGGAGTGAGATTCGGAAGAAGAGAAAGTGGAGACGGAGGAGTCGTTGGAGGGAGAGCGAGCAAGTCTCTCTGGTACTTGTATAAATTTGGGATAAGAATCGTCAGAGGATAAGGAGTGGAAGGATGATGAGGAGAAAGAAAGAGTGAGGGGGAGATTTGTGCCAAAACATTGTAATGGCAACTAAAAGTTGAGCGCTTGTATAAAAGATACAATCTTTTTATATTGCTATCTGGAATGGAAGGGAGTATCACTATGTTCCAGCCGGAGTTGCCGTGAAGAAGGGGAAATTTTCAAACTTATCGCTTTCAATAGTTCTTTTCTTTCATCTTATCCAAAGGATTGGAGAAAGCTTGGAGAAAGCTTGGAGAAAGCTGGGAGAAAGCTGGGATACTTGAGTCTTATCCGAAGATTTGGATAGTACCCTTGAATTTTCATTCTCGCCGTTCACGACTTTCTCTCTTGATAAAGATCCCAAACGGTGATAATTCTAGTGGAGGACTGGAGTGCGACTTGTCTATTCATAATAGAAGCTTCAGGAACAAATTAAGGTGGTCCCTGACAAACTAGGGCTGGGGGAAAAGAGCAAACTTTTAGCAGATTGGTCATTTGATTGGCAAACAAAGGTAATTTGTTTGAAGAGGAAAAAGTTGGGTGGTATCGGAAAAATAATTCCACTTCATTCCAAAAAAACCTTCCCCTGGACCTGGAGTAGCCAATTGTTTTTCTACCCATCTCCCGTCTCTTCCCATCTTGACTCTTGTCACAGGCCACAGGCGCCCGCTACCACCTATTCTAGCTCTGAGCAAAGGATGAGGATTTAAGAGGAATGGGACAGACGGCAAGAGGACATAGATTGGCGTCCGGGAGAGAAACCGCATGGGTATACGGAGACGGAAATCAGCTCATGTATCGGAATAAATGGTGGTTCACTGGGGGGCGGGTTCGAATCCGAGGAGAAAGTAAATAATTACATGTAAAAATCCTCCCAGTTTCCTCTTCCCTACTTTTTTAAGAGAAACCATAAAAGGTGGGGAGAAATTACTTTTTTTAACTCCAACATCGTAAAGGAGGGACCAAAGTTGTAAAATGCCCATTTTAATACACCTTCTTTAAGTAAAGGATTTTTCCTCCTTGGAGAGGAAGTTGTAAAGCAAAAAGGATGAAGATGGGAGACGTGTGGTCCTCCAAAGATGGCACCTGTCTGGGATATCGTTTAGCTAATTTAGCGTCACGGAAGACAAGCTTTTACTTGGACTAAAATGGACGTTGGGGGTGCGTAAAATGTGTGTTGTGTTGGAAGGTAAGCTGTAACTATAGCCGATAGGGATCACGGTTAAAGAAAGTGGTTAGCCTTGAAGGCATCAGGCTGAAATTCAGTTCACACTATGGACGGTACAGGGCTAGAGTTGTAAAAGGCGGTAGATATGATTTGGTTACAAGTGGCGTAGAATGCGAACTGTTGGAAGATGAAAGCTGAAACTTAAGGAAGATGTGAGAGTTATAAAATGAGAGAGATGAGAAAGATTTGAAAACTTACACTCCAATGAAAGAAGCACATTTGAGCAGTAAGAGAAAAGATAGGAGGATGTAGATGAATGTATACATTCTTGCCATGAAAATCGTTGACGCGGCGTCACAAGAAAAAAACTAGTCTCACAAATTGACCAAGAGGACTTTTTTTATATCCTATGTATACAGGAGGAAGGGCGATTGAAGAGAAGGAAAGCTGGGGGAGAAATGAGAACACGACACGGCGAATTAGGATTCACCAAGTTGGTTGTACTCATAAATTGTATGGGTCATCATCATGGGGAAAGCGACGTCGGCAATGAACCAAAGCCACTATGCTTTCCTCCATGATTTCCTTGACTTGTTGAGAAATCCTTGTAGCACCGTCTATCACTTTTTTCTTCACCTTTATTTGATATATATTATTTTCGTAAACCTGGCCCACCACAGAGGATGTAGAAATACATAGTAAGCTTGGATGGAGGAGGAAATGCGAGCTTGTGAATTCAAACTTTTCTGAGGGATCTCTCTTTCCTAGCCTCCGAGTGGGCTTGGATTTATTATTGCCAAGGAAGGAGGGAATCACGAAAGGGAAGGGACAACTATGAGAGACGACGAACACACTAGGGGTGAGGAGATGGGGTGATTATGATTAAACTCTCGTCCAGTCCTGCTCACTATTGTTGCGGGGATGTTTGGATTGTTGACTGTATGTTTTTTGGCTTGAAGGACGACGAGCTTATCCGGTAAACTAATTATATGCACCATTCTGTGTCTTGAGGAAGGGATGGCTGAATGTGCTCCACTTGTGACAATTCCTCTAGATCGTCTGAGAGAACATACGGTAAAAATTTTGGTGCACCACCTCAGGAGCTGGAGAGAGGATATTCTGGAACATTTTTACAACTCTGCACCACCACTTGGGAGGAAGAGACAGAGAACACACTGCCAAGGGAGAGAGATAGGTAGAGGGGAAGTATAAGAGCGTGAGCCGAAAACTGGGGAGCGATTCCGAGGGAGAAAAGAGAAGAAACAAGAGGAGCAATGCATGGGAGAGAGGGAGTGAAAGAGAAAGCAGGAGAAAGCATGAAAAAGAGAAGGGAAGAGGGAGATTGCCAGGATTCGAGATTCAGAGAATGTTAAAAGTACAACCATGATTGGATATCTGGTTTCTTCTGCGCACTTGCGTCATTTAGGCTCTTACTCTCCCCTAGTTCCTCTCCTACTTTCTCCACTATAGTCTCCCTCTGTTTTTGTCCGCCTCCAGTTTCCCGTGGAATTTCTACCTACTGCCTTGGATTCCTCCCTGGAATGGAGAGCATAGGAGTAGTAGGGGAATTTTGAATCCTTTAACCTTATTACACACTTTCACTCGGCTCACACACATCCCTACTTTTCTCTCTCCTCCCTCCCTAGCCCTTCTCCTCGTCCTTTCTCTCCCTCTCCGCTTGCTCAACTTGGGGAAAGCATGGATTCAACCTAAGAGTCACGGACTCCTGAGTAGCGTTTACTTACGGACGGGCAATGAGCTGCTATATATGACGGAAGTTGCAAGCAATGTAGTGAAAGGATAGTATATATGTGCAAGTTCTTCCCTATATATTCCCTTTGTCATTCCTTTCTCCAGCTCCCTTTCTCCTATATGCACCTCCTCTTTTTCCGTCCTCTTGCCTGGAATAGTTTGGGATTGTCAGTTCTCCTCAGGCTTGCTCACCTCCCCTCCGTATTTTTAGGTTGGAAGTTTTGACGAGAATCAAGTTGAGCTACCATGTGCGTACTGGGTATGTATATACCTGGCCCACATAACTTTCTCCTTTAGTTGCACGCCTCATCTTTCCAGGAACATGTGTTGTCTTAGAAGAGGATGGAGAAAGAAGACTAGAAAGAAGGAGGAGTAGGAAGGAGGAAGACGAGAATAAGGATTTGAAAAGATACGTCTGCCTCTCACTTACCTAGACGTTCACTCCACTTAGCGACAGCAAGATCATACTAAGCTTAGCCATTCCAACCTGCCCACAAAGCAGAGAAAGAAGGTAGTGCGGGGGTGGCAAAGGCAAGTCCTGGGCAAAATTTTGAAAGAAGGACTTTCCAAGATGAGGGACAGGCTACGCAACAGAATAAAGCGTGATAATTTCCTTGTAAAATAATGGTGGAGAAAGTAGTAAAAAATGTTGATGTTGCGCGCAAGTAAACTCATATTCGCCTAACCAACTAGTGGATTTTCATCTTCAATCTATGGTTGTACTGTATACATGAGTTGTAATAAACGGCGAAGTGGACGCAGTAGAAGGTAGAAGGAGAAAAAAGGATGGAGAAAGTAGAAAAGAAAGTGAATTTCTCCTTAGGTCTCTTTCTTGCTAGCGGATTGAGTGACTAAGAGGGGAGGGGTAAGACACATAATGCAGGACACACTTGAATATGGGAAGAATAGTACGTGAATATGATGGGTAAGCTTTGATGAGATGAAACACAATAGAAAGTACTCATCTTTCTCCCAGTTTTTACTACACTTCAACGTTACTTGAGTACCCCAGCTTAGCTAGCAGCTGGTTCTAGGTGGCGCAAATAGCGGCAAAGTTATGGAGCAGTTCGTCTCAGTCCCAAGTCTAGGCCCGGATACGCTTCAACGTTTTACTTTCAGTCCATCGACCACAAAGCGAAAGGTATAACCTTAGGTCTAGAAAGTTCATAGTCATTCAACAGCTCTCACCACCGACAACGCTACCCGTAAATATCCCCACCGACCTTTCCCTTTCACCCGCAATCCATTATCTCCAAACGCATCTCCACCATTCATCAAACCTCGCTCTAACTTCTAATTACTTCCAGCGAGCTGCTTTTACTAAGCGGCATTGTCTAGCCTTCACACCACTCAAACTGAGGCATAAGCCTGTATCTTTCTTACGTACATTGAGCTGACTCTTATTTAATGTTAAGTAGTTGGCGAAACCGCAGATTACCATTACCTAAACAGGATTATGATCCATAGAAAATATGAGCTTTCTCTTCTCTCACTACCACCTCCCAATGCTCTATGACTTAGAAAATTCCTCAGCTCAACGGTATGCTTAACTTGGGGCAAATCAAACATCTAAAAGGATAAGGAGAGAATTTATAAGCTGGGATAAGAAATCTAGAGGATTTAATGGACTCAGCGCTCGTATGTACAATTATTTAATATCAGAGAACCGGAATCCGACAAAGTAATCAACATATTTTTCTCCTTAAGACGATTCCGCCATGCCAGAAGAATTTTAGATAGTGCAGATGAAATAGCGCAGTGGAGAAAGCCGATAGAGAACAGCTTGTCCACGTCCTGGAAAATCCAGGGGAGAGATGAATCTCAAAACGTAGCCTTATTTTATGTGTTCTTCCAGATTCTTATCTTATACTAGAGTCCCCGATTATGCACTGCTGCTGTTACAGTTTTATAAGAGGACGAGACAGAGGATCTCTAAAAAGGGTGAAACTGAAAACTGACTAATTTAGGAGCGATGATACCATGTCTCCTAATTCTCCTTTCAAAACTTTCTCTTCCATTCGGCCGTTGCGGAGACGTTGTCGCAAACATGAACTTGGAACTGACAAAAGTAGAATAAATTGCTGCGAGTAAAAAGACTGCGTAAACGAGGCGGAGGAAGAGGACACGGGAGAAAGTACTGACTGCGACCACTACATGCGGCGAGTGGTGGAGAGAAAAAGGAAAAGTTGAGGATCCCAATTAGGTCAAACATCCGAAACCCAGCCAGCCGGACTTGTAGAAAGGAAGGATGGTACAATAGAGATTGCAACTTAAAGCTCTTTAGTAAAGGGGAAAGCCGGTTGTGGGGGGCAAGAATGTTGGAAGAAGAAAGAGAGGAAGGATTTAATGGGTGGACAAAAGGAGGAATCCAATCAAACCAAGATTGATTTTCAGCCTTCCTCTCCCGCGCTCAGCCTTAATTCTCGTTTCCCACAAAGGGAATTGTCTCAACTTTAGATCCAGTCGCTACCAAAGGCCATCCAAAGATTACAACAACTTTTAAGAGAGCTTCAAATACAAAGATACAGCCCGCCCGGGTTCAAAAGATGCTAAGATTGGCTCAGGGGGCCTATGTATACATGTACGGCACTCTCGTAGCGCCCGACTTTCTCTTTCTACTTTCTCCTCCTATAGCTTTCAACCAGGGATTTTAGAAAATGTCAAAGGTGGGGAGAGAACATAGTGAGGTGTGCTGGACGGGGATTTTGAGAAAATATTTTCTATCATTCATGTAACCAGCCTCAGCCTCCCTCCGAGCATTATATACACATTTCCTAGCCCCTGTTTTACTGCGAATCCAAAATTGATCAAGTCATCTATCTATCTGTATGAGGAGAGCGTAGGTGAATAAGGGTTGGAGGAAGGGTTTGAGGAGGAATATTATAATTTAAAAGTTTTAACCCCCTGGATATATAATATTCGGAAGAAGAATATACATTTCTTTCTTTCTCCGCCCTAGCGTTAAAGGAGTAGCTCCGCCAAACGGGATATTGAAAATCGGAGGAAAACTGATTCGGAATTCCCAGGGAGAAAACATGTTATCGGATGGGTGATTTTTTGGGATGGATGCTGGAAAGAGAGTTCTCAGAAAAAGAATGGAGGCTGGTTAGAGGGGGCGGGTCGGCGGGTAAGGAATTTGAATTGAGAATCAGGGACAAAAGTTTGCCCAAAATATGATGAGATCTGGATCTGGCCTCTTTCTCCTCGCCTTCTCGGATTTTGGCTGGAGGAGAAAGTGGAATGTTATAATGCGAGATGACGATAGATGATGGGAGGAGGACCGGAAGAAGAATGTAGGATAGGAGAAGGGGGAAATGAGTAAAAGGAATCATCCTCAAAGTCCAACATCCTCTCATTCACAAAGTATATACTAAGGATAAGATGATGGAGAGAAAGGGTTAGGGAGGAGGAGGAGGAGGAGGGAAAGTGGAAAAGGGAGGCCGGATGAGAAAGATGACGGGTAAAGGGATTCTTTCCACAATAGGGAAAAGGACAAAAATCTCCGCGACGTGTTCCTTAAACAAACAATCATATGCGACAAGCAAACAAAATTTAACCGTTTCTCCAACAAGCTTTTTATACAATGTACAACCGCTCCAGTTTGTCCTTCCTCCCACTACTCCTCCTTTTCAAAAGGGCAAAAACAGGGACGAAAGAGAGAGAGAGAGAGAGAGAGAGAGAGAAAGCGGAGAAAGTAAGAAAGAAATATCAGCGAGGTGAAAGTACTGGATGGACAGGCGGGTAAGGAATGAGGCAGATGGGAAATTTATTTATTTCAGCTTTCCAGGATTCCTTTTACCCTTATAACGACTAAAATACAGAGAAATGAGTGGTAGAGAGAGGAAGAAATGTAACTGGAAAATACTGGGTGTATGACAGAAGAATATTCTTATTGCCAGAATATGAATATCACAAGAGTAGGACTAAACGATGAGTGGAAAGGAAAGGAAGAAGAAATGCTCTTACGGCTAACCTTGTCCTCTTTTCTAGGAGGGGAGTGAGTAAGAAAGCCTTAGATTACGCGTAATGATCATACGTAGAGTCCTGCTCTAATAATATTTTTACTACAAGAGACAGTGATGCGCTTAAATCATTTAACTTTCAAACTATTTCCCTCCTTTCTATATCCGGCAAGCAATGAACTTATCAACTCTGTCAAGAGAATATGAAGATTTTCCCGGTCCTCTCCCCTCATTGTAAATTATAATGCAATAAGAGGAAAACTATCATAAACTTTAGCTCTACTTAAACCCAGTCATGTCAACTTACATCCTGAACTACAAGATAAAACACATAACTTGCCCGGCAACATCCTCCACATCTTCCAATTGATCTCCCTAAAATGAGAATTATTGGACAAGAGATTCTGGATTAAAATTATACAGTCCACTGGAAACTTGGAAATACCAGCTCCACTTTCTCTCTCCAGTTTTCTCTATAGTAATATTTCAAAGGACAAAAAACATTGGAGTCAAGGGAAAGCATTGCGTTGAAGATGTACTCATGCAGGATAACTCACCAGATACCACTTTCAGAAGTTTTCCTACTGACAGGCTGTTTGGACAAAATGTATACAGTTTTAATTAACGCCTCATTCATTCATATCCTTGCAATTAATTAAGTTAAATTCCATCATGTTTTCGGTTACACTGGTTCACTTAATATAGGAGAAAAACTAAAGTTTTCATTACTCCAAATACAACATAGCACGGCTTTGGTATGGGATGATGAAGGCTAGTTGGTGTAATGGATGGAAGGAGATGTTTTGAAGGAGTATGTGGTGTGCGCGGATGAAAGAAAGACATTCGTTACAGAAGCCTGAATGTGGTAAATAAAGAGAAAGTTGATTGACGGGAGGTATAGGCAGGATTATTACTGGATTGGGAAGAAAGTCAGGCAACACTTCGCTAGCCCAAGGCAATCCTAGAGTCGGACGAGGAGAAAGTGATTCCTTGCTCTGACTTTAGGAGCGAGAGAGTGGAGAGGAAAGAGAAAGTGAGATGGGGGAGAGAGGTGGTAGGAGGATGGATAAAGTAAAGAAAGGATGGAGTTAAGCGGAGTTGGGAGAATCCGGACTGAAGGAGGATAGGCAGCTTCTATCCAACCCCAACCGGGGAAAGCATCATGGAGTAGGCTTATCTACAGACGGACAAGAGTGAAGAGAATTTGGGCTATAAAAATGCCTGTAGGCTAGGAGGACGGGAAAGGAATTCATGGAAATGCATCCGCTCCTTGTTTTCATTCAAGATTAACTTTCACATCTCTTTGTTTGCTTTCTAAACGACTAGAATAAATTTGTCGGAAGCAAATACTCGCTCAAAAACTAACGCTTCTTTTTCCTCCCGTAGTCTCCATTTATTCCTCTACTCTCTTTACTCCCACTCTTCCAGCAGAAATATACACAAATATTATAGATATACACACAACCATGCTGGGCCAACTACCCAGGAAAAGACAACAAGACAAGTAGACACAGAGAGCTCCGACGGAATAAGTTCTCCGCAACAAATCCGCATCAGAAACCCAGGAGTCCGCCCATCCGAAAGTACCATATGTACTCCTTGGAAAAGGATTCTTCCCTTCCCTACCCTGCTTACTGGAGAAAGGTAGCGGAGAAAGTTGGATTATTCAAACTAATCCCAAATGAATTTTATTTCTTCTACGCTCAGTCCAACTCGGCCTCTCTCCGACCATCCACACCAATCACATTCCTCAATTGTTACGCTTTTGAAATGGAAAAACCAAAACCCTTCCAATTGTAAACAAGTGAATTTCATCAAGGAAATGTTTACGTTAAACTTTGGTTATTGCTTTCAAACTTTATAGAAACTTGCTAAAATTTTTCACATTCTCCTTCCTAACCTAACCCACCCTTTTCAGTTTTCTCCATTTTCTCCCGCTAAAACTAATATTGTTGATGCTCCTTTTATTCTCCGCTTCACTTTCTCCAATCCTCAGCCCCGGGCCCTACGCCTCGCCTTTTTCACGTTGAACTAATTCAAAGCAATATTAAATACACCCGTCCCCAACAACACCCACTTGAAGAAGAGTAAGCAAAACTCTCCCCGCAGGAATAAGCATGCAATACACAATCTGCACAGTTAAAATACTGCAACGCATTTAATGAAAGATGTTTTGCAACTACCTCCCAAGTAATAAGCCAAAGTTGCTGAACGCAAGGATATCGTTTTAAATATGCTCAATTCCATGTTTAATGTGACGTAATAAGTAAGGGATGTCCCGTTAAGGAGAAATAATAAACGAGTTTTTTCCTAATACGGAACGATCCAGCTACATTGGAGCCTGACAATCAACATTCTTTCTTACCGCAATTTATATGCATACAAGCAAGGGAGGAAACTCAATAACCTCTCTTACAAGACACACGCCAGACGTGCTGGTCAATGATCGGGAATCTTATTTTCCCTAACATCTCTCAAAGATCCTAAAACTCTCTCCTCCCCATCTGCTTCTTCTTCCTCACGTGTGATCCTCATTCCTCTCACCTCCGTCTCAACTTCAATCCACCAAACTAACCAGTCCGGAACATCTAGCTTTGCAGAGAAGAGATGGGAAACTTAGAGGGGTGCATCCCGCTTGAAAAGGTAGATGGCGCTAAAACCCTTGGAATCTCAAAAGCACCAGATTACTCCTCGAGGTAGCTAAACCCTTTGAAACCATTCACTTGTAACTTATTTCAAGATGAGAAATCATCTTCACACGCTCTCAAATATCCCAAAATAGATTCATCTTTCCGCCGTATCTTGTAATATGCCTGCAAAGAATACCAAGAAATCTAACGGTTTAGAAAATGACACATGTGATCTCAAGTTGAACAATGCGGTTATTGTTGCCATGCTATAGAGACAGAGAGAGAGGGCGAGAAGAAATGAGAGTTTACAAGGCCATTATCCTAAAGGCCAAGGAAATCTTGACTGAGGAACAGACCTTTTACCAAGTCTCTCTCAAGGCGAAGGTCGCGAGGGTTGTTGAACTGGACGGAAAGATCCAAAGATCTACTAGGGATTCGGAAACAGTACCCTTTAACCCAAAGCTCTTCTGGGGTCTATAGATAGGAAGGCAGGTGCTGGCCACTGCTGGAGCAGGGATGACCGAACCACTATTGTCCTGTAACCAGAAAATAATTTGACGTAAGCAATAATACTTACAAGTATCAGATATTCTATTTTTCACACTACAAAGTACAGTTCACTGGACCTGCTGGACAGATGAGTCTCACAATTTCAAGTTATGGGATGCTGTGCCTGCGCCATCCATGTCGTAGAAGAACCGTTATCCTTTAGGCAGAGAAATCAAGCAGATATAATCCCGTACATCAGTCTCCCTGCCCGCTCGGTTATTTTCTCATCAATCACTACAAATATACCGTTTCCTTTATGCAGTTCTTATGGGAAATGGAAATGTTTCCCATGGACTGACCTACTACTCGTAGCAGCAGCATTCGACCAAAATAACCGGCCTGATATTGTGCAGCTGCAGGATGGAAGAACACATTTCGGACTAGGTTTACTCACAAGGAAACAATGAAAACTATTTATAGTTTCTGAAAAAGTCAGATTTTGCAGTTGTAGAACTGATATCTTACATGCTTGCGCTAAAAGTATACACTTTAATGCCGAATGTACACTACAACATTTGTGTAAAACTTGTGTAACACTTTCCAAAAATTTGTTTAGTTACCATAGTAACGCCGTTTCTACTTCAACACTTTAAATCTAAAAGTTTTACACAAATGTTCTCCATTTGATTAACATTGAATATTTGCGGGTCTTTTGAACCGCAAATATGAATATGAAAGTGTTACACAAGTTTTAAACAAGTTTTACACAAGTTTTACACAAGTGTTGAAGTGTAAATCCGGCTTAAGTAAGGTTTCTATTAAGCTTAGTTTAAACGTCTCTTGACTTAAAAGTGCGGTGCAGATATCGAATTTACTTTATTTAATAATTTGATGCAATATTTTAATACTTTTTATAATCAATAAAAATAAATTTAAGCTTTCTATTTATTTATATTTCCCAAACATTGTATTTTATGTGCCGTTAAAATTTCTGTCTTTAACGCTCATATGCATATAAGTGGTTCGCAATTGATGTGCTTATGATTATGTGGTGAACGACCTTTTAATTATTCAAAGTTAGGTTTGGAATGGACAAAAATAATTCCGTAGATTTGGCAATTCGAGCTTTGTATGTTTAAATATTCATGTATAAGCTCAGGATGATCCAGTTTTTATTCATTCCGAGTATCCGAGCCCATGGGCAGATAGCTGGCAAACTTTTCCGCACACTTGGAGCAATTATTTGTTTCATACTTCCTTGGTTGGGAACTGCAAGACTGGAAGCTTGTTGATGGGGGAATGAGAGGAGAGTGGGTATGATAAATGTGATTAAAAGAGAGAAGATTGTAGAACGGGACTGCGGAGAGGTGTAATCAAAGTTACGTGAGAGGTAAGATAATAGCGGTAGATGATTAATATTAACAAAGTGTAGTATCCCTAGTACAAAGAGTTTGTTGAATGTTTCACAAATTCAGATACAAGTGGAGCGGGAGGAGGGAGATAAGAGGGAGGGAATATGCAGGAACAGAAGCGCAGGTGTAGATAATCCTTCCTTACTTTTAAATATAATCTGATAATATAGGGAAGAAAGTTGTGAGTTCGGGATGGGGAGTAAAAAAGTAAAACTGTAAGCGAAAACGATAGCGGAAGGATAAGAAATTAAAAATTTATAGTCTGCAGAATCCAGTGTCATTGACCAGGACGGGATATTATGCAGAGTGTACACAAGTCTGTAAAGGATGGTGGACTGCGGTGCGGTTATTGCATGCAAACAAGTCGGTGAAAAAAAAGGTGCAGCTAGGAAGAAGAAGCAGATAAGCGGCTCTTCTTCTTTACATACACGTTCTAGGGAGAAAGAGATGAATGGCTGTATAAAAAACGGATTGGAATAATTTATATCAAGTTCAAGGGAAGCCCACTCTCTGGAATTTCGGCTGATTGATTTACTTTGTTCCTTCAAACTATCCACTATTGTCCAAGGTCTTTTCTTTACTTAAGTTCAATCAACAATCAATCATGTTATACACTCCACTGTCCAGGATTTTTATACATGGGAATATTTCAGCTCGATAACGGTTCAGATCAATAATAAAATTGATTCATTCATACTCGCAACTTTTTTCCATGGTCAAAGAATGTTTCGAACCTCAACTTTTGTTCTAGCATTAGAAAAGGAAGAAACTGTGTCAGGGAATTGTTAGTCTTTGGCTGTTTGGCTCCTGCGATGGCTCCCCTTTTCTAAAAAATTAAAATAAATTGCACAGAATAAATTTTGGCGAAATATTTGCATATATTCTGAATTATTTAGAGGTCTCCGGCCCTGTTCCTTAGCTCCAGGGAGCACTTTGGTTAATTCGTTTGAATCAGAGGAAGAAATAGGGAGAGAGTGTCCTTCATAGTGGATTTTGCAGTTCCGCAGAATATAATTGCATTCATTTACTGTCCTGGCCTGGCGTTGGCATATTCAATTTACTTTGAATGTTTTAAAATTGGGAAAGTGAAAATGCCGTTTAAGCCCCTCCAAAGTTTAAGTACAAGATAGAATTAAATGATTCCGGGGGTTGAAGGAAACAAATTCCCCGGAAACCAAGGAGCATATCAAGGAAACGTAGAAAGGCATGACAGGAGGTATTGTAGGCGTTCGAGCAAAATTGCAGTTACATACATTCAATCTTAAACTCAAGTCTCCAAACAATTTACTAACAACAGGTAATGCCATTGCTGGTAAATGTAATTTAAACTAAAAATCTGCTGTCAGGTTTGTAACGTTCGAATATGAAAATAAAACGCGTTCGCACTGTACAAAAGGATAACACACAGCTATCAAGCGTAAAAACAAGCGGGAAGGATAATGAAAGTAGAATTTATGATTAGTATGAAATAAAAGAGATTATTGCGGTCGGAAATGGGTAAGATTATGTGGATATATATAGTTTCAGTGAATGAACATAGGTTGAAATACATAAGGTATAGCATTTAGATATAGTTGCATAAGTTAACCTGAACTCATCTTGGAGTAATTAAATTGTAAAATTTACTCTGTTACTTTTGAAGAGTCTCGCTGCGGAAATGAAAATATATATATATATATATTTACGAATGACTGAAATGATTTTTCTTTAGTTTCAACATTTAAGAAAGGATGCATGTCTTTAGCTTGCTGTACAATTGCTACTTACCCTGATCTGATATACGTTAGCCCGGAACGTTGTAGTGTTGGTTAAATTATTAAAGCTTAAAATCCCCAGTTGCTCTGCTGGTGATAAAAAATTATAATTTTTTCATAATTTTCATTAACCATTAAAAGTCAAAGAACAGTATTTGGACTTTTGGGGGAAATGATTTGAGTCATTTTCAGTTACTGGAAACTTGATTTCCCTTTCTCCTCCATAATTACGAAAAATAATTTGCGCATTTATTATAAATTGGGGAAAGAAGAGACTAAATGAAATGAAAAAGGATGAAAGTTTTATGGAGGGAAAGGAAAGAGTTTGAATTTTTGCGATACTGAGAGCAAGTAAGAGGATATGGTCGTAATGAAACGGTGGCAAGTTGTAACCGCAGGTTGGATAATAGGATTGATTAGGAAGCTCTTTAAAGGTATTGTGGAGAGGTGGTATATGAGATTCCTGGAAGGAAATAATGAGAGAGGCTCTCATGTTACTTTAATCAGAGGCTTTCCTCCTCAGAATTCT
Source organism: Sminthurides aquaticus (assembly GCA_906901655.1). Taxonomy (NCBI): domain Eukaryota; kingdom Metazoa; phylum Arthropoda; class Collembola; order Symphypleona; family Sminthurididae; genus Sminthurides; species Sminthurides aquaticus. The sequence goes on from CAJQTT010000001.1 coordinate 7,539,926, forward strand.
ATGGACGGGGAAGGTTGATAAGAAATCTACAGAGTTGTGTGGAAGATGCGGTGGGAAGGGATGGGGAAGAAGATGCGACTCCTATAAGGTTTCACGAGACGATCCATGTCATGTCTCTGTGGGACACAGTTACTGGTAGTTTGGTATTCATTGCCATACTGCGGTAATGGTAATGTTGACGGATCGGGGATTGGTTCGGTGTAATCTTACTAGAAGTTCCTCCTTGGGAAACTGCTCTTCAATCACCGCACTACCCCAAGAAAGGATGAAATACCCTAAGAAGACATGGAGTAAGCAAGGAAGGAAGCTAGGAAGAAGAAGAGGTTTACTAAGCTTTGTTAAGGATTGCAAGAAGAAGGAGATGATGGGATGAGATGGTTGTTATTGTAGTAGGAGTGTGGTTGAAGGAAGGGATAAGGATAAGCAGACGGCAGGCTGAGGATCCGTTTAGTTGTTACTGTACCTCAGATGAGTTCCCATGTTGGGCGGAAGACGAGAGTGTGGGAGCGAGCGTGAAGGGAAATGCTGGTAGAAGAAGTGAGGTGGTACGGGTAGGAGTATAGTGTGGTGGTGAAATTATCGAATTTTAGTGCGGATTTTAATGCGGACAAAGTATCACCGCCTGGATTTGACAGAACCGGGGGGAGGATTTTGCAAGGAGAAGCGGGCGAGGAAGAAGGAGGATACAAGAAGCTAAGCTGATAATCAAATTTACTTCATTCCCCCTAGGGACGACACACAGGTAGAGGAAGGAGAGGAATCTGACTTGTGTTGGTCCTGGAGAGATCGTGTGTCCGAAAAAGTCCGGAAAAAGAGATAGGAACCGAATGGCTGGCAAGAGTGGAAGAACTATAGAACTATACTACTACTACTCTCCGCCTAATATTCTCCTGAGGAGGAGGACTTGACTTGCTTCTATTGCAAAAAGAGAGGGAGAGAACATTTATTTTTCCGGAGAATCTCTCTGAATTCCCAGCACATATACACCGGGAACTACAGAATTGGGAAGCGGGGAGGGAAGCAAGAAGACCGGGACGGAGGAGAGAGGAAACAGCCCTACAAAAGATTTCAACTACCTACTTATTCCTCCAAGCGCCAGTCTTGATTTTACCCGAATCTCTCTTCCACGACTTGCTATACTGAATCAGAGACGAAAGTTTGAATCCGCGGAATATAGCGTAGAGCAAGAGAAACTGGAGGAGAGGAAAAAGAAAGGAAGAGAGCGAGACTCCCCTCTTGATTTTGAGGAGAAGGAACAGAGTATATAGTGTGCAAAAAAATCGCGAACGGGATTCACCGACGTCGGTGGCTATCCGGGAGAGAGAGAGAGGAGCAACCAGGAAGAGGAAGGAGAGACAGGAGGAGGAGTAGGAGAAGGGAGAAGAGGAGCAGTCTTCGGGAAAGTTACCGGGAGCTTCGTCCGGGTGAGAAGAGAGGGGAAGAGACAGGGGGAGAAACATCTCGAAGAGATTTTCTCTGTGCACTCCTTGGAAAAATCGGTGAAATTTTTGCAAAGTTTATAAAAAGGATTCGCGAATCACATAATCCTCTAACCGGGTGCAACCCTAGTTTGCTATAATTTAATCCCTACGACGGCGGACGAAACCGCAAAAAGTGACTTTTGAATCTAAAAATCGCTGTGCGAAAAGTGATGTGATATTATATAAAATACTTCTGATTTTTTTGAGCTTAAAATATCCCCATTGTACTGGAGCTTAAATATATATATTGGTGTTGAAATCAATATACTTGTACATCTACCTCTCACCAGAAAATTACGTACGTGTACTAATAACGATATAATCAAGAAGAAACACGGATTATCTCAAAGTCACTACCGGAGCTTACAACAACATCTCCATCGAAATATTTTGTTTATTATTATCTCCTCGTATAGCGTGTGCTCCGCGCCCTGCCCATACAATATACACAACCAATATTCACTCCATTCTCCTGTATGTGTCAAATCTTTGTGACTTTTTGCTCATCTTCAGTCTTGTCTCCTGTTTTGGGAAGACGGTTACTTGGACTCCATTCCAACCCTTCCATTCATCACATCACCAGTAGGTAAGCAAAGCTATGGGCTTAAATGAGCTTTTACTCTCTAGTTAGTTGTGGTCCATCAGACTCTTAACTTTAGTTCTGAGCTTTAATCACTGCACAATGGGGTAGTTGACCTAATGACAGTATCTTGGAATTGGCGTAGCAGCCAGGCAGGCAGTATATTATTTCCACCCACCCCATAAAGATACTCTTTAGTGTGTGTCCTCCATACGGAACATCCATGCTTTCTCCGAGAACCTCCCTCAACTAGAGTCGAGTTACCAAGGACGGGGACGAGATTCTGCATTTGTTGGAGAAAGTTCGGCAAGTACATTAGTGGCGTGCTATAGGTGAAAGTAGAGAAAGAAAGTAGAGGAAAAGAAGCCCTAGGACCAGGAATTGTAGGGATGTGCCTTTCTCAAGCCATATTTGCAAAGAAAGTTTGCCTTCCTTCTACCCATGCTGGCACATATTTTGGAATTAAGCTGGAGGACACAGTCATCATCTTCCTATTAAATTCTTTCTCGGATTTGTAGGGGGAAATATTAAACCATCCGCTATGAAACCTTTATTGCAGTTTAGAATTGTCACTATCAAAATGGAGAATCAGGTCCTGGGGGAAATTATTATTCCCCTTTTCCTAAGCGCACATCTTACTTTCACCTGTGCACGGAAGGGGTAGTTAGTACAAAGACATGCTAAATACGTGTAGGAATTTGTATGCTGTCAATTCCCGTATCAATCCGATCCAGCTCTGCTCCTCCGTCAAGCTACTATCTCTCCCCAGCTTTCACTCAATTCCTTAGCGGAAGTATGGAAGCGGATAGCGAGTGACGGAGAAAGCACGAAATTATTCGCATGCATGCACGCATTCTAAATAGCACGAGATTACACTCTAGCAATCCTTTTCCCTAGTCTTCAACACTGGATGTTTCCATTTTATCTAAGACGGACAAGTACGTAGAAAAATTTAGTAGAGCGCTAGAGCTTCTTAGTGTCTCTCCTCGCATATGTAACGTGGAGAGTCAGGCCAATAGCCTTATCCTCCTAACCGGAAAGCTATCGAGAAAGATTGGCATGCAGATGTCTGGCTGTCAGGGGAAAGAAGAATGCATGCCAGTTACGTGTATAATGCGAAGGCTGCGGATTTTAGTCACATGTAACTTTTGCTCTAACTGTTCTTTCTTTACTTTTACTTGTGGGTATTGTATTGCGGATATGTGTACTACTATGGAATACGTACAAGCTTTCTCTGCATATTTTAGTAGTAAGAAAGCTCCAGTAGCTGTTGTATTTTGAGTTTTGCAAATGCAAACATATCATTTCAGTCAGTATTCCCTTTTTACTATCACTCTTCTTTTCTTCGCGATGAATCAAAATGGAAATTATCTGATACACTTCATGACAAGGTTCACGTACGGCAATATTCTGGTTGTCTGTTGATTTGATTCAAATTGCACATGTCTTTCGCATATGACGCATTAAACACATCCAACAAAAATGTAAGTGCAACGAACGTGTTAGCGCAACTTCTTAGCAAGTTTTGCAAAATCCAGTTTGGGCCCTAAGGTAGTGACCGTCATGAAAGAGCAATAAACTCTTGTGGATCCCACGCATTTTAATTTTTTTGAAATTTTCAAGATTCTTTGAATGGTGATCAGAGTAAAATTCTTTGGAACAATGCAACAAAAATGCATCCAGCTTTTGAAAATGCATCTAAAATGCGTGTTCCAAATTGAAACTTTCAATAAAAGTAGACAAATTGACATAAGCTCGACAAATATGGATGCAAATAAACAATTTTTTCTTAACAACATAGGAGCGAGATCCAGTATGGCATGTGAAATTTTAACGATATAAGCATAATCGACAAGGATGTAACATCTTTGTTCATAGAATTCCTGTATTCCAGGGCTAATCCACAGAGTCAGTTGACGGATTTATGCCATGTGTTGAGTAGCGTCTTGGATGATTTCATAGCGGATTTAAGTTATACTATGGTGAATGAATTGCGCATGAAATTGCAAGTGCATTGACGTCTGTGAAACAAGTCAGGATTAAACAAATATATACGCTTATTTGTTGCACTGGAAATGCTAAAAGACATATATTGGAAATGATTCCCAGTGCATGAGAGTACAAACGGAAATTAAACGTGGTTCAGGAAAATAAGTAGCAGCAGAGGAGCAGGAATTAAATGTATATTTGTATCGAGTGTTATTTAGTATTCAAGTCGAGATTATGCAGTTTAAATATGGAAAATGGATATTGAATGAAAATTAAAGAGCGTTTCAAATACTTGAAGCTGAGAATATGCATGCTGGGGATCTTTCTGAGCTAAAACACCAGCTGAAAGTTGTGCATGCTTTGCTGGGGATGATAAGAACTATGATTGCGGGTGGTGGGATGGAAGAGTTGCTGTAATATCTTTTCTAAAACTGAGATAGTTGTTGTGCATCTTCTTATTCCCGTGAACTTTATCTTAGAAATACCACATGTTAATGTAGAGATTGGAATTTTGTTGTGTACTACATTCTTGTTGAAGATGCAGGTTAGGTTGCTTGGTTAACTGCTTCTGGGCCTCCGAGCGAAACTTACTCTGTGTTTCTTAACAGGGGAAACTTATTTAGTAGGTTTGTTGTTATCTTTGACATGAAAATCATCAATTTCAGTAGGAACTTTCCGAAATAGCTTTAAATCCGAAAATTTGATGTCATGATAAATATGGGATGATAATAAAAAAAATACCTAAAACAGCCATTTCCAAGAGCTGAAGCTGATTCAGTCAAGAATGTACACACTAAAATAGAAATCAAAGAAAAAGGTAGCAAAGATACTTAACTCAAGAGGTTAGTTAGCTGAAATAGTTGAAATAATGGTTTTTGTATCAAAAATAGCCAAACAGAGGAAGTATCCATTTGTATTACGAGTAATAATAATAAATCAAATTGATCCTGGAAAGTGTAAGTTACAGTGCAAAAACTTTTGAATTATTCCACCGGAAATAGTGACAGAGCTACCAGGGAAGTAATCATATAAAGGTTTGTAAATTTTTGGAAGTAGGTGATAATAGCTCAGCAGTTTCATATGCAGAACTTAAATCATCTGGAGTTAAGGAAGGTAGGTAGGTAAAGTTCTGGATGAGATTCAGACTAGGAGAAGAGTTGAAGAGTCTCCTGTGCAGTTAGTAAATCCACATGCATACGCACGTGCCTCTGGCTTGATAAGATCTGGGGTTGCATGTTCTGGAATTTTTGAGGCTACTTTCTCTAAGAAATGGGAGTTGAGGTGGTTTGAGGTGGTGGATGGAATTATGCATGCTCCTGCAATAATTTCACGGCAAATTAGTAAGGGAATTATAATTTCCTCTCATTCCCCAATGTCTGTCCGTAGTAGAGCTCTCGTAGAACTCTGAAGAAGCGGATTTTTGCAATAGCATATTAGCTAGTATCTTGCAAGGCTTCTTCCAACATCCAACTTACCTACCGCAGGAAGACCTCCGTTAGCCCACACTCTGTGTAATCGTAGTGGTGGAATAGGTTAGGTCCGTTGGCTGAGGATAGCGTTATATTGGGAGGATGGGCGATTTTCCGCGAAATACACCGGGAGGAAGGTAGGATTTACTACAAGGCTAAGAACAGGCCGGCCTTTCTCCCACTTCCTTCTCCTTGCTTGGAAAAGGCCTTATAGCAGCGGCTATATATGCTTGTATCGTGTAACCTCATCGTATTAGCGGAAGAAGGTATCTCAAGTACAAATAATCCCGTGTGATTGTACATATATGTGTATATGTAAGGAGGGCTGGTGGCTAAAAGTCCGGGGTTAAGTAATTTTATGGAGAGAAAGTAAGGGCATGATGGGTTTGATTCAGACTGCGCTTAATCTGACTGCTTTTTCAGTATTTTTGCAGCGAATATTTGCTAAATTTTCTCCTTGGATTGTATTTACAGATGATTCCTGTGTGAGGAATTTGAGAGAAGATTTGAAACTATTCGCATCACAGTGTACCTGGACAGCTTGCTACCTTATTTAAAGGGTCCGCGGACAGGGTAGTAGTTGACCTACAATAACTGCGATACAATGTTCAAAGTAGAATCCACAAGTGCGTCAAGCGGGAGCAATGGTCTCTCGACTTTGAATTCTGGAGGGAATTTTGATTTCGGGCTTAGTTTTTGTGATGATGATGAAGCTACGGATGATCTGTTTGATTCCTTTACAACCAACAACTCTGGAGGAAATGTCTCACATCCAGCCGCATCCTCAACGAACAACTCACAGTCTCGCGGAGATGGGGTCAATTCCAGCTCGAGTAGCGGGAGCACCAATGACATGCCAGCCCCAGGGCTACGACCTCATTCAACAATGCTTTCCGTGTCATCACCCGTCGGTCAGAATGGAAGCATTGAGGCGATGAATGGTATCTCTCGGGCCAACTCAATGGACACTGCCATGGATACAACGAGCTGCTCCCCCTCAACGACAAGTAATGCTGGAGGAGGTGGGACGGAAATACGAATCAAGACGGAACCATTGGACTCACCCCAAAGCATCTTACCTGATATGGATACTGAGGAGGGAGGACAATGCAAGGGGGGAATAAATCCATCAAGCACAGGAGGCCGTATGGAAAGCGGTGGAGGAAACAATAGCAATAATAAACAGAGTAATCCCGTAAATAGCACTACTCCATCCAAGATGGAAGTCGTATCAACTGCTGACAGCTGTACTACAACTACAACCAATCCTAGCGGAGGTGTTTCCATCAAAAAAGGTAAGAACTACCTATATATTGTTACTTGATTTCCCCTAATTACTTGTACAACCGTCCTCACCACCATTTTGTATTCATACCCCTCCATTATTGGAAGTTGCGAAAAAATGCGGGGGATACCCGCTTCTGCTGAAAACAATGCAATCCGCCAATTTTCGAAACAATGTGTGGCTGTTGAGGGATTTGCCTTGGGCTGGTCCTGGTACATGGTAGCTAATGTGGCAGACAAGAGACAGGAGGAAAGGGACGCTAATTAATTACACGTTAGCGGAATTAAACTAAAGATTGATGGTCCATTATTATGACGCGATATGATTTAGGAGGCTATGCTAGTTTGCCTAGCTGTCCAACCAGTTCTACAGTTTAATGACTCTCTCAAAACGTTAACCCTTCTCCTATCCTTCCCCCCCCCTCATTGTTTGTCTCGCCTTGGGATACAGAAGAGATTTCCTAGTTACAAGAACTAGAGACTAATACTACAATGCAATTATACAAGGACGAAGGTAGGGTTATGAACGAGGAAGAAAGATAGTTCCCTGACTCCGTGTGTGGAATGAAGGAGGGTGCGGCCTGGAATTTCTTTCTCTTGTACTTATGTAACGTTAGATTGAGAAAGGACGTCCTCCGCCGACGAAAAATGCACACACACACATACTTTCCTCAGAATTGGCTGGAAGATAAGAAGTTGTAGAGATTATTGCTCTATTGTGAGCAATACCACAAGATTTTCCAAGATGCGCTGTGCATTATTTGCCTTCACAGTTAAGGAGATGAGTGAGTGGCGGAGATACAGTTCCAGCGTAGTGTGAGCGGGCAACTGGCCTTGGATTAAAGAAGAAAGATTCTTTGGAGGCAAAATATATTTTGTAATGTGTGTACAGCTAGGGAAGGATAGAGACAAGTTGGGCAGTTGGGCTAGAGATTGTGAATAAGAAATGGTAGAAGATGTTTGAACGTTTTTCGAAAAATTCCAAAACTGTTACAAATCTTTAGCGTTGCCCGGCATGGACACTACCTTCTGTGCTAGGGAAGACTACAGCAGTTAGGAGCAAGTGTGTAAGGCTAGCGGGAATATTATAATAGACGTCGCAGGGATTGTTGTTATTATAGGAGGAAGGGAAAGAGCTCTTGTTCCTTGGGATCCTTGTCCTTGTCTACTCCCGGGATGATAATGTACGAGACAACATAGAGATGGTTCAATGAACCACGACAACAAGTGGGATAGATAGATGTGACGAGAAATAAGATTGAGCTCCTGCATATGTATTATTCACATCACGCACTCTTTCAATTTACACAGCCTTTCCCCTCCCATCATGTAATATCTTTTCCTCCTCCGTAATAACTGAAACCTAAGACGGGCTAAGCCATTACAAGATTATTACACCAAAAACCAGACTCTGTACAAGCTACAATGTACGCCTACTTGGAAGAAAACCTTTTGGTAATACAATGGATTTAAAAAGCCATTAGCGAATCCAGAAGAAGACCTCTTTTGGGCCTCACCTGTATTTTACACTGTATGCTGCTGCTGCTATGTCTGCACGGAAATGAGGAGGAAATCATTCTGGACATGGAGTCGCTCCTCTCCTATTCCGCCGCCGACCTCAACCACTTTTCTTAAAGGCTCTTGATCTCTGCTCCATATTTAAAAAGCAAGTTTCCTTGATGAAACGTTTATATATTCATCAGTTGAAGAGCTTCTACTCAGCTTTACTTGGGGGTAAAACAAGAGATAATTGAAGCTAGGAGTGCGCGCGTCAGTTGAGAATTTTGGCAAATTATTCCCAGATTCAGTTGGCGAATTTCTTGAATATCCTCCTCACTTTCAGTCCACCATCACCTTTCACTCTTTCTTACACAATTACTCAACTTACCATACACACACACACACAGTTGAGATGAGCCAAGACTCGGTATCATTAAAAGCATAGAGGATATTAAATGATGGGATTTGGGTAAACTTTTTCAGGGTATTTGTAGAAAAGGTTTATGGTTTTAGGCTGGAATGGGTTTATATGCGGTTGGTGGGGGAGTTAGGGATCCATAGAAGATTGCTGATTGTGGAGAAAACGTTAAGAGGGAGGCATAAAAAAAGGAGAAACCGGTGCTTCTTCCTTACTGTCTTCGCATTGTCTAGTAAGTGGTAAGAGAGAGAGCGCTAACTGTTCTGCTGGGATAATGTGAATAAGGTAAGGTGGGCAGGAGGAATTTCTGAAGGTTAGCCAGGGGAGGGAGGGAGGAAGACCGGGAAGAAGAATAGAGGTGTAAGCAATGGGAATTGGAAGGAAGCAAAGGTAGGTAGGGCAGGTAGGGCAGGTAAAGAATAGTAGAAGATGCAAGCTCAGAGAGGGCCGTTGGTGAGAATGTATAGTGGAAGCCGGTATATGTAAGAGCATATGCTTGAGATGACGGGGGATGTTAAGGAAGATTTTAAAGGTATGGATTGTGTAGGTGAGGAGCCTATACTCGTAGCTTTTAGAGCCGAGTGTGTGGGGGATTGTAATAAGGGTAGAAGAAGAGCGGGTGGTAGTGGAATCCTGAGGAGGATATATAATCATGTATAAGAGTGAAGTAATGCTAACGGGACTCTGGATTCTCTTTCCAATTCTTCTTCAAGGCTAAGAGATGAAAACATAGCCGCTCTGGTTGAATGACCCTCTCTCTCTCTCTCTGTATTATTATTAATCTTCTTCTCCTCCTATGTCCCTACTTAAGAAAGTTGATGGTATGGTGAATCAGGGATCTGCTGTATGTGCAACAAGCGTCAGAGGTTAAGAACATTGCCAGGAGGAGTACAATAAGAAGGAGAGATTCTACAAGACAAAGTACAAGGGATAGATGCGGGAAGGATAGTGAAGTTAAGTGGAGATGAGATGGAGGGAGAGAGGGAATAGCGGTGCGGTGATGTATAGGTTTTAGAACGTTGTTAGAACGGGAAATGGTTAACTTATTTTGACTCTCTCGTTTTCAAGTAAAAGAAACGAAAATGATTTAGTTTCACTTAATCTCTATATACTTCCTAAAGCTGCCCAACACAACAAAACAAAATTGATGGGATCGGCAGAGGGCTGCGCCATATCCCAACGATGAGCTTGCAGGATTGCAGGAGGATTATCCAAAACAATTCTCGAGATTGGAAAAGGCTCGAAAGCAAGTCTGAGAATTTCTCTTGTCTGGACGAGAATTATCCAGCAGAGAAACTATACTTTGTTGTGTGTGAAGCCCCTTATACATGCCTTCAAAATAATCTAAAGCTTGAGTTGGGCACTTTAATCATTCTCCTTTACTCGTTTCCCGGAGACTTTCTCCGCAGCGAGCACAGCTTTTGTAAAGAATGCGGAGGAAACATTTTCGGGAAATTTGCAAACAATTATTTGCCAATTACGTAGTTAATCGAATATGTTTCCTCGGAAGCGGGGATGATGGAGTGATTATGGAGGATTGCACGAATTGAATTCAGCTTTTGTGGGAGTAAAGGATGGGAATACCCGCAGTCCAGCAAGTCTAGTTTTCTGAGAATGTGAACAGATTGAAAAATAAGTTTGAAAAACAATTACAGACAGATATTAAGAAAGTGGACTAGGATATGGTTGTTCTTGCCTTTGATGGATGAGGATACAGGCTCGGATGAAAGATGAGATTACGTAGTGAATTGGCTCTGGAGGGAAATTGTGAAGCATGGAGGAAGAAAGATGTAGGGTGATTGAGAGGAGAAAGGTGTGCTATTTGGGCTTTGATGGGAGCAAAGGGCTTTGTTCCTTGTTTTTGGACATGTTTGGACTTGGAAGAAATGTGATATTGGGGAAGAATTGAAATATAATGCGCGCCAACTTGTTTTGAGCAAGAATTCAGGATCCAGGAGGATAATAATTTTCTATACAATCTCAATTACGTAGACAGTTTAAACGTTGTGGGGTCATTGCCTCCATGGTCCTTCCTGGGCTTGTCGTGAAGCATCAAGCATCTCCGGACATTTTTATGCAAATATGGACTGGCCAAACCTGATGGAAGAGGATGGCAAGGGATTTGTGCAAGGATGAGTCAAGGAAGGAAGACAGGAAAAGACGGGTAGGGTTGGAGGGAGGGAGGGAAAGCAGGCTGGTTTGCCAGCCAGTGTCGCTGTATGTTTGTCTTTGAGAATGCAAATGCATATATTTGCCAAGTTTAATAGATTTCCTTGCGTACAAAGGAATGAAGGAAATTGGTAGTAAAAAGCTATAGCGCGGATACCAAAATCCCCCGATTCTTTGATACCAACAAAAGGGGGGAGGGCAGAACAGCTGAGAGAAATTAGTTGATTATTTATTAACGAGGTGAACGGGAAGAACGGAAAGGTGTACTGCAAACCTGCAATCCATCATGTACCGACTTTCAATCTTTCTCATCCACTCTCGCAGTCAATCATATAATCATCTCTCCAATGAATCCAATCATCTCGTTTACCATCTCTCGGAAAACAGTTCCATGTAAAAAATATCCGCTCAAGGACATTATTACCTTTGAGAGGAAAACTCAAGATGTTTCCGCAGATAGACGGAGTTGCTCATTTTTTTCTTCGCTTCCTATCCATCCGCTCTCCTAAATTCATGGTTTCGGAAGTTTGATGTAAATACGCAATTGCGGAATTAATTGACAACTTAAACGGAAGGAGCGGATTAGGCGCGTAAAAGAGCCAGAAGCTGGAAATTGAATTCAAGTTTATCTAAATTTTTAAGCTATGAAGCTGATTGTTTCTTGTGATTGTGTTGAATGATTTTTCCTTGAATTTGGGCAAGACACGCAAACAAATTGATGAAGTGAAAACGGGTGGAGGAGGAAACTAAAAGTGTGGATTTTTCTGACTGGTGTGACACGTTGACTACGCTTGTACGCCAACTTTGTTCCCGTAAAGGAAGATTTGGGGATGGAAGAGAAAATCTTCCGCATTCGATGGCACAAGAATGGGGAAAGAGATGAAATTCTTGTGAAGAATGGCAACATGATATGTATACGGGAGAGGTAATCTAGAAGAAATGCAGTGTGCTTTGGCTTCTGCCAGGTAAAGGATTGCGGTTGGAAAGCAGAAGTTTAAGGTGGAAGGTGAAAAGTAAAAGAATATTCATAAGGTAATGAGATGGGCGTGGGAAAATTTTGCGAATCAAATGATGCGGTTATGCTGGACGGACTTGGAAGATGGGAGTAGGTGTTTAATGCCGGAATCCAACATTGCTTGTAGTTTAAATGTTGATGATGGATGAATAGAGAAACAGAGGCAGGCAGTTAAGGTAGGCAGGCAGGTATTGATAGGCGGTGGTGTAGTAGTAATCGTGTTTGTAATTTTTCTGTCTGATGGGTTTTTTTGTGAAAAAGAATACGAAGAAGGAGGAGGAGAAGGAGGAGGGAAAAGAATTAATTAATAAGAATAGGGATTTGAGGTGTGGGTTGTGTGCGTTGCGGTTTTGAGCAAGATGAGATATTGTCGGGAGTAACGGTGAATAGTTAGTGGCTGGTTCGGAGAACTTTTCAAACTACTTTTACATATTAATCTCCTCCTGGGTCCTTGGCTATTAATCTGTGCGTGCCTATCAGGAGCTAAGGTCAACGGCAGGAAGGATTTTCCTAAAAGATATTATTGCCAATTCCTCAACGTCTTCCCCATGTTTACCCCCATCGCGGCGGCACAACTAAATCACACACGCTCCTTCTCAAGAAGAATATGGAGAAAGATGATATGAATGATGCCGTCATCCTCATCTCTTCTTCTCACAAATATCCCCATTTTAATTTTCCTTCTTCGTCCTCTTCTCATTCAGTCTTGCTTGGAATTCTTCTTCTGGGACAAATGAAACCGGCTTTTGCAAAAGGGAAAACGGGAATTGAACAGTCTCATCTGCCATCGCTGTGTGTAGGAGCCAGCCAGCTAGAGCTAGGACTAATGTCCTTCTTGTCTTGTAGAACATGATACATTATATTTTCTTCTTCTTGGAGAAGGAGGTGCAAGGTAACGCACTCCGAAGGATGCAAATGTCTTGTTGACTACAATTTGCAATTAATAAAAAAATCCAACAAGTTCCTTGCCATTTCCCTCTGGAATCCCGCAAAGCAACCGCCGCACCGCCACCAAAGCGACCCTTCTTCATGGGATGGGCATCACATTTAATTACGCCCTGCCTCGGTTGGCATAATGGCACTAGCAAAACCAGATTTTCGGATTTTAACTAAAAATCTCTTGTCTAAATCTAAATTAGACAGTTTCAGAGAGAGGCAATAATTCACCAAACTTTTCAAGCATCCTCCTCCCTCAGTTTGCTATACTTTGGAATTCAAGTTGTTGAATATTTTTGGCTAAGCTTGATGTGATCAAGCTTGAAGAATGATTCAGAGAAACCATTATGTACCTTACACAATATCTGCAATCTTGAGAGCCAAAAGTTTATGCGCCCACTGCATGCCTACCCGGATAAATCCCGTATCTGTTATCATGCAAGCCCCGAAGGTTAGTTAGTAGTAGTCTTTCGACTGAGATCGTACGGGAATCTGTACAGGTCTACAACTCCTCGGAGGGAATAACCTTTGGTTGGTTGATGGTGGTTAGAGCTGGGGTGATTTAATTAAATGATGTCATGCATTTATTCGGCGAGGACCGCGGAGGTTAAGTACAAGAAGAGAGAAAGATAAGGTAATGGCTACGCTCAAGCTGAGTATTCGCAAGGAAGATGAGGGAAGGAGGTTGTAGCTTGAGGATGTTGGAGGATTTTTAAATGATCTTCTTTTGGCGGAAGAAGGTACATGAATAAGCGAAGGAAACAGGACTTGGAATGATAGAAAATTTATGTACTTTTCTCCTCTAAATTACGTATTTGACAACACGGCCCGTTTAATCCTCGATAATGGCGACAATCTTTGAAAGGATTCATTCCATCTTTCTCAAGTGTTGGAAAAAGGAGGACTTGTCTCGTAGTTTTGTCAAGGAGTGAGTGAGAATTGGGTATTAAATACCCGGGGTAGGTAATATGAGCCGGGAAAACTGAAAACTCTTCTTCTACACATATGTTAGGAGGGATCAGAAAGCTCAAAACTCATTGACGCAATTACGCAATGAAAGAACGAGAAAGAGAGAGAAACGGGACGGTGGATGTAATGGAGGAAGGAGTTGGGATAAAAAAATTCGCGACTCTTATTTCTAGTTTTTCCTTTAGTTCTTTCCTTCCTTCTGTATTGTGTTGTGCAACCAGGAGGAGTGAGATGATAGAGGAAATCATGTGTGTGATAATGATATTAAATTGGATTACTCCACATCGTCTGCACCACGTCCCACTGTGTAACTCTTCACATCTGTTCTATGTAGCTAAGGAGGAGCCCATGTATCCTTCTGTCTTCCCTGCTTTCCCCAGCTGTAGAAAAGTGGAGACGTTTTTCTATAGATTCGAAACGGGAAACTGCTGGTGGGACAGAGGCAGAAAGATTCTTCTGTTTGTGTCACCATCAGGATTCATGATGGCATGGAATCAGAGGACATTGCCTTTAATTTTATCTCATTGGAAGAGTATGTACTATGGAGTTATACTAAGGGATGGAAAGACGTGTTTGCAACATATTATTACTGTGAATTTTATTTTTGACTTAGCATAAAATTCTCTCCGTTGCATTCACACTACTCTTTACCCTCCCGACCCCGCCCCCATCGTCAACAAGACCTCATTCCTTGTCATTTTCCACACTCAAATCCACAATAAATGTGTCCTAATAACCCTACAATAACAAACCCTGGCTATCCACAGGGAAAGGAGATTATTGAGCAAATATAAGTATATATGGGAGGGGAGGGGGTTGCCGGAATAACATCATTTCCCCTTCTGAGGGAAGGAAGGAGTGCCAAAATCTACTTAACTTACGTCTCAGCATGTCATTTTCCGTGTAGAAAGAAGAGGCGCGCGAGCCGTGGAACCAACCTTAATTTTTGAGCTGGCTAAACAGCCATGAAATGTCAATCTGCCGAGCCTCATTCATAGCCTATGGTCAGTGCCGTTGAGTATTTATGAGTTTAAGGGGGAAATATGTTGGATTCCTTGAAAATATACAACTACAGATATTGGATAAATTGTGGGTCACAAGTCAGAGGCGATTGTTGTACTTGACGGGCTATGTCAAAGGTGAAAGTTGCGGTGAAAGTGGAAAGGGTTTTTAGTAGATTTGCAAATAATTGCCCGGAAGATGACTGGACCGTTGGACCGGGAGGAGGTTTGGGAGGGAGGGGGGTTTAACTCATTTCCTACCTTCACGTGTCCAGTAGGCCACGGACGGAGGGGTGTGTGGGAAAATGTGTGCAAAGAGGGAATTGAACTCGGAAAAGGATTACGTTCATTGACTCCACACACACACACACACACACATTATTTATGCAGGATACATAGCAAGATTGAATTGTGCTCGGCGGAGATGGATGATAAGAAACTAAAAGTCAATGGCAGAGTAATGGAGTAACGTATTAATTTATTAAAACAAGTGTGAGAGGAGGTTCAAGATTACGGCTTCTTCTTACTATGTATATTCCTTCCTCTTTTTCATCCATTCAGTCCCAGGAGCTTCGTCTTTTTGTCTCGCTAGCACCAACCCTTGGGGAAAAGTAATAGGATATATAGCGTAGACTTTTACGCTACGTAGCAAAGAACTGTTGTCGAGTGTGAACTGAAAGGATGAAAATGTTGCATTCTTTCTTCTTCCTCCTCCTGAGTCTGGTTCCTTGTTGCGGACATGAAAACTGGTGTAAGATTACATGGATTACACGGGGAGAGTCTGCAAAACAATTCTCTTTCTTCAAACAGCTCCGCAACTTCACAGTTGCGCAATTTATTCCTTAGCAAAACTATGCGAGAGCAGCAAGTAAACCATAACTACATGCTTTATTTTGATTATGTACAATGATTAGAGTGCAGGGCCTCTTTTTGCATCCGATCCGATGAGAATAGGTCCAAGGCTTGGTTTGTTTTGGCAAACTTTTCGCAAATTACATAATTTTAAATTTGGCTAAAATTTTGATATTATTGTTGACGCAGTTATGGTAGCTAGTGATAGCCTACTCCTTAATAAGAAGAGCAAAGCCCCCAGAATCTAAAAATTCAGTCACTAAATGGTTTTGCAAATCGCTAATCAATGCTCGAAAATTTGACTGTGCTTGCCGGCTAAGTTCAAACTAAGGTTCATGCTTAATAATTCAAGCAATAGGAAGGCTGAGAATAGCTGACAATGAGAGAGAGGGCAGAGTGATGGAAATTAAAGAATTGAGTCTAGTTAAAAGACGCTATCGGGTTTCATACGAAAATTTGCACACGTTATCAGATAATGAAATTCCCGAGGAAAAGGAATAGGTAGCAACAAGGAGGAAGGCTGTATAGGAAGGAGAAGGACAGGAGACAAGGAGGAGAGAGGGAGACACTGATATGCGGAGTAATGACAGAGATATACGCATAGCATGCAGGGGAAGGGAAAAGGAGGGAGTCCAGTGACTGTTCTGGGGCAACTGTAACACATGTGAACTCACTTCTAAAAATAAAGATCATTCACATTACATTTAAGTAAGTGCATGCTTACACATAAATTAATATAGTGGACCTATCAAAGAGCTGGAGTTTTGTCGTGCTTTATAGTCATTTAGCATATTTACAGTCTGTGCTACAGAGACTAAAAGGCTGATGGATTTAACAGCCAACCGGAAGGAGCCGGTATTGTAGCGGGCGAAGCGTATAGAGATTGTTCCTCAGATGCGGGACCGGGCGGGATGATAAGACTATCGGCAAACTTTCCATCCAAATTTGCAGGCTATCGACTTGTTGAAAATATAGGAGGCGGACTTGATAGTAGCATCAGTAGTGTGTATACTGGAAGAAATCATGTAACCAATAAACTCCTCCTAAGTTAATCCAATACACTTAATCATTCATTTTATTCAGTCAATAAACTCGGTGTTTTGCGGAACTGAAAATAATTTTGCATTGGTAATCCAAAAAGAGATTCAAAGATCCGCCTTTCCGTCTTCTCCTTCCGCTCAATCCTTCCTTCCTCTCCCTCAACCCAAGTTCAAGAACATTATTATAGGTTTCTAGACGACCTGGAGGTTGTAAAATCTATATTGTAGAAAAAAGAACACGATGATAGCTTAACTTTGAACCAAATCTTCGAGAGAGAAAAGAGTAGAGCAAGCTTGATGTAAAAGACACTCTTTTGTGTATATAGGACGTGGAAGAATTAGGGACAGAGGGGCTGGAAATTGCTATAGCTTGCAGACGTTTCTTTCCATAAAGTCAAAGGTAAATGACTTTAGGGAAACACTGGAGAGTTTTGTTGAATCAGGATAAATGGCTAGTGTGTTTACGGGTATGTTATGTGAGTAAAGAGGGGAGGGAATACAATTGAAGGGGAAGGGAGGATGAAGAAGACAAACATGTAAGGGGTCAAATATGTATGTCGGGTTGCTATTGTTAATGCGCTGAAAGGATTTGATGATAAAGCTCATGATTATTTCGCCAATTTCTCTCCCTTAGCCCAGAACATTTGCTGGACATTGCTTACAAGCTTAGGATGGTAGAGGCCTATGTATATGGCGAAAAAATTAGATTTTGAATGGACAAGTAAAGTAAAAGTGGCATGAAATATTAGTCTTAACGCCATCACTGTGAACTATTTCCAAAAAAAACTTTTCCAGACTCTCTTCAGATACATGAGCCGCATGTCACTCAACCTCAGCTCCGCTTTCATACTAGTCTACAAGATCTTGCTTCATAAAGAGCTGGAAATACTAGAGATTTTGCAGTTTCTTAAGAGTTAGAAACATTGTGTGGAACTTTCTCCACATTCCGCATCCCTAAAATTTCATGCTCTAAAAGCTTAAAAAGTGAGGATTGGATTCGCAAATGTTTCGCGAATATTTTCCCGAAACATGGTTTCAGCTCTGGCTGGGGAGTTTATATTTCTACCGAAGCTTTGTCGCTGATTATTTGCAAACATATATTTTCCGTTCGTCGCTCCCCTGAACAAATGATATAATGGAAGGAGACAAAGGGAAAATAAAGCTCCCGATTCCCACACACATGTTTTCCTTAAAGATTATTCGCGTTTCTCTTGACGGTATAGGGACGTACAAAAAATTGTATTTTACTTTTGATACTTTTCCGCCTGGAAACAAGATATAAATTTGCGAAATCTTTATCCGCCTTTTCATGACATGAAGGAAATGCGGGCGGGATATAAGCTAGGGATTTCGGTGTTGGGTAAATATAAAAACAAATCCTCGTACAGGATTACATCTATGAATGGGATCATGAGCTGGATCTTGTTTCGTACACCGTAATCTGCTTGTTGGTGCTGGTAGAGTAAGAGAGGATGTCGACTTTAGTGTGAAATAAGCCAAGTTTTTCAACACACACACACACACGTTTGTGAGAGTGAGCGAGAGATGTTGGAGGGTTGATGCTTCTTTTAAGTTTGGCGAAAACGTGTGTAAATTTTCCTCCAAATACCGCTACGTTAAAGGCATCACGTGAAACTGTGGTATTTTTTTACGTGAGATTTATATTTCCGGAACAAAAGTATCTTATCTCTGACACATCCAAACACGGCGGCTGGCGGAGAGGCAGGGTTGCGGACAGTCTTTTTATCATTATCTCAACCAGGAGGAAATGTAGCGTTAAGCTATATACAAAAATTCTTATAAAAGGACTCTAAAATCTGAAGCTAAGGGAGGATGAACCCTTAATAAGCTTAGGCTAGCTGGATCTAATGGAAGTTATTGACGTCGTGGAAATGCATAATATACATATATATATATTTTGCGAATTTCTTAAGCAAAGATGGTGATATTGCGCATGATTTGATCAAGAATTATGGTATAATGACTTGAGTGAGATGAGTGACTCTATGTGATCATTTTTGCTTCCTCATCCTTTCTTTTTGTACGAAGCTTAATAAACGAGGAAAAAGTGAGAAAGAATAGCGGAACGAAAGTGGAATAACGAGCATAAAGATTTAGAGGATGATGGGGGGATAAAGAAATGAGATTAAGGAGATGGATTCGTTGCTTTCTGAGCTGCTAAAACAGCTTGGATATTCCGTTAGGAATCCTCACAAGCTTTATCGTGTCCATATATACTTGCAAAGGTTTGTCTTTTGCGCTTACTTTTCACCTGCTTCCCGTCAATGTACTTGCTGGGAAGCACAAGTTTGCCGGCGGTGAGAGAAAAGACACACAACAGTTTACTCATCACATATTTCGAAAGAATCCGTAAAATACATTTCTGTAAACTCGGAAGACGTCAAGATGCTTGCTTGCTATCACCTATTATCCATATTGTTAGTTAACGGGTTACACAAACAAGATTATGATCACATCAAATGGCGGGAGTCCCACATAGAGCTGTGTTAAGGATTTTAGGGAATCAACGCACCAGGTAATTAAAAGCAATCTAATTTTTATGGACAGTTTTTGAGAAAGTGCAAAAGAATGGGAAGGGAGCTTTCGAAAGTTGTGCGAAAGGTTATGGTTGAAAGTGTGTGTAATGCACTTAATTTTCACAGTTAACTAATGAATGGGTCATTTAGCAGGGTGCTCTTGTTTTTAACGAGAGATGTAGATAAAATATGTAGGAAATACGACTAGCCCCAACGGGAGCGAGGCGGGAACACAGGTGGAGGTAGAAGGGTTGAAGGATGAGATAGAAAAGGAAGGTAGGAAAAAGAAACGGACTTTTATCATCCTAGAGGTTGAGCACTCTAATTATCATGTTTCCAAGTCTGAGTGAGAAGCCTCGCTGTCATGGTTGAGAGGAGGAAAGGTAGTCAGTAGGCAATGGAATTGCGGGAAAAAACGGAAGAAAAGTAGATGAGGAAGAAGGGGGAAAGGTAAGATAAAAACTGAGATGAGAGGATTTTAGGAGAAAAGTGAATTACTAGTGGGGAGATAAAAGGGATGGGGATTAGGTTTAAGAGGCTATAAGAGAAAGATGTTTATTTTAAAGGCGGAAGTAACGGAATATTTTTGGGGGTAATCATCGGTTTTGGGGGGATGAGAGCTGACTGAGTGAAGTAATTGTGGTGTGTGAGGATGACGAGACGAGAGAGGATGTGCTGTAGTCTGTAGTGTGGAGATTTTATAACATGATCATCCGTTTATTATCTTAATCTGGTGCTGCCGGAGCTGGGATCAGTAGCTTTTCTTGTGCAATAATACAAAAGGATTAGTATGGTGGTGATGATGTGGTGGTGGGAGTTTAGACAAGAGCGTGCCCAAGCGCGAGAAGACTGTGTAATTACATGATACAAGTCCCCTTCTTTGACTCAGCATGAATGAACGAGACGGAGCGTCTCGTCCCTTTTAAAAATAATGATGATGATGAGTTGGTTATATTTGAAAGTTTGATTAATTGCGATAAGAAAAGGAGTCGGAGATTTAGTGCCGTAAATTCATGGTTTTTAATTTCTTGTTTTCTTTTTGTTTTTGTTGCAGAGAGTGCGTACGCGGATTCAAACAATACGGGAAAGTCGTTTCATCCTTGTCGCGTCTGTGGAGACAAAGCTTCCGGATATCATTACGGGGTCACTTCCTGTGAGGGATGCAAAGGGTTCTTCCGGAGGAGCATACAAAAACAAATTGAATACAGGTTTGTCAGAATTTTCTTTAAGAAACTTTAGAAGGTTTACTTTGGCGGAAGACGCTAAAGCAAAACTAGCTGATATAACAGTTTTCTTCAGGCAGGGATTTTGGAATTAGTTTTAAAATTTATATAAAAATGTTAAGCAGTGAAAATGATTTAATCCGTATCTATTAGCTGCGAGAACTTTGCTTTTGTTTCCCAAGTACAGATGTAAGTACGGAGATTATTATGCTCTCCCTGTTAGAGCCTCCCTCTGGCGTCAATCCAGTGAAAGCTTGATTGATCCGGTGTCTCTGGTGAAGCAGAAACCCTTGGAAAGCTTTAGTTGCGTAGTTGCGTTGGGTAGAAAAGATTGAAATGGACGGAATATAAGAGAAGGCGATGTGTATCCATTGTAGGATTATTGAGATTTTGACATTTTGGCAGAGATAATAGTAGAAGATGATAATAACATGTGTGATGATTGTGCTTAAAATTGACAGATGCTTAAGGGACGGAAAATGCTTGGTCATCAGATTGAACCGGAACCGCTGCCAATACTGCCGATTCAAGAAGTGCCTAGCGGTGGGAATGTCTCGAGATTGTAAGTACATATCATACATATGTAAAAGCGGCTTCGAGTCGAGTTTTAAATTGATATGGCTAATGAAAATCTTCCCATTGATCGGGCAATGAACTTGGAGGAAGCATGTTGACGAAATTCATGTACGCACGTAAGGAGCCATTCTCCTCACCCTTGCTGACTAAGGGAAAAGATAAATTTAAGAAAAACTGGGATACTCCTGTATGCAGGACTAGGAGGACGGATGGTAGGGAAAGGTGGATACCATTCAAGAAACCTGATTAATTGTTAGAATCCCTACGGAGGTGGTAGTGTGTAAGGAAAGGAAGAAAGAGAGAGGAGGAGGAGAAAGAGATGGTGGTGGTAGTAAGTAACAATGGAGAGTAGAGAAAAGTAAAAGGATTACGGTGCTTTGGGAGAAATTTTGAAACTTGTTTTAATTCATGAATCACACATGAATCACATGACCCTTAATGATTTTCCTCCTTGCATAATACATGTACATCAATTCCCTTCATGTCTAAAGAAGAAATCAAATCTTTGCATGAATTGTCCGCTCAAACTAGATGCTGTAGCTAGGATCCTAAGCCGCTTTGTCAGCCAGCTCCTTGGGATTCCTTAAAGGAAAATAACAATTACACAAGGAAATGAGTAAACGTGAGAGAGTTTTATTCACGAGTTTAGTCTTGTATAGTACGAGAGAAAGAAGGTGCAGAAGAAGATGGTTTAAGTAAGTTCCTTGGCATAACAGAAGAGACTCGATAGCCAAGATGGAAAAAACTGAAGAGGAAGTAACGAAAGAGATGGAAAAGTGTCACTGTCATCAGGGGAAGGGTTAGGTAGAGTCAATGTAGCTTTTACAGACATTATTGAGAAAAATAAGAAGAAATATTTCTTTAGATGAAATAAATATTGCTACAGAAACCAGCTTCCTTTAGATTCAGTGAAATGATGGCTCTGAAACCGCCATGGAATTGGAGTTCAGGTGGTGCTGTTACCGTGTAGACCATGAAAACTTTGGTATTTTCACTTGCTGTGTGTATGTGGGTTTCTCAGCTCAAGAAAATGTCCCAAAGATAGAATTCCTCCCGAGGCCTGTGTCCCGAGTTAACGAGTATTAAAGAAAATGCAATGCAACATAAATTAGAAACATGAGAAAAGATTTAATGAGAATGGGTTTGAGATCTGAAGGATTTCCTTAAAGGAAGGCATATTATAGGAGATCCTACACAAATGAGGGAGTGATTGAGGAGTTGGATGTGGAAATATGTGTAGTGTTTGAGGAGGAATGAGTATTATTGGAGAAGAGAGAGAATAAAGCACACATTACAAGTGTTTGCTTAAGCTCTGTTTGATGATTCAGTAATTTGAAGAGAAACATAGTATAGAAAAATACAGAGGAATGAGTTGTTTGCTCTTGATCAAAAGTAAACTTTTGGGCTTGTAATAGGAGAGGCTGTTGTAGTATGGGAGCGGTTATGAGATGAGATGAATTGATGGATAGGAGTCAAGTGATGAAGGTTGGAACATGTTAGTAAACAGGGAAGGCTGGAGGCTGGAGTGTTTGACTTGTTGGAAAAGAATTACATTTGAGGGAGGGAAAAGGGCTGATGATTATATATGAGCTTGCTTGATTGAGAAATGTTTTGATTGTTGTAGCTGTCCGATATGGACGTGTGCCAAAACGATCCCGCGAGGTGATCACGTCAGCGGAAGCGGATCAGTCTTCCTATGATGGAACACCGAATTCAGCTTCTCCCGGCTCAAATAGCTCCTCTGAGGGTTCGACAACGTGTGGAAGTACGCATTCATCCTTCAGTAGCAGTAACAATACGAGTCCGTCCTCAACGGCAAACGATCAAATGAGTGTCACCTCTTCCTTTACGAGCTCAGCCAATCCTTTGGCCACCATCGTCACACAAACTCACCTCCAGCATTGCATCTACACGCAGGACAAAGTGAGGGACGTCTCGCAGAGGAAACTTACCGGGGTAAGTTACTATATAGATTCTTCCACCGCGGAGCGGCGCCACTATCTCCGCCACTGCTTTATGATCCTTTGGGGAGCTTAATGTGACTAAACCTGCTTTAGCTTATACTTTTCCATTAGGGTTAGCTGCAACTATCCTCGTTTTTATGTCAAGACTTTCACGAGTAACATTGTATATTATCTTCTTGGCGCTCTTTTTCTGTTTAAACCAGAAAGGTTACAAGTAACTTGTTTTGAGAGAAACTAAGAGAGGTGGTTGGAGCTGGAAATTAAGGCGCTCTTGTTTTGCTACCAGCTGTTTCTTATCACAAATACTATTTCGTAATGATATGATCGGACTTGTACTTTGTTCAGGAATGCTAAATACCGTAAAAATATATTGGCAAGGACCCGCTTGCTGTTTACAGAGTACAAGTGCTACCGGAAAAGGCTGTCAAATACCATATTGATTGGACGAAATATACGCTGTAAACATGCTTCTTTATTGTTGCAGGAGCTGCCAGAATCTCAAGAAACTGTAAAAGTTTCACTCTTTTCGGTCCTTTCTCGAGAAATGCTCTCTTCGATACAAGGAGTAGTTGAATTCGCCAAGAGAATCCCTGGCTTCACCTCCCTCCCGCAGGACGATCAATTAATTTTAATCAAATCCGGATTCTTTGAAATCTGGGCAGTTCATGTGGCTCCCATGACAACTAAAGACAGTCTTACCCTGTCAGACGGACTCACATTGAACAAGAAACATTTGGATGCTGTTTACGAGGTACGATTGCGGTGTATGCGGACACTGGTGTGATCTTGATATACTTGTTTACATTTTGTGGATTTCTTCTTGGGATGAGGGAAACGAGGAGCTGTACCACCAATATTAATTTAAAATCCCATCTTTGATCTTTCAGCCCGAGTTTG
This sequence comes from Sminthurides aquaticus, assembly GCA_906901655.1. NCBI lineage: Eukaryota > Metazoa > Arthropoda > Collembola > Symphypleona > Sminthurididae > Sminthurides > Sminthurides aquaticus. The sequence goes on from CAJQTT010000001.1 coordinate 7,563,826, forward strand.
CATCTTCTCTATTCTCAACCTGGGTAACACTGTCATCTTGGATGGATTCCGAGCTTGGATTGCTCTCCGGAGCCTGCTTATTATCTCCACAGCGAGCCGGCTTGACACATCATTCCATAGTTGTATTGACACATTCTCAAAACCAGCTCGTGGATTCACTCAACAAGACAGGGATTCCATCCTTACTGAAGGATTTGAGGAGGATAGGGAACATGCACGGAGATATTCTGGATTGGTACCGACAACACTGGAATCAACTCGTTTCACTCCCACCCCTCTACGCCGAAATATTCGATATTCCTCGCTCTGCCGAAGACGAATCCATGTACAACAACAGCTGAATCAGTACAAAGCAAAGCAACTATTTATTATTCAAGTAACTAACTTCTGGTCACATGGACACATGGAGGAGGAGGAGAAAAGAGTAGTGGATAAGAGGGCTGCGCTTCGGTGAAAGCGTTCCGAAGAGGATCTTGAATATCTCATCATCACCTCTCGTCAATCCTACCAATGGATAGGAACGAATCGGGAGGATTCAATTAATATTCATAATATTAGTAGATATAATTCACGAAAATATAAGATGTAGCAGCAGCTTAGCGTGATAGATTCTTTTCTAGTACCTTACTAAGAACGCTTTCACTCACCACCTTCTTGTTAAGGAAAACTTGTGTCTTGTAGAGAGAAAGTATCCCGACCTGGCTGGAGAAAAGTAGGAATATACGGATTGGGGCAAAGTTGAAAGTTGATAAAGGGATTGTGAGCTTTTGTGTAATCATCATATCCATGACTCAATGTTATTATGCAATTAACTTTAGTAAAATTATATAAATGCAGTATCAAATCCCGCGCCCTCCCTCGTACACAATCTAAATAACCCTAACACAATATATATAAGTATGAAGTACTACTAATACTCTGTAGAGGATAAAGCTGTAGTTTAGTTTTGGATGGTAGTGGAATCAAAAGTGAGTACAATCTTGTTCGGTAGCTAAAAGTAAACGTTACATTTAATGCTGCTGTTATGAAACAAAAATATTACAAATCAATCACGACGATTACATTTTAGAGCTCCGCCGCTTGCCCAGGAGGCAGATGAGTTCCCTGAATTTTTTTATTTCATGTATGTTATCTCACAAGATTTTTATTTTATATCAAACTTAGGAATAATTAAATTATAATAAGTGATTAAATACGGCTAGATAAAATTAGTTTAGCGATTTACTATAGACGGAGAATCAACAGATTTTCCATCACCTATAATTGTAACCAGGATTATGCAGCTGCAGCCCATGGCTCCGCTTGACACGCAGGGGTATTTGAAAGAGGGAAAGTAAGGAGGGAGATAGGGAGGGGATACGTACCTACCCAGAGGGCGCTAGGGTTTGTCATTGGGCAGCGTAATATATGTAGATCTGAGAGTGAAATAAAAAGCCCTAGTATTTGAGATTATCCAGAAAGGGGATGAATTAGTGTCTTCTTTCTGCATTAACACGTTATACAGAGGTAGATCCTTGGATTCCCAGGATGGAAGAAAAATAATGCAAGACATTTAAATTATATAATAGCTCACTTAACTTATCTAAAAAGTTCTGCTTGAATGTGATAATTGACAGATGAGAAATTATGTTGGCAGCCGTTTCCATTTCGCTATGAAAAAACACACAGTATCATGTACCTTTGAGGGGAATCAGGGGAGAAAAACATTATTATGATGATAATAATAATTTATAATTTAGTTGCAAAGGATAGGAAGCAAAACACGTGAAAATATAAATTAATAAAACTAATTAAAGAGAGCGGGAAAGGAAGAGAGGTGGTTTGATAACCATCTGTTGAGTGTGTCAAATGTAATATTTCGAAACTTAGGGAGAAATTCATATCTTTGTACAATAATGATAGTAATAATAAATTAAACCTTGGGTTGTGTCAACTCCCATCCCTTAATAATACAGGTGGAAATGTCTCAGGCAATTGATATTAAAATAATGTGCGCGGATGCCTAGATCTGATTGAGTGGATCTACTAAAATACAAACTAAAGTTTACGCAATAATTGCCATTAAGAGACACTTTGGATATTTCGTTTCATGTAATGTGTCAGTAAGATATGTATGAAATCTTACTGAGTAGTAAAAACGATGGAATGACAGCCTTCTCCACACTGGCTACCTGTTATAATTATAATAATCCTCCAATTTGATTGCAAACTGTAGGAGAATGATTCAGCTCAAAAACATGTCAACGAATGATGCAAAATATATTGTACCGAATACCTGAGTAATAAGTTAGAAGGTACTGTCGTTATGCGTAGAGATAAGATGTTGATTATATTAATAGATTCGGTGGAGCTTACGATTTTTTAATAATGTAGTGTCTTTGTCGTCATCGTTGTCGTGATGGGATTTTTTCATGTAACAGAGTTTATTTATACGAATTGAAACATGAACGTTTCTCATGTTTTACTACCTGGATGCTATGTGATGATTACATGTGCGATTAATGAGGTTTGAGGAGTTTATTACTAACTTGAATTAAGTATAATGATTCTTATAAAAGTCAAAGTGTAGAAAATATTATCCATTGTATTAATCAACAATTAAATAGTTGTAATGAAACTGCAAGTCTAGAGCGCTAAACTTGAAGGGTATCAGAGAAGAAATTATAGGAAATATCTAATACTGCCATCGCTTTAGCCAGTCTATAACACTGTAACATGTCAATTTCTAGAAACAATTATGTGCATGAGCTATAATCAATTATTCCCAATATGGCGGAAGAGGAACGAAGACGTCTAATTTTGCTGCTGGCATACAAAAAAACAAAATTTTAAGAAATCACGGAAATTACTGTTCAAGTTTTCATATTTGTCAGAGATCCAGGAATATTTGAGATTCCTGTTTCAAGCTTCGGCTACACTCAATCGTTATCTTTGACAGGAAAGTTATGTGGAAACTAATAATTTTGTGAGAGAGTAACGTAGTTACAGTCATTGGTAAACAGTGCTCTGCCTTTTGTTCACGCATGTAGATGCAAAATGCAAAAAGTTGCTGGGGAAGCATGGTAGAAAAACCATCATGTCAGAGCTTCAAATATTTCTTTTCTATGCAACAAAGAAAGTAACGTAAGGTAATCGTTTAGCCGACAACGTCCTTTGCCTTTTTCAAATAGCATTATCTTTGAATGTGTGTCAGAATACTGGAATAAAGTAAACAGGAAGAAGATAATATGCTCTTACTTACTTACGTTCTATGCTCATCTTGTCATTATTTATTGCATTGTCTTTGCATTGTTCCCGCAAAAAATTAATAGACTTAAGCCTCAATTAAACTTATTCGGAAACATAAAATAATCTAGCGGAAACATTTATTTAGAATAAGTTCTATTTATACTCAATGTTAAGGTATAGGAGCATTCGAAAATTTTAATTCGCGCTAAGGAGATAACCATGGTTACGCTCTCTATTCGTCGAGTATTTTATGTTTTCGAATAAGTTTAATTGAGGCTTTTCTCTGCTACACTTCTTGCTGATGCTTTCATGAAAAAAACGGTCGCAAATAGAGCTTAAGCAAGTTTTAATATTGTCGGGCTGAATGAATTGTTCTTTGATGTTGTCTGATAATTTGTGAAGATATGTTCTTTCTTGAAACCTTGAATTGTACTTAGAAAATCCAGGAGTGGCTGCCCGCGATAGATGTGATGTGACAAGTTAAAAAGACCATTTAGGCCTACTTACATGTAATTAGTCTTCGTAAAAATAGCATTTTCCCCTGATAATTTGTGATGTTCATCGCAAGTTTTCTAACGAATATGCACGAGCGGCAACGGCAAGCAGTGCAACCATTGACGTGTAGACTGTAACGAACTTAGGTCGGATAGTTCGGTATTGCATTATACGGTAGAAAAAAATAGCGTGTGATCCGTTAGGAACGCAGTGGGAAAATCAGGAGCTGCTTCTGCATGCTAAGATGTAACTTGGCATCCGATTGAGAATGTTACTATGCTGACACTAGCATGAGGTAAACCTCCTGTAATTTACACTATGGAAAATCACTTGCTTATTGACTCGGAGCTAATGCCGGTACATCATCAATTATAACTGAATGCTTAGTACTTGTAATAATGACTCGGATAAAATATAGCTCTTTCTCAGATTCCAAACGACTTAAGCTCATTTACTTTACTATCTAAACTGTAAGCAAATATGAGGCAATAACAGAAAGAGTCAATTCTCTGGATCACGATAAGTGCCTTGATATGAAATCTCGGTAAACAATGTTCCAGACACTAAGCACCGCGTTTCCAGATCCATAACCAATAATCTAAAATGGATTTTGACTGAATACGCAACTTCAAATCCCACAACTTGCTTTTTCCTTGTCTTAGCTAACAAAACAAACTGATGAAATGCGTGATTCTTGGTATTATAATCCACGGTTTTCCCCTTGAAGAGAATATGCTGTTTCAACAATCCTCAAGCGACAGTGACGCCAGGGCAGGGTGAACACACTTTCGTACTTCTAAACATGCGGTTCAGACAAATGCTCATCGCAGCAGGGTTAGTTTCACATGCTTCAAGATGAGGAAACGAAAGTCACAGATACTACACTAAACATTATCTGGTATTTATTCACTTCCTTTTTCTGTGGGAAGAAAGTTACAACAACAAAAAATTGTACGGCTCTTTTATCTTCTTTGAATTACAAACAGCACTGGATGTACTACTACATAACTGGTGGTAAAATGCTGCATAATATTCAGGTATTGTTTGAATGACGGCCTTGTTATTTCCCTTACGTCTCACAGGCAAGAAGTCGCTCTATACGCTACTTTTATGATCTTAAAATTCCTATTTAGAACAGGAAAGTTTTAATTTCATCGTACAAGACAAGTACAAGGGCGCCACCAGTTCCACGGAGAACGTTGGAGAATGCTCCACGGAAGAAAGCGTTGGTTCCTTCGTTGGCCTTAATCTTTTTCCAGCAGTCAATGGTGTTCTAAAAAATTAACATTTATATTAGTATTTTCTAGGAGGAGCTACATAAGTGTTTCTGAGTTAGCACAAAGGTTTGATACCTACCTTGTACATCTTGTCAGAACGTCCAGACTGCATCATCATTCGCCTACGCACAGTATCGAAGGGGTAGGACACAATACCAGCAACGGTTGTAACAGTTTGAGCAATAGCCCATGAAATTAAGAATGGTGTGTTCTTGGGATCAGGCAACATTCCCTTGGCAGTGTCGAAGAAGCCGAAGTAAGCCGCTCTGTAAAGGAGAGTGAAAATTAGAACCTTTTTCACAATATATCACTTGGATTTTTCCATTTATTTGTAATATCTTCAACCAATTTACCTGTAGATGATGATACCCTGAACGGATACACCGAAACCTCTGTAGAGACCAATTAAGCCATCAGATTTGAAGATCTTGGAGAGACAGTTACCCAAGCCTGAGAACTCACGCTCGGCTCCGGTTTTACCGATATCAGCAGCCAACCTGAAAGAAAAACCAAAGTTATTTTAGTTATTGCACTTCAAGAAAATAAAAAACCCAGGAATACCCGTGATATCCATGCTTATCATTAATAGCTTACCGAGTACGAGCGAAATCTAGGGGGTAGACGAAGCAAAGGGAAGTTGCACCAGCGGCACCACCGGAAGCCAAGTTACCGAGGAAATATCTTCCGAATTGCTTGTTCTTGTCAACTCCTCCCAAGAAGATCTGCTTATACCTGTAATTAAACATTAAAAATTAGAAAATATTTTTCTTTGGTTCAGGCTGATTATGTTCAGATCCTAACAATCCTAGTCAAATCAATCTTACTTGTCCTTGAAAGCGAAGTTGAGGGCCTGAGTAGGGAAATATCGGATAACGTTGGCCATGTTACCACGCCAGAAAGCAACGAATCCTTGTTCCTTTGGAATACGAACGAAGCAATCAACCATACCTGTAATTTGAGAATCATCGAACATTTAGCATGACATTCATCCACATTTATTTTGAAAATTTTAAGAAAACTGTATCAGTACACAAGTACTCGGAATCGAGGACGCTAGCACTACATTTTATAAGGCCTACATATTCTCCTTTTGGAATCAGACATTGCAAAAATAATGAATGGCAAGAAGAGCTCAAAGTGAACAATCCTAATTGCAAGCATCAAAGTCCAAGTTATGTGTCCTATATCTGAAATAGCGAGCTAAAGAAAGTAACACTAGAGTATTTTCTCTCTCGCACCAAGATCATGCTGTTGTATTTATAGCTATACAATTGCAAAGATGTTGAGTGCCAATATCTTGTGGCCTATATTTAACATCTTACCCTGTGGTTCAGCAAGCACGAGCTTCTCCAAATCACATGATGTTCCCTTGCATAATTCATTTCACACTCGCATATCCATAATTTCCATACGACTTCAATGCGTATTGCTTAAGAGCGTTACGAAGAAATACTAGACTTCACTAAATCCTCATAACTTCCTTCATCATTTCGCAAAGAATGAACCTGCTTGAAATTACTTTTATGAACTCGTGGTAAATAAATTCTAGCAAATTTCCGCTCTCGCAGAAAAACCACCTCTGACATTTTCCTCCTTTACTTTCTCCTTGAAAAATGCATTCATCCTACATTTCTCGATCAATTGTAGCCACTGGAGCTTTTGCCTTTCTCTATCCTATAAACTTGAGGCAGCTATAAGCTATTCCTATGCGCATTGACTCCGCTTCTCACTTCCCCCACCTGCCAGGATAGGATTGGCGCAACCATGTACGAAATTCTCTATCCAGTTCCCTCTCATGAAGTAGGTCAATCAATTGACTCTCTGCCCTAGACATTTTCTAGTCAACTGCAAGCATAGGAAACTATGTTATCTAAGCTTTGATAAGATTGTCTTCCTGAAAATACTATTGTGTATTCTTTATTACACAATCTTGATACCGGCAACCTGAGCAGATGAAACCTTTATGTTCTAATAATTCCAGAGCCACGCAATCATTTCGTGCGAGCTAAGGCCTAAGCTTTACTACCTCACCAGTTACTACTGCTTAAGTGTAAAAATATCCACTTTCCGCTACTACTACCATATCATGCAATGAACAAAAGAATCAGAAACCTAGAAAATGCTGTACGAAAAATACAGTCTCTACAGTTAACAATGCCCACATATGGACATACTTCCTCCTCTCCCCAATCACGTTATCCAAAGCCAAATAGGATACGTTAAACTATTTCCTTCAATTCTGCATAATGATCACTACCCGACATCGTGATTAGGAAACTATATAACGTGTGAAGCAATTAACGGAGTGGAAAACTTAGATTACACTCTCGGGATGGACGATAAGACGGAGCATAAAATAATACTTACCCTTGTACCGCTTGCTCTCTTCGATTTGTTTGCTTGCATGTTGAACCTGCAACAGCAATTTTACACGCTCAATGGGTGCTACCGCAGTTTTTGAGATGGCGGCTGAAACACCTCCGGCGACGAAATCCTTCGCAAAGGAAACTGGATCTCCTAATCCTCCCATCTTTGGAATTCTGAAAGAAGACAAAACCAAAGTTCAATTAATATCAAGCTTCAAAATCTTCCAGCACAATCGCCACAGTCATCAATATAGCTTCAGACTTCAGTAGACATAAAATATTGGCATTAAATCTATGAGATCAAATTACTGCTAACCATTGCAGTCCTATAAAAGCAACTCTTTCTCTCGTTCCTACCAGTAGCTGGTCTCAGAACATTCATACGAGTCATGGGACTCCAGCTGGCGTCTACTTTCAGATATACATATGGAGTGTACCACTCCCGTTGCTTAGCTACCTTGCTCTAAATATCTCTAAATTTCGACTACTATGTTTGAACACATTTCTCTCTCACAAAAAGAACCTCTGGAAAAATCCAGAACCTCAGAATACATTAGTACATTATCCTGATGCTTCCTAATATCAATGCCAAGGACATTAATTATAAAAACATGTCCTCCAAGAGCAAATACAGAAGACGATGATACTTTGAGCTCTAACCTCGCACATGGTAAGTTTCAGCAGACATTCAATGCTCAAGCGCTCATTCATTTATCTCGATATCCTTGATAAGAGGATTCTTCACAGTCGGCCTATATTGCTATCTAGTTAAATATCAGGTTTAGCCACAATTCAGGATCTACGTGGTACATAATTATTATGCAATCCAGCAGATTAAACAATGGTAAACTGTATAAATGCGGCTAAAATTTTGAGAACGGCATGGCCGCCACCGTTATGTAACCACTCGAGGTCATATGTACATACATGTATCTACAAGAGGAGGGGCAGTGGTAGCCACGGTGGGTCTTGGATTTCTATCAAAATTCTATCAAAAATCTTCATTCAGGTGTTTAATTCAAAATGGCTACTATTTCTCCGGAATTTTGCCAAGTTTAAGTCACACGGCGCTAGAGCAAATACCAGTTTGGCAAATCTGTATATCTCAAGGTAAAGCTTTTAGAAGACATGGGTATAGAGAAGAGTGGAAAGAAAAGGGTTGATCGCCTAGCCTTGAGAGGTTAGTTTCCACCAGTATAGAGAACCCGTGCTTTTCCTAGCTACGAAAGACTATCATGGGACGGATGAGTGGGGATTCGCGTAACCTTGAAGACACGAACACGAGAATCTGCACAAACTTTCGGCTTCGCCTTTACTCCTTTCTCTTCACGGGAATATTCGCCTACTTTTCATACTTGTACGGATCTAGTCTAGGAGCGCTTGCTCAAGCACTATCACTTGATAGAAAACCAAATCCTCTTAACATATGACCCACCGTATAAATAGCACGGGAGGAAACTTCCAGATTTTCTCAAGTACACTTTTCAAATATTCCCTCTTTTAAAAAATTGCAATTAATTTAAAGCCCTTTAACACTAAATAGGCGCATGACCGGCTGGAGGCTACTTAACTATAGTTTTCTGGCCATATTCTATTAGGAAGACCTTCGCCGCACCCAATATGTACGATCAGGAAAAGGGAGAAGGGGTTTTAGTTGTGAGAGAAGGAGGATTTTGCAAATATGGAGAAAAGCCGGTTATATCCTGGAAGATAATTAAAATTAAAGGAGAAATAATTAATTTTACTTACTATTTAGAATGTCGATGAAGGATTTCAACGAATTAGATGAATTTGTAACTGGCTGGCTGGCTGGTCGGACTTGAACAACGACACGACGATGTTCCCTGCCTGCGAGAAAGTGCCGAAATGAACGAGTCTAATGGCTTCTCTCCTTCTCCAAAGAATTTTTCCATCCGCACACCGCTTCACGGCTTCACGAGTTGATGACGTTCAAGGAATCGCGGAATGTTGCCAAGTCTAGCTGCCCCGTAGCCGGGCCTTGATAGCACATATATGCACAAGTCGGAGCACACACACGCTCCTGATCCTCTCCTCCGATCTGCATTTTGCCTTGTCCTACTAAAAATCCCTTTGGCTCGAGTCCGAGAGAGCTCTCTCTAAGCCACGTTGTCCTCATGTGCCTTCCTAGTCGTGCTCCTACGGACAGCGATCGACATTCTCCTTGAGTTTGCTTTTGCAGACTTTTACCTTCTACGCCCACCCGACCCCTGCCCGTTTCATCACAGTTGCCAGATTTTACCCCTGAGAGTAGTACTGACTTGGAATTCAACTGTGCTCCTAGGGTAAATGTTGCCGAGGTGTTCTCTTCTAGTCGGTGTACAGGCGTGAAGGAAAATCACGTGCTTTACAGCAGATTGGGAAAATTCGATGATGTTCCCTATTATTTTACTAAGATTAAGTTTGAAATTGTGAAAATATTTCAAAATATTTGATGTTTGTGCTAATTCTTAAAATAAAGCTAAGACTATACAGTTTGAAAATAAAATATGTTGTTTTAAACAATGGGATGTGTTTCAAGAGACTTTTGGGGAATCCAAGGGATTTTCGAAGAAAATGACATAGAACGGCAACCATTTAGCTGTGTTGTCACCCGACTGGTGTCCGGCTTGGAAAGGTTTCATTCAAAGAGGAAATCGTTAGGTTGAAGGGACGGAGCGCCGACGAATGAGTATTGCTCCAAGGGTTTTTTGTACCTAAGGCGTAGCCGTTTCCGTCTGACTCATTCCTTACACCTTACGCACAATACGTGCATATGGGACTGAGAATGGCAGTTAATTGACAACCAGTTTGAACTAGGCGCCTTAATATTTGAATACATTTATTATTGTATAAACCCACTTTTACTCTCTCCGCACTGACTGTAAATGTACTAATGTTGGGTGGGGAAAGTTGGAATTTTAATCAAGGCAATATTTGCAAACTGGAAATGTCAGGTGGTTGAAGAACAAGTGCGTGTGTATGTGCTTTATTTACTTGTGTGTTGTTTAGTTAAACGTTGAATTATTTAATACTTGTTTGTTACATCCTCCGTTAAAATGAAGCGCGCTCCTAGTATTGGGACCCCGTCCATTTATTCCCATACGACCACTAGGTCAACGGGAACGGGGCTTGGTATGAGGTCAAGTAGATCCGCTAAATCTATCCATGTTCCCTGGTATAAACGACCTTTGCTTCCCACTTATTTGGGACTTGATGTTCAAAGGCTCTCTTTTTTAACTGCTATTTATTCGGTGGTAAGTTGAAAGATTGTTGGGTTCTGAATACTGAAAAACAATAATATTACAATCTGAATGTGCGCCTGCTAACGTGAAATATGAACAGCGGTTTAAGTTCCGCGAACATAAGCAACTATGAAGTATAAAAAGATTATTGGAAAATTTGTAATTAACGTTAGTTCTTTCTTAAATTTCAGTGTCTTGGTATCTTTACTGCGGGTACATCGATTTTCGACATCTACTGCTACGTCGAAACGAGACTTGGAGCGGAAAATTATGGATACTACTTGATATCATTTGATTTCGTATATGTAGGGAATCCACATGGTATGCCCCACTTTTATCAAGTTCATTGTCTTACTTTTATGATAATATTGAATCAAATGCTGAATACAGCTAAATCAATTTTTTCCAGCTCAAGCACATGTTTTAATTTAAATGGTTTACACTCTTTCTTTCAGTTCGCAATCTACTGATAACTATAGCTATATTTTCCATTGTGGGAGCACTTGCTATCTTTGTGACGGGGATTCTACTGATGCAAGCTCTCATGAAGGTAAAAGTTGGACGAAGGAGTTGTGTGCTAATTATACCCAGGATAATTTCTATTGATGTATGTACTCAAATAGAATTCTTGTGTATTTGTAGGAAGAAGAAAAGCAAATGGTACCCTGGTTGGTGTGTATGCTCGTTTTCGCTACATTTAGACTTTTAGCCTTCATATTTGCAGCGGTGGTGAACGACATGATTTTCGCTTACAATGTAATCATGTGCTTATTTTGGATCGCTTTTACCGCCATTAATTTCTTTGGTTGGGCCGTCGTTTACACCCTGTACCTGGAGTTGGCAGATTTGACAAAACTGGAGGATTTTGCAACACTCAGGGTATGCACGGAGAAAACTGTAGTTTTGAAGAATATTTAGATGCGGGAGATTCATAAACTTACTGGGGTTTTTTCAGATGGGAACGATGGCATCTTTGGCAACGCAGTCTATGGCTGGGTCACGTCCAACTACTCCGCACAGTACGACATCAACGGTGCCGTTACCTTGATAGTGAACGCAAGCCATTGAAACTTTTATGATGACCACATGATGCGGAAGATGGTTATACCAAATTAAAATATAGATAATAGCTGCAGCGCTTCTGCAGTGGGACAAGACGACGGAGAATGTTCAGCTGACGTTAATCGAATTTCTTGCTCCTTATTGACAGTACCAAACTGAAGTGTTGTTTCTTTAGAGCATCACTACTTTTATGTGTTCGTGATTTTTATACTACAATAAGTTATTGTTTCTTTCTCGGTGAAACCTCGCACTGGGGTGAAAGTATTTTACCGGTGAAGCTTTAGTATCGCATTCCTAGTTTATTGTTGTACCAAAACAGTTTTAAATCTACTATCACAAGGTTGTTCCCTCACATTACTTTTCATCTGAATCTCTCTCTACTTCACATTGTACATTGTGTTACGGTATGTACGATTATTTTCGTTTTATGAAACGCACAAGGTAGATAACACTTGTATATATACATATATATACATGTAGATCTAGTACTCCGTCCATTTCCTTAAATGTGAAATCTAAAGGATATCATGAACTTTAATCCTTCCTACCTACTAAGTGCCATGCGAAAAGTTTCAGTATAAAGTTTAAGAGTGGAATGTGCAAATAGCAGCTGGTTGATGAGAGTTGTAACCTCTATTACATATCGATAGAATTGCAATTTGTATGATAGCATGCGACTATGAGTGATCAAGTTGAAGAAATATGCGCACTTAATGACAAAGAGATCTTATTAGAATAAGCTACGTTTGATAAAAAGGTAAATTCCTAGTACGAGCTCTGGCGATATCACTCCAGGCTTAAGATGTATTGTAAATTACTGTTGAAATATTTCAAGGATACCTACATTCCGTCCAAATGATTCCATCCTTATGAAATATTTTAAATGTCGATATATGATCATCGGAAATTATTAGGATATGTGCCTTGTTAATATTTTGTACTTAAAGGATGTCGGTGGATCTCCGCTTCCGAAACGAGTGGAATAATGTCGAGTCCAGTTTGAGCAATCATGACATTTAATATATGCGAAACAGAATGTTTTTATAGAACATGTAAATGAAAAATTATATTGAAATCTATATTTACACATTCCAATAAAGAACTGTACACGGTTTTTAGTTTAAATTCATTCTTGTAACTACTCGATTACAAATAAGTTGCATTTGCATCCGGTTGGATTTTAATTTTCTATAGACTGCAGAAATATAACTGCTGAAAATAGAGTTAACGCAAGAGCAGTTATTACTCACTGAAAAATAACGAAATCAAGTTTTCTTTTTCTCGTAAGATTTACGATATCCTAGATAAGCACATAGTCCTAGCCCTGAAAGCTTTACATAAAATAAACTGCGCTTAAGAATCTTCCAAGATACGAGCTCCTAGACAGTCTATTGAATCTAGTTTTAAGCACGGATAAGACGGGAAGCGGAAATCGAATTGCTGTTTGATAGCACGCGCCTTCAGGAATCTAGCAAAGTTTTTAAACAGAAAAAGTGTCCAGCTCAATGGGGCTTGAAGACGTATATGAAAGAGGAAGTGCAAGGTAAACGCATAATAGCAAATAAAGTTTAGGAGGTAAAATTGTTATTTTCAAGAGAGAGGTGAAAAGTAAAGAACCGGAAAAGCGAAGGCAGTTCAGGCATTTCCGGAAGAGAAGGACGCTCAAGTCAGGACGAGAATTGAAGACATAAAGGTGACAGATTGTATAAGAAGTGCTCGAGTCCTGAATGTGAATATACACATTCTCTCCAGCCTCAAAGAGCACGCTATGGTTTGTGGAGAAAAAATGTTCAGGTGATAGATGGTTTGTGAAGCGAGACAATTGCGATTACGACGCCGGTGGGGTTGCTGGAGTATAAAAAGAAAAGAAACCCATCTCCAACATGTTACTTCACCTTTAAAAACTCTCCCTATATACAATCGATACCACCATGGTTTTACATGACTTTTCTTTCAGCCACCGCTTGTGTGACCAGTAACCGCAGAAGGTGCTATTAATCCACTCGTGGGATGTGATGTTTGGCCAAGGATTAAAGTTTATGCGAAAATAATTCATTTTTAAAAATGAGAGGTAGCCCAGTGTTGTTGTTTTGTTTGAGGCATAAAATTTAATCATTCGTAACCGTTTTTGTAAACCGTGTAGAAATGGGTTCTAAAGTTTTTAGAGCACTTTTGCGAAAATGTAATTTGAAGAATAGAAATATCGTTTCAGTATGAAGTAGTAAGAACATGTCTGCGAAAGCTGAGAAAACTGAATTTATTCGGTGGTGCTATAGAAAACCTGAGATGAAATAGTTCTAAGTCTCCCAGAATTTTCTCTCTTGTATATCGACTTCTGAAGCGGTTTATCAAAAAAGAGGCAGCTATGATTTAGACTGTCGGCTTAACGGTTTAAGCTATAGTTAAATTATTTGAATGGCTTCTCTAAAGTTACAAATCCTTAATTATAATAGGAAAGTGGCATAAGCAATGGCAGAAAGTTAAATTCTCAGGTAAGTGCACAGCAAGTGCGTTAATTTGGAGAGGTCTTGTGGTCAAAATGGCTGGACAGAATGGAGCAAAAATCAGAATGCTTCCGGGTCAGGGCAGTAAACATTTAAACATCATACTGGATAAACTCCATGTAAATAATGTAAATAATAATAATAATGTAAATATAATGTAAATAATGTCGTATGTCTGTACAAGCGTTATTATTTTTTAAGGGTAGACACAAAACTCTTTCTAAAGCATAAAATGACTCTACCACTAATAGAGCCAAACCTGGAGAAAAAGCAAGTGAAGACGTAACGTAAATTGAAGTGTAAGGAAGGCGGTTGAACTTGCACATACTTGGGCAAAACCCGCCTCCCGAAATAAAGGACACCTGCTCAGGAAGAACTAGGGGGCTAAACCTTACTATGCGTATGCATCGCATTCAAAGCTTACCTGCAGCACAATTACGACAGGAAGACAATGAAGACGGGTAAAAGGATTATCTACTCCCAGATCATAAATCTTCAGAGCCGTTCGCATTGAATAAACAAGTTTATGTAACCTTGTAATATTTAAATGTACACTACAATTGCTAGTGCTACTCACCAGGCCATCCAAGAGTCAAATTGCACCAAGTAGTCACAATGATTTGTATAGAAACATTGCACTTTATGCGACACCGTCCAAGGGAAACGAAGAAAGTTTCAGAAGAGCCCTGCGACTTATGGCGCGGAGACAGCAAAAGCGCGGGGAGGGCCCAGTTTGCCAGAATGGGTCATGACCAATCCCGAATCTGCTTCGGATTTAAAGTCTTAAAATGAATTCTATTGTACTAATCCTCGTCTTTACAGTGAGAGATTACTCACAATCACAATGTATAAGAGAAAATTGGAATAAAGAAACATATCGACAGCCAGTGAATTAGATTGGGACGATAGGCAATACGTCGGTTGGTCATGGATTAAAGGGAAAATGATAAGGTATAGTTTGGTACTCGTGGACATTAAACCTATGGAGGGTCTGTGAGTATTGGCGGTAAAGAGTTTATTCCGTAGGATGTAGCTGCGGGGTGATAGGATGGAATTGGACGTAGGGATGAGGATTATGGTGGTGGTCTTATGAAATGAAAGGAACTGGGATCGGATGTGGGGGTCGAGTGGGAAAAAACACCTTGCCGGTATGTCACGGGACGGAAATCATCCTTTTGTTTTCCTTCCGCATGTCTCCTCTCCATTGATTCCTTACTGGTTTTACACTGGGAGGTACAGGGAGATAACTGTAGGTTTTATGCTTGTAACTACAGAAAAGGATTGTAAAACTCAAAAACTCCCCATATTGTCCATTTCCTCGTAGCGGAAGTCGTGAATACAGGAGGCACGAGCCAAGCAGCAAGGACGGATGACGGAAGGAAGGATGTAATCTAGCGTAGTTATCCTATTAAACCTTAAAGTTGAGTCCGAGAAAAACAAGTATGCATACTTGGATTCCAGGAGTGAAACGGCTTGTTGTATTATTCTTGTTACATTTGATATTCCAGAGGGTCCGTCCCAAAGTAAGTTAAGCAGAAACTATGCATCCTACAGTACGACTCCTAATAAGAAGGGAAACTATATATACTCACCTTTCCTTCTGAATATCTTTTAAAGAGCAAGGAGGATTAAAAGCTGTTTCTCTACATATACTGTACTCACTCCAGAGTCTTCTATCTAATGAGCCCTCTGGAACATCTGGACTTACTTGACGTAATTTAAAGTGTCGCGTGCAGGAAGGTGGGTAATCCTCCTCCCCGTCTGTCTGGCCCATCCGTATTCAGTCGAGGAAGAAATTTAAAATTTACTCATTTTAACCACTCATAAGAAGAACAATTTGTATACAAGTCGGAAGTAACTACTGTGGAAATGAGGAATCATCTTGGAAATCCGGCCATCCTCTCCCGACCACACCAACATCATGCCATAAGCATCCTCTTCCTGTTTCTTTGAATAGCTTTACCTTGACATGATTAAAGTACTCGGGAATAGATAAGAGTCCTCAATCCTTTATGAAGCTTGTACTGTTCACTGCTTGGTATTGTTTTATAGATAGCAAAACAAGCGCGGAATTTTCTTGTAGACACAGCCCTAACTTTGAAAAACATCCCGGTTAATTTGCACAAAACCCCCGTTTCGCGAAATATCCTTCGAGGGTGTGTGTTTAAAGAATGTGAAAAAACAATTATTACTGCGAAAACAGGAGCCGAGAACAACAAATTACAGGAGAATGATTGTAATTAAAGCATAGAAATTGATTGTACGCAATGCTTGTAAGCCATGTATTTCAAAACAAAAACATAGATAGGGAAGTGGGGAAAATGCGTAAAAAAATGTTGGGTGAGTCGTCGGTTGGTCCAAGAAGAAAGAGCGGGACGCTGATTAATCCTTCACCGTGTATGACATACTCATACGCACACATGCAAGCTGATATTCCAGGAAAATCAATAAGGTAATAGCGGACTTGTTTACAGACGATACAAGATTACGCTAGATATCACCTTTAATTAGTGAAGATGATTGAGAAATTGGGAAAAGCTTATGGTTTGACAAGCTATTCATGACGAAGGAGGAGGAGGGCGGGGGGAAATGAGATAGAATTTAGGAAAGTAGAACGACGGCCGTGGCATATGGGCGTGGAGGCTAAGTTGCATTTACTTATTTCAGGATTACATTCTGGTGGCACGTACCAGAAGACTGGAAAGGTGTTCTACCTCTGTCATGATAGCCGACCCTTGTCAGTCAAAATTTTCTTCACATATCAAAGGACGGACTGATACAAGAGTATTGAGCAGGCAAACTGTCTTATGTTCATCCCTTTAATTTACACATGTAGAGCGTCTTATTATTGAGTATGGTTATGCTAGAGTAAACATAGGGCTTCAAACAGGGCCGTGTCATATGGCATTTTTTAATTTCATCCAATACCTAACCCTAATTCTCACGCTTGAAATCCTTTTAAATTCTATCTTCTAGAAAATTTTATATAATACGCGGCATGTCCCTGAAAAGCATTCGGGAAGCTTCAAAATTCAAGGCGGGTGCGACCAAGAAGGATTCTTGTCCAGTAGCAATAGGGTAATAATGCGTAGCGTGCTTCCCTTCCTTCACTTCCTTTCTGGCCAACCCCGAATTGAAATTCTGAAACCAGGTGCAAATTTCACTTCACTGAGCGAGCCAAGCATCAACATGTCATAAATTCTGCTCTACGTACATATAACGGAGCGGAGGACCGTCGTAGGACAAAACTTTTAGGATTCCAGCTCACTACCTTGAAATTATGATAACAGAAGTCTATAAGGGAAAATGGAATCCATTTGCGTGATAGCCTAGGCTGATGGTGATGCTGATAGAAGGATGATGGAATCTCATCGTTAACCCACAGAGGTGGAGAGTGGAGGGAAGGAAGGCGAAAGAGGCTTGAGAGAAATGAGGAAGGATAGTTTAAAAAAGCGGTTGAATTGTTTCGGTCCCTGAAATGATAGGAGAAAATAAAAGAGAAATATGGACTCTGTTGATATCAGATCAATATCAAATTAAAGTTAAGAGCGTAGCGAGTGTAATAAAATGGGCCGAAGGGATGAGAAATTGGTGACGAACAAGTGAGCTGACCCCAGGGATTAATTTTACTTGCAGGTTGAGCTGAAAGTTCAAGGGATTTATGCAGGCAGGTCGATGGAGTTCGATTATACTTGTTGAACTTTATTTAGCTTGGACGTTGGAAAGAATTAGAAGATTCGGTGGAAACTGAATTAGTTTAATGGCAGCGTCAGATTGAAATGAGAAGAGAAGAAGTCCTTGAATTCCTGGAGTTATATTAAACAAGACGAGTGCTTCTAAAATTTATTTACACTCTAGAGAATCATATGGCCACATGGCTTTGGAAGATAGGAATCAGAGTTTAAGTGTACACCTTAAGCTAATAGAATTCCTTATCAACTGTAAAGTTCATGTGAAGGACGTTGAATGACAAAAGGGATTATGGATGCGATCAAAGCATTAAGAGAAGACGAGGAAACGATGAGTGTAGTTCTCCATTCTATCCTGATTGCAATTACGTAAGGAAGAAAGAATTAATAACAAATGGGCTCAAGGAAAGAAGAGGAGAGGGTGAGAGGACAAAAAATAAACGTTAGATTTGAAGATATTGGGAGTAAAAGCATTCTCTAATTATCTCTTCATGAATCTATGTGTACATTGAGCGAAAACGCGAAATGTTCAAAGAGAAAGTCAGACGAATTCTCAGAGATGGCAGCAGGTACTCCGGTTCTTGTGTCCCTTTGCTCTTCAGTAAATGACGCTCCTATTACAGTATATGACACGCTGCACCGCTTCTGCTAAACGTTATCCGTAGGTACCAAGTCCGTTACCAACCTTTAAAGGATTCATAATACGATTTTTGGGTCACATTGGATTAAAAACAGGTCGGAAATTAATTGAAGAGCTAGGTTCAAATCTATAAAAAGTTCAAGTTCCTAAAGGAGGTTAAATTGGAACTCGCGGATTTGATAAAGCCTGAAATTCCGCGTTGCAACAACTGCTGCAAAGTGGACTGAATGAGTAAAGTAATCATAATTGGGAATTTAGTTTGCCTTGATGGGATTGCAGTTTTGCAAAGTGGTGTTTAATGATGAGAATCAAAGTGATTGGCTGGAGACGGAGTTTATGCGGGGATTTCTATGAGATTTAGAGAGGAAGATGGGTTTTAAATCGTGGAAAATGGGTAAAATAAGAAATGAGAGAATGATATTCTTTTCTTCCCGTCTGGTTGTGCCTATAGCCCAGTTATAGTTTAACACAACCATTAGCCATGTTCCTAGAGCATATGAGTGCAATGGAAGATGGATATATTAACGAGGAATTACACTATATGTCCGATCGTCTCTTGGATTTAAAGGGGATGCACTTAGGAATTACGCGGCAAGTGTGTGGGAGTGAGAAGATTTTGATGACGGGGTGAGGAGGAGAAGGGCTCTATGAGTATCTGGCATTCTTCTTTACAATCTTTTGTCGCCTAATTAGCCAGGGAATGAGTTTTAGAGAGATGGAGCATGTATATTTAAATAAATCAGCATGTTAAATAATACTGGCTCCGCTCTGTCAGCTCTCATTCTCACGCCGTCTGATAACCCTCCGCGGAGCCGTTTCGCACTTGTTCGCATCTCTCACTTTTTACTTATTTAAACATTCTGTCTTCTCTCTGTCCGGGGATGGAGTCTTAAATTTCAGAATCAATCCCTTGTTGAATATTCCCCCTGTTCCAATGTAACAGAGTGGCCGGAATTGGAAAGTTGGAAAATTGAGCTAAGGAGCTCGATGGGGGAAGGATGAGCCAGTCTCGGAATCGTAGTAGTAGTAGAGTAGTAAAAAGTGATGTAGTATCAGATTAGGATTACCAGTCTCGCGTACAACCGCCAAACCACATGCTTCTAATATGTACCATTTTTATTAACAGGCTTCGAGGGTTTCATCTTTCCGAATCATTATCATCTTAATGCCGAATGTACACTACAACATTTGTGTAAAACTTGTGTAACACTTTCCGAAAAATTTGTTTAGTTTTAACGCCGTTTCTACTTCAACACTTTGAATCTAAAAGTTTTACACCCCCATGTCTCACATCTTTTCCATCTTAAGGCTTCTTATGCTTCCTTGCCTTCCCTCCTCCGACTGAACTTTTACTGATCCCTAAAGCCGCGGCCTTCTCCCCTGCATTAGCTCTTAGTAAGCTCTCAAGCTCACTTTTGCGGAACCAATAGCTGTTAATTTGGCTAAGATGCTATCTGCTTATTAGGTCCAGCAATTTTTGTTTTTGAAAAACAAGTATCCGGATGAAAAGTGCGAAAATTTGAAATTGTTTATTTGTAGATTCGCGAAATTTTTGCGAATATGTAGGCGACCCTACCTAGTTGATGTCGCAGTTGTGATTCTCATGGCGCAGTTGGTTCAACATTCATGGATTCCAAACGATAGCGCTGCGACAGAGAAAAAGAATGGGGGAACTTTTAATTTTAAATCCATTAGTGATGGGAGGAGCGGAATGTTGTAAGGATAATTTGTAGAGTAGAGAGATAATCTGATTAAGAGAAGAATCGGTAAAATATTTGCATAGTTACATACAGAACAGAGTAAGTAAACGGGGCTGACTAATTATAACATGATGCAAAATTCCATGTCGCCTTTTCCTTCAAGAGATGAGTGAAGAGCGTTAGAGTTTATTAGAAGGGAGGTAAAGGGTATTAAGTAATCTCCTGGGTAGTGTGTATGTTTAAATGGGAGGATGCTGGGAGGGAGGGAGGTAGGAAGGAAGGAAGGAATGGCTGGGGTGGCGTGATGTAAAACGTTGAATGGTCTCATGCGTGGTTATTAGAGCTGATGATGGTGGTGGTGGGTAATATTGGATTTTTCTAGGTGTGGTTTGAATGGTTGGAAAGAAGTTGGCTTAAAATGTTTAGTATCTTTGGAAGCAGAGGATCCAGATTTGGACCGGTACAGATAAAAAAAATGTTACATGTGCGAGATAATATTTCATTTCGTGGTGTGTTTAGTGTAGCTCTATAGCTGTGCCCACTTGGTATATACGTTCTCTCTCATGCAGTCAGTCAGACTGGGACTTGAGATTATTCCACAATGAGAATATGATGATGATTAAGACAAGAAGATTTTAATGGGATGGGAATTTTGCAAGTTGAAACGTTTATCCCAAAGAATGAGAGCATCTAGAACAGAGATTATGACCCTTGCCTCATAAAGCTTAGATCCTAGTCTCGACACGTAATATAAGTACTGTTATCTCTATGAAATTCGCGAGGATGGCAAAGGCAAACCCTTCGTCCATGATTCCATCAATGTTTCAATTTGCTGACGCCATGCAATTAGCAGAGATAAAGCACATTATAAGAATTTACCAAGCTCCAGGACTCCAGCTTTGAGCTTACGTAATCCCGCGCTCTTTATAGTAGTGTGTGTCGAAATCCATTCTCATGAATGCTGAGAAGCTGAGATGCTGACTCGGTCGGAAAATAGGGTTGGTTAAAGAAATGTTCAACATTAGCCCGCTGTTTCTAGAGTGAATTTCAGACATATTTCAAAATCAGGGTCCTTGCTGGCCATGGGGGGATGAGATCCTGGAACAGTTTCTTCAAGAATCCGTAAGTTAAACAGCTTAGAGCCGATAAGTTGATTGTAGAATGGAAACTTAATTAAGAACCGCATGAATCTTCGGATCAGTTCAATCCCCTTCAAGCGCGTATGGAGCAAAGCAGGGTTAGCCTCGGAACTGGTGTGATAAAATTATAGGATTTCACTGTACGGGATTAGCGAACGTGGTTGCGGTCCGAATTCGTTTTAGATGAGACATCGGAGGAGAAAAAGAGTTCAAATAGGCTTGGCCTGGAGATGAATTAAAGTGGTAGGTGGGAGAAATGATGTTGCGTGGCGTGGGGAGAGAGGGAACTGGATAATGTAATAATGCAGAGGTCTGGCAAGGTAAATAGGATGAATGGATTGGGACGATTATTATTACGGCGGGATCTATGGATGGCGGATGGGGTCTGCCCGGTAGCCTGGTGTATATAGGATAATGTCTGTTTGAAGATGAGTTGTGTGTGGGGATTGATTGGAGCGCAGGTGGGTCCGGTTTACAGAAGGTAGCGTAGCGGGGAAGCCGCGGGAAAAGATGATAGTGCCAGTGCATGGACTAGGGCTTGATCATGATGATGGGTTGTAGTGGGAAGAGTTGTATAAGCCTCCGGAGTTGTAGCAATATAGAAGGATAGGGCTGTGGAAAGCGGGAAGGAGGCTGGTGGAGTAAGTTGGCTTGCTAACCGGCTGGCAGGTTATCCTAGTGGCAGGCTTCTTTCTATGGAGTCATTTCCGGTGACAGGGATATAAGTCGGGTAGTTTTCGGAGAGTCAGGGATCTGATCAGGTCTATGCTTTACTGCACTCTGCACTGCCATGCTCAGGAAGCTACTGTTAGCTTGGACGGCTATAAGATCCAACCCTGAGTTAACCTGCCTCCCATTTCCGCGAAGAGAGTCAATGGACGAGGACAGAGGAATTGCTACTACAGCTGTAACGTAACGACGCTTTTTGGATTTTCTTTTCCCCAATTCCTATAGAGAGTGTAGAGAGGAATACAGGGGCGTGTGAAATTGAGGAAAGAAGCGGAGAAAAACAGTAGGGCAGTGGAAGGACGGCGAAGGTGAATCGGGTTTTGTGGGATAAAAGAGACACGGAAGTAGAGACGGAGGTGTTGAGACGTTGAGAGGAGGAAAAGAATTTGCAAAGACAGAGATGACGGAGAGTGCGTTGTGTGATAAATGTAGTGAGGAAGGGTTATGAAGGGGTTTTAAAGGTGTGAGAAGGGTTTAGGAAAGTGTAGACGTTTCGCTTCCCAGCCTTAGAGATCCAAGTGCTTCCAGGGTTTCGATCCGACTGAACTGGGTCAGTTGGTGGAAGTGAAGAAGAGAGACTGCTGAAGATTTGGACTGTTACTCCTGGGCCAGAAACTTGCTCCTGATTTCCAGAAAGTAACTGAGAGAAAGTGGAGAAAGTGAAGGGAGAAAGATATAAGTTAAAGTAGGATTTTGGGAGGGGTGGGGTAATATAAGGAAGATATAGAAAGAGGATTGGTGGATACGGGAGGACCGGCCACTGAGAAAGATCAAGAGGAAGGAAGACGAGAGCCTTGGACCAAGTGGAAGAAGAAGTAGGAGGAAGATCAAGAAGAAGACGAGAATACATGGGAGTGGGTTGTATTATTGGGATTAAGGAGAAGAAGTTGTTGAAGACGAGTATAAAAAAAGAGAAAGGGGTTTTGTGGAATGGGCCGAGGACGGGAGGATGTATAAGTTTCTTCTGGGAGGGAGAAGAAGAAGAAGGTTAAGGGGAAGGGAATGGACTGTGTGACTCTGTTGGAGAAAGTCCCGGACTACGGTATATATAACTAAAGAAAAAGTAGTTTGAAGGAATAAACCGGAGGAGAACTCTCCGCCAGGACAGAACGGACCTACCAACAAGGCTCTCTCTCTCTCACTCTCCCGACCGACTTGTTTCAAGAGTGGGTTGTTGGTGAGTGGTGAGAAAAGAGGAAATCCTCACTCTGGCTGAGTTAGTGAAGAATTGACAGCGCGCGGAGACACTAGTTTTTTTCCTCCTATTCCCATCCGCAGCAGTACACTAGGACAAAGGTAGTCTTGTAGTAGAGCCTGCCTGCCTGCCTTGCCTTCTGGCTTTCTGTCACCACCGTTTTTTAGTTCTGTCCTCTCATCCTTTTACGCGAAACGTGTCTCCCTCTGGCCTAGCTTCAGTTACCCCGAATCCTGAGCTGAGGAGGAGAAAAGTGAAAATCCATCACGACACAAGTCTACACACATCCCGTCGCCAATTTAACTTGCAGTTTCAAATCCCCTTTAAAACTTTCCCCACCGAATCCGGATTTCAAAAGTTTTTATTTTTCAAGCAATTTCTAGAATTATTAGCCATTGTCGTGTTACATTTTTTTCTTAGTCGCTAAATAGTTTTATAGCTACGTAATTTAGTTGTGCTACTACTACTACTACTACTACCAAGGTGAAAATATTATCATACATTTAAGGATGGTTATGTGGAAGAGCGATGCTGGCTGGTGGAGGCGGACTTGCTTCAACGTACTGCAGTTTCCATTAGTATTACACGTAGGATTATAGTTTTTTGTGTGTGTGTGTGTGTGTGTGCGAGGTACTCCAACTGCCGCAATTTTTCTGGGGAGAAGCCGTAGAAGACAAAAGAGTGTGGAGGAAAGATTTTTGTGGGGAAATGTCAATTTCTTAATTGAATAAAACTATCCCTCTAACTTCTATGCTACAGCCAAGAGAATACACAAGACTCTGAATGAATGTTTGTGTGTTTTTACATGAAGATTCCCTCACTCATGTTACAATACAGCGTATACTGCTACACAATCCAACGTTGTGTCAACCCCGTTCTCCTTTAATTACACTACTGGAAGAAGAACCCCCTAGTGTTGTTTTCCTACACCTGTGCGAGTCCCGGAATACTTTATAGACACCCCAATACTCAGGCCTGTGAAATCAAGGGCTGCTTGAGAAGAGCGGAAGAAAAGAAGAGAAAGTTAGAGACTAAACAGAGAAAGAAAGGAGAAAGCAATTTTCCCCAAGATTTTTCAAAAAATTCCAACAAGTACTGGAAGCTAAAGTCTCCTGGAAGGGTGGATGATTCAAGGACTGTGAGGACGAGGAGATTAGAAAACCTACGTATAGTTATTACAATTAATACATACTTTGATAAACTCGATGAATTGATGGCATGGGCTTGATCATTATGCGCAAACCGAGTTGGAAGAATGTCAGAGAGGGACGAGGATAACCTGCGGTGAAAGCGAAGCGAATCCAGGAGGAGGAGGAGGAAGAAGGGTTATCGGGAAAATCATATTCGGTACTTATGTAATGGTGTATGCGGTGTTAGGGTGCTGAAACCCTTGTGACCACCGCATCTTACCAGCATCATCTAATTGCAACATGTTCTGCATCGCTCTAGTCCTCCTTCTACAGTGTCTCTTTGGCTCCTCTGGATACACCTTTAAAGGTAAGCTCTCTCTTTGCTTGATAGTTTATTGATGATGTAAATACGTTATAAGAAAAAAATAACCAATAAGTAATTTAAAAGAGCAAGGAATCAAGGAATCAAGCATCACGCTCTATGAGCATAAGTCTCTGTAACAAAACCTTCAAAGTTTCCCTTCAAGTGCGAGCATGATGAAGAAGACGACTAAAAGTCATACGATTTCGTCAATGTTCATAATAACTCTGGGGTTAAATCTTAGATTTTTAGAAGTTATTTAGGGCATTAACCATGTTTTAAAGCTTATAGATTTATCTATGAAAACAAGAATCACCTCCACCAACAAGATAAATAATCCCCTTCAACTCCCCCTTCCCACAAAAGATATCCTCGGACGTTGTCAATTGCTAGAGGAAATTTACCTAATTTCCTTAATGAGAGCACGTATTGATGCCATGAAGGATGGAGATATATTTAGAAAGATGGGGTTGCCTCCGGACCTGGCACAAACGACCTCCGACAAGTTCTTGGGCAAATTATAGCGCCTTCACGTGTTCAAGGGACGGTGTTTGTAGCTAGAATCTTAGATACGAGCTAGGAGCTTGCTGTGTTGCTAATAAATAGTGTAAAAAAGGATCGTCTGATGGCTCGGGAAGGGAAGCAGGTAGGAGAAGAGAAGGTCTGAAATTTGTATCACTCCGGGATATGAGGACACGTGAAGCTAAAATGGATTTAGTAGTATCTGTCAGTATATTAAGGAAATCTGAGGAAGGGGATGGTGTATAAATTGCATACAATTTATTTTATAGGCGTAAAAGCCTTTAATGGAAGGGAGAAGGGAATCTCTTTCCTCCTCTCCTTGATGGAGTCATTCAATTAAAATGATTATTCTCTATGTATGCAGAAGAATCAGTGATGATGATAAGCGGTAGTTTTGCTGGTTCTGCTCTGTTCTCATGTCTGGCTGTGTGTCGTATTGCCAGGAGAATGGCCTGGGAGCTTGTAAAACGTCCCACATATGTTTCAACAATTCTTAGATAACATTAGCAGCCTGGAAAGAAGGGGACAGGAAGGAGGGGTGTGGGATCCAAGGTGAAAGAAACGGTCCTCCTGGGGCCAGCATACTAAAAATTTCATTGATTAGGATATTATAGGTAGTGGTAGTAGTAGGAGGAAGGCAGGCGTAGGAGGAGAAGGAGCCCACATGGCTTCCAACAACTTGGTTACAACTTTTGTAAACACAGCCTTTCACAGAGGGAGTATTGCGGCTGGAGGAGTACAAGAGACCGGTAGCCGGGTAGTAGGAATAAGGAACAGGGTTATGAGTCCAGCCTAGATTCGCTAGGATTTTTATTTTCCAGGCAGCTATATAGCCAGGTAGTTTCTCTGTATAGCTCGGCTTGAATTGGCAAACTTGTCCAGGAGAAATGCGCATATTTATTCTCTCATAGCATGCTGCAATTTCTTTGTAGTATTTCTACAACTGTGGCTGAAAATTGTCGCCGCCGCCACTGTCTACGTCTTGGCGGATTTGCCGGTCGGGTCGGCAGACAGGCTGGTTCCGGTTGGAGGCGGCGGGAATGAGAATGAAATCCGGGAATGTTCGTTCACGTAAAGTAAATATGCAGGTAAAAGCAGGCTGGAGGAAAATCCTGGAGGAGGCTCCAGTTAGCTTGTATGCAGATGCTGGCTGGCTTGATAGCTGAGTGAGTGAGTGAAGATTGTGTGGGCATTATTTGAGAGCGGTTGGTGTGGTCTGCCTCTGGAAAGATAATGTTACATGTGGTGGCTTGCTTAGTTAGTTTTAGACCTGCTTTTCATGATTCAATGGTAGGGGGAGGGGAATGGGATGAAAGAGATTGTGCCCTGCTTCCCTGGACACGGGGCATAGTAGTGGAAGGTTTAGCGGGAGTAAGTTATAGCTTATTTAGATTCCTTTCCTGGGTCTTTTCCCAACAACCCATGTGCTTGGCTTGTAAGCGTCTGAGACTGAGAGCGTGTGACACACAGGTGAACTGGATACATTTTCCTCCAGGACTGACTGAGCTGAGGGTTGTAGAGTTTGTAGTAGAAATTCTAGTAAGGAGTAAGTGGAAGAGGATTGTTGGCGTAGTAAAACTAGTAGAAATGGTGTTAGTCTCTCCCTGGATAATAGCTCTGGAGGTTGGGAAAGGGAAAAGGGGGAAGAGAAGAAGAAGGACTGGGAATACAAGGAAGAAGGAAGGACGGAACAGTAGGAAACGTATGTTCTCACAACTGTCCGTAGGGACGATCGATTCTCTTTTTTTTACAACCTACCTACCTCCATGTCGGGCTTGTAGAAGTCTCCTCTTGATGGCCTCTACCGCCTCCACTGTAACTGAATGAATTGGTGGAAGTAAGTAAGGAAGAAGACGGGTCGTAGCCGTAGAGGACGGTTGAGGTGGAAGTAGAGGTAGGTTGGAAAGGCAAGAGGAGGAGGAGGTGTGTTTGCTTTTTCGAGCATCAAAATTTTATGAGGAACCATCTTCAAATTGAATAAGAGTTGGACGGGAGGAGTGGTAGTGGTAAGGGACGAGAGAATTATTAAATTCGCGAAAAAAAATCATGAATCTTCCGGTGAAGAAAGCAAGTTCCGGATATGCCGAGTTGCGGAATATTTCACTCTGCTCTCTTCTCTTCCATCGGCATCCAGAATCTTTTTGGACTCCTTCAAGAAGCTGGGTTGAGAGCATCTTAAGAGGAAAAGTAGATCATTCAAAGAGCCGGAATCCCCCTCTCTGTACTTACAGTAGTGCACACATAGAGGAGTTTACTTGTATATTGATTTTTGACGGACGCTTTCCCGAGGACTACGTTGCCAATCTTATTCTTCATCGTCCCTCTTGTTGTAACCCGCCCCGGAGAGAATGCAATCAATGGTAGTGCTCCTCGCGTAGTCCAAACTACTCGGCCATGTCTCTTCTCTTCCAAACTCTGCCTCGCCAAAATTTAACCCTGTCAAAAATCCATCTACTTTCACCAATGAAACTTTCTCCGCAATGTCTACTCCAGTTAGCGCCAGGAGTCTCAAAGAGTCTTGGCCTTAAAGCTTGCATGGATGCTCTGTGAGTGAAATGGGCTGCGGTGAAAGTTTGGGAGGAGTAAAGTGGGAAGATGAGATATATTTGTTAAAAACAGTAGCATGTTAAAGAACAAGAGAAAGTTTTGGAATCTGAATTCATTTTAACTCATCCTCCGTTTTGCGAAGGATCAAAGGCCACAAAGTGAAAGCCAGAGGAGAAAGAATTTGAAAGGCGAGACATTGAATTAAACTGCGGATGAAATAACAAAGAGATTCTTCACTCTGCTTTAGACATTTTTAATGAAAAAACTAGTGAAGAAGCAGGAAATTGTTTTCTAGATGTTTCAAGCAGCTTCTATGATATTTTTGAATCTTGTAATTACCCAAATCGGAGAATCTTCTTAGGCGTATTACATTGAAATAATTGCATATAGCAGCTTTCGGGGAGGTAGGTAGGAATGCGTGGTATTCAGAGATGATACTTTTCCCGGTTAAATGCTAGCTCCTGATGTGCTCAGTACACTGTGTGAATGCCGAAATTGTTACCACAATTCCTAATCCTTGAAATGAATGTGGCAACAATAAACCACGAGAGGCAAGGGCATGTGTAGTGTATACAGGGTTATAACCTTACAAACAGAAATCTACCTACTGGAACAAAATCCAAGGACTTAAAGCAAATCGTTCCCTTTACCTTTGGCTCAAGGGATGGAGGGAAGGAGGAGTGAGGATTGGAAAACGAGAGGCTGAATGTTTTAGACATAATAGCGGGCGAGTAGAAGGAAGGAACGGTTGGAATTTTGAAATGCGGATAAAAATTAGGACGGCTGAGTTTGGAAGGCGGGTGTAAAATATGTTTGTGGATTTGTTCCGGGTTTTGTGTGAGAGCATGTAAATTTTTAATAGGGTGCTTTTAATAGGATGAATTATGGGAAGATTTGACTGGTGGTGGCTGGCTGGCTGACTGGGGAAAGGAAATGAATGAATTGATTTCTCATGCTCTAAATGGGATTGTAAAGTGAGAAATTGGGAGCGGAGACAACAGCCCGACTTTTCTTCCCCAACTTGTCCTACTGTTATCGTAATATCTTTTGGGCAAAGAATACCAAGGACCAAGGTAGGTATACGCCGCGGTCACCTGAATGCGGATGAAGGCTAGTCTTTTTCAGCGTTTGCATAATAGTTTTGAGCGATTTCATAGCAGCAGGAGCTTGTGTGAAAAGAGGACTTGAATAGGGAATAACTATAATGGGAGAGAGAATAGCGGGCGGGTAGCGGCGGGGTTTATAAGAGAAAAGAAGGCTAGGCAGGAAGGAAGGAAAGGGGCAGTGTAGTGTTGTGCATCATTCACACACACCTTAGAAATTACAGAGGAGGGTTCTGTACAACTCTGAAATAGAGAGCCGGCTCTGTTTATTGCATAGTGGTGGCCACCTCGGGTTGGTCCGAGTTCCTTCAAAAAGTGGTACATGTTCCTCCACCGGTTGGAGCAGGTAGGAGAGACGTGAAAGGTAAATTATTACACTTCTCTCTCCTTAGCGACTTTCCCAGGGGATTCCTATCTGAAAGTTTGAGAGTGCAGTGGTTGCGCTTGGGAATTTCCGAGGGAGAGAAAATGAATTGGATGCATGATGAGGGGGAGTTAGATTTTTTAAAACTAGGGACATAAAGTTATATGGATGAGCAAATGTTTCCCGGGATATCATGGACAGGGGAGACACCTACGCACGGAAGGATGGAAGGAAGAAGGTTTGTAGTAAGTTCAAGTCTGAAAAAGAGTAGGAGGGAAATAAAATGAATGGCTGTGTGGTGTGCTCCGGCCCCACAGAGCTGTCTCATGAATGATACATATGCGGGAACCAAGGAAAACAGAGTGAATAGCCGATATTCGTGGGCAGACAAGAGACAGGAGGTTAAAGGGAGGAAAAATAAATTGGGAAATATCCGAGGGGGAAGTCGTTGGTTGGTGGGAAAGTCAGGTAAATTCTTGATTGTTGTACCCAAATACCCGGGTAACCCCTGCCTGCGTAGGAGGAGGAGGAAACAGTCAAGGGAAATTTCATTTGAATTTCCACTCAAACTGGGTCTAAAATCTACGTGTTCCTGGGAGAATATTTTGATTTAGCTCATTTACAGTTCTTGTTTCTGCAATAGATAATCCTTGGAGGGGAGGGGGGAGAATCAAAAGAGAATTTGCAAGAAAGTTGCATACTTGATACATGACTGAGAAAAGAGCCAAGTTGTTCTTGTAATGGATTTTGAGAATTTTGCAGAATTGTCGATAGAAACAAGTGAAGAGATAGTGAGAAGACCGGGTAGCAGGGACCATTTTAGCTCCCTTCCTTAGAAGCCGGAGAGGATGAGAAAGTGTAATCCTAGGGAAAATTGCACTTATTTCAGGAGGGGGGGGGAAGAATGTGAAGAAATAATTACGGTGACGGAGAGGACATGTTGTAAATTTAGCTATAGACAAAGTACATTAATTTAGCGGTGCCTCTGCCTGGTCGGGAAGTGCACTAGAGAGGAACGCAACTTGGGTCGGTCTTAGTAGCGGATTTCTGGAGCAACAACACACACGAAAGTGTCACGCCACATTAAGTAATGGATTATAATCCTGTGAATGAATTCTGGATGATTGCACATTGTTTGACTGGTCGTGCCAAAATTAGGGTTTGAAAATAAATGAGTCTGGGAAATTGAGTCAAAATTGAATCTGGTATTTAGATAGAGACGCTGTGTGGAGCGGGAGGCGTAGGTGGCGGATGGGTAGAATTCTCTCAGAGTTTTGTTCATTTTAACGGGCAAAAATCTCGAGAACTCTCACTTTATTGCTTTATGTTATGCGACTCTCAGACTATTGATGGCGGGTCTTGAGTTGTACTCACTCTCTCTCTAATAACGAGTACATGGGAAGCGGGTAGGATGCGATATCTATATGTCTATCTGACTATGCATTTTCGCTCCCGCCGTTGTGATGATATGACTGTGGTGTGGTGAGAGTCATCATTCAATTTTATTATATTTATTTTGGGCAAAGAGGATTTTTTCTTCATTGCCACCAATCCTGTTCCTGTGAGGATGTTAAAGGAATGGAATTAGTCCTCGGAATAGTAACTACGTTTACGTGAAAAGAGTATTTTGGTAAGATGTGGATTTTAGAGAGATTTCAAATTACTAACCAGTTTATGTATAACAACCCGTAACAAATCTTTCCAGCCCTTTCCAGACATGTCTCGTATGTCAAGAAGGGGCTCCAATGTGTTCCGGAATGTCCCCAAACTTTTCTCCGTAGTCTTCTTCCCTCCTTCACTCCCCGCCGAGATTCTATAATGCCCGGGTACGTAACAAGTCATGAGGGGAGGTTAGAGGTGGGAACTATCGCCTGAGAAGAAAGTTGCTCCCAGATTTAAGCCTTTCCCATGTCATCAGGAGGGGCAATAACTTTTAAAATACTATCAATCTCTCGAAAACATATTTCTTTCTAGGATTTCCCCCTAAAACTCCGCAAAATCACCCACCAAAGAAAATACTAACCCTACTAAATCCATCTGTAAGCTCCTTGCTTCTTCTTGCTTATAGTTTTTCTATGAGAAAGGCTTTGGTATTAGTAGCTGTAGCTAATAGTGCCCTCCTAAAGCTGACTGGGGAAGATGTGATGAAAGGATGAGCGTGCCCGTTCTTGGAGCAGCCACCCTAGCATTTAAAAACAAGATATATTGACTCAAAAACACTTCCCTTTTTCTCCGGAACAATTCATTACTCAATTAACGTTACCACCATCAAGTCTGAAATCATTTCAAAATCCTCCAAGACATGAGCCACGTGGATGGGAAGGGAGGAATCTTGGGGAAGTTTGCAAGTGACAGGCTGGGTTGGAGTTGGAGGACTGATCCTGATCCCATTTCCCTACTACAAAGTAATTTACCCGCTCGTTTCATCATTACAGAGAGGGTGAGGGAGGGGAGGAGAAGTAGATTAAAAGTAAAAGAAGGAAAAAGAGATACAGTGAGAACATGCATGCATGTGTGACGAGTCAAAAGAGCTGGCTTCCCAAGGATTGGAAAAGTATCCAGGTTGGGGCAGGCTGTGTAGGTTTGGGTGAAAGTTGCACGCAATCATTTGCATAATTTACACTCAGGAGGCTATGATCATATCATAGCTTTTCACTCTTTCCCACTCTGGGACAATGTCCAAGGAAGTGGACATGAATATTGTAGAGATATAGCTTACAGCCGGAAGCTTGAAGCTAAATACCAGCTATTCCCGATTCTACCCGTCTGCCTACATGTGCCCCTCTTTCCTCCTCAGAGGGCAGTGTCGAGGACAGGCAAGGCATTAGAAAATATTAATCTACGGAAAATACTCCGGTTTGCTTGGCTGATCCCGTGGGAAAATATCGCTCCTAAAAAGAATATATATTACCTCTCAGTGCTCTCAGCAAGTCCTATGCTCTCGGAGCGGGTATTTATTTGTCAAGGTAAAAGTTGGATGGACGTCAGTTTCATACGTCAAAGAGTGGTCAGGAGGCGGATCGGCTAACGGCTAAGAATGAATTGATTAGGGGGAAAGACGATGGACTATCTTGAGAAGTGCATGGGAATTTCGTGATGCATGCAAAATTCTAGCGATTAGCAAGCATCAAAAGCTTTTGTGTTCGCTAAACAAGCCCCCGCAGTGTTTACATCCCCCCTCTCAGTGAATCACTTTGCTCTATCACATTCTCCTCCTGTCCCACGTCAAAGGCTCAATTTACTATCAGTATTGATTTATAAAATGTTCCCCACCTTTCAAATACGTGAGTTACTTCATTCTATACCTTCTGGCCATCCATTAAATCCCTCTTTTTCAAGCCAACGCCAACTTTCCTCTCCTTTTGTCAATATTTGATACTAAAAATAATACAAAACTAAAACGGGTACGCAGACCTCTGGACACACTTTTAACCTCCTACTATTACGTATAGCCGGCTCTTCGTAAATACTTTGTACGACACACGTCGAGGAGGAATGGGAGCACATAAACACATTATTCTATGTTAACAAACCCTTCCGGCTAGCCAAATCATCAAATCAGTATGAGTCAGACACAACATCCTTACGCTTTCCCATTCTAAAAATCCGGGAGGAGGGTAACGCTCTCACACGTATTTCGTCATCAGCAGGCCCCAATTGATCGTTATAATGGAAATCACAATTATATACAAGCTTGTACACCAGGTTACATCGGTTCTCCAAGATACGAGAATCGGAGTTATGACTGCTTTTATTTTTATACTGCATTCCCCTACCGACTTCTTTTAACTTTCTCCCTTTCTCCAGACATTAGATAACGGTATTAAGACGTGCAAGTGGTGTCCTTCGTTCAATTACAGAGCTGGAGTTTTATACCAAATCTAAAATTTGGTACTTTCTATATCCAGAACATTATGGGGAATTGAGTGCAGGTTGCCTTGATGTGCTGGCGAATCGTTTGGTCAAATAAAAATTTCAGAACTCAGTAGTAAATTACCGTTTTTAATTCGGCAAGAATTTTAAATGTAGCGGGAATTTTAAATTTTAAAATGTAGCGGGAATTTTCAATTTGACAATGTAGCGCGAATTACAAATTATAAATCTACCTGGAAATTTCCATTTTAAATATAAACGGCAATTTAAATTTAAAATATAGCCAGAATTTACATTTTAGATATATTATATGTAAGTAAAACCTTGAATTCGTAATTTAAACGACGGAAAATTTGAAATGTAATACTTTACCACATCGATATATTCCCATTAATACACCTAGTTAGTAGGCCCAGTAATACGAAATTATTTACACAAGGTATAAAAATAATTAACTTTATTAAGTCCCTACGACGTTTAAACTAATACCTAGTAGTACCTAAACCCAAAGAAGTTTGAAGCTGCTAAGTTGTTGACAGGCAGGATACTAAAGAGAAAATTGGTGAAAGTGAAAATACAAAGGGTCAGAAACCTTTGGTTTACGGAAGGAAATAGCTTGAGCTTTTTTAATTAGGTCCCAGGAAGAGAGGGTGAAAATTTTATTGGATAGAGAAATTGGAGAGGAGAAGAGAAGCGTATAAAAAAGACAGTCGGGAGTACTGGGTAAGGAAAACTTTTAGAGCTTCTCTCTTGATTAAAATAAAATAGAAAAGTCATGGAATGGAGACTGTTAAGTTGAAGAAAAGTTGAGAGACGCTTATCTCCGGGAGCATGCATAAGAATTCAGTTGATTAGTCTGCGGGGAAGGACTGCTTTACGACGCCGGGTACGAAGGAGGACATGATGGCACGACATCCCCCAACTTACTCCAAGTCTTGGTAACTTTCTCCACGAAACAAACCAAACCCTTCTCCAACCACAAGGACTGAGTGTTTGAAAAGTTTTTAAATTCGTAAAGGAATAAAGACGGCACGTAAAAGTAGGGAAAGTGTCATGACAGAATTAGAGAAAGTTGAAATTTTATGAGTCGTGTATAAATCTGAGAGAATCGTTCTCTTTATTCCCTCTGGCCCCATCCCGAATTCAGGATCTGTCAACAAGAACCCCAAGAAGATACGGTTATTGTGGCCTCAGGAACTACATGCACATAGTCAGCACGTGCTCGGCACGAGCCTTATGATGAATGAACCAAGATGTGAAATGACTTCAAAGATAGTTCAAAGATGAGATGAGAAGGAGGAGTGTAGGAGGAGAGGGGGAGGGAAGAATGCACTGAGGAGAAATACATACCACAAGGGTTACGGAAAAGATGGGATAAATTATGGGGGGAACTATGAGCGAGAAGTGAGACGGAATGAAATTCTTGTGGAAGGCATCTTTTCCGGGGAAGGAGAGAGAAGAAGAATCCTTTTGTGAGCGTGTGCTTTGTTTAGTCGATAATTAATTAGGAGGGCAAGTTGAGGAGGATACGGATGAGTGGCAGATGTGACCACCCAGATCAAGATCAAGTGAAGTGTGTATTTGGTGGCGGGAAGATAATGAAATTGTGTGTCTGTGTGTGTGGGATGAGTAACCAACTAACTAGGAGAATCTAGCAACTTAATGCAATCCCCCAGTGAATGAAAGATGATGAGGAGAGTAGTAAGAGAAGAAGACGATGAGGGTCTTACTTCCGATTCAATACAATTGAAAGAGTCTCGGTTGGGTGGGTGGTGAGTGGTGAGGCGGGTAAGGGAGTCGGGCAGAGATTTAACGCATTTTTACAACCACTATCTTTTTGATCGAATATAAAGAAGTTGATTAGGATCTTGTCCGAACCCTTCTTGGTGTGGTCCTTCCCCTTATTTGAGAGCTCAGCTTTGCTTTCAACAAGAGCAAAGGCCAATCCAAAGTAGCACGCTTCCTCCTGGGCACGTGCCCGGATACTTTCTCTTACACATAAGAGGAGCGGGGCCAGGGGTCGGAAATACGGGTTGATCCTGCTTGATTCATCATGCAAGGCTGCAGGTAGAACGGACAGAAACATGTAGTGGCAGAAGCTTGGGATTTCAGGAGACCCGGTCCGTAGGTCCGAATAAGAGCACGGAAGATTGGTGGTGGGAAGGAGGGTCACGGACGACAAAGCAGCTAATTGTCTCTTCCACAATTCCAACTGCTTCACCCAAGACAAATTGGATTAACGTAGAAATGTGGGCTGGAATCCGAAAGCACAGAGAACCCAGAAGTTGGGAGTGGAATTGTTCAGGACTCTACCCAGAACTGCAGACAGCAAAAGAAATAGGGATGCTATCAGGAGGAAGAGCTACCGGAATTCCGCCGCTTTCTATAACTAATTTGTAACTGCCCCCATTTTTCTACTCGCATTTCTCTTCTTTGAACCAAGGATGAGAATGGGTAGGGTACGGGTAGTAAAATGGATGATACACAAAGGTTCGGACGGAGTAAGAAATCCACAATATCTACATCGCCTCATTCCCTTCTTGCTACAATCCATTATTGCTCGAGTATCAAAAATTTGCACAAAGCTTTGAAAATAGGGTTGGAATAAGACTCGCGACCTAAAAGACGGAAGGCAGTTAACTTAGGACTGAAGTGGAACTATGAAGATATAAGTGTTAGTACGAAGGAAGAGAGAGAGAGCGTTAGAAATAAATTAAACTGAGGATGATGCCCGCATCAACCCGCGGGCGGGCAGTCGACCTTGTCTGTGTGCTCAGAAATTTCACACTCCAATATCTCTCCCAACCGCCGAACCCGTATAACATTCAATATTACAGCAACCACCCAAGACCCAAACCCCTAGCCTCCACCTAATAAGGGTTAACAAGGCGTGGAATCCTCCCTAATGTACACTAATGAGCTAGTCCTCCTCTCCAGTCATCCATCACTCGGGTTCATCAGCTTCCAAATTCAGTCACAACCATCAACTAGCCACCAATGACAAAAAGAATGTAAAGTAAAACCAGCTATATATCCCAAACTTTAACCAACTTTCTTATTTTTTCGAATTTCAAAAAACTACCCGGATTTTCTTGCTCTTAGAGTTAGCAATCCTGAGTTTAGTTTGTGTGCCAGGCTCAAAGGGTGCAAAGGGCAGTGAAGAAGAAAAAGATGGAAGAACTGGAAGGAATTTAGACTTTGTGGATTAATCCATAATGAAGGAAAACCTTCAATTCCTTATTTAAATGTGATATAATAATTTTAGAATCCGACACGTCAACAGGAAATGACACGGTATGGAAGACGGTGAGAGAATGAATGAACTTTAATGACATTCTCGTGCAATGCACGATGGAATATTTCATTCGAATATTTCATCGAAAACTTCGATTCCTCAATCACATATGTTCAAGAAGTTCACGTGTCAATTTGTTGATAGCCAAAGTGTTAACATGGCAAAATGCGATTTCCAGAGCAAGAATAACCGCCTCTGTATGCTACCTTTTGCTTACAATGCCTTCTAAACCTAAAGCTGGAAGGGACATTGAGATTGTAATAGCAGGATAGTAAGGAAGAAAGGAAGCAGATGGATTGAGAAATGATTATTATATTTGCTCTGACAACACATTCGTGACCAGGACGATAGGTTAGGGATTAAGAAAAGTGCTGTTGTCATAATTTGTGCGAACATCATCACATTCTGCGCGTGCCACTTTTCCCGCAGAGAACGTTGACCGGCCACCCTTTTCCACAAGCCAACATCCTCATTTGCTTTCTCTCAAAACTGCCTCATGTAAAGTCAAAAGTAGATACAGTGAACGGTTTAGGGATTCGCTAGAAACATATATGTTTCCTCCTCACCTCAGAACGACACTTTTCTACTTACTGTAAGTCCGTTACCTTTCATCCGATGCTATTTCCCCTGAATTATGTCATGGAGTTTTGAAAGTAAAGAGCGGAGGCGGGTAAGATGTGTGAGGCACATGATAAATCCTAACTACAACTTAAACAAATTGTAGAATGATTAGAAAAAAAAATGGAAATGGCACTGACTCTGCAGCCAGATAAAGCATACAACTGTTTGTAGGAGAAACGCACAGAAGCTTTATAAAAGAAAAAAGGGATGGGTTCGGAAAGCAAAATGTGATATTGATGACGTGTGGTGGCTATTGGTTCGATCGTTACGTAGGAGGAGTTTTGTTGAAAGATGTGTAATATTGAAAAGTGAAATACCTTGAGAATCGCATCGGAATTCTGGCAAGTAAGGAGGAGAGGATTAAGTAAAATTTTTGTACCTTAGGATTTTAGAATGATTTGATGAAATTCGGAAATAGTTTTTACATTGATCTTTGGCGGTGATTTGTGTATTTTCTGAGAGATGGAAAGAGGTTAGGGAGGTTGCTGTGTGGCGGGATTGCATCCTATTATGTCTGTCGGTACGTCCAAATAGCATAGTTCGTCTTGAGCAAATCCCTTTACTCTTTACTGGCTTTCTCCTCTGAAGTCTGATGGGGAGTGGAGCTTTTGGTGGATTACAGACCGACACAAAGCTCTAAAAGTTGGACGAATGCGAATTTAAGTAATAGTTAACGGAGTGAGAGCGCGTAAATATACATGTACATCACATACGGGAGATGAGTCAAAGTGAGAGAAGAAGTAAGATGTAACATAGATGATGATGATGATATAAGGAGAAGATTAGAGAAGGATTGAGTTTATTCTGGGATAATCCCGCAGACTAGTGACTAGTGAGACGAGACATAATGTAAAGTGTGTAAATAAATAGTAAAATACTTCTCGGCTATCTTTTTTCAATTCAGACTCAATAGCTTGTCTGGATTTGCAAGTAATTTATGGGCTTCTTGAATGAGCTTTCACAGCTTTTCGGCTAGAAAGCTTGGAAGAGTAAAAAGAGCTTTGGCTTCTTATCATAACACTAAAATTGAGGACTAGCATAAATTTTGCAAGCTTTCCGCTTAGTCAAGCCACTAAAAGGGGTAACTGATTCTTACATGCCTGCATGCAGACGCTAAAAACGAAGATGTTGTCTCAGTCACCTTCTTCCCTCTCTCTCCACAGAAGGGAGAAGGACGTGTGTGTGGCATGGACGATTGCGGGCATTTGGCTCTATTAGCAGTTTGCGGCGAAACCCCTGTTTGGAACCGATGCTCTTTATGGCCGAGTGTGATGAGGGGAAGTCAGAAGCTTGAAACTAGGGTTTGTCAAGATTTTTATGGCCTGATGATGCAGGGATTAGGGATATTCTTCGCGCCGGCCGTGACAAAGGATAGACCAGGCATGGTACCGCAATGATAGCCGCACTGAAAGACAAAGAAATGTCTGAAAAAACTGGCAGAAAGGAGGGGCCGGCGAGGAGAAAGCAGGAAAAGAGAGTGATGTGTGCAAAGAAAATGCTTTGATTTCTTCTGTCATTTTGCGATGAAATACTTGGACGCACCTATTAGAAACATAAATCCGTGATGGTGAAATTTATGTAGTTTGCCGGAATATTCCGAGTTACATGGAGGGAGCGCGAGTGGAAGTAATAGGATAATTCACAGTGATGAGAGGAAGGGATGTTGGAAGCGTGCATATATTGACAGGGCTCTATGGGATGTGATGATAAGAAGGAGGGAGGGAGATGGAGAGAAACAAGAGAAGAATAAGGTAGGGTAGAAAAAGCTGATGACAGCAGAATTGAGATTTTTGCGAGTGGAAGTATTTTTTTTACTTCACACGGAAAATCATGAAAGCAGACAAGAGGAAAGAGGGACGGATAGTAGATGTAAATTGGCGGTTTGGTGCCAGGGAGGAGGTAGGAATAGTAGAGAATATCTGTATAAAAACTCCTGCGATCGGATTTCGTAGACAGGGCATAGGATGTGTAGACAGGATTATAGAGATTGAGGGAGGCGATTCACTGGGTGGATGCCAAGAGTTACTTATGCAGTCGTAAGTAAGTAAGAGACGAAAAAGTCAAGTTGAGGGAAAAGGGTTCTTGTGCGGGAAGAATTCCCTCTGTAAGACTACCAACTTTTAAAACACAGTTTTGTAGCATCATATTCTCCGGGAGTCTTCTTATGTAAGCTCTGCCCCGCACTGGCTCAGCCTATTACTACTACCCGCCCTCTATTCCCTTTCCGGAATCACTTGATTCCAGACAGGCAAATTTTTTCTCGAATGCAAATTTCTCTTTCCTCTGTCACGTGTGATGTGTGGAAACGGGAGAAATGGCTGAAGGAGGAGGCGAAGCGGATTGAGGGAGACAAGTGCCAAAAGGGGTAGAGGTGGAAAGAGATGGATGGATTATTGAGGATAATGGAGGGAAAGTCCTGAGGGATAAAATTCTTTGGCTTCCTTGAATTCACTCGAGGGAAATATTCTTTGCTATTACATGCTTGCTCTCAGTCAAACTTGTTCTGAAATGACTTGGTTTCTGTTTCTACTTTCCGGGATATGTAGGCAAGAAATGATGGAGAAGTTTCTCCGTTAGGACTCTGATGATGATGCAGAGGATCATGTGAGTAATGAGGCAGTTTATGAGCTCATTTTCTAGATTAGGGATTCCCTAAATCTCATTCACCATGAATGACATGGGAGGAAGAGGAGGAGACGGAAGAAAAGGGTGGATGACTGCGAGAGATTTCAGTGATGGAGCTGGGAAATGAGCTGACGGTAATTTAAAAGTGAGAGAGTTGGACTAAATTAACTTAACGCATCTTTTCCCTTGAATTTTCTCAAGGATTCTTTTCCTCCGTAGAAGGTTAGAGGTTTGAGCTTAGAGTGAAATGATAAAATGGACAAGAAAACTATTTATTCAACCGGGAGGATTTATCTTCCGTAATCATGTCACATTTACTCCCATCATTCTCAGCTCTATTTAGCGCACTTATCATCAAGAGAATCAAAAGTATGATAATATCGACACGGGTGAGCTAACCTTATGGCTTCGGCTTTCCGACAGTGGTCCCTATTTCCTCTTCTCTTTTGATTGCACGAAAATTCAATGAACTCTCTGCAAAGAGAAAGTATAATAAATATTCCAGTTCATTTTGATATGGAATCATTGTTAGAAATTTGGGAATTCGTCGTAGAATTTACAGCTAATCTTAGTAAATTTTAGATGTAAAGACAAGTATAGAATGGGAATGGCCCGAAATTTTTGATATACGAGATCAAATCGCGGGGAAGACAAGTCCTATGGTATTTTTCCGGGAATATTGCGATCCTATAAGATCCGATGCGGGTATGTACTAAGTTATCCCACGCAAGTATTGCCTTTTAGCGGGAAAGTCTAGAAGAAGACATTGATGACATTTTTAGAGGATACATGTTCTCTGAAAGGAGAGGCTGTCCGTTTGACAGAGAAATAAATGGGTGGTGCAGGGTGATGAGGAGGA
The DNA here is from genome assembly GCA_906901655.1 of Sminthurides aquaticus. Lineage (NCBI taxonomy): Eukaryota > Metazoa > Arthropoda > Collembola > Symphypleona > Sminthurididae > Sminthurides > Sminthurides aquaticus. The sequence goes on from CAJQTT010000001.1 coordinate 7,604,392, forward strand.
GTAGTAGTTGTTTTAATGCATTTCTCATCTCTAAACTTGTTTTAAAGTTGAGTAAAAGTCGAGAGAAAATCTGGGAGGCGGTGGATGAGAAGTGACAATAAATAGTTTGTCTCCCAGCACCTCTTTTCTCAAAGCAACTGTAAAAACAAACGAGGAATTATTAAGAGAGGCAGAGATAAAGATGCATCCACCAGAGCAATTTTTGGATAATGTTCCTCGTATTCTTGAGCTCTTATATGTGGGTGGCGAAGGAGGGGGTGGAAGGAAACTTTAAGCTGACGGACTAAGCAGTAGGAGGACGTACCATGTGTCTCTTATTTGTGTAGGTTTGATTTCTTAATGGCCCCTTTATTGGGATCGATTCCCGTTTGATCGATAGGTATGCAGTCTGGGAATGGGTACGGTAGACGCCGTCATCATTCTCATGTACCCTAAAACCTATTACAGCATTAACAACATGCTACATGAGATGGTAGGTAGTCTAATGGTGAAAGGATTCACACTACTCGCCATTCAAAGCAGGAACCAACAGTTTAAATTATGTGAAAGCATTTAATCACAATTACTCTTTTTAAGATAGGCAGGGATGCTTTCACCCTCCTCGAGGCTGTTACCACCAATTCGGTTATCGATAGCTTGAACGATTTTGCTAAGCCAGATGCATCCTTGGCAATTCTCCAACTTGAAGATACGCCCGGATTTTTTGACGGAAACTATCTTAGCAAATAGAATGTGCATACAGTTTAGTCCTGTTGTTTGTATCCAATGCATCCGAATAAGTGCATCCTTGCTCCTGTACTTCCTTTCTCCCATCAACAATCAACAGTTCAGCACAGTACATGCAAGCACAACAAGGGGTTTCTTGAATAGGATCGATTTTTATTTGATTAATTTACTCCAGTCCCAACATCCGTAATGCTAAATAACCGCTTGTTTGTATCACAAAAACCCGGATTTGAAGCCAACTATTGAGCTAACTTTCTCCAAACTTCTGTCATTGTACTCTCCGGCTGTGAATGCTATCGTAAGTTTGAAGCTAGCGGCAGACAGAGGAGGAAGGGAGAAGGAAGTGAAAGAGAAAATTAGTTGGTAGGAACCTATGTGAGAAGAGTCCTTGTATGTAATGTATCAACGTAAGGGGTTGGGAATAAAAGGCAGGAAGTGAAGGAAGGAAGAGCACCATTAAGGAAAATTATTAACCTGTACGTGAGTATTCAAGCTATGGAGTAAAAGTAAAACTGAAGAGGACGGTGGAGTATTGACAACTAACCAGATATTAAACGTTTTCCGAAGGCCGTAGGCGTTATACATACCATAACAGTTGACAATGTCAGTTTATGCGAATACTAACGTATGGGTTGAAGTAGTGGAGAATTTCGCAAAGTGAGGATAGCTCTTACCTTTGCGTAATTGATAGTGCAATCCTATAGTTGGCGGTTTTAGATTAAGTTTTAGGGGATAGTTGATTAATTAATTACTTTCTACGTTTTATTTTGATTTTAATAAACAGTTGAATATAATTCTACATATCATGATTCACAAAAGCCTGGAAGAAAATGACATCAGGATTTAAAAATAAGGCAAGGCAATGGAAAACGTGAATCCCTCAACGACGAACTTGAGAAATGCAGAGAGTATGATGGACTTGTAGATTCTATTAAAATTCTGGAAATTTTTACAACTGTTAAATACTTTAATTTAAAGTAGTCCGTTAGGTTAGGCTTTGTTGGCAGCGTGTAAGATTGTTAAAATGTACAGCCACAAGAAGAGAAGGAGGTGAGAAGAGAAACGCAAGTAAGGTTCTACACACAAGGAGTAGTAATTAATAGTATATTTTTCGCAAGAAAGGAATGCCTCAATACTTTCCTGTGAGCTATGTATTAATAGCGTAATATTTCTAGGGAAGTCGCCCTACATCAGCATCAGGTTAATCATCTATCGAGCGATAAGCCACTAACTACAAGCTGGCATGAACGTTTGTTTGCATTTTATGATATGCGCGAGCTCTTCTTTCATCCACGGCCCTTCTGTGCACCGTGGGATGCGAAATATTTTACGATGCATGCATGCAGATATGTAATAAATGCCGGAAAGTATGATGAAATTAATTCTGAATGTGAATTTGTTAGTATATAGATGGAGGCGTAGGCTTTACCCCATATTTACTGCTTATAGAATGGTTGTAATCTGATAGGCCAAGTCGGATAGGTGAAAGGGCCATTAAATTATGGTGTGACATGATGCAGTTCTTGTCAGATGAGTTGATGAGTACATGGTACAGTAGGGATATTATTTACCTATGACTTAGGATTTAATTCTAATGCTTCGGCAATACTTTTCTGGAAGAAAGGAAGAGAGGATAATTGTTTATATGTTTGCTAAAAAGGCGGGCGGAGGATTGCGTAGGAGAGAGGCGGAGATAAAGAGGACAAACATAATTTGTTTTAGAGAATGTATTGTAATTATAATGTTTGCATAATGTGGGCTCATTCAGTTCGGCGAATGTGGGAGAAGAAAGTATTCGACAGTTTACAAAGCGTTGTTGGCCTTGGGTTCAATGGTTTCCAGGAATGCGAATGCAAAATAGAGAAATTAAAACATTGGGAAATGTAAGTGAAAGTCAAAGGAGTACTGACTGAGTGGAAATGAGTGTCACCACCACTACTTTGGAACCCGCCCATCTTCTTTTCATCAATTACTCATTCATCGTTCATTCAAAGTCAAAGTGTGCATCATTAGCCGTCCACCTCATGGAGAAAGTTATGTATTCATTAAAACATGCTGATTACTACTAGGGACATTACGTGCAACTGAATTGCGGAGAAATGATTTGCTAATTTCTACTCTGAAAATATACGAATTAAATAAAATTAATAAATGCAGCAAATTATTAAATTGATATAAGAAAACATAGATAATCAGTATATAAGTGAGTGAAAGTAGAATGGGAGGAATACATTTTGATTTAATTTGTTTTCTTTTCTTTCCAGCAACCCAAGTGGGCGGCTCAGATTTTCTACAAGTTGATCTTTTTGATAGTCTTAATCTACACAATAGTTCCTACCCAGGATTAAATTTAGGAGTCGGAATTCATACACTTAGTCCTGGAGTCGCTTTTACGGGTAAGTATATTTGTAAAATCATGCAGCTTGAACCTCCCTAGTTTTTACATGTAAGTTTACGTTATGGAGGATTTGATGGTATTAGTAAATCAATTGCTTGTGGTTTCCAGGTGATTACCGTGAAATAATGATTTCTGGAGATTCTATCGATAGGATACGCAGTCAACTCGCAAAGCTGGGGGCCAATGAGTTCACGGTCTCTGCCATTATTAAACAGAACCCAAATAATGTCGGAACTTTATTAGCCTTTTCTACAGGCCTCTTAAGGTAAGTTGAAGCTTTGGATTTCAGACGAAATAACTTTGCTTAGTGTGGGCGTAAAATTGCTAATGAGAGGTTTATTGAATTTTTTTCATTTACAGTGCATTAGAGATTCAATCAAGTGGTCGTAAGAATGAGCTGAGAGTGATTTCTGGCTCAAAAATTGAAACATTCCCTTTTCGATTAGCGGATGGAAATTGGCATCGTTTAGCGATATCCTTTTCAGCCACACAAGTTGATATTCTTATTGACTGTACTCCTACTTATCGGCGGGTGCTTAAATTTAATCCTGCCATATCTATATTCGATTCGCGTAATATATCCATTTGGATTGGTCAAAAGACCACATCTCATTTCCTTTATCAGGTGAGAATGACAGTTTTTCCGTATTACTTTCTCTGCATGCTTTCACTCCCTCCGTGAGAGGTGTACCGTAAGTAATAGCTTATAGCCTGCCTATCGGAAACGCCTGTAAAGGACAGCTGCTCCCTGTTCCAAGCAGGTTCGTCGGCAGGAGAAAGCTCGTCGTTTGTCCTTCGTGAATTTGATAAGAGTTTGATGGGGTTTTCAGGGTATGATGCAAGATTTACGTATAACCTTCGGACCGTACGGATACTTATCACAATGCCCGCAAGCGGACAGTCAATGTCCGACATGTAGTGAGTACACAGCCTTAAAAATGTCCTTTGCCTCCTTGCAATCACAAATACAAAAGCTGACGGAGCGGGTAAGATTCAATTTTCTTCTACCAAACAACCCTCTAATACCCGCACCGGGTTTATTCAAGGGTGTATAGCACAATTATCACGCCATAAAACGGGGGTAGGGTAGGATACAAAACCCTGTTCCTGTCTCACAACTCCCCCTACACAATAAAATTAGATGAGTATAAAGGGAACACTATGGCGGATGCTACCGTAGAATAGGAGGCAATTATAGTTGCTACAGAAAATAGATTATTGGCAAAGGGAAAGTTGATGGTGACAAGAAAGGGGAGATTAACTATAGGAGGTTTTGATACTGCGGTGATTTTACCGTTCGTTCATGTGTCATCATCACATCCCTTTGTGGTGACCACTGGGCGAAATTGCGGAATGATTTCTTTTCGTTACTACAAAAGCCTTAGGGATGAGGCTTGGTTTCATTAGAAGAAAGCTGGGAAAGAAATTTAGGAATACCGCAGCCGGGAGGGAGGAGGAGTGAAAAGAGAAAACCGGCTATGGTTGAAAAAGAAAGGCCGCACTTTCTTCCACGCACTAGCTTTATGTGTGGCAGGGTTTGTAAGAGTAGGAGGGGGTAACTTGAAAAGACTGTGGGAGAAAGCTGAATAGCTTGCAAGCGGTTGCATAGTAGGTAGGATGAAAGAGTGGATTCTATCCCCGAGATGCGCTTGAAACGAGACCAGGAAGAGACAAAGATTCTCCATAGGGATTATTTACTTATGCCTAGATTCTAAGACTCTGCAGCAGTTAACTCAAGTTTGACAAGAGTTTGAGAGGTGCTATACTTTGTGTTTCTTTTTCTCGAGCTGAAATAATAATGCACAACAGCGTGCTTAAAGCTATCGTTCCTCTCTCAGGAGGTTTAGCTTTCTCCATTGTAGTTATCATCAGCCGTTCTTGTAGCCAAAAGCCGAAGGGAAAGAGAAAAAGAGAAAGTAAGGTGAAAGTACGATATCAAGAGCTGTTAGCTTGTCAGACTACTGCTTGCTAGGAGAAAAAGCAGGCTCTAGAGAGAATACAGTGTATGGCATGTGTGAGTATGTAGGGGGAGGGAGATGAAGTAGGGTATTTGCATGCATAAATGTAAACGGTTATGACTGCTGATATTTTTCTATATTCTAGCTTAACAAAGCGGAAGCCCGACTCCATAACGTTGAACAATGCGATTGTCAAAAATCTTGCCGTGTCAACGAAACTTCTGTCGTCGGTGATGGCTCCAGTTGGCATGAAAACTGTGACATTTGCGTATGCAAGGTGAGAGGATAAATCAATTGACGTCTTATCTCCCCTTCTCCTCCTTTCTCCAACTTTCCCTACGTGGAGGCACTTGGCATAAATGTATACAAGCTCTGACGCGATTAAATACGTGTCCAAAGTCTGACTTGTAGTATTCCAACATATTATTTTTTTCTGAATTTCCCAACACACACAAGCTTATATTGCTATAAATAGCTGATGAAACCAGTTTTTTCAAATGACGCAAATTTTAATACACAATCAACTAAAATTAACTCTTGAGTATAACATGAAAACTAGGCAAATGCTGCATGTTTTATTATATGATATTTGATGAAGAAGCTTTTAGAAGCTGACGTGACTCTAGTGGTCAACCCACTTTCGCGTCGTGACCTATAATGAAAGCAAAGTGGATGAAAGCAGGAATACATGCTTTCTCCCCATATTTGTTGAATACAAATTTATTTTTCAGTTAAACTATGTCGGAAAGTTTTACATTCGTTCCCTTAAGTTGATGACAAATATAATTTTGATACTTTGCTTTGAAGAAAGTCTTGAATTAGACTGCAAGATAAATAAGCGGAACAATCGATTCTACGATATTAATAGCTATTGATGACGACTTTCTCCTTTGCATGATTAATGTTGAAGCACGAGAACATCTCTTGCATAAGTGTATTAATGCAACCGAATGACGCATTGACCTATTGTGTGGTCCATCATCGTATTGCTTTACTCGGTATGTAATATTAATATCCTTGAACGTTTTTCAGAAAGGTGAAATCCATTGTAGTCATGTGCCGTGTCCGCCAGCTAATTGCAAGCATCCAGTGGATCTTCCCGGCAATTGTTGCCCTGTGTGCCTAAGTAAGTCTTATAAACTCTCTGTGTACTCTATTTAAGGACGGAATGGAACACGTCTGAAACAAAGCTACAAGGTTTTGTTGTTCGCTATTCTTACGAGGGTATATCGTTAACTTAACAACGAACTGAAATAATATTTACTGAGACGCTTCTAAAGTGGCTCTAGAGGTTCAACACACTCTATGAAAATAAGATTACTTATTGTAACTTCTAGGGAAACAACATGTGTGTTTACATGAGCCAGAAACAGAGCCACTAACGCTCCCTTCAACATAAACGATGCAAAATATTACGTTCCTCTGTCTGTATTTTTATAAAGGAATAGTAAAGCACCCGTTTTTCAACAAAAATTCAGAGAGGGGAAAGAAGAACGGCAGATTTTTGTTGATTCTTCTCCTTCCTACTGCAAAATACCTTTAAAAGGGCTTAAAGACCCCCGGCAAAAACATTTACAAGAGAATATTCGTGTTTATTTAGATAAATTAATTATGTTTTCTTAAACCTTTGAGATATTCCACCACCCCCTCTTATTTTCTTAAATTATGAATCCAAGTTCTTGCCTTGCTTTCTCGAATTTACCTTAGCTATAAATCAATGGACAGACAGATATTTCAGTCCAAAATCTTCCAACTTGAAATTACCACCAACGTTGAACGTTCAGAAGACTCATTAGCTCAAGTAAAGTCAGATACAAAAAGTTTGGAATTTTCTCTTTTGTTACTGACATTTTTGAAAATTGCGATACGAGTTGGAAATGCTGAATTCTTTAGAGGAATTATAAAAATGAGTCTTAAAAATCATACATGAAAGCGAAGATTCATGTGCAAAAAGGTTTGAGGAAAAGACATTTCTGCTCTTGGTCTTAGCAAATTATCGTTACTTAATCGTACATAGGTAACCGAAATCGTAGGAATATTCTCAGGAATGCCCTGCTGCAGTTACATCAAGAAGATTGATATTGAGAAATGGTGGAGTAAATAGCCTGGAATATCGGTGCTTTAATTCAACGTACAGAAGTAATTGAATAATTGCCAACCTAGAAAAGATGTTGAGACGTAGGCTTTGATTCTGGAAGGCCTAGAATTTAGAACGATTTTAGGAATTTCCATTAAAACTGGAACAAAGTGGGAGCTATTCAAAATGAAGAGAGTGGGAGAAAATTAGTGACAGTAGGAAGGTTGGCGGCTGGCGGCAGGTACTAATTTTGTAGTTGGAAGAAAATTGATAGTATTGGCAATTGGATTCCAGCTGTCTATGATTATATCTTGCGATAGAAACTTTGGAGTCTATTGTAGGGAGAACCTGTGGGCGGAAATCCTTTAAGGAAATGTTATATATGCCAAGGTGCGGTAATTAACGAATAACTACTAGCGCAAGTTCAGTTTGGAGATTACCGAAATCTATCTCCTATCAAGGTCGAGGAGGCGGAAATTGAACCTTATAGGAAATGCCTATCGATTTTTGCGAAGGTGTAATATTAAACGTAAAAGTTAAGCTTTATTTTCTTCTATCCCTTAGAGGATGGATCGAGTAATTTGGAAATGTCCATAAGGTTGGGCCACCGAATACGACTGAGTGCTTAGGAAATATACACCCGGCTTGTTGTATAAAGCTTTCGTATTGGAATAAAAATGGGATTTTGCATCTAATAATGATTTGGTTTTACAGAAAATTGCTTCTACTCTAACACAACCTACGACGACGGTGAGGTAGTGATTAAGAACTGTAAACGATGTACGTGTATTGCCGGAAGTATGAGGTGCAAGCAACTACACGAAGAGATTCCTTGTCCGACTCTAAACTGCAGCGTAGACGTGCAGTTTCAGATTGAAGGAGAGTGTTGCAAAGCTTGTCCGGGTAAGAATTTATAAGAATCCTTTGTACTGTGGATTCTGCTAAATATTTGCAGAGACGTTGCTCAGGGCAGAATTCTTAATTTTTAGGGGCGCAGTAAGCTCATAAAGTAGAATAATAAAACTAGGAGTATAATTCAGAACTGTGGCAACTAGAGAGGTGCGGGCTTTTGCAGGGATTAACTTATTAAAGTCGCGTATTGAGATAGGCGTACAGTTCTTCCGAGCTTATAGGTTCAGCAATGCCGGCAGCTTTGATCGATACTATGGCAATGAAAATATGAAAATGATTTGAATAGTCCTAGATTCCTAGAGAGACGGGGCGGGGTTGAAGTGAAAGTTGCAAATGAGTAGAAAGCTGCGGGGAAGAAAGGAAAGGTTGGAGAATGCGGAACATGTGTTGGCAGCGTTAGATGTACAGGGAGGGATAAGCAAATGCAAAAAGATTATTTTGGATGGGAAACTGGAATACTGGAACAAGCTAAGAACGATGCAGACGCGTCTCCAGGAAGGCTAGATGAGGCAATGGATGGAGTGCAAGATGAAACAACGGGAACGGAAAGAATAGAGGTTGACGTGTACAAAGTATAAAGTCTTAGGTTCGACAGATGGAAGGAGGTGAGATTGCAGATAAGGAAGGAAGGGGAAGGATTGAGAACGTGTGTGAATGCTAAAAGAGGATAAGAAAAGAAATGGAGATAATTGAGGCCGGGAGGCGGGAGGCCGGCAAACAGGGGCAATATTTTGGGAATATGTGGTTTGAGATCTAACGAAAATGCTCTTGTGCTGGTTTGGTGAAAGCGGTGAAAGTACAGTGACGTAAATCTGTCGGTTGGGAAGATGTGAAGCAAAGAAGGAGGTCGGGTTTTAAAGAGAAAGCAGTGGAGAAAGTTGGAATGTTTAGGCGGAGGAAGAAAGTCGTTCTGGTTGAATATGCTAAGGGAGAAAGTCTGACTTTGTGTTTTTTTGTAGGTACGGATTATTGTGCGACGCAGAGAGATCGATGCCACTCAAATGCGACGTGTGTGAACCTTAAGACGACGTCAATGTGTCAATGCAAAGAAGGGTTCTTAGGGGATGGGCTTATATGTGAAGACATGGACGAGTGCCTTGCGAAGCGCCATCATTGTGGACGAAACACCCGATGTGTGAATACCATTGGGAATTACACCTGTGAGTGTAATGAGGGATTCAAGAAAGTGGATGAGTACCAATGTGAAGATGTGGATGAATGTGCCCCAGGAGCTTTTAACAAGTGCCATCCTCATGCCACTTGTACCAATACCAAGGGATCCTATACTTGTTCATGTAACCCCGGATACACTGGAAACGGGTTTGAATGTTCACGTAAGTCTCTAAGATTAGTTTCTCTATTACCTGTACTGTAAAATACTCCTTGGGAATGTCTCCAAAGTGTGAAAGCCCGAAAGCCGGACGGATGAATACCTCCTACTTCGTTTCACAGAAAGTGCTTTCTCCCGACACTTCCGCCTAAATCCATCCATTATCTTTTATACCAAGAAGTGTCTTTTTTCTCGATGGTTTTTCTCCCTATTCCTACACATCCGCCCCGCAATCGGAATATAAATACATCATTTATGGATTTTGAGGTGGAAGAGAGTGTTAAATCATGTTTTTGATTTACAGCTATTTGCAATGTGACGTGTGAGAACGGAGGGATATGTGTTGCGCCAGATATTTGCTCATGCCGCTCAGGTTGGACTGGATACTCGTGTGAGACTGACACTGATGAATGTCTCTCAGGTAATTCATCAGTGGAGACGGGGCCATTGTGTCCCGAGAATGCGATATGTGTCAACAAGCCGGGCTGGTACCTTTGTCAATGTAAGGAGGGATTTCAAGCCGGTCTAGATGCAGACGGGCAGGCGCGGTGCCAAGGTAAGAAAGCAAACTAATGCATTTGGTAACTTACCTTATCAATTTCTCCAATAACTATCCACCTGACCTACCCACGCCAAATCAAATTCATTCTCAATTATCTCCCACCCATTTACCAACCCGTTATTGTCAATTTCCCTCCATCCGAGTAATTGTATTTCGAAACTTAACCAGAACTTTCTCTTCTCGCAACAGATGTAAACGAATGCGAATTATCACCTTGTTCCAAAGGACTGACGTGTATAAATACAATTGGATCGTACGAGTGTCGGTGCCCGGAAGGAATGAGCGATTGCTCAATTGGTAAGACGTAGCTCGCTGAATGACTGGAGAAAGCATGGTGAAAGTTGTGAAAGAACTAAAAGCTAAACTATGAAAATAGAGCCGGCATAAAACAACTCTTGTTGCTTCTGCTTATTTTTCAGGGTGTTATCACGAAGGTAGAGTGCATGAAAGCGATTCTAGTTGGTTTAGTGAAGACTGTGAATTATGTACGTGTTCCTCAGACGGTAAGGCTAATTGTGAATCGGGAGGCGGACCAGGGTGTCTTTCCCAATGTTCCTTGATGAATTCCACGCGGGAAGATGGTTACGACAAATGCTGCAAAAATTGCAGCAAGTTGACAACTCCATCCGAGTTAAGGGCATCCAAGAAAACTTGTCGGCATCAGACCTATCCTCACATGTACCATCAGTCAGGTAAGTTTGTATTTTTCTCCTTTTTGCCCGGGTAAACTGTACGCTTGTATCCGTTAACTCTGAAAAAGGGGGTTCATAGCCCACTGCGGTATGCAAGCTTTCTCTGCTGCTCATTAGACAGTCCAAAAATATATAACGACGGTTGTGAATAATTCATACCGCTGTTGTGTTATAGGAGAGATGTGGCATTTTCGATGTCAAACATGTGAATGCCTTGATGGAGAAATTGACTGCTGGCCTATTGACTGTCCCCCCGTTACCTGTGACAACGCTTTTCTGCCGGAAGGAGACTGTTGCCTACGGTGTCCTGACGAAATCTGCACTCACTGGCACTCCAATAATACTGAGTGCCAATTACTTCAAAATACCATCGACACTGTCGGCGATGTTGGGAGGATTATACAGCCGCATCAACATTGCATAAGTTGTAAATGTCAGGTAAGAAGAAGATGATTTCTACAAGAATGTTCCTCACCTAACTTTAGTTAATTTTTAAACTGTGTGCTATATAACTCTACCTCTGTCACATACGGTTATTATAAGTGTGGAAGAATGATCAGTGTTGCCTATAAATTATATATTATTCTCTATAATACTGCGAAAAGTTTCTACATCTTTCCTCTGGTATGTTAGGACTTGAAGTTTTGCGAAACTATATATTTAAAACTTGAATGCAGGAAAGAGCATGATAGATTATTGGGGCAAAACTACAAAATTACGATACAATGTTTGAAGAAGGCTTTAGCGTGAATGTCGGTGGGAATTTTCCGGGATATGAGTCTGCAAATTTGGGGTTTTTCGTGTCGCAATCATTTTTTAATAATTCGGGGATTCTTTACGGTTAATATTGCTTGCTTGAGGATTAACGGAAAAGGGGAATGATAGGGGTAGTGTGGAGGAGGAAGACTCAAAAATTGGTTTAAGCTGATGATTCCTAAGGGAATACTAACGAGTTTAAGAATCTGCAATAGCAAAAGCTTAACACAATACGTGAAAATCCTTTAGTGTTAATTGCAAACGTCCTAAATCTTGAGCTAAAAGATCTTTAGTGTGTTGGGTAGTTATGATATGCCATGTCCGTACATATAATTACTTTTAGTATGGCTGGTGATACCCAGTTAGCGTAGATAGGATTTAAATGCAATATTTTGGGACTTGTGTATACGAAAGCAAATATGTTTTCTTACGTAAAGTATATTGTTGGGAGTTGTGGAGCGTAATTAGAGTTTGGTGTGTAACAGACTAAAATTTTTTGATAACCCTATTAACCCAAACAGGTGCCGCTCTGCGCTAAATCGGTGAGCAAAAATGATGGATTTTGTGTGCTTCGGTAATTACATTTTGATTTTATCTCACATTCAAATTTTAGTTGCGAAAAATACTTTTAAGACATCCGTTCGTAATTGTCCATCTTTGTAGTCGAAAATCTTCTTGTTGGTTGTAATCAAGGGAAACTCTTCCATGTCTACATTGATTCGGGAGGAACCCGTTTTGGGAAAAGCAAAGTCGTCCTTGTTTTCTCTGCTTCTTGTCCGTGAATTCTTTGCATGCTCTTTCTGCACTCCGCACTTGTTTCTCTGCATGAAATTTTTGTTTTGCTTAATTTACGTCGGTGTATACCCTCTAGCTACAGTATAAGATTTAATACGTAGTTCAACTTCTTCATTGAGTTTGGCAAGGGGGTGGTGGTGGGTAAAAATTAACAATGAGCGTGGCAAGGAAACTCCATACCGTATAAAAATTTCATTAACAAGACGCTGCGCTTTCCAACGAACCATTTAAAGCGCAGCACGCAGTTTATTTCAAATTGAAGAATTTTTTTAAGCCCAGAAAACCATAAAGAGATTTTTCCTCGTACCGCCCGGATCAGAAAGTTAATGTTGAGATGATTTTGCCAGATTTATGGGAGTCTAACGTGAAGATACGAAAACGAATCAGGCTGCCGGGAGCCGGAATACTGTAAGATTTAGGTCATAGCATTGCTGCTAGCAATAAAAAATTAATGCGGTTGGTTCAGGTATATTTTCGTCTGGGGAAAAAATAATACGAGAAAAGTTAGGGAAGGAAGAGAGCATAGGGTTTGCTAAATGTAAAATTGATGAGTGAACAGAGGAGAATTGTTTATGGAAAGATAAATCCCAAGTTAGGCTAGCTATACAAGACACTATAAGACAGAGAGAGAGCAGGATTCCAAAGTTCATCTCGGTTCTGGGAAATATCGGATTAGGTAAACAAATATTTGGAAATGTGTGAGGATTTTTGCAACGTTTTCAATATTTTACAGCTTGCGGAAACAGAAAGCAGGCCAACTGCACCGTCTAGGATTTCTATGATGGATGATCAGTGAGGAGTCAATAAAGACAAATATAGAATAAAGTATACCATCTTCTCTCAAAGTTGTTAGATGAACCTTAGAAACGTTCTTTTTTATGTTAACCTAGCCTAGCTAGCAAGCACAGAAGCCGTACGGTATGGAGCTGTAAAAACTTGCATTTGCACTACCTCTGATGGGAGAAATGTTGCAAAATTGAAGAAAGGCAGCGGTTATGTTGGGGAAAGCGGAAATTGATTTCAGAATTTTGTGTATTCTAGGACGGAGATCTCTGCTGTACTTATAACTATGACTGTGTGGGTAGTGCATCGGATTATAATCTCATGACACCCCGAGCAGAATAGAGGCTAGAAGAACAAAGAATATATGGCTGAAATGTGAATGACAGTTGCTGTGTGTTGAGGATGGTGATTGAGAGTAAAGAAGACGACGAAGACGAGCGAGGCGGATGGAAGAATATGAAGAAATTGCACACGGGAACTATAAGGAAGCCCTGCGTAAAGAACAAAAATGTTGATACTGTTACGATACTGCCAGCTACGCCGTGAAGAACATATTTATTACTTTTTAGCCAATCAAAAATTATGTAGACTACCAAGACAGGGATTGAGAGTGGAATTATGAATGGTGAGAGAGTGAAGTTTAAAGGTGTGGAAAGAACGAGATATATAGAGATAGAATGATGATGAGTGGTTGAGTGTGTTTACGGAGTTTGAGAAAACGTTACGAACGTTTTAAATTTAAAGAAAGGTGTGAGAGAAAAGGGGGGAGAAAATGTTGTGCAGAAAGAACTGGCCTTTAAACCGGAAAAGTATTGTTAAAAGGTCAGCGTCATCGGATGAGAGGAACGAGGAGTAGCCAAACAAAATAATTGAAGAGTTCCTCGGTTAATTTCCCGTTTCAGTTTTCCCATATGAAACAATTGCAAACGAACTACAAACGAAAGGACTGCGTTAATGCAATATACCAACTACAGTATGATTTGTAGTATTGTTGAATAATATAGAAAGCCTCAAGTTCATCTCGAGATGATAATGATGCTAAGTAAAAGAAGTAATTGTTGTGTGTGAGGCACAAATCGTATGACTGGGACTAAAACGTTTGTATGCGATAAAATAAACACTAAATCCTTTCTAGTCCAAAACCGTCACTTTTGCATTGTAATCAGTCATTTCAATTGTTATCCTTCAGATAAGCGTCCATGCGCTTCAAGTTCAAATAATAAAGATCTACTTCAGTTCTTAGCAATTGCATACTCTGCAGATATTTACCATATGCATCAGATAATCGTCTGCAAGATGCCTGCTATATCCTGAATTTGACTTAAGCAAAATCATTAACAACATGTAATACAAATTCTATTCAGGAGTATACACAAAAGAGCTGCTTCAATAGTAAGGACATGATTCATATGGTACGATTCTCCCACGGGAGAACTAAGGATAATAAAAGTTAAAACTTGCATTTTTCTTTGCATTCAATATCTATCGCTCGACAATAAAATTTGCTAGAAAGACACCAGCAAGCTTTAGCTAATCACAAATCTTAGAGAACATCAAAGACATATAAGCTCAGAATGAAAATTTTAGCTACCTACAAGTTAGTCAAGTCTTTGCGTACCCCATTCCTAGGTACAAAATAATTCAAAATCTTGCAAAATATATTAGTATATAATTATAATATACATAATAAGTGACTCAAATAACTGCCGCACAAATATAAGTTGCTAATACAACCCAATGGCTTAAATAATCTAGCTTACTCCAAGCTTCAAGATGGTGAAATATTCCGTCAGCAAATACGCTACCATCTTCCCTCTTTCGGTCCATCATAACCCCTAAGTAGGCTAGATGAAAATATGCTAACGCACCAAAAGCAAAGTTGGTAAGGAAGACAGCTGGATTAGTGGTAGTGAACTGATGCTTACAGTTTTTGCACGCTCTGCTGCCTACGCATGCATCGAAGATACTTGCTAATTTTTCGCGGAGCGTATGTTCCACAAATGTGTAGAATCCAAGGGATAGAAGTACCATTGACAGTGGGAAATTCAATCCGTGTAATAGGGAGCTGACAAGAAACGTAAGAAGAACTCCCCAAAACGAACCCAGCCTTTTAGCAGCCCGAAATACATCTGAAAAGAAAAGGAGTCGTTGTAAATTCACAATTATATTAGTACTTGAAAATACAATTAGTATTCCAGTAGATTGCTTACATAATTTAAGCCATCGATGCATTGGCTGATTCCAATAACACACGACTTCCACCAAAGATCGGGGTAACTCAATTTTAATCGGATTTGTGACTTCCACGTTTAAGGTGGGGTTGTCCTTGGAGTAGAAACCCGCTAATACACATGTAGCTTCCGACATGTATGCTACGAAGTAATGACTGAATCTCACAGACAATGCATCTCGGACAGCGAGTAACCAACTAGAGGAATACATAAACGTTGTACTATGGAATAAATCGGGATAAACTCTTATTTCTTTAAAAATAATCATTTCAACACTTACCTTGACGAAATCCCCGAGAATAACCAATAAATCCAGCATGTACTGATTCCGAGACATACCAATGAGAACAGTATGGTTCCCACAACTTTTACAACCCAATCTACAGACTGCAAGATTCATTTATTCGAATAGAATTAAAAAGAATTTCATTGTCTGTTAGCGAGCAAATGATTCCCATGATTTACTCACCCATGTCTTTTTCTCATACAGCAACGTGTACACTTGAAACGGTATCCATGGGCCAAATATGATGGTGGCTGGGCAAAACATGTACCCGATGTAATTCAGAAACGGTGGAATTGGTTTGTCAGGAACTGATGCGTCACTTGCAACAGATATACACTTCAGTACCATTATCATATGAATCCCACGGATTTGTTCCCACTTTTCCGGTAGAATTTCGATATATTCTCTATGGTACAAGAAATAAAAAGGGTTAGTATCGGTATATAGCAAGATATCTATAAATTGTTTTGAATTTATACCAACCTGATAACCAAGTAAAACAATAATGAACACATGACTACTCTTTGTGTCATGTCCTGCAGGGGCTTTCGATGACAAATCAGTACCAGCCAGTAACTTGCCATCCCCAACACTAGTGTATACAACGCATTTTGACCTATTAGTGTGTATAATCCAAAAGTTCCACCCGCAACTGACATAATGTGACACCAACTATTCTTTAGCGGTACTGCAAAAAGAAACCAAACTGATAATTGTGTAGTCTCACCACTTTCAAACACTCAGTTTAATTCTAACGATATAATCACTGTTATATACAACAGCTTTCACAGTAAATATAACTTACAGAGCTGTGTGAGTATCTTGAAAAGAAGGCACGAAATGAAGAGAAGACAAAGTTGATCCCAAGCACTTAGAAGTGTTGGTGTTACACATTCTTCGTGCAACTGAAACAAATTCATTCCATCTCGCAAAGGCGTATTCTCGTCAACGTATTCCACGTTTTCGTACCCTTCCAGTTCATCATAATCTTGCGAGTATTCATCGTAATCTTGATATGTGTCCATTTCAATCTTTTATTCGTTCCAAAGTTACTACCAAAAGCATGAACACCC
The DNA here is from genome assembly GCA_906901655.1 of Sminthurides aquaticus. Lineage (NCBI taxonomy): Eukaryota > Metazoa > Arthropoda > Collembola > Symphypleona > Sminthurididae > Sminthurides > Sminthurides aquaticus. The sequence continues at coordinate 7,620,971 of CAJQTT010000001.1, forward strand.
CAGTACTCCACAGTTCCGATGATTATATTCAAGTGCTGAATTAATGAAAACCAAAGCAAATAAGATTTAAACCCCGTTTCTGCGAGCTTTACTAGAGACGAGATACAATGCGAGAATGCAAATGAAATGCTACAAAAGGAATGGCTCAACAAATTTGTATAGACGTGAAGACTTGGATTTAAAGTACTACCGAACCAACAGTTTCGTTTTCTTCTATTTAGATCACCCTTTATTTTCTGTAAAAGTTTCCAATTTTCCAACCAGGAAAAGCAGGTTCCATCAAAACATTAAAGGTAATATATATATATATTGTACTTACGAAACAACTTGCAGCAGCAAATTCGGCGACCACTGCCGAGAAAACGTTTGGTAAACATTTGTATATAATGATTAAGTACTTCCCAAGTTTGAAGTTAAGTTTGTAGGCAGTGGGCACCCATGAGATCAGTTTGGAACACAATTTTTTTAAATCATATATACAACCTATAAAAGGTTGATTTCACTTCACGATTGCTGCCAGAACGTTGTTTTTTTAAATTCCGATCTGGTTAGTAAATCGTTGACGATGTCAAATAATATATATACTTAATTGCGAATATATATATATAGCTGCGACGAGAGTTAAAAACGCGCGGCATATAATTTTATTTGCCGAGCCAAATTTTATTTTAAGGTTTTTCCCGCGGTGAAGAAAATCAAACATTATCGACGGGTTTTACCCCTAACTGCAGAAGTGTCGCTCATATGGATTGCAGGAGGAGCAGACCGTGTATGCTGACGAGCTGAACAAGGACCTCTATTTCACACGTGCATTTCTGGACGTAAAGAACCGAATAGCGACCTGAGAAGACGTGAACACTATTAAGTTACAACTGTAATTAGTACGAAGTTAGTTTCTTTTGGTTTAGCTATTTGTAAGGAAAGGTAAAGGTAAGTTGCTGAATTTTGGAGATCATACATCAAAGGTAAGCCTCTAATCAATGGTCATTCTTAGTTTAAGTTCTCTGGAAAATCGTGAAACGCAAACCCGCTCCGTTGTCCGTACATTGAATAACATTTGATTAATACCAGTTCAATACGTTGCGATTTAATAATGTTTTGTTGCTTTATTCCAGATTCATTATGGAGGACTCTGATGCAGTCAAAGGGAAATGCACACGGAATCAGCTGAGTAAGTTGCAGTACAAATGAGTAGGTTATTGTTTTATTGAAACACACAAAGCATTAGCTAAATTATATTTATCATGTGATTTGTAGTTATATGGGACCGACTATTGGAGATACGAATTCAACTTCAAAAGATATTGGCGGACGCCAACTTATTGCCACACAAGGATATATCCGAAATTATTCACAGTTCTACCGATCTGGAAGACGAAGAAAAGAGTGAAATGCTGCATAGATTGAAAGAAGGCAAGAACGGGATTCAATCTCTACTCATGTCATTACTAGGCTTACAGGTAGACAAAAGAAAAATACTAGGGGTTTACTTGATCAAATTCTCGCTTTACCTAGTTCAATTGCTACGAAGTGTCTTTTGGCTTGCAGGAATCCCTGACAAATCAAAATCCAGAAGTTACAAAACTTGGTAAAGAGAAACGGAAGAATGCTATGGATGGAGAGGCAAGTGATGAAGAAATTGACTCAGATGAAGCTGAGGAATCAGCAACAGCGGATGGGGTCGACACCCTTAGTGATGGCAGTGCAGTAGATGAGGATAGCGTTGATGACGATGCTCTTGAATCTGAGGAAGAAGAAGAAGCTGTGGCACCGAAAAGGCGTAAATTTCAGGATGCAGAATCGGAAGTGAAAATCAGATTCGATAATTTTGCCAAGTATCGAAACGAAACTATACAGAAATGGAACGATAAAACGCAACTAGGAACAGGGAAACGAAATTTTTCTGCCTTTCAAACATCAACGCTTCATCAGATTGAACAAGTTTTGAAAGATAGGGCTAGGCTGGTGAAACGAACCCAATTGAAACGGTCGCAATACAGCGTTATCGGCAGTCCGGTGGAGACAACCGATACGGATGAACTACAAGAGGACAATGATCACGATGCTGAAATATTTGATGACGACGATTTCTATCATCAACTTTTGCGGGAACTTATTGATAGAAAAACCGCAAACGTTACAGATCCAATTGAGTTGAGTCAACGTTGGTTACAAATTCAAAAGCTAAGGAACAAAATGAAAAAGAAAGTAGATACTAAGGCTAGCAAGGGACGAAAACTCCGATATGAAGTGATACCTAAACTTGTAAATTTCATGGCCCCATACGATAATAGTTCGATGCCAGAGAACGCAGTTAACGAACTTTTTTCTTCTCTCTTTGGCCAGCGAAAATAATATTGATATCCGGGAATAAAATTGTATAATTGTACAGCGAAAAACAGGTCGGGAAACATTAAATACTTTATTTTATTTACGCTTTTTTTACGGCCAGGCGCATCAGTGTAACGATATCACGTTAGTAAAATGAACCATATTAAACAATTTCAATTAAAGGACCAAGTGAAAGCAAAACTCAAACTACTGCGCAAACGGGAATGTCATAGGAGACGGATTCTGAAGATAAGACATAACAACAGCGGAAATCGACAACCTGTCAAGAAACAAAAATTGTGATCGGTTGTATCAAGCATTATTATTTTTACCAGATCTTTATAGTTTGTTTGGTAAAGAATCCCTCGCAATATAACATGTATGGTCATAACTTACATGTAGCTACTAAAAATTTGCTTCGCATCATCCTGAATCCTCGACGACGCGAACCCAATGCATGAGCAGTAAATGGCAACCCAGGCGCACCACTTCATCTAAAATTGAAATTTTTGCCGCAATTAACATCAGTTCACACAACTAACTTCCATAATTTGGCGAAAATTGCAAAGCTTACCCTCATCATCAATCCGAACATACTGAACAACATTCCGATAACGCTCATATAATCAGAAGTGAAGTCTTCAAAAGGCATTCCGAATTGTCGCATCCTAGCAGCATAAAAATGAAAACAATATTGATTACTAGCAATTGTACCATGCTCCTTAAAAGATTTTAATCTGATGAAGAATTGCTCCTAGAACACATTTTTTAAATACTTACCGGCGGATTTTATCAGGGCGACGAGGATCACTGCTAGCATTCATGTTGTTTTCTACTTTTAGTCAAAACACGAGGAGATTCAGCAACAAAGAGGCCTACAAACCAATTAAATTAAGCAACGGTTATATATATATGTATCTTGGTCGTGGCTAGAATTCTATTCCCATTGTTGCATAAAGTATTTGAAAATCTGGAAATCTGCTGGGCAGTGTATACTTACGCGTAAATGTGTCAGAATCCAAATTATATAAACTCCGCGTTTACAGTTGTTTCTAAAATAAATACAAAATATATATCAGCAATTTAACCCCGACAATCTGAAGAGCTTCGCTAAAAAGGTTAAAGCTCCCGGTCCTCCCTTCCCCATGACATATGAACTCAATCTGATTTAGGCCAGCAAAATAAATTAGATAACGTACCTGATTAATAGTAGTGAAGCTCTGGAAGGAAGCCCTAAATTCAATTTGTGAATTTAGTCTGTGCACATAATATATATATATATATAAATTATTTGATGCTTAACTTGCATTCATATAATGTAAGCACCTATTTTGATTTCATAGTGTCTGAGCCTCGCCTAAAGGTTTGGAAATACTTGATGCACTTTAGACTTGTCATTGGTCGCCCGAGACAGCGGCGCGAGAAATATCAAAAGTGGCTACACGTCACCGTGAGATCTGCACAGCGGCCTGCTGCGAAATCTGTTTTGTTTTTCTCACGAAACCCACTATGTGTGTTACGAATTGCAATTAAATCTAGGAAATTAAGATCAGTTGGATACTTTTTAAACATTTGAAGGTGGTACTTCATGATTTAGTCGTATGGTGACTGGGAGTGTTGAGAAAGTTATTCAAAGTTATAACTTTTGACTTTAGTATTTTGTGGATTCTTTGCAGATGCATTCAATCGGGTTATAATAAACTGAAAGGCGAGAATGGTTCGAAGATAAAATTACAGGCAGTATTTGACACTATAACTAGCATATAGAAGTAAGCATTTAAATTTTGTGGTCATGCCAATTCTTTCTTGTTGCATCTTTAACTGTGACTAACCTAATTACAATTAAGTTGCAGACAATCAGCTGATCGTGCACTTGGTGTGTAAACAAAATGTACCGGAAATCGACTGGATTTGGTGGTGCGGGATACTCCATGTACGGCGACGGATCATCTGCCGTAGAATCAGAGAATGACAGACTTACTGATGAACTAAAGGACAAGATACGCTCACTAAAATCGGTAATTGAAATTTTTGCATGGTAAATTGTAAAATCTTGATACCAGACAGTTACACGAGTGACGCAACTATACTATTTGTTTTGAACAGCTATCTATCGATATTGGCACCGAAGTGCGGGATCAGAATCAGCTCTTGAAGGGAATGGTATGTCCATTTTAATTGTTTTCGAAGTAGTAAACACGCGGTTGTAATAATTAAATGATGCGTGTGCTACATCAGTACTCCAATGAATATACGTAAAAATCACATCGTTTGGACTGCCTCAGCGCTTCAGTACAAATGCGACTGTACAGTGATGTTTGCCTTTTGTAGTTGGAGAGGTTGCAGATCAAATTTCGGTTTAAGCGCAATAATGGAATCTATTTAATAAAAACTGGTTTTAAACTTGGTATTATTTGTAGGATGATGAATTTGATGGAGCTGAAGGATTTCTCGGAAAAGCTCTTCACAGAGTAAAGAAACTTTCTAAGGGAAGCCAAAATTACGTAATCCTGTATCTGTTTCTTTTCGCTCTGTTTATATTTTTACTAGTATGGATTATAATAAAATTTTAAACACGTTTGCTAAAACTTGGCAGAATTTTTAAAGTTAGACAAGATTATTTGGTATTGAGTACATGCAGAACGATAAAGTTCCCCAGGATTATCACGCTGCGTCCGTTTGGAATGTCAAAGATGCGCTGAATTTCTCAGAAACTTAAGGCTATTTATGGTAAACTTAGGGGCGTAGCGATATCGAAGGTGGGTTGGGTCTTTAGTTAGAGGTCATCAATTATGCGTTACGTATAAGGAGTAGATAATATCTACTAGATATCATGTTTCATCCGTGAAAGATATGAATCCAACAGTGTACGTTAAAATGTAGATATTTCGTTTCGAGTTTGAAAAAGATTAACCCGTATGCATTGGAGTAAGGCTGGAATCATTAGTCTACTTGAACTGAGGACATGGATACTCGATGTTCAAATACGGGCTAGTATTTGCAAGTTCTTCCTCCAGGACTAGCGGTTCTGAAACAGAAATTATTAGATTGACATCATTTCATTAGGAAATGGTGTGTAGTTTCCGAAAACAACGAAAAAACCAAACATCTATTATGAACTTACCACCTACATCTGCGGTCGATTCTGGTAGCGAATATTCTTGTGCTAGTGTATGGAGTTTATCAAATCTAGCTTTGATTCCATGCAAGGTAGGTTCTACAACTCCCAGCAGTGGTCTATGTGCAGGGTCGCCGTTCCAGCAGGATTCCATCAATCGCCAACATTCCTCATCAAAATATGGAAGTCGCTCTGGCCGGGCCCCTATTTTAACACAATATGGATTACGTTACGATAAAGATATACATATTGGTAGGTCGCGTTTATTTGAAACAAGCAGCAAAAGAGCTAACCTTTTCGTACGCTAGTCCATAGATGTTCTTTGTTCTGGCACTGTTCAAAAGCTTGAGGCAGCTTTACTTTTCCGGCACATAAATACCAAAACAGAATGCCGAATGCGTACACATCTACACTATTGTCATATTGCCCCGAAAACAATTCAGGTGCCATATGAATGGGCGTTCCCACAATACTTCCAGACATCATGGCTTCCGGTTTACAGAATCCTAAATCTATTAGCTTTGCACGATTATTAGAATCCAGCTAGAAAAAGCCAGAAATGAGATAAGTTTGCATTTAATTTTAAAATCTGGGCTCTTACTCCTTTTTTGCTTAAGTTCTTACCAAAATATTTTTCAGCTTGATATCCCTGTGGACCAACCCCTGTGAGTGGAGAAATCGAATTCCAGCGACGACGTCCAAAGCAACCTGTCAAAATATTAATGATTTTAATACTGTCCACCTTGTTATAAAAACAAAAACGTTCAGCATAATCCTAAAATTCGGAGCTAGCGAACAGTACCTGCAATCTTGTAAGCCATGGTAATCCCAATTTTAGTGCACAATACAAATCTCTTATTTGGCGGTCCATGACGATAAGTACTGCTGGAATAGGTCCCCCAGCATAGCTGTGATCTATGACCGATCCGCGAACACTAACAATGCGCTCGTGATCTGGAATACTCCTGCATAATCGTATGAACGATGCTTTAGCAACCGGAAGAACTTAAATGTCAAGAATGCTTAGATTTTGCAACGAGCTTACCTCATGTAGTAGTATTCCATTGCAAGATCGTTCCAATGCTTGTCGTCCATCGGAACAACCGATTTCACAGCACAAGGAGAATAACCAGCCCAAGAACTGCAAGAGTACACCACGCCATACTGACCTCTCCCAATCTCCCTTCCGATTTGAGGCATGCCTGTAGAAACAATTAGAATGAATAGCTTTTAAGTGAAATCTTGTACTTGTCGTGTGTACAATAGATACGAAAAACGTACCATAAAGAAGGCAGTCGATGATTGAACTGGTTTCTAATGCCAAGCGAGCCAATCTTGGAGCATACAGTTTCCTTAGACGAAATCCCTGCTCTCCAGTTTTTTCTAGCCTTTCGTTGTGATGAACTTCTAGTTGCTTCAAAGCGGATGCAAAATTTTCATGGGATGTCTTTAAGCGTTCCCGTAGCTGGACACAAACAGCTCTAGCGAGTCGCTTCTGGCAAAGCGAATCTAGCATATCAGATGCTACAGATCGTCTCCACTGACCACCCACTGACGGTACGGATGACCATGGAAATGAGTGAATTAACTGCTTCATTTTGTCATACAGTCCTCTAAGAATAGATGCCGAGTGGCTATTAGGTACTTCAACTTGATAAGCTGCGGTGAGTATCTGAGATTCAAATTTCGGCATGATTAACAAACATTTATAACTAAAGTATATTTTTTGCGCTTCCAAGACAAATTCTTTTAACCCAACCTGTTTAAGAGCAACACTCGCAAGCGCTCCTCCGTCTTCCACGTGGTCCCGAAAATCTTTTTCTAGGGAGCATATACAACGCTCTAGCGTTCCAAGGAACGTGTCATGAAGGCAATAAACAGAATTTATGAGCTTCTGAGCTATGATATTATTCAGATCAAGTACGACCAATTCTCTGATTTCGTCTATGCACTGTGAAACTAATTTTCCAGACAAAGGGCCCTCCCAGTTCTTAACAAATGGATCTAAACCAAATTTTGTCAATTAGAATTACTTCACTAGATAGATAAAAGACATAGATATAAAGACTAAAAATAAAACAGATACAGAAACTAAGCATGATTTCTCTCAAAACGTGCGCACCTTTGAACTGATGCATTTCTGCTTTCTGCAAAATGTCTTCGCGTCTTTCAGCAATTGTTTCAGCAATGAGAGATCCCATTTCGTCCTGCTTTTTTTCAGCTATTTTCATTAAGGTCGCTAACAGTTCAGTCTCTTTCATGCGTGCGTAAACTATTCGTTTTGGTGTGATTTGCATTTCTCGAGCCATTTCAAAAGCAGAGAGAATAAACATTTGAAGGCAACTCCCATGAACCTGCGAAAAAAATCATGTAACACATTTACAGTCCTTGACAATTATTTACACCACAATTACAGTTTCACATAAGTTTTAAACTATGACTTACTCTGTATAAGTGATTGGCAGTAGAAATAAGCTGAGATTGTAGGTAATTTCGAACAAATGGCAACAGTTTTGGAAATTGGTCCAAGCATTGAATGTATTCGCTGTTTACGTGGAAAGGTTTCATATTCTTTCCAGCGCTCAGCCAACAGTTTTCGTCGGCTGAAGGCAAAGGCGAAGAAGATAATGTTATTACTCTTCCAGCCTTTGAATTTGGTCCAGTCTCAAACAGTAATCCTAGAAATACCCGCGGTGATCTCAAATCAGAAACTGGTCATTAAAGTTCGAAGTTCCAGATCGTAGGTGCTTCATAATTTTTATTACCTAAACTGGTGAGTTGTGATATCACCGGGTTAGTACATTTTTGTGGTTGCATTTCACCGTCGCTAGGCTTTTTGGGAGTATCATCTTGCTCTGTGGTAAAACTAAGAGCACCATGATTCATAAATTCGTTGCGGTCGACTTCGGTCATAGTTTCTTCAGAGGAAGGCATATGGACGAAAAATATTGGAAGTGTGGCAATATAAGATCTCAACATTTGCAGTTGGTGGATATCCTAAAGAACATGTAGTTTGTAAACACCTGCGTGATAGTAAATGTGTTGATTACTTGCAATAGGTATGTCACAAAAGTTTACCTCGTTGGATAGGGTGTCATTCGCTATTCCATACAGTACGATCGGCGTAGTTGTATCGCATAAAGATTTCATAATCTGAGCAAAATTATTCAGATTTCCCGTAGCTGGTATAACCACCTGTGCATTATCGTATAGCAACGGATGTTCTAAATGCATTTCCACCACAGCGCATTCATCCATGGCATTCTGTCAACATTAAATTCATATCGTTACTTTGTTCAAAGCAATACATTGACGCAGAAGTTATCATGTATACATACAATACATAGTATCTAACCTCTGCTTCTCCATCTGGAACTGCTAAATCCGTATTCCTGATCCCAGTCTTGAATGACTTCCAGTGAACATCGTGTAAATTTTCCACGAGTTCATAGCTACTTCCGAGAGTTAGAAGAACCTGAATTCAGTAAGTTAAAAAAATTAATGAGCGTAAGGCGCTAAAAGTAGCACGAAGATACTTGAGCTTTTTAATCCGCCAGTCTACAATAGCTACTCTGATCCCTACACCAGTTTGAACTAAATATACAGAATCAATGAATGCGCCTCATTTATTCTACGTCTGAATCAGTTCATCGTCATTAAAATCAATGCAATCCATCAACTATTAAACTTGGATTCAAAGCTACGGTCACGTTTCTCACGTGGAAAAGTTATCGTAACGACTTATTTATTATCTACAGATGGTCATTTTTAATCCCAGTTCCACGTGTACGTATATATATATTACTTGCAACTGGGACATACCTGGTTTTTCTTGCTGTATTTAAAGCGAACAGTCCTCCATGTCAAGGAATGAGAGGAGTCCAGTACAGGCAGATGCGGCTGTCCGAATAGTTCGTTAACGAGGATAGCTCTGACACGGCAATTTTGGCCCAGGACAACAATGCAAGGTGGTTTTCCGACCGTACTAAGTTGCTTCTGCACATCTTTAACTTTGTATTCCAAATTTTTTAGATATTCTGAAAACATTCAAAGCGCAACGGCATCTATGTAGTAAAATGATGATATGAGCAAGGATGTGCAGTAAAATCTTTACTTACCAACAGGTATGACGCCGCTCCCACTTATATCGTTCAATGCTTTTAACGTTTCCGAATGGAGTCTTAGTAGCTGGACACTATTGAGGGTAAAGCGCCGAAATTCGGACTGCAAGCTGTTGATACCCATGGGGCCTCCAGGACTCGCAGTTTGCTTGCTGGCCACCATGAGCACAAAAGGGTAGGATTTAAATCACTTCACAGAATAAAATAAACGGTACGCGACAGAGATTGGTTTGAAGCGCCGATTAGACTCCGTGTGAAAAATGAACAATCCGAGACAGAACTAGTTCAGGGTCCTCGTGAGAGAACGTCCTACATAGCTGACCTATGGTGAAATCAAGTAGAAACACAAATGAGAAGATATGATAAGACACACTTGATCTCTTCAAAGAGAACTACACAAGTTAAAAACAATCTTTCATAACAATTATTCTTTGTATCAAAATATGAAGACACCGTACACAAGGTCTAAGGAGAACATTCAAGGTAAGCAAAGTAACTTCACAAAGTTTACAGTATTTATTTACGATTTCAAGGGAATACTTTTTCTCCTTCGAGCTCACCAGATAATATGCTTTTAAGAGATGCTAACACTTTCGGCGATTTCTAAGTAATGATAGCTCCAGAGGATTGCTCCGAGTACAAATATGATCCGTCTCTGTTTACTTGCTTCTCAAAACTATTCCACTGCGGCGTAGCACAACCACCGTCTAGGTCAAGAGGTTAAACACTAAGGAATATTTTCAGCAATTATCTGCAACTGAAGTTTAACTGCACGTAGCTGACATTAGTGAACTCGAACAATATATATATTAGCATACTCTGAAATCGTAAAACTCTTTTTACACAGCTACGGGGCGATATGATCTGTCTTGGATTCTAACCGTCATCTGGTAAAACCACAAACTGGAATTACTAGTTGTCAATAAATTAAAATCACCTGTACAGAGAAAACTGTTCAACCCAATTTGTAAAACCCATACGATGCCAATGCTCCCAACTGTACGGATCCTCTCTCTACGAGAAAGTGAAGCTAGCCACAAAATTACACTTTGCATCTTATTCCAAGTTGCTCATTATGAAAATCAACTGCTTCTGGATTACAACATCCATGAAATTAATTAGCCAGCTGCCTATCTAGCGGATAATCCTAATAGTGATTGAGATCATGGCCCAGACCAATGACAGCTTCAGCGAATCTAGTCGGCGACAAACTATGTAGTTTAAATTACGCTCAACATTCGTCATAGTATTAACAACAGTGCATGCTTGGGAAATATCTGATTCAGCTGGAAACAATATTTTTAGTTTCTCGAGGAAGCATGTCGGCATATTTTATACATGATGGCTCGGCATCATTTATACTTGTTTTGTCAAACTCCTTCCTCCGTGCCATAGTTTTTGTAGGCAATTACTTTTACCGACTAAATAAATCTCTTTCTGGGATCTACAATCCATGATAAATGATGCGTATTCCCAGAACGACATCGCCCATACAGCTTCGTTAATCCCAATGGATATCAACCCTATGCACCCAGGATTTCTTTTATGATAACGATAAATATCTTGACCTCTGAACCCTATTACTGCTACATAATTCTTCGAACTATTCCAAAACTAGACTAACATAAGGCGTTTATCAAGACGGAGGATGAGGGATTATAGAATTAGCCGATCAACTAGTAATGCCTGCTGCATGCGCGTATAGTCTTTAAAACTCGCAAGGGTTCGTTCCTCCAATTCCAAACTCAATCTTGTAGCTATGAGTGTTAGGAACGCAAACATTTACACAGATAGTATTAGTTTGAGTGGGGAATTTCATCCTGGTACAATTCCAGTCATATGCATCTACGGAAACATTGAGGGAGGATTTAATACTTTCCAAACCTACATGATATAGTATAGATGTATCCAAAGGCTACATCAAAATTATCAGCAATGATTAATTTCTGCTTCCTTAATCCCACCATCTTCAAATAACTTTAAATAGGAATATCCTTAAGGACGACTCATCGTATTCTCCCTCAGAGACACTAAGCAACCCATTAAATCCTATGATGTGTACACACCGTCCAAACCTATCGCCTTGACGTCAAACTTATCATGAGGAAGTTTGTCCAAGTAGGTTGAAACACTTATGAATCTCTTAAGCAAAGTTCTAGAACAATTCCGCAAACATCATTCTCGACATGTCACCCTGAAACTGAGGTCAAATGCGCAATTTCTTTCCGGAATCTTCAAGTAAAGAAAACACAAAGCTTGCAGCGTACTAATGCATGAGTTACCCTTACAAGCAGCTTTAATTCTGCTGGAACCGCCCACCCGGGCTACCGTGATCCTAAAAGCTCTGAGTATCTGGTGCTATCACATGGGTTGACCCAAAGCTGAATCTGTCGAAACACTCCTACTACAAAGAATAAAAACATTACCTTTATTTCGAATAAGTTGGTTATGTGTAAGGTATTAAATTGGCTTACCACGAAACTTCTTCAGGGCTGTCTCTCACACCAACTCGTCATCGCTATCAACTAATGAATTCTATTAGGCAGTAGTAATAGCAGATATCGTCAATGACCGATTCCTGGACTTGCTAACGTCAGTTCACCCTTTGCCCTTAGAGTTCTTCCGCCAGCTTCTTGTATTTCCCGAATTGATGGATATAACGAGAACTGAGGACGTCACACTGTATTCTTAGTTGATTATAATAGTTTTGATACTTTCCACTCAAAAATGAGATGCTCCATTAAAAATTTCAAATCAATGTAAGTTACAAATGCGCAATTATAAATAAAATGGTGAATCTTGCAACGTCATAAAGTTATGCAAAACACTGACAATCCCGGTATGTAAACAAAATATTGCACGTGGTACGGATTTGAAAAGGAAATTACAATCTCCGTAGCTAAAAGATATAAATGCTCACGGATATATCACAAGTATGGTAAGACGCTGGTAGAAAAAGATTTAAAATTCTTTCAAAGGATATCACAATGCAGATAGACACACGTAGTTGCTTATTATCACGAGTAATAGTTTATAACTTATAAAATACTTTTAAAGAGTGGTCAAACAATCAACTATCCGTTTATGTTTGAACGATACTTGGATATCAACAGGTGTCTGTGCCTGTTCACGTAGTCCCAGTAATCCACCAATGTAAAATGACCTCCACCGTTAAAGTCAGTCTCTCACATGGAAGTATCGCTGGTTTTTGCAGGAAGACACGAATAGGCTATGTGTTTGATCATACAGAGAAACCGTGACCGGTATACATTTAATCTGCATGACAACTGTTTGGTAAATAAATGGTAAATCACAAAAACGAGCAACAGTCTAAGCCGGAACAGAACCTCAAAAGTGGAACTAAAATATGGTGGAAGCTGGCTAACGAAGTTTTTCTGGATGACATTGCTTTTAAAAGCCTTTGCAGCCTCTCAAAAAATTTCCACTCGAGCTAGTCAAACACTGAATTAAATAACTGTTATTAAAGTCAACAGCTTATCTTGTTTTGATACTCCAGTTCTGATTCTCTTAGGAGCGACCATTTTAATGCTGATAAAGCTCGTCTTATATCCCACACATTCACTATAAAATAATAATGGCCGATATGTAATACGATACTAGGACCGTTTTCGCTCCAGCGATTAGCCACAACTCGTCGTCAATTATGTAATTCCGTGCAGTAGTCTTTGTTTACTTTACTTTAATCACAAACTCCACGAGTGTCAAGCCCATTGTTGTTGCTATGTATTCCCTTTTTTGTCATGTATTTTTTCAGCTGAGAGACTGTTTTCAAATCTTTCGCGCTGCAGTTCAAGGGCAAATCCCAAACCACCGCTAGATGGCTCTTTAAGTGCGAACACGCTAATTGTACCTCGCAGATAATTTTCGATGAGTGAAATCCTGGATGCCATTTGGTTGGGACCACATTCACAATTACGCGAAAGCATAAAAAACTTAACTTGCGTGAAGCAATGCTCAGCATCCTTGAATCTTCATAGACCGAAGTATTTTCAATCTCCTTACTTGTACCTCCCGTAGTAGAGCAAGCAATATGTAATGTGAAAGTTGGGAAAGAGCTGCAAGTTGGAAGAAGGGAAAGCAGCAACTTTCACCTCGAAGGTATTTTAACGTGGAATGAATTAGACGCGCTTTAAAATTCCCCAGCGTGTAAGTCAGAGTAAAGTTGGGATAGTTAATAATAGATGGAATAAATGGAGATGTTGTGTTGGTTCTAGGTCATAATTTATGGTAGTGAAGGAGCTTTGGGACTGAATTCCTCGGGTTTGGAATTGTGGGATTGTGGAAATGAAGTGAGCCTCTAGAATAGGGGACGAGTTGAGATTAATAGAATTTCGGGCTGGAAATTTAGTTACAAGGAATGATTTGGAAGGTGAATTGCAACGTTGGCTTTTGCAAAGGATGCTTAATGCTTTGTCCCAGGTTGAGTTGTTGTGGTTGCTCGGGAATAATAAGAGGGGGTGGGAGGGAAGGGTTGACAGGAATCCAGGGGAAAGTGGTAGAGGGAAGAAGAAGAGAAGGTATGCGGAGAAAAAGGAGACAAGAGGTGAAGGGTGTTTTGTGGTATGGGCTGCTTAGAGTTGTGGATAGCGGGTTAAAATATGCAGCGGGTGGGAATGAAAAATTAGTGGACGAAGGAAAGAATAGGATTGAGAACGACCAAGGGAAATCCAGGCCGGTAGGTAACCTTAATGGGATCCATGAGAGTTGTACTAATTACTTGGAAAAGAGTATACACGTTGGAAAAGTTGCATTGTTTGCGAAAAACACGGAACGTATTCACACATCGTGCCCACATCTAAATTCAGTAATTCAACACACGGCTCTGTGGATATTTTAAGAGTTCCGGGGAGCACGTTCTCCGGATTCGTGGGATAGCATAGCCGCGGACTTGACCAAATCCAAGAGAATAAACCGGGTCTGTATTAATTACATGTGAATATTTTAATTCGGGATGATATGCACAAAATAACTGTATCTCTCTTTTCGTGAGCTGTGTAGAAAAGTATTATTTTATTCCGTTGATTTTCATGTCATGTTCCAGTAGAGCGAGGAAAGGAGCGGGTAGGATTTTGTCGAAAACTGCTTACAGTAAACGGGATTGCATCCTCCAAACGCTCTGCTATTAGCTATACATGTTCTGATTACTTTTCCGGAGCCCTAGACTGAATAATGCCCGGGATGTGTATGTACTCGTATATGATTCGAAAATCAGCGTAGCGGTGGGGAATGATGAGCTTTTGTAAGCCGCACGTACTTGAAACATTGAAGATACTCTGGTAACTTTCAAGTGGTTGGTAGGGCAAAGAGATAAAAACTCTCATTGACGTAATTCCCATTGATATTTAATAGATACGATGACTGGTTTGGACTGGATGCACTTGAACGTAATGTGATAGGAATAGGAGCGTCATAGATTTGGGATACAAAATAAAAAGCATGCGTGACTTATGTGAGTAAACATGTTGGAATGTTCCACAAATCCATTTCGAAATAA
The DNA here is from genome assembly GCA_906901655.1 of Sminthurides aquaticus. NCBI lineage: Eukaryota > Metazoa > Arthropoda > Collembola > Symphypleona > Sminthurididae > Sminthurides > Sminthurides aquaticus. Next base: position 7,636,056 of record CAJQTT010000001.1, read on the forward strand.
TAATATTAAACGTCTGCAGAGTCAAGGGATTAGCAAGGAAAGTTATAAAAAAATTATAGTAAATCATGATCCCAAAACAACAACATTCATGCTGAGCTGGAAGTCTAATAGGAATAGGATCAAGATGCTATTTCTGTGATTCATTTGATAATGAATCTAATTTCGACGAGTATGCATTTCCATGTCGCCTAAAATCCTGGAACGTTTTACGCCACAAACACCAATTAACCCAATCAATCTCGCCTCATCTTGTTGGGCAATGATAATTTACAACATCTGTCTGGAGGCGTATGTGCCCACAAATTGAAGGATATAGCGGACTATGAATTAAGTCTTGACGTCTCGAGTTGAGTGAGAGTATAGAACGAGAAATAGCGACAAAGTCTGAGAGCGAATAAGGAGGAGGAAGAAGAGGACGAGGACATGAGACAATTTCCCGAGTAAGTCCAAAGTCCGCCTCCCGGGCTTGTGAACAGATCAAAGATCAGGCTTGAGGGTTAAATAAGGGAAAACACAATGGGAAATTCTTGTGCGGGAAGATGAATGGAAGGAATCAGGATAGTGAATCAGACAAAGCGTTTGGTTTGGCATCCGCTTAACAGGCGTCACCATGGTGTGAGAGCTGAAGAAGGATTATGTGGCGGCGCTTAAAGGAACGTTGGCTTGGCTTGGGTGTATGAGAAGAAGATGAATTTCAAGTGGATCCAATCGGAATTAAAACGAGGACGAATCGTTTAAAATCCACACCAACCTTGCTGTTCTCTCTATGCACATCCATGATTTATTCCGCATACACCAACAGACTTTCCCTCCGTTCCTTTAGGTGAAAAACGAGCTGGGATTATCACCCGGACTAGTCTCTCCTCCGGCTACGTATATAGATTAACCCGCATGGATTTCTCCAAGTCAGGCTTGGCTTGTGGAGTGCGTGAATACATGATTTGTAATTGCACCCACTCTTTCTCCATAATCTTCTTTGGAACACAAAGGAATGTTCTATGGACGAGCGTAATAGGCTTCTTATACATTTTTTGAGGCAAGGAAGTAAGCATTTCCCGAAGCTGCCAAGATACAACAATCAAAGAGACATTCACATAAGGAATCAATTTCAATGTCAGTTTGACAATTTGACGATTGCTGCTACTTATTAACACCTCAGCTATAGATATATCTGGATAGATTCCATCTGTCACCCAAGCTTTGGATGAGTGAATTCTGATTCATGTGGGCGGATTAAAGGACCTCCGAGAGTACCGGCAGAGGGTTTGGCACTATGCCAACAAAGTATCAATTAACGCTTTGTCTCACACAAGTATCTGCATTCTTACTTGGAACTATAGCGGGTGAATGCACCTGTAGATTATAGATGCGGAGAAAGCAGACAGTGTTAGCAGGGTATAATTACCCCTGTATGAGAACTAACTACTTCGGATCGTATGATGTGCCTGAGAGGCATCAGTTTGATGGTTGTGGACTGCAGGCCAATCTACGGTGATTGTCTGCTGGCCCGGTCACCGCGTACTGTACTGCGTACCATTCAGAGATAAAAACAAGTTTCCTGTACTGTCCCGTCCTCTTCCTAACTCAGGAATCAAGCGGATTACGAATCTACTAAGGTGCGTTGGATAGACACTGACTAACAAACGTGATGAAAGAATAAAAGAGGATGCATGTACCATTAACTAATATCCTTCCTTCCATACTTTCACTAATGAGGAGTTTCGCTTTATTGTTTTCTCTTAATATTCCTTCGGCTTCATCGTGAACTGTTCCAGTCAGGCAATCATTGGTTTTCAGAAAATTCCAAAGAGTTTATCGCTTGGATTGTATTTCATTTACTTGCCGATGTATTTCCAGTGGAAAAAGTAGGACACGCGGTCCTTTCTCCGTCACACTCTGTAGCAGCCAGCAGCTACACCGCGGAGGAGAAAGTTACAGCGTGTGTATCTATCTCCTTACTTTATCAGGAGGCGGGCTGTTGAATGCTGATTAAGGAGGAATGAATCGTGTTGCATTAAAAGTGAGACAAGAAGAAGGGCTCCACGGAATCTACACTAACATACCCACTACAGTAAATTAAACATGTTCTGAGCAAGTAAAGAGACAATATCTCGCTTAGGACTATGCGGAAAGAGAAGTGTTTGTTATGCTTCCCACGACAAATAAAGGCGTATGGGAGAGGAATAAAGAAACGGTAATAAGAGGAGGGGGGATGCTTACGGAAATTAGAAATTTTTTGCCTCGGACTGAGCCCGAAGAATAAAAACATGGTTGTAAATTTTGTATTCGAAAAAGAAAAGTTTTTATATTCCTTGGAATAATTGATTTACGTTTGATAAATCAATGAATGAGTCACAAGTTCAGAAAGAGAGTTCTCCCGGCAAAGCTATGATAAAGCTGTGCTTGATTGATAAAGAATGGCGGTGAAAGTAAAGAAGAAAACTTTCACCCGCGCCTTTTGTACATATGGAGAAATGGAAAGCATCAGAGACCAACCTTCTCCCCTTGTATTCTGAAATTTCCCCGTTCAACCTGTGGAGAGGAAAGGTAGGCGAGGAGAAAAGTACACGGAGAAAGCGGAGAAAGTAGGAAAAGAAAAGAGGAGAAGAGATATTAGTAGGAGTACGGTTGGTCAAGTGGAAAGTGGTATTGTATAAAATAAGGGAAGGGAGAATAAGAGGGAATTTCATCAAAGTTCAAGTTAAGTAGAGCAAGGAGAATGCAAATAATTTAGGAATATAAAAGTACTAATGAGGACAGCTACGAATCAAGTTCGAGTTTTGTTACTCAAGCTCCACAATGTATTCCCTCTACTATGGAAGACGAAGTTCCTTCCGCTTGGAAATGCTTCACCTCTTCCTCTTAAATGATGGGGCTGGGTGGGGGATACGAGTGTAAAAATATTTAGAAACTAAAGGCTCCTTGGAAGCGGAAATTATAAAAGTGGATAAAAATCTCTCAAGTGCAAGGATGATACGTGACTTTACTCAACGGTGCCCTATAAATGAAATCTTTCAAGAGGTAGGGCGACGAGAATGATGACAAGGAAAAGATATATTGAGTGAAAGTACAAGTATCCCTTGTACAGTAGTAACCTCTATAGTTGAATTAGGTGGATCTTGGTTGTACGAATGGGCCACTCTCGAATTCTGGTAGAGGACCAAAAGCTGGGGAAAGCTTCTCGGAAGCGGGCGAGAAGTAGGAAAGAATATTAAAAGGCTGTTTTAGGAGGGGAAAGTGAGCAAATCTATTAATTGACAAGGGGAAGAAAAATATATTGAGTATGGGAAGGGAATTTATGATGATAAATACGCTTTCTCTTCACGTACTCGGGCCAATCCCGGGACGATGTAACAACACAGAGACGCACATTCAAGACAAAGCAAAGAAGGGAGGAGGGCAGAGTCAATAAGAGCGAGAAGATAAAGTAATAAGCCGGGTGGATTGAAGAGAAATCTGCTTTTTTAAGTCAACTAATACGCGGGGAGAGAGTGGGGGAGGAGATGGAAAGGAAGAAATTGTGTGTGTACCTCCCGATTGGAAAAATCAAGCTGGGGGACAAGGCGAGGGCAATAGGCGAGGAAGTGTAATGATACGAGGCGAGGGAAGATAGTAAAAAGTAGAAAAGGCCAGAAGAAAAGAGAAAGTTGTTGTGGTGTGACAGAGGGAGAAAGTTGGAGATCTTTGAGAATTTACGCTTGTTTCCAATATTTTAAAGAACTTGCCTCACCCTTTAGCAAAGAAGAAAACGAGGCTGCAAAGTGTAATTAGAAGACAGAAATGGAATCAGTGAAATGTTTGGAAGTGCTTCTTAATGTAGCCTCTTGTTAGTCTGTCCCTGGAGAAAGTTGTAGAAAATAATAGGCAGAGGCCAAAGCTAATATGAAAAGAATGGAGAAAGTACATAGCAATTTTAGCGGAGATTTAAATGAGAAGGGTTGAAGGAGGATTTGGGGAACTTAGGACTACTTAAGACGGGTGCAATAATTTACTTGAGGGTTTATAATTAGGTTGTAGAAGTGAATAAGGAGCGTGTGGTATAGGTTTGGTTTTTGTGGCCAGAGACAGGAAAGAAAGCAATATTGTAGTAAACTTTCTAGTAAGATGGTAAACTATCGTAACATGGGAGCTGCTGTGAGGAGAAGAAACTGGGGGAAATATATGCGTTCGCTGTGGTGAGTACTATAGTGCTGGATTTTTTAGTCCCATGTGCACACTCTTTTAAGTTTACTCGGAAGGGCCACAAGAAGAGGGTCCCGAGGAGATAGAGGTGGTAGGGAAAGAGAAAGTGAGAAAATGGTAAAGGAGAAAAGCTGCTTGGTTTTGAAGAAGAATTGTTGAACAAGTAACATAAATCTTGCTCAAGGTAGATTGAGTAGGAATAAAATGCATAGGAATGACTCTTGATGGCCTTTGAACGTCGGAGTTGTGTAGGGCGGGACTAATCAGAAGGAGAGAGGTGGAAGGGGAAGGTGAAAGCGTAGTGTGCGTGCTTTCTTCCGGTAACGGAAGGAGAAAGCGGCGAGAAAACAAAGCAAACAGGATGCTGAGCGGAAAATCAGTGATGCAACACTCGCATCAGAATTAGACAGTTTCTGTTTTTCATGCAAGCTAGTGTATAGCCATAGGCATAGGTCTTGTGACTTGTGACGTGCATCGATAACTTGTAAGATGCTATAGGTCGGTCGTATCCAGGAAAACTACGACCGAGGGAAGTCCCTAGGAAAAAGGGAAACGAGGATATGTAGTTTGTAAGTCTTTTGGATAGAGAAGGAGGGAGAGACAGCTCTCTTGAGATTCGGATGGCGTGGGGTACGGAAGCAAGTTGGCTTTACTGTCAGTTTCCGTGCTTCCCGTTCCGCAGCCGTAGCTGTTACAGTCTAGTCTACTCTGTAGACAGATTCAAAGAACTTGTGTGTAGGCGTGTTGGGCAAAAGAAAAAACTTGACTTTTGTGGTAGGACGGAGAAAAAGAGCGAAAAAACGGGGAAAGTAAAAGGAGAAAATGCGAAGAGAAATAGCGTGACTGTTATCGGTTACGGGTAAAGGATCCTAAGGACGCTTATGCAAGCTTCCAATATGTTATTCACATATGCTGCTAGCGAAAGGGAAAGGGAAGAATATATAATGCTTCAATTTTGGGATTGGTAGAAGGGTGGTTGACTTTATTGAAGAAAGTAAGAGGGATGCGGGCGGAGAAAGTTAAGCGGATGCATATTAGGTAGGCTTGAGAAGCTCGGAAGGAGCAATACTTGTGGCCTGGGCTCAACCGTATGAGACGGGCATGATTGATGGGCTGGGGTGGGTGGGAAGATGGTTGTGAATACGCTAGGGTTTGTAATTACTCCGTGCCGGTTTAGTGGCAGTTGACGATTCCGTTAGCTTTCATTCCTCATCCGTTTACATCCTGAAACCGTACCCTGTTTCCCCTATGTCCGGAATCTTCTCTGTCTTTGGGCTCTGGCCTCCTCACTTCTTAGACTCATGAATTAGCTATGAGAATAAGATCAAAATTTTCACTGTAATTGCTCTATCAAGCTCGACGCCTTCTCCGTGCGAAGCCTCCCGAGAATGATTCAGGAACCCGGCCACCAATAAACTACAGAGGATTGAGTCAGGCAGCCCCATCGGGGTACATTGCACGAGGAAGGAGCAAGGAAGGAGATAAACCGTGAGTGAAGGAAGAATATGGGGAGACAGCCAAGTTCATTAGATTTCTATTTGTATGCACTTTTATGGAAAGACGGGGGAGGAATGAGGAAGAAAGTCAGAGCGCAATAGGGAGAGAGAAAGTCAGAAAAGTCAAGCCTAGTAGTTCAAGAGCTAAGTTAAGGCGGTGTGGGTTAAACAAAAGTGAAAAAGTCAAAAATTCAAAGAGATTTACTCCGGTTCCAGGGCAAGCGAGACTCTTGGATTAAGCTAAGGCGATAAGCGTGTAAGCCTTACGGATTTTACGGAACGTAAAAGGACATTCGTTAGGCTGACAGGAAAGGGAAAGCGGTGGGTGTTTAGATATCAGCCCGCCAAAAAAACCTTAAAGAACCTCGTGCTAACACTAACGAGAATCTGGGAAACATACAAAGATAAAAAGAGAAATGAAGGTTTTAACAGGAAAGATGTAGATGAAAGAAATCAAGAGCCATTGAATGCATGCCGAACCTCCCGCTCATGGAAATATATCTCTTCTTCGGAGTATCAGAGTAAGGCCTATAATTCAAAAGCCACATACGGAAATGCAAAAAGTAAAGACGGAAGAGCATTACTTAGTCTATCTGCTATCACATTTTGTACATTAACGTGCATGTGGCAGGAATGGAAAAGCTCAAAAGGTTCGAACAATGTCGTAGATTCCAGGGCTGTTTTCGTTAGGAGTTGCGAATTTGATCATGTGAAAAATGTGGGTTGGTCCTTAAGTTTGGAACACTGTAAGAAAGTCGGGGAAGTCGATATAAATCCATAAGTACTTCAGTTTGGAACGGAAGGAAAAGCATGTATAATATATTGTAGAAGAGAAAGTGGAGAAAGTCAGATAGAAGATTTCTGTGTCCGTATAAAGTATACACTTTATGTTTCCAAGATCAGGAATGGATGGGAAGCACATGATGGGGATAGCGGTGAGAAAGAGAGAATGAAAATGTAAAATTCAAAGAAGCTTATATGTTCGTCCCCGGATTCTGTTTTTTAGAATTTAAAACAAGCAGTTCCCCACCCACCGGCAGGTTTTTCACTTAGACACACAAGTTGACGGCTAAAGTTTTTCAATTGAAAAGGAGTTAAGTATACAAAGTAATAAGAAAAGAGTTGAAGTAAATACGTTCGTATTTTGGGGAAAAGTTGAAAAGAAGATTGGCCAAAGATTACGGAAAGTTAATACTGGAAGAAGAGATTCAAGATTGCAGAAAAAGAATCAGGGAGGGAGAGAGCAAGACTCGGAGAAAGTAGACAAGACAATACAGGAAGATAAAAGAAAAAAGTAGGCAAAGAGTGAAAGTGAAAAGTTACCGGGGAAAATTATTGTGGACAAATTTGAATTTGGCAAAGTGAAAGTTGGTAGGATTAGATTCAAATAGTTGACCCTGGAGTTGGAAAAAGAAAGCAAAAGTAGTACGAACAGAGAGATTCTTTTACTCGTAGAGCAAAATTGATGGAAGAAAAAGAGGAGGCAAGTTAAAAGGATGATATAAGAGTGGAAATAAGGAAGGAGTTTGTGTGCAGTGAAAGTGAAGTGAAATAATGAAATATTTCCTCCGACAAGTTGTTTAGCATTCAAAGAAGTCTCTATGTGTGTGTATGGCCGACCAGATCAAGGGGTTTAGCATCAAGAGAAGCTTTGGAGATATTCGACTGCGTGTGTTACGGAGGCTGTGTGGTGGAATGTGAGGGCGATTTCTAAATAATGGATAAGGACAAGAAAGATTTTAAAGATACTCTTGAACTGTAAGAGAAAGTTTAACTGAAGGTTAACTAAGCGAGGTGATTTACTTCCAAGCCGGAATCAGGGGTTTGAGATGGTAAAACACACGCGGTCCTCCAATACAAAGTAGCTAGACAGATTGCTCAAGCCAGAAAGAATTAATAGTGAGGGTAGGAAGCTAAAAGCCATTGTGAGAAAGTGCAAGGAAGCTTGGAGGCAGGGGAGGGATGTGCAGGAGAAAGTCGAGAGAGGATTTTTAGGACGTGACGAAGGAGAACCCCGTTTTGCATAATTATTCATTGGTAAGTAGTGGAAAAAATTGAATTCACTTTAGCTCAGCCCCATCCATGTCACATGGTGAAAGCGAATAGAAAAAGACCAAGAAAGTGATAGGGGAGGAAGAATTACTGGACGGGAGTGGTGCAGAAGACATACAGGTTTATGTGAAATCTGAGGATTTATGGCTGCGTAATGTTTGCATTTTGTTAATTGCGGTCGGAATGGCTCTCTTGCGTAAATGATGGAAGAGATTGGATCCGTGCGTGGGAGAGAAAGTAAATTATATTAGCGATCCTGGATCCGTCTAACCGCTAAAACGGGAGCTTTAAACGTTTCCCACTAGGAAATTCTCCTCCCTCCTCTCTCAGCTCTGCAGTCTGTTGCTTCTTGCTTTCTCTCGGATCGAACTATATTTTGACTACAAGAAAAGACCGGCTGGGAGAAAGCGGGCCCTATATTATACTACTATTACTGCTAAGCACAACCACTACCACTACTCACAACCAGAGAAACAGGACAGGAAAACAATAGAGTTTAATATAGTTAGCTTATTCCCTGGCCTCAGATTGAGTATTTTGAGATAATAGAATTGCATACGCTCCATCGCATGTGAATAGTCTTGATGGGATAGAGAATTGAGAAAGCATGTGAATGAAAATGAAGGGAAGGCGGGGGATTGGAAGGTAATGTTACATCGATAAGTGGATCATGAAAAGTAGATGTTATGTCCGGCCACCACCGCAACTTTTTCAATTCCATCAACTCAAACTACGGACCGGTAAGGAATCCGTCGGGGGGCAAAGAAGTAGCGGAAATCAACCAGTGTTTAAGAGTAGAATAGAAGAGAAAGAGCGGGAGGGAGGTGTGTAATAGGGAAATGCTTACAGCTCTCAACCTCCAACTTGGCACGCTACGAAGGAAGCAACTGCTCCTCCTCCTTCTTTCCCCGGAACGGGATAATATTATGGGAAATGTGTGAATACGTAGCTTCATTTCTCCGGGATCGTCTAAAGTTAAGCCATAAAATTGGTAATAGCCGTTATTTTATGTCAAACTCTTGATGTTGTCATGTCATGCAAAAGAGTATTTGAGGAGGTGTGGATTGAGCCTGTGGAGAAAGCAGTCTGGCTGAAGTCGGCTTAGCGTTCCCAACCATCCGCCCGTCCTTCTCCCACGCGACAGGACACGCATTAACCCGGCTATCCTCCCCACAAAACCCAAGCCACAAACCTAGGCAGGCGGGAAAAGATTCTAATACTACTCAGGGAAAACATGGAGAAAGAAGGGTGAGGGACAAATTGTTCATTTCCTCAGAGACGAGAGATGGGAACGGGGGTTTTAAGGGGCGGGTGGGTGGATAGAGAAAGGGGAAGGCCGTATCACTCCAGCTTATAGTCAGCTTAGCTTTCTTAGCCAACGCACGGAAGGGAACATGACACGGCAAGATATCTGAGAGGATGGGTAAAGGAAGAGGGGTGAAAGCAGAGTATCTTTTGAAATTTTTTATACATCTTTCACTCATAACCTTATCATATTATACGAGTTTATGCGGAAGAAAGTTTTTGAAAATGAGAGAAAAGCAGAATCCAACATGGACCGAGATGTGAAGGTTAAGAAAAATAGGTGGAAAAATATCCAAAAATGAAAAACACACTGGACCCCTAACGGCACAAGGGATGAGGGGAAGTAGTAGCCCAGAGTACAAGATGTATACAGAACAAGAGAGGGTGAGTTCTGACTAATGTTCAACAAGAAGCTTTACTCAGTTTTCATCTACTTTTAGCGTCTAATGGAAAAAGTGTAATCGTCCCAAGGGTTATTCTAAATGTAACCATCCTTCCTCCCTTCTTCCTCCTCATATTCTATTTACAAAGCCTAGGGAAGCCGGTACGCCTTAACGAGCCCAACTATTACCCGGCTGAGAAACAAGGCCATCCTGAAATACCTTCTCGAATAACATACAACATCACAGGCTAGCAATATAGTAAAATAGCAACCCTATCAAACTGCAACTTCTATCAGTAGCCCCTTCAGTGTCAACTTGGTCACTGCCCACTGCTTTCCTCCGGCAAGTGAAACCTGAGAAGGGCGGAATTTCCCCGTGGAGAGAAAATAGCATAGCGGAAGTGGTTTGTCGCTTATCTTGTCCTAAGCTGACATTTTGGCATTGATGTTGAAACGGAAGGAAATCAGAAGGAGTAGCGTCTTCCATCTTCATCTGTCATTTACTATAATGCAACCCCTCGTTCATCGTTGCACAAGGACAGAGTTTCAGATCCTAGTCCTAACTTTTTGCAATCCCCTTCAATTATTACCTCTTTCTCTGTTCTAGTTGGCGGTAAATGGATGCGAAAATATCTCAAGTATGGCAATGGATGATAAATATAGTTGCTATTATTAAGCATTGCGCTTCAGTTGGAATATTAGACAGGACAAGATAAGAATTATAAATTTGTTGAAAGGCGTGTGAATAGATGACGTTTGCATGAAGAGATGTTGAAACTGAGATATGGGAATGTGAGTAACGTGGCCATTGAAGCCATGTATCTTGGACGGTAGACCAAGTTCAGGATTCAAAAGAGTATCAAAAGACACTGATAGAGCATATTACAGTTTTCAAATAATACTTTACGAAGAAAATAGTCCTGAAATAGTCAGCTGATGGGAAGAGCTCAGTGCAGTAACGTAAGGAATAGGAAGAAGAGTAGAAATTGAGCTTGCATCAAGCTTGGAAGCTCGAGTCGGATTTTGCTTGGAAAAGCTTGGAGAAAGCAAAGGGAGTAGACAAATATAGAGAGTAAGTTGTAGATGATGAACCATTTCGTGTACTTGATTGTTGAGAAGTAAACCTGTGGTCTTGTGTGAGTAGTACTTATAGCTCATAAAAAGAGGGTAATTTTATTCCAAGGGAAGTTTGAAATAGGAAGCCAGGGTGAAATGGTACATGAGTAAAGCCGGAACATGAAAGTACATTATCTCAGCACCATCTAATAATACGTTCTCTCAGGCAGGGAGAGAAGAGAAAGCTGAAGAAGTGGGGGAGAAAGCCGACGCTAGGGATGGGTTTGAGGGAAGGAGAAGCTGATTTCGGGATTGTTTCACTCGGAAATAGAAAATATGGAAAGGATTTTTGAAAAGGGAAATTTCATGGGAGTGTGTGTTTCTTGAGAAAATTATAGTGAAAAAAGTTTCTCCGACAGAATCAACTCTAATCTACACACCCGGGAATCGGAATATGCTCCGGATGGATAGACATAAAAGTAGCAATTTCAAAATTCAACCGCATGCATGCAATCATTTCATCTGATCCCCTTATTGGATTGTTGTGGGGAAAGGAAGGGAGAGAATTTTTCTCCTTCTTCCCATCCATATACATAACATCCCGTCTCTTGCATTATTTTCTCCTTCCTCCGTCCTCTGCACAACCCTATTACCTCAAATGAGCTGTGAAAGGGCAACAAACAGGATTGACTTGTGTAGAAAAGCAAGGGCTTTGAAGGAAGGATAATTCCGACTTGTCCCTCACCCCTCTTCAAGTAATTAGGGATAGATAATATTATACATAGTCATTTCATAATGGAAAGAATAAGGTTTACGACCAAGCTCGTAATAATTGTAATTCGCCATCAATTAATGAACCCAACAAGGAACCAGATAAAGACCAGGTGGGCAAGCATAATTATACTAACATGCCTCCATTAATTCAATATGATTTCCTTTCCCTGTGCACGGCGGCACAATGGATGATGGACATTAGAGGCAACTAAAACCTTAGCTAGCTTTCTCCGTGGACAAAGGCCGAAAACAACGGTGTTTAGCAACAGTAACAATTGACTGCGTATTGAACATTACAGAGGGAATTTTAAGGTCCACAGACCTATAATTGCAGCACCGTTTCAATTGTCCCTTTTACACCAAAACCACAAATTACTACCGGCATAAACGGTAACTGAAAAACTGGCCTATGCTAATGCCCCTGAACTGCAGGATATATAGAAGAGATGAACGGCGTCGTAAGATTTTGTGGCAGAGAGAGCTGTATATAGAGACCGGTGGAGGGACATTGTTGTATAATCGGCAGCGTATCAAATTCATTTATGCGGTTTTAGCATGAAAGAAGGAAGAGCAGAAAATAATCTAAATTACGGATGCGAACCCGGCGTAAAATTGGCCGCGGTCAGTCGGATGACGCGAGCCAAGACTCAACGCAACGTTAGTGGAATCACAAACGGTCAGTTCCGTGGATGTACGATTATGTGAGCCAAGACGGAATTTGCCGTCTACTACTACAACAGTACAGCAGATGCAACATCAGCACCAATAATAGACTGCAACTAGTGTTATTGGTTTACGGTTTACAAGGAGCAAGGAGGACAGTGAAATACGTTTGGATACTATTATAATAAAGGGTGCAACTAACAACTGGGAAAAATGCAATAAACTCCTAGTCCCTCCGATCCGATGCAAGCAACTTTTGAAATCACCCTCTGCTCAAGAATGATAACGGGCTTCCAAACTACTTAATCACTATCAACTATAAACTGATACAATCTACAGAAGCAAGTAGGGAATTCAAATAGGATTGCATACAGCATATAAAATTAATAAAGCTGGAGTAGATGGGATTTTTATGAAAATTGTGTGGGAAATTTGGAAAAGGGGAAACTGAATATGGAATAGAATGCCCGGGCGCTTGTAGGGTAGGTTGGTTAGTGGGTATCCCATAAAATTCTAAATAATATAATATGATGCTCTTAAAGCTATAATAAAAATACTTTCGTACGTGCTCTGTAGGGGTTGGGGGTAGCGTAAATGAGACGGGGAGGGATATCTTAGAATTCTATGAAAGGAGAAAGGGGTGAAGATGATTAAAATAGAAGAGACTATTATAGCTGAAGCTAGCTGGAGGAGGAAGAGGCAGAGGCAGGTAATATAATGTGGAAGAGATTGGGGACTGATCCCAAGTTGTTACTGGAGAAACAAAGGGAAGAGACGGAGTAAAAAAGGATGAATTAGGAATTAGAATGATAGGAAGGAGGAGAGAGGCTGGTTGAAAAGAATCCTTTTGTTTAAATCATAAAGAATTCTATTTCCTTGCACCCTTGGATACGTGCTATTGTGATTGTAAATAGGAATTAGTTTCATTTCATGCCTTCTTTACCACCTTTCCCCTCCCCCACTTGTTCCACCAACTACCCGGCCCTTCATCCATCCAGGTTGTATTTTAGCTTGCAAGTCTTGCCTTTTACTTCTTGCACTGTCCAAATAGACACGGTGTCTAAGACACCTCTTGATTTTTCTCAGTCTCGTCTCTCCAGGGTGGAGAATATCATTGATAAAGTTAAGAATGGATCCCCTATCATCCGCTGGATTGTCTGCTAGTAGGAGGCTAAGGCTAGGAATACTGTAGTAGGAGGGGAAGGTGAAATTTCTGAGGTTTGAGAGCTAGAATTTCTATCGCCGCCGCTAACCAAAATGAAGAATGGTTGGTGGCGTGCGGGTCTGTATATGTATAATACCCGCTTGGGAAATTTCATCCCTTTTGTCATTCCAACTCTCTTGTTGTTCTTTGTCAGTCAGGATTCTTTATAGCCCGTCTCGCCAACTTACCTTTCTCCCACAAACTTTTACTCACCACACTGTGCAACATACCTTCTCATCATGCAATTCCATTCCTATTCCCTTCCTCAACAGATAATGCAAACTGCATTCTCTCTCAACCAAGAAAGAGCAGCAAGCCATGGGGTGGAGTCAAAAGTGAGAAGATGGCAAATAGTAGTGGCAATTGCACGGCAAACGTCAGCCCTGTGTATTTGTGTACTGTACATGGAGGCAGGCAGACAAGAGGCAAACTGGGAACGTGTTTCGTTTCTGTGTTTGGCCTGAAACGAATGGATGGTGACTAGCGTTGTTATGGTGGGGACGGCGGATTCGTTCCGAAACGGAAGAAAGATGAGAGACATTTTCAGGATTCCCTTTTCTTTCGCCTTGTACTCAAACTGCATCTTGTTATTAGAAACGCTCACCCTCCGCGCTATTTTTTCTTCTGCCCACGCTTTAACGTGTCCATTTTTAACTATTGTCTTCCCCTTTCTTTCCCCCTCAAAAAAGCCATTAACTGGAATGACTTGACTCACCTCCTGTAACTTAGCGGACTGTACACGTCCTCTTAGCTTCACCATAGCCTCTTCTTTTCCCGTCCCTATTTTTCTATCATCCCAAGAGGTCCTGGAATATGATGTAGGAATGAAGAAGAGGCGGGGAAGGATTGCTCGTTACGTCTCAACGGGTTGGGATTCAGAGCCCGCATAGTCTACCCCTCCGCCCTCACACCTATCCACTGCACTTATTTCGGACAATTACGCACTCAATTACTTGGAGGGCCAGAGAAATAATACTATTTTCAGAACCCTTACGAATTGAACAGGGAATACAGTTTAAGGGGAAATGGAGGAGGGAGGAAATTTGAGACCAAGTTCAAGAGCGAAACGTGAAATAAGGACAAGAAGGGCGAGGAAATTTTACTGGAGCGTGGTTAAGGATTGGTGGAAGGAAGCAAATGTGAAAAAACTCTATAGTTTCTCAACCATGTCCTAGGCAGAGGATGCGGCTTAGCCTGAACGAACGGAAACTGTTGGGATAGGTTGAGCATAGGAATTGTGGGGAAAAAAGTGCCAAACCTTGTATGATGCCCTTGAAAATTTACAGCTTACAGCTTACGCACTTCATGAATCAAATATAACCTACCGGCTTTCAACGGTTGGGACAAGGGGGGAGCGTAAACGGAAGGATGAGAGAGAAATGCTATATACTGATATTCTCCAAAAGCAGGGGCTTTGAAATGAAGAAAGAGAGCAAGTGTGAATTAGATTTCACAAAGCGCGCATCATCAAAAAGCATAATTGTCCTGTGTAACATCAAAGAAAACTAAAAGCAGGATTCATGGGCTCTGCCAGTAAGTAAAAGAGGGGAGAAAGTATATTAGCAATGAATCAAAGCGGATGAGCTCAAAATACTATACTGTCTCTTTAAGAAACCATGAGAATCCGGTGGCGGGCGGGTTTCACAACGTTATTAACAAGCCTCCTAGAGCTTCCGCCATTCCTATTAAGGTAATTTTCTAAATCCTCCTCCAGCAGATTTCCACTTACTCTCTACAATTCTTCTGTAACTAGTTCTTTTTACAATTTTTCTTTTCCCTCCCATGATTCCATACTATAAAAAATGTAAGCAAAGGATAACATTTAAAATGTGTGCTATAGCCCTCAGATGCACAGTAAAAAGTAGCACTTTAAATTTTAGTGCAACGCTAGGGTGAAAGCATCCAGTTTAGTGGATTAGGCGGTGGCGAATACTGGATGAAAAAGAGAAAAAATGGATACATTTACGCTCAAGTTGCAGAGCGCAAGAAGCTACATTGTGCACTTTTTTAATTTTAGTAAATAGATAATAAAATCCAAAGTTGGAAGCAACTTCACTGAGTATGCAAAGTTATTACCTCCTCTTGCGATCTTAAGTTGAAACTGAATTGCACTTCTTCTATTTAAGTGGCAGAAAATTTACGAATTTTAAGTTAACGACAGAGGTTAAAAATTTAAACTTATAAGAAATTTCGATATGCTTTTTACCACCGGTTTCCGGAGCGCATAGATCCACTAGTTAAAAAAGAAAAGTTTGGAACCCGTGTAAGGCGGTAAAAGTGTGATGCTGAAACAGTTTTGCTAAAAGTGGTTACGTGTTGCAGTCGAAACGAATTTTTGGTCCCAGGATTTTTCATCCCAGAATTGTTGATCCCAGGACTTTTCATCCCATTTTTTTGCAGACATAAATAAAGCGATGTATGGTTCAGAAAACAAGTACTAGTAGGCTTTACATTTTTTTTAAATAACAGCATTTAGAGAGCAGGAATTAACAACATTATTACACATGCTAATTCTAATTACTAATTACAAACAACGCAGTACTCTGTCGCTTACTGCGGCAGAGCTGGAACGCTTTCTTTTACGCTGGCTACAAGTAGTCTCAGAAGCCTTTAAACCCATGCAGATTTGCGGATCCTCCTGACTATAGTCATTTTCCACCTCAAACAGTGGTATCCAAACTCTACATTTTGTTGGATTTCTGCTTGTTCCTGCATCTCAATTGGAGATCCTCAAGTAGGCAAATGTCAGCAGAATGATTGAATTTGTCAAGTCCAAGTAATAAGTGACTGAAGGTATATAGTGGTAGGGTAGGGGGCAAATTTAAGATGGGAGTTATATTGAAGCACGTTGCTATGGCAGTGTCAGCGTCTCCTCTGTGCACGCTTAATGCTCCATGTTACATTTGCCCCCGTGTCAAGCCCGTTACTATTGTTCCACATATCATCATGTTCTTATTACTCTCCATGTTAAGTTTGCCACCAGACTATACATCGCATTATTCATGTCTGCAAAAACATAGGATGAAAAGTCCTGGGATCAAAAATCCGGGAATAAAAAACCTGGGATAAAAATCCTGGGATAAAAATCCTGGAAACAAAAATCCTTGGGACCAAATATTCTTGGGACCAACAATCCTTGGGACCAAATATTCTTGGGATCAAAATTCCGCAAATCGAAATTGCCCCCCCCCTGGACCGAGTTTACTGTAAAATGTCCTTGAATAGGTTTTCAATAGCAAAGGCATTTTTGACCATGTGAGCACATTGGTGTTGAAATTACGTAGGCTATGCTATCAATCGGAATTTGTGATGATGTCAAACTAATGTATTTAAATAACTACGGTAATTGGAGATAAGAGTTAAATATATATTTAGATAATACGGAACATGCGAAAAGTTCATGAGGGAAGAAAGAGTTTTTTTTTCTTTGGGCTTTCTAAGAGGTTTGGATAAAGAAAGAGCAATAAGGAAGTAATTGTAAAGAAGAATCCGTTTACACAAGTAAGATGAGTTGAGGATTTGATAAAATTATTTCAGTTTAGTACTATTGTAGCATCTTGCCTATCTCTCCTTCTTACCCTCTTACCACTCAATCAGTTAGCAATAGAAATTCTTCTGCGTTAGGTTTTCTTGCTCTGTGGTAATAAGGCAGACGGGGCTTTTTAACAGCTCTTTGACCATTTCGTGAAGAAAAGAATAGAAAAAAATTGAGGAAACCCTCAAGTTGAGTTAAAACTGCGGTACTTGGCGTTAAGTCAACTACTACTTGGCAAGTAGAAAAGAGAATAAAAGTGCTACGTTTTCCACAATGAAAATAGGAAGAGGGGTGGGGACTAGGGAATTTTCTCGATCATGTCCCACAATTGCATCCTCGAAATTAAGGTAAAAGGACTGGACAAGTTATTTAAAGAGTGTTTGCACAAACAGACTTGTATGAATACGAAGAAAGCTGGCGTCGGAAGGAAAAGACTTGGAATAAAAAGAGGATAGCCATAGGAAAGGTGGAAATATTGAAGAAGAGAAAAGAAAGCTTTATAAAATTGAAGGAAGGAAGTTGAAAAAGTAAGCTCAAAACCGGAGTGGCACATGCTTATTTTTTAGGGGAGATAATAGAATGATTATCCTAAAATTCTAAAAGTCCCATGGTTTGACAGGGTGGTTGTGTGGAGAATATAATAAAGTTTGTATTTGTATTCAGCGGTTATTGGCTGGGGTTGGCTCTCTTGTTATGCTCACAGACTACCGTGGAGCGCTAAAGTGTCTTGCCTCTATGGGATTTCTGAGGTTTGGGGTGAAAGAAAAGTAGAAAAGGTTGAGAGAAGAAAAGGCAAAGACGAAGCCAAAGAAAGAGGTGCGGGAAATGAGAGTATAGTATAGAAGTGTGCGATGTTTGTTGGGAAATTCGAAAGGGTTGAATGGGGGAAGAGAGTGTTGTTGGGGAAACAACATTATGTGTCTTTTTTGCAGGCAGGTAAATGGACAAGGTTTCTTCTTCAAGTCCTTGTTATTATTCTCTTGTGGAGAGCGAATCAAAAGGGGAGGTGGTTGAGGGGATGGTGGGATAAGTGTTTTATTTGAGTATGTGTCCTGGTCCTTGTCTTGTTAGCGGTTGGGAAAGAGTTATGTAAATGTACGAGATGGCAGTTAAGAATAAAGGAGAAGTTTGTTTTTCCCCTTCACGACCATCACCCATGGCCATCCGTGAAGCATTAAGAGAAATCGGACAATGCAAGTATAAGCAGACAGAAAGAGGAGAGGGGGAGGGAAGAAAAAGTTACGGCGAGGAGGACCGTGCTCGGATTAATCCTAGAACGTGAGTGATGCTGACTCTGGGGTTGTTTTGAGGAAGTTGGGATGACTTGAAGATTGTATTGTATTGTTGAGGATTCGTGAGGATGTTAAGTTGATAATCTGTTGAAAAATTGAAATTAATGGAGCAAAGTTTATTTCTTTTCTTTTCCATCCCCACTTCACGACATTCTCCTCATGTATGTGCAGGAAGAAAGCGCTGAGGGAGTGGATGAAGGGAAAATAAAGGAAGAGAGACAATTGAAAATAAAACCTTTATGGAGGAAACTTTTGTGTGAGATGGACTTAACTTACTGCTTTTCCTCCATGTGGAAGGCAGGATTGAGAGAAATGCTTTTTAGATTCCACCTCATACTCTCAGTGAGAACATGACTTCCCTTATGGCTGAGGCTGAATCTATTTGCTCTTGCTAATTCTATGCTTCCTTGTACGCTTCCTTGGATTGTGAGAGAAGGCCGGGTGGAGGGAGACGGGTAGTCTGGTGGCTCCGAGTTTCCTCCTTGCACACTTCCTTACAGTCTGACTTGCTTGGTTGCTCACTCTTGTTCGATGAAATGATTTGGAACAAGAATGAGACTATAAATAGGTTGGTCATAATTTTCAAAGTGCGTACAGGGATGGAGTAGGCAGTTAATTCTGAAGTCTATGGTGCGTGTGAAGTGCAAGCAAGTAAGTTGGTTCTTACTACTTCCATGAAATGATTTGAGCAAAGCTTCTTGTCCCCACCAACGCCTCCTCCCCGAAAACACGGTACTTAATTCTGTACACTGCACAACACAAGGAATTATTACGAGCTGAGAAGAGATTTAAGAATATACGTGGAAGTGGTGGTGGCGGGAGGGATTATTGTGGTGGCCATACATGATACAGTAGAGTGGTAGTAGATTCGCAAAAAGAAAGAAAACGGGACATGAAATAGTCGTCACTCACTCCGTCAGCATTTAACAACTTTCCGGATGCACATATAGAAATGAGTCTCTATGAATCGTTTTTATTATTCTTTTTAAGCTCTTTTTCTGCCAAGGCTTGGCAGCCAGGCTCTATGGGCAATGAAAGATGAAAACCAAGGAAGGAGGGCGGGAAGATGAAGAGAGTAGAAATATCCCATTGCTCCCAATTACAATCATCATCATAATGCAATCTTGCTTTGGAGCGTGCCTAACGTAACGAGCTTATTTTAAGACCGCCAAACCGCTTCATGACCGCATCAAAATCAAGCAGTGTCACAAAATAATGTAGATCTTTCTCGTTGCTATATGGATGACGAGTAGTTGTGTATACGTATGAATATCCAAGTTAAGATGCTGTCATAAGGAGAAACCGGCATGTAAACATGTAGTGCGTGCTTTCTTTCCTACGCAGTGCAGTGCTTAATACAATACAAGTATGTTTGAGAAAAAGAGAAAGTACGGAGAAAGCAAAATAGGACTATGGCGCAGGCAAGGAGATTGTATACTGTTATAAAATTATGAGAATGCGCTAAAATTAATTTCGTAAGTGATAAAAGATAAAAATATGTACATGTGTTCTTAAAGGACAGTATAGAAAAGTGTCGTTCCATTAAAATCACAATGTAATTGCATAAGGGAGGGAGGGCAGCGGGTGGAAAGTGATAAAGAGGTGGTTCAGGACTATAATTCTGATTAGTTTGACAGAGATTGGAGAATAAAAAATTATGAGGAATACGAGACAAAGGACGATTTTGGATTATTTGAATAGCAAATTCTTAGGCGGAAAGACAAATAAAAGATTTATGGTAAAAACAAAAAAGGATAGAATACTGTAGGAAGGATGGGGTATGGATTGAATCGGATAGTGGTTCCTTGGGGAGTCAACAAGAGGAGAGCTGAGTGGATATCAAAGATTAGATGAATGATAATGTGAGTACAAGTCAGTTCTGTTCTTTTCTGATACTGGGATGGAACTAGAAATAGAGATGGGAATTAGGATAATGAAAAGAGGAAGAGAGGGACAAAATTACTAGTAAACGATCTGGGATTAGGACTGTTAGAGTAAGAGAGTGAGAGAGAGAAGCGGAGGCAGAGGAGGAGGAGAGGAGAAAAGGGTTGGGATCCGAAGAAGAAATAAAGGAATAGTGAATACGTAAATGAGCGTGATTGACGTAAAGGAGTGTTAAAAGTTAATGGCGGAGATGATTTGATAATGAGTTTGATCACGATCACTCGCAGAGTTTCAATTGAATTTTTGCCTCATTCAAACTGGGAAAGATTGAAATGATGCGTTTCTTCGGGACGAGAACGAAGTTGAAGAGAATGGAATGGGTAAGGAAAGTGGGGATGAAAAGTATTCAAAGTGTAGTTTGAGCTCAAGATTAAAGGACTTTAAGTCAATTGAAAAGTTTAATCAACTATCCAACTCGTTGATGGCGGCTCCACTTGACGACTCGTCTTTTCAAGCAGTATCGACCAACTACTCCAAATAAATATGAGAGTTACAGAGGGAGTTGAGAAAGCTAGAGGAAGTGAAAGAAGTCAAAGATTTTGATTCTCCTTTCTCATAAATACTTGTCACTGAGTCCATCGGTCGGTCTTCTTGTGAACTCGGAATTCTTATTGAACAACCTTGGATATTTCTTAGATCACGTTGGCAACTTAAAAGACTAACCAGCATCCGTAATCCGTGTTAGTTATTAATTAACCTTGGATTAAAAGCCGGAGCTTCCGCAGCGCGATTTTTCTTCCACATCAAAATAAGGATATCACATCTAGGCAAAAGGGATTTAAAGCGCTGCTGGGACATGAATAATTTGCAAGAAAAGTTTTGTAACCTAGAGCTTGAACTGGTATGAAACGGAATGAGTTGAGTTGAGCGTTAGAAGATCGGAAGGGAAAGTCCGGTTGGTTTTAGTGATTAAAGAGCGTTGATTGGAAATTTAGCTAAGGATTATAAGAACTAAAGGAGATTTTGAATGAGATGGGTGTGGGAAGCGATGGCATAAATATCGGAAGGTTACAGCTTTTTCAATAGAAATATGGAAATGAGGGAAGGAATAATAATACTTGAAAAGAATTACTTGTAAATGAATCAAGGGTGGGCTGGGTGGGAGGACGTCGTAAGAGGTGGGGGAGATAAAACAGCTCAGCTTCATATACCCGCCTTCATACTTGACTACCCACCCGTCCTTCAGTGTCCGGTGATTGGAAATGCGCCGAGGGCTGTGTAATGACTCGTCCTCCGTGGGATGAGGAAGGGTAAGTGAGATAATTCAATGATTTCCATGCGGATGAATGCGAGACAGGGACGGGAATGGAGATGAAAGTGGCCCAAATTTTCTAGTAGATGGGAGGCCGATGAGAGATTTGTGAAAGGTAACTAAGTTAAGAGGGTATTTTTATCAGATGACATGATGAGGATGGGGGAGAAAGTTATCGGGTGAAAGGGATGGCCTTTCCTGGTCCAACGCGAAGCATATCCAAACAGCCAGTTCAGAGTTGAATTGAGAGTCAATCGAAAAAGACCATGATCAGAAGCAGAGTAAGGACATTTGGGAAGTAATCAGATTAAGTGTTATTTTGTTGATGGGAAGTGAGTGAGGAAGAGCTAGTAGAAAGGGAGAAAGACCCGGGTAGAATGCGGATGGGCTAACCATGAAGAGATCACTGTCCTCTTTTGTACGGGTGGGTGCTGGATTTTCGGACTGATTTGCTTGCAGTGTGCTGGACGGGAAATCCAGCGTTTCTCTCTTTTCCTCGTTCTACGTACACTCACTAATTCTGTTTATGCTTTGAGTATTAGAGATTCCAGAGGGCAGGTTGGGAGAGTATTAAGTTGGGGAAAGTTGTACGTATCCTGGTCCTGGTGGAGGTACGCATGGAGTGGTATTATAGAAGTAGGAGAGAATGAGAGAAATGTGAGAGAGAAAGCCGGAGAGAAAGATAATCAAGGAGGAATATCATCTGCATGGAGTATGAGGCTGGGATGGGAGTGGATGGTTTGGACGAGGAATTAAATGTTGATGAGGAGAGGAAATAAGCATTGGGAATTTTAGCCGACAAGTAGCATATGAGGGCAGGGCTCATTTGGAAAAGTAGGTATGAAGGGGCTATTAGCATAAGCCCGCATCTTCATTTGAGCAGAGCTCCATTGCACTAACCCTCAGAGAGGATGTACTTCGAGCTTGTGACTGACTGATTATGTTGGAGTAGTTTAAGAGCTTGACTCGTTGCAAATTGGAAAGTAGGAAAACACCGAAGAGAAAGCAGCGAGAAAGTGAAGGAAGGTTACAAAGCCTTGTTTCGTTTTGCTTCCTTCTCCATTTGCTCTATCGTCTTGAATCAGTACATACTTTCTTTTCTGAGAGGAGTGAAAGTGTGATGAATTTTATCCAACGTCCAAGGAAGAGGACGATAGGAAAAATGTCTTTGCGGAAGAAGATATGCATGGATATAAGACATCGGAAAACCTACTAAATCCAAATTGCTTAGATACGTATGTTAACGTTTGACACGACTCAAGGAGAAATTATCCCAAATAATATATAATCCCTTCGCTTGGCCGAGGATGAAATTTCATGGAAAGGATGCATACTAAATGGCACTGGCACGCATTCTAATGGGCCTTTCTCAAATCTTGCCAACTTTCACCCCTAAATAATCCACTTTCCTGCTTTAGAATCAGAAAAATCCTTCACTACGATACATCCCAATATCTTGCATCTAACCATTATAGAACTTGCGCCGACATTTACCCGTAGAAAGCGCTGGAATAGCTTTTGGAAAGTTTAGAAAAGAAACCGTCCGGATTGAGGCAGCAATTGAGTATGAACTAAATCCTATTTGTAGTTCTGAACTTGGAATACAAAAACAGGTTGCCGGTAGGCCTGGTCAATTTTAGTTTAGCGGAAGCTATGTATGGACGAATTCACGGGTTAAACCACTTGCAAAATAATATATTTGAAACGGACAAAACGAAATTCAGATGGCCAGGGTCAGATCGCCAGAGTAAGTCAGGAGTGGAAGGAGCTTGTTCGTGAAAAAATCTGTTGATGACTGATATAAGAGTTTTGCAGGCTACAAAATCGAGAAATTTTTAGACATGATAAGGAAATCCTTTAACCCTACCCTATTTCCCAACCTTTTCCCTATTCGACATCACATGTACGAGGGACAAGCCTGGGCTGAATTTCCTGGAGAAAGTACGTTGATGGGACATTAAGAAAATATGTGAAATACATTTACATGCAGCGCACATTCATGTGCTTGAACTTTTTTCAGCTCGTTCCGTTTCCCTGCACGTATGAATACAACTATTTACTGAATATACATACGCTCATGCCTTCAGAACCTTAGGAAAAAATGTAAGAGCAATATTTGAGACAGTCAGTCAGTCAAGTCAGCAGACATGGCCGCAAATTTCTCCCTGCTGGAAGACATTTGGGCAGTAATGGGTATCCCATTTCCAATACCAGACGGGAGCAACAACTATGGTCAGTTTTTCCTACAGTAGGAATATATGAAAGAAGAGGAAGTCAGGGTCAGGTGAAAACAAGCATCTAGTGATCTGTAATTATGGCTAAGCTTGGGTTGTAGCAGAGTGCTGGATCGAGAATGAGCGAGTGCTAGGAAGACGATCGAAATAGAGGATGGAAGCTTCCGGATGTTAGGTTTTTATATGTATTCCTGATTGTTGGAGTAAATTTTGAGTTTAAATGCAAATAATAGGATTGGAATGTATGAATATGTATTTGCGGTAGTGAAATTATTGAGGGAGGAAGAGGGAATGAGGGAAAGGAAGTATGCGTATTATCGTAGACGGAAAAAGCAATAAGTTGTCATGTGTTTGTGTGTGGGTGCGTGTGTGTGTGGAGAAAGTGGTGAAAGTTGGAGGATTTTTTACCAAGCAGTTAATACAATACAAAGAGTAGAGTACAGTGTAGTAGTGAATGTTCAAATAATGGAGAAAGTGGTGAAAGTGAAGCGGAGGATAAAGATTGTGGAGTAGGACATGTTGCATTGTACATGTGATAATGTGCTGAAAGATCGGGAAGAGGAAGAGGTAGAGGACACGTAGGGAGGGGGAATGCGTAATTTATTCTTAGTGTTGATGATGATGGTAATGTGAGTGAGAGGACGAAATGGAAATGGGGAAAAGTGGGAGATATGGATGGAGTTGCATGAGAATCACAAGGATTCGGACGCTTTGGGAATTCATAGAATGAGCCAAGAAGAGGAATTAATGAGAGCAATAGCGAGATGATGTGTAGAAACATGGACAAACCGTCGGGGTTCCGCTCCTTCTGGAGTCCTTTCCATGTCAACCTATTCCTAATGCTTTCATGCTTTCTCCCCTTTCTCGTCCCTTCCCTTTCAGCTGCAATGCGACACTGCTGGTTGCTCGGTAAGATGGCCCTTGCGTTGGTATGATTTCATTTCTTGTCTTTCAATTAAAAGGGTTTGGAGGTGGGAAGAGTCTCATTACTTGACCTCCCAGCCTCTTCTTGGGTGGATTGTGCGGAAATGAACTGGACACGACGAGGAGGAATCCAATCATATGCCCAACTTAAGCCTCCGATAACAAAGAATCCAGAACAGCTGGAAACCTTTTCTCAGCCAAGCCAGCATCCTTTACTACAGTAGCGGGGCAAATGTAGAAAGACGCGGGAGCTTTTCCAAACAAGTATCCGTCTCTCCTACCCAAACCTGAGAGGAAATGGATAAAGTGCACATAGGAAAGGAAGTGATATGCGGAGTTAAGAGAGAGAAAGTCCCAGAGCCCTGCTCTCGTAATTAACCTTGGGAGGCTAGAAAATAGAAAAGATGTAAGTGTATACTTGTGTGGATATACATACGAGAGCATTGAGAGCTTTAGTACAGACTGAAAAACCCATAATCTTCTTCTGCCGTCATGACGTTATACGCTTGTTGTAGAAGCACTTGAAAAGGATTAATGTGACCGTTGTGGGTGGGCATTATAATTTTCCAACCCAGAATTCAACTCGTCTTTGCTTTCCATTCAACCAAGCGCTTTTATTTTGGCATCAGATCCTATACATAGTTTTCTCGTCTACAGCAAAGCCAGATTGTTGCGAACCAGGAATCACGTCACTCTGGTCTTTCTCCAAGTGTAGATTGGAGAGAAAGTGACGAGTGAAAGCGTATCTTTAAAGTACCAGCCTGCGTGAGCTTTGCTTTCTGGGAAACCGGCCGGATGAAAGGATACAAGTGAGCCGGGGAAAGAGAAAAGGCTTTTCGGACGGACACAGAATCCTACTTCAAACAAAGGCTCCCTGTTATTACAATTAGCAATCGTATTAAAGTTTTCATTCCAAAGAGAGAAATAATAACGGAGGGGACAATTATACGTAATCTGGTCTGGTGAGAGGGAGGGCGGGGGATGCAGGCATGTTTGGAAGCAGTAAGTCCTTTCCGGAATTATTTTCCTTTAGGATCGTCTACAATTATACAGCCTAGCCGATAACTTGGCTACCTAATTTGCATTCTTGCTCTACAATACATTACGAAACTGCTTGAAAGAAAACAAAACCCTGGTTTGATTTCCCTACTCCTGGGACTTTCTTTAGTTGCAAAATCCTATGCGAAATACAGCTAATGTGTGATTTGTGGAAACCACAAAGAAATCTAGATATGAAAGCAAATAACCTCGCTCTCAGTCTCACCACGCACCACTTTTGCTTAACTGCCTTGTTACTATAATACAAACCTGTGGAAGCACAAGGACGATGCATATGATTGTAGTTTCTGCTAGCATTCGCCTCCCTACATAATTTGCTTGTTTAACGATAAATGAAAGTCCAAGCTGGAGAAAGCGATAGTGCGGCCTCGCGGAGAAAGGTCTTTAACGCGCTTGTATCCGCAAATCCTCCCGGAGAGCATGAAATAATGAGGTGCGTATGCAGTTAGTAGGATAAGGCTATTAAGTGAAATTGGAGAGAGAATAGTGTGGTGCAAGAGATAGCGGTTGGTGGGGGTAGGGAAGGGGGGTATACGGCATGCCAAGTGGATAAAGCTTAATAAAAGACCACTTATCCACCTGCTACCACGTGCCGTGTTTAGCTTCACATGCCGTGGACGTGATTAGTAGCAATAGTTGTGATGAAAAGATACGCGCACAGTTTTACATGCATTTCACTGTTTAATAGTAGCCACGTCCGGGGTATTCTACCCTCACCCCTCCCCCACAGTAAGCTCGCAGCCAGCCACCTCCAGCGGCTTCTCCCAACTCTGGCAATCCAATATTTTCCTATAAATACAATCATGTATATGCCTCTAAATTAAAAATCCCGTCTCGAAGTAATACATACGGAGGAATTAATACATTCGTGAAACATTTCCCACGCTTCCGCTCTTCATGTTTAGTAGGCGAGAAGTAGGAAGTTTGCTAGGATGGATGAGATTTTCCTAGGAAATCACCATTTCCCGATAATCTGACGAGAATATTGCATGATTAATTCTCTGAACGGAATCCGGACGGAGCAGGTTATGTTTCACAGTTACAAGAGGAGGCGTGCTTCCACAGCGGATATTCCAAATAAGGAGTTTGACGGGTGAAGGTTGGAGGGCCAAAGTGAAAGTCGGAGAGATGGCAAGGAGAAAGAAGGGAAATTCTAGGATTTATTGCATTTAGAAACGAATCTTGTTCTTGTTATGATTGAATTATTTTTCCCGGGGACGAAAAAACAATTGAAGAGCGGCTGTTCCAGGTTTCTAAGCCAAGGAGTGAAAGCGTAGGCGTGGAAGGAGAGAAAGATTGAATTAAATTAAAGGAGGAAACGGGATTTAAATAAAATTCATAAATACACTGAGCATGTATACAAACATGTTGGTGATGATGTGTTTAATGCAAATCCCTTTTGCAACCTCCTCCTTTGGCTGGATTGCTGGATACAAGCAATGCTCAGTCTGAGAATTTGCAAGTAAAATAACCTATGGGCTGGGAAGTGAATAGGTTGAGAAAAGTTTAACTCTATAATGGGATTTTTCTTCCTGGGGTTTTGGAACATGTGCTGGAACGGGGTAGGGAATGGGGTGTTGGAAGTAATCCAATAAAAAATGATTTCTCTGAATTAATTTCACACTTGAGTATGCAAGACTTGATGGATGCAAGGATTCATGGAGAGGGACACATGTTTATGATAATTGTATTGATTTATGGGCCAAGGCAAAGGCCGGAAGAAGAGGAGGAACACCTAAGGATGGGACTGGAGCTGTGCCCAGCCTCAGATGGGATCAACTCTAAAAAGTAATATTCTTTCCGGTGAAGAAGGAATGGAGTGCGGTGTGGGATGGAAGAGGATTTAGTTATTTTTCATAAACAAGATGCTTTTAACGTGAGGCAACTTATATTTGCGTGCTGTGCGCTGTGCTGAGTTCTGCCTGACTGGATTTTGTGCATCTGCCTTGCTTTTCTCAGAATAAATGAGTATCCTTTTAAAACCTGATCTCTTCAAGAATAGCAAGGGAGGAATATTGAATTGGACTTGGAAAGCATGGAGGAGGAGGTAGAAAGAGTAGGGAAGATGACTAGTGAAAAATACGGAAATTGTGGCGAGGCATGGAGCATGGAACTGGAAGAGAAATGATGATAGGAAATGTTGATAATATTGTAAAATACTTGTAACGTCTTTCAGTAACAACTAAATTCTCGTGTCAGCTGTCTACTTAAACGAGATCTGCATGTGGTAGAATATTTACGCCAGAGCCAAAAGCAATAATTTTTAGCAAGTTTCCATAGAGAAAAACAGGATGGAAGTGACATGTTCTTGCAGGATGCTAAGAATTAATTATCCTTCATCCTTGGGCAGAGCAGAGAGACTGTCTGCATCTTTTGGATTCCGCTCCAGGAACTTGCCATCCAGCTTTTTCCTCCATATTCTCACCCGCCCCGCCGAACACTGAACTGAACACATAGCCGCCAACAAAGAACAAGCAACCACAAGCTCCAGGAGTCGTGTGAAGGCTTTGTCCATGATTTCTCAGGAAGATGCTGGCTAGCTGGATGGATGGCTGGTGACGAATTTGGGGGTGATTTTACTCAAGATTTAGTTTTATTGTTTCCTTCATAAATTCCCCCCTAACTAAATTGCTCTCATACTTACTACTACTAGCTTTCTTCCCAGCTGTCTTGAACATACATCTCTTCCCCTTATGACCCGTCCCCTGTCCCGTCTCTTCGGACTTGTGGGCATCTTGACGTATATATGTAGGCACCAAGGGATTTAGTGGGCGTAAATAGCGGGACAGGGGAAGAGGGTAGTGGTGGGGCGGGGGAAGTACCATAATGATGGACCCCAACTCAGAATCAAGATCAGCCTCCTGATGCTCTCGTCCGTTTCAGAGTCACGTTCCGAGGGACAAAAGACACGGGGACTCTTCGAACCAATTTCTTTGGACATAGGTGAGTGGAGGAACGGAGGATGCTGTTAACGTGCAACTAGAGTTTCGGACGGAAAGGAGCGAGGAAAGATATTACATTATAACCAAGGAGGAGTGGAAACGTTAACGAGAGGATGAAGCATGGAGGTAAATGATTAAGAGGAGTAAATAACCAGAGACACTTACACTTGTAGAGCATTATGCAATATCCTTGGACAGGGGAACAAGGAGAAAATCCCTAGAGTACTCGTTGAGTTGGGGAAAACAAGTTGTATAAATATAAAAACAACATCCATCCAAATGGGCTACACGGGTTTGTAAAACAACTCACCTGGATAAAATCAAGCTTAATGTACACCATCATCCTCTTCCGTCCGCGTACCGTACCATAGATGGTACGGATCACACTGTCCCAGCTTTGGATCAAAGCAAAAAAGAGAAAGGGGGAGGAGCTTTAAGGGATTAACGAAAAAGGTTCTTCTGGATCAATGGGTCACAGTGACCCAGTGATCCATTGATCCATCCAAAAAACGATTGACCCATGATCCAGCATAATAACTTATAAAATTTTAAATATTATAACTTTTGGCGATAGTAGCTAGTAGTCGGTGTAATAAGTAATGGATTGATATTTTGTTTGGACCAATTTGATTGTTTTTGGTGGACTGGGGGCTGATTTTAAATTCGAGTCACCACTGTGGTCGTATGTATGCACGGTTGTGTAACTTATATGACATGAGCAATAACTTTGCTCTTACCGCGATCTGTCGCGCGAAGAAGCAAGAGACTTCGCGACATCCCATCAATGCTAATTGGATTGATTAAAGCTTACATTTTAAGAGGTAGGCATTGCGTTGGGTTCTGCTTATGTAATTATCATTGTCATGCCATTATAAGCCAATGCTAAGTGAATGCTTTTTATAGCATGTAACAGTGCTTAAATTCGCTCATCATTTAGAATTCGGCTTGCTGGCATCGTTTGAAATTATTATCAATATTTCTGTTTTAACAAATTTAGCAAGCTTAAATCATGCCATAATTGGACGGCCCCTCGATGTATCATGACGATTTCATTTCAACTGTGGTATGCGTATAAGGTCGTCGGCTGCATATGACAGGATTTGGCGGTTGCACCATGACGAACAGTGTCACTACTGCCTCAGCCCTAGACAATGTAACACTTGACAGCACATCACTCGAGATTTCTCAAGTAGGCAGCTATCAATCCATTCACAAACGTTCCAGAGATAAAGTTTAGTTAAATTATTAAGTGTTTTCATGAACATATAGTTGTATTAGTTTCAGCTCGGTACAGGCAAGGAGACCACAGTGGTCGTAAATATGCTCACTTGTGTAAGTTACTATATATCATGCCACATATTTATTTATGATTCCTACGCATGTACATCATAGAGTAGGTTTTGTGCTAAATCAAGATCTGCATGCTCTAGCTTCATTGGGCAAAGTCATTGTTCGGCAGTAATGAAACAATGATGATGAAAAAATACCAGTAGGCAGAGTGGTTCTGGGAAGTTTAACAATGTTTTCCTCTTGGGGCCATATTCTATATAATAGTTCGCTGTTATTTTCCAAAATATTTTTTTTTCAACGACTCCAAAAGGTTTGTAAATACAATAACTTCATTTAAATTGCAAACAATCCCGATTCACTTTTATATGGATATGGGTCTTTCGGTCTACAATCAATTGCGTAACAGGAATTGAATGCTTATTGAATAATCAATTATTTATTTTGATCGCTTATATTACAACCAAGAGTTATCATTTTTTAGTCATGGTAATTAATATTTCTAAAGTAGTACAAGTATACAACACCCTGAGTCGGACGAGCAGGGGAAATACGTGTCTGGACGGTGGTGACAACAATGTTTGTGTTGAAACTATTCTAATCTTAATTCAAGCAGGAAAACAGAAGTTATGTTAAACCGAATTAGTATGTCGCTGCCATTCCGAAATTCCAACACTGGCGTTGATGCTGACATAGGTAACACGTATGCAGTCGTAAATATTAACCTTTTACTGCACATCACACGCTGATTTTTCCTAGTGTCAAGATTTTGTGCTTAAAAACACAACCAAGTTGACCCATCGACATAATATACTCCAAAGCAATATGCATGACAGACCGTATTCATGGTTGCTCAAAACAGCGTTTTATGCTACAGCTAAGCCATAAGTAATTAATTGAAATGATTACAACGTGAATTTAAGTTATGGGTTTAGACGTAGTAAATACAGAACATTGCTGGTAAGGGGGAATAAGTGAGTGAACATTAGAAGATAGGGGAATAAAACTTCACCACAGTGGGTCTTGTCAAAACATATTTCAGTGAATAATATTTTGAATTCAAACGTTTAGAAAGTATCGATAATACTGCTTGTATGCACTGTACATAGGCTTATGTTCAGTATAAATCATTTTTCCAATGATTTGTTTCCTCAGTTTTTCGTAACTACTAGTAGACACGAAAAATGTTTTATCAAACCAAGAATATTAAAGATAAACTTATTTCAAGGCAGTTTTACTCCAGTGCATGATTACTGATTATTCTAGCTAAGGTTTTGATTGATGATATAATTTAAGCTCATTAAGCTTTCCTTCTCTGTATTTTTAGTTTGCTTTGTATTTAAGCGGCAGCAAGCAATCCTGAAAATCAGATTTTGTCCTCTAAACCTATGACCATGCCCTAC
The DNA here is from genome assembly GCA_906901655.1 of Sminthurides aquaticus. NCBI lineage: Eukaryota > Metazoa > Arthropoda > Collembola > Symphypleona > Sminthurididae > Sminthurides > Sminthurides aquaticus. The sequence goes on from CAJQTT010000001.1 coordinate 7,667,042, forward strand.
GAATAGTTTCATAATTATCACCACTGTGGTTTCATACTTATAACCGCATATATATGATCACTGTGGCCACAAAACTTTAAAAAATTACAATTGAATCCTTGAAGGTAGTGGCTACCTTTTTGTCACTCAAAGCTTTTGATTAAAAAAATCGGACAGTTGCCATCGCCACCGATACGAAAATCGCATAAATCTTGAGCTAACAAAATAACTCCACGTTGAGTAGGTACATTAGAGTTCATCTAAATTTGATGTGCTACGTTAACGTCGTTATGATGCGTGCACATTGTTTGCAGCCAAGTTTTCCTTCTTTGGCCCCATCGACTCCCTGTTTTTTAGGTAATGCTAACAGTTCAGTCAACGATGGCAAATTTGGTGGCAATCGTTTAGCACTGTGGTTTTTTAAAAAATATGAAGTTTAATATTGCACAAATATATTAACTGTGGCCATACATTAAAACTTTGTTTTGATACATCTTGTTCTGCTTGACCTCAGAGTGACTTTTAAAATAAAAGCTGACATTCGTTTAGTATGGTGAATTCTTATAATAAGCATTCGAATACAAAACTATTGCAAAACAACGCGATGGCAGGATGTGATTCATTATGTAATAGGTTGAATTGCTCTATAACCACTATCACTAGCACCACATGACTGTCGTCATGATCGAACGTATAACGTGCTGCATGTGGCTTTTTTATGTTTATCAACCCCTATTTCCATGAAAAGTCCAGTTATTGCGTACGTATATACACTACTATTAAATTCCATGTTTTGCATATCAAAGGGGATTTTCGGTAGGAAGAGCGGAGAAAACCTCCCACAATGTTTTTCGCAAACGCTGGCGTGCTTGGATAGTTTTCACAATAACTTCCAATTACAAACGAAAGCTAATGCTACGAAAAATATTAAAATTACATTATATCGTGTTTGGCCAGCAACAGCTGCACTGTAGAGCATTTTGTACTTCCTGATTTGAAGTTGTCCATTTAGTATATGTATTTAAAAGTGCCGATGAAGCGTCACTTCTTTACTAGATGAGCTACTGCTTTAACTAATAACATTAATGGCGCCTTGCAGACTACTTTGAATTTTGCTGTTGTGTAAACATCCTTCATGTGAGGTTTGACTCGTACAACCTGAACCACAGTGGTATATACAATGAAAGACGAACTTGTATACTTCGTATATTAAGCTTTGATCTGGCACCAGTCCGGACATTATTTTTTTGCTTGGGAGCAAAGTGGTAATATAGGTTATATAAGTTGGATTCCTACATAAGATACATATCAATGAATGGTGAAAGTAGTAAATTTTCTGGGATGCAAATTGTAAATAGTTTTTTCAGTATCAAGTCTGCTGTTAACGTATAAGGTTTTATTATAGGAATTCTTGAATTTTAGCTTGTAATTGTTACCAGTTTGAATATAATCCGACGTCCCACGTCATAGTTTCAATATATTTTGGAAAGAGGTGCACAAAGACGCTGTAAGCTGTCAGAAATCTCAATCGCAATAAACAACTAAGCAGCGTTATTAACACGAACTCAAGTTGTTGCGCAACGTAGTTGCCTTAAAAAGTGCTCAACCATTGTTGTATTTATTTAATTTCTTTAGTGATTCGAGATTACCCTTAAGTGTATCTTGCACTTGTATCTTGCACTTGCATCTGGCACTCAATATTTCAATTTCCTATAAGAAAGTCGGGGTATTCAAATCTGTAGTGTTTCCCATAGCACGCCATGGCAAATAACACATAACTAAATAATCGAATAATTTGATTTAGGTAACTGCGATGACACTATGGTCTTTAAATATAACATACACGATATCAACGGTTCCTAAGAATAGGAAGGGATGTATATTTAGATATATCTCGCGCATCTCAAAGACCAGCTGATCGTATTACACTCTGTGATATCTTGCTAATGCAACGTACACTGTGATTAATCATAGATACCAATTGCACTAAAACGTTTATCCGTTTTATGGCATTTATCTCAGATGAAGAGTCACATTCATAGTCAACTGGATTAATAGTTCCTTCCCGTATGCTTTGAATCTTCCACTGGTGTAACGAAAACGAGTTAATTTGTTCTCCCCTCATTCAAAAATCCATTGATGTGAAAAACTAAATTAATTACAAAAATTAATGCGTAGACGCTTAATGCAACGAACAATTCTTTCACTTTATAACATAAATTACTCTTTGCCAACTTTTTACTTCCTTGTTTCTTTAACATCAATCCAGTGAGTTTAGACCAGTTCGTACGGAACCACAGTGGTGTATATAACCAAAGCTGATGCAGCTATAGCGTACGTTACCCTCGTGTCTATTAAGCTGTAAACTTACTCCAACAGGGGTTTTTACTCTCTCGAGTTGCTTGGAACCAAGGCGGTAATTCGCCGTCGGAATATTCTACTATTTGAAAACCATTATCACCGTGACATTTGATAGAATGGCAAGATTGATTTTACCAATTACCAACAACTAAACAAAGTAACTTACAACAATAGCGTGATGCAAACAGTGTCGCCTCAAATTGTAACGGCCCAGACAAGGTGGTATTTGTAGTTTGATTGATCTATTTTAGTTTCCTCTTTAAATTGCAGTTGTCACCTCCTTTCTTTACGCGTATCTTCTCTCTAGTACTCGATACTCTTTCTCTACGAATCTCTGGTACTCGATACTACTGTTTTCTTTGAGAAGTAGACACATGCAAATCAGTTACGTCCCCTACAGCACGCAAGGGCAAAGAACTCATGACTGCGAAGTTTAAATTTATATATAATTTACTTACTCCATTAAATAACATACACTGTGGTCTTCAATTATCACGTACACGAGATCCAAGCAATCCGAGGATCAGGAAGGGATATATTTTAAATAGTGTATACCGCCTTTGTTCTCCCTTTTTGCGATTGCCAATAACCACAGTGCTACAAAGAACTATCAGGTTGGCGCAAACTGTATGAGCACACTGCTAGCCCTCACGGTATACGTGTAAGCTGAAATTGCCCGCATCGAAAACACAAGCTGATCGTATCACACTCTATGACATCGTGTAAATGCAACGTGCTAACTGTATTAATTCCTACCAGTATTAATCATACTGTACGAGGTGCAAACAATACGTTTTAGAGATAAAAACAACAAAATTCAAGTATCGTCCCTCTCGTGCCGCAATTCAGTAACGAATCTATAAAGAATAGATCGCTCATGCTACACACGATACAAGTATCTATTGCTTTTACAAATGTAAGCACTTCAGGATGGATCACCTTGGGTCAATGGAAAATTGGATCAAAGACAAGATGGGTCATGACCCAGGATCATTGACCCAAAGCCATTTTGACCCACTTTGTTGATCCACTTGGATCACACTGTCCCAATGACCCAATGATCCTGGATCATGGGACAGTGTGATCCGTACCATCTATGTACCGTACCCTTGTTTATCCCACACGTCTTCAGACTCTCTCACCCAATCCAACCGAGTGTAAAGCCTCTTTGTGAACGCCATCTCCTCCACTCCTTCCTTTATGCCCGCCCTCCAATTTAAACTCAAGAGGGAAATGAGTGAGGAAGGAATAAGATGGAAGGAAGAAACGTAACGTAACGTCTTCTTTTATGCACGTCAATTAGTAGAGGTAGTTGAAGCTTCAAGAGCTCTCAATACCATTCTCAAGTTGCCTCCGACACTCCTTCAGCCTGGAAGTCTGACTGAGAGAAGAGTGAGGATATGTAAGTGGAGAAAAGTGAGAATCATCCAAGTTTTTTAATATACAGGAGAAGCAATGGGAAGTCTTTTGCCCTGTCCGATAATGATAGGGAAAACATATTTTGAAAACAGGTAGCCAAAAGAGGAGTGGCAAATAAAGGGTAAAAAAAGTGGCTGGGATGATTAGGATATAAGCTGTATATGAGGATGAGTAGTAGTGTACTTACACAAGGACACGGCTTATAGCAACATGTTGTAGATTAAGGCTCTTCGTGATTAGAAATTAGCTCATGGATAAAAAATCACCCTTCTGGAATAAAATAACTGGGCTGGAAAAATCAGGGAAGAAAACTTTTGGATCAAGTGAAGCTAATTCATATCAGGCTGTTACGCTTTAGGTTTCATGTGAATATAGAAAGAGGTAGAAACTAGAACTATGCCTTTTCACGGATTTTATAATAAATTTCTACCCTAATTTTAAACTCAAACGATGCCTCATCATCCTCTGCTCATAACGTCTCTTAATGTTGAAATGTGATCAGGCATGTTACGACTCCGGAGTCGGCGACTCCCACGACTCCTGCGGACGAGCATTTTTAAGTTGCTCCAAGCGGAGGTTGTCCGTACTAATCCCTGAGTCGAGTCGTTGTTTTCGTCCGACTCCGACACTCGACTCAGCTCAAGTCTGCTCCAGGTGGATACAACTATGCTCACTGATGATATGTTGCCTATACTGATTAATTTAAAATTAAAAGCTGCAATTAAATTATTTTTTTGGACACAATTAAAAACTAACAATTAAAATTAAATCTCTTCCTGTGACAATTAAAATTTAGTAGGATTCATCACTGATGAATCATCAGTGATCATATGTTGGCTATAATGATTAATTTAATTACCATTTTTCATGTGATCTATTCTAAATGTCAACCTCGGCCTAAAGCCATAGCTATTTCTTGCTGCTTCAATATAACCAGACTTACTCTTACTAACACTCCTAATTAAAATTAATTTAAATACAATGGTATTTAAATTAAAATCTACAATTAAATTATTTTCTTGGGCACAATTAAAAACTAACAATTAAAATTAAATCCCTTCCTGTGACAATTAAAATTAAATCCTTTTCTCGAGCTATTAAACTGTACAATTAAAATTGAATTACTTGCTGCCGAAAATTAAGTTGCAATTATAATTGGCAATTAAATGCTCTTAATTATCACACAAATTACGACTAAAATTTACTGTCAAAAATGGCTATTTTGGCAACATTTTCACTATTTTTTAACTTTTTAACGCCAATTTTAATTGTCAGGCAGCTACAATTAAAGTCAACAATTAGAGAGCTGATGTCATAATTAAAAGCTCAATTAATAATTGATCTCAATTTTTTGACAGTTAGATATTTCAATTAATAATTGATATCAATTGTTCGAAAATTCGCAATTAGTGCGACTATCTACGCAATTGATAATTGATAATTAAAATTAAATTTTCAGGTTAATTATTAAAGTTTTAATCGATTGAGTTTATTAAGTAACCCAACCTTGATTTTAATTACCATTATATTTAATTTCCAAGGTTAGGTTAATTAATAAACTCAATCGATTGAAACATTAATAATTAACCTGAAAATTTAATTTTAATTATTAATTTTAAATTTCTGAGATTCTCGTAATAATTGTTAATTGCAAGATCTAATTGCAGAAAAAATTATATTAGTTATTAATTGCCAGATCTAATTGTCGAAAAACTTGAGATTAATTATTAATTGCAGTTTTTAATTATGCCAACAGTTCAATTAATTGTAGAATTTAATTGTACAATTTAATTGTAGTTGACGACAATTAAAATCGAAAAAAATAGTCAAAAAACAGGGCATTTTAAGCAAAATTAGCACTTTTTTGTCAAACTTTGTTAATTTTGGTCAAAATTAAGTATATTTAAATGTCATTTAATTATCAGCAGGAAACATTTAGTTTGAATTGTATAGCTTAATTGTCGGAGGACAGGATTTAATTTTAATTGTAAGGTTTTAATTGTAACCGACAAATAATTTAATTGCCAATTTTAATTTTTAATTGCGGCCGAGTTTCAGTTTAGTTGCAAGGGCTTTAATCGATTAGCTTCTACTTAATCGTCTCAAACTTAATTAGCAAGAAGTACACATGTCTGTGATAACAAATTTCTATAAGCAACCCGGATCAGTGATGAGGGGTCTGAGTCGACTCAATGCCAGAGTCGACTGAGTCGAAATCTTGGGTGAGTCGTGGTGAGTCGAGAGTCGCTACGATTCGGCTTGAGTCGCTGAGTCGCAGGCCTCGCCAGAATCGTGGAGTTGCCGACTCCGGAGTCGTAACAAGCCTGAATGTGATGATGTGCTGAATCCTTTTTCAGTTTTATGGACACAGTCCTTGAATTCATAAAATTTCCGGTTCTATTTCTAGAGCAATTTTGAATTTGTGAACAAACTTTCCCCCAGTTCAAATCAAATCTGGTTCTCCTCAATTGCTGCTAGATAATATTTGAGCTCGCTTTTGCTTTTCTGGTATCTGGTTGTATTCGGAGTAGGTTGTTTTTTAAGGTAATTGAATATCTAGAGTCAGATTTTAGCGTAGGAGGAGGCTAATGCACAGTAAGAGGAATGGGGCTCAGGAGAATACATAATGGATACAGGAAGGAACAAGTATGGAAAGGTGGTAATAAGTGGTTTACGAACTGTAAGGTGAGTGATGAGAAATGAGTAAGGTTGAGTAAAGAAGTTTGAAAAAAGATTATAGAGATTGTGCGAATAAGAGTGGATACGTGCGAAAATGTTGGCGGGTAGGTGTTAAGTCGTGGTTATAAATTTTAAAATTTCAACGAGTATGACGCACTAAGCATAGTTTACGACGGGTTAGGAGGTTAGGTGGATTCGTTCCTAGTTTTTTATAGGGTGTGAAAAATATTGTCTAGAACCTTGAGGAGGAAATATATTTTAGGAAATTTTAAGAGACATTACTCCAAAGAAAACCCTATTTGAAAAAGATGAAAAAGTTAAACTCACGAGTGCGTAGAAATAAACGCTAGGATGCGGAGCTGTAGTGGGAGATTGTTATTCTCAGAGGAAAATCCGGGTTAGGAGGAGCAAAAGACTGGAACTTGAATACCTGGACGTTTCGGAGTGAGCATGAAAGATTGATTCCCCTCTATCTGACTGAATCGAATATATATGAATCAGTGAAAGACTGAATGGAAGCGTGGATTGAGGAGATGAGGCTATTAGGTGTAAAAGTAGTGATAAGGAGAGTATGGAATTTGGAGGACTATGAAATGCATTTTGAGGGGGTATGATCCGCCCGTCTGGTATGACGTGCACATCAAGTTATATTGCGTGAAAGAGGTATGAGAAAGGCGGGATTAGATTGAAGAAAAATTGGATTCAAGGCTAGTATAAAGAGGGAAGAGAGGTGGAGGAAATGAGTGCAAAATGAAGCACAAATAACCCCCCAGATGATGAGATAAAGCTCATGAATTGTTCAAGTGATGTAAGAAAATAATACTGAAAGGGTGAAAAATAGAGCAATTGAGATTGTATAAAATCGCGTGGGCCGTGCAGTAGTTTAGTCCTGCCTATCCAGGAGTTTAGGATTAGAATATGGACAGCCAGGGAGTACGGAAGCTGGAATCTTGTATAGAAGCTACAGGAGCGGAACCTTTATGTCATGATCTGGGACTACGGAATCAGAAGAACCGACGTAATGACGATCTGGAGGCGGGCGGATAGAAGGGGCAAGGAATGGGATGAAGGAAGAGCTTCTCACGGGAATGAAATTTAGTGAGCGAGTTTATAATAAGTTTTAGGAAACTCTCGGGAAAGTGAGGATGCTAAATCCTTTTCCCACATAAACCTAAAGGCAGGGAGCTGGATAAAAAAATCTGTTGGGGAAGGGTAATTTGGATGCAATTATGTCCTGGCTGTTCTTATCCAAAGATTATCGTTACATTCTACACATTAGGCAATTAGATGTAGCCAATGAATTATTTCTTGCATTTATGAGCATAGAAAGGCTTGCTATTATCCTGAACACTGCAGAGTGAGCCCTGCTTTCCCTCTTTTCATTCATCCCTTGATTTTTTACGCTAATAGTAACGTCTTTCTTCTGTTCTTCCTTGTAATTTGTCCTCAGCGAGCCTGGGACTAGTGTAATGATGTAATAAAGCTAGTATACTGAAAGCTTCCTTTCTTGAGCATCGTTTAGAAGAAAATATAATGGGCTGGTGGGTACACAAACAAAAGCAGTTAATTTATTTGACGCTTTTTGCAAATTATTTTCCTAATAGTGAAAAATTCCGCTGCAATTTGAATGCATTGTTTAATTACTTTATTTACCCAGTTTTAAATGATTAATAATACTCTTTCTAAAAGAAGAAAAACCGCTCTGTAGAATGCATTTCATATACATAGTTTTAGCAACGGATTGTACTAGATGATTAAGTTTTGTATCGAACTAATATAATTTGAAGAGCAGGGAGGGAACGGATTTCCCGGGTACTTTCATCGCAAAAATGAACTCTATGAACTTTGTGGATACGGGGAAAACTGAAAATGTCTAGAATTGACTGTAATATGTTGGGAATTTTGCTAGCTAAGTGTATGCCGTAAGCAATAGCGAGAATTGCAAAGCGGAGACGTAAATGATTTAGCGGATATCCGATAATCATCACATGAAGAGAACGTGGGAAAAGGGGGAGTAATAAGACGGATTTTTATATAGGATTTATTCACATGCATATAAGTTCTTGAGAAAACGTTATGCAGGCCCTTGAGATTAAGGAGATGAGGAAATTATGACCGTGTTTGCAGTTTGGGCCGGGTGTGGATTACAAACAGGATTTGCATCAAAAAGGCAACATAAACTTGATAAAAATTCGTTCTTCGTGTAGTAATCTTGACTTAGTATCAAAGCTAACGGACACGTTTTAATAATAATCTTAATTATAATTTGTAATCCTAATTACGGCTGGTTTAAAATGAAAATCCATCCGGTAATTGCGTGGAAGAGGGGAACTAATCGTGTAATTTAGCAATATTTTCACAAAGTTTAATCTTATAATTACCAGTGGCAGGGCAACAGCAGCTTGAATGCCATGAAAACAGCCGATTATTCTCACAATGTCAGTTCATAGACTGTGGATTTTAAAATACATTTCCGTTACCGCCACAAATTGCCCCTTTTTTGAATTGAAGTTCTGAGCTTACAGAGAAGCAAAGAGAAAGCATATTGCCCAACCCCGGCTTGGTTTTTTTACACTGTGTGTAAACGTATAGCTCGAAATAGCCAGATCTAATTAACTAGAAAATTATCGACTAACAATAATTACTTTTGCCGACCCTAAACGTTTTCACCTGAGCTTACATAAGCCAAGTAAAATATCTGCCTCCGTTTTAGTTGCTTCATAAGTAACTTCAATTTAATTATTCTAGGAGTTTTGAATACTTGTGATTGAACTAACTAGGACTATGCTTGAGTTCACTGCAATATTTTGGTGCTTGAGCTGTTCCTGGATGAGTTCCTTATTAGAATTGGTGCTAGTGCGAGGTATCCGATAACCAGGGGATATGCATGTGTCGAGGAATTGGAAAACAGTGTTTAGGAAGAATAGGGAATAAAGGGTTAATTTATTTCATCGGTTATTTATTTCTATACATAAGGAGAAAGACCAAGGACGTTGGAGTTGGAAAGACGAATAGCTTGGCAGAGATGACATAGAAGGTTGTAGAATCCTATGAATATTTTAAGCTAAGAGGAGAAGAGGCAAGAAGCGTCGTAGGGTATAGAATATGCAGAGACCCTGCCGATCGCTCCCAAGGAGAAAGAGAATGTAGGGGATTGCTTGCAGGAAAGAGCGTATGGAGGAAATAAATTAGATGCTGGATTTGAGAATAATAAGATATGTTGACAAACTCAATGAATGATAGAGGAGCGAAAACACTGGGCTTGAATGAAATGATGCAAGGAGAAAGGGGGAAGAGGAGAGGAGAAAGGAGGGAAGAAGGAGGTTGTTGTGGTTGGGACTGTGAGTGACAAACTTGGAGCTTGATTTGCTGGGACTGTAGAAGTTGAATTGGAAAATTAGTTGACAAGTGGCAGTTAGTTGCAGCATGGGTGAAGGGCATGGATAAAGTTTAAGCGCTCCGATTGGGAGGTAAAATAGAAGATAAAGTGAGGTCGATGGGACATTTGTGGAGGAAATGATGGGCAAAAGCGGTAAGGGCGATGAGTATGGGAAAGTTTTAGCCTGGCGTTATAGATTTATCCTGTTAGAAGCTAAAGAATGATATCGACTATCTCCAAATGTGAGAGATTCAAAAGTTAACTTGTGTGTGGCTTGATCTGCAAGGGCATTAAGCCACGCATGGAAAGTTATTCATTGGTTAATGAGGGGAATGAAAAGTTAAAGATGCTTTCTATCTCTTCAAAGCTTGGAAGTGGAAAGGAAAGAGGAGAAAGGTGGGAAAGGGTCGCGGCGGGGAAAGTAAATTTTCGTCTGTGTTATGTGAAAGCATGAATGGAAATGCATGCCGCTCGGAATATGGTGTAAAATTAAGGCTCAATAATAAATAAGTTTCCTTGGAATCAAGCATTGATTCCTCCAAGTTGCTGCAATTTGGATAGCGCCAAGCCACATGCCACATACAGTTCAAAGAAAAACTAGGATGGCCAAGGAGGACACAGTAGAGACAATGCCGGAGAAAGGAAAAGCTTGAATTGGAATAACTTATAGAATCCGTCTCTTCTTCCTCCAATGAAGCAACAAGATTGAAAAAGATAATTATAATGATAAAAGTTGTGCTGATGTTAGAACTATAATTTGATTAGTGGGATTCTGAATTCTCATTCCCACCGGAGCCGACTATCATAAACTCTCGCATCTTAAAAGCTCTGCCCTTGAAAATTAAAGGAGAAAACTATTTTCCGAGATTTCTTCATTCTTTGCTCAGGAAGGAAAATCAAAGGAGTGGACTACAGAAGATGAAACTAGTGCGTAGCATTTATTTTCGTAGGAATATAGGGAAAGAGTAAGAGTTTTGTAGTAGCCACCTCCTGGACTTTCTCTTTCTGCTTCTTGCATGTATATTGTGGTTATGGAGTGGTGAAAGTTGAAGAGTAATGTGCTCATTTCACCCTATGGCTGAACTCGTGAAGTAAAGGGTAGAACACAATAGGGTAGCGCTTGTTGGTGGTGGCGGGCGCCCTGTGGTTGTTGATGCTGATGTGATGTAGTTACTTTGTGTTTGCCCGTGGAGGTCCTCCAGGGAAAGTGTTTAGGGACGGAAAAAAAATACTAGAGAGTTTGTTTACTTTCTCCCATAGCTTCCAATGCGGCGTGGTAAAAAGAGAGGAACGTGCTTCCCATCTTCCCTACATCAATCAGTCCTCAGCCAGCCAGCATACAGACAGACAAACTAACTCCTGTCCTGACCTCAAGATAGGTAGGGCGCGACTAACAAGAATAGAAAAGCACGTGTGAATTAAACATCCTGTCATCAACTGTGCGTACTTTCACCACACAAACCTACTGACCTCGCTTTTTTATCCTGCCCTTTCCTTTATTCCATCTCCCTGCTGCGGATTTCCTCTGAGGTAACTCCCTCCTTGTAACAATCTATTACCTTCTCCAGTTACAATACTTGCTTCTTCCACCAACTTTCTCCTTTTGTTGCTCCACGCTACTCTCAATTTCATTCTCCCGTAATATGGACAGCTTCGTCACGTCATCATCATAGCAACACATGCTCGATGACAAGACAATTTTTAGCTGATTGTTTAGTTATAATACCATCAAACAATCACACATTTATCCAACTTTTGTCGCCGCATACGTTAGGCGGTGTTGGTATAAGAAGAACGTTAATTTCTGGAAATGACTTGACTGAAACAAAAAGAATTTATTTTATAGAATTGCGTATAGTGTTAATGGTCATTCTGTACTTGTCATCAGGCTCGCACTCATATTAAGACAAATGGAAAGTAGGCATGAAACGCAAAGCAGTGCAAAGCATGGATATTACGGGAAAGTAAGTTCAAGGAAGGAATCGGAAGGGCGGTCTCTTCCACAAGTTTGCGAATGGAAGAGAAGTTAAGGAAAGAAATTTAAGAGAAGGGCAAGAAATTGTCTCCTTGCTATTGGCTTCTTGATGAATGTTATGAGGGAGAATGTTGTAGGTTTGTTGTATTTGGCTGTATGAAGAAGCAAAAAGTTTTGCTTGTTATTTAGGAGGGGAGACACGATAAATTTATTCTAAGAGCTTTCCCAGACAGAGAGGTAAAGTTAATCAGTGGGAAGGGTAGTTAAGAGTTGTGAAAATTTGGTGTGCATAAGGTAGATTGAAGAGAAATAAGAAGAGGGGGAATCGATTCCCGCAGAGTCTAAGTACGGAGACAAGTAGTACTCCTAGGAAGATTGTCGAGGAAAGATTGGGAGATGTATGAGAAAGAAGAGAAAATATGGGATCCAGGAAGCGTAAAAGTCTTGACTTGCTCTCAGACTGGAAGAGACGAGAGAAAAAGAAATAAATTCGCCCTCTACATGTCTCCTCGTGCTGATAAGGTGATGTCCTTCCTTAGTTTCCTCTTTCTCCGAATATTTCTCTGTAGAAACTCGAAAGAGATTCTGGGATGAAACTAATGGTTATATGTTCCTGATGTGATTTGCTTGACATTTGTTCCTCTTTGCGGTATACACTAGTTGTATGCACTCCTCATTTCGGTTCGGATTCTTTTCTTCCGCTATTACAGGAAATATATGCTTAGGTGCTGAAGAGAAATAGCCTAGGAGAATTCTACGCTTTTTCTACAATGTTTCCACTCATTTATACCCAAGTAAAATTTTGATTTCTTCTTTTGTCTTGCCTTGAAATTCAAGTGATTCCCGGACTATTTAAGCCATGACTTATCATGCCAAGGATCCTCCTTGGTCTGTTCATCCTAACATTTCTCATGCACATGAGTTATAACCTGCTGCTGCACACTTTAGTTTATGTATTATCGATTAAACTCAGCTATAAGCTTATAGTTAAGATGCAAGTCTTTATAATAATGCGTTGATTGACCACAGCCCTTGTGTAGGAAGTTTAAGCAGTGTGTGTTCCAGTGTTCCGTTAGGTAATGGAAGCGGCAATCTCTTCTTACTTGATACTTACTTTAGTTACTTGTTTATTCTGCAACAATGCCCCCTTTTCCTTTATTCGAAAGCATATCTCACGAGCACGATGCGTTACACCGGTAATCGCTGTAGCAAGAAATAAACTTTTTAAATGCTCCTATACCTTAAAATTGAGTATTAATAGAAATTGCATAAAATAAAAGCATCGGGGTGAATTATTTTGAGTAAGTGAAAAGGGGACTTAACAGTACTGGGGGACAAGAAATCCATGGCTTGAAAGGTTTCGGCCTGAATAGTCCGAACATATTAATGAAAGTAGAGAAAGGAGCGAAAGGTTGTGCTAATATGTCTTAAAATGATCGGATGGATTTTCTCTTGTATTTAACGTGGACAAACAAGGGTAAAATCCGAATGTTGTCAATCATTTGGTTAGGACAGGGACTCGGAGAGAGAGAGGGTTGATGAGGAAAGTCGTGAAAGGCAAATAACAATTGTAGACATCTTCTCCGGCTCATAGTTTTATTTGTAGCGGAGTTCATGTATCCTTGTGCCCGTATTATATTACCAGGTTTACAGATGGACAAGCCGACTGGCCACCGACTACTCTGTTTCTGAATTCAAGAACACTTGTACATATGTATCCGAGACCTTAGCAGGAGATACTTTTAATGACTTTCCATGGTTGTACATTCTTTTCGTTGGTAATTTGTCCTTGTTAGTGTTAGGAATTGGCTCCTGGAAAGGGAATGGTGGAGTAGAGGGGGAAAGCATCCCGGTTATTTCGGGTAACTGCTGTTCGCGCCTGAAACGACTGTAACTAGAAGAAGAGATAAGAAGGAAGAGTAAGAATTAGTGTTAAGAATAATATGTAAAGCTTGGTGTTGTTCTCTGATATGGTGCTATGCATTCTATGGTAATACTGATGTTATGTAAGAATCATGATCCCGTTATGTTCCTGGAACTGGTATTAACTTTTATGTTTATGCTTAACCATTGTAACTTCTGCTCACTCCGCGACTATAAAAGGAGCAGAGTTTTCATTCATTTGTGTCACTTGTATTTCCGCTGTCAGACCGTTACTATGCCCGATTCAATAGAGAACTCTTCAAGTTAATCAACACCAAACCTTGCCTATTCATTTAGCATATCTCTATAACACTACGGTACAGTTAGGAACAAGTCGCACCACGTAGGAGTTATTGCACCTATAGAGCTAAGATAGATGCACCTACACCAAGAATTTCCTTATCCCTATCCTACACCAGCACCAACCTACCTCACACTGCACCAACACCATCACCCAACTCCTACCACTCTCGCTACCTCACACCAGCAGAACATCACGCTACAAACATTGGTCCTTCGAGCCGGATCCGTTGTGCAAGTATAAAGTTAACTCGCCACCATTTCCGACAGTGTGCGGCCGAGTACAGTGACCAGGAGCAATTTGTGAGACATTTGTGTGTATCCCCTTTCCCCTTAAGTGACAGAAGGAGTTCATGATGACAAGAACCGCAGCGCAGTTAGCTAAGGAAGCCTACGATGTTGGTATCAAGAAGAGGATGATATTCCGGAGAAGTTTGGATAAGTTGACAACCTTTGTGAATGGAATACAACCTGATACGTCGTTGGTGTCCGTCCAGCTGAAGCTCAACAACTTAGAGTCCCAATGGAGTGCTTTCCAGGACGTCCGAGTGGAGATAGAGATGACTGCTACTGAAGGAGAACTTGCCGCGGATGAGGCTGTACACGATGATTTGGAGAATTCGTACCTCACCCTACAAGACAAGTTGGTTCGCTTAGTCAGAGACTTGACTCCAGCTCCACCTTCCCCAACACCCCCACCAGTACCAACACCAAACCCCGCACCTGTACCCGAATCAAGACCTGCTGATATCAAGTTGCCCCAGCTGCAGCTGCCCACCTTCGACGGTAATCCCTTAGAATGGCAGTCATTTTATGACCTGTTTACTGCAACCATTGACCAGAAAGGAAACTTGTCGAAGGTCCACAAACTGCAATATCTGAAAACGTCACTTCGTGGAGAAGCCTTGGAATTAATTCAGTCGGTGCAGATAACTGAAGCAAATTATGACGAAGCGTGGAGTACCCTTAAGGAACGTTATCACGACGTTCAACTGTTGGTGAAGGCACAGGTGACCAGACTGCGAAATATCCCCTCATCGTCACAAGAGTCATTTACGCACCTCAGCAAAACTGCGGACACTATTTCTGAAGCTTTGAGATGCCTGAAGTCGCTAGATGACACCGTTGGTACGTGGGACGCTCTACTGATCATCCTGTTAGAAGAGAAGCTTGACTCGGTAACTCGTCAAAGGTGGGAGGACTTCACCAATGGTAAACGAGTGCTGAAGGAGAAGGTCCAGATCCAAGATTTTATCACCTTTCTGCTTACGCGTTCAAGAGTCCTCAAGGCCGCCTCGACACCAACTACACCCTCTTCATCCCATTCAGCATCAAAACCCAACACCAAGACCCATTCCCATGCTAAAACGCACCACACCTTGGTGCAAGGATCTTGTATTTGCTGTGGAGGCGACAATCACGGTCCCATTGAGTGTTCCAAGTTTGTAAGGCACATGGACGTTAGCGAGAGAAGAGAGTATGCGAGAAACAGTAAGCTGTGTTTTTTGTGTCTTCGAGGCAACCACGCATCCTGGAGATGTTCATCCAAGGACAAATGTAAAACCTGCCATGGGAAGCACCACACACTACTTCACTACGATTCCACGGAAAACAGCACCAAGCACCCGTACCATGTAACAACTTGTAGTGCACTGCAGCCCCAAGGAACCTTGATTGCAACCCTTGTCGTCGAATGCAATGACGAGTCGAAGAGATGGGTCAGCCTGAGAGCATTCTTGGACACTGGGTCGGAAGTAAGTCTTATCTCCAAGGACTGTGTAGAACGACTCGGTCTAAAATCTCAACATTTCAACCTTCCACTTACTGGTGTTGGTGCCACCAAGGAGAAGTCAACCCATGGTGTCAACTTACGAATTCGGTCACCAGTTGACGTTGGGTTCCAGCATGACTTCAGCGCGTTTGTCCTGGACGAAGTGACCTCAAGATTACCATCTCGCTCCTGCCCAACTGAGGGATGGCCCCATACCAGAAACTTGAAGCTTGCGGATCCCGATTTCCACACACCCGGGAAGATTGACATCCTGCTATCTGCGGCTATCTTCGGTCTTGTCATTAGGCCTGGTATTAGAATTGGTAATATTGGTGAACCCATAGCTATGAACACATGTTTTGGTTGGATAATCCTTGGTGGTTTTGCACCGTCCACTGGTGTTTCGTTTCCCGCTGTTTCATGTTCTGCTATATTGGACAACTCCCCGGAGGAGGTAATGTCAAGACTCTCGGAGATAGATGACGTACCAGGGAACATGCACCGGTCAGCTGAACTTCAGGAGTGTGACGAGTTACCGTACCAGAGCTATCAGCCCTGTGAAACAAGATGGAGTGAGGTTGACAACAGAGGAGTCCAGTATCAAGGACTTGTGGAGGAAGACATCGAACTAAAGCACAGAGAATTCGTACCAAGGATTGAATGTCCAGGAGCCTCGGCTGTCTACGTACCGTACCATACGGTTATTAAGGAATCCAGCACCACCACCAAGGAGCGTGTTGTATTCAACGGGTCGGCCGAGACGTCTTTGAAGGTGTCGCTAAACCACACTGTGCATTCCGAATTGTCGTCAATCGTGGATTACCAGCGATTCGTTTATCGGGACCACCCATCTGCACCACTGGTGAACTACGGACTGAAGACGGTGACGTTTGGTAGGACTAGTGTACCATCGCGAGCAGTGCAATGGCTTCGGAAACGTGCTGAACTTGAAATGAAGCGTCATTCTATTGGTGCTGAGGGTGTACCCAGCACCCGTACCAAGAGTACCCTGCTTTCAGACGTCTCCAAGATCTTCGATCTATTAGGGTGGCTAAATCCAGTCAGCGTTCGTGCGAAGATATTCATTCAACACCTAGGGCGACGGGCAAAGTCAACAGTGAAGAAGGTCACCAGCACCTTGGGAGTAAACGGAACTCAGGTGTGCTTGAATCCTCCAAGCTCACCTCCACCTCACCTCGGGGGTCTCTGGGAGGCCGGTGTTAAGTCAGTTAAACATCTTTTACGTCCGTGCATTGGTTCTAATTGTTTGACTTTTGGGGAGTTTTATGCAGTTATTAAGCAAATTGAGGCTTGTTTGAATTCGTGCTCACTTACTCGTATGTCGTCTGAGTCTCACGACCTGGAACCATGGAGGCCCGGACATTGGATTGGCGCACCCTTGGTGTCAGCACCAGACAACGATTTCGGCAAACCTCCAATCAAACAACTACCCCAATGGCAGCTCTTGGAACATATGTCCCAGGACTTCTGGAACCGCTCGCAAGGAGGGTACCTCACCCGACTACAGGGTCGTCCCAAATGGCGGACTCTGAAGGGATTCAACGTTGCTGACTTGGTGCTGGTGCTGATTAAGGAGCCTCAGGAACCTCTAGGCTGGGAACTAGGACGTGTTCTGGAACTGCACCGAGGAGATGATGGCATCGCTCGAGTTGCAACGCTGAAGATCCCAACTCCAATTCGTAAACTTCCCGTAAATAAACTGTATAATGTAATGTATTCTTCCCCTTGATCCTTATGAAATGTATTGGTGATGTTCATAATCTTGGTGTTAGGTGTCATTTAAAATTCTGTTTGCAAGGTGTATATCGTATTGACTTAATATTTCATTTCGTGACAGATTGTAATTTTGACTTTTTACACCATTTTTTACTTTATGAATTTGTGTACCATGTGAATTCTGTAATAATTGAAGTGTGATACTTCAAGGGGGCCGGGATGTTCGCGCCTGAAACGACTGTAACTAGAAGAAGAGATAAGAAGGAAGAGTAAGAATTAGTGTTAAGAATAATATGTAAAGCTTGGTGTTGTTCTCTGATATGGTGCTATGCATTCTATGGTAATACTGATGTTATGTAAGAATCATGATCCCGTTATGTTCCTGGAACTGGTATTAACTTTTATGTTTATGCTTAACCATTGTAACTTCTGCTCACTCCGCGACTATAAAAGGAGCAGAGTTTTCATTCATTTGTGTCACTTGTATTTCCGCTGTCAGACCGTTACTATGCCCGATTCAATAGAGAACTCTTCAAGTTAATCAACACCAAACCTTGCCTATTCATTTAGCATATCTCTATAACACTACGGTACAGTTAGGAACAAGTCGCACCACGTAGGAGTTATTGCACCTATAGAGCTAAGATAGATGCACCTACACCAAGAATTTCCTTATCCCTATCCTACACCAGCACCAACCTACCTCACACTGCACCAACACCATCACCCAACTCCTACCACTCTCGCTACCTCACACCAGCAGAACATCACGCTACAAACAACTGCACTGTGAGGAAGGAAGTGGGAGTTCAAATCCAGAGACTGCATGTTGATGAAAACTGTCGTAAAGAGACGGGCCCTTCCATGGAAGAGTTGGCAAAAGTGTTTAAATGGCGACAAGGGAGATTTACATTGGTGGTGACTAAGAGCCGAGGAGACTGGGGGATAGTGAAAAAGTTTTTTGCGAAAATAAAGAACAAAGAAAAATTTAAGTATTTCCCTTGGATTTACAACAAATGCCTTCCTTCCTTCTTGGTAGAGAGTGGGATTTGAAGGAAATTAGGGAAAAGCCAAAAGTAGGGATTACGAACGCTGTCTCTTCTCATCCTTCTCTCCTGTCTTTTCAAAAATGTTGTCCTTCCTTACGAGCTCATGAGACAGAGGAAAGAGATAAACCATGGATTTAGCGCTTTGAGGAGCAAAACGATGAAGGATTTCACGATGATCGTAAAAGAAGAAAAACACGGTGCTTGCGTGAGGGTCTAAAACTATAAAGCTCAAAAACCTTTGCTGAAAAATAAAAAAATCCGCAAAATATTAGCGCTATGCTACGCTTAAAGAGGGCACTAAAAAGAACATTATCGTTGAAATTTCCGTTTGGATTGATCACCGTCGGGGTAGAGATGCTTCCGGATTCCATCAATTACGGAGCCGGAAGAAGGTAAGCGGAGAGGAAAAAGGTTTGACATAATCGTCAAAATACACACACCAACGGGAGGAAGCACATTGAAGTGACTCAAGCATGAAGAGGCTATTCTGATTGAGGCGAAGATTCGCTCAAGGGTTTTTCGCAGTAATATTTCATGACATTTCGCACAACAACGCACTCATGGAAAGGGACAACGTACAGCGATTAAGAATTCCGAGCCTGGCTTGAGTCTAGCTGTTCTAGGTATTGTCTTGTTTGTATGGCTGAGAAGTGATGAAAATTTGCATGTTTCTCAGTGCCGAAGATTAGAAAATGACTTTCTCCTCCATGTCCTCCTTTCCTATGCTTCCGCAGTTTCCAGGTTGATGGAGCGAGTCCCTCCGGGTTGAAAGGTGAGGATATAATCCATCTTTTGCCGGTACGTGTACACTGGTAGGTACGGGATGAGAAATCTTGAGGGTTTCTTCATGTCTCGCTCGTCACGACGTTTCATGACTCGGAGACAGCGGTGGCGGGAGATCTCGTACGGACGGATGCTTTCCAAGAGAAAGTATTTTGACGTACATTGAGACGGTAAAGTGAAGAGACGGCGCCTTGACATAATCTGCATAGGAATGAGGTGAACCGAGTGTGAATTTGCGTTCAAGTAATCATGGAGTGAGAAATGTGCCTAGTGGAGCAAATTAAGTCTGACGATACGCTTTGATTGAAGTCATCCATATTTGAGCTTAATTCATCTCAGGCTTGGAGCGCGAAAGAGCTTGGAAGTTTGCTAGGGAATATTATAGTGTCTACGGCTGGATTCGCTAGAATGGGGAAGAGCATTATGTAGGGCTGGAATCTGATGTTGACGGATTCACCGTGGGCAAAATTGGCTTTTCGTACATGTGTCCACGTCGTCCTTATTATTTGCGGGGAGCGGGAAAATGGAATAGGATGGAGGATGTATTCAAGATTGCTTCCAGCATGTGACTTGGGGGATACGTTTGCATCCTAATAATCGCATTCATGATGAGCAGTCCAAGTGGATTTGTCCGGATTCTTTGGTGACAATAAGAATAAGGAGATGTAAGAACATGTATACATGGCGTAAGAGGAGAATACATTAAATAAAACATACGTGTCTTCCCAGGATCCGTTCGTGTATGTTATGTTCGGGAAATTAAATTTACAAGGAAGGGGTAAAAGGGTCAAGGAATGTTCAAGCTAGGTAAAAAAAGAGGGAAGACATTTAGCAGCACCAAAACCAGATGGAGCCACGATATAAATATATATAAACCACAGGCATTATTTTTTGGTTTTTACATCTCCTGTTGGATAACTGCCTAACACATCCGGGGAGATTTTGAAATGTGCATATATGCAGGAGGTCTTAGCGGATTTTAATAATTTGAGTGTGATAATGGGAAGGGAAAGACTGGAACAAACTAAATTTGTAATACTGGGTGTCTCTGTGTGTGGGACAGACGAGATTGAAAGATGACAAAGGGACTGGAGCCAAAAGATACAAACTGGAGACGAGATAGGCGGGAAGGGAAGCTAATCAAGTGTCTCGGATTGGATTATCAATAACGATCAGGAAGAGGTTATTGATTCCCCTCTAATAATTGAGCCTAGGGGCAGAGACGAGGGCATAAGCCGAGGGGGGACTGACTGGAAGAGATTGAGACAGAAAGATAGTGAATTGTGAATCAGGGAGAATAATATGCGGGATAAAAGAGCTATTGCCACATATGTGACGTAATCTGTGATTTATGTGGGCTTTTCCCGGAAAAATCATGGAGAATACAAGGAAATGAGTTTTTTTTCAACATTGTCCGCCCGCCAACATCCCTCGTGATAGCTCTTTTAGGGACTGGAACTGGAATGAGTCAATGCGTTGGTGGCCGATGATTACTTTGTGTCTGCATCTAGAAAAGTTATGGCTTGTTCAATCCAGATCCAGACGAGACTCTCCCGGTTGGACTGCTGGACTGAAAAGGGGTCCTGGAAAAACAGAGACCTACCCTCATGTAGAAGCGTTGAGGCTGGAGCGGGGAGCTCATAGTGTAATTTCTGTATTATCCCATGGAAAAGCCAAAATATCCACGTACAGGAAAACAAGGCCCAGGAAAGCAAGTATATTCAGTTCTGTATGAGCATGGGGGGTAGAGGTAAAGGATAGGGTCAGAGTCGGGTTTACCGGATTTTTGGTATTCTACATATCTTGTGTGTGTAGAGTTTCGGGGAGACTTTGTCTCTGGATTGAGAGATCAGGAGGGGAGAGTGGAGGGGCAGATGTTTGGAGAGATAATATGCGTGTGAATTCTCTGAATACTAAGCTCCTGGACAATGTACTGATTGAACTTAATGAGAGGAGGATGAGAGGTGAGGGAGACAAGTGAGGAGGGCTATGATGGGGGAGTCGGTCGGGGGCAAAGGGTAAAGCGATGCGGTTAGTAAATCCGAATCGTTCTGGGCAAAAGGTCGGAGATGATAATATTGTGTAGGGAAATCCGTTGACTTCCTTGACGCTTCATCCTCGTCCCTGGAGAAAAGCCTCCTCCAACCTTTCCTTACCATTAGTTAGTTTCATACAGAGGTTCATTAAGAGCAGGCCAGGGAATGATAGTATAGTTGTTGGTTGATGGTGAGACACCAGGAGGCCGTCATGAGTGATTCATAGAAGGGAGAGAAGGCTACCCGAAATTTTATTACCGCACCAGAATGTCACAACAGAACATGGACAGAGGCAAAAGAGAAATTTCTATTATACCCCGTCTCTTCTTCCCTGCCAGGGGAATATCAAGCAAGTCCCTCTTGGATACAGAGTATTGCTCAGGCTTCACCGGAGGGATTTCTTCAATGTGAATGATATGCGAGCGTTTGGAGGAGGATGATTTTTGGATACTTTTCCGAAAAATTATTCTGTGAAAGCATACATGGGTTTAAGAAGGGATTCAAATGAGTGAAACATTGGGAAAAGAAGAATGAGAGAGAATAGATAAAGAGAGACAGAGTTTGTAACGGATACAAGAGAGAGATGAGAGAGAAATCGAAAAGGGGAGAAATAGAGAGAGCGGAGAGGGAATCGGAAGCGGGTAATAGAAAAGAGGCGACGATCCAGGACGAATATTTTAAGCAAGGGTTTTCAAGTAATACCGGCTTCCATCCAGCATTCAATCATCAAAACTGGAGAAGCCTCTGGTTGTTGGATAAGAAGAGGATATGCGGAAGAATGCACAGGCGGAAGGTAGGAAGGGAGTAGCGGAGGTATGATGTAAAGGCAGGGCGAAAATCCGGGTATTTATTTACCGAGGAATTTTGATTGAAAAAATCCTAGTATTTGTTATACTTTTTATTGAATTTTAGATTGACGTCTGATTTGCTCTCATCCGGTCTTCTCTTGTTCCTATTTACTGTATTCCTGTTCCGCCGAATGCAGGATTGTAAATAAATGTAATTCACGTCTTTCTTCCAGATGGCAACGTAGTTGAAGAGCGGTAAATAGGAATTGTGACAGCGGACGAAGGATTTCATGAATTCATCTATTCAGATTACTTACATGACATCCTTAGACGATTCTCTGCCCAAGATTCCTTCCAGTTTATAGTCCCTTTCATTTACCTCCGTATCCATTTACAGTTTCTAGGCCACAGTTGAGGAATACATGGATAACAACAGCCTTAGTAAAATGCAGGATAAAGTAGTGAAAGACGTTGCTAGCTATACTAAAACCTGTGTCCTAGTAGTACAAGATCAGTACACTATAGCTCCTGGAAATGTAAAGCGAATGAATAGCAAGGAGGGCGTTGGACAGACAGGTAAAAGTAGGTTGGTTAGGTAAGAAGAAGGTTGCTGATATGAAAGAAGGAGCAAGTTTGGTTGCGGTTCTCTCTCCCTTTCTCTGCCTCTCATCCTTGTCTATGTAAAAGCGAATTATAAAGAATGCGGAGAGAGGACAAAAGGTGTAAGTTATATATGTTTGGGCATTGTGCTGAATTTCTTGACAGGCATTATTTAATGGAGGAAAAATGGTTTTTGATCTCTACTTTCTTTACAAGAAGTTTTGTGAAAAGATCGAGGAGGAGACACTTGTGTGTGTGTGTCTATGGTAATGTAAATATTTGAATTAAATAAGCTAAGGACTCAAAGGAGGACAGGGGAGAGACACTGGATTGATGCTAAGGCCTGGACCTTCTCGCCCTGTCAAGGAATAGGAGATGAAGGTTGTTTGGGAATATATACTCACGTACGGACGTATCTAGTGGGACTAATATAGATTCCATCCTACTCCGGTCCGGGTAGTAAAGAATCCATGGCGTGGAGAAATGAAAGCGTGGTGAATGGAGATGCCGTGATTAATTCTCTTGCATGCCTGCCAGGGCGGTTGATGTAGTTGGAGATGAAGGGGGAGTAGTATATTAGGTGAATAGTGTGTATGGAAGAAAGCTTTTGAAAAAGGCATTGAGGTGTCATGTTATTTAATTCCCCTTTTGGGGTATTATATGGTTACAACTCTTTTTTGGAGAGAAGAAAGCGGAGACGCGGAGGAGATTCTCTGTGACACTTTAGCCTCTAAGGACTAGGACTCAGCCACCACAGAACCGTTATAGTCACTAACCCGTCAACCCTCATCATAACTTCCGCGGGGCTAAAGGTAAATAGATCCTGAAAGGTGTTGGAAACCAGAGCCTTGGCTTGTTATGCCCAAATCTTAATTGTTCGTCCTTCTTTCCCTTCAAGGATGTGTAGCGAATCCTGAAGCGTTCTTTAGGAGAGAAGGAGATTGAATCCGAGGTAAAAGATTGTAATTATTTTAATGCTTTTTGAATGGGCGGAAAAATCTAAGAGGCTGTAAAGAAATCCTAGGATTTGTGACACTCCTCGTGTCCGTAAAAAAGAATAGGGACACGGACACTCACACCTTTGGACAGGCTTATAACTTGGAGGGGCGGATAGAGAGTTTGGGGGGACGGGGAAATTGGGGACATGGTTATCTAAGGACGGAGAAAATAGCTTTGTGCATCTATAGTAAACGTTGTAAAAAGGAGAGGAGCTTAGTAGTTTTTTACTCTCCGTTTAGTTACTCTCTCACCTACTTACGTTTTACACTTGAAAGGAGTTTGAGAAGAGCATTAACCGGTATCCAGTCTTTTCACTTCCTCTTCTCTCCTTCCCTGGCTCACAGTGACTGAGCTCTGAGGCAGTCATCCAGCCCAAAAGAGTTGCTCGGAATCTTCTTCTTGAACAACCTTATTTCCCACTTCCTTCCCCTCATCCAGGACGAAAACGAAGCTCCAGCGAGCCATCTACCTCCGTCAGTTTGACGGATGGCTAAGTAAGTGTGTGTAGGTATGAGCGTGGAAAATGGGGAAATGAGTAGAGGCTGATGGGTGGATAAAAAAGAGTGTCGCATAAATCCTCCTGTCACCTATAATGATTCAAGGGAAAGGGTGTTAAGCTCAGCTAGGTGGAGAAAATTTTAAATGGGCGGAGGATGGATGGAAATGTGTGTAGAAGAGTGTAAATAATAAGGGTTTCTTCCACCAAAAAACCTGGTTACACATATAATATTCTTCTCAAGCCGGATACCCGGATGAGTATAATAGCTTGCTTGCTTACTAGCCAAGCTAGCTAGCTAGCTGGCTAGGCATGGCCTTGTTGCTTTGTACTTGTTCACAAGGAGCGGACCAAGCCAAGACAAGAAGAGAGGATGGACGTTCCTGGATAAATGTGTCCGACAACCACATGATCGCTCCTAACATGTGCGCCTTCCCCATTTCCAAAGATTTGTGTACAAGGTGAGGACAGAGGAGAAAAGCCGGGTAAGGATTAGGGGAAAGCCGAATGGACTTAGTAGAAGGAGAAGAAAGAAGAAGTGGGGAGGGAGGGTGTTGGGCTGTAATTTATACATAATAGTATTTCTATATACACTCGGTTTTACATTTGGTCCACTAATGTTGTGTACTGGGTTGAAGTAGTGAGTAGGGAGAGAAGCGTTTAAATGCATACACAGAAGAGGTTACATGGGGAGTTTTTGTTAAATACCCGGATAATGAAACCAGCTCGGGTTTACACTCAGCTTATCGGCAACTTTACTAGATTCAAGGTAATCTTTTTTAAAAATCCATAATCCTCCCGCTCTCTTCTTGGTCTTCTTACTCCGTCTCTCATTATTCCCTATAGTTTGCCTTTATACTAAATAACATTAGTAGCTAGTGTAAATACCCGGACTGGGGTAGCTCATTCGTTTGGGATTCGCATTAAAATGCCCGCTGTATTAAGTAAGTAGAAATGCAAACGAGCAAGTATGCAGAGGAGACCAGTCAACCATCCACTTACACAAAAGCCGGGTAATTCAGAGCCGGGTACTTACGGAAAACTAAAAGCCTGATTGGTTGAAGTATCAAGAGAAGGGAATAGGGAGAGAACGGATCCGAGGATCCGAGGATTTGGACAAGGGCGCTTAAAAAATGATAAAACCGCAGATGTTTCAATACTTGCTATGCAGTAAACGTCCCCGTTGCACTCTTTGGATGGGGAGAAGATGGAGCGGTGTTGTGCGTATTTATAAATGCGGCAGAGGACTTTGGAGGAAAGTGGGAAAGGAAGCTTTGGAGCGGGCAGTTGGTTTGGGACCGCAGCAAGCAGACAGTCTGAAGAGGATGGGGGTAAAAGATTTGAAAGAGGATGGGCGGTGGTGATGTTGGTTGGTGATGAAAAAAGCGTTTAAAATCTCCATGTAAAATTAGAATGTGCAACACAATAACAGCTTAATGGCGAGACAAAAAGGTGAGAGGGACACTTTATTTACTCGAGTCCAGGAGAGCGGTTAAAAGAATATTAGTCTATAAACATAAAATGAGCCCTTCCCTCCTCCTCTACCGCTGCATCACCTAATGACACTCGCTCGCTCAATACATCCTCTCTTCCTTCCTTTACGACTTTGTTTGTTTTGCCAGGGACCGTCGGACGGAGGACAAAACACGAAAGGATGGGAATGATGACAGAGATTATTTGCAAAGGGATGTACAAGAGTAAGAACCAGGAGTAATATTTATTCCCTGCCCCTTCGTCTCTTCCTTCACGGATCCTTTAGGGTAATCCACCCCAGTTCCCAGTTAACTACAAAGTATTCATGGAGAATACAGGTCTGTTAAGTACTAAATAATGCTCAGTTTCCGTGTAATGTTTACGCAAAAAATAAAAATGTCCCTTGCAATGTCGTGAGGGAGTGATGGTACAGAACAGATTATGTAATTTGTCTCTTGACATTGTTGACATCATGCAACCTGATGGGCCGATCGGAAGGAGTGGAAACATCAAATTAGATGCAAGATGAAAACTACGAATCACATGTCTGCCCTGCCCTGTACCTTTATTCCAAGAGTGCGTTGTAAACGCTCAGAGAATATCATTTAACCTCCGGTAATAGACTTGATGAGAGACTAAAAGTCCCTTGCCCTGGATTTACTCGGATCCCCTGGCTAAAGTGTCTATGACGTTCTTGTATTTTTATTTCCACAACTGTATATACGATTCAAAGAAAAGCCGGGGGAGTGATGCGACAAGATTTAAAACTGGGTTATACTTTGACCCTTCCGCTAGAGACCGATTCGGAAGCTTTTGCTTTCTTGTTTATAAACAATCTCTCTTGAGTATCCAGAGCTTCGGAGCGACGGAAAGAGTCTAGCCAGAAGTTTTTCTGTCCCAGAACACAAGGGATGAGAGTATCCTTGGAGGTCGAGCTCTGTTTTGTTATGCTTGGGGAAATTCTAAAATTCGGAATGACATAAGAAAGAGGAGTTGCCCCAACGGGTTATTATAAACAGAGAGAAAAGAGAGAATAACTGCTGTGGGGAGTTGTTAAGAAATTTAGTTTGTTCATATACGGCTGGGAATTGGGGGGAAGATGGTGGGGTTTTAATATTTTGAAATTCTAGAGAATACACAGAGACATTTATAAAACTGGAATATTGCAAAGACAGTCTGGTGTTTTAAGACTCATGTATAACTTTTAGTAAGTTGCCTTCCTTGGAAGACAAAGCGAGAGGCAGAGAAAGTAGTATTGGAATGAAGGAAGATGGAACAAGGAAAATCCGTACTGTCCGTCTATCCTCTGTCTGTGCGAAGGAATGGATTTTACCTATAAAAAATAAAGTGAGGAAGGATGCGGGATTAAAGAAGGAAGGAATTGAATATATGTATAGTTATATATGGGATTGTTGAAAGATGGAGAATGACTATACAAGCTTTTTCTATATGATTTGTCTACCCTGTCTGTAATCTGTTTAAGTTGATGCTAAGGACATGCGGGGTGGGGTCTTGGTTGAATTGAATAGCTGTGGATTGTGGAGGAAGGGTTCTTGGGATAGGGGCTTGGAAAGAATGCACATGGTTGGGACAGGGTAGGAGAAGACATGTGGATGAGATTATGTTTTGGAAGACTGGTCTAAGCCAGATTATAAATCTGTGAAGATTTCCAGGCAATTTAAAATTTATTTGTATCAATCCTTCCCCAGGAGGAACACAACCCTCAGGATTGAGCTGTCAGTAGAAGGGGGTGCGGGGGATGGGGGGAAGATATGTGTGGGACTGGAGGGAAGGAATAGAAGTGAATAAGAAGGCCTGGAATGATTTTTGATCTCCTCCATTATGATGAGATGCATTGAATCTATCAAGCTTTTGGCCTTGTCATCTTGTCACTAGGCTTGTTTGAAAAGAGGAGGGCTGAAATTAGTTGAATGAAGCGCGTGTATACACACACAAGCGAGGCTTGGGACGAAGGGGGTAAAAGTGGCTAAAGCTATTCCCCGATTCCCAGTTGCCAGCTTCCACTCTGTCTGGATCATAGTGAATAGAAGGGGGGAGGGGGAGTAATAGGGATGATAGTGGGGAGAAGAGGTAAAGGGAGATGAGATAATGTTTAGTAACAATCCGTGTAATTAACACTGTTTTAAGCGCTTTGTGTGCCGACAATCGGGGGATGGTGATGGTGGTGGCGGAGGCTGGAGAAAGGGGCATAACTTGTTTGAAGCAGGAGGGGGTGAATGAGTTGACAAGGACGGGGACAATTAGAATTACAGGATTCCGTGAGGCAGTGTACTGACTAGATGCTCAATTCCCGGATGGATGGATGGTTAGGCTCGTTAGGAGGGCATGAATGTCATTGATGGAGGCGGAGGTTAGGGATGGGGTGAATGACGTGGGGAAAGTGCTTACTTTGTAGAATCAAGAACATAAATTGATATTCTCTCCCATCACTAACTCTCAAAGGGTTAGTTGACTGGGATGCAATGTTGCACAACGTGACCTTATCCTCCCTCCTGCACAAAGTGTTGAGAATGAGGAGAAACAAACTGGAAGGAATATGACGCATTCTATATGCATGTATGTGGCTGGAAGGATGCTTGCTTCCGAAAAGGAATCTGTTTTACATTTTAGAGAGCGTACGTAGTGTGGGTGAGCGGTTGGGTTTGGGAAGAGTGCCGGGACATATGTCATCCTCCGTCTCGGATCCGTATCCATCCGCTTCCACTGTTGACGGATTCGGAAGCGTGTGAGGTTGGGATGCAGAATTTGGTTATTTGACAGAAGAGAAGAATAATGATATGAGAATACAAGGGGCTAGTTAGGATGGGCTTTGTGGTGACGGAGGGTAGGGGCTTGAAAGGGAGGAGATGAGAGAGTAATGTCTCCTGGATGGCTCTTTGAAAAATATCTACTAATTTGACCCTTGCTCTGATTGCGGTCTGCAGGGCTGAGGATCTAAGGACTTGCCAACTCTCTAGGACAATGCGTCCTTAATGAAGATGGAGAAGGAAATATTTTCACCCCCCTTCAGTACGTCCCGGCAGCCCTGGGCTTCTTCTATAGCGAAAGTCTTGCTGTCAACTCTGTAATGGATTGTATATAGAAAACATTCCGCCTCCTCCTCCCCCTCTTCTGGAGGTGGCGTGGGGATATTGATGGTGATGGGGATGATGACGGGGTGGAGAAGGAGGCTTTCCGGATCAAGAGAATAGGAGGAGATGGCTACTGCTAATAGGGAGAGTAAGGCTAGGGAAAGGTGGTGTGTGTTTTTGGGGTGACCACAAATCCTGTGGATAATATGGTAAGACGTGGAATTGGTTCATCTATTTCAGAGAAATGATGGTATTTTTCGGGGGAAAGTAACGACTCATCTGGTTAATAGAGAGGCGAATGTCATGCAATTTCCGTAAGGATGAAATTGGGGAGGCAAGTCAATGATTCACTAGGGACACACCTTCCGTACACAGGAGGTGTTGGTAGTCGGCCCGACTGACTTTCAAGTCCCTGGTGTGTGAAACATCATACACAACAAGAATAGAATGAGGGGGAGGGCCGAACTGTTTCTAAGCTACTCGGAACGGTAACGAGGGTAGAACGGGAAGGAAAATCCATACGGATTTGATACTGTCGTCTACAACAGGGCTGGAACATGCCAAGTTTGTACGGGATGGTTTTTTGTTGATGGGGCTAAGAATGGAGAAAGCGGGATAAAAATAAGAGAGACGCCCTGGCGGAAGGGAGAAAGTAGAGAAAGGAAATGAAGGGGGGTAAGTGAGATCAGATAATATGCATTTCTTCTCCCGTGTAACTCTGTAATAACATATGCAATTGGGATAATAAATGGGGGAAGAGAATGAGAAAAGATTTGGGAGGGAACAAGAGAAAGTTTGTTTGATGCTGCTGGGAGGAATATGTGGAGGAAATCCGGACAAAACTCAGCTCTCCCTCCTTGCATTACATAACCTGAGCTAATATTCAAGGCTTTGCTGAATGTGTTCTCCATGTGAATGCAAGTCGTGCTGTAGAATCCGAGGAAAAGAGATATGAAGAAAGCTATAGTTTAGAGGATGGATAGATGATAGGAGAGTAAGTGAGGGAGGGCGGAAAGAGAAATGATATGGGTGAGACGGGAAGCTGAATGAAGATTTCCATTTGGTAAAGTAGAATTTGTATCCCCCGAGATGTGGGGTTAGGATGGAATGAATGAGGCTCCTCTTGTTTGGACTCTTGTATATGTTTTTCTCCTTCTTCTTCTTACTATTTCATATCTTCTTTCCTTCTTACTTATTTTCTCCGACTCTTTCCTATCAGCCTGGGCTTGGCTGACAATATGAAGGGTAGGCTGAGATGGGAAATCCCAATCATCTTTTTGATATGCGGGGCTGAGTGACTACTGCATCTTGTATGAATCATGTCAACTTTATCCTGTCCTCCTCCCGCGAACATGTACTTTCACTCCTTTCTCCGATTTTCTCCTACTTGGTTACTCTTGTTTGTGCTTTCAGTTTAGTGTGGTGGTGTGGGCAGGGCAGGGTAGGGTTTGGGGAAGTCAAAGAAAAAAATAAAAAGCTGGAGAAAGAATAAGATTATGATGATGGTTAAAATCCTGTCTATGGTAAAGTGATACGCGGACGACTGGTTGCCTGGGTAAATGTTAGCTTCTCTCTTTACCAACAACAAGTTGAATAGATTGAATATAAAAGGCAAAAAGCCCGGCTGGGAATAGTAAGAGAGAAAGATGAGGGCAAGAGTTATATATGTGTCAACATTGAGGGAAAAAATTTACTTTCTCTCGCTATTGTAAATAAAGAATATGATACGCCAGCATGGAGAAAGTAAAGAAGCGAGGAGAAAGGTATCCAGAGACCCACACTCAGTAGCGTCCTTTCTCTTGTCTTTTCTTTTTCACGCTAATGAATAGGGAGGGACAGGAGAAAGGAGGAGAAAGCGGCTTTCTCCTCAGCCCGCAATATCCTTGTTGTCTTCTTCCTCCTCTTGCAACCGGTTTCTCTGTGTGAAGAAGCGGAAGATCTATCGGTTGAATATACATTAAATCGGAGGGAAGAGGACGGATTTGTGGATTCTTATGGGGAAATGTATGGTACGTAAATGGTTTAGCCGGAGAATCAAAATAGCGAGGGATTCAGAGAACAGACAGGATGAGAAAGCGACGGGAATAAAGGCTAAAGAAGAGAAAAAGTAAATAGGGATCCATGTGTACATAGAATTGGCAAGCTTTGAAGGGTCTTAAGAAAATGCATATTCTGATGGATAATGTTACATGAGGCATGAAAGGAAAGGACTGTTGTGTGCCATGAGACAAAGTTGACAGGGTTGAGAATTTTGTGGCATCTACAACAATTTGTAGCCACTGAGGGAAGACGAAGGGAAAGTTGGTGAAAGTTGAGACGATGCTTAAGTGCCGAGTGAGTGCTAGAGCAAGCTCTATCTCAAACTATGTCCCCCTTCCTTGCATCCGTATTATGTCTACTTTCCCCGTAGAATAAAAAGGCGCATCAAATTTTCTTTCAACACTTTCCCATATGTATACACACACGTCATGGATGTCGAACTACATTGATCCCACTTTCACATAAGGAACCAGAAGAAAAGAGGAATATTGATATTACTTTCCTCTTCCTTTCATATCACACACTGAATAATGCATCCATTCTACGAAAGCTTCAAAGTCTATAACCGTAGACTTTCCCCGCTCGCCTTTTATCCTTTTTCATGCTTGGTTCTCCTCCAATTTCCACACCCAATAAACTCAAGCTTAAAACATACCTAGCCGCTCAACATAAACATGCTATACGGCTAAAGCGAAAAAACCTGTAAGCTTATACCTTGCATTAGAAATAAAAGCCAAAGAGCTTGCAAGCAAAACTTGAAAATTTCTTTCGCATTCTTCTTTTCCCAAGACTTCTTCATGTATGCATGTAGCTCTACCACTTATTGAGATCCTAGCAGGACAGTGTTTTGGGGAGAAAAGTAGGAGATTGACAAACAATAACGTCAATCCGGGTACAACACCCATCACCCATTGAAAGATAAACACGAAGAAAAAAATATACCAAAATATATCCCAGTCAACTTCAGCTTGAAAATAACTTTTTTTGTGCATTTCAAATACCCATTTCCGTTCACAGTTTGCCAATATGTAAAATAATCCGACGCCCTTCAACTCGATATCAATACGGAGCTAGATTTTGTTCGCAAGAATCGAGAATGACTTGGACAAGTTACCCGGGTAGCAAATAAGTGGGATGAACAGACTCATATAAAGATGAGCGTGGTAGGGAGAAAGTTGAGGAAAAAGCAGTGTAGCATAGGTTGGAATCTTAAAGCTAGGGCTATAAAGGTAGTTACAATGAGAAAGAAGCAAGGGTGTATAAATATGATAAAAGGATTGAGAAAGCGGTGGAAGAAAGCTTGAAGATGAAGAGTTTCTATTAAATATCCCACTCCAATTTATACTTTATCATAAAAAGACACACCTGACGCCGAAATGTGAATCGGGTTTACGACGGGATACTGTTTTGTATTGTACCAAAGTCTTGGGGATAAAGCAAAGTTGAGTGAATCCTTGGGGAGAATGGATAAAGTTTACGCATTTTTCAAAACATAATGGCAAATTAGAATTCTCCGCAGGCTAGAAAAACCTTTGAAAAGAAAAGGATTAACGGGAGCGAATAGGAATATTAATTAACGGCAGGATGTTTTAGTGCTATCTAAATCATTCTCAATCATTCCTCCAGCCATAGCCAGCTTCAAAAGCTGTGCCCCTCAATCCTCGTGCCTCAAGCAATCGCAATCCCGCATTGGCAGTGGGTGGCAACTTTCAATTTTCCCATGCCTCAAAAACTCTCTACATGGCGTGTACAACTCCTTGGAAAATATCAATGCCAAATCCATCATGTAACAGCGTATACTAATTATTTGTGCAATTCATCCAAAACAAGTTTTTCTCAAATTGTGCTCCTTCCTCTACTCCATTTCAATCCTTATAAGTCAAACTGTCAACTATTTTAGCCATCCTAGAAAAACCAGCTCCAGCCTTCTTCTAAACATGGATTTTACTAGCTTGAGGGAGGAACTGTCAATTTCAAGCCACTTTTCTTTCTCTGCTCTCCATAATCTACTGGATTGCAGAATACTTCGCTAAACCTAAGAAGGTGGAGGGAGAGAACCACTCATATAAAGCATTTTGTTTTGTACTATGCCAAAACGTCGAGATTCAAAGATTAGCTTGATTTACTTGAATCAAATCTCTGCGTAAGTCTTACTACGTCATCTACAATATTTTGCAAATTGACAGCTTTAAGACGTTACATTGGTGGCAAATTGTGTGAAAAACTAATATAAGATTGACTGATTGCTTGTCTCAACAGCTTGTCAAAAGAAAATCTTTTTTTTGCTAACGTTAAAAATACAGTTTTCAAGCAAATCACAAAAAGCTTAAGCATGTAGTTTTTCAAAACCTGACGGGAGCGAAAGCTTTATCTTAAGGCTCGTCTCCTAGTAAAAGTCAAAAGCGGATGCGATTAGTATATGACAGGTGTGTAAATGCAAAATTTGCTTATCGCTCCTTCGATGACAGCAAATCATGGTTTCGAAAGGAGAAAGTGCTGAAATTTTGAAAAGATTAGCGGATTCGACGAAATGTGTGAAGAAGAAAGAGGAAACAAGAAGATAATACAGAAATAAGTCTAGAGAAAGGGGAAGAAAGCATCCTCATAATAATGTCATAATAAAGTGAGTAACATGTTGAGTTAATTTGAGATTGTTGGGAAGCGGATGTGAAATATAGACACTTTATGTGTGCGTCTGAGTACGATTTTAGGAAAAGAGAAAGTTAGAGAGTATTGAATTTAAATGACATGGATGCGTACGGAATTTTTGTAAGATACACATGTATCATCTGGGATGGGGCTGGAAATGTGATGGAAATGAATATACGCAGATGAGGAGGAGGAGGAGGTATATCATGAATTTCATTCTGATGATGATGACGTTTGTAATGTTCTATCTTTTAGAAGAGACTCTCCCCACATTAGTGACTAGCACGTTAGGGAACCTCTCTGTGTGCGTTTCTTTAAAAACATGGATTTCCTTCAACGTTAGCTTCTAAGTTGGTCCACGATAAGTCAGAATCAGCTCCAGCCTTATGGGTAACACGAGTTGTATAGTCAAGACCAGTCTATGTATAGTTTTGTACATCGTGTCTGGTGTGAAATTCAAGTGCAGAATATTTCAGAAAAATGCAAGGAGTAGCGTTTGCTCTGTGGAATGAAACGATGACAAAAGTTGTGGTAGTTGAGGAGTAAAGGAGTTTGTGCATGCTTTGAGCGCGGAGAAAGTAGGAGAAAGTACCGGCTGAGGGCTAGCTTCTGGAAAGAATAATATGCATTTTCCTCACTTGACAAAGATGCCAGCAATCGGAGTGAATCATATCACTCAAGAGTGTGCATGAGAGATATTATAGAATTTTGGTGGAATGGGAAGAAGGTTGGGAAGGGGAAAGTTTTTGGGGAAGCGCATTAGAAGTGAATTTTGTTTGTAAAATGGTGAAAAGTTTGCTCTGAGTCAGAGCGATATACAAAGGAAGGAGGAATTGGTGGAAGCAATAAGCAGGATTCTAGAGTTGTGAGGGACGGAGAGGGAAGAGGAACTGATGGCGGCGTAAAATTTTTCAAAAGCTTTCCCACTCTAACTTGTTTGCTCTTGATATTGTTGTGGGGAGGAGAAAACTGAGGGAACAAGTTGGCTCCCTTTCCCCTGAATACATACGAGGTAGAGGGCAAGCGATGCATTTTGGGCGTAATGATTTTTTGATTGACTAATAGAATTTATGGATGAAATGAGGGTTCTGTGGGAGACAAGTACACAAACTGAGGGCAAAGAAGGAGAAAGCAAAGATTCGGGGGCGCGATACAATTTGAATCGAATTTTTCATCCATTCCTAAGGGAATGAATAGAATTCAATTCCGTAAAGGGGAACCAAGGATAGCATTAGCCAGAGTGTACACACATACAGGACACACGCACAGACACTGCACTCGGATCAGAGCACTCAAAGACAAAAGATGAAGGCATCCTGGCGGAAGGAGTACAGACAAGAGGAGGAAGATGAGGAAACACAAAACGGGTAAAGGGGGGAGGGAATTAGTAGGAGGGCCGAGGGAAGGGGGGACCAAGAACGGTTTGGATTGAATTCAAAACGAACAGTTTGCGAATTCTGAGATTGCATTACGAGGAGAAGGCGGGTACATATGACATTAAATGGGTATAATAGTTTCACCAATGTCCTTGAACCTAGTAACTGAAGAAAGTCCGAGTTACATTTCCAGGAACCTTCCGTTGAGACTACTTTTGCCGGCACTCTGCTAAAACTATCTAGGACGGAATGCAGGAGCGAATAAGATGATACACTCGGACCCGTAAAGGTGAGCGCAGTGGGATGTGGAATTAATACACATGTTTTTTTACAAGCCAAGTCATTAGGAATAGGTAGAAGATGGAGGAGGTGATGTGATATAAGCATATGAATCCTGCTCCACAGGATCCAGTCAGTAGCCGGGCTTTTTTCCAAGACCACGACCAAGAAGGTAGCTTCCGAAGGCGGGATGGCGGCTATGCATTTTATCGGATGCACGAGAAAAGTAAGTTGAGATGGAGGTGAAAAAAACGATCTGTAATAGCTATCAAAATCTTAGCTGGATAACGTGACTTTGTAGGTCGGTTGGTGTGGGTAGGATGAGGATGAAACGTGGGCAGGCAATCTTATGTCGAAGAAACGGATTCGGGATGAAAGAGTCCACAGCATCTCCTCTCTATGTATATACACATTACTTGCTTGCTAGTGTAAAAAACAGATCGCTCCGCAGGTACAAGGTAGCATACATTCATGTGTACAAGGTGGTGGAACATTAAGTTATGCATAAACTGTGTAAGAATTATTGGAATAATGAGGTAGGAGGAAGACGGTAAGTGAAAAGATGTGTATAATTATTTACAGTTTGCTGTGAAGTGCCTGAGGAAGGGATATAGGAGGAATTTTTACACTCATATCCTTAGGCTGCAATACAAGGTTTAATACTAGGAAGGCAAGCATTAATGCATGCAACCCTATCCAGGTAGCCAACTGCTTACAAGTTTGATAACACGTTAGATCCAGAGCAAGCAGAAAAATAATTCCGTCTTGTTTGTGGCCCCTTGTCCCTTGAGCTTTGAGAAATTCGCTCCAAGAGTTCATCATGTTCCTATGCGTTTTATAAAGCGGAGCAGCTCAGGCACGGCTTGAATTTTAAAGAGTAAACAGTTGAAGCTCGAATCTCGACAAGTTGTCGCAGTTAAGCCACTTATGATTTGAAGCCCGCTGTGAGAATTCGATACGAAAAAATTACAAAATGCCATTGCCACTTCCTTTCGACCGGGAATGGAGAACGAGGCGACGGAGAAAGTACAGCTCTAGTTGGTGGGTAATAGTGGGAAGTGGGAACGCCGTGGAAAACAGGTGGGAGAAAGCAGAGATTTTAATGCAAAGCAGATGGATATGATGGGTACGAGGAAGAGCTGGTGGTCCTTTTGGTGGAAGGACTGGGGTGATGAGAAGGATTAAGCAGAGAATGGATTTTCTGCTTGATCGGAGGGAATGGGTGGTGAGAAGAGCGTGTGGGAATAAAGAGAAAAGATAATATTTTGTTGACTGGCTCAGTGGCTGGGGATGAGGATTGGAAGGGATGTGATGCGTTATGGTTTTTAATAGTAAATAATGTATATGGCTGGAAAATGAGATTGTTTTCCGTGGGGGTTTCTAGAAGTGGTGGAGGGGAAAGCTGGAGGGGTTTTGAATAGTCCAGAAACGGATGGCTCTTCGGATTGGTATTATTGATAGGGAGCGTGGAGAGACGGATGATGGCCCGACTTTTGACGGATTGTCTCTTCACTCCCTAATAATTCATTCCGACCATCTTCCTCCTCCTCCCCCTGGATGGACACAGTGGAGACTCGGCTGAAGCAGAATGGAATCTAGAACGAAGATGAAGGGGAGCGTGTGGTGAAAGACGAGGAGAAGAAAGGGCTGGAGTGATATTTGTGTGAAGCTTAAATAAAATATATCCATGAGCTGAAAATGTTGTGGACTACGCGAACGAAGGATGAGAAATGAGAAGAGGTTACCTAGCTGGAGATGAGGCTGGAGGAGGGCGGGGAGGGTGGTGGGTGTTGAGGTTGGAGAGATGTTGTCAAGATTGTTTAAAGTATGGTAAGTAAACTGTTTGAAGAAGGAGAGATGAAGAGCGTTTAATTGAAAGTCAAGGAGTTGTGTGAAATATTTTCTCAAGAACTCTCAGCAATCCTCCTGAGTGTGTGTATGTTTTTCCTGGAGAGAGGGACTTGTTCAGATCCTAGGTTTCCTATCAGAAATCACTGGGCTGGAGATAAATCCGGGTAGTTTTGGATTTGGTGGAAAGAATAAAGAAGTCATTGTGTGTTTTCTTGTGTAAATCCTACAGGGAGTTTCCCTCTCATTCCAAGTTTCTCTTCCGCTTATACATTTTTACAAAGACGGATGTGTGAGCGGCGGTGAAAACTGGAAATATGTCTATGACTACACCCATTACTACGATACTAAAAGGACGTCACATCACATGTAGGCATTAACTTGTAAGTACTTGCCACTCTCTCTCTTCTTCCATAAGTCTCTCTCTCTCTCTCTCTCTCTCTCTCTCCGTGTAGTTGTGTGTACTTAGGGTTAGTGTTATTTCTCTTTTTGACACACACTTGACTGAATCCGAGGGAATGGATAAGGTAAACAGTAAATAGAACCATGGAAAATGGAGTCCAGATATACTTTGGACTTTTCGGATAAAACTTTTCCCACATCAAACGCCATTTCCTTGTATGTATTTTTGGACATGTACATACTATTTCATTTCTCAACTACTACCCGTCTTTTCTAAGGGTTTCTCCCATGCTTCCTGTACAATGTTTCCCGACTTCATCACTTCCATCGGTACTCTTCTAGACTTGAGCAAACGGGCTTGGAGGAGAGGAGCAGCAGCAGGGGCTAAAGTCAAAGTAGTGAAGCAAAAACCTAAAAGAATCCCATAATGGGGGTTAGGTATAAACTATAAATTATTTTTCACTTATCCGTCGACGAGTATAACTCAAATTTTTAGAGAACCACGGAAGGGATGCGGAAGATACTGAAAATAATAAAATCATGTCTTCTCAAAGGCGCTAGTACAAAGTCGGAGAGCGGGAAGTGTGTTGCAATACAGATAATAAAGTTAAAAGTGCGTTTTTGCAGTGCAGGATGTAGAAGAAGTTGGCAAATTTGTAATTGCACTGGAAGAGAAAAGAAATGCATAGGGGATGATAAGACAGGGTAGCGGCCTGAGGGTTAGTGAACCAGATTTTTACTCCCGCTTTTTTAAGATGAAGCCATGCTTTCTTCTCATACATTCTTCTAATATATTGTACAAGCTTTGAAGCTTTATCATCTTCCGATTCCTGCTACACCTTTTCTATTCAGAGTATTTATTCTCCTATTTTCTATTCTTGTAGCGTGTACTCAGCGGTGGCTAACGGCTTTAGCTTATGTCCGGCATACCACACCCTTGGCTGGGCCGGTTGGCTGACCGATGAAATCCCTGGTTTTTTGGGGCTGTGGATGAAGCCACGGCGATGTACGTACATACAGAAGATAAGGCCGAAATGGAATCCCGCCATTCTAGATGTTCCACTCAATCCCAGATTGTCAGGCAAAGACATAATGGGAAGAAGTGGGATTTTAAAACGATTCTTTCTATCACACCGGGGTTTCTTTCAAAGATATCTTACTTTCCGACCAACTGACTCTCCCCTCAACACTACCTACGCACTGTACATGCTCCTCCATACTCAGCTACGGCTACAAGCAGAAAGCCATCAATGCACATGATTTGTGATCCCGGATTCCGCAGTCAGAACTTTACTTTTGAATCCGCCTATTCTTCTGTGAATAAGCGCTAAGCAGGTATACGGTCTCTCCACAAAGCTAATAATACTCTTAACATACGTCCTCCTCGTCCACGTTATGCTTGTGATTCTTTTCTCACCTTCTGCTTCTCATTCCCGGCTACTGGATTCGGTTACAGGATTTCTGTATTTGGTTTTTTATCCAAAATCCTGGAAATTCTTGGCAGGAATTCAAAGAAAAAAGGACAAAAATATGAACGTTATGGAAACGGAAGCTTTTGAGGCATAATAGGTCCTCCAGCTCCAGGCAGCGGTACATTTAGCGGTGGTACATAGTAAATATTGAGGAATCAGTACAAGATTCCAAGTTCGGATTGAAGCTTCGCAGGAGCTGGTCATGTTGGCTACGGGAAGGGACTGCCCGATCACCTGGCAGACCGTGTGCGGGAAGCGCTACTGGAATTCTTCTCCAGTTTGATGAGGTGGAAGGGCGGAGGAAAATGGGAGCGTCCTCTGGATGGAATTCCAATCACAGATTATCCTAAAGATGCTTTAGAATCAAGCCTCCTCCTGGCTATTTTAAGATGCTATGATTAGATTAATTTAAATATGAAGCTTGGCAGCACGTTATTGTAAGGTATAGGGATAGGTGGATGCGATATCTTGTTTTAAACTTACTGCCTTCTTGATTTTTGCTCCTTGCGGAAATTGCGACGGGTTCTTGCAACGAGCCTTTGCTGTTACCAAATCTGGTCCAATCTGTAGGATAGCAAACCGGGAGGCAACGAAAGAGGATGAATGGCCTCTGGACTAGGATAAACTATAAACTGGTTATAGTTGCTGGGGTTTGGAGCTGAAATAGAGGAAGCTATGAGGTAATGGATGGGCGAAGGGAAATTAAAATTTCAGGTGAATAATTGGAGCGGGGGGATAGAAAAAAGTGGCTGTTAAAAATAATTTGAGAGCCGAGTTAATTGAAGTGATCCAAATTGCTTTTCCGCGAGGGGAGAAATTATACCAGGCTCATAAAACTAGTTGAATTAATAGAACTGGAGTCGAGGGACTTGGGCTTTTAGAGAGTGAGAAACTTAGCTCGAAGCAAATTTTGAAATGGAAAGAATCTTGCTGGAGTTTTGATAAAAAAAAGTCACCGGTTTCTATTTCAGACTGTGGACTCTAGACGAAAGAGTGTACAAAAGAAGAAGCAAAAGTTTCAGGGCGGCAAATGGCAAGGATGGCCAGGAACGGTTCCAAAAGTATCAGACTCTTTCGGATTCCTCAAAACAGGGAAGTAAAAACAGCTGCGAAGAATCGAAAAGGGTTGAAACTAATTGGAGAGAAAAAGAGGAAGGAAATTATTTCCTCCGTCATTCTAAGATGACTTGGAGATAGAGAGAAAGAGACGGGAAGAATAACGTTGAATATACGGGGAGGGAATGGGGGGAAGGGTGGGAAAATGGGGAAAGATTTATTTCCTTGGTTTGACTTTGTTGGAAGAGAGGAATATTGGGAGGATATAGGACTCCTATCCTCCTATTATAGGAGGGAGGGTGAGAGTACAATAAAGGTAGCGGGTTTTGATATAATCAGCTTTATTGACACACCCAATATGAATTGCTCATTTATCTTGGAAAGCGTGTCGGATTGAGAAGATGGGTTAGCTAAATTCAAGAGCGCATGCATCAAATTCAGTCCAAGTGAGATGGATATCCTCCTCCGTGTGTGGTAAAGGAAGGGCTGCTCGCTCTATCTCTCACTGTTAACCGGAATGTAGATCGAAATTTATTGGCACAATAACACGGTTAGTGCACATCAAAACAAATGTTATTTATTGTTTTCTCCTTGTATACGCTGCGCTGGAAGAAGGTCGGAAGGATGCTCTTGCAAGCAGGGATGGAAGGTAAAGTTGAGAAACATGGATAATAGTCATAGTGTTCATGGATATATAAAAGCTGGCCAGGAAGGAGTGAGAAGAGAATGAAATCAAAACATGTGTTGTGAGATACAAAACACTAATATAAACATTGGATACAATTCTTTGGTTGAAATAACAACCACATGGCTCCAGCCGTTGTACGCTGTTTCTCTTTTTGTAATGATCTTTTTTATTTGTTACAGTAGAACTCGGGTTTTTGCACAATGCCAGCTTCCTTTTCTAAGAATTGGCTATTCTTATATACGTTTTCTTCCAGCTTCTAAAAACTAAGCAGCCGTTCTGCTCTGCATTAGCACGAGAGAGTTGAGGGGCTCGGGTTTCAGGTTTCCTAGTTGAAACTTGCGTAAAACTACAGGCTAATTTAAGGCAACACGCCAAAGAGACTGAGATGAGAGGACGAAGAGAAAGAAATATTGTAAAAAAGTGTAGCTGTAATATTAGAATTTCAGCATAAGGTAGGGAAGCAGTAAGAAGATTGCAAAACCACCAGCAATGAGAAAAAAAAAGAAAGAGGAACAGGAGTGTAAGAGGAGATGCTCACCTTGGGAGCGGAGAGTGAAAGTTTGGAGGTGAAGAGGTGAAAGTAAGGAGATGCTTCATCTCAAGAGCAAGCTCCTACTGGAGGAGCTTGTTACTGACAATCCTCACGGTTTTGTCTTAAACTGAAATCACGAAGAAAGACCTCCCAGCGCATTCTATTTCGTCAATCAGTTGGCTTTATCCAAGTTTTTCCTGTTATTTTTCTCTCCAATATGGCCGGATTCACGCTTACTAAGGGGGTAGCGCCGGAGTTACACTTCGAAGGTCATTCATATAATCAAAAGCACATCAACATTTCAATTATTAATTGGAAGCGTGATTTTGCTAATTGTACGGGCAGTTTGGCTGAAAAGTAGTGTTAGGACATTCTTTTCCTCTCGTCTACGCTTTACTGCCTAACAAAACATTACATTGAATACGATATCCAGTTCAGTCCGCAAACACAAGGCAGCTAGCATCGATTTATATCAGGGCAACTGAAGCTGTGAATCTCATTTTGTATTCTCTATTTCTTAATTACTGCGTACTTAATCTTTGCTCAGGTAAAGACCACACTTTGACGCATTATTATACTCATTACTACTTAATATATGTTTTTAGTTAGACTAAAAAAAGTTTAAATTTCTTAAACTCCTTTTTCTCCCAGAGCGGCCTTGGTGAAAATTCAAAGAGTCTATGGAGAAAAGACTCCCGTCTGTTATTCTTCCCAGATTCCTCCCAACAGCCCCTTACACAATGTTTATGTTTGCATTTGGCAATCCAAGCGTGGAAATTCTTCAACCTATTTACTACAAGTGGGTTTGCCGGAAAAGGCTGGAGAAACAGCCACCAGGCACCTATTACTAACCCAACGACGCTTCCTTCCAAGGCAGGAAGAGAGAGAGAGGGAAGTGAAAGGAGTTTACCTGGAGGAGAAAGCAGCTCTACCTGCGTACATGTGCTTTGAATGGGGAAATATTGGAGGAATAAAGTAGGTGTGTGTGTGTGGCCCCATAATATGGTGGAAGAAGGACAGAGCGGGTGAAATATTTAAAGGGGAACAGTATTTTCCTTTTACTCAATTGAATAGAGTGAAAGGAAGAGAAAGTTTCATGGGCGTGTTGAATAAAGTTAGGAGAAAGCCATGCAGGGAAAGGAAAAGCCTTGGATAGAGACTGTGGAAAAGGATACTGGAAATAGAAACTACGAAAGCATCTTGTCACCCAAGGAGCTTTTCAAGCAAAGAACCAGTTAAGGAATATTATGAATGAAACAAAAATATTTGAGGTTGACTTAAATCTCCTTATGGTCGTACTAGAGGGGAGACTTTAGGCGTAAATGGAGCTCATCATAGAGCTCCTCTCTCTCCGGATCCTTTAGCCAAATGAGCCCTGTCGAAATAAAGGGCAGAGAAAACAGAGAGTCCAGAGGATAATATGTGTACATGAAAGAGAAATGGATCTCTCTTCCTGATTCTTCTTCTATCTGGAGGGGAGAAAAGTTTCGAGGAAGAAAAGTTTCAACAAACTCTTCATCCAAGAAACTACAAGAACATTAGGAGGTGATAGAATACAGAGGGGGTAGAGTGAGAGAGAAAGGGGGAGGATGAGAAGAAGAAAAGAAATATAGTAAGCTTAAGACAAGATGTGCTCCTTGAGAAATTCACAAGACGCTTTCCTCTCAGCGAAGACGCTTTAGGAAA
Organism: Sminthurides aquaticus; assembly: GCA_906901655.1. NCBI lineage: Eukaryota > Metazoa > Arthropoda > Collembola > Symphypleona > Sminthurididae > Sminthurides > Sminthurides aquaticus. The sequence goes on from CAJQTT010000001.1 coordinate 7,709,909, forward strand.
ACGAGAGTGAAATAGATGCTTGTAAAACCTTAAAACCGGGTATTTATAGAAGAGACAGAGAAATATGGAATGCAAAACAGGAGTGGAGGGAGAGTAGGGATATGAGCGGGGAATATACGAAACCTACTTACTAAGCGGGGATGAGAGAATGAAAAAGAAGTTTAGTTCGGAAAAGAAGAGATAAATAAAAGCGTATGATAAAAAAATAATAGAGACGGGAAATAAAAACCATTAGGGGTTTAGATTAAGGTTCAATTTTTCTTACTTAATATGGCCGAAAACGTCAGGTGGTTGTCCTTTTGTATTGAGTAGCATAATCTCTTCTTTGACCGTTACTTTTTCATTTCTCAAACGACATTTCTCCACAGGGATCCCTTTGAGGGGACCACGAAAAGCCTTACCCTCCCCAGCCCATCTTTATGTCATTTTACAAGCTTCCTGCTTACGAGCCCCACCACCGCCCAAAACCCAATACTCGGTTCCGCCGGAGTCTCAACCATTTAGCTGTATTCGGTTTGGGTTGCTGAAGCTGAAGCTTAAGGCTGTGAAGTAAATTCTCGCTACTCCTGGGTACAATCAAACAAATGCATGTAAACGTTTAAGCGTCAAGCTTGAACACACAAGGACCTGCTTCCAACCAAGCTTTCTGTGGAGAAGAGAGGGGGGAAAGCGTAGAGTTTATCCCACCGGAAAATATTATTATCTGGTCATCCCGTCTGTCTGTACTTTCTTCCCGTCAACAATATTATTGCTTGGCACCCCTCGGAACTTTTTATTGTTGCAGAGAAGAAGATGCAACCCGGATTGGAAATTGAGGAAGAATTGCCATGAGACTGCAAGGGAAAACTCTGGCCAGTCTGTGTAGAAATGCAAAGAAAATCGTCCGGAAACTATTATCCAGTGCATCAATCAAGGTTTAGCAAACAAAAATAATCGGCCCTGAATAAAAACCTTCAAGCCAAAGGAAATGTTCCAAGAAGGGAAGTTTTGCTTTCGCACGAGATGGATACGCTAAACTGCTCCTCGGGAAAACCTTTGGAATCAACCGAAATAAGCCAAGGAAATGAAGCCGTCGCGGGCTTGCTGGTGCTGGCCAAGGAGCAATTTGTGAAAAATTAGAGCTAAACTTTTTGCAAAAAAAGTGGGAAACTAAATCCTTAACTTAATTGAGCTGTGGTGTTCGGAGAAAAAAGTATAGGAAGCTTTTCTATTGAAAAAACATATTTTTGGAATAATAATAGTACCCTGCAGGAAAGGCTACAACTTTGAGCGTATTACTGCCGCCTCTTCATCCAATCATCCCACTTTCATCCAAAGAATATTCGCCAAGGAAATGTGTTAAGATTCCAGGAAAAGGATTTCTTGGATTCTAGCTATTATAGTATAATAATGACAAAGTCTGCGTACAAGCTCCTACAGTGAGCAGGTTTTAGTTTGCATCCCTATCCGAAATCTCTCAAACTACCCGCCTCTTAATTTGCTTTCTCTCTCACGTTTCTGGCGGTCTGACGCTAAGAAACGATTGCACGAAAATACTGATCCGCCGGAGAAAATATTGGCAATTTGGACATGTTTTGAGAAAGCTTTAGTGAAGGTCTTGCCTGGAGATGGAAAGTCAGATCACAGGAAGAAGGAGCGAAAAACCGGGACCGGCAAAGAATACAAGGACGTTGTCATTATGTAAAATCCCATATAATTTAAGGATTGACTCGGAACATTTTCCATATTTTATGCTTAATACTCTCAAAGCAAGGGAGAATTTAATATAATGGAGGGAAGAAGGATGAAGAGAGAGAGAGAGAGAGAGAGAGAGAGAGAAGGGGAAAAGAGGAAAAGGCTTAAGAAGAAGGCAAGGAGAAGTTGCGTGCATGAAAATAAGAAAAGCTTTATATTTTTATGACAGAAGGGTTATGAAGAAGGTGAGAAGATTTGAAATTTAAAACTGCTAATGAGATGACACAAGAAGATGAGGGATGGAGACGAGGGAGTTGTATACTCCTATTAGAGTAGAAGGGATATCCCTGGCGGTAATTTGAGAAGGCGTATTATAAAGCTCAAAAGAATTTTTCAATCAAAACACTTGCTCAAATAAAGTATCAGAGTCGAGTTGAGAGACAGGATGAAGAGGAACCAAGCCGTGGAGATCTCCTTCCCTTCTTGGACCACACAGATGACGCTTGGAATCTTTGAAAATAAGCGTGGAAAATCATCTGCTCCTTAAAAACTTGGACTTTGAAATGAAGCTGATGTGGTGGTACGAAGAAAGCGCGAGAGGGTTTTTTTTCTTTAAGCGTCAGAGCAGAGCTTTAAAATATTTCGAATGTGCAATGTTGTTTTCCAAAGGATTTGGCAGAATCTTAGAGATATTATTGTATATTGTTCCCGGGACGGTTGTAAGCTTTACTGGCTGATTTCCACGCAGGGTTATAGGAAGGAACATTAGAAAGAGAACGGGAAAATGAAATAAGAGAGATTATGATTAGGGTAGAAGAACGGAGGGATTTGAGGGACAGGCTAAGGTTTGGATTGGATGGGCACACAAGGTAGTATAGTAGTAGGATTTTCTTGAGAATTTCTTACTTTTATTAAGGGGATGGTGTTAGCTTGCGTGTTTACTGGCAGTAGCGGCGGTTGGTGGGTAATTTTAAATTTTACGATTGTTAAAAGTGATTGTGTTGGGAAGAGAGGGAGTGGGGGATTTTGACATTCCTCGTAAATCTGCATCATATCCTCTATCATGTACTAGAAGACTGAAGAACTCGATGTTCGGGTTCGGAGGACCGATATAAAATATAGAGAATGTAGCACAGTGTAGAGAGAAATGCACGTAAGTAGATGTTACAAGGACTCAAAACGTGTCGGCCTCCAATTCATGTCTTATCAATGAGTAAAGGAGAAAATAAAAGCTGGATTTACTGTCCCCGCTACACCTTTCTAGCTAATACAGCGCTATGTTCCAGGGCTCTAGGAATCTAACTAAGCCGCTCAATGTTTTCTCCTCAAAGAGCGACAATTAGAAGTAGCTTGTACTGTGGATTGTGAGAGGGCTTGTAATGGAAGACGGAGGTGGAACGAGTTCCAGAAGACAACTACCTAGTAAACCACCAGGACCGGGAGGGGGAAGGTCAAGTGCCATTACCACCGGCTTTTCTTCTGGAAACCGCAGCAAGAAAAAAAGCAAGTTTAGAAGTGTTAAATATCGGCCGTAGATTATTCAAACGGGGGGCCATCCCAAGGATTTTATTGCCAAGCTTACAAGAGAAGAGAGGTAGGTGGGAGGTTGGTTTCGTTGTAAGCGCAGGGTGTATATTTTTTAATGAAGGGCAAAACTAAATTCTAAACCTTCCCTGATTGCATTCTTATTATTAAGAAAATCATTGTGTGAAATGACATCCTGGAATGTCGTGTGGCCGGCTAGAAGCCCAAGTCCAGGCCGATTGTAAAATTTGAGTCTCTGCAATTATTCTGAGGAATAACAAAGGTTTCTCTTGTAGAGCAATAATATTCCTCCTTGGAGCTGTGATTTATCACACGGTAAAATTCAATAACCGGCTTAATTACATGTGGGCAAAAAAAATTAATGAGACATATTACAGTGTGGTAATGAGCCTCCTGAAAAATACGAGGAGATTGAGAAGCGGGATTCGCGAAAAATACTGTTTACTAAATCTGGAGAAAGGAGGAACAATTTCTCCGCCCCTTAACCATATTCTCACCTGCGGTAAAATCAAAGAGAGAAGTGGGGAAAGCAAGGAAGGAGGAGGGCTCTTTCAGCTTCTCGTGTGTGGTTTCAGCGGCGGAAATTGAGTTTTTCCGTGATTTAATAAATATTAATTACATTTCAAATGGACCGTACTTTGACATTGCTGACTGACTGGCGTACATATACTGCTTGATAAACAACTTCTCTTCCTCCATGGACACATGTCCACCTCCTTGAGCCTTTGCAAAATTCTTAAGGACTTTTGCTCCTTGTTCCCATCCTTGAGAACCTAGGCTAAAGTCGGGTGTTTGACAGGTACGACGGTGGTGGAGCGGGTGAGGCTTGCAGTAGCAGCAACCACTACAACTTCTCAGAGCCTACTCCACCCATTGTCTCGCTTGGAAGGGAGGAGAAAACATTTTCCGTTAATAACGCATACCTAAATTGGGTTATATGAACTCTACCCTGGGAGCACGAGCTCCCTCCCCTCCTGTCAACAGCTTGCAAGTCGTAGTAAGGGAAGAGAACCGGATCAGCAGCGGATGTTTGCAAAAAACAAAGACAAATCAAGCTTCTGTGTCCTCGAGTAATTGCCAATTGCAAATTCAAACCGAGTGAGAATGAAAAGACAGCTACACACAGAGGAATAATGATGACTGGAAATTTGCAAATAATATATATGTATTTGAATTTCCGATTTCCCTCGTTTCACCTTCCAACCCACCTCCACCCCAGTCTCACATGATACAAATCTGTTTTAAACCTATTTCTCTCCATCACAGCCTCATCTACAGCTATCCGTTATCTGTCGTCCTGTGTAGAGGAGGAAGGAAGCCAAGAAGGAGGCCGGAGAAAAGCCAGGTGGAGGAATTGATTACAAGTGGAAAACTTGTTTCAAGTAGGGCGAACCTTGTGAATGAGTATAATTTTTGCCAAGCCACCAAGTATTCCGTTCCTCTGTTTTGCGTTTGTTGGGGTGGTGCGAATCCCATGGAATTAGCAACACATTCTATAGACGTCAACCAATTCCAAATTATATACTCCTGCAATAACCGATTTTTTCTTCCGCTTTTTCCTACCGTTTCAGTAATGATGGAGGAAAACTAGAGAGGTGTTGGGGCCACACACATGTTTGTACATGCTCTTGAATGATTTTCATTGCGCCAATTGTCTTGATTTTTTTACTCTGTTTACAATAATCAAATTCTCTCTCTCATCTGAATCTGACGGATGAGGCTCAATCATCATTTGCGCATGATTTGCTTCTGACAATACTTTCAACAATTCATGCTTGGGCCCGTACGTTGAATGTTCAGCATTAAAGGTGAGCACGAGAAGGTACTTTCATGTAGAGCAAGAGCAGGGGTTAGTTCAAATCTTGGCTTGGTCGCTCTTATTCTTCCTGCACAGTTAAATCTTGCGTGCTCCGCCGGCTTTTTATCTTTGAGAGCTCTCTGGTATGCAGGAGGGCCTGAGGTTAAGAGACATGATGTCGTTTGGCTTTAAAGCTTGCTCCCGAAGGAAAATAATAATCTTGTAATTGGTTAACCTCTCTGGGAAGAGAATGGAGGAGGAGGGGGCAGGGTAAAAGAAGTAAAGAGAGAGACGTCCATGGAAGAAGGTGGAGGATATACAGAGAGTACAAGATGAAAAGATTTCAAGAAAGAAAAGAATGGGAGATGGATGGACAGATAGAGATGGATTAAATGAAAACTGGAATAAACGTCAAGGAATTATTGAAAAGAAAATGAGAAAGAGGACAAGGAATAGGACATGATGAGAGATGCAAAATGATTTGTGGTAATTGAATGAGAACAATTTAAAATCCTGTAACTCTGTCCTTCATCCTCAAATGCTGAGAATGGAAGGCTTGAAGAGTGCCACAAAAAGTACCTCGGAGAATATGCAGTGGATTGGTTAGATTGCTTGCATTCTGGAGCACAGTACACTGTACTGAGTACAGTCATGCCTTTAAACGTCGCGTATCAGTTAAAATTACGTTTCCATGTTAGAAGGTAAGAGGACAAGGTTGGTGATGCACAAAGCGACAGGAACAAGTTGCAGAATCAAAGATTTAAATAAATCGGAGAAAAGAATTAAAGAAACAACTATAAGAAGAAAAAAATAGAGAATTGAACCCCGTGTGGGAATCCAGAAGGGAAGGCAGAGGAAGCAGGAGAGAGAATTAACTCTGCAATCACAATTCTGCAGTGCCCATGGCGTAAAAACTATCCCTACACTGAAATACAGCGAATAGTAATCCTGCAGTTCTGGACAGGTGAGATGATGATGAAAAATATTTTTTTATTTAAAAGCGTCCTACTCATCTCATCATGAAATCATGTATGATTTGAAGGGACAAAAACCAGGGGGATTATCAAAGATTCTGTTCACATTCTAAGATCTGATTGGTGATAAAGGGAAAATTATTACCCTCACACTTTTCACCTGTAACCGGACCTGATTTCAAATAAAGCGTAAATTATATAACAGGAATGAATTTTCTGCCGCCACAAACCAAATCAGCTAAAAGCACAACGTGACCATGGATTCGTCTACAGTTTTCACCTCATATTTAATGCTAAATGCAAAATCATCCCGCTTTTCATCTCAATCAGTGTCAGCTAGCTTGGCAGGTTTAAGTTAAACGCTATTATAGTTTTAATTCTGGTATTAAGTAGTTGGATTTGAAATCGGTTTGCTAGAGATATATAGGGAAGGCTCGTCAATATTATGAGTTGATGTAAAAAAATGAAATAGATTGAAGATGAAACACTGCTGAATTTTCTCATTTTCTTCAGTTTGATTGCAGGATAAGTTCATGTTAGTTAATGAATAAACATGTGATGAATTCATCGGTTTCAACGTTTGTGATCATGCCAAGGCTCGTAATGACGTGTGTCTGTGTGTTATTCTCCAGAGAGTCCATGGAAACCTTTCTTGGAAATCATTATACATTTCCACTAATATAAACAGAGCTTTTAAGTAAAATACTACATTGGCTCTGTGGTTAGAAGAGGTAAGCTGAGGAGGGAGAGAAACGAGAGCAAGTTTGAAATTAAGAATTAAGAGCAGGGAGAGCTAGCAGATGGAGCAATTTTGTTGATTTAGTATAGGAAAAAATTGTCCAGCATCTTCATGCAAGCTATATAAGATAATGCAGCCAAACTGGAAATGCAAGAAACAACTTTCTTTCCACAAGGCAGCAGGCTATAATGCATTTTTTAAGATTAGCTATCCTTGGAGTTTTATGTCAGAGATACAAGTATAGCATAGCGTGCTCCAATATATGAAAGTAGGAAATCTGGTGAAAAGCATAGCGACTGTTATGCGGGTAGGGTGTATAGAATTAAAGGCTGTGGGAAAAAATTAGTAAGAAAAGTTTATAAGCCTGGCGGATAAGAATGGGATTTTCTAAAAGAAACTCGCTCCACATCTTGCTCGTATTAAAAGGAGAGATAAATTCAAGGGAAAACAGAGCCTAGAAGCAACTAGAAAGAGGGGCACGAGTATTAAGGAGAAACTCGAACATAGTTTACGTCCATGTGTAGCACGGAAGAAGCTACAAGAGCTTGACTGGCTAGTGTGTGTGGGAAGAGGAGAAAAAGTTTTTGCTAAAATGAAAATGATGCATTTTCTTCGGAGTCGACGACGACGGTCGGTAGATGAAGCAGCTGAACTAGTTTTGATAAACTTCCCTACTGCTACTCCTAAGAGAGACGGGACTGAATCTCTGTGATGCTTAGAACTGTATCACAGAATACTTGAACCCGGTGCAAGTTCATAGAAAATCTCTGTAGCTCCTTGTTCAAGTATTTTCTCTACAGAAAAAGTGAGCAAGTTTGTGGGGAGAGGGGTTGTTGTAAGTCAGTGCTTCCCAGCGGCTCGGACTTAAGCTTTCCTTGATGCGGGATGATAGGAGGAATGCTTGAGGAAAAGTTATATCGGATTTCAGAGTGGACACAAGGAAGGGGGAAGGGGGAGAGAAAAAGAGAGCAGAGGAGGAGGATGCAACAGGTTGCAGGTGTTCAGGAGGGGAAGATGAAAGATAAGCCATGGGCATTTGCTCTCTTTGTGCGGGAATGAAGATTTAAGGAGAAGTAGAGAGCTCTTAAAAGACGCTTGCTCCTGCTCCTCCAATTCCTCGCTTTCTTTCTCTGCTTCTTTCATTCTTTCTTTGGTAGTAGCTGGAAGAAGAAAAAGAAAGAGGAAGGCGAAGAAGTAGAAGAGAGCTCCAGATTTCTTTCTATGTTTTATCCTCTCAATCCCGACCGAAGCGTAAGCTTCGTAGGGCTGCTGAGTAAGATAGCAGAGATTTTAAGATGGACGGCTGGAATTAATCCATGGATCAGAGGCGAATGGCTGAGAGGCTAAAAAATTCTGGAGGGGTGGTGGGGGAATAGTGGATGTGGTTTTTTATAAGCAGGTATTAAACCCTTGTAGGCCATAGGTAGCAGGGTAGTAAATACTCTCGTAGATTGGAAGAAGGGGAAGGAGCGTGGCGGTTATATAGGATATATATTTCCATCCGAATTGCTACTGGCATTTGTGACTGGACATAATTACAGATTTAAAGGAAGAAGAAGCAAGTGCATGTCTTCCTTTTTGTAGTTCTCTCTTCGGTCCTAGATAAGCCTATAGCCCGGAGCAGTTTTGTCTAACGTTCTAGAGAATTGGTAAGCAGGAAGGGCAAGCCAGGACTCCTCCTAAACCCTTGCTTTCTACCCAGACATCACACACATTAAACTAAGACGTAATTATGTAATGCATGCAAGAGTTTCCAGAGCTGAGGTTACGTTCTTCCATTCCGTCCTCTGTCTCTGCCCTTTTCTTCCTTCTCTCTTAGTTTTTTGACTTCCATTTTATACTACAACCTGTCTCTGTCGGATTGTCTTACCTGTTTATAGTAAACATGGAAACTTGTTGGAATCTGGCTCGGCTGGAGCTGGAACGAAAGCGTTTGTGTGTGAGGGAAGCTTATAACTATTAAGCGGTGAGCTGAGGGGGATTGCGTGCGGGAAAACATTAGATGGCTTGACTCTTGTGCGTAGTGATAGGGAAAGATTAAAATGAATTTGCTATGGATGATCCTGATGACCAGGAGGTTGGGGGAAGCTAGATTGGATGGATGGAAGGAAACTTGCGAGAAATTGAGACCAAGAAAGAGTCAGAGAATAAGGAATCATATAGTATTTAGATTCTGGAATTAGCTGGATGGAAGCTGGTATGAGGTAGACGAAGGGCAGTAGTACGTAATGGAAGTGAATACTCCATGTATGTTAGGCCTGGAGGCTTGCCTGGATTGAAGGATGCATACACACGCTTTAATTCCACCACTCTGTTTTCGTCGTAGAAAGGTGTAACAGGGAGGGAGGAGGTAATACTAAAAGTCTGGAGGGAAGAGAGTGCAATGAGCTCCACACAAGATTGTGTATCATGTTCACTGTAATTCTTCCAGGTATCATTCTCTAGACTTGTTCCCCTCCTCCTCCATCTTCCTAGATAGTTGTCCAGCACAAGGAAGACTCGAGGATTTTTTTGGGGTTAAGTGAAAAACTTTTAGAGAGAGGTATCTATATCAGATAAATATATGGTGGAAGAGGAGTGAGAGCCAGAAAGAGAGGACCTCGTTTTCGACGCTGAATTTCACCGGAATCAAAAGAAGGAGAGGAGTAATCTGTAGTTAAAAATTTAAGTAGCCTCCAGGGCTTATGAGGTAAGAGCCTTGGGATGTAGTTGGTGGTGTGTGGGGTTTGAAGAAAAATAAAGGATAGAGTCAAGGCCAGAGGGATGATGATGAAATCTTGGAGGACTCATTTCTAGATCACGATCATTTCTCAGAGTGCAATCCTTTATTTTTTATTTTCAAACATAATCCTGGAGGAGGAATACGTAAGGAGTGAGAGAAGAATGAGGGCTTTCATAGGAGGTGAGCGGGATGGGCTGTAAACATCATATTTTATTTTATTTCTAATAAACCTGGTCCAGATTAGTCAAAGCGAAGAGTGATACCTTAGCATAAGAACGAACGAAACGTGAAAAGTATTAGCAGGTGAACGAGGCTTCTTGGGAAAGCCATCCCGAGATTCAATTCTCAAACTGGATGGACTTTGAGGAAGAAGAAGAGGATTTGATGCTCCAGCAGAATAACAAGAGGACTAGCCTAAACTATGGTCCAAAAGGACAGACTGGCAGGAAGAAAGACAATAAAAGAAAAAGATGAAGGAAGGTGGATAGAGATGGATATTAGATAGATGAGAAAAGGTTGGAGGTGGAGAGTTGGACGTTATGTTGCAACGGGCTTGTCATACTTGCATTTGTTGTATCCTTTCCTCCGTTTCCCGGACGGTCCAGTTTTGGTTACACAGGATAACGTAGCAACTCTCAGAGTAAAAGGCAAGGACTCTGGTTAAACAACAAGTTCAAAAGTAGCGTGGAATGGGGCTTGCAGCAGGAGGATGCTAAAACCTTGCTTCTTTTTTCACTTGAAGAAACTTGTAGTTAGGCTGGAAGGAACTAGCATGGGTAGAAGGATGGAAGATAATGGTGATAATATCTGTAAGATTTTTTAGACAAGTATCTAAACGTCCGGTGGAGGACTGACTGACTGAGGGAGGGCAAGCTTGGATGGTTGTTGAATGTGGTCGTGTAGGAAACTGACAATTTTATCTCGGGATTCGAATCTAAGGATTTGTGTGAGAGTGTATGAAGAAAGGCGAAGACAAGAGAGTGTGTGACTTTGAAATACGTTAAACTAGAGTGGAGAAAAACTAAAAATGATTATCTCAAAAGGGCATTTCATAGGGCAGGATTCTGGAGGTGGACTACAGCGAGCTGGACATGAAGAAACCGAGGGAGGTACTCTTCACCGCCTCCTTCATATCTATACCTGGTTTACAAAAATAATCTTGGAGGAGGTATTTTATAGGCAGGAGCTAGCTGGCTGAGCTGACTGAGGGATTCGGAGGATGAGGCTAGCTGGTGGGGAGATTTGACATAAGTGTTTGCTTGTAAAAGAAAAAAAAGCTTGTGATTGTGATATTGAATTGAAGTGGAAAGAAGTGAGTGTGACACACAAGGAGACGACGAGGGTTTTCTCCATCTATAACAAAGGATGAATGAAAAAGAATGGGAAGGCAATCAAGGATGTGTTATTCCTGTTGAGGGAGAGAGGCGTAGAGAGAGACTAGATAGAGACGACTAGAATTGGATGTGAGTCAGATGAAGACAGGAGGAGGCTTATACTAAAAGTGCGGAATGGAGAACGAACATGATGTAAGCAAGGGAAGGGCAGGTAATAAGGATAAGGACAGTATGGAGGGATTGAATCAATGATGCAAGAAACAAGTAACTCCCAGGATTATTGTCATGTCCAAAGTGAAAGATTAAGAGAAAAATAAAACAAGAAGGAGATAAGAAAAGAAGAATATAATGTAAAATAAGATTGGTGAGGAGATGAGGATGACTTGGCCGGTCTGGGACTCCGGGTGACTTGACTCCAAAGCAAGTCAGTTGCTTATTACATCTTCAAGTTTCCTCTCTTCCAAAGAAGTCAAAGCCACAAGGAAATAGCCGAAGCCTCCCTGCGTGAGGCAAGGGGCAAGAAGGCAAGAAGGCTACACAAGTTAAGGATGATAGGAGGAGATGAAAGGTGGTGTGTGATGGAGATCTTGTAGTTGTAGGTGGGTTCTCTACTGGTCTTTTCCGGCATTGTTTTAGAATGATTTTTAGAAATATAAATGATGGGCTTGAGAGATGGACGGAACGGATATTTAAAACTGCCAGTAGCCGAGTAGCAAGGGTCTGGGAAGCCATCCAGCTCCAGCTATCTAGTCGGGTAGTCAGAAGAAGAAGTTTGAACAAGTTTTCTTAACCTCTCAAAATACTCTTCAACACTTGGGCAGGGCCTGGCGGTGAGAAGGAAAAGAGTGTAAACGGGGTAAATGAAGCTTGAAGAGTGAGAGGAATCGGAAGGGATTTTTCCCGGATAATTCTCCGAACATAGGTCTGCAGTCTGCGTGTAGCTGGAATTGGAGGAAGAGTCAGTATGAAGATGAGGTAGAAATAAGGTATCTTATAGTACTGTAAGAGAACAAGTTTGAGAAAATTTAACTTATAAATAAAGAATAGAGGAATATAAAGAAAAGCATGCAGGCAGGGTTATGGTGTAAACGTAGAAGCAAGGCAAAGGATGATGCTGCACAAGGATATAGAAGTAGGGATAAGATTGAGAAGGAGCTTGTGGATGAGGGTATAGGAATTAGGTGGGAGGAGGTGAATTGAAATGGGATCTGTTGGGCATGGAATTGTTCGTTAACGGTTTGGAAAATTGAAATTGAGCCGCGAAGAAAGAAGAAATTGAGACTGCTGGAGAGTTTATAAAGAAGATGCGGAGCGAAGAGAAAGAGAAGAAGTGTAGAGAATAAGGAGATGAAGAAATAATGTGTATGATAAGAGGAGAGAAGATCCCAGGAGCTCTGAATGGGAATATGATTATTCTTCTATTATTGTAGTTTAGACGAAGAAGAAGATGGGGAAAAAATTAGATTGAACCGCTTTTCTGGATGGAAGCTGATAGCTTGTTGTTTAGAAAAGCTTCTCTGCTTCACCAACTCCAACCTTCTTCCATCCGTAGAATCCAGATCCAGTGGAGTCTTCAGAAGGAAGGTATCCGGGCAACACTCTTGCCCCGGAACCTGATTGATGGAACACAACTAACTGAGAGCTACTGTTGTGAAGATATCCTGGATATGAGGCAAGCGATATGCTTGCCTTTAGCTGGATCCTTACGCTCAGATGTGTCGGTGATATGTGTGTATGATGGAAGAAGAAGAAGCGGTGTCGGTAATAATAATAATATAGAATTCGAGAGTAAATTGTAAACGGGAATGGTTGGTTATAGATGGGTTGGACGGTGGGGGGGGGAGAGGGTAGGAATGATGAGGAGAACGTCTTTTTTGATTATCATGCTCCAATTTCATCTTCTTTCACTACTTGCCGTCCCATTGAGAAGCTAAATTAAATGATGGAAAAAATCTTTATCTTAATAGGAATAAGTTTGAATGATTTCTATGAGAATGGATGGGGTGAGGGTGAAGGGAGGAAAGGGGATTGAGAGAGATGAAGCGGGGGCTCTACACATTTTAGTTGTTACTTGAGAAATTCGACGCGGGAAGAAAGTGAGGAGGGCGCGGGCGACGGGAGGGAAGTTTTCTTCGCCAAAGAATGAAATATTAATCCTAATCTCTTCCCTGGATAAAGATGACAAAAGATATGACGAGAGATGGAAATAATGATAAGGAGGTGGAGTTAATAATAATTATTATTATTGCTCCCATCACCTCTCTCACTCCTCCTCATCATCGGCCTTGCTTTGCCTAATTTCCTCCTCTTTTACCCATCCTCATAGGTAGATGGTGTTCTCATCATCCTTATTCGTTACGCTGGTCTCTAGCTAGGAACCCTATGCGGTTCAACTGCAGAACCTCTTCCTGTCTGATGGATATGAATATCAAGTAGATTGCAGAGGGGAAGCGGTTGAGACGGAATGGGAGGATGCGGTTACCATAGGAATGGAGTCGCTTCAACCAGCACTACAAAGCAACTGGGAGGATTTAGAATGATTAGCTTTTTGCAAATATGCGGTGGATACACGCCGCAGGAAGGATTTATATAATTCCATCTAATCATAGTCGCTCCGGATTAAGGTCAATTCAGGACTTGGACAGAGTGAGGCAGAGTCAGATCAAGTCTGTTTGAGGTTCAAGCAAATTGCAAACGGACCTCTCCTTGTATCTTGTATCCAAAGGGTTAGGAGGATGGTAGGGTGAAAGAAATAATTTTATTATAATCTTTTTTGCGGTAAAATGTCTGTTTCTATGTGTCTGCTGAATATGAGCGCACTAAGTGGAGGAGGGCGCAAGCAAGAAATTTTAAATTGCAGTTAGTTTGAGTAAAGGAGGAATTGAATATGGGTAATTTGGAATAAGGGGCGGGAAATCAAGGGGATGTGCATAGAAACATGTAATAATATGATGAAGGTTTAAGGAATGACACGTTTCCTGGAATATAGTGCTGCAATGAGCCGCGCCTTGCTCATTGCCTCATGAAAGGAGGATTGAAATGATAGAAATGAAATGGAAATAAATATATTATTATGTTGATGGGAGGTTGGATGGGTATATGCGTACGTGAGATGGGGAAGAGCCAGGGGGAAAGCTCATATGTTTCTAATTTTCTAGCTCTATTGAAACACAATCACGGAATGATAACTTTGAGTGAGGGAGAGAGCAGATAGATATTCGGGCTGTGGTTTTGCTCGGATTTGCACGTGTTCCGGAGTAAGTACGTGTTATTTGATTGCGGAAAACATGGATAGTTATTTACTACAACTTCTTTTCTTTTTAGCACACATATAGCCCCTGATTTATTGCATCTGGTGAATCACGTACAAGTTCAGACAGACGTTTCTCTTGCTTCCCTTCGCTATAATTATAATGCACCGAGACAGAACCTGCCAAAAAGACGGTAGAAATGATGAAGAGGGGTGTAGAAAAATGTGGAACGGACTGAGATACAATCTTCATTCATTTGGAGGAGAGGGAGAATTAAGGACAAAGCGCGGCAATGCGAAAGCTAAGTCCGCGCTAAAGAGAGATAGATGGAGTGAAAGTGGAGAAAGTGCAGAGTTGAAAGGTGGCAGGAAAAAATATGAGGGATGAGGGAAATAAGGTGATGGAGACAGTTTTTCTGGATCCTTTGGATATCCAAAAAGGGATGGATGACGGAGAAAAAATACGGAGAGGGTGTATACAGACATTTTGTGTCCTACTGCTCTACTCAGTTCGTCCATGATTAGATATACAGACTTGGAATGTTTGGAGATGAAGATGGAGCGTAATTGAAGAGGAGGAGAAGAAGTAAGATGGTAGGAAGGGGCAAGGGAAACTGGTTAAGTTAATTTAGTAGTTGAGTGATTGGGATCGTAAGAAATTCGTGTTTAGAAGCATGTATATAAAGTACCGGGGCCTGCATAATGTAGCCGTTGTATTTGGGCCAGAATGACGTGGAGTGTGGGAGGGAGGTAAGGAGAAGGAATAAAAGCTAAAGCTTGGCGTTAGTCAACAGCAGTGCTCAGGCATTAGCTTATTCCGTGCTTGACTTGATTGAACTGAGCATATATGCATATGGAGAAAGCAGATTTCTTCGGGTGAAAGAAATTCGGAATGAATTTAAATATTTAGTTTAATGATAGAAATATGTATGGAATATCTTGGGGCCCGTGGGAGGGAAGAAGGTGTGTATAACTCCCGGGATAGCTATAGAGAGCTAAAAAATAAGGAGGAAAGTAAAGTAAGAAAGTTGGATGGGCAGGGCTAGGGCTAGACGAGAGAAAGATGCTGGATGGGGCAGGTGGGGGGCATGACCCAGACATGTACAAGTAGATGAGATGCGGTAGATCTCGGAATTCAGCGTACGTAATTATTTCGGATGCACGTAAACAAAGTTTTGCTTTCACCAGGAGAAACTTATTCCAGTGGGCCAAAAGAGTGGATTGAAACTGTGTGCGAGGTAGGTAGGTGCATAAACTTGATTTGATTCAAATTTTTCCTTAAAACTGATACATAGGATGCAGTTGTTCAAGCAAGGGCGTATGTTGATTCAAAACTCTCTCTAAATATGCTCCCGTAGACGTGTTGAGACTAACAAGGATTTATACAAACGAAACATTATCAAAGTATTTAAAAACTTGATGCATAAACATAAAATCAGAGAACATCAAACTGAGTGGTTTCACTCATACAAAATGTTAAACTAATATACATAACACAGCCTCCGCACTAACACCCTGAGATTTCCTCTTGCTTTTAAGATGATTGGTGCAGTTTAATTGCAAAAACGCTGTGTATGTATCATATATCACAAAATGCTTGCTTAATTAGAATAAAAATAGAACCATATGATCCTGAATAAACCTATTTTGGATTTAACTACAAAAATACGCAGTTTAAAATTTTTCGCTACTGACATTTAATTGTGGGGACAACATCATTGAATTTAGCCGCATATTTAAATTTGAAACATTAAAATATTTTGAAAATTGATACTTAATATTATTTCGAAAAGCTCATGATACATCCGCAAAATCTCTCTTCTTCTTGAAACAAAATCTCTCATCAAAATCTTACACCGGAAAACTAAATAATTCACGACCGAAAAAGACGGGGTAATAGAAACATACTCGGATATTTCCCGCACTTCTTTTATACAGAGTTATCTTTGCCGATTACACACATCGGCTGGATAGTTTTCCTTTCGCAGTTATATTTACCAGCACCCGTCATACCCTTCGTCAGCTACTTAATAGTATCTATGTAAAGGTGGAGACCAGGTTAATTGGTAAATAGGCCACTTAGCTTGCTTGGCCAGGTGCGAGTGCATTAATAATTTTGAACGGCAGCATTAGAAAATAAGCAGTATGTCTGTCCTCCTTCCACGGACTCCACAGCTTCAAACAAGCGTGGCAAGTATTCCCTTTTCCCTGCAGAATTGCAGTCATATGGTAATCGGTTAAGTCTGAACAGCGTGAAGTGAAATAATCGGGAGTAGTTTAGAAAAACGGCAAAAATTTATATCCGCGGCCATGGCTAATAATAGAAAATTGAGCATTTGGTAAAATAGGGAAGCTATCCCGTATGAACTGTGGTCTAGCTTGCTTTGCTAGATTGCTTGAGGGGAATACAGTAGAGAAGGGAACGATGGGCAGAGAAAGAGTAGATTTGGTAATAATTGTTACGATCAATCTTTTTTGCATGATCGTCATGATGACCCTGTGGGTAGGAAAGTGTTGTAAAACTCTTTGTTTCCATTCCTTCCGGGCTAATTCCTACATAAGCATTTCCCTCTTTAAAGGGAAAAGAAAGAAAGTGCGGAGAAAGCGATATGAAGAAAGTGGGAATAAAGAAAGGAGATAAAGAATAAAGCGGGGATATTGAGCTCGTATGCGTATCTATTCTTGTTAGTTATAGGTGGGGAATGGTGGAGAAAGTCGGTGAAAGTGGAAGAAGAGGGTGAAAGGACGTGAGTACAAGGTGGAAAGGAAGAAGTAGAATAGAATATAGAGGATTGGATGGGAGGGGACATGAAGAAAGGACATGAAGGAGAGAAAGCGGAGAGGAGTCGTAGGAGAAATCGACATAAGTTTTGTAATCCAGTTGAGAAAGTTTTAGAAAGAAAGTTAAGTTTGAAAGAGCGGATAGTTGTACACGTGTAGAATCCGAGTTTGCATAAAGGGTATTCTATGCAGTGGGTGAGGTTGCGGGATGGTGGGAACACAATGCAAAATAGTAGTGGGGTTGTTGATGGTGGTGGTGGAAAAGTTTTTGGGAGTGATTATTGTATTTTTACTGTGATTACGCCCAAAGCTTGAGTTTGTTCTCCTCTGGAAGAAGGTTCTTACTTTCTACACGTCTGTCTTCCCTCCGGGATGTCTGGGAGGTGAAATGAAATGGGAAGGAGAAAGTATAGAATAGAGTTGATATCTCTTCGGTAAGAATGCAGGAGAAGGAGGAGGAGGAGGAGGAGACGTTAGTTGAGGCGGGAATGATAGAAAAACTTTTTGCGAGGAAACACCAAGGACAATCTTAGTTATATATACTAGCTATGCTTTCTCTATTGCTCTGGCTGTGATACTATACACGCACTACATATATACCCCGGAAAGGTGAAGAGGAGTAAGGGGAGAAAGCTAGGAGGATTGAGGATACGGGTAAGAGTGGTTTAAAGCGGAGGGAAAGCAGCTGAGGAAGGACGGTAAAAAGCAAGAGTTTAAAACCCCTATCGTGACGAGAATGTCCAAAGTATTACCATAATTTATTCGGACAAAATGCCTTGTTCCAAGAGATATATGAGAGTGTAAACATTATTTAGGGGATAAATCTCCCATCCTTTTGTTCCCTAGCAAAGAATGGAATAATTGGAATTATTTTCGATCTTTCTCCTTTCTCCACCGTGAATTACACAACAACTTTGAAACTTTCCCCTTTCCTTATTCTACCAGGAAGCCTCCTATAGTAAAGTACAGAGGGCACATACATTTTAATGTATCATCCAACTGCAAACTAATCCCGAATCAAACCAGCCCATTTTCCATCTTCTATCCCTGTAGCCCGTTATTCTACAAAGAAAAAAGTATGTAACAAGTTCGGTCAAATTACGTTTATTTCAACAACAATATGAATGAGCACAGGAACTAAATCTCTCCAACAGTAGATGGGCATTTTCCCTTGAAATTCTTGTGCTCCTATGATATTAGTAAGTGTAAGATTTTTTGCAAACAAAAATCTGGGGAAAACTAGGGCTAAATTATTTCTTTACGGGTTTTGATTATACCATCTTTGCTAATTGGAAGGTTGGGAATTAGAGTAGTGCTGTAGGAAACTCGTTGGCCGCTGTTGTGTGATGCAACAAGTTACAAGGAGGAATGAGGGAAGGCTGCAGAATAGGACGGTTGCCATAATAGGATGATAGCCAGGAGGATTGTGTGTAGCTCCGGTAGCGGTTACCATAATCATGATAATAAAAAGATTGCAAAAAAGCGGGAGTAAGGTGCGAAAGTATACAAGGGCAAGGAAACCAAGTTGCAAAACATGGCGTACGGGGGGAAAAATGTTGTGAGATACATTCCAATTTTTTCGCCAAACTCCTAAACATGCTCGTTTCTTTAGCTACCTTACATGTACTACATACCTTCCTCTTTTGCTAATGCAAGTAATGAAAACTGACAAAGCCAAGTCCATTTCTCTCTAATAAGAAAATTAAGATTTACGAGTCTAAAACCGGCTACTCCATACTTGCTACCACTACAATGTTATCCTCATTTTCATGATCAGTCACTAACCCAAGTTACGAGGCAACAGTGTGTGTCTGTATGCCGAAGAGCCTGCATTGCGGGTAGGGGGATGAAAGCCCAATAAGCTTGCACATTTTCAAGGGACATATTAGCCAAGATGATGGGATTGATGAGGAGAGATAAAGAATGTGGTTTAGCCGAGCATCACCACTTTAAAATGCGGTTCATTTTTTCTGCATAGCGGTCCACGAGCGGCGGCGGTTTGCTTGTTAACTAAATAACTAACTATTTCTTCACTAAAGGGAACAAGCTTAATCATCCGACAACTTGTGTAAGAGAGAGAAGAGAACCGGATGATGTGGAATAAAGGTACATAGTAGGGGATGAAGAATATAGGATTGATTACGGATGACGAGTGGAAAAAACATTTCAATCCTGAAAAATACTTGTTGCTCAATTCAAATACTGCCGAGTGTCCAATTCCCCCAATTCCAATCTGATGTAGCATGACCGCCGTTCGTGCAGCCGGCTCTTCATGTAAAATATCCCTAAGGAAGGGCTATCAAAGGCTGCGGAAGGAATTCGCGAAAGTTTCAAGGAGCTTTGAAATGTTTGCAAAACTATTATTCCAATGATAAAAAGCAGGATTCCTACATGTTTCAGTGCAACCACGAGAGTATGTGACAAATTTTCGGAATTCGTGTAGGTACTCATTCACACGGGTGGAGGTTCAGAGCCCATTTTGCATGTGCAAATAATGCAAAAAGTATCGCAATTTTCCAATTCGGTAAAATGTGGGGAGTCCAATGGAGTCCATTTGGGAGTCCTTGGAAAACAGTTTCTAAATTCCTTGGAATCAATCTAACTGAACCAAAGGAAGAAGGCACTGACGGAGGAAGCGGCTGTCGCGAAACGCTTCGCTTAAGCGAAGCGTCACGAACTGTCTGACGGGTAGTGAAATGGGACTGGCGACGACCTGAGTCTGCTTGCTGAAGGCTAAATAGATGCTTGTTACAGATTCGGAGAGTTGTGTATGACAGGGGATAATACGGTTAGGAATGAGATGGATTCCTTGTCCGTGTAGGAGAACAAGGGAGTAGTTACATTATGCGTTCAGGGGAGGCTGGCGTGTAAGTGAATGAGATTTGATTGAACTAATTGGTGACAGGGGAGGGTTGTGGGTGTATGGAGGAAAGATTGAGGTGAGAGGAAAGGAGGGAGGATGGTAATAGAGGATGATTGAAATGATGAGAGAATCCTTCTGGCTACAATAGCCAGCTCATGAATTCAAGATGACAAGATGGACAGAAGAGATTCGGGGGGATACAGGTGGTGACGAAGCGTGGAGGAGGAGAAAATTCTTGGTGACAGTTAAGGGGGGAAAGAGATTGAAATCCTGATGAGACTTGAAGCCAGCCATAGCTCAGGATTTCCTGCTCTTAATGTGAATATACGTAGGACAAATAATGATTACTGCTATCCCTCCCCCTCCCTACTTTTGCGTGGAAGAGGAGGGCCGAGGAAGAAGAATGAAAAATTATTCCAACTTTGTCCTGTATAACAAGCCGGGGAATTGAAAGCAAGGAAGTAAGGAGGATAAAGAAGAAGAAGAAGAAAGATGGATGCATACAGAGCGGGTGCTACCAGGGAATTGCCCAAAGATGGGCAAAAACTTTGTGAGGACGAGGACGACTTTGAGATTGGGCGGAAGGTAATGGAAGCTGGGACTCGTTCCCGGCGTGTTAGAAAGTACTTAGGAAAGATTTGACAGGGGAGAGGACGGGAAGAAGGATATAAACGGATGGAAAAGAGATAATGGGGAAGGAATAGGGGAAACTTATGACAAATTAGGGTGAAATAGCGTAAAAGTTGACTCACGAGGAGATGAGAAGTGGTGGAGGACTTGTGGTAGAACAAGGGGGATAGCTCATGCTGAATGATACAGGAAGGAGATGAAGTGGTGAGTAAGGTATACGTACTAGGTATGAATGGCATAATGGCATAGAGCACTACTGCAGCATGATAAGATGCAGAGCCTGAGGAGGATCAGGGATATACCTTGCTTAGGGAACTTGTGATGCTGGGAATTAAAGATGACATCACGAACAGACTACTGGGAGAGTGTTATTGTGGATGAGTTATGCTCTTACTCATTCTTTGTAATTGTCGGATTGCAATTCTGTACTGCAACTAGGCTCAGCAAATAGCATCCATGCCACACAGAATGAGAAAGATGAACAAGAACAAGAAGAAGAAGAGGAGCGGAAAAGTTTAAGCTGAATCCGTGTACGCGGAATAAAAAAAACTCTTGATTGCTGTCACTGCAAATTTAAAGACGTATTTCGCATATTCCATCCTACACGCTGGCTCTGTTCTTATGTATGTACTGCTTGCTTCCTAATCCAGCTTCAGCTTAGTGTCACATAGGAAGAGACTCAGTTTTTCTCCGTCTGCGTCATCCCTCTTCAATTTCAAGCATAATCATAATTGTCACTAGGATTATTGCTTCATGCCAGTCTTTTTCCTCTTGAGATATGATGAGCTACTACTATGCAATTTTCCATTTGCGTGCTTCCCATCCACCACCGCAGTTTGAGGAGCCCTTGGATTCAGTTTGCCCGCCTCCGGACAGAGCTCATGTTTTGTGAGAGGTGTGCAAAAAAGGTGTCATAGCTCAGGATGAAATAAGGGGAGGAAATAGAACACGGGCCATTAGTAAGAATATGATAAATGCTTGAAAAATTTGTGATAAGTGATGATAAGAAGGGAAGCTCTTTGGTAGATATAAGATAGTGTGCTGAGAGGAGGAGACGGTCGGAGACAAGAATTGGTTTACGACTATGCACTCACTCAAAGGCTCTTAGAGTCCGAAGGAAAAGCCCCCCGACTAACCTTTCCTTGCGTACATACGAAGATGACCTCGTATTTTATCTGTATTTACCTGCTGCAAATATATGAAATGGTGTGGAAGCCATAAAGAATGGTATACGTAGAAACTGAAATGAATCCTCGGAGAGGGCTAGCTGTTGTGGATCTAGATGAACCTGCCAGCGCTAGCAGCCGGCTCTCCAGAATCTAGGAGCAAAGTCCAGAGCCAGCGATTCCCTTTGTCCTGATGGAGGATACATGAGGGAATAATTATATATTTGTCCTCTAGTAGAGCTAATAATATTATCCTAGAGGAACAAGTGTCGATAGTCGGCTGGGGAGGGAGGACAAGAGAATTAGAAGTCACCGGATCCGATAATGTGAGAAAATAACTCTGATTCCGATACTACTAGAAGCCAACCGTACTGGACTGGAACAACTCTAGTAAACTATTTTTCTCCAGCATTTTCTAGCCTTGATCCCGGAGATTTCTCTCATCCAGCCAGAGTCAGCATCCAGTTGAAATGAGATTTGAGATGGCTCAGATTGAACTCTAGGTTTCGGATTACCTACAATATGTTGATAGCCGTGCACTTCTGTCCCGGCTTGGAAGCATTGATATTATTGCTTCTTCTTGTTTGCACCATTTACAGGACTTGACTGGATATTGGATGGTGAATAGATGATATTAAACCCAAAGCATTAGTTTGCTGGACGGAGGAGGAAATATTTATTTCACAGCTTGGCTCTGGATTATACGGAATATATAAGTTCCCATATGAGCCGGAATAATGTTGTTGGGCTCGCATTTATCGAGAAAGGAGCTTGATTCCATGGGCCTTGGTAATATATAAATACGTACATGGAAATTGAAGAGTGAAGGCGATAAGGATAATAAATATTTGATAAGTTAAGTCAACGCAGTATCAAATGAAGAGAGTGAAATATTTATGATTGCAGAGAGGGAACATTTGGGGCAAGGAGCTCGGACTGGCGTATACTTAACTGCAAACTTGTAGCCGTCGTCGCTACCAAAGACCATCCGCCCTAAAATCCTCTCCTATAAAATAATAACGCGCTCCTCCAACATAATATATATTCGCAAACCAAACGCTCCAAAGGGAAAAGCTAATGCGAGAGCTGAATGCATGGGCAACTGAACAGCTTGGAGCTTCTCGGTCAATTTTAACTAGGAAGCAGCAGGCTATGAGGCGCAACCCGCTGTCTTGTCCTTTGGTTTGATGGCTGATGAATTTATAAGAAAAGGAGCGAATAGAAAAACCCTTGTAGCATTGCAATTTTAGCAGCTCTCGAATTCAGATATCTCATTTCAGGTTTGATGGTTTATTGCTGTGTGACTATCGGGAGTTATGAGAAAATTTGCGACAATCTGTCGCTTTAGCATTTGCATCGTAAGGAGAGTGAGAATAAATAAGATTATAACGGTAGATGCTGAAAATTAAGTGCTCAAAAGAGAATGTGGGGGTGGGTGGGGCGGGTTTATTAAAACTATAAGAGATTTGATGGTAAAATTACAAGAGCTCAAATTTCGTACTAAGGAACGGTACTTAAAATCCATGCATACATAAGCCGTGTTACACGGATGGTAAATAAATTCGCACTCTTTTTCGCAAACGTATTCGACTTTTCTCCCCCTGTCCGGAATAGACTAGAAAAAAATTTGGAAGAGGGCGTTGACAAGGCAGGCTAACAAAGTACATGGTTAGAAAGAAGGTAATTATATCACATTCCTGCAGCTATGACGAGAAATCATGTAAAGGAAAGTCAGGTGATTGCTCTATGCACTTTGTTTTAATCGCACGTATCAATGGAGACAAGGGGTTTGGAGCATGGAGCAAAAATCAAACTTTATTCGCTATATAGCTCTGGATTAGGATTGCAAATTTCGGACGTGATGCATAGCTGATTTAATAAATTGTGATTATATAGTGAATCAGCTATTATTGAATGTATTTATCTCCTGATGGAAACAAGACAGCGTATGCATACTTGAGGAGGGGTAGAGGAAGCGTGTGATGGAATTAATGGTATGATTCGCAAATTAAGAAATATTAGCAGAATAATCAAGCAACTCTTATTAAACAAAGCAGAGCATAAGCGAACCGCCCCCTTAAAATCTCTCGCAGCTGTATCCTATTGTTGCTGTTATTCCACCAAGCTTAATACAAAAGAGACTCGCCGAGCTTGGTATTTGCAGGAAATCAACTGGTATTATTTGTGCTTGGGAAAATTGGCGATGATAGAAATTACGAATTTGCATGTAGCCGTGGGGGAATTATGGAAGGGAGGATGTATGAAAATTGTTCGTGAGGTTGACGGGAGTGGAATGGATTAAGACATGGTGCATTAAAGATGATAATGGACAGTTTGAAGAATGACGGACGGACAGAATAGAGTTGTTTCGATAACATACATATTTTCTCCTTCCTCTTCTTCTTACTTATGGTTGAGGGAAGAGGCTAAATAATTAAATGATTGAGGATTCCTATATTTTTCTTCACCGTTTAAAATTTCTACCCAATAAATTGGTAATCCTGCATTCCAAAGGAATGCGTTGCTCGTTAGGAATTAAGAAAACTTATAGCTGAAACTTTATTGAGCATTTAATGGCAGGCTTGGAAAGACAGCCTTTTCTTCAACATGCATGTATGTATGTATGCTGACACGCAGGATGTAAAAAGTAGGGAGGTTGTATGCGTGATAAGTGATCGTTGAAAAAATAATCATAGGATGAGATAATGTGCTTTGAGGATTTTAATAATTGATTCCGTCAAGTAGTTAGCAGTTCGAATGTAGGCTATTGGCTTCTAAGCTGCAGTCAAGTCTGTTGGAAAAATAGAAGAATGCAGTGAAACTAGAATAAAAGAAACTTTCTAGGTAAAATTATATATCTAAAGCGAGAATACACACTTGTCCAGCTAACGCAACGCACCTTCTGAAATTGTTATATTTGGGTTGAATTCTTCCAGATAATTATATATGTTATTTTTTAATCACCGTCGCCAAAATTGACAAAATGTATGCTTTCTCCAGCTCCACGATGCACTCAATAGTGTGGATCACTACATGGAGAAAGTATCATACATGCTTCCTATCCTCTAATCAAATGTCTCATTATACTCTATGTAGTTCCCATTCCTTCTGACCCTACAGAGGGTCCATGGATTAAAACATTCGCAAAAACTTTCCCTAATCCAATTAAATTGACAGGTCAGTATGAAACTGCCTGTTCTAGCTAGCTTGAAGCTCTTGGATGGTTTGCTTGCTTTCACTGGTTCTTGAAAATTATAAGCCAAGTTTACACACCTCCTGGATCCGGATCGATCAAGGTGTGAAAATAAGGGAGAGGAAAATGTAAATTGAGTAAACTCGTCATGAGAGAATAAGTAGAAGCTATATAAAACCTCCTGTTCCTACCTACACTTCCTGCCAATTGCCAATACTTTGAACGAAGGACAGGTAGGAATGGGTAATGGTGATATAATAGGATTTTGGCGAATATAATGGCTATGAATCGATTCTTTGTTCACTCAGCTCGTGAACGCCTACGTCCGGTGCGTTATTTTTTTCGCGGAAACAAATTGGGAACATGATAGCTAATCTACCTATGGAGCTGGATGGGATGCAGTGGTGTGAATCTATAGTGAAAAGGTATTGACTTGTCGCATTCAAGGATAATGAGGCTTTGATGTGACACGGCTCTGATTCAGAATAGAGGAGGAGGTATAGTGTACATGGTCATAGTAAATTGTGGCTTTCTCTGAAAGGAGAGAGACGGGGGAGGGATGGGTTCTTTCTTGCACTGTATGTGTCTGTGGATGGATGAGAGGTGAGAGAGATGATGTGGCTTGGTCTTTTGCTGAGGTAGCTTGGACTAATGCTATCTGATATGGAGGGAGGGGGTGACGAAGAGTGACATGTGATATATGCGGGTGATAAACTAGTAGTAGCTATAGAAACTTGGTGTAAGTGCGTACTCTTAGATGCATAACCAGTCTTTAATTTTTAATGACTCCGAGAAGTGCAATTTAAAGAGGTTGAGCTATATGGCTGGCTGGTGGGTGGGTGTTTGTTAAATTACGTTAGTCTTTATTATTATTCCAGAGCGGTGGAATCTGGAAGGAGGGAATGATGAATACGCTCTCAAGAATGTTTAGTCTAAGAGCGTTTAAGTTGTTACAAGGAAATGATGCTGGGATAATAAGAAGAGAATGACTTGGAATGACTGACTGAGAAGAATACAGAGCGAGAGAGAGAGAGAGAGAGAGAGAAAACACTGTGTGCGCCTTCCATGCCCTGAGAGACGGATAAACGAAGAGATGACTCATAAGTCTAACTGAAGGCTGTTAAAGAATAGAAAAAATGAGCCGTTAAGTTAGTAATAATAATGTTTGTAATGGGGATACATGTAGGGATAGAGTAGGAGGAGTGAATGGGGGATTGTGTAATTGAATTAAGGTTCGAGAAAGGCTGGAATGAGGGAGAGAGAGCGGCGGATATTGTTTGTAAAAGTAAAGGGGCTAAATGATCTCAATGAATTTGCGAGGAACAATGCACTCACTCCGTATTATTCACACAATCCTTCCCACCACACTTTTCAGCTTGAAACAAGGACTGCATATAGGAGTGAATGAGAAGACCCTGGCTCACCACAACAAAGGCGTAACGAGACTTATATATACAGGATCCATTTTATCCAAAGGATGACGGACGGAAAGGTTAGCCGTAGGACAGGACAGTAAAGTACTAACTTACACAGATACATTGCCTGGATCTTAAGGGGAGGGGGCTCGGTCGGGAATACCTATATACGTGATCTAAACTGAGAATGAATGAAGGAGACAAAGAAAAAGAAAAACGTTAAAAGAGTCGAGAGAGGACTGTTTAAGAACAATGCAAAGCTCATCTTTTGATTGAGCTCTCATAATTGCTAGCATGTGGATGGATTGAGTTGAATTAGATGAACGTGTTGATGGTGTTAGGACGAGGAGTAAGTGTGGTTAATAATTATGTACAAAGTAACTACAGAACCCAGAGAGAGGACAGGACTCGTGTGGCATGTTTGCAAAATCCAAGGGAGGGAAAAGAAGCTTTAAGATGAAGAGAAAGGGAAATAGTGTAAATAGTGTAATAGGACAAGACTAGAATGTAAAAACTGTAATACGGCTTCCTCCTCACCCTATATTTCAAACGTTGGTAAGCTTCATTCTCCGAAAGGGCTGTTATACGCAAGCTTTGCTTTAAGCTGAACGGGAGGGGCTAATTTAAATTACTGTTACAAACTCTGAGCTAAGAAAACTTTTAATAATTTGCGTACTTTCCTCCGTTTCTTCCGCCTTATGCCTTGCAATGCCTTGTATTTGCAAATCTTGAGGAGTTTGTCTTGTGTAACTGGTGGGAACTGGGCAAGTTGAGATGGGGGAAAGAGAGAACACACACAAGTTAGAGGATTTGGTAGAGCCATTGAGTGCGTATTCCTATGATTTCAATGGTCTGTAACCGGGTTCATTCTGGGGCATGGTGCATGGAGCAGCTTTTACTAGCCTGCGGGCATATACTATGACTGTGTATATGTATTCAGTGTTCTCTACGCTAATACTCTGTGAGTGTGTTCTGGTTCTGGGAAGGAGGAAGAGAGAGAGAGAAGGAGCGGTGGTGAGAGAGACCGGCGGTTTATGGTTTAGGAAGGAGCGTAGAGCAGAGCAACAGGAGATCCCTCACTTGGAGTAGAAAGCTCGTCAGTTGTGTTCTAGACGTGAAAGAGTGAGAAAGACAGGGGACTAGGGATTGGGTTGCTGGCACGAGGTTTTGTCAGTTTTAATAGTGTTGTGGAAGATAGACAAAATGTCTCTGATTGTATCTGAATATTCGGCGCGGTTATCATTATCTTTTCCTTCTTATTCTGGGGTGGATGGAGCAAATCTTTTTCATTTGTGAATTTTGTGATGCCTGCTGTGTCCATTTGAGTTTGTGTTAGAAATTCTCAAGTTTTGTGTTGTTAATTTTATTATATTCCTTGGTTATTGGGATTGAGAGCAACCCAGTACATAA
This sequence comes from Sminthurides aquaticus, assembly GCA_906901655.1. Lineage (NCBI taxonomy): Eukaryota > Metazoa > Arthropoda > Collembola > Symphypleona > Sminthurididae > Sminthurides > Sminthurides aquaticus. Next base: position 7,737,403 of record CAJQTT010000001.1, read on the forward strand.
GTTGATAGTATATTTGATTTATGCTCTAGGCTACGGTCGATGGGAATAATTTATTGTGTTTGAGTATAAAACGGAAAGAAGAGTAGTAGAGTGTGGGATACGAAAGAGATTGATTGAAGAATTGTGAAAATTTAGAGGAATTACAAGAGAGGAGGGCGAATGTGTTTGATTTGTGAGGGGGCGGTGAGACGTGTGGGTGGAGATTTTGTAAAATTTTGAGAAATCAGCGACCATGAAGCTTATGCAAAGGAGCTATTTGCGAAGAAGAATCATGGGAAATTTTAAATCCAGAACCAGTGCGGAAGGGAGGAAAATGCCGAGACACGAAAGATTAAAAGCAAGAACAAGAATCCAAGTGAACAGTCTCACCCTTTTTACAATCTTCATTTTGTGTATATATACTAATTTTATTTTTATCACCGCTTCCATACCTGAAGCTGGAGCTTCTTCGCTCAAGTCAGGTAAGAAGAGTCATTATTTTATCGTAGTAGGTAGTCAATAAGTTTTGTGGGAGAAGAAAATACATATTGCTCTCTCAGTCAGTCGGTTGGTTGAGTGTCGTGATCGAGGAAAAGTTAACAGCATGCATCATGTAAAGGACAAAGGATGAGAAAATCGGGATTGTGAAGTGAAAAATTTGATATTAAAACACGCGGGAAAGAGAAGACGAATCTGAAGAAATTTGATATTATGCGAAATTTTAGTGGAAATAATTCCAAGCGCCGCCTGGCGTGACTTGTAGGATTTTGCGATAGGAGTGTGAGACTGGACTCAAACATACGTTAATGACCGTTTGAAAATGAATATTAGAGCAAGTATATGTACATGGCGGATTGGGTGGTTGCTCTGAAGAAGATCCGACGACGATGAGTTTTTAGAGTTCTACATGATCCTTCCTTGAGTAGCTTTGAGTTGGCTCTGTGCTAATCTTATCAGTATGTTTTTTCCAGGGCTTATCGTTAGATTGCAAGTGAGCAATGACTCGGTAATAATGTTGAAAAAGCTTAGCTCATAAGACTTGAGGACATACGGAAGACGTACGTTAAACTTTGGTTAGTAGGATTATAAGATGATATGATGATGAGGCTCTTTTAGAGAGACTGTGATAAATACCGTAGAGCGATAGAGGGGATGGAGATAGCAAATGGAAAGAGTCAAGAGTATTATTCTTTACAAGGTACAAAATGAGTGGTTAAGCAAAAAGGTTTAAGAGGCAGAGCATTAAGAATAGGCCGGAGGACTAACATATTGCTCGGCTCCGAATAAGCTCTTGCTTTATTATGGGATGCAGATTGTTTGTGTGGATGGGACAGGGGGGGGGCGTATAGTTTAAGTTGACGACATGACTTAAATTAATATGAGGGAGAGAAGATAAGTTACTTTTGCTTGCCACCACTAGAATCGATCTCAGGAGTTTTGAGTGCGTGTTAGGATGAAGTCAGGTTGGAGGAGAATATGGAGAATTATTACGTGTTACAAGTAGGAAATTGCAAGCTGTTTTAAGATTTGGTGGTCGTATGTATATACACACGTTGCTAAAAAATCCTTGTGGTCCTGAACGAAGGGATTAAGGGATAGAAAAAGATGGATTATATATTTACAACACACTCCTACTACAGTGAGAATGGTGGAGACAGACGGATGGAGGATTTATGTTTCCCGTTTACAAGATACTGCGGATTGCGTGCGTATCCAGGAAAAATGATTGGTGGTTTAAGGTGGTGTAGAGGTAGGGATTGCGATGAGGAAAAGATTGAGAAAAAGTGAGGTGAGTTGTGAGGAATGATGATGAAGAAGAGGATGATGATGATGATGATGAGGATGAGCAAAAAATTGGCAAGACATGAATTTCCTTGAAGAAGGTACACTATGGCTATGGAGGAGGACTCTTGTTTGTGAATTGTCATCATCATCCGGCCTGCTGGCTTGGTGATGCGTCATGCATGACTTGATCCGGAGGAGCTCAAAAGGTTTGACTGGGGCTGATGATGAATCCGTGAGGATAGTTTTGGAAGGTGTGCTCAAGCGGAGTGTGACCGTTAAAAATATTGGGGTTGGTGCAAATTTCCGTTGTTTAAGAGGATATTCCTGGGAACGTGATTGCCGGAATACATAATGTACATCCTTTGGAAGATTTAGAGGCTTTAGACGTCCGTATCGGAGTCATTGTTATATCGGCTGGGACTTAAAATAGATGAGGTCGTGGAGGAGAAGGAAGGAATCAAAATCCATCGCCTCTATGAAGGTACAAGCTTCCGGCCGCCGTCGCTGTCTTTTCATTGTTCATCTTCTTTACTTTAGTAAGCTCAGGATTGACAGGATGAAAATTTTTTAAAAAGCACAAGCTATGTGTTCCTTGAAGTAAAAGGCGTGTGCAGAGATGGCAGTATAAGAAAGTATTTGCAAAAATGTTTTGGGAAATTGGTGGATATGAAGTAATAAGTAAATTGGAAAGGGTCTCTCTTATCGTTAGGTTGACGGAGACTAATTCTGATTCGTCTGTTTCGGGGAGAAGGGGAATGATTCAAGTTGAATCATTGGTATATTTTGCTCAATCCTTGGTATCATACATTTTGCAAGAGTCAAAGGCTGCGGAGAGCACGTAGATAGGTGGTTAAGCTTGCTTTTGGAGGGTTGATTACAGGGAGATTGATTGAAGAAGCTTGCTTCATAGGTTCGGTTCGAGTTGACGCAAGAGGCGGATTGCGACTCGTTTGCGAAAAGTTACGGAATGACGGAGGAGACAAGATGAATGCGGTCGTAGAATTCAGTTTCTAGTTTGTTTCAAACACTGATTAAGTAAACTGGGAGGAATCTTATTTGGATGGTAGAGGGAGAATGATTTTTCATGGGCGGTTCAGTGAGCGTCTCAAGTTGAGACTCGAGGGAAGATGGTACCGAGTACTACACTAATGGCAAGCCGGCTTGATTTCACCGTGTTAAACAAGGTACAGGTGCGGCGGGTTTGGAGAAAAAAATCTAGGTAGCCGTTAACCTGTTGATATTAATGAGAGCCAAGTTTTGGATTTGCATTTGCATGGGGTGGATGGAAGAGAGGATTTTTTGGGAAGAAAGACAGGAAGGCTGATGATTAGGACGAATGAGAAGGATGGAGGGAGACAGATGGAAGATTGAGGTAGAGAGAGAGACTGGATGGAAACGTTGAGACGTTCTCTAGAGACGGAAGACAGGTGAGGTGACTAATACAAGAGATTAGGGAAGTTGGTTGGTTGGTTGGTGAGGTAAGTTGGGATAGTTGAGAGGTGAGTAAGTTATGTGAGGAAAAATTGATGTGCGTGAAAATTGGCGAACGGAGTTGGTTAGAGGAAAAAGAGAACGCAGATGTGGCATGTATAGGTGCATTTGTTAGGAAAAATATGCTCGGCACTTTGTTATAAAGTTGCAGAGTTGTCAGAAGCATCCAGGTATCTTTTCCAGTTTTGTTTGAAAAGAGTTTTAAGTCAAATAGAGAAGGTAAGTATGGAGATAGGTAAAGGTGTAGAGAGCGAGAGAGCTTGGAATAGATAATCGTATTCATATCATCTGATACATAGGCTCCTGGGGAGGATGTATTTCAGGCTAGATGTATATACAAGAATCTAAATGTGGAGATGATGGCGAATAATGGCGGGTCATGGAGGATTCGGATTGACGTATGCTTTACGACTACACTTCAAAGGTATTGTTTGCTGCAATTTCCCCTTACTCTGATCTTGAGATTTGGAAAGCAATTTGCATTTCTTAGAGCCCCAGGCTACGGCTCTTGTTTATTTATATTGTGGATTAAATCTATGCTCAATGTTGTGCTGGCTTGGATGATGGGTGCGAGGTGAAGGAGGTGAGGGAGGAGGGGACATAAAGGGGCTTAACCAAGTGGTTATAATAATGAAACGAATCTTCTGACACACACCACACGCTTTCATTCATCATGACAGTCTTTTCCTTGTTCAAAAGTGTTTGCAAAAAGCCGGATTGCAAAAGTGTATATTCAAGTATCCTCCGGAGGAGAACTTATACTCCTTTTCCTTGCTCGAGGATGTGGATTGGTTGGACATACATATAAATATACACAGAGCATATTACGGATCGAGACAGGTTTCTCTTTGGTTGTTGGTTTGGACGAACATAAAGGGAAGGGTGAAGAGGAGTTGGTGGGACGGAAGAGGGAATCGGGTCGGGTGTGCGGTGATTCAGGGGTGACAGGGTCTCTTTCAGGCTGCATGCTCGCTTGGTGGCTAGGCCAGGCCTAGGACTGACTGGGAAGATGTTGCGTGCGAATATGTTTTATGGGAATAGGAAGAAGTCATGGATGTGGGGGAAAAGGGTTTGTTGTTGTTGTTGAATAGGGATAATTGAATATGACTTGTGTCCTTGCTTTCTGCTCGGGGCTCGTAATGGAAATGGAGACTGCGGGGACGGAAGAAGATATAGAGATTTTTCTACATGGTTGCCTTCCTCTTTACCCGGGAATTTCGTAGGTTTGAGAGGGGAAGAGAGAAATCGTGTTCTGGGTATTAGCAGCAGCATGCCTTGCCTTCTCGCTTTTTCAATCTTAAGGGATAGAGTTGGAGGGAGGGGGAGAAGAAAGGGGCGGCGAGCTCTTTGGTGAAAAGTCAAAGGGGGTGTGAGAGATTTGACACATTTTTCCAATGTCAAGAAGTAAACTGAGAAAAAGTATCTGCGTATTCAAAGAGAAGGCAGACAGACTGAAAAGAGTGTGGAGATTTTTAAGGAAGAGAGAAAAAAAGAGACAGGAGTTTAACAAAGTCTCGGATTGTATCATGTTGGAATCTCGGATTTGAAATATATAAATGTAAAAAATGTGCATTTGTTGTTGAGGCGGGTGGTGCCCGGGTCTGATGGGGCAAATGTAAATACATGACTTTCGGTCTGGGAGGATTCGAGGATGAGGCTATGAAGTGGGCTTGGAATATAACGGGATAGCTAGGGATTTGTGAGGAAAAGAAGAGACATATTGGAAAATCGAGGATGAAGGATCTTGGAGGAGGACTAAAGTGGGGAAGAAATATTATGTGTAACAAACTACGGCTAGGCTACACGGGATGGTGACTTTTTCTAGGCTTCCCGTTCAATGTTTAACGGGGAGAGAGAAAGAGAAGGAGGGGGACGTTAGCGGAAGACGGATGCATATTCATAGGGATAAATTGGTGAAACTTTTTCGAGTATTTTTCTCACAGTAAACCTTTTGCAGTTTTTACCGTGTGCCGTGTGTGTGTAACTCAAAACTTATAAGTGTGTATATACGTAGTTTTGGGAAAAGAGGAGTGTGAGGTTTTATCTTGGAGTAGTTGTTGAAAAAAGTACATGTTTAAGAAGAAGACTTTTGGAGGAAAAGGGTGATGGAGTCATTGAATAAGCGTGGTGGAATAAGGGCTCAAGTTTTAGCGGGTAAGGCGGGCGTGTGATGATATGTAGCAGAATCGGGGATTTTGAAAAGAATTTTCTCTACCCGTCTGCCTATTCCTACGGCCACGTCGCTCAGCCTCGTGTACGGAAGGAAATAAGTGAATATGGTTTAAAGCGAGAGAGGATATGGAGGAAATTGGGTATACATTTTTGGGTACAAGTCATTCGGAAAGATAAGATAGGAGGGGGAAATATATGTAGGGTGAGGGAGGCGGGGACGGGGCTAAAAGTTTTTGCATGTCATTACTTTCAATTTGATCAAAGCTTTAATGGGAATGAGTGATAAGTGGGACTGAGTAGGAGAGGAGGCATTCTGGAATTTTGGACTTTTAAAAGTCTTTAGAGTTAAAAGAGTGCAAGCAAAAGCTAGCTAGGACTTGTTACTCCAACTGAGTCGTTTAGTGATTCCAAGCGCAGAAATTCCGGGGAAAGAAACTTGCCATACTGAATGACTGACAGACTGTATGACTGGGGGAGGGGGAAGAGTGAGTAAAAGGGGAGGGGAAGCGTGGAGTCTTGAATTCGGTGGATAAAGTAGTCTTAAGCCGGTTAGAAGGAATAGGACAGTCGGCTAGTGGATGGGAAGGACGCTTCTGAATTATGAGCGCGAGGTGGAAGTATTTCAAAGGATTATTCTCGGGAAGCGGATGGCGTGGTTGGTATATAAGGAATAGAAGTGTCCATCGGGCTAAGTCTCGTAGTCTTTTCCCTCGTCGGTAGCTTGAAAGGCAAGAAGCTTTACGTAGTGGCGAAATAGGCAAGTGGAGTGATAGAATGTTGAAAGAAAACAAATTGTTGAATGCTGGTCGTTAAACGTTATGACCGTGTTTGGCTGTGGCATTGGCGGTAGTAGTAGGTCGGAGAAGCTATATGTGTAATCTCTTGTAGATCAGAGGGATATGCGAGGGAAGGAAAATAAGCTGAAGGCTAGGGAAGTGTGTAGTCTGTAAATCCTGGGTTGGGCCAATCCTAAGTCTTTTCCTTGGGACAGAGAATAACGGTTCCGTTTTTAACGGACGGCAAGAAAGTTTGTTGAATTTGTTAGGATTTTTCATTAAGCTTTTTCCTTCACTTGGATGCAATGCAAGCAGAGGGTTGGAAGGAAGAAGTTAGATTTTGGAGGGTGGGTTTGCTTAAGCGTGTATGTGTGTGTGTGTGTGTGTGTATTTACAGAGGGAAGTTCCTCCCTTGCATGCACTTGTTTTAGCTTGGTGAACAACTCATTTATTTATGCGCATTATTATTACTTCTCGGAGATTGTTGGAGGTGTATATGTAGGAGGATGAGGAATTAGAAGATGATGATGGAAGATAGGGTTGCATGTAAGTACGTATATATAATCATCTTAGAGAATTTTCAAGCTCGAAAATAAAGGGCTGATCAGAAAGTCAACAAGTTGGACTTTTGGACAGGGACGGAGAAATGAGAAGTGGAAATAATTTTTTTCCTTCAGGGGCCCTCTTTCGTGATAGCACTTGAAACGGAATGATGATGAGTGTGTTGTTGTTGAGCGGGAATTTAAGTCGTTAATGAGGGAGAAGGAGGCTGGACCGAGAATAAGTGGATGGGCCCTTGGAAGGAGCTAGCCAGGGGAAAAGGTACAATTTTTCAGCAGAGTATTTTCAAGATGGTTTTCTACAAGTGGCGAGCAAAGTACCCGTCCCGGGCCGCTCTGTTCAAACGCCTTAAAATTGTGTTTGACTTTTGTTTTAACCCTGGAAGGGAGTTGGAAGAAAAGGAGAATCGGAGAAACCTTTTACGAGGACTGGAATGATGAGATGAAGAGAGGGGGAGGAAGAAGGAGAGAAAGAAAATGAGAGAAGAGTTAATTGCATGATGTCAGCTTTTGGTAATGGCTGAGCAAATGTTTGGAGCTGAAGGAAATGGGAGTGGAGCTCGGGATAGGAAGAAGGATTAGTGAGGGCTGGAGAACTAATTTCTTAAAAGTTTGTTGTTGATTATTGAGAAAATTTAAGTCATTGATTTTTTACGGGCTGTTTAAGAAGAAATTTAAGCAGTCTCAGTCTTCTCCATCCAACTCAAAGTCTTTCCATTAATTTTAAGGTTGGAAGTAAAAGGAGACGTCTGCAGATTTTTTGATTCATGTTTGACTCAATAATTGTGTAGTTGTGACATGGATTGACTTTAAAGATTGACTCTGAGGGTAATGGGTGTTAAGCTAGATGTCTGGCTGGCAGGATGATGGGAGTGCATGAGAGGATTAAGAATAACGGATTGTTGTCGGCGGATGAATACAGAAGAGAGAAAAAGAGACAGATACGCAAGAGCGGATTTGAGTATTGGATAGAGGGAGAGGGTCTCAAATTTCAGGGTTTGAAAAGTTTATTGTTTGTCATTACGATATGTCTGGGTGGAGGAGTCGGAGAGTTATGGAATAGGAGGGAGGGATATGGGGTGTGATAAAATTTTAAAAGTTTTTAAACTGTGGATGCATAAGAAGAGAGGAGGGGAAAGTCCCGAGTGAAAATGGGATGGGATCGGTGGTGGGGCTGCGAGAGCGATGCACTAAAAGAGAGACGTGTATAAATACACGCTTTTAGTTTCATACTTACTGCAGATATGGATTATGACAGACTGACTGCTTACATGGGTTATGAAGATGGAAGGAAGTAAAGGATGGAGGAGACGATGGTGATGATGGGATGTACAGGAGATTATAAGTTACTGGAAGAGGACGGAAGAAAATCGTAGAGATTGCAATGTTGCGCCAGGAGGGGAGATTGTGCAAGTGATAACTCTGGAGTTATTGAGTGTGGAATATTTGATGGGGTAAATATTTATTAGAGAGGAGGGGGTATGGAGATGAAGAGTTTGGTGAGGGAGGGAAAATAAATAAATCTGCGGCGGAACATTGCGTGCCAGGACAAGAAAGAGACTGGATTTAGAATATGTGTCCTGTACTTACAGTTCGTATGCCATGGAATTATATTAGCGATGAAATTAGCGAGAAATCTTGCTTAGCTTTTGGTAGCTTGGAGCTTGACGAACAATGAGTTCTTAGAGAGAAGCTTACTGTGTAGTGAATCAGAGAGAGAGGGGGGAGAAGCATGGAATGGATTGTGCTTTGAAATAATTGTTATTGGAGTGTGTCCGCATACTTAAGTTTGTGTAATCGTGACTTGACTTTAGGATTTGATTAGCCAGCCTCTTGGTGAATTTTGCAAGCTGTAGTAGCTTCGTGTGTGTGTCTTTGAGTGAGTGTGAGCTTGCAAATATTGGATGGAAAATAAGGAGAAAATGAGTACAAGAATAAACAAGGAGGAGGAGATAAATTCCGTTTAGGGAATATGCAAAAAAGGATAAAGGAATATATATGTGGATTTAATGTTTGTCCTCCCATGGATGCTATCGAAGAAAACATGTGACGGAGGGCTGTGGGACGGAGGAATGCGAAAATATTAGCTTGCAACATGTTCATTTGTACACTCTTTAGTACGATCGTGAATGATGGTCATAGTTTGGTGATATTGGTGCAAAAATCGGAAGGCGTCAAGTATGTGCGCTGTGATACTTACTCGGCGGGGAAAATGACGGCTGACTCATCAGGGAGTAGTGAGTCAATAGGTACAGGATTGTCAGTGTACATAGGTGGAGGGAAGAGTGGGGAAATGTAGGAAGTAGGAAGAAGAAGAACTGTTAAGTTTTGCCGGTCTGTGGCAATAGTGCTAAGTGCAGTAAAGAGTGCTGAGTGGAAGGAGGTAATGTGGGTCTTTGGCGAATATATGTGGATGAGAGGGGTGGGGGATTTGGGAAGGTAGTGGAGGCAGGGCGGGTTATGATGGAGAAGGAATTGATTGGAGATGGAATGAAGAAGGAGATTTAATGGATTTTTGCAGGCTTAAATGTCACGTACAGAGGAAATGTCACGGGGGGAATTGGTTAAGCTGAAAAGGAAAGGATTACTGGTAGTGTGGCGGAAAAGTTTTCTTTTTCTTGCTTGTGCTTATATTTTCTTTTATGTATTTAGATTTAGCCCAGACCCATTTATTTCCGTCCCTCTTGTTGAGGGTTAGCATTTAAGGGGTCAGGTGGAAGTGGATGGAGGAAGGATATTCTGGATAATAGAGGGGCAAGAAGTTAATGGAGCTACTCTTCCGGATAGGAAAACGATTATGGCTGCGATGATCCTTGTTGTTGGACAAATGGGCGGAACATTTTAGATGCATACACGACCAGGTTGAAAATCCTGGGGGGAGGGGGAAGGAAGGAGGTGGTAGCGGAGAGATGGTGAAGAAATGTAGGAGCCATCATCCTATTTCTTCATAATATATGCTCGAGTTTGGTCATGAATAAAAAAGTGGGGATTAGGAAGGGAGAGATTGTAAATTGGTCTGTTTGTGTGTGCGAGAAAAAGTGAAGGAGAGAGAGCAAAAAACAGGCAAATTAAGACACGGCTTGGAAACTAGGAGCAGGTGTATGTGTAACGTGGTGACTGTAGAAACTTGAAAGAGCATCCTACTAGTTAATCCAAGAAGGTGTTTTTCTGGTTGTGTATATATAAGCTTCTGGAATTTCTGGCAAGGGTCAGTTTGAATTCTGGAAATTATTTCTAGGAACAACATTATCCTTATTTTAAATTCGTTGCTGGAAAACGTGAGTATTGGTTCGTGGGATGAACTCGTTTGGGTTTCAAGGAATTGTGAGGATTGAAGAAAGGTATTTCTGGGGGGAAATCTACATATAGTACGTGGTAAGTTGCTTCCAGGGAAATTGTCGCCAGAAGTGGGGGTGGAACCCAGAGACAGTGAGTATAGAAACATTTGGTTGAATTGGAAGGTGGAGGGGTTTTGGGATTAAAATTTGTAGATATGAAAGCAGAAACGTTGGAATTTGGTTATTTCTGTTTAGTAATACGATGTTGGATTTGTTGTCGTGAGTTGGGGGTGCTGGTTGAGAGTGAGGATTGAGTATTGAGGATTGAAGAAGGACTTAGGGAAGGATATGAGGATCAGGATCAGGGATTGAAAGGGAGGGCTCAGCTTTAGAAGACATGGAGAGAAATGTTGGGAGAAGCTTACTTGTTAGCAAGAAGGTTGCTTGCTTTTGCTTCTATGCTGGAGGAGCTGGAGATGAGTGTGTAATTTGAAAAGAAAAATATCGAAAATAAGAAGAGAAGATGTGTTGGATGGTGTTGAAGAAGCGGAGGGAAGTTTGGAACTGCTTTCTAAGGTTAACTATGGAGGGTTGACAGGATTTTGTGACGGGAGCAGAGGGCTGGAAAAAATTACGTGAAACAAGTTGACTAGTTGATCCTGTCTAAGTGAATCCTTTTCCCTGTTTGTCCTTGTACAGTTAAGGGTGGAGAAATATATCGGAAGGGACATGGAGGAGTTGGTTTGAGATTTAAGAGGGGAATACTTTATGCTTGACATTGGGACAGGAGGAGGATGGAATTATGCCTTTGGAGCCCTAGGATATTGCTTCTTTGCTCGTAATACATTCAAGACTGGAGAAGAAGAATCTTGTTGAATAACTGGCTAAGTTGGAGGGCAAAAGTAGTAGAGCGGTTAGTGTCCAAGGTATGCATCTACCTTGAGATCTAAAATACTTGCTCGGGCTAGTTTCGTTTTAGGTTTGTGACGGTAGTTTTGTGAAGATGGTATGAAAAGCTGGGAAAGTTGAATAATATTATACAGACTAGTCACTAACTGAGGCTGCTTTGGCTGGTTGGTTTGCTCTATGTATCGGAAGGAGAGTTGTGAGGGGCAAGAAGAGGAAGAAGAATATATAGGAAGTTATGCGGGGAATATTAGAGGGTTTAGTGAGAGATGCGAGTAGTCGTTTAAGGCTTGAAGGGATGATATGAAAAATAAATTTATGGACAACCATATGCATGTGTCTCCGCTGCTGAAAGTGACAAAATGTATCAGGAAAGTTTTAAGATGGAATTTCAAGGTTTTCTGGGAGAGTGAATCGCTTAATGCTGGAGATAGTAAGGAGCTGGGCAAGAAGGTTGACGGACGGGGTGAGGGGTGGAAGAGAAGATATATATGTTTGCTGAATTCACCGTATAAAATTCGTACACTTTTCCACTGCTGTCCCTACCTAAGGAAAAAACATAGGTACGTAAATGGAATGCAAGTTAGTTTCATCTTAGTAAGTAGAGGAACCGTATTTTCTTACGCTTTTTACTTACTTGCCTCAAACGGAACGGAGAAACTGGAGTGATTGCCCACTTTTTCTACAGCAAAACGGAGCGTCTAGGTGTGTACATGAGCGAAGCTTTTGAAAAATACGTAGAAAATGTGGCAGGGAGGGGATAGTGATGGAGTGTGAGACGGCGGAATGCCGGGTTGGAAGGTTGGATTGAAAGTTGATGGAGTGAATTTGGATATTCCCTTCGTTAAACTTGCATGAGAGCTGGCATGCATGTAAAAAGGATGGACGGGGAAAGCGAGAGGGCTGGCCACCGACTTTGGATTCCTCTCCGGGTAACCATGGGAATGGCTTTGGGCCCTTGAATTGCAAATATTGTGTAGGTGGCTGAGGAACAAATGCTCATTTTGCAAATGTCTGGGTGGGAGGTAGTGGGATCGTTATTATATATATGTGGGTGTAGGAGTAGAACGGAAGGAATGAGGTTTGAGGGGACAGAAAGAAAGAAGAAAGCAAAGGGTTAATATGAGCTAGACTGTCGGAAGTATGAGTGGAAAAGGTTGAGAGTTAAGGAGGGTAGGGAGATTTGATATGCGGTGAGACATTTATAAATGGGAAGAAAAGAGGGAATTAGGGAATCCTACAAGTCTAAGGTTTGCTCTGTTTTACCCGTCTGTCTCGCTGTCTGTCCGTCTTCTCCGGATTTTTGTATCCTTATTCCAGCTTAGAATAAAGGCTGAAGGTATATAGCGTGCTGGATAAATAAATATATTCATATTATATAATAGCTGGGAGTGTGTGCGTGTGTGGCTATAGCCTGGAGAAGAAACGGACAGATGATGAAGACGAGAGAGCAAAGAGAGACTTTGCGGTAGAGTCGCAACTGGAAAGAGAAGTCGGAGTAAAAGAGTAAAGGGAATAGGATAATGTGGACATGCAGCGAAGAATACATAATAATAATGTATGATATAGATGAAGTGGAATGGAGAAGGATTGGAAATAATTATGATATTCAGAAGAAGATGATGCCAGGAGCATTTGGGATGTCTGGGGATTGGAAAGTTTGAGATAAAAGTAATGAGTAAATACGGGCTGGCTGTATATTGATAATGGGAGAAAAGTGGATGGATGTTTTTGGAATCCGAGATTCCGGCTGGGACTTGGGATGATATTAAAGTTATTAGAGTGATGCTGGCTGGGCTGGCCCTGGAGTTGTAGAGAGATTTGGAAGGAAGGGATGAGGAGGGTATGGCGGGTTAGGAAGTTATCCGAGCTGGAGGTAAGCAGGGCTAAGTAAGTCCGGCAAAGAAGAAGAGGAAAATCCAGGGAAAGGATCGAGGAAGATGGATAGAAAGAGCGAGAGAAAGAAGAGAAGAGATGGAGTTAATAGTGGTAATAATAATAGTGGGAGGAAAGTGGAAGTTGTAGTAACGAGAGAGATAGGCTCGGGTTTCATTAGGAAGGACGGGTGGTTGGTGGATGGTGTGCCGGGAATGGGTGGAAGTTGGAAGACTTACAAGAGCTAAATGTAGTTGAAGTAGTTATCAAAATTTGAAGTTTTTGTAGAAAACGACGGACAAATCCAAGGATCGGACCGAATACGGGATCACGAATGGAACTTTACAGTGAAAAAGAGAACAGATGGTTTGCGTGGAAAGTGAATTGGAGAAGATGAAGGAAATGATGTAAGAATAAGTTTTATACTGTAGTAGAAGCAGCTTCGCTAGCTGAGAATCGGAATAGGGTAGAAGATGAAAGGGAATTAGAGGGAGAATATATATTGACAGAATGAGAAGATGAAGCCAAAGAAATCTGACACAGGGACTTGACCATAATTTCCTTTTCATGAAGTCGGGAGAGTAGTAGATGTTCTAGGATGTGGGGAATTAGGGAGGTGATATTGACTCTTTCCCAGCCGGGTTTAATAGGGGTGGGTGGGAGTGAATGTGGGAAATCGGAGATGAAGATAATAGGAATCAAAAGAATGATGAGGAAAGGTGAAGGGAAAAGCGAATAGGATTGCAGGCAGAGAAAAAGCTAGGTGGTCTCCGTGGCATCCGGCTTGCAATATCCTTATGCAATATTTTAGATGAAACGTGTGGATTTGAATGGCGGAAATGCTTGAAATCTTGAAGGTTAGCTTGACGGGCTGGCGGAGCTAGGGACTAGCGATAAACGGGCTATGTGGTTATGGCCATTATGGGGAAGAATGGGTAATGGAAGTGGGATTGCATGGTACGGGAAGTGTGGGAATGCGTGGGAAAGCTAGGAGGACGGATTTAAAGACGGAAAAGTGGGATTGAGAGAGGAAAAGTCAAGCTGTTGGTGGGATGGAATTGGATGATGGGGAGAAAATGTGCGGCGGATGGGTGTCGGTGTGGTAGTTTTCAATTTCTGTGAAAATTTTTCATGTGGCATCCAGTCCAGCCCGCTTTTACCCGGTTATCTTCCGTTCTGGATGAAGGGTGAGAAGTGAAGGAGGACTGTGGTGCTGCGTTCCGGGAACAAGTTGATTGTTTCTCCCGAATATTGAATGGCGATAATGGAAGAGAAAGAGAGATGCGGGGATAAAGAAATAGGAATGAAATGGAATGGATAATGTGAAGAGGGATTTTGAAAGTCGCAAATTTTCATGAGGTTTATATATATTATGGTTATAGCCATTGGAGTTGGAACAGAATTCTCCCAGTTGGATTCCATCCATTTTTCTCCAGTTTCATCCTAAAATGCTTCTTACAAAGTTCCTAGTGCCTGTAATTCAAGACGCGGTCCCCAGCCTTCTTTTTATACACACTCATATATGAAGAAGCTATAATATAATTCCGAGGCTAGGCCTCCGCCCTATACTTTAAGCCCTGTAATGGATAAAAGGTCATGCTGAGAAAAAGAATTCCTCTTTTTATTTTTACTGGTCTACTAAGAAGAGCGAGGAAAAGGTGGATTCATGGATTTCGGAGAGCTGTGGCGGCATGAAACGCATCTTGTAAAAACCCAAGACAAAAGGAAACAGGAAGAATTGAGGATAGATTCGTAGGCATTGTTTCTAAAGGAGCGACATGTGTGTGTGTGTGTGGGAGGAGGATTGGGATTAGGATTCACTTCCTCGGGGACAACAATGCATATTAAGGCTAAGCTTGAGACGGAGAGAGTGCGAGTGGAACAGATAACCTGAAGGAAGGACGGCTGGGAAGACCTGTTGTGACATTTTCAGGTTGAATCACTTGAAGAGAATTTGACTCCTGCTATCTATGTAACTAGCTGGTGCTGGCCGCGGGCTGGAAGCTCGAGGAAACTGGAAAGGTGCATGTCACGTTGAGGATACACAGGGAAAAACAGGAACATAAGGCCAATAAGAAGCCATGGAAAAAAGGTCAAGAAGGGAGGAAGATTTTTTTTCTTATCCAGATTATATAGAGTCAAATATTTCTGGGATGCAGTCTCTGGCCAAGCTTACTACTTGCTTGCGCTCTCTTTTATTGCCATGAAGGCTGGTCTTGTTAAAAGTTTGAAGGCGTGACAGGATTTGGAAGAGGATTAAATTACTGGGGCATTTGCTCAGATAGTGATTTGCTTATTCACGAACTCTTATGATGAATGATTGTATTCAGAGATGAGAATGGAGGGAAGGTTGAGGATGGGGTCAAATCTTGATGAGCCCGGATAATGGTGGCTGTGCACAAGCTTTAGCTTTACATCCCCGTGTCCAAACGAGGCTTGTAAAGGGTAGAGGGAATATGTCTCCATGAACTAATTGTTCTGGTCCGGGCAGAGCAAGGCAGGGAGAGAGAGAGAGAGAATAGGGCCCTTGTTGAACGTGAGTTCGTGATGAGTCTCGTTAGCCGGAGATTTGAAATGATGTGGATTTTTTCGTTGCAAATGGCTCTCAAAACAAGGACCTGACTCACTCAAATGAGATTTTAAAGGAGAGGAAGAAGTACAAGATGCTCAAGGGAACAAACAAGACAACACACCGCAATGCACCGGTGTCGTGGTAGAATAATACACGGACAAACACGACCCGAGATTCCGCTGTAGCTTGCTTAAACTGCTTTAACAACATACGCTAAGGATATCGTTTCCTGGCTGACTGGCTTTTAGAGGGTATTCTCCAACTCGGATGGAGAAGGAGTTGATAAGTTGATAGCGGACAAGCGTAATCCTCTTTCCACTTTTAAGGGCATTAGTAAAATAGTTGTGATCTGACTGATGGAGAAGAGGAATGAGGCCATAACTTGTGCGTTATACTGTTGCGATGCAAGAGAAAGGGATTCCGAGTCAGAATATCTGACTAGTTGCCTTGACTCTTGACTATTACGCAACCTAAATCACGTTAATGGCCCTCTAATCCTGACTTTTAGACTGAAACGGTAGAGAGAGTTGATAGGGACATGAATTTTCTGCAGTCAGTCTATCTGAGTTCTTTACACATGGATGAACGGAAGGATTTTTAAAAGTTAATAGGTTTCCAGGCCGTATATGCGATATTCGAGTTATTTTATGTCATGGAGTCATGTTCCATCTGCAAAGATGAGTGCTGATGTTTGAAATATTTTTACTACAAGGAATATATGCCCACACCTGGTGGATGAGGATGCGGCTGATTGGAAAGGACAATGGAAAATTATATGGAAGAGGGCAGATTTTTTGTTGGGAGAAATGATCAAGATCAGGGAAGGAAGCATTATTTTCGTGGAAGAAGCGTGGTGACAGGTCGCGAATACATGTATGTGTCGTAAGAAGAAACATGTTGTAGAGATTGGGAGGGTAGTGCAATATTTTGGGAGGATTCCATGTACATACTTGGGTTATCCATGGCTGAGAAGAATTGTATCCGGAATTTTATGTAATGTATGCATGTGGGAAAGGAAGGGGAGGGGGTTTTTGGGATTTATGGAACATGATTGTCCATGAAAGGATAATATAATGGGCATTAGATTTGGGAGAGATTCAGGAAACGGATGCGAGGAGGGAATGATTGAGAAAGGTGACTCTTATTTCTTAGTATTATATGCATATGTCAGCCAAGATGGGATAGGATTGAAGCGGATGAAATGTTGTGTGACAAGAATATTGTAAATTTTTTCAAGGAATGGCGAGAGAAGTGGATTCTGGTTGGATACATGGAGCGAGGAGAGGGTGGGGCGGGTGATTTGGAGGTGACTTATACTCGAGAGAGCTGGATAAATTTTGAATCATCCATTAGGGGATGAGGAAAACGGTGAAATGGTATTGAAGATAGCTATAGGGTGAAAGATTGAATTGTTTCCTTCCAGGTTCGCATACGCAGTAGTGTGTCGTAATTCTTGAGATGCTAATGTTAAATATACATGACTGAAAGGATTGAAGACTGGGATTCGTACATGGTGCTTTTTGGGAGGAAGTGGTGATGGTTGGATGTTGATTTGTAAACATTTGGAATCTGGGCTAAGAGACTATGAGATTGACGGATTAAAAGACGGGCGTCAAATCCGTGGGCTGGCGAAGAAGAGCAAGAACATAGGATAAGAATGGGAATTGTGGAAAGATTAGTGGGGCCCTGGGTTTATAGGGAGAAAGTAGGGAAGAAAGAAGAAGTAAAGGGGGAAATAATGAAGGTGTCGCGGGAAGACAATGCAGAGGAGAGTCTGCTGGAAATTTCACGTATGCATGCCTGCTGGCGTCGTGGCTGGAGAAAAGAGGAAAGAAAGTAGGAAGGAGGTCGTGAGGATGTGAAAAATCCTCTGGAGAATTTGCTCTTAAAGATTTGACTAGAAATGTGTGCCGGAGGAGGAGGTGGTAATACTGGCTGAGTAAGATTCTGGGAAGGATGGTTGGAGGTTGGAGCATCTTGTATCTCATTTACTCTCCGGCTGGAAGTCATTTATTCTGGACCAGAGTTTAGAGGCATATCCTTGGAGCTTTCTCCTCTCTTGAATGTCTCCACTGGGGTGGAAGAGTTTGAAATCAGGGGGAAATAGATTACGGGCGTAAAGGAACTAGGAAAAGGTGAGAGAAGGATAAAGCAGGTACGGATAGGATGGAGAAGGTTAAAGGAGTAAATGGAGGAATTGTTGTAGAGATTCGTTGCTCTCATTTTGGAATTCTGGTCGCACTTACCAGTTTGGAATAATAGCAAGTATGGGAGCCTGGAATTAGAGAAATAAGGTGTGTTATGTGCGGCTATTCGTAGTATCTTAAATACTGAAGGGAATAAAGGAGAAGGAGGAAAAGGAAGACAAAGGAGAGAGGAAGACTTAGAAGAGGTTGTAGGAAGATTTGGACAAGATATGGATAGATGGAGAGCGACGAAAGAAAATCAATGTCGTTTTCTTATTCAGTGTGTTGGGGATGCATGTATAGAAGATAAAAGGATGGGAAGACTTGTTCTTGTTTCTAGGGACGGGATGATGTGTCTAGCTAAAGAGTTACAGAGTTACAAAAATAAAAGAGTTAACACGATAGAGACGAGGGGGAAGATGGCATAGGGAATAAAGGTAAAAGGAGGAAGACAATAAGAAAAAACGAATAGAAAGACAGTTACAGGGTTGCGTGTGTTATTACTTGGAAGGATGATTATTATGTATTGAGTAAGTTTGATGGAAAGTAATAAAAAAAAGTGTTGAATCTTTTTCCTCTTGTGTAAAAATGTGGAGCTTTTCCATTTCCGGGATTGTTCTATAAATTGCTGGTAAAAAGTTTGGGTAATTCAATTATGGGGAAACAATGAGCGCCAAATTTATAATTTCCTCGTATATTCTTGGAATAGAAGGGGGAATGGGACCAGAGAGAGGAGGATAAGTTTGATTTCCACAAACTTTCCAGCCTAAAAACTCTTAAAGGAGACGGCGGCACGACAGCCAAGCCAAGGAGAAAGAAAGCGTGGAAAAGATGTAGAGTTTTTTTTAGCGAAAGTTTTTTTAACAATGCTCTTTTATTCCATTTGAGCTACAGTGTCTGGGAGACAGGCTATGAACTGCAGTGTGAGAGAGGAATAAGGGTCAAGTGGAGGATTCGGAACGAGTTGGTACAGCGGAATTGCGGGCGTTGTGGTCGGTTCTGGCTGGCCACAGTTTGGAAAGTCAGGATTTAGTTCCCCCTTCGCCTCCTCCAGGACCAGGGCCAGAGCATTGAGTGAATTAAGAGGATGATGGAGCGATTAAGCCTTCAGGATTTAAGACGCTTGTTCGAGATGGTGTAATCCCTTTTGGGCTCTTCTTCTTCGTCAGTTTCTGCCTCAAGTACTGGAAAAGCCACAAGTTTTCTTATCGGTGAGTAGGTGTTTGGTTAGCGTTGGGAGACAGAAGGATGTGATTTTTATGCAAGGGCAATGCGTAGACACAGAAAGAAGCAATGATGGAAAGGGGTTGTGGATAGTAATAAACGGGATGACAATGAGGTAGAATGTAATTGTTACGTGTGTGTGAGTATGTTTAAATTTTCTGGAAACAGGTGGGAAAGGGTTGGGAAGGAGGTGTGATGGGTGTTGGTGGTGATGAGTTTAAGGGTTTGCCATGTTCTTGAAGGATTGGAAATA
Source organism: Sminthurides aquaticus (assembly GCA_906901655.1). Taxonomy (NCBI): domain Eukaryota; kingdom Metazoa; phylum Arthropoda; class Collembola; order Symphypleona; family Sminthurididae; genus Sminthurides; species Sminthurides aquaticus. Next base: position 7,756,460 of record CAJQTT010000001.1, read on the forward strand.
GGAAGCTAACTGAGTTGGTGAAGATTTAAAAGTTTCGTGCTTTGCTTATTATAATTTCTTTCTTAGGGACTACTAGTAAGAGACTAAGGAGAAGAGGAAGCACGACATGTAAAATGGGCTCTGGCTTTAGCAGTTCAGCGACCGGGATATTTGCCGGAGCTGTTTGTTGGCGAAAAGATTTTTGTTGTGGAGCTATTATGACGAGATTTTAGTGTGACGAAGGAGGGGACGGAGGAGATTGCTGCCAGCGGTAGCAGCCCTGGCCGGGGTGGTATCATGACTGAGGAGCAAAGGACGTTTCACTCTTTTGTGCCCGCTAATAATGGTGTAATACTTTTGTGTTCTCTTCTCTTGTGAGACGTTAAAAGGAGACACATGACTTGAGTGTGAATAGTCACGAAAGTTTTGAAGGAACAACATTTTACATGCAGAGGAGACTCGAGAAGAATGGGCTGAAAATTTGTCCGTGTGTTTCCGAGGGAAGAACAAGGAAGAATAGGCGGAGTCCATGAGAGTGTAGTTGTGAGATTATTAGGGGTTTCCTTAGTGTATGAATCTGGATTCTGCTGGATGCATGCAATGCAGGTTGCAATGCGAGGAGGAAGGTTTTGGTTTTTAGTGTGAAAGTTGTGGATGAAAAGTAAAATAGCAAAGTTACATCATCATGTTGAATGGTATCAATGGGAGAAAGGGATAGAGGGTGGGGAAGGATATTATTGTTTGCTCAAAATGTGTTTTGTCTATTTCTTTGTGGGTCTTTTATCTTTATTCTGGATGGACGAGCTGTTTTGCATGATTCCATTGAGTTTGAATGCCGGCGGGGGGAGTGTTTGCCATTTGCTTCCGATTCTCTCCTCTGTCCTAGGAAGTCACGTTAAGCCTTCGTGGCGTGTTATATGTTTTGCGGGTGGGCATTAATGAAGGCTGGCAGTGTTTAGAGGTGGTGTTTGGATAAGAGGAGGTGGATGTCTTTTATTGAGCTCATGTGTTGATTTTAGCTGGGGGATCTGGATAATTGTGTGAGTGGGATGGATTACACGAGCGGTTAATTGGAGTGGTTTCGCCCGGATTTTCAAGTAGGTGCGCGCGGAACGTGGTCTGTGTACAGACAGATGACTGATTTTCTTTTCTTTGGGTTTTGTACAAGAATAGGTCGTCGGAGGAAGGAAGAGAGTGGATTTGACGGAGCGTTAAAATGGGATACATTTAGGGTGAAATTGTACATTATGGAAGTGAGTGGGTGAGAGGAGATAAGAATGAGGAGAAGAAAAAAGAAAGAGAAGAATAAAAATCTATAGAGAGAATAGGATGAAATGAAGAATTAAGACATGTCGGAGGGAAGGCTGGGTTTTGACACGGGCGCCCCGTTGAAATCCGCTCCCGTTCTCTTGTACAAGTGTCAATAGACATTGTGTGAGAGATGAAGGTGAAGAAGGGGGCTAAGAAGAGGAGGAGGAAAGGAAGGAGAAGAAGAATAAATAAGTGTATTGAATTCAGGACAATCGTGTTTAAAGGAAACGGGAAAATTAAGGAGGTTACCTCCTTCCCGTGGAGTGAAGGCGTAAAGAAGCTACTACTACGCGCTGTAAAAATCGCGAATGGAAGCCATGTCAAGTGGAAAGATTTAAACCGGGAAAGCGGGATCATAATAAATGATGATACAACCGGGCCTGTGGATGGACTCAGAACCTCTTGGAAGAAATATTACTCTTTCAAAACGGATGTAGAACAAAGAATTGCAATATTTCAAGTAATGTTGAAAAGTTGGGGAAACGAGAAGTGGACTCGGAAAAGAAGACTACGCAATCGGGAAATAGGAACAAGGAGCAGTAGGCAGTGAGACAGATAAAAAGGAAAACGGATTCGGGTAAAAATTCAGGAAATGATTATAATTGGGATGAAATACGATGAGTAAATGGTAGAGTTTTTGATAAATCCGTTCGTGGTTTGGTAAATCTAGGATGAAAAAAAAACATGAAAATCAAGTGATTGAAAAATTGATTGGTGATGGAGGTTTTGATCTTGAGATGTTCGATAAAGTAAAACGGGAAGACGAGTTTGTAGGAAATTGGCTATCTACCTTAACAGTGTGTGTGTGTAAATGAGGCGAATGACAAGGCTGGAAGATTTGTGGCAAGGGATAAAACTAAACTTGTATATACGATTCCATCCCGTGACCTCTGTACTCTGATTTACATGTATTTATAATTTGGAAGGTCGTTGACTGTAGTGGGAGGCTGGGGATGGGTTTTCCTCCTTGGTTGTGAGAGGTGAGAGCACACCTGGGAAATAGCAACTTCTTTCCGGCGACAATCCTACCAAGTGAGGGGATTAGAGAGTAGAAGAGGAGATAGAGGGCTCGAGAGAGGGATGATGATAGTAGTGTAAGATGTGTGGGGATATGAAGTGAGTTGGATTATAAGGTGAGGAGAAGAAGAAGTAGAAGAAGAGGAGTTGTGGGACGTTAGTGGGATTTGAAGGAGGGAGAAGAGAAGGATTCTCTGGGTTATCCTTTCTGTTCTTAAATTCTTCTTACCTGGTTTCGTATGGCGGAGGTGGAAATTGTTGGAAGATGTTCGTGGAAGCCAGGGGTTGATTCAGGATAAAGCTGATGGCATGCATGTACAAAGTACGGAGGGTTGAGAGGACTGAGATAAGAAGATGAGATGGTCCTGGGGCAATTTTTACCTTGTCCACCCACTTGCAGTACAAAGCTTTGCTAGCTCACTCACGGAGAATATAAGCAGTGAACATATATCCTGAAAATGCAGGTACAAACAAGATATACCGGAGGTTTGTGGTTATGCAGGAAGATTTGTGGATTGAAAAAGACACGAGTCTGGGCTATGCTGATGGTATACGTTGGAATGGAATATAGAAAAATGAAAAGACGGGGGTTTGTAAAAAAACTTGTTTCTTTCTACTAATCCTGCTTTGATTCTTTCTCGTAAAGAAAGATTGAGAGCTAGCCGGCTGAGTTTTGTGTGAGTGTGGTGGCTGGGAGCAACGGCGGACTTAAGTCATTATCGGAGGATATAAAGTATGGGGGTAAAAAACTGGTGTAAGATTTAGGGGGAGTGTGGTGAGTAGTGAGTGAGCAAGGTAAAAGCTATTGTAAGAGCTGGAATTGTGGTGGATGGATTCTAGTGTTGTAAAGGGTTCTAGTGTTAAAAAGATTCTCAACGTTAAGCTGACTTTTTAGCAAACACGTTTAGGGGAAGAGCGAAAATTTTAACGTAGTGCCCTGCCTGGTCGGTGTTTCATGATATTAGGGTAGGATATCATGGGAGGATATCCTACCCTATCCTGGGAAAGCTCTGGTGGGAGGAGATGAGGAGAAATGGATAAAGAGTAATGGGAATGAACTTGGATTTGATATTACGGACGCTTCTGGGAGTGTGTGAGTTAGATGGGATTTTTAGTAAAAATTGCCAAGAATTAAAGCAGAGATGAGGTTACTCCTGAGGGAAAGAGAATTTGAGAATGGATGGACAATTGGAACGTGTATACTTTCTGATATGAGACAAGTAGACAAATTGGAAAGCAGTAGCAGCCAAGAGCTGGATGAGGATGATGAGGAGGAGATGAGAAAAGAAGAATCTTGGAAAGGCTCTTGGACTCATGGTCAAAGAAGAAAGGAAGATGTTGGACAAAGATGGGATGTTGTCCGATAGTATCGGATTTCAGAGAACTGGGTGGAGGGAGGTGGGTGGCGGAGTGGCGGATTGGAAGCGTGTCTTCCGCCAGTTTTTGCAGTTCATATGAGCTGGAAACATATACAACTAAAACCAAGGGTAAGAAAGGAAGGGAGTGAAGAAGTTAACTCTTTCTTGCGGAGTTATCCAACGAGTTACTGCAAGTGGAAAGTAATAGAAACCAGTATACGAAGGTAAGAAGGTAGGTAGGTAGGTGCATATGGAGGAGGAGAGGGAGATGCAGTAAGAGAAAGAGAGATGGAGAGAGTTTAGGGAACGCGTGTGTGTAGGGACATGTAATTTCATGGAAATGTGATGTTTTTCCCTTGTACGAGTTAACTGTAATCTTGATGGGGAAATTGAAGCTCTTGTTCGCTGCTGTATCGCCAGGTTAGGTGGGTGTGTAGCAGTGTATATATATATATTTATATTGGAAGACTGGGATTTGGAAGGAAGCTCATAGAATTTGATGGGAATTTTAAAAGTAGATGGAGAATTGATAAGGAGGAAGGGTGGTAAAATGTGACGGTGGGACCCACATTAGCACTGTTTAGTGCCCCTGCCCCTCTTCTGTCAACCGTCTTCATCGCTCCCCATAACCTGTGTATATATTCCCCTCATTTTGCCAACCACATTGGTGGTAGATGAAGCAGGTGTGAGATGTTGGGATTTATATGCGTGTAAATCCTATGGTAATTTACCTCGGCTCTTTGCAGATATTTAGTGTATAGGATGGCGGTTGGGTGGAAAATGAAAGTACAGCTGGAATGCTTTGCGAGTTGCCAACTATGGTTTTTTTAGAATTTGGAGGCGGGAGATTGAAGAGAATAGCGGGACATGGGAGGTCGGAATCGGTTGCAAAATTGTTTTGCAGTTGTGGATAGTGTTATTTAAAGGTGGTGTGATTGTGTTTTTGTTTTTCAAATCTGGAGGTGATGACTACAAAATGGTTTCTTTGAGAGGCGTAAAGTTTATTCAAAGATGCGGAAAGGAGGAGTGTCTATTGACTGCGTGTAAATACAAAGAATAGAGGGAGGATTTTGTCCGATTCGGTGATGACAGTAATGCGTGGTTTTGGGAAGTCGGTTGAAGGGATGAGCGGAAATTGAAGGAGGGTAGGGGAGAATTAAAAGGAAATTGAGAAAGAAATAGATGAGCTGGAGGATTTTTGATTGCAATGTGTCTGTGGATGTAGTGGTGAGGATTCTGCCCGGAAATGATGGCGGAGGTGGACCAAGTTATTCGGACTGAGAAAAAGGAGTGGATTGTGATACAGAGTCTTGTTAATTGCTCTTGCGGTTCATTACGGCCTGTTGTCTGTTAGTCTTTGTAATTATCCGGGCCTGCCTGATTCCTTTTTCTTCTTACTCTTATGGTTGAGGGGAATGGAGTACAGGGATTTTAGTAGGGCAGGGGCAGAGGAGAGGCGGAGGAGGGAGGAAATGGGAAATAATGAAAGAGTCGGGAGGAAGCCAGGAAAAAGGAGAAGCAAAGAAAGGATGGATGAATTGTGTTTAGCGCTCTACATTATGTTCAATAATGCGATGAAGAGAGAGAGAGAAAGACAATGGATTGTTTGCTGACAGAAGAGCATATAGTGAGGGTGATTTGATAATAGTTTGTGGCGTGAGTTGGTGTTCTTGATATGTGTTTAGCGGGAATTATAATTTCCTGAATGACAAGAATGGATTGAAGAGAATGAAAGGTTAGTTAGGGCTTTTAGGGGGATTTGTCCTGGTTAAATTGAGAAAAGTGTCTCGTACTCGTCAATCCTCCTTCGTCCCGCTACCACTCTACTCTAACGTTAGTAGCCCTTTTATACGGAGTAACGTGTCGCTTTAATTGGTCTGAAGATATTTGGAAGAAGAGCGAAGCGTGGTGAAGGAGGAGATAGCAGGGGAGGATATAGGTTATATTTATGCGTGTAGTTTAGTGAGTAAATATTTTCATTCTGTCATGCAGATGGGCGTGGAGAAAGAGAAAGCGTGTGACTGAAGATGGTATTGGATGGAGAAAGTGGCGGATAAAGTTGTTCTATGGATAATATGCCCCGAATGCTTAAGCATTTGGATTTTGTGCATGTTAAACATTCTATCCTACTTTTCAAGGTAGAAGAAAATAGCATGTCCAATCCGTAGCTTGGACAGCTACAGCTACTCGCTGGTTTGGCTTGAATGTAAAAGAATGGGAGGTTTTGGAGGAAAATTATTTGCATAAGCAGGGAAATGGTTCCATGTTTTCATGAGCTTCCAAGAATGTATTAGGAGGAGAATGGCAAGTTGACGTGTGGAGAAAGTGGGCTGTACGGCTGGTTTGCTTTTGTCTCATTGCAAGGAAGAGGTAGGGGTAGGAGAGAGAAAGAGTTTATACTAACGGATTTGATGTACGCGTTGAATATTATGATATGAAGAAAAATTGTAGGTTAAACCTGCTGGAGGAATAATGGACAGGGGAAAATATAAATGGATAGATAGTTGGATGGATGGTATAAGTAAACGGGGAGGATGGGCAGAGATAGAAAAGTATTTGACTGTGTGACGAGGGAAGTGAAAGTAGAGAAAGCAGGCATGGGAAGGACAAAAGAGGGGGGCTGGTGTAGGCAAGTTTGTTGCGGCAAGTATTGTCTCGTTTGGCGTGGAAAATGTAGGTTGAGACGGCTGGGAATTAATTTAGAATGGATGGAGAGTCAAGCCTCCTTTTCCTTCCGTGCGGAGTCATGGCTGTATGTAGATAGATGGATCGTATGTGGAAATTCGTAGCGTAGAGAAATTCCCCAGCATTTTTCAAGAGGGAAGGAGGAATTTTCTAGGAATTGCAAAATAGCCCCTAGTCTATAACTTCCAAGGAGAAAGAATATTAGCTGCTGGGGAATAGACCGGAAGCATGGATAGTGTACAAGGTAATGGGAGAAAGTTGCGAGTGAGTAGCGATCTATGGATGTGATGCGATTACGGGAGAGACATAGTAGATGGCTGGCTGGCTGGCTGGGTAGTGAAGAAGTGGTCTTTAAGTTGGAGAGAAAAACGGAGAGAGAGGAGGAATGAGGTAAAGAAAGGAGATTGAGAAGCTGATGGGCTGGGAAGAAGGGATTTAATGTGTATTGGAAAGTGAATGTGGAGCAAGCTAGTGGGTAAGTGGAGGAATAAAGTCGCTACTTGGGAATGTCGGAGGATTAATAGTAATGGTTGTGTAGTATTTAAAGGGTGAATGTTTTGTGATATTTCTTCGTTAGATTTGAGGCTGTATTTCTTTTTGAATGAGGAGTTTGTGAAATGGATGAGGAGAGTGACTTTATAAATTCAATTAAGAGTTGTATAGGGAGTCCAACGGGAAATTGAGGATATTGTAGGCCAGTATCGTCAACAGGCCATTTAGTTAAGTGTAACGTGCTAGAAAAAGTTGTTGCACTAGAGACAAAAGTTGTACGTTGGAGAGAAAGAGTTACCAGCAAGTGATCTGCTATTTAAGAGAGGAAATGGAGAAAGGCGAAGGAAGGATACGGATAAGGAATGTAGAAGAGAAAGTTGGAAAGAAAGGAGAACGGGGTGGAGGAAGTTAGAAAGGAAGGATGCGGGGACAGACATCAGGTATAGCTAGAAAGGCGAAGAAAAGAAGAGAGACAAAAGCAGATGGAGAAAGTTTGAAGTAAAAGTGCGCGTAGTTGAGGGAATGTTTACATTTTGGGAATATTGGAGGGAAAGTGAAGGAGTATTTCTCCTTCCTCCTCCCGTGTGTACTGATGAGAGCCCGAGATTGTGAAGAGAAAGCAAGTGTGAAAAGGGATCCTTTGGGTCTTGTTGGTGGGGCACGGCGGCATGGGGAAGGTTGATTGCTACTAGAGATTGTTACGCTGTATGAAATACGAGGAGAAAATATACAGGTACTTATGATGATTGTTCCAAAGGAGGGGAAAAGGTTTCTTTGAGGGAAGGAGACCGCAGGAAAAACTGTTTGCAAGTTGAGGAAACTAAAGATCGAGTGCTCTGAGGGCTGGGTATAAAACGTGATCGGAAATCTGATGAGACAGGGGCATTGGGAGGAGCGTAGTGGAGCTGAAAAAGTCACTTCCCTTCCTCCAGCTCCTTCACACGCAGCATCCCGGTGTATATTTTTAACGGAAGCAGTCAACTGGATAGAAATAAGGATGGGTTTTAGAGAGTGCGACGTTGGGAATATTGTGGAATAACTGGCTGAATACGGTTGATGGTGTGAGGGTGTGATGTAGGAGAAGTATTTGAAAAAAATTGATATTCCATTGACGGATTCGCGCTTTTCCTCTTGTAGACTCTTTCATCTGAACTTATTTAATTCGTCTAAGAAATATACTCTCGACGGTCATTTCCATGTAAACGCTTTCAGGGTAAGAGATCATTTTAAAAGTAAAAGCAGAGAAGGGTGGGGAGTAGACATGTAAGAGTGTAAGACTATGACGATAGCACAGATCTGGGTTGTTGAAAAATAGAGAAAGGCTACCAAGGAGCTACACAGCCTGTTCTCTGACTGTGAAAGATACACGTATAAGAGGAGAAAGTGGAAAAAGCGGAGAAAGGTAGTGGCGGCGGTCGCAGAGACTAGAAGAATATGGATGGTTGTAGATAAGACTACGCGTATTGTTTCCTCTGTTAGTAATCCAAGAGCTGAGTAAATTCCCTGGAGTGGTATTGTTGCAAATGTTTGTAAGAAGAAGACAAGAAGTTTTGTTGGGTTGGGATGCGTAGGTTTTCAATAAGTCACACTTGATATTCTCGTGGAGAAGCATTTACTAAACTCAGTTGGGATACATTTGTCCGTGTTTTGGCTTAAAATCAGCATATTTCTTCCCTCCTCCGACTTGAGGGTTAAGCAAGTGAAAGCGGAGAAAGAAAGAGAATGTAAGAGAGGATGGAAATAAAGAAGTGAAAACCACTGTATGTCTATTCATCATCACTCCTTACTTTCTCCATCCAGACATGGAATATGAAAAAATTGAAAAGCCCTTTTTTGAGAAGGCGACTGGGACTGAATTTAAAGTGGGCTTGATATTCCTCGTCTCCATGGCCTCCAAGAAGGAATAAAGAATATAAGATGACAACCACCACCCACTCTTGTCTTGACCCAACTTTTAAGAGTCAGGGAATATAAAACAAAGAGAAACAGAGGTTAAAGTTGTTTTACACCAGAGTCTTCTCACAGCATTCCCATTTCTTTATGCTTGGTCGGCCAAGCGTAGAGCCATCCTTCCACATGTACTACTGAATCGACTCTTGTTTTTGCAAAAACACATCAGGGGATTGACACTGGCGTATCCGTTGTCTCGGACGTGTAGATTACATGTCAATTTATGAAATTATACTAACTGAAAGTATATAAACCGAAAGCGATAGGCACCCATGTAATCAGGAGGAAAGAGTGAAGATTCAAGTAATCTTGTTTCAAACATCTCCTTACCGATCAACGAGCGAGGATAAAATTCATCAAATCTTATTAACTGTGTTGTGTGTTATCCGCGCCTTGGGCATTACATGCTGTATACCGTGTTCTTGCTGCTGGTGTGTAAATAAGGAATTTTATAAAGAAGGGCGAATAAGGAAAACGAAATTTCAAAGAATAAATTACTGAATTCCTAGAGATTCGTAGGAATGCGGGATTTGTGAACATCAAAGCCCTTATCTTCCGCAAGGCTTTTCATCAAGTAGAGAAATTGTTGGGGATAAAACCAAAGCCGAAATGAATGAAAATATACTAGATAACCAATTAGTAGACAGCTGGATCAAAATTTGCGGTAAAACTGAGCTGAATGAGAAGCAGGTTATTTCAGATAATAAGAAGAGAATAAGGGATTAATTGAACAAGATATGCCCCGATGAGAGTGGAGTACGGAAATATAGATTCTGTGTGTAGATTGGGAAAATCCTTCTGTAGCACACAAGGTGCATACATACTATGAATTAGCTTCATCAAAGGTAGTAAATTGCCTAATTAGTTGGTAGATTGGTGGTTGAGTGGGAAATGAAAGAAGGAGGTTACGGGAGTGAAAGGTGTGAAGTTTCTTTGCGAGATTTTCTATTGGAAGATTAAAACAAATATATCCAAGCCATCAGTTGAATTTGCACGTGGAAAAGCTCTGCGTATTGATGAAAAGAAAGCTAGGTAATTGCGGGCCGTGAAATATAATGGAATAGCTTGATTAAGATGTTTGCATGCGTTTGAGTGCGTGTACCAGATTGGTTTGGTTTGTAGATAATTATCTGGATGTGATGTGGTCTACTACTTGCCGAGGCGGGGAGAAGAATACAGAGTTGGTGGAAGAAAGAGTGGAAGAAGAGCAGATTTCCAACTTTTTGCGGATGTTCCTCATTATCTTGTTGGGAAGTTTGTACTTTGGAGAAAAACGAGGAGATGTTGTGATGAGGGAGATGAGAAGAGTCAGGTTAATGATTTGGACAAAAGAAGATGATGTTGTGAGTAGAATTGAGAAGGGTGTGGGTCGGAATTGATGGAGAATTGCGAGTACAGAGCGTATCAAGAAGGTTTGCTCGATGTCAAAAACACCTGCGTTTAGCCGGAAATTGTGGTGCGTGTGGTTTCTAGTCGGTTATAAGGGGAAAATACTTGCAAAGCTTGGCAGCTGTGTAAACTGAGCTACACAGTTATTGAATGAACTAGCCTTCCTTGCAACCTCAGGTTGGAATAATTGCAGATTTTTTTGTCTTCATGAAAAATTTAGAGATTTAGAACTGAGCTTTGGTTTGGGTTTCTCTATGGGGATTGAAGGGTTAAATGGAGTAGTGGAGGCAAAATACATGATTGTCGTAAGAATAATATCTGAAATTGAGAAATCTGTTTTAGTTATAACTGACAGAAGGGAAGATAATTGCGTTTGAGTTAGGGATGAGATCGATGCGGATGAAGGAGACAGAACTACGAGTTTAAATTGAAGCTACGGTGAACGAAGCAAAGGTGAATCAAAGATTGGTGGATGTAAGGGCAAGGGTTTAGCTAGGGTTCATTGGCGTAATGTTGTCAAGGAGACTAATGGAGAGCGGAAGGTTGCTCTTAAGAAAGCATAAGGCGGAAGGGGCTGGAGGTAAAAGAAAATATGAGATGGGAGAAGAGAGGAGGAAATATATTGCCGTAGGGTTGAAGCAAGGGCGTATTTACAATTAGATGAATGTTTATTTTTCATTCTGGACTTGTGTATGATATTATTAGAAAGAATTTAGGAAGGGGAAGAAGAGAGGGAGAAGCTGCTGGTTGTGTTTTGGGTTGAGTCATTATTTGACATAAGTAAGAGGGAAATGGGATGATGCCCGGTTTCGGTGGGGTTGCTTATGGAGAGTCTCCTCGTTTGCAAGTGTGATTGGAAATGCATTAGATGTCGGAGGGCTTCTCGAGTCTTGGGGGACGGGGGCATGGGTTGGAAGGAATTGTAGACCGGGGGTTGAGAGTAAATGTGTGTATGCGGAGGATAAGAATGGTAGTGTAGTGGATTGAAGAGATTGGTGGTTAATCAGGTATGCACCCCTTGTGAAGGGAAATTCAATTTTTGGGGCAGTAAAAATATGGAAATAAGAATAAGGAATTAAATTGAGATGGTAGAATAAGAAGACAAAGAAAATCAGAGAGGGGGCTGAAGAGGAAACAGGAAGGGGGAGTGGAGAAAGTTAAAGTTTTTTTTCTAATTTTCGAGGGTGAAATTTCAACTTGTTTTTTGAGAATGTTTAATGCATGAAAAGGGCATTTGTTGTTTGGTTGGTTGGGTTGTTGGGTGGGATGTGGGAAAGAAGTGGAGTGAAAGGGGTGATGTTTTTGGAAGGAGAGGTTTAAGTGAGTAGAGCTAATACGGTTGGTGGGGGGAGCGAAGAGGTTCTATATGGAGAAAGTTGGAAGGAATTACGAGGGACAGGGGAATCCCTCCCGTGTTTTCTTAGGGTGGTGGAATGCAGATGAGCCTCTGGGGGAAAGTCAAGACAAGAGTGGGAGACAAGAGAATGGGGAACGGTTTTTGGGGGCTCGGCTTGAGAAAGACGGGAAAGAGGAGCAAATATTTGTATTTATTACCAGAGATGTGAATAATTGAAAAGTTGAACTCATATTACAAAAGGGGGCCGTCTGTGGGGGCTTAGTGGAGGCGGCGGATTAGAATTTGTATAACGGGAATATGATTGATTAGGATTTTCTCAATATGAGTAGGACTGACGGAGGACAGACAACAGAGGGACGGGCGGTGGTGGAGTAGGACGTGGACGCCTGTCGTTTGTTGTGGGAAGCTTTCGGGGGAAATCCGATGGGGTGGTGAAAGCTGAGAAGGATGAGAAAGTTGGTGGGGAGAGAGTTGATTTGATGGGAGCTGCGGGCTATGGTTGGTTCTGGATTTTGCTGGATTCTGTTCTAGAAAGTAGGCAGAGAGTTTAGGTAAGCTGGGGCTCACCTGGAATCAAGGATAATTATCTCATTAGGCGTATCTTAATTAAAGCAAGAGCGGGAAGAGTGACTTAATTGAATGTTCCGAAGCAGTCGAACGGCATAGAGAAAGAAGATTGAGATTTAGTTAAGATTCATTGAGGCTTGGAGTATGATAGAGATCTAGTGCAGCAACTCCTTTGAATTAGAGCTGGACCGCCTCGTGTTTGACAAAAGCGCAAAGAAGAAGAGAGGATCGTGTTAAGCAGCGATGAAATATGCCAAAGGAGGGAAAAGGTGCTGGAAAGGCAAGAAGGAGTGGAAACGGGCCGGGAATTTGCTTCCTTAAAATGCATGCGTAAAGTCCATAAAACGCGAGAAAGTTAGTTGGCTTTAGATTTTCAAGTTGAAGAAAAATGTTATACAGGGCGACAAGGTTTTCCTTACCTGACTAGCTTCAGAGCAGAGAGAATAAGAATGAATTAAAGGAGTTGATTATAGGGTTTCCGAGATTGTGATTCTCATCTTGCATAAAGATTGGCTTTGATTTCGTGTCGGAAAGTGGTTAGATTGTTTGAAGGAGAGCTTATTATTTGCCTTTACTGTATCGCTGCGACTGATTCTGTAACTTCCGTCGACTACTCTTTCATTAGCTGACTCGAAACGAGGCTGGAAACATGAAATGAGGGGGAATGAGTAGGAAGAGGGGGGGGGGTGACATGGAAGAAGGCACGAAATAAAGGCGTAAATTTTTTTATTAAACAAAAAGGGAAATTTTCAGTGGTGTGGGAGGGATATTTTATGGGTTTTCGCAAGCGATCAAACTCACATTCACAATGCCGGTTTGATGCTTGGAGAAAGCTCGAGGTGAAAGAGTATCAAGAGCAAAGCTGGGCGCGAGGATTTTCGTCTTCACTTTCTTGGCTTTTCATTTCGTAGTCTTCGTTGGAGGCAATGTCAAATCTAACAGCACAAGGAAACGGAGACTCGCAAGTAGGCTGACTGAGAGCAGACAGGGTGTTCTGTTCTGTTCTGTATGCATGAAGGCGTTAGTAGATTGTTGAGATTCGTTCACGTGGTGATTCATAGTCTTCCTTGTGATCCTGGATAAGAAGTAACAAGAAAAGATCAAGGACGACTCTCCCAGAAAAACCAGCTTTAGTTTTGCTATCCTCTTAGAATAGGAAGTGAAAGTTAAATCTTAAAAGCAATGAGAGAATAGAGAAGAGAAAGGAAGGGTGAAAGCATGGGGCTGTGACTGTGAGGCTATTTTGGAAAAGTTGGGAGAGTATACTAGATGCGGGTTAAAAATTAAGAACGACCTACTTTTGATAGGAGGAGCTGGTGAAATAAGTAAATATGTGAGACTGTAAGTAGTAGTGTAGTAGTCGAGGGAATTGTTTGGAAGAGAAAGTAGGAGGTTGGGTAAGTTTAATAGATATTTAATATTATATGAGAAGGATAGAGTTGAAGGGATTTCGTATGCAAAAAGCATGACAAGATGACAAGAGAAAGCAGATAGGGAAAAGTTTGGGAAGCATGACGCATGAAATGTTTTGTATTTGCTACGTTTTACACATGCAAATTCAAGTAAAGCTGATTTGGATTTTGGACCAAGAAACGGAATTTTAACTAAACAGGGACAAAGAAAAGAGTAGGAGGAGGATGAGAATGGAGGAAAGAAGGGAAGCACAATGGTTGTGTGTGTGTGTTGTGGACGGGGTATTTGAGAGTATAATGGAAGGAAATGATAGAATAATACAAAAAGTGCCGCGCAGAGAAAGCAGGGAAGAGAAAGGGATGGAAATGAGCGAGTATTAGCGGATTAGGGTAATGTGAAACTGGGATTGCCTTAATGGGCTTGAGGAAATGATTCATGGGAACAGCGTAACGAGGGATGAAGTTTGACTCTTGAAGGGGCGGGGGGAGGATTCTTAAAGATCGGAGTTATAGAGGTCAAGTTCGAGAGTCAGGGCATGGATATACGCGGGGAGGGAGAGATGGAAAGAGAAGTGAGGATAATTGTAGTGAGATGGGCCTATTTGACAGGGGTTGAGCGATCTCTTGTTTGTGTTTTAAGCTTTATCAATGACTCCAAGCGGAATGAGATTGTAGGAAGTGAGGGTGAGAGCGGGTAGAACCAGAACCGAGAGAAGATTACTTACAGTCTTGTTTAGAGGGGGGTTAGTACTTGCTTGCTGGTAGTCGAGGCTCTGGTGTAGTAGCTGTTTTCAAACGTGTATAATGTTGTTACTACTACAACTGCTGGTCGGGTTCCCGGTTCCTGTGCCAGAAAACCGGCAGACAGGCAGGGAGGATGCCGGGATGGAGGGGAAGACGAGGAGTTGTCGGTGAGAGAAAGAGGATGGCGTCTTGTGTGGAGCTACTGTACAAAGCCATTTTGTTAATGGGATAGTAGGCGAGGAGATGCGGAAAGTTAGATGATAGGTTTATTGTTGGGATTGCGGGAGTGAGAGCGTTTAAATTGATGATGATGAGGGCGGAGGAATTGGAATTTAGGAGGGTGAGAAATTTTTGAGAGATGTCTGAATTTGATGCATAACGGATTCAGTTATCAGCAAAGTGCAGGTCGTTAAAATGTCGTGTAATGAAGATTCACGCTCTGTCTCCTGCACACAGAGCTGCTCCTGTTTCTGTTTACCGGGAAAAGATGCATGTTCCGACGGTGGAAGTGGTATTAGAATAGGAAAAGGGATTGATTCATAAGGATGAGACTGACGACTGGCTGAGGGAAAGGATTGTATAGTATAGCTCTTAGGAAATCCTTGTCTTCTCTTGCATGAGTTGACAATGAGAAACCTTTGCTGGGAGGACTTGGAATAAACCGTTAACTATTTCATGTTACAGATTCCAACCACCGTCACAGACTCCGACATGCGGATGGCCCATTACATAATAGGGCTAGAAGACATGGGAAAGAAACAGCTGCACCTTTGATAACCGGATATTCCATTGAAGAAACCAAGGTATGTTTGTTTTCGATAAGCATAAATTGGGCTTTGGAGAGCGTTTGTATTTGCATTGCATCTGAATGGTTTGTGGTGTGGGTAGATGTGTACTGCAAATACAAGTTTTGGCTACTTGCGTATGTGCATATTCGTGGTGAGAAGAAGGGGTTAAATTTATAAATTATTTTGCGTTTTGCAGAGGGACGGGTTGCCATTAAGGCAATGTGGACAAAATTTGCACAAGCCTTTATTTACTGATTGTGACTCCTACAACCCTACCATCCTCGAGGAAGAGCCTTTGGATACTTTCGTCATTCAAGTAAGCCTTGAGCTGTAAATTTTACATGACCTTAACTAAGTTAGGGTGGTTGAGAGGGGAATAGAAAAAGGAGGAAAAGGAGGAGGTGGAAAGGGTTTGTGGTGGTGGGAAAGGTTGGAGCCAATGTGGGCGGAAGTTGACAAGAGTTGGAGAGTTTTGACTTAACTTTTTCTCTTGTATGTCTAGGTTCAAGCCGTGGACCTAGATGATCCTGACTGTGGAGGAACTGTTGAGTACTCTGTGGTTGACAATACAAAGTTCCATGTAGATCCTCAATCCGGAAGAGTTATCACGAAAAGGGTGAGTTTTAAAGTTTTTGGATTTTCAATAGAGCGGAACAAAGATAGGGAAGAGGACCGCAAATCTTTGTACATTACATGCACATGTGTGTGAAGGAATGTGGGAAATGAGAAAAGTTATTGACTGATTTATGGTAATTTCCAGAAATTCGATCGAGATGAGCCTTTCCGGGAGAAGGAAGAGTATGTGACCGTACGGGCCGTTGACAATGGTAACGAGCAACAGTTGGATGCCGTCTGCATATTCAAAGTTAAAATCAGTGATATCAACGATAACGCACCAATGTTCGACAAATTCGTAAGTGATTTATTCTTGTACCCTTTTGGTTTTGATAAAAGTTTCATGGCAATAGGCCAATGCGTTTAACCCTGATGGGAAAATAATGTTCTGCATTATTTTACCCGCCTTCCCAAAGTGCTGATGGGAATGTGGAGAGAACTACATGAGTGTGGAGGGATGATCCGGATTAAATACGGATCGGAATTGAAATAGGCTGTGCTCCGAGTTTTTATTGCAATGGGCTCCTTTAATTAATCTATGGTTGTGTAATGTTTTTTAATGCTACCTCACGAAAAGCCTAATCGAGCTTTCAACCGAAAGGTAAAGAAACATGTCCGGAAGGGGCAAATTGTACACGAATTTGTACGTGATGCATGCGTGAAAGTCCGTCCGTGGTCTGTGAATTAATTATAATTTGAGAGGGGTGGTGAAGAAGTATGAAATTCATGCTGGAAAAGTGGGGACTTGTTGGCGAGGAATTTGTTGAAATTAGTCCAAGGTTGGCGCTAATCCTAATTTGCTATGATTTGCAGGCGTATTCAGAATCCGTGCCAAGAGATACGAACGTTGGTGACGTTATTATGAGGATATCTGCAACGGATATCGATGATGCAGATAATGGAGCTATTCACTACAGCCTGGAAGCTGATCCCAGAAGACCGTCCGACCTAGACTACTTTTCTATTATTTCCGCAAGTGGAGAAGTGAAACTCGCAAAACTGATTGACGATGTAAGATTTCCAGCAGTAGACTGTATATTGTGTAGTAATTATTTGGTAGTAAATTAAAGTGTTTATTATTGTGTAAAAGCACTTACTATTATAAATGCTTATATTATGCTTGGTTTTATTGTAGGAACGGTCCAATTTTTCGATAATGGCAGTGGCAACGGATCACGGGCGCATACCGAGACGGTCGCAGATAGCCTTAAGTGTGTTTGTCGTAGGGAGAAATCGGAAACCTCCAACTTTTACAAGGACACAAGAAATTATTCGCTTGCCGGAAACTTACAGTGACAAAAGTGTGGCATTAGCACGAATTGAAGCTAGGTAAATGAACGCTAAGATTTGGGTTTTTGTTGGAGAGTAGTAAGAAAATAAGGACGGAGATGTTGGTTGATCAGACTTGGCTGAAGGATAGAGGATGGAAGGATTAATGTTCGGTATC
This sequence comes from Sminthurides aquaticus, assembly GCA_906901655.1. Classification (NCBI taxonomy): domain Eukaryota; kingdom Metazoa; phylum Arthropoda; class Collembola; order Symphypleona; family Sminthurididae; genus Sminthurides; species Sminthurides aquaticus. The sequence goes on from CAJQTT010000001.1 coordinate 7,773,571, forward strand.
TAATTGCAGAGCCAACGATGAAGAAGGAGTCGTTTTCTTTGAGTTGTTGAACGGTCAAACGGACGCGACTAACAAGGAGAAGATATTCAGTTTGGAACCTTCTTCGGAAACCGTATCTTTGCTGAAACTTGAAGGAGATTTAAATTACGAAGCTGTAACTCAATACAATCTCACCATCCGTGCAAAGGTAAGGAAGACGAATTTCTTTTTGGAAGAATACGGAAGGCGGTTGTGGTTGGGGTTTAAGGGAGAGACATAATGGTTCACTTTGCTGCTCATAATGTACTCACGTGTCACATTCCAAGTATCACCAAGTGACATCATATGCAACCATAAATTATGACATTGTCAGAACCTCAAGAGCGCATATGATGTGAGTGTATGCATACGTCGTGATGAGATGAAGAATCCTGTTCTGAGATATTAAGCGGGATTGTGTGGTTGTGGAAGGAAGAGCCTTATAAAGAAGAAATGCGTTAGAGGAAATTTTTCATACATATGGAATGAGGTATTCGCAAGATTTGAAATTGTGGGGATCTGGTTCTAAGGCAGAGAATGATTATTTTATTTTTCAGAACAAACATCACTTGGCTGCGGAAATTATTATCACGATTGAGGTTGAGGATGAAAACGATGAGAAGCCATATTTCCCAGAGCAGCTCTACCCGGCAAGAATTCTTGAGAACGAGGACGTTGGGACATTTGTTACGCGAGTTAAAGCAATTGATCAAGATTACACCCCAGAGTTTCATACGGTAATCACTTGTTCTGGATGAGTTTCCGATTCTCTTTCTCTTCTCACGTAACTCCTTCATCTTCTTGTTTTTATCAGTGGATGGGAAAGTTCGTGACTGTCTCTCTAAATTCTCTATTCATCCAGGATTTAGTTGAGGATGAATAGCATTAAAGATTTAGCACGGTTAGCTCAGAATTTTCCGAAATTCAATTGATATTCTCTTGCAGATTACTTACGCTCTGAAGGACAACGAAGAAAATTTCCAGATTGATCCTCGGACTGGTGACATTACAACCAGAAAAGAATTTGATCGAGAACAAAGGGAAACTTATTCTCTGCTAGTGTTTGCGAGGGACGGAGCACCTGCTGCTAAGCCAAAGAGTGACAAACCCAATGAGAGTAAGTCTGGAAGCGAATTAGGAAAATCAACCCATTCCATATGGCCTGTGTAGAGTTATTTTCAATGATGGTCTTATTTCACCTAGGATTGACTACCATTCGGATTGATATTGCGGACAAGAATGACAACAGCCCATACTTTACTGAAGCACAAGTGGATGCTGAAATTCCGGAAGATGCTGACGTCAACACGAAAGTAGTTGAGGTCAAGGCTATTGACGTGGATACAGGTATGGTTTAATCAGCCTATATTCGTAGTTTCTAAAATAATCTAATATTAGAAAAATTTTACGTAAAGAGTGGGTGGGGTAATCTTTTATTCATAGTACAATCTGAGAATCACGTAAGAAGTCATTCTAACGTTTCCCTTATTTTTGTCATACCTTCCAGCTTCTCAGCTTACGTATAGTATTGAATCGGGCAATGTCGGAAATGCTTTCTCCATTCAACACGAAAACAGTGGAGTCATTCTGGTTACAGGAAAGTTGGACTATGAAAACATTACCAAGGTAAATTCACATCAAGCTGTATATTATTTTCTTGTTGAATCACGGATAAAATTCTTCCTGCGATAAAAGGACAAGGTCTTTAATTTCATGTGCTTCAATTAAATATTTGTGCTCCATGAATTTCAGTACGAATTGCGAGTTAAAGCTTGGGATTCAGTTAACGAGCCCGCGTACATCAACGTCATTGTAACAGTTCAAAACATTAATGATAACCAACCCGCGTTTGAAAAGACCACGGATTCCCAGAGTATACACGAAGAATTCATACCTGAGGGATGCATCTTTAGGGTATATTGAATTGTACTTGAATCTCCTTCACGTGTTTGTAGCACAGTTACTAAAACAATTACATTGTCAATATTAGGTTGAAGCCTATGATCCGGATATCCCTGATCGCCGTGCGCCACAAAATATTTCCTACAGTATTGACAAGTTTTACGGGGATGACCATTTTAGTGTTGATAGCACCGGCTGTGTCAAGATTGTTAAAGTAAGCTTACTAGTCATTATGTGCCTTTTTGAATATTGATGGAGTCGGAAAATTATATTCTTCATCTGTGTCTGGTTTATTAGGAATTAGATCGCGATATGCCCTTGCCTTACGGAACGCCATCAAAGCAAGTCAGAGTGGAAGCCAGGGATGTATGGGGGACTGGTCTTAGAAACTACAAAGAGTTGAACGTGACGCTGATAGATATTAATGACAATGAACCGTTCCTGACTTCGGTAAGTATTTCTCCTGAATTTGGCTTACTGGGTAGATTCCACACAATATGGAACTATATGGCTTGATTGTTTCCTGAAACAGCTAACTTTTGTGTGGCCGGAAAATACAAGTAAAGGAAAAGTTGGAACTCTTACCGCCGATGATTACGACTCTCCTGAGAACGGTCCGCCTTTCACATTTAAAATTGACGACTCCTCAGGGTCGGATATTCGTGAACTTTTTGAAATTAAAGGTACAACTGGAAACAATTTAACATAAATTAGAAAAATAAGATTGTTCTGTAAATGAAAAGAAGATCTAATGATATATTTTGCTTTAGGCATTGATTTGTACACAAAGAAAGACAATTTTGATCGAGAACAGAGGAAAGAGTATTCTGTTCCAATCCTTATAACTGATAGTGGATTGCCGACAACCAAGTCTCGTGTTAGTTTTTTGAAAGTCATCATTGGAGATGAGAATGATAATGATATGAAACCTGGCACAAGCAAGATTTCGGTGTACAAGTACAAACCGTACGTGCCAAAGCCGACATCACCCTTTAAGATCGGTCGAGTTTATGTTGATGACCCTGATGACTGGGATCTTCCTGACAAACGCTTTGATTGGGAAAACAGTAATCCTCACCCTCACTTCATCGTGGACAAGGAGAACGGTGACATAACCATGAAGCCAAGTGCACTTACGGGGACTTATGCCTTAAATTTCAAGGTCAGAATGAGAACAAGCAAAAGTGGCGATTTTTATCAAACTAGAGTAGTAACAACTCACATTTTATCACATTTGCCATATTTATATATGTAATCGAATGGAATTCAGGTTGAAGAATCTAGAGGCGGCGGAGTCAAAACTGTGACTGCCACAGTTCATGTCACGGTGAAGGAAGTACCGGAAGAGGCTGTTGACAAGTCTGGCTCAATTAGATTCGAGGGCTCTACGAAGGAACAGTTTATCAAACCGGACGGCGACGTAAGTTTTTGCAGATTTCAATTAAAGTTTTCTGTCTTTATGGAATTTTAAACATAATTTGCTCATTTTATCTTCTGGATGTGATTTATCTTTAGGGTGTGACGAAGGCTGACAAATTGAGAGCTAAGATAGCTAAAGTGTTCGACATTGACCAAGATAATGTTGATGTATTCACGATTTGGTCCAGCGAACAAGGATCAAATGTATTTGACGTGCGGTACTCTGCTCACGGATCTCCGTACTATAAAGCAGAAAAATTAGACGGGGTCATGAGTGAGCATATCACAGAGGTAACTTGGCCGTAAAGCTAGAAAGTTCAGAACAACTAATCGAGCAATAGCTTGAACATTGGGATTTTGTATAAATTATTGAAGATCATAACTTATTGGATTGTTAATTGCAGATTGAAAGAGAATTGGGACTCAACGTATTGATGATGAAGGTTGATGAATGCGTCATTGAAGGGCGGCAGCTTGGCGGAGGAAAATGCGAATCAAGCTGTACTAATGTGCTCACGAAAAAAGACGATATACCCTACTTGGTTTATACAAACACTTCAACATTTGTCGGCGTTCATGCTTTTGTTGAACCAAAATGCACTTGTGCTAGTGAATTGAAAGCTACTTCTTGCGACCCGAACCCCTGTTTACACTTAGGAAGATGCATTACAACAAAAGGAAGCGACCAGTTCCAGTAAGTTTAATTCCTGAACGGCTTTCGGACCCCCTACATACATTTTAACTTGTGGGTTAAGAACAGTAGAAATAAATTTATTAACTATTATTATTTTTACTAATCTTTCCAGATGCGAATGCGATCCTGGTTTTGATGGACCATTGTGTGAGCAAACTTCAGCCATGTACGAAGGAAAAAGTTACTCGTGGTATCGCCCTATTTCGGTTTGCGAACAGTCTTCCCTGGAGTTCGTTCTTCAAACGGTGCAGAAAAATGCTTTGATCCTGTACAACGGACCGACCTATAAAAGTTTACTGGGTGTGACGGATTTTGTGTCGGTAGAGCTGAGCAAGGGTCATCCGATTCTTCTGATAAATTATGGCTCAGGAGTTAATAGAATTGAACTACTGGATTCACCCGTTTTAGCCGACGGAGGTAGTCACAAAATCGTAGTCCAATGGAGTCCAAAGGAAATTTCGATGAGAGTGGATGCTTGCACTCGTAAAGATAAGACCTGCTACAAAGCAATACGTCCGAACGGAGAAAAAGCGTTTTTGAATGTCAATGGCCCTCTTCAAATTGCCGGAATTTCCTTCAACCCGCAAGAATTAAAAAGTGCACTTAATTGGGAGTATGCTCCAACGTCAGCAAGCTTCATTGGATGTATCTCTAATCTCACCTTCAACGGAGAATATTACGACCTCCGTGATCCCAGCTTTACTCCAGGCAACGTAACCCTTGGTAGCTGTGACACTGCAATCGTTGCAAGTGCTAGTCTGAGCGTAGATCACAACTTTATTCTTATCCTACTTGCTTGCATCATCGTGATGTTGATCCTTGTCATCGGTATCGTATACTTAAGAAGACGGCAGCGGTATGATGAGGTGAAGGGAGATCCTCATGACGATGTGAGAGAAAACATCATGAATTACTCTGATGAGGGTGGCGGCGAAGGAGACCAAACCGGGTATGATATGTCTGTGCTCATGAAACCAACAAATGGGCCTTACATTCATTCTCCCGTGGATAAATACTACGACGTATCTCAGGGTCAAATGGCAGAACCTGGAGATAACCCCGACATTCAGAGCTTTTTGGTAGGGAAACAAAACAAAGTGGACAATGATCCGGAAGGCCTTCCGTACGACGATGTCAGAAATTATGCCTACGAGGGTGATGGTAATTCAATGGGGTCCTTATCCTCTCTGGCATCAGGCACAGATGACGGAGACCTTAATTTCGACTACTTGCCAACATTTGGCCCACGCTTCAAGAAGTTGGCGGACATGTATGGTGGACAATCCAGCGATGATGAAAGTTACACCGGACCTCCTCCCGAGCAGTGGTGCTGAGACTAGCCAGTTCCTCCAGTATAAGAGTAGGTAGCACATACATCTAATTAAGAGAAGAAATTGTAGAAAGACGATAGAAATTGGCACCTGCTGGAGCACAAGAAGGGAAGTGATTGGATTAAAAGACTGACTTCATTCCAATACAAAATTTTGAAACTGGAATTCGTCCCGCCCATTGTTGTTCAGTAGCTGTAATCTCCGGTATTAAGAATTCATAGTAGCTTCACGATTTCTAGGTTCTGGGTTCGTCGTCCTGGCTTAAAAACCAGGGCGAAGAAGTCGAATGAAAATCTTGTTCTAATTAATTGCACATCAATCAACGTAAAATCGGCGCTGTTCTTATGTCACTATAATCTCCGTAAGTGTTCTTTCTTGAGCGCATTTGTATTCCAAAGCCTTTGTAATATTGTACGTAATATGTGTGAAATTTCTTAATGCAAGCTGGTTACCTTTTTATATGTGTTGTTGTGCAATGCGTGACGAAAGACCATGGAGTATTTATAGTTTTGTATTTAGAGTAGTAAGCGTGCCAAATTCCGTACTTCTACATGCCAAATAGTAATTCTGTACTGCAATGATTTAAGTATATTTTCAGGCCCGTAAATGCCCATAAGGAATAAGTTGAAGGTTTAGGTATGTTTTCTTGAATTTGCGATACTGGATTTTCACAAATAGGGTGTATTCTGAATTACATTACTGGTTTATGCTCATTAGTTCAACTTCACATGCGCCCGTGGCTTACCGAATGATTTCTATCTTCCTGTATCTTATTCAGCTATTATTTTTTTCTCAGGATTGTATGATGAAGGAAATCACTGCAATGCCATAGGTTTTATGTACGGATTTTTACGACACATATATAATTTATAAACTAAATCATGCCTTCAAGAAACAGGCATGTAATATGCATGCAATTGACAGGAACATGATTTATTTTTACTTCAAGTGCTTTTTTTCAAGCCATACCCAACCTTAGTCTTTCGTGTTTGTTTGATTCTGTAAGTTTACCTCATGTACAATTCCATATCCGAATAGCGATTGTTTTGATAATCATCCGTTTTGAAGTCATATTATTTTAAGTACATGTATCTGGATTAAGTTTGCAAGTTCCTGATAGATGCCCAAGTTTGCTTGTATCATTCCTACTGTTATTGTTTCTTTTGTTTCAAACAGTTAACAAATATCAACTTTACATCAGATTTATATCGAAGGTAAATAGTTACACAGATTACGTGCCGACCCACCCTTCGAAAGGCACATGCCGCCGTCTTTTGTAACGAGTCAAATCCGACGTTCTCATGTGTAATTGTGATTTTGCTGATCTAGTTTAGCGTAGGTAGGGTTAAGTGAGAATTAATGAATAGCTCATGTAGATGGAAGACTTGGAAATGTATCGTCATAGAGGGAGATATGGACGATGTGAGCCTTTGCCGTTAAAACGATGGCAACCAGAACAAGCTATCAAATAGAGATGAGTTTCTCATTGAAAAATGAATCAAGTCAAAGAGTTTAATGGATTAATAATAATAATTAGCTTTAGATAATCGAATGTGTACATGTTACTCGTTAAACAGCCAGGAGGTTTAATTTGAATATTCTAACGTGCCTCTTGACGCGTCAATTGTTAAGATTATTAGTTATAGAGTACATGTACATGGTCGGACTATCCGTAATTTCCTGTGGCATATCTTAAAGGCCATTACAAGCGTATCTCAGTTCAATTGTATGACACTACAATATTTATTGTAAGGGTTGAAGTGTTTTCAGTTATTTATTTCTTTATCTTTTCAGTTGATCCAGCTTTGTGTAAGGATGAGTTTGAGCAGTAAGAGAGTGAGCAGAAGTTTTACATCGAATTGTTATGTTAATTCCTCCCTTTTTGCTATTAAGATATAATACTAGCCACGGCATAGTTTTAGGTTCAACTTCAAGTCCGCTTAATCGTTGCAATAAGACTAGGAAATCCTCTGTCTAAGTCCAGGACAAAGGGGTACACCATTGTGGGTGAATTATGAACGCTGACGAATAATAGTTGAGACGTACAAAATGACTACTAGAAGGTCACTGGAAGGATGCAGTATTCCTAGTGGAATTACTGAGGGTCATCCTTGATGAGAGCTGTAAATTAATTTATGTGTAAATGATTCGTACAATAATGTAGAAGAGACGTTTGCCTGAATTGAACGAATAAGGGGGGAAGGATTTCAATCTTGAAGGCTGAGAAGTTGCAGATGGATATGTTAGGTAGGGGGTGATGATACAATCAAGAACAATCATACCAGCAAGCGTTCACAGTTTTGAGAAGATAGAGAATTAAGGAGCGGAGATTGTCCCTTGGAACTGATTCTTCGAGTGTTGCGAAGTCCGAGTCTATGGCGCTGGAGTAAGCTGCATCGGCGAATACAATTACTACATAAGTTACTAGTCAATAGTATTTGTTCAATACAAGCGAATGAAACTTCTTCGTTGCAGTTACATATATTTGCAGTATGAGGAATTGATTTCGATGCGTATGTGGTTGTACAGTGAGCTCGTGTCCATATGAAATTAGCGGCTTATTATTAGCCTACAATAAGCAATTACTTAGCGTTGAAGCAATGTTTTAATTGATGCATTTGAGATGATGATGATGTGTGTGTGTGTGTGTGTGTGACGCGCTCTTGTTATTTGACGCCAGTTATTTGGGGGTACTGCATATACGTGGCTGGAGAAGGTGCAGAGAATAGATTAGTTGATTGATTTAGTATTATTTTGTCCCTTCGTTAAAGATTTAAATGAGCTATTAACTTTTTGATTATTGAATTATTTGACTGTGTCAAGTGAAAAAGTGTACGCCTACTAGGTTTAGCTAAGGACGAGACGACAATGCGGTACATATATATAAGATGGAATTATAAAAATTGAGCGTTTTCTTAAGCTGTGAGAGAGACGAGAAGTTTGTTGATAATAAACAAGGATTTGTACCATACTTTTTGCTCCAGGTAATCGAGGATAGTAAGTAAGAATTAATTAATCTATGTATATTTCCTAGTATGCTAATGTAACGAGAGACTAAAATTTTTGTACTTATTAAGATACACTATATATATCTAACATTAAATATACGCCTGTCTTAGTTTATCGGAAAATGAAACAATGAACAGTTTGTATTTAATCTGTTCGGAATAAAAAGATGAAAAATATATGCTCCCGGTCTATAATCACCAGTAATTTTTGTACCATGTGACCATGCCGCCATATTTAGATAATTTCTATTCTATCATTTATTCGGTTTTTTAAAAGAAATACAATTAGTCATCAATAATTAGCTAATCTGATTTGTACATTATAAAGCGACTCATTCACAGAGCAAGGGCTCAGTATATTCGGGTTCATTGCTTTTAAAGTGTAGCTGGTAGCCATGCAGTGATTGACTTTTCATTAAATGTTGATAGAAGAAAAGTAAATACGAAATACCAGGGAAGAAAGCTTTTGAATGAATGGCAATTATGCTGCCAAACGAGAAATCAATCAAGTTTAATTATTGTGATGACACGTAGCAAGACAGAGTGTCCCTCACATTTCATCTATGTCTTAATTCTGCGAACACGTTTGTCCTTGAACAGAGCAGCTTTATCTTGGCAAAGTAACAACGTAGACAAAAATTAAACAATGTATAGTTAGCTAATCACGACACAGCACAGGGAGGAGGGTGTGAGCAGTTAGTTGATGATAAATATAACGTTGTTGTTGTTCCATATAGCTTGTACATATAAAATCATTCTGAGCATTCAGCAAAGTCTGCCTCCTCTGCCGTTCAAGCCTTGGTCTCTTCTCCAGCTTTCCATTTTGAGAGTATACCAAACCTGGAAAACAATAAAATAGAAAATGTACACAAATGATTCACCGGGATTCTTTGATGGGAAGTGAGTTGACCCAAATAATGATCTCAAGTACAAAACAAATATCGATGGAATCCCAGCGGAAGGAAGATAACGCAAGACCGGAAACCCTTTGATATGATAATGCGCAAGTGAAAGCAAATCTACAAGAGCTGCTTAAAATTCGCCGCTTAAACTCAAGTTACTACATGTTGCCAAAGACCGCAAATAGCTTTTCTAAGTAGAGATAAAGTTACGAGAACACCTTGTGCAAACTCGTAAGTGATTTAAATGACTCTGCTCTTGAATACAATGATAGGATAATGACTAAAATCAAAGAACAGAATGACATCATATGATGGGTAAGCTTGTCAGATTATAAAAGTGTTTAGCTTATCCCTTGTCAATTTACCTGGGAAACGTATACGGAAACGAAGATACAGAGATGAAGGGGCAGAGTGAGAGAGATGATGGGGGGGGGCGAACGATGGAAACTTGCGCAAGGTATGGTAGTTAAAGTGTCCACAGCAGCGTCATGTCTTCCGAGAAGCGTTCAAGGGGCTAGGAGAGAGTGACTTGAGGAATTTGAAGAGATGACAGCTACCTCAGGAATTGTAGCATGCGGAGAGATAAAATCGCTTATGACGGTTGCGTATGTATTCTTTTGATGCGGATGTTGCTGATGTGTGCTGGGTTATTGTCAAGCTATCAAGAGGATAAGGAGGTATAATGATGGTAGAAAGAAATCTTTTATAATATTCAGCAACGTTATACTCATCTTGCCGCGGAGATGTCACGCAAGACGTACAGATGTTTGTACTATCGTCTGCTTGGGACTTAGAACGCGATGAGGAATGCCAGCTGCTTTCTTGGCAGCGCATTACAGCTTCAATACCCGTGATTGCGCGAATCATCTAAACAAGGTGAGCGCTTAAACTAACTGAAAAGCATCGGAGATAAAGAATCTGTATCCACTGGGATGACAAAATCCAAGTGAGTTTGTCAAGAGGGTGTCAGTGTTTTGAAGCAGGTATCCCAGAGGGAGGATGATGATATGTTGAAAGCTATTAATTAATTACCTTTCTGAAGAGGGAGGAGAAAAGAAAGAGGATGAGAAGCACGCGCTAAAAATAAATGACAAAGAATATTGGGCTATGCAGTACACACTACTGTACCTTTGTACGTATCAAGTGGAGCGAAATAATATAATTTCTCTCAAAGAACCCAACACATGATGAAGTTAAGTCAAGTGCAAGAACGTCCAAGGAAAAAGCGTGTCATCATTAAGGAAAATAATCCTAGAGAATGACTTTGCCTTCGAAGGGAGCTTTTGAATATATTTTAGCAAGGAAGAGCACCGCGTCGTACAAATAGGCAATAATATCATGTATAGGTCATATATTTTAGGAGATGACATGTTTAAATCTTCAATTAGCCCATCACCTGCAGAGAAGGGCCATCAAGTTGGACTAACATGTCAAGTAAGATTCTCCACTCTGCAGTAAAAATATATGTCCGTAAATGTACTGTGCCAGAAAGAAGAGATGGGAAATTAACTGGATTCCGTGCTTCACTTTGCCATTTCAAGGACTAAAGACTAATAAACGATACGCCATTTCTTAAAATCTTTACAAAAATAAGAACGTGGCATAAGCAAGAGAGCACAGGCAGTGCAGAAGTTTGGAGGCAAATGTATTTTTTGCGAGTGGTGCAATTTAAAAATCTTGCTTCAAATTTGCAATGCGCATAAATAATTTTAAAGGAATTGAGATGCAGGTCACATCATCGCTTTGGGAAGGGTTATAGGAGAAGCTTTATTGAAGAAAGTATTGGTATTTTCAAGTTACTTGACCATGGCATAGTCAGGATTTGAATTTTTTGCAAGCTCGTTTGTGTCTTATACTGCTTCTACTGATTAAGTTTTGATGATACGAAGATGGCGTCATCCCGTGATTTACTGGAGACAAATATTATGCTTCTTTCTTAAATGTTTTACCACTCTTTTCTCAGTCAATATATCTTGTTCTGTACAGCGTATTGTATATTTCTATTAAATTCTCATTGATTATGCATGCAGGACTGATAGGGATAGGATAAACAACGAGAAACTTGTTGAGACAATAAACCTGAGACACGTAAGTTGGGACTGACGACGAGGAGAGGGGTCAAACCAGATTTGCCAGACGGTATGAACCCTCTCTTCAACTTATTCTATGATCCCAAGAACAAGTCTACTAAAGTTCAAAGTCAAGGCACAAGGACACTGGGTCAAGTTTTTAAGAATCATATTCCAAGAATAAAAATAGGAATGTCCTCTTATCCCCGTCTTCTTTTACAACCACAACCACAGAGAATGGGGTTATGTGGAACAGGCTTTTAAACCAGGCAGACGTAGACTTTAATTCTCAGTGTGTTCAACAATACTTGAAGATGACTATGGCCGCTCATAAATTAATCGTTTCAGAGAAGTGAATGTATAAGGAAAATTGTTAAAAGAGGGATGACAATTTAAACTGGACAAGAGTAACCCCAGAATCATAGCAAATCAGGGGATCGTTCTTTAAGTTTGCTTTGAATCATTTGCCTGAACTAATTGTATCTAATCCTCTCCGTGGGTTATATCCTCATTGACAAAGAAAAAAATATTGTACTTGGGGGAAGGAATGCAAATTATAATGACATTAATAGACTCATATCTGCTTAAACTATTTTTTCTTAATTGATGGGAATGCAATAACGAGTGTATGTAGTAATGCCAGCCAGAGAGATCTTAAATAGCACGAATGCAATAAGGCAATTGAGTAATTGTTCCTTTATGACTTGAGTATAACGTAAATGTTTTCTATTCTTATAGCTCGATGGGGATGGAGCAAGTATCTTGGAATTTATAAAACGCTGTAGACCGTCTCATACTAACGTGTCATCCTGTTTTGATGGCAATCTTTATGGCTGGATGATGTGGACATGATCATGTGTGGAATGATATCATTGCGGCAACACTCCTCCACGACCGACATGACGACATGAGACATGCAGCCCTTGGCTCTCTCATACTCTTTAAACAATGAAACCATGTAATAAAAGAGACAAAGATTTGCATCTCATCATAAAAATAGCACCAATTCTTATAACCGACGATCGTGCCGCATTGTGGACAAACTATGTCTAAATGTAACTTTGTCTGTCGGTGAAGCCGCCATCATTATGTATTTATTTTCATCGTCAATGAGGATATTGTCTTCAACTATAAGGGTCCTGAATGCAATTCCCGAGTTTCCCAAGTTAGCTTACAGTTACGTTTAGCTTGTCAGAAGAAGTTTTTTTTATCCTTAGCCATGGACTTGTCAGATCTGTTTCATCAGTGAGTTTGCCAAGGGAAAACATGGAATAGGCTTGTGAATGTTCCACGGCAGGAACGTCTACCTTCTTGTTCGCCCTTTTTATAACGTTTGTAAAAGCTTTCTGCGCATGCAGATCAAGCGTTGACTGAATTATATGTGTGCAGTTTGTATTGTAAGGGATAGAATGAAGGAAATGTAAATCAAATGTTTTTATGGGCTATTTGAAATTCTGCAATGTTCTTCTAGCTTCTAAGGAGGGTGGAGAGTGACACGTGGAGTAGATAACTCAATTGAGCCTCATCCAGAACATTACCTAGTACGCATGCACTTATAATTAGGCAAATGAACTAATTAGTAAGGGACTGATGGCGGTAGCAGAAAAACTAGATGAACCAGATGCAAAGATGTTGCCGCTTCATTTAATTCGCTCCCCTACTCCAAATGAAAGACGAAGTAGGGCTAAGAGGTAGTACGCTGGAAACAGTATCGAAAAATCCATTTGAGTGAATATTGGGGGGATTGCAGAGATACTTATATCTGGTAACCCAAGACAAGTGAGCGAGATTGAGGAATACGGGCAAGAACCCCGAAAAAGAAGAGGAAACGGGGATGAGGATTGATTAGCGCTGGAACAGGACGAGATTGTCCAGGCAGGTGTGCAAACAAGGAGGGAATACTAATGCCTAAAGGGATACCGGCCCATCTTGGTAAAGTTTTCAATTTGTTGGCCCAGATCCTAATGAATTGTCTTGCAAGGTTCGGAGTAAAATTTCCGATTCAGTTAATTCAGTACATCTATTGGAATTGGGAAACTGCCAAAGGAATTTGTCCTGTTGAAAGATTACCCTGCCTTCTTGATACCAAAGAAAGATAAATAGATGCGGAAAGGTTTGCCAACTAACCTCCGTGAAACCAAAGCGTCAACGGAACTCTTCCTTGCGTACGCTTTTCAGGAATCCGTTTAAAAAACTAATGGCACATCGTAGAATCCAAGGGGGAGCTGAATGAAAACTGAAGGCAGGGTACACGAAATGAAAATGTGCGTATGTAGCAGAAATATCGGGAAGGTGTGGGTGGAGAGACGAGACAACGATGCACAAAAAACTGAGATCAATGTGCTTTAGATCCTTAAAACTAGAGCCTCTGTCTTCTAATCCTAGCGCCCTCTGGGAATGTAACCGGAGCTTCCGCCGGCTGGAATTTAAAAGGTACGCTAGTTTTAGGAAGCGACATTCTATGAGCTTCCCAAGCTTCTTGTTCTAAATCCTGCGGCATGTTTAATACTGCAATGCTGATAAATATTAAAGGAATTTGCAAATAACGGAACGAGGAATTACTTGTGACGTATTAAAACGTATAATATGCCTTACAAAGGTCAGATTTGTTTGAAGAGGATGGATGGGGGTGGGGGAATTTATGAGGCAGAACAGGGATGAATATTTGAGCTCTGTAAGGCTGAGGGTTTGGAGATATTATAGAGACTCGGCTAGCGAGAAAACGGTCTGTTTATACCAGAGACGATGGACGTAAAGTAAATCTTGTCACAGGGCATTATTATAAACGCTTACTTAGTCAAGGTTAAGTCGGTGAATAAGTGAGAGAAGGCAGATGGTTAAGCAGAAGAATACGGAATTTTTCAATGCAAGAATACGTAAAAGGTAAATTGCACAAGAGGGAAAAGGGGCTCGGTTTAGAAGCTTAAACCTTAATGCGAAACCCAAATGTGTCCCTCTGTTGCTAAAGGCCAGCTTTAGAAGAACATATACAGCTATTCTTTAAGTGTCGCACCTATCCAAGACTATGGATGAATACTTCTAAGGCACTAGAAGAACTCGGGAATGAGGATGGTAAAGAGGGAACGTTTTGAAGTTATTATCCGGTCCAGGAGCCACATCATAATGGAATCAATAAAGTAGGGATAACTTCTAAGCCACTCCAAGAGACTTGAATCAAAGTGGTTTGTATTCAAAAGAATTTGCAATACTCATGGTAGAGATTTACCACGAGTAGAGCATGAGAAAATTTGATAAAGAGGGAAATCCTTAAGCGCGGTGGCGCGGTTTGTGCACATTACTTATGCGGAAAATTTGTGTGAAACTGACTATAAAAACCAAAGGTAAAACATGCATGAGCGAGGCTGGAACTGAGATTCACTTACTTTGACTTGTTCTTCAGTTAATCCAGTTTCTGCTGCGATAAGCATCATTTCGCTTGGATGAGGGTTTTTTGTCTTGGAAAACTGGCGCTCTAAGTATTCTTCTTGTTCCTCTGTTAAACGGAGGGTAGGTAGGCTTTGATCCAGGTGCCGACTGGTAGAGATTCTCATTGCTCCGGTTGCCATTTTGCAAAAATAACTAGCTTTGCGAATCCAGGAAAATGATTCCAAGGGATTTTTCTAGTACAACTTTCCCCACCAACTTTAAAACAAAAGGCACAAGGAGTATTTTCTCAGAGATTTCAGCTAAAACTTTTCTGCAAAATTCGCAACAAAATAAAAAAAATAGAAATTAGAGGAAAAAGCTATTAGATTTGTACATGAAGTTTGTAAGAAGTCAAATTCTTGCAAACACTGGAATTTTACAATAATTTTCTGAAAACTTTTCCGATTCGGGGAAAGAAAAATTAAGGGAAAAGGAAAGAAGGATAAAAACAATAGAAAGGAGAATCATGTAGAAGCAACTCGAAAAATACAGTCGAACATCGAAGGATGAACTCAATTGTTAGAACTTCCTGGAATAGTAACAAGTTTATTGTTGTGAAAGGAACTACGTTGGCGGAAATGATAAACTTCCTAAGGTGGTGCACGTATATTGGCCCAAATATGGAATTGTTTGAAACGTTTCCTAAATTTCCCTTGACAGTCAAATGAATGGTTTCCCTTGAATCTGTAAGCTTCTCTTCCGTCTTACGAAGGAAGGAAAGCAATAGAATGGCTCGAGGAAGGACACGGGCCAAAATTAGAGTTAATATTGTGATAGGTGCATCATATACCTAGGAAAACTGAGCTTTAAATCCCTTACTAAGATAAATCAAAGAGTAACTCACCAACTTAACACATGTGCTTCCCAGAGATGTCTACTAGCTATTCACGTGTGCACGCTCAGAACGCTGTATTGAAACTGACTCACTTACGTGGTGGTCGCATGGAAGCTGATGGCTGTGTGCTATTTGCTTGCCAAGATTTCGAGCAAAGGATTTTCGCATGCGGATTTCAGTCCACGTTAGGCATAGGAATTTACTCTGAGAAATCCACTACGAATTCAATCCATTCAATCTTTAACGTATGTTTACAGCCCTCTAATTTCCCACAGCTTCTTCCCTTCAGTACTTGCACTAAAACTGATGATGTGGATGTGCGAATGTGAATTAAGAATTAATACGTAGTGTAGTTTGGGGGAGTGTGACTCATTGTGGATTGTGGTTTCATTAGGAGGGTGCGCTTGTTACAACTGCATGTAACACTGTATGAGCACAGGTTTTTACATTTGATTTCATTGCATACTACTCTCATCATCACTTGCTTTTTTGCCAACTTATTTAGTTACTTACTTGGTTGGTTTTTTTCATTGACGTAATTCCGATTAAAATTCTTTTTGCCAGCCTTGTCCTATTAGATCAGCTAGAGGGAGGGAGAGAATCAGAGAGAGAGAGAGAGACAGAGATTCAAGGAACAGAAGGATGGAAATAATCAGAAATCTTTGAGTCGTAACAAAACAATTTACATGTTTATCATTAATAACAAAGGTTTGCAAATAAAAAAAAAATAATGTCCAGCTTTTCATGCTTGTACTTGGATCACAAAGAACTCCAAGCAATTATACTAAATGGTAAGCTGGAATCCGAAGAATTGATTATTGAAACATTTTAAAGCAACCTCTTGTTTTGTTGAAGCGTTAAGCTCGATTAACTAGATTTCCAGCTACTGATTTTCAGTCCTAGGTCTTTCTTTCTATCAACTACGCAAAGGACGCAAAGAAAGAAGAGGTAAAGCTAGTGGAAGTACGAAGTACATGGGCCAGTACATGCCAAATTATCCATCACTGAGTTGGGTTTAGATACAGACGGAAAACAAAGTAATGCTAAAGGACGAAGAGAATTCCTTAAATTTATCTAAAGCACAACCATGAAAATGACATCAAAAAGCAATTAAGCAATCCTTCAAGACATGTTTTAGATAGAAACGGGATACAGCCCCAAGTTTCAAGAACAGGGTTCAAGAACAAGTGAGCAAGAGGAGAGGTCCTTTGGTTCAGAATCTATTAAGTATGGATATTGTTTCACGAAATAATATTTGGAGTGTTCGATAACAAAAGACAAGCTCGGAGGGGACATAAAAGAACAAAATGTGGAACAAGTCCAAGAATTTTGTAAACCTGGGATACAGGAAGGAATAGCATCGCAAAAAATAATCAATAACGTAGCATGCAACTCCATGTTACAAATAGAATTCAAGAGTAAATACAAAAAAAATTGTTTCATTTACGCAAATTCTATAAAATTTTAATTATAACGCAGGGTTTTTCTACGCAGATCTGTAAACATGTTCTTGGATGCCTTCTGACTGATTCAAGATTATAGTATTATATTTCAACACACATGATTCATTTTAGACCATGCATTCTTTACAGTGTCAGGCGCCTTCAATGTTTGTTTGGTATTGATCAGAGTTTACTTAGTTGAAAAAATGTGTCTCTGACAATAAGCAGGATCGACACTTGTCAATTGTAGGATTAGAAATGTGCTTTTGATTGACAAGGCACGTTACAAAATGTGGAGCTAAACACGAATGCTACGTTAAAAATGAACATCTTTTTAAAAATGCGACTTAAACTTTATAAACAATTCCGGCTACAGCCAAGATTGACCATACTGGAAACATGAGATGAAGCTAGTTTTACCAAGGACTGCGTAATGTATAAAGAAAAATTATTTTAAATAGTCTGTATTTGAACAAATGTAGCACTGAAGATAATTGATAGAAAGAGGGAAACATGAGACAGGCACTCTGGAACCCGTAAAGCGAAGGCGCCATTCCTGGGAACTGGGTGCGCATATAGTATGATAAAATCTTGGGTTTAACATAGAAATTGGGAAACTTGAAACTAAGCTTACAAGCGTTCAAGTCATTCGGAGGTTATTGTCTTTCGTTATGCCAAGCTTAAAGTTGCATTGATGTTGTACACATAGCCGATACTTTAAAGGCAGTGAGGAGGGAAGATGATGGTTTATGGTACATGGATAGTTAATATTCAGTCTGCAATCAATCAAGATTTGACCTTGAGGAAGAATTAAAAATGATGCTTGTTGGCTTTGGATAATCTCATCATGAGTTCAAGAGGTGTCGGATTACAAGTGGGGTTATATTGTTTAACATAGGAAAATTCTCTTCTTGTATGATTTATTTTTTTCAAGTAGCATCCTGGACTGGATGGATAAATTGAGATTAGAGATTTAGAATTAATATAGATTATTGATAGAACACCTACGGTCCACTGACAATGTCAGTACGATGATTTCGCACAGCACAAAGTACAGGAAAGGTGGATTTTAATGACATCGTGTAAGAGGGAGGTTGATTGCAACCACCAATTACTGTCATGATTAATTAGATTTTCCGATTATCTGATAGGTCAAGGAAAAGCTATGGTTGAGAAGGGGATTTGTGAATAGTGCCTCGAAGATTCATTAGCATGATGATGAGGAAAGGGAAGCTAAACTCGTGGAGGAAATTAAACAACTGCTGTAAGCTTTCAGTAATCTTCTGTTCCTAAGCTGTTAAGTTGGCTGTCGATTTAATTACTGTTGCACTTGCATGCTTAGTATGGTAGATGCATATAATTGCAAGGGGTCAAGTGGTCGTTTTGAGTTTAAGCACGGTTTTGTCCATGCAGCATGGAACGTAAGCTATTAAATTGATAGCATTAATGAATAGTCGTGATTGTTCGGAAAATACGCAGCTGAAAGAAATAAAAATGATTAGGAATTAAATTTACGTAAAGGTTGACTCGTAAACTACAATTAAAGATGGTGAGTTCATGGTATAATTATAGACTCAACTTGGATTCTGTTAAGGAGGAATAGAAGAAACTGGATTTCAATGGGTATCCCCAATCTCTAGACTTGCGCAATTAAACAGTTTTCCTCCTTATGCTCGAGCAAAGTTTATCAGCGTAATCTGAAACTATTACATTGTGATATCAGGCAGTATTGAGTGGTTTGTAAGATACAGGGGGCATGAATACAATTTCTGAGCAGGAGAAATAGGAACAACTTTGGTATGTACAATTATATTAAAGTTTATAATTATTGATTTAGTAAGATTTTCAGATCTAGCTGGTGATAAGCAATCACAAATCAACAATACACTTTAGTTAATAAGTAAACAGGGAGAGGAAAGGCTGTGTGGCTACTTGAAACGATCAAAGTGGTGGCGTCAATTCTGGTCCGGAGAACAATGGAATCCTGCTTGAACTTGAGGAAGTTGGTTTGATTAGATGAAGCAAAGGTCAAGCATTATGTTCCGTCCTAGGAGTTGACTATACAAACTAAACGACAAAATCTACATCCTGCCCCGCCATCCTCTACATACGTAATACATTTTAACGCTATCTACGCAGCACTGAGATTCACGTAATATCCAGAATCAAAGCAAAAGCTGCGCGGTCAGATGAGAAGAAATGTTCCGACAAGCTCAAAGTAACAATAATTATTTCTGTGAACGTTCTGGAATGAGATGATGAAGAGTGTGGCGGTAGCAACAGTTGATGTGTTCTAGCATGAAGGTAGTTTAATTATAAAGTACTTTAGAGATCCGAAGGATTGACTGGGACTGTACACTGTCAGTTTAAGATTATTTATCGCATATTATAATAACAAGGAGCAGACACGATCTGTAGCGGAGAATAAATGAGTCTATTGTTGCGAATATTATAATGATAGAGGAGACAGATAAAATCTTGCAGACTGCAGGTAGTAAGTAAGGCGGCAAGGTATGGGAAGAACACCTTGGCTTGGCAGGCCGGTAGGTCTGATCAAACAGATGATGCTTGATTAATGAAAGTTAAACCGCGAGTGTGCGTATGCAAGCTGGAAGAATTATTAGTCTGGGGACAAAGAGATGCGTGGCGAATTTAATGGGGGAAAGGTATGTGTGAAGGGATTTTGCAAGGGGAGGGTGCGTAGATTGCGATACTTAATCAGAAAAGGTGTGACAAGGAAGGTGGGGAAGGTCGGCGGAGGGGGGGGAGGATCATGTTATCCAAGATCTAATTTAAACAGGAATAGTAGTGCCATTTGTTCGGGGGGGCTATTTTCGATTCTCTGCGAAATGGGTCTACAGCATTATCGCTGGCTTTCGAGTATAGGGGCCCGGGAAAACAATCAATAGCGAACTCATAATTTGCATGGCAATATGCAAACCACTGTGATGGTGGTTGTTCCAAGCAGCCGGTTTGGGGAAATTTGATATGCGAATCTGGTGTACAATTACCCTGATTATGATTGAAAAGAGTTACTGAGACACTGAGAGAGAGGCTTGTGCGAACTAGATTACGTGCGTGGAAGGGTTTGAAATAAGCTGTAAATAATTTCAAGACAATAGGACAACATCACGATGGTAGCTCATTGAATTTTTTGACATTTGACTACAAAACAGCTCTTGGGATTAAGTATACAACGAGGCGGAGGCTATTTGGCAAAGTACTGGGTTGGACTCTCGTGAACAAAAAGACGGGTTGCAAAACTGGGCTTCCTATCCGGTTAATGCAAGTGAGAAAATTGAAATTATACATCATCATTCTATCGAAATCAAGTTTATGTAGGCTTGCCCCAGGAGGGGAGTGTTAAAAGATCAGACCGAGCGGCCCATAAATTCGCGAATTATATCTTGGACATGTATATCCTGGCCGTGAATGCTGTTAAAGTTTTTTAAAGTTATCGATGCGTTATTACTTGCAAGAAATCCCAATATAGTTTAGATTGTTACTAAAACTATGTTGGGATTTTGAAAACTAAAGCTACGGCGAGGAGACACAGAATGTGGATTGGTTGACAATGAGTATAACACAGTTGTTGACTTGAATAAGTCGGTCTCATTGCAAAATCTTTGTTCCTCTATCAACTAGTTACATGGTTTATTCTCGTTTGATTTCTCAAGGTTTCTTCCTATTCTTCATGTGGCTGTAAACTGTCAAAGAAGAAGAATGGGACGTTATAGCCTCCAGTTTATATTTTAAGAGATGATGACGATGATGGAATCATTCCGTTGATGACATTGGCTAATTGAAACAGAGGCAATTGGCATTGAAATTTAAGATACAAGCTAAACCCTCCGTAAATACTTGTTGAAAGAAAGAGTTGCCAATTATCATGAAATATAAAATGGAACGAAAATATTTACTCTGCCGTGTATACATTACTTCTTTTAGGATCAAGTACAGAAGGCTCAAGGCTGAGAGTGCATGTTACAGAGAAGAAACCAAACTTGAGCTCAGCTTTTGCCTTTTTCCTAGCACCTAAACTTAACCGAATCAAGTGGAATGAGGAACGTTTAAATTGAGTAATTTGGGGACCTGTAAAAGAAAGTAATAACATGGAATTAAAGGCTTAAGGAGTGCAAGTATAGGTTGAAGCGTTTAAGAGTCGTCACATTTCAGAAGGGAGTAAATAGATAGTTTAAGAAAAGCTAGGAGACGTGTTACATGTCTCTGGATTTCGGATTCAACCTTGAAAATTGATGATGATTTGATGGAAGAGGAATTGGCTAATCCTGAATTTGTTTGCATCCTCTGCATTTATGAATAGGTTCGAGACTGCAGGATTTCTAATTTCTGAGAAGATTATATTGAAGACGGAGAGGCTAAGAGAGGTTGGTCAGGAATATAGGAACAGCTGGTGCTAGGTTGATTAAAGCTGTGCAATAATTACGGCGGGGCGGGACTGTAACGTACAAAATGTAACTAGCTAAAGTAGTTTAGTGAGAGCAATGAAACGTAGAGTGTGGACGAGGGGTTTGGGATGAACTTTAGGATGAAGTGCAGATGATTTAGACCAAGGGAGGAGTGATTCTAAAGTGAACAGTGTTACATTTTTAACTAGTTATGCTAAGTTGGAGAGATGCTCTTAGCCTTGGATAATAAACATAATAAACAGGGTGTGGAAGTAGAAATGGAAAAATTAAAAGAAAGGCAAAAGAAGAGGACTAATGATAACCCGAGAGTCTTGGGCCGAGACTGGTTTAATGCAAGCCAAAACGGTATGCGGAGTTTTTTGGAGGATGCTACATGGTGGCTATGAGGGGGGAAAGTTTACACATATTGAGCTTGGATTGGTGATGGGAATCGTGCATAAATTACTATGAAGAGGATTGATGAAGATGATGGCCTGGCTTGCTTCAGTCGAGCAAATTTATATCACCTCATTAGTATGAACAATAGGATCAGAGATGGAAGTAATAACTTTATCTTGATCATCAGACATGCAAACAAGGGTCGTCTTTCCTCAGGCAAGAGATTTTAGGAAGGATAAGGGATGCTTCGAAAGTGCTAAGTATCTCATCTTTCATCACAGGAGCGTCCGCAGATTCAAATTTAAGTCTCTCAATATCAAATCCATCTGTCCTACTGATCTCAACTTATTCGAGAACTCCCCTCCTTTCAGTCATTTCTATTAGCACAAGTATGTGGTGAAATGCTGTTGAAATGCATTGCACTCTACAGGAGTTACGTCCACTAATAACTCATTAGTCTTGCGGGATAGAATACACTGAGGTATACTCAAAGATGATGTCGTTTCGTCATTGAGTTTAGTCAGGAGAGATTGACATTGCCGAAACCCCACTAGCCTGTCAGAAAAGTAATTACAACTGAACAATTTGTATGGTGGTGGGCAGTCAAGAGTCGGCAGAAGCAACAGCTTTGAGCATACTAATAAATAGTAAACATTGGCAGATTTGCTACTTAATGCCCTACATTATCTATTTGGAGCGGAACTCCACGGAGCGATAAGGGTCTTTAGGAGAGATGATCTATTTACCGTCCTTCATCGCCGGATTCTATGCTGCATTAAGAGAAATAGTTTCAAGGCAGATATAAGTTTTTAAAGTAATTTACTAATTCACTATTCAGCTTAAGGCTTCTACGTTAGAGCTTATCCTCTACATGTGACAGGTAATGAGGAGTAACAAGATACACAAAGAAAAAAACAACATAAAATTCTGATACGGAAAAACGCTCTGCCAAATACGAATCATGTCAATCAGTTCAGGCTCTAAATGCACTAATTCTGAACAAGCTTTTGGCAGGGACGAATCCTTCAAAAGCTTTTCTACTATCCTACCAAAAATTTAAGACTACTTAAACTGGAACAATCAAATAATTGTCATGAATTTGTTCTTCCTTTTTTCTAATCTCCTGGTTATGATTAATAACGTTGAGTAGGAAAGCGAGATTTGCTGGCATATGTACCGGCACTGTAAGGATCGGATTGGTACATACGTACAGATCCGCTGCCAGATCCCGAAACTGGTCCACTCTGAAAATAAAAATGAATATTATTAACTGGCAATCGCCAGATGTAGCTATTTGAAGAAACTGGCGGTTTTTAATAACTTACAGGATGGCTGAAAGTTGGCGGAGGAGGGACTTGGGGCATATGATCTGAAGTCATAGCACTTCGTGCTGAACCCAGAGCCGTCCCACTTCCACTAATCCATCGGTCAGGTGCATCACTTATAGACGGCCTTATAGCTAACCTGTTTGGAAAAACGTACACAAGTGTTATTAGTGTTCTCAAGGATTTACTAATTTTAAGCGAATTATCTTCACCTTTCCGAGCTAGCATAATCAGATTTGCGGTCTAGCCAACTGTCACGAGAAGACATAGAACTCGGAAAACTAGCAGGAGATACTGTTGATGAACCATAATTGGCACGGCGGCTCCAACTATCATCTTTGGCAAGCGCATATGGATCACCTGAAATGTAGAAAACGTGTGGTTTAGTAAAAAGAACTGAGAAATTTGTGGTATGCTTCTTGCTAAAACTTGTATGACTGCTGGTTACTTTTAACTGATTCGTATCGATCCGGCCTCACTTTCGACGTGACTTGCACAGCATTTCGATGTGAGCTCAGTCCAGAGTCCATTCTACTGCCATAGTCTGGCACTGTCCCACGCATTGTAACCGTGGAGGAAATAACCGTTTCACGGTCTCTTGCTATACGCATCTCTCGTCGTTCTTCGACCCGCTTTTCTTTTGGAACTTCTGGATATGGCTTATGTGTTTCCTAGTACAAAATACAAGACGTCGTTAAAATGTGGTTAAACTTTGAAAATACTTTACTACCAATACAAACCGAATCCTTACTTTCGCTCGATAGTGTACATCTCTTCTCGATTCTTCGTAACGCCAATCTTGTGCAACTGGTTCTCGGTCTGGATACGGCACTGATCTTCCTACGGACCTCCCTAGTTCACGGCGATGAGCGCTGTGGTGTCTTGCAGGGCTAGGACTTCGAGATTTGCTTCGACGACGGTGAAGGCGTTCACGGTCACGTTCACGAGTGTTGCTACTCGTTGCCGTGGTTCTACAATGACAATGACAGATTACGTTACTAACCAGGCTACTTCAAAAATTGACCTTTGTATTGTTATATTGCATAGAATGACTGAGGTGACTGTAAACGATCATGTTTTTACCTAATAGCTCTTTCAGGTTCAGGAAAGCCAGCTCTTTCGGGTCTTCGACTTTCAACGACGATACGCTTCCGCTCACCGTAATCCCTAGGACTGGGATCTTTCCGGTCATCTTCGAATGGCCGTTTATGACCTCGCCTGCTGCGTTCGTCTAACTTGGCTCTTCTGATTTCTTCCTTCTCCCTCTCTATACGCTCTCGTTCAGCTCTCTGACGCTCTCTTTCCATACGTATGAGCTCTTCCTTCTCACGTTCAACCTTTTCTCGTTCAATTCGCAATCTTTGCCTTTCTCTGCAAAATTAATTTGGATTAATATTTACAGACGTGACAATAACAATAATTTAATCAGCCTGATAAATTACCTTTCTAGAAGCTCTAATTGCTCCGCGTTACGGCGCTCGATTTCTCGCTGGCGGGCGATTTCCTCTCGTTCTCTGCGTTCCCTTTCACGCATCCGGCGGTGCATTTCACGCTCTCGTTCTCTTTGTCGCTCTCGCTCTCGCATTTCCTAGAATACATCACAAGCTTATGAAGTAAATTCTTTAAAATACGGTGTTACTAGCAAGTCATATAGCAGGTTCATAACTAATGCTAGGGTAACTCCAAACCAAAAAACAAAATAGTTTTAAATTTTAAGGCCTTTCGTGAGGCTGGGATGACGTATGGTTGCATCTCTATTATTTCTCTCGCAAACACGAATAGTATTATCGCTCTTGATTGAGTGTCGTAAATTACGAAAAACCAATTGGATTACTCGTATATGCTCAAACGAAAGAGTTTGGCGATGATTCGATGCTGACGCTCTCCTAGGCGAACCAGGCCTTCGAACTGGTCTGTTGTCGACTGGCATTCTTGTTCTATCGTGTCTTCTAACTGGCCTGGATCTTTCACGCTGAGACTCGTTTTTCTGAGACCCTGTAGTTCCCTCTTTTGCATCGTTTTTGGATAATTTCTTTTCAGAATCCTTGTCCTTCTTTTGTCCCACAGCCTCCGTACTGGCATCTTTATCACCACTGTTGGCATCACTCCCTCCGCTAGATTTTATGCTTCGACTTGAAACATCAGGCTTGGAATTATCCTCCTTGGACACGGAAGCCTTGTTGCTTTCGTCCTTGGATCCCGCCGATGACTTAGACGATCCTTTACTTTTCGGACTAGGTTTTGATTTTGAAGTAGTAGTTTTCAAAGTTTTACTTTTCTCAGCCTGTTGGTCATGATGCTTTTCAGGTTCCAAGTCAGATTTATCCTTTTCCCTCTAGTATTTTGTTATCAGAATCAAACACAGGCAAATCAGCACCGAAAACTTGGAGAGGTTCAAATGTTGGTTAAGGTTGGCAATAATTTTACCTCGTCAGCCAATATATAATTTTTATCTTCCTCTTCTTCTTCACCGATAGTCAAACGCAGAGCATCTTGATCAGCTTCCTAGCAATGCGAATGAAAACGGATCTCATTAATAGGACTACTAGCTTGAACGTGATTCAAACCTCATATCCGGTGCAAAATAAAACTATAAATTGGTCCCTTCCTTACATCATCGCAGGCGATATCCTTTACAACATTGGTGTTATCCTTGTTGTTTTCAGAGGCAGAGTCTTTTGTTCCGGTTTCATCGATGACTTCGGCTTTTTCGTTAGGGGTATCATTGTTTTGGCTTCCATCATTAGACAAATCGTCAGGAGCCTCAGTTGGTCCATCCAAATCCTCAGATCCTATTGGACCTTGAGAGTCGTCATCCAAAGCTCGGTCTTCAGAATCACTCACTTCTTCTTTCTGGTCAGGAAAATCGGATTCGCCTTGGATATCCTCGCCGTGGTCCAGAACGTCCTGATCATTTTCGTCTACCAAGTCTTCATCTTGTTCATCTAAATCTTCGCCTTCCGCATCCACCGGATCATTTGACTTGACCCCTGTTTCCGGATCTTTTAAATCTTCATCAGGATCTTGTTGCTCCATTTCGTCACCCCCATCAGTCTTAACTTCCGTACCATTTCCTGCAGAGTCTCCATCTGGAGCACCATTGCTGACGGACACATTTGCATCATCCAAGCTTTCATCATTCTTGGTCTCTTTTTCACCCAACGTACTTCTATCTATTGAACGAATATGATATACGTGGGAGTAGGATTAATTATGTGCTGTATTAAAGTATTTTGTATTAACATGTATTTAAATAATCTATATCAATGGTGGTCATGCAAGCTCGCATGTGGCACGATATCATTACACAGTATTTACTTGCGTCCGATTGTTCGACGCTCCTGTAAAACAGGATATGATACTCTTCTGTCCGAGAAAAGTGGATGGTCAAGAGGAACTCACTATACTTCACATTTATTTTACGGAGAGTTAAGACTTTGAACATAAAAATTATAGCTCTTTCAGCTACATGCTCCTTCTACCTCTCAACCCAATACTCACGACCTTTCTCTGGATTTTCACGAAATATTGTTGATCTGCTGACACCACAACAATGTGATTCTAAATTACAAGCACCCTGTAAGTAAACCCACTCCGAATTCAACTTGGATCCCAAATTAATTCACATTTTAGCAGTATTCAATGCAAGGCCTCAGCTGAATGAAGGTAAATCCATGACATAATGACAGAACACATTCAGTTTTGTTACCCACACATGGGTTCATTCAGTGTTCATGAAAAGACCTAAAAATGTCACATACCTTCGCTTGAAGAGTCTTGATTGTCCCCAGAAGATATATTTAAGTCAGAACCGACTGGATTATCCAGGTACTCGGTATTTTTTCCTTCCGCTGCAAGAGTCTGCAATTATTGTAGCAAAAATGGTTTGATGAATCAATAAATTATTCCACAATGATAAACAAACACAAAACTGAAGGAATTTCACCATTCACCACAATGTTATCAAATACTAACCTGGTATAGATAAAAAACAAACGACTACTAAATTCTGGTGTAAAGATTTTACAATTACCTTCACAAGTCGTTCCACCAAAACACCCTTGTTTCCTGCTTTGTCCAATCCCCTCTTCTCCAGTTCATGCCTTAAATCCACGACCCGCAACTCTGATATCCTTCTCCTTTGCGCATCAGCCATCGTCTTAATATAACCTTCCTTCTCAGTTTACAAGTCCAGTAATACGAGTTGTAATCAGGTTGGTATTTACTGTAGCGATGAGTCTGGAACTTGTATATAAATAATTTATACACGGAATCCGCGTAACCACGTTGAAAGACTCCCAGAATCTAAGAATTCAAATGAGATTTTATTTAAATAGGAAATTCGATCGCTGCAATAACCAAATAATTAAATTATTCCATTAAACCCCTTGCGAACAAAACTTTAATGTATATTATTTAGAACGACAATGTTCCAGGAAACTGTTATTAGCTCTGAGTAATTACTTGCTTCAATCACTAATAATTAAAAATTCTGACCACAAACAAATACTAAAATGACAATGTAATTTACTGATTCCAACGGAAGTAACTAAACAATTAAAACCAAGACGAAGAGAGTATAGCAGAAATACTTACAAAAAATGCAAGCTCCGGTTCTGAGTCGGACTCTGAATCCTGACATAAACGCACGTCACGGATTTAGTTCGTATTCTCAGGAAACTTTAAAGCTTAAATATTCGTTTCAATTTTTAAATAATACGTTAATTTACTTTACTTTTGCAACACTGAAACTCACTCCCGTCAAAAATTGGTCGTCGATAGGACTGAGAATGATCATTTGGCAGCATAATGAGTTCTTAAAATCTGTCGCTTTCTGTATAGTCCTTCTTCATGAAGACGACAATAGCACTGCAATGTATATATTGTATATATATCGTGAATGGCATAAGGGATGTATATACGTGCATGTATATCAGTGGATTCAATCCTATCACCAATCACGCAAACGTCTCGTCCCGTTTAAAAGTAGCATAGGCCATAATGGGGAGGGCATGGAGAATGGAGAGTAGCCTGTAGTTTCCAGAACACACAGCGCTGTTTTTAGGCCCTTACGCTGACACATCAACTCCGTGAAAGCATCGATGCCTGCGGTCAGGGGTCAGAGACTATGAGCTCGCATGATTTATATGATTTAACCCATTAATTAGGAGGGATTAATTGAATTTGAAATGGATGAGTTCAGCAGTTCATCATTGCAAACCAGGCTTGATTGGGGATAAATGCAGTGTATAATAACCTCTCTTTTACAAACCGGTGAAAAAGCTCATACCGTTTCTGCAATGAATTGTTAATAAGAGCGTAGATGCACAAAAGCTAAGCTTCATTTCTATTTGTATGCCTTAAACAAGACTGAAATACAGAAAAGTTAGAAACGTTTTGTTCGTAATTTAGCCTCCGCCTCTCGAAGAATGGTAGAATATATACGCTACGGTACAAATGTTATGTATTCATGTGAAGAAAACCAGCTGGAGTAATCGAAAACACAAGCTTTTAGCTATACGGGCAACCGAAATATGTAGATAAGTAGACCCCGGACTACAAATTGTAGTCCGAGAACTGTAATAGCAGAGGACTGTAATAGCCTTTCATTACAATACAAACTGGTATTTCAAGAAGGCATGGATCTTTAACCAATCAAGATGAGGTCTTCCCTTTGAGGATATTTTCAAGAAGGATGCTTTTTACTCCTTTTTTTGATTGAATGTTCATTTTGTTTGCAGTTTTCGAAAGTAATTTTAAAGTATCTCTGCAAATGAAAACTTGTGGCTTGTTATATTAACATTGATATCTATGTGCTCGATTTCTATTTTTAGTTCCTCCCTTGGGCCAATCAGACAATGAGGTTTGAATGCTTTGGCGGGATACTTGGGTCGAGGGAGGGATTTATTTTGGTGCGAGAAGCGGAATTTAGAGCCGCTTGTCATTGTATAAAAAGTTAGTTCGAGCAGTTGTTAAAGTTAGTGTTGTGTTGACCTTTGCGAAAGAGAATGCGAAAAGTCATGTGCATTCTCCTCTTTAATGTAATTGTGCTGGAGAAAACTTAGAGTGTTTATTGTTATATTATTAATTGTTACACGTAACTGGACAACCAATAGTCAATAGTGGAAGAATTTTGTAAAACATTTCGTGTAACAAGTAATTCAGTAACTCAATACACGAGTTCCTGAAGTGAGTTCCTGTTGCTTATAAACAGTTACACTGAAATTACGGTGGAGCTTACTGAACAGAATCCGACGCCTAAGTTGCAATCATGGTAATACTATAACTTAATTTCATTCGAGATTAAGGATAACTAAGGATTTGTAGCTCTTCTATGCAGTTTCAAATACTGCAGTTTCTATCTTTAAATATTCCAGCATTTAAAGTTTGTGTTTATTCCCGTTCACAGGTGCGGCATGGTGTTGTCTCGAAGAAAACAATATTACATCGGGGTTCGGGAAAGAATATCCTTAAGGCGGTTGAGGTAAGTCAGGCAATTTCCAAGTCAATAAAAGGAAAACAGTTGATAGAAGAGGAGATTAATTTGAAAATTGAACGAAATCTCGACATTTCCATTTGTTAATAATGACTTACTAATAATTACAGGCATCAAATGAGGAGGAACCGAGCCCTGTAGATGAAAGGAATCCTGTCATTGCGGAGAAGGATGCAAGTTCCGAAGATGCAGATACGTTTGCGGAGGTTTCCTCGGATGGTTCCAAGGTTGTGTTTGTAGCCAGGGCTTCCCGAACACGAAAACCACAAAGTACTCCTGAAAAATCTCATGCTGCTCAACGCACGAAAAAATCAGCCAAGACAACCAGCGCTGGGAAAAGGAAGAATTTAGTTAGCTCCGAAAGTCCAAAGGTAAGCCACATTATTTACTTTTTTCTTCATAGTGTGTATTTCTGTTTTGATAATGTGAACTTCATGTACTTTTTTTCCAAAACATACAGGACGGCAAAAAAACTAGAACAGGAACGCGGCCGGGACCAGC
Organism: Sminthurides aquaticus; assembly: GCA_906901655.1. Taxonomy (NCBI): domain Eukaryota; kingdom Metazoa; phylum Arthropoda; class Collembola; order Symphypleona; family Sminthurididae; genus Sminthurides; species Sminthurides aquaticus. Next base: position 7,803,747 of record CAJQTT010000001.1, read on the forward strand.
GTCGAAAACAGGACGCGCCAGCGCATTAAACCCACCAACGCCACCAACTACTCCGCCCAGAAAAAGAAAACAGAACAAACCCAAAGTGCTCGAAGAAATTAAACGGTATCAGATGACTACCGAACTCCTGATACCTAAAGCACCTTTTCACAAAGTTGTGCGCGAAACCATGGTGGCTTTGACTGGATGTACAGACCTCCGTATTCAGTCGGAAGCCCTTGAAGCGTTGCAATACGCCACGGAAACATTTTTGATCATTCGCTTCGAAGATGCAAGTCTTTGTGCACAACACGCGAAACGGGTGACTGTTCAAGTCAAGGATTTCCAGTTGGCCAAGCGCATAGCGAAAGATTTGGATTAGATTTGGATGGTCTTGTTTACTTATCAGGCCTATACGTTTTAGTTAGTTAATTTATGATAATAAGTGATGCATGTGCGTGTAAACTTGTGAGCTACAAAGAATCCTAGTAGATTTTAAGGGATTTAGTGATTGTAATTTGACTGTTACTTAAGGGTTTGATGACATCCCGTATGAATTGAAACGGTTTATGCTGACTTAAGTTAAATTTTTTAATTGTTGAAATTCTGTAGTTGTTATACTACATGCTCTTGAATGAATGTATGTATTTTTACTATAGCATGGAAAATCCATGTCAGGTTATCGCAGAAAACAATTTAATGACACCAGCGTACAAATGAATCATCAAATGTATCAGTACAAAGTAGTTAGATAATCCAATACAACTCGTAAGTTAAGCGTATTTTTGTTTGTTGGAAGTGGGTCTAGAGAGATAAAAATTGTTAATAAAATTTTGTTCCAGCAAAACCGGATCTTCTAACTGCAGTACTTGTTACAGGATTGTAGCTGGTGTAACCTAACGAAGAACCTGTTTGAATCGGAATTGAATTACTGACTAGTGGCTTGGAATAGCGTGGGATGTAGCTGACGCCAGAGGCAACTGCTGGTTTTGACTCGGGCCTTTGCGACATTTGACTGTTTGCAAGCAATACGTGGGGATCCGAACCATAAGCAGCGTTTGCTTTTATTTCCACGGCCTCATTCGGTGACGTGATTTCCGTTACACCGCTTCTGTCTGCATGAAGTTCAGCAACAGGTCCCATTTCATATCCCTCAATGGGATTTATTGAGAGAATCTTCAAAGGCACCTCTCCGGGTTGTGTAGTAACTTGTTGATCCCCGAATGCCAATCGGAGTTGTCTGTTCTGATTAGGCGAGTCCGATCCAGGAGGAGACATGACGACCTGCATTTTTTGTAAACCATCTTTTCCACCACCCAAAAGTTCTCCCCAGCTCATAGGTATGTATGTTACTCCACCTAATGCAATTAATTGCAGTTAACCTTTTAAAGAACTTGAACAACATCTTATGCTGGAACGTTGAATAGCTTTCTGAATTAATAACCTTCTTCTCCACTGGTGCCGCCATCGTCAGGTTCACCTCCAGCTTGGGGACTACTGCGTCCATGAACAGACTGAAACTGCTGCATGTCCGGTTTCCCGTACATTTCACCACCTTGAGACTGCATGGTGCCAAATTGCTGTCCTAAAGTGTGAATTTTGATTAAAATCAAAATAGTAATGTTATTGAGACTAAAAGCGTCGAGCTCTACCATGAATGCTGTTTACAAGTTGCTGCTGGCTACGGTTGATGGCAGCACCTTCTCCGCCAGCTCCTGTCCCCATATTCTTCATGGAATGTTTCTGGTGATTATATAGCTGAGCTTGATGTATCCCATAACCGACCTCGTTTTCATACTGAGGTCTAACGAAATTGGCAGAGGATCTCGATACATTATTCGGATTATTCATGACGAGCATTCGGGACGTGTTACTTTTTTGTCTGTGAACACGGTCATGAGCTTGACCTTGGTTCTCGGCTGCTGCTCCTGCCATTTGGCTGGTAGTACTGTGTGGAACCATTCCAGAGTTCGTAATTTGGCCAGTAGGATAATGAAGATTGGGACTAGAACTGTAACGGCCTCGTCTATTGCTATTCATGCCCCCATCTGAGTTTTGAGCTGATTGCATACTAGTACCATTCGGGTCGACGTAATAGCTCCCTTGTGTTTTAAAACCGTCGGTATGTGCGTCAGTTGATTGCGGAGCGGTATGGTTTACAGCTTGATGCTGTTGCTGCATTATCGGTTGCTGCTGCATCTGCTGCTGTTGCATCGTTTGCTGCTGCATCTGTTGATTTTGCATAAGTTGCTGCTGCATCGGTTGCTGCTGCATCTGTTGCTGCTGCATCTGTTGCTGGTGACGAACAGACTCAAGAGCTTGATAATTTCCGATGCTAATATGCTGTTTAACTGTCTCTTGTCCGTGTGGGATGTAGAAGCCACTTCCGGGATTCCACTGACTATTTCTCTCGCTTTCAGCTTGGGAGTTGATCAAATTAGCGTTTTGATCAAAATTATTAGCACCCATACCAAAAGTATTTGGACCACTTGAGGAAGGTCGCAATGCTTCAGTTGCGTTGGGGTCAAATAGCCCGATGCGGGAAACCATGGGCTGAAAGTTGTTTACTGAACGATCCATACTGTTAGATTGCAATCGATTGTCAACTACACTCTTCATCTCACCAGACCTTCCTCCAGATAACACGGAACTTGTGTTTGCATAAACAGAATATGGGGATCTATTATTAGGGCTATTTCGTGAATTTCCCGACAATCCAGTGCAAGAGCCCGGTGGTGGAAGCCTCTGGTTCGATGCAGTGCCGGTTCCATTTGAAAACGGATACGAATGATAGTTGATGCTTGGAGTCTGAAGAAGAAAATGTTGTAATGAAAACAATTCTTGTTTTCAATTCTTAGGGCATTCGTGTAGACAAGATCTCTTACTCGCTGTAGGTAGCGTTTCCCATACCAACGGCTCAAGAGATCTTATCTAGCATTCAATTTATCTTACTTTAGGTCTAGGACATCCATATGCGAAGTTGGGATTAGAACTAGAAGCACCGTAAGCGTTTGCTCTTGCTATCGATGAAGTTGATGTGGAAGGGCCACTTCTTCTTGAACCTCCTGGGCATATATACATACAAACACGAGAATGGCAGGTCAAGTACTGGATACAAATGCACAAGATTTGCATATATTTATGGAGTTCCCTTACCGTAATTCATAATGCAGTTATGTAACAAGGCTCTGAAATGTTAAAACTGCAATATATTTGAAGCAGTACAATTAGTCTCTGACTACAATAGCGATCTCCTCATGCTATACATTTATGGGCCAACGAAGCGTAATTAACTGTTTCAAGGACAAGAAAAATTTGCTCAGTACAACCGGGCCTTAAAAATGTTTACAAAATGTAAAGAAAAGCCCAGATGTAGTGGGATAGTGAAACAACAGTAAAACGTACTTAGTTAGTTATAAAAAGTTAGCTTGTAAATAGTATTTAATTTTAAAGTAAACTCAAGCAAAATTAGAAAACCAAATCTAAATAATAGCGTAAGAATTAGAAATTGCTGCCGTTTCCGCGGCACAAAGAAGTAAAACGGAAGGGAAATTTTAAAGTTGTGTGCTTCACCATAGAAACTATTACTTGAACTTTTTAAACGCCATGTTACTATTACTCGTTATTTTTTGACAAAGCCAAGGCATCAGAGCTACGGCTGCCGCCGAATCCTGCAATCGGTTCGCGCAGTCAGACCATTTCTTCCAAAAATTTTATTGTCCTTAGAGTTCTTGTATTTCTTGGGTGTAAGACAAGGAAGAAGAAATTCTTTGGTTGGTTTTGCGTCGTATCTCTTAACTGCGTCGTTAATGTCTTTAAACGGCGGAGGAATTATTGAAACGACAATGGAATTCCTCCAGGACAAGTAGTAAAAGTATACCAGGATAACAAGCCATTCATAAGTCCAGGTTGTCAAAATGATAATCCAGTAGATACATGTAATCCAGTAAGCAAGTCTTGTGCTAAGAAACGCCCATTTCCAAACAGGGTTTTCAAATTCAACAACATTGTGTGCATACGGTCGAAGGAGGAAGTAGTTGAAGCAGCGTATTCCGTTAATTAGAAACAAAGCGCGGAGCAGTAACCAAATTACAATTGCACCTCTTCGCCAATCACCATCCTAAAGAAGTTTAGAAGAATATTACAGACATTAGTAAAAGGAAGTGCAAGTTCAAGCTTAAAAATTGTTTTCGCAGATCCTAAAACATTATATCTCAGAAAGCCCCAACCACGGCAGCGTCTCTAGAGAAAAGCTAAACATATGCCCGGGTTGTAGTGCACAGCTGGTATGTAAAAGGTATACATGCCAAGCCAAGCCATTATAAAAAAAAGTTCTAATAACAACAAATTTTAGGTAATCTTTTGTTACCGTTACCACTTAACACAGCAACTGTTCCATAGATTCTGATACGGATTGACTGATTCTATAAAAAAACCAACTCTATGAATCCCATTAACTGCGGTAAAAGATGTCATCATTTCTACCTGTTGGCACTAAAATTTTGCCTCATGTAAAGATTTTTTAAGTTGTTTTTTTTAACTTTGGCTTCTTAATGAGCAAACCTTAATAGACAGCTAAGGCTACACGTTTTCCTTTTCCGTCCAGAAATGACGCTCTTATGGAATTATCACTTTTTAATACCATGATGGCCTCCTTAATATGGAAAGTTGGACCACAGATGATGATAATTTCATGCCATTTAAAATATAGTATTTTGAAGTCAGTATGAACATTTTTGTACTTCATATATACTAGGAAGGTAGGATACGTCGGTGCAGTTAAGTAGCTAGATCGTTCATAATACGACGTGCGATTTGTATGGCTGGCTTTGCCTAGTGTAGCTGTATACTGTAAAGTGAGTTGTGAGTAAAATAACATTTTCTTACAACAAAAAATATGACGATGATCAACGCCATGCATGCAACAATGTCGAACCAATATACGTGGAAGTAGTCGAAATTTGCTTTTGCCAGGGATCTGTACATTGTAAAATCTGTTCCGTGATGGGGTTTATCGGAAGTGTAGATGGTTAGTCCGTACGTGAAATAGACAAAGGAAGTAACCTGATTCAAAAAATTAATGAGCATAGTATTAGATTTTTTGCAATTTCTTTCGTGTCAAATAAGATCGTATAGCTCTATACTGCAAAGATGTACACGTAAGGTTCTAACAATGCTGAGTATAGTGACGAGCATAGCACCGTAATTTCGATTTTCCGTTGGCCCTGGGTTCCAAAAACTTAGTTCAAAAAACTCCCAGTATCCCCGATGGCGTACGAAACGTTGTAAGTATTTTTTAATTGCTTGGGTGCAAGCCTCATTCTGACCAAGTTGAAAGTATTCATTTTTTAACTGAGCAAAATCCACGGTGAAATCCACACTTGGTTTATATTCTTCCTCGTCTGGTGGGACTGGCTTTGGAGGCTGCTGCTCCGCTGCCACAACCACTGTGGCATCATGGTCGGATTTTTTTTCTGACATCATGGGAGTAATTCGATAAATTCAGAAAAATATGCCAGCCTCACTTCTATGCTGTGGGCAGGGGAGGCTACTAGCAGTGGTTGATATATTAAGATTAATTAAAAAACTTTTTTAATCACAGGATCCTTGCTCTTATTACTCAATTAACCAGATAGGCTTGAAAGTAGTGTCCACACACATTTTCAGTTTAGGAAGTAGAGCTTTTGGAGGAAAACGATTAATCATCAGTGAATATTTGAAATTGGGCGGCTACGTTAGGAACGAGATAATCTGTTTATAATAAACAATAGGGGTTAAAATAAGGTCTATTTTCGTGGAAACGATCCGGAATTCACGTGCTGCATTGTATTTGAAAAGAAGCCTAATGGAGCAGTCCGGTTTTCGTTTACATCTTCTACAATGTACTCCGGCTCTCCGTCCTCTTCGCCCTCTTCTTCTTCGTCGTCTTCCTCGTCGTCGTCATCAACTTCTTCGATTATTTCTTCTTCCACGAGTTCTTCGGAATCATCTTCATCTTCTTCGGTATCACGATTCTGGATCTGGTTTCCAAAAAATCTTTGTTTTTCATTCCTCCCAGCGTCATCCATTTGCTTCGCAGCTGCCATGAATGAATTTAGCGAGGATTCTGCTTTCGCTTTAGTGTAAAACTGTACTATAAGATTCTGAATTTCGTCTGAGGCTCTCCAGTTTGTTGTTTGGAGGTAATTCGCAGCCATCATGTAAATATCTCGATTCCGACAAACGTTTGCATAGAACACAATCTTCTCGGTGTCCCCACTCTTAAGCAAGGATTTCATAGCTTGTATCTGTGCGAGAGAGGTCATACATAACGATTTTTAACTTGCTTCAAATGGAGCTACAGAATTAAATGGAAAATTTGTAAAATGCTTAAGACTTACTTTATTACCGGCCTGTGTGTATTTCTTAGCAGCGAGATGGTAGTTTCCTTGTATGAGCAAACATTCCCCTATTTTCTCAAGTAGTTTCACCCGTGTCGCTTCATCCAACCCTATGCCTTTGGGAGCGGTCAACCTTTCAGCTATTTCTTCAGTAATAGGAAAGTTATGTTCAACGCAGAGATCCATGGCCTCCACATACTAAAAATCGCAAAAGCATAAATTATTAGTCACGATTAGCTAGGTACGAAAAGTTAAAACACAGCCTCAACCAGATACTACAGCAAAGCTTTAAGAATCTTGTTTATTACCCGATGAGCAGCGGCCATCATATCCAAAGCCTTGTCGATTTGTCCGTTCAGGACAAAAAAGTCTGCGCACTTTTGTAGTAGAACTGGATCAATCTGCTGACCCTGCTGCGATATTAAATCTTTGGCTACAAGCTGCAATGCTGCATATTGTTGTGTCCTATTGGAATATTAAAATCAGAATGGTTAAGGCATGAAGATCACAACTGCACGTTGTTCCTCGGTTTTAAACAGACTCACGTAAAGGCTAAATCTAACGCTTTAGAGGAATATCCTGCACGGTGATAAAGTTGGATCGCCTTATCATAATCAGGCCTGTCCTGACGAGTTTCGAAGAAGCGAGCGGCATCAACTTGATCGCTTGGCTCCGCTAGCAGTGACAATGTCCATAGTTGGTCAAGTAGATGGTTGTCCTTACATATTCTAATAGCACTGCCATAAGCTCCTGCTTTCGTTAGAAAATGTATTGCCCGGTTATTTTCTCCGCGATCTTCAAGAGTCTTTGCTAGGTGGTAGCAAGAAGCTTTATCGTTAACTCGCTCTGTTACCGTTGCCGCCCTTTCCATATCTCCGCAGAAACATAATAAACGAACCAAGGATAGCCAGTCTTTCGCTAACTCATAATATTTTAAAGCAGCTTCTATTTCACCCCCACTTTCTTGATACTGAGCCCACCACTGAAACAAATCAGTGTCTCTTTTGGAGTTTATATAGGCTTCGAGTTGGTGTGGATCTTCCACTAACATACGTGGCACTTCGTACCGATGTGTTTCTGCTAGTTCATACATCTTGATAGCATCCTTGACTCGTTTCTCGCTTTCCAAATATTTCCCATACGAATAATAAGTGGTTCGGAGATGTATACGGCAATTGGTTTCGCATAACTTAATTGCTTTGTCCCATTGCCTTGATATTTTGTACAAGTGTAGCAGAAGATCATATCGCTTGCACTGAATATACAGTGCCTCAGCTTCTTCCTGAAACAAAGAAATGGAATTGATTAAAAATTATGACAGAATTCTAGAAAAATTCACATCTCCACCACTAAACTACTTCAACTTACGGGCATATTTAACTGAATTGCTAGCATTGCAACTTGTGCTTCTATTTCCGGTTCGGCAAGAGCCTCGCGAACAGCACGAGCCGCTCTTGCATTTTTCATTTTAGCAAGGCAGATGAAGGCGATGTCTAATCTTTGGGACTTGACACAATTCCGAGCCATATTTTCCCAGATTTTTGTGCTAAAGAAAAATTCAGCATACAAATCAGTGTTATACAAAACTACCCACCAGATTAGTTAACGTCAGATAATGCGGTATGAAAAAACGGCCTAATTATAAAGCGAACCTATTAATTGACTTCATAGCTTTAAGTGCTTCATCAACATCATCAATCAGGTTGCTATACACGTATGACACCAAGGGAGCTCTTGATTCCAAATCATGTTCGTCGATACAGTCGAAGTCTTTTATCGTTTTTCGTTCAATTGTAGTCCGCAACTTACTTTGCCGGGAACCACCCTGCAAGAAAATATATTGCTATTAAATAATCGTTTATAAAAAGCTTATATTTTGTTTGAGTATGCTGCTAAATTACCGCAGTAGCAGATTCACTAAAACGAGATCGTTTGGTGGTCTTCAGAGCTTTGACTACGTTTTCTTGCTGGGTAAAGTATAAATGAGGTACATCAATGCCAACAAGTGCATCGTAAGGCACATCTTTCTTACTCATATCATGAGTAAGAAGCCTGTTGTCCGGACACACAAATATTGTAAGGACCATATCCGCGTTGGGCTCGCTATCCACTTCAATACTTATTTTCGCGGCATTATCATAATTGATTGTATCAATATCCTCCTGCTTTTTCTTCAAACTTCTCCGGATTGGTGTTGCAACTGGCCTGGTTTCCGCAGACAAAAAGGATTTCGATGGCGAATACTGAAGTAGCTCTGCAGGAACCATACGGATCTCTAACGCCATAAGCATGACATCTTGCCAGTCCCAGTAAAATGCAGAAACAAATCTTCCAGGAAATTCTAAGAATTTTACGGCGCTACTATTTACATCCCATACAAATAATCTACTATCAGGTAGCAGATTAACCTTAAAGATTTCAGAAAAAGTTTAGTGCTACTTGTGAGCGAAACAGCAATCAATAAGCTGATTCGAGTCATATTTGTCGTACCTGAGCAACGATAAAAGCAACTTTTGTTCCGTTGCTATTGTTTTTAGCGTCAATAATTTCCCCAAAGTTATCAACGTGTTCAGACACCCGGAAAGCAGGGTGATGCAGTTTTGGTTCGCGTCGGGAGACGTGCCAGACTTTTAAATACCCCAGCAAAGTTCCTACTGTCAGGTACTCGCCTCCTACATACAAGGTAATTGGGTCGCCTTCATTTGGAAGAAAATTAAGTGTCTGCTTCACTGTGCCCTGGAAGGTTACCACTTGTATTTCGGTCAAGTCCATCAAGAAAAGGCTCAAGTCATGGATGGCTATCGACATGACTTTGCTAGAAAATGTACCTGAGCAACAGATATAAAACGTTCATTATCCTTACTGTTCTGGTTCCATACAGTGTAGTGTCGTGAATTCTAAAAAAACAAAAACTCTAACCAATCAGCTTGCACTCATCTCCTGTGGCTGGACCAAACTCATAAGTTGATACTTTCTTCCCACTCCAGATACAAATGTGATTCGCAGACGTTGTTATCCCTTTGACATGAAATTCGGAATGTAGGTCCGCTCGAACTTCTGAATGATTCATTTTTATGACAATGTCCTTTGGATTTGCTTGGATTGCCGTAATCTTGAAAATCCCAAACTCGATTAATTTTGAGCTTTCAAAACTTTACGAACTTAAGGGCATACTTGTTCCTAATTACCTTTTCTCCGTAGTGGCAAACAAGCTCCTGTTCACGAAGAATGAAAACGTCTCTCATGCCATTAAGGGCCAAGATTCCTAGTTGATTTTGGCACCACCTCACACTTTTAATAGAGGGTGACACCTGGGATGTTGTGAACCATTCCCACTTTGAATCATTTTCTTCCTCAGTTTCTCCGCCTACTTGACCTTTTTCTCTCCACATAACCAACTTGCCTTTGTTTGTACAGCAACAAAGAATACCTGAAAGACACCAGATATAGTTATTCTCTTAAACGTTAGACTAAGAATTTAATTCGTTTGGGAGATGCTGTAAAAGAGAAGCTTACCCGATTTAATGTGATAGTCTAAGGAACAGAATATTTCGTCCGCTGCATATTCCCCACCCTTAGGTGGTTCAAGCACAAGGTTTTCACTCGAAGCAATTTCCCATAACCTGACAGACAGTTCTTCACTAATGACAGCAAGTGTCCCGCTTCCTACCCAAGATACCCGAACGTCTCCTTGGCCGCTTAATTTCATCTGTGAATATAATGTAGGGAGCGTATTAACATTTTCTCCTAAAATGCTTGAATGTTGGCCTTTGGACTTCTAGAAGGTGCGTCTACAAACCTTGTTCAGTTCGTTCAGACCTCCACTGCTATCCACGCTGAATTGACCCAAAATGTAAGCTTCTGTCATCACAATCAACATATCTTCGGATTCGTGGAATAGAAGGCTTTTAACGGCGGATCCGGAAGTAAGTACCTCCTCACTGGATCCGTTCTCGCGAACATAGAAAATGGCACCTGTTGAGCAAGTTCAATTACAATGGGGGGGGGCATTTGAAGAAAGTAAAAATAACACTACTACTATGCCGCTTACCGCTAAGAAGCCCAACAAAAAAACTCTTCTCATTGTTTACTGGGTCCCCTAGACTGGAGTCCAAGTCTGTCATCTGGGATCTCTTCATCCCAGTTTTAGGCCTCCAAGTGGTCATTTTGCCGAGTGTTCGTTCTGCATTCACATCGTCCCTGCGAGGAAGGATAATCACAAAGTTAATATAGTGATCTGAATCAAAATCAAGAATCAAACTAACTGCATATGCTCTTTTGTAAAGGCTTACTTATTTTGGGATTTATTCGAGGTCCGGAATACAACTTGACAAACGGGGTCTTTAAAATCGTGGTGCGCTTTAAGTTGTAAATGACCTTGAGCATCACTTTTCCAATTTACGAGTGATCCCATGTTATCTGCTGTTACTAGAATAGTTCCACAGATGCTCCATGTCATCGTTATTACAGCAGCGTGGTGACCTTTTGATCCTTCAAAAGATTCGCTTTCCTCTGCATTCCAAACGACTACTTCCCCGGATTCATAGCCTATCGCCAATACTCGCATCGTGGGATGCCAAGAAATACAAACTACTTGAACGTTAGGCTGAGGTTTTGCATCAATATCTACCGTATCTTGCGTCTGAAAGCCAAAGAAACAGATAAAGCTGTTAAGAACTTGTAACTTAAAATCATCTATCTGCTAAGCGGCACAGTAAATTCATCTAGCTTTGTACTTACATCTGCATCGTGAATTGCGACCAGTCCACCCTTCCTATCATCAAATAACGCTACCGCTAGTAGCGGATACACCTTATGCCAATCGATGTCTATGTACACACGGTTACCTGCTGTTAAAGGTGGCTGTAGCTTGGAGTCAAAATACAATGCCATTTTGGAAAGCACAAGAACGGATTGCACTGATTAAATTGCTGCAATGAGTGATATTTGATATTTTCTAGAAATCTCAATGCACTTATAATCACCGACTTAAAAATGTCACTGGTAAGCTGGACTAGAATAAATGAACTGTTCATATTGTGGAACTTAAAGTGACCTAATTCCCTACGACAAAGAATCGCGAATTTGGAAGCAATACATCATTCATAAAGTTTTAAAAAAATGTACTACTGTTTCGAAGCACTTTTGGTCATGATACGCACTTAACGATTTAGTAAGTGTACGTTTACACCACATCACATGTCCCAGTAGACCTTAGGACTGAAAGCTGGCAGGGACGACGGGAGAGGAAATACTGGACTCTGGCATGGTGTTTGCATTCGTACATGAGAGTTACTATGGAAACGGAACCCCACATAGCCTTGCACTCGACGGTTTACTGCGTGACTAGCGTATGTCTGAGGAATGGTATTGGTGACCAACAATTTATTTATTGTCTGCAACTCCAATTGACCTTCGCTCGAGGTAGATTTAATGGCTGCTCTTGACAATGTTCGTCAAGGTGTAAACTTGATGTTTAACCGATAAGCACTAGGAATGATACTGTTTACCAGAGTCCGTGACTACGCAACACAGTAATAATTGATACATACTGTTTCTTTCACAGCTCTTGAATTCAGAGTATCAAGGTCATGGAACACGGCGGGTAATAAAGGCTGAGCTTACTCTTGTTCTACTCCTAACCGAGCTATGGTGCAAGCAATTGTGTCTAGTTTTTACTCTGCAAAAATTCCGAGTTTAAAAATTCAAAATTTATTAATTAATACTAGATATTACCATCAGATTATAAAGCACGTTTGAGTAGAAATATAAATCTTCAACGAGGAAGTTCCAAATGTATTAAAAGTATACTTTACTTATTAAGAGTGCTCAGCATATTCACTACTTCCTGATCCCAGCTACCGTATTCTTCGTACTGAAATTGCAAAAATTCAAGATAATCAGGTAATATCCGACTTTACCACTCAAGAAAGCTTCCTTAAGTGTGTGAGTTCTTATTAAAATCGAGTCAGTTCGAAATGCATAAATCCAACGTTTCCATCAAGTCGTCACTTTAAACACTTCAGCAAATTATTGAAAACAACTTACCTGCTGTGCTTTGATTGCTTCTTCTACAAGTTTCCAAACTTGCTCCAATGTATACCCGTCGGGGTCTTCGGGTCTTCCGATCTGTATAACTCTGCAACGAGGATTCACTTTCGCATGCATTTCCCTGTAACATTTGTTGTATGAAACATTATTTTTCTCGCATGTATCAATCATGAAAAACTCTTCAGCCTAACTCCAGCATTGGGTATCTAACTCACCACGGATCAGAATGAGATTCTAAGTCTTGTATTCTCTTTCGGCAAACATAGCATCTTACTGTTAGCTTCGGTCTACCATTTTCACACACCAAACCAGCCATCGCTAACTGCAAAAAAAGCCAAATCACGTCATATACTGAGCTACTCCAATCTGCTTTTCAAGCTATTCCTGAATGCTATTACTAAACAATCCTCTTACATTGTGCGGATTGCAGATATCTGATGACTTAGCAAAGGGCCATACTTTATGAAAAGTTTTGAGCCTCTCAGCATACGTGAAGCCAACTACTGCTGGCCAATCTTGCGTTTCATTTTCCTTTCCTATGAATATATTTCACATATTATAAACGTTGCACGAATAATGGAATGCTGAAATATTAATTTGTACGACGAAGATTACTAACTTCTCTCGTTTCTTGAACCAAGTCGACTCATTTTGCCGGTTGCAATTTCGAGTGAGAAGCTCTAAATCATAAATGCAGTATACTCAGTCACAAGCGTCAGGTCACGTTGGCTGCTACATTGCTCATGAAAACACCTGGAAAAATATCCCATTAATTTACACATCGCGATCATTACTGGCTGATTATTATTTTCAAATGGTTCTGGTGAGAGTGGGTGCCTTAAAGCTTCACCAATCCAAAGCCCTTTCCCTCTCAACCGTGATCAAGACCAAAAATGAACCAAGAATTACAATCATTCAGAAATACAACCGGTATAACAAACCGCAGGCTTAGATTGGTACACCAACGAATGTTTTCCTGACATAACGTACCTGGTTAATGGACAAACTGCGTACAGACGATTATTCCGGGATTCACTTGCTAATAAAAAAAATAGACAAGGTAAACGTATATATAATTATATATAATCGCTAAAACAAAAATCTCAGCATAGATAACAACAGCAATGACTACAGACGATTGACATGTTATTGCTAATCGACAATAAATCGTTTCATTTATTTAACATTAACTCACACTAACGATTACAGAGGATCGCTCTCCAATTCCACTTCTCCACTCCACAATAGTTCGGCAACGGCCACAGTTCTCACAAAGTAGCGTACATACCAGCAGTTTCCCACGGTTTGCATGTCTGTTCCCGCTACTCCTTGTTGAACATTGAACGGAAAGACTTTCTGTACGTGTGTATCATATGCTGCGTTTAGGTTGAAACCATTACGCGCTTATTGACGGGTTGAGTAATGTGAACGCAAATTAACGTGCGGGCAGCTCCCATATGACTTTATTAATTCCAATCCCATTTTTAGGAATGAAAACGAACGAGGCATAAAAAACACAAGAAAATAAATAAAGTGCTTATTTGTATTTATATATTTGATATTATGATAGTCTTCATAAATATGGAAGATTTTTTAAATAACTCTTGCAAATTAAAGTGCAATTTGATATTTTAGGTGTACAAAATGAACATTTAAACACTGAATGTAGTGTTTTTTAAATCGTCACTTTTTCTGGAATACACAAGGAGAATAATTGTTGCTGTAAGTAAATAATCCTTTACGTTGAAGCAGCATATTGTGAACCATACGATGAAAAAGATGGATATATCTTTAATAGTTTTATTCAATCTTATTCAGTGGCATGTATGCTGTACTTACTTAATGTGTAATTTTCTATGGATTCATTCCAGCACGTGTTAGCAATGGATCGACTGTCTTTGACATCTGGAGTTTTGTTTGTTATTGCGGATGCGTTTGCAATAATAAGTTTAATAATGCCAGACTGGATTGTTACTGATGTCGGTGGTAAGTCACTTCAATATTTTTCAATTAGTTCAAACCGAATCAATAGGTTATAGATTTTACATCATGAATTTTTTTTTTTCACACAGGCAATACAAAGTTGGGTTTGATGAGAGAATGTTTGACGATCTACAATCGATCTCAAATTTGTATATCTCCCTCGTTATCAACGGAATGGGCAGTTACATTACTTTGCATTTTCATCGGCTGCATCGCGATCACCACCACAATTGTCCTGCTTGTCGTATCGTACTGGGAACCATCCGTCATATCGCACGCACAATGGATGGGGTTCCTTGCAAGTAAGTCAAGATGTAATTATTATTTATAAGGGAAAATAATTTTGTAAACTTAAATGGGCACCTAAGTAAATAGCACTTATTGGTTGTGACTTTCAGTGGTGCTATTTTGTTTCGCTGCTGTCGTTTTTCCTATCGGATTCCACATACCGCAAATAGGAGGAGAACCTTACCAGCTTCCAAATTCTCACCAAGTTGGAGTCTCTTATGTTTTTTTTGTATTAGCTCTGTGGATAACTGTTATTAGCGAGTTGTTTGTAGGTAAAGTGTGCTTACCACATATTTAATTTGTCGCAACCCATGCGTGATTGTGTGCCACATGTTCATCGCAGTATTTCCCAGTGCAATTTATGCATTACTCAGCGGGATTCAAGATTTTATTTTGTAGTTTAATGCTACATTCCTGTTCAATGCAATTGTAAGCTGTTTAATTTTAGCAGCCCTGACTGAGATTGTCTTAACTAACGGAAACCTTGTTGCATATTCTGTAATGTTTTTTCGTGTTTCTGACATAGATAGAGTTCGCTTATGTAAGTATCCTGTCGAAGGTTTATGAAAGATCTGAAATTATGTGTATCCTGAGTCTGTCAGTAAATACTCTCAATGTGTTTATTTACGGATTAATTTATATTGAACATCATCATTTATCCTCTTTCTAGAATGTAGAAACTTCGTAAAAATTATTATAAGTATTACTTAAGTTAAGTAGGTAAGTAGTATTTGTGAAGCAGTACTTATGCTTGACATCTTACATTTGTTTTGAAAACCAGGAAATCGTTTCAGGACAGCCTCTTGGGATATTTGTTCGCCAATCTTTCTTTTCTTGCTCGGATCAAAGCACAATACTTTGGAATCATTACGCAATGTCTGTTGAAATTGGATCTTTTCGTGAAATCTCTTTTACAATATAGGCAGTGGAGCGGAGCTAGAGAAGACAAGTATTCAGGATTACTACATGATGGAAAACTAAAATTTTTGATAAGTGGCGATTATATATAAACATACCATCAGGTGCAGGAATATTTGCTCTGGATTGGTGGTGTGGAATCTCAGATAGAGGTGAAAATGATGGACCTGGAGCAATTCGGGAATTTGCAAGAATGTCAGAAGACGGGTACTGGGGTTGAAAATTTGGACTTTCATTTTGAGGAACGTTGCCACCCAGACCTGGGATGGAAGACCGTATGAAAATGATTGCATTGAAGATTCCATGTAGGCAGTCTAACTGGAGCTGCATCAGTCTCTTGATGCTTTCAACGTCTCCTTCAAGAGCTTCAAAAAGAATTTCCATTGTTTCCTGTCGGTTGGTTCTGCAGGCAAATGAATTATATGGAATCTGATTTTAACTACCAAAATGACCTGTCAAAGCTCTGTCGTAACCCCGTGCTTTGAATCTAGCCCAATTTTGCCGGATTGCCCGCATGCTAAAGTCTAATAATGAACTCGAAGATCTTTCGTTTTACTTACAGGTTTAGCAGTTTATCCAAAACTTTGTCGTCCAGCCTCTTGATAATGGAATTGAGTTCGCATCGTGTTGTTTCTAGCTCGGCCTGAAGTTTAACAGTCTGGAGAAAATTGTGAAAGTAAGGAATTAATTTTCTGAACGATTTACATATTCGCTGGAATTCCATGGTTTTGAATTGAAAGACACTTAGATCGTAATATTACCGAGCTATTAAGATGTTCCATGAGAACAACCATTCCACCACCAGTTGCTTTAAAAGGTACTGCAGCCGTTTCAGATTCAGCCTTGGGCTTCTTTGATTTATATATTTTCAGAATGGACTTTTTAACTCTTAGTTTTGCAGACGCCTTTGCAGTCGCCTTGCTAGCGCTCTCACCGATAGTTGGTTCTTGAAACATTTCAAATTTAGTAAAACTGCGCTATCAATACCGTGCGCAAATTGAACAGAGCTTAGCGTCTCGGGTAATCCCTGTTGAGCGGAATCAGCCTAGCGATGTAATGACAAATGTCAAGGCATATCAAGAGATTATATTGACAGCTTAGCTTTTCCGTATGTCTTCTTCAAGGATTTTCTGCAAGGGACTTTTGCCCGTACTTGATGTTTGTACCTTCAGTCAGTGCAGATAAAGCAGACTCAACTTGTAAGTTCTCATCAGTTAACAACTGTAAAGTTTTGCGTGGTTTAGGTTGAATATACTCAACGACACTCAAGAAGAGGTAATTTTTGTAATTATGCATGAAAGACCTTGATGAAAATGTCGTTTTGCGAATGCTTCGGACAGTGATGCTAATGATTAAGAAGAAGTTGAGTAGTAATTGGTTTTTGTGTTTGGAATTTTCCCCGTTTGAGAGTAGAGCGCGTTGTTATTTCGTTATTTTGGAGAAAGATTTGGCACAAGCGACTTTTTAAGCACATTAAAATTAGTTGAACAACTACATCACAATGCAATGACGGAAAATATTAAAAAATTGGGTTTTTTGTAATTGTGAGCGGGGCACATGTGGCATCATCACCAATCAATCACCGGTGCAGTCGCTAATTGAAAGGTATGCGACGTTTTCCTAGTCCTAAGTTACTGCTTTAGGTTATTTCCTTATAGCTTAGGGAGTAATATGTACATTAGGCGTAGTAGATGTAAATGCTATCGGTTCGTTATAAGAATTAAATGGGTACAAAAATGTCTTCTCCCTACCATTAATGCCTGCGATAATGTAACAAGAATGTGGTCTAAAATTGTTTGAATTCCTAAACTGCATAGGAGGAATATTGTCATTACGATGAAATTATAACAATTTATTAAAATAATAAAACAATATGCATTTAATCCGCTTTATCAGTGCGTCCATCGGATCCGACGCTGAGGGTTCGCTGGTACTGTGGGTTGGTTCGTGTGGCTGTGGCCGAAACACTTGTCAGTGCTCCTCCGGCGGAATTATAAGAATTTCCTCCTGGTCCATTGTCTTTACGCAGGGACTCGCCCCGCAGAAAGCGAGCTAGCTTCTCCACGCAAGCGTCCTGGTAGTCATGAATCCACCTAGAATACACCATTTAAATATTTAACAAACTAATGCTACCAACAATATTAAATAACCGACACGACAAATGGCAAAGCTGAAATAATGTTCTGCATGCCAAACTGAATTCTAACTCACTTGACACCGTTGAACGTTGTAACGGGTCGCATGTCGTGAGGGAGGTTTTCACTTTCTGGCCAGTTGAAATTTGTGTCCATGATGGGAATAATGTTACAGTCCGCCTGGAGGGCAGCGACAATTTCCTGAGAATTCAAAAAGAACAGCGTTAGCCGCAATATCACATCAAATGGTACAACGATATTCTGTAAAATACTGCGCTAACTCTTTCCCTCACCTTGTGTACCCAGTCTTTGCATTCGATATCATCTACGCAACGATCCAGGGCGTTTGGTGTAAGGACGAGAAGGAAATGTCGACAGCGTTTGATATACTGGAGGAGGTTATTATCGAATTTCCCAGCTTCCAGACGCTCCACGTCAATGAAAACGGAGAAGCCTTGAAGGGTGAGATGAACTTTAAGAAGACTAGCCAACTGAGAGCCGTTGGACCTGCGGTAGCTAATGAATACATCAAGTCGCTTGTCCTCTTCCGGTGGGGCAGTTCCTTTGAGCGCTAGCGCTCTGTTAATTTTAAGCCTATGAATCCCACTTTGAACACCACATTCCGAAAGCAGATCGTCCCCCGCAGATACACATTCTGTAAGCGTTTCTTTATCGATGTGGTGGTTGAGAAGAGTATACGTGTAAGTACAAAACTCAGGATGAATAGAAGTTAAAAATTCGTTAAGATTCGAGGAGTCGACGCTAGAATAATCCGCCATTTTCTTTAGGTGACGCAAATCCCGCATAAACCTGCAATAAGAAACTCGGAATAGTTAATTAGCTCTGGCATTTTTCTAGTCGTGTACGCAATTCCTCGCTAGTTGCAAAATGCAGGAGGTGGTAGAACATACCGTTTCCTTAGAATCCCATTCTGGATGTTAATATCATCCCTGAGCATTTCTTCAGTGAGCTGAAGAAGGAGATCACCGTCAACTCGGGATGCTACAAAGGACTCGGCAAATTGATCGAATCCCTTTTGGATGACCCATTCCCGAACATCTTCGATGGACCACAGCGGTACTTGCTGACTCAATTTGTGAGGCACAGCTTCGCCAATCAGTCTTAGGGCTTGCGCTGCAAACTTGCTCGCTAACGCAGTTGGTGATGAAGCCACGCGCTTGAGTGGCTCAATGGCATTTATTTGACGGAAAATATCAGTTATCCCTTGTCGCTTCTTGATGCCGGCTTCCATACTGTTGATATTAAATACGATGCTCAAGAATTAGCAATATGTAGGGAAAATTACGAGTTGATGATACTACGTATATGCACAAGGAAATTGCTACAAAAATACTTCTTACCAAAAATGGAAAGCTGCAAGAGATCTAGCTTCCTCTCTTTCTGAAGATAATACGGGTACAAGTTTCTCCAGCCATTGAGCACTTTGACCTTGCCCGTGAGGAAGGAGAGAGGAGGCGAATTCTTCGGGATCGTGCGTCGTTAAGAAGGGCTGCACTAGCTGTAGCGTATCTACATTGTTATTTCCTATGATAAGTTGTTCAGAAAATGTAAAGAATACAACACAAAATCTACAACAGGTGCCATTATATTAAACTGTTATGTAAGCATAACTACGCCTTTGCTTTCAGACAACTCCAAAACTAGTAGTATTTTGAGAACATAGCAAGACAACAAATATGTGGATAAGAATCAGGTCACGGGTAGGGTGTAAACTATGGGTTTGCTAAATGGTATATGGGAAATTTAGGATTGAATCAAGGAAGGCGGGGTGGAAGAGGGGGAAAGGGGGGCATTATACTAGGGGTTGTCACAAAAAGCAAGACACAGCCGCAATGGATTTGAAGAGAAAAATAACGTCAAACTTACTGGATTTACTGACTTGGGCTTCTATTTCTTTGTTTGTGACAAGTACGGCAATGGCTAGACAGGCGTAGTATTGGATTGAGTCGTCCTGGTGGAAGGCCAAGGGGAAAAGCCATACGTGAACTTTCTTTTTAATCATAGCTTCCTGATTCTCAGCACCGCCGTACAAGGACAAATTCACCAGCGCCCCTGCACAATTCCGCAGCGTTTCCACGTCCATGCGCCTGCACTCTGCCATGACCCTCTCCAAGCCCCGCAATCGCATCACGTTATTACATGTGGTCTCGCTGTGCCTGAATAAATGGCGAAGTAATCCTGTTCCGACGTGAGGTTCATCCGCTTCGCATAATTCCGACGCAACCTGAATGATTGAAATCCACATGTAATAAATTATTATTTAATTATCAAGCTATAATAAGATCCGCTATGATTAATTTAAATCACTATACCTTTACAACTTTATCGAGACAATCTTTTTCAATCACATAATTACAATTATCCGCAGTCAAAGACTGCTCGAGTAGCCGGGCAGAGGCTTTCCGAAGATCCGTCTTGTGGGAAGAAATATTATCAATCAGAAGATCCAGCCCTCCCATTTTTCGGAACGTGTCGCATAAGTTCGCTCCAACCTAAATGAAAACAAGGGATTGTGTAATGACGGGTGAGTAGAGGATATGATAGATTACAGGGATGAGATTTACGTTGAACCGTTTAATTTAGAAGTGTACCTTTTGGCCGTGTCCAGGAACCTTCCAGGCTGCTTCTAGCACCTTGGAAGCATAATTTAAGCCGTCTATAGGGTTATTATTTTCGTCTTCTACATCTTTCATCCCTTCAACCAAGCAGGACAACTCTGTGGAGTACTTGTCTATCACGTTTTCTACTTCCTGGCTGTTAGATTCCCATCCCAGAGAACCCAAGTCTTCGAATATCAGAGCTGGGAAAGAAAAAAGAGAAAATTAACTTCGGCATTCAAGTGTCCGCAAGAGGGAGCATGCCGTGCTTTTGGTACGGAGTACAGGGTTTACAAATACTGTACCTTTTCCTTGGTTCCGTGAAAGGAAGTTAATCTGATTATACACAGTAAGTTTAGATTGGGATGCGGCAGCTCGATGTTTCTCTGAATTAATAACAGATCCATTAGTAAGGCGGGTTTCCTTTTTCTTTTCTGCAGCTACTGCAACTTTCTCCGCGGTGAAAGTATCCGTTGACAACTTTGCAGAGGCGGCAGCGGCTTTGTGGCTTTCCTCTTCCGTAACGCCCCCTTGCGTCAAAGATCTGCGTAATCCGGATGGTTACGAATTTTTAGTGAACACAAGACGTACATCCTAGTTTTAGTATTAAATCACAGTTTGAGAAAATCAATTTATCGCTATTAGGAACTTACCGTTGTCCCTGCTTAACAGCACAAGCTTGCTCTGCCTTGATCCCGTCTACTTCCACCTTTTGTCGATGCGCCAATGATGATTTATTCTCCTGATATTTGACATCCCCAGCTTGAATACTTTTCATTGCAGCCGCATTTGCAGTGGCTTGCTCAGTGCTAAAATTGCCGCTCCTGTAACTTGAAGATGAACTCGAAGCCATTTTTGTTTCCACCGTCCTTATTGAATCCTTTGAATCCAAGACTGGTCCAAGGCTCCCGTTTCCAACCGTCTGAGGCTGTATCTGCTGCAAGCTGAGATGGTCCTGGAAGCAAAAGATTACATTTATTACTCGGACGGATTTTAAAGTTTTGCAAACCGTTTTCTGCAAGCTTTCACTTACGGCAAGTACAGGTGTGATTTGACTAAACTCCGGAGAGCTGGGGAATTGTAATTCCTGTATACAGACTTTCCCAGTTTCCAAGGGATCGTCACCCGTTCCGTTTTCTCCTAGAAGGAGATTTACAAAAACAAGATGTTAACATAGCCATGAGATTTTACACTTTAACACTCGCAGATTACAACTTCCGGGGAGATACTTCAGCTTCCACAAGCTTTTCAGGGGGAGGAACAGATGTGAAATTGAAAAAGTTTAGTTTTCTCGAATTATTACCTGTTAATCGATTAGCTTCCATCAAATTAAGAGGCGATAACCCCAATGCAGCAGCTTTCGTCCCAGCTTGCATTTGGCTCAGACTGGATGTGGCCATTGCACTGCTCGAAGAAGACGAAGAGCTTGAGGACGAGGAGGAAGTTGTAAGAGCTTTCATCGTCGCTCTCATATCCTTCATGTGCTGTGTTGAGGAAGATTGTTTACTCATTGAAGACGAAGTTTCGTTTGTCTGATGATGATGGTGTGTTGAGGAAGACACGGTTGATTGCCGAAGAACCTTACTGCTTTGACTCGACTGATGTGCTGAAGACGCTGAAGATTGGTTAAGTCTGGTGAACGCTGCGGCCTTGCTCTATACAAGGTAAACACAAACAAAATCCCAGATGATGCATCACAACTCTAACAATAGCTTCCATTCTACCCACACAACAGTCCTCCTCCTCAAGTAATTATCGCAATGCAATTCCTTGCAATTCTCTCTCACTCTTCGCTGTCCAATACTCAGAACGCTTTGGAATTCCTCCTACGACTATAACTACCTAATCTCCCTCCAGTGACATATCCTCTCAGTTGCTGAAATTCCTCATTCAAGCTCTAACTAATTGTATTCAAGAAGATATAGGAGAAGTTGACAGAACTATAACCACGTTTTAGTCATATAACTCTATCCGTACTTGAGAGATTAGCTAAATCCCGGCTGACTTTGCAAAAAGATTACTAGTGAACGCTATTTCCAGCTGATAATCATGAACGGATCAACGGATGATCCACATGCTTATTCCATATTAGAACTTACTCCGCTCTCTTCTACAACTTCCCATCCCTCCAGAGGATAATCAGTAGGCACCCAATAACGCTTATCTAAAATATTTGAGGCTTGAATTTAACTGTAATTTAATACAATGTAATAAACATAAAATGACACACTCATCCCCATTCATCGACTGGAGGAAACTTATTAAGCCTTGCTCAAGTTCATTCTGGGGCTCTGACTATTCAACTCGGGTTAAAATGACATTCCTGGATAATACAAGATCCGGAACCATAAATACCAACAATATCAGCTCAATTTCCAGTCGTGCTCTCTTTATCTTAAGCTCTCCTCTAGTGACGACAAATGTCTGGAAGATAAAATGGAATAGCTTTACTGAAATCCTCTAAAAACTCTTTTAGCTAAAAGTAGTAATTGTTTGTAAAAAAACATTCTTCAATATGCACAAACTAGGATCTCCGTTTAAATTCTAAATTGAATAGCATATTGCTACGATAATCGTCCATGAATGTTTTTCATACATAGCAGATTTTGGCGTGTAATAGCTCCTACTACGATGGAGAAACATAGAGTCCTTTAATATGCTTGTTCTACGAGAGGATCAAGTTCCGTTGACTTATGACTGAACAACTAAATAGCGTCACCATCAACAAGTTGGGCTGATTCACTGACTCATCCATGATTCTACTCGCTATGGTATTACATCATTATGGTTGGAAGGAGGTGGACTTATGACGTCCTCTCATTGTATTGAAATGTATGGGAAAATGCAGACCATCATTAAACAAAGAAAAAAAAAGATGGAGAAAATATAAATGGACAGCGTACGAAGGAGAAGAGAATGAAAGAAACCTACCAACTACTCTATTCAGAGAAGAAAGCTAACAACGGCTAATTTAACTACACATTGACAATTAACTATATGCAACTGGAGCCGAGTTCCTTGATTGCATAGCGGTAGAGTGCTCGAGATGATTAGTATATAGCGGTGGAAGACGGATAAGCACTAAAAGTAAAGTGCGTTAGACTGCTCAATGTGTAAATAAAGAATAAAGAAATGAAAGAAATTAGTAAATATATTTTACATACACCATTTAATACCTGAACGTTCCCAGTGGATTGAACACCATTCAAGATACCCATTGTTGATCCTCCATTCATTCCCGTATTTGACGCGTCTTCTGGATCTGCCATCTGCAAATCAGACAGAAACGGTAAATCCGTTAATTATATTCGTTCAACTCTTGAGTTTTTTTTTAAAGTTTGAATGCTGCTCCGAATCCGTATCAGACATGTTTTCCTTGGAGAACTATATTGTAACGTTACATTGCACTCCGGCGCCCTCTACCATTGCAGCAGTATCAAAGCGGTGTTATCAAACCCCTGCATGCGTTCTGCTTTAATGTCCAGAAACAAACCACTATTTAGTTTCACACGCAGATTATGCAGACAAATTAGCTTTTGTTCCCTTTGACTTCTGATCTAGAAGCGCTTCACTACACCAAAGCGTAAACTCTGCGGTTCTTTTGCGCGTGCTATCTATTTTCCCATGGCCTTCGCTCTTGAAGACTAATTGCGTGAATTAAAAAATGCAAACCTCTTTAAGAAAATCCATCATAGACTGATGCCGCCGCAAAGGAAAATCCTTAGCTGAACTCACTCGATTCATGATGATTGTTTAATTATAATTTTAATTATTTTACTCAAGCTGGAGTGAAGCAAACGAGCAATTACATTTCCACTTTTAACATTCACTAGCAAAAGATTTGCTTTCAGTCAAACCACAACCAAGGTAAATCACTTTAATCAATTTAATAAATACTATTCTGAATCTAGAAGGAAACTTATTTCTTTTTGGGATTTTTCGAAAATGCTCCATCCAAAACTTTCTCTGATTATCTGATATGCTATGCTACGAGTATCTCGAGTTAGTGTCACATTTAAACTGACAGAGTTATGAATTATTGGGGAGCGATCACCTGCACTGCACCATTCCCTGCAATCAACCTTCTCTTGATTAATACGTGGTCAATTATGTGGGAGGAAGATGAGAGCTCTAAAAATTACATATACTAGAGCCTCCGATCACAACATTAGACTACTGCCACACATATTACACCTCACTCACTCTCACTCACTCTGTCAGTTTTCATATGCATTCCACACTGAGTACTGACTCATAATAAAGAGATAACTACTGCAAGATCGTCTTTAAATCCTTTTTAGCAAACACTCCCTCCCCGAGACTTGCTTAATAATCGGCTCTGTCTGTATATCTCTTCCAGGGAGCGATCACATCTCTCTATACGGCTCTTCTTTACCGCCTCGCTCATGACACTGCATAGGATCACTGAATTCCTATCAAGCGCTCAAAAAGCCTTTGAAGCGACTGTGCAAAAACTACTAAGGATTTCTCGCGCTGCCCGTTCCGCAGGTAATAAGGTTATGGCAACTGCACTTGATAGGCAAAACTGCTGGAACCAAACTATGGAATCAATACACCACAACACCATGTGAGTCATTTCATTGTAATTGATAACCTCATCATGGTATAATAACTATGGCTAAAACACGAAAGAGCAGGAGGGGAGTGACGGAACTAGCGTTTAAAATCTTCTCTCTATAATCTATCTTTTCTCGTTCCAAGCTACCAAGTCTTCAAAAAATCTATGATCACAATTGCTAATACTCTCGGAAGCAAAACACGTTCCGTAGTAATTAATCACAGGAGCTGTTTGTATCGCTGCAGCACAAATAAGACTCCAAGACAAAGTTAGAAATCTAGAAAACGCGGCTGTAACGTATAGGCGTTTGCAATTAATCTGCTGTCTTTTCTCGACTGTTTTTTGAATCGGTCAAAGAATACGTCAGAGATTCTGTGGCAACTAGTCCTATGAATGTAGCTGCTGAGGAGGACAGCAAGAGTAGTGAACAAAACTTGAATTGTATAACTCTCAATCAGACACTTTTAGTTATCCGTCTGTCTAATGAATCAATTAGGGAAGGATTACGGCGGTTGGGAGATGAATGGAACGGCGCTCTGGAACACACTTGGCCACCTATACTACGTACAAAACGCTCCTCATCCTTCCCTGTCCTTTTAGAAACTAATTTCCAGGAGTAGAAATCCAAGCTGAGCCCTGTATTAATTCTAAATGCCAGAAGGAAGGAATGATGATTATTAAAACTAATAAAGTCACTCCGCTCTCCCCCAAGTCAAAATCCTAGATAAGCTGGTTTTAAAGCGTCTCAAAAAGCATTTCTCCTACACTTAAACGTATCAACTGGAACTAGGGCTAGTTAGTTGCTAAAGCTATAAGTTAACTGCCACCTTAGAATGCGTTTAAGCCATGTATCAGTTGATGCAAGCAGAGGCAGATATTGATTCTTCAAAGCTCAAAGAATATGTATATATACGTCAACACCCACTTCAAAAACCTCTCCTGTCGACACCCTATTCTTGCATCTCCATCCCTAAGAACCAATTTACTCAAAGCTTGTCTCCCTTAGTTATAGAAATATATCTGCCCTCCATTCCTAGTTTTGCACTGTACATTACATGGAGAGGAATGTAGGTAAATATCAAATTTCAGGGCAGCAATCACATCAACCCACGAAACAACTGATAAGCTGCGGATGCTTAATGGAGTCTCAAATATTGCCTCCAATCTTCCCACTTTTATGACTATTTGAGTTATAATATTGTCTCATGTCAACCGTTGGTTAGCTGAGCAGGAGGTTGATTGAGAAAAATAATTATAATTTGATACGGATATCAATAAATAAATAGCTAATTGCAATTTTGAAGTTTGTATATACAAGATTGTAATTTGCAACGTAACCCATTTTTTCATCGTCTTTGTTTTCTAAAACGTCTCATCATCTCATTTTCTTTGTGACTGTAGATTTGTGTCTAGGAATCTCATCCCCCTGTTGATTCTATCTTATCATATGTACTGATTCTCTCCCAGAGATAATTAGTAGCAAGAAGGGGGCAAATTATCACACATGTGATTTAAGATAACTGGAAATACGGATTCTAGAAAAGTACTGCCAACAACGGCGCAAGTGGCAAAGGTCCATCTTATTATTATATGAGCTTTTGAATTTTTTTTAAGTGGCAGATAGATTCTTGTGATACCATCATACAATGGATAATGGATTTTCTTTACTATTATTACAATCCCCGAAAGCCAGTAGCGTGTCATCCTTTTCCTCAGCAACAGTCAGCGGATACTTATTGACCTGGCCTTCCGGCTTCCCATGTTGACGGATTCTGAATAAAGGTAGTTAGCTCGCCATCGCCATAAAGTAAACACATTTTTCTAAAACCCGTACTGCCAAGGATTTTATCAAGCCAACAGCGTAGCACATGGCAAAGTGCTCTTCCGCATTATAGAAGATTCTAATATGAGTGATAGTGTCTGACAGAAGAGGAAAGTATACCAAGAAATTGTGTCTTAACAATCCACAAGAGACTGAAAATAATAGATGCAAAACTGTTTCAGTTTTTTTCATGACCATCTGGAAGAGCTATTGGTCATTTAAGTCTCCTATTTATCACACATCTTGCTCCTACTTCAAGAAAGGAAAGAATCAAAAGAGTTTTTCCCGGGGCAGAGACAAGGAGTTCAAAGGGTAAATTGAAATTTGAAATTATCATCATACAACCAAAGGATAGATAGGACAACGCTCACTTCATGGAACTAAGGTCCGCTAACAGGGTGATGCATATAATTCCAATGAGTAACACAAAAAAATGTAATGTTGTGGAGCTTATGTCCTTATTTATGTGTAAAATTTTCGCCTAATTACAGCACATTATGCAAATGGGATAGTAAGAGAATGACATCATAGGTCAAGGGAAAAAAAGGGTTGTTAAAACATGGCTGATTGACTGTCAAAGAGTGATGTTAGAAGGGTAGAAAAAGAGGGTTTTTTGCAATGCGGGACGGCGATGCAAATATCTCATATCTTTTATACATAAAGAAATCAAGACAGGTTTTAGCTGGAGGAGCGACCGGTTAATATGCGAAATGACATGGAGTCGACCCCATGGAATGTAGGAGCAAGCTGGTGAATTATTTATTTGTTGCCCCAGGGAAATGTGTTGTTGGGAGGAAACTATGTCATTCCAGCAATTGCAATTACTCACTTGCTCAGCTGGGCTTTGAGCTTTTACTCATATGATTGGAAAATTATAGCTAATCTTCTAGATCATCCTGCCTCCATTCATCCCAGATCCTATCTCATTTGCCTCCAAACTGTTCAAACATGCTTCTCATACAAAAGTTACTTTCTGTATTTCTCGCAATTACTACAGTAGTTCTACTTTGTCTCGTAAATGATTTCCTAGAAAATGATTCCACCTCTTGTGAACATGTGTATGCGGTTTGCCATAAAATACCACATGTTATGCAGAATATAATCTCTTGACTCACTCAGCTTGTAATGGCTGAAGCCAGCAAATTGAATTGTATCTTGTGGGATTCGTTGAAAAATCTTTCGTCATCACATCAATTTAATGACAAGCCAGACTCTCGAGCACCATAAAAGCTATAACTTGTTTGTTATTGCACGTAATTTACTTGCACTAATTCCATGTCCAGTTTCCGTTCTATTCAAGGCTAGACTCACGAATTTACAGAATCAAGAATACTAAGTAAGTGTAGATACGTTTCACGTTAGCGGATGATTTCAAACGGAGCATATGCAGGAAATAATATTGAATCATTATGGGTAATCATAATAAAACATACTAAACCATAAGCGCGGCGCACTGGAATTTTTCTAAGCGCTAAGGCAAAATTGCTGCTTTTAGAAGTGTAAGACACTACCCATCATAGTCCCCTATTAACATTGAGTTAAGGGTGTAGCCAATGTTATTCCTTATAGGAATCTTTGTGGCTTTTTATATGGGTTATTTTCTCGACAAAAAGTTGCCTTCAAAATTCACCACTCAGTATCAAACTATAGATAAGCTTCTTCCTGGAGCGTTATGAATAATTGCCCTAAATTCTATTATTTATGGGGCATTCATAGTGGTGCACTCTGGCGAAAAGTTAAACGCTTCCACAGCTGTCTACGCTTTTATTAGCAGAAATTGCAAATTTCATTGTGCATAGATTAGCGAACAACAATTCTTTAAAGAGTAAAGACAAAATAAAATGAGATGGGAGATACGCGGAGGTATATGCAGATTAGACAAACAATTACGATGACAGGATGGAAATGACAGAGTATATTTTAAAGACAATTGATGACACTAAATAGTTTCTAAGAAATCCTTACGAGTTACTTTAACGATAAAAGTTTGCGTTAAAAGACGTAGCGCTCAAAACAGTATGAGATAAGTGGAAGCAGCGATTCCGTGTTGAGCGCGTATCAGCTACGTTGCGCTTCTTCTCCATGTATATGTTATGATATTAGTTCTATGCGGGGGTGTGGGGCGGGGCTGGGGGAAGAATGGAATGCGTGGAAATCTTTCCGGCATAAAATGTTTATAGCCCTATGAAGATCAATAAAGTCGTGCTTCCTCTCATCCCTTCCGTTGGAAATACCATGATTTTTACAGACTCGCATAGTTTACATAGCTTCCACAACATTTCACAATCTCGCAGATTTTTGTCAAGGCAAACACATTCATTTAGTATCCAGGAGATAATGCAAGTGGGAAATGTCTTGGAAATACTTAGAGAGAGATTCCCTCCTCCCCCACAAATGCATCGTTTCTACACATACGTGACTTATGATTCTGTGCAGCAAGACTTTTTTTTGGATTTCTTCTAAAGCTTAGCATTCTTGCTCTTGTTTTGTCCAAACGGGATGAGTTTGCAAATCTTCCTGCTAAAACCTACGCCACAGATTCACAGTTGAGCACCCACGACTCTTAGGATTAACTTGGTCATTCCTCGCAAAGACGTCCATGTCTTACAGAAGTTAGATTAGTGGAGGAAATAGGAAGCAGCACATACGAGCTACATATAAATTACATTTCTCAGAAACAGCACATGTCCTCTGTGGTCTAGGGTGATGGCTAATTTTGCATTAATTAGATTCGCAAAATGCCTCGCCATGAGCAAGTTCTCTTGCTGGGATGTAACAACAAAAACCTAATCTAGATTTGCCAGCTGGGGGACGCTTGTTGGTTTGCATGCGCTTTTTTATTGCGTTGGGTGTTACAAAAATAGGCATAGGAAGACTGGAAATTCAAGTGAATATACGTATTTTGCATTGAAATTGAATGAATAGTTTTTGTGTAGGAAGGGTTATCATATGGAGAGTGAGGGAGTAACTGAAACTGGCTAAATAAGTGAAGAGTCGGTTAGATGGATGACTGATTATTCTGAAACTTAGAAGTTAATGATGAGTCAACAGCGACATAGTCATGATGTTGTGGTGATGGTAGTAAATGGTGCATGAGGATAGGTTCCTTGGATGGACTCGTGACAGTTAATACTGCATAAGATGGTGGGTTGGGTCAGATAATTATGTTTGTGTTATGATATCCTAATGAAAGTAATTCATTCATTTCGTCCCAGTATATCTCCCACGCTCTCTCCTATACTTGTCCCACCAACTAGCCCTAAATTATCCCATTGTCTCAGGATTTAATCAAAAATACAATTGATTCTTAACCTCCCGCCTGCCCGACGGCCTCCTCTGCAAAAAAAGCTACCAATTTGTTTAACTTTTTCTTGCATCCTCTTGTTGATACAATATTTATGTACTCTGCTAGCCCATCGTAATTTGCTATTTTTTCACGATTCATTCATAAAATCTTGGGAAATCATAGGTGATTGAATCTACTCTATTTAAATTGTCTTGTATAAGGCTTGTTCCTCAAGAAAATATTAAAAAGCGAATTATTATATTCAGCTACAACAGTATTTGAAATATGTGGAGTCTTTATTCCTGAATTTTTTGGGCTATGAGTCAAGCTTGAAAATCTTGTAAGACATTCAAAATTGAATCTTAATGCTGTGTCTTTATAGTGTTGGAGGTACGACACAGGTGCAAACAAATACCTTCACGATTTTACATTTTCATTCTGTGCTCTGCCTGAAAGCTAATTTAACTTGCACAGCCCAACCCTTGATGCTGGCTTTCCCTACGGCAGGTTCATGGACAACTGCATCCAGTATATTCCCTTAGTTCCACCCCTAACAACCGATTATTCAACTAAAGTGGTAATACTTCTCTCCAGGTTGCGTGTAAACCCATCACTTGTTGCAATCAAGGAATTTACATTGAAAACATTCCTGGTTTCCTTGAAGATAAGATGTTGCAGAAACAGATTCATGTCTTTCTACATTAATGTAGACATGAACATTTATCGCTGGAATGATTTATCGCATTTGGTGCAAAACTTTGCGTTGTGGGAACGCTGTAATATACATGTATATATATATGTACAGCGTACTGTATTAAAGTTAAGAAGATGATTACATGATTACAGATTGGATGGGCGTTTATAAATAATAAAATTGCCTATCATTCAGAAATTACCCAGTTCATCTTTCCGTTTACCTACCCTTGCGTTCAGAAAATAATTCACAAATATACGCTTATTGTTAGCATCACAAAACCTGCCAATCATCCCTCTTAAATTATTACCTACTGCAATCTATTATATAATTTCATTCACCATGTAGCAGCGTATTAAACCATATAATGGATCGGGTGGATCTTGAGAATTGTAATAATTTAAACTTTAAACGGAAGACGCCAATAGTACCTACTAGCAGCAGCAAGCAGCAGCAGCTAGTGAACAGCGCTTACAATTAAACTTTTTCTTAATGGCAAAGGTGGCTCACCCTGGTGTTCATGATGATATCCTTCCCGTTTTCCTCCGGTGGGGCTACTACTACTGCTACCTTGGAAGGATTTTTGGACCGGCCAAAAATTCGCAAACGTTTATTAAAGTTTAAGCTTCCAGTTCCACTGGATTTGGGTCCAGGATTAATGATGCTACCACCACCGCCACCTTCACTCTTTGAGCTTTTACTAGGCATTCCCATCATGCTATATTGTATTTATTGCTGATTGGAGAGTAGGAAATAATTGAATCCGCGATATTATTTTTTATATTGTGTATTTTTCCTAGTAGTGTCACACTACACTCCTACTCACTTCCTCCACTCCACATCACTTGTATTTAATATGCACTGCCACACGGGGACTGGCAGAAGTTGAGAGACTTTTGCATCAGTCAGGACCTACTTACTATATTCGCAATCCGAGTTCATGGTTTCAAGATATCACTTTTTTGCTAACAATAAGCTGGAATATAACAAACAGCTAGTAATGTATGTTAAACTACTGGAGGAAACTAGTGAGAGTTTTCCGTTGAACTTGTCGTCTCCTTGTTCCCGTTGACACTCACTCAAACAAAGAAGCGTGTATGGCTGGATGATGATGAGAAGGAGAGAGGTTGAATTGAATTATTACGCTGACTTTGTCCAATGTTCCGCAACTTTATTCATCCGTAAAATGCGACTCATTATCCACGCCGCATGTGTGTGTGAGAAGTTTGGTTTGCGGTTTGAGAAACAGTTGCTGAGAAAATATGCCACTGGGGATGTTTTGCAAAAATCTATAATAATTTAAGCTACACGTTCCGCTCGATTTTTTTAAACAATAGCTCACTTAATGCAGTGGGGTATTCGCAATTTTATATTCTATGTAGCGCAGTATGTAATTCGAAAATTTGAAAAGTTGCAGATTTAAAAATTCGCGTAGGTGATTTCGCAAACTTGCAAAAAACGCACAATCTTTCCACAACCAAGAGCACAAGGGGAATGAAGGAGCAGGAAGAGAGGATCCTTACTCTTAATCTTGTTCCAAGTTCCAAAACCAAAAGGCAAAGGAAGGAACGAGAGAAGATGTGTGTGGGGCTATAAATGTGATGGAGCCGGAGCCGGAACCCAGACTAAAGACAGTTGAGAATTAAAAGTGGCGGAGGAGAAGATTTTGTATGTGGAGTCGGAGGTGGTGACTAAGGGAAAAGAAATGACTCAAGTACAGATTCAAGTGGAGGGTGAGCGGAGCAGACAAGAAGAAGATGAACTGAGAGAGGAAAATGGTTTAGTGCTCCAAGACAAGTTAGTTGGTCTTCTCCTGTCCTTCTCTCTGAGATGTACGGACAGGAGGGAGAGTCCGTTGAGGAACAAGTTTGATGTAAGACTCCAGGTGAGTTAGGTTTTGCTTCTTCCTCTATAAATATTCTTAGGTGTTGGTTCCACGAGGCAGTGTGTGGAGTGGACATAATGTTGCATACTACAATGGGAAATATGCGAATATGCGAATATTATGACCAAGACGAAGACGACGGAGTAAGAAGGGAGGGATAGAGCTGGATATATGAGAGAATAAGACACATACACTTAATGGGAGATTGCGGCGGTATATAAATGTGCGAATTTCTGCATACATTACTCACGCCGTCCTCCCTCCTCTGTTGTAAATCACGTACAACTTATTGTGTATGGCTGCACAAGATCCGTCCAGCTCCATCCAACTCCGTAATGGGCGTAAATCAAATGTTTATATTCACTCGTGTACCTAGAGTAGGGGTCAGTTTAATGGGAATTAAGTAAAACGAGAGGGAAATCATTTATTCAACTTGTACCACCACACACTGCCTTGTATCAGAACTCAGAACAAGACAGAGTGGCTGGATGGTTGATGAACATGATGGTTGAGTAAACTACTATATACTCTATGTGAAAGAAACAAGAGACAAGTTTAACTCAGTCAGGGGATTCTCTCGTATTTTCCTTAAACAACTCTATCTTTTCCTCCTTGATTCCTTCTTCTCTTTTAAATGAAAGGAGATGGACTAAAGACCGACTAAACATTAAGTTTAAGAGACGCAATGGTTTAGGAGGGAATGTGTACAGGGTGAGAATCAACAAGTTTAAGCAAAACAGTCAGTCTCGTGCGCTCATTACTTGCTTTAAGCAAGTAAACTTGCTGGGAAAATATATGTAAAACTAGATGGGAAAAAAACAAGATGCAATCCAGCCGATTAGTCATTCCACAATTCCACGTTAACCTCACCTGGAGAGGTTACCTTCAATTCAGAGGGGAAGGGTGGTCTGCAATCCCTGCCTCTATGTTGTTCTATTTCGCATATTTTCTATATCGCATCGTGAGAACTTTACAAACCCTTGGCGCTCTCAATCCACAGTTTTTACGCTAAACGGGCATACGTTACACTTGGCTGTAACGAAATCGGAAAGGCAAGCTAACTGAAGACGCATGTACATTTTAAATTAAATTTGCACTTTTGCACATGAGCTAAATCCCTTGTCTGACAATGTTTCTCATTTATCCTGGTAATAGCTGGTTTTAAGGTTTAACGGCTTGACTTTGGGGTGGAGAAAAAATGGGAGGGAAATTGCTTGGGCTTGCAAATATAATATGCATTAATTTACAAAATGTAAACATTCTTTCTCATTTATGGTCATGCATCATAACGTTTTTCAATCTTTCTCCAAACAATTTACCGCAAATCCAAACAGCTACAAGGTTACTCGATTGTATGGAAATTTTTAAAAAATCTCATTAAAAGATTCCTCAGGTTGTGAACACAATGTACACACACAGTTGTAAAGATTCCGCAGATGTGTTGCAAGATTGTTAGCTTACTAATTGCACCTCCTACATCCACCTGGACGAAGAGTGGAGAGACCACACTGACTACAGGCAGGCCTTGTACCTTCTTTCATTACATATGTAACCAATAACAGATCAACTTGCCAGATTCAGCAATCCCAACAGCTAAGTTTAATTCTAGACTCTAGTGCATCTTCAAGGCTTCAATGCTAAAGTAAATCATCCCTGTATACCTGTCTATCTTCTCAATTTTGAAGATGGGAATAACAAGAGAACCTTTGTACTATACATACAGCTGGGAAGAGCTGGGTTAAAAAGAGAAGAAAGTATTAATTACGATGATAATGACAATGACACTCTTGGAAGTTGTTGGTAATTTCGACAAGTTAATTAATTCTTTACGACTAAGCTAAAATACTTGAAGATGTAAATTTGTGCTTACTTGTTTCTAACGTCCAATTTGAATGTCAATTTGTACATGGTTTCAAAGGGATCACTATTATTCAATCACGTTTAAATCTTTAAATCTTTGCAAAAATCCTTAACGAGACTTTTGAGTGAGTGTGATTTTTGTAAACTTTTTTCCTCGCACGAGTCAACGAAGCATTCAATTAAAATGTTTCCAACAACCTCTTGAAATAATTTTCACAGTATCAACCAGAAAATAACAACCTCTCCTGTCTGAAGCAAATGAGGAAAACAACACGAGTTTCGCACCTTGGCACTACTCACTTGAAGATTATAGCGAGCAGACAAGTCTCTTGATAACCAAAGGAAGATTGACTGACTGAGAACACGTCGTTAATTTCCCTGTCGCTTAAAATTACAAATCAGCTGGTAACTTGTGGATTTTGGCTCATTGCGTTATAATCTATGGAAGAGTCAGATGAGAACTGGGCCTGGTTGACCTATGGAAATCTGAACGGAGTACGTATAACCAAATTGGCGGATTTGGACTGACCTAAGAATCTATATCTGATTCATTCTACCTTTTCGCAGAATATTCTAGCCGTTTCTGTAATTGTGGCCACTATCCATATTAGGGTTGTCTTGCTGCTCATGCGATACCTTGATTCAACCCAGAACGCCTACAGGCTATTACTCGGCTCCAACGACGTTTTCCCTTCGCCAAAATACAAAATGTATACGAGGATTATAACACTCAAAATTATAGTCCAAACTGTTGTCCACAACCCCTCCTCCGCCCAATTAGTCATCCTTGTAAACTCGCCCCGGCTGGTTTGTAACAAAATTCTGGGACTATTTTGCAAATCCCATTTGCAGTTGTATTCCCTTCGTCCTCCCGTTAGCACAAGTCAATCATGCAGATGTTTTCGAAATTGGCGAAATTAGCATTTGTAAATCGGGAGTAGCAATCGGTAAATTAATTCCCGCCCCACCACCACCCGCCAACGCGTAACAAAATGTCCAATGTGACGCAAACAAGATACGAGCGAGTTGAACCATACGGTGAGGCAGGTGTCAGGTGAAGCTCATTCTGCTGATTTAAAAGGTGGACAGGAGAAGAATAGTTTTAATCACTGGTTTTATGACTTGCTAACCCTCAGGAAGAACAGACTAACTCAGATGGGGCATCTGAATGTTGGAAAACGTGGAAGATTGTCAAGAGAAACTAGTACAAGTTTCTTTAGATTGAGCTGCCAGTAAAGTATTTTACCAAATTTGGTAAAAAATGACCAAAAACCACCTGCTCAGGCATGCATGGGAAGAAATATCCGACAACTATAAAACCATCGCGGATTTGGCTACCACCAAAAGTTATTATATCTTGAATATAATCAACATTATCGCGTGCGTCACACCAAGATCATCAATGAAGGAACAAGTTTTGAAACCCCCACCACTAACCACAAACAACGAAGAGAACAAATACTCCCCCTGGCGTCAGGTAGCACTCCCCTTCCTCTGCCAGCAAAACTACCCGTAATTCCAAGAATTGAGATCAATTTTTAATTAAGTCTTGGAGAAATCCTCTTCATTCATTCCCTCCACTGCAGTCACGACCATCCTTACTATAAACTTGAATTTGTGTGAAGACTAGTTTTATCTGCGCCGCGTATTAGCAGGACGATCAAGGTTGTTTCTGGGTATACAGTATATATATATATGGGTAATACTAGGGATTGGAGGCCTAATTATTGCACATCACACATACTACAAACGTAATGCAGCGAGTATCAAAGAGGGGGATTATAGCTGAGAACTAGGTTGACTTTAAATTTGAAAAAAGACATTCCCGTCTTCCTCCCGGCAAATTTTATGATGATAAGAGAAATTGAGATTTTTTAAACTGAGTCACACACACAATATTTGGGAGGAAGATGGGGAGATGATGAAGATCCTTCTCGAACCATCTTTTCCTTCGACATCATCCAACTCCTAATCCTCCTCGCAGCATCCCTCGCAAATCCACAATCTAACCCCTGTTCTAACCCCATGATAACTTACCACCTTACTAACACACATGGACCCAACATCATCATGCACACACGCTAAATGTATTAATACTCTACACTAGAGTTAGTTGTAGTTTCTTCATCAGACCTTATGCATATCTCTGTAATATGGTTAACTCCTAACGTATTCACCCAACTTACGGGTACAGTGCACATCGTTTCGCATTTATATACTGCCGCTATTTTCACACTGAATCGCGTAGCAAGATGTTCTTTTTTCTTACTCAAGAACCTTTTTTGCCGTATCTTCCCCTCTCCACTGACTTTCCAGTCTAATTTTTCAAATCTTTTCGCCGAATACAACATCCTCCGTATCCGCTCCTCGTTGAAATCTAAAGACATGTAGCCTTATAGCTTGTTGGAAAATGATTCTTTCTTACGTACAGGGGAAACTATATTTAGTACGCGCTTCTCTCGTGGCCTTTTCTTACTCTGGATTTAAAGAGGGACAGAGACGGATCCGAAAAAAACCGAGAATATGCGAGCTAACGGGAATTTAGACTGAGGCAAAATCTTCCCGCGGACTCATTTTTACCCTTGTTGACTGACTCACCGCAAGAAGATCTCTAAC
The DNA here is from genome assembly GCA_906901655.1 of Sminthurides aquaticus. Lineage (NCBI taxonomy): Eukaryota > Metazoa > Arthropoda > Collembola > Symphypleona > Sminthurididae > Sminthurides > Sminthurides aquaticus. The sequence goes on from CAJQTT010000001.1 coordinate 7,840,841, forward strand.
CCTCCCAAGCCATGGACTTACTCTGCAAATTTTACAAAGCGTCGAGCACCATAAGCCAAGAACAACGCTTGTAGAAGCTTCATATCATTACAAGACACCAACGAGATAGCACTGTCATGTTCCTCAAGGATCCGGGCATTTTACCTCCGGAAAGCTTTTACATGACTCTTCAAAGGCTCTCTAAATCTTTCCCACCTTCTTTTCTCCCCAAGACAGATGTGTCTGTCCAAACTTGCCATCTTTTCCCATTAATACGCGCTTAGAGTGGTAGTTAAGAAAGGCGAATAGAGTGAAGACAAGCTAAAAATTCTCGCAATATTCCTTCATGTGACCTTCTTCCGAACATACTGTCAGCTTGGTAGTGGTATCATCCTATTCTTGCGATTCTGTTCCGCTTACTAAGAAACCATTATTCCGATGAGGTCCGTGAGAAACAGGGAGTGACTAATGCTATGATTCTTGGAACAAAGCCTTTATAGCTACGCGGGTAATTGCATTTAGGAATGCTGATACCGCTAGTAGCTTGTTGGCGCGCTTGCTAGCTTAACAGTAAAGGTTGTGCGCTTTGTAGAAACGTTCTAGGAGACGTGGTTATTCAAATTTTAAAGGCGGACTATAGATTCTATCAAACGTTCTAGATTCTAGACCTTGAGTCGCAGTTGTTGAAAGCATTCAATGCTTCATAGTTATGTTGCCCCTCTGACATACTGAGACACTACTCAGGAAAGTAAATGGACACCCCTGGGAAGTAAATCCCGTTCGTGGTCGAATCGGAAGGAGTATTATAAAACAGCCTTGAATTTCATGCACGGCTAGGAAAATTGTCTTATGTCGCATAAACTTTGCACATACATAGCTGAGGCTATAGGTTATTCGTGTGTGCAAATTCTTTGACGCGTAGACATTTCTTCTTGCTTTAATGCAATAAAATTGGTGATTTTTATGAGTCTAGCTTGGATTGCTCGCGCTAGCAAATGGGGGTTTAGAGGAGTAAATGCTACGAATAAGAAAGGTCTGGAAATGTTTGAAACGACGACGGCACTTACTTTGGATGGCACTAAAACTCTTTAGAAGTTACGGTTTAATGGAAGCTACGAATGCATAGCTGCACATGCCACTTTCACTAACAATAGCCATTTCTTACAATGCCATCAGATTAGAGGATCAATATCCGGCCCTTTTGGGCGGTGACACTCCTTGAAACGTCTGGTAGCGGATGGAATGGATAAGGAAAATCCGTCGAGACTAGACAGATTAGTATCGCTCAGCAGCTCCCTATGTCAATATTGTATCAACAAAGATACATATGAAAGTGAACAGGGCATAGATTCAGCCGGATCAATCACGTTCTGCATGCCAACAACGCCCTCTAGAAATATCATCTATCGCCAAACAACAATAACAACAACACCATGTTGAAGAGAACTACTTTTGGTGACCTTTCCAGACGACACAAGGTGTAGGGAGGAGTCTCTGATTTTTTCGATTTTAGATCTAAACCAGTTTTCAGTGACATGATATGGGTAAAATGTAGACGGATGATGGACTGGTGAATATGAATTTGGGAAAAATTGCAAAATAATTACATAATTATCCTTCCTTCTGTCCTGCTTTGTCAAAATTCCAATTGACGACTGATGACAGGTTTCTCATCCCCGCCTTGCTGCTCTCTTCCAAAAAAGGCGTCTCAGAAAATTATAACCTTAAACATCCACAGTAGCCAAACGTGGAAGGGAAATGGACAGAGCTTAAGGTACAAAGGACCTTTCCTTGATTTGTTACAATCCTTCTTACGCAAATGTGCAGCTGCGGAAAAATAGAAATCCGCCAAATTCCAAGAAGATTACAACCTAGAAAGATGCTTAAATCCAATACACTTTTTCGGGATGTATTTCATTGTATGGAATTTAACGTCCGCGACAAGGCATCTACTCCACGAGGGAAACGTTAGTTGATATATTTTGCAAGAAAGCTTTAAAGACAGAGACTGCAGGTATGGGAAAAAAGTCTGAGCGTGTGACACCCTGTTTGCTAAGCTCTGCGCTGCACCATTAAAGCTCGACAGCTGTAAGATGTCTATTTTAGATTAAGATGGATTCTGAGGCTTTTCATGGCAAGAGGTTAGAGGATACCCGCTAAATTTGAAATCCGAGTAAGGCTCAACCGCGACACGCTTTCGAAAAATTCTTCTAGTAGCGATTTCGGAACTTGCGGCTGTTGAGCTAAAAGTACGGAGCAAGAGAGAAAGAGAGGAGGGCTTCGGAGGGAATTAATGTTTCTAAATTTCACCATTCAATAGTAAACAATGATGACATGGTTTGAGCATTACGAGTCCAGTTAGCAATAGCGACAAAATTCAAGCTTCTACATCTGTGTTTGACCATAATCTTGGACGGCCGGACTTTATAAGGAAGCATTAGCAAGTTGATTAAAATCTTCATTCATTTTCCAGTGAGACGTTGTCTCAAACAAGTCTCCTTCTTTTCACACTTGCTCTAAATGGGTAATTGGAATATTCGCTGAATTTCCTGAAATGGAAATACCGGCCCGATCTGCTGACCAAAGATCCGCCTATGTAGCCGTTGTATTGAGTAAGTGCAAACAACACAGTTTCAAAAGCCTAAGGCCTAAGCCTTGTCATTACAAACGGATTAAGGAGCTTTTAGAGCTTAAGATGGAGCAAATAGAAAAGGTAATTGGATTCTATATTTTCATGGCTATATTTGCGGGAGAAAAATCTTGTGACGCTATACTCGGTCCCGGATCTCCACATCTCCTTGACCCCTCTGACGTGGATGAGGATTTTTAATGGTACGTGTTTTACAGAACTGTGGATTTGTTTTGGCAGCCAATTATTATATATTATGCTAAATGACAGTTACAACGTTTCCACCTTGACATCTTTTTTGAAGAGGGCAAGAACTCAACTAACTAAGGTTGAAGATGAACAGAGGGACGTAGGAATATAGCCATTGGCTTCAAGAGAGAAAAAAGACGGGAGGATTGGATATTAGGGAAAAGATGAAAACATTTGGACATCCGTCAAATACTTGAGCAGAGCATATTGAATGGAACTGAGCGTGTATTTTTGTAGATATGTGTGGAGGAAAATCTTTTCTCTAAATCTTCTAAAGGCTTTCTTCGAAAAGTGGGATGACGGACAGGGAAAGTAAGAATTAGGGGTTGATCCCCATACTTTCCTACCAGCTCTCTTTATTATCAAGCCCATCAAGTTTTTTAATCTCCTGCCACACATTTGCATGCACTACACCAGGAGCCAAATCCCTCAGCCTCCGTCTGACTCATCCCAAGGACACACACTTGTCTTACGTAAATATCCTAATTAGTGTAGGTTTCACCAGATCCTCCTTCTTCATCTACTTCATTCATCCATCTCTCCTCTTCTTCTGTCTTTCTTTCCATCCCCCATCCCAACTTGCAATCATCTCCAAGCCCGCCTGGCCCTAATTCGCAATTAATAAAAGCCTTGCAAAAAGGCTCTTTTACTCCCACGATCTCAGTCAGTCTCTGTTTGGTCCGCTCCGTTAGATCATGAGTCGGTCACGAGTCAATCCATTGTCTTCATGACTCCACGTGCAACTCCGAGCACTACTGGCACTGGCTCATACATTTCTCATTAGTTTTAGTCCTAATCGATTCCTTTTGGTATTCTACAGGAGAAAAAGCTTCAAAGGGTATGGATACAACGGGAGAAGTGCCAGCTGGAAGTAGCTAGCTAGCGCTATAGCGCTTAAGTTTTGTAAAAGAAGTCGGAGCGTTTTGAATTCCTCACATCCGATCCTCGACGCTGCGCTTAAAGGAGAGGCGTAAATCGATTTATGAAACTAATAAGACTTGTAAATTACTGGCTATAGCTTGATGTGTTTCATCTTGTGATGATTGAGCACATGACCAAGCGATGTGAGGCTTGGCTTGCCCCTTACATACATGACTCACTGATGATGGACAGGGATCATTGAGAATACTTAAATGATAACATGCTGAGAAAATGATCATGTTCTTCTACACTGAGGGCTTCTCTTCTAGCTCTCTTCATAACCGTATATCTTCCAGTTATCTTGTTTTATCTCCTTGGACAAGCATGGTACGACTTTGGAATTTCAGCACTCGGCATTAAGTAAACATGAGAGGAGGAAGACAAACTCGTATAATTGTCTTCACTCGTCCAATATCATAACTCCATTGTTTTAAATGTCTTGCATTTTACGTGGAGATACAATTGAAAAGATATAATGACATCCCAGACATTATTTAATACCGTCTTCGTGAGGAAGCTAATCGTTAATAAACGGATACATCAAAAGCATCAAATCAGACGTCTTTCTCCCGCCCCCTACGAAATATCATTCTGCTAAATAACCAAATTATACTTTATTTCTTCCTCGTTCTATAAACCAAAGACAACATGATCAACGAGAACCATTAAGTTAAGACGCCAAAGAGGGGCTGGTTGTAATCCAAATTTTCCTTTTTCGATTTATTTGATCTTAGCCTCCGCTTCCTAATTCTGTCTCTGTGCTTGTTCAAGTTCAAACTCAGGTCGTATACGGAAGAAGCCTAGAGACTAGTGTCTGCGCCCTCTGCGCTATTATCACACTGCTTGTTTAGGATTAAACGGGTAAGATGAGATAGTGATTTACCCAGAAAGCTCCTATCCCGTATGCGGTGTCAGTGTCCGTCCAAAAGAAACCCACCCATTTCAAGTGAGGCGTGTTAGCAGGACAGCACGAGCCAAAACCAAAGCTAGCCAGACAAACGTTTGATTCTGAAGGGCCGACTCCGTAAAGGAATATTATTCATCCATCTGACGGCAAAATAACTTTTAACCAGCGGCCTGGTAAGCCCGTGTACGGGCAGTGACAACATCTCCTTTGCATGTATACACAGACTTGGAGGGATTGCAATAAAAAAGGTGTGCACGTGTGCAGGCAGGGGTTAGCCAAAGGATGACCGCTTTTAAGAGAGGATGATGAGTGAATAACACGGTCTTAAAGTGTTAATGGTCGCTGCGAAGATCCTTGCTTGAATCTGGAGAGTGAGGATGAAATTTTCTTGGAGGTTTTCTTTTCAGAGAAGATGGGATGGGGCGGTAGAGGGATGAAGAAGAGGTAGAAAAAATATTTTACAGTTTCCAGTTTTCACAATTAGACAAAATCAGCCTTGTAAAACCGACAAGACCATATAACTTGTTTGGAAGAGCTGCCGAGACGTGTGCCGGATTGTGCTCACTATTACGTACGTTAAGCGTGAAGCACGCCATGTGTTATCGTCCAACGTGGCGGAAAACTGGATTTTAGTATGGAGGATTAACACATTGGAAACTTTTGGATTAGTGGCAACATGAGTGAGGTAAAGGTCAGTAGATGTCTGAACTGTTCAATTAGCATTACATGGGGAAAGCTGACAAAAAATTCTTTTGAAAACGTCTGAAATGGTAATTGTTTGATAATTTGTCAAAAAAGGAAATAAAAAGTAAGACACTTTGCAAAAATCGCCAATAGGCTAGTCGCAATTTTTAAGTCTACGTTATTTTCCCCTTGGAAAGGGAGCACTCCTAGCACTGGCTATGAAATCCCAAGTAAAACGTGATGCTTAACCGTGGCCGGCAGAGAAATATGAACAAAACACATTTTCACTGAGAGCTTTCGACATTGTATTGAAGATATTTTTACTTAAATAACTTAAATAGAACTTAAGATTAAATAGATTTCCAGACTTCATACACTTAATGTCATATTTTTGTAGCTGGCTTTACCAATCTTGCAAATGATCAAACTTGTACATCAACTGACCCCTGCAAAGTTTTCTTTTAAATACGTTAGAATTAACAAGCACAGCAAATACTAATGTTATTTTCAATCCGTTCTCTGTGTATCGGAATTTCGCAACCACATTGCAAATATTTAGCATGGAATGTACGGAGTCGCGCATTTTACGTAGATACTTTTACTGCTCATTAAATTTCCCCATACTCGACGCAGTTCACTTTAAACATGTATTTTACCGAATACAAGGGAAACATAATTGGTCAGTTTTATTTGCATTTACAAGGGATTCTTGTTAAAACAATTAAGCTTTCTTGGAATGGATATTTAAAATGAAAGATAAGTTTGTAAAAGTAGTACCATTTCCATGAAGCGCTCATCCTGTGAACCGGATAGGATATCCGATGGTACGGTCACACTCCGATGAAAGAGCCTCTGTTTGGGTTTGATTCTTAAAGAATCCTCCATATCCACACTCCCACTTTTCAACATTTTGAAGCTGGTATAAAACTTTTAAAAAAAGGTTGAGTAAAAAATAAAAATCACACCACAGGCTTGGAGAATACACACGCTTCTTCCTTTTTGTCACATGTGCTCACTTGTGTATGAAAAGGAAAATTGTCCTCTCTTAATATCCCAGGAGGAGGACGACAGTACTAAAATAGAAGGGGAAGCCAGTATTATTGCACTCGGTGAATGCATCCGAAGAAAATCCTGTTCCAGAACCAACCAACGCTCACATCTTCTACTACTGGCTGGTACCAGCACTAACTCTCTTCGGCTGAAAGGCTCCAACTCCAAGGGGAAGATGAAGCAAATAAGAGCCGCTTTTCGCAAACAAGGTATGCCCCGGAAGGAACTGAGTCACCATTGTTTACAGGGATGACAGATGAGAGATGGGGTTAGGGTTGGGGAGAGGTGTGGATATATTTCAAAATTCTTTAGCTTCACTTCCAGGAATCTTGCCAGGATAAATCTCAGAGGGTCACGGTTTGAGCTAATTCTATAATTAAATTAATTACTCTATACTTTGATTGCACAGGACGTAGAGGTCACAAAGAGTATGGCCAGAGCAAGGGGGGCACATATATGCCACAGAAGAACACTGAATAAACAATAGGATCAAAGGTAAAGTGTTACGTCTTGGATACACGTGCCAAGAGGAACTGATTGGGAGAAGGAAGGGGATCTTGGTTTTCTGTCTTGGAATTCCCTCCTTCTTTAAGAGGATTCCCTTGGAGGATAGTTGGTTGGTTCCCTCAGGAGCCCACGTAATATAATAGATAGATAGATAGATAGATAGAGGCACAAAAGACGAGCAGAGGGAATCTCTTAAGGCAATAGCTTCAATGAGAGGAGCACAGGGAGATGAGAGACAGAGAGAGGGAGGGAGGGAGTTATTGCAATTGCGTCGAGAAATAATCGCGACCAAAAAGTGTCATACAGACATGTGGGGGTAGTGATGGGGGATAAGGAAGATAATAACTGTGAGGAACAAGTAGTAGTTGCCGAGTTTTATAAACTATAGTACAGTATTATTATGCTACTATGCTCTGAGAGGCGCTGAAGTTCCTCCGCGGCTTGCGCTTATTTGCCGGGATACACAATTCTTAAAGTAGGCACAACAAATATAAAACTCCACCAAAGGAATCAAGGTTGAAGAGAGAAGGATTTTTCGCAAGGATTATGATGATGATGATGAGAAGAAGATCAAGTAGTAAAATGAAAAGAAACAGAGAGAAAGATGCACTGCACTGCAGCAGCACTAGCTTCGTCTTGTCCACACGGTGATAAATCCTGTAGCACACTTGGAGAGACAGATGGAAAAAAATCATGCATGTCTCTATGGCGGGCAATGCACACGTTTTATATATTCCCTTACGGCTATAGTCTAGTTCGTGAGTGATGGTTTCGGAAAATTAGATCAAATCAAAATCCTAGGGATTTATGTAGAAAAATCTTTGAAGAACTTTAAAAATGTAATAGAGAAGCGAACTTAAGAAGAGTTAATCGTGGAGCAGTTGTGTGTGTCCAGAAATGTAATCAAAGTCAAAGCAAACGTACACATCCAATTGACCACTGTCCACTAGAGTTTGAACTGAGAAAAGCTACTAAAACGTAAGAAGATGACAAAGGGCAAGTTTGAAGTGGAACTGTAGGGGAAAGTATTACATAAATTGTATTTTTTCCCAAGAAAGAAGACAAGGCACACACACAAGCGTTATCTTTGAACGACGAGTATCAACTTGCTGTAAAGATTTCAGAGACGCTTTTGAACGGTGAGAATGAAGAGGGCAAACTGGATTGAAAAGGATAGATGAATAGAATCTTCTTCCAGACACTGGAATCTCCTCCGCCCATCAATCCAAACACCAAACACGGCTGACAGAAGTCGAGCCAAGTAACCATAAAAAGAATAAGCGTCTTGGTTTTACCGTCTTCACAACAAAAGCAACTAAATATGCTATTAGAAACTCTCGAGAATCCTCGTTCCTTTTTCCTAACTGGCTTCTAACCAGGGAGAAGCCTAGAGAAGATTCAGAAAGCAATTCTAAATGGCAAGGCGGTAAATGTTTCCTTCTGAGTAGTCGAGAGAGAAGTAAAGTTGAAAGGAGGAGGATTGTGCTCTGAAATCCTCTTTGCTCAAATAATAATCGAAAGTGTTTGATGAGCTATAGGAAAGAGATTGGGATAAGGAGAAATATTAAAAATCCAAGCTTTTAAAATAAGGATTTATTGGATAATATCTTATTCAAGTTGTCATGAAAATTAGCATACGGACGGGGAAGAAGGAGCTACTCCCAAAGGAGCAAACGTTTTCTTCTTCTCCTACAACACCTGTAAGAGGGAAGCTTGCACACGGCAAACCTGGTATCTTCTCTTTGAACCTCTCGCCAAAACTTGCCAAATCTAAAAAACATCTCTCCCTTCTTGATCTATCAATCTTTTCTCCCTCATCTCCAGAATACGCCCTCCCTGGTATTCCTACTGCATTATGTAATCTTCTTTCTAAACATCCAACCCATTCAATACAAGTTCTCGCCTCCACCCTTCTAACCACTAACCAAAGCCTATTCTTGCTTACTCTAGGATTTAACAATCATAATCATGATTTACTCCTTCCATCACACTCCCTTTGCAAAAAGGTGATGGTAAAACTTCTTACCAAGCTTCTTGGGATACATCCATGTATTTTAAACCCTTTTGCTACTTCTTCATCAACAATTTTAGCAGTAGACTCAACATAAGCTATAACGTTTCCTTAACTTGTCGTTTTTTCGTTCTGCCGCGCCACAAACACGTATTTCTTGTAATCCTCCTGATTAAATCTATATATGATTATCCCAAGAGTAACTCTTTCCATAGCATAACCTTGCCTGGTTTTACTACGTCAGTATATTATCTGAACCAACAAACTTTCCTATCCCGGTAGACATAAAGTGCGTGTGTAAATAATATTTTTTCACTCTGCAAGTTTGCGCAAAGTTTGCGCAAAGCTGATATTCAAATCTTTTATTCTATTTGCTATTTGTCTTCCTTCTTCTCTTTTACTACCGCTACAGCTTTTCATTTTATTTCTTTCCTGTCTTTGCTATAATAAAAAATGCATTTCCAACTCTTTAATTCATTACATATTGAAAATTTCAATGAGCTTATTGTAAGCTTAACTATCCTTTATTCCTAGAATTTCTGCCATCCTATTTTATGTTTTGTGATCTTGCTTCTCTATTTTACCCTTTCTCCGTTTATTCTTACTGGGTTTAGAAACTTGAAGCTTGTATATCTTGATTTTTGAAGGTAATTTTTTAAAATACAGAGGCATAAAAGTCAGTCAAAGCTTGGTTAAACGAATTCATGATTCTCATCCCTTATACTAGGCAACTGTAGATTCATGAAGCCTAGAACATTTACTTTTAAGGTGGTATTATAAAATATAAAGTGATGCCTTGTTTATTTACCCCTTTAGTATTCTCGTTTCAAGCTTGTAATCATGGAAGGAGAAAGATGTTGTACCGTCTTTAAGCCCCACCGTGATTATATCCTTAGGTCCCTATTCTGAAAAGTTCTAGTCAAATGATTGATACAGTATCCGTTTAAAACAGTTTTGTAGCCAGTTTTTTTCTTTAGTCCTACTTTCGCGATAACTGTAAGCCTATTTGAAAAGCAAAACTAATCTAAGTCTCCAGAAGGTCCTAGAGAAAGCTTCTTTCTCCATGCTTTCTCCTATTGAAAGGGCTTTCTCCTATTGAAAGGGCTTTCTCCCGATAACTACAAACCATATTCCTGTAATCCAACCTTTCCTCGTTATTAATATGGCCTCAAGCTTTTATATCCTTAAATTATTTCGGACATGCAATTAAATTTTAAACCTTGAAGGGAAAGTTGAACCTTATCTTAAATAATATATATACTTTTAAATTTCATCACAGTTTATGGTAAATTTCAAATCTCGTTCCTTCAAAAGTATGAATTTTGAATTTGATTTTCCGGATTTTCAAACGAAAATTGCATTGTGCTGATAATTGTATCGATTTTCATGAACAGTATTGTTAGCCTTCTCCCGAATCGAGTAAACTGACTAGTGTTTATTATAATGTTCACATTTCCGACATTATGATTTGAGAATACAAGAACCGTATTATAAATTTAGGTTGCTTCCTTCCTAGATATTAGTGCTAGTAGGATACAAAAGTTCATGCAAAGAGTTGGAAGGTGGGGTGGAAGGAAACTATGGTGTCTTCATAAAACGTTTAGTAGTGTAACCCTTGTAGACGTGACAAAAACGCTGCAAACTTCTTCTGAATTTCTAAAAGGCTTCTTTCTTCATTTCGTTTAGCTACGGCTCTTTAATCTATTGCATAAAAAACGACAGCCATCTCATTATGTATGTAGCTTTTCCTTAAAATAATGCAAGGCTAAACCAGTACTTACTAAAAAGCAACTGGCTGCGAAGAAAAACTCGTGATGCTGAGTTGTAGGACGGTGCATGCTCCAGTTTAAAAAAGCTAGTGCAGTATTTGCGCACCGTTGCAAATTCTCCTGGCTTCCTGAGTAGCGATACGTCGTCAAGCTCTAGGTTTGGTAATCCTAAATCGTCTTGTTGTTTATTAGTTAAGGAGAGCATACGCCCAGGAGGGGGATATTACCCTTGAGGATAGTGCCGGGATTGAGGACTGAATGCTTCAAAAGCATTGTCTTATTGTGTATCCTGACTAGGATGTAGGAGGAGAGAGTAGAGTGAGAGAGAATCGATAAAAAATTGCAATCATAGCCCACGAATAAGGATTGGGAAGAAGAGGTGCAATATTTTTACACGAAGGCTTTTCCAGCCCATTTCCATACTTGCATTATAATTTAAAATTCAGACCCATCCTCTCGTCTTTTGGGTGTTGTTTGAAACCGGAATAGCGCCCAGTCCACATGTAATTCATCTCTTCTCTACCACCCTAATTTCTCCCTCTGTCTAGTATGACATTCATCTTCTCGGAATTTGCAACAAGTTCAATTACACACTCAAGTACCATGACTTCCCAACTTACCAACCAGCCAACAAGATTATCATGGCTCAGGCAAGAGAGAAGTAAGGTATGAAATAATAGGAGTTTCCTGGAGGGATGGCCCAAGATATATTTGAAATATACGCGGGCTAATACCAGATTATCGGCCAGCTAATGTTACAAGAAACTTGGTGGTGTTAACCCTTGAGCTGGGCTATTAATTATCTTACCTGCCCTAATAAAGCTTGGAGCTATATTTAATTCACTAAATTATTCAAACATTCATCATTCGCCATAACCTTGTCCCATTCCTGTTGCCTACCAACTAGCCAGCAGCTGGTCTTTTGGCAAATTTCCACAAGTTGCTCAGGATTTATATGGTTCCCTCCTACTACTGTTTTACAACTGCAACAAACTTTCCAGTTAACTGAATGGACTTTCGTTATTTCAAGTAGGGAGAAAAAGAACGGAAAATGCCTGATTGAAGATTCATTTTTCAGAATTCTCCTCCTCCATTTTTACCATACAAGTTAAGTCATACTGCCACCGCCATAAGAGACGGATACAAGTCAAGAGGGGAGGATGTGTTAAGGGACAGGTGAATTGATTGATTCTAAGTAGGCTGGAAAAACTGGAGAAGATTTATGAAGAATTAAATTAAAGCTCAACGTCCCGTCCCAACTGCCTTACCTGGTGGAGCTGAGTACGTGAGATATTTTTCTTTGATAAAACAAGTACTACTCAAGTAAGATTCATTTCCAGTATTTAAATTGTTTTATTCGTCAAATATTCACAAAGTACGATGGAGCCCTACATCACCTGTCAATACCATGTTTACTTGAAGTGTGTGTGTGCTTCAATGGAAGCAAAAGTGATTTTTAAATTACTGTGACGGTTAGTTAGCGGTTCTACGAAGTGATATTCAATCAAATGTGATTCTACCTTTAAACTGGTCCGACTGTCCGACTTAATTACGACAGTTAGCAGGCCGGAGAGACTTAAGCTCTTTCCTAGCTTGCACAATTGTAGAAGACATGGCGTATTGATGTATCTTCAATTACTTTGCGGAAAAGATTAGCTATGCCTTAAAAGGATTTAATCCTAATAATCGAATGATATTAGCCCCAGGTTTTGATTGGCATTCTCTCCAGAATCTCCTATTGAAATCTTTGCGAGGAGATTGAAAAAAGGATTGCTTGAGTCAATTTAATAAGGATCCTTGCCAATTTTGCGCTTCCACACTCCACTCCAGCACAGCCCTGCTCTTGTACAAGATGACTTGCTTCAGAGGAACTGCTTGGTAAAAGATTACTCGCATAATTTCAAAACTTGACCCTGAAATGATTCTCTCTCTTTCAGAATGATCCCAACTCCACCCTGGTCAAGTTGATCATTTAAACTCCCACACTCTTTCTCCAACTTGTTCTCTCTCTTGTTCACTCCATGATAATGATGAGTCGCTCTGGTTGTGGTGGCTTGCTTTTGCATAGGATTTAGTATGCAGATTCTCTGGAATATGCCACAAGCTATGCACGCCTCATAAGAAGTGTTTTTACAAAATATCCGCTGAAAACATTTATCATGCATAACCCCCTTGTCCTTATTATCCTTTGGCACGAACAATTATCCCCGAAGTAACTCAATGAATCCAGACAACATATTGGTTGTTACCATGATAGGTAACGTTGAACTGGAGATCGACAGATGCAGTACTTGAAAAGAGTGGTTGAATGAGAATTGTTTTCAAAATTGTAATAATTACAGAGTTAAATCCCTTGAGGAGCTGAAAAATGTATGACATTATTTTATCACACCCAATTTTTTTGCATCTTGCCTCCCTTTAAAATTTACAGCGTTCCGCTCATAAACAAGATATGAAATGAGGATGGCAGGTAGGAAGGAAAGATAAATAATAACCCTGGCAGCTTAGTTAACTACTCCTATGGTTTTAGTTGGGGAAAGGGAGGCAAATGAATGACAAGGTGATAAAAATCTATTAATTTCATCTTGCCAAAAGAGGTTAAGGAAGAGGGACTTGAGGCAAAGGACGTGTGATTTTTCGCAAATTATGCATGGAACTCATAACTTGTTTGTCAAAATCAGCATGCCGATTCTGTTACTATGAAAGCCGGCAAGGAAGATTTCTGCATTTATTGAAAATTTGCAAGTATACGCAAACGATCTTGATTTGATGGTTAAGTAAGAGTTCCTATGGGATTTCGCAATTTGCATGTTTATTTTCCTAGCATTTTTTCACCTTGACCGTTTGATTTTTCTATTGGTGTGATTTCCAGAGGTGATGGATTTCAATTGTACTTTTAATTGGCGGACGGGGATATTCCTATACTTGCAAACTCTATGCTAGATTGTTTCTCTTTGAATAAAAGATTTTCCTACAAAATTAAGCACAGAATCGAGGATGGAATTCACATCTAAAGTCAGAATTACTAAAAGTGACATGCGTGGCAAAGATAGAAAAATGGAGTTGAAGTTGATGACATTGTTAGATGTGTACTTGGGAGAAGCTCCTGTCCCTGATTGTATCGCTCTTGTTGATAGGTTACAAAACCATTTAAGTAAACTCAAGCTGATTAGATCTGGGGCTGGAGAAATCAATAAAATCTTACAAGATCCAAAAAGGTTTGCCGAGAAGTGTAAAATCTGTGATCCGTTTCCTATCTATTTACTGTATCTTGCTACTCGGCGCTGTTTGCTACGCCTCCGTGTGGGCGCTTCAGCTTATCTTCCTCCTAAGGTTAACTTGTTCCAAGGGAAACTCCTTAATGAGAGGTTGGTGAATTAAATGAATCGTGTTGAGTCAGCTTCCCACGGGAAAAATTGATTATTTGCCGAGTACTGTACTGGATGGGAGTAAGTGGCAGGGGCAGGGAAGCTGCCTGAGCAGCTGAGGTGAGCTTGAAGATTATAGACGGAAAGTCCTAGGAAAATGTGACATTTTTTCATCCTTCATGTCGCTTGTCATCACTGCGTTCTTCGACAGCTCTAGATACAATTCTTGCATCCGCGCCCTTCTAGGTAACCTATTCGCGCATTTAAGCTTTGCCTACCCTGGGGTTGCAAAGGGACTAACTGTGCGAAAAGTTTTCCAGAACTTTTGAAAATCGCTTAGTGCTTTTGGCATTACATGGCGCTGTGCAGTGTACAGCGCGCGCTACGCTTCTATTTTGCAGATCGCGGCAAGGAGTGCTGTAAAGAAAAGGTGTAGATGTGAAGAATGTGAAGATAGATGAATCACACGCCTTTAAAATCTGTCGGGTGGGACCTTGAAGAGAGTTAATTGCGGTGAGCTATTGGGTTCATTCGTCTTTAATTTCACGTATCCCAGTTTTAAATTTACAAATGAGAGTCAAAATCTCCCTTCGCTCCTTGTAAGAAAATGAATTTGTAATTTCTATACCACCTTTTCTATGTTTGCGCCTCTGCTCAAGTCTTCCACGCGCTAATCATTCATATCTCTCTTGTAATTAGCGCATTACTACACGAACACAATCTTAGAGTCAATCAGCTCAAAAGAGACAGCCCATTTCATCCTCCTGGCTAATCAAGCAGAAAAGAATCATTTGACTGGGCTGATCCAGGGCCTTAATTTTCTCGGCTTTTAAAGGAAAGAATTTAAAGGAAGAATAGATTTGAGGCTCCGCCAGTGTAGTTTACTCCCACACGCTACCGTAATTAGCTGCATGAGGGGAGTATATATGGGCTTTTTGTGATTTTGCGAAAAGTTAGCTTTTGGTTTGGTCAATTCACTTACACTTAATTTCCTTCATTCAAGCTTCACTCTCGGCATTGAAAATCCAAAGAGGAGAGAATATTCTGTGCAGGGGTGTATAGCATGTCGGTTGACCATTTGGCCAAATTCAATCTTCCTCTCTCCTCCAAAGTCGTAAAGATTCAACGTTGCGACTTGAGCACAAGGAATTAAACAAGTTCAAGAAGATGACTAATGAATTCAGACCGGTGTTCCTAATCCTGCTACTACAATTGCAGTGGATGATGCATGGCTTAAAAGTCATACATATGTTTTGCATGATTCATCCCTCTAAGTTCCATTTCCATAGTCTTTGAGTTTTGAGTGTAATTTAAAATCAGAGAAAGATTCAAATGCCTATGCACAAAGTGGACATTTGCAAGTGATAATTTTCCAGATGTGCGCCATAAATTACGTCAGAAAGAACAACGTTTCACATACGATCAGAATTAATCTTGTACAAAAATAACAACATAAATATACTCCCTGTTCTTACCGTAAAATTCGAACCAAACTAACATCTTCAAACTATGGCTAAATAATAACGCAGCATTCATTCCTAATGAAACTCACTGTTATTTTTAATAACATGTGGCATCAGTTTCCTAGCTATATACATTGTTAGTTGTATCCCTACGCGAAAATCCAACGAAATACCTAACCGACTGATACTAAACTGAAGTGGCGTTATCATAAAAGAGAAAATATGGAATGTATTTTTACCTTGTTGTTAGGAATCCTCGTTGAAATCAACATTTGTGCGAGAAACTACCAAGTATTTCACACCTTACACGTCAATTAATCGTGAAATCACAGTCAGTGCACCGGCTATAACGGATCCAGCACCTGACAACTATGCAAATGTGCCAATTTCAAGGTCACCAAAGAGGGAAAACCAGGAGCTTGAGTTTGTGGGTTACGTTTAAAAGTTGATATATTTGCAAACTGTAATTAAAAGCTTCGTCGTCAGCTTCACAAACAAGATTTGGCAGAAACTAAGGCAATCTGACCTACACCAAGGGTTAAGCAGGTGCACTTGACGCGTTTCCAGGGTTGGCAATTGGCAAAGCTGAGAAATTACACTACCAGTTGGCTTACAGTGAAAAGCTAAGGGATGAAGTTTGTGTGTACCGGTGAATAAGGTATGGTCAAATGATGATCATCTCCTGATTTTTCTTGATTAGTATACGCCTTGGCATCGGATTTGCGATATCCTCTAGCTTGCCAGAGTATTGCGATTACAAGCAAGCGGATCCTTCTCTCCTTTCTGTCAGGATTTAAGCTGAGAACAATTCGAGCCATATTTTACGCCCACCACGCTTCTCGTACCTTCCATTCTTCCACGGAACGTTTTAACAGTACACTGTTCAGCCAGCAGAGGCGGATTTGATCCTTGTGTTTATTCCTTGATTACAAGCTGCACTATTTGCTAACGAACACTGTCACCTACCTCCAGCTCCCTCTAACAGCATCGACTCTAACGGTAACTTTTTTTATGAAAAAACGATCAATCCAACTGAATCTGTTAATTGTTTCGAAATCCGACTGAGCAAGGTAGAAGCTGCTTTAAGCTGAATGCTCTTGCAATAACGAAGCACTCTTGATACAGGAGTCAAGTAACCCGAAATTACCTGTTGCTAACCTGCACACGAACTAATTAGATGGGTATATCTCAGCATTCTCAATCCAACCGTATTCGAATCGAATTTGAAAGAGCCTCCAAACGAGCTATTCAATACAGGAGCTTATGAGAACTGAAAGGATAAAGGGGTGGTGTGTTAAATAAATAGAAATAAGAAAATAGATTCCTCGTTTGCATATCTTGTTGCTCCGCTAAAAGAGCAGGTGCTCCTACCCTCCCGGACAGCTTCAAGAATTTAAATCATAATATCTCAAATGGTCACGCATGTTATGTGCAAAGAAATCCAATTCCTATGCCATATCCTCTGCTCTGTATACCTTGATAAAAATCCAATAAGATATATAAAGAGAGAGAGAAGAGATCTGAAGTGAGATGTTGCTGGACATTAATTTACATAAGTATTCGAAGCAAAGTAAGGGCGCATTCTTTAACTTCCCCAGAATCCTGCAAATATTTAGCTTTAAGCTACAGCGAAGGAAAAAATCTTCTTGTTGTCAGTCATAAGTAATTTGCTGTGAATCATACACAAATCTCAACTCTGAACAAAAGGTAGTCGAGGATGAAAAGAAGCAAGAAGGAAGCAATAGCAGAGGTAAAACGTTGCAAAAAATCAGCGCGTCAGACAGAATCCGCAAAAGAGAATGAAATGTATTCCCTTCAAATTCATCCACAAAGCTCCTCACGAAGCGCTAACTCATATAGGCAGACTATTTTATTCAAATGTCACAATTGATGATTATATTACTCTCGGAAAATATTCACATTTCAACTTTTTGCTCAACCACACTTTAGACACCTGAGAAACGCAGCCAGCCCCACGGACCAGATTTGTCCATGCGAAGGTTGAACTGGAGTTGTAGGAGCTTCTATTGGGAAGATTGCGCAGATTTTCAGAAACTTTGTCTTGAATTCGATACAGTGACAAAGCATGCTTGCATGGAAAGGATTTTTATTGGCACAATCACAATCACGAATAATTTCTGTGAATCAGAAAGATCTTCACCCGCTGACAGGAAGCAAGCATGTACTTAATTTGATTAAAAATAAGCAACCTGTTCCAAGCAGTTTCAAGGTCAAAGCTATTTGTGCCATTCTTAAGGTACAAAAATAAGATTCATTTTGCTTCAGGGCTAGAGCTGACAGAAGAATTTGGAGCTTATTTGCGAGAAACATCAAAGGATGAGAAAAACGAGCGGCAACTCAAAATATTGGCGATTTTGGGATTTAGTTAGAGTCCGAAACATCTAGCATGCTCATTTAATAATGAATTGCACGTTGTACAGGTGTTTCACAGGAGGAGGATGAGGAGGTTGAGGAGAAGATTAAGAGAATGGATATTGTAGCTTGAAAAAGCCGTTGGCGAAACTTGCGGAGGAAATACCCCCTCAGCTACCATCTCGCATATTAATGTGAAGTTGGAAGGTGTAAAGAAATATTTACTAAATTATGTAGTGGTCCTAAGCTAGAGGTTTGATTAAGAATTCCAGGTGTGAGTTGTTATGGGTTATGGTCTACTAGTAGCGCTGCTGTTGCAGTGCGACAAGTATGTAGCAGCGCATCCTGTCCCTGTAATGGATGACTTTAATTAGTCAGTTAACACATTAACAAGTTTTCTACAGGATGGTAGTAGCATCCACGGGACCAGTATTCAGATTCCAAGGTCAATTATTTCAATGTATTTATCACCTGGTCCAACGTCTCTTTCTTAAAATTACGTACTGGCCTTTAGCAACTTTAACTTGATTATTCATTAGCCATCTTCTTTCCCGCTTGTATTGCCAGAAACCTGCATCTCGAATCCTCGGTGGTTGTATTTAAAATTGTGTGTACACAACACGGGGATTGAAAGGGAACACTATCGGGAATGTGGCGGTTGAAGCCCTTCTATATTTAATTGTGTAATCTATGGAAATCATGAATGAGGGACTGGGAAGCTAGATGAGCTTGAATATTAAAAGAGCGCACGAAACTAAATATAGAAATGACTGAAGCTATTCCCATAGCCTTAAATTAATGCCAGGTCACATGCAGTCGTATCCTATGTGCAACTCGTGTTTACAGATTTAAAGATGTCACGTTTTTTAAAACTCTGAAATCTGCATGCCGTCTGTTTGAAATAACTGAAAGCTTTTCTGCAAAAACGTTCACTTAAGAGCAAAGTATTTTGAACTTTCTCAAAGTTTAGAATTTTTTGACGGTAAAGATTTAAAGAATAATGCAAATTCTCCATAAACGTGTCAAATTACATGACCTTTTGAATGAGAATATGTGAACTTGTGAAACAATTGATCACCTATAACCTTTGGGTGAACGGATGTTGTTTTACGTTGAAGTATACATCTCCTCGTGGTCACACCTCCCTTCAACACGTGCCCTTCTCAATTAAAATGGCAACTATAACGCTACGTTGGCCAAATGGCTCTTCTAGAGTGTGACAGAGAAGACAAAGGAATTGATATGGGGAGAGTTCTAAAATTTTGGGAACGAGACTCGCATGAATCGCTTAGCCGTAACCCAAAACCCTAATAAGCAGGGGTGTTGATTTTGATTTCACCAGCGCTGTTCAAGATGAACTCGCAGATGAATATCGGTAAGTCAGTCAACTAGTGAGCGCACCAGCTGGGCTTACTCTAATACAAGTTTACGGAGAGGATCTGAGAACTATACACGTGTTGGATTTGCAAGCACTGAAAAGGAGGTGCGGCAGGGGAATATCCGCATACATTTTCTAAATAATCCTCCCCACTGCAGCAGCAAATCACTGATTCAAAACCGGACCTTTAAGCTGGTCATCCCTGGGAAAAATCTTTTCAGCATTCAGGCAGTGCGGACGTTGAAGTGCAGGTGTCGTTGGATAATTAGATGCATGATGAATTTAAAAATTAGCGTACCTGGGTGTGAGTCTCAGGTGGTGGCTGTGGCAGAGAACCGTTGGCAAGGCCTGGCGGAGGAGGAGCTTCGCTCGTATTATTGTTCTGAATGATGGGCTGAGGAAGATGCTTGAGGTTGTAGGAACAAGAGTTGCCCATTTTGCAAGGGTTGAGCCTTTCTGGTGTTTCGGAAGGATGGATGATTCTCCTTCCAGAAGGTCTGCCGTTCCAGGCGGGCAGCCCTTGGTTTCCTTTGACTTTGAAGAGGATGAGAGGTGGTTGGGGCTGATGCTGAGTTTGATTCTGGTAACGGCGTTGCATAGATGGGCCTGTTGTATTAGAAGGACTTCTTAAAGGCGTAATATTCCCTGCTACTTTAATGTCACTTCGCTTACCAGAGGACGCCAGGATTCACGCGAAGGTTTCTGGATAACCACCAACCTTGGTAGTTTCCAGTAATCACAAGCTTATAATACACAAAAATTTACACTGCAAAGCTTGAACGGTACGTATCAATATAATCCTGGAGATGGACGCGCCTTCTTTAGCACACTAACACCATTTGGGATGCACACTGAACAATCCCGAGGTT
Organism: Sminthurides aquaticus; assembly: GCA_906901655.1. Lineage (NCBI taxonomy): Eukaryota > Metazoa > Arthropoda > Collembola > Symphypleona > Sminthurididae > Sminthurides > Sminthurides aquaticus. The sequence continues at coordinate 7,860,998 of CAJQTT010000001.1, forward strand.
TTAAATGTCCGGGTTTTTCACTGAAACAGAAATTCTAGCTCCAAAGCTGAGGTGTTAAGCTGAATAGTGTCCGTTTCACTCCAGCTAAAGTTACTTCAGTTACTTTAGTTTTGCAAGAGAATTTAAATAGCATGTGATGTCTAGGAGAGTTTTGAAATCCTTCTGACTGCAAACCCATCAGAGATTTGTGTTTGCCCTCATCACGGAGGACTGTGTACACATTGAAGAAACCGGATAACTACAAGTGGTTACAAGGGTTAGGAATTTTAGCGCTATGTACGTACTATCGTTAAGTGCTAAAGGGCTGAGGGTCACCGTTGTCTGCCCAGGATTTATGTAGTGAAACTAGCCTTTATTTGCACTCACTTCTTCAGAATTCTTTTGCTTTGGAACTCATGATGGTAATGATGAGGATGAGAGACGTCTCGTAGAGTGTAAATGAGAAATTAGGCTTACCACAATTCTTCCGCACACATCTTCTCTTCTGGTGCTGTGCCGATGCCGATGCGCTTCCCTTCCCTGCACAGCTTCAAATCAACATTAACGCAGACCTCGTATATTCCGAAGCGTTCCAACATAAATCAATCCTTTTCACAACTTGTATGTATGTGCACGGAGATGGGATTGTCTTGTGACGCATTACCAAGCATAGTAGCTAACATGTAAGATGATAATATGGACTCCTCTGGTGTGGAGTGACGCTCAAGCTTCCAGCATGCGAATCTCTTTACCCGTCTCCCATACCTCACCCCTCGCGAATTCCCTTCTTTCAAATCGTTATCTTGTGCATAATAACGAACAATATCCTCCCGCTCATCACTGACTAGGTGGGACTTGTTCTTTTTCAAATCAACTTATACCACACCAATGATGTCATCCTCTTCATTTAACAAAGTTTAACCAAAGCTCCTTCTCTAATCTCGTCTTACTACTCGTGTCTTATTTCTCAAGTTATTTCCAGTAGTGCTGGATGTGAGAAAGTGGGAATTGTCTTTGCTATTCTTACGAGGACGGCTGTTTGATAAGCTAACGTTCGTCACATGCATTAACGACGGGAAAGCTTATACTCTCCGGGCGAATTCAAAAACTAGTAGTGAACAACAGCTCTCCAGCCAACGCTTTCGAGAATAATGGCATTATGCTGGTGGCAAAATTCAAGATGTAAAAGCATCATTAGCGCTGTAGAAATGCTCTGTAAAATTATGAGGGTAATGATGGCATTTTTGGAATTATTATATTAGTGGAACCAGAAGTAGACAGCAGGTCATAGGGCTGGGTAGCAGGTCACAGTGATGAGTAGCCGGTGAAGGGCGTGGAGTTTCTGCTCAAGTTAAAACGTTTTATGAGTACAGTAAGAGCAAAGCCATAGATTTTAAAAAGGACAGCTTGATGGGTTTAGCGGTAAAGTTGAAACCTATGTTGATATTTTGCTATTGCATCGATCACGTGCTTTTCAGTATATTTCATTTTTATAGGTACCTTAACAATCATATGATTTACGCAGTTCAAAATATATGTATATAATGAGAATTAGTCACACGATTAGTTATATTTGCATGTACAGTTAAGCCCTCCTAATAGTGTCAGTTTAGATTTGTGATCGGTTTTGATTCTGTCGTTTGTCGTTTCTTTGAGAGAATAGATTCTGTCAGCTGTGCGCGTAGTAACATAAATAGACGACATGATGGGAAGTAAGTAATTCATTCATTCATTCTATTTTCTTCTCGGTTAAAGTTCATGTTATGGTTTTAGGACTACGAACGCGAGTTACCCTAGTTTTCAACTTTTGAACGTTGTTTCCAGCTTTTCGTTTAGCTCTTGTCCAGCTTGCAGTCGGCGGGAATAAGACTGCAAATTTGCTTCATGCATGGCAAAAGGTGAGGGAAGCAGCCAGTGCGGGTGCTAAAATCGTCGTATTACCCGAATGCTTCAATTCGCCATATGGAATCCGTAAGTTACTATCACAAGAATGATGTGAAAGTAAGATCCTGGGGATAATTCTGTTTGTATTACTTTTGTGTTGAATGTCTTGTCATTTTAGAACATTTTTCTGAGTTTGCTGAAAGCGTTCCCGATGGTGAAACTAGCAAGAACTTGTCTCAGTGGGCAAAAGACTTGAATGTTTACATTATCGGTGGTTCAATACCAGAAGCTGGGGAAGGAAAAAAATTGTATAACACATGTACAATTTGGAATCCTCAGGGAGATTTGCTTGGGATTCACAGAAAAGTTCACCTCTTTGATATTGACATACCGGGAAAGATAACGTTTCAAGAATCCAAAGTTTTGTCTCCAGGAGATCAGTTGACAACCTTTGACACGGACTTTTGCAGAATTGGTGTTGGAATATGTTATGATCTGCGATTTGCTGAGATGGCACAACTGTATCGGGAAAAGGGATGCAAGTTAATCGTATACCCAGGAGCGTTTAACATGACAACAGGACCGGTGCATTGGAAAATCTTGCAACAAGCTAGAGCCTTGGATAACCAGGTTAATAGTTGCTTTCATTGAATTTATTACTATGAACGAGTTGGCTGTAACATTTAATGAAAAAAATCTGCAGCTTTTTGTGGCTTCCGTTTCTCCTGCTCGTGATGAAAGTTCTGGGTATGTTGCTTGGGGCCATTCTATGGCTGTTAGTCCTTGGGCCGACGTTCTCGTGGAAGCTGATGCAGCGGAAGATATCGTTTATGCGGATATCGGTATGCAAATCCTATTTCACAATCATTTAAATGACAAGTACGGAATGGACAAGTCGTTGCAAAGCTGGATTATTTATAGATCTCGAGAAACTGGAGGAGATTCGTGATCAAATACCTTTGTCGAGACAGAGACGGACAGATCTATATGAAGTGCAGGAGAAAAAATAGATTTTTATGCAAAACGTTTATTCTTAAAATGTGATAACAAAGAATCTTCAGAATCAACATCAGCCCTCAGTTTGTTAAAGACGATCTTATAATACCTGAATTAGCTTTCAGCCAAATTTTTAGCTATGTTCAACTTGCATGTACGCTTTAACGTTAAATAGTTATCACGGTTGGCAACCTTGTAACAAATATTTGATAATCGTATGGTGACACCACAAAGTCTGATGAAATGAAGGGTAATATAATTATGTCGCTCGATATTTCGAAATTACTAATATAATGAATTATAAAACTTGTAGGTTCAAGTGTTCTCTTACTATATTCGATGCAACCACACAAGATTTTTTATGATACTATTACTGTTCGGTAACTTGATTCCAGAATCTAATTTGTTATTGGTAGAACAGTAGATCTTCATTAAAAAGCTATACAAAAGTTACTCAAAATTCGTTTTGGTATACGGCTCCTACGTATTAGTTATACTTTGTGTCTGTTATAGTATGATAGCATTACTATTTAACTATTTATATACATTAGCGTTAGGCCAACTACTACTGAACAATACGCCGCATTACCTTTTAAAAATCACAGCTAGTATGGATAGTTCGGTGATTTACACAGTCGCTTTTGTAGAATTTGACTAGATTTTATTCTGATGTAGGTTGGATTATTTAGAAAAGATGTAAAACTAGCTCATTTGAACATTTCAGAAATTTTCCGTAGTTAAATTATATTTACAACATAGGTATGTATGTACACTTTTGTATAACATATTTTTTCGTTAGTCGTATTTAGAATTACACGTGGCAACGAAGAAGCAAGGCTAGAGCTGGCCCATGGTACATCAGTCAGTTTGAGAATTAAATATTAAATATGTTCCATCACGTAATAAAGGAACTCTAGCCAGCAATGCATAGATATGTCAATAATTAGTATATAACTACTAGCTGGCATTCTAAAATGCTTCCGATTTAGGAAACATTAAAGCGTCCTTGACGCAACCAAAACTAATTCAGATATTTCTCTCGTTTGTACCAAGTAGGGTAAAATAAATAGTTGCTACCCTGGTACCGGCAGTAATATGAAGAATTTTCTTAGGGAACGTCATGAATTCATCTGACTGTCTGCGAGATCATTCTCGCAGGAGTGTGTAATAGCACCAGCTATAGCAATAATTACAATACATGCGTATTTACGTATTTAAATATATATATATACATTTATATAAACTAGCAGCATAACTACAGCCGGGTCAAGTAGAGCAGGATACGCTAAATACTTGTTTCAGTTAGCATTATAATGACTCAATCTTGGACAAATAATGAGCGAAGATAAGCCACTGTAATTTTGTGTGTTGCCCAACACAACGCTATGTATGGTCCTCAGTTAATAAATTCCACTAATGGAAAATCTGCATTCACATTCTTGCATAGTAAAAGATTATATCGAAATATAAAGATGACTGCAGAGGATTTTAGAGATGAGGATATTTAGTTCATCAGAGCGAGGGAGTTTCTAAAAGGTACTTAGAGCAATAAGAACGTTACATTGCTATGATACGGATGTGAGAAACATTGGTGTGATCTCAGATCTAGATCAAATATGTAAAAACGTGCCATGAGAGTCCGAGTGGTGGTTGAAAAGATTACAGAAGAAGATAAATCCCCAAAGGAGAGTGGTTGGTTTCTTCCGACGATGACGATAGTGTTTATGTAGGATTTGGAATGATTGAGATCCAGAAAATGGAATATCAATAATGGAACCATCTTCCAGTTGTCAAATGGATGGTGAGGTATTTCATGCTTGAAATTCGGACTCATTTTTCACTAGGCTCAAGCAGTGGGAGAGCTTTCAAATAAATATGTTTTTAGGATTTAGTAGAGCCGTTGACAATGTTTCGCTTGTACGCCCTGAGTCGTTTCCTCTGTCGGTTCCAATCCGATATTTTCTTGAAAGCTTGTCGGAATTCCTTGGATCCGAATGCGTAAATAAGAGTATCGATAATAGCTTGAAGGGGAAGGACAGATCGGATGTGAACGAGGAGGTACGCCCACAATTTGTTGACAAGATTGCAATTCAAGTCCGAGTTGCTGTCCTCCGAACAGCCACGGTGAAGTGGAATGATAGTTACAATCGGTAGGATGAAAATCCACATTGGAATCATTATGAGGAGGACAGTGCGAGCAAAACGTATGGAAGGAAATAATCTTCCGACCTAAAAAATGAAATTCATGGAGGTTAGTTCCGTGGATTTCCGGGCTTAATTTATCAAAGTGTTCGTAATTAGATTCCAGAGGATTTATTGCTTACGTGAAAGACATGAGATCTGCCAAATTGTAGATTGCGTAACAATTGCTTGGGAGGACCTGCGGTTGAGACTTTTTTGGCACAAGTGAAGGAACGGCTACGAGGAAGAGAAGCGGGGCCAGAGGGCGAAGCAAGCTGGGGCGGTTGCAAGTTTGACATGGATGAATTGAGCTTCATTGAGTTTTCTATCATGTCTATTGGGGAGTCATTCCCGCTAATAGTAGCAACAGGGCTATGCGGATCTGAGGGAATAATAAGAGTAAGGTTCTCTGGGATCGCTGGAAGGGAAACTGTTCGATACAAGGGGGGAAAGTCGCTAAATTCCTCGTTACCCGTCCCACCGCATTCCATATCTGCAGCATGTGTAAGAGGGATTGCTTCAAAATTTGAATTGGATCGCTTAAAGTGCACTTGCTTCTCGGGTTCCTCCTGGCCAAACTCGTACATAACGGGCTCGGGCTGAGGGAGTTTCAGGGGCAGGGTAATTGGGAGGGAGAGGAGATGACCGATAGAGTGGTTGGTGTTTTCTCGCTGTGCTGGAGATAGCTGAGTTTCGTTGATATGATCCATGGTTGGCGGTGGAGGGGAGAGGGTGTTGACGAAAGTTGCGTTGCGGTGACCGCAATTTGTACAAAATAAAGAAACTCGGCGATGCGAATTCATCAGGGGCTCTGCGTAGATTGCATGCAATTGTTTCTTGGCAATCCTCAGCACGGAACTGTTAAATAGTAGCGTGAGGATTGAGCAAACTGTGAGGACAACGGTGAGGTAGACGAGTTGAAGGCTTTGAGGACGACAAAGTTCATCTTGCATCCCAATTCCAACTGATGCACCTGCCAAAGCCGCTCCGGTTAACAAAACTATGAGAAAACCCATGAGCACCTGGAAAATAAGAATCAGTTTGCAATTTGATTAGTATTAGGTCGTAGCAGCTTTCCGTTCTCACTTTTAATCCCATCTTCACATCCTGCTCTATTCCAAGGCAAAAGCAAATCCGCGGACAAGGGTAAAATCTTTGTGAAGGGGGGAATTGAACTTTTCGAGGCCAGTTTTACTTCTGGTGTACATCAAGTAAAGCTCCGGTTAAAACGGAAGGACGCTTCTGTACTTGCTAGATGGACATTGGATTGTCTGGAGCGTATCTCTTAGTGTCAGTATTCTCAAGACATGGAATACTAGGAAAAGCGTTTAGGAAAATTGCAAAAGAGGATGAGCTTATAGTCCGACTTTCCATCTTCTAGTCACAATGTAGATCTGGAATGAGTCTTGTTGTATAATGTTGAAGCAGAGCTTAATTTAGCAGCAGCCTAAAAATGGTTCATCTGTTTGCAACAATTGCAGAATCTCACTGGTACTGTGACTATCTTTGAGAAACAAGCGAAAAACGTAGGCTAACATACGGCCTTGTTGGCTTGCAGGATTCCCTCAGAAATCCTTTATCGATAATGCCTTATTTCTATCTTGCATAATCATAGACGGAATGGATACTGAATCCGCCTTTCAACATTGTTAATGAGGGAACGATCAAGTAGTATTTATTAATTACATGCACACTGGACATGGTCAAATACACTCGCGAGGGGCTTAGCCGGGCCTGAAGTGTAAGCGGCTTAGCAAATGTGCGGTTTCGCAGATGCGATTCTAAATTAAAAGACACATTTTAATCCTAAAGCTTCCACAGAAAACTGTAGCATAGGGAAGAAACGTTGTAGACAATGTTTGCGTCCATTAAAAGATTTCATGTACATTAAGAATTCCTGGATTTTTGGTGCCTACCTAGTAAAAGTTCTAGTAACTAGATTTCAGACAGACTATCAAGGAAGGACTGCCACGAGCTAATTAATCCTATGTCGTAATGGTCACTCTGTTCTGTATGCACGCCACGGTTCGGACCTCGACACTTTTTTTGATTTGCTTTTGCGCTCGTGATGAATTTGATTTCGTTTGAGATTTTACAAAATGATGATGAGCTTACATGTTTGTTTGATACAGAAGCAGAGTAGAAAAAAGGGTAGACGACGGCAACGAAGCGGTCCAGGGATAATATGGTGAGAAGAAGCATATTGACGACGTAGGGTACACCTAGTGTCGTCCTTTGAACCACACATAGTTCTCTTTGAGGCCAAACCAAAAGGAGCAACTCAAGGGCTTTGTGTGCCCCAACCCCTAGATCCGTAATGCACAAGCAAGCCATCCACAAATGCCGGGGCTTCCATAGTTCACGAGATTTTGCCACAACCCAGAGAACAGCGGAATTAACAATTGTGATACCAATTACAAGGATGCACCCCCAAACAACTTCTGCCACTGAGTAATTGTTTTGAAAATCTGTCCAAGTGTCGTAGTCTTTTATAGCGCCGAGGTCATGCCCTGGAAGAGGGTTCTTGGCCACGGACACCAACATGTCGTCGCTCCAAGGGAGATTTGTAGAAGGGGCAGAAAGAGATATTGAAGGTGATTCTGGGGACTGGTAAATCATGTCGATGTTTACTTTTTTATATATCACAAGCATAGGAGTGAGAAAAGATTTAAATCTTTTCAAATTCGTATTTCTTAATCACAAATTCACGTTCGTTCTTCCAACTTCCACAACACTTTCTCCTCAGAGATGCCTCCGTTTCCAACTTTCCCACTTCCTTCCGGTTTCCCTTGTCATGGCGGTATTGACGCTAACTTGACTAGGATGGATTGTGGATACTAATCCAGAAAGCCGAAAAAGACGAAAATTCAAAACTGGAATGCTTGAGAGAAACTCGTGTAAATTGTTCTTCTCGGAACCAGCACACAGTTGTGTTGTCGTTACGTTAGCTCAGTTTCCATAATCTTCCCTTGCGTGAGTTGAACGATTTGAGAATCATTTCAAAAGCTTGGGAATAGGGAAAGGACTGTCTGATCCTGAGGTCGAAAAGCGACTAATGCCATCGAGAGGAAGGAATGCTGTGATAAATAAACTCGCTCCAAGCGCTCCAGCTAACGCTTGGACGAGAAGCACTCTCTCAGAGATTTACTTTTTCTGCTTCTCCTCCGTATTTTGCCTTGGTCGTGTTCCCTTCTTCTTCGCTAGTCGGAGATTTCCTTGTCATCCCCATTAGATTCTATTAAATGAATGACTCCTTCTTTTTCCCGTGTAATTATAAAGCTTTAAGTACACCCTTTTCACACTAACATTATCCAATATCCAATACAATCCAAATCATATAAAGCGCTCATAGTCTCATCCATGCACCCTGTCTTCCCTGAAAGGAAATGAGGAAAAGAAAGATGAACTTTCCCCAACTACGACCACTACTTCTCACATACTTTTTCTCCCGTTCCTCCAGACTAATTACAAAGCCATTACATCCTCAAGGGTACACACCTGACTCTATTGGGGGAGCAGGGGTTGTGGAGCGATTATTTACTGTATTGGATTCAAGTCTTGGAAAAGGAGCCCCGCTGTAGTTGAAGAAGAAGGGCTGAAGGCACTGAAGAGGACCCTTTGGGTTCTCCAGTTTTCCTTGTTTTTCAACTCACTTCTAAGCCTTGAGCTTCCAGATGCATACTTCTCTGGGTTGGAATTTTACGTAAAGTTGTTTGAATGATCCCTTGAATTGTTTGTCATTCATTTGAGAGGAGGAATGAGAGACTGCGTCGGAAAAGTTTTGTTAAACATTACAAGAGTTTATCTTCGTCTTAGGATGGACAAGACTTTGGACACTTTGTGTATCCTATTGATGGACTCATGGACTCAACCAAGTGATGACCACTACTATGCGCCCCTGTTTACCGCTGGAACGAAGCAGTCGTGGAACAATTTTAGGAGGTTCTTTGGCGCTTATCTTGTTGATTACTCAAAATTTATTTCCATGTTGTTTGATCACGTTAGGGATTGATTCCGTATTCTGAAAAGAGGAAAAATGCTGGTAGCGCATAGCGAGAGGCTACGTGTTCGTCATACTTAATACTCAACATGCAATTGCAACAGGGGTAAACTTGTGAGGGGGACAGTAATGCTGTGACGTAGAAATAAATCTAGGATGTAATCAAGGAAACAAGGGAGCTACCGGTATCATTTAATTGATTGTAATCTCGATGTATACGAGCATAAAAAGTTTACCCAAAAAACTCTTGATCTTTCCTAGGTTGTACCGCAAAGGCCCGCTACTAGTTATTACAGCGCCAGTGTTTGAAGATCTTGGAACGTTTTTTTCCTCCGTAGCGGAGATAAATAAAAATATTAAGTTTATATATTATTAAGTATTACACAAATTAAATATTGCACAATATGTTACTTATTCCTTGCATAAATTATGTTTAAGCATACACGTGCAGCTGCGTTTGGGGGGTTTGTATTCAAAACAATCAGTTTGTTGAGCAGTTAACTCCTCATCAAGTAGTTTAGATCTTATTGGATGAGAACATAATTTAAACTCAACAGGCGCCGCGGGACGATATCCGGACCAGGTAGATTTAAACGTGATCCAAGTCAATAGCAGTGAGAGATGGAATCGTGTACAAATAATAAATACAAAGCAGAATCAACTAACGTCGGATTAAGCTTAAGCAGAAGTTCAAATAGAGCTCATGTTTAAGTACGTAGATTAAGATTGATGGGAAGAGGGAGGGAATGGGACAAGGTACAACTGTATGTTCAATGTTACTTTTCTTATCCAAACACGGGGATTTAATGTACCAAAATAGAAATACATCTCCTTCTGGTATCCTCATAGTGAGTTTTAATTAACTCTATACATCTCCCACCACCTTCAACTTCACATACTCAAGGTTTTTCAAGAGCAGGAGCTAGAGAACAGGGGGGGGGGAGGTGAATGATTTGAATTACATAAATGATTCTACTTGTAATGTCAATGCCGGCGAGGTTTGAGGATCACGCACGCAACTCTATTGCTCAAGAACGCAGGTAAGAATATGAGTTTAATTCGAGGAAAAATTTAAAACACGCAAGGGAAAATATGCAAAGAAGTGCACATGGAGTTTTGCAAAATTCTCTTTGCGTGCATGTTATGCCTTGCTACTGTGCAGAATTCTGGTGGTTTTATTTAACTTTTTAGTAAAAAAAACACTGATCACATATGATCGGAGCTAGGAACAGACAAGCTTGGAAGCGTTGAGCAGGACGGAAGAAGCGAGGTCTTCTTTGGAAGTGAACGGTGGCGAAGCGTATATATTCTTTGTTTTTACTCTCAGAACGTTTTCCTTCAGTTACGTTACGACAAGCACACCGTACACCACACTCTGTTCCAATTTAATGCAGCTGTGTGTGTTTACTAATTAGGTTGTTCGTTCAAGAAGACAGCTACTGGTTGTGCAGAGTGAAGGTTACACGTAATGATAATTGTACTTCGGGGAGCACCTTGCTTTGTATAATTTGCATCCTCTAAAACTCCGAGTTTTAATGATACCCGGTGAAAACCTAAGGGAGTTTAGGTACAATTAAACAAAATTGTACCTAAGTACCTGGTATAATGAAATAATATAATACGTACCCCAATTTTTATTCCTCACCTACATTCCTTGCATTTCGCTAGTTTTTCTCTAAGTTCTTGGGTTTGAAAATACTGTCGTACTGCATGCGAACTCTAAGATCATGGAGGAGAGAGTGATGGTCTACGTGGGTGATGACTTACCTACCCGGTTGAGGAAAGGAGAGGAAGAAGATGAAGATTTCACAGTTTCCGTCTTGGTTTGACGGACGGGTGGGTGGAGGGGTAAGATTCCAATCATGAAGAGAGGAGTCATGTACGTTGGCAAAATAGGCTTTCACCGTTCTCCTGAAATATGCAAAACTAGGATTTCATCCTCCAGCTTTTCCTGACTGCTGCATTTACCTTGTCACTTGATCCGAGTAGAAGAAGATTAAACTTGGTAAAAGAAGAGGTTATGCACAGAGTAGAGACAGGAAGAGAGTGGATCTAAGGGAATATTTTCTCTTACTCTTCTCATCTTCTTGGAGATTTCTAGAGAATGATAAGAAAAGGGAGGAGGAGGATCTAAATTTGTCCTAGGCTATAAATGAAAAAGATTGCAATTTTTTTCATGCATCTGTGATTCTATCCTTGATTTTGAAAGGTAATAGACATTTAGGTGTGAGATGCTAGCGCTCTATCATGTTTTATGGAAGCTTGGCCCCGACTTTGCTTAGCGCTTCGCCTTTGCTCCTTCTTTATAATTTTACTCGTTAAATCCTTCCTACCCGTTTGCCAAGACTATCTCAACGTGCTTTAACGTTTCCTAATTTTTCTCTTACCTAACTCGCAGTCGTCTCTTCATGTTATGTCGTAGTCGTCCCTGGTAGCTGTGAACATCTCATAACCGGAAGAAATGCATTCACATTCACGCTCACAGCAGTTTCCTCATCGTTGCATTGTGGCGGTATAAATACTCCGGTGATAACTCGTTATATTTGTACAGTGGGATATGATTTCTTCATTACGAAATTTTTACTTTCGTAGGTCGCAGAAGGAAACAGCCTCAGTAGAGTGGATAACAACACCTGCCTGACCTGACACGCTTGGATTTAGTGATAGAGGCTGAGAATGGTATTATAGAGGACAAGAGGACCAAGCGATTTTATTCATAATTTCTTAATTGACAATAGCTGGTCAGCTACGCGAACTGCAATGATAATGCACTAATAAAAAAATCTTTTAAATTTTTCAACAGATTTTTTAACATTTTTCGCCAGATTGTTTTGTAAACTATAGCCAGATCTAAATTTTCACAAAGAAGGTTTAAAAATTTGAATTTGCTGTCGAATTCTGCAAGATTTAAAATTTTGAATTTTCTGCTGGATCCAAATTTCCGTGTCATGATAAGAAAGGGATAATTGGTAAATTTCATGTTTTTGCCGTTGAATAAACAGATGCGCATTCCAACCCGGGCAGTGTGATGGTTATTACAGACTACAGTGAGGATGATATGCTGCAGTTGTTGGGTAAGAATGTAAAAGTTACCGCATACCCAATGTACACGAAAGGAAGGACGTCAATGCTCGTCATCATCTCCTTCTAGATCTGGTTTCTATGCAATCTAGATCAGATTGGGTAGAACAAATCCGGATTTAAATTCTTTTTGTTGTTCGGAACGTGATCATCATAACCCACCGCCTCTTCCTATGATTAACCCAGATCTAGATATTTAGCGAGCAAGGAACTCTGATGACCTCCTTATCTTTGGGTAATTGCCCGCAAATCATTCAAATTACTACAAAATTCAGACATGCATAAAACACCTCAGCCTCATTGCAGTTTTGGAAGCTGGCACAAATCTCACTCCTAGGGCCCCGAGAGGCGCTGAGAAATACGAAAATCCGATATTATTGAAATATTATACGCTAAAATGCTTAAGCTAGAAGCCGAAGCGAGAAAATGATAAAAGGCAAAGTTTGCCGTCAAGTGACAAAGTATCAAATTACTACAATATCGCTCTCGTCTGCAGTAATCATCTACCTACACGCCCTCCCTCTGAACTACGGATACGACCAGTTAGAATCATCATTTACTCTTTCCTTGCGTGCATCATTTATCTCATCTTCTCCATTAAGGATTGAGTCGTAATGGTAGCGGCATTTGGTTTGTGCCGGAATCCCCACAGAAGTTATATTATCTCTCACAGCAACGTTGATAACTCATAATGTTATATACTCGCGACGTCCTTCTGTTATACGAGGCGTAAACGCTGGGCTTATCTCGGTCCATACTTTCTCCAAAACTGATTTCAATCTCAAAATATTTCTCGGTTGCCAAAAACATAAAACTATTCCACCATCTTCTTGGCAATATGAGAAGATGAAAAACATTCAAAGGAATCGAATCAGTCTGTGGAATTAGGAAGCCCTGCCACTGTTCTGAGTAATCAATTGAAGATTCAAGAGGATTCGTTCCAAAGAAGACATCCAGATTATATTTAGTTACACTTAAGTTTCAGCTCTTGTTCCTCCAAAACTTGGCCCTTCGTTTCAAAGGTACGAGGAGGATTTCTGTGAAATCCATTAATGTTCCAAGAATTTACAAGTCAACTAACTATAACGACCAACTTTTTACAAGCTTGTGCTTCCACAGAGCTAACCTACATGACAAGGACAAGGTTTTCCCCAAAAGTATCACTCCAGCGTCGACTTGTCTAGCCCAATGATCGTTGCTGTCATTAGCAGCTTCCACGAAAACTACACACGAGACAGTTATTACGAAGTCTATGAGGAAGGACTGACTGATGCATAACTAGGAGGAGAAAAGTGGGCAGGTATCAGAAATACCAGGTATGACTAATTAGATGACTCCTCCGCATATCTCTCTGCTTCTTATTCTATGTAATGACTGATGAGACCTATAATTGATCTCTGTCATATCTGCCACCAGACCTGATACCTCATTGGTTTCGCTTCCTTGTAGTAGTACCAGAACGTTGCTAGGAGGACGAACATGTAATGTGCGTAGAATAGACACGCATAAAATAAATGCCCACCTGTTTACATTTGGCTGGGTATGCATACTCAAGGAAGGATATAGCTGAGATCGGGAATCATTCAGTGCTCAGGTGTAATTACATCTCAGGTGAGAAGCCTTAGGGTGTGTGTGTGTAGCTTGTGCGTATGTGGTAACCGATGGTTAGCAACGTTCCAGGTGTGTGTGTTTTGTGTGCACACGAAGCATTGATAAAAGCGTAGGCGGTTCCCCTTGTAACTTGTAGGGAATAACTCATCGTTTGTGTGGATGCAATGGTTGCACTCTCTGCTCAATGGAATTGCATCCATAAGGCGCTTGTTTTACGCTTCCACTCAGTCAACGGGCTGAGCGCTGTATGTATTGTAGTGAGGGAGGAGCGCCGGCCAGAGGTGAGATGACTAAGATCACGGCTACAGAGACTGCATCGTATGCACCGCATAAAAGAGTGTAGTGTAGAGGGTGCCGGTGAAAGCAGTTGTATGCATGCCGCTATAGTAATGGGGATGGTAGCGCAAGCAGAAAATGTCCGCACCTAGCTTTAGTTCCTGTTCAATCCCATCAGCACCAAAATTGCTGTGGACGGATGGTTGAGCTTGGGGAGAACGTGGCTGGAAGTTAATGACTGATCATACATTTGACTCGTGGAACTTGAAATCTTTGGAGAAAGGCAGGACACGGCGACAGGTAAGATTCAAATTGGTTTTGCTGAGGCACGAGCCGACTTTTGTGAGCGAATCTAAATTTGTCGCTAATATAAATTGCAGTTATAAGTATTAGTTACATGGAAGAACCTGGGCTAGTTTACGCCCCTTGGTTTAATTTCATCCTGGGTTTTCTTACATATGTGCGAAAAGTCTCGGCCGGTTTCGCGTAGAAGTAAATGATCGGGAAGAATTAATATCGAATATAGCGATTTGAAAAGCGGAGACTGTGTGTTTTAGTTCCAAAGATCTTACGTGATCAACAACTTGTAATAATTTTATAAATGTATCAAGTCTGTTATAAATAGAACAAGTTAGCGTTAGCTCCAGTATTCCAGTAATATTTAACTAAAAATTCCTAATTAAAAAGACAAGGTATAGTCAATAGTATTGACTCCTCCTCAATAGATATCGTAGCTACCGTACAATTTGATATATATGTGTGCAAGAACCGGCTGGATTTACTGGAAGCTGGAATCGTGATACACTTAATTAATTAAATTCCATATTCCTCACTTCCCATACAGTTCAGCTGATTTGAGTGCAATAATAGGAGTGAAATAAAATTAGCTATAGCTTATAATTTCTCTCTGAATGAGCTCTCATTTAGCTATCAGTTAGCATGATTTGAGGAGAAGGCTGTGTTATTTATCATAGGTGATCCGTCGAAACCGATACTGTATTAACGGAGTTGTGTGCGTAGATAAAGATACATTAATTGGAGTGGAAGAGTGTAGCAAATTATTAAATCGTATGCTTACTTAAGGAGAGGTGAATGAGACGAGGTTAAACAAACAATTGGATAGTTGATAGTGCGCTTTGCTTGCTGGAATGCAGGGAAACTCTTCTGAAACAATTTTATATTCGAGGTGTGTGTTCACAAAGGATTAGCGCCATGTTTTCTATCAACTTTAAATAATTACCGGAAGAGAGCTGTCTTGTTTTGTTTTCCTATTATTATTAATACTACAGGTCAAGAAAATTTTGCGGTAAGATAATCTTATTGGAGTTTAATTGTTTCGTGCAGAATAATATATGTTCGTTATGTATCAATGTGGCGCTATACAGTTAAAACAGAAAAAAAGGCTATGAAATTCATCGTAATTAGCAGGAATGTGTTTGTGTCTTGCAGAGTTACAGTTGCAGTTGGAAAGTAAAGGAAAATGTCGTCGTCAGCAGTTTTCATATTGGACGTGAAGGGGAAGGTATGTGAAGGAATTTTTGTGTTATGATTTGTACCGGTAGAAACGATTACGTATTTATAGATGTAATTTTTACGATACAATCTTATTCTGGTTTCTAGGTCCTTATTTCCCGCAATTACAGAGGGGATATTGACATGGGTGTAATCGAAAAATTTATGCCACTACTTATGGAGAAAGAAGAAGAGGGGAATGTTACACCTATACTACAAACTACTGATTCAACATTTGCCTATATAAAACACAATAACTTGTATATTGTATCAATCACTAAAATGAACGCCAATATCGCTCTTGTTTTTGCCTTTCTTCACAAACTAGTTCAGGTAAGCTTGTTGTGCTTAGAGCTAGAGAATTGTTCGAGATTGTTGATGATTATATATATATATGTATTTCTAAAAGTTTTCATTTGATTAATATGATTGACTTAGCTTAGAGTGAATGGTTGGAAGCTTAGGTTTAATAGGATTGTTAGTTGATTCAACAGGATCTGCAGAGACTGTTGGAGCGAGAAATTCAAGAAACTAAACATCAGCTAATGAAGTCTATGATTTTCTAGGTAATGATCGAGTACTTTAAGGAACTGGAAGAGGAAAGTATTCGTGATAATTTTGTAATTATCTACGAACTCATGGATGAACTGCTGGATTTTGGTTATCCACAAACGACAGACAGTAAAATCCTACAAGAGTAAGCAGCACATGTGTTTTCTATTTTTGCGTGCCCTAGACAGGAATAGATTTACTGAGTTTTATTGTTTTGAATGCAGGTTCATCACGCAAGAAGGGCATAAATTAGAAGTCGCACCCCGTCCACCTATGGCAGTTACCAATGCTGTGTCGTGGCGTTCTGAGGGAATTAAGTATCGTAAAAACGAAGTATTTTTGGACGTAATTGAATCCGTCAATTTGCTGGTAAGAATATTGGTGTAGAATGAAGATATTTTGTCAGTGCTAAAATTTTTGAAATTTTCGTGATGGTACTGTATTTATCAATTGGTTCCTACAGGCAAATGCGAATGGCCATATCTTAAGGAGTGAAATCGTGGGTGCTATAAAAATGAGGGTTTACTTGTCTGGAATGCCGGAACTGAGGCTCGGCCTTAATGATAAGGTTCTGTTTGAAAGCACTGGAAGAGGCAAATCAAAGTCTGTCGAACTTGAAGATGTCAAGTTTCATCAATGTGTTCGATTATCAAGGTAAACACAAGAGTGGAATTTTGATCGAGTTGATCAAATATTTAGCGTATTCTGTCATATCTGATGAACTTACTTTTGATTACTCGCAGATTTGAGGTAGATCGTACAATATCATTCATTCCGCCCGATGGAGAGTTCGAGTTGATGTCTTACCGTCTCAACACGCATGTAAGTTTACTTTCAGTTTTATAGCATGTCCTACTTGTAGTTCTTCGATTTGATACTAATAATTGTGATTGTTAATTTTCGAATAGGTGAAACCATTGATTTGGATAGAATCCGTGATAGAACGTCATGCTCACAGTCGAGTTGAATATATGGTGAAAGCGAAATCGCAATTCAAACGTCGCTCAACAGCCAATAACGTCGAGATTGTGATTCCTGTACCCGGCGATGCAGATTCGCCGAAATTCAAAACCGGTATCGGCTCAGTCAAGTACGCCCCCGAACAGAATGCCATTATTTGGACCATTAAGTCGTTCCCAGGAGGTAAAGAATTTCTAATGCGAGCTCATTTTGGCTTGCCTTCTGTTGAGTGCGAAGATTCGGAAGGTCGCCCCCCGATTCAAGTCAGATTTGAAATTCCATATTTTACGACTTCAGGAATTCAAGTAAGTCATTGAGTTAAAGTTACACATACTACATGTATGATACTCGTCGTAGATACCTACTTTGGTCCGTACAGATCAGAGCTAATAATGTAATTTCTCGAATTTATTTGCAGGTACGTTACTTGAAAATTATTGAGAAGAGCGGCTACCAAGCATTACCTTGGGTAAGGTACATAACGCAAAACGGTGACTACCAACTAAGAACGAATTAGTGTTTCGTAGAATTGTAAGCGATTTAATTTATGAGATATATTTTCCTTTTTAATTCTGCAAAATCAATCTCGCGTAGCGCACCGCTAAGCGAGATGCATGTTTTAACTTTCAAACAGTAATTTTTCAAGGATGTTTTAAAGTGATTACATAATCAATAAATACCTTTAACCCTTCTGGAATTTTCTTTCGCTACCTCTGTATTCCTAATCTTCGAAACGAACATGTAAATGAAATAAGAAATGTACACAAAATCAACTACGAAAACTAATTTGGAAAGTAATAGCATATGCCTTTAATATTTTATCAACAACACACATAATATAGCAGACAATCAACCCCTAATACATATAATTAAACTTTTCAACTGACTAGAATATTGCCTACGAAAATCTAATATGCCACAATAATTTTCACATCGATGTGAGCCTCCTACTAGCAACTTGATGACGTGTGAATGATAACACCAGCCCAGACGGGAAATCCAACACCGGGTAAATTATCCCTTACGGATATTAGTGCTATTTTGATTTAACGTAGGGCCAAATTGGAAATTATAAATGAGATCCGTAAGACATTGGAAAGTGCCATCACGTTTTTCCCTCCTTATGAGTTGGCAATCCGCCATTCCATTAGTTTTTGCATCCGGAAGGATGCAACATTTAACATGGGTCGTTAACCAGTTCCCGGTGTCGCTTCCAATTACACGTTCCTCCAATTTTTTCAGCCAATCTCCATCGAGAGCTAAATATACACGGTCAGTTATATCTGACATTAAATCATTTCCGCCTTCGTCCCCTCTGGAACCGACATCTCTCTTCCTTCCTACTCCCAAAAAGTGAAGCATCTTAACAGGCAAGAATCCTAGGGCGGCTCCGATGCTTATCCACACAAGTATTGCAAGACCCGCAAGAACGAAGACGAAGCCGCGACGTATGAAGTCTGCCAATTCGTGATAATTAACTTCAAAATCCAGGTATGCAGCCAAAAATCGATTAAATAATCCAGGTTGAAGGGCTTCCCTCGGTGGAGGTATTTCAGGATTAACATGAATGTCCCATTCAGATTCCCAAGGTTGAAAGGCAAGGGCAGATGGACTGTCCACGCCAAGAAGAACGTTGCTACTCGTGTCCCTGTGAGCCAAATGACTTCCGGGTAATGAAGCATTGAAGACTGGTGAATTTGGCTTGACCCTTTCAACATGTTTCGGCCCATATTGTTCCCACGCAGAATTTAAAGCCTTAGTAAGAAATGCTTCTTTCTCCACCGCCGTGTAAACTTTCTCTGGATTCTTCAGTTCGCTTGGCAATGGTGGATCTGACCTTACAACTTGGTAATAATTTCTATCCACTTGTTGATATTTCTATAAAAGTGATAATCAAAAATTGCCATAAAGTGTCGTTCTTTTCTTTGTATTTGTCTCACATCAGTCAGCCTGCGGCGAAGATACAGTGAAATCAAAGCTAGAAGAAATGGAAGTATGTTCATACCTGAGCAACATCACCATAGCTGGAATACTGCCATTGCTCCGCCTTACAAATAAGAATCACCGGTAGGATTTTAAGCCTGGAAAGAAAAGGAGAAGATGCACGTTAATTTTATAACCGCTCGGGAAATTCAAAAGTTAATTCCAACACCGAGACCAGCATCAGCAAGTAGATGAATATATATATGAATTGTGCCTGGAGGACAGGGTAGTTGAGAAAGTTTTCACAATTTGTCTTCTTCCTACCAACAACCCATCCACAAGGGTCTGGACTCTTCTACCTTTTTGAGACGTACACATATTCAGCACAATGCACCACAGAACTAGGAAACAAAGACGAAACTTACAGCAACTGCATCATGTTGAAAAAGACGTTTCCCGTCTTGGATTTCGCCAAGATGTAAAAAGTTGGAATCGAAATGAAGGAAAATGTACTTTCTGCAGCACTTCTTCAAGAGACAGCCAAGTTCACAGGAGGATTTTGATCCAGCCCTCCAAGTCATCACCCAGAGAATGTAATGCCTACAAGATAATATTTCCTTTTAGTTTGAAATGCTACTTACTAGACGGTTCAAAAATACTCTGTGCAGCATGCAGTTTTTCTATGCGCAACGTTTACCATTCTTGAGACAAGGAGACGTAATAAGGTCTCGTCTTATTCCATGTTTTTCTTCCTTGGCCCAAAAATTCCACATTACCCTACACAACCCCCCCTCCACCCTTCTTTTAACCTTGTAATCGCCCAACAAACCCCTGCCTGGAGAACCTTCAGCCTAACCTTTTATCACGAGATCTGCCTCCCTTAGGTTCTACATGAAGCACACAAGGTGGTTGGTAATCTATTTCACTGGAGCCATCCCGCACAAATCCCAGCCACAATCCTCGATAATCCTCCAGTTCTTTCTCCAGCTTTACGGAAAGGTGTCAAAGCCCCTCAGCTCCGATACCTGACAGTCCTGACAGCCTCATATACATACAGAAATACACAGAATTCTACTTGAGAATCACTCATTTAAAACAGTCAGTCTATACAGCTCGGAGCCTTCTTCCTCTTGCTCCAAAAGTCGAGCGGAAAATAAGACGCAATGCTCTTCAATTCCTTGTTTTCCTTCCACACAGAATTAGATGAGAGGGGGTGTGGAGGGCGCTGAAGAAATGTTGCAAAGATTCGCGGCCACCAACTATAAAAAGCTACAAATGTATCCCGACAACAATACGTATAAGCTCCAACTAACTAATCCCAAGCGTCAAGCGTGACATCCGTCCGTCGGACTTTTAGGTAACCGTAGCATGTGAAATATATGTTAAAGTTAGCATACATACGATACAAACTATTCTGGCAACAAGAACGCGATAAAATATTAAAATGTTTCCTGCAATCCCACCCCAGGTGTGCTCTCCTACTACGTGTGTGTGCTCTCACCTTTTATTGCTTCCCATATCTTACCGACCACACCACCACCTACTCGTCCATCTTCTTGGCCAGGTAGAGGAAGGGATTCTGTAATTATCTAAACGTCTTCAAGACTTGAGAATTTGGGGACGAAGGCTTCTTTATACCTAACTCAGTTCTGCTTGCTCACCTTCCTCAACGGTGAGCGAGCAGAGCTGCCTCGTGCTCCTTCCTGGGCATATGCTTTTTAACACACTTTGTAATCTACAACCATCAACTCCCATTTATAATATCTTCAAAGTCGGTAGTCTCTTGTCTTACTGTCATTCATGCACTACATTCTTTTGAAGACAAACTAATTCTGTCACATGCGGTCTAGGTTTCCTCTCTCTTAATTTCAGCTGGTCCCCGGACATGGCTTTGTCTTTTTTTTAATCCTTATGTATAACATTCCATTCACGTCAGCACCTAAAGCTTGCTAGGCTAAAAAGCATTTCATCCATCTCATGCATAAAATGTATACGTACAGAGATAGAACTGTGCTAATTTCCCCCATGTCCAAGTAATTAACTGGGAAGATGGGCTACTTTGGGCACTAAATGTTGACTAACGTGTAGAGCCTGAATTGGGTTCCCTTCTGTTTGATTAACTAGCCTCAATTTGGCGAGTCTTTTGATTAGTCGGGAATTATCCTGTGATTGCAATGCTGTATCGGATTGAAATAATCTTGGTATGATTTAGGCTTTAATACCGTCAACAACAGTTAATTGCAAGTTGTAATCATTAACTGGTCAACGGCACAGTACTTGTAGAATTGAATTCCGTTGAGGCGGGAGGATAAAGGTGAAACAAAGTTGGTAATATTACAATAAAATATTAGGAAGGATGTACTTGGCAAGAATGATAGATTACAGTTTTGTATGTAACTGTTGCAATAAAGCGGGAGCATTTAAAGATAATTTTGATTAAGGAAGCTACATGATGTAATTTATTATCTGAGAAGTTGTAAAGTTTTTACAGAGAGAAATGTTATATACACGTGATCACTTGAGTAGGCTGCACAAGTTCACATCATGTCAAGAATTGGAACTGCAAAGTATTAACCTTATATAAATACATAAAATATAACATCCATAAGCTTACTTAGATAACAGCAAAAGTGGAGGTAAAAAATGTTTAGTTTGTACACAAGGTATGTACATTTGTTAATACATAACGGAATATGATGTCTTGGCTGTTTGTAAAAAACGAGCCGCTTTCTTAACCTAGTGCCTTAATTTTAAGCTTATTACACATTAAAAAGGTAAAAAATCCTTTTTGAAATACAAAGAGAGAGAACCAGACATACACACACACATTCATACCAGGAGGAAATATATAAAAAAAGGAATTGTCTCGGAAGACAGTTATGTATAGCTATGCAACATTTTTTTAAAAACAATTTGACTCTTTTTTTCAATAACTACGGCATCATCATGACTACGGGAGGGATTGATTAATTAATTGGTTCTAAGGGCTTAGCGGGTTTTACTGTTCTCTGCTCTTGCGAAGGCACGGGATTCTTTGGCTGCCCACTTCTCGTAGGTGTCAATGGCACCGTAAACAATGTTGGTGAGACGATCCAAGTCCAAAGATCTGGCGGTTCCGGATTCCTTGATCTTTTGCACGATTCCTCCAAGGCTCTCGGATGGGTAGAAGACACGGATCAACCAAATGATGACTGCAACTCCCACGACGAGAGCAGTGAAAGTCCAAAAGATTTGGCTGAAGTAGGCGGATAGCTGGAAATCTCCATTACTTGAGAGGCCGAAAAAAGGGGAGCTGGATGGAAGCGATAATTGGGATTCCCTTGGGTAAGCAGCTAAAATGAAAAAATGAACGAGAAAATTAGATTCTGCGGCAGTAAATTACAACCAGAGGAGTAGAGGGAGCCACCTCTTCGAACCAAAACTGTGGATGATAACTTACCCGGTTGAGCAGTGTAGCCGGTTACGTAGGTTGGTTGGTTGTTGCTGTTTGTAGTAGGGGCACTCCTGTATACAAGTTGACCGATGGCTTGTTCAGAGGGCGCTGCTTGAGACTGCTGAGCCTGATTCAAATGCTCGTTCCCTGATGATAAAACGTTGGACTGAATGGGCTGTTGGTTCATGGAGGTCGCTGCGGGCACACATGATGCAATCCTGGTCAAGGCGAGGAGGACGCCAACGATGAATAAACGGGAATCCATTTTTGAGTTTAGAGAAATGTTTTCGACAAAGCGAAAATTCGGATTGGTAATTAAAAGTTTGGAGGAGAAGGTGTAACTTTGGAGGAGTGATTCTGGAATTGTTCAAAGAACTCTTGATGTTTCCAGTTTGGAAGGAAGGTGAATTGTGATTTTTATGGATAAAAAACTCGGCTTATATACCTCCGAGACCAGGCTCA
The DNA here is from genome assembly GCA_906901655.1 of Sminthurides aquaticus. Lineage (NCBI taxonomy): Eukaryota > Metazoa > Arthropoda > Collembola > Symphypleona > Sminthurididae > Sminthurides > Sminthurides aquaticus. Next base: position 7,883,848 of record CAJQTT010000001.1, read on the forward strand.
AATTATTGAGGAGGTGAGGGAAGAGGATAAAAAATCAGTGAGAAGGGTCATAGGTACTATTAAAAATAGCAAAAAAACGAAAGGTTTTCTAGCACCCATCAATGTTGAATGTGATGGGTGGGATTAATAGTAAGGCAAAGGTGAGTGTACTCTTATTAAGTCTCGGGCTAAAAAATAAAGGATTGAGGTGAAAATAGTGCATTCTTCTTTTTTCCTTTGTCAAATACCGAATTGGTAAAAAATCGAAGCTTATAGGCATGGAGCAGAGGTAAAAAACTAGGTGGGTGATGGGTTAAAAACTGAGCGGATTATTTTTCTAAATTAAGGTGCTATTGAAAATGTCTCCAGTTTTATGGAAAGGTGTGTGGGGCTGATGAACTTATTAGAGTTTTTTGCCGGTTTCTCAAAACTGACTATTGCCATCCTTTTCTAACCATTACGGTGGCAATGGTTAGAATTGTCATTAGGTGAAACATAGTTCCAGCAATGTATTCAAAATTACTTGAAAACAGTATTATGTCTCTATAATTACGTGTCTATTAACCAGGTTACGGAATCGGCAAAATTTAGACGTATGCAAGAGGTTAAATGAATATATCCCACTTGACAAGCAGTAAATGTTCATGTACTGGAAAGACCTGAAATTTCAGGCCCAGATCTCGGTCTTTCAGGCGTAGGTCCTGAAAACTAAATTCAAGATTCAGGTCTTTATAATTCCAGGTCCATAGGTCATGAGCCTTTCAGTCCAAATCAGTCCAGGTCCTGGCATTTTTAGGACCTGGGCCTGTCAGGTCTAGACCAAACAGGTCCAGGTCCTTGCAAAATGGGACCTGATTGCCAACAGGTCGGAGGGACATAGAATGGCGTTAATAGAATCCTAGTGTTTAATGACCATGTGCATATGTATACATAATGGTTGCAGGTCACACGTCCACCATTCCCGCCATATTCCCTGTACCGCTAGAAATATGGTAACAATGCAGAGCATGTGTAAAAACATCAAAAACTGAAGCGCAGCACTCATAATTAAGTTAAACCGTTTTTCAGCAGTTTTTCCATTATTTACCTTTCCAGCCATTCCTCGGATTCGTGCCAGGAAGTACAGTAATGTGTATTGTGAGGTTGACTTTTAGCTGTAGTTGCAGTTAGGATGATTAGAGGCCAATAAAGAAAGAATTCTAGAATCTTCTGGGAGAAAAACTTAAATTAGATGTAAGTTGTACGGATATTGAACAAAAGAACTCAAACAATGAGTAACAGGATTACTGGATTCATCTATCCCGGAAGTCTTGTTGATAGGGGATAGCACTATTTTATGGGTTCCGGAATGGACGTTCCATTCACAAATGACGTTAGCAACTACGCTGCCACTGAATCACACAAATCTTGCGTTTTCATCCCTTCTCTACGATTTTTTCCATCATGAGTCCCGTCCCGTGTTAATTACAGAACCGTAATTAACCCTGAGTCGTACTGGTTTGAACTATGGCCGGGGAAAAACCAATCCTACAATTAAAAGAAATAGACCAAAAGCAATTGAGAGGCAGAATCTTAACTTACTTTTTTCAATTTTTAATTGCATCCTGAAATCCAATTAATTGACATACCTGGATTTTCATTGATGAAAATCAAGGTATGTCAATTCAATGAAGTGTTGAACATATACAGTTTGCTTAATCATCTCCATTTTGTTAAAGAAATGACGGTAGCGGAGGACTCGATGGATTCAATCATACCGTCGTTGGTAAGGTAATTTGTGAACGGGTCTAAACTGTTTATGGCATCTGTTTGAAGTATAAATATAAGAGTTTTCCAGAATAAGTTTACCCGTAGTTTGACTCTCAGAAGGCCACCTCCAACAATCTTCATTCTAATCCGCAATCCGCGAGAAATATTTAAGATGGATCGGTTCGACAACGCAGACACGCATCTTGTCTTTGAAGGCATAAGGTCGGGATAGTTTTGTTGTGATTTTATAAGTTTAATATTGTATATGAGCTTCAGAAGCTTCGTGAAGATTGTGTGCTATAATCCAAATTATATTGTGTTGATCATAATAGCGATGGTATTGACAACAAGTTTGGACTGGAGTCCATATTCTACGGCCTTGGTTTCCTAGCTTATTTGATTGTGATCGCGCTCTTTATTGACCTCTTCTTCACCTCAATTACGTCACCGATACTTTACAATACATTTGCACCTATCCGTAGAAGAAGAAGACGAGCTCTGGTTGAGGAAGACGATTGTGTAGCGGGAATAGAAATACTACAGATGTTGGAACAACTTGGAAAAAAATTTGCTTAAACCCATCACTGTACGACAGTCTTGTGAAACATTTGCTTATTTGTACTATTAATCTGTGCAGTTTTAGTGGGATATCCATGTGTGTTTGTCATCGTTAGTTACTACGTCGTTTACAATGAAATTATTTTCTTATCGAAACATCATTGCAATCTTCTTGGTGATTCTTCATTTCCAGCAATCTCCTGCCCAAAACCCTGAGATCCATCAAGCGGCAGCATTGTCAAGATTCACTGGGATTTAGTAAGTGATGCAGACTTTCTCCATTGGAGAAAGCATGAATTTGTATTGAGTAAGCTTGCTATTAAACGTTTAACTTGAACCTTTGTCTTGTTGCTGTGTTACAGTTCGTTCCTGGGGAGTTACATTGCAGTTCGTGAAGCATATTTTCTCGCAAGTCTTGTGTGTGTCCTGGTTGCTGGGAATGTATTCTTGACTTTCTTCCAGCTTCCCTCCTACTTTCTACCCATTTACCACAATCAGAAGAGAGCTTTGGATTGGAAAGCTCCGTCCCAATATCTTGAATTCTTGGGAGATATACTCCTTGAAATGTTAGCGTTCTTGGAGGCAAAGGTTGAAGGTAAACTTGCAACCATAACAATTTATAATCCGTTATAAACTGTTTCGTTCATTACAGCTGGCTTGTAATTAAATTTATTAATTGGTATTTATTGTGATTTCAGGATGGCATCAAATGAAGCAGTAGGCGGGAGCGGACTAACAATCTATGGACATCCTCTCCTAAAAATCCCCAGTCCCCACGTGTTAGATCATCCTGGTTTAGCCATTTTTTCTCCAAATTCCGTCATCCCGCTCCTTCGTTTCTATTCTTTTACTTTCCGTTTATTTATAATTATGGGAGTAGCCCTGTTATTCATGTTTAAACCCTTGTACAAGCTCATGCACCGCTATGGATTTAATTCTCCAGCAGTATTCCAACAACTTACAGGTATCAATGTTAACACTGTCAGATTTCGACGTAGTCTTGGAGATAATATTCCAAATGCGCTACAGTTACGTATTCTTTCCTCTGTTAACACTCCGTATTCTGGTGGAAATAAACTTAATTAATTTCACTCAAATACGTCTTTGAATTCGTTTGCATGATGCATGAATAATTGTATAAACATCACCATAGACTGTAAACCAGCCATCCAGTTAATCGGATGGCTATCATTTTTGGCCAACGCTAATGTAAGTTATTATATGATTGAATACAATACATACATAAGCGTACTGCATAAATGATTGAAAGCTACTTACATAATAGGATCATACACAAGTGTATAAACTACATTAGGTTAATTAAGAGTCAACATGATTATTGAATCAATATATATACTTGATTTAATCAGAATTACGGATAGATTCAATGTATATATATATGAGCGCGTACTAACTAGGCATAGTTGTGGTTTTTGCTTATAGCATTACCATTGATTGGGGCTATAAGAATAGGTGTGGAGCTAGTATATCGGCTCACGAATGAAATTCATAATACACTTGACGATAATTAAGCATTTTATAATGACTGCGTACTCCTAAACTGACGTCTAAATTCTATAAGTATTGGGATAAAGGGAATTTATTCTTATAATAAACATGTACACGAAATACTAACACGTTCTGTAGGAATGCTATTATATGATAGGGATTATTATAGAAATAATAAACTTGGAAGACTTTGGAAATTTGAAAGCCAAAATTGGACCTGAACTGGTTATATATACTTGAGGTAGTGTGGGGCGATGAACTGTAGGTGGGAGGGAACGCAGAAATACATGTAAATAGCTTTCCGTCTTTAAAGGTTTACGGCTTTTCCTGACAGGTGGACAGGTGTGACAATTCCAATTCTACTTCATTGGCTCGTCCCTCACAGTCGCACCCTTTTCAAGTATGAAGACATATTGTTTTACCTCTAGCGTATTCTTGGAATTATGCTCCCACTGCATTTCTTTAGCCCACAGGTAAGCAAATACAACGTTGAAGCCGTTAGTACGAAGACTAGGGGGTTTCGGAGCAGTTTCATTCAGTTAATTTCGGAAATCAGAGGACATGATGCGAAATAAACTTGGAAAGGAAAGGAACTTATTGTGCTGCCCTTAACAGCATGGTTTTAAGAATATAAATTACTTGTAGCATCAGCATATTGTCTACTGTCACAGTCTGTGAACGCATAGGTGATAGGTTTTATGTACAATGTTTATTCTTGAGAGTTGAATAATATTCACAAAAGAAGTATTGTTTGATTCGCCCGTTTACTTGTCCGCAAAAAATATAAATATATAAATAGAATATTAAGATACTGTCGTGGTTTAAGGAGGCTGGGGTGAGTAAGTATCTAGCCGGGGGTTCCACGTTAATGGTAATTACTAGCTTGTCAAGATGACGCCAACATTTTGAAGTATATATGCTATAAATTTGTTAAAAAGTTAACTTGACTTAAGTTATTCTGATTTGACAAGTTCATTATAGCGATCAATAGCATTGAGGACAGAGTTAGAGAGATCGTTGAGGTAGTCCATGCTTGGCAAGCTGCTGGGCATATAGCTTCTGGCTTGCTCCTTGACCAAGGCGAAGTCACCGAAGCCGGTTAACCAAACGAGGAGGGCGACAATGCTGACAACGATCACCATGGCGACGATGATTCCAACAATGACGATAACCACACCCTCGATACCCCATGGGAGGAGACCATACCAGGAATTAGGGACCTGAGGAGAAATACAAGATTAGAAACTGGAAGGAAAACTCTGCAAATAGTTCTACCCAGGAACTGTTAAGAAGAGCAGCGTGACAATCAAATTTTGAAAAGAATCTTACCAAAAAACCTTCAAAACCAGTCTGTACGCTGAATCCAGGGTCCTTGTAGCCGAAAGGTGGGTAGGGCTGAGCTCCACCGGCTCCGTAAGAGGGTGGAGGTGGTCCATAAGAGGGTGGAGGTGGTCCGTAAGAGGGTGGAGGTCCGTAAGATTGTGGAGGTCCTCCATAAGGTTGCATTCCATAGCTCTGAGGAGGGGGCCCATAGCCACCACCGCCATATTGATCACCTCCTCCGTATCCACCACCGTAGCTCCCACCGCCACCGCCTCCTCCACCACCGCCAGTTCCAGGACCTGCAGAATAAGGTCCAGCTCCGATACCCGGGCCTGCTAATCCGGGAGGCGGCAATTCTCGTTTTTCCACAGCAGCTCCATCAGTTTCAAATGCCATGCTTCCTAGAACACCGACGAGAGGTAAAAGCCACATTTTCCACATTTTGTTCACAAATGTAATTTTTCACTTCACTTGTATATTTGAGTTTTGAAATAAGAATATGATCTGAGGGAGGGTTCCTTGATGTACAACTTTCGTCTGTATCCTTCCCGGTTGGAATGACACTTTTCTCTGAATGTCATCATTTATATAGTCAGTTAATTTCAGAAGGCATCCTCATTTAGCTCGCACGTCGTCTCTCTCATTTTCTCCAGGGATGAGGTGGGCCAAGGTGGATGGAGATGCGTGGATGCGTAGTAGGTGAGAGAGATTTGATGAAAAATCCAAATGAATTATGCCAGATTCCAATGATTGCAAGGAGGGACCGAGGCGAAGGAGTCAAAATCCCGCTATCCCCTTCTGAACAAGTTCTATTCTGAGTAAATGATAGGGATTGTTGTAGAAGCTAAAGGAGGATCTGGAATCCAGCATCATCTATCCCTCCAGGCGTAACCAGGGCCCAGTTCCAGCAATACTTTTGAAAAAGTCCCGTAAGGACTGCAACCTAAATTTTACCCCTGTCTTTCACACTCTCTGTTCCAATTTCACTCAATTCAACACCGACCCGCCGATAACGGTCTCGAATCCACCTGTCACTTTGCCTCACCTTATATTCCGTCTTCTCCTCATCTTTGATGCGTATGCTAGAATGGTAGATTCCTAGCTGGTGTCATCGTATCCGGTTCCGTACCAATCAAAGTGACAACATCTTCAACAGCATTCCAACATGGGTTACTTGATTACCTGGGGGAGGGGGAATGGTCAAGGCAACCGGACCAGGTTTCTGCAAGAGACGAGTATCGTGCTAACACGCTCGCCCTCCCACCTAAACTGTGTCATCTCAAACGTTTCAGTATAATCAAAGGACACGCACCAATTACCACAGACTACAATACAATGCTTTCTCAAAATCAAAATAACCACGCTCCACCTGCTGTGTACCTGCTTCCATTCATAAATTATCTTCATTTCCGCCAAACCTTCCTCCTGGCAAAATAACCAGACGGATTCCCTATATTTATCCTAGCATTTCAATCAAACCTTTCATTTTATATCCGGATTAGGGAAATACAAGCCGGTCTACCGGCATCCTCTGAAGCGTAAAGTTTCTGGATTTAATCTCAAACAAACACTATTCTCACAACATATACACATACTTGAACTCATCTTCCACTTAACGTAAGATAACCATCTCCAGGAGTAGACTGATCCTGCGATTCTGGAACACGCACTTGAAATTCCTCATTACACCTAATTAATCAAAACCTTTAACGGAATGGTGAGAAATCGTGGCGTAGCCCCCTCTCGGAGGATCCTACTCGTTTCCCTCCTAGCCGCCTCTGCGACGTCCTTCGCCATCAGGGATTACCTACCCACTTGGCGATTCCATGATCAAGAGCAAATCAAACAGAAATTAGCCCCCGGCCAGCTCCAATTTTCCCATAAAGTTTCACAGCCTCCTTTTCCAAAACATCAGTTTGCCAGGGGAGACAAGGACAATCCTTTGATTGAGCCCGGACATGATACACACCCCTATGCTGGAGATCCTGGAAATAACCCACTTTTTACGGTTCCATGGTCACAGATTGACCCGAAATTTGCAAATAATCCTACTAATTTCTTGAATTTAGTCGGAACGGATTTCCAACCTGCTCGTCTTGTCAACATTTGGCTTGTTCTTTTCTTCACCATCTACATGATTGTCTGCCAAGGATATTACCTATGGACTTATGGAATCACTTTTAGGGAAAAACCCAGACCGAAGCCTTGGCTTGCAGCCCTTTTGGGCTTGCCTTCGTCCAACTCAACGGGGAACGGGACTAACGTTCCTGGTAAATGGAACGGGTCATTTACCAGGATTCTGGATTCTATACACTCCATTGCCAACAAGTTCCCAACGCTTGAAACAGAGCTTGTACCTCCGGGATTTTGGGATGAGGAAGATGAATGTGAAAACGGAGACTGTCAATCCATGAAACAAAGTAAAAAATCTAGCAAGAAGAGCGGCAAAACTGCAAGCGCGCGTCTAGCGAAATCTGGTGTAAACGGAACAGGAAGTAGCACTACAAGGTCAAAATCAAGTAACTCAACAGTGTTTACGATCCTGCCAGCTCCTGCATCCCTTTTTAGCAATCATACCTTGAAGACTTGAGAGAAATTACTGTAAACAAATAGTTATAATTTATGAGAAAACACAAAGATTTAGTTGGATATGTTCTTAGATTCGATGTGAATGTTCTCATCGTATATTACATTACTGTTTCAAAAAGGCGTGTTTGCATATAATGCAGACTGCTACCTATTTGCGTTTTTGCTATTCCAAAACCGAAACAACAAACTGTAAAGACTTTATCTGTAATTTGTTTATCATTTAAATGTTGTTCCCCTTTCAGGCAAAGACACCTGCATGACTGTAACTTTCCAGATTCTCTAATGAAATAAACGTTGATATGCACAAATTACTGTTTAATATTGTAAAACATGGAATGAAGAGAACATAAAGCTTTGGAAAAATGTCACAAGAGTGCTAGAAAGAAAATTAGTTCCTGCCCGTCTAGTAGTCTTGAGTAAGTTTTTAGGCGCCAGGAATTTACCGAGTGCAGTTCTTATTGCTAACTCGTAAGAAGAGCTCTTAATTTGTGGGTTTAAGCATTTATCATTGCCATACTATCGACGTGAAATTAAAAATGAATTCCCATTATTCATACACATGGCTTGTTGCCGTTTCCATCATCATGGTTTTTGCACTACTACCGGGTAAGTACATTAGTTTCAGGTGGTGTCTTGCCCTGCACTACAGTGCTCTGTATCTATGTTTTAATTGATTGATATGTATAGTTTTGTTGGTTGAGTTTACTATTTAACCGTGCTTGTCTGTGCTCTCAAGCAGATGTAAATAGCCAGGTGGATACAGCAACAAACGAAATACATAAAGCATCCTCGAACCCTCCTGCCGCCATTGATACCACTTCAATGTTTTCCATCCAACGGCTTGGAATTGATGATCCGACGATTAATTCCACAATTACTGTGCTTTATGGATCATTCACAGGAGATTCGTCATGTCAGATGAAAGTAGCCTGCATTTCGGGACAATACTTCCAGAACTTCCCACTTAAATCTCTTATTCTAAGGTAAAAAGATCTTAAAAATAGAAATGAATACGTCGTGGCTGTCATGCTCTTGGTAGAACTGAAGTTAATTTACTTTTCCGATACTAAAGCCAAGTTTTTTACTGCCAATGCTTGTAGCCTTCTGCGTGCCCAAATTCCTACGGACTGGAGAACTCTATACGATGTCTTCAATGCTGCAGCTGATTATGGAAGGAACTGTGATGCCTATATTTGCTCGTCAGCATGGTCTCCACCACGTTAATAAATCAAGGGCTAGATCAACAGCCGCGTATATTTTCATGAGTAACAGTAGAGGCTTATAGATAAATGTCCAGAATAAGGATTATTTGCCAGGAGCTATAAGTTAGTTCGTATTTTATAGCTGATAATGTAGCAAGAAATACTATAAAAGCTAATTTATAATCAATTTAGTAGAATCAATAAGAATTAGTATCCATGCTTCCGAATGTGCTTTTTTTGAAATTCGATATAATAGATTATCGTTTCCAAAAGTACCAACTGTCTTACATCTTTTGTTTTTATTTTGTCATCATATCATTTGGTACTGTATCTTACATGGTGTCCCGAGTCCAGGAGCAACTATATAGAAAAACTTGTCAAAATCTCAAGTCTTCTTATCGCACTGCATGTAAATGGAAAATTTTGTGATGTGCTTAGCTCCAACTTCTCCATCCTCCCAGCTTCAAGCTTACACCTTTCTTCAAGACGACGAAGGTAAGATTATCCATGGTCTAGTTTAAGTTCGTTGAACGTCCCTCTTCCTAAACTTCCTAACCCTTTGGTCAGGACCATATGGATTTGGAAAAGAAATACCTGAGGATATTTTAAGACACGAAGACATAGAGCCGAAACTGTAATCATTTAACATGAGGTGGATTTGCACGGGAATCAGAGTAAAGAAAGGTGAAGCGGCATACACTACAGACTGACTAACTGGATACTTTTCCAATCCTAAGACAATTAAGTCCTAAGGAGGGAGGTACTCTGTCAGATGTCTTGTTCCTAAGAGTTGAGGATTGAGGATTCTGTTTCGGGGTTGATGAGAACATGATATCACTCACGATCTACTGATTACCAGCCAACGGATACGGAAACGGTAGATGCTAGTGGGACCGGTTCTTGATCTGTATGAGATGAACGGAACTTCCTGGAACCTCCGTTCATTTAACTGGCCATCATCAAGTAGTATAAATGAAAAGTTCTGGAGGAAAATTTGTTAGATGACGAGTGCTGGGGATAGAGATCATACATATCCTTCCATCATGGCTAAACTCATATATTTTGTATTGGTGCTCGCCTTATTTGCTAATTTTCCCTCGTTTACAGCTGCAGAGAGGAGAGCATTAGATGCTCATGGAGAAAAATATTCAAAAAACTCGGTTGTTTACAATATTGTTGCTCCTTCAAAAAGTCAGGATTCGCCCTACAAAGAGACGACCCAAATTCCAAACTCTGATTCAACTCAAGCTCCAAATATAGCAGCTCTGGAGGAAATTAACGCGTTTCCCGAGGCCGCAATTGAAGAACTAGTGACGGAGAAGATTGATCCCTACAAATTTGAACTTCCGGGTATTACGGCGGAGTTCCTTGAAACGTTGCCAGGAATGAGTCAAGATCCTAACGCAGACGACTACGATGACGAGGACGAGGAAGGACATAGGATTAAGGGCGGAATCGGTGTTGGGGGCCTTGGTGGAAACGCTCTGGGTGGAAACGACACTGCATTGGTAAAGGGAGGAACCGCGGCCAATGGTCAAAGCGCAGCTATTCAGCTCATCGGAACGGATTTTCAGCCGGGTCGTCTTGTAAACATTTTCTTTGGGCTTATTTTCATGATGTTCATGATGGTAGCTCAGGGTTACATGATGTGGGTTTTCGGATTCGCTTTCCTTCCTGGAACACGCTCCCTGGAAGATTGGCATTTGGAAATTGAAGTTCTTCAGGATTGGTTTCTCCTACTCATCGATGCTCTGCTATATTGGATAGGGAAATAACTGTAATTCTATTGAGTACATTTACGCCTTACCTAAGTATGTATTGTAACAAACTATACCAATGGTGTAACTTATCTCCGCTGTTAAGGAGATATTCTCCAAAGGTTTGTAGTTGGTTGACTGTCGATACTGTTTAATGCAAATAAAATTGTACATAATTAAATGCAAATTTGAAAAAAACTCTTGCTCTCTATTACTCAATGTCAGTGTCCAAATCACACAGACAGAAGGGAACAAAAATAATCAGCAGAGGAAGTCACTCATCAGTCATTATTTATAATTTAGAGGGTCACCACGCATACACAGCCTTCTAGTTTTTTAGCTCCATAGAATTTCTTCAAAGAAGGATATTTTAGATTGCGAATATATATCTCAAAATTGTCGCATCAATTTTCAACAAAATGAAGGACTTCATGTTCCTTACACTCTTCGCCGCATTCTACCTTGTGATAATCCTCCTGTGTCAGGGTAAGTGTGACTAGTTTTAGTTAGAAAAAATTCAGTATTTGGAATACTAGCAAATACTTAGTTCTTAAAACAGCATATTTTAACGATGGACTTTAAATGCAACTTAGAAGCTATACGAAAAGACCAGAAATACTTCTGCGATCTTCCAATTTTTAATTACAAATTGAATCATACTTCCCCGTTATATTTTTCAGTTTCGGCTCAGTCAGCTACTCCATCCAGTTCGCCATCTGGTAGTGGTACAACAAACTCATCGTTTCCGTCTCTCACCTTGGATCAATTTGGCATCACAGATCCCGTAGTTCGACAAAATCTGCAGGACATTTACGGAACTTTGCTCGGTCAGCCAGAATGTGTGAAGAAAAGTATCTGCGTCACTGGAAACTACTTCCATGATCTTCCTGGAAGGGATATTATTTTTACGTAAGCTTGCAAGCCTGTCATTCATTTGCATCTTAGCGTTCACAATCAAGTATTTTCTTTCTCCGTGGCAATGGTCAAGATGCCCAGTTGACTGGTCTTAAGTTAGGATGGAAGATTCTTTTAAAACGATAGTAATTTGCCTCGTAATTTAATCACTCGAGGGAGATAGAATGAGGAAGAGAAGTCGGTAGACGTGTGGCTGGAAACTGTTTCCCCATTCTGTAACCTTTCCGATGATGACAATAGTTGTTTATGCAAATATGCTGGAGTAAGACTGGAATTTGAATGAATAATTTGCAGATTCCTTGGACGTTATATTCCACAAGACTGGGGTCTCCTCTACGACATTTTCCGCGTCTCAATCATGTACGGACAAAACTGCAATATTTATGTTTGTGAAGCGCCTGCTGCCTCTCAGACTCAGACCCAAAGTCCTGGATTCCTTTCCACCCTTTTCCAGCAACGACCAGTAGCAACAGCAGCACCCCCGGTGCCATCACCTGAGGAAGCTAATTTGAATCCAACCCAAACTACTGTGAAGCCTGCCAGCTTACCAACTACACCACCTCCCTTCGTAATGGATAATGAAATCCATAAGCAGAGAGGACAAGAACAAGGAAGATTAGGCTTTTAAAGAAGGATGCATCACATTCCCGAGTAACTCTGTGGTATTTTAATCAATGTCGTCCGAGCTTTTAATATATACGTACTGATTTTAATTTTTAAATGTGGAAAATAGAAGCGCTGGAATTCAATTACAAAACATAATGCTAACACATACGTAAATAAACCCCGGTTTTAGTCAGTGTGATGTACACTACGTGTAGGTGGATTTTGTAGCCGCAATAAATAAAATGCTGGTGATTTATAAAACAATTAGTAGAAACCATTGTGGCCACTCATTGAAATTTACCTTTTGTCCTGCACTTGTACTGCACAGAAATAGCTGGAGCGAAAGAGGGAGAACGGTTTAAAAGGGCGGCTGAAATATAATATTTTACAACAAGCGCGGAAGTACCTGTGTGACCTGGAAATCCAGTCCTTCTACCTGCCCCATCATCTCATCTTCCCACGCATCACCACCATATTTATCTTCTCAGGTTGCAGCCTCCGGCATACATTCACTATGATCTCAATATCTTAATTGCATGGAGTGTATTCGGACTAGGTCTTAGGTGGCAAGCGGGGGCGCATACAGTTTAAGCTATAATTAGAGCCAAGGTGGGGGCAAGGGTTTGAGATGTGACTGCTGTTTGATCAATGATGATTCGAGGAATCTTTGAGGTGCTTTGAAATGTAAACTGGGTCAATTTTCCAGCTACACTATCATCTTACGGTAACGCATCATCCTTCCAGGAAATCCCGTTAATGCAGTAAAGGAATCTAACCGAGTTTCACAAATAGGACTCATCATCCTCCTCCTTAACCAGAATAATCTCATCTGACCTCCTTAATTGTTAATGCCTCTTCGGGATAAATCCAGGAGGCGAGAGCCCTTAAAATCAGGAGTCGACTTCTCATCTTATTTAAACGAGAGCCAGGTGTGGTTGAAGCAACATCTAAGAATCTTTCATCATTTCATTCCTGGATAAATCTCAAATTCAAAGCTTCATCATGAACAAACTTTGCCTTTTCTTGGTGCTGGTTTGCGTGGCTGGGGCGCTGGGAGCTCCCAAGGAGAAAGATATAATTGCCAAGAAAAAGCTGCTGGTGAAAACAAGATCGGACACAGAGGTGACAGACGTAGTAGCGGAAGCTAAACCTGTAGAGGCCGCTGTGGTGGAGAAAGTAGAGGATGCTCCCGTCGTAGAAGCTGTCAAAGAACCGGAAGCTGCTCCTACTTCCGCTCCCAAGGATCCTGTTGTAGCTGAACCTGAAAAGGTTGAAACTGTTGACACTACTGCTGAGACTAGTGTGGAAAAACCTCGGCCATCTTATTTGGGTATGTGAAATTAATTGTTTCCATTCTGGAATGTTTCTTTTGAATCTTGACCTTCGGGTCTCTTTGGCTTCCGGGATTAAACTGAATTTTTTATTACAGTCAGAGTCAAGAACTTGCTAAGACGTGTCCTTGAGATTCTTGGACTAACAAAGCAGAAGCGCGGATCCAGGAAAATGCACGATGGAAACTTCCTTGAAGATGAGCCTCCTTACACCAAGGAAGTCCGGGCTGCTGTTGGTGCCATTCTTGGACGGGAAGAATGCCTCAAGAAGGCCGCTTGTGGTGCTGGATCCATGTTGCGACATGTCCGTGGAAAAGAAGTTCTCATTGTGTAAGTATTTTAAACTTTAAATTCATCACCCTTGGGGTAAAAAGTTGACTTTGGGGTCACCGAGAAACAACTAACCGGGCTAACAAATCTATTTCATTTCATTGCAGATTGTTAGAGAAATTCTCGCCTACTTCCTGGTCTGACTCCATTAACCACATCCGAAATGCTGCTGTTTACAAGGACCCTTGTGATTACAAGTGCCTGGAAGAGTAACTTTTGACTTTTTTATTGATACGTAGGCTTGATCTAACGTTTAAATCTGATTGAATCTAATTATTTATAAATATTTTATGAAAACGCTCCGAAAAATAAATTATTTTCATTAAACTGACAAATACCAGTCTAATTGCCGCCCAGCTTGAATCAGAATCAGTTCAACGTTTACTGTAAAATTGTAAAGAATGAACCACTGCGTTTTACCAGTATTAGACTTCTATTAAACTCGCTGAATAAGGTTCTGATAAATTACAATTCATTAACTTTCCATCAAACATATCGATTTGGAAATGTGGCAATCTTTCTCACATCCCCCCTGGAACCGCCAACAGAATGCTTCTTACCATCTTTTAAGAGGGATTGAATGCTATTGATTTCATCCCCTTCCCATGCCACGTCTGACTCTTTGTAACCACTACATGCACAATGGTCACATAGCCAAATAGCAACGGATGCGTAACCAAGGAAACCGATGTACAAACAACAGCCACCAGATATTCTCGCTCTGGCATATCCTTTTGGTATGAATGACTACATAATATTGAACTTGCATCTCTGCAATCAACGCGCATGAGGCAGAGGTGAATACTATAAACAACTCGTGTTTGCAAACATTGCAACTTTTGGGATTCATTTAAGTAGTTGTCATTATTCATACAAACCTTGACATTAGCTGTCATTATGGAAGATTCGGATACTGGAAAAATCAGCGGACTAGAGAATCAAGAAAGAAAAAATTCAGCTGAGCGACGGCAACCTTTTCGTAAACTGTCAAAAGTGGTTAGCACGTACAAGAGACCGTTCAAAGGGAAACGGAAGGACAGAAGGGACAGGGACAGTCGGAGATTATTTAGCAGAGAGTCTTCTCGTGAAGTTCCAGAAGGAATTCAGAATGAAGAAGAGACGGAAGAAGGCGCTGAGAATGAGGATGGAGAGGATGCTGGACAAAAGCGTCCTCCGTGGATGGACGATTACATTGAAGAGGATGAATACAATAACTTCCGGCTAAATTATTTTAATTCTAGAGCTGGCAACACGTGTTCGTCAAGATTTTGCTATACTTGCAAAAATAACCGGTTTATCAATAGAATCCCTTTCATTGAGGGGAAGGACAAGATGAAGTGGGCAAGACGAGCTTTCTTTATGAGTACTGAGAAAATATTTCCAGGGTTTATAAAAAGATCAGGTCTACAAAATTCTGGAGTTCGTGAATCAGGTTTGTGTAGAAATGGGATATCGGAAGGATTGTGAATATTGTTACTGGCAAATTATTTTATCTAACACAATTTTTAAAATTAAATTCCAGTTGGGGTCAAACTGAGAACTTCTGTTTCGCTAAAAATGTGCCTCCTTGCGCATTCGTATTTCATTCCAGTTTGGTTCTTGGGATTTCTTCTTACCCAGGAATTCGCAGTGAGTCTGATTCTTGTATGATGCGAGTCAATGATTTCAAGCTTGGAAAATTCTTCAGAAACATAATCTTGAATAATTTTTTGACGAGCAGACGGCATCCCTAAAGCCTCTTCACAGTTACGTCCATACTAGCTTGACCTATGTCAGCGTTGCTACTGATATTTGTAGATTATACGCGGGTGTATTGTCAAATACGAAAGATGATGTAAGTCTACGTTTCATTCGTACTCTACGTTGCTATCATTTTGTGGAAAGTAAAATGGGGCTGTTATTTGATCAACAGATGCAAATGTTAGCGTTGTACTGGATGGGAACGGTTGTCCTGCAAACACCAATAATGTGCTTCATTTTCGCGACACACGCCTTTTCCAAATACCTACTTCCTTTCAATGTAGCGATGGATATCGTTTTAGGGACGATTCTGATTTTGGAAATATGGTTCGGATTTTGGCATCTTAAAGGCCTTGTGAGCAGCGAAATCCAATTGCTGTATCTAGCTCGGCAGATGAATGAGATGAGCAGCTTGTGGAGTCGAACCAGGCATTTCAAACCCAAGACTGTTAACTGCCCTAACCGCGGACCTTATGTGGATTGGTCGACAAGTGATGAAGGTTTTAGTAGCGGAAATAATAGTGATAAACCAAGGATGGCAAGACATAGGGGAGATAAAAAAGGAACATACATACGACGGAACTCGTTATCTGCATCCGCCAGCTTTAAAGATAAAAGACGGAGGTTGAAAACATAACAAAAAATCAGCTAGTGAATAGTATACTTTGTAATTATTTAAAAGTATTTTTCGATTAAAGATGAACGTCTCACGAGAATTAGCCACTATTTTAGCACCACAGTTTTGGCACTGAACTATTCAGTATCCGTCGTGTATTGCAAGCAGTAAATAGTGGAAAACTAGTAGACACGTGGATGTCCAAATTACTTACAATACTAAAGGCTCATCTAATCCTAGAGAATGGTAGAGTTTAAATACTGCGGAGAGATTTTCCTTGAATCCATTCATCATGGGCTTAATTTTTTCTACTATTTCATGAGTTGGTGTACTTTCGTCTAACCCAGCTGCTTTTGAAGAAGGAAGAGCGAGAAGAGCACGTCTTCGTCCGGGCAGGACATTGCGATTTATCTGTAAAATAAATAGTACGCTTTTGTAATACAAACAGCACATTGAACATAAGCTAATCAAATAAAACAATAGACAAAATCTTTAAAGTGGGCGTACGCAAACGATAAAAACTTTCTGAAGAAACATGTTATGGTGCTTCTTCAAGGAGTTTTCATATGCGTGGAGGTAATTTCCTGAAATATCCTCGTCACATTCCCCCCTATCCGTATTCTGAATAAGGCTGTCCAGCATTATATAAACGAAATGTAGTGTTCTAAGAAATTGAAACATGCATGTTAAATAGAGTTGGTAACGCATTGTTGAATGACCACACCACAATTGTACATCAAACTGTTTCATCACCTTTTCAACCACAATAGAGAACTAACGGCGTTGCTTCTATCAGCCTTGTTTTCTGAAATAACCATGTCCTCTATGAGCTCGTAGTCAGTCGGGTTTTGGGAGTAGGTCTTGCGCAGTTTCTGAAATTAGAATAACCTTTAAAAGTTTATTAGGAATATAAGATAGTTAAACATGACATGAAATTTAATTGAAGATTGAGAATAGCCTGTAGCTTGCTTACACTGATATTCCCCTCCACGTCGACTTTTGCTGGATACAACAGCGTACCGAAAGCTCCTGAAATGACAATAAACCTTAAATGTAATGAGTTCATTCGAAATCTAGTAACGAAATTAAAAAGTTCAAAACTAACCAATGCATTCTAATATTGTTTCACAAGCGTCCAAAAATGATGCAGAAGGTATTCCGTTTGTTATATCCGGCCATGGACTTAGGACAGGTGAAGAAGACAAGTCTGGCTTTGACTCATCCTTATAGACGGAACATTCTTGATTTCCGTTTTCTGATGGCGCGTCTTCCACACTTGATGAACTCTTGAGATCCATTGTATTGCCAACTACATAAAGAAATTTTGTCACTGATTTTTTTGTTCTGTGTGGTGTTCACCTTTCCGGAAGCTGAGCAGTAATGCGTCAAACCGCGTGACTACAAGCCTCTAGTTTCTTCCTTGAGAATTATCTAAATCACCACCAGCCAATAAGCTCATAGCGCTTTATAAATAAATTCATGCGTTCAGAGCTTGCTTGGCCGATAAGGAAGTGATCCCCTGCTAGTCTCGTTCGATCATTAAAATGTTCCTCTCTGGGTATCTAAGTATGTATCAGCAGTTAATCGCGACATTCAGCGGCTAATCGCAGTTCCGAGATAAGCCAGTAAGATAACAGCTGTACGGTTCCCGTTTCGCAGTGATATTCAACCGAACCAGTTTGGATATATATAATGTGTCTTCTATGAACGACCAGTACTGCAGATTACACCCTCAGACATTAACAGCAACATCTGAACAAATTAACATGAGTGCTCTTGACTGTGGGGTAACACAATTTCTGCTGCCCAATATATACCATTTGCTATAGGTATATAACCTGTAGCAATAGTTTTTAATCGACGGTTTTACACTTATCTGAGAGGGTACCTTCCAAAAAGGTAACATATCAAAGTTAGGTCAATGATATAAATCTCGCGGGCTTCTGGGTATCCATGACCACAAGCAATAACAAAACATGATGCAGAAGGACTCAACTAAAATTATGTGTAATTGTAAACGAAAACGAAAACTGGAGGAATAAAAGAATCGGTGCGCATTCTATGCATAATTATGTACCATTTATACACATTTTCCTTGTGTTGTAAAATAAAAAAATAGTTCTTCAAAATTTCAAACGAACTTCATCAAAAAGTAAAAACTAGATTGCAACGCGATTAATTTGCTCGCTGATTGTATCTTCCATTTCTTCGTCTTCAACAGCTAAGCCTGCTGCTTCTAATTCGACCAAGTCTAGATCCATGTTATCTTTTGAAAGGTTCCCGATTGCCTAAAATAGGAGGTTAAGAGGTTAGTCTGCCTTTACACTATGAAGTATTAAGTAAGAAAAACTACAGATAAACACGAAGAATTACCTTCTCAAGGGCCTCAGTCATAGTCTCAAAATCATTATGAATCTTCGTTTGAATCCATACACAATATTCTTCAACGTATAGCTGATTAAGAATGTAGTACGGTTCCCTTTTCCGAAATAAGGTGTGAATGTCAAGCAAGCATTTCAGCAGGGGAGTAATACCTAAGAAAGCATATTATTAGTGCATCTCTTTAACTGTATACATTTTTTGGAACGTGTTGAATATGAAACCAAGTTTTACCTTTTTTGAAAAGTTGGACGGTTTCGCGAGCACAAGCAATTGATAGATCCCAATGCCTGTAATATGGATAGACTAATGACCGTCGCACGCAACTTTGAAGTACCTCCTCTACGGTATCAAAAGTCTGTAAAATCAAAAGAGATTGAGACATGTATCGTCGATTGTCCTACAAATCTTTAAAATCTGCCACCGACAGTAAACTGATTGCAGCCGTTACCTCGAACCAAGATAGGGTGGAACTAATCCTAGAAATATTCCACTGAGATTCGACACAGTGAGAACCACGCGTAATTTTAGCATCATAGATGTAAGCAAACATTATGTCGTATAGACCTAAGCATACTCGTTTTTGCCACACTTTATCCATGATGAACTGCCGATTCGGCAGGTTCTTCAGCTTTTCTTTGTCAATATCCGTGAGCTTCACGTATTTGTTCAAATTAACTTTTGTGTCAAGAATATCTTTGATATCATCATTTTGCATGAGGTCGGACAAATAATGGTCATCGGAGAACTTCCATTTTTCTTCTTCAATCCTCTGACTCCTTCGCTCCGCTGGAGACAAGTGGTCAGGATTCTTAATCTGTGCTGCTTCACCTAGTTCAGCCTTAAGAAATATCCATCAGTAAAATTAACATTTTAACTAGCCAAACAACAGGGTTAGAAGGCATTATACGACAAGATGTTAATTACCTCATAATGATCGTTCAATCCCTTATGACCGTTGGCAAAGCCATATGTGTACTGATGCAGGAGATCACTAATAGCAGAAACTTCGGGCAGCTTCTGCTCGCAAAACCAGTCTTCTTCGTCAAACTCGCAACTGCTTGATTCGTCACTATCTTGATCCATATCAGGGTCATCTGTGTTTATCGAAGCAATTTCAGTCGACTGCTCAACGGTACATATATAAACATATTTTTGGAAACTGAAAGAGACGTACCTGTCAGTACTTCGATGAGAGGTTTTGTAGCCACAACTTTTTTGCTGGAATGAGGCTGAAGCATTTTGGTAAGCATGTCTAATCCTTCAAAATGCTCTCCAGGAGTAACTTTATCCAAGATGACTTCATAAGATCTTGTTTCCTCATAGTATTTTGCTGAACTATTATCCGTCTCTATAACCTCCCCAGGAAGGGTCAATCTGAAAATAAAATGAATACGGTAGAATAGTCACAGCGATAATTCAAATTCGTTGCTTTAACTGTGATATACGAGCTAAAGGTAGCCCAACTTACCGAAGATAATACGGCGCAGAATGAAATCGGACATCATTTTCATGAACATGGATTTCCGTATCCTTAATATTTGTATACGGAGCATTAATTGTGATAGTTATTTGATCATCAGTTTGACTTACACTGAAATTTGGGGTGATCATTTTGATAAAAACTCAATTTCACTAGGGCTGGGTTCGAGCTTGAAAGACTTCTAGCAGTCACGCACAGTGACTATACAGTTTTCTTAAAAAGTTAAGTAAAAACACGACCAGAAATACTAAAAGACAATGGTGCGTAGATTTCTGTAAACAATTCGTCCGAAGTTTATTATTACGATTGAACGTGTGTGTTCTACACGTTGAATTTTCATGGGCATAGAGTTTCCGCGGGAAACGAAGTCGATAACTTGACGCCCAAGCATACGTTTCATCTGGAAGCATAATAAAGCCTTATGAGCAATGAGACTAGGATTTCACGCAAGACACGAATATATTCATAGACTGCCACCCAGTCGTTCAACCCGGGGTGGGCGATGACCTACCCTGGTAGTCGTGTATAAATCTCTACATCGGCCCCGTGAATTTGCGAATAATAAAATTCAATTCTAGCACGCTGATTTAGTTTACAAAAAGACTAAAGGATACTTCCAAACAATTTGATGAATGTTGTATTGACTTCGACGCACCTTTTACTGCAGAGTGTAAAGATTGCTACTGTCAAATTAAGTTTCTCGGATGGACTTTTTTCCATTTTCAGTGAGATTGCAACGATAATTTAATACATAGAAGCATAATACATTGGCAAATTACGAACTATGCCACGCTGGTAGGACTGAAAATAATCGAGTAACAAAATTCATAAATTAACAGCACTAGATTTTTAGCACAGGTGACGTGAAAGTTCATATACACCGGCATGAATTTGAGTTCGGACTTTCGGACTATCCATGAACATAAATGGCTAGGCGAGGAAGACTACTCTTTTGGTTTCCTGTTGTGTTCAAGAAGATTCGTTATGAAAACAGATAGATAAGCTGGCAGTATTAACAACTTCTATCCAACAATCCATTAATGCATGCTTTATATGGGAACGAGCACGGTTACTTTATGTCTTGCGGACCCTGGCAATAAAACTAATTTCGCTCCCTTATGTTCTACACTGGAACTAACGCGAAACAATACATTAAGACGGGGGATATAATTTCACAGAAGTTACGCATTCCATAGAGAATGCATCACATAATCCTAGCGAAACGGGAACGAGCAAGCGGAGCTCTCGGAAGTCTCTAAGAGCGCATCCTAGGGGGAACATTAATTCTAAATTGTGAAATTGGAATTATAATAATTTCGAAGTTCCTCGCTATTGCACTGCGATATTAGGTTCCGAGCATGTGCTCGATCTTTCTCAGTCATGAGCATGAACAACGTTGCTAGACGTCGTACCCTTAGCAGCCCTTCGAGATGATGCGTAAATGGCCATTTACGGGGAAGAAATTCCCACTGAAGTGTTGTTAAAATTTCTGATAATACGGACAAATCCATGGAATCCTGGAAAATGCTGTAGTCGGCAGCCTGCAATTGCTGTAAAAACAGTAAACTTATTAAAAACCCACAATGGCAACGAAGATCGGTCAATTCTTAGCTTGATTCTCAATTTAAACTTACATTTAAATACTGTGCACATATAGCTGGATAGTCTTTTATAAGTTTCCATGTAGTAGTGAATTGCGCTGCAGTGTTTGGCTTCGGGGGTACTTCCATTGTAGTCATATTTTCAATTTCCGTAGCCAGGCCAGCTGCATCCATCATGAACCGATCTTGGTCTGGCGTCAACGGGCTTAGCGGCGATGTTAATCGGGAACTTGAAGAGGATATTGAGTTCCGCTTAGATGCAGTCCCCCCTCCTTTAATTCTTACAGGAACTGGAAGAATTACTCTCTATTCGAAATCCAGATATAATCTTAATTAGTCAACATTATTTTCACAAGATACAAAGTAAAAAATCTGAAAGCTGTCATAATTTTAAACAAACTTTTGATCGCATCTTTTGGGATTTCTCAATCGCAAAAATTTTCTTCGGATAGATATCTGAGTCTCCACCCGCTTTAGCATCTGGCATTCTCATGGATGCATTTAACGGGTAGCTACTGATCATTTCTTGATGCCTTTTCAACGGCATTTGTTGCTTTAGCCGAGAATTAAGCGACTCCAAAAGCTGCCTCGCCTCTGTATTTTTTGGTGTAGCTTTCAAAACTGCTAACAGATCTTGCTGCAATACCAAATACGAAATAAGATTCAGGCTTAACTTAAATCTCTATGGAATTCTGAATGATTATGGGTCACTTACTTTGGCTTGACTCAGCTGGTTGAGCTCAATATATGCTTTTGCCCTACGGAACGCAGCTTTTTCCTTCACAGTCCCTGTGTCAAACTTCAAAGCTTCCGAACAATCATTCACAACACTGGTAAACCTGAAAAAGGACAGCAAATTCTAAAATTGCATGTAGCTTAGCATTCCAGTCGCTAATATCTATGTAAAGAGTAATTAAAATTTTATAAATGTTTAATCATCCAACACATACTGTTTCAAAAACAACAACGCTTGAGCACGGTTTGAATATAAAACAGCGTTTTTCGGATCGAGTTGCAGTCCTTCTGAGTATTTCTTCACAGCTTCTTCGTAGTTCTTGTCTTTCATATAACGATTACCCTGTGTGAAGAACCAATTCGAATGTTTTACATGATTACTTTACCTACTAAAGAGACTTACAAGATTCATCCATCTTTTCTCTTTTACCTCATCTTTCAGTTCCAATGCTTTCGCTTTGTTCTTATCTACTTCCTCTGTACTTTTCATTTCATCAGTCCAGTCGTTCAAGTCTTTCATGTAATTTTGCACTTCGTTGGCATTATGAGCTACCATTTTCTGCAGTCGGATATGATCCTGAGACATTGTGAGACTGACAAGCTTCAGTTACTTCACTTTACCGTCAAATAGAAGGTCCGTTCTTCAGATCTCGCCTTCCTAGCTCTGTTAAACCATCAGTTTAAAAGCCTGGAACAAAATCAAAAGAAAGCAATCAGAGTTAGGATGAAAACTGCATTAAAGTTAATAATTCAGGTCCAACAGGTCAAAAGCTAACATTATAGTTTTTAGATTTACAGCATGTACAAGCAAATAAGTCTCAACGGTAACCCATTATTTCGATACTTTATGATATCACTAGTATATTAAATGAAAATTGTTTGATTGCTTACACATATAATATATATGGATAGACCAAACTGTCAAAATTTCCGCACCGCTTTCAGTAACTGTTAAGGGTACCAGAAATCAATACTATTTGGCAAATTTCAAGAAGCCTTCTAATTTTCCTATCAAGAGAGCAATTTGGATTAACCTACGTTAATTTCGGAAGATTCGTAGCTTGGAATCCAAGCGTAACCTTTCACGATTGACCACGACAAATTGAACTCGACGTTGAGGTGACGGAAAAAATAAGCTGAGAAAGCAAATATCTGTATAATTTTATCCCTCTGCTACTCATACAAATTGGACAAGCCAATAAATCCTGGGAGAGTTTATTCTGAAACGATATTAAAAATCTGAATGTTTTCTTGATGAAATTTTAGAACTCCACTAAATTGTTTCGGCGGCACTCGCTCCATGTACGGGGAGAAAGTAAAAGCAATATTAACAACATTTAAGGCTACGTTTCCTGGGTATTGCCAGGCAGCAGATTTTGTGTTTCACTCGTTCACTCCTATCTTCCCAGCATACCAAAGTTGTTCACCGAAAACTCCATGTGATAGATACACTGCATATAAATTTACGCATACGCGTATAAATGTAAAGTCAGTAGTAGAAGATTGGGCGGCGTGCCAGCAGACTTCAGCCGATTCCAGTCTCGTCGTGCATCTGTATGCCGTTCCAGGTCATATTTCGAACTGCGCTGTTACAGGAGCGCAGAAAATTAGTTTTAGAACTTACAGGTTGATTAATTGATGAGTTATGAAGCCGTTTCGTTTATAGTTTCGATCCGGAGAATCTAGCATTAATTATGAAATTATGCCAATTTTTTTTTCTTGTGTTTTTGAAATGCGGCTCAAGAATGTTGAGGGATTTTAGTTTTATCTAACTAGTTTCGGCAGGACTTGTAGCTGAAGTCTTCCAATACGATTATATTGCAACCTGCTGTATAGGCGCTTCGTTTTTTCGCTTCAAATCATGAAAATTTTGATGATGCCCGACTTGAGTAGTTTTGGGAACTAAACGTCTTTGAGCACAACCAAACGATTTTTCCTGCTATGTAGTTTACGCGGGAAGTACAAAGTTAACATTCTCAGTTTCCAATGATCTTATGTACTCTGCCACTGCTAGGAGAGGGCCTAGTTAGCACATACCCCACCATGTGGGGTACTAGTTACGCCACAAATGTGGACTGCGTGGTTACACTTATCCCACAAAGTTTGTCACACAAAGGATCCTAGTTAGGACACCAAGTTCGTTTACCTTACAGTTGGGTACTAGATAGCCCACAAATCCAATAACAGAATGGGGTTAGTGAGCGGAGCCGAACATAAGGTTACAATTAACTGTTTATGTATACGATATATCATGGAATACAGGTCAGAATAAATTGGAGAACGAATGGCTTGGCATTTGATTTTTTAAACGTGGAAATTTTTAGAAATTATTGACTTCAAGCATAGCATACTCTTAATGCTACAAGTCCTTATGATTAAAATTGCTAATAATTCATAGTAATGACGATTGCATATCACAGGACTATATTCAATGTTGACATATGACCAGCCCAGCGTCTAAACCAGGTTGGGAACCCTGGTACCCAGGAAAGTTAGAGAAAGTGGGATTGAAATTGGAAGCTGAGGAGGCGGGAAAGGATTTCCAACAGTTTGGCTCTTGGACGAAAGGAGATTTTGAGAGACTTGTCATGAAAGTTTTGGAGGATGTAAGCGAGGGAGTGCCGGGTGTTGGTATAGACCCCGACGCAATGGATTTGCTCAGATATGCCACTGGAGTATTTCTGCTGGGTAGATTGGAAGACGCCGTAAATGTGGCTAAACGCTCACCGTAATAGGCACTTACTGTAACGGGCTTTGGTTTTCCAAAATTATTTAAAATTGCAGCTTAAGGGTCTACATGAACTGTGCAAAAAACAAAAATCCCATGTTTTGCCTTATCCGGGAGAAATCCGAGTTCAAAGGTAGGCACCATCAACATATTATGTGACCAAAGCTTGTGATTAAGTATAACCTTCGGAGATTCAGACATTAAATTTTTCTGATAAGCTTGATTTGATCTATTAAACGTTGACAAGGGCATCGCTCATCCTTCTTAAGCAGTCCACATCTGAAGTAAAACAACGTTTTGATTTGGCAATTTTGCGTTTTTGATAGAATGTGCACGGTCCCTATAGTCACCCGTATAGGTCAATCGCTATTTTGAACCGGTATTTCTCCGGAATAAGGCAAAACATGGGATTTTTGTTTTTTGCACAGTTCATCTAGACCCTTAAGTTACAATGTAAAATATTTTTCGAAGCCCAAATCCTGTTACATTAAGTGCGTATTACGGTCAGCTAAAACAGGAGCTGAAAGGAATTAATTGAGATATTTTTGTCGTCTGAAAATGGATTTGGAGGATGTGAATTTTGTGTTTTATGATGAAATCTCAAAAGTATTAGTGTGATTGTGTGTATAATTATTTCTTAAAGTTACAATTTTAGCAAGTTGATGACTTACTTCCGTATTTACATTTGTTTTTTATGAATTAAAATTAGCTAATTGATTGAATAACTAGGGTTGAACTAAGAAACAGTTGAAAAAGATCCTCCTATTGCTGTTACAGGTACAGAATCCGAGAACTGCAAGATAAAGAGTTGCTGATTAGAATAATCATAGTCTCTGCTGGAGTTTTAGTTGCTTCCTATTTAACCAATTCAGAATTCATGTTGATACATGCGTACTTTGAAAAATTTATTATAGGCTTTAGTGAAAGGTTTTGAAGGTTCAGCCCTTCAACACCTTATTGGTTATCGTTGGAGCAATATCAAGTCTTTAAGAGGGTGTAGTTTGAGACCACATATAAGTTAACAGAGCTCGAACTAAAGCATGGTATGTACATATTGGAAAGCTGGGATAGTGCACACAGTTCATTTAACTGAACCGAAGGTGTAGATAGACGAAATTTATGTTTGGCTCCGCTCACTAACCCCATTCTATTATTTTGGATTTGTGAGCTATGTAACGGGTCACCATTTTAAGTCGCACATTGGAATCTGCGGTCCCGCACCCATAAGAAAAGCATTACGGTTCTCGTGCTGCTCTCAGCTGCTTTTCTTCTGCTTTGAATTAACTTTTATCTCTACAGGTCAAAGGTTACCGACGCTGCAGCCGTGAAAATCAAATTACCTCGGAAAACTGACTTTTTTCCGTTTATGTGCAGCTGCGTCGGTAACGTTGGACCTGTAGAGATAAACGTTAACGCAAAACAGAGCTTAAAGTTTAAGCTATCGAATGGTGCAATCAACTTGACGCTGTGACGCTTTGGAGCTGAGAAATCACTGGGAAGTCCATTCCTCCCTCCTGCTCACAGCAAGGCAGTGGACTGGAAGTGGAAGAAGCGGACCGCGGATTCCCTTTCACTTTTCCAGAGGACGTACACTAGCCGCGGCACCGCACGTAAACTTATATTACGGGCGGGGGCTAAAAGAGTCGAATGTGCGACTTAAAATGGTAACCCTATAGTATCCAACTGGGGG
Source organism: Sminthurides aquaticus (assembly GCA_906901655.1). Taxonomy (NCBI): domain Eukaryota; kingdom Metazoa; phylum Arthropoda; class Collembola; order Symphypleona; family Sminthurididae; genus Sminthurides; species Sminthurides aquaticus. The sequence goes on from CAJQTT010000001.1 coordinate 7,910,668, forward strand.
GTAAACCAGCTTTATGTACTAACTAGGGTCCTTTGTGAGGCAAAAGTTGTGGGGTAAGTACCGTATGTTTGCTCAGTTCTGCGTGGCGAGAAAAACTCAAAACCTTTCTTCTTTCCACTGGTCATTTCTCGGCTCACAAACGTTGCAGCGTCAAGCGGTTTGCATTATTGCATAGCTGAGGTCTTTGTCTCTCTTTCAGTCTAAGTTTAATGTCCATAGGTCAAAGGGTACGGACGCTACGAATTTTATATTGCAAAAAGTCATTTTTTCTGACTAAGTTGACCTCAGGCGCTGCAATGGCTGCACCCTTTGACCTTTAGACATTAAACTTAGACTGAAAGAGAGACAAAGACTTAAGCTATGCAACAATGCAAACCGCTTAACGCTGCAACGCTTGTGAGTTGAGTAATGATCGAAGAAAGGCAAAGATCCCTCTTTTTCTCGCGCTCGCAGCAGTGGAGAGAGAGTGGAACAAGTGCGATGCTGTGCTGCGATAGGCAGATGGGACGAATCGGAGTATGTGATAGGTTGAAAGAAGCGCGCGAGATATTCAAACGCAAGCAGAACTGAGCAAACATACGGTAGTATATAGTATAGTAAAGGAGGTGCTGGTTGTTTGGCAACAGGCGCCGACGTAGCCACAAATAGGCTAATTGCGGACTATCCTCAGTTCACAAAAGTGCTTACGCACTATGATTGCTGTTGATCTGTTCCATTAAGTCTGTTGCTATAAAGAAAGACAACACGCGTTTGTGTATAAACGAGTATGAACTCTGTGTGCGTAAGTAGTATATTATATACCTCACAGTCCACATTTGTGGGGTAACTAGTACCCCATATTGTGGGCTATGTGCTAACTAGGCCCCGAATAGCCTGCAGTCGCAGAATAACTGCAGTGTTAAAGTCGAGCAAAAGTGCGGTAGATGTTTATTGACATTTAAGTCTGAAGTCTGGAATATTTTGGTTTTATGTTATAAATATACATAGTGTGTTCCGGTTGAAGACGAGGAGTTTCACTTGCCAGCTATAAAATATTCCATTCTTTCAAATAGGTACAGTGAAAAATATATTCTGCTAATCTTCATTCTGCATATTCTGCATACTTTGATTCTCGTTCATTCTACCAGCTTGAGAAGGGATAACATGGTCATTTAAATTTCAAGATTGGGTGTAATTAGTGGGGTTTAGTTTCTTTCAGTGGTGGAATGGATGGTTGCAAATCGTATTATGAAAACTGTGTTATACATGGCTGTATCTTTTTTTGAAAAATTCTAGGTGAAAAAGACGGGTTTAGCAAGCTACAATTTATCAGAGTTCAACATGAGTCTAAAGAAAGTGGACATATTACAACCCTTGTTTGAGGTAAAAGAATCATACGAATAATTACTTTTATATATACGTGCAAATATTATCAGGAAACCTTAATTGTGTCAATGTTAATAATTTTTCTTTTGAATATTTCAGAGGCTTAAAGCAGCAGATGAGGAAGACTATAAAGATGCGTTAGTAATAGGATTGCCTGCTGGTTATGGTGGACGACAAACTCCAATCGCAGTTACCATTATCAGATACGAAGATGAAGAAAGTATCAATTCAGCCATGGCAGCAGTACCCTACGGGCTTTCAGTAATTGGGCTTTGCGAGTTTAGCGAAACAGATGCCAATCAAAAGCTATTTTCGGTATGTTTTTGTAAGCGGATCGCGGAATGCTTACGCCTGGAGTGCGAATTGGAATCGTTTCTGCGAACTATGACAGTGAGGTCAAGATTTTCTTTGGGTTTCGCAGGCTACCGAATCAGAAGCTGATACGATACTGTTCAAAGTTATTGACGGCAAAATCTCAGCCTATCATGGATTGGATTTTCTCAATACGCTGCACATGAATGTTCTTCCAATATCGGATTTTTGGAAGGATCTTACTTGTACTTTCCGTATTCAAGGAAAGTTGCTCATCACTAGCGTCCTGGAGAAACCCGAACTCATCCGGTGTTTCAATGATGCCAAAGTATGATTTAACAGTTCAAAAGCAAAACTTAAATGCGAAAATTTACGCATTGGGCATAATGGTAAATGTTCTGATTGCAGAGGCGTGTGGGAAATCAAGCCAGTTATATTTTGAGTAGCAACCCTGCTGCATTCCTTTTACCCCCAAATGGTCAAATCAGTACGGAAGTTGAGAGCAAAAAGAAACTGAATACCGTGGCAGATATTTTACAAGCTTTTCCCAGAGATCAGTCAAAATCCAAGACGTATTTCTGCAATGGAATGTCTTTCATGGAGGTGAACATTCTGTATGATCATTCAAAAACTTGTTCACAAGATACTGCACCTGTGATTATTTCAGACGCAAGTAAGTTCTTGTACTAATGCTCGCAATTCCGTGTTATACACGGAATGTCTTTCTTTCATCCATAACTCATAACTGCGTGGCCGATATCATTTAGGTCCACGAACTAAATATTTCGAACATTACATTGATATCGACGTGCTTGTGGTGGCGCCTAAGACGACTCCGATTCATCAGCTTCACAAGCATTTCAACACAGCTGTAGCGAACCAGATAGAGAAAGGATTCCAGTCTAACATAGATGAGCAGCTAAACCTTTCGATATTTGCTGAGAAGCCGGAAGTATTCCATTTTTGGCTTCCGTTTGGCAATCACTTTGTCTCTGCAGTGTATCCGAAAAACATTTCCGAGGAGAAACTAAGTAAGCAAGATGCTAGGCAGTAATTTAAAAATAATAAGTCCATGCATTTTATTCTCGTTGAATTCGGATGTCCTAATGACGACCACTATCGCTTTTATTTGTCATATTTTAGAGGACGCAAGGATTGGACTACATAGATTATTTTACGCCCGTGAAACTCGGCCGTATTTTAGAAGATCAGCTGCGTTATTCCAACCCTGCCTGAGTCTTATCTCCCCTCACCTTGGAATAAGTGGAAAATATCCCGTTACGCAAATCATCCATGGCCACTTAGAATACAAGCACTACATGCAAGATGACTTCAACGATGACGGATGGGGATGTGCATACAGATCCCTTCAATCAATAATAAGCTGGTTTAGAATGCATGGTTTTACCGGCGCAAAAATCCCGACTCATCGTGAAATCCAAGAGTGTCTTGTAAGTAACTAAATTAGTTGAATCAAGTAACCAAAACCGTCTGAGATTTTAAAGAATTCGTTGCAGCAAGTCTTGTTCTATCTACACTTTAATTATAGGTAAGCCTTGGGGACAAGCCTCAAAACTTTGTTGGTACAAAACAATGGATTGGCTCAACGGAAGTTGGTTTCGTCGTAGAAGCAGTGTTGGGAGTCACATGCAGAATCATTTCCATCTCCTCGGGATCTGAAATGTCATCAAAGTAAGTAACAATCATGACGGCTATCATGACCCACGTCATCCCTATTCTGATACCAAGATTAAAGTAATAATATTTTTCCAGGGCATCTGAGCTGGAATCCCATTTTAAAATCCATGGGACACCTGTGATGATCGGCGGAGGTGTATTGGCTCACACAATAGTGGGCATAAGCCGTGACCCAGACGTAGAAGAGAACGTGCAATACTTGATCCTGGATCCCCATTACACAGGGAAAGACGAATGGAACGCCGTCCAGCCAGGGAAGCTAGGCTGGGTGGGCTGGAAAGACAACAAGTTTTGGAGCAAATCCAGCTTTTACAACATGTGCCTACCTCTAGTACCATCTTCAATTTGATTTGTTGGACATCTCCAACCTTTGAAATCATCCATATTTTTACAAACCATATGTAACACTGTACTGTACCTACAAACGCTATTTTAATCGCATGAATCCTGTTACGATCCCAATGGCTTGAATCGAAATTGTTTAATCCTGTAGCTCATAATTCTCAAGTCGTTTGTTTGACGTTACAATTACTCTTTCTATCGTATATGCAATCTGTGCTGGACGCACTTTCCAGTAAGTATAATTCTTATTAAGGTTGGTTAAGCATTCCAAATGAAAGAAAAATACATGCCAGCACGGAATTTAATTACAAATCAATTGGATCCCAACTAAGCGCTCTGATATATGTCACATACCTGGCAACGTTAATTAGATAGTTCATGGGTTCCACTTCAGCGCAGGAACCAATTTTCCAAATTGCATGCACGCAAGTACCGCTAGAATCGGAAGTGTAGAACATAGAATATAGCAAGCTCTCTCGTCCATTTCCAGCAAAACCCGTCATCGTTCCCGCTCGGAAAAGTTTCACACTCAAACTTGTCTTCTTATCCATTCGTGGAAGAAATGTGCAATGTTTCTTGCATAACTTTAGTGAACTACCGCTACAGATTGCATGTTATGTGGATTTGAGAGATTGTTTTTTTTTTGCTTTCCCAAGAATAGCTCATTGCGGATTATGCAGTAGCATGTGTGCACAAACGGCGCAACACTCGTGTTAAGACAGACCCGGGTAGTAAAAACGCAGAGAAGGAGAGGACATTCTATTACGCGGTGGTGGCGGGTAAACTAGAGTTTTCTGCATAAATATACTTTTGGCGTGAGGAGGGTAGAACGGTCAGTTTATCGCAGCTGATGGATGACATAAGGAATGTGCGTAAAATCGCGTAAAGCACGTATGACTGAGAGGGTGAACGGCGTGTTGGAGTCAGGTTTATTAGAGTGGTAGCAGAGGAGCTACGACGAATGTACGAAAAATTTCCTTCATGGAGGAGACGAGGAGAACCTGAGGAGGATACGGGGAAAAACTAGGAGGTGGTATTGAGGTGACGGCGTTGTGCATGGGTTGGTCTTTGACTGAGAGGAAGTTTAGTTGAGAATGTTTGACGGAAGGCATGAGCTGCATTATGGGATAAAATAGACTATTGGATTAAATTATCGCGAATTGGCGGAGACGTGGGAAAATGAACAGGTATATACGTGAAAAGGACTAGGCGGAGGGAGGACAGGCGAACAGGTGCATGAGGCGGAGGTTTGGATGAATAGTCTGGAATCTCGGAAGGAAATAAAGCCTTGGCAGGGACGACTCTACTTTGCCTCGTAACCATACCGCATGCATTTGCCAATACTTGATACTATACACGGGGACAATAATTACATGATGATGCTTCAGGCTCAAGGATGGGGTTTCCTTGTGGATTGCGGGAGAGTCATAGAGTTTGAGGATGATGATTTAACGGGTCTTCCTCTGGGCTGTTCTTCCCTATGGTTTTTGGGATAAAGGTGTGTATATATATCTCTCTCTGTGTCTCCCTCCTTGTAATTTCTCTTCTTCTGTTTAATATATTATATTTCAAATTTATTCCATGGGATTCAGAAAAGCATAGCTAAGTCCGTCCTCATCCCGTCATGTAGATTATAAAATGTTGTACAAGGAAGAAGATGCAGAAGATACGGTGAGAGGGAGAATATATAATAGGGAATGCTTACAATTTTTGGAGGAGGATGAAGTGCATCGGAGAAGAATTCTGTTGGAAAAGAAATATCTACTTTTTGCTTCCTCTCGTGTGCGTTTAGCTTGAACGTGTGGACCATGTTGATCGCGGCGATCATATTATCATATTATATCCCATTGTAAAAGTCTTCGTCCCTCCGAAATCCCTCCAGTCAAAGAACTCTCAATGCTCTCTTGAACGAGAAGCGCTAATTCCAAGAGTACCGATACATTTTTCCTCCTTGAAACACACTTTTAAAATTTTTGGATTTATTGTTATAATTAATAGTGTTAATAATATTTAATTCAACTTGTTGGGAGTATGTCATAATTGATAATTTCAATGTGGAAGAGGGAAGAGAGGAAGACGAACTTGAAATTTAGTTATTACATTCATCGCAAAGAATTAACTAATTGCTCAGGTGGATTTTACTCACCTGAAAAAGAAAGCAAAGTCAAATTATATATATATTAATTAGTTTATTCCCCTATAACATTTTCACGAATCTTCTGGGTTATTCTGTGTTGTGAGTGATTTGAGAAGCTGAAGATAATTACATTTGAAGTGTATTTCGTGGTTTTGTCCACGTTATGGTATCTGAATAAGTGGTGGTGGTGTGTGGTGTTCAGGATATACCTTTTTGTTTTTACGCCATTAATTTGACATTCATTCATTTGACAAGGTAAAGGATTTTGTTAGTTAATTGCTGTGTTTTTTGATTATTTGGCAGGGGTATCTGCGGGAAATATCAATAGGGAGTTATGGCCTAGTTGAGATTGAGAGAGGTGAAGATTGAAGTTGAAAGATTTCTTGAAGGCTTTAAAGTCGTTATGACAATCGGTTGATACACTTGGAGTTTGGTACAAAATATGCCCGCAAACGAAGGATTTGGTGGAAAGATTAAATATAATTGATGTATATATTGTAGGCTAGTAAATTAGGTTGTAGTTATTATTGCTAAATCTTTAGTTTTTTGGATTTTCATTTTAGGTGTGAAGATTTTTTATGCTTTTTTATTCGCATTCCTATGAAACATCTTTAAATCGTTAAAGGAAGTCACGTCGTGCATGTGTGGGTTGAGTTTCTGTCCCTGCCCTATCCCCAAATTGTGTGACGTAATTTAATTTTGATAAGTCTTTTTGGCAAGGGTTAGGATTTGGTGGCTTAGTAGAGTAGACTTGACTTTGAGTTTATGCTCTTCAACCCCACGTGTTGGAGTTAAATGTTGAAATGAAGTGAGAATAATATTGTGTAGTCCTCCACATTTGAAATTTAATGAGCGCTAAATCCTAATGAGAAGGATCAAGATCATTCAAGTTTAGATTAGTGAGAGCTGGGAGTTGTTGGTGCAGTGATGAGAGTTAGTTTTCCTAAAACCGTATGTAACCTGTGGTAGGTCTGTTGATCTTGTTCAAGATAAGCTCTCTACATTATTTACCTACATGGCATACTTGCATTCATTCACACTTAGCTGCTGCATTTAATTTAGATTCAAATATGTATCTCCATGTTATTTTTGTCCGTGGATGCGTAAGAAAGTTGACATTAGCGATGGTTTCAAATGATTGAGCAGTTCGTAATTGAACAAGTAAAAAATTTTGGTGGGATACTAATTACACTTTATTTTATTTGTCTTGCAGATTTGAACTGTAATAATATAAAACAGTATGAGAATCGAAAAACGGATAATTTTGGGTCGGAATCCGGGGATTTTACTGGAACTGTAAGATTTTCACTAGAACTTATAGAATCGTTACTGTGTGTATACTTTGAATCAGAGCGCATGGAATTTTAATTATTGCTGTTAATTTCTGAATTTCAGATTGTAGCCGTCAGTGACCATCACTCCATCAGGCCTTGACTTGGAATTAGAGCATTGGTCATTTGTCATTTTTTGGGGGAAATGCTTGGCAAAGATTTTTGTTACTACATTTTTGCGCACCCTCTTTTTGTTACCAGCGAGACTTGTATTCAACTTTTTACTCACGGGTCCTAGAACTCAAGTATGTGAAAACAGAAGGAAAAACTACGTTTCTTCGAATTATTTTATTTGACGGAAGAAAAGAGTGGAAAGGAGTTTTCAAGGTTGTTCAACAGTAAATCTTCGTACTTTCGGCTTGGGAAAATATATATACCTGATATTCTTGTGTCAGAAGTTCAACGTCAAAACTGTGATTACGTGATTTTGTGACAAGTCAGAACTTTTTAAGTGATCAATCTGTTGTACAATTACACAACCAACTTCGATTTATACAAATTACGATGGAGTCCGACAAAGATAAAGTCTCCAGAATGGAATTCAATCGCAGGGGTGAGTGCTTTTCAGTTTACACATGGAGTGTACGATTACAATTTGCTTTACGAATTAGTTATCTGTAATTATCGCAGGTGTTTCAATCGGGAATGTTCATTATTTAAAATGTATGGCACAATAGCTTTTAAGTTGAGCTGGGCAGTCTCTTCAGATGGTTATGCAGTTGTGACTTCATCATCTCTAATCGGTCTTAGGCACAGGTTTTACCCTTCGTTCCCACATTTTTGTTTCAATTAATGTGACAATTATGGTGTGCAGGAGGGTGCACCCAATGTAACGAGTTTTGTGATGGTTAACATTAAAAGGAGGTACAGCTGTGAGCTGATATAGAATAATCATATGGGATTTGGAGTGCTCGTGAAGTACTTGCAAGTATGTTTTTGTAAGAGTGTGTTACACGCTCATTTTCTCCGACTGATTCGGGAGACGGGTAACATGCATCGAACATCTGGGTGTGAGGATTTCATTTAAGCACACCCATGATTGAAAAGAGCAGGCACGGCATTGAACTAATTGTCAATCTTAAAGAGGTCCAAGTTTTGGCTTTCTCTCAATTTTGTGTGCTGCCAAAGTTTCGGCTATGTAGCGTATTTCCATTCTGAACGCTTGCGTATTCAGTTTTTGTGCCTCCTCTCTACCAGTGCAGTGATGTCTCATCTCAAGTGTGAAACACGTTAACTTTGATATCTTCAGGAATTTCTCAGTTTTGTGGTCAGGGGTGGGATATTTAGAAAAGTACTACCGGAATTGCATGTAAAATTTCGAATTGTGTATTTTTGGTGCTACTTACGCTTTCTTTATCAGGCTTAATAATGAACATAATCGGATTTTATGTTGAGCGAAATTTTATTGGACAGCTTGAATTGCGTACCAGGAATGTTCATACTTAGGGTACTCCGCCGAGTGGAAGAACGTATATTCGTTATTCAGTTGAAAAGATTGCTCTCCTTACTGGTTTTATCTAGTTGGATAATTTCCAGATTAGTTCACATCTTACGCTTTGCATTTCTGCAAATCAACGGTAAATGTTAGCGGAAGTGGGATAGCTAAGTAACTCCAAGTCAGCTAGTGACAGCAATAGTCTAGGCTGTAGGATGTCCGCGCTCAATTCTTCCAATGCTCATTCATATTCTCTTACTGTCGTTTTAAATATTAATATTTTACAAAATTTGCTTTCAGTTATGGCGATCCGAGCCAAGAAAAAAAATAGAAAAAATCAGTACATGAAAAAGCTGGCTGCCGGAGGTGCTGGCAACAAAACAAGAACATCCCCACGTGGAAGGGATCCAAATCATAGCAGGTAATCAAATAAAATATATTAGTAGTAAAGTATGCGTGGGATGTGATCATGAGGTTGTCTACAAAATACGAGAGGGCGGTAGAATGTAAATACAGTTTTTAAACACGGATTATAAGGTGTTAAAATGATGTGAAAAAACTTTCGAGTTCAAATACCAGACACGGTTTAAACTGTATAGGTCTTTTGATCCTAGAACTTCTTCAAACACCAGTGAAGGAACAGATGAAGCTGAAGAAATCCTGGGTTCTGATGACGATGAGCAAGAAGATCCGAGAGATTACTGCAAAGGTTTGTCTCTTGACAAGTAGTACCATTGAAGATATATTTGGCATGAAGAATGAGTTATTAATCTTTCGTTTGGCACAGGTGGCTATCATGAAGTTAAATTCGGGGACTTGTTTCATGGCCGGTACCATGTCGTCAGAAAGTTAGGATGGGGACATTTTTCCACTGTGTGGCTTTGTTGGGACCTTCAGTAAGTACACACTGTACCTCTAAGAAAATCAGTTGTTTACGTTAACTAAAAGTCTTACAAGATTGTCTGATTTATTATAGGGCTAGGCGATACGTGGCTTTAAAAGTTGTGAAAAGTGCACCTCATTACACCGATACGGCCTTAGACGAAATAAAGCTGTTGAAATGTGTAAGCTTGAAATGAAATTTATGATGCATTGAAAATCTTAATAAGGAGTAATAAATATCGAATTTAATAGGTTAGAGAAACCGATCCTGCTGATCCGAATAGAGAAAAGACTGTACAGCTTCTGGACGATTTCAAAATCTCCGGAGTAAATGGAACTCACGTGTGTATGGTATTTGAGGTGTTAGGAAACAACTTATTGAAGCTCATAATTCGATCGAATTATCAAGGCATTCCTTTGCAAAACGTTAAGAGCATCATGCGGCAGGTTAGTAGCTTTAAATTTAAATTACAAACTTTAAAGATGTAAACTGTTCGGATCGGCAGTGCAGTGCTACAGCTAATTCTATTGTTACTCGACAGACACTGGAGGCACTAGATTACTTGCATACTAAATGCAGAATAATACATACTGATATTAAGCCTGAAAATATCTTAATGTGCGTTGATGATCAGCATGTTCGTCAACTAGCGTATGAAGCAACGAACTGGCAGAAAACTGGAATGAAGCTCCCAGGGTCGGCAGGTACAAACGATCATGCCGAATTATTGGGAATGATACTAATTTCTAGTTTGTTATCTAAATCTAATTTTCCTATCGTACTTACAGTCAGCACCGCTCCTAAGGAACATAAGCGCCAGGAAGAAACGAAAATGTCAAAAAACAAGAAGAAGAAGATGAAGAAAAAAGCAAAAAAGCAGGCGCAACTCTTGGAAGAACAAAATAAACACTTTTTAGAGGCTAGTTTGAACAGCCCCGAAGGTGACGGAAGTGAACCCAGCTCGCCCCAAGAATCTGCAAATAACGATAATAAATCTTTGAAATGTGAAGATGATGAATCTACGAAGCCAGAAAATGATGTTGATAATGCTGATGAGGACGAAAAGGATCAAGATGGGGAAAATCTAGACGAATCTAAAACAAATAATAGCAATGCTCCAGATGGAGATAATGGAGGTAAGTATGGTGCTGCTGCGGCATTAGTTACGCGCAGCTTACTTTCGTAATGTCAGGTTCCAGTGTGTAGCATCTTTGTCTTACTTCTTCAGACTCAGCATCTTCATCTTCGAAGTCTGCGCATCGAAATTCTACCTGTTCTTTTAACAGTCAACGCCCTGACCCTGTAAAAGAAGTTTGTGATATGCAAATTAAAATTGCTGATCTTGGAAATGCATGTTGGGTGGTAAGTTAGCAGAAAACCTTAAATTATAAACGAAACGTGAGTAACGAGATTTAATGACACATTTCGAAATTCTGTAGGATCGACACTTTACTGAGGATATACAAACGAGACAGTATAGGTGTCTTGAAGTGCTGATCGGGGCAGGGTATGGAGCCCCAGCGGATATCTGGAGTACTGCATGCATGGTTAGAGCTATAAGACAAAACGATTCTTTACGAAACTATATAAGATTTAAACATTTGACAATGAAATTGGCTTTTAACAGGCGTTTGAGCTTGCAACTGGTGACTACTTGTTTGAGCCTCATACGGGTGAAGATTATTCAAGAGACGAAGACCATCTAGCTCATATAATTGAGCTGCTGGGTCCTATTCCAAAAAATCTTGCATTAAGTGGGAAATATTCTCGCGACTTTTTTAATCGAAAAGGTGTGTAACTTTGGCTGTTTCGACATAGAGTAAACTGTTTGAATACTACTAACAACTTTTTAAATTTCAGGGGAACTCCGTCACATCACAAAACTTAAACCATGGCGGCTTTACGAAGTTTTGGTAGAAAAGTATGAATGGGCAATTGAAGATGCTCGAGAGTTTACTGATTTCCTAGCTCCTATGCTAGCTTTTGATCCAGCGAAGAGAGCTACGGCTGCAGAATGTTTACAACATAGGTGGTTGTCTTCCTAGGTTTTCGAGGGTGCGAAGGCGATGATTAAAAAAGTTGAATTTTCTCCGTACGAGTGTTACGTAGATAAAGCAGCAATGATATTAAATTGAGTAATATTGTCTCGCCGTTCAGCATAAATGCTATGGATAGCACTACACCGTGTCAACTATTCCACATATAATAATTACGTTTTAGTCAGACGGTGTTACACTACAAGGTAGGATGTCCACGCAATTTTTTACGGAATCGAGGGTTCAAGAATTCCGTGATCGTGAAACTGAACAGCATGTATACAGCATAATTTTAATCTCATGATTGCAACTACTTCCCTAATTATTTACTGTTAAAGTATTCAAGTCGAACTATTAGATTTTAGGCTGTATTATTTATCACGTTAAATTGTGAAAATTGGACCAGTGTGGTACGTCTTTTGTTGCACAAAGGGAGTGCTTAAAGGTGTAAGTTCGTATGCTTGTTTCATAACCTATAAGGTTTCACAAAAGAAATGAGCATGACAGCATGAGCCACGCTTCGTTCTTGGAACCGCGTACCTTGCCAATTGTACACACTGTCCACCACTTATTTGTGACTGACAGCTGTATCCTACTTGTTCAAGTACTTGAGGAATTAACCATCATTAGCAATGACATTCAGTGATTACGGAAATAAATGTCATTGATACTCTGAAGAAACTTTCTCAGTATGTTTTCCTTACATTCATCATTATCTGCGAAAGGAATTGAATGTTGGGTTGAGCAAGTTCCCTGAAATGTTTCACTGTGCTAAAAACTTCTGACTAAATGCCCAAAGCTGCACAACAAATTCATACGGCTTAGAATAAAGGACAGAACGGAACTTCAGTTATCGGTTGAAAGGCACCTACGACAACGAAAATAAGGGCTAGTTATTATAAGATGGACGGGGTCAGCGTGCCAACGTTTTAGCGATTTCGTCCGGATAGTACGAGTGCTGTAGCAGGTCGTCATTTGATGCCTATGCTATGGGCATACGCGTAAGCTTGCTAATAGCCTAGAAGCTCCCTAGAAAATGCCGAAAACAACCTCTGGAATATTTTGCGGGAGTTTAGCATGTAGAAGTTGTTTATTACGAAATCGCAAAGTTTTAATGCTAAATATAGGAGCAGGTTTGTTGAAATCTATAGTTGAATTATATACAGTTCAATCCCGTGTAGAGGGCGCTCGTAATCTTCCAGAAAAATATCCGGCCGCCACCCGTTCCAATGCATGTTCTCACAGCCGATCCGTTTACTACTGCCACTATATAACTTGGGCAAGTTTAAGGTGTGGGATAAAAACGCTTAATGGACATGACCCTAAAATCCATTACTTCCAGTCTTAACAACGTTGAGAAAGATAAGGTCCAAAGTGGACATGAGTAAACTCGGTGACAATGATGCGAAAAGTCGGGTATGAAGAGAAGAAGTTGAGGCCTTCATGGGAATATGAGAGGGGAGTATGCGGTTGAGCAATAAGGTTGATCGTTTTCTCCAGGACTTGCATACGCGGAAAGGACCTATGCGAGAGAAGAACTGGAAAGGAAGGCGGTAGATTCGTGAAGGGGGAGGTTCCAGAGTTCTATAGCGAGGTTGATCCAACCTACCACTCGTTCTCCACCCCTGGATTTCTCCATAGCTTGACTAGAAAGTGGTTGCTGGAGAAAATATTTTAGTCCTGGACTGACGAGAATATATATGGGACGAGCTGGAACTGGAAAAGGAAGTTCAGAGAAATCATATCTCTGTTTTCATTCACTCGCCGGTTTTCAATGGAACACGTTCACATGGTCAAAGAAAATCATCGAATTCTAGCTTAATTTTGCCCAGTTTTGACAAGTTCTCATTCGGAAAAGGCTGAAATTTCGTTCAAGTCCTTCATCCTTCTAACCTTGCAAATAAGATACCCAGTTTCTTGTGCTCCGCTACCCGGTTAAAGAACTAGTTTTGAGAAATATTAGAAACCCTTGGTGAACCCGACGACGGAAGAGCTAAGAAACATGTCGGAGAAGAAATCTTTTCGGATTGACGTTCTGCTAGCACGTGAGTCTCCTTCAGAACAATCAGTGAAGCCGACATCCTGGACAACGTGGTCCCGATCCACTTCGCCAAATTCGACAAGTCGAGCCGCCTCTGTGAGTCCACCTATCTCACCTGGATCAGAGCAAGGCTCTACAAACAGTCCCGAGATTCTGGATTCAGACCATCACCACATTTCCCCAACATCCCTTCAGCTCCATCCCCACAATTCCTTCCATCATCATGAACATTTAACAAAGCTCTTGCCCAATCATTCCCGCCTTCTCCTCCCACATAATAACAATAATAATATTAGTAACAATAATCACAATAATAACAATAACAACTCACCTAGTGGTAACAATAACTCTGCAAGTACTACCAATCATAATCATAGTTCTAATAATCATAACACTAGTGCTTCCAGCCCTAGTTTAAACTCGAGCCGGGCGGGGAACATTGGGAATGGACGGGTCCCTGGAGACGCGGTCATAGTCACCTCAACGGCCCTCTCAAACCTCGCCGCCGGAGTCAACCCTTCCGGAAGGTCTGAGATTGACATTCCAGGACTCCAGCATCACCATCACCAAAATCATTCTCACCAACAGCACGGCAGCTCAACCTCCCATCACCCACCCCCTCATCATCCCGCTCATCCCCATCATCATTTGCATCATAGTGTAGACAGTAACGGCGGGAGAGGTGGTGGCGGCGGTGGCGGTCACCCGTCACAATTAGACTCTGCGGGACTTTTCGATTCACTACATTGCTACATGACCTCAGCCGGTGGGACCGGAGCTGGTAGTGGCATCGCTCATTTCGGTAATCGCTTTTCACAAAACCCGTACTCGTCTTCCTCCTCCTCTCTGCCTATTGGATATCAGAAGGATGCTAACCTTTCCCTTGGTCCTATTTTAGGCCTTACCGTTGCCAACGCTCATCAACTACAATTGGAATGGCTTGCGAGAAACGGGATGCTTTACCCCCGGCTTCCGGATTTAGCAGGTAATTAAGAATCCTATAGCTGTTTTAAAATTCTATTCTTCTCTCTTTTTTAGCCTACATGTATATACTTAAAACCATGTACGCACACACTCTTCTCCCCTAAATAACCGCCGTCACTTGATTATCCAACCAACACGTGAAAACCATACAGAAATAAGCTCACTTTCCCCTCATTCCAGCTTGCACATACTTTTGGAAATTAACTCGGGTAGTTCCCACACTCTAGACAGCACGGGGACGTGGTGAAAACCATAGGCTTTCACCACGTGCATCTGTATATGAATATACGTATGACGGGAATTTCAATTTACACACATGCTTTATATATTCCTTTGCATTACCAATTGCTCCTAAGAGATTCTACATTCCCAACTATCTCACCTATTCCCTATCATTAGTTCCTCGGTTCTTGATCCGAGTATCCCGGAGCCCACGTACATAATTTAAAATCCCGTTTGGCGTTAATGAAAGTCTGACTGGAATTTTCAATAAGCTTTCTCCCGTAGGAGGTTAGCCGAGAATTTACTTTTAGTAAATGTGCATGAAGCGCCCCATTACCGGGAAGAGACTCCTAGGAATAATATATGCAGAGGGAAATGCATCCCTTGGAGGGATTACAAAGCGGATGAGAAGGATATCAGGTCTTATCATCAATAAGTACGCATACCGGCTTCGTTAGTAAATCAAACGCTTACATCTTTTTTAATCTTATCTTCAAGCTCCCTACAACCAAAAATTGGATTCCCTTTTAGTAAGGAGCCTTCAAAAATACAATAGTCTCAGACTAGTAATTCCATAGTTCTTACCGTATGCCGTATTTTAAAAGCCAGACCTGTCAAATCTCAACTATAAATCTTATGTCATCCGTCCATACGAATTATAAGAGGCGGAAGAAGAGTTGAGTAATAATACAATTGTAGGAATCCATCTACACATACTACTTTTATAAAGTGTTTGCGCGCTTTGAAGCGTTGAATTATTGGGGGATAATTAGGTCCTTAAGCCCAGCAGCGGCAGTGTTTGAGTACTTTCTCTGACGTAGCTTGGCGCTGCCTAGTTGAGTCGCCATTGTGTACGCTAGCTGATTCTGTTCACATTGCATACTAAAGGTGATAGTTGCAACTTTACTAAGTGGAACATAAGATCCATTGAATTACCCTGCATAAGCACATGTCGGGATCGATTGCTTAATACAACTTTTGCTGGAGGAAATCCTTCAAAAAGTTAACTTCGCAGTTAGCTCTATTGAGGCCAGCACCGAAAATAGCTTGTTAAATGTTTGAACAAAATTGAGAGTATTTTTACAGATATACGATAAGAAGGATACTGCCGGCAGCATACTGGAACCATGAGAAAAGTATCAATATGCTTTTAAGGCATTTAGGCTTGAAGTGAAAGTCATTCTGTGCTTATACATGTTTTGGATTCGTGTTAAAGGATGGTAGAAGGAGGATTATTGAGTGCAAGAGTTAGTTGATATTAGAGAGGTGGAATGGAGGGAACAGCAAATAAGGGTTTGATGATGACAGTGCTAGAGGAGAAAGTGGAGAAAGGAGAGAAGGAAGAGCGGAAGGAAGACGTTGCCGGATGATGATGAAGAGAGGAGAGTGAAAGAAGAAACTGACGACGAAGGATGAGCGGAGAAGTAAAGCGAGATGATTCGATTGATTTAGGCCAAGTCAAACATTTATGATTCAGAGTTTGGTTGGATAGTCGGAAGGTAAATTGAATTCCCGTCCTCGTACAATAGCGTCAAATCAAATCAACTCCGGCAAGCTTTTCCTCATCTTCTCTTTCCTTCCACGGAGTAGTGCAGAGCAGGGTTGGGAGGAGAAGACGAGGAAAACCAGGGAAGAAGCATCACATCCTCATCATCGTTATAAAAGCCCTAGTCGTCATCGTCATCATCTTCTACTTTATAGCCTCAGAAAGCTATATGTGAAAACAATGAGTTATGCATAAGGTAAATCAAGAAATCCTCCCGTCTTCTTCCCTCCTTTCTCTTTTTGGTTTCTCTGCATGTGACTGGATCATAACTTTGGGGATCCTCCGTAAATCTTCGTCATCATCCCGCACTGATGATCTAGCTCATCCGGACGAGACTGCTCGAGGAAATTTGAAGACGCGGGTAGAGTTGATCCGAGTTATCGGGAGGGAAGAAGTAGCGGGGAAAGTAAAGAGAGAGAAAGAGGAGGGATGAAGGAATGAGAAGATTATTACAGCTTGAGGAAAGATTGAATGCAAGGAAGCCAATAAAATGTTTCCCGTCCTAAACGAGTTTATAGGAAGAGCAAACATCATCTTAATATTATCACGCGCAGATTAGAAAAACCATCGGGATGCCCAATGAGCAATTAACTAATTTGATTTCAACCCTCCAATTACAGCCGCGCCCAGAAGCCTTCAATAATTCCACTCTCGTCTCTATATCCCACAGCATGTAGCTACTCATTTATTCGACCCTCTATACTATCTTGTTTCTTCTTCTCCGCCTCCGCGCTTTCTCCACTTTCTCCAACTCCTTTCCCCTCCAGCTCCCTTTCCTTATTTCTCCTCCTTTCTTTCCTTTTTCAAACCCACAAGAGCAGTATATTGCTTTCAGCCATAGCCTCCTCAGCATCTCCAGCACTATATTGTTCAGCTGTGCCTTATCCAGCCTTATAGTCCGATTAAGCAGCTGGGAAAAATTTGGAGGAGGATCACCTCATCTTGCTGTCACTTGTTTGTCCTTGCGGATCCAACTAAAATTGTATAGTTTTCGAGTGAATTATCCTGCACGTCTCGTGTAAAGTCGTGAGCAATCATGTTTAGTTTGAAAAAGAGGGATTAAATTTTCCAAAGCTCTTTTCATCTATCATTACGTCATTCATGCGTGATTTAACGTTAAGCTTTCCATCAAACTCTATTTAAAAGCTAGTTAATTATTCAGTTTCAAGATTTTCTCATTACCTCCGTACAAAATTTGTTTGAAACGTCATAGCTCCCTTTGTGTAATTATTTCCATTCTTTATGGGCTACATGGGTTTTCCACTGTCATTATTCTTCCGTACTAATTGTAAAACCTAGCATAAAATAACTGCACAGCGTAAAATAACTGTTCACCAACGTATAGATAGTCTGAAAAATAATTAATACAGTTGAAATGGTTGGATAAATGTGCCGAAGCCAATGCTGTGCTGTATCCGTATGATCAAAGGAGCATCAAACAGGTAGTCTCGTTTGTCCGGGAAAAGCCTGGAAAAATATATCGTAGAAAAGGGTTGTCCTATAGGATTTTAAAATCCTCCTTGTAGAATGTAACGAACAATGACATAGACATGACAAGCTAAGTAAGTTGTTTGACGGAGGAAAAGTTGTCTCTGATCGAGTTAGTTGACGTGTTGTATTCCTGATTCTCAAGAGGATCCCTTCCGTGGACAAGGGCTACATCTTGGTCCTCGTAATTTCTGTCCCCTCTCTTCTCTCCCCCGTAGGTAAATTAAGTTAGAAAATTTTAGCTCACGCAATGTAAACAATGAGGGTGCACGTCCAGAGGTTTGTATTCTCAAACTCCTCTCTCCCTCCCGATTTTGTCCCAAGACAATTTTTCTATCCGTGTGTCCAATATAATGGACTGGCCTTACTTAACTTGCCCAGCAGTTTTACTCTTCTTAAAGACGCTCCGCTCTTACTTTAGTTAGTTGATCATGTATTTCTACGGTGGATCGCAGATACAGCGAGGACACATACTGAGTTATATCACATATAACTCTTCCCGAACCTGTTAACGTTTTTTGAAGAATAAATAAGAGGAAATCTTAGAGTCCCGCCTCCCTTCCGAAGATTCTTCCAGACTTGTGAACTTGAATTTATACAGTCTTCCTAAACCGCTATCTAAGCTAGACCGCTACCCCTTTGCCGTCCTTCACGTAACATGTCCAGTGAAGCAAGAGCTAAATAAAGAAGGGAAAGCAGGGACTCTGCGGAGGACAAAGAAGAGGACAAGCGTTGGGAGAGTTGAATAATATTTATCTTGAGCCGATCCAAATGAATACCTAATGGATGTTATTCAATCTTTCTCCTCCGAAGCCCTTTTTAAAAGAGTGTAGCTCTCCTAGCTCCTACTAGTACAACAACTTCTCGAACCCCGTTTAGTACTAGATTTCCAAAGGATGATTCCGTAAAGCTCCGTCAAGGATCACTTGGCCATGTTCTGGGTGGCTTAAGGACTATTTTATTAGTATAGAGGGACACTGTCGTAGAATAGAATGGCGAGAGCATGCTTATGGTAGTAGTCTTTCAAACGGAATCCTACTTTTTGTCAGTGGATCTAGTTAAGCTAGTCCTGTGGTCGGCTGGGCGTGAAAGTTGTAGTCTATTCAGGAAACTATAAGTGGATTAGAATGGGGACGGAATTGTCTCAAGTTATCCCTCTTCTTCGGGGCTGACATCCTGACGAAATCCCGTTTGCTCTTTGGCTTGGGGCAGTGCTCCATGTTCCGGCAATGTTCCGGGCTTGCCTGGAGCTAAGGGATGGAGGACAGTTGATGAAACTGTCAAAGCTTTTCTGGTTACTGAGCTGAGTTGGTGTTGCTGACTAGATGCTTTCTCTGATCACAGAAGAAGACAGGGACAACAAGTTTGAGAATAAACAAGGACAATCGTTGGATATTGTGGTAGCGTGCTCATGAAGTGTCACCTTCCCCCTCGTCATCTCCCATCTCAAGTCCCGGACGGATTCCTGGATGTAAGGAAAGGAATAAATTCTCGAGATGATGAGGATGAAGAGTTTAGTTGGTGGATGGATGGGAGGGAGGGAGCGGGGAATATCGCTAAGAGGTTGAATGAATAATATGCGGTGAAGTGTGCGTGTGTGTGTTGACAATGGAGGATGATTTGAGAAGATTAGTATGCTGGTAATGAGGGACACATGGCGAGACAACAAAAGGGGAGATTTTCCTAGTAAATAAACAGTGAAAATATTCTCTGATAAAGCCATGACGGCAATCCCAGTGCGGCAATGACAATCTCCCTCACGCGCCCCACTCTGTATTTCGCTTCCTTTATTTCATCCTCTCGCCGCATCCTCACAAAGTGCCTTCTTTTTCTTCTCCCGGAGTACGGGTGTGTGTGTGGTGTGAAATAGAAAATTGGGAGCCAATATTCACGTAATTCTCGTCCCTGCTTCCATTTACCCTTGCAACACCCTCAGCCACCTCCAAGCCCTCGGCCAATGTTTACATCATATGGCTGGGTGATTAAAGTCGCTTTATTCCCCAATTCCAAGCCCTTGTATTTCTTCCGCTCCTTTGACTTCTTCAACGAGCCATATTTTTCTATCGTTTCCATGGTAGATTGACTGAGACAAATTTCGCCCAAATTTACACCACAAAATCTTTCGAAGAGCATGAAGAGTGTATAGACGAGTTCGTCAAGCTTTCTAACGACTTTCACATTGGTGAGCGCAGAGTAATATTCCTGACTTTTCGACAGTACTGACTGTCCAATGTTTTGTACACTCAAGAAAAGGAGGAAAACATGAGACGAGATATGGAATCTGTATGGGATTTTATGATTGGATGCTGTCGTGGAGAATGGAGAGTCACACTTGAATCGGGTAGATGACCGAAAAACTGATGACTTTTTCAATAATTGCTGTCCTCCTCTAAAAGTTTTGCAAACCAAGCAAAAGACTGTTTGGTAAAATGTCTCTCCGTTTTCCTCGTCGTATTAATTATCAATTTGGAGGTTGTGGATAAATGCCGAGGGCCAGAGGAAAGAGAGTAATTGCGAAACCTGTTCTTGCTAGTGTCTAAAGTAAACAGAGGAACGTGGAATATTGTAGTATATATGGCTGGAGGCTGGGCTAAGCTTTTATGTAAGGTGCAGGGCTGAGGGAGGACCAACTGAGTAAGCCTGTTACCCGTTTCCTGGTCCACAATCACCGGGCTGAATAGGGCTAGGATGAAAACTGGGTATAGTGTGCATATACTTTCTTTTATCTAAAGGACGGGATGGTTGAGCAAATAACACACGGTTCAAGATTAGGACTTAAGAGAACCTCTAATTGTAATCCGTTTATCATTCCCCGCTTCCACGGATCTGGATCCTGGAATCAACATCCGGGAGAACCACCATCATTACCATTATGTCATTACGGAGAAAGGAGAGAGAGAGAGAGAGAGAGAGAGAGAGGTGGAGGAGAAGAGATGGGAGAGCGGTCGTCGCTTGAAAGCTGATAAAGCAATCTCCGAATCTTGATTGACCCAATAACATTCAATCCAGAGATCATCTCACAACAATTCCCTCAACTTAGCTAAAAGTAATGTGTCATTCACTATTTTATAGGTGGTTCCAAAACATTCTCAGTCTACTTAAGATCAAATATAGTATTTACGAAGAGCAGCTGATTCACATCTATAAAACAACTATAGAAACTTTCATCCTTTGCAGGGCTGCACATCTTACACAAGACCCGAAATACGAAGGGAAGACATGTATATGGCATAATAAGTTTTGTGTGGAACTTTCTCCATTTCTGCATTTACGATACGACTTGGTATATGTATATTGTGGGGGAAGAAGGAAGAAGGAAAAAGAACTATAAATTATATGAGCCGGCACATATAATCTCTCCCGAGGAGAATTACTTTATTTTACAAAATGGCTCCTTCATGACATCCAGCAGGATATGGAGAATAAAGGAAAGACAGGATCAAGGACGGGAATAAGAAAGAGATGGAGGAGGGGAAGAGAAGATCGGGGAGAAAGTTGGAGAAAGGAGGGAAGGAATTACGGAATTAGGATTTGAGAATATAAAGAAAGTTATTGGGGGGAAGAGAGGAGGCTTTTGGTAGAAATGTCCCCCCAGATGATGAGAAGGAGCGAGAGAGATTGTCTCCACGTAGGAAGGATCTCTTAGTCTTCCTGATGAGGGAGAGTTGTGTGGAGAAAGTACTTGTGGGCGGATACTTTCTCCTCGCCTTCTTCCCACCCGCACATGCATCTTCCCCTTTCCCAGAAAATTATCTCGAGAAACAAACAATTTCTTCAAGCCATTACTACAGATATAGAAAAGAATTCTTTTTCTTCCTCTCCACTCCTCCTCCTTCATCCAAATCTACTACATTACCCAAGCTAAACTGCTTTAAAGCTTGCCTTTAACAACCACAAAATCCATACTCTTGGTCTCACCCATCCCTTTCTAGCTCGTTCCACTTGCAAACTGATTCATTGAAAAGCAAAGATTCTTTGGGAATAAGAAAAAAAACAAGTAGGAGAAAAGAGGAAGGAAGGAAAGTACGAACGGGGAAGCGTTCTCTGCATACAGATTCTCAAATAAAGCCCATCTCCTCTGGCTTTCTGTCTTTCAGAATTTGCGTGGAAACTAAGACTGTATATATCTACTTTCTTTTCATACGATACATACAGAGTTAGCAAGAATCGGAGATGGAGATCCAGAAAAATTCTATCATCATCATCATCATCTCCATATAGAATGTGAATCTACTTTCCTTTCACGAAATCTCTTTCTTTCTTTTTCTAGCTTTCTCCTCGAAAAATCCCTTAGCCCGCTAAATCTCTTTTTTCCCGTCACTTTGAATAATTCTAAAAGTGCATACATCAAGCCTCACTTTCTATTCTTCTACCAATTTATCCTCTGCTAACATATACGATTTCAATTTAAAATCCTTCCAACCAATTCACATTTTTCTCTTGTACAAATTATATGTGTCTACCTCCGCCCCCGTTTTCTCCTTAAAATGGTATAAACCGCAAATGCATCACAGGCTTTAGTTGAGGAAACGGAAGCAGAGCAAGGATTTTCTTCTCATTTCTCTGTACAGATTTGACTATTCTTTTATCTAACGCATGTGCTCCGTCCGGATTCCTATGAGACATTGTTTACATGGTTTTGACTAAGTCTCTGAACCCCGCTAGAATGTAACGCTAAACTACCAGCCAAGCTCACCCTTTCCTTTAAAATTAACATTCAAAATACGTACTAGTATAATGCCAATCTGATTTTCAAGCAAATATTCTCAAAGTATTATGATTCAACCTTCAAGGCTTCGGATTCTCTCTAACTTTTCCTTCTTTGTAAATACGACGGAGAATGCCTAGTGATATTAAATTTTGAAGCAGTTATAGAGGATTTACAACGAAATATTCTGTAAGCTTTTAATGCCCAGGATGAAAACAAATACTTATCAATATAATTGATTTACCAGTCGCTCATTAATAGTCATGATGCCTAGAAGAATACAGTTAGTAATTGCCACGAGATTGCTTATTAATTACTTTATGCTCTGTTTGATTGTTTAAATGAAAGAATTAAGCGTTTATATATTTCACAATCCTAGCTGCTGGTTATGGCTGTCGCACTAGACACATGGTAGATTATTATTTGACTTTATTCGAAAAATGTCAAGTAAAAAAATTATAGGATTGAGGAAAGCATAAGAAATTGTAGCTGCTTCAAATTTCTGTCGGAATAGGAGAATTTATGGCTGGATAAAAGGAGGATGGGAATGTGATGAAACTGCATAGGGAATCCAAAATCCGAGCCTATAGATTTAGATGGAGGAGGCTGGGAAAATAGATTTAGGTAATTTGTGCTCTTGACAATTTATGGATGCCCCCTAGAGCGTTTTTATCGACACAAGAATAGAAAAGTGGCAATAAATTTGTCAACGATCTGGATTCACACACATGCACATGAACACAACATGGGATATTGTCATTTTCTCTCGCTCTTTTTTCTTTTTCCCCGCTACACTTAGCCTATTCCCCGACCCATGGAGCTGAGTCTACAATAGAGAGAAAAGGGCCGTTTCAAAAATTGCTAGTCTCTCTTCCAAAAGCCGTAACCGCCCTGCCTTCTTCATGTAATACGGACTTGTGATGCACATTTAGATTCTATTCTCCAGAACTAAGGATTGAAATAAGCTCTCTGGGATGATGAAATCTAAAATCGGTCCCCTCCAACACTGCTCAACTTTAAATGAGCTTAGATCAAAATTCAAAGATTGAAAAAATGTAAAATTCGAACGGATTTCCTTATCCTATTATCTCATTCACCCCTCGTAACTCCCATCATTGTCTCTAAATTGCTCCTATTTTTTATCAGCTTATAAATAGCCTAGGAATCCGTGGCTTAACAAAACCATACTGACGACAATACCGGATTGTTTCCTCTTGCCTTTATTTTTAAGCAGATTTTGACTAAACGCAGTTCTAAAAATGTAACCGCCTCTGGGCAGGATTCTTCCTTAGACGTCAAAAAATAAATCAAAAGAAATATAGTGTGTATTCACGCAGACGGAAACTCTACGCTATTTTGAAAAATATATGAACATAATAAACTAAATGTTTTGATATTTTCAAAATATTTACATGATATGCAGAAATATTTTGGAGCTTGAAATGATTTTCCAGAGCTGTTAAAAAGCATAGGTTTATAAAAATGCGTGCGTGTCTATGGTAAAAACGCATGAGTGCTATAAGTACTTGGTAAATCTGTTAATTACGGACACATGTGAGAAGGATGATTGGTTTGAAATGAATTAGGAAATAAGCTAAAGCGTTTCCTAGGTTAGATGCAAAGGATGCAAGGGCTCTTAAGCCTTAAGTACAGGACCATTTGGGGATATGTGTGTAGGTTGATGGGAGTTGATTAGTTTGAGCGGTGATTAGATTACATTAGCATGACAAATGAGGAGTGAAAGAATGATGATTCCATTGGGTAGCCTCAACTCGGGCTTTTCACTCCTACCCGGATGCAATGAATGGAGAAACTGGTGGAGAGAGGCGGGGAAGAGGGGAAATAGTCAGTTCCTATGAGAGGTTAGGAAGAGAGGAGGAAAGGATACGAAGCTTGAGGTAGTTAAGGAGAGAAGGGTAATTACCTCTCATAAATGCTTTCCCGCCGTGTCCGGGATCCTATTCGGGGATATGCATTTAGCCAGGCTGTATGAACTGAGTGAAGAATCCGAAAATACCCGCTCCTCATCTTCATTGTCATGCCCTCCCCGACCGTATCCTATACATACTCGTCTTACTTTCCCCCCGTACACGCTACCATAATACTCTTCCATACATACTCTCTACCCTCTCATCGAAATCTCCTCAATCCAGAGTGTTATGTACAGGAGCGGAATTGTATTTTTCCGGGGAAGAAGACTATGAAAAAATCCCTTTTATTACCCGTGTAATGAATGATTTAGCCGATTTGTAACTAGCGGAAAATTCTGGGGGGACCGCAAAACGGAGCCCATCCTCTCCGTACCCTCATCGCTCCCATAATTTTATTCACTCTCAAAGTGATTTAATTCAATTTCACTGCGGCCACTTTCCTATATACCGCCGGCTTTCTTCGCAGCTACCACCAGCGGGTCCTGGTTCTAACATAGCCGACCTTGCCATATATCTAGTTAACTCACATGCATAATCTTGACTTGGAAGCTTTTTGATCTCAAATCTAAAGTAATCTGACTGCACGGTGCGGAGACTGCAGAGCGACAAATATATCATGGTTTGAAGTGGAGTAAGGGTCTCTTTTCAGCCAGGGATAAACAGGGTGTTATCCTATACAAAAAGAACATAAGCCCAGGAAGCAAGTGCACTTGCATAGAATACGCTAACCTTAACCACACAGTCCTAGTCCTTAATCCGAGATGAAATCTATTGAATCAAAGGCAAGGCAGTTCCAAGAGGAAATGCAAGGGAGTGGGTTCTCTAAGGAAAGTCCCTGGCTGCTACGTTAAACGCTATAAACGAAGGGTAGGGCCCGTTTAGGTATTGGGTATATCCTTCTTGGGATTTTCGGAATCGGGAAATGCAAGTCCACCCTAAGAGGGTAGAATATTAAGAAGGATGGATGCCAATGTTGGCTTCATGTTGTAGTGGATGTGTTGTATAGAGGAGAATAATAAGCTGGACTGGGTGGTGGTGGGTGGGGTGGTGGTACGGTGGTGCGGGATCTAATAAATCTCCTAAGGTGTAGAACCTCCCATTAAATGGGTCCATTCATGATCAAAGTGAACCCATCTGTTCAGGAATCAATTCATTACATTATTCTGTACACACAAACAAATTTCCCCTTTGAATGAATAAGTAAGTGCGTAAGTATTGCTAGCCGACGGGCCCTTCCTCCATGAATCACACACACTCTTTCACTCCGAGCCTATCATCATCCCTTATTAAGACCCATTCCATTATTATCCACTCTCTTCATCCTCCGCCTCATTACACTACTCTATATCCTCATTTCAATTCTTTTCTTTCCAACAATCGGGATGGTGTCGTGGCAGGGAGTTGGAAAAGTGGGACTATCTCTTTCACACTCCAAGCTCTTTTTTACCCCAAACTCGTACCAATTTAGCTAATCGTTTTGCATATAATTTCTCCTCAAATGTTTACGTACGTGTACCCTATAAAACTATTATAGTTTGCCTTGGCAGTGTGTGACTGCGTCAAGTTCAAAAAAGTATCCATTACCTCTAATTGACGGGCCGAAAATCGGGGGAACTCCGAATGATTTCCTCCTTCTTTTCACCCAAACATAAAATTGCATTCAAATGGGAATTTTGAAGGGATGCAGGGAGACAGATACATGCGAGGATAAATTGTCATCAAGATTAACTGATTCTGTCACTTGTAAAATCAAGTCATGTATTTATTTTCCACAGGAATGCCAGGGGGTCCAACGGCCGCTCTTTTGGGTAAGACACGGAGACCACGAACGGCTTTCACCTCACAACAGCTATTGGAATTGGAGAGACAATTTAGACAGAATAAATACTTGTCAAGGCCTAAACGTTTTGAAGTGGCAACTTCCCTCATGCTCACTGAAACTCAGGTTAGAAAAATATCTTTTAAAATACAAACACCCTCAAAGATCTCCGTGTGTTTCCTCACACTATATTTTCTCCGCTCCCTATAGCTTAGCCTGAAAACGGTGGATTTAAAACGTGTCTCTCTTTATATTTCAAAACAAACAGTGTCGTACTCCTCTCTTAATTCCTCCCTGGCCCTCTTCTGCCTCTAGATTTATCATCAATTTACTAGCCACCACGAACCAATTTAGAATCTCTTACGCTTACCCCACCCTCTAACTTCCCTCCCGTAGGAAATCACTTTTGTAAACATGCATATGCCACTGGGCCAACATATTTTATATTCCTCCCTTAAGTACTCGCAGGGTTGGAAATCCTGGAATAGAGAGTGTTGAAGCGAGTAGGACAGAGTAACCAATTGCTTATTCCACGTTCGTTTAGGGGCTATAAAGAAGCTTGAGTAAATCAAGACTGGATTTCTTTCGCCCTTAAGGTCAAACCCGGTGACCGTTTGCATAGTCTCCCGCGTCTTGAAAGTAATCCACTCAATGCTGAATAGATTCTCTAGGCCGGCAGTCATCTTGAGGTAGGGCGAAGAAGGCAAGTTGTTTTAAGGGTCGATTTTAGATCCGGATGTCTATAAGGAACTACACGGTTTTAAATCTTGAGTCAAATTAGTGAGTGAGATGAGCTGAAACCTCTTTACAAAGTCTGTTTCTCTTTCCTTCTCATGTTCTGTTATTGGATAAGCTGGCAAACATTTCTTGGTTTAAATCATTCATTTCTGTACCACTAGCCCTATTTACTCTAAATCTTTATTTATATGTTTGCCTACACCTGCTCGACTCTCTTTCTCTCTACTGGCCAGGGTGTATAATACTACGTTAATCCTTATATGTATCCGTTTATACAACATCCCCAACACGTGCAACGTGCAACCCGCCCTAGTCCTCCTGATAACAATTTCAAACAACTCTATTCTGTATTTGTGTATATTATGTACATGCACAAAAGAGGAGGAACCCTTGCTTTTAGTTTGCCCTATTATTGGGCTAGCAAAAGCTAGGAAATACAGAAATTGGTACTTAAACTGTACGCCTTCTCTAAAATATGTTATAATTAAGTTGTAATTATTGAAAGTATTTGTAACGTGATTAGGGTATCAGTTTAAAGTATCTTGAAGCAAGAGAAAA
Source organism: Sminthurides aquaticus (assembly GCA_906901655.1). Taxonomy (NCBI): domain Eukaryota; kingdom Metazoa; phylum Arthropoda; class Collembola; order Symphypleona; family Sminthurididae; genus Sminthurides; species Sminthurides aquaticus. The sequence continues at coordinate 7,938,242 of CAJQTT010000001.1, forward strand.
ATTCAATTGCTTATACAAGGAAGTTAAAATATTGAAGGAGCTTTCACTTATGATAGTCTGTTTCTTGGGGATTTAAGTTGAAAAAGTTCCGAGTAAAGTATATATATTTCTTGCTTAGAGAAATATCGAGTTTTAGTTCTACCTGGAATAGAGGATTGAAAACGTTCTGAGAACATGTAAATCAGATTGAGGAATCATTGGTCTATAATATTGCATACAGTGTTTGGAGAAAGTGGGTGAAAGCAATGGATAAGAGAGATTTAATAACAATGAGAACACGTTAGATGGAATTTACAAACAAAACTATGTTAACACAGGAGCGGTTAGGAATCTAGGACGTCAAGAATTAGGAGAAAGCTCTATAGTGCGAGCAAGCAAATAGTAGATTTCCAAGTGATAATTACGAGAGGGATAATTGCAAGAGGGTAAAGAAGATGAGCTAAGAGGAGAAAGCCGAGAGGCTAAGATGGAGAGGAAGGGAGATCAGGGATATGGTAAATATTTATATTGTAGAATTAATATGAGAAATAGGAGAAAGAAGGGAAAGTAAAAGTAGAGAGGGACGAAGGAGAATGAAAAGAGAGGCAGAGGAGACTGACGAAGAAGAAGAATTAATTGTGAAGGATAGAGAAGGAGAAAGAAGAAGAGATCTAGAAAATTTCTACTAGATTTCCTCCTGAGTGAAAAGAAACTTTTCTCTCTTGTTTACAGAGGCAACCAAAAGGGAAATGAGTGTGGATCATGCTTTTACTCCAAATTACCTCCTAATATTCTCTCATTCATCTTCCTAATTTATCTTGTATTCACATTTTCTCTTCATTAAACAGAGGATGAGGAATGTTAGATAAGAAGGAGCCATATTTTCCGGGCGGCTGAGTACAAGGATGGAAACAAGTCCCAAATTATGATTCCTAATCCCATTAGGGATTCCATATATATATTATGTTGTACATTCTTCCCTTGTTTACGCACAGATGAATTACCAATGTGGAAGGAGATAACACTTGGATTGAATTCAGTAGACAGTAGAGCGTTACTAGAACGATACTGTTCTCATCAATTATTGCTCATGATAGTTAGCATTTAGTACTTACAGTCTACTACTCCTCTTCCAGATGAAATGATCCTAGAACCAGCAACTCATAATCCCCCCACGCCCCTTACATATATAAAGTTGTTTAAAATATTTAATTTTCACTCTCGCTATTTACTTAGTGGTTAATCACAGTTGGAATTTCGTTTCCGTAGGTGAAAATATGGTTTCAAAATCGACGGATGAAATGGAAGAGGAGCAAGAAAGCTCAGCAAGAAGCCCGGTGCAAGGACATTGATGGGGGAGAGAAGAAGTCATCGTCTCATCACGGGATTAATTCGGGTAAGAGATTGTCGTCGTTGTGGATCGCGGATTCGACAAGTTTTTGAGCAAGAGGGTTGGAAGAAGGGGAATTTTTCGTTGGAGGAGAGGAAATTTTATCTCCCGCCCACAAACACTTGCACCATCAGTCAAAAATGTCCTACAAAACAAAAGTCCCACCATCCTAACTTCTGCTTAAGCTACACTGCTTCTTCTCGCCTCCCTAGTCTGCTGGTTTCCCGTTTGCCTAGAAATGTTTTACCGATTTTTCATCCCCTGAATCTTTTTGCCCGCTCTCTCAAAAGTTACTTGACCGATGATGGGTAAACATCCCCCGGTCATGCTTAGCAGCCTAAAATAGAAGCTTGACAGTTGTTATTTTCTTGTCCAACCTTTTGTAAACACGCTGTGTAATTTGTTTTCTCTTGTCTACAGAGAAAGGTGAGCGGGAAAGGAGCAAGAAAAATAGCAAGGACGATTATGGCGGTGGTGGATATAGCGCTGGAGGAAGTTCAGGAAGTTCCGAGTTGGAAAACGGATCAAAATCTCATCGGCTACTGCTGTACTCAGGTAGCGCTTCTTCTCTTGCGCATTCTTGATTTTCTTCGGAAAAGGATGATTACATAAGTAATAAGGTACTCATATAAAACACTTTTTTGATTTCTTCGATAACAGACAAGTGCTCCAGATGAATCCTTTTCTCCAAACGCATCTCATGTCCGTGTCGTCTCACAGTCAAGCGACACATCTCTAAACGTGTTACAATTGTGAATAGTAGTTAAAGAATCTAAGGTCTAGGTATTAAGTTCTGCCGTTTTTCTCACATTCTATGTAGGTTGTAAATAGTCGTTTAATTATAATTACATTCTTTGTATTAAAAGTAGGATTTAAGAATGAAAACTAAAAGAATCCTCTTATTATCTCGTTGAACGGTAACTGGAGGGATATATAGCTACAAATATGATCAATTAAGTTACTGAATATGTAAATTATATATTACTTTACAATCAGTCTTGAATTTTCTACGTACTAATGAGTACTAACCAGATGCGTAATTATGTGAACTTGTTGAAAAGTTCCTTGTAAAATGAGGGATTTGGTCGGTAAACCAAAGAAGAAATAGTTTTAGGTATTCAAAGAAAATAATTCGATGAAAGTTGTAGCAAGTGCTATAAAATTGCGAAAATTCTCGGCTAATGATAGCATGAATTAATATGATTTTAAATGTACATAATTAAACATGAGGCAAATAAATGAGCGTCTGTTTCTCGTACTAAATGTGCTGCTTACATTTAAAAAACTTTTGAATTCTAATATAATCCCCTTATTTAGCCTTAGCCCTACCAGCATCAAAATTAAGGAAAAGTAAATGAGCACGAATTACTAATCTCAGTGATGGGCAAAGAAAGAAAGATGTGAAAAAAAATTAGAAGTATTTTCGAGATGGATTCGGCTTAACGGAATTAATAGGGGTGAGAGGAGATTTGAAGAAAAATGCTATTTTTCCTCGCGATTAAATCCCATTTGTCTTGGGAAAGTTGAAATGGAGAAAGTTGTATCCTCAGCAGCATTCCCACTCAGGAAGACATCCACTCATTCCATCATGTCTTCAATCTATTAGGGAGCTAAAAAGAAATAAAGAGAAAGCGGATGGCTTTCTCCGAAACGCTTCCATTGGATTTACTGGCCGCTTCTGGCTCTGAGTGGTCGAGGGAATAGTGAAGGGGGCGGAAGATGGAACGGCTAAGAAATCTGACTAGAGAAGCATCTCCCTGAGGTTACTGGGTAGTTGTTTGGAGGAATATATAGATTTGTAGAAGATTACCAAAGCGGGAGCGTGTGGGGAAGAGGAGAGAAGCGGTTGGAGGAGTAGTAGTAGCGGTTTCGGTTTGGCTTGAGTTCTTCTAACTAAGTTGAAGCTGGTGGGATATTTGGGTGAAAGATGGTGAAGGGAGTTGTAAATCTTTGGCGTGAAATTTATGAGCAAACTTTTCTTGAACTTGTTTGTAACGATGGTGTAGTAGTGCGGGAGGAATTCCCAATTTCTTTTTCAGTCCCATCAGGAGGAAGACTAAAGGGCAAGCAGGAGTTCCGGAAGGCTATCATCATTGAAACTAGATGCCCGTACGACGCCCTTGCTCCTTTATCTAGTTGGAGCCAGTTTGGAACTCAAAACTAAAAACTCTTACTCGCCACAAACAGAAGAGAGCTTGCCGAGTTTCGTAACGTCAAGGAGAAAGTAATCTCGGAGATACTAACAGGGACTAGTAGTCAGGGTTACACTATCTATACAGGCATTAGGCATACACACTATCTCTCTAGAATAGACGCCCGCCGACATATATTCCAATGTTACTAATGGCAATCCAAGTTTTTTTCTTTAAAAGTTTTGATGATTTGATATAAGAGGAGGGCCTGACCGGATGGATGGATGGATGTAGTTTAGAAGAAAAATAGGAAATTTTACTTTTAACTACATTGCTGGATAGTTTTCTATGATTCTATCCGTTTCAGCCTACAAATGATTGAAGTGAAAGCAATGGAGAAAGAAAGTATTATCACCCTCCTCCTCATTTGTATCTTACCGAATAAAGAAAGAATGGGAAAACACGGAGGAAGAAAACGAGAGTATTCTTTACCCACAGATTTCCTCCTAAGTAAAGTCAGAAAAAGGCAATTTCTTCACAGATTTACTGGTAAATCCTTTCCACAACTATCCTCATACTCATGAATTCTACACGCAGCTACTTTCTCCTCTAACACTTTCCCTTCTCTTGAGCTACCACTACGAAGCAAGGAAGGCGGAGGTGAAGAAGAGGCACCCGACGCTTTCTGCACAGGAGCTGAGAGAAAGTCAAAAATTTGGTAAATGTTGGAGGCGAGAGAAAGTGGAGAGGAGGGACTGGTTAGGTTGGAGAAAGGCGGGTGAGATGAGAGAGGATGTGCTGTGATTTCCTGGCCATTACTTTGTATGTGTGGCTCATTTAAGGGGCAATGTAATTTGTGTGAGTAGTTCCGGAACGTCACTTATACTCCTCTTCTTTCCTTTTCAAATGGAAATGGGAATAGTGCTAATCTAACTGAATGCCACTTACCACTGATATAGACTAGCCGCTCACATCGCATAATGGCTCCTAAAATCCTCTTTTTTCTGTCCCCATTTTTTTCTTCTCCTATACTTTTCCTCATCCGCTTCTCTCATTCTCTCCATTTCCCATCCATAACCCGCAATCCCCTCCACAATTTCCTTCTTTCTCTGCTTTCTCCCTTACCATCCACTTATTTTATTTTAACCGACCTCTTCTCCTCCATCCGGAATCCAGAGGAGAAGAGTCATTTCATAAAATACCCCATTTTATACCCGGCTTCTTCAAACAATATTCCGTGCATGTTCACTTTTTCACACACACACAAACATATACATTGTGCCCTCGGAATTCGAGTCCTTGCGTATCTTAGCACATATGTATCCCCTGCTCTAATCCCTCCTATCCTAGACAATGAAGGAATCCCTTCCCCCTTTTTATGAATTCTTTAGCAAACTTTTACTTTCTTTTGATTTCCTCTTGATCCCTGCATGTGTTTATTAGAGGAGAGAAAGGGGCATAAATCAAGGCTCAAACTACAGAAACTCCTCATTATAGGATCTAGCTCTAAGTTCGATAGATGATGCTTCCTCTCGGTTTGTAGAAACCTGCTTTCTCCACGACTTTCTCCCACCCTCGTTTATTCACATTACCCCCGCTTTCTCTCCTCCCCTTCTGTCCTCCTACATCCACCATGCTTATGGCGGATGACGAAGAGAGTATGGTGGGGGGAAGGCAAACAGAAAAATTGGAACAAAACTATTACCACGTCGGATCGTACATCCATCCAACATGGATCACACTTAGTAAACGCATGGAAAAACATGCAGCTCTGTCTTGTCAACGTCATTCTACCCTTCTCAAACTACTACAAGAACTTACCTAATCCCTGGACAAACTTTCTTTTCACTAGACCGCCAACTATCATCCTATTTGAAATAGGCTATTTCCACCGAAGAATCCACTTGTAATCTATAATACGACATCTTCTTCTCCCCTTTCTTTAACCAAGGAAGACGCTCTGGTCGGCATGCATGACATGCACTCCAGGATACGTCCCTTTAAAACTTCCTCCCGTCTTGACAACCACCTCATAAATCACACCAATTTATCTTCTTCATTCTCCCCCTCCATCTTTCTGCATCGTTTCCCTAATACGGAAAGCAAGTGGAGTATTTAAATACATACGTTGCACTACTGCTACTCCCAAAGAACGTTACACCATTTTGAGTGGAAGGCTAAAAGGGAAAAAACTCATCAGAGATGTCATCCACATTTAACTTTACCACCAATTACAATATTTAGGAGGAATTATTCCGGACTTGCAATCTGAAAGGTCAATGAAAAGTTTACCTTTCTTTCGTTCTTCTAGTCTGGAAAAGTTTGGGTAATCAAGAGAAAAAGAAGGAATACAGAAAGAGGGTGGAAATTATCCTATTTAAGAGCTGTGCGTGTGCCGTGCCTCTCCGGTGGTGGTAGGAATGTGGAAAAGGCTGGAGGAGAAAGTTGGAGTGAAAAAGCATGCTCATCTTTCCAATTTCAGAGGAGTTTTGGTCGAGGATGTGAAGAAAAAATTACCTAGTATCCAACTTTAGGGAGTAGCAAGGTCCGCGGATAGAGAATCTGCCTGTCTGGAGGCATCTTCTGGGTAAAGTATCTGGGGAAAGTGTGGATGAGGACATGGGCTCATACAGCGGAGTTTTTGCCGTGTAGCCGTAGTTGGCAGGGGTAGGATCAAAGGCTGGAGGGACGAGCGAGTAATGTATTCGAGCATTATATTGACATTGGCAAGTTAGTAAAAGGCTAATAGGAGACGGAAGGCGAAGGGTGAAAGTTAGAGAGAAAGTAGAGTTGAGGAGAAGCAATCCCAAGCGAGTCATTTATCTGGAGTGGAATGACTACACTTTTAATTAAAGCTAAATCGCCTCATCGCTCCCTGGACATTACTTTGATCTAGGGCTAATTAACTGAGGAAAAGTCTAATCTACTGCTAATTCCTGTCATTCCCACCTATTCTCACTGGACTCACTTCTCCAACCCCTCCTACTCCTCCTCTTTCCCAATCCTTCTCCCTATCCCGGCCGGACTGAAATCCCTCCTCTTGGATCCGGGAATCGTATCTGAGAACCACTTGAGCTACTATTACCAGCCCTCCTCTTTTCACTTTTCCTCTCCTCTCTCTTCCCGGATCATCCATTCAATCCGAGTAATGTCCTGCTCAGCTCGGAGCGTTCCTGTCTACTTGGTCATTCAATCACCCTCTTGGATCTGCCTTCCGGGACAGGAAGAATCTGCAACTCGATAGCGTTAGTATTACGTTGCTGATCGTGGCAGGATTTAATAGGAGAGGGAATAAGGTTAGAGAAGTGCGAAAAAAAACCCTGATGAAGATAATTATCGAGAACGATTATCACGTCCACCATGTCCTCACCGCAGACGTTCCTATACAAAAACCTGGACTCAGCTTCCAATTGTAAGTATATGGCTTATGACTTACGCGACGGGGGGAGGGTAAGAGCGAAATCGTCGAAGCACTACCGTCAGGTTGGTGCAACAGCAAGCGAATCGACCGGTGCAGCGGCTTGAAGTGATCGATAACAAGTTTTAATCCTTTTCATTAGGATGTATTGATATAACATGGATTTTTTTAAATAAATCTTACACCGCATTTAATTTGCAGAATAATATTATAAAAACCTTGCAAATAAATAAATTATCTCTTAACTTCTTACAATTTAAAAACGAAATATGCAACGATTATCCTAATCTGGTCACGATTTTTTCATGTATGCCTTTTAAAATTATCCCGAACGGCTGCGTTGTAAACGCAGCACTTCCTGCCTCCTTATTTACATATCAGCTATCTAATTGTATGTACATTGCGTCAAAGGGCAGTAGGCTGCACCTTTGATACAAGTATTTATTGTAAGTACATCGTATCGTGTCTCACCGTGAATCATAACTATCTAAATACTCTGTAACAATCAGTACATAAACAATCTGTATTATTCACCACACAAACCTTTCACAGTACTCTAGTCCAGTCATAAGGGGTGTCGGCTCATCAACTAGCTGCAGGTGAGTTATGAGCTACTCTTTGATTGACAGCCAACCATTCCCTTCTTCAACATCTCGTAAAATATGTAACCAGTCATTTGTTGTACAAAGGCAGATAATCGGAGCGAATCGGTATTTCAAACAGTAATATTTTTAAATGTTTCTTCGTCTGTGATATCACCCACAAATTTTGATAGAAGCAGTCAGTAACAGCACTGTTTACTTGTGAGATGGTGGACGAGGTGGTTTGATCTTCAGCTTAATGCTGCCTTGAGCTGAAGCGCTGGGATTTGTTGTGGATATTAAGCCCATATCACCACTGCTACCACTAGAACTACTAGGTTTTATACTAGATCCATGTTTCTTAGAGGAGTGCTTAGATTTTGATTTTTCAGGAGATGGGATGTCCCCAACTCTTGAGCCTAAAGAGATTTTGAGTTTATTAGTGGATGCGTCCACATCTTGCGCCCAAGCCATTGGATCTTCCCCTTCGTTGTATTGCTTGCTGTTTAAATGCTTTTCTCGATCTTTGTCTTTGTGTTTATCCTTTTTATGCTTATCACTTTTATGTTTCTTTTCATCCTTGCTCTTCTCTTTGGATTTATCTTTGTGCTTTTTCTCTTCTTTGTCCTTCTTGTCCTTCTTATCGTCATGTCTGTCCCTCTCTCGGTCTCTATGTCTGTGTTTTTCTTTCTTACTTTTCTTAGACTTCTTGGCAGGAGGCTCCCCATCTTGCGAATTGAAACTTTCGGAAAGTGTCGGCAGGTTAGAGTATGCAGCAGAATCTCTTATACCTGAGTTTGGTAAACCAATAGTAGCTGATCCGGTCAAGCTGTAGGACGCAGAAGATAACCTTTGCGCATTAGAGGATATTAAATTAGCAGCTTCTGTAAGCGATTCCGGACCTCCTAATGTTCCCACTACTTCCTTCGAATCTGTGCGTGAGAAGGGGGTATCATCGTTTGAGTTAGATGAACTTCTATTCCCTGATCCAAATTCGAAGAGATTTGGAAACAAAGATCCAGCCCCTGCAACGCTTATTGAGTCACCGACGTCACCTTTAGCACCAATAGTCAGATGATCCTCTCCAATGGGACTCAATAGCTCCAGTTTACCGAAAGGCTGCATTGAAGTTATTGTAGGCGTATCCGGAAGGCCTGGATCTGGACTGAATAAAGACGTTCGTCCTTGAGGTATTCTCGGAGCTTCCGTTGCCACATTAGAAACTACGGTGTCCCATGCTCTTGAGGATGGTTCGGCACTATTGGAGTTGAATGGTGCAGAAACTGGTGGTAAACCACTAGTGGTTCCGCTTCCAAATGAATCTGCGAAATTTGAATTGTCAAAAAAGTTTCATGAAATGAAATGCAGCACTGCGGCAAAGTTAAAATCAGCGCAGCAACGAAAATTTACCTTTCTCAGGAAGTTTTGGTCGCTGGGACAGGGGTGTCGGTTGATGAGCATTTCGTCTGAGAGGGTCCTCAGAATTTTCTCTCTTACCATGGAAATCAGGGTTAGCAGCAGGCTGAAACAATTCCAATTAATAATAATAATGTTAAGCCTTGTTTCGCGACATTGCTAATGATATAGTATTTACCAACTCCGTGATCAAATTCATACCTCACGTCTCGAAGGTTCTGGGTAATGTTTTTTCGGTTGTTGAGACTGCGAATAAGGGGGTGGCGGTTGATGAGGCTTCCCTGGCATAGAACTAACCGATGTCAATGGAGGTATGCTAGCGGTCTTAGATGAGGGCAACGATACAGGCGGAGCTTGCTGGGCCTTCATATTGTAGTTATACTGTGATTTGGACGGCGGATGTTGTTGAGGCTTGGTATGTTGATGACCGAGGGGGTGAGAAGATGACGAAGGTACTTGTGGCTTAGGTGGTGGCTGACTACTAAGATTCGGACCATGATTCTGACTGTGGTGACCACTAGGATGAGGGTGACTACTGCTAGGCCTACCGGAACCATGTTGCTGAGGGTGTCCACTTGAGGACGGATGATGGTGCCCCATTTGCTTCGTATGCTGAGAATTTATATCTTTGGCAACATGAGGTGGTCCTGATGGCTGCTTGCTACCCGGTGGAAAATGAGAAGGCTTCAGTGCAGTACTATTCGCAGGATTTTGCGATCCATGCCCCGGTTTTAGTGGATGATGTCCTACACTTCCATTTACTTTTCCTGGCTTAGGATTCACTGGATTACCAGAACTAGATTTCGATGGTGGCAAAGACCTAAATAAATAATTAAAATTTGCAACGAAGGTTCCAGCTATAGACGATTTCCTCATATTCATATAGGAAGTTATTTACCTTTTCCCAAGTGACGAAGGTGGTAGCGGTGAAGAATGTGTGCGATAAGAGGTTGAAGTACTTCCTGGACTGTTAGGGTCGTAATTCAAGGCAGGGTACGAACTCAGGGCGACACCACCACCACCAGTTTGATTTAAACTCAAAATTTTTCTTTTCAGGCGCGATGGAGATTTGTCAATAATAGCTAAGAATTCCGTTGTAAGCTTCTTAAGCAGGTCCATTGTGACGGTTTCGTCGACGTACCAAAACCAATCTTTTCCCTCTTTGGATCTTGGGATCTGCAAAAAACAAGTAATATGAGTATCACCATCACCAGATCAAATATTTGATTTTTTCAGTGATGATTAGTACTTACTTCCCAGTTTGACCATTTACAAGTAAGATGAATACAGACACACGCTACCACGGTTGGCTTGTATTGTAAACACATTGTTGTAAGGTGCAAGCTAATATATATAATCAATATTACAGATTGATAGTTAATACGCAATTGATATACATGACAGAAGTACAAGTTTAAATGACGTACCTATTAGTAGCCATGAAGTACGATGTCTGGGCCAGATCCTTGCTAGCTGTAAGACATTTTTGAGATGATAAAATCTGATCCAACAGTACTTAAAACTGGTTAGCTTATCACCAAAAACAGAAGGCATACCTCGAACTAACTGACAACATTTGACCACATGAGTATGAGGATGATCTATAGCAACATCAAATCCTAGTGTTTGGAGCAATATATTTTCAGTCATCACAAGATCAGATGCCTGATCTAGATAGGCCTGGAAACCGCCAAGCCACAAAAAGCCAAGATTCATGTTAATCCTTTCGACTAAGTATCCATTTATAACAAAATTAAAACTACGCTCACATCAGATTTAGTATCTATTGGCGGTTGATCCCTATTAAGGCAATGGTGGGCAACCTTAATGACATGTTCTAACTTCCGTGGTTGCTCTTCAACCTTCGCGGCTAAGAATATCGAGGCAGTCGAGACTTGATTTCGATGAAAATGCGTAAAGGAATGATACATGTAAAAGCGATGCATGTAGACAATGGCAGTATTTATACACAACTGATTTCTGAAATTAGTAAAAATTCAAATCATTATCATCAGCTCGTTGGCCTCGGTATGATCAGATATTCGCCGATCACTACATTTCAATCACGAGAAAAACTTACACTTGTAAACGTTGCCCCATATCTTGTATAAGGTTAGCCGACTGTTGTCGCTGATTCAACTCCTTGTCGGCATCGAGACCAAACTTTCTACTTGGAGTAGTTTCTAGTCTCTCTTTTTCAAAAAACCATCTATTAGGGTCAGGTCCGATAGGATCGTCCCTCAAGTTATTGCAGTCTTCAGTGTGAACAGATGTGGACGAAGCTATACTAGCTGCTGAACCTACGGCGGAGCTCGTTCCTTGTGTAGAACTCATGATTTACTCCAGCTCTTTTTCAACGACACTTTCGAAAAACTAATAAAATCTAATCTACGACGTCAATATTGCGTCGATACTACGTCCTAATTATTTGCTGACCTAAACGGCTCGCGGGAATGCTTTTCCAATTCTATCATCGAAATGACGATGGGGATGAAGAACGGCTTCTCCAGATTCCAAGTCCGAAGATAGCACACATTGCCGAGTTAGTACGTACGTCAGGACTGATAACACTCTCCTTCAAAATCCTCATCAAATGCACGAAATGCGAAGCAAATCGCGTCCCACTTCGTCAACTGCAGTTCAATTCTTAAAAAATAACAAATATATATTTTGGTCTAATATGACACTGTGCAAAAGGGACCATATACGGAGGCGCCTAAATATCTTAACGCAGCTACAAAACAAAACCAGAATAGGGTTATTAAATGGTTGAGTATTTAAACTGTGCGAAACTTCAACACAAGAACTTATTATGTGACACAAGATTTCTCGCTCAAATGTAATATATGTTTAAAACCGACTACGTCAACTGAAATGCTTCTCACGTTGAATGTAAAAAACCTTAGGATATTCAGCACGGAATTAATTAATAGGACCGTCTTATCTTGACTAGTAAATTGCTCTTAAAATTCTGGTGTTTCGTCAAACTGATTGTCCATTGCTGCATTTAGCTATACAATAAATCTGCAAGCAATTATAGACGTCACAGTAAATCCACAACCTCCACTAAACGAGATTGCATCACCATCACCACTATCAAAAGAGCAGACGTACAATTATTATTAAATTATAATTAGGGTAAACAGTAGGTACATAATATAAGTTACAATTTGATTTTAGTACCAACAATGCAATGGCTCATCATGGGTAACACTCGAAACTGTCACATCGGGTAATTATTTCAAAAATTTGCAGAAACAGCGTAGTAGTGTGATTTTTAACTACGGAGAACAAGGTGTTCTTCAGTATCACTACACAGACGAGATAGTGTTTTCCGAAATCCTAACACTTCTGTCTGTTCCGCGACTTAAATTCTAAAAATATTAACTGATTATGCATTTAATTAACGACAGTTAAATTGTTTAGAAGTCAATTCGGGTTTAAGTGTGTGTACAGCACACTTTCGGAAGGAAGAGAAAGGGTCTATGTAAGTTTAGACGTACAGTTTTTGACCATTCCGTCTTCGTAACATATCAGCAAGTCACGTGTGCCATGATTTCGCAGCATGTATACTAATGTATAAGCTCCTTGTAAAAGTAAAATGCTACTCAATTCAACCCCAAAGTGCGGGAAAGTTGAATCCAATGGGCTTTCTCGCGCGGCACGAGGCGACAATATGTATTAAAAGGTAAATTTCAGTGATATGCTTTCTCTTTTTCCATGCGACTAACCCACTGTAAATTATATACTGATGACAGCCGTGTGGAAATAAAGCATTCGATGAATTTAACGAGGTTCTAATGCATAGAAAATCGTTTATTTGTAAGACAGAATAATATATGTCAAAGCAGAATTACCTAACCGTATTTCCTTAAATATTACTTAATGCTGTACGAGAACCACTAAATCCATAAACTCGGAGCTGAACAGCGAATTGGTGACATTAATAAATTATGGCGTAACTCGCACTTTGATAAATATACGAGGATATGTGGGACGCGTGGGGGTATGGTAGAGAGAATTAATTGCAAGTTTCCACCCAATTACACTTCTGGGAGACAATTTACGCGAATGAAAGAAACTCTTCAAGAATAGAAGGTATTTTACATATTCTATTTTGGAACCTACGAAACGCAGCCTGAGCAACCTAGTGTAAACACTTGAAAATGGGTACAAACATATATTTTCTCTTACGAACTATAGTACATCGAAGGCACCCCGGGTGCTGAATTAAAGACGACTGGGCTGTACAGAGTAACTTTGATATCAAAAGTTCGGCAAAGTAAATTATTCGAAAATTACAAAATAGTATGCCGTTTCGCCGGTTTTGGTCCCTAAGTCACGAAAATGGACATCAAGCCTTCCATATTTAACGAATTCCTATGAATCTTAAAGGCAATCAATGTGATCAGATTTCACAGAACTGAGCTATGTAAGTACATTAAACACGATTAACTAAGAATCATTCTAATCGCAACCGTACTTCTTTTGTGTCTCTCTTCAGTCTTTTTATATTACTTATGTGTTTAGTTAACGTTACTGCCTTGATTTGCTACCGCGGGTGCTTTCTTCGAGCTGAGCACTACTTTAACCTATCAAAGGTAAAAAAACAACATAAGCGTCTTTTCAGAACATGTCCTTCTTCTAACGAAATAATTAGAATATTTTTTTTATAATTACCTTCTCGTGTGCGTATTTTAGTTTCTCCCGCAGATCCACTGTGCATCCAAATTGCTTAATCAATTCGAATTTAAATGTCCTCATAGGCTTTCCATGTTCCATAGTAGTAATTGCCCCCATCGAAGGGCACAAAATCATTTTGGTGTGATCCCGAAAGTTGTTAATTTGAAGTGTGCCGTTTGAAAGTACCATAACGACAGCCCGAGAAGTCCTGAACCATGTGTACATGCTAGGTAATCGCGCCATGGCCGCGGTTTCGTTTTGCGGAGCTTGTCCCCCAGCCTTAAATATCATAAACAAGATGGATTAGATTCTCTTCCTTGTTGACGTAAATCACCCCTATAAAACTAGCGAAAAACTATGTCTAGGTCGGCTAACGGATAAAACTTAAAGTTTATGACTTACCCGGAGTAAATTCTCGCTCATGTACTGCTGGAAGTAGTTCAGAAGCTTTACTTTCTTCTGCAACTCAGCTGGGTACTTATCCTTCGTATGGTAGTGTTCCTGGCTATTCTTGTCGAAGTAATGCATATTGTTACCGTCAGATAGTAAAACCATTCGCGTTAAATCGTTGAAGCTAACACCGATGGAATCATCAGAGAGCTGATATCCAAATCCATACTTATCAGAGTAGTCCACCCATTTCGCAATAAAGAGTAAAGGTGCAGAGTTGGGGTTCTCTGAATCATCATCCGTATAAAGAATCTTGGAACTTCTTGCGTGATTAGCCTCGATATCCTCTAACAGAGTTTTCATTGCAACGTCAAGATTTTCCATGTACTTAAAAGCAGTTAGTTGAGAGTTGCTACTACTACGGTAACCGTTAGCTTGTTGATTGCCACCTGGAGACCTGGGATTGTGCTCAACCAACGGCCTCCTGCCCCCTCCCATCTGAGTGCCGACAAAGCTTGCTCGATTATCAAACCTCGGGGCCAGTGTTAAGCAAGAATCAGGCAATGATGATGGAATGTAGGATCTCGTTAGGAATTCATTCTGCAAAATCTGTTTTGCAGTAGGTCTTAGGGACGGCTCAACCTGTAGCATCTGAACGATGAGTTTCTTGGCTGCAGGAGAAACTTTCTGAGCAGGAATGTGATAGTCACCCCTCTTAATCTTGGAATAAGTATCTTTAAGCGTATTGGTTTCAAAGGGCGGTCTTCCAACTAAAAGCGTATACAAGATGCATCCTACGGACCATATGTCTACTTCAAAACTGTGACCCCGCTTTGCTAAGACTTCTGGAGCTATGTAGTTCGGCGTTCCACACAAAGTCTTCTTCCTTTCTCCATTAAGTTCTATGGTGGTTGCAAGGCCGAAATCCCCCAGCTTTAGGTTAACATCGTGATTGATGAAGATGTTGCCGAGCTTCAAGTCCCGATGAATGATCCTTTTGTCGTGTAGATAGTCTACTCCTAGTAGGATTTGCCTAAGAAAATAGCGTGCCTCCACTTCAGTAATGTGCTTTCTCCTCTTCTGAAGCTCCATCAAACTCTAGAAACACGTAAAGCGCAAAGTTAGGACCGGCTTGTAATGAAAATAACGGTAGATTCAACTGGCCACCTCCAAGGAGTTATTATGTATTGCAAAGATGGCATTGAATTACAACTCTTCCATTAGATTAGAGCTTTAAATCAGCAAGAGAAAATGAAGGTGTACGAACCTTTTTGGCGCAAAGCTCCAAGATTATGTAGACGTTGGAGTCATCTTCGAAATATGAATGAAATTTCACTATGTACTCATGACTCAAGTTTCGGTGGATATCAATCTCCTGAGCCATCTTGTCCTTGGAATGCGGTTTAACCAACAAGCTCTTGTGTACAATCTTGCAGGCGTAAACTTCTGTGGTTCCGGCTAAGGTAACTTCATAGCATTTGGCGAAGCCTCCTTTCCCCATAAACTTTCCTCGTTTATAGGTTTTATTCTTTACTCTATCTATGATTATTTCCGGTATTTCCACAGCCCGCGGATCTACACCATCCCCTCCCGGCCTCATTGGCGGAGCTGCAGCCATCTTTATAGTTTTTTAATGTCGGTGGCTCCTTCTAACAACAAGACTGCTATCAGGGATAGTTCTTAACAAGCTTTAAGTTTCTGCCTTGATCGTTTCTTAATCTTTTCTTATCACGTAACTGTCAAATTATCCCTATTCTTATTTTCTTAACGAGAAGCTGGATTATACGTAGAAGAGCACAAGTATTACCCGAGTATGCAAGTCTTAGTAAGTGAGCTGATTCAAAGAACGATGTGAAGAGCACTTGAAATAGGGCTGAGCGGGGACATTGAGTATAGGAATTACATATATATTCTTTCTTAACAATTATTGAGCAATATTTTTAGAGTATTTAGTTGAAATATTTTAAAAAGATTCCCCCTGCACTCTTCTTGTTCTGCCGGAGCGGAGCTTACCTACCTAAGCTAACGGGGAAAGCGGGGATTTATTAATCAACTAAAATTACGGAGAGAAAGCTTGGAAATGAGCAGAGCTTTAAAGTTTAAATGAAGGAATATATAACAAAGAAGAAGAAAATGGCTCGCCTTCTCTCCAGTCTTAAGGCGACAGTATTATTACACTGTGTCGTGGAGGACTGGACGACAGTTACACGGCAGTTTGAACAAATATGGAAAACAAATAGGTTCCAACGTCAGAGAATCCGAGAAAAGAAGGAGAGTCCTACAAATAATTTAAATAATAATTAAATTGTCAACTATTTAAATGCTAAACTTAGCTAAATTTCAAGAAGCCTGTCCCTATGCTGTTCCACAAGAAATTTCTTGTACCTACCCCTCCGCAGCTCTAACCAAGTCTGCCGTTGTCAATATTACAAAAAGCTCCAGAGAATTGTCCGTTGCATGCTACCGTCCTCTTCCCCCGGTTCTTTATTCTTGGCTATCGCTCCTCTTCGCTTAAAATCAACCTACACTATACACTTTGCCTCTTTTCTCCGTCTCTCTCCAATATTATGTTCTTCACTTTAACTTATATCCCTGTCACTATTAACTACCACCGAAAAGAAAATGGATAAACACAGAAGAGAACAATCCGTACTGGAACATTACCTACAACAAGAATTCTCGCACTACCATTCATTCCATAACGTCTAAAAACTAAAACCAAATTGTAACTGCCAAGTCGGGATTGGAAGATTTGAATCTGAGCAGGAGCCACCACTGGCTCTGGTTTCCCGCAACTTAATCCTATTGGATCCCTCCTTTTGTAGCTCCGCCTGCGAAGCGAGTTGAGGGTATTTATTCGGTGTAGTTGTTGAGAGGTAAACAGAAGACTGAAATCATCGTCCGTTGCACTGTCCCATTATGTTTCTTCGGTTACTGCCCTGCTTTTAAAACTATCGGAGTACATACGCACACCCAGGCAGCCGATCCAAAACACTACAGAACTCGGCATAGGCAATCTTCTACCCTTTCTCCTTGTAGTCCCTTAAACGTCCCACTCATCAACATCATCTCATGTTCCCGTATTCCAGCCTAGGGCATAATAATTCCAAAGGATTTTTCAACCAAAATGTCCTTGGGCCTACTCTTCAAGGATTTATTTCAGGGAATAATGGCTTTCTTAAAGACGCTGCGATCAATCTTTAAACCGTCGGAAGGTTATCGTTGTAGTTGTAGGGTTCCGATGTAGGATAAACCCGAATTTTATTACACGCTATTCCCCGTTTAGTACCGACATTCTGCACACATTCGTTCCACAGTTAGAATGTAGAAACCCGGTTGCTGTAAAGAAAGCGCTCGTTGTGAAAACGGAAATCCATTTCTCAAAAATGTATATGTTGGATTACACTCTCGTTAACCCGGGGAGAACATCCCGCATTCGGGAGAAAGGTCAAGGGAATCGGGGCGGGAATCCGTGATCTGGTTTTGATTGAGCTGTATTAGAAGATCCATAATAAATCTTCGCATCTTGAGAGTGTACTGCATCCAATTACTAACTTTTCCCTGTAGCTTTCAACATGAACTCATGTAAAACCTAAAAGTAAGTTGTCACTGAACAAGTTATCGACAGCCAGCTCCCAATTTTAGAGACAGTATTATAACTCGTCCAAGGCGTAGGGCATTTCAGGACTTTGCGTATCCGTCAAATGTTTGTGTAGAGGAGCTTCAAGGTTAAAGGAATTTAGTTAAAAGGGTTCCAGAGGTGTATCTGAAGCTATGACCAGCTCCATTCAAGCATCTAACGTAATCACCCAACAAAGCTTTACAGGTTGACCTTAGGGTGACCTATTCATACGGATAACTAAAACTGCTTTATTGGGTTACCGGAGAGAGAGCGAGGAGGGTCGAAAATAATGGACTTGGAAATAATTACTTGGTCCTCGCATAACAACACCTGATATCATAGCATGGGTATCTCGCGACGTATATATCCTGTTGAATCTAGGTTTACTACTACTTAGTCCCTTAAAACAATACAATAGATGTTGCTATCAGCTATACAATGTGGTGAATTTTGCAAACACTACTGTCAGACAGATGGGATATCTAACTCTGACAATTCGAGTCATGTATGTGGAAATGAATGCTAGTGTAGCTTTGTGCTAATCACACATGTTTCCCGTTTTGCAACCACAACCGCCTCCTCCTTAAATACATAAAAAGTTTTTGCTCATTATATTAACCGTTTCCCACGACCATAGGAACGACAAGATTTGACTATGGCAGTTCAACCCAGCTAGCTACATTGGATCCGCTTCCTCTTGAACTCTTCTCTTCATAACGGATCCTCATCTCACTGTTTCTCTCGTTCTATTGTACTCTTTGCTGCCCCTGCTGCATAAGGAAGGGCATATGAAGAGAAGTTTGGAAGACCATGATAGCCGAAAGCTGGCGGATCAGCTGGTTGATGGAAAAGATGAGATTTTGTAAGGTTCTTCTTCTCATGGTTTACATGCACAAATGGAGGGTTGAAAGTAAATGTCGGATTTGACATCCTGACGAAAGATGGCGGGAGGAGAGGTTTGAAAAAATTTCATTTTATTTTATTTTACTTTTAAACTTTATTCGACGACGAGAAATAGAGAGATTTGTGTGCATATGGAGTATGAGTGTAGTTAAATTGGACAGATTTGAAACCTTGGCCGCTTTAGGTTGCAGCAAGTGCACCGCACTGTGTCGCATTTCGCTCCCTGCACTACTACACTGCGCTATTAGTTGCGGGATGTTAAAGGAAACCCTTAAAACTCCCCCTATGCTCAATGCTTGTCACAAAAGGCGAGGAAGAGTGTAGAAATACAGTATGTAACGTGTACTATGGTACGGGAAAGATTGGAGCACAGATCGCAGATGCTCAATAAGCTTGAGCACTAAAAGAGCTGGGATTGATTGTACTGGGGCTATAGGGCCTCAGTGGTGCGTAGAAAGAAAGGAAGCCCAACAAAGGAGAAACGAAAAGTGAAAAGTGTTACGTTTGAAATCGTTTCCGCAGACGCCGGCAGTAGGAAACCTTTTAGCGTGCATTCTGCAAAAAGCTCTCTCGCCACATTTCAGGTTGTATCAGCCCCTACCAAAAGCTGCAAATACTGGGGCATGAATAGCAAAAACAGGTTAGTGTTAGTAGAAGAGATCCTAAACAATACGTGGACATGTGCTTGATATTGTCATATGGAACTGATGTTGAACATGGTATGTGTACAGAAAATATTAACGACATAAGAAATGACTGCTGTTCTTCTTCTGCGTCGAAAAATGAAATGAACATTATCGGGTAAAGCTTGCGCGTCAGAATCTGGAATGTGGAATCATGTGCATGTATGCTACTCCATGAGGTTCCGACTAGACAATATATACATACATTATTCGCGAATTCGTAGCGGGTTGCTGACCCGGAGTTCGGAGGTTTTGCGTGAAGCGGTTGAATTTTCTCTGATGGAATGGATGTGTAGCGTGCACTAAGGTTTTTGACGATTATGAAATTACTGGGGGAAGAGAATAGCTTTTTAGTATCATGAATACATACTCCGTTCTTGTACACACACTACATGTGCTCTCTGTTTCTTGGTGAATTTGTTCCGTGGTTGGTAGAAATCTATTCCAACAAGGAGGCAGAGGAAGGTGGGGTAGCCTTGCGGAATAAGCGTGATTTAATTTTGGCAGGTTCAGATTTACAGAGAGATTGCAAAAATACACTGGCGAAGTGAGTAGGTTGGAGGAGTTGTGCAATTTGAAGTACTACTCTCCTCTCACTCTCACTTACTAAAGGGGATCTGGAAGTTAAGAAGGAGGCTAAAAGATTGTTAAAATATGATATGACATTCTTCTTCCTTAACATCCTTGAAAGTTTAGGAAGGAACATGGATGAAAGGCATAGTTAGGCTTGAAGGGAGGTTGCTACGACGCTTAGCTTTGGTTACGCTACAGCTGTGCGAAAATTACTCGCTGCTGCATGCACAGGTTGCGTTGACGTAGGGGGATTTGATGATTAATATAAAATGAAAATTAGGTGCATTGGAAAGCAAGAGGAGGTGGTTTGTTGTTGTTGTGGGGCCGTTTCTTGCATGGGAGAGCAGAGATGTTTCCGCCAACTCGTTTAACTTGATCACAATAAGCTTTAACTGCGCTGCGCTAAAAAGTATTATTCTGAAAGTACGCTGATAATGTTTGCCCAAGTCTCTCTGCTTCAACCCTGGTGTGTTTGGTATTAAAATGTTGGGCAAGTTGACAGACATCGGCAGAGGTGTTCCTCCTCTCTATGCTGTGTATTCACAACACGTGCGTCAACACTCCACGGAAAGTGTGTCAATGTATGGCTAGTAACAGAATCAGGGGCAGGTTCATGCTGCGTTCTTCGCCTTTTCCTCTCTCTCTCTCTCTCTCTCCCTCTCTCTCTCTCTAGCATAATGTAACCCCAGAAGAGCCAGTCTTGAGCCCATGCATAAGAGTTTCCCTCTAATACCTACCAAGGCAGAACATGATACGCAGTCTGACTTCTCCACTGAAAGTGCGAACCTGACAAGAAATCGGGCGTCACATCAGCCGACATCACGAAAAGTTCTGAGTTACCTGGAAACCCGAAATTATTCTCGTCTCTATGATTCATCGTTTATTTCAGGTGATTAAATACTTTTCAAATGCAAAGGCGATGATTCATGCGTCTGATTTTGAAAACTGGACAACAGTTTTACCAAATGATGAGTTTACCAAATGATGAGTAAATGAAATAGGTTCTGTGACTGAATTTGTTTCGAGTAATCGAAATGTAATTAAGCCAATAGTAAATTAAGTCTAAATAGTATTGTCAAGAAGGAAATGAGCTAAGGTAGTGACAAGTTTTGTTTAAAGCAGGAAGGAGAGCTATAAGCTATAAGCTTCATTGGGGGATGGGGATGGATGGGATGGCTGGAGGAGGTAATTGAGGTGTAATTAGTTTCAAGGGAAATCCAGGGTGGTAGCGAGGGAGTAGTGACGGGAAGTTGAAACGTTTTAGACAGTTATTCGGGGCTTCACATCAACTCTGACTAGTTGTGTTTGTGACTTTTTGGTGGGAAATCCATGGTAGTAATATCATAAAAGTGTCGTACTGGGATTTCGTATTTTTTGCGAGTCGAATTATAAAATACGCAGTTCTGTTTCTTGCTACGGGAGGAGTTGGCTGAAACGCAGATTCGGCCACATTGATTTTTCATGGGTTGGGTGGAAGGTATGTACATGACATTTGTTGCTTACGGGAGTCGAACCAGCTGATAGGAGATTCTCATTGAGAGGCTGCTGGCCGCTGTTCTCATACACCTCCAGGTACTTTTCCTAGTGAGTTTTCTTCAGTGCATGAGCCTTCTTGGGATGGGAAGAAGAATTTTGAGACTAAACCCTATGATAACAAAGTGGTGATAAAAGATATCTACCCATTCAAATTTTAGTTTGTTCCTATGCAATCACCAATTACATAATACACCATACTTAGGATCTGGAAAGAGTGCAATAGAAATCATTTTTCAGTTTTAGCAACCAGTAGGATTTCCATTGTTTTTCTCCGATTTGTACGCATACACAACGTACATTGAAAAAGCCAGAGGTGTTTTTTGTCGAGGTGTGGTGGGGTGGGTGGCTCTGAACTCGTCAAGGAAGGATAAGTGAGTGAAATTAATTTAATTCCAACCAACAAGTCCTGCAAACCACACAAATTCATCAAAATGTCATCTCCAAGTGCTGGGAAAAGGCGGATGGACACAGATGTCATCAAATTGTAAGTTCAAATTACGTTATTTAATTTTTCAAAATTAGTCGTAATTGCAATTAAGCTCGGGGATCTGTTTCAAGAGCAGTATGAATTTAGTGCTTTGATGGGATGGAGGAAGTGATTGGAAAGTATTTCTGACCCTCCGTGACCTCGAGAGTGGGATTTTGACACAGTTTTGTGACGATCCTGGAGTAATTCCATTTCATAGCTTTTAGTTAAATGTAATGAGGCTTTTACGGATGTAATTGGTTGTGGCCTTGTTGACACATGAGTTGTGGTAAGAATTTTTTGAAAAGTTGAAACATACTCTGCTGTACTGTGGGTGGGAGCTACTCGAAACAAAGGAAGTGATATGTAACAGCATGGACCATGTGTGTTGTGGAGAATGGAGTAATCATTTGTATTTTTGTTTTTCAGGATCGAGTCAAAACATGAAGTCACCATTTTAGGGGGTCTTAACGAATTTTGTGTAAAATTTTATGGACCACGTGGAAGTAAGTTGAAGGATTTCAATACATGACATTTGCGTGACATACATATGGGAAATGATAAAGTTCTAGCTCTGCGAAAACTAAAGTAACTGACTGCGGGTCAGTAATCGATGGCGAATTCAGTCTATGAGCGAAAACTGCTTTCGTGATGGCAATGAAAAATGTCAGAATTATATATTGTGGGCAGGGCGGTATGACCAATGAACGAGTAGCTTGACCCACATGAGTGGTAGATGCAGTTTCCATGTCAAAGGTCTCATAACGGGCGGATGACAAAGGAGGGAGGCATTGAAGGTCAGAGTGGAAAGAGTAAATGTGTATCTTTTTGTTTTTTAGCTCCATATGAAGATGGTGTTTGGAAAGTTCGTGTTCATTTACCAGATCACTATCCGTTTAAATCACCTTCGATCGGGTTCATGAACAAGGTTTATCACCCTAATATTGATGAAGTCTCCGGTACAGTTTGCCTTGATGTGATTAATCAAGCTTGGACTGCGTTGTATGGTAGGTTTAGCTGAAAATTTCGGATCATAAAACTTAATTGTTGAGCGAACTAAATGGATTGGTCATGGATGGTCATTATCGTTTAATTTTGATTGCAGATTTGTCCAATATATTTGAGTCATTTTTACCACAACTCTTAACGTATCCGAATCCCATTGATCCTCTCAATGGAGACGCTGCTGCCATGTACCTCCATAAACCAGACGAATACAAAAAGAAGGTTCAAGGTACGTATATTTTTGGCCTTCAAGTTTTAGAATACATAGCTTACTGAAAATGATAACCAAGGTTTGGAGTTTTAAGACTCAACTGAGGCCAGTTTTGAAAGCAGTGGAAAGGAATGTCAATTAAAATATTTCACTAGAGGAAGAAACTTGAGAACAAATTTTTAGTACATGGCGGTGAACGAGCTTGCCAATTGACTACGTATAGTGTCAAAAGTTTTGCGATGCACACTGGAACGTTGTTCCTCGTAGAGATTGGGCTCTTGCTTACAATGATACTCATGGTTTCTCGCTGGCCGACTTCGGTTGATAATAAGAAACTGTCATGACTTGATAGAAATTATATGATGCTACTATTTTCAGAGTACGTGAGGAAATATGCCACTGAAGAAGCGTTACGGGAACAAGAAAAGGTATCTAATGAAAAGAACAATCAAGGCAATCTTTCCTCAGATTCAGAAAGTTCTATGTCGGACTTCAGCGAAGATGAAGCAAGAGATATGGAGCTATAGCATTGAAAATATTTTTGAAGATATCGAGTAGAGTTACGTCAAAGTTCTACGTTAATTTTCTTTGAATGACCCCCTCGCACTCCATTTAAATCGCTTCGACTACTGGTCTCATTGCAAGGTCAAGAAGTTAATTGAGAGTTGAATCCACCCAAGACAAGTAAAGTTTGCGAATATCTAAATTTATACTGACAGCTTGCCGTAAGCCGTAATATGAAATCAGTGTACCTGTCGGCGATTTCCCATCTTAATCCCGACTCCCAATTGCTAGAAACTTCCAAAATCACACCCCTAAAACAACGTTGTTAATCAACCTTACAACCAAGTCTTTATTTCGCAAGCTAATAAATCGCATAGTATTCGCAAAATTCTTTATGAATTGTTTGTACACAAGTCTAGGTATAGATAGAGTTGACTAAGCTAATCCTTTAAAACGCTACGTATTTTAACTACGCGCCATCTACTTTTTTCTCCTGTATCGGCTTGTTTACAATTTTGCTAATCCTAAGAAATCTGTCTTGTGGCAAGTAATAATTTTATTAGAATTATTCTTTATTATTACATGAATTATGAACATGAAGTGTGTTTGTAGTACGCTGGGTGCTTAGTATGGTGGTAGTGAATGCCTGCCTGTTAATGATATTACGTAAGTTTGGCAGATTCGAGTAGTACTGTACCAAAAGCGTAATTTACACAAGACGCGAGTTTCTGAATTCAACATTCAAAAGTATATTGAAGATGGGAACGTCAGTCCTGTTGTATGAAGCAACTCATTGCTCCGCGATTTATATATCTTTCATTGTTTCGTCTTCGTGATATTCTTTTGCAAGCCCTCTCATGGAATTGAAATTAGATTAAGTAATGAATGATTTTAGCGTGAAAACCGTAGTTTGTATGCTAACTATGTAAAAATCTGTATGAAATGATTTTCCAACTATATATTGTTCTTCTTTTGGAGTCTTTACAATTCATTAGAGTATGTCGAGTACAAGCAGTGATAAATATGACATTAACTTTTTATCCATTAGAAGGATATACATATTTATTTACGATTAAACTCAAAAAAGTTCCATTAATTAACACTGCAGTAATTGCATTTGTGAGCCTGCATCTTTATTGCAGCATTATTGGGGAATTATAGCAATTTGTTAAGCAACAACCCCAAGCCCGTTGGCTTAATTCGAATCGTATCTACATTACCTTATTATCAATTATCCTTATACATCATCTAGCTCGTACTCTTCGACCTTTCTGAACAAATGGGCATAACGTTAGCGTAGCGTAATCATAATCATAGTAAATTAGCATTGGGTCAATACCGCTCTTGTTTGCGGATAAGCGCCATGGGAAATAAACCATTCTATTGAGAGTTAACTATTAATTTCCATCCAATAATTACCGCGTTCTATGCAAACAGTGAAACTTCTTAAATCTATGGAAACTTCTCAAAGTTTCTTCTGACATCAAAAGGAAGACAGCGAATACTACGATTTCATTACTCCATTTTTTTGAAGATTATATTGTCTAGTCTATTATAAACTTTTACGCATTCTCATGTTTAACTCCTTCATATCTTAATATCATTCTCACCTCAAGATCGCCTCATCTCAAGATCGACTTATATCAATGTCAATCAGATTCTCAAACTCATCTTACTCACCTGATCACTCAATTCATATTTCAAACACTCATCTTCAAACTAACTGTTCCAGCCTCCACCGAAACAATGCTTTGACAGTCATATCATATCCGATGTTTTCCCTCGCTACAAAAGCTAATAAATTGGCTGCAGGTAGTACAAATCATCAACACGCCGTATATAGCATCAGTTTAGAGGGTCGCGGAGTGAAGACTGAGGTTAGTTAATTGTTACACTAATTAATTGGCGGAGATTGGAGAATTATGTGTTCCAAAACGTTTTGGTGAAATCGTTCACTTGCAAGATTTGTGGCGAAAGTATCCTCCCCTTCTATGTCGTCGATGAGAATGATATTCCCACATCGAAAAAGCACTCTCAAAGTTCTAGAACCCAACGACGGCGAATGATTTGCCGTACAATGTATGCACACATACACACCGAGATGCAAAAGTACCTGTTTTTACCGTCTGCTACAGGCTGAACACATAGCTTACTTCCTTAATGTATAATGCTTTTGCTATTTATTTCTCCGTGCAACAGTCATAGGTCGGGATCTGAGTACCGGCTTTAGTTAAGGTTACTTTGACCCCTTGCCTGAAAGCACCTCCGCGTATCTAAGTTTTGTACAAGAAATAGTATTTAAAGGTAAGTTGTGAGTTATGACCGCAAATTGTTTTTTTCATTCAACTTTGTAATTATATATACTCTTATCGGATTCCGAAGCAATTCATTCAGGTTGTTTGGTTGAGTTGAAACCGAATCAGATAGAAACCCCTTAGGACCTGCGTTAGTCAAGAACACTTTTGCTCTATGGAATCGTTGCTGTTCCTGGTATGACTTTGCTTCTGTATTTGAATGTAACCAACTTTTCTAATTCTGCAGTTGCTCACACTAAAATCGTGATGTCCGAAAGCGATAATGGACCCGACGTTATTGTGGACGACGAAAAAGATGTTATAACCGAAGCTGAAACAAATGTTGCAGCAGAAGCCTCAGGAGAAGAAAAGGAAAAGATCCAGGATGCTGCCCCTGTAGAAGATGTACCTGCCCCGGTAGTCTCTTACCCTTTAACAGTAGTGTACTGTGGTAATTGTGGGTTACCTCCAGAAGTAAGTGTTGGCTAAACGTTCCTTTAAATGCTGTAGTAATAGGTGAAGGTAGCTAAACCAAACCGTTTAACATTTTTGGTTGTTTAGTACTGTGAATATTTCCCGGACAACGACAAGTGCCGAAAATGGCTGGAAGCTAACTTGCCTACCCAGCTCCAGAACGTGAGATATCTTGAATAAAATTCAACCGTAGCAAATTTCTACATGGCTTTATTCTTATGTTCTAATTCGCGAGTACGGGTTTTGTGTATCTTTTAGCTTGGTTTGGGTGGTGCGGCCGGTGAAGAACTGAAATCCGGTAGACAGAAGAGAGGAGGAAAGGGATTAGTTAAACCTAAGAAAACTGGAAAGTCTGGTCCTAAAAAAGTTTGCGTGTTCAGAGCACCGCGAGGAAAGAAGAAATCCGTAACGGTTATAACGGGCTTAGGAGCTTCTGGTATCGATCTAAAAGTTGCTGCCAAATTCTTTGGAACGAAATTTGCCTGTGGTTCATCAGTAACGGGAGAAGATGAAATTGTAATTCAGGGAGATGTAAAAGATGATTTATTCGATGTAGTACCCGACAAGTGGCCAGAAGTAAGTTATGCTTTTACAGTTGTATATACGTTACCGAATTAACTAAAGTGGCAGACGTTGTAAGGAATGTATCGTATATTTTGTCTTGCAAGTTTAACCGGATTATGTTTTGCTTTCAGATTGACGACATCGACGATCTGGGAGATCAGAAGCGTTAATTGTTCAGTCCAAACCCTTTTCTTTGGTTTTTTTTCCTTACCTGCGTACTGGCATTGAACTTGGATATACTCTTCAAAGCGTCCAAAGTATGTGCACTACGCACATCAGTGAGGCAAAATCATAAGCTAATCGTGAATTCCTAACGTTGACTACTTTCCTAATGCGCATACTTTTGTATGCATAAGTTCGTGAAATATGACGGTTACTCTTTAATAAACGTTTATATTAAACGACTTTATTCAAAATTATCGGGAAGGCCAACTAATTTATACGAAAACTTTCAGAAACATGCTTTCGTGTACAAAAAGGAGTTATATGACTGCTCTACCGTGACGTCTCTTGTCACAGGTGTGGAGCTATCTCTGGAAACGGATATGCTAAAGGAATTACAAGTGGCATAACAGATAGAGCGTTGAGCGAAAACAAATGAGTGGAGCGACTCGTGAAATGTATACATAGAAATCCCAGGTTCATCCTATTTTGACATTTCTACCGGTTACTTTTTGAGAATTTGGGCCATGTCCTTGTTTTGTTTGATAATACGATCATCCACTTTCATCGTTTTCTCTGTTATTCGATCAATGAGTGGATCCTGGGCCTTAAGTTCTTCCTGCATATTCTGTCCTAAACCTTTGAGTCTACTCAGGAAAGTCCCCATTTCTTCTAAATTCTTATCAAGTATAGCGTCCACATCTCTAGGAACGGATTCCGATCTCAGTCTCAGAGCAGGATGATCATTGACATCGTGTTCTGGAAGTTGCTTACGGTTTTCTAAAACTGTAGAAAGATTGCTTCTTGACTTAGGGACGCCTTCTGCTGCGGGTGCAGCAGAAGAAGATGTGGACGGCCTTGCAACAGCTCCGTTGCGACTTCCAGAGAAATAATTCTTCAGGCTGCCAAACACGCTCTGAAAAAAGGAAACAGTTCATTAATCTGTGCTCAGGCAAGTCATGAAAATACGATCGTTGCAAACTATGCATCCAAGCAGCATATGATGTGTCTAATTACTGCTACTAACATGTAAGCTACAAAATCGGTTCAATCTATTCCAGACAAGATCCTCATATTATACTCCAAAAACCAGCTATAAGATTCAAAAGAACTTACCTCTTCAGTACAAATTCTATATTAAGCCTAAATTATACTCACCTTTATGCCCTGTATGTGTTTCTGGCTGGCGCGCAAAGAATCGTTTATAGCATCCAATTTGTGTTCAGTATTTTCTAAAGCTTCCCTCTGTCGAACTAGTTCCTGTTGTAACCAATTCCAAACTCTTATTATGATTTTACTTGCACTTAAGTGTTCTGGTTATCAAGTTAGCACTTGTGTATCAATCCGATGAGGAAATGACGGTAAGAGAGGCGTAATTTGTATGGATACCTTACCTCTGCTGTTGCAACCCCGATTTCTTCAGTTTCTTGTAACAATCCCACGGAACGCATACTGGACTGAACGGTTCTTTCTTCAATTTGACGCTTTTGAGCCAGTAGTTGTTCACGCCTTTCGGAAAGTGATGATGCTTCGTATGACCTAGGCCCGCTTCGACCCAAAAACGTTGCGTCATCCACATCATCTTCGTCGTCCAAGAAAGGGTTCTTGGATCCTATTGTATAATTTGATGAGCCAGCCATCCTTAATGCAATTTTCAACAAGAGCAAATTCTGAAAAAAAATTAATGTCAAATATGAAATAAACATAATGATAGATCTGAACTGTTACATTAGCTACAAAATTTAATGCCAAGAAATCCCCAATATACTCCATACTTATGCACAGCCAGTGGCAAGCTTACAATTGAAGCACTCAATAAAAGGTAATTAGTGTATTCAATCCGATATTAGTGATTGAGGATCCTCTTTTCACAATTCCCAGTTTCAGGACGTTTCAACCCAAGTTTGCTTAACTTTGAGTATTTACAGTCATACAAACATGTGTTCAAGTTCTTCTAATAAGAATGAGACACTAATGACAAACGAATTCCTTCCATAACTATAAAGATAATTAACCCTCTCACTTCAATCTCACTCCAAGTGGTCCCGCCCCATTTACAGACAGCCGTTTCACAAAAATATGCAGTCAGCTGTGGAGTGAGTGTTGATGAGGTGAACTGGGCGTACGCTGTACACGGAAGTCGCGGTACTCTTTTTTCCCAATTCACAAGAGCGCGGAACAAACGCAAAGAATACGTCACTAAAACGTGCGAATGATGAATCATGAGGCTGCGCAAGCAATATATTTACTATCCACTCCTGTATTATACTGTTTCATTACTCCACCTCATCTATATATAAACTATATTTTAAACAAAAGTAAGAATATAACCAATTGATACCGCAACATGCTACTGATGCTCCCGATCCGGGCCAACGTATTTCATTCAACAGTTTTTGTGATTTATATATTCATTTGAAAGCTATAGAAATCATAATAATAAAAATTGTTGCAATGTGCTCTATCAATTTAGAGTTCTGCCAGTGGATCACCAATGGAAACGATTTTTTGGAACAAAATGACGATTTCGAATGCAGTAATAAATAAATGAAGAAGATTGTTGTGGTTGTGATCCTGCATGCAGCTAAGCACTGAAAACATATTAATTGCCATTAAAATTTAAGTAAAGAGTATATAAATAGATTTTGTATGGATTGTTCAGTGGTTGTCTTGCAGCTAACCATAAACGTTTGCTCCATGAAAACCTTGACGAAGTAGAAAAATTGGCTTCTGCATGCTTCTGAAAATTTGGAAGTTTTAAAATGTCGAATCCCGAAAATTCTGCATGCATGAACAAGTGAAAGCTTCATTTGATACATAACAACCCGACTGGGACTGTCGTCGGCGTTCAGTTCCGTGTACCCTTCAGGGAAGTGGGCCGCATGTTAAAATCGGTCGAAGGAAAAGGGAAAGGGACACGTAGGAAAACAAGGTTGAGTTCAGTGCATGGAGAACCGGTTACAGTGAAACCATGAGGAACTAGAAAGCCTGGGAAGGGAAGAAGTGGTGTTAGTTGTTGATAAGATACCTATGCCTAGTTGCAGAATTTATTTTAATTTAATATCCAATATCTAATAGATAGCTAATGACAGTTGCTCAGTTTTATCCTTTACTTATTCATTTGTTCGTTTGACGTTCTTAATCGGTTTAAAAATGTGAGGAATGTGTGAAATTAGAAGTCTTGAGAATGCTCAAATATTAACAATATTCTTAAGACCTATTCCGTCTTTTGAATGAAGTTTGCCTCTGGACTGGAGAACGTAGGACTTATCGTAAGTAATTTAACCTGGATCGTATTGGTAAAGTAATTATATTCTTGTGAAATCTGAATACTACATCCAAGTTATTTGGTTCATATAATTTGGGTTCTTGTCGACTGAAGGCGGCGCAATCTGCATTTAACGAGGAAGGGTTCGGAGCCGGCTTCAGATTAGCAGCTACATGCTATACAGGTTGATTTTGCGACATGTGATAGAAGAAGGTGCGCAGAAATCAGTTTATTGTGGTTCCATCGCAAACTCACCCACACCTGTAGCCTGTAAGGTTGTCAGAGTTTTAAAGGTTAAGAGAAGAGATATATACATAGCGCAAGTTTTATTTAAAGACATTGTTATGACTCTCGGATCTATTGCTTGTATTGACATGGAATCCGGTGTATGCTTGTTAGATTCGTTTTCCGTGAGGTGTATAGTGATATGAGTAAATGTGACATGAAATATGATCGAGACGAATTCGTAAAGAATGTTTTGATGTGTATAAACGTGTCTTAACCGACGTTGGTTCTTAGGCTGTGATGTTTCACGTCAAGTTCTAGAAGAGCAGGGTCACTAGATTGTCACGGTTGTGTCATTCCTGCATTGGGTATTGAAGGAAATTATGATGATCAGTGTGTAAACATTTTTAGGATTATATGTACCGTATAGTACCTGCTTGAAGAATGTTGGATGTGTTTACAATTTTTTTTGGATTCTACTGTCTACAGTCTATTTATCAGCTCAGATCGTTGTAACAGTTTTTATTAATTTCGTACAAAGAGAAAGATAGATGCCTCTGAACGAAAATGGTTGGTACCCATTCGATTATGAGTTGGGTTGTTGTTTTACTCATGACCGTATCCGTTTGATTGCTGGACGTGTCTAGGCTTCAACTTACGACTGGTGTATCTATATATTTTCAGATTTTGCTCTCCCCAAAGAGACGAAAATTTTACCGAGCTAACAATTGCTCCCTGAAGATGGGTGAGGATATGAAGCTGTAGTTCAAGGACGAGCATTTGTTTCGAAACTAGTGACTTGTATCATGGCGAGCAGAGATAGAAATCGCCCTTCTTCTTCATCAGCTAGGTATCAACCAAGACCAGCAAATTATGACAAAGGACCAATTTTCGATTGGCTACAATTCTCTACAACCAGGTTGGCAACAACTCTGTTGATTCGAAAGCAGCAAGTTGAAGCAGTGTTGCAAAATGCTTTAGAAACAAGACTAGAACCAATTTTGGAAGAAGATTTTAAGAGTTGCAGAGTTACTCAAGATGTGGTCGAAGAACTAACTGCCGCCATCGATAACACTATCAAGGTCCTTGAAACTCGAAAAAGGGAACTCTTTGCCGATCTCAGGATGCAATATCCAGGTTTAGAAGAACCAGCCGCGCGGGTCGAACCAAATAAATCGGTAGAGGCCATCACTCAGACTGTTTTGATATGTGACCCCGGCGGTGGTTTCATCGAAGATTCAGATGGTCGGATTTCAACACAGTGTGGACCGTTTATAAATAAATGGGTCACTAGTAATACGCAAACAGATCCCGTGCGTGTTGTTTCCGGAATAGAGGAGCGTCATGTCGCGACGAGTATGGATCCGTGGTTCCTTAAAGCCATTGCACCGATTGAGCAAGCATGTCAGACGGAGCTGAGCGGATCTGAGACTTCACATGCCTTACCAGTTGGGTCTGGCTCTAGACTAGATACATTTGAGAGGGCTTCTGACGGCAGTAACATCGAAATTTGCAACTGCTGTGGCGGTGCCAAACTAACTTCTAATGAGCTTGGATTGAGTTCGGATACCAGACACGCCACTGTGACGGTGACTACAGAAAAACAAGACGAAGACAACGGTCAGGAATCCACAGAAGCGGTGCCCATAATTCGAATACCTACCGCCTTTGATCAAGTCGACGAAAGTATGGTTACGGATACAAACGAATATGAGGAAAATAGCTTCGTACAAACAAACGGAACCTCGAGAGAGCCTCCATCAAACAATGGTGCTACAATTTCACAACCTAGTCAGCTTGATATTCCGGAAAAGAGAAATGAGAATGCTGTCATTCAAAATCTAGTTATTTGTATTGATGGGAAACCACCAATTTCGATCAAAGAAGAACTATCTCCGTCCAACAGCAACGACGCCTCTGACCTCGTTAGCTTGGAAGGTTTATCTGAGCACGTAAATGAGTTCTGTGGCGTACTGAAAGAATGTTCAGTGGTCATGGAAACAATGGACCCCCTAATCTTGGAGACATTAAGAGTCCAGAAATACATCAGTCTGTGCCTGAGCGATGATGACGATGAGGACAACAGCGACGATGCGAGGCCGAACCGCAGTCCTAAAGAAGAGGCGGAGATACTTCTTCAACGAGCAGTTAAAAGGTACGCAAAATACTGCTGATATTCTCCCTGGCGATAAATATATCGCTGCGCCCAAATAATATTCTAAAGTGAATTTTTCTGGTAATAAATGAACAGTTTAGAAAGACTGAATGTTGGCGAAGACAAAATTTCCAGCGGAGGTCCAGATTCTAAAACCGTCCGAGTTAAGTCTAAGCCACCGAGGGAACATTTGAAAGAAATCTTTGACAGGATTTCAGACGGTTAGTCAGATCCCGTTACTCTTTAGCATTGAATTGAACGTTGTGCTCAATAATCAAGGTTAAGAGGAGATTTTCATGAGAGATGAAGTGTAACATCAACTGATAACAAGTTTACAAGCCATAATTTGACCCTATTGCAGATGATAGCGATGAGGGAGGTGAAATTTTGGATGAACACTCCACGGAAGCTCGCCATTCTGTCGGCGAACCGGGGAGATTGTTAAATAGATTAGATCCGAACCTCGCATCAGATAATGATAGCTCTTCCGACGAAGAAGAGCGTAATATGAAAAATGTGCTTCGCGACGATAGTCCGGCACCCGTGCATAAAGGGAACATACATCAGGAGAGGCGGACTTCTACAGATTCCGAGAAGGTAAGTTGAGTACGTTGAAAGATGCGCTTATGTCAGAAATTACTACACTTTCCAACCTCATCGCGAAACGTAAATTCTAAATGAGCAGATACGAGCTTGTATCCCTGATGATTGCCTTCTACGCTCCTTGTCTGATGATGATGGCGATGATGTCGCAAGGCCTAGGAATCCTCAGTTCATTGACCAAGACATGAAGAGTGAAGACTCGGATTGTTCGTGAGTTAATACTTTGTTTTTCCGAATAAAATAAAGACCGACTTTAAGTGATGACTATTCCGGTCATACGCTAATATTTTTATAATTTGTGGGTTTTGATTTTTTTATTATAGTTTGGTTGGGCCCACCCAAAGAAGCAAGAAGAAAAAAAGACTCCGTATGATATCGTCATCAGACTCAGATGATGAACTTCAGTGAGTTATTTTTTCCAGAACTGTTCTGTACACAAATAATGTGTTGATCATCTTTTATATTTTATTGTTCACAGTAGGACCAGTAAACGACCTAAGAGAGGCGATGAAAGAAGCTCTGAAGAAGAAATTATGGAAGAAAATCTGCCACATCAACCTGACGTGAAGCCCGATATACAACTTTTAAAATCCGAGCAAGGGCCACTAAATTTAAGCCAAAGTTGGGTGGACGATGAGGATGTACAAGAAGTATCTTCCCAGGCAAGTAGATGCATGCACCTCGTTATAACTTCTGCATTTTAGTTCAATCATTTTGTAGACAATATTGCCGATTGTATATTGCATTCCTCTCGGTACTTATCAGAGTTTGTTTTCACAGGAACCTGGTCGCCGCAATATCCGGGCGATAATGAGTCGAAGTGAGCTCCGAAAGGCAACCAGGCAAGCGGAAAATAATGAGGATCGAAGACTCCAGCGTGTTGCTAAGCGTAATGCTGAGGTACTACTGAAATAAATGGGTTTGTGTTTTTTGCTTTGCTATAACTTAATGCCTAAGTCTAACCGTTATTCTTCCATGCATTGTAGATTGGCGAACTTGTGCAATCCGGGAAATTAATTTTGGATGCAAAGAATGGCAAGCATTTAGTTTGGGTGGAGGAATCCACAACGAAACTACTCAAGCCGCATCAGAAAGTAGGAGTTAAGTTCATGTGGGATAATTGCTTCGAAAGCGTCGAATGGTACAATAAAAACAAACGAGGAGGCGGTGGTTGCATCCTTGCCCATTGTATGGGGCTTGGAAAAACATTACAGGTAACAATAATTAGAAGTTCTTAACTATCTCTGCTTAAACAATATTACGGCATGTAAAACAAAATGGTAAATAATGAATGGTGGTTGTGGTTACTCGAATGCAGGCAATAACATTCTCAAAAGCTATAATGCTCTCGAAACTTTTGGACGTCTCCCGTATATTAGTATTGTGCCCCTATAATACGCTGGGTAACTGGGAGGATGAACTTCACCATTGGTTGAAAGATGATATAGACGAACGCGAAATTAAGATTTATCGCATTCAGAAAAAACCGAAAAAACCAATTCTTCCTCAACTTACTGAATGGCATGAAGGTGGTGGGATTGCTGTGATGAGTTTTGACTCATTCAAAGCTGCGCTGAGTAAAAAAAAGCACTCTCTTGGTGAGGGAATTGCACTACGAAGATTTCTTCAGAGACCCGGCCCTGATGTAGTAATTTTAGACGAAGGACACTACTTCAAAAACGAGAAAACACTACTGGCAGGATGCGTCAAACAAATAAGAACCAAACGCCGTATTATACTATCTGGGACTCCCATGCAAAATAATCTAAAGGAATATTACAATATGGTGCAGTGTGTGAAGCCTAATCTTCTGGGTTCTATTGCGGAATATCGCAATATGTTTATGAATCCCATTACTAACGGACTGTTAAAAGACTCTACGGAACATGACGTTTCTGTCATGAGGAAGCGATCTCATGTGCTTTACAAAAAGGTGGAAGGAACAGTCCACCGACAAGATTACAAGGTTTTAAAGTCTTGTCTACCCCCCAAGCTGGAGTACACGATTTTAATCCGTTTGACCAAACTTCAAGAGGAACTCTATGTGAAGTGTACTGAGTTTCTCAAGAAAACCAGGACTAAAGGTCACATCCTGACGATTTTCCATGAACTATGCAGAGTACTGTCTCATCCGTTGGCAGTAAGTATGAAAAAAGAGGTTGAGCCTAAGGAAAAAAAGTGTTCAACTAACAAGAATCCAACTCGAGATCAGCATCAAACTGAGATGGATGAATTCAACAACATGATCTTGAATGCCTTAACAGACGAATCTTTAATGGAAAAGCTGAAGAAAAGTATCACTAATTCAGGCGAAGGGATTGGTGATTCAGGCGAACGGAACGTCAATACAGATAAAGCCAACACCACCTTATTAGATGCCGAAGCTCAACCTGAAACGCCAGCAATAGAACCAAAGTGGTGGGAGGATATGTTTAAAGATATTTCCATCGACTTAATGGAACATAGTAGTAAAATGGTGGTTTTGATGGAATTTCTTCGAAAGTGCCATGAGATCCGTGATAAAGTTATAGTATTTAGCCAATTCCAGTATTCACTTGACTTAATCGAAAAGTTTTTGAAGGAGAGTCAACAAGAATCATGGGAAAAGGATCGAGATTATTTCCGACTTGATGGAAACGTTTCAGCCTCACAGAGGGAGAAGAACAATTCCAGGTTCAACAAAAGCGACAGGTAAGCGT
This sequence comes from Sminthurides aquaticus, assembly GCA_906901655.1. Classification (NCBI taxonomy): domain Eukaryota; kingdom Metazoa; phylum Arthropoda; class Collembola; order Symphypleona; family Sminthurididae; genus Sminthurides; species Sminthurides aquaticus. The sequence continues at coordinate 7,974,178 of CAJQTT010000001.1, forward strand.
ATATTCGCTGACAAGGGAATTTTAAAAGTTTTATTTCTTAAACATTTGACTGTGACTTAATCATGGGTACATATCTGCTTGCAGGGCAAAGCTGTACCTGATCTCAACAAAAGCGGGAGGTCATGGCATTAATCTGATTGGAGCGAATCGAGTCATTCTATTTGACACCTCTTTCAATCCATCAACTGATTTGCAATGCATTTACCGGATCTATAGATTTGGACAAACGAAGCCGTGCTTCGTTTATCGACTTGTCGCCAGGGGAGCATTAGATCAGAAGATGTACTGGAAGCAGGTTGTTAAACTATCCATGGCTGAAAGAGTCGTTGACAATCATGGAACCGCGAGAAATGTAACTAGTGACAACTATAGAAAAGGAATTCTGGAATATTTGCCGGAAGACATGGATCATACACCAACACTTCAACCTACAATAGACGGACTACTTGCGAGTATATTGAAAAGTCACGGCCAACACATTCACGATTATCTGGAGCATGATTCGCTCTTGGCCCATTGCAATGATGAAAACCTAACTGCTGATGAGCAATTGGCTGCGGTGCAAGAATATGAAAGAGAGCGTTTACAAAATGACTCAGATTTGCATCTGGACGGGTCCCAGATCTTGGAATCCGACATGCAAATCCCAGACCCGGATGCGGATGTACCCGCTGGAACTTCGGCTGAAAACCAGTGTGGCTTCGGTCGGTTCTTTCCTACTTAGAGTTACGGAACAGATTGATGAAACGTGGTTGAAGGTGTAGGAAGGAAATTATGTTAATAGTTGATAGTTTAGGAGAAGCAGTCAGTAGATAGAACTTTTACGTTCGCCAGGGGCATGGAGCGTTATAAGCCTAAAGTTGAACTTAATAGACAGATTATACTCAATGTTTGAATTGAGAGAATACTGTGTAAGGATTTAGCGAAAAAACCTGAAAGACTGGATTTTGTGAACTCGCTAAAAGTCTGATACTTTGCAACTGCCACCGTCGCTATTTGCATGACATAGTCTACTTGACAACCTATGTGTTCACAAATGATTTATATGACGCACCGTCATTCAACGGGATAGCTCGATAATTTCGTTATACAAAGACAAAGTTAAGCACAATTCAATCGGAAATTTATATGCTAAAAACTTATATTTCAGGGACGTACCTGACTTACGTTTCGTTAATTTAAACCCATAGTTCGAAAGTTGTTCGTTCAGCATAGGTTATGAAATAACTTGTTAAACAGAGGGTTGTTTTACAAATTGTCGAGATCAATAAAGATTTATAAAGAGTTTTTTGTGATCCTTGTTTGCTACAATTACAGTTGAAACTAGTAACAGGGTACATAACTACATAGTGAAGCTTACACTACAGGACTTCACGAAGGAAACAAGTTAAATGCTCAAACACTGCAAATTGTACTTGATAAAAATGGGAAGAGCCCCATGTCATGGATACCTCGAAGAGCCGTGGATATACTAGGCATTGCTTCAGAATTCGAATGTCTGGAACAGTTCCTGCATCCATCTTGTTCTTTTTACGTTCCTCAATACTAGCTTTCTGTGAGCCAAAGGGAGAACTTCCGATTTAAATCCATCTGATCTTGGGCAAGTTGGCAGTTGGCGTCCTGAAAGAAACAGTGCACAGTTTACAGCAATGTAGAAATTTTTGGGAAGCAATGAATCATAATCATCAATTTGGCCGCATATATTTAACTATAACGGATAAGAACAAGTAATTGAGAAGTAATGAAGTCTTGGTAGGAAGAGAAATAAAGGAAAGTGAAGCATGACTAGGAAATTAGGGAAGACGCTGTGGGAGGGAGGGTTAGATATTTTATTCACCTTCCTACCATTATTAAGTGAAATTCGATGCGTGCTCAGTGCGTCGCTGATGACGTTTTTTATCCCGTTCTTCACATATAAGCACTGAACCACAGCCTAGCGCAGCGAAGGGGAGGATCTCGTTCCTAAAAACTTGTACGACATGCTCCATGTAATTCATGATTACGTTTAACAAGTCAGAATTCAAGAGAAATGCGTTCGAACTTCCTAAAACCACTGCGCACCTAATATGATTTGCGCATAAAATCAAAACGTGAATTGCAAGTCATTCGGAGATTAACGACTGACGTGGCAGCCATGTGAAGCGTAGTTAGTTGAGGCAATTTTGGTTTATTTTTTTCCAACGTGTTTGAGCGCATCTCACAGAAATGATGATATTACGTGAAATGTACTTGACGAAATGTAATTAGTATTCCCTAATACAGTACATAACGCATCTAATATTAAGTTAGCGTTCTTCACATACTTTTACTATCCAGCCATTAAAAGTCCAGCTCAGCGAAGAAAACGGATCCTGCGGTAGCACAGGTCATTCGACAAAATGTTCCATAGAGAGCGCACGTATTATACAACGGAAGAGTTTTCTTTGCAGTCAATACTTTTAGATCTGCTATGACGTTTTGATGATGAAGTTTTAGCTAATGTCGCTATTATTGAAGAAATAAGTGATTGAAAATGCACGACGTACTTTTCCTACATTTGTGATATTTATTAGGTAACTTTGTCATTGTATACGATCGGTACAAATCAAGATTCTTTTGAATTGAAACATCTTTGACCTAGGATGAGGACTATTTCTACAGTGACACACTGGTAATAAATATATTACTACTACATTCCGTCGCTCTTTCAATTCTGGGGTACCTTACTCCCTACATCTCTTTCAGAATCTTCAAAGTTTTCTGTAAATCCGGGATATTCGATTGACGGGGGGTTTCATTGTCCTTAGCTTAAATAGTGTAAGGGATACATTAAACACTGGATATACATGGATATCCATTTAAAGAATGAATAGCATGGCGTAGAAAAAACACTTCAGACTTTCTCCCTTGCAAACATACAATATTTCCAGGAGCACACTCACAAACTGGAGGGTTTTAAACAAAAAGGATGATAATAACACATCAGTTAAGTCTACTTGTAGAAGCTGTCATCATGATTAAGTATTAGTAAGGGTAGAAATGTGTACTTCATTTTTAGATGGATTGTTGCGTAAAAAGGGATCATATATAGCCTATTCTTGATAAAAACTAAAATTTGATCAACTCGTTTCATCCTAATTCCTGCATGAGAGATTAAGAGCAGGAAGACGTCCATGGATGCAAAAGCATTCCTTGAGTCAATCCAATGAAGGCTGCCTCGTCACAGAAATTAAGGGGAACGCATTATGATTCTAGAGTTTTACAAAAGAGAATGTAACAATAAGTTTTAAGTAATCAAGAGAGGTGATCTACTGCAAAAATCTGTTCAATCCTTGCAAGTGTATCAGTGATATCATCAATCACATTATGATAGTTCTTGCGACATGGTTATAGGCATGCAATATAAACTAATCGCACTATGTACACGCCCTAGAACGTAATGAAAAACATTACGGGAATCAGTAGTCTTAATGGTGATGAAAAATGTACAATTATTAACTAATTACAGTAATGTACAAGCTTTAGGCCAAGAGAAAGAAGGTATCTTCTTCGCTTGCGAGAGAAGGTAAAAAGAAAACAATTATTATCATTGCGGTTTCTGCGGAGCACGCTTAGGGTTTTCCTGATACGGGGTACTGGATTCAATTTGAAACTAAATCAATTATCCTACACATTTAATAATCTTCATCATCCTTTTAAGAGCTGTACAGCTAAAGCCATTGGTTGGCTGAGATTGGTATTTGATGCTTGAGTAATCAAATAAGTATTTCCTTCCTGCTTAACATACACATAAAGTACCAGGGACTCGGGGTAGGGTGAGCCAACCTACCCAGCACGATTTCTTTGTCTTTCTGTTTTTAAACTAACGGTTAGGATGTCTACATGAGTTTCGTTTTCCTAAACTTTATTACAACAAGAGTAATTAAAGGATTGATGAAATCTTAAAACACTTTGATAAATGAATAAGGTAAAGTCATGAATATCACAAAAATCAGATTATATATATATGGCCATGGTCATTCTTGTAAACAACTACTAAAACGGTTTGATAGCTACAGTACAACGCGGACAAGCACGCATTCCTCTAGCTATCAAGCATTTAAAATCTCTTGCAGTACTGCATTACTTGAGTCTCATGTAACACGGTAACCGGGTTATCCTTGGGTAGCCTGAATACGAAATACCTATGGAATAATCACTCTCCCTCTAGTTGGCACTCCAATTAGAGTTCAAAGGGGCTGAGAAAGATGTTTTTAATTTCTTGAAACGCACTTTATGCCATTTTGCTGATCTCACCATTAAAATATTTCCCTACAGCTCTCTATCGTTAGGACGAGGATGGGTTAGTCATAGTTTAGGGGTGAATACTGGATAATGGACTTTGTTGAATTTGGATATTCACACCATCATAACGTCACGTATGAATATAAGCTGATGAGATGGCAGAGAGCATTAGTTGAGTACTAACACCATGTTTTTGAGAGGGGCGAGATATGATGATATCAGTTTGTATGAAGTATATAATATACGATAACAACAAGTATTACAAGGCATTAAAACTGGATTTTAATACAAGAAATTCCATCCTTCGACTATTGCGCCCTCTATGATACGCTTATTTATCATCATCTCAATTGTAACGAGACAAGCTATAGAAAAGATGACTAAAATGAACTTATTATGTCTTTACAAACTTGTATTTTCAAAACTAAACTGATGAGAAAATGTCTTTAAAAAAGTTGTAAATTAATGGTAATTTCGATTGTTCTTTGGGTTATAATTAAGTAAAAGTTGTGTGGGTTAACCCAAGATAGGGGAAAGCTTTCCGTTCGAGGAGACTGCGAGATTTGGGGGGTGTTGTTTAAACTAGAGTTTGGATTTCGTCGTCCTTCTTTTGGTTAATGTCACAAGAATTAGCTACTACATTAATAATAAGATTATACAGCGATGGTAAGAGTTTTGGAGGAAAACGTTTCCATGGTTACGTTGATGAGGATAATTGTGTGTGTATATATTATTTAGATTACTTATTCTAAGTTTAGACCCCCATAAATTACATGATTATTTTTTAGTAGTGCAAACGAATGAGTGCAGTACGATTATAATGTCATCATCACTGGTTTCGTTCACAACTTATACAGGTGCACCATACTGGAAAATAGCAACGTGGTGATACACTTAACGCTCCGGCTCATTTAAACACACAGAGGACGAACACATGAGAAGAGGAGGAAGTAGTACAGAGTTTTACAAGTATGTACAATTACAACCGGGCGGGGCGGGTATCCAGGTTTAAACAAGACATATAATAACTCCGTGGTGGAGTGATTATAGTGTAACGACTAAAAATGCCCTTAATACGACTCAAATACTGCGATATTCTATATCTCCCTTTTAACATCCCAGACTCTCCTCCTTTTGTTCCTACTAATAATTAATAATATATAATAAGATTATCATAATTCCGCATTAATGTCGCAAATTCAATCCTCCTTACGCATATCCCATCTAATAATTAACTATAGTCTTAATTTGAGTAGATCATCAGTGTCTTCCCGATCACCACATCCTCGTTAATCCCTTTTTTCTAGAATTTCTAATGATAATTTAAGGGACTCATCTCAATGTGGTCATCATAATCACCTTCTTCGTACAATAGGGTAACTTCTTCTCGGGGGAAAAAGCTATCCATTTTACAAACGTTTTACATAATAATTAAAGGTTGAAATATATTCGAGTATATATTAATTATCCTTTGAAGGATTATGTGTTACAAGCCGTTGTTGCCACTATGGCTAGGTTCATGTAATTGTAAGTAGGTGGCGGGGCAAGATTTTGCGGATTTTCTCACACGGATTTTACTAACTAGGAGAGAGAGAAGAGGGCGCGCGCGTCGAAAAGATTTCTAACGTCTATTAAAACCTTTACACGTCCATCATTTTATACATTTTCTCTCAATCTTTCTTTGGTCAATCGTCACCCTTCCATGACCCCTTACTCCATCTTGGCTTGTTTCTTAAAGGCTATTTGCTTCTCTTGTACAGTAATATAAATACTTGAAAGGATTACAAAAATTCGTAAGATGAATATCTTGTGTGCTCCATGCAATTGTGCATGAATGGTTTAAAAGAGTTGAACTAGAATGTCACTTGGTTCTAAAACTAGGGATCAAATACCTATAGAGGTTATAATAATTAATGTTTGTATGTACTGTACAAGTTTAGTTGCTGTATAAAGCAAACATTACCGGTATATAGTTGTTAACCTACTTAGAATTAAATATATAATAGTGATGATAATATATAATAACAATAATAATAATACGCGTAATTAATATTATTTAAGAATATGCGACTTTTTCTCTCGCTGCCCGCGAGGGGGTGGAGAGTGCATAGACCGACTACGTGATCATGCAAAAAACAATCAACATCCTTGTAAGAAGTTTACAAGAACACATTTAACACATTTAGCTCTACATAATTATGAGAAGTTATATGAGGATATTGGAGGATGGGGCGTAATATATATATATATATATATTAATTAATAAATGAGTAAATCTCTCGGTCAATAAGTCGAGTCAAGCTACCGGGTTACAGGAGGTGAGTATGTAATTTCACAGGATTAATCTGATATTGCAAAATCTCTTCCTCCTTCCGTAATCAACGGAACTACCTGGATAAACTCTCAAGTTTTGCAACTCTCTAGTTTTACCCAACTCTATTCAAAGCCAACAAGGTTTATCATCAGCCTGCTCCTAAAACTCTTACTTTTACAAGTTCTAGCTCACACTAGCTAGAACAGGACTCTAGCTTTAATTAATTAGATTAATTAATCCATGATACCCTTTGTGTACATAAGGTTTTTTTGAAAAATGTTTTATAACCAGTCTTCTTTGTTCTTTTTCCCTTGGCCTTTTTTTCTACGATAATCTTTTGTCCACTTCTTCTTCTTCCTACTACAAGTATCTTTAGCTAGGCCAAGGAGTACAACTCTTTATGACGAATATGTTTATGAGTACATTAAATCTCCGAGAAATCCGACTCAATCCGTATATTCCGCTTCGCTCTTGTAATCATCCACATCCGTTCCGTCAATCTCTTCCTTTAATTTCAACTCAGACTTGATGTAAGCCTCGGACCCCTCCTCGTCCCCACTCTCTCCTCCCCCTCCTCGGTGCTTGTCCTTTGAATTAAGATGCTCCTTGGTTGGAACGTGAGCTTCCTCATCATCATCGCTTCGGTGTGTCATTGAGCCGCCGTCTTCATCTTCGGAATCATCGCAATTCTTTCGGTTAGCGTGCAATTCCAGGGGCGGAGTACGGACCTCTCCCTCTCTTCCTATTACGTTATCCTTGACGGCGTTCCCAGCCCCACCCTTCCCACTACTGAAACCCATTGGACTCTGAAGAACACAAACGCCATTGATGACGACTTCCTCATCATCCGAGTCATCGTGCCAAGAGGGATTGAACCATTGAGGAGCTACGGGCTTTCGTCTTGATGAGCCCAAATTGCAACCACCACCTCCGCCTCCGCTGTTATTTCTACCTGAAAAAATAAGGTTCAATCCAAGGATTAGCATTGAGAAATTTCAAATTTTCCCTAAGGGGCTGATGATGATGATGATACTCTCAAAACCAACTGGATTTCATTATTATTAACAGGATGGAAAATAACAATAACAAACGCCCCTTGTTTAAAATGGCAACATTAAGTAAGTAATATTATCTGCAAAGCAGAATAAAAGTTCGAGTCACAGGCTGCGGCTGGGTTCACGTGGGAAACTTTCTCTTAAGAAAGCACGGGGTCCATCTGCTACGCGTGGCGCGTGGCCCGGAAGACTAAATGTTTAAATCATTTGCAAAATCCTTGGAGAATCCCAAAGATTCGGTGGTGAGGGAGAAAAAGGAAGAGGAGGGATGAGGTGAATATTTCTGGTGTAATAAATATCACGAGGATGGAGAGAAAAAAGAAATCAAACAAGAGGAGGATGAAGAAGGATTTGAAGAGTTGAGATGTGGAATAGCCCATTTTACAGATACTGATCAAGAAGTAAAGTTCTATCCTATTAGCTTCGGGGATCATTAAGATTTGAAGGGTTACTTTTATCTTTCCCCACTTGTATCCCTCCTACACCTCATCTCTTCAACTGTCTACTTGAAACACACAAGAGCTAACCCATTAATATTCAAACGGCCACGGACTATTTAGGATTTAATTGATGCAGAGTGCAATTTCCATACAGTTGTTAACACAGGCACCACCACAGAGAGCTCCTATTCCACCTACTTTAGTCCGCCTCCTTTATTGCTAATTTCTTTGAAATGCAACAACTACTACACCCGCCTTGGTTATTCGCAGGCCAGTGCTCAACTCAAATGGAACTCTATGGAACAGTTTTATAAGCATTCCATGGAATACTGAGCGAGGGATTGTGGTTGGGAAATGGTTTGAATTTATAAGCTAGCTTCCAAGGCTAATTCCGTCTTGTTCATCGTGTTTAGGAAATAAAGAGAGGTGCTTCCCAACTTTTACCAGAGAGTGCTAGATATTCGAAACGGGGGAGCTCTTGACATGGGACTTTTACCAATTTCGTATTAACTCAAGAGAACTTTATAGACACTTACTTTGTGGTCCTCCTCCAAAGCCCATGTGTTGAGATGAGATTGACTTTGGCGGTGATTTCCTCTTTCTCCTTTGAGTCTTGCTCCCTTCTGAAGCACCTGAGTCGTCACTTGCAATACTTCCCTGAAAGTAAGGGAAGAGAGACGCGGATTAATAAATTGTAGAAGGAAACGCTCATATAATGGGAAAGCCGTAAAAAATTTGGTTAAATTTATGCAAAATTTCATCCGTCCTTACGGAAATCCAAGGAGAAAATGCACACAACTTGACATAAAAGCCTTTAGCAGCCTTCTTTGTAGTTGGCGTGTATTTTTTCCTTGGATTTGAAAATAATGTGGATGCATGCATGATTCTTGGTGTACTACTAGTACTTACTTCCATATCTTCCTCTTCTTCCTCCACCTCCTCAAAGTAATCATCGTCATTATCGGAATGAATCCTTGAAGCGGTATTGCTAACAGTCAGGTCGAGCCCCTCCTCCATGTGGTGCGAATTGGATGTTGCATTAAGAAAGGGTAGCACCGGGAATTTGTCTTTGTGTAACTCCAAGAGCCTCTGATGAAGTAAAACTCGGAATTGAACGGGATCAAAGGGTTGGGATGATAATGAGGTATCTAAAAATAGATGCGGGAGGGAAAGAAATAAAGCTTACATTAATTAAGATTCAACCTTTTTACCAATCTCTCTCAAGCCAGGATTTTCCTCAACCGAAACTTGTTACATACTCTCCTCGATCCTCCGCCTCTCTTTCCGAGCGGTGAATTATACGTTGTACTAGCCGCAACAACAAATTTACATCACCAAGACGTATGACCGCCAGCCTGATCGTAGGTAGGATTTGGAGCAAGTTTCATTGTCACCAAAGACTTGATCATAGAGGAAATGCATGGCAGTTGGAGTAGAGATGTGGGAATGGATTTATAATGCGTAATGTTAGGAGGGAGTAGTAGAAAATCCAAAGATTTCACCCTCCTCCTGCTTTTAATAAGAGCGAATACTAGTGAAGACAATTAACATACCTTGAACTAATGGTGACGACGTTTGTTGCTTTAGTCGCATCCTGTGATTGTGAAACCAATTGGTAATAGTTCGTGATGAAAGTCCTAATTCTCTAGCCAAGAATTCTATGGCTGACACATTGGGATAGGGATCCAGAGCAAAGGCTAACCTCAAAGCTTCTTTTTGCTCATCCGAGAAGAGAACCTATTAAAATAAATTAGCAAATACTAAATAAATCTCTTTTATTTCACAGCCATTGTGTACACCAGCTCATCATCTCTTAACAGGCTTCACTTGCCCACATTCGTGGCATCAACGGCGTCAACGCATTACTTTCCTTCTCAATCCGCGGTAACCTTCTCATCATCTCCTCACTGACTTTCCTTCAAGGAAGGCGTAGTCAGTAGGGAGGGAGACAAGATATACGGGTTTTACCGGATTTCGGATAGTCCGGAATCGGGGATACTTGAACGACAAATATATATGCGCAACGAATTCCCATGGAATGAAATACATGAGAAGAGTCAGCAGATCTGTCCCATCCGTACTTTCCACCTGTCGGGCTCCGCACAAATTACGCAACAGCCTATAGCAAGACTCACAATCCAACAAACTTATGGAGCGTGAGCTCACACATGCTATAAATTTGTCCCAACCGGCTTGCTTACGCTCTTACTTGCTGACTTAAATGTAACCACTGCTCCCTGTTACCCGGATTCCTTAAGACGGATTCCGAATTGTTTGGATTTGCGGTGGAGCATGTGGAGGCCAGAATGTGTGAGGAAGAGATGAGATGTGTGAGCCGTTTACTCAATAGTGACAATGGAATATAGAGTGACAGATTGATGTTTTATATTCAGATTCTTACACTTACCCTTTGCTTCTTATTCGGTGGGGCGGCAGCAGCGCTGCCGGGGCTGAAGGATTCGTTGGGAGAGTCGTTGGAGGCATCAGAAGATCCCTGAGCACCGGAAGCATAGGCTTCGAGAGAAGATGCACTGTTGTGTGGTAAGCCGCGTTTACGTTTCGTTGCTTCCCTCCTCTCGTTCTTCAATTGCTGAAGTCTCTCAACGTTCAATGGGTCAGCCAACCACAATTGCATTCGGATGAATGGCTCCCGGCCCTTGATTGAGAGCATGTGCCAGGGCTTGGGCTTTGATAAGAGCTCGCTCACCGAACCCTGAGACAAGCCCAAAACCACTTCTCCGAATATCTACAACGAATCAACCATTCAATTAAATTCAAATTAGACAAGTAGAACCTTATCGCTATAGGCAAGTGAGAGCCTGTCTGGAATCATCCAGACATCTGCTTCATAATTTTTCACCCTCCAAAGACAATTTTAACCCCTCAAATCCAACCAAGTGTGTCCTAGCAAGCCTATGCCTTCTTCTGATACTCTCCTATACTACTTTCCTTGTTTACCGCAGCCTCACATGTTGTGTAACCGCAGCATGCTATAATATTCATTATCAAGAAGCAACCGCAGTCCTGCCAGACAAACACGTACTTTTGTCAATAGCTTTTTACATTTAATAATCTGCTTCAAAAGGTTTAAAACTGAAGAACTGCTACGATAACTCGGAAAAACTTGTACTGATTCCTCCTCCATTTCCGGTGACTTGACCGACCTACTACCGCTCTATAATTCAATTCTGAAATGGTGCTAAAAACTCTAGATGACTCACGACCCACTCACCTTTTGACCAATGTTGTTGGCAAGGAGGGCTTCTTTGATTTTGGTGGTTATATGTTGAGTATCCAGATCCTGGGTGAGGGCGGCCATTTCGTAGACGCTAGGCTGCTGAGGTAGTCCACCGGACACTGGTCTGCTAAGCATGACTGGACTCGGGGTTGTGCTCCCTTGGGAGGAGGACGACGAGGATTTTTTGACAAGATCATGAGCTAGTCCGTGATTAATGGGGGTGGTGACAGTGGGAGGGGGAATTGGCGGTGGGGGAGGGGGCAGAGGTGATGTTTCGTGGCTTTTCGGTAACTCGGCTTTTACTGGAGCCTTGGATGCTGCGGCAGGAGCTGTTGGGAATACAGAGACTATTTCACAAATTTTTCTCTACTCTCATTCAGACGGAAAAATAGTTTTAATATAAATATGATGGCAGGTATTTAATTGATACTCTCAATCAATATATACATATTTCCTACATAGCTTACATGGATTACCCGCATATCCTCCGGTCCGCATTAATTTCTCCGGGGCGATTTTATACTGAGATGCAACCAACTTATGGACGGCGTTTTCGTCCTCCAAGAACATTTTCATTCGAATGAATGGTTCCCGACCCTTTTGCGTGAGCATGTGCCACGGCTTGGGCCGAGCCAGGAGATCGCTTACTGATCCTTGAGATAATCCTAGCACAGATTCTCCGAATAAACGTTGTGAGATCGAGTACTGACTCAGTTGCTCCTTCACCTGTTAATCAAACAGGCCCCAGATGAAATTACATTGGTATTTTACTTGAGATTAGGGAAAGGATTTTGAATTGAGGATTGTTAACCATAATTGAGTGCAGTGCGCGTGATTTTCGATACAATATTATTAAATTACTTACCTTCCGAACAATATCTTCAGTATTGAGATTATTATATTGGTCAAATTGTTGCTGAGTAATAGGAGGAAGAACTGCTTTGAGGGGTCGCTGGTTAGGTGAGGAGACGGCGGGTGCCGGGGGCTGTGAAAAGGAAGGATTGAAATTAATTTTTTATTAGTATTCCCCGCAAAAATCGCACTTTCTCAAGCAATATTAAAATATGTTTGCAAATGGGGAAACGTGTCAGTGCGGATTATGACTCTAGGAATTCGCATTATTGTCACCCCATCCGCTATGCGCTTTATGCTTTTCACAGCCAATAAAATATGGAATGTTTCCGAAAATAAGGAGATTACAATAGCAGAGCACGTACCTGGGAAATGAGAGAATTTGTAATTGAAGCCATCCTTTGGAGAGGTGATGCATTGGAAGAGTCATCGCCTCCGGATGGAGGAAGGATTGAATTTAAGGGTGATGCCGCACCGGAATTACTTTCTGTCTTGGGTCTAACTAATGAGAACGCACTACCTACATGTCTTAGCACATCACCTCCGTTACTTCCCCCGCTTCCTCCGCTTTCTTCTTTATCGTACTGAAATTAGAATCAAAAATATTTTACATTTCACAAAATCCATTACCGTCAAATCATATCCCTTCCTCCTCCTCTTGATATTTATTCTCCCCCGAGTTCGCAGAAGACATGACACTAAACAGACACTCATCTCCCGGAAAAGATTAAAAGGGATCCCGGTCGGAGAGACGGGTTTTGGAGGACAGTGCCGAGAGAGAGGGAAAAGATGCTAGCAATTTTTATCTCCTACAAGCCTCGTTACAATCATCATTATTATTAATAAACATTTCAATATCCCTATCCCCAGGACCCATCCACAGACAGTAATGGCTCACATTAAGCCATTTTTATGGCTATCAACTCACTTTACCCTTCATAAAAAATTTGCATCTCCCATCCTCTTCATCCACAGAACTCTACGGGGGGACTGCGAGATGAAGAAGACAAGTAAATTGAAAACCTTCCCTTCTTTCTTTTCAACTAACCACCTTCTTCATCGCGTCACCAAGACAAAATCCTCACAAGCATATTAATATTACCTTTGTTCCTTCTGCGCTATCTTGCTAACTTTGAACGTACGAAAAAGGCTGTGAGGTTTGTGTGTGACTCAAAGTGTGTGTTCTTCATTTCCATTCTCTTTCTTTCTTTCTTTCTCCTGGCTTAAACGACTTTTCATACTACCTCCTTCATCTTATTGCTAAACTTGTAATGCTTATTGCAATTCAAGTAAAGCGTGCGCGAGTCATTCAGTAGTCGGAGCTAAAGCTATAAAGATATAATCATTTAACACAAATAATGTTAAATAGGAAACCTGAAGATATAGCCATACTTGTGTCCATAAAGCGTACACAACTCCTTTGCGCAGTTTACACGCCTCGTTTTTATTCTCTTAAGAACACAAATTATGATTTATTTCATAGCCTGACAAATACAATTCAAGGAGCCTCATTTCAAATACACGTTTTGGCCACAGCTAACTGCTTCGCACCCCATATCCTAAACGTTTTCTTCCTTGTTTTGTATGCTGAATGCAGGACATATTGTTGTCGTCCCTGCGAGGATGACACCAGAGAGCGCTATATTTCCATAAAAGGTATATTGTCTACCTTACGGTTTTCTACCCAAAATGAAAAAGCAGTCTATTTTTTCTTAATATTTTCTTAGGACGAAAATGAGTTTAGAGATTTTGAATTCAACGTACGTTTACCTCTAAATGTTAAAGGTTCGGATGCAAAGGGAGTGGAAGATTCGCTAACTGATCTGTTAGTATTCACGTACTAATACTCGTAACGCAGAAAAAGAGGATAAATAGAATATAGGCGATATGTGTGGAAATTGGTAACTCTCAAGAATCTTGATTTACAGCTATACGATGCACACAAATCCTACAAGCCTTGTTAGGTGTGAGCTCATTTAAAAAAACAAAGAGTTACGGGGTGCGTATTGCACATCATACTAGGTTGGTGACTCTTTCATCTTTGTGACGTAAAACTTATGGCTATAGTAAATGCAGTAGCCTTGTTGGTTAAATGTCGAAGGCTAATGGGGTTTGAGCACGTGTCCTCCTAAGGATCCCCTCCCTTGTGATAGTTTAACATGGATTATTACATGTTACCCCACCCCCGCTCATAATGACTAATGTCCTATGGAGAGGAGTTTCAGAGGGAGGAGGAGGATTAATTAGACGTTGATGATTTTATTAACTTACCTTATCCTCTGAGTCTTTGGTATCTGAAGGTGATAGTCTTTTGGGCATGGAAAGGTCTTGAGCACCTCCAATTCCATTTGGTAACGGTAAATTAGGATGAAAAAGTGGTGGAGGGAAATGTGAGGGTGAGGAAGAGGATGAAACGGCTAATTTGGCCAATTCACGATGATACGCATCAAGAGCCATTCTTACGTCTTCTCGCTCAAGTAACGAGCTACCGAAAAGGTGAGGAAATAGCAAGCTGTAAAAAATGTAGAAAAAAGTTATGTTAGTTAGTTTGAGTAGTTTTGGAAAAAAAACGTTGGAGTGGATTGGAACATCAACCCAAGTCACAAGTATTGTATCAAGAAGTTGCAAGCTTAAGCGTTTATGATTTCAAAGGGTATAATAGTTGGTAAAAGAAAAATGTAATAGAAAAAGATACAAACCTCTGAAAATGTTCGCGCGGTATCCTGGGATCCATATCCCCGCTTTGAGGTAACCTGAGTCCGACTAATTTAGCTAATTCTTCTTGATAAATCCTTGCGACTTGTTCCTGCGAGATATCGTCGTTCTCGTACTTTCTCAATCGTCGATCCCGCCCCGAAGATCCGGAAGGTGAGGGAGGGCAGGGTCCGCCACTCATGTTGCTGGAACCGTTGTTATTGTTGTTGTTGTTGCTCATACTAATGGGAGACTTGCTTCCCCCGTTATCATCACATGTGAAATCATGATTGCCAATACTCGACTGATTCCTCTCTGACGGATGCTGGTTCCTGTGTAAAGCTTGGTTGGCTTCAGACAGTATGTGCGCTATACGATCCTCCGCACCCGAGTCCTCGCACCGGAATGATGATGATAAACTCCCAGGTGTACCTTCTTTACCTGTCAATCATGAAAAGAACCAGTTTTAAAATTATAACAGAAGGTTCCCATTTCCTCCGACCCGGAGAAATAGAAACGACAAAGCTTTAAGTTTATATATACTTGTTGACTGTACTTGATGCATTTCTAGTGATATTTATTCATAATTTCCTTACTCCCTCTCATCTTCACGTCCATCACCGTATTCCCTATCCTTCCTCAATCACCTTATCATCAATCCAACATATTGATAGCGAACGCAATAATAAAACTGCTTCCGTGGGTTCACCGTTCACCAGATCCGAACACATGGCAAAGTTTGAATCCTACTCACGATTATTAATCCAAAATGACCGTCGATGAGCTACGCATGTAAATTTACTAACTGTCATCGGCAATGTACAGCTGGAAAATTGCTATAGCTTTCCATTTTGGAAGTTAAGAGCTTCTTTAAAACTTCTTGTTTAGCTTTTAGGAATTATTCTTATGGATGAGAAAGGTAGAAAGACGGGAAAGGTAAATAATCTTGTAAAAATCATGTAGTGGCCGAGTGGAAGTCTACCTTGTTTGTAATATTATGTAGGATTTCTTCAATTCAATTATCAATCCTTGGTTGCCAACTCCTTTCAAAGACGAAGGATTAAATTTACGCAATCATAATTCAACATCCACGCTTCCATGAATATTTTAGCGAATCATGTACGCGCTCCTTACGTCATTTGTAATAATTGTTAAAACACTGATCATGATAACATTATGATCCTACAAGAATATCCGTGTTTAAATTTAAAAACAACTGTCCCGTATCCCATAGCTTGCTTTCTTTACATACAAAGCAGAGATAATTTCCTCGACTTGTTTTAATTTTTCAACGTTGTGGGTCTCTCTTGTCCGTTCAGGATACAAAACACGAGTCATTCATGTATTCCTTGCACAACGGCAAGAAAAACCAACAGCTTATATAGCTGATGGCAAAAGGGATAAGGAAGATTCGTAAAACCGTTTTTAATCATTCCAAAATCCATGGTTTGTGAAAACAAGGGGATTTTTGTACAGGCAAGGATTAAACTGTAATCACTCAAGAGATTTGCTCTTTTGTCTTAGGGAAAGATATGAAGGAAGGCTAAGCAGCCAAGCAAGGAAGAAGTTTTTGGATTTGATGCTAATGTTACACACTAGCTAACACACCTGGCTTTGGTGGACAACCCCTGCTACATATCATATACCTTTCCATTCCACCACCTACAAGGGAGAAGCGCCGAAAACTCCTTTTTAGACCCACCCATCCCCGTCCCGATGATGACTCTAACGGTCACACAAGAAGGAACCTCTTATTG
This sequence comes from Sminthurides aquaticus, assembly GCA_906901655.1. NCBI lineage: Eukaryota > Metazoa > Arthropoda > Collembola > Symphypleona > Sminthurididae > Sminthurides > Sminthurides aquaticus. The sequence goes on from CAJQTT010000001.1 coordinate 7,990,791, forward strand.
TAACCCCCACCACTGCGCAATCCAATTGATAAGCTCTTTTTTTGTGTGTGTGTTATCCCTTCAAATCCCTATGGAGTTATTACACAGGATTTCCGTTCCGAAACTAAGGAAAGCGATTTGACTAATCAAGATATATCCACCTGATAATTTCAATACACCCATCGCCCCACACTACTCCTCTCACTCTCTCACTCACCTGAACGCAGGAGGGTGTTTAAGGAGAGGAGGAAAAAACTGATTTGGAGCTAGGAGGAAATGAAGCTAAACCAAAGCGGGCTCATCGTTTCCACTCCCTCCACCTTTCTCCACCCTGCTTTTCTTACATATAAAATCCTCCCCCACGTTTCAATCCATCCACATTAACTTGATATCCATCCCTCCTATCATTATTACCTTTCAAACACCTCTGTATTCTAATGGCTTGAAGCATATAAACTTTGCAATCCGGATTCACGTAGCTTTGTTGAACCCTTACGAAATAAAAATTAAATTTTAGCTATGAATACTTTGGTGTCGATATTGCGAATAAAGTCGAGGATTTTCCTGGTATTATCCAAATCCCACGTCTTTTTACAAAGAGCGGATTTGTTGCTATAAAGCGAAGGTAAGAGGTGAAAAGCAAAAGGCTATGTAATTGATGAAATATATAATTTGAATAATTCTCATAACCCCCTCACCCCTCCTCTCAAAGGAATAACAGTCAAGTGTTGTGGAGGAATAATGGAAAGGAGAGAGGGAAGAGTGATTTGCTGGGGAAGCTTCCGCTAAAAACTACAGAGGGTGGTGATGGTGGGGGTGGATATTATTGTGATGCTTGTAAAAAGCGGAAGGAATTCAAGTATGAAGCCCTCTGTATTTTAATTAACGCTGATTACAAAATCTTTTTCCTTATCTGTAAATCTCTAATACTTTTTTCTGCCTCATATATTTATATGAGCACCCCACCGCCCCCTGGGCTCAAAAACATGGCGTTTATGTATTATTATTTCCCTCCACCAATCTGCTCTCCTGGCATGTAATTGTGTATACCTAATCCATCCTACTTGTATGCTTTGAACAAAATATACAAATATACATTAGGCAATCAAGAATCCAAGCCTGTAACTATCTTTATATACTAGGCTCTTGAAAAAATCCACAAAACAAAGCCATTCCTTTTCACCCTCTGCTTCTTCTTCTTCTTCTTCCTTATGCTCCATAAGTCTGAGTAATATTCAAGCCAATCCCCAACGATTAAATACTACCTTTTCCTCAACCCTCGTCCTATTTCAACTCTGTACTAAATAGCTCTTGAAATTAAGTAGTAGTAGCGTTAAAACCTTTGTGCGTTTACATCAAATTACACACAGCTATACACTCACGTACAACTCTCCCACAAAATATAACCATTTCGCAATGTCAAAAATCATTTCAACCATGCAATCAACCAACCTTTTTTTTCATCTTTCTCCGCCATATTTTTACATCCTCTGCTCCCCAATTTTCTCTCCTTTCTTCCTTGGAACTATAAAACTTACAACGCTTAGAGAAATTATCAACAACGGGCTAATCCAAATATTTACCCAAATCAACCATCCTTTTTATTATTCCTCTCATCATGGCCCGTAATGTTTTCTTGCAAATCCGTACCAATTCCAAGCCGCCTTAACTTCTTTCTCCTCTGCTTAATGGTCGTTTGAGAATACCAACTTTTATCAGAGTTGCCAAATCTTAACGTCCGCCAAATCATAATCAAGAGTAGGGCTCAAACGACCATCGTTTATCTAAATGGCATCCATCTCGATCTGTTTAACTATTCTTAACTGTACGCCCAGGGTCTTGGCGTTATTGCTCTATCAGACTTGCAATTCTGCAGGCTTGAATATCTCCTTTTCACCCTTCTTCTTGACCTTTGGGATTCTCTTTGTTCAGATTCCGAGTAAATAGGGCCAGGCAGATGCAAAGGTAAATTCATCCCCCTTCAAAGGGTTACTCAATTGTATATTTGCTTGTATCCTATCGCTTTTATCTCGATCAAAACATTACCACATATTCAATCTCTCCCCTCCACCCTTTCTTCTATTCATATGATGTCAATTCGTATGCAAGATTACCCTTGACGAACTATTTATTGAGGGATAGATGTTGCAATTGCTCATATATTGCAAAATCCGTACAAAGAAAAAGCATGAGAGTAAAATACCATGCGGATTTTTTATATTTCGCAAACTTCTCACAGACCGGCTGCTCTCTCTCTTCCTGCCTGCTGCTGTACATCTGCTTATTTTGCAACGGGATCAAACAAGGGTTTTGTGCAGGAAAGAAGGTGGTACGAGTAAAACTTGACGTGTCAACCCCGATCAAGTCTTTAGGACACAGACAACAAAAGCAGTATCCAGTAGCCACTTAGCCGGGGGTTTATGCGCTAGACAAATGATTATTAGCTTTAGGAGGGGAAGGATTGGGGTTTTCTTTTTCAATATGTTCTTAAAATTCCGGCAACCTCCGAGGGAAAATTTTGGTTCACCTTTTCCATGTTCTTCTTAAAATTATTGGATCATAACGTCAGCTCTTATTACTTAAACACGGAGCTCGGACACGAACATCGTTTACAGGTTCCCAGCAATAGTGTCATCTAACTAAACTCCCTGGTATCTTTTCAGGTATATCATGTGCTTACTCTTCTGAACCAGAAGACTAAGCTAAAGCTTTTTGATTCTTATAGGTGAAACAATTTGAAACTTATAAGCACTCCAGGGCAGGACAGGTCATGTAATGTAATGGAAGGCTTAGATTTTTATAATGTCTGTAATAATGGACTTAAACCCCTTTGGTCAATATATATACCTTTGTATCTTTTGCTACGTCCTATCAGAAGAGAATCAACTCACTATACTTTTTCAAAGTAATATCAGTTATAATTCAAGCAGAATTGCAATCAATGTGACAGAACAAAGGACACGTTAGTCTGAGAGGGGGTTGTTAATGCACCTGACACAAAGCTCAGTTAAGGTTGCAACCTCTGTTAGGAATTAAATATAAAAGTGGAACGAGGCTTGAAGGTTTAAAACTGGCAGTCCCACTGCTTGCTAACAAGCCAATATATGACATCATTGAAGATTATTAGCTTCACGGGAGGAGGACAACTAGAACATGGGGAGCTTTAATATATTTCTCCCTTGAAAATAGCCATAATTATCGTTAGGATTATGAGTATCACGAAGTGATTCAAGAATAACTAATAATCTAATGGGAATTTTTTGTAGTCTGTAGCCAAGGATGGGATGTTTTATTAAACCTGTGCTAGTTGTCCCCAACCTCTGACAGTTGGATTGGGTTGTATTTTAAGGGAAGAAAAAGAATTAAATGAATTTTGTTTACACAAAAAGACTGAACTGAAACTGGGCTTGAATAATCTTTTCCTATGATTATATCCGCCTCCTTCTGATTCCTCCTTGAATCATAACGAAAAGGACCACTACCTGAGACAATTGTTATGTTATACTCCCCTCCTACTTTTCCAAGGGCCGGGAAAAGCCATCTCCTCCTCCTCCGCCACCTCCTCCTTCTTCTACTTTCATCCTAAAAGTCGTTAGCTTTTAGATCATCATAACCGCAACGACTACAAGATGGAGGGAGATGAATACATATAGATTCCTCTTGTAACTTGCACTTAATATATAAGATTTGTATTCACAAGGGGTTGTCAAACTGAACTGACTGAGGCGGAGCATCGGTGGTTGGAAGGTAATGGAAGAAAGAGGACGGGATTTCCTATTGAAGCATAATATTCCGTTGAGTTTAGGTAAAATCTGTGTGCGATTACCCCATGCAAGGGAATGGATTTTAAAAAAAGAATACTACAAGTTGAGAAGGAAAAGGTAGAGAGAGGAAGAGAATTAACATTAGAAAAAGCCTCCATTTCAATAAATAACGATTACCGCATCAGAAGAAGAATAAGTTTTATGTAAATTTATCAAGATTCATCTGAAGATGCTGCTACAACTCGCAGTACAAGCGTAGAATATATAGGAGTCACCTCCCCCTGGTCAAACCATCCCACCTATCCTAACCCCACCATTCTCAGAATCAAAATTATGATTATGATTATTATTGTTATTGTTATTGTATTTCATCCAACCCTCTGTTTCATTACCCAACTAAAACCAGTGAGGCCATACGTACATACAAGGCTAACACTAAGTAAATCTTAAAGGATTATTCCTACAGGATGAAATCAGCAATGCTCCTACACAAGAACCACGACGGGATTGCTCTGCCTTAAAAGATAGCGGGTGATAATGGGGAAATGACTTTAGGATTGGAAGAAGGGGTATATTTCCTTAAGGATGGTTAAAAAAATAACTCATCCTTTGATTCTGTCCCACATATCATTTCACACAAAAGTTTAATTATCCCATACACAACGTCTTCCCTCCAATTCTCCATAAAAGCGAAGATGTAACATATGCTGGAAATATTGATGGCTGAAGGGACATGGGATATTATTACGGATCATCCTACCTGTCTGTCTTCTAACTAACTTACAAGGGCTATTAATAGAAACCTGGTGGAGCCATGAAGCAAGAACCCCCAACAAAAATGGCCCATTATATTCTTCTCCATGTTACTCTATTCCAGCCATAAGACATAAAGGCCTGCTGGTTGTGGCCGGGTCATTTCTGGCAAGGGGAGTACAAAGGACTTTAAGGGAGAGATCTACTACTAGATTAGTGCTCAGACAGCCGTAAAGAAGTAATTCGTAAAAAGAGTTAACGTCACCGAGCGAGAGCGGCATTTGGAAGAGGGCTATTACAAATTCCAGCTTTTCTTGAGTCTGTGTCTGGAGAAAACCTTCAAGGAGCATAATATTCCTGGACTCGGCCCCTTACCACTAATACCATCAAGTTAATGTGGGTGTAATTACTATATTGCACACATGAATTCAGCGTCAACACTCACCCAATCCTCTATCTTTTCTAAAGAACAATTCTAGGCGAGTTTTACAGCGAATTTCCCCCGTTATAAAACTCACTTTAATACTCAGTCAAATGTAACCCTTTCAGAGCACTGTCAGATGTGGACTTGACGTTAAAAATTACAGCCTCTAGATTTACAATAGATTTAAAATATTTTTGTAGGATGGTTTAAAAATTGATTATTTTTTTTGTTCCAAAAGATTGGAACTTTTTGTAAAAAAAATCAATCAGAATTCAAATTTTGAGAAGATTCACAGAAATACTCTTGATTGGGTGCATAGGAAAGTTTTGAGTAAGTTTTGCATACATAAAGCGATCTGTCAAAAGAAATCAAGGAGATTTGGAGGAAAAGAGCATCCTGTGTAAGCGCATCTTCTTCCACAGCTAGATTGCTACAGGCTGGATGGAAGGATCTTCTCTCTCGCGCCTCTTCTTGCTGCCGTCGTCATCATCATCATCACCCTATCGGATTTAAATGTTTTACAAAGTCCAGTATTTTTTAAAAGCTATACACCTTTTGTGTCACAAGTTGATTGATTCATTCACTCGGCTCTACTCTGGAATGACAAGAAGGTTGATTCCTTGTAATGAGATTCCGTCTCTCTACCCCGCACATCCCTCACTGCCACAACAAAGTCAAAGTGTGAGCTTGATGGGAGGGAAAAACAATAGTTGTGTGAGGGTGGGGGGAGAAAGTGGACACACGAGCCAAGTTGCCGGAATCCATGGTATCAACCATGATACACACCCATATCCTTCATTCCACAAACACATTTGATCATGCTCCGCATACTTTATCTTCACTTAACACTTGCAGTCATTTTTTTTACATATTCCTCCAACTCCACAACTTGTCCCCCGTCCATCCGCATCTTCCTTCATCATGCGAAGCTATAAAGTAATATGTAAACCCCTGCTCTTTCTTCTTGTCCATTCAATTCTTTTTCCATGCATCCATCCAATATTCTATTCTTTTCATACCTGCCTGCCTCCTATCTCATCTACCTACAGTTTTGAGGAAGACACCAAGAGGACATGCACACGTATATCTCTTCTCTCCTATCTTTTTACACCCCAACAACAATTCTAAATCTTTTCACATAAAATCATTCACTGGATGAGCTATAAAATCCAACCATTTCCTCTCCCTCTATTCCACAACTGCTTTTCAGCTTCAACTATTATAGATCTTAATCACAAGAAACCCAACTTTTTGAATTATTTACAATAAAATATATCAACCGATATGATTCCTGGGTTTCAGCTGCTTCAAATGAAGCTGGATGTCTTATTCTATAGTTGCAACTTAATCAGTGATATTGTAGTTGAAAGTTTCAAGGATTAACTATTGTGGAGACACAAGCAAGAAGAAAAAAGGTGGGAACAGGAATCATGAGAACTGATCAGAACTAGCAGAAGGTCAAGGAGTTAATGTATGCAAGTAAGGAGGAAAAGGGTATTGTCCCTGCCCACGCAAGCTGCCAAGCCAACAACAAGGCGACAAGTGGACAGGAGGACAGCAATAAATAATTCAGATGCATCCTAATTCTGTACATTAGACTGTCAAAATTATGCGCACAAATCCCTTCATGATTATTTGATCAATTTCCCTAAGCGTATGGGACCCCACCCATACGTCGTTTCCACAAAACTAACCTTACGACGACACACACATGACTTTTAAACCTGAAGCAGGATTCCAATGAAGGATACCCGTAAAACAATACGACCAGGCAGTTGTATGATAGCGTCCGGTGGAACGTTAGAAGCGCTGCTGTTAAACTCGGGAGCGGATAACGACATGAATCAGATGATGAAGAGAGAGAATGGAAAAGAATGCGCAATACAATAACACACAATAGACAGGATGCGGGCAAGTGTTTTATGGATAGATATATAAGAGAAACGTTGACGTAGTATTAAAAAATCAATTCATTACGACGCAACCTGATTCTCATTGAATGAATAGCGATAATATATGAGAGGATAATGCGCAATAGTCGTGGTAGTTTCTATATTGTTTTTGTTTGCCCAATCTTTGACACGTTCAAAGAGCTGGAGGAATCAGCTTGTATGTACTCAACTCTCTCATCATCATTATCACTTATCAGAGTGCCAGGAGGAATGGAATCAGTGAAGCAGTTCTGTTGAAGCTTCAAAAAACTAGAAATTCACACTTGTAATGGAAGTGGAACAGTAATCCCCTACTCTTGGATAACACTTTATGGTTCTACAAGACTGATTACCTGAATTACCTGAAGGCCAAGGAAAAGCTACGCTTCTTTTGCTTGGAAAAAAATGTTGAAAAAAATGTTGCGAATTCTGTTTTGCGAGTCCGCGAATTCAAAAAACCGCCTCCGTTGCTCTCCCTTCCATGAATGATGCAGGGCTTTGTAAGCTATCATTAAAGGTATATAAAATAAAGCTGTAAAATGGAGGGAGAGCTTAAGAGGTTATTTCACGTACGCAAAACCCGAGAAAGACGACCGGCTAGCTGTGCTGGATCAAGCTCGTTTCTCTCTACAACTGATTGTAATTAAGGTAATTGAAATCGGCTCCATTCATGGGACTGGACTTGGATGGAAGAGACTGGAAATAATTTCGCGAGGGTTTAATACCTAACCTAAGAAAGCTAAAGTTATTTTTTACAACACTTTTGCTTTTTTAGTTGTGAGCGTTCTTCGGATAGAATTCTATAGGGGTTTCGTTTTCAAAATCATTTTACGGCGTTAAAAGATAATTCTAGGGGATTTTGGTGCTATACTCAGTGAAATCCTTGAGGATTGAATTCCTGAGGCGTAACAAAGAGATATTACATGAAGAGGAACAAGCCAGATGCGGAGAGAGAGAGATGAGACTAATAGAGATGTATAGTTTTGATGATGAGTGAGTCGTTAGGATTGTAGTCTTTAAGAGGGTGTTGCGTCTTGTATCCCTTTTAAAAGTAAGGTGTTGTAGACGAGAGGCAGGGTGAGTGGGGGGTGTGGGTGTGGGAAGGGCTTGTGATTTTTCTGATGGGCTTTTTACTTATCCACCTACAAGAAAAGTGTTATCCTCTGGTTTGATCTTGAATTCTCTCCGTGAAGGCTCATGGAAGCAAGTACAGAGAGTCATATAAAGTCAATTACCACTTGTACAAATGACAGGATTCATATACCACTGCCACTTGTTTCGGAGGAGGAGGGAGGTTTACATCCAAAAATCTATGGGGAGAAAAGTATATAAAGTCTTCAATAAACTTTTACAAGGATTTAAAGACGGGGACTTGAAATAATAGACTGGCTCCTTGCGGAGCAATGATGTTGAGGAGGCTGGAGGGTTTGGTAACTAAAGAAGATGACATTGGAGGGACGGGGGAGTGACTACAGAATCTTGTTTAATGTGAGAGGAGAAAGCATGGATGTTGTTGGATTTCCTACTAAGAATAATCATCCATTCTCCTCCCTCCATTATTGTCTCGTCTTGCTTACATAATTACGCCTCCTATCTTCGCTCCTCTAGAGACTGACTCTAAGGATGAATAATTCCCAAGCTCCTTTTAGAAAAAGGGTTGACAATTTGGAATCAAATGCCCAAAAAACGGCCGCGTATAAATCTTGTACATGTTGTAGCAATATATCAAAATGTTGTTCCGAAACCACCACAAGACACTATCCCCGTTCCCCTCATCTCCTTTTTACTTGTTCCTCGCGAAGGACAGGGAATGAGATGGGAAGGATGACGAAGCTTGGTTAGCCAAGACTGCTTTGTATCGTTTTAACCAACAAGTCAAGCTAGTTTATTGAGAGACAAGTAAAGAAACCCATGGTGCGGGAAACTTTTAAGTTGTGGTGGTAGAGATGAGAAACTAGCATCCGTCCGCCCTTGTAAGCTGCATAGGGAAACACAAACAAACGTAGACAGGGTGGAAAAACATTCTGAAGAAAAGACGTATACATGTGAAAAGGACATGCTGAGAGGGATACGAGAATTAAGGTTGCAATCATCCGAGTTTGGAGAAAGCAAGTATAGATTTGGGGGTATATTTAACGCTGCCAATAATACATAACGGAAATAAAATAATTTTCAGCATTCAATCTTCCACCCAAGCCCATCTGCTCTTCTGACTACCGTAGATGCAGTGCAGTGAGTTTTTGATTTTTGGCCCAAAGAACACGACGGCGGCGGGCTGTGGAATCCTGAATCCCCGGGTAAGGCCAAGGATTATCGAGTCCCGTATCGGGATCACGCCTTCCAAAGGAAGCGCGACAGAATAATTAGTCAATGATGAGGAAACAAATGGTAGGACATTTTTCTTGAATTTGTTTAATGAAAGCGTATTGGCATCCACCGTCCCAGTTTTTTTCGCAACCCATAAAAAACTCATGAAACCATGCTGCACATGGCAACTCCCGAACGTTTTCCTACTCTCTCCTTTCATCCGTACAGCCCGATAATTTTGTGATAAGGATTTCTGTTAGCATCGTCCCGAATCCTCCTTAAATCCGGTACTTTTATTTTTAGCAATGTGAAATATTTCTTTGAAGAAATACACAGCTATCAGCTAGCTGAAAGTCTAGCATAATTCCCTTATCATTCTTCCTATATTCCTCTCATCAATCCCTCCTGCGTTTATCTTGAGCCGAACCGAAACATGCCTATTGAAGTATACATCACACACATGTAGCCGATCATCACCCCACATCATCACAGATACCGACTTCAATTCCTCCTTGCACATCCCCAAATTGCACAAACATGTCCCACTGAATCCGTTGAGACACGTGAGAAAAAATCGGGGAAGACATATGATTATCAGCTTTTCTTCTATTCTTCCCTCTCATCTTCTGGATTCATTACACGGAAAGGGCAGATTGCATTGGCTTGATGATGGGGTTGATAAAAATGAAGTTTAAATTGTTTTTGCTTTAAAGAAGAGGAAGCGGAGGGCAGCGGAGTTGGGGAGAGATAAATAAATAGGAAAAGATGTGAATGCAAAATATGGATGAAGTTCCAAGTAAATCTTTCAGATTCACCTCCTCCTTAATTTTAATTCTCAGCATGGATTTTATAGAACTGTGTGATGTAATACGGGGATTCGTGGCCCAAAAGCCGGGTTTTACAAGAGTGAAAATATCCGACAGAGCCCTGCTCACATTCTCCTAATCATGATGGAATGTTTCCCTCTTTCTCGGAGTGAATAAAAGTAAAATGTTGTAAAAACAAGTGGGAAAAATCACCGCATTGATCACTTGCTCCTTCCATGCATTTTTGCACCGATGCCTCTCCCACCCTCCTTCCCTAACCTTCCAAGCACCACATGTGCATTTTATTTACCTCGCTCCGAAAAATACCCGAAGGAGTGAGAGAGAGTTGTCTTACACGTTCCTCTCAACCATGCTCCGCTACTTAATTCCCCCACATTCAACCCATAAAATCCTCTTAAACGTCCAATCTGTTTACCAATAGGCTTTGTCAATCTCTTTTTCTTTTGCCGCAAGAGCTTATCCCGGATTCACTCCAGCTCATTCTTGAGCTTGTAGTACCCGGGTAAATCCATCACCGATAGCAGCCGCCGCCGCAACCCGCTCCAGCTTCTTACTAGCTTGATGCCTAAGCAAAGAGTCTATCCCAAGCTAAATAATAACATGCTACAGGGATGCATGCTCTGACTCGGAGGAGCGTGTGGGTCGGAAGAGATTCATTGGCGTCAGCTTGTGATAAATTCATTCACTCTTCATCTTAGCCTAATCAGAGGATAATTCAAGTGATTTTCACACACTCTCAACCTGATTTCCATCCGTTTTACAACCATTCCCCGCCAGCCAGCTCCCATATATACCATAACCAGGAGATGGGAGAGTGAGCGAGAGAAGGAAGGGGCCGCAAGCTAGAGAGGACAGGATTCGACGGGGAGACAATGTTAAACTTGAGGAATTCCTTGCTGGAAATTGTGTAAAATCTATAAATACGAAAAGTTTCATGCCGAAATGCGGAGATGAAACAGTTATTCAACATTTACTAGATTCGTAACATCTGCCATCATGTCTGCGGCGGGTAGGAAGGGAAGGAAGAAGAGGATATAGAATGGCAAAAGTGAAGGGTTTGAATCTTTCTTGGGGACTACGAAGACGACTCATCCAGGAGAGAGTCATCTCGTCTATATTTCCCCGTTTAACTGTCCTTGCGTTGTTTGCCGTGAATCGTGGACGGGAAAAGAAGAAGAAGATCAAGTTGAGCGGAAGGGAAAAGTAATGCGAGGGACGACAAGTAATCTAAAGTTGGTTAAATCTGAATGAGAGTCTCTTCCACATATATCCTCATTCCGGCCGTCCCTCTTCCTTCCTTGAGGAAAAAAGGAGGAAAAGCAAGGGAGGAAGGGAGAGAGAATAATAATAAGTAATGCTCATTCCCTGGTTGAATTGAGTAAGTTAACTTCCTCCGGAGTCAGTCAAAGCTTCTTCCCCGAGTCACTACTCACTACATTCGCTCTCTTCTCCCTCTGTATATTATGTGCTGAGAAAAAAAACAAATCGAAAAATAGAGTGGAAGATAATAATTGTAGAGTGCCGACACCAGAACTACTTCAACTTGACTGTGTCGGGGTTTCTCTCTCACTTAATTGGCATACCATCCCGTGGTTGCTCAATCCCTTCCAAGGATCATCCCCATCTCGAATCTCTAACTTTTTCTCTATCTGTCGCTCTCTCTCTCTCTCTCTCTCCTTTACATATGTGTCAATCGACTGTAAATTTTGGCGACTGTCTCCACTAATTTGTTCCACACCAAAAATATCCACCACCAATCACTCCAACTTGTACACACATAGTCATCATATAGATTCACAACCGAATTCACTCCACCCCTCAAAAATCTCAAATCAGAGTCACAGCATCCCAATCTCTTGGAAGCGAACCAGCTCATCAAATACCTACACAAGCCACCGCTACTCCATCCTCCCTAAATACATCTATCTATAACCTATATCTTCCCTCTATTACCCGCTTCAAGTTGTGGATCCATCCCGATCCCGGGTAATACCCACACGCTATCTCACCATATCCAACCTGCTCATCTATACTCTTCCGCTAAACGTTCCATTAAGAATCGGATTGAATCCTTTGAAATCTATAAATATACGTATCATCTCAGTACACACAAGTTTGCATGAAGCAGCCAGAAGCAGATTACCCAGACTCAATGTACTCGGACGTCCCAATGACTGCGGGACTGGATGTCGGTACATAATGGAAGAGAAAGAGGGAATTCAAGAGTCCTTGTCAAACATGCCAGACCAAACTTGCCTCTCTCCATATCCACTCCTCGACAAATACAAATCTTATCCGACAAGAACAAGAGCAAAAGTCTCGAGGAAATTGAATGAAAAAACTGTAAAAAACACTAACAAAATAGTTACACATCCAATCCTAAAATACATAAATAATCCCCACCACCATCACTATCTCCTACCCGCTTTCGGCTTTCCTTCCGCTTCCTTCCTCCTCCTCTCGGATTATATACGGGAAGAGGCTATGTATCCCACTGAATCGGATGAGGATTAAAGCCAAAGACATCAGATCAGAGACAGATGCAATATCCCCCCGCCGCCTACTATTCTAACCTCTATCTTGCTCTATTCGTCATTCAAATTCCAACTAATCGTAGTCACGAGCCAGCTCGGAATCATCTCTTTGATTTCAAATCAACATGCACTAAAATAATAACAACAATTTGAAATGGGGAATACTATTGGAGTGTAGTTGCAGTTCTGAGTTGTAGATAACCATAACGGAGAACATTAACTTCCCTTTCATCCCAACCGACAACCAATTCCGGGCTCCACAATATTCCCCTCAAATGAACCATCAATGACAAGAGATATTGGAAGGACATAAGCACCATCAAATTTACGCCCCCACTAAAATCCCTAACATGACATTTAACGAGTCACTCATCTTCTTCCTCCAACTCCTTCTCGTCTTAACACTTTTACACTTGTTCATTCTCCACCATGCAAGCTCCTAAAGCAATAAGCTTCCTTCTTTCATACTCTCGTGTAATTCATGGGTTTTGAGCTACTTGTATTTTCTTCAACAGCAATTCTTGTCAAGCAAAATCCTTTTGACTATACACAGAGGATACAGTTACGAGACGACGACATAACTTGTCATAGGCGCTAGCTGTAACTGTGCTCGTGTAAGTGCTCCATTGAAAGGTTGATTTGAAAAAAAGTATTCTAATAACAAATCAAATTACACCTCACTAACCTCACCGGATTAGTTTTCCCATAGAAACTCATCCCGCTTCCCTATACCTCATGTACCGGCTGGCGCTTTATCCAATTTACTTTTAATCCACCTTAACTTTTGAAAATGATCGGAGCGGGGTAAAAAAGGGCCAGCTTCCTCAATTTTTTACCCGTTACAAATTCCCAGCTCGTTAAACAACCTCACAAATCAATCATTCATTTCCCTTCTCTAAAATGTAAAGTTGAGACTGTAGCCGGCTCTCAGCTATACCTTAATCACGCAAGCACACGATATAATTTCAAGCTAGGAGCAGGAGCAGCTCATTACCCTCTTCCTATTTTTTCCTGCGTCTTATGATATCGTTTCTCCCTCACCATTAGCCAACAACAGCCCATATTCTTCCCATCCTTGCTTGGGACTGGACTGAATGCCTTGATCACTTGCTTGCACGGACGGAGTATACGAAATCACGTTCCCAATCTGTAATCCTCATACACGTAATCCAAGAATCAAGGAAGATATAACTCAAAGAGTGTCATGAAATTTACTCTGGCTACAATTGCCGCCACCGCTACCGACATCCTCTTCCGTTCTTCCAATACGGGTATGCAGGCACTTGTTATTAACACTTGTTTCAATAAGATCCGTTGCAGTAGAGCTTGATGATGTGAGCTTTGATAGAGGAGAGGCTGTTGGAGTCTCATACAGAAGGAAAAGACTAGAGAAAGTGAAGAGGAGGGAGAGGGGGGAGAAGAAGCGGTGGTAGGTAATTCTTGCTTTTAAATTGACAGCCCATTGTCTAGTCAAGTCTCATTTTCCCCGTTCCGCACCCTCGCCCGGATCGACCACCCTTGTTAATTACGACAATTGAGCATGTGACGAGCCAAAAATGTGTGGCTTGGATATAAAGAAGCGTCATCCTAAGACTCTTGGGGTGGAAAAAACCAGGTTTTGGATTCAATCCATTCATCAGTCCTCCTCCTCTTAACTCTATTCCTTGCTCACACCCGAGAGGATTGAAACAATCCATGTAATTCACCTGGTGGATCTCATCAAGAATCCAAGATTAAGGATGATACAATGAGTAAATCAAGTATATCATAGGAAACTAAGGAAACCTTGATGGAAGCGAAAGACATGCTATTGGGGTAACACCATGGTGGTTCTATAGCTATGGGGAAGGAGGGGTAGGCAAGGAGCAGTTCTTGTATATACTATAATCGCATTTTTTCTTTGCCACGTCCCAACTTTTTTATCAATATCTTCCCACTCACTTATCAGCTTTCCAAGAGTCACCACAACCAGAGCTAAAATACATGTAAAAGTATGGAGGAGCAGCAGGATCTTGAGACAGCAGACGTCCCACGCTTACAACCATCCAAACGTAAATCCCAATTCTCATCAGCTCACCAATCATCCTCACCTGCTCTCTCCATCCTATATATCCTCCTTGCCTCCTTGGAAGGAATTGAAAATCTTTCCGCTAGCGCAGGAGCAAGTTGGGAGAGAGAATATACTAAACCAACAAGAAGAAGAAGAAGAAAAAAATATTATTGCTATAACTCGTGGGAGCAGTCACCCAATACAGGGCGGCGGCGACCACCAGGAGGAATACATACCGCATCCCTGGTCGGAATCAATTCTGGATTCTTTCCTACTTGAAACATAAGAGAGTGGGGCTAAATCCATATAGGCTTGTAGAGAGAGAGAGAGAAAGGATCTGAGTCGGTCAGACAGAATCCAATCTGTACAGACACACACCTTCTTCACAATCTCTATCCCATCCTCACGATTATCACCAACCCGAGCCAATGTAGCTCGTATTCAACACGCTTCTCACTACCAATAATCTATTGACAGGCGAATCAGAGAGGATGAAGAAGAAAAAATCGAAGATTATCAGAGAGAGAGAGAGATTATTCCGTCCGCATCTTCTGCCACACCTCTCTCTCGCCTAAGCTCTCTCCCTGTCTACCTCTACCCATAGTTGTTGTCTTTATACTTGTGTGTGCATACTGTAAACGAGCTCGGGATGGATAACTAACCTCATAAGCTACACTTCACACTCGGTCAGGAAAAACACATTAACCTCTGAATTATAGATTCAGCATTACGACATCACCTTCTTTCTCGTCCTTCCTTGAGTCAGCGGTAGTAATTCTGCCGGTTTTACTTTCATATACCACTCCCGCCAACCCCCTCCTTCCCCTTCCATTACCACCCATCCATAACGCTAATCACCAGTCAACTTTCTGATTAGTATGCAAACGCACACCGAACCTTTACCCTTTCCCTGTCAGAAAAAACATACAATGCTTTGCTTTGCTTAACTCTACAAAACTATCAACCTTCAAACCCTTGAAACCATTACGTAAACAATATCCTCTTTAGCTGGGCAGGTCAAAATAATCCCGGGAGCATATGAAAGAACGAAATCCTGTAGCTACTTATACAAGTTACATAAACCTTTAACAACAAACAGACAATATTTACAATAACCATCACTCCAAAACCCCTCATCGCACATACTAAATCGATCCCCCGTCAATACAGCCTTTCAATAAAAATCTGATAATCCAAAATCAAATCCCTGTTTGAATGTACAGCTCTTGAAAACATCAAACCCTTCACACCAACCAACCGCATCTTCATTATGTCAATCCAATCCCGCTCATAATTTAATATGTCTCGTACCCTTGAAGCAATGCCCGGGATAAACGGCACCCTTTTAGATTCTGAAGTCTATACAGCTTAGAGCAGCCTCTTCCAGCTTAAGCTTTTTCTCTCCCTAAGTTTAGCAGTAAACTGAGGGTCATCATATAAGGGATGTTGCCACTAACTAAGTAAACTAAGAGAGAAACCCTGTCACCGGTATTAAATCTACCGCATCGCATGCCGAAACACCCTTCTTACAGGGTGTCAAAACTTTGAATAAATTCATCATCCCTCCTCCAGTTTAAGGTTTTGTCTCATGCTTGTATAGCTTCAATGATTATTGTGACAAAAAATGTAGCTTACTACCACAGAGGGTCTATGACTACGGCATAGAAATAATTCACTGTTTCCAGACTATCCTGCTCAATGTAATAATAATATCTTTGCCATCATATATTCCTCCTAAGCTTCCTAATTTTTTTTTCACTCTAAGGCATTCTATTCTGAGGGCGTTAATGATTTCCAAAGCTCCCACTTTCTCCTATTATTCTCTCTGGCTCGGAGAGGGAAACGTGTATAGTGCTAGACTGTAATCTACCCGGCATTCGGCATATGCTCCTTCCACGCTTCTCAGGGTTCCGAGAGAGTAGAAGATGGGAAGGTCTGTTAAATTTAGCATTCAAATAATAATGAATCATAAAAATGTCTGCTTTCTCTCAAATACGAAGGTTATCTCGAGCCTCGGCTACAATCAATATGGCACAGTGCAGTCTGCACTACCCGCTACCGGAAGAATGCCTGCCTGGTTTCTTCTACTACAGCAATGACAGCATTCTTGTTGTCTTCTATGAGACTAGGTTGATAAACGTACTGGAATTGTTCATGCGGGGATGCAAAGAGAGGCAAACTGGAAGGACGTCTGAATACAGGGGAAGAGATGAGGATTTGCGCGCGGGATATCAATAATTTGAAAGGCGCATCTACGACAAACATTCCAGGATTTGCTATCCTCTCGCACATGAGTCAATTAGCAAAGTTGATTCGCTCCCTCCGGACTAATCCTATTTCGCGCTTATGCAATAAGTTTGCGGCAAGTTACCAAGTTGTGGAACTCGTGTCTTTCTTGCTTTTGCTGCTATCTCCTCCGCCTCCTCTGACTTGTTCGCTTGGAAAAAGTGGGGGAAGGGTGATTAAAGGGTTGGAGATTATAAATACATTGATAAAAAACAGGGACGAGTTTTATATCTCTTGACGTAATTTCCGTTTGGCATTAGGAGTCATAAATTTTTCAAGGACTACTGATTTTCTCCAGGAGCAAGAGCGAGACTGAAACTACTACTTCTCCGGGCGGATATAGCTGGAAACGCACCCTCTTAGGCTGAGCATCAAGCTCTCTGGCAATCCATCTCCTCCACCAACTAACTAAATACCATAGCTCGTAATAATCTGGCCAATAAATGAAACCAACATTACAAGAAACTTATGTACACTTTCTTATATCCACCCCGCCATGCGAGAATGTGATGGACTTGATTCACATGATCCTGTATCCACAATCCATCCCATCGTTTCCCGATCATACTCGTGATTAGTTTGAAGAGAACTCCAGCAGTTCCCAACAACTCCCCTTCGGCCTTCCGTCCAGCCAACTTAATACAACTTCCTCCTCGTGCGTATTATTATGCAGAGGAATAAGTTCTTGATAGAGGAATTGAGGATTGTGAAAATGGGTAAAATGATTGTGGGGATCTGAGTCGGATTTCTCCAAACCCCCGTCGTTGTCTACCCCCACTCATTCACGCTATTTCAATGAGAGGAACTTGTGAGGAATATCACCCCCTCTCTAGAATATCAGCTTTCGATAAAACATCAAAGAGTAGGAATGAAAAAGTTGTAGACTCTCCGCTACGGACGCTTGGCTTGCTTGCTCTCGAAATGATGTGATTCCGACGTAAAAAACTAATACTTTCGCTTCTCTCCCTCTCAATCTTATCTTGCCAATATGATGAATGACCATCATCAAATCCACATGTACCCTTTCCCACCCCCTTCACTCTCCTTGCATAAAATCGAATGCCAATAGCGCTGGAGAGACGGTGGAAACGGGGATTTCGGGGTGGAAATTGGAAAAGCGAATCGGGTATAATTGCACCCTTTCTCTCGAGTGCTAACTACCTATATACTCCTTAGTATGACTGACTCTAGTGCCTGCTCCCTGCCTGCTACCGCTACCCTTATGTGTTTTGACATGGATGCCATTATTTCAACTCAGCCAGGATTTCACACCGACCATTGTTTTCCCACCCCTTTCAACCCTAAAGAGACGTGGCCGGGTATTAGAAATCGGGGAAGAGCGACCCGAGGCCGTCACCACACGTCTTTTCCTCCCCTTCCCAGCATATTGTCAACTTTGAAGAGGATCGATTCATTTATAATTTTCTCCCTCTGTTTCACTCTCTCTCTCTCCTCTAAAACATTGAAGCTCTTCTGGGTTTCTATCTAGCTGGAAGAGCATTTGCATAGCCGATCAAGAGACATGCATCATCCTTCTTCGTCCATAATCCAAATCCAAAACTAAATCTTTCCATAGAGATGCTGATAAATATACGGATTTAATATCCACTACTCCCCACCATTATCCTATCATTTCCCCTCCTCCGCTAACCATCATCTTCATCATGTGTCAGACTCATCTTCTCATCCACCCCTTCCCATGATGAATCCCATTAAAATCCTCCCACCCACCCTCCCTCATCCTCCTCTCCCCCCTTTTAAATCCACGTGGTATATTATGCAGAAACGCTTTAAATCTCACCCCTATATTTCCCATCCCCTCATCATCATCCCCCTCGCGCTCTCCTTTCTCTTAGTCTCTATTTCCAGTCAATCCACAGATAAGGGATCAATACAACTAATCACAACCCTCACCCTCCGGATTCCCCACCCCAACTTGCTTTCTCTCCTCCAGATTTGTTTCTCCCTTATGATGTTGTGCGCTTCACTCTGTTCTGAAACTCTCTACTCTTCTCTGACTACAAACGAGGACCACACCATGCACTTTCTACTAATTGCTTAAACTTTTACCCTTTGCACACGAGCCGAGAGATCAAATTCCCAGCCGGGTTTGTCCGAGGAGGGAAAGACGTGGGGAGGGCGGGATTGGGAATATATATTCCCTTTTACTTTGGATTCATTGAATTTTCCTCTAAATTTTCTCCAGCTAATTCCACCTTCCCTGCCGCCGGCTTCTTTAAAACTTTTATATACATTTTTCCAACTAATTTCTTTTTAAGGAAAAAGTGATATGTAGAAAAAAATTACACAAGTCTGCTAGAATTTTCCCCATCATTTTTCTCACCACCTCCTCCATTGCCTTGTCGCTTTTCTAATATTCCTAAACCTTTGTCTATATCCTTTTCTACTCTCCGTCTGTCCGTCATTCCATTGACCGTGACTGAGTTTCAAGGGACTTGAGCCTTGCGGCCCCCGCCATGGCAGTCAACCTAGTAGTGCCGCCGCCTTATCCACCTCTGATTATCTGACGGGAGGGAGGAAGAAGACGGAGAGATTGATGTAATAATAAGAGACAAATAGGAAATCAGTTGATGATGAGCTCATCCAGAGAATACAAGTACAGGGAAGGAGGAAAAACGTTGGAGTGAGTAGTAAAACTAAGGTAAAATCAAGCTAACCTATACTCCTCCTACTCATTCATCATTTATTTTGTCCAAGTAAACTTTTTCTCTCACTTCCATCCATCCTGGAGAGGGTCATCAGTTGCTGTGAGATACAAAAAACTATCTCTCGTCCAACGCCTTCTCTTGAATCTATAACGTATAATAAGCCTATGGCTGGCACATCTTCCCGTCATCAGTCACAAATTTCCTCACTAATATTACATCCGCTTCAACAATTTCTTCTTCTACTTGCTTAATTCCATCCGTCTTAATCCTACCCGCTTACACTAGCTGTAGCTCCCTGTCTGAGTGACCAGGACTAGGATTTGAAGGAAGAGAATCATTTTATGTAATAGACAGAGAAGTCAGTCTTAGGCTTCATTTCTCAAAACCTAAGATCCGCTGGATACACACGGGCAAACGCTGTTACTAGTCTACCTGTATTTCTACGATGAGAATAAACGGATCCACCTGATTATTTGTAGAAAAAAATATAAACATTTACAAGAGAGCCATTAATGTATTTTTGATGAGCTATAGAGAACGAACGCTCTGTTTTTTCAACAACAACTCCGAAGAGTTATCAATTTCCTTGGATACTTTCCCCAGGAAAAGCGGGCACTCATTCATTTCCCATCCTGCCTCTCTCTTCTGCACAATATATTTTCTACACGCGGGCTGATCTGACTCCCAAGACTGATAAGAAGAATCCCGTTTCCTCGCAGTTATCACTCTATCTTATCCAGATCTTTGTGAACTGGGACTGTATTTTGTGGGAGACGAAAGTAACAAAAAAATCATGCTTATCCAGAAACTTATTCCGCAAATCGTAGTAACTATAATAATTTTCTCTCGTCACATCCTCTCTCAACTCAACGTGGGCTTCGTAATGAGTGGCTGCTCCAACCATGCCCTGAGCTTGAGCTTCAAGGATATGTAGGAATATAATACAGCAAGGAAGGATGAACATGCACGCAAAGAGAAAAGAACAGCACGCGCTATTTTAAACACATGCAATATCGTCTTCAATCACACACAAATAACACGTTCCCAAATCACCTGATCTATTCTTGTCTTCGCCTATCCATTAACCACCTCACCATCAAACTTAACCGCCCCTCCTCCTCCTCTTCCCGTCCTGCAAAATATATAACCTATACTACTACACCAACATATAACTCGCCCGAACATGAGTTTTCACCTCCGGAGAACATTTGTAAGGTAATCTAAGGAAACTCTTGAGAGTTCCAGCTAGAAAATCTCCTATTAATTATACCCTTCATCGATCCTTATCAATTTATTTTTTGAAACACGCTAAACGTCATCCATCCTCCCTCCTCTTCCGATCCCTTGTGTCTTAAAAATCAAAATATCAGCTCAGAACAAGAAACCGACACGGAATCAACATCCTCTAGGAATTCTCCAGCAGCAATAATGACTTAAACCTTTTCCCCGTCTTCAAGGAACCCTGTAGTAACTGAGGAGAAGTTGGAATATATCCCTAGAGCCAGGGTTTACTCTGAGCGGAGGTCTCCTTCAGAGATATTGACAAGATGGGAATTATTTAGTGTCCTCCCTCCTTCGGACAAGACCTCCATGCGAAGATAATCTTTACATCATTTAGAAAATATTCCCTCAAATTTGTCCCTCTTCTGTACTACTACAATCCGATATTTTAAAATCCTCTCCCTCATCTCGAAGCCTAACTACACAAAGATTTTTCTTCAGGCCATAAAGTATCCAAAACCAACCCAAGTCTGAGACTTGGATGGAAATGGAATTTTTAAGGATTTTATACTTAAATTACAATCACTCCGTAGTCAAGATGAGTTGAAGGAGGTTCCTTGAAACGACATTCTTCCTAAACAGCATTCAACCCCTACACTCCTAATAATAGATTCTTTTATTGGTTAGGAGGACATGAGGAGGGCCAAGAATTATCGGGGAAGATACTTGAGGAAAAAATGGGAATACAGACGAGAATTATTATACGCCACATATGAAGCAGCCATGGTAGAGAGTAGGGACGCATCTCAAGTAGTAAAAATGTCTCCTAGAGTTTCTTGTAAAATTCAAGAACGTACAGGATTTGTATCTCCCCAGATCTCCGTCATAAACAAAACTAGCTTTCATAAACCATAAACAAGGAGCGAGTCAATAGACCACAAAGACAGTGACTGAGAATTCTAGAAGAGACAATCATCCAACTGCTCTGTCCCAGGCTAAAGGAGGGAATCAATTTTTTTTTAAAATCCATGAAACATGCTAGAAGAGGGATTTTTAAAATATGATGACACATACGCTAAAGATAAGGAAAACGTTTATGAAATAAGATACAGATTCTGTATTGGATTCATCAATTAAAAATAGCTGATTTTCAAAACTAGATTGTAAAGCTAGATATCTGTGTGCTCCTGCCAGCTTTAACTTTCCCTTCCCTTGTGAATTTACTCCCCCGGATTTTTAATTCATCATCATTATCCGTCTTCATGTCAATCAGGCATACTGTATCTATCTGTTCTATGCTTAAATTAGCGTAGGGAACTCATTCCTAATTAGAGCTTTAAAGTAAACAGTATAAACTTTTTCGTGGAAGTCTTGGGTTCGATTCTAAGGAAACTAATTCCTCTCGTTCCTACACAACCCACTCGTTGGTTAAACTTGTTAATGAGATATTGCGGAGAGTGACGAATTTTCAGGGGAAGATGTAGAAAAAACTTGATAAACTTTTCTCCAACATATGCTCCTTCTCCGGACCTTGTTCAAATACTCGGAAGTCGGGTAGCATGTAGAAGCCGGGACTCAACTGAATTCAAGCTTCCTTGTTCATGCATGTGTATTCTAGTGTGAGTTTGTAAGTCAAAGGAAATGGATGGATGAGGCTAAAAAATTCTTTCAAGACTGGGGATGAAATGATGCTGGAATTTAGCTAGCACCCTTGATGCGATAATTAAAGCTAATGACTACGCTTTGATAATTTCGTTGGTGTGGATGAAAAATATTTGAATGATATATGTTCCTCGAGAAAATCATATCATCCATCCGAAAAATCTCCGAGTCAGTCAATAATACAAGCCGCCCCTTGCAAAGGAACTAGAAGGGAGGAGCACATATTCGTTTTTCTTTTCACAACGCTCGGCTCAACTACACATACATCTCTTCTCTTTCACACTTAATCATGAGGACATGCTTACACACCCCCTCCTTCCTACTGAAAGATTTACTCTGGCATGAGATAAAACCCATGTCTGCCATTCCCTCATGAACTGTGCAGTTATGTGTTCAGGAAGAGGAGAATCTCGTCTGCGAAATTCCAGGCTTCTGATCTAATGCATATAGTGCAGAAAAACATATAATTGCCGGAGGATATAGTTTCGCGAGTGATGTAATATAGCTTTTCAAGAGGTTTCTTGAAGAATGTTAGTGGAACACTGCAAGGAATTCTGCATCTTGCAATCTTCGAGTACAGTTGCTCTGCATAATTGCAGTTAGTCCGGACCTTGCTTAAGATACGGGGTAATCAAAGAGGAGGAGGAGGAATGAAGTGCATCCTAGGGAAAAATCTAACTCTCTGACCATTCATTCTTCTTCTAGTCCTAGCCCAGACCAAGGAAGATGAAGTTGGTGTAGTACAGGATTTAAGCTCTCCTTTTCTTTTATCAACTAAAAAAATTAACCACACTCTAACTACAAGGATGAGTTGAGAGGGCAGTGGGAGAGGGGGAAAGATGTGATGTGTGGCGTTGGATGGAAGAATTATATGAATCCGAGAGTGTAAATGGAGCTACTAGGAGAAAATAATCCTTTGAAGAGAAATATCGATGCGGCGTGTAGTGTGAGTGAGCCCGCTTAAAACACTTACTTGCTAAAGGTAGCGGTAAAAATCTCTCACTAAAATCATGATTACGCGATTAGATGGAATCAAAGTTTGGAATTAGAATTATCAAGTAGCTTGGTGGAAATGGTGAGGTTTGATTCGGAGGCGGGAGGCTGATGGCGGCGGGAGGATATATGTATTATTCCCGGGTGAAAAAGTTTTCAATTTGCACCTACAACCCGTAATGTGTTAGATTCCTCTTGAGCTCGAGGTATAATTATGATTTCCTTTGATGATCATGTTTTTTAGTAGCTGGTGGTGGAGTGGAGCGTGGTTTGATTCTTTAAAGCGATGCTGTGCTATCTATCTGTGGAACACTTGTACATATACGACGTACAGATATTTATGGGGGAGGATGGTTTTGACGAAGTGTAGTAGTGGTTGAATTGAATTTTTACGTGTATTATTATTAACAAGTGTGAGAAATGATAGATTGTGTGAGTGAAGGACTTGTGAAAATGTTCGGCGCCTCTTTCTCTCTAAAGCTTATTCTTCACAGCTTGCAACTTTTCAAGCTTGAGAAAGCTTGGGTAGTGTTGGCTGGTAGCGGAAATTCTGGGGGTTGTTTGTTTTCATCTTGTTGTCTACATCATGTATTTGTGTGTGTGTATTCTTTACTCCTTCTTTCTTTTCCTTCTCTTCCTTTGATCCTATTCATTGGGATGACCTTAAATGCAATTAAAGAATGCTGATAAAGTCATAGAGAAAGGGAAGAGGAGAAGAGCTGCTACTCACTCTGCTGGATTGACTCGAGTCAGAGTTAAAAAATAGTTTTGCGCAAACACTACACGTTATTTATGATTCGCAGGCTTATTGCATCAGCCTGTGGCTCGTTCTATGATTATCGGGATTCTTTTGGTAGAATTTAAAGGATGGGATAGATCGTCTCTCATCTCATCTGTCTCTGATGACTCTGAAGGAAATGAGGGAGGAGGAAGATGCCACAATATAAGCTATAAGTATGTGAAGGATTTAGGAGAAAGAATCCCATGTTGAAAAGATGATATTTTTTGAATAAAATCCGACTAGATTCGTGTGGATTTAAAAATAGAGCGGAATTTGGAAGTGAAGCTCATTATTTCGTTGGGAGGAATAATAGACGGGTTGGAGATGGGACAGATATTCTGTTGCATAGCTGATTTGACATGCTACCCGTGTCTTTTCCCCTCTTTTTTCGCGGATATGGAATACGGAATGAGGTTGTGAGACGCTTTGAGAGATTTTATGTACACTGTAGATCTTAAAGGCCGGTAACATGCATGCTGATAAGGATGATAAGATGCGGTAGGAGAGAGAATTAATTTTGTCCACATACCTTTCTTGGGAATCAATGACTTGAGAAGGAAAACAGATGCATCATCCGCGGACCAAGCATGCATTTTCCTGTACGAGTCCCGTCCTTTCTCGGTCAATTTGTCCCAGGGTTTTGGCTTTGATAATAATTCACTCACTGTTCCTTGGGATAAGCCCAAAACATACTTGGCAAAGAGTCGCTGACCAATATTGTGTATGGATAGTAGTTCTCGCACTCGGCGGGCTATTGTTAAAGTGTCCAAACATTGAGAACCAAACTTGTCCATGTTGTAGCGAAGCATCTCTTGGAGTTTCCCCTCCATGGGATCACTTTTTGGGATAAGGGAATCCTCGAAGCGGTACGGGAGTCTCTCACTTGAGCCTCCCCCACTCCCGTTAAGCATGGAGCCGTCCATATGCATGCTCGAGTCATTCATACTTGAGTCGTTGGGTGATGCTTGTTGAGGTGGGGGCGGGGAGCGGGATTCGTTCCCGAGTTGCGAGCCTGAAACGTTGTTGTTCCCCGAATTTGTGTGGAGATGAAGAGGGGGCGAGGAGGAGAGGAGGGAGCGCTCTAGAGACCGGCGCCACGTTGCCACAAATTCCTCGCTCAACAAAGAACCAAATGCTTCAACAGGTAAGCCAGCCGGGCCGAGAAGGAAACGAGGGTTTATTGAATTAGGTGGCGAACCTGTAATTAAAAATATTGGACAAGGTTAGAACAACAAGTCTGGGGATTTATGAGAAGGTTGAGGAGGTGGAGGAGATAGATTAAGATAATCTACGTTCCTCAACCACAAGGTTGATTCGCAATGCCCGGGTATTTGGAAGAATTGAGCAAAAACTTTTTCAAAACATCCCTCCCCTGATACTTTCACAGGCGATGGAGGAAAACCATCTATAAACGTTTCTCCCACGCATTTAAAAAGCTCGGAAAGCCATTTAAATTCAGCAAAGGAAATTATGCATGCGCTATAATTATTTTTCAAAGCCAAAGTCAAACCTCATCCAACCATAATTGAGTTCAGCTGTCGATGTCGAATTAGATATGGAAAACCAAAGCTTCTCAGACGTTCAAATCCCCCTCTCCTTACTCCACTACGCTGAGATTTAAAAAAGTAACTTTCACCCTTAGCTTAAATTTACTGGCAAGCTTGAAGGAGAGGATGTATAGCAAAACTCTTTTATATTCTTCACGCTTTCAATATGAGTTGACAACTAACTTATTACTTCCAATGTCTCTCTCAACCTACGCATCTTGAAAGGAAAACCTTCTGAATCCAATAAATATCAGCGCAAGGAAGTAAAATCCATCCGCCCCGTCTAGGAAACTTGAAACTTGAAGGGAGTTTTATACCGGGTATCTAAATCCAGAATAATTTGTCTACATCCCGGATCATCTAATGAAACCTGCAATCAATCTACCGCGTGCACTCTTATGTTGGAACTTAAAAAATAATTAGCAGCTTCCTCACGCATCGCTTCCAATGAATCAAAATCATTAAGATTGCTGCGTCTGTCGGGCCGTCGGACAGGTCTGGGAGTAAGCATAGACAACTAAGAGGCCCGAGTTTTGCAACCGGGGTTCGCGAAGTTTTGGCAGTTTTTAAAAAGATTTAGCTCTCACATTGCTGTAGTATCAATTGCATCGCCTAACAATGTGTAAGACAACATTCACAACATAAGCATGGTCGTAAGTACCGAGATTTAAAAGGAGACGAGGGATTAAGGAGAAAAGGGAAGCTGTCATCTTACTTGTACTGAATGTGTTGCTCTAAAAAATAAACGTGTAGATCCACGTCCAGCCTGTCAAGATTCAGGGACAATGGCAATAAAAGAGGAGATGAAATGGTGAATAAATTTTTTCTACACTGAGCGGAACAAGATTATTGCCGGCAGAGCTGCTACTTGTAAATTGAAATCACATTAAATGTGTATCAAAGATCTGGAAACAGGTTTCTTATCCACCTTTCTTAACAGCTTGCTATAGAACATTCCTACATCTTTGATTTTCTTGGGACAAGCTCTTTAAAATGACGGAGAAGATGGAGAAGACAAGAGAACGAAGCTGATTTAGGAAAGCCCAGTCAGTTTTCGTCATGCCGCATGAATGGAACGTGATATTTTAGTATTTCATAATCTGACAAAAGAAATACACAGTTATGCTTATTTTGCGTTGCGTAGCCAGCATCACCGGTGGACATTCTAGGAATTCCAGGGCCCGAATTTAAATTTACTATACAGGAAGATAAAGCAATAAGCTTGATTGAGCAAACTATTTTTCTTCCTTCTTCTCTGTGGATTTGTTGAAAGAACTAGACCAGAGACAAGGATAAATTTTGAAGTAAAATGTTGTTGCGTCCTTGCAGAGTTTGTAAAGCTCGGGTTTTATGTAATGATACGACTAGCACAGAGCTTTGATGGCCTTTAAAACAATCTATTTCATCATCAACTCATCCATCTCCGGAAGAGGTGAATCCATGTGGCGGATACCGATTCCTCCTAGGGATCAGATCATGTCCAAAGATATATCTGGAAATAGGATCTACAGCCAGACTATGTACAGCATGTTTCGTCTCCTCTAACTTGTATAAGCAAGCTTCAGGGGCAATGGGATAACATGACAATAATTCTAGCTGATTTTAATAGTCTGGTGGGATGCTGTTGCTATTATAAGCCTAAGAAGAAGATGGAAACGGCGGAGGTGATCTTAACTCGTCTCACTTCACCGCATCCTCCAGACGTCACATTCATTCATGAGGAACTTTTACGCGAGGATTTGTATCGTGGTTGGTGTTGTGCGAGTTTGTCCCTAAGAAAGATTGAACGACTTACTAATGTATCTCTTTTAAAATCCAAGCGCAGTCAATTGAGTATATTATATATGAAGAAGAATCCATGGGGTAGAAACCCTTGGAGCACCCGATTACAACCCGCAAACTCTCTTATGTTGTAAAAAGACCAAGATACAGCATTCTCCATCCACCCACCACAAAACATGTTCTGTTCCTGACAAATAAAAATAATCTACAACGAGACAACAAGACTCCCATTCTGCCCACTACCTACGCAAATTTTGGAGGAGATGAAAAACAATCGCTATGGAGGATACATTCCGGACGGGATTGTGCAAATATTTCTCTGCCACTCTTGGAATTAATAGGATTTAGATGACGCTGAAATCAAAATCAATTAAAGCCGCCTACACCGCATTAAAAGAAGAAGAGGAGGGGGAACAGCTGAAAAAATACGAGGAGATCTAGAATTCGTCCTGGCTTGTGTATGCATTATTCTTGGGATTTTGGAGTTACGGGTAATTGCGAAAGTTATGAGATTGATTAGTAAGTTAAAGTGATATAGTAACTGGGGCAAGGGGTATAATTAGATTGTTGTTTTTGGTGTACGTACAAGGCCTGAACTTACTGGGTCGCTCTTTCTTGACGACATCTCTTGGTGACTCTTTGGAGGAATCGTTTCCATTGACGGTCGGCTCATGATGACTCGGGTTGTTGTTTGTGAGAAGAGGGTTGGATGATGAATTCTTGAGTATGGCCAACTCCCGTTTAACTTCATCGTAATCTCTTTGGGCGTCCAGACACTTTTCCAACCTTGCAATCACTTCTTGCTTTGAATCCAACTGTTCCTCGAGCAAGCGCATTTGAGCAGCGTTCGTCTCTCGCATCTGATTGAGTGAGCTCTGAAGACGCTGTACACTCTCCACTAAACTTGCAATCTGTAATCATTGAAAACACATTCACATTAATTATCTGCTCATATTGAAATTAATCAAATCCGTCCCATTGGCTCTTCCTCCTCCGCTACGCCCAATTCCCTACACTTGTTTTTCTCTTTTGGAAACTGCAAACTAACGTTTCTCTTCTTCCTTGCACGGCTCAAGTTTAGTACAGCGGCTCAGCCATACTCTGCTCATACAGTTTATCCAATGTAATTCCCCTATATTTTTCTCCAATTGTATCCTCAAGACTTGCCTGATTTTACTCCTCGAAGAGGAGAAGCGTTTGGAGCGCGGATTTTGCGCTTTCATTTATTATTATTTATTATGAATTCTCATCCTGCCTCTTCAATTTCTTACGCTTCTCCCTGCCCTTGGAATTACGCATCTCTCTGATGCTGCCAATATGAATTCTACGTTATGAAGAAAGGATGTGCAAGGGCCGCGTACTGGACTATCTCTCCAATCTCTCTTTTTTCACGAAGCACGTGAGATAATGACAATTACAAAACGCTGCACTTTTGCGCACACAGCTGCCAACGTAAACTTCCCCGAAGCGTATACTCATCTTGCAGACTCGTTGTTTCAGCTGTATAGCTATAGAAATCTCAGGTAACTCCTTGGTGGATTACAGGTGTGAGGTCATTTACATGGGGATATGGACACGGATAGACTCGGATATTTTTCAGGAATTTAATGGTTGTTAAGAAGCGGTATTTGATGCGCTCTATTTTGCTAGGAAAATTCAACATGTTCAAGCTGATCAAGTTGGATGGATGATTTGTATTTGTGACGGAAGGCCGGAATGGATATATGAAACTCGGCTCGGGTTATTACGACAAAGACATGTTTAAATGAACTGGACTGGAAGTGGAGCGTTGAGTGGAATCACAATTAATAGTGATCTAGGACGTCAGAGATGTGCTCAATAAGGAATTATTATTAATTCAACAACATCTACAAATCACACAGTGTGGATGGAGCTGTGAAGGACGTGAGAGATGAAACTAACAAGATTTATTGGATGAGTTCTTGGAGGGAGATGGAATGTAGTTGTTGTAGTACGTTGCTGCTGGTAGAAGAAGTAGAGGGAAACTAGTAGACGAAAGAGTACTAATAAACTTGATTACGATTGTATATATATATATATATAAGTACGCGCAGGAGGATGGTTGATTCTTCGAGTTTCAACCTTTAGATCCGACCATCCTTTAACATACATTATTATAAATTTTTAAGCTCAAGCAAGCAAATCAACTCACAACAAGTCAAGCTTGACCAAAGGAGCCAAGCGGCGGCCGTACTTTTAAATCTACTCACAGAGTTAGTCAGTTAGTTAAAGTAGCTATAGCTCCCAAATATCGAATCCACTTCGAATACATGTTGAACATGAGCTTTTTATTATTATGATTCCTTATGATTACTTTTTATACGTAAGGAGTCCCCCCAATTTCAATCCTTCCCGCCCTCGATTTCAACATTATATTTCATTCTTGTATGTTTGGTCCTGCTGGGAAGTGGCCAGAAGACAGGACAACTACTCTTACTCTCAGTTGTTGTTTGGAACAAATCCCTATTCAATATTACCATCATTACCCCCTTGCTTCTTTAGTCATTGGTCCCAGAGACTGGAGGAGGGGTGTGGGAGAGAGGAAGAAGAATAGGAAGGACAAGAAGGAAGCATAAGAGAATCTTATTGTTGGATGATGAGAGTAAAAAATCATTTTTCATATTTATCATTTTAATCTATTACTAATTCATACAAATATAATCACAACTCGTTACATGATTACAGGACGACGAGGACGCATTCTCCTCATTCACTCTCCGACCAATAATAAAATATTACACACTGACCACTGGTCATTCGACGATAGAGGCTTGGCTATAACTATGCAGAACACTGATGTAGGGACTAAACAAGCTAAAACACTAAAGGAAGGAGGTAATTGGAAGAGATGCGAGGAAGGTCTTGGAATACAATATCATTCCTCAGATATATAATATCCATTCCTGTCTCATTTCAAGCCAATATCTTTTGTGTATAAATGAGGGTGGCTTTATCTAATCTTGGAAGGGAATAAGAAGGAAGATGAAGATGATGATGATTATTATCACTCTACATCCTTTAACTTGATGGTCTCTTCTTTCTCCCTTCCCATCTTGTAAACTTGTAATAATACAAGAGTTATGGAGTCAACGATATTTTTGGGGATAGATAATAAGTTTTTATCTGTATTTTTTTCCTCTCATACCACACGTCACACATGGGGTGCGATAGTCGTAGAAGAATGAATTGAATTTCCATATATTAGTTATTCCAGAGATTAATCTCTCCCGTTTCCTCATAATCCATGAATTATAAATGGAAAAAATATATAAACCTAAACATCTTCTCCTCTAACCGCATCCGTAATCATCCCACCTCCGTACAAATGAAACTATACTACCACGCTATAAGAACAGCTTCAAATAACCGCCTCACCTGAACATGGGAATATAGCTAGAAAGCTATAACGGAAGAGTTTGCGGGGACAAGATGCTACTTTCTTGTATTATTATACGAGGCGTTCTGGAAAAGTTGATGGCTAATAAATAATATTTGTGGCTGTTGTGGAGAATCTTGGACCGTGTATAACAACTACAACTGTAGCCTTTTGAGAATACAATGTACAGGCGGTGGCTATGGAGACGGACTGGAGAAGAGCTGGATTGTGAGGGACAAGAGGTTGAGCGGGCCTTTAGTTGATATCCTTTAGCTGGAAACTCTGGACACAAATGGTTTAAAGCGCGCGTGGAGAAAGGTGTAGATAATGAAACATGTTTTTTGAAGAATGTTCCTGCAGAAAAAGAAGATTCGGTCATATAGGCCATGGGCCAGACAAACGGGTAGTAGTGTGTAGTGTGAGAATCTCTTTTGGAGGAGGAAGAAGAAGACAAGTTTGATTTTGTGCTGGACTTGGAAGGAGCGTCGGTTCATAAATGATAGGACATAGTACTGGTATATGGAGAGAGAGAGAAAAAGGAGGCGGACAAGAGATGCATGGAAATGGCCAATTATTGCAGCAGGGGGCACTGTGTTCCCCTCACTTATTTTCCATGAGGTCACCGCACAGGTCAATATCAACCAGAATCCCTCCCCAAACATTCTCACTCTCTTCTTCTGGTCCAATTTATGCAATCTTTTATTATTATTATTGCTATTGCATCCACCAGAGTCTACATAGTCCCTCCCCACCTCGAAATCCAAATCTCAGGTTGAAACGTCCATTCTTGGAACCAGGATACTTTACCTCCACCCCCTTCACTTCAAGATCCTGATATATCCTTTTTCTCCAATATACTATAGAATCTCCATTATCTCTGGTGATGTAATGAATCTATATACTATGCTATATATGTCCTGTGAAATAATTTGACGGAAATTATATTACAAAGTACACCTATCACTGGCACGGCCATTGACCACCAGAGGGGGCATATGGCGCGGATGGATTGAATCCAGTGGAAGAACCACGAAAGATGGGGATGGAATGAAGGGAAGGAGAAGATGAAGAAAAGAAGAATAATGCAAGAGAGTGAAAAAAGGATTTGAAACTGTTGGAAGTTTGGAAGGATCAATCCCAGCATGAAATTATTAACTCTCTTTTCCATCCGTCCGTCCGATAAATTTTCTCATGATATTAAATCAAAGTCGACTCACCATAAGTCATAACTCATGTGAATGGAAGAAACATGGATTGGATTCAACTCCATCCAACATCCTCCTCCTACCTTTCTTCCCGCAAACCTCATCAAAAAGACAGGATGGACAACTGCATAGAGACACACACGGTGTGGATTATCCACCCTCCCTAGGCTGTGGGACGGGAGAAGTTGGATACTAACTAACTAATAATCCATGGAAGAGAAGAAGGAGAATGATTATGAGGATGAGCAAATCCAAGGAAAATCCGAGCCACTAACTACATAATATTTTAGAAAACGTATTAGTCTCCATCATCATCCCCACACACTGACACACTCTCTCTCTTGTTGAAGAAGAATCAAAATTACAAAAGATAGCCAAGAACTCTAGAAAGAAGTCAAACCGCTGTATCCTGGTTGCCTGGGAGAGGAGGTTTTGGAGAAGAGGATTAAAGGAAAAAGTTATAATTCTTTGATGATATTAATGGTAATGGGTATCGGATGAATTAGATGCTCGCCACCACGCCAGGACACCAGGTAAGTCCAGACGGCCCAAGTCTTGTTCCCTATGCTCCTTCATCTAAGCTATCTCCCTCCTATCAAGAATCAAGACAATAGATTGTGTTCCTCGGAGGTAATTACAATTGTCCATAGTCTTCACCAGGAGACACCTTATCAATTCCCTTCTTTCAAACTCCCATTAACGCCACCACAATCAACGTACGCCTGCCTCCTCATTTCCATGGACAGGATGGACTTGAGAACGGTTATATGTGTTTCCAAATAATAGTGTGAAAAGGTAAGAGATGTTCATCCCTGCCTCAGCTACAGTCAGCCTTATAAAGCTTGACATGATCCACTAGTAAAACACCCATGAGATGAGGAATTCCCAATTTATAATTCAAACTAATCTGGAATCACGCAAGGAAGTTTTGGGAAAAACCCCTATTGATATAAACAAGGGTTCAGAAAGTTTGAAGTTGGAGAGTGTGGAAGGGGAGTGAGATTATTATTATTACCTGATTCACTTCCCTCTAAACTTCTTTTCCACATCCTCCTTCATTCCTCAATAGAACTGAGATCCTCCAGCTCCCCTGGGACGTAATTGCCTCTCGAACCAAAAGCACATAGATCACTTTGCATAGAGAGAGAGAGAGAAATTTGCGCGCAAATCTCAATAACCAAACTAACCCGGACCCCCGCCTTTTATAATGAAAATAACCATGCAGAGGATGATAACCATACATGACTCGTCTCCCTTGATCAGCGACCAATACCATATCCTACTTTTACTTGTTAGCTCTTCTGGTGTGGTAAATGGCTTCAAGTCATGATAATCCAAACATGATTCCCTCCGACGTCCGTCCATACTCAACACAGACTTCAGACAAAGGTTAGACATGCATACGAAGGAGGTTAATTGTTATTTCACATTTTCCCAAATCAACCCATTCCCTCCCTCCCCTTGACGTTTGATGCTTGTCTATATCCTTCCATTACTATGCTTCCTCCCTCCCTCTTTAACTGCGAAGAGAAACAGGGGGAAACTATATATATATAAATACAAACAGACTAACCTAACACACTGTCTCCCACACTGCAATTAGCTCCTTGACAAGTCATGCAAGTTTATCTTGGCTTGGGAAATTTGTATGATCCGCACATGATAAACATTAACAACAAAATCCATGCTACGTTTTTCTATTAGCTTTAGCCTCTAGTATTTAGCTTAAGTTAGCTGACACAGGGAATATATGAAAATCAGAGCAGCAGTTATGTTGCTTGAATCAAATAGAATCAAGCTTGGGATTGTAATTGTATAAGGAAGTAATGTTGTTGATCAGTGACGGAAGGTTTTCAAATTAGTTTTCCAAAAACGGCCCTTGCCGCCCTGTATTTTGTTAGACTTGTATTATTATTCCTTATCTGCTGTAATATCTCCCCGTTTTCTAAACATTTTCATGTCCTCCTCTTCGATCATCACCTCCTCCCCCGCCTTCCAACTTGTTACTCTCAGTTACCCTCACTTCCTAAGGAAATTCTTATCGATAAATAACGTTCAAGTCCGGGAAGGGAAACAATCTCCTATATAAACCGACTTCCATCCGTCATTTCCGTCAATCCCATCTGCTGTATTTATCAATAATGTCAGTTTGAAGCTCCCACACACAATAGTAAAATAGCCACAACAACCCCTATTCCCCAGCCTTGTTCTCCTCGCCTTACACACAAAACCAAGGCTTTGATATATATATATTTTAAAGTGGTTTTATATCCAGCAAGTAAAGCTGTAATGTAAAAATTCTGTTCTGTATCCCACCCTCACCCTTCTCTAATGTGCCATCAAGTACAAGTTTTCCAAATGTATTTCCTCTACTTGATATCCGGGTGTTAAACGGGTTTCAATTTTATACTTCCTCTCTCCCCATCCCACAATCTATTCTCGCCCTCATCATCCCTTCTTGATTTTCATATGCCCTTGTTCCCACCTTGTCTTCTTTTCCTCTGAAACATTTCAAACTGCCTGCCTCTGCCTGGCTATCAGGCAATCAGACTCTTAACGTGACTTCACAGTGCGAGAGTATATTCATCTTCCGCTCCTCAATTCAACGAGTAACAATAATTTCGGATTTCTCTGTTCATAATTTACTATTCAATCCAACAATATTATAATGCTGCTTCACCGCACAAGCGATAATGTTAGTCTGTTCAAAAGTTTTCCTCTAATTCATCCATCTCTTCACTCTTCTCTCCCTTGCTTCCCTCAGCTTGCTAATTATAAAGCAGAGAGATCCATCAAACACTTTGGCAGCGTCAAAATCGGGATAATGGCGTGATAACTAATTACAGTGACTGCCGGATGCGTACAGGATTTTAAAGAGCTTTGGCGTGGCGTGGCACACAGCAAAAGCTGTGTGCTCTTCGTTCAAAGAGCCCCGTCTTCCGTGAAACCTATTAAAAGTTAGTGAGCAACTATGATTAAAAGTCGATTTAATTGATTTCTATCTAGGAGCAAAATTATTATCATCATTAACGTCTACAATCAAGATTTCTTCAAGATAGTCATGGATTATTTACGAGATTCAACAATATGTATTTGATGCGATAAATAAAGCCTGGAATCCCTTTTGCCCTTTTCTAAATTTTGACAGCCGTTTAGCAAACTCGGGATTCGCAAAAACGAACTGGGCTAAAAATTTGCAAAATTACTTCTGTTAAAGCCTCTGGTGAGAACTTTGGGTTGCTAAAAATAGGTGGAACAGTCCTTTGGATCCGAAAAGTCAAAACAGAAGAGGAAAGTGATGTCGGGCAGGATTTAAGACGGGGAATATATTCATGGAGGAACGGGGGAGCGTAGGAGGTTAGGTGGAGGGAATTGAGAGACGTGAAGCTTTTATATGATTAGCTAGCAGAACGAACAATGATCTTTCACTTTGTTGGGAAACGTTGGATTTTTGAAAATATATATTTGAAAAGGCTTATAATAATGTCTTCAAGTCAAACGTAAAGGAGGAGGAAGGAGGAGAGAGGAAATACATAAAACATCCGTTTAAACAACTTTACACATGAATTCCTCACTATCGCCGCGCGTAAATTCATTACTACTTTGTAATTTTTCTCATCCATAAAGAAAGTAGGAGACGTGGAAGGGCTCATAAGAAATCAAATCCACTCCCCATTCTTCCACCTATCATCCCTCGTTTTGTTTCGGCTAAACGGCCAGCTATTTAAACAATCCCTTGTCGTCCTTATCCTACACGGAATCCTGGGAGTTGCTCCCTTTGATACCCTCCTTTACTAGCATCAGAGGGAACAACCCGTGTGTAGAACAACTCCGTTTTATCTCCGTAGCAAGGGAGGAAGAGATTAGCTTCTCTGATTTTGAAAAAAATTAAAATTCTAAACTCAAAAGATACTTACTGAAGAGGAAAGCCGGGGCTGTGGAGCGTGTATAATTTTGAAAAATTATACACCCTTTTCTCCACCAACTTTTTCGCGCATTGCATCAAGTTTGATTAATTGAAATTTTGGAGTGATAAATTCACCTATATCTGATTCCAATCCCATGCCAAAAAAGCTATTTTGTTAACACGTCCCATACAAAATCTTGCAATTTTCAGAAACTCAGTTTACAGCATGATTCCGAAAATCCTAGTCTTCTGCTCAACTCTGCCTCCATGGAAGCCTTAATATTCCGATTATTTGATAGCGCCAGAGCACTCAATAATAAATAATAATCCTTCTCACGTACGCCTTAAACGTTTTTTTAGATTTGTATTATTTTACTCAATTGTATAGCACCTCAAAAGCTCATATATTTGCAGTATTTTTTAAAAGAATTCTTTGTCTACGATGCAGCAGCGTACGAGCAGAATCTACGTGATATTTGTACGCGCTATGCGTTGCGCTTCAAACGTATTAATCTATGTGATTTCTTGGTTAATCCTCAAATTTTCTTGCTCGCTCATGGGAGAAGAGCTAGAAGTATGAAGTAAGCTTTTGATTTACATTAGGTTTTCAACTCTATAATCCGTGTAGCACATGTACTATGTGTACCTGTATTCACTCACTCTCTGCCCACAATCACTCTGTCAGTATTAAGACCGAGACGACGACAGACAGATTGCTGTTGGCAATAATAACGATAATGATAATTCCCCAACTTCCTCCTTGAAAAGCAACTCTTGCGAATAATCACATCCTCATTTCGTAGGAACCAAAAGCA
The DNA here is from genome assembly GCA_906901655.1 of Sminthurides aquaticus. Taxonomy (NCBI): domain Eukaryota; kingdom Metazoa; phylum Arthropoda; class Collembola; order Symphypleona; family Sminthurididae; genus Sminthurides; species Sminthurides aquaticus. The sequence goes on from CAJQTT010000001.1 coordinate 8,027,625, forward strand.
ACGATATGTATCGCACTCACACAGTCTCAGCTTTGGGAATCACTTAGGAAATCATACTACCTCGTAAAACAATTTTTAACTACGACCCCGTGAAAAGCACTAGTTGATATGAGAGCGGATTTAAATTTATCAAAGTTTAATTGCTCAAATATATACGAAAAGATTTTATCAACAATTAAGTTGAGCCTATTAGTGTAAACACCTCCTCCTCTTCCTACAGTTTGCTTGGGGAAACCCTACTAAATTTCACTCAAACCTCCCAAAATTCTCCCTCCCCCTCTTCATATATTCATTATGAGGAGGAGGACAAGAGCCAAGTGGACAAGTCCGGCGCACCTCTCCTCCTCCTCATAAGGAGGGACGTAGCTTTAAGTTTTAATTAACTATCTTCTCTTAACTACGCATAAATCCATCTCATTTTCTATACTTAACTTGATCCTTTAACGACCCTCCGCTTGCTCTTGTTAACGTCAAGTTGAGAAACATGTCTGAAGCTATTTACTCTGTAACTTTAATTTACTTACAAGGAGTTAAGAGGGAGCACACTCTAGCTCATAACATAAACTGTTCAGGCTAATTTCTCTGAGCATTTAACAAATCTTTTTAATCATAATTAACTTCATCCTGGTTAGGAGATAATCTGTGAGCTCAACTTAGAGAAAGTCTTGAAGCATGTCGTTTGTCGGTGGGAAAAATGAAAATTTTTCGCAAGGAAAATTTGCGAAACCTCTAAAAAATTTCTCCTCCTCATCTCATCTAATTATATCTTTTTAATTATGATTGCCTTAATTCTGCAATTAACTCTTGGTCTTCTTCTCAAATCTCTGAGTACTGTAATACTAAGATTGGCTCAAAGTGGATGTTTAGTCTCCAAAGGGAAGCTTCTTACCTCTTTGTCTTTGGCAGCTAGTTCAAAATCCTGGTTCTCATGTTGGGATGTTGAGATGACAGGATCATCACGATCCGGTGGTGGTGGAGCCATGGCTGCAGCTCCCGAACTAGAAGAGGAGCTACCCCCGTTATTAGCCAGTTGCTCCTTCAATGATGTCACCTCTTTCTCAGCCAAGGTTGCTCTCTGCAATAAGAAAAAGAAACGTTCAAGATTAATTCACAATTCTTCACCACCTCCTTCTTTCACTGGTTTTTGTCGTCATTATTATTTGAAACAGTAATTACGTCCTTCCACCCCCTTCCTAGCTCCCAATCACCCGCCCTATTCCCAATTTTTATAATCATCTTATTTGCACCTTGCAAAAATCCCCCTTCCAGAAAAAGTAGAACGGAAGTGCCCAGTTGCATCACGTATGTAAACAGAGAGCATGACCAGGGGAAAAAGTCAGAGAGGGGAAACAATGAACAAGAAGGGTTCAAAAATGCAAGCACATTAGCTTCTGTTACAGCGAGTCAAGGAAGACAAAGTGGATATAGTAGAGGGAAAATTATAAACGTTTTTAAATTCAATACTTGAGCTAATTTACGATTCCGTATTTAACCCGACCACCACAAGAGTCTGACAGGTACATCGTTGGGATAAACAAGATGGATAATATCTTTCTACGCGAGCTACTTCCACTCAACTGCCTGTAAACTCGCATAATATCAAAGGAAACTCGCTTCCCAACTGACTAAACCTGCTTTAAGATTGAATATGAGCGGTCAAGCTGACTCAAGAACGTATGTCGTTTTGTATGGCAGCAATAATGTAGAGGCGGAAGGGAGACTGGCTGACTGACCAGCGGTCAGTTTATCCAAAGGAGACCCGAGGAATAATGTCATTAGATACGAAGGAAGCAAATAAGCCAAATTATTTCACATTATAAAGAAAACTTGTTACGTGTAATTAGAAGTAAAGCGTAAAATTGACTTATCTAGCAGAAAGACAAGGACTAAGGAAAGGAGCTACAGAGCTTCCCCTTGTGCAATCTTTATCCACTTGACATAATCCGCCAGGCTCAAGTCCAAGAGAGTTGACCAACACACACAAAAACAATTCCCAGATTTTATTGCTCTACTACCTACTCAATTACAAATGAGTAATCACAATCAGAGGAAAATTATCCAAGCAGAAAGTGAGTTTAGCTTTAGTTTAAAACTTGCAAAATAATTCACTCTACTCCTGCATGGTTTTTTTCAAACGTGTGCAGTAATTGCAAGCGAAGAAACTAACGTAAGACCAGTTTCAAAGCCACCACGTGCTGCTAACAACCCTATCTGTTATGGCTTTAGCTAGTTTGCTGTTTTGTTTGAGACAACAATGTAATGCCGGTGGCAGCTGTTTGCGAACATGAATTAAGGAAATGCGAAACAATGTTTCGCGAATCTTGTACGAGAATAGTTCCATCAAAATCCATAACATGATTACATCCTACTTATCAGACAAGCAATGTTTGATTATAATATGAAGACTGGCATCATTATGATTATTGCCATTATTTCACCTGACCTTATAATTAAGCACACACTCTCGCCTCCTCCTCTGGTATAAGGAACGGAAGAAAAAAGTAGGAAGTTGCGTAAATATTTACGCTCGTTTTCACATCCATATCATCAACTATAGCCTAGTTTCAATCAACGGAACTGCGAATTGCGCAAATCCAAATCAAGTCGAGATCGTCATACCCCTGAACTCTAATAATTATTTACAGAGCTATATAGACTACCTGAAATTAAAAACTCAGGCCCAAACTAAGAGCAATTTGTTGTCCAAAGTCAAAAGCACTTCTTGCTGTCTAGTTTAGAAGCACGTGGAATTAATTTGCCAACCATATTTCCTCCGCATTAAAAAATGTTGCTGAAAATCCATCATGTACTTAATTTATGCACACATTAAATATAATACCAGCTTGTACTTTCCCATACTTGTCAAAAGAGTTCTAGATTCTCACATATTAATATTTTGCTTTCCGTTTAAAAATCCAGCACTGCTCTCTGCCCTGAATAATAATAATTCTAAAAGATGATTACTAATACAGCGTTTTGCCACACTAAAGAGAACAAAGGATTGTAAGGATGCATGATGCGGTGGAGCTTATATAGCTGGAACGAAAAACATGTAAAAACTAGACCTGAAAATTATCCCTACGATTAACTACTGTGTGAGAAATCAAAAAATACATATCATATTCAGGGTCAAAAGGGTCTTAGGAGCAAGGACGTAATATTGGTTGGAAAACCTATATATTCCCTGTCAATAAACGCATGTAATGTTCTAATAGATGGTGCAAAATAAATTTCGATATTCGCAAGCTAATCTAAGGATGGGAAGCCATATTGCTTATAGAAAATATTCAGTCATTAAATCCACATAAACTTGTTGCAATTCAAATCAGCTCCCACGATAGTCGTTTGAAAATAAGGAATGGTGGGAATTTATTTGGAAATCCTTACAAAGGAAACTCCATATAATGTAACTCGCTGTTATCAAAAAATACAGACTACACAGACAGAATAGCTCAAGGAGATGGTATGGTAAATTGTAGGTGAAGAAGTGGAGGATGGGTGTCGTCGTTGTGGCCGTTTTCATCCAACGGACAGGAGAGGAGGAGGGAGTGGGCAAAAGTCTATCCAATATTTTCTATCCATGAGAAGCTTTTAATATTCCTTCAATAGTTTTTCACCAAACTCCCACGCACCTCACCGCTTCCCTCGTACTAAGAGCGTAACCTCTATATACGCTCACCCTTCGCCGTTGTCTGGGACTTGGGCTCCCAGGAAGAGTAGTGAGAAGCTTTGTTGGGAAAATCGAATAAACGAAATATACATACATTTTCTTAGGTTGTGCAAGAAGTCATACAGGCATATTAGAATCATTCATGGCCATATCCTATTATTGCCCCCCTCCCTTGAGCGACTCTCTGACTAACCACGACGACTACTCATTCTACATATCGATATCGATAGCTAACCACATAACGCAAGTAAGAAAAGGAGGGAGCTGGCGCTAGCGGTCAGGATAATTCCGTAATTGGTGTACCGGAAACTGAGATTATTTTCTAAAGAATCAGTTTTATTGTCCAACGTAATCACACCTGACTTATCCTTCCTCTTCTATCCTACGAATCCAGCTACCTTCCAAACCCTGTACCTGTCTCATTCATCCCCTACTTTGACTTCCAGCTCTGCTCAAAAAGCATCCTCTCGCTTTCTTCCTTGGGTTATCTCCCAAGGGATTGTATTCTTTACCATCCTTCAATCCCTCAAATCCCTCAATGAACCGCAACCAAAGAAGCGCTTCTTGTTGTTGGTTTGGTAGAATCAAAAAGAAAAAAAACTCTACACTTTTTTTCACAATTCACCCCCACTATAGAGCAGGATTTAGCTGTACGTAACCGGTGAGAGGGGAAGGAAAGAAGATGTATGTATTGGGAATTGTCCAGGATGGATTATTATTGCCCCTCCAAGGATTTTAACACCAGGGTGAAAATCCCGATTGGTTTCCCCTTCTTCTTTCCTTAACCATTTTATCACCACAAGAAAAGTGAAACCGCATACACACACCCCTGTAATGTCTCTCACCACCCCGACCCGGCCCGACTTGTTCTTTTTCCCCAATGAATATTGCGGTGAGGGCAGAAGAGCCATCCTTGGGCCAGAGGTGATAGAAATCAAAGAAGAAATCTATCTAAATCTTTACAAATTCCTCCACATACCGCCTTCAATTCTCAGAGGTATCACAACCAACTCCAACCAATAACCCCACGCTCCCCCATCACTCTTACCCCCACCAAACCTCCCTTTTGAAATTCTAAGGAAGAAACCCCAAATTAGGAGACACTTGATCTTCAAATCCACTCCCTTACCTATCTAACTTGGAGGAAATCTATGGTAAGTGATGCAGAAGAATGGGGGATTTTGGAGAAAACCATATAACTCTTCTTCTTCCTCCTTCTCTTCGTCCCCTCTAATCTGAGTCAATAAAATGGGGAATCCTTTAAGATTTTCCGGGGAGTGAGCAAGAGTTATGGGCCATAGATAGATATTTACGATTCATTTCGAGTCCCACATCTTTCTCTGCTCCGTCCTTGCACTCCAGTCAGTCTATATTGACATACGATAAATTCCAAACTTTCTTCTACTGCATCCTCCCAAACCCTAAAAATCCCACAATCATATCCCTTATTTATCCTTTCATAGTCGCCTCCGTCCTTCCTATCTCTTCCTGCCCAACACCATTGAACCTCTTTGAAGGTTTCTGTACAAATGTCTACTTGAGGATTGAAGCTTGAAAAAAATTAATTCAACAAGTATTGACAAGATGATCAGTGGCTGCATGTCAGAAGGTCAGGAAGCAAGCTGGAGCACCGGAGAAGACTTATGGACAAGCTGGAGTTTGACCAATGGTAGTCAGGGTTAGTTTCTGAATTCTTTTTTTTTACAAACATCTCCCTCCCTCCCTTATTTAGCCGCCCTTCTTTCACCAGTATAACGATCCTTAATAGAACAAGTTGTCTTTTAGCTATAGCTGTTCCCAAGTCTTCTATCTATTTCTGTGCACAAGCGAGCGGGGCAGATATGATACGGAGAGGAAGATAGAGTAGAATTGATGAGGGCGGACGGCGGCGGAGGAAATTTGAGAACGTCATCATACTCTTAAGAATACTATGAGGTAGAAATTTCCCCAGACTTTTTACAGCTCAATAAAAATTTATTGCTTTCCGATATGCGGTGATTAGTGTGCCCGGGATGAAGGTGTGAGGATTAAAGGGTACAACAGATGGGAGCTGGTGAGGGGAATACAATAGCCCGGGTCTATTCACTATAACCCAGTTGAAAAGCCAAACGCCAAACCAAATAATACCATCCGTCCAAACCCTTCTTCTTCCTAGTCTTCATCCTCTGCCCTCTCCTAAATGTCCACTAAGAATCCAACTATTTTAACCGTTTAGTATACTCATATCACACAACCCGCGATCCTTTTCCACCCCACAAACATTAGAGATAAAACTGAAGAAGATGTGTCGGAAGTATCTTTTCTCATTTATACCCGCCACTCGTAGAGACTGGAAGTGATGATAAAAGGATCCTGGATATTACGCTGGAGAGAACTGGAGAAGATTTAAAGAAATCCGAAAACATTGACCACAAACACTAACACCTTCATGCACCATCCTCTTACCACAAAAGATGACCTAATAAACAATGAGCTGGAATAAGTTTCTAAAAAGAGCCGTCACCGCATCCAGCACGTACACTGTATTTTTCAATTATTTCCACAAAATTACACACGTAGAAGAAGAGGAAATGGGAGGAGGGATTGAATTGAACAAATCCTTGTAGACTGTGGGCTCCATAATATCAATCACACACTAGATTTATATCAAATGTAGGATCGGATGAGGAGATGACGAAAGCTAAAAGCTTGAGGCGATTGATTTGGGTAATAATATCTCAGAATTCAATGTATCATTCAAGCTCAGTCAAGTCAGCACTTATCCAGCCAACCTGAGTAAAACAAGGGAAGGTCTGTGAAACTGATGATGAGAGAAGAAGCAATATAATCCAAGCTCCTACCAATATACCTTTAACGTGTTCATTTAAGTATGCGAAGCTAAACATTTATTTCCTCACGTAGCATATCAGGATTCAGGATCAGCCATTCAATACTCGATAAAGTTGAGAAGCTTTAAAGCGGCTGCATCAACGACTATTGACTGATTTCTTGGTGGCGGTGATGCTACACGAGATTCATTGACATATTCAGCAGTTAGAGCCGGCAAATAGACAACTATATATCTTGTTCCCATCAAGTGATAAATACAATATTTATTGGTGCTATTTACTCCAATCAGCCGTCCTCCTCTTTTGCCATGCAATTAAAGTAAAATTTCGTTTACTCAAAGGAAACACGTTCTCCACATATAATTAATCCTGGTTACACCATTTCACTGACCCTTCCCTCTCCTCCAATACTTGACTTGATTCTCAAACCCAAACTGCTCTGCAAATATACTAAAGTATTAGCATAAACTATATGAGTTTCGATTGCCATTGAATGTGAGGATTTGAAGGAACTTAAAATCCCTTTCTGGATTTGAAGACGAAGCGGATAGGAGGAAACAAGTAGTATACTAAACATCCTCCTTTTACATTCATCAATCAATACCCATTTGTTTCCACCGTAGACATAATCTCTTTTCTCAACTAAAAGTTTCTCATCCAAACGTTTTACACACACAAACCCCTTAAAAGTTTGGCTGGTTGGTCGACAACTAATTTATGCATCAACTTTTAATACTCAATGTTCCCCAATACCCAATAACCTTTTCAACTCTAAAGAATTATTCAATCAAAGAAGGAGCTGGAGTGGGGGAAGATGGGAAGAAGCAAGGAATAATGAGCTATCAGCTATCCGAGTTAGATTATCATAGGGCACATCAATCTTGTAGCTGCATGACCAAGTCAACTCGTAAGTATACAAGTTAAAATGCAATACACATTTACGTTTATTCCCGCCGTATTTGTTCATCCTTGGTCTATTCATCTTTATCAAGTAAGGGAAATGATTTAAATTCTACACCAGTCTTCTCATCACAAGCCAAAGATGCAGTCAATACAATCTTCACACCAATCCAAATCACTTCAAGGCTAGTGGACCTTCAATATTATTACAATCACCCCCTTTTATACCCATCCAGTTTATCCATCACATTTTGTAGTACAGACACATACACACACGCAAACACTCTAAATTTCTTCCCTATCAAACACAGTTTCCCTTAAAAGCACATCCACACTTATGTCATCATCATCAAAGACGGATTCAATTCTGTCCCCTTCTTTGATCATTTCTGTCGTTCTCTCTCGCTTCCCCCGCTCTCCTGGCCTGCAATCTTGTTTAAGTTTTTTTCCCCGCAGTGCTCAAGCAAAATCAATCGTTTACTAATACTATGTCCGTACACAGTCTGTATTATTCATCCCCCACAAATACAAAATCTAAACAGATGCTACTCCCAAGGATTTTTGCTCCGGAGCGAAGGAAGATATACTGTGAAAACTTAACTTGTTCTTCTTCTAGACTCGAGTGTGAAATCTATGCTGATGCTCACCAGATCAAATCTTTAGAAAATAATCTTCCCCTCTTTCTATCCGTCAATTACTTCAATAACTACCCTTGAGAAGAGTCCCAAGTTGGAGGAACATCGTCAACCCTCCGCAGAGTATGAAAGACAACAAAGTGTCCGTCCGTCCGCAATAGAAAATACATATTCTGTGATTCTCTTTGAAAAGGGCGAGGGGAAGATGGCTTTAAACATCTTCCCCCACACAAGTTTTGAATATTTTCTACATCTCATAAATATTCCATGTCACATCTCAATACCCTGTCAAATCTTACATAAGCTTCGTCTTCCTCTAGTCGCCACTCATAAACATTATTGCATACTCATGTGTAAGGCTCACTAACACGCTTCTTCTTCCCTAAGCTTCTGCATTTTCCAATATATTTTCTTCAACTACCGAAAATATTGTATGTTCTTTGGAAGAAGGAGGGGGAACTGCAGCGCATTTATTTTCAAAATTACTCCCATCAAGAAATCTTGGAGATGCTTTGAGAGGTTTGTCTTCTTCTTACACAACATTTAAACCTGTTATTTTCTGATGAGCTGCATAAGAAGAACGTAACGTTGATATTTCAGCATGTAAAACAAGATGAACATCATATAGCACAGATGAAGAAAAGAAGCAAAATCATTCATTTACTAATAATTCATTATTTCATTGGATTTTTAAATGTGAGCAAAGAAGGATCATGCACATCGTTTCTCATATTAAACATGAATCTATCACCTAAAACAACAGCAAGGAGCCAAAGGATTGTGGGCAGACATGTTGGGGTATTTCATTTAAAATCACAAATCAAAGCCTAGAAAAGCCTGTCAGGAGTGAGACACGAATCTTTGTAAACTTTTATCGAATCCTTCAGCAAGTGCCATCAGGAGACCAAAGGAAGCCAAAAAGAAAAGAGTTTCACGGCTTGCCAGAATTTCTCATATCTTCAAAAGCCTCTTCACTCCAAGAAGAGAGACAAGAGGAGATTTTCCGCGGCGCGCCGCCATCAATATAAAATAGCAAATATATTACACGATGCAACCCCCACCCCACCCCTTGTGCGGATTCTGCGATCTTGAAATATAAATGTGTTCAAATTGAGGCTTGTCTTGGATAGTGAGGATTGTGAGGAAAAGTAGAGGCTGGATTTCAAAGTATGCTAATTTCTTTATCGATAAATCCCAAGTAATCCATTACTATGTCAAATATGACAAATGAAAGAGATGGAAAGAAGGTTGGGGAGGTTTGGCGCGAGTCCAAACGTTGAACTACTTCCACCAGATAATAAATAATTGCATACGCATTACCTTTCCACATTAAGTATAATTCGTACAAATAACATGTGACCCTTTTTCCTATGGTAAAAATGTCATTCCACTATCCTTTGTATGGCCTTATGCATATAACAATATATTGCCGTTGTTACCATGTATAATCATATGCAAGTTTTTCGCACATCTTTTGCTATGTAATGTGTTCTTGTAGGAATTCCGTTTGCGAATTTCGGGGAGATGCATTTTGTTTTGGAAACGCTTTTTTGCGAGCCGCTAAAAATCAATTCTTTGTATTTATCCCATCCTTTTATCACCTTTCTCTAATCTTTTTTAACAGGGTCGTCTGAGAATCTTTCGCTAAAAACTTTTCGCACTGTACCGTGAGCGTGCTTCTTAGAATGTTATTATTACTAATAGGAGGTAAAGTAGAATTTAGCATGTGCACATTTACTTAAAATTTTACCGGAGAGAAAGAAGACGTGAATCCATCAAGGCGGAAAATATGAACCAAACCTACATATCCACCTATCCAACCATTATTCCTTCCTGCAGGTTTTTTTCATAATTGTTATGATCGGCACATGTTTCAATTTACCGTACGGCCAATTTCCTCTTGGCTCCTTTCCGGTGTCCACCGCCACTACTACCTAGCAAGATGAGCACTTAATACTTTTCTAAGGTCCAACTAAAAGGGAAGCCAGCCGCTCCGCTCTTAGGAAGAAGAAGGAGAGTAATCTTTTTGGGGGAGCGACCAATTGCTTTCTTAAAGGTTTTTTTTTCGATTGAATTAATTTATTACCACATCCCCAATCCTCATTTCCTATCCCATCTATCTGTCTGTCTATCTATCTTATGCATGTCGGACTGATTTTTGGCTCTTGCTACTCCTATCTATTAGGTTTGTTAAAGGAGGCTGGGGAGGAAATGATATGAGTACATATTAGCTCACGCTTCTGTATTTTTCCTGCAATTACAGACGCTGTGCCTGGTCCAATATGAGCATTAGTAAAAATAGCTTTTCTGTATGCTGAATCTATTAGGAATGAGTTTGGAGGAGCTATTATAGCTGCTGTTATAGATGGTTTCAACAACTAAAATGTTGAATCCTGCACTTGTATCTACATATCTAGTCCCAATCCTGCCTACCATTTCTAACCAACACTTCCCAGAGAGGTAATAATTATGAAAAAAATGAACTCCACCGCACATGTGTAGCAACCAGTCAGCTTGCTAGCTACTATTTAGAATATTGAATGTGAAGCTCCTTGAAAGAAAAGGTGGATAGCATCCCAGCTGTTACTGATTAGCTGTGATGAGTTGCGTTGCGAGTAGCTAAGCTAGTAATTCCTACTTACACTTCCCTCAGATCTGCAGTACACAGTACTACAGTACACCTCACTGCTTCCAAGAGAAAGAACTATGGAAGACACAAGTTGTAAATTACCAAATAGGAATTTTTCGCGCGCGCGAATATTTCATGATGACGATATCTGAATCCAACGCGCCTACTAACTTTTACGTATCTTCTGTCTTTTCCAATATAGTTTAGGATTTTTAAGTGTTCATTAAGCTCAATTCAGATTACGCGCGGAATTATCAAATAATGGCAACAGAAGAAGGCCGGGTGAAAAGTTTAGGATGTGTGCTGAAAATCAAGCATGAACTATTCCAGTTTGCTCCTTTATTTTGGATTGCTACCGCTTTTATAATATGCAGGAATATGGAACAGAAGCAGATGCTATTTTACTGGATGGATGTTCAATACAAGCAATTGCGAGTACAGGAGGAACGTAGAGGAACGGAAATCATTCAATCCGGGTAGCATCTGCTATTTATAAAATCCGCCCGACCAAACACAATATATCAGTAATGACTTGTAATAAATTGAGCTCAAAGAGTCCCGCAGAAGTAGGGAGGAGTGCGGAGGAAAAGGTCGTTGCAAATTTCAAACATGTCTAATCTATTGCCCACGTTCCGTTTGAATATATTTGCTCAGAAATTCACACGTTTATTTATATACTCTCAAATAAGGACAAGCTTCCACTCTGTTTCCTTTTCCACCAGCTCGCTAACTCTTTCCTATTCTTTGTGAGATCACGGAGGAACGGATGACGGGATAAAGACGTTGATTTGTAATTTTTTATCGACAGGAATCCATCCTCCTATCCGCACCTCAATCCCTCATCAATCCCATCCACTTTCACCACCACCGATCACCCATCATCTCTCCCGCTCTGGCTCGTAAGTCGTAATAATAATACTCGGGATAGAGAAGATAACGGGGCGAGAGAGGGTGGGAGGGAGGAGGGGGTTTGAGATAAAAATTTGGGAGCGAACCATCCAGGAATAATGTATCCTAATAAATGGAGAGAGAGAGAGAGAGAGAGAGCGAGAGTTTAAGAAAATGTGTATACTCGATAGTGAGTAAATCCGGTCGTAGTTTTCAACACTATTTAGCATAGATTATCCAAGGGCGCAACCCATAATCTTGTAAGAGCTGATAGCCCGTGAAGAATTGATCCGGAGGCTGAGATGGAAGACAAGGGATGGGGATGAGATGAGGTTGTTTACTGACTCATGGATACAAAAAGAGAACTAGACATTTATGGACAAGTTGTAGCACAACTTTGCCCTGTCAATAAAACTTCTCAACTCTCGTCGTCTTGTCTTGGTCTTCTTCTTCTTCTTACAAAGAAGCATCACCTTTTACAATACACTTTAGCACGCTTCCTCTCTCTACCTACCTGTCCTGATGTACACCACCTCCTCATTTCTTTACTTCCCTCCCTCCTCCATCTACTGCTATTATACAAATCATTATACCTTCATTATTATTATCAATACGTTCAACACCGACGACCCCAACAACGCACATCCCGATGCGATAATCTAGCCCAGAATCAAAACGTTTTTCTCGCCTTCTAATCATTCCCTTGCTCGCTTGCTTGTAAGACGACGCAACACCAAGGCTTACGTGAAAGGAGGAGGACACGAGACAGGATTGGAATTAAGGTAAGAACAAAAGTCGGATAATTCCAATCCATATTCCTGAGTTGTCTTGAGGCAATCCTTATAGATTCATTCAGTTCAGTCATCAACATCCCCACAATTTGATTCAACCATTAACCTTTGGAGCTGCTCCAAGATGATGATGACCACCGCCATCATATACTTCCTCAAGCACAACCTGGCACGGCACCATGTCTCCAAACAAACCCTCCCAGAATCATCACCTTCATCTCCATCAGTATTTTCTATATAGCTCCTCCAAAGCTCACCTTGCCTTCTATATGTTCATCGGAATCAACTCCGTGTCCATACTGATCCTGCCCTGCTGGCTGACGGAGGAAAATTTCAAACACGCTTTGAAAAGGAACTGGTAGCGGTTAATATTCGTTGTTGTTTGAAACAAGAGAAATGGTCACCTCCTGCTTGCCCTTGTTGGTCAGCTCTCAAGACTCTGTCTGTTTCCTGCACCAACATTATACCATAAAGCACACCGGCATTTACACTCGGACAAGTTTGAAATTACTCTTCCTCAACGCCCAAATTTCACCCCGACTCAACTTCACCTTCAATTAAGGTGGACGATGGACGGGTGCAAGTGCTATTTTGGATGCACGATTTCCCAATCGGCACACCTGCAGTCTGATGCAATTGCAATGGCTTTTCAATTCCAAGCTACCTTGCAAACTGCATTCTTGAATTTACGCATTCGCATGCATGTTGTATTATTTAGCCAGCAGGTTTCTGGACTTTTGAATAAGAGAAGTATGAAATTTTGGGGAATTTTAGGCTGACGCAGAGAAAAATACGGGGCTAACTATACCGCATGGATAAGTAAGCGGTGGCGGCTGACATTGTACGATAGCTATGTTAGACGTTTCGCTCGAGGGAAGATGTTTAGAATGCCAGGATTGAGGGAAACTGGAGAAGCTGAAGATGGAAGAAATTAAAGGTTGCCGGTAATTTTAGCAGCGGCGGCGGCCTATCTATTCCTAGACACTACTGAGTGACGAGTGAGATCATGGAATGATGTGGGCTATGGCGGCAGACTCCTGGAGTAGAAAAAACCCTTGAAGGAGTGAAGCAAATCCCTGATCTGACTGCTCCCAATTACCATTTTCATTGAGCACTGGCTGGAGACAGAATGTGAAGCAAGTATAAGATCCTAGAAATCCTACTTTATGCAATATATCTATAAAAGAGAAGCTATCAAGATTAAAATCCAGTCGGAGTGTGCCCGTCGTCGTCCGCTTCTCTTGTTTCACCTATATGCTGTTTATATTTACTGTACAGAATGTCCCGGACGGTTGAGTGCATAAGGTGTCTTAGGAAGGACCGCTGCAGCATCATCGGCTTTTTCCCGCACTGTCCCATCCAGAAAACTCATGTCTACTAGTTCAGTGGTCAGTGAGTGGACATGGTGGGGTGGGGGTAGGAAAAAAGCTGCCTAGTAGGGAGCAATCTGTGTTCCCTATCAAAGTATATTCAAATCCGGAGAAACATTGTTATTCGCAAGAAAAAACAAGGAGAACTCGCATCATCACTTCTCTTCTATTCCTACTAGGCTGGAGGACGTTAAAAACTTGTATATATATTACATACACGTCAGTTAGTAGCTATGAACATGAACTTAACTACGTACACAAACAAGGGAGAGAGAGACAGCATAGAGATGAATAAGAATCCTCTAGTCCATCCATGCCACATCAATCGAATCATCATCTTCACATCCTCCCATCTCTCTCTCGTCCCTCACTCCATCTCCCTCTACTCGGACAGCATATGTAATTGTCCACTCTCTCGACCCTTGATCAAATCAATGAGAATTAATCGCTGACCACCATCACACTTGAAATATATGAGCTGGACGGATGGACGGACGGAATCTTTCCATCCCGGCACAAGCCGGACAATAGGCAGCAGCCAAAGGCTGTTGCGCTAAACTCTCTTGTACTGAATCACCAAACTCTTCCTCATCTTGTTCTTCTGCTTCACTCATCAACATGATCTTCCTATCCTCCCATCATCTTCTCCTTTCTCCCTTGTTCTTGAAACGACTCAAGACACACACAGAGTTGACACTTGGCTCGTTCCTCTAGTCTTTCCAAGTCATCAATATCCTTTTATGTACTCACCTCCCTCTTTATGATCCTCTCATCTTACTCGATACTCTTCCTCTTTTTACATCTCCTTATGGACATTGTCACACAAGACCTTGTTTAATCCTTGCATATATTTTAAATACTTTTCTCCTACATATTCTCCATCAAATCCCTTCTTACCCTTTTATCATCTTTGACTCCTTCTTTCACATTTGTTTCACGTTTGTTACAATTCTGTCTTGATTCTACAGTTGGATAAATCTTCTGCCAGTAAAACCAAGGCAAGGAAGGGGAGGAATCGTATAATCTTTGGAAGAAATAAATAATTCGGAAGTATAATCTATTATCCCCACATATTATTACTGATTACTACCACCCCGACTTATTGATGACATTCATCTAGATTCAGACGCTCAACTTTTGCGTAATGAATCATCATCACATCAAATCTACTCTATATGCTCTCATCCTCTTGTTGCATATTAATATGGATCACATCCATTAAATCCGACTACTGCCATACGCACAACAAATTCCCGCCACACTCCACAGAAGATGGCCAGCCTCAAGCTGGGCTAACCACCAACAACCCATTTATTCCCCATCCCCCAACTGCTTCCCCCATCATTCCCACCAACGCTCCATCATCTGAGCCATCTTCTCTCCCCACTATCAAATTGCAAATATTAATATGCATAAATCAATCCGAGGAAAATTTTACACTCGTAATTCCCTCCCCCCATTACCCCCCATTACCCCCCGTATCCACTTCATCCTTGTGCTCTTCACAACGGGAAGAGACGGGAATCAAAGGAGACGGCGCTGCACTGACTATAAATTAAACATCATAATCCCATAATATACGCTCTTTCTCTTGGCTTTCTCCACATGCCTTTCCCAAACGCATAACATGCGTTAGACCCATCATCTATGAACTGACTCGGCTTGGTTTCCTATTCCTCCCCCCGCTCTTCAAACCGGCTAGCTGACATATATTAAAGTGCCAAATTGAAATTGATGAGAAGATTAACTTTAGATACATTCTCCTCCTCCTTTAGTTGTTCTTCACAACCTTTGCTCACTCTTCTTTGGTGTCTTTAGGGTTCCTACGTCCTTAAATCATCTTTACACCACTATCTTCTCATTTAGTGGAGCGTTTAATTAACTACATTTGGAAACGGGAGGATTTCTAATAACTATCTTCCAATCTTCTTCCTAAACTGCCAAAGAAAAAGGATTTAAAGAGGAGTAGATAGATAGGTGTACTGTCTGACTCCCTGTCTATCTTCCACGCTATTCATCTGTCTTTGATTTACTCGGTGCTCTACCCAAAATCTTTATGAATGCAGGGAGGGAGGGGTTGGAAGTTATCATAGACGCATATCCTATCTACTGTAGCTCCGAAAATTTCTATGCTCCTATCATATTACACAAGCGGGATTGGATCGGAGGGATGGTAAATCAAAGCGGGATAGAATAAGGCTATAATAATAGTAATAATAATAAAGTGAACGCTTTGGAAATCACCACCCACCAAGTGACCCCCTGGAGTCCATCAAGGAGGAGCTCAATGATTGACATGTTGACACTTTGGGTGCCTTAGACTCATATGTACTGGTAGAGGAAGGATGAAGCGTTCTATTGTACACACATATACCCTAATGTTGCAACTTAAGAAACATTGTGCGTTTATATGCGCCGTACGCTTATGCTGGGACGCTTCGTACTAAAAACTCCAATATCCTATTATGATATGATGAGGTTCATAAGACGTTTACTCATCTTCTTGGTTCCTTGAGCATTCTTCCGTTGCTACAAGCCAGAGCAAACATCATCTCCCCCACCTTTAGCTGTCTTCCTCCTCTTCTCACACTCTCATACTCTCATCCAACTTAGCTTTCACACAGAGAGAGCCTTACTACTCAATGAAGGAGCGGAGTTGTGCTTGAAGAGAAGATTGGATGGAAGATGCGCGGCAGGGCAGGATGTTGGGGAAAAATCTATTATTTGGAAATATTTTCCAATCTATCTATCAATCAAATTAGTTGATTCCTTGAATATGTTAGTTGAGAGGAAGGAGGAAAGGAGGAATTTTAAACCCAAAGCTAGTCAGTTGTTCTCTATTCCTATTATCAACTATCCACCTTCCCGTAAGGCAATTCTACTCTTCTCGGACGGGTGACTCTTGAACAAACCCCTCTGTCCGACCGAAACCCCTTGGAGCATATGCGGTCAATGTGGAAACTGACTTTTTTAATATCCAATCATTCTACGAAAATCTTACCCGCCTTCTCCTCCTCCTCTTCGACTTGTGAGCCTATCTATCCAAGTAATTAAAATGAGGATTAAATGGTTGTTATATACCCTTGTTCGGTTTGGGGGGAGAGAGGGCACCTTTACCTTCAACCTGCCGACCCTCTCCGGCCTCCTCCGTCATCAACACCCCCGTCAAATGTCAGCCAAACTTCAGACTGTCAACTCTCTCTGAATGACAGCGCCAAAATAAAAAACACAAATATTTCACAGCTATTTCAATCTCATCCTCCTCTTCCTCATCTCTCCCGCCTCCTCAACAACCACGTTTTTTTGTAAAAGCCAGACGCTCCATTATCCCATACACCTCCTCCACCATGTCTGCCCCTCCTAACATAGACTCCTAACATACTGACACACATCCTATCCTCCTGTCTCTCTTTTCTCCCTCTTGCTTGCTCAGAAAGCAGTAAGGATATAAATCTCTTGCTTGTCCCAGGCTTAGATTCAAAACAAGCCGGCCGGTTATACTGCGGGATGGGTTCGTAAACGGGAAGGAAACCGGGAAAATAAACAAGGGGAAGCCCAAAATCCTCACACCCAAAAAGCTTAGACTGTGCCCTGCGTTCATGTGCCCGACAAAGTAGAAATGCACCCTCTTTGCTTTCTGGCTTGAAAAATCCCTGGTTTCTTATTATATGCACCCTCACCGTCTCTGATTTCCCGGAATTCTTCACGGCTTGCCTTGAGAAGAGAAGCGCGTGGGGGAGAAAGAAGGGGAGAGAAGGTTTGTTTGTGCTTTCTCCGCCCGCTTTCCCTTGTCAATTCACCCTCTTTCACTTTCCTGATACGATCGCTTGTTCTTAGCTCTCTCTTACTCTGGGCTAAGAGTGCTTACACAAGGACTTCCCTGCCTGCCAACTCCCACTTATGTCCTTTCAACTCTAAGAAAGCTAAGCATCAACACTTCTCACGGATTTATCCACCTTCTTCAGATCATTCACCCGCTATGGAATAAAACCACAAGGAGACGTGTATCACCCTCCAGTAAATACCCTCTTTCATCTACTCCTTCCTCCTCTGCCTCCCTAAGAGAAAGCAAGGGGGATTTGAAGGCCATGTTCTAGGCAGAGAATTCAAATCCGGAACATAAATGCACAGCTATAGGAGAGTAAACCAGATGACAATCCTCTCATCCCCTCGTTTCAGTAATTTAGGGAGCACTCTATGCAAATTTTCCCACAACTACACAGCTATCAATACAACTTGAGAACGTCAATCCCCTCTCCACCTTATTCACCCCTTCTTCAAAACTCCCGCAAAGCTGTAGACGCGCTCCTTCATACCCTTTGATTCTTCCGATTTCACCCTGCTCTTTCCATTTTCCGGATTTTCTTTCGCAATGACATACACTCTCCAGTCACACACTATATATAGCTAACTCTGATTCTGCTTTTGATTCTCCACGCCTTGGAAAGGAAATATCAAAAATATGCCTTTCACTCTCGATACCACTAATTTAAGCTAATACGTTCATCGCCTTTCAATTTCTCACACGTTTGCTACTTGCATGCTACCCTGGATAATTTACGGGATTAAAGGACTGGAGGAGATGGGAGGAGAGAGAAGAGGAGGAATTGGGAGGATTCCTTTGACAATGATCCCGAATTATTATTACCATCTTGTCCTCCTTCTGGTGCCTTGACTGATCTTCTTCATACTCTTACTGGCTTTAATGTCCAAGTCATTTGATTCCGTCAAGTATATTTTGTGTAATCCATTTTATAAATTAAACTGAATATCCTATATGGAATTAGCTGGAAAAAACCCGGGTAAATTTCCAATTATTCCCAAACAAGTTTCTTCCTATGTATTTATCAATTTATCAATTCTCCCCGATCAATCCGTACCAAAATAGCTGTATGCATCGTATTTCCAACCCCCTATAATCATGATCCGATCTGCGGAGCAATACAAAGCCCGAAATTTACCCGCCTCCTACACTAATTCCACCCGGTTATCATTCCCATCATTGTCATCGCTACACTCCCCCTTTACCTCCCTCCTTCACACTCTAACCGACAAGGGTGGCGGGGAATAACAAAGAGCTTCCACACGGAGCTAAAAGACATATGTCCAGCTCTATTCGAAGCTAAGACCAGGGCTGGAAGAGACATTAGTTCAGGATCTGGAATCTCCTTCGCCACGGTCCAGTATTATATTAATCCGATTCCCTTCCTTATCTGGCCCCGTTCAATTTCACGCATCTATCAAAACCGGCCTTATTGAACTGCCAAGTTTGGTTTCTTCTTCTCTCCTTATGCCCTCTGTCCCTTGACTGTTGTTCGGGTGTTGGCGTTAGACAGTGACAGGGGCAAACGGCGGTTATGATTATGCTCAGTTTGCTAGTTGAATGATATTCGGATAGAATTTTCAGAGGTAGCCTACACATTCTGTAGTCATCAAGTTAAATCCAGGACGCTACGAAGCTAATGGGAATGAGGAGTAGTGATACGAAGGCTCTCCTCCATTGTCTTTCAACAGGCGTCAGACTGCTGACAAAACAATGAGTCGAAATGATAGCCATGATGGCAATCATTACGACTCTCATCTGAACATGAGAACCCAGCCCTCGCAAAATCATCCCTTCGTATAGAAGCCATATTTTTCAAAACAATTCATAAGACAAACCTCATAAATTCCCCAAAACTATCAAAGGAAGCCTGAAGACAGGAGGATGTTTGGGGAGGACGCAGAGCCCATAATCTCCTCCATCTCCTCTTTGGTAAAAAGACAGATTCTTGAAATCCATCCACAATCAAACAAAATAACCCAGGAGCATGCAAAGGAAGCAAGGGGCAACCTTTGGAAACTTGAATAACATCCAAGGATCTCCGACCACGCACTCCTCAGAGACTTTTCCATCTCAAAACCTTTTGTTTCATCCCCAGATTGAGTGACCTGAGTAGACAGAGGACAGAAGGAAACCTTGGACACGAACAGTGTCAGGAATATTTATTAAAGGCCTTTGCTCCAAATAGATGGACGTTAATAATATTTCTTGGATTGTGGAAATTTACAAGGATCCTATCAAGTTACACATACACACGTTTCTACACCATTCACTCTTCAATAACGCAAGAAAGAGCACATGTCTCACTACCTGTCTACGTATAATTATTCTTTTCCTTCTTTGCATTCAATTTTTAATAGTCGGCTCACTCTCTGTGCAACTCTTAAATGGGATGGCGCAAGCAAGCTAGCTTCGCTGCTAAACTTTACAAGAGACAGGACAAAGAGGATGTGAATCTTTTGCATTTCCAAGCTCATTGCATGTCTCTTATTTCCAATCTAAATTAAAGCCACGTAATAGTAATCCCCTTTTATCTCAAAATTAGGTAATTATGATGGCAGGACGGACGGGCCTTCTTGAGACGCAAAGAAAGAAATAAGCGGATATAGGCGTTTCAGTTGGATAACCAATTCCGTTGGATTAGAACTCGAGGGAAGGCGAGTAGGTGAGCCAGTCAAACAGCTTGCCAACTGACCACTCGGTTTCTTCCAGTCCAGCCAGACAACACAGGTAAAGGGTAGCATGAATTCATATAAATGCTACACAGGGATTAAATCCAGGTCAACGGGCACGTAAGTTTCTGCTAATGTCTATGCCGCCAGTGAAATTTTGAAAACTGATAAACTGATTGAAGAGAGGGTTATGAGAATCGAAGAAGCGGGCAAATTGTATGAGAGTCGATTCAATGGGAGACGAAGGAATTGTGTAGAATATTCCAGCCCATTGTGAAAAAACAGTGCTGTTAATTCTCCGATTGCCCGGATTGCTCCGGAATGAGAATAATAAAATGAGGGGGTGAAATGGAATGAAATGAAGGCTGCGGGTACGTAGCCGTGTCGGGCGGGCGGATGTATTTGTATTATGTATAAATGTTTAGCTGGAATCCTTTAAGGCTAACAGGGCGATAATGTAATAAAGAATAGGATGCAGATACACACACACTGGAGGAGCATTTATAGGTGAACGTGGAGGGGAGGAATAAAATGAGGGAAATACTGACTGGGAAATTTATCGAATGGGTGACGGACGGAACGTGGTAATTGCCTAAGGTTGAGGCAGAGCTCGGAGCCGAGACGCGTACATAAGGAGCGGAAATGCCACCGGACAACCTTATCAAGTGAATCGATTTTTTTACCAAATAATGAGCAAGTTAAAGTAGCAGCCACGCAAACTTGGTTTCACCATTAAACCCCACTGATTGAATCTCAGTTCCACAATATTCCACTCTCCTCATATGCATATTATAATAATCTATAACTTCATGATCCATATCTCTGTATCCTTTTCCCTTAGTCATGCTATCCCTTAGGAACCACATACGGCCGCCAAATTCAGATATTATTTTATATCCTAAACTATATTACCTCATACTCTGTACTATGCAGAAGGTCTCTCAGAAGTCTGCTGTCAAACATATATTACCTCATGCCTCCCTTCCTCCCACACACCCTCCCCTAACAAAACTACATGCACAATCCACATAAACCCCAGCTCTTCACACTACCACATTAGTCCAAGCTTCGAACACCCCCCTCATACACACAACAACTCCACCTAACTTTCATGCAGAGATTAAACCTGCAAAATATACGCTCACAAGAGCAGCGTCATAACAAACGAGAGGAGTCGTGGCCAGGAGTCGCTGCTCCCAAAAATCCTGTGTATATGACCAAACATCCTATAAATTCATCGCTCCAATGAGGATGGATGGAGGAAAGGATTAGTGAATTTTTTACATCAATTCTTACTTGCTCACTCCCAAGCTACAACTATTGCCTACACAAGCTCATTGCTCGCTACCTCAACGTTTACCTGGAGTATTCTTCTTACCTGCTTTACCTCCAGCCGTCCTAACAATAAACGGGGGAATGCACACTCTCTCCTAACTAATCCTAAACTATGATCTATCACCTCTCAAATTACACATTCTCCACACACACACACCTCTTCCCCCCTTTTATACTTATTCTGGCCAGGATTGAAAAGTTGGTTGGTGGACAGGAGAGGAGGGCTCAATCTCTCTCCCCTCCGCTGATTCAAAAATACATAAACTACGGAGGACATGTATAAATTGAGCAATGTCTCCAAATAAAAGTAAAATCTTCTATTTTCATAGCCTATGAATCTGTATTTTAACGACTAAAATGTAGTGAGCATAGGTTAAAAAAATTCTTTTAATCTTGTAGTTCTCTCCCTCTTGACTTTCTCCCAACCTTTCAACTCACCGATTCCCCGAATCTATATTAGCTATGCGTATTTCTTGAAAGTCGTGAATTTTTCTATAAAATTCAAATCACATACTTGTCGCCCTCCCCTCTTCATGCTCCCTTTCTCCAGGAGCGAAATTCAAATAGATTGATCACATATGCAAAGGGAGCGGGAGGACAGGACAGGGTTCAAGACAAATTCTCATTTCTTTATTCTCTCAAAGAAATTACATTCATGACATTATCCTCACTATGCACGTGAAACATTTTTCATTAAAATCCACTACGCACATACAGTCATTTATGCACGACCCGCTCACCTTGTCGCCAAAAAAACCCCAGAACATTAATAAATCTACATCTGAGCAGGTTTAAGCATGTTGAATTTTTCAGCATTTCTCACACATTTGACTTTCTCTTCTAAACTGCATAGCCATTTGTGGCTATAATCCTGAGAATGCTAAAATCCTGCCGGATATCGCGCGCTCTTGATAAATTTAAAAAAAAACTCTCCGATTACATTCCAAGAGGAAGCCAATTATTTTTATTCATTGGCCTATTCCTATTCATATCCTATATACAACCTACTCCATTTCCCTCACACCCTCTGTCACCAAATGAATTCAAATAAATGCATATATTATTGCCAGCTCTCACGTGAATATCAGAATATTAAATTCCATTCCTTTAGCCGTCATAGTCTACCTCGCCTCTTCCTCTGGTGGAAATCAAATTTTTGCACGAACACAGCCAAGCTTTAAGGCATATTTCCCCACCTTATGCATAATCGTTGTTTCCCTCCTTGGGAAAATATTTCAGATCCAAAAGTCCAATCTGATTTAGCTGAAAACTGCTAAATACTAATCAAACCGCCCATTCCAAGTCAGAGCAACCTTAATCTCATTTCGTGAGGAATCGAGGAAACGAGGGAGAATTAAAAGGAATTGACGAGGAACGGAAAAATGTAGTCAAGTTTTATGCTATACTTCCCAGTCTCAGAGTATATTGAATTCTACCACTTTCTCCAGTCAATTAAAACTAAGCCATAACTCGGATCACAAAAGGATTTCTCTCATAAATACATCCATCAATGTGCCCGCAATGTTGAAAATAATTGGGAAAACAATAAGGAAACTCAATATTAATGCAGTAATACAACAACAAGTCTGTGGCCACATTAGTACGGAATAGTAATAAAAATATTTTCGATGCCCTCCCGTTATCGTCTCTCTCTCTCTCTCCTTGAAGTAATTATACAGCTTTAATTTGAATTGCTTTTACTCTTTGACCCCTTTCACTACAAACATCCATTTAACTTCGATAAAAGTAATATGGATTATAGACGGAATTGTAATCATTTCCAGGGTTAATTGTTAGCCCAAATAGTAGAAAAATCAACTCAACAAATCTAGAATTCGGGGATACGAGCGACACGGTTCTAGCAAAGGCAATCCTGGTTTCTCTCACTCATTCAAGCGGAAAAGCTTCTCTCCTTTAAACGGCTACGAAAAGAGGCAGGGAATTACGCGACCAATTACGCGTTACGTGATCGTGTCAAACTTGATGGAATATATAAGCTATGCTAAACTTGTTCGTCCTTTCCGTTTCTAGTCTTGTTACCTGGAGGTATAGGCTGTTGTTACAGGAGACCCAGCTTTGTGTTAATCTTTATACGTCCACCCTTGTGCGTTTAGTTCATGAAGAAACATCCTTGGACTGGCCAAAGCGGAATGTACAACACGATGTAATAATAATAATACCATGCAATTGTTCGTTATGTTCCAGGAGTCCGTTTGTCCGGTAGCTGATGTATGCATGTAAATGTCAAGAATCCATGTGTTGGCTTAAATGCGTGAAGCGGTGGGGGGAAGAAGCGGATGTTCTTAAAGAAGGCATATACAGGAATTAAGGGGAGTCTAATAGGCGGGTTGGAGAAGAGGACAACTCATTAAATAATGAGAACCAAGTCTTGCTACATTGTGGATTTTTAGCTGCTAAGAAAAGTTGGCGTTTTCCTTGGCGTGTTGTATTCTTGAAGAGAGAATTACAAGACTTACTTAGGGGCTATTATGATGCTGTCCATAAATGAGAACAAGTTGGAGAGGAAGTTGGAAACAAGTGTTAGAAGTAGCCAGGAGAACTCACGTCACTAATGTTAGAGACAAAGAGGAATACAGAAGAGTTAGCAAGGTGGATGATGGAAGATTGGTAGACAGGTAGACAAGAAGAAGCGGGAGGAAGGAAGGCGGCGTAGAGATGAGCATGTAAGAGAAGCGTAAAACGAGAGCGGTTTCCCTGACTTTGTAATGCGTGTAAAGACTTATTTACAGGTGTGTTGAGTGTGTGTGCGAAGAAGAAGAGAGGCAGGAAGGAAGGAATTGAGCGGAAGAAGTTGCGTAATATTGTTATTATAGGATACCAAGAAGACGGAGACGGAGGTAGAGACAGAGAGATAACTAGGATTGGATGGAAGATAGAGCGGAATCGAAAATAATTTGAAATATATACAATATAATAATATATACATGATAATAATATTATGATTAAGATATATGTTAATATTACTTGTTGCCAGAACTGAGCAAGGAGGAATATTCGCTCTTTTTTGAGAATCCAATCGACAGGTGGTGGATTAGGTGAAGAAGTAAGTGGTGGAGGTGCGGGCTGTGGAGGCGGTGAAGCAGCGATTGACGGAGATAGAGCATCCATAGGCATTAAACAATAGTCTACTCCCAACGTCCGATTCTTATGGCCGTACATAGTGAACTCCTAAATTCCGTCTCTGTCTGTCTGAGTCTCTCTTTTTCAACCTCTCAACGAATCGCCAAATTTTGTACTACAATCCAAATATACAGTCCATCATACAGTCAAACCCGGTAAAAACTCTTTCACAAACTACAATCAAAATTCAACATTTTTCTACACAAATTCTACTCATTTTAAAATAACGACATTATAACCAGTACTAAGCAACTCCGTTCATCCATCATGCATACACGCATTCACTCACAAACTTTGATTCAGAGAGAACAGACAGAAAGACAAAGAGAGAGAGAGAGAGAGAGACGTGTGAGAAGATGGTAATACGAGGAGGAAAGAAGAAGAAAGGATTGGCTTTGAGGAACTTTTTTAAAAATTAAGCGCTATAAACTCTTTCCAGTCTTTTGTCAAGTGTCATCCGTTGCTTGAATCGCCGAGGATTACCATATGATCCATCTGCCCCTCTGGGCCTTAACCTTTACGGAAATTCATTAGCAGCCGTCCGTCAAATCATTAACATTCGACATTAATTTTCAACCGTTAATTCTTTTTACCCCCCCCCAGCCAATACCCTTCACTATTTTTCTCCTTGGACAAAGATGCTTCCTAAAAACAATGCAAACCTTATGCTTCTAACCTTCTCTTATAGCTTTTAATTGGGAAATGTCTTGGAAAATTGTGAATGAATCTCTCATAAACTTTCTACGAGTGCCGTGATTTGAATCCAGAAACTACTAGCAGGAACTTATAGACAAGAAGTATTGTTCCAAAAAAGTTCAGTCTCCTAATTAATTCAGTCATCCTGAACAAACTCAATATTAAACTGCGGGAATGATGGAGGAGTAGATATGAAGTCACTAGGAGATTTCTCCCGAACAATGCATCATCACCTATTACTGAATCAATTATAATTTTTAGGAGTGGAATATCTTGAAGGGGATGTGCAAAGAGCAAATAATCGTCATCCAATTATAGTTATTGAATGATTGTGAAGGGTTCAAGTGAAACATCCTTTTAGGAACCTCGAAGCTTGGTAAAATTGGCTGTAGTTTGAAGGGTTTGCAGATTTTTGCCATTTGCTCTTTAGGCTTGAGATTGAATGCCAAAAAGACCCAAAGACAATAAAGTTCTGGATGGAACATGTGTATAGTTTGTTGAAATAAGAGTAGGAGGAGAAAGAGGTGGAGCAAGTTGATCTGTTTTATAATTTAAAACTTTGTTTTCTCTCTCTCTCTCTCTCTCTCTCTTCGAAGCAAGCTCAAGCGGAGCTCTTTGATTAGAAGGAGAAAGAGAAAGTAGGTTTGGGAAAATCGGACATGTTTTAATAGGAGCGTGGATGGATTCGTTACTTGAGAATTGCTAGTTTTGGAGTGTGAGGGCTGGAATTGGGAGCGTGATTAGTGAGAATATTAACTTTTGAAATTTGATATGCAAGATTGGATGTTGAGGAACAAGTTTGATTCTTTATTGGCGTGTCTTTCCCGATTTCCCTCCATATAACGTAGTAGTCAATAATTTATTCTCTATGAACTCTGACTCTCGGCCTTTCTCTCTCTCTCTTTCTCTTGGGAGAGAAGAAACTTATAGTTTAGAGCGAGTGAGAGAAAGTGAAAAGTTGGGCTACTACATGTATCCTTCAGTGTTTGCTCTTATCTACCCGGGTATTTTGCTCATAGTGTACAAGTGAAGTGAGTTTTTAAGGAGGAATTGGCAGGAATGGGAAGCGGGTGGATTGTCGGAGCGTTACGTTTCCGTCAGTGCGTTTGACTTGCATAGTAGTAGTCTAATGTGGGACTGGTTTCAGTTAATGTATCGACCGACAAAACATTCCATTTTGGGCAGCTAACATTTAATATTCAATTCAATCCATATAGCTTCTCGCTCCAGCTCTGTTAAATGCATATAAAATCTCGACCCGTACGACGTTACGTTACGCCACTACTCCTACAACTTGACTCCATCTCGCCTTTCTCCTCTCGCGCTTTCTCCCTGCTTCTCTACCCTCTACGTCTTGATTCTACCATTCTACCCGCCTCCCTTAAACCTCCTTGAACGGGATTCCAGCCATATGGGAGTGTTGGGGTGAAAATTAACAATAAGTAATAAAATGTAGGAGAGCAAGTTTATCGGATTGACTTTTACCGTTGTTGACACGGTAGGAAGGGAGGGATAGAAGAAGAGAGAGCGAGGGCAGGAGGAATGAAGGGGAGAAGTACGTAAGGTAGTAGGTGGGAAGTTGATACTGGGATTAAGGGGTGGGGGAAAGCCGTCCGCGAAAGGTGGAATGACGGACTGGTGTGCTATGGCTGGAAGAGCGATAGGTTTGTTGGACACGTGAAATCATGATTTGAAGGCAACTAATTATTTCATTTCGTCTGAGATTTCATAAAGGTTTTGAAGGTTGATTAAAGTTTTATAGAAGGAAATCAGGCAAGTTGAGGCGGGAGTATTTATCGCTAAAAGCTATAATGCTTTCAAATTTCCTACGTGAAAATAATAATAATAAATAAATATGTATCAATCTGGTAAGCCTATACTCCCGCATTTTCCTCACCTTCCTTCACCCCTTCCCCTTTCCCTGACCAATGTCCAGGAGAAGAGAGGAAGGTTTGCTTTAGCTTTGGCTCTAATTCCTCGGAATCGTTTGCTTTAATTCCTTCTTGACTAACCGAACCTCGAGCCGATAAGCTTCCAACAAGACTATATGCCTGAATTACTGAACCACGTAACTTGTTCGTATTCCTCTCAAGAGTTTCCTCTTCGTGGTGAAATCAAAAAATCAGATATCCCACTCTCTCTCTCCTCATTATGCACACACAAGGCAAGCTCATGCAATTATCAAGCTCGAACTCTTCCCCCCTGTATGCAAATTTTTCAATGCGGGACTCTGTCCGAAATACGCCAACTAATAAATCCAAACTATTTTCCCTACCTTTGTCCCTATTTTTTCCCTAGCATTATATGCTCTCAACTGCCCAGCCTAGAGCCAACGAAACGAAAAGCTTAGAGAGGGAATGAACATAATTTTACGTCACTCATAAAATCTCTCTTCTTATCTAGATGTATAACGGTGCACTATTGCTTATATTCTCTGGATTTTATCACTTCTCTATAGTCTGTACAGTCTCATTCTACCCGGCCGCCCGCTATCCCATCCGGGTAATAGAAATAGAAAATGAGGAATAATAATTAATGGAACTCTTTGAAAATTCTTAACACTTGTGTTCCCTCTCACTGTGTGACCAATCCCGTTAATCCTTCCTTAAAGCTTAATCCTAACAACTTTGATAATCTCGATCCGGTTTTCTCCCGCCGTTATGTTATTCATGTCCACCAGGGGGCGTTATGTTCGCCATTTGGACTGGTTTCTCCCTAATTTTGTTTGCATTGACATTTTCAATGGAAGAACAAAAGCGGCATACGATTACTGGTTCACGTGCAGATCACTGAAGAATCCATCGGATTTGCAGCTAATCATAATCAATCAATAAAAGAGTGGGATCAGGTGTGAGCGGATAGAGGGAGCTAGTTTTTGCGAGGATGGTTGAACATATGTTGAACTCTTTTCTTTATATATAAGCCATGTGGCCACTACTGTCGTGTATAAAATAATTCTCACACCGCATCCCACCAGCAGGCACACAAACAATCAAAAAGCTTTAAGGATCAATCCGAGCGCAGTAGTATCAAACACACTAAATCCTACCAACTGATATCAGCTAGCTCCACTATCCACCTCTATCCCTGTAATTTTACCGCTAGCTGTAGCTTTGATGATGCTTGCTCTCTCTCTGCATTTTTCTCTCACACGCCTCATGTTTCGCAACAAGCTCTATTTTTAACTAGACAGATATATCCTAGACGAAATTGAGTTTCGTGCATATGGGGGAAATACGCTTCTTTGGAAGCGAAGGTAATAGTAATAATATTAAGTCGGCTGGATTGAGGTGGAAGGACGGAGGGAGGGATGGATGAAGAAACGGATGCTATCATCATCCTTGATCCCTCTGGTCTGATCGATAGTTTTTATTTAAAACCATTACGTAAGCAATCAGATCACATTTATTACACTTGGGCCGTATAGCGTAACCCCCATCAATTTTTTCTCGACGCTAATAAAATAATTATATTCAACCTCAAGCCTGTAGAGGACTTGAGGAGCGCCGTTTTACGGGATAATTCTCGAAACCAATCAAAAGTATTCAAACCACTCAACTTTATGCGCAACTTGAGCAATAAGAGACAGACAGGAGCGGAGATTGGAAGAGTGGTTTGATTCGTTACATGCTTTTCATTTGCTTTCTAGTCTGGTTTGAAATGTACATGAAATATTTACCTTTATTATTGGCCTTTAGCTATAGTCTATAGTTGAATAAAGTTTGATATTATAATACATGGAGCTGATTAGAGTGAGGAGTTGAAGAAGGAGAGCAATAACATAATCTTAAAAGGCTTGCCCGTTTGTACAAAATCAATATTCCTTGGGTTAAACATGAGCTAGTTTGTTAGTGGTCGTTGTTGCTGAAGCTTTTAAAATTGTCTGCACGTATATAATTGCTGGAAGGAGGGTGAGTGAGGAGTAGAAGGTTTTGGCTATAAATGATTTGGACCTACTCGCATTTATTTTGCTTCTTCGTCAGGACTATAAATAATGTAAAAGCTGTGGTGAGATTGACTGGGGAGGAGGGGAAGGAATCGAAATGCTTATGGTCTTTGGGCTTTGCGTGTGGATAATTTAGAAGAGCTATATGGAATCTGTTTCAAAGAGACTGACTCTCTTGCCTTTTCTCTGGCCTCTGGCCTCTGCCCTCTGCCCAGCCCTCCTTGGAGGAAGAATACATAATACGGTGTTTTGAAATTCTGCACTGCAGATTAAACATTTTCAATCGACAGAGAATCAACTAATTGCTATGATATATTCAGGAGGGTTAGAAGCGTCTAACCGCTCTGTGTGAGAGTGAGGATGAGGGAGAGAAGAAGACGGAGGTTACATTAGTGCTGGCGGGTTTTGGAAGCGACCCGGGTCTTTTACGCTACCAATTACTTCGCCGCCATCAAGAACCAATTCCCCTCTCTACCAAGTTTACACCTTGGGTGGACTTGATTGTAACTCTATACTCTCCCGACTCACCTCGTCCGACCTCCCACCAAATGATCTGCCAACTGGCAGCTATTATTTTGAGTATCTAACTATAACACAAACGAAAGTTGCTCTCATTTTACTATCCACCTTTTCCCTAGCTATCAATACGGCTTTTCCCGATTTCTTAATCACCAACAACATCCCTACGCCGTCATCGCTGCCTAGCAAACAAGTAAAGCTCGTGAAGGGAAAAGCGTGCCCACGGGATGCGTAAGCATATAGCTTGGGTCGCGGCCGTCGTGGTTTTAGGTTTAAGGTTACGTTAGATGTTAGGTTGTATGCAGATGGAGGAGAAGAAGGAGCTAATCTGTTTTAGGTTTTGTGTGTGGGAGAAAGGGAGGGAATTGGAATGATGATGATCATTTCCCCGATTTCCTCTCAATACGGCGGGGATAAAGGATGGGTGGATGGTGTTAAAACTTAAGGAGATGCTAGTTAGTAGTCGGCTTGACTCTCTATTTAGATTCATCACTCAATGAGAGAGCGAGGGAGAGGACATTAAGTAGTAGGAATTTCGGGGATTGTTAAAACCCGAATTTCCTTCCTCCCTCCTCCGTCCTTGTAAGAATCCTATCTTTTTCCGTGGAGGAACATATCAATAAAATCTTGATTGAGTTCTATAGAGGAAACTAGATCATTTCCCCCTACGGCCACATGATTCTCTGGAAGAAGCAAATAGCATTTCCAAACTGATTCACATATCCCGCCACCATAATTGCTACCCGCTTATACTCCATGTCAAACATCCGAATCAAAGGAGGGTGAAATCAAAAGTTTTGTACTCCTTCCTTGCCTCTATTCTTCTTTCTATAGCAACTCTCAATTCCTGCTACGATATTGTCTCCGTTCCTGTGAATTTCCTTAGCATCCGTAATAGGTATACAGCAAAGTCAACAAGAGTTCCGGTTCCACCAGTAGCAATTATTGTCATCTCATCTCTGAGGATCGAACTCCGTGAACTTTTTTCATCTCTCCCTATCATCTTCTATTTCATTTTACCTCCTCATCAAATCCATCAAGTATATCACATTCATACAGTACACATTCATTCAGACAACAATAGCTCTACATCAAATACTACAAATACAAACTAGATTCTTAAATTAATCCGGGATGGCATACACTCTTCCACGAAGCTGAGCAGAGAGAAAAAGTTTGTAGAGTTCTTAAATTCGCGAAAATGTGAACTTTTCGTAATTTCAGACAAATAGGCAATGAATATCGACAGTTTTTAAAACTGCATGTTTGATTCCTCTGAATTAGTAGTCTGAGACTATGAGACATGACGCGGATTGTATTGTTAGTTTTCTAAGGTGATATAAATATCAGATATATAGGTAATATTATTTATTGGCCTACGGTTGGATTGAATATGGGTGATAATTTAGTTGGATTCAAAGCGGGCCGACATGGAATTCTTATCGATAATTCTCCCTGTCGTACGTGATTTAGAGAGAAGCGAATATAATATATATTTTTCTTTATCATTTCGTTCAATGTAAGCTAGAGGGGAAAAGATAGGGCCGGCTTTGCTGGAGCAGTCCCCGTCTATCGGCAAAGTTAAAGCCATAAATTTATTGTAGACCTCCTGATTTCCAGTGATTGACAATTGACATTAGATAGGGAGGAGGAGAAGTGTTCGAAAATACAAAGAAGACCGATGACATGAAAACTCAAGAGGATCGAACAACTCGTGAACATGGAAGACGACAGCTACAGCATTATTATTGCCTCTAATCAATAATAACGTACATGAGGAATGCAAACAGATAATGTAAATACAAGCCAGGGTTGGGATGGATGAGAAGGATTTTCGTGTTAAACATCGATGTCTGATCCTTTGGGGAATTAAAACGACTTAAAGATTGTAAAAATTTACAACTAATTCAATTCCGTAAAACCAGATCTGATTCTAATGTTGTAAAAGAAGGGGCGAGAGGAAATTGAAACTCTATGAGAAAATTATTTGGATGGAAAAGCTGATGAGCGAATGATTGTCATTTGTCATCATTATAAATTCTTGAAATAAAGTTTTTCTGTGTAATTCTGTTTTAAATCTGATGAAAATGATTCTAACGTTATACAATCAATTATTTTCACTCATTACTCTATCTATTTCTAATCCTAGTTAGACTTGGTCTTTTAATTTTATCTAAAGGAGGAGTCAAGTTAGTTGTAAGATGTGCAGTTGGGAGGAGGAAGAAGTTGTATTTATATTTCCGAAAACACACTCCCTTTACATGATTTGCTGAGAGTGAAAAATCCAATTAATTCTTCAACCCTTCTATCCACCCACCTATTCCAGCTCTCCTCCTCTTCTTCCTCCTCTGAAATCATCATTATCCTTGAACATTTTACGGGATTATATATCAATATATCTAGCGAGGCAAATAATTTGGATCTGTTCCTGTGTACTGGAGGGAACTCTTCCGGCCTTTACTTCTTCCTAGACTCTCTCTGTCTCTGTCTCAGATGACAAGGCAAAGACAATCTAAATTTATAGAGACAATTCCACACAGCCATGGACAATTTTCCATGCCCAATCAAAAAATCTGCCGTCTCCCTAGCGGAGTCATAGACAAAAGAAACATTTACAGGGGGTGAGAAAATTCCCGGGAAACATTCTAATTAATTACTCCCATGTGTAAGATTTTTCAGCTCTCAAATAACACTCTCTGCTTTCTCCCCAAATGTAAACTTATGCGTCCTTTCTCCCTCCTTCCAATAATCTCCTCACTCGCTTCCGCGATGATTATTCATTCCTTCATTTAGAATTTTACAGAAGAGATCAAAGGGAGGAGAAAAAGCGGGAGGGGGACGGGTAGGGGATTGGGAATATCTTTAACTTCTTCGTACTCGGAATCCCTGAAATATTCTTTAAAATAAAAGGGATGAAAATACAAGGGGGGTGCGTATATATTCCCGAATAACTCTTTTCCCTATCAAAGACCTCTCCTTAATTTCTACTATCGATATCTATCCATTTATTCAACCACCAATGCCAACTTTGTGACTCTTCTCTTCGTCGTGATGAGCAACACCACACGTTCTACAAACGAGAAGAGAAAGCTAAACCCGAATTCCACTCCCTAAATCACCCGCTTTTCCACCCCTCTTACTCATTCAGTTAGCTCGTCTCCAGATCCGGCCTGCTAAAACAAAAGCTATGGGTTCTGGAACGAGAGGAAGAAGGAGAGATGACAAATTCATACAAGTGTCAATCTCATCCTCAGATTCGCCCTGTTCCTTTCCAATATTTCCCCTGAAACTAAAACACTTCCATTCCTCTTTCTCCGCTAATGTATTTTAGGAAATGTTCAGGATTTTTAAATTCTTATCAAACCTCAATAATTTTTGAACGGTCTGTATTTTGTCAATGTCTAGAATAAATGCTAAAAAGTATTTAAATTTGTGTTTTTTAAAATAATTCATACAAATTTAAAATGGCATGCCTAAAAGCTAATAATCAGGTTTCAATCTTGCCACACAGCATTATTTTGTAACATCCTCCTAACCGGACATCTCAAGAAACCCAGATACCCGTTAAACGTTTCAGGAATGTTTAATCCCACCCCAAGTCAATAGAGAGACGGGATATAGAGTTTTGGGGCTGATTGAGGATTATGAGAAAGGTGTTGACTTGCTGGACAGGAAGCCCGATGTTCGGGTTGAATCTAACTGTTTGATCGGAAACGTAAAACAGAAAGGAAATTTTCCATACAACTCTTCTAATACAAATACATTTCCTATGAGCTAGCTATAGCTTGTCACTAAAGGATTGACAACTTGCATAGCTTGTACAACGCGAGTTAAGGATACGACGCATATTTTGCGCATCACTTGATCCCATTCATGTATTTTAACATGATCCTTGATTTAACTCCTTTATGACGGGGTTGAAGCCGGATTGGATAGAAAGGCAAAGACTTGGCCTTTGATGATTCTATGAATGCCGGCTGGAGATTGAATATTCCCAATATAGGAAATTCCCTTTAAACATTATCATCTTCCTACTCGTGATTAATGGGGATAATAGCTGTAAACTTTTGGATGAATCTATATTTAATTCCTTCTATTCGTGCTATCTTTGGGTTTTGCAAGGTTTGTGTGCATATATATCAATATAATCTAATACTTTGCCGCTTTGATTTGTCTCTGTTTTATAGTAAACTATACAAGGTTTTCTCTCTCTCTCTCTCTCTCTCTCTCTCTCTCTCTGATCTTCGTTTCAAGTCCATCTCATCCCAATAAAGATAAACAAATAGTATTTATCCATACACAGCAGCGTGGCTATTCCTCTTCTCTTCATGTGGATTTGTCACTATGAAATCATGATGATCATGTCCGGGAAACATGAGGGTGGCGAAGTGCCATCATCCAAAGATTCACTATTTTACTAAAATATACTGATATATGTTACGGAAGTGGGTCTTTGGTAAAAATCCTGCACACACTAGAATAATTCCGTCTTTTTCACAATTCTATAGCACTCCTGCTCGCTCCCTCTACACAAGAATGCATTCTCACTCAAAATATCTCAAAATGTATTTAAAATCACTAGTAAATCTGAGGATACACTGGAGGTTTTTGATTGAAATTTTTCACTTTTGAAGCTTGTTGTTGTTCCACGTGAATATGGGCACAATTCTGCGTTGGCAAAATTTGAAACAAGTGTAAAACCTTTTGATTTCCTCTAAATTACGACACACGCACACACTTTTCCGAAAGTTGGAACACTTCGGGGTAGGTTGGTGGAATTCCGGGAGGGTTGTTAAGTTGCGTAGGTAAAACACCTGAGCGGGGGATGAGGGAAATGTCAATGTTGTCTTGTTACTTCCGCTCTTGGTATTACGACAGAGGCGAAGACGCACTTGTCCTGGGGAATGTGAAACACACTCAGTGTCCAGGTGTTGTTGAGAGTGAGGGATGGTTTTTTTGAAAATGTTTTGATGTGAAAACTTTCTCGATATATATGGGGCAAGAAGTGACACTTATTGGTTGGAACAAATGATTGGTATTGTCTTTGTATTGACTAAAGGTTTTGGATGATGTATACTGATTGGAATAATCGGGTAATACTGTTGTTATTGTTGTTATAGTTGTGGGTAAAGGTGTATTGAGGCTACTGTCCTGTGAGGCGGTGGGGTCAATTGTTGTTGTTGCGGAGGAGAAAACTGTGAATACCGGGTCCAGGTTTTGGGTTGTATTGTGTTAGTAGCGCTGCTAGCCTTTGCTTTAGCTGGGTAGTGGTAATAGGAATGGCTGGTTTTTTGAGAACGACCGGAGCCGTACATGGTTTCTCTTTGGAGGGCAGCTGTGAACTGAAGAATAAGGGTATTTGGGGCTGTCGATAGGGCACATAAGTCGGTGGTTGAGAGAGAGTTTGTCTACTCGCTACTCGTTGAGCAAAGGAAGGAAAGCTATCGGTTCGAGGAGGGAGAGCCCCAGGAAGGAGTAGTTTAATACAAGGAGGGAATCTGTGGGGCCAGGGAATGATTGGGATTGGGAGAGAGAGTATTGTGTGTAAAGTGTATCTGTGTGTGTGTGTGTGTGTGAGAATTGGAGTTGAGGAGTTCCCTCTGGTTCGCATCCCTTCCCAATATCACTCCTTTATTTTACTTTTGGCTCCTCGTCGAACCTCAGGATTGAGAAGCTACGCTGACGCTACGAGCTGTCTCTGTGTATAGCAGGAGCTCTTTCACAGTGTGAGTGTCTTGCCCTATGCGGAAAGATATGGGAAAGATTGAGATTGGAAAAGACGAGGCTGGTGAGCGAGGTATATAGATGAAGGAGGGAGGGAGGGTGGGAGAGATGGGATGCGGCAATCTTGTTGGGCTGGCTGGTATTATGATGAAAAAGAAGACGGGATCTTAGAGAGATTGAGAAAGAGAGCTCTCGTCCTCTGGTAGGAGCCCGGAGGTTGAGTTTCTTCCCGGAGATTGTACCGACCCCTCTCCTTCCATCCTTCCCCCTTCTCACTCACTCCTCTCTCCTGCTCAATCCTTTGGAGTTGATCTGGAAATCCAGGGGGCCGATCATTCAATTCGATGATCAGGAATCGTCTATAGGAAATAAGAATCCGGCGCATGTCTTGGCTCCGGATTGATTCCCGGATTGGAGAATCCCCCCGACCCAAAGGGTGGAGGATTGGAAAGCAAAGCCAAAGACGCTCGCTCCCTCCTCTCTCTCCTAGTATGTGCTACACTTTCCCTGCTACTACCAGCACTCCCAGCACCAGCACCCCCACAACCAACAACAACAACCCCGCCTGCCAATCCAACATCCACGCCACCCAACACCACACACAGATCCGCATATCTTTTCCCACAACAACACAATCACACATCATCTTATACTCTCTACAGCACACGACCTTCTTTCTCCCAGTCCCCGGCACACGGCCGCCCAACAAGCAAGCCGGATGAAAGATCTAAGGAGGCATGAGGAGGACACGGACGGCAGAGAAGAAGATGATCATCACATAGCTCTTCTCTTATTGCTTTTCTCCGAACGCCCTTTCCCTTTGCTACAGAACAGGGCTAGCTAGGATATGGGAAAGCTTTCTCTTTTCCTACGTCAATTACTTTTCTCCAATTCCCCGGAATTTTAGCCTTTCATATTTCTCCCAAGACGTCTAAAGCAACCAATCTCCTTGAAGGCTTAGACGGGAATTCTTTCCGGGAGATAGTCAGATGCTTTCATGGAGCGCATTGACTTACGTCACTGCTCCATGGTTCGCCTTCAAAGAAATAAGGTTACTACAGGAACTAATACAGAAGAAAAACAAGAATAATGCAAAAATCCAGTGAAACGTGTCAAAATATACCTCTTCTTATTCTTCCTGTCGTCTCTCATCCTACTACTCTGTAGCACTCTACTTCTACTCATCATTTTGGACTATAGAGCCCCCCCCCGAAGACCGACACCTAGTTCGTACTTTCTCCTAAAAGTCAAGGGAGGGGTAGAAAGGTATGAGGAGGAAAGAAAACTGAGAAGGGGTATGACGACATGTAATTATTATGATACTAAATCCAGAAACGATTCCCCAAAACCCTTCTCCTCCAACTGAAGGAGACAGCATTTGCTGAGAAAAAGCTGGTGTTTTGGCCGAAAAGTCCAGAAAAAGTCGGAATTATTTACTAGTTGATATAAACTTCCCAGAGGAGTTTTTTTCTAGTTCTATTTGCAGGAACAGAGAGTCTTATCTTAGCTTTCTCCACTTGCTCTGAGTTGCGTGTTATAGTATTTATGAGTCCGCTTGTACTTGAATCTCCTCCGCCTTCTAATATTTTCATCTGTGAAGAAATCCAAAGCATCCCTCCTCCAATACATTACCCATTACCACCCACCCATATCACAATAACTATAACAATATACCATCAAGATCAAAGACACAAATGAGATACTATAAAATTCCTAGGAAACTTACTCCTCAAAACCCGCCTTCCTTTCGCTTTCCGCTCTTCCGAGAATATCTTTTACCCGCCAACATTTCTTCTATATCCTCCTGTATTCAAAATATTCATCTTATTTTCTATATACGCCTAAAGACAGCCGTTAACGTCCCTAGCGAAGGGGCTTAGTTGAATTCCTTTACTTTGAGCTGTATCCTCCGTACATTCAGTTCAAGGAGGAGGGATACATCACAAAGCTTTTGCTTTCTCCTATAAAAGCCCAAGATTTCTTCACTCAACCAACCCTTCCCCCACACCCAAATCCGGAATTTCGGGCAAGAATTCTATATATATATTTTGCTCCAAGCCAAAACATTTCTTTTCCTCTCATCATTCTTCCCTCACTCAGGCTCCTTGTATTTGCTTCCGTCCTCCCTTGCTTTCTTCTCTCTCTCCCCTGCCTAATGGGCCAACTCTAATGACGGACAGTAAAGATCGCGCCTAATCCGCCTCCTCCATTACGTCACTCCCTACATCCTTTTTCAAATCTCAATATTCCCCGACATCCCATCATTTCGTCACACAAATATATCTATTTTCCGCATCCATCCGCCTCTTCATCCCTCCCACAAAACCCGCTTCCAAAGCTTTCCTTCTCTTCCTCTATAATACCCGCTTCGTCCTCTCGCTCTCTCCTTTCACCCATCAATAATCTCATGACAAATGCAACTTTTCCTCTCGAATTCCATTACCACCCCTTTATTTTAATATACACTATGGACTACGGACCCGTTAAATTATACAGTGCCTGAATTCTTTACTTCCGATGTGCAAGCTTGTACGCCACCGCATCCTCTCCCGCCTACATCTTCGCCATCCTGCGCCTACGATTTGCTATTATTCAAATTTCTAAAGTCTACAGTTCCCAGGAGGAGTCCTCGGATTGACTTTGCGTAATACCTAATAAATACAGATTCTGCAGAGTTCAGACAGAAGGGTGGAATTTAAACAAGGTACAGGTAGACTTTGTACTTGTGAAAATAGAAATCAATCACCAGCACTTGTCACATTGACGTCAGCGTTAAAGCATTATCGACAACCGTCCCATTATCAATTACACCTTGCCTTACCCGCCCCATCCGGGCAATTTTATATGTAACAAGGCCCTTACACGCCCCGTCAAGTGCTCCTTTTAGAAGCCTTTGGAGCCATACATAATTCGAAGC
The DNA here is from genome assembly GCA_906901655.1 of Sminthurides aquaticus. Classification (NCBI taxonomy): domain Eukaryota; kingdom Metazoa; phylum Arthropoda; class Collembola; order Symphypleona; family Sminthurididae; genus Sminthurides; species Sminthurides aquaticus. The sequence goes on from CAJQTT010000001.1 coordinate 8,066,109, forward strand.
GAATTAACCTACACATCATCCTCAATGCCCGGATTTGATTGACATTTCCCTCTTCCTATACTAAATTATGAAAAGCTGACTTGCACTAATCCAATAACGGTAGAGCTATATGAGCGACACCATTTCCCCCTCACCCTAATTATTCGCTTCCTACTTCTTGTAACGTTTACCTATCACTTGTAAGTACAAAATGAAATGTCAAGGGAGTCCCTTGAAGGGCTAACATGGATTCTAAAACCATTCATAGCTCATTGAAGATGGATAGCCCGAGTTCGACGATCAGAGGCTCGGTGTCCTAAAGCATAAGGATTGCAGAGCAGTTTAGAAATAAAGTTACTTAAAGCGCTTAATATGTAAGGTGATGATGCAAAGGTATATGTTATGAAAAGCGGAGTAATTTCCCATTTACACAAAACGATTTTATCATCTCTCGGCAAATATATATGCAAGGAGATTTTTCGCAATTGCTCCTTATCTAACGTTTTTGTAGAATTAAATTTAATTATACAAGAATAATTAATTTAAATATTGACAGAGTGAGTGAGTGGAAGGGAATGGGGAATACTGCTATGGAATACATGCGAGGAAAAGTTAGCTAATGCTGATGTTATCTTTGGAGGCGGAGAAGGACTGGGACAGGAGTTATTTTGCCGGGGGACAAGGTTTTATTAAATAAAATCACATAAGCATTTAAATAGTAATTACCTCAGGAATCGTTTCTCATCATTAGCACTTTGAGAGGTAGCTCATGTTAGTAGTTGTGATTGGAAGGCAGCGCTTGTTTCCTCCAACAGTTTTAAGAGTTTAAGAGCTGTGGAAGATTTGTGTGTGTATGATTTTGAGGTGACGTCGACGGTTAGTGATGGTTATGTGCTATGGTGGCGGCGTCGGGAGCGTGAGCGAATATTTTTTTCATTTCCCATTTACGTTTCTTGCTCCCTTTAATGTTCGCACATTTCCGACACCTCCTTTGATCTCCCTCGAATCACAATTAACGCTCTGCATACCAAAAGCAAGGAGTCGCAGTTGGTTCACATATGCATTTAAACTACAGCTTTTTCCTTTGATTTCCTTCCTTGAAGTCCTTTCAATTCCATATTGACGGCTGGGATTTTGTACCCGCATATAGAAAATATATATTTTTTTCTTACATTTACAAACATGCATCCGGCCAAGCCCCCTTGTTCCTTGTGAACTGCTAAAAGTTTGTCTTATGTAGATTTTTTACAATTTTCATAGCTTCATTCACCTCACGCGTTGCTTTGAGCTCGGAGCTAAAACACAAGATGGTTGGATTATTCCGGAGGAGAGTGTAGGTTTAATGGGAGGCTTGTGGGCACGGATTAAGAATGATAATATATATGAGAATGTGTTGGAGGGAAACGAGTGTAGGATTTCCTACCTAAAATTTGTCAGTGCAAATGTGTCACTCATGTATCGGAAAAAAGGTTTAGAGTTTGCTGGGTATGAAGTAAACTACTCTTTTTTTAATTACCTTATACCTTCCTTGGATTCTCTCGCTCTCTTTGTCTCTCTCTGTGATTATTCTCTGCCTCCTCGTTCGTGTAGCCGTAGCCCAGGTTCATTTACCACAAAATGATTACCACTAAAATTCATATCTAAATCCTGCTCAAATTGCACGCACATATCACTTTAATGCTAATATATGAGGCTTTTTAAGGAGAAAAAAATCCGAGGGTAATAAGGAAATTCAGCATGGAAACGTTAATTACTCAACGTTTTCTTAAATGCATTATCTCTTCGTTAGTTAGTCTGTCTCTCTCTCGTCATCCCCATCTCTGTCACTCCTACTCTTACACATGGAATGGCGGTGAAGGACCGCCTTCAACCAGAATTCTCTTAAATATATAGCTTTGAGCATTTTTCTCATCCATCTACTTTCTTGATTTTACCTGATTTCGTTCCCACTATAATACTACCTAATACTACCCTCCCCCATTGCACTGGTGCTACATGAACCTTAAAGGATAAACATCTATGTTCTCCTCCTGATATGATAGATCACGCGGACGAATCTCCATTTCTTCCTATCCCATAATCTCCTCCCTCGTCTCGTACAAGAATGCATTCTTCCGAGTTGGACGTAGTAAACTGAAAACTTATGCAAATCTGCGGAGGAATCCTTGATAAAACTGTAAATTGAAATTTTCAACCACATTATACACACAACCCAACGGCATCACAACTTTTAATCAAGGCTGAATATTGTTTTTCTTAACATACTATTTCATCTTGGCTCTCTCTCTCTCCGTTTCCTTATATCACCTGTATCCAAAAGACCTTAACATACCTGTAATAAAGTCTGTCTAGTCAAACGATACCTACTGAACTTCCCTCATGTCCTTCGTTGAGATACCGGGTATCCTAGGTAGTACAGCCAAAGCTCCAAACATCCGCTTATTCCTTGGATTCCATATTACATATATTTCTTATTCTTATGCTTCTGAAAGAGAAGAACTGAATCTGCTGCTATTGCTAGCTAGCGAATCCCCAGTTCAATTCCCTTTGTCTCTTTCGCTCTGACTGACTTGTCAAATCTTGCCTGTTGCAGGAACAACAAGGAGGATTTGTGTAGATTTCAGAGTGAGACGTTTTAGTAAAAGGGGGAAATTATACAAAAAAGCATGTAAAGGTGCAGAGGGAGCTGCTCTAGATTCCGGATTTTCCCGGCTTTATCCATCCATATTTTTTAAGAAAGAGTGTGACGTGTGAAAATTTACCAATTCTCACCTAGCTCCTGGGAAACTGAATTAATTTTAGTGCTCTTTCCCCGCTCCGACGTCTCCGAGTAGTCGTCTACATTAATTTACACCGGCGTGGAAATATTTTTTACCTTCAATTCTTTACTTTTCTGAGGGCTTTTGAGTATGAAGAATACAGACAACTGCAGCGCTACTGGAGCGCTTTTTGGATTAGTCCACCAGCGCTCTTGTTTTTTGGGAAAGCTAGGGTCCATAAGTTATGGAGCAACGCTCAAGTAAATGATTATTCTGATTCAGGATTCCTGAAGGACTAAAGACAAGTGACGAGATGATTAGAAAAATTCCCGCTGTACAGTAATGAAACCATAGGCAGAGAGCGTAGAGATTTTGCAATTACAAATTTGTTAGTCTATATTTGGAATTATCTACCGGGGAACCTTTGTTTTTGCCTGTTTGTTTTTAAGAAATGTTCTTCTCGCTTTCTCTTTAGCTTAAATTCAACAACTTTCACCATTCCGTCTTCTAAAACACCTCTGTACTTTTTACCTGCCTATGTTTATACCGCTACCTTAATCGAGGAAGAACCTTAGGACTTCTTGAATAGCCTTGAATTCCTTTACGAGGGGGAAGTTTAGCCGGAGATGAGCTCAAAATGAGATAAAGATGATAGAGGTATGTTCCAGAGGGAAGGCTAGTGCTTTCACTGGGATCTCTTTTTAGCGTGAGTTTCAAAGCTGAAGAATGCTCTGAATTCTTTTGGAAATTCTCTCCCTGCTCTTTCAAGTCTTTGGAGTAAAAGACAGAGTATAGAAGAATATATAAGTCCTTTGACTCGGTTAAAAAGATAATGGAGAAAAGAAAAGGAAGAGAAAGGAGGAGGCGAAAGAAAGATGAGGGCAGGTAGAGTGTACATGTTTATTCTTGTGTGGGGTAGCGACTATGATGAGTTTACGAGAATACCTAAGCCATAGATGCTGCTTCATGGATGAGCTTCACATAAATTCAGGCATGCCCTCTGTCCGTTCTCCTCGTGTAGCTTCCTCTTCAATTTAACTTTGCATGTACATAATTAATGGATACTTTGAGTTGGGGAACAACAGCTACGAAAAAGAATCTACTTCCTATTCCATCCCCTCATAATCCGAAACAACTCTCTTCTCTTCATGTCTTCTCTCGGGTGGATGAATGCGGAGGGAGAGAAAGCATCACTGTGGGATCCATACAATGTTTTTACTTGAAATTCATCAGAGGATCTTAAGGAGGTAGAAGAAATATACCTACAAACTTGCACCATTTCCACCGCATAACCATCCATATACCCTTGAGCGAGATACATCCATGGGTTTCCGGTACTTTGCTGATCTGAAAATCCGCATTTGCCCCAGTTCATCATCATCATCCCTCTTCTACTTTCTCCGCATACACATACTCATCATCATTTTCTCCTACGTTCACATATATCACATACCCTTGATCAATGCTCTGGTGGATTCTCAAGCGCCTCCCTTGTCGTATAAGCTCTCAGGACAATGTCATATGCTGTACTTGTAATTTTCTTAAGGCGGGTCCTTTCCCTTCTTGTATGTGAATTTCATGTCGGAGTGAAAGTAGAATATCGAAATGATTCTTTCAAGGATCCCATCAGCTCTCCCCAAAAAAACTTTGAAAGTAGAAAGCCTACGAGCAGTAGGTTTCTTTTACAACTATGTCTTGAGTTCCGCCACTTGTAAGTTTTTACCACAGGTATTTCACAAAGTTTCACTACTTTTCTAGATCTAGACAATCCAGAGCTCCAAGACATACTTGATTTCCAAAAGGTAAATCTGAAGGGCTATAGAAAGTGGAAGAAGGGAAATTGGTTTGAAAATCGCCGGGATTTATTCCAAAACGAATATACGGCACGGGCAAGTATAAATGAGGGAGAAAGTTGTATTGCTTGAAGGAGGGTTAAGGCTCTTTGAATCCAACTCGGAGACGGTCTTGATACACTCGTGGGTATAGATTTCAAGTACGAGCTGAGAACGGGTTTTGAAAGTTGAAGAGGATAGTTGGATGGATGGTAATGGAAGTGTGTGTAGGGCAAGAGAAAGTAGGGTGGATGGGAGAAAGGAATAAAGAAAATGGGAGAAGAAGTAGAATAAGGAGAAGGACGACAGAGTTGGAAAATGAGAGGAGGAATCTCAAGGAACTCAACTGAAACACATCCTGGGGCATGGAGAGTCTGATGAAAATGTAATTGGAAATACAGAATGAAAATTTTCATTTCGGAGCTCCAATTAAGATTAGGCAGAGGCTAAAATTGTGCTCCTAGTCGAAAAAGAATTGCTCCATTTCAAAGAATGTATCTATGACGGGGGAGGGGGAGGAAGGAAGAGAGAGCGCAGAGGAGGAGAAAGCACGGCGGGGAAGTTGTATATACTCTCTTTCTCTGATAGTTGGGCAATTCTTAAGTCTTGATGTTATGCAGGAGAAATAAGAGTGAAAGTATGAGAAAGTGTATAAACGTCCTCCAGTAAAGGTATATATGTTTGCATGTACTGATAATCACATCAAGTATAGGATACAACGGAGAGAAAGCATGAGAAAGAGGGGAGGGCGGTGAAAGTATTAAAGATCCGGGAATGTTGGAAATAAGTAGTGAGTCCAGAACTCCATCCATGTAATACATATGCTCTACTTGGATCTTTAATGTCTTTACGTATCGAATTAAATGGTAGCCTTCCTCAATTTAAATGTACACATGTAATATTTAATACTTTCTCCCTTCATATCTCTTCCTTGGCTCCTTCTCCAATAGGATATGGGTACTTGGGCTCTACTCTTCCCCCGTCCAAGTTCCCCTATCTGTTAATTTTTAGAGAAAAAACAAAATTCTTCCCATCCAGAGGCAGAGGAGAATATTTTGAGATGAATCCCAAGATTAGGGAGAGGGGATGACGGAAGGAGTGGGAGAATTTAGTGTCCTATAAAATACTGAGCCCTTCTTTAATTGGAATTAATTACTGGTTTAACTTTTAATTACGTTCGGATGAACTTGGGGACACGGAACTCTCCCATCTTTATCGCTCTTCTCCGTTTCCTAATCCTCCCCTCGGATATAATGCAAGCTACAACAACGTCCCAGTATACAAAGTATCCTGTGCAGGACATGAGGAACCTCTGCTTGCCCATTTTTTTTGCATGTATCTAGCACATAGTCTGCTTAAATAATCTATTTCAAATATCCCAACTCTCGTAAGCCAGGTAAAGGTGGGGATATCTGAGAATGAATATGTGGGCTTATAATATAAAATGCCTTGAGGAATAGACGTTGAAAAGTCTGTAGTCTCTAGCTTTTGGAGCAAGCAGAATGTGGATTTCATAACGCTACCAACTACTCAGAGAAGGCGGAGAAAGCCAAGCTGGCTGCTGGGCTATGGTTAAATTAATAGGAAAAGCTGGATGAATACTAGTAGTATATGAGGATAAAGACGAGATGAGGAAGACTGAGTGAGCGAGACGAGGACAGAGGTAAATAGGACTGCACCCAAAATGTTTGTAATTGCTACGCTAATGAGGAACGTCAACTCATTTACCTTTCGGCTCCTCCAATCCTTCCACCGGCATCCTCCACCAACCACTGCTCCCGTTCTCCTATCATCATCTCCTTTCCTTTCATTTGTTCAATCAATTTCATAGAGAGCACCTCAGGAAATTGGGGGAAAGACGCTTCGTACAAAAACCCATCATCTCTCCTATCCCTATCCCATCTTTCCAACTCGTGACGCGGAATAGTCAGAGACTGCCGGGCTTGAAGATAGAGAAAAAAATTCAAGAAGCCAGAGGATAAAGATTGTCATTAGAAAACCGCAACTATCCTCCCCAAAGCATACATATTATAAGCTGGGGACGTCTGTCATCCCTGGATGCGCGTACAGGATGCAGAAATTCAGGGATTTTCACTGCTTCAATCCAAAGGAAAGCCAGTCCTCCGTCAGAGCGACCAAGAAAGATGAGCTTGAGCTCATCATATTTACTATTTGAAATAAAAGTAGAGAAATTTCCACCTATTGTCGTCGTCCTTGGATTACTTGAAATTCTCCGCCCTCCTCCTCCCTGACAGTCATCCTCTCTGAAGCTTGAATATGCCGTCGTTGAACTCGTTATTTTTGAAAGCATCATTCATAAGGTTCCCCTCCCCCAAAAGAACCAATCGGAGACGTTCATAATAGCCCATAATGTCCTCCTCAAACGAGCTCCTACTGTTTATTTTCTTAATAACCTCTCTCCCATAGCACTGCACAGCCCTACAGAGTTCAAATCCCAGAGGCTGATTGTCATAATAAGCTGGTGGGGCTGACGAGGATGATGATTGTAATTACATGTGATTATTGCGAAAATGATTCCGATACGGCACATGTTAGCCAACCAAGGAGCCATCCACCCCTCAATCTGCAACTACACTCATTCTTTCTCTTGGATCAAGCACTTGGAAATGCAGGAGGCTATCCATCTTCCTCAGAGATGCTGTTTAATCTTCTTTATCATCCACCCAAAATCCGTATTAAAGACAATCTAGCTACAACTCTTCTCCTCATCTCTCTTTTACCTGGCATCATGGATGGATACGTCTTTTCCATTCTGTACAATCTACACGATGCCAGCCAATCTTGGTTGGCCCACGCCATAATACATGAGAGCAGCTCAAAGTTAAAGAGATGGGTGATCATGAATGGGAATATAATAACAATGATGAAAAATACTCTTCCATTCAATCAGCCCGAAGATAATCAAGGTGAGAGACTATATTCTCTCATTGAGAAGAACCAGCTTTTCATAGTCGACACTGCATGTAAAATACTTATCCTACAGGTAGGTAAAATTAATATATGATATGTATGAATTACATCAGAAGATGGACAGCAAATACCTGTATCGCAGGTCCTGATGGAGAAGATGATGAAGGCAGTTACACATGTACTATTCGCCCCGACAGGAAAATGACAATCAAGAATCCAAGATATTAGTTTCCATATAGTCTTCATTCCTCCTCCTTCCGTCACCCGGCCCATCGTCTTGGATAGTTAACTCAGAGATGGAGGAATCATTAAGAAGGGGAGAAGATGCGGAGGTAAATCTCTAACATGTTCATATCTGTGTATAGTTATTCATTTTAATGTGTGCGTGTGGTGTCGTGTTGGAATAGAAGATAGAAGAAGGGAGGAGGAAAGATGCCAGGATCATCTCATAATCTCATCATCCCCAATCCTCAAGCATGATAATCATTCAGTTTGCCCAGCTATCCTAGTAATTCCAATTTCCACCCTCTTCTTCTCTCACCTCCCTCCCGTACTGTTCTACATACCACCTGAGTTGTAGTCCTCATCCCAAAAACCCAGGGAATAGCCAGGTAAAATCAAAGGTAGTAGGATATTTCTACCTGTAAGCTCGCATGTCAGTTCCTAATCGCTACTTACGTAGTCTTATATTCACGGAATCAGAGGAAAAATACACAAAATAGCGCATCTCCTCCTTGTCCTTCCCTGGTTTTCTTGATCGTTGCTGTCCTGTGAAAGATATGAGGAATGATTTGAATGGGTGGCGTTTCCTTGGAATGGTTGCATAGTTTGTTGGGGATATATGAAATCGGGGATGGAATCTCTGTGTGGAATTTCCTGCATCACATTGCTCTACGTAACGCTCTGTACGAGGATAATACGAGGAGAAGTACAGTGAACTCGATTCTCTGCGTACTCATTTTCGGGAATAAATCATTCACTCTTGGAGAAGAAGACAAGAGCGGAGATATGATCACTAACTATTCCAACATTTCTCTCACAGATACACACAGATCCATTATCATCATCTCGAGTCGCACTTTTTCATTCTTCTCCTTGGTCTCAGGAGCAGCGTTATTACCGGACTACAATACACATAAACTTGACTCCTTCTTCTTTCCGTCCTCCTCCTCCTCCCTCAATCTTTTTACTCTTCTTCTCAATCAAATTCTCTCTCTCTCTCCGCTTCTTCTTGTCTCTCATCTAATATCTGTATCGCTTCAAATTCAAAGATTTAGCTAGAGACTCTTACGTTTTCTACTCGTCATAGCCTTCTGCATTATTCTAGTACATGGAGTTAGTTGGACTAGAATTTTTTTACATCCCATCAAGATGACAAGACCAAAAATCCGTTCTGCTCAAACGCATCATCAGCCATTATTACTATATTATTCCCATTACATTATTTCTCCCTCTGCTTCCTCCATCTCAAAGAACTGTCCCGCAATTTAACTTGTCCACTTGTCCCCCCGCTACCACTCGCAAATATATGACGAAAATTATACAAAGATTCACTCTGGTTCAATATTCCTCCAAGTCGTCGAAACTTACGTTTCTTCACATGCAATCATATAATTCCGCACATATTTACTAAAACTGTCATAATAATTTCCCCAGCTCAAGAATTAACTGGATCTCTGGGAGTGGAACTGCAAATGACGGACACTGCTCAAGGTATATAATTGTGCTTACGTTTTTGCAAATAGCCGTCGCTTTTAAACTGAAAATGCAGGTGGGCAAGGGAGTATGGGGAAAGAGGCTGTAACTGATTTCGCATCATTACCTTAATCATGCTCATCATCATCCCCCAAGCTTCACTTATTATAAACGGAAGCGTATTAAGTAAATAATATCATGGTATTAACTTACTCCCGATCATCTCCTCTAAGCGCTGTTAGGGAAAGCCTTGTTATTTTTACGTTCTATATATCTTGGATTTTTTCCGCCTTCTCTGTAAATGACTCAAGAAAGACATGAATAGCACTAGAGAAAAGCGCGGCTAGGATTAGGATGAAGGGATGCTCAAGACGATGCACTTTACACATACACTTGTCTTCCTTGGGAAAGAAGGGAACATCCGTGCTTTTGTCACATGTTCCACGGGATGAAGTTACTGGAAAACACGGAAAGGAAGGGTTTTATAGAGAAAAAGGAAGAAACTTACATGTACATGCTGCAATTCGTTGGAACTGCAGTAAGGATAACAGTGCTTCTTTCATCTGGATTCAGAGAGAGCAGATGATTATTGTATTATGATTATTATCATCATCTTCTTATAAAAAGTCAGCGTCTAAACATACACACACACAGTGTGGCATTATGAGGATGAGGCAGGATCACTTCATTCCTTGTGCAAGAGTATCGGATAACATGATTTTTTTCCAACATCCCCCTCCTCCTTCCAAAGCCGCAAACCAGAGGAAGAGACTGAATGGAGAAGAGCCTCTGTCGTAAGAAGCTAAAGAGGATGATAGAGGAGGGACTGGAGGAGAGAATGGTGGCAAAAAATGTGTAAATCCTAAATTTATTGTATTGGCAGGATTTGAGAGGGGGGAAACTCTAGGACGGATCAAAATACCTTTAGAACTTTTTTCTAAACTTGATTCCTTTTTTCTCTGTGATAGTGGCAGGATTCTTTCTATTCTTAACTTTTTCTTCATTTACTTCTCCGTCTTGGAAGTATTTTTGAGTATAATCTAACTTGTCCAGTCAACAAACCTACTAGGTAAAAGATGAGGACTGGACAAGGATCCTGGAAAAGCCCGGATCAAAATACCACAGAGTTCCTTCATTCATCACCAAGACTCTAATCGACTATAGCCATGCATACTCATACAGTAGGCTGGCGAAGAACAAAATAAAAAAAGATATAAAATCTCCCTCAAGCTATCCGTCAGCGTCTACTGAGTCTATGCCGAAGGATGCGGAAGACGCACGGGATGACCATAAGGTATAAACGGAATCTAGAGCGGACGCTCTGTGGGAAAGCTACTGGAAACTGGAGAAAGACGGATAGTTGAAGAAGGAAAAAGGAGGGAAAGTAAAAAAAAGATGGAAACAAGGATGAAACTTTATGAGAGAATTGCGTGATCTTAAGAAGATTGTTTTCTTTCAAAGAGAGACTCCGTCCTAAATGTTCTCTTCCTTGGAGTAGCAGCGAGCATGTATTCTGTATTTCTGCGAAAAACAATACATCTTCTCCTCTGTATTTAGTAAATACTATTTACTGCTCTTGAAACTCTTCTTCGCTTTAGCCGTTGGAACATTACTCCTGGATTTCGCTTCCACATCCTTAGCTATACTTAGTTTTATAAACTGTACCATCTCTGACCCTCTCCTAGCGGTGTATTCGTCATGTTCAGTTTGCTAAACGTATAACGCCGCCAGTAACACCGAATGCACCTCGACCTCACATGACATGGATTAAAGGCCAGATGGAGAAACTATTGATGCTGGCGGTAATGGCTGCACCATTTCAGTAGTCAGTTGTAAAGTTAATAGTGAGGAAAGATGGACTTTTAAACCACCTGTCTCTTTCACTCTAAAATTCGCAAAAACTGCGTTTACCACCTCATTCTTGACTTGGAAGACAATAAGAGGATTGCCTGAAAAATAGCCAGGTAACTATCAAGAACGTATTGTTATCTTGTCGTTGAGGTCAAAGAGTGTGCCGGAGTTTTCTCGCAAGAAATAATTTGAAACGGGTAACGCAGACGGGGTAGTTAACTACACGCTTTTTTGTCTCCAGAGTTGACAGGATGGGGAGAAAAGGGATGATGTTCAATTTTTGGGATAATCTTTATAAAGACGCGGCTCGCTTCACAGCATAATCGAGCTGCTAAAAATTCTAAATGGAGGGATGGTAATGAGGGAAGAGGATGAGGAGGAGGGAAACAGGTTGGATAAAGCACTGGGAAAAGCGCATCTTTTCAGCATCTTCATTATAGAACGTAAAACTAAGAGATGACCCGCACCCCTTGTTTTAGGACACCACACACCACTTGTACGTCAGATTAAACTCTCATAAGATGAGGATAAAAAAGGGAGAGACATAAAAAAGCGGGTAAGTTCTCCAGGAGCTCTTTTTCGCTCTCTTTTCCCTCCCTTCCAACAACGGACGAACCGCTTTCCTATCTTTTCCTTAATAGGAGGGCATATACAAGAGCTATTAAAAAGGAAGAGACTGTGAAGAATGAAATGAGAGCGGCTTCTCTATGTAAACACGTTGTGTGGTTGTGTGCCGTCGTCCCTATATTCCAGGGATTTTTTATACGGTGATTGTCCTGTTCTCAAGAGAGAAAGACATCTATAGAGACAGAAGAGATGAAGAGAGCGAGGAAGAATAAATATATGAGGGAGAAGAAAAAAAGCGAGGACGAGGAATATCCTGTGAGTCTTGCAGTCGTCTCCCTCTTCCACCCACCCACAGCTTTCCTTTAGTAAAACATCTCAATTAAATTCTAATCAGATTTCCTTGATTTCCTTTCACTAATTAATTATCAGGGATGGAAGACTCGTTTGGAAAAGAAAAGCAAGTACAGAGACAACATGCTAGCTAAGGCTAGGAGGAAGCAAAGGCTTTTTTCTTTCTCCATTCCCACCAACCCATGTATTTACACACTCGTCTCTCTTTTATTCCCCATCTAGTCCCTTTCTTCTCCCTTCTTGTCCCTCTACTAAAAACTTTTTCTCAATCCTGTAGCCCTTCCCTTCCACAGGTCTAATTGATTATATACTTAATTACATGGCAAGAGAGCTCCCTAAGCCCTTTGACTCAGTCACTCATACAGACAATGTCTGCTCCTGGGAGGATTCAGTTTTCCCTATTTGGCTATTCCAAATTGAACTTGAATAGATGGACGGAGGAATCCATACAGAAATTTTCCTTTACGTGGATTAGAATTAGCTTTTGTTTTCACTGCATGCTGACTGCTGAATGCCGGCGAACAGTACAGTGTAGTAGTCGTAAAGTATTTTGATCTCTGGGGGAAATGGGAAGTGAAACTGAGGTGTGTGTCGCAGACTAGAAGTATACTAGTAAAAACTAGAAAATTATTCTGCAAGAGTTAAAAACCGATTCGGGGCCGCAATTCCTCCCAAGTTTATTTTGCACAGTTTTACAAGGGTTTACCGGACAGAATCCTAGGTGATGACTTTGAGGGATGGCGGGTTGTTGAAGGATGGTGTACACTTTCTCGAAAAAAACCACCATCTGCTTATACAATCCAACGTCTGGATCATTCATTATCAATCATAGGAGCGGGAAGTTTCGCCCTACCTTTCTCCGGCTTCCTCATGCAAATTTTATAGCTTGTCTTACAGGTAAAAACTGAAGGTGTATGTGTCAAGTTTTAACTAAATTGATGAGGGAAATGACAAGTCAGAGGACTGGGGTGGGATACACCTCTTTATAGTGTATCATATGTAAGATATGGGATTTCTTGCTGGCTCCGCTGGGCATCAGTGAAAGTCTGGATTAAAAACTCCACTGAAAAACTAACATGCGTTTAGAAGGAGGAAGCAAATCAAATATGCGGCGGCTATAACGTAAAGCGGGGATTTCAAGCGTGTTGAATACAATATTTTAGTTGCTTTGCAATACCTTCTATAAGCTGTCGGCTTATATCAAATCCCTAATTTACTTTAGGCATAGACATATTGAAAATTAACTCTGGTGCGAGTAGTTCACATTAACATTTTTCCTTACTTCAATGTAAAAGAGGAGGCGGCTATGGGGAAGGGCAAGACGGAGAGTGGGATCAAGTTTGATTCCATCTAAAACTTGCTCTCATGCTCCACATTCCAAACATCTGCTGGCCAGACCTGGTTCGAGGATAGGAAAGCACTGGATTGAATGCATATCAGATAAAAGAGGGGAAACTTGATGATGAAGTACAAGATGAACAAATTACACAAATTTAACTCATGAAAAACATTGCTTAAACTCCATGACTGACGGCTATAATTCCAAAAGGAGGCAAACAACCCCTTCTTACTTGCATACATAACAACTCAGTCACTCAACAACATCCCCAACCAAAAAACTCCACCCCCAGATTTTTTGCTACCTCCTGTATTAACGCTAAATATACTGCAAAAACAGAAGCTCGCCGTCTTTAACACTTGCTAATATTACTAGCCGTTTTGAACTATGCAAGAAATTGGATATTTTAAGAGGGAGCGTTTGAGTTCTCTGCTACTGGCACTACTGCTTCGTCTACAAACCTGTCAACGTACCCTTTTAGCGACAAGTTGACGTGTTGTCCCAGCCCAAAATCGGTACTCAATCCGGTACCTATTCAAAAATTTGCATCGAATACATCAACCTCTGTCAGGAATAACACGACGTTTTGGTCATTTTTAAAGTTCCAGAGACTCTATCCTCGCCTGATCTCAGGATTACTGCTACATATTTGAAACAGAGTTGACTAAACCCGGGTATCACTGGAGGGAGGAGGTGAAATGAGAAATTTGGCAATGTAAATATTACATTAAACTAAGACGAAACGCAGAAATAAGCAGTGTATACTTCTTGCATATAATTTTGTAGCCAAGACTGGAGCCCACTGTAGAGATGATGATATCTCTTCGCTCACGGCAGCAGCGTCATGGAGCATGAGTTTACCTGTGACAAGAACCAAAACGTACATGCCAGTATTTTTATCCAGGTCTCTTCATTACATTCTGGAATTTCCAGGAAAGTTTCCCAAGCAAATCAGAACCATGGCCTAGACAGGAGGACTGCAAAAGAGCAGCATCCGCTTGCATACGGGGGCAACTGTCAGCAGTGTCAACACTTTGACAAGGCTCCCTTCCTTCCCTGCCATCCAGGTTCCAGAAGCTCTCCAAGGAGAAAAAGCTCCTCAGAGGACCGTCTTTTGGTATACCAGGTCAAGACGGTAAACGTAAGAGAGGAAGAGCTGCTTATATGACTCTTGACTGTCGAGCCGTCAGACCGTCACTCATGTAGTGCAATGTGCAATGATACACGCTTTGAGAGTGTTTACCGCGCTACCTGATTTACTCGGCAGAATGGAATATTTTCAAGAGTTTTATCGATCATTATCTGAAATCATGTAATGAAAACAGCTTCATAAACAGTCTACCCGTCTGTAATTGTTTTTTATCCTCACTTTTTTTACTCTCAGCCCTTGAATCCCCAATGGATTTTAGCGCAAGACGAATTCAGTCACAACCCTCTCGCTGTGTTACATGCATAAGCCACCTCCTTGAGGAGGAGAAAATTGTGAAGATGAGTTAGAGGAGGGCAGAGTTGCGGGTAGAGATGGTTGTGAAATGAGCAGTTTTCCTTGATTCACCAGAGTGAAAAGCGAAGAGTCCCGCAGAGTGCGGTGAAGAGAAAAAAGGTCCGGATTCAGCACACAGGATTCCCGACAGAGGCAAACATCATCATGGATCCCTTGCTGTTTAAGCTACAAATTACTCAGGATACAACCGCGGACTATGGACTAGTAGGAGAGTCGGAGGAACAAAGGGAATCTTGTAGATTATAAACACTCACTTTGATAGTACAGACGTAGTCCTCAATAACGCAGGACTTGACTGGAAGCATGATCGCATACGAATCTCGGATAGAGATCAAGGAAGGATGTGGTGGTGGGATGGGATGATGTGGGATATGTTGCTACCGAAAATATGCAAATGAACACAACAACACACAAGAATAAAATGTCATGGGAAAAAGTCATCTCTCTGCTCTGCAGGACGGAATGTAGAGGAACTGTGCGGAATTGTGGCAACTGAGCAACTGTAGCTACCGAATCAAGTCAACCCGTAATCATTACAGGAATCTATTCAATCCTCTCCTATTCTATACTAGGATTCTTGTCTATAGAAATGCATCAAATAAATTTATCCAAAGATGGATATATGTGTGTGTAGGGAGATGATGTATGCAAAATAAAGAAAGCATTATCAGTTTTTACTCCATTCTTCCTCCTATTGAAATGAAGGAAAATAAGAGTGAATATTTGCTTGATTTGATGGCTGGAAGAAGGGGATTACGTATTGGATGCGGTATTGTACTGGAGTGGATTTGTCGGATTTGAATCCGTCTCGTCTCAGAGCACATTATGTGGGCATTGGGAAGAGAAAAGAAGGGAGACAGAAGGAAGGACAGGGCTTTCTCACCCCTTTGAGGGTGATCCCCACCGTGGTCCTCGTCGTGTCGTCCCAGTCCATTCCTCTACTACTACTCGACGCTCTGTCTTTCTTCAATCCCATGACATGTCGGCCCGAGCAGAATTTCCCGAGATACACTTACTTGTTTTTATTCATCTCCTCTCTTTATAATTCTCGATATGCTAATCTTTCTCCCCACGTTCATCTCTATAATAATCATAAATAATAACCCTCTCTCCTGCTCCTCCAAACTCCATACCAGCTACCTCACACAACACACACACATCATTCATCCCTTGGCTGGCATAGCGTGAGTGAGGCGGATTTCGGAGACATACAAAGCTGGGAAGATGGGAGAGAGATCAACTATTACTCTATTCCCTTCATCTCATTCCAAGCTCAGATATTTAGAGACCATTGGCATAACTCGAGCTTTGCTCAGGAGGAGAGATGAGATGATGAAGAAGAAGGGGTTGTGGTGGCAGAAGCAGCCATAAGCATGAGAGCCACCCTTATTTCGGATACTAAGATGAGAGATGTTCCGTTTTGTATTGTAGTAGTAGTCGCAAGTCGCAAGTTATTTTACAAAAGTTTCGACGGCAAGAGACTCTCCAGGATTATGAATCCCACTTGATCCGGCCTTACCAAATGCACTTCTTTTCTCACACTCTCTTTGTCTACTCGACCGAAGTCAATTGCCATTATTCTCC
Source organism: Sminthurides aquaticus (assembly GCA_906901655.1). NCBI lineage: Eukaryota > Metazoa > Arthropoda > Collembola > Symphypleona > Sminthurididae > Sminthurides > Sminthurides aquaticus. The sequence continues at coordinate 8,082,501 of CAJQTT010000001.1, forward strand.
ACAATTTACACACACATATCTGATTTACCCCTCATTTCACACGAGGAAGTCTCACGTACGTATTATTTCTCCACCTTGTTAATACATTACGAGCTCTTGCTCGAGTCATGTTAGCTTCAAGCTAGCGCTATTAGGGAAGCGTGCATATGTTTCAGTTGTTTTAAAATCTTACCCGCGTTTTATGCTCCTCTTACCAGGTGTTTCGAGCTCTCTTTAATTCTTTCAAGCTCGGAATCTTAGACGAAAAACTAGAGCTATATTCTTGAGAAAAACCCGAGGAGGACAATTCAAAAGATTAGGTAATAGAGAAAAGAGGGACGAGATAAAGCTTGTTTTATACATGGCTACTGTCTGTCTGGTTTGAAACGTTGAGGAAGAATTAAGCTTCTATTGTCTCTTATTCAAAGATCCGAGAAAGCTTGCACTTTCCCTCCCGGCCCAGCCAGGAGTTCATTGAATTCTCAAGGACAGCTGTTTAGTATGGGGTTTCTGGTGGGGGATAATGTGGAAGGGGTTTATAACTTGCAACTGCAGTGACCTCGTTCAGAGGCCCGTAGAACATAGAGTGGAAAATGGCTGTATATGCATACGTCTGTCTACTGCCTATGCTTCGGATCTTATGCCTTTAAAATATTGAAATATTTTGCAAAAAGGGTATCCGAGATCACAAAGTTGTGTAGAATGTGCAAGAGCTCTGTACTTGTAAGAGCCATGTTAGAACTCTGGGTTAGAAACTATGGAAGAGAGGCCGTGAATGAATGGGGGAAAGTGCATTAAGGACAAGTGATGCAATTGTGGGGCAGGTTAGAGTTGCAGTAGTAACATTACGACGAGATGGTTTTGCTGGGTGGACGAGCTCTTTATGATATCCTCTCTTTTTGCGTACATTCTTGGTGAACAAGACTACGAGCTTTTAGCAAGTGTGTCGGGATGGGAGGGAGTTTGTAGTAGCTGGAGTAGTTTGTAGTAGTAGTAAGTAAGTGGTTGTAAAATTCATGCAGTCAAAAGATTCTCGTCCTGCTCCTACTACATATAATACCACACAAGACCATTCTCTCTTCATCCATAGAACATTTATAATGCTCTCAGAGGAGCTCATGGTCTGTAGTCTGTGAGGCAAAATGCGAATTCATCCTATTGCTCTCTCGTCTCTCCATATTTTCACTAGTTTTCTAAGTTTGCTTCGCTGGGTTCAGCAGTGTATGCAGTCTTTGCTGTGCGTACAATGCAGAAAGTAAAGGCTGTGCCAGAAAATAGAATTTCTAGAGAAAGTGCGAGGACTGTATCTAGGAGCGACTTTCTCTGTCTGCTGTTACTTAAAGTGAACTAATAGCACAAAAGCCCTAATCTGTCTCAGCAAGAGCAAGAGTCTAAGCGCTTTATATACTCTACTCTTTCTTGCAACAATAAATCCTATGCAAGGCTTTCGACCTATAAAATTCTTCACGTTCCTCCGCATGCCAGAAATATACTAGCCGTTAGCCAGCTTTCTCGGGGCAGGAGAAAGCTGGATCCAGTGTTGGGCACACGGAAGCTCAGGCTGTTACAGCTACCAGCTAAAACTCTTGGGTAGCCCGCTTTCTCTTTCGCTGTCTTACTCTTCCTTCCTTTCCCTTCGAATGTAATAACCATTACATAATAATATGCATGAATGTAGAGAGTGCCCGCACACAGACACACGCTTTTACTTTGCATCCATTTACATCTTCTCGGGACATTGAGTGAAATTCTGAAAACCATGAACTTGAACCAGTTTTACAACGCGGAAAGTCTCCGGCGGAGACTGAGAGGCAGACGGAGAGCAAGACTCCAGCAGAAATACAGCGTGTATTACTACTTACTTACACAATCCTCTGTGTGCACTTCTCTGTCTGGCAAGTTTCACACGCTTTTGAACTTTGCGAAAATCTTGTGCGAAAATGGTCTCTTCTGACCGCTGGGCTTTTGGGTACATATATGAGCTTGCTGCCAAGAACCAAGTCGAGACACGTGTTACATACAGGGACTAGATAATAGCTGAAGCTGACCGGTTATTGTTACGGGAGAAAGAAGAGGGGACAGAGGAGCCAAGTTTTGTTTTACCTTGCCGCTGTCTTGGGAGCACACTCCTTTTGTTATACTCATGTTATCAAGATTATAATAATAGCACCTTGCCCCCATCACATTATCACATCCTTTGAACCAAATACCTCTTTGCTGATCTGGAAAATTTTACACACGAGCCTTGCTATATTATTCCTCTTCCCAATGGTCAAAGTGGCTTGTGCATATTTAAAACCTGTTCCTTATTCATCCTTGCCTCCCTGTCTTCCCTTACAGAGGCTGTATTGTAGTAGATTTTTGAAGAGTCTGCAATTATCTTTGATACGCGGGGCAGACGCCGTACGCCAGTCGCCGCTCAATACACACAGACACTTCACTCTCATCCAGTTTTCCTCAATCCCTTTTTGCCTTTCCTTGATGACCGACAACAGGTGTAAAAGCAAGTCTTTGTGAAGGTCCAAAGGCTAGCGAGCGGAACTACCTTTTGAGCTTTGTATTCAAAGAACAGGGTATGCTTAGCATCTACCTGGCTGATTCTGCTTGGGCCCGGATGGGACAGGGTGTTACTCTTCTGCATAGGGTTAGATGCATTGCTACTATATGGGTTCGTTCTCACCCCGGCCCACTCGTATCAACCCTCGTTCAAAGGAAGGACAACTGCAGAGATTAGAGATGTGTGTGTTAAAGGAGAAATACGTGGTTGGAGAGGAAAGCTGTTGTGAAACTATAAACCATGGCAGTCTGCAGCACCATATTTCTTCGCTCAATACAATCATTGAGGATAGAGCCAAATAATTTTGGCAAAGTTGCGAATAATCTTTTAGGAAAATTGAGGAAAGCGTTCTCCGTGTCTATAAAAATGTGGAAAACAATTACGCAAATCTCTATTATACGTCTCTTTCTGCCTCCCTACTCTGCACACAATCATTACACTCACTCGTACTGCCATTAATAATCCAACCGTCAAAGGGATTAAGTGGGCGCTAAAGTGAGGAGTTTTTGTGCGAAAAAATGCTACCTTATTCGCGAAATCTGGAGTTGTGTAGTAAACCCTTGAAAATGGCATATTCTGCTACTGTTGTTCAGCATCTACTGAGGGCACAGTAGCGAAATATACAGGCTGGAAGGAGAGTGGGTGGTGTTTGGACTTGGATTGTTTATTTTACATTTGAATTTACAGCTAGCCAGGTTTTGAGATGTGGATTATTCCAGAGGGATGAAGGAATAAGAGGAGGGAGGGATGAGGATTGTATGGGAGGGCTGGATGAAGGTAGAGAAACGGGAAACCAGGAGGAGGTGGATCCCTATTCCCTCTTTTATGTTCATTCCCTTGTTCATGCAGATATAGATAATCAGACGTTGGGCGTTAATGATGCGGACATAATTTACTTGCACCCTTATTATTCCTAGAGTCCTCTTCATCCAGGACTTGTGGGATAGCCCGCCTTTTGGGAAGTACATACAAGTAACTGATCCTGAAATTTCTTCCCTTTGTCTTCTACTGCCTATTCTAGAAATTCCGGGAAGATGCACAAGAACCTCCTGCGCCTCATTACATAATAATCTTAGAAGAAGATGGGAGAGAACACCTAAAATAATTCACTTCCAATTCCCTGCCATTCGATTTCGGTAATAAGTAGGTAGTAGTATCCTGAACAGAGTTTGGCTCAAGTATTACGACCATAGAGAGAGCCAGAATTTAATGCGTTCGCACAAGAAAGGAGTTTGGGGGAAATTGTGGAGGAATACTGTAAATATATATACACACTTGTCTTGTTCAAGCATTAAACAATTCGGATTTTCTACCTCCTAATTTCTATACTGTCTGGAAGAAGGAGAGGACACAGTGGGCTTCTGTTGGAAAATGAGGAAAGCAGAGTTTAGAATGCTAATGCGAATTCAAAAGCCAAACAGGAAGAAACTTGGGTAGCGTTGTCGCCTAGTCTCGCCAGTAATTTAGCCTCTCTACCGAAGAAATTTAATGACTGGTTTCGAGAATCGTGAAACAATAAAATTTAAAGGCATCTTTCGTACACAAGGAAGCCTGGAGACGCTAAGTCGGAGGAGAGATGCAAAGAGTGCAGGGCTGTAATGGGAAATGTGGAATTTTTGCACAAAAAAGTGCAACTAAATCCAATTTCTATTGGCAAGAGATATTTTCAGTTTGAATCCCAAGTCAAGCCATGTACTCTAAACTTGCTCCTTTTTAATCATTTCCTAATGTGTTTTGTTTCTCTGAGACGAAGCAATGTAATTAGGCTTTTAGAGTCGCGAAAGAGGATTTTCCCTAAAACATCCTTGAAACCACCCTTGTCCCAATGATGATAGTTTGAAAACTATTTGCTCAGCCGGCAGACTGAACCAAGGCTTTTTTAAAGTATATTAAGGGCGAAGAAGTGATTGCAGGATTTCAAGGATTGATAGAGAAAAAAATGAGATAAAAAATTGTATAGTCTTTGATAACAAAAAAATATACGTGAGCGAGAGTAGAGAGAAAAATCATGAAATGGCCAAATAATACCATACTGCTAAAGCCAAGACTGAGTTGGAGGAAGACAAAGTATATTCCTCCATCAGTTCTTCTGGGGGACTAAGTAGGAAGTTACATTTACTCTAGGCTTTTCCATAGGTTGCCACCACCGGAGAAGATGACATGGAGGCTGCTGTATATTTGTTACATATGATGGGATGCTGTTTTTAGAGCCTTGGCTCATGCTACTCCGGTCCGGATATTAGACTTAGCCACCTACATGAGAAGTAATAGTGGGAGGAGAAGAATACAAGTGAAAAGAGAAGAAGTTTTAGTGGAAGAAAAGAAATGCAGAAAGAGAGAGAGAGAAGAGTAGATTTGGGTAGAAGGGAAAAAAGAAAAGTGGGAGGCATACGTAATGATAGGAGTTCTGGAAAAAAGCTATAATGAAAATTCATGACATGAGCCGAGACTTGGCGTATGAAATTGAATGGAATCGGATAGAAGAAATGATCCGTAGTGGAAAAAAGTGAAATGTCATAAATTCATAATAAAGGTACTATCGCATCCTTTTTTCTCCTCTTGGTCTCAGCAGATCTGTGGGAATATATTGTAGTTTACTTGCTAGCTTGGTGGCGGAGTGAAAGGCGGGATGGGGGCAGGAGAAAGCTGGGAGATGTAGAGGAATATTTGCAGGAGGAGGAGGGACAGCGACGACTCGGATGGGAAATATGTTCCAGAGTCAAGGAGAGACTTAAGTAGTATTTCAAATACATGTTCACATTTTCTCCATACACAATCATCTACTATCAAAAAATTTCTTGCATACCATTATCCTCCATTCCTCTTCCAAATCTTCCTACAATATCTCTCTTTCAACTCCCGCTCCGCTCCGCATACCAATCTAACTTTCCCCTCCCGAATTTATCCAGGCTCAAAGCGGAATTGTAGCCTATCCTGCTTCCTCTGTCTTGATGCAACAACCCCGGAAAAGTCGCCACCGCTCATACCTTATCCTACCCATCAAACCCCGTCACTCACTCACACTCATTCCTTTGCTCTTTCTTTAAACTTTCTCCAAGCCAGCTAGCCTCTCCTTATATACCCAATCCTTACCTCGCTCATATGCTCTGCACAACTCAGGTACATATTCAACAAGGAAATGATGACGGGATGTTCAAGACTGAAAGGATCTGAGCTCTTGGAAAAGATACAATAATATCTCCCGGCTCAACTAGCCCCATCCTTGATAATACATTAGAATAGGAGTGATGCACGTGCTAAATGTCTTTTTTTTCCCTCTTCCATCCATTCCCTCTTGATTTTCAAACAAGGAACATGTATAAATTCCACTTTCTCTACAGCTTCTTATCCTTCTTTCATTCTCTTTTCACGTCCGCTCCCTCCAACCCTCTTCCAATCTCCTCCGCTTTCTCCAACGGCTCAATCACCGACATCAGTCCATCCATATCCTCAGTCAAGGCTAGACGAGCCAACCTCATGACTTTTACCGTATCTAAAAAACTTTCTCCGAATTCTAGCTAGCTCTTGTACACACAACTGTCCTATCCTCCTTTTATCAAGTCCTACTTCTAACCGACTTTCTCTTTACTTTCATCCACGACTAAGGGTCCAAATGGATAAGCTGGAAATATGTAAAGGAAGTCAGGACAGGACGTAATATGAGATCGTTTTGGGCAATTGGGAATTTGGGATACTAAGGAAGGAGAGAGACAGCGTGCCTAGTAGAAGAAGAGTTAGAGGAAAAAATTCAGAGAGAATAGCATAGCATAGAAGAACCGCTGGGAGTTGGTTGTGTCGTAGAATCGGTAGTTGTTGGAAATTAGATGGCAGCACATGAGAAGGATGTAGGTTTTGGAAGGAGATTGGTAGAAATTACGGTGTGCTGAGTATGTACATGTGTGTTGTGCGTTGAGGGAGGAGGAAAAACTCCATGAGGATTATATATATTGTGTGTGGATTCGTAGAGTCGGGTTTCAGAGCGTGGTGTGAAAAGACGAGCAAGGAAATTGTTAAGGGAAAAGTGTTTTAGTCCTAGTTTAATCTACATTTAAGATTACAATTATAGGAAAAATTAAAGGGAGAAAAAGAGGGTCAATAATTAAAGCAGCTATTATTGTTCCTAACCACACGTCTTCTCATTTATAGAATAGCCCATCCATTTAGTAGAGAGCAGTTCCGGGTAGGGACTGTATTTCTAACATTGTGGTGACCCCGACGTGATTAAAGTGCGCGATAATTAGTGAAAATGGAGAAGGCTATTAAGAAGCGTGTTGGAATCCGGAGGAGTTATAATTTAACTCATGATGAGCTGGACTTGGAGCTGCAAAAGGAAGTGGTGGACTTAGCGTTAATTAAAGTGCTGAACAAATTATTAGTGTCGGAATATGACAAGCTGAAGGAGTGTGATGAGGGAATTATGGACCGGTTGGACAATGCAGAGGGTACAGAAGAAGCCGCATACCTCCAAGAGTTAAGTTCCGTCAAAGTATTTGATCAGAAGTTCGTTACCATCAGTCTCCAAGTTGAAGCAAAATTAAACCCACGCGGAGAAACAGAGAGAGAAACCCGAGCTCCACCGAACAATGAATCAAAGTCCTTTAAATTGCCGAAAATTGAGCTGAAGAAATTTAGTGGCGAGCTCAAAGAGTGGATAGGATTTTGGGCTCAATTTGAAAAGATACACGAGGACAAAGGCTTGCATGCCAGTGATAAATTCCAGTATCTTATACAGTCGATGGTTGAAGGATCAAGAGCCAGGGAATTAGTTGAAAGTTATCCTCAGTCTAGTGATAAATATCCAAAGGTAGTGGATGCGCTAAAGGATCGGTTTGGGAAGAAGGACCTACTAGCTGAAGTTTATGTTCGAGAGCTGCTGAAGTTGGTTTTGCTCAATGTTCAAGCTAAGGAAAAGGTGCCTTTATCGAAACTATATGATCAACTGGAGAGCAAAATCCGTGCCTTGGAATCCCTTGGAGTAACCAGTGAAAATGTAATGTTGTATCCTCTCGTCGAATCGTGCCTACCGGAAGAATTGTTGAGGATTTGGCAAAGGAATTTGAAGTCTGAATCTACTACGAAATTGAATGATCTGTTGAAATTTTTAAGTATTGAAGTCAACAATGAGGAAAAGATTACTATGGCCAGGGAAGGATTCAGACCGCAGTCATCTTCGAAGAAACAAGGATCACGAAGAGAAGAGTCAAGTCAAGATATTCCTACAGTAGCAGGGCTCACGATCCAGTCTGAGTCGAAGTCTTGTGTGTTTTGCTCGAAAGCACATGAATCCAGGGATTGTTACAGTGCAAGAAAGATGACCCTGGAAGAGAAGAAAGCAAAAATTTCGGCTGGACGTTGTTGCTATATATGCTTGAAGAAATCACACGTCGCCAAATTCTGCAAAGCGAGTATTAGTTGTCAAGTTTGCTGTAAGAGGCATCTGGTCATAATGTGTCCAGAACTAAAGGCAAAAGGGAGCGATTTTGGTGCTGGAGCTAGTGAGAAATCAGATAAGAGCGTGCCAGCTAAAAGTCTCTCTATGAACAATCAACTGTCTCAGCAAAGTTCATCGGTTTTGCTACAAACTATGCATGCTCGTTTGGTTGATGATGATGGGAAGTCAAAACTAATTCGTATACTTTTTGATTCCGCAGCTATGCGAACATGTGTGTTAAAATCAGTTATTGAGGGATTTAACTTTGAGCACCTTGGGTCGGAACTGGTTCAACATACTGTGTTTGGTGGAGGAACAATTGGGGATAAGATTCATGAGCGATATCGGATAAGAGTGGAATCGATGGACAAGAGATACAGCTGCACGTTTCAAGCGCTCGATCAGGATCCCAAGATTTGCGGTTCAATTCCTCAAGTTCCTAGAGGGCCATGGATGGCTGAACTAAAGAAGAACCGGATGTGGATATCAGATTTTGGTGATGAGGTCCCGGAGATTGAATTATTAATTGGAGCCGATGTTTATGGTCAATTTCTAACAGGTCGGGTTAGAAAGCTTCAATCTGGACTTACGGCTATTGAGACGGTTCTTGGATGGACCTTGTTGGGCCCGACGCCGGAAGTCAAGTTATGTAACTCATCGGTGGCCATGACGACGACATCGATGCTCGTGACTGAATTTTCTGTGCCACAGCTATGGGAGCTGGAAACTATTGGAATCAGGGATCCTTCCGAAACTAAATCGAGACTGGAACTGGAGGAGGATGCCCGGGTGCATTTTTTGAAGACAGTAACCCAGGATGAGAAAGGAAGATATTCAGTTAACTTACCTTGGACGACTGATACAGAGGATTTGCAAAGTAACAGGACGATAGCGGAACAGAGATTGCGTCGAGCTACTCAAAAGCTAAAGGTGAATTGTATGTTCACTGAGTACGGGGATATATTTCGAGAGTGGGAAAAGGACGGCATTATAGAAGAAGTTCCTCGGGAGGATCAAGTGAGATGCCATTATCTACCACATCGGCCCGTGATCAAGAGTGAAAGTGCTACGACTAAGATACGCCCTGTCTTCGATGCAAGTTGTAAGGGGAAGGAAGACTTATCATTAAATGATTGTTTGGAAAAAGGACCGAACATTTTGGAGCTCATCCCTACTGTGTTGCTGCGATTTAGAGAGAAGAAACGTGGAGTGACATCAGATATTAAAAAGGCGTTTCTTCAAATTGGGATTACAAAGGCTCATAGAGACTACCTGCGGTTCTTATGGTGGGAGGACGGATCGGATGAGATTAAAGTTTACCGTCACTGCCGAGTTGTCTTCGGAATTAACTGCTCTCCTTTTCTACTTGGTGCAGTTATTCATCACCACTTGTCCAAGCTACCAGAGGAAAAGAAAATGCTCGGAGAAAAGCTGTGGAAGTCACTGTATGTGGATAATTGTGTGACTTCAGTTGATACAGTGCAAGATTTAATTGAATTTAGACATTTTGCAGTTACTGCTCTAGCCTCTGCTCAGATGGATTTACGCTTGTGGGAGACAAGTTTGGAGGACTCCGGAATCGGTTTGTCTACTGACGAGAAATGCGGATTGGAGTCAACTGAGCTAGGGGATTTTGTGAAGACTGGAAGTACGACAGTGTTGGGATTATGCTGGGACAAAGCAAAAGACGTTTTGAAAGTCAAGTTTGATGAAATTACAGTGCCTGATATTTTGACCAAAAGAGTTGTACTTTCAATTGTTCAAAAGTTATTTGATCCTTTGGGTTTTATGTCTCCAGTTTCTATTGTACCGAAGTTGCTACTGCAAAAGGCCTGGTCATTGAAACTCGGATGGGATGCTGCGTTACCTGTGGAAGTTGTCGTCGAATTCAAGAAATGGCTAGCTGGAGTGGCGAAGATTTCTGAAATTTGTGTACCAAGGAGAATGACTGAGTATGCCAAAGAAGATAGTTGTTGGAGCCTTCACACTTTTGTTGATGCGAGTAAAGATGCTTACGCTGCTGCAGTTTTTCTACGTTGTGAGAAGGAAGGGAAAGTATCAGTTCAATTGATACAGTCGAAATCTCGAGTATCGCCGCTGAAGAAGACTACAATACCAAGATTGGAGTTGCTAGCTTGCCTCATCGGATCAAGATTAGCTAAGTCTATTGTCGAGGCACTGTGTCTGCATATTCGTCTGTATTTTTGGTCCGACTCAGCTACAGCATTGACTTGGATAAAGAGAACAGAGAATTGGGGTACTTTTGTCGGTAATCGCGTAAAAGAAATAAGAGCTTCGACCAACATTGAGGACTGGAGACACGTTCCGGGTATTAACAACCCAGCCGACCTTCCATCAAGAGGCTGCAATGCCGAAGAACTATTGAAAGTGAAATGGTGGGAGGGACCGAAGTGGCTCAAGTTGAAAGAGGAAGATTGGCCGGTCGCAAAGGTTAATGTGGACGAAGAGATAGTGGCTGCGGAGAAGAAGAAAACAGTAATTTCAGTTGTAGTGGCTACTGCTGCACCGGATGCTTGGTACTTAAGAAGATTCTCGTCCTACACGAAGATTGTTCGACTAGTTTGTTGGATTTCTCGTGTCAGAGTTAGTGATCCAGAAAAGAAACCACAAGTCCTAACTGTTGAAGAGATTGCTAGTGCTGAAAATAAATTGTTGAAGCTTGTGCAGCAGGAGGCTGGAATATCTACAGATAGTTTCCAGCATTTGCGAATCTTCAAGGATGGCGATGGACTGTACCGACTGGAAACGAAGATAACGAGAAGAGAGGACCTTTGTGAGTTTGTTCAACCAGTAGTGCTTCCAAAGAATCACAAGTTAGTTGAGCTGCTAGTACGAGAGACTCATTTACAAAACTGTCATGCTGGAGTCCAGCTAACCATGCAGCTGCTACGAGAGAAATATTGGATTGTGTCTAGTCGTCAGTTGGTCAAGAAAGTTGTGTCAAGTTGTGTACGATGTCGACGGTTTGCTGGAAAGAAGTTAGAGGTAATCACTCCATCCTTGCCGTTGGAACGAGTCCAGGATTGCTCAGTTTTTTCGGTCACTGGTTGTGACCTTGCGGGACCGATGTACTTGAAGGGAGGAAGAAAGTGCTGGATTGTATTATATACGTGCGCGGTGTATCGAGCTGCCCATCTTGAGTTAGTCAGCTCACTCAGCACTGATGGATTTTTGTTGACTCTGAGAAGGTTTATTGCTCGACGAGGACGGCCTTCCGTTATGTGGACAGATCTTGGAACGAATTTCCAAGGAGCCAGTAATTTGCTCAAAGATGTGGACTGGAATCAAATAGAAGCAGATAGTTCGGTGAAAAGGATCCAGTGGAGATTCAATCCTGCAGCTTCACCCTGGTGGGGTGGATGGTGGGAGCGCTTGGTGCGCTTAATTAAAAGTTTGCTCTTGAGAATTTTAGGTCGGTCTGTTTTGGATTTTGAGGAGCTGTACACGGTGCTGTGTGACGTTGAAGCGGTCATTAATGCGAGGCCGATGAGTTATGTGAGTGAAGACCAGGATGATCTGTTGCCGTTATCACCGTCGATGTTCCTGAAGGATCTGAGTTCTACCGAGGTTCCTGATTTGGATTCACTGGACGGTGCAAGTTTGCAGAAGCGCCATCGGTATCGGCAAAAGTTGAGAGATGAGTTTAAGAAGAGGTTCCGGAATGAATACCTGAGCCAGTTAATCCAGAAAGCTAAGGAGAAGAATCCGGGATCGATCAAGATTGGTGAAATAGTTCTCATCGGAAGTGACGATAAGAAAAGGATGAATTGGCCATTAGGACGTGTAGTAGAATTGATTCCTGGTCCTGATGGTGTTGTTAGAGTAGTTAAGTTAAAAACTTGTAATGGATTTTTAGTTCGCCCTCTTCAACGTGTGTATCCCTTGGAAGTTGAAATAGGAACGGAAGACGTAGTTTTAGAGGATCCAGGTATTGTCAATGATACAATTGTTAATGATATGGCTCATGATTGTAATGAGAAAGTTGATGATGTGCCTGTTGTTAAAACTAGATCCGGGAGAGTTGTTAAAATCCCTAATAGATTTAAGATTTAGTTTATATTGCGTGAAACATGTTTGAAAATGTGTATGTGTTTGTGTCATTCATGGACATCATTTGTGTATGTAAGGCGATGTTTTTACGAAAACTGTGTTTTCAAATGTTGATTGTGTTTAGTTAATTGTTAATTGTTAATTTAGTTAACACTAAATTAGGTGGGAGTATGTTGGAAATTAGATGGCAGCACATGAGAAGGATGTAGGTTTTGGAAGGAGATTGGTAGAAATTACGGTGTGCTGAGTATGTACATGTGTGTTGTGCGTTGAGGGAGGAGGAAAAACTCCATGAGGATTATATATATTGTGTGTGGATTCGTAGAGTCGGGTTTCAGAGCGTGGTGTGAAAAGACGAGCAAGGAAATTGTTAAGGGAAAAGTGTTTTAGTCCTAGTTTAATCTACATTTAAGATTACAATTATAGGAAAAATTAAAGGGAGAAAAAGAGGGTCAATAATTAAAGCAGCTATTATTGTTCCTAACCACACGTCTTCTCATTTATAGAATAGCCCATCCATTTAGTAGAGAGCAGTTCCGGGTAGGGACTGTATTTCTAACAGTAGTATTCCCAAACGAAACTTGTATCCTTCTCTTCTCATCTCTTCCGTCTTCCTCACTTTCGCACAATATCCTCATCCGTTCTTTCTTACCCATTGTATCGTCTCCAGCAAAGTATAATAACAAGCCTCCTTATTCCAAGACTTTACCTCTCCTGACGTCAACTTTACAGCACCGCTGAGAAGAAGGCTCAGCCTTGAAACGCCAGAGCTGGAAAGACGGAGGGGGATAAAGAAGAAGAGAGAAGGAGGAAGAGCTGCCGTATCTATTATTTCTATCCCAGAACTTGTAGCCGATATTAGTCAAAGAGAAGAAGAGAGGATGAGTTTTTAGTATACGCGGGATAGGAAGGAGGAGGAGAAGCAAGCATATAATTCTACTATAAATCATGAAAAGGTAACAGCTCCAAGGAACCAACTACATAGCTCCGCCTTAGATTAGCAACTAATCGATATTTTATATATCAGCTTTACCTTGGAAAAAAATCCTCCACTTCTTCTTAACATAATCTTTCTTCTACTTCTCCTCCTCCTCCTACAAACCCAATCGTCAACGCCCATCATCCTCATCTCAAGTCTCATCCATCCAAAGAACCCCTAGGCTTTCAATAAACTTTTCTTCTAGTCTTTTCTTCTTTCGTCTTCTACTATTCTAGTTTGAGTCTGGCTGCTATTTTAATATTTTCTAGTGCATGTTCCCTAATATTAAAGAATTCTGTTTCACATCATGTGTTTTACGTTTTTCAAATACATATTGGAATTCAGTATGAATATTCTATTTCCTCTGTTGCAATTTTCTGGGTGGATTCGGGGAATGCACGGGTTTGAATTCTGTTCACGTCATGTACGTAGAATGTAGACTAATACACCTAGCCTGTCAATGCTGTAATAATTCCCGTCTCGACTTCCTCTTGTAGGGACAGTATTTATTAGCAAAGATTGTGAAGACGATACCGTTTTCAAAGGGAAAACTTGTAAATAAATCAGACTAAGAATTTCAACTCTCCTCTTCTACGTTTACGGTACCCGAGTATTCGATTTTTTTTGCATCATTATTCTTACATATACTTTGAAACGGTTTCACAATTAGGTTACTGCCCTGCCTCATGATTCATGAAAACCTCCAAGTCCTACATAACACTGATGCCCAGTTGAGCTTGAGTGTTGAGGATGTCCATGGCCTCGTGTTGCTGATTAAATATAAATTTGCGTAAGACCTCATAAGATGACAACATATTTTGTGGAGTCACTTCCGTAAAAACCAAATGTTCAAAGTTACAGCACAGCAGCTCTGTTCTCTGCGTTCTCTGAATTTGTCTGCATCAGAATCTGCAAACCTTGCGATGTAATCAGTGCCTAATGGGTTTGCGAAAACATGTTCCTATTTTATTTTTAGGTCCAATAATGTTTTACTGCGGAAGTAGAAGCTTGGAAGCGTATTTAGCAAGCTTCACAAGGTTTCTCCTCTGCAATAATCTATTAATTAGCCTCTAATTAAAGTTTTGAATAAAAAACCCTTTCCTAAATCGTAAGCCCCTGCTTGTTTTAAATAGGAATCCCTTCAATTACGAACACATACAGTACTGTAACACATATCCGGCTTCAATGCGGGTAATTAAAAAATCGGATGATGCCTGCTCCCTCACAGAACACACCAGACTAAGTAAGTGCATGAATCCATTTAGAAACCCTTATTGAGACTCGGAGGATGGTAAAACCTTCCTCTTCTGTCAATTCCCATGTCTCCCTCAAGCATTACCCGGCTCGGATAGCTCTTTTTGAGCCCTGAAGCTAGCACTCATTCTATCTCAGTTAATTACTAAAAGAGTTTTATTCACTAGATTCAATCCTCTATATGCTGTGCTACACATGCACGCCACCCTCCTACTCTGGTGGTACAAGTTGTACCTCATACAAGGCAGAACATCTACCCCTGTCCCATTACCCGCTTACTCTTAATCTTCACTTTGTTATGATTTAAAAATGGAGGGAGAGCTTAAAGCAGGATATTCCAGCATGGATACATGGAGCGGTTTTTTGAACGGACCGGATTCGGTCCTCGGTAAAATCAACATGGCTAAATTAAATTAAGATCCTGAGGCAAAGAAGTTTGAGCCCGAGGAAAAACTAGGAAATCAAACATGAGAAATACCTATATATATATATGTGTACAACCACGCTGGAAGAAAGCTGCACGTTATTTTTCTTAGGTAACGGTGAAATAGGGAAGGAAGAAGGCCATGAAAAGTAAAAAAATTGGAAAACCTTCCACCAAATTACTTGATCAATTATTAAAATGCTACAACTCCTCCACCCTCCTCCCGCCCGCTCTTGTTCATCTTTTTTACTATCATCCAAAGTATAGATGCTAAAGCCTCAAGGAATCGAAATGAGGGAGGGGGAGGAAGAAGAAAGAGAAAAGGAGGGAAGAAGAAAGGAACATTTATAAGTACTTTCTCTTCCCTTCTCTCTCTGGCTTTCTTGCTTTCTCCCCGAGAAATATGTGTGGCTTGGAGGAGTAGTGAATACGTAGGATCTACGTGGAGGATCTTTGAGGAAGGGAGCAAAGTAACGGTGGCGGCACACACACACATGACGTAGAGGATTCAAATATCAAAAATATCTTTACTTTGGATTTAGGGACGGGAAGCTAAAGGAAGCTAGTTGATCCCCTCCGTAGGAGCCCCCTCCACCCTCTCATAAATACAAGCTCACATGAAATATGAATGCAGATAAATGTACGAGAATTTCATGCAAAACACCCCTCAAAACTTACTCCTTTCAATCCGTCTCCAAGATGATAATACCACCAATACACATGAAATAACTCCCCACTCTCTCCCTCATAACACATGCAATCCATAGCTTACTATATCCTAACACATTTCTCATTCATCCTCCTCTCTCTTGCTTTCTCCTTTCTCTTGTCTTCTTCAAACAATCTTCATAGATTCCTATCCAAGAATCCAACTAGCATCCTCTGTCCTCCTCCCTAACTTTCACTAGCTTCTTCAATCCATCCTCTTACAATGGTTAGAGAAGAGGATTTCTTCGTCCTTCTACTTTACAATTCAACTTCTTCCTGGTCTTCGCTTCTATTCTTCTTCTTCTCATTCTCTTTGTATGTTTTTCTTTTGCTAAACTTTCGCTATGGACGGGTCTTCCGAAGCTATTCCTCTCGTGAATAACGGTATCCGAATAGTTTACATTGCATCAGTGGTTTCAAATTCTGGTCCTTGTTGATCACCGTACTACCTAATTAAGGTGTGTAATAAGCTGTGGTTCTATGCTTCTATGCGCAGAATATAATAATTTTAAACTTAGCTGCAAAATACTTGAATAAAATCAACGCTCTTCTTTTTTTGTACGTGAGCTGCTACTAATTATATTTGTTTACAAAAATTTAAAAAAAAATCATCAAGCACAGAACGCTAACATGATTTTTAAAGAGGATCTCAGAACCAGAATCTGCCTCCAGCTCCTGCAGACTTGAAATTATTTTTGGAGTAATTTTGACGAAAGACAGGCTAATTAATTGAGAGGGAATTTTTAAAATATTAATCTAGTCTTAGTACTAGTGTTCTACTAAACTTATTTTTCATAAAGCCTAGGGGATGAGAAGCTTGGATTGTCACTTGTGTGAAGAGAATCATCCTGTTTTTGAGAACATCCCTCAAATTTATCCAAGTATAATGTCAAATACTTGAGCCAAAATAAACCAATGGACATTCTAGGATTCTAGCTATGCTGTGTTGGTCTAGAAGAGAGCTAGTAGTCTGTATTCTGGAGGGCGCTGATTATAATAAAGTCAAGCAAGTTTTTAGGACGAGAGTGTAGGTTATGTTAGTTGTTGTGTAGTGGATGGAATTTTGAAGAAACTAATAGAATTTGTCTCTCTCTCTCTGCCTCTTGTTTTGAATTTTTCATGTATTTAACAGAAGAGCTGAGGATATGAGAGCAAAGAGGGGGCAGAGGATCAGGCTTGGGGCAAAGTGGCGGGCCGGGAATTGGACAAAGAAAATTTGCAAGGGCCGGATTTTGCATGATGACAAAAAGGGAGGAGAAAGATGGGACGTGAGAGGCTTGGGTTCGGGGATGAAGGTTATGAGTTGCGATGGCCTACTCAAGCTCTTGTAGTATGTAGTGGGAGAAACTATGAGAATGAGAGGATGATGATGATGAAGAAAGAAAAAGAATCATGAGAGAGACGAGGAGAGCGTATAGTTCTTGCTTTTGTAATCTGATGGTGGCGAAGATGAAGAAGACCAAAGACTGGGAGAAAAGAACAATATCTCCTCGGTCTACTGGAATATATGAGGACTTGCTATATGTATATAAACCTCTCACTAATACTACTATGCCCTTCTCTCAGTATCAGTCCTTATTCTTGCTTTTATCTATTGTCATCATTGAGAACAAAAAACGGGTCTTGTTCAAAAAGTTTTTCCCAAAGAGAGTGTATGATAGCATAATTAAATGTAATTAATTCCCTTTTTAATTGCATAGCCTATCCTCAAGTCGGGTTATTTTCCAAAAGAGCCTCGCTCTCGTCTTATTCCTCCACTCTTCCTTGCTTTCTCTTCCATTTCTTCTTCCGCCGCCACCCTTCTTCCATACATCCGCTTCCAACGTTTCTTCTTTCTTTCTCTCCTGCCTTTTGTTCCGCCGCTCTTCCATATCCGTCTCCGAATGCTCATATCATATACAGACTATGCGAGAGATCTAAGGGGCGATAACTGATAGTCACCAAATACTTTCACAGACCAAAGAGAAAGGACTGTCCCGAAAGCTTTCTCTCCGTCATTCCTCCCCGTCCATCTCCTCTTCCTTCGGAACGGGAGGCAAGTGCGTACATACAAAATATCTTCCTATTCCAAACCTGCATACATTCTTTTTGATAAGTTTGTAAATTAAAAACTTTTAAAAATAATACGAGCCCTTTCTCTTTCAAAATTCCATCACATACACATTACACACATGTCTCGCATATGCGGACGGCGTGTCCCAGCCCCAGCTTTTACTAACTCAAAGTTTGTTTAGTCTTGTCCGACATATCATATCTATCGTCCCGTTCTGCTGCCCATTATCATTCTCCATTCCATCCAGGTCCCATATTCTTGCAACCAACTGCCTTTCTATCTCTAAACTTTATTTTAAGCGGGAAATTTCTCTGAACACTTTTCCCTTATGTTCCCTCATCAGCCTTATTCCTTACATGATCAGTCTGGAGTCACATACAAAACTAGACACTCCACAAGTCTTTCATAACGCACACAAGTGTATATAAGTTATTCCAATTCATGCAAATAAATTTACCCGCGGTCTTTGAAAAAGACTCGTTGATCTAATTCTAATTTTTTTCCCACCAATGAATTCATGGCTGCTTGAATACCTCATGTAGTATCATTTTTTTCATCAAGCATGGCATGGAAGCTATAATTATTCCAGGTAGTTCCGGATTCCAATGGCTATGGCCTGGAGTAAATGCAAGATGGGGACTGCACCTTGATTGAATCCTCTAGAACAAAGCCGTTTCTTAGTTAATATCATGCCTGCCTGACCTGGTTTTGGTTTTGCCTCCTGAAAAAGGATATAGTTAGAAACTTGTTAATGGAATTCTCCATGATTGGTCAGGAAACAAGTTATCGAATAGGCTGTCCAGACCAGTCACTCTTCCAGCCCAGGAAGGGAAACTTAGAGAATCGGCTTTAAAACAAAGCATGAATTCCTCCCTGAGGTGGGCAGGATAAGATTGTTTCACCTATATCCAATCAACTTATCCACCCAACACAACAGTACTCTCCCGATACAACCCTATCCTTACTAAGATGACTGCACTGTACGACGGCTACTCTTTCCAGAACTTCCTCCTCGCTTGAATGTACGTCCCAAGGCTTAGAAAGATCACTGTATTGTTGAAAATAAGGATTTCTCCATGTTTGTAAGTTTTTTTCATCATTTCATTTCTTTAGATTTTCTATTTCAATAGATCCCGCTAGGAGGATTGAAAAGTATCCTCCTCCAAGATAGATCCGATAATAAATAAGTATTAACTGAAAAAGAACCCAGAGATTGGAGTGGGTGAAGAGGAAGACGGACTGAACACATGGTTGGCATGGCAGTCAGTGAAGGGAGTCAGTCAGTCATCGGATGGACTGGTTGGGTCCATATGTATTGGAGAGGAGATTTGGATACAAGGAAGAAGAAGAAGAAGAAGACGGGGATACTTCTTCCGAGTTGACGAGAGCTGTCATTTTTGTAAATTGGATTTCTGTCAAAACTTCAAAATCTTACTGCGTTCAACTGAATTTGAGAGAAGATTTTTGATAAAAAAATAATTTCCCTCTTAAACATAAGAAACGTATACAATCACTATAACTGCTTGTTCAGTTCAAAC
Organism: Sminthurides aquaticus; assembly: GCA_906901655.1. NCBI lineage: Eukaryota > Metazoa > Arthropoda > Collembola > Symphypleona > Sminthurididae > Sminthurides > Sminthurides aquaticus. The sequence continues at coordinate 8,101,495 of CAJQTT010000001.1, forward strand.
TGCGATATAACCCAAACCCAATGCAAGAAGACGCGAGTTTTGGAGTTTTTCTTTCTTATTATTACTGTGTACGCATTGCGTTACAAGTGAAAAAATTACCCATATTTTTTAATCGATTTTATCAAATAGCTATATCATCTCACCAGCATCCTTCAGCCCACAGACACACACTGTCCGTCCATGGGTTTTCATACTCAACAACAGCTTTAACTTGAACAAGATATGGGTTTCTCCCTTTTACCTCCAGCAAGGAAGAAATCAAGGAAGGCCGTCTTTTAATATCCAGAGGAAGCTGGAGAAAAAAATATGAAGAGTTTCTCTCCTCAATATCCAATTAACATGAAACCCTTTAAGGATAACCCCTAATACCTATAGGTTGATGATGAATCCGGGCTGGAATTCCGCCCTGGTGTAGACCGACGGAGGAGGAGAGGGATACAGAAGAAGATGGGAGATGGAAATTACATTTTTTGGAATAAACACGCTGTCAAAAGCCTGGAGAGCTCCTCGAAAAGTTTTGGGGAGAAAACTCCGCCCATAGACTATACTATAAGCTGGTCAATCATACCGTTAGCTGGAAGGTAACAAATAGAGTAGAAAGGGGTAAAAAAAGAAAGAGTGTGGCTGCATTGGGAAGTAATAGCTTCCTTATAAATTTCATTCCGTTTTTAAATATATAAATCCCACTCCCTCCACCAAAAAAGGATGAGGAGGGATAGAGGATGATTGGTCTAGAATGGGAGGATATGGATACAAGGAGCTGAAGGGGTGGGAATGTAACGAGGAGAAGAAGAGAAATAAGGTATACTAAATAATTGGTGGAATGGAATATGAGGAGAAAAAAGAGACAAATTTTAAATAAAAAAGGTATGATTGTCACATAAAGGCGGGGTGGAAATATATATTTGAAATTTACCAGCCTCCTTGTCTCTCACCATAGAAGGAGGGGAATGGAAATTCATTTTGTTTTAAAAGAAGGAAATGAAATGCGGATGAGAAAAATGTTTGAAATTTAAAAAGCGTGGAGGATTCAAGATGTGCGTGCCTGGAAACAAAGTAAAGATGAGGGACAAAGTATCATTTTGAGAGGGAAAGAATGGTTGACTCTCGTTGGTTTGGTGAGAATGAGTAGGGAGGAAGAAGAAGAAGACTTGGGAAAAAATTAATTTGTCAAAGGGGTCTAAAGAAGAGGAAGAAGAATAGGTGGTGTGGTGTGGTGGTGTCGTCGGGATTGGTGTGAGGAATAATAAGATTTGGGAAGGTATGGCGGTTAAAATATATAGCAAACTTATCATGGAATTCGCTGGAGACAAATCCAGCCACATTTTAAATATACATGTATGCATAGAAAATTAGTAATAAAAAACATTGGTCCCGAAAATATGGAACTGAAAGCTTGTGAGACGACAAATATTACTCGGAAACGACGAAACGAGGTAGGGATTGGATGCAGAGTATCAAGCTTTTGGGACGAATGAATCTTATTCCTCCAACCCTACCCGCCCCCATGTCATATCCCTGTTTTCTTGTTGAAATTGTCGAGGAATCCTAAATAACAAACAAGCATCCGAACAGAGTCCCATCTTTTCATCCTCCATATTTTCATGTCCTGAACATTAAAGCATAAGGGGTTAAGGTCTTGTTTCGGCTGTGTGTGGTGTGTAGTGTATTAGGAAAGCGGAGAAAGTTAGGGAGTTGTCATTCTTCTTCCTCATGTACTCTGAAGCCGGGGAGCAGAAGGGATGGAAATACGCTGTTGTGTACGTGCTTTTTAGTTACCGTTACAACATGTTATAATGTAGGTTCCCCTACGTGTGTCAAAACTCTCATTCCGTAGTTACTGGTGAAATAAGGCTTTCTCTTCACATCGGCACTTGTCGTCCTTTTACAAAATAATGTATTAGAAACGGCGTCAAGGAGAAGATGAAGAAAGGAGGGAAGCAAGCGGGCAAAGTGAGGAGCTGAGTTCTGAGTACAGGAAAAGAGATGGCTGGGACGGAAGGCTGTGTACAAACTCTGGAAACTTACACACCTTTACGCGCTACTTTACCCGCAGGAGTAACAGACCAGAGAGTAGGAATGCGTGTCTTAGACGCTAGTCTCATTTCATAGCTATGGCTATAGGCATGATAGAATGAGAAAGAGAACAAGTTATTACAGAAAGGAGAGGGGCAATATGTAAATGGATTTATAAATCTATATGCAAGTTATAACGCCCGGGTCGGGTAGGTGGTAGTAGCAGATATGCTCAGACTTGAGGCTTGTGTATGTAAAGAGAAAGGTGGGAAGGGAAATAAGGGGAAAGTGGTGTATGCATGGTGGAAAAAATGGTGTAGCATAAAATTTGACAAACCAATTTTCAAGAAGAGAGAAAAAAGTTATTGTGCGACAAAAGCAATTTGGCAAAGGTCTTTCCCATACACTTTCCTCATCTCCAAGTCGTTACAACGTACAAGTTGGCTTAATATCCAAGAGCTAAAATCCTTCACCAACCTCCCTACCCCAACTACTTGCTCTACCTTTTCCTCTATTTTATGACTTATTACAAACAACCAGGAACAATTCTTATGTACAACTTCTTCTCCGCATCCCTCCAATACATCCTTCATCTGAAACGTTGATTATTTTCGCTCTTCTACACACAATTCTTCCTTTTCCCACACAGGCACAACAACTTCCATCATCAACCTTCACCCGCAATGAGAAGAAAACAAACCCTCTTCAACCACTATTTCCACCAGCAGCACCATCTTCTTTTCCTTTGCTTCTGAATTGCAGAGCTGTGTGTAGATACGCATGATAATGGTAGCATCCCTCTAAGCGTTACCTGTTCTTCCACTGTATAGTTGTGGAGTATGCATAGCATTAGTATGGCAGTAACTATTGCACAGCATCCACCTGTCCTTGACACTTGCACTTTCTATAATCTAACAAACGGGATGTTTCTGCGTATGTGGAAGACAGAAGAGAAAGAGCAAGGTTAGGCAAGGATGCTCAACCTTCATCTACGATTTACATGCATTTCCCTACACCTCTCTACCTGCTCTGCTAGTAGGAGATCTACGAGAGTTCTGCTGAGTCAGCAGTGCTGACAAAGGGTTAAAACAGGTCTTGTTGTTTTGAATTGCGTTTAACCTACATTTCAAGTGTGAAAGGACTGGAGGATTTGCAAATGTGTTAATTTTAAAATGTTTTAAAATGTAACCATTCGTAAAGCCTGGGATTGTTGCAAAAATAGGAGCGGTTTACACGTTTCGCTTCAAGACAGTAACACATTTTCTTGGATTTTGAACAGCGGGTATCAAAGAAAGTTGCATATTATGCTGCACCAGTTTTACGCCAGTCACACACAAGTTTATAACCATTCTTCTCACATCCCCGTACCTTTTCAACGCACTCAAGCACCTGCATGAATATCCCATAATTCTTAACCTCCTCTCTCTTGCTTTGCATATTTAGATCTACCCGTGGTGTTTGCCCAAGTAAGGGAGTAAGGGATAGCTAACCCTTTTTCCAACCCTTCGGCGACCTCGTATTTGAATCAAAGGTGTTGGAATACGACAAGAGACCCTTGGAACCCGAACGTCTGTATTCAATACTAGGATATTTGGAGTAATAGAATCAATTCAAGCGGGAACAAGTCTCTTTCAATCCGAGTCTCATTTCTATCAATGCTGCTAATAAGACAATGGGACTTCTTGAATTGTGGACATGCAAATTCTTTAAAGCTTTTTACATTGTGTGTACTAAAATACTAAATAGTATGCTTCTTCTGTATTCTTTTCCACAGTTTCACAATATATAAGTAATGAATTAAAATTCTATTGATTTGCTCTTACAATACTGCAGCCTGGCTGGTTGGATGGAGTAGCGTGAGAAGATGTTAATCTTCCCGCGACTCTCTTCAACTCAGTCTGGTGTGGTGACTGTGTGTTGAATTGATAAGGTAATGACTATAAAGGATACTTATGGAAATGATCAATTCAGTGTAAGGGTTATTATTAGATTGTGTGAGAGAGAGAGCGGAGGAGGTACGGGTTTTTGCGAAGGATTGTGAAACTTTGGGGATGGTTGCTAGTAAGTAGCTGTAGGCCGTTAGGATGAGAATAGATAAAAAATTTAATGTAAGGCCATTACGCAAGTTTCTATTGGCCGTAAAACTAATATTCTGGTGTGATATTTGCAAGGAATGTGGATGTCATCTACTAAGCTTTCACCCATTTTAATCCGTTCACCGGTAAATTGTTGCTCCGACTCCTCCTCTTCATCCTCTGCCAGGGCAGATTCCTATTCCTGTATCCTCTAGCTCACGATTCCTCCGACATATTCTATGATGAGTTCGCATCAATTGCATATTACCTATGCCATTACTATTCTGGATGAATTCACTGGTCTAGCTAGAATTCTGGATTTGGTGATATGGAGTTGGTCTGGTATGGTGGAAGCTGTACGGCGTGGTGATATGTAATAGGTAAAATAATATGCGTAACTAGATTGGAAAGATGATGATATCATCCCAGAGTTTGACTCTTTAATATGTCTCGGGACGAGGCAGGGGCCAGGGGAATTTGGTGTTGGAAATAGGGGATGAGAGAATAATGATGATAACGTTGAGGACAATCAGTTGGAGAATGAGAATGATGATCCGTAAAGTGGAATTTCCTACGCATATCCTATCTCTCCCTGTGTGAGTAGGTGCACAATCAGAAATCCTTGTGGAGGAGCCGTGGATAAATCCGTATTCGGATTCCGTTATACATGTGTCCGTCTCGTTTTTCCCCTTCGCCAGAGCTGCAATTCATATGGGATTGCAAGGACGTCATCTCATTCATGAGGGGTGGCGAGGGAACGGGTAATTCTTGGCTGATTTCTCTGTAAATCGGATTCTACCCGGGTAGCATACCTTCCTTATTTCATTCTCTCAAATTTCCTAGCAAATAAACATTCCATAAAGTTCAATCCACTCTTCAAGAATCCGCCGTCACTCATCATCAGCAAATCCCATTCGCCTATAGCTTCCCCTCATTTTCTCAAACACCCTTTCTGCTCCTCTCGATTCCGCCATTCACGATCTCTTACTATGTCTATGTATAATTGCATTGTCCCGGTGATTGCTCATATGAGTTCTCGATTTCTCCGTTTTGAGCATGCTTTAATACGAGACGGAGAGAGGGCCAACTTCCGTTACCAGGTTCTCTATCAAACCCATAATATATGCAAGACTTTAGAGAATCATGGGGAAGAGACAGCATTCTGGATACGCGGCTCCATAATATTCAGACTCGTTTTCTTAAAACTATTCCAAATATCAAACTGTTACAAATTATGCAGTGCCGTTATAATAACCTAGAGCTTAATTTCCAGCCATTTCTACTGAATTTCAAAATTTGAGTTTGAATCAAAAATTTTAATTTTTAAGATTGTGTTTCTAATTTAGAATTTAAGGATTCTGAAATTTGAATTAGAAAACTTTGAAGTTGACAACAAAATCGCAAAACATGCGGGAAACTTGAACGTATTTACTTGTGCATAATCAACAGTCCACATGCCGTAGGGTCAGGCTCACTACGTGTTGTCATTTGAAACCTTTTATGCAAAAGTTCCCCTCGAATTACCAAAAACAGGTTCTGGATCCGGTCAAGCACCTAAACTAGCACAATACAGAATCAACCTCCCGCCACCCGCCAAGCACACTTTTCGCGGTCGTAGTCATCCTATCCTCGACCTGCTAACCTGTTTCCCCTTCATGTCACCAAAAACCCGAAACCAGTCCTACCTTTTTCCTCTAGCTACCTGCAAACTACCCGCCCACTACACCAGCTACCTGGGTAGCGGGTAAAAAGGCCAAAAGCCACGAGCAAAGCAACTTGTAGACAGACAAACCGCAAAAACCCTAACCTTTCCTTCAGGCATTTTTCCTAAACACACACTTTTACTATTACATCCTTGCCAGCAGAGCCTTGAAACTGTTGACAGCGGGTATGGAATCCACAATATGTACCTCATGAGGAAATACCCACTTACCTAATTACATATGGCGCATCAGGGAGGACCCGGGCGATCCTACCCGGGATTACTTACCCCATCCGGCTTTCCCAAACTGACATCTTCCTAGTAAATATTTTCAAGTCAACTTTTCTGCATGGCTGGAGGGATACAAACGTATCAGATACGCTCTTCTCCCTTCAGGTTAGCTTGAACAAACTCGGAAAGATAGATCTTCCAAAGCCTTTAGCACTAGCACTAGCTGCTCCACGCTCCGAATTTTGAAACCGGAAACGGAGACGACAAGGCTGTATTTTAAATTCAAGCCGAACCGGATTCAGAAACGCTGCAGATTTTTTCTCACACAGAGCATGCATTAACATAAAATCTCTCTGTTGAAATGATTGAGATTTTCTCACATCTCGAGATAGCATAACAGATTTCTCAGCACACAATCATGTTCTTCTTGACATTGAAATCCATGGGATCCGAATCGAAAGGATTCAATAAGCTTCAAAGCTGGGTGGATATTAGTGACTAAATAGGACTTGGGATATTAAAGAAGAATGGACAATTGAATCTTAGAGAGATTGTATGCAAAGTATATTGAAGAGGGATGCGGGAGGGAGGGGAGGAAAGGGTGAACGGTTCAGAGTATGAGAGGGTATATGTTGTTGTGGTGTTGGGAAGGAAATAAATAATAAATAAACACAATAAGCTTGGAAGGATACTATACGAGCATGGCCGTGGTGATCTGAGCGGAATAAAAATAGTTGATATTCAAATAAAGCCGATGAATCCATGTGAATCCAGTTATTACCCCGACCCCATCGGATCCTAAGGATGCGCTTCTATAGAAAAAGCATTGGGTAATTTACATAGAGTAACAACACAGAGGAAGACAGAAGCAAAGAGTACAAAACAACAACTCTTTCACATCATGTTCCATTCAGTAGTTACTTTTCACTCTCTCTCTCTCTCTCTCTCTCTCTCTCTCTCTCTTATTCTCTTGACACTTGGATCCGACCAAATCCTTGTAATATTTGTTCCCATGCTCTTTAATAGGGCATCCAGCCTTTGATTCCCACCACCCTTGCCTCCGAGTAGGAGCAGTATGTTTCTTTCCTCCCCTGAATCCTCCGACATCGGATTTAGCATGCACAAGACTCATTTATTGGGAATAAGGGAATGGGTTGAAGTGAAACGAAACTTATTCACTCCATCTCGCTCTCTGGCTCTCTCTCTCTCTCTCTCTCCTTTTATTTTATTTTACCAAAGATCCATTGGGGATTGAAATCAAAAATATATTTACATATAAGCACAAGTTAGAGTGGAGGAAGAGAATTGAAGAACAATTCCCTCTCTTTTTCAGCCATGTCTCCGGCTATTATAAACTGAGCTGGGAAGAAGAATAATATAAAACATTGAATCCTAATGGAAACCAGCCGGTAAATAATATTACCAAATGTCATTTTACCCTCACCCCGCTCCCACTGCCTATATACCACCGCCACCGCCTGTCCTCATCCATGCATCTTCGTCCGGGTGCGAGATGTGAATCTGGAGGAATAAGCAAGCAAAGTCGGCTCTAACTCTTGCTCTAAAACTCCCTCAACATTCCCATAACTTCCACCCAACCCGCCTCCGATACTTCCAAGTGGCTCAATTCATATTTGATGCACATGTGGGGGAGGGTGGATGGGAGCGGTGGTGGGGCGGGTGAATGGTGAATGTCTCCAAAGACTTTCTCCGCTCTCTCTCTCTCTCTCTCACTTAGCCTTATAGATGGAGAAGGCGGGAGGATTTAAACAAGTTTATATGCAAAACTATTATTCATAGAGAAAAATATCAAGATGTATGAGTCCTCCAGGATAGGATCCGAAGAGTTGCCTAAAACTTTAGCCGAGAGCAGACAGACAGAGAGAGGGAATCGAGAGAAAATAGTATGCATCCAACAAAACATTACATGTGTCATCATATTCTTGAAGGAAGGGTGAGGAGGAAAAAAATAGAGCGGACAAGAGGAAGAGAGACAAGGAGATTTCTCAACACGCTTTTGTTTTCTTATATTTCACTACGTTTCTTCAGTATATATATTATATAGGTATAATAGCTTTTTTGTTTTTTTCGCAGATCTGAACTTTGTTTACCCGCCGCCTGGCGTTATGTACAGACCAGAGCAAACGGAATCAAGCTTTACAGTTTCAATGTTTATATACATACCTAGATTATTGCTTCTCTCGCTTCGCCCCGTAACGGAATATAAATGTGTTTATGGATGGGAAAAGAAAGGAGTGAGAGACATGCGAAATCAATGGACTGTTAACAATAAACAAAAATAAGTGAAACAATTTTACATCCTACTCTCACACGAATATAAATGTCCCATCCACTCACTATTCTCCCTTGTCCCCCTCCTTCCTTCCCCTTTCTACCCTTTTCCACATTATTCCTCATTCACCCTTGTCTTCCTCAATTCTCCTTCACCAGTAATGGCATATTACCCGGCTCTTACAAACTTGACGCGTTCTATACATACCCATGACAGCGATAGCCTGCAATCCCCAAACAATGCGAACAAGGAAGACAAAAATTGCAATAAAATAACCATGGAGCAGCAGCGTCATCTTAAATCGGTGCACAATTATCCGCAATATGACGCATTGTTGAGTCTTCAGCGTTCTGTTCTAAACCGTTGTCAATTCTCGGCCAAGAGGCTATACATTTGTTGGATTGCTCGTTCACTTTTGGAGTAAGGGAGATTTGATGAGGGAAAATTAACTAAAATCCCGTTACATACAGCTCCGCCTTTTTGGCTTGGCCGAGAAAAAGAAATGAAAGAATAATTGTATTTTTCGTAGTAAGCAAAGAATGAGAAATATCTAGGAAAAAGATTACACAGAACAGAGGATTGGTGTACTCGGGAAACATTTTATACTTCCGTCACAATGTTGCAATGTGTTTGAGGAGGATGTAAATGTAGTAGCTAGAAATGGATTTATTTTGCGAATGAAATAATGGCACAAGCCTGTGTTCAGAAAGGTTACTGGATTGCCTTGCAGTTTACATGAGGACGATAGAGAAGCTTACGAGTTACACAACATCCCGTTCACGCAATATTTTAGGAAGGATAAACTGCGATGAAGATGACATGTGCATAGCGTCGTCGTCTTGAATAATCTTCATCCTGTCGACAATATCAAGAACGTTCAACAACCGTTTTGTTGTGGCTCGGTTTCTAAGTGACAGCAAGCAGGCCTTAGCAACTAGCAACTCTTTATCTCCCTTCAATACACCGTACACATTTAATGCACAGTTTGCACTGTGCAACATAAACCAAGCTCTATATGCGAGCAATATGATTCGCGAATCCGCTGTAGCCCAACAACCAAGGAGATCATACGCCGTCCGCAAAAATTTGACAGGAAAACTGCAATGTTGTGCCAAACTGAGGGACAAGATGCTTCTGTTCACTGTTCGTGAAGGAGGGCGTGCGGTGCTGTAAGACCAGAAGCAGCAACTCCGCGCTAGCTTCATAGTCGGAGCAGCAGACTCTGAATAAACGATTCACCTACACTCACTCCCTCTTGTGTCCGACCACCCTTCTGCACACATGCATATTCAGGCCTATTAGATACCGCAAAACCATGGGCTCGTCAATTCAATTATTATTACCCAACTTACTTCCTCTGTCCGCCTTCCCAACCGGTACCTGGCTTCGGGCTGCTATTTTGTTTTGGTAATTGCAACATTTCATATCTACTATACTAAGAGATTTTGCTATGCTACGCAATGAATAACTTTCCCCATATTTTCCGCTATTGAATATCAGCTAGCAGAAAACTGGCTGCTTGTCTTGTATGAAAATCTAACAGAAAGTTTGTACGTCAATTTTATATTTTTCAATTTTTATCATACTTCCAGTTTGTTCCACGTCATCGTCTCCTCCTCATCGGTTATCAGTTGAAGGTAACATGTGGAAGATGGAAACATGACAAGGATACAGACAAGGCTAATTTTTAGCAGGTGTAGAGCTAGGTGAAACACGCTTCTAAGACACTCGTGAATATTTCTGATCCGAAACTTGATAAAATGTTTCGATTATCCTCAAACTCTGTTCAAAAAAGGTTGGATTGGTAGTTGGTATGGTGGCTTTTATTGCTATTATATGAATCCACCCAAAATAAGTTATCTGCGGAAGGTCTTCCTGATGCTCCAGTATTCAAAACAGGAATAACATGCGTGTATGCACGCTGGTCTTCCTTGATTGGATTTGCTGGAATAGAGTCGAGCGGAAGAATAGTTAGGTGAAAGCTGGCGTTCAAAATTCCTTGGAATATGATGTGTAAGATAAGGAGGAGGAGGAAGAAGAAGAAGGTGAAGACGGAGGGAGAGGATATTCTTTAGAATAGTTGTTACGGTTGAGCAGACACGCACAAAGAGTCTTGAGGCGGAACATATGGCGGACAGGAGGGAAGAAGGGTTGTTGAACATTCAATAATCAGGTATTAAACGACAATTGATCACTTGATTGGGACCATCCAGCCATTGTGTTTTACGTGGTAGTTTTCCACACGAACTACCCATCTGTACGCATGTAGTGCAATAATTCAACATCATCGTGACTCCACGCTTTCCTCCTTCCTTCACCGCATTCAAATTACCGTATGACGGCTAATTATCCAATATTCTTCTCCTATAGTCTGAGTCAGTCTATCTATTATCTATTCTTTTTCCGTGGGGAATTTATCATCATTTTCCTATCAGCTACCCTCAATAAACTTGCAACATGTTCATCAAAAAATCAGACAGGTTATTAATTCTTGATTTTTAGTTTTTGGATTTGATGACATGGTCCAACGGGCACAGACTCGCTAAGAGAAACACAGACAGGATGGTGGAATATAGTGGAAAATGTGCATATTTAAGGGTGTGCGGGAAGTTGGGGAATAATTTGCTTCAATAATATCCTACCCGAGTAATGGAGTATTGCGTGGGAGGGACGGGCTTCTTTAGGAGCTATTAGTACCAGTTAAATATAGAATATAAATTGGATGGAAGTTGTTCTGTCTGGTGGTGGAGACAGTTGGTGGTGGAGCGCTTCCATTTTGCAATCGTGGATATGGATGATGGTGGGAGAATGGGGTGGAGGATGCTCCGATTCCGGATGGGAGGCATGGTTGTGGAGGAGGGAGGGAGGACGAGTGAAAAAACCGCTGCGTATTTGAAAATGTTGAAAAAAATCAATAAGGAAAAACCGCATGTTTCCCTGCTCCATACGTTTTGGAGGGACGTATGGCTAAGGCTGGTTACTGGCCTTGCTGAGGCTGAGAGACTGCTGCTTAGGTATAAACTTGTATATAGTTTGTGGATGGAGAAAGTAAAGAGGAGAGAGAGAGAAAGAGTGAAAGAGAAAATCGTAAAGTTTTACACCCATACTTAGCGTTAACAAGAGACCTGGTCCTTGGATATTGCTGTATAGGAATGAGGGAATTTAGTAGCGAGGACTTGTGAACTGGGATGGGAGGAGGAAGACGATCGGGATCGGTGATAGTCTAATGATTTGGTGGAGAGGAGCATAGCTATGCGACGGTACGGTGGTGGTGGTGGTGGGGGATGGTGAGGAGGGAGGCAGGTGATCGGGAGTAGTGATTCGCCATTGGATTTAGACGTTTATAGTCGGCGTCGTCGATCGACTACGACCAAGTGCCTATGGGGAAAGGTGGAGAAAAAAAGGAGAGAGACAGAGTGAAAGCAAGGCTGGCTGGCGGATGGAGCGAGGGAGTGGAAAAAGGGCAGAAGAATGTAATGTACTACTGTATGGATGGGATGGGATGGAGGAGGAAGGAAGGGGATGGAGGGGAAATAGGGTTAACGAGGAGGATTCGATCGACGTCTATAAGTTACGGTCGAGGACGCATAGGCGTTATTGGAAGGCGGAGGGAGAATCGCATGCTCTCATCGATCCTCCCAATACTGGATTGGTGAAACCCTTTGAGCCTGAAAAAAGGAATCGACGAATCTCTGACGAATCCGAAAAAATCGATGAACTTTATCCTGATCGTATTTCTTACCATGCGCTGTTTTCTCAAGAAAACTATCCACAGACTCCTGCTTTCACTATCCCCTATATTCCATCCTCGCTTTCTCTCTCTCTCCCTCTCTCTTTCCATATTCACTTCTTTCTCCAACTTTCTCTTCGTTTCTTCTAGCCCTTTCTATCCAAGCAGGCACGCATCTCGGTTCTAAAACTCGTAGGAGCCAGCAAACTCTACTTTCTCCTTTCTCCCTCTCTCTCTCTCACCCGCTTTCTCTTCTTCATCGATCTATCCACCTACTCCTTCTTTACATCTTACATATATACTCTACTTTCAATCCTTCCTCCCTCCCCACTTGGAAAATATATACACAGCAAGGAAATGTAGGATGGAGTTGTATACAACTAACAAGGGGGAATACACTACTACTTTCTCCACACTTTCTCCATTCCTCTTTCTCTCTCTCTCTCTCTGCAAACGTCTTCCAAGAATCTTTCCATCCCGATCCAACCCATAACCAGAGGAGATGGATGAAGAAGAAGAACTCAAGAACCAGTATTTGTCCAAACTCCTATCGACCACCTAATGTTTCACACAGCCAACATTTCATCCCAGATCCACCAGCCATTCCCATTTCTCCATATCCTTTTTCCTTTCACTCCTCCTGCTTCCCTCCTCTTCGTCTCTGCCTATCTCCCCACCCAACTTACCCCGCCCGTATACATCTCCGCATACAGCTATTGATAGAGCAGATAGATCTTTTCTTTTCATCTCATCTCCTCTTCCTCCTAGTCTTCACTCTTCTTATCCATCCTCTCTTAGCCGTCTCCAACTTTCTCCTTCGCTTTCTCTCTCTCTCTAAATCCAATACTATGTTTTCCTAACCCTTAGCCTCCATCAACACGCATAGATATTCCAAAGATTCTAGTCTGCTACTACTCCCTCGACAAACGACTACTTTCTTTACTTTCTCCAACATTTTTTCTCACAACCAGCAATCCAATATATCCTCCTTCCCTCTTCCACTTCCTCTTCAATACACCACCGATCTGCTCCTCCTTCTCTCTTCCGTCTCTCTTCTTTCTTCTTAGCCTTCAATGTACCATGCTCCGGAGTCCGGAAGACTATTGCAATACTTAAGGAAATAACGAGCTCTAGTTCTATACCTCCATCAACCCGCAATTTATTATCCTCCAACCGTCTTCCCTTTACATCCTACCTCTTCATCATCCTCTTTCTAATTAGCTGAAAACTCTCCGCGCACTACCCACCTCCTGTCACCATGCGAAAACTTGAAAAATTCATACGCATCCTTTATTTCGCCTTGCCTTCTCTGACTTTCTCTTCTGATTCTACAGTCCACAGCTTTTTCGGTGGAGTACACGCTTGGATTTGAAGCGGGTATTGTAAAATTTGTGTAAAATTTTGCGAATTTATTTCTGGTTCATACTTTTGCAATTTTCCATGTTACCGATATCAATCAATGAAGACGTCAATGGATATTCATTATTTTACATTCCAAAGACTCACGTAGATTATCTGTAGGTTTTGATGCGTAAATTAATTTTTTCGTCCTAAGGTATTCTTTTAGTCTCTGATTCAACTCAATGCTATACCTGATTGACGTCACGGAGAAACTAGTACCTGTTACGCGGAACATAGCAAATAAGTTGACACTCAGCCGGAAAAGGGCCCGACAGAGAAAGCGAGAGAAATCAAATTATAAAACAAATTCTAAGGACAATTACACAGCTTTTATCCTCACCGAGGAACCATGTATCATTCCAAAGGCTATTGTTCCCACAGAGGCTATTGAGAAGACAAAGTAAATTTAGGCTGTTTACCATGCTCCAACTCCCGGTGCAGACGTTAATCTAAAAGAAGAAATCTTAAACGCTAAAAAGGAAGAGTGTTAGGACATCTAGTCCCAACAATGGCCAACTACCGGTTGGTATCTTTGAATAAATCCATACAAGTATATAGACACAACAAGAGTTTTGTTATGTTGTGTATATACTTATGGAGGGAGGGAGGCAGAGAAGACGGCTAGCATTTACACAGGACATGGAGGAAGACGGAAGAGAGGAAGAAGGAACTTTGAAGAAAGAACAAACATTTGGGAGGACAAGAGGATGAGGAAGAAAAGGGAAAGCTCTTTGTGCGGCCGGTGGTGGTTGTCGGGGGAGGGGTGATAGGTGAAGAAAGCTGGAATCTTCCTTATGGCATTAAGTTGGGATAGTGAAGTAGAGAAAGTTGAAGAGATGAGGACTTTTGGTTAGGGATGAATCTTAAGTTATCTTATTCCCGGTAGAAAGGAGAGAAAGTAATAGGAGGACGAGTCTCCCTCTGGTTTTAATGCCTAACCTTTGCTTTCTCTTTCACGCATGATTCCTCACACATAAACCAAGCTGTATCTTCATCTTTCTCGCTCCACATGCATGCTTATCTCTGCATTGGAAGAGATTATATACATGCTTCTCCCTATTTCGGACGTTTCAGAAATCCTCCTCCTAAAACTCTAAGAAAATACTCATCAATCCCATCATCCAAAGATGTACGCAAGAAGAGAGGAATCCGATGAAGGATTTCTCATCCCTTGCTTGCTCTGCAAATACCAGGACAACTCACTCAAGCCTCCATTGCACATATCTCATCCGTCAATCTGTTTCTCATAGAGGATGCAAAGAAATTTTCAAATTTCATTAGACACCACCGCCGCCGCTCATCCCACTTGGCCTTGATTCCTTTGGAGGAGATGGTTTTCACTTCAAGCTCACGCCAAAATATTGACTCATGTAAGATCTTGAATTACAATCTTGTGCAATATCAAATGTGCAGGAGTGTGTGCACTGTAGCGATTGATACAGGTTAAAGCTGGAATGTGATAGGTTGAGGGGGGATTGCGTTACAAACCAAGGAAGAGATTTGTACAGAGTTTGACCTCAAATGCAATACTGATGCGGATGAAGAAGGATGCTAACGTCATTTGAAGTTGCCAATGAAATGATATAATTTTTAGTTTGACGTCACATTTCCGGTCGCTTCCCCTATCTAGCTTTCTTGATCGTTTGGATACAGCATAAGTCGTATGCAATGAAAAGGGATTGCAGGACGAGTGCAGCACGTCCTGCAGCTTTCTTCACTCCTCGTCAAAGACAAGGAATCATTTCCTTCTCCCTCGCTTCTCCCTTCTTAATATATTATGTGCTTCTTGAAGCATGCCCTTTAAGACGGACGTGGATATCGTCAGTTACCGCATCCAAGAAGCTATAAGGTAGTGGAAGCCAGCCAGCCGAAAACCACGAATCTTCCAGCAGCTTAGTAGTATCACACAATTCGCTACTATGGTTCATTCCTGCTCCTACTCAAGGGGCAGGAAAGGTATAAGAAGAAGCAGGAATATAAGTTTGCATAGCGGGCGGGGCCCACCTGAATCAAAATATATCCACTAGAATCTATCAAAGAGCTTTTCCAACTCCCTTAGGGCCTCCATCCCAAACGGACAAGCATTCCTCCCTACCGATTCCGATACAAGTTTCATTCATGTAAAATTCAAGGACTCGGCAAAACTCCCTCATGACACTACCTTTCCCACAAAGCCCACACAAAGACCATTAAGCCGGGGCCCGAAGCCCGTCTGGAAGAGGGGAGGGTTGGAAGGGAAGGCGACTAAAGGAGAACGGAGGACTGATAAAAAAAACCCTTCCTGTCCACTTGTCCGTATCCGTCACCTTCAGGAGAGTCGTCCGTCCATACAAATGCAGGAATAGCCAGACGGAATATTGGATTTTAACCGATCTGTCCCAACCTTAAGTCTATTTTCCTCTGTGACGGGGACAGATCCGAAGGATGCCCAGACAGACGAGCGAATACAGAAGAAACTGTGAAACGGAAGACTATTGAACCTTTGATTTGAATTGATGGGGAGTGAGAGTATATTATGCGGATAGCTGTTGTGGGGAATTCT
Source organism: Sminthurides aquaticus (assembly GCA_906901655.1). Classification (NCBI taxonomy): domain Eukaryota; kingdom Metazoa; phylum Arthropoda; class Collembola; order Symphypleona; family Sminthurididae; genus Sminthurides; species Sminthurides aquaticus. Next base: position 8,117,485 of record CAJQTT010000001.1, read on the forward strand.
TAATGCATTGCGACCATCGGTGCTTGACCAGGAGACGAAGGAACGGACAGTTTGTCCAAGGTTTAAATCCAAATCCAAACAGGCAGAGGAATTGACGAAGGTGGCGGAGAAAAATGCTCGGAAAAGGGGGAGTTGAATCCTTTCTGTTTGCTATTTCTATTTACTTTTCAGTTTCCCAGCATTGTATAATTCCGTCTTCGTGAGAAACATGTAGGAATTGATGAAAGATTCATGGATCGCATCTCCATTCCTCCGCACCTGCATCTTGATCTCTATCGCTATTTTCTCACTCCGTCCCGATGCCCATCCATCCCATCTCAGGGTGACTTGTTCCCGTAAGTCGAAATTAAATTTTAATGTCCTCTTCTTCCTAACTTGCAAGGAAGGAATGGAGAATTCAGACTAATGCTCTCTTGGTATAGATACGAAATACCGCACGGGTTGTGACGTCGTTAGTTTAAAACTTGGCGGTTTCTGAGACGAACCTTGCAGTGATTGTAGTAGATTGCAAAATGTTTTAGATTGTGTTAAAATGCAAATTTTGCATTAGCAAAAATATTGATACAAGCCGTTTTGGATAAATGCAATCGGAATTAGAGATACAAGAAAAAATACTGAAGCGACAAATAGTTTCCCAGAACCAGACTTGAACGGATTATAATGCAATTAACTAATAAAGATATTCTATCCTTCCACAAGCCTCACATCTCCAATCCAATATGCTCTCACCTGTAATGAAATGATTTTTTATCGTGCATCTCCAAGGCATAGAACCTGCCAGGATTTGGTAGGAAAATATATACATTTAGATGGCTGTCAAGTAAAGTCTGGGGATGCTTTCCCATCAGAGACAAGAGAAGAGAAGGACGACAAAACTATTACTCATTCCCATCCATTAGCGGAAGGAAGGAAGGAGACGGAGGGATGGAGAAGAGCGGAGGAGATGACAAGAAGGTGGAGGGAATGGACGGATGGAGTTGATGAGTGAGATGGAAAATGTTGTCTTGATGGTTGGAAAAAATTGGGAAAAGCAATGAAAAAGCAAACAAGTTATCACGAAATGCGGGGAAAATCCATCCTTGCTCTATCACGACAGTGGCCATCTTAATAGTAAATCTGATGAGCAACTAAATTTTTCCATTTGTCATCCTTTTCTCATAATAATATTATCCTAAGTTGGGATTCATTCATTGAGAAATTGTGGAGGATGATATAGAACTCATCATCCATATCCCGAGAGAAGAACACCCTACAATACACACACGTACACACTACTCTACAAATTCTCTCACAAATCACATCCTGACTCAGTCAAACTTTGATGACATACACCCATTTCCCAGGGAACTCATCCCTAATACAAAATCCTCCCTTGATTCTTCAGTTAAAGGTTTGAAATGAAAAAAAGATACTTTTATTACTATACTCCCTTTTCAAATCTTTTCCAAAGCGTCTCTTTGGAGGAGCGTCAATTGAATCCTCCGTCTCCTCATCCCTATCATTCGTGATCATGATCGACTCTTAAAAGTAAATAGGAAAATATTTCAACAGCTTTCCCCTTTCAATTGAGAATCACAGGTGTAATCCCCGGGCGGAATCCCATTCACTATCCCACAAAATCTACACAGAACAAATATCATCATCGAGCGATCCATAGCATAGAGCACACCAGTAACAGATCCTTGTAACTTATAAATCCTTTCCATGAACAAACCACTCATCCATTCAATTCTTTCCGCCGTCTATAATCTCAATCCTTCCATCCCAGCTCTTCCTCTATGAGGTGTCGTGTCCTTGCATTACACATATAGAATTAGCTTTACCTGCCTGTGCCTGCCCATGTCTGGGGATGATGACGATGATGCTGCTCCTGCGTCTTCTTTGCTCTGTGCTCCTCTGTGGTTTACAAGACTGCATCTTGCATTTGCTATTGATACTACACAACCCAGTTGATACGCTACTGTATCCACTCCTCCCAGATCTTCTCAAGTTTGATCATATACTCAAGTTTTTCCACAGCCTAAGTCACGAAGCCCAATCACAAAAGCTCTGCCTACGCATCAATAATCTGCCAATACCTCCGCCGCCGCCAATAGCAAATAGCTGAAACGCATACTGTATAGTAGCCACTTGCTAGTCGCTTCAGATCCGCCCACTCCATCCATACGCGAAACAGGTTTGATTCTTCTTCTTTAGACATTGATATTTGCAAAGCGAGGAGGATTTATTAGAATCAGAATGTGGTTATAATGATACCCTGAATACGGGCTATATAGTAAGAGGCAAGAAAATCAAAGCTATCAGTAATTCAGTGGACAAGGAGACAGTATTAAGAGATGCCGGATTAGGCAAGGGTTGCTCTTGGCTCATTCATATTTCACGTCTCGTCGGACTACTCCAAGGGTTTTGTTCAAAAGGGGAATTAAAATCCTCAATTACATATTGCTCTATTAAAAGCCACCATAGGACTGTTAATGATGATTGTGCATTCGGAGCAATCTATAATAAATAATAACTTTTTGTAACACAATTATTCAGAGACTGGGCTCCAATTTTTTATGGAGGGAATTCCTTGAGTCAATTTCCATATTGTCTCCTTCCTTATGGATCTGTCAGATTGACAGTGGGAGCAGTAGCTACTCGTCCTACTCCTTTGGTAGCAGCAAGAAGGGAAGTTAATCGTTACTTTTGACTAATTCCCTCATCCGCCACTGATAATAATCCCATGGGCGCGGGATTATTCCAAAGCTCATCATCACTCGTTAAACTGCCCAAAGCATAATGGTAGGAGAGCATAGTCTGTGGAAGAGACAAGTGGAGACAGCGGCGAGGCTGCGGAGAGAAAGCTGGAATGGCTATAATCAAATCCATTAATGATCTTCCTCTATTTCTTGTGGGACAAACTATTATTATGATTATTATTATTGCCCACTCACTACTCATTCCCGGGATGGAGGAATGAAGAAGATGGTTGGAAGGAATGGATGCCTAGACGGGATACAATTTATCAAAATCCATGGACAGTTACCCTAAGCAAATCGATTAATTGTAGCTCAGTTCTTCTTCTGCTGTAAGAAGAAGAAGAGCTGAGCTACAATACAGAAGAGTCTGCATCTTCTTGACTCTCTTCCTATAACCATCATCAGTTAGCATTTGATGCATCTTTCCGGACCTGATAGAGTTTGAGTATATAGAGCCGGAGGATATGAAATATAATGGTAAAAGGAGTAGTCAGTTATTCAATCGCTAATGTCTTGCTGTCTCCGTCTTAGAAAAAGACTCCCCTCCTTCTTGAAATCTATCACCCAGTAGCAGTCACAAGTTACACAGTGGCACACACACAAAGGGAATTTAGCAAGGAAGAATCATTGATGATGATGATGGGAATGAAAAAGGAGAGCCGTTTTGGATTTACTCTCTCTATATCCGTCCCCGTGCATGGCAATTTTCATTGTCTCAACTTGAATCGCCCTCTGTGTAGAAAATGCTAATAAACTGGTGTAAATCCGCGAGGTCTATGAGAAAAGAGAGACTAATCAAACTTTTTAATGACATTTACGATTCGTTAATCATTATTATTGCTGATTTTCTCCAACTCTTCTTCTTCCCTATCAACCCCTCATCCTCAATTCCTACCGAATCCTCTTCAGCTTCTCCAGTATCCTCCAGGCAATTCTGTACAGTATAGTTATACTATTCTCTCTGGTTTACTTAATAAACCTTCCCGAGTATGTTTTGTGTGCTGTGTTACGGGAGGGGATGCGGTGCACTTTTCTCCCCTTCCTCCCTCTCTTCATTCATCCCCTCTTACAACTTTTGCCTTTGGTCAAAAAGGGAAAACAATGGCAAAAGTTTTCAAGAGTCATAATAATTTTATCTCTTGAAAAATAAATGTTCAATGTTCCATATAGAATACATCTTGATTCTTCTATGCTCCGGCTCTGCTCCGTCCTTCTGGAAACGGGCTAGCTAATACACTCTAAAACTTGCTATTGGAATTGCATCATAGCGGAAGCATCAAGTATGCAAGTGCAAGCACTGGAGTTGTGCTCTGGTAAAGATTCTAAAAAGCTTATAGGAGCATCATTGCCTACTCGTTTGGATTATTTAAATTAAGGCTGCTGTCGCTGTGCTGCTGGGAGCTAAATGTTATAAATAATAGAAAGAATTATAAGTAGCTTCCGCCGTGCCCTTGCTACAGCGGCTCCCTATCAAAAATGATTAAAATACAATTGTTGTCGATAGGAAAAAATAATAATGGAGGAGGATTCATTGAACCGTAAGTGCGATTAATCTCATATAACAAAAGTATATTCAAAGAGATGAGGCGCAAAACATGACCAGAAGGAGAGGAGGGGGAGAGCATACGCAAGGAATACAACATACAGTAAGGATCGAGAAAGGATTTTATAATCATTTGAGAAAATTCACTCTCTTCCATGTATTTATTTGAAAAGTATATGCAGATATCCTATGGCTAGGCTAGGACAAACTTTGCAGGGAACTCAGAAGATCCTCATTTCAGGCTGAGGCTCCCCTGCATCATGATAATCAAGCGCGTCCCCCGTCTCTTCTTCCGTCCCTCCCAGATCGAGATAATGAGTGCAATAATTTTTACTCACCGACAATCTAATCCATAATATGCGTGCAATAATTGCTTACCCTTCTTCCTCCTCCCTTAGTCTCTCCCTCTGCTACCATTGCTGGGACTACGACTACTAGGAACTGCCATGGAATCTAAGATAGAACAAACCACAAACTCTGAGAAGCCGGGATATGTATACAACTTATTTTTTCCATGCTTTTTCTTATGCAATCTAATGAATGCACTTTTGTTTCAGCTATATTTTCAAGCAGGGCCTAGCTGCCAAGCAAGGAGATAGCTATCTTAAATAACCCTCCTGGCAAAAGCGTAACCCCACGTGGCCCATCCCGCATTAAAATCCTCTCATTTTATATGTAACAAGAAAGGGGAGATTATTTTGAGGAAAATAGGAGAAAACTTTTGAAAAATCCAAGCGTATTAATTACTAAAAGTTTCTTAATGAATGAGAGCAAGTATGGGAATCGGAAGGTTGATCCGTCCTCCTCCTTGATTATTATATGGCTTAGGTTCAAGCTGTGAGAGGAGGAAGATAGGATGTTAACTCAATTAAACAGATAGGATATACTAAATAGATGATCATGTTATAGTTAAAAATTTAATTAAAATCGGTCATCAGATCTGGACTGGAGCCAGATCAGTCACAAGTAGCCAGTTACACATGCAGACAATAAGAGAGGGGGGAGAGGTAGGCGAATAAACGATATGGATTCATTACAATAAAAGCTAATAGTGGATGAGATGGAGAATTCCTTAAAATCCCCTCCTCCCTCCCGTCTTCTTCGATACTTGAAAGAAGGTAATAATTAGGGAGAGTTTGATTACGACGGAAGAATCTTTGGATTTGTGTCGGGGGAGTCGTATTAGAAGCGTAGCGTGAAATTCTTATGGCTAGTCTGAGTTCCAGCATAAGATCACGTTCAGGAAGAGATTGCTGGAAGATACTGAAGAGAGTGGAGCTAGAATGGGATTGCAAAGCATATGGAAGCTGGAAGAGGATGATGGAGTCGTATGGAATTGATCAAATGATGATTATCATAGAACCGTAGTTTCTTTGGATTCTGGGAGAAGAAATAAGGGATGATGATGGCTGGGAGTAATTCTTGAGAAAATTTATCATTGTCTTATCATGATAATTCTCACCTAAAGCTTTCTAAAAATGTGCTTCCTCATTGGCGGTGAGGCTCCAGAAAATTGAGTCATTGAAAATATGGGGAATATCCTTGGGAACCCTAGGAGAAACCATTAGTTAATCACACACGTAGCCACGACTCTGATTGAAGGGGATGATCCTCCCATGATGGAATTATGGAATCAAGCTGTAGATTAAATATTACTTGTTCCTCTGCCATTGCCGAAAAATATATTCTTCTACTTTTCAACCTACCTTCCTATAAAATTATATTCTTGCTTAAAAACCCCTACAGCTCCAGCACCGACACCGCTAGATTAGTGCAAGCCAACGCTGTAGCTACTTGGCTACACTCTCACTCACCCACCACAACGGCGACAACTCATCTAAATTACTACTTCCATCACGATTACCGTATTTTTTACCTCTGCATCACCGCAGATGAGCATTATTCCAAAGGATTTAGTATGAAGATACACCCCATCCAAGACTACCGGAATACGCATATGATTTAATGGTTGGAAACCCATTTGAAACTCCCAGTATCTCCCTTTGATGAAATCATAGAAATATGAGTGACTCCCTCCCGACAGGGGTGCGCGCTGGATTTGCTACATGCACTCTTGATTCAATTCGCAATTTTCCAAGATGAGGCAATTGCAATCGGCAATTCCCATCTTAACCTTTTTGCAATTAACCTCTTGCTTGTTTCTCTCGTCTGCATTAATTGCACAATTAAGGAAGGCGAAGGCGGCAGCAGTGAATAAGAATTAGTTCAGGATTCACTAACACAAGAGCTGTACCATAATTCAAGGTAAACCAAGTCCTATTGTTATCTATACGGCTTAGCCGGTCAATTCCTTGGTTACCTGCGTGGACAGGTACGTAACGTAAAAAGGAAGTCGGATTGAAACGGAAGAACTGCGATGGAAAGAGATGAATGGGGTTGATGTGGTATATTTATTAATTTATGGAGCTCATGCTCAAGAGATGGGAGATTGAGGAAGATGAAAGATGATTGAATCATTCGTGGTTTAGGTTTGTAATGATCATTAAGTGTGACTCTGATTAGCAAAATGATTAGCTTTGAGGTAAAATTAAAAATTAAACTGATCTGTGAAAAAGGATTGAAGGATCTTCTCATATATAATGCCGCAACAATCACCTTCACGGTCCACCACCCGTATTATTATTATATTTTACTTATTTTCCAGAGGGAATTCAGGTAGGAGGAAGAGGGAGAAGGGGAAAAGTTGAAATGATAATGACCGGGGAGGTTTTGAATATATAAAAAATCAATTTTTTATATACAATATTATAAAAATGAATCTAGGATTTTCGTGACAAAAAGATCAGTAATGAATGACCAAAGTCGGCTAGCCTAGTACTCAATTACGGGGAGATTTGGGACAATGAATTATATGTTTTCACTCATCCCATCCCCTGGTATCAGCCCATCTCAACCTTTTTTCAAAGCCACAAGCAGGCTGAGAAGGTAGAGGACAGCAAACCTGAGGATTTCTTAATTCATGTAACCGATGGAGGTAGATAGACTTGCTAGAGCTGGTACTCCCAGGTCCATACTGTTCTAGGAGACAAGACAAGAGCTACAACTTCCTCCAGGTAACGAGGAAAAGTAGTGTGCACCGGATTCCCAGAACTTGTACATCTCCATCCGAATCAGCACAAGCGGAAGGCACTATTGCACTATGCTAGTCACATCATATGAATCATGAGTTCTTGATGAGGCCGGGGCTTTGTATGTTGGTATACAGGTGAGCTACACAGGTGTGGGTGTATGGAGGAAGGCTATGGTTTCAATTTTATATGAATTGAATGATAAAGGGAGAGACGGTGATGTGGGGTTGAAGAAAGAGGAAGAATTGATGCTTGAAGAATCAGGGAAAAATATAGATTAAGACGGACGGAGGGATCCACAAATTTGTTATTTATTTTCAAGTTTACATCTTATTCCACAGATTTCACCCACCCCATCTTCTCAATCGCCTCATCAATGAATCTTCTTGAAGATGATTCGAAAATGATTCAAGAATGAATTTCAACACCTCCCCCTACCTTAGCTATCCTGTCATTTCCTGTGCGTTGATAGCACACAAACGTATGCTTTAATTTCTTGTTTACCTATCTGAAAACGGATGAACCCCAAGGAGAAGCTCCTCCGATTTCGTCTTTCTTGGAGGATTTTAAGAGGGTTTTTGTTGGATACCTCAAGATTTGCCCACCCTTGGAAGAGATCTGGAAGAGATGCGTATCTTGGATGGCAGGGAAGAAACTTTTACAAGAGCTATCCTCCTTCAGGATTCTCCTCTCATCCTCTCATTTAGCCGCTCATCACGCCAATCATGTTCATCAGCCTTCCAGTCGCGCTACTTTGCTCGCCTCATCCCCCCTCAACCTCCAACCATACCGTCGCCTCATTATTATTGAGCTCCGTTGAGCAAATTTAATTTCAATTAACCGCACTCCATAATGTCTCTATCAAGAAGGCTCTTAAAATAGGTATCTCACTCACTCGGGGAGGGTGGATAGGACTAGGAATCGTGTCCGCATTCATCGCATCTTTCCCTCCTCGTCTTCATCCTCCTCTTTCTTGATTCCACCCTATCAATTCTTCAGCACACTTGAGCCCATCAAGCTTCCATCTAGACGGATGCATCCATCTGGCTGCTGGCTCAAGGAAGGAAGAGGGGAAAGCTATGGGCTGGATGGTTGAGTTTCTATTACTTCTCATCTCACGTTCAAAGGCATAGCCCTGCCCTACTAACTAACTACTTATCTGACACGGATCCGAATTACTTATTCTTATAAATTTATATCTTGACGCATTGCTCACTCGACCTGTACAAGAAAATAATTAATTTGTCTTAGTGGGAAGAGAGGGAAATTTTGTAAAACTTTTCCTTCTCTTTCGCCTCCAAGTTATCAACAGATTTTCAAGCGGCTGGAAGATTAAGAAGCATGCAGAGGAGGGGAATGCTGGGATGGGATCAAGGAAGCAAGTATAGAAAGTACGTGATCTTCTGGAATTGTGAGCGAGCATGTATAGACAGAAGAAGAATCAGAGAGGGAATAGAGAATCTCCCTGTTTGCCAATTCCTTTAATGTCAACGCCAAAATAGTTGCCTCTTCTGCCCTCCTCCGCCGGCCAAATAAAGTCCCGACTCTTGTTCTCTCTCTTCCTTTCTCCACTTTCTCCCATCCACCATGAAGGCACACATATATATGTCTCCTAATTATTTATTCCACGATCTTTGCGGCGGCTACTTCTCCATCTTGTTAGTGAATCCACCAAGTCACATCACCACACCGCCTTGGTCTTCTTCCCAATTCCGTTCATGTAGCAGAGAGTTCTCTACAAGTCACCAGAGACGGGAAATCCCCCAAATGGAACTCAACTCCAGCCCGTCAACATATGGGAAGACAAACATAAGGAACATCCGCCCTCACGTCCATACTAGATTTGCAAGGATAACAAGGACTGAAAAGGAGCAACTCAATCCTCCTTGTAGTAACATATTCAAACAATCTTCCAATGTCAACCCGTCCGTCCGTCAACGCTCCTCCTCTCCCACTTCCAAGTATTCAGACTCCAGATGCTAAGCTGTCACTTTAAGCTTTCACCCAAGGACCTTGACTTCACACTGCCCCACGTAGCCCGTAGCATAGAAGAGGCCCGACCTTATCCTCCCTCTGATTACCCATCCATCTGAGTTGAAATCGAAGACGAAATTAATTTTTAATCTAAACGATCCAGCAGATTAACCGAAACCCTTGAGACATAATCAAATATTCCAAGAAATAATTCAATAAATTCCAAGTTTATCGCCTACATTATCGCATTGCGAATGAGGTGAAAATTTTGCATAATACTGCCTGCTACGACACCCTCAACGATTACCAGTTTTCTCCAGAACTGAGTGCGAATGAGATAATATGAAGAGAGGCAGATGGAAATGTCAGGCTCTACGAGAACGGTATGCAGAACTACAGAAAGCTGTAGGAGAATCGGAACACTTTGGATATTTCATCTAGTATATGCACACCCGGGACGCCATCTGGCTAAAGCTGAAGATTCTCGGAAAGGATATTGCCATTTTATTCCTAGAAGCTATAACCTGGATAGATGGTTATGATGGGAAATTGAATTCCTTAACGACCCATATAAAACTAGAATGTCCTGGAGGAAGTTCTGGGGGAATAATTGTCAAGAAGAAACCCTTGGTTAGGAATATTGATATAAGACAAAAGCCCATACTTGCATCACTCACTCACTCACCCTTTCAGTTTTCTTATGTTTGCTCGAGAATTTCTCCAGCCAGGTCCTCTAATATATGTTAGCCTTTCAAAAACCTGAATGCAGACACACGCCACATGTACGCTATTTATTCTCTTTACGGAACAATTTAAAAAACCAAACTACATCCAACTCATTCCAGAAACCATTCAATTCCTTTCCCATCTTTCTCATCTTTACGGCTTGGGCTGGTAACAATAGCACAACAGCCATCTCCTGTCTCTCCAAGTACCAACTTGTCCAAGGTTTTCTTCATCTTTAAACAGCTATTCCACCGTATACAACCACACAATCAAGAGTCAAGAAGAAAAGTATAATTCATCCCCGAGAAGTTATAGAATATATCCCTTTTACTCTCCGTCATTCCTTGCTCGCAATCAAACTTTACTAGTCCTCCTCCTTCTCAATGCTGGAGTTTTCTCATTCGCATAATATTCCCCTTAAATTCATAAAAATCCTTACGAGGGACAAATGCAATATGAGAAGGATATCCTCATTTTACTGCCCTCCAAATATTCAAAATCTAACAGACTAAATTCTATATACTTCCCAAAGGAATGAACAATCCATTCTCCTCTATATTTTCCAGCATTCCTGGTCATACTAAAAAATCCCATCAGTATATAGAGGAGCTGTATATTCTTTATCCTTTTCCATGCTTACGTTGTTACAGGGTTCGGCTATGTATGTATGTATGGTTCAGCGCAGTGGAATACGATTGCCTGAAAAAAGAATGCACGTAATCTACCCTCCATCAGTTAAGGAGGGAGGGGACAAGGTAAGAGATATTCTCAGAGTTTGAAACTCAAGCCATGAGGCACTTTTCATTCATGAGCCCAGACAGACAGAACAGTGAAGAATATATATAGCGCATAATCTTACTCGAAATGGATGAGAAGGGATTGAGAATGAAAAAATCTAAAACTCTTACGAGTATTAGTTTCAACGGCGCTGTATATAAACTCAATGAAACGGATAAAAATTGTAAAGGATTATTCCCAGCTTTTGAGGATTTTTACATGACTTCTTGGAATATGGGATGGGATTGAAAGAGTATGGGCTGGGAAAAGTTGCTCTGGAAACGTCAATCTTTTGTAAATGTTTCGCCGCAGAAATAGGGCAGTCCTACTCTTGTATTCGTTTATGTACTCTTTTAAACAATAAGTCAAGAGTAAGCAGCAAGACTGCAACGTCGCTGTCTGTCTGCTATTTTCAATGTCGTCTTTTTGCAGACTTACATCCACGTCTGGCTGAATCTATTTATTAATTAACTCCTTGAGTAAATAATTACCACCTGGATGCTATACGCTACGTATGGGAGGCAGGAGGATTATTGCTTGGTTTATAAGAAGCAAGTTAACAGGTTTTAGGCCGTAACGTTCCAACCGGATGGAATGGCGGTGTATGGTGAGGTAATCCAAAGGGGTGGTTCACAGTCGATTCAGTAACAATTAATAGCAAGTCTCAAGTTCTAAGAGGGCAGTGGGCAGTCTAAGAAATTACGAGAAGCAAGTGCAATAAGAAGGCGTGTCGGGTTAGGAGATATTTGCCCTTTTGGAAAAATTAAGCTAAACGGAGATAAGAGCCAAAGCAAAAGCTACCTTCATCATCTCAAACCAAGTTTAATCAAGAGTCTTGATTCAAGACAAACCTATTATGCTCCTCTCGTTCAGCCAGCCATCAAATAATAGTTCGGCTAGACTTTATAATAATAACAAGTTTCGTTTTTTCTCTCGACTCAAAACGCAAGAATACACAGAGAATACCCCTTCTCGACTCCAATTAAAATCAAAGGATATTCATTATTATTTCCCTTGCTGATAGATATCAAATTTTTCACCATGACCGGAAGTCACCTTTGATTTTATTCCCCTTTTTCAATTCTCTCGGCTTGGAAGGAGCGTCTCGGACGCTCAACCGCCTCTTTGCCCCTCCACCCGAAACTAAGTCCCATTTATACACCTCAAACTACCCCCGCGAGTAATTGCAAATCCCACATCTAGCAAATTATCACACCAACTCCGTCACAGGAAGGATATTCTTTATTCTCGGATGTACAGAGAGACTCTTTTTTAAAAGTTGTGTAACGTATACCGGCTCGTTCGAGTCATGTCTAAATAAGACTTGCTCCTGTAACGACTGCTGCGCATACATTCGTTTCTTTGTTTTCACAATATCCACACTCAATTAAGCTCAAGCTTAAGCTGGGACTGACTGTATAGCAAGAACACAGAAAGAGTGTTTCCAGTACAATTGCTTGATTAACTCCAACCATAAGTCTTCTATAACCCAGACAGGTACAGGTAGGTACACCTGTGCTATTAAGGCTTTGCAGTGAGATACACAGCGCAGCGAAGGAGCTAGTGGAGAGAAGGGTTATAAAATGAGCTGTAATACGCTTGTTTGAGTTTTAGTAAGGCGGTAGTATCTCCCCGTGTCCTTGGAGTCATCTGTTAATTCATTAATTAATCCGAGGGGAATGGGAATCGGACGCAGATAAAAATATTTTATGCGAGTTTTTTCCCAGTTATTTACTCTGTGTATCTTGTTTAAAAAATCCAGCTGATTTTATCCCGAAAATTATATGGGAATAGGAAAGAGAAGGAGGAGATATTGCTTTCCACTTTTATTTATTATTCCGCTCACTGATAAATCCTCTGATAGGAAGCGACCATTGACCACAGACTCTGCTGGGGATTTATAAAGACGAAGAGAAAAGGCAATACAGATAGGAGCGGTAGAGTTGGATACATGTGGATGAAAATATAACGTGGGAATTAGCTTGTAATTTGAAAATTTTATTAGCTCAATCAGGAATTAAGAAGGAATTGCTCTTAAAGTTAATGTGTTTAAGATTTACACCAGGCTACATTTTATAATAGCCCCTATTTCCGTACACACACTTTTAACTTTTACAAGGAGTACATCCTCCTTAATGTCTTTACTAAGATAGGGGACATTTTGAAAGCTTTATTATATACAGCTATTACTACTTACCACTATTACTACAATATAGTTTTTCAAATGAGAAATTTCAAGATGCTATTAAAAATAGAGCATTGTGCTTTTGGAGAGAAAATTATTGTTGTGAATATTATGAATATCCGCTGAATTAATATAACGTAAGGGCAGCTGACAGTCCTTGGGTTTACTCTAAGCTAGGCCACGCTGACCACACTGATCAGCGGCAGTTCTTCTGGGAGGTAATTAAGGCAGGTATGGTATGAATATTTTTAATAAGGGTTGCACCTGTACAGGTTCGCCATTGTCATATGCTGGCTTTGAGGAGGTCTGAGTCTGACTAGCTACTGCATATATGTTGGCTTTAGTTTACCTCGCTGGTTGGCGTGACTCTAAGCTATGCTCCCTCCGATTCTGGTGCGTTTGCTAATTGCGATCAAAGTCAGACAACCATGACCTCTCTTCCCCGGACTCATACTCCACTGATTACGTATTGATTTAATGAACCAGTTTGGGGTGATACTTGGGAGGGGGAAAGTTTGCACGCTCCAACTTCCACATGATAGTTTTCTCAAGCTTCCCTCCTCCTCCATCTTCTGCCAGTTGTAAAAATCCTGCAATTTTCTCCCCTCCTTGTTACTTACTCTATTTGCTATTGCGATTGCTAAACGACGTGTAGCCCGAGGTGTGCAGGCAGGTAAACTGGGAAGCGGGCGCCGTTTGATGGATTGCAAGAAGAAGAAAGAAAAGCTTCGTTTACCGCATGGCATTTCCTTCTCTTCATCCCTTCGCCGTTCCTCTTTTGTAGATTTTTGAATACAGATAAAATTTACGACTCTTGAATTGTCGGTCGGAATTGAATTATTTTGAAGGTTTCTCCCACTCATTCCAATCGAAATCCCTACTCGTATTTTTATACATTTCTTTGCGTAATACGTCTTCCTTTGCTCGGCCGGCCAATAAATAAAGAGATATGAGTAATTGGAAAGGCAATAAAGAGGGTGAAATACATACAGAGATGAGTGTTTACGGCGTATGGTTTTTCGTTGGGAGGAAGTCGTTGATTTCCTTCCTTTTGGCATATGAACTTGATTCCTCACATCATCCACTCGTGTGTCACCGTCCGCTGACTGGGTAAACCTTATTCCATTCCATATTCATTTAACAACTTAACAGTTCCCAGCTTTTAATGCTGGGCAGGGTGGAGAATTATGTACGTAAGGATTGGAAAAAATGTAGCATGAGTTGCATATGGAATTGCAGCAGAGTTGGAGGAGTTGAGAAAGAATCGGAGGCGATGGAGGATGGTGCATGGTATCCGACCCAAGCAAGACAGGTTCTCTTCTTTGAGATTGCCGGTTTTATTGCACAATATTGAACTGTGTTCTGTCAAAATGTTCGCTCAAAATTGCTGACAAGTAGGCGGAGAGTTTTGGTGGATTTTATTTGAAATACGTCAAACGATTATAGCGTCAATTAGCATCGGATCAAGCAACTGTGGAAAAATGAAATAGTTTCCGAAAAGGGAAACCACAAAACCAAAAAGACATGAAAAGATGACAGGGAGTCAACTCAACTCAATAGGCTTCTTTTCATTAACGCTCCCTTCTTCTCTTATTTCTTTACAAAACTTTGCTCCCTCTCTCATAATCGGATCTTTTTAAGTCCTCTGATGCTCCCTAATTCTTTCCCGAACTCCTTATGTACTGTAGGCTTCCGTTTAAGCTACATATACTTGATCCCTTTTTCGTCCCTTATGACTGAAAGCTCCCCTTGGTTTCCAGCATAAAAAATCTCACTACGTTCAATCTCAAATTCCCCGGGACTCGGAATCATTGAGATCCGGACGGAATGTAGTGTGCCCGAGTTTTTGTATTGTCATCACCACTGTATAACACATATATTCCAGGTCAGTTTAGTTTTTGCCATCCCTTTCCGGAACGATTCCAGGTCAGAGTTTCACCCTCCGGTCTAGATGGGTTAGCAGCCCAAAAAATTATACCAAGACCGGTTATCCAGGGTTTGTATGAACCGTATTGATATAAACATGCTGAAGGGTGACAGCCTGCCTGCTATGCCGTTAGCACGGGAAGTAGGTAATAACTGCTCCGAACACGGGCCGCATGACCCACAGAGTTTAAAATGCGATGGAGGATGAAGTGATGAGACTGTTTTATTTTTTATATTTTCCCTATTTTGTAACGTGTGCGACACAGGCCAGGGTAGTTTGACCTGTGTGGAAGGAAAAAATTTAATGCCACTTCAATTTACTACTTTATGAATGATGACACATAAACAAGGCTATGAATACAACCTCTGCACCTCTTCTCTACATTTGCAACCTAATATCTTTTTCATCTTGTGCATTTCCCAGTTTTAGCTACCCTTGGAGGGCCCATCCGTTAGCCCTTATGTAAGGAAGAGTGTAGGGAGAAAGCAAAGGATAGAGGTGTCCGCTAAACCGCCTACCGACATATTATGAACACCTCCACCCTTCAATCCACACTTTGAACAAACAGAGGCGGCTGTCAATTGTTTTTTACGTGACTCCCTCCATTGTTTTGTAGTTGTAAGTTTACATGCGGCGGACAAGTTGGAGGAGTCAAGTACTCCTTTGAAGGGATCTATTCAACTTACCGTCATCCGTCCGTCACCCTCCCACCAGGACATCTTTGTGGGACTCCTCTTGGGATTGACCCATCCCACTTCTCCTGTCGATTAGATCCGTGATGGTGATTGATGATCTATGATTTTATGATCCGGACTTAACCTGGACCGTATGCACGTGAATGAATAGCCAACTTGGAATCGCTATGGGGAAAATGATGGTGGAAGAAGTAATGAAATGTTTTCTTTCTTACCTCCCGAGACAGGTCATCGAGCGCCATCCCGTTGCTGATGTGGTCATTTCTGGAAAGAAAAAAAGAAGGAGTGCAACATCAGTGGAAGGGATCATCAAAAGAGAGGAGAAGACACTGTTGTGCATGCTGCAAATTTACGCGGAATAATGATGCCTGCTGCTGTTTCGCGAGGCGGTTTGCTTGGAAGGCTTTGGTTTGGTTGGATACTCGTCAGGAGATTAGAGGGTTTGACGCATAGGCGTTGCCTTGAGTAATTAGTTAACTGATTTAATTTATAATTGCTTCTATATCCTAATTAATAAATGTGTGGAGATGAGCTAATGGGTTTTGATTATAAGCCTTGGCTGGGAAGGAGGGAGGTTTGAGGATGAAAAGATAAAGATTTCTTCCCAGGCTTTACCTTCCACTACTTAACAGTTCTACCTGATGCTCATCACTCACACACACTCCGTTTGTCCGTCCATAATTTTTTCTCTCAATTCATTCACCCGGACGGTGGACGGACGGACGGCGGAGGGTGGTGCGAGAAAAGGGAGGGCATCTTACAACATCCCACCACCACCCATATTTCCCCCCACATTCATCATTCATCTTCTTAACTGATAAGAATCATAATCGGAGAGCTAGATTTATACTGAGTCACTTACGCATTTTTATCGATTTATAGTAAATGATTTGTGAAGGCTAAAAAAATAGAAATGATTATGATAATGTATGAGAAAATTTTATAATAAAGCAATAATAAGGGAAAAAACAAGAGATGGACTGAAGTGGATGGATGCATAAATGCAAGGGCATGTGTAGTATTATAAGATTAGAGGTGGATGGATGGTGACAAAAAGGATGGATTTTTAAACATATGATGGGGAAACTGTCCCTGCTCCTCTTCTCCAATCGTGTCCTCTGAGGAGTGTTTTCTGTCGCCGGAGATGTGTTGGGAAATGATGGACTTTGGTCAGATTTATAAGCTTGATTATATAAGAGTATAAGAAGAAGTTGATGGAGATGGTCAAGGAGGTGGACGGTGGCGGTATGGAAGCTTATGATGCATTATGAGAAAAGGTAAAAAATCCATATGTGCTGCCTCTGCTTATAAAAGTCTTATGCTGGCTTGCTGAATTTTGTTGAAGGCCTTGGCAATTTGACTAATGACTTTAATTGCAAGGATGATTTGTCTTAGATTTTAGAGTCTTTTAAAAATCTTGACATTTGGAGCGTATAATGAGGGAGGGATAGAGGAAAAAGGGACGATTGACTCGGACTCATCCTCTGTCACTCTCCATCTTTCACTTTTCATCTGCAGAAATTAAAGACAGACCGAGGATTGTACATGTATAAAAGCTGCATGGAGTAGAAGTAGAGGGAGGTTTAAAAAATCCTGTCCTCTCTCCCTCATGCTCATAAGCAAAGGGAAAAGGCCGTCCATGGAAATGATTTTAATGCAGACTACTATATAATAATTCCGAGAAGACGTCTCATCCTCGTTCTGCAACTGTATCTTTCTATCTGGGGAAAGAGAGGAATCAAATTCTGATGGAGAGGGGGTGGAGGAGGAGGAGGAGGAAGAAGAAGAGCACTCTACAGAGACCACGACGACAAGAGGAGGATGCGGCGATGATGATGATAATATGACAAAGATGACATGATGACAAAAAATCAAGTTTCCCACGAATAAAAATTTTCATCGCAATCACATCTCTCACCCCCACACGCTTATTTCTACAATCCCCGCCCCACCCCAATCCCCCATCATCATCATCCATTCAGTGGGGCTTGATAATCATTTGGAAGCCAGGAGTCGGAGGAGGTTGTACAATATATATTTTATGGAGAATAGAATTGGAGGATTGGAAGCGGAGGATGAGAAGAAGCTGCCCAGAATTCCATCACCCCTACCAACCTCATCCGTCTTTCTCATTCTCACTTCCACTGTAACATGCTTAAATCATCCTTACTCAAGATTCCAAGACATTGAGACAAATTTAAGTTTTCTCATCCAAGGACTCTGCATCTTCCGCTCAATCCATTCTCTGTCTGTAAAGTCTCAATCATTGTATTTTTTACTATGATTGGGCCACCTTCGGCATACCTTGAGTCTTGGAGTAGATGAATCGTGGATTCATTGTACCCTTGCTTCTTGATTCGAAATTACAAGAATATTTCTTGATGACAAATGAAATTTCATGGAATCTTTTCTCAAATCTGTTCATTCGATAATATTCTACTGAATGGAGAGCAGCGACAAAGAAATAATAATCGCCAAAAGTAAGAGACTCAGTTATGATCGGATTAGTTCCGGTAAATATCAGCTCAATTTGAATTGATGACGATTTTTTATAACTCTATAAGCAATAAAAATTATACTTAGTTGATCATAAAGAGTTGAAAATAACTTCTTTTTAAAGAAGTTGTTCAGTACAGCTTAAAAATTCAAAGTTTATTCCAATGATTTCTAATACTAGAACTGTTTTAGAAAAAATAGGAAAAACGTTTCGGAAACACATGCAGGAAACGAATTAATCCATTTTGAATCAAAAACCTGTGATTACTTAAATGTCATTCTCCTTTCTGCTTCACGAACTTCGTATGTAGAATTCTTGAAGCGGCGGGCGTGGAAATGAATGATTAAGTTTGTGAATCGTTTGTGCGGAACCAGTGAGTTGATTCATCAAGTCTCACGACTCTTTTAAGATGGAAGATGGACCGCAAGAAAAATCAAGGAAAAAAGAGGCACGGGATGAACAAGGAAACGGGAGATGATATAAAGTAATAACAATAATACTAATAATAACAAGAAGGAAAAGAGGATGATCAAAACTACTGCTGCGGTGATTGCCGCCACCGTCGTCGTCGCTGGGAGCTGATTTTCTAGGTTTGTACAAGCATAGAGTTGGTTCACAATAGATGGCCGGTGGACGGGAGGATATTATATAATCATTAATAAAGATGGAGATGATTTGATAGAAAAACTTGGTCTCATCATCTCTTCATAATAATAATGATAATCCCTATTACTTGTCCGCTCACAAAGGCGGACTGAATGAGCAAATTAATGTCGTATCATATGCGAGGATAAAAAATCAATAGTGAATTTGTACATAGTCCCTTGTCTTGTATCGCTTCCAGCGTTTAACTAGCCCACACCAACAGAATCGCCTACCCGCCGAGCCTCTGTCAATACTTTTCTTGTGTACATTAGGCCGTTAATAGGAGGAGGGTGGGCGGGCGTGAGGGAAGAGGGATATGGGATCAACTAGCTGCTAACTACTTGGTTGAAACGGAATCAAAGCTCCTACCAAGATTGACGGTTGGAGAAAAAGAAAAACCACCCCTGAGTAAAACTCTCTCAGTTTACATTCTACCCGGAGGCTTTTACTTTACAACCCGGCTAAGCTTGGATCAAATCAATCCCGACGGCATGACAATGCCGCCACCGCCACCACCCTTTTGCTCGTCCACGACCGACCGACACAACAATGCCCGTCTCCTTCGTATACAATCCACAACTTACACTGAACCCTCCCTTACTGATTGAATCTATCAAAGTTTTAAGCAGAGACGAAGGATATGTCTCGAGCTAGGAGCTATACTCCACCCAAAAGATTGTTTGCACTCTTCATAGAGAGGGGAATGAATTGCCACTCTGGCTTGTTAAGTACACACAGATTGGATCATTTTCCGTATTATTGATATTGCGGGCAGGAATGAAGTTTTTACGTCATCGGTATCATAACTCTCCACCTATCTCTCTCTGCCTCCATTCAATTCTTTCTTTAACATCATGTATTCCTTCCCAATTAATTATTTAGAATCAATCAAGGCCAAACTATTGTGAACTCTGGAAGGGAAACAAATTGACAACCATCCTGCATGGTATTCGGTATTCCCAAGTGCAAACACGGCATATCATACTGCAGGAGGAGGAGGAACAGCTTTTGCTATTTCATAACTCTGCGATCTGCCCAGCTTCAGTGCTTGCACTCCACGCTTCCGCTTTCTCTCTACTTCCCCCAACTTTCTCTTCCCGCAATCACGTCTCTTTTACATTACACCATGTCCTTGTTTTTGCAAGACGGAAAACCAACATCACATCATACACATTTCGTAATAATAAAGCACCAAGCACCTACACACGTGCTTCCTAGTTTTCCCCACAAATAACAATCATATCACCCCGCTCAGCCTATACTAGCTTTCCCTCTCTGCCTTCCTGTAACCCTAGCACTCTTCTCATCTTATCACCTCACTTTCCTTTTTGGCTTAACTATAATTCAACTTTCTAACCTTTGAACTAAGACAGAAACAATATTTCAAGTTGATCACCTTCGCGCTTTTCTCCTCAAACTTTCTCTGAAAATCCAATCCTATAGATTCCTGAATTTTTCATTAGTAATCAAGGGGAGTGAAAGGAGGGGAGAGTTTAGTCCCCTAAGCTACTTTCACCTTGTTCTGCCTCCCCTCCATTGCGTATATATGAGTCTCTGCTATAGAAAAGCCAAACACAGAAGATTTCAACATCATCATCATCCTCCTCTCCCTTCCACCTACGTAATAGTATAGCCAATTTCAAATATTCTCTCACATCATCAGTCTGACAAATACATACACGAAGGAAATCATATATAGGCTGTGAGTGGAAATGGATTCCGCATGAAAGTGTGCAGTTTGAGACCGGAAAGAAGGCCTGAGCGAGCGCCTCGGTGGATGCGTGTTATCCAATACTTGGAAACTCTAAATCACCTCAGCCTTTACTTTCCCTGCCCATAACTTCCGGCGCCAAGAAGGGAAAAATCCCTACACTACTTTTATAAATCACTCGCTAACTACGGGCAGAAGAGCTGGAAAAGGAGCGGAGAACAGTGTTTGCAATCTGCAGCTCCAATCCTCTCTTGAATGGGTGCTTTTAGAAGACAAGGAAGAAATTTATGCTCTGCGATTCTTCCAAAAGCAGTACTAGTGTAAACAATAAGAGAAAAACCAAAACAGAATTCATGTTTCAGAGTGCCTCGAGAACAGAGTCTACAGGGACAGGACCAAGAACAGTGAGATTCATCTGCATTTATTTTCAGGAAACAATAGTCCGAGATAATAATGAAGAGTCTTTATTGATTCTTACAATTGACTACTCAATTAGTTATCCACTCTGTTTGAAGAAGAAAAAATATTGTCTCATTTTCCCGGGATGGAGTGGTGCAAGAATCGACTGGAAATGATTGTAAAATATCTCACCATGAAGTCAAGAAGACAGACAGCAATGAGGAATCAAGAAGGAGTTAGGTCTTGGACTTGTCTTTAAAAGGCGTGTGATGCATTTAGAAACTGAAGATGAGATGCACACAGGTGTGGAATCAGTTGCTTCTCGTGTGAATTGAATCAGGATAAAATTACCGATTCTCCTTAGCACTTCTTTTACCATAGCCATGTATAAGAGTGTAGTTCGGAAAGGAGGTGGGCTTGAGTAGGCATGTCTTGAATTATGGGAGATTTCCATTCAGCTCTATTGCTATTATTGCTATCACCTTTTCATTATTGATGCATGCTGCGGTGCTGGGTGGATGAGGAAAGATTTAGCGTATCTAAAGGAATATGATGGACTGCCGCCTGCTTTTGGATACGAAGGATTTAATATGATTCATAGATACGACTAGAAAAAATGGAAGCGCAGAGGAAACAAACGTTACAAGATATTATGTCCGTCCGTCCGTCCATCTGTCTGTATACATAACTACTCTGCTGTCAGAGGATTGAAAGAAGAGTTTAAGCGTGAGACTGTATGAGCTGTAACATACGGGGAGACATGGTATAATATCAAATAATGGGATGGTTACAGTAGTCATCAATCTCGGCATTGAAACGACCACAAACTCTGTGGAAATAGATAGCTATTTAATTGTCAAAGGCTTGGGAAAATCTATTTATTTCCATTATCAATCTCATATCATTGTTCCACAACAATGCCGTCGAGACGAGAGAAACTAAAGCTGGGAGAGATGTTTTATATGGATATGCATGGATGAGTGGAGTGAGTGAGTGAGTGAGAAAAAATCTTTCACTCTTCTTCTGTTCTGTCGTACGTGGTTCATGAGGATATACTGGAAAAGGTAAGATGATGTATAATTTATGCACTACAAACTATATAACTTATAATGCATACTAACCAAAGGGTAAAGCAACACTCCCATCTTTTCACCTTTTGACTTTGAGTGTCAAGTAACATTAGCATTGACTTTATAAAGCATTGAAATGCTTCTTTGCATAATACTACTGCATTTTTCAAATGCTTTTGTCGATTATGTTTAACACTGCAAAACTTTGGGAAAATTGCACATTTCAAATTTTTTATCCAATAATTTTGCAATGGGGATTAACCGGAAGTAAGATTGGAGATGCGTTTTGGTTGTAGAGGAGTAGAATCAGTTTGAAAATATTTAACCAGATAACTTGATTGTTTAATGTGATGGAGTTTAGTTTAAAATTAGCTGAAGCTCGGAAATGCTGATTAAGTAACTGTGATTAGGGAGGAAAAAGCTTGAATCTGAGAGATAATTGCGAAACGGTTGGGAAATTATGACATTTATTGGCTTTAAACAAATCCCCCGCTTGTTTTGACAGGATGAGGAGGAGGGTAAGTTTGGATGATTAGCTTGGCTGGTTTTTCATAATCGGAGCATGATTGCAAAACCGATTAGCAACTCGGCTCACATGTTAATTCGCCCCTCTCCGACTCTACCGTACGGTGTTACATGTAAGTCTTCCACCTCAGTCTGGGCTGTTGTAGCCGAGGTAGTTGGATCTTGAAGGGTAATAATCAAGTAGGAATACGTGCTTAGGATAATTTGCACTTGTTTATTCTTGCGTAAAAATACGTGGAAAATCATTAAGGAAATGTTAAGTCCGCTCGAGTAAAAAGAGATGATGATGACGTATAACGAAACTAGCGGAGGGAAGGGAAATGAAGTAAGGATTCCATCTAGCTTCCACCTTATCCTACTTTTAAATGGAAGCTTGTAGGAGTCTGTCGAAGGAAGGTAAAGAAGTCCCTTACTATCCGTACTCTGTACCACCAACGCTGGCTCGTTGAGCTTCTCCCCGCCGTTTCGCATATAATAATAATAACGAAAGACCTGTCATTTTTTTCCAAGAATTCATGG
This sequence comes from Sminthurides aquaticus, assembly GCA_906901655.1. Lineage (NCBI taxonomy): Eukaryota > Metazoa > Arthropoda > Collembola > Symphypleona > Sminthurididae > Sminthurides > Sminthurides aquaticus. The sequence continues at coordinate 8,140,508 of CAJQTT010000001.1, forward strand.
AAGCATATCAAAAAGAGGAAAGTCAAGGAGGAAAATGGATAAGAAGGAACGTAGACAAGGAGAGCTACATATGCCGGCTACATTTGGGAAGGGAGGAAAGAATAGTTTCAATCAAGATGAAGATTTGAGAGAGAAAAATGGATTGTTAACTCGTGTGCTGATTTCATTTGAGTCATTTCCTTTTCTGTGAAAAGCCTCAATAAATGTTTACCGCCATTCTTGTGTAATAATAAAGTATCTCATCGCCCTCTTCCACCTTTGAAGAAGAGAAGGATTTTTAAAGGATTGATGTGGATTGATGTGTGGATGAAGAGAATGAGGTGGGCGGAAGGCTGGTATTGGAGGTGAATTTCTCTTAAAAACATTGCCATTTTGCAGAAAAGTTATACACGCGTGAATTGAGGCTTGAGTGCATCCGTCCCTTTGAGAGTTTTTGATACATAATTGCCTCACTGGTCAGTTATATAATTCGGGAGGGGAGGCTTATGTTGTTAAGGAAAATCCTTCATGTCTTCTTTTCTTCTGACTGGTTGTGCATGTATGGTAGGAATAAGTGGATTCTCTATCCAATCCTTATTCTCGGATCAACTCAAGCATGGGCTAGGGACAGAGCACACGTGAGTAATTGAGCGTGAGGAAAAACCATAGCTTGTGCATTTTTACGCACATATAAAGGAGGGCGGAATTGGGAATGGAATGGAAGGATGTACTGAGAGTATTTTCAGTGGGGATTGTGCGAAAAACCCGGTGTTTCTTAAACTTTCGCATTTTCACTGGAATCCTTGTAAATATATTCTACAAACCCCTTCCCACATGACATCTGGGTGCATGATGCATGTTTATTTATTTACTCTTGCTGCTTGCTTGAAAGCTTTAAGCTTAATCTTGTTACTGCTATAGGCTCCTAAAGTTATTGCGTCCGCGATGGGATGGTGCAAGTTGCGTCAAGTTATAAATTCCAGTCCAGTGGTTTTGGAATCATGCGAAATATTAGCATGCACCGCTCAACTAACCAGACAATATTACAGAGTACCCTGATTCGTTTGTATTATTTTCTTTCCCCTTTTGTTTTACAAGAATAACGTTGACATTCTGACTCTAACTCAGCCTGAAATTTCGCGAGGACCGCTCTGTTGCTGACCCTTTTTGACAGTCTCCACGGCTAGGGTTCAGATGATTTACACACTTGAGACACAGGTGCTTCCCTCCACCCACTTTCAATCCCTTCCAATCCCTGGGTAATAGAGAATAAAAAGATTGCCATTTAATAAGAGGGTTTGGCGGGGAGAAAGGGTATAGTTTCCCGAGAGCGGACATGACAAGTTTTTATCTACGAGATCAAAAGACAGGTCTTGTGGGAGTCATCCTGGTCGTCACCCGTTTGGACTTGGGAAGATTGGCTATTTGTTCCGTTGACCAGGAGGGAGGGGAGGGGAACTGGCTGACTGACTGCCTGGTTGACTGATTCCGAAGCGGACACAATTTCAAATGTCTGTGGTGGAGGTAAATAGTCTCTGATCTTAGCCTCATCCACCCCCACGCCACGTTAATCAAACTTAACTTATACACACGCATATCTGGTATTCAATGCGGAAAGATTGTTATCGAGGAAGGGCAGCGGGGAGAGAGGGGAAGGAATTGAAACTAAACGTAGGAGAGAGGAAGAAGCTTAAAAGAAATACACTCGGAAAGGTATTAATCCATCGCCCCTAGCGTGGAATTCATCAGTTCTAGTTTTGAATTACTTAAAAAACTATTATAATGAGCATATGTGGTCCGGGGAACTCAAACTCCTTCTCGCTTCCCTCTATTTCCGCTCAGCTTACTCTCCAAAGGATTCTCTTGTAGTGTATTATATATATTCCAACATTTATTTATCTATGATACACGGATTCTTTTAACGTCTTTTTTATTATTATTCTGCACTCCGTATCCATGTTATCTATCAGCTCGTGTCTGCAATCAGAGGATCCATATAATTCTTAATCTGCTAAGCCATCCACCAAATACATGTGCATATTAATCTACACAGTAAAATAATCAAGTTTTTTTTACAAATCTTGATTTTACTTTTATTATAATACCAACGCCATTAAATTATCCATTTCCTTGCAAGTACTTCCTTGAGATACTCGTGTATTTCTACATGGAATTAACTCCATCTTTGGAAACTAAATCCCAGGGTTTCAAATGAGATCAACTCTAATACCCGCAGTACTCCCACCCAGCTCAGGTCGCGACCGGTCGGTGGTGTCATATGATAGATACATAAACGAGGGTTTTGATTACAATATTAGCTTGAAAATTTTGCTTGTCGCTATCAGCTGGGAACCAGGTGGAAATGCGTTATACGCAGGCGGATCAAGAGTCGAAGAATTTTAAGAAAACGTTTAGTGATATCGGAGACTAGCGTTGGTCGGTGCAACAGTTGAAGACCATGCATAATGAATAATTGGAGATAGAGAGAGGGAGGCGCAAGTGAATGGTGATGGCGATGAAACCGTTGTTGAATCATTAGGAATCCAGTCAATCCTAGAAATGCAAACTCTTTTCAAGAAATTACCCAAAGAATAGAGTGCCATCCAGTGGGAATGCAATCCTTTCCTCTTCACTGCTCTCACGGCAAAGGTGAGGAAAAGTTTTTCTCTTCTCTTCTTCTTCTTTGTTTAGATTTGTTCAAGTGAAACGGATTCTTTCCGTTTCCTCAGTCAGCGGAGGAGAGCTTCCAAAAAACCAGCTCAGGTTATGCAAGGGAGGGAGGAGGGAGTCAGAGTCTGACGGATTCTCTATATCTTCCATCCATATCCAGTCAACCCTGTCTCTGACTTTACCAACAACTAACCACACACGAAAACACATATAAAATCCAGCTGTCAAACTGCATAAGTGGGACTGAATAAGAGACCTCTGTATAACGCCTCCCTGGTTCAGAGTAGTCCAGTCCGTGTGCATTGCTTTCCTTCCCAGCTTACTTCCTCTCCCACAGGTTTTTTTGGAGCTGAGAATAAAAGTTTTAATTTCGTCTCAAGGCAAATCAACAGCACCCCCCAAATTATTCCACTTCAGGGCTATCAATTCCATCAATTAGATGGAATCAGGAAGGCACGCTCTCACTCTTACTTGAGTCTCAACCAACCCGGTTTGAATGTTAAGAGAGACGCATCAATGCAGATAGAATGATACATACGACTAAGACTGGGAAGCGTTGATGGAGTGTCGTCGTTCGGCAAGGGTTTGTAACGGAACGTCCTGGATGTGGATTATATATCTATTCCTCCCGATCTCATTATTATTTCGGTTTCTTAAACAACAATTAAACATTAATAAGAGGGAAGAAGGGAAGGAGCGGATGGGGCATGGAGATGGAGGGAGAGAGGGCCCCTAAGGAAGATTGATTCTCTTATCGCTTACAACAATTCTCTTTGATCCTTCTGCGAAGAAGTGAAGCGAGGAGGGCGAGGACCGACAAAAATCCAAAGCTAGACAATTAGACGCTTTTCCACAAGTAAGTATAAGCGATGGCCTGTACAACATTTAGCTCTCGCTCTGTCGTTTTTTCGCTTCGGGATATGGTAATCCATTTGTTTCTGTAATTTTTTCCTGGCAACTAACAACTCTCTCGCTCTCTCATAAGATATGAACTAATAACGCCAAGTTTTCAAGAAAGCGTCAACTTGGAGACGGGGCGATGAAGGATTGATATTGTGGGAATAAGGAGAGATGAAGGGAATGAAGGAAGGGAATATAATGAGAGAGTGGTGCACAAGTCTTGGAGGATGATCGAGGAAGAAAATCATCCAGCAGTCATCAGTCGGAAGATTAACGAATTACAGCAAAAAATTGGCAGGGATATATCTTGGGGTTGAGGAGAATCAAGATCAGGAGCTATGTCACTCTGAATATTTTTCTATAGTCAATCTTTGTTAATTTACGTCAATGATATGGTCATTGAGTCCGGCGGAATGATGGCCTGGGAAAGCTCTACAAATGATGAGGATACAAAACCTGGGGATGATGGGGGTTGTCCAAGATGGGTATTAAAGAGAAGGAAAAGCAGATACATAATCTTTGTGGATCCACATGTTGGAACGAGTGGAGTGTAAAGAAGAGGAGATAAAGAGAGAAGAAGGACAAATGGAGTTATGTAGATTCATTAAAAAGGAAAAGATGAAACCGATGAAAAATCCATGCAATCCTTTACATCTCATTCCCATTCATCATCCCACCTACATGTCATTCCTGTGGCATGAATATTGCAAAAATCCAAATCCTCCTTATCCTCATCTCTCATTGGCAAATTGTGAAGAGGTTGGGCAGGATTTTCTGTGTTGTTTACTAGAATCTTTTATCATTTACTATGTGTGTACGAAGCTTAGCTTTGGTTCTACATAATACAACTTGCAACCACCACCATTCCCAACCTGTCCGCTTTTATCTTCTCCATTATTCTCATGACACATGCTAAATTACTGAACAAAACTGTTTTCATTCAAACCATCCAGATCCAACCCCTTGGCTGGCCAAACTAATAAATAATTGGATTCAGAAAAAATCAAAATGAATCCTTCTTCCTTACAGCACTCTTTAGGAGCATTTATAAATTCAAAGACATACTTGATCGGAGAGTTCAATGCCGCATAAACAGGGAGTAAATGAGACGGTTGGCTTGAAGAGCAGCTTTCAGAGATATAGGTAGGGGGGAAGTATTTTAGTTCACGAGCTAAAGGCCAGCAGGGATTTTGCTTTGTAAAATTCTGAATTTGTTCAAACTGATTTTTTTAATTGAACTGGAAAATACCGATTTTTAAAACCATCGATATTTATGCATTATTAAATTGCAAAAATGTATTCAAAATTTTAATTTAAAATTAAATTTTCCCTCCTTTAAATTTAAAATTAAATTTTTCCTCCAAATTTAAATTTAAATTTTAAAAGTTTGGCGAGAAGTTTCGCGTTCCATTGAGACTCGTACCAATGACTAGTTCCACTAAACTAGAGACTGTTTGGATTGTTCCAAGGATTTCATTTCAGTCCCTTTATCATCCGTCTGTCTATCGGAACTTCGGAACTGCCTGAGTAGGTGATGTGAAGAGAGGCGATAGATTAGCCATTCCTATAGACTCGCGTAAAAGGTGATCGTGTTTACAAGAACGGAGGCGGTGCTACGGTGGAAGGGAGGTAGACGAAATGCATGTTGAGAACGTCTACAAGTTAACATGGAATCTCAGATCTGTTGAAGAGAAGAGTGAGAGAGGACGAAAGACAGATGGAAAGGAAGAGGAAGGATACAAGATATCATTTGCATTCAATTCTTTCCACAATTTCCACACAACCACCGCATGACAAGGTAATCAAAGCATTCAGAAGCAAACCGCCTATATTCAATCCATGAAGAGCAGGTAAACAGAGAAGAGGAGCAGCATACACGGACATGGATCCTGTTTAATTTCAGACAAGATGCGAGATCTATGCATGTTTCTTATAGCAGTTTAGCAGTTTCTCCAGTCCATGCACATAATAAAATGGACTTATCGTGTTTTCTACCAAGGAATCACACGCTAATAGTCCGTCGAAGATTGCTCACAACGCTGAAACTGTTTGCTTGATCGTAGAAGAAGCCGAGCTTAGAACGAAAGCAACTCCCACGTTATATCCTTGGCTATATATCTTATCGTCTCGTCGTTTTCAAATCTTGCGGCAAATGTACATGAATGTGATCCTGGATTTATGAAGCTCATGAGAGAAAAGCAAAGGAATTGGATGGAAAGGAAAGATGAGGGCTGGAAGATAATTTGATATTCACAATAGCCAGAGAAATTTACGCTTCTATGCGTAGACTAAATGTTTTTCTTCCTGAGCGTTCCGCTTACACAGACACATAAATTTTTTGGAGGCTACAAAATAGCCATACAGGCGTTAGACCTCAACATCTTCTTCGTTTTTTTCCGTCGTTCATTCTAGCCGTAGCCAAGACATATCCTCAACTTGTCTAAAAGTCAAACCTTAGTTTCGATTGATACAGAGTATCCTCAATTCTGATGATGTTTCTCTTATGTTGCAGTTGAATTTAAAATAACTCCTGTACTATTTTAAAAGACTCCATCTTGTAAGCGCTGAGAGAAGGGAAATAATTTATCACAGTGATTTCTTCACATTGCTGCTGGAAAAGATGAATTCGGAATTACGAATGAAAGCAGAAAGGGATCCAGAAGATTAACCTTATATCAGCTACATATCTGGTATGAATAACTCGTGTTTGCAAAACAGATTGGAGGAAACATGGGAATAGTGTATACAGTGGGAATAATAGGGATATTATTATGATTATGGCGTATCACGCTGATCGGAAGATTTTCCCTCAATGCGAAAAGTATAGTGAAAAGATGGGAAGGCTTCTGACTTTCGCCAAGGTGGATTTGATAATATTCTTTCCCTCACTACTACTAACACTGCTTTTATCATCATCCATCCATGAAGAGTGAAATGAAGAGAATGAGTTTGTCGAGTTAGTGAGGCAGTTGAAATGCTTTATATATATACACACACACTATTCTCTCAAGTGAAGCCGCAAAACATTAAAAGAATCTAACGTTCAGAGCTTATAGTTTTCTAATCTGAATCAAAGAGTACGAGGGGGCAAGCGGATGGGAAATACATACGCATAGGGAACAAAGGTCTATCCAAATCAACTGCTTCACAAATTTTGACTTTTATGTCTTCTCCCCACTTCCACTTCGTATCGCTATATCTTTCTCTCTCCCTCCCTTTCCCATATTATCCTGGACTCAACACTTTCTGCGTTCTCTGTCTATAGGCTTTTATATGCGCTGGATTTACGTGCAGACTTTTTAAGAAACGATCAAAGTATCATTCTCTTGTTCACAATCTTGGCTTGGATGAATTTCCCATTCCACCCCACCTCCCTTCTACCGCACTACTATACTATGATCCATCCAAAGCTCTTTCTCGTATTTTTACACATCCATTCCAACTTGCTTAAAATGTATGGAGATCAGGCTATTTTTCGTGAGAGTCTGCGATTATCAACTTCCGCCGAGAAGTTCTGAAGCGTACACCTCGGAAGTGATGCATTTATTGGCCAAAAACCTCCTTCCCATTTTACTTTTACCCATAGCTTATTTCCAGAGATACAAACAGGGGGAGAGACAGACATAGTCGAGGGAAACATGCACCGAATTTAGCTGTTCTTATTTCTTTTAAAAGATCCCAAGTTTGCCCTTCATGTCTCGCATTGAGGCATGGAAAGCCTTGTATCTATCCCTCCTCGCTTCTCCTTTTTCTTCTTCCCGCTAATCATCCAAATTTTATCCCATCCGCATGTTATTATTATTATGGCATCGCATGATCAACCTATCATCTATCCAGCCCATCTCTTTCACTCCATCTCTCCCTTAGCCCATTATCCCTTTCCCCTTCCTCCTCTTCCGCAACATCTACCTTTCCCTTGGAAGAAATAAATCTCTTTTTTGTGAAACGTGTAATCAAAGGATCGGATGTAGGAAAAAAGGGGGCGAAAACTTTGCCAAAACCATCCCAAATTATCCAGAGGAAAAAAACTGCAAGCTTATCATAAATGCATGGAATAAAGACTACAACCAGACTACTTCCCCCGACACAGTAGTTTAGGGTTTGCATTTACTATTTACGACTACCTATTTCTTGAGATGCTATATACACTAAACGCTGTGTTTTTTTCGTAGAAACATTTACGAAACAGTCATGTCTGCTGGGCAAGGCCAGAGCCGCCAGGTTAAGGCTAGAAAAGCAAACTTGAGGGAATTGCATCTCTGCAGCAGCCATTATTTTATCTTATATGCATCAACATGCATCAGGGAAATGATTATTATTTTAATCATCTTGGAAGCTTGCCTCGTCTCTTCTTAGCAGTAGTTAGGAGCTAGGAAAGATGTGATTACAAATGCAGGGAATATAATATTTTGTTAACGTACAAGAAATGTGCAAGCAATTTATTATTGCATCCTTCCATCATCTCCTACCTGCATATGCATGCAGGCCTGCTAGACCTTAAGAGGTTGGTGAAAACTCCAAGATTTTGTGATTGATGAAAGCATGTTTAGAGGGAAGATAGGCGGAATTTTAAATGGGCATAATAATTATGTCAAGTCATGTGGAAAATTGCAAAATTGCAAATGATTTTGCTCAGCAATTTAAGTGTAGAACCATGGAGGAAGACAGGTTGAGAAAAATAGAGCAGTAGCTATGGCATAGCCATGGTCTACATACCAAGGCGGGATTATCAGATAGCCAAAGTAATAATCGTAATTAGCTCAAGCATTAGCTCATTACTCTTGTGACAAGTCCCGCTTGCTTTACCTCTTTTACCGAAACTGGGAGCATGAAGACGAGTGATATCATCATCCTGTTTTTAAAAATGTAGCAAATGTTTCCTGAAAAATATCCAACCATGGCTGCTTGTTTTTGGCTATGGTCATGAAACTACTTCTCCTGCTAATCGTTCTAATTTGCATACGGAAAGAAGGCAAAGATAGAGAAATTTAGTCTTGTTGGGTAATAAAATGATGGCTGGAGTGATAATTAAAAGCAAGCAGGTAGATGAAAAACTATGCTTACTCCGAAGTTATGCCGAAAACTTATTTATTTCTTCCTTAAATCAATATCCGCAGATTATCTTAACTACTTGTAATTATTAGTTAGCATGCACCAAATGCTAACAATACGATAATTTTCCCCGGCATACGCCTAGATATCCCAAAAACTTGAGCTTTCTCCGGAGAAAGTCGATTTTCCAAGCAGGGCTTACAAATAGATGTTCGAGTAGTGTAGGAAGGAAGTGGAGGTTCTCTTAAAGCTCAGCTTTTACTGGGAACTGGGAGCACTTGCTGAAAGAAAAACAAGTTAGGAAGAAGATAAGTAGGAAGGGTAGAGTAATTTAAAGAAGATCAAGATCATGATCCGCTTGACCCAGAGTGGGCGAAATGTGCTTCAAAATTGTTCACACCATAAGATGCAAGCTTTAAAGCTCAGAGAGATGCCCAACGAGCTAAACCGAGCCCGGTGAAAGAAGAATAAAAGAGACTTGATTCACAACTGGCAGAGAAATAAAGTAAGTATGAGAGGCTCTAGGCTATTCAAGTTAGGCTTTGGGTCGTAAGGCATGGAGACGGGAATAAACTTTCTAGTATTTCCCTCGTGCTGTCTACTGCACTTGAAGAGGCTACGCAAGGTCCCTCTTCCTGGTTTTGAATGCAACAGGAGTGAAAATCCTTTCCTGCTCTACTTGTGCAAACGTAAAGTGTGTTGCACATTGCATTATATTTTTCTCTAAACTCACAGACTCGTTGTAAAATGACGGCCGGTTTGGTTGAATCTTGCATAATTTATTCTCGGAGCCTTACAGGTCTCGGTTTGGGTCTGGAGACCAAGAAAAACTTAGCGGGTAACTATAGTGGATTAAAACAACTAAAATGCCTGACTTTCCAGTCTCGAGTCAAGGCTTTCTCTTCATGACAATGAAAACGTGAATTGTTTAGGAATATCCTGGACTCTGGGATCAAGATCGCATCTCAGTCTCTCTCCAGAAAGCAATAAGAACAAGGAGGGGAAGACCCATTCTAGTCTAGTGGGGCTATTTAGCGAAATAAAAGAGTGTGGATTTGAGGGAGAGTAAGATGGACTCTACGGTGGACTCCTAAGGAGGACAGGTACAGAAGTTTGGTTCGCTGGAGGACTGTGAAGTGTTTTGTGTCAGGTGTTTATGAAAAGTATGCCTTCATACTAACTGCTTTCACGCTCATCTCCGTAACAAGAGACGGCAGTTATTGTCCGAGCCCATGATGCGATTACCGTATTTTAAGACCCGAATAATTCCCCTACACCTCTTCTTCTCCACCAGACGTGTCTTTTTAAGCTTGTTCCTCCAAGCCTGCCTTTGCCTTCCCCCATGCATGGCTCCTTGGCCTAGCTGGATAGAATTTGAATTGCTTGAATGCTTCAACTTTGAGCTTGTAAACTTGAAGTAATAATCGAGGAATGAGGCTTTCCCTTCGTCTTGTCCTCTTGTTGGTAAATAAAATGAGATGGAGATTTCTAGAATTTGAAACCCAAATCCCATCACAATTTATCTTTAAATACGTCCGTCTAGTGAGCGTTGACAATTTTTCTCGTTCCCGTTATCCCTTTGCCCTACTGGAGTCCAAAAGTAATTGTTAGGAATATAGAATCTTATTTAACTTGATTAACTTGGCTCGGCGGTATCTTGAACGTCTCCAGAGCCCCTAGTCGCTCTCCAAAGTCTGTGTCTTCATAATAGTATGAAGATGGTGAATTCTAGCAAGCTGCGCCTTATTCCAGGTAATAATAATTTAGGCAATAACAATAATAAGGAGAAATAATAAATATAAATAAGAAGAGGTCGAGAAAAGTAAGGGTGAGGGCTATGGATGGAATGGGGCTAGAATTATGAATCCTCTTAAAGTTGACAGGACACAAAGATGATACGTAGTCGTAGGTGGTGTGACTGTTAAGTTTACATAAGAGCAAAGAAACAAGTGAAATGACTTAAGAAAGGGGTAAAAGTCAGAGGAGGAATGGTTATTGTATTTGATTTTTTTAAAAATGTTGACTGGAACAGAAAGTTTCGAGAAAGGACATACAGACTTGAAATGATGATGATCTTGCCTTCTTGCCTGGCTGGATTACTGGATGTGTGGCTATTATCAAGTTCAGGAGGTGAATCGGAATGATAGTTTGAAATTATCGAGTCACACACATGAATACTTGATAATTTCCTCTTCGCCACAATGCAATACTTGCCATTAACTTTCCCCCTCTCTTGAGTTCATCTGCTATATATCTGATCAACTATTCCTAGGTTTGGTGATGATGACGTAATTGAAGAAGGTACAGAAGGCAGGATGGGGGCACGCTATCTTCTATCACAGATTAGGTTTTCCTGGAGGAAATGGCTGAAGGAAGGAATTAAGTATATGCGGACGGTGAGGGGGAACGGAATAGAAGAAGAGTTGAAGATTGGCAGAAGAAAGGGAAAATCTTTGAGAAACGACCTCCCACCAGGTGTACAACGAGAGAGAGAAAGGGAGAGAAACAAGACGGTGATCTGCTCTTCTTCTACACGGATTCGGTTGGTCACATTTCCATGAATTCTAGAAGCTCAAACTCCTTTTGTCCGAATAATTCCCTCGTGATGACCTTCCATTCCAGCAAGGAGAAGAGCTATTATTTTACACAAACCTCCAATTGAATCCATCCACCCTGCTTCTTTATTATTCTCGTATCTTCTCCCCTTCCCTTAAAATCTTACAATTTCTCTAGCCTTGCATCTAATTCACCTCTTCTTTAACTCCTCGATACATTTTGTGAATCTCAGCAAAATCCAAAAGATATATGACCACTACCACCGCCTGCAATGAGTATATTCTATCCAGATCCATCTAACTGGAAAACGTGCTACCTCTAGATCAGAACCTCCGAGAGATTGGCAGATTTCACTTAACAATCTAACTAAACAAGGACGGCATATCATGATGCGTCTGCTTCATTGCTGCGTATTGCTACTTGTCAGTATGTAGGAAGACAAATATTGCTATTCAGATACGATTTCAATAAGACTTTCGCTAAATTATGATTTACAGGCACCGATATCAATGGTAACCTGAATTCATTCAACCTTTAAGTTTCACCCCATCATCATTCCATCATCTCTCATAGTTTCTTGCACCACCGATTCCTCACCCTCAAAAGCCGCTAATCAAACCCTTGAAATCACGTTTATAAGAGATATTAAATTATTCTTCCACCCATACCTCTAGCTCTCCTTCAAAACGTATCTCTGAGACGGAGGCGGATGCATTCTCGTGACTAGGGACGTGATGGGGAGAAAGTGGAGAAAGCTCCATATTTCTATGATTTCTAAAGAATATATATATATATATATATATTGAATTCCCCAACGTCTCCGATATCCTAGACAAGATTTTACTAGAAAACCATTCATTCGTGAGCGACCGCGATTATTTCGCTTCGTCGCCTCTTTTCCCACTCCACCTTCATCCTTCATAGCTTCCCAGCATTCTTGGCATTTTCGTTCGCTGTCTCCCTGTCTTCTGTTCATCGCAGTCTTTTCTACTTTCTCCCACATAGATCATCGGTTGGCCTATCTGCTTGCGAAACTAATAAAAGCTGATGAAAAAATAATTTGAAGAAATTGTAATAAAAAAATCATCAAGATGACATTTAGATTATGAATGCAAATAAATGAATCAAACCAAAGATTACACCCCTGCAAACATTTACATGGATTTCATCCCCCTCGGAATTTTTCTATCGCCAAAGAGCGTGGAGGCGTTTACTCTCATCAGTAGTGTATTGTATGCACGTATCATATCCAGCAGGAAAGAGGAGGTTTTGAAGCCCGGTTAGCTATAGTAGATAATGCATGCTCTGACTCTGACGGGCTTACCCGCTTTAAGATGTGAGACACTGCGACCCTCTTCAACGCCTCACGGAAGCCGAAGCAGATTATGAAGAAATGATGGTGAAAGACAAGAAGGGGCTATCAATTTCATTATTTTAAGGAGTGAAACCACCCATGCAAAAGTGACGAATTGGAGACAAGAGAAGACGAATCTTGTCAAAACAATGCATATTATCAATAGATGTATATTTGTTATACGGCCCCTCAAACACTACTTTCACCCTCTTCCCTAGATGAATTTGATAGACAGCCGTGTTTGCATGCAGGAAGCCAGATCTTAAATAATCCCCTTCTCGCTCCTTCAAGCATGTGTACATGTATCTGGGAGGATTTAGTGCCGCTCCGGCTTGGAAAGTAAGAGCGGCTTCTTCCCCTTCTTCCGCTCCTTTCATCCTTGGATTATAGATTGTCTGTCTTTACTCTTGGTGAAATCGAGAAGAGATATGATGGAGTCTGTTCAAGACAGAGAAAGCAAGAAGAGAGAGAGAGAGGCAGGGAGAGAGGGACAGAAGGATCTTAAATTTGCTCTTCTTAATGTTTGACTAAATAGTCACGGAGAAAGAGACACATTCTCTCTTCCATGTATTTCCACCCTTGGTTCCGGTTGAATTTGGGTGACAGTTGAGCAAAGTCTCATTTGGTATACTTTTTAAATATATACCCGCTTTCTTCCATTTCGTATCGATAATTTTAGGTTAGCACACTTCTAAAAGTAAAATTTGAACGGGGAATGTCAATGAGCATGCAACTAAAAACGGTGCCCAATGCTTCAACTTGGGTTAACCGTTGAATCGTAACACACATTGGAACCCAATAGCTTATGTAACATTCTCAGCAATCCTGCTCGGAAGTATTTGAGAATAGGAGGAGGCAGAATAATATAGCACTATAGCAGTGACGTAGCTAATGGATTTTGGCGAAAATATATTAGGCATATTATTACGAGATACCCGGGTTCGGGAGACTGGAGTAACCCGGTAATCGTGACATCTTCCATAGGTAAATGGAGATGGAGGAGGGTAAAGAAGTACAAGTATAGAGAAAATATCAGCTTTAGGATTTTCTCATTTGTTCCAATTACAGCTAATGCATGAAGGATACATGGAGGGAAGAGTGAGAAAGTAAAGTATTATTAAGGATTGAATATTGTCAAGGGAAGAAGAAAAGAGGGAGGGGATGGAGGAGAAGAATACGGGAAGGACTGCCATGGAGGAGAAAAGGGTTGATGCAAATTCAGAAATTCCCATCCCTTATATCCATCACTGCTCCATCTTCCTCAGAATGTATCACATCATTGACGCCCTGTACAAATATATGTCTCTCTTTCTCTGCCCCTATATTATTCTTATGGAAGGCATATAAAGAGGACTGCATACATACAGCAGCTCCAGCTTCCAGCCCACGGAAATGTTAAATAAGAAAGTTTGATGGTTGATGATACATAGATTATTCCGTGGCGGAAGCCGTGCGGGATCTTTACAAGTCTGCTTCTCTTCTTCTTATCTCTCCTCTGAGGAATGGATAAATTAAATGTTTAAGAGGATTAGGCGAAAAAGCTATTGTTTCATGGTAAGCTTAGTGTGGAGGATTCGATCGATTCAGTGTTTTGTTCCATCTGTTATAGTTTCTCAAGATCCCAGAGAAGGAAGAGGAAGAAGAGAGAAAGGGGACAGAGGGATGGATAGATTTGGATGAGAAACACTTGGGATGAAAGCAAGAAAGTTAAGTAAAGACAGGGAAATCGAGAGGAAGATAGACAAGAACTACACGAAATGGAAGGAAAATATATAGCGTGTAGCAAACTCAAATTGTATCATTGCTTCTCCGTGTTATCTGTTTCCTTGGCCTAGGGATTTCAGCGAGGAAAGCAAGAAGCCTTAGAGGAATTATCGAATAGCTTGTTCTGTTTATATTTTAAGGACGAAGTAAATGTAAGCTAGAAGAAGGTCTGTCTATACAGAATCGGTTTGGGACGGGATTCAGAGAGCAGAGAAGAGGGAGAAGAAGAGTTGGGAAAAAGAGAATCGTATGAAGACGAAGAAAAAGACAAGGAATATAAAAAATGGGGTAGAATAAAGGAATTCATTCGTCATTGAATGGCGTTAATTTATTTAAACTTTGAACAGAGGGAGGATTTTGGTGGGTGGTATTCTATGGCATGAGCAATGTTTCGCTCTTAATCCATGAAAATACATAAAAAGATCGGAATCATAGGCGGATTGAGCGGGGAGGAGTAGTGGTAATATGTATAGAAGTTACAAGGAAGAAAAAAATACCAAATTCAAATCACTCCGTGAGATTTCCGCAATTGAATTATTCCGAATTATTGAAGCACTTCAACAAACCATGGGATGGAAGGACAATAACCATTCTTTTCTCCAAATCTATTTACAAGAGATTAAACGATGGGAAAATAGGAAACAAGCTTGAAATCTTGTAGAAAACCCTCTCCCATGCTCTTCAATGAATTACCTTGCATCATTCTTCTCTCTCTCTTGCTTCAACCTGGGCTTTAGTTTAGTTCTTACTGGAGTTGAGTGGGCAAGAGAAGTCATGACAAATCCGTCGTAAATGTATCACGATTAACTCTACGATGAGCACGTGGAAGGTTAGCTGTTTTTATTTAGAAGAAGTCATACTGAACGGGGTTGGGATCGGATTGAACAGAGGGACTAAATACTAATTTTTAGCGCTACGATTATCAGAAGACGCAGCAATTATAAATTAATAGACAAACTTTATAGAGTTGAATCAATTAAACTTGGAGTTACACGGTGGTATAGTGGACCTTGTGTCTGATAATCTCTGTCGATTCTCGCTCAAGATATAATTCCTTCAATGACCAGCCAGCCTTCTCCGAATTCCATCCAAACTTGGATTGATTTTTTTATGGATGACATTTAGAAATTGTAGTTTAGCCGCAGTACACAACCACCACATACACACCAGCCACATACATGGTATCTGAAAAAGAGCAATTCTTTGTAGAGAGAGGATGTAATGCATATGTTTTTCTATTCAAGAAATTTGTAAGTTGGAGGAGGAGGTAATGTGATTGAATGAATGATTTTGCCCGCTCTTGAATCATCAACCTCCGGAGAATCCTCAAGTGTTTTTCAAGAGACTCGACATCTGAGGAAGCATCTGACTGATTGCAATCATGATGTGGTAGGAGTGATTAAAATTACTCCACCTATATTATATAATGGCATCTGTAATTTGTACTTTGTATACACGCCAAAAACTTGGCTCTTACACACTGGTTTTGTCCGATGGAAAGATTGAAAACCCGCATGGCGAAGGAGGAGGCGGAGGAGGTGATGGCTGAAGGTTGGAAGGAGGATGAATTGAATTAATGAATTGGATTCAGTAGATTCTATGGCCTTTCATTCCGGCCCATTTTCATCCGATCATTCATGTCCATTCCCAATGAATAACCATCAAACTAAGCATAAATTGGTTTCAACACTTGGGAAGCCGAAATCTGTTTAAAAATTCAGGTAGCTCGTAGCCAGTAGCCACTGGTGAATACATAACATATTACCACTTGATAAACACTTCCCCCTTCTGTCCTTTTCACCGTCCGATTTAGTTCCCACCAGTCACACACATTTCCATCGTGAGTCAATGCATCATCTTCTCTCTATTTCTTGGACTCACTTCATTGATGTCTATGTTTTGTAATTTTTATTGCTTCTGTCAGCTACATAATAAATATCACCTCCTGAGAAAAAAATCCCTTCTTCTTCTCTAAAAGTCAGCTTCCTCTACCTACCTCCACTCCATGGCTTTGCTGGAGCTGAGGGGATGAAAGGTAGGAATAGTGATTGGCTTGAGGGCCCTGGCCTGCCATCGGCTCCCCACACCTTGTGATCATCATCATCATGACTTCATTACTCAAGAAGGGGAATGGATTGAAAGGGTTTGATTCCTTAGATTTCTCTTGGGTACTTTTCAATTGCCGATAGAAATAATTCCAGACCACAGAAACTATTAGTAATGAAATGACAAGAATAGAGAAACTGTAGAGAAGTGAGCCGGTATAGGGAGAAGAGGGAATTGATGCAGCCTTTGGAACCAAGTGCGGGGAAAGGTGTGAAGAAAAAAGTGAATGAGTTGAAATAGCGGATTAGTGTTTAAGAAAAAGGGATTTTTTAGGAAGAGGGCCACCGGGAGGAGAATTGAAAGTGACGTTCTGGTTCTTGTACTTTCCTTTGATTCCAGAATTTACCTTTTCTAAACGTTGATTCTAAAAACGATGGATTGATCAAACATTTTGTCCCCCTTTTTTTCCTGTTCACCATCATTCCACCAGTGAACAAGTTGTTGTATTATTATGAGGGATTTGAATGGAGTCCAGAAATTCGCTGATTCACCCCCAGAACCATCCCCTATCCTTGTTATCCTGCACTTGCTGTTGGTAGGAAAGTAGGATTGTGTTTAGTGGAAGTCGGTGGGGAAGTGGTGGCGTGGCGGTGAAAATATACACAATGAAGACTTGAAATTTGTAAAACCCTTTTCCAAGAGGATATTCAATTCAAAGATGCTCCCCCCTCCTCATCCCCAATCCCCACATCATCAACCATCACCACTTGAAATAATTTCTTCTAATCGTAATCGATGCATCATCCCAAAAACTATACGTCTTGCGGACGTAACCATGATGGAACCGTGTTCACAAGTCAAGTCAGACGGATTTTCTCCAATTATTTACAGCACCATCATCCATGGATATGTAACTCTGTGTACGTAATGAAGGTTGTGTGTGATACTGTGCTTTAGGACTGAATATATTTGATGGAATTCCTCCAAGTCTTGATTCCAGAAGCTCAGATCATAAGCCGATTACTTAAAAAAATTGGAAACAATTGATTCTATAGTTTTCAACACCTCTGTCTTATGTTTATAGAGAAGGATTTTTGGAGCTTTTGGCTGTTGAACATTTCCTCGCCTATTCTCCTTTGATACCTTCTTTACTTGCTCTCAGCCTGAGCCATTATCTGCCTGTAAATATTGTGTTTTATATACTTAATTGCTTTATCCCATCCACTCTTCTGCCGCCGCAACTTTGCCCTTGAACAAACTCACCAATATCCTTCCCATCATTTACTCAACGTAATCTAATTACAAAAAAGCCGTGCTGCTCCTTATATCCTATTTCAGTCTTGTTGCTTTTCCCTCATTTCATATGAACAGGTGAATGCGTTCATAATGTACAAACGTTTGTCATTCTCTATCTCCTCTAAGAAACGTCATGACCAGCTTGGAATTAAGAGGGAAGACAAACTGTGTAACAACAACAACTCCTACGGTGCTGGATCTGGTGCATGCATCTTGCAGTCATGAAGGAGTCCACGGTTCCCAGGGAATCAATCATTCCATCCGGGAAGAAACATTCAACCCCTTCTTCTGAACCTCTCTTCCTCTTCTTAGAATATACAATAGGTTATTGTGGTGGGGAAGGATTGGCTTTAATGTTGCGGGCCAAGGTATAAACTAGACTGGTGGATTAGAAGAGAGTACGTGACAACTGCTTGCACGAATGCTTTCACGTTCAACCCTCGCCCTGTTATTTTGCGGTTAACCAAATCAGTATTTGCTATGATTAAGTCATTTTCCAATTTTCGAGCTAAAAGAAGCTTTCAAAACCTTTTTATGTCCGCTAATCTAATTATATAGACGTTTACTTGGCGCAGTCGAACCGGCAAGAAAGCTCTATTGAAGCTGAAAAGAAACCATGTAAACTATAATTTAAGTTAAATTAATTTCATAAAGAGCTTAGATTTTAGAGGTAACTTGTTTTAAAATTTTTAAATATGAAATTTATTTTTTTATACAGGAAGGAATATGGCAATGAAATGAGTAACGTGTAGTTCAGTTGTGCCCTGTTGAGTCAGATCAGAGATTGAAACCTAACTTTGCAGGTTATGGTTTGAATTTGAAGTATGTAGTCCGAAATGTGTACAAAAGCATTATGATCAACGTTACCTGTAGAACCGAATCCGTGCTTGGGATTTTGGAATACGGAGAAAGGTTTGCATGTTTGCAGTGTTACATTTGATTCGGTGTCGTTATCCAAGCAAGTTTTCTCCAGTTACTCCAGTGTAGCTTATAGATATAAATAATTTTTCATGGAGAGAGGATTGGAGGGGATGACGATTCGAAAAATGAGGAAAGCGCAAAAGTCATCCTCTTCCATTGAATTGTTGGATGGATATAGAAAAGAAGTTCGATTGAAATATTTTAACCCTGGGACATTATTTGAGAATAATGAGAGAGAAGCTTATAACTCGGCCAAGTTTGACTCGGCTCTGAATACATTCTAAAACTTTGTGTAAAGCTTTTTCGTCTCTTGTCTTGGTTGGATTGATCTTGATGCACAATTTATTTATAACGTGTACACTGAATCTAAAGGACGAGGATGAAGAAGGAGGAGCTATTGCGGCGGGGAGAAACCGAAACTTTTTTAACAATAAAGGAAAGGTGTTCCACATGGATTTTTCTCAACGTTTCCTACGGCATGCATATGATTTTACTGGCTGAAGAGAGTCTCCCTCTTGTAGTGTTAATTTCTTTAGAGGGATGGGGATGATGATGATGATGGTTGAGTTTACAATGGATATCCACATTGAGCTGGAATGATGTTCGAATGATACACGTATATGATGTGAGTCAGAGTTGGTTATAAAGAGGATTGTTCCGGAATCAATAGTGCATGAAGAGCAAGCACGGAAAGCAGGATCGAGTTTGAAAATAGGAGTAGTAGGAGTGGAAGATGAAAACCACATCTTGCCATGCTTCTCCGGACACGCACAGGATGGATTATTCTAATACAAAAGACAAATACACAGAAAATCCCTCACACTTCTGATCAACCACGGGACGGAGTGCTGTAAAAAAGTTATATATGAGCACAACAAACAGCAGAAACCATGGACAGGATGGATGGAAGTATGGGATATGGGAGGGAAAATGTAAAGTAAAGAAGTCTCATCTCTCCCCTCCACCTTTAAGCTTCCTTCAAAGACCATGGACCAAAAGTGAAGTAAGTGAAGAGCATTAAAAGATGCTCATTTACTCAAGACAAGGAAAAGAGAGCTACTGTATCTTGTTTATACACAGACATGAGAGCAAGTCGGAGGAAGCAACCAGAAGAAGAGCAAGTAAATCCCTAAGTCAAAGAGACAGGTGGTAGCTATTCCACAAATTTCATCTATCAATAAATACCTTCTATTATCCTCACTCACTCACACACTCCAGCTTCTGCATGCACCTCACCAACATCTTTAGCCCAGGTAAGGATTTAGAAGGCGTACAGTAAGTACTAGTAACCATATTGCTTTTTTACCAAGAAGAAGGATGGTGTAATGTGGTAGTAGTGGTGGCGAGTGTGTAAGTTTTTGAGGAAAACTTGAGAAATTACTCTTCTTTGAAGGAAGAAGCTCCCAAACACACCGACAGCTAGAACCAAAGCCAGCCATCCACATTCTTTCAGTCCCGATGATCTTCTCAATAATACACATTTTTTTACTGATTCTCCTCCTCCCCCTATAGTACAGAAGTTCTCATCCTGCCTGATATTCCTATGTATCTTCTCTTCAAAGGATTGGAAACGGCTAAAGAAAAGCTGAAAGAGGGAAGAATCTGTCTGACAGCTTAATCGCCCCTTCTTCAAGTTCACGGGCTCAGACCAATATAATCAGGAGGAGATTGGCTGAAAAATAAAAGAATTCGCAATGAAGAAAACCAACAAATCACCAGCTTATCATTGAATTTTTTTTCTAAACATCTTCTCCTGTCATTGTAGCTCCTTCTCTGTGGAATGTAAATCCGAAGCTGGGATAATTTTTAATACATGTTCCTCCCTTGACGCCTGACCATCGGTCAGCCCCCTCACGTCACGTTATATAGACACCACCTTAATCCCTGTGACTCTGTTGGTATTCTACCGTCTGCAATACTTGATTCTGTCATTTGTATGTGTGTGTTTACTGAAGTGAAGCATAAAAGCCAAGGGAGAAGCTACTGGTTAAAGTTGCTGTTTGGCGATTAGAATAATTCATTTCCAAGAATAAGATTATGGGACTTGGAGAGAGGATTTTTGAATCACAGAGGGATATTGCCTCCTGCACCTAATGCTTGAATGGGATTGGTCGGACTTTGGGATTCTATATTATATGTGACTCAAATCATTTGATTCAGCTCATCATCTCCTTCCCTGGATTTTATCTCTCTCTGTCCGCAAGGAACCCAAGAAAAATTTGGTTGGCGTGCGGGCGTACTGCGTTTAAAAAGACAGAAAGATTGTGACAATGAGAGAAAAATATTACAAGATGGGGGATGGGATATGGTGTGGTTTCTTTGGGATTTTGTCGTTGTGGAAAGGATTGGGCGATGGGGACGTTTAAGACTTGAAGAATCATCCTTCTTTTTACAAACCATAATTTCTTACTTATGAATAAGACCGTATCGCCCAAAATTATGATTTATGCGTCCACCACACTCAAATCCGAGAGTTGAAGAAATTCCACACGGATGCGTTGAAAAATTCTGGAAACCTCCTTCTCTTCCTCCCTCTCATCAACCACCTCCTCCTTCTTTGCTTTTCCCATTCTGTCTTTATGCTCCGGCCTGCAGATGGGAATAGAGGCCCTACTGCTATACAACATCATCCCCAAAGATGGTTTTGCTAATAAACCATATTATATATCATATTCTTCCCGTCTTTGCCACGGAAACTCACAGACTACCAACTAAACTCTCTTCCTCTTGATTCTGCATCTTTCTTTGAGAAGAACGCGGAGTTAATGTGATTTTAGAGGATCTGCATCTAGAGGGAGGACTATACATGTTGCATTATTTTATCTGCAGAAGAGGTAAATCCACTCGAGTGCAAAGTCCTTCATTTATTTGGTTTCAAATCAAAGGATGCGGGGAAAGGAGGAAGATGAGTACAAACAGAGACAGAGGGAGAGAGTAGACTAGGAAATAGTTGTGACTCTGTTTGCATTGTACATGACTGTGCCGTGGGAGAGGGCGACAAATATTTTTCCACATTATTCCTTAGGAGCAAAGGAATATAGCATAATTTGAAAAGATTAAAGAAATATATATCTCTAATATTCAAATAGGATATGCAGGAGGAGGAGGAACGGAGAAGAATGAGGAGAGAGAGAGACGCGGAGAATTAAATAATTCATGGATTTAATTCATCAAAATCCTATACTGTATAAGCTAATCATCCAAACAAATCTCGTCGTCTCCGGTATTATGCCATAATCTACAGGATTTCCAAATTCTCTCAACATTTCACAATCTTAAGAAGATTGAAACACAATAAACTCACATCAAACTCACCAATCCCACAAACCTTCCTCATCCCCTTTGACCTTTAGCCTTCAACCCTCCGTACTTTCCCTCAAGGTTAAGGACACATAAACCAAATATACCTTAGTCGCTTCCCACCACCGTCCATTGAATTATCTCACTAGACGAGAAGCCGATACATGGAACCAAATGCTAAAAATCCTGATAGTACAGAGATCTTAGCACTTGTTCGGGAGATTCGTTTATTTAACAAGATTTACTGAATACGTATGGCTCTCTACGGTCCCTCTCTCTTGAGCTCCCATCCATGTCCCTTGTCCACTAAAACTTATAAATAATCCATGTCCAAGCCATTCTACACAAGCCACAATGGGTGATATCAGAGTCAGGTATTAATTTCTACACGGAACGAGCCTATAACTCCCGACAAAGGGTGTGTCCCCAAACTATTACTTCACATATCATTCCACCATAAACCATGTGTAAATATAATTTCATCCGCCTAAACTATTCCTCAATTCACGGAAGCTTCGTTAGTTCAAGATCAGCTACCACCAAATCCCATCCACCCCTTTCACATTACTATTACATGTATATTACTAAAGAGGAGTATTTGCATGCTGCTGCACTAGGTACAACTCAATACCCTTTTTACCCTCTTGTGTAATCCTTTTTACCTCTATCTTTACCCCCCTCTCTACCTTTGCCTTGCTCTTTGGAACATCAGAGCAATTTTGACTCGCTATTGCCCCCTAACGGGGAACTTGTGCAAGCACAGGTAAAAATTGCAATTGTGAAAATATTTTGCTTGGCTTTAAGAAGTTGGATATACAGTTAGTTAAGAAGAAATTTTTATTAGCAATAAACTGAAGACACAGCTAATCAGAATGACTTAAATGATTTAAGTCCTCATTGAAAATAGATGGAAACAGAGTGTGTGCTTTTCTACTAATAGGAACATTGCAACGCGGTTCCATAATTGTTTATAAAAAGGAAGTCCATGATAATATTTTTTCTGTCTTTTCTGAAGTCTTCTAAAGTAATTTGCTATTTGCTTGGAGGTCTTTTCAGGTTACCAGCCCAAATGACGCTAAAAGCGCAATGATTGCTAGACGAAAAAAGACAACTTGGTTTAGCAAACACAGAGCCGACACTTGTTGAAGTCCTCACTCGTCTACATTACAAAGCGTCTCTCTCATTCAGCACACGTAGATTAGTCCCTGCTTACGTTTCTTCCTCACCACCCCTTATTGTCTAATTCCAAAGGAATCCATTAGGTAAAGGAGCAGGTAAGAAAGTACGGGTATCGGTCATAAATGGGCTGCATTAAGGAGATCGGGGTAGTGAGACAGACACACTTTAGCTTCTGTGTGTATCCAATTTCCGGCATCGCCCCGCTTGTTATCAACTAGGCATCATATCCATATTCATAGAGGGAGGGAAGCCAGTTAGTTTGATAGACCTACGGGTGAAAATATACCTGCGCTTAGCCCGAGCGATGAAAAAAGGTCCGAAACGATTAAAAGTATCAAAATCAGGGTATTTAGCAGGTAAAAGCTTGGAGATGATCGATACTTATATGCTATGCTCTAAGTAGGGGTAATAGGGTTTAGGGGTGTTAGAAATCCTAGCCGGTTAAGCCAGGACCTTTTTTTACCTGAGTGGGTAAAAATCCAGGTAGAAAAGTGTGCAGTTTTTGGGTAGAAGAGGCTTTGGGTCGCGGTTAAGGTTTGTGAAAAAAGCGGATATTATATGATTGCTGGGATTTGATCCGAGATCGATCCTTTTAGACCCTTCGCTAACCGCAAAAGCAATAACCTCAAGTCAAGAGGATGGAATCCTTTTCGTGGATAACCGTCTCCCAGATTGAGGGTTTATGGCAAGGAAACGGTCCGGCAGTCATAACACACGTGCAGGCGTGGAGTTATTGTAGTACTAGAGGTTTAGAGGGGAAACAGTTTTGACCTGCCCCGTCCCTGGATGACTGATAATGGAAAAGTGTGGTCTTTTTTCGTCATCCTTCCCTTGGTCCCTCAACGGAGCGAGGACGGAATATATATAGGGTTCTGTGTGTGTGTGTGTGTGTGTGTGCTATAAGGTGCAAGTACTAAATGGTCGAATGGTCATGCACCTGTGTGTAAATGTAACTGATCCTCCTCCTTTCTGTCATGTAATTCAAAGCTTAGGGTCGGGAGGTTTACGTGAAGACAGATATTAGCGTGACGTTTTGGTGGACATGATGCGAAAATATTATTTGAACTATGCTATAGTTTAGCTGGCGGAGGACGAGAGATAGATGATAGCAATAATAATAATAATCATAAAAAATTTGATTGCTATCATGATCATGTTTTATCCGGCAATTTATTTTACTTTGACTCCTCGCACTTCTTCCTATGCAGTCTTCAGTTCTTGTCCCCTGTTCTCCTTATTTAAAGATTGTTGGAGGGAAGGGAGGAAAGCTTAAGGCAGCATTAGAACCGTAAGCGCCCATTTTTCGGAAAAGCAAACATTGTTATATACCTCACACAAACAGACAGAGAATGGGAGGGAATATGGGGAGCATTATAAATCTGTATCGCCTCCCGGCTCGGCTGTCCAACAAGCCACACATGTCCCCCCTTGAGTGACCACATCCTATTTGGTGACTCGTGGCTCCTTGAGGAAGTGAGCCACTGCCTTGATTCCTTGCGTTCCCTGCTATTAAAGATGTGTTAGTTGGATGGAGGACTGGTGTGTAAAAGCAGATATTGAGGGGAGGGGTGGAAGAAGAAGTGGAGGTGGTACGAGAAGCTCAAATAATAACAAGTTGACGTAAAAAATCCTGGATGCAGAACTTTGTTATTTTTTGGGCAAAGCAAAACGACAAAATAAGCGAAGCGTTCACAATAAAATTACTAAACGACCCCATTAATTCATTAGGGCTACTGCTCCCCGATTTTTTCCATTTCTTATTCCCAGAGACTCACACATGACTGCCTCCTCCGCCTCCTCCTGCCTATAATCAACATAGTGGAGACTCTGCGAGGAAACTCATTATTGAACAGCTACGAAAAAGATGTACACCTCCGTGGTGGAGCGAGGAAGAAGAAATCATATAGTATATATCTGTGGCAAGGATTTCCGTCCTCTCATGTCCACTCCGCTTGACACACAGCTTCTTCCCGGAAGACTGCACAGGGGAAGAAGAAGGACAGGGAAAACGTATCAATTTCATGTCAAATCTCTTCAGTAACCGTCACAGATCAAAGTTCATCACCCCGGCTTAGCTCAACCTTAACCAAATTACTCCATCCTCCAAATCTTGCTCTTAATCCAAGCAAAACTCATCATCCACCACACCAGCAACCAGCCTAAGCCATCTCACCTCACATCCTCTTATAATCTCTTCATGTAAAACAACCATGTCTTTGAACTGCTTAAAAATTACCGGCTATCTTTTGAAACGGAGACTGACTCTCGTGTAATCCCTCACGGTATGACATCATACTAATCATACAGTCCGAGCCATTGTGATTGTGACCATATCAAAGACCCGATTATAATAATGACTTGGAATATGCGGAATTTGACTTTAGTACAAGTCCAAATCGAGCTAAAAGAACGATTTCTACGGACTAGCTGTCCCATTCTGTCAGAAGAGAAAGCGGAGAAAGTAAGCCGTTGAAATTTCCACAATCGCGTTTCCATTGTTCATGTCCCTGTCAAACAGCATCAAATTTGGGAATTGAATTCACAAATAACATGATTACAATCGTTTGTTTTCTCAATGCGTTACGCTCCGTCAGAGATTTCGATAAGGGAGAAACTCAGTCCCGTCTCAGACATTATATAGCTGAATATCGGAGCCGGGAGCAAGTAGGAGAGGGTTGGATGGAGAATGCATTGAGAAGGGCTCGTTCGTACAGCAGGATAATTTTAAATTCTCCCATTTTTTAATTTCCCCCGGGAAGATTCTCAATTTCAGGATTATGTCATACATGTGAAATGAGGCTCAGAATAGTGATCGCCAGTAAACTTGGAGCAATACACAATCTGAATTTGATAGCATGTGGAATCACCACCAACTCGCTCCGCGGAAGAACGATACAATTTATGCACTTGAATGAGCCTCTTCTACAATGCAGATTTAGAGATACTAAACACATTGAAAAGTCTCGCAACAAACTCCAATACAATCCATCCGACCACCTTACACCCATTACACCCAGAAACTGCATAATACAAGCTTTTGATATCCTTGCTGTAATTGCCGATTAAATTTTAACATAACATATGGGAAGAAAAATTAGTATCCGAATCCCTCGACTCCTAAAAATAACCTCATCTATGCAAATCCGGTCCGCCCAAATCTTGAATGTAATCAACTCGGTGGATCTATTGAGAATATTCACATTAAATTGCCTATTCAAGCGGGAGGATTTACATTGAAGAAGAAATGAGGAATTGTGAAAAATAATTTCAAGTACCTCTAGTAATACCCACGGGTTGTGTATGTGAGAAAATGTTTCCAATTATCATGGGATTACAACAAAGCTTGGATTCTTTGATTATTATTAGAATATGGGTTTGATGTTTGCATAAATAATTGATTGATTTTTCAACAATATCCTTCGCGTTCAACCAAGCAGAGAAGAGGGCTACAAAGAGAAAAGAGTCTTGAGAAATCAGAAGCATTTATACATGAATTCTGATCGGTCTCACGCTTTACAAAGAGACGAAAGATTTATAGAATTATAGATAGTTTCCTTGATTGTTCCACATAGCCAGCTGATGACAATAATACTGTGGAGGATGGAATAGAAAATTTCTATTGGTTTCTACAACGAGGAGCAACGAGGATGGAGAGCATGGGAACTCGGATCTCTGAATCTATCGATGAGAAATATTCAAATTTGTTTCACTCCCCGTATTCTTACAGAGTTTTCAAAGCTTGCAGAAGAGCTTGTTCCGCCTATAATAATACAAACAAATCCTTGCATATGATTAGAGCGGAGGTTTAGAAGGAGGTGAATTTGAATGAAGAATTTACTTATGAAAGAAGAATTGCTCCCCATCCCTTTTCGGGGTGTATTGGGTGGGGATGGATTGGGAAGATATATGAGCGGATAATGAGGAGGAAGAATGAGGAAAGACTCTGTTTGGATATTCAAGAATCTCTTTAATAGCTGCTTTCCCAGCTCTACAGCAGTACTAGGAAGGAGACGTAATGCATGGTACAGCGTGTCCAACGAAATGTAAAGCTGTGCGTATGTATGAGAGGAAGGAAGGAAGGAAGGACGGACGGAAGGAGTAAAAGGAGCAGCTGGGTGAACTAAAAAGAGAGCTCAGATGTGAATCAAGAAAGGCAGAGTTATAGCGGTGGTGGAGAGTTGAGAGTAGCGGGAGCAGGAGTAGTTATTCTTTAGAGAATAAGAGTATAGAGAGAATTAGAAATTATGGACAATATCCAATAGAGCAAACAAAATACTCTTTCAAAATATCTTTCCTTGTAAAACATCCCCCTCCTCTGATGATTTTAAATATGCAGAGTGAACTAGCAAGTTGGTTGGTGAGGCTCGGAACATTTCATAAGTTACACACACACAGAGCATCTCCTCGTAGTAGTTCCCAAGAAACTTTCCCTCCTCTTTAATATGCATGCATAAATTATAGAGTAGCCCTTAGATATGCAGATTTCCTATCAGCTCAATTCCAAAGAGTAAAGTAAAGTGAATGAGTGAGTGAGATGCGGATGGAGGGGAGAAAGCCCGGATCCCAATATACACACTATACAACCCTCCGTCCAGACAATATAACTGAAAATACTTGTGCAACATTCATATACTACAAGATGAACGTACTCACAGAAGATTCGGGAGGAAAGCTCCAAGAAGAAGCTGTAAATGGAATAAATCGATTCCGCAGCTTCAACAAGCTAACTATATGTACACTTATTTATGATCTTTTATGATGTAGCTTGTCCTCTGTAAAGCGGGAATGAAGAGCAAGGAAGACGCTGGCGTTAGGATACCCGGGTATCCAGCCGTTTGACGTTTCTCAAAACATAAGAATACGTAGGAAGGACGTACTCCAAGGGTCATGTTGCTTCAAGGCTGTTTCTGAGGCTTGTTTGTGTGTGGATTCATTTCCGTGTTTTGCTTCTTAGGGATTCTCGGGTAACCTTTGAGGGATGCTCCGGGTATCTCCGGTACCTGTAGGGTCGGGGATGTTGGTGCTTCGGGAATCTGATTATCGTTCCGATGCACGTTTTTTACCCCTTCTCTCAATCCTTCCAGTCCACTGGCTCCAATCTACACTCCTGCCCGAGTCTTTCCCGTTAAAGTCTGTAAGAGACGTGGACGTGGGGATGGACGGATCTAGTAGGAACGTCATTAAGAATGAAAGATACAATACTATATACACTACACACCACCACCACCCCTAAAGGAAGCTATTCATTCATGGTGAGAGAGATGAAGGGATGCTGGCTCTGGCTGGTTCATGTGCAGGAAAGTAGTAAACCGCATTACACATCATCTTCTCGTCGTAGGTCTTACCTTGTATGTATGTGAGCTCCCCCTTTTTCAATAGCTTTAACTTTAATAGCTAGGATATTGCCTGACTACGTGCTCTTGTTCAAACCCTGTTCTACTATGTAGCTGCTACGATGTGCAATGTGGCCTGATCTGGGCCGTGGAAGAATGCTGGGATGCAAATTAGTCCAATCTATTACCTATATCACCTGTTCACTTCAATCTTTCATCTTCCCCACTACTTTACTCACACGTCTCCTCCCAATATGAAACAATAGTATCCTCCCCTACCCGCTCCTCCTTGCTACCGGGCTACGCATATTTCATCTCCTCAAACTGCTCTGGATCACACACACATATTCACAACACTCTGCTTTTCAATGCGTATTCTATTCTTCTCCATGTGAACTCCCGATAATGGGGCTCACATCATCCCCGAAAGCTATAATGCTCAACACCTCATCCATTAATTCTTGGGCGGCAGTGGATGTTTGGCTCTTTGGTGAGTCGGCTGCGTGATTTGCATTCCATACACACACAAATACAAATAGAGAATCATCATCTCAGCAATCATAATCAGAATAACAAAGCTTGGAATTCTTCAATACTTATTTTAATCGCTCCCTCAAATGAATCAAACGAATCCTTCTATAAATATTACCATTACAATCAAACGAGCTTCAAGTTTCCAAGAAACTATAAGCTGCGTAGACCGTTGTCATTTAACCGGCTCTGATAACCAGCCTAGACTAGAGTATAAGGAGGAGGAATATGGAGAAGACAAAAAGAGTTCCAAGACATTGCATTATTAAAGGAATCCTGTTGTAGCCATTTCTCTTATTCTCATTCGGGACATTAATGCTATCCTCCACAATCACCTCCCTCCTATCAGCCCTTCCTTCCTTGCTTATAGCTTATAGCTCCGTGGCATTAAATAAAAAAACCGTGAGAATAACATTTTTACATTTTTCACTAACTCATTTGCATCCCTTCTCATAATCTCCCAGATTTCCTCCCTCTTTCTCTTTCGTTCTCTCTCTCTCTCTCTCCAGCTATTTCTCTCATCTTCTCCAATCCTTCATCTAAAGTTAAGGCTATATAATATCCAGCTCAGGATTTCACAATACCCTGGAGAAAAAAATGCTTCCGAAATATTCTTCAGAGGCACACATCAGCTATAACGTTTACACATTAACGGGAATATGGATCCCAGCTTTGCCTCAGCTGTTCCTGCTTTCACCCTGGCTTTCTCATTCTCTCTCGCCTTCGTTTCTCTTGCAAATTAAGAAGGGAGAAAAAACGTACATATCAAGATACTGATCCTAGTGGAGGAGGAGGAGGAGAGAGAAGAAATGCTATGATGACAAATAATATTCAAGAGTTACTCATCAAACAATTTTATGTAAACATATATCAGGCTGGTAATGTTCTCGTTGTTGGTGGTGGGGAAGTTTGAGACAGAGGGAATTGAAGAGAGTTATCGCTCATATATTCCTTGGAGCTTGGTTGGAGATTAAATCTCTCAAGATTTCAGATATAATATCCCCCGTTCATATTTCCATCATTTCCCCCTTGTATTATTCGGATCTTGTATTATTTATATCCATTTCATAGGAGTCGCTAGCTGGTGATGAAGCCGTAAGAGCTTTTATTATGATTACCACTACCAGATCGTTATTACTCGTTATTATTATTATAACACTTTTCTCGGTCGCTAGTTCTTCCATCCTGGACTGGAAGTAGAAATATAATCATTTCGCTGCATACTTCCAGACAGAACTTAAAATGCAGGCTTAAATCAATCAAGAGTTTTAGAATAGAAGAAATTTTCAAGTTTTAAAATTGTCACACACATTGCTAACCTCTAGAGGTTTAAGCCTTAGAATCGTATGCAAATAGGGATAGTTTTTATAAGCTCATTCAATTCTTTTAAATTACCCCTCTTCTCTTTTGACAGTGAACCCCTTGTAAAATCCCAGCCCCACAGAATTAGCTTCAGATTCTTTGATTGATATTGTAAATTTTATTTGAAAAAAATCCACCAATCAAATCTCTACCATTAGTTGTAAACTATTGCATGGGAGGACGGAGTAAAGCTTCTTTAGAATTCTCTTTTATGTTGCTCTTGATTTTATTATATTATTCGTCTCTTAAAGCTCTGTCCCTTTGTGCTATACTTATGTTTGCATTACTCCCGTATCTGTCCTAGTGAACCCCCTCTCTAGTTGAGTACGACGAGAACTGTTACTTGAATCATTGCTATGCTTGGAGCATAAAATTAACGGCAGGTTTTTAATCAATGCTCTTTTCATTGCCATATTACAGAGAGAGAGCGAAAGAGTCATGGAATTCACTAGAAGATCGGATTCGGGTACTTTTTTATCCGTTTCCGTATCGTCTAGTCCATGGATGAGCGTTGAATGATTGCGCATAAGAGAAGATGAGCGGGAATTGTTACATCATACGTAGTTTTGGCTATTTGTAAAAACGATTTTCACTTGTATTCTTCGTTGGAAGGTATGATGGTGTAGGAAGGGGAGTGTAATTCAAGGAGAGACGATTAAAGTGTATGTGGGAAAAAATTCATTTGAATCTTACACGCTTATATGCAAATATCCGTTCTATTTTCTTTTATATTCATTCCATTTTGCTCGGAGAGAGCGAGCGAGGAAGCCGGGCCTCTTCTTTTTCTTCCCGGCTTGTCAAGTCTCTCGCTTCCTCAAGCTATGAAATTGAATGGAAGTGCTATACTACTACTACTACTCCGTCGTAACGTCAAAGCATGGACAATGTAACTCTGTCACCTCAATAGTCGGACCAAGTTGCACTTGAACTTCACCCCTATTTCTCTATAGCCATTCAAACAAATCCCCCCTCTTCCGCCTATTCAATTTTCACATCATTCCTCTGCACTTTAATTATGAAAAGCTTCAAAACCGATTCATTCCATCATCATCATCTATATACTTATGCATACATCGCGTTTTAAAATCTTCTTGACAATGAAATCATACTCTCGTTTCACTAGATTCGGTACGAGCAACTCTTGAAGCAAAGCACTTGTTGAATACTATTGTTGCAGGTATATGCGCACAGATTTTAAACAAATCTATTCTCTGCTTCCGTAGCGGTACACTGCTGGTTGTAACTGTATGCCTTGAATATGACGTATTTTCGGTTACAACAGCTTGCGTGCATGCATGGGTTTTTAAGGTTATTTTTTTATTAAAGCTTCACAAGTCGTAGAAATAATATTTTTTAGGCATCTAAAAAGTCTACAAATGTTTCTCCACTCATTCTATTGATTTCAGACGGTTTGTGGGAAAATATCAGCAGAGAAATTTTGGAAGATTTACAAGTTTTGTATATATCTAACACGTTCTGCGGATTAAATTGCTACCCGGCAGCCCTTCGGATGTGAAGGTAGTCTGGTTGGTGAATAAAAGGATTAAAGGGGTGAAAGAGTGAAGAGGTAAAGGGCATGAAGGAAGGGATTCAAAGATGGGGAATTGACTTTACTGAGCTAAGCACCACCTAGCGACGCTTCAGCTATACTATTAACGATCTGCAATAGGAAATAGAGGTTCAAGGGCTAATATTGCTGCAATAATTTCTCGTAATATATACTTGCTTCGGTAGTCATTTTAAGGCCATAGCATTAAGGCCATAGCATGTGAGCTTTTTGCAGAGAAGAACTCAGTTTGGGGAAACAGCCAGCTCTTCGGAAGGTTTACCTTGGGTGACTGTCGGTTTCGGACGGATGAAGAAGAGGAAAGACTTGAACAAAATATGCAAGGGAACAATAGAATGGATTTTCATTCCTATTCCGCTGTTTACCATAGCTCATGGCTATTAATTTCTTTCTTTTTGAAAAGCGGGAGTAAAAGATGTCCAGGTTGTTGAAAGAGAGGCTGGGAAGGAAAGGAATGGAGAGATTTTTAACATTTGACTGCTATATTGACAAGATGGGTCTAGAATGTTAATAACACTTTTCATCCATAATGACTTGAGTGGAATAATCACGTTTGGAGGATTACATGGAAGAGTAGTTTTGTTATTACTTACTAGGAGTTTGCTGTAGGCTTTGACTTTTGTTTCGAAAAGACGCCATATTCTTGGCTCAATGAGCATATGTGCACGTACTTGTACTTATCACTCATTTCATTATCGCCGTCTTCCTTCGCTTCTCTTTTCTATACTCGTTTAGCAATCCTGTGTCGATTAGTATTTCACATTTCTCAAATTACACCATCACCATTCTAAAAACTGCCCACCCTACCTACAACGCTACAACCTATCCTCCACCCCTTTGTCTCTCTCGTTTCTTTTAACATTTACCTTTGTCTCTCCCCTCCCTCCTTGAGAGAAAACATTTAATTTTTGGTATCCGTCCATAATATAGCCAGCGAATGAGACTTGAGACAGGTAGTTGAGGATGGCAATAAAGCTTACTTATATTACCCATTCTCATATTGCATTCCAATCCTAGCGAATCCAATAGGCATTCTCATGTCTATCTCCATACCTTCATTTGATTATACAATACGGACCAATAGCTTTTTGATATCAGATACCATCAAATGTAGCGTCACATTCTGTATAATCTGATCTTGAAAGCTGCTGCTCGTAACTAAATGCTTGATGTACCTCACCGGTCATATGCGTTTCATCTGGACGGTATCCAGAAGTCAGGAAGTCTGTCTACCTTGCAATCTAAGTGGAAAATTATTGCCAAACATTTTACAAAATACTCATTTGCGTCATTCAAAAATAAATGGGTAAAGAAGGCTGGGATACTCTTTGAGTTCAATGTCTAGGATTTGATGTCAGCAAAATAAGCATTTTTTCCATTAATTCTCCAGGATGAAGCTATCGGCTACGGATACTGGAAGAAGAGAGCTTGATTTGATTCTGCTAGCCGGTTTCTGGATTCTTGTTCCATTGTGTAAGTTTTGTAGTTGAGGGATGTGTAAATGTATTTTTTCTGTAAGCAGAGGAGAAAATACACTTCAGAAACCTGACTTGCCTTCCAGCTCATGACTCCGCCTTTGCTCTCTCAACTCTCCTCCTCCTCCAGGTTTAAGGCTAATAATCATAATCATAACAATGTAATATATTATCCTTAGAGAAAATAATAATAATAATAATAACTCCTTCTTTGAGCAATAACCAGTACAAGGAGTGAGCTGAATAAATACCAATTTTAAACAACAATTCGAGGCTGGACGGGAGTATGAAGCAACTTATAGTTACCACTTACGTTCATTTCATAGGCCATAGTTAAATGTTAGAAGGTGATAGGAAAAGAAGCTGGTCGGAAGCCGAAGGGAAAGACTATATATTCCGAAACAATCTTATAATCACCGCCTAAGCAATCAGTCAGTCAACCAACTATGAAACTTTGTTCTCATCTTGCAAAATGAAGAAGGGGGTAAGAAGTAGATTTCATATTGGAGACTGTGTTGTTGTTATGCAAGTTATGATTTTTAGTTATTAACTACTTAGCACATGAGAGACATTTAGCCGGAGAATTTTTCTTGGAATGAGTAGTTTTGGGTAAGTTTAAGCATGGCATGTACCAACCATTTCTTGATGGTTAATCCAGGATTTAAGTTTACAAGAAGTAATAATATGATGTAATTGTTATTATATACATACAGTAGTAGGGAGTAAAGATGTTTGGGAAAGATTATCCTTTTTTCATAATTTCTTGCATCAAACTCTTTCACATAGCCGCCAGTCTGGGTTTCGACTTAATTCACACCTACAGTCTAAAAATGTTAGCCTACAAATCTCACACTTGCACTCAAAACTACAAAGGATATTTCATGATGAAATGAGTAATACACGGGTACTAAAAGAGACACGAGGATAGGGAAGAAATGAATATAAGAAAAATTGGATTTGCACTGAGAGGATTATGGATGGGTGAAAGATTTTGGGTGGGGGTGGTGGTACATTTAAATTAAAATCAGGTAAGATCTCATAAAGGCTTGTGATTATTTAGGGTATGGACGTTCCTCGCTCGACTTCAAATCTATTCATTAACTTTTAATGGACAATTAAGACTCGTGTTTTGTTTTCCTGTCTGTATACACGTACGTTTGAAGACGCATGTTGAGAGCAAGCCTGAAGAAGGGATGGGCGGGGAGCTTAAGATTTAAAAGACCTTTAGAATTTTACCCTAAAGACAGAATAAACGCGTGAGGGGATTGATAAGTCAAGTGAAGGTTGAGACTGAATGTGAAAAAGCACCTCTTATTGCTTAGAAAGCAGTTGAAAAGGGAGTAAAGGAGGCGGAATCACTATTAAGTTTTGACTTTTGGGGGATTGGAGGGAACATATTTTGGTGAAGACTCCTAACGTCTCGATCACCCATGTATGATAATTATATCTTTTGTGATGGAAGAGTTATGAAGGACCAGTTACCATTAACCATTAGCAGTTAAAATATTTTTCTTTCATTTTTACGAGCTCAACTAAGTCTGTCTCTCTCTCTCCTTCTCCTCTCCACCTATAGCCTCTTCTGTCTTATACACCTTCTCCCAATAGCCAGCACTACCAACCGGCAGACCCATTCCGCTAACAACAATGACGATCTTTAATGTAAGAGATTATTATTATTATTGCTCTTACAAAGATGGGATCGAGGCATGTAACTATGACTGACTGAGTGAAGATCCCTCCGGCTGGAGTGTAAAAATTACACAAGCTACTTACTTCTTACAACAAGTTAAAAGTTACAAACAACAATCCCCCCGACGACCTCACTCGCATACCTTGCATATACTCTTTGTCGGATTGAAATAAGGCTGCGGTGATGAACAAGAAACGTTGCGCTTGAAGCCAGTCGACTTAAGATTCTTACAAGAATAATCCCTTGCGTAATTTATTCCCATTGTACGTTATAGGAGGGATTAAAGGAGAATGTGAATATGAGCGGAAATATTTGAGTAGCCTATAACATGCATGTAACCGTTTGAAACATTAGAAAAATTAACTGGGGGTAGTTGTGTAGGTGTCCCTTTGCCAAAGATCAGAAATATCATCCGAAGTTTTGGCGTAATAATATACGGAGACGTTCTACACTGGTTCTACAGCAAGCGCGGCTTTGATGTGTAACTATATTGAAGAAGAAATAATCAGAGCACCCGAGGAAAGACAGCAACGGATATGTGCAAAAAATATTCAAATAACGTTCTTATGTGTTCAGTTATACTCCCTGATTTTTTCGTGTCACCTCACGTGATTGACGCTACGCAATATTAACCAGGAGAAATGCCTTTGGGGAAGATAGTAGAGGGATGAGATATAAAATGATGGCTTTGAGTCTGAGTTATATTCACTGCTCGGTTGTAATGCAATTCTGGGAAAAGTTTGGAAATTCAAGGAGGTGGTAGGTAGTAACTAGGATTAAACGTTTCTTGTTTGGAAGCTGTTGTAAGATTTAAATGTTTACACACTACGAAATAATGATAGGTTGGAAGGGCAGGTACATGGGGAAAAGTTGACTCATTTTTACTTTGTCTTGGCAATTACTCCATACATTATTGTAGCTTAAAGATGATACTTGAACTCAGTTGGCCTAAAAGTTATGATTACAGGTATCATTGCTATAGACAGAAGCCTAGTAGTACAAGTTTGGGAAAAGATGTACTCAAGACTAATATGATTTAAGCTTTTGGGCGATTATCGATAGAAAAAAGGGCATTCCGCTCTTTTACCTCACGTATTTCTCATCGTGCAGTGCTCAGAGGTTAAAACTTGGTAGTACTTTTCTGGGGGCTGGTTGAGAAGCTATTGGTGCATGTAAAAAGTGTAGAAGAATCGACAGGGTTGATTGCACACTTGTTTTACCGGGCGGGAATTCATTTCTCCTTTTCCATGTTCTCTGATGTAATGAGTCGTGGATCGGTAGCTCGTAGGCGTAGTTAGGAGTTGTGTTGGACGGAAGAATATAAGATAATATTATGCAAACGAGGCAAGAATCCAATGAGTTCTCTTTATAAGAATCTGTTGTGAGGTTGAAAAGTCGGAGATGGCATTTAATATTAAGCTTTGTTGCGCGCATTTGCGTCATTCCCATCTCGTGTTTCTCTCAAAGGTAGAAAATGCAATAGGATATTCGGTGGGAGGATGGAAGAGAGAGAGGGAATTGTTTACAAGGAATGGTTGGAGGTTGTACAGAAGGAAAAGCTTGTTGAAAACATGATGATCGCATTTGATCATGCATGCCTAAGGAAAATAGGATAAACATGAGAGAAAAATCACATTATTATTATCATTATCACACCAACCGGGATATTAGCGAGAAAAGATGAGCTAACCGCGAAAATCTGAGGGAAAAACTTTAAATATCTAGGAAACAAGTTAAAGGGGATAGAGGATGAAGCTTATGAGGTAGTAGTATACAATAATGCAGTACATGAGAGTTGATGATTATATAAAAGCCGGAAATGAGCGTAGGCTTGGAGGATGTTGTGAGGATAAGGTCTATCTATACGGACGGGAAGGTAAAAGAGGAACCACGAATTTTATTAATGTCCTTACAACACGATTACCTCACCAAGAACATTACCATGAGAGAAACATTAATATATTCAAGTTTTTGTCTCAATTCCTAGAACCATTATTGACTATGCCGTCGTATTCCTTGCTTCTTGGTGTTGGAGTAATGGTGGTCGACATGTTTTCGGTACGGAATCGAGATTCTCTTGGAGAGGAAGCAGACAGGCAGTTTTGATGAGCAACAAGGTAATTTGACGACATCATCACTTAAAAATTATGCACGAATGAATCAACTTCCCTCTATTTCTTGCTCCAAGAGCAGCTGCATATCGGATTTTTTTTACTGCGACCATATTTAATTTCCGTAAAAATTTGCGCATTTCCTACAAATCACTGCTCCACATCCTCCACCCTACCCATCACCATCATTGGAATGATTCCGGCAAGTCTGTTGTAAGAGCATGGATTGTTGTGAGCATCAAATAGGTAATAATATACATGGAATTTTGAGGAATGAGAAGAGAGTATAATAATAAAGAACGTGCTTGGGAACTTTTGCTAATATCCTCTCGAATATTTTTTCTCCTCGTATTCCTTGAAAGAGAAAAATAGGGAAATTCATAGAGACAGGAGGAGGCGGAGAGGTTTAAGAATGGGAAAAGCATAAAAAGCTTCTGCTTCTGGTGAATTACAATAACGTGGAATTATTACAAGGGACCCGGGTGGTGAAGATTTTATTCATTCCTTCAAGAATGATACTCCTTTCAAGCCTCCGTCCTTGTTATTCTTATTTATGCGTCTCAAGAAGATACTCCCGGGTTTTTGACAAGTGGAAAATATATAATTTCCCCATACCACCAAATACTAATATTCAAAGGAGGGAAAAATAATTTCTCTAATGGACGATAAGATTGGGAGAAAGGATGGAAACTTTCTCCATCGATTCACCAACAAAGCCAAAGAGCTCCCCGACCTTTGGGCGAGATCCAACACCTTCCCCCTAGTTTTTTCCTTTCAATTTATCTTGTAGAATAAATTGTTAAAAAACAGTTGCCCTCTCTCCTCTAGATGTTTTAGGCAGTCCTTTCCATTCTCGAAACATTTCTATTCTGCTTTCCCCTCATCCTTAATTCCAACTCCATGTATCTTCTATAACTTCTCCATGCTAACCAACTATAGTACTTTCTCCATACAGCTATAGAGGCTCTATCTGTCAGAGCTTCCCTGTCAAACTTTGCTTTCTCTAAAAATGAAGAAACTATTTAAGTTAACGCTGAGGAATTCATCAACATCTCTTCTATGGCCGAACCAATTTTTTAAACATAAATATCCATGGGGAAAACCTGGGACGCCACTTGTTATTTACAATCCACTTTCACCCCATCTCTCAGCTCAGCTTTCTCCCATGTTTTCGTTCAGGCTTTGTCTATGTGCCGTCATTTTTACATCTGCAGGAGTTACCTTGGACCTGGCCCTGCCCTTGGCTTGAATAAACTTGTTGAACAGCTTCAACCTGGGTTAACTCCGTTGCTCGTGTCTTGGAAGCAACCTTGCGTTGGGGGTGTATTGCTTAACTGCATTGGCCACATGCTCAGAGGGTGTGCAGTGCTAGTGTTTAGCTTACCCTCTTATTATGAATATGTATGGCTGTTTGTCCGGTCTGGGAATTGTTACACTTGTGTTGAGATGAGGTCGGATGAGAGAGCCGCCACAGAAAGAGGACACGGTGACACAGATCTGAATCCAACATGTGTATTTTCTTCCAGGATTTTCCATACGCTCCTCAACGGTTTCCTGTCTCCTCATCCTCACTCTCTTCTCAGTCTGATGCAAATAGGACAGTGACGGCACTGACAATCATGAGCCTCAACCCTTTCCCACTTGCTCCTCGGTAATTCTAGGATTGAAACTGGGACTAATTCCACATGGCATCCGTCAGTAATCAGGAGCATTTATATTTACTTGTCGGCCGAAGGCTGCCTGTTCGAGAGGAGGCTTTTTCCTCATCATGTGTGTGGATTTGTTCCAGGCCAAGGCGAAGAAGATATGATCAAGTATGAAGATGAAGGCTCTAGTTTTTGCCTCATCTCCTTCTTCCTTCGTATTGATATCTTTCCTTGGGCTTTAATACCAACTTTGAGAGGAGATACACATGATCCAGAGAATAATGGCATGATTGTTAGCATGTCATCCGAGATGGGAGGAAAAGGCGTGGATTATGTTCTTGCCGTGCTTCTTTCTGTCTGGCGGAACTATATGTTTTCCTCTACTCACTATACAAGCTTTCACAATCTTATTGCCCCGCTTCAGAAATGTCCTGTCTTGTTGTACGTCCCCGTGTGTCTTTTGATCATGATGATGATTGCAAGATTTTTAAAGTCAGCCCTTGGCAGATGATTCTTCTGGAGAATCTAAGGACAAGATTTTCCGGAGGCGGAGAAGGATCCTAAGCTTATTTGAGGGAGGGAGGGCGGTAAATGAGAGTGGGAGAGACGTATTACATGATTATGATTCTCTCTCATCCCCGGGTATAAAGTTTCTCTGGGAAGATAATGCGTAAAGGAATAAGAAGATGATGACTTGGTTGTGAAAATGAGGAGAAATAAGGGAATGAAATCCGTCCCGAATTCAAGCTAGCCATCAGACAAAATCCAAAAGCTTCCTTCTTATTAGATTCCTTGACGTTTCTACAAGTTTGTCCACATGTTTCATATCTAACCTTAAGATCCAACACATGACCAATATCCTCACTCACTCTCACTACCAACAAACACACACTCGCCTTCACAGCTCCCTAACTTACATCCCCTGCCACTCAACTCAACAAACTTATGTCTATATTATACAACTAAACCACGTTAATATCAGGAGAAAACATGTAACAGTCAGGAGGAACATTAGATTTTCGAGCGAGACGGGTAAAAGGGAAAAGTCCGGGTTGGTGTCTCTGCAAACGGAAAGACGGAGCAAAGATGGAAATAAGGGAAAGAGGAACGTCCCTAAATCTGAAGCTTCCATAGCTTACCCGGTAAATGGAGAAAAAAGAGAGGGAGATGTTGAGGAGAAGAGGGAAAAAGATGAGGAAAATATCCAATTGGGACCCTAATAATTCGATATCATATAAAGGCCCACTCTTAAGCCTCTTCATTTAGCCCTCCTGTCTTGTTAGAATCCATTCATGTAGTTTATTTTTATGGCTATCACACCAACTTTTCCATCTCCGCCAATTTATAAGCCAGACAAAAATGACCCGGCTCGGATAGAAATAGCCCTCCGATCTTCTCAAATGTGGTAAGGGTCAGCGGAGAAATACATTTCTGTCCGTACTTTCTCTCTCTCGCTCTCTTGACATCTCACCCGACTTTCTCCAAACAGGAATAACTTATAGGCATGGTTTTATGAGAAAAGTAAACACCTAAGCTGCTCAGGACAGGATGGACATAGTTTAGCAGAAATAAATACAAGAGGTTACACTTCTGTTAAAAGCACGGGAAGAACACAGCTCTACTCAAACTTGTGGATATAAACAAGGGAGTTGTAGTCAACACGTCGGGAAGTAACCCGAGAGAAAGCAGAGTGAAAGGAGGAGAAAGCAGTAGAGGAAAAATCAAGTCTCGGGAGAAAGGGAAAGAAGGAGAAAGCACGGTTGAGAAGTAAAGAGAAAAAAATTCTCAAGAAGCATCATCATCATCAGCTCTAATGCAGTTATAAGCTATAATCTAATGGTTTTCTTTTCCTCCCGGTCTCAGTGGCAGAGTGTGCGGGATGATGAGGGAGATGAGAAATATTGCATTGATTTATTTTTATAAAATCTCTTCTACTACTCCCGCAACTTATTATTATAGGCCACACACTTTTACCAAACTTGCCTCTTACCGCCACCCAAGGAGGACAACACTATTACCCGCCTCCCTATATCATCTAAATATCCCAACTATCTCCGCTTGGCAAAGACAGTATTATTGCCATTCCACCCAACTCAATCCTCCAAGACCAATCATTAACCAGTTAGAGCAAGTACACAATAAGCATTCCACATTATATGCATATACATACACCCCCTCAGTTAGGGTCTTGTCCAGCTGCTGTGTCTAGCAACATTTCTCTAGGTTTGCCTGCGTTTACGTATATACAATGGCGATTGAGACGAGAGCAGGGTTTTTTCAGAGTAGGAATCCAAGAGCGGAAGGATTCAAGAAGAGAAGCCGGAAATTTACTGGACTTTCTACGGTAGAAAGCAAAAGCAAGCACTAACTCTTGCTACCGATAAAGTAACTGGTCTGATGGCTTGTCTTGCCGGCCCTTGGCTTTTCAGCTTTCTCCTGGAGCGAATTGGCCCTACTTTCTCTTTTGCGCATATAGCTAAGAGAGAGAGAGAAACAGAAAGGGAAGAGAGGGAGGAAAGTGCAAAGTTTGTTCTAGGTGCACATTTTATGATACGATCTATCAACACTCGGCTAATTAATGACCAATCCGAAAAAGCTAAGAGGGAATGCTAGAAACTACTCTTATTTTAGTGTTTCTTATGTAACCTTGGAAGCCGTGCGGCTTTCTCCTCTCCCGTTCCCTGTCCTGGTCAAAACCCTCAAGACTCCTCTGCCCCATTCATTCATACATGTTCTAGAGTTTAGATTCCCGAACAAAAACTTGGCAAACTCGAATGAAGCACTCAGGCTTTTTTTCGTAGTAAAAATATCGTTTGTAAGCAATACTTTCTCTAAAAGAGAAAGTCGGAAAAGAAACACTCTCTTTACGCACTTTCCTCCTATCTTGTTGTGGGGGAGTAGTGGCATTACAGATTGCAAGAAGGAGGGAGCTGTGTCTATGTAGGCAGGCGTGGGTGATTGAAGAACAACAAGAGCTAGCAAGCAACTATAGTGTTTCTCTGTCATATAAACATTGATTTGCCATAAAGCGAAAAGCCTGTGCTAAATGAAGACGTTCCCCTTGAAAGAATCAAAAAGATATCTAGTAAATATGGGTCTGTGAGGAACGATAGTGTTTCCCGTTTCAACATTTTTTCGCCCACACCATTACTAAGTGACCAGGCTAATAGCTCAGGGATTTACTTTTTTCTTTTTCATCTCTCTTCCCCATCTCTTCCTCTTCTTTCTCCCTCGTCGCCTCGCTACATTCCCTCCTTTTCCCAGACCGGGAAGGATATCGCTTGGCTATAAACCGTTCATAGACGCATGTATTTCTAAGGAACTTTCACCGGGTAATAGCCAGTCGTACATAGCTTCTTTATTTACCGAATCCCATTCCTGATTCCTGCCCTCAGCCCAGCGCCTAACTAAGCTCCTCTGGTCAATAGGGAGGAAGGGCGGAAAGAAGAAAACGAGACTCTTAGTTAATATATGTTTTCCTA
Source organism: Sminthurides aquaticus (assembly GCA_906901655.1). NCBI lineage: Eukaryota > Metazoa > Arthropoda > Collembola > Symphypleona > Sminthurididae > Sminthurides > Sminthurides aquaticus. Next base: position 8,182,722 of record CAJQTT010000001.1, read on the forward strand.
GGATTTTATGAGCGGCCGGATCGGATCACTTTCTCCATTTCCCGTCCACCTGCATTATTGGCATCAACCATTACGCTGACCACTAGCCGGTACTTTAGCTATCACCAGTCCCAGACGAGCCCTCTCCTTCTCCCTGGTTCGGAGCGATTTGAAATGGAGCACGGTAGTGAAAGTAGAAAGTGCCCGAAGCTTCAGATAGAATACGCACTTTTACCCTTGTTTATTGCCAATTCCGGGAGCTAACTTTTACCTTGTTCAATCTAAACATCTAAAAGCCAGGGAGTCTTTCTTGCTTTCCTAAATCCCAAGTAACAATCACACAATTCCCCCTTCGAATCCATGGAATTCCTACAGAAATATTTGTCCAATTAATGAAAAAGAAGAGTCTCAATTGCTTTCCAAAAGTCTTGGCTTAGCAACTTGCTATTTCGGGGTTTGAAATCGATTGCAGTTGCGTAAGAAAATGATTCGAATTTCCAAAAAATTCCACGTCACCTAAGAAAATAAATTGACCTTAGCGGCAACGTTAGAAGAAAGTTGACCGATTTGACCGCATATCGCATAAAAAGGGAAAGAACGAATGTACAGAGACGTTCTCGTGAGGATAGATCTAAACGCAACCCATCTTTTCACAATGCCACACGTAGTGCAAATAGGAATGAACAATAGTGAATGTGTGCTGAAGGCTCAAAGGGGAAAAATCAAAAGATACTGATATTTCCTCCCGAATAACTCTTATTTTATTATACCGCTAAGAATGCCAGAGACGGCGCTTTATACTCCCTCTATGTTCTCCACAATTCCCTCCCGACTTGCCCATAGAATCATGATCATTTCTTCCTTTTCCTCTTTCCGTCCTTTCCTTCCTTCTATTCCACCTTGGCCTCTGTATTTTTTAAACAAACCCCACGTTTTACCTCATTAAACGCTCTACATTACCTCGTCTCTAAGACCATCTTACTTCTTCGGTTACCCATTATTCCCCGAAATGTGTGCGTAGGTAGGCTCCTCATCAGCCGAAGCAACTCTGCCAAGAGGCCCGCCAGGAATTCCTTCTGCCAACGGTTCTTCTTCGTAGACGCACACGTAAAGCAAGCCAGAGATAAAACAGGGAGTTCCATTATTACACTGAAATAGGCTAGGAATCTATACTAGCAACGTAGCAACTAAAAGCGGACCGAGCTAGAGGCAGTGACGGCAGTGAGACGGGTATGGGAACTAGCAGTCTGTACTTATAATTTCCTTCGTCATCCCACATTTTTTTCTACCCGCAAGCACAATCGAGTCTAAAATCTTGGAAGAATCACGTATATTCGGGACATTTATTTATTGAAAACTATATCACCACCCGACCGCCTCCTAGCATCCTTCCTTACAGTCCTTCAACCGCACACCCTCTTTTTACAACATCCCTTCGAAGTTTCTCCAGCCCCGGATATTTTTCTCACACACAACCAGGATCGTGACGTACTCCTTATAAACCCTTTAATCACTCAATAATGGGTTCGTGATCTAGAATTTTTCAAAACTACGCCTACAACAAACGTAAAACCACCGCTGATTAGTACAACCCGTCCTTGTAAATATTCTTTGAATGCACACTAGATTCCGAAAATGCGAAATGCGAAAACAGATTAGTATCAGATGACAATGGCCTATTATTGAACACGTAACTGAGCATTTTTTTGAAGACCAAAAAATATATGGATGAGCGCATTTATGCTTTAAAGTGCCGATAATATCGGTTGCCTTTGCAAAAAAAATCACAGTTGGAGAAGGTAAGCATTCAGTCTATGCTATAAAATCTATAGACGCAGTGCAGTTTCTGTAGTGATCCTAAGAGACTTTACGTCGATGAACCGTTAAAAAAATCCTGAAGCATTTCAAAGGCCAAGATGAAGACCAAACTTAGAAATAATCCTCTACACAAACCTACTGCCTATGCCTTCTCAGCTGCATAACCCTCGACCAGCTGAACTAACAACGTCTAAGTTTTTAGAAAACGAATAGCATGGAGGTAACCTGTATATAAAGATCAAATACACACATCTGTCAAATTTGAATGAAACAATCAATTAGTTGTAAATCAAAGAAGGCGAGTATTTTCTTCCTGCTTACTATTAGTTGCCGCAAGGAACTTTGAGCAGATGACACACGGGGGGGAAGGCAAAAGAAAGCTTCAAGGACAGAAAAAGTAGAAAACTGATGAACAAATAAGCCGACTCGGACCTACATGTTGGATTCAATCATTATGTCAGTGTGATGACATTGGTAGATCTTTGTACATGCTCAACTCAAGCCGCCAAGAAAAAAAAAATTAATCAAAGAATAATACGTAGATCTGTTCTCCTTGAAGATTTATTTATGATCCTTCCATACTCCATACCCCAAAACTCATTCAAATCCACAAACTTTTACTCTCCCCGTTCCTTGCTCTGATAAATCCCATCTAATAGCCGAGGAATCTAGGAATATACAACGAGGATGGAATAAATAAATGCTAGAATGAATAAATGATAAATTAATATAACCACCTTCTTTTATCGAAGCTATGAAAACAGTTATGCGTAGCTCTGTTCCTGGTCTACACTTTGATAAAAGTGTCTAAAAGAAATTCGTCTCCTTCAATTCATCCTTCCTTATATCCACAAAATTACCCGGCTATAACTCGCCAATCCATTTATTAAGAAAAGGCGAGAGGTTGAAACTTTTATAGGAAACAGTCTAATACAAAACGATGGTTTAGAGCTAAACTAGAAAGAGTGCGTATGGATGATACGGATGAGAAACGTGGTGGTGAAAAAAGAGGATCATCCAAACGGTTGAGGAAGGAGGAAGCTGAGGATTATGATGGGGAAGAAAAGATTAATACACGTCAACTTCTAGTCAGATCCAGCACAAATATTTTCAAACTCTATGAATATTTTCATTTCGGTTTGATAGAGCCAAAGAAAAGATTTTTTATTCTTCCTTCTCCTCTTACAGTTATACGGAGCATATGGCGTATGCATACAGACTTCTCTCAGACCCACACCTTCCGCTCATCCTCCCTCTTTCTGTCTGATTCGGATTCTTTCTTCACTCATAGGATCCGTTTGGATATAACATATGGAGGAAGTTTTGCCTTAGCAGAGGATGAGGAGGAAAATAGAGAAGTTTGAGTAAAATCAGCCGGATACGTTTTGAAGGCATAAATAAAATTCTCTTCTCCCCTCTCTATTATTCTCGGGCTATTGACAAAGCCCAATATTTCCCATTGATCTGTCCCCCTTAACACCAACAATAGAGCTAAAGCCCATAACATATATCTGATAAGGGGGTGGAAATAACTTTCCAACTATTTAAAATAGCAATAAAAATACAACAAATCCTGGAAACACTCGTGGGCTTTTTCCTCTTCGTCACCAACCCTTCAGAGTGAATGTTTTATCTGGTTTCTCTACCTCTTTTCAAGTTTCATCCCCTTTAATCTTCTATCTGTACATTTATCTTGCAATACATCTTCTTCAAATACCCTCACTTTCTCCACTTTCACTCCCGGTTATGACCCCAGTCAGTGGCAAATTGTAAAACGACCCCTTTTTCTGATTCTCGCAAATTATCTAGATTTCTTCAAAATAATTGTAGAGGAATGGCAGAGATATTTTCAGATATTGATATGAATGTTAAAAAAGAGTAGATGCTTATGCTTGTCAAGAAGAGAAAGTAGATTGTAGAAGATCAATACATAATATAGGTGTCTAATTTAGATACTAGCATTGCACTACTTACCGGTTAGCAAAGTATGCTATGGAGTATGGAACACGCTATGCTCGTGGTGTGGACGCCAGAGGGAGAAATGACAGAGTGAAAAGTGGAAGAAAAACAAGGATACTAAGAAGCCAAGATGTTTTTGTTTCGGCTTGTATGTACGTAAAAGTGTGGATTATTTAGCGGATGGATATGGAGAGAAAGTTGAAGGGAAATTGTGTGTAGATTTAGATGGTGCTATACTGTGAGTCTGTGACTGAGTGAGTGAACTATAGAATCCCTTCCACTGCGCTTTTCTTAGCGATCTATTGTAAACATTTGAGGGAAAAGTATCATTCACTTTAATGCCCTCTCCCTTCTCATCCGCCTCCTCGTCTTGGCTGATAATATAGGAAAACAAGGAAGGTTCGTGCGGGGGAAAGACATAAACAAGGCCACAACATATATGTTCTCGTGATCCCCGAAATTTTCACGTACTAGCACACGCTATTTATGACCTCACAACTACATAAAATTTCATCGAAATCCTCAATAACCGACTTTATTTCTCCCCTGATATTTTACCACCTCTTCTTTACAGCTTGCAAATAGAATTTGTCATGGAAAAAATCCATCACTTTTTTCCTCTCCTCTCGGTTTCATCTACTCAATCTTTTACCTTTTAGCTGCTCACTACACCATCCTTCAATCCCTCATACTAAAAAAATCTTCCCTTCTCGTTCATATCCCATCCCTATATCCGTATTACTAATAGTGAGGGACGAGGAGGGGCAATCGGCTACTTTTCCCCTAAGTTCACCCCTCTCGCTCTACGTCCCTCACTAATATTACATGACCCTGTCTTGTCCCACCTGATTCTCTTGTAGTTAGCCACGACCTATGATGAATCGATAACACTACTCCATCAATGACTCCACACGCAATCCTCTACACGTTTTTTCTCAATCAAATAAACTTGTCTCCCTGTTGGCAAAAAGGGGGAAGGGAATAAGAGGATCACAAGATGATCCACTTAAGAAAAATAACTACATGAGCAACCAAACCAAACCCTAGATGCAACCTTTGCGCTACTTTTCAACCTTCCGATACCCGATACTTTCCCCTCGGGTAAGGCAGAGAAAGCCCGCCGCTCCTTGTAATGACCGTGATTGAGTGGAAATATTTCCTCACGTACGGTCAGCTCAGAGAGATGATTGACAAACGGAAATATCTTCAGCATCTCCCTCCGTTATCAAGGGGAAGGTTACGCAATCTTTCACACTGTGCGCCGTAAACAGTCCATGTTTCCATGTTCAAGGAAATATCAATAGATGTACCCATAGTTTGCTTGGAAATGCTCCATCAAAGATTCATCAGCTTTGGCACTGTGTAAGGCCGGTGAAGCGGTATTTTAGGGCTTGCCTTGGCAAACTTGTCACAGGAAAGACGGAAGGATTGGATGGATAAAGTGATGATATCGACTACGGCAGTAAGATGCTACCAATTCAACGACAGCAAATAAATATACCTAAAGTTATTTGAGAATTAGCGCAAGGATGGTTCTGGTAGCAAAGGAAACCTTATTTAATATGGCTTTACTTCAGCTTAAAAGCTAAAAATTTGTGTTCATGCAGAAACTAAAGTAAAAAAAAATAAACACTATATAGTTTTGTTGAGCGCATTGGATTATAGAGTGCAGGGTTTTCATGGGAGACTTTTTCTAGTTTGTTCCGATCTGGTAGTTATAGCTATTTAATCTTGTATCCAGCCAGCTTGGTGTTTGGTTTGCGAGAGAATATATAGAAAATCTTAGGTTGAATCTCATACACATCCAAATTTTTTGTAATATGCCATGCATCTATGCGTTACATTGTCTAAGGAGATACTGTGAGTAGAAGCGAGGAACTTAGAAGCGGATAAAAAAGAGTCTCGCTTAAAGTAATCCACCATCAGACTCCCTGCTGTCCCTTCCGAACAATAATTTCCACCAATATTTCATCGATTAGTTCCAATAATAATTTGATATCACCTTGTAAAAAATCTACATGCTCTCCATGCTCCATGCCACAAAGACATGGAAAAAGAAAACACGTATAAAGCATAGACTTGGGCAAGAACTTCTCGAGCACATTCGCTTCCACCAGTCCAGAAAATTCAGTCCTTGTGTATGCATCCGTGGAGCGAAAAAAAAAGGAATTCATTGCTATGAAAAGCGGTGTGAGGAGGAAATGAAGAGGAGTATATATATTCGGGACAGGATGAAAAACAAGACATTCTTTCCCTTAAATTACCCTCCGATATTAATGAAGCGCTCCATGTGCCAGATTAAAGCAAGACTGCATGGTCGTGGTGGTAAGATTAGCTTGTTGGATGGAAATATTTCTTCTCGTACACATGCTCTCCTTCGTAGCTAAGCTATATTCTAGCGTATCATACGGAGTTCTCATTACAATTTTTGAATTTGGAAGATAGACAGGATGATGAAGGAGATACAGCGCGTACGAGGAAGATTTGGGGTCTGATAACTGATAGTGCATTATGGGAGCTGGCTGGCTGAGGCTCTTTGCTTGAATCAAGCTACATGCTCTTTCTCTCTTGTCCAGGGAAGAATCGGATGACCCGCTATAAATAATAATTCTTTTCGTCCTGTCTGATTTAAGAATGAGAAGGTGAAATACCTTTACGTCAGATTATTTAAATACAAAACTTTTCATTCAGCTAGGTTCTCCTTAAGAAAGAAGAAGAACGCTTCAGATTTCCGAAATCTTGCTACTCACTATCTATACGATTACCTGTAGTTTATGCATGCAGTTTCTGCAAAAGACTTTTTTCTGATTACGTGTAGTTGCTATAGATTATTTATTTGTTATTTGAGATGCTTTAGATTATACGAAGCAGCTTCGTCGAAGCTGCTAGCTTCAAAGTCAGTTTGCAGGATATCGAATTGTTAAAGTTTGTAATATTCGCTTGCAGTTACGGGGAGCACTTGCATGCTATTGAGTTTGAGGGAACAATGAACGAGAACTGGATAAGAATGTTAAGAGAAAAGACCTCCTGCGAGACTAGGGTGCGTTATCTTGAATGAAGGCACAAGCCTGAGCTGAGTGGATCTGTTGATTCCTTGAATGATTCCGGGTGAATCTGGAATCAGAGATCTGGTTGACAGTTAAATGCGATGGTGTTATCAGAAAGGAGTGATCTTCTACATAAAAGACACTTGATTCCTCTTCTGCTGGTCAGGGTGTGGGGAGACTGGAACCGGATTCCCTTCATTCTCTACATCCTCTCCATCCGAAGATTCCTGGAGAATGGAATTTCAAAGATTTTTGAAATCCTTCGGCTTGGGTGCTGTGTTCTTTCTGGTTTTGGATGGCAGAAGAAGGGAAATGGATGGACGACATGGAATGAGGAAATGTAAAAATAGACAAGATCAGGAAGGGAGGATGGACGGAGAGGGAGAGAAAGGAATTTAGAAAATAAACTGAAAGAGGAGGAAAAGACAAATGCAATTTCATGCAAATCAAATCTTGGATTCTATTGGCTAAATCCCTTGGACAGAGGACAAAGTCCCGTCTTTTAATATTGCATATTCTTTTTCAGTTTAGTACCTTTTTACTGGATTTTTTATACCAATTTTACTATCTTACATAATGATTACATTTCTAAAGCCCTTCCTTCAAGTAGCTGTCCGTTCCGTCTTGCCTTCAGTCAGTCTTCGCCTCACCCTCCATGTCAATTCCTTACCAATTTCTATCCGTTATTCTATCAAATATACACGTCTGTCCTGCTCTTCCCGTGTTGCGTGTTCACTCGTCCTCCGACTACTTTCTCTTTTTATTGCGGAAAGGTTTCTCTGGTCACATAAACCCTTACTAGTTTTCTCCCTCTTGAGGTCTAGTTTTAGGCGGGTACGACTATGCTGGGGAAGAGGATGTTTGCTGTGTTTTAAAATCCCATAGCTCATAGATTTTGAGCGTGTCCATTCATTTTCTTGGACAGGAGGGTAAGTCCCGGATAGACTTTGTGAATAAACACAGATAGAAGTCCTCCTCCTAGGGTGAAACTGATTCGGAATCTAATGGAGCGTGTGGACTACAAGTGTTGCTGAGCATTGGGAGCTGTCATAGATGAAGGCAAGCTTGTTTGGTATATGGGGAAAATGCATGGTTGTTTGTGGAAGATGAAATAGATTTCTAAAACCTGTGCCTGCATTTTGGCCGTAAAAAACCACAAGGAGAGTTTACTAGAAGAAAGGGAGTAGAGCATGATACAGAGACAGGGTCGAAGGAAGAGATTTTTACTACGTGTGGTCAGGGTGTAGGACATTATACTATACCCTTTCCCTTGTCCACCACGTCCCCACAAATCATGAAAACAAACAAGTTGGGAAGCGACAGAAAAATAGAAGGATTTTTGCTCAATAAGATTCTTGTCAAGATTCCGCCCGTCCGTCCGTCCATTCCCTATAAACCATAAGCTTTTCTTCTTCTTTCACGAAGATCCAAACTAAAGCCCGTATCCTCTTTCATCCATCCACCCTTCTTCTTTTTCTATCCACTATCTATCTGAAAAGCCGTTGTCTTCTCAACCCTTGTCGTGTCTTCTTGTACAGCATATAGCTCGTACAAGTAAAGTAGCTCTACACAAACGATCAGCGGGGGTGTTCCCCTTTTCTAGCACTTTAAAAAGACAGAGCTGGAACTACGACTAGTTTATTATTGCCGAGCACAGGTTGTGTCCCTCACTATAAATTTATGTATTTTCATAGAGAAAACCCAACCCTCTCGCTTCTGCCTACTTGTATATTTATCCAAAAATAAAATTATGAAACCAAATCCGATGGGATGAATGTAAGAAAATCCAGGGAAATACCAAGAAGACATGAGACAAGGTGGAGGGATATGTAAGCCTTGGACAATAATAATAATAAATACGATTACAAGACACTAAATCTCCGATGGAAGAGTTTATATCTCTCTCACTTCTATATGGTCATAATGTCAAGGAGGTTGAGAGAAAATCTCTGAAGGATTCTTTGCCTCTCATCTTTCTTATTATTGTGAGCTTTACTTTTATTTACTGCTTCTATTTTCTAATTCCTTCGCTTCTACCACTATGTCATCTTTTATTATTCCTATTCAATTTATGTAGTCATCGCTCCCTGCCGACGATCATTGATAATCACCACATACTAGTTTTTTAGTTTTGTATTAAAAGGTAAAATACTAGGACGCTACACACATCCGAATGCAGCGATCCACTCTTCTCCGTCATTGAAATCTAAACTCTGTGATATCGGGATCGGTTTTTTTTGCTCTGAAACATACACACCTTTTTGCAGAGGGAAGGAAGCGAATGAAAGCAAAAGCTCACAAGTAAGAGGCAGTCAATAGCTTCCTGTCATTAGCTTTGATTTTTTGGTGCAAAGTTTTTTCACTTTCCCCCACATATATACTCAACACGAATACACGAGGATTGAAGCGACGGCCAGCGACCTTTTAAAGAGGGTATTGTCAGTCTTGTGGCTTCGGCACTTTTACTGCTCCGAAGTTGGATGGAGGAAGAGGCGGGATATGGAGAAAATTGTCCTTTTCCTCTTTTCATGGGATGGCCCTTATCCTTAATATTCAAAAAGCACTTGAAGATTGAAGACCCGTATCCTATTTCATCTATCAGTATTTTATTGAGGATCAAAGCTCGTTATGTGAATGCAAGTACTGCACTTGTGGGGAAAATTGGGAGGAGGGCTGTTGGATTCATTGAGTTGACGACATATTCTGCCGGTTTTTTTCTAGCGTAAGTTTCAGGCTAAAGGTCTTGTGAAAGTCGTGTAATGTGGCAAAGGTTGATGGTGGTGACAGAGGCGGGTGGGTTGTACACGTACTCGAAAGTTTGGATTTAATGGATTTAAAATTTTATCTCCTTTGATCCCACTTCTTGTAGCTCATCTATCGCCCTGGCAAACAGATTTCAAGGATGCTTAAGAACCTCGAATAATTCTATACATCGTCCTGGCCCAAAAAACTTTCCAATTTACCACTTCCCTGCCCTGCACCCCGCTCTATAAAATTCTTTTTATCTATTATCCGTACTTTTGCCTTGGTTGGTTTTGCCTTGAGTGAGTGGTATCTGTAATGCGGCAGATTTTGAAGTTAGGAGAAGAAAATTCTTATTCAATATGACGATATTGCATTAAAGCTTGTAGGAGTGCCGGCGGGAGATAAAATGTTCGCATGAATTTTGTATTCGCTAAAGTTGCTCTTGGCGGCATGATGGGCTCCTCAGTAATATCCATCTAATAATACTGGGAAATTTCATTGGGAGAAGATCAGAGTCTGCTATTTTCTTACAGAACCTACCTGTTCGCATTCGCAGGGAGGATAGGAGGCTATTGAAATCTCTACACTCTTTCCTAATAAGATAGGGATACACTTGAAAAAACCTTTGTGTATACAAATTAAATTTGACTCTCTGCCTTGGGAAGATGTAACTTATTTTGGGGAAAAAACTGTAACCGGAAGAAGATGCGTATAGTCTCCCCTTTGATTTCACTATAGGAAGGTAAGACCTGCTCCGTGTTGGTGAAAGGTGGTTGTGCTGCTGGGTGAGGATGTGGTGAAATGAATGTAGCGGCCGGGCGGAGAAAGGCTACATATATTTTCTTCACTTTCTTTTCGTTCCTCAAATCTTAAGATGACTTCAAAGATTTCGAATTTTAGGGATGGTAATATAATTTATGCACGTTAGTTGGTGTGCTGTGTGCTGGCTGGATCGTTGGATGTTTGTGAATGTTGTATGTGGCTAGTGGCTGGGGGTTGATGTGATATGGAGCATAATATGATTTCTGGTTATTAGTCTATGGTTGCATATTTACTAGAAATATGAGAAGATGCTGGAGAGTTTTTGTAATAAAGAAGAGGGATGTGCGTTTGAAATAAATGAAGGTAAGATGGATGGGAAGAGCTGGGGAGATGGAGTTGGGCTAGAAGATTCAGAGCTTGTTAAAGGAGTTTGCTGGGAGGAAAAGGAGGAAAGGCAGAGAGATTGTCGGCGAGGGAAAAGAGCAAAATCCGGCGGAGATGATTACCACATAGATCCAATTATGAGCAATTAGATTTTTTCTGAGACGGAAAGAGCGGAGATATGTGTATAATAATAATAAAGCCTGTAGTCGTCATTACAAGAGGTGCTTATGTGGTGACATACTACGCTCTTTTACTCTTCTCCTGCTCCTTGCAGAGAGGATGACTGAATCCGGCTGAATTCGTAACTGACTACTACTATAACTGCATGTTAAGTTGAGTTGATTGGTGTAACTCGCGTCCCGGATTTCCCTATCATCTTCGCCTTCACTGGGATACTCTCATCTCGATGAGATGTGCGCTTCTGTTGATGAGGAGGGCGGTGGAAGGGATGAAGATGGGTTGACTCTTTTTCTATCATCTTCCGTCTCCATACGAATAACTGCCCTTGACTTGACAAGAAAGCATCTTCAAGATGTTTTTAATTATGCGCCGAGTTGTTGGGTAGCTTGGAAATCAATGAAAGAAATTCTTTGATTATCCACGAATAAACCGCCTACTCTATACAATCTTGTAGCAAAGGAAGCAAGGAGGAAACAGCTCCTCCTAATCCCTAGTCAGTATATATCTCTTTTCCTCATCGTGTCCCAGCATCGTGCAAGTGTCTCTTAATTTTTCCGTCTCGATTCCTTCTTCCGCTCTAACCAGTATCAACATTTGCGCTCTTAATCCGAAGATCCGATCCAGATATAGAGGGTTTTAGACCGGGCTAAGCCATGGAATATCCGATATCTTCCGCCTATCCAGATGCTCTGGGTTTTTTATGAAAACAAACTACTGACACTTGTTCAGGAGATGATCACTTGTTATTCATTTCGAGGAAACAAGATCCTTTTGCACAGAGACTCTAGAGGAGGGAAATATGTATAGCTTTAGTCTAGGATTTTGAGAATGAAAAAATGAAATAGCCGAGATAATTAGACTTTGAAGTGACTGGCTTTACATGAATTCCACTTAATATCTCGTCATATTTCGCGTTGTTGTTCAGTTTTTCCTCAGATTGGTCCCAATTGTTTCCCATATCTTATTAGCTGCTAATCAAAAATGTGGACGAAGAAAAAATGATCCATTTAGGTGTATGTATCCTATGGCTTTACTATTCCCGATGCTTTTCTCATTCAAACTGCATAACATTTTAAAACATATACTATTGTGGATAAATTTACTAGCATTTCTCAAAGGAGAGATGCTATCGTTCTTGCTAAATATAATGATAAATGCTAAACCCACCATGAAGCAGAAGAAGTGAGATGCCAAATGGCACGTTATGGCAGAAGATTCCGTGTCGTTTAATCTTCTAAGACCTGTAAATTTAAAGAGCCACACACTTATACTCTTCTAATCAGTATCGGGCATATTCACAGGTTGCATTTGTTACCACGGCTTTGGTTTATGGTTTGTATTAATCATGATCTGTTCACAAGACACAAGAGCTTCTTCACTTCGTCCCACCACTGTTGTGCTTATGCTTTGGCTGACAGGACTATGAACAGCAAGTCACAACAATCCTACCGACAATCTTACCGATATTCCTCAGCTACACAAAGAACTCATTTATCTCAGCCGGCAATCAATACCGGAGGGACAGCTCTTTAGCTACTCAAACGGACGTCTAATTGTACTCTCTCACTGCAACAGGAGCAACAAGCCAATGCTACAGCTAATCTTCCTTAAGCCATTGTATTGTAAAAAACACATAATATGCCCGTTCACTCATTCCTCAGCCACTCGCTATTGCTAATAGTGAATTTCATACATCTCATGCTTCCCTCTTAATTTTCAGTTAATCTGTTCGAGTGCACGTGGGAAAGAAGGATTGTTTCTATTACAACTACAACGGTAGCTCAATGCTTCTTCAACTACCGGATTGATAATAGCTGATTGTCTTGGTGGGAATCTGTGATGGTGATCATTCAGCGCCTACAGCCATGATGCATCTCTTCAGAGCCTCTTAGTTGGAGTCAGTTGCCATTCATCAATTAAAACCCAAAGGGAATTAAGATTAGTAATTTATTTTTCCCATCTAAAAAATATCCGTCTCGTATTACGCATAAACAGAGGCTGGATTACTGGATGGGTGAAGGAGACACGGGTTTATGGGAACCAAGCTGGTATCATTAACTGCCATTACAGCAGCCCTTCCGTCTTCATTTCTCGGGTATATCGAACAAGGACATTATTCTTTTGCTTTGCTCAGGCGTTTATCTTTGTTTTTAATTAACTTAATACTTTTCTCTACGCTTTAATCCACCCTTCCACCATGAAGACTAACTATAAGAAGGCTGTTTGAGTATCAGGTTGAGAGGAAAGTTGACTAAATATCAGCTGCTTCTTGTTCTAAACGGGAGGAACATGAATGAGACTATTGTCTTAATTTGAAATTCAAAAAGTTATACTTTGTCAAAGGCTTGGAGGATTTTGTTGGTGGTTCAAGGTGTTGGTTTACGTTTAGAAGGCAAGATTAGGGGGTAAAGCGGATGCTGCTCCATGCTCAAGGCATCATTACCGCCACCTGCCATCAAACCTACAATGTGTCAGGCCAGGAAATATGGGAAGGAACAGCGTAGTAGCTGATATTTGCCGATGACTTTGATGCAAGTTACAGAAGCTAGCGTAGCTGCTACCGTCGTAGAAGATTCTGGACATAATTATTGCTCTTGTATTCAAATAAACCTGGTGGTTTCTTGTAATAACAATCTTTGAGAATTGTAATGATTAGATACAGATATTATTACGATCAGCTTAAACGGGAGTTTGGGAGGAGGATGGGGAGGAGAGAGCTGTATAAGGTAAGAGCGGCGGGTCTGGAGTAAAGAGTCTTTATGAGACACCTGTGCTGTCTCCGTTCTGTGTCGGCAAGCTTTTAATGTGAAACGTCAAAGGTTGATGGATAAAGAAGGTAGATCTCTTGCTCTTTCGTTTCGCTTTTTGTAGATCAAACAAGTTTCATTCCAAGCAAGGGAAGGTAACCAAGTAGCGAGAGAAAGTTGAGATAATTACTTCAACCCGCCTCCCAAAGAAGGACAAGGATATAGAGACAGAGAGGGACAGTTCTTTTTGGAGCTGATACGTTAGTAATGTCATGTCAAATGAGTACTAAATACAGAGGGTCTATGGTGGAAAAGGAGGTGAACCTCCCCGGTTTGGTTGACGGGCAGGGTATGTTTTTACATGTGTAAAATTACATCATATTAACCGAGGATTCGTCAAAGGAAGAGTTGTATTTGACATTTGACATTTATTCAATCACTATCACAAGAGGGCCCTTATTCTTCCTACTACAAGTCTCACTAGCTGTCAACCACACATTCCTTGAGCTAAATGCATCTATTCACAGTACCCTTGGGCCTTGGGATGAAAACTTTTCTCAAACCCTCATAAATAACTTGTCTATTTTCCAACAAGGATTGAACCGAAAATCGATTTCATTTTCAATCCACCGAAATTCTATTGTCCTGTTCAATTCTCAATGACGCTTCCGTGGATGATGAGCGCATAAATCATTGCTGCACAGCTCCTGATTTTGCTGAGCTCCTACCTGTAATTGTGAAGCCTCTAGCTTCTTTAGACCTCCAGGCAGAATTCTGCTCGTAATTATCGTTTGAAGCGCAACTGTGATCTGTAAGCGATGTGGCAAGCAATAGCATGAACGGAGACATTATATAACTAAAGCACTCGAAGTAACCGAAATGAAGTTTCTTGACTTATTCCCGTTGCAGTAATAGTTGAACCGCTTGCTAGCAAGTAGTCAATAAGAAGCACTTGCCCCTAGGCTAAGGCCAGGGCCTTAGCCCTTGAGGCTTTTATTAAGGGGCGAAGCCGCTTTTTAGGGAGGTTGGTGATGTCCGTCCGTCCGTCCGTCCGTCCGTCCGTCCGTCCGTCCGTCCGTCCGTCTGTACGCAATATAACTCTCGAACGGGTGGACGGATTTACATGTGACTTGTACCAAAATGTTGCAAATGTACTGTGGATCATGCCTATTCAAATTCAATTAAATTGATGCAACGATCTCTGAGTTACATGTGATCAAAGATAAGCAATCAGATCACTTATGGAATTAACACATGGTACGTACATATGTCATGCCGTTTCTGGCGATAGGCACTGTAACTCTCGAACGGATGGACGGATAATCATGCAATTTTCACAACTATGTAGCTAATACGTTATGGAAGAAACCTGCTTAGTTTCAGTGTGATTACTTCAGTGATCACTGATTTAAAATTTATAAAAGATAATTTCTTCGCTTATCCGTGGGAAATCACACACTTTATGCATGCAGCAAGCATCTACCTCACGCTCTGTAGGGTAGGCAAGCCGTAGCTCAGTAGGTAGAGCGATCTGCATTACAGACGGAGCCACAAAGAGGCACGGGTTCGATTCTTAGCTGCTGCTATTGAATTTATTGCTTTTGTAAGGGGATTCATGACATAACTGCAGTTCTAACTACTGCATTCAAGATGCATGCAGAATAACTAAAGCCTTCGCCCCTTTGGTACTCCGACTTTGTCGTTTATTTATTTCCAAGCCATCGATTTACACCTTCCCAAGTTTCTTCCCTATCAAGCCTGCTTATTGCCACCGTGCCTTGCCACTGATCTACTAATTTCTCTTGAGGCGTAGTCCTCTAAAACGATTATTATAGTGCGGTATATCACTTAAACGTTGGAAAACAAGATGGATATGCGGGAGGACTGAATGGACTTTGGTCGTCGGACGGAAGAAGAGAGCAAAGGAGTGGAGACATGAAGACAAGTACATGGTTTTTTTGTATTAAATATTGCCCTTGTTTTCAGTTTACTGCCACGTTGCGCCACGAAAGCAAAGATTAGGAATCATGATACGATGAGCTAATGAGTTGCAGAAGGAACATTATGGGAGCCATTAAAATCATGCCATCATTTATTTGAAGGCATCTATGACGGGCCTTACTATAACTGCTCCTGATTGAGGCCACTATTTCTTTCTTGTCGTACTTTGGGTAACGTTCAGGGAAGAAATGAGAGCATCATCAGTGCCAGTGTATCATCACCTTCCCTTGACTGTGCAGTTACTCATACTCCCTGTGGAAGCCGTGCATATATTTTGCCGCTTCTCTTGATTATGCCGGAAGGATTGAGAGAAGTGATTGAGCGGAAAGCACAGGCTTTGAAAAAATCAAAATATATTACTACTAAATAGCTCTCAAGCTACTGACCCACCACCACCATGTGGGTAGGAGGGTATGGATGATGTTCGCCAGGATCTTAAAGAAGCCCATTATTGGGCTATTCACAGAGAAATCAACAAGGGAATGCTGAGAAAATTACGCAGGGGTTTAGGATTGCATCTCCACCGGGCAGGCCGAGTACAGAGTTGAAGAGCAGAAGAGCAAATAAGAGGGGAAGTCTTGTATGAAGGATTTGTTTGTGGGATCTTTAACATAATATGGGTTGGAAAACAAAGAAAGACGTGACTGTGGAGAGGATATATGATTTTATTTTATCTGCTGCTCTCCTTGGAATGACTCCCATTTGGGGATAAAAGAGCATCTTTAGACTGGAGGAAATTATAGAGTTGAGGAGCGGGAGGAGGATATATACTGATGCAATAAATATTTATTGGAGGGACAATTAAGGCATCTTTTCGCCCGGCTTTGATTTGTAACGTCTTTTTTCCACAATACTTGCTCGTCCTTCAAAGGCTTCACTAGAGACATCATCATTGCCTAAGCACTAATTATCATTAGGTAGCCTTTTGGGAATGAGAAAAAACGTCGCATATAAAAATAATCAACCTTCTCTCCAAACGAACAAAACAGCCCAATCAAACAAATTACTTACGTCTCTCTCTATCCCTCTCTCCATCTTCTTCTTATTTTCCATCCTCTTCACATTAGAATCAGTAAAGCTCTAAGAGCGATCTAGACGGAAGGCAGGCAAATATCTAAACACACACATCCACATGCTTCAAATCATCTCGTGAAAGTATCTCACTCTTTTCTGCAGGCAAAATATAGAGAGGGACAAACAAGGATGAGATTATGATGACGGTGGTGGGACAAATAAAAATATCTTCATATTCCACTGTGTGTGTCTCATTTAAATCCTACCAAGTTACTTTCGGATTCTTCACTACTTGATGCTCAGACGCAGGAAAAGAATGCAAGCGGTATGAACCGGGAATGGGTAGAAAGAAAAACGTTGCTAAAATCACATAATAGAGCTTAGACTATCCACCGGAGGTTTTCTACATGCTTGCTCACGTCTGCTCTTTGTTGGAAGCCATAAAAATCATTCCATTTTTACTCCGATTCTTGCTTGGCTTTGTTTTCACAAGGTTGAGGCGACGACGAAGCAATATCAACAACTACCAGTTATATCGTTTCATGCATCTCTAAGAGTCACAGTCTCATCAGCGGAGGTAATTGCACACATGGTTGCCTTTCATTTAGTTCCGAGAAAATAATCTGGGATAATCAGAAGAAAGTAAGCAAAAACAGCGAAACCAATGGAAACCAGAGGATTTCATGATTTCTGACATGGATGGACAATGGACAATGGAGGAAGGGGATGAAAATGATCGCAAGCGCATCGATGTCACTGCACACATAAAATATGTTCAAAGTAAGGGGAGAAAGAAGAAAATTCATAAATTTTGTGACAAAAGTAAAACATAAAACATACTCGCGGTTTTTAAAAAAACTGTTACAAATATGGAGACCATGTTCCACTTTTTTTAATCAATATGATGGAGCTCACAGTAGTTATGAATTTTTGCTGCTGCAAGAGCGGAATTACCATGACGCTCATCATTAGCATATTTTAATGCCCATGTTCAAGCTTGAATTTAAAATTAATAATCAAGTATAGATACCACATATACATGGTTCTTATGCTATGGCTGGTGCTACCTGGGAGAGGACTTGATTACAAATGAGTTACTAATTTTCTCGTAAATAGTGAAAATGAATGTTAAATATTCCAAGAATTTTATAATTTCTACCCATTTTATCGACGACATTAGCATGCGCATGTAGGAATTTCTTGGAAACAATAATGTACATGTGTATGGGAGTAATGTGCCTTTGTTAAAATTAAGGATGCAGGCATGTGCTTAAAATTCTTCCTTGAGAAACAAAATACACATTTAGCTAAAGATAGCTCCAGGTCAGAGAAGAGGAAGGGTGGGTAGGAGATAACACGTGCTGTTGAAATGATTTTTATAATTTTATATCAACTTAAAACTAAAGGGAAAAGTTTGAGAAAAATTTAAAACTAGCTGGAGCTACTTTACCTGGAAAACTGTGGAAAAGATTTTGGTAATTTGCCTGTTTTGCTAACGGTTAGATGGAATATTGCGGATGCTCTACTTGTGTGTGTGTTATTCGTTGTACTACTTTCTCCAAGACCCCATGAATTTGACTTGGACTTGCGACAGCAATCCTGCCCACGTTTACCTTCTCTGCATTTGACTATTGAAGTAAAATACAAGGGGAGGGAAGATTGTTCAATAAAGAAAAGTGTTCTCGAGGAAAGTTTGGAAGAATATTATTATCTACCTTGCTTGCGGTATAAGTGTAGAGATGATAGGAAATAAGCCGAGTGAGTTTTGGGAATAAAAAGCGGTACAAATATCAAATCATTTTGGGTATGCACTAGTTTGTTAACATGTATATTTCTTCTGGGTTCCTGCTTGCATACAAATACAAAGTACTTGAGGGCTAAAATCATGACATTCATCCCTCCGACCCGAATATTTCCCCACATCCCGGCAGGCAGAAGCACAAGAGGAGCAATTGTCAAAAAGTCATTCGCGGAGCTAAGAAAGATTGACGACCGAGCATGTTTATTGTGAGGAGGGACAGAAGACTAATTCAAATCCTTGGGAGTACTCATACAAGTCCATAACTCAAAATAGTTTTATGGTATGATAAGGCGGGTATTTTGCTTCCCTTATGAATTTTTCTCCCCTTCCACTCAAAGCCTTTCTCTTCCTTTCCTACATTCTTCCCAAGCCAATATTCTGTGTGGAAGCCTGACATGAATTATAAAATCCATTCCCAGTCACCACCAGATACGTTTGACAAATCAATTCATATCCTTCCTCTCTCCCTCGGAGAAAATACTATTGGGGGGCTTTTTGTGTTTACTTGTTCCGGATTGTGGTGAAACAAACTAATATTCGAAAAACTCTGTCAAGTAGCTCGTTCACTGTTTCTTTCCATGGTAATGTGATGACTGGGATGTACAAGTGGACGTTCTGGATATGAGGGAAAGAACCCTTTTGAAAAGTTTTGGGGCGATAAAGTATGGAATTTTCGAAAACCACGCGACTTTATCCACTCAGAATAGTGATCAAAGGTAAAGGGTAATAAATCTTAATAATGGCTTCATATTCGTTTATCTAAGAGTCATGGAAGAATCAATGAATCGCTTCCAGCAAATCCTTGCACAAAATCCAACCGCAATTGTAGCAAGACACAAATTGAAATTACCAAGACAACGGGATTGCTTCTTTTTGTTGAGAGTATATTGCTTTAGTTGAGATAACAAGTTTCACTTTATGCTTTCAAACTTTTGAAAGCATGATACTATTTCGGACCAACAGATTCCAGTTCCAGTCTTAGCGGAAAAAATTATAACCACTATTAAAAGCTCGTTTTGTTCCATATTTTGTGAATTCATGTCGCATAATCCTAAGGAATTAGTTGAAGCTCTTTGCCTTGTTTGGCGATACCGTTGAGAATTTATAGCGTGGGCGTTTATTTTCACATGTGAAACTGGTGAAGCGATGATTCCCCATATCCGAAAATAGGATGCTTGAAGAACTAATAGCTGAGAATTTATAGGATGCTGGGAGAAGAAGAGTGAAGGAAAATTAAGAGGGCCAGGTACTAATGAAGCTTGAAAAGCTACAAATAACCCGTTTACAATGATCCGTAAACTACCGAGATTCTCTGGAGTACGTATCTTGATGTGCATTTCGGTTTAGCGCTTCAAATGTGTTGCTGCCAATGTTTCATTTGCTACCCGCTCTAAATCGAAACATTTTCTCAAAGGCCGGAAAAGTCAAGAGGATTTTAGACCATGAATCTTTGATTGAAATCAGAAAGTCGTTAGAAAAAAAACGATGCCCGTGTAACAGAACAGATGGAAGACTCTGCAAGGCAGCTTTTAATAAGGATTATCCGAATAGCAGGTCCCTCTTTAGTGGATCCACTAAACTTGTTTGTTAGCCAAGTTCAGCTGTTGGTAACTATGCCGGTGTGAAATCCATCTGACAGATGTAATATATGCTGGATCTAAGCAAGTTTGAGAAGAGCAGACTATCTAGAGACTGCGGTAAGACAGAAGTTGGGAGGAGAAAGTTACTTAGTTTGTAGGGGGAAAGTCGGCGTGCGTTGATGGGCTGTAGGTGTAAAATATTCTAGTCGCGGTTTTTAGTGGTTAGGGATTTCGGGCTGATACTTTTCCAAATGAAGCGTTTTGTATTAATCCCTCGTCTGAATAGAACGACTCCCTCCTTGCTAAACTTGTGAAAGAGATAGGGAGGAAAAGTATCTAGTTCATCAAGGAATTTGGAATTTGTAAAATAGGCGGTCCATTATTAGGAAGATTGGATCGGCGGGTTTGTGGTGTGGGAGGGAGGGAGAAAGTGTGAGAAAGAGAGAGGGACGGGTAAGAAAGGGGGCAACGGGTGACAATTTGGGATACATGGGCTCGTCCGAACGTGCGGGTGTAGCTAGTTTCTTATGCAGATGTTGGCCTGTATTAAGTAAGTTGTGTGAAGACGGGAAGAAATCATGAATCACAGGGAAAGGGAGGGATGATTGCGAGTGGAAAGCGGAGAGACTATGAGTTCTTGAGTCATCTCTCGGCACAGATAAATGTGAGAGTGCGATAAGAGAAAATTTAAGTTATAGTAAACAGCTACACAATCTATCATCAGAGGAAACTATTTCCGAGTCCAAAAAGTTGTACGATCATCTTTACATATAAATTCAAACATGTGCATGTGATGAGAGAGCGGAGAGGGGATGGAGGAGACGGTGGAGGTGGATGAGATCTTGAGGAAAAGATGAGGAGACGGGATGAGTGACTGGAGGAAGAAGAAGAAGACTTTCCTCCTTACGGAAGGCAAGTCAGTCAGTCCGCACTGGGCAAGATAGGTGAATATATGCATTTCTCTGATGGATGTTGGCAATCTAGGATGTACGATTAGAAAAGCGGGAAAGTTGATTCATTTGTCCTTCATTCTACTCTTCATCTTCTCCTCCCGCCCAAGCCCGTCCGCCTTTTAACACATGAATTATATTTACATATATAACGGCCGCTACCCGGGCGGGCAGGCAGGAGATTTCTCGAGAAAATTTCCAATCTTCTTTCTTCCTCTTCTTACCCGCCGAACCCACCCACTCGCCATCCATGTATTACACCGCATAAACCTGCCTCCAGAAGTAAAAGAGTACAGTTTAAATCACTCAGCTACAACCCACTTTCCATCCAAGGGTTTCATTTTCCAAAGGAATCCGCTTCAGAGACTGAAGAAGCAAAAGACTAGAAGGAGTTGCTGGGAAGGGAAAGTGACGGACGGAAAGTTTAGTTTCAATGAAATATATTGAAGATGACGATAAAGTAGTGGCAGGAGGAGGAGTAGGACAAGATAAAGCGCAACAAGAAATTTCAGAGCATGGAAAAGTCTTGAAGAAGAAAGATGAAGGAAGAAATGGAAGACTGGTTCGAAGATTCGGTGTTTTCGGGGATTTGGTGAAGAGAGTCTCCTCGTCTCTTTCCTTAAATCTATATATGTGCACGTTCCATTTAGCGCCCTCGCTAAGAATAGAGGGAGTCAGTGAAAGACAGGAAATAACTGTCTGGAGCTCGGATTAATTAAGATCACGTGCTCTAATCTATTCACACACTAGAATAAAGTAACCGACTATACACAAGAAGAACCCCGCATCCCTCTCGCCCCATCATGAGAAAATGCAAATAAATTTATCACATTTTCACCCAGAAACTTTATACGAGAAGCAAAACCCCTTTCCCACTCTTCTTCTACTTCTTCTCTTTCCTTTCTCTTCATTGTCATCCTTACAATTAACCATGAATTGCATCAAGAATCAAACCAATCTCATCCGAAGCTCAAACCTTATTACCATCAAAGACTTGGACTTTACCCAGAAAACTACCCTCTGCAAGGGGCTGCTCTCAAATAAATATAGGCCTGAATCATATCAACCATTCAAAGATCCGACACATTGACAGTATCCTACGGGAGCGGACACACTCAAAACTTAATAGAACATGGATGAGCTTCTTATTCTATTCTTGTGGTCTTCCTTAAGCTTCTAAAAGCCGGGAAAGTTAAACATGGGAAAAGGGAGAGCCGCACCAAATATTCTCCCTATTTCGTCCCTTTTTCTCTACTAACTTTTTCCTCAAACTTTCACCACTTCACCAACACTCTTGAACCAACCTCAAGGAATCCCAATTTCCATTTCATTCAGCCATGATCACCCAAAATAGCTCCTTCCTCTATCCGACCAGATGCTTTATTCAATTAATTCACATCTTGGATTCGATCCGCTATGGACTTTCTCTCCCAGAGTGTGATTTGCATACACCAGAGGCAAAACTTTCTCTTGCTTGCTCTTTGCTTTCTAAGGAAGTGCCAACTCTTGGTCAAATTGATATGCGAAATTTTAGCCAAGCTCTCCGCCAATGCAGTTAAGAATTGAATTAATGGTTGTTTGCCATTTTATTATTAATTTCATAGTTCTAGTTCTAGTACAACTGCTGCTGACGTTACTCGTGAATTACTTTTTTTACAATTCATGCCAAGAGACGCGACTGAACGAGTGTAGTCGATCATTTAAATATGGCTTGCGTGAAAAATAAAAATAATGAGCAGAGTCTGCAGCTTCTAGAGTCAGTTGAGAAAGATGGGGATCAAGGATAGGAGTTTGGAGGATATGCAATTAATTCGAGGAATGAATAGAGGACGGACTTGTCGGGAGAAAATTAGATACTCAACCCCTATGATTTCAATGTTCAGTCTAGCGGAGATGAACGTAATGCGGATTCAATTTAAAAAGTGATGGAACCTGCATGATTCTCGAAGCTTTTAATTCCTCCGCTCTTCTAAATCTTAACTAAAACCAGCCGTCTTTTCCCTCTCTTTATAATCATCTGTCTCCCTTTCTTAGCCTTTTTCAGTTATAGAAACTAGATTTTCTAACAAGGATCTTGTGCTTTGATTTTACAAGGGCTTCCTTTGATTTCTTTCCCGTCTTTCCCGTCTTTCCCGTCTTTCCCACTTTTCCCCCCAACTCGGGCCTATTAATGCACGTTTGTATGGGATGCCCTCATTCTCTCTGTAGCTTCTTCGTCTGAGAAGAAATAATTGATGGTTTAGATTCTCCCTTCGTTTGAATCAGCTTCTTTCAATAACTCCAGCCCATAAAGAGTGGAACTTGGCTAAAGAAGATAGAATCCAGAGATGACAAGAGTCCAGTTGACTCCCGCCACTGCCCCTTTTCAGCTTT
Source organism: Sminthurides aquaticus (assembly GCA_906901655.1). Lineage (NCBI taxonomy): Eukaryota > Metazoa > Arthropoda > Collembola > Symphypleona > Sminthurididae > Sminthurides > Sminthurides aquaticus. The sequence continues at coordinate 8,206,062 of CAJQTT010000001.1, forward strand.
CTCTGTCATTCTGTTTGGTGAAAGACGAAATAAAGAAAGAAGAGAAAAGACTTGAGCGTAATCCCTGATAAAGCGCCGTCCGCCGCTTTTCTTTTTATACGTTTCTTTTTTTCGCCCTATTTTTCTCTTCCACTGTAAATTTCAATTCATTTCATCTGTTCGCCATCCGCCATTACAACGTGCTCCCTGCCTCCTGTAGTCGCAACATTCCTGTGATAATATGTATGCTGCAAAACTTTTACTAATTATGTTTATTTAGCTTTAAAAGATTTAAAATATTTAAAGTTGGAATCAGTCTAATCCCAACTAACAACCTATATATTAGATGGTAGAAAAAGAGAATTTTTAACGGCAAAAGCGGCCATACAGAATCCAGAAATGATAAAAAGCATTTAGCGATTCTTTTAAATTGTAAAATTATGGGTGTAAATTGAAATCTAAAATATGGTATTAAATTTAAATCTAAAATATGGTATTAAATTTAAATCTAAAATTCAGCATTGAATTTAAACGTAAAGGTTCTTCGTTACATCTAAATGTAGAATTGAGGAATGAAGTTAAATAAAAAAATTGATGTTAATTTTGAATGTAAAATAAAGCGGAAAATTCAAATTTTTGCATATATTCCACATCAAGTTAGCCTAACAATTTATTACAATTGACATATGAACGAGTTGTAAAGATTATTATGATGTTCTTTTGAGATAATGTTGAGTACAGAGCGTGCAGAGGGGTAAACGGCGCGCTTCCACGTTTAATTCTCATTAAATGTCTTAAGCCATTTAATTTATCTAGCCGTTGTGTAGCATACACAAGTTCTACCTATATACAAGAACTGCGGTAGTTTATAAAGTTAAGATCAAGGATATGTAGTTCAAGTACTTATGAATGTGGTTTACAGATTATCTAGAGAGGCTATCATGACCCCAGAAACAGATGGATGATAGCTTGGGCATGTAACTTACTTGGCATACAGGTTGACACATTGGCATGACGGTTGTGAAACATTGGAAAAGATACGGAAGTTTCATCTGCTTAAAATTGGGGAAATACAAATAGAATGTATAAATGTAGGGTTAACACATAACATTTTTATGCAGGGAGGGGGAGCTGTTACGAACTGAAAAGATTGAGCAGGAACGTACAAGTATCGAGATGCATGTAAAGCCCCGGGAAAGGGAGAAATAGAAGAGATAGGGGCAGGCTCTCTCTTTCTTTCTCGCTCTCTTCGTTTGATCTCTCACAGCTCGTGTTTCCACAAGGAAACGTCCTGTTTCTCTTCTGATCTTCTTTCCTGATGCGAAAATCCATTACATAAAAAGATATATCTTTTCATTAAAATCCTTCCTTCCTAATTCCTCCACTCATGTTTTAAAAAACTTCATCAATTTCTCCACTTGAATTCTTCCTATCCTGGAAGGCAGTGAGCCGGGAAAGCACCCTGTGACTATAAGAACTGCATACCTACAACATCCTCCGCAGCTACCCGCCCTTCTCTCCCGTCGCTTTCTCCAGTCAAGCAAAAAGATGTAGCAACATTTCATACTCTCTTTTTCCTCGCTCTCTCTCTCTCTCTCCTTTCCTATCTCAAACTAATCAAATTATCAGTCATTCTTGTCTCCTTGACTCTTTCTCATTTCCCTCGACTTTTAATCGTAACCAGTGGTAGGTCATCTTCTAATATTAATTCATTAACCATGTTTTCCCAGCAGTCACACTCTTCCGTCACAACTTTCCCCTCCACTCTCAGCATCTCTTCTTCCTTCTACTTCTTCTTCGTATTCCTCCTGTTTATCATGTCTTTTTCAAGCATATCCTTTCTAAACTCTCAGTTTTCTCCTGCTATTATAAAGCCAGTATTTTAATTTTTCCTCCACATAGATTATTTTCTGCCTCTCTCTCTCACCCATGTATCTTTTTCCTCTTCACCCCCTTCGGCTTTAAATCTCATCCTCTCCTCCTCGAATCTCAAATATTATCCCGGCCTACTCATCAAAGACTTTTACGCTTACATTAGACACTCTGTCCCGGAGGTATATATAGTTTCGATTTTTCACTTCCACCGCCAACAGAGCAGAGATTCTACAGTCTTTGACAGTAGCTCAGGAGCCGCATCAAGCTTAGCTTGTGAATCTCAAACGATGCTTTGACATTTAAGCTCAAGCGTCAAATAGAGACAGAGACAACATTCCTATCTTTACCAACCCCAGCAACCTGTTTCAATTCCAAGCAAACGCTTTTACATCCGCTTCCCGTGACAACAGTCTATTTCAGCCTTATCCTCGCTTTTAGAGCTAAAGCTATGAGTTTAATGATATGTGCTGTTGCAGGAGAAGCTTTCCACATAGGATTTAGCATAGCAGCTACGTAATTTAACAGTGTTACCGTTATCCAAGTGTCAACTCATGTGATTCAAGTGTCTCAAGTCAAAATTCAACTTAAGCATGGGAGTCCTTGATTGTGTATGATCGGAGCGGATGCGGCTATGAGATGGAGGAGCGATGAGGGTAAATAGGAATAGATAATGGGACATTGATTCAAATTACGAGTTGTTATAAATAAGACGAAGAAAAAGAGAAACAGGATGGATGAGGAGGGAGAAATTGGATGAAGAAACAGGTGGTATTTGAGGATCGTGTTTTCGTTTTGAGCCTTCGAGTGTGAAAGGACGTTGCTTTGGTAAAGGTTGATTCGGAAATGACTTTTGAATTTTATCGAGGCGTTTCTTAAAAGATTCAAATACTAGAAAAGAAGATTGAAAGAAAACTTCTCATGATTGAGTGACTTCTTGCTTTGTTACAAGTCAGAACGAAACGCTACTAAGTATGGACGACGGATGCAATTGAAGCGATATCCAATTCAGTACAAGCCTCAATATCAAGATTCAAGCCCTGGATCGCAAACGACTAGGACGAATGTCATTATCAGAAGAAATAAGTAATATTTCCAACTACTTGAGCGTGTACCCAAGGCTAGAGCCGAGCCATGGCTCTATCCCCTCTACGATAATCTGTATCAATCCCTACTGACGTCCTGATTCCAAATGGCTTCTACCACATACTGAGTGTCATAGAGAATGAGCAATCAAAATTTAGCGAGGAAAAATTATTCAAATTATCCCATTTATATAGCCTCTTCCTTTATTCAAGTGGCACTCAAGCCTGGGAAGGTTTGGGAAGATGACAGGGGAAAGATAGAAGTCGGGGGCAGAGCTTTGATAATTTGACCGTTATATTTTATATAATATGTACTTGACATGAGAGGTTGGGGGTGGTGGGGATGGGTAAGGAGTTGATAAATCAAAGGGTGAGAGGATGATTGTGTATGGATGGAGGAGCTGATAGGAAACGGATGGTACTAATACAATAAGGATTAAGGGTGAGGAAGAATGAGAGAGAGAGGAAAGAAAGAAGAATTGAGGGAAGGTCGGGAGGGGGTGTCAATGATAATGATTATGTGGATGTCGGCGGGGGGAGGGGTTCTAATAGGGCGGGCAGAGTGTGTAAACAGAGAGAGAAAAATGGAGTGAAACGATGCGAATTACAGCTCTTGCCCTGGATGAATAATAGTGGGAGTGAATAGGCAAAGATTGAGGGAGGAGGAAGAAGAAGACTGTGTATTTGTATTCAACTGTATTATCTATTTGCTTGGTTCGGTTGTCGTAGAAAAGAAAAGGAAGGAAGAAATTCCTTCTTTTTATGCACCCCCAATAGGAAATGGTAGGAAGGAAGAAGAAGGTTGCGGGGAAGATGCGGAGATGATGAAGGAAGAATGATGAGGGACAAATCGAATTACTCCTGGTAACGACAAGACAGCTACGCACACACAAAGTCAGAGGGAACAAGATATATCCGAGTCAAACAGAGGAAGGAATAAAAAAGATCGACTAGAAATTAATTCGACAAGGAAATTCCTTTGTCAATCATTCATTGAGACGAGGATGAAAGAAGGGATAGGAGGGAGGGAGGGAGGGAGGAGGAGGCGGGAGGGAAAGCCCAATAACCCTTCTTCTCATGTCAGCCCATGCAAAGGCGGGGAAGCTATTACTAAACAACCAAATTGCCCACGGAATTAAACTTCTCCGTCATTCCGCAAACTACTCTGGAAAAAAGTTACTTATCGCTTTCACAAATCAAGAGACACGCTCATGAAGCAGACTAAGAATCTACAAGAAGTAAAGGATTTTTTTTGCATTATCAAGAGTATTTGGAGTCAATTTTCTTCCTAAGGCTTTTTTTTCTTGGAGTAAACTTTGAGTGAAATATATTTGTTAAACCTAGAATTTCTTAAGATTTTTGCAAAACTGATGTAATTTCAATTCTAACAGGACATTTTTGAATCGTCTGAAACCAATGAACTGATTTGAAGTATTGGAATTTTAGCTGAATTTAAAAGTTAACCAAGTAAATGTGTCGGTAAATACTTTAAACTAATCAATGATTCAGCTGGAGAAATGATTTTTTAATTGGTTACCAGGAGAAGAAGATAAACATTCCAGCAATTTAAAAAATCACCTGACAATTCTTAATGCATTGTAGAGGTCTATTGATGAGGGCTAAGGACGACTGACTGACGGCAGAGACAGGATGGAGCGTGGGAACTTGGAGTGAAAGACAAATGCCAGCCGTCTCTTACTCAATTGTCAGTAGTCGCCATCTTCTCTGAAGCGGTGAAACACTGTGGAATAAGACGAAAGGCCATGCAAAAAGCCCAATCATTCACATGTATCTGCACCGTGTGGATCTTTTCTCTCTCCACAATTCATACACTGCCGGTCAATCCTCCACATGTATATCATACATCGTATGCTTGTCTTAAACCTTGAACATGCATCAATGATTTCTTATATCCACCTTGTCTTATAACTTCTGGCTTGCATGCAGGTTCCTATTGCATAATTTGTCACAAATTCAAATAGACAGATGAGAGGAGGCAGATCCCTTTTGGAAAAAGTAAAACAAGCTCAAGGAAAGATGTATTGCTGTACTCTTAGGAAATAGAAGCAGGGAATATCTTCTGCTTAGTTCCTCCCCTTGGGTTTTCTTATCCACACACACAAGTTTCTGGACGGTAGTCATGCACCACCGCCTCCGTAATATATTACATAATTTGGATGGATTGCAAAGGGAAAATAGATAAGCGAGAATATGGTGGAGGGAAAAGGCGAGTTTTCTCAATTGGATACGCGCCGCAGTGTTGCCCAGAACAAACATATAACTACTCCGACGCATGGGCTTACACACAATTTCCTCACTAACTTCCTTCACAGCCTAAGCACGAAGACAGAGCATAAAGACACCACTGAGTCTGACTGAAGGTGTCTAAAAAAACAAAGACGGGGGAAAAAATTAAAAGAAAAATTAATTGTTCACGTCATCCATCTTATTTGTCATTATTTCTCTTTTGATCTTCCTCAGGGAAAGAAAACGGTCGGAATCTCTTACAACTTTCTCACCGCCCGCTCTGCTACTCCCTCGCGCTCGCTCCACATCCCTTGTCTCAGCTAGACCCATTATTCATCCTTCGACTTCTGCTACAAGAATCTTCCTCACACACACACACACACAAACACTTCCACACAATTACAAACAAATCCGCCGACCAGCTTGTGTTTTTAAGAAACATATGCTGGGAAGAAGGGGAAGCGGATGTCGGGCGGGAGTTCCGAGGAAGGTGAAAGTACCGAACGTTGTAGAGTATTGAGTGAAATCTGTGTCTCTTCCACCTGCGGATTTCTCCGTTTTCTATGCTGTCCTCGTCCCTGAGACCCTGACCCAAGAGCAAGAGCCAAAGCCCTGAGGAAGAGGTCGAAAACATTTTCGGGACATTACTCAGTGAAATAATCGTTAATATTACCTAATAATCCTTATAAACCTAACCGATGGAGAGAAAGATTATATTTTCTTAAACCCTTGAGCGGCGAGTCCAAGGGATTTATTACATTATAATCCTTTGGAATCAGGAAGATGGGAAGAGATGAGCACGAGGAGCGGGATTCCAAGTTTGCAATATTCCAAAAGAGGATATTGAACAAATCTGTAGCGTTGCAGACTTGGAGTTACGAGTCAAAGAGTGAAAAGTATAAAGGAATTTAGGAGAGTAGCCCCAAGTAAGGAAGGTTAAAGGAGAGGAAGATGGTTTGTGTGAATGTTATTGTGGAAACGATTTTAGATCACGGCCCATAGATGCAGGTAACGAAGCGGGAAGAGGTTCTACCAATTAGATTTATTCGATGAGAATAGAAATTGACAATCCCTTTCTCATAATCTTTCGTTTCGGTGTGCATCAGCTGTCACGGTAAACAGGATCGACTAAAGGAAATAGCATTTCCCGGCAACTCTCCTCCTCCTCCTACTTCTGGTCTCTTCTTAATCACCACGTATACGACGAGACCAGGATTCAGTGAGTCTTCCGCCTTAATGGCTCTTTCTTGAGATGGAGGTGATGGTGGGCTGGTGGTGGGTGAAGAGTGGGGTTGAAGTTGGCAGTAGTGTATCCGTGATGGCGATTATAGTGTGAATAGATTTTCCCATGAATGATGTCCCAGACGAGACGATTCTCTCATCCATACTCCTCATTGCTTAGCTTCATCTCCTTGAATTTTGAATCCATGTTCCAACCATGATTTCTCCCTCCCGTCATTAGTTACTCATGAAGCGTGTACGGGAACCACGGAAACCATGAATTTCTCCCTCCCTTCAATCTCCTACCACTATATATATACACATTGGCCAAGAAACTCCAAGACAAGACTCCTTAACTTCCTAAAATAAGATAATCATAACGCGATCCAATGCAGAGCGTCATCTATGCATCTGTCTTATGTTATTCATGTATTTTAAAAGGGTGAGCAAGGAGATAGCTAGGTGCATATTGTTCGGATGAGATCCCGAAATGATTTCATGATTCGCTTCAGTTGATTCCAAATGTTCTCTCGTACCTCGTACCTGTAGTCGCTCCTAGTTGTATAGTTATCATAATAATGGATTTGTTTGAGAGAAAATGACGATTATCCTCCTTCCCTCGCCTCTAATCTAGAGTATCAAATCCTGTATCTTTTGAGGACCTCATTTTATCATGGGAAGCTAATCCTTGGTTTTCTTGTCAGTCAGACCTCATGATTTCCAACCTGAGAATCAAACCTAACACCTAAAACTCAATCTAGCTTCGGTCAAATTCACACTAACACGCAAGCAGCTCCATCTGTCTACTTGATGGAGGTACTTGCTTTTGACTGACTACAAGAAACGGGCAAAATGGCAAGCGCTATTTCCACCTCTGTCTCTCCTTAACAGATTTGCAAGTCCTACCTACGGCTCAAAAAAGTATGACCATTAATTGTAAAAAAAACTCCCGTGAGTTTTGTTTTAGTATCCTGTGGATGAATTACGCATGTTTGGAGTTATGACAGGATTTTGTTGGAAGATGGACAAGACTGCATGGGAAATGGCTCCTGTGCGTGTGTGTGTAAAGGAAGCTGCTGAGTAGAAATATGCTTTTCCTTGTTTCTCTTCCTCAGTGATTTACTCCGGATGCAATAATAAGGATGCTCAGATAGATGATTGAGAAACAGTGGGAAAAGGTAGGTGTACTTGCTTGGCTATAAGAGTATTTGGAGTCAGCGAAGGAGGGAGTTATAAAAGCAATGCTCAGACACTTTGTTCTCCTCTTCTGGCTCCCTGATAATGATTTATTACGGATGATTTCCAAATGTTTCTAAAATCCTCCTTTGCTTTAGTTTTTTTTCGCCTACTCGTCTCTCCTCACACCTTAATCATTAGCATGGGAAGCTCTTGCTTGCTTGCTCGGATGGATGGATAGATGGAAGGGGAACGGATATGAAGGAAGACGAAGGAGATTGATGAAGCCATTTTTTCACGGACCGAAACTTGTATAAACGAACCGAGAAGACGGATACATTCTTTTAGGAGGAATGGGAAGGGAGAGAGAGAGAGGGTGGGAAATGAGGAACCAGTCAAAGGATCCTTTAATAAGACTTTGATGATTCTTAAAGCAATAATGATAATAGCTTCTATTCTCTTGTAAAAGTTAGCCTCATTATACAGACACACCGCCTTCGGATAAAACAATATGCTCTGGTCTAAAAACAATCCGTGTTTAACCCTTCTTCTACTTATCGTTACATGACTTTTAGCTAGCCGAATCCTTGGGGATGTATTTTGCTGATTGATACCCTGAACTAAGAAGAGGAATACGCAGATTAATTTGCAGATTGCATATTAAATAATGGCTTTATTTTGAATTAATATAGCCGCAAATTAACACTACAACTGCAATTATTGTTCATCATGCTTGAAGAAGCTGTTCGTAAGCTTAAATCAATAAAACTTAACTAACTTGTTCATCATGCTATAGAGTATTAGTATTTGAATGCCTGGATTGATAATGAATTTACTAAAACTAACGAAAGGCTGGGAAAAATCAAGGGTGTGTGAACTATAATGCCTGGTGGACGCAGTTTGAGAAACTTAATTGGAAAGCAATGAAGAAAGCGAATATTTGCTCGGAAAGCCTTGGATAAGGTGGAGAGGAGAAAGCCATTAGTGACAAGAGACAAGACGGTATTTAGATTACAGGGAATATACAGAAAGACGGGTTTGGTTGTCTTTAGAGAGATACAAAGGAGGGAAGGGAGAAAACTGTTTAGGAGATTTAAACTGGAGAGGAATTGGGGATATATTGTAAATCTAAGGGACAGGATGAGAGGGAATAGAGCAGGGCCGGAGGTTTTGAATGGCGCACAATGTGCTCGGTGATGCGGTGTTGTGGGACGAATAAGTTTAAGGTCTACGTCTTGTCTTGATGGTCGGTTATAAGTTATACGTCATTATTATTTGACTGTCTGTGAAATCATTATTGCTTTATTCATGTTCACTACGGGAAAGTGTATGATAGACTGGTGTTTAGTCGGCGAGGGAAAAGACTTTCCCAGTTGTCCTCCATGCATATTTAAAGACAGGAGATAGATGAGGAGAAGAAGAAGAGGGAAAATAACTCTGGAATTACAAAGGAAGAGGAAAGAGAGAAAGAGAAGAGAGAAGCCCATGGGCCTAAATTCCTGGATATTATGCCCACTCATTTCATTCTGGGCGTAGAGAGAGAAAGTCCTGAAATCAAAGATTTCTACATAAAGTATGCACCACAATCCCTCCCCGTTTCCCTCATCTCCTTACACTTTCTTTGCTTTCTCTTCTGTTTTTCCTCCTTTCTCCCTCTATAACGCAGGTTGTATGGGATTTTGTATTGTGTACTACGACCGCATCCTCTGGAGTATACATAACGTCCGTACTAAGTACAGATTCCAGGATTTTCCACCAGCAAAACTTGTATTGCTTTTAGAGTTGCTCATCTTTTACTGCTTCTTCCTCTTATTCCTCGTCTTCTTCTAAGCCAAACCACTTTTCCTTCCTCCACCGGTTTCCCCTTCTTTTTCCCCTTTATGTAGAATACATGTGGGGGATGTTGACTGTATTTCCTATCGGGGAATCCCGGAGAGAGAATGGAGTCTTTTCTTAATAGCTCTGGAATGGATGGATGGAGCAGAGGAGAGTTGGGAAATACATGAATATGCATGAAGTTCCTGTATATTTCCAGGGTCAATAGAAACTCCGGATGAGACAATAGTTCAAAGAAGGATTTAAATTTAAATTTTATTTTTAATTATCTTCTATTTCGCTATCATCAAGCTTCAAAGAATGGAAATCCTATGAAATATATTTTTTATTCTTTCCTCCAAACAATTACTCCATTCCTTCCCATCATCATCATCTTTCCCGGCGTATTTGCCTCCTCTCCACACAGCTTCCCCCACACATGTATCTATTCCTCTCTCAAGTACTTAGAAAGACACTATAACTGAACTGGGTGAAAGGCAGTCGGAGAAATGACTCTGAGTGAAAGTTCAGCGGATTAAATACAGGAGAAAGCACAGGCTAGCAGGAGGAATATAAGAGTGTGAGATTTATCAAACTCTGAAGAACTCGAGCCGGGTTTTTGAAATGCAACGCAACTCTCTCTCTGTGTACGTATATATACGGAGCTTTGGAGAGAAGAAGTGGTAGTGAGAGAAAAAGAAGAGTCAAAAGTGATTATTTTCCCTTTAGCAATATCCCTTTCTACAATTTCCCGGGACATTTTCTATAATTTAAGCCGGAAAATTCTCCACACAATCCTCCACCAAGTTACCATTTTGCCTATTTTAGTTACTATGTAGATATTCTCTCTGTTTTGTCGTGTTCATCTTCTCACTCCAACGCCACCCGCGTCTCCTCTACCCGGGCGAAAGTTACACCATATCCGTATCAAGCGCATACATCCAACAACTATCCACTGGTTTAGGATGACAAAAAGAATGACAATACTAGAGAGTTTTAATTTTAATTTTCAACGACCCAGAGGATGAGAAATCAAGAGAGCCCACTACCTATTAAGAATGCATGTACATACAGCTGGATACTTACCATACTAAATGAGTCTACCAGTCTCTTTCTTACAATCCTTACACACCATCCTCGTTATACCCCTCCCCTCATCGTCCATAATCATCATCTCTTTCACTCCTTATTCTTGACTCTTTCTTTACATGTTTGCATCATTCTCCTCGTGTTTCTTTACGGCTTTCCCTGGCTTTCTCCCACTCCCTCATGGCTTTCTCCCCAGTAGTCTCACATCACACAACTCCCACAATACATAATATTAAACCAAGGAAAAAGAGAAAACACATTACATTAGTAATACTAACTACTCCCTACTCTTCCCATTTCCAAGTAATCCAACCAATATTTTTAATGTGACTCCCTCCCTCTCCCAGTCGTCACGTTCACCACCCATCCACCCAGGATTCACTCAATTATTAAGCATGTACATTGTATGCTCCTCCAATCCGGAACCCTTCATGCATAGTCTAGGTTCCTGGGTATATTACATACGTTGGTGTCAGGAGGGCCAGGAGAGAAAGTGGATAAAACAGATTCAAAGCTATGAGTGAAAGTTTGACTGTGAACTTGCTTTCTCCAAGATCTACTTCTGCTCATGTCGATCTTGTGGCGTGACACTTGAATCCTGTAGCTCTCTCTCCTTCTCCTTCTCTGTCTGTACAAATGAATTCATCTGAAAAATGAGCAAACTATTCTTTCAGCCCCGGGGGCTAAATAAGTTCATCATCACTGCGTTCACTACCGCGCCCGACCCTGTCAACTTTACTTCCTCCTAGTCATACAAGAACAAAGTCAGGAAGAAAGGAGGACAAGAAACGGGATACAAGTCGAAGAAGCAGAAGGAAAGGGAAATCAAAATAATAATAGGAACAAAACTCAAAACAATATAAGATTTGAGACAGAGCTGAAACTCGTCTAGCGTGGAGGAGGATTTCAAAGGACAAAGATCACGACCACCTCTTCGCTTTCTCTCCGCCAGCTAAATTAAAACAATATAATCAGCATCCAATATTCAAACTATATGAAAACTCGCCGAGATTACCAAACTTGCACTCTACAGAATCTCTAATCCCGGATATCTAAATCAAACCAGGCAAGAGGGAAGGAATAGGAACTATAATATACAGCAACACCACATGCGTAGGGACTCAAAGCTATTCCACCCGCAGAACTACAAGGTGGATTCTGCAACGGTTATAAGCTTTATAGAAGGAGAGAAGCGTCTCAAAGTTTGCAATAAATAAAATGGGCTAGAAACTTTTCGATGATGATGACAGGAGAGAGAGAGAGCTTATATGCATAAAAGAATCCATTATAAACTCCGCATCCCAACTACACCGTCAAGAGACAAATTAAATTTTCAAAGAGTCACTCCATATAATATTAGTATGGGAAGAGACATGAGGAGGAGGAGATGAGAGAATATCCGCACATATCAAGTCCATCATGGAAATCTTGTTGTTTTTCAGACCCCAAGTCCCGGAGTTGTATAACTTCACCAGGAGAGGAGGAAGGCAACCCTCCACCTCTCTCCGCCCTTGTCTTGTGCTTTCTCGGGTTGCTGGCCGTCAACAGTCAACAGTACATACTTTCTCCCTTATCCCCGTGAATTTTATTCTGCTATCGTCATGGCTCTGTCAACTGGCTTTGTGTATTTCTTTATGCAGTAGGTACGTACGTACGTGTCAATGTTTACATCTTATCTTCCCAAGGCATTAACTTCCCCCGTATAGAATAACTCCCAAGCCGGCTCAACATGGCATATTTAGCCGAGATTTTACTCAAATTAATACTTTTTCTCCAGCCATTCAATCCTATCTTTCTCTTTGAACGTCTTACATGCAACATGTATCCATCGCCTCCCTTCTTCTATCCCCTCTACAATTTCTAAGGATAAATACGGCGAAGATACATGAAGAGCCAATTCAGGGCTGCCTGCTGAATATGCGACATGGCCCTCGCCCATTCGCTTTTCTCCTAGATGAGGACCAGAGTGACATCATCCACCACCTTTCTCCTTGCTTGCAAGTCAGTCAGCCAGGATACTGGCTTGTGCATATATTAGAAAAAATAAAAAATAATGTTCTACTCATAGACAAACTTCTTCGGAGGATCCACGCTTTAATTAATCTCATCAACAAACTCTTTTATCCCTTTAACTCCACTGAGAGTTTCAAAATGTCTTTGTCTATAATTTTTTCAACTCTTCTTCACATCTTAGCTCTGTCTCATCCAACATACTCATATGAAAACACAGGATCTTACGTCCTCTTCATTTCCACTTTCTCCAATCTTCCTCTTCCTAGAACCAAACCTCTCTGCTTTCCCTGAAGTTGTTTTTTCTAGCTTGCTTTGAAGAGGAACGTGCTTTGCTTTTAAGATATAAGAGAAGTCGGCAAAGGCAAAATACTGAATTTAAAATTTCCCGCCAGCTTTAAATTCGGCGCTGACATCAGCAATTGCTATAAAATTTATGTTACTTATTCCATTGAGCAGAATAAACAAGTTCTACAAGAACTAGGGTAATTCATGAAGTCCGAACCAAGGACACTGTTTGGTACTTTTAATGCTTATATAGAAATGCTGTTATGACCCACCATTAGATCCATGACACCTGGGTCATGTAAGCAACTCCCGTGGCGTAGAAGGCTGGGAAGCAGTTTTATGCGGGAAGAAGTTTTCCATCAAGAATAGGACCCGTTTTCAAGCCACGTGACACAGTGTCAGCCTTGCTTCGCGCTGAGGCTATTCGCAGTGCTTTAGGACACGTTTTTTTGGATTGCCAAAATTATATCAGGAAATAAAGTAAAGTTTCTACTTACCGTACTTTGGGTGTGTTTAACTCCTTCTTCTTCTTCCCAATCGTTAGGCCGTGGGAATGGACGAGTCATAACATGGTTAATCATCACACTTTTATTATTTTACCCCTCATTTTCTATTAGCCAAGCTCACCAAATACCTAGAACCAAAAACACAAAATGCATACATTTAATTTAAGTTGAAAATGGACGACAATATGCTTAAATGCTGCAAATCCAGGAATTTTATAAAGATATTGGGAATGTATGCAAAATTGATGATTAGGGCTATTATCAGGGGACAATTTGCTAAGAAATAGGTGGTGGAGGTGGAGGTGGAAATAGGAGTGGTATTTTGGTCTGAAAAATTATGTAACGTGGCAACGTGGGTTGGAAGAAGGAAGACGTAAAGAATACGTGAGGAAGTCACACCTTTTTGGGTGTTCAATGGGGCGTTTAGATTAGGATGACGGGAGGTAAAATAGATAGTGACACCCCAAATAATTGATCGGAAATTAAATTAGTTATGCACGAATGATTGGTGGACCGCCTTCAATCAAACTAACTTGTATAACATCCCCCAAAATCTTCCCCTTTTGTTCTCTTCTTTCCACTTCCTCCCTCAAACATTTTTCTCTTCACTCCCTCACTCATCCGCGATCAAAGCCTGGATAAATATGTTCGTTATTTTCTTACTACTTTTTCCCCTTCTCCCCTTTTCCTCCATTGAGAATATTAGGTAGCCTGTGCAGACTATTAACGGGTTTGAGACTCTTTTTCGACGTTATAGACCTCGGACGCACTTATTGGTTCTGCTCTCTGATGTTACTTTCTCGAAGGCAGATATAAGGAACGATGATAGTTGGAATCAGTTTGACCCTTTTCTTTGTAATTGCATCACTGAGGCTGGGCATGATATCTAGCCCGAGTTTGATTTGAGTGTGTGTGTGTGTGTGGGAAAATAATAAAAGGTTTCCTTCAAATCCAGAACAAAGAGTTTACAATTTACACGCACATGGATATTGCTAACAGCCACGACATCTATACTCTTCTTTTAGCCGATTAACATTATAAAGTGTTTCCATGTCTTTTCCCAGTATGGGATAAATAAAGCCTGTGTCTTTCTGCCTCAATAGTGTTTAATACTGTTTCCTATGATTTCCCTTGGACTAATCATATAGCCTTTCGTATAAGCGGCATCTTCTCTTGAACATGCATATAATTGTCCACCCATTCAACCTTTATCCAGCCTTTTGACGACCATGAGTTCTTATATGTAAGCTTATTTTTGTCTTCAAGAATGACCCCGATGAAGATAAGGGTGGTCGAAAAAATCCGATATTATCGTTTCGTCGTATTTCACCACAAACAATAGCTCTCTCTCGACCATCGTAACTAATCCAAGCAACGATTTCTCCACGTCCCTCTAAGGGATTGTACTCGCAGTTGCTAATTTCACTACACTAGTACAGAACGCATGTGTTTAAATCTGGCGTAAAATGTTTTATACCGTTTTGATTAGCATTAAACTAATGGCGAAAGCGATATTTGTTCTAGCGAGTATTACATCGTATGAAGTATATATTGCCGGAAGGGACAATTATCGAGGGACATTTTGATGATCCCATGTCTATGAGGAATCAAAAATGTTGTGTGTTATCATGTTGCGGAGCGATTATGAACTCCCGATGGACTATCGAACACTATAATCATTAGTGTAGTCGTCCTCACACACTCTCCACACCCAAGCAGTCATAGACTGGAAATGACGAGGGTTTGTAACAGTAATTCACCTTTCATTTCATCTCCCAAAATCCTTGGTTACTTATGCCCTTTATCCTATCCTCCCCAGTCTCTATAGCGACGCCGGTGCACCACGATGCCCGGATGATTTCCTTCTTAGCGGTTGTTCTACGTCAAGCTGGAATTTCCAACTTGAAAATCTTTCCGAACAGAAGATTATATCAAACTGAATCAATCCTTTGGTGTATCAATCCCAATCCTGACCAGGGCAAGCAGATGTGATCCTTCTCCGTGCCAGAAGATGATCAAAGGTGTGAGGGTGTGATGGAGGTTGGAGAAGAATAATTCACAAATTCTCAGCCTGCGGCCAATAAAAGGTTTATAAACTTTATTGGTGTAATGTAGGAGAATGACTCGAGTATGACCTGAATTGTGGATGAAAAGAAGCATATATAGAAACCAAATGAGACAGTAGGGAAGGAAAAAGTTACATGAGGAGGATAGAAAAGGTAATGTAGGGTCATTAAATGGACATATCGAAGGTGAAATTATCGATACGTACCTAATAATTATTGACTCTTTTGAATTCGTGTTGAGTTGATACGTAATTCTCATCCCCTAGTCTAATCCTCCCAATCTCTGTTTGTATCGTAACCCACGCACTAGTTTGTATATGTATGCTAAATGCCTTGAAAATCAGTTTGAGAAAAAATTGGTTTGCTATTTATGTGCGTTTAGTTTCAAGTTTCGCTTTTGGACAAAAATGATTATGGTGCTGCTGTTGCTGCTGCTGTGAGATGGGTTGAAACTTGCTTGGCTTTTAAATTGCTTTAAGTTGTATTTTGCGCACAATGCTTCTTATACTAAAGTGTTGGAGGAAATATTTATTTCACCTTGATTTCACCCATCTCTCTTAAGTTATATACTCTATCTTTCTAACCTCTAATAGGTATAATTCAAAAGCTAGCGTCATATCCATCTCATCCCTAACTCCCCGCACCGCTGTCATAACCACCACCAAATTCACCCCGTGTCGACTTTTTGAGCTTTGCGGTTGAGAAGCTCACGAACATGTCATTACTGTTTCGTCCTCTTCCTCCTCCCTCCCTCAATCCATTCACTCCCCATTTCACTCCATATAAAATCAATCTCTTGAAAATAACCCCGAAACATGCACATGACTCCAAAGGGCAAGGATTGAGAAGATTGAGATCCATACCTCCATACGGAGCGGTTGTATCATTCAGCCGAACGGATGGAACATCATCCTTCTGGACTAACGTCTAAAAAGTACAAGCCTCAAACGGCAATCCATAATAATAACGTATAGCCCATTTTACAAATACCACGGACCGACATCCATTCACCCTTCCCTCCGTTTGGGTATGGGACAAGATCCAGGCTGTGCTGCGCAGCGCTGGAAGATTCGTGCTTGAAAGCGTTTTTCAACTTGACCATAATCCCCAAACGCCTTCCCTCATTACGTATATAGGCTCCTGTAGTTTTTTCTAATCATTTTGTGGCAATACTGAGTATGAGTCCTTAGAAATAAGAGTGGGGAGTGAGATGAAATTTTTTCTTACACTTAATACATGATTAGATAGTCGGAGATGTCAGCTAGTCATTCTAGTAATTCCCGGACACGAAACTTTAGCCGCAATCTATCATTATTCACTCGGTATGATTGGTTGGCGGCGGATTGAAAAAGTTGCAGAAATTTTTAAATTATCGCCTTGTTTTTTCTCATCCAGCTTCGCTCTTCTGCTCTGTGTGTCTGTGTTGCATTGATTTCAATCGTGTTTGTGTAAATTGTTTTGAATGTTGTAATATCAAGACGGAGCTGTGTAAATTGAGATCGTATGTCTGATTTTCCACATGCGATGCAATGCTGATAGTTTCAGCTGTGGGTTTTACAGAAATCCGCCTTTTTTTGGATTATTCTTTCACCTTTAAAAAGGAAACTGAGTTTTTATTTCCTCGAAAAATCAATGCTCTTTTTAAATGCCATTTTCAATTGCCCCTCTGAGAAATTACCGGAGGAGGCGGGTAGGCTGGTTTTATTCCCGAGAATTATAAACAACACATGTGTGCGTATGTTCTTGAATTTCCTTGACAATTGTGCAATGAGTTGAGAGAGAAAAGGTTGCTTGAAGGAAAACTTTCAGAGGGATGGTGATAAGACAAGAAGTTAAGTTCAGGCAGGCGGGCTGGCTGGCTGGCTGGCTGGATGACGGGCGGGAGGAATAAGCGGGTTGTAAATATATGTTATTACTTCCTATATGTCCTCAGATTTCCCCAAAGATATCTTAACGTAAAAGTATTCGAGTAGAGGGGGGGGAGATAGGTAGGAAAGTAGGAAAAGACAAGAGTTAGAAGAGGACGAGTAGATACTTATAGAATAGGAATTGTCCCCGTATTAAGTTTTTGTTTTATTTCAAGGGATTGACATGAATTTAAGAGGAAAAAGTTTGATAAGGAATTACGTACGAGGTTGGAGGGAATTTATGGAAAAAATTAAAAGATAGATAGATGAATCCCCATATAAATCAACGGACCAGGGGGTGGACATATGGTCTTTCTTTAACTTGAATTCCAAAATTCCACATCCTCTCCCGTCCCTACTACGGGCGCATCCTCGTCCAGCTTGTCTCTCCTCCGTACTTTTAGCTTTCTTTAGAAGATTGTGAGGGAAGTGGATGAGCTTGCGGTGCATAGCAGATTGATTGCTCAGTTTACCTGGATTTAGCTTAGGATCTCTTACTCTTTTGGAGCGATGAAGCGGGCGGATATAGGATTATAATTCTGTAAGAGATTTGGGTTTCTCTTATTGAAGATTGTGGCTGGTTGTAGTGTGTCTGTGCTTGGATATTGCTCTGAGTCAGTTAGAGTACAGTATAACTGAGAGTGAGAGAAGAGAGGGAAATGGTCATGATAATAATAAGTGTTATTCCCAGCTCAAACCTGTCCAATAACAATATTTTCAACTGGATTCAAAAAAGTATCCAGCAACGCTCGCCAAGCCTCAATCTAACATTAACTCCATGAATTAAAGTCAAACGGGAGAAGAATATGACGCCAAACTACTAAAATATTATCCTCTCAAAGTGTCACATCCTCGTAGTCCAAGACAACTGAAAAGCATGAGGTTCTTTTCCTTGCTTTTAGCTTAAGTTGGCTGTC
Organism: Sminthurides aquaticus; assembly: GCA_906901655.1. Lineage (NCBI taxonomy): Eukaryota > Metazoa > Arthropoda > Collembola > Symphypleona > Sminthurididae > Sminthurides > Sminthurides aquaticus. The sequence goes on from CAJQTT010000001.1 coordinate 8,224,240, forward strand.
TTATATTGTAGGCTGGAGGAAGATTCTTCCTGGCTTTCATCGTTACAAGAATTCATACACACCCACACTTACTTGGCTGTCCTTTTTGAATCCATCCCAAGTTTATAGATGAGGTGTTAGGAGGACGTCAAACCTCTGCAATTTCCACCCCATCAATCACTTTCAGAAAGACCGCCATTGCTTTCTCCAGCTTTTACTCCGTACTTGGGCGTTGATCAATATAGTTATTTCAGGCTTAATCTTTAACTCGCCAGCTTTTGGAGCTTACCTGAACCAGAATCATATCGGCAGCGCTATCTTTACGATGTGCTTAAGAACTATAATTTCATCACGTACTTATAAAGCTTCCAGAGCCTTCTTCTTCGAGATCTGATCCTGGAACCCTTAGACTAATCCATTTCACAAGGCAATCTTCTGCTATTAGCCTTGGTTCTTTGCTTTCTGTATTCCTAGCTGGACTGCCTATTTTATGTCATCTATCCATGATCATTTAAATGGAAAAATGACAAAAAAAACTTAAATTTATTCTGTCTAATGTGCGGCTTTAAATTTTAGCTTTTAGACAGAGCCTGATCAGTTTGCAGCCAAGCGAACCGGGTCAGAGATGTAGCGCTTCTTTTTGGGTGGACTAGTAAAGTAAACTGGGATTAATCCAATGTCTCACTTTTCCCTCGTTCGATGCACAGCATTATACAAGCCCTATAAATAAATCCGGGTAAAAACAGTGTCAGCTTTTATGCTATCTCTGGATGATTCGGAGACTTATCCCAGATAGCTAGGAAGCAATCCTCTCCTACCTGGCTGTTGACATCCATAGATGGATTTGCTCAGAGCAATAATTTCTTCCTGCTTATTCAATGCAAGCCATGCCGGATAACTCGAGTATTTATAGTTTCCAGTCATTAGATTCAGACATGCTGAGAGCCTTCCTGAGAGGATTCACTTAGGACTCGGACTATTTCAGAATCAGTAATTCCCATTACGAAATAAAAAATACCAAATCTGAATCCTTTGCTACCCTGAGCAACATCAACACCATATCAATTGCACTGATCCTCATCATCGATACAGACGTGAATATCCCCGAAAATCGAGCACCATAAAACTCTATCACATATCTCTCGTGAACCATTAGAAAATCCTGGATTGGAGAAGCACTTAAGCTGGATGGATAGAAACTAGTCCTCTTTTATTCCGGCACGTACGAGCTCTTTAGATTAAACGTAAAGAGGACGAGGAGGCGAGTATTTGGTCAGGGATCAAATTACTTGAATTCAATCCAACCAGATCTTATTGAGACCATCTTTTCATCTCTTAAAATACATAACAAGCGGCTGGGATTGAGCAGCTAGTGAAGATGAATGTCGTATTGGCGATACATAACTTACATGTGCGTCCATCAACCGTGGAGGAAAATGTGTGACATGGTTCGGTCAGTCTATTTCAAACCAAAGCAAGCCATCATCATCCCCATAAATCCAAATCAGATCCATCCACACGGCTCTTCTTCTCCTCACGTCCTTTCTTGTTCAATGTGATATCAATTTCTGATTCAAATCAGCTAAATATTATGTGCTTTCTCCTCCCAGGAGAATGGAGGTATTATTTGCATTTCTTCACCTCTTTGTCCTCTCTAAAATGTCGTCTCGTTGCCATCAATCCGAGGGTTATCGTTATAGCTTAATGGCTTCAGTAACTATCACCTTTCAATTTTCCAGGTTATACTAACACACCTTTGAAACTCTTTTACTGAGGAGATGCTGGCTGGCGTTCTTCTATCTTACCTTGCTTTAATCCTCAACAAACATTTTAAATTCAGAAAAACAAAAGAAATTCTGCAATAACGACAATAAATTAAATACGGAAAAATAATACGGTTGTTGAAGTGAAAAAAGAAGAGGATATCCATACTCTTTTCCAAGCAATGGATCAGATGACGGAAGGTCAGGTTTGGAATATTTGATTGCAATATTTGAGACATTCGAGGAGACAGACAGGCAGCTCCCTCTAGTTTGCACTTGCCCTTCATAGGACTTTCAATACACCTTTTCAAGTTTAAGAAAAGAAGAGAGCTTTAGCTATGAAATCCGTGTAAAGGTGTGAAGGAAATAGACCTTACGGCTGGTTTTCATTTCAGCTACCTTCACTGCAGTTGTATTTCCTCCTATAATGAGCCTAATGCCTTTCTCAGCTTCGGGAAGATAAAGCAGAGTGTGAGAATGAAGCGCGTGCTAATGGAAGAGGAGTTTGAGAGTCGACAGGAGGATTTGGGGTTTGAAAAGATATTGATGCGTATGGATAGATACTGACTGAGAGAAAAATCGTCTCAAGTTTCTCCAGAAGGCACCCCGCCCGAGTGAAACGGATATTGTCTGTCTATAAATATGTTCACAATACCATGGCCAGGAATGATATCGCTACCTCTGGATATCCGCTCGTATTCTATTCCATCAGCTACCTCTCCGAGTAGAGCCAGCTAATGTGTGTAACGGTCTCTGATTTGAAAAACGTATGGCTTGATGAATATTTCTTGCTGGGATTGATGCGGATGAGATATGGAAGGGATTGAAGGAATATGAGGTTTAGCCATAGGTAATAGTAAAAGAAGAAATCAACAAGTTGCAGGGAAGAAAAAGGATGATGATTAGATGAAGGTGAGGAAAGACTGATTCATTGCACCTTTGTATGAGCTCAATGATAAGAAAACGGTGAAAATGGTTCCTTTTGCCGTTTCAAAGGAAGTTTAGCGCTGAGATGGTGATATCTGGATGGATTGACTACAAGAGTGAAAGAGAGACGTGGGCGTTTGTTTGTGACCTCGAAGGGAAGGAAAGAATAGGCTTTTAAGAGGTGATATTGTCGTCCGTCAGGCCAGGATCACATAATGGACAACCCTCTTTCTCGGATGTTGTGGTGTATGAAAAGAGTCAAGCTTTGGACTGTCATTAATTTCCCAATTGGAATCCTCAATCCTCACTCCTACAAGTCGAAGCAGTCTGCTCTAAGAGGACCAGGCAGGGCCAAGGGAACAAGTCTTTAGGTTTGATGAAATAAGAGGGGTAAGGCACATATACAAAGTAAAGGTAGTGCTGGGAGAGGCTGGGAGAGCTAAGAAGAAGAGGGATGAGTCCAAGGGAAAAGTTGAGTTGTGACATGGGGTCACGCGTCATCACTTGACGACCTCCTAATACGACTCATTTGTTTCATGACAATGGACAATAAAATGAAAAATCCACTACACCGCAAACGATTTAATGATGGACTGGTGGAGTGGACTCATGGCCGACCAGCTCATGGATCAACACTGACTTACCCTTTGGGACAATAAAACGTCTTTGGAATAGCAATCCGTAAATTGGAAATACAGAGTATTTGTTTAAGATTGCCGGAATGAAGGGATTAAATACTACAGAGGTGAGGTAGATGGAGTGGAATTGTTTCGGACACGAAGGGCTACAAGAGCCAAATCTTAATATAAACATAGTTGTCTTAATCATTTTGATTATAGAGTTGCTAGAATCTCTTTTAAACTAAGCGTCTTGTCATTTCCCAAGAAGGTATTGTTCATCTTTACCCTCACATTTCTCATCTCCTCCGCCCCGTTCAAGAGCGGTGTTCATGACGCTAAAAAATGAGCGCGCAGAGAAGGACAAGGGATTAGCGAGAGAACATGCAGGAAATGACAATCAAACTGTCTTTGCTCTTTTCACAACAGTCACATTTTCCCCAGCATGTGTAGGTTGCGAGGCTGCGACTGCGACTGCGGTGGAGAAAAGAGGAATGCAAAAGATTCCCGCATCAGTATTCTACTACGCACCTCGTTCGATAAAGTCCGATCGATCCATTATTGTCCCATGTTCCTGATTCAGGCATCCTGAACCTCCTGGTCAAGCAATGGTAAGAGCGAGGTAAATGGATTGAAAAAAATGTTAATCATTTCACAATAAACCTCATTGCGTCATTGAATCGTGCGATGCATACATTACTAGAAGGGCGAGATTGCGGAGACGGTGGAAATAGGGTAGAATTAAAATAATCCAATCCTACTAACTGAGGTTGGCCACCAGCTTAATTAACCCGCTACATAGAGAAGAAATATAAAGTTTTCCAATAAAACGTTGATGTAGCTTACACTATAAAGCATTTAAGCTTATATATTGTATTCTTCTACTTTGCCTGCTTTCTTAAACTTTCTCCTTATAGTCGTTGGTAACAATGGCAGAGATTACTATGCAACTCTCTATCTGCACACCCTAAAGAATGATCGACACTTGCATTGTGTAATTGTTACTTGCTTATCCATTTACCTCCTTGAAGGTGTTGGTTAAACAAACTGGACAGGATGCTCGATACAAGAGTCGTACTTTTAACTTTTACAATCATTACTCTCCGAGAACACGAGTGTTGATTGCGTTTCAAGTAACAGCCGAAGCAACGAAATATACTTGTTTTCAAAACCCAGCCATTCACAGTCACTTAATCTTTCTCGCCGCCACAAGTCATTCGTCAATATCTAGAAATACAAGTTGGACATTAAATCCTATACTCTCGCTCGTCTTCGCATATTTACAATCAACAAGCCACACTTACCAAATCCTAAATGATAAATAATGATTGCTGGAAAATTTCATAGCTATTCTCCCTGGAATTTCATCAATACAGGCACATACCTTTTGGATTTTCTCGTTTTACTTGTACAAGGTATATGCTCGGAGAATATAAATTAATTAAACTGGTTACTTAATTCCCCACCATACAATATTATTCGGAATTCCTAATGGCAAATTGATTGCACGTGGGTAAAATTTGCTAACCTTTCCTTGTGTTATACTTGAGATAAAATATGTGTGCCGTGTTTTGGACAGGTGAGTAAATTAAGGTACAGCACCTGAGGATCGAGCAAGCTCACTCACTGCATGCAGGTCTGTATGGAAACCTGGAGGAGCTCCCTCCTGGCTGGCAGAGACTGAGCAATCTATCTCAGGATAGTCTTGTCTTGAGCTAGGCTGAAGAAATGGGGGGAGGTAAGAGAAGAGTGTGGTTCAATACACCAGCTGACATCTACCTTTTTCTTTTGACAAATGTGTTTATTCTATCCAGGTAATTAAGCTCTAGGATTGAATGAGAGTAGCGCCAGAGTAGGTGAGGTGCATCTTGAAAAGTTTTTCATCTTTCCTCAGCATCATGATGCATAAATAAGTAGATTATAAGAATAGATTTCCAGATACTCCTATAGATTACTATTTCTGTCTGTTTTTATCCAGAAGAGATAAATCAGGGAGCGATTGAAGTCCTTGATCTTTGCAGGAGGGAAGCTGGGGATATTTGAAGTAAAAAGATAAATATAATTCGGAAGAAAGCCGAGTTGTAAAGGAGCCCAGGGGATGAGTTCCAAGATATCATTAGCAGATATTAGAGAAAAACTTGGACTAGAAATGGGAATATATAGTGTCCATTAAAAATACGTAAAGAGTTAAGAGATGGGCGAGAGACGTAAGAGTAGAGGATGTGACTTGAGGTATAAGGAACAGAAAAATAACTGGGCAAGAGAGAAGAGACACTAGCCGCGGATAATAGCACTATATCTTGTGGGATTCAAAGGATGGGCTTGCTGGCTCGGAATAAAGAAATGTGGTCGTCAGAAGAGGGCCGTTGGGGACCGATTTAAGTAAATTTATAGAAATGACATGAATAATCGAAAATGATATAGCTTTCTCTGGTTTTTCTTGGATAAAATAAGAAGGTGGTTAACAATTACAGGTAATAAGCGCGGAGAAGACATAACAGATTCTTGTCTGAAAGTCTTGGAGATAGGCATTATAGATGCATACGTTTTCTATAAGCTTTAATGCTACTTACGTCCGAGCCGTATTTAGTGACAAGTTAAGTGTTGGTATGGCAGAAACGACGACGACGACATACTTGTGGGGGAGGGGGATTTGATTCCTCCGTCCTAGACTATAATGGTCAAGAATATAGAAGAGAGAGAGGAGTAGTACGGAGACATTTATATTCCATGTATTGGATGGTGGATTAGGTCGTCGTATTTTGAATGCTTACCTCTTCTACTTGAATTGCTTCATGGGTTTATGCCCTTGATCTGGGAGGAAAGTTAACTGTTGTGGCTAAGCAAGGCATAATAAGGTAAGGCTATAAAGCATTGTATTTTGAGTAGAATAGAAGAGACACTAGGGAAAGGATTGGAGGGAGGGAGGGATGATGATGATCAGAGAAGCACATGGTAGATTCTTGGTAAATGAAATAAATCAATGGGGATTTATTTTAAAAAAAAGTAAAAAACGAACGTAATCAGTACTATGAATCAAGGCGATAAATCTGTCAAATAGATGTAGGAATGCCGTAGTTTTGTAAGCTGATACAAGGGTCAACTCTACGGGACGTCGGAGGTTGTAAAAAAAGTATTTGAGAATGATAAAAATCCTCCTACGTTCTTCTTCCAGGCCCACCGTATGGGATCGGAGGCTAGGCCACAGATATGGAGACGGACTTGCACCATTATTTTTTATTCGGACCCCCATCCCAGTATTCATACCGTATTTATCACTACCTTCTCTCCTTTTCAATAAATTCAATCAGCTCAAGAATTTCATCAAGACAAACCCGAAAAACATTTTCAAACTTTCCATGTAAAGCACCACATAACAACAACACAGCTATAGCACGAGAGATGAGGGTAGCTTTAATGGGGGACTTGAAATCTCAAAACAATACATCAAATCCCGAACATGACAGATCGGATCGTCAAATTATGGAATGATGCTGGATGCCCTTTCCGCAAATAAGGAATATGTGAATATATTCTCACCATTTTTGCCTGTTCCCCTGCTTTCATTTCAGTACTTAGCTCAGAATCAAAGATTATTCACAGGTTAAACAGTCAGACACCCAAGGATCTTGGCAGTGGTCACTATGGACAAGAGCTTGAGCTGTGGGCTGTTTCCAAGTCAGGATCCAGATAATGGGGGAGGAGAAGGATTTACAATTTAATACACTCTTCATTACTCTTCGAATTAGGAATGGAAATGAAAAGAATATACATTACACAGAATGAAGGATTGGAGCTTGGATTTAAGCTGTGCATGATATGATTTCATGATGGAATGCAATGTAATGCTAAGAGGGTTGTAGGCTTGAGAGTAAGATTGTGTTGGATGGTGAAAAAATTAGAGAGCCAGTCTTGGATTTAATGCTTCACTTATCCACTTTACATTAAACACCAGTCCCAGGGGTTTCCTACACGGATGTCATAGAGATGATTTGATTCTTGAAATGATATAAATTACTCGGGGATGAACAAGTAATTAGCCAAAAACAATCTTTGTAGCTGACGTCGGAGGAGACTGGCTTAAGTCGAGCTAAGTCGAATCGTTAAGTTAACCAAGTTGAAGGAGAAGAAGACGGGATGGCGGCTAAGAAAGAAGGGTGAGAATCATGGAGTATAGAAGAAGAAGACGGGTGAATATAGCTGGGCAGGTTGGGTTTGGGTTCTGCTGGCAGGGTTTGACAGGGTTGGGGGTGGTGCGAGTCGAAGAGGTGGTGGTGGTGCGCTGGTGTGATTACACAATTACAATACGCTTACGATTAGTCAAATGAAGAGAATACTAATTTCTTGTTCAAATGAAAAGGATACAGTGTATAGAGGAGGGAGGAAGCCAATAGGGAGAGTCGAAAAAATTCTTAAAGAGCAAATGCAAGGAAGGACTGTCTCTGAAATGGAGAAATATTCTGAGGTGAGACAGCCAGGCCAGGTTGCTATGCTTAATGCTTGATAATTTAAACCAATGGCTCATACACGCCATAGATTATCTTCGTTTCCTAAACTTGTTGTCTAGAGGTGCGTCCGTAAACCTGTATTAATATTGTCTCTGTTTAATTCTGGGCAGTCAGTGGCCCGTGCCTGTCTGCCGCTCTTGAAGAGGGAGTGAGAGTAGTAACTGTGAGGATATTTGTTGGGAACAAGTATTAAAAAGGGGGAAGAGATTATTTTGTATGTTTTGATTTGATAGGGATGGGGATGCGAGTTTGGATGTTTGGAAGGATGTGGATAAAATACAAGGGCGTGTATGACATCCCCACCCGCCGCCCCCATATCAGCCAGCTCTGCTCTCTCAGAGACTTTCAAGACTACCCATAGCAATCCCAGGGACATTTTGAATGTGAGCTAATCGCATTATTCTTCACTCTTATTCAAAACAAAGTATCAATGCCAATCATAGGGGGCTCATCCATGATATATGAGACAAGCGTCACCCAAGACGCAACCTGTAACGCCTGTAAGAACATCTCCTCATAAATGAACATAGCCATTTCTCACCCCTAAGAATTCAGATGACAACATCTCTCCATAATCTACAAACGCTCAAAAAATCATCCCACCATATCCCAAGGAAAGTCCACGTCGCAAGACGCATATACACACAACACATTCGTCACCTCAAGCCGCTCCATCCAAGAGTCAGTTTTTAAAACCAACAGAGAATATATAGAGTGCGAAAGAAGGAGACGACCGCAACTAATCCAAACACCCATTAATATGCACATATCCCATCCTCCCCTCTATCCACTTTAATCACTAGAATAATCTACATCCTCCACTTCCCTCTTAAAGTATTAACAATATATCCCGTATCAACTCACTCTCTACCACCACCATTACCATCAAAACTGGGCATAAAAGAGACAATTACTTGGAAAGCAAGAAACGGGGTGAACACTGAACACGCCAAAGTCAGCTTCCCCGCTCGAACATCTCCTCCTCCGAAAAGAATCCCCTGAAGTAAATCAAAACGTGATAGGATTCTCACAGATGATGTGAGTCATTTTAAGCACGACATTTCTCACACAGAATCTCCAATATGGCTGCATACAGGTTCATTTAAAATGTAAGAGATTTACACGAAACTAGTGTTTAGCTGTGAATTGTTGGAGGCAAAATCTATAGTAAGGAGGTATATCCCAGTCTCAGCTGAGAGATTTAACATAACTCTCCAGTTTGCCTTGTCATTTACCCATCCAATTTAGGTAAAGATGAGTATTTACTTGGGTCCATTGCTACTTTTCTACTACCTTCCTTTACATTGGATGTGTCTTATGAATCATTTAAATTATAAAATTTATAACAACTCTTAGAAGGAGAAGTGTCAAGGGATGTGAAAATTTATATTCTTTTCAAACTTTCAAGCGCCCAACTAGCTAATCTGGGGGCGAAAGATTTAATCGTGAATTATTAGCCGTTTCACCCCCGCCCAACAGAGGGATAAACCTGGATGGAGTTCCTAGCGCCATCTGGTATTCAATTGACACCTTGGATCCTTTAACAAATGTTTCAGTTCCGTTTTGATTGCAGATGATAGCCTGCGTTATATACTCTGTGCAGGGGGGTGTCAAAAAAGATGGGGGTTTGAAGCTTTTGAAGTTAATATTGGATGTTACCAAGGTTTTGCAAGAATGTTTGTATTTACTGGCTCGAAACGTAGTCAAATGGTTTGATATTAAAGTGTTGGAGAAAGTTCTGTATAGGAATTGGTAAAAGATTGGAGGGAAGGGGGCTTGTTTTAAATATTCTATCCAATATGACCAAGTGGATTCATCCATCATTGGTAAGGTAGGAATTAAGGAGGGATTTTGTATACAGATCAATCCTAGGCTCTTCTCCGTCTTGGGGGAGGAATATAAATAAATGTGTGGGCTTTTATCCAGAGTTGCAGATGTGGAGAAACATTTTATTCCTCCACCAAGGTTTAACACTCTACTTGACTGGATTTCCGACTGACTTGAGAGCCTTATGGCCTTATATACACGCATAACTTGTAGCGGCTACAGCTTATTTCTCCATGGCGGTGTTGGCGATGAAACCATTCTTATGCAGATATTTTCTCTCTGGTGCATTATGCATGCTGCTATAAAATGAAATAGCGGGAGTCGTTGCTCACAACTCTGCCGTATTTCTTTCGCTGTGGTAAGCCTGTCGGTAGATGCTGAATATTCCTTGAGATCCGGCGCTTCCTCCATGGATCATCTGCGTTGGGATAGTGGGAAGAATGAGCTGAGAAAAAATTGATGTCAACCTATTTATCAGGATTATAGAATAGAGTTTGGATATAAACCTTTTGAGGCACAATGTGGATGGGGCATGTTGGAATCGGGGAGTTTGTTGCTTTTACTTGCTGCGCTTTTTAGTTTAGTTGAGCCTGGGGATTCATGGGTTGTGTGGTATATAAAGTTGGTTGTTGCTGGCGGGGGAAAATTTGGTGACGGTGAAAGGGAAGATGTGTGTGTGTAAATTGGGAGGGAGGCGGGCTTATTTTACAATACGTCTGCATTTATGGATGAAATAGGGAGGGTGGTGGGTGAATAAGGCTTTGAGAAAGATGCTTTTTGGAATTGCAAGTAATACACCAACGGAAGGGGCGGGCGGATGGAGAAGATCATGAACGGTTATGTGTTAACTTGTTATGTGGAGTAATGATATTAGGAAGGAAAAATACACTAATATCAATGACAATCCAGGGCTGTAGTTTCCATGCCCTCTGCCTTGCATGCAGCCTCTATCCAAGGGGTTTGGTGATAGAGATGCGTGTATTTTGAAATGATTGAGAGAAATATGTAGTTGTGGCGGATGGAATAAAAAAGATTGAGAAATGAAAAAGGGAACTTAATCCCTTTTCCCGTCTCCGCTTACCCTTGAATGTGTGGTCGGATTTCAATATCTATATTGTGTCATTCTCTTGCTGAGGCAAAGGCAAAATGCAGGCAAGTTACTATATACGGCCTAGCCTTACGCTCTGAGCATAACCACAAGAACAGAGGGATTGGAAGATTTAAGGGTGGAAGGGAATGCAGTAGCTTTTTCAAGAAAACTTTTGATAAATCATTATAATTCTGTCGTCGATTTGGTAGGATTTGTGATTTTCAGCCGTCCAAATCGACTTTATCCTACCCGACGGATGTATGATACACGTAAATTGCTGGCTGGTAACCAAGCATGGGGAATCAGACTAAGTAAAGTGCAAATGCACGTAACCCTGAAACCCCTCTTTGATCATCTTCGTAGAGTAGCAAAGCCGGGATCTTATTGTATGTATATCTGGAAGGAGAAATCCAACCGCATTTTCAGATTCTTGTTCATCTTTTCGAATTCTCTCTATGAAAAGTAGTAGCTTTAAGACACTTGAGCCACAATCGGGCTGAGAATCCAAAACTTGTCGTCCCCACACTTGAAATCTTAAGTCGATTTTTCCTATTCTCACTTTCAAACTCTATTTCTCTTTCCCCAAACTTCTTCCTTTCTTGCTCTTTCATGAAGTTTCCCCTACTACTGACTTCCATTCTGAATTTCATTCCACCACATTCCTTCGTGTCTAACTCGGGATCAAAATCTTTTAAAACTAAATACAAGACAGAGGAGAAGAGAGAATCAGAAGACGCGTCCTCGGGTGTCCGGTATAATGTCAAAGCTCTAGCGTAGCTGCGCTGCACCACTGTAACTGTAAATTGGAACTAGCTGTAGAAAGAAGAGGGAAAGATTTTGTGAATCCTCTCTGATTTTATAGCTGGAAAAAGATTTGAAAGATGGACGAGATGGCCGAATGAAGGGGAGTGCATTACTTGTAAATACACTTTGGATTCAAGTTCGTGTATATGCACTGGAGCCAAATGTGTAGCTTGTGCTTTTCTTTTATTCTCTCTTCAGTCCATCTTTGCTTGCTTTCCGTTTAAGGGTTTGAAACAATCCCCGTATTTCAACGCTTGGTCGGAAGTTATCCGCATCGGGGCGAAGGGCTTCAAAACTATGCGTCTTCACTATGGCGGAGATATAGAGAGAAAGAGAAAGCGGGAAATGTGCGGAGGATGCAAGGGACAGACACTATATGTCTAGCTTTCACAATTTTGGAGAAAGTCGGCTCCAATGCACTCTAGAAACCAATAATACTTGCGGCTTATCTGATAGATTTATAATCATGGAGTAGAGAAACGAGAGGATGAGTACAAGGTGTATATAAGTTTCTCTGATCCCAACAATGTATTTCATCTATTCCCTCCAATCCTACCCGCCGCTAATGGCCCCTTTCTTTTAAAAGCATTGGACTATTTCGGAAACACTATCGACTTTACTTTCACTGAATCATTCTCATCCATTTACAGACAACAACCCAAGAGAGGAGAAAATAACAACAAACATCTTTTCCTATCTTTTTCTATGTCCTTTCCCTTGACTCCCCTCCTGTAAATCCAGCTAACAGGATAATATGCTCTCATCCCTCCACTATTATGTCTTTGCTGGCCAATGTAATATCCTGGCATTGGGGTCCTCTTTTGTTCTAGCTGCTGCTCTGTTACAACTACAGAATTACAGCTTTAGCCACTCAATTCAGCAATCAATAATAGACTGCCTAGAAACGAAGAACATTTTACGAACTGCTCCATCCATCTTATTTCTGAACAACATGGATTTAGCTAAACTGGAATCGAAGAGAAAGTTTTACACCGGTAGTTTGCCTGTATGAACTACGGCTTGAGGTCCAAAAATAATAGGATTTGGACAAGCGAGAAAATTTGTGTTGTACCAACTTTCGGCAAATCTTTGATGATGCAAAAATCAGAGATTTCTTTCTACACAGAGCTTCAAAAGTTTATCTAGCTTAAATTAGAAGTAGTTAGGAATCTTCAAGGGAATTTAAACTCTGACTTGCTCAACAAAACATGGTCAGTGGAGGGTATAAGTTCCATGGATTTCTCCCGCAACTTTCGAGGCATCGGAGATAGAGAAAACCGCACTTTAAAGCAGTTTCCCCCAAAGCCCAACAGAACTATTCTCAGGAGGAAAAACAACATTGTGCAACTACCAGGATATACAATTTTCAAATATCTTCCCGCATATTTCTACTTTCTTTACTCGGTTTACCCTCTAAAGCCTCAAGAAGGATGCTTTCCGTTCAATCATCTAATGAAGTTCTAGCCATTGTTTATTTTTTTAAATCAGTCCGTAGCTTTCCTGCTACTTCGATATCATTTTCTTAATTCTCCTGTACTTTTTCCAATGCTTCTCCATCAGGGAGAAAGCTATGGAGCTAAAGAGGAGCTGAAACTGGCTGAGGATCAGGGAGGGGGAGTGAAATATAAGCAACTTTTAGTGAAGAAGCTGAGACTCTCTCTCAGCCTGAGAGTGAAAGCCCGGGCTTTCCTCTGTCAAGAAAGACAGCAAGCGACATCTTGCAGCGGGAGTGTGCAGCACACTAGGAAATTTATCTTTGCCACGGACGGCTTTGTATATATCAAGCTTTATTGGGAAATTCAAGTTTGCCGTTGTATTGGAAAATAACATGTAGTGAATTGCAGTTTAACATATGTTTTGTAACTGAGTTTTAAAGCGTTAACTTGAGCTTTTAAAATGCCAACTATTTTTCTTTCTCATACTGTATTGTGGATGATGCTTGAGGAGAGGATGAGTGAAGAAGAGAATGTTGAAATAGTATCCTGTTCCTATCTCAACAATGTCACAACAATACAGAAACCAATAATGACCACACAAAACAAATAACTTGGTAACAAGATCTGGAAGAGAAAAGGGATTGATACATTGATGTAATAATTTACCCACATGTTTCCAGGACACCAGGCCTCACTACAGAAAAAGAAAACGTCCAAGGATGCTTGCCATATAGTAAGCTGGAGATGGGGATAAGTATATATATATTTATGGTGGAAAAGAGAGCGGAAGGGTAGGCAAGGACCGTCATAAATAAATTGAAGCTAATCATGAAATGTGTAGATGAAGGGATAAGTGAATTGGGTGGACTGCTGTGCTATGCTGGCTTGATGTGTCGTCCTGTAGGAAATACTACTGGAGAACATGGAGTTTCTTGTTTGTGGTAGGTAATTTGGGTTAGGATGATTCCAGAGTAACTCTATACTTGATTTATAAGGGTTAGCCCTGAATATTATGTCCACAAGTTTAAAAGGAGCAAGGACAGATTAAGACTGAGATTAACTCATGCCAGGAGGAAGATGAAGAGGATTCCCTTTCGGTGGAGAGAAGAAATCAGTATCTCATTCATTTGGATAGGGTACGACGCTGATACTTGAAGATGCAATTCGGTCAACAGCTTGAGGACCCCTGAGGAATTCCTGAGATGTGTCCATAGTCCCGTCTTTTGTTTCTACAAGCAGACCTACTAGTAAAAGTAGAAGTAGATGGGAGGAAGCTAAGTTCTGAAGACGGCGGATTTACTTGTAAGCAATTCCAGCGTTTTATACTTTTTCTATCCACTGCTTTTATGGTTGCGCGATGCGGTTAACGATTTGTTTTATTAGCTTCCATGTGATTTGTTTTGTTATCAGTAACAATTATTACCGTCCAACAAGATTCAATTCTCCTTGTCCTTACAACAAGAATTGACTCTTGTATTGTTGTCACTGCATTTAGAATCAAACAAAGATTGAACTTGACATGCAGTAGAGGTTTCTAGGAGGGAAATTCTCCTTGAATCTGGCGAACTTCCCTGAAAGTCTTGCTGTGTAACCGCTTGAATGAAATCAGCTAAAGCTGGAGTTTAAGTTTTAAAACTTCAGAGTAGAAAGTAGTGAATAGGTAAAGAAAGAATAATACGAGTTGAAGGGAAAAGGGGGAAACTGGGACGAAATTTTGATAGATTAGTTAACAAGTGATTCCAAATTTGATATGACAATAAAGTAAAGAGCGGAAACTAGGGGGTTTTCAAAGGTATTCCAACAATGTAGATTGATGGAATGACGGAAGAATAATGGTGGATATATGATTAAACTGCTGTCCCTATCATTCATTTCAGTGGTTGGTTATTAATTTAAATGATAACCGACGGATATCACTGGGGTGAAGCTGCGCTTGCCCTTACTCTGGCACGCTTATACTTTTTTTCCTTATGCCTTATGAAACGGAACAAGATTGAATAATACAAGGAAGACACTCATAGGGTTCCTGGCATCCTGGCCTAGTCTGAGGATTTATTTGGGGGATTTTGATAAGAGTGGACCACCGGCGTGTTGTGTCAAATGAATAATTCATCCCTTAGTCAAGCATCATTGGAAATTTGTATTATTGGATGACAGGGTGCTCATGGATGGATGGAAGGGTAAATTCCAGGAAGAAACTAGAAGTCAAGTGAAATCTATACTGGAGTAATATATGTACGCAACAAGAGTCGGAGTCGGACTTTAACGTCCTCTGGACACGTTCCCAAGGAATCGAACCCTTGTAGGGTGGTACATATTAGGACATGGATACACATGATTCCGAGAGGATCAACATATGATCTTCGGAGATAAAAAGGACAACGGCTCTCTCTCCGACACAGTACGTCCTTACTTTGCTAACTCCTCACCCGATACTTGAGGAGATGGGAATGTGGGGAAAAAATCGGGAATGAGCAAGAAGAACTGGTTACAGGTTCTTGATATTTCAAGTATTTTCCTTTGACTTTCAATCTGAAAATTCCCTCGAGTCACTCACTCTTTGATTGATACGACTTTCTCGCAATACTAATCATGATTGAAAAATATTCGAAAAAATGATTCTTAGCCCCCATTGCGGCTTGCTCTCTCTTTGAAAATTATATAAACTTCCGAATGTCTGTAGTCCATGGGAGAACGGTTAGTTGTTAAATATAGCTTTTCTCTTGTATGATCTTAAAGGATATGCAGTGCATAAGGATTGGAAAATAGAAAGATGAAATTGAGAAAAAGGTTGAAATTGTGGGAGGACTGGAGTTTGATGGGAAACGTCAAGGTTTTCATTTCATTTCACAAGGAAGATATAGTTTGTAAGCCAAGGATATGGCCTGGCCATCTAGGCAGGTATTAAAACCAAGGAAGACTCATCATGTGCAATGCTAAGCCTTGAAGAAGAAGAGACAAGCTAGCATGGATGGGAACCACCAGGCAAAAATTCAAGGAAGTTATGGGGAAACTGGGCGGGCAGGGCATGGTTGAAGTGTTCAACTTGAACGCAAAAGGGAATCAAACTTTAGCTACAGATAAACCTTGGATGCTACGCTACGAACAGTGGAGAGTGCGACTGAATGCGTAAAAGTCGTTATGTATATTAAACGAGGATAGGAGTGTGTCAAAAGGTCCCAGGTTAGTTGTCAATCAAATCCCAAAACCTCGAACCCCCCTCGGGTTTTTTCTCTAATCAGCTGTCATGAGTGTTTGGCATACTTTTCTTGTATTTATGCTACGTACAACAGTCTATGATCTATCTCCACATCAACACGGAACAAAACACTAGGAAGGAACTAATAGCCTTCTCTCGGTCCAATCTTGAATCTATGTTTGTAACCCTATTGGAGTAGTATAGACTTATCCTAGGATAGGATCATCCCAGAAATATGTACACATATCCCAGCCCACCGAAAATCCCCCATCATCTTCATCCTTCCATCAAAGTTTGACTTGTTGGAAATGATTTTCTTCACTTTGAAAACCACAAAGACTTGCTTCCTCTTATTACGTGTAAGGTCTTTGGCTTCGGCTGTGTTCGTTGCGGGTGGAACACGCTTTTGACGGAGAAGATGATCCAACCGCATCTCTTCTCCATCCATTTCCCCTTCCTCGTTCTCTATTCCTTTTGTCAGTTGATTCTTCTTCTGGGATCAGGATCATCATCATGATCAGCTTGTTTGTAACTATCTCTTCAACTATTATGTTCGACTATGTCGGCTTCACCTCTCCTACTGAAAATTGCCCCAACTTCACGCTATCTCCTTACATTATCTCACCTTTAACCTCTTCTCCTCTCTCAACTCATCGTCATGACATTCATACCCTTTCCTACCGTTCAAAATATACTCTTACTTCAATCATCCCCTCATCTCCTAACCTCTATAATTGACACGTTCACACAAGCATATTTCAGAGTATTTCTCTGCTCGGGTTCTGGTTAATTCTCCGGGAAGTTGCGATCCAAGGGGATTGATCGCTTTCCTAACACTTTGAAGTCAGGAATTCCTTCGTGTTCAACAATAATTGTATTATGATCGAGCTACTTAATGTTTTCCCAACAGTTTCCCGGAATTCCTGCCTCAACATCTAGAAAATCATGTTATTAGAATACCAAGCTTCAAGATCAGTAATTCAGCAGCTAGCTGAATAAGCGAATATAGTTTGTTGGAATAACAGTAATGCAATGATTTGCACCTGGAATTCCAGAGGTGAGCCTACTCATGGAAATCCAAGGTAACTCCAGGAAATGTAATACCCCAGAGCCAGGAGCACAGAGGAGGTAAGTGGCTCTTCCAGCTAAAATTAGTAACACTTCTCGGAATGAAGTACAAGTGTACTCGTTAACTACTTGCCGAGGAAAGTGTGTTAATTTGATACATTTCACCCTAATTATAACCTGCTTATTTTCGCACAGCACCAAGGCCATCCTAAAACGCCGGCCAGAATATCGTCCTTCTTGAACCAGAAAGACCGCATCTATTCACAATCGCTCCTTTCCTTGCTTAGAATAAGGAAACTCAAGAATATCATCATTTTAATAAGCTTGGATTTAGTTACAAAATGCACTTGGCATTTTGTTCAGGCATAGTCGCAATGCTCTAAATTGACCTGATTTTAAAAATTGATTTGATAAATTGATTTGATTTTTAAATGCTAAACCATTTAAAGCCCGTGATTGTACTTACTTCAGTGGCTCAGTAACTATTTAACTATGCTACTGACGCCTACTTGTTAGAAAAGCTGGCCACTCCAAAAGATGTGATTAGTTTTGAGTGCCATATTTACTTCAAGTAACAAAAGACAACAATTGTAACCTCATCCCTAATTGTAATTCAAAAACCAACACGGAAGGATGAGGATTCTACCGTGAAAGCATGCTTTCCACGTGCGTCTAATGTGGATAAGCGGAGAAACCGTTTTGAATGTGCGAAGCCGAGAATTCTAAAACGTTCTTATTTTCAGAGGTGCAAGTTACAAAGGAAGGACAAGCGTCAGTGGGAGTTGATGTATTCTTGTGACAAGCTTCAAAGAATGGAGAAGAAAGACAAGTTTGTTTGATGAGAGTTGAGTTAATCCATGAAAAATCCGAAATCTGGAGAACTGTAAGAGAGGCGGGATGAATCCTTTTAAGACTCAAAAGTCAAGCGAAAGCCGGACTGGCTGGGGTGAATAGGGGGTTGGTGGTGGCGGGGGGCGGGTAGTTTAGTTTGTAGTGTTTAGTAGTAACGGCAACGGCGCGGAGGATAGGTCCAATGTGCTGCTTGAAAGAAAATTGCATTATTTCCCCAAAATCTTGGAGGATAAAGAAAATAAGTTAGACTGGAGAATTGGAGGAGAGACAGGGTTGCTGGAGTGGGGAGAAAAGAATAGAGGAATAGAAGTCAAATAGAGCTGTTGGTCGTACTCTGTTGCGGACATAAGAGTCATCTCTACCAACAAGTTATCGTTACGGCGGGAGGAGAAGGAAGGAGAGCGCCTTGTTTTTTAAATGTATTAGCCATGTTCCGGTTGGTGGAGATGGTATTGCAAATGAATTAGCTGGAAGCACAAAGAGAGACGTATCTGGTACTCATTAAGTAAACGAGGGAAATTACACTCGCCGTCGTATTTGTAAACTTCGAGAGGAGTAAGAGTTAAAACTAAATGAATAGGCGGCAGGGCGTATGCATAAGCTTTGGGGAAAGCTGAAGAAGAAACTCTCAATTTTTTATCTTCTAATTGAATTAGACTGACTAGAGATCATTACAGATTAAAATGGGAGAAAAAAGTGATCAAAGCGGGTGGCAGTAAAAACAGAAAAGAAATTAAGACAAATCCTTGGAGTAAATCAATGTCTGGAATAAAAGCTTGTAAGAGTCGGAACGGGGCTGGTGGGTGGATGAAATAAACTCTCCGTCAAGACAAAAAGTTTCACCCCACTTTCTCCCTGCCACTTTCTTGCTTTCTCGAAAATGTAAAAGGGGTAATATGCACGGGCTCCCTTCTTTTGCACCAGGACCCAGGACCATTGCGATACTGCACGGTGGTGCCGGACCCTTCTCCCAGCTCTTGTTAATAGCTACGTAAACGACGCTTTATTTCACTTGAAATGCATAATAATTTGCATCCACCAGGATGAAAAATACTCAGTGCAACTACTCCAAACAGCAAACTCGATCTTTCCCATCTTCTCATCCCTCTCAGCCAAACGAATTCCTTCGCCTCCCTTCTTTGACGGTAACATAAACTCAATTACTCAAACAAGGAGTTCAAATAGACAAAAATTCCTTGTCAACTAAATTACGTAGAAAAAACTCTCTTCCCCTTCCTCTGTCCTTTGGAAAGCCTAGAAAATAAATAAATCACACAATTACAGTGCTAAGTGTTTCAGAGAAAGCAAAACCAAAGACTGATATATATTTTCACCCCCTTTTCACTATCTCTCTTCTCTCTCATTCCTTTTCCCTCGGAATAGATCACTTTCTCCAAAAGGCATGCTGCTTTTTCCTATAAGATATTTATTTTTCGCTATTTTAGGGCACCCATGGAACATGTCCCGGTTCAATAAAGTGGAATATTTTATGAACGAGAAAGTGAATATTTAAAAGGCGTGCAGACTGCAGACTGCAGACTGCAGACACGTGAGTTGAAATGAGAGAAAGTGTGTTTCTCAAAGCTGGGCGCAGAAATAGAAAACTTGATTGAAGAGCGAAGACTAGGAAGGAAGAAAATTGGCGTATGCCATGGCTGTCTGCTGAATGGTTGAATTGATGAAATGAATTGTGTAAATCCAATGAAGAGTTATGATTGCCGTGGGGAAGGAGAAGACTAATAAGGAAGGCTCTAGGAAGGTAGTAACTAGATGCTGTGGATTTTGGATCTTTGAATGAGGGATGTTTGAATGAGGGGAGTTAAGGGTGGAGCGTGGGTAGATGAGAGAGGAATTGTATATTGGATAAGGGGAGCGTTTACCGCAAAATAGACCAAAATTCTGGAGGATTAGGCTAGGGGAAATTGTAGTGGTGGTGGATTCCTTTTGAAAGGGTATTAAATGGGAGAACTGAGAAAGAGAATAGATGAAAGGTAAGTTGACACGCTGAAGAAACCGCAAACCGGTGGAGGAAAATCAAGGAGAGGTAAGTGGAAACTTGGAGGAAGAAGTCCTTAGATTAGTAGAAAAGGAGAAGAGAGAAGAAGAGAAGTATGTGGTTGTGGAGATGGATAGAAAAATTAATAGAGGAAAACTAAGGAGAGATAGAGAGCACAGGGGGGCGGGCTAGGCGAGGAAGTGAAAGAGGCAGAAAGGAAGAGAAAGCGAAGCGAGCTGCCATAAAAGGAAAGGAATTCCAGGGGCCAACTTTTTGGCAGGGAATGTTTTCAAATTAATTAGAAAAAACAGAGATAAGGATACAAGAAGTTGGAGAGTGAGGAAGAACATGTTAAGGAATCCAGTATCCCTCCGTTCACGCACACAACCAACTTACTTTCACTTGCCGGAGCGATGATGGTAAAAGCTAGAAACTAGAGTTAGTTGTGTACTTTCAAAGATCTTTTGGAGATATTTTAACTCCGCCAACCCTTCTTCTTAACACTTGCCTCTTTTCATTTTCCAGCATCCAAAACGGCAAGCTAAAAGAAAATTTGAACAAGTCAAAGGCAAACTGAGAAAGGAGAGACAGACCCAGTCTATATGGAAGTACTATCCTCATACGCCGCCTTCATTTGTACTGAAAATCTTTAGTGTCTTCCGGGGCCTATGTAGCAGACAAGATATCCAGAATATGCAGATGCATTCACACACTCGCCGGGAAAGACGGTGACAGTGACTTTCTTGGTTCATCGTTATAGGGAAAGTGGGTGGAGAAAGTATATGAGAGTTGTAGAGTTTGGAGGGAAAGAAATACTTTGAAAGGGGATGTGTGGGGGCTGGAAAACCAAGTATGTAATTAGTTACCCTATAAAATCGACTTATTAGCAACAAGAGGCTCATCGAATATTAATGAAAAAGACCTGACGTCATAAGGAGGGCGCGTTAAGATAAAAACATCCAGTGTCTTCCGTCCTCTCCTCCCCTCTACATCCTCGAGGTACATATATATTTTTTGAATTTTTAATTGCACTCAACTTTCCCTCCTTCATTTTCTCCCTGCTTGTCCCTTGTGTATCACGAGTCTTGCAATACCCGCTGGCTTCCAAATCATGATTACGTGGAGGGAAATGAGCGAGAAAGAGAGATATACTATGCTCTAATTCCTGGATGGAGATGGAATCAAGGAACAAACGAGCAGACCGCGCGTCTCTCCCACCAAAAAGTTTACAACGAAAAACCCAAACCGTTCAAACACTTTTCTAAACTATACTTGACTTTACCACTCTTCTTCCCTTGGCCAAAACTGGGAAATGACTTGTGGGTGGCGTCAAAGACTATATTTTCGTCTTGGGCACAAAAGATACTTGAATATCTTAGGATATGATCATCTTCTCTGCTGCTTTAAGATTGTTGGTAGCGTTGGAGTGTGAGGAGATTGTCTCCGAGGAGGGTAGCAAAAAGGAAGGAAGAGGGTGAAAGTACGGTGAGAAGTGTAGAGACTTGTATTTTTCTCCTTCCCTTATCCGGTTTTCTCTAATCGGTTTCTAAAATTCAGTTTTCCTCATCCTCCGCCTTCCTACACTCTCTGGAATGAGCTGAATTATTTAATGATAGGCTTAAACTTAAATGCCAAACCCGCTTCATTCTGATATCTTCCGGAAGGGATGACGGAGTAGCGAATATTTTAAATATTCATCAGTTTAGCTAAGCCTCTTCTTTATCATCTTCTTTTCTCGCTGATGAAACCTACACACTCATCTATCCATCTAACTTTCTGAGCGACTAAGCCATTCGTCAAGATTTTGAATCCTCTACAAACCTCAAGACTACTCATCTACAACGGAAAGCATGTTCCCCTGACTTTCACCACAAACTGTGGGTAAAACTGGTATCTTTTTCGGCTTTGTAAATAAATGGAAGCTTTGAGCCTTTGAGCGTATGCTGATTTCGAAGCATATAAATAAATATAAAGTAAAATGTATCGCCTACTTTTAAATAACCAATATAATTAAACCGATCAAATTTGTCAAAGGAATTTACACCTTTGCTCTTCCCTCGTATTTAAATTGTCTCTTACGGCGTTACTTTCTCCGCTTTCACATCTTCTAATTAATAAAAACTGGCTCAAGGTTCACAGATTAGCTGGAGTATTGTGCGTTGCGTGTTCCTTTTTCTTTCACTCCCTTTATCCTCCTCATAAATTATCGTGACATTTTTCAAGGCATGAAAAACAAATATAGAAAGGAGACAGAGTATCCTTATTTACGCGAGATTGTGGGGAGAAGAGCCCTCTTGATTGTGTCTTCCCCAGTTACTAAATGTGCTCCCTCTTCTTTCTCTTCATTTGAAGTTCTTTCATATTGAGCGGGAGTGAGTTTCTGTAACTCTTTGCTTCCTCCAGGAATTGGAGGGACAGCGAAGCTTGAGAGACAAAAAGAGAGGAGAGCAAATCAAATCCGGATGTTGTGTAGAATGGAAAACAAGCCGCACTCGGTTTGCATTATTAACTACCTTCTCCCATCTTTCCCATATATAATGCATCTCCATGAACATGTTTCATCATCTCATCATCATCACCATCATCATTCTCACCGTGATGATGATGCTCATCTCGAGCAATTCTACTTCTCTTCTTCTCTTACGAGAAACAAAGTCAACATTCTCACATTTATTCTCCCGCAGTAAGGTAATACATCCATTCTATTTCTCTTCTCGAGCCGCCCCGGGACATGGGTATTACACAATTTTAGCAATTCATGTCGAACATATTATACTTCAATCCATTTTATCATCATCAAACTAAACCTCTCAACTAGCTAACTAGCTCCAAGCTCTCTGTCTTTCCCTCTACGTTCCCTCTTCCTTGACTGAACTTTCACCGGAGGAAGGAGCAGGAGGTGGATGGAGAAGGGTGTATACACACAGTCATTCTCCCAACCCATATCATATATTTCTTCCCTTCTCAGCCAGCTTTCAGCACGAGACGGGCTCTCCTTTAATTTAGTCAGAAGCTCATCTTTGAGAACAAGAGCACATGATTCAATAAGTTGAAGGGAAATATCGGTAAGACTTGAACTTTTCTCAACTTGCCTCCAGCGATCTGGGTCTTTCTATAAAGATTTTCTCATTTGCAAAATCAGTCTGGCAGAAAAATACGTTTATTGCTTTAAATATGCCCCCATCTCCGCTTCCTTTCTCTTGTCTTAAGGCTAAACAGCCAACACCGTCAAAATATCGTCAGAGCGCAGCACATCTGTCACCATCTCGTTCCGCCCAATAAGAAGAGAAAACTCAATCACATCTCCTTCTATAAGCTACATTTAACTTTCACCTTAGTCAGTGTTGTGTAGCTCTGTTGCCTGTACTTTCACTTATTAATTCATCCTCGCTCGTACTAAAATGCTGCTAAAAACTTTGGAAGAAAATTTGTACGGCTTTCGCTTCCAATCCACATGAAGCTTCTTTAAAGAATGCATAAATATTCATTTGCAACTATTTCACAGAATAATTCCGTCGGATGCACCCCTGCATGTTCTGCCCTGTTGTGTTTAACTTGATCTTCATAGAAGCCCAAAGAGGGTTGGGATTTAAGTCGGAGAAAGTATAAGAAAAAGATACTTTGGTAGAATTTTGTCTTGATGAAGAAACCAGCAAGGAATAAATGATTTGCATAGCTCACCGGTGCGGTATACACATTAAAAGCCGACTTAATTTTGTTCTCAGCTTCTGTAGTCATTTGTAAACTGCATACTGGGACGAAATAATGAAAGAGAAAGGAGGAAAGGAAACTGGGAATAGACTGAGGATAAGCACTCACCCTGGGAATCCGGGAAGGGCACAAATTATGACCGCCTCTTACCAGAGTGAATCAAATTCAACCTTTCCGACTAATTAAAATCTATCTGCGGAGAAGGTATCTTGCGCTCATCAGCCGCAAAATAAAGCATGATGATGAATTGTAATCTTTATGAATCCTCTAAATTTGGATCTAACAACTGTATCCTTTAAATCTCCAAACTCCAAGCTACATGGCCAAATCTAATGCCCCCGGGGTTTACTCGAGACGCTGGTTTAGTTTGTAGTTAATAGCAGCGAGTGTGCTTCCTTAACTAATATTACTGGCGCTGGTTATGGGTGCACTGACTGGTGTAAAGATAAGATTTTAAAGAGAAGGAATGCAACCTTAGCTTTTGATATTTTGGTCTTCTACTTTCACTTTGCTCTGTGATCTGACAAAAAGGATTTGACTCCTATCTTATCCACTTCTTGCTTAAATCTTACCAGGATGAAGAGAAGAAATGACAGGAGAGAAAGTCAGTGGTTTCTTGTCGTTTGGTTCGTCTGTCGTCATGATGTCACCAGGGAGGCTTCCTTTCTCGACACTCGTCAAAATCCGAGGAAACGCCTCGGATATTAAAGGTCGACACACAACATTCACGTTAACCCCAAGAGGTTTATCTCCTAACATTGGAATGACAGGACACGTCAAATAAAAACGCTTTCTCTATCTCATGCAAATTAAATGGCACAAAGTTTCTCTCCCCTCTTGCTGAACGCGGGGTTTCTTGTTTTGTTTTAAGGAAGCTCGCCACCTCCTTCGGCATAACCATTATTTTTGTCAACGTTCGGCTCAAAACATCATAAGTTAGGAAAACTCCAAGAGTCTCAGAGAGTAGATTAAATGATAAGATACCGGGGGGGGGGGGCTCTAATGTAAGTGATACACGTTGACTACGGCATTCTGACACCTCACTTCTTGGCTTCATCCTTATCTTTTCATATCATCTTTGCTTACCATTTATTGAGCTCATCGTAGTGATGCATTAGCGGAAGAAGTATCAAAGATGGAGCAGGTAATGTGTTGAGAGAAAGTCGGCTTTCTCCGATTCTGTTAGGAGCGCTCAACTAAAAAATCATCCAAGAAGGTATATATATTATCTAATTATTGAATGCTGAGAGAAAAATACGGGTTGAAAAGGTTGAAAAGACGAATGGGGTTTAGGGCGGAAGGGTAAGTGTGGCAGGTGGATGAACGCTTTGCGATAGCTCTTTTCGTTTCAGAAAAGAGGGATGACCAAAACGGTGAATTTATTTATCAGCATTAAATTAAAAATTTAACGGATGCCATGGACCATCAAATTCGTGGTGTAATTCCAGTGGGGGAAATAGGCAGGAAATAGAAGATGGCAATTTGTAGTAGATTTCAAGCCAACTGGGAAAGAATGGTAGGGAAGAACGAAACCAAACCTCCTAATGGCGCAGAAGGAGGCGCTGTTTGCTATACGATTGTTAGAGTAAAAGCAGGATTCGGTAGATAGTTTTGGAAATGAACCTGCGGGGACCACAATAATATCACAAGCTGAGTCTCAGTCGGAGGAGAGAGAAAAGCGTATATGTGTATCCTACGAATCGGAAGCTTTCCACGACCGGTTCGGTTCTAGTATGTTTCTGTATACGAAGGAGAGGGGGGAGAGAAAGGAGAGACAGGGACAAGAGAGGAGAGAAAGTCGTTGGAGAAGAGGAGAAAGTGGAAAAAACAATGGGAAATAGGAGTAATTTCATTGCGACTACTACTACTGCTCTGGGCTGGTGGCTGTCCCAGGAAGGAACTTGATTATCTTTGACGTGGTTGAGAAATATATTTTTCTAATTATTGCGATA
The DNA here is from genome assembly GCA_906901655.1 of Sminthurides aquaticus. NCBI lineage: Eukaryota > Metazoa > Arthropoda > Collembola > Symphypleona > Sminthurididae > Sminthurides > Sminthurides aquaticus. The sequence goes on from CAJQTT010000001.1 coordinate 8,249,969, forward strand.
TTAATTAACCCGAACCGTAACCGGGAAAATGAGAAGCAAAAGGAAAAAAGTTTTCTCTTCAGATAAGAATTATTTATTATGGGGAAAGATAAGAAGACTTATACGCCCTTCTTTTTACAGTTTTCACATTACCCAGGAATCCAACGTAGTTTTTGTTCTTGAAAAGGAAGCTGGACTGATAACAATGCCAACTTATACACTTTCAGACCAAAAACTTGCCACAAATTACAAATTTAAACTTGCCTATAAACTTGCTCCTCTCTTTCTCATTCTTCCTATCCCAGCTCTTTTTCTTCTACTCCCGTATCTCTCAGACTTACAATTCTTTTTTAGAACTCTTCTTCCTTCATAACGTTATTATTATTATTATTATCATTAAGTCTTCGCACTCCTTCTGTCTTTTACTCATCCATGTGAACATTCCCAATCCTTTTTCCGCCTCTATAAAACTCCATCCACCCCCACAAACGAAACTTGTTCCAGACTTTCTCTTCGCCACATCATACCTCTCTTTAAACTCTACTATCTGTTCCTCAATAGCATATTCTCTGAAAGCATGCATGTTACGAACTGAGCTTAGCTTCCCGCCACATTATCTTAAAACTTTCTCATCCTTTCTTTTTATTTTCAACTGATGAGAAGGCATCTCTGAACTTTCTCTTTGCTTATACACCCGTCGACGTGACGTAGCCAGATCGACATATGTGCATGGTTTCATCATTTTACAGATATCATGCTCTGAATCCATGCCGTACTTTCTCCAGCGGTAACCAAGACGACATCATACCAGAGTCAAGCTTGGAGAGTAAAATTTGACCTCAGGCCTTACGTAGGGAAAAAGACAGGAAGACAGAATGGGACCATTTCAAAAATTAAATACTGTATAACTTTAAGCCAAGTATGCTTTTTCCCATATCAGTTCCGCTGTTCTATAGCGAACTGACATTGAATGTATACATTGAAAGAATACGCATACACAAAATAACTGTTGTTCTTTTCGCTAAGGCTATCTACGTCTATACACAGCTTCAGCGGAAAGAAACTTTGAACTTTCACAACTTTCTCCTAGCTTCCTGTCTTTTCTCTTTCATCCCTTCAATCTAAGCTCTGCGGATGGATCCTCAGAAAAACTTTTAACATATTCCCCTTTTGCCCTCGTTTTTGTCTTTTTCAAAAACTCCACTCCTCGCTTAATCTCTGCAACGACTTTTTAGTTTTTTCCATCTCTCATTCTTGTCTTATTTTACCTCAATGAGGTAAACTTTTAAACAATTCTATCCGCAACTCAACCAATTTTTGATCGAAACACAATAAAACCTTTTCTATCGTCTCACAAGCTTTCACTCTTTGAAAACCTTCGTCGGCTTCTAAATTTTTCATTTATCTTTGGGAATTTGAGGAGAACGAAAGCATTGTTAAAAACGTTTAGCTCAACTGTCTCAAATTATACTGAGAGCTTGCTTTACAGCTGACCAAATTGGACCACGCAAACTGCAGTGGAAATTACTAAAATTCAAATCCGCTGGCTACTGTTCGAAGGATTTCAAGAACCAGTGCAGATGCAGAACTGTAGGATATTAGATATAAATGGAGAGCCACCCCAAACCGGGAGAACCCACTATCTGCTTGAGTGATTCATAGGAAGACCAAGAGCAAGAAACCATTCACACGCGCCACCTAGCAGTTAATTCGAGTACTGATGTGAAAGTTTGTTTTCACCCCATACATCTTTCAAACTTGTTCACTCACTGTTTCCTGCATAATTCCTAATACCCACCAGCCTTTATACATATTTTCTACCTTGCCTCTAATCCTCACATATCCCATGCCGCATAGTCGACTTTTCATTTATTATAACACGAGCAATTACATTTTATTACCGCCATCCCGTGCAGACTTCTCTTGTCCGTCCAGGTAGAAATGCCGGGATTTTGCCGCATTTTCTTAATCATGCTTAACTTGATATTCCATGATATTACTGCGAACCTCCTTTAATAGCATCTCTTGATGGAGTGCGTAATTCCATAACTTCTTTGTTAAATCTCAGCCGCAGGATACTTTCTTTAAATAATACACCCGCCTCCGGCATAACTAATTACCTTTATGTATAGTTCAACAAGTCATCAAGTATTCTCAATTGTTATTTGAATTACGCCAAAATCCGGTTACTCTCCAGCTTCATTCCTTAATCAAACAACAAATACCAGGTATGCTGCATTCAGGATTCAGGTGGACACATTTATTTTTAGAAACAAGTATACAATATATGATCTAAATACATGCCAAGTAAAAGCTGACGCTTGTAAGGTCGAGCGAAGCTTGCTACAACGCTGCTAGGTGAGATACTTTTGAAAATGTAAAATTCGATACATGCATTAACCCAGGAGTGATATTTTACAAGGGAATTTATTGTATCGCAGGAAAGACCATGGCAGCAGAAGAAAGCAGGACAGAGAAGGGGTAAATATATTTTCCCAGCTGTCGCCCATGATGATTACGACAAAGGGGTCTTAGAAAAGGCAAAGATAGTCAAAGGGGATGTAAAGGGTTAAGGAACGTGGAGTAAAGATGCTAAGAACGGAGGAAGAAGTCATATTTCATTCGCAGTTATTCCCAGCCTCCATACTTATTCTAACAGGCAAATAGACTTGCATCATATAATGTAGGCGCTGGGATCAAGTACAAAGCAAACTTCTTCTCTGCTTTATATTCATACCTTATTCCTTGCCTAACTTATCTTTTCCCAAGCACAGCGTTGCCTATCTGTATTGCATGCAGTTAGCAACTGCAAGATCTGTATTAAAAATTTCAGGCACAGTTACTGCACAACCACTAGGTTAGACTGCGTTCTGCAGTACCGTTAAGGCTCCGTTGTATTTATCACATTACACACGATTCATTTTAGTTTATTTCGAAGTAAACTAAAACGCATGTAGTGTGTGCGTACCCAAACTGTATTCTTCACAATATCCTGGCTTTAATTCTAAATGAGCAAGTTAAAAAATCATAAGGTATTTAAAGAACTCTCAAACCCTTTACTTTAGTTGCATGAAATTTGTGCAAGTACATTTATTATCAATGAATGACGGCAATGAGAATGAATAAGGCTTATTCTATGAACCGTAGTAAATATAGTTTTAATGGGATTTTTATTTCACTTTTAGGCATTGTTTTAAGAAATGGTAGAAGATGAAATGCGGGATGAATTAAGTGGATACAGGAAATCGTTAAATCGGATTAGGGCATGGTGGAATACACTGGAGAAAGCATGCAGATGATGGTCTTCGGAAACGGAAGGGGCAAGGGTAAAAAATGGATTTTAGAAAGCAGGCTATAAAAGTGTAAGAGTCGAAACTGAAAAGCGATTTATACAAGGGATACGTTTGAAAACATGGATTTTGGTTGCATGATATCTCGCTACAGATAACGGATGGAGTTGGAGGAGTAGCAGGGCAAGAGAGAAGACAGAAGGGGGAGGGAGAAAAGGGAAAATTTCAGGAGTGACTGTGACTATACGTCACTCTGGCTTCTTCTCTTGACAAGAAAGAAAGGCCGGGAGTTTTTGAGAAGCAACTCTTAGTGTAAAATTTATCTGTGCAAATCCTGATTATAATTCCGTAAGCGAATAAAGTAAAGGAATATAACAGTCCACAAAGAGATATCTCTTTGATCTTGATAAATCTTCTCTCCCTCCCTCCCTCTCTTGAATCGACTACATTCTCACAATATTTCTCTCTCAACCGTCTTTTCTCCTGTAATCTTTCTGCTTTCTCCTTGGGCACATACTTTCCCGTGTTTACACATGTATCAACATATCTGCACGTACGAGTTCAGACAGAGAGATTCAGAAATCTGTGAGCTAAATAAGTTTATATTCTACCAGGAAGACAACCTTGTAGAATTCTCAAAGAGTATAAGTTACAACTGAACCATGATTCTTATAGTACGAGTTGGAGTAGGAGTAAAAGTGTTTAAAGTTTACTTTTAGCGATGCAGTTATATTCTATATACATGAAAATTATACATGTCTCAAAGTCACTAGTCATCCAGAGCTAGGGCCTGTCTGAATTCGGAGATTTTCTTGAAATACACCATGCAAGGGGAACAAGTTATAGATCACGTAGCTGGAAGGAACGGAGGAATCCAAAAGCGTCATTATCATTGCTTTCACACAATCCTTTTTAAATAACCTACCCCATACTCTTCTATTCAACTGTGGATCCAGAAATCAAAGTATTCCGTCCCTTTTATACATTCAAAACTATCAAAATTTAAATTTATGTCATTTACGTTTACCTACCTCATGCTTTCACCACATTTCCAGGGCTCAGACCTCCAATAAATGCAGAGCCGCACACCCTTCTTCTATTCCCATTAAACCCTATCATTTCTCATTCCTCCTATCCTACGCATCTGTCATCTTAAATACTTTGAATTCGAATACTAGCCAAAAAGAGAAAGGCGGAGAAGTTACCGCGATGAGTATATGCTCGTATTGTAGAATTTATGCCAGCAGAGTTTTGGTTTTTGAAGTAGATGTTAAGACGCACTGTTTTTGCTGCATTACAAATATTACATTGCTTGCTTTCAAAAACGAAATAGGAACTGGACCCCGGTAATTTCCTACCTGGATAACTCGTCACTAGGAACAGTGGACCTCTTGCAAACTGGTCTATGAATCATTAGACACCAGGATTGCTGTTCTCTCTGGATTAAAACACATTTAATCGGAGAAAGGTTTAATCAAGGCAATCGTTTGGTTCAAAGGAAAGCAATGGTGAATTTTTGAGAATGACGTAAAGAGGATAAGGAAAACTAGACGTGAAGAATGAATGAACGATGCAAGTCTGGTTTAGAAGAAAAACTTTTTATCTCCAACTCGAGTATCACTTTATCCGTGATCTTTTCTCGGTTTACTCAGAGCCACTTGGAGTGGTTGATGTTGATACAGTCGCGGATTCTGACGCTACCCCACCGAGCAGAAACTTAACTGAAATGATTAACATCATTTCCTAGGAGAAACTTTTAAAGTTCGTCCCTCTTTTTGATCCTAAGTGTAAACAGGCTGTCTAACTTGATAGAATTTATATACAGAAGGGAAATCTCGGGAATTATTTTCGTTTCCCTATTTTTTTTGTTTTTTAGGATTACTTCCCCAAAAATCTAGGAGATTAGTAGAGCTCAATTATCAAGTTACTTTCACTCTGAATCCCGAATACTCGACTCTTCTGCACACTAGTAGTGTGACACTACCCGCGCATATACGTTGTTGCATTTGATTTCATCGGAGGAGCAAACAGGGTTTAACTTGGATAAAGTTGCCACAAACTTTTAAACCTTCGCCATAAAAAAACTGGGATAAAACTATCCGAGAAGGTTTTTGGAGTTTTGGTCTTCCACACTGTCCAAGGCTTGGACTCTAAGCAATGTTTTCAATTCAAATCTTTCCCTTCCTGAAAAATTAACTATGTAACTAACAAAATTACGTTTACAGTTACAAAATACCAAAAAGACATGTACATTTTCTAGATACGTAACCAATATTTACGTCTCAGGTATGTACTCATGCATTTATATTATTATCGCAGATTTGACAAAAAAAAATAGTTTCCTATCAATAATTAGTACGATAAGTAAATATATATACAACGCTTGTGAATTCCTTAATGCGTGTGACGTGAGTGACTACACAGCAAATGGGATGCATAGGGTGCATGGTCCTATATGCAGGTGCAAATAAGTTTTTACAGCGATAGATAGTATAATTCCTAAAAGGTTATTAGTAGGATTAAGGACCGAATTACAGGAATTGGACGGTGGCCAAGGAATGTTCAAAAATTTTGATACGTAGTAACTCATAGCAGAGCTGTAGGAATAGGTAGATAGTGATAGCGTGCATGGGGCAAAGTATTGAATTTCAAAATCTGGCTTGCACTACGGGAGAAATGATTTGGTTTCAAATATCTAATGTGACGATTGGACAGAGGGCAGATTAATAGGCATAGAAAAGTAGAGAGAAAATTAGCCATCATGTGTCAGAATGAGGAGGAGTGAAGCAGAAATTTCAGAAGACGAGTTGACAGTAGTGGCTAGTTGGCTAGTAGAGAGCACGGAAAGATGAAGTTAGAGAAGACTGCATTTGGAAGTAACACCGGAATATGTGAACGGCCCAAGTTGCGGTGCTTGCCTTCGTATGAGTCGATGAAACAATACACGCGCGTAATGCTTTCAGGTTCGAGATTGTTTACAGCAGGCTGGCATCTACGAAGAGAAGATACAGGAATCGTGGAGAAGAGGAGAGTATCCAGCAATTAACTAAGATAGTAGCAAAGGAGAAAGCATGCTTTCTCCTCAAAACGTGTGAGCTATAATTTTCATATTGATGATTCTGATTTATGCATAGCTGCTAAAAGAAGATGGAAGGAAAGACGGTTATGGATTGTTTATAGGCGGGCGGGTATGGAATACACATTGGGTTTCTCAAACGAGAATAGAAGGAACGTGTTTGATCAAATATATGAGAACTCTTCAAGAAAAGGATGAGACAGAGGGAGAAGAACAAGATTTTCTGGAGGAGAAGGAAGAAGCGTAAGTACTGCAGGGCGGGAGGAAGAGGAGGAGAGTTGTGGAGCAGTTTGTCGAAATGCTTTCTCCAGTATACCAGCAGGCGTGTGGAGGAGTAGACTGTATGGAGGGAGAATGGGAGGAAGGAGAAGCTCGTTGAAGATTGGAGGGAGTTGACGGAGGCGGTAAAAATCTGAGTTTTTTCCTCGTTTTTTCTTGGCTCACGCATCCACGGCGGCAGGATGGTTTCTTTTCCTCAAAGAGGAGCCTTGCCGCTCAACAAGTTCAACAGGTTAACATGGTTTTGAGAGCACGTTACGTCTGTAACAAGTTCACTTCTCAGTCACTCACTCACTTTCACTCGACTTTCACTGTTTTCCCGGGGTTTTCACCCGCTATTTGCACACGAAGCTTTCGTATATTGCACATGAGAAGACGGTTGAATTGAGATAAAAGTAGTTTCCGTACTGAAGAGCTGCAAGCTGCAAACCAGACATCGCGTTTCTTATGAGTAAATATATTTCGTGCATACATTTGAGACGAAGCGAAGACAAGGAGAAGACACGTGTTATTCTTACAACTTTCACCAGATTACAACAAAGAGACACAGGATACAGGAAGAACACACGCAGCATTTTAAACAGCTTTCACTAGACACGAAAATAGATCACACATAACGACACAGCACTTGCTCCTTTTCTTCATCCTTTACTTTTGCAGGTGTAACTTACACCGTGTAAGTTAATCACAGACACCGCTGATTTGAAAGTATGACGGGAGAAGGGCTTGCTGACATACACCGCATGAAAGCATATGACATGGACAGTCATGGCGAGGACCGGGTCGGATGGGAAACTATTACGCTTAAGGAGGAGGGGAAAAGGTCAGGGGAGAATCCTCTGGAAGAGAGTGTAAGACAGGAAGGGTAGACGGTAGCAGGATGGAGAGGTGAATTGGCGGGAATCGGCGGGAGCGTTAAGGTTGGCAGTATTCTTTTGCGCTTCTTACAGGCTAAAAGATGGTAGTAGTTGTGATTGTACTTACAGTGATTGGAGAAAGCTAGAGGAAGTGAAGCTGTGGAGGAGAAAGATGACGACGAGCCTCCTGACCTGTCTATCCTACGGACTGTGCATGGATGATGAGTGTGTGAAGACAGAAGGAGCTAACTTACTAATTAGAGGGACGAGATGCAATTTGAAGAGCAGTTGTTGGTGCGAGTTCATGGAACAAAGTGGAAGACTTACTACTCATAGCGTAAAATAAACAGGGAGGAAGGAATCTGACGCAGTATGCTCCCCCTGTGGTGTGTGTGCTGCCTACTGATAAAGTCTCTCATCAACGACGAATCAATAATAAATCGATCGATTTCGTATTGATTGGGCAGATTGGCGATGTGTATAGGCCGCGCATCTGCAGATAGCTCTACCTCCAACAAAACTCTCTATATCAACCCGAACGATCCCCTTCCCCTTTTCCCCTTTCAATCAAAACTCGGCCTCTAAATCATCATCAGGTCCTTCCAAATAAATTCTCTCTCCATCCAGCTTGTCCCTCATTTTCTCTCTTTCCCTTACTCCCTCTGTCTTTCTCTTTCTCCCTCCCTCGCTTTCCCTCTCTACTATATATATCTCATTACTCACTCTTCTCCCCGCTCCTTTTACTCTTTTTCCCATTCCCCTCTCACACACACTCACTCATTTTGACTTAACGCTCTTCTCACCCACATCCGTGTGTACCTTTCCACGCGTACACCTTATTAACATTGCTAAACCTCGGAAAGGATCAGACTTTCCCTACCACACAAATCCCACCCGCACCATTCCCCTACCGACACATTTTACAAACCTCCATCATTCATACATCAACTTCTCTCCAAGAGATATTTCCCTCACACCCATGTACAAGCCAAGCGTATACTCCTGGGTCGCATCCCTTATACGTACCGCGTACCACATGCTAATTTACACAAATTAGTACGCTACCAAAGAACGGTATATGCACTATATTGCAAACCCCTGCTTGCAACACATCCGATGACCATGCTTTCTATCGCTATAGGGTACTTTCTCCTTTAAATTTTACATGAAAACTACCGGTCATCTCACATATTTACAAATCTGCAATCATTTTTAATTCTCCTATCGAGATACGTTGCCACCTATTTAATTTCAAGCTTGGTCAAGATAAAGAAGAGCAGCAAGAGCGTAACAGCTGTTGACGTTATCAGCATAAAACTATTCATGAGCTAAAAGAATTTTAAATTATAAGAGATGGAGTCCTTGAATATGTTGTTTGCTTTCACCACGTGTCAGACGAACATATTTACATAAAACTCATCTTGGTAGTGGAGTTAATGTTTTTAAGTGAATGTAGTTCTAAGATATATACACTACAAGAAATTCGGCCGATTTTAAGTCGTTATTGTCACCAACCAGCAGGATTGACTTTAATATCGGAGATATCTCCAATTTGAATGCAATATCGATTATTACTGGATCATCAGTAATAGGGTTAAAGACGTGTGTGAGAGGAGTAGGAAGACAAACAAGTTTGGCGTGTGGCTGAAGAGTATTTCTCGGTCCTCGCGTCTTGTTATCAGGTCATCCAAGACAGGGAAAAAGTCTAGTTGGGGCGGTAGAGCAGAGACAGAACAAGTTGATGAGAAAGAAGTAGCTTGCATAAATATTTATTTACCAGCTGGACTTTAATCAAATGATGGGGTGTACATGGTAGTAGGATAGTCGGGGTAGCGCACAATCAAAGGGATCTTTAAGCTGGGAGGACGGATGTGTTGACAGAATGTTTCTAATAGAGCAAGTCGGTCAGGGATGCTTAGTCTGAGTTAGGTAAAGGGGGACAATATGGTTGATTGGTTGAAGAATATGGATCGGGGGGAGGGATTGATCCAATATCCAATCCGTATAAAACATTACTCTTCAAACTCAGGGCTGACAAGCCTTGGAGACTGAGATATAGAGAGAGGAGGGAAGGGAGGAAAGGAAGAGACTGCATGGGAAGAGAAAGAGAGGCAAGGAGTAGGATTAAATCGGGGGAGGGGTGATGTCCATGGTGTGTAATATTAGGAAGAAATAATCAATATTGAGATGATTCCTCTTATACATATGCCATCGAACGAGACATTTTATTTCCCGAATATCCTTGTCATTTCTTTCGCGAGAAAATAGTGGGAAGGAGAGCTGTTCGGGAATGAGATGTAGAGAGAATTAGTAACCCGCTCCTGGTTGGTGTTGGTACTCATATGGCTTTACTTCTTTCTCGAGCTTTCTCTTCCATCTTTTTCTCCATGCTCAGCCAGACACAATCCAAGCACTCTCTCTCCCTCTCTCCATGGATCTCTTAGCCTGCTTTCTCCTTCATGCTCTGCAGAAACAGGAATTATTCCATATCAGCCACTTTCTCCAACTTTCTCCTCTGATACAGGATTTACAATGAAAGCTATCACTCCTCCATCAATGGGCTTCCACTTTCAAGCTCTGCTTTCTCTACTGTTCACTACAGGCACTATGGCCAAGTATTCCTCCTAGGATTTAGGATAGTATAAACTTTCCCCGTCTACCGCATCTCTACTCGTTGGAGCATAATCGCTCTCATTATAGGACGAATATGACAGAATCCTTAAGTAAAACAGTTGAGTTAGAGGCGGATAGAACGTGGTGAGTTGCTGGATGGCGAAGAGGATTATGTATTGTTTTATCAGCATACATGTACCCACCTTGGATTCCATGAGACCTATGATATTGGATTCAATACTTTCTACGAACACAAGGCCTTTCCCTGATCTCTGTATAAATTAGAGTAGCGAGGCAGAGGAAACTAACGGTCTGGCCCGCAGATTACACTACACACTCCTTATGGCTTCCCGAATGGCGGAGATTCTATAGAGGTGAAATAAAGCTAATAATAATGATCGGTGATATCATGAGGATACGCTTTGCTTAGTAAAACCAATGAACGCGACCGCAGAACCTGTAGAAAATTCAAAGCTGGAAAGAACCTCCTACTCAGACTCAGGCTTCTCTCTAAACCCGGTTAATATGTCTTTAGTAGGATTTATTGAAGTAAATTCCATCTTTACAGCGTCCACTGGATAGGCTAAAATGTGATGCACACGTGATCGATCTATCGATCCACATCGATTCCTTCTGATATGTACCTGGCTGTCATTATCACAAGGATTTTAGGGTCCATCCGTTTGTATTTATAAATCAACACGTACACGTTAACATCTATCGCCTCGTCTCCTCCCACCTCCATCCATCCTCTTTCCCGGGCATCTAGCAAAACAATCCCTCCCAACCTGAGACAACTCTTCTAGGAGGATGCCAAAGCATGTGCATGTGCTTGTACAAAGTATACTAGGCTAGGCCTTTGGCAACGTAGCGAGTCCGGCTACAATTTATAAGATAAACCGCCCTTATCCCGGAGAGAATCAACTCAGCTCAAAGTCGCTCTAAGGCATATATGTATGTGTACGCTTGCCTCAAGCCTGGAAGATATTCCATGGCCGGATACCATTTTAATATCGACGACAACACTAATAAGCTAGCACCAGCCCACGGCCATCACTCCCTGTCCCGATCCCGATACCCGAACGAAGCCAGACCATGAGCAGCCAGCGAGTTAATGGAATGACACCAAGTAAAACTTTCTCTTTGAATTCTTCTCCACTTCTACCCTGGAGTTTTTATCGATACAAGAATCCGGGGAATGGTTTCAGTATCACTGCATCATACCAAATGCATAAGCTGAAAGTGGCCCAGGCGACAAAACTATAGGACGTCCATCATTTATCCAAAGTAAGTATACAAGTGTATGTGTGTGCTATTATGATGCATGGAAAAATAATGCCCAGTTCGGGAATCAACTTTCACCATCGACTCCGTCCGTATCATCCTGCCATTTTACTTTCACCCTACAGGCTGGCGCTCAAATTAAAACAACACATCCATCCCTCCCTCTGCTCGATACAAGATCAATCAATGCTCTTCATAAGCGAGGATGGGGGAGCAACGCGTGAAAGAAATTAAAAGCCTGGTTCTCCTTCTGCCGAATCCAGCCAGACATCCCGTTGCCAAGCAAATACATATTTACTTTCACCTAGAAAAGAAGGAACCATGCATGCCATGTCAGCTCCTCACTTCTCAATGCTTTCTCTACCCTATGTAGCTGTGAGATACAGGCATGAAGCTTCATCCAGCATCATAATCGCTCTACCAAAATCAGGTCTAAACGAGAGGCCAATCAAAATTTGAGCATCTACATGGAAAAGAGCAATTACGAAAACATTTGCATACTCCCTCCCACAAGCTCCAGGAGCAATGTTTCTTAATTTTTCCTTCTAACTCAATTCAAGCATTGATTCTATTTTCTATAACAAGCATTCCATGTGGAGGATCCGTGGTAGAACCATTCTACTTTTGTTACTTGGATGGTCAAGTAAATGGTTCTTCTGTCAACGAAACATAATACTATACTAATACTCGACAATTAACCTGAATACAGACCGTTAGTTTTTAACTAACGACGATGTTTCAAAGGAATAATTCTTTGGGAAACCCAGAAATAAATTACAGGATATTGAAGAGTGATCGTAAATACTGCAGAAAGGAATGTTAAGAAGTTGAGAAAATCCCGGTAAAATGTACCGATTAGTGAAACTATTTGCGGTTGGAATACGTTAACCTATGATTGACAATAGGGATCTTAATGCTGAATTCGCGTGCTGGGAGTCTGTAATTAAACATTCTTTTACAACCATACAAGTCCAGTCTAGGAACTGAATTATTGGAAAAATATAAGGAATCATACACAAAGCTGAAGCCTTAGCCTTGCTAGTATGTAGCACAGTCATGCTGGCTTGCTAGTGTGCTCCTGAAATACTGCCAAAGCTAAAATTTCGCTTGCTTACTTGGGAGGATAATGCACTGGCAAAGAATAGTTTTGCTCTCATAAAAGAACAATAAGATTACTGGGAAAAGTGTGACATGAAATAGAAATATGATGCTATACGTAAGCTAAATGCTGTAGAAGAATAAGAAAGAAAGGAATCATGGTTTCTCTTTTCCCTTCACTCCATACCCGCACTCCTTCAGCTAAACTTAGCACACTAAAATAAAATAATGTAAGGGATCAATAGCAGTTGCATGATTAAAGCAGTGGAACGGAATTCAATCACGAGCCAAATATTATATACATCCTTTCTTATTGGTGTATTTCTAGATCATATTTCGAACCGCGCTTAGTTTTGGCCTCTTTATACGCAGCTTACTAATTTTGCAGGCGGCAGGTAAATTAAGAACCGATGAAAATATTCGCAAAGAGGATGTGTAGATTGTGCTTGAAAAAAATATTTGGCAAAACACCAGGGTGGTATGGGACGGGGCATGAACAAAATTCCTCTTTCTACGTACTTATTTACAAATCAGCGCTGTTCGCTTGTATCGTTGCAGAGTCGGAGAAGGTCAATAAATATTCTTTTTTGCATGGAAGTATGCATTTCATAGACTGAGTTAATTGTATTTCATCTTCAGTCGTAAATGTAAGTTTTCAGGCTATACTTTTCAATATTCCGGAACTTAAGAGATGGAAAATTTGGGATGTCAGCAGAATGGGCTCAATTTACGCACGCTGGATTGAGAAATATCGAGTAATTGCGCGAAATATTTCATTTATTTAATTTAGTTAATTTATATTTAAGTAATTAGCAACTTTTTGTAACTTGGCAATCTAAAGTGTATTCGTGAGGAAATGCCATGCAGCTTATTGATTACGAAGGTATACATTTCCGCTTCGAGTCCGAAGCCCGAACGGAATCTGAACCGGGAGTATTCATAATAGATGTATACATGATCTTTCCCGCCCACTAAACAAGTCAGTAAAGTGAGCAACGTTCCAGTTCCCTACTCTAATGGGATTGCTTGGGAACACAGTAATGTAAATGTTCCTGCTGGAGTTGCTGATATTCGCGCTTGTTTCTGATCGATTTTACTGAGTTCAACTGGAGCAAGACGGAGGGAGGGAGGGGCCGAGTCCTCTATACAATATGCTAATACCGATTACCGATACTCTTTTCCCTTCTCTGATTTGTGATCTAATTACAGGGGTTTATGCATCACATTGTTAAATGGTTTAATTGGCAGGCTCCTCTCATTCACATGCAAGCGTGTCCTGGATGGCTTGGTTTGTGATGTATAATTTTAGGAATGCTTTTGAAGAGAGAGATTGCGGGAAAATCAATAGCTATAATTGCCTTCTTGCCTTATCGTGTTTACGTATCGATCAAAGGAGGTAAGGAAAATATTTTTGTTTTTGAATTCCAGCTCACTCTCACTCAGGGCCATATAAAAATCTAATAAAGCGCGAATTCTTCTCTGTACTTATCATCATTTCCACTTCCTACTCCTTCTTTTCCATGGTCTGGCTTGAATCATTTGGAACTGGCTGTAAGAAAAGACAGACGGATAAACGAAGCCTCATTCATGCCTTTTTTTACGTAACGTGTTGCAGGAGTATGTTAATGACTGTGTGAGGGAACTATTACCCGGGTATTAAAATCATGGTATCATGGAGCCCTACTTTGCTAGCATAAATGAATCCGCGGCCTACAGCCAACATGATTTGCTGCGTTTGATATGAGCAGGAAACGTATCTAGGATTTTTTAAGCTCCAATATTCTTTGGTCCTTCCTATCCTGAGAAGCATTTACTTGTATTTATAGCCGTGAGAGAAGCAGGTATCGCTAGCATCCAGCAGGTTCACAGAAGTATCAAATCACGGAACACGAAACTATCTTTTCGTATCCAAGAAGCGTGTCGAACATGGCTAGCTATAATACAACCGGTTTGGCATTTCTCAATCACAGCCTTGAATCTGATAGCGTAGGATCACTTCATTGAGTTACCTTTGCCAAGAGTTTTTGGGAAGTTACTGAATGCTGTATGCATCATTTTAATTAAATGCATAATTTTGAATGAGAAAAGCATAGAGGTAGTAGATCAGATCTATCGATGGGAAAAAATAATTGGAAAGCGATTCATAACTTTGAATGAACTTGAAAACCTTTTGAATGGAGTTATTGTGTAACCAAAAAAAAAACAGAATATTTGTATCGAATTAACCACAACTACTGCATTTGTTTTCGTGCTTATATTCCTCCGTTTAAAGGATATGAGCAGGCTAAATGAAAGTCTCGTAAATTATGTCAAGACGGGTCAAAAGGGAGAGGAAGAAAGTTAGACTGAGATTCTATTCTGCCTCGTCTATTCTTGAGAGTAACGGAGCCAGACTCGTTGATCCCTTGAAGAGGGACTGGTCGATGGGGCGTGTGGAATGTGGAAATAGGTTTTTAAAAGTGATGGGGAATAGGGCCTGGAGGGTGTGATGGAGGAGATAGAAAAATATTAATGAAGCAATTAAAATGATGGTTCAATCAGTCGCGGAGAAAGTTAATTCGTGATCCAGAGCTAGGATAGCTTTTGAGCGAGATCAATTTAGTTGAGCCCGTATCTTAAATTACTCTCCCCCGCCGTTTCCTCAAGTTCTTTGGGGAAGATAAGGGAAAGGGATAGGCCTAAGCTCTGTCTGATAGCCTTCAGCTCTATGCTTTATTTCCCGCTCGCCATCATAGCGAGAAAATCGGGGGAAAGAAAGCCTGGAAGGGAATCCTTAACCCGGAACACCCCAACCTTGCCTAAGCCCAAGTAATTTTTAAGCTTCCTATTTTTATTATACAGCTCCTCCGGGATCTTTCCCGATTAGTCTGCTCTGCATTGACTTTGCATAGAAAATTAAAGAATTCCATCAAGAAGCGATAGTTCAATCCCATCTTTGGTCCCAAAACTCTCTCCCGTACCGAGTAGCGCGGTAGTGAAAGTGACGGAGAAAAGAAAACTAATCCGCCGAAAGGCAACCAGATCCTAACGTTGCTTCCGGCTGAGCTTATATATCGTATCTAGATTATTGTTTTTCTTAAAACATTTTGTCTCCGTCAAATGGCTACTTTGGTTCGATGATAAGAATATAAAAATAAGAGCAATTCTTGTCTTCCCTTGTGTGAGGCAAAATATTAGTTTATCTAACCATGGTAAGAAATGCTTTCTCGAACTGTAAACCGTAAAGGAAGTTTTCTAAAGAATTGCTGCTTTTTGGCCCTTCCAGGCCACCAATTTCAAGTAACAGTTGGAAAGATTGGGCAGCTTTCACCTTATATAAAGTAAGCAAATGTCAGCAGTAAATTAAAGGATACGCAAATTCCTACTATAGTCCTTGCTAACGCAACGGCTTAAACTACTGGAAAATTTTACAAACCCTGCTAAGCCTCAGTATTGATCAATCTATTGATTGCAGCTGTTTGAAGTACTGGTAAAGCTCTTCTAGTCTACAAGGATAACTAGGTGCGTTTCCTTCCCTAAGATTGAAAAATCGATGAACATTTTAGCTTTCACTAACTGACCGCCCTAATCTATCAAGTGGACATAAGCCTTAGTAAGGAAAGTCGTGGGATTTTTCAGGAGCTGTAATGTTTACAAACAATAATGTTAATGTGAGTCTCTTAAAAGAGAGCCAGGAAAATTTATCTTAGGAGGCGCCAGCGATAACCAGTAACGGTAATGGTTGTAAATATCCTCTTCTAGTCGCCAGTAATAACATATCTGCGATTGACAATAGATCGTTTCGAGTTGCAAAAATAAGACAATCAACAATTAATCGATAGTACTACCTAATCCCAGATTGCTTAACTGACATTCCGTTAACCTCCAAGCTTTATGCTTGTGTACTAGTGTCAATTAAATAGCTATGATTGTGCACCACTGTAGTCACAAAAACGCGCATTTACGGTTACTGATTATGTACGTGCCTCCGCTATCGCGCTGCTAGCTGCACACTACGTAGGATCTGTGAAACGAAATTTTATGAGAATTCATTAAAATTAGGAATGCAAATTTTACTTACTTGATTTGTGGACTTCCGGCAAAGCTGTAGCACTATCACTTCTGAAGAGTACATGCGCAGCTCGCTTTGGTCCGAAACGTTTTGTTCCGTTTCTTCAAACGAGTATCACTGATAAGAAATCGGTTTAGAGAATCTTACGTTTCACTAGGGGGAATTTTCTCAATTACATTTCTTATTTAATCACACTTCCCTCTTTTTTCTGCAAAGTATTGTGCTAACACGAACAGGATTGATATTATGCTACCACTTTCCAGGAATCGTATTTAAGTTCACTTATTGTGCACACACACACACGTTCAGTTAGTTGTACACACACACACTCGTACAAATTCACAAATAGTAACTTGGAAAGCATGGGCACATCTGAACTTGTGAAGAACTTTGAACGACGGTTCACTTGTCGATAGCACACACACTGAAATCAGATTGTTTCCAGTAACACGTTTTCGGTACAAATTTAGCGGGATTTGGTTGATAAATGTTTGATAAATAGTGTATTGGCGTACAGAGTTACCGTGGCGATATCGAAAAGAACATTAACGGTACAGAATTATGAGGAAGCAAATTATTGCTTGGGTTACTTTTCTGCATAAGCAGAGATTGACAAGGCTCCGTGTAGATGAGCTGATACGAGGGAAAATAACACAAGACTCACAACACGTGGTGGTGTTGGAATGAGCTACCCTAGGAGGAATCCTGGCAGCTGATACTGAATACTCATGGGGAAGACTGGTAGAAGGATGAAACTAAAGTTGTTGAAGTGAATGAAGGAGTTGATGATTTTCTCAGGATGTCACATAACAGGTTTCAGCTTTTCATTTCCAACTTGTCCTCCAGCAGGCAAGGCAGGGATGAAGGAATTGGATAAAAATCGACGGGAATCGCTACTACTTGGGCATTGTAAACAACATGAGCCAAGTGTATCATTAATCAGCTACAAATATCAGAATGCTTGTTATTTAAAAGAAGATGTACAAATTCACCGAGTGACTTTTCACCGGAATAATCAAATTAACAATTACGTTTTTAATCACTCGGGTAAATTTTTTTATCAAGATGCGCATAGGGGAAGAAGGTATTGACACATTGATTTTGTCGTTGATTAAATATGAAGCTCAACTTGGAAGTGAAGGAGGGACGTTAAACGGCACTGTAAAACACTAGGATGCTTGACCCGAGAAAATTAATGCTTGATATATCAAAAGAGCAACTGGATGGAATAATTACGTACCCACCAAAAGTATGCAGGGTAAGAGGCGGAAGCGAGGTATTTAACGTTTTAGACTGCATGTTCCACCCAGAAATCAGACTGTTGGGTTTGTTGCAACACAAGGTGATTCGGAACACTGTAATGAAGTACTCGATAGATGAACCAAGCCGGTTCGACTCTTGTGGAGGAATGGGACTAATTTTTTCTCGGACTTTTCATGTCCCATCCAGCCAGCGAGCTATAGAATGATTTCGTCAACGTAGGGCTTCACTCTGATTTAATGAGGACGTGGCATGTAGTAGCTTAATGATTTCTAACGGGAGCTTGATTATTAGTTCTCTATTTCTTATCTGACACTAGTTTCAAATATGCTGCTGTCCCTGAGGCGGCCAGGGTGGTTTTACGATTTTTGCGAGCGAGAAACGATATTGTTTGATGATATAGCCTTGGATTAATACTATTCGTCCTTTAAAAATCACAGCAAATTGAGAACGAAACAGAATTCATTCAAATTATTTAGTTCAATCCTAGAGAAAACTTCCTATTGCTGCCAGTTAGTCCTCTAAAATCTTTACGTAGCTAAAAACAACCTTAGAGCGCGGAAATTTTAACGGCAATGTCTTTTCAAACATACGCATAGAATCGTGTCTAGTAACAAGTTACTAGTAGTAACTCAAAGATAGGCGTAGGAAATACATACTGGAACGAACCTCTTGCGAGATTCAACATTAAAAAGAAATCTTGGAGAAATTCCTTGCTTTCTCCAGACAAGCTCCAGGATTTATGCCATCGAGATCTAATATTGATGTGCGTGACTGATTTAGAAAGTTGACCGATATTAGATACTTTACGACTTTGTGGAGGAAATTAACGCGTAATATCCTGAAAATGCTAGCAACTAGCAACTTACAGATACATGTTACAACCTAAATGGCTCATATACCCCGTACGACACAGAAACACTTTATAGACTATCGAATCCCACCTGCTCCAAGCTAGGACGATTTGGAGTACGTCCCAGACAGGTAAGATTGGTGAACAAGTCGCGTTTGCTGGTTGTGTATTGATTGAATTTTATTTAATGTCTTTTAATTCAGATGGTGGTTGGGATTTTATGGAGTTCTCTCACGAGCAGGCGGGAGCAGCCAAGAGAAAATGCTGGAAGCCAAGCATGATTCGGTGGTGGCGATGAAGCGGGAAGCCCGGCTCGCCCTTATTCCTCCCAGGATTCAGCAATGGTTCAGGAGGATTATGAAAAGCTAGAACTAGGACGACTAGGAGGCTTTGCTCATTTTATTCTTATGATTAATTATAAGCATGCAAAAATATGGAGCTAATCCAATTAAATCACCTTGTCGTGTACATACTATATTCTGATTGCGCTCTTGCCTGACTTTGCTGAGCGTTTTAATAGCGTATAGCGTTGAAGCAGGATGGCTTGAACAAAGCTAGTTGACTGACTCTCATCAATACTGAAGCTGGCTTAACTCTATTCCTGTTCTGGTTCCAAGGAATGCTACTTGAGTTGATGCGATTTCTGTAACGAGAATATTGAAGTCCAATGTATTGGATTTGCATTCCATAAGTTACATTAAAGGGAAGAAAGACTGCGGCTCTTCTGCCTTTATCCCAGATGCAATGTTTCGAATGCTCTATGAATGAGTATATTTAATGTGTTGGCTATGTAATATGTCATAGGCTGGAATCCGGGTATTTGGGAATAATGTTACCCGGTTTCGGAGCTATCAGAGTAAGACGCTCTCCCTTTTTGATACCATTTTACAAGTTATGCTTACGCCAAGGCAAGGGGAAAGAGCGGGAGGGAGAGAGAGAGTTTAGAGAGAGGCGGAAAGTTTATTGAGTTGTGCTCAAAGGAATTTTAAAGAGGAGTATGGCCATTTGAATTGCATTTGACACTTTTATAAATGTTATTTTCAATACAAGAGCATGTACGAGTCGAAGATAGAGGAAGAGAGAAAATGTGATTCAAATTGGATGCCAATAGACTGGGGATTTCGGAATGAGTGAACATTTCTTTTACATTATAGACAGTGACATATGTTAGAAGAGTCTGTTTGGATTTGGGGAGGAGGGCGTACATGGTGGTTAGGAACCGCGGGCGTTTGGATGGGATTGAAGTCTAGCGGGCGGGCAGAGCTGAGGTTCGTAAGGGAATAACAGACAAGGTATGGCAAAGACGGTACTAGGTTATGCACATGGTTGAAGTTAATGTACAGAAAGAAGGATGATCTTGGTGTCGGGCTTGTTCGGATTGGCATAATATTTTTTGAAGAGCGGGTTTTTTTGGTACTGAATTAGTGGGGATGCCATTGCGGTATGTGGGTCCGTGTGTGATTGTAAAATACCGAAGATGGGATCCACAAAGGGAAGGGAATAGTAATTTAATGGGGAATGAGCCGGGATAAATGGAATATTTTTAGATTTTAGAATCACTTTTAAATCCACGTGCCGGTGAGTGATTCTCTACAAGGTTTATGGGAATTGAAGGAGCCATTGACAAAGTACCAGGGATTTAGTTGATGATTTCTTTTGGAATCGTTTGATTGAAGAGGATTTAAACTCCGACAACATAGAGTCATACATGATGCTGTTCGCTTGCCGAACCGCACACACACTCCAATTGTCAACAGCTCTGCCTGGCTGGAATATACTTTTAAAACTGGGAGTAGTATTTTAATTCTATTTTTTGGCTTCGTTCCTCCTCATTCGTATCGTATGAACGGAGAGGATTTACGGAAACGGATTTTGAGTGGTTTATTGAAAAATATACGGGCATTAAAACCGGTAGGATAAGATTATAAGTAATTGCTGCAGGAAGTTAGAAAGGAGGATGGAGGCGGTGGTTATTGTGTCGGTAAATATTGTAAAACAAAGTTAATTTAATAGAAGGCGTATATATCAGAGATGGAAAGTTGTTTACAGTAGTGGAAGATAAACTAGATCAAATTTAGATTTAGCTTGTAGGATTGAACGTAATGTAAATGAATGTAAAGTGAAATGTAGAAAAGCCCGTTGCGGAGACTTGGCGTTTTCAACCGGGAGAGGAGTTAGGTAAAATCAAAGAGTGTGGGAGGGAATCAAGTAGTTGTCAAAGGAGCCGGGTCGTAATAATGAATGTCAAAGTGCCAATTTTCATTAAAGACTATAGGTTTCAAAGCTATTCAAACTATCGGTTTATGGGTGAGAGTTTTGGTTTCACACGCTGCTGGCTGCTTCAAACTGCCCTGTCTGGCAGCGTGGCAGCTCAGATTTTCAGATCCCTCTTTCAAGTTGCTTTAGGATTACGCAAGTAAGTTGGTTCAAGGTCTTCCCAGGCTTACATGCATAAAAGCTGAGAGTTGTATGTAAATGGGAAGGTTACGGTAATGTGTTAGGAAGGAGGATGGATCAAATTCCCTGTATTATCGGAATGATAGGTTGGATGGATGGGTGGGAGGAGGGTGAGTTTGCAAGGGTTGAGAGAAAGTACGGTAATTTTGGATTTGTGTCATTCAAAGAGTCAATTTAGGAGTTGATATTACCCGGCTTGTTGTTTACCCGGCCCAAGATGAGGGGGATTGAGGAGGAGGAGGAGGAGGAGAAGAAGAGGATACTCTGTAAAACTTCTGACATGAGAGGATGAGGCTTATTTAAAAGAGAAGAAAATGATGCTAAATGGGAAGCAGTAGATTAGGCTTCTTGTGTAGGTAAAGCAAGGGGATCGGGAATCGGATAAAGGGAATTTGTGGAAGAGCTTCTTCCTGTTTGAAGCAAAGCCATTTCAAAAATCCCACAACATGCCTCTGTGAGTCTACTGTGCGTTGTGCTTGATGGTGGTAGAAGATCGGTATGGCAGGAGTTATTTCATGGAGGGAATGGTGAAGGAGGGTGGTAAGAGAGTTTGAATTTTGCATACATTAAGTAAATTATGCATATTTTTAGGCCCGGGTAGAATACCCACGGAGGAGGAGGGACGCCAGAGCACGTGTGGTAAGGGAAAAGAGGGAGAAGAGCAGAAGAGGAAAATCGAGACTTGATGCGATATGATATTAATGGAAGAGAGAAGAGAAAATCATTTTGGGGATTGCACAATCAATGATTTGGAAAACACTTGGCTCCATATCACATCATTTCTCGGTTACAGTTGTAAGGATATAAATATAGCCGCGTAAATATGTAAAAATATCAAGTCGTTCAAGCAAAAACACTTTCAGAAAATACTTATAAGTATTTCATAAATGAAAAGGGTTTACTTACTTATGTATAGTGGGGATGCATGCGCTTATACTTTGAGCATTTGCTTTCGCTGTGAAAACATAAATTTGAGAATGTGTAACGTTTTGGAGACACATGTTTCCTTCTCAATCCTTTGCTATAGATTTGATCAGTATTGTCTTACAAGATTGCAATATATTGCGCCTTGGAGGAGTTTGGCTTTCAAGATGCAGAACGCCGGGATAATTTTAGGTTTTTTTAAAGCGAGGCGGCATGGGTGAAAGTATTTCTTTGGGCTTTTGCAAATTGACTTACTCCTAGTCTATTTGATTCCTTGGCTTCATGAACCAAGCAAGATAAAGGTAGTGAGGAAAGTATGTACTGTCTCTAATGGAATTTACAAAAACTTAAAGGTAAACTGTTTCGTATTAAAAATGCGGTGAAACATTGGGGTTTACCCTACCAGTCTGCCAATAGAAGCTATGTAGCTAGAGGATTGTGAAACGGAAATCTGCAAAAGCGTCAAACGGGAAAAGAAGGACTCCATCCAGAGTAACATTCTGCCTGGGTGACTCTGACTGATGAACCGGGAGATGTTAATTCTTAAGGTGCGGGGATCCTGTAGATCCTGTAGCGTAAGTGCTTGATGCGGCAGGTAACAGACGCGGAGAAAGTAGTAGGCTAGCTGTTTCATTGAACGCCCTTGTGGCGCAGGAGAAAGCTTACTTGCACATGTATACGATTGTAGAACAGTACAATAGAATGCAACTACTGTTCAGGGGGTTGTAGTTGGGAGATTTACATATTGGCGCTATAAAAAACCTATCGATTGGTTCGAATACAAAACGCTAATGGACCATGACGATCACCTAACTGACTCTATCATGAGTGCAAGAGTGTATGCTGCTATACAGGCACTACTTGTGGGAGAATCGCCTTGCGCCCCTGAAGGTGGACGCAGGAAAAATTCACGATTTTTTCGTTGATCTTCAGATTTCAGATGTTGGCTATGATATGAGAAGTCGGGAAAAAGTGATAAAAATGGCGCTACAAGGTAAACGGTCCGACCGAAGAATCGAACTGCAGTCTCTAAATTCTACGCCGATTCTGTGCCGTATGGGTTAGCCGATTTTCGTTAAACTTTGTAGGGCTTTCGCCGTTATTCATGTGAGAAACATTATAGCGTAATGACTCCTTTTAGCGGATTCATCTGGAGTCGTAAAAGTCGGGCTTGGGTTGTGTGTATCCGGTTTGATGTTTTGTCATCCCGTCTGCTCTTTTTCCTCCTTGGAGGACACTGGATTTCATCCATCTTTATGCATTTATTGGTTGGTGGGTGGAAGAGGAGTGAGAAATTTTGTTCTTAAAAGGAACGATATATTTAAATGGGAGGAAAGCAACTTAAGCCCTCATTCTTACAATTCCAATCCTTCTTCATCATCTTCTTGGCCTCCCTGCCTCTCTCCGGCCCGCCGTTGGGATTGAGAGAAAGACAGGAATCGGAGAAAGGGAAGACAGTCAAGGTCGGTGGAGTGAGTGAAGAAGAAGATGAGAAAAGCCGGGAGAGGGTGGTGGAGAAGAGAATAAGAGAACATGTGGAGATGAGAGACTTGAAAGACTTGGCTGGATGCGGTGATGATGAAGGGAAGAGAATTCCTCTCATTTCATCCATTGCTCTCTTTAAAATTTACGCTTCATTTGCTTCACTTTAACTATCGACAACAACACACTCTGCCTCTCATTCTCAATTCCTTCCAAGTCACATCCACCCATCTTCCATTCATCTCCCAATCCCCCGAACTACTTCACATTAGCTTCCATTGTGTCACGTTTCTATTTAGCAAAGAAGGAGCGGAGCGAGCGAGGGGGAGGTGGACGGATGCACTGCAAACCCCGTTTCTACACGTTCTAATATTAGTCCAAATCCTTGCCTTCTCTTCCACGATTAACATTGATTCGATTCAAGAAACACCATCATGAGCTAATGCGTCATTTGTTCTCAAATTCATAGCATAAATCTCTCACTCTATACAATTTTCAATCCTGCAATCAATCCTTTCTTCTCCTCTCACCATCTTCTCCGCCTACGAGGCAGGCAGTCTCCCTTGTATCGCTCTGTTTGCTAAACTACCGACAACGAGCTCCTTCTGGAAGCACTTGGGACGAACTCTGAAACAAGTTTAAAAGCACCTTTTCCTCTTTGCGCCAAACAAATCAACCAAATCATTCCCAACAATTTCTCAAGGTTTCTCAAGGAATCCCTTTTATGTTACCCAGGAATTACACCAAAGAGCTCGCCCCCTCCCCTCTCAAGCATTTAGTTTCTCAGAATCCAAGAATTCAAAGATTCTTCCATCCCTTCATCTTTGAGTCTTTCTTCAGGAGGAAACTTCTGTGCGGCGTTCACTGTAACTTTAGTAGGTGTATTGTTTCTATCATGTACAGTGTACGCTCTTATCCTCTCGACTTTCTCTTCATCCTGCTCATCTGTGTTATCTGTTTGTACGTGTATGCGCTATCTTCACTCGCTTTCACCAAAACTGATGTAGAAGGTACTGAAGTCATCGGTTACTCTTAGGTTGAATGCTACGAATGCAGCGCCACCTACCGCTTAGAAACGCGGACATGAATAAAAACTGGTGAAAGCAGCCTTCTTTTACAAAGTAGGAATCGGGACTTTTTTAAGAGAAGAAAGTAGTTGGACATGGCGTCTACAGGTAATACTTCATACTTTGAATGCCGTATTGCAACCCTCTTGACTGTTTCTGTGAAATAGGAAAATACACAGCCTGGTTAAAGGTAAGAAGCATAGGATTTTTAGTTTACGCAGGGCAGATTTTTTAAATAACCCATCAGCGCTTAAGGTTGGGAGAAGTAACATGATTTTGATTTATGTAAAATGAGTTTGGCAGAAAAAAATATTCAAATTCTTCTGCTTCACAGTTACATAAATCTTGTATTTAATAAAAATTGTGGGCGACACTACGACATGCTTTCTGATAGAGGGCCGTGTACAGGGACTGTGTGGGCCTGTATACGTGAAGGAAAGTGACAGGAATTCGGAATCAGGGTTTTATTCAGGAATGACATGCTCTATTACCATGCTGAAAGAGGACCATGAATTGAATGACGGGCACGAAGGAGGGAGGAGAGGATCAGAGGAGGGATAATGTGGAAAAATATGTGCAGAGGGTTAGTGGTGCATATAAGTTGAAGGGAAACTGGTTAAGAGGACAAGGGTAGGGCGGAAGTTGAGCATGACTTCTACAGTACATGCATCCAAAGCTCTGAACTGGGTAAGGCGGGTATGGGCCCGTTTACCAGGAAGGGCGGACGGGTATAACGTGAACTGGAAAGGTTTTTAAAAAGAAAACTAGATTAAATACAATAATAAATCCCTTCGCTACTACTACGATCCCTTTCCCTAGATTGGCTCCTAGTAAATAAATAAAGTATGTAATATAACTGGCTTGCCTCTTTCCTTGCGGTTTCTTTGTGGTACATGTCTCATTCCCGTACTCGTCTTCCTTCCCTTCTCTAGAATCGAATCCGACTTTTTCAATTTCATATCATTAGGCAAAGCATGTGACTTGTCATTTTTCACAACTCTTACCATATTTATCCTAATAACTTGGCAACTCAAATTTATTTCCTCCCTTCCTCTCGCCGTCAATGACAAAGGGGAATTTCTTATACACCCGCTTCTTCTCCCTAGCCTCCATCTCCATCAATTGAACCGGGACAAAAACGTCAGCGACTTTTAGCTGTGTAATGTGCAATACTCAAGTAAAATTGTGTAACTACAGGGATTGATATTAACGTGTATTTACTTCAACTATGCCGTTGTAAGGGCCCAGGCCACATATCGACGAATAAATCCATTACATTACATTACAGTATTTACTTCAACTATGCATACAACTAAGAAAATCTTGTAGATTTAAAACATTACTAAATTACTGCAACTGTCACTTCTAAACTGAATCGAATTGAATGCGAATCGTTAAATCCATCCTGCATTGAAGATAGACGGAATCAATAACAATTAATTAAGGGTCTCAAAAGTAATCGGAGAGTAGTTGAGAGAGGGAATCAAAAGGACGGAATAAATGTGAAGACTTAGTTGTCAGAAAGACAAGAATAAAAAAGCGGAAAGAACAAGAGATTGATGCATGCAAATGAGGCTTGAAAAGACCTGGATGTAAAGAAGATATTCTTCTGAGTATACAAGGATAAAGAAGGGGGAAGGAAGAAGACGAGGAAAAGGAAAAAAAGAAAGTCAAGGAGGAGAAGAGATGAAGAAAGGAAAAGAAGGGAAAGTGGGGGAAAATAGACAAGTTATACAGAATGACAGCTTATTTCTGTTATCGAATAGGTTGAATTTCATGGCCGATTTAGGATTTCCTTCCGCAGACGGATTTGTGCGAGAGAAAAAAGCCATCCATCCGCGTCTCATTTCACTACTATTTGACTATCAATCAATCCAATCGGATACTGGAGGAGAGATTCACAAGTGACAGCGGCGGAATAAGACATGTTTCATGACCGCAATCCCCGGATTTTCTTTTTGACCGAAACAATCCCACAGAACAACTGCATGTATATATGTAGCTAAGGGTAGACATAGATATGGCAGAAGAGGTGGGCAATACAAGGGAAATAAGTTCATGGAATTGTTTGCTCGAGGGATGAGGGAAAGAAGAAGAAAGTAAACTTTTTATCCTTGAAATCGAATGATTTGTCATCTGCTACCCGCCCGCCTCTCAGCTTCAACCCTCTTTTGCATCTCTTCATTCTACCCTATCTATTACCAAAACTCGTATGCAAAAATAGACATTGTAGACAAGCTTTTTGAAGGGGTTGAATGCACATACAAGGGTAATTTCAATCGTAACTGTGTTATGCAAACAGGATTGACTTAATCTGTTTTCTTTGTTAATGATAGCGTAAATGTTTTTGAAGGATTCGAAAAAATCTACATGCACTTCAACTAGAGACGAAACTGACTTGAACGACTAACTTGAAGAGAGGGAAAGAGCAGTTTTTATACTAAAATATTCATGATAGGCTGCGAGGCGAATTAAAGCCATTTTAGGATTCCGTATGGGAATAAAGAATAAGGTGCAATGAATTGTAAAGAGAATCCCTTGAACCCTTTTTTCTACGTCCATCAACATCAGTCATAGCGGCTATAATAGCAGAGCTAATTTAAGGAAGCCCGCTTCCATTCCTATCCCCATTTATACCCTTCACCGCCATGCTCGAAGAAATCTATGAGGATCGCTTCCAGACTGGAGTTTATGCCTTTATTCCCTCCATCTTCCCTTATATATTATGTTCTTAATATAATTTTTTATTATGCAAAAGATTAGGAAAATCATCTGATATTCGATATGGGTCCCTTATGAAAATCAGAATGTGTAGCACATTGATGGGAAACACGTGGAAGGCAAAACGAGGGAAATAATATGAGGACGGTAGGGAGAAAGTAAGGAGAAAGCATTGAGTTTCACGGTCCTAGATATTTGCTATTAGAATACGGTGAAAGGAGTTGCGACAGTAACTGCGACGTATTGCGGCCTGGTTAAAAATCCATTAGACCTGAATTAGGTTCCTTGTTTGATTTTTTGAGAACTGATGATACTTTAGTGTGGATATTGCTAAAAATCAAATGTTTGGGTTTGTGTACAACAGGAGGGATACGGGTTTTAAGATGATTTGGGTGAATGGTGAAAGTAAGCAGTAAATATTTTTTCAAGTATTTTCAATGCCATATCCATGGAAAAATGTCGTTTCTGTGCTTTTCCTCCTTACATGTTGTATGATGACAAGGAATGATAAAGCCATCAAAGAGAGAGAGAGAGAGAGTATGAGCAAGATTTATGACTTGATGTATCCTTTTTCTCCCTCCATTATTCCTTTTTCCTCGAAGTTGGAATCCTACGGGTATCCAAAGGGAAATAGCTTTCACTCCATCCCTCCTCTTACATCCTTCCTTCGTGACTTTCACCCACCACCTTGTTTGGAACTAGCTCTTATTCCTGATTCTAGTACAGTACGACTGCTTTGCATATGATTATTTTTCACATTTCTACTTTCGAATCCATCTTACACAACCAAATACTACATGTACGCAACCAACCATATTCTTTACTGAAGAAAATAAGGGAGAAAGTTACAAGAGTTTCTTACTTTTAGATTCAAGTAGCTTTTCTGTAGCTTATGGTAGATTTTGCTGGAATATTTTCCTCGGCAGGCAAAGCAGAGTAGACAGAGTTGAAGAAAATGTGGACAGGATTCCTTAAGCTACGGTGATCTTTCTGGATATGTAATGCGTACGTAGGGGTAAAATTGAAGCAAGTCGGAGGGATGGATGTGGGGGAAAGCGAAGAAAAGGTGGGATAAATTTGGGTGCTCATAAAAAAGTAATGCGAGGAAATCTATAAGGATAAAGTCATTTTGTGGGCTGATTCCCTAAAATCGTTCCTTCCTTTCCACGGCTCGTATCATCCCCAAAGTTCACACTTTCCTGTGAAACGGACTCCTGGAAGGATACAATATAAGGGTGAAAAATGGAGGGGAGGCAGAGAAAGTCATTGTTTGAAAGCTGGGGGACTCCATCTTACTCTCCTGACAATAGACCCTGGCTAAAAATAACCCTCTGATCTCATGTGGGCTCATATTTGTCAGTTTATTTATTTCTCTGGGAATTTGATCGGGAAGCAGGAGCAATATCGGATTCGGAAAAGAAAAACTTTTTGTCAGTCTATTTTACATTTTCAATTGTATCGTGTCCGAATTCGTGAGGCTGAATCTGAAGTTTCTGTAAAGGATAGCAATATACTTTCTCTTATTCATCGCCACCACAGTGGCTCTCTCAGTCCTAAGTGAAAGCAAGGCAATATGAGACTTACTTTACAGTTTGCGCCATCTAGTGGCAAGGGTTCCCAGGTGAAAGCTCGTCGGCAAGCACAGCTTTTCTCAATCCAAAACTTTTTCTCTCTTCGGTTACTACAAAGTATAACTCGGAACCTACAGCTCGTAGCTTCACGTAACATGAAATTAGGCATCAATATCAATACAAAAATGGGATACACCTCTGCATAGCATTTCAAGCATTGTACAGGATTGGGCTGAAAATATGTGTGCAAGTAAGTAGTATGGACGAACCGCAAGACGGAGAGAGATCAGTTTGATGCTTTTGTCCTCTTCCCTGGCCAGCTATAGAGATTTAGTTCCGGGGATTCATAAAGAGTAAACTGGGTAGCTCCCTCGAGAAATAGGGAAGCAAGTTATTTAGAGTTTCTTTATGTGCTAGTCGAGTTACACTTTGGCTTTCTCTCCTCTACGTGCCGACTAGGTACACACGTAGCGTTAGCGTGGAGAGTTGAGTGGTTAGTTGTTGTTTCTCTTTTGAAAAATGGCAGCACATTTTTTCTCTCTACTCCCACATCCCTGGAGTATCCACTGATTTCCTTCTCGTTTTCAGTCTCAATTTCTAAAGTCAGTGAGAAATTGTCAATTTGAAGTACAAAGAAACCCAACAACAGCCAACTGTACCCATCTCCTATTGGTAGATGCGGTGGCGTGCTTAAGCTAGAGAAGCTCTGCTGCTGTTTTGTAAGAAAATGCCTGAGGTAACGTGTTTAGAAGGAAGAAACGATGATACTTCTAGGGAAAATAATGACGAAACAATGGCCCATGCCTAGACTCTTACAATAAGGATCTCTTTGAGTCATTTGACTCATTGTTCTTCTTTTATTTTCGATATGATGCGGTTAGTCTTAGCAATAATCCTTTTAAATCTCTTAGCGGATAACGAAGGCATTGGAGGACAAGGATAGATTCGTCACATGGATGATGGTACACTGTACAGACTGAAGTAATGGTGAAAATATTTGCAGGGAGCACAAGTGTCACCGGAGGCTATCTCTGCTCTTCAACTGTGCGCTTAATGATCTGAGCCGACTGGACCGTGCGATGGTGAAGAGTTGTTGACGAAAGATTGACGAAAGGTTTCCAGAGTTTGAGATGGCATGGCCATGGGAATTAAAGACACATGGAGCAAATTCCTTCACGGATTTTTGACCTTTTGAAAGCATCAAGTGTCTCGAAACGCCAACTGTCGCCAACCCTTTATTTAAGTATCATGCCTATGGGCGGTATCTCGTAAGCCTTCCGAGTAAATCTAGCATAAAGGGGTAATGAATGTCCCCCAATTATTTTTCTAAGGGACATGACTCATCGGTAAGAATGGGAAGAGGACTGAACTCTATTCTTTCACTCAATGCTTTCTCTTACCTTCAGGATAGTATCAACGGAAGATAGAGCGAGAGAAAGCACTATGCCATACCTTTTGATGAAGGCAGTTTATCTGTCTACGATAAAATAAAATAAAAGTATCTTTGTTTGGCGCGCAACGGCGAAAATTAGTAGGTACGTTGGAATAATGAGTGGGACTATGCGGAAAAAGCTGTTGGAGAAAGTTTATTGGCGTGAAATTAGTTGAAGAAAAATATGAAAAGGAGGGAGAAAGAAAGAAAAAAAATTGTGCATGAATGCGTATCCTGATTTTCAGAGAATCAGAAAAAGATCTTGAGGAATGAATAGCGGGCTTCCCAGAGAGAGGATAGAATGGTATGATGATTTATGGGGCAATGCGTCGGAGAATAGGACGTGGATAGGCAATTACATGGTTACGAAGGGATTGATTCGCTTGCGATCCTGTTGAAGCGGAAGAGAATTATGACAATTATGATTTGAATCAATAGCCATGAGCTTTTTTCCCCAGCATCCCTTCATTTACATTACTTGGGCTTCTTCTTCCTCCAGTATTAATACTAGCAGCCCCCCTTGGTGTCTATGCAAAGCCTTTATTACGTACTTTAAGTGAAAGCAGGATTCTGAGTCTCGATATTTGATAAGATTGTGGAATGTGCTGTTCGTGGGAGGGAAAGAAATAAATTGAGGCATTGAGGCCGCTAGTGTAGCAGCACTACGGCGGCTTTTCAAGTACTCATGGATAATAAGTGAAAGCTAAGAAAGGCGATGGTGTACATGTCTCTCTTCTCCCCAATTGACTCATGAATCTTGGGAAAGATGTAATCATGTAGCATGTAGCATGTGTATCCACCGCGAGGGGAAGTCGGTGCTTTAGTCAAAGAGAATTAAGAACACCTCTTTGGGAAATGGATCATCATAGAGAAAAATCACCAAAACAAAAGGGAGATGAGTTGAGAAGAGGGAGGAGAAATCTAGTTCATTTCCACGCAATTCTTCTTCTTCTGCACCATTTTAAGCCAAATCTTTTCTACAGCTTTATACTGTGCATTCTATGCCTCAAATTCAGCATTTCAGTCCCTCTTGCACTCACAAAGGGAGGATGAAAAGACAAAAAGACAGAATCCAATGCCCTCTTCTTCCCTTCCGTAATAACATGTGTATTAGTATTAATCAAATCTACCAGTGAAAGTAACTCCTCTTATTACGCACATTACGCTACACTCTCTTCACGCAAAGAGGAAACTAGGGAAAATATGCTTTGAGCGAAGAGTGTCCACAGCTTATTTGGAGAGGGAGCCGGGTAGAACCCATATGCAGCTGGAAGGAGAGACATATGTACAGTTTAAGGGCTACGCTTCTTTAAGCGGGTGCTATGAGTGAAAGCAACGGCGGGAGGGAGAAATCTAAGAGGGCTGAACAGAAAAATGACCGTGGTTTGGGTCTAAATCCTCTGGATTTTCAGTCCTATTTAGGTTCACATTTATTTACTTTATGTGACTCTTATATTTACTGGCTTCACGGATTTCGTTCCCTCAAAGACTAAGGACGACGCTTATTATGGTGTATGCATGCAAACACATCTCTCAAACTAGATAATAACACTGGGTGATGTGTGTATGTACAGCTGTATTTAACTCTGCTTGCTAACTTTCTTCGGGCATCCGCTATCAAGAAAGACCGTCTTGTATCCATCACAGCTTTGTTTTTAGTTGCAATTTTCTCTCCTTGCTTTAAGTTGGAAGAGAAAGACAGTGTTGGAAAAGATATATTGGATTCATGACTTTCCCCGAATTTTCTCATATCAGAAACGCCAGAGAAGGAAAAGAGGATAAACAATTACGTTTCCTAGAGGATGGACTTCAGATTGGGTGGGGTGAATACAGTACAGACTGGGAGAAAGTTGAAGTAAGTATCAGATTCATGTTAGTTACGATTTCTCCAAGAGAACAATTTCCACTTAAACGATGTCCAATCCTGTAAGTGTGTAATAAAGATACGCATCTCTCAATTTTTCCTCCCATCGGATTAAGCAATTTTACCAGCCGTAATAG
The DNA here is from genome assembly GCA_906901655.1 of Sminthurides aquaticus. NCBI lineage: Eukaryota > Metazoa > Arthropoda > Collembola > Symphypleona > Sminthurididae > Sminthurides > Sminthurides aquaticus. Next base: position 8,282,264 of record CAJQTT010000001.1, read on the forward strand.
TAAGCAATGTTACCAACCAGCAGTAAGCAGGACGGATACCCAAGAAAAGATATCCGTGAAATTGCTCGAAGGGAATCCGTTGTATGTGTGCGGGGGAGGCGCAATTCCAGCAGAGAAGGGGTTTTAACAGTAGAAAATGTAGAGTTTTAGTTGAGATTCGAGGGTTAAATTGAGAGAATACAAACGTTAATAGTAAAATTTCCTAACATTTTGATCTAAGTTGTTTGCTACAACTAACTGTAGTTAAAGTCATAGTTACATTTGATTTGCTTGATGAAAATTCTTGAACGATTTATTATAGGATACACGCTAAGTATTTTAGTTAATTATGATTAAATTGTCACAATTGTAATTCTTATTGACAGACAAGTTAAAACAGCATTTTAAACCTATTTGGTTTGTATTTGTGTAGGTAGGCAGGCGGACTGCTAGTAGGCCTAGTAAGACTAGCTAGTAAGACTAGTGTCGTCTTCCAGAATACCTCCAACCCCATCTTGTGGTCCACGTTCGGAAAGAGTCAGTGAAAGCCACTTTTACCCTCTGTACTCCATTTTCCTTTCAGGATTTCAATCTCAATGTAAATGTAGCAAAGAAGCATTATTGGTTGAATACAATGCTTTGGTTTTTCATAGACGACATTTGGTAAAATGCATAGTGAAAATCACATTGAGAGAAAGTAGTAAATGTTTAGCAAGGGTAAAATAAATTCTTGAGGCTGGGTGGGATATTGAGTTGAGGGAAAAGCTTGGAGAAGAGAGGAAACAGTTTGAAAAAAAAGAGATGACAAAGTGAAGATACAGGAAAAAGAGGGTGTTCCACTGACTGGGAGTTTGGAGTTTATGGAGTTATGGATGGATAATGTGAATAGAAATGGTGAAGATAAAAATGTAAAAAAGTAGGAATGAAAAAGTAAGAGTACTGAAAGATATAGATGGGATAAGTGTCGTAAAAATCAAGAGGGGAAGTTTTGGCATTCTTTCTCAGTCAGAATAATGGGAGGGAATGATATCTGTGCATATTGTATGAGGAAAATACAATAGCTCTTGGCTTTCTCACATCCGCTCTTGCCTCGTTTTCTATAAATATTTCTAACGTATCCTTTAAACGTCCCAGTCTCTCTCAAACTTTCAAAGAAACTCACAGATCAAATCGTGCTTTCTCTTTCGAAAAGATTGAAGCCGGTCTATGATTGTAAGAGAAAGCATCCGATGTTTTTGACTTTCTCTGCAAGTCTTCAACTGTGAACGAATAACCTTATAAAAATGTATATGAGCATTGTATTCTATCAAAAAGAGGTCGCTAGAATAATTTGTTCTACTTTGCCGTAAGTGAAAGCATGGACTAGTCAAACTTTCCCCTTATTTTTGTACACATGTCGGCCTCAGTCCTGAAGTTTGAACCTTTTACGTATGGAACATAATTACTTCATTAAAAGGCTAAGCAGCCCGTAATTGGAAACTCAGTGCATACTCTATACTTTTTATGACAAAGACTACATGTTTGGGGAGAGAGAAAGTGAGGAAAATTTGCACTTTCGCCACTCTACGTTCGCCAAGAACAAGAACGGCTTTTTTTGTCTTCTTATGCGGAGCCCTTTATTGAATTGAATAAAGGATGGTAAAAAATGCGGGTCGTAAATTTTCTCCCTAATTTTTATCGCTTTGCCTCTCCTCTTATTTTTTTCTTGGCTACATCTGCACATCTTTGGAAAAATAAAAGGATAAATATCAAAAAAATATGACTCATTTGAAAATTAATAATTTCTTTGGAAGCGACGAAAATTGAGAGGGATACGAAGACAACGAAGATGTAGAAAAGAACGGGAATATCTGCATAGACCCTCTTATTATTATGGCTTTTCACATGACTAGCAGCTTTCCACGATTCATTCATGGAACATCTCCCTCCTGAGAGAATATATACGAAGGCCGGATTTTCCCGGTCGGGCAGAAGATGTGCCTATGAATTTTTCGCTATCGTTTTTTAAAGCCCATTTAATTTTGTTTCTTCTCTTCTGTTCTTGTGTATGTCTCTTGTCTCTATCTGTCTCTTTCTCTTGGATTGGGCTAGGAAGATGGGATGCCGTCGGTCTCCCCGTTTTTACCAAATTTAATCCTTTTCAGCCAGAGCTTTCCCGTCCCTCTTCCGAACATATTTCTTTTTACTTATCGCTAGGGCTGACGTGACATTATCACTCTCACTAATTGATTTCACATCCACTTGTACCCCTTGTGTACCTGATTATTATGACTCTCTCCCTCCAGACCTATTCCCATTAAACCCCTTTTGTTATGCAAGGAGAATGGAGGAGGAGTAGTAGGAGAAGCAATTTTTTCTTTTCCTTTAGGATATCCCCGAATTTTTTCCATCCTCAACAGAAGCTCCCGTCTCGGCCACACGCAGACACAAAAGCCAATTTATCCCCTTCCCCTAATTACTAAAGTTATCCTCCAACACTTGGAAAATTATTATGCCAAAATGAACGAGATGTCTCACTGGCGAGGGAAAGTGAGGCTGGTGCAAGCAATTGCAAACATGTCTTTATCTCCGCTTTTTTCGTTCGTCCCTTCCATATCTTTGTCTTCTTACTCTAAAAAATTCACATGACTTTTACCCGTTTCCGTTCAGTGTAAATACCTGCAGACCTGTATTTTCGATTGAGTTTGTGCGTCTAACAAATCCCTACAATTGCCAAAGGCAATTGAGTGAACCTTCTCGGGTTGGGTTTTTCCTGTCGCCCTGTCGCGCCTTCCTGTCCTGGCTGGATCCGAAATATAATTTAGCTGAATTTTTAACGGCAGTGAAGAAAGCATAAATGCAATGTGGAATCTACAGTTAGATGGCTATGTAAGTCTAGTTACAGTAAATTGCAGGTATTTAGTTGAAAGATGGATAGAAACCCCGGCTAGGAGGAGATAGTACAGGAGGATAGTTTCTAGTTGTTAGTAGCTCCCTCTTCCTTGGGTGCGGACGAGTATGATTGCGTGTCATGTAATATATAAAAAATGCATTGAAAGGATGATAGCCTTAAGTTGATATTATTTATTTGTATGTTCTTTTTACAGAACGCGAGGATTGTTAGAGGAGAAAGTGGATCTTTACAATATCTTGTCTAAGATAAAGCAGGCACAAGAGCAAGGGGGTAGTAATAATGCTGGGGCTGGTGGGGCGCACGCTTTTACAACAAATAAATTACAAGAGCCCATTTACATTACCTTTGATTAGCAAACTGGGGGTTCTTTCCCATTATACAATTTTTTAGTTTCATCCTCCACCTCCACCCCTTTCTTTACTTTCTCCCTCATTTTCTTTCCTATTCCGGCTCTCTTCCTTTCTAAAGGCCATAGTAGGCTAGGAGTGCATACATGCACACAAGTAAACGTTGTAGAGCTGCTATGTACCAGAGCATGAGTAGGATATAGCTCTGGAATTTGAATAGTACAAGCGGAATTAAGGAGATGCTGAGGATAGTTGAGGATGAGTTCTAATTTGAAGAGGGTGATAGTAATGTTTGAATGGTATTTTGTTTTATTTTTCAAGCCATTGATGGGAAAAAAGCCCTTGGGGTGGGGTAATGATATATATTCAGGGATTGAGAGGAATTGGAAGAAAACAAAAGAAGGGGAAATGAATCTATAGTAGAACGATTATATCGTTTGAGAAGAAAAAGGCAGATGCTACTGATAAAAGTTAGGTTGGCGGAGGGAAAGAAGAAAAAGAGTGGGTCGGGAGGGTGGGAGGGAGAGGAGTGATAGAGAAATTGAACGGGGAAAAGATACGAATGCTCTCTCTTTATGTTCTTTGCAATGCGGGCGGGCGGTAACTCAAAATAAGATGGAAAGAATTCCTCGGGATGAAAACTATGAAAGGGTTAAATCAAAGAGTCTTGTTTACATGTTCGAGTCTGGTAAAAGCGTCGTGTGTTGTGTATGAGTCAAGTTGGTGGGAGTGAAGAAGGAAGGGAGAGAAAGTCGTTTTGATGGTGTCTTTGAAGCGTGGGGAATGGATGAGGGAAGAGTGAGAATGATTCTATTGACTCTTTCCTCTTGTAGTTTGTCATTGAGGAGGAGAAGTGGGTGTATATATATATTTATTTGATGTGAGTGAAAAGTAGTGGTGTAGTATGTGAATTGAATGGAATAAAAAATACATTTTCTCCCTTCTAGAAATTCATGACTGTTGAAGTAGCGTAAAAAACATGAGTTTGGGGTTGTTCGGCGGTGTGGAAGGGCTGGTGGTGGTAAGTATTTGATAATGATGGGATACTATGGGAGTTGGGCGGATAGTATATGTATTGGATGGTTAGGGAAGGCGGGTACAATTGGGAATCGGACGGAGGATGGATGAGAAAAAAAACGGGTAAAAAGGTTTGGGTGCTGGTGTGTGTGAGTGAGGAAAGCGGGTTTTTTTTCTCGAGGAAAGTTTACATAATGTTAAAGCCTCGCTAGTTTTCACTTTTTGTGCATCAATATTGAATGATGCTCTAAATTTTGCATACACAATATTCAAAAGAAGGCCAAGTTTGGTAATGGAAGTGACGGAATATTAAATTAAGTTCCGATGGCTCATTCATTCCCGGGAATTCCAGTGGGCTTAGCCGAGAATATATAGGCAGTTGTTGGTTATATACTGAAATGGTACTATGGTACTTTTACTGAAATGGTATGGGCTGAGGATTGAAGGTAATGTTGAATTTTGAAGCTGTTTAAATCCAAAAACGGGTGGGTGTATAGAAATGTTGTGGATTCCCTTTTGTTCTTGCTTCTTCTTGTTTTAGCTTTACATTTTTGCTCGTTTATGGAATGTGAATTCCAAATGTATGGATGAGCTCTTCTATTCTAGACAAGCAGCAGTAGCTCTCGTCTTCTAGTTTTGTGAATATTTGAAAAAGATGCATTTTGATGGAGGATCCAGGCAGTATTTGAGAGTTCGGTGGTGCTTTGGGATAAGAAGAATATGCAAATCCATGGATTCTCTAAAGAGAAATGGAGTGGGTAATAAAGATCGGATGGGATAGAGAAGGACGAGAAGAAAATAAAGACGTTTCCATGTATTCTAGTTTAGTGAAGCTTTATATATAGGGTTGTATCATGGAAAGCAGGGAATTCTTCCACACGGGATACGGGTGGGCTGAAGGGAGGGAGAAACGGAGAAAGGAGGTGGAACGGTGGAAGAGGGAAAGCTGGAAGAAAGTAAGGAAAAGCTTGGAGAAGAAGCTGGAGAAAAGAACAAGAGTGAAAGAGGAAGAAGAGGTTGTTGTTTTTTTACATGGGATTTCCTATATTGATACAATGAATATTTAGATGTAGAAAGTAGGGGCTCCTTTGATGGCACCCCCGGGACATGAAACTCCTCTCCGGATCGGATCTGAACCCACCGATTTGATCCTCCTCCACCCCCTGATGAGCGCTGAATGTATATCTGCCAAAGTTCTTAATTAAAGCTTTTCCAATTTCAAAACTCGGAAAGCATTTATGTGAGCCGGAATAAGGCTCCGCCGCCTAGTCTTCTTCCGAGACAGAGAGATGAGAATCGAGTGGAAGAATCCACAAAAACATGAAATTCACAGTGTCACGGCTCACTCCCGAACCCACACTTTCTTTTCTGCTCTCCCTTCATTATTACCGTTCGGCATCGTAGCCTCCTTTTCTACAACAAAACTTCTCTCATCTTCCCCGGGCGGGAGGAAGGAGCGTGGAACTGGAATACCCGGGTAAGGGATCGAGGAACTGACACTGACTGGGTTGAATTGGAAGAAGAGCCGGGTTTAGGAGAGTTGGAGAAAGAGAGGAGGATGAGCCACTACAAAAACTCCCCAACCCGGCCACATTAACCCTCTTTAATCCATGCATATTTTGAATACGCTTAAAACTCTGAATTTTCGGCAACCTCAAAGTATTTTACCCCTCTCCATTCACTATTCCTCCTTCTATATTCGATATTTTCACACCCCCAGTCATTCTACCCGCTTTATCTCCCGCCTTGCATCGAGCTTGCTAGCTTGATTCTTAATGCCCTGCCATCCTTAGGGTAGAGGTAACTAACGAAGGGGGAGGGGTTCCAGCCCTTTGCTTTCTGATGCCCCACCAGCTTACGCATTTCTTATTTCTCTCATATTCTCATCTCCTTCCCTTATTTCTATATTGATTATTTTTCCCTGCCTTAAATGAATGAATCGCTTTGATCAAGTGTCTTGGTCTCACACTTTGGTGCAACCCCTTCGGGACACCAACAAACCCCCGGCCGGCCGACCGAGACTATCAACGTACTTGAATTGTTTTAATTTTAATCTTTCTCACAACCCATCCTTCCTCCTCCACTCTTCTCCAAATCACCCTCGTCCCGCATCATTTCTTCAAGCCTTTTTCTCTCTCTCTCTCTCGCATCTTTCCCTCTCATCTTCTTTACACTCTTACGCTAATTAAGTATTCTGAGAGGAATGAGAGCCTTGTTGAAACAAAAATCCAACATCATCCAACCACCCCACCACCCTTTAATTGATTACTCTTCTCCAATCCGGTGGATACTATCCCTATCTACCAATTTCCAGACGTGTAGACCCATTCCCTGTGATTCTAGCAGTTGTGCGTCTTCTTGATTAGAATAACTTAATATTCGCCTCAAACAGGGATTATAGTTTGGATGCATTGCATGACTTATACGAAGTAAGGCTGAAAAAACTCTTCTGGATCCACCTTAAGATTGAATGAACGGTGAAAGTAAATAAGTTACGATGAGAATATAGGCAAAAAAGATAAAGCGGAGAAAGTGAAGAAAGTTTGAAATGTTTTGACGAAATAAAAAATCAGAAAATTAAGAGCCGGAACCAAGAGAGTTCGTGGAAGGAATTGTTTTATTTTTCATCACATTTCATCTGTCAAATTAAAAGATGAGATTTACTATCTACTATCTTCTCAGTCGGATAATGACAGGGCTGAAGGGTGGATACATAGGATTTTGATGGCAGGAGTAGAAAAGATAAGATTAGGGATGTGGTGTAGATTTTTTGATTTCAAAATTTCTCATTAGTCATTATATATTTTTGTGGGGAGGGTTGATGATACAACTCGTTGGCGGGATTTTCATTCCTCGGGGTAGTTGCCGTATCCCGGTTTCGGATTTGTTGAAATATTTGGGAGACGGGAAGTGCGTGTGCCTTGGCTTTTCTTGATCAGAGGATTCTTCTTTGCTCTTAGGCATTTCATTGATGCGTATTCAAATTATTTCTCCCCTTTTTCCAAGGAAGCGCACATCCCTTTCCACTTATGCATATTCAAGATCCCTATTAAGAGCAACTCGTTCCCTCGTGGACATAAACTGTAATCTAGCGCTATTTTCTGTCTCTTTCTCCCGGTTGGTGTGTGATGTAGGGTAGGGAAGAGTTGAGGATATTTTCCCCGTTTCTAGGAGTCAGAGTTCTTTTCCGTGAAGCTAGAAAAGCTATAGCTGTGTTATCTGCATATACGTGTAATTGTCATTCATTTAAATAGGTTAGGGATGGAGGAAAAAGAGAGGGAACGGGAATAGGACGTCGTGCCCATTCTTTTGGACCTAAAGGATAGCTGTGTTCCAATCATAATTCGATCCCTGCATAATTTTAAGTTTAACTCCTTTCCTCCCTGTCTTGTCTTGTCTTTCCCTCGTTTAGTTTTCTCTCTTTCCCCAAAATTTCTCTATATTTCTCTGATCCTTGTCTCCACATGGTTTGCTTGGATCATTCATGCAGATTGATCTTTTCTCTTTCCTCCACAAAGACTATCCTCCTAATCTTTCAATCTTTCTCCTCTTCCTCTCTCTCTCTCTCTCTCCACTCTTTTGTCGTAGTATTTTCAACAACCACAAGAAACGCTTTGATTACTCAGGCTATGACTGTGACATCCACTCAAGCGATGAAGAGTATGACAACGGCGGCGGCGGCTGCCCAACCCCCGCCGTCAGTCACTACAAAATTCTTATTCAATCCACACAATCTGGCTAACTGACAATTCAACCCTTGGGCGCTCAATCCCATCTTTTCTCTTCTTCAATCCCAACGATTCTCCGTCTATCCTTCCTTTCTCTCCCGGACTTTCACCGTTCATCCCAAAACCCTTTCTTTCACTACTTCTTTCACTATGTCAGTTGTATTTTATTCATGTAGCATAAGTATGCAGCCCATTCTGAAGGCTGAGTATTCGAAATACGCTTCAATTAATTCTAGAATTCATCAAAATACCCGTGAATTCCATTCAATATGAGCCAATCCACATAATGCTGAGCAAAGTAAGAAGCTTGTGACTTTTGTCATACCTATCAGAAGTCATCCCTTTCTCTCATTACACATTTTTCCGGCATAGTTATGCTTGTTTTTATGGGGAAAACTGTAAATAAAATCGTGAAAAATCCGAACGCATCTTTTCGCAGGAACGAAGGCTTTTATGGCTATGTGCTGTGCAAATGCAGTTCGCTAAGCTTCAAGTTTCTGAACAGCCTACAGTAGTCTAGTCAGAGAATGCGTAGGTTCTGGCTGTTTGGCTGGGAAGAGAAAAGAGGGTACAGTAGATAAGATAGAGGGAGGACAAGCGGAGCGGACAATGGGCGAAAATTGAGACCGTGACCGGGAGGGGAATAATAGGCTGCACACTCCCCCTTTTAGCTGGTAATTCACCGCACTGACTGCGGGGTGAATTGGGAGGGATGGAAGGGCGATGGACAAAGCCGGTTGAGTGATTCTCGGAAGGGTTGAGAAAGGATTTGGTGCTAAAAAAGGATTTGCTTTTGGTCAGGGGGTGGATGTTGTGGATTTGAGGATAATAGCTTGATATGAATAGTAGTTGTAAAATATCCTGGATAGTTTCCCATACGATCGGCTATCACGCAATCCTGTTCCCTAGTTCACTTGAATTTGTTAAGGAAAATTATTCAATCTTTTGAAAATCTTGATAAGATTAGACCACATGGGGAGGAGGACAATGTGGAAAGGGCTGAGCTTATTCTTGTTGCAGTACTTTCTCCAAACATCGCATAATTTCTCACCCTTGATTAAATTCTATCAATTGTTTAGAAAATCGGCCAAGATCACGCCACAGCAATTCAATGGTCCACATCCTCTGGTATACACTCTGTCGTGTCGTGTCTCGAGTCTTCTATACTTGCTTCACGCAACTTTTTCAAAGAATCCTCGAATCCAGATGCTTGCGACAGCAGCTCTAGGGAAGACGATGAGGGAGGGAGGTTTCTAAGGGCTGGGAAAATGGTCATCATGAGGAGGGACATAAAGAGAAGAAGATGAGAAGTGGCGGACATGGACGAATCTCCTGTTCTCATGAGCCCTGCTCCTGTAATATATGAGGGTGTGGCGGGGGAGGGGAATGATTGGGATATTTGGTAGAGATGAATGAGATTTAAACGTGTGGAAAATATGGGATGGGTGGAAGGGCATTAGGTGGGTTTGATAGTTTCAATAAATTCCAGGGGTCAGCCTTGGTTATGAGTTGAGTGGATTGCGAAAACTAAATCGTTCCCTATTATCCCTGACACTTCCGTAATGGTCCAGGGAGGGATGGGAATTATATTTGGGCAACGTAGTAATCTCTCCCCGTCTCCTCTACTTTTCATTCCCATTAGGAAACGGGTGAAAGTCCTATTTGTTGTTGTTGTACACTGCTCCATTATCCTATTACAAGTCCTTCCTGTATTGCCCGTTCCTGTGTTCAAACAGTATTTCTCGTGGCACTCCGTGCGACACAAGTTCAAAAGAGGAGAGCTTGAACTGGCTAGGGAGTCAAAGAGAAAGGAGAAATCGCTATTATTTAAGAGTATATACTAGTTAAGTGTGTGTAATCTAAGAGTAGAATCCTTAAGAAAGTAGAGGCGATGATGAATCGTATAATATGAGCATGGCTGATTGCTACGTGTAACACATGTGAATTAGTACAAATAATGATGGGGAGGGAAGGAGTTGGTCCTCCTCCTAAGGGCCAGCTTGCTCCAACTACAAGAAAGCTGCCCCTGATTTTATGATATTTCATTTCTCTGTTGGTAATATTATTTCTAGTGAGCCAGGGAGCGGATTGGAGGTAGTTATGTGGGAGGGTGGGATGGGGAGAAAGTAGTTGGCTGGTTGGTTGCTTTGGGAATTGGCGACAAGATTTCTAAACTACCAAGAAGGACGGTCAGCGGCATTATGGCTGCATGAATTGTGGAGACTTGTTGAAGGTGGTTGAAATGATTTTGAAAATTTCTGTGGAGAGAAAGCCAGGGTGGTGTGGAGAATGTAAGGAAGTTGTATAGTTTAGATAAATGGTGAAAGCTTGTTTTCTCCAAGTATTTATTAACTTCTCTTCTCCGGCTGTTCGCGGCTCTTGCCCCTACAATTGAACCTTGTAAAGTGTGAACGCAAGTTTTACGACTTCCAAATTCACAGATTATTATTAGTAGTAGAATTTCGTATAAGGCTATCGGGTGAGGAGAAAGTATGTAGAATGTCCAGAGGGAAGGAGAAAATCTTTGAAGCTTTCCTATACCTTGTTGTACAAGGAGTATTCAGCAGAGTTGGAGGTGATCATCATGATGAGGCGGAGAGAGATGAGGGCGAAAATTTCTTAGGAACTTGGTTAGTTAGCTATGAAATTTAAACGTTTGTCAAAGACAAGAAGGGGAAAGTAGTTGAGAGAATAAGAGGCAAAACTTAAGGGAGGGAAGATGTGGTGAAGTGGAATTATGTAGCGTCTTCCGACCTTCTCAATGGAAGAGGGCGAGTGGAACGGAGTAATAATGTCAAATGTGAGTTTTAGAATTTGTCCATATATCTCGACACAAATTAACTCCATGGCTAAAGAGTCGTTGTGGCCATTGAATAATGTTCATTTATGCCCACATAAATTTCCCCTTATTAGCAAATTGCAAATGCTTCCTCACTTGCTCCCCAACTCATTCCGTAGTTATGTGTGTGTTTTGCCAGTCGGTTGTAGCTGCAGCATTTACCCGGGTCTCCTATAAAACCCGTGCTCTATAGCTGTAAATAGCGGCTGGTAAAAGGAGGGACAAGGCGATCACTCTCATATTTCTACTAGACAAATACAACTGCTGGGGCAAAGGGCTTTTCAAACTAGGTGACATCCCCTCTGCACAATAACTTGCTTCTTTAGAATTTACCCTTCTCTTCCTTTCCTTGCTTTTGAAGCAACAAGGAAAGCAATGGGTCTAAAGGGCAGTGATGATGTAAACTATTTTATAGAGAATTCCTCTCCAACACATTTAATGTGCACATTTGTTTCGTGCATCCGAATCTCAACAGAGAAAACAACAACAATTCAAGACAAGGAAGCAAGAGGCATCCTTTTGGATAATCTTGAGCTATAGTTTGTTCTTCTATAGATATTTAAATAAAACTCTTAAACAGTTCTGGAGAAGAAGGGATGGGATGAGAAATTCTATCTAAGGTTTCCATAGAATCTATGAAAATTCTTTGGAAACTAAAGCGTAGTGGGCAGGTCCCTTGCAATATGCTGGTAGGAGGTTGGAGTGATGGAGACAGTTTGGTGAGAGTTGGATAGAGTTTGGGTTTCAAGCTGTAAATGCTATTAGTTATGCAATTCCGCTTGAGGTTAATTCTTGTCGTCCTTCCTCCTGCTTTCACTTCCAAGTAAACCCAGAGTTTCCCCCCAAACTTCCTCCTCCATCCTGTCTCTTGTATGCCTTTAGACCGCTTCTCAAGAAAGAGGCTCAAGACTTTTGGTTATCAGAATATATTCTCTTTATCTGCTTTCTCTCTCTCAACACTCGGTTATTCTTCCATAAATATTCCCCAAACCCTTTCCCGCTTTCCCCACTCACTGCAAATCTACTCCTCCGTAGCTATTTTGTCCAAGCTTTCACTCTAATGCATAAATACATCACAACTTTACCAATAAGTCCCATTAAAGCCATTCCTGGCCACGGACATACGACACGGGAATGCATGATTTACGCTCTGATTATTTAGTGGATTCATTCCACCCTCTCCCTATTTTCCAGCTCTCCCAAGCTCTGGCTGGACAAGCGACAAAAGATGGTAATGGTGGTAAGACGGCGGAGAATTATCATGACTGCTTTCTCTAATTTAGTTTCATTCTCAACTTTTCAAATTCCTTCGCACGTAATAAATATAAACTGAGGCTTTCCGATTGGGGGGTGGGTGGGCGTGGAAGAACAGAGATTCTTGAACGAGAGACGAGGTGAGGAAAGGAAAGAAAGTAGTTTCTGAAGCATACGGAAAATCCTTGATGTTCAAGACAAAGGAAAATAACTGAGGGAAAGCGTTAGTGAGGAAAGAGTGTGGGAAGGAAATATGTGACGGGAGATGGATACATTTTGAGGAGGAGGAGGAGAAAGCTTGAGCTTATTAGAAAAGTAAGGAAAAATTGCTTTGTATGATGGAAAAAATTCGAAGGCTTTTGTGCTTTGCTCCAGCGTTCTTGATCTGTACACCGCTTGCCCCTGACTGTGCGGATGCCATTAAATATCCAGGATATGATGACAATTGCTCCTTCAACGGCTTTGAGGTAAGAAAAAGAAAGTATAGCCGTAATCTTATCGGGAGATGAAAAGGAGAAAGGAGTGAATTTTTGGAAGCATCCCTCCGTGTCTTCAATGCCTACTTGGTTATTAGTAGGATTTTTATAGGTTCTTTGGGACAGGATCGTTGGAAGGGAAAAGGAGGGACGGATGAGAAAGGATGGCGTGCATGCATAGGATTGCTGGTGTTGTACAGTAGCATTTAGTTTGGTTAGTCTTTTCCTAGTTAGTAGTTTCCATCCTAGGAAGCTATGGCGCTTGGTGAGAAGATGCATCTGGAGCTGGGTGTAAATATTGCTTTGGCGCGTAAAACAAGGCGTGGAGAAAGCAAGTCTTGGAAGTAAAAGAAGAGCGAAAATGGTTTACACAAGAGACTGAATATAGGGAGAATGGGATGGGGGTATGTATTGAGAGCGGTTGATGGTGAAAAATATTTTTGTTCAGGAAGAGAAAGGGAGAAAGTATGAGGAGAAAGCTTATTGCTCCTCCGACGCTAAGAATATTAGAAAGGATGAAAAAGACGATGCAATTTTTTACACTTAATGAAAAGCCATTAGATCGACGACCGCAGTTTCTTTTTATATAACCCTCTTTCTTCTCTTTGAGGAATAAATATATATATATTTTTCCTCATTCATTCCCCTTTTATTTCTCTCTCACTCGCTCCGATAACAACCAACAGAGAGGAACCATACCGCCAGACAACCATCCCACACCATCACCAACATTATATAATCATATGCGAAATGAAAAATAATCATAAATCGACTCCCTCCCTAGTCTCTTCCTTTAACCACCATCCCACAAACAGAAGCTCCGTCTTTTTTTCTCCTCCCTATCTTAACTTAATATGTATTTTCAATCCTCCTACCCGGGCAGCGCAAACAACTCTTTTATTTTACATCTTCCACCCTATTCATCTGTCCTCGTCTACTTAGAACTTGGGGCTTCCTTAAACAAAAGTCTGCAAGACTTATAGCCTTCACTTTCTCATATCATCCCAGCTCTCATCGATTAAATAATATTTTCTCCATCTATCCCTCCATTAATTCCTTTACGTCCTCTTCCACTATATTCGCTCTAATAGCCCCAGCTTCCAGAAATGCAAATAAGCAGACGCATCCATCTCCCCCACTTCCCTGTTTCCCATTTAAGTCTATCGTGCTGGATTCTATAGTACAACAACACATTTTTTAAATTGCTTGACAACTGATTTCCCTTCAGCCTTTTCAAAATAAATCATACCTTCTATTGAACCACAGGGCTCCACGACATCCTACGCGAAATGGATACACCAGGCTTGTGCATCAAAAGTTATTTTCCTGTGTCTGTGTTTCAATTGCATTGCTAGAATGTGGCGGTGATCGGCATTTTAAGACACTAAGAGCATCATCTTGGTTTATAATCCAAGTTCTGCATTTTACTAGTTGCGTATGTGTGTGTGTACGCACGAAGCACTGTAGCTGAACCATATGCTACGTCCGAATTGGCATAAAACTTTTTAAGAATCTTTGCTTCGCGCCATATAATATTCACATACACAAAGGAATTGATTAGCTTCTTCATTAAAATCTGAATGAAAAAAGTTTTTAGCCGTATATCATGTACTTAAGGAGAGTTTGAGTTAGGGCTTCCTATGGAATCAAATATCTCCTAAACGAGAAAATTAATGGGATATGTTCTATCAATGCAAACAGGATTTAACAATCAAGCTGTCATAGCTGCTTCTAGTGGGTCGAATCGAAAAGCTTTATTGTGCACTTGTAAGAATATGTCCCACAACGCAATGTTTCTGGTGCGTCAACAGTACTTGACCGTGATTTTAAAACCGTTCAACAACTTTACTTTACCAAACGGAATCTGTGTTCTTCACAGTTGGCCATCGCTTCTCTTCGTAGAGTTTTTGGGAAAGCAATGGTAAAAGCATTTTGTATGAAATCATAGATAAAAGTTGCAGGGATAAAACGTGTTTCATTGCTGGAAACTATTAGCAGCCCGTGTAGCCGTAATGCGGCACAACTGCCATCTAGCGAATATATCTTGTTCCCAATAGATTTATCCCTATAATAATAATTTACCGATTCACGAATGAAACTGCTGTGTTCCAAAGGAGACATCGTATGAATACGGATTTAATTTTAAGGACTATTCGAGACACTCCTTGCGATGGAAATGGCGAATGCTTAGTTACGATAGTAACGTTCAAAGATGGACTGTGACGACCATTAACACTATTATGATTAACTGTATTCAGTATTTAATTTTTCTGAATTTTACAGTTTAAAGACTACGTGGAGTGTACTAACATGTAGGTATATACAGAATGTTGTGATTCGTGAACCCTGTTTACAGTTTGTGAGATGAAATGATGATGACGTAAGGTATAACAACGACTTTAAATAGACTCAGTATATCTCTTTGCCATGTAGCATGTTACAAGTGCTTCGTAACGGCTCTTGAAGTTCTTGGGGCAATTTTCGACACAAGGAATTAATTTCGGCAAACGTCCGTCTTTCCCATTTGGCAAACTCTTCTAATATCTGTAGGTCCTGGTAAACCTGTTGTACAGCTATGACATGATTGGCACCTGCCTTCCCATAATTATCCTGTAACATATGATATTTTGCAACTAAAACTGGAGCTGAAGGAATGATGTTAAATGGAAGAAAATATAAACATACGGTAATTATTCGACGCTGCGTTTCATTGGCTAATTTCATGGCGGTCATGAAAGGCCATGTGCAGCGGTTTGATTGAATGTCTGTTCCAATTTTCCCCCAAAGGTCTGGATCAGCGGAGAAATCTTTGATGTCGTTCAAGTACCTGCAGTACTCGGCAATGTGTTTCATGATTTGCTGCATGATATCTTCTGCGCCAGGATCATGCCTTCCCGTCTGCATACATCGATATACATGTTACAAAAAATTGGATACGAAAATAAAGATGTAAATTAACTAAACTATATGTAATGCAATAATTCCATTTCATATAGACTTTAAACCTCGCGATGTAACGTCTTACCATGAGCAGAGCAATTTCCATTGGGAGGAAGAAACCTATGTATGTGGATGTGTACAGGCAACGATGCTCGAAAATAACTTCATCGAACCTAGAGTATTATAGAGAAGGTAAGGGCGGGGGGGAAATTGTGTATTCAGATCAGTAATGATTCACGCGGAGCTGTACCGAAGATCGCTTACAGCTCATTGACGCTTTTCGTTCCAGAGTGGCTGTCCACGGTTTGACCGTACACCACAAGTCGCATGTGATCCTGGAAGAGCTTAACGAGCTTGGGGTAGTATTCCTTATCCTGGAAGTATTTCTCGATGACCAGGAAATTAGCACTTTCTAGGAAAAGTGCATCCATAGCAGCTATTCCTGGGCCGTATTCCAAGTACCAGCAAGGCTGCAACATACGAGTCTTACTGGAATCTTGAATGTCGTCAATAACCAAAATAACGGCTTGGCACTAAAAAAGAGAAATCAGAGTTGTACAACCTCAAGTAGGAGTATCATTGCTGAGATTCAAGCTTTATTTCAAATTAAACTTGAAAATGGTGTACCAATTCCACGCATAGCCCTGCAACACTAGCAAGACGCATGTTTGGCTCAATCCCTTCAAGTTTACACATTCCCTTGTAAAGGGAGACAGTCAATGGACCACTGGTACAGACACAAAAGAAAATGAATGCAAATACAATGCACATAGGAAATACTTTGACAAGAAAGATGACACTAATACTGAGTCTCACCTGCATGAATACGTAATGAGGGCAGCGTACTCTAGAATTCTCTTCAATCGGTCTAGACATTTTGGGTTACTGGAGTAAACTTTTTCCTCAAGGACGGATTCAATGAGAGAATCGTAGGTTTTTCGAAATTCCTTGAATTCATCTTCCGTCAGACCATAACGCCATTTTAGCCGAGCCTTCTCCAAATCTGTGGTATATCTCTGAACTTGCTCTGCAGCTGTGAAAGAGAAAGAGACCCTTGTTTATCTAGTAAGATTATTTAGCTGATCGTAGAATGCAATGGGTATTATCTTCTAAAGGATTAGACTCACAGTAATGTTCCATGTTGTGGATGTAGCGTAGGGAGTTTGAAGCTGAAATTTAGGAGAGAATAATCCAACAATAATATGGAGTTCTTATTAATAACCGGAAAGATTTTATGAAGACTTGAGGTTGAAGATAGTTGAAGTATTGTTCATCTCGCGGAGATTTGCGTTGCGCTTGCTCTTCTGGTTCCAGAATGATGTTTCCATATACGAGGTGAACTATTTATACTTTGTCCATAAATGTCGCTTATTAGCGTTGTTGTCGTATGGAAAGATTTTAATTGCTAAGAATTCTTAGAGCTTCAAGGAATACTCGAAAAAGTAGCCATTGGCTCTCATCAGTCAGAAAATGATACGCATTTCTGTAAAAATACAGGTGAGGCTGTCATAAATACTTTTTTTTCTAGAGCTTTCATTTTCCTAGATATCTAATTATTTGACGGCTGAGCGCATCTACTAACCGCTAATCACACTACATTAATTACTAAACATAGATGAGCTTTTTACCAGCAGGAACTCAAGCCACATTTCAGAATCCACTAACGTTGCAATAATTGCATCTGACCTTGGGCTATGAGTAAGTTGGTATTTTATCTAATACTGTGTAAGATTATTAACATAATTTAGCCGTTGGTACACGAGTATGAGAGTAAGCCAGACGATTTACCACCTTTTGAATTTTTAATTAGTATTTATTGGGACACAGGCACGTAAAACTAATTTTTGTAATGTAGCTAATTATTACTATGGATAACTAGGCTTCTAATTTCCATCACATAGTCGGAGTTTCTAACATATCTCATTAGTGCCGTCTTTAGACTTCCTCGTGCCCAGTGACAACGGCGTCATCATATACTTCATGCGGAGTAGGCTGTCATGAAGCTTGTTGTAAATCTTGTCAAATACGAAAACGTTCTCATTAGAAGCCACGGGCTTTTCCGCTTCCTTCGTGCCAGTCTGACTTAAGCAGAATTTGTCCATCTTTACTTACTACAACTAAAGCTTTCGCTAACGATCAGATGAATCGGCATTCCTCGTTACAGGGGTTCCGATCCGATAGACTCATTTCAATGATTATTTCGATTGGAACTAGAATGCAAAATTGCTATCGATAAAAACCTAACTTGTGTCAAGAATATTTCAGACCATTTGTTTTCGTGGCCTTCCTAATTGCACTTCCGAAAAACTATATTGCAGTTTAGATTCCCGATTAAATGCGACATTACTACCGTAAAATTTCCGTGGAATAAATGTTATGTTTAATTTTCTATTTGTATCCTAGAAGTTGTAAAAGATGAACTAAAAGTTAGGCTTAACTTTAATTAGTGTAAAATTGGAATCAAAATCTGTGTGCAGTGCAAATATTAGCTCTTCTATAATTAGGTTGGGCAGGAACATCTTTCGATACTGTGGGTCGGAGAAGATTATTAACAAACATTTGGTAAAGTCATTTAGGATCTGCTGATAGCCGCTGCTGCTGCAGCGCTCTGTTTAATATGAACAATGGTTTCTTAAATCTGTAAATGGACATCTTCCTGTTCCAGGTGGGGCGGTACGGCTATAACAACGTTGTGACATAGCGTGTATTGAACTCAAAACGTTCTAGAAGCTATAGAGGGTAAGCAGCTTAAGTAGCAAAAGTTGTAAGGCGTGAAGTTTTAAAAATGAAGAAGTGTATATTTTGCTTCATTTTGAAGATTTTCTACCAAAAATAATAAGTATATATATCGTCGAACAGGAGTCTCCAGCCCAGCCGGATTTAATCTCAGCGCGGGAGTACCACTGCTGCAATATAAAACTGTACTATTCACGTCATCACTAATCGCAATTAATTATGGCTGGACTTTCCATCCAGGAATGAAGAATAATAATTTTTTGTGTAGGCTAGCGTCATTCCTGGGAATTATTAACTTTTAAACCTGCTAAGTGTACAGTATATGAGCTTATATTGAAGAGTAATCTTGTATCGTAGGACGCAATATTTCGGTTGCATCACTTTTGAGATTTATTTTATCACTATTTTATTTTTCACGGAGTATTTTGTTTCTTTTGCTCCGTATTACATTACAAAGTTATATTCTCGTCAATGAAAACTCTCGGGATTTCGGTAAAGGAACCTTTTAAAATGTAAGTTTTTATTCTGCGTTCAGTCTACATTTGACATTACATCGAGATGGATTGTGTGGATTTTTATTTATTCATTTGCTGCAACCGAATGACTTTGATTTTGTAGTAACTCAACACAAAAATCGTAGTACGAAACTACGCTTTCGAACAATTTCCCAACACCGATTGAGCAGTTTTTTGCCAACATCGTTATGGCTAATGCATGCATCCGCAGTGTGTATTTTGCAACCAGAAAACTTCTTGCCACTGGAGTAATCACCTCATTAAATTCGCAACAGCCAAAGTTCATGTAAGTTTAACTTTTCTACTAAACCTTCTATTTGTGTCGAGTTTTGTATTCCTAAAAAGTATTTATATTTTTACTGGTTTACAGACATACAAGTTGTAAATTTCTGGATGCTCCAAAAATTTACACTAAAACCGGGGATGCAGGAACTAGCTCACTGTTTACTGGCGAACGTAGAGCAAAAAATGATGCGATATTTGATGCGCTGGGCTCAACTGATGAACTATCATCTTTTATAGCTGTAGCTAGGGAACATGCCCTCACTGCTAATCATCCTTATACCGAACGACTTCGCCGGGTACAGTGTATATTACAGGTGAGCTATTCGAAATTTTAGAATTTTGTAGCTTCGTAAGTTTTGGTTTAGGGGATTTTTTAACAGTGATTACTGCGCGGTAAGCTAAAAGTAATTAATGTATGATTGGATTTCATTCAGGACGTTGCATCGACCATTGCAACGCCAGCATCAAGTGCTCGTGAAGCTCACTCTAAAAAAGTTTTTTTTTCGGATCGTCATGTAACTGAATTGGAAGAATGGATCGACGAATACTCTCAAGCGCTTCCACCTTTACAGAATTTTATATTATCGGTATGGATACTGAAATTAGCTATACTTTGATTGCATTTATTTTTCACGTTTAGAAAAACTACGTGTTAACGAGTATGGAAGCTTGTGCCTTTCGAATCAATTTTATTTCAATTTTCTGTTTCCAGGGAGGTGGACAAGCCTCTGCAGCCTTACATGTTGCCAGAACCGTATGTAGAAGAGCTGAACGAGCCGTTACACCATTAGTTCGAAGTGGAGAAACCGATAAACAAGCTCTCATTTATCTAAATAGGTAAGTTGATGAAACCGTGCTCTCCTTAATCGTATTTAGGATTTATACCATGAACAAGAGAAATTATGAATGATTGGTTTTAAGTTTATTTAAGTTGATTTAATGACATCAATTTTTATTACAGGTTATCAGATTTTCTGTTTACTGCTGCGAGATACGCAGCGAAGTTGGACTTGAGGGAAGAAACAATATATCTGAGACCAGAATAGGAAGTAACGGGTCTGTGGTCCTAATTTAACGCCTAATTTGAATTTGAAGAATAAGATATCACGAGTCCTGTGGGGTAGTCGACGCTGTACTGATATTTTTGTAGAATGAATTTTAATTGCATAAAGTTTGAATTTTGCGAAAGATCCCTTTCAAAGTAAAGGATCAAAGAATACATGTGTGAAATGAATCCTAAAGACTGGAACCGCATTTCTGTTAAGTTTCTCGTCATTTATTCAAGTTCTGATATGAAGCAAATCAGCGTATTCTTCGGTCGGTGAACTCAGTTCTTCATCATAATCGTCATTTAATGTGGCTGCAATGTCTCCCCTTTCAAGATTGTCTTCTTTGGGTGATTTGGCGGAGATAGATGACGAAGCGAGGTTTGTGGCGGGTCCACCACGGGTGGGGAACGAATCTTTAATCAAAGAATTTACACCGTGCTGACTACGAGGTTCGTTCTTAAAGCTGTCCCTGTTGAACCGGACTAAGGATTCTATTGTTATCGCAAGATTTGCAAGTTGTGTTTCCAAGTTTGTAAGACGATGTTCTAATCCTCTGCAAAATATCTCAATTAACAATGCTGTATAAATTGAATGCACAACTTTGTAGTGTAAGATATAAATACATAAGTGTGAATGGAATTCAAATTTTATAGAAATCTCACCTCATATCAGAGATGAGAGAAATTAATTTGCCAGAATCCACATTATCCGGTATGGGATACTCGTCCTCTTCACTCTTTATGGTATTAGCAAGATCTTCTGCATCTGAACTTGCTGATGCTTTTTCTAACTGTTTCAAATAACCAAGGAAGACATCCAGTTCACTAATTCTTGATTCAAGACGACTCATTTTGGATTCCATTTTCTTGATAGAGTTACAGTTGAAGCATTCTGAAAAGACGAGCCGTGTACCATCTTAAAATCCAAGCACTTGTACATCTAAAATTCAATGTGGATGATAGGAACCTTTACCCGTTTGGCAGTTGTTCCCTTCAAGACCGGGACAGCAGCGGTATGCCGTGTCGGGAACTCGCTTATAAGTAGTAATGTATTTTGGCCTTCTCAAGACTCGCTTCGTGCACGCCGTCGTCCCATTTTGATGAACCCAACACATATCAGGGCTGAGATAAGTTTCCGTTCCGTTCTGCACTCTGCAAGGGATAGCTCTCATGCTTTTGTACGGACACCAGCCCCTAGAGTACAGAAAGAAACTAATTAATGCCAAAATTCAGCAAACAAGGTAATTGGAGACCTCCAGTCCGGTTGAGGTTCCAGAACTCGTTTCCAGGAACCGTTTTAGTGCAGCACATCATAATGCCAACACCCACTGACCCGCTTACCCTCCGAAGAATGCTTGCACGCTGGAAAACTGTCGGGAAGTGAGAAGCAGTAATAAAAAATGCGTTGCAGGGAAACTAAAAGTGTAGCTTATCCCGGCAGAAATCTTTTTCTTCGCTCTCATCCTAAAACTGTGGAACGCTCAATTTTATCACCACAAAGCCACCCAAGCAGGTGTTTCCAAGTAAGTTGATTCACAACAAAGAAAAATAAAACCGGGAAATGAAGGAGTTAGAGACTGGATTTGGTTAACTAAATGATCTGTCATCGTTGGCAACACAGTACAGACTAAGATTGCAAGGAGAAGAAACGATTTCATTATCGAATAAGAATTATATGAAGACCATGGAGGAAGTCAGATCACTGCAACTTCTCCTTTACGCCTTAAGCTTACTTGCAACAACTGCTATTTTGATTATCGTACATCTCCTCGGTATAGATTGAAAAGCACAGGATTGAGTTTTTAAATAAAGTCGGGCCAAATCTTGAGGGGTTGTGTCAACGATGTAGCTGTCCATGTGTTTGTTATTGAATGTCCATGATTCTCTCTTGCTGGTGCACATGTGAAAAGCCATTAAGGCTCCAGTGGTGGGATGGTGGGATGAGAATTGGACAACCGGCAGCATTGACAGAGCCAAGTGGGAAGGGAATTGTTGGACTTTACCAGTACGTTCTGTGGGTGTAAGAGTATACATATGTATTCCGGTTTCCTAGGGTCGATCGTGTCCCCACCCATTAAATCTTTCTTCGGCCGGGTGGAAAAGATTAGATGTGAATTGATACAGAGTTCTTTCCTAAGCTCTGTTTACAATGCATGTCTTGTCTCGAGGATCACAAGTCCGTAACCCGTAACTCACGGCATCACATGTGGTTTCCGTAGACATAATTCTCCGATTGTAACTCCTGGAGAGGATTGTCCATTAACGGGATAAAAAAAGAATCCTTCTGACACCACAGGTTGCATCAAGAGAAATCTCTTCCCTAATCTTCACTCTCATTCTGGATCCTCAAATCCTGCCCCCATCATCTGTATGCCCGAACTTTGCGCGTGTACAGCTCCAGTCACTCTGTATTCAGTCTATACATCTGCAATAGCTATAGCGCTATGAATAAAAAAGAAACAATGTAATGAGTAACTGAAAAAGTACTGGGAGAATATACATGATCTCGGGAGGGTATAACGGACGGAATGCTGCTGTTATTTGTTTTAAGAGGGAAGGTAAAGGATTGATAGTCAGTTGCTCTAAAGCAGCCAGCTCTTATTATCAATTTGCTCCAATCAAATTCAGCTATAACTTGAACTACGTAGGCAAGAGAAAGTCATTAATGAAAATTGTACGACTGAAATGCTTTTAGCATAAAGAAAATTGGTATAACCAATTCAATGATGAATTGATTAATGGGGTTTTAAGAGGAGGACCGTCAGGACAAGCCTTCTCTTCCCGAATATTCTGCAAATCCAAGTGCAAGAACATTACAACTAAATCCATCTTCCTTTCAAATTGCATTTCTTTACATTTTACATTGCCTATAATGTAATAACCCAGTTTCAGGTACACTTACACAAATGTCAATGAGGATGCTGTCGTAACTCTAAAGTAGCCAGTAGTTCAAGTAAAAGAAAGCATGCGCCATCTAACGGTTGGTATTAATACACAGCTAATCATTTAAACTTGAAGCGGGATATATAAAAGAGGGTAGAAAATCCTATTATGCGGATATGTGTTCTTGTAGTGCGATTTTGCGGCATTCCGTTTTGCACTTATAGATTTTATGCCCGTTGTACATTTCTCGGGGAGTCGGTGAAAGTGCGGGAGTTTTCGCTAGTAGTGTATGAGGGGGAATTGTGTAATGCAGAATTTCATCTATATTAGTCTCTGAGAAGAGATTCTCATACAATGTGGTTGGCAGCTTTATAGTTTTTCCTGGTGAAGAGACTTCAGTGACTTTGTGTCATACTCTTTTTGAGCTCGTATACTCGCGAATTTCCTGTATCTAGTCTTATAACTCCTGGTGAAAGTAGTCTGAAATCTACGTCCATCCTGGCAACTTTCTCTTTGCCACTTACTTGTTTTACTGTTGACGACGGACGACGAGCTTGAGTATAGTTTCTTCTTGTTCCTCTGTCCACTTTGCTGTACTATCCACCCGTGTTTACCCGTTAGTGAAATTGTGGTTTCTTGTCATGGAATCCAAGAACTGAAGAGGATCGTCTTGTCAAATATCATCGGGTAAGACATTTGTGATAAATTGTTTTAGCTCAGATTCGTGGAGACAGGTAATTCTAGAACGAGTCTGTCATGGAAATCAGGATGATGCCAAGCAACTGTATAAGAACTAGCCGATCAGTTTTTTCTTTTGTAGGTTAGACTGTAGTGGGTATATTTTAACTGGAATTCCTTCAATGAGTGCAAGAAGTTTGTGAAACTGATTTCAGCTAGTAGCAGTTTTAACTTTTCTAAATAGGCAAGAAGCTATGGATAAAATCTTCTATGAGTAACTCTAAAGCCATCAATTACTGCGCACCTAAACTTTGAATTAAGCTGATCTGATTAGTGATTGTTTTGAAACTACGCCTCAAATTACGAAAGAGGGGAGAATAACCTGGGGTGAGGATGAAAGATACAGATTTTGATTGCATATCCATCACTCTTTTTCAGATAGTCACGTACGATGATGTAAGTTCAAGTTGAGAAGCGTGCGTTATCTACCGCAATTTTGTGACGCAAATCCTCTCTAGCCTTTAATTTCTTCTATTCTTCTCTCATTATCCAGAGGCGCTTTCTTTCAGTATCATTAGGCTCAGTCATGAGCGATGTCAGTGTAGCCTTGTCAGAGGATGAGCTGCTGACTTTCTCTATTCCGTGTATCTTGGCTTCTGTTGTGATTTCCTTTGTGGATCGTGAAATATGAATACTAGGCAGAGTTTCGTCAGCTACTGCTATTACAAGAAGCTGTTAGACTTTTGGCTATCGTAGTTAATGATGAATCATAACATTCAATGATTGGCTTTAACCGATTCACCCATGGGGGAGGGGTGTAAGAGAATCTAATAGCTAAGATTTAGTGAGGCACGAACGAATTAAGGAATTTACAATAGTGATGCGTTTCGTTTCTTAATACAAATTATTGATGTGACATATATTCCTTATTGTCTGTTTCAGTGTCCGGAATGTATCACATCACATCATTTAAAGCGAGAAGAACCTATCTTATTCTGTGAAAAACATGTGCGCACGTTTTGGGTGTATAGCTCCAGTAATTATCATAATGTGATTCATTGGAAGGAGAGTCACGTCTACGGATGAAGTTGGATTTTGCCATGGCTGTGTTGAAAGACGTGTGAAATTACGCATGGACGGGTTAGTGTTGCAGTGTGCAGAAGTGTTACCCTCATGTGTGATCTTGTGTGTTGGAGACTGGACCTCTGGAGTGAGCAGACCCATAAGTTAAAAGAGTCGTTGGTTTACAATTTAGAAGAGTTTTAAAATATTTGATTTAAACAGCAGAACGTAGATATGATCAGTAACACTAAGGATAAGTGCCGCTGCTGAAAGAGCCATGGCATCGGATCCTGTGACAGTTCCCTCTGGGAAAATAACTCCTCGAACAAGTGTATCCCATTCACAGTCACATTCACCGCCGGGAGAAAATTCGGGTCTGTTGTCGACGGCTGCTTTTGGGAAAACTCCGCTCAATCAGAGTAATAATAATTCAGGAGCTCTTCCTGTGCCCAGTGTTAGTTATAGTAATGCTGTTGCGAATACTTCGTCCACTCCAACTGTCTTATCGGCATTGAAATATTCAGGTTTTTATGCAATTGATTTCTTTCCGTTTGGCTGATTTATGATTTTCCGTTTATATTCTCTTTATCTTCTGCCTTTTTCACTATCTTCTTACTTATTCATAATATTCCTCCTGCAACTCTCTCTTGTCATTTCTTTCTTTACCATGACTGTGCTTCTTGCGGTACGGGCTGATATGTTGCAAGGAAAATTGTGGATGATAAAACAAAAGGTTTTCATGAACGCTGAACGGTTTACATACAGATACAGGGCACTACCTTAAGCTAATATTTACTACTTTTAGCATGAGGCTAAAAGTAATGTGCAAACCGTCAAAAAACATTTCCAAGCAATAAGTTAAACGTAAGGAAGGACATTTAAAACCTCACCTCTGTCCCAGCCTTATTGCATAAGTAATTTTGAAAATATAGTCGGAGAAGTTTGAGTTAGCGGATAGTATTCTGCGGGAAAATGCATGTGCTACGCTTGGGATTCGTGGTCGTATTGCTAATGGAGAAAGCGTTACAACTTATTTACCCTATTAGAGCTAACCCTTCTTTGTAGGCTGAACTTTCTCTGGCTTGAAACTAGTGTATAGTTTACTTCAATAGTCATTTTATGCAATTTTGTTATTACTTTTACAGAAATGGTTTGTTTCTGATTGGTACTTTGCCTTGAGTCGATAATTATTTTTTCGTCGTAGTCTTTACCTGTTAACTCTCTTTCTCTGCTAGACATGTGGGACTGCTGCGGTGTATCGCAGTATAACTGCAAAGGTATTTCAACGTAAACTTCTTTCTTAACGTTTTATTTGTTTTGTCCGCTATCACCGGTACAGAACGTTGATGATGTTATCTTTCTCACATGTTGTTTCTGTAATACATTTTGTGTTCTCTGACCAGACGGGTTCATTGCGTTTCCTACCTGCTTATAGCTTCCTCAAACATATTTCGCTGATTTTCTCTAGTGCTTTTGAGTTTTGCTAGTGTATAGGCTTCTTCTCGCATGTTAAGCATGAAAATATAGAAAAAGCGCATCGGAATTTCCCCAGTAGAATTTCTTATCAAGGATGACGTTGGATTTTACGTAAAACCCCGCGGATCCGAATAATGTAACACACAGAAATAGTTTGAGCCGCTGGGAAGTACGAAATAGCTCAAACTTTTCCTGTATGATCCAACGTTTACGTCTAAATCTTAAGTCTTAGTCTTAACAGCGGTATTGGAAAATCCAGTAGCCCGTTGATGGAGGATGGATGTCCCAAAACTTAACCGGTGAAATAGGAAATTTATAGATACCGTCATGCGTTCCTAGTGATTATATGTCCTTTAAGAACGCTTGTCATTGTCAGCGGTAGTGGTATTGTGTCATTTAACGTCTTTAACTGTATATAATCACAGTTCACATTCCTCACCAACTTGTGATATCATCTGCTTTCAAATCTAACCTTGCAAGCTTAAGTGTTATGTCCTGCGCGAACAGCTTTCTTGGCAAGCTCTCCTTTTTCGCGAAGTTTCAACTTTTACACAATCGCGTATATTGTATAGAATTTTGCTAGAGTCAATACAGCATAATTTCAAATTTTGCGATGACTAGCAAAATCCGCCTTCATTGCCGCAATGTTGTGTCATCACTTTATGAGTCTTTTTGCATCACCGTGAAAACGTAGTGTTGTTGATTGATATGGGGAAAATGATATTTTTCCGCTTGTTGATTGCTAATCGTGTGCATTTCTGTATATAATTAATACTTTGGCAGAATTGAAGAGGAAACCTAGTCTCCACGTGGTGCTTCCTAAATTCGGAAATCAAACCCTTAATGGATCCACAGACTCCCTCAACAAAAGCCCTCACTCGCCTGGTATGGATTGCGCCGAAACTTGTTTAAGCCAATTTTTAAAAGTTGTATGATTTGATTTATCATTGCTGCATATTTGTATGTAGATTTCATTATTCAGATAAGTAACATAGCCAGATAACGTAGGTATCCGCCAGAAATAAGAAAAGTGTTGCTTTCATTTGTAGCACAACCAGCTGATGCCACGTGTACAGCTGCTTCATTTGATCTGATTTAGATTTCTGAAAGGACAAAACTGTGTTTGATCAGTCAGTGGCAGTATACTACGACATTGAAGAGATTTCCATTCGGAATATGAATTAATCCGATTGTATTCACAAGCAAGGTCAGAGAGTACGATGAAAATTGCTAGGACTTCCACAGCGCTGCTATTAACCAAGCAATGTCAGGCAGATGATAATTAAGAATTCTAGCCGATATATATTGATGAATACTCTTGAATTATATTGTATAGGGTTACGTAAACGTAGAGCGCAATGGTTTATACAAGAAGATAATTACTTTAATAAGACCTCACCACGTGTCAGAATACCTGGCAGACAGATTTCCGTTTACACGCAGTGGAGTGTATCATATAATATATGGAATATTATGAAAGAAATTAAACAGAAGTAAGGAGAAGAAAGTATCCTTAAGCGAGTTTGTACCAGATGCAGGTGCCGTATAGCTTTATTTGTTTATGTTTCACAGAAGAATTCCAAAGCTCATAAGGATGTAAGTGAATATGCTCGAGAAACTAACTTACAACTAACTACCGTTGCTGTGTTTACGTTTGATAAGTGCGTTTCCACTGGGGAAGTAACAGAAGCGAGCTAAGCTAGAAGTTAGAAAGATAGTGTATGAGGGAAACATGTTATTCTACAATGGCCTCTGGGAGAGTTACACACATGTAGATGCATTTGACAGAGGATAGTTGTAAATAAATACTAAATGCCACATAGAATGACCCGCCGATCAGTGGTGGAAAACAGCGGATTCGAGAAGAGTTTGTGATAACTAGCCGCTCTAGCTAGCTATACATTTTAAGTGTTTCTCTCTTAATTAATTCACTCATTGTCTTGCCGAATGTCTGTTATGTCTAAAATATCAGCACTTGCAGACGCAATGTGAAATGATTTTGATGTGGAGCTGAAACTAAGAAAACTAAAGGATGCAAGGATTTTAAGATTACAAAATCTTGTAAATATGCTTGGCTGGCTTGCTTAAGTTCACTTAACTGTATCATATTATTCAGTTTCTAGGAGTGATTGTAAATATATAGATAGTTTATCCCTTTTACAGTTGCACCTCTAAAACAAAATTGCGCGCAATTCGCGACTAAAAACCCTTAAGGTGAAAATATGATGGGTTGTAATATGGTCTATAGTGTATTTGAAGCTAACTGACTCTTTTTGTTGGTGTTTAGGTTCCATGCTTGGAGATGATCCAGGAGACGACAAAGTTAGTGTTCGACATTTTTTAACATGTTGTATCTGTAATTTTAAAGTTAATTAAGTTGACACGGCCTGTTGCCGTGGCGGCCAATGTCTGCAGGTTTCTAAAAGAGGGATTTACAGTGATAATGTTTAGTTGTTCGCTATAGTATCTGACTTTGGTTAAAACTTTTTCAATGCCTTCTTTGAATTGCAAGATAATGCTGTGTTTGTGCAGAATTGGAGAATACACAGAACTCCATAGACAGGAGGAGAAAGTGTGGAAAAAAAGAAAGAGGAGGGATGTTACGAATTCTGTTCGTAAGGCTTGCGGCCCCAGACCTAGTCCATGAAATCTAGCTGGGTAGTACATGAGTAGAGTTGGAAGAGTCATGCAAAATTTATTCGGAATCGGCCTTCAGGGTCTTTGAAAGAATAAGTAGGGAGACTGCGGTAAATTTTATTACAGATTGGCATGGGCTTTTCTGATGAGCCCTCGGAAAATCAGAGCGAAAAGTAATAGTGCTAGCCATCATGCATACCGAGTTTGAAGTAAGACCACTCTTGGGTCAGATGCATAGCTTTTTTCTTTCTAAGCTAGAAACGATGTGGGATATTGCGAAATCCAAGGAGATACGAGAGACTTCCCTTGAAGCCTTGCCTTGAGAGGTTTAGTGGTTAGATGAAGCGTAGTTTTGAAGACTGGTGAAAGTAGAATTATAAACAAGTTGGGTTTGTTAGGGGAGATAGAGTTTTCATGTTAAAGAAACCCACTTACCTGAATAGATGAGCTAGGCTGAAGAACGTGAAATCTAGATAGAAGGAAGGATGATGTGACCAAGCTAAAGCTGTGGTTGTCCTTTCTCTTATGCTGTGGCAAGGATAATATTGGTTCTGTTATTATATATGCATGAGCAGAAACTTCCTAACAGTAAGGAGATTGCGGCTAAAGTTGGCTACAAGAGTGGATTTTATCGGAGGGTATAAACTATTGCTTAAACTACTCTAAAGTCAGAGAGATGTTATAATATTACTATGAAAGGAGGATGAGGAAGGATGTAGAGAAGCGGAGAAAGACATAAGTAGTGTGGATATAAAAGTTTTATGTTGCCTTGATTTGATTAGATACGAATCTTATGATCCACAGGAACTTTCGTACAAAGCCCAAAGGAAGAACTACAGGAAAGAGAAGCAAAGGGTTGCACAAGAGCTATCCACGGCCTTGAAGGACCCTTCAATCATAATACTAACGGGATCTCTGAAAGTGCGGGGCAAACTGAAAGGATGGACAAAACTATGGGCAGTTTTGAAGCCTGGCTTGCTTCTTCTCTACAAAAGCAATAAAGTTAAAGTAAGAAAAATATTTGGCTCCTTACTATATGCTTCGCATTTGAAATTTTGCTCCCCTTATGTCAGTATAAAGTTCAGAACTGGAGAGATTACTTTGACTGTTCTGGATAAGCATCACACGAAGGAACTTAAATTAAGATAGAAAAAAGACCAATCTGCCGATGTAAGCATTTCCTCCAAGCCATTCCAGGTGTTATGTAGTTTGGATAGAACTGAGTGAGAAATATCTCAAATACGGTGTAAATATTGATGGAGCCGGGGCAGGAAAGACATACGTGTGAATAATGGTGTCTTTTTGGCGGAGGAATCTCAAGGAATTTTGACTCATACTCCTAACTCCATATTCATGCTGAATTGTGGATGTATGTGAATATAGTTGTTGACCTAGTAGGGAGGACTGGAAAGATTGTGGTAATAATTAGGGTTATGTATGTACACGGTTAAATGCGGAATGATGAGAAAGATCGATGAGAGGATCGATGGAACAATCAAGGCCGAGGTGTTGTACATTATTGATGCGCTCACGTCGTTAATTCGGGGAGGGTATGGGAATTGTGGGTTGTAGGTAGTTGATTAATATTTTATACCAAGCTCAATGTGGGCATTTAAACACGTTTATCTGATTCTCTTCCTTACAGAGTAGTCACTGGGTCGCTACCGTGCTGTTGAATTGCTGTAAAGTTATAGAGCGGCCTTCAAAGAAAGATGGATTCTGTTTCAAAGTATTTCATCCCTTGGAGCAATCGATATGGGCTGCAAAAGGACCGGAAGGTGAAGCCATTGGAGCTGTCGTTCAGCCTTTACCAGCAACCTATTTAATATGCCGGGCGCCATCTGCTGACCAAGGAAAATGTTGGATGGACGGCCTGGAGTTGGCATTGACGTGAGTAGTTTTTTTTAAAACGAAACTCGTCCCCTAAGTATATATTGTAGCGCCAGAAGCGTGTCACTCGGATTTGAATCGCCATTTTTTATTTGCAAAATGCTTCAAGAAGGCAGAGGGTGGGAAGAGTCCGCTCTTCATCGTGCCAGCGAGCCACCGGGGATAAACTGGCGGTGGATGTGCGATTTAGCATGCTTGGGCTAGTTGCCACTCCACAGATTAAATCGATATACAGAGTCCCAGCAAAGCAGTAGCAACGCTCTAAAAGTTTTATTTTATCAGTGGAATGGCGTGCGTCTGTTCTCGTGTTATCGGTGGGCCGTAAAATAGTGGCTTGGACAAAGGTGCCTCTAAGAATTGTATATTTATTTAACATAGAAGTGGATCGGAATAAGAAGAATTATGAAATGCTGCTTTTCCCTCTGTCTGAGAGCATACAGTTTCAATATTAGTAAAAGTCTGAATCGCCGTTAATGTTCCGTAGGTTTTACTGGAACTTCTTGGTCCAGTAAAACCTACGGAACCTTCTTGGAACTTTCTTGCAACTGGATGAAAGATAATAACGATTTAACCCATAAGATTGATTGTATCTTAGATGAAATTCCTAATATTCTGAAACTTCTGTTCTTTCTTACTTTAGTTTCTGCATTTATAATGCACATCATCAAACGTGGTAGTTCTTGTCAAGTATCATTAGATTGGAACCTTTTGAGTTTACGGGAACAAGTGTTTTGCGCCAGCAGATAAAGTGAAAAGCTTTCTGCAAACATAAGGAATGGAATAGGATAGAGTTAGGCTCACGCAAATTGATGAAATGAATTGTTTGCATAAATGAGCTGAGGAACTTATGGGATTGTGACAAATAAATGTGAATCGTTAACGGACATTGAGATGATCGATGTGACAAACTTGAAAGATTGAATTCGCTTAGCGTATTCAGAAAGGCTGTGATGGCAAGTAGTATTGACGATTGAGAGAAGAAATTGTCACTCAGCCACTGTTTAGGTTTTCAACCCGAAAAAAATTACTAACCGAGGAAAGGGAGAGTGTAAGTCTCAGGACTGCTCTGAATACTGCCTATATATGTTGCTTTGTGGTCATGCAAAATAGTCTTGAATTATAAATGATTCTGAATAGACAGAAAGTAGTAGAAGGGCAATAAGAAGTCGTTATGGAAAACATTCCTGCCTTGTATGAGATGGGACGCACGGAATGCCCGTGTCGCCTGAGTAAAGACGTTGTTTCTCGTTATTATACGGAATTGAAAACTAGGATGGCACTTCGTATAATTCTGTCGTAGATACCTGTGAACGGCTACAAGAGGAGGACCGCACTTGAGAAGAGCGGTTGAAACGACTGTTGAAGCATATTGTGATTGTAATTTGTTGGAAATAGAGCGATAAATTGAGCTTAAGTTGTTGCAGTTTGTCTCCTTTTCTCGTCCTTTAGTATTCATAAGTATTTTCTCCTTCTGTGTATGAACAAACAGTAGATAGTAGATGATATCATTATTTCCTAGAGGCTAGAATATGCTTAAGTTGTAGTCTTACGTGCACCAGTATAAATCTTCGGCCTCGAAACTGTCATATGAACCTCTCCACGGAAATAACCAAGCTCATGTGGTTAGTAACTGGGAAAGCATACAGGTGAAAGTGCGATCGTGGAGTTTGCTCTGTTGTGTTATGGGAGAAATTCGTTTATGAATGTAGCATGAGTGAGAGTAGTCAGTTCTCTGTTTTATAATGGCATAGAGAATGCGAAGTGGACAATGTGTGCTCGCTTGAAGTACTCTGTTAGGAAAGTAGGATGCGCTTGCTTTGCTGGTCTTCATTCGAAGAAAGCATTTCCGCATGATCGGTGATTCAAATTTTTTGTGACGATCTTTCTGGTCGTTAGATTTCCCGGAACCCAAGCGTTACTAATTGAAAGTCATACATTCAATTCGGGAATTTTCTGTTTCGTGACCCCTGTTATTCACGGTTGCCTTGTAGCTCGCATAAATGGAAGCGGGCCTGACATTTGTCTGCGATGAACATGGGCGGTAAATACGGGTTCATATTGAAACCCAGTATTACTATGTCGTTTACAGTTTTTCGTGTACAGGGAGCATTACTAAGGGAAATTATAGGGCTAATACGTGTGTCATTAATTCAATCCTTTTGTTGTTTCCTGTAGATGCTCTTCTCTGCTAGTTCGGTCGCCAAGATCTGACAGCGTGATCGAAGAGAAGGGCCTTAACGGAAACGAAACGGATACTGGAAGCCATCAGTGTAAGAAAGTTTAGAATGAAACTTGCAATCCATTCACACATTTTAATTGCAACTAAATGGTAAGTTTCAAGCTAAATGTGAGGATTAGTGTAATGATACATGTCCTTTTTCTTAGTTTTAATGATGGGTCAGATGGGTGAATGGTCAGCGTACGATGGAGATGGAGAAGCTGACGCAAATCGCAGCAATTCGGAAGACACTGATACCTCTCATGTTGAGGAGCATCATGATTTGAGCCAAGATTCGGATGGCGATCTGGATGGAGATGGAAACAAAACTGATGTGGAAAATGAACTAAATGAAGCCAACCACATTTTAGGCGAAATCCATGGAGAACCTAGGAGCAGGAAGTATCGGAACAGCGAAATAAAAAATCCACCGCAAAGCAATTACGTCGTCAAAACGGAAGAGAACTTCTCGTGTGTAAGTGTGTATGACTTGGTATAAATTAAATGATACCTCGAATTTGTTGCGCCAAATATTCTGAAATTGTACTTGTGTTTTTAGGCCCAGGGGGAACATTCTGAGGTGTTAGGGGATGAGAATAAATCACTGCTGTGGTTTCTAGTAAAGCAAGTTAGGCCGGGAATGGATCTTTCCCGTGTTGTTTTACCCACCTTTATACTAGAGCCTCGTTCGTTTTTGGATAAGTTAACGGATTACTACTACCATGCTAATCTTTTGTCGCAGTCAGTGAAATTACGATTTGAAAATAGTTTTAAATCCCGTGTGAACCTAGCATGAAGTTAAACATGAAAACTAATACATGTTTATTTTCAACTGTAATTTTGTAGAGCCGTGCTGGAAGATGATGCATTTACGCGCATGAAGTCTATTGTCCGATGGTACTTGTCCGGATTTTACAAGAAGCCAAAGGGCTTGAAAAAACCGTACAACCCAGTCTTGGGCGAAACCTTCAGGTGTATGTGGGAGCACCCCAATAAGTCAAAAACGTTTTACTTGGCTGAACAGGTGTCCCATCATCCGCCGATATCTGCATTCTATGTATCCAATAAGAAAGATGGATACGTGATATCTGCTTCGATTCTGGCCAAGTCAAAGTTTTATGGTATATCTGGCTAAATATCGTCGTTGATTTGGAGTTTGAGTGTACTATGTA
This sequence comes from Sminthurides aquaticus, assembly GCA_906901655.1. Lineage (NCBI taxonomy): Eukaryota > Metazoa > Arthropoda > Collembola > Symphypleona > Sminthurididae > Sminthurides > Sminthurides aquaticus. The sequence continues at coordinate 8,316,337 of CAJQTT010000001.1, forward strand.
AATGTACTATGTTAATGTACGTGTTTCAAATGGGTTTCTAGGGAATTCCACTTCTGCTATCTTGGAAGGCCAAGCAACTCTTACTCTTCTGCCACGGGGTGAAGTCTATACCATTACCATGCCATTTGCACATTGTAAGGGAATATTGGTCGGTACACTATCCATGGAACTAGGAGGTGTTGTAAACATTATGTGCGACAAAACTGGATATTCGACAGAAATCGAATTCAAGCTTAAGGTACTGTAATTTATGTTTTCTTCCATAAAGAGTTGTCATATTCTCTTTTGCTCGATGGTAGGGCCAACTCATGAACAGCAGCAGACGCACTTGGAATTGATTTGTATGCAAGACTTTTGCCGTTTTTAGGGATTTTTGGGAAGATCGGACACAACTAACGCTATCGCTGGCAAAATCAAGCTAGGAAGAGAGACTGTTGCCACAATGGAGGGTCACTGGGACAATAAAATCATGATCAAGGATAAACGAACTGGGGTTAGTCAATATATTGTATTTAATTTTTTTTGGCTCAAGTTAGGAAATGAAGATGTAGGCGTTAATTGCTAACAAAATTTGTTTTTGCTTTGTTAACATAGGAGGATGCCGTCCTATGGGAAGTTAACGACACCATTAGGTCCAGTCGATTAAAACGATACACTATACCGTTATCAGATCAAATGGAATTTGAATCTGAGAATCTGTGGATCAAAGTTTCGGAAGCGATTCAAAAAGAAGATCAGGAAGCAGCGACAGTGGAAAAAACAAAGCTAGAAGAACGACAGCGGTTGGAAGTAAAGACACGACGAGACGTGAACGAGGAATGGATACCGAAGAACTTCGCATTCGTTAGTTTATATGATTTCATTATAGAATCACAGGCTCAATCAACGAAATAAGTTGGTTGCTTAAAAGTTTCTCTTATCCAAACTAGGATGGTACTTTCTGGAGATACAAATACGAAGATCTTCGTCCTTGGGACGACCGGAATGATGTTATGGAATTTGAACACGAGTACGTTATTCAGACTCTGAGACGATTGAATTCCTCTGCTGCAAGAAACTCTGTAGTCGCTGTAGAAAAAGTAAGTTCAAAGTTACGGGAGCGAGGAGATACTCGATTTGTTTGTCATATGATTACTGAAACGTATATACTTTTAGGGCGAAATGCGCCGATCGGACGGTCCAAAGGGTCAAATTGTGCCAGCATTTCATCATAGGTAACCGACTTTCGCATTTCTCGCGTTATAATTCGATTGCGTTAGCTGTCTGTTAATCAAACATTTTGCATTACGCAGAGAAAGCAATCGTCAATTGGTAGATCTACTTCGTCAACTGTTGACTCGACAGATCGAGCAATCTGAACAAATAGCTCAACTGAAAACTACCGTTGCCAGTATTCAAGCGAGGCTAGCGAAACCGAAACCACCGAAGGAGCCTTTCCCAGTTACCAATGCCCTGCTCGCTGTAATTTTTGCGGTCGGAATGCAGATTATAATGATAATTTACTGGTTTGGTGATGGCAAGTTACTTCCTGATATATCTCGAAAGAAGCATTAGTTAAAGCGGGAAGCTTTTCAGCATTATTCGAAAGCTATTCCCTGATATTTTTCTATATCATTCTTGTTCTAACTGTGTTATCATTTAATCTGTACATTTTAATCCCTTCCTTCGTGCCTGTGCAAGAAATCCCTTTAAAGCATTGGTGCTTCATCATTGAGTATTGTAGGTGATGTTAATATCGTCCCAAAGCAAAGAATAGTTCCACAGGATGAGTAACCGACAACAAATCACTAGAATCCACGTTTTGATTCTACCACAGTTCCTTATGCCTGTAAATATGCTTCTTTTGTCAGTCATGTTTTATGAGTTGAACATTCGACTTCAGCTATGAGGTTACCTTTTACGAGGTTTACTAGACTGCTATTCGTTGCAACATAATTTGTTTGGTTGTATGAACAGACCAGCTGAATTACTTTTTTTAAGTGTAAGATCTTTTGGAAAGTTTTTTGGATTTTGTGTAGTGTCGTATCAATCAAATCAGATTTTTGTTTGCGTCGACATAAGAATAGCCGAAGTGCAGTTTTGCTAGCAGCTTAGAAATATGATTTACAAAATGTTTGCAAATTTTGAGACACATATTTAAACCCGTAATGTAATCTTCGTTTATAATTAGATATTCCCATTCACTGCTATTCGGGCAATTTAATATTGTGTAAACATAAGCCCCAAATCGTTGAAGAAACGTTAAGTGGTAAAATTTTGTAAAGCATCACGCTGATCAGGTTCGCGTAAATTCTAGCAGGGAGGAGGACGGTCAAGATGATAGAAGAATGTTTCTACTCTCACTACTTTATGGAATTTTAATAGATGCTTTGCTTAAGCTAGCTGAAATCTTAATAGTCTAATCTTTTCGTTGAAGACTGTTACACATAGCGCTATAATTGTTTTACCATTATCCATTAATTAGCATGTAAGCTCCGATACTAAGATCAAACGTCCTGTTCGTTTTAAATTTTAGCTTAATTGTTAAGACTGTTCTCATTCCATCCGTAGAAACTCAACCTCAAACTCGTTGTTTTTGCACAGATGCCGAGCCTTGTATTTACATTACGTGAACCAACTTTTCGTCTATGCGAGATTGCCATGTTGCCCCTCATGTTTTCTTGAATTCGTGTACTGACGCATTGCTAACTGTGGGGATATTATTGCAATCTCAATTTTTTGAAAATGGTTAGTATATTTCTCATAACCTTATTTAGGGTAGTCAGTGTTAAGTCAGGTCAATTCAGTAGTCTGCATACATTCAAGTATAATCGGGAATTCTTACCAAATGTGCGCTAAACCCTGGTTTCCTGGTCCCAGTAAAGTATATCGCGACGGCGCCTAAGATTACCATTAAGCATAAGCACAATTATTAAGGTGTATAAAACTATCAACAACGTAATTGTGAGCCAGTTGTGATAAAAGAGAGAAGTAATTTAACCTTTTGTAGGCTTATTTTAGGTTTCGGTGTTCGTATTGGATTTAAACTATAGGCATGCCCTAGATGAAAAGAAATCGATATAGATGTTATTTGATAGTTTTTCCAAAAATAATTCCGGTTTTTTCTAGATTAATACACGATGAAGATATTACTTTAATAGAGGAGTCATCCTTGTAGTTTATAGCCAAACTTAGGAACATGTAACTCACTCACAAGACGTATCTTATTAGGAAAGTTTTCAAGTGCATTCCAGCGTACATTTGAGGGCCTTGTGTGGTGGACGCACATCAGCCTTTTGAAGATCATGGTTTGTGTTAGCTGATGAAATTTTTGTTAGAACTATCAATGAATGAATGATCTAATTTAGCATATTGGTCTTATCTTAACTTAAAGACACCGAAGGAAAATGCTACAACTTTATGTGTAAGTGTGAGTAATTTAGGGAATATTCAAGGCGGCACGAGTGATATCTTAAGATATTCCGTTAAATCAATTGACATGTACTGGGTCAGCCTATAAAGTTCAAAGAAAAAACTTCTGACCTGTGAAACCTTAATAAGAAAGCACACTGGTGAATTAGAAGATTTTAACACGCCTATGAATCAGTGCTTTCAGTTAGAACGAGGGAAACAAAATGTTTTCAAGGCTTAATTAATTTTAATTGTTTCCTGCACTCGTATAAAATGAAAAATATGGTTTATGGCGAGACTATAGTGCCCAATCCTAGGAGAGAATATGGAAGAAGTTTGTTTTGAGAGCTGAAATTTGTAATGAAAATGGTGAATTTGGGTAAGACTAAAAGGTGGGAAAGTGATGATATGGGTTCGTAACTATGGAGTGTAATTGATACTCTCGGTAGGCGTTAAAGTTAAAAGTTTGAGTATAAAATCTGTTTCTGGAGGTAGTATGCATTCCAGTGGAATCTCTGGCGCTAATACTAAATGTTTGTTAAACTTGATGTCAATATAAGGTATGTAATTATGAAGAGGCTTCTTTTAAGTCAGCCTATAATGGCTGTAAGTGATTTCTGGTTGCGGCGCTGTAGGGCTAGTTCCACATGCAAAGAATGTCACGAATGGAATCTGGAGAACGAGCTCAATTAGTTTCTAAGGAAAAATGAAATGTATGAAATGCTATTCGAAGTATTCCTTGCGCTATGAGTGATTGAGACGTCAAAGAATATAATTTAGTTGATTTCGTTTGTGTGCTAGCATAAGAAACTATCTAGTTGTAAAATAACTTGTATCCTGTAGGTTAGACTACAACCATATTATGTTGGAAAATGGAATCTCATGTGAAGAAGCTTTGTTATTATTGGGACTAATTATGATGACTACAGGTTTTTCAAGAAACCATGAATGCTTTCGTGTTTGCAACTTATGTTCTTGTGTGTTCGCACTAGAATCCAGCAACTATGATTCAGTACGGGCTCACTGTAATGAACTATAACACTTGTATTGATTACCGGTCAACTTGTGTAAATTATTCTAAGTTGTGTTGCAAGGACCAAGTTTAAAGATGTGTGTCATTTGGAAAATAACGCGAAGAAGAACGTAATTAGCGGCCAAGCTCGCTGAGTGTAAAAGCATTCCCGCTTTTACTGTTGGAGCGTCCCATTGACGTTAGGAGCTAGACATGCGCCTTCATGTATTATATTTCGTCCGTCGATGGTAAAGTAAGCATGGTTACAAGGACCAAGGTGACTCGCAGGAGTAAAGGATTTGCAGACTTATTTGTTATGGTCATTCATGTTAATTTTGGTTTTTTTGTAACTACGTGAGGAAGTGCGTTGTGTTGTGCGCAAGATGTGTTTTTTAGTGTTTCCAAACCTCAACTCACTGCAATGAGAGGATTTAGTCAAATAAAGAAGAATTGCTGACGGTCGTTACAATCGTTCAGTATACACAATGATCCAATTCACATGGCTTCCTATCTTGTCATAAATAAAATATGTCAACCCTACTGGCTTCCTCTGTCGTCTGGTGTCTGCCCGAGAAAAGATTTAGGGCCACTGGCCAAAGAGATATTAGTTTCAAAAAATCTTCAGACAAGAGACAAAAATGTAGAGAAGGTTTTCCCCATGAGAGTTTTTATCTAGTGTACGATGAGCGGCGCGGCGCCGTGGCGCTGTCTTAAGAAATTAGTGCAAGAGAAAGGCGCAAGATCATGTGTCATTTTCATCACGGATGTTTCCAATGTAAATTGTAACTATTAGGAGTAGAATTAAGGAATTGAATATCCTTGAGCGCAATTTCAAGGGGTAAGCAAAGGAAGGACGGGAATCTCATGGCTTCAATAGCCAATTCTACACGCGGGAAAATGATGAGAAGAGTTGAGAGTAGAGTAGACTATAGGATGGAGCAGGTACAGAAGGTTGATTGTGAGCCGGACTGATAGGACGGGTAAATCTTGTCCTAGGTGCAGCAAGTTAGCAAAGGTAGAGCTAATGGGCCAAGTGCAAGGATTTGCGGGTAAATCCTGCGGAGGACATGACTGGGAAACTATAACGGGATGGATTGAAGAGAGAAGAGATACAAGAGGAAGACGGGAGAGATTGGAACTGGGATGGGGATCATGATGGAGTTATATTTGTGAAGAGAGAGAAAGAGAGGAATATTTAGCAATCCTATTTTTGAACTAGCCAACCAGGAAAGATGAAGACAGGGAAAGAGAGCAAATGAAACCATTAGTACTGGGTCGAAGCAATTCGTGTTAACATAAGTAATGGTAGCCGAAAGAAAGACGAAAAATCTTTGCTTGCAACTAAGTAAAATCCTCTGTACAGGATTTTCGCCGTCATTTTTTCCTCAGTCTCTCATCGGATTCACGCTACCGCACTCTTTCCAGAGTAGTAACGAGCAAGTACAAGGCTTGTTGTGCAAAAGGATTGAGACAAAATATTTCTCTTTATTCTCATATATAAAAGAAAACAAGAAAGTAGGAACGGAAACTAGAAAGTATCAGAAGAAGCTGATTAGCTGATACTAAAGTTGCAAAAGTTTTGCCCCCAGCACATTACATTTTGTTACAGACAAGCCTTGAGCTAGTTTGCTGCCTGAAGTGAACTAATTTTAAGAAAAGTTTGAAACCAAGGAGAAACTTGAATAAGCTGTCTTTAATTAGAGGTTACTTGTATTATGTATTACTTTGTATTCTTGGAATTCTTGAATTGAAAGGATTCTGGTAAGTGCTAAACTTTTCAGGATTCCAAGCCAGATAATTAGAGAAGTGCTTATAAACATTCCGAGGGATAAAGTTTGTAAAGTCGAATTGTAGGTTCTGTGAAAGTGTCCTAAGTGTAGGCTGAGTGTAATAATACCACGAATACACATCCTGCCTACAGAAACGTTCGAGTACTTTCCCTGAAAACGATTTTTCCGTCCCTATTCAGCGAATGCTTTGTTCTCGTCAACGTTAATTCATCCGTAAGAGTTTTGATCAACAACCTGTAGCAGATACTCTTACGGATAGCGCGAGTATCTACTATCTACTGGAAGTATTACGCGCATTGCTGGGGAAAACTTTGGGGTTTGAGGCCTTATAGTTTGTGTAGTTGCATAGCTATAAAGTTGGTTTCAAGGAAATTTACTCATTGACTTGTCTGACCAACTGCAAACGTGCATCCATCCGGCGTTCTTATAGCAGATGGAAAGAACGGAAAGCGAAAGAAAGCATTGTTTTAAGGGATAGTGGATGTACATAATGCGAAACATGGAGAGAGGGCGATAGTATCGCCAAGCTAGGCTATTTGTACGCTGAGTACATAGCGAGTGAAGTGCCGTTGGACGCTGTTTCTACTACTGCTATCCATGTGTTCCACAAAAAGAATGCTGCTGGTAAAGATTTTAATTTGGGAAATGAACCTAGTAGAGGAAGCGTGCTTTTAGGCTGGGTGAGTGGATAGGACGTTATGGCAACACGAGACAAGGAGAGCGTGGTAATGGAAGGTGATGTGAAAAGTGCGAGTCCACCCCTGGTGGGGTTTAACCTTGGTGTGACATTAGGAGTTGTTCCTATCGAAATAAGTGATGGTTCGAAGGACGTGAAGGAAAATTGCGGAGAAAGTGTTGGTGAAGGTGGGAGAAGTGGTTGTTTTGACGGCGGGGACGGAGGACGAGATATGGAAGATCAAGAGCTGTTAGGAGCAGAGATGGAGGAATTGTTAGACGGTTGCTGTTCCCTACTTGAAATACCGGATATGTATTCATCCTGTAAGGGACAGGACTCAATGGGGATATCTGGTGGTGTACCTCCTCGAACCATTCCGTTTCGATCTGCATCCTTTTCTCAGGTGGATATCACGTCGGATGGGAAATACGTCCGAAATCCTCGATCCCTAATAAACCTCAAGCCAACTGCTTTCTGTCTCCTCAATTCATCCAATCCGAGCAACCGCCTCGTTAGCCAGTCAAACAATGTGGGGAGCAATAATGTAAATAATGTTCCCAATTCACAAACTCCCCCAGCATACACCCCAACACCACCAACCCCAACAACAAGCATCTCGAGGGAAGAAGAGGCAAACGGATCTCAAAGTGGAGCGGAAGGAGTAGAGACCACGGCTGAGGGGGCCGGAGGAGAAAGTCAGTCTCCTCCTTCCCATCCTGCCCTGTCCGAATATTTGCCTTTGGAGCACGTCGGAGAGTTGGCTCATTCTAATCCATCTCAGCCCCTGAAAGAATCACATGGACAGAATCCTCAAGTCGATGAACTCAAGGAAGAGGTCTGCCAAATGCAGGAGGGAGATGTAGTGAAAGGAGGGACTGCTGATTTGAATTCAGGAGAAAGTGATCCCAGGTCGTCGCCATTGGTAGCTGCCAAAGCAGATGCCTCCGGGCTAAAGAAAAGCGAGGAAATTAAAATTGGAGAAGGAAAAAAAGGAGGAAGTAAATCTCTGGATGAGGAACAACAGGAGGATGGATGTATAAGCAAGGACGGGGTTCAGTTTTATTTAGGATCCGATCCGGATCTTTACCCTGCCAATGGTGGTGAAAGTCGGGAATTCCAGCTTTCTGTTCAAATACTAGAGAATAATGGAAATGAGATAAAAGAGGTGAAGAATGATATGGAGGTGGGGGGACGAGAGGAGGTGTGTGATAAGAAAGGTGAGGAGGGGTTGGAGGAGAAAGAAGGGAGGAAAGAGGTGAGGAAGGATCATGTGGAGGGAGGGGAGGGGGAAATGAGGGATTCTCTTGAAAATAATGTTAGAGGGAAGATATCTCCGCCTCCCAATCCATCATCTATCCTTAATGAGATTGAGAGCAAATTACTTTTGGGATTCAAAATGAACCATCACCGTCATCGACTTCAGGAACAGCGTATTTCTTACGGTGATGGGAGCAGTGGCGGGTCGTTAGAGTTAGACGAGGAAAAAAATCAGCTCGTTCGACAATACTCAGGCCAGTCGGATTGCTCTGATGATGTCCTGTCTCCCGGACACTCCTCCAGCTTTCTGCCTCCAAGAGGTTTGCAAACAAGTGCCGGCCTGTCGGGAACACATCCCAACTTGAACACTAATGAGAACAACTCGGGAAGAAAGGAGCATGACTCTGAAAGCTCCTACCCACCACTCCCCACGGGTGGAAACAGGAGCAGCAATAATAGCAGCGATGACAGTGCAACCATTGATCTAAATCCAGCTGCACCAGTACCTCAACACTGCAGTAGTCAAAATACTCCGGCGCCCCCTCCCAGGTCAGGACAGTGCTGCGTGGGCCTGTCGAGTAATAATCGAGGACACCTCGTCAGATCTTCCCCTGTCAGCGGCAGCGTCCCGCCCTTCACTCCCGTCAAAGCTTTGTCGCAAGGGAGCAGCACTGAGAGCGGCGGCGGAGGAACTCTTCCCAAGAAAGAAATCTCTAGAGCCAATAGCGTCAGCTGCCCACCTGCACCAAATCCAACGCCCACTCAGAGCCTTTCCCCCACTGACTCAAACTACAGGCCTTTGCCTCCCAGGAGGTACAATAAAAGACCACTTCGAGGACCCTACGGGGAGATGCTTGAAGCGGAAATGAATAAACTTGTTCCCGGTCGCCAATTACGGGACTATTATGAATCCCAAGACTTTTGTCGTGAATCCAAATCCTCTTCTCCGAATCGCACTACAAACTCGCATTCTTCAAACACCCGCTCCCATGACGACAATGATCATAATCACCAACTCCATCATCGGCCCGAGCTAAGCTCGCAGAACCCTCTCTTCATGGGCTCGTTAGATGATCTCCAGTTCACTCACAATCAGCCTTCACCCACAGTTAAAGCTAGAACCAGGAAAATCAGCTCCCAATTACCCGCACAAGCTTCACATTTTCCCGGTGAGTAGTCTCCCTTTATTGCATAAACGTTATTAACATATCACTCCAAGAATTTATAAAAAATAACTTGCAGTTTCCCACGTGTGCTTTTCCACGAGTATTTTCATCCAGCAATATCCGCAAATCTCTCCTCCGGGTCCTTATCATTACTTCCGTTGTCTTTTGATGAATACACAATGCTCCTCCGTCTCTTTTGAATCCCAGTAGTATAAAGTAATTCAATCAAAACAAGAACGGATTTCAAGCCTAATTTTAGATTTGCTCTTTCTCAGATATTGCAGACCCCAACAGTAACATTCTCGTGTTTTTACATTTCCTCTCATACATAACGTATACTAGACTCCCCGAACTAACCCTCCTATAATACGCGCCTTATCCTTTCTCCTCTTCAATCAATGACCCGCTGCTACAGCACATGTTTGTTCTGTCTGCCGCAACAAGTTTTTATCCGTACAATACCCCAAGATATTTTGGATTCTATCTTTCAAAGACACCGCTCGAATCTATTAAATCCCTTTCTGTTTCGTTGAATGTTAACAGGCGAGACAGTGGCAAGTTTGGCTTTCCATCAGAGAACTGCTTCAAGCCCCTCTCAACTACTTTATACTTCCACACCCAAAGAACCATCTGGACAGTCTCAAGAACCTGTAACTCGGAGAAGGTATTTGGTAAGTATCGTTTTCGTAAAATTGCAAATGTCAATCCAAGGCACTGTTACCCAAAAGTTGCGTTCAGTTGAATACACTGATCGATTTAGGAAAACAATAGAGAGAGAGAAGTTATTAAAATCGCAAAAAATCGCCCTGCATCCTGTATTCAATTCAACGTGTGCTTCGAAGTGAGAGAAATGAGAGAAAAAGTAGGAGAAAGCAAAAGGAATTTGAAAAGTACAAAAATCGTAAAATCATCCTTCATCTCCTTACCACTGTTAAATGCAAATTCATGCTAGCTGGAGCAGGAATTCACTATGACAGTACAACTAGGAAAAACAGCGACTGTGTAAATAGATAGCTTATAAAAGCGATGTATTGGAAGGATTTTTGCCCACATCCTAATTACTTCTCATGGTTCTTCCTCTTTTTGGCATGGTGTCCGGCCTATAAAATCTGCGCAAACATTCTGTTGTCTCCTTCGCTGCAATCAACAAGCTGATGAGGTACAGAGCCAAGCTTATGCACATCATCCTTAACGCGGAAGTTAGAAGAAGTGGTCTGGAATTCAAGCATCGTTTTCAAAGCCATGTGAGGGAATGAGTATAGTAGCTGATCAAACCTTGGAGGTAGAGTATACGAGACTTGTTTGGTAACTAAATGATTCGGGAATTCGGGAATTTTAGTGCGGGAGTGTTAGTATTCCTTGTTGAGCCTGCCTCTAAGAAAGAAGGGAATCACATATACAATATTATTCATTCACCACATTTCAGAGCGCAGTCCTCCATGGAAGTAGCATGCCTTTGAACAGCAAAGAAAGTTGGTTAGTCTACGTGCGTCCTGGAATTTGAAAGGTTCTAGAGTAGTGTCGACACGTCCTTGTTGCCCGACTTTCTCCACCAGTTCAGAATTCTACGTGCCACCGCTCTGGTGGATGAGCTTGAATGGGACTAGAGAAAGTGTCTTCTGGAAATTTTTCTTCATATTCACAAAGGAAATGAGAGAAAAGGAGGAGAATACGCTCTTAATGAGCTTGATTGTTTCTTGAAAAGTTTTCACTCCTGGTATCAAAGAACGGCTCTCTTTTCTCTTCCGCCGCCGCAACTGGTGGCGGCCTTCATGGAAGCTTTGAGCTCTTTTGTCCTTCTCCCATCTTCCTCAAGGAGTCACCATAGGAAGTGAAATGAAACAATTCACCCTTCTGCTTGAGCATCTTCGAGGAAAGCTACATTTCCTTTCAATGACATAAACAAATTTAGTAGGCACGCGCCAAACTAGAAGAATTGCACAAACTTTTGATTACCAATAAGGCTTACATGGGGAATGCACTACGCAGAAAGGCGAGAGGGATGGGTGAGTTGAGTAAGACTGGGAGGAGGAGGATTGATAACATGTTGTCATCTGTTAACATACAAAGCAATGCTTGAATACTAATATTAAGCAAAGTATAAACGTAATACTTAGTGACCTTCATTGTTACAAAATCCAATGAACTCTGTAACCGGCATTTTTGCACAACAATTAGGCAATGCCAAACGACGGTGAACCATTATTGTGCACTTCCAACTAACTTTCACCCTGGAGGTTCATGTTACAATCTATGTATGCTCATTATAGGCAGTAGTGCGAGCTGGAGAAAGAAGGGCGGTGAAGTTCGTCAAGGATATACAAGACGCTTGGTCTTGGAATTGTGAGGGAAATAATAATAGTGTAATGTAGAGGTTTGTGTCTGTAGAGGAAAAGAGAAAGTAGTTGGAAGAGAAATGGAGTCGGAGGATATGTCTTTTCTCTTTTCTAGTCAGCCAGTCGGCATCTGTTTTTATTCTCCTCCTCTTCTCCGCCACTTTCACTCGCCTTTCTCCACTGATTCAGCTTAAGTATGAGAGTTTTATCAGATCTGGTTTAGTTCAATTCCTTTCTCCGTCCGCACACATCCCAAAAGTTGTTCTTCCCGACTCGCTCTCCTCAATATAGACATTAAATTTATATCTCATCTTCAGCCAAGTCATCTTCCCTTCTACCTCGGTGTAGTCTTTGACCTGATATGTTTGTCTCAGAAGACTAAGTGTGATTTGTAGAAGGAAGTGAGTTTATTTTTCTTTGCCGTCATCCATCCTACAAGTTTATCTCACAGGTTATTTCGAGCAATCATAAATTAAAGTACTTCCGCTTCTTTTAAAATATTCGCAAAATTCCCCGCAAGATTTAACGCTTTTAGCTTTGGAAGGAAAAAAGCACGCTTACTTTCACTCGACTAAAATAACTACTTTTCTCGCTACTCTTCTGTCTGAACCTTACTCCTGCTTCTGAGGTGAAGCGAAAAAAACTTTCACTGACTTCAGGAAGCATGCTACCGGGAGATTAGTGCATCTTGTATTCACACCGCACCTTGCTCTCAAGTGGTGAAGCTAAAGAAGGAATGCTCCAACTGTTGTCTACAAGTGCTGTCTTACAGTTCCATTTTGTGTCCTTGTGCTTAAAAGAGAAAGTTTCTCTGTCAAGAAAACATTTTCCCAATCTTGGACAACTGGTGCGAATGACAAAAGTTTGTCTGCTCGTCAATTGTGTCCGTGTTTTGTAGTTTAATCTGCTTTGGTTCCATTACATGTTTGCATTCGCGGATCCACACAGTGGACTCCAATTTTCCCTTTTAGGGAGGAGGACTGAAGTTATACAGCAATTGTTCTCAGCATGTTCTTTTATTGAGTCGGATTGATAAAAGAGCTTGTTTTCCAGGAGGATTCGAGGAAATAGTGTCAATTCCACATACGTAGTTTAATTTTCTTCCGTCGGCTCGTGGCATTCCATGTGATTAGTTAATTACTGTTCCGTTTCTTCCTAGAAAGAGATAATTAAAAGCATCTTGAATAGAGCACAGTATAATTTGAACAGGAGAGTAGATCTTAGAGGTTTAAGGTAAATGAATCTGTAGTGCACTGTAATTGGAATTCAGCTTGAGTGTTTTAGTATCCTAGAACCCCTAAGAGATTTCTTCGTAGTATAGTAGGGTGACGCCTACATATTACTGGCGTATTGAGTAACTTGTGCGTTTATTTCCTTGTAAATACACTTTATTTCACTTCAGGGCAAGTAAATCAGGAGTGAAAGCATTGACATCTGGAGGTGAACGACAGGAAGGTGGGAATCAAAGCTAATAGGGCGAATTATCTATCACCTGCGGCTCTGCCTATGAATATGGTAGAATATTTCTAATGAATTTAGTCCGTGTATATGTAGCAGGCCTGGTTGCTTTCAAGTGAGTGAAAGTAGGAGGAGTAGTAGTTAGGCACGTGGGAAAAGTTGTATGAGAAAATTTCATAAGCTCCGGCAGGTGCAACAAGTCCCTAATACATTTCCAGAAACTCTGCCCATCAAGTTTCCTCGGCAAAATTTCTTCTCACAATCTATTGTACCTATTTACAGAGTTAATTTCACTCTAAAATCACCTGCTCATCATCCTTCATCCCTGTTTTCCCTTAAGTAATTAGACTCGTCACCGCGGAGTATATAGCTGTCTAAAAACTTTATTTATTTATTATAAATTGTGAAGTGAGTAAAGAATCGGTAAAATCACTCTACCCTTCTTCTGCACTGGCTAATACAAACAGATAGCAAATATGATAAGATGGAAGGAAGGAGTATGTTTGAAATAGAGGGGATAAGTAAAAAACGGGTTCCAGGCTTAAGCACAGTCAGTTTTGTTCTTTGGGGTAGCTGTTACTCAGTGAGCCAGGCGAATGTTAACGTTAACAATAAAACGCATTGGATCCGTTGGACTCAAGGATTGCAGTTTGCAAAAGTGGGGTCATCGTCATCATCGGGAGGGTAGTGAAAGTTGTGGAGGTTCCTTGCCCAATATGACAGAAACTGATAAAAAGAAAATGCCTTCTTCCGCTCATCTACAGTTAGATACGACGGCTCCTTCTGCTGGTCAAAAGGGCACTAAAATAGAAGAGAAAGCTACAAGTCCAAGTCCCCATTCTCGGAGTGATTCAGTTAAAAATGCTAAAAATTCCAGAACACCGGAACATCTATCAGCCTCGGAGTTATTGGAAAATGAGAGAATCGCTGCTACTCTTTCCGTTCTTCAACAAGGAGTGAGTTTAACTGTTTGGATCTAAAAGCCGTCTCATGAATAATATTGACCGGTATTTAAAGTAAAAATGTAGATAGCGGGTTACAAAATATGCGACGGGGTGATACTAATAGAGTAGCAGCGCAGGAGCCAACAAGGACAAATAACATGGAAGTTAGAGTGCTCCAGGTGTTTTAGATACGAATGAGTAGATACATAACACTATGTGTTGCGAACTTTGTTTGATCTCACGTGTAGGAGGATTCAGAGAGAGCTTTATGCAATTTACACAAAACAAGATAGAGGTCAGCTCCCGGGTTTTTAACCTACAGAATGTTTCATAATGAGTTTATTACAAGGAATGCAGGATGCAAAGGAATTCTGAGAACTTACTTTAATGCTAAGGAATTATCATAAAGGATTAGGTATCCAATTCATATTATAGTTGCCACAGATGAAATGAAACCAGAAGCAGAGGCTTGAGAAAGTATCTAGGATAGAAAAAGTATGCTGGAAATCGTTAATGCCTTGGGCTGAAGGAAATGGTGAAACGTGGTTTTGGAAACCAAAGTCAACAAAAAAACCTAGGCGGTGACTGGTGACAGTTGCCCTTTAAACTTTCTTTTCAAGTCTTTCTCTACTTTCTCCATTCCTCAGCATGTAACTTAGGCCGACCCGAAGCCAGTTGGAAAAGTCAAGGAGAAATGTATGAATTATATTTTCCGTCTATAGTTACTTATCAAACCCACGGTGCTTACAACGTGATTCCATTATCTCCCATGTCCCTGTTCAAGCTCTCACCCACATCCTCCCACACAGGAAAGGCGTAATGAGATTGACGAAAGATGCGCTTTCTCCCTCACATTATTTCCTTTAGTGAAGGAATGAATGTGTACGAATGGAGATGTGGAAGAGCCCAGAGCCAGAGCCCATGCAGATATGTAAAGAAAATGCTCACATTTTATCTGTCTACTGCGTAGGCGAAGGAAGCGAAATCAATAAGAGAGATATGAAAATGTGATTTTTTATAAAGTGACGTTTGGTGCGGCGGGAGCCAACTTTACTTATCGTGGTGAAGGTATGAAACTTGCTAAAGACTATGCAGAAACAACTTGAATGAATAAAAAGAGACGTGAGGAAATAGGGAACGGGAAATCAATTGATTAGCCTCATTTAATTAATCCGCTTGCTTTCTCCACTTTCACTCAATTTAGCGATTCAAAAAAAATGTAAATACCGGGTAACATGCCAAAGCGAATTTTGGTTTTTCAGAGTTAACCAGGTTTGCTCATTTTGATAATATTATTAATAACGCCTTAACTTTTTGTGTTTCTTTACAGGATGGAAGCCCTCGTGGGCACGTCCTGGCGGAGATTGTGGAAACAGAGAAATCCTATGTAGACTCCTTAAGGATATTAGTTAAAGTAAGGAAAAGCGAATTCGCGAAACGCTTATTTAATTTATGTTTATTTTCAAGAGGGGGCTGAGTGTTTGGGCTGGGGCGCGACATTAAATAATCCAGGGAGAGAGAGAGATAACATGCTCGAGAGAATATAAAAATAAGCACGCAAAGAAATTGGGAAAAAGTCCGCCCTCAGTTTTGTGTACAGTGTTTATTTGTGGCAGTTGTGGTTGTATTAATATCGCAAGGAAAACCTTCTTGATCTTGCATCCTATTCTAGCTTTAATCCCCATTTTATCCGGCAAAGCGGTGATGTATGTATGATTAACTTTCAGTTGTTATATGATTATAAAATTATTTGCCTGCCTGGCAACCAATTCAAATCGAAGGCCAAGGAGACTTAGGCAGCAATAAAATACGTTGCGGTTCCTGAGGCCAGGCAGGCGCCAAATTTGTCAAGTTTCCGACTGGACTCAAAGAGGAGGCGAGTGTAACTAATATTGGAGGAAGAAGAAAATGAGAATTCAGGGACACAGGATTTCCCAAGCGTCATAAAGGGGAAGAGGGTTTTGCTAGAATCATGTGTATATGCCTTAGAGGGAGGGACGAGAGGAGAGGAGGAAGGGCGAATAAATAGGTTGTGTTGTATGTGTAAGCTCCAGAGTCTTTATCTTGCAGAAAGAAAATTAGTGAAAACATGTAAGGGAGAAGACAAAGGAGGATTTCGGGGGGTGTGCATTTAAAATTGTTGGAAAGATGGGGAAAGCGGGAAGCTAACGATGACAAATGGTTGTGTAAAATAGAGGAAATGTACGATTACAACCAGGGCATTCGTACACAAGATTTAAAAGCTTAACTTTGGAATTGTGTGGACCAACTTTAGCTAATACTCAGAGTTTGTTGTGGGTAACCTCTGGAGTATCTCTCCGTCCCCAGCTTCAACGCACAGGCTATATGCACTACAGAGTCATTTCCTCAGCGGTTTGATTCTTGGGGAAGATGGTATCCAATTCAGACGAATACAATATACTGTGGTGGCATTCAGGATAGACGCTTCAGATGTTTCAATAGTTCCTGGTTACTAGTATAGGGATAGCAGGATGGGAGAGAAACTAAGAAGGTTATAAGTGATTTAACACTAGTCGATGGGATCCTTCCGAGATGATAGATGAGACAAGGAAATTAAAGAAACCTTGGGAGGAAAATGTTTTCAAGTAAACTCAAGCGAGGGATTTGCAGAATAAGGCGGACAGAAGAGGGAGAAATACCGAGGAAACTGGGGCAAAGAAAACTAGGAAGGGAAGGAGTTATAGTTTGTACGTATGCTGCCGTCTCGCATAATAGTTATAGAAGAATATGTGAAAGGACACAGTACAGTAGTAAAAATGGGGTAGGAATGATAAAAAAATACCTCTGATTTCTTGATTTAAAAAAATGGGAAATCAAGGAAAGCACATAGGATGTTTTCGTAGTATTATGTTTTCTTGGATTAGGATGGAGGGAATGTTGAACATGTATAAATAATGTGTAGGTAGATAAGGTGGTTTGTTGGAGTCAAATCTAGCTGAATCCTGCGTGTACATCTGATTCATGTAGGACGATGAGGAAGAAAGCAGTCTCCAATTCGAGGTTGTCTCCTTTTCTCCCAACCGCTATCCGCACAATTTATACTTTCCCTCTGCATCTTTTCCACTCGTTTATTTGCGAAAAGGCTATTAGATACATAGAGTCTTTGATATCTGAAATCTACTAAATCCAAGACATTATTCTTACTGTTTCTTTTTCTCTTCATTCTCATGGAGCTTAAGCTAGCTACGTCTGTATTCTAGTTCTAAGCATTGAGGGGAAAAGTATTTCCTATGGTTCCAAGATAATTGGACATTTTCTCAATATTTTTTCTTCCATCTTTGCAAAAAATGTCAATCTTCTTCGATACGAACTTGAGATAGTTTAGTTTGCTATGATGCTGTACTGTTTGTTATGCATAGCAAAATATTGTTTCTTTTCCCTTTAAACAATTAAAATGGGGGGACAGAACTTGGACTTATGGCAGCAATATTTCAAAGAAGATGAATGTTCGCAGCATTCATCGCCAAAACAGCGGGACTCTTGTCCTTTCTCATGTTGCGCGTGGATTTTGTATGTGTGGATTGGGAAGTTAATAACTGTCTGGTCTGAAGAATAATTTAATTAGTCTTATGCCTCAAGCAATGTAGTTGATGCTTTAAATAATTTGCTATTTTGGGTTTCAAATTTACAGAAATACATGGAACCCTTGAAGTCCTCGGATTTCATTGATGATGGCCTTGTAGATGAGATATTCTTCCAGGTAAGAGGCTACTACGTTTGTAAATTACTCAAAAACTTTCGTATTTCTAAATAGCAGGGTAAGGGAATTTACTGTGACCCTTGACCTTTGAAATTTTTTCAGGTTTTAGGCCTTAGTTAGAAACCCTTAAATCTAAAATTTGAGCCCCATCCGACGAGAACTCACAGAGATAAAAATTATTTACCCATCAGAAAATGCAAGGGCGGCTCGGCTCTTATGGGGTTTAGCATGGAGATTTTGGACCATCGAAATGAGTACCATCGAGCGAGCGCTCCTCCGTTGTATAGCATACGCGCCAAAGCATGCACAAATTTTTACCTCTTCCCTGCGTGTACAAAAATGGATACGTTCCGATACCCTTTTTATGGCTTCGTTTCGGATGGCTTTGGACTCGAAATCTAAGGCCATTCGAATCGCTACCCTTCGTAGGGCACCGGATAGAGTGGCACTGGCTGGAAGCCCAGATGATGCATGAGATTCGGAGGGCATAGTAGGGTAGGCAGTCGGAGGGTGCAGAAGGGCCAAGCTCCAAGGGGTTGTTAATGCCATCGAAAACTAAGGTTCTATTGGGCTTTCATGTGAACCCCATTAATGCCCTTTCATGTGAATCCTATTAATGCCCTTTAAAATGAATCCCATTAATGCCCTTTAATATGAATCCCATTAATGCCCTTTAATATGAATCCTATTTATGCCCTTCGAAATGAATGGTTTTAATTGACGCTGGCAGAATAGCCTCTTTATCCCCTTGAACAAATGCCTTCCTGGGCCCACAAATTTAGTGGGGTAAGAAATGGATTTATTTAACCGGTAATTAATTAGTTACAATGTGTTACAATTAGTTATATGTGAACCGAAACAGCAACGAGGGCTATGACATACTAATACCAACTGACAGTAAATGACTACGAGAGTTTCTTGCTTAAGGTCGGAGCGAGGGATTTCCGAGTTTCGCCTTCGATTTTTATAACGCAGTACGTGTTCATTTCTGTAAAACAAAATATTATTGAGTGTGAATGGTATCTATATCTTGCTTCAAACATACATAATTGCTAGGGAATCAAAAGCTGAGATACCTCAAGATAATCCAGTTGCTCCTTCTCCTTCAACATTGACCACTGTAACGCAATTAGGCCTTGATTTCCCACATATCACCCGGCAAAACCATGAAGGTTCAGGATAATCAGATTCGAGTTCACGGAGTTGGATCTTCGAGTCAGAGTAAATCCGAAGCAGGAATTCAGTTTGGACATTAGGTTCAAACGTAGTTGGCACTAACACGTTTCGTCCTTTGTTGGGAGTTCCTCTGAAGAAAATACATCTCCCCTTCACGTAGTCTGAGGTCGCAGCCTTTTCTTTGATCTTGTGAACACGGTATTTTCTGTTTTTCTCAACAACCGCAATATGAAATCCAATACTTTTGCATTCTAGTTTTCTTCGCTGCCTCGTTTCCATTTTACCTCTCAGAACTGTTTGCAAAAGTGGCGCCTCAATCTCGATACCGTTTTGTGGTGTATCGAAAAAGTACTGTTGAAAAACGAAAGCATGTTATTTTTCTGCTCGTATGTGGAGTACGTGATTTAGATATATAACCATATCACATATTCTGCTTGTACCTGAGGGTTTTGAAGGAATGTTGATTCGTTGTACATACAGCCACCGGCTCAGTGTGGAAGTGTCCATTCTCCCGATACAATGCTTTCATGCCATGATTTTTTGAAGCTGAAGAAGGAAGTATTGATCAGACGACAAATTGACAGGTCAGGTCGGTGAACTCATTCACAAAGTCATCGAACGGCATCCTAATCAAAAACAAAAGATTGTGAATAGTTGCTCAATCCTTCATCTAGTTGGACCGACCCGGAAAAACTTGACAGCATATTGTATTAACTCAATGACTAATCAACTCACCAAAACTGTCCGTCATCTTCAAACGTAAGGCCAAGCTTATTCCTTTCGCTCTTTGAAATAGTTGACCACTCGGACAATCTAGAATTGATGTGCAGAAGTTGTTCGGGAAAATATACATACACAAATTTTGGCGAATGGCCATTGGAAGCATCAGCTCTAGCATGATCGGAATAACCTTTGTTGGAAGAACCGGGTCTTTCTTCCCAAACCCCAGAATCCTCTGTGTACCATCACCGTCATTGAGGACGCGGCAATTCCATCGGCATCCAGATTTGCTTGTCTGAATACAGGTTGACGCTAGACTGCATCGATGAGAGGTCCAATATACTATTTCAGAACACATTTAGCATTCCAGTAAACTAAGCCCCGTCCATATCCTCTGTCTACCGGTGCTTTGTTGAGAATCAACGCGTGTTCGATATCATAGCTACATGATTGCTTTACGTCGATGCTGCTCTCTTTTGCTTTTCGTAGTTCTCCATGCGCTCAACAATGACTGATCTGAAGCGCCGAATTAAACCCTGAAACCACAGAATTACATCATAAGTTTAACAAGACTTCAGCATAAGTTTTAATTTCAAAAGATTAGCTATATATGATAAGGCTAACCTGAACTGGCCATGCAGCTCCTCCCAAAGCACAGATGGTGTGCCTTTCCTTCAATTTGCTTGCTGATTTCCCATAGCATACATATTCATTCTTAGTGTGAACGTTTTAGTGTGTTGCTATGGGATCTCAGTCGCTTCGAAACCAGCCCATTATCATAAATGAGATGGGGCCTCCAATCTAAGCGACAAGCCATCAAAATACAAGGGAACATCATCACAGACACTAGAAAATAAGAAAATATAAGCGTAACTCTAGTTTGCTATGATGTGTTCAGATTATCGGCTTCCAAAAGTCTTGTAAAAGATTAAATCCTAATCCTAACTTTTTAGGGATGACAGGAGTAGATGATCCACCAGGAGTAACACCAAGCAAGCTATATCATCAGCTAAAGATACCACCAGCGTGACGTTCAATGAGTTCCCCTTAAATAACCCGGTAAAATACCATCATTAGTTTAGCCTGGAACACCAACTGTGCCATCTATTCTACATCGGCTTCGCACTTACTTCGATAGAATAGACAACTCTTCTTCGACAGTACCTGGAGTGTTCACATTATGCCTCGAAATATTGAATAACTTGGTTTCAGAATTCCTAGCTGAGAAACCGACAAACCATGTACCACCTCGTCGACAAATTGTAGGTGCAACAGCTACGATTTCGAAGTTCGAAACAGTCGTTAGGCAACCGAAAACACCAATATCAGCTGGGAATGCGGGCTTCAATCTGGGTTTACCCTAAAACCGTAATTTTCAAGTTAAACACCAATGTTCCTGAAAGATTTATATTGTGTAGGGTACAAACACTAATGGCTTTGAACCTTGCCGAGAATCCACAGTTAAGTACTCCTTTATAAGAAAGTTGTGAAGTCTAACGGAATCAGCTACGTTATTGGTATCTACGTAGCACAATCCTCTGGACAGATTCGTAACTGCTTCCCTTGCAATTCTTACACTTCTAACAGGAATACAAGCTAATATGAGTTGCTTTGATAATGCATAGAAGTTCCAGGTATCACAGCACCAGGTCAGGGTGGTGGATGTGCTACGAAATTAATGTTTCGTAGGTTCATCAGGTCTGTGTATATGGGACCTGCAATAAAAATCGGGATGCATGTCACTTACATCATTGTAAATTTGCTTTAGCTCTTTATGCTAATTAAAACTTAAAAATTTTGTCTCTTATATCCTCATCGTTTGCCTTTTCATCCGGTGGCTCACCTTCTGAACAATAGTTAAAGTTCAATCTCCTGAATCCATCGAAGTTTTCTTCGTCCGTAAGCTTCTGAAGGGAAATGGGATTGAGTCATCGAATTTGGAAATAACATTCTCCCATCCAGTCCTCTAAAAGTAGTAGGATTTGTCCGTAGTAAACCTTATTTAGCGCCTTCTCATCCCCATAGACATGCAAATTTATTAAATATTAAAATGCAATTAAACATAAACATACCTTGTCACAGATGCTTCCCTCTCTCCGAACCACGTAGTCAAAAGCTAAGGACTCTTCACACTGATAAAGGTTAGCTTGACATTCGTTGGCGATCACTTTGGCCAGCAAGGTCTTACCACATCCAGGTAGACCGTAGAAGAGTACACCCTTTGAAGATTGTAGATGAAATTCAAGAACTTTGCTGGGAATTCCACAGGGCACTGGACTAATTCCTGCAATTCCCGCTTGACGCTCTCCAAATCACCGACATCAGCACACGTAACGTTGGGTACTTCCACAAGTGTCACGAAGTGCACTTCGACTACTCTTGCCCATAGCATAACGGAAGTTGTCCATGGACACAGCCCGGGAATGAAGTACTTTGGCATCGATTTGATCATCTTCAAGATCAATGAGATCCATCTTCTCACGAATTTGTTGAAGAACGGCTTCTGAACAGAGAGCAGCCAAATGGCCAAATCAGCTCCTACATGCCCGTGTGACTCTCCACAGCAATTTTCTCCACATCATCGGACAATTTCATGTTCTTTGGTGTGAATCCTCATAACTGCCAAACGACCCGTGGCATCTGGGATTCCGATGTCGATTTCTGTCAAAACGACCAAACCGACGGAACGCAGTATCTATAGAGTTCGGACGGTTCGTGGCAGTCATAACTATCACATGTGATCGTTGTTTAAGACCATCCATCTGTTTCAACATTTGAGACACAATGCGACGTTCTACCTCTCTGCGAGTCTACAATACCAAACAATGTAAATTAGCCAGTTTAGTTGAAGACACTTTCACACAGGCATGGGCATGAGGATTTGCTTTTAAGTAAGTCTAACTTTATCACATGAAGCATTACCTTTTCTCGCTTAGGTACAATGGCATCCATCTTGTCGATAAATATAATTGATGGTGAGTTATTTTCAGGTTTTTCGAAAGCTTTTCTCAAATTCGACTCTGACTCCCCAGCAAGTTCGCTCATGATCTCGGGTCCGTTAATTAGGAAGAAGAGTGCACCTGTTTCGTTAGCTACTGCACGAGCAATTAGTGTCTTTCCAGTACCAGGCAGTCCGTACAAAAGAATACCACGAGGGGGTTTCACACCGATACCTTTGAAAAGCGAAGGGTGGCGCAATGGTAGCTCAACCTTCTCATTAATTTGTGCGTGTTGTTTCCTACACGCTGCAATGCCATCGGACCCTACCGCCCTACCATAAGACCTTCTTTTTCTTCCTAAAATTTAAAATGTGTCATTAATATGATCTCCATCATGTTTATAGTAAAGGTCATACAATATACAATAATCTTGAAGAAGCTCACTTGTACACCATATACTTTTCCTAGCGCTAAAAAATCCGAAATCTACTTCACCTCTCGCTTAATTGGATTTCTTCACAATGTATGCCTGTGTTGGGTGCAACAATACAGAATGGACCGGAATCTGTTTCCACAACTTTGAAATGAACAATTCTCATACCTCCTCGAGCAATGAAAGCATCTCCCTTGGAGATTGGTCGATATGTATCCAAGAAGTAGGGCTTGAAATAGACTTCGAACAAATTTCCATTCAAACCCTTAACATTATCATCAATAGGAAGAACGTGGGCTCTCTTTGCATACTGTACATCGGGACACGGCTGAATAGAAACCACGTCTCCAAGGCGTACACGAACATTGTTTTGTACGACACGATTCATAAAATTATTATCCTCTCCGCGATCGATGCAGCTGTCTCCCTCCTCCGCTTTCCCTTCAGCAATACCGTATCTCCTCGGAAAATATCCAGAGCATCCATCTTGATCTGAAATTTCAAACAATTCCAATCAACACCTATTGGTATGGACACAGATTAGTATTACACCGGACTGCTATTCAAAGCCCGCATACAGCATTAGTTAACTCATGGCTTGCATCCTTCTTACCTGCGACAAAGACACCACAGAGTTGTCATTTGAAGGTGATTCCTCGACGATTAATCTTAATCGACGACGGCTTGTCTTTTTTTCTTCTTCAAAATCGATGTAGAAAGGTCACAAAAATACAACAATACAAGCATTAAACCCATGCAGAACTTACATCTTCACATGTTCCATGTAGTTAAATATAATAGAAGTTTTCCATTAGTTAAATATAAAAAATTGGGGTCGGGCAAAGGGTAATCAGCTAGGAATCAGCGGTTACGCGGGCGAGAGCTTTTGCCTAACCTAAACCTGCTTAACCTAACCTCGTTAAAGGCAGACTAATTCCCGTGTAGGCTGATCCCCCTTTGCCCGACTCCAACCTCAAATAGTTAAAAACTTAATTAACTAATAACTTACCGTGAACTATTTATTTCACTTTAATGTTTGACGGTTAGAAATATATATAGTATCAATGCGTGCTCATGTGGCAGGAGCTTCTTGCCGACACCTTCATTGGAAATATTAAATTCACACGTTTGCGAGTGGAGATTCTTCGCACGCATGTTAAACATACAGTCGCATCAACTACACGCAAATACATACACAAAATCCCAGCTGTGATTCCCTCTCGACCAAAGCCATTTTTAACCCTTATTTTCCCTTCGTTTCAAGACCAACTTCTACCCAGCAGAGCAGACGGCAGCGAACCCCTTCGGTTTACAGGGCATCGCCAATGCTATCATCATAGCAGAAAGGGCCTTCACCAGTAGGGACTTTCAACCCCCCGAAATAATACCCTAAATACGGTTCCAATTTAAAGCCCATTAAAGCCCATCCATCCAAGAGGCATCGAAGTCATTGAATGCATATGGTAGGCTGTACAGGCAGGGTTCTCTCCTCCCCAAATCTCCATGTTAATTCCCATAAGCGTGTGACCAAAATTTTATTTTATGAGACTTCAATAATTTTTATCTCCGTGAGTTCTAGTCGGATGGAGCTGAAATTTTGGATTTGGGGGTTTCTAACTAAGGCCTATAACCTAAACATTTTTGAAGGTCAAAGGTCACAGTAAATTCCCTTACCCCGCTATTAAGATGAAAGGTTTGTTGGGAAATGGAAAGGTGTGGATGAAAACTTTCTTTTACAATTTCTTGAGGAAGTATTCTATTTTCAGAAAGCGGAGAAAGGCATGTTAGTTCCTAGGAAGAGTTTCAGTGTAGTTCGCTTTTAGTAATTCACACTGGGATCAAATGTAAATCCCAATAAAGGTATCAAAAACGGCAATATAGGGCAAGTTTGATAAAGATGAAATTGCCTCTCGACTCCAGCTGGGATAGAAAATGTTTCTAAGAAATGAAAGGAAAATATACAAAATCCAGGAAATATATTGTAAATTTAGATTGTGTTTCTATTTTTGTACGGTGGGATCAAAGATTTTCCTGCTTTTTTCATTAGATCGGACCAAGTTATATTACGGTTCAATAGCGTTCTAAAGTTGTTGCATAACATTTAACTGCAGTATAGCTTATTGAAATCAATATTATCACTTGTATAACATCCTGGAATAGGATTTAAAGTTATGCAAAGAGATGGTTTTATTAAACTTTGTGCATTCAAGATTAGACAAGTAGGATGGTCGTGAAGCTTGTTAAATTTGTTATTACTTATATATACAAAATTTTATGACGCATCTGAAGAAGGTATGTGCTAGTGGGTTATGCAATTTATGGTAATGTTACAAAATTCTTTTCTTATTTCCACTGTGACGTTTAAGATTCCAAAGATTCTATGGCATCATGAACATCTACTGGAAGCGTTGCAAAGCCGCGTGACTGATGACATGCAATGCGTTGGAGACGTACTTCTGGAGACGGTAAGAGGATGAATGGGGGTGATTAGTTATTCATGTGGATGCACATATAAGGATATTATTAAAGGGGTGAAAGTTGAGAGAAAGTCGTCAGTATACCTTTTCTATGCTCGTGTGTGCTTATTGTGAAATGGAAGCTCACTCGACCTTTCTCTTCCGCATATGTAAGCTAGTCGAAGGAAACTCATTATAAAATTTGCAATGTCAAACTTGTGTTTTGAAATGCTTCCCTCCGCCCCACCCAAGCCACATTGCTCTGGGGGAAATGGGACGAAATATGCAGTGTATATATATTCCCCACTTTCCACTTAACTACTCTTCAGCTAGTGAAGATGAAGGAGCGGGTGGATGTTGCAAAAGCGAGAGCTTATATAACGGGGAAGGTTGGGTTACAAACTCTAGGAGTGGGTGTAGGGTGGTGGGTAATAAAGTTTTGTTTTTACCAAATAATGAAAGTAAAATTGTGAAATAAATTTAAAAACATGAAGATCCCATCCGACTTTTGCTATAAATAAACCTGGTAATGTTTAATTTAAACTCGGGTTGAATCAGAGCTATAATGTGGCCAAGGAGACTGTAGGTAAGATGAGGGCTGCGGATTTGTTAGAAAAACAAACAGAGGAATATATTTTGTATCTTACTACGTGTATCCGTCGTGTTTTTATCAAATTGGATCATTAACCCGTGGTGTAGTACGTAGTAGGCTGAAAAAATAATTCGCAATACTCTCACACACTTGAAACCCAAAGCTGATTTGTTTGAAGAAGTGTGGGAGAGAAATGATTCCGGCGGTTCGTTATTGTTATTTCATGGAAGATTAGATAGGGTTGGAGTGGGCGGAAGTGTGAATGGGAAAGTGGGGAAGGTGTTTTGATTTTGGTATTTTGAGATGCGGTGGAGTGTGGAGGGACTTGGGGAGTGTGATGATATGGTGTTTGAATGAATGAAACTCTTTTGAAGGAGGACTAAAGGAGATATTAATTTTAAACTGAAAATTTGAGCAGTTCCGGCAGAATTCCCTCCTGGAATGCTATTCATTATTTGTGAATAATTGGAAGAACGCCAAAGGATCACTTAAAATGGCCGTTGCTTCCAAACCGCCGCTGGCTCGCTTCTTGGAAGACAACGCCCGTCAACATAAAGGGAAACTCACTTTGGATTCTCTTTTGATCATGCCGATACAACGGATACCTCGCTACGAGCTTCTGGTGAAAGTAAGCGGTTTTTTGAAATATACATGTACATTACACGCTACGCTCTTTCCCTCCTACTCATCCTTATTTTCTATTGCATAATCCGTAAACGATAACCCATACTACACAGCTTTTACCAATTTCATCCAGTAGCGTCATACCGTCCATGTCACTTGGAATTTTTAAAAAACATTTCTATACAAGGACGACCCCATAAACTCTCAAAACCCCCTTCATCGGCTTTAAAAGTGTCAAGGGTGAGACGTGAGCTGGATTTGTGGTGAAAACACATTAACTAAGTAAGGGAAGCATAAAAGCCGGGGGTGTCCAAAGGATACCGGGAGACTGATAACGCGGGAAAGTCTAGGAGAGTAAGTCTAGCGGGTTATAGTTACGCTAAAGGTTATGACACTTGGGCACCAGGAATCGACAGCGATC
This sequence comes from Sminthurides aquaticus, assembly GCA_906901655.1. NCBI lineage: Eukaryota > Metazoa > Arthropoda > Collembola > Symphypleona > Sminthurididae > Sminthurides > Sminthurides aquaticus. Next base: position 8,343,448 of record CAJQTT010000001.1, read on the forward strand.
TTAGGGCAGACGCTCGGTAGGAGGAGAGAAAGTTGTCAAACGGGTCATTGAAGTGGATCCGGAAAGGTTCTTCTTTGAATTTAAATTACGGGAGGGAAATACATGTGAAGGATATTTGGGGGATGATTGAAGTCAGTTGAAGCTTTAAGGATAGCCTGATTTGAATGGGAAACGGGTGGCGGGATTAGAGTAAAAGTTTTTAAAATCCGCGAGGATTTAAGAAGACGGAACTAGTAGAAGCTGCATGGTTGGACGAGGGAAGAGTGGAAAAGACGGGATTTGTGGGGAGAACGGCGGGGTTCTAGAGAGCCGGGAGCGGCTGGGTGGATGAATTGGGAGGAAAAGAAAAAGAATATTAATATATGGGACAGGGAGAGCTTATGATGATGGGGGGTGGGGTTGATGTGAATGAATCTTTTTACCAGTCAGAAAGCTATCTCTTGTCCTTCTCCCGGAGGCTAGAAGTTGCGGGCATCCTCTTGGAAATTCGAGGCAGTTAGAAGAGCAAGATGATGATGACAGGATAAATGAACGGGAGTAAATCTCTCTTCCTCATCCTCTGTCTTCCTCTCTTCTTCAGATTTATAGAGACGAATGCATGGGTAAAAGTTATTTTCGGATGTAGCAGCTCTCTTCTTCGTCTTGCTCCACTCCGTCTTCCAAGTTGTTTCTGAAGGGCGGAAATTTAATGATCCATTACAAGTCTTCTGACTCTTCTCAGTTCATGTGCGGTTACACATGTCCGCCTCCCCCCTGTACCCCTCTCTCATGAGCTCCCAAGTCTTGGAGTACATGGGCAAAGTCTTTCTCGACTGCCTGGGAAAGGGAAAATAAGTGACTGGTATTTTTTCCAACTAACGTTTCTGAGCCAGACCAGAATGAGCGAGGATGCAAAATATAGGGTGACGGTGTAGAAGACGGGAGGATTGAAACGTTTTCTCTCTTTGAAATATATTGCGTATTTTCCTATGCTTTCCATCGTACGCCAAACATGAACCATATCTCTTACTCCGTAAGCTTGAGTCGAAATATTTTGTATTTATCATTTCCTATGCGAGCCCCAAACTCTATCCCAAGGATAGACTTGAGGTTACAGAGAAAGACGGATAGGCGGAAACATGTTGTGGAATAGATTCTCAAGTGCGTCTCACCCTCTCAGCAGCTGCATTTACACTGTGGAGGCCTAAGAAGCTTGCGAATTTTATGCAAACTTATGCATGGAATACATGAACTCTATCTGAGAGGATGTAAATGAATTAATGTAGAGCACATTGTCATACTCTACCCTTGTGTTTCATTTTCAACAACCTTGGCATATCCCCTTGAATCTGTCTTAACGTTTCTTTTCTTTACCGACGGCTGCCTTCACCTCGGAGCAAAATATTTTTCGCTCGCCTCGTCACTTATTCTTTCTCAACTCTGCTCTGAATGAAAACTTTGAGGATTTTTCGGCGTGGTTAGGGATGATTCCGAGGAAAAGGCAGCGAAAGAATCCTCTATAGAGATTTGAAGGGGAGGGAGGCACATAACACCAACACCTTGGAAACAACAAGCGTGCTTGCAAAATCTTTTTCGCAATCATAACATACGTGTTAGCTCTGCTTGGCTGGAGAAAGTTAATCATTTAATTTACACTTTTCTCCCTTCCTTGTATTCTCTTTAATTCATCCCATTCTCAAAGCTTTCCAAGAGGAAACCTTTAATTACTTCACTCGTGTATTTCTAAGCTAACTTTTTTTATTTTCTCTCTCTCTGTCTATTCATTAAATAAGTCCTGCACAAACCATATTTTGTGATTCTAACCCAAAGTATGCTTGCCTTTCATAAAAAAGGTAAGGCTTGGAAGGAACTGCGTCGCGAATCTGTTTTTTTGAATAACGCAGTAGTACCGCCTGTTAGTACTTTCAGTAAAAGTTTCATCAGATTCCAAAAGCACACCAAAACACACTAAAACATGGAAAGATTCTGAGAGAAGTGAAAGGATACAGAGGCAGAGAAAATTAATTGGTCTCTTATGTAGGCTAATAATCATTCCCACTCGCTTTTACTTTCTTCAGGAACTTCTCAAGCATACGAATCACATTCATGAAGACTACCCAAGGCTCAACTTGGTTCTGGACAATATCAAGCAATTCGCCCTTCATATTGACTGCGCCTCTGTGGATCCAAACGATAACAGAGAAATTGAAATTGAAGGATGGGGATCAGGCCTGGGGCATTTGGTTCGTCAGGATATCGTTACGCTCTGTACGTCGAGTAACGGGAAAAAAGAGAAAGCGCTCTTTCTCTTTGCTGACTGCCTCGTCATCGCCTCCATCAAAAGGAAAAGTACCATGCGGAAAACATCGTAAGTTTACTTTCTCAACAACTTTCTCCCCACACCAAACCTGTTTGTTTCCGCCGGAAAATTTCAAAGTTTAATGAAATGAGAATTCCTTTTTACTAAAAGTTTGCACGCAATAAAAGAGCAACAAGAATATATAGTACAGAAGAAGAACAGTTGATTCTCTGATGATACTTGTATCCTCGTAATATTGTTTATGAAGCCTTTCTGCCTTCCGCAGGCTCTGGATTAATCAAAATTGGAAAACAAGAGAACATAACTGTTTAATGAAAACAAAGCTGATATAGTAAAAAGAAAGTTGCAACAGAACTTTCTCCAAAAACGAGTTGAATTAAACGGTTACAAATTCCAAGGATTCGTTGCCCATTTACAAATCTTTAACAAGAAGAATGAGAGTAATCAGCAGATGTGCTGTCCACGGAGGAAAAGGTTTTAAACGGTGCCAGCAAAGTTGAGAAAGCATGTGTTCTAGAAAGGAACAACTGTTTATTTTCAAAAGTCATGATCAGCTTGTGAGTACAACTTTTTATAAGGCACCAGACTAACTTGACCCACATTTGAAAAGCTGGCATTGCTACATCTTTTCTGCTTGAAATTAGGTAAACAAAAATTCAGATGGATCACGCAGTAGAAGTTTAGGAGGAGGAGGAGGATAAATATGTGCTCTTTAAAGTTAAATTGAAATAAGAGAGGACTGTAATCTCGCAAAACTTAACAGGGACGTTGAGTAAGTTACAAGCACTAAAATCTGGACATGGAGGAAGCTCTTCTGGCTTTGATAAATCAGATGGCTCTTAAGAAATTTTTTCTAGCGCTTGCCTTCAAGCTAAGGGCAGGTTTAAACCAGTAAAATCACTAAACATTCATTCAAGGGTAATAAGAAAGACAGGCGAGAAGTTGATGTACAATATCCCAGGCACATTATAAAGTCTTTCTGGATTTGTTATTCAAATATTGGAGGAAGTTTGAGCATTCCGAGTCCGCGTATTTCCGTATACCTCCCGTGTGTTATCACGCATTGGCTAAATTCATAGGTATTTTTAAATTGAGGACAGAAAAATAAACCTGGAGGAAGGATTCCTTGTGGATTCAAAGAGTAGAAGTAGGATAGAGACTAGAGACACTAGTTTTAGCGTTAAAGAAGTTGTTATTCATCCAACCCTTTTGTCCACTTTCTCTACTTTCTCCGTGCCCTCTTGTATAGTTATGTGTACTCTTTCAAGCAAAGAGCTAGCAGTGACTGACTGAGGACTCGTATCTACTGGAAAATTGGAAAGATAAAAAGAATAAAGCTGTATGGAAGCGGTGCTCATGAATAAAAGATGCGCCACCTTCCCACTAAAGTTAGGCGGAGGAATACTGGGAGAGATAAAAGGATTAGAGGCAATGAATTGTAAATAAGAACATGTTCCCATTTGATGCACGGAGGGAAAAGGAATAAAAATTTGAAAGCTGAATCTCTATTTCCGTAATTAAATCTCTACTTGAATGGAAATACAAGCGTGGCGAATACATTAGGATCTGGATGTAGCCATCTTGAGTAAAGCTCGGCTAGTAGATTTGTTATAGTGCTGAATCTGTCTGTCTCCGTTTGGCTCCTGGAAGAGATCGCCCTAAGGAAGGTAGAAAACTGGGACAGAGAACAGAGGAGTCACAAGTTTTCTAGGAATGGTTTGGGTCTTGCGTTTTTAATGTGATGCGAGTAAAATATTTCGTTTCAAGTAAAGCCGAAAGGCTTGAATGAAGTTCCAAGTCGTGTTTTTAGATTGTGTAATCTGTCTCGTTTACACAGAGTGGAGAAAGCAAGAGGAGGGTCTTGAGTAGTTTAGGAATTTTATGGGATTGATAGCTTATGTTTAAGGGAGAGAGAAGAGGAGGAAAATGATTATAGTGCTAAGAGGGTTTTATGAGGGAGGGGCAGGGTGGGGATAAGTGTGGAAGAATGTTCCATGTTTACATTTATGACGATACAGTTAGTGGATGGATGGATCTATTTTGATTTTGCAGAGCCAGCGCTTCGCACAGCAGCGGGACTAGCTGGGAAGGTTGTAAATTCAAGCTGTTGATGAAGATTCCATTGATGGATGCCCATCTGCTTCACGATGATCATGAATCGGGGAGCAAGAGCGGGGGGAGTGGTGGTGGGAGTTCAAGTTTTGGTGGGAAAAGTTTAAGCGGGCTGGGAGTCTCGTACAATTCTCACGAGGATACGGACGATTTGAAGATCATTCAGAAAATGATGGAGTTGGCAACGATGCTTAAATGTTCACATGTGGGTCTCGACGAAATCCTCAAGGATTTGGCAACTGGAGTGAAACATCACAGTGATAATGGTGATGCTATCGACATTGAAATTAAATCAAATGACAATAGGTGGGTTTGTTTGACAAAGTTTGTTTGTTTTTTCATTGTTTTCTAAACTAAGTTTGAGGCGACTGCATCCCATGTGTAGTACTAGTTTTGTAGGCGTATTTTACGTGAATTTCTTAAACTAAACCTGATAATATCTCTGGCCGTGATGCATATTTTGTAAGCATAATTATTTTAGGAAGTACAAGTGCTTATCTGGACCTGTCCGTCCACACATTTATTAGGATGTGCGATGAGGAGGATTAGGGGATTAGTTAGGAAGCGTAGGCGAAATGGTTTGCTCTTCGGATGTCTACTAATTGATGGTTTATATGACTCCTACTCCTTGTTGGGAGAGATCAGTTTTTGCTTCATAAAACATGGGATTTAAAGTTGGCACGAGGAAGCTCTTTCCTCTTGAAATTACCAAATCCTCACGTTCATCGTATACGTATTCACTTTCCTCCTAAAAGAAATAGAAGTCATCACGCTGGCAACGCATGATACTTCACCTTCCTCCTTGTTTTTTCCCGTACATCTCTGTACATGTGCTATTTAGGTAAAAACCTTTAGGTTTCCTCTACCTTGTGTATCCCATATTTCCATGAAACAACATGATTCTTGTACTTTCTCCTCCTCCGTCTTGCTCCTCTCAATCTTCAACCTTGGTAGTTAACCGGACAGAGTTGGCTTTTGTTTCTTGACTTGAACCAGTTTGTACCTAGTAAAGTAGTAGACTGTCGTAAATTTTCAGGGAGGAGAACATAACATGATGCGGGAATACATACTTTTACAGCATAGCTTACTGATCTGAACCAGCCTTCTCTTCTCTTGAATTTGGGTCTGTTGTTTGTCTTGGTGAAATAGGAGGCTGAAATTGGGGAAACAATAACTACAATTCAGGATTTAACAAGACGGGTAGATAAAAAATACAGAGTCTTACGCCAAGGAGACGCTGGCGCTTCTTCCTCATGCTATTGTTTCTTACAGTATACATATTTGGGCACAGAAAATCTGGACTTTCTCCGTCTTCAGACTCTTTAGACTCAAGCTGAGATGCTTTGAGAGCCTACATAGAAGCTGGTTAATGTCGGAAGAGGAGGGACAAGGGAGAAAAAATATGGAAGCTTTATAAAATTCGGGGAAAGTTGTAACTCTGCCGCATTGTCGCTTAACTTCCCCTCCCCCTCCTGGCAACAGCTCCTCCTGCTTACGCAATGAGCGGAAAAGTTGTGGGGGACAGAGTCTAGATAAAACTTGATAAAATTTACTCGGGAATATTTCTAGGAAAGTTTTCAGCCCTTAGTGGCAGACATGACGCATGTAGAATGTGAATGCATACTTTAGAGTTGTCTCAGCGTTGTAGTAGAATGGGATTGATAACAGGAAACAAACAACTTAGAGGACTCATGCTTTCTCCGCATAACTTTCCTTTCAATTTTTCTTACTTTCTCCTTGAGGCTTTAAGTGAAAGGGGGAGGAAGGAGAATAAATGTATTGGAAAATTCCCTGCTACAGCCTGTGCCAGAACCAACTGTTTTATTAGAACTAGGCTTAGACTATACAAGTGTACTCGGTGACCTAGTCTCGTATTTCCAGACGGAGCGGATTCTTTGAAAGGGTCACAAAAACGACATGTCGTCGTGAATGATAAAGGCGGAACTGGAGAAAGCTATGAAACTTACTCAAGCTTGCTACTACAATCTCTTTGTTGCTTTTATCTCATTATCGTTGTAAAATCTATTGGATAAAGTTACGATGCAAGCTCTGGTTACAAGAAAAGTTGAGAAAGTTGTCGGAATCATAATTACAGTGCATGGTATCATATTTCAGACTAGCGACAATAGTGCCATCGTTATTAACCTGATACTTTTTGAGCTTACAAAACCTCTTTGGAGCGATATTAATAAACTTATAAAGCAGTACCTTAAGGATTTTATGGAGGATTCTGCAATCTATAATAGAAGCTGATGGTATTTATTCTTTAATTTTTACAGTGATAATCCAGAAGTACTAAAAATCTTGTTCGGAACGGTAGAGAAGAAATGTGGATGGCTGGAAAGTTTTCATGACACTCTCAACAAATTCAGTAAGTGAAAGTTTGTAACCCTCTTCTCCTTTAATGTTTTTAGAAAGTTTAGTACTAAAGCCGAAACTCTAAGTAGCCTAAGAGGAGAAAGCAGGGTAGCGGATACTGGATACTTGGTTACGTGACGTTGAAGAACAAATATAGATCGGTAGAACGGAAAGAGATTTTAGACGAGATGACGAAAGCTGGACAAGTAAAGAAGAACCAAGTAACGGTGCGGTATAGACTTGTTGTATAATATCGAGTATTTGGTTTTGAGAATTTAAGTAAGGGGAAGGAGATGAAAGAGTGTGGCTAGGTTAAGAGAGACGAGTGATTGACGTCAATGGAGCCTCTTGCCAAAGAAGTTAATTTCTTAAGAGATTACACACAAAGGATTCGACAAGAAGAAGGGTAAAGTTTGATTTCGGAGATTACAGAGGGAGAAGACCTATCAAGGACTTGGAGGATAATATTTCTCATCCAAGCAAATGTCCAAAGCAAACACCATCGTATTAATCAGATGCTCCTCTTGAAGAAATGAGTGGAGGATTTTGGTTGAGAAACAGGAGGAATCTACTAGCTATTGAAATTCCTGGGATGGATAAAGTATTAAGCGGATAGGTAAGGAGGAAAACGTTAAGGAGAAAAGGAGTAGAGGAGACGAAGCAGAAAAGGAGGTAATACGGATGAAAGAAAATGTAATCACTCGGAGAGTTTTAGCGGAGGCATAAGGATTTTTCGGACTTTTAAGACTCATTCAATATGATGTGAATCTTGCTTACACAAGCAAAACCCATGAGGCAGATGGCATAGCGAATAAGGATTAGTAGGGAGGTAAAGTAAATAAATGGTGGATTTTATGCTCAACAGACGAGAGCTTAGTAGAGGAGTTATGAGGTCCATAGAAAATGGGGTTGGAGGAGATCGTCGGATATAAAAAGAGAATGAGGAGAGCACGAAAAGTTGATGGAAGAAATATTTTGCAACAATCTTCCCACTTGCTCTTATCTTCATTCTTTGTGGATTCTTCTTTGAAAATGGGATGAACAATATAAGCTGCTTAGGATATTGGCGAAGGAACTAGAAACATTATATCATGTGGTGCAAAAGGCTTGCTTAAGCTAAACGGGACAGCTTGTGTCGTCGGGCAGGGCTTTGCAAAAATGAAAGGGTGGTATTTGCGTATATAATAGAAACATTTTGAAATAATAATAGTTTTGTAAGTTTCTAGATGCAAGTATTGAGGGCTAGAATTATAGGAGAAAACGGTTAGGGACAGTTGAAAGATGTTGGAATGATATAACATGAATTATAATTTGCCAGAAATGCTCTGTGTTTCTTCCAAGTTTCGGGTTTTTTAGTTTAAACTGAAGGAGCAAAGAAAGGGTAATATTCAGGGATGAGAAAATAGCGAGAGAGATAGAGAGAGAGAGAGAGAGAGAGAGAGAGAGAGAGAGAGAGAGAGAGAGAGAGAGCTGAGTTGGCGAAAAGATGAGGAATGAGGAGGGTGGGATTTATGGAATATTTTAAAATAAAAATTATATGCTGTTGTGTTGCATAGCTAGATGAGGAAGGAGGGATAAGATGGATGGGAGAGACAAGGAGGATGGGAGAAAAGTACTTGACTTGTTGTTTTTTCTGTCTTCTTGTAGTTCGCTATGGATTTGGCAAAATGCCTCAAGTTCAATTTTTGCAAGCTCTTCCAATACGGAAAACCCGGGCTGGTCTTCAATTGTCCTGTGCCGCTTCCGTTTCCCTCCATAACAAAGTGAGTAAGACGGTGGAGATGAGTGATGTGTGGGTTGCGAATTCGGATGGATACGTGGGACAAATCTGTATTTTGACACTCCACCCGGAGCCTTCCATCACTTCCTGTAATGGCGTCTGCAATTCGAGAATCACCTGCATTATCTCCGTTCCCCCTCCCTCGCCACCACAATCCGGAAGCCTTCATACTTCAGCCACTGCCCCACATCATCACCATAACGATCATCATCACCATCCTCAACATCATTCTACAGCCTCCCACCCTCAAATACACTCTCTCGGATACGAAAGCGAAGATGATTCTCATCGAAATCGATCTGGTAAATTGTAAATTATATGCTTTCTCTTTTCATCTCTTCGCCGTACTACTACTGACATGCTATGGCATAAAGAATGTCTCTGAATACACATCTCTGCTTTCACCCCTCCCTCACTCACTCATCTTTCGCCATGGCTTTCTCCAGGAAGGAATGAACCTGGCTTTGGAGGGGTTTGATCTTCCCGCAGTTTTTCTTTGATTAGTCCCAGCCACATTTGATAAGATTGCCTTTTCCTGGGTTACTTTCTCTTGCGGGCGGATCTTGTCCTTGGAAAAGCTGCTTGCGTTTAGCGGATTTCCGCGAATGGGAATGTGCAGTGTGTGAGGAAAGAGGATTCAAAGAAAGAATGTACAAGTTTGATAACGTCGTGGAGTAGGGACTGTGGCTCTTAAATGTATGAAAGGATCAAGCCGTGTGTACGGTATGCATGGATGGTACGTGTCTCTGTGAAGGACTCACTTTGTGTGCATGGAAGGAAATCATGAAGAGAGGGATTGAGGTGATGATTGTTGTGCTGGGAATTCATCGTTTCCTCTCTTCTACGAACCACCCGACAATCCTTGTGATTGGAGTGTACAAGGAATAAGGGAGGAAGCTTGAAGCTGTGTGGAGGAAAGAAAGAGGTGGATAATGATGGAGAGCTTAAATGCTTGCTTTCCCCATTGCCCATTCCCCGTTTGCCAAGTTGAACGGCAGTAAAGAGTTGAGGAGGAGGAGAGAAAGAGAGAATGAGCGGATGTGATCTTGGAGGACCCACGCCATCTGTGTAATGATGATGATCATTCTTTTTAGCCACTATTCATTTTCTAGGTCATAAAGCTACAACAGAGCATTGGAGCGTTTGGCTAGGAACCGAGGATGGTGGCCTTCATGTTTACGACTGCTCCGACAGTGTCCGAGTCAAGAAGAATCGTCATAAAGTACAGCACAACTCACCGCTTCATTCTATTGTGTAAGAGCTCAAATATTGTCTTTAGCCTCTACCACCTCCTCCCTACCAACCAAGAACTTATTTTTCCTAAGCTTTTTCCAATTTCGCTAAATGCCCTATCCCACTCTGCTTTCTCCGCTCCTGATGCTATGCATTCTTCCATCCTACCGTAAATCCTCATAATCGATACCAGATACACTCCCCATCTACAATCAGTCACCATATTTTACAATCAAGATCCAATTTCCTCCTTGTAACGAAATGAGAAAAAAAACCAACTGCCAAGGCTTGCTTTCACTCTGAGATGGTGAGATGCTTCCAAGTACAGTCAATCTGCAGTCTCCTTCCCCCTCCCTTTATTTATTTATTTAACTAATTCAATTTAACGAAGCTCATTCGAATCATTCTAAATTCTCAACTTCCGGGCTTTATACTAAAAGAACACTAAATTCTAATTTTCCTGTATTGAATTTCTAGATACTTTGACAACCGAGTTTTCGTCTCTCTTGGAAACGGGGACTTGGCTGTATACAGTCGTCACACAAGTAAGTATGTTTGCACTACTTTCTACTCCTACTCTTATTTAAACATGGTGAAAGAATTCTTTCCCCAAATGTGACATTCCAAAAGAGAAAGCATTCTACCTTCACCAAGTATGTGGCCCTCCAGTTGCCCTACTGAAGCGTGATGAAGGACACGGGTAATACTGAATATGCTTTTAACCTCTTCTCATTCTCTCCTATTCTTGTAGGTGGCAAGGGTTGGTCTATCAGTGACCCAAGCTGGGTTACCATTGGCTCTGCTTTAAATCCTGTAACGAAGATGATATGCGTCCGGAACCAGATCTGGTGTGCCTGTGGCTCTCAGATGAAAGTTTATGGAGAAAGCGGAAGCGGAGCTCTAGAACTAGTACAAACCATTCCAGTTACAAGTGAAGCCGGTGGGACTGTTGCAAGAGGGATATCTAACATGATTCCATCTGAGGAGCATGTCTGGGTCTCACTTCAAGGAACCAGTGTGTTGAGATGTTACAACAACCTAACTTTTGAATGCCTCTATGAGACGAACGTTGCCCCTAACGTTTATAAAATCCTAGCTGGTACGTTGTTGACACAGACTTACGCAAGGATTTATAGAATTTTCACTTTACTTTCTCCTCATCTGTGACCGCCGCCACCTGTGTATCATGAAACAGGTTGGGAGTTTCTGTATGAGTCAGGATAATAACACGTTTTATTTTGTTTTTCATAGGTTGTGATGACATCATCAGACAGCATAAAAGTGCGTGTCTGCGGATAACGGCGCTTTTAGTGGCGCCCGACAAATCGTTGTGGGTGGGGACAAGTGCAGGTGTTATTTTGACGGTGGCATCTGCAGCTCACAGCTATAAAATTACGCCACTCTGCCACGGGCATACGGGTCAGGTCAGATTTCTGACCTATTGCACGAATCGGGACAACTCAACTGTTATAAGTGGAGGAGATGGCTTCGAGGAATTCCGTCCCCACACTTCGCCCTTCCATGCTTCAAATCACAATAACAACAACAGCGGTTCCAGCTTTGGCAGCATGATGAGCAGTTTAATGGGCGAATCCTCCGTAGACATCTCAGGGAGAGAGGATTCCACTAATCATTTACTCATTTGGAAAATACCCAAATCAGCGTGAACTCATCGGACTGGATATCAAACTCCTCTTAAAGCTACCAGTTAGTAGCAGCTCCATCCAGTCATTATAATAAACCCATGCATGTAGACAGTAGACACTGAAATGACTTTCTCCAGGAGAAGTTTATTATTCTAGGAATTCATTTCCACCAGGTGAAAGTTCAATGAGAACTTTCTCCAAAGTCACCTACGTTTATCGGGACTGATTATCATTTACGTCACGGAATTACCTTCTCCAGCGGTACGGAAAACCGCATGAGACAAGGGAAGACAAGCAAAGGGTTGGGGAAAGCTCATACTGAGAAGAAAATCGAAGGAATTCTTGTATGTGGTTTCCGTGGTGCGTTCACAAAATGACGTGTTGAATTGAAAGATCAATACATGCGGAAATAAGTGATTGACACCAAAACGATACAACTCGAGCAGTAGCTTGAGAAGATATTATGAATTACGAATGTTATATAATTAAGTTATCTAATTCAATTGATTAAGCTTGAGAATTTTCCCCCGAATTACAATAGTTGTACATACTACATTTATGCAATACAGGATATTGTTGATTTGAAATACATTTTTACGCTTTCTCGCTCGCTTTCTCTCATGTTTTCTTTTTATTATTCTTCTTCTTAGCTGAGAATTTATATAGTTGTTGAAACGCTATTGACTTTGTTTTTCTAAGAACACAACGAGACTTAAATGGAACGAATTGATGTCGTGTCTTCTAATGGCGTATGAGAGTTTGTCTCCTGGTGAGCTTTTCTGTTACTTCGTGATCCAGTTGGCCGGTATCGGCACGCAACCTAGGGAGAACGACCTCGTATTGGATAGGGGCACGTCTTACGGTAATTTACTCTTTGTTGATGCGAAGAACACAATTTTAGAGACGGAATAAAGCAAAAGAAGACGATTTGAAAACTATTGAAGAACAGAGGGAATTCTTACAAGTGGTCTCCTGTAATTTATGCATAAAGAGAGACATTTGTTTTTAATTTCTCCATAATTCGTCGCTTCACCTCTTTTTCATGAGTCATATACGAAATGATTACGTAATAAAATACAAGGGTGTAGATCCGTTCAAACAGCTTGTTATTGTTTATCTGTGAGATTCCATATTGGTGATTCATTGCTGAATCATTGCTTACAGATTCATGGGGTTTTTTTTGGATTGTTGGGAAAGATGGGAAGAAATAATAGCGGAATTCATGAGACCGTAACAGGGTCAGATGAACAATGGCCGAAGGATTTGATGGGAAAATGGGGCGAATCGGCCATGAGTTTACAAGAAAGTCGAAAGCAATTGAACTTTTTTAAGTTTACGCCCACCTTTTGTTATGACAAGAAGGCTATTAGCGAAGGAATTTCCAAACAGTGGCAAGTTTCCATTTAAATAAAATAAAATAAATCCTGTAGCGGGCAGCAACAAGGATATGCTCCACAATAAAGCTGGTGAGTGCCAGCGTGATTCCTGTAGCCAAAAGAAAATACGCTCCTTGGACATCGTCTAAGTCAAGTTTCCTCGCTCGGGGTCGAGTTGAAATTATATAAGAGGCTGCGTCGATGCACTGCAAATTCTTTGGCCAGTGCAAATTCTTCCATTTCTCCATTAACCCGGTTGAAATGGAATGTGACAACCTGGAGGAGAAGTGAAAGAAATGCATTAGGTTCATAAGCCAATTTATTTGATTTCAGTCATCCACTTTATTTTTCCCTCGATATCCTACATCGTAATAATGAATAAGGAGCGGAAGCTTTGAGTACCATACGAGTGCCACTTGCAGAAGCCACAATATACACAGTACGTAGGAAATGGTTTCCACGAAGGGAGAAAGTTCAATGAAACCTTATGATTATACGTAACCGGCTTATTTGCTTGTGCACTCATCTGTTATGTCGTTATCAAGTTATAAGTTGTAGATAAATGGCAAAGAGCCGACCTTCTTTGCCCTTGCTGATAAAATGAAACGTAATTGACGAAAACTTTTGAAATTACACGGATAGTACGCTATTGTAAATTCCTAAGGATGTGATTCTCCCTCCTGCTCTACATATGCCTTACCATAATGAAATTAAGAGTAAAAAAGAACAGAAAGGTTTGATCTGCGATGAGCGTACAGTTACTCGTGCATGATACTGAGTATAAAAATACGATTTCTTCGGGGCCCTTTCTCCCGGGCCCTTTCTCCTGGAAGCTAATTCCTGGATAAAATTATCCTGTAATCTACTTTACCATTATAGAGGCAAAAGATTCTCCATTTAAAATTTCCCACCATTTTGTTCAAATGGCAGAAAATTTGAATTTTTAATTTGGAAATTTTAAATGCGGTATGTTGTATCGCCACCAGTTTTCGGAAGGACAGACCTACTAGTACGCATTAATCATATTCTGTATAGGAAGAATCAGAGAGCCAAAAATTGTGATAAAAGGGAAGGTAACAAACCTAAACGCCATAAACCTAAGGTGGAAAAATAACAATAACCCTCTATGTGAGTTGTGTGATCAGCAGCGAATTGAAGATTATTACCATATACTTGCCGAATGCCCATCATATCGAAAGCTTAGAGAACTCTTAAAACCGATTGTTCCCATCGAAACTACTTTCACTAGAGACAACGTACAAGCAGTGTTTGCTAACAATCGGATCAGTACAGATCATCAAACTATTATATATAGCTTCTTCTCACAAGTTATCAGGAGAAGAGCGTGGATCATTGATATGCAGAGTTAATGTTTCACCTAACCTTATCTTAAATTACAATTTTAACACATCGCCAATAATTATGTAATCATTGTATCATTGTATACATCTAATTACTTCGCGCGTTTGCAAAACGTATTTTAACCGTTGTAAGGGCTCAGGCCACAAATCGACGAATAAACAATTACTTACCTACTTACTTATTCTGTATAGGACATAATAAAAATAAAAAAACTAACTCAAAGTCAAGTACGTCCAAAACCTGGCTTCCTTTTGCCACTGCCAATGCGATTCCCACAGTGAAGAATGTCTGCTTTGCAAGGGTCATACGGCACCGTTTCACGCTTTCAAAATCATCTGCAATTGCGACTTCCAGGTAGGATTTCTCCTAATCAAGTCAAATAAAATATTGCATTAAAATTATAACCAGTTTCCTTATATTCTAATGATGCCTTGATATTTCCGTAATGGCATTTTAGAGTGCTTTCTCTTACAGCGTGCGCATGCATAAACGTTTTGTTTAAACAGCGTAAGACTGTGTGATACAAAATCCAGCTGGAGATTTATAAAATAGTTTACCTTGATGAAAGCGTGCTTTTTGGTTAGTAAAGCATCGACGCCATCTCGATCACTTGGAACTAAATCAGTTATAGACGTTTTATCTCCAACTAATTTGTAAACCCCAGCACTAGTCTCTGACTGCAAACAAATAATTCAATATTATTATATATGAAATGCCAACGTAATGGTCTAACGTATTCTAGCAGAGAAAGTTTCAGAAAGTTTGTACATTACGATTTGAACTTTTTAGCGCGTTCTGAGAAAATATGATGTCGTAATTCTGTGAAAGAAACTTACTTTGAAGAGAGCGAAATGGGCTGTGTTGGAGCGAAATGTCCATTTTAGTTTATGCTGCTTAGACAAGGCCTCTAAGCTATCCACCACGTTATACAACTTCGGGGCGGATAAATAAGATACCAGGAAAGCTATGTACGTATTGGCAATTATCAAGGTGACGAACCACCAAATTGCGGTGACAAACCTCGTACTTTTCTCCACGGGTGACGTCAAACCTAGATGTAAATGACTGATGGAGTAGGGGTTAAGCATTACACATAATGGAAGATGTCGTAGTAGCACATGATGTGGAATTCGAAATTGGAGGAAAGAGATGAATTATCGAGGGGAAACTAAATATATGTTCCATGAATGCGTTCCAATGATAGAATCCTTCATGACCTTTCCCGTTTCGGATGTTGAGGGAAATTGCGGAAGCTTAAGAGTCATTATGTAACTCTGAAAACCCGTTCCAGGTTCCGGGTTTAGAATTACCATCTTACCTTGCTGGAGAATTGAGCCGAGGATAAACCATAGAATCTCGGATGACATGGAAATTAATCCGTTTGATCTTCGATAGTTTCTTATGGTCCTGCTGATGTTATGGAACGTGTACAGGATGGGTATTAGAAACAAAATCGTTCCCATTACAGCGCCCCATACCTGTGTACACATACGCTAATTCAAACACTAATTCGATTATAATACAGATTAGGCTGAGGCGCGTGAGAGGGATGAGTGACACAGTTTACGTGATGTGATACTATGATGCCGCGTTCCCAACGCCCACACCAACGTCATACACAATATAGCTGTCATCTTACCGGCTTACTCAATGGCCTTATCAAAACGGTAAGCTTTTCTCCTTCTGTGGGGGGTGGTATGAGAATGGCAGAGGGTTCCTGGTAAAACGCTATTGTGAAGTCTACAGCCTGGAAACGCTGATAAGTGACGGAAAAACCTGCAGCTCCTATGTCAGCTTCCTGGGGATGGGTACAGGTGGCGTGTTAGAAAATTGAAACGTATATATCCACATTTGCAATAATGGACGTCATGTTGTGCCTTACCCCGCGGATGACCTGGCCTATCATCCCGTTCCAAGTACCGTTAAACAATGGGCTGCCCCAGTTCCCGTCGTATGGTTGGAATACGTTGGCTCTGGATTCAAAACGTTTGTTGGAACTTATATGCTTTAAATGTTTTACGCTTAATTCCGACCGTTGACTTTAATTAAAGCCACAGTTTGATACTGGGAAATTACTCATTCTTACTGCGTATTAAACTTGTCCTGGACCGCGGCCAAAAATTCAAATATTACTCCGGAATATTCACCATCGCTTGACACCATAACGAAAGGCGGGCGCTTCAAATCATGAAAAACAGTTACATTTCGTTCAAAAACTTGCCAGAAAAGACCAAATAGAAGCTAAATAGCCCACTTACCGAAATTGTGACCACGTTTATCGTTTTATTCGCAAAATACTGAATCCCTAAATAGGTTCTATAATTTGATTGATCGGACGGGTCTTGGAAGCAACAGATTGGTCGAGCCTCTCTAAGAAATCGTTTAAAAGCAAGGTTGTAAACCAGCAGTTATTTTTTAAACTATTATAATTTTAATATCAATACTTACTCGTGAACAACAATAGCGGTTTCGTTTCCATAATCGGAATCTTTAACAACACAATCTTCTAGGTATCCTTCCATAGCGTCTGTCTCGAGGCACTGCACACAATAATTGTCGGAGAAGATTGCGGAATCTGGCTTGCAGAGGATTGGGACCAGATCAAGCTGAAAAGCGTCTTCTCTTACACTGCCGTCGATGAAAGCTACTAGATAAAGTTAAACAATTATTTCAGGCTCGGATTTAAATTAAACGAAACATGGATTTACTAGATGCAAACTTGAGAGAGATTAAAACTCAGTCTTAAGGTTTCCTTACTGTGAAAAAGATTGACTATGATGATTGCTTTCACCGTCAGATTCATTTCGAAAGCATTGTAATGTCTTATGTGCTTTAACAACTGGATTTTCGGTGGATTCAACAAGAATTTTGAGACAAGGCACTTGTTTCACAAGAGCCGAGATAAATATGATTGAGGTCCCAATTTTGGAGCCTGCTCTATCAGCTTACTCCTCTAGAAATCTGGATCCATTTGTCATACATGGAAAAAATGTCAAGGATTGTTTTCTTGTCAACCCCAAACTCCCGTATTCAAAAAGGATTCTTCGGAAACCAAAATTCATGTTCTTTTCTCACGCAACTCAAACCCTGAAGCATAATATACTTTCTCCCTCTTTTTTGACATCTTAGGGAAAGTATGATAATGGACATATCACTAGGAGAAAGCACTGACTCAAATCGGGACAAATTGTCTGGGGCGTTATGCCAGAAATGCGTGGAACACACCTGAGCACTTTTTCATGGTCAGACCCCATAGATTGTTGGGAACAAAAATTGCTAGCTTCTTAGAAAACGTGTCAAAAGTTGTGGCCTGCCAGTATAGCAGCAAGTTTGGAGGTTGCGAGCCTTGTGACTGTATTCGCACATCAATCAAACCAAAGAATAGAATTTTTCCTTCAATGGATGTCAACCCTACACCTTATGCAATGCTACGTTTTGATGTTGCAAAACATATTAGCAGATTGTGATGTAGGGAGGGATACCCCGTGACGAAGCTTAGTAGCAGAAACTACCTTCGTCGACGAAAAGGGCAACAACGGTGGTGCAAAAATTTTGCATTCTTTCAAGATCCCTATAGTAGCGCTACTGAGAATGCACCATATTTTCTATACTTTGGATCACTTTTCGTAGCGGGGGAGCCACAAATCTTTGTCCAAAAATTCTAACAGCAGCCAAGTTGATTAATGATACTTTTTCCATGAACCTAACATTAGACTTGAGTAAAGGCTTATCGTGAAAACACGGAATTGACCCCAAAATATTTCCTGGCCAGCGTAAGATCCAAAACATTGGCAAAGAGAAGAAATATTCGGATAATGGATTACCTTGAAAAAACCCTTGTTTCGTCATTTATGTAAGACGGAAACAACATCCTGTGTATAAACAAGACGGTAACGTTTTCCCAATAACTTTCAAGCTCAAACATTACAGCGGCCCAGAGGAAACAAACCGATTTGCAAATAATAAGTCGAACTACAGCAGCGCCATCTATTGGTTTTATTCTTAATGATTTTTAAAAAACTGCAGCACAAAATGAATTGATCTACAAAATCCGCTATATAAAGGAAACATTTCTGTAATCTTTTCGATATATTCATTCGCGATTATTTTATTAGAACATGACATTTAAATGCTAATTATATGAGCTGATTCCGTCGTTTGGTAATCAATGTTGTCCTAGGCTTTCGAGAAATTTTGTGTGGAGGAGTTAGTTTAATTAAACATGCGCATTTCACAATTTATTTGCAGTAACTTCTGAAATGTGAACTAGTCCACTTAACTAACCCACTATGTACACAAGTCCACCGTGCATCACATATATTCCACAAAGAATAGAACAATATACAAGTTATGAGCAAATTTTCAGTACATGGAGCTCATTCTAACAAGAATTTTTCAAGCTCAGACTCCCAACTATTTAATCATACCAACAGCGATTTACACCTTCAATCCTATTTGGTTTCAGGAATAGTTTACTAACTATATACGTTTCCTTCGAAACGTTTTAAGAATGATTATTCATCACAAACAATATTGCTGTCGAATATGCGCTGCTAGCAACTAAAAGCGATGCTTGCTAAAGTTTAAAGGCTTTTAGTTTAAAATTAACTTTTAATACCAATGTGTACGTTACTTTGTAAACAATTACTAAATAAACTATATATAACTGCAAACTAATCTTTAGTTTGCATAAAGCATCCTTAGGTCGGTGAGGGAAACCCCTTACTTCTCACTACAGTCGTTTTTACATGTATACGAGGATCTTATGTCTAATTCAATACTTGTTAAAAATACAAAAGTACATAATACACGACTATAACTGTCTTTTCAAGCTATGAGCCATTCCACCCGCGACATCCTTTGACTAGGTCTGCAAGCAAGGAATAACGAAAAAACCTTAGCGAAGGAAGTTGTCGCTAACTTGAATGAAAACTATGTATCGCTATCTGGACAGTATAAATGTCAACTTTGACGAATTGTGCAACGTTAACTTATCTCGGTTTCGCTAAGTGACGTACATTAGACTGAACGGCGTTGATGTAAGATAAATTATGAACTCTTTCCACTGAGTTTTTTTGCTCCGTTAACGGGTTCAAATTCAGTTTGGGAAACCGGAGCTTTGGAATCGTCACTCTCGTCTTCCTGTTTCCCGACAGCCTCAGTGTTTACAATGCTAAGAGCAATGCACAGCTGAGCCACGTAATATGTGGACATTATAAGAATCTGAAAATATAAACAGGAAACGTTAGCTTAACAAACAATTCACAAGGAGACGCTAAACTTGATGACTTTGTTGATTACGATTTAAAGTTGACAATAATTTCAGAGTTTATACAGACGCAAGCAAGGTCATTTATACTATGTGTCCCAACATTGCCATCTCACATAAGGTTAAGTTAGAACAAAATTTTTAGTTTCCAACCCGCCTCACCTGAGAGTATGGAACGTTTATGAGGAAGAGACTGATGCCAATGAGAGAGTCTGATACGGCAAACAAAATCCCACCCACGCATGAACACAGTTTTGTCCAGTTCCATTGCTACAAAAAACAGCAGGGATTGAAAGAGGCAAAGAGGAAATAAAAAAGTTTATTATTTGATGCGTAACTCACTCCAAGTGATTCCGCTCGAGCAATCCCACGCCAAACGGTAGTCATCAAAAGCATAGAATATAGTGGTAAACCCACAATAACGGGCAAAGGCACGTTCGTTTTGGCCATGCTAGGAACCAGTACAGCCAATGCTGAAAATGCACAAAGAATAAAATATGAGGTTGTATCAAAAGCACATTTCTTTTTCCATCTATCCATTTAATGTGGTAAAATAGTCTGGAAATGTGCTACAACAGCCCGGAGAAGTCACACGTCACGCTCTTGTAGAGAACCACAGCTGCAGATGTGAATAAAAACCGAGGATACGGCGTAAATGTTAACAAGTAACCTCTTCGTGACTCACCTAGCGTATTAAATCCGTAAATTATTGCTCCAACACTCCAGTGTGGATACTTGAAACCAAAGGCCCACATGTAGAATAACTAGAATAGGAGAAAGCACATGATATAAACGAGTTCTTCCAGAGGTTACAGAAGGTAAAAAGTCTTGAGGCGTTGACATGATTTTACTAATTAAAGGTGAAGAGCGTAATATGAGAGGATGAGATGTGAAGGAGAAGTCATTGTCGTTACCTGCGCAACACCAAAGGCAGCGATCCCATGAGGGAAATACCAAGGCCAGACCAAAAAAGCATCGCCTAGGCACGAAAAGGCTAAGCCAACGAGAATCCGGCGTCGGAAGGAGTGGCTGGGAAATTGTAAACTTGTTAGTGACATTTGTGCTAATTTGCATAATTCATGCGCAACGCGAACACGCAATAAAATCTAGCTCCAATTTCATTTCCTTTACAAGTTAACACTACGGCTAATTCGTAAATTAGCACATCCTCTTACTGCATTCATCGTTTATATTTTGTGGGAAGGAATTGAGAATTAGAGAAAATTGAAATCCTTTGAAAGTATTTAAAGTTTTGAAGCTCATAACTTACCGTTCACGGGCATTAATTCCGTGGAGAAGAATGAAGAGTCCGAGGGCAATGATTGGTAAGCATTTGAGGATCATGGCCAAAACTGAAGGACGCTCTGTTGGGATGAGGAACGCAAAGTACATCCCAAGCGTCTTGAAGAAAGGTACAAGTTTCGGTCCATTGTTTTTAAGTTGCTCCCAAGCTGCCCTTCCTTGAACCGTTTTCAAAACAGATGTGAGTCCACTCCGGTCCGTGCAAATGCTCAAAGACATTTAGAGGAAATCTGAGGGAGAAAATTTGATATGAAAGAGAATTAAATCAGCGGGGAAGCAAGTCCTTCTCGTCTATCATGATGGATTTCTCAACGACTTAACATTTACCGCAAACATCCATCACCCTGAGCAAATCCTCACAAACCGTTCCTTGAACCTGAACTGAATCCATGATATCTGTAGCATCTGATGTAACTGCCAAGAGGCTTTGCAGTCCAATCTACCCAGGCTTGAAGTAAGCTTATAGCTAAAAGAGTTCTTGGGTTTCCTTAGGGTTTCATCGCAAAAAAACTAGAATGCGTCAAAACATACGTCACGTCTACGGGGGAGTACCTTGATACCCATTTCCCAGGACTCATGCATCCTTCAATCCTTCCTATACAGCTACCTCCTTCTACCTATTCCATATTCCATCCTCTGTGACGCTTCGTAACTTCCCCGATTTCACCTCATTTTCCTCTGAAACAATTTCAAATTTGCTCGCGAAAGAAACGTTCCAAGTCTTGTGGATTGACGGGAAATCCCTTCCTACTCTATCTAGAGACACTAAACAATGGCTCTGAATTCTGTGAAAATCAACTATTAGATCTGCAGTTACTAGATGCATGATTTCCTCCGTTGTGTCGATCTGATAGCGTGAAATTAAATAATTTATTCATTGCTCCTTTTATATTGTTCTTCTAATTTCATCAGCTGCTGATGTAAGCAGAATAAATTGAAGCTTAAAGGTCCGGGTAATAAAATATTTCGCATTTTGGATACGGCATGATTACAATGCTTGACAGTTACAGCACGGAAATTGCGCCGCGCGCAGTGTCCATTTAAACTAGGATTTTCCTCGTGACAGGTTACGAGCTGGATTGCGTGCGGGAATATAATTAATTAAATAGCGAAAAATCACGCAACTAGGATAATGAGCCTAATTTTTTAATTATTAACTTTTTGAAGTACCCCATTATATAATAATTAAATAAAATAATAAAACCATCTTTAAGGTGCCTTTAAAGACGAGGTATACACGCACTGTAACTTGGAATTACCGTTTTTAATAAAAGCTGCTTGGATGAGTGTTGTAAACCCTACTGCACTAGATAATGTATTCGCACCCTCCTGCGTTTAAGCTAAGACAACGAACTGAAGCATGTACATTCCTTAATGCGCTAAAATCTCCATATAGAAATGCCCTTGAAGGAAAATTGCAAATGACATGTGCTTCAGCGGAAAAGGGGGCAATTACGCAGTTGAATGTTGAATAAATTGCGAAGGATTATTGTATTTATTGACTTGTGGAAACAAAGGCAAGCACTCCAGGCGACTGCTTTCTCTTCCGTTATTGCAGTTGTTTTACTCATTTTTCTAATGACAGGAAGAAGGCTGCCAAGGATAGTAGGAACCCCGACATTATGACGAGAGGAGGAATCATGAAGGAATTGGGAATATGATATTATTTTTCTAATGACAGGAAGAAGGCTGCCAAGGATAGTAGGAACCCCGACATTATGACGAGAGGAGGAATCATGAAGGAATTGGGAATATGATATTGAATAAATGATTAGTTAATGACTGGCAAGGAGAGGTGAGTCTCCTGTGCTGGACTAACGGGACTCAATGGGAAGAGAATATAAATAAATACTTTATGTTATATGCAAGGAGAAGCCAGTCGCAGTCACTCACCTTGCCGTGCTATCCTTTTTGTGCGTATGGTCAAAATCTGATTAAAATTTTAAAGCGGCAGGGGAATCAGATTAAACACGTGGTGAAAGCATCAGAAATATTATTTAAACATAGCTGATACAGAAAATGTAAAGACTGTTGTTGCTAGCTGGCTTTGCTGTTGGTTTGCCTTTGCAATCGATTTCACAATTATTAATTTAAAGATAAAGAATACTTTTCAAAGATTATCTGCTAGTCAGCTTCGTTATAACGAAGAAACTATAAGGGAATGATATGGAAGGTCGTTGAAGCACTCCATTTGACGGATTGGTGTGCGGGAAGGGTAATCAATCAAGAGCGGTGGAGAGCTAGCTTGATTGAATCGTTTGCCATTGAAGCGTATTAAATGTTGCAAGTAGTGGGAGTCTTGTTTTCCCAGTTTTTTTGCTATCTATAATGTTTACTCCTACTAAAACGCCAGCATCTTGTTGTCTTAACTGCTACTTTTATACGGAAAACATGACTGGAGCTTAGGGATAAACTCCAAGGAAAAGAATGCAATGAGGTTCGTGCCTAAAGAGAGATTGAGGCACCTGGCATCAGAGGAACATGGAAAAATTCGCGAAATTCTTCCTATAACAGCAATGAAACATTGTAAACGTAAACGTTTCTTACCTTGTTTCAAAGTAGAAGCCACGTAATATAAAAGCACTTTGAACTGGTCACGTGGTATTGAAAACTCTAGGGAATTTTTGCAAAATCCTATGCGTGTATTTTATTTCTTGGTAATGAGACAGCAATCCAGGGAAATGTTCAGCCCTCCACTCGCTCCTTCACTCTTCAGGCTTGTTTTGTTTCTGACCAGTATTTTAGGGAGGTGATGGTGGTAGACAACTGCGTGACATTTGTTTTGTTTTACTCTATGTTATTCCGTCGTAATTTCTACTCTTGCTCTTCTTCACTCACACACTCAGGAAACTTCTTTTCTTGATGTTGTGGTCTGGGAGAGGAAGTCAGAAAATATTAAATACGTGCTCAAAGCTCCTGCACTTTCTTATTCACTCTTTCTCCAGGGTACACTTTTAAAAAAGTTTTGAGGTTATAGCTATAGTTTATGGCTGAACTGGAGTCTGCACTTGTGGTCTGGACTGTAGTTTTGAAACTGCTGGAGACTTGAAAAAATGGTGAATTGATTATGCGGATAGTTTAAGTAAACTTGCAGGTCCCTCGTGGAAAAATTCGCGAAAAATGCTGATGTTTCACATGTTAGTTCTCCTCACATCCCGTGTTTGAGTTTAGCAGGGAAGGAATATATACACTGTATATCTCTAACAGCTAAGCAAGCTGGCTTGCTATTTCTAACCAAGTTGTTGTGGTCGTGTTAAAACTCTTTATGATTCTTTCTACGCATAAGCTACTGAAGATACTTCACATCAGATTTCATCTCTCTCACTCTTGTTTGTCTTCCTGCGAGCCAATGCCTAGCGTATCAATTCTAGTCACTCAGTAAAGGTTTTCCTCACATCTGTCCCAAGTTTTTCCACATGCCCCTTTGCACAAAGCTTTGGGCAAAAGCAAGCCAGAAGAGATGAGGAAAGAGGAGTAATCTCCACGTTGGATTCAATGAATTTAACGCTGCACAGATGAGAATCAGCTGCTTCCTCTGCCCTTACACTTCTGTCAGCTCTTATTATTTTGTTAAGGTAAAAAATCATATTCATACTCCCTCTCTCTCTTCCCTCCGCTTCTCTTTGAAAGCACAAAGGCAGATGATATTCAAGGATCAGCTGGCTGCTTGACTGGTTTCTCTCCAAGTTTTTCCTCACAGGATCTACCCCTCCGCATGTTCAGTTATTATTATTGCTATAATCTATTCTTCTCACTTGATTCATTCCAAAGGATTTCAAAGCTATGAAATGTCCATTAATGATTAACCTCGTGCGAACACAACAGTCAGTCATACTTGAGTGTGAGTCGTCTCTGATTCTCAAACACGATACTTTAATTTCAAACTATTACTGGCACACTACTGGTTGTAGTGAATTGAATCAAGCAGCTCAACAAAACTTACCATCTAATGTACTACAATTTATTCAATCATTAATGTATTTATGTGATTCAAAATCACTTTGAACTTGTTCTAGCAAGTGTGCTGACTCTCAGTGACAACGGACATTGAATCCAGCCATGCTTGTTGAGTACTCGCTTGGCCGCAATATCTTGTTGTCATCTTCTTCACTCTGGGCAACTGACGAATCCTAATCCGAGGAACAGGCTACTTCCTACGTTGCTGGGCTTCAAAATTTTTAAGTATAGAACTGATGAAAATCGGCTTCGCTAATTCATCATTTCCAGAACCTCTCACAATAATTATCTGTATTCACGTTATTACTCATTCACTACCTTCTAAAAGCCACAAACGTTTAGGGAATTGGTCTGGAAGCTACCACCATGTAGTTGCTACTCTTTATTCAATGTTCAAGCATTTAATGCGGAATCAAAAAAAAGCAACATGGCATATAAGCCGAGATGGATACAGCTTCCAGGTTACATGGCGCAGATTATAAAAGTTTCGTTGATAATGGGATAGTCGTGTTGTTCATACTTGTCCTATTAACTCATAACTATACTAGACAGGCAGCGAAGTATAGATTGCGAAAAACCGTCATTTGCGAATCCAAACAGAACATGCACAAACATGACATGAATTATTGCATACTTGTCAAGTGAAATCTGATCCTGCTGCGCTGTAGAATATCCCTCTAGTGTTGACGTAAAGAGCAATAGCTATTTTTGCAGCGCAGTTTTGCGCTTGAATACTAAAAGTACTCTAGCTACTAACTAATACGCCCTCTGATGCCTATTCAAAATTGGATTCTTGTTGTATGTTCTCCACCTTGCAATTCGTTTGCAACCAATGCATGGCGAGCTGTTTTGCGTCTCGATTATCTGCCGTGCCTAAAAAAAGTGCGAATGGAAAAGAAATTCACACCTCTGACAGAAGGTAATATATTAGCCAATGCTGCAAGAGAACCGTGAAGGTGATATAACGTCTCGAGTATCGAAAAAATGTTATTATTGCTGGTGCTTCTCCGAACACTATTTAAAATGCTAAATACGTATTCTGTATGTAGATGTATGCATATGGAATTCAATTAAACAGTGTTGAATTTTATATTCCTATGCACCTACGTTTGCTTCCGTTTATACGAAATCCATTAAATCGGGAATATATACACTTAAAATTACAAGATCGGATAAAAATGTTGTTTCCAGATCAGGCTTAACTCATAATGGAGATTAACCTTCAGTGTATTCGTCACTTCCGCCAATAGACTTTTGTGGTGGTGGTGGTTGGGATGGAGCTTCATCAGCTGGTGGTTGGGTGTCGGTACTGAAATAAGTGGAATTAGACATTTTGAATGGAAATAAATTCAAAAACTCAGCAAGATTTAAGAACAAAATTAAATCAGATATGATTATTACCCTCCTGCCATTGCTGCTTTGAAAGTCATTTTCAGATCTTTTTTAACGTTTTTGACAGATTGTTTCTTGGGTCCAACGCATTTTTGAACAAGAAGCTAAAATATTTAGTAGAGGATACTATTCGTTAAATTGTTCGAAGTACTGCCCTGTTTTAAGTTCTGCCAAGTTTTAAGTATACATAAACTACATATGATGGCCCACTTCCAAGATTCACGGGATTAGGTTAACTCTCACTGAGAAAATTCCGGAAGTACGGTCAAGTTATTGTGGAAGCGGGGTAAAAATGGCATAAGTATGTAGAGATAATAAGAAAGATTAAGGTTAGAAAGTCTACCTTGAGTTGATTCTTCTTTTTAACAAGGTTATCAAGTTCTTCAGCGTATTCGTTATCAGCTTGGACAGTACTCAGTTTGTGCTGCTCTCTGAACTTTTTATAAATAGGAAACGTTTCCTCGTAAATCTTTCGCTCTCGGTCCACCTCAAGTTTGAGCTTTTTAATCTTTTTCAACAATTTATCTTCCATCGCCAGCCCCTGATGTACATTAAATTCTATTCAACATCCATCACGCATTATTTTTTAAAAAACCTACAACGAAAAGTGTAAAATGCTCCAACTCCAACCTGCAACGTTTTCCGGATTCCGTAGGCCATAGCACTAGTGTATAATTTGATTAGATGATTCATGACGTGGTTTAAATCATCCCGAACGTGTATTAAGAGAAGTCCTCGTTCAGCACAGTTTACGGATACGTGTCTAATTAGCTCATCTAGTAACCGGGGAGTTACCAAGATGAAATTTCATGGGAGTTGGCAGTGAAGGTAAAGATAGAAAGAGTAATCAGGAGAAGACGTGAGCGGGAATTCGATATTTACCAAAGGCTTGCGTGTAAATGCTTCGACGAACTGAACAAGTTCCGTACATATCACCGTCATGGAGTTTCATCAAAGTTTGTATTTTTTTCCTCAAGTCAAGAGCATCTGACTTAGTGGAAGGTACGCTAGAAACCTGAGATTATGAGCAAAACGGAAACCAATCCTCGCATAAATAAGCCAATAGTAAATGTGTGAAATTATTTTTTGATCGAGTTAATTTATCCCAAAATTTGTAAAAGTTGTAAAACCTGCTGTTGCCAAATTCTTCGTCTATCAACCCGTAGGCGTGGAGGTGCAATCAAATTAAGTATGTCTTGGTCCATGAATGCGGACTCTTTTTCCGGACTGCAGTGATTTGCCACTTGTGTATCCCGTCCAGATTTCAGCACCCCCCTAATTTTCAGTACATCGTCTTGAGTTAGAAGGCTGCGAAAAACCTTTTTCTAGAAACATATTAAACATGTATCAATCAAATTTCAGTCTCTGCTATTACCATTTTTAAAAATACCTCCAGATTCAGGTCACTCATGCATGCAGAGATTGATATTTGAAAATTAAGTACACGAGATACAATTCGATTCAATTAAAAGAAGTGTTAAATTAAATTTAACTTAAAACTTGTTGAGTAGATTTTAATAGAAAATACTTTTACCTTCTTCCCTGTATCTGCTGGCTTCAAGTTTGAACTGAGTAACTGAGGTAAACCATACTGGACAAGAGATAAAGTGCGCTCGTCCAAAGTACCTTCCTTTTCTTTCATGTACATTTTGAATTACTTGAAATCAAAAACAAATATTGAAATTAGTCGAAACGATGAATTGTAGGGAAACATAAAGGATTTTTGCTCTTTGATAAATACAAATTTATAATTGAGCATGATTTCAACAAAGATTTGCTTGAAGACAGCTTTACCAAACCAAGTTCTTAGAAGGTGAAAACGTTTTAATTTTTGCATAGCGTTTGTTAAGCTTGCGTGACCTACATGGAGTGAAATTGGCAAGCCATCTGTGAGCATGTTGCATAATGGCGCGAATGGAATTTAAGCATTAGAAGAAAACGTAAACATTGAGAAGTACAATAGCTATCACTAGATGTCAGCCTTTACAACACTTGAGAGAATTGACAGACGGAAGAAAAACAAGAGAGGAGGGCCCAGAGAGCCGTCCCACGAAACGTTTAGTGAGTTTAGGGATTTAGCTTGAAGAGCTGGATAAAAGTCTGAGGAGAGAGTGCAGAGCGGATTGAAAATAAACGAGGACAGAAACAAGCTGCGGATAGAGCTCAGGAGGGGTTCGGAGCTCATGATGTATGGGAGAATTCTACGAACATTCCTATAAGTTTGACATAAGGGATGGAGTAGGAGGAGGAGGAGGAGGCTGCGAGACGATACACATGAGTGGGGAGAGAAGAGAGAGAAAATCTTAAGATCAGGACCTCAGTGTGAGATCAACATCCATGTCGAGAAGAGAAGAGCCTGTTCTCGGGACGGAAGCCTTCCAACTCCTATTATCTTAAGCACAGTTAGTTTACTTTAACATTATTGAGCGTGAAAACTGTGCTAAGTAAATTAAATTTAACTGTAGGAGTTGCGCACGTGTGTAGCGAAAACATCTCTCGTATCCATGCTCAGCTGGATACAGGCTGAAATAGCCCTGGACTTGGGTGAAAACAAAGTGTTTTCATGTGAAAAACTAAATTGTATTTACAATTTTAAGTGACTTCAAGTTTGTTTTGAACTGATAATACGGCTTCGTTGTGTAGTGAGAGTAGTGTTGTTGAAAGCTGCGTTGGATTTGGAAGGACCTATGGGATTTCCAAACTATTCAAAATACGACATTTCATTGAAAACGGACAGGTAAAGAGATAATTTGCGATTGATGGTTTAAGAGAGTTGCTAGTGTTTATCTTAGAATTTTCCTTTACAATAATATCGAGGTAAACAGGGGATGACGCCTGGTGTTGGAAAAGGATTTGTGTTTCAGAAGAAAAGGACGGAATATATACATATACACGGCTTGAAAATTTCCCTGCCATGACTATTTTACCAACCACTCTTTACATTGAGGACAGTTCAGATTCAAGCTAAAGTTAAATAGGATTTGGCCAAGTGGGAGTAGTTTGAAAAGCCGATAATGTAATAATGGATTATACGGGGGCACGAGGAGTAAATTCGCGCAATGTTGGAGAATAATGCTGGAGAAAAATAGGGTGAAGATTGTGCTAGGAGGAAGGGAGTAATTGGATTTGGTTGTGGATAATTTCTGGGACGATTATGTATAATGGTATAGTGGAAGGTCGGACTTTGTGGAGAATATTTATATTGTAATATATTAATGTTTAATTTTGATTTTAGAACTCGGCGGACTGGTTGAGCAAGGGAGGATTGCGGTGAAGGTTCTGGGGAAGAAGAATTGTGATAAGGGCATCGAGTGTGAAGACAGGAAGACGAAGAAGATAAGTTAACTTTTGAGGAAAGGAAGTGGTCATGAAAACGTACCCTGTCCGTGACGATAGGATTTGAAATCAGTGAAGAAAAGCAAGACGCGGGGAGTGGAGACATATATTTTGCGGCTGCAAAACCGAGATGGACAAGCTGATACTTGATTGAAATTCAATCTGTTTGAAGAAATTAATTAAAGTGGATTCTGTGCTGGGAATTGGTGGTTTGTGGGGGTTGCTGCGTACAGAGAAGATTGAAAGCAAGTGATGGTGGTGACAAATCTTAGGATTGTGTCTTGTTCTTGAATCCCAACCAGTCGCGTCAACCACGACTCTCGTCATCATTCCTCATTGTCGCCGAGAAGAATATAACTGAAAATTGGAGAGGGGAATTGTAAACATAATTACCTCGACCCCGTGAATACACGGGACTAATTGCTCCCGACGAAATTTTAATATTCTTTCGGCTCTTAAACATCCATAATGATTGGTTACAAAAGCAGGGATACAGTGGGTGTGTAGTAATCACGATTATATAGCAGATACCGTCTATCCATCTCCGCTTCTCTCTCTCTCTCTCTCTCTCTCTCTCTCTGGTTAACTAGTTTTCCTTTGTGGATTACACGCTTCAAGTTTATATTCAGCAACTACTCCCACTCATTATCGGTAAAACACAAAAGGTAGTCACCGTCGCACCGAAACGAAGCAAGAATTATAGTAACATCATTAACATCTACAAATCTAGTTTGTACCCATTCTACTCTAGATTTCAATGAAATCTTATTAATCGCAGTTTAAAATTTACTCCACCATTATTTCTTTGAATATCTGTGCCAAAATCCTGTCTTTTCTCTAAGAAGGAAAAGAAGCCAGCTTTGAATGTATCTTCCATTCTGTATCCAAGTGTGATAGGTAATAATACTCCAACTTCATCAATAACCATCCCATCACCTCCCAAGTGTAAATCATGATATAAAAAATATCGAGGGATTTAATAATCTAAAAGTTAGTATTCCGTTAAGGAAATATTTACAAAATTACATCTTCTATACGCCCAACCCAATAAACAACACCTTGTGCATACTAATTAGCTATTACCCGATTTAAATTGTGATTCACGTATAAATTGCAAAAAGGAAATTGATAAAATGGGATCCAATCGCAACATTCCCACGGATAAGGTACGTTGTTTTGTTGTTAAAAACTACAATAGCTACTAATGTTCCTGTGATATTTACAAATTACACACAGCATAGCAGTTCATTCGTCACAGTAACTCAGTCTGACATGTCTGCTTTTATGGTGGACGTAATCCAAGTACAGCACAAACCATGAGTGTCCCAATAACGTTTGATAATGTGTTGTAAATCCTGTGCGGTTGCATGGCTGTCTTGGATGCCCATGTGGGTTATGTAATATGAATGTCTTACTGCAAACAAGATTTGCACCTGCTTTGTCTGCGGCAATGTTACAAGTAGTGTGCGAAAGTACTGCAAGAGCAAATTCATACACATGCTCATTACTCTCCATCCAGTCATCCAACGAACCAACCAACCAAACCAACAAATAAACATGCCCCCTTGGGTTACATTTAAGCGAGTGAATAATCCAGCCAGCAGCCTGCAAGCAAGCCAACTATCTGACTAAGGCTGTCTCAAACATTAACGATGAATACAATTATACTTAATTATTCGGAATTGTCATGCGTAGATTTTAGCTGCAATTTCTGCACAAGTTCTGGGGAAACAAAGGATGAAGAGGGAGGTCTAGGAAGGATTCATTTAGCTTTTAACTCACTTGCGCTTTTGGATCATGCATGAGAAGCTCTTCTAATAGTTGGACGTTTATCTATATTCACGAAATTATGGTGTCAAAACTAAAGAGTTTCTCATCCTAACAACAACCAACTTGCACCTGAACTTAATCAACTTAAGCTCAGTTGCTCTCTCAAAGTCTTTTACAGATTATATTCCTCTCTTATTCTAACTCATTTATTTAGCTTCCCAATTCTGTTCCTGTGCGCTCGTAACTATACTGCGGCTCGGCCTATTCTTTCCTATTGTTTCCATCGTATTTAAGCAAGGCGTAGCTGGGTAAGGTGTAGCCTTGAGTTTATACATATTTTGTTCCTCAACGACGGCCTCATCACATAAATGGTTTGGCGTTGGTGGCAAAATTTTTCGAGCTCATTTTCTCTCTTCATGTATTTCAAACCAACTCCCTGCCTTACCAATGCCGTCTCGAAAACTTGGAGCTTCGTCTAAATTTTGCATATGGCAGAAGGGTAGGATCTTCGAATAGGTCTTAAGCAATCCAAGCATTGCAATCTTACACGCAGGGCTCATGAGTTACGCTCCCAGTAATTCCGTAATCTGAGACACTGCTCTTGTGAGCAGTGAGTGTCCGTCGCAGCCGTTGTCCATTTGACCTTTTTTCCGGGACACACATTCCCATAGATTGAACTTGCACGCAGAAAATAAGTTACGATCAAATTTGATGATGGGCATAAACCTTGCTGTGAAACCCACACACGTAGGATATTTTACACCTTCCAACATGGTTGCCCTTTGTGTCATATCTAGAAACGGCGTGCAGTCATAAAAGGAATAAGAATCTCTTCAAATCCATCACATTTCCTTGTTATTTTGCTCTGTCCTCCTGCACATGTGGTGATGATGTGGAGGTATTACCCATTACCCGTATAGAGT
This sequence comes from Sminthurides aquaticus, assembly GCA_906901655.1. Lineage (NCBI taxonomy): Eukaryota > Metazoa > Arthropoda > Collembola > Symphypleona > Sminthurididae > Sminthurides > Sminthurides aquaticus. The sequence goes on from CAJQTT010000001.1 coordinate 8,375,563, forward strand.
TATTGGATGATTTCCACAGACACAAACATGTATTCTCATAATGATTGAAACAGTTTTTCCCTTCCTCGATTAAATTATTTAGCAACTCTAAAGAACAGTGTGTGCAGAGCTAGAAAAGCGTTGCAATAAATTGGCAAAATAGTGGGCCACTCCTCTTTCTCTTGTTGTTGTTGTGAGAGTGGGAGAATGATGTAAGCTGAGCAATATTCCATGCATACCCAATGCACAGATTTCGTGGTAGAGCCTCAGCCTAATAAATAGAGGCACGTCGTTATCCTTCACTGCATCCACGATAGCTGTAGGGGAATATCGGGAGGTGGATGCAATGGATTAAAATGGTGTCTTAAAGAATAGACGCTACTACAGATGAATGAAAACCCGCCTCTACTGTGGATTGAAGGCGCATTATAGGCAGAGAGTGAGATGGTGGAAAGAGGGGAAAAGACGGAAGGGGAAGAGATTTCAATTGAGTGGCTGTCTTACCTGCACCTTATCCTGATCTGGACGGAGAGAAGAAAAAATGGAGAAGATGTTAGGGATGATGTAGGTGGAATTGAATTGGGGAAAGATCAGTTTGGCGTATCACCGTCCAAGTGAATCCAAGTGTAGGTAGGAAGGGAGTAAATGTTATCATTTTTGAATTTGATTTATGCCGCTTATATTTTCACTCTCACGCAGTTTCCCACACCATCACTTTAGTTTTAACAGTTTATGGGAGTGAGGAATTACGCTATGTTGTCTCAAAAAGAGAGGATTTATTGGATAATCAATGACTTGTAAAAGTTGTCGTCATCTATTCAATCTCTTCTCCTGTTCCTCCTCCATGTTCAGCTTGCTCAGCAAAAAGGAAGGACTCCTGCCAATCCGTGGTAAATGGCATCAATGAACCAACAGTCTTTTATTTCAAAATCTTGTAAGTTATAAACGAGCTTCACTCTCGAGTAAGTTATGGGAAGAACAGAAAGGGAGCACGACTTGAAGGAGGTGAGGGATAGCTTCTTGCACACTATGCGAAATTGATTACATGATCCTTTATTTATTATTATTGTTAGTTTGATTGATAATGGCTGAGACAGACAGAGACAGGGGAAGATAGGCTGTTGCAATTCAGGATTCAATATCAGAGGGGTTAGGAACAGGCTGACGGCCTCTAATATCCTACTGCCCTATAGCCAATTAACTGCTATTATAGGGAGGGGACTGACACGGTAGGACGGGAAGGAACATGAAAGATCTCTAGGGTTGATGTTTGAAAGGTCTAAATGTTAATGCCTATTTCAATATATGCCCTAACCTTCGTATGTAAAGTCACACAAGGAGGTGATTGAAATAGTCTTGTTTGCGCCAAAATTATTGCTAAATTGATGTAATCAATGCCATGGTGTTTGTAAGATAATTATTTTTAATATCAGAGTATACAGCTGCAGCTCAATGATGCTGGATGCTGCTGAGAGAAATGAAGAGTGGGGAATTGCAGGATTCCTAATAGATGGTTAGCATCAGTCATGCTCCAAACAAAGAAGATTCAAAGTAGCATGAGACATGCTTCTCTTTTCGCACATTCTAGCAGTGGCATTAACATTTCGCAACGTTTCGCACACAACACTACTTTTGCATATATAACTACATTATAAATTGGTGTGTTTGTGTTGGCTTGAATTGTTTGCCTGCTGTTGTACATGGCATATACATACAATTTATGTAGCTCGAAATAGGTAATACACTCTACTCTTTTGCATGTAAATCATGCACCAATCATGGCTTGTATTTTTATCAAGCTGGACTGAAACTTAATCGGATGAAGTCGTAGTTACAACAGGGCTGGTGGTTGGGTTGTTGGTTGGTTCGCCGCTGTGCTAAAGTATAAATAAAAAAAAGGGTAACAATGAAAAAATTGCCATGTTTGATCGTGTATGTATTTTGTAAAAGATATGTGGGCGCTTATAGCGAGATGGAGGTTTCGTGCTACATACTATGATGGTTTGTGATAATTTTGGTGGTCATGTTTTGGTTTAGATAAATCTGCGGCTAATTCTCGTGAGTGGAAAAAACAAGGAATTCCTCTTCAGTCCCAATGATTCAGCTGGAGACATAGCCCAGCATGTGTTTGACAGCTGGCCAGAAGGTAATATTCTTTTTCAAAGTCTTATGCGTGTAGATGATTAGATTAGATCTGAGACGGGATCGGGTCCAGTCCGGGTGGAAGGAGGAATACAGTAACTCCGAAGGGATTTTAGACGGATTGGATCCGATCCATGCGCAAGCAATCATCCAACAACGATGTAAAAGCGAAGAAAGCAAAGTCTTATTCAATTCTATTTTTTCTACAAGTATTTTCCTTTCAATTTATTAATGTAGGGAGCAAGAGAAAAATGTGTGCGTGTTCTAGTGACCATCGTGTTAGTTTCCAATGGTTACTTGCTTGCTTGCTCCGCATCAGTAATTGTATTCTGCTGAGGAGGCTTTCTTCTCCCACCCCTCCAGGTCCAGGAGTAAGGATGAGTGTGTTACTTTTTTAAGAGTGAGTGGTCTGGATGATTATGATGAACGATAGGGTTGAAATTACGAAGGGTTGTGTGTATGTATCTGGGCTGGAGTCTGATGTTCTGTCTAATATTGTGTACGCTATGGACGGACAAGCTGGATGTTTAGGCAAGTTCAGGCCGCTGGAATGAATATGCCACCCTCTTTTGAGAAGAGGCTGGAGCATAATAGAAAAGACAGAGAAAACATGCTCAACTTACTTGTCTTCGAGAAAAAGGGTACACTATTATATTTGGGTCGTGAGCGGAAATTAGCGGCGCCTTCCTATACAGACAGACTATCTAATCCTCCCGCTTTCTCAACACTCTTTGAACTTGATCATAATTTTTCAAATAGAACATTTCTCGTGTTTGTATGGATCAAGAAGCAACGTTTCTTTAGCCTAAATTGAAAAAATTTAAAATTTCTACTAATGTTAGGCTGGGTAGAAACCAAGCTCTTAACCCTTTCTTCCTAGGAGTGAAATGTTATCGCTTGATACATATGCTGAGATTAATATATCCAAACTAGTGTTGTCTCATCATATGCCTCTCTTTATATTTGTTCTGTTCTGGACTGGACAGTTAAAATTTGGTTTATACAGCTACTTCTCAGGCTTTAAAATCCAGCCTCCTATGAACCTCCTTTTGTACCCTTCCAATTTGTTGATATGGAGGGAGAGGCTTGAGTGAATTACGGCGGGATTTAAGTAGAATACACCCTAATTTAGTTACTTTATACACATAATTCACTATTCTGTTACTTCTGTTCTGGAGCATGGAAGATAGCCGAAGCAAAAGAAGTGGGCTTGAGTGTGCTTAATAAAGAAATTAAATACAGATCCGAGGATAAAGCTGATGGATTGGTATGAAAATACCTATGGTTTGAGTTGCTGGATGAAAGAGCTAAAACGCCTATAAAGATGATAAAAAAGGAGACGAATTTGGATGATACTCTGCTTTGCTCTCGTTGTGCATGTTATAAAATAAATACTCATTCGTTTTAGTGTAAAGATGATTGGAAACGTAGAAAGTAGATTTACTTCCAAATTGTTTTTATCGAACTTCGAAAAATTTGATAGCCGTTCGTGCATGGGAACTTCATACAAAATATTTAGGCAGGAGTTTGGTTGGAGTTCTGGCTTCGGCAGTTCCAGCTGATTCTGGAAGTGGAATTATACAATTCTGATTGAGCGAGGGAAAGTGCTCCGACGTGGTAGGTTGGTTGTGTCGTGAATGGTATTGCCAGAGGAGAATAACGAGGATGTACAACGTCAGGAATTGTGTGTTGCGGATCGGAGAATCAACTGTAACGAGGATAGATTATGTAGTGGAAGTGAAGGAAGGACTTTGGACGAGGAAGTTGGTGAATTCATTTCACCTCAGCCAGTGTCGTAATAAGCTCAGAAAGAGTGGGGAAATAGATACCCTTACTGCTTTGCTTACCCAAGAAGAGTCGTCGAGTGAGAGAGATGAAAAGAGGGAATATGGATTGAATAGGTATTAAGGTAAATGAACAGTGAAGTTAGGGCTAGAGACTGGAAGAGGATTCAATTCACATCCTTGAGGTTAATGAATTTCTGCTATGAGAAGGAAAGATTAGGAAGATGGAGTAATTAGAAGAGGCGGGAGTAAATGAGTTAAAGAATATGTAGAGGTGCTAATGGGATAATTAAATCTATGCATTGATGCAACTGGATTTAATTTTATGTATTGATGACTTTAAATTGGGCTCTTCATACACATTTATTCTGGTACTCGGTCAATTAGGGTGGATGGGGTGAAGCAAAGTAGAATTGCGGTCTCATCTCAAGAGATTTATTTGTAGCATTTAGTTTGACCGTGACTTGAATAAGTAATTGTTTGCAATTCTAGAGACAGGGGACAAGGCGAAGATGATGAAAAGTGCGGAAATAATGTTTGCGCAGAAAAATGAATAGTCTTCTGCCTTGACTGTCTTTTGAGTTTGTGAAATTATGTAAGAGGATTACGGAAAGAGAATTTGCATTCCTCGAATTTTATGTAAGGAAAGTTGAAATGTGTGAGCTGGTTTTGGAAGGACTGCGCAGACTGGTGGCTTCTTTTGGTGTGATACATTTGATGAGATGGAATTAGGGAATAAAACTAGGCAGTTTTAAAGGATAGGCTTATTCGCTTTGAAGAGCGTGAATTGAAACGTGGTAATTTTAAGTTGACACACTTTTCGTGGAAATGACAAATATGATGATGGCAGTAAATAAGGGTTTGAAGGAGAGACAAGTTTGTAATGCTGTGTGCTGCGTTATGGAAGATTGGAAGAATGTAGGGGCTCTTTGGAAGCAGAAGGTTACAAAGACGAAGAGTAAGAAAGTAGGTGGGGTGGGTCCCTTTGGTTTGATCCTATTTTGAAATAAGTGAGGCATAGAGAGAGAAAGGATGAAAGCTTTCTTTGCTTGCACCCTTTTATTATTTCTTAAATTTGTTGGTGACATGTCGTCTATTTTCTTGTGTGGAACAAACATCTAGCTCGCTGACTTACTTGGTGAGACAATATCCCATGTCATGACAAAATATCCTGGGGTTGCTCTTTCTGACTTGGGGTTTCACAGTCTTGGGGATTCACTACCAGATTTAGCCTACATTCTGTCCTAGTTGAGGGCGTTTTGAAGCAGAAAGACTTGTGTGGATGCGTATTTTCTCTCCCTGGTCTGGCTGGATGGTTAGATGAGCTATAATTTGACAAGTTTAGAGCGTTAGGCCAGCCAGCAAGTGGAGCTCAAATGTGACAAGGGAGATAAGCGCAAATGTTTAAAGCAAGTTTATAGATAGTAATTAGCTCGGAGTCACTCACTTACTATGACTTGTTCTTATATATGAAGCCAAAGAGGCATCTCGTTATTTTTCCGAAAGCCAAAGTCTGAGTCCTAAAAAAGTGACTCGACTAATGTAACATGTCGAGTGTCGACTTGAAATGCTTGATTCAGCTGACGAGCTTTTTTCAAAGGCATTTCCTTTGAATCTCATTTACCTTTCTCAGACACTATGTATGCAGATTTAAATATTGTTTACTCTACGCAACGTTTTACATCACGTTTTAGATGCTTTCAGACTCAAATATTACTGATGATTCAATAATTCAGTTATCGTTAGTTTTAGTTTTGAACGTGTTGGTCAAATAACAACGTCCTACCTAAAATCCAATGACGAATTGAGTGGGATAGCAAGAAGGAGATCTTAAGTAAACGTTTGATTCGCTGTCACCGTGAGGCCCACCTTGGGATAGGTTAATGCGGAGTTTTTTACATTCTTGTGTTACAGTGAGTAAGCGACATGATACAGAATATGGGATTATAGGACTAGGTGTACCAGAAGTCACGACGTTTGAGATCAAAAAGGCATATCGCCGCTGCTGTGTTTGGGGTGGTGGCAGCGTTCACAGCGCGTGGTTTTGACCTCCTCAGCTTGTAGTCCCTAGCTAATTTAGGAAGGATGATGTGTACAATTGTAAAAAGTTCCTTAATGTGTTACGCTCCACATGGAAAGCAATGGTAAAGCCTAGGAACGGTGAGGCTCTGGGGCTGAAAGCAGAATTTATGCTTGGAGGATATTCTCTTGTGGGAGCTATTAGGGCATAGAGTTGAGTGAGAATGCATAAAATGTTACGACGAGAGGAAGGTGAGAGAGAAGGTTAGTAGGGTTTTAAAATGCTGTGAGCTTGAAAAAGATTTTGCAAATTATATGATACTACGGCCAGGAGGAGGAGGAGGGCTGCTGGTTGGCTCTGGGTGCTGCAGATGTAGCTATGTATTTGTGTGGAGAGATGTAGTATGCTCTTGAGACTTTGGATTTGAAAAATGGAGTGCAATGCGTTCAATTCTTTTCTCTTTCCCTCGGAATATTCAACGAATTCATTTCAGGGAGGATTGAGAGTGGACAATGTAGAACCTTGGTTATTGTGAATTGGAAAATGTGGTGGTAATGGATACTTTTATGGTGAGGCGTGTCGGAAAAGATGGCTGTATGTACGGGTGGCTTGATGAAAGGCCAGTAATGGCTGAAGGAAGATAGGTGAGGGGTTTGAAAGGAAGACGCCACTAAGAAGAGATGATGTACATATAATTGCTTTGTATTCATTTAACAAAAGAAAAGTTGGAAAAGTAGATGGGTCCATGGGTTGTAGGAGGGCTGAAATATTGGATTTTGGACGACAAGGAGGGAAGTGGCGGTGGGGAGAAGCGTGTGTGTGTTTGTTGAAAAAGTAGCTCGGATGTATATAAGTCAAGAGGAAGGAAGATGGAGAAGGTATTAAAGGTGTGAGGAGAAGGAGTTGTAGATATCGATTCGATAAATAGCTGGACAACAAAGTTAAAGCTGGAAGGCTGGCGACTGCCTGCTCGTAGAGTAGGTCTTCTCTCTCCGTTTTGCTTTCTTCAGTACGCCAGTTGGGTGCTCAAGGAGAAGAAAGTTAGAGTTTGAAGGGGAAAGCATGTTATTGTGGAGAAATGCGTGGATTGGTAACATTTACTTCGAGGTTTTCCCTGCAGTTCCGCTTCCAGGAGGTTGTATTCAAGGAGAATGTTTGCCAAGAGAAGTTATGTAGCTGCTGTTGGGCCATAGGTGTAGCAGTTATCACCTATGCACCCAGAGCTGAGTTGATGTGCTCTTGCGAACATTTGATGCAGTCAGGTGGAGAAACAGTGGCACATGCCTCCTTTTGGTTTGGTGTGTGTGATCAATGCTGATTTATCATGACAGAGAAATCGTTGGATAGGTTGCTGGCAACGGGCTGATGGATTCCCGGAATTATTTAAAAAGTTGGCACCAGAAAGCAAGGTAATGAATGACAGGAGCTTCAGGCATTAGCTTGTACTTGATTTGACACTTATTTATGTGCGAAGAAGTGATGAACGGGTTAGGACAATCTGGGCCCTGTAAAACATTTTTTGGCTAGGAAAAATTAAAACTTTTCAGAACAAAACTAGTCTTGGTTAGCCTGTGACGGAAATTTTGTGTGGGTTTCAAATAGGCAATCATTTTTTGCCTTGTTATTTTCTCTCTGAAGTTTGCAAATGGCGGATTCTATATGTCTGCATGTAGCATACATGCCTGCTAAAACCTGCTTCTTGCTAGCTCGCGTAATTTTAATGGAATTCTGGGGTTGGCGTTCCTCCGCCAGGTTGAGTAAAAAGTAGACGTGGACGTATTTTTCGGAGAAATAAGCACTAAACTAAGTTTCCCTTGTTTTCACCCGGTAACCCTGTGCTCCAGCCGGTATTGGGTTCGCCTTGTGTGCGCTTTGAAGCTTAGACATATGCTACTCCCGGTTGGCTGTTGGTAGTGGAATTCAAGGAGCAGTCATTAAAAGCTTAGCGAGGATTTGAAGAGAAGTGAAGGACATGTTGATAAGTACGTTAAGTTGAGTAATCTTTGGGAGAGTATTTGTAATAGGAATCATGATTCTCCATGCGGATTGGTCATTAATTTGCTTTGTCAATATTTCCAATGTTTATTTTAGTTTTTGGCATGACGGGAACGGAGTTGAAGAGGTGAGACGTGAGAGTAGATGATTGTATATCTGCTTCAGCTTGGAACGAAATTTGTAAATGATTAATACAAGTGGACGGATGTTAATTTACGAGAGAAATAATTGATGCGGGAAGATTGACGGATTATTGAGTTTTGCTATCTGTTTATCATGGATTACGGTCTAAGAGAGATCCATAAGATTGATGAAGGTAGTAAGGGAGGAGGTGGTGGACGGGTTTTGTTGATTTTTTTTATAACGTCACATAATGATACTAGATTATAATTGTTGTTGGTTGATGTGGGGGATTGTAGAGTGTTGATTGCTTGTTGATTGGTATGAGGGATGGAGGGTGGAGAGAATTAAAAGTAATGGAGTGTTGTTTGGGACAGGGAAGATGCGGGAAGATTTGTTCGAAGACGAAGAAAGAGAGAAAACAAAGAGAATTTAGAGAGGGTTGTCAAGTACATACACACTGATTTCCTTTGATCCTTTGTACATAACAAGATATTGGCTGGCCGGCTGGAAAAGCCTAACGTGTGCTTCCCAAGTTTGCCGAGTACAGAAGTGCAGGCTTGGCCTGGCTTAACGCTCGGAATAACATGGATGTCCATCGAATTCTGCTAAATTAAGAAAAGGCCAGGAGGAAAGAGAGAATGACGCAGGGAGAGACGGGCAGGTAGAATGGTATGTTGGGTGGGGATTGATGGGGTGGATGAGGATGGAGGAGCGTGGAGAGCTAATTTATAGATGTGATGGGAATGAAAGAAGCTTCATTGCCTGATAGGTGCGGGAAATTTCTGTTCTAGATTCAGGAACAGACTCAAAGTCTAGTTGTTGTTTGGCGGATCCATTGTGTCCTTTGGTACAAGGTTTGAAACAAGTTTTTTCCAGGACAATAGGGAGGACTACTGCAGCAGCCTAATGATTGTGAAGGTGGAAGATGTAGGATCGATTTTGTGGGATGGTGAAAATGTATTCCCTTACTCGAGTTCGAAGTTACTTGTATGAAGCTGAATTGGATTGAATTTTGTTAACATTTATTTTCTTGGGGACAGTTTGCTGTACTCATCTCAGTGACGGATGGTTTAGGAGGTAGACGAATAGGTCTTGGACGCAATGATGCCTTCTGAATGGGGCACTTAAGGGTTAGAAAAGGTCGGACAAGGGAGAAGAATGGAAATGGAGGTTGGTGAAGCGAGAAGATTTTGGATTTGATTCTTGGTTGGTGTGGAGTGGAATTGTAAAAAGTTGTACCAAGCTAGGATTGTAGGGTTTGAAATACAATGAATACAGTGGAAGCATTAAGGAAGTGGGAGTTTGCTCTCTGTATTCATGTTATGATTATTATTGTTGTGTAGAGAAATAATAGAGAACTGATCTCGGGTGTGGAACAAGCGTTGGCCTTACAGTGTTAAGATGGTCTGGATAGCGTGGGGCCGAGAGGTGTTTCTGAAGGTGGATTGAGAGGAGATGAGAGAGAAGAATGAGAAGATGTTGCGCCAGGGGCTTTAGATTTACGTACCTGTATTGCGTATTTCCAATGGGATTGCGGGTGGAATGGTTATTAATACCCTGTGAAGATTTGAATGGCATGGGTTTTTGGATTGTGTGTATGATTATTATGCGCCTTTGCTTTTCAACTTCGACTTCCATTGTGTGAGGGAAGAATGAATTTCCCGTCTTGGGAATAGTAAAAGAAGTGAATGAGAGAGAGAGAGAGATGGAGGCGAAGATGTTTTCGAATCAGTTCTTTCTCCACCGCACACATCTATAGGCAGCTCCAAAGAGTGGCAAAACCGACGGAGTTTTGCTGCTGATGCTGGCGGCAAAGTTTTCCTTCCAACTATTGTGAAAAATATACTCTACCCGTGTGTTCTACCCAATGTCCAAGTTAAGATTGAAGAATCCGAATTGTGTTGGAAGCTGAGGGTTATATTGAGAATGGAAGTGTGATGATGATAGGCTGACCCGGAGGATGATGGTGGCAGCCAGTGAATTAAAGTCTCGAGTTAGAAGCATTTACATTGCTTTACTAGCTTTGTGCATAAACTCTACGCGTGTGTAGAGTAAAGAAGATGCATTCGTAAAGCATGGTGGATGATGAAAGTAAGCTAGGGAAGACAAGATTGGGCGAGGAGGATGGATCGATGTGTTGGTTTGTGGGGAATAAATATTTTGCGTATACAAATTGGAAACAACAAGAATGAAGTACGTTTAGGGAGAAACAGAGACAGAGTTGTGAAAAGTATTTGTAATGGGGCTCTTGTTCCTAGTTTGCTTTACTTGCACGAAGCTAAAGCTGTGCTCTGCCCCAAAAAAGAAATTTGCATCATAGCTCACGGAGTATTGCTTCGCTCCAAGACGGCCTGGTGTGCTCAACTAAAAAGCGATATTTGCGATAACTAAACTACCCACTAGCACGGACAACGGACGGAGCTTGTTTTATTTACGGAACTCTTAGGTTTGTTTACCAGCTTTGGTTACTGTGGAAAGAAACGCTTTTCTCTTGATTTTTATGAAGTATTCAAGCATATAGCCACACAGTGGCTGAGTGTGATTGCGGTTTGTGCGAATAAAAGCTTCTTACTACGAAATGCGAGCTTGCAAATAAATGTGGAGAAGAATGTCGTAATATATGCAAACTATTTCAGGGACATGCTCCATTAGTTTCTCCTTGGATTATTCTTTGGTAAAAGGAATAGAAAATGGTGGAAGAGTGGGGGATTTAGGAGAAGGTTATGAGAAAAATGTGGTGGGTTTTTCTTTCCTACGTAATCCTAGAAATAGGAAACTGATTGCTTTTATTTTTTTCTCGTATTAACTGTAAGTATAACAGTAGATTGAGGAGTGACTAGGGGGAAATTAAGGGATCGGAGACACGTGATGAGATTTATTCAGCTGGTCCTTGGTGGTAGTGATGAAATTACGGGGTGGGTGGAAATATTGTGCTGCGCTCAAGGAAAAGTATCGGGCTAAAGCGGGGAACCGGGTGTTGGTTATATATACATGTTAGTGCAGATGGTGGTGCTGGTGAGGCCATGTCCTTCTCGTATGCGTGTGTCTGTAATTGATAGAATCTGTAATGGAGTAGGAAGCAAGTACGTTTTTAATGTAACTTCTTTGATTGTACCACAATTTAAAATGATCGCATTCACCTTTATTGCACCTCCCGGGACTGGAGGAAAAAATCTAGGCTAGCTTAAAAGCTGACCGGTCCTCTGGGCCTTCTACTTGCACTTCTAGGGAAAGGTTGGACGTCGGCTATAAGGCTTGTATTGTGAAGAGGATTTGTTTTTCAGATAAGGAGAGACATTAAACGAGTCGGAGAGTGTTTAAAATTTATTTTGCATGTTTTTGCGGGATGTAATAAGGCAGACCAGACGAAACGACCGGCTGGAGTGGACAAGAGTAAAGAGAAAACTAGAGGGGATAGAAAAGGGTTAGGGGAAATGTGGAGCCGATTGTATCGTCGTAGATAACTAATGACGATGGAACCAGGAGAAGTTGTTCCTCTTCCTAGGTTATACGTAATTGAAGAGGGGATAATAATGCCACCCATGGGTTTTTTCAAGACTAATTGTTGGATCTATGAGGTTATTACGCGGTTTCTTTGAAAGGAGTGAAATGCTGGAGGGGGATTGTTTTAATGGTTTGGTGCTAAAAGATTTGTGCTATACCTCACCTTTTTAACCATTTACGGACTGTGTATTTAAGGCTAGTGAGGAAAATTGAAGGTTTCACTCCGAGAGGGAGAACTAGGGAAGATAATGGACGGCATCACGAAACTAGTAGTTGCCTCTTTTGCCCATGGGCTCCTGGACTGGCTCATTCATGGACAATGAGAAGAAGAATAGTTGTTAGTTTACGATGCTTTGGTTTAGCTTGAAGGTGATGAATCTGAGATAGAGAAAAGCCGGCGGTGGAGTTAGGGAAGGAGGAAGAAGAAAGAGTTTAGTTGGGCAATCGGGATTAATTCTCTACGAACTTCGCGTCTGTCGGGAAAGGTATTGAATTAAAGCCAATGCTTAGCGGATTGTAGTTGACTTTATAAGGTGTTGAAGAATGAAAGGCGTCATGTATGAATTGATGCGGCAGGAGGAGACTGGACTGGTTGATGGATGTTAGAAGCACTGAGGTGGTAGATTTTGCATCCGTTCGTAAAATGAAAATATACAGCCCAAGTGTGGATTTTTGGAGCGGGAGAATATACAGGTGGACGGATTGTGAACGGTGGTAATGAAGGGAGTAGGTGTGAGTTTTGTTAAGGCTTGTTGTCCGCATGGAAGAGTTGGAGCGTACAAAAAGGTTTTCTAAAGAGAAAAGTTCGAGGTTCGCTAAGAGTTTTTTGCGCGCAGCTCAAAGATAAAAGCTTCGTGCTGAAGCTGCATTAAAGTCCAAAGTCATAAGGCTGAGATGGAGAGACGGAGAGATACAAAAGTTATTTCCTGATTCGTGAAGGTGATGGGCGGCAGGGTTGATACCGTCTAACAATGTCCGGACATAATATGTTAGGACAGGGAAGGATTGGAATAGCTTTTGCAATAAGAATGAAGAGCGAGAAGATGTTGGTTTGCTGAAATGAACTTATATGGTGACACTAATTAGTGTCATTGAAGGGATTGATGAATAGATTGTTCTAGGAGAAATAATCGGGAAGCGGGACTGGGCGACTTAATTAAAGGATTAACAGCAAGAAAATTGGCACGCTCCTCTGCAACCCAAACCTTAAGAAGAATAAGACATTGCGACAAATACAGTTCGCATGAGAAAAGAAGTGTAGGCTTGGATGGAAGGGCGGATTTCAATGGATTCATGGGATGGAGTTTGGTTTGTGATAGATAATCAAGTACTTATTAGTTTTTAGTGGGAAATAGGGATTAGTTACAGCCTTGATATAACACATTAAATGAGTTAAAAGGAGGTGGCGGCGGTATTACAAGTTTCAAAGAATCTGTAGAAAATGTCTCCCTTAGTATGTTGGGTCAGTTGGCCAGTGCGCAGTGTTTGAGGTTGAAGTGAGGGGCTTTTTGCCCAGTTTTGGTGGACGCTCGTATTCAGGATTACAGTTCTTGCTGGAAAGTATGAAAGGACCCTAAGACTTACTAGTATTTCGTAAACTTGTTGGATAACACTTACTTATGGGCTGTTTTGTTAAAGGGATTGTAAATAATGAAGAGACCCTTGAAATTTGGAGTGGACGTGGATGATGGGATGGTAAATGTTGTTAAGAAAGTTGGAGGTTTTAAATTTATTATAACGTTTAGGGCAAGAAATCCGAGGAAGACTCTGCTTGTTTTTCTAAGGGCTCTTTCTGAGCATGACTCTTCTAAGTTCTAAGGACTTGCTCCCTCTTGGACTCTTGGGTTTGTCCTAGAGGGATTGAAGAGCTATAGGGCGGGATGAAGGGGAGGGAGTAGTTAGTTACTTGGTGGAAAATAATGACAATGGGGCTGTTAAAAGTGTATAGTTGAATGGGAAATAATTGTAGTTGGAAGTAAGTAGGGATGAAAGTAGAGTTTACGTTATTATGTTCTTCGGGTAGGGATTGAAAGTGGCTCTGAAATTGAAGTATTTTTTCACGGGTTTTCTTATCCTTTTTTTCTTTATGAAACGTTCTGGAGGAGAAGAGAAGAGGACGAGGAAGATGCGGAATCCCTTTTTCCACTTCTTTACTGTCCATAACTTTGAGAATCCTTGTTATAGCTGGATCCTCCTCCTCGTTCCATGTACTAGATCCTTCTCAATGTAATTATCTGGAATAGATCTTCTTGAGAAGAAGAAAGTGTGATGGGGAAGTTGAAAGGAAGGGGGAGGGCTGAGAGAGAGTCGGGTTGGAAGAACTGGACTTTTGTAATTCTTTCCTCCGGTCTTTCAGTAGATTTTCTCCATGGTTAATTGCAGTGTTGGTGAAGGGACTGGTGTGCGTGGACGGATAGTTGGTTAGCTAGTTGGTATCCTTTGCTTACATCTCATGGGATGCTACGTTAAAATCTTGTTCTCGCTGTTGGTATTTTATTTCTCCTCCTTATCTACACTTTGCTCTTTCTCAATCTTTTTCTTCCGAGGCTCGGGAGTTGCTGCTTGCTCTATCTCTTTCTTGTTCCTTTGAGGATGTCGTCATGAAAGCTATTTATTTCTTTGGTGCATCATTCATGCGTAACCTGTGGGCATGGAGCTGCGCTGATGTATTTAAAAGGTCCTTGATGCGAAGCGTAGGGCGGAAAAAAGGTTTCGTGGTTGAATTTTTGTATTTCCAATGAAACGTATCCTCCGTGAAGGAGGCGTTGTGGAGGGTGGGTTGGAAAGGGCAAGCTGTAGTAGTAGTAATGCATGTCATATGAGTGACGACAATTTAAGAAATATGGCGTAGCGTCTAGTTACTTATTGGGAATTATTTGTTCTGCCCCTTTGAAAGGACGGTTATGCATGTACCAATTTTATTACTATCATCCTCGGGTTTTAGCTTTCTTCCAGCAAGGGAGATCCCTGTGGGGAAGCAATGCAGTGGATGATTCTACTCTTCTACGCCTGTCTCTTTCTCTGTTTATTGATAAAAGATTCTTTTGAAATCCTTACTCCTCCTCGTTCCTCCTCGTTCATATACGAATACGATACGAAGGAAAGTAAGAATAAAGAAAGAGAGGGTTTCTTAAAAGATGGGGGCCGTATTACTAATGCTGTTCATGAAATACTCGAATGCTTCTTATTATTGGTACAGGACAGGCAGAGAATTTGGGATGAATCCGCTTTATCTTCCGCTTCCTTTAGATTCTTCTTTCCAGATTATGGTTGTTAGCTGGTTCTTGCATGTTTGCTTGATCGGCTTTTGAATATCCTGGGCTCGTAAATAGATTTGTGAAGTGTAACGAGAAGTATTAAGTGGGATTTTATTGCTATCAATTTGGTTGAATGAGATGGTTTTGTAAGGACTGAAGAGGGGAAGACGACGCGACGAGAAGAGCGTATTGGTTACATTGGGTATTCGATAGAAGTGGAGCAGTTGTTAATGGCCGTGGTGCTTAGCATCTTTCCTGTTTTCTTCAAAATCCTCCGCGGAAAGATTACCTATGTAAATAAGTTAGTGAGTGAGGGCTAATGGCTTTATAGCGTGCCGTCTTACCGGGAATAAAATCCTCCTGGTAATTATGGAATGGTTACAAGAGTGAAGGATATCACAAGATACTAGCTTCACACTGAATTTCATTCTATTCAAACTAATAATGCAGGTTCTAAACGTCCTCCGCCGCCTCTCCCACATATCACACACGGGGCTTCAAACGAAGCTGTAAGTGAGAGGATAATTAATAATTGTGAGGAAAGCGTAAATAGCGTGGTAGGTATACAGTCCTAAATTTGTTGGGTAATTTAGTGACGAAATGTGAAATCAAAGGAATGTGTAATGAATGTGATGGAAATGGTTGCGTGTTCAACCTGTTTGTCGTCGCGTGGATTTGGGTAAAGCTCGCCATCAGTCTTCAATGTGATTATCATGCAAACGTATAGATACAGAAATACAATATAGAGAAGGTAGACGTAGAAAGCAGATATTAGGAAGGAGAGCCTTTGGGCTCTTTGGATCTTGTGTGGCTTTAATGAATTGAGAGTTTATGAGGTGATTGAGGGCAGGTATTCTGATTGAAGATAGGGATTGTTACAAGTGAGACCTACTGGGAACGTAGTAATTTGTGGATTGTTGCGGCAACCTAAGGGAGTAGTTTGTTACTATCCGAGATGAAATCTTGGCCGTCTTCCACTGCCTTGTATCCGACGCACATATGTATATAACCATGCAAGCATTCTCGCCCTTACTCAGACTGAGAGTTATGTCATCAAAGGAAGGGGAAATTTTAAATGCGTTAAGCTCTCGTTATAAATGTTAAACAAACTATATCTTCCCTACAAGCGATCCAAGATCAAGATTATATCGATAAAGAGATTGAAAAAAGTTTTATATGCAGGTTAGTTAGTTAGGGATACATGGAAATTTCAGCGTTCTTTTTAAAGAACTTGATATTGTACATATAACACAGTAGTTATAGAAGAAGTGTAGGTAAAGGAAGGCAAAATACCTGTATTTCCATCATACTGTTGCATAGTTTTACTGAGTTTTAGTAGGAAGTTGATAGTTTTCCTGGGGGTTCTGTTGATTTTGGAGCAGGATTAGGATACTAACTTAGCTTATAAGTATGAGGAAGCACGGAAGAGGAAAGTCCTTTAAAAGAAAAGATGAGATAGATAAGCGAGTCCGACAGAGAAGTTGTCAGCAATGCTGCGTCGAGAAGAAGGGATCGGGAGACTTGTAAAAGTTGAGAATCATAAAGAATACTTTGTGTTTCGGCGAAATACGTTTTTGTTTGACTGAACAGGGCTGTAGCTGTAGGGCTATGGGACGGACAGAGGACGGGTGGATAAGAGAATGCGTGCTGGAAATTATTATAGGTTATCTAGGAGAAAGGACTCGGATGTGTGTGGGTACAATGGTAAATTGTGTCAAAAAGTTGACCGTGGAGAAGAAGGGCAGTGGGGGAAGAAGGAAGAAGAAACTACTGCAGGGTTGGTCTTGAGATTTTAGGCTGGAGGAATGTTGTTTTATGAGCTTGGGGAACCGAAACAGAGGAGGATTGATGAGGCTCGGGAGGATAAACTAACCTATACCTACATTTCTTAGAAGTTTTCTTCTTTTCCAGCGTGAGAATGAATATATATAGACAGAATTGTTGCCTGGAAGAAAGAAAGCGCACTCTTTCGGTTTTTTGGGGAAGGGATACGGCCTTTGATATACATGCATACATACATGTAAACGGGATTGAGGTGGAAACTGGAAGTAACTAAGGACTACGGAGGTGGGTTCGGAGATGATGACGAGGAAGAAAGAAGGTAGGCGATGTGGGACGGGAAATAAAGTTGACGAGCTATTATTTAGCCAAGGATAAGGGTTGCTGTGGAAATGATGGAAGAAGAGTAGGCTGGGTAGTGGATGTTGTTAGAATAAAGTAGAAGGGACGGGGAGAACAAGTTTCTTCCTGGCGATACCGGAGAAGACGACTGGAGGAAGATGGAGAGGGTTATAAGAGAATTGAAAAAAATGATGATGGGGGTGTGCCCTACCCTTGGGCATGGAATTCCTAAATTTATGTGAAGGTAAGCTCCTTGGATTCCTAACTATGAGGAACAAAGGTTAAGCAAGAAAGAAAAAGTCGGAAGGAGAGGACGGAGCGTATTACATATGAAGGAGCGGGTAGGATGGAGTTTAGTGAGGATATGATGTGGCTGGAGAGAAAACGAGAAAGAGTTAGTATGCAAGGAAGCAGGCCCTTGGTTTGATTTCTATGCATGTGTGAGACGATGAAGATTCGTGTGGAGAAAAGGAAATCGGAGAAGAAGACGAGGAGTAGATTGAGGAAGGAAATATAGAAGCAGAAGGGCTGCACGGTTTACAAAGCGGGCAGACTATAATAATGATGATGCGAATAACAATAAAAGGGGTGACTGGATCTATTAAAGGAGATTGAAACAGGGATAAGGAGCCAGAAAGATGAAGCCCTGGTCGAGGTCGTGTTTGGTGGTGGCGGAATAAATGGATGAAGATCTTTGATGAAGGAGGTACAAATAAAGATGAAAGTAGGATGGCTTATTGCCTCGCAATTTATGGATTATGGGCATATTCCCTTTGCTTTTTTTTAGTTTGTTGAAGGGAAACTGTCCTAAGAGATGTGCGACTTTATTTTCGCTTGTTGAGGCTATTTCTGGCTACTGAACACGCCATTGGAAGATGGTCGTGGTTCTTGTTGTCATGGCAAGTTGAATACGAGTAGAACTGATCAGCTCAGCCGTACTAGCTCGCGAAAGTTTTCACAAGTAAATGTCCATCAAGATTCACCTTTTCCTTTTTAGGCATTTCCTGACGAATCTGTTTTATATGCTCGATTGAGGCAGGCAGGGCGGTGATGATCGGTTCGGTAGGACAAGAGCTGTAACTTACAAGGGATGTTGTGGTGGCGGCCGTGCTTCTTGGCCGGTGAATGTAAAGGACCAAAAAAATTAAGGAAGAGAAGAAACCGTTCCTTGTAAACTACGCTACAAACCACCGCAGCACTTTTATCTTGTCGTTCCCTCTTATCCTGCAAGAATCCCTTTGAGCTTCTCAAGCACGTAACATACGAGGTTGCTTACTTATGAGCTTGCTCATATTTCCATTTTGTGAAAAGATGAGATTTAAAAGTCTCTCAACGTTCATTATATGATGGATTGCGGCAGGATGAAATGGGATGTATGCGTGAGTGCGTGAGTAGCAAGTAGTGAAGTGAGTGAAAGAGAAAAGACGGAAAGTTTTCTTTTAGCGGGCTTATGCTTCATAAATGAATTTGTTCCTTGTAATATTTCTTATGTTCGAAACAAGAGGGGAAAGAGGAGAAGGAGGATGGAGGGGAAAGACAGAGGGGTGGTTGAGTGAGTAGTGGCTCATATTTTGGGTAATTGGTAATGGGTTTCCAGATTTTTCTCCCATGTGAAGCAAGTATTAGCGGTGATGAGGCCAATGAGGCGGGCATTTAGGGCTAAGGTTGTGGAAAGTTGGAGCTCATCCCTTGTATCTCTGGGTTGGTCTTGAGGTCTGTGATTTTGTGTGCGGGAGGGAAGGAAAATAAGGAGGTCATATTAAGTTCGGTGTTGTAAAAGTACTTGAAGTAACTAGTAACTTTTTTGGGGTTGTTGGGGTAAGTGAGAAAGAGGTCGTGTGATGTGACGTAAGGAGAAGATGGTTAGTTGTGTCATGTCAACCATTTCCATTCACGTCACTAAACCAAATCGTCCAAGCCCGGGTTAGGATGGAGATGATGTGTTAGACTGTGAGCGGGCGGGCGGAAATTGAGTCTTGGGTTACGCACTGGTGACGGGCTGTTGGACTCAGAAAGATGTTTTACAACCTTGCGCTTGGAAATTGTCCGTGGTTACTCACTTTAGTTGTTGGTGGGAGTCTGGGAGGGGTAGGGTTTCCTTTGAAATCCCTGGACGTGGGTGTTAAAGTAGCGGGAGGACAACTGTGTTGCCGGGAAGCTGTTTCAAATTCCCAGTTTGTCCCTAATCTGGAAAGCTTTCCGAGTCTTGCATTCTTAACAAGAGTGTAACATGTATGTTGCGTCAGTTAAAGAAGATGAAAAATACTGGGCGGAGATGTCGGAGTGCTCTTTATTTTTGTGCAGTGGAGGGCTTTTGCTTTCACAGGCTTTATTTGTCGGATGGAAACAAATTGTTACCATATTTTAGAGCCGGGTGGAAGTTGAATGTATGCAGATACACGGAGGGAGATTAAAGAGATTGTTTTTATGCTGGGAATAAGGGAGCCGGTGAAGGAGGGAAAGGCATCAAGGCTTCACGAACTCTGCTCAAGTCGTTACAGTCGTTTCTTAGGGAAGCGGAGACTTACGGGAGGGTTAACAAAAGATTTGTTTCAAAAGAAGATGTTGTGGAGATTGTTGATGGGAAAGGACAGGGAGGGGAAAGAGCCTTTGGGTGAGGGTGGCTTCAGCAGTCCATGTGTTTAGGAGTCAAGGATGAGAAGACATGTGTGAAAAAGTAACTGGCGGAGGGAATAACGGGAATGGGTTGGTGGTGATGGTGGAATTGAGTCTGGTTACATCTGCACGTAAAATATTATTGGGAATCAGAAAAGAAGCTGCTTAGTTAGTGGTTTGGACAGAGTTGGTATTGCTGATACGGTGGAGCATATGGCTTAACGGGCTGGTAGATTGAAATCGTTTGAAATTTAGGGGAAAAGTTAGAGAATTATACGGGACAGCTATGTAATGTTGTAACTGGGAATTACTAAGTAGAAAATAGAGGGTTTGAAATAGGATCCCATGGGAAGTTAATTTACACTTGTTTCTTGAATCCACTTGATAGAAGATAGAACTAAGAGGAAGAAGATATCGGAATTGAAATCTACGAAATAGCATGCATAGGGAGTTGCGACTAAGTTTGCTTCGTGGGTATTCGGAGGAAGAATCTTAATTAAAAATTCTTCCGGCCAAAGTAAAGCTTCGTTGAAGTCTGTGGCATGGAATATGGTAGCGATAGTTTGGAGAGGAAAGAAAGGAATGCTGTAAAAGGTACCGTTGGTAACGTATTCCTGTTCACGTTGGCAAAAAAAGTTAACTGATTACCGGCATACCAGCTTGGTTTAGTTGAAATGATTAGAGGCGGGAAAGAAAAAGGATTTGGTGTCTTTTTTTTAAAGAATCACGATCCCTGTTCTTAGATTAATGAGCGGGATGAGCTATAATGATTTGATATTCCAACATGTATTTTGCAAAGGATGCAAATTCGTACGTTCTCGTCCTACAGTCGACTCTCGCTATAAGAGACTCCTATATAAGAGAATCCGCGCTGTAAGAGACTAATTTGGGAGCCACACTCCCTATGTTTGCAATGTTAAAGCATCCCTTTATAAGAGATTTTTTGCTTTAAGAGACTTTTTTCCGGATTTATACGAGTCTCTTATAGCGAGAGTCGACTGTAAAACAGAGTTGTAAATAGATGTTAGATGGTTGGGAGATTTCAGGATTGACTCTTTCGTCTTTTGTAGGTTCATTTCCTTGTACGTAAGGCTATAGTTGCTGGGCAAATGAGAAAGTCCATTAGAGAGGTACGATTACAAGATTAGCTTGGAGGAAAAGCTTGTTTGGATTAATGTGGGTAAAAAATAAATTGCAAAGTTCCTTATTCCGAATTTGGAGCATTGCGTGTGCGGGAAGGAAAGACAAATTTTCCTTGATCTTCGCCGAAATATCAACAGCTTTAAAGCTAACGGAGTGCGTTAGCCTCATAGCTGGATTAATGACTTAAAAGTTTAAAATATCGCAAACAGATGCGTTCTTATTTATTTCTACTATGTATTTGTTGGTTATTGCTGGGATTGGTGACAGAAACGGATTGATCAAAGAAGGGCAAGCATACACAATAGGAATGAAACAAGTTTGAACAGGATTAGACGGGGCTGCTGTTGGCGAACTAAATTGTGCAAAGTCATTTCATCAATGATACTTTCTACGTAGCGCAAATTAAAATTCGGTGTGCAGGAATCTGCGTCTACTCTTGGGCGTTTGCCCTTCTATGTTCTAAGGGCAGAATTCTTTTACCATGTTCTGTTTAAAGGTGGTTTACTGTATGTAAAAGATATGGGATTGTTGTGAGTAAAGTTGTGATTTCAACCTGGCTCTAGTCATAGGTCTAGGAGATTGGGAGGAAAGAGAAAATATGGTTTCATTGTACGCTTGAGTTTGATTCTTCTAGGACGCTTGTAATATCATGTGAGTATGGGAGGAAATGTGATGCAGTTTTGCTGACTGCTTGCTTTCCTGCCTTACCTTGTCATGGCATGCTTCTCTTGATTGTTGATACTTTGCCGTCTCATCTTCACCTCCACCATTGTTCACCTCTGTTCCGTATGCTATGCCATCGTGGTTTGTGTTTTATTGTAGATGGGTGGGAGAGTGACGAGCTGAGATTGTGCAGAGGAGGATAATGGACGGGTTGAGTTGAGATTGTATTGAATTGGATGGGGTGGCTGGTTTGGTTGTATGTCTGGTTGATGGAATCGGAGTAGAGGAGTAGAGCCGTATGCGGTTGCAGGTGCAATGAGGTTTGCAATGTCCCGCAATGTTGGATGTGAACCATAATAACCTAATTCCTGAAGCGGAGTGGATGTTGTGTGTACGATAATGGTAATGAAACTTTTTGCAAAAAAGCAAAGCACATCCGTACATAATCCCGACACAATTTCCTATCTCCCTTGGGACGGGAATTAGTGGAGAGTCTTGTCTTGATCACCCACGTTAGCGTCAATGTCAAGTCGGGTTGTGCGTATGGGATGAAGGAATTATAGCAAGGTTGGAATAAGGCATTAAGAGGAAGGATGGTTGGTGACTAGGACAAAGTTATCGTAAAGGAAATCCTTTTGGATGCATGTAAGATGACTTAATGATTTTCCCGTTTTGAAGTGGGCTAGCTGACAGACTGCTTTTCTGGCTCGAGTCCTTTGGAGAAGAGAAGCAGAGAAAAAGGGCTTGCGTTGAGCTGAGTAATCTAATTTGCATCCAGAATTGACACGATGTATTAAAATAGGCTTGGATTGATGATTAATCGGTGGGAAGCCCATAAACTTAATCCAATCTGACAATGAGTTGGAAAGGACGGGAGAAAATTCTCGTAACCTCCCACCCTTACTTCGCTTAAGGAAAGTCAAGACTTTAGTTAGGTCAAGCTTCCTTAAAGACTGAGTCACTCAGTGTGACACAAAGTGAAGTTGGGAGGCATTTGGTCACATAGTTTCGGAATAGAAGCAAAAAAGTAAGTGATGTGGAAGACAGGAAAAGGCTTAATCCAGCTCTGGTTCTTTCTTCCATGTCCACGCTTCCTTGGGTGTAGTCTTCTTGAAAGGTTTCTTGGGTTGTACGATGGGGATTCTTGTTGAAGCTTCCAAGGATTCCGTTTATATCCTGACTGTGCTCGATCATCTCACTCAGTTCTCAAGTGTACCCAACGTGGAAGAGCTCTCGAGAGAGCTGATTATGTCGTTGAAATTCCTGGACGGTAATCATTTTTACCTTTTGCAAGTTTCGAACCCTCTGCGTTGAATGAGGATGTGATTGGTTGGGCAGTAATCTTAGGAGTGATTAATTCATAATGAAGCACTTTAATGCGCTGCAGCTGAGAAACGAGGAAAGAAAGGAAAAGACATGCCGGGGATTGAAAACTTGGACGATGGAGCTTCAGAACGTGGATGATTTGAATCGGCTGGAAGCATCAATCCGATGGAGAATGGATCGGGTGTATAGCCTGGTGTATGAATCGGAGGTTCGTCCTTTTTATGCGCGTTTGCTTTCTATCGATGACACGAAAGCAGCTAGGAAAAAGACCAAGGACTGGGCCAAATCGTGAGCCCAGCTGATGAATATAGCTTGGAGCAGAAATTTGTGAAAAATTGAGACAAAAGATGTCGTCTCGTCGTGTTTTTTGTGGGTGCATCATGATTTAGTAAAAGAATATGTTTTTCATGAGGATGCTACTTTAATGCTCTTGTTCTTATTATTGATCACAGAATATAATTTGAGATAGAAAGCTACAAAAGTTTCATTCACCTCCCTTAAACGTCGCACTAGTTTTATCTTTGGCTCTTCAAGAAAATTGGGAGAAAATGGGAACGTAAAACGTTGTTGGCGGACTAATTTAAACATGTTCCATATGCGATGACGCATGAAGTTAAATCTAAGAAGCGTATTTCCTTGTCGTGTGAATGGAAATGAACGGAGGGAGAGACTCTTGTTATTAGATTGAGATTTTTAGTATGACTATTTCGTTATAGCGCATTTTTGAAAATAAAGCGTGGGGGTTGCGGAGGAATGAAATTTGGCTTACTGGTTTGTTAAAAGTTTGGAAACTACAGCAAAGAGAGTTAAATTGAAGGAGGTTTTAAAAATATTGCGAAAGTTAGAGGGAAAGGAAAACAATGAAAGCGTGAGAAATTGGTTTGTTTTGCCAGAGTATAACAATGGAATGATGTTAAATTAGTTTTAGTTTCAGGAATTGAAGAAAAAATACTTAAAGCTACAGTATTTCTAGTGAAGGCTGCGAAATTGTCACACTGTTCGTATGTGTGTTTTGCTTGTGCACGAGTATTTTGTTGACAACAAGACGGAATAATTTCAAAGGCAATAGCTGGATGTAGATTCAAGGTGTTCTACAAGCTGAATGGAGGTGATGCATCCTAGGCGTAGTATTTTTCATTATGCTCTAAGCACCTCTGGTGCGGTTTGTTCCGATAACAACAAATAAGGGTACCAGAGATAAAAATTAATAAAAATTCTAAAGTCCGAACTGAAGAGGTACGGGATGAGTAATTTGAAATGTACTGGGCTGGGTAACTCCATGCGAGTCTGGCCATGAAAGCTAATGAAGTACAGCTCCGACTTTTTAGGTAGATGTGAATAAACGTATGGCTAACCCCAATGCTGGATTCGATAGAAGTTGCATAGGCTTCAATCCATAAATCAATTAATGGTGGAGGAGAGACGGATTAAAATACCAAAGAACAAGTTATGCGGTAGGTAGCCCAGCTTTTGTTAGGATAGTGTGCACAGCGTGTCGGAGTTTTCTTTGTCTTATGAAGGAAATATTGGAAATGGTAAAATGAAAAATGTTATTTGGTTATTCATCAATGCCGACCTTGTTTGCTTATCCTCACACGACTAGCCTTGGAAGATAAATCGTGGTAAGGTGTGAAAGTCAAAAGTTTGGGAATGATTCGCAATTTGTCGCAAGCCTTACATGTGTATACACGAGAAAAACGCGATGTGAGAAGAGAGACAGCGGTCATGGTCAAATGCGGATTTTGAATCTGTCCTGCGGGCTTTCCCATCCGAATCCTCGAGGAGTTGCTTTCAATTGTTTAAATTTCATGCATTAATCATGTTTGTTATGGCAAGTTGTTCCTGGGATGGGTAAATGCGCCTTAATGTAATCATTGAATTGTTGGATATACTATTGTTGGACGTGAGAGTAGTTTTTTGAGGAGATGATCGGCCAAAGACCACAAAGTTTTACTGGAAGTTGAAATGGCATGTGGAGGAGAAGAGAATAATTTTCAAATAGTAGACAATGCCCGAATGATGTTAGGGGAATTGATGAGTGTCGGAGCTCCCTGGACTATGGCTGCAATAGTCTATAGCACATCCGCACTGATGCAATCAGTGGTCACTCTTTTCCAAGAATACATTTTCTCTTGAGTGCCCAGAAGCTTTACCCGTAGAATGTTTAAATAGGATCAAACGAGGATTTCATGCAGATTTGAGAACGAAGGAAACTAGCAATGTTTTTGGTTACTTCCCTGAGAGAGAGACCACTTCCGAAATGTTTTTGTTTCAAACGGAATGTTTGCAGTGTTGGGAAATTTTCCAGAGTTGAACCTATGTTTAATTCGGACTGACGGAGATGTACAGACTAGAAAGTTTTTGGGGAAAGGGATGTTGCAATCCTGGGAAGTTGTTGGTGGGTAAAGGAAGATGAGCTTTTAGCAAATGAAGAAATTTGTTTGCAAAAGTTTAAATGAGTATGGAAAGTGTGTCGGAATAGATTATGGGAACTTTGGACGGGAATGAAGGAGAAGAGTTGCTTGTTTTTTCTTTTATTTAAAAGGGCAACGGGGAGGAGTATTCATGCGGGATTTATTCGGGAAATTAACTAACTGCTTCCCGTGTGAGGAAGCTTCTGCTGACGAAGGAAATATCTGAGCTCATAGAGTAACCTCATCTGATAACGGCTGGAGGTGGTTGAACCAACTGGGATTATATTTTAATGCCTTGTTTCTATCTGGGAGTGAATCCCTTTAGTGCCGGATCCGTGAAATTAAGCTAGCTTTTTTGTTTCGGTTTGAAGGGCATTTTGTTCTGTTCGTTGAAATGCGCTACTGCGGATGTGTTTATCGGGTAAATGGGAATGGAAAATACCTAATGTAAAGCTGGCGCTGACGGCAGCGAACTCCTTATGGCGGTACCAGGAATAGGAGTGATTTTATTGATGGTATTGGGAGATGGTGGTGAAAGTAATGTTGTTGTGTGAGGTACATGGGTGCGACGTGGTACTGGGTACTGGGTACAAGACACGAATTGCGGGTTTGGTTAGTGGTTGTGTGTTGTGTCGCTATCTTATGTTGGGAATTATGGGAAATAGAAGGATCAAAGGAACTCTACAAACAGAAGGCTGACTGACGGTAAAGAAGAAAGACAAGGGGAAGAAAAAGAGAAGACGAAGCATGTGTGTGTGTTGTAGATTTGGTGGAAACATGTTTTTGAAAATTCAATTGGGGGGGTTTTTAAAAGAGGTGGGAATGCGGGTAATTCATTTAGTTAATTTAGATGTTCGAAAGAGATATAATTGAAGGTAGGGATAGCGTGCGGTATCCGCTCCTTCAAGTTCGTGATTCCTAACCACTTGTACAACGGTTAGAATAAAATAAGTTTTCGCACGCAATTTTAAGTAGCATGAAGAAGGTGGTTGATTATGCATAGAAACGATTGGAGAGGGGAGTGTGTTAAAAGCTGGTGGAGGGAAGCCGGAATAAAATTGCGGGATTTCTAAAAGTTAATTGAAGTTGTTATTGTAGATGGAAAGAATTTAAAATTCAACTAAACCCTTTTAGAGAACCAGCTGGCTTTTAGTTCTAAAGCAAAGTTGGAGTGAGAAATAAAGCTAAAAATATCAGCTGTCATGTGCTTTCTTGGAATGTAAGAAGAGAAACACGAAGAGAGAGAGAGAGAGAGAGAGAGAGAGAGAGAGAGAGAGAGAAACGGCGGAAGTACTGCGAAATGGCATAGTTTTTAATGCTGGTTTAAAGAAAAAATCCGGTAAATCAGACTTTCTAATCTCTCTCAATCAAGGAATGGGAAATGAGACCTTTTTAGAGTACCACTAGGGTGGGTTGCAGTGAATTAATAGGATGGGTTTGCGAGAGAATGTTAGGCGGGTGGTGGTGGTATGTAAATAATCTCAGCTATTTAATCTCTAATTGCAGCGCATAAATCTCAGAGGCAAGGTAGGTGTATAGGCAGTTGGTTGTATTAGAATATAGCTTAATTTGAATTTTTGTTTCGATTCAAATTTGGGGGATCGTAAATGACTTGGTGCAGTATGATGAGAACCTAGAAAAGTGATCGAAAAGAAAGTGTGAATTGTTGGAAACGAAGCTGTGATGAATGCAGGAAAAAAATAATGATTACTTCCAATCCGATCTGTTTAGTTAATCAACCTGTAACAAAGATAAAGCTAAAGGTATTAATGGATTAATGAATGCGTTCAAAAATAATAACAGAAACAGATTGTTACCGAAAGTTTGCAATGTAAATTTTGTTGGACCAGAATCAACAAAAGTTCACATCCGATAGTGAAAAAAAAGTACTCCGTGAGTACTTCATTCCAGATTGGAATGGGATGTTTAGGGTTTTAGGATTTTCGTGAGAAACTGCATGGGAGTAATCGCACTTTGCAATTACGGAACATGTTTTGAAGGAATGAATGGTAGATGTGCATTACTAAAGTACTAGTCGGTATAATGATGTGCATAATTTTGATTATTTCATGGGAAGCGTCGTCCTCATTTGGAAAATTAGTTTTGATTGAGGAAGCTACGTAGCGTGCAGTAGATCTGTGCACTTGTTTCATCCGTTGGGAAGCGGGCTAGGTCTGAGGTGGACATTGTGACAGATGCATGTTTGTTTTGATTTGAATACTGTTAAGGGAAAGTGTGTCGGTTGATTGGATTAGTATTTTGGAAGAGCGGCTGAGATTTGTATAAAAATACAGTTTTGAAGGGAGAAGAGCAAAGCATGCAGAGAATTCTAGGTAAAGGAAGAGAAGAATCTATGAATTAAAAGTTATTCAGGGGGAGGCGTGGGACGTGGGATTCTAATTTGGAGGTGAATGAAGCGAGGGAAAATATTTTGCGGAGCGTTGCTCTAAATTTGCGAGGATGAGAGCGGGGATAACAAGAAGAGTGAGTGTCCTATTTTTGGTAGCTGGTGGAGTATAGCTTTGTATAGGTATAGGTTCGTGATGCATTGGCTAAAAGTCGGAGACGATGTTGAATAGGCTGGTTCTGGTTACGGCATGTGCGGGAAAAGCTGTACATGGATTTTCATGGACGTGTCTTGCTGGTGTGTAAGCGACTGCGGATGTATCTGTAGATGTGGAGGTGTAAGTAGGATTGCGTTGAAGATACAGTATTGCGGATCTCGTTTCAATAGGTTTGTTTGAAAGCTAGTAGACGTGAGGATGAATGTTGTTTTATGTAAAAAGTATGTCGAGCACATGGATGAGGCTGGGTGGATAAGAGATTCCCAATTTGATTCTCTTGATCGATTCCTTGTGTAAATCATCTCGACAAGTGGGCGGATGACCTAAATATTTAAACTGTTTATGTAATTGAGCTTGTATCATTCGCTGGATGATGATATCTATGCAAGAGACGAGTAAAAGGTTGTATTTATGTGATGAACTGCGGGAAGTAAGAATGAGCTACTAAAAGGTAGTTGGATTGATTTGATGATTCGATGCTTGTATTGAAATTATGGGAAGCGGAACGGATCTGGTGAATAAATATTGCAAATACTCGTTCGTTAGTTTATGCAAGTTTACGCACAACAGCAATCCGCTCATGGACATTCTGGTTTAGGAGCAAACGAGGGACATGGAGCCTCCGTGATGCGATAGACATGAGCACTATTCCGAGTTCAGAAGTAAATATTTATCCCCTTATTCAACCAACCTCCCTTAGTTCGTTTCTTATATCTAATCCAGATTGAAGTTAAAGCTGAAAGCACTGGGCTGGGAAAATAATTTCAGAGAAGCTTCTTAATCTGTCCTTGTTATGCAATCCTCAATCTTTCGTTTATCTCTCAAGAAAGCTACTGATTTATGACCGTGAATTATTATCTTGACAACAGAGAGCTACCATGATGTGATGGGCATTTCCTATGAGTTGAGTTTATATCGTTCCCCGGGAGTCGTAAGTTCCAGGACAGGCTGGGGGAGAGATGGGCAGCTTTCTTCTGTGAATTAGTTGAAATAGAGGAAATGACGTGGAGAGATAAAACACTCTCTTTCAGCGAATCCGCACTGTAATTATAGCGGCAGTGTATTTTGCAAAGTTGTGAAGGCCTGGCCGGATGGAATAAAGGACGAAGGCAGAGCAAGAGGGAGGAAACTAAATATTTTGCCTATCTGTATCTAGTTAGCGAAAGGGAAAAGATGTGGAGTAAATCGAATTTTTTACATCACTATTGGAAATATTATGGGCATCTGTTAGCAAAAGCAGAGGGATGAAGAGAGAATTGGGTTTTCCAGACTGTGTCAGCTAGACTAGCTGAGGTGGTGGTGATGACTGATGACGATGGGTAATAAGCTGCGTGTACGAGATTAATGGAACAATTCACCGCCAAATTCTAATCACGAATAATGCAAGGAACTTGGCTTGTGCCGTACATCGTTCTCAAATTTCAAGATGTAAATTCAGAGGGACTTGTTGTATTTTCTTTGGTTTAAGTTGAGGTATACGCCCTATCCTAATAAACCACGGGTAGTAAGAGTCTTTATTTAAGACATACGGGGAAGGAGCTTGTGTGATGGTCTGAGTAGTAGCTAGAGGTGAGGCGGTGAAAGTATGGTAGAAGGCTAACCAGGTACGAAGTAAGTAGGATGTGTACGGAGAGGAGAGGAGACTCAGAAACTCGATTTGTTCGGGGTTTGCCCTTGTAGTGAACCAGCATAGCAATCGGCGGCAAGATATTGGTTATGCTGTGAGTCAGTCCTTTGCATTACATATCATTTTCTTTAATGCATGGAGGAAGAGAGTTGATAGAATTTAGCTAGAGGTGAGGCGGTGAAAGTATGAAGTAGAAGGCTAACCAGGTACGAAGTAAGTAGGATGTGTACGGAGAGGAGAGGAGACTCAGAAACTCGATTTGTTCGGGGTTTGCCCTTGTAGTGAACCAGCATAGCAATCGGCGGCAAGATATTGGTTATGCTGTGAGTCAGTCCTTTGCATTACATATCATTTTCTTTAATGCATGGAGGAAGAGAGTTGATAGAATTTGGAGGACGGAGCTCTTAAGATTTTCTTTTCAGGCATATAATCTAGTCAAGTAGATGAATGACTGACTGGCTGGAAAAAGTGCGGTGATAGTGGTGAAAGGATTGATGAATACCCGGATAGAGAGGGGCAGGGATAAAAGAACGAAGAGGGAACTACAAACTTTGATTATAGTGCTGAAATTAAATGAAGGAACGCAGAAGAGTGGAGCGCGTATGGAATTCAAAGGCTTTAGTTGTGGAATTACTTGGAAAGGAATGATCATTTATGTTGAAGAAGAACTGCATAATACAAGAAGCAGAGGAGTTGGATTTGCTATTCTTTGCAATCCGCTTGTGCATTGGTTTATTTCAGTTCGGAGTAGTAGAAATCCCCGGGAAGAGATGGTTATAGTAATTGAATATATTGGAACTCTGTTTTAGGCAAAGTGACAATGTTTTTTACATAACGCAAATAATTATTTTCATAAGAAAAGCATTAATGGGGGAAAGAAGGCAACTTTTGCTCACTTTTCCATCCGCCCACGCTAAAACCAGGGTAGCTGTTGTTGTAGCATGATTTCTCTTTTTCTGGAAATGTAAGATTGAACTGACTGCATGACTGACTGACTTCCTTGATGGAGGGAGCAAATTCTAAGAATGGTTAAAGAGGTAGAAGGATGTGGAAGATGAAATTTTAGGAGTGGATTGATTCTCAAGAGACTTGGTGGAAAAGCGGAAAGTTGGGTAGATGGAAAAATGCGTGGGATGAGAGGACTGTGTATGTAATTATTTGGTTGTTAGAGAAAGTCAGGATAGTGGGAATGTTGTAGAGCGTGTATGTTGATGGAATTGCGTTAGGTGAAAGCGGAGAAGTGGATGAGTGAGGTTGCTGTCTAAGTAATTTGATTAGAGATTTATGATTACGGGTGGAGGATGTGAGGGCTGAAGCTCTTCTGCGATCCCCGACATTGGTGGCGGCGGTGGCGTTGTTGAACGTACGTAGAAGGTTGAGGAAGGAAGAGTATGGATTATTACATAGTTTGCTCCGGATGGAGAGGCGTAGGACGTAAATGATAGGGGATTGAAGTCGGGTAAAAAATGCGAGTGTATTTGAGTAATGTGTATTAAATTTGTGGATTTGATTGTGTTTTTGCAGACTGGATGGAAGAGGCTGTAGCAAAGGCTGAGATATTGCGACTCATCTACCAGGGTCGTTTTCTACACAGTAACGTGACGTTGGGTGCCCTCGGCCTTCCATTGGGGAAGACAACAGTGATGCACTTGGTGCCCCGAGAGAATCTCCCGGAGCCTAATTCTCAAGGTTTGTGTGCTCCACTTTCCCTTGACTTTACCGATTTGTTCAATGATGCAGGGTGGTGGATGAAAAAATCATAGTCGGAGCGGAGCTATGCTATGAAGAAAACTAGCTCTAGCTATAGCTGCTGTCTCCTCCTCTTCGACCTTCATCCTCTCTGGAGAGGATGTAAGCAGAATTTGCCCGCTTCAGAAACTAGATCAAGTTTCTCCCTATGCTAGAAGCTAAGCCTGGTAACTGCTTGCTAGCTAGCCGAGTATTTGGAGGGAGCTGGTGAAAGTTGGTTGAAAGAGGAAATTCTCCCTTGCTTTCTCTTCTTTCAGGGTTAGTTTAACGTGGCCTTCACCAGGCTAGCACTAGCAGCCTTCTCCTTCCTCCGCTGCTCCCTCTTTTTATTCAGTAGTCGTTGTTGCTATAGTTTTGCTCTCCGATACATTGGAGCATGTGTCGTGTAAACTTAGGCTTCTTCTTTCCACCCTCGTTCGCCAATACCAAGACCACGGCCACCAGAAGCTTCCCCGAGTAGCTTCTTCTTTCTTGAACATCTCCGTCCATACTTCCTCCCGATGAGTCAGCTGGTAGGCTGGCTGGAGGAGCTAGTACTATGGTGAGATGCGATGGGAACTGGAGCATGATGCGGGGGGGAGGAATATGCGACGCAGGTTTTAGAATGTATCGCGGTTTCCTCTGTTTGGGAGAAAGCGAGCACATGCGATACCAAGAAGAGGCTGTGTATCCTCGTACTTTCTTCGTGCTTTCACTCGAATTCTGTACATGATTCGTATAATTTTGGAAGTTAGGGTATGGCTGGACACGATTCTCTTGGGTTTTTATGTGTCCATCCATCTTTTTTCAAATTTTCTAGTTATTCCTATCATCCTTTCACGAACATCCTTCTTGATACGTATCGCTTGAATTGAGTTAGGGTCTCATCTTCGGAATTATATAATACGGCATCCTTCTCTACTGCATGCTTCCATAGGAATCATTGAAACGTTAATTTTTCTCACGCCACAATTCCGCTGAATCATCCTTCCGCCTGTCATTCATTCAATCCTATTTGTTTTAACCTTGTACTTCTGCGATATCTCCAAAATAGTTGAATCCATTACTGAGAATTTCAGGCCGGAATTTCCAGATCTGCAAACGTGTCACTCATCTTCGAATTTTTCGTTCTTGCAATCTTTTAAGCTTTAAGTTTCGTTGGAACGGATGAGCTACGAAAGAGATACAAAATGCATGGTGGAGTGTAGCAGGCCTCGAGTTTACCACTTTTTACTCCTTGGATCATATGGCTTGTTGCAGGGGTTGACACAATTGTTCCACTCGGCGGAATGGAACATTGGATTTGCTCGAGATAGTTTACTTTGATCACTTTTTCAGCTCAGCAAACAATAATAGGTATTTCCAAAGGAAAATCGGAATATTATAACCCTTTGCGTGAAGAATGTATTCTGCTTTATTATGCGGAGCTGGTAGCAACATGTGCACCAACTGGTATTTGAAGGTGAGATAGACCATAGACTGGGAATGCCGTAACGTTTTCTTTAACGTAGTCCAAGGGTTGGATGGCATGTAAAAAATCGGCCAAACTGTATAATGTTTTGCCTATTTCCTTGGATGGCGACGTCAAGGGTCATTTTGTATTAACTTCGTGCAATTCTTGAACCGTAAAATGGTAGAGTAGAGATGGGATTTCGTAATTTTGGAGTGGATTTTGCGCTAGAATACTACACGCTTTTCTGGTTCGGGATTTAACGGATTTAGGTGCAACAGCAAAATAACGTTATTGGGTTAGGGTTGTTTGAGTTGAGAAGGTAGAAATCGAGACACTCAAAGATGTGCAGGGCAGGGGTCAGTTATTTAAGCTATAATAGTTATAATAGTTAAGGTTGTGCAAGATGAAGTGTGAGAGATTATGAAGGAAGAGGAGGTATAGTTTTCTGTTGATTTGATTATGTCTATCAAAGCATGAATGTAATCCGCAAATTCATGGTAATCAGCGCTGGAAATTAAGAACATACATAAGGCGATTAGATAATGTCAGAAATATTTTTGAATGTTCCTACTTAGTTGTAGCAAATGTTTGCAGAAAGCAGTGGTGCGTCTTCCCTTCGCGTTGGTTTCAAAGAATGAAATCTTTAAAGAGACCTTAGGATTGTAGATGACGGTAATGAGGATGAAACAAAACTGTATAATGTAATCATAGAATCGGCAAAGCCTGTGTATCTTTTTGTGTCTTACGAGTTATAGAAAAGAAGTCGTGTTGTTAGAGCGTTATTGTCCCAAGGTAGCGTACCGCACCCTTGCGGCTAGTTGTGCGGGTTAAATAACCAAATGGTGAAATAAAAAAGGAGAAAAACGAGATTTATTCGGCGAGCAGTTTCAGCGAAACGAGTTTTCGGAAGTTTAGGAAATCAAAGGAAAAGAAACTATAGAAGGAGAAGGAAGAATACACTTGTATTTGCTCGGAATAGTTGCGAGAAGATGGGAATTTGAAGATTGGCGGATTTAAATCTGAATCGAACTCAAGTATAAAGTGTCACTATTGGGAAACGGAAGTGAGAGAAGCTGTTTCCTTTACATGTTTATTTAAATGGAAAGAAAGGAAATGATAGGATTGGGAAAGGCTTGCCGATTCTATTCATTTCTTGGTGTTCTTTTATTTCAGACTCGCTCTCGCTTATACGAACTAGTTACGTGGAACTTTATTCAAAATTAGTTCTGCGAGTTTTGCGATGAAAATGTCTGAAATGTTCGTTCGAAGCGGCATAAGGTGAATGAAGACTGTGTGAGACGGAGACATGAGGACGTTGGGAAATTTTCCGTACACAAGAGATGAAAGTGGTTTGGATTCCGAGAAATGAGAGAATTAACACAGTGCATGAGGGAATGGTGAAATAGTTAGATTTTCTTTGATAAACAGATTTTTTGCTCGGTAAAAACGGAGTTTGGTTGACGTGGAGACAGGAGAAGAAGGGATGGCTGGCGGGAGGAGAGTGGGCGATGATGCCCGGATTCAGAGGTAGAGAAAGATGCGAACATGTCTGAAAAGCGGGGAATCAGACTACTTGATGCAGTGATAGAGGAAAGGAAGCACTGCCTTGGAGCAGAGCGGAAGGAAGGCGGAGGAAAGAGAAGAAGAAGAGTAAGAAGAAAGAGTCGGGTAGGATGGTAGGAATCGATTGACGACCTTGGCTTACTTTAAAGCGAATTAGACTCGCGTGTCATATTGGATTGGTTTACGAGTGATGAACTGAAGGTGGATGCGGGGACGGTAGCCGATCGACTCTAACTCTGAAGTTGGAACAGAGATGAGACTTTAATGATGCCAAAGATGATCATTAGGATTTCTTTAGAAATTCTTGGAGTTCGGATGTTTGCAATTGAATTTCATGGAAGTTTAGAGCCGTATCTCGGACAACCAGAGCAGTGTAGAAGTGAAGAGGAAGAGAGCTAATATGCCGATTTCAGGAATGACTTCTCCTGCTTACAAATCCAGTGCAGCCCGCGTGTAATTAGGAACGGGATATGAATCACATTGTGCTCTGCTATTTCAAAATGTGCACTTTCGGAGAGCGTAATACAACCCTGGTTGAGATTAGTATTCGGATACATGTTCGTATTTTTAGTTTGATTCGGGTCGGGTGAAGATGATGTTGAGTATGAATGAGAGGAAAATCCGTAAGTTAAGTTGGGAAGTTGAGCTTCTTTTTTAACATACAGAAAAAGATGTACCGTTGCACTTTGACGAAGGCTGCTGTTTTTGTTACTTGAAAAGTATAGGCGAAGCTTGTAGGATAGCAGCGTAACTGAACACTAAGTAAGGAAGAGAATTGAAAAAGAGGGATACGATGATAATGAAGGTGGAAGAATGGTGGAGATAATGTACAAAGGATTCTTGAAGCAGGTGCTTGCATTTCTGCGCAATCTTTTCATTCTGCAGCAGTCCTGTTCTTCTTCCGTTACACTTGGAAGACGTCTTTGAGTCTCATTCTTAAAGAAAATGTTATTCAAGCGTTTAGAGGAGGGTGAAGAAGAAGGCGGTGAAAAAAGATTAACCGCAGTAGGTTGATTATTTCCCGAGGATAAGGCTGTGCATAATAAGGGAAACTGTATTGGCTAAAAGTTGCAAAGTCTCATGGAGCACAAAACTCTTCATAGTGGAAACTGATGCTGACAAAAAAGTTTGTACCAATTTCAAAATAAGGTTTCTTCTACCTGTCTATGGATTTGAAAACTGTTAACTCCGCCTTACATGTATGTCTTTCCGTCGTAATCTTTTCATCTACGCATTCCTCTCATTGTTGTCGTATTGGCTAAGGATGATAAGCTAAGGATACGAGGAGGAAGGGGAAGCGTGCTAGGAGTAAACTTTGTTCAACACAATGAGCTTGACTTCAAAATGATTCCCGTTAAGTTAGCGCGCTACCTGTTTGCCGTGGAAGCTTCGGCATAACAGGTTGTTTACTTATTGTTTGATGTGTGTACCGAGTGAGTGGTGCAAAATGGTGAATCCATTTTGAAAGCTTTAAAATCCTCTGAATAACATACATTGTTAAGTAACTTAGATTTCGTGAGGAAACGCGTTTTTGTGCTGGCAAAAATAGTTTGGAAGGAGCAGAAGCATGAACTGCACTGCTAGAATCCCTTAGGATGGGCGAATTTTTTGACTGTCCCGTTAACGGTGCTGGATTTGGCTGGCAAAATTGGCGCGTAGGGGCTTGGAACGGACACATTGTGGGGGAAAAGATTTACGCATATGACATATGATACGTACCTACAGAATAGCTTGTAGAGTTAGCGTCAAAATATAACTGATTATAAGCGATCGGTGTTGTTGTTCAGTTGATGTAAATGTGATTTTATGGAGTGCTTAAATGTGGAAACTGTAACTTATTGGATTTTCTTTATGAATTTCAGACCAACGGACGAAGTCAAAGGCAGGAAGCAGTAGCTGCTGTGCAGGGTGCTGTATTTTATAATGGAGCACATAAGTTGGCGAGTAAAGAAATGGACAAGTCCTATCGCTTCCCTCGCGAGTGTGAACTGAATTGTTTAATCAAGTTTTTTATGTTTACGTTCGAGTCATTCTTAAATCATTTCGTTCGCAGATAAATCTTACAAATTGTAACAATAAAAATCACTTCCTTTTCGTTAGTCAAAATGTATGGTTACACATATTCTAGATACTATAAAATTTAAGAGTTGGGTGGGTGCCATATTAGCTGTCCCACGCCGTCACAATGACCGACTAGACATCACATCAAAATCATCGCAATTATCATCAAGGAAAACAGGGACGGGTGCGTCAACCCGGCTCTGCGTCAGAGGAATGAGAAGATTCTTCTTTGAATTAATCCACATCGACATTGTTCAGCTTTGTATACCTCGTCGACGACGAAGGCCGCATAATTATAGAATAAATATAGCTAATTTTTTGTGGCTGGGATCTCTGTTAAAGTCGGATGCACTGTGCGAGCCTGGGTTGAAGACCCGTGGAAAAGCGGACCATGCCAATGGCTTTTGGCTTTGAGAGCCTCATTAAGAATCCTGTAATGATTTAAGAACTGCTCGTATTGCGATGTATTTATTTTGTGGAGTTGAATAAGAAAGAATAGCGATGATGAGATGTTATGGTATAGGATTACCAGAGGTCCTTTGACGTGATTGTAATTAAATCTGTATAAGCAAGTATGCGCTGTGGGATTGGTGTGTGAGTGAATAGATGCTAATGAAAAAGGCATCACGATAATTATACTGAGAGAGTATTAGTTAAGGACATATTGTAAACTATACAAATACATATAAATATATTTAAATAAAACTGTGGTAACGTTTAAAAATAGTTAAATATATGGTATGAAAATCTGCGCTGATTCTAATGAAGAGGTGCTCGCTCGCTCGCTCCTCTGTATTCTAATTGTAACAGTTTTTATGCTGTATGATTTAAATTTTGAGGCCTCGTTTAGGAGTCATGCTGTTGTGTAGGCATTGTATATATATAAACATTTCTCATGGTTCAATCCGAAAGATTGATTTAGTAATGCGGTAATTCTAAAAAGAAAATTAAGATATTCATACATTGGCACGGGGAAACATTGTTTGGAGAGAATGCTGAGAGTACGTAAACGTACTGTACATAAGCTACGGGAAATCTATTAAGGCTACACTTCCAGGCATTTGTCATGCCTAGCGTAACTATCCTTGCGCATGATATAATTTGTACTTTGTCTTTTCGCTTTCCTCATCTAAAAAGTTACCTCTTTGAATGTAAGAAAATGATATACATATGTTGTAAGAAGAAGTGTTAACGTAAACCGAGATTTCGGTTGATTTTCAAAATTAGTATCTCGCGAAAGTTTTAAAAGTAGGGGATTTATTTCATTTCTAACGATCATGTACTGTCCTGACCCAGGGACTATTCTTGGAACTATAAAACTTTGAGCTGTCCAAACTTTGGGATGGGCCAACAAAGTTTCTGTCCCATTAATGTTACTACTTTTATGACTGAATATTGAATTAAAGGTACGCACGGAGAGCTCCGTCGTCCCAAACTTTTATTTTGAGCGTAAATTTTCGCAAAAACTTTTCTTGCACTTCATACAAAAAAATGTCTTTAAGTATCCCTACCTATAGGCATATATTATATTAGTACTATGAAACTATAAAAGTACGCTTCATTGGTAAACCTATTTATTTTTTGCGCCTGCTACTACTACGAGGAGTAAATGAATAATAATGATCCGCTTTTCCTGTGACTTTCTTGTGACTGCATATCAGTGTGAAGGTACTTACTGGAAGTAGTGCGAGGAAATGTGCAAAATTTTAATATAACTTACAACAACTCTCTGATTGCCGATCAAGTGTGAAACAATGCAAAAGTTCCCATAATCACTCTTATCGATTACGGGAAGTGATGAAGCACGTAGCCGGTTGGAGAAAGAAACTGTACTAAACATTATTTTATTGCAGAGCTGTATATATATTTCTCAAATTTTGCGCATTACTCTCCCAATTAACGGAGCTAGTGAATCAAACTTTGAATCTGGAAGGATCGTAAAACCTATTTACAGCACATGCGTACCATGAAGATGAAGCTAGCTATAATGTTTTCCGCGTCGTCCCTAATATTAAGGATGCTCTTTTGTGAAAAATACAAGTGGTACAGTGAAAAGTGGTAATTCTTAAGAATCGTTTTACTTTAACAGTAGTATAGCAAAATCTTATCAGGTATGTCATTCATCATATGGAGAAAATTTAAGGATATAAATACAGCTAGAGCAATTCCTTGGCTCGTTCAAGGGATTCGATGCAGATGAGCCACATATATAAATATGTATATATATGAAATAAGTATACAGATACAATATACAATACTTGTTATTATGATTGATTCGTAAAATGTTTTCTTCTACCGAACTTATTTATCTTTTCATAAAATCTCGCTAACGTGCGTAAGGATTTTTAGAAACGCGTGAGGTTAAGCTGATGCTATTCATTCTACTTGAATGCGTAAGCTTCATAACACGAAGGCAAGTAATCCAAAAACAGCAAAGCACTTCTTTGCGTCTTCTCTCATCGCATCGTTTAAGATTCTGTTCTTAGTCATTTCAGTTTACTTATTATTATTAATTTTTGTAATAGTTAGGCTAGAGTCGTAACGGGATTGTAATTACATATATTTTCTATTGATATCTGCACTCTCCTTTGCAGTTGTCTACTTAAACATGCTGCTAACTTTAAGTACTGCAGGTAAAAACAATAATCATCCTCGTCATTCTACTATGATTCCATTAAAGCTGATGAAAACTACTTGAAAATAACTCATTCTGGTTTCCGTTTTTTACATTCTAACGTACAACAGCATAGCATTGAAACCGTATGTCATCCTCGTCAGACGTATATATATATTCAGATGTGCTGGAAAGGTCATAGCCATTCCGAAGTAGTGTTTGCTACGTAATTAGTCCGATTCATTCATCGGTGGTATCCAGAGAGAGATAACAGATTTTGCATTTGTATATCACATCGACCATATCAAGAGCATTAAAAATATCCTTACTCTTCGCCATTAAAAACTTAAGGATGCATCAGCTTTGAAAAGGATCCAACTTCGGAACTCTGTCATCTGTTGGATACTCATGGAGCATCACCACAACTAAACACCGACAAGAATCAGTATTCGGTTTTAAAAGTTATTCGAAGCAAAATATGACCACCTACTCTTGGCTCATCCTCTAAACTTGTATCCTAGTACCTTTTAACCCCATTTTACTAAAACAGGCCGCTTATTTGATAGGTTCCCTGGTACTGTTTACACATGTAATTAAATACGGATATTGAGGAAATCCCAACTTTAATTTGGAAAAGATCTCGGGACTAAATCAGTTTTATCTTTGGGCTAGATGGTTGAATGTGATTAAACCATTTTACAAGGACGATATTAGCAAGTTTGAGCTCGTAAAGTACAGCTTCTTCAATTTCTTACAATTTCCTCATCTTACATAAGGGAGCGCACGCAATACAAGGACGATATTCGGCTTTGCTAGGCTGCAGGTCTCATTCAAGAAAGAGGTCCTGAAAGATGAGTTTTACTTTGGATCCAACCTACAGCTAATTTCCCCGCATACCTATTATGTTATCAACCGCAAAAGTTCCATAGGTCTAATCAGTCGAAAACGATTAAGTTATCTTATCTTCGTGTTTCTATGCCATCCCGCAATCCTGAGTTATATACACGATATATGCATCCCTAAAGGTCTTCTTCGGAAGGCTATGCAGGAAATCGTTGTGGAACTTCGAACGTTATGCCCAATTGTACGTTATCGGACCTGACCTAATATGGCGCTGCAAATATGTGAACATATATAATGATGGCAAATATGGGTTTCGACATGCCATAAGTCATCATCAGTGCGGAGCCGATATCTCTCAGCAGACTGTAGACCCTTATTGCTAGCATTCGAAGGTTCCCTCATCAGGTGGCCAGTGGCCACACATGTTCCTGAGAAGGCCGTATTCTTTCATCGGAATTATTTATCCCTTACAATTTTCTCACGAGTCCCGCAAGGGTCCCGGTTCTTAAAAATTACGGATTATTTAACTCTTACTCTATTCTAAATTAAGGATACTAAGGATTAATGGACTATGGTGGATGATGTTAATGCAACATGGCGTTAGCATATTTACAACATGGAGGATACGTTATCAAGTACCCAGCTGGGTTATCCAGGGGAGAGGGCCCACACTCGGTTATCCGAACAAATGGTTTCCCATTAACCAATCTCCCGGTGGTCTCTACGCTACACTTACATTGACATTTTTTTATATGGGAGAGCCAAATCAAACTAAAGCTTAGAAGCCCACTAAACAGATTTAATCTTAATAGGAAGACAAGGGTTTTTACCCACGCCTACTGACCTGAGTTTTTTTTAAATGTAGAGCATGTCAGGGAAACCACGAATCCAAAATTTCAGCCCATATGAGTAGAAATGGCAGAGATATCAATTATTTACCCCGTCAAAAAACGCATCGCTTA
This sequence comes from Sminthurides aquaticus, assembly GCA_906901655.1. Lineage (NCBI taxonomy): Eukaryota > Metazoa > Arthropoda > Collembola > Symphypleona > Sminthurididae > Sminthurides > Sminthurides aquaticus. Next base: position 8,416,065 of record CAJQTT010000001.1, read on the forward strand.
TGGGAGTTTAACATGGTGACAGCGGCCGATGCAATTCCCCCCCCCCACTGCTCCATTCCAAAGCATACGTTTTTTGACGGGGTAAATAATTGATATCTCTGCCATTTCTACTCATATGGGACTGAAATTTTGGATTTGTGGTTTCCCTGGGATACTCTACATTGAAAAAAAATCTCAGGTCTGTAGGCGTGGGTAAACACCCTTGTCTTCCTATTTAATGCCTTGTTTAATGAAGGCCTGCTGGCGGGTGGACAAAAACCGACTACATTCTATATGTGCATTATATGAATGCGGCCGACAAGACTGGACAGGCTACAGTACATGTAAGCGGACGTTTCTATGGTTGGTATTGGGGAGCGGTATTGGGCCGATGGAAAAGTAGCAATGAATTTATGATTGGCGAAAGTAAAAGGAGGAGGCGGAGCATTCGCTGGAGCGTCCGTTCCGAGCGAATCAAATCGTCGTTCTTTGTGTTTAATTAAGCTGGACGAGGCAGAAGAAGAAAGGAAAGTGCGGAGCTTTGGAGCACTCAGTGTAATCGTCAGTTTGTCGTCCAAGTGTGAGAGAGAAGGACGTACGTGGGAAGTGGATCGAGAAGAGATTTGTTAGTTGATTTTAGTTAATTTTGAGTAACTTTTTATATGACTTAAAAGTAACATTGTCCGTTATATTTGCTATTATAGTTTCAAGACTGAAAAAGCTATAGTTCAGACAAAAATTGGCGTGAAGTAGCATTGGATTGCGCCTGTGGAGATTGAATTAAGTGCTTTGATCGGGCTATACATGTTCTGAATCGTGGTTTGAGAAGGGTAAGTTACTAAATTTTGTTGATTTCATAGTAATGTTACAAATGATTCTGTTTGAAAATACGAATTTAAGGAATTACGGGTTAAAAAGTAGTGAAATTGGGATGTACCGCATGGCTTGTCTAGAATATCATCGGTTGCTAAGATAGCATTTCGGTAGGCATTTTGGTTTTGCCTTCCATTGCTGTTGCATTTCAGGATTAACTGAGGTTGTGATTGTTCTTGTTGGTAGTGTATGGTATTTGCTTTAAACGTTGATCTCAAGTTCGTTGAAGCGATTACAAGAAATATCTGAAACGTGTGTGGCCATATTGTAATTGAAGTAGTTAAGAGATGAAGCTGAAATCTATTCTAGTTTTTAGAAAGGGATGTGTGCCAATATTTAATTGTCTGGTCTAAGATGATTTGAAATGTGTCCGAATACAGTAAAGCAGGGGTAAGCATCCCAGTGCGCGGTACGAGGCTATCAAACAAATAAAACAACAGTACTTTACTAGACTAAGCATAAGGTTAGATGCAGGTAGTGAAGGGATGAAACAGTTTCGTGGCGCGTGGCAATTACACGAATAGAACTCCTTTAAATCTGAACTTTTAAGTGAATAGATTATGAGGAGCAATAAGGAACAAGGGTAGAGGAATCAAGATGAAGTATGAAAACGCATGGCATTGTTACTTTGTTCCTCCTCGCATTATCGTATATACCTGATTAATTTTGTTCTAGGCAGTTCTCCCTAACAAAGATCTCAGAAATGTCGGATCCAAGCAAAGGAGTACCTGAGGAGGACACGAGACCTCTCTACGCAAGAGGAAGATCACGCGGACTACAGCCTGTGGCGGCACAACAGAAGACCACTTCGCCTGGAGCCGTGGTGACAACCCAATTGCAGACTTTGGAACTTGTCACTGCTGGGGCTGCTGGAGCCGTGAGAGGAGGACGTAGCCCTGGAAGTGGATCGCCAACAGAATCTCGGTATGGCGGGAGTAATGATGGAGACAGCGGAAGTGGCAATGGCAAGGAAAGCACTTCCAGTGGCAACGGAAATGGCAGCCCTCCTAGTGGAATACGAAGCCCTCCCGGGGAGCGTGGAACACCTCGAGGGAGACGCCCTCGTCATGATATAGTCGTGACAAGGCCGAATGGCCAAGTCAAAAAGGGCACTGCGGGTGACACGGTTCAGTTAGTCGCTAATTACTTCGAAGCTGCACGACGTGGAGGAAAAGATTGGAAGCTATACAAATATCATCTCGAATATCTACCTGACATCCCATTCGAGAAGAAAGGCTTGCGAAAAGGAGTGCTTAAGAGCCCAGATATTTCAGCATTACTGGGAGCTAATATCTTCGATGGAGTCAACTTGTATGTCTCAAAGCAATTACCAGATGCTGCTGCATCCTTCAATGTTAAGGATCGAGAGGGCAACGACTATGTCGTGAAGTCTCAGCTTGTTGAAGAATTACGACGAACGGACCCTATGTACATGTCGTTTTACAATCTGATGGTGAAAAAGACGCAAGAATTGCTAGGTTTGACTGAAATGGGACGGGATTTCTTCGACCATAAAAAATCTGTTAAGATAGATGCTTACCGATTGGAACTATGGCCCGGTTTCCGCACTGCTATGAGAGAGCATGACCAGAATCTAATGATGTGTGTGGAAGTTACTAGCAAGGTTCTGCGAATGGATTCGGTCTTGTCGTCGATGAAAGAAATTCGAGAGCGAGCGCATGGAGGCAATTGGCAAAAAGCTGTAGAAGACGAGATTGTCGGGACAGTTGTCATGACGTCATACAATCGAAAGACGTACAGTGTTGATGGAATCCTGTGGAATGAGACCGCCGAAGGAACCTTTCCTGTTAAGGACAAACAAGTCAGCTACGTCGATTACTACAAGATGAAGTATGGAATGGACATTAAAAGCAGGTCGCAACCCCTACTTATTTCGAAGCCGAAGAAAAAGGATCAACACAGGGGAATAACGGCTCCATTTAAGCTCGTACCGGAGCTTTGCCAGATGACCGGTTTGAATGATAGCATGCGAAGCAATTTTCAGTTGATGAAAAGTCTTTCCGAGTACCTCTTCATGGCTCCTGATCGAAGGCTTCAAACTGTTACGGACTTCACGAAAAGTGTAATGCGTAACGAGGAGGTAAGTTTGTCAGATGAGCCAGTCACTCGACAATTGAGTTACACGTAAAGCATTAATAAGTTTCTGTACGGTGATCATCGCAGGCGAAAAAGGAGCTCTTCGTTTGGGGCATCAAATTCAAGGATGAGCCAGTTAAGATTACTGGGCGCATTTTCCCGAGGGAAACGATAAACTTCGCTGACGCTCCTGAGAGGCCCGATGACAAAGCTGACTGGACGATGGCATTTAGAAGTAGGTGTTTTTGTTTAAAATCAGCTTATTACGTCTTTGAAAGCATCCCCCGTTCAGAGTTCCATCAAAAGAGCTGTTAGCTTCAATCGAATTTCGTTTCTTAAAACGCAGATAGAAGGATGCTGACAACTGTGAATCTCCAGCGATGGGTAGTGTTGGTGCCAGAAAGAGACAATCAAAACTTGGACAAGCTTTTGCAAATGATGAGCAGCAACGCTAGGAAGATGAACTTCAATATTTCGAATCCTTCTCAGGTGTAAGTGTGGTTTGCAGTGACTCTCCATCCTTAATTTGTTTCTGGTTACTATTTTCAGTTGTTAATTTTGAAAACTTGCTTCAGTGTGAGGATGAATCGAACGGATCCGAATACCTACGATGCCGAAGTGGGTAAACTTCTTAACCGCTATGGAAAAGATCTTCAGTTAGTATTTGCTATCTTGCCTAACAACCGGAAAGAAGCTTACTCTGCTGTCAAACGAATGACATACTTGCAATATGGAAGTAAGTAATTTGACGGTTGTTCTAGAAAATACTTGTGAAGTGAATTTTATTAAATTCTGGTATCTCTCCTACAGTTCCGAGCCAGTGCTTTGTTGCAAAGAACATGACGAACAAAGGATTGATGTCGATAGCTACAAAAGTTGTCGTCCAAATGAACGCGAAATTGGGTGGAGAACCTTGGAGTGTTACTATCCCATTAAATGTAAGCACAGTTTCTTGCTGGAGTAACGGAATTGTACATGTAATAATTTGTGATGCAATGATACTTGTTTTCAGAATATGATGGTCTGTGGATTTGATGTGCATAAAGGAAGCATGACTCGCGGACAAACTGTCGGAGCCCTTGTCGCTTCATTAACGAAGGACTGCACGAAGTACTTCAGTGCTGTTTCTTTTCATGATTCCATGGAGGAACTTTCTCAAAACATCGCAACCAAAATGAAAGGTAAGCTTTGTGTAAATCGGAAAGTTTTCGAGGTAAATGAGTGATTGGAATCTAATGATTTGGGGGTTGTAGGTTGCTTGATGGCATACCATTCGGAAAATAAGCGTCTTCCTGACCGCGTTTTCTTTTACCGCGATGGAGTAGGGGAGGGAGAACTGCGCTATGTGTATGAGCAAGAAATCCAATTATTGAAAGTAAGTTACGATTTGAAATTAAATTTAATTGAAATCAGACGTGTGATAAAAGTTGGATGAATAATTCTTGTTGCAGGCATCTATTGCGGATGTTTACCGAGCAGCTGGGTTAGAGGCTCCTAAAATGACATTTATTGTTGTGACGAAGAGAATTAATACGCGACTTTTTAAGATCGATCGTAGAGTTGAGAACCCTCCTCCTGGAACCGTAGTTGATGACGTCATTACACTTCCTGAAAGGTAAGCAGTGTATCAAGATGCAGTTAATACAGACATCCACTAGGTTATATACGAAGGTACTCTTGACCGATTGTTTTGCTTTTCATAGGTATGACTTCTTCATTGTGGCTCAGAGTGTTCGCCAAGGTACAGTGAGTCCAACCAGCTACAATGTTCTCATCGATGAATCTGCTCTGGGTCCGGACAAGCTACAGCGATTAAGCTATAAATTGTGCCATGGTTACTACAATTGGTCTGGGACTGTGGCTGTACCGGCTCCTGTTCAGTATGCTCACAAGTTAGCATTTTTGACAGGTACCGCTCTAGGGGAAGCTGCTCATGCAGATTTGGCTAGATTGCTGTACTATTTGTAATCACACTTTTCTTGGAAGTTAGAGAAAGCTGGAAGAGTTAATGCGTATGAAAATTAATGTTCTCATACACTTCGTATTCCCCATGAGTATTATAGTTACGTTGTATCCAATCAGTTACCATCGACGAGCTAAGAATTTTTTTCCCGTAAATGGGGAGTCTTCTGAATTTTAGTATTTGCAGTGGAGGAAATGGTATAATCCGGCTATCACAGTGTAGATATGCTTAGTACCTGAAAAACGTATGCTACAGTCTATGTGTGCCAAGAGTTATCGTAAATGAGTTTTTGAAATAGGAGAAAAGTAGTATTAGCTTTAGATTTAAGGATGTACTACATGTTTTAGCAGTTCATGTGAACTGGTTATTCGTTAGCTGTAATTTTTTCATTTATGAGTCAGTAGTGCTTATAGCGCTTGAGAAGTGAGCCATGATGGTCGTTAATGAATTTTTGTAAACCGCTTTATAAAGCTGATAATTTTAGGTTTTGTTCATCTTTGTTCTCAAGTGGTACTGTGTTTTGAATAAATTCCTTAATTGTTGATGAATAATACGTGTTTTTGAACCCTCCGGAAGTATGTTATTGCGATGATCTAGCCAGTATTTAATCCAGTTTAAGATAGTAATATTAGGTGTATTAAACATTTTATGCATTGAAAAGTATCGTAATCACTTATTAATACTGCACAATAGTTTTCCGCGAATGTTTCTATTAATTCGGGTTAGGAATGTATGCAAGTTTGAAATATTTACAAATTGGACATAACAAGTGAAGATTTCACTGAAGAGACGGCTTGCTCATCTTGTTTTCCTCATTGGCAAGCCGGAAACATTCTCAGTCCCTGTTGTATTCATACAATAAGATAGGCAAGCATGCTGCTGTACTTGCGACAATATGAAAACTGGAATGTTAGCTGTAACTTACAGGACGGTTAATGTACATAATGCTAAAATTTTAAACAAATTACCCGACAAATTAGTGTACAACCATTAGACTTTTGAGCCTGTCTCTCTAAACAACCTAAGCGAAGCTAATTTAAAGTGCCCACGCTGCCACATAGATACCGGCATAGGGGATTCTTGACCATTTACGAAACTCCCATTCGCTTCATAAGCAAAAGCAGGTCATGCGTCATGATTCATAAAAACACCACTGGTTTCGGCACGGAATTATGTGGTTTCACGTTTCTGGAGATCGAATACAAGCACGGCTCACATTACTCCGTGAGTAGTAGCAGCGTTTTTACATACATTGTAGAAGATAAAAACTACATTTATAAAGATTTCACTTTTCAAGGTAAGAAACGTATTTTAGTGTTCTTAAAAATTATGAACTAATTGCGTAAGGGAAAGTGCTACTTGAACGTTCGCTATGCATGGTTGATGTCTACAAATACAAATCACACCTCAGCCTTTTCTTAAAATCCCTACAAATTATTAAAATGACTGCATATTCGACTAATATGGTTTCTGAATTTTCTCATAGGAGAATTCCAGTGGGCCTAAGTCACAAACTTAAAAGCTCATAAAATGAGCTAAATCTCGACCTCGACTACTTCTGACAATAATTTGACGCAATAGTTTGCGTTTGTCATTACCCAGCTGTACTTTCTACAGAATCTTCCATTCCCTCCGATCGTGAATGCTGTTCTTAGTTAGTATGCATCAACGGCTACAGATAGTTTAAAAATGGTAGACATCAGTACCGATGCTGGAACTCATGATGCCATCGATTGAAATCAATGTGAAAAACAACTATAGATCCTGTTGCCAATCCCGTTAGCAGGAATCTGAAAAAAAAATTTATTAGTACGCATGACAGGAATTTGACCTTAAAGCGTGTATTTACTCGAGCATTTACCTATGGTCATGAGACAAAGCCAATGATCTAACTGCACTGTCGCATGCAGGGAAAGCATACAGTAAAGCAAGGGAAAATGTTCGCCAGACTTCAACTATCCCCTTATCCCCACCGGTAATTAAGTACTCTCCATCTCGGCTTAAAAGCATACACTGCAATACAAAAAAAACTTGATTAATTTACTCTGGTGTGAGTACTTCCTAGAATTTGTTTTAGGAAGCAACAAAACACAATCATCAATCATCTTTATCCACAGTAAGTGATGAACTTACATGAATGTTGTCATGATGGGTTTGATAGCGAAGACGTCTACCATTCATAGTGAATGCAGCAACGCTCCCTTTTTCATAGCTGACTACTACAATGCCTTCCCTGGACATGGTGACATTTTCCGGTCCCCGAAATCCGTTTGGAGCTTCTAATGTTCGCAGTAAATCCCCAAACGTTGTGTGAACTAAAACAGGACCACCTAGTGTAAAACAGGTCAAATAATATAATTAAAAATTATCCACACTTTCCAGCACTTTAATCGATGGACTGACACAATACATATTCAATTGGTACAAACATTTACGCTTACTTGCTGAAGAGCTAACGACTAGACCAAGTTCAGCGGAAATGACTAATGCAGTTACGGGTGTATCATGCCCGGTTAAAGTAGCTCTTGGGGTTGGATTATCCCCATCACCGACGATAGCTTGACAACGGGCATTCCAATGCCACAGGAGTACCGTGCAGTCGGCAGAACCAGACGCGATATAGCAGTCTGAAGTAATATTGCACTCCGATCTTCCCAAACATGTCACAACTCCAAAATGGCCAAACACTATCTGCACAATTTTAGCTGGAACAAGTAATATCATGTGTGAGACAAATAAATCAAACCTGCATCAAGAAAGTCTTAAGGAGATTATAATTTATTTACCTGTCTCGGTAGAAAACACCCTAAAGCTGTGATCCCAGAAGCCACAAGCTATTAGAAACTTAGAGTCAACTGTTGTTACAAAGCAATTGGAGCGCATTTTAACTTTTTGACTGAAATTATCTCCAAGATGACGTTTCTGCGTATGATTGTTAACTTGCGCGAGTACAGGATCCATTTGGAGAGGCAAATTAGCAGCTAAATTTGGTGCAGTCTCCGTAAAACTTGGAGAATGAATCGAAGCTGGAAAGCAAAGAAAATTCGTTGTCATTAAAACTTGTAGTGTAATGCATTTTACAAAATCTATTGCCATTCTAATGAATGAAATTACCCGAATAAGTTGAATTCCATTTATTTACGGCAAAATTCTGGCTACTTGTTACGGTAACCACGGAAGGTTGAGGTAGCTGTGGATAGCTGTTGGCTGAAATATGGCAAATCGGAGAATTCGACTGAAACTTCATTACCATGCACACATCATCAGGAACGGCAGAAAACATCATTGGTGACTGTAAATAAGCAAACAAAATAAAGCTATGTATGACTAACTTTTCCGAGTTACATGTATATGACGATGTTGATTTGGTTTTAATTTATAAAACGCCGTTTCCTGTCTAAAATAAAAGCAAAACTTACCAAATGCATAGCAGAGCTACGTGGCGGATGCGGTTCCATAAGTAGCTGAGATGGCGTTTGCCCGAAATTTCGAATTTGATTCTCAATCGCCTAAAATTCGTTCAAAGGCATAATGTACACGGTCAAAACAATCAAACACCATAAAGTAAAGGGATGCATCCTTTGCACATAACGTTTTAAAGTATAAAGGTAGGCAATATTACCTCCAACATGACTGGATCGTTGATAGTCTCAAGGTCCACGCTGCCCTCGTAGGTCAAGTAGTAAAACATATTTGTAGCTCGAACAGCTTCAGGACCTGTTTGCAAAATAATGCGAGGTTGTAACACTCAATCCAATATTTTTTAGTACTACTGGATCGCAAACGATTCAAGCAGCAACGCAGCTCAAGAGATGGCGCGGATAGTTTCGTTTCTATAACGCATCCCACAATCGTATTTCTTTGCTTTCAAAATAGGACACCCCTGTTTGAGCCCCCAACAGTCTTGTACTCTAGTGCCGTATTTACTGCATTGATTGTTAAATAATCGTACCTCGTTGTTTGTATCCAAATATAAGATCGATCCACTGATGCAACTGGCAGGAAACGATCTCGCTTTCCAGTGCCTAAATCAGAACCCCGTGCACATTAGTAACTTGCAGGGTACCGTAAATGAATTTTACTCTGTCTTCTGTCTTACCATCCGGTGAATGCGAACAAATTCCTCTGGCGTAGAGGCCCAGGGTGGAAGTCTGACGTTATCAACATCCTGAGAATCGTCTTGAGTTCCGAGCTTGTAACGATGATTATTGCAAAACATTTCAGGTAAATAGAATAGCTCCGGAATCAGCTCCTTTAAAATATACACACCACAAATTTATCAGTTAGTTTCATCTAGAAGAATTCAGTATTTCCTGTCCAAACATTGCAATCAAAAGTCAAAGCTACCTTCACATCTGAAGTATCCCTTTGGCAATTTTTCCAAGCAAGGGAAATAGAGGCGAATAGTCGATTAGGGTGGTCAAACTTTCCACCTTGCAGGGCAAGGAACATGGTAGTAAATGGTTCCTGGAACACACATTTTCAGGTTGAATACATAGTAAACACAGCATCAACATTCATACAAGAATATTAGAATATAAATTTGTGGAAGTAAGTATCGTACGTATTTAACACAAATCTTACCAATCTCAAAAGCCAATTTAGTGTAAAGGCGGCTGTTGAATAATGTGATCCGTAATGGAATGGAGGTATGCTTTCGTGCTCCCAGCTATTGTAACGTTCTTCGAAATAAGCTCGTCGACTGGGATTTAGAGCACCGACCGGCTGTTGATTTTCATAAAAAATCATATTAAAACGATGGTTAATATTCTAGTTAACTGCAGGATAAACCTTAATGGTGGTCTTGAAATATGATTCACAAGAAACTTGCCTTGGACAAATCCCTGTAGTTGCTTGACAAACCCAGATCAAGCTCTTTGGCATCATAATTTGTGAGAATCCATGGGAACACAGGATACTGATTCAGGTCATTATAGGTTCGTCCTGAAATATCAAGCATTCCGAGTATTAGTTACGAGAGCATTTAAGATAAAACATGTATTTTCTATACATGCATTATAGCAACAGCCCTTCTCACAAGGAGTACACTCACCTGCTATCGTGTTGAGAAACATCAAATACTCAAAGTTAGATATTTCTCTCCGCTGCCATTTTTGTGTCATGTTGGATGCCCGCATTAGCTGCCGAGGTGACATCATGGAAGCCCTCCTGCAACAGACAAATCCTTGAAGTTAATACGACATTGACAAACTAATTCCTTTTCTCTCTAAACTTCAACGTTGGATCTCAGTAATGTGTTTATCTATACTTAAAACGTCGTTTCACAGCTCCTGAACTGGCCGCAGCGAAATCGGATTTAAAGTTTATTTCGCCGAATCATAGAAGATCACCAAGAACCGGAGCCATGTTCTACAGATGCTTTTAATTTTTAGGAACTATGGAGTCGTTGTTCATTATAAACTACCCGTTTGAATATTATTTGTCGCAGCTACCAGAGAGGTTATAATGACTCGTTAACTACCGAAGTTGTAGTATGTGTTCTTTCGTTCACGAAATAAACCGAAGACAACATAGAGGGAGAAATAACAAGGAAGAGAAAACTGGATACAAAACGAGGAAGAATATGAAGGGATTAGAACATTCCTGGACAGCATAAAGGATTCCAGAACTCAACAAATTATAATTGAGGGTTACAATGAAAAACAGAAGCTGAAGCATTATTAAACAAGGTATCATTCACACGCTACTGGGTACGACAAAATTAGTTCATAAATACAGTGAACTCCAGCTCGAGGGCATTTCTCTCTACAGTTCCACTCAACAATTATATATCCCTCCTTTTATTACTCATTACCAATCCATTCCTACTTTCCCTCATTCTCGCTCCAGTCCTAAATCCTGGAAACCTTATACAAGCTATAATTTTCCTCTAATCATCAAACTACAACTCTTGGCGAGCATGCACAAGTTTTTTAATTTAAGCAAGTGCATCCAAAAGAAATGATAATTGCTCCCATGTCTGCCTAGCGTTAAAGCTAAAAACTCAACCTCCTTTCCCTACTGTATTACGAAATGTATACTTTACAACGACGAACAATTACTACATACTCGCTGCATCCTGATTAGTTATGTAAATAGCTGCAGAATTGCTAACAAGCTTGTCAGTCCTTATCCTAGCTTCCAGTGTTCTACAGAGGTACAGCTTTTAACCTAAGTTCTGGAAGAGAGCCATTTCCAGGTTTCAAAGAAAAACTAAAAATTTCCAAACTATTCAGACACCCTATGGCACATTTGAATTGATTTCTATCAAGGTAAAATAACATATCTCAACTCATTAAGATTCACAACACAACTCATCTCAAAATTCGAAACTTGAAAAATCCAATATTTCAATCCCAGCATGTTATTTTACATGTTGTTGCATTATTTTACCCAGGTGACAAATTCAAACGCTAGACATTGCTTCTTTAAGGGACAATAAGGGACTTGGAAAGATGACGTTTAACGTTACTGGATTTTTGATTAATAACTCGTACAAGACAAGCATGAGACCATGGGACAGCGGTTACGAAGGTGGCTTTTATCAAATTGTTTGCCCAGAAATAATATCGATTTCAGTACTACTGCCATGCCATTGAAAAATACAGATACATTATTCATTCAGGGAGTAGGAGTAATATCCTAACAGTTCCTTGCCAAATATGTAATCCATCCCTTGAGGCTTATACTGTGCGAAAAATGCAAACTTTGAAGGAGGAGTTACGAGGCTAGAAAGGCTTGGATTAACGTGAGAACAAAAATCTCTCCGCCTCTCACAAGGAGGATAGACAATAAAATAAATTGGCTAGAAGAATGAAAATGCAAATCATGCCAAGAATTTAAGCAGAGCTGATCCCCTCGCAAGCAAACATTTTGATCTTTGGCTCAAGATGAATTTGAAAAAAAAACTGCTCTTTCTTGATCATGACCGGACGTGTATAGTTTTTTCTAACGCCTACAAGACATGGTGTGTGTGTGTACATGATATCCACAATACCTGTAGTAAACTGTTGTGTGCATTGGATGATGGTCATGAAAAGTGTCTACGGGAGTGAGGAATACCGTATCTATTGACACCGCAGCAGGGGTTTCACAAACAAGAAATATTCAGGCTCCACTCTTATCTATCAATTTAGAAAAACTAAAAATCTTCCTTCCATGGCTCACCTCATGACTCCTCTGCTTTAAATTCCCTGAACACTTTGCATCATCTACCTTTTCATTTAATCATATCATGACAGTTCAACAAATCCTACCTCCCGTCCCTGTCACCTCTTCTTCAACACATTCAACTTTCAAAAGTATCTTATTTCTTTCGTCAATAAAATGACATGGATTTGGTCGAATCCCTCCCTCCTTACCCTCTGACCAGAATTCTGTCCTGCTTACAAAGTGTGACCTCTTTGTCTATATCCTTCGCTTTTCCTCCACAGTTTCCATTTTGATGCGATTGTTTTTGAGATTTTATTCAAGACGGGTAAAAAGTTTGCATAATTATATTAGACCAAACTCATAGTTTGAATCGTTTCATATGCCGATTGTACTTGCACCCAAGTTCACGCTTCATGAATTGAAGGAATTTGAAACTGGACGAGCATAGAGACAAAATAGCTGAAGGATAGTATCAGATACAGTTGAGTTTAAAAATAGTGGAATGGATTTTCATGTGTTTGTCTCTAAAGAAAAAGGTAAAATCTAGCTAGAAGAAGGGATTGAAGGAGGCGATGGGACAAGTGGACATGTCACATAAATGTAACTAACTCACGGGAAGAGAGATGAAAGATTCACTGCATGAAGCACGTCTAGATATTTTTTGTCTCTTAAAACTTAAAAATGATGTCAGAAGAGATTTAAACTACTTCTTGTCCCGGACTAGTCGAACGTGTAACTTTTCGAGGCTCAACTGCATTGCTATGCAGAATAAGAGACTAGTTGAAACTACAGTATATCGCATAATGATATGACATAACAAGACTCCCGCATACTGCTTCAAATCACTACGATACATAGCAACTACACGACTTGTGCAGAGGGTTCAGCTTCAATCATCTCACCTGGAAACGTTCTATGGCGAGTAAGAGAACTATAACTATGTAGGATTATATGTTCACCAGAAAAATAATTTCCTACAAGCCCTAGTAAAATGGTCCGTTTCTCTAACGTCCTCTGTTCCTAAGTGAAACGAGTCTGACAGATTGTGTGGATCTCTCCAAAGATGCATCGCGAAGACAAAAGTATTAAAGGCTGATGAGTAAAAAAAGTTATCTAACTTTACTACCTCTTCTTGTCAACTTTTGTCTTTCCTGCTTCAGCTTCTATCTGCCTACCTTGTCCCCTTATGTTGTGTCTGATCATGAATCTCTAAGAACATTCCAAAAGGGTTACTGGGTATCTAAAGCTCATCAACCGGTTCACCTCCTGAATCCATCTTCCAGCAAGTCAGGCTCAGGATGGATGCAAGGCGAGTGACGATAAAACAAACACAGAGAACTGCATCGGACAAGGTTACAAAAAGAGGTAAAACAGAAGGTATACTGAACTGAAGCTCGCTAGCTTGGGTCGAGGACATCAAGGTGAATACATCTGTCTACACCTACACTCTCGCTTTTCTTCTTTAAATGCACCTAATTTACTTTGCCCAAAGCCCGAGAAAGATTACAAGCTGGCTGGGATAAAAACTTAAGTTTAAACCAACTCCTTAGCAGCATTCCTCTAAAACCTGAATCTATGTTTTATACTCACACAACGACACAAGGACCACAAGGACCAAAACAAAAGTGTCCACAGCTCTTTCAGCATCTTATCTGCCTCTGGATCACACCAAGCTTTACGACATCCCATCTTTGTAACTTTTCCTCCTCTCTGTAACCACCATTAATCCTACCAAAAATAAAATGCAACTCGGGATTCTTAAAACACTTTGATCACATCCTACCGTTACGTTTTCTACATATTCAAGAAGAGACTGAAGTGGAGGAAAAGAATGATGAGGAAGTAAAGATTATTTCCATATGAAAACAAACCCATGAATTCTTACCGTGTTTGTGGAATCCCGTATTTTATTCCCACTCCGACACGAGGAAGAGCCTTGATCACCTTCTTCACTGTTGCTTGATCCGGGAAAGCAAACATGACAGAGGCTGAAATAAAAAAAAGTAGGAATTATAGACAACAACACATCTTTTACGTACATTCTCTTTAACATTAATCACATCTGACACATCAATTTAGCCACTCATTTTCTCTTCTCCACGCTCCAGTATTCCTTAATTGTATTTCAGTTCCTCTCCCATTTCCCTGCCTTCTCTACTCTTCCTCTCTTCCCTTTCCAATCCCAGCATCTTCTCTGTTACCCGGGTTTTAAATTTATTCCCGAACCAAAACCAACCCACAATCCTAGCAAGACTAAACGCATCCTGTTCGAAGGTATAACCACTCACATTGGTTGCAGTTCTTGCAAATAGTTTTAAAAGAACCATTTCTAGTTTGCCTGAACTGGAGGCTTCAGGAGATGTAAAATCATGGAGTGGGTAGCAGAAGCAAAGTAGGATTTTTGCTGCATGAAGAGGATGGGAAATAGCATGTGAGCTTTTTCATCTCCCGCTATTTTAAGTGAAGAATAGATACAAAAGAATCATGGGAGGATGAGCACCCTTCGGTTCGGATGGTTCGGAAAGCCCACTTGATGTAATACAAGTTGCCAATCCTTCAAAATTTTCCATAACTAACAAAAGATGAATGAACAGATTGTGAGATTTGGATCAGGTGTGCTCTGAGCGGTGCCCTATGTTTCATTAACTCCCTCCAAACGTTGCTCTCTCAACGCTAGACCAACTCAACCAGGTATGATTCACCCGGGGCCCGGGGTTGTTATTACATGAAATCTATCTTCCCGCTTCTCTTCTGGTCCTTGCTTACCTATAGCAATGCATTTCATGCAGACGGCTGCTCTTCGCGCTATTCTCTTCAATTTTTTTACTGCAATTCCCCCCTAAAGCTGTATCTTTCTTTCTATCCTCAATGAGCACAGAATCACTAAAGAGGCTTAAAACAGAATCCTCTTTTGTTTACATTAGGACGGCGTAAAACAATTTAACTTTGAGAGAAAAGGGGGTGGAGAGCGGCTCATCACCATCATCATGTACTTTTCCTCCTTGGATTAGGGATTGCAATGTAAAAGAGGAACTATAAGAAACAGGTTCCCTCATTAGCCAGGGGAGCCTAGGCACGAAGTCCTAGAAATTATATAATGTCCTACAATCTTATGCACGGACGGAAACCACTGAATCCCATATAAGATTTCATCAATGTCAGATAAGTCGGCACACTCCAAACAAACCCGCAACCTCTACCAAATCAAAAGTTTTTGATTTGAAGAGGCGCTGAAAAGCAAAGCGCGTCCTACCAAAAATCATCTTCTTCCCTCCCCTCTTGTAAATTATACTCGCATTTTCAGCTGCTGCAATCCACACCATTCTCTTGAGTCTAATTCACAAACTACACAAATCATCATCCCAACTTCATACCAGCGCACTAATTTGCTTTCTTTCTTTTATTCTTCTCTGCCGCACTCTGGTAAACAGACAAATATTTGCCGACGCATCCCTCCACGCCTGCAAACACTCCACAAGACAAACTGCTAAATAATTTTACACCTCAAACTAATCATCAGCCCATCTATCAATCTCGGAGAACAAGCGCCTCCGGCATATTAATCTTTACGGGTTACCAGAAACACTTCATACTACTTTAAACATTCCGCTGACTCTGCTATGTATTATCTTGCTATAGAAAAACTGTTAAAGTTTTCTTCTCTGGGTTTCTTAAAGGAGCAGCAGTTTTTGCGCTTTGTAATAGTAAAACTTGCTAAAATAGGAGCTGTATAAACTGAATAAATAATAAATATCGTTGAAGCAAAAACTTGCAAAATGTTAAAGTAACTTCCGCGTAAATAAATATCTGCTATTTCAGAGTGTTTACAAAGTAAGTATTCTTCCCTGAGGGACGGGCCCCTTTCTTCAGCCTTGTATAAAAAACTAACAAGTACCCTTGGGTAAGACGATCGGGGAGAGAAGTGAAAATCCCTGTTGAAATCCTGGTGAAGACAGCTGGACAATCCTCATAATTTAACCTTTCCTCCTCCTTGCATTCATCCCCTAAAATATCCTCTTCACCAATATCTTTTCCAAAAGTAAACACCTCATATTTCGGCTCTATTATCCTTAAACAAACTTTACACGTCGGACATGTATGAGAGCAAGAATCCTCATAGAGTTTGTTCTTGTCTAGTCTTCCTTAAGGCTACATACCGTCTTTCCTTTCTCCAGTCCGGCTAACAAAATGTAAAAGTAACCAACTACTCCATCCTGAAAGGGAATACGCTCGACTCTTATTCTAATACAATACTTGCCTTGTTTGTATCCCTTATTCACCTCTGTCAAGAACTACTTAGGCTCGGGACTTGTTGCCCTCTCGAATTACACACGAGCCCCTCTCATCTCCCTCAATCTAATGCCCTAAAACAAATAACCCTCATAATGGATCGTAACGTTCTCTCAGAAAATTCATTGCTTCTTCAAATACTCCACATACCAAAGTACGGGGTTTACAAGGAGTTGGAGTTCTAGCCATCTTGTAAATATAGAAGAGTCCAAACATTTTTCACTATCCCTGCATACGGGATTGAGTTACTGTGACTATAACTTGATACATTCCTTGCTTAAGATACATGAAATAATACTACTTAATACATTCCAAGTAATTAACTTCCAACATGTTCCTCCTCCTACATACTACTCACTCTTTGCTAGTAGCCACTGCGGCCATTGTCCAGTCTGAACCTTTATCTTGTACGTGTACATTCTTTGCGAAATTCCGTTACGATTTTTGTACTATTTTTCACCACTCGCTCCGCCGTAAGCATGGAAGATAGAAGACATGTAGCATTATATATTTTTCCGAGTGACCATTTCGAGAAGAATCTGAAAAAAACAGGATAAAACGGACGAGAGTAAAACGTTAGGGTACTTACTTCGACTTGCGAGGAAAATTTCAATTGCCACATTCTGAAGTAGGTAGTGTCTTGAAAATATGGCCCGAATTTCGCTAAAGTACCATTTTCCGTGCAAATGATCGCAATATCTCAAAACCTGTGACAGAAAAAAACAAGGTTATTGCATCGTACATGAGAGAAAAAGATATATGGACACGTTTTACATCAAATACCCTCTCCGACCCTTATTTCACTCTCCATTCCGGCAAGATTTTACTTTGGTGGGAGAGAAGAATTTGAAAAATTTACAACTCTACTCTTAAATAAATTTCCGTGTTCGTTTCTTTAAATTATGCCGCAGTCTAGCCAACTTTAGAGACGTCTTCGATCCTGAAGGCTGGTCATAAGGGTCATTCACTAAAATAACACTCTTTTAGAACCAGCTCACCTATTGCAATAAAGTAGTAGAATAATGTTACGACTAGGCCGTAATTAATATGCACAGCTTAGCTCGTTTATGGCTTGTTTCAAAGGTAAGTCATGTTGCTTCCAAAAAAACGATTTGATATGCTTCGTTTACTTGAGGGATTTAATCTATCTAATGCAGGCTTTTAATCTTAATTTTAGCAAGTTGAAAGCCATTCAGAAATCCAGAAGCTTAAATACGCGCAAGAGATTTTAGACTCGCACATATGCATTTTTAGTCTTTAATTACGTGATTCTTGAAACATCGCGTATGCTTATCCGCATATTCATTATTTACAGCTCTTTCACTCGCATTCGCAATTTTGAATCAATCAGAGTACTGAATTAGAACATGGTATTAAAGCTTCTTGTGAAAAAAGCTACCCTCTACCATACCAGGCCAGCTCTTAGTCGGAGTCTTACGAGCATATGAATTTACTGCTTGGCTTGAAAGGATCCAGTGAAGATTGTAAAATGCTTTCAGTACATACGTAAAAAGAGCTGGGAAATTTATTACATGGTTGCGAATCTGTAAGAGCTCACGTTGCGATTTTATGGCTCATGCATAAACAATCCTCAAGATTTAAAGAAGCGTCCGAAAGAGCGTTGAACACATCCTACCTGGTTGGGAGGAGCTATTCGCGGTTATAAATCAGCAAGACACCATACGAAGTCCTCATCACTGCGTCTTAAATCCAGTTGTTAATTCACCACATTTTACTCTTTTTCCTTCCAACTTTGCTTCTCTGGGCTGCAAACGGAAATCCAATCGTTCTTATCGTTTTCGTTTGATTCAAGTTTTGCCAATGTATAAAAATACATAAAGTCAAGGTTCTTGGTTTGTAAAAATAGCAATAGTTAGCGTTCATGATATAATTCGATCTATTAGGCCCGAGAAGAGATGAAGAAATAATTCACCCTGTTCGTATTACGGGAGATTAGTGTGTCAAGTATTCGGAGAAATCATGATGAGCCCAAAGAGCATGGAGAAAGGAACTGAATACAATAGTATAGGGTTCACCCCTATTATGTCCGACACCCGTAACTGTTTTCCTAATTCAAAATTCCCTTTTCTACAAATTACATCCTGATTGTTGTAACAAGGGCTTAAGGATGGGGAAAGTCCCATGGCTCATGTGATTCTCTTATGACTTTCCAGAGACTACTTTGCTCATTTCCTTCACTCCCTTGTTGTCTGGAAACTACTATGTTGTGTATACGTGGTAGGGGCAGTAGCTCTGGAAAATACAATCCGCAGAGGGTTTCCTCTACGGCTTACTTCCTTGCTTGCTCGTCCGTATAGACTTTGTAGGGAGAGAGAGAGAGGACGATCAGAATGGAAATGAAAGGCAGAGAAAACTACGAGCTGGTGGTGGTTAACAAAAGGCTTTTCTCCGATTTTCACCCTCTGCTTTCCCCCGTTCGTATCCCGTGAATCCCGTCTCTTCGCTCACGGAGGGAATGAGCCGGAGTAAGTTGTGCTGGAGGGTCAAAATCAGATTACGAGATCCATTAGCGAAGCAAAGCAATTCAACACCATCCATATCTTTCTCTTTCCTCTTCCCTCTACTACTCAAGCAGAGAAATCTAAGAGCATCATCACATTAGGATCAAATAATATGATTCTAACAACATGAATTCCTCCCTCCATTTTTCTCTCCATAACGTAATGTACTTCACACTTTTAAAAACATTCTCATCTCCTCCTCATCGCACCCTTCCTCAATTCAATATTTTGCCAACACTTGACCCTTTCACGTTTCTCCCTGCTACGTCATATTTGGTTGCATACGTTAATTGCTTTTAATTATCAGAAAAATCTATTTGTTTCACAGAATTTGCTAGAACTCATCAGGACAATCAGGAGAAGAGGCCCGGGTTAAAAAAAAGAAACTTGCCATGGAGATGATGGGATTTTTAAAGATTTTACCCTCCCTTCCCGCCTACCAGTTTTATGCAGCATAGAATCGATGAAACCTTATAAGCTTCAGAGTGCTTGGTAACGAGAGAAAATCGATACACACCTTTCTTCAGTCTTAGTCAAGGAGACTTGACGGAGCATTGACTGATCCTACAGGCTTTAAACTTGTTCCCGCTACTCATCTCTTCAATGCTGTCCCTGTTAGCATTTCCCCCTGGAAGTTGTAAGCCTCTTTTAGTTGGCTATGTTCCTCTGAACGTTCTTGAAATGAGGACAGAAGCGGTAGCGATCCCCTCATATTTCGTGACATTCCACCGTTAGATCAAGGTAAATGGAATGGGAAAACACTTAAAAAGCGAGCATCCAAATCCCCTCTGAACGAATAGATTAACACACCTTTTCCAGCCTCCTACCAGGTAACTGGTTACTACTAACTGCTACATAGCAATATCTGAAGCTAATACAATACAAACAGTCCGAGGTGAATCCAATTCTAATGGATTTGGAGGTGAGATTCTTCTCAGATTACAAGCGGTGTAACTGAAACTCTTTGGTTTGCAAAATTAGGATCTAAAGTAGCTCATAGTTGCAAACGTAGTTTTATTGGGAAACCCCCTAAAATCGTGTGTAACATAATAAGATTTTCTTACGAGTAGCGGTGGCGGGGGAAATGGCAATAATAATTTGTAAATACGATTCCCTCCCCTTGTGTATTATTCAATATTTAGGTAGACAGTTGGAATTGATGGTAGTCGTTGAATGTTGAACACGAAGATACTTAAGAAGGACCATTAAAAAATACGTACGGGAGAGGAAGAAGAAGACAAGAGAGAGGGAGGGAGAAATAAGTACAAGGGAGGCTTTCCTACTACCCGCCTTCACGTCTACTTACATCGCCCCCACTCGGAGAAAAGCGACTTATAAGAACGTTGAAACTTTTAGCCGGATAAAGGAGGGTTCAAAGTTTCTAGTAGACTACCAAGCTTCACAAATCAGACGAGCTGGTTTTCCTCCTCTCTGGCTTCTGCTGGAAGGACGGATACGAGCGTATATGTGGTGGGGTGGGAGGGAGGGAAGGATAGTAGGAGTTGGGCCCGGGATTAAAGTGAATTTATTATCAGAGATGTGAGCATCACTTCCGATTCACTGACTTCATGAGCCATGGGGAAATAATGGGGATAAAAGAGTGGGGCAAACAAGACGAGAAAGGACTGAGTCAAGGAGAGTAGAGATAGAGAGCTGTTCAAATGTAGAATGTAGACAGAGAGAGTCGGAGAGAAAGGAATCCCAAAGGACTCGACACTGGCTATGTCCCAAGAGAAATCACAAGTTGATCAGGAAAAAGGAAACTAAAGCTCTTCATCAACCATAATCAATCCCATCCAATTCACTAATCCACTACAACCCCGCAACACAAATACACCAACAATCACTACCTCATCTACCCGGCCGGCAGAGGGAAGAAGGGTAATCAACCATAAGGTAAAATCCACCCTCACACTAAATGTAAGCACAAAAAAGGAAGGATGCATACAACGTGCTTAAGTTCAATCTTGCTATTTAGCTACATGCTAATGCTACTCATCTCTTATTCCTTCTATCGGCCCCTGCTGGGCCCTTGTTCAATTTACATGATTGCAATTTATTCGTCTTCGTTTCGTAATTCTCCTGCTAATGCTTGGCTTGAAAAAATTAGGAACTTACCTGTTTGCAAATTAAAAAATAAATTTCTCAAGGTTTAACTCAGTCCTCTTGCTAAAATGCGAATAGGTTTTTTCTGAGACGACTAATGGAAATCTGCCAATGAAAAGCAGCGTACAGGAGCGCTAAGCTGTAAGTTGCTGGGATAGAGCTTGGTGTTTGGTGAACACAATTTAAATTTACGATTACATTTTGCTTAGGATGGGAAGAATAATCTCACGCCAATCTTGAAACGGGAAAAATTTCCCTGAGTTGCACAAGAAACCTTCGAAGCGGGAATCGAAAAAGTAGAAAGGCGTACAGCGGTTCGGCTGGAAAATCGGATTCTTCGGTTGGATATGCATTCATTAATGAGCTTAAGCTGTTGCAGTACGCGAAGAGAAGAGGGTCTGAAAGCTGAAATATGAGAGCGGAGAGATGTCAGGATAAAAACATCCCGAGTGGGATAAAATTATTGTAATGAATTTGAAATTATGGTGACCAGACGACGTTCTGATTTTCAACTTGAGTGCCTCTCATGATTTTCCTCCTCTCGTCCGTGAAGATTGAACCAGTAGGGGTGGTTTCCCAGCCTGGTATTCTATACTTCTTCCCGTGCTTAAACTTGCTCATCTCTTTCTCTATTTCTCCGTCTTCCACCGTCCCTCCACCAATCCTCCGACCGCCTATAATGTCTTTTCTGCCCGACTCCCTCCAAATCAAGGGATTTACCCTTGAATCCTACGCTTCATGGCTTTATTCTACCGCCAGAATCGAAACTAGGAACTAGAAATGAAAATGTGTGCATTCTTATACCCATCCGTCCCTAGTGTTACCCAGCCATTTCTTCCAGCTTTTTCTCCTTCACCATCATCTTTCTCCGATTCTTTAAGATTATTTTGAAAAATAAGCTTTTCCCAGATAACGTACACTACATGTCCTCCAAGGCTTTTTTCTCTCTTAAGCGGTGTTCGGGTGTAGTGCTTACCCCGAATTCTAAAATTATTTAAAGTTGTATCTCCTATGGTGTATTACTATAAAACCTGGGATTTTAATTGAAATTACCCTGAGACGTGCGTTCTTTACCTATGCCAGAGCTTTCCAATCATAGGCAAATAACAGAGAAACGCCCTGACCTCAACCAATGACCTTGTCTCGAAATCTGCTGACATAAATATTACTCGAACATTATAATTTAATAAGATTTATATTTGATGAAACATATGAGGAAGCTGAAAACATGATTAATTCCAAAATCACTTCCCTCATTCGCATAAAGCTCTGAGGATTAATTTCCATCATGCAAATCTAATCAACTCCTCTATTGAATCCTTTGTAGCAACTAAACACTGTATGCATACCAACGGTAATTACATTAGAACTAAACTCATCTTAGCCAACCTTTTCTGTTTCCATTTCCCTTCAACCCATACCGAGATCAAAGCCACGTACGCCAATGCCCCCTCTTCTCCTCGCCAGGGTAAAATAAATATCTTACTCGGGTTAGTTAACCAGCTCGCTCCTCCGAATTACAATTAAAAAGTGCAGTCAAAGGTTGACAATATTATATTAGAACCCATTGCACAGCCTTCCAGTGATTGAAAGTCGCATCCTACACGGAATTTTAAAACTAATTTAAAATCCATGTTTGTAGTTTATCGAGCATACCGATCCTTATCCCTCTGCTCTATTTAAAATTGATTCTGATAATGCACTCTACATAATGCGGGAAGATTGTTGGGAGAGCAGGTAGAGAGGTTTAAGGTGGGAAGAAATTTATATCCACTTATCGTTGAATTAACTAAAAGCTTGGAGTACATCCCCAGGCAAGATCCACTTATAACTAACTGTATCCTGTGTGGGATTTATAGGGATTTTATGCGAGGCTACAATGAATGGCCGAGAGAAAATCTTAAGTGGTTACTGTACAGGGTCTGCCCTAGAATTTAGAATAAGGACCCGCCGCCAACTCCCACCAATCTGTCAGCTCGATAATCATTACTGCCTGTCAAAGAAAAATATCACTATACGTTATGCCTCTTTTCAACATACTTGACGCTAGTCATAACATTATTAGTTGGGTAGGCGAGGAATGAAAATATTTGAGCATCCCATATACTGTGTATGGAATATGGATGGATGATGCCATAATAAGCGAGCTGAGAAAATTCTTAACATTGTTTCTAATTTAGCTTACACTTTGGACTCGGGCCACAATCGCCAGCGCTCAACTCTTTCTTCTACCTCGTTCTCAAAGTAATTGCATATTTCAATAAGACGCCGCCGCCAGGGCTGCGTTACATTGCACCAACCTAGTCAAGCTCATCAGTCTCATCCTCTCACAGTCCGTCTCCGCTGTCTCTCAAAAAGACAACGACGACGACGCGCAAAAGATCAAGTGGAAGTAAATTATTCCGGGATGCAAGGCCTTAAATTGAACAGGATTAATCCTAAGAAGACAGGATTATCGCCAGGGATTACACAGGGAGGGATATTACAGAAGCTTTACCCACCACTGAGAGACGAAGGGTGGGCAAACTCATGGGATCCTTTCACCGATGAATACACAAAATACACCCAACACCCCTCACAACGTGCTTAAAAAGTTACACGCTCTTCCCCGTATAACAAACAAACCTACAAAGAAAGACAAAATCCTAAGGCAGAGCAGAGAAATCACCCTACTACAAATTATTCAATCACTTTTAAAATCTTCCAGCTACCACCACGCAGCCAAACAAATAAAAATAAAATAGGAATATTTAATTCTACAATGGTAACAAATAGAAATTTATTGCATCCATCATCCTGGGCTGGGTGGTACACCGGCTTGAACTTAGACTAGCCTCGGGAAAATACCATATGTCCACATGATAGAAGGTAGTGTCTACGAGGGTTTATTATTATGGAATTTATTTAGAAAACGTGATCTGGGCTCTCAAAGATGCACATTTCCCCTGTCCTCAAGCTTTCCCCAAGAGACATAAATCATTTCCCTGTTTCTCCAACAACTAAAGATGATATCATTAAATATATATACACTTCTTCCTTCCACAAAAATCCCTCACAAGTTGCTCACCCTCTCTCCACCAAACCATATTCAATTTAGTCTGCTACTATCACTGGACCAAACCTGGAATATGCTAGAGTGAACGCAGTTATCTTACATAAACTTAAAACTCACCTCCTCAATCATTTCACCTAACTCCTCCTGCACTCCTTACATTGTATATGACTACCTTTTTTCAAACTAAAGTAAGGATTCCCAATTCTAATATACGTTATATACACAGCCTTGTCCAAATATTTCTGATAGATTTTACCCATGATAAGAACTATCCCTCCTTGAAAAAAGGAAACGCGTCCACAATTAGTCTCTTTATGCCAAGATAAAATAGATAAATTATCCCAAAATCCCAAAAGCTGATGCTTTTCTACCTGAACTTTAAGCTTTGATATCCGTATATTATAGTGTATCCGTTATAGTAACTTGAAGATTCTGTCTAATATTAAATAGCATAGAACCAATCCAAGCTTGTGCCAAAACCTGCAAGTTTAACTCAATAAAGTTAATGATCATTAATAAAATAAGTGGATTGCAAACCCCTGAGGTGGTTACCCCAAGCTCAAGGCAGTAATCTATAGAATTATGTCAACTTGGACAGGAAAAGAAATAAAGTTGGAGGGAGGCTGTCGTTAGTTTTAGAGAATTTCATCGATAACATCACTCGCCCAGCCCCAGCCCTACCTACCTCACCCAGTCCCTTTGAAAATAAGAATAATAACGAGTTGATGAAACGGATATGCCATCCTCTTTTGGCCTTTTTTCTTCCCAGATTCTACAAGAGAGTCCTTCCTTCATCCTCCTCTTTTTTCTCAGTTCTTCAGACTTAAAATAAAGGGAGGAGGAGAAGGGTAAAAAACATTCACTTTACTCCAAAAACTACAACCACCTTCCCTTGATTAGCCCCTTAAATAAGGCGACCCATGGCTCCATGTCATCTAACACACAATTATCATCTGTCCACCTCTCTAATACTAAGGTGGTTTCTTTAATGCAATATCCAGCTCCAAGCAAAAAAAAACTCCAACACTGCTCGTACGAGTCATATACGGAGGGCTCTTGTTTCCTTACTTTTAAAAGCTTGCACAACGACAACCGAGAGGAGCACACAATTATGATAAGATGACTATCTCCTTGCCGAGGAGCATCACATAAATATAATCTTATCTCATTCACCTGGATGAATCCTTGTGGATCCTCAGCCGAGGATCAGGGCAGTGAATACGGAGACACCAGAAACTTAGCGAGTCAGGACCATAGACAAGCATTTTAGAAGAGGTTCTTTGAAGATTTACCAAAAGTGACTGATGGCAGAAATAGGACAGAAGAATTTAAGATTTCCAGTGCAATGAGCAAGAACCCGTTCTTTCAAGACGCTATCCAACATCCCATCAACTCACGCGCCAAAGCACACCCTATTATAATGGCTAAGTTGACCAAGACTGGAATGCAGATGAGCATTTATGGAATTACGACGATCTGTCCTCCAAAACCCTAATGCTATTAAAACCAAGAAGAGTGACAAGGAAAAAGTCATTCAGAAATCAAGTCAGATCAGCTACAAGCTCTGCTCAGGCATCAAGTGCTTGATGCAAGCAAGAACGAATTATCCATACACGACACACCTGTTCAGTCCGCCAGGTACATAAGGTAAAAACTATAGGCGATATCATTCGTACGGAAGAGAATTGGTCTAGGTCTAGGGCTGGAAACTGGAAATGCCTCGTCTTGAATTTTTCATAAGAATCATTTGAATAATTACCTGTCCGGTCTTTAACCACCCAGCTACTGGACAATGAAAATATGAAGCCAAAGCAAGGGTGCACTCGATATTTATCCAGATATTATATGCAAAGTTTGTATATCAAATCAGATACTACGCCATGGCGATCGTTTTCAAGTATCATTCTAGAGTAATAATTCAAACTAGTTTCAATTTTTTATCACCTACCATCTAAGCTCTCTCAATTCTCTTGTTCCCCTGTCAACAAAAAGGGCAGATCATAGATTCCAATGGAACTATAGGAGACGCAGGGAATTGTAAGCCCAATCCGAGCTTATGGTTTCATCAAGGTTTGAACATGTTTCAAAAGGGCTACAGGTAAATCTCAGATGTGCTTGGAGAAATACACAACTTTGTTGTGGACAATCCTATGGAGAAAAAGTTGCATCCAGTTTTTTATCCCTCTCCCTCCTTCTTCTCCATATCAAACTTCTCATCATCAATGCCTTTTCACTAAACAATCCATCAAGAATCGGTCACCAAGTAGCCCATTAGTCTGTTTCTCTGCCCCGTAGCATAAGCTTTGAGGAGGGAAAGCTGGAGAAGATCCTCGTAGCTTAGACTTGCTTCCTTGTCCCATTAGAAATGACAATTGAAAAATTGAATCCACTCGACCCTTAACATACCCCGACCCGATGTAGCCAGGATGGGATGGAATCTTGCCTAGATGAGGACATGATTTCGATATCAAGATCAAGAATCAAGCTCTCTGGAAATGATTCAAGGGACTTGCTTGAAACAAGCTGGATCCAGCAAAAGATCGAGTAAGAGCTAAGAAAGTAAGGGAGAAGAGTTTCCAGTTCCACAATAAGGGTTGTGCTAGCTAGGGATGTGAAATAATTTGACAAAAATCCTAGGAGGCTTCTATATAGCTTCCTTTGCTTCGGCGCTTCCTTGTCTTGTGAATTTTTGGAGAGGGTGAGGAGGAAGAGACAGAGTGGGAGATAGAGGATGATCCAAGGCGTACATGGGATCATGTGAGGGTAATAAGGAACCGGAGACTTAAGCCGAAAGCTTCCAGCCCGCCCGCTCGTAGATATTCCGTCTGACGCCAACTTCACGCATACCTCCTGCCAACTTGACACAAGCCAGTGCCGCAAACTTTTCCTTTCTTGTCTCATACAAATTTCACCCACAAGAATTATTTCTATGGGGGTTGAATGTCACTACAAGTAGTACACTATTTCACACAGTATCCTTTAACTCCCAAAATTTCCGATGCTGTGTAGCTGACTGTAAGTAGCTACACACTAACTCCTAGTCCATCTCAGTCAAGTTAATCTTACTTTATGCTCATCCTTCTTCCAACTATTCTACATGCTTCTTACTTTAGTCAACATCCCAACTTTCCAATGTCTCAGCAGACAGGGACATTCTTCTTCCTTCCAGTCAATATCTTGGACTCATTACCTATAACAACAATCCGTAGGGGTTTCTCAACCACATCCCCTCTGCTTCTTCAACGCGGAGCTTGAGTTAAGGAAGAGACCGTATCCTCGCATTCGTTGTACCCACTCGAAACCCGGGATGCGGTGGATGCCACTGTTGTAAATAATCTTCCCGGATTTCTCAACTAACTCCTCGCATTCGGGGCTCAGTTTAGTAACTTGTCTCCTAGACTTGGAGGAAGTTCATAGGTTGTAAAACGGTATTTCCGATCTTCAGCTTTCCCAGAGGGAGGGGAGTTCTCGAGGATGTATAGCTTCCTATACTCCTCATTCTCCGTCAAACATACGCACTCTGATACCCAGCTACAACTTCAAGGAAGAATCACCCCTGATCTTTGGACGCCCCTTAAAAGGACATATTTCGCCCCGGACAATTAGGTGGCCGGATCCTTTCCAATTAGCCTATTAGTACGTGGAGACAGAAGCAATAAGTTGATAATTAAAATCTTACTTTCCTCTTGTCAAAGAGACAGACTCATTTTGCATGGAATTTTTCAAAAGGGTGGTACGGTCATTAACTGAATTCCTAAGAGACCACCACCAGCCAACCAACCCTTTGCAATATATTTTCTCTCTCTCATTCACTCCAACTTGGTCATACACACACACAGCTAGTTACATGGATTCTAAAACCCTTTCGTCTCATCCCTCTCTATCTCCATGAGGACTGGATCTGTCTATTTTGTGAAAATATATTCAGTTCTTACAAGGCTCGGGATCGTGATGGAACATGGAAGAGAGGGATTGGAAAAGGTATAATCCAATTCACATCAATAGAGTTTCCAATGACACTTACTAATTTATTTTCCCTTTTTCTCACATATTCGCATTATCTCGCTTACGGACACAGATCCAAATCAAAGCCGCACCACTCAACCTCAGCTTTGATCTATGAATGAATGCGGAAGCGCACAGTTTTGATTACCATCCACACCGCGTTCATTTTCACCTTAATCTTTCATCAAGCCGCATTATAATAACCATTTTGTAAATCCTAGATAGTTTTCGCCTTCCCTGCTTTTCAATTCATACTATTTCCTGCTCCCTATTGCATAGTGCGGTGGAAGATAGGAAGGGAAGAATAACTGAATGAGAGCAGGGTGGCAGGGTTAAAGATACCCTTAAGTGTTTCACAAACCATCTTCTATTACATCCCTGAATCAATAATGATAGGCGTGCGAAGGGAAAAGATAGAGCGCGGATCTTTTAGATAACCTCACACTTCTTTTGTTCCCCATCTTCGTAACTCTACACCGACCCAGCTTACTCGCATTTGTCAGTGTTAAGGAGAAAATGCACATTGCAAGAGGCATGCGCCGAGAAAGCTATTACAACGCTCGCTATCACAAATACGAGCGTCGACCACAAAAGAAGCTTTCTTTTTGCTTGTATGCTAAAAGCAAAGCCGATCCATTATTCAGAAACGGGGAAAAATCTAAAAAACTGCATCTGGTCTAGACTATTCTCTCTTCTTTATCTTCACCATCGGGATCTCTCCAGGTTAGACTGTGTGTAACCTGGAGAGATCCCAATGGTTAGACTGCAATCTTTTATTTCAAAGGGTCCGCTTTGTATAATTTACTTTCTACCCTTTATCTTTTACGGATTTGTCTCGGACAAAATAAAACACTGAAACTCGGATGAAAAGCTTCATCATTAAATCACTTGCTATATGAAATGCAATTTGAAATTAAGTTATTTATTAAATTCTCCATTTCCGCTATAGGTATACCGTGGAAGGTAACCTTGGAAGAATTTAATTCCGCTTTGATGCAAAACAATCCGTGTTTCCAAACCACTCTTTTTGAAAGCGGAGCTAATTGGTTCCAAAAAATGATTGCAAAATTGCAAGGAATTCCAACAGGACCAAAGAGCCAATATTGTAGCAAGTTAAAATTAAAGTAGTTCTACAATAAAATGCTTTGTCACTATTTTGCTTAAAAATTTCTATAACTATGTAGTATGGTTTGTTATATTTTAGTTTATTTTTGTTTTTGGTTTTACTCAACTACTCTCGAATAGTTTTGTTTTTTCGAGAAGAAAACATTTTGCAGGAGAGTAAAAATAAATGGCCTGTTTTTTATAAAAATTCAAATAATTTTCTCCGCCTTTCGAAATACATTTCTCCCTAAGGATGCTACGAGTATTTCTCATGCCTTTGAAATCTCATGGGGGGATCGCAAGACGGATTTAACTTGAAAAATTCCAAGAAAGAGTAAGAAAACGACGTTGGATTGGAGGATTTTCTTAAGAAATGG
This sequence comes from Sminthurides aquaticus, assembly GCA_906901655.1. NCBI lineage: Eukaryota > Metazoa > Arthropoda > Collembola > Symphypleona > Sminthurididae > Sminthurides > Sminthurides aquaticus. Next base: position 8,445,588 of record CAJQTT010000001.1, read on the forward strand.
AATCATTCAAAGCGGTGAAGATATCTGCAGGAAGGGAAGACGGGAAGAGGAAGTGGAGAAACTGGGAAGATGTTGGAAAAAGAGAGTGGTTTAGTGGTTTCCATGGAAACTGAGCGCCGGCGCCAGGGTTGCTCAAGACTGAAGATGCTGTCAAATTGATTCAAGATAGGATATTTGTCACGGGAGGGAGGAAGGAGTGGCTCCGTGTGAATCGACCCGCTCTCACCACGCAACTCTTCCATTCCCTACGGCGAGTGGCATCCCGGACCAAACCCAGCCATCCTCCGTCCGCCTGCCTCTCATCCAATCCACGGGTCGGCAAAAACGCTCAAACCACACACATGCAGACATACACATGAAAGCAACTTCACCACCTTTCCTAGTCTTCAACCCTCACAACATTTATCCCAGTCACAAAATATCGCTACGCTATTTTCTTGCTACTCTTCATCTTTTTTCATCTTCCAAAGAAGAAAACAGAGGCTCCTGTATAATTCTTCAGGGTTTTCTGAAAAACCCCCGTATCTTTTTTCCCCCTCTCTGACTGTGACTATCTTCCACAATGTCTAATGTAGTCTTGAAAGATTTTATATTTTTCTTGAAAATTGTCGATTTTCATCCCGATATTCGACGCTACCGTAGCTACCGTACACATTGACAAACCTAAATTTTAAAATTCTTGTCCAACTGCTAATGAAATCCATGCGGTTTTCCAATCCTCTCGCATTGCTAACGGTTAGCTATCGTTAACTAGCTGTTAGGATTTCATATAATCCTTAGAATCTACGCAAATGTCGACAAAAATACGGATCACTCACTGCCAGACTGCCATTCTGAAGTCGGAAGAATATTGTGTAGCTAAGTTTACCAGAAATTTAAAATGTTCGATCTCAAGAGTAAATTCCACAGTAAAATAAAATACGAGGAAAATGCTCTTGTGTGCCAATGACTTCTTTCATGCACAATTTGAGGCCAAATCCCAAAGGTTTTTTTCTATTTCGTGGCGCAGGAAACAGAATCTCTAAGAACTGCGATAAGGAATGTAAATAAAAGAATGTACATTTTAACTGCAGATACAACGTCAGCTCAAACGTGCGTACCTGTGTAACTGTACGGAAAAACAAAGGTAAAAGATAGGAAGAAACCTCAATGAATAGCAATAAGCTGCTAAAGAAACGTTGGAAAAGCTTGTTTCTCAATGTGCTGTAGTTGTAGTGGCTTGTATGCCGGAGGAAGGAAAAGTTGTCGCGTGCGGTGGGCGTAGTTTGTTTTTCCTAGGGTCGTCCCATAGAAAAGCTGGGAGGGCCTCCCTGTTCTGGGCGAAGCATTGAGTAAAGCCTGCTTTTCTGGGCCAGACCGCAGAAGGGAGGCTCTCTCAATTCGTTTCTTTCCGAAAGGCTCTCTCTCTCTGATGTACCTCGATTCTGGATGGAGGGTAGTCCACCAGATCCTGTGTGCAGGCATTGGAGTTCCCCCACAAGTAAAATCTGACCAAGAAGATCCACAACTAAGCACCACTACCTTTGTGTCATTCTCCACCCCGAATCTCTCCACTCACCTTCCTCTCTCTCTCTCTCTCTCTCTCATCTTCTTCTTATTCTTTTCCCTCCTCATCTTCTCCTCATCCTCATCTCATCATCCTCGTTAAAACAAACTTGAAGCTTAAGCAGTTCCCGCAGTGTCTGGAAGAAGACTCGCCGAAACACACTTGAGCTTCGAATAAATAATTTCCCCAAGATTTGGAACGGAAACGGGGGAAAGGAAGACATGATAATCGGATTACAGAAGAGGATTAAATGTGCATCCCACAAGTGTTTCATCTCTTAAAGATTTGCTAAGAATAATACCTTGATAACAAGCGGATCAATTAAACATCAAAAGGACGCTGAAGAAGGAATCGGGAAAGTGCGGATATATTAATTGTTGAGAAAGTGTTAGATATACTCCGACCGGCATCATCATGTTGGTTCCTCAGGATATGATGGCGGCACAGTCCAAAATGCTTTACCAAATAAATAAATACTACGGAGAAAGAGTGCAAACCCGGAAGGGTGGTATCGCGAAAACGATACGTGAAGTATGCAAAGTGGTTCAGGATGTCCTCAAAGAGGTTGAAGTTCAGGAACCTCGATTTATATCCTCATTAACAGAGTGTAATGCTCGTTATGAAGGTCTTGAAGTGATTTCACCGACGGAATTCGAAGTCGTTCTCTATCTAAACCAAATGGGTGTATTCAATTTTGTGGATGACGGAACGCTGCCGGGTTGTGCAGTTTTAAAATTGAGTGATGGACGGAAAAGGTCCATGTCCTTGTGGGTTGAGTTCATAACTGCTTCCGGCTATTTGTCCGCACGGAAGATTCGATCCAGGTTTCAAACCTTAGTCGCACAAGCATGTGACAAATGCTCTTATAGGGACTCTGTCAAAATGATTGCGGATACGACTGAAGTTAAGCTACGGATTCGGGAACGATTTATTGTTCAAATCACACCCGCTTTTAAATGCTCGGGAGTTTGGCCACGAAGTGCTGCACATTGGCCAATCCCTCACATCCCTTGGCCACATCCCAATCTTGTGGCAGAGGTCAAAACTGAAGGATTTGATCTTCTTTCCAAAGAAAGCTTATCCATGCAGGTAAATTGAAGTCAGATTCGGATTACATGGAAATACAAGCCGCTTTATGCAAAGCACACTATGAGTATAGCTGTCGGCTTCCCTTTGAATGAATTGGAAAATCTACCTAAGATTTTACATATAACTGCTCGATTAAATTTCCCCCAGCGATTTTGCTTATTCATCCTTTAAAAATTCAAACCAAGCAAACTGTTTGGTGTCAGCTTAAGCTAAAGCCGTTTTAGATAAATCATGATTGAAAAAACTGGTAATTTTTCTATCCCAGGGCAAACAATCTGCGATGGAGGGAGATGCTTGGGTGTTATCATTTACCGAAGCAGAGAACCGATTATTATTGGGAGGCTGCCGGAAGAAATGTTTAAGTCTTCTCAAGACCCTCCGCGATCGTCATTTGGATTTACCCGGTAAGCAAGAATTTCCGTATAGTTTTTACATACAATCCTTGTGTTTACCTCACCGTCAAGAATGCATGATAAGAATCTTGGGGGTAGAAGATTTGGAAATATTTGCCCCAAGATACCAATCCTTAAAGTTGGGCACACGAACTATAAAAATCTGCAATTAGGAGACGGCGCTCCTAAATGCCGGAGCTTCATTAGGATAAGGATAGGAGCCTCAGTGATTCTAAAGCATGAAATTAATTCTTGTCTTCAGGTAATCCTGTTTCAACATACCACATGAAGACGCTCCTTTTGTATGAGTGTGAGAAGCATCCGAGGGAGGTAGAGTGGGATGAGCCCTGCCTTGGTGACAGAATTAATGGAATTTTACTCCAGCTCATTTCATGCCTCCAATGCCGGAGATGCCCGCATTATTTCCTACCTAATTTGGACTTGTTCAAAGGAAAATCACCGAGTGCGCTCGAAAATGCTGCCAAACAAGCATGGAGACTTACAAGGGAGCTCCTAACAAATATTCGCTCGCTCGAAAAATTGTAAAATGCCCCATGCATCGATGCATCCCATCAACTGCTTTCTCTTCTTCCCCTACCAACCTACGTCCGCAAGGATCAGGGATATGTGGAGGAATCCTTGATCATCTTTTCTAAATCACCGTTTAAATTAACTTTGAGTGATAGTTTGGAGCAAAGAACGGAAAGATGTGTGTGGATCAAAAGCTGAAAGGGGATGAAAATTTACCAAATCCAAAGAAATTACCAAATCTTTGATAATTCTTTCTACATTGTAGCAATCAAAATATTAGCGAATCAGTAATTAAAATGTGCGGTGTGGCTATGTTGATAATAAGTGGACGAATCTTCTTATTTATTCTTCCTAATTGTGTGTGTTTAGAAATTAGAAAAAAATCCAACTCTGAAGGAAACAAATACTCATTTCACAATTGACTTATCTTTTCTTAATAATCCTCAACTAAGTCTCTTTTTAGCGAAGCTCATTTAAAATTTAGTCATGGAAGAGACAGAAAAGCCCGTGAGTGCGACAGTGCGACCAAGAGAAATTGGATACAATCTACTAAAGGAAACCCTATTTCAACCCTCCAACACGCTTTTTCCCGCGGAGAGAATGTTAACGGAACGAATTCCCTCAAATTGCCCCGACTCGCCCTTCCAACAAGCCCATTCATTCATTCTCCTCGCTAGTTTCGCGGCTATACGCTCGGAAATCATGGGTGCCTGGAATGGAATAAGCAAGGACCTGCAAAGTGCTCACATCTGATGAAAAGTGTCTCACTCGTCATCAAATTACAGATTCATGGCCGGCTTAATTTCGTTAATTGGATTGAAAATGTGAGCGGACATAATCAACCCTTTCCATCCAACCCAAACGACACAGATTTCATCCGATAATCCTACTCAATGCCCAATGAATAAGTGACAGAGTTCAACAGAGTTTGCTACAGTTACATATAAATATTCAATTGCTACAAAACTAGTTTTCCTTTTCCTAATCTTAGTTATGTTTAAACTATTACGATAATAGTAATGCGTGGTGCGGTGAGCTTTACATTACAGTGCAGAATTTTCAACGGTCGTCGCTAATTTCTAATAGATTCGAAAAGAATCTCTCGGAATGAAAATGCCATTCTTTTTCGTAGTGCATTTTACATGTGTGCTTTGCTGAGATTTTGTGTAAATATAGGATACGTCACTAATCCTAGTTCGGTCCTGTAGGATACGTAGGTGGATTATTCTCTCGTATTTAAGGTATTCGCAATTAATTCATTGAATTTCTCGTAGAAAGCAATTTAGAAGGAACAAGCTGAATCATTTCTAATAAAACTTGATAATGAAGCAATCTAAGAGAATTCAAATGAAAAAACTGCATGGATTTTTTAAAACTTTGCTCTAATGTTTAAATGTCTGAGACATTCATCTAGTATTTGGATGGTTGTGGATTTGCAAAGAAGTTTACAGGAATTGTTGCAACTGAAGGGGAAGAATTACAAGATTATATAGTAGTCATGTAATGTATCCTGGAAGTTGGAGAACAGAGTACTCATGATCATACCGTGTTCTTTGTATATTGTAAAGGAGAATGATTGTCACACACCTTTTGGGAAATGAGACGAAAATCCTGTCTCTCTACTTGCTAGCTAGCTTCGACAGAAAGGATGGAGAGAAGGTTTCTGATAAATTTCTAGTTTATGATTCCCGTAAATCCTGGCTTTACTGACTTGGCCGAGAGTATTGGAGGAATAAGAGACGACAGGATATATTCTTTGGATGACTCACTAATGAGGTTGCACTTGAGAGAATACATTTCCAGCTGAGCTACAGCTTTGCTAGATTACGCTAGAAATTTATTCTTGTCATAAAAATTTAAGAACTAGCGTCAAGTTTAAGTATTCACCGAAATATAGTGGCGGTAAGTTAGGTTAGGAGGGAGTTGGTTTATCTGACGGCAGTGTGAGAGAGCAATACTTTTTTTCCTCAAACAACTTCTAAAACTTTCTCAGCTTGCATTTAACGAGAGGGAAAAGGCTGTTTGCTCTGCCTACTAGTAGTGATAGGGATATGGGAAGTGGTGGTGGAACATGAATTGAGACAAATTTTGCACCAGAGGGTTAGAAAAAATTCTGCAAATAACTTGATTACCATCGACCAGAGATAGAAAACATTCCTCGTCATGTCCACTAATTCAGACAAATGGTTCTTCTCCGAAGCAAATTGATTAAATATGAAAGAGGGGAGCATCCGGGCATGCAAGTAAGGGCACATACAAGGACGGGTAGAATCCAGGGGCTCTTTCCATCCGAATGCCCTACCATCTATCCACCAACAACCACTCGTCCGCACTTTACATTCACGCACCCTCGCCTCCCTCCCATCATCTCACAATCTTCTTCCCCCGCTTTTCTTCTCTATCCTCCTCCGAAACTTCTCGGAAAATCTTCATCATCTACCCGCTTCTCGTAGGCAGCCCGAAACGAGAGAATCAAAGAGCGTATCAACCAGCTCAAGCACTACCGAACTTTCCCCATCACCCCATTTCACTTACTCCCTCTACATATGGAAACTAAAACCTGGCTCTGGGCCCCCGGATTTTTATTTCCAAATGCCCTGCAATATTTTTCTACACCCGCTCCGCTTTACTGCCAGCTATAGCTATAGCCCAACTTTGTTTCATCGATCCGGCTCAAAAAGCACTCTCATACCGATTATTTAATGCCAACTCGCAATTTTAAAACAAACGCCTCTATTATTCCTCCACCACTTCCCTTATTACGCCTCTACTCCAAAGAGTACAAGAGGATGTCACATTCTCAGCAAGGCTTCTGATGGAATAGCCAAGATCTAGATATACGACTAGCAGGCGGGAAATTGAGCCCGCTAATTACTGAAATCATGCAAACTAAACCATCTCACACAGTGTCGTCACAATCAAAATGTATAATAACGCAGGAAGGTAGTCATAAGTTGTAACTTGAAGAAATAAAGACGTCAAATGAGAATAAGCCATTAGAATCATGCCCGGATATTATTCCATATCGGATCTTTCATAAATATTTTTCATCCTTTCTCTTTTAGGTTCAATTAATATTAAAACACCAGGTTTCCCGCATCCCTTCCGCGCTTCCAACCGGGTAAATTGCTAACAGTCTGCCCCGGAACATAAGTATATGCCCCTACCTGCGGGTAGCTTACCCAAACGAATGGGTTCAACCGAATTTTTAATGTTTTTGACTCTTAAGGAAAGCTTGGGATATGTTCAAAGGGCTGACAGAATCCCACTTTGCTGGAACTGCCCTTCCCTCGAACAGGAGCGGACGTACAAGCACATCATTAGAATCTATCTAAAACACGTTAAATGGGTAAAAGCCAGTTGATGCTCAGAGAGGGCAGGAGCCCTGTTAAATGCACATGTGGCTTGAGTAATTAACAATCACCGGGGGTCTCACCAAGCTTTATTCAATCTATTTCATCCGTCCAGGTAAAGTGGAGACAGGAAACCGTTGAATAAGCTTCAAGAATCGCGAGTTCCACCAAGCTCATCTACCCTGTTGTGATGGCCCATCCCTGATGGGCATCCATAGTCAAATGGCTACCCTCCTTCTCGTCAAAGTTACACCAACCCTTCTTTTCCCCAACATCAGTTTAATGCGAAACGCTCCTGACACGGGCCTCTTAACCTTAAAGCTGAACCCTTGATTACATCTCTCATCCTCTTGTCTCTAAAACAAACATACACACACGCTACCAAAGATTCAAGTTTTTCGTACATTTTGATTTGAATTGCTTAAGCTTTCTCCCACCTTGCTCGCCATATCACGCTCGCAATTTAATAAATTACTAATTTTAATTGCGTTCTAACGAAAATTGATCTAATTTTGCCAAGATGTCAATTTGATTACAAGTAGAACTGGATCTGGATCTCTGGGCAAATATAAAGTTTGCAGGGACGATAGAAAAAGATCCCTTCGAGTTTATACTTACCCCCACCGATTGCGTTTTCGTTGGATAGCAACACGACTAGAGCCACAGTTTTAGGGATGTGTTGAGGCCATTCAAGGAGAAACGTTCTTCTGAGTTTCGTCCTACAAGCTTTCAATTCTTTGTCCAATGAAACTCATTAGATGTTAAACTAATAAGCGGAGATGAAAGATTCCGAGATATGAGATGATAACCACTGTAAATTTGACGTAGAAAAGGCGCGATCTCGCTATGATGAGAAGAATGAGATGATTTGATCACGCCGCAAGAAGCATAGGCTTTGCAATAAGCTATGTCGGCTCCTTGAACAAACCGTCTGGATCACGAAGCCGAACCTCTCTCATCTCCATTACTTTCGGACCGACAAGGGAAAAGGCTCTGTCTCGCTCCAAGCAATATTATTATATACGCTCTTGAATATTTTTCAAACCTCCGCGTGTCATCGTATTTCATACGAAACATACCAAGCGAGAAGATGAAGCTTAAGGAGGAACCTTTATAATGCACTCGTCTCAATCCCCTCTTTTTTTATATCATCATTCGTCTCGGGGCCTAAAAGCCAAATCCCATCCCATCTCTGGGCTACCCTTATATAGTCACCAAGTATGAATTCATTTTGCTCACAGGTATTCACGCCTAATGGCTAACAATACTCGATGTATTCTAGGAGGGATTCTCAAAGCTCTGAGTGGCCAACCAGCAACTCCAACTCATTCCTCTCATAGGCTTTTTCTTTTCAATCTTTTCTTACTCTCAACTAATATTTATAGTATTCAAAGGAATACAAGTTCAACTTCATCCCCTCTTACAACCAAGCACTATTTCACAGCTAATATATAGACGTACAGAGATTGAGGACTACAGCTTTTCTTGGCTGGGATTCAAGCGGGAATAATGTCCTGGGTTCTCGGATCCTCGAGCTGAAATGATATGCAGCTACAGCATAGGATTTCATTAGGAAGTCAGCTCCTGCACGCTAGAGACTGAATGCACGCATTCCCTCCTCCATATAATTATCTAACTTGTCAACTAGTAATCACGACTTAGAGGATTGTTGTCGAAATCAAAAGGAAATATATCCTCTTCTAGCGGTACTAAACTTCAGAGGCAAAGTTAACTTTCCAACACTTTCACAGCACTAAATCCTCGAAATAATAACAAAGTTTCGGAAGCGATTCCTTTAAAATTCTCCGCTCTAGTTTCGTTTCACGCTTAAAATATATACCAGTTACAGTTACTGAACGTATGAAAAGGAAGCAAAGCAAGGAGCAGCTCGAAAAATCAGACGGGCTTGTAAACGGAAGTCTAATGCCAAAACAGGAGGCGTCCGTCCTCCAGTTTGAGAATTCATTACCTTGGACTACAAGTCACAAGTGGGATGGGAAAAGGAAAGAAAAACCTACACCATCGTGTATCCTCTTAAAATTGAACTACTACAACGACATTTATGGTGACAAGAGTATCTGAAAAGCCGCAAGCTAATCTACTCTACCCGGTTCTTGGGTAAGAAAAACGAGGAGCAGGTGATACAAGGGCTTGAATGACCCTATCTAAGAGCCAAATGATAAAAGGGGAAAACATTTTACCCGGGTAAACTAATTCTAAACAACCCATCTCATCCTACTCGCTTACTCACTCCCTGTCTCCATGCTTGTGCTCTTCCCCCGTCTATCCCGGACCGGGCACTTGGAAGTAATATCCTCGCATATATCTGTCAGAGTTCCTTAACTCAAATCCAACAACAAAACACTCCCTGTGCATTATTACATTCCTGTCTCCCCCCAATCAACTGCTTTCTTCATCAGTGACTGAGGCAAATTCTCATTTAAGTTTGTCCGAGCTAGAGAAGTATAGCAAGAAACAATGTTTACAGGAACGTCAGTTATGAGTTTAAGGTTATAAACACTATCTGGATGTCCCTGTCACATGGCTGTCACCATAAACTTACATTACTCCATCCTGTCGTGGCCATAATTTGTTTCACCTCCTACAAATTTCTCTCTATGAAAATCATCAAATTTGTTCCTACGCCACAGTCTCTGAAAGCTTTGACGATTAACTTGCTGATATGCAAATTCTACATGATTTCATGCACAACAGTGTTCTCTATGCTAGCGCAGCAATGCATACTACACCTTGGAATTAATCTGCCTGGCTGATGGGTCGCTGGGATGAGATCGGTTGCCAAATGGCGAATCTAGCACTAGCAAATAAGGGGATAGCTCCCATACTATGCTTGCTGAAATGAATGACCCTTGCTAAATTCACTCGCAGCCAGTGTAAGCTTCATTCTGGTGGTTTCATAGTCGTAGACAGTACATGAGGGTTGAAACCGAAGAAAACACGTGAATAAAAAGTTAGAGGGAAGAGAGTGAAGTTTCCCTGGAATTTAAATATTTTTCCAACTATGTAATAGACCATACGTTGAGAGAGGTCTAAGGAATGCTTTGAGTAACGCGTGGAGAAGAAGGGAGACATGAATATAAAAGGAGCAATTCAGTTTCAGTTTCTATGCACGATTCCCGTACTTCTTTTAAGCCCCTCAATCAACACAATCTACGATAACAGTTCCAGAGCCCTCCTCTTTGAGGCTAATATTCCAATAAGGAGGTGGAGGAGGGGAAATAATTTCTTGATGAATGGGACTATGGCGAGAAATAAAAATGACATGACAAAGAGGCTGAGAAAGAGGGAATATAGGCGAGTGAAAAGCACGGGGAGACAGAGATACACATCTTTTCAACACACACATGGCTTTCATCAACCTAAGTAGTTCTTCCCTAGAGTTTCATGGCCCTTTCCCACTTACTAACAACACCATAAACAGACTATTAGCTCCCACCAGATCAACTGTGTACTTCCGAAAGCAGTGATGAAAGTTGGAAGAAGTTTTAAACACAACATTAACCATCTCATTTCAACACTCAACAGGATAGGTCGTTGTAAAAAATGTTCACTTACAACAAAAACCTAACACTGCCGAACTATTACCCGGGTAAGCCTTGACGTATCTAAACTGCTAAGGATTTACACAAGCTTTACGTAAAAATATTCGGTGATATTCGATGTGACCAGTATATAACTTATCAATTTGTAGCACTAAAAACGTTAGCAATATTTGGTTCATATATCGTGAAGAAAGAAGCAAACTACCCCCAAGTCTGAACTGAATACCGGCTTGATTTCTCGTCAAACAAGAACGACTACCGGTGTCTATCTCTTTACAAGCTACTGTTGCTTTGAAAGTATCTGCCTTATTACAATTAAATCAACGCACGGAAAAATATCAAACCCCTCTGCGTATCATTCCCTCGATTAAGAGTAATCTTGTGCAGATAGCTGCCTCATCCACAAGATCATAATATTACTGTGAAACTGTTTCGTCTACAATTTTATGTAAGCAACAAAGCAGTTTACAAAGTCTATAATCATAATCCCACAGCGTTGCATTTACCATTGACAAAGAAGTAGTGTGTGAAGTTTTTGCTCACGAATATTATGCGAAACCTAAAAGATTTTGAATTTGATTAATGATACATATGCCAAAATAACCACTTACGAAAGCTGGTTTAGATGGCATAGTAGAAAACTGGCTGATATTATATTAAAACATTGGGTCATCGGGTTCGCAAATATGTCCTCACTCAAGCCATTTTTTATACAAAACCGGCTTGAAGTTTAAGGGTTTTAGGCACTATGCGACAATCATTAAAAACTGTGACATTAGTGACCTGACCACTCGACATTTTGCCGATCCCCAATTTGACCAGCTACAGTATTGTTATAAAGTTGCCATTAGAGAACACAAGTCATGATAGGTTACGCTCTCATTTAAGTTTTACAAAGATATGGCTAATAAACGTAAAGGAGAACTCGTAAAGAATTGACCGTGCAGACAAGGACAATGCGAGTTGTAAACACAAGATTGTTATAGAGCGGTGAACTGGAAAGCTGAAAGTGGATGATTAGGTTGGTTTAGTGCGGATATTTAAGAGTCTCATTACGGGCGGGTGCTTGATTCCCTCCTTGGAGCGTTTACTCCAGCCCTGGTTGAAAAAAGTAAATAAAGGAGAGAACTGCACGCTTCCCACTGCAATTAATTCCCCTCCTTCCACCACTCTAATGCTAATCAGCTATGGAAAATAATAAATACACTCCCTTAATTACACAACTAAATAAGACTCTAGAGGCACCGCCTGCCCTCTGAAACCAGCCCGAGTCGCCATCACCGAACCAAACAAGCTCACCTCATAGTCCCGGAGGAAGGAAACACGAACATCCATCCTTCTTCCTCCTTTTCCTCCCCACTGCCGAATTCAAGTCAAGTCCAGTCCGAAAAGCCTAGCTAGCAACTATTAAAATTCGTCTCCGTCCACCACCCAACTTAACTCACCACAAGTCTGCTCAAGCTTCAAGCACCAAAGGGGAGACCGGACAGAACCATGGACACGCTGGAAAGCCGAGATTTTAAAACTTGAAATTCCTGTCTAATAATCACTATTTACCGTACACATTTATTCTTCATTCAAAGCGAAGCGTCCGCTTCTTCCTGCCGCTGCCAGCCCTTACGTAAAAAGCCTTTGGAGGAAATCTCATTCCTCCAGCCAGCCATTCACCTAATATTAATAATTCCTCTTTTACAAAGCCTAAAACTGCCGAACCCATTGACGCCATTCTAATTTACTTGTGAATCCCGCCAATTAGTTGGTTTTAAACTTGAAAATCTACATCCTTTCTTCTCATATTTCCTCCAGTCTAGCTCCTCTCATCTCATCCCTTTTAAAAACTAATATCCGTAATTCATTAACATTTCCAATCATTTCTCCGCATCGACCGGCTCCGCCAAGCTCTCTGTCGTCTTCAAGCATAGCTATATTGCTTACAAGCACGCTGGCTTATTAAATTACAAAGACTTGCTTTTCCTCCACCTTATGCATTACCTTTATTTACACAGTCTTTTCACGTCCACACAGTCATCTTCCATAGTCCAGTAAGTCATACATTGTCATAGGCAGAACATTGTAGACTGGACTGACTGAAAGAAAAATCGCTTTATAGCGATTCCGAGCCCATGTCTAAACTCCGTCCTCATTCTCACCCTCTAGTGTTGCAGCATGTGTACTTTTTAACTGATCAAGTTATAGCGATTGCAACTATGAAGCAACATGAAAGCTTTGCAAACTAAAGCGTAATCAATCTGTGTGCATGCAATCTATGTTGAGAGTTATCCATTACAAGTGGACTAACAAGTAACAAGATCGTTCATCTTCTTCCCTCAAATATTTTTACTACCTACACACTTAAATACCTGTCTTCTATTCCAACAACCCCCTCCATCACAATCTGCACGACACCTTCGCGAATCGCAAGCGTATCTGCTAAAACTACGCTTCAATCCGTCAGTCAGTAGCTTCATCATGATGAGCTTCTGCAGCGCCAACTAGTAAACATGCTTTCAATCCTGTTTATCCCCTACTGGCCACGGCTTGATTGCTTTTATCTTGTGTTCTTCTGCTGGCTATTGATCTCAAGGCATTCGCTTCCCCTTCGCTGATCTATTACCAAACTTATGTTCTTCAAACAGAAGTTACAGAAGGCCTATCATCAGAGCCCCCTCGCGTTTAAGTATCAATTTTCTTCCGAAACTCTTATCTAATATCGCATCGCATTACTATAGAGTTTTGAGGAGGAAAAGCTTGATCATAAACGGTTCCAACTTTTACACTTCTTTTGCTGGTAGATTCTTACAATAACCATGAACATAGAGAAGAAGAATACAATCAAACGGCTACTAAATGTTTAGCTGTTCACTACGTGCGTGTCAGCTTGCATTGGGTGCGCCGCGGTTTGGTTGACGGACCTTTTTCTATTTTCGTATCTGTTTTCACAATAGAGAAAAGTTCACACCACAAAACAGTTGATCCTTTTGTGAATTGTTCTTTTCTTCCATCCATACGCAAGGGGCGCGTGCCGTCCTCCCCTCTCTCGAAAAACTTTAAACGTATAATCCCCTTCAAGTATGAACAAACAATCTTAAAATTCTCTCGGAAATCCATCCCATTTGTCTAAATGACACGGAGAGAAAAAAGCTGTAGTTAAACATGAACACTTTGAAACGCCCCCTATCTTCCCATCTCATGGCTCATTTTACCAGGCTATTTTTCAGCACTTTAGCAACAACTTGGACAGAAAAGAAGAATCTGTGAGTAATATGGCGGCATGCAGAACATAACCCAAGCTGTAAGAAAAACCTGGTATTGCGTTAAACAATATATATAGACTCGATTCTATTAAAGCATGTCATGTCTACAAAAGCTTTTGGTTTAGATTGAACTCTCGCTCCTACGATGAGTAAGAATGAGGAAAAATGAAATAAAAATTGCTGGCTACAACTAGCAAGATTTTTAAGAAGCTAGACATCGATCAAAATGTTTGACCACAAAGCACATAATTTTGATCGAGTGAGTAGCCCGAGGCGTTGCTCATATTTACTGACTGATTTGTAATGTAAGTATCCATTTTGCTGACTGTTTTTGAAGAGAAATCCAAGAAGAGAAACTTTAGGGCGCGTGTATGAGTGATCTGAGTAAGGCAAAGAGTATAACGGAATTAGCATTAATTCAAATGTATTAATGCATGGAGGAAAAGGGCAGAAGAGGAGGAAGACTGCGGGAAGCCTAGCCGGTCTGCAAATTTCATTTACCTTTATCGAATTTTCAGTGATAGAACAATTAATTTCCTCCTTGGAACATGCCGGGAACCCTCCGGAGAAAACCTGCCAAGCTTCACAGTTAGTTCGCATATAAAAGCGTAATACAATTATCAACCTTATTTTGACTGCTCTCCGACCCTCCCTCCCTGTCCACATCCCACGTCTCATCAGTAGACGTAAAACCCACAGTGCCAGGCTTGGAAATGAAATATTACTATATTAAACTAGAGCCTAAGTACTGTGTTCTAAGTTAGAACTGCTAAGTGAAGGAACCTATGCTCTCAAGTTATTGGGTTGGTAGCAAAACTCCTGGAAATTTTGCAGCCGCCCTCTCCCCAAAATACAGGTAGGTAGTCGAAAACTTGACATTTACTAACAAGGATACGTCTTGTCTTAGAGTCTTGAGAGGGAAAGGTGTAATTAACAAGTCAGGACTCGGACATGGGTTCCAATTTCCTCTTCTGATTTAAAACCCAGAACTCATCATCTGGACCTTAGAAAAATACACAGACTCGGACTGTCGATGATTGTTACGTCAAAAAATTACTAGGCTATGTGCAACCCACGTAATTCTTCGGAGGTGAACCCTTTTGCTAACTAACCAATTTACTTGAGAACATTTAACTAATCGTTTCCCTCGTTAAACTCAACGGCAAGGAATTAAAAGAAGAATTGAGAGAAAAAGAGATAACGCAAATATTAGACGTGTAAGTAGACGTAATTCCCTGAAATACTTGAATCCTCCTCCTTGTTCATCTTTTACAATTTTCCCTTTTCCTCCTCATTTCTTAACCTTATGTTACCGGCAACTCGGAGAGCAAGCTTAGGATTAAAGCTTCTGAAAACTGAAGACAAGACGGGGAGGCGATGATCTGGGACTAACTTACCACCTGACAAGTTAGTCCTCATCTTTCTTCCCTTGTTAGCAGTTAATAATACAAGGCATATGGAGGGGAAAAGGCTAGAATTGGGGAATCTACCGGGGTGATGGCAATCTTCTCGGGGGCCCAGCTGAGAGTGTCAGAAACTTTTAGCTGGAAAAGGAGCTGTCAGTGAGCTCCTCCTAATTTATCTTTCTATTTGCTTCTACACATTGATTGCAGTTCCCACAAGATCAATTACAGGAATGAGTAAAAAATTGAATTTCAACTAACTAAACCGGTCAGCTTTAGCCTGCCTGCTTACACATATAGGGATTCACATCACATTGCTACAAATGAAACCACCATGAACGTTATGGTCAGCCAGCATATAGTATTTATAGGAGTTCTTTGACCAAGCAAGCAGAGGGCGGGAGCTGGACAGGTATACAAAACGCAGCAGCAATCTATGAATACGTGGGGAAACGTAAAAATAGATACAAGAAGACAAGACTGTGTGCCCAGGTAATCATCACGGGTTCACCTCCTTTTAAAAACCACGTGCCAATCATGATCATCAAAGTCATACATTATTATTCTACCTACACTGGAAGGCAGGCCTCATTCAGAGCGCCACACACAATCAATCTTTCACTCAAATCTATCCTCCTTCCTTTCAGTCACCCAGCTAGCCAAGAATCCACATATACCCGAGGAGAAAATAATGAAATGGAAAACTATATATCCTCCAGCAACAAGACCCACCACCACATCACTCAACCTCTTCAACAAACCCACCAACCGCATTCACTTAATCAACCATCCATCTTCTTCCACTATGCAAACACTTCCTTCCTACCTAAAGCTACAGCCAACTCCTCCAAGAAGAAGCGTAAACAGTAACGATCCAAGTCACGATCAAATTAAATTCCATAACCCAGAGCTACTGCAATAACAATAATTAACTGCAGTCTTTCTACACTCATTACAGTATGGTAAAAACAAACAAACATCAACTTCCGGAGGGTTAATCTTGTGAATCTAAGATTGAAGATGTCGGATTCTTAGGTTACTTAATTGAAGGATTTTGGTTGGTTAAAGGTGATACAAGGCTTTCTCCGTGAAGGAAAATCAAGAAATTCTCATCAAATCCTTGTACCTCTTATGATTACCGTGAGTGACAGTGGGGTTGTGTTTGTGTGGGGTCGGTACTGTAGGAAACGTTTAAGGCATGAAAATAGTTTCGTGATCAAATCCAGGTGATTACAAACTATTTAGCCTCCTAATTACACCCCTGTAATCAATAAGGGATGGTGGGAAAGGGGACTAATTCTCCCTACAAACGAACTCTAGAATAGACCGGATACAGTTTAACGTGGGGAGCCACCATGATTAAAACAACTTTAATTGTTTCGAGACTTGGTCTCCGCGGCCTCCAGCTCTTTTCTATAGCTGGAAGCAAATGCCTATGCTGGAGAAGCTTGGGTTAAAAGAAGGCACGAGGGAAGTCCTCATAGACGCTAACACCGAGGACTGTTTCAAATAATCCGTAACATCTGTCGTCGCCGCACCTAACTATAATTGTCCTCGTGCACATCCTCTCCTACGCTCCTATCCAAGCTGGCTTCAGGGCAGCTTCTGCTCAATTACATTTCAGCTTCAGCAGAACCTTCTCCCTTCCGGAAGTGAAACCTGAGGAATTGTCAACCACGTATGAATGACTTTGTATTAAATGTTCTAATGACAATTTTGGAATCATCCAAAACTTTTAAGGCTAAACAACCCAATCATATCTACGTACTACGTACCTCCTCTCCTCGTCTACAGTCATATTCATGGACTTGAAATTTTGATAATCTGATTAAATGTCCTACCCACACATTATACACGCTACTAAACAGAAAGAGAATAGGATTACATTTTAATTCATATATACCTTCCTGCATTTAATATCAATGTATATTCAGATAGGATAGGGGAGGAATAAGAATTCATAGGGTAGAGTTGGACTGACATGTCAAGAAGATCCGGTGTGATCTGATCTCAAAACGAGAAGATCAAGTTGAGTAAGAGAGAAAAGAGACGGGAAGGAGAGAGCGAGGGACTTGGAGACTTGACTTACTAACTTGGAATATGGTAAAAGGTTATGAGTTAAACTTAAATATGGGAATGGTGGCGCCAGGGCGACCGGAACCCAACAGGGGGTTCCTTCTCATGAGAAGACGCACATCTTTTCGCTTTTCGCTCGATGAGTGTCCATCTCCAAGATACCTGCCATGTCACAGCTGGAGAACCACTTCACATCGCATCGCATCAGGTCAGACCACATCCCGCACATGCACTGGTCACCAGACAGTCCCATCCTGTATTACCTTTCCTATTCCAGCCCTCGCTCCAGACCTACTCCTCACCACCATCACCTTCCTCTGTCGTCTCTTCACGCTGCTTTCACTCATTTCCCTATGCCCTCTGCCTCCCTAGTCTCCATTCCAGCATGCTTTCTTCTTCGGTCCAGACAGAATCCATTGATTTAAATCCATGGCTCGCAGTCTGTGGGTCACATGGCTCATGTAAGAAGAAGATGGACACTGCATGGATGCATTTGCAATTCCAGATAAACAATACCACTTTCCCACGACACTCAAGTCTGAAAGGTTACGTACAACCGGAATGGAAGACACTTTGGCCAAAAGTACAGGAATTCATCAATACGTCAGGTGAAAAACTTTGGCTTTCCCTGCTGACCGATTTTAGCTGAGAGCTGATGAGTCGTTTCATAGATTAATAGCAGATTTGTTTTTAATTGCAAAAACGCAGAGGTTGCAGCCAGGTAAAAATTGTTCATCCACTATTTACCTTACCAATAACTGTCAAATTACCCTGCATGAATGGATTAATAATTGCTTAATTACACCCGAGAAGAGCCAGCCAGACACAGCTTGATCAGCTTGCAATTGAGCTTAAGATTTATAGATTCTCCAAGCGTCCACGTAATAAGAGAATTTACCTTACAAGTCAGAGGCTCAGCCATCATTTCAACCCTTTAAGGTAAGCTAGCTCATAAGGGATTCGTCTCATGAATTATATCCGTCCCCGAAGTTTTTATAAAACCTAGACTTTTCAC
Source organism: Sminthurides aquaticus (assembly GCA_906901655.1). Classification (NCBI taxonomy): domain Eukaryota; kingdom Metazoa; phylum Arthropoda; class Collembola; order Symphypleona; family Sminthurididae; genus Sminthurides; species Sminthurides aquaticus. The sequence goes on from CAJQTT010000001.1 coordinate 8,463,810, forward strand.
CCAACAACGTGGCCATGGGAGGAGAAACAACTCCTAAGGTTTAAGTCGCCAGTTCGCCATGGCTCACTATAAACTTAAAAATACTATATCGCTCATAAGCGTCAGAATGCAGTGAAATTATCGCATCCTTCATAGATTCCGTCACTCTGGAATCTGGAACGTCTTGGCCTTAACTCTCAAAAATTCTGAACGAAGGAAAGCAAGCTAATAGCTATTCATGTTATGTACAACTCTTGACTCAATGGGGTCTGTTCAACTGTGGTAGACCTGCACTGCAGCGTAGAAGGCATGAGTTTAGCTAAGGACGAGCACCTTCAGCTAATTGAGTAACTCTCGAGTTTACGTGTTTAAATAATATTTATTTAAGCACAAGAAGACTGCCGGGATGCGGCATACTGGGACTGATTAGGAGACTTGAAACGGTGAGATGAAGAAAACCACACCTATTGCATGTGAATCCTCAAAATGTTTTGAATACCTTCTCCAGGATTTTCCCTCACTTAAACCATTGAAGCTGTCATTTAAAACAAGGGGATAATATGAATGTCTCGGAAGAGAGAGTAAAACAAACACTGCATGATACCCCGGTGAGACAACCGCCCGAGGCGGCTTGGCTCATACCATAACTCCAGCAATACAAAAATACATACTTTTTTACCTTACGTGCTGACGACTTGCTAGTGTCAGCTAAAAGAATCCTAAAAAAGCTTTTCTCCTCCTACTACAGACCTCTGCTTGCATTGTAATATTGCCAAGCTACAGTTGTGGAGAAAGACTCTGACTTTTCTTATTACATAATGAAGCATGACTCATTTTATAAGGAGAAAACCAAAAGATGTTGTCGCATTTAAAAAGCGTCTCCAACCTTCTCAAAAGCCAGCTTCCTCCAGCCTTCTTCAAATACAACTGACCCTCTCTCTTGAACCCTTGATCTTCACAGCGAGCAGGGCAATAAATAATAAGAAGAAACCCAAAATTCAACAAACCTACCAATTCAATTACACAAAATAAACTTGCAACATGATTTCACAAAATTTCAAACATCTCAGCAGCTATAGCTATTTAGGCTAGGCTGCCAACAGATTAGAGCCTCGGAACCGTAGCGGGTAATCATGAACCTCGCTGTATTTCAATTCATCTCTTCCCACCATATTCAGATACAACCAAACTTTATTTCCTATCCAGAGTATGCTGCTTCAAACAGCATGCTGTTTCATAATTCGTCAGCAATCTCACTCAGCCAACACTAAGGAGACAGCGTCTGATATGTCCTAAGCTTGATTGCACATTTAATAACTCAGTTCTACAGGGTTGCCTGTTGCCTCCACAGTCAGTCCGTCAGAAGATGACTTCATGAGAAAATGTTACTCTTAATTCCCATCTCCCATGACTGTGAATCAGACAGAGGAGAGAATGTGTGGAGCACGCAGAGTCTGTCAAGGTTGAGAACATAACAATGAAATTTCGGACATATATTGTCACACGATGTCAACTTTTACTCCCATGTCATTCATGTGCAAAAAATATATGATTTCAAAATCCCGCGCCTCCCTTTTTTATGTGCTTCCTTAGTTTTTTACAGAGACTATACGCTCGGAGCTAATAATTTCCACGACTTTGAATAAGCATTATGGATAAGTAGGACATTCCAGTCTTATCACACAAGTCCGCAAAAGTTTAAGCCCTCCTCTCCAAACGTTCCTTCACAAATCCGGAGGCAGGCTCCATTCCCACAACCGTAAGGACTCATGGTTGAAAACAGACCAAGTCACGGCTTTCCACTTTAGCATCTGTCAAAATTTTGACAAGATAACACAAATTCGTGATGCACATTCATCACGAATGGAGAATTGATGACGAAGACCCACCCCCATAAGCAACTCCCTCTGCATATGCATTCTTCCTCCGTGGACAAACCCTCCCTTATCATAGTCGAAATCCCTGTATGATCGCATTTTACGTAGTTTCTTTCCCCTATTTCTTGGCTTTAACCCTTATTTTCAAGTCCCTCCTCAATCATTTCTCCATGACTATGTCCTGAGCTGAAACCACCAATTTCATATTCAATTACCCGCGTACACCCAAAAACAAACAGTGTTTCGTTATAAAAAGGAAGGAATCATTCATTTTTCTGGTAGCTGCCAACGCAACGCTGTTGCTCTTGAAATTCAGTATGTACCGAGCTGTCAAACCATTATATACATAGTACCTGGAGCAACACATGGTGGGTTTGCAACATGCGAATTTGCACATTTTAAAATCAAGCTAAATGCTTGCGAAAAAAATGGGCAAGCAGCTTGGTTGCTTGCCGCTGTAGAAAGGGTCGATGGCTCATAACTAACGAGCTATCATATGGTATGAATCCAAGAAGGCTGAGCTGCTGAAGTGCTCGTACTTTTTAATTTTATCCATTAAGTAAACGACAGAGGAGAAGAGTATTAGTGCCAGAAATTATTTAACATCTTCAACCCCCTCATTTCTCTGGATAATTTGTATGATCTGCTTGGAAGCTGTGTACGCGAGCTTAAGGCTTCCAGACAGGATAACCGTACCCGCAGAGTTGCCTCACTGCTTGTGGACCAGTAAATCTTTCCACTTAATATTCACCATCAGATCAGATAAATAATAAACTCCTCTCTATGTTTACACAGGTAATCATCACGAACATTTTCATGGGCACAGAATCATCCCTTGAATATTTTAACCAAGAATGGCATCATGAACTATCGCAACCACACATACAAGCTTACACATACATGTAAAGGCCTGCTAACGTAAAATTTTACCCGGTTTCAGTATCAACGTGTAACAAGCATCTCCACGAACTTTTACATACACACAGAGGATAACCACGAAGGAGTCTCTGACCAAGGCGTACATAATTTCTGTTTCATAACTGTCCAGCCCATTTTATCTATTAGCCCTCAAGTCAAAGATATCATCCGACGCAAGATTTATAATGAACATTCTCAGTCAGAGCCAGCAATGGCTCTAAAGTTTGCTGCTGGATTACATGATAGCCGGTGCAGATCTAAACACCATGTCGAAGCTTCTCTCCTTGCAGAAGTCAGCCAACAATCAACCAATTCATGTCAGTTGTAATTTAAGAACGCTCCATCACCTTCTAACCTTACTAGCTTTTGGATCCTGAACTAAATCGCTCTGCTTTCGCAAATATTGGGCATTACAAGCTCGAATGGGTATTGCTTTTGCATAGGGTAATAGACTGTTGAAACAAGGGATGCCTCCTTGGCGTCAAAGAAATAATAATCGCCAGCACATGATTTACCAGCAGAGAAAAAGATCATGTCTGGACTGGAGTAAATCGCTAATGCGCTCCGCAAGCAAACGCGGAGCTGTCCTCTTGTTTTTATATTTTCAAAAGAGGAACAATAAATTTTCTTGAGGGGAATTAGGGATTCAACCCAAGATTCTACTAGACCAGTATAAGTTGAGAAAAACTGCCCATTCCAAATGAATTACAGCCATCACTAAATCTTAAACTGTGAACTTTCTTCACCAAAAACCAACAACGATTACTCTTAGAGAACCTCAGATATGGGGATGGGGAAGTCGAAGCAAATGCCTAGCTTTTACTGAATGGGAAGTGTAACCCTCTCCTCCAAATTCTGTGGGTTTCATCAAGGCTATCCGTCTTATTCTTGCAACGAATTCCAGGAAATTTTAGGATTTGCAACTGCGTGCATGTAGTTCATACACAAAACTCTGTCAAAAAATGGAATTAAAATAATAACTTTTTCAAATGAATCCTGCAGATGAAATTTCTAAAGATGAGAGATCCCATCCTGTAATCGTTAGGGGAAATACTTTATGAATTCAATCTAACTTTACTTTCCAGGTCTGGAATAACGAATAAAGATAAGGCATGTACCGTTTTAAGTCAGTGTTCGCAACTGTCACATTAGTCGTTAACCCAAGGCTTTAATGTACATTATGCACAACTTGTACTCACGCAGGGTACGTGTTTACGCATAAGGTTGTGTAGGAGTGCTAACATTCAGCTTAGGACCCTCGCACGACCGGAAACACCGTCAACCTTCTGCTGAAATCCCCGGAACACTAAGTCTTAATGACTAAGATAAATATTGTCCATGCGGGTTCTAAAAACTGAAGCTTAGCTGAATTTCAGCAGTAGCAGTCACAGTGCTACTAGTACTTCCACTTTGATTCAATAAAACTAGCAATTAATAACAAAGTTGCATCAATTTCCGACCTGACGGAGCTTTTATATTTGGTTGTCTACAACATTTTTCAACATGTATTCTCTGTCACGGCTAACGCAACACTGTACTGGAAGACTTTACAAACGCAAACGGTGCCATTACGTCCGACGCTGGAAGATATCTTCCAATTATAGAACTAAACATCCAGCAAAGCACAGGGGGCCGGAGATCATGGCACTAATTATTTTTTTAGCTTCCAAGATCCGGTGCATGTATTAAAAAGAAGACGAAAATAGGAACAACATAAAACGAGTTCAGTACTTGTTGACAGTACTACGCTGTGCTTCAAGGGTATTAATAGCAATTCCCGTCACATGTTCACCCTTAATACCAGCTTCAATGATGATTGAGGAAATGAAAAGTGATTGTTGTAAATCATCTTGTCCAACTATCTTCCTGCGCCGCTACTATTTGTTTCTATCATAGACAGCTAATGGCGGGAGGACATGCATGATGGGCGCCTTTGGTGTTTGCCCTTACCTGCCCAAGCTAGTCTACTTGGAAGCATGAGAACTTTCCAGGATTAACATGTTTGCTCAGATCAGTGGTGAGAAAATCATGTAAGCTCATTCATTAGTCAACTACTTGGAAATAGACAAAGTGGAGCAATAATTCTAAATGTTTTCAACATCGCAACTGATATTCCTCAGACTAATTTACAGCTTAACAGGTAACTGTTGTGACTGTGTGAGCCATGTATGCGAAGGGTCAGACTGTGAACCATCATTTATCAAACTTAATTTGAACAACAATTTAAACAGTATTCTATGAGACTAACTATATAAGCATCGACGCGTAACTCTGAGCGCCATGATCAAAGAATATTAGGAGAGAAAACTAAATATAGTGTGCTTATTCCAAACGGTTTCGAACTTTCAGCATTAATCAACCAGATGGAAATCAATTCAGGTATCATTTATCAATCAACTGAGATATTTGTGAAAATTGCCTCGCTATGCATGCAGAGCTCTTTGACAAATTGATTTCCTAATATTCTTAATGAAGGTCTTAATTGCTCTGAATCACGTGAAGGAGTTGGGAGATTCAAGACAAGGTTAATAAATACTATATGGCTCTCTTTCTTTAGAACCCTTTCATCACGTAAATCAAGTTGGAGAGACAGCTTCATCTGGTGACTATTGCAAACATGTGATACGTGTATCCCAGAAAGCTCTAGTAGAAACGAGAATCTCAGTTTCAAAATAGGTAACTCTGATTGCAAGCTCCAGAGGTTTTGACCTCGTAGATAACAGCAACAGAGTAAAGAAGATTAAATCTGGTATAATTTGTGGTTAGAAGTCGTTGTTCATGCTGGAAAACAAATAAAGTATGACAGGGAGTAGAGAGACTGTGGCTACTACTTAATATTTCTTTACTTTTCCTCTTTTCGAGCCTAGGATTTCCCTTTTAGTTTTAGGCAAAGCATTTAGAAAAATCATTAATTTTGGGTCAACATTTCCCAATTTTTCCTCATTAACACACCCGCCCGTCCCATGCAATTCAGGAGTTGTGGTGGAGTGGGATAGACACACAAAAAACTGGGACTGACGTCCAGGCGCGCGGGAGACGGGGTACGTAGAGTTGTTGGGTAAAAATGTTTAAAAATTGTCAAAAAAGATATAAAACAAACGAAATGAACAAGGACGGAATGAGGAAAAATATGTGTTTCTTCACTTTAATCCTCCTTGATTTTCAGTGAGAGCATAGGGTGGAATTGGAAAGGTGGTTAGACAGAATGAAAAGAGAGTAAAAAATCAACATTAAATCCTCCGGGCTGAGGATTACCTCCCAGTTTCTCATATATTATTGAATTTGAAAGGTAGCCCCTACCAACCAACTTATCTCTCTGGGACTGACGGACCTATGTAAAAACTCGGAGGATGTAGGAAGAAGAGGGAATGAGATGAAATGTAGGCAGGAAGACAAGGAGTGAGTGGCCTACCTTTTCTTATTTTAGCCTTTGCTTTATACACAACACACTCAGAGCCATATATGCTGTTTCTCCTAAGTAGAAAAACCTACAAAACCCCATGATGATTACAATCTGGAGCCCTTCGTGCTTTACAGGCACGCACTATACATAGTAGACCGTATCTTATTTACTCACTGAATCCGTGTAACAAACCAAGAGCCCTTCACATCCCCAGCATCACGCCCTATTTCCTCTAATTCTTAAAACTATCCCATAAAGCTATCATCACCGTTTACCTCCACTACTTCCCATCATCCCCCTCATCTAACCTTATATTTCCTAACTCGAGCTGCCACAAGCAAGCCACATTCATTGACTCTTAAAGAAACTCTTTGAACAAATTCTCCACCCTTTGCCATTTTAAAGAAATGTTTGAGATTTGTAGATTGTTGCTTTTACAGTTCATAATACTTGCTTGCACGCATGTCCAAAAAGGAAAAGATTTTCAAAACAAGTATGAAACTGTAATCGATATTTTTGAGTCCAAAAACTTGAAACTCGATTATGTACACGTAAAGTACGTGAAAAGAGTCGTGCACAGCTCCAAACAAGTCTATCGCCTAATGAGCTTATCAATTCATCCATATACGTCTATCGTTGAAATTGATTTGTTTTTTAGCCCACGGAAAAAGCGGCATTATCAATAGGAGTTGTTAATTAGCGTGTAAACGCATAATGGCTCAGGTTCTGTGCACACTAAATGCTTTCTAAGGAGATACGGACAGGCGGGAGGACAATTGCTAATTACTTGTATCAACAAGAACAACGGCAGCCATAGAGAGAGAGGCAAGAGTAGGAGATTAAAAGATTGAAGGATTCATTACACAAGAGGACTAGGAAGATAATAGAATCCTGTTTTTCTTTTTGCGAAAGAGGGAAGAGGTTAAGCGTTAGTGGAATCGTCGTTTAGTAGTCCATAGTCAGGAGGAGGAAGGGGAAGAGGGGTGAAAAGGATGCTTTCACATGGATTTATTTGCTACGCTTGAAATTGATATGACGACCACCCACAAGTCCACTCATGAGGTGCATACTCCTGGGCTGACACATGCATGATTAAGTAATGACCAGGCTTGATGAGGCAAAGATGCATTACCCCTCTGGCCGGCACTGCATTTTTCTTCACATTATTTACCTGTAGCTCACGTTCTAAGCTTGTTTAGTGTATGAGTGCCGTCCTCGTAGTTTTTACAACCCTTCAGCATTCATTCTTTAGCATCACCAGTACTTAACTATGTTGCGATAAGTAATTACAATTTCACATGGACTTTCCCAGTCAAGCTTATAGTCCTCTTCAATCACATCCGTCCGCAACAATCCCCACTGAAATACGCAGCTTTTCTCCCTCCAAACAATGCTTTGACAGTCAGAGAGTCATAATGTGTATAATCTCTCTTATTTTTATTCCACTAAATCCACCTCTCATCTATCACCGGGATGGACAAGGACTACGACGAGAATAACTAATAAGAAGGAAGTGGATAAAAAGCATTTTCAAAGCTACCACCCTCATTGAAGAGACGTGACCAAGGTGTAGGGTAATTATATTGGAGAAAATCAAGGGGAGCCATGCCACACACTGTATAGAATCCTTTTTGCTTTCTTCTTCCTTAGATGCAATCTCTGAAGAGATCTTACATGTATCCCAGCCAAAGCAGCAAGGCAAGGAGCCCGCAAAGGCTTGGCTCCGTCTGCGTTCTGAATCATGTCCCCAAAGCGACATATTTACCTGTTTGACGAAATTGTTTTCTACGCCACTCAGTTACTGTGTCTTGTTGCTAGCAGTTGGCAGTTAGAGGAGGGCACAATCAAGAATCTATCGCCTCAATTCACATACCTTTCAAACAAGGCACTTCAGTCACCCCTGTAGATCAGGACCTTTTAGTCATTATACTATCCTGCATTTACGCTGTTCAAGACTTGGAAACTCAGTGAAAAGGCAAACTTTGCTTAAGGAACTATAAAATATGGCAACTGCAGCGTTATGCATAGCTTCCACACGGCCATCTTCACCATCCTCACAACCAAGTGTACAACTTCCCAAACATATCGCCGACGATGCAAACAATCCCTGGCGGGATTCATATGCCCGGAAAATCCATGCTCGCATTATCATTTACTTTTATCTGCTCACTCAACTTTGAACTGATTCAAGTTGAAGGAATTGTCGGAATGGGGTGAAGAGGCTGGTTGAAATACATGACAAGAAGAATATATCTCGGCTCTCAAACCAGCATTCACCTTTTCACGTAACAAGAGCTAACTAAAAAACAAGCGTATTCTTCTTGGGCTCAAAGAGGAAGAAAGCAAGAATAGATGAGGATAAGGAAGGAAATCGGGAAAAGCAGCCAGCCAGCCGGCCATCTCTTTTTCCTTTACGTGTGCCTCCGCTATTCATAACCTGGGAGGCTCGAAATGGTTAGAATGTAATTAAAAGGCAAAAGCGCCTTTGAGTTGCTTGTGCAAACACAAGGGTCGGCCACCGCGAACAATGTCTACAAATGAATAATACTAAATCCAACCACTCCAGCCGGTACTTTAAATCCTTTTCTTCAACAGTTGATTACACTAAGATTTCAATCCATCCGTATTGGTATTCAAGTAGAGGGATACGCCGATGAGCGGCCGGGGTAAAAGAAATTCAAAATCCTACTCAAGGAATAACCTTGTGAAATCCATAGCCGAATGCACACTTTGACAACTAAAATGTACTAAATGTAACCCATCCACATCACCCACCAAACGAATCCCTTACCTACGGGAGAACAAAAGGTGAACAAAAGATGGCAAAGATCCTGAGTTACATAATGAATGCTTCATTTCCTCATTGTCCACGCATTTCTGTTGCAGATGTTTATGAGAAAATTGTTAAAAAACAAGTACTGAATGTCCAAAATAGATTTAACCACGAAGATTCAGCTAGCTCGGAAACATGAAATCATGCCTCCTCTAACACAACAACGACACAGTGATAGCCCCAGCTGATCTACTCATGATAGTTAGTAATTTTCAGGAAAGGGTTATATAATGTGAAATTAATATTTTTCTTTAGTTAATTAGCAGTTTATGTAACCCTTATCTGCTACACGTATCTTCGCACGGCCCGAACTTAGCCCTTTTATCCCATTCATGTTTCAGCAACAAATCTGGACACATTAATTCAAATTAAGACATTTAAAGAAATTGCCAGTCATGGCAGCCGACAATTACTTTTTACCAACCCTATACCTTCCTCTCGATTGTTTCCCGGCAGGTAGAAGAAAATAATGTTTAGAAGCAGGAGTAGCGGCGCAGTAACTCAGTATTCGCTATCTGCTACGCACTTGGCAGCATCTCTGGCGACAAACATTTCTTGAGTGTGTGACATGACAATTTCACTCAAAACTTGTTTTGTGTCCCATACATGCAAATAAGGTTTCACACAGCTTGTTCCAGCTAGAAACTTGTCAACAGGTAAAACAAATATTTACATTGTATGACGGTTTGTACAAGGCAGGCAGGGGGGATGGGAGAAAGGTCCCAAGATATGCGGTACGTTTTCAAGATGCAGGAGCCAAAGGTTTTGTAAATTAACTGGACATGGAATTACGCAGAACGTGTTTCTTCTTGATCTTATTCCAGCTTTTGCCTTGTTGGTTTTGTTAACTGGTGAGGAAGGGACTCACAATATCCAGGCATGCCCAGACATGGAAATTAACAATGAAAAGATGCTGGCCGACAGAAATCAATTATCCTCTCCTACCTGTGGTACACTCACTCCAAGGGGGAAAGAATGAGAGTCTGTCTGATTCTTCTCTCAGGCTGCAAACATGGAGCTTACGTATGAGTAAAAATTACCCTGGCCTTCCTTTTACTCCTAAGACAATTATATATATATGCATCTTCTCCTATGGATGCAGGCTAAAACTCAGTATGCAGTGCCGTCAGGGAGCGATGCTCCAAGATATGGACGGAAAAAATGTTTTAAGAGCGCTCAAGCCTGCCATTAAGTCTGGGCTGGACATGAGGTCTTTGTTTTTATACGCTTCAGCTATGGAGAGTAATAGGACAAGGGCCGACGGAGACCCACCACTAAATTATGCAAATTACTACACAAGCTGAGCTACAAGAAATCAATCATAATCATCCCTTAATCGTGACCTTCCAAATGATATTTCCTCTAATCACTATAATCCGATAATTTTCAATAAACCACGACCACACTTTCCCCATAATAATACCGCACGCATATTAAAGACCACACTCGAGAGGAATCCTGTGAAAACAGATCATCATCGTCCCCAAGTCTGTAAGCGTGTGAGTAAACGTTGAACTCTATGATTTTCTTTGAAAAAATCCTTTCAGTTTTAATGCTTCCACTGAAATGAATGAAATTAACAAACACTTTTCTTAAATTCCTCCTTACTAACATGATAAATGACTCCCCTTCAGCTCTTTTAAATACCTCCAGCCTTCTTTCACAGAGTTTGTAATTTAGGAATTTCTTAAAGGACCACGGACCTCCTCTTCTTCTTCCTCCTCCTATTTTAATGCTCGCACGGAGAAAATATATTCCTAAGTAACTCTCCCGCTTTTCCTTGGCGTATAAACTAAATTAACCTTCCCTCACATGTCCTCTTGACTTCTTAATCACGAGTTGAATCAAACTGTATTTAAATGTTCCCTGGTATTCTGAATTTTGCTGCTTTGAAAAGAATTGCAGAAACTGGTACAGTTATGTAGGAAATTAAGTGCAATTAAAAATCATTTTTAAATCTGCATATCCCTGATGGACAAGAAAATCATCACGTTTTATAATCTTCTGTGCAGGAGGAAGAGAAACTACGCCCTGGCAAAATATTAGCACTTCCCCCCACTCTTAATAAAAACTGTGTATGAGGTCAATGCTCAATGAAACCTTTCCCCTCTATATTTCCTTAATTACACTTTCAGTTAACCACCAAATATCACAACAGCACGTCTTCAGACAAATTGAAGATGCTAAATAGCCTTTCAACCTGGTGGTATCTTATCTCATGGCGTCAGAAACGTTCCTCATCTTTCAAACAACTCATTGCAGTGGAGCTGGATCTCATGAAGAAAGCAGTCCAGACTAACTACCTTACCTACCAGGTATGTAGCCTACATATGACATAACAGAGGGTAAAGTGATGCCCATAGGGCTAGCTTAGATTTATATCCGAAATACAAATACCAAAACAGTACCCAAGATTAAATTCATTGTCATGGATCAAATGATATTTCCTCTTAGGTGGTCGACCAATCACTGATATTACAGATTTCACTGAATCAGCAGCTTCTCCTTTGCATAATCATTTGACCTTAATCGATCGAATAGAATTGCAGCTTCTTTATATAGACCAGGATTTCCTTGCCCTCCTAAGGATCAAGCAGGGAAACGAAGAAACAAATTACTCAAAAGCTTCAACCTTATGCGCAGACAACAATTGTTCTTAGAGAACAAGGCCTAGACTTTATGCATATTCAGGAGCTAGGAGAAACCAGTGCGTAAGAAGTACTAGTGATCAATCCGGTTTAAATGGTCCATTTCTGTCGTAGTAGCGGGATACTTTTCCCCGACTATGTCTGCTTTCTTGTTGGCTCCACATAATTTCAAAATCACCAGTACCCAGGAGATCTCCCCAGGATTGCACCCGCCGAACGGATACATCATCCCTCTTAGCATAATACCTTCTATTTCTAAATTATTCCTTGCCCCACTGGATCTTTCAGTCGATTCCCGTGAATGATGACGAGCAGTATTATTACGAGTCTGGTGTTTACTTTGCTACATGCTAATTTCATTTTATATGAGGAACAAGTCTGAATGTTTGGATTCGATACAATGCTTTTCGTATTGTATTTGTTTGAAATACAATGTTGAGTCCTTTAGTAAATCGGAAGATGCAAGGCTGATTGCAAAAACGATACGTATGCAGTTGAAGTGCCGAGGAAACGAACACGGAATGATGCTAGAAATGATGTCTACAAGTTCGGTTGCTTTGATGAAAGGAAGCCGAGAGAATGCAATTATATTATTAGCATAATGCTTCTTACCTCAGCGTCGACTTTGAATTCTGGGTCATCTTCATCAACTTCAAAATAGAGTTCATTGGAAGTAATAGACACAATGCCGGGCGCCACAACTCCAGGAGATACTAGGCGAGCTTTGGTGCTAATATTGACCGGACCTATGGGGGATTACGAAATTATTTAGTAACTTTCTCATTCAGACGTTTCTGCTTACGGCATGGATGACTTTTTCATCAAGCACCAAGTTTAACCGTCCAAGATAATGGATGCCTTCCCACCGTAACTTACCGACAAGGTCTAAATCTAGCTCCCGGTCATCTGACAGTAATTCGTTATCGTCCATTAAATCATTAGATTGCAAGGGTTGCTGGGATCTTGACGCTGCTAAATGTGTATGGAATTCTTCCTTGTCCTGAACAAGCAAAATTACCGATATATATAACTGTAACTAAACACAGCTTATAAAAGGGTTGCGGGTGGGCCATATTGAGGTTACCTGTAAGATCGCATCATCTGGTGCCCCATGTTCCATAGAAGCTTTTAGAGTACCTTCTGGATGAGTGGTACCATGAGGATTATGGACAAACCGCTTGCGACGCCTAGCGTCATCTTCCCAAGCATCTAATTTCCAAAACTCCACACAATCTCTACAAAAGCAAAACAACACAGATGTAATCATGAAGTTACCGGTGAAGATATACGCTGTGAAACGTTAAATTGATTACAACTTACCCGGGGTGATCGCTGCCCCATGCACCATGTTTATTTGAAATAATATTGATTGTTTTTTCTAAAACCTTAGCTGCAATAACGTTATCGCGTCGTCTAGCTGCCGTTATTAAATGATCACACATTTTCTCTTCCTCTTTTCGCTCCAGCAACGTTTGAGCACACAATGTTTGCTATTTCAGAAGAAAATATTATTTGATTAGCATATTTTCATATTACATCGAGAAGTTGAGATTTATCAACATGACTATACCTCAAATTCTGCATGCTTGAGAACATCATCTGCTCTCATCCGATTTAGAATGAACTCAGCTTCATTAGCTACCCGTACGATATGGTCTTTCATAGCATGAGACAAAAGTCGACCTTCGTTAATGAGTTCAATAAATGCAAGACCCGCATGCTTTTGCAAGGAATTTTGCCATTCTTGGGAACACAATAGCATAACCAACTCCACAACAGAAGTGCTATGTTTAAACGTTGTCAGCCCTGAAATGCACAACAAGGAAGAATTAAGTTACGGTCGAACTTATTCGAAAATAGTGCTTTTGATTTATCTTAAGGCTTAATTCAGTTCCTCACCTTTACCTTCGGATAAAAGCTCTTGACCGTGCGAGCCAAGTAATGTCTTTGACAAAAATGGAGCGAAATCTACCATTATTTCCCGTAAAAGGGGACAGACTGATCCAAGAGCAGCCTCTAATTTTTGTGTCAAGTTTGATTCCCGAGCTGGAGTTGGAAGTGGGAAACCTTCAGATGACATTAGAGGCTTAATATTTAATTCATCTGCACGAGGAATAGTTGCGGGTCCACGGGTTGAATCATGCATCGGCGATCCGCTGACAACACTTATTTGGCCTTGTGGTTTTTCGCCTCGATCGAGAGCATCTGCAGGGTCAATTAATGAATTATATAATCTTGCAATACTTGTTCTTGCAAGTTTTATCACGCAACCATATTGGATGACGTTTTAAGGAGATTTTAAATCATACCTTTGTCATCTTGCTTTGGCTTATTTGAATCACTTTCATCGTTTAAGCTAACGTCTGTCCAGCTGTCCTCAGCTTTCTTATCCTCCCCGTTTTCACCTCCTATGTAAGCTGTTGCACCATCTTCATTTGATTTCTGAGACGAAATTTCGCTCATATTGTCATCACTCTGAAATTTTGAACGAGCACATCAGTATACGAAGCTTTTTCTGGAGTTTTGTGACACATTCTAGTATGAATACCTTGGCATTTGAATTGGCACATTTCGAATGATCACCGTTTGCTAAACTACGGTCTTTTTGATTATCACCCTACAAAGCAAAGTGTGTTAGTCGTTTAGGAAAAATGAAACCAGTTAATTTTCAGAATAGATGAGCAGATACAGAAATAAGAAGGTGATCATGGAATGAAGAAATAGTCTTACATAATTAGAATCATCTGCCGAGTTGTGATGACCGTCTGAATAATCATGCTTGCCGTCATCGTCGGTACCATTTGCTGAAAAAAACAAGGAAATATTGAGATTTTACAATAAATGTTCCAAGCAATACACTTACGGGTAATCTACCGTTTCATAACATAATTTGCTCACGACTACAGTTAAACTGCAATATTCCAGGCTTCTAAATCCTATTGCGCCAATGCTAACGTGCTTTGTACATATCATGACAAGTTATGAGGATATCGCAATTACACGTTATCGTTTGATGTATCAGACAATGGAACTTTTAATATAAGGTTGTGGCAAAAAGTAACTTTTGAGCAGAGAGGCGGAGATTGTGCCAAAATAATATTAGTGAACCCGCTTTGTGGTATCAATCCCGAAAATAAATTAATATACTTTTGTAGTCCCGGTCAAAACATATATAAATCGAGGAATTCCACAAATTGGTGCTCATGCAGGTGAGAGAAATAGAATGACTGTATGCAATGCAAAGTGTGAGGGAACGGAACGGTATCATTAGTTAGTGCTATCATTCATCGTTTGACTTCTGAAGATCAAATATACGAATGCATAAAACTTTGACTATTGTAGAAATATCTGAACGTGCGGAAACGAATAAGCCCATAAGCCGTTTTTGAATTACAAATCTCCTTACGAATACTCATGCTGGAAGCTATTCACAGCAGTGCCATCAAGATCTATTTCTGATAAGCAAACATCAACTAACTGAGGGATTATTCTGATACACACGAATCTTTATATAACGCGTTGGAATTTACCACAATAAGCTTCGGGATTCCAGCTTGGGTTACTACTAATGCCGTTATCATACAATGTTTAAACTATAAAGGTTGCACATTCCAAACGTTTGAATATGTCAGTGAGGTTTTCCAAAATTTGTCAGTTTTTACCTTCCAAATACTTGCAATTGGAAGCGGCTGCATTTATGGGGGGTTTAGAAGATGCAGGGTTTTGACAAAAGCTTGGGAGGAATTGTGGGTGAATATGATTCGTCCATTGGGGGAACATTGGTTGATGGGAAGTCACCAAAGGTTTCCCAACCACAACAACTAGTATTAAAAGAGCATGACATTCAGACACCATTAATGCGGTTGGCTATATAAACAGCGGATAGGACCGGCTAAACAGTTCCCGCCTCGTCCCCGCAATCATTACTTATATTCTCGGAGCATAAATCGAGTTTAATATTCGACTATGACGTGAAAATAAAATTACCTGGATTCGATGACGCGGAACCATTGACGGTTACATTATTTCGCGTGTTTTGTTGATCACTTATTGCGTTATTTGGCACAGGACTAGAAGAAGGAGTTGGAGGTGGCTCCAAAATATCTCGATATTTTGACACCATGAGGACCGATATAAAGTACACAATCGCTAGTGACAGAAATTGGGCTTGCTTTGTTTCCTCCTGAGAAATCATATCACGGGTATTAATGATATGTGCGTGTCATATATAGATTGCTATCTCATTTTCAATGCATATGGGATCAAGGAATCCTTACAATATCACGGTAGATGACTGCTCGCAAGCGATTTACATCCATATCTTGAAGCAATTTCTCTGGATCTTTCACAGGACTGTTCTGCGTGGACAAGTTTTCGACGATATTCTAAAAAAAGCAGTAGATATTAGAAAAACAGATAGTAAATACTGATGGCGGTAAATGCGAGGTTTGTATGCGTGTCAAGTGATTTACCTTTGTCGACGCTTGGGCACCTCTAATCAGTGAATGCAGATGTGCAACTTTGGCTGGAATTGCAGATCCGTTGCCACCACAGTAGCCGCCAAGCTGATGCAGTCTCAACCTTTCTTTGCATTCAAGGCAATTGCGGACGGCACTAGTACATACAAGCCTTAAGCATTGACGCAAGATTCCTCCGTTGGACATATTTTTCTCAGACTCTAACTCGTTAAAGTTAAGTGAACTGGCAAATATTAAAACATCAGCCATATTTACAAGACGCTGCAAAAAGGACACCGCGACTTCAATTGGCATTCCCTGGGTTGGTTCAATGACATCCAAGTCACTCTGAAAGGTTATCGAAACAAGCACAAACATCATTTACCGTTAATAGTTACTAGCCATAAAGCTTTTATTCATTAATTCATGTAATATGGGATTCCTTACATTAGGCGATGTCGCAGAGGCCAAAAGAGGTAGAAGACCGCCGCATGCGATTATTAGATTATCTGCTAGTTGTGAAATTAAGTGAACAGTGTTGACCACAAAGATAGTATTTTCTCCAGTGTTTACAAAATCGAGAACCGACTTCGTCGAATGACTGGAATTGTTATAAGTATTATTTCAGAGATTGATAATGTTGAAAGGATTGTCAAAGTTTGGAATGCAGAACTTACCTCCTCCAAACTTGTATATCTGTTTCTAAAGAAAATAGAACGTCGGAGAGGAGCCTTTGATGAATATACGACCACTTGAACTCTGGAATTCTGAAGGGAGGATGTGATGGGCCCGGATTGAATAAATGACGAGAGCCATGGTGAAACATGCTAGCTGATTTGCGACGTCCCGTGTTGGTTCCTGAAAACATATCAAGAAAGAGCGTGTAGCATCTTTATGAGCCACTTTTTCAGCTTAATAAGGTATTTCCTCTTTGTACTTACCATCTTCGGAAGCTTGGGTCTGAACAGCCGCTGTGGCACTGTTAGGACGGATCGGCAGGCCATCAGCCCCAGCTTCCTCCGCAGCTTCATCTGACACTGTTGGACTTTCTTCAGCGGTTTGCACCCCTGCCGCAATTTTTGTCTTTTTACTTTCAGCATCAGTCTGAATCCATTCTCGCCGATCTAGGGAAGACACTAACGAAGTACCATCATCATGAGTGGCCTCTAAATGATGTATTACATTGTCTTCACAATGATCGACGACAGGAGGTGTAGGATCACGACGGGGACTGCGTTGAACTGATCTCTGCTCTTCTGTAGCTTCAGGATTGTTACTAGGCTGATCCTCTGATTCTTCGGAAGAAAGCTCTCCGCCGTTGGTCAAGACCATCTCAGGAGATTTAACTTCCGTAGGACTTAACTCGGTTTTCCTGAGAGTAGGCTCATCCTCCTCGTTGGACGCAACCACAGTACCTTCGAGCGCATCCTCATTATTTGCTGCTTCCGGAGCATCTTTTCCGTTGCTCGTAATAGAAGAGCTTTGAGTGATGGTAAAAATAGCTTCTGGTTCTTTGGTATCTTTCCTCTCGTTCCCTGATTCGCTACCTTCTTCATCCGCATTGTCACTCCCGCTACCATTCTCTTGCACGCTACCGTTCAAACTTAATTTATCACTTTCGAGGGGAGTAGAATCCGTATTATTACCAGGATTTGGCAAGGCAGTATCACTAGTTTCATTAGGAATTGAGCAATCACCATTTTCATCAACACAATCTACAGGAATGTTTTCGTTACCAGCTTCATTTACAGGAAGTTCAATACTGCTATCGCTTGGAGTACCAATATCACAGATAGGTTTTGTTTCGCCATCTTCGCACTCATTCACTACTTCTACGGTTTCTTCAGGTTTACTAACTGACACGACTACTTCGGCTTCCGCTTTGGTTTCATTTTCAATCATTGGCTCGATCTTAGTTTCAGCTCCGGTATCAACTTGGTCTTCGTCTCCCTTTATAATTTCAGCTTCGCCCTGGCCCTCAGTTTCAACTCCCACTTCAGCCTCAGTTTGGGCTTTAAATTCAGCCTCAGTTTCGGCTTCAAATTCAGCCTCATGTCCGACTACAGCCTCAGCCTCAGTGTCTGCTTCAGGTTCTGCTTCAGCCTCAGCCTCAGTGTCTGCTTCAGGTTCCGCTTCAGCCTCACCTTCAGCTTCGACCTCATTAGCCTCAGCACCCGCTGCGGAAACATTGTCTGAATGCTGACTTTGGCTCACTTCATTTTCTCCTTCCGTATCCTCGTATTCGACCTCGGGAGCATCATTACCGGAGTTGATTTCATTGGTTACATCTGTGACAGTGACGGTGGGAGAGGAAGCTTCCTTGTCCGCTGCAAAGCCATTTCGCTGTTGATCCCATCCTGAAATGGTACTGATGGGACGCTGCTGCCGGACAGCAGGGTCAGTAATGTTATCCGTTTGGCGTCGTTCATAATGTTCATACATCTGGGTAAACTGAAGTCGAAATTCTTCATAGGAAACTTTGGAGTGTACTATGGCCAATGTATCCACCCAAACCCGCCATCCACCATACTCGTATTTTATGGCGTGGTGTAATAGCATCCGGAAAAGAGAGTAGACCATGTCGGATATTTTTTGCTCCTCGCTGTTTTTGGGATGTATGTAAGCTAAGGAGATGAGCCATTCCTGAAATCCGGGGAATTAAATTTAATCCGTCAATAACCTGCTGAGGTCGTAAATCCCGGACATATTTCTTCCATAAAACCTTACATACCTGCCATACAGACATTTGAAGTACGGTTCGCCGGTTTTCTCGATTGTGATTGCACAAAAGAGTCATATCGGATAGAAACAATTTTTTCACTTCCAAAAGGGATTCCGTTTGCTTCGACTGTCTGATTAAAGTAGCAACGACTTTCAGAATCACTAAAAATTTGAGGACATGTTATTAGCAAGCCGTGTAGAAAATCTTTTCGGTACGTAAAGCTTTCTTTTGTATACTTACTTGGATTTTCAAGTCGATAATTTGATTCAGGTTCTGGGTGTTTGGCGTATAGAATTTGCTGACTAATATGTTCGGTTAGAATCTGCGGAAGAACGATTTCACACACTTGTTGTAATTACTAATTGCATTATAGGTTAACGTAACATTTCAATGGTGCAAACGTACCTCATACAGCACATTATAGGTTGGAAGACTGAGCGAATCCTCATTAAGCAGCAGCCGCTCTGCCAGGAGGGTGTAGAGGTTATGAGGGCTCATAACGTCGTACTTGCGCCTGCAAAAAGTATAAAAAACGCGAACAGTAAATGCAAGGGCTTGGAAGCGTAGTGATATTATTATGAGAGGAAGTAAGAATCCCGGAAATGGGCTTTACTTGTGAGTACTGCGACACAAAAAGAATCCTAGCAGTTTTAAGGACTGTAGTCGTATCAACTGAGTTTCGGCTCCGAGGAGCTTAAACACGGACCGCACTCCATTCTTGGCATCAAAAGCTGGAACGAGGGAAGATGGATGCTCCGACATGAGTGAAATCAGCATTTGAAGAACATCATGCAGATTTTCGTCCTGGAATTCATAAGGAGAGAATACGCTTTTTGGTTAAAACCATACAGTAATACTACTTTCACTCTCTAAGCCACAGACATAATATTTTATTGTATAGAAAAAAGCTCCTGAGAGAACAGTATCTTGAATCCTGAGCTTGTCTAAAGTCTTTGAAATTGGATCAATTTTATGTACGGATGTTGTGAAAGTAAAACGATTTGTGGCGGGCGGGATTCTCTTGAGATTTTATAGGCTACCAAGATTTTGTTCTACCTACGGACTTTCTTTACGTTTGACTCTGCTGAGTGCGTGCGGGTACCTTGTACAAAAGTTGGTGCGGTTTGGAAACCTTTTTGGCGAAACTTACCTCATAGACCGTTGTCAAGTAGTTAAGAATACTCTGAAGCTCGTCCTCCTTCACACCATTCCCAATAAGTATGAGTTGTTTAAGAAATAAAAGAATATAAGCTCTTATAGCAACAATATCACCATCCGATGGACGAGGACCATCTGAACAGAAAGAATTGAAACATTATTATATGCACTTTTGGCTTTTGGGCAAAATAGAATGAACGCTCTGAAAATTTTCTTAACAGAACAGGAAACATGACATACCAAGTCCTTTTGGTGCTATTCCTGACTTATCCCTTGGATTGGCGACCCAGTAGTAATACTTAAGGGTATGCATGGTTTGAAGTACAGTACTAATGCGACGGACGTTGGAGTAGATTTGTGTATCAGCCAGAAATTCCGTGGCCAAGTAGGAGTAGAGTTTCATTTGAACGGCAACAGGAGTGTAGATCCATAAGGCAGGGTTGAATAGTATATGATCCAAAAGCTGGAAGGATATTCATTAGAGTGGGAGCATTAATTACTTTGCATTAAAGAAGTTTAAGTGGCTCTTTCTCGAGAATTAAGAATCTTAAGTAAGATTGAGAGCCAGAGTGAGTGAATCTACATGTGAAAAAGCTTTCTCAGCTCTTCTTTCGATCCAGTCTCTCACTCTCACTTCTTCCTCTCACAAGCTAGGATCTTACCTGCTTGAGAAGTAATTCGCTATTGGCGTTTGGACAGCAAGTAACGAGGTATTTAGTAAGCTGGAGGAAAGAAGAAAGCACTTGAATTGTTAAATGTTCTCTTGACGCTTTTTGGAGTAAGTAACTGATGACTAAAAAGCCCCGGTTTTGAATCATATGCTGTTGCACAGTCGGAGAGGATTCCACAAGTTCGCAAATGAATTCCAATAATTTCGAGCTGAAATAGAAATAAAAAATCAAATGAAACATCCAACAACAATAACTGAACCAGTACGCGGAGAAAATATTTACAACATGTCACAAAGTTTTTTGCAACCTAGGGGCATTCTATTATTTTCTTCCTCCTACTCTCCATACTTCATTCCTTCCACAAGTTTTGGGATCATGAGTGAAAAGTTTTCCTAGTTTTCCCAATGGAAAAAATAGAGGGAGGGATGGGGAGTGAAAAGATAGGATATGAATATATTACGAGTGATGGAAAGCTTTCAGGATGTACAAATCTCGTGCGGGGTGTGTCTATGGTAAAAGCGATGTCAACAACATTCGATAATTCGTTTACGGATTGAAAGCCTATGCACGTTGTGGCCGTCGTGTGGAAACTACAAAATACTTTTCTAGGGCAAGAACTATCCCTTCCCCGGAATCGGAAAAAGAAACTATTCATCCATCCTCTTCCATTTAGCCTTCTTCTCGGCTGGCCCGGGACCTGGGAAAGTCGACCTCCAGATTTTATACTGCTTTCTCCAACGAACGAAACGAAGGCTCAGGACGGAATAAACGACTCCTTCTCTACTTCGGTCTTGTGATAGTCCCTGGACCAGTTCCTTCCGGAGGAGTCAGGGTTACTACTCCACATCCCGATGATAATAACAAGTGTTGTAGATAGGAGGGGAAAGTAGTGGGAAAGGGAAACTAGGGAAGAGAAAATAGAAAGATAGAAAGGACTGTGTGCACTCACCAGAGAGATGGATCTTTTTTGCTATCAGGAGCCACGTCATGCGGGAGATCCAACTGGGCAAAAAGTGGAAATAAAACTTGGATACCTCCGATGGAATTCAGCGTACTGTGGATAGAATGGGTGATCACGGCTTTCACATCCTGCAAAAGAAGATGATCCAAAGCATACTCTTTTATAGAACCCTTGAATCTGAGATGGCGAATATAATCTATAGTTACACACAACAGGAATGACTTCAGATGCAGAGGCAAAAGAGCCCCACACTGCCTCTACGCCTACTCTGATACAGCCTCCGAGTATTCCCTATTACTTACGGCGTCCTTCCTGCTTTCTCTTTACACATATTCGCAAGGGCAGATTCAAATTTCTTTAGAAAATCAATAAAAACTCTCTTCTTTTCTCCAGAAAACCATCAATATTTTCATCTATTTGATTTCAAACTATTCATCATGGGAAACCTCGGAAGGATTCCATATAATACTCCTCTTCTTGGGTGGAACTGATACGGAAGGAGGATGCACATGGCTTTTGTCGCTACTCAGTTCCCATCTATCGCTATTTTCCTTACTACTAGAAGAAAAGCCGCTGAAGCATGTAAACGCTTCAGTTTCAAAAAAGTATATGATCGCCTTAAGAAAACAGGATGAATTGCCTAAGGAAGTTAGTTCTTATATAGCCATCCTCCATCTTACCTCTCTCCTCCTCCTCCTCCTCCTCTCTTCTGCAGTAAAATACACTTTTGATGCAAATTTAACATTAAATCATCATTTCTATTCCGGGCTTAACTTGTTAAAAATCGCTCTGCTGAATAAATTGTGGCTCGTTTCAATTTTGAAATTTAGAGAAAACACTCTTTCATCTTACTTGAAGCATGAGGGCATGCGGTGTGTGAACGAAGTAAGAAATGTTCCCTTTAGGGGCGGACTGAAGACACAACTGGCTGTCGGTTGCCACGGGGTTGTACATGAATACCAACGAGCTCGACAATTTTCCATCATACAGAACCCGGCGATGGTTCTCGGGTAGTTGCATGTGGCATTCGTTCTCGAAACGAAATTGATTCTGGAACATCAAGATAGACCAAATACCCATTACAATCACAAGTTCATCATGGAATGGAACGTGAGGAGCACTCTTCCATTTCCATCCCACCCTACACGCATCCGCCTCCAATTTCTTCCCCACTTGAAAGATATTAGAAGCTCGTTTTCATTCTTTCACCATGAACTTTGGAAAAGGGTGAAAGTAGGGATTTTTCATCATCACCATCATCCATCCCGTTCTCACTTACTTTGTAGCCTGGTCCGAGTCTATGCATGGCGCAAATTTGATGCGGGGTTAACGCGTCTCCGAAAAGGTACACCGCAGACATTTGACCGCAGAACACTCGATCCTCGTCCAAGTCGGGTGTGGCTCCGATGTAACATTTATCAAAAGGCTAGAATGATCCAATACAAATCCTCATTAAATTATGTACACTTCAATAACCCCCGCCATTCCTTCTCTGGAACTATACTCTCAGTATCCATCGGAACTTCAAACTATATGCAAGCAAGAATCTTCACCTGCCAGCCGCCACACCATTCCCCAGCAGAGCCATCCAAAAGATACCAAAAACTAGTTCCCTCACGGCTAAAAATACAACCAGGCCCTCGTTACTGGTAGGGAGTCAATCTACCCCTTCCGTCCACATAACTTTAGCTGGGAATCAAATTTCCCATTCGGTTAACAGTCTAACATTCCCACTCTAAATTCTCATCTCACTATCCGCTGCTAAACTTCTACTCAACATATTACTCGACTCGTATGCTCCCCATCAATCCTTCTTCCAAAATCTCCTTTGAATATGTGTACGAACACAGGCTCTGCTTGCTGTGAAACCGTCTCACTTTCACCCATCCAGTCTTTCCTAACATGCTTTCTCCCCTTTCTTTCACTTTCGCATTCCTTCCGTTCCTATTCCTTCCAGCAACTCTTCATCCTTGTTACAAGGAGCTAAAAACTACAGCTAAACTTTTTGTTTCTGCATAACATCAAACAAGATGGAGCAAGTTGAGACCAAGTTCTAGCTAAGAGTGAACGTTCGTATCAGTCTTGAGCTGTCTGTAAATAAAATCCAGCAACTCCCCAAAGCATTTAAACAGAAACTACTCCAGCTGTCATTCCTCCTTGGAGAGGCGGCCGACGTTAATCTACGAGCCCTCTGGGTAAACTCTATTAAATGAATATCGCGCCTACAATTTTCTGCACAATTTTCTAGCACACCCTGCAGACGCTACATTAGGAGAAAGCTACAAGGATTACTTTTGATCTTTCTCTCAATAAAGCTGGATTTTAGTGGGGAATCTGTCCTAAGTAAATAAAACTTATCTTGACTCCTTCTCCCCGCAGTCCTTCCAGGAAGGTTCTCGTTTGGGGGCGGGCGGGCGGGTTTCTATTGCTATCTCCAGCGCTCTTTCTTATGAATCTGAATGAGCTCTGTGTGCATTTATCGGGGTAGATGAATTTGAGAGAAATAGTTTGAGCCGTTGGAAGTGGTTCAAGGATGAAATGAGGGAAACGTCAGCGTGTATTACGGGAAGCTTAAACTTGTTTAGCACCTATAAATGGGGGAAGATTTGGGGTTAAAAGGAAGGAGGGATGGTGGGATTCCATTAGCCACCTCTGGTTTAGTTTACCAGCAAGTATAAGAATGACTTGGATTTAATCTTCCATCCGGTTTCTATCCAAGGGGTTACATTGATGGAGAAATTGGGGGCCTGATCTAATTTTCTTTCCCGTCTCCCTCTCTTCCGTGAAATTGCATTACTATGATCATTACCACAAACGGAGTAGAACCATACGACTACACTACGATACCCTTTAAAATCCAGTTGAGTCGGTTCAAAACCGTTTCCTAAGCAATATGATTCCAGCGAGTTCTGGAACAACTTCCCCACCACCCTGGTACAACCCAATGCCTGCTGCTTTCTCCTGACTTGCTCTCTATTCCTCAACTTTTATCTCGTCCATCATCAGGATTTGCTTTGGCTTTTTGAATCAGATCCTCATTATGTTTGATAGGGTGAAAGTGGAATACTGGATGAATTCAACTTGTGATCAAACGGGAAAAGTATCTCTCGCCCTTTCTTCCCTCTCGTTAGCCAAGCGTAGCGCGTGCATAACTACATATATAACAAATCCGCTGTTTACACCAAGGGGTTTACTTCTATTCATTGTGCATGCAAACTCTGGAAAACAAATAGATCTTTTCCTAGTACACACTGGAGCCTGTAAACATTTGATTTTGCGGACAGAAAGCTTGCTTGCTTTGGTTGAAATTTAACAGAAGTTCCGCGGGATACTTGCTTGTTTGGCGAAGTTGTCCTCATGGAGTTAGGATAGAGAAAGACGGGAGGTTTTTTCATTCCGGCTGAAATCCTAATTCATGCCAGTTGGCGTGGGAGGGCCGGAGAAGTTAATGAAAAGCAAACTTACCTCATTGGTGGAAACAAACCAAGCCATCTCGGTACTGGAGGCCAGCTGGCAATTAACGAAGCATTTGATCTCGTTCTTGGTCCAGCGGTTGTATATATAGACTATGGCGATCATGTACCACTGGAAGAAGAAAAATTTAAGCCATGTGATCATCATTGTCAAACCTAGTTACGCCAATATCGTAGCTTATCATTATCATCCTCCCGCTAATTTGTCCTCCTGCTTCCCCCCTCTCTGTCTCCAACCTGCCCAAGCAGCGAACAGCATACAAATAACCAATATTGATCTCCTACTCACGTTAAGTTAGGTAGGAGTTTACTCTGGTGGGACTTGGGAGAGGGGTGAAAGAGAAAATAGGATGGAATAAGGTAAGGTATGTGGAAACAGGCCGGACGTACCGTGCCATGTCACATGGAACAGGAACAGCGTAGATGATATCATAGGAGAAAGCAAAATACCGGAATAGAGAGGAAATACCCATTGCTCTTCCGGTATCTTCTATGCCTATCTACCGGGCAAGCATAAGGGAAGGGAGCGCCTGTATATATATGAGGGGGACTTTTGAAAAAGATTCTTTTGCTCTCTCCTTCTTTCCTGTCTAGTCCCATTCCAGGTTGGATTCAATTTAAAGCCCTACTCTTTCAACTCGTTACTGAGTAGGAACCAATTTATTTCTCCCTTCTTTTAAGCCTCCAACTTTCTCCCTGGACTGCTTAAGTTTCCCGTTCAATTTTACATCCTCCTCCAGCCACACAGTTCCCTTCTTGCCCAATTCCATCCGACTGCCGGGGAAATGCTTGGTAAGCAGAAAAATGTACAAGTTTGCATTTTACATCAACATGAGAAGGCATATACATGTAGGAGCATAGGCGTAGCTTTGGGCTCTTGTTCTAAACTTTGATAATTTCCCTCAGCCCTCCCCTATACCTCGGTGAGGATTTCCACATACTCTACAAACAAATGATAAATTGTCGGAGCAGGAATAAAATTTTCTACACCAGCTTACACTACGTACACAAGGAGGAGAAAGTGAAAACTGGTTCTGGTTGGAGGCAAAGGAAGAAAAGGAGGGAATTTATAGGAAGGAAGACAAGAGAGGAGATGAAGAGGTGGAAAGCGAGGAGGGAGAAGATATGAAGAAAATGTGAAAAGGAAGGAGGCAGTTGAGTAACCTTAGGAATTACTTTAGATTCGAGGAGCTAATTTACACTGATTAGATGTAATTTGCGAGCTAAAATTAAAGTAACTCTTGCCACTTGGGGTAGATGGTGATAAATTTGAGTTAGTTGGTCACAGCAGGGATTGTTTTGAGAACCTACTTTAACTAATCCTGGAAGCTAAGTGAGATGTGCCCCCATCCCGGCCAACAAAACCTTATAACATGTACTTTACATGTAGAAAATCCGGTACGGGATTCCTGCACATTCCTCCACTCTTCCGGAATCTTCACCTCCCCTTCGCTGCATCTTCTTTCTACCCGGCAGACTGATATGTTTTCATGCTGTGGAACACATTTTCTAAATCCGACTCGCTTTCCAACGACGCCCGCTCGCCCACTCCACTTCTACCCATAACACCAACCTCCCCATAAGTTTTCTCTTCTTTTCCGGTCTGTCTCACAATCTGAGAAGAAGGTCTATTCCTTCTTGGTAACGGAGGAAGGAGAGAGGGTCACTTTTAGATCAAGAAATCTCACAAACTCTCCCTATCACATGTACAAAACGTGGAGTAAGGGATGAGAGAGAAACTTGCTCCACCTGGATCAATAAATCTCCAACAACTTTCACCCCTACTTTCCCTCGGCGTTCATTATGGTGGTGGTGAAGAGTTGGAATATACTTTCACTTCAAATCCCTTCTAGAAGATGAGCATGAATAAAAACCATGCTTTCCTCCCTTGAAATGATTATCATAAAATTTACACCATTCCCTTCATCCACTTGACCCTCATTATCAATGATGGGGAGAAATGATAAAACTCCAACTCTTCATCCTTGTCGAGCTGAGTAACTGCTAGCTACTAGCCAGACTGTTTGAGCTTTGCAGCTTTCTCCAGGCCTCCTCTGTTTTCTCCGAAATCTCAATAAGCTCATTATTCGCCCTTCCGCTCGGGACTATACATTTTCCTTACTTGTTTGTAGTAACTCATCACAGTTTTGGTAATCATGCGGATAATGACTCTAGAAGGACAAGAATAGAGTGATACGTACCTTTCTGGGCTGGAATTCATACTTGACGCAGTGCTGGAATCCTTTTCCTTTTACCTTCATGGATGTGAGGACGAGGCAGTTGCCAACAAAATGGGCTGAGTAACCGACTCCTTTACTTGTTTTAAAGCTGGAAGAAAGTAAACAGGACTCACGTCAGCGATTCTAAAACAGTCCCCCCTCCCATCCATCTCATTAACGTCCCATCCCCCTACACTTTCACTTGTTTAGCAAACATGTGAAAGTCTCCTTCAATGTCTTCCAATGTGCCAACTGACAAATTCACTCAGAGCAAATACATAACTAGCTTCACACACACACACATACACTTGTCGTAGCGTATCATGGAAAGTGGGGAAAGCATCCGGAGTCGTCTGTGTACTTCCTTTTTCTCTGTATTCAATTCAATCGGGAAAGAGGGGCTTAATGATCAGAGACGCCTTTGGCCTAACTCCCGCAACGGGGTATTATTACACACATATTTTCCTTATCTTCACTTCTCCAGTCTAGCTGTACCTACATGTACTATGCACGAGTGCATGGGGTGTATAAATAAATGCTTTCCATGCAACTTCCATCATGAGAGCATCCGGGACTAATTCCTCCGATTCCTGAAAACGCTACTCTTTTCATCTAAACCGGAGAGAGATCTGTTTAATTGCTTTCATCATCCCAACATTTAATTGGTTTTCAGCTGAGAGATCAGACAACTTTCTATGTCATCAAATCCAGGCTTTCTTCCCTGTAATTTTCATCCAAGGAAAAGGAAGGATTCATATATACCATCCCCGTTAAAACCCTCTTCCAACTCTCCTCTAATCTCTCAAGCTTGGGAATTTTCCAAAGATCGATTATGCAATCCCTAAAATTAACAGCCTTCCTTTGAATTCATGAAGAGAAATACAGACAGATGTACAGAGGAGCCGTGATGGAGTGACAAACATGAAAAACACAAAGGAAAACCGCAAACGGTGAGGACAAGAACCCATAACTACCCACCCTCTCTCCTCAGCAGAGTTGACTTCTTTGGCAAAGTTATGAAATTTTCTCCAGGTACGATACGGAAATGTGTGTGTGTGTTTAAATGTGGTTGAGACGGAGAGAAGAAGCGTCACGGACTTGGAGGAACCCTTCAATCTCATGTACCCGCCCACATAACAGTCCGCGGGTTCTACGTCCTCGGACGACTCTGGTTGGTAGCAAGTATAATAACCCGAGGCGATATGAGGCAGAATAAGATAT
Organism: Sminthurides aquaticus; assembly: GCA_906901655.1. NCBI lineage: Eukaryota > Metazoa > Arthropoda > Collembola > Symphypleona > Sminthurididae > Sminthurides > Sminthurides aquaticus. The sequence goes on from CAJQTT010000001.1 coordinate 8,492,350, forward strand.
TCAGAACACGTCTTTTTCTCAATCTCTCTTAAACCAATCCCTCCCGGAATTTTGATTCTTACCAGTAAAGATACGGCTTTTCTCGTTCAATATTGACCGAATTGATGGGATCAAGACGAAACCATGTCATGAAAGTGAATCCGTTCTCGTACGGCCAGCGCGCTAATGGAGGGAGTAGTATTGCCTGGAAAATACAAACATATTATCACATCAACTAAATCCTCCGCATCACAACCGCCTTCCCAGCCACAAACCAAATACTTATTATTATACACCCAACCCAGCTTTCTCATCTCATTTATCAGCATAAATTTCTCCAGAGACCCGCCGAATTTTACCCATCATTTTAATCTTGCCAGCCAACTTTCACCACGTAAAATCCTATCCTTCCAGTCAGTCAGCCAGCTATCCAGCTGCTCTTAAAAACGCCCGGCACATCTTCGTTTTTTCACATCCTCCAAATCCTTAACATCTCATCATCCCCATCCCGCCACCGCCTGCTCACCACACTAAACCTGCAAAAGCCTCTGGATATATTTCCTTCGGAATTTTCAGAACTAACATCCTTTGGGAAACTTTCTCTTCTGCACGTTCTTACGTGTAGTAGCTTCACCTCGATTGACTTTCTCTTGATTGAAAGAGGTGGTGGTGGGGAATCTCCTCTCCCTATTTTCTTCCTCCAGAAGCAATAAACTATTACTTTAAAACTCTTTTGGAGATAAAAATGATCAATTTCTTTTCTGGGCTTTAATTGACATCCTTCATTACATACAGATATGGGAAAGGCGGGATATTCCTGTAATACCCGGCTCGGAATAGACGGACAACCTCCATCCTGCCCGCTGCTGAAAATGGACTCTAAGCCCTCACGTTCACCATAGATCTTATCTCATCACGGCCATCCTCAGGAACATAAACCCCGTTTGCTTCCTCCTTCTCTTCTGATAGTCTGATATGCATACAAAATACGCGACTAGGATACGGGGATCAGAGGCTTGCTTAGTTTCTTCCGCCCTAAATTCACTTACTTCTACGCCCCGCCACTACCCCTCCCCTACAATACTTAAGCCAACCCCTATTCTGTATTCCTCAATGTTGAATGTAAATGGAATCCTCCTTCAAGACTTTTGCAAAATTAACATACTCAATAACCTGAAATCCCTTCATCCAATTCACTCATGCTCCTCCATGTTCTGCTTGGCCTTTCCCCGCCCTCTCCAATTTGCTGTAACAAAAACGTCGCAGCTGAACCAAGCCCACCGCCCCTTCCCATTCACTGTACATATCCTCCCCTATCACCGCCAATAAGCGCTAATACGAAGACCAACACTAATTATTTCTGAAGCTTTAACCGATTCTCCACAAATAACTCATGTCAGCAGGCTGGCTCCGGCTGTTTTCTATTCTTAAAGTACAAGATATAAGGATTGGGCTGGGCATACTTAAATTCTGCAACATTTACCATAGTTTAAACATTTTCCGCATAAATGGTAGCGATAGAAGACAAAAATATGGGAGATGAAAGCTGGCTTTCGCCTTTTCGTTACTTGCTTGAAACTTTTCCGTCCTCCGTTGGAAAAATTCCCTTATAGAAATCTTCATCCAACTTTTTACATCATTAATATTTTCTGTAGCCTTCCAGCCATACATTTATTTACCAAGACATATTAGATCCACTTAATGCTCAGCAAGGTGAAGAATTTCTTGGCTTTGGCTGGCTCCAAATGGGGTATTCACTGGAAACATTATCATAATTTTCCGCATTTATGCTCACGCATATAGGCTGGGCTTGTTTTAGGAAAAATTATCTAGCGACCCTTCCGCATTTTTAGCCATTTAAACATCCAAGCCAGCATAGCACTTGGCTTGAATTTGCATGTGTGCGTTCTAGTCCTGGAGAAGAAATTTGTATGTAATCTAGTACAAGTAGAGTGGCATGTACGGAGTGAGTACAAGGTTGTAGAAAGCTAATAAGTATTTCACTTTTTACCCTCTGTCCCTAGGACAATATTAGCGAGAATGTTTTACACACGTACGTACCGTAGATGGGATGAGAAAGCTTGGGGAAAGAGTGAGAGATTGTACTTACGGAGCCTTTCTTTCCAGGAAAGCTAAAGAAAACATCAGGTCCCGTTCTCTGAGGCATTTGGCGTAGAACGCTCAGTAACTTGGCGGAGTGCCTTGGCTGGAAAAAGAAAGAGAAAACCGTTTTTATCATGGATGGAATAACTCTTGTCAAATTTATAGAGACACATTCAACTTTCTCCCCCGATCCCCCGTTCTCTCCTCTTCCTACCAAAGCCGATCATAGACGGGCCACCGTATGTATTCCATACGCTCCCGGCTACCAACTTTGCATAAATCCATAAAAGAAAGTGAAATTTTTCTCCTTCTTCTAATCCTGGGAACTAAAGAGTGGAAGATCCCTCTGGTTTAGATTCATGATTCCAAAGACCCGGGTATGAATATTCGAGTGTCTCATCAAGTTTTCTCCAACAACGATGACGACGCTGCAGCCTCCTATTCCGTGGGCATATACGGCAGTCTCCAGCAGAAGATTTGCTTTCTCTCTCTCCCTCTCATCAGAATCTGAATTGAGCTCTTAATTTAAAAGCATGTCATCATTCCATTTAAACCTCTTCTGCCTCTATCCATATCTTCTTCCATCCCTTTTTAAAAGTCTTGCAAGGCGGCAAGGCTGTGAGTGTCATGTGGAAAGTTTTTCCAAGCCGTAGAGACTCTTTAAAATAACCGCCTTGGCAAAGACCTCCGATTACGCTACATACAAGAGTAATAGAACTCCGTGGAAGGGAATCCGACATTTTAGCCATCAAACAGAATGAGGAAACGGGGACTCCCAGAATTGAAGATCATGAATAAAATTCCAGGGTGGAAAATGTTCTCTTGTTGTAAATATTCCATCACACGATCCCTTCCGCATCAAAATCGTGCTTTACCCTCTTAAAACACACTTGGAGTGAGAAACCCTCATGGATGGATGGATGGATGGTGTGGTGCGATGCTGAAGTCTTGGTCGTAGTAGTGAGTGTAGTCATTGAAGTTAGCGGACGATCCATGTAGAAAATTGCACGCGTTCAGAAGACAGTGGAAGAAGAGCAGAGAGAGAGGACGACTCACTTGAGTTTATTTGCACTATTTATATGGGGGACTTGAGGAAGAGAAAGCGTGAGACGAGAGCAAATAAGGCTGTTAAACTTACCCAATGATTTTCAACTGATTTCATGGACCCAAAAAGTAGCTTCAATTCCTTAACGGTTATACTGTAGCTTGCAAGGACTCCCAGCATTTCAATTAAAAGATCTGAAAGATTGGAAATTAAGAAGGTTAACAAATGTAGTATCAATAATATACTGATTCATAACCAGTATTTTTATTTGTCAGAGAAACGAGTTAACTTCTCGTCCTATTTCTTAATCTAACGTGTCACATAAATCAAGCTTTGGGTCCTCTTTGCCAACCCTGATGGGCACATATACGTTGTATGTTTCTTCCCTTCCGAACCAACTCAAATCTATGCCCCCTTTCTGCCCTCCAAGACCTTAGAGCAATAACTTTACGAGACATAATCCGTAGGAACCCTCAAGGAGTATGAAATATGCCATACAGAACTCAGGAGAGAACGAAATAGAAGCTGTATGCAGACTTGGTTGGAAAAAAAATATTGTAAAACTTTTAATCCTTCAACTTGATAAATTACTTGCAATAATTCACACTTTTATGCTATTGGAAGTATTTTTACAGCATACAGCACTACCACTGCAGTAGTGGCAGGAGTGAGATGAAAGCATATTGCAAGACTTTAGTTTTAGAAATCAATTTCACTTCAACCTAGCTGGTATAACCGTAACCAAAGCTAGAAACATTTCTCCTCACTTTCTCCAAGAATCAATGAGGCGATGAGAAAGTTTACAAAATGGGTTGATGGCTGGAGAGAGGTTAACATGATTGGAAACACTAATGATTTGTTGGTGCTTAATGGGAACTACTGAACAAGGATTGTATTGTATCGATCCTTGAATCGTTTTGAACATTGACCAGAAAATCAGATCCATTAGTAGACAAGCTGGCTTACAGTTTTTCTAGGTTGATGGGAGAAAGAGCTAGAGCTAGAGCTAGAGCTTAACGAGGAGTAGAGGAAGTTGTTAATGCAATTAATGAGTTGTTTAAGAAGAAGAGGAGGGAGATGGGAGACGGGTAATTTAGAGCCTTGCTCCTCTTCTATTGTCTACTCTCATGTATTGAATAAGGATTAATTGAGGAAAAGAAGATTTCACATCCTCATTTAGTCCTCAGCTGCTCCCTTAACTCCTCCATGTTGGGCAGGGCGGGGGGAAAGGTGTAAATCTTGTTGGCGTTGCTGCTGAAGGGGGGTAGGTTGGGCGGATGTTACGAAGGAAAAGGGAAACGGTAGCATCCCCGACCCGTATCTGTATGCATGTTATTCATCCTGGATTTTTCTCGCGAGAGAAGAGAGCAGGTGAAAGTGAAAGAAGACGTTGAGGGACTTAGGCTGGAGAAATCCTCCTGAGAAGAGGAGAAAGACTGTGGCAGAGAGGTAGAGAATATAAAAGAATGGGGGGAGAAATAAGGAATAGGAAATATTATGATGTAGATGAATGCGTAAGAAAGCCTTTTAAATCTTCCGCCTGAAGTGATTGTGACTCAACTTGCCGTGAATAGTAGTGTTGGAAGACGTAATGGTCTCAACGGAGTGCTTTTACGTATCTGACCTCAACTCAGGCTTTCTCTTTGAACTCCGAGGAAATCTTTCATTTTCTGCTTAACAACAAGTTGAGTGATAAAGTAGAATTTTTCCGCTCCGCAAACCTCATCTCAGGTTGGATGGTGGGGAAGGCAAAAATTATTATTTGTCTTCCATTCCTCAGCCGGTTGTGGGATCAGAGCTTCGTGTGTGTGCACTACGTATGTGACGTGGTAGGGCAATTCACGCTATTTCATACCTCTCTTCATGCTTACAGTGTTCATTTATCATCACTATTTTCTTGTTACTCCTTTTCTTTATGCAAGGGGCAATGAACAATCATCACTTTCTCCCAGACTCGTATCCCTCAACCCGCTCTACTATTATACATCTATCCCTCATGAAAAACGCTTCGCCAAGCTTTTTGACATTCGAAATAAAAAACATGTGCATGTCTGCCTCTTTACACTCCCCTTGTACGTAAAAACGAGCTGAAACTGGATTACTTTCTCTCTACGTTCTTCTTCGCTCCAACTCTTCCAACATCCCCGCTTTCACTTCCTTTCTCTTCTTTTCTTGCTTGTTCTGCTTCTTCCTCTTCTTCTCCTCTCTTTAGCTAGGCTGTAGATTTCCAAAATACCAAATTTCACTCACTCAGCTCCTATTTTCCAACCCCCTTTTCCTTTTCTTGTTAATTACGACTCATTCAGTTTGAAGATATACGTTCCAATGACTGGAGCCCAAAACTGGTCTCGGGAATCATATGGAATAGCATCCAAATGTATTCAACTCTAGAATCATTCTCTTTTCCCACGGACCACCCTCAAGGTTTTCTTGGCCTGCAAGGGTAATAAGAAAAACCCCTGCGGATCTTGGCGACATGAGTCTTCAGCGAACTGCTTTTGAATGAAGTAAGGATTTCTCTAAAAGCGTGTAGGATTTAAGCCCGACGAAGCTTGGATTAAATCCATCCGTAGCAGTATAGGAATCAATAGTTTAGATGCTGTTCCTTTTCCTATGACTCGCCCGTTAAGCACGGACGCACGCTGGCTAGTCTTAAAAGGTCGCAGTTTTGGACTAATACCACCCAAACGCTTCCGATCCCCGCAACTTCTACTCCATCTGTACTTTTAGACTGGTATAGAATACAATTTGTACTTCATTGTTTCTTCACCCTGTCTGGAGGAACACTATGCTCGAGTTGGACGAGCAAGAGGATGGTAGGTGAAAGTGGCAAGTGGGAGAAAGCAGGATAGGGGGAAAATAAGGAATGGGTAATCCAGGGGCACGTAGCGACCCGGGTCGGTTTAGAGGTCTTTCTTGGGCAGCTGGAAGGGAATTGAGCGTCAAAGAAAGAAGAGTCGTGATGTGATATGGGTGAACGCGGATGGGATGCTTCCAAGCTTTCCATCCCATCCCACATTTTGCGGATCTTGCCCATTGCCCCAAAGTGAAGATGTGATTGCGTGCTGAAATAGTGATGGCCATGCAGGAATCTGGCTCTCACACCCTATCAAAAGGTACGTGAGATTTGTACAACTAGTGTAATAAAGGCGAGTGGGAAACAGGAGTCACCGCTCAGGTCTTCCAAGTTCAGACTACGCCTATTTGGAGCTTTGAAATTGTCAAATTTCAATTGTCACGTTTTCCATTACATACCGGAGGAAGGCGAAGCTAGTGTGAAACCATTAGGGTAACGTATGTTCCCTCAAAGTTCACCACCTTATCGGTGACTATAGCCCTACTACGGCTAGATGACTGCCTTGCCTGGAGGGTTTGAAGAAGAACCGGGTAAACTTGCAGCGCTTGTATATGGTCTCTCACGCCCAGCCGCTTCTCTCATTTTTCCTTACACAAGAACCCAGTTGGGGAAGGAAGAAACTAGAGGAGAGGAAAAGGCTGGAGGAGAAAATACAGTTTCATGAATTTCATAATATCCCGCCGTAAAACTCAGCCCCCCACACTTTATTTCCTCCCGTTCTTTATCCTATTGTCTGTGCCTGTGAAAGTCTTCATTCTGGAGCATGATGAATTGGTTTGGCCGGCGTTTAACGCTCCGACTTTAGACGTCCGTTTGATTCTTAATATCGTTTAAAATGAAATCCGCCTTGACAAGTAATATTTGATTCCCATGATTTAGCTTCAGTGAAATCCCTACCGTGGAGGCTCTCACCACCAACTCTCAGCGTACCCGTTTCCCATTTCTAGGTAATATTATTCCTTTTTATGGCCGTACTGCAACTCTTATGGTTTTGATTCGCTCCCATTATTGCCCCTCATCCTCGGGTCGTCTTCTTCTAAACCATTTTTCGAATACATCCGCCCAGAAATCCGGCTCCTACTGCAACTCTCCAGCATCCAACAAGATCGTACTTGAACTTCCAAAAAATCCGTAAATGCAAAAGGAAAGGCATGATGGGCATGTCTTCTCCCGGTCTAGTGGTATACTCGAAAAGATTGGAGGGAAGTAGGAAATCTTTTGATCGCTCTGTCAGATGGACTCTTACTTTTATCGAAAATTTCTCCACCATTCCAGCGCCTTGACAGGCTGGAAGTTTAAAGACGGAGTAAAGAGAAAGTTGTCACGCACAGAACAGAGGCACGGAGAGAAAGTCCGGCAGAGTTGGACCGGTTGGAAGTTAAACCCTACTTGTTAACAGGTCTATCGAGCTTTCCCCCTTGTACTCATCATCATCATCTAAATCTCGTCCTGTTTTCAATGAAAAACGGAGCTTTACATGGCCTTTTCCATCGCTCCAACCGCCGCCATCATTGAATTTATTATGCATTCCATTATTACTGTTCGTTCTTTAGAAATTCACAACTCTCTCAACAACACCCACACAGTCCTACATACATATTTATATCTAAATTGTCCCCTTCATCAATCTCTTTCCTCCATATCACTATTTAACGAGACCAAGTCAAGAATCCCTAATTTCACATCTCTCAACTAGCTCTCCCCATTTAACTCAGTTGAGAGCGACCAGGATGAATCCATCCCCCACCGCAAATGAATTCCCATTGCATACGCTATGCCAGATTGTAGGAAATATTTATCCGAGCTACAGCCCTTGCGTGCATATGAAACTCATCCCGACAACATCTACTTAAAATTAACCCATTAATGAGTTAATAGGCTAACAAACTCCGAGAGTCATCTAGCCTAGCCTGTCCTCGCCTCTAATCTCATTTTCTTTCCTCTAAACAATTTACATTCATCAACAAACTCTATCTCTCCCTTGACAACATCAGCCCCAGCCCTGTTTGTATGCAAATTTGCTGAACTACAAGAAAGTTCCACTTCCGCTTTCCAGGTTACTTTCTCTTCCTCTGACAGTCAAAGTTTCTAGAGAACAGGACAAACAGTCTTACGCTACTTACGCGCTAAGAATATGTACAATCTTAATTGATTTGGTCTACTTCTACACCATTCAACTTACCTGCTACAATAGGCTCCGCTTGCGGCAGACGCAAAAGAATATGCTCAATCAAGCCCACGTCCGTACAGGCTTGTAAATTTCTCACACTCTTCCTAAGGATAGCTATGAAGACACTCCAGATTTCCGCCTGAAAACACAGAAAATACAATCAATTTACTGGATTCCACATTATTTTACAATACTTGAGCAATAGTTCTCCGACAATCAGTAGCGAGGAATGACTTGAGAAGCTAAGTGGCGTGTATGTATTTGCAATGAAAGTTGAGGGAATTTTTTCTCCATCTGTATATATTTATTTTACATTCCAATCCTCTCAGCACATCAAACACATTACAGATATTGAAAGCTGCCATCTCAAATTCTTATGGAATCTTAAGGATTTTTCCCGGAAATATCTTGAGCAGTAATAACATACTCATGATGGGGAAATTCAAGAAAATTTCACTTCACCTTACGTATTTCAACTCTAATTTATTCCTATCTCGCTCTCCTTCTTCCTTCCTAGCTCCTTCTCCTTCTTTTCCTCAAGCTGATATCCTTTGACGGTAATGGAATATTTCATGTTCTCAGATATAATGTTCCGGAAAAGTGATGTGATCCTAAGCTACGGGATATAATAAATTATCTTGTCTTGCTCGGAATTATTATTAAAAGAATAACTTTTCATATAACCTGACATAAGCTAGGGGGGGAAATGGAATATTAAAATCTTTTTTAATACTCGTGTCTAAAATCATAGCAAGTTTTCAAAATTCCTGAGGCTAGTGACGCACTCTGACATATTTGATATGAGATAACAGCTCCGACATACAGTGCTTCAAATATTGAAGCGCCTGCGTTCAGCATTACACCTGGGGATATTCCAATTTTTTTCAATATTCTCGTTCCATTTAAATGAAAATGTTACTCACATTTATAGGACGAGTTGTTAGAGTGACTAAGCGTATTTGCTAAAGGATTTATGGTTTCTTTTTGGAAATGCGAGGTTTTCGGAGATCAGCTTAAATTGAAGCCACCGTGCTAAGAGATGGGTAAAAGAGAAAGGAGTAAATACAAAGAAAGCACGTAAATCTCAATTACGCTTACCTGTAAGTGAGGTGGGCAATGATCCAACATCTCGAGCATATGTTTAATATTTTGAGCATCTTGAATGACGAAATTTAGTTCCATGTCAAATTCGCCGCCAACAAGCTAAAAAATGAGAAAAGAAATTTGGTGAGACAGGTATTAATGATTTTGAGAGTAAAACTAACAATTTTTGTCATATCTTTGGCATTTAAAAGGGGTTCGGTAAGGGAAAGTCTAACATATATAGGGCGGACACATAAGGTAAGACATCCCATGCAGACGAAGTTCCTTTCTCCTGTGGCGTACTATGATAAATGATTAACCAAGTTTATGAAAGATTCAACAGGAGAAGAGAGAAACGCAAGCTTCAAAATCATGTCTTAACTGATGGCAGGTCAAGATGCAGATGCAGAATTTCTCTGAGGGGGACTTGGAAAAAATCCTTGTACATGTTTCTGCAAACGCTTCAAGTAGCAAGCAGTGGCAAAAGAGGTTTGGGAGGAGACTTGATGGGGACTAAAATTTTTAGAGTCCAATACAACGTTTACTTTCTACGTATGCTGAAAAAGCAGTGAAAGGAATGGGAGGCTGGGAAAATGGGGAGGGATGGGACAGATACTGCGAAGAACACTTTGCAAAGGCATTAACTTGCTCTGCTTCCGTTCCTGGACTATCCGGGAATTTTGCTTTAAAAGTTTGGGAAACTTTTACGTTTAACGATGCATTCAATCCTGACATTTGGAGTGGTCTGCCCACAGTAGCCTGTGTAGAATCTAGGTTAGGAAAAAAATAGAGAGGACGGTGAGGGAGAATCGGGTGGGAGAGAAAACGTATTCGTAAAAAGTGGTAAGTGCTTCCAAAAATTTAACTAGAAAAGTTTGAGGATAGTTTGGGCAAGGAAGGATTGTACTTGTTCCCAAAATGTTATTAGATGGCTCCAAAGGGACGATTATCACACCCTCTTAATAGGAGAAAGGGCGGTGAAACAAAAGGAGAAAGCATACTTGCAGAAAGCATAGGCTCCATATAAAATAGAATGGGCCAGCTTACAATACAAGTGGCTCCCGGCGGAGAAAGTCCTATAGAATGATAACTTGGGACAAGTTGATTCTCTCCGGTCACTCATGCATTACTAGGGGCACTTAACTTATATTTGTAAAGGAGAGTAGCCTTAGAAGAGCTCCTCAACTTCTTTCTACGACTTGCCCCACCCCGGACTAACTTTGTTGGGAAACAATTTTAATTACGGTTATGAGTGTGGCCTACGAGCAGTAAATTTTACTAGGGATGGAAGAGACATTTGGAAAAGTAGGAGAAGAAGTGGATGCGGGGACGTATATTAAAATATTCGTGCATGGGATAAGTCTCCACACGTCTATTAGCTTTTACTGCGAATAATGGTATTGTGGGCTCGGGGGAAGCTTCTATTATTAAGGTTAGGTGAGCCGTTTTAAGGTTGCATTATAACCTAATTATCTTAATGATACATGGTATTCCGGTAATTAATATTTCCCTAGTTACTCTTTACAGCCTGCTTTTATCCTCCTGTTGCTAGGGGAACGCATAAAGAAGCCGGCGTAGAGAGAGAAGAAGCCAGGAGAAAGCATATAAACATTTCCCACTTTCTCCAAATGTCAGCTTTTGCCTAAGCACCAATTTCCCGGAAATTGTTTCCATCTCAACAAAGAATTCGTTTAAAAACATCCAAATGTCTTATTCTGAGTCAAGTATACTCAAGAGACGAGCATTTACGACAATACAAATAAATCCTCTTTTCTCTCTCTCTTCTCCTCATTCTCCATCCCTCTTCATGATGACTTAAGGCAAATGCTAAATATAAAGAAGAGAGAGGACGGAGGAGAGAGAGAGAAATAATTTCCCTCCAGCTTCCTTTCAAGTATTTATTTCTAGTTTTTCAAGCATACACTCCCGCTCTTATTACCACCTGACTCGTTTATTGGAAATGGGATTGAGTTCAGCTGGCTCAAAGAGTTTATTACGGAGGCGAACTGAATGAGAAGGGTCAGGGAGGGCATGGTTGCAGTCAGTGACTAAGAAGTGAAAAGAAAAGCAAAAACAAAACAAGGAGATGAGGGCTAAGAAGGGCAAAAGAAAACGGGTGGGATAAAGTTGAAGTTGGTGATCCTGTCAGGGGATTTATCTCAAGCTTGAAAAGTTGAGTACAAAAGAGACTTTGGAATTGTAGAAACCTGAGTATCGATCCATACATGATCATGGAATGGATACTACGGTGAGATTAAGGAAAATAAAGTTTGGTCCAATGCACAATGAGATAATCATGGATTTAGGGAAGAATCCGCTCTTGCTCTAGGTTTTTCGGATTTGGAACACTGGGAATGAGAGCGGTGACCGCTCTTGATTACACTTAAGGAGGCAAAATTTGACCCAAGAGAGTATACTTTGGGATTTGATTGATTTCTCTGAATAGTACTTGATGGGACTGAAGAGGAGGCTCGTAGTAATTGGAATTTTGAGCAAACTTTCTCAGATCCTCGTCCCTCTCTGACTCTGACACTTGAATCAAAGGAGTAAGTGCACGTTAAGAGTGCGTCTGTTCTATACTCACACACACTGCCCTTCCAACCGACCCCTACACTTACATCTGATTCGAATCTGGCTCTGGAAGAGAAAGGTCCTCATGTCTACGGACGGTTGAAGAAATCTCTTATGTCTGTCACCATCCGTGAAGCCTCATCCACTTCTTCACTCAGGACGACAATACATGTAAGTTTTCTTCATCTCAAGCCCTATTCACTGATTTCTAGAGGATCATGTACAAATAATTATTGAGCGGCTTCTCAGGGGAATCGTCTTGACAACATCTGATTTACAAGCTGTGTCAATAATTCAATACATCTGGGTGCTCTCTCTGATCTGGTGGAATTGAGGGAGAGAAAAATCCTGAAGGGTGTAAGAAAAGCCCGAGAATTTCGTACACACTTGAGAAGGATAGGGAGGAACACTTCCGGGGAGGATTCACCACGAAAAGCCAGAGCTGGGTATACTTGAAGAAAGGAGGAAGATTTGGGAAGCTTTTGAAGCTTAGCTTTTGGTTTTGAAGACATATGGAGACGTATGGAGAAAGGCGAGCATTAAGTGGAAGTGTAGAGGACGTTTTATGTTTCGCAGGATTTCTAAAATCCAGCTTAAAGTTGTTGGATTTTTTGTGGTGGGAAGGGAGGGAAGGATTGAAACCAGGGCGGAAATCACATTAGAGAAAGGAGTTAGGGGGGAGGGGGAATTGTGCGGAAGTGTTGCTAATAAACGGAGAAGACAAAGAAGGCAGGTATAAGGTATGCCATATTGCGTGGTGAGTGAAAGGTTGTTTTCTCTTGGAGGAATGTGAGGTTAGATATAATATAGTGTTTTCGCAGAACATACGGAAAATGCCTTGAGGAAAACCAAGCACTGTACAATGCCTTCCATGGTGTCACCACTGACGGAAAAGCTACCGCTCAGGTATCTATTCTTTTTCAGTGATCCAAGATATCCGGAAATAATACTTTTTGCAGTTGCTGCAGAATTCGCTTGGATTGATGTATTTTTTCCCAATAACTCTCCACTGCCATTCCCAAACATGACACCCCTGACCCCATGGCTTGAGGAGGATTCATTAGTGGTTTCTCCATTTGGAGAAACCATACCGTTGGCTGTATTCCCGCCTATTCCACCACCACCACCACAACTGCCATCGGAGGGAAAAGACTTAACTGCTACATGTTTGTCTCGGGGACACTTTGAATCACTTGAGCTAGCGATTCCATTCTGTAAGTCAGGTTTTTTTTCTATTCCAATATCTCTCCCGTTTCCTAGACAGGTCAGAGTCTGGGGAGGAGGGGAGTTGGAGGACGAAGAGGAGGACGAAGAAGAAGAAGAAGGAAGAAAATTTGATTCCAAATTTCCATCTAAGAGATCAGCGATTTGACGTTCCACAATATTTCGGAGAACAGGAGGCTGAAAGGCTCGCAAGGGGATTTCCGTCTTGGTCGCCCTTGTCGTCGTCGATCTTCTATCACAGTTTTCCTCCGGAAAAAGAGAGCGAGAGCCTACACTAGTCTTAGTTTTGTCATTTTCCATTCTACTGAATCACGTAATCGCTTTTCCTCACATTCAGACCACAGGTCTTTTCACCGGCTCCGCCAGAGAAAAGAAGCAAGTTGTGAAAGTTGATGGGATTGTTTTCTCTCCCTGGGTTAGATGGCCCGCTCCCACCGGCTCACTCCCATCCCAGCATCTCACAATAGTTATGTTATAGCTCACTTTATTTTGTGTCCGGACGCAACTTTTATAGCCTTTATAACTTGGGGAAAACTAGTAAATTTCAAAACTATGACTCAAAGAGAATAACCCTTCAGAATCGAGTCCAAGCACTTGTGTACTCCCAAGAACTATTCTTCAACAACTTTTCCCACTATTCTTGAATGACTGATGAATCAAATCCAAGGAACAGCTTTCATGTCATCTTCACGCTAACATGTGCTCGCGCCCCAAAATTGAAAACTGAAACTCCCATTCCCTCACAAATATTTTCGAGCATCAACGAATTTGCTGACATGAAATAAAACATGATTCTACGTTGACGAAATACGTTGGGTTGGGGAGAAAGAGGGGAAATACAACACTCCACCGACCGATTCCAAACAGTCCAAACCTATGCCTTTTTTTTACTTTCACTGATAATTATGCTGCGTGATTCGATGATTTGAACCAAATTTTACGAACACAATCACTCACTATCTGAGAATTTCAACTCACACATTTTATTCAGTGACAATTAGTGCTACTGCAAACGAATTTGAGGTAGTGCACAGCTGATTCTGATATACTAGGATAGGAAATATTTTCGTAGTAACACAGAGGAACTTTTCGGTAACAGCGCACAAATATCGCTTGAACTATGTGTACTCGGCAGAAATTGCATTACTTGAAAGTTAAAGCGACGATTTTATAAACCCATAGGAAAATAAGTGTACACCAGGGAACAGCGTTATCACAAACTACATGGCTCGAGGATTAAAACTTGACTTTTGACGACGTTTTCCAACTTGCGTTGAGGTAGTATTAGGGATAAGGGCTAAAATTATGTGGATGAGGAGATGCATCAAAATTTAATCAACTCAAGATGAGAAAAATTCAACTTTTATGCACCCACTTACTTATTCTCCTCTCCCAACTTTTATCAGAGCTCATAAGCTTCAATAGCTCGCAGCTATCTTCTTAAGAGAAGTATATTTTTCTTTCCTTCTAAGTAATGAGGACTTTCTCAAATACAGTTCCCACTTTTCCCTATTAAGACAGTACTAAGGTTGCCGAAATAACGAGTTAAGGAAAAATTTGCAGCATGACGAGCTACTGGAAGGCATTATTAATTTTTTTTAAATTCATACGATCTTTTCAACTGCGGCCTACTTTTATAAATCGAATTTTTAACAACATGTGGGGGGTTATATAAGAGGTTACAAAACTAATCGAATCCTATTGCTTGCTTAAAGAATGGATTGTACAGATTCTTGCAGAAAATCCCTCAAATATTTGCAATAAAAAATAGTGAACAAGTGTAGCGGAATGTTTAAATTTGAGGCGGAGGAATGCTTCTTTTGAAGCATATTAAAAGGAGTAGGTGGAGTGGGTACAAAGGCGGTAAAAATCACTTCAACTCTTGCCTCCCATTTGAGAAATATACGTGGAATAGTCTTGTTTGAACTCTGGGAAAATTTTTGTAGAGAATAAGCAGAGAGTGGTTGTTCGCTACTTTGCTACACACACACAACGAAGTGAAACCGTACCGGCATTGGTAGGAACAGAGAAATGCCCTGTCAACAAAGCACCGCTCAGATCAATGAGAAAGTGAAAGTGCGAAAAAGACGGTGTTATACATAGGAAGAGAAAGCGGGAGGATCGGCGACATGACTTCTTCCGTCGTCCGATACACACTGATTCCTCTAGAATTTCCATACGAGATCATATCCATCCAGGCAACAGCGGAGCATAGCATTCAGAGCACCACAGTTTTCCGAGCCTTTCAGAGTTACTTCTTTTCGTCTACTTTCTCTCTTCCTCTCCTCGTCCCTAGTCTTGCACTGACTGGTCTTTTCACTCTCTTCCCCTCCCTTCCCAGGACAGAGAAGCAAGGAGTTTCCAGGAGGCAAAGTTTAAAACGTCCGGAAAGCTTTCCCTGCAAGGGAGGGAAAGCCAACCAGATGTTTGGGGTTATCTCATTTCGCATTTCACCGCCACCTCCGAGGGCAAAGGAAAAGCTCTTCAGATGCCGCAACTTTCTCCCACAGCTTTCTCTCCTCTCTGATGCAACCGGGAAGAAGCTAAACATTCACAGATTTTCCGCAAGAGGACTCCCGCAGCCTCACACAAGGCGACCGCTTTGCTCACTCTTAAAAGATTCTCTTCTATTCTAGAAGTCAAAATAAATTCTCTCATCTGGAATTTATCCACCAACGTAAATCCCATCTCTGTCTCTCTCAAAATGGTTACTTTCTACAAAGAAAGTCGATAGGGGTGGGCAAGCATGACTATTTTTCTGCACGAAAATCTTCCATTGTGCAATTCCACTACTCTAGCATTTGATCATCCTGTCACCCAAGAAAGCGGGACACATATTTCCTCCCTTCCAGCAGCCCCATTGATTTTGACAAGAAGATGGCATGATAATAAAATAACACCACTGGCAGCTCTTTGCGGTAAATACGGATGTGAAGGCACGGTGATTCTCTCTCAGGCCTCTGAAATTCTTCCACCTTCTCCCTTTGTCCTCTAAAATTTATGCATCACATTTCTCAAAAGCTGTACAAACCATGGTCATCTCAAATTTAGAGATGAAGTCACTGAAGGGTCGGGAAGAAAAAACCTTTGGAGGTTACTGGGGCCGGGCAATGACAGCGGTAGTTACGTTTGTAAAGGAGAGAAAAGCAGCCGTCAAGCTACGGAGAAGCAGTGAGACGAGGAAGCAACTTGTTATTCTGGAGAAAATTCTCACCATCTTATTTTCGGGAAAGAGTATGCAATCTAAAAGCATGAGGCTTACCAAGTCGTGACTTTCATGTAAAGTCGGGTAGCTTCAAATAACTTTTGTCCCACATGTATAGACACAGAGGAGGAAGTGGCAAGAGAAAGTCCTTTTGGTCGGAATCGAGTTCAATTTTGAACAAAATATTAGCTCCACTAGCCTCATAGTCTCAGTCTTTGCTAAGACTTAGAGAGCAATCGAATCCTCCAAAGAGAACTCATCTCATTGAATATTTAACACCTTAATTTCACTTCATGATTTAGTTAGAGGGGGAAAGATCTCCTCATCCTGGAATTTCTCCCGTTGTGCCTCAACCTCATCCTCACGCACTCTTTCCGTTGACAGTTCCACAAGAAAGCAAGGTGACATGAATGATATGAATTAAATGCCGGGAAATTTAAAACTTATTCTTCCCTTGAGGCAAGTCCTGGAGAAAGCCAAGTGCTGGACGCGAGTAAATGAAAGCTGAAAAGAACAAGGCAGCTGTTGAACATTGCAGCATCAGTTCGTCGTTGGGTCTTTATCTCTTGTTCTTATATAGTAAACCTAGGAGCACTGTTAAAGTTCCAAGATCGGAGAGTTCAATGAAAAAACGCTATGGATCATTGCTCAAATATATTTTCGTATTACTCCCACACACAACTTCAACCCTGGAATAACAATAGGTCTCAGAAAAACATAAGAGGGCGCCGAAGATGGAGAAGAAAATCCATTGGAAGGTAGCATCGGATAATCTTTGAAAGAATTCATTTCTTGCTTGTAAAAAGTGGGAAGACAAGGAAGATGATGACGCGAAAGAGTGGGAGAATCTAGGGTTTTCTATCTTCCATGGATCTATTCCGCAGGTGCTGGGAAATAAATGGCGCAGAAATGGCTCACCTACTTCGTCTTTCCCAGTTGTCGGACATAAAATCCAGTATATATGAATGCAAATTCAAAAAGTTTTGCCCAGAAAAAAAAGGAGGAAACCTTAGTTTTCTTTTATCCAAAATTTCCGTCCCGACATAAAACAACTATGGTCGGAAGTGAAGAAGAAAGGCCTTATGTAAGTAAAAGACAGTGTAGAAGAAGAATCCGTACATATGAAAGATAATTTCCCTACTCATACGTGGTGGAATCTGGCGGAGGAGAGAAATCTGTGCAGAATTACTTGGAAAAAAGAGGAGCCTGTCAGCTAACTTGCAGGAGGTTAGAGCGGGAAGTGTATATAATAAAAAGGGATAGTGTTTCATCTTTGTGCGAGAGAAAAGTTTCTGGTCGATAAAGCCAAATAATTTCAACCTCTATACTTTAGTTATATACCCATACTTTCTGCGCATTACTGATAAAAAGATGGAGTGTAAAAGATAGAGTGAAAGGCGCTCAGTGAAAGGCTTGATTTTAGAGTAAGAGGAATAAGGAAGGCAAGAAGGACATTGCATATAAAAACACCTTGTTGGCGTCAACGTTGTCGCCATTGAGTCCGTTAGATTCGCACTAAAAATCATTAGCAGAACAGCTTGACGCCCAATGATTTACAAAGCATCCACCACACCACGTCCTACATGGAGTGAACAGTTGAACAGTCTGCTAATCTCTTTGCTCTCTCTTACACGTGGCTCTTGCAACATTTATTCAGATATTGGTTTTCTTATCGGGCACGGCGGATGCTTGCATTTGATAAATGAATTCTACTTTGTCATGACTCATGACACGGGCTTCACAACCACAACAGCTCTCCTTGTAAAGCAGGCATGTCTTCTTTAGTTTCGGATATTTAAGCAAGGTAGGTGGGACAACTAACTGCGGGAGGAGGGGTGAGAGAGTAAAACCAGACCGTTGTGGAGGCTATCGATAGATTGCGAATTGTGATAATAAAAGAAAAAAGCCTTTGCTTCCAGTTGCTTTCTTCAGCATGACCCACCGAGTAAGGGCTAAAGCGCTGCCCATAATGCTCACGTCTTATGACTTGATAGTCGCAATGAAAATAGGCCATGTGTGTGTATACATACGCACTTACATTCCCTTTCGCATTCCTCCCGCCCTTACTTCCACGGCTTAACATTCTCCGCTTTCACTGGAAAGCCTTCAAATAGTTGTTGGTTGAGCGGTATACGCCAAGGCAGGCGAGGAAGACAAACGAATTCCCGGCGCACACATACAGAGAGAGCAAGAAAATCCGCAGGCATGGCAAGTACAGAGATGTAGGGGTGGGAGAGGACGGGAAATCATACTTCAAAATGCTTCAGCACTGCAACTTATCCCGTTATGTCACTCCAGCCGGACATTACGCTGCCGACGGATGTTTGCAGAATCCTGCATAGAAAGACTGAAGAGGAGTCTGTACACAAAGGCTGGAGTGAGTGAACCTAATACGCCCTTATGCACAAGATAGCTCTTAAGTTGGAGAAGCTCATTCAGAGAATTCCCTACCGGGGGATTCAGACCGATTTGTACAAGTCCGGGGTAATTCCTTCCCGTAAAAAGAGGAATCCGAACAGGGAAAAAGGGAATCGAGCTAGGCAGATTTCCAAATAATCGCTCCGAATGTAGCGTAACAACGGAGGAAGGCGGGGAAAAGAACAACCTACATCATTGGAATCACTATAATGAACCTATTAGCAGATTAATGGACGTCCGACTCAATCCCTCTATCAACTTATAGCCAAGCCACAATCCACAATCTTCCTCCCCTACAAAAACCAATCCACCTTCTCCGAATGTATTTACTCCCCAATTACCCATTCTTCATTCCCGACCATTCACGTGCTATTACAATGAAATGAGTGTCAGAAAGCCAGGGTGCTTTCACCCGCCGCTTAAACTATTACTCCATTACCACTTGTTCATGTTCATACCTTTGGAAGAAGAGAATAAATTATAATTGCCTAGTATAAATCCTCAATTAAACCATCCAATATAGTCGCATTTCTTCATAGCGTCATAGCCTTTCAAGCAAGTCTAACACGGAATTACATGAGTCTCAACATAATCGGGATTCGAGTGGAAGAAAAGTTACATGGGAGAAAGCGGAATGGATTGAAATGGGAAAATTAAGTCAGTGGTTTAGTAATCGGAATACATATGTATTCCTCCCGTACGCATAAGAGTAACCGATGTAAATTGAGCAATAAATTGGATACTTAAGTTCCGGAATATCTCTAATACCCGGAAATATTCTTTTCTCAACTTTGGCATTCCGATTTTACTACCCATTTTCCCCACGGTCAGTTGAAACTTGTATGGATTTATGGTGGAGAAAGGAGGACTTTCTCCAATATAAGAATATCTTCAAGAGAGGAGACCAAGAATAAGATGCGTTATTAACGGTAGACATAAAACGGAACAGAGGATAACGTGTATATAGTTTGGTAATAAAGTTTGTTCTTAAGCGAAGATGATAAGTTATGGGTGCTGATGGAGACAGCCTGTGTTCGACAGGTCGCAGGAGGAGGTCTTCAATGTCTGCAAAGTTCCTGAGATTTTTTTTAAAGTAAATAATAATGATTGGAAAAGGATTGTCCACCGTTCGTCAGGTTACCAGTGAGATATCCTTGATCATGCACAACCTACAAGAACTTACTTAGTTTTGGAGCTCAAGGTAATTTCCATTCTTGTGTATCTTCAGATGAGTTCATGATTACAGAGGCGATGTTAGCAGGTATGGGATACATGTGAAAAGTTGGACTATTTCCCGGGTTTAATTCAACGAGAGCGTTATATATAAACTTTGTTCCGGTACTACGCAAGCCGTATTATTTCTTTCGGAAATTTTTGATTACACCCTTCCGGTGAAGGAATGGATAAAACATGTTAAAAGTTTCGAAGAGCAGAATTGTTAAGTAGCTTTATTTTTGCACGTTTGATCCAGGGAGGTGTGAATAATTTAGGGGGAAGTGAAAAGGAAATCGGAAGGAAGGATGTAAAATAGACATCAAGTGGGAAAGGAGCGGAGGCAATGGTCATGAGCTGAAGTTTAGTGGGGAATAGACCGCAATGCATGAAAATTCCGGACGGGTATTCTTGAGTGCTCTCTCGAGATGGACGGACGGAGGATGATGGGAGAGGAAGGATCATAAAACTCAAATGAGATGGAATAGGTGCAGTAAAAAAATAACAAGGGACAAGAGGGATGCTTGTAGAATTCGAGCTTTAAAGTTTTACACTTTCCCCATCAATAAGAATAGAAGAAGGGCTTTTGAGAGTCCTCATCATGGTGGTATTCACACACCTGGTAGATGGTTAGCGGATTTGTGAGTAAAAGAGGGAGAGCGCCGACAATCGAATATTGATAATCGGCATGAAACTAATTTAACAAATGGAACCAGAACTCAGCAAGCTGCTTAAGCTGTTTTATGTTTACAACTGTTTATCACTCGGAGAGCAAACTATTGATAAGAATGACTGGGGAAACGATAGAGGGCAGAATAAAGCTTCTAAGTCAGTTACTTAACAGCGTAAGCTCCTCTACTGCCTGACCGGGTTATCCATATTGTCCTGAATCCCACATGTCCTCTGTTCGACCTGCTTCTAATATCCACGACTACTCTTCCAACCACCTTGTATTATTTGTTTTGTGAAAGATGGATGCTGCCGAAAGAGCAGCCAGCGAGATGCGAGAGGATCTGTTTCTTCTACCTCCTACAACAGCAATATTTCTTAGTAAACTCCATTCCAATACCGGCAGCACCTTGTCGCAACTAATAATTTCAGACACATGTGGAATAATCAAATGCTCCGCCGGCTGTACATGTCCCGTGTTCTGTACATGAAGATTCAGCCTTCTCCTGGCACGAGGGCACCAGGGACGGAAATAAATTAATCATTTTTAATCAAATCCGCTCCGCGACAATGAATGACAGTAGGATCCAGATGCTTAAGCCTCTGGTAGCGACTCGAGACTTGATACATATGTGGTGGTCTGGATGGAGATTCCGATAGGGTACAGAAACTACAGGATACATCTATTGTCAGGGATGAAGCAGTAAAACGAAATCAAAACAAACGAGTATCCATTTGTCATTCCCTGAAGGTTTCGTACAGACCTGGGGAAATCCACTATGAAACATGAGAATCCTAGAGTATTTACACTGGATTATTCATCCTAAACTCTTCCTTTCGCCACATGACTGGTCTAAAATGTTGAAAGAGGAATAATGACATTACCAAACCATTTGGTTTACAAAAGGAGGGAGGGGCGGGATACTGTTATTGGAATTGCATAAAATAAAAAGAGGTAGACTGAAGGACGCAAATAGCAGGCAGAAACTTTGCTCTTACCAGCTGTAGGACGGTATTGACGACTTCTTTATTCGACACTTGCCCGACCTCTATAAGGCCGATGAGGACAGCAAATTTGACGTTAGCTTTATCCTTGTCCGGCATCCCCACAATAGCGCTTCCTCCATCCGTTAAATATACATTAGCCACTGTGTTATTCTGAGCATCTCCGGTTGGAAGAGACGGTTCTATTTTAACGGCGGTAGGTTCAGGATTAACTGCGATAGCAGCATTGGGGGTATCCCCGCCACCACCCTCGTTGTTGCCAGCTCCAACGGCTGGAGCGCTAGTTTCCTTTCCACTACTCATTATAATTTTAATTATTAGGAGGCGGAGTGATACTTAATCATAAAAAAGTTGATTTCATTTCACTTATTCACACTCCACCATCTTCTCTTTAATTACTGTAATAATAATACAACACCAAGTGGTTCTTCAAGAAGTAGCAACTTCATTCCTACTTCTTCCTCATACCAGTTTCAATAAATCATTTCACTTGGCACTGTAATGTCTGGCATTAATATCCGTAAATGGTTTTAATACAAGGCTGTAGTTTTAAGAATTCGATGACGGATGGCCCTGGACTTCACTAAATACTTTACATACTACTTTTTTTCTCATAAAAGCTCGCCAACGAATCACAAAAGCTTGATGTAGGTTATATATTTTTATACGATGCTAAATATGACATGGTCCAGTCACACTAGTAGTCATTGAAATAATACATTTCAATTTTGAAAAATCAAATAATCCCTTCCTTTCACCTCAGTAGATATATTGCACTCAACAACAGCTAGTAATATAGATAGGGATCGTGTGTCAGTTGCAGGGACATTGCACTTGAGTTAACCATTCAAAAAACACTGAATTTCACGGACAATTCACAGACATGACACTGGGATCACATGTAGGAAATGTTGATAAATTGCCAAATGGCAGAGTTCACTTAAGGGAGTATGGCGAACGTCTTGAATTCACTTTAGCTATCGCTAAGAGTAGAAAATAATTACGGGGTTGTCCATTTTCTGTACCACGTATGATAAGACGGTCCTAAATCACCAAATAATGATAATCAATAATTAGACAATGAATTCAAATTAAAATATACAGGTATTTCCGGTTTATAAACGGGAAAATGGTAACAAAACTATTGAGATGTAGCGACGTAATACAGGTAAGGATTCAACATGGAAATAAACAAGATTGTTTCGGTCACAAACTAAATCTACCCTGCTGGAAATAATTATCGGCTGTCTTAAAGAAATTGTGACAGTACTCGCAAGCAAAGTTGAGATGGAAAACAAACCATTAAGACTAAATATAAACATGTTGTCCTTTTCAGTATCGAATTACCAGGAAGGGATATGTTTTTAAACCTGACTGTATCATGTGACAGGGGATGACACTGGTCACATGCAATTAATGACATTGACAGAACTAGATCTTACTAAAGCTGAATAAGAGGATTTGCACATGGTAGAAAAGACAAGGAGTAAGGAGAGTATATACTACTTATATTATCGGTGATTGCAAAATACTTACAGAACTCTTGAAGAGATCTTGGTGAAAGTTGACGATACTGCGATGATAATGTTAAGTCTTGTTGAGTCCGTTGCAGTTGTAAATTCGGAAGAGCAAGACTTTTGGTCATTACAATTCCTCGCTTTCACTTTGACGGAGAGGGGAAAATCGACGAAAAAAGTCAAGTCCGAGGACAAGATTCCTTGGAGTGAAGTGAGCTGCAAAGAGAAGAGTCCGGTACAGTAGTTGAATTACATTACCAGCTTGTCGGACGTCGGATCCAGCGAGAAGGGAGAAAGACATCGAGATAGGGAGAGCTAGAGTGAAAGAGTGAGGAGAAAGAGGAGTAAGACGGGAGAGAGAAAGGAGAGAAAGAAAGAATTTCGGTCTTTGGAATAATGGAACTTATTCGGGAGAACTTTCCCAATAATAATAATTCCAAAACTTCTCCGTCCGATCCTCCTACCAGCCTTTACTTAACTCACCCTTCTCCCTGTCTTTCCCCTCTATCATCTCCTAACTTACATACTTCCCACCCTTTACCTCTTATCACCCGGATTCGGATCACTCATTTCTCCCGTATAAACTCTCTCCCGGGGTCTGCCTCCAGTTACTTTCACCCTCTTATCCCGATTTCTCCAGCAAGCCATTTAAATTCTCCCAATAATATTTACGTTGATTATTTACCTCTGAAATCACCTCAAGCCTCTTGTTCACATTTTGACATTTTTTGTTGTTAACTTAATACTGGGATGAATACAACAGCTGGAGGTAACGTAACCGAATATGCACAACCTCATGTGTTCCAGGATTGCTGGAAAATTGCAAAACCCGGAGCAAAGGCCGCTAAAAACAGTGTTATATGGTATTCGAACAACACATGAGAGCAAACCAAATCCACACGATGATCACAATTCCTCCGAAATCTTCTCTTTGACATCTGAGAAGGGGTGCCCAGTATATTCCAGTCAATGATGCTGTAAAACGTGAACCACTAATGACTATCAGATCATATTCTAGGGTAGGACGTTTCAAAACCGGCGTTTGATGCATTATAATTGAACTTGATCGTATTTATGCTTCTCAGTGAGACCCCTTAATATTGTGATTAGTAACTCTCTGAATGAGGTGACCTAACCGTGGGATATTTCTTCCAAGCTCTATCGGCACCGGTAATACTTCAATCCTCGATGCATGGATGTTTGTTAATTTTACATTCAGTTGACATTATTCAAAGTCTCGACCATGGTCTTATTCCGGTACAAAGCTGCAACAGTTAACCATATATGGTTAACTCGTGATATCGACATGACCATTGTCACAACCGAAAATACAATTTATAACGCTATCCTTCGTGGATTCATCACTGATCAGAATTATCGAAATAAATTGAAGAGTATTGATATCAACAATAATGTTTTATGACGATGATGAAGCATAAATAATTGCTGTTACAAACGAAGGATGGTAACTTCTATGTCCTTGGAGGTTCATTACAGTTCTAGTGTTAACTTTTATCAATGAACGTAATAAATGCAATGTCGAAAAACGACATCGTTTTTAAAAACTATATATATACATATATTAGTACAGGGGTTCGTCTTATGGTCGAAGTTGTCAAAGTGAGCAGCATTGAAAGAGGAGTAAGCTAACTCTGTCATCGAGGAATTTGAAATTGTTTCCAGACTTTCTGCTTTTTGTTGTTCAGCCAGACATTGAGTACACTGCTCTATTTAACTCTTTAAGTTGTCTATGGGTGATGCCTGTACTGGAAAAGGCCCTACGCCCATACAACTCTATACCCTATATGGAAAACTGCGGAACCGGAGACAGTGTACAACACATATGGGAGTCTGACGGAAGAGGAATGCACGGAACGGAAACTCCTATATTCAGGAACTAAAAGCCACGGTCGTCAGTTACAGATCACAGTTGTGGGTGTATCGAGTTGATCACATTGGAATCTCTGGGATTGACAACAGTTTATAAATAATTCTTCTTGTAATCTTGGATTATAAATATTTAACAGTTCGTGTTCCCGATCCACTTTCTTTCGGAGGGGTTTGATTATTTACCGTTAGAACTCAAGCCTTGCAATTTTCTTTGACCGTTGATCCTGAGAGAACCGACAAGATGTTAGACAAATTGCGGAATCTGCAATTAGCGGGTCACGTCGGATTCGACAGTTTGCCTGATCAGCTTGTCAATAAGTCTGTACAGAAGGGCTTCATCTTTAACATATTATGCATTGGTAAGTTGATTGCTATGTTGTTTTCGTCAAAGTTAACTTCGAAGAGACGGGAAAATTATTTTTTTAAAGTTTTGTTCTATTCGGTAGTTTTGAAGAATCGCCTGTTTGATTTCATAGAGTGATTTCACTATCTATAGCATTAATACACATGGAATCTAGTCAATATGAATAAAAAAGAGGGGTTCGGCTTTTCGAGTGTTATAGAAATACAAATAAATTATAAATATAAATAACAGAAGCTATTGTTTGCGTGAAAATTAATTATAATATTTTGGTCATTTTTACAGGAGAGACAGGCCTGGGAAAATCTACGTTGATGGACTCGTTGTTTAATACAACATTTGAGTCTGTTCCAAGTCCTCATACGTTGACATCAGTCAAATTGAAGGCTAATACCTATGAATTGCAGGAGAGCAATGTGCAAATGAAGGTTGGATTGACATTGTGAAACTTGGCGAGATTGTCTTGATTGTGTCTCTAAATAATGTCGTGATGCATAATTAGGAAGTATAAATATTAAATATGTATATTGGTCATGATTTATTTCAGTTGACTGTAGTGGACACGGTGGGATATGGCGACCAAATCAACAAGGAAGATAGCTTTAAAGCAATAGTGGACTATATTGACGCTCAATTTGAGGCATACTTGCAGGAAGAATTGAAAATCAAAAGATGTTTATCCTTGTACCACGACACGCGAATTCACGCCTGCCTCTATTTTATTTGTCCTACTGGTCATGGGTAATGGAGCCTTCAGTTGCTTACATAGCAGACTAGCAGACATTGCTGAAAGTGGTGATAGGATCCGGAATTTGACAATATGCTATTGGAATTTTTCAGGCTGAAATCATTGGATTTAGTATGTATGAAGAAGTTGGATAGCAAAATCAACATCATACCTATCATTGCCAAAGCTGACACCATATCCAAAACTGAGCTCCAGAAATTCAAGGTATGTGATGTAATAATTTATTCTAGGAATATGCGCGTAAATTTATGGATGCTTGAGTTTGTCGTTGCAAGATTTTACATACGAGGCTTATGTCTGTTTACACAGGCTAATGTACGGAAAGAAAGCTTTTACATTGAAATTAGCATTGTAAATCATCTCGAAGATAAATTTATTCTTTGTTCATGTAGGAGAAAATAATTTCCGAGTTATCTTCCAACGGGGTGAAAATATATCAGTTTCCCACGGACGATGAGAGTGTGTCAGAAGTGAACTCTTCTATGAACGGTCACTTACCTTTTGCTGTAGTTGGAAGCAGCGAATTTGTACGGGTTGGGAATAAGATGATGAGAGCCAGGCAGTATCCATGGGGAACGGTGCAGGGTAGGCTTCTATTGTGTTTAAATGTCAAGTTGGTTTTTTTATGATTATACGTGGTATTTTATCGATTCCTCAACTCGACCTTCCCTTAATTGTTTCTAGTGGAGAACGAATCCCACTGTGACTTTGTTAAGCTCCGTGAAATGCTAATACGGACTAATATGGAAGACATGCGGGAACAAACACATGCAAGACATTATGAACTGTACCGCAAAACTAGATTGGAGCAGGTAAGATTCTTTGTATCTGCAGTGCGCTATTTATTAAACATATCTTTAGTCTTGAGGTAACCACTCATATTTGTGAATACTGTAGATGGGTTTCTGCGATGTCGACTCAGATAATAAACCGATGAGCTTCCAGCAAACATGCGAAAAGAAGATGCTTCTGCATGAGCAAGAGTTACAACAAAAGGAAGAGGAGATGAAGAATCAGTTTATACAACGGGTGAAAGAGAAGGAATCTGAACTCAAGGAGGCAGAAAGAGAGGTATTGTGCAAATTTATACTACAGGAGCATTTTCGTATTCTGTGCTCGAAGTTGCGAAGGAAGTGAACAGGCAGACTTAATTTTAATTTCCGTACTATTCTTCCACTGCTCCGACGCAAGAGTATGCGAAGGCGAACGTGACTCGAAATCATTGATTACCCCTATATTCTTTAGCATGCGCTATCACTCTAGCTTTTATCTGCGTTCGCTAGTAAGGGTATTCCTGAGAGCCCTATTGCTATGCTCATCCCAATTTCTATCAATTATATTAATTAGATTTTGTTGTAGTCGTTCCTATATTGGAATTTGAGTGGAGACACTTATCGTTCTTGAGTACAAGCTTTGTGATTTTAATGTAAACCAATTTGCCTTTGTTACAGCTCCATGCGAAATTCGATCAGATGAAAGACGAAAACAATAGGTTGAGAAAGAAGTGGGAAGATGAGCAGAAAAACTTGGAAGAAGAAATTGCTGAATTCTATCGTCTCAAGAACATGTACCAGACTCAACAGCTCTCAGGGCATCATACGCTATCACTCGGGACTTTAGGGAAAGGAAAGAAGAAATAATCAGGCGATAAATTCAAGTTCGTAGTGTGTACTGTCTTCTCTGTGAATTGCCTCCGCACCATAACCCTATCTCTATAAAGTTATTTGAAAAGGCCTTAACGTGGGGTAAACTGCTGCAGCAGATGAACATCCCAAGTTATAATTATATTGTGGCCAACTATACGTTAGTTCTGGCAGCCTTAGCGTCTTTAGTCGTGAGACTGATTACTGTGTTTGCGGAATTTTATATTCCATCTTTGAAATAGTGTCATTCCGGAGGCATCGCCGTAGATCATGTCGGGAAGTTTCGAATATCAATTCTCATTATTAGTCCACGACTCTGAGTCGCTGCTATTTCGATATTTCCGCCTTAAAATTCGTTAGGATGGAAGCTTGCGAAACATAGAAACTAATCTCTGTCGCCCGAATTTATTTGAATGCTTCGCTATTGATGAAGAGTTAAAAATTAGACAGGGTTTAAGCAAAAACCAATGAGTTACCCTATTTTTATCTACTTGCCTTATTTGCCAAACTTTATATATTTCTATGTACAATCTCAATGCATTACTGCTAAGATCGGCAAAACATCTTGTTTGCGCAACATGATTTGCTGCAACATAAAACGCTGAACCCAAAGCTTGTGAGTTTGTAAGTATGAATATGTCTTAAAGACTTGATGTTTAGGTTTTCCGTATGCGCAATTAGGTTGCACTCAAATTATAACTGTAGTGGCAGTTCCTTGTATTTATTTCTGTTATTCCTCGGAACTATAATGTAGCAGTTTAGGAACCCGTTGCCCGTTTGTATTCGGAAAAGTATTACTTGGATGCTTATTTTACGCTATGATCTTTGCATATTTTAGAGGCCTGAGGTTACAGCTCATCTCGATTGTTGGTTCCGTGGTCGTGCTAATCATGAATCTGTCTTCTTGCTACTTTTACAATAATTATAGAAGATGCTGAATTCAGTTTATCATGAAACTGGCCTTATTAGGCTATGTTTGTAAATTTTATACAATTACAAATAAACTTGCGTGTACAAAATTCTAAGAGTTTGTTCTATAAGCAAGTGGTTGAATTAATTTTTGAGAGAGTGTTGAATGAAACAGGTTATCACTGATAGCTATTACTTCTGCTTCGAATATGTATATAGAATCAATATAATATCTGATTTAATTTCACTAAAGCAGTTCATTGCCTCAATCATCATAAATAGCGAGATTAGAAATTATAAATATTTGATGCTGGGTAAAATGTCAAAATTAGAAGATGGGACTTGAGAAGTATGACAACGATTATAGTTTACGATATATTTATTTGTTACCTTTGTATTTGTCAATTAGTTGCATTGAACAGTCAAAGGTATTATCAAAGGAAGCGGGAGCTTAATATTATGTGAAATGTTTAATTTTGATTTGGAGATGATACGAGTATAATAGGAATAAGCTGTTAAGATTTTATGCTCGGATGATGGCATTATTGTGAAGCTAAACGGATGATAAAAGGTGAGAAGAAAAATGTGTGTTAAAGAAGTGTGGCAGATATGGTTATGGGATGCTGAAAGTTATGGTTAGAATGAGATGTGAATCCCCTACCCTACGTCTCCTTAATTCGTCACAGTAGCAGGGGATTGAGAGTAAAACTTATTTGCGCTTGGGTGATGTCAACAACGGTTTGAGCGCAAGAAGCGTGGCTTGACAGTAGCTTTCGCCTTCATTTCTGAGTCAAAGCAGTGGATTCTTTCGTGCGGTGAAATATCGGATTAATCTGATAATCGACGTCAAGTATGGAAGGACATCTTTGTCTTACTCTGACGCTTTTTAAAGTAATCCCTTTCTTGAACACACATATGCGTGATTGCTTAGCGTGAAGTTATATTAAGCTACTTGCTCTCCGACTTAAACCATCATACCCCCAGAAAAGTGTCGTAAAGAAGAAGTCAATTTTGTTAAATTCCCTAACATTTAAAGAGTTTAGAGTGAAACAAGATGCGAAAAACAAAAGCGGTTACTATAGTTAGTACACCGCTGTTGATCTCCACGCATTTCTCGTTGTTGCCCGTTGCCCTTGAAGAAACCGGGACGAATTCGGCGCGACATTTTTTCAAAACTTGTGAGTTTTGGCTTGGCTTTTCCTTCTGCCTTTGAATGTTGAATACGAAGATTAGGGATGGGAATTATGGTGTATTGGATCTTTGGCTTTACGGGTTGGCGCGTTAGTTGTTAAGGGATGAAATGACTATAGGTTTCTCTTTCTTCCCCCTCCTTAAATAGTGTAAAGGAAATGACTTTCTTGAGGAAACTAAAAAGTAAATCACGCATAAAGGGATAGTTCGACTTTTGGAAACAATTCTCTGGGTTTGGCAAAAAGATTTTCGGCTCAAAGGGTCGGGTAGGTGGGTAGGAGGAGGGAGTGTGAATATATATTTATTGCCCCATGAAAGTCACTCCTTCAGACGTGCACAAATCAGAAGAAATTACAAGCGCTTCATGCGTAGGTGTATGTCAACAGTGAAAAGAGAGATGAAAGGGCTCCTTCCGCGTATGGCATCAATATCAAAAGCAGCTTTGTTTTATTTCACTAAAGCTACGGCAGCGTATAATGCGCTCTTTCACGCTTACTCACCCCAAACAATCCATCCAGCTACTCAACCAAATCCCTCAAGCCCTCCTCAAACCAAAGAAGATGAACAAGATCCTATTTCTTTTCCTGCTAAAAGAATGAATTTTCACTTTTATTCCGACACATGCAAAATACAGACGGTCGAGACTGGGCTGGCTGAACATATGCCCACGCGACGCATCACCGTTGTCTTCTCAAAACCACAGCTTGACGCTTCCCCATTACAAAGTAAAGGAGGGATTCTTCTCAAAATGCAATGATCCTGACTTTAAATTTAGACCATCGTCAGAAAGCTTGGCGCAAGGAAGCGCTGATCCGTATTCTGCGCTTCGTATTTAATTAGATGGATACGAATACGGAAAAAACTATTGTCACTCATATGTAGGATTGCTAGGGAGGACTCCAGGAAGAGCAAGCAATACTTTGCGTATGTTGCTGTGTTTGTAGAAAGATGAGAAGGATTTGTCGTGACCTGGAAGCATTTCGCACAAATTACTGCATCTTCCCATCCTCCTGCATGACTAACAAATGTAAAAGATGAAACATGATGTTCGTCAGATTTAAGAAGGCATGTTCAATGTGTTCATTAAGATCTCTCACACCGCTTCTACCTGGAGATGATGAATGTACAGGAAGAATAGCGCAAATCATAGTCCAGCTTTGACGTTTTACTTTGTTGAAATGAAAGGCGAGGCTGCTCCGGACATTGATCCAGCCTGGTGTATCAAGGATAAATGGATTTTATGTACACGAACAAATAATGGACACGAGAAGGTAAATTAGTTTTAGACAAGTTTCTGTGTGCACTTTTGGTGCTTTGTCTGTGGAAAATACGGGAACAAACTTGGCTGGATGGAATGGGGAAGAACTAAAAACGGATGAGATCGTATCGCGGTAAGATGTGTGGAGCCAAATGAGATTTGCATCTGAGTTTACCATACCTTATCATGTAAGATAATGCAGTGCCAATGTATGATGGGTTTTCAGTGGGTACATAATAGCTTGAACGTGGAAGAGCTGCAGGGAAAAAGTGACATCTTATACTATAAATCACAGTGTTTATATGTATATATTTAAAACGAAGAGCGAGTTTCCATGTGCTAAACCAATATCCTCTAAATTGTGATTTGATTGACAACGAAGGAAGCTGTAAGGAGGATAAATGTAAGATGAGGAAATCAATTGTTTACAAGGCAAAATCCGAAACTATTGAGTTGATATGAATATTTTAAAAAAGGGAACAGTGCGGAATCCCAATCAATTTGTATATTCTGTTTTCCTTAAAGCAAGGAAGCTAATGTGCTATAGTGGCGACAATGGTACACTGTCAATTAGTTAAATTAATGGCTCACGTCTGCTACGAGCACTAATTGCATCACGTAGGAGCAAGCGCGCACATTAAGGAACATAACGTTATGATAACTAATGGGTTTGACTGCAGGTGTATTTTTCTATGAGGTTCCTTGATACAGAGATTCCTATCCTTGCCAGTATTGTACTGCAGTGTATAATGCATACGCCTGGAAGGCATCAAATTTGACTGCACTTACTGTCAGTTATTATGAGCAATCAAGACAGTGGTTAATTGTTTTACTGAGAGCAGAGTCAGAGGCTCTGAGCTGTGAGGTGACTGTCACGTTGGTTGGAATGTCGTTTCGCCATGCTATTTTTACCTGAGCAAGCAGCAGGTAAATGGGTATGCTTTAACTTGCTTTATATAGCCCGGCGTAAAGGTCCGGGATATGCAAGCAAGGATTTTAGACACATTTTCCCTAGACTAGATCGTAGGACTTGACTCTTGGAGCTAATGAGTATGTGATAGGCATGGACTGGTGTGGAAAATGATTTATGCACAAGTTTGCATTATAATTGCTTCAAGAGTCGAGCAAAGCTGAAGAGGTGAACTTGGCTTGCTGTCTTTTTGAATTTACGAGTGAGACGGAGAGGGAAGAAAAGCAGGATTTATGTGCAGAAACATTGGACAAAGTATTACATGTTTTTAGTCACTCGGATTTATGAAACAGAATTTGTTAGTTGAGGATAGGAGGGGAGCAGGAACTGCAATGTAACGACCCGATATTTACGATTGACGGAAGGATATTCAATGGACAATAATGAATGGGAAGATGGGATGTTATGATGCGGATGTTTTTCTTTAGAGCATTCAGAGATTTCTCTGTTCCAGGGGGTTGAATACTGAAAGAGCAGTTGAAGGTGGATATTGGTTACACTCGCCCTATTTGTAAATTATGTTTTCGGATTTTTAATGGAATTTTTGATACGGTTAAACGTTAGTCGCGTACGTTTTTCATTTGATTTTTTATAAAAATTTGAGAAATTATATGCGTAGTGAGCCTGCGAGGGAAATTGCGGTTCAGATCTGATCTGTTCAGAGGGATTGCTGATGAAAGGGATGATTTTTAAACGGAGCCGTGGCAGCGGCAGCGGTTGAGACTCTTCTCTCAGAGCAGTCATGTAGTTAGTTGTGGTTTGGTTTTCCTTGTAGGATGGAGATAGGAATAGTGGCTTGGTGTATGTATAAATGTTGTACGCGGTTAGTTAAGGACTTGGAGGGAAGAAATGTTGTGGGTGATTTGGAAGCTACAGAGAGCTAGCGGGTTGATGATAATGTGTATATGCAGCAGCGTCTCTTCCTCCTCTCTTATTCTTACATTCATTTGTTGGGAATGGAAGCGTAGAGTGGGGTTGCTGCGAGACCCCAGAGTTTGTCTCAATTGTTAGCTAGGAGTGCTCCTGGTAGTTACTTGCGAGAAGCTTTCCGGCTATTGTCATTTTCATAGAGTTTCAACTACATTTTACATGTGCTAAAGACTTTTGATGGGGGAGAAGACGAGGGATTGCAATAGTGTTGCAGCAAGGGATTTACAAGAAGAAGATAATAATAAAAGAGTGGGGAAAGAAGAAGATTGAAAATTTTTCTCTGACTAAACCAAACTTGCTTATCTTGCTCATCTTCTTGTCTTATTCCAGCTCAGTTGTTTTAAATTTGCTCCAGGTCCATGTTTGCCCACTGCGTCCTTTTGTTTTCAAAGGAAGAATACATGTAAATGCTTGGAGCAAGTACTACGAAGGGGTTTCGTCCTCCAAGCAAGTAACGTCAATATAGTTGGACTTGAAGGGCAACCTGAGTTGCATCCTCGAACTATCCAGGACTGGCTGGAAAACGCAACAAGTGGACTGGGTTGAGTTGAATAGTGGAAGCGCATTTTTAAGACTGTGTTTGAGGGTGGCAGACGTGGAGGGAAACGGAGCTCCGCGTAGTGTGGTGAGGAATTCCCAGAGCTGAGGTTTGCGTCTTACCCCCATCTTGTTGTGAAACAAGTGTTGCGTAGTGTGAAGATTGGGAATACCCGGGCATCAGTCAGGACAGAAACTCTTTTAGATTCTGTCTGCGTGGTGTGGTAGGCTAAAAACAGACTCGGCGGATTCAGAGGGGAGAAATTGTTATTGAAGCCGAACCGGAAATCCGTTGCTTATTTCCAGTTAAAGTTCCTTTCCGGACTGGGGAAGGTGGACACGTTTCAATATGGTGTAGAAGCGGTCCAGGAGAAAGACAACCAAGACTTTGTGTACCGGATTTTGATTTGTGGGTTGGTTAGTCCTGCGGGTTGTGGTGAGAGTGTGTATCTGTACTTTATAGTTAATGTGAAGTGGTGATTTTTGCAATGGGATCACTGGATCAAGATGACAGATCCTGTACTGTAACAGCAGAAAGACGGGGAAAGGTCAGAGGTGGAGGCGGGGTGGAATATGTAAAATCTAAAGGATTCCCGCCTCCCCTAGAAGATGCTAAAGACGCTGGAGGAAGAAGAAGAAGAAGATGCAGAGGAGGAGGATCAAATTCCGGGGAATGTTTGGAAGCCATATTAGATTCTAGTAGGAGAATATGTTCGCCGAAACTGGGATTGATAGCTGCACTTGCAGTGTTGTTAATATTAGATTTAGTTAATTTTGTTGAGTGTCAGACCGGGAGGAACTTTGGCGGGGAGGTTGGGACGACATCCAGCCCGGACGGTGGGAACAGTGATAGCAGTTATGGAAGCTCGAGTAGTGTTAGTCACCCGGTAATCCCCGGGGCGGGAGTGCATCTCTTTCCGCGCTACGGTTATTTAAGTTTGAGCATGAGAGTAGTTCCTAGGAGTAATGATACGCAGAATTGGATATTTTTGGAACCCTCTAAAAATATTTTCCAGCAATCCACTTACAAAATCCAAGAACAGTCATTTGTCACTCCGGACAACAGCCTCCCGCTTCACAACGAATTCCACATTGATCTGTGTGAAGACATTCAGCAATTAGTGCAAGCCTATTTCCGGAGATTTATTATCGAAGGGCTGGAAAAACCCTGGCATGCCTTCGCTGGAGGATGGAGAACGCCTAGTTTGGCCAAGTATTTTGGCATCGATCCCATCTACATCAAGGGAGACTATCGCTACATGCTCGTCCGGGTACTTATGGTTCGAAAGGCGGGAAGGCTGACGCCCTACCCCAATGTGACTGTGAACCCTAGTTTCCAAGAGAATTTCGATAATTTCCGATTACACGACTACTCTTCATCATACAGTTTCTTCAATGACGTAGGAACACATTACATCAGCTCCTACCTTACTGGAAATTCAATATACCAGGTGAGATATAGAAGGATATCATTTGATAGATTATTAAACCATCCTTACTCAAGGAATCCTTGGCGTTATTATATAAACTTGTTCCTGCGTAATAGACTCCACCCCTGGATTATTTTATTCCACACATTATGCTCCTTCCCCCGTCCTACCTCATTCGCCCTCATTTAATTCTAGAGCTCATCTCCCTGGAGCACGTAAATCCAGTTTCTAGTATTTACTAGCCAGAGCTAATGGCGTGGCGTAAGCAGGTGAGATCAGTTACATGACACGGTCAAAACAAGCCGACTAAAAAATTGAAATATGCAATAACTCATGGAAGGTCGTCCCGGGAGTTATGTTCAGCGTTGTGCTGTTAGCTGCGGGGTGGTGAGGAAGAATGAAAGATGTATTGAATAGGAGGATAAATGAGGCATTTGGGTAAATGTCAAAAAATACATAATGAATGGACGGATGCAGACTGAATTGCGTAACTGGGAAAACATGTACTGAAATCATATCATTTTACGTCTCTTCTTTGGCGTATGACGTGCCTTGCGTGGAGGTTTTGTAGTACAGTTTTGTTTGTTGTTAAAATATCTAAACCTTTTGGCCGTTTGGCCCAAACGCCTCACGATTACAGGAAAGTAATTGTGGAGCCTTGACGGCAATATCAGAGCGGCTTATTGTATTATAGGATTGCCTTCTTTGTGGCCGGTGGTAGGGAAGGCAGGAAGGATGCAAGGTGTCAAGGAGAAGGAGATGGATAAGGGCCGTCATGGTTTTTAATGCAAGAAGCCTTTCGTTTCCTCGTGGTCTAATTCTCATTCTTCTTACCTATTTGATCCGTCATATCCACCCAATTCTACGACAACTCCCTCAGGCCCGGCTGGGCTGTATTGCACATGACTAGAACTTTGCCTTTTACTTGATAGTGTAATTTGTATTACATAAATATTGAAGGCGAGAAACGGGAGGAAGAAAAATGTAAAGCCGCAGTTACATATACAACTGTACGAAGAACAGCAACCACCCTTTTCAATAACTCTCAACAGACGGAAATGGATAAAAAACAAGTTTTCCTCATTTGTTCTTCAATACGCTGACTCTGGGTTGGGAAGAATCTATGAGGAAGAAAAAGGCAATTCTTTCTGTCCACACCGCACAGTATATTCTTTTCGAATTCAGCTTGCAGTTTCAAATGTTCCGTTTGTCCTCTGATTCTGATACTGCACAACTCTCGCTTCAACCTACAACTTGTCCACATGCTAACAAAACCAGGCAATAAGGAAAGTAGTGTAGACGAAGCTTGGTTTTGTTAAGTTAGGAAGAAACACTTCCAAACTTACCCGCGTCATGCTAAAAACAAGGAAAACCGCAATTGGAAGAAGATAAAGAAGGTCCTGAGAGTTTAGCAACAAGCCTCTGCTTTGACGTCCTACGAAGACACTATGTGTAAAAGTGAATGAGAAGGGAAATACGCCATGTCATTTTGGTCTTGATAGTGCAATATAATTGTTGAGAATTATTGTTGTGCGTACTGGCTGGTGCTTTGTTCATTTGGAGCCTAGTGGCTTAATTTCATGGCTTTTTCTAAAAAAAGCCATTCAGA
This sequence comes from Sminthurides aquaticus, assembly GCA_906901655.1. Taxonomy (NCBI): domain Eukaryota; kingdom Metazoa; phylum Arthropoda; class Collembola; order Symphypleona; family Sminthurididae; genus Sminthurides; species Sminthurides aquaticus. The sequence goes on from CAJQTT010000001.1 coordinate 8,528,884, forward strand.
AGACTAATTAGAGCAAAATATTCTTTTCTCCATGCTTTTCTTACTTGCAATACTTTGTGCATTGTTGAAACATGCTGTAGAGCAATGATCATGAGTAGATACTTATTGTCTTGATTAAAATCCCTTGGAGCCCAAAGCTACTTTTAACTATTATAACCAGCAGCTAGATAACTAAGCTTCACGAGCTTCGGCAGTTAAGTTTTACTTATCAAATAATGAACCTTGTATTAATGATAACAAAGTCATAATTCTTAATGTTTTTTAGCAAGCTTTAGCTTTGAATACAATTTTTTTAAATCTTTTAGAATCTTTTTTGTACCGTTTTTTACGCGGGTCTTGTTTACTCTATTTTATAAGTTCTATCTCCAGTCTGCTGCATATTATTATTATTACTTGGTGTGTTGCATATATATAATTTTTCCTTACTAGCACGTAAAATCAAGGATTGCTCTATGGATTTTGCGTGGCACTTATGAAGCTCTGAAATATACCAGACGTCTAACTTTGTAAATTATGAGACAGCTTGGCTTACATAGATAATTGAAGAGTTTTTTTTCTTAAAAGTCAATTATAAATGTAGCTCGCTAAAACGCTTCAAAACTGTTAAAAAAATCGGGGGGTTTTCTGCGAAATTCTGCATGCGATCCTCTCTAATGGAGCGCACGCCTACTCGTCTCATTTCACATTTAGCCTCGAATATATTTCAAATCACCTCTGACCTTCTCAAGGTGGATAAGCAGAGAGAGCGTCTATCCCAGACTAAGTTTTAAGCTTAGCGTTGTTAACTAGTTTTACGTGGCAGTTTAAAGTAGATTCGGTAGACCAAAGAAGCTAGTCACATCGTCAAGGCTATCTTCACCAGTTAAGTAAATTGGGGCTATTGGAACCTTTTCTCTCCGCATACATTTACCTATAATCAGGCGCAGAGGTAAGAATAATTGAGGCGAGATGAAGGATTTTATCTACGAATTAAAATAAATATCCTTGATCCCAAACCTCGGCTGTTACTTAGGATTGCATACAATTTTAAATTGATAGCTTGCGTATTAAATGTCTTGATCTCAGCCCACCAAAAACCAACGGCCCATCTTCAAAGCTGTATGGTGGATAATTGGAGAGTGATAGCCTAGTGCTTGCCTATGGCCTAGGATTTAGCTTTCCCTAGCGTCTCGGTGGATCAAGGATAGTTTGAATTGTAATATTGACAGAGGACGCTTTTATTTCTTTTGAGGTAAGCTTTAAGATTGTCAACTTTGTGGTAGCTGGGAAGACATGACAAGGGAAGGGAGAGGTAGATAGAGAGAGATTAAGCCGGGCTGGTGGACAAGGTTTTAAAGTGCATCTTCTGTGTGTCTACCTTCTGACCAAGCAGTAACTTACTGCTGGTGTACGAGGTGTCTGAAGGACTGGGTTAGTTGTATTAAAGTGCATCAACGACCCTCTCTCGTATTCTCTCTTTCCCCTTGAATTAGTGGATAACAACAAAACAGGCTCTATTTTTGGCCATTCCATTACCTTTCCTCAAGTACAGAGACATCTGCAATCTTCTGTAAGGTACAAGGATGGAAGATGGCTGAGTGGAGGAGAGTATGGTAGTTAAAGTATTGAGAATCCATCAAGTGTCATCTTACCGGTTTTTTCATTAGCTGAATTTTGTACGTGTATATACTTTTGACTTGTAAAATCCATATTCCAAACTATGCATAGTATGACTCGTTGTAGTGGCAGGCAGTCAACCCTTCCGGGGGTAAATCTTTTTGAAGGGAATGAGTTTGTTTTTAACTTGTTCACGCTTCCTCCATTTTTGGCTGGCAGCCTGTAATTAGATGACAAGGTTTTACCTGAACCGCGCTACGGTAAAGGTTATTCTCAAGTAATCTGACGTTTCCCTCTACTCTAAACTCAAACTTGTACATATTCAACCTCAGCTGTTATTTTACCTTTAGGTTGGAAACTGGAAGTAAGGTTTATAAAACCTCTATGATTTCACATGATAATTTACTTAGGTGGGATAGAAAATCCCTGACATTTACATGGATCCGATCCTGTGGATAGATCCCATTTCACTTTCAAAATCAAACGCTGAGCTCTGCTTCATGAATCATGACTTCGGTTCTGTGACGGTTGAGGTGAAAATCAGGTGTGTAGACGTCTCACAGATGTAGATTAATTAGTGATCACGCTTCTCTGCCAGATGGGCAGAATGGATTGAAGGGTTTTAATAATTTTAAATCTATACATATATTCTGTATGGACTGAGAAAATTTTGAGAGTCAAAAGCACCTTCCAGCGTTGAGCGTTAGAGGTATTTGGATGTTTCAAGTGTAAATTGATGCTACAACCTACAGCAGTATCTGTTTGTGAGAAGAGATGAACTGATGGAAGATGGGTGGTGGAAGTTTATGGTAAATACGACGACATAGAGGTAAAGAGCAAGTTGGAGGGAGTTGTTGAAAACAGAGGATTGTAAAGGTAAACAATTGATTTTTGGTGATAAGATTTAAGAGCAAAGAGGGAGAGGATGCGAGATGTGTGTAGGAAATACGTATACAATTTGGTGAAGATTGTGATTAGATGATCTAGAATATAATAGATTAGCTTGCAGTCCTCATGAATGCATGTTCTCCTTTTCTTGATATTAAGACATGGGGCTAGAGAGAAGGAGTTAAAGTCATATGTTGGTTCGTCTACATGATTTACGTGGAATCTATAGTGAGTGAATGTGTGGAAGAAGGAGAGACGCAAATAGTAAAATATTTGGAAACATTTAAGGGCGTTGTTGTTTTCATCGTCTTCTTCCGTAAGGATTGCGACGGAGAATGAATGTTTGAGGAGGAAGAATTATTGAGCCGATAAATGGGATGCGGAAGATGATATAAAAATGTTTTCAAATGTTTACTCCTTCCTCTGCTCCGCCGATCTACATGTATTATTTGGTCATTTTAAAATATTCGAAGTTCAGATACGTAATACTGCGAGGCAAAAAAAGGGAGCATAATATGTATATGGGGATGGGGGTTATAATTTTTTGGGTGTTTTATATATGCTAAGTTTGAAAAGCGCAAGGATCAGCATGTGTATAATCGGTAATGTCAAGCGCTGTACCAGACACGAGACGAGTTACTTTCAATGGTGGAAGAGAGGGTTCGCGAATGGGTTTGGAGTACGCTGTCAAAGCTGCGCTGCGCGCTGTCTACCTGTGGCGGGATTTGGCAGATAAGTTAATGGAATCAATGTGTGTGATCTCTGGTGTCATGACATTTTGATGAGGGTGTTAAGTCATAAGTGGAAGAATTATATACTATATAGTGTGAATTCGTAAATTGAAATCAAGTGTGTCTTTAAATTTTAACGCCTTTCATAAAATAAAGAGAAAAGTTAAGTATAGGTTAAGGTAGGGTGAGTGAGGAGCTCAGCGTTTGTGACTGTGTGATGCCGAGCCACTACAGATTACATTCCGCGTACTCTACCTTTTAGCTTCGGTCTGGTTCGAGGACAAAGGATTTGTTGCGAAATTTTAAGGAAAAAGAAATCAAATGAAGTCTGCGCTTCAGCTTAAGCATACATAGTCAGTTAAACTGACTCAGTTTACTATAAGAAACATATGTTTAAGGAAAAGGGGGAAGAAAAGCGAGAGCGAGGGAATTGCATGGGTTGGGAAAAAGCTCTCCTAATTGCATTATTTTTGACATTGAGGTAATTTTGGAGGGCTGCTGTCATACAGGATAATATTTGTCTCCCATATTCTCAGAGCTGGTTATGATCATTCATCCTATACTTACTACGGCATTGATAAGAAGTACAAGGTTTAAAACTGGCAAAGAAATGTAACGAGGCAAGCGAACACAACAAGGAGGCACTCCGCTGTTACTTAACTACACTGATGCAGTCTTAAACGTGTCGTACAACGAGGCGAGCTTAATTTTGTCCTTAAGGGCCTTTCACATTTTGTAAGGGATGGTGCTGGTACAGCGCAGGAGCGAAGCTACTAGCACTGTAGTTGGCAATTTATTCTTGAAATTTAGAGGGAGTGATACTTGAAACTGAAAGCGAAGCAAAGGATTCTAAAATTTGGATAACAGGTAAAGATTTTAAAGATGCTGCATACGTTAAAGGTTGAAAATTATATGGAAAGATGAGACAATAATAATTCGAATCATCCAAGCGAGATAGATACCCTTACGTGCACCATCTTTCCGTCGGGTTTAACTTGTGAAATATTATGGATGAAGTTGTGTGCAAAAGCAAGAGGGCATGCAAGATTGCCATGGACAAAAAGACGGAATGATAATGAAAGTGCTTTAAATGGAAATAGTAATAAAGTCAAGAACAGGATGAGAAAGAATTGAGTCGGAGGAAAGGTTGAAGTGAGAACAATGAGATAATCCGAGTATTAAATACAATGGATTTTAATGATACCTTGTCTTACAACTCCAAGTTTCCAAGTTAAAGGTAGACATTCGCGTTATATTACTATTGGTGTAAACTTGGGAACTACATTGTTTTTGCAAAGCATGCGGAGCGCAAGGTGTGACGATCAATTAAATGACTAGGAGATAGCAATTCTCAGCAAACAAACAACATGCCTCTGATCATTTGTGTACGCATATGCAAAATAACGCATTTGATTTAATTTAGAGAAGAAGGGCAAGAAATAAATAAAAAACCCAAGAAGATCTGGGAGGTAGATTCCTCCAAGACACACCTGAGCTTTTACAGCCTTGCAGATGCATGCTTGCGAGTAACGGAAGGATAATAAAAGACATGTGTTCTCCGTTTTCCCACACTATATAATATAGTGAGTAAATCTACGTGAGTCCCAGCTTTAGTTTTTGAAGTTTGAGAGTGTGGCTTAACGGTGAAAACGCATTTTAAATCCATCTACCTACTACGTGTGCATGTCTGAGAAATTTTTCTAGATTAATATCTTCCAAGAGTAACTGCGTTAGTTGGTCATGGTCATGATAAAGGTTTACCATGTAAATAACATTCTTCTTCTGAATACGGTTTCATGCGACATATTTATCATGCATTAGCATGTCACACAAGAATCTATGGATTAATGGAGCAAAAGTTTTTTAATGATTCCACCCTTACGCTAAAAGCAAAATAAGGTTAATGTCGTTACAATAGTTACTTAGCAACATGTAAAAGTACAAAGTTGTAGCCTACACTCGTGTCGTAGATAGCAAATTCGTATGTGGTTATGGATAAAATTGATAGGTTTTAACTGCGGATACATAAAAAATTACAATGATTACCGAAGCATGTGAAAATTATTGACATGAACGTGACAGGCACCGTTGGAAAAACCTCATCACCAGGAAACATTTATATGCAAGCTGTAATTGCCTTGTAATCAGTATTTGAACAGAGTCAGAGATTTTGGTAAAATTATGAAATCTTTTTATTTTTGATTTATGCAAGATTTTTGGGAAATTTGGCTAAGGACACCCGCTTCGGTGCCACTTTGTTGACATTGACAGCATAAATTCGAAATTGGTCTTCTTTTCTTGGCGGAAATACATATTTGACCACAAAATACGCAAAATGATGAAGATCAGAGCAAGATGACACTATTTTTTGTCGCAATCGCATCAAAGTCAATAGATTCTTGCGTTTATAACTTGCTCTTGCATGAAATAACCAAAATACAGGACTACATGAGCAGAGATGTGGAATATTGAGCAAGAGATGAGAAGGATACCAAGGATATGGGAAAGTGAAATATTTGCTTGATAACGTTTACAAAAATTCTCTAGGGTTAAAAGCAATGTGGCGTATGCAAAGGGCATAACGGTGGAATCAAGAAGCATTTGAATGACATACGATGTACTTCGTGAAGTATTTAATGAGCTTGAGAGGTCATGGGGCATGATATCAGGTGCATCTTCGTGTCACCACAGTAATGCTTCATTATGTCTTAAACAATCTTCTATGCCGGAATTAGACAGTTGCTTTTCTTGCGCAGCTTGAGAGAAGAGGACACGAATTGAGTTGGATCAAATAGAACAAGTTAATTCAAGATATTTCGATTGAGTAATCAGCGATTATATATGTAACTCGATTAGAATTTAAAACTATTTCCAAACCCATACTTCAAAGCAAATCAGAATGAAGGGAATCCTTACACGAAACTGCAACAGTAGTCAATGATAGCGACGGTACTTGGTACTACTACGACGTCCATGCTCAAAATTCTAGTTAATCGCAATCAGTAATTTGCAACTCCTAAGTATGCACGGTGGTCAAATTGCCATACAATAAATAATTTGTTTGTCTTGTCACGTGAAGCGAAATGTGTTCGGGCTTCCATAGAATGTTTTAATGTGCTAAGAGGCTTCAAGCATCATTTGCAAACTTTTTTGGCAACCTCATTATGCAGAATAGGTAGCCAAATCTTGGACGTCATTCACCGTAATAGGTGGCATAAGAGTCCTTTATTAGATATTGCTAAAAAAAGACAAAGCTTATTAGCTTTATGGCACGAAACAAGCGGGATGAATATGACCAATATGCGAAATAATGTGCTTCCACCCTTGTAATTTTTGTATTCTGTCTTGGAGGTAGGAGAAATGCAATTGAAGTAATCTTGTAAAACTATTGAGATAAAAGACACCTTGGAGCGTGCCCATATGAGCCTATATAGTAGCCCCTAGATTGACTAGACGGAGGAAGACTACATATAGGCATGAGTAATAATTTTGTTAAATTTGAACGGGAGACTCTTTTGTTTTCACAAACAAGAGGGATAAGAGTATGATACTCCTGTCCTCAACTAATTTTAAGGTTTGGAGGGAAGTTAATGCGAGATAATGTTTCTTGATGGCTCCTCCTTGGACAGGAGGATGACAGAAAATGGCTGAAGTTAGCAGTAATGGGCAGCATTATTAGGAATTCACGATTGGGCAAAATGTGTGGCCTGAAGAAATCAGAGAACAGACTAATGAAAGCAATGATTCTTAAAAGGGCAAAGGGAGGAAACAGGCGCCGTCCACACCAGGGAATCTATTAATTCAATATATTTTAAGGACTGAGGAATGTTCTAGCAGGATTTTGTAACGAGTTCCCGTAATAATTACTCTTAGAGACGAATCTTTCTACGAGAAGTAATAATTTTTTGAAATGATTTCAAAGGATATTAGCTAGTGTTAAAATCTGAAAAGTTGGGGAAATGTGTTTCAAACATAACTGTTGAACAGGAGATACTAGACACAAAGGTTTGTAATTTCTGCACTGTCAACACGAAAAGTATGTTTACGAGGATATCTTTGACGGTCATCAGTAACATGATAAAATTGGAATGCGTGTGTTAAAGCATGATGAGAAATCAGTCCCACAAGATAATTGAAGAAGACCGGAAGTTGGAGGGAAGTAGCTTTAGGATTCAGGATATACAGACAAATAGATAGCGCTGACGGTAATGTTTGTCTGATGTCAAATGCGGAAACGCCCTCGCTCTCTAGCTAATAAAGTACGGCGTGTAATCCCGCAAATTGTGTGTGCGCTCAAAATTTTAGAAAATGTAAATAAATTTAAGAGTTTGTGTGTGATACAGGAGACAAAGAGGCCGCACTTCCTTCACAGATTAAGCATAACCATGAGTTTTTCAAGTGTTTTCTCAGGTGAGGGAAACCAAGTTGGTGTATCAAGAAGGCTAGGGAATAACGAGAGAAGCATGTGAGTGTGTGTGGAATTTGGAAATAGTGCCCAAAGCATAGAGAGTTTTTTTGATCCGCTTTAACTTGCACGGCTCAACAAGTATCACTTGAAGAACAGCTTATAGGGAGTAAGAGCAGGTTTCTAATTGATGATCAATGCGTAGGTTTAGCTATTGAACTGAAACGTTACCAAATCTTTGTTACAAAATTCCAACGGTGGAATGGTCAGTAATATTTTTTGAAAATGCTCCAAGATAAAATCAGGACCACTACAACGAAAAATCACAAGAAATTAGGAAACCATGGAGAAACTAAACACAAGGACGAATAATACTAAAGTAAACTAGATTACTTGATGATTAAGAACGAAATCGTGAACTGGACTGGAAAAACGTGACAACTCATTAACGAAATGGTGATGGCCGGAAGAGCCACTATAGGAAATAGATCGGAAGAATTAAATTAACCAATTAAAAAATAAATGACATAAGAACGAGATGGAGACTCCTCGTGGAAAGCGAGTAAACTTGAACGTTAACGCGTACGTTTGAACATACTGTAAGAGGAGGGAAGTATGTCACTGCGGTGGATTGAATTTAAAGTTTACGGAGAAGGAATAGAGGTCATTAAAGGATCAGTGGCGATGTGGTAAAGGAAAGGAAGGCAGGACATGGATTTGATGTGTGAGATAATAATGCAGTCGCGCGCATTATGTCAGTGCGTTTAGGAACGGAGCGCCGCTGCTGTTGTGGTGGACGGACGCTGCGCTGCAGCGTCCTGCGGTGTATGTTTTTGGTGGAATTGGATTCGTGTGCCAAATGTTATAATTTTTGCAATGATTTGCGTAAATTATTATTTAAACGTGTGGAAGGAAGTAGGGAAGTGGATAATGCTGTGCGTTGCTGAGGAAATGAAAAGTGTGGAAGAAAGGGAAGGTGGTGTGAGTGGAAGAGCGCAGTGGAAGGAAGAAAGGTGTTTACGGTAAGATAGGATGTAGGTTGACTTCTTGACTCCGTCATTCTTATCTTGTTGTTAATCCTATTGTTGTGGAGTTGTCTCTAATGTGATTACTGTACATGAGCTGTGTACGTAGGAAAGGAGTTATGCAATACGGATCAAGTTTCTTGTTCCTCTCTCGATTATCGAGTCGAGAGTCACCAAGAGTTTGGGATGAGTGAATCCGCTTCCTTCCCATTCAGCACAAACTTGATTGAGGTTCGATGCATTTTTAATAGTGCGTAAGGAAGTCAGAAGGAATTGGCTCATGATGATAATGACTGCCCTGGGAAGGGCTGATTGTTTGTTTGGGAAAAAAGATTCGTCTCACGATGTAAGGCATCCCTTAGGATAGGGCATGTGGGCATGGGATAGAGGGAAAAAACAAGATTGGGCAGTTAATTGAGAATAGTTTGAAGAGATTTGTAGTAAGAGGGGACTGTTCTGGGGTGTTAGTGTTGTGAAGGACTTGCAGGTAGGTGAAGTTATATTGTGTTGAAGAAGTTGGTAGACGTGTGGATTGATGGACGGACAGAATGACTTTATATGATGAGTGCAGACCTGTAGCGTAGACAAGCATTTATTTTTCCTAAATTATAAGGACATTTATTAGGGTTGTGGATGAGATGAGAAGTGCATTGGAATGATATGATCTCTTTGAAAACTATTCTTCCGCAACAATTCGATTTCTCCTCCTACATCCCTCACACAGCTTCCCTTTTGGTTTGCTTGAGGAGGTAATATGACCAAAATTGAGTGGGAAGAGCTATTGCTGTTGCTTGTTATGAAGCAGCGTCAGTTACCACGTGAGCGTAAACGCAAAGACAAGGTAGCATCATAGCTTCGCTTGTCTTGAGTTAGTTGGAAGAAAGCCTTTTAAATCCTATGTTTTATTCCATACGAGACAAATAACATATAATTGTGTAATACTTCCGGTCTTTACTATTACTCACGTACGTTCACTTCCATATACTCACTCAATCCCTTCACCACTTGTATTCCCAATTATATGCCTCTGATTCAGAGCTCTCAAGTGTTATGTAGTCAGTCAATAAAGATTCATTACAAAAGTTTTAGCGCGGAGACAAAAGCCAAGGGAAAGAGAGGGAAGAAAAGAGCGTTCGCGTGCACACATTAAGCAAAATGTAAGGTTTTTTTACTTATATTGCCCCCTACCTGTTTTCCTATCTTAGTCTTCGAATCAATTGTTGGCTACTTGAATTGTATTTGAATGGTATTCGGTACGGGGATGATTTTATTGAGGCTACATGCATAAAATTTTTGTAATCGCTTTTTAGCCTTAAAATTAAAGTCCACGTGCGCAGGATTAATGCGCGGCGCTCATAAAATAAAACTTTTTTTATTGTAAATTCAAGCTTTGTAGTAGCAGCCTATAGTAGTCTGAAAATTCCTACAACTTAGGTTGCGAATTTCAAATCATTTTAGCCAAAATTTCGCTAGAGTTTTTCTCAAGTTAGGCTTTTTGTTAGGCTTTAGGGAACCCTGTTCCTGCCTTTGTACGACTGATATGTCTCACGAGAATGCCATGATGTTGCCAAAATATTGGACATTAATAATTAATTATTTAATTAATAATTCAGGATTGAGATATTTTATATGCATGATTTGCCATAGCTAAGGGTCATGCCTGAAGGAACAGAGGTTTTGTTAGACGCAACTAGTTATATATTGTGAATTAGGATTTGTCAAAGCGATGATTCGCCTTAAGTTAGAAGCGATGAGGGAAAATACGATAGGATGTTTAAGTTTTTGGACAGAGGCGACAAGTTGACCAAAGTCGGAGATTTATGATCGTGTCTTCTTCAGTCATTCATTTTAGTAACGTAATCATTATATAGTAGGAGGAGATGCGGAAAGATACTTTTGAGGTGTGGATCCTCTCATTGAAACTTGATACGTAACGTAACGTGTGGCGTCTCTGCCTGTGTGCATAATCTATGTCCAAAGTTGTCAAACAGGACGGATGTAACGCTTTATTTGCAATTCTTCCCTATCATCCCAAACTCGTCGTCTCCAATGAAAAGGTAGACAATTTTTTAAGTAAATCAATCACCTTGCCTATGCAATTTTCTCTTGCGTCATTAAAAGTCACAAGTATAGTCATCCACCCCGTCTTTGTCACTCTCGGTTGGATTTACTTTTGCATGCTAAGATTAGCGTGTGCTGGTGAAGAACCTCTTTGGATTTGCATGGATGTGCATTGTTTGTGGGATGTTAATAATGAAAATAAGTGCGAGGATGTGCAATTTTTCTTCTCAGTCACACACAATCTCCTTAAAATCCCCCTCGGCGTACCATAATTATCATATGTATCCTGCAGCAGCATGTGATGTCTAGCCTTAGTTCAGGCTGTGTCCTAAGACGGGAACCAAAGCGAACTAGGGCATGGGGGAGGAAAACCTTGACATTTTTTCAACAAACTTGGTAAAAATCATACCATCGCTCGGTGAGTGTTTTCACTTGAAAGTCAACTGAGGAATCCACGAGGAGTTGTGAAATACATTATGTATGGTAAATACCTTCGAAGCTCAGAGCATCATTTTCTTGCCATATAGCAAGATTCGAAACACAATCGTAATAGCATGCAAATAAGAAGAAAAAATCTCAGTGATCTTTCATCGGTGGTAAAACAAATAGTTTGATGAGGGTATAGGGTGGTGGTGCGTGGTGAGCGGATGGGAATTAACCAAGAATTCACATACACGGCTTGCAAAACCAAGTCCACCAGCTAGACGGATTAGATTAAGATGTTGTGCAAATTAATCAGTTTTTTGTAGACAGAATTGCAGTGTTTTGAAACCAAATTGAAGAAACTAGTAGTACTCGTTAGTAGCTTTAAAGCATATATTCTATGTGGAAATAATATTTGTCTGTACATTTTGACTGCATGCGTTGTAGCACACCAAATTGGGATTTGAGCAGTTATATTATATTGAATATCTGTGGAGTAAAAACTAGAATTGGATTTTAAGGACTACAGGCTGACTGATATCAATAAAAAAGTGTTGCTTTGTAAGAATTTGTCATTTGTCTGTAACACTTTAAAATCTCAAGCTTTTGGGCGTTCAGTATTTACTCTCGGTAATACTTTGGGACTGATGTATATGCCTGGAACGTGGAAATACATAATTGATGCGTTTGTTCAAGCAAGTTTTATTGAGAAATCTAAGGCATTCAAACCGCACCATTGTAAGCACGTGTATATAAACCTTGACTCTAGCCATGATTTGATGAGATTAATTCTTGGAAGCTATTAGTCCGGTTTTGCAACTAGAGTTCTTGCTCAATGTTTTTCCAGGTGGGAGGGCTGAAGGTAGGAATTGAGCAAAACTAAATAAAGGTTTGAGTTGAATATCAGCTTGGATGTGACAATACAGTAACCGTGCATGCACTGATGTCCCTTCGCTGCCAATTTTTTAATCTGGGGGCTTGATTTATGCTTGCAAGTATTAGTGTATTCCGTGCAACATTAGTTCTCAATAGATGTAAATAGTGAAATAGCGCATTCCCTCGGCGCCTTTTTATTTATATCATAAAAGCAGCATTTAATACAAGCGGACGGACACAAGCAGTCGAGCGTTTTTGTTATATTAATGGATTTATCGATACAAAGTAGCAAAATGCGGTACAAATTGGCTGAAGATTGCTTTTTTTACCTGAAACTGTACTTACACATGCATTACATATAGTTTAGGCTTCTGATATGCATGTGAAGCGATTGTTTCAGTTTGCAGGGACAGTTAGCTTCTATACTTCGAGCTTTATCTGTCTGCAAAGATTTTGGATGCATTTAACGCTTTTACTGATTATCAGATGTTGCCTTTAGCGGTCGTTCTTACTTTAAGGGGAAAATGTCCATAAAAATTTAAATTTCTTGCTCTTGCCTTTGTATATTCGTCACTTAATGGAGCTCCCAATCTCGAAATCAGACTGAAACTGAAGGGATGTGAAAGTAATAGACTTGGAGGGCTAATTTGAGGAGTGATTGACAAGCAAACAGAATCCAGTTCCTCTTGGTCAATTCTTGTGCATCTCCTGTGATTCTAATAAATTATGGTTGTCGGTCATGGCGGTTGCAAAAAACATAAGCAGAATAAAGAAGAGGATGCGAAAAAAAAGAAGTTGCACAGGTGATGGAATTCGTCGTGGATAACTTGGACTTTGCATTTTTCGAGGTCGAAGGCTTTTAGCGGATCGTGTTCAACGAAATTCACATCATTAAATTGATTACGTAAGGGCTGTTTCAAATGATGCTGTCGTCTTTCCGCAGGGTATCCAAGACTTTGTTAAAGGGTCCCTTTTTAAAGTTAAAGTCTTGTCAGTTATTAAAAACGGGACTTGCACTATCTGACATGGCTTTAATAAAACTGCCCTTGACTATCTCATAAAGCACTGCTTGTGTGATATGAAACAGTGTTTTTCTCTGACCGTAAGTTAAGTGGTGTGCATCTGTGGAAGATTTACATTGTAGTAAAGGTACTGCTTTGATGAAAGAAAATTGACATGCTAACTTAGTTAGCGAGAGGCATAAGATGGTGCCGTAACGATTCCCAGAGTGAGAAGGGCAATTAACAAAAGAAGAAGAGGGACCATCAACGATGGAATAAGTGTGGGATGATTCTTGGAAATGCAAGTCCAACTTGGCTGATGGCAGGAGGGGTTGGAGGAGGAATCTTAAACGTTTACGAAGAATTTAATAGATGACTTTAAGTTTCCTCAATACACGTGGTTCAGGGGAAGAAATAAATATTGCCTTGTACTCCCTTGTAAAAATCCTCTCTCTGCTCATAACTTCCGAGACAAAGCGCAGATCGTAAAAAACCTTTGGAAGAGCTCCCACAAAGTTTTCTGACGAAAAACATTTGTTTTTAATAATAATGCTGGGTTTGGGTACTTTGATGTCCAGTAAACTTGAAAAAAGGTAATGCGCCGAACTGGCTGGGATAGTGAAAGGACGAGGGGGGTGTCTGTCTGGACAAGATTATATAGTTTTTATGAGCAGTTGCATGCACTTTTTGTGAACTATTTACGAGTTTATAAAAAGTTTAATGTAAATTAAAGTAAAGTGAGGAGTTTATAGACCATCTTCTCCTCGTACGAGTACATCCAGGTCTTAAAAAGTGTAATGTGTCTCTCCAAAGAATTTGTTGAAACAAAGAATCTTGAGCCAAAGAGATAACGTTATTGTAATGTTTAGGCAGAGACACGTGCTTCCCATTACTGATTGTGCAACATAACAAGGGAATCATGCTGTACATCAGATCCAATCGCCTATTGTTTATTTCTCAATTTTAAAAATTGCAATGATCTAAAATATCTTGTGAGACTTTTAAAGATTCATATGATATATGAGTTCTCCAGAGGCTTACACGATACAAACTCGCATTGAGTCTACCGTATTATTTAAAATTTGCAAATGACTGAGGGTTTCAAGGCTGGAAGTGGAAAAGATGAAAAATGTTTCAAAGAAATCTAACTCAGAATTTATTTTGTTTGGTTCCAGGTGTTTGTCTACGATCAACAAGGTTACGATGCAGTTAAGCGGCGTCTGAGCGAAACAGGTTGGGTTCGCAATTCCTACATGGCACAATTACCTTACCTCCTTCCGCTCTGGGTGAAGCACATGGGGAAAGTGATGTTGCTGAACGCAAGCCCTCAAACGACGCACAACGTGAGGGAGGCTTTGACGATTCGTTTCCTGTTCAATTCCTACCCGAACATATTTAAAATGCACGATAATTCTGAGCTCGTCCGCCTCATCGAAAAATATCTCAAGTCAGAGCCTGACGGGCTACTTGGACTGGAACTCAAGACTTTGGACGTTGTCTTCCGGGATCCTGCCAAAAGAAAATGGTTTCTAGAATCACTCCAACAAACTATGCACCTGTGGGAAGTTAATCTTCGATAATTAACCCTTAGTTTTAGATTTATAATTAACCTAGTTCTCTCAGAGTTTCAAATTAGATAAGTTTTTTATCCCGATGTAAGCGGATCTAAAAGTATTTGTGTGACACTTGCAAACTCTTCTGGATACTTGCGGGCTGTGCCGTGCCTTCCATCTTTGAAACTTGATCCAAGGTTATGAACAGAGAAATTGCCGTGCGCTTGAATATAAAATCCTTAAGGTGTATTTCCATAGCATGCGTTTATTTTACCGCACTGTGTTTTGCCATAGCGATGGATAGAGTGTATGTTTTTTTGAAACACGTACATTCTATCTATCGCTATGACAAAACCAGTACGGTAAAATAAACACATGCTATGGAAATAAACCTTTATCCTTCGAAAATGAAATATGTGTATTTTGTTGCAACAGGATTAAATAATATTCCAATCAAGGTAAAAAGCAACAGTTTACACGGAAATCAATTGATTATTCAATTTGAAACTTGATAAATGGGATTTAATTCAGGGGAATTAATTAATTTCTCGAACAAGTTGTTTCTGTTTAATGTGCGCGTAAAATGAAAAACTGTTCGTAATATATCCACTATAAATTGAATACATGTTGTTCAGTGATTAGATAGCCGAGAGCCACTTTGCTTGTTTGTTTATTATACTCTTAAGTAATTTTTGTATGAAGATTTTGTCACGTAACGGTCATGCCATGAAAGCCGTGGATGTTAAATATTTAGCATGATATCCAGATACCGGTTGTAACTTAACCTACCCAATGAATCGCTATATTTTGTTTTCATGTTACCATTATTCGTTAGTGAATTAAATTAGTTTTAGTTTCATACCCATCATCTCTACTCCCCCATGCATCCTGTAAAGACAGTATACTAGATTATATCCGTGCATCTTGCAAGTACTGTTGCCGGATACTTGAAGCTATAGGAAAGCGTGCCGCCCTCTTGTGTCGTACATTTCCCTAGAACTGAATCCCCAGAATCATCTCTTGCACAAAAAGTAAATACACGTATCGCTCTGTGATATTAGCACGTGCTTTGTTTTGTAAAGGTAAGGGAAACGGTCAAATTAAGTCCCAGAAATAAGAAGCTAGAAAAGAAATCCTGCGCCGTGAAATATCATGTATTTAAGGAGAGTAAGAACTGCTGTCAGTTTTTAATACTACTTTTTATCAAGATTTCCCTTAGATCCTAAGAACAGCCGAGAGGGTTGTACGGAGAAGAGTGATTTTTTAAGAGAAAATTGTCACGTTACAGTATCTTAAGACAGACACGATGCCAAACTATTTTGTAATGCAAGGAACGTTTCTGTTAAGACACTTTTAAAGTACCTTCCTTTCCTTCTCCGTCATGTAAATCATAATTAATTATCAAAAAATAAGAGATTTACTGATGCTGTGATATAAACTTGAACACATATAGCTGCACTCAGAAAATACACACTAATTTACACTGTAACTGTCGGAATTATACAACCATGATTACATGTTACAGATGGCCACTCCCATATCGGTTACTACGTTTTCTTATTATTATACAAATTAATTTAAAGAGGGATTAACTAATGTATGTATATATCACAGAATAGCAATCCCGTTATGATTGCAGTAATTCCGAGTATCATCGTATTTACTGTTAAGTTTTTGGAAACTTTAAACCGATTATCTTATTTACTATCTTAAATCCAAACACTAGGCTGGTTCGTAGCCATTTAAATTTAAATCCTTAAATGTCAAGTATTCTTCGCTAGTCTTGTAAATCATGTTTACCTGTGGCTTCCTTCGCAATAGCTAAGCAAGTTGGATGGACAGCTGTGGTTCTTAGTGTCAATGTGAAGCTGAAGTTTCATCTTTAAAGGTCGTTGCAAACACTTTACAAATTCAACTTGTACATTAAAACAAAAGAGAAAATATATTAGGAAACACAGATTTTGTAATTATATATATGAGATTTAGAATCTCCGCCTTAGTTTTCTCAAAGAACTGTTTTACTATAGCATAATATTTCGTTATTACTTTTCTTCAAAAATGTACCCGAAAAGCCAATGGTTGTTGATTAAAATGAAGCTGTTGAATTTAATCTTTGAACATGTAGATGAGCGCCCTCTGGCAAGAAATACAATTGATTTTACAAGACTAAAACAAACCCACCTGCAAGCAACGTCCTTCTACTTGTCATTCTATCTTGGCAAATTGTTTTTTTCAAAATGGCCTCCAGATGAAATCTGAATCCCGTCCAGAAAACTGTATTTGTTACACAGTGATTTGCGTGGGTAGATGCGCTGCATGTTTTGGATTAAATGATTAGTTCAACAATATGCTGAAATCACTACAAGTGAGGAAAAGGGGAAAAACGTTGGTTGTTTTTTATATATCATCGGGTTAATCGGACAATATGTTTTTTGTGATCCATGATTTCATTAATCTTTACACATACGACGGAGGTGAAATACTGTGGCACACGTAAATTTGACTGTTCACATGAGCATGGATAGTAGAGGCCCCAGTTAAAGTATAGTGAAAAACAAATTATCGTTGTTTTATTCAAGGACCAAGCGTTTCCGGGCGCAGTTTATTGTTGCCAATGCAAGCTGTAGTGCATCATCAACATTTGATTGCAGGGGTAGCGAACAACAATTCGTACTAGTACAATGACTGTCTGATTCTACAGATGTAGCTTTGTGATAACGAGGTACAGAGAGTAGTTACATTCATCCTATACCTTGATTTATGCAAGGATGGATGAGAATGCCATTGGAAACAAGTTGTGCATTAAATCCTTCACGGACAGTCTGATATGATACTATGACACAATTAGCGCTGACGTGGACTTGAGAATTGTGCCGTGAGTTGCATTGAATACATGAATTTAAAATTCATGCGAGGAGCCTGCCTTGAACCTGATTTAGGATCTCCTCTCCCTTGTATTTATGTATTCTCCGGACCATTACGTTATAATACTTGTTCCTCTTTGAAGCAACTGAAATAAAAAACTATGTACATTTGTGGCTCTCTGAATGAGAACATCAGTGGGAGAGACTACTTACTTTTTTTCCCCGGGGGAAGATTCTTTTTTAGCTAAATTTCTTCCACAGGGGGAAACTTTCTTCCCCGTAATCAGATCGTGACGTCACCTAATGAGATGCAGGGGAAATTAGCTTCCACCCGGGTAATATATGTTTACCATTGAGCTGCAGGGCTCAATTATAATCCGCAAGGTTTTAATTTTGCACCATATTAAAGTCCGCATTAAATAATTCAAATTAGCCGATGCGATTTGAAATCCATCGTGCGCAAATTCCGTTATGAAGGATTGAAAATGAGATGTCATTTAGGGGTATGACTTAAAGCCGGATAAGAAGAGAGTTGAGAGGAGAGCGGAGAGGTTGTGTCAAACTTAGCTCCGGCATAAACGGCAATAACTTCTGTTCACAGTGTGATTTATTGTCAAAAATTACACGGCTGGATGTGGAAAAATCTCGCGTATATAGTGCTTCAGTCAAAACCCCTGTTTTGGAACTAATTTGTGCTAAAATTCGCAAGGGAAGAGTGTGTGTGCATTATGGCCACTGAGGAGAGTAATCTCTCTCAGTCGCCTAAGGCGCCAGATAAGAGCTTTGGCTTTATAATCGACGGGAGTTCCAAGAAAAGAGCGGAGGAATACCTGGAGGCAGTAGCATTAATTGTAGGATACGAAGCGATTGACTCAGCAGGACCATACGGTCCCAACTTTGGAGTTTGGGTAAACAATGAAGAGAGCTCCAAGAAGCTCAAAATGCTCCCCACTCTTAGTGTGGGAGAAGAAGAAATTAGAATGTGGTCATACTCAAGCCCACTTCGAACCCTGAGAATATACCAAGTCCCCCCTGTCTACCTAATGAAATACTTGGAGACTACCTCTCAAAATACGTAGACCTAAAAGGTCCGCTTACACATGAGCTATACTACAACATGCCCCCTCAACTAAGTCACGTCAAATCCTACACGAGAAAAGTAACCATAAAGATTAGAAAGGGTGTTACTGTCCCGGAAATCCTTGAGATTGAACATGATGGAGTTACTCACGAAGTCAGACCCCAAATTGGAAGAAAAAAATGCTTTCGATGTGGAAACCTAACCCACGTCGGCAGTTTATGTCCCGATAAACCGAAGGCCCCACCTGGCTCATATGCGGCGGTAGCCTCTGGTAAAACACCGAGAATAGAGATCTCACCTCCCCCAACTGACGCACCGAACAATTCGCAGAAGCCCGAGGGCAATGAACAAACTGAGGAAGAACAAATGGATGAAGATGAATGGAGCACTGTAGGGAACTCCACTAAGAACCGGAAAAAGCGAAAGAAAGAAGATAAAACTGGAGCGAATACTGGCAAGTCCATTGATTGGCAGTTCAGCAAGTGGAGAACACTGAATCTAAAGAACTGTGGAACCCTTACACCCCAACAAATACATGAATTCCTAAAGAAACTGAAATTTACTCAACACAACGCAGCAATCAATTTCACCAATACCTTCAACAACGAAGTCCTATCAAAACAAGACCTTCTACCAGCATTGGACCAAATCAGTGAGATGATTCCAAAGAAAGATACTGATCTCAGTGAGAAACTATTTACTGTATCATGGTGGCTACAGTGCCCAACCATGGGAAGGAAAAGGAATTGATATGATTAGTGTTCAAACTTTAAATTGCCAGAGTATGATTAATTTAGTTAAGCAAACAGAGCTAAAGAAAACTTTAAAAGTTCTACGACCTAGTGTAGTTTGCCTACAAGAAACGAATGTGAGTAACCAACAGACACACAGCATTGTATTACCTGGATATTTCCAGATACACGACACAGCCCTAACGCCATTTAGCGGTTTGTGCATTTTACTTGAGAAAAGTGCAACTGTGGTAACGAACCTATCAATTCAGCCCTGTAGATTGCAGTACTCAAACATTGTTGTCAAAAATGTGAATCTACACATTTATAACGCCCACTTACCCCATAATGACAAGGAAGCACTACACGTCATGGACAAATTAGAGCAACATATCCGTGCAATTGCTAGTCAAGAATTAATACTCCTGTGTGGTGACTTCAATTTCGTAGAAGATGCAAGTATGGATAGGAAGAATTCGATAGAGAGGCGTCATAAATTAGTGCAGAGGTTCAAAGGATTGAGAAAAAACTACAATTTACAAGACACATATAGAATCTTGCACCCGGACGGACAAGAAATGACCCATATGGGAACTCACAAACACAAACCACAAGCAAGACTTGACCGAATATATGTATCAGCTCAGCACACTAACGTCATTAGTAAAAATCAAAGCTTCCCATTTTGCAGTGATCACCGTCTTGTCCAAGTTCAACTACAACGTAAAGTTCCCAGAAAAAGTGTTTTGTGGTGTTTTCCCAATTATCTTTTGTCTTCACCATTGTTCAATCAATCACATGAGCAACTATTATCCAATTTCCTCCAAACTGAACCGAAATCTCTCCAAGACTACGAAGTTCTCAAGTGCGACATCAAGGAAGCGGCTATGAGTGTACACAGATACATTAGTAGTGAAAAACGTAGTTTTATTAAAAAAAATTCCAATCAGCCCAATGCCACAGTTGCGATTAACCCCAAACAAGTTATGAGCAGTACCTTTTGGAGTTTGTCCAAGAACCTTCAACTAGAGAAGCCGAAAAACTAAAACACTCCGCTGAAGTAATTTTTAAAGTCCCCGAGGAAGAGTTCGAAAGAAAGTCAGTGATAGAAAGTGTTGTAAATTTCTTTACGAACAAATTCAAAGCTATGGCATTGCCCACCCCACCACCAAGTTACTACACAAATCTCCCCAAACTGAACCCGGAACAGCAACAAACCCTTGAAGACCCACTAACTCTGAGTGAATTTGAAGAAGCGATATCGAAACTACAGAATCACAAAACACCAGGTGTTGACGGTTTGACATCAGAGCTTTTCAAAGCATCCCCACTGAGGTGGGCAAAAGTTATAAGTTGGCTTTACACCACACTAACAAACGAAAGCAAGATCCCCCTCTCCATGAAAACCGGAATTGTACACCTTATTCACAAGAGTGGAAATGCTGATAAGGTGGAGAACTTCCGCCCAATAACTATGTGCTGTACGGATTATAAAATAATAGCGATAGCCCTCAAAACCCGACTCCTTAATGTGTTACCCAGTATAATTGGGAAATACCAAACGTGCAACTTCCCTGGAATAACCATTTTTGATAATCTTCATGCTATACGTGACCTCGTTGTGGATGGTCCTACAGGAGCCATCTTATCTCTGGATCAGCAACAAGCCTTCGACATAATTGACAGAGAATACATGTTTCACACAATGAGAGCCTTGCGCATACCAGAAATATTTATAGCCACCCTCAAAACTCTCCATGAGGGTAGTCAAATTATGGTGAATTTGAACGGAGCCTTAACCAAACCAATACCAGTGTCCCGTGGAATCAAACAGGGTGACCCCATGAGCAGCCTATGTTATGTAATTGCGATTGAGCCGCTATTGAACTCGCTACACACGTATCTACCCAAACAACTTCATCCTACAGTGTACGCCTACGCAGATGATGTGAATCTATTTGTGAGTGACAAGACAAGTCTGGAGAAAATAGAAATGGCAATTAAGACTTTCTCCCGGTTCAGCGGAGCAAGACTTAATCCAAAGAAGTGCGCATGTTTGCCAATGGGCGAGTGGGAATCCGCTCCACCCCAGTTACCATACCCAATTGAATCAGAAGGGCTAAAAATCCTTGGAGTATACTTTGGGAAACCTAGCTACATGGATAGAAACTGGACTACTTTGTACTCAAAAATAGACGCCGCTATCAGCGCCTATACGAAAAACTCCCAAAACTTTGGTCTTCACTTAAAAGCTGAAATTTTAAATACATTTGTGCTATCCCGAATCTGGTATACCTTGAAAATCCTCAACCCCCCCGAAGGTTTTACCAAAGAAATGGAGAAGCGTATAGAAGACTTTGTATGGGATAAACGCAAGAGATGGACTAAAAGACTGCATCTGTACGACCTGAAATCTCAAGGAGGATTGAACATAAAGTGTCCATCTGCCCAGATTTCTGTCTTTCGAATTGCATTCCTAAGGCAACTAACTAGCGGCAATGCAAACTCTTACTTCTTAGAGAACAGTTGTGTATATGCTACAAATATTATAACTGGTGAAAGTCAAGTCCTACCCGAATTCTATGAGATGATGCCCAAACTGATCGCAAAGATGAAAGTACGTTTTGCTTCATTCAACCCACAGGTTTGGGACGAAGTCCGCCTAACCAATCAACAGTACCTGACAATACCGATCATACCAATTCTCCGGACCCATGGAATTGACAGGGTCAAGTCAATACACGACAATGAGCTCATTAAGCAAACCATCAGCTCACTACCTACACGATTCCAGAGAACATGTAAAGCCTCTATTAGAAGATGTAAGGAACTACTTCCAGACGTAAAGCTTGATGACAACATACTTATCTGTGAAGACATGGAAATACATCATGAATATTATGAATGTTGCCGCGAGGCCAACAAGCGAAACACGTATCAAATCTCTGTCTGGCTGATCTATGGCGCTCCAGAAGACCGCAGAAACAGTATGAAGTGGAGGATGCTACAGGATGCACGGAACAATCGATTAAAAGATATTACGTGGAGGATGCATCACGGAGCCATCTTAACCCCAAAGATTGCACTTAACATGCAGTTAATACCAAAGAATGAGTGCAAAATGTGCGGAAAGGCAGATCCAGATTTGCCACACTTCTATGACTGCGACTACATGAAGCAGATGTGGATCTTCATCCAACTTATCATTGAAAAAAGTGGACTAGTTTGGAATGAGCGATCACCAAGAACAGGTTGTGCAAAGTACCCTCCAGCCATAAACAACATTGTAATGCTAGGGTTACTTGTAACCTATGAGTCTATTTATGCAAGTATCAATGGATTTAAAATGGTCGGATCCTTATGCAAGTTTAAGCAAAGAACCTTTGAAATGCTGTATAATGAATATCACAAAGCCAGACTTGACCGGAATATGTGCAATTTTAAAATATTCTGGAATCCGATATCATTCCTCTTTAGTGAGGATAAAAATAGCAAAAATATACAAATTAAACTGTAAGCAACTGCATTCATAAATCATGTGATAAAAGCTCAACGTAATGTCAGATCGTAGGTGGAATCTCGGAACCGGCCTGAGCACGGTAGCTGCTGGCTTGGTTGAGATGTCTGTCATTATATAATACTTGATATAATACAAATATGAAACCACGACAATTGTTAGTATTTAAGAAATTACGGAATAAATAGTAGAAAAACTTGAAAAAAAAATAAAGCCGGATAGCATGAACCAACGTGGTTCCATTAGAATTTGCTTATCTCGGCTTAAGCATCAACACGATGGAGAACATGGAAAATATAGTATGCTGCCATCTGCCATAAGGAGATAATGAATTTTGCGAAACGGAAGCAAATGTGTAAAAAAGAAGACAAGCATCAAGAGCGAGGAGTATGAGTTGAAAATGTACGGGTGTTGTAGGTAATGATCGTTTTGTATGATATCACGAGAGTCATCATTGACCGTGTTAAAAATAGGAAATGGTGTACCGCACCGGATATTCTTTTTTGTAGTTTTACGCGTCATTGCTTAGCTCTTAAGACCGTCCGGTGTGCTGGACTTGAAGCAGTAAGATGTAAACCCCACGAGTAACGACTGAATAATTTCTATTCCACAATAGATATACAAAAGTGATATCAATGTTTCTGAGTCCTGGACTTCACTGAAATAGAATAATTAAATGTATATAATCATCCGTGCTGCCATACTGAACTGAAACAGTTGTAAGCCACGTGCTTCTGCTGCAAAATAATACATTTTTTCATTTTAATTTGTCGTCCATCACGTAGAATGCTTGTACGTGCGAAAACATAATTTCCTTATGATTAAGGCAAGTTACGTATTTTCCCTTGACGTTTGCTCTTTATAATTTAACGAAACTCTAAAAGCAAGTTCATAAACTCTTTGGATATTCTTGGTTGCAATCATATAGACGCAGTGATGTTGCTCAAGTCTAGCTGAATCACAGGTGAAAGACAAACTTGAGAGGATTTTAAATGTCACTATCCGTGTAATAACAAGGCGTCAAATAATGAAGCATATAGATTTAAACTGAAAGCAAGACAGTACAATGGTAGGGGGATATGCAGTAGATGGTTTTAGCTAGCATTAGAATGCAGCCCGACGAAATTAGAGAAAGCCATACAGAATTATAACATGCAACATGGCGCCCGTTCTCGTTTCTCATGTAAACAATAGATATTAACGAGGGAAGCATTTTTAAGATGCTAATATTTATGGGAATTAATTTTTAAGATAAATTAGATTTATTTATTATACAATGCAATTAAGAAGTAACACCAAGGTTCTATATAACGCCAAAGTCTACCTGAGGAAAGAACACTGTCATTCGGCTCCCACCAGTTTGAGCCATGTGAAAAACCTTGGGGAAAATTTGCAAATTTTTTCAACGATTCGTGTTGAACATAGTTGATTAGGTGGGTACCTGAAGTTTCAGCATAATCAGAACACGTTTTGATAATTTTCGCCCTGCAAAGTTCAAAATGTTTACCCGGCGCTGGGTATTTTAAACGAGGCAATACATAATTGGGATTTTGGCCATAACTTTTGCAAATGAAATCGGATTTTTAGGATTTTTGGAGATGCAGTAAAGTTAATGATTCAAAACACAATGCCTTGGTCAAAATTTAAGTTTTCAAAAAATCTTCAAAATTTCTACCCCAGGACTGTTCGCAAAACTTTGGGGAAAATTTGCGAATTTCTTGACCGATTCGTGTGAAACATAGGTGTTTACTGGGTGCCTCAAGTTTTAGCACAATCAGAACACGTGTAGATAACTTTCGCCCAGAGATTCTAAACATCTAGCACATGCTACTTGAAACTCCATGAAACTAGTTTCAATTCCAAGAACGATTTGCTGGTTAATACAAAACAGTTTTAGTTAAAAACTGAAGGCAAGCGTGCATCACATTTCTTATACGTAACTGATTTGAGATACGTACATTAAACTAAGAAAGGGGGAGTTGGAAGGCAGCACTCAAAATTAAAACAACTCTAGAAAATGTATCTCCTCATATAACAATTAAGATAATGGTGGATGAAAAGCTAAATTTACTATTGATAATCTTCTACAGCTATAACCCTGAAGTGACAGAAGAAGATTTGATAAGGAGTGAAGCGGCGACGAAAGAGTGTATAAGCTTGTGTAGAATGACCTTGGCGGCCGTGAGGGAAACGTCAACATTCTTATACATCTATTGGACCAATGCAATGGATGCGATAGACCAGAGACCCTGTGGGAATGAATGAGAAATGGTTTGAATTTGGAGGAGCGATATTAGATTTTGTAAATAGTTAAAACACATGATTGTAAAATACATATCAATTCAACATCGTAAAGATCACGAATCAAAGTAATTTTATTTCTAGTTCTAACATAGCTGATCTACCGTACTTTTCTACATTCTTAGAATTGGAATCAAATTACATATATTTCGTGTTTTAATTCATTTTTAGTTGTGTGTTTAATAGCAAAGTGTTCGTTTATAAGGCGTTTTAATTTAATTCCTGTTTTAAAGTGACCAAACATACTGTTAGTTATTTCAACAATCAGGAATTTGTTTTACCGTTTTTTTAAGAATTTGTTGCTTTCAAATGCTTTTGTTTTATATGACAATTGCTCGTGGTGAAGAAAGAAAAATTAGGAGTGGTGTTATAGAAGAATAAAAATTCAGTGCAATAACTGATCTGAATGCCGCAGGAAATACTATTCTGATACAATGAATTACGCAAGATTTATCAATGAGCATGGACTTAAGAAGACACCTTCGCTTATTCGCGAAATGAGTAAGACCCGCTTGACGATTTTCGTAGTTAATGTATTTGAGTTGATGTATAAGTGTACAGGCCTGGAAAGCGCCATACGTGTCTCGCAAGGAATAGAAAAGGGTGAAGCGTTCGGCAGAATCTTTTGCTATCGGAGATACGGACGCCCTCTTGTGGTGCTCCGCACAGCTTGCCTTTCTCTTCCTTGTCCGCCAAATTGTCATATAGTTCCAGTAAGCTTCCTCTTGCAGCGCTGTAGTTGAGACTTTCGTGTATGACACGATTTAGTTAATTAGTATCAGGAAGAAGCAAAGTTGCTTGGGCTTGGTCACTTTTATGGAAAACAATGTAATTGTAACTTGTATGAAACAGCGAAGATGTTGGCGACCACAAAACCTGGGACGATATTCATGGCTGGTGGTTTCCCAAACCCGGAAATGTTTCCATTTACGTCAATGACGGTGAAAGTTGACACTGGGGCAGAAATCAAGGTAGAAGGGAATCAAATCCGTGCAGCTCTCCAATATCAGCCAACATCTGGGTAAACCTGATTATACAATTTGACTTTAGCGCATACATGCATGACGAATTTGTGTGCATAACGCATGACTCAGAGTCAACCTCTTTGCGTGTGGCAGTCAGCTAAAGCCGAAACGCAAAAGTAGAGCTATGGTTCCAATAGCAGTTCTATTAGAGAACTTGCGTTCTAACATACAGATATTATTGGAATGGAAATTGTTATCAAGAAATGTTGGAATAAGTGTATCCATATTTTAGCCTAGGGAAAGCAGAGACATGAAGAGGAGTACTATATACGCCTATAACATGATTTACAATTGATGATTTATGCATGGAGGGATTGCCAACAGCATTGACGGAGAATGGTGGGGTGGGAGGGGTGGGAGCGTTACGGAAATAGACAGAATATCTAGGATATGCAGAGAGTGTCTCTTCTAAATATGAGCTAATACTCTATATTATTTTGCGAAAGGGAGCTGACGCTGGGGTTTTGGAAAGTTGGTGAAAGTCTTTTATTGTTGTGGACAATGACAATTTTGGCGCAGGTACCCACCATTGGTTAAAGAGATGAAAAAGATGATTTATCGGCTTCATCGACCTCCACGATGGGATGAAATGGATGGGCTTGTAACTGTGGGGAGTCAGCAGGGTTTGAGTGCCATTCTTGAACTGATTCTCAAGAAAGGAGACGCTGTTCTCGTCCCGCAACCCGTCTACTCCAGTACTCTTTCCATAGTAAGTCCGTGCCATTATTTGAAAGATGGGAATATCTGGAATTATACTCCCCCTATTACTTGATATTCATGGTTAAAGTTTTGAAGCATACTTCCTGAATATTCCCGAAATCATTTCTCCCAAGTCCTCCCTACTCCTTCCCATCATTGCTTCTCGTTCAGCTACTTCTTTGATGAGAAAATGTGATTCGAGTTTACGCACACTGCACGGCTCTTATTGTTCTGATTACCCATGTAAACGTATTGAGGAATGCTTATTTTAAGTTTCTTTTATCTGATTTGGAGGATACTACTAAGCTTGTCATTGAGAAGGAAAACGGGATCTCGATGAGGTAGAAGATGGTTGCAAAAAATGGTTATGTGATTTGATATGATCGCTGTGAGATTTAAACAAGACGTTCTCCTTGATCGAACAGAATCGACAGAATTGACAG
Source organism: Sminthurides aquaticus (assembly GCA_906901655.1). Classification (NCBI taxonomy): domain Eukaryota; kingdom Metazoa; phylum Arthropoda; class Collembola; order Symphypleona; family Sminthurididae; genus Sminthurides; species Sminthurides aquaticus. The sequence continues at coordinate 8,556,104 of CAJQTT010000001.1, forward strand.
GATTATTGACAGGAAAAATAAGAGGACGATGACACAATAATAAACATGCGGGAGGCATAGGAAGAGCAGTGAGATAGCATGTGTCCCCTTTTATTTAACTGGGTTGCGTTGAGTAGCTCAACCTGAGCGGAAACCAAGTTTTTATGAGATTTTCGTGGACTTATGACGACGTGACATGTGTAGAAAGTTTAAGTAAAGCTAGGTAAAAGTAATGGGAGGGGGGAAAGTACGGGAAGTATAGGTGGGTGAAAGAGAAGAGAAAGTTCTAAAGCCTGCATAACCCTCCTGCTCTGTTAAGAGAGAGAAAATACCATTAGGGAAGTTGCGAGTTAAGAGAAGGGTAAATTGGATGGAGGTATACATAAAACATTGGAGCGGGAGTTTGTATAGTATTCTGTACCAGTACGTTACCTTTCCTGGACCAAGGGGGATTGTTGGTGAAAGTCTGTATGTGTGCTTAAGGTAGGAAGAGCAAGTCGTAGGAGTGGTAGCTGGTACGGTTGTTTGGCTATTGCTTATGCAGGTGTGTATGTGGGCAGAGAGGTGGTGGGTGGAAGGGAGGTGAGTTTCATGGAACTGGTTTTTTTGAAATAGATGGATCCCTTCGACCCCGTCTACCTGGGAATTCCTGAAGATGCTCACGGTATGGAGCCGACAGAGCTGAAATCAATTTTGGACAAGCGGCGCTCATCCAATAGTCATGAAGCGCAGCCCAAGGTATGTCGCCTCAAAGAATAGAAGAGGGAGAAAAAGAATATATATTAGACACTTTGAGTAAATACTCTTCAAGGTACTCACAAACATTTCATACATGAGGAGGATTGAATGCCATGTTATACATTATGAAATATGAGAGTTTGTGTCAATATTTTCCTTTCCCCAGGAAAAAAGAAATGCTTTCTCCTTTTATTTCCCCATTCACGTCTATGCTGATTTCGATGTGAGAGTAACAGATTTTTAATGCGTGCTTCACCTTTTTCCATTCCCTCATCCTACATCAAATTTAGGGATATTCTAGGATTGAGCTCTGGAGAAAGCTAGAAAAGAAAGAGGAATTTAGGACAAATCTTTGCTGTTGTTCAAATATTTGCACGGAATAGGTCTAATAATAATAATTCCTTATATCTTTATGCTTTCTCCATGACCTGGTTTGATCAGATCAGAGCAAGAAAAAGAGGCCAGCAATGATAAATCATGAACGTTCTTCGGAGAAAGCATTTGACACTGCTTTCACTTTACACATAGGAACTGGTTTGTAAAGTAAAATTTGCGAGTTTTGCAAAAATTAAATGAAATTTAAAAAACATTTCTTGCAAGTCAATAAAAATTGTTGTAATGAAGTAGAAAATTCGAAAGTTCAGAGTGTGGTAGATAAACAATGTTGAGGAAAACAGAAGAATAGGGATTAGTTTTAGAATCCTTCCCTGAATCCGTGTAGACAGGTAACAAAAGGCATTGAAGTAGGAAATGAGAGAATAAATGAGTTTGATGACGACGGAAGAAGATGCATGTGAGTGAAAGTGAAGAAACGCATATTCTTTGAAACTGCTTGGACACTAATGACTCTCTTTACCACTCACTCTATGCAGGAATTCTTGTTTGGAGTTACCTATGTATGAACTAAATGTCTCCCTGTTCTTTTCATATTGTGAAATGATGGCACAGGAGGGGGTAGTTGGGTGGGGATAGAATCACTCTCAAGGCTAAGCTCACTGCTAAATGTAGGCTCACTAGTATGGGAATTTCGCTATGCAAATCCTGCCTTTGAAGAGTTTCAGCTTGGCGCATTTGATTCAAGGATTTGTGAGCCTGAATTGGATAGGATTCCTTCATTGTTATATTGCAATGGAATTACCCTTGATAATTTTAGAACTTGGATGTAAGGCAGTGTGTAGTTATAGTGTGAAGGAGATAACGTTATGCTCCATAGTGTATAATAGTGAAAGTCGTGGTTGTATATCTTTGGCAGTTACTTTATGTTAATCCCACGGGAACAAATCCAAGTGGAGTTGTCATTCCCACGGAAAGGAAAAAGGAAATCTATCGCCTTGCTCAGGAGTATGATTTTCTTATTCTCGAGGATGATCCCTATTATTTCCTTCACTATCAAGAGGTAAGTATTTTATTTGACTGACTAGGAGTTTGGAGAAAGTCCCTGGGAAAGTAGAAAGTTCCCTCCTTCTTTCTGGCACACATTTCTTCACTTCCATCTCCCTCTTAACGTACGTACACTCTTTGCTCCTTTCACCCGAAAAGGAGTGAGAGATCCTTTAGGCTTGTGTTTAAGGACGGAGGACTTTCCTCGCCTGGATGGAGAAAGTATGGCTAAAATACTCTTCTCCGTCCTTCTATCGCAGAGACTTTACTCAGTGCTCACTCAAGCTTTCACCTTTTCCCAGGGACGAAGGTTTCATGAGATGGTTTAAGGCATGTAAAGACTTGGAGACACCTTCTTCTTCTATGTGAAGCTAAGCGAATTCGTTTTCATGCACATGCATTAACCGGATCATTAGAGGCTGAAATGTGTGAATAGGAAAAGCGGATGGAATTAATTCAATTTGGCTATTTATTTTAGCAAGATCCACAAAGTTTCTTATCGCTTGACACGGATGGGCGAGTCATACGATTAGATTCCTTTTCAAAAATCCTATCTGCGGGTATAAGAGTTGGATTTGCCTCCGGACCCAAGGAAATTATCAAATACATGGAACTCACAACTCAGCACTCGGTTCTACACTGCTCCTCACTCTCCCAAGTAAGTTGCTGACTTTCTCTTGGAGAAAGTCTTTACTTGTAGTTGCCCATTAACACGTCTCCTGTTTCCGCGTTTCACTCTCCCTTCTCATACCTTCTTATCTCCTTTGCTTCCCTCTGTAATAATCTGGACATCGTTTAGGAGATAATTATGTGCTTCTTACATAAGCTTATGCGCACCCGAATAAATTTCTGTGCAGTTCATTCAAAGGATAAACTTGCTTCCCAACTCTACGACTGTATCTTATCCTAGACCAACTTCCGTACCACTTCCTCCTAAGTCTCGCGTCTAGCTAGTTACAACTTTCTCCTTTCCTTTCATTGCTACATTGTCTTTGATAGTCTCCCCATTTTCCTGTAGATTTTGTCCTAGTTCCTCCTATAACACCAGGCTAATATCTACCAACTGTCATCAGCTTCTCTCCAAGGCTTTTCACCGAAGAAACTATGGGAATTAATTCAAATAGCATGTACCTCATGAACCGTAAACCGAAATACTTTGAAAGCTTTCACTTCCCGATGAGCTCAAAGCTACCATCTACAATCCTTTTCACTTTCAAAGGCTTCCAGAAACTCCTACCCCACAGATGTAGGAAAATCTATAACTTTCACTCTGCACTTCCTAAGTTCTTTTGAATCCTATATGCTTCAATTCTTTCTTGTAGGCGCCATCTCTGCTCCTGTTTTCTCTGTAGTAACTTGTACTTTTTCTGGTATTCCAGGACTATGCACTGTACGTTGCTTGAGTCTACAAGAGATTTATTTATGCGTGTGCATATTACACAGATGCACGTTAGTTGAGTTACAGTACCTTTCAGAAATGCATTGAAAATCATTATCTATCCATATTTATCGTTTAAAATACCTGGATATTATTGCTTACAAATTCTAGCATCCAGGCTCGAAGGATAAGTTAAAACTTGATTGGAATTTTTTTACTACTAATAAATATTAAACTTCACTTTCCGGATATTTCAGGTCGTTGTCCATGGAGTCCTTGAAGCTTGGGGTCCTGAAGGATTCGAAGCTCATACAAAAAAGATAAAAGAATTCTACAGACAACGTCGAGACATCATGGTGGCTGCTGCAGAGAAGCATTTGAAAGGTACGAAGGCATGATACTAGCATCTAATTTTTTGTAGTGAGATTTTGCGTATGAGAGTGAGAGAGTGAGAGCGCATTTACGTATCTACATATGTTGTGGGCCGTGAAACTTATAGGAATTTTATGATATACTCTGATGGGATAGCGCGATAATTTGGTAGTAAGGGATTCCAAAATACGCTAAGAGAGTTTTGGAAAAAGCTGGATTTCTTGAAAAGAAGCGGATAGAGTCTACGGATAAGTATGCTGCTGCTAAGAATTGGTAAACTAAGGGAGTTGAGGAGGGATTATTACGTGTGGAATCGTTTCCCTCTCTTTGCTCTTGACTGAATGCGAATGAGAGAAAATTCATAAAAGCTGCAAAGGCCGACAGAGACTTACACCGTCCGTCTTGTTTCCTGTCAAGCAGATTACCATACTGAATACCGCTTGGTGCTTGCTTGGTTGGCGCTTTCAGTTGATGTGGGTTCAGTAGTGGTCTCAGAGATAAGAGAGAAGATGTATGATATAGGGGGAGAAGACTAGAGAATATTGAGTGGAGAAAGTCAGAGAAAGCTTACTGCGTACGAATACGTGTAAGGGTGATGAAAAAAATTATGCATTAATTTAATACGGGTTATTACGTGTGGTAGATCAGCTTTCGGGCTATGAAATAAGTTGAGCGCGAGAGAGTGGCTGTACTATTGAATAAAGAGTACTAGGTAGTTGGGGACGAGAGAGGAGGGAAAGCGCGATTAGACGTAATGAAAATGGGAGGGAATGACTAACGATCCAGCTTTCACCTTACTTTCACCACCAGGTCTGGCTGAGTGGCACGTGCCTGAGGGAGGAATGTTTTTATGGATGAAAGTTAATGGCCTCCTGGATAGCTACCCTATGATTATCGAGCGCGGACTAAGCCAGGGGATCATGTTACTTCCTGGGAGGGAGTTTATGGCGGACAAAACCGTTCCTTACCCGTATGTCCGGGCATCCTTCTCTGTGGTTCCCATTGAGGACATCGATAAGGTAATAACCGTTTTCCCTACATTTTTTCATCTCGATTACAGATCCGAAATGGTACTAGTACAAGGATAAATATGCTCCGAAGCGTCCTCCCTCCGAGCGCAGAATACATGTGCAACAGGCTTGAGAACCTATGGTTTGAGTTTGAGGAAAATCAGTAGGTGGCCTCTGGCCGTCTCCAGTCAGGCATCTCTGGTTTGGGCAAGGGTGACCTGCATAGATTAGTAGTTTATTAGTTGAGGAATGGTGATAATTGATGTTCTATCAGGAAATAACTGGCTGGAAACAAATTAGATTTGTAATCACAGGGTTTTAATATACACTTCATAAGATTTCCTAGATATAGATAATAGCTACAATACTTTGACATAATACGTTTCTTGTCGTAATTACTAATTATAGTAATTTGAAACTGGATAGCAACTGTGGATTGGGTAACAAGTGTGGACTGTAACGCTTCAATTCTGAGTAAAGAAAATTAGTTTGGAAAATGTAACTCCGTATTCACGTTTGAGTCTCCATCAGAGGTAATGGGGAAAACTAAGGATGGAAAAAATATTCTGAGAATGGGTTCAGAATTGGGACATTAGATTGAATCTTATTTGCACTAATAATATTTTCAAATTATCTGATGGGCAGTAAGTACAATTAATAATTAATTATAATAATACGGAATAGTAACTATCAAAGAGATTGAACGGCCTCTCTTACAAAAAAGCACCCCGGTTGGATCGGTCTAGTTTCCTAGAAAATAATTCTGCATCATGCTACTTTCATTTGTATATATATTATTTTTAAATACACATTTCCCCCTCCATATTGGTAAGAGCTGTGTTTTATGTAGCTCTGAAATAATGAGAATTCGTAATACATATTCGGTTTGGGTCTTTGGTTTGGCGAATCGACTTTTTTTTAGAAAGTACACCTGATTGAAAGTCCTGCTTTCTTTTCTGGTAGGTAGGGCACATTTTGCGCGTTTGAAAATCTCTTTCCTTTCTCCTCTACACACGATTTCGTGTCGTGTGTATGACTTATTTTTAGATATATCAAAGTGAAACAAAATCAGTGAATATATACCACCTATTATATTCTCTACGGCGGTGGACCAAGGCCCTTGGTTCGTCTCCTAATAACCTTCCTATCGGCAAGGATTGCTAGTTAATAATGGTATTTTATGGATTATGTTGATTAGTATTTATGGCATCTATGTATAACGTCCGGTTGTTCTACTCTGCTACTACTAACCTACGTAGTTAGCATTGTCTATAGATAGACAGTCATAGAATCTGTGTATGGTACGCTGGTGAATACAAGTGGTGAATTCCGTGTTTGTTTTCCACAACAACGAAGTCAAACCCTGTTTTCCCTCATCTTTTACTTTCTTTGCTTTCTCTTCTATGTCTGAATGACTGTAGTAATGTGATTGAGGTAATTAAATATGAAAATCCTCGTTGTGCATTAATCATCTCTATTGTCCAGTCGGTTGGATTTTATGGAATATAAAACCATGATGGCAGTAACCAATACTTGGACTACATAGCAGGTAGGGTATAATTTTGTTGACGTTTTCAAGTACAAATTCTGTGTGATGCTACGGCAGCTACAAGGCGGTTAAGGATATTTAATGTTAATAACAGGCTAGGAGTAGAAGAAGAAGAAGAGGGAAGAGCTTACTATTTCGTTTACAATTAAAGTTAGAATAGCAGCTGATGCGTAGGCTACGCAGCGTAGCAAATATGCAGTAGGTATACGCTTGTAGGATACCCGTGAACAGTGAGACTAGATACTGGATTTGAGTGAAAGTTTTTTGGATCTAATTAATGTTACAATAATTCGTAATGATGATGAAGGGAATTACGCGTTGCTACTAACAATTGCTAGGATCGAAATGAAGAGCAATGGCTTCTGCTCAGAAACTGGGTCAACTTTTATATGACCCAGGTGTGGTCGAATATTATGTTTCAATTTAAAATTGATGCAATTCATACGGATTACTAAATTAATTAGCATATACAGGCGACGTATAAAACAAGAACTTAGACGGTATAAAAAACGATAGATACAAAGTAATGCAATGGCATAAGATTCTAGGCTATTTGATTGTAGTTTACTTTTAATAATTAACAATTGCAGCTGGCTATGAAAAAACCGGTTTCATTTGCAGGTATCATCACATTGTAAACTAAATGTTTTCCTAAGAGAATTGTACGACCTCTTGCGTCCCTGGCTAAAGTTGTTTAAGGGAGCGACACTAAGGAGGAGGGGATTGTTATTTGTAGGAGGCGAAGAGGAGGATGTGGGCTGAGCGGATGGAGCTGGAGAGGATGATGGCGGAGAAAGTGGAGAAAGCGTGGCGAGGGGTGGTGATGCATTCGAGGGAAAGCTAGTATTATTAGGTACGTGTAAACTGGTAGAGGGCGCTCCATTAGGGTTATGCGGTATATTATTGAAATTAAAGTAGGGTCCGGGATGGGGGTTCGCTGGACTGTGGTTACTTTGGCTCTGGCTTGATGCGTTACTGCAGCTACTGCTGAGGTAACTACTGAGGAGGCACTGCCTCAGATCAGAGAGGGTAGTTTGAGTGGAGGAAGAGCGGCGTCGATGACTTTCCAAGTAATCGTTGACATATTCCAGCTCGGATCCGCAGTAGCTATCTCGGTGATGAACTTGAGCTTTGGTCAGAGTCATCCTGCACTCACATTCTTCCTCGTCATCGTTGCGAAGAAGGAGGCTGTTTTTCCTGGAGGATGCGGAAAATCTTCTCGTTGCTTTGCCAACGCCACTACCGCCGCAACCATGTCCAAAGTGATGGCTTGGAGTAGAGCCGAATATTCGTTTAAAGCGACTTTTTGAAGGTTTGGGTGGTAGGGGTGGGGTTTGGTTTGGAGGTGGTGGGGGTGGAGGAGGGGGTCTGAATGAAATCTCTGGTCCGTATTCAGGATCATAACAAGCAAAGATAGAATCTGAGCGGATGGATCTTCTTGAATCATTATCTTGATCCTGATCATCCAAGTCTGAGCCTCTCGTCGGAATGTTCTCACTACTTGTATCATCCATGTATTTCAAATTATCAAGATAACATAGAGCACTGGAGGTTGATGGTACAAGTGCACTCATTTCCGATTCAGACTCGTTTACACTAACGGAATCATCAAAGCTACTAGGTACATTACTCCCACTGCTCCCGCTACGATTGTAGAGTAAAAGCTCTTTGTCATTGTTCTTTTTACTTAGGCGCGTGAAGGTTTCACTGCTACTCGGAGAGATTGTTGGTGTGGGTAAAATCACATGAATGTCTATGTTTTGCTCGAGACGTTTCATTCGGGTCTTTGTTTTCGGGGATGAAGAGAGTAATTGTTGTTGTTGCTGGAGAGGATTTTGAGAAAGCTGGCGTTTAGTGTGAATAGCGAATCCTCCCGGATTGTAGTTATGATTATTGCCTCGGGTTTCGTAGCGATTTGTGGAGTCGATCAAGACTCCTGTTAGGTACTCGTCCTCTACGCCCTCATCTGTTGTGAATTCGTATTGACCTAGATTGGACAATCCGTCTTCGGAAGACTCTGAGTGGGCTGGAGTGAGCCGGAGTTGGGGTTTGGTGAAGCGTTGACAATTTAAAAATTTCATTTGTGACATGGATATCGGCTCATTATCATAGCCACGTCGGAGAATATTTTCCTCACCCCCAACCATCATCCCGTAATCACGGGGATGATGCTGAAGGTGCGCTGGATTGACTATACTCAATCTTGGTAATCCCGCACCTCCCCCTCCCACTGCTCCAAGATCCATGGAAATTTGGGACGGGACGCGCGAATGTTTTTTGCACCTGGACTTGTACAAGAGAGTGAGCAATACTAGGATGAAAAAACTTCCTAATGTCCCAGCGATTCGCAAGCCGGTCATCACATCATAATGATTTCGGTAGTATTCGTTACGAGCTAACGTCCGATTAGTTTTAGCCGCATCGATTCCCTGAAATCAGAAAAAAATCATATATAATTTTTGCCAAAATACAGGGCCCTCTGGAAAACCACCCATACCTTCGGATATTGCACTATTCCGAATGTTCCTCGCTTCTTAACAGTTTCCAGGCCTTTCTCCTCCTCCCGTCATTTCTGCCATTTCTCTTTTCCTTTAATGGCCTAGTTCTCAGAAAAGGAAAGCCACGCCAATCATGCAAGCGCCAAACTCACACGGAAAAACTCTGTACTCTATTTTCTCCGCGTCATCCCTGGGAAGTAACGTAACCACCTCTTTGCTTTCACTCCTCTTCTCATCCCAGTGTTTTACGCTTTCACTTTACTCCTTGCCGGTGAAAGTGGTATCGTAACTGTCTAACCCAAATGCAACAGTTGTATTTCCTACCTCCTTCCATCTTTACATATTCACGCATGCTCAACCTAAGCTCGTGATCAGCTCTTGAGAAAAATGAAACAACAAGTTGTACATTCTGTCCCTCTACACCTTCGTGCATCCTTCCCGTTACACGAAGGAATGGGAGGAAATTAACTTCATAAATAAACAAGTTCCCTCTTCTCTTCCTTCCTCCAACCCCTCCTCCATGTAGATTAAACAAACTGAAGCGACGACACGTAAGGAAGGATCGATAAATGTATTGATTCCCCTTAAACCGAACCATGTAAGCCCCTTTTCTCTTACAGAATTCTTAATGGAGTATCTGACTTTACCGATGCTATATCTTATTCTTATCCTGTGTCATCTCTCAAAGACCAAGCTTATCTCACATTGAAATTGCTCTAGTACTCAAACCTCTAGCTCAGACGTTTATTTTAACTCGCCGTCCATTCATATGGCCGACTACACGTAACACCTGGCTCTGTGTGGCAGCAAACCAAATCCAGCAGTTTTTTGAAAAAATCAATGTAACAAATTTTCTCTTAAGTGTGTAGCTGAACTGTAGAGGAGCCGGGGTTATACTTGAATTTTTCAGAATCAGAACTTTATAAACAAATGAAACGGAAATGACAAATTATTCGCATGCAGTAACATCAAGCCACTCACTCTGCTTGTTTCGCGAGGATAGCAGGAAAATGTAGAGTAGAATAGCCCTAGGCTTTCATTGAAATATCAAGTAAATATTTTCGTTCCTCTTTGAAATGGCCTTCATGATCACACAAATAGAGTTGTGTAAATATCCGCAAGCCATTACAGAACTAATTTCCTCTTAGTTTTAGAGCTGAGAATATCAGCGGAGGTCTGCATGAATTTCGGCAGAGCGATGCAATTATTTTTCGGTTGATGAATTTAAAAAGTCGGAAAACTATAGGACACCGTTGAAGCAGATTTGAAATCGAAAAAATTGCATGAGGCAAAAAGTTGATGTACACATATCGTAGTTGCTATGATGTATACATAAAATTATCGAGAAGAAAAGTGCATGTCGATGTTGTGTCCCACCCAGCAATCAGGAAATCGTCCCTGGTTGCAGACGATCTTTTACTGCCACAGCAAAAAAAGGGTGGAGAAGGGAGGCGAAAATATACCCAAATGAGTCGGGAACGAAACCATGGTGAAAGCAAAATTCTCCGTTGATATCCGGTACAATGGTCATACGCATCAAATCCTGTTCGCTCTATTGGAACTTTACAGTGCACTTTGCACAAGATGTGGTCAGGTTGTGAGTGAGAGTAAGAAAAAACATATGCTTATGCGAATCTGGTGATAGTGGAGGAATTTTCGTGTGATTGTTGGAGCTGAAGAAAGGAAACGGGAAAGTAAATGAATTGCAAAAATATTTCTACATGAAGTAATTCCTGATAAAAGGTGTTACGGATCGTGAAATAGATTTTGAAGTTTAGAGACATGCTCTTTCTAGCTTTAAAATCCATCATATATACCTTATACTCGGCTTATAAGCTTGGATTTCATGCACACAGGAGGTGTATATGTAAAAGGAGAAACTAAGTGCAGTGAGAAAAGGGCTTGAAAAGGGCGGGTGAAGAGGTTTGCTGAAAGGTATTTTCCAAACAGAATAAAGATCAAGTCTGTGGTCGTAAGCTCTTTGGCTGGAAGGAAGCTGATGCATGCTCTGAGAGCGTTTGGCCAAGGCGGGGGTCTATTCACTCTCAAGTAATTGTACTGCACAGGCTATAGCTTATCTGGAAAGAAATTTTGTTTTCTCAAAGGATGAATACCTTTCTGAGAATGTGATTTATTTTGCTCTTTTTGCAAGCTGGAATTTGAAATGTTACGAGGACTGTGTATGTCTTGCCGGATGTGGTTGTTTGTTTGTACATTCGGGGCTTGCTGTATACAGTAGAGGGGAGTTGGATTTCTGGAAAGTTTTATCCTCATCATCACTTTTGTACTAAGAGATGTTCCACAAGGAATATTATTTCTGACGTCTACGGTGGTGAAAATAGAGATGAAGGAATTGTCAGAGGACACTTCCTCGTTTTGTTCGACTAAGCTACATATGCCCTTTTGGATTTTTACCCTTGAGTCCCTATAAGACTGCAAAACTAAATGCGTTGGGTAAGAGTTTGGAGAAGGAGGGAAGAAGAAGAGAAGAGTAAGTAGAATCTGTGGAGCAGAAAGTAGAAGCATAGGATTTTTGCAATCCATGGATGGTTGCTTCTGAGGACGACAAAGTTAAACAAGGTTAACAAGTGGAGGGGATTTGAGTATGGGTTGAAGAAGAATGGAATCAATAAAAGTTTGCTAAATCCTATTACTCAAAAGGCAGGGAAAGGGAAGACGGATGGGAGGGAGTTTGTATTTGTTGTGGCGGGCTGAGAAAGTGATTTTCTGGAGCTGTGCGAAAAGATTCTTTTAGTGCGAGAAGTTGAGCAGGGTTTACCTTGCTATTATGGGAAATGGGACAGGATTGGAGAAAGGAAGGGGTTGGGAATGTTTGGAAGGTTGGTTTTTAATCCATTTGAGATTTTCTCTAGTATTTTCTAAGAGCGGATTCGGTAGACTTTCACCCACTTTCTAAGGATGCCGAAGCCTATTTTAAAAAATCTTACTTGGTTCGCTTCCGCTTTGTTCCTGAAGCTGGCAGAACTCTTTCAGTAATCCTCTTTCCTTTTTCAGCCTTCTCGGGACTTTCTCCTACTAACTTTCTGGAGAAAGTCCCGACTTTTATGTATAGTCTCTTCCTTTCTCCCCTATTCCCTTTCGTTCGAGTCTTTTCTATTTTAAACCGGATTTGCAAGACAACTTGAGAAAACGGGAAGAAAAGTTCAGTGGATTGAAGGGAAACTCTCCTTTTAATCAAATCAGATACAGGTCAGAGTTGAACGATTCTCAAGATCTCTTCTACGCTTAACCCCATGGAGGTATGGTCCCCATTTTGGATGGGACTTAAAATAGCATAGGCCAGCCTGGATGCTACTCGAAATTCAAAAATTAGGAAAAGTTTGATAGTAAAGATGCGTGTTGGACTATAGGTTCAAGTTAGACTGACCTAAAGAGATTTCCTCTCTGACATTGGAAAATTAATGGTTCCCCTGCATTATTAACAATGCTCTAATCGATGCGGGCAATCATTTAATGATTTCGCTGTCAGCCCGATGATATAACCAAGTTTCCATTAATTCCTTAATTGGCAGTAACCATCATCTCCGTAATTTACTATTAAGGCTTATTCAATTACGAAAACCTTGAATATGCCATGAGGAGGAAACGGAGGAGATAGAGAAAATTACAGGGAAGAGGGAATGATGCAGAGTGAAAGCAGGTGTCAGGAATCTATGCCTGTTAGCCCATAGAGTTTAGGGAAAATAGCGCATGGTAATATTTGTAAGTTCGCGCAGTAGAGTAAGAGAGCGCGTATTGGTGGATGTTGTTGTCCGTTAGATTTAAGCCTTGTCTTGTACCATATCTTCCGTTAAATCGGAGCTTCCAGTTCGGGCGTGCAAGAGAAACAGACGTGTGTGAATTTAGCTGTGCAACTTGTAACCTTAAAGTATATTTAAACTAAGCTAATTAACCGATAGGGATCTACTATTATTAAGGGATTAAGTTGTGTAACTGGGGTGTGCTAAGTGATTCATTAAATATTAGCAGTCAGTTATACTTTAATCGAAGTATTTCCCATTTATTCAGTCAGGGCAACGGGCGCGACATTTTATTCAGACGAGGCAGCCTGTTCCGGGTAGGATCTGAGTGCAGCCCCAACATTTTGGTGACCCCTAGACGTAATTCTGTTGACCTGAAACTATGGATCGGTTGAAATTAGTGAGAACTGGGAGCCGGACGGCGTTCACGAAAAATGCGAACGCAATTAATTTGGAGCTAGCCAAACCTGAACCTGACAAGGACATTTTACGGGTGAAGCTAGCTAAGCTGGAAGAGTTAGTTGGAAAATTAAAGACTAGTGACGAAGAGGTCATGGCTCTTCTCTTAGAACAAGAAGCTACCGAAGCCGATATAGAAGCCGAGAATGATGCAGCCAGCCCATATGAAGAAAGGTATCATTTACTTGCGTTGAAAGTGGACCGAATAATTAATCCTGAAGAACGGAGGAGGTCGCCTACGGCCAGCGAAGCATCTTTTGAAACGGCATCAGAATCTAATCGAAGTCAAGACCGCCAGCCCTTCAAATACCCGAAGATTGAACTCAAGAAATTCAGTGGGGACATACGTGAGTGGTTGGGTTGGTGGGCTCAATTTAAAAATATTCATGAGTCAGTACATTTGAAGAGTTCTGAAAAGTTTCAGTATTTGGTGCAGTCAATGGTGAAAGGTTCCAGAGCACAACAAGTTGTTGAGAGCTATCCGCAAAGTGACGATAACTATGAAAAGGCGGTAGCGGCTCTCAAGTCAAGATTTGGTAAAGAAGATTTGATCACGGAACTATATATGCGAGAACTTGTGAAGTTAGTGATCTGTAGTGCTAACTCTACGGAAAAGTTTTGTTTGTCCAGATTCTACGATCAGTTAGAGACTAAGATGCAAGCGTTGGAATCCTTGGGCAAGTTAAAGAAGCATCACGATTTGTTATATCCCTTGGTTGAGTCCAGCCTACCTGAAGAGACGTTACGTGTGTGGCAGAGGGTTTATCTTTCCTCGAAACATGAGCAAAAGGACGGCGAGGAAGAAGACCGTCTCTCTAAATTGCTGGATTTCTTGAAGCTTGAAGTGGACAACGAAGAGCGGATCAGTTTAGCCAAATCGGGCATGGGGCAGAGTTCAGAAAAGAAACTCAGCAAGAAACCTGAAAGTGATTTTTGTGCACCCACTGCTTCTGGACTAGTATCTACTGTAACTGAACCGAAGTCTTGTATTTTTTGCAGTAAGAGTCATGAAAGCAGGGAATGTTACACTGCTCAAAGGATGACGCTAGAAAAGAAGAGGGAGAAGATTCGTTCCAGTGGTGCCTGCTTCTATTGTTTTCGTTTAAATCATGTCGCCAAAAATTGCAAGACGAATTTAGAATGCCAGGTTTGTGAGAAACGTCATCTCGTATTGATGTGTCCAGAAGTTTCGGCCAACAAATGTTCAACAGCGGAACCAGCAGAAGAAAAGAACCACGTGGACGTAGCCGGATCAGCGATGACAAGCCAAAATTGTTCATCGGGGGTGCAACTTCAGACTATCATGGTCAATCTGATCCGGATGGATGGAAGTAAAGTTAGAGCTAGGATTATGCTGGATACCGGATGTTCCAACTCAGCAATCGCGAAGAAAACAGCTAAGAAGATGAACTACATTCCAACCCGTACTGAGACCTTTACTCATGGATTGTACGGAGGATTGGAAACGAAGAGCAAGTATTACAACGTGTACAAGGTGATCATCGAAGGCCTCGACGAGAAATTTCGTGCTAACTTTGATGTCGTCGAGGAAGACAGGATCTGTTTACCGATTCCTAGAGTACAACGAGGTCCTTGGATGCAGGAGCTGAAAAGCAAAAAGATTTGGATCACCGATGTTGGTGATGACGCTCCAGAAATAGAGGTTTTAATCGGATCTGACGTGTGGGGGAAATTACAGACCGGAAGGATCCGTCAGTTGAGTAACGGTCTAACTGCAAATGAGACACTTTTTGGATGGACTTTGAGCGGGAAGAATATTTCACAAAGAGGAAGACCAAATCAGAGTTTCTCAACTCTCCTCACTTCAATGCTGATGACGGATACGTACCTGTTAAGGAATTCAGATGCTGGAGTTACTGCGGATCAGCAAGAGATGAAGGTCAAAAGGGAGGTAAAGGATGGAGAATGCTCTACAAGTGTTAAGGACTCAGCTTCGGAGGGATCCAGAATCAGTGGGTGTCTACATCCACGTGGATTGGAACCCGGGAGCAAAGATGAGGAAAATGTCTGCACCAGCGATGTTGATCTTGTGACAAATGCAGATCTGCTGGTTTCTAAGGATCCTGCACCAATAGAGAAGTTGCCTGTAGTGATCAATCTAGTCGATTTATCGCCAAGGAGCTGCTCATCGGAGCGATTGTTAGAATCTCGTTTGTGGGAGGGACTATATTGGCTAAAAAATGCAGATAGTGAATTGACGTTGTCCGAGTATCCAATTCAGATGGGCCATCTTGAGAAGAAGCCCATTGTGACGAATTTAGCTCGGTGGTTTCGTCATCGTGTTCGTTTGAGGGTGGATCTTCGTCAACGATTCGGAAAAGAGTACTTGGGGTTCCTAGTCCACGGCAAGAAAGAGAAGAAGAGTTCCAGCATTTCAGCTGGAGAGATTGTTTTGATCGGTAGTGATGATCGTAAGCGGATGGACTGGCCCGTGGGGAAAGTGCTTGAAGTTTTTCCAGGAAAGGATGGAGTTGTGCGCGTAGTGAAGTTAAAGACCGCTGTGGGAGAGCTGATCCGCCCTGTGAAGAGAATTTTTCCCTTGGATGTCGAAGCGCCGAGAGAAGACTTCGGAGTGAAAATTGTTGACGAAAGTGAGCGCGATGCGAAAAATGTTATTATTACGCGCAGTGGTCGTACAGTTAACATACCTGTTAGGTTAGGAATATAATTTAATTATATTCAATGATTTTTTATGGTTGTGTTGTCATGATGTATGTTTCATGAGTCTATGAGTATTTGTTTGTGTCATGATGGATGTGAGTGGTATGTAATGTGAATGATTTTAGCTCTAAGCATTATGTATGATCTTTCTAATTGATGTCATGATACTATAGAATGTAAGATGTAGTTTTTATGTTCAGATTTAATTTGACCCCAAATTAAATGGTGGGAGGATGTCAGGAATCTATGCCTGTTAGCCCATAGAGTTTAGGGAAATAGCGCATGGTAATATTTGTAAGTTCGCGCAGTAGAGTAAGAGAGCGCGTATTGGTGGATGTTGTTGTCCGTTAGATTTAAGCCTTGTCTTGTACCATATCTTCCGTTAAATCGGAGCTTCCAGTTCGGGCGTGCAAGAGAAACAGACGTGTGTGAATTTAGCTGTGCAACTTGTAACCTTAAAGTATATTTAAACTAAGCTAATTAACCGATAGGGATCTACTATTATTAAGGGATTAAGTTGTGTAACTGGGGTGTGCTAAGTGATTCATTAAATATTAGCAGTCAGTTATACTTTAATCGAAGTATTTCCCATTTATTCAGTCAGGGCAACGGGCGCGACATTTTATTCAGACGAGGCAGCCTGTTCCGGGTAGGATCTGAGTGCAGCCCCAACAGCAGGGTAGATAGGGTGAATTTCCTTTGAAAATTAAGTTGAATCTCTCGCATCCTTCACTCCTTTGCTTTTATTACATTACGAAGGATACCTGACGCCTCACTTGCTGGCTTGCTGGGTATTTGAGAACACTAGTGTGATTAGCAATTTCCTTTAGAATTGATTGCAGTTTCTCCCACTGCTCTTACGGATATGCAACCATTACTAAAGATCCCTGGCATTTTCAAATCGGTTGTAAAGCACAATTTGAGGAACAGGACACCGTATGCATGCTGGAAAACAGCAGTTAGTAGGCGAGAGAGACGAATCTCTTCTTCAAGGGGAAGCAACTATTCAAGAATCGGCGAATGATGGAATTGGATGGTTTAGTGATGGTTGAGGAGAAAGTTGGAAGAAGTTGGAGGAGGACGAGTTTGGTATTCCCTTGTGAGATAAAAGTTTGATGGGTTCCGAGAGGAGGGGAGTGAAACAGGGAGTAATTTATCATGTGTTATGATGGCTCCAATTCATTCTCAAGATGGTTTCCGTCTACAAGAGCTAGCTGCCTTGACAAGAGTTAAGCAAGTGATTACGCGAAGAGGAACTGATATGATAGGAAGCTCGGATCCCTCCTTATACTCTTCCACTAAAGGAGGAATAATGCACGCACAGCTTGTTCCAATGAAAAGCTAAAGCTGAAGGCTATGTTGATTTGAGAAATGAATTCTCTCATAATATTAATCGTAGAGTAATGTAGCCCGCCAGCATTTCAGCATGGTCGCTTCTTCTTCTTTATCGACTGCTTCTTTAAAGTGTTTCAACCGCCAGATTACATAAAGTTGTACACTAGATAAAACTTTCTCCAACTAATAACCATCTCTTCCACCTAAAAATCTGCATTCCCATCTAGGAATCCGTTCTTGTGCATGGAGAGGAATGAGATAATAACTGCCAGGAAAGAGAGAGAGAGAGAGAGAGAAGAACTGCAAAAGTTTTTCTGCCACCTGTCTTAATTCATTTCACGATGAGGGATTCACCTTTCAATTCCAGTTAAGTTCTGGAAAATAACTAAACCAACAAGTTACGAGAGTCGTTTCTTTCTCCCTTGATTCAAAGTTATTCGGTTCTAGTTTATGAGCTACTTCCAAGGAAAATGTCAATGTCGCTTAGTTTGAAATGAAGCCAATTAAAAATTACTTGGAGACTTTCACAGATTACTCAAGTTTCACGATCTTGTCAGTTCTAAACTTGTTTTGACGTATATGAATGCTTATGTGAGGGAATAATTTCATAATTGCTAGAGATGAGGAACTATTCGTAATTGACATTCCCTTCTGTAAACTGTACGATTACCCAAATTGTACGCATAAAAAAGCACAAACTTCCCAGTTTGCGTACTTGCTAAGTTTTAACTATGTAACACAGCAAATAAGTTTTAATTCCGAGGGATAAAGTCACTAGAAGAAAAGCCAGAGCCACAGGAGCAGTTTGAACCAGTTACATTTCATGTGGAAAGTATACTTTCACCGTTACGTTGCAAAGAAGGTGAACGTTACTATTCCATGAAGATACGGAAAAACAACTTTAGCGTTGGGTTCTACCTTAAATTGAACTAACTACTGAACTTCGCATCGGCTACCAACCGAGGGAATTCAGTGGACGGAAAGGTCTGGTTCTGGTAGTGACAGTCTTTATATATAACACACATGTAGGTTGAAAAAAGATAGACTTGCTTACCTGGAAATGATCGGTCGACTTGCTACCGGCAGTGGCATTCCATCCGGTGGTCGTAGTCGGAGACGTCATATGGGCTTGGGAAATAATTTTCTCTCATCCTTTCCCCGGCTTTCTCCGTCCCAAGTTTTTTTCATCGGCCAAAGGAGAGAATCCCACTAGCAACCTGAGAATTCATCATAATAACTCTGTGATAGATAGAAATTTTTGCAAACTTTGAACTCTCCACATCTGTCACTACTAATAGATTCCCTTCAACCTACACCCCATCACACTTTCTACTTCTTTCCCATAAACCACCGCCAGTGCTTCATCCACATCCATACAGCATCTCCACTTACTGAAATAAAACCGTTATGCCATATCCTACCATTTTGCTGCTCCTTCACTCTACTTTCTATGTATTTTCCTACATACATACTATCTACGTATCCAATGTTACGTGGGAAGTTGCATTTGCTTCTCGTAACTTCAACCAGCTATAGTGGCTGGTGGCAAATATAACTTTCCAAAGAAAAATAACCTGCCAATGTGGATGGCAAAAGTAACTTGATGAAAATGTGAGGAAATGTGACATGGGAGTTTGATTGAAGCACGTTGCTATGGCCGCGTATCTTCTGTGTACGCTTACCTGCTGCATGTTACAGTTGCCATCATGGACTAAATTCTTTTTTTAAAGAGAAAGCACATTCAAGGTATATCTTCAAAAAAAGGGCTTGCGCCATCAGTACATTTACTTGCATTTTCAAGATTTGGGGTTAGAAAACAACTAGTTTGTTTTAAGGTTTTGAAAAATCTGAAACTACGGATATCGGAAAGTAAAGAGGGGAGAAAGCATAAATCAAATACGGCAGAAACCAATCCTTCCCCAAACAATATTCAACCAGTTTTTTTATCCTCTTTTCACTTTATTAACCAGTTATCCTTCTATCCTCTTGTGTACCACTTCTACATCTTCTTTCTCCTCGTCTCTCTACTGGATTCTTTTCTCCGAGGATCAGGCGTGGGGAGAAAATATTTGCTTTCTTAGTCCAATGTCAGCGTATACAGTTCACTGTATACACAATCAATCTAGCGCATCAAAAGGAATGTGAACTACCTTCTACTATCCCTGCAGGAGGTAGATATTGTCTCGAGGTACAGGAAATGTAATCAATTATTATTCGCTGTGTTACGCTGGAAGAAAAACAGATGGTAAACCTAGTCCTGGCATCTTGTAAATCTTGCACTTTACTATGGTCCAACACGTTTCTTTAGCTTTCCAGGAAGAAGGTTATCTTCCATACGTATTCGTACGAATCGAACAAAAATTCTAAAAAGCCACGTATGCATCGAGCCGGTCTACTTGAATTTTGTCCCAATTTATGAATATCGTGCATACATTTCTGTGTACGTGGAATAATTCATGGCTGAGGCAGACTCACAATTTTATGTGTTTACACTCAAACCGGGCAGATTATGATACTACCTCGATCAAGAACTAGACCAACTTTATGTAACAAGATACGTGCCACTTTTCTCGCTATTATATAATATACGTGAAAGGCGATACATTTGAGACGTATTTCACATATACAAGTTGGTATGTCACATCACAAGATAGAAAGAGAGTGAAGATAACCAGGAAGGCACGTAAAATCTGCAACTAAGGTCGGTTGTATGTCCACCTAGGAAGCTAAACTTGTCTCCATAGCTACATTCAGTCCCAAGAATTGCTTAAAAATTGCAGCGAGTAAAACGATCTTAGCACAGAAGAGCTGAGCGTAGAGAGAAAGTTCTGGTGAAAGCAACAGGACGGAATAAAAAGTACAAGTAATGGTAGATGCATGAATATGATACTTCGTCAAAACTAAGAGAGGACAGTTACCAATAAAGGTGAAATTAATATTGGAAGCAAGAAAATAAGTGAAAGTTAAAATAGAAAGTAGAGGACGAGGAGAAAGCAGAGTGTGTTGGAGCTAATTATTGACGGTATTGTAATCATGGTAATTATTCAATTTATTCAGTACCTCGGGGTGAGCGGGGGCGGGAATATGAATGAGGTAATGTAATAAATGAAATAGAGGAGTATGTAATTAAAAGGAATTGGATATAGGAGGAAGTGATGAGGAAAGTATAATATAACAGAAGGATGGAATCAGGGGAAAGAAGAGAACGTTGAAACATTTACAAACCCTAGAGTACGCGGAACTAGTGTGAGTTGGAGGTAACCAAATACCTGGTGTTTTAGTTCTTTGTCTGGTGGTTGGTGCTGACGCAAATACTGCATAATAGTGTTGAGGGCAATGTAGGGAATGAGTGATAGGGAGGAATGTACAGCGAGGACGGTTCACAAGTTGGAGCCAAGGAGAAAGTAGTGTAGAGAGTAGAGACTGGATTGCACTTGAGCGACAAGTCTTGAATTTGCAAGAGAAATTCATGCGTATTTATGATTTGCGGTAGTTTGTGTAGGAAGAGCCATTACAAGAAATGTTCAGCCCGCGGTTAAAGTTTGTTGAATGACGTCATGGGGGGGAGTAAAAGAGTATGAAGGACATACTTTGGTCAAATAGGGTGTAACTCGGATAAACTTAAAGTATTCTGTCTGGGAATACCTGACCTTTTTTCAGTGTAATTTCAGCCAACTTCTTGTCTCTCGCAACAGCCACAGCGTCGAATCTCTTTTCAGTATTTGCCCTCTTTTTAAAACTTGAGACAAGCTTTCTTTCGTCTCTACCCGTATCAGGATCTTGTTCATAACATGGTTCAAAAAATCTTTTCTCTTCTCGCACGCTGGAATTTATTTTGCATGTAGTTTCTTCTGATTGAAACTTCACTTACCCACACCTCTCAGCTCATTCAAGTAATCCTTAAATTTTGTTGAGTAATACCTGTTGGTGTATATTTTCCTATTCTAGGCGTGATCTAATAAGGCTCATTTGTGTACTTAACTCCTTAACTCGTGTAACACAATATAACCTGCGGTGTCACGCACGCACGCGTGATGAGTGGCAAAAGAGACTAGAGTGTATTATGTAGAACGGAAAGATAACTGGATTTCAAGAATAGCCAACTCTGCATTTGCTTATTGAATTTCGTATTAAATGCCCTTTGAAAGTTCAACCGTGTTGACCAATAGCTACCTGCAATCTGTAACCTAAGGTTGCTTCATAACATTGTAAGATTCTATTAACCTCTTCCGCACCAATCAATTAAATGGATTCTCTGAGCAAAATAAAAGGATTAAAACTGTACGAGCGCGAGCGAAGCAATTCGATCTGTACAGTACCAGTCACTCAAATATTGGATAGCATGAAGGGCAACTGTCCTGCGTTCAGGAGTGTCCTGACAGGACATTGACACACAGACCAGACATTATAAGGGTTTAAAAACCGCCGAGAATTTTGAGAGTAGACACTGTGTTAACATTGAAAAACGCTATATAACCAGACTGAACACTCAATGCATGCATCTGGTCTTGCTTTATTTCGGTCGTAACTTTTTTTATCGCTGTCGTTTTGCCAGAAGAAGAGTGTTTTTAAAAGCTGCTGTTGGTGGTAAAGCAAATATTTTTTCTGGTTGGTGTCCGAAATTTAAACCGGAAACGAGACATTATGTATTGCAAGTTATCATAGCTGGAACAGAATTCGAGTATGCGTAGCTTTCGTAAAACGTGGAAGTTTAGATGACAACTGACGTTTCAGAGCAAATGAGACTTTGAAAACCATTTCTCTGATTTGATACCGACTTTTCATCGCAATTGAGCTTAATCATGTGCAGGCTAACCGACTCTCAACATAAGGGGTTCTATACAGGGTGAATTTGCAAGTGTATAACGGACATGAGATAAGAATTGTTAGCATTCAATTTACTGAGGCTAACGTGCTTAGCAATAAAGGAAGTGAAATTTATTCATTTCAATCTAGAGATGTATTTCTATAATGAATCTATAGCAGCGTAGAGCTGGCTGGATGTGCATTTGGGTAGATAGAACTAGGTGGATATCTGGCCAGGTTATCTGCATGGTTCTCCTAATGCAAAGTACAAGGCTCACTGTCTAAAATTTCAGGGAAGATAGGAATAATTTGAAATAAAATTTTACTCAAGCCTGTAAAAGAGTTATAACTGGAACTTGAGGATACGGAAAGAGTAATAAATTTTAAAATGAATTGGGGCCCTAATAGTTTCTAAAGAAATGGCTACCTGCATACTTTCCAGCGATGTTTTATCCAAGGATACTTCGAATAGAGAGCGTTGCGGATATATACAAAGTATATGAGTCCGTGTTTGTAAGGTAATGCAGGATACCAGGTAGCTGTTATAGCTTTTTAATAGCTGAAACGGACATGTTCGCGTATAAGGTTATTAAAATAACTTTAATTTTGTAGCAGACGGGAGGAAATTATACACGTAAATACTCGTGTATAAAGGCTTAGCAAAGAATTACCTATAGATGAGGTGCGCAGACATGCTTAACCCTTAAAAAGGGCATGAAAAATGAGTTACATCACTACAATATGTGGAACTCGAAGAAAGTTGGGAGAGAAGAAAGGAGTGAATAGTGGGCTAGAGACAGTGTTTCATATGGATATATTCATCACGTCGTTACATGACAAAAGAGACTAGCTTCCGGCGTCTATCTCCGGCGTATGAATATGGAGAAATTAATAGAAGAAGTCCCGTCCTTATTACTTTGTGAAGACAAAGACATTTTGTGAATTGATCCCAGTCTCTAAGGTTCTCTTCTCCTGGGCTTGTTCGTTAAGAGATTTGTACGGGATAGGAAGGATCGTTAATCCATGATTGAGAGGCTAGCCTAAAGGGGAAAGTTTATTTCTCCAGCTCCCACGGCTCTCTTTAACCTATTTAGCAGCCTCTGGATCCTGAAGATAGAAGTTAGTTCAATATTTGCAATGATTCCAAACTGGGACAAAATTCATTTCGTTTCTAGCACAAGCAAACTACAGACAAGTAGGAAAGATTTGCGATAAATTTCTCGAGAGGAATCCCTTGGAGCAAGACTTGAAGTATAGACGGAAGCTACGCTCAAGAAAATCCGGCCAAGCATACACACCAGCAGTAATCCAGATTGCATCTATTGACATCTTATCTTGAGCATGCTCAAGGAGAAAGCATAATCAGAAAAGTTTATTAGGAACAAATACGGGTGATGCGACGAATCCGATAGAATTCTGAGTAAAGAGGAACGCTGCAACTGATACATTACCCTCTTGAAGAAAATAGTCTGAATGAGTCTGGGAGGAGGGGGTCTGGATCTGAAGACAGTAGTGGGCTGACTAGGAGTAGCTAGGGCGCTCAAGTCCAGAATCACTTGACTTTGCTCTATTATTTCCTGCTTCGAAGGACCTTTCCCCGGGTTATATACTAGACTCACTGATGTGTACAAAGATTGAGAAAGATTCCCCGATGTAGGCCGGCAAGACTTTGCTTATGCACATCAGTATAGTTTTGTGGCGAGATTGAGTATTACAATATAGATCTAACCCCTTGATGTGATCGAGGAATGCAATAGAAATATCACCTCTTTTATTATATCCCACACTTAACTCCAAGACCATAGAATCATTTAAGTGTGTATATTGTGTAATCCGACCAATAATATCTACTTTTTCATCGAAAAAGTCTGCTACGATAGAGGACAGAACTTGCAGCGGGAATATGCTTGTTTGGACGTCGACGTGCCAGGCGAGAAAAAGCTGTAAATAATGTGACAAACAAGTGTAAGGGTTCCCGAAGGCCAGCTGTGCTTTTTTTAATATGCGGATGTGATAGGCTGTCTCGTGTGATATTTATATGAATTGGGAATAGTGTGTTTCCGGCATTGTAACTTTCACCATCTAGAGGAAGAGGCAATGCGTTTTATAATAGATTTTTACTTAGCTCATTAATTTTAATTGTAGCATAGGAACCAGAACCAGTGAATAAAGAAGAAAAATTGGTAAGAGGAAACTAAGCTAAGCATCTGAGAAAAAAAGTTTTACTCTTATCCAAACATGAAGACGACGGGGAAAGTCTTGAATTGGATGGATTCCACTAAAAGAAAGTTTTATCCCCGATGAATGCATAAGTTTTCCAGCTGGTAAAACCCGTCTCGTTTCGTCCCACCGCCAATTTTTTTCTACACTTTACAAATTCCGTCCTTTATATGGAGAACCGGTATGGATGAAATTAGTTCCCTTCATAAGTGCATGAAATGGTAAGAGAAAGAACATGATTACACAAGAAAACTTGTAACTTTCAATTTGTAACTTACATCGTTTGCCCAGGAAACTTAGCGGCTCTGACTGAGTTCTAACTAGGAGAGTGGCGTTAACCCATGAACTAGTTTGAGGAAAGGGGTGGAATGGACGGTGTATCCTGAGGTTGGCAGCCGGAAAAATAAAGCTTGAAAGATATATAGTGTCTATACCGGAAGTGGAATATTTTGCAATGTTTTTACTACCGCTCACTTCCGGCGGATATAAGACTTGCTACATTCCGAAAAGTTTGGGAAAGTTATGAATTTTATGCCAGTTTTTCAACATGAATTTTTTCTTTGCCTACACTAGTTTGTCTACATTTTTTTAATTCCTTCCGTGAAATTGGGGCCTAATATTCCTTGGTTGCATGCAATGAATCCTGCCTGTGTTAAGGATGAGCTGAAAAGCATTCTGCTTGTATTCAGGGCAGAAAGTGTGGTAATGAGAGCCTTAGAAAAGGCATCTTGAACCTCGTTTAGCTCAGTGCAGTTACTGGTTTAAAGATTAGGAGATTTTGTGGTTTGTAATTTGATAGTATGATCTGTGAAACATAAAATAAGAATTACGCTACAGGAGGAAAGTAGGGGGAAGATGCATAAGAGGGTTGGTGAATGAAAACGCTTGAGAGAAAGAAGGAAGGAAATAAAATTATTCACGCTACATTAGCCAACTCCTGCGGGGAAAGTATTGGGATTGTGCTGGATTCTGATCAAGTCTAGAGGGCAGTTTCAGATTCCAAGTGTAGAAGTTATTCCTTATGCTGGTTTTCTGTTCCTGACATCGATCCTATATGTAATACCTTTTCGTATATATTACTTTCCCTTTGTTGGCATTTCCTTTGGCCTTGTTAAGGATTTTGCTAAGAGACTCCTTGTTCCTTGGAAGTCGAGATGAGAGGATCTTGAATTTTGCATTTGTATGCGAAAGATTTCAAGGACTCAGTCAATGGCCGACTGGCTGACTTAAACTCCCATGTCAATCCGGTTCAACGGCTCTATGCTTGTACACTGAACACGACTTTGTAGGTTTGGACTGAATGTGAAGCTTTGCTCGAGAGTTTAACTTGTAGCCTCTTGTAATTCTAGTATAAATTTCCCTCTTAAGGAGGGAATAAAAGAAGTCATTCAAACCTTAAGGGAGGGAGGCTGAGTAAAGTATTATTCCTATTTGTTGTTCAACCGGGCCCAATTAAATTTGGGAGCGGTGATGGAATCAAATGGCCGAGTTCGTTAGAACTAGAAATCCGTTGTAGTAATGTGGAGAGGATTTTAGGCGACAGCAGTGCCCTCTGATTTCGAATCCATTTCAGAGGCAACTAGCATCATTGCTTGGACATATCATTAAGTTTAGATTCCAAATCAATTTATAGAATCTATTTAATGTAGCGTACGTGAAAGCTGTTTAATTTACGCTTTCAGCGCACTCGAAGCTATAAAAATCAATTTCAAGATTGCAAAAAGATGATTTTATATTTTTATAAAATACTTATGATCCCTTTTCCGTGACATCTAACGGCCATTTCTTTGTACCCTATGGTCGAATAGCAAAGTTCATCTTATAGAGGAAGGTTCAAAGTTTTGTTTCATGTGAATGACCTCAATGTCAAAGGTCATTTTCATGCTATGGCGCGCATGTAAGTCATCGATTCGTCGTTAGTATTGAACTTTTACGGAAGAAACAAACGATAGGATGTGGGCGCCCACAAATTTTGGAGCGCCCACCTCTTCTCCCTTATTCACTTTTTACACTTCCTTCTTCCGTAAAAAATCGATACCAACGACGAATCGATGCCTTACATGGAGGAGATCGTTAAAAGTGTCTTCTAAAGTTACGTTGAGCCGCTAATATCGAATTTGTTTATAAAAATCACCGTACACACATAAATTTCTCTGGATTTTTTTCCGCCATTGCGTAAAATTTTCCATTTTTGAATTTTGCGCGCCATAGCATGAAAATGACCTTTGACATTGAGATCATTGACATGAAACAAAACTTTGAACCTTCCTCTACAAGATGAACTTTGCTCTTTGACCACGGGCTAAAAAGAAACGGCCGCTAGATGTCGCGGAAAAGGGAACATAAGTTTTGGAGCACGATGTACAATTCCATACGAAAATATTCGCAGTATTGCGAATCAAGTTGCAATGTAGTACAAATGCTAGTGGAGCGGGTAGAAGATTCGAAAAACCAGGAAATGACTATTACCTTTCGACCCTGAGTGAATTCATGTTCATTTTTGTTTCGATTTATTTTTCAATCCAGGTTACGTAAGTAAAATCCTCACAAGAGAATGTTCAAGAGTCTATAAAAAATCTAGATTGAAAATAAATCTTGTTTTCAAGAAAACATATACGACGAAAAAATCTACAAACTTGTTTTCAGTCCTTACGTTCTAGGGTTGGAGCAAGGACAAGATTTGAAGAGTACAGTGATACAGTTTTTTGAGAACAGCCCTGATCGACAAGTCTGTTGTAGATTAAAATGACGGCGGGAAAGTTTCGATGAATTCTCCAAACATACAAGAGCCCCCACCTACCTGTCAACGGTGTATGAATCGAGGAGATGAAGTATCTTAGGACTTGAGTGCATATATTGTATCTGGGTGGGAGAAAAGAAAAAAGGAGGATTGACGGCTCTGGTGTCGCGTTATGCTCAAGTATGAACGTAAGACTGATAACTGTTCTGGAAGTGTGCCTTCCAGTATTTTGGATGGCGTTGACGAGTGTGTATGTTTCGATTTGTTCCTAAATTGCTTTTTTATCCTTTTAAGCAAACACAAGACATGCGAATTTTGAGTGCATAAGAAAGTAGAAGAGGTAAAAAATACAGAGAAAGCCCAGCCATTTTTCCTCAATCCAAGTTGAATCTACTATCTGGGAGTTCGACTTGAAGAGGGATACAAATTTGCAGCAGCAAGGTCCAAGTGTAGTGTATGGGGAAAGCATGAGTAATATGGAACTGAAAGGGATTGAATACAATAGCAGCATGACAGATATACTCAGAGAGAGGGAATAGATTTCATATGGAAAGAATGAAGTGTCAGCGTTCACATGTCTCTTCAGGCATGCCAGACTGAAATGGGAAGCGTCTGTTGCGAATTCGAAATTACGTCTACAGGCTTATAGGTAGCGGTAGCGGTAGCATCTCCATTGAAAAAGACAATCGCGAAAGAGATAGTGTGGTCACTCGATTATTTTTGGGTTCCTGCCTCCAATATCGCACATCCATGTTTGGTGAAAAAAGCCTGCTCCTCCCCTTCCGACGCAGCATATTATATTCACTTTATTATCTTCGGGTGGCCGGGTGAAAGTTGAGCGAAACAACGGGGGCATCGTTAATAGACACACCGCGTTTACTCGACTTTCACTTTTACTGGCTCCGTCTCTTCTCTTCTTCCTTCTCCCTCTACAGCATCACCACAATTGCAATAAAGCCTGAGAAATCAAGGGCCGAGAACATTTTCACAAGCTTAGTGACATAAACTCTTGAAAATATAATGCTCCACTTTCACCAGACCCAGGAAACCCCAATTCTTTAGCTTTCTCATTTTAAGCGTCAATCTATAATTAATAGAGTCATTCTCCC
Organism: Sminthurides aquaticus; assembly: GCA_906901655.1. Classification (NCBI taxonomy): domain Eukaryota; kingdom Metazoa; phylum Arthropoda; class Collembola; order Symphypleona; family Sminthurididae; genus Sminthurides; species Sminthurides aquaticus. The sequence goes on from CAJQTT010000001.1 coordinate 8,584,120, forward strand.
CGGTTGTAGGAGGAGAAACCCGCTATTTTCATCCCACTCTCCTTTTAATTTGAAATAAAAAGGTCTTGAGAAGACAAACTAGGTGGAATCTGTGTAGGTGAAAAGGCTTGGCACCTAAGATAATCTAAGCTAAATTCATCTTTTGCTACTACACTCGAGTTCCGTGGAAGAAAATCTTATGAAGTTCTTAGAGTAAATCGATTCCTAGATTATATATACACCAAATACCATGGATGAATGAAGGAAGTTTGAGCCGAGGAGGGTTCACAGAAAACCGGAGAGAGTCGATCCCTTTATACACTTTCTCTTCTATTTTACACGGATTTCCCTTGTGATGGGAAGCAGTGTTTTATTCTATTCCTGGGATGAAATTAAAACACGGATTGTATATGTGAAAGTAGCATTAATGCAGTTATCTCAACAAATCCTTCACCGCCTTCATTCATAATGCAAGGAGACTCTACGTAAAGAGGAAAAACTCAAGGGAGGAAACGAGAGACCTACATATTCTAGATGTCTACCCGTACTCCTTCCACCAAAACGGTCGTACAAAACAAGGACTAGTAGGAGTAGGAGAAAGTTGCTTTCACCTGTAGCCTACCAGGAACTCTATTCTGGTACACTCTTCATCCTAGGAAACTACTACTCTCCCTTCAAATTTCCCTTCTCTTCTAGCCATCAATGCTATAAAAACAAGGTTTTAAAACAGTACCTTTAGCTTCATTCTCCGTGCTTGACTTTCTTTCCACTCTCACCCATCCCTTTTTCAGTGTGCAAGCGATAGCATCTAATTTAACGAAACGTGTAGGTGTTTGGGAATTTTTACAATCGACTTTTCTTGGGACAAACAAGTCAAGAACTTTGCTTTGAGAGTACAGACTACAGACCTTTCCCATTAATTCTGATATAAACCAAAAATTTAGACGCTTTTTCGAAAAATCGATATTGATTTCAGCTTTAAATAGAAAAAATAGGGAAACTCATCAGCTAAACTTACCGCCAGTTTTATGCAAAAGATGAACGAAGACCTTAAAATGCATTTAGTCCAACAACTTTTTAGCATTACGTGAGCATTTATTGTATTATCGATCGACTCCAAACCGGGATAAAGATATATGTTGCGCATACTAGGCGGAAAATATGATTTATTATAAAGCCAGAGATTAAAAACATGTAATATAAGAAACATATTTGCCGATTTGGCCGGAAGAATCTGAGTTCAACATTAAAGTAAAGCTTTTGTGAGCAAGCCAAGCTTACAAAAACTGATAGCATTCGGGCTAGCGCTGTGTTCTGCGCTCTCGGCAACTCGATGCAGCATAAAGCAGGATAGGGATAAACGATTGGAGTTGTAGTTTTGTCATGAAGGACGTAAGAGAAAGTGGATTGCGTGCATGCTTCCAATCTAATTCAAATAATTCACCAGGAGAAGGAGCCAAAACTTTGAAGAGTATCATTCGGGAAATTGAGAAAAGCTCCTCATAAAACAACCTTAGACAATTCAAGAAGGAAACGATTATATTTATGTTGATTGAATTTCTTTTATCCAATAACTCTGGGGTTTCCTAAGTAAATCCTATAGAGTTTTCCGCTAGTAGTAATCCGCCAAGGAAGCGCATATCGATTTTCGTCGATTCTTCTAATAATATTAAGTGTACACGTAGCGGAGGCAGAAGCATAGGCGATGAAAGGGAGGTGTGCAGACAAGCAGTTTCTTGGCGTACTTTGTGCTAAATTCACGGCAAAACGACTAAGGTAACCCATGAAAAAAACTGGTAATCGTACAACTGTCCACACTTCATCCATCTCGTTCTCGAATTAAAAAAAAAGTTCACTTCCCACTCTGTCTCCCGTGATTTAAAAAGTCGGGCACATTTCTAAAGGTTAGAATGTTTTCTCCTCATGATAGTCTCACAATTTACAACTCACTGTTGATGACTTGATGCAAAACAAAAGTGCACGTGTGGGCAGTCTGGAAATGACATTTATTACGATCAACGTGATATGTCATGAGGCATGAATCATGATGACGCTACAACGAATGTGATAAAAGCAAACTGGTAAGAGCACTGGCATCTGAGTTGCTTTCAGCAGCCTTTACTTGCAATGACCCGAGAAAGGAGCATTCGAAGAAATTATAAGATGGAAACTTTGAAAGAGCGTGTGGGATTGGAGCTTTGAGCTATTTACAAGAAATCTTTTGAATATTATGATGATAAACCTTGATTCAAAGCTTTCTAATCTAAAGAGAGCTGAGAAATTACATTTTCCGACTCTCCTCTCCATTTAATAATCGTATGCATGCATCAATCTCTTGAACATGTTAAAAATTGGATCATCAGCATATTTGATAACATTCAAGGAGGATAAAATATTAGATTTTCGCTCTCCCGAAATTATTCTTGAATCCGCACTAAAGAACAGGAAAATGAGCGTGACAGTTTAGCCCCATTTACATGTTTCATCATGTGATGTGTGTTGCCAAGGGTAGTTTTTTTTGAATGAAAGATTATTTTAATCTATCACTATTTGCAAAAAATATAGAAAAAAATAAATAAAAAATTCAACCAATTGAAAATAGTAAATCTGTTACGTTTACCACAGACTCCGATTGCTGTCAATATTATAAGTGACGATATTATGCAGTAAAATAATGTTCAATTAACAAAAGAAAATGCGACAGTTAAAATGATTATAATTTAAAACTTAAAAAAATCAGTTGGAATGGTAGGGAGTACGTGCGTTGAGCTTCAAATGTGAATACTTGTAATAACAACATTTTTACTAAGCGAAATTTTGCAGAAATGCTATATATAGTTTTTACCCACACACTCCCTCTTCTCTCTTGTTATCCTGCTTAGTTGAGGTTGGGATTTTTATTGTAAACCTCGATTTCTAATATTTGGAATCGAAAAAACTTGCTCCCATTAGGAAATTATAGAATACATATTTCAAATGTTCTTCCTACGCCATTTGGTTGCTTAAGATCAAAGGTTATTCAAATAGGAGGGACAGATGAAGAATTTATTACTGACAAAAGTTAATAAAACATTCTACACTGGAAATAAAACTGATGGAGGGGAAATTACTATTTTATTGATGGAGGTTATGTTCTATAAACAAAAAAGCTTTTGGATTGGATAGGTCAAATTAATATCGTTTGGGGAAAGCATAGTGTACAAAAATAGCTTGTTGATAAAGCGGGGCAACGGTAACAGTGTTGGAGATTATTACTTTGGCAGAAAAATGGAAAGGATCTGGGTGGTGGTAGGCGATGATGAATCATTTATGATTATGTCTTATGCCAGATTTACCTAATAAACATGTGCGAGGGATTTATTTTTGGTGGTTGGTCATTAATTTTGAAAAGAATCCTATGCTCGAAGACTTTCTCTGGAAGAGCTCTTGATTTAGCGAGTTAATCCATTCTACTCTGTGTGGAAGAGGGAGCTTTTGGTGGACCAGCATTGAGTGTTATGGTGAGGCAAAAACTGAATGGATTTATTCACAAAGGTTATAAACATGGTAACAACGTGTAATAAGCTGATGATGAATTTATGGATCGTACATAACAAGGAGGTGATGAGTGTTGGGTCTAATTAGTGCATGAGTGGCTGAGTTGGAGAAAAGAAGATGAAGAGATGAAAAAGATATGCAATTTCCCTGGGCTATTCTCCTCTGTTGATAAGCCAGCTTACGTTACGTGCATACCTATAGGTCTCGGTACGGTAAAGTGTTTGCTTGGAAACCAAAGCTAAAACCGGAGTTTCCGGGGAAATCAAGTATTTGAATAAGCAAGTATGGGGATTGAATGCAGGGTAGTATATATAGTAGACGCCATTTAAATCCCATCCGAGACGGAGTTAATGGACTATAATTGTGAGGATGTTAAAATTAGTGACTGTGAAATAATATCCGACTAATTCCGCTTCTACAAGAGCTGCCTCTTCCTAAAACCTTGGAAAACCCGAGTACGGGAGTGAATGATGCTAAACAGGACTGCGGGATTCTTTCGGGTTTATGATGGGAAAAAATCCGGGAAAAGAGAAACGAAGACTGTTGAATCTAAGCTCATGGTTTCATGGCTTGTGCTTGAGAGAGAGAGAGAGATAATGTGGATGAAACGTTTGGCGCTAAATCGTAAATTCATTCAGCCTTGTCTTTACGCCATTCACGCCGCTTAAATGGGTGAAATGAAAGAGAGGAGGAGGTTGTTGAGGAGTGTGGAAAGCCCGGGAATATTTTTACTCCAGTCAAGGTGTAAAACTTATTTCTTTTCAAGATTTCCTCTTACTCAATTGATTGTAATTGAGTTGTTTAAACTTGCTCGGAATCCTAGCCTGTAGTCTGCTTGTAGTGATTTATAATAGTGACAGTTTATAATATGATCGTTTCCTGGGAAAGTAAAACAGCATGAAAAGAAGGGTAGAGTAAATAGTAGGGAGTCGTGGGTTTTTATCTCAATTTGACGGTACTGCTAAAATTAAAGGAACTTTTGCTTAGGTTCCTTTCTTACCTCGCTTAAACCTAGTTTAGGTAGTTAGCCAAATAGCGGTTTGTGTAGCTAATTTCTAGGCTGTTCCCGGGTTAAGAATTAAAGGGATTGAGCAGATGACGTTTCGGGAAATGCTCATGCTCATCCAAGCTCGAAGGTGGTTACTCCTCGTACATGGTTGATTATTTGAAAAGCAGTCGGTATTTGAGTAACTCAATTTGTTTACGTTGTCTTAATTCAAATAAACTTTTCCTCAATCATGACGCAGATGTACTCTCCTTTCAAACTGGCTTCCCCTCCAAACCTATGAACTTAAAGCGAAGGAATTTGTGTGGACGCAAATGGAACAGGACGGAGAAATGTTTTATCCAAGCCGTTTCCCAATATTGGCTAAACACTCTTTTACAAAATATTCCTCACCCTGTCCTCTTTCTTCGAAAATGATGAGATCTGGTTTTGTATGAGCCAAAAGCTTCCTCACCTGAGGCCTCTGAACCAAATTAAAAAAATCAAGAAACATTATATAACTTTCTTGCCCAAGGATTTCTAAGTTTAGCAGACACAAGAGGATACTGTCATAAACCCAAGCGAAAAACGGTCCATTGATGCATCTGTGGAATTGATTCGATGATTATCGTTGATGATATATGGGAGGGGGGCAAAAAGTAAATGCAACTACAAGTATTAGAACAATGTATAACTAGTAACTAGCATGTTAACCTTATAGATTTTCATGGAACATGCAGAATTTTCTGTTGCGGCGTATTTACTAAACAAGTGTATTAGAAAATTCTGTTTGTTTAAAATTCTATTGAATCATTGGGTTCTTGGAAACCTGTGTAGTCAATTTGTTTCGCAGGTTTGAAACTAGCATTTCTATTTAAAGTTTAATACGAGGGTAATTACGCTATATGGACGCTTCCGAGAAGTTCTACCCCTCGGGGTTCCAGAGGTTTATTTTCGCTTAAGGAAGAAAATCGTTGATGGCGGGGACGGAAATGAGACGAGTTTTAGGAAGAATGTAAGGAAATTTTTTGCGCGATTAGTAAAATTGCTTGCGATAGATTTAGGCCAAGACGCAAGCGAGAGGGAAGTTTATATAACATGTAAACTGGCATGACGAAAGTATGGAATGCAATGAAGAATTAAATACTGTAAAGAAAAGTTTAGGATAGATGTATAAAGTACCCACAATTTGTAGGTTTTCTCAAGGATATTATATAGAGGTACGACTTTTTTGAAGAATGAGAACTCAAATTGGGATTGAAAGTAATGGTGGCGTTAGGATTTTGTCCGACTTTTGCGAACCCCTGAGGGCTACGTGACATACTGAAGGAAAGGGTGTGCTTTCCTGTAGAAAGAAATAAGTTGAAACTTTGGTTTTCTCAGCGTTAATATTTTACAAAGTCAATTTCTTTAAGTTAGAATTTCCTGGGGAAAAAACCCTTTGAACGGCTTTGTCTTGGCATTGTTTTGTTCTTGTGATTATGTTATGTAGTTTTTTTACTCGTGTCTCAGCATTTTAACAGGATTCCCCTAGGACTATGAGCATAGTTAAACATTTTGAGGCGTTGCACAATGAAATGAAACTAGAACTTTGGAGGTGAAAGTACCGAAAAACTTAATTGGGGAAGACGAGGAAAGTAATTGCAGGGTTGAGTGTGCCGTATCAGAGGGTTGGGTGAAGCAGTGAATGAAATGTCGGGTTTGTTGAATTTCTGTGCATTGTGCACTAGTAAAATTTCGAATTCTTTGACTGACTACAGGGTGGTATGATCGGATAGAAAAAGGCGAGTATAAACTTACTCAAGGGAAATTGATGTGAATCCAGTGACAGAAGAAATCCAGGGTTATGATTCCAAAAGTAGAGGGAAATGATTCAGAGAGGAAGCTCAAGAAGTTCCCAAAGGAAAAAATACTTTTAGAGATTACTAGACTCCAGAAGAAGGCGCAGAGGAGCTGTATTTGTCACATGATAAAACTCCAAGTGGGGTTTTTTCGCCTTCTTATTTTAAATTAAGAAGCTGGCCCTCCGTAAACCAGAATAAACGACACTTTACGCTTCTCTTTCACGATCTTACGAACACTGAGCCGCCTCGCGTGGAGAATTGCATGGATGCTGTACCAGTAACTGAGGCAGCGAGGATAAAAACCAACTATTGGGGAAACGCTGCTTCTCCTTCTTAAAATCCGACACAGGATTGAATTCCATTAAACAATCTTACAACTCGTGGAACTGAGATTAGGGAATCCGTGGAGAAAGCAAGCGAGAAAATTGAACTGATTTTTCAATTTTTGTATATCACGAAACGAGAGGGATGGAATGCGAAATTTTGTAAAATGGTTGAAGAAGTTGATATTTCATTGGATTCTCTCCCAAAACCCCACAGTGGAGGAAACTTTCAGCGATAATTTTGAAACAGCTTTTGGGATATTTTACAACTTGTTGAAAACAAAACTGAGTTCAGGTAAACAACGGAGCCAAAATCTGCGAAGAATTCTGGTGGGTCACTTCTGGGTCAACTGAGACATGGATTGGAGTAAAAAATAGGAACACTGTATGATGTTATAGAGAATTTGTTGATGTTAAGAAGCTACACGGGGAAGAGTATTCCGGTCGGGATTACAATATTCTTAGAAAAGGTGATTTTCAGGGCTGGATGCACATGAAACGTCTTCTTGGGACTTGGCTTTTGCAAGACTTTCACCACGGTTTTAGATTGAGAGGCTGGTGTGTGGTTGGGTTGGAATGGGCGGACGAATCTTTCGGTCGGTAAGCAATGCTTCCTCGACGGTGAAATGGGTAAAGTGTAGGAGGAGGACTGTATCCGAATAATGAGGACACGGCGTGTTATAAGATAATAGATTGTTAGCTTTGCTTACAGAGGAGAGAGGAAGAGGGGAAAGGAAGGGGGAGAAAAGAAGTAGTGGGGGCTCGTTGATGAATTGGGGTTTTGGGTGAATATTCTTGCTGGTTTGGAATCCAGTCAGGATTGTTTCTCTCTTCACAGACCCTGCTGATATAAAGCCGGGGCTGTTAGTTACCCGGTCGGTAGTTAATAAACCGGGTATTTATTATAGTGTGGTGTAGAATTTTAGCTGTAGTTGAGAGAGGCAGAGAGCTTGGAGCGCGGAAGCTTGTAGAGGAGAAGGAATGGCGGTGATATGGGAAGGGTTTGAAATTTGTTGGGAAATTTTCCTAACGCACACTTTGAGCGGACTCTTTTTGGAACAAGAGCTTCTTGTAGACTGACTGGTTGTCTGAGTAGGATGTTGGAAATGTTGGTGGGTTGGGTAGTTGGTTGGTGAGACGGATTCGGGTATCGGGTTCTCTGGAAAGTGGCAGTGTGGGACTCTCTTGAAGCCTGTAAACGGGAATCCGTTTTGCCTCCACGCTCTCTGCTGTAGTTCTGCCCGATACTCCCCCTCGCTTCCACTGTTTCCGAAAAGGAAAGAGAGGAGAAAGCGGAGAAAATTTCTTGCTTTTACTTTCTTCTCACTCTCTTTGTGGTTCACGTACTTGTTCCATGCTCCCTTAAGCTATGGCTTTTGCTCGTGTCTCGCTTTCTCCTATTTTGAGAAACAAGTTTCTTATTTCTTTTCTCCTTATGACTACGAGGCTGTTCGGTACAGCTTCCTCCGGTTCGGTTATGGTTATTTGTTGGAATATTTTGGAAGGGCAGAAGCCAGGCTGGAGCCGTTGTGTCTTGTTGGCAGTTCCGTTGGCTATACGACCAAAGTCTGTATTTTATTTGATGGCGAAGAAACTCATTTGTATTTTCATAGAGATTGTAAATATTGTGAGGAAAAGGCGAGTTACGGTAATTTCGGCTGGACTTACTCAGAAAAAACGTGTAGAATTTTTTTAAATCTCTTCTGCTTTTGAAATTTCTATTTCCTTTGGAAATCCTGTTTTCCTGTAGACGTGCTGTCGCCAGAGTATTTTCAAAGTTGTAACTAGGAGTTTGAGAGAGAGAAGAGAGGATGAGCTTTGAGTCTGTATAGCTGATGGCTAAGGATGGATCTCTTGTGTTTAGTGTTTAGCACAAGAGCCTTTAGGTTTTACAAAAGGTTTTAGCTTTCCCTTAAGCTTTCTTCGACCTGGGCTGGAGTCAGAAGGAGAGAGTACATGTAGACAAAGTTGATCTAACAATTCCCTTCTCATTTCCTCTTGAAAGAGTAAGTTTCAAAGGAGGATTTGAGCGTGTACACACTATTTGCTGCTGCGCCTTACTTTCCCTACATTATGAATTCGGATTCATCCATCTATACATCCGTCCGCTTCCCTGTCTATCCCATCGTCCATCCATCCATCTATCCACATCCGAGCAGAAATCTATTCCTTCACTCAACTTGGACTCTTTTACCTTGGATGAAGTGGGATGGGAGTTGGGTAGTTTTTTGGAGCTTAGTAGCGATCTAGGGAGAAAACTATGAACAAACGCAAATCCCTCCTACATCCAGGGATTCTCTTCACTTTCTCTACTTTCTCCACCAACTTTCTCCAGCTCGCCCTACAACCAGGAAAGCAGCCTCCTCCTACAACTATATTTATTTCACCTTTTCACTTATCCGGGTTAGCCATCTTCCTCCCTTACTCCCTTCTTCTCGTTAGTCATGCATGTCTAGTCTCTGGATGGAAGTTGGAAGAGGGATGATGGAAGAACGGCAGATCTTTACCTCTCTCCACCGTTTTGTTTATTCCTTGTATGCAGCTTCTCGTATGAGGAAGAGTCCTCTGAAATCCAACATGGAATCCCAACGTTACCACCTCTTGGTTTTTTACGATCAGCTTTTAATACCGAGCAGGAGTCGCTTCACAAGAGCTTTCCCAGAATGGGAACTGAGCGAGAAGCTAAGGAGAGAAATAAAAGTAGAGATATGCTGGTCGAAAAATATGGTGGAATATAATAGGTACTTACATAACGCAAGAATGAATGTGAATGGAAGGAAGAATTCAAAGTTTTTCATGCTTTTTCAAGTCCTCAGGATGGTTTCTGCTAGTAGAGGGGAAACTGGTCTACCTTGGGGATTTAAATAAGATCCTACTTTGTAAATACTCCAACTCAAATTTGTCTCCCAAGATATGCTCTTCCGGGGAAATCGCACTGACTAAAAACTTTCCCACAAATTGTTCCCGTGTATTTTTCCTCTCGCTCTCTCTTCTCGTACTTTTTCTTCCTCCTCTTCTGCTTTCCTCAACGCTAATGAAGAACTAAATTTTTAAAACTTTTGAAATGATCAAAATCCGCGTATGCAGTGTATGTACACGTCTTGGTTCCTTATGCCGGATGTACACTCCAACATTTGTGTAAAACTTGTGTAACACTTTCCGAAAATTTGTTTAGTTACCATAGTAACGCCGTTTCTACTTCAACACTTTAAATCTAAAAGTTTTACACAAATGTTCTCCATTTGATTAACATTGAATATTTGCGGGTCTTTTGAACCGCAAATATGAATATGAAAGTGTTACACAAGTTTTAAACAAGTTTTACACAAGTGTTGGAGTTTAAATCCGGCATTACTATCCTTTTCACTCCACTTTCTCCCATAATCTCTTCAATGTTTGTTATTAACGTCCTACCTTGAGTAATGGATAAAAGCGATCTTTCAATCTTGAGATAACTTTTATTCACTGACTTTCTCAAGTTTGTGCCTCAGGTGGATTTGAATACTCCTCTAGGTGATTAGTGACTATTCAATTCATGATAATCATTATCCAGGAGAAAGTTATGCACAGCTCATTCCGCCATTTCCTGGAATTTTTTCGTAGTTTCTAAACGAATTTAATTTGTGAAAAGCTTCTCAGGACAGGAAACGACGGGAAGGAAAACACCAGTGAAAGTCGAGTAGAATCCGGCTTTTATCTATTCAGCCCTGACACAGAAAAATGCAGTCTAGGATCTGCTCATAATTTTATTGATTCAGTGTTCTAGTGCTACACATTCTATTCGCTAGTTTAGTTTGTTTTAATCTGAAATTTAAACACGCTCTAAATTGGTAGCTCGTAACTCCGAATGACGGTGTATTTACTTTGAGTTTAAGACAACTCACCAGATAGCACACACATTTCAGGTTGCGAAATCCAAGTTTAGATCGGGCGGGATATGTAGCCGGAGTCGTGTTCTTGGATGCCCCGCTCCACTGCCTGCTTTAAAACGCAGGAAAGGAAAACACGTAAAACCTTTGCATAATTTTGTCCTTATGTTTCTCAGTTATTAAATAAAATTAGACTGTTAAGAAAAGTTGGGCGTAAATGTTTTGAGATGACCAATGCAGACGCGTACAGTCTCAATCTGTTGAACTCATACATACAGCCGTTTTTAACCTTCTATTTCCCGGACATCAGGGGAATACAAGTTGCAATCACGAACTGAATACTTTACTCTGTGTAAGCAAATGATAGTTTTTAAGTAGGACGATGAATGTTTTTTCTCAAGCGTAAAATATCTTAGTCGCTTGATTAAAGTTGCCCAGACTTGTATTTACTAAAACGTACATACAGGACTTTCACTTTGGGTCCTACTCTACTCTTGCCTCTTGCTCAACGACCTGTATCCTACTCCTTCTCTGCAGCAATAAAAGCTACCGACCCGCGGCAAAGCTGCAACCAAGGATATTTCAAAGGTTTTTTTTTTAGAAGTTGGCTAAACGTAGGTTGAAAGTACGAGCATTTCTATGGGGTTTTCAAGTACTTTCTCCACTTTCAAAGAAAGTAAACACCTTATATGGTTGAGCTTATTTTTGACATGCTAGCCAACAGTTATATTGATATTAATCTGTTAGTGTCAGGGCATACAGAATAGGATCTCGAGGCTTCCATTACATTTTCTAAGAAAAGCCTTTGCATACATGTGTCAGACGATGCGAGGAGGAAAGGTTCGTAAACTGTAGGTGTTGCAGTTAACTCTAACTCGCTAGATGTTTATAAACGAAAGGAACTCAGACCGCAATCATCTCAGACTCGATGAGAAATGCTCAGTTCAAAGAGAACTTTATGTGTTTGCTTGCTTGTGTCTCGTGGAGAAAGGAGAGAAAGTAAGAGCAAGACATGATGTGATGCATTAGAAATCAATGTGGCGGGCTTTAATGAACTTTTGAGAGGAGGAACTGAGAAGAAAGGAAGCAGGGGAAGAATACAGAAGGAGTGAGAATGGTCCATTTGTCAGTAGACGGGAAGAGAGGGTATAATTACGCCAACGGATATGTTCATTTAGAATCTGAACGTGCGAAATGACGGCGCCCCTCAAAGTGAAAGCTCGCATGTCGCGGAAGAAGTCATCTCTTCGTCTCCTCCAATTCCCATGTGATTCATCGTATATTGACTCCCTGGCGTAGTGAAAAGGCATGTGATTTTCAAGTTCTCCCATTTAGAACAACATAAAGGTTACAGTAAAAAGAAAACCAACATGTCAGGATTCTTTTATACCAATGCGTTGGTTGGCTTGCTAGGTTGAACTACCTCATAACGAAACCTGCAAAGTACAGATATAAAACAAGACATTGTAAGAATCCTTTTATTTTCTTGAAAGCTGGTAGCAGCAGAGTTTTATTACAAAAATTTTCTCCAGCAACAAAAAACGACTTTCTCCAAGTTTTTTACACACAAATCGAAATAACTGATTCTAATCCAATTCATTATTTTGCGACTGTTCAATGACAACTCTGGAAGCATGCATGTTAAGCTGTATTTGAGAGAATCGATGTAAAAGAATTTCTTTCATTATGCCGTTTCTTTATGCTCTGTTATCATCATAATTTCTATCGATTAAGAATGCAGTGGTTCATCCAGGAGTTGACGCGATGACTATAATTTTTCCTCAAATTTTTGTCATGAGCTGCCATTTTTTTTCATTGTTTGCTTATAGATTTACTAGACAGATAGAATTATTACGATTCAAAGCACGAATAACTTTTGCGGCTTGCACAGAAAATCTAAATGTCTTGAAAACACAATAAATTAGTGGCAAGACTTGTATGATTATACTTTTTGCTTCTATTGTACTGTACAAAGTACAAGTAACAGAAAGGAGAGCATGATGAAAGCAAAGGTTAGAGGGATTTTGCTAGAATTAATCTAGTTATCAGCTACGGGAGCATTGATAAGCACATTATTGGTAGATGACATTGCGCTGTGAGTTTGCTAGTAGTGATAAGCTTGACGACAGCAGAGGGTAATATTTCTTGGATATGTTGCTTGGATTTATGGGACTGCAACTGTATGTACCCTTAGTCTTCTACTTCTTTGAATCCTTTCTTTGAAGCTCCCTTTCATTGGTTTCTTTTGGGGATGAGATTTGCGTTGATAAAGGGGGGGGGGTCGAGCACAGGGAAGAGAAAGTTGTTTTTCTTGCTTTTCTGTCTCCATTTACCCTATGAGGAAGATGATTCAAAGTTTGCGTGAGAATCAAAGGATTTGGCAAAGTAACTTTTCTTTGCTATTTTCTAAGGGATAATACGAAATCAGAATCTAAAGGATAAGTGAAGCGTGGATCTTCCAATTCTGGCGCCTTGGAACTAGTAAAACTATCTTGGTTCTATAACTTCTATAAGTAAGCTGAAAGAACTAGAACAAACGAAAGGAAGGGTACGAAGGAAAGCTAGATTTTGGTACGAGGAGGAATTGATATGGGACATGTATGTTTACAACATTTCCATACAGGCACTCCTCCACTGTCAACTTTCTCCGCTCTAATGAAACCTCTTATGGATAAGACATGGTGTATTCCACTGTTAAGAAAGACAAGTTATCAAGGTCAAATAAATAAAATTCCGCTGGCTCAACCTTGCTTTCTCCAAGTTTTCTCTATCTTCTTCGGATACTCGATCGGCGTCAGACCAGACCCTCTCGATTTCCCTTCAACTCGTTCATAATGCACACACTGACGATTCTCCTTCAGCAGCGTAGAAGAAACTTACCTCTGTGAAACTGTCGGTTAGTTGAGGAGAAGTATTGAAAATCCTCCTCTAAAGCGATATGTAACGGAGAAAGTTTTAACAACTGCGATTAGCCAATAATTAATACGGAGAGGGATGAAGGAGCAGCTATAATGTAATCATTAAAGATTCAGAGTATTATGGAAATGTGGTAGTCCAAGTGGATCCGTGGTTCACCAAGCTGTTCGTGGATTAGCACCTTGAATTATGAGCTAATCTATTAGCTAATCTAAATGTTGAGGAATTGCGTAAAATAATTAACAAGTCCCATGCTTCCAAGCCTTGTTGCATGCGTTAACATTGAAACATTCTTTATTCTGCTTTCACTGGACTAATGAACGGTGCTCATGAGTCTGAAATGAGAGTTACAGGACTGTAAAGGTTATGTATATATTTATTGATACAACAAGTTATCCCAAATACGGGTATTCTAGGAAGAGTTTAAGAGTGAAGAATTGAGTTCACAACTTTGGTTGCAGAATCCTGACAGGATATTTCTAGATTTTTCTAAATGCGGTTGGAGATGAGACGAATCTAGCGGTAAAGCGGAAGTTACTTTCAGAAGCCATCGCGACAAAAGCTGGTCTAAATTACAGCTGATGTCTAAGTACGAGCTGATAAGATATTATCCTAAATTCTTCACAAGAAACATGATGCGTAAGGATTAGCATGAAAGCTAAAGATTTAGCCCTTGGCGTATACTAAAGTTAGGTAATGATTCCTCATTGGGCAACGAAGTTATCTGCGGAGGGGTCTTATGTAGTTAAGGAAGCAGGAAATAGTTTCATCAAGGTCTGGTGGATTTAGGATGTAATAGTATCTTGAGACGCCATGGATGTGTGGCTTAGATATGGGAGACATGGGGGACTGTAGTGGGAGTAGGGGAAGCTGATGGTGGAGGAGGACAGGGCGTTGGTGGAGGAGAATCTCTGTTGATTCCAGAGGAAATTGACGGAGTGCCGCTCCTTCCGTGATGTCTTCTATGATTGTCATCTTCCATAAGCCCAAGATTATCCATACCGCCCACGAGCTGAAGCTCTTCGGAATACTCTATGAGAAATACAGAATTAATCTTGGGATTACTTGAACCTGATCATGCTAAATGTATCGGTTCTAGGTTCTAGGGAGGGAAGAAATCATGCTGAGAATACTTGAAGCTTATCCTGGAATCAAATCACGCAAGAAAATGCTTTTCTAATTGTGATCACAAGTACACACTCTCGGTTGTTGTTTTATGTTACTATGTCCGTTGTGTAACAGCAACAGCTACTCTTTGTAAGATCAACGTCTGTAGCCTCTTTTCCAGGTTTTTTTATTACGGGTGTGTGTTTTAGCTGTGCCGGTGTTTGAGCTCGTTAAGGGTCGAGAAGAAGTACGGCGTGGGATTTATAATTAGCCGTCTACATGCATTCCAGATTTGTATCTAGCTTTTAATTAGCTGATAAACTTGGGACTCGGTTATTAAGACGGAAAAATGAGTAGCTGTAGAAATGAATTGAGGTTAATCCTTGCTTTCAGAGATATTACCTGCTGGTAACTGCATTCACTTCTACGTGAGAAGCTTAGCAAATTGTGTGTGAGGTTGCAAGAAGGTTTTCTGCTTCAGCTTTTGAAGGCTGTAAAACATGCATGTTCTACAAAGTCATAGCAAGCGCCTATAGCAAGAATGGGAGTGAGAAATATCCAGGCTGGAAGATGGGGAAATTATCCACAGAACTGTTGGAGGGAGCTGGGGAAATGAAAGTGTGTTTACTTGTTCAAGGAGGGGCGGTAAACGGGGTTCTAAAAAGTGGCTGATTTCTTGATAAGAGGAGAAAGTTAAGTAGTATATGCCGGTAGGAAAAGGCGTAGAATTATAATCTTGAGGTGTATGAAAATCCTTGAATAATATTCTAGAGTAATATACGTTTACTGCTTGCTCAGAGATAATTTTATGGAGAATATTCTATTCTCCATTTGCCGCATTTCTCTCTCCCTCCCTACACCTTACTGCTAACGCACGGAAAAGGCAGCCTCCAAAATCTCATGCATCACTTTTACCTGTATTTCCCAGGGTTGTAATTAAGGAGACGAGAAAATATTAAGGGGTTGTAGTTTATATGCATGAGCGCTGGATTTAGGAGGCGCTGAATATTTAGCCAGAGAAAGATGTGTTTCTTACGTGTGTACTTTGACTCCTTCCATCGGTATTTGTAGACAAAGCAGGATGTGAGAAGGACTGTTGCAGCAATTCCGGCGGCAATCAAGCCTCGAATAGTATTTCCCTGTAATTTCATATCATTAATATCAGAGTTATTAAGAAATTCATTTCTATTTTGTTCTGATTCATGCAATCTACGGTTTAAACGTGCAATTCGCGTTCGGCGCTTCCATCCGCTCTGACTTTCTCCAAATTGCTCTGCTCCTGCTTTTTCTGGGCTTGAATGGTACAATGATACCGCTGAATTCTATCACACGCAGTTGTCTTGGATACAAACAGCTGAGCCGAGTGAAGGAAACGCCGTATTGTTTTCCCAGAAAAAGCTTCTGAAGGACTCAACGGCATCGTCGCCTCCTGTTGTCCTGTCCTGACAGAAGGTATGAAAGCCTAAAGCTTGAATGACAGCTTGACCCCCTGTCTACACCTTATGAAGATATGCTGACACTTGCCCTCCGTCAAACATGTTAAGCGTGAAAAGAATGCTTCACGCTTTTCAGCTTCGCCATTCACCAAAGCATGCACCATGTACAGCATGACGGACAAGCTATCAAGGTAATCGTAAATATCTTTCGAATTCTAGTCTTTCTTAACCCCAAACGGACTTGATGACAACTGCATCAGGGCATTTAAGCATACGTATCTCTCTCGGAGGCACAGTTTTCTTTCTACAGGCCTTTAAATAGATGTTTACTTGGTGAAAGTTACAGTGGGAAGGGAAAGTGCGGTTAGGATTAGGAGGAATAGAATAAGTTGACTCATGGAGAAACGAGAAACCAATACTTTCTGTTATTGTATTCGAGAAAGGTGGTAGATGGGTGGGTTTGACTACGTGTATTTTACGCCTACTTTCATTCTACTTCCTGGCTCGCTATCAAGAGTAACTCACAAAGCTTGTTTCCAGGGTTTGACTCTTGGGTGGAAATGGAAGTAGGAGACGGGAATGAATAAGCCCGGAGACATCAGTTGTGTCCCCTTTGGAGCTACACAAGTCAAAAGAATTTCCACTGAGAACATTTTTTGGCGCAGTGCTCGCCTTTTGTGAGAGCTCGGGAGGGGTGGTGGTTTTTGGTTTAGAAAAATACCGCACCTGAGGACAATGGGCGCTTTTGTGAGAATTACCCGCAAACATACCCTGCTCACAATAACCGAGATGGGATTCAACTTTTCATCTTTTCCTTGGAGAAGAAGAGGATGTAAATTGCATGTTCGCTGAATGCAGAAGCAGAGCACTCAAAGTGTGCAACTCAAAGTGAAAGTATAAGGCCTAGTGCTAGTACTTTCTCTCAGCATCGTCAACACAAAAATCTTCCCATCCTCTATTCTTTCTCTGCTCACAAAGTAAATGCGTATCCTGCCTGACCTGGCCTCGGATTCTGGAAGAACTGTGCAAAAAAAAGATATTAATGGAGGCTTTAATTAAAATATAGGTAATTTATGTGCTCATTTTACTTGAATACTGGAAATAAATTGATCGTAAATGACGTGGGATATGGCAAAAAGAGATTAAAATACGAGGAAAAGCATGACGGTTAATATAATACCAAGGCAAACTATCATTATCCCTTAATCCCTCGCAGCTGTTTATGACAAATGAAATTCATCCTCCGACAGCAATTATAATTAGATTAATGCCTGTAGTTGGGATGCCAAGGCTTGCATCCAGTTGCATACAAGTTTCTATGCAGACAGGCAAAGGTTAAGAAGATTTAGGTGTTTTTCGCTTAATTTGATTCTTCTAAACGACTTTCACCTATGACTACCAAGAAAAGGAGCAGACTCTACCTACGTTCTCCATTTGCTCTGAAAATAACGGGCTAGAGTTGTGAAGGAAAGCATTAGCTAGGTCATTGGCACGTGATTACAGATTAGTGAAAGTTACATCTCTTTTGATAGCGTCTCTTCTCGGTTAGAAGGGTGCATTTGTAATTATAATGGGGTTTTCTCGGCTCCTTGAACGGTAGAAGACGAAGAATGATGTGATGCCTGAGTTGCTCAGGGTCATGATGGAGTAGAGGGCACTTGAATGGAGACACGGGGTGGGGTTGAGTTCTATCTAAGAGGGACAATGGATGGCCGCCTGGGATGGGAGAACAGGGGAAAGGATGGATTGGTATGATGTGTGCGTGATAAGGGAGTGGATGTGAATAAGACTGACAGGATCATTTTTGATACACTGCCCGGGCGGGACGGGATGAGAAGATGGTGGGTGTCCTGTGGAAGAGAAAGAAGTAGACGACGGTCTCGTAATTTCTCCGTGACAGGGATATAAATCACTCGTTGCTTTTTCTCTAATGCCTTTCTAAATTCTACCACGTTTGGAGCGAGCAGCCATGTTCAGTGGACGAGTGAAAAGAGATATGGAAGGGGGTGGACTGGTTTGGCCAGAGTGCGAGCGAGAGAAGAGAGCATAGTAGATTTGAAATCAATACAAAATAACAACGAAGCATGCTGTAGTGCTCATATGGAAGAAAGAGAAAGTGGTCGTGGATGATGTGTAACAGTTGGATAGAGGTTGAGGCTTTGAGGCTTTCTCCACTTTCCCCAATAGTTTCTATCTCTTTTTCCATGCAACAACAAACCGGTACTTTCTCCTCTATCAACTTGATCTGTAATCCTCACTCACACCCCAGTTAACTTTCTCGGGAGGAATAACAGTAGAGATGGTAAAAGTTCAAGGAAACGTGGGAAGTAAAAGATAAATCCTCATTCGTCTACCACGGTAAGAGGAAACCGTTCTACTTGGTACGAGAATACACATGAAACTCGGTGGATTACGTGCTCATTCCTTTGTGTAGAGTCAAGTAATCTACTTTTACCATCGGATCACAAGTTCACGAGAGGCTACAAGGAGCAGGAACTAAAATAGCATTCTAGACTCCACTTTGAAGGTCAGCGACGCTGATTTTTGTGAGAAAATAATGATATAAGCATAAGGTAAACTTGCAGTCCTTTTCCCTATCCTATGCTTCCATGATGCGTTTCTTCTTTTCTATTATGAAGAGTTGACGTTTTCAGGCCCTGATTGTAGAATAGACAGTCAGGAAATGGAATAAGATGGAAATCTAATTCTATTCTCCCTTCCAAGCAACACCCTCATCGCTGATTTATGTGTGCAAAAAAATTGCTCCCGAACCTTTCCTTCTGTCACGTCACCTCACCAACCTCCTGACCAACTTAAAGAACACAGGAAAAGCGGGAATCATTCGGAAGATGCTATATTTTCTAGAGCTATGCTTGATACTTAAATATAACAGTAAGTTACCTAAGCCATGAAAGTTGGGAAGCAGCTGAAGGGACTTATTTGTTATTTGTACATGTTCAAAAAATACGAGACTGGGCCATGACAGATTTATAAAAATTAGTTACCTTGTACTCTTCTTCCCAGAGGTCCTTGTATGGTTGGCTCACAACTAACTGAACAGCTTTCGTCTCATGTTTTAGCTCCATCTGCTTGTCACCTTGCCCGTACGTGACGATGCATCGATAAATCCCGGCGTCGTTGTATTGGACATTCTGTGTTTAAACAACGGCGTTTAGGATAGATTTATATAATAAATATATCACTACTCTCAATTGTGCTTAAACCCTCCCCAAGAGGATTGTGCACGCGAGATTGAATAAATACAGCGCATTATCTATTAATGACCTTGTATGCATAACCGTTGTTATAGCCAGCCTTCAATAACTTCAACTTAATTTCTATCTATTAAACTGAGACATTTTGAAGATCCCATTGTTTCTATCTAAAATAGCAAATTAATAGGAATTTAAATTAAGGTTTGGCAAGCAATTCAAATTATAGACGAGGCGGGAAATTGTAATTTTAATTTGTAAGGAAATATTCAATTTTCGTTTAGCGGGAAATTCAAAAAGATTTGGCGGGAAATTTTAAAATTATACTTGATGATTAAATCCAATTTTAAATTTGGCGGGAAATTCAAAATTTAAATTAATGTGAAGTTAATTTAACAGTAGCAGTTTCCAAAATGCTGACTGCTTCAGTATGTTCTTCAGTATTAACACCAGTTCGTGGAGCGGATAGGCCCATTTTTCTATTTTGCTAGTTTAGTAATGGTTCAGCTTTTTCCTGCTTCAAGTACACTTCGGCTATTCGTTACGGGTCGTAGTCTCAATAGAATTAAAATGATGAACATCTTGATGGAGCTGTGAGATTTTTTCTGCTGGGCTAAGCTAATGAAGAAAGAATTGCCTACTCCTGAGTTCTTTTGAAGAGTGGTTCTTTTCATAACACGGAGCTTTATATGCACGGCGCTGTGAAATTAAATGCGAGCATGTTTCTTTATCAGCAATGGTCTATACGCTTTTCTTGGTTGCTCCTGAGGCTAGGGTGTTGAGGCTAGGTTTCGTGGTGATTTAATCACGTGGAATGAAGTTAAACTTTTGAAATTCGTTCCGCTCATTAGGAAATTCACGAGGCGGTTCTCAGTCCATTTGTGGTTTTATGGTGAAAGTTTTGTGTTTTTAAAATTCTTTCTTCCTTCTGACTTGATATGTAGGAGGTACATTCATTGGGTATGCAACTAATCTCATTACGCTATTTAACCATACTTGGTAGGCAGGTGCACTACTAGGTAGGGATGGAAATGGATTATTGACTACAGAGAAAGTTTTGATTATCTTTTGAGAAAGTGGAACTTGATGGGATTGGATATCTCTGTGTTAGATAGAATTACTTTGGGCATAGTGAAGAATATATTGTATTGAAATGGTGGGATAACGGAAAGTGTTTCGAAATGAGAACTGATAAGGTGCACCTGCGAGCAATTATCGATTTCCTCTGCTTTCTCCGAGACAACTTTCTCTCAGCCTGTGTAGCCTGGTGTCTGGCTCCTAGTTTGTGCCCATCCTAGAGTGTGGCTGACTCCTTGCTTGAATCATCTCGTATAATATGTGATCAGTTTTGGAAGCTCTTGCTTTCCTATCGACTCTACGGTCTCGGGCCTTGCCTGTTTAGTTTGGCTGGAGTTGGAGCAATCACTCGGCCCGCGAAGTAGGACGGCAAAGAGGTTTTGCCTTTCTCGCATGATTAGCTCTGGTTTCTCGTTCTCTCCTTGTATAGTTGACGCTTGCGATAGAGTAGGAAGTTCCTACTAGGAACTGGAGGACGAATGTTTCTCGTATCCAAGGAGTCACAAGTTAATTTGCTAGAATTCCATTTATAGGGGAGATTTGTTAAGATTCGATTTCGTAATTCATTACTCCTACTATCATAGAGAAAGCGGAGACGTTCCACAGATGGATCATCATAAGGCTTACAGATGCATCCATGACGGATTCAAGGAACATAAATGTTCCTTCCAAGCTTCTGCCAAGGAAACGGAGAAGTTGATATGAGACGAGAAAGAGAAAGCGGGAGTGGGAGACAAGATTGAGTGATGGGAGGAAGAAATCCGGGTTTTTGCGCTATCCTTCAGCTCTTCCTTTTGGTTTCTCCTCTCTCCGTAGCATACTGAGTTAATGTGTTGAAGGAAATCTATGTTCATACTGGATTTTCTAGCTAAATGGTGGCCAGATGCAGTTCTTCCTCCATGCTCAGTATTGTGATGGTCTATCTCTGAGTCATGGATTCGGAGAAAAGTCTCAAGCTGAAATTTGGTAGGAATATGATACAATATTAACTGTAGATGAAACGGAATGACAACAAAAAATATGGAAATGGTGCAGATGTTGGAAAATCTAAAGAAATATAAATATCTTCTGCAAATAAATCCTCTAACGCATTCACCATATTCTTTTATCAACACTAATTGCCTAAATCTAACGTCGTTGACTCCCAACTCTGTTGCTTTCCCGACTTTCTCCCGGGTACGAACGAGCAAAGTTCCCCGCTATGGGCGTGGGAGTTGGAGTTGGAAAGCTGGGACTTTTACTGGAACATTTTCCTAATAGGGACCATGGACTTGTCCCGTTCTGTCTCGTTTGTCCTAGATGTTCCGCCCATGAGTGCCTTGGGGAACAGGAAACAGGAAGAAGGTCTTAAGCGTAAGCTGCCGGTAGTTTGTTCAAATCCATACCGAAATTAGGCAAGTTCAAGAGAAAAGCGAGTAGAGCTCAGCCCTCGCTAGTGAATGCGTGAAAGTGAATATCTAATTATGGAGAAACCATGCAAGAGAAGAGAGTAGGAAAGATGTAAGGAGAAAGGTAGCTTTTTTATTTGTTAGTGTAGTCTTTTACCATCGTATTCAGTGGACAAAACACGCGTGAAGAACAAGTGCAAATGATGAAGACTTTGAATTTTGTTTTAAATAACTGACTAGTGCAATCATTAAAGAGTCATATCCTACAATATTTACTTGTACGGTTTTGTTCAGTACCAACTTAAAACTGGCGATACAGAACAGAGGGGTGTTAAGTCGATTGGCTTGCTCGTACCAGTCGTCATACTGGATTACTGGAAGCAAGACGCTTGACAAATAGATGGTTGACAAAACGTATATATCTATAGATCTTCATCACAGCTGCCTTAAGATGGAGCCAGGGGTTACCTTTGCCTAACCTTGCTTTGGGAATACAACTGAACTGAGAGAACTGCCGCTCTTCGCAGGTGGTTCCTGGGGACAGGACAGGGTAGCTTCAAGGATATTAATGTCAACTCCTGTTTTTCCTTGCAATTTCATCTATATAAATCTTTCTTCATTAACGTCTGGCTGGCTTTTTTTCTCTTTCCCTTGCGCTTCCGCATGAAACTGTATGCCACTATAAATGACGTCGAAATAACGGCAACGGTCAGCATTGGAAATGGTTAAGCATCTTCCGGCAACCTCATGTCATCTACTACGAATCCAGATATTCTGGCCGAGCTATGATGACTATAATTTGTATTACTTGGTTGGGGTTTGCAAGACGCCTCCTGAGTACGGAGAAAGTTATGGTAAAACAGTGGCATTTGTACTGAAAGCTTTGACTTCGACATTACGACGACACAAAGCTTATGGCAAATGGCAAACCCCTTTTGCGGATTTTCTCTATTTTTGAAGGAACCTTCAAGTTTTCCTAAACTTTTCTAAACTGCGGGAACAAGTTAATGAATATAATGTAGAGTCTCCACTGGCCGCGTCCTCGATTATTTTTCAGCAGTGGGGTGCTTCACCTAGCTCTTTTGGAATGAAAGATGAATACAATTTTTGTACGTCTCAGTTGGAGACGTCATCGAATAAAATCTTTGATGGACTTTTCGTCTGCTTTTGGCTCTCTGCGATTCTCCATTTGGACTTCGGAATAACAAAAGACGGAACGAGTCAATATGCTGGCTTGTACCACCAGGAAGAAAGCAATCTACGCCGGAGCGTATGAAAGAATGTTCAAGTACAATATAGGATACTCCCATCGGATTTATGATCTTTAAGCATTGTCATTCCAATCTGGAATCTGGGATCTTTGTAAGAGAAATTGAATGTAGAAAGAAGAGAAGGTTGATACGATTTAAATATTTATAGACACAAGGATAGTGGATGCATGTCTATCTTCTGCTTAAAAATCGCTCGAGGAAACCGTTTCTGACCACATTTTGACGGACAAAAGTAAGCAGTATTAATATTGAACGTTATTTTGTAGCTGTATACCGTTTCGAAAATGAATCATGCACTGTCTATGCTGCTTGCATTTATTAGGCAAAGCTGGGGCGTTGTGGTTAACAAAATAATTTGCAAGTATGTATGAATTTAGTACCGGGAGGAGAAAGGCGGCAGACGCAGAGGGGGACGAGGGGGTACAGCTTTGTAATTTCGAAGTGAAAGTTAACTTTCACCCGTGATAGTATTTGTGTAAGGACTTGTGACGCTGCGAGGATAAGTCTTTGAGCCTGCCTAGAGGACCGCGTCCCTGAAGAGTTAGTGAGAAGATTGACGGTGTGCTCAAGTAGTTTAGACAGCGGGTATTCCTGTTCCAATAACCACTGTTTAGAGGATTGGAACAAGGATGAGGGAGTCACGCCTTTGGGACTCCTCCTCTGCGGTTGTGAGCGTCGAGGCTAAAGTTTAGACGTTGAGGAATGAGAGATGCTCACTTGCCAGCTAGGAACAGCTAGGTAGCCAGAATCTACGGGGTTTAATAGAGAATACAGGTTGCTCTGAAGCAAGTATGGAGAAAGAGAAAGGTGGAATGAAATGACGCGAAAGTTGCCAGCAAAGATGTGAAAATATAGAAAATCCATTCCCGATTCTCGGGTTCTGCTGGATATAGAAATCTGGATTCAATTGGTAATTAATGGTGGAGTGGTTAGATGTTAGAAGGAAACTATATACATACTCAAGACGCAGACTTGAAGGGGAGACGAGAGGTGGGTGTGGTAAGCTTGGATGAGGTTTGGCTGCTGATGAGATGAAGCATGTGATTTGAGTAAGTGGTTTGGAAAGTCCCAAGTGCTATAAAGAAGAGAAAAAGATGTGAGGGATTGCGTATAAGTATTTACGGCTGGGCTGACTTGTTGGTTAGCTCGCTGGCCTCGTAGACTTGAAGACTTGAAGACTGGCTATGCGTGAGCTGAAGGTGAGAGCGGGGTTTGGCCTGGAGTGTGCATATAGGGTTTAAAAATACTGGAGGAGTTAATGGGAGCGGAAGGAAATCAATTTTGATTACTTGAATGGCTAGTTCACCCGTCGAAGCATGATACCGGTACTTGTGATGATTGTAATTCACTCCAGCTCCAACCAGAGTGTTTTCCTCATGAAGGAGCCACATAACAGAATCAAAGCTTGTTGGGATTATTCCTGGACATGGTATAGCAAATAATGCTTCTCCTTGAGCAACCCCAACCGTGGCAGCAACTTCCAATTTCCGACAATTCCCAACACTTGCACTCAAAGTCAGCAGAATCGTAAGCGTCTTCACCAGCCCCGCATTCATTTTGTTCCCTTTCATTTGAGGGTGTGTGGGGAGCAAGTTGGGTCAAATACTTGTAGATTGTCACACTCCTCCTAATCTGAACCTGACTGAGTATGGCTTCCTCCCTCCCTGGCCCTGGACCACTTGAATCCTTTCGCTTCAATAGAAGAAAATATACGTGTATTTACAAGCTGTTAGAGTTGCGGACACACACTGAGCCTCAAACTTTCTCCAGCATCTTATCGTCCCCACATTCCCCATTCCATTTGACTCCGGTACTCCTCCATGTCAACTTTGCTTTATTCGTAATCTAGAGGCTCGTGGAGTGCTTTCGGGAGAATTTTATTTTCTTGTTTTATATCACTCGTCAGCAACCTTTGAGAGCAGATGTCAGAGGGTGAGAGAAAGCCTGACTTGCTTTCACGTAACCTTCTTCCACCTCACCACGACCAACGGACACACGAGGGCAGCAGTCTTTATCACTATCACAGATTACCCACTCTCACTACTCCGTCCATAAAAATCTCCTTTTTCCTCAATTCCAACCAGTGCACTGCAGTGCATAGAAAAACGGAGAAAGCAGATGTACTTTCTTCCAGCCGTGTTGCTCACTCTGTGGGAAACGTTAGAGGACATACAGCTACTCGTAGTAGGAAGTCTTTTGAGCCAACTAGGGTTTTTTTCCAAGTAAATTTTGACACCCTAGAAATAAAAGAGAAACATAATTCATGATTTCATAAACTCTTGATAATGTTGTTCTCTTGGCAATAATTTTGAGAGAAAATCTGGAAGGTTTTGATACGTTGCCTTGTCTGGGAAAGTCATGGAGAAATGGGGGACATTTAGGAGTCATGACTTTTTACCCTGTCTCTAGCTATAGACTCGTTTAGAATTTGAATCTCTGCCTGCTCAGCTAACATCTGCCCTTGTCGTGATCTGGGAGGGACGGGAAGCTATGAAGGAAATACCGCAATATAATAGTGTACGCACATAACCTTAGGTTTACTGTAAACGAAAAGTATTTGGCTTTCTATATTATTTTCCTGTTATAGTCCTACAAGTCCCATAACTCATGGCTTGTGGTGTAGTGGCACTCTTTTGGATTTTAGAACCTCATTCCTCATTTTGGGTTGAAAAGAGTTGGGAAGAAGAAGTTAGAGGACGTAGGAGGAAATATGATAGCTAAAATTTAGTTTTTTCCACCAACACTACCAGAATGTATTAAACAGAAGATGCTATTCCAAGACGGCAAGAGAGCGGAGAGAGAAAGCCTGGAGGAGGTTGGATTCTTATTTTCCTTGGTTTTCCTCCGCTCTGCCTTTCCTGCAGTGAAGAAGAAGAAACATTTTCTCAATCTATTACACCATCAAAACCATAACACGTGGCTATCTCATGCAT
This sequence comes from Sminthurides aquaticus, assembly GCA_906901655.1. Taxonomy (NCBI): domain Eukaryota; kingdom Metazoa; phylum Arthropoda; class Collembola; order Symphypleona; family Sminthurididae; genus Sminthurides; species Sminthurides aquaticus. The sequence goes on from CAJQTT010000001.1 coordinate 8,609,997, forward strand.
CTTCTTCCACATGAGGAAAAAGAGAGAAATCTTGCTTTTTCTTGAAAGATTTTAAAGAAATTTCTCAATGAGGAGTCAGCACCGTCATTCCCGATAATTCATTGCCTCTTGAACAAATAAATAGCTGGGCGAGATGTTAAACTGGAGGACTTTGAAAAGGGAAAAGGAAATTAGCGGCCCAAGGCTGAGTTGCTACCATCCCCATCATCCTTCCTCCTCCAGCCCGTTATATAGCATACCTAACATAAAATATAGGGAAAAAATAAATATCTCACTCAACACTAACTACCTCGAACAGGAGAAACTTGAAAATGCCTAAAGACCCACTTGAAGCTCCACAAAGTCTTTGATCCCTCTTCCTACCATCCATTTAGCATTTAGCCCCCATTAGTCCAAGCATTATGATATTTTACCCAAATCCTTCCTACAAGCCACTCTTGTATTTTGTACCGTAGTATTCCCGTCCGGTAGATATACAAGCTGGTATTGGCAAATTGAATGATCCAGCTCTTTTGGCTCCAAATTACCAAACAACTACCCGTTTTGTAGACAAAACATGTCAATTCCATCAACGCCTGCAGTTATGCTATGGTAACAATTATTGAAATATCCGTTTTTTCTTTGCAAAACTCTTGTTTACCGAGAAGATTTCTGAATAATTTGCTAATGACAACGTACTGAAGTATTAGGATTTAGGATTATAGCGAGCGGCGGAACTCCTAGGAAGTGTATCTGGCTGGATTAATACGGACGTACATAATCCTAGCAGTAAGCTTAAGCTTGTGGGGGTGGGATGTAATATACAGTAATGTAGGCGTGTAATCAAATATCCGGGTATGTCAGATGTACTTTAGAAAAAGAATTCTTCATTCGTCTCAAACCTCCTATACCGTCTTGTCTTACTCAGAGGTACATATGTGGTGTGTTCTGGAAACCTGGAGAAAGCATGATGCTGCTCACAAGATGACAGTCTGTCTTTGTATGCGAGCATTTTCCGTTTCTTTTGCAAAGACTTTGCATGATTGATGTGACATTTTCTACGTATTTTACTAAACCATCCTCCCGACAACCACAGCTAGGGTATGAAATCTGTGTGCATGATTGATAGACTTTTCCGAGTCGCAGATTGAAAATGTTGGGAATAAAATTAGGAGGAGATACCCTGAAGAAGGAGCGGATAGTTCAATGTTTAATTGATGGTGTAATACAAGATGATATAAAAATCTGGGTTTCGCTACATGATTGCTGGCAAGTGAAGTTTGTCATCCGATACAATATTTGTTCGTCGTGTAATTACGGTTCTGAAATCAAACTAGAACAAAGTCGAAGTGATTTATATCATGATATCACGTGATCCTAAGCTTCAGTCGTTCGTACATAGCAGATTTGTTTATCTTTTCTCGATGGATACTATTGCCGGACCACTTTAATCTTAACTTTTGAATCCATGTTTCACTAACGAGTGAAGAACTTAGTATGGTTTCACAAGATACAAGAGTCTGCAGAGGTTCGTAGTGTACTGGAGTGCAAGGGTGAAAGCAAAACTTTGGTTTGCTTTCTCTTTGAGACATTGTTTCCAGAATTTTCTGCATATCTAACAGAACAAAATTCTAGAAAATGTGAAACAAGGGTGAGCACATGCATGCATTTAAGAGCCCTTAGACGTGTGTCTTAGCAGCTGGAGTTTGAAAAATCCGAAAACTAGGAGAAAGTATATATGAAGCTGGAAGATTACAAGGGTGAGTTGTGACGGTGATAGGAAATAATGATGGAGATATGATGAGGATATACGTGGTCCTGAAACTGCTCTACTTCTGTCTATTGGAGGCAGAATATTATTATTCTCTTCGTCCTTGGAATTCGACTTATTTGGCACGCACACTCAACCTTTCTGCATCCTATTGACTCTACTCGGGGGGAAATTCAATTTTTTCCTCTAATATTTTTTACTTTCCATGTCATAAGAAGACCCATCTCCTCTTCTAATATCCTTCCATTCATTCCCTTTTAACTATTTTTATGTTCTTCTTCAGGATTGCAAAAAGCACATGAAAAACTCTTTAGATCTACCACAATTTTCCTTCGAATGTGCTTCTTATTTCCCATTCATGCTTTCACATCCCTTTCTCTTCTTCTCCACAACTCCTGGAACTTCTCCGCTTTCTTCCTTCACTTTCTTTTTCTCCATCATATTAATATTTTCCTTGCTACGCATGACGCCGTGCCTACGTAATAAGCATACAGGTATGTATACATACAGTCACTTCTCCTCCACCTTCGACAGCATCCTCCTTTAAACAACTGCTACTTGAAACATTTCCTTAGGGTCCCTTTTCTATTTGCTTTTCAACAATCCTCATGACTTTCTCCAACTTTCTCCATCACGCCTACTCCTTCTCTCTCTCTCTGCCCCTCCTCTCTTGGTAACTCTTTCTTTAAAGTAAGCCAGCTCAATGTTTTCCCGGAAATCCTAAATTATTTAACGTTTGCATGGGTAACAAGATAGTATAGTGCAGAGCAGCCTCTGCTACGAGGTTCAATCTGTAACATATTCATAGACTTAGGGAAGCCTTTCTTGCATTAAGAATATTTTTGACACGATACATGAAAGAGATTGAGAAACACTTTAAAACACTTACCCTTGAATCTCCTTTGACTGGAAATAGGAGCAGCCGGTACAGCTTTCGTCGTGTCTTGCGTGATCACATCTTACTGAATAAATCAGAAGAAGCACTTTCGCAAACTAGCCGCAAAAAATTAAGAGAAAAATTTTCTACGACATTTAAGTTTAGTTTTAATTTAGTTTAGTTTAATTTAATTTAGTTTTTACTGCAAATCAACTTGCGAGCGATTCACTACCGCGGATATAATTGTTTTAGTAGAACAGTAGAAGAAGTGGCGAAAATGAATGACTGAAAAGTCTCAAGGACTGCTAGGACGGAAATGTCGTCTCAATTTATTCGGTACGACGAGGCGAGACAAGTAGTTGTTGCTCAGCATGGCTAAATTGTGAAGACTATGCGAAGTCGGTTCGTCTCTAAACGTGAAGATAAGTGTGCAATTGCCAAGAAATGTTCCCACCCTCTACTTTGGCATCATTCAGCAATACTTGAGCAATCTGTACTAATGAGCAAATGTCACTGCCTTCCTCACACGTTCCCCAACATGTACACTAACTCCCTTTGGCACTATTTAGACGGAGCTGTCCAATGTTTTTTGCAACTTGGCTAACAAAGTGCGGTTTTTCCGCAAAAGTTAAACTTACAACAAGTTCCAAGCTTGTTTACGTCCTCGTTGCTTCCTGCACTGTGTCCCGGTGTCCAGGAAAGATTGCGAAAATCTAAGCGAGCAGTAATCCTCATCTCATAAACTCTCATTTACCTGCCCTACCCAATAGCTCCAGCTCAGCCTGGACAAACATTTGATTTAGCTCTCTTTCAAGCGAGTAAATATACTCGTTCTCAATTTCATCAAGTTTATCATTCCTCCAGGACCTAAAATACTAGATGACAGGAAGGCAAATGCGTGCTTCTACGTATGTAGTTGATTGAGAGAGGAGGTTCAAGACTTCCTTGGAAAGCTTCCGTTGGAGAGTCTTTGTCATGAGGATTGACGAGCCCGAGGCAATACACTCACCTGTTTGCTGGGACGTTGGGAGGATCGGGAGGATAGGAGGATGGAGTAACGTTAGAGATGTTGTATTAACCTTGGTGAAGGAATGAGGAGGACGGCTGTTCAATATTCTCTTCGGGCTGTCTTCCAGTTAGGACGGAAAACTCTTCTTTCCTAATAACATGCAATCCTATTTCCCAATCCCAAAAACCATTAGGATGTTCATAGACTACATAGTATGGGGATGCGGGAAGTTTTGGCACATTTCTTCCCACATTGCGGACATGAATTCAACCGAAGCATAACTGTCTTTCCGTTCCAAAGCTATTTGGGAACTACAATAGAAGCAGACGCTCATAACGGGGCGGTGGATTGAGTGGAAATGCCAAGTTTTTTATGCACGCAAGCGTCCAAACTATTTGCATATGCGTCTAGTGAAGCTAACAGCTCTGAAACTGGTTGCTGGAAGGAGGGAGGCGTTGGGTTTGTTAGAATTAGGGATAACATAAATATTCCAGAGAATTGGTTACAGAAATTACGTTCTTGGTGAGTTCTGAATTTTGACGATGATTCACAGAGATTTCAAGGACGTTCCTCAGGTGATGGGATTTAAGCGGAATGCAAGCAGATATTTGCATTGTCGGTTATTAATGGCTGACGTGTGCAAAGCATGCAGGTTTTATGTACACGAAGGGTGTAGCATATGATAAATGAAATCCAATGTATTCTGCATTGTTTTTCTTCGGCTATTTTATTTTTGCAAAATCTTGTTGAGGCTGGATGATGTTGGAACTGTTTTTTTTAAAGAAACATCTTGCAAAAACTATATAAAGCAGTAAGCAGAGACAGAGAAGATGGTCGAAATCGGCGAAGAGAATGTAAGTGAAAGTTGTTGAGTGATGAGGATATTAAGGCCAAGACAAGTAATGTAGAGAGCATGAGACGAGTGGCGTAGGATGATTGGATGGGATAGTGAAAGCATAATATATGAGGGAGAAAGATGCATTTAAGACATTTTCTCGAGGCTCTTGGCTCTTGTCATGGACTTAATTGAAGTTGGTGGTGAAAGTGGGCGGGAAAGTTGTTTTTTCCTACTTTCCTTTCCATCTATAGCGTAATCAACTTGCCTCTATCTTCGGTTCACTCCTCTTTTACAACTTTCTCCTCATTACCCCTTCTCATTTTTTCAGGAGATGGGTTCGGATGAACTAAAGAAGGTTTCTGTATATGCTGTAGGCTGCTTCATTATTTTTTAACTGTCACCCTCGCCAACTATCTGCCGCCGAAAGGAGTCTCAAACTTTAGCAATAAGAATAATCATTGGAAAACATTACATTCTATTGTTTGAGTTTCTCTGGCGGAGAATACATACATGTCTCACTCGTTTGATTTCCATTCTCCGGCGCCGCTCTCCTTTGCTTCCGCACTCGTGAACAAAAACTGGCCTTGTCACAATGGTTCTAATGAGAAGACTCATTCAAACTTGTCTCCCATTGGTACGCGGCGGGCGCGAAATAGAACCAGAACGACAGAGAACAAAGAACAAAAACTAAAGAAAGGAGCTTTCACTCAAATATGTTCTTGGATTGGGATTCAGGGAGGAAACTTACTTGAATCCTTTAATGAATTGGCCTTCACGATCAAAGAAACTAGAAGGATTTCCAAATCTCTTCAAGATTATATCCAGGATTAAGCAATATTGTAAACCCTCAGCAGTTTATACAGGAAGCGATATAGCCTGTTCACTTTACACTAGATGCACGTTTCTTCTGTTCTGTGCATGTAATCCTCTAATTATGTAAAATACACTTCCACACAGCATTTCTGCCGGCATTGAATCTAACATGCTGCAGAAGCAACGATTGTAATGATGGGAGGTAGAACCTGGATACTTTTGAACGAGTAAACAATTATTGATTGCTTTCTTTCTTTTTGTTTCAGGGATTCGAGCGGCTGGCTGGCTTGATCAGGGAAGAAAAACAAAGGCAGAATAAGTAGATTCTACACGTCAGAGTGATTCTTAACCCCGCCTCCTTTACATTAACATTTACAAATATATTTGTGTCTTGCCTCTTGTGCCTTTTAACTCAATGGCAGCATGTATAAGATTCAGATTTCAATGGCGACGGAATAAGCAGCAGAAGAGACCAAGAAAAGGCTGACTTTCACTTGATAATAAAATGTAATTTGATCCTAGGTTGGATTTTGAACCACTAAGAAATCAAGAGTTGGCGAGGTTAATTTGTTCGCACAGATTACTTCTAGTCAAGTACGCATTTTGAAAAGTCGTTAAACAGTGTCTGCCTTTTCTCTAGTAAAAGAAAATAACGGTATGAACAATTGTATGCTTTCACCTAGTAGAACTCGTACTTGAAAGCGTGCCATTTATGCAGTAGTTTTCGTTGAAATGCCTGTTCAAAGTGGCATAACAGCATGAAATATTGTCACGTTGCCCGTTTTGCGTCAAACCAATTAACTCAGGTGAGATAATAAAGGTTAGAGCAGGAGGTCGTTAGGTTTCACCATTCCTGGCGCGTAAGACGGAAGGGGTTTGGGTTACTGGGTGTTGATGGCCGCGGTTACTGAGCCATTTTGCAGATGAATTCAAGGAAATAATTCGGGTGGGAATTAAATCCAAGCTCAATGCAACCGGGGAATGTTGTTAACCTATGTAGACACAGGAGAGGTAATAGAAGAAGAGGAGCAGGGAGATGAAGGTACAGAACAAGTATCCATCAAATGATGTTGGTTTAGTGCGTCCATTCGTCCTTTATGCGGATAAATGTAAGCGTAAGAGGGGAAGATTTCATACACGATTAAATTACCATCGGGACATGAAAATACACCAAAAATAGAAAACAAAGAAAGAATTAAGGTAGGTGAAAGCATAGGACATATGCCTTTCCATTATCCAGCTGGAACAGCTCATATGTTAGTGTTAGTGTAGTGCTGCATTTGACACAAGTTCGGGCCTATGGTTTTATACCGATGCGTCCAAAATCATAGTTCGCTTAGTGAAATTCTGACCTTCGTGAATTTAAAAAAATGTAATCTTACGGAGACATCCTTACCTTCTTAAGGACTGACCTGGATTAAAGTGACTGCAGTGTGTTAGGAATATTCCATTGGTGAAGCTGCATAATCGCCAAATGGTTAACTATAACGTGCATTAATGTGAGCGCATTGCAGAAATATTTGATTGCCCTCACTCATCCTCTTCCCATGCTTTGTTTTAGCTTCATTAGCTCCCTCAGTACAACATAATTCATTCAATCCTGAAAAAATCTTGATTATTATGCGCAAAAACAGGAGAAAGTCGTGAAGAATTTTGGGGGGTAAGTAATGAAATATCTGAGCGGAACAAGGATGATATACCGGACTCGGACCTTGAGACGTTATGAGATGCAGAGAAAGCTAGAGAAAATACTTGAAGAAAAGTGAGAAGAAATTCGTGGTTCAAGGTGAGGTTGTTTAGAGAATATATACACAGGAAATGGAATTGAGAGAATATTTTGGACTGGATTGGCTGCCGGGACGGTATAAATACATTTGTAACAAGAGTGTGTGTGTGTGTAGCTGTAGAAGAGTGGAAATGTGAGAGGGAGTAATAATACCACCCGCAGAACCGAGATCGGATAAAGGGTATGGAGGAAACGGCTGGCTAGTGCTATTGTGCTATGCTCCACAAAACGTGTAGTAAGGGCATGTGCTTGAAAATAAGGTAGAGTTTTAAGGATTTCAATAAATAATTTACCGATTGCCACATCAGAGGAGGAATATTTAGGGATAAAGATGAAACTTCTTCTACTTATGTGCCGAGCTCTGCTTTTCATCAACTTTCCTCAAGTAAAAACAGGGGAGCTGGGGTTCGGTTGGGAGGGTTAGAGAAAGGAAGAACTTCTTGTAGGGTTTTTATTCCTCTATACTTGCTAACGTTATACTGAATACCAACGACGAAGCCTATTTTCTCGTCTATCGTCTTGGAATAATAAATTCTCTCCCACCTTTCCAAACCTTTTTTCACTCACCCACCCAGTAACTCAGAGAAAGTTCTCTGAGATGGTCCAGTTTGGTTTCCTTTTCTTCTCTTCTTTCCTTGCTATGCTCCTTGGCAGGCAGCTCTAAACTGGCCTTTTACCTGCGTGTAAAATTGAGCTCGGTCTTCTTAGTCTTCCATCGTCTTGATGATGCGCGTCCTACTTGAGGGAGAATTTTTGCTAAATGCAACATGGATCTATACATATACACGTAAGAGGAGGAGGAGAGAAGATTGCGTAAACTTTCTCGAGATGAAGCTAGGAAAAATATGTGCCGTGATGTTTGCTATAGACAAGATTGAAAGAAAGACGTCTTCTCATACTAGCTGTGTTATGTTTAGAAAAGATGAATTCAGAAAAGGATATATAAGCTCTTATTCTTACCTTTATTTTTCATGGATGGAAGGAGTGAAAGAAGGGAAGAGAGAGAGAGAGAGAGAAAAAAAAAGAAGAAGAGCAAGAGTAGAAAAGAAAGGAAGGAGCATGTACATTTCATCACTGCTGAAATATTCAATAGATGAATAGAAAAATTTCATTTTTCTTTCAATCTACAATCTACTTTCACCCTTGAATTCCTCTCTCCAAGAGCACTTCTCCATTCTCTCCTCTTGTAAATGAGTTGTGCACCATTCGTAGTAGTGTAGTAACTCATTCATTTCCCATATTTAGCTCCATCATCAACCTATTTTAATAATCTTCTTAAAATATATTCCTTAGGTCAAAATAATAAGTCATGCTATCATTTTCCTCCAGTTTATTTTGCGTCAACCTAATACAGGTCTACATCCAAGCCGCTGCTGAATGGGAAGTGTAGAAGAGCTCGTTCTTGCTTATTGTAACATATTTTATGGTGCATATGCACATTTAGCTAAATATCCTTTCAGTATTAGCAAATGTTAATATGCCGTTGCTAGGACTGTACAATTTTTTAGAAGAAATTCATTACGAAAAAGGCTTGAAACTTTCAAGGGCTCCATATTGGTCGGTCAAGTGGAAAAAAGGTTAATGATAAAATTGACCTACATGTACAATCGAACGGAGAGGAAGGTCAAGGAAGATGGCTATTGACATATCCTCTTGCGACATTAGATTTCTCCTATTGTACTTTATTCATGAAACCCGGGTTCATGCTAATCTGTGTCAGAGATCATTTACATTGTCCCCAACTTTCTCTTCCGGTCTTGACTATCACTGTACTATGTAAATGAACCCTAATTGATTCGGTATAATGAATATTTAGAAAGTTATCCCGTATATTTTATTTTAAGTATTCATTTAGTCTTGTCGATTTTACGGATTCAATTTTTTTAGTGTTGAAGCCACAGTAAAGCAAGTGCGAGGGTATTGCATGGTTAAATGAACTCCAGCAAATTACTACACGCGGAAAAACAACGAGATGAGACAATGCTCAAAATCTCCGGAGGCGCCTGGAAGAATAGGGAAAGATGTGTAGCGGGTGGGCTTGCCCCGTTTCGCCATTTGGCTCCGTCTTGTGGAGGAAGGAAGGAAAAACAAAAAGAATTTTTCTCCTCGTACAACGCCGATTCTGGTTTTTAGATGAGCTGATAAATAATGGGCGAGGAAGCTGGCTGGAAGTGAGATGAAGATGAAATTATATTCCCTTGATCCGACAAAAACCGTTTATTCCTATAGCGTCTTTGGACGAGAAGAGGAGGCGGGGAATGCTGGGGGTAAATCTTATTTCAAGTCCTTGTCCAACTTAGCCGAAGAGTCGGAAAAGATGGAAAGAAATGAAGAAATTAGAGAAAGAATACAGTAAAAGAGGCGGGGCTATTTTCCTGGAATTATTCTGGCGAGCGGAAAAATAAACTTGTGGAAGTGATTGTTGGAGCACAATCCTATGAAAAGAGGGAGACTGGGTGGGTTTGAGATGAGAGGATGAGACGATTTTATTAATGATATCCTTGCTTGTGGTCTAGAAACTATATTTTTTTAATATCTCGATCGCTTTCTCCCGTTATTTGCTCTCATGTTCCAATTAAACGAAGCTATCATTTTCGTGGAAGAGGACACGGTCAATTTTTTTTCTTTTACTTTCTCCTACACTGGTCTCTTCTTCAAGGGAACACGACAATGTCTAGAAGAAGTTCTGATACAAGGATAACTTGGAATAGAGGGAAGAATGGACCTAGAGATACATGCATGCTAGCTTTGTGATATGATTCGAAACACTCATTTCCGCTTTACGATTTGGACGACTTGCTTTCCGCCTCTTTTGGACGATTGTGGAAGAAAGGAAGCTGAGAGAGTTGAAAATTAAACTTTGTACGAGACAAATAAAGTACTTGAAGCTATTGTTAGAACTGGTGCGGAATTTTTTTCATCGCCTTACAAGTATCCGAATTTATTTGAATGGAGATGAGAAGAGCGAAAACCCGTGAAATATAGTATCGCTAGCAGTCAGAGCTATCGGATTTTTAAGCGAGTAGAGTAAAAGTACTGTCACGCTATCTGGATTGTGAGCACGGCTCAGAATGTACATAGAATTAGAGTTTCTATTCGTAGTGTTTCTTGCATACTTTAGCGGGTCTGTAACGGGTGACGGGAGAAAGCATGGTTACTTGATTTCTAGGTAAATCTTAGTTTAGCTTGCGCTGGGAATGAAGGTTGCTCGGGTAAAAGGCTGGAAGAGGGATGTGGGACGTCATTGACGAGGGAAGGAAAAGAGAGGCTCGAACATCACACTATCCTTCTTCTTCTTCTGATTCTTTTCTCTTTTCCAATTATTTTTTTCCTTTAGTCGTATGAAAACAATGCTATAAGCTTGTACATTTCGCATACTTTCACCCAACCATCCTCGTCCTTTCTACCACTTTCTCTTTCCTTTTCACTCTCCCTTCCATGTCTTCCACTATTATTCTTAGTCCCACTCAATAATTTTCCTCTCAACGTCTTTATTTTCTCCTCCCATCCTCTGCGATGCCCGTAACTTTCCCTTCTCTTTGGTCTCGAGGATCCTGAAGACATGAATCCACTTTCACTCCTGCTCCTACAACCACCTACCTACACACAGACCTAGTTCTGCTGAAGGAGTTAGGTCTCCCTTCTCACTTCCACGTTATTTTATTAGGCAAATCCTATTTTCCCTCCTACTCGTTCATCACTCCCGCATCATGTTTCACAATCCCGAATCTCTTCCCTTCTCTTCCCTTTTCCCTACAACAAGGAAATGAATGAATTGCTATAGACAGAAAATCCAAGAGCGGTAGTGTTTCTGTAAAGGGTTCTTTTGTTTCGTTTTCGCGAGGTGAGGTAGATATACCATTTGGATGAGAAAGTCTTACCGTCGTCTGCAGGAGCGCCATCTGGAGAATAGGCGGGGGAAGCTCATGGTAGGAGGAGACTATTGACTATGAGAAGTAGTCGTGTCGTAGCATGACTGAAGAGAGAAGAATTCATCTTTGTCTGCTTCGTCTAGTATGGATAATACGGAGAAAATAATCTTGCTTGAAGTGCATTAAAGTGCAGGTTGCATTAGAATATATCTCAAAGTAAGATAAACTTGAGACGATAAAAGATGAAGAGGGTTTAAAAGGAGAAAGTTGACGGCATCACTTCTCCTCCAGCCCCTCCTTGTTCATTCCCCTTAGGTGGAGCTTGGTCTTGAGCGCTATAGCTTTGAACTTGGGGAAAGCATGATTTTAGAGGAAGATTTTGCAAACCTGTTTTGTCATTCTTCATCCTCGCTCAAGTTGTTTTAGGGAAGCAAGTATAGAATTTTCAGGGCAGGGGCTGCGAGAGGGGAAGGTGAGCTGTATTGACATAATCTCACGGATTTAGCTTCACTTATTCCAAGAGGAAAGGTTGTTCAGTGGAAGAGCTTTGCTTCTGTCATGCCCATATTTCCTTTGGAAGAAAGAACCCAACTTGAAATAGCTTCTAGCAACATTTAACTTCATTTCCCTTCTTTCTTCTTTTTCAGACAGACTTTCCCAAGCACCCGAGGACAAAAGTCTCTAGATCAAAAGAGAGCATGGAATCTGCACTCCTTATAGTTTTTTCAACCTTTGCCAAGCGCAAGTGAACCCCTTTGTGGGCACACACTAACTATACAAGCCTAGCTTACAATAAGAAAGCAGTGGAAATTCCCAGAAGGAAACAGAAAAATTCACAAGATGAAAACAGCTCAAATTTTAATGCAAAGCATACTCCACTTACTTTCTTTCTGTATAAAAAGCTGACGCCTTGTTCAATTAAAGCGAACATTTTTGCAAATTCCCTTCCTGGCTTGGTAGAAGCTATGACAGAACTTTTAACAGATTTCCCCCGCCCCGAATTGTTTAAAAATATTAAAAAGTTTAACTAAGGAAAAATTAAAATAGGAATACGGACTGACACAATTAAACGATTGTGTAGAATTCAAAGATGTATTAGTATCCATGCTTGGTGCTGTTCGGCTAAGAATTGTTCATGTTATAGGTATATGTATATTTAATGTTAATTTTAGCAGTATTTTGACTAAAATTACTCACTGCTGTGAATATGCGAAGAATTGGTCACTCTTTGTGTCCTAATATGGTATTCGCAACCGGATATGTGGCTAGGATTAGCTTTGCGGTGCTGTGTCTTGTTTAAAGACGATGATCAAAGGTTGATTCAGACTTTAAACGTTTACTGGAACGTGTGATGAGAATTTAGTTGATTTTGCAAGCCTAAAATAATGACACAAAATAACGTAGGCAAAAATAACTTAGAACTACATATTGAGTTAAATTCCTACATTTCAAAAAACGTTGACGCACTTTGATCAATGTGGGTATTAGAAAAACAATGGAAATAAGGAGGAACTATGTAATAATTTGTGTTCTATAAATGTGCGTAGCAGGAGATATTTTCCATGACATTAAGTAAAATGATGGATATCGATTAAAATATACATCGGAAGGAATTCCTCATAGTGCCATTTTTCTTACTGTTTTTCTACCGGACGAGCCTTCAAGAAAGTCAAAGACAGAAGTATATTTGCTATTCGGGAAAGAGATAGCTGGATGGAGAGGAACGGTCGTTGTGCTTGTCTTGTAGCAAAAGCTTCATACGCACATAGCTCATGTCTCTCCAATTTTGATTTAAGCCATCATTGTGATATGTACAGAGAAAGCCCCACAAATATTTAATGGGTAAATACAATGAAATAAGCTTGACTTACAATCTTTTTTCTTTACTCGTAAAAGAAGGAATCCAGGAAGGAAAATGTGTATTGTCAATATCCTTTGATACTTCCAAAGCCTGAGGATGAAAAACTAACTACACTACTTCATCCAGGCCAGGATCCCGTGTCCCTGCTGCATACACATTAGAATTGCTGATAAATTTCTTATCTGCCATCCTCAGTCATCCTCCTTCATCTGTTCCTGCACACGGACATTTTAGCTCAATTTTATAAAGCTTTGTGTCTGAGTATATGATCTCATCTCAGGCTATAGTTCAAGCTAACTGATGATGCAAAAATTCATCATAATCTGCTCTATCCTTCATCGCAGTTTCAACCGTAACTAACTCAAAGGTATTCACATCCGGTATTGAGATTTTTAATGGGACATTGCCAACGTTCATATTCAAAGAGGAAGACGATAGGTGTGGCGGGTTGGAGGTATTTAAAATGTAGTGACAAATCCCAGGCGAAGGCTATTACTTTGAGAAATGTATGCCAAACTTTCTTTTGCCTTAGTTGTAAGAAGATTAGAAACATTTCGCATAAAATGCAGCTCCACAAGACAAGGGTGTAGGATGGAGGATGGATCCCGGATTTGCGAAACGATATAATGAAGGTTGAATGGTTATTGTTTCAAAGGAAGCGGATGAAGCAGGAGCGTCAAAGTATGTGATAAAATTCACTAAAGGTGCGTAAGCTATATAATTTAGGCTCCTTTGAGACCTAGTGTGTGTATGGAAATGTATATATATACCTTTTAAGGGTTCATTATGTAGTAACGCAAGAAAATCCTAGTGGTTACGGGCTGAAACTTATTACCTGTGAGACCGGCATCTGCTTGTGGTAAGTGCTAGGTTTGTTATGAATCAATCGTGAATCGGAAATGCAATGTTGGATTAGGATTCATCAGAAAATACTGGCTGAGTCAAACTTTAATACTCAACAGGAGTTGGGGAGAAAGAAGGTGTAGTTCGTAGTTCTAGGTAAATGTATGATGAAGAATACCGGTTGTATTGGATGTAATAGTGAAAGGTTTTAAACACGTTTAGATCAAGGATATTTCTAGGTAAGCTGCCTTGGGATGCAACATAGAGGATGAGGGAGTAAATCTAAAAGTAGGATGTCGTTTGATGGCGATATAATCGCAAATACACAATTCTCTGACACGGTTTATCAGAAATATGATTTAACGTTGTCAAAAATACGTGAGTAATGCGATGAGAAAGCCAGGACTTTGGTGTGTAAAGTGATGGGTTAAAAGAAGAGTAATTGCTTCTAAATGTGTAAGTGTTTACCTAGTCAAGCTGATAGCGAGATAGGGGGTAGTATGGGTTTCACGGCTGTAAGCGCAAATGACGATACTGAGGATGAGATAAATGTGTGTGTGTGGTCTATTAGATCATAGCCGCTTGCAATCCCGATAGCGAAAGTCTAGAATTTGCGATAAAAAGCCTCATTCTGTATCAGTACCAGACTCACTTTTTCTCCGACTTTATTCAGCTTTGCTCTGGGGACAATAGGATTACTTACTCCAAAGAGGATTGTGCAGTGGGGCGGTGTGGAACTAGAGAAGAGCTTGTGCTAATAATTTTGTTGGAACAAGTTGCGAATCCTTGAAATGCGTATTCAATTGTGTGTGATTGCAATCCTTGGGATTGCCCTTGTGGCGTCTGTAACAGGTAAGATACTAATTATTTTAGTTACGTCGCCTGGTTTTGGATTGGAAAATAAATATGTTCGGTGGTAGTTTGAAAAATAGAATTTGGAGGATATTGAAAATATTTTATCGCTATATCTACACAGGAGCTGAGGACGAGAAGGATCCCAGAATATTTCCTGATCCTAATGAAGATCTGGTTGGAAGGTTGAGGAAGACGCTAAGCAGCGAAAAACCATTTGAATTGTCCAGAGATCCGCTTATCGGATTCAATAACAGAGCTAAAATGGCCTACGAAATCAAATACGATCTTCAGCTTTTCAAAACACAAGCAGATCGGTTCCAAATCAATAGCACTTTGGACATTTACAACTTTACTACTTCAATCATGTCTGGTTCAAACACTCCACAGCAGATTGGAGCAAGTAACCTGATTTTCGTTCTGAACGCCAATTCTACAACTAAAGTATCGGATGATAAGCCATTACTGATTACTACAAATTATGATACCGGTAAGGAAGGAAAGGATTAAGCTTAAATGCTGTTTGTTAATACGTATAAGAGAGGTGTAAAACGTTTTCACTGTCTTTGATTTGCGAAAAACATTTACAGCGCCACAATCCAACTACGTTAACGATGGGTCTGGAATTGCTGCTATGCTCACACTCATTTCCATGCTCATCAAGGAAATTGATGCTAAGAAACTAAACTTGAAGCACTCTATTATTTTTGCTTTCACGGATGCGTCTGTTCAGAAATACGTAAGTGGGTTCAAGAGGCTAATTTATATGCATAATATTTAGAACGCAACAGTAAGGATGATGCTATTAAATCCTTATCTTGGGGCCACAGGGTACACACCATATTCCAAGCGCCATGAGCGGTGGTCGCGCTCTAACAGATTCCTGGTTGCCTAGTTACCTAAACGGTCGGGAATTCCGTGGAGCCATTGTCCTCGACAATATCATGAATTACATGGAGAATGACAACACCCAAATTGTTGACGGAAGCATGGATAAGGTAGAGATGATGAATAGCTTTTTCAGAATTGTAAAAATTATTTACTTTTGTGTCTGCTACAGTGGTTAACGGTAACATGGACTGATTAATCCTATTTTTTGCAGTCATTCCCAACTTCCTACAGGAATATTCTGGATCAAGGGAAGAAGGGAAACTTCATCGCACTTGTTAGCAGAGACGATAGATATGACCGACCTCTTGCGGAAAAGTTTGCCGAGGGATGGACTCAGAGCAGAAAACAAATTAAATCCGGAATCACTATTGACCCTAGAATCGTTCCTTTTACCTTTGACGCGGACACCTTCGTGTCTCCATCTTCCGAACATCTCCTTAGGTCTGAACAATACTCTTTCTGGAGAAGCACTTCTAGCTCTGAAGCTAAACTCTACCCTGCTATCCTCATCACTGATACCCGTAAGTTACAAGACCGCTCTCTCGTCTACCTTTTGTAATAAAAATTAAATCATTCACATCTTCGTCTCCACATTAGTTCATTATACAAGCTGATTATATATGCTTTGCTGTATTATATTCATTAACTGTGCAAGAAATATAATTGTAGGACTGGTTGATCTTTTCAGGGGCTGAATATCGAAGAGCTGCCTGCAATTTCCTATGTGGTGTCAACGCCATGAGCACTGATGATAACCTCGCATTCCTTGCAAGAACCGTTCAGTCTCTTCGCTACATGGTTTTAGATAGCCAAACGGGTAAGTAAACTACAGCTTATTTGTTAGTCTTTGGTTTTTATCATTTTTTAAGCTAAGAATTGGCGGGAAATTGCCTATAGAAGGAGGCAAATAATGATGGGATTTAGATGTAGTAGGAGCTAAAGATTAACTTTTAAAATATTTTCTTCCAGATGCTAATGGAGCTCTTCCTGGCGTCCAGATTTCCATAATTGCACTTATCTTATCTGTGACGCTCACCCTGTGGCGGAACAATTAATAACCAATGCTACTTTTAGTACATAATTGATAAGGTATGGTGTGTCGATCCGCTCTCTCCTAATCATTGCTGCACCATTATATTATCCAGCACTCGTCTTGTCACAAAGATATGGATGCAGACGCCAAACTACCGTTTACAGCTCCTTCATATACTTATGTTAATGGTCTTATTGTCAGGTCAACTTGTATTATATTATACTATCATCTCACAATACAATCATTCAGACACACTCATAGTTAACCTGTGGGTAATTTTTAGAATTCATTGTGTTCTATGCTGCCTAATGCCTGCTTATATTATATGAAACACGGTATGTTCTTCTTTTAAAGTTTTGTGGTCACTTTACAGTAATTTATGAATAAAACCTTAGGAAAATGTCCATAAAAAAGTTTGAGTTGTTGAGATTTCTAGGGTTTTTGAGCATTCATTTACTGTGTAGTTCCGTTACTTTAAACGTTTGCACAAGCAAAGTGCTGAGAGGGTGAATGGGAGTAAACTTTTTTTGGTTGCAAAACATTATGATGTAGGCTACACGATGCTTGTTACTGGCCTACAAGCAGGATGAGTTTTAATGGCCCGTTTACGTGAATTTAATTAAAGGCGTTTCACTTATGTGTGTTGGAAACATACTTTTCTCGCGATTTTACCATCGCTAGCATCGGTTCTTAGCTAGTAGTCCTAAAATTGGATTTTCAAACACTAGAGACATCTACAGACTGGCGAGAGAAACAGTGAAAGAAGAAAAGGCGCTCGAATGGGCTGCATGCGAGGCACAGTTCAAATTTCTGTGTGCCGGACGCCGCGGCACTCAACGCAGCAAAAAGTGTGCACATATAGCCCGTTGCTGGGATGCTGTGTAGCTTATATACTTGTTGATAGTAGTGTAATTTATAATAGGTTAGCGGGCGGTGCTTAAAGCCTGCATGCATACTCGTGAATTACAGAAGTGCACGTGAAAAGATCGACTGAAATTGAAAATTATCGATTTAATTGTAGCTGTAGTTACGGAGGAGTCATTGATAACAATTGCCATTTTATTGATGTAGCGTTGGCGTGTTCAAACTATTTTACGGTATTAACGAAAAAGGATTCTACAGCACAATTTTTTCAAGTTTGTAATTATTGAAAAAGCTGAAGTGTGTATCAAATTTTAATTTGAACTGCGTTGGCTGCTAAAATGGTAAGAAAAATTTTAATTTGAGGAATTTTAAACCACAGTGATAGTGGATATTGTTTCGAGGGTGCGGGTGGGCGTTTTGATTGAAAATTATTAAAAAATGTATATATATGATCTTCGGTTTTCAAATATATATCTTGGTTTTAATTTAGGCTACTACTGTGAGCGTTCCTGAGCAGAAGGATATCACCCATTTGGAAAGATGTGGTGCTCATTCCCATATTCGAGGTCTAGGTTTAGACGATTCTCTGGAACCGAGACATGTAAGTTAATATTTATTTACTACGGTTTGCAACGGTAGAAGGTGTAGCTGTAAAAACTAACCTTGCTAAGTTGCTTGAAGGATTTTAGACTTGAATGACTTTTCTATTGTTTGCTTTTACAGGCTTCTCAAGGAATGGTGGGTCAGCTACATGCTCGACGAGCTGCTGGTATTGTTTTGGAAATGATTAAGGAAGGGAAAATTGCTGGAAGGGCTATTCTGCTTGCTGGTCAACCTGGAACGGGTAAAACTGCTATTGCGATGGGTATGTCACGAGCATTAGGTCAGGATACACCATTTACCAATATGTCATCGTCTGAGATTTATTCCCTCGAGATGGGAAAAACTGAGGCTCTGACGCAGGCTATTCGAAAATCTATTGGCGTCCGGATAAAGTAAGACCATTATTAATTGTAAGTCTCTATTGTGGGTAGTAGCACTATAAAAGAATCAAATATTATTAATTATTGTCATTCTTTAGGGAGGAAACGGAAATCATTGAAGGTGAAGTTGTTGAGGTCATGGTAGACAGTCCTGCGTCTGGGACTGGGCAGAAAGTTGGTAAACTTACCCTGAAAACCACCGAAATGGAAACTATATACGATCTTGGAGCGAAAATGATTGACTGCATTATGAAAGAGAAGGTAATTGATAATTGCTTGTAATAAGTAATTCTTTTTTAAAGGAATCAGCCGAATTTGGTTAAGTCTAAAAATATTATGTACTAGTTTTCTGTCCTTCATTTACATCATAGATTCAATCTGGAGACGTTATCACTATCGATAAAGCCACCGGAAAAGTAACAAAACTTGGTAGATCATTCGCGCGTGCTAGAGATTATGATGCAACTGGAGCGCAAACGAGGTAATTCTTACTAAACCTTGACGGTGTTTTGGTTTAAAAATATTGGTCGTGGCTAATTGAAAATTTTGTAATTGTTTCCTTCGTTCGCAGATACTTACAGTGTCCGGAAGGAGAATTACAGAAAAGAAAGGAAGTTGTTCACACCGTAAGTCTCCATGAAATTGATGTCATCAACTCCAGAACCCAAGGCTTTTTAGCCCTTTTCTCTGGAGATACAGGCGAAATCAAAAGTGAAGTGAGAGATCAAATTAATGCTAAAGTTGCTGAATGGAGGGAAGAAGGAAAAGCCGAAATTGCACCCGGAGTATTATTCATTGATGAGGTAACATTTTGGGAAAAAGCGTAATTTACATGTTCTTGAAAACTGAGATTGTGATTTTACCAGCATTTAATTTTTTAGGCTCATATGTTGGATATTGAATGCTTCTCCTTCCTTAACCGTGCCTTAGAGCACGAAATGTCTCCTGTTATTATTATGGCTACAAATCGCGGGATAACAAGAATTCGAGGAACGAGTTATCAATCACCACACGGCATTCCTATTGATTTACTAGATCGTATGATAATTATCAAGACTACACCATACGAAGAGAAGGAATTAAAGGCCATTCTTAAAATCCGATGTGAAGAAGAAGACTGCGAACTTAATGATGACGCTCTCCGTGTACTAACAAGAATTGCAATGGATACATCTTTGCGATATGCTATCCAGCTTATTACGACTGCTGGAGTCATAGCAAAGCGCAGGAAATCTCATGAGGTATGTTTACTAACAATACGCGTAACCGTCACACTCAAACTACACTTTCAGTTCTAATTTTAATTCTTTGAATGGAATCAAGATCGGGATGGAAGATATTCGAAAAGTGTATGCGCTATTCTTGGATGAACAACGGTCAACTCAGTACCTAAACGAATACCAGAGTGAGTTCATGTTTAGTGAAGTCACTCCTGTGCCCGTAAAGATAGATCCTGCCGGAGCTACCCCACCCCAGCCGATGGAGGTGACAACTGTTCCCGACTCGTCTTAGATCACTGCATTTCTCTTAATTTCCTATAACACGTAAGGTTTGTAATGTTTTGTGTACACCACTAGAGCTAGCTACATTTTATCACGTATTCCTTGTGACGATTGACTGTCATTTTATTTAGGTTAAGTACACGTTAATATTTTTTCTCCGTATTAGGAAATATATTCTAATTTTTCAAAGTTAAAAACGTTAACCACTAAAAACTAAAATACCGCAGTGGGCGTGCTTTATGAGCAAGTGCTAGATTGAATTCCATTCAGAATTCATTGTTGTACGCATTTGCGAACCATTTGTAAGTAGATGAATGCATTTTAGTTTTCTCCGTTCTTGCTTCTGTCATTCCTGTTGGTGGCCAGCGATCCATTAATTGCTTCGACTAAGCTCAATCTGTATTTCATTTGCTCCGTTAGCGGTGGAATCAGAGCTCTTGGAATCAAGAACGTGCTCAGATTGAACAAATCTAAGAATACTTTGTAACGATCGCTGAAAGCAAGACAGGATACAAAAATTAGGAAACATTCTAAGAGTATGTACAGATGAGAACTTGTATGAGATTAACACAAGAAAATAGCAATTACCTCAAGGTAGATCGCAAGTACTGATAACCAGAGGATCCTCCAGTACCTAGTTGCTGAGATCCTAGCATGCGCTGCACCAGCATTACGTGATTGTCTGCAATGTTTGGATTCACAAGGTCATGAAGTTTAGAATGCCACCAATTCGGAATAACTGAAATATAGTTGCAAACGCGACTTACATCTCCATTTGGTGATCAAAGAATCCATATCCATCAAGGACAAGAGAAGTTGATGTGGTTGGTTAAATCTAGGTTCATCTCTGTAAAATGTGATCAGAATAGCCCCACGAAGCGATCTGTGCGAGAAGCGCCGGTCCCCGCGCTTTACGAGTGCGTCGTGAGTTTTCTCATCAAATATTGATTCAAATTGTTCTCTCTTTTTGAGAACGTTGTTCAAATACGTATTACGAGCCAGCTCATTGGTTTCTTTCTAAAGTATAAAAGGGTTCAGAAAAATCCACGGTCAGAACGCAAAGTAAATCATCTCAATTTACACCAACCTTGGCGTTAGCTTCATCATCAGTAAGCATTTTTTCAACAACGTCCTGGAATTTCTTCCAGAAATTGAATCCGGACTCCTCCAAACCCGGCGTTCTCTCTAGCCACCTGTTTAACAGTGCCACATGGAATCGGTAAGTGTTCAGGAGTTAATTTTTGTTTAAAATATAAGCTTTATTATTATTATTATACCTTTGAACAAGATCACACAAGGAAGGCTCTGTTACTGAATCGCTAAGTTGCTTTGCAGAAGGAGCATCCGCAAAGACACTCAAGTAATGTGCCTGGTTGTACCGAGCCCGATGTTCCTGGAATGCATTCAAAGTCGGTACCCATGAGGAATGGATAATTCATGTACAATTTTGCAAATTAAACATGTACACTGAAATAGCCCCACCTGTCGGACTCCAAGTTTGTTTTCTAGAAGCCGAAACTGAAGAGATTGGAATCCAGAAGCCGGGGATAGATAGTGTCTAAACTCCATGAAATCAAGGGGTGTCATTGTTTCCAGTATCATCACTTGGTCAACAAGCAACTGCAAGGCCAATCATGTACATCTTTGATCAAGTTTCGTGCAAGGGATTTAGCCCAAGAGGTATAGTCTGTGCTGTGGTGGCAAACGTAACATGGAGAGGAAAAAGAACATGATGATACGCGGGGCAAAAGCAACGCGCTTGACACGGTGGCAAATGTAACATGAGGCAGCAAGCGTGCACAGAAGATACGCTGACGCTGCCATAGCAACGTGCTTCAATATAACTCCCATGTTACATTTCCCCACATTTTCATCAAGTTACCTTTGCCATCCTAATAACCATATTATTTTTCTTCAGAAAGTTACATTTGCCCCCTGGCACTATATTATATTAACTCTCGTTTACTACAGATTACATAATGGCGCTCCTTGCCATACCTTCAAGATGAGAACACATCTTTGGGTGCGTTTAAGTATTTCCAGCATTCTTCGTTCATCGAGATTAGTTTCGACGAACAACTGTCGTATGGAATCCACTTCAAACAAAATCTGCTTGAACCACAGCTCGTATGCTGTAATCAAAACGTGAGAAGCATTATTCGAACAGCCTAAATGCACACTAATGGATTGTGAAAGCCATCAACGTCCACAGTCCACACCTCCACAGACCTCGACCTAAGCGTCCCTAACCTCTATGCACAAAATCATTAATTTCAACGACACAAGTGAAACAGTTATCAAAACATCCGCTGACACCTTAGCTAATTGCTATACAACACATGGAAACCTAAGTTGAGCATTGGATTTAATCGCATACGTGATGGCTTACGTGTGAATGATAATTATGTGTTTGTTTAACTTCCTCCATAGGTTTATAACGCCAATGCATAAATTGATTCTGTCCTGTCTGATGTATGAGTCCTATTCCTATCCACCTTATACCTTTTGCACTCAAGGTTTGCATTGCCACTTGGAACTTGTCTACACAACAACCGTGTGATTATTTACCGACAAGCGGGAAGCGAAGGAGTTTATCTCTTGTGCTTACGCCAAAAGCTGATTATCCTTGCGAATCCTTTTGGACATCTTTTAAATGTAATGACGAGATGATAGTTTTCTACGTTATGACTTAAGCGTGTCTTGGAATTAGTTTTAGGAGTCCAAGATGATAATTGTATCGCAGATAGTG
Source organism: Sminthurides aquaticus (assembly GCA_906901655.1). Classification (NCBI taxonomy): domain Eukaryota; kingdom Metazoa; phylum Arthropoda; class Collembola; order Symphypleona; family Sminthurididae; genus Sminthurides; species Sminthurides aquaticus. The sequence continues at coordinate 8,632,520 of CAJQTT010000001.1, forward strand.
AAACCATAGTCGCAAGTCCCGTTTGGACAAGAATCTCATAACCTCTTGACCCTTCTTTCCATTTGCATGTTGTTGCATGCTTGAGTAATGCTCATAGTGTTGGAGAATCAAGTATTTGGTCTAATTCATTCCTTTCTTTTTACAGTATCAGCCACAAGCCGCAAGCGACTCTGGCACGAAGACGTTGCTCCTTGGATAATCAGGAAGGAAAGATGAATGACTTGGAAGAATCGCATCGGCGCTCACTGGAGCATTTACAATAACCTGTTAGTGTGTTAATGTCATTGAAGCGGAGAAATCCAAAATGCTCCATCAAACTCTTCAGTTCTGCCGATGTGACCTCTGAAGAACCGAGTGATCTATGTCAATTATGTCACCAAGTTTAAGTGTTTACTTGTTACATTATGGAATTCAAAGTCCTGGCTCTTAGATTTTCCTCTTGCCCTAATTTGGTTAAGACTGACATCTTGGCATGACTTTCGACAAACTATCCTGACATTTTGTTTTCCTTAAGAAACCCTTTTTGGATCATGCAAGCTACCTGAAACCACATTTCGAAACCTGCTAGTAGCAGCTTGAAAAACACGAATGTTGATTAATGGGACGAATATAAAATTATTACCAAGACTGGGGTGTTAGAAGACTATTGATTAGCACCAGTACTTTAAGTTTCTTGCTCAGGAAACCAGGTACAGGAGGCGAGAAATATTGAGCTAGGTTATGAGTTAGACAGACGCTGAGGACTGTGAAAAAGTTGGTCCGATTAATCAATTCTTTGATGAAACTCGCTTACCTTGATGCGTGATGATAAATAAGTGTTCGTCATGGACCATGTTGTTGTGATCAGCGCTAACTAGTCGTTGCGCATCTAAGACTTTGTCCAACTGCAAATACTCGCCATAAAGAAGTCCATCGTTTACCTCCGCCATGTTGCAGCCCATTTGGGACTCGTCCGTTCTGGAAAATAAGAATATTAAGTTAGCAAACTATGAAAACAACAGGTAGGCCGCAAGACGCTTCTCTTTAAAAATCTCTGTTTGCATTCCCGTTGCGATATCTATGCTTGGGTCTCAAGTCTCAAGCTCTCTCTTAGATCCTGAGGAGATTCGGGCTTGTCACACGAACCCTTATGCGACGCTTCAGAACGTTATACAAGTATTCTAAAAAAGATGCTACGTAGTTTTTGTCTGCGGCTTATCCGTAATCCCATTCCAATGCAAACTAATACTATTCAGAGCTAAAAATTTATATAATCCAAATCCGAAACTTTCTTCAGCAGATTTTAGCTAAATTTTTAGAATATGTTTAATCTATTCCCGAAAAATTCTACCACGAATTTGTGACACAGGCTCCTCAAAAGTAACATGGGACGATACTGAAAAGAAAATTGAAAAAGTTTACTTACTCCATGTAGGGACAAGTCATAGTGAAGGGAATTGAAAGATTTTGGAGCAGTAATGGGGAAAGATTGAAATTTTTGAAATCACTTGCACTGGGAAACTTTCACCAGGGAGACGCACGGGCAAAGACAGTGAAAGACTTTGGGCTAGTGGGCTGGAAGGTGGACAAAAACTAACTGGGTGATGGAACTACTTTTTTCCTCAGCTACTGGTGGACTGGGTAAGAGGAGAGGAGAAATGTGGAACTGGTGGTAGTCTTGACAGAATAATTATAAAGAGGAAAGTTGGGGAGTGATGAGAGCTGGGACTGGCTTGATTAAGCTGATCAACTGCAGAGGGTCCACAGAGTTGTGGTTGTGATGGACGGATGAATAAACTTGACGAGTTTGGGGAATTGATTTGATTTCATTGAACGAGAATTAAAATCGTCTCAGGTAGACCGTTAATCCGAGCAAGCACCTTCCCAGATGATTTCCTTGCTTGGAGGCGGATGGCTGGTTGGTGGGGATAATGGAAATCGGAATGGAATTAAGGTAAGGCGTAAAGCTGGAGGTGGATCAACTCCTTCTTGTCTGATTCTCTTTGTGCCTTGCGTCCTGGGTCCTGGTCCTGGCTGGGAAGAAAATCAACGTTCAATTAATAAATTATTTGAACGAGTCTTTACATTCCTTCATTCCTCAATTCAACTTATGCAATCACTCAACACGTTTTACCTTCCCAGACGGATTATCATGCAAATGGCTGAGGTGCTTTAACTGAAGGCAGGCTGCAGATTTTTCAAGACGCCAGTTTTTCGTATAACTCTTGTATAATCCCTCCGGCCTAAACTTCCAGCGTCCTTCACTCACTCAGCCAAACGTTCTATTACCTCACGCACTTACTTGGCCTAGGCCTACCTGGCCAGAGGGCGTGTAGTCACGCAATATAGAAGCTGTAAACGAAGAATATGTAATAACCAGAAGCAGCGGAGCAATTAAATCATTGCAATTTCAGTGCAACCTTGGCCGGGTGAGGTTGAGAACCAGGTGGCAACTGGCTTAGAATATCGAAATGCCAGCCCTTTTGCTCGAGACCACAGAGTGTATAGTCTGTTCATTCTATGTTTGGAGATACCCTCATGGATCAAACCATGGTCAGTATTAAATAAAAAAAACCCGGGTTACAGTTTAGGGAGGATATATACATGGAATGTTTTTTTGGATTCTTCCACTTTGTCTCATGCAGAAGGCTTTCTCCACGAATTAGTAAAGGGATTATATGACGATGCCTGGTCCGGTAGGAGAGATACCCGTACGCTGGTGGGAGAGGAACAATCAGGATGCGCGACTGAATCACTGGCTTGCATTGAGTCCAATGCTTCATGGATAAATACATGAATATTTTTGAGGTAAAATGAGAGGCTTCCAACGTTGCCTTTTAGAGGTGGAAGACTTGTTGTGGTTTGTCTGTGTCTGGAGTTGAGTTTTGGAGAGACGATCGTTGTTGTTTTACTGTTTCGTAACGAGCTGACATGTCGGCTGGCTCCAGATTCCGGTTCCAAGTTCCAGGGCATGCACATACAAGAACGTTCGCTCAGCTCAGATGATGAGTAAGTTTATACATAGCTTTCCCATGGAATGAATTTTCTCTGTTGTGGAACGAGTAAAAAAAGTAGATTTCAGGGTAAGCCCATGGATAAAAGAGAAAATGACACGATTTTGATTTCATCATCAACATTGACAGGTTGGACACATAATCAGCTGAAGTACATGGCAGCTTTTAAAAGCAGACGCTGCCTTTACTCTTGGATAGCCAAACAAATATAAATTAAACATAACTTTGAGCTGGAATTGACAACAGGAAAGAGAAAATAATTTATAAAGGGATGCCGCTAAAGGTTAAAAAATGTTATCAAATATCACATCATCTTGCTTCATATGAGCTCCGTTAAAGATGATGTTTTTAATCATCAATGGTGAAATACATGTTGCAAGAAGACTTATTTACTTGCATTTTAACGACTTAATAGTTATACACTAACTGATCATTTCATGTTTATGCATGAAGGCAAAGGATTGGGAAAAAGATGAAGACGACGTGAAGTGGTTTTGCAATCAAGATAAAATAAAACCAGGTTTTAAGCTTATGCGCTCCCTTGCTTTCGTTCATTATTTATTGATTTCCATAACCAATTTAATATGTTTGTTAAATTCTTATAAGCTTGCGAAAATTTTAAAAAAGCTTTCGTTCGTGTTTCTGCATCCAGATGCAACCCATGCATGGCCACAAGTTAATGCGGTGGAAGCTGCGGGAAAAATGCATTCCTGATTTGCCTCCCGTGATCTCCAGATTTCATGACGATTTGCATATCGAAAATGTTGGTTTGTTGGCAATATCAATATCATATGCGGTCTATGAGCTAAGGGATTTTGTTACTATTATGCAATAGCAGTAATGGAGATTTGTGATATCTTCAACTCACTATAAACAGTTTTTGCTACTGATCTTACAAGCCGATTTAGTAATGAGGAAGGTAGTTTTGTGATATATATTTATCAACTAGCTTAAGAGTGAGTACATGTACTCCGCTCATTCGCTTCCCAGAGGTGCAGGAAAGGCGGAAGGTTAGAATGCTTCTTAGACCTTGGGAAGATAGGCATCTGAGATGATGGAGAAGAATGATCCAGTGAACTTTAATGACAGAGGAGAAGAAAAGCATGCATCATGCTGGTAAAGTAAACGGCGATATTGTATCTAGTTCGAGGTAAAGAAAGATAAACGTGTAGAGAGAGTTTTGCCAAAATGCCGATTTGTGTGAGCAGAGCACAATCAGAGGATCCAGTCATTCCACTATACATATTTGAATTTCAAATTATTGTAAAGCTCTATCAAATATGTTTTGATTCCTCCCGAAAAGATTTGCAAGCTTTGCAATTTATGCCGCTACTGAGCGCCTGTTTTCGAGCAAAGTAAACTCTTTGGCTTGCCACTTGTGTGACTGACTGGAAGAAGATGGGGAGTTATAAGTATGTGGCTTTTTCCAAGAATTCTTCCTACGTAGCTGCCACATGTAAGTCTCGTGAGGAGATATGTGAGCATTAAGGTAGGTTACTTGTGTATTTGCTTATTGGAAATTTTGCTACTTGAGCACTTATCTTTTACCAGCCGTCCCCTGGACTGGACATGGAAAACCAAGATTCAAGAAAGACAGTATCCAGATTGCTCATTTGATCGGCTAGGTTTAAAAGGAGAACTGTTTTCGAAATACTTTTGCTGCACTTAGAATAAGGGAATCTTGAACGTAGCCACCAAATAAGCATACAGTCTTTACTTTTAAATGTGCGTTAGAGAGGAAAATCAAAGTGACTTTTAAATTCCCTCTGGGTTTTCCGCTCTGTCCACGTATTTAACGACTCTAGTGCTTGAGTTGTTAGGTAATTATATGGCCCACGTCTGGCGAAGACCACTGACTGTATTTGCGCCTTTGGTTGACCTCATAGAAGTGGCTGGAGGATTTCAATTGAGTCTTGACACCATTCAGTTCCTGTCAGTGTGTCATCGCCTTCTTTGAGTTGAGGAATTAAGCAGGAACTTATTATCCTATAAATATATATTTATTGGCGGGGAATCATCTCAAACATGAGAGTTGAAGCCGGAAGAAAGTAGAGGACAGTTGTGGTGAAATAGACGGAACGCTTCTATTAAAGTCGCCAATCAGAGCCGTAGCTAAGAAGTCTCTCTGCTTGTATACAACGTGTTGGAGAAGGAAGATATTAACTCTTCAAAGCTTGATAGCGGTAAACTATAAAAATGTTTTACGCCCGGGAAGCGCTAGTGATCACACTTTTGACGCTCTCTGCCTGTCGCGGAGAAAGTGAATTGGAGGAGGACCGTTTTGAAGAAATCGGAGTACGTCAAGCTTCATTGGCTACAACGTCACTAGATCAAGTTGTCCAGCCAGGTGATGATTTGCAAAGTAGAAGTCTGAGGCACCCTCACAATAAACCATTAGCCCATGAACCTATAGTCTTTCCAGGTAATTCGGAATACTCTGGGGAAGAGGAAAGTCAGGGTGAGAGTGAGGTGAGAGAAAGTTTCTCCGTGACTGTATTATGCATGGTTAAAGAGCGTAAACGTTTTATACATGGAATTATTTTCGCATAGATTCCCCTCTGGCTCCTCCGAGAGTTGTCGAATGAGGGAGATATTGAAAAGATTTTTAAGGAACATGTCAAAAACGCCAAGATTGTGACGACGGCTGGTGGCAGCAAAGTCCTGGTTCATAGTGACGGTGGATTTGTTCAAGGTAAGTTGGCACTATAGTGCACGTGATGGAATCTCACTTTTAATTTTCAGACTTGAATAGTCAATTTTATATAAAGTAAGATGGATTTAAACTCTCCCGTGTGTCGGGCAGTCGGGCTTGTTCTTCAAGACGCGTCTAAATTCTCCGAGTTAAATCAAATTACAATTTGTGTAAAGGAAGCTCAAAAGGGGTAGAACCCATCGAAATTGTTGCGATCCCGAGTCCAGGAGGACAGGGCCGCAATCATGTGACACGTTTATCACCGCTTGCGTCTCCGGTTCCAGCTCAGCACGCTGAAGTTTTTCCACAGAATCCAAGGAGGTTTTCTTTACCCGGCCCCCCAATCAGTTTTAGAAATTTGCCTGAGGTCACAAATAGTGAGTTCGAAGTAGAATCATAAGCTACTGTGGGGTCGTGTGCTCTAGCTACAATATAATTTGTGTCTTGTTGAAATAGTGTTCAGACGTTTTAGAGAATCGCCCTAGTTTTTTGTGTCCGTCCTGTCCGCCGTGTTTAAAATAACAATGTCTAGCTTATCGTTCTGTGTTGTTGCTAACCCCGTTCATGTCGTACTTGTCTCTTGTTCTGATGTTGAAAATAAGAATAGTAACAATACGAGTAATCACTAAAGGACTCTATCTATATTTAGACAGAGTAGTGGGACCGGGTCCCGTCAAGTTGACGCAACCTGCTGGCTGTGCTCCGGAAACAAGAACAGTTGAAGTTCCGGTTCCTCCAGGAAACACCCGGAGTCTTGTGCTTCCGAAATGTGTCCGCCTTCAGCAGTAAGTCGTAGCTCTTTTCACTCTAGTTCTGAAAGGAGCAGTTACTGCATTTTCTTGTTGAAACAGGTGAATATACAATGATTATGTAATATCCTGTGTAACTTTCAGGTGTGGAGGCTGCTGTGGTTCATCTGCACTGGCTTGCGAACCGACCGAGGAAGTTCCGATGGAAGTTTCAGTAAGTTTCCCCTTTTTCTTTTAGACAAGCTCCATTTTCAAATGAAGCAAGATACATAAATACGTTTCCTTACTTTCTCCAGGTTAATCTGCTGGAATACAATGTGAGCACCGGCGGATTGGCGTATAAGTCGACAGAGAAAATAATTCTACAATCTCATACTAAATGTGCGTGTAACTGCAAAACCAAGGAACATGTAAGTAACCGTTAAGTTATTCACAAATTATAAATCTCTCTGAAAATCCAATTAGCGGCGTACCTGTGTAGAATTCACCAGACTTCTGACATATGATTTACAGCATTGCAATGCCACTCTTCATCGTTACGATAAAGGAGAATGCAGGTGTCATTGTAGGAATCAAGAAGAACAATCCCAGTGTCGTAGACAACAACATAAGATATGGAATCATCAGACATGTAGCTGCAATTGCCGGACCGTCAAAGAATGTAATAGCGGATTCGAGCAAGATCCGCTCACTTGTGAATGCGTCCCTGTCCAGGTGGCTGCTAGACGGAGGACCCGGAGATTACAGAGAAGAAATAGCAGCCATAGCTCTCAGGGCTAATGTTGCCTATGGTATGTACAGTTTCCGTATGTGAGCAAGCCAATCGAAATACTGTTATAATTTCCTGAGCAGTCCTTCAAATAACTCCAAAAAAAGGAATCATGCATTGTCCCTCTCATTATTTGCTCTCAGCTTGCTTGAGTTTGTGTGGGTCCAGCTTCTCAAATAAGGACCTGTCGTCCTGCAGCTAATTACTCTAATTATTATTATCGAATAGCTTAAAACCCAAGCGTAATGAGATCCTTGCATGGAGCGCAGAAAAACGTTTTCTTGTATTAAAATTATGTGTATACGATTAAAACACCAACAATACGGAATCAAATATAAGAATGCACTGTCGCATAATCGCGAATATCCGGGCATTTGGCGAGTTTCCAGACCCTGAAAAAACCCTAATGTTTCATGACGATATGATGCGGCATAATCATGTCAAATGGGGAACTGTCAGGTACGGCTTGAAGTAAATCTACTGCATGCCGTGTTTACGCGAGACAAGTTTCGTAAAATGAATTAATTAAAGAAAAAAATAGCTTTTCTAGGATATACCCTCCCGCAACGTAAGTTCCTGTGGTTTTTTAAGTAGCAGCAAAGATGTGTGTGTAAAACTAGTAAATTCTAGTAATAAATCATAAACTACTAGTTTTTCCTCATATTACATAATACGGGAGGAACGAGTAGGATTTATTGGACTGCATAGCACTTACCTTTATCATCTGTTTTAGCGCTGATTATACAACAGTAATAAAACTAAAGGAGGTTTATGTGTGATGCAACTGGGAATAGAGGGCGCGCAAAGGGCTGGAGAGTGAGTCTCTTTAGATTTACTTTTCATTTACAGCGGATTACGTAATTAATTTAGAATATAAAAAAACTGTCATTGTACAGCTAGGCTAGATGGAGCCAAGGGGTATTTAATTGTTTAACGAGGTTTTTATTTCCTTGACCGGTGTCATTGAAGGCAGGCAAGAGTAATGAAAATGAAAAATTCTGGGGCATACAATTATTACTGTATTTATGACGAGGAAGATGAATTGCAATCATCCCGCTCAACTAGATGGAGATAGATTAGGAGCACGTACACAAGACAGTGCTTGCATGGCTTGAGGCAGGAGCTATTTATCTTACTTGAATCGGGGAAAAAGCCCCTGATTTGATTGAGTTTAGCACAAGGATTGAAATTAATACCATCGAGGAGGATATGGTTCTAAAGGATAAGAAGGAAGTGAACAGAGATGATGTGAAGGAATTAATAAGTGTTGGAAAAAATCTGAGGATGCGTATCTGTGTCCATACCCACTGTCCATTTCCCTGTCTGCAGGGTGCTATGATTCAGGCTGGGTGGGATGTTGAGAAGAAGAGACGCTGCTCTGTTTGTTCTTGAACGTTGGGCGCTTTATGGACGCAGAATCCCGCGATTGGGATTGCTCTACATGTATATATGTATAATGTAAAGAAGGAAGAGGAGGGATACGGCTACGGGACGGAAGGGTCAGTGAGGATGATAGAGATGCTAAAATAATAAAAGAGGAGGGAATATTTAGGAGAGTACATGCAGCATGAAGGAGAAAGATTCGATGGGTTGGTGGTTGGCTTGGCTGTGTGTGTGTAATCATATGATGACATGTCAGAGGATATTATGATAGTTGCTGCCATATCAAAAATTCATAGCCTTTCCTTTGGAAACCATACAAAGTGTGGAGGACATTCATCACAGACTTATACTTATTCCCAGACTCTCTGACTTAACACTTCTCGGAATGCAAATGAAGGAGAGAGAAGAAGAAGAGCATGATAATAGTTGACTGTGTGAGGCGCGAAGGGAAAGAAGAAGGTAATCTGTGTTCTTCCGAGTTTCGTTTAATTCGCTAGAGGTTTTGCATTTTACTGGAGAAAATATTTAAAAACCTACACTGAGAACCGCACAAAAAGATTAACAATAGTTCACCAACCTGTTTCCGTGTCTCTGTCAATTCCACACTTCCAGAATTCCGGAAGAAATACTGAGGAGTTGTGAAGGAGTGCCGGTTGAGCGGTGAAGTTTCTACAGGATTCTTCCCAGGACTTTACTGGGTGCAGGAGGTGATTAGTCCAAGAAACCTGGAATAGTGCAAGGAGTATTCAACTGTCAGTTGTTATAATTGACACGCAGGAGGGAGAAAACTTAAGACGTGATTGTTGTGTCTGACGGAAAGTAGAGGGGCTTCTGTTTTATCTGCTCCAGGGAGAGAGAAATAAGAAGAGGAATCGAGCTCTAGAGCGGAGAAAACTAGGGGAGAAAGTACTTTCTCCAAAAAATAACATGGGTTCCAGGAATTGTTATCGGAGGAATCCAGGTGTACTCTTCGTTGCGTTTTTGTGCTGGATGCCACTTTTAATTAACGCACAGCAATTGATATGCGAGAATCGTAATCCTGATGGACCGTACGTACCTAAAACAGAGGGGGACGGTGGCTTTCAAATTATCGTTGTTGGACCGGAATCAACCAAAGGCAGATATGTTCCTAACGAAGTTTACACAGGTGAGTTATACCCCGACATGACGTACATTTTAAGAGGGAGGGTGCGCAAGTATTTATACAATTTACCGGTATTCTAAAACTTTTTTTTTAAATCAAAAATAGTTACCATCCAAGGCTTGAAGACACGCTACAGCACTTTGAAATTCACCGAGTTTCTGCTCGTGGCGGAATCAGAGAAACAGGTTATGATGGGCCATACTGGCTTAATAACTACCGGCATCTTTCACATAATGGATGACAGCCAATCGAGATTCAGTGATTTCTGCCCGGACGGTGTGACCAACTCGAAATTATCTCCCAAGTCTGAGATTTCTGTACTCTGGACAGCACCATCTGTACTCGTTGCATCCTGTATCACTTTCAAGTAAGCAAAACAAGCGAGCTTTGTAGTTCATAGTTTGTATTCAGCCAGCCTCTGATCTGTGGTGTAATGAGTCTTGTTGAAGCGCTTTGTGTAGTGGAGTGACGCTGAAGCTGATTTATACGCATGGAGTCTCCGCAGACTATTTCGAGCATAATAATCAAGAGCGGATGATTATGATAACTTAACGCAATTCATTGAAGGTTAAGTACGGATGTATGCTAGGCTGCTAAGTAAAGGTCTTTACGTCCAAGTTATCCATTTACAAATCATCATTCCTCGTGACAACCAAATGAAATTGTATTCACTTCTCCACTATTACTCTCTGTCGAATGAGCTATTAATATCTCTTTGGATTTTCCTTGGGAATTATCATTGGGAAAAGAGTTGGCAGAAATAATGACGTTGTAGCCGTTGATGCGCATATGTTTTACTTGTTTCAGCTGGCCTTTTGGTGCACAGCTATGAGCTTGAAGATATTTCAAAGGAAAAGCAATTTAAAAGATTCTGGAAAGATCTTCTTCAGTGTCTGTTTCGCAGGAATAGCTCTTGGAGTTTGCATAAATTATATTTGATCAAGGATTTAGGGAAAGTGAAACTAGAGCAGCGCAACTAAGCTACAGTTACAGTATGTTTACACATTCATTCATGTTGCACGGAAGACTTGTGGATTTGCTAGGTTAACTTGGGTTGGAAGGAAGGGAGATAGAAGAATTCAAATAATTAGATGTGAATATGTGTTTTTAGAGTGACACTAGTGGAACGACCACACACTTGGTACATGGATGATGGGCAGTTGACTAAAACGTTATGTCCAGATTCTCCTACTCCTCCACCACCACCGGCTGAGATCGCTATGGAAAAACCTGGAGGAGTGTTGGCTTCTCATGAGAATGGACGAAGATCTGGATCTGATACTTCTATACCAACACGAGAAGAACAAAGATCCCCTGTGTCTGATGAGCCAAAGTGTTGTGCTTGTGATGATGCTAAATATGAGGTAATTACTCTGATTTAAAAATTAAATTCGCAATAGCAACGAGGAGATGAAACTCATGCTGATACACACACAAGGAAGAACAACAGAACGTTTAGATGATCTTTGAAAGTTTTAAATTATAGCCCTGCGTAGTAGGATTAGTAGGTGACAGAAGAAGAGTGGGGTAGTTTGCGAAATTATTCGCAGAAGGGTATGCGCTAACTAAATTTAATGGAATGTTATCTACTTTTAGGTAGTCTTTGAGGGCCTCTGGTCAAAGGAAACACATCCCAGGGATTTCCCGGAAAATGAATGGCTTTTGCATTTCAGCGACATTATCGGTGCTTCACATTCTAAGGATTTTTACTTTTGGCAAGAGGGACAAGTTGCATCGGAGGGAATACGACAAGTTGCAGAATGGGGAGCGACCCGCCATCTAGAGAATGAACTCAAATCCAAGGTATGATGTTCCACAAGCCACAAGTCCTTATGAGATAACGCAACTTGGTCGTTCGAGACGGATTGACTGAATATTGAGATGCATGCGTTACTACACTTTTAATGAAATTTCGGTCATATAACGTGACGTTGAATATTTCCACAGAGCAAATCTATTAACACTATAATCAAAGCCCGAGGATTATGGCATCCTAATGAGAAAGGGAAGACTTCGGCTGCTTTTAGAGTTGACAAAGATCATCATCTCATGTCCCTCGTTTCCATGATTGGCCCCTCTCCAGATTGGATCGTTGGTATTTCCGGATTTGAACTATGCTTGCCTAATTGTACCTGGATTGAGGAATCTGATTTGGACCTCTTCCCTTATGATGCCGGAACAGATAGCGGAATCACGTATATGGTAAACACAAATATGATTTTGTTTTGTTTGTGCCTTAATAATTTGAATTTGATTACAATCATAGTTAAAAACAGATACAATATACAACCGCGAATTTTGTTTGCAGTCTCCGAATTCCCCAACTGAACCGCGAGCTGAAATCCGGGCAATTACATCAACTGATCCCGATGATCCAAAATCACCTTTCCATGACAGATCAGGAAAACAAATGAAACCCTTTGCTCGTGCTCTTATTAGACGGCAAAGAATTTATCCAAAATCTTGTGATAGCCCATCTCATACTTCGATTTCTAGCCATGAAGTCATATTCTCTGAAAACACGGAAGAAGTTAATAGACGTAAGGGATGAGAGATTTTTTTAATGAAACAACATTGCATTTGTACATATTTGACAGCTTTTAGAGGAAATGTTTGATAGTAATAATTTAATTTTAATTATTAAATAGCTGAATGCGCTGTAACGGAATGGACAGCGTGGAGCGATTGCTCCGTTGCTTGTGGGAAAGGATTGAGGATGCGGAAACGAAGTTACGAACTCCCAATGAAAGCTGACATGATGAGATGCGATCGACAGCTTGTAGAGAAAGAAATGTGTCTTGGACAAGTTCCTACGTGCGAAAATGAGTGAGTGGACTTAAAAGCTGCGCATTTCATTACAAATACGGATAAAATAATCCGCATTTCTCACGGTCTGATTTCAGAGCGGACCCCATCGAAGAAATGGACAGCGTTTGCGCAGTCTCAGACTGGTCTGAATGGACGCCGTGCTCGGTGACCTGCGGGAAAGGAACGCATCGAAGAACCCGGGCTTACAAAAACCAACTTGGAAGAAAGAAATGTAACTTGGAGACAATTCAAAATAAAGCTTGTACAGGCATAAAACCGGAATGTGCTCCGTTTGAGCAAGAAGGAGAAAAGGTCAGTTGTTCGTTGTTCTTCAATAGCACATCATTCCAAAATAGGATTTACAACAAGGAAAGTCCATGAATTTAAAGCTTTAGAAATTTAAAAAATTATTTTTTTCTTTTACGGCCCAGACGGACCCAGACTGTCCCCTCACTCCTTGGAGCGACTGGAGTCCATGCAGCGTGACCTGCGGGATCGGTTTCCGGGAAAGAAGACGCCTATTCCTTATCCCAGCTGAGGAAACCGTTCCAGAAAAATGCAAAGACATCACACTTATGCAAAAAGCACGCTGTACTGGGGAAGCAGGAGCTAATTGTACAATAGGTATGGCAGAGGCCAAGGAAATATGTATGATGCTCGTTGAAAGTGGACCATGCAGAGCATCGAAACCGCGATTCGGGTTTGTTGCTGAAAAAGGTATGTGTGCACCTTTCACTTACGGAGGATGCAAAGGAAACCGGAACCGGTTCGACACGGAAGCAGAATGTTTACAAGTTTGCGGTTTCTTGGCCAACAACCCCGCCCCGGTAGTTGCACAAAGTCCAGGAAGTGCGATAAATTCCCTGCCACACGTACATGAACAACCCGAACCTCAAAGCGCAACACAGGTTACCCGATCTTCTCCGCTATATAAAACAAGCACGACCGCCCAGCAGCCCATCATCGCTACATCTAGTGAAAGGCGGGAAGGGAAGAAAGTTGACTGCCAAATCACGGATTGGTCACCTTGGTCACCATGCTCGGTATCCTGCGGGAATGGTGTCTTGACACGAACCCGGACGATCTTAGCAGAGGGGCAGAATGGTGGTCGAAATTGTCCGAAACGCCTTAAAAGGCGTCGGACATGTACCATGGATCCCTGTCTCTGAATGATACTAATTAAATCTTATTAATTGTACAGAAGAAAACTGACAGTTACTTGTCAACTTATTTTGTAATAGACTTGTCCATCTCTTGTACTATCTGCTACATTATATATCTAATGCATTTATATTTACTCAGAATTACCACGTGAGCTAATAAAAGGGTAGAAAACGGACATGTAATTGAACTTTTTAATTTACCGCCCAGTTCAAGTTGAATGAGGAGGGAAGAGTGGCAATTATAAACGGATCAACTTAAAGCTCCGATTACAGTCCGGCACAGCAATAATAATTACACATAGCCACGTCATAGAAACTCATGAAACTCGGATTAACTTAGGAGCTGCATAGAAAGATTGTCCAACACAAGTTCTGCATTAGATGGTGGGAAGCAATGTATACGAGTTGATCCTCTGTGAAGAAATTATTAATATGCAAAAATAATAACGAAGCTGTACAGGGGTGATCAGTCCTATTTAGCCACTCTGCTTGGAATTTTCCTACACTTCCCTACGACTAGTTAAGAGGTAGCCAATTGCACCATTCGATAGCCCATCAAGTTTGGCACATGATAGTGCAAGCATGTTAGATAAAAATTTGCTAGTTTACGTTTGCTGGTTGTCTAAATAAGTAGGGTCCTTTTAAAAAGTTTCCACTCCATATAATTACATGTTAAAAGTAGTTACGCGTTTATGGATATTCTCCGGGTAACTGGAAGATTTTTAGGAAACTGTTATGCAAGTTATAAAGACAAATTATTACCGAATGGGATTAACTGCATATTCTTTTAAAAAATGAATGTCAATATTTTATAACGGGGTCAACACTAATTATCAGTACCAGGAGCAATAAAAAGTTTCAAATGGGGCGAAATACGATATTTTCAATCCGCCTTAAAAATCGTTTCCCTTGTCAGAATTCAAAAGTTCTTACTTTAAAATGACCGAAATAGAAATACCTTTCCCATTAAAGTACACTATTAAGAAAGTATGTAATATGCTGGGAGTTATTCAAGAAAAACCAATTTTTTGGCGTGGAAAACACATTTTTGAACTCGTCAGCGATTTTTTTCGCTAGCACCAAGCGAGGTCAATAAGAATATAGTAGAATATTTCAAGCGTATAGCCAAGAAAATTCTGTGTTACATGAAATTTAAACATAATAGGTCTATTGGTGTGGACAGTCAGAATGAATTTCCAAAGTGGTGGCAAAATAGCACCGATCACCCTGTACAGTGTTTATGCACGGAGTATAAACATCCATTGTCATGGTAGCCGTATAGACTTTATGTAGAGTTGAGTACTGCGCCGGGCTATTACTGGGGCTTAAGATCATGCATGTCGGAGAAGAAACATTTAGTTTTATTATTAATGATCCTCATCCTCCTATTCACGTGTGCTCAAAGCAGAAGCATCGGTTATCAAGAGAAATTACTCTTGAAATCAGCAAGTTATTATCCATGCAACAGCTACTGAATTATTACGGCAGCAAGTATGCATATAGGGATTGCTCTACCTTGGTGTTATATTTGACACTTCCAGGGCATTGCATTTGTCATGTGTTAGTTGTGACACACTTCCGCCTCGTTTTGAGCGGTGCATTATGGAAGCCTATGTGGGACAATTGAAACACGCGACAGACGTCCACCCTTTCGCCTCCTCCTCTCCTGCTATATGGTGGACGTCCGTCCACAAATGTTGTTCCCCCACCCTCCTTTTCAGCCCTAGCCATTGAAATCAAGGAGAATATTTTCTATGCTCTTCAAACTGAAAATGCAGTGTTGCCGCATTGCGCTGCGTTAAAGCCGCGATTATATTTTAAATAAACCCCTCACATCAGGATTATGTAAGGACTGGGTAACTGTGAAAAAATATTAAGGGTTAATCAAATGATCCTTTTGCAAGCATGTGTAGCAACCGGTTTTTGTAATTTTATAATAACAGTGCTGTTAATTAAATTTAAAATATATGCATGTATGATTTGTTCATGACTAACTGTTAACGCTTGCACGACGGGTTTGCACGCAAAATCGGTTAATGATAAGCTGATTAATTAATAAGCGCATCAGGATAATACAAGGATAGCATAGCTGTGAAAATAAGTTATATAGTAATTAAAACGATAAACTTGTGACAGGCATGTGCAAAACCTGGATTGCATCCTCCCTGTACTGGTCGTCTCCGCTTGCATCCTCCCATTACTGGTCGTCTCCGCTTGCATCCTCCCATTACTGGTCGTCTCCGCTTGCATCCTCCCATTACTGGTCGTCTCCGCTTGCATCCTCCCAGTACTGGTCGTCTCCGCTTGCATCCTCCCAGTACTGGTCGTCTCCGCTTGCATCCTCGCAGTATTGGTCGTCTCCACTTGCATCCTCCCAGTACTGGTCGTCTCCGCTTGCATTCTCCCAGTACTAGTCGTCTCTGCTTGCACCCTCGCCGTACTGGTCGTCTCCGGTGGCATTCTCCCAGTACTGGTCGTCTCCGGTGGCATTCTCCCAGTACTCGTCGTCTCCGGTTGCATCCTCCCAGTACTGGTCGTCTCCGGTTCACAGTCTTTTCAGCCTTAATAAAGAAATCCCTAAAATATACACCCCCTACATACTATACATTTTTAGAAAGCTCGTGATGTAGGAAACACGGTCAAATAAATGTCAGGGCTCATTTCTCCGATTCGGGCAATTTTTGCTCCCGGGTAGTGGTCACGGGAATCCGGGTAAATGATGATGGATTCCTTCTGAAAGTAATAAAATAAGATTTTCCATATCAGATTAGGGTAGTATATGAATTTTAAGGCCTCTGTGACCTTTATTGTAATGCATGTGAGGAAAAAACCCGGAAAAAGGTCACATCTTTGACCCCATGTAGTTCCAAAATGAGCAGCTACTTTTGCAATGCGACGAGTGCGACTAGATAGCCGAAAGGGTGTACTACAGGACCTTTAGGGTCTCGGTGCTGTGACATTGCCACTTTGTTCAAAACTGGGGTCTCAGTACTGGTTTTCTCCGCTTGCATCCCTACTTAAGTTGTTGCCTCCGTTCCTATCTGGAAATTAGTTGTCGTCATCGATCCTATCCGCAACGTATTTTCCGTTTCCGCTAACATCCTCCCTGTTGGGACAACAAATACAGCTGAAAAGCAACTTGCCGGTATTTTGAAAGGAATGACAGGATACACTTTACCTTTTCGTACACGTACGGATAAAGGCGAGGAAAACCGTGACATGCAATGCTGGTGTTACTAAAATCGTGGGTGTGGAGTTAAAGCCCCTATTTGTGGAGCATCGGTGTAGAACGTTAGGTAAAAAATACAATTAACATAACCAAGAACCTAGATTTGGTGTTACAACAAAACATGTGCAGTATGCGTTTTCCATTACCATAGAATCGACCGGTTTTTGGCTCGACCTCAATGTTCAGGTGATTCGTATGTTCAGGGGATTTTTCCATAACCTGGAGCAAATGCAACTTTTGGATAAAGAAGACACAACAAATTTGTCAGTCTTGCATCACGTTTACATACCTTGTATACAAAAAAAGCTGGACGATCATCGGAAAATTTATAACAGCTAAAACTAAGAACGAAAGCCACAAAACGCCAACGCAGTTATTACGAGTTAAACCAATGGCAGAAGAAAAAATTGTCACGTCACTTATAAGTTTGGTAAGTACTGCAAGTAGTCCTATCAGCAAGTTAGTTGCTTCATGCAATAAATTCATGTAAAACCACAATCGTCGATTATGATATAGCCACAGGTGCTAGCAGCTGCTGACAACCCGGTGATGCAAGAGGTGGAGCGAATTACCGAAGTTAAGCCATTTAACCATGTCAGCATAGATCCTTCTATTTCATCTCTGGTTGCGGCTAATGTTGCTACTTTTGATGTTACTCAAAAGCCTTAGACGGAATTAAAATTGCAAACAGTTTATGTGCTTTTGCGCGATGTTGTTAAGATGGTACAACATGGTTTGCACAGTCATTAGCATTCGCTAGTGTGGACTCAATAAGTGTACAACTGTAAACTTAAGGTGAATATTACTTTGAAAAATCATTAAATACAACTACTATTCTGTCAACGTTGTGGCCCTCAAGCCATTTCAAGCATGGTTAGTATGTAAATCCTAATCCCATTACCTACCTTGAATAAATTCATGCAAATAGTGAATAATTTCTACCTTCATTACATGCTAGGAGTTATTGCAATCAACTTCTCTGACTATAACCATTAATTATGGGCTACACTAAATATGGTACTGCACCTCAGATGCATTTTGATCGCTGGTTAGGTTACAAACAGGTATCTATGAACGCAAACAACTAACCATCACACGCTGTCACAGAAATAGATAAAGCCGCCAATGAATGGCTTCCGTAAATTATGAAAGGGGGATCTAGTTTATAATTAGCTCTTTTCATGTACAACTAAACTGTAAAGGTGATGAATTCCAATAATTAATGCGCTTCTTCTTCATAATTAAAAACGCATATGTCCTACCGAAAATTAGTACAAAGGGGAAAAAACGCTAAAATATAACTTTTCTTAAGATTCGGCGTGATACCACAGGTCCTGAAAAAGGATGAGACAAACTTTGCAGAAAAACTTTGTCAAAAATTGAATCAAAGATGCTATAATGTTGAAAAAACAATTTGGAATTATGTCTAGAATTAATGTATACAATTTCCGTGAAATCTACGCCACCTGTAAGTGTGCAACTTCTTCATTATACTTACTGTTACAATAGAAATAGAGACCTTGTATACATGGCGGTAGTTCTTTTTTTATTTTTTAATTCCAGTGTGGGCTGCGGAGCATTAACAGGTCTTTCTTAATCCATCCATAGTCCGAATTGGTAAGCTTTAATTCAGAGTGAGATTCGTGGCGAAAGACTTGAGACCCTGTAAAACTTTGAATAGCAAAATTTTGTAGAAACCATATGCACAAAAAACTTGACAACGAGCAAATTCAGAATAGCTTGCAACTACGGCTACACGCATAACGCTGAACTAGCTTGGAACGGAAGTAAAATGTTTGATCACAGCCAAACCTGAGTTTTACTAAGATTTTGCAGTAATGGTTGAAGGCATTTGCTGGTAGTCCACATCATTATTCCTTAACACCAATTCGCAAACTGAAAAAAGCTAATGATTGACTGAAATCAGAAGCCGCTGCTACAAAATTATTGTTATGTTGTAACTCCAAGTCTGAAGTAAACTTGCACTACCCTCACTCAAGCACATCTACTGTAAATCAGTGTTATTTAAACGTTGGTACGACGCTGGATTGTCTGATATATACTTAAGTTATTTTTTAAAGGTACTTTCTATTGTCGGTAACGCCACGCAGCCGCACTGTAGTAGGAAACTCATGCATCGTTTCTCCGCGGACTCCTTTAATTCCATACGTCACTCTTGCGAAAGTGGGAGTGGGTAGGGATAGAGAGTAGACCGATATAGTTTACTATTGTTCCGTACGTAAGCTGTTTCATGTAGACTGCCAGCAAAGCAATTTATTATTTATCTGGCCAGTCTGGTATTTGCTGTGAGGAGAAAGAATCAATTTTAAATTATCTTATTTAATTTTGCCCATTACGTACATTAACTTTACCCCGGTCTTTTTATAAGTTTATTAAATTCCAGTAAACGTGCACTTCTGGGTGCATCATCCTAACAGTAATTGTGAATATATTTTATAGGTGAAAATTATAATTTGCAAACACGATTTAAGCTATTTGTGGTACAACTCCTTCAAGGTCATGATAATTTAAATTTTTTTTAACTGTGAAGCGAAATTGCATTTGAGTAAGTATTCACTTTCTTGCTTTTACATAAATATCGTTAATTAGCCCAAACATGATCACTCAGTGTATTACGTCTCTTGGTGATTTCCTGCATTATTGCTAAAGTACTTACGACAGGTTCTAGTGACTGTTAAAATTTCCATTAAACGCGCGAATGCTTTAATTGTGAATAGACAGCGAAATCGTAAAGTCCAGTCAACTTTTCAGATAATTCGACTTTCATTTTCATCACATTATTTAAAGATGTTCTTGTCGGGGGCGACAACCGATATTTCAGACTTTGTTAGTCAGATAACGATTGCACTTTACCTCTGCATACATATTCTTATGCTTTTAAGTACTTTTGGGTAACATCGGTCGGATTCCAATAGGCTTCAAATTCGGGCATTGATATTTGATTACATAGCAAAACATGCACCTGGTAAGTATAATTTGTAAAGCCGTAACGGTTGATTTCTTCGACTTGTCTTACCTTGCTTTAACACTGAATGGTTTATTCTGGACCAGATGGACGTCTCCTTCATGAACTCGTGTTCGCGATTACCCAGAGTTACCAACTCCAAACCTTGTCCAGGTCTGAGCTCGCGATTCAGGCTGACACGACCATTCAAGTTTAATCCCTTAGCTCAAGACTTCTCATTTGGCCGAATATCTAATTTGAAGCTTTTGATGGTCGACTTTGTGCATATCTTCAAACAAGCTGCGTGCAGCCAGCCAATGAGGTAATCTCGTTTGCCGCATAATATTACGAAATGAAGCACCGATGCTTCCTTGTTGTGTTACCTATTAAGGAATATGTTTGAATGTTATTTACATGCACTCTAATATATATATTGTTTATTCGTTGAGCGTAACACAATTTATTTCAATTCTTTTTAGATATTATTTGCTTGTAAACTCAGAAAATATGATAAAAGGGCAAAGATTTGGGAAAGAGTTAGGGATAGGATTTACTTTGTAAGGTTTGCTTGCTTTCACTTTGATGTTCTAATACGAATTCCCCTTCCCGTAGTACTGATAATAATTGACACTTCACGAAATTCAAATTAATCGTTTTCATTACCGAAATTAAGGATTAATTAATTATAATTTACAATTTCGCCATGGTCTCAATAGCAGTTACTGCTTACTTTAAATAGGAATATGGTTTAGTTTCACGACTCGCCAACGATTAGACTACGTTGGCTTTACTTGAATGCAAATTCATAATTTTTGTACATAATGCTATTGTCAGTAGAGCCTGACGCACATCCTACATCAACTCATGTTTATCAGTGCTGCTAATTGAATGATCGTTGCAGCTTTATCTATATAGATATCAAGGAGAGGGGGATGCAAGCCGTAACGACAATTACCAAGAGAATAGAAGCGGAGACGACAAGTACTGAGAGGATGGGAGTGGAGACGACGTGCATAGTGATGATTGGAGCGGAGACGACTAATACAGGAGCATTAAGCGGGGACCATTACTCTATGGATCCCGTGCATGAAGCCTGGACGCGTTATTTAGAAGGCATATCGTTCGAACCATACTTTATTCCGACGTTTCAACTATTCTTGTACAGGTTGTTGCAAAAATTTAATTATGAGTTGCTTATTAGCTTTTTACATAAATAGGGCATTCCAAACCAGTTCGGATCGTACGTTTAATCTTTAGCTGGAACCGCGGGTGGATACACTGACTTAAATGGACTGGATAAATTTTTCAAAAGCAAAATCGATACATCCCACTTCTCACGGATTCAACTTTAGATTCGGAATCCATTCTACAAACGACGCAGACTGGTCCAATGCCAGGGTATAAAAATATGTCCGTTGATGCCTAGAGACAGGTTCAGATTCCATTCTTCATTTTTCGGGAGCCGAGTTACCTTATTTTGTTTCATTACAAAAAGGTATTACAGGTGAGCTGGAACTTTCACTGTTGTAGCCGGTATCTTTTTCTAACGGGATCATGTTATTGAAGTACTTAAGATTTATTGGCTATTAATTTATTTTTTGTAGCTATTCACGACTACTCTTTGTCGGATGTCTATGACGAAATGCTTCAAAACGTTACTGAATACTGGAACAAGTCGGGTTGAGTCGTGGAATTGCAAGGTTCCACTGCACTTAATGCAACAGAATTCGTTTAAAATGCATTTCTCTTGGGCATTTTATTCATTTACTAGCTAAGCTACCCGGCTTCGCCCGGGGGCTATGTGGTACGAATACAACAAAACTCCAGTCGACTGGTTAGCTCTTGCGTCGAATCTTTACCTCTCGTGTCTATTCTTTGGATCATCCGAAGAACCTATAGCTCTCCTGTCAAACCTGTAGCATATAGGTTCCCAATCTATAGTTCTGTCGCCGAATCAATAGATCCCCCGTCGTCCTTAAGTTTCACTTTGAGACAATAGCTCTCCCGTCAAACACAAAGCTCTCCCATCAAGTGCAAAGATCTCCCGTCAAACGGATAACTGTCCCGTCAAATGTATAGGTCTCCCGTCAAACGTATAGCTCTCCCATCAACCGTGTAGCTCTCCCGTCAGCCGTATAGCTCTCCAATCAAACTTAAAGCTTTCCCGTTAAATTTATAGCTCTTACATCAAAAGAAAAGTAGATCAAAAGCTTTCCCGTCAAGCGTAAAGCTTTTCCGTCAAACCTATAGCTCAGACCTATAGTCAAACCTAAAAGCTCAGACCTATAGTCAAATCTATAGCTCAGACCTATAGTCAAACCTATAGCTCAGACCTATAGCTCAAACCTATAGCTCAGACCTATAGTCAAACATATACCCCCTACGAATGAAAGTGGGACACCGTGAAAGTGAAAATGGAAGTGAAAAAGGGAATGACACATACAAACTTTGAGATTTATAGTGTAAGATGTCATTCATTTGAATCATACATTTATGTATTCATATTTAATTTACTTCAGAATATAGGATTATCAAGCTTATTTAAATTTTGAACTCTACCGAAAAACAGTTAATGTCAATAATAAACTGAGTTCAAGGTTTCAAATTTAAATATTTCACAGTGAATACGGCTTCAATTAAAAAAACTGCAATTATACACTACGGATCCACTTACTTAATTAATTGGGTTGTTACTAACTGATGACATACGTAGGAATTAATTTCATTCATAATCCCAGCAGATTTAAAATCCCAGCTGAACCACTTCATTTAAAATATAACCCCCGCTTTAAGGCGGAGACGACCAGTACTGGGAGAATGCCACCGGAGACGACCAGTACTGGGAGGACGCAACCGAAGACGACCAGTACTGGGAGAATGCCACCGGAGACGACTAATACTGGGAGTATGCAAGCGGAGACGTTCCGTACTGGGAGGATGCAAGCGGAGACGACCAGTACTAGGAGGATGCAAGCGGAGACGACCAGTACTGGGAGGATGCAAGCGGAGACGACCAGTACTGGGAGGATGCAAGCGGAGACGACCAGTACTGGGAGGATGCAAGCGGAGACAACCAGTACTGGGAGGACGCAATCCAGGTTTTGCACATACCTGTCACAAGATTATCGTTTTAATTACTATATAACTTATTTTCACAGCTATGCTATCCTTGTATTATCCTGATGCGCTTATTAATAAATCAGCTTGTCATTAACCGATTTTGCGTGCGAACCCATCGTGCAAGCGTTAGCAGATAGTCATGAACAAATCATACATGCATATATTTTAAATTTAATTACCAGCACTGATATTATAAAATTACAAAAACCGGTTGCTACACATGCCTGCAAAAGGATTATTTGATTAACCATAATTTTTTTACACAGTTACCCAGTCCTTACATAATCTTGATGCACTTATTAATTAATCGGCCTGTCATTTACGGCTAACACATGTAATCTCATGATTCAGGAGGTAGCAGTTACTATTAGACAAATCGGGCAATAAAAAAATTTTGTATGAAATTAATAATGTCTTATAGTCAAATTAAGTTTCAATTACACAACTTACGATGCCTAGAATTAACTTACAGACCCCAGCTGAGGGGTTTATTTAAAATATAATCGCGGCTTTAACGCAGTGCATTGGCCCCAGATGGTTTTGAGGGTGGATGGATGCAAGGATTGTAATTGTAAGACAATAAGTCTCTAGTTGGAAATCAATACAACGATTCGGATTCGAGGACCTGGATAATAAAAGAAAAGTAGTGGCTGAAATTTTTGCAAACAAGTGGTCATTTACCAGTTCTGAAATATAATGGGAAAATGAATAATTTTAAGTCACGCAGCTCGTGCATTGAACGCTGAGGTGCGAAAATAACAAGGCAAACTGTTGTACACTGGTTTGCTAATTTTTACCTCTTCGCTTACAATAAGTTTGAACTGTTGTACACTGGTGTGCTAATTTTTACCTCTTCGCTTACAATAAGTTTGAGTCTAATGGACTAGCACTTATACTGTACAACGTACATAGGGGCTGATTCGCTGCCGCTACGGGGAAAGTCAAGAATACATACTCCTATATCTTATAAACGCCTCTGCTCTGAATATTTCATAAGATAGAATTCTATATTGATTGGATCCGTTCTACTTTCTACCTTTCAATACCTTTGGCCTGCTAATTTAAACGTTCCCGTATATTTCCCCGTCAAGTATCGGGCTGCCCGGGCCGGGCAGACGGCACACGTTTTAAAACTACAAGAGGATTCGAAGAAGCGTGTCTACTTAAGCTATAGGACCCATCAAACTTCACTATTGTTTGCATTTGTCATTGATTTCTTAATAACTATTCTTAACCCACTGATAAATAACAGTTTCCCACGCTGACCTTTCATATTTCCCCGCTCAAGTGTTATGTAGCGGTATACAGTTGCAACCCAGGTGTCGTGTCGTTGTTAAACTCTTACAACAAACTTTGAAACTGCTTTTGTCACAACTAAAACTAATGTCGCATTTTCTTCAACCTGTCCAAAACAGTTTGCCCCTCAATTTGCTGTGATTCTAAGGAAAGGGCGGAAAGTTCGTGTACCGGTGACATTTTGATCCTTAATTACACCGTTATCTCTTGCATTAGGGATATCAATTCTGTTTAACTGGAAAACTGAGGATTTTCCAAGGAATCTGCCTTGAAGCTCATAGTACCTTTAATAATAGCATACTCAGAGTAACTAAAAATGTTTATCCTGTAAACATTTACTTTCTTCAAGAAGTTTAAATACTATTTCACATATAGAGTCTACCCTCTGGAAAGAACTATCGCATTATATGCTACTAGACAATTCCAATCATGCATTTTACTCATTCAGTACGTCTGGCCTGGTGCTTACGCACCTGAGAATTCTTTGGAATTGTAATTGGCATGGAGGTCATTTGATGATGATGCAAAATTGGGAGTTATTTTTGAATGCAGCGCTAACGTTTCGATGTCCTAAGTTAACCGTGGATTGATGCACCTATGTTAAGGTGTAGGGAAAGGTCTGTCTGGGTGTAAACAAGCTGAAGCGTAGTATAATAACTGCACTGCCGGACAGGCGCTCCTTGTAATAAATAATTATGGAGAAGTGTATTGATTGTGTAATTGTGGTGGTTCCGTGAATCCCGTCATAATTAGGTAAGCAAAGGTTGGACCACGGTTTTCGAGGCATGTACAATATGCCATTCCCGGTGGTCATAGGCCTAAGACAGAGAAGAATGGGGGGACTCTGCTTGGCTCTGGCTCTTCCGTGTGGATTGGCATTCTCTCTTCCCCGACGGAGCCAATCTATATAATAGAGTTGGATTATGGGGAACGCTCTGAGAATCATCATTCGTTCCTCGACTGTCCTCAGGTGCACTTGTTCTGCAACTTTTCTCGTGCTTGCAAACACTTTGTTCATCACATACCCTTCTTGTTAACCAGGTAAGAAGAGCGGTACGAGTGTACTGACTGACTGCATTCAAGTGTTTGGTTTAAAGTCCATGTCCCTGTTGTGCTGGAACCAAGTCTTAATAAGGTTAAGGGAATTTACTGTGACCTCTGACCTTTGGAAAATATGTAGGTTATAACCCTTGACTAGAAACTCTCATATCAAAAATTTTAGCCCCATCGCACAAGAACTCGCAGAGATAAAAATTTCACACCTTATACCTGTCCGAAAATGGAAAGGTGTCCCGCTCTAATTAGCATGCAGATTTTATAGCATTGAAATGGAGTGCCATTGAGTGAGCGTTACTCCATTGTAAGGTAGAGGCGCCAAAGTATGTACAATTGTTAGATTTCTCTCGCCCGTAGTCTCCATGTTAATTCCCGTAAGCGCGTTTTCTGAAATTTATATGTATTTATAATATTTATCTCCGTGAGTTCTTGACCGATGGGGTCAAAGTCTGGGATGTCCGGGTTTTTAAGCATTTTTCGAAGGTCGCAGGTCAAAGTACTTTCCTTACCCCCCTATTTATTTGATAATGATCCTTGAGGATTGCAGGAACGTTTGCATTCAGTAAGAGTGGGTTTTGCATAATTTTCAGGAAACTACTCCTCCAACTACAAACGTCAAAATGGGTTCCAGAGATAAGGCCGCTGAACAACTGAATGAATGGAAGAAATCTCACGAGGTAAGATAAACGTTGTACATGTTTGCTATGTAAATAACCCTAGTTTTGCAGTTGTAGAATTGGCTTGTTCTATTAGTTTCCATTCAGTTATCGCTTAACGCAAGAAACTAGAAACCTAGAGCTTTAAGAATAAATTAGCTCTGGAAATCGAGTAATGTCAGGGTTTCCCCCAGATTTCGTAACATGATTTCTAACTTTCTTCTTCATTCTTAAACTAGAGCGTGTAGGGCAAGGATTTTTTATATGTGCACAATACACTCACATGCATCAAATTCAAAGTGTTTCACAAACTCAGACCCTAGAAACTTAAGCAAGATGCTTAATTGCAGACATGTAAGTATGGCAATAGATTATACTAGCAATAACTAAACTGACCGCTGAGGTTATTTCTAGGTTCGTATTTAGTCTTCTATTAGATGGGAGTGTCATTTTTTAATCAGTTATTCTCAAGTCCGAAAGAATGTAGGATTTATATTGATAAACATTTTGGCGTAATTGTGATAATATTTAAGTGTTATTGCCAGCACATAACAAACACTTTATCGCACACAATCAACCAATTGGCAGCGCATTAAAGTGCAATTAGTCATGGAATTCAGCAATGTTCCAATGAATACTTTCCAAGGACTTTAAGCTTTGGCCAGAAATCGCATCATGCAGGGATTTTGTGCAGAATCTAGAATCAGTTTTTTTAGCTCACAGAGCTGGTCACATCCTGAATTCCAGTGCTCTGTTTTGGGTTCATACATGCATTAGCTATATCCTACGAAATTATTGGGGCTATGACGTTCATTTTCTGCACGTTGTCACCCTGAGCGCAGCGCGGTTCAGGAGAACCCCTCAGCAAATTACAAGTAGAGCGGAACTAGGATTTAAAAAGCCGACAAAGAATAAGCGGATGTCACGTGTATTTTATCTGGGTGACAAGAAAGCGGAAGTTGGCTAGCCTAGGATTTAACGGGATTTAGGGGAACTGGGATATACGAAACAGACACGGATCATTGATCATGTTTTGTTTTGCAGAATTGTCAAAAGTCCAGCTGTTGTCAGTCAGGTGTGAAGTTGAGATAAGTTTTGTTGTTCTTTGCTTATCTTCTGAAGCGACTATGCATTGTTTTTTCTTAACCATGATTGATTCCAGCTCATTTATTGGCCACTCAGTTTATAATTATATTGTTACCGCGCCCGCAGCAAAAATGCGGATGCAGACCTAGGAATTAGCAAACCACTGCAGAATCATACAAACCAAAGAGTGCGCCGCCAGAGATCGGTTGGCATAAGTGTATATTACAGCACCGACACTAGTCTGTGCCTTACGCAGGATGTGGTTGGCGCTGTCATTGACACAGAAGAAATCCTAAAAACTGCAAAATATTTGTAATTTTAACCGCCGCTACATTTGAGGCAAAGTAAAAGCATAACTATACCATGGTTGAGGTTCAAAAGCTAGTGAAACATTTTAACGAGAACTGGGAGCTGTGCTATACAACCTTCTGAACATATAAGGCACAAAAGACAATAATGTAATTCTGTTCATCAAGGCGCTTAGGTCTCAGTAGAAGCGTTAAACGAGACTCTTATTATGAGGGAAAGTAGAGGCGGGGTTCAACAGAGGTTCTGGATTGGTTGATGCTGCCTATGCTATGCTAGATTGATGTAGATTAGAAGCTACGACAGGTTTTGGTAGCTGATTAAGTATTCCGGTATTTACCTATGTTGATTTCGGCCTTGAAGATAGCCTATACCTGCTGAATGCATATAACAAGCCTTGTTTTTTAACACGGAGAAGCGCTGATGCAAAGGGCAAACTAAAACGTGTGAATAATAATTTCCTCTCCTGGTTTTTTCCTCTGAGCTGGAGCTGCACTCTGTAACTGTGACAGCAGGAGCTGGTTGTGGTTGTTAAAGTGGTCAGACAAACAAGAGGAATACAAGATTGTCCTCACAATACTCGTTTAACTAGTTGAGGAATTTATAATTCACTGGACAAGAGTTTCTGATTGGTCCACAGGGAGGGAGGTTACATGATCCCGAGATATTCAGACTGTAAAAATTCATTTTTCCCAATGACGTTTATATATATACCTCTCAATCTCTTCTCTAGGGTCTTGGAAGAGATGATATGGATTGTAAAAGACAATCCAGGATTTGAAACTACTTTTTACATAAGGTTATATAAAAACATAAAAGGAAAATTTAACCGAGAATAAACGAAAAACAAGTCTTGGCGGTGACAGGCGCAGGTGGTCATCTGTGTAGATGGTCCCACCACGAGTCCTGTCACAACTGTAATAGCTGTCTGGCTTTCAGCTTTGATCATTAGTCCAATCTTACTATAGTGTCATAAATCCTCCGTGGTTATATCACAATCGAGCTCTTACGAAACACGATGAAGAGGCTTGGACTTAACTCACAGGTATCGAAATATGTACATCTGATTAAAGCGTTTTATTCTGCCGGTGCTCCTGACTATAGTAGTACAAAATATCCGCCATGAGTGTCATGCAAATACAGGAGAAATCTAGCTCCCGGGCATTAAATTTAACGGAAAGACGAGAGGATTTAGCATGAAAAAACAATGCATTTACAAGACAATCCCCAGAGGAAATTGTGCGGAAGGTGAGTAGTCAAAAATTGCATCTGCTGCAGATCCTTGAGAGAAGTTGTTGGAGCTTGGCTTTGTTCCCAGGTAAATTCGGCAGGGACGGCAGGTAGCCAGGGAGTAGGGTGGGAGGTAGTGACGGCCTCTGAAGAATGCCAGGGTAGCAACAGTTTGCTTCATCTCCGATGGAAGCTTAGGTGCCCAAAGACAAGATGCGGCTGAAAGCCTACCTCTGTCTCACCTGAGAAGAGATGATTGGAAAATTTCTTCTCAGGCTTTTCGGTATATGTTGGCTGAGTGGATTGTGGATTTTTACTTGGCCAAGCCATACATAGAAGAGATTCAGCATAGAAGCAACACGTGACACTCTTTCTTACACAGGACTCGGTATGCATGACAGTTAAGTTCTGCATTGACAGGTAAAAATGCTTGTAAGAAGAGTAAAGCATGTAGCCAGGAAGATCCAGGCTGGAGTTGTTCAAGCGTGTGAGTGTTGTCCACCAGAACAGGATATGCATACGGGCCAAAACAAGTTACGTGGTTATGCTTCTTCCTAACTTCCTTGCTCAATCCCTTCTCAGATGATTGGAACTTACAATTGTTAGCGGAGGTTCAAGGTGGATTAGAGGACTTCTTAACGCGCTTTAACTACACACTCTCTCGGCGTACACATTTAGTCATGAAGCAATGCAAGGTACACAGATTCATACGTTTATATTCTTTCAATCACCATTCCATTCCTTAACACGCTTGGAACAAGACTGGAAAGTTAAGGTGGGAGGGATTAAGGAAAGGTTTCGTCTTGGACAAGCCATGAAGTTTTTACGGGCTAAAACGACTAACGACTAACTTGCAAAAAATCATTTCGTTCCTTCTCCACTCGAGAGGAATCTTATGCATTTGCTGCGCAGATTTCCATATTCTCAACCCTACGATTTCATAATAATGTCCGCAATGACCGAATGGCAATTACTAACAATCCCATGCATTTCTAGCCTGTGTGCTCTCTTAATGAATACATGGGTGGGATTAAGGTGGAGATGCGATTTCTCAAAGGAATTTCACGTTGAAGGTTCCCAGGGTTGCAAAATTCAGGTGCTTTTTAACATGTTGGTATTAAGCAGCGCTGCGCTGTGTAGATAATATTGCCCACAAGGAACAATAAATGCTTCCATGCTAAAAATACGAATTGGTTAGATGAATCATGCATCAGGTTTTGCAGCTGAGCAACAGGGAAGATTGACGTTGAAGGTATTGGCAAGCTTATAGCTTATGTACCAGTGTAGGCTAGGCTGAAATAATTAGACTTTGAAGGAATAACTTGAAGGCTTGTGGCTAGTTTTTGTCGCGTGCTTTGTCACGTCATTGCGTAGTTATCACTAGAATCACGAGTCTTATATAAGCTTATGAAACACGGCGTAAGAGCTAAGCAAACTTTAAAGGTGGGTGGGGCGATGGATGGTTTCATCCGAAGAAATCAGTGATTGTTTCTACTCCAGTAAATATTTACCTAGCAAAGATTCTAATTGAATAGCTTCTGGCCACTCGAGCTTCAAATACTTCTCCCGAAACCGATGACGCTAAAATTGGCACGCATTAGCAGCTTGATGGGAGACACGAAAGCTTTTAACTGCCCTCAAGATGTGATGTGCTATGCTAGATTTCTAAGTAAGGGTTATTCATGAATCAAGCACAACGTAAGAAGAATGCGAAAGCATATAAAAGAATCCGGATTTAGCACGCATCCGTAGAGCAAATTCATAGAATTCTAAATTCGGCTACCAATGTTTACCCTGACGTCAACAAGTTCAAGAGCAAATTCTTAGAAATTATTCTGAGAATACGAAGAACTGGCATTAGTTATGTAAGATGGAACAATTATAAAATAAAATTCTTTGTCCGCATGGGTGTGGGATCCAGAACGTTTGTGAAAATATTACCAGGAAAGTGCATTTAGCACAAAGAAATGATTTGTACAGATGTTTGGCTTTTTGCAGCGTCGCGGCCTTGTGACGTAACTGACTGCTTAGGATCTGTAGTAACTTTTGATTTGTGATAGAACACCGTATTACATGGTATAGCTAAATAATACGTATTTTGGGATTTAAAAGAAATGAACTAATTCTCTGTATTTCCATGCATGCTGCAAAGAATGAGGGTAGACTTTTACAACTGTTCGGATTTCATCTGGAAAGCTATCGCATCCATAAATTCGTAAGATAAATAACTACACAAGACTGTATATCTGCATAAAAGTTGTGGAATTCTCCCTTATTATTTTCACGCTTGAGTTATTAAATGATGTAGTTTAGTATTAGTTTCTCATGGCCCATGTCCGTGAAGGTACGTGTGAAGTGAACCATGCTATGAGAATTGTTCTAGTAAAGCACACTATTTTTTAATTAGATCCGCCCTTTTTCTAGGTTTAATTTGCTTAAGCATTACAATAGAAGGTTTGCATGCAAGAGTCATTAATTAGTTGCACCTTGTAACAATTTAAGCTGCCGTAAAAGTTGTACCACGGTACGTATTGAGAGAAAACGCAAAAAAAACCACATGGATTTTATGTCGTGAAAGCCGCAAAACAATCATGATCGGTAGACGTATACTTGAATGGACTTAATTCTTTTAATGCAGGCTTCTGACCGCGCAACCAATCTTCATGGATGTCCGGTAGCAAGCTTGACAACGTCCCTGAGCGTTGGCCGCCGAGGACCACTCTTGCTCCAAGACACCAATTTGGTTGAGCACCTTGCTCAATTTGATCGTGAACGCATCCCAGAACGTGTCGTCCATGCTAAGGGAGCAGGTAATAATTACTTTCAATTCTAATGTCACTCGGATGTCAAGGAGGAAAGAAGAACTTTAATTTATTATCTCAGGGATTTTTAAGAAATGTAATCATGGACTCAAAGAAAATGTACCAATTATCCTTTAATTTATGACAAATTATTAAATAAGATGAGTAAGCTAGGCTAGGATCAGGCAGAAAGCATGATCATCTCAGAAAGAATGATATTGGGGGAGTTATGGTAAGGGAGAAGGGAAAAAAGCGCCAGGGAGTAATGAGATGAGATCATCCTTAAGTCTCATGAAGGGATCGCCTTCAAATTTATAGCTGTGCGTTAGTTGAGACGCCGGGAAGAGTTGGATTGGAAACGGTTGATTCTTGATTGGGAAGCTAACGGTGTCCTGATTTGAGTTGGGAGTAGTCATTTGAGCATTTCACCCTAGGCAAGTCAGTGAGTGGGTCAAAAGATTCAGCCTGATGCGACTTTCAGAAAACTGAACCAGGTTTTCTTGTACTAAATCAAAGTTACTTTTCTGAAGAGTCGGGATCAGGTTGGAGCGGATGAAAGCAAAGATTAGGAAATTGTTACGGTAAACATCCCTTGGAGTTTCTTTGGAGGGCGGTGCCGGTATGCGGTTTTTGCATCTGTAAAAAAACAAAATCAAGTATGAATCCGCGAGCGAATTTTTTAGCATTATGGTGAACAAGAAACAGAACAAGCAAACTTTAGAGACAGACATCCGTTCGAATGAATTAAAAAAAGATTTCGCAAAGAGAGGAAGAAAAATAATGGTACTTTATGAATCGTTGAGAAAAAAATACATATGCATTATTGACTGTTTCCTGGGCATAAATGCGAAATTATTCATCTTATTATGTAAAACAAGATGAACTAATTAGAAAATTGCATGCGAACCACATGCAGTAGGAGATACGGAATCAAGTATATGGGTACGGGCACGCGATCGGTGGGATGATGTGTCTGATTCCTTCCCATTATAATTCTCACGCGAGAGCATAAGTTTCATAAGAGTGTGAATAATTTGCCAAATTACACTAAAACTACTCGGAAATGCACACATTGAATGATAGTTGCATCCCGCGTATTTAACCATAATACAGATTTGAAAACTGAAGCTGTAGTTGGAAACAGGGGAAATATATTCGCTCACATGATGCAAATCGTGTCTTGATGTAAAACACACGTTGTACATAAGCAGGATGACAAGCCTCAGTAGGGGAGGAGGAATGAAAAAGGTTATGTCAGGATCCTCTAGTGATGCGGACTGAGGTTGAGGAGGAGCTGCTTTCTGCAGGGGATTGCAATAATACCTTGAGGGAATGTAATTTCAAAGTTCTTTGACTCCGTCTTTTGTGGTATATATACATTGAGGATTTACAATAAGAGCCAGCCTTTTCGGGCATCCGTCTGTCCGGCTCTTCGAGGAGAGCCACTTACTTAGCTTAGACCTGTAATGTTAGTTTGACGAAATTCAAGGCTTGAAGACAAGTTGTAGACGGGGCAGCGTGAGAGAAAATGCGAGAAAAGGATTTGATAGTAAAGAATACAAGATAAAATAGTTTGCTGTGAGAAGCTTGGAATGAGATTTCCATTGGGAAAAATAAAAGAGACCAAGGCGTTGAGCTGAGCTGCTGAGAATTGAAATTGTATTAGCTTGATATTACTTTTTTTTGCCAAGAGGGAACATGATTTTTCTTTAAGTTAGTTGCAAGTTAAGTGCAGGGAAGTAACGCAACTGTGAGTTTAGCCGGACAACGGGGACTGAATGATTCAAAGACAAGCTCTCATAGCTTGTGTGTAAAATGATTGAAGAGACTCCTCAGAGTTTGTTGTTGGAAACCAAGTACGAGAGACAGAGCTGCTTCTTCAAGATATTCTTTTGCCTCAACTTTTGCTTTAAGAGCGGCTCTCTCCGATAATTCAAAAGGGGGTCTTTGACTTTTTATCCGCCTTCTTCTCTTATTGTTGAGATACGAGATGATGATGATGGAGGAGGGGTGCCGTTAAGACGGCTTTGAGGACGAGGCTCTGAAATTGCCATGTGTGTGAACGGTGGATTTGATTATCAAGAAAATGGTATAGCTCATATTAATTCAACTACGATTAAGCTCAGGGAGAACATGATGAGAAAATGAAATGTATTTAAATAGCATTTGGAAAAAGAAGTATATGGTGGGGTTCGATGTACATTGAGAAAATTCATTAGTTAGCTCGGGCGAAATGTATGATTAATGATGAATTGGAGTGGGAAAAGAGGATGGGTTTTAATGTATTGTTTGATTCATTGATTTGTTAAGGTGCTTTCGGATACTTCGAGGTCACCCATGACATCACCAAATACACCAAGGCTCGAGTCTTTGAGAAAGTAGGCAAGAAGACACCTGTCGGAGTTCGTTTCTCAACTGTCGGAGGAGAAAACGGATCTGCGGATACCGCAAGAGATCCTCGAGGATTTGCCGTGAAATTTTACAGCGAGGACGGAAACTGGGATATCGTTGGAAACAACACCCCGATTTTCTTCATCCGAGATCCAATCCTTTTCCCAAGCTTCATCCACACACAGAAGAGAAATCCGCAAACTCATCTTAAGGTATTTGATGAAGAATATAAGATTAAAGAGTTTGTGGAATCACTTTAAGATTACTATAGCTTGAACGGTGGTAATGGCGGATTGGTTTTACAGGATGCTGATATGTTCTGGGACTTTATTTCTCTCCGCCCCGAAACGTGTCATCAAGTTTCGTTCCTCTTCTCGGATCGTGGAACTCCAAACGGTTACCGCCTTATGAACGGCTACGGTTCTCATACCTTCAAGTTTGTAAACGCCCAAGGAACGGCTTCCTACTGCAAGTTCCACTTCAAGCCTCAAGAAGGTGTCAAGAATTTGCCAGCCGATGAGGCTGCCCGTCTAGAGGGCGCTGATCCCGACTATGCCATCCGGGATTTGTACAATGCCATCGCTAAAGGAAATTTCCCAACGTGGAACTTTTTCATCCAGGTCATGACCTTCGAGCAAGCTGAGAAGGTGCCTTACAATCCATTCGATGTAACCAAGGTCTGGCCACATAGCGATTTCCCACTTATCCCTGTGGGTAAGATGGTCTTGAACCGTAACCCAAGCAACTACTTTGCGGAAGTTGAGCAAATTGCCTTCGCACCATCCAACTTGGTTCCCGGAATCGAAACCAGCCCTGACAAGATGCTCCAGGCTCGTCTCTTCTCCTACGCTGACACACATCGTCATCGTCTCGGAGCCAACTACCAACAAATCCCTGTCAACTGTCCACACGCTTCCATCAAACCAAGGACCTATACCCGGGACGGACCTCAGAGCCACGATATGCATCAAGGAGGAGCTCCCAACTACTTCCCCAATAGCTTCAACGGACCGCATGAGGACCCTTCAGCCGTTCAACCAGCCTTCTCCGTGTCCGGCGACGTTGATCGTTACGATTCATCTGACGAGGACAACTTTTCACAAGTTGACTCTTTCTGGAGAAAGGTCCTTAGTCCTGAGGAGCGTCAACGACTTGTTAACAACATTGCTGGACATTTGTGCAACGCTTCTGAGCCAATCCGTCAACGCGTTCTTGCCAATTTTGGACAATGCAATGCCGAGTACGGAAACATGCTCAAGGTTGCTTTGGATAAAGCCCTCCAAAAATGAGAACTCATGTCATAACATTTCCAGTACATTCCGTTACATTTTTTCCAGCCATTGCATGCTACAATAATATATATTTGGCTCTCCGAATTTGGATGATCCATGAAAAGTCCAGTAATAACCAGAATGTAAATGATGTCTAAGTGCCTCCTATTCATGCCAACTATACAGAATTGAATGTCTCCTGATATGTCATGTACCAGTAGTTTTTGTACTAATCTCCTTTAGTCTCAAATCATATTTAGTATGCAAAAAAGGTTGCAATGTTTAGCAGATAGGCTCTGATAATTTTCGTAAACCTTTATACTAAAATCCGGTGATACATGGCTTTCTCTGAAATTCAATAAAGTACCTCTCCTCTTGAATCAATCGTCTTTTTTCGTTACATCTGATTCGTAAATCATGCAAGCTAATTGTACCATATACTTAATACTTGGTTAGTTTAGCGGTTTTAGTACACCTCCTCGACATTAGCTCCATTATCTTATAACATCTGCCGAAAACTGTCACAATGAAATATTATTAAATGCACTAAAATCTCGAGTGCGCTGCGGCAAATCAAATTAAAAGTAAACAAGTTTGTTTTCACGTCATCCATCCATGATTGACAAGTTTCCAACTGAGTAAAATTCCATTGGGTCAATTCAAGAACCGTCTTTGAAGAGAAGAACAATTGAAAGTACACGTGAACCTGATAAGATTTAAAACATGGATCCTGAATTTCGAAGTTTGCCTCTTTTGGTATAGCTGTAGTTGATAATTACCACTCTTAGAGATTTAAAAGTCTTCCTTTAGATGCTTGTATACAGTTTATGGCTAGATATATTCAAGTGTATGTAAGACTAGTGGAAAAAATGACAAGTTCATTGAATGTCATGTAATCAACTACTGCGGGTCAGGACTAATCTTTACATAACTGTATTGCGTTGAATCATTGAACAGAAAGATTACTTAACAACTCTCATCCACCCTAACCAAGCCTATACATACATACATATCGGATAAAAAAATTTTGACCAAGTTTCTGAACTGTTTCGGCTATCACCCCTGATTGGAGCGTCTCCAGGGGTAATAGCTGAAATAATCCAAAATTGGAATGCGATGAACCATCTGCATTTCCTGGAGAAACTATCTTAGATTTGTAAGCAGCAAAAGACATTATTTTACGTTAATGCTAAGGGTATAAGTGATAAAGGTTTCCCTTCTTTGCTCCTTTGAGCAGGCGTGACTGATAATGGATAAAGAAAAATGGACTGGCCTGGCTAGGAGAGAGTAAAGATTATCTACTACACTTACAGAAAGTGAATAAATAATATAGTATTTGTAGATGTTGTTTGCCCTATGGATGCAAGGAATAAGATAAAAATTTGACTGATTCGAGTACCACTTTGCTGGAATAAACTAAAATATATCATATACTGAATTCATCCTAGCTGATAGTTTAAACAGAGTTAAGTACATTCTCATGATTATCTCCCGCTCGCCTGCTCCGATGATTAATTGAATAGCTCATGCTCCTACTGGCTAGGGTCTTGAAGTGCCCGTATCTTATGAAAGGTTGAAAGTTATGCTGGACTTTGTTTGATTATCTTGAGAGAGTCGTGAATAATAGATATGATGATGCTTCGATGATGATGATCGCGTTCTTTTTATGAGATTTAGGCTCGTTAGGGTGAGTCTTTCCGGGCGAACCACTTGTGGAGCGACGCTAGAGAAACTCATTATTTCCTCACTACAACATTTCCCTTGAAGGTATAAAGTGAATCGCTCCAAACTTGAATTTGCTCAGCTGCACTGCTGTTGTTGTTCTTACGAGGTGATCATCTGATCCTGAGTAAACTGACAGCCACAGTTTTGCCCCTGTCATTTCTACACTGAAGCTACTGCAAAATTTGTCCAGGTAAGTTTTTAAAATTCAAGTTTCTCATTCCAGGCTATTAGCCCTTGAACCCTGCTCGTTTTGTGGATAGTCACGTAACCTTCAGCAAAATCTCTGTTTGATAAATAAAAGTTATTATTGCAACAAGATTATAGGAGTACATTTTTGCAATACGAAACATTTCTGTAACCTTTGAGGGAAATGGGGCAGGCATGTTCTGAACCTCTTTCGCAATTCCCAGCGTGGCAAGATTGCAATTTGGAGAGACAGTTACTGCCCTCATTTGGACCCAATGATAAATGTTGCAACATCATCCAAACTCCGCAATTAATACTCCTCCGAGCTCCAATAAATGATCTCTATGGATGACGTCCTTTAAAGTCCAAGTTCATCCATTCAGTCTTAGTTTGCTGTTTACATGAGCGCTGATCAGACTTCAGCTCTGTTCTCTCCTTAAAACAAGCTTCTTCAAGAGTTTTTTATCAAATCCAAGTTTGTGATTAAAAGCGTACAGCCCGTGCAAGTTCATCATGCCGATTTATAAATTTAATGTTTTAAAATATTCTGCAGACGTAGCAGCCATGGCTTCTACTTCCAGCAGGGATAAAGCAGGCGAACAATTGGTCAACTGGAAGCGGACTCATGAGGTAGGGTATTTTCTCTGTACTTGCAAGTTTTAGAAGAAATAACTGAAGAGTGTGTACTAAAATCTGATGGTTACAACAGGACAAAGAAAGGGCGACTAACCTCCATGGATGCCCGCATGCGACGCTAACGAAATCCTTGACGATTGGCCCTCGTGGGCCCATCTTACTCCAGGACACCAACTTGGTTGAACATTTGGCAAACTTTGATAGGGAGAGAATCCCAGAAAGAGTTGTACACGCCAAAGGCGCGGGTAAGTAGCACTACATTTGTTCTGGGTTGGAAAGTTTCGCATTCATGATAAATATCCAAAACACTTGATTATTTTCAGGAGCTTTTGGATATTTCGATGTGACACACGACATCACACAATACTGCAAAGCTAAGGTTTTTGAGCGTATTGGAAAACGTACACCGATTGCCATCAGATTTTCAACTGTCGGAGGAGAGAGTGGATCCGCAGATACTGTTAGAGATCCTCGAGGATTTGCCGTCAAGTTTTACACTGAAGATGGTAACTGGGATCTCGTTGGAAATAACACTCCCATATTCTTCATAAGAGATCCTCTTCTTTTCCCTAGCTTCATTCACACGCAAAAGCGTAATCCTCAAACACATTTGAAGGTAAGTTTCGAAATAGAATTTATATGGAAAGAATCACTGAATTTCGGCTCACTACGCACTGAAGATTGAACGCTTGCCTTATGGCTTGTAATTGATTTAGGACGCAAACATGTTCTGGGACTTCATTACACTCCGTCCAGAGACAACTCATCAAGTCAGCTTCTTGTTCTCTGATCGCGGAATTCCTGATGGATACAGGCACATGAATGGTTATGGCTCACATACCTTCAAGATGGTCAATGCTCAAGGAAAACCTTTCTATTGCAAATTCCACATGAAAACGGACCAAGGAATAAAAAATCTACCTGCTGAAAAAGCTCATAAGCTCTCTGCAGATGATCCAGATTATTCTATCCATGACCTGTACAATGCCATCGGGGAGCGAAAATATCCTTCATGGACTATGTACATCCAGGTCATGACTTTTGAAGAAGCGGAAAAGTTCAAGTGGAATCCTTTCGATCTAACGAAGATTTGGCCCCAGGGTCAATTCCCTCTTATTCCGGTTGGAAAACTCGTACTTGACAGAAACCCGGACAACTATTTCAATGAAGTCGAACAAATCGCATTCAGTCCAGCCAATCTCGTTCCTGGCATCGAACCCAGTCCTGACAAGATGTTACAGGGACGACTTTTCTCATACACTGATACGCATCGTCACCGCTTGGGCCCTAATTATCCACAAATTCCTGTTAATTGCCCACTTGGATTCAAATTCAAAACTTATACAAGAGATGGGTTAATGAATGTAAACACTGACCAGGCTGGGGCACCAAACTACTTCCCGAACAGCTTCAATGGTCCTGAAGAAACGATGGAGGCTGATATCAGTTCTTTCCACGTGTCTGGTGACGTTCAACGGTATGATACGTCCAATGACGATAACTTTTCTCAAGTTGACATGTTCTGGTCTAGAGTCTTGCAGCCTGATGAGAAGAAACGGTTGGCGGAGAATATTGCTGGTCACCTTAAGAACGCTGAAAGCTTCATCCAGGAACGTGCAGTTAAGAACTTTTCGCAAGTCAATCCCGAGTTTGGTAGAATGATCCGAGATGGGCTGAATCGCAAACCTACGGCATCTACACAATCAAACTATTATAAGCAAAATTCCAACTTGTAATTTCATACTCTTGTTGTTACCTGTAATTGGTGGTGCAATTAAACATTTAGGGCTTTCAACACAGAGCTAATTCATTTGCGCTCAAACAATGTGATAAGTTTGCGGAGAACTATTAATGTTTCCTTGAAGAACTCTTGACGTGCGAGCGAACATCGTATGGAAAAATAAAAACAAGGATAATGAATAGGATTTCTTGAAAACAACATTTTTTATTTCTTGTAATGGGAATACACGATTAATATGAATATTTAAGTGTCAAAGAGCAAGTACTTCAAGTCTTGCTGTCATACTTCCAAGACTTCGGGCAATTGATAAGGGCATAAAAATTTTAACTCCAGTGGATAGGCTATTAGAAGTAGTCGCCATGATGGCGTATACGATGCTGGCTAGTAGTAAAGTGGACAAACTTTCGCGGTATGGAAATAAATATCAAAGAAATACCGCTGGATTGCTTCTGTAAGTTCAGGCGAGAACTCTTAGTAATCATCAAGCATCGGTGAAGACAAATTGTGGATTTTAAATCCTAACTCTTATGAGAACTCTAGTACTGGTTGTAATTTTCGTATCCATCGCCATGTCCATCCATTCCGTCTCCATCGTGGTCAGCTTCTGATTTGATGTATGAGTCATCATAATTTTCGTTGTTGTAATTCTCATACTGCGAATAGCCCTCTGTGTAAAGATAGGAAACAAAATTAACATCCAACCTATACTTCCATGTTAATTAACACGGGAAATCAAATCACGTACCGTCAATGGGTTCTTCCTTAATCCTAACGCGATTGAAATCAACTTCTTCCTTAATTCTATCCTTTTCTTTACGGTCTCTATCCCTAAGGAAAAATTTCACACATTAGCCATCGCTGCAGCTTTTCGTTTTATGCTCAGCTGGATTTAGCAGCAACTTACTTTTCACGATCACGTTCTTTATCTCTTCTATCACGTTTACGATCCTTATCCCTGGATTTGCTACGGTGACGCTTCTTCTCCCGGGATTTAGATCTTTTGCGAGATCGATCTTCTCCTTCTTCCGGGTTTTCTTTATCTTTTCTATCACGAGATCGACTCCTGCGTCTTTTCCTATCCCGGTCTCGATCTCGTTCACTTCTGTCACGACTACAATAGAACCAAATTCAAAAGAGTAAGAAAGATTCGAACATCCACATAATAAAACCCGGTTAAATTATTCCAAAATTATAATTATACCTTCTTCGTCTATCTCCTCTGTCCTTATCCCGGTCTCTTTCACCATGCTTACTAGTGTCCCGGTCCCTGTCTGACCTATCGCGGTGCCTTCCTCCGCCAGTCACCTCCACTTCTCGTTCCCTGGACCTTTCACGTTCTCTTCGATCACGTCGGTCACCTCTTTCTTCTCTGCCACCGCGTTCACTTCCCTCCTTCTCCCTAAATCGTTCTCGATCAGGATCTTCTCGGCCAGATATCTTCACGTTCACTTCAGGACCTCCTCGTCGAGTTCCTCCAAGTCCTCCGCCTATGCATAGTGAGATGTGAAATTAATAATCAAAACTATGTCTAGTATACATGCTTAGCTAATCGTTTAAATTTACAGCATGAAACGTACCCAAACGCCGTGGAAGCCATCCCTTCACAGTCCTTCCACGCTCGACATCGACAAGCACTCTTCTACCGTCGATTTTCTTACCATCGGCGTGCTTGTAAGCGGCTGAAAAAGAATTAATTGCATTAGACTTGACAGTTCATCCGCTCTGGCCTACAACCTGTGCTGCTGCCCCTAAGAACTATAACACCTATATTCCTGCGACAAACTGAGAGCAGGAATGTCTGGAAGATATGGTAGCTTCTATAAATTTACGTTCCCTGCAGATGTAAATTTTCACACTACAGCATCGGCAAGCAGCGCGCAGAAATTCCTTACAGGAACCTCATGTTAAGTTTGATACTGACTGCACATTTTTTTATACTATCTCGCAACGACCTATCTCATGGTTATCATCCCTTATTGTGAACATTCAGGGCATACTTGCGGCAGTCCCTTTAGCAGACCAGGGGTGACCGAATTATTGCTTAAAATACCGGCAAATACGCCCCGCACTTGCGCCAGCGCATAATAATACTTCGATTAGTTAGTAGAAACGCGATGGAAAGTTTGCGGAAGCATACAGCAGGAAGGCAGCAATTGTGTGGGGGTTATTGGTCACGATGTACAGCCGTATGTCGCGAATGTTTCGGTAGTACTCACCAGATTCGAAGCGTCAATGCCAGCGACATCGGACGTTGAACTATTCAATGCACTGACTCAATAAATCCTATACTGCAACAGAGCTCAAGGTTTTCTGAATTGCTCTCAGTTAAATGCTATTCTAGGTAATTAATTTTTGACGGGTTGATCTCAATGAACTTACGCAGTACCTACCCAGAAAAATCTATGAGGATGAGTTTAAGTCAGTTTCTCAGCTCAATCAGCCCTTCCGCCTACGAACAACAAGTAGATGAGGGTTAAAGAGAATTCACTATCTTGTACTCGAAAAATCAGAATATAAAATCGTAGGTGCACTCAAATGAATGTTGCAATCAACAGTTGCGACGACCACAGCTCTAAGGAGGTTAGCTCGAGGGATAGCTTTACCCAACCTCAAATTTCGAGTTTCTCACCTATATCCTCATTTCAATGGTATACGGAAGGTTGAAGCCTTACCAAAACCAGCCCTCAACTTACCAATCCAGAATGCAAGACTGAACATTTTGAACTTCTTTGAAATCTAAACGGCATCAACATTGACTTACCGATTGGATTCGTTTCACTCACCCATTTCAAGGGATAAGAATACAAAATACAACTATAAAGGCGTAAATAGTCAAGCAAATTACAATGAAATTGTCCAAAAGAGTTAGTCAGGTTACCAAGCCTGACGCGTTGTGACAATTTTGTATAAGACAGAAAATTTGCATGTTTGCCTACACCAATAAAAGGAAACCTGGTACCTTTCTGTTTACCAGTAGCATCTGTGAATGATCCGCAGTGGAATACTGCTCCATATAGTACAGGAAATCGTTTCAGAACTAACATAATCTAACTGTAACTGTAGGACTGGGTGAGATTACCGAGTTTCTCACAAGAGTTCTGAACTTAACAAATTAATGCACCTACTGTACAAAATCTTACCAACTTGTCCTGATACACACTAAATCTAAACTGCTAAGTTCGAGTTAAACGAGATA
This sequence comes from Sminthurides aquaticus, assembly GCA_906901655.1. NCBI lineage: Eukaryota > Metazoa > Arthropoda > Collembola > Symphypleona > Sminthurididae > Sminthurides > Sminthurides aquaticus. The sequence goes on from CAJQTT010000001.1 coordinate 8,675,112, forward strand.
ATACCAGTAGTTTCGCAAGAGCGTTAACTTGCTTCTAAGCGCTAAAATCTAACTTAAAATATACACTTAATTTATAGTTATGTACTTTATATGAACCTAGTCTATGGCAATCAATCCGTCAATCACAGGTTGTTGGTTAACGCATGAAACTACTTTTCTTTTACATTGTTGCCCATCTGTACCTTTGGCTCCACGACACAACTTGCGCATTCAGGTTTTCATTATAACAGCCCATATGCTAATCGCAACAAGTTAACGTAATATGCCTTTTGTCATTACTAATGACGTTGCCTAGCAATTCGTTGTAATGATACTTCAGGCTAAGGCCTCATCTTTCGATATCAAATATACTCTGAGGTTGAACACTCTCAAAGATAAATATGACCATCCATCCTGAATGCTAGCAGCGATTCCGCAATTATCCAGCTGGAAGTCTTGCAGAATCTTTTCGCAACTCTTGTTACAACAAATCATGGTCCACAGGCACTCGGTGAGAAGGGCATATTGCCGCCATGGCGGATTTGCTCAACTTAAACTAAGTAAAATGTAAACACTTACAACGCATGTCTCTCTCATGTTCGTACTCCACAAATGCATACCCTCGAGGTTTTCCAGTCTTCGTATTATGAACCAGGATGATCTAAAAAAATAAAAAAGTGATTAATATTTACTGCCTATTTCCCTTTCCGGCAAGCTTTTTAACTCAACTTACCTTCTTAACGGGACCGTACGACTCAAACTCTCTCCGTAGCTTGCTTTCCGAAGTATCGAAATTCTGAAATATACAAAATAACACTTTTAGTGTCATCTCATGAAGACAATTTTATCTGCAGTCCAAATTGTCAGGTTATGAACTTACGATTCTTCCAATGAATAATGTCTTATAAGGATCAGTGGTGCCTGCTTCATAAGATGTTGGATTCCCTGTAACACATAATTATAAAAATACATAAAAATCCTATACTTTTTTCATCAAGCGGTTGCTATATACACACAGCCGGACGAGGCTATTTGTGAAAAACTTACAAATAGCTATTTCCTGCTCTAGTCTGTAAGCCTGTTGTTCAGCTTTTTCCCGACGTTTTCGTTCCATTCTCTCCTCCCGGGTTTCATATTTAGTTTTAGGGGGTGTATCGGCAGGATCCTAAACAACAGGCACAAAAATGTAAGCATTAAATTTCATGGGTTAAATCTTATATGAAACAGTGGATAGACGAAGTATCAATTACGACTTTACCTCGAAAAACTCCAGAAAGGACCCGACTCCAGTGTATCCATGCGTTTTCTTTTCATGGCTTAACTTAGTAACGGGAGGTATAAAAGGAATAGGATCTCTAGCTGCAAAAAGAGCTAGTAAATTTGGGGGGAGAAACTGAGTCATGATTTAAAATTATCAGTAATTCGAAATCCTTTCTCGCCTTCCGCACCTGCTGCCGTGTTTTTTGATATTCAGCGCCAATCTGAATTTGGATATGATTAATCAACCTTGGATCAACCTAACGCTAACTTTCAATTACACGTCATGGACAAAGAGTTACCTCTCACAAAGGTTCCACTTGCCTACATACATACATAACTAATCTTCAACTACGCAATATTAGAAACATTAAAATCAATAAATACCTGGTACATACACGCTAATAGCTTTACGATCTCTAACTAACTTATACAACAACAGCTAACTTTACCACTATTTCTTGAGACTGGCGAAATTCTTCAGTAGCTGTATCTTAAATACTATATATTACACGTTGTCAGAATTCCTAAAATATATCCGTTTGCTCCAGGATGGGAATATCTGTAAGTAAAAGTAAAGTAAACAACAATTAACACTGTTAAGTTAAATTGACTCAATGCTTAACTCGCAACGTTCCAACCATTGATCTACTCATTGTCAGAAGAAAATGACATGTATTTGTATTCAAATCAATTTAATATAAAGATTTTAGTGTACAAATTTTGTACCTGCATCGACTTACCGTACTGAATGGCTGTAAAGAAACGCCACGCGCCGGTAATTCTGTTTACTATATTATTAATACATTAATAAGAGTTACACTTCTGACGCAGTTTAGTCTACTTCCTACAATTATTATTTAATTAATTAATTTCTACTGAGCAGTCAACAATACTTTTAAGTATATGAGCAGGGAATATTCCTTTCGCTTTAACAAACACTGGATTTATTGTAGAAAATTCACCTTGTCCTCATACATGTAATGCGTTTTCTCCCTACACAGGCGTTTTAGTTTGGAATTGGATGGAACCTCTCTCTCTCTTGCTCTTTTACCCATGATTCCTATTTCCCATTTCCCAGCAGCATCAACAACACAGCATAAGTTCTATATAAATATAATATCACAGTCATCAAGTGGCGGTCTCTTCCGGGAAAGCTAAGCTCCAATGCCCAGCAGGGAGATGCCATATAGGAGTTCATACTCTATGCTCAACGCAACGACCCTATTTCATACAATCGGTTTCAATGAGATGGGACTTCTTTTAGCCGTACATGCCAATATTACACATTGCCCGCAAACAATACTTTATAAATCGTATGGAATCACGACGTTTTAAAACCGGTATTCGAACATTTTACTACTCATGACTCCGAAAATAGATATTTGTTAGCAGTAGTTATGCGTTAATAAAACTCAACGAAACTAAAACTAGCATTCTCACATTGCAATTAAATACCTAGTAAAGGTTGAATTGATAAGGCGGGCTAGCTAGGAAACTATACATTACGTTTTAGCTCAAATTTTTGAAAACAAAGCTTTTTGTTTAACATGTAATAAATCATTCAAATCCAAAAAAAAAAACTTTTTAAACAGGGAAAAGTAAAAAGGATTCGAGTTCCATTCGTACCGAGCATTCAATGAAGATCAAGGGAGGCCCATCTCAACTATATAGCTTCTATATTGACGTCATCCGTAGATGTGGTCTTCGAGACTTTATGCCGCGTGATGTACCTATAAATGTGTGTATTTTTACTACTCCAACATTTAAGCTCTAGGTTAAAAAGTATGAATAAACATTTGTAGTTCAGTATATCCTTCTATTTGTAAGTCTGAACTTTAAATGAAGTATTAAACCGATTTACAGAATGAACGTCCGAGTTTACATTATTATGTACGTTACACTTTTATATATAAATTCATGTCAGAACCTTGGACGGCGCGAATATTGTAGATGCAATTTCACGATTTGAAATTTATACGTTTATAACACGTTGCACGTTTTTTAGAGCATGTACGGATAGTCCCTGCCATATATTATTGGCGGCGAAGTTTGAAGTCTTCGAACTCTCGAAATATAATTTTTTACCGTCGCGCTATTTAATTTGATCTTTATATGTTATAATAGCTGTTCGAATGAACGAGATTTATGTTCACAATTATATTATTCATTTAAATCTTGAATTAATTAATTGCGTTGGATTTGGCTCGGTTCGTAACGTGTGAGACATACTATTTTTAGATAACCTCGAGTTTTGTTTCATTAAGTGAAGTTTTACGACATACATGCTCATTATAAAGCTAGAAGATTGAAGATTGACTTTGTACATGCAGTATCCACCGTATCCGTCATTTTCGTTTATAATGATGAACTGTAGCGCAATTCTTGATTGCTGAGATTTAGTAATTTTTACGCATAGACCGTGCTATGAAATGTAGCTCCATTTTTGTATGACTTAGCAATAGTTGTTTAGGTTTTCAGTGATTAATTTTAACAGACAGTGAGACGGTTTGATAAACTTCATACTATATACTAGCTTAGTTAGTTAATCTAATTGATTGCTCTATATTTATACGTTCCTATTAATTATTAACAATGGGAAGAAAAAAGAAGAAGCAGGCGAAACCTTGGTGCTGGTAAGCACTAATAATATTTGATATTCCGTTTGTATTAGAGCAATAACGCCGTAGCACGTGTTGGATGGATGAATTAAATGGTGGTGCTTTTTGTTCATAGGTATTGTAATCGAGAATTCGAAGATGAGAAGATATTGATCCAACATCAGAAAGCAAAACATTTCAAGTGTCATATATGCCACAAAAAACTGTATACAGGACCTGGTCTGATAATTCATTGCATGCAGGTAAAGTTTTGTGAATTAAATGTTGCGTATAACCATTAATGGCATAGCATTAGATTATCAATATTCCTCTTGATACAGGTGCACAAGGAAACCGTAGACAAAATACCGAACGCTTTGCCTCACAGGAATAACATTGAGATAGAGATTTACGGTATGGAAGGAATCCCTGATGCAGACATGAAAGAACATGAAGAACAGAGAAAATCTGGTGGTGGGAATAAACGACCCATGAAAGACGACGATTCATCGGATGACGACTCTTCCGGAGGGGCCAAAAAATTCAAAGATGATGCTCCTACTACACCTACGCCTGGTGCACCGATGCCTGGAATGTTCCCTCAAATGGCTGCTGGAATGCTACCAATGCAACAAAATGGAGGGATGGGTCCCATGGGGGTTCCTGGAATGCCGATACAAATGATGATGAATCCACGGATGGCCATGAACGTGATGCCGATGCAGATGCAGAATATGTTTCCGGGTAACCCTTATATGAATCATATGGGCATGAATCCCGCCCAAGGTCTGTCAATGCAGCAGCAAATGAATATGAATCATATGATGGGACCTGGAATGATGATGGCACAAATGTCAGGACCTGGTGGAAATCCAGCATTTTCCAATCTGCAGCCTGGAATGCCTCCATTTCAGCCCCAGACTTCAGTGCTGGGACAACCTCCTAGACCATTATTTCCAGCAGCTGCTGCAGCTGCTGCGATGACGACTGCTGCTTCTATAGCGGTAATAATAATTGATAGCAAGAAGTCCATACTTATGCTAATGAATTTAAGACTATATGGATGCAAGAATCCGAATGTAGATAAATTTCGAAATTTGTGTATTAGAACGCTGTCGTTTCATCGGTAAATAGTGATTACAAACCTGGAACCGTGTTAACATCCAGCTCAACAACAAAATCCACTCTTTTTCCCGCATACGGGTAAGCTTAATGACCTTGAACTGTCATGCTTTCATCTGTGCAGCTGCATTTCAAGATCGTCAATCTTAACTTGTTATGAACTAATTTCCAGGGGTAACTCGTCTTCGGGGGGTCAAAACTCATCCACTGGCTCGGATTTGAAGCCAGATTCCAGGGTTTCTGCGCAACTAGTTGTGCCCCCTGGATCGGGGTCTAAAATTATCCATCCGCCAGAAGATATTTCTTTGGTATGTTTATACTGAAATATCAAATTCCGGCACTCGTCGCATGAATAATATCTGTAATCTGTAAATACGTTTTGCTACTACAGGAACAAAAACGCGCTCTATTGCCAAAATATGCTCATCCGAAGATAGCTTCTCACTCAATATCAGCTCCTCCCATGTTACATGGTGGAGGTTCATCAGGGTCAACTAATTCAATTGTAGGTCAGCCAAGTTCAAGTACTTTAAATCCCCAAATGGGAGGTAATCAATTTCGTCATCCGTCCGTAGGATTACCAGGTAAGCCGAAATTTCACTTTTCTCTTAACTCCATGGTCATGATACATACCAAATCATCTTCAAAACGAAGTAATACGATCTTGTTATGTAATTTTGCTCAGTATGATGAAGTGAGTCGCTTGAATTTTTATTGATTGAAATGGACTGAATGAAGTGTGTTAAAGTAGGAGAGTATAACCGTGCATGTCTGTTTCTTTTGCTTTGGTTGATTATGTATTTTAAAAGCAATAATACGGCCAAGGTAATGAGTAAGTCTGTAGTAGTGCTTATAGCCAAGTAATTACAATGATACAAATTTATTAGGGGACCATTTTGCAGTTTGCATAAGCTCTTTAAAACGTTTCAATTGAAAAACTTACTTAGTAAGCACATAGATGGAACATTTTTGAGATCAAAACTATGAAGGCGGGGTTTATTCTTTGTTTGTCATCCAAGAGGTGGGTCTACTCTTACAGTTTAACTCTTTGTGATTGATAAGAACAGGAAGTGTAACCTCTCCGTTTGCTATCAAGGTCAAAATATTTTTCGATCGCGACGAATTCGCTCCAAATCTGTGGCCTACAGATGGTTGTGCTCGTTGATTCAGTTTTCATTACAGAGATGTGTGTAAAGTATAGAACAGTTCTGAACATACTAGCAGCTAGATCATGGCCTTGAAGTGAACTCGTCCCTGCGATTCATTTTTCGTATTACTCTTCTTAATTGTACTTGCATGTGGTAATGCATTAGAATTCCATTGATACTTAAAATTTGTAGAGTGTAAATTAGCTACTACGACACCGTGATTATTGACATAATCGAGAGAATCGAAGGAATGGTAATCCTATCAGATGTTGTTTGCTGAGGATTCCGTCCAGTGAGCCTGTACGAATTGAAAATATAATATTTTAAGAGACAGGTTTGAAACAGCTTTTTATTCTTTCTATCAATATTTAATGTGATAGTACTCGTCGAGAGCTCTTGATGTGAACAATGCTTGATCTACAAGTTCTTTCGGACATATTTGCTTAATTCGATTGCCTGTTACGATTCGAGGTGCACCAGAACGAAATATTCTTCATCAGAATCAACGTCCAAAAATTTACAACCTCAAACCCTTGTATTTTTGTAGTATAATTGAAGATAAAGTATCGTCTCCGATAAATTACTAATTCACAGTCTTATTTTTTTACAGCAAACCCAATGAGATTTAACGGACCCTCTAGTGGAAACCCTTACCAGCCTGGTCTTATGGGCCATTCAAGATTTTGATTTCTGATGGTCTCACTGTGAAAAGGAAGAAAAGCTCCAGCAAATGGTTTTAAAAATTTCCTCCTCATTATTTTACATTGCTTGTTAATATCTAGTTATATTGACTATGTCTCAGTACAATTAAACAGCAGTTCGTCGAAAGCAGGAAATATGCTTCCGATTTATTTGATTCAAGGTACGCAATACCGAACCTACCTCGCTAAGCTCTTGAGGCGTAATGGCTTATGTACTTTGAATTTTTTCCCAGATGGCCAAACACCAAGGCCGAGACATCACTACCGCTTGTGTGTTGTTAGGATAACGATAATTTTTAAAAGGTAGGTAATGCTAACATTCACCGAAAATTCAATTACCGGCACTCTGTGTCTGCTAAGTTTCTTCTACATTTTCATACTTGTAACATCAGATACAGCGAATGAGTTCAAATGTGGTGAGCGTTTAACCATATAGAATTCAAATCTATGTATCTGATTTAAATATTTACCAGGAAAAGAGTCAGTAAGCGTATATTGTTTGATGTTGCCGAGTTCGTTTAGGTATAATACTCAACAAGAAATTCAGCAGTTTTGATCACCTCGTCTTCATTTACTGTCATTCATATACTTTCGGTTGTTAAAGCATATATCTTGAAAGATGGTTACGGTTTGAACGTTTTCCGCATTCTAATCGTAATTAACGTTGACAGAATTTTTCAAACAGGTTCCCTGATGATGATATGATAATATTAGCATAAACAAAAGGTGCAGTCATTTTAGATGGAAACAAATGCCTCATACTTCAGTGAAGCTGATTTTAATAACCCCTCAGTTCTCTACTATACATATATATATATTGTTTAATTGGGAAGGTTTCCAGTGATTCAGAAGTAGAAAATCTCGTCGAATTTTACAGCGACATACTCAAAAGTAATTTTCCGTCAATTAGCTACTGATAGGAAATTCAAGATTTTCACGGACGTCGTACTTTTTAGTATTGATGGTGTAGGTAGATAAGGATTAGGATGGAGTTATGCTATAAAGACGTTGTGATCAACTTTGTTCTGAGTTCAGCGTATTAGTTTACTTTTACGGCTCAATCCGATTATATTTTTACTTGTTTTTATTTATCAGTGGTGTCCCTTCCACTTGACATTCGTTAAACATTAACAACGAGGGAAAGGAAATATGGTTAGTAATATTTGTTTTCTGTTTAAATCGTAGCAATTGTGTAATTTTGATCTGAAATGTTTGCCCATTTGGGCGCAGAAAAATCCCGTTAACGTTTCAAAGTATGTTGTGCTTACAACTGCTTTTGGTTCTTGTAGCATTTATAATGTTGAAGTTACAACACTTAACGATAATTGACCAGCGACGGGGAACAGACCATGAGATGTGTACGTCCCGGTACGTTACACATCACCGGGTTTCATCCAGGCATTTATGTTCATGAAAAACCATCCCCTAGCGTTTAAATTCCCCCTGATCATCTCCTGAAAAGGTAGGCCGATCTTTTCTTATTAATTGGGCACAAACTCGGGATATGCGAATATCAGAGGTTATGATTGCAAGCTATGAAAGTAAATAACGTTGATGCTATATATAGCTGCACTGCATGCAGTTTATTGTAATTGCGTGATGCACTACAAACAGGAAGTTGGGCTTGGATGTCGGTGCTCAGAATGTTACTGAGAGTGGGATTGACTCTAAAATTGTTCTGTATATGCAACTGTTGTAACTAAGCAATTTTAATTGATTTATTTTTTATTGAGCGACACAGACATTGATTGACTGAGAAATATGTACAGGAGTCAACAGTACAAGCAAGGTAAACAAGATATATCCTTTTAACCTATCACTTATCTATTAAGTAGAATGTTTATAGTTTTAAGTCATCACTTATTCTATGATTCTATCATTTAGTACTTAGTACCACAGAAAATATTTGAATAAAATCACAGATTGTGATGTCAGTATATTTCTCGCGTCAGCTTTTCATATTAACCTTAACTTAAATAAATGCGAAAACTGTTAAATATCAACGAAAGAACATATGCGATTCCAGATGAAGGAGATTCTGGGCTTGAGCCTTCGAAAAAGGTTGGCTACGTTACAACTGAAAATTAACTGAATCAATTTTGTATTTTGCGTTGCAGCCAGACCTTACATAGCCTAAGCAAAAATGTCAGTCTCATAAACGAGAGCTTCAGAATCTTCTCTATTTCAGTACAGTAGCTGAAGTAGTCAAAATTACAACCTATTTTACTGAAAAATCCGGTTGGTGGTAACCATAGCCTGATCCAGCGGGTATGAATCGGGGCAAAGTATACACTACTAAGTCGAGAGGCTCCTCTTAAGAGCTATCACGGTAATCAGCAGTTTATGCTTCGATTTAGGCTTTCACTTCGGAATTTGCTTCTGCTTAGTTATTAACTGAAGCATCAGTGTAGCCGTATTTGGGGCGTCCGCAGGAACCTGGACACAAAAAAGTAAATATTCTCTTGAGTTCATCTAAAATTTAGAGCGAAATTTTTGCTGCGAAAACTACGTGGTAAAGAGTAATAAAAGGAAGGCTTACCATGTGTCCAGCTTTCAGAATCCAGTAAAAAGAAAAGGACTTAAAGGATTTAACAAAGGCCTCCGTCGAATTGTTTAACATAATAGGCTGACGAACAGCTTTTTTCCATGCTGGAACGCCAATCCAGTGCATGGATTCTGCCCATTTAAGCGTGCCCATCGTGTCCACGATGAGGTCCAGCTGGCCATTGTAAACGTTGACTGCAAGCGGAGTGTTGTTAAGCAAACGTTCAACAACTTGGACAACGGGTATCATGAAATCTCCTGAGAGCGCTTCAAAAACCTTTGCACTTTGACCACCCCACGTCACGTTAGCTGGAATGATTCTTAGCATCTCCTTAATGGGGCCGTTCATCAGATCGTAGAGCCGATCGCTATGGAATGCACTTAGATGATGAATGCCTCGGTGGTATGACTTGGATGGCTTTTGAGCACTGCCAAATAACGTTTTCTTGTACGAAGTCGAATCCGTGTCCTGTGATTGAAGAATATTATAAAAATTAACACCGTTTGTCTGCTTGGCTATCACACTTTCAGCCACATCCCAAAGTGTTTCTGCCTCCGCATAGTTGAGCTTATCCAAAGCATCTTTCACAGCGTACGCTGATTTATTTACGGTAACGAAACCTGCATTGTCGAGCATTGACTGTAACAAAACGAAACAATTTGTATTTTAGTATTTAAACACTGTCAAAGAAGTGATCCTAATGTATTGTGTGTCTTACCGTGGAATACAGATAAGGAGCCCAAGTGAGGACCGAATCAACTGGACTTATCCACGAATCGCCCAAACTCACGCCTTTTAAATTGCATTTAATTTTTTGGGCCGCAACTAGCTGTAAAAAATAAAAAACAGTAGAATCGTTATCGTCACCCTCTCAATCTTAGCTGTAAGTAGATAGTAGGAAGCACAATTTACTTTATAAAGCCTGTATGCAAATTGGGCGGCCATTTTGCCCCCATAAGATTCAGAAAATATATACAGAGGGACCTCTTGGAATTCAGGTACTTTATCCAGGAATCTTCTCGTTAATTCAACCAAATCGTCTGCAATCTGAGAATTATTTTTGGCAAGCAGGGAAATGTTGTTGACGTAACTGAAACCAGTTCCGACGGGATTGTCCACAAACAGTATGTTTGTATAATTAACCCAACTGCTACTCCGATTCTTCATGTTCACATCCAATGGACCAATCTCGGCAAAATTCCCAAATCCTGTCGATGAAGCTCCAGGGCCACCTTGCAACCAAAGCACGAGAGGTTGCTTCGTATAATCCTCACTGGCAGTAGAATAATAAAGCCACCAAAACATGAATGCACCAGGTCGTACTTCCACATAACTCCATGTTTGTTTTCCTTCCGTTCTCAGTCTGGCTCCATCTAAAACGCAGATAATTTTAAATTAATGTTGACATTGTTTTGACTGAAAGTTTTACGCCAATTAGATCCCGATATTACTTGAGCGTATTATTATCTCACCACTTTTTGCAATTAAGCATAGCCCTAGCAGAGTAAGGGCTGCAATAAGTCTCAATTTTGGCACCTGCATTATTCGGAATTCGTTCCGAAAATTTCAACTCTCGTTCGAATTTCAAACCAGCCTTTTTTTAAGTTCAAGAGCCTATTAATCTTGTAGGCAATCCCTGCAGTGAATGGTCATCTCTTGCACTCAAGTGTGGAATACTTGTGCGTCTGAATCACTGTGCTTGCGTGACTAATCGTTGCTTGCCTTTCCTGGAATTACACGATGTTAGTGTATAGTTATACCAAATTAGAACTTTTAGATTTTGTTCCCGTTAGTTTTTTGATACCTCATCCTGTGATAGCGCAGTTATTCATACTTACCGAGGTACTGCGACGTAGCTTGACCTTCTATGGAGCTCGTATTAATTACATTCGCGTCTCCAATATCTTCTCCTCTTTTCGCGTTTTTAATTTTTATCTTCAACCGCAGTTTCCACTTCTACTTGATTTGTCTTGTCAGCTCGTTTGGAAAACGTATATTTACACCATGAATACAGTTACTGAAAGTTAAGAACCACTTTGTTAGCTTACGCCTATCTAGGAGCTCTTCTTCCTGTCTCACTTGTCAACTCAGTTAGCTGCTAGTTTTGAATTGGAGGACTTTACGGTACCGCACAGCTGACCATAACACAGCTGCGAGCACGTACTCCTTATTCCTCCTGTTTACAATCATTGCAGACGAATGTCGATCTACAGCAGCACATACGTTTGTATGAAGTCCCTTGTCTATGTGATATGTACGCAACGCGTGACGGTATGGTCCTGCTGTGGCAGCACGAGATACCTAATACCTGCGAGACTGAAGTACACGTTTCAAATAGGAAGTTCAGGGTGACGTCAAGAACTATTAGTCTAAACAGGATAAGGATATTTCAATCCCTACCTAAATACGAAATGAGAGTCACTTATCTTTCGTAACTTCGTTTAATTCTCAGAGCATATTTATTAAATGCGCATCATAGTTCCAAAACTTGGTAATATAAAAAATGTAAAATTGATTCTTGAAACTGGATGAGCGCTTCTTTCCCTGAAATGTTTGTTGTGCTCACCAAGATCCTGCTGTGAAGGCACTTAAGAACGGCGAAGCAGACTGATGAGACCGTAGCCGTACCCTTAGAAAGATATCAACTAATCTTGCACCGCTTCAATCATCTACTACTTTTGAATTGGTTGTTTGGGTATAGCGGAAGAACTAACTAGTGCTCTCCGGCCCGCCAATGTACTTTGCATCGAATTAATCAATCTAGAATGAGCTACTGCATTTTGTTTTCCCAAACACTATGCCGCACTTACTAAAAAATATGCACAAAAAGTTAAATTCTTGCGAAACCCCCATTTTAAAAAACTAAAATTAGTTCTTTAACTTAGTACCGAAAATTGCAATACGATTATTTAAAAAGGTACATGTAATGAAACTGCGTTTAAAGCTATCAAAACTTTAGCGGAACTCCGGTTTAAGCCTCCACATACCCTTCCCGTCTACTCGGCGGAAGGTACAAAGTTGACTGAGCATTTGCTTAAAAACTGGAGAATCTTTTGCAGGTAATTTCCCTGCGAATTCCTTCAAAATCTCATCAGTTGTTGCTTGCCCATCTACCTGAGCTTTGAAAGCAATGAATTCTCTGATGTCTCTCAACATCTCAACGTACTCGGATTTGACGTGTTCCACATCTTCATTGGTGATGGGTCTCTCCGATGATGGTTGATCCGCACTAGTGCCCGCTCCTTCTTCACTAGTTAGTTCCCGTTTTCTGGCTCTGATAGCTGCAATCAATTCTGCCGATGTAATCGGTCCTTCCGCGACTGATTGAACTTTACTGAAGAATGTACTGCTATCTATATTCTCATCTGTGGTTGCCGTTGAAGGTTTCGGTGCGGATTTCCTCCCAAAACGTAGCCTAAAATCAAACATAATTTAGTGTCACCGGAATATATTTCATAATAATAATAATAATGCAGACAACAGTGGAATTTGCAAAACTCAGCTGCAGCTGGTTTACTTTTTGCTCGGCGAAGCTTGAGCTGGAGGGGCCGGAAGTTCTTCAGGCTCATTTTGCCGCACCGCTCCATGAGCACCTGTCCAGGTCAGTCTACCAGTTTCGGCGGCCCAGCACTGCTCCCTGGATTTCTTCAAAACTTTTACTGCATCCGCTGCTACCCTTTCCGCTTCTTTTTCAACGAGTAGGTAATCCGGTTCATTTGTATCCACAAGATTATCATGCTTCAGGGCAGCCTCCACGTTAGACTTCCGAAACAATTTTCGCAAAACATAATCATCCTGCTTCCCACTCGTCTCTTGGTCGGTTGAAAGATCGGTTGTTTTAGTAGAGCGTTGCTTAACCAAATAGGGTACTCCTTTAAACTTTCCTGAAGATTTTTCTTTCGGATCAATTGTTTCATCACGGGTGGAACTACTGCTGGGTTCTGGTGCCGACTTCTTTAAAGATTTCTTCACTGCTTTTCTGTCCATGAAGGAACCAGTTCCCGCGAAAATAGCTTCAGATTCACTGACTTTGTTGGAGCTTTCATTAAATGAAAATAGGTCCATTACATCATTGTTTTTAAAAAATCTTTTCTGCTTCGGATCTTTAAGGACTCTGTTTGTTAGGAATTGCTTGAATATCTGGCGATGATATATCTTCTCTTCGATGGTTCCTGAGGTTATGAGACGATAAATAGTTACTTGTCGCTCTTGGCCAATTCTCCAAGCTCTCTCTCGAGCTTGTAAGTCGGTAGATGGATTCCAGTCCGGGTCAAAAATAACAACTCGGTTAGCTCCTGTCAGATTAACTCCTAATCCCCCAACTTTCGTCGTCAGGATGAATACGAATAAATCAGGGTTCTATGAAACAGATGCACTCCCAATTAATTAAGCAAAATACAAACTGAAATACATACAGAAAAAAGGCTTCTGGTCAAGTTCATTGCAGCTACCTCGTTAAATTGTTTGATCATCGGTTGACGAGCTCCCACAGATACTGTCCCGTCCATCTTTAAGTATGAATACTGCTGTTGGCGAACGAAATTTTCCAGAATAAACAGCATCTGCGATTTTAAACAAAATTAGAATACTATATAGTCATTACAAATTCAGTACAAATAATCTGATCGCATTGACCTGATCTTCTGATTCACACACCTGCCTACTCTGAGTAAATAACAGAACTTTGTGTTTTTGTTTATGCCACAGTTTGAGCAATGTCTCCAAAACGATCATCTTTCCAGATTTACTCCAGTGTCCGAAGTCGCCATCGCTATCAAGCTCTATCTCAGAGTCTGACGATTCTGAAGAGCTGACGAACGGATTCAGACTATGATAGGAAGATTCAGGAGTGCCTTTCTTTTTCTTGGACTTTCGCTTCTTGCGATTGGGATTCACAAGCAGTTTCGGCCCTCCGTCATGCAGATGGGGATGGTTGCAAATTTTTCGAAGCTTGATTAACCCCCCGAAAAGGTTAATTCTCCCTGCAACAATGGATTCCGCTTCCTTCGAATTGAGGTAGTTGATGTAACAAGCTTTCTGGTCTTCCGTTAGCTTACAAAACAGAACCTGTTCAGTCTTTGGAGGAAGATTTACGTGATGCTTGACATCGGATTTCATTCTTCTGAGAAGATATGGTTTTATGATATCGCGTAACACCTTAGCACATTTGTATGCAGCTGCCACCTAAACAAGTGAGACACAGCATCAGTGCTAATTCTCTGGTTAACCACAATTCTAGAAAATCTTGCAAATATGCAACTACCTGAATTTCAGAGGCGTTGGAATAACCCCCCTGTGTTATAGGAACGCTGAACTGTTCTATAAACACAGGTAAGGTACCCAGTTTACCAGGAAAAACGAAATCAAAGAGAGACCATAATTCTTTAAGGTTGTTTTGAAGGGGGGATCCAGAAAGGATTATTCTATGAGATGTCGGAATCTGTTTCACAGCCAGCGTGATTTGAGCGTCCGGATTTCGAATTTTATGTCCTTCATCCAAGATTACATAATGCCAAGTGTGGTTCAGAACATCAGAGAGATTATTGACAATCCCGGCGTATGAAGTGACTAATACACCCTTCGTCTCTACAGTCGAACGTATTAATGCTCCTTTCGATCCTGCAACCAAAAGCAATACGATACACTTAATTTGTATAAAAGTTTACACAAGCAGTTCCTATAAACACTCGGGGCGTAATTTATACCTGAATATGATCCCGTTTCATGAAGAATTACCACGCGAAATGGAGGCCACCATGTATGGAATTCTTTAACCCATTGGTGCATTACAGTGGCTAAATTATAAAAACACCATATCACGTCACAAATTCATCTAAAATTTTACATTCTAAACAACCGTTTCTGCGATTCAGAAATTATTCTTATGCATACCTGGACAAACAAGTAGTGTGGGGCCAAGACCTCGGAAGCTGAAATTTCAAATACACAGTTGACGCAACCGCTATTTTATCAGATTTTATTTTTGAATATCAGGAAACCCAAACCTCGTAAATCGATGTAATCTGTTAGTGGATGACAACCCTGCGAGAAATGCAATGACTTGAATGGTCTTTCCGAGACCCATTTCATCACCTAGGATTCCTCCACAATTTTTTTGGTGCAACTCCCATAACCAATTGACTCCAACTTTTTGATAACTGTTGCAAACAAATTAGGTTTAATGGTAATTGAAGTAATCAATAGGAATAAGATTTTCCTTCCAAATGATACTTACTCGTATAAACTATCCCAAATATGTTTTGGCAGTTTAAACCCCCCTTCTATTTCATGAAAATTCCCAGTAAATCTTGTTTCCTTCGATTTCCATTCTTGTAATCGATTATGATAAACTTTCATATCCCCATCATCTGGATTCTTTTTGCCTAAAATGGTAGACATTAATTTTTAACGCTACCAGGAAACATCGTAAATTTTTTCGGCTCTGTTACCCTTACATCTGGATCCTTTCTGGACCTCTTCTTCACTAAAAGAATCGTCAGTATCGTACTCCTTGTATATGCGTTTTGTTTTTCGACCAGTTTCTTCTACGGTACGCCGAACTACTTTCTTTTTCTCAGCAGAATCAGGTTTCCATTCACCTAAGATCAGGGAATAGATCATTACAATACAAATCAATAAGAACTGCGTGGACTTTTTTAATCAAATAAAATTTCATTTGCAAACAAACCTTCAGATTCCGCGTCCGAGGGAACGTAGTCACTATCTTCTTCTGGTATGCCTTCGTAATCACTATTCTCATCTTGCAACACTGCTCTCCTGCTGACTGTCTCCCTGTTTATTATCAAGAAAACGAAATTCCCAGACCATGTATACTCACAACTGCCCATGTTTGTTCAGGCACTTACGCAACTGCTTTCTTCGGTCTCTTCTGATTATGAGAAAAACTCTCAGTGACAGGACGTTTTCTCTTTAGAGGAATGGATTTTGATGCCTCTTTATGCTTACGGTCAATGTTGGATTTCCGGCGAGTTTGGTCAAACGCTTTTTGAGAATTCAAATATGCGGTAAAATTCAGAAACGTTGCCCTACAAAACGTCATGTCAAACATCAGTAACATTTAGAGCTGTATATACTTATCTTTATTTGAATTTCTTGTTCTAGACTAGTCTTACTTCGGATCCAAAATAGTTTTTTCAACGATGGCTCCAAATGGTGTCATTTCTCCAGTTCTTATTCTCTTATCCTCAGCAGTCTCACCAGCAGTTAATAAGTCTGCGAGAATACTTTTCTGTGGTAGCATTGCTTTAACAGAATCTTCGGATTTTGCTTCGCCATCGCCAGTTACACCGGAATCGTCAACTTTTTCATTAGTTCCAGTCACTGTGGCAGAATCTTCAGAACTTACGAGATTTGTTTCTGCTAATATAATGCCTGAAGATAAGCTCGTTTCTTCCTCATTATCATCTTCAATTTCTCCCTCTTCCATATCATCATTCCCATCAGGATTAACCGCTTTAGAGGAACCGGCATCCTTATCTTTTTTTATTTTATCCAGCTGCTTTTCCAAACACTGAATGTATTTTTCCTCAAAGGCTTCTGATTCGAATACATTCGCACCCAGGGATTTAATAACCTCCTCATCGTCCATGGTGGTGGTTGACTAACCTGAAAAAGAAAAATAGCATTCAGTGTTGTCATTCTGTTTACTAAAACATAATTTACTCGTATGCAGAACGCTAACCAGCACTCGGTTGGAGTCGGGCAAAGGGGGGTCAGCCTACACGGGAATCAGTGTGCCTTTAACGAGGTTAGGTTCAGCAGTTTAGGTTAGGCAAAAGCTCGCGACCGCGTAACCGCGAATTTCATACGTTAATATTTTGCTCGAGCAAAATATTAACGCAGACGTTTGCGACTAGACTCGGTCAAAACAATGAAAAAAAGCAACTAAAAGAGCTCCTACTAACAGTTAGGTACTAGAATCTTGAAATGACTTATCTATCAACAGAATTAAGAAAACATGAAAGTTGCGTAATCTTTGAATAAATAAATAATCGAACATGTAGCTCGACAATACCTTGCCCAGTCACCCTTCAAACAGAATAGCTATGGTTTTTTGATTGTGCCCTCAAAACATTTAATCTACTTTTAAAGTGAAAAACCTATTAGAATACAACAATAGCACATGGTTTCCAGCTATTTAATTAAACATGTTTCAACTTGAATGAGCGCGACATAAGATAAACAATCTGTATATAATATATTATATCTGTTGACTGATCACTGATCATACGTGTATAACGTATTTCCAAGTTTTCATGGGCTCATTCCGGTAAAGCAAGACAACTCATCCTTAGCGACGGATGTACAAGAAAAAGGTCGACACAGTCAGGGGTAGTCAAACGTTTTTTCCATAGCGTCCGAATAATATTTTAATGCAAATCACAGCTCTTGCTCGTGTGTGCTGAAACTGTTTTCCTTTTAGCATTAACGTTTATTTAGCTGTGAATTAGTGATTAATTCATTAATGGTTTAACTGACTTCGCGCATTTCCGGCATTAATATTATTATCGCATTTGGCATTATGCATGCCATGACATAACTTACTATTATTCAATTTCCTACGGAGTACTTGGAGGTGTAGAGACAATTAAATTAATAAAACAGATAATATTCATTACTCTTTAAAGATGATAACATAACAAAAGAGTCCTCTATTCCTGTAATCCTATAAATTCAGTCCTGAATGGACAGGTAATATTTAAGGGGTGACAAATTTTAAAATTAAACTAAGCACATTGTGACAATGAACGTCGAAATGTCTACTCTTAACAAAGACTGGCACAGATTTTAGGAGACAATCCAAGCTGAAAAACTGAATGCCAAGACTTAAACTACCATACTCCGTACTTACCAAGACAATTAAAAAGCTGAGCATGCACAAGATTTGAAGGAATGTCCTGCTGTACATAAACCTATGGCGGAAATATTTCGATTTTTATTGATTCCATATCCAAAGGATAAACTTGAGATTCATGGTCTGGATTTTCCTCAAGAGATGAGGAATCCATAATATTAGCGTAAGAGGGTTTGTAGGTGATACTTTGTTTAATAGGCGAAAGAAAGATGCTTTGAGAGGGATAACAGGAGGGGTCTGGACGTGGGATGCCGTGGGGCAAATTGGAATTTGAAATTATTCTTCGCAAACCAATAACATCCGTAGAACTGGGTGGAGGATGTATGTTAAACGGGTAGACTTGGCCCGTTCCACAAGCTTTCTTCAGCCAAAGAGACAAGGATGTCCATTTAGTTAAAACCTCCCCCACAAGACGAGAAGAAGTTGCTTTGGAGTAGGATTTGGCCAAAGGGCCATTCTTGTCAACTGGGAAGTTGTCATTAGTGTCAAAACTATTGGAGCGAATCATATTAATTGCGCTATGTCGTCTACTCGGATGGACCTCGAAGCTTTTTGAAAAATATGTACGGACGTAATTGGAATTATTGTTGACGTCAGTCGGACCAAAGGATACAAGGGTTGTCTCTGTTGATGCCAAATCTCCGAGGGTGGAATCCGAAGGTGTCTTGAGTGTGGTCGTAAGTTTTGGGTCGTCCGAAGGAGAATAGACGTGCTGTCTTAACTCTTTACAAATCCGCATTGCATGGTGAAGTCTGAATAAGATAGATATGTAAGACGGAATGGAATGATGTCGGAAATGAAGCGTGGATTAAGAGTAATAGTGAAGGATTGAAAAAGGTATGGTAAATTCAAGGGCATAATTTGCGATGCATGAAACTGAAACGCACCTATGCAAAATGCTAGGATGCCACCCTTCAGCTGCTGTCTCTTGCCTTACTTGATTCTCTGTTAAAGAAATATCCGAGAGGATCTTGTCGTAACATTCTACCATACTTATACCGTCACCTGTTCAAATGGAACGGCAATTAACTCAATAAATGATAGTTTAAAAACCAATAGACGCAAAATCAATTGATGATTAGCATAAAAATAGGACTCACCTGATAGCAAGACGATCCGAATATCATTTTGAAGCATTTGAATTAGACTAGCACCCTTTTCACTTAAAGCAATTGACTTTAAGCCATCGTAAGTTCGGAGATCATGTGTGAATTTCTCCCAAATACTCTGCTTGATACAAATATCGATTTCTAAAACGGCGAGCTGCAATCCTCCTTCCAGGGACAACGCATAGGATTTAACGTCGGGATTTCTTCCTCCTTCGTTTAGCGATAGGGCGTCGTTAGCTTGTGGATCTTGCCATAGAAATTCTTTTAATCGGGTCCGAAGTCGCAGTGCTGTGGATCGTATAATTGAGGTGCATGATGTAGAGGAAGCGTGGTTGTTGGGATCTGGAAGGGCTGCTTCGATATCCCCTGGAATCTGCATTTGAGACAATCTTCTTGCCACGCATTCTCCAAGATTTTGTTTTTGAGCATATCTCGTGTTGGTGTTGGTGGGATTGGGACTACCATTAGGCGCTGGGACTTGCTCGGAGGGTTGTCCTGGGTCAATTTCTCCATCACAGGCATCCGGAGAACAAGGCTCTTGGATTTTTGTGAGGGATATTGAGAGGGGAAGTCCAAAGGGCTTTGACTTGGCTCGTGCTTGATTTAAAACATTGGCGATACTGTAAGAATCTTGAGCTTGAAAATAGTTTCGTGTTGATTCCAGACGAGCTTTGTTCATTGTTTAGCCTAGCTAGGTGTAACCTCCAGAAGTATTTGACGGCGGGATGGAGATGAGGAGGAAACACCCGCTGCCCAATTTAGTCTACATTAGGTATGATTATTATAACCCTTAAAATTGAGAGAATGTAAGTGCGTTACGTTAACATTTATTCTATTGACAGCTGTTATTTCTTCTGACACAAAGACACTGTTCCCAAGCTGTTCAATTTTCGTACGCAATCTAAACAAACTGGTCTATGTACAGTCTACACTTTTCATGCAAAAGCCCTAGCATCTCCCTCAATTACGTTTTGTAACCATGACAATGAAGTGAGTAAATGATACTGGGATGCAGTCAATGAAATACAATTGAGTTTTTAAATGCTGCAGTGCGTAAATTATTTTATTGATAGTAGCATCTGTGTGAAACAAAGCATAGTTTAGTAAAAGTGCTATATTTCTTCGTTGAGCTTAAGGATTTTGATGCTTGTAATTCCTACGTTCCTTGAGGCTGACCCATGGTTCCCGTTAACATGTTGCGGAGGATCACTTTTATGCTTGCCGCGGAATGTTAACTAGGTTAAGGGTGTTGATCCGTGCAGAGCTGAGGATACAAAAATTGAATGTGATTTAAGATAAATAAAATCCGTGCAATTGGTAAACAATAATAGAGATTTGTAATCACCTTTGCAAACTTGGTGGCAGACTCTGTAACACACTTGAATACGGGATCGTAGCTCTTGCAATTCTCTTCATTGGGATCCAGATTACCTGGTGACAAGCAAAGGCAAAGTTAGGTAGCGTACTGTAGAACATAAGTAAAGTACACAGAGGGCGCCTGCACGAGTCTTGACTTACCGGCGTGATGCATGCAATCGCCCATAATCTGAAAGGCGATGTCGTGGTACTTGATGGGTACGTTTTCATCGACGAAGATCAACAAGAGCTTCTCATCAATTTCTCCCTTGGGGTTTAACTGCAATCATAACTTGCGTTTAGCTCACCTGACGCACAAAGTTAAGTTTTAAAGATTTGGAGCTAAAACCAGCAGTTTGAAAACTAAGTTTTTCTTACCAATCCAATATTGATCGCGACGCATTTCATGATACACTGTGAACAAATGCAAAGAGAAAGTCAAACTGTGAATGGAAACTGAATGCTTTCACCGGATTGTGAAACCACTCACCGCTGCTCGTTCCTTCTTTTCCTCCTTGCTCTTGAAATTTAGTTGTTTCGTACATTTTGACGCTTCCTTCATTGCCCTTTTCACGCCCTCCACAATGAGTTCCTTGCAATGTACTTCATCGAGCTCAGCTGCTTCTGTCGTCTGAAAAATTGAGTAAAAAACTTTTAAAAATACACCTATGTGATTACGATTAAAATTTAGGCAAGTCTGTGACTTACAATTGCGATGAGGGCAGCCAAAACCGCAATCGCATACCATGTCACAGATTTCATGTTGAAAAAATTGAAAGTTTTTTAGGTATTAAGTTTTGTATTCTCCCTTATCATCGTTGATGAAATAGGAGATTACGGGTGAGACTGAGATACTGATGTGATAGGTAACAACAAATATAGCCCTTTTATACGGATGCACCATCACGAGATGAGATGACACGTTTCCGGTGTTGACTGATACATGGGCAATTAGACGAGCACATGAGATTTTAAGCGAGGTAAAATTACTATGTTACAGTCCGTGTTGTTCCTTTTGTGAGATTGAAACTGTCAAATATGAAGGTTTCAAAAAAAGACAATTATTGAGCTTCACCCATCTATTTTGATTACTGATGCACGTTTTTTGCGTCCGCGTATCATTGTATCCTTGATTTGATTTGGTTTTACGGGGCTTACAAGTTTAACACGTGACTAAGGAACTAAGTAACAATGAGTATGTCCAGTTTGAACCCATACTTTGATTTATCAATTATCACACATTCTAAAACCATTACGATGACGATTTATGAATGAAGCGGAAACTTTTAAAGGTTTAGTTTGGTAACTGGTATGAATGAAAGCCAAAATTGACTTTTTGGTAATCGGTGATGGGCGGTTTTGTAAATTATAGTTGGGACAAACGAAACGCTGTCGTCCTAAACTGACGGAGCAGGACTTATGTTGTAATTGTGCGCTATAAGTTGTGAAATGTCTATACAAAAGTACTTTTTCGCTTGCTTTTTTTTGCTAAGTTTTACTGGAACAAGGATGCCGTTGTGCAGTAAGAGAAACGTTAGAATATGTTTATTGTTTTTCCCGCATAGAATTGCAGATTTATTCGGAAAAAAAAATTATAAATGTTGATAAAATAGTTAAGTATTCACAAGTATTATAATATCTCAGTTTTAAAGTAGATTAGACATTACAAACTAATCAAAATCTTCGAAATACGTCTTCGTACAAGGCCATTACGTAAATTGTAGCCATCCCAAGGAGGAGTCCAACATTTTGTAGGAATAAAACCTTGAGGCCTTTTCTCACTGAGATTTTCGTTGATTCCATGGCGGCTTCATTGAGTTCGGGAATCTGGGAAAATAATCAAAGAAAATAAAATTAGTGACGATGTTTTTAGTGATTTGAGCCTCTGTTCAAGTTCAATTTAACTTTTACCATGTCCACCATAGCTATGTAGAGAAACATGCCAGCAGCTAAAGCGAAGACGTAGTGCCCAGCCTCCACACCGCCTAACCATATTCCTACAGCTAGGCCAAGGTAAGTAGTACAGGAGGCAATAATTTTGTACCATAAAGCTTGGTAAAATGTAAGACCAGCAGTGAGGAGGACGGCAAATTCACCTGAAATCCATCCATGCGTGTCGATTTAAATTTTTAAAAATAATGTAATTTAATGGCTTTTAATCATATGCTTTTACACCTACCCAGTTCATGGGGTAACTCATCCAGAAGAATGCCCAAGGATATGCTAAAACCTGTAAGAATACTGTCTTGAAAAGCCGTTCCTATTGACAATCCATCCACGAAATCCAGGAAACTGTCACCCACGATTATCATCCAGGCTTGTGTTGATACGGAACTTAATTGACTTTCTTGGAAGCGTATTGTATGTAGCTGGAAATCCAGTTTCTATGTGCAATGTAATTTCGGTTAGGCTTTCATTCAGAACAAAGTCCTGGATACAACTTTGAACTTAAAGTGTTAAAGGAAAAACAATCAAATTACATCTTTAATCTGAGGGTTTCCACAAATGCATTGTTTCTTGCACTCGTCCCTCACGCATTTGTTTTTCTTTGGTAGCTTTTCCTCAGTTTGCTTGGACTCTGCAGAATCGTTTTGATATATTGTAGGAATACCTAATCGGGTTTTACCACCCGAGAATCGCCTTCCAACTGAGACTACAGATACAGAGTAATTTTCTTCCTCGTGCGCTTCAGACGCTAAAACGTTGTGAACTTTCTCTCTCCGAGAGTTATGCAACTGTCTCTAAAGTAATCAATAATATGATATAAAATGGGGTTCATTGCTTCAATGTTGAAATGAACATGAAGATCTGGTTAGTAATTAATTATTGGTAGGAAAATTACCTCTTTGTGATGCAAGAGTATTTTCAAGACTCTTTCAATAACTAGGAAGATCCAAAGGCCGGTTGCAATAACTAGACAACGATTTAAAGATTTCTTCCCGTCGAATTGCTCTTCGAGGCTGAAAGCCTGAGAAAGATTAGAATTTTAAAATTTTTAATTAATTTTCTTAAGCTACGTGGGTAAAATTAGTGGAAGTTTTAACAAACCTTTGGCAGTAGATGGAAAATAGAACTTCCAGTCAAAGTCCCTGCAGCTAGGCCGACGGTAGTGATAACAAAAGATTTATATAAATCTTTTTTGAGCAACGGAACAAGAATAACCCCAAGCCGCCCTACAATTATGACCACCGTGCAAGCCACAAGGCCATAGCCCCAAACTGAAAGAGGTGCAATTAAATTTTTCGTTATGCGAATAATTGCATGGGTGTTTTGTGCAATGTTTGATTTTTTAGGTAAAAATTACCTTTATGGAGTGGAGGTTTTTCGAATTCCAGTTTCAAAATATCGTTGACAATATCCTCTTCCTTGTCCTCTTCTGAAGTGGATGGTTCACTATGCGTTACGCTATTCAGTGGCATACAATGAGGTTCCTCTATGGCAAAGACAATGTATTGGACACAGTAATGCGTGGAATTCTCCCACTGACATCCTCGCAATTTTTTTAAATGGATATTATTGTAGTGAACTTCAGCGGAACTGGAATTGAAAATGTCCGACCCAAAATTCTGGACAGTTTGCCTGAGGACCTCCTGTGAACCTACTGGCGACAGCGCATCTGCAGGGCTGCCGCTTTCTTTGGCGTAGTTTTCCCCGGATTCACGAGAATTCCCCAAAAGAGGATGTACTTGCGGTTCAATCGGGACCACTGATCCTGCTTCACGAAGTCTTCGCTTCTTTCGTCCCGATCCCTTCAAACTATGAACTACTTTATCTAAGGTGGGTATGTTTGTCAACTGTTCCTGACCTCTGCTTGTCCTTTCGTCTTGCACGTCCCTTCGTGACCTACCACCTGCCTGTCTCCTCCTGCGAGAAAGAATCCCTGGGACAGATCTGAGTTCTTGCCGCCTCGATGTTTTTGACTCTTGCTCCTCTTCATGGTCATGACTGTGAGGATGATGCATGTCGAGGAAATGAAGCGACGAGTTATGTTCCGGTGAAAGTAAGCAGTTGTATTTACTCTTCTTTATGGCCGTGTGGAATATGCGGAGAAAGTTTTCTCTGGAGTTTGTACATCTCCAGTGCTCCCAGTAGGGGTGGTGTTCATGAGTCGTGTGGTCATGACCATGACTCCCACCTCCAGTCCCAGTCTCCTCAGAAATTGCACTGTCGACACTCACTATTTCGCATTTAATATTCGAAAACATCACCACACAGATTATTAAGATTAGCCGTAATTCAAGCATCTTTCGGAAACTCATTTTGAAGTATTTGGGGAAATACTGTCCGGGGTAAGCAAGTAGATTCGAAGAGGTTTGAATACTCACGAATCAACGTTTCCTCATATTCTCTTCCATTCGGATCTGTTTTGGAAGATGCTGTTGAAGTAAGGTTCCAGAAATTAAATTTTATTATTGCATTGTCATTGCGGCCAAACCAGCATGTAAAGTTACGGAAATGACACTGAAACTAATCCAGATTAAGGAAAGAACTACAAAATATTCGTCTTGAAAATACGTGCATTTTCTTCATTAACGATTATTTCACGCTTATTTTTTAGAAATCATGGAGACGCCCACCGATAATTGGCTGCACACGCCCACCCTTTACACTGTCGGTTTTCTTTTGAAAACATTACCTTGTTTCGGTGAAGAGCCGAAGCACTTGCTTAAAAACAAGACACTAAACTTATTGATAAGTCTGTAAATCTGAATTCAAGACGTAGCCTGAGTTAAAAGTAAGTTAAAACTGAGTTGAGGGATTTGTAAGGTAACCGCTCCTTCCAAGATCTAAGACACCGAGTCAAAGGCGTAAAGTCATGAGTATGTATTACTCGGAAACTTCCGTCACAAAATCTAGTTAACACATAAAATAATGAGTTATTTGCAAACGCTGCAAACTTGATGTGGATTGTCTTGTATCCTGACTTGAGTTCTGGCCCACATGCAACGTTGTATCAAGTATCGGCATTCAAAATAATACTTACATAGAAGTATTGGCTAGAAGGGTTTAGTAACCATCTGCTCACTACTGTCTCTACTACTCACTCAGTTAATCCGACATGAAAAAACGAGTTGTTCCTTTACCTTATAGTGTAGTATGTTTTCTGGAATTGTCACAAACAGACCGACCGGCTCTCCTATCCATACCGACTTTGGCTTGCTCATTAAAAGCTAGATTCGGAGAAGCTTGCTTGGCGTTGAGGTATAAACCTTTTCTCCTTCAAGGATCTTTATAAAACCTTAAAAGGGTCAGTTTTATAAAGCCCCCATTGTCCACCAGACAGAGCCAGTATTTAAAACTCCTAAGCACTAAGCTTTTGGTGGAGAAACTCTGTTGCTATTAATAAGTATCAAACTATTCATAGGTTAAGAAACTTAGGGGGTTGGAAGAGATGGATGAAAAAACTGCCGGACTGCCGGACGCTTCTCTTCCTTGTAAGTTTAGAGATGAGCTCGGATTTTGAATTATTTTTACACTAAAAACATTGTGTCAAACCTTGCTGTTGTCAGTATCTGACAATTAGGAGGAGAGGAACGATCAAATACAATACTTGAGAAAAATTGAAAGCAAGCAAAAAAGGAGACACAGCAGCTTTATAACTTGCAAGGGAGGGAATATTTCTTTTACTTTTTCTCCAGATTGCATGAGAAATGATGATGAGACGATTTTTCCATGTCATCCTCCCAAGTTCAATGGACAGTTGATTACGCGTATTTAATTACAGAGATAGGTGCATAAGCAGCATTATTAATCATAATACAGCTCCCTGCTTTCAATGCACCACGTACATATGCATAAGATGTTAACCCTTATAACCCAGAAGACCATCAACCAAAATCTGGCACATTAAGGTGAGCATGCAGCCCTTTGAAAAAAACAAATACCACAACTTGCGCATGCGGCCTGCATAGCGCTTCATTTCCTCTTTTTCCTAAAATTCATGGACGTGGAAATAATTTTACAAAATCTCTTAAAGCTTAGAAATATCTTAATATCGTAGATGAAATTACTGGCATGAAGATGTCCTGGGTGGAATTTAGGGGAAGGCTAAAGTGGTTGCATGCAAGCAAACTTAATAACCCGTGGGAAACAGAGATAGCCAACTTCACTTTGGTAATTATGTGCACTGTCTTGAACACTTCGTGTATGAACTTTCATTATTTTAAAACGTTTATGCAGTACAAAGGTAGAGACAAACGCATTGAGACGATTCCAAATGAAGCGCGCCATGGACATAGTGCCAAAGAAGCTTCAGGGTTGCGAATTATGTGACCGAATTTCTCAAAGTATGTGCAACGTGTAGATTATACATCAATGTGTCTCTCAAGCTGAGAAACTTTTTGATAGCTTTTCCAAAATTAAAGTAAACTCCCTCGGATGATTAGTGTGTGATTCCATTGACATTCGTAGGCATTAAAAGCTACTCATAGCCAAGTACTGTATAAGGATAAATTCTTTTTACGAAAAGATTTGGGGGGTAGTTGAATTTTTCTAGTTGTGTTTCTAACATCTTTTTATTATTCTTATCTTAAAGACATATCTATTTCCTTAAGTTTGCTATTCTTGCTTTTCTTGGGAGTAATTATAATGCATGATTCTTGTTGGACCTTGAAAGTTATGAATGAAACATAATTTTATTCACAAAATTCCACACTTGAAAGATTTAATATTGTACATCCTATATTGTATCACCATGACCAGCAAATTCTCTGCACTCTCCAGTTGACAAAATACCTCTTTTTGAGTGGAAGCAATTAGCTTGGTTTCTCTGCTGGCCAGATTTGAAGACACCTTGTTTGTTAAAACTTGCTGCTGCCAGGCTGATAGTGTGCTTCCTGGATCCTGGAGGATTGTAATTTTAACTACATGAAATGCATGTGGAATGCATGGGAGTCCATTGAATTAACGACAGGTGTGGCCCCTCTTAAACGAAGAGATTGTGGTAGGGTACTGTTGTAGTAAAACAAAGGGTGTAGAGGATAGTTACTTAATCGGCGAGTTAGCTCTTTATCAACGTTGTAATAAATTGTTGCAAGCCATTGTAAAATAAAGAGGCTCCTTGGCAGCGTTCTTTTAAACTTCTGACACTTGAACAAGTGTTGAAGAGCCCTTAAGCTTGTCAGATAAAAATGAGGGATAAGTTATGCGGATTAAATGTGTTTTATACTGAGCAAATAAGAGTACAATTTTATTCGTGATACAAGAAATAAATGTAATGTGCAAATCATTAAAGAGGCAAATGGTTGCTTAGAATAAAATTATTACCTTGAATCCCATTCGTTAAAGAAAAAACTTGTAACGCTTGAATACAACTAATTAACGAAAACATTAAACCTTAAACATAGAAACATTATGCTTTAAATATAATGTATAAAAAATGTATCGCCTTTTCTATTTGATTCCTGGACTACGGAGATACTAACTACTGCTCTTTGTTTCACGCGCATACAATCCTTTAAGAAATTCCTTTGTCTTTCGTTTAAAAGAGAAGAGGAAGCATTTGCTACTCCATGTTTGCTCTTTCCTGTCAGAGGATACGAGTCTCTCTCCATAAATGCAGGGAACGAGCGAAAAACTCTCGATGGACAAACGAGTATAGTTTTGCCTTGACCATATCATGGATTAGTAGACAGAGAGTTACAAAGGGAAGAAGCTTGTCCATTGCAACAGGAGCAGCGAAACGTATTCCCGGAAATTAGCGGCATTATTATGTAAATCAAGCTGAACCAATTAATTAATAAGAACCGGTGCGTTGAAGTTACTTAAATAGTTATAAACTGTACAGGGAATCATATTGTAGATAATTAAAGAGTAATGAGGAAATAATAATACTTTGTCATCATCTTAAAAACGCTGACGCCGCAAAAAACAAGGGAATTTCTGCAAAGACATCAAAGAAAATTGATTTACGCAATAGCAAGATGTGATGTATGTGAGCATGTAACTGGAAAAGCCATCCGATCAAATTTCAAGACGTTGGGTAGACAAGTTATGCTTCTAGTTTATCAACCTGAAACTTGATCCATGCAAGGATCGTGGCTAAGCGCAAGTAGAACGGGGTTATTTCGTACAAGGGACGCCATTTTAGAAAACGTTTTGTGGAGCACACCCACGCAAGTCCAAATAAATGTCGAGTGCTTTTGTTCCAAACCAGAGCTTTTGCCATGAATCCCAGAAAAAATAGTTGTTGTGCCTTGAGGAGCCTCCTGAAAGTAATGCTGAGGCGCTAAAGACATTGGCTTCAGAAATTTTGGACACTTTGAGTGAGCCTTAGGAGGAAAAATGTATCTGATTGTACTTGTCTCATACTATATCTTTAAGCAACTTAACTTATAATTTAAAATTGCATTGATTTATTTCGCTTTAGTCATAGAGGAAATCGTAAGAATTTTTGAATCATTCTCATCTTAGCGGCATCTTAGTTCTAGCCTTATGTTTCTATAGCAAATACTCTTAGCAGACTAACATGGTGAAACGTTTAGTAACTTAAGAAACTTAAATAGTTAATTATATATATACTCTTTCTTACCAAGCACCAATGTGCGGGATTCTCCTCATTGCGTCTTCGAAAGACATTAATCATGATCCTTCGGAAGAGCGGTGAAAGTTGAAAAGAGAAAGTCAAATCTGACTTGCCACCTCCTTCTGTACTTTGCACACATATTTTTATTGTAAATGCAGGGACTGTGACGCAAAATGGATAATTTTACATACATTTTAGGCACCAAAATTCGGGAAATATTAACTGAAAGCATTGAAAACGATAGGGTTTCGATAACTGGAGTTCATGTCAAAAGTACTATGAGTGGGAACGGAATGCTCGTAATGTTCTATAGGTGAACTTGCTGATAGACCTCATACTGTTTCCTTGGTGCTTGCCAAATGGAAGGTAGAAGCGTTGAGAAAACAGTTGATGTAGTCATTTAGATGCGCAAGCAAGTTTGCACAGTTATTGCATGAATTTAAGGACCGCGGAGGTTGTAACTTAAGTAACGGGAGCTTGAAACGGTATGAAATGAAGCGGGAGAAAGAGGAAAACAAGGTACTTTCTCCTAGCTTAAAATATACAGTGTATATGTTTCCTTTGAGCTCTAACACGGGACTGGAGCCATTCCTCCTCTGACACCCACCGGGAAATCATCTCTTACCCTTCACCCCTGCTTAAAATTTCTTGTTTCACTTTGGATTCCATCTCAGGAAACCTGAACCTCCTTAATTAGCCTGTGGCATATTAGAATCAAATCATCAAATTTGATTTCGCTTATTTATTGCCCCTTTGGAATCAAAGTAGGGATCGTATCCGTTGGCGTTGGTAAATAGCAACTATAATTCTCGAATTTTCCGTAAAATGGAGAATAAAGAAAATAATAATATCCCGTCCGTAAGTTTTTAGGGATTGTTTCCATTATTTTAGTTACGTCTTCCGGGAATGCTGTGTGTTCAAGGGCTAGAATAATAATAATCTACATTTTTCCACAAGGCTTCTGCTGGATTCACGCCCTCATATAAAAGGATGTCCAGGGAAGAGAGTCAAATACGGGAAATGCAAAATCGGATCCGGATGCTGGAAGTGGATAACGAAATAATGAAATCCCAACTGATCAGCTCTAACAGCGATACCCGGCATGCGTTTATGGAACGTATGAAAACTACACTAGCATTTCCTTGAATTTATGCATGTAAGTAGGTTGGATTTGAGTGAAAGTATAATCGTTTTATATTTTTGCGTTTTCAGTAGTTGAAAAGATTGAATACTTGGAATCAAAGTTAGTGCTGCTGGTGAGTGACGACAAAATCAATCAGCAGCAGTCCCTCTTTTATCGAAGGGATGGCGGGTACGTAGAATATAATTTGAAGTATACTATTTATCCTCTGCTCTGAGTCTTTTGAAACGGTTCAGTTTTTATTTTTTTAATTTAACAGGATGGCCCCACTATTGAACATGGTGGAAACTAATAGCTTTGATGCTCTCACGTGCGTAGAGACAGTCATGGAAACAAATAATCCGGGCTCCCCTAATGGTAAGCCTCTATATTAAGTATGGCGTTTTTAGTTGTCCTCATTCAATGCCTCAGTTATCTTGTCTTTTACCTTAAAATTCTGACTTCTGTAGATCTTCAGATACATTTAGAAGGGATCACGGCAACCCCAGAGGGCGCTGGTGAACTAGGAAATAACAAGTCAGGCTCGGAAGGACCGGATTCAGATTCAA
The DNA here is from genome assembly GCA_906901655.1 of Sminthurides aquaticus. Taxonomy (NCBI): domain Eukaryota; kingdom Metazoa; phylum Arthropoda; class Collembola; order Symphypleona; family Sminthurididae; genus Sminthurides; species Sminthurides aquaticus. Next base: position 8,706,017 of record CAJQTT010000001.1, read on the forward strand.
GCCCCCCAGCAGCTTTGAAGCCGATGTTTGCTGAGGAGATAAAGAAGCGATTCGATTGTAGCATATGTGGAAAGTCATTTAGCCAAAGTTCTGGCCTCAGTAGACATCACAAGATCCACTTGAAGCAACAACAAGCAGGGGCAATTCTTGCGGAGTCGGATAAATTAGTTAAACCCAAGAGGTTCTTCTGCACTGCCCCGAGCTGCAAATCTGCTTTCACAAGCAGATCCGGGATGACTAAACATGCTAAAAACTTTCACCACGACCCTTCCATCAAGCCATTGATTATTCCGCTCAAACAAGCAGAGATTCAATCTACATCCGCGGAAGCAGCTTTGGAGGCTGACGTAAGGGCAGTTGTAAACCGAATTATCGAAACAACGATATCGTTAGCTCAGGAAAACGCAGCAAGAGAGGAAGAAAATATCGCAGAAGCTTCATAGTGGAGTTATAAACTAGTCAGGGGTTAGGATTGGTATGAATTTGAATATACTCTTTAGAAATGTGATAATTGGTGTTATTTATTATTAAGAAAAGACCATTTCTTATTCCTATATTTATTTAGGTGATATGAAGCTTAAGCTACGAGTGTTAGTTATTAGCGTGTTCAATTCATGCGCTAGGACTTCTAAAGTGTTCTCTAGTAGTTAATTAACGAAGAATAAAAGCTACATTTTCTTCCAAAAAAAGTATTACTTCCGACGTATTTACGTTATGGAGCGTAAAACCTTTGTTGACATCGTTAACTGATCGATCAAATTACCATAGAAAACGTTGATAAGCAAAACAAAATGGCAGCATAACAGAAAGGCACGCGTCACCGAAATAATATTAATCTCAATCTCAGAGCGTTGCTTGTGGCAGCGCGCTGAAACTTCAAATACAAGTAACCAAATTTTCAGTATGTAACACTACGTTACTCTTTTGTGCTCTACAAACTAAAGGAGGATGCAAATACTTTCTGGAGTTAGGGTAAAGCAAAAAGGCTATGGTGAGCCACATGCCACGATGGACACAGGGGATGGACGACGGCGTTTAGTGAAACACATTGTACACAAGCCAATTGGGAGTTGTATCCAACGTATTGTGGTGAAAGCATGAAGGTGAAAGCGTAAAGGTGAGAGCATGGAGGTGAAAGCGTGAAGATGAAAGTTGGATAGATTTTTTGGAGCAAATAGTACGGAACTGGAGGAGAACTTTAAATATTCCAATGCCACATAAAAGAAGGCACAATGACAAATCCTTTTGCCGTAACGCACAAATTCAAACAAAACCGAAAACGAAAGAAACATGCTGCGATAACAGTTTAGCCTCAGCTAATGAAGAAAAACTATTAATATTAATCCCTGCCCTCTACCAAAAATGTCAAGATCCGAGGGTACGATGCCGGCTGGAGACAGCGTATGAACGAATTTTACAAAACCAAGTTGAACAGCGCCGCTGCTGCGAACCCAAAGCAAAATGTATAATGGTATTTCCTTTTCCTTAAGCTTTACCTTAATTGTGTAAATATTCATATAAATGGTCATAACTGCTAAATTATTTATGCTTGAAACTAGCAAATCCGTCAGGCCCCGTTAACACATTTTGCTGTCCACCGGAGTTAACAAAAAAGATTGAGGAATGTATACACAAGATCCAGATTCAGTGTCGAGAACAAGAGGGAGCTTCAACTCGTATCCCGCATCAAAGCTCAGCCTCGCGTCTCTGTTCTAATTCTGTGCCAAATAATCCCGCTTGCATTTCGACAAAACCAGCTGTAAACAACAGTCCTTCAGTGAACTCCGTTCCGGATGAAGCTGAGAATGGTTTCCTGGGGTACATTCCTAACCCAATACCAATAGCTCGGATTACTACAAGCAATGATCAGAGTGCTGTGAAAAATACCCAATCCCCTCAACAAGAAGACATTGTAGTGACAACCATGTTGTATACAGAGGTCCAGACTCAAACTCCTGCTCAAAATTATAGTATTTCCAGTTTCCATCGGAATCCAAATCAAAGTTTCGTGAGTTCTGTAGTATCGCAAGAGTCTAAGCAGTTCCCAGTACAGAGCATTCAAAGTATTGTGTCAAGTCGTGCTCAAGTCCCCATGCAAGGTACAAAACAAACGGAATTCTATTGAAAGAATATATATATATATAATGTATATTATAAAAGGTGGAGTTATCAGAATTATTTAATTGTTCATGCTATCGAACTTTCTAGTTCAAACGGATAATTCAACTTTTCCGATGATACTGCAACGTAGTACCAGCTATCTCTCAGTGAGATCCGTGCCAATATCAAACGTAACCACTGAAAAATCTGTATGTTGCCCTCCCCATGACAGTCTCCGCCCTTCTCAAAATTTTAACATGGAAATGAAATCCGAAAATTACAGCTACATAGATGGGGTGATCCGTTTACATGATTCCAGTTCCGATTTGCTACAAGACAGTTTACATGAAGTACCGCGATCAGGTGATTGTCTAACGAATATTCAGATTTATTATTTCTATCAGATTAGGGCCGGTTTAAATAATTAGCATGTTTCAATCTAGATTAAAATGTACTGATGCTTGTGTTGCAGAGCCGACATTCGATTTACGGCAGTCGGAAATGAAAACAAGTGCATCTTACGCCGATTTATCTGTTCAAACAAGTTCAAATTTTCTGCTCAGCACATGTCTACCACCTCCAGAATTTCTGCCATACCAAGTCTGTCCTCCACCACCGGGGCCATGCCCGGCATTTTCAAAACACGGGTTGAGTGTTCCGTCAGAGCATCTACTTCCTATACCTCAGAATCTTGATACGGTGCCAAGGGTAGAAAGCTTAAAAGTGCTGCCCGACAATCTTAACGATCCCAGCAAGAGTCTTCCAAGGGCCGTCGGAATAAATACTCTGCAAACTTCAACAGTAGGCACAGAACCGATATCGAACACTGACGAATACCGTGCTCCAAGTGATAAAATAGAAAAATGCAAGGGCTCATCCTGGCTTCTTGAATTGCTTATGTCCCCGCAGCCACCCTGTTGGCTAAAACAGATGCTGGCATGTCCAAACCCACCTAGCTGGCTTCAGGAACTTCTCGGAGCTTGTCAGAAGCCGAATAAGCTGGGAAAATCCACAGATTCCGTCAAATCTTGCTTCGACGGTATTAGCAAATGTGAAGATATTTGTGCGAAAACTGGAAAAAGTAGGAATACATCAGACAAGTCTTGTTCAACTGTAAAGAGTCGGCGCAAAAACAAAGAACTTGCTATACAACTAGTCACGTGCAAAGCCAAAGAGCCGATAAGCCATCCCCGTCAGTCTCCACTCTCTCCATTAGGAGCCAGTTTTTTTCAACTCCCTTGTTATGCAATTCCTAAGAAGGTAACCCGGGATTGTCGTCCAGGGAAACTAAGAGGTTGTTCCAGAAAACCTGCAACCTCATCTCCAGAGTATTTTGTTGTGGAAGAACCCGATAAGGATTTCCAAAATGATACTCTTGCTAAAGGGAGTACGACATTAGATGGGCAGAATAAAAGGAAAAGAAGTAGGAGTGGTATTATCAGGAATGTATGTTAACGTGCCAGGACTCTTACCAATTGCATGATACGGTAGCTTAGTCTATTCAACACGCATGATAAGTTAAGACTGGTTGCTATTTGCTTTTCCCGTCTAGCCATTGGGTTGTCGTTTGATGTTTTTCAGAATACAGAAATACAATGCCAACTGAAAGCGCCCAAAAGAGGAAAGCAATGCAGCACTCTGACGTATGAGCGCCATCTACCTCCTTCAAACAACGAGCCAATACTCGTTGTTCAAAGTTTGCTTCCCAGAAATGCTGCAAATATTCCATGCTTTCTCCAAAAGGAAGATGGGGAAGGGTTGGATCATTTACCTGAATTACCATCAGAATTGTGTTTCAGCGCCGGTGAAACTAATTAAAATTAATTTTACCAATCCGTTTTTCATTTTAATTCAATCGCTTAGTCACAAACACTTGGTGGTATGCTTAAGGAGAATCTACTTTAAGAGCTAGATATCATATTTTTCAGGAACTTTACATAACCCTTCAGGTTTTATGCTCATGATATCAAACGTGGGTGGATGGTGTTAAAAGTAGGTGATTGATTATGTAAATACTTTGATTGAAGGCGTGTGTTTGTTAGCTAAGAGGCAAAGTTCAGCAGTGGGAGCTGTAATATATAATCGGCTCACAATGCCAAAGCTATCAAACCAAATACATAATAAACAATACGTAATGCAAATTAAAATCAATATCCGCCCTATTTATTACAAATCTTCTACTGCTCTCGACTCTTTTGTTCAACCATTATCTTGATCCTTTGTAATCGCTTACAAGTTTTGAGAAGGGATTGAAGTTCATTGATATAGCTTATAGATTTGAATTTCCTTTTAATCGTCAAAAATCAGCAAACTATTAACTGAACATTTATGCGTCAAAACTGAAAATACAAGAACTCATTAACTGTCAACTGGAGTACAATGATAACTTCGTGGGGCAGTGAGAAACTTTTTTATCTCTGTTGTACATGCGGTCGTGAGTCTTGTGTGTCCAGTCCAGTCAGTGACTAACACTTTTGGGGCTTCTGTATCTATTAAATGCTATAAATATACATACACTACAAACCCCTAAGGCGATTGCCTCCTCCTCTAGAGAGCTGTATCATAATCACAACTTGTGTTTACATACACAGTATGCTCATTCATGTTCCTCTTTCCGTCTATCCTCTCTCTCTGGATAAGCTGATTACGGAAATTGTAGGGCTCTGTCAAATATTTCATCAAGGCTTCCTCCAGCTCCTGCTTGTTGTAAAAGCTTGACGAATCGAATCCAAGGATCAAAGTTCAGAGAAATTCACTCACTGATAGCTTCAACTGTGACCTAAGATCGAAGCGAGTTCTCTCAGGAAAAGATATCTTGTAGATAATATTAAGCGTGATTTCGGCTTAATCACAATCACAAGATTACGATTTTCCTTACGCACACCATGCCTTCTCCTCATGTAATTTTGTGACTCCAATTAGCGGTTTGTGAAGCTACTGACCGTAGCGCTTTTCTGCTGTTTCGGAAATTACAATTTTGGTTGACAGTTCAAAGTGTGAAGCTCAAGTCTCGGAACAAGTTTTACAGAAACGCTGAAACGGTTTCATGGTTTTATTTTCTTTACGGCTGACAACTGGAGTGGATTAGTGAGTGCGTAAAAGTTAAAAGTTTTTTTTTGGAAGAATTAGTTAAACTGTTTTCAAGAAAACAAGCAAATTGATTAACTAAGAAAAGCGTTGAGTGAATTACGAGCATAACAATGTCGTCAATAGGAACATTCTTCAAGACTGCTAAAGAGTATGTTGAACCTGTAGAGGGGACTGTCACAGAAGGTAAAAAACTTTTGAATTATTGTAGTTTTATTCCAGCACATTTTTTACTAAAAGCGAGATTATATATTCCATCTGCATATTGTAGTCGTCGTAAGCTGGTTTCGCACAACTTTAAAACTGCACTAATACGTAAGATAAAATTAGAAATTCGCGAAAATTCGCGATACTTTTCCCGCCCCATGATTTGAGTTAGACAATGATATCTATGAAGATTGAGCAGTATATTGCACACCTTGCATTAGTCTTTCTGCCCCTATACGATCAGAATGTTAACGTTGCGGATGTGAGAATTATTTCATTTAAAATTTACCCTGAAATCATGAGCAACTGATGGTGGAAATAATGATTTTGAACAGTGACTGCGTAGTGAGCTTGTAATTGTAGTTTAAACTTGAAACCCCATCCTTTAGGCCATGTTATATCTTCGTACATATGGCAATGTAGGTTAATTGCGTTCACCCTAATGCTTGCTAATCTTGTAGCACTTATCTCATATTCTAGGATCGCTCCCGAAATGGCTTGAAGGAAGCATTTTCAGGGTTGGCCCTGGCATTTTTGACCTCGATGGAGGCTTCACTGTGAATCATTTAATGGATGGTTTCTCCGTAGTCTCAAAACTTAAATTCGACTCCAGCATAGTAATCAACGCGAAATTGAAAAATACACCTTCCCTCTATTCATGAAGTAAAAATCTATTTAAATCATTAATTTTTTAATTACACCAGGTAACCTTCTCGCAAAGAATTTTAAATTCAGATGCCTATACGAAAGCACAAATATGCAAGAAGCCCGTGTATGCTGAATTTGGCACAAGAGCATATCCTGATTCGACCAAGAATGTGTTCAAGCGACTCTTGTCTACAATGGTCAGTGCGAACATGTGTTTACTTTTCTCTCGACAGCTGCTTCCAGTAATACATATCTGGGCAATTCCGCAGTTTTGTGAGCAGGACCTTTGTATACCTTTTTTGTTTGTATTACAGGTTCCCACCGATCTGACCGACAATAATTGTGGTAACGTTTACACATTGGAAAATGATGTTGTTTTAGCATCAGAGACTTGCTTTGTTCACTCAATCGACCAGGAGACTCTGCAGAAAAAAGAAAAGGTAAGCAGGAAAGTTGCTCCCTCTAGCGGAAGTTGCATAAATACCTACTATATGGCAGGGCACGACTGCATGACACGCTATGACTGTAGTTCTGCAGGGATAGTTAAAATGTAAAATGTTGTCATTCATGTTTTAGCTCAACTACGCTGATTATGTGTCTGGAACGATCCTGATGACATCACATCCTGTCAAGGATACTGATGGAAGCGTATGGAACATTGCAGCGTCGGCTATGCCGACGTGTAAATATTACATTGTCCAAATTCCGTCCACCGGAAATATCAAATCATGTACGTCCATTAAAATGAAATACTTACTATTGACATTTCTGTAAAATATTCTGGAGGACAGATTTCGTTAGCAATTATTTGTTTGTTTGTTACAGCTCTTAAAGATGCGAAGATCAAAGCTACAATTTCTTCCAGCTACACTGCATACTTAACTTACCAGCACTCTTTCCCAATGACTCCAAATTATGTGCTATTTATGGAACAACCTTTGCGGATGAGTATAATCAAAATGGCTCAAATGGGAATCAAAGGGAATTGTGTCAAAGATTCATTTGAATGGCATCCGGAAACACCGGTAATTTGCCTTCCCAGGTCAGTTTGAACGTGTTGAAGTTTTATAAAAACGCTTATAATTTTATTTGAATTCGCAGAACAAAATCCATTTCATGGATAAAGGATCCGGGAAAGTTTTTAAAACTCAGTATTTTACACAAGAGCCTTACCTCATCCTGCATTACATTAATGCATTTGAAGATGGTGATAACGTAAGGCTTTTGACTCTTGATATTTATGGCGTAGTTACGGATTTTTGCTATGGGCAAAGTGGGCATGTATATATTTACTGAAATCATGTTGCAGGTAATTGTCGACGCTCTTACATACAACAGCACAAGAGTGTTGGACAAGACGGATTTAAAGCAATTACGAAATGGGCAGTGGGATGGAGACGATACGTCCAAGTTTTGCAGATTTGTTATTCCAGTAGTTCCAGACATTCAAGTAAGTTACTGAATCTGATGGCAGCTATTAATAATTTCGGGAGAGCGGAGATTTTTAATTTTTTTCTTCTATTTTGTTTTTACAAGTCTGTTGCTGAGAATTTGAATCTCGTTAACAATCATTCCCTTGCACCTGAAGCCAGCGCTATACGCCAGGGAGATAAGATTGTGCTGAAACCTCAAGTCAAGTTTGAGCCTGGCATCGAAGTTACAGCAATGAACCATAATTTTTCAATGAAAAAGTACCGATACATTTACGGTACTGCGCTGTATTCAACTTCAGGCGCTTACAGAAACGCGGTAAGTTCATTAATTAGTTGTCTGAATTTCGGCGAACTAAATTTTGTGTCTCTGTGCTATGCACTTCTCGTTCATTATGCTAATTTTAGCCTATATTTTGTAGATACTAAAAGCTGATGTGGAAACTGGGGAAACAATTGTGCGTCGATCAGAATCCGATGACGAGTATTTTGGGGAAGTATACTTCGTACCCAGAGAGACAGGAGGTGGAGACGAAGAAGATGGCGCTGTTGTCAGTCTTGTTTGCTCTACGAAAGAAGGTGTGCCTGATTACGTGGTTGTATACGATCCGAAAACCATGGAACGAATCGCTAAAGTTGAGTTCAATGGAGTTAAATTTTCGCAACTTATTCATGGCATCTACGTTGGAAAGCAGTGACGTCGGTTTGATTTATATACTTGAATGTTTTTAAATGTTTTAGATCTTAATTACCTAATATATTATTCGGCTTCATTCGATAATTTTTGATAGTACAAGACAATTTTAACCGCCATATATGCATAAGAAAGTGTATTCAATTGGACATATATTAAATATAGATTTTTAATGTGGCTTTGATGCTGCTTTCCGTGCTCGAAGATTTCTAACCGGGATGCATAAAGCAATGGAAATGATTTGCAGTTGCAAGCGTGACATATGGCCTATGCTTAACACCGTGTTGGAAAATTAAAAGTGGTTTTCATACTTCTTTTTCGCGATTATACTGCTTTATATGCAGGTAATTAATTTATGCCGAAATTAGTTGACCTTCACCTTTGCACACGATATAATAAGAATATTCGCAGTGACATCTATGACAACCTTAAGAATTACTGGCAGAATCGATTTTCTGATTTTGCAAACAGGGCCTAGATTGTGGCATATAGGTTGAAATGAACCTAACTCTTTGCTCTCACAATACTTCCGTCGAATGCTAAATGAGGAGCGCATTAATGTCAGCTGCTGGCTCGACAATCGGTCCACTTGTGCTATCATGGTCATCAAAGCTGCTAGAAAAATGGTGACTGTTGCACCAATAGCACCAAGCGTCCAACCTACGAAACTATGGATGCGTATAGCTCCAACGATCGACAAGGACGACATCCAAATGAGTATCAAACAGATAGCGGATACAAGATGCTCTGACAGACCAGAAACAATTGCTGCAAGAATGATCAGAGCCCTGTAATTGGAGCAGATTCGCCGAAAGGAGAGGTTCGGCAAGTTGGATGACATATGCCGTGTCAAAGATCTATAAAATTATTTTGCAGATGTAGTTTAAACTAACCCTGAAGACTATAGATGTGCTAAAATACGCTGAAACTTAACCCATCTCGATCAGCGCTGCAATAATGCCAAAATATCCGCCACTCAGACCAAAGCAAAGCAGAAATGCGCATCCGTGATAAACGTACTCAAAGTAAGCCTGGAATGGAATGAGAAGGAATCTGCTGTGTGACTTTGGAGAAAAATACAGAGATGAAAGATACTCGGGGGAGTTCGGGAACAGCGTGGAACAAACGGTGACGAGGAACGTTAGGAAGTTAAAGCTTGCAAAGACAAATCGGAAAAAATATCCCCCAGCCAGTATTAAGGTTCCAGAATACTTCAAGGAGAAATTTTCTGCAAGTCAATCCAAAATTAAAATTAGCCATTGGACAAAACAAGCCTCCAATTAAAAACATTGATCAAACCATGTTGAAAGTTACTCTCAAGTTGCTTTATCAATTCGGTACTTTGGTGGATGCAATAAGGTATCTGCGTCCGTCCTTTGATGATGGTTAGCTGAAAGAGTGTTGGAAATGAGTAATAGCACAGCGCAAATGATATGTAAATCCGCATCATGACACTAGAATCCTGGGCAGATTGTACTTGGAGAAATCGAAAGAAGACGAAGGCAAAGTAGGAGAAAACAATGGCCACATGGAAAAGCCAGATACTCAGATATTTTCGCGAACCCATTTCCGGTTTTTGAGCCTCTTGATTCCATACGTAAGGGTGAATGTGGATCCACTGACCGAAGGTCACACCTTTTTTGATATAGGTGAAAATTAGGGAAGATTTGGGTCCAGTATTGGAAACCATTTTGAAAATATTTATTTACAGCTCCAGGGTTATTGTAGATACTAATAAAGGCAAAGAGCATCACCTACGGCTCTTATTTTCTTGGACATGGGCTTATGGTTTTGGGCCTTCTTTTGAAATAGCAATAACAACATGAGGAATAGTTGAGCTGTTTCTCGTGTTTTTAACTGGTATTGGTGTCATACATTAGCCAATTGCTTTGATCGTAATCAAAAGGTGTCGTAATCACATAAAGCTTTGCACACAGTACTTGCAATGTTTGGCTGCTTCCTCATGCTGCTTGTATAACTCGAATCCATTGATCGTTCCATTCATTTTTAATGATTGTCTGGAAATTTCCTGCTGGTTTTGAACCTGTCCAAAGGAATTTTCCGTGTGCAGTTTTGTGTTCTGCTTTTTGTGTACCTTCTGCAGAGTCTATAATTGAAAATAGGCTGCAACAGACCATAACGGTGTTAACTTTTGTGCTAAATAAAATTATGTTTTTACTACTGCAGGAGTAGACTTATCTCACTGATTTTCCGGCAGCCGCCTGATCTTATAGGATTGCCTGACTGAAAACCACACTCAAAACAATATTTCGTCAATATTAATACTTGTTTTTCATTGTCCTACCATGCCAGCTTAAAAAAGATATTGAAACGGATGTGGTACTTAAGGAGGATTTATTATGTAAAAATATGTAAAATATACTAAGTAACTTTATGTAGTTTAAAATGAGATATCTAACTATTTCCAGACTAGGTTTTGGTTACAATAATAATCTATTAACCAGTAAATATTCTTCGGAATTCCTTTACCAACGTGTCATATTCTCTGTTTGTCCATTCGTATTACAAACGCATATGAAAATATATATCTCGTTTTATTTTTTTGAATCAGAAACTTTTTCGAAAAATCAAAACGAGCTAACCCGTTTAAACATAGGAGATTTCAAGAATTAAGTTTAAAAAAATAAAAAAATGGAACAATATCTATGTATAAAGCATCTCATTTAGTAAGAAACCCCTCTGGAAAATAATAATTTTCCAGCTCGAACCAGCCTTGGACACGGGACTGAAAGTTTTCCGCCCATTCAATGTTCGTATCAATTTTATCAAGAGTCGTCTGGAAGGAACTAGCCATTGTGCTTCGTACAAGGAGACTAGCGTTCGTCTCGTTACTGTTCATTTTATGTCCCACCATTTCAGCAAAAGCTTCCAGCTATGTAAAAAAATAGAAATTCGCATTAATGATGGTTCATCAAAACTCTAATACTGAATACTGTACAGCGGCAGAAAAAGCCAGAGGGCGTTTTTTGTATAGCTTACCTCTTTCTTCTCTTCCAAAGTTTTCCAATGGTCTCCTAGAACTGACACAATGTCCCCGACGACTGAAGTCTTGTCTAAACTGTTCCTGAATTTCGGAAAAAATGAATTATTCATCAAAAACTGAATTATTCATGAAAACTGAGCCCAGGTATGTTTATTAGGTAAAATCAAGGATTGCTTACATATCCACAGCTTTTCCAAAGGTTTCCTTGACGAAAGACCAAGACATGTTGCGTCCATTGAAGCTATGTGCAATAGCACCCTTCATAAACGTTTTCAATTTGGTCTCTTCCATCTCATGTGCTCCAGTTGAGTTACTGAGCATGAAGGAGCTCATCTCGCTCAATTCGCTAAAATTAACACATGGATTATAACGTTAGTTCTACAAGGGAGATTGGATTCTGTCACAAGAACATGGAAGGATGTAGCAATTATGGACGTGCTTACCGTTGAATCATATTCATGTCACGAGCACAACTTAATCCTTCCAGGAGGAGCAATTTCTCCATTTCGTTCTTCTCTTCCTTGTACTTCTTTGTTAAGAAGTCAAAGAGCTCTGCGCTTCCCTCCGAAGCAACAGCACAGTAAACGGTAGAGCGCAAACCAGGAGGAACGCTTTGAAAATACAAACAAAAGTATCATTTTATGCAAGATTTGCAACATAAATTGTCCATTGTCATTAGAAAAGAAAATAAAAGGTTTCTTAAATAAATGGCAAACATATTCGTGCATTCATGCATGTCAATGAGGATTTATATACCTGTTCTCCTCTGGGTTTTCTTTCCATTTTGTTACAAGTTTGGTGGCAAGCTCCAAGCATTTGGGTACCTTGAAATGGCATGCCCATGAAACCAAATAATTATGTCTCAGGGTAACCATGCCGGGAATGTTTTCTTGCTCATCAGCGGAAATGTCTTCTTCTATCAATGCTAAAGCGCTACCCAGTCTCATGTTGATCCAAGTCTGTGAATCATAAGGAGCGTTTGTAAATGTTGATGAAAATGCTTAGCTTCATCCGCTACAATATTTTTTTAATTTACCTTAATATGTGCATCATCTTTGCCAAGAATTTCAGCAATTCGTTTCATGTGAGCGAAAACAGTCTTCCATACAGCGAGATCCGTTTCTCGTCCGACATAAGAAACCATATTTAAAGCAGTCTCGATTGGAATGTATTCTGCAAGGTAAAGCAACTCTTTCATTGTTACAAAGTGTCAAAAAAACTAAAAACCACAACATATTCAAAAATAGTGTTGGCAGCAGATTTTTAATCGATGCACTTACGTTTGCTGGCAGTTGTAAAGTAATCATCAATGATTCTGCATCTTGCAGATGGGGGGAAAGCTGTGTGATCCAGGTACAGCTGACGCTGGATAGCCTCAGTGAGATTGACATCGTATAGAACGCGGTAGAAACCTGAAACATGATTTGTCGATGATGAAGCAACCAAGAAAACACAGCCGCGAAACCTAGTGTTCTAGTAGAATGGGATTGTTATTACCGGTAGATGCCGCATTTACTATAACCCATTCGCCGATATCACGACTAATATTAACGGTGGCGTAAACGTCGTTGGGAGCGAGCCAGAGATCGGGGAAAGTATCCTCAAAGTTAGGGTTTCCTTCCACCTGTAACGTTATCGGAACCCACCAGCTCCCGTTGAGTCCAAGATGGTCAGGATCGTAGCGTGTCTGGAATTTTCAGATTTTATTTAGTCTGTAAACAAGAACAAACGCTAGAGGTCGCTTGAATATATGGCTGATTAATCTACCTGTTCGATCCAGATAGTGGTGTTATCGTCCTGGAGACTGACGCTGACTAGCGGGTAGCCGGGTTGGAGAGTCCACGTGTCCATGATTTCTTTGACGGTGCCGTTAGGTGGGAGCGCTCCTATCTTCTCAACTTCTCCTTGCAAAGCCTCAAAAAGTCTATCCTGGTGAACGGCTTTGTAGGCACTGCAAAATAGCAATTATAGACGTAATTAGTTAATGAGGCTATGAACCCTATTTCAATGCAGGAACGGGAAAATCCTTTTTAACGATTCATCAATTACTTTTTGTTGACGTAGCTTTGAAGACCTGCTTGGAAAACGGGCTGAGAGAAAGCATACTCCATCATGCGAAGAACGGAAGCGCCCTTATTGTAAGCGATACCATCGAAAACGCTAAGGATGATATCGTTATTGAGAATAGGTCGATGGAGAGCATGGGATGTGCTGGCCCTGGAATCCAAGTAAAGAGCAGAGTGGAAGACGTCAGTAACGAAACGGCTCCAGCTGTCAAACTCGGGGTACATCTCTCCGACCCCAACGTATTGCAAGTACGTTGAGATACCTTCACTCAACCAAATGTCTGACCACCAGCCAAAAGTCACGAGATTTCCGAACCTATGATGAAAAGTTACGATAATCGTTAGAATCCCTGGTATCCGGCTTTTTTGCCGCGCTTATAATCAGTATTACAACTCAAACCAACCATTGATGCGCCAGTTCATGCGAAATCAATCCAGTGGTTTTACTTCTTTCTTCCTCTGACGAATGATTAGCAAAGTAGAGTAAGCTTGATTCCCTAAGAAATTAGAGAATACATAGAATAATCATTGCTATAATTTATGAAGACACTATTTGACCGCGCGCCGCACTAGCAGCAACGGTACGTAAAGTGAAACGCTGTGAATTTTCTCTTGAGTTAATTACTTGTAAATAATGAGTCCCCAGCTTTCCATGCCGCCGTAGCTGATTTTTGGCATTGCGACTGAATCTAATTTTGGTAGGGAGTAATTAACGCCCAAGTAGCTTTCGAAGAAAGGGAGGATCTGTTCCGTAACTTCCGTAGCGTAGGAAGCCCCAGCGTTCCGTACGTGATGCTCATCTGCCCATGTTTGAATCCCAATGTTGGTTTGACTAGAGCTATTACCGTAAGGCACAATGTTCTTCTCAAAGTTGGAAATAACGAAAGCAAGTAAATACGTAGACATGGGCACGGTTGTGGCATACTCATCCCAAAACCAGCCATCGAGACCGTCGCTGCAAATGACAGAAAGTTATTATTACCATCATTCACTCTTCTTATCCATTATCATTAAGAGCAACTCTCTCTGTCTGCTATATTGGCAAATTGGGACTTTCGTTCGCAATTCCGTATCTTAAATCTAGTTAATTGTGAGAAATGCAAGTCATTTAATCTTAGGAGAAAGTCGGAGGATTTTTCAAGGATTATATTGACTTAATGCAAGTGCGTTTTTTGTGCTATCTGCACGAAAGTGCATTTTTCCCTCAAAATGTCTTCATTATTTAATTTTCCATACTCATCTCTGACAAAAATGACCAACGTAATTCTGACTGTACAGAGACGTAGAGAGAAAAGGAAGAAAAAATAAGAGCATTAGTGGGGGATTGTAGCAAGGGAAAAGTAGATGAGGAAGAGTGGTATTCCTTGTGTACACGTTCCACTAATTGGACACTCATAATCAGTCAGTTGTGCTTTACCTTTAGCAAATACCGCAAAGAAATGATGTGAATCTAATTTGTCGAATTTTCTCAATTGATATATGTCTTTGACGTGCGGAATATAGGTGGGCGTTCCACACTAGTTCTAGTTCTAACGTGCTTACATGGGCTTGGATGAGAGAAGGTTCATGTTGGACAAAGATGAAACGTTTGACATGCGTCCGACATGTATGGAAAACGTGGCTTTCAATTGCGGTTCATCGAAGCAAGGGAAAGCTCTTCGAGCTTGAGTAGGCGCGAAGAGGGTGGATATAAGAGTCCTGTTTGTTGTTACGAAAGAAAAAGAGAAAAAAACATCAGATAATCATGAGCGCATCATTTTCACGCTCAAGGCACACAAGTTTTGCAAAATATTACGAAATCTGTTTATCCTTTCCTGTGTGTGGACATAACCTAGGAGAAAAACTTACTTTGTCTTAGACCTGTCGGCAGGATCAGAGAATTGAGTAAAGTAAATCCCATCTTTGCGAGATCTGTAGACGTAGGCTGTGAATTCGAGGTAGATTTCGTAAAGATGCCCTTCTGTCAGCGTCTCGTTAAGATCGATGATGTAGAAATGGAAAAGTGGAGAGTATGTCTGATTGATTACAGCGACTGGAGAAGATGTGTTTAAATTCGTGACCTGTGGAGCGGATCAGTTGATTAGAAATGCTTTTATCACCCTGAAAGCCACCTGCTTTGGCATTGACGCATGTTAAAATACCAGTTCAACTTGCAGCGCGGCGCATCACGTGCTTCGGAATAACATTTTGTTATACTTAAAAGCATGAACTGTGGCCGGCGACATTCTCGCTTACCTACTAAAGTATTGTAGTTAGAGCAAGAAAAAGAAAAGCGTTAGGAATAAAACGTTTAGTTACCTTAGTGAAATTAGAATTGATGACCAAATTGGAAGCGTGAAGAGTAATTTGACTAGTATTTTTAGCGCATTTGACAAGAATTTTGACTCGGGCGGGAGCAGTCCATTTATCATCCTCAGCTACATCCTTCAAATAGCCGGGAATGGGTCGTGTCCAAAGGTTATAATGCAAAGGGAGGATGTTTTCCGGTAAACGGAAACCTTCAAGGGAAGTATCAAAGGCTAAATCAAAGCGACCGAATTCGGGAGGGAAGTCATCGTCGTAATCGAAAACGATTTGATCTTCTGGTGTGAGGGCAGTTAGATTGGATAGTTCTTCGCTACTGCTGCTGCTGCTACTGCTGGCGCTAGGGGCGATGATGTCACTAGAATTTTGAAATTCACCAAGAACACAGGGAGATTTTAGGAACAGGAAAGACACGACTAGAAGAAAATTATGGAGACGACGCGGAACAAATTTTCTGGGGGAGCGTTTTAGCGAGGGCATTTTTCTACAGCGTCTGCAAAGATGCGCCTCGTCTTTATTTCTAAAATTATTATTCCTATTGATCCAACCACATGGAACTGTTTGAGTTAATCCCGCCTGTATCGACAGTGTTTGTTCCTGGAAGAGACTGGTGGTGGTCACTCTTGGGAATGTGACTAGAATATTCGCAAAAGCTGACTGACGACTTGCACCCCCAGTAAGATTGACTAAGTAAATTTGGGAATGACTTGTACGCTGGGAGCGTGGGGTGGCTGGTGC
This sequence comes from Sminthurides aquaticus, assembly GCA_906901655.1. Classification (NCBI taxonomy): domain Eukaryota; kingdom Metazoa; phylum Arthropoda; class Collembola; order Symphypleona; family Sminthurididae; genus Sminthurides; species Sminthurides aquaticus. The sequence goes on from CAJQTT010000001.1 coordinate 8,722,295, forward strand.
GCGGACAGAGTGGGACGCTGTTACTTGGACGGAATACGGAATGATAGTGGCGGAATAAAAGAATTGCATCCATATTTTTCTGAGAATAGTGCGAAATTTCCAATTCTCTTCGTACACGTTCCGCATCATGCTTTAAGCCAAGAAAAGGTAGTTTCCCTCATAACCCCAAGCCTCATAGATGCGAATATTATTCTCACTGGGCCACATGCATATCATCATTAGAAACCGTAAATAAATCCTCGCGAATCAGTATGGAGGTAGTTATTCCCATCTTGTAGCTCTACCGCAGGTAGAATACATAGAAGACGATGGATGCTGCATAGAAATCTACGAATTTTTACCCCATCAAATCCAGTTTGTACATTCCAAGTTGTAAACATGCTAGCGTAATTTCCCACCCACCATTATATGCGCCGCAATCATAAACGTTGTTTTACTTCCTATAATAGTTTTTGCACATGAACTAACATTTACCATCAACACAGAGTTTATATTAGCACATGCACAGTTTATTCTTCCCGCATCAGTCAGCATACGAAGACGTTTGCTAAATCCAGATTCGCCCCAGTTTGCACCAACAACTCATATTCAGGATTACAGAAAAGGTTTGAGACTGGGCTAGCGCGCGTCACTTGTCCAATTAACGAAATGCAGGATTCTTAGCTTAAATTTGAGCTGTACACGCCTTTGGATTGACTCTGCTTGGTACCTTACGTTGATTTTTAGCTCAGATTGAAAGATTGTCAACAGGTACGACAGTATATGCTGCAAATTTTGCAGACTTGTTTGTGAGAGATTTTTCTGGGTATTTTTAAATTCATAATTAAATCTAAACCGCGATAACATTCATATACTGAATCGAACGTAGGGAATGAGTCGGCAGACTCATAAGTTCGCTCCTAGCTGTATAAATGCACCACCCAAAAACAAAAAGGTATCTTTAATGTAATAAAACGCTTCAAAATTTATAACTTGTATCGAAGTAGTAAAAGTAAGGACACGTCATGCTATCAAAAGTATCAAGTCGATGTCTAAAAACTAGCAAAAAAGAGCTTGATTGTTTAATTTGACAGTTGAAAAAAGTTTCATCTCATTCAAGATAATATTGTTATCGCCGGCTCTCTGTGCGGGCTGTACACTGCATGTATATATACTTCAACCCGCCAGGTTAAGGTAAAGACAGATGATGATCACTGATGGATGGCGCTGGGCGTAATTGTAATCAAAAGAAATCATTTTAAGTGAAAGAGGCTTGTTGGTTTGGAATTTGAAGGAGAGGAGGGGCAGACGAAAGGTTGATGTTTAATCTGTGAGGAGTGAACCATATAGGCGTTATGCGCATAATAAGAATAATTGTACACGGCATCGGTTAACCAATTAATCTAATTGAGCATCTCTCACTTTGAAGAATTACATGGAAGCATGGGTTTGAGTTGGGCATCTTTCTAATTCTAATTGCATGGGGAGTTAACTCATCTACAAACTTGTTGTTATTTCTTCCATCCATACTCCTCACCTTTTCCTTGTCACCTATCCGGCTGGTAGGATGCAACAAAGATTCCTATAAGCGAGAGTCCCTAAGACATTGCAGCATATTTCTTGTAATTAACATAATCTTCACATGGAGTAATGACCGGAACAAGTCACCTTTTGAGAAAAAAATAATTTTGCTTGGCTGCACTTACATTGTTCGTTCCTATTTTCCCTCCACAAGATGTGATAAATATGCGTCTTCACGGCTTTGAATCTTCTCCAAATTTAATTTTCTTCTCTAGAAAGATAACATAATTTACCATATCGCCCGTACATATGCAATTATCCCTTCTTCGAGCTTTGAAGTCAGAGCGCCATTTATCATACCACAGCTTTCTTCTGATTGGGAGCTGGTGTGACATTCAGAAAAATTTGTGAAAACGTAAGAATGTATTCAAATACGAAACTCTACCGTAGAAAGTTAATTACCGGTTAGGTAAAAGCTAGCATAATAATTCCTCCTCCCTCTCACCCTTGTTGCTTCTAAAAATCTTTTCTGTTGTTTAGAAATCAGACTAATTGGTGTAAAGTATGAGGATTTTGTATCCAGTGTGCATATTATATTCGACTGCGAATGTAATGAGCTTTAAGGTAAATGCCAATTAACCGAAAATTATTCGTGCGTACTGAGGAAACTATAATGAAATACGCAAGGCTATATTTATGACACGCGTTAACTCTTAATTTTATTTTACTACTTAAACATTTGCCGGCAGTCAGTCAAGGGAAACAAACTGGTTACTTCACAATTTTAATACTAACTTTTACTCTCTTTCTACGAACGCTCTTTTATCATTTCCTTTGGCTATATCGGTTTTTAATTGTAAGCTAAAAGTTGGAGAAACTCCAAGAATATGTCATGTTTAAGCTTGCCATTAATTTTCTTTGAAGCGAAGAAATTTAGTGTCGTTTCTGCAAGAGAAAGGCCATCTACAACCAAATTAACACATTACAAGCTAAATTAGATTGGAACTTGTTGTGGAAATTGTACTTTGCTCCAATGTGTAAACTTATAAGAGCGTGTTCTAATTATTTGTAATGGAGGGAGAAAGGGTTACGCTTAGCATTAAGGTTCAGTCGGAAAAGGGAAAATCGTCATAACTTTTTGTGAAATGCGTTGCGTAGAGTATATTTTGTTTCCTTGTTGTAGATCTCCAAGAGAAATTAACTAGCCATCATCATTGCATTTATTTACTGAAAGCAAAACACAAGTACTCCTAAGTTGTGAACTAATTTTTTTAAAACGAGGTTACCACCACACATTTGGAAGAATTCCATTTGATCCTGTTAGCAGTGGAACTGATGCTGCAATATAGATGTTTCCTTGTATAACGCTTTGTTCTCTGTTGTCTTTCCAACTGACTCTAACAACAAGTGGGGTTGAATATGTACGCTGCCATGCAGGTAATTGAACGAGCTGGCAAGATTATATTTGGGTTTATTGCGTTAATTTATTATAATTTATTTAGCTGAACAATTGGGGTGTTATGCAAACTGGGAAACGTTCTGCAAGGAAAATACGACTAATTCGCTCTTTCCTGTGTACCTGTGTAACCCCAAAACGTTCTGGACTGACGCTTGCTACGATATGTAATGGCGTGGCCGCAAGAGGGCGCTGGAGTTCAAGTGCAGTTAAGCCACACGGTCTTCCCAGGTAGGTTCGGTTACTTTGGAATGATATTTCAGCAGGGTATGGCGGGTGTGGAAAAACTCGGTAAGCTGTTTTTGTGTGTGTTAGCTTTGTGAGAAAAGTTTCCCGTGATTCGAAATGGCAAAAGCATGCAATATTTATAAGCTTGCTGATAAAAATCACGCACCAGCTTATTGCACTTTCAGAAAGTAGACGTGAAAGATTGCAATCGTTGATTTAAATCAGCGTCAGCCGGTGCTAAGGTGTTCATGCATGGGTATGCATGAAACTTGAGAAGAATTATGTGGGTGGGGCTGAAATTCGTTGCGAAAAATATAAACACGTGCTAAAAAAATAATTTAGTTAGCTATGTCCTATTCTACAAACTTCAGTTCTACTATTTTTGTATTTTAAAGCTCTATTTGCTTTAGAGTCTTGATTTACTCACAAAAGAGTTGCACTTACAAAGCTGATGGGTACCTATTAACCGGAAACGACCAATGTTGCAGCCTTCCGTGTGTAAATTCAATGTGTAAGATAGATGTTGTTGTACTTGCATAATTTCATGCGTCATAAAATATGTCGTGGAAATCTGCTGCGCGTAATTTCAGTATGGTAAATATCCTGACGCGTTCTACGAAATAAGCAGAATATTGTGTACATTACCCTGTATTAAAGCCCTGATAAAAACTTTAATTAAAATTTTGGGACTGAAACCATCAGGTAATTCTGCGAGCGATAATCTATTGACATTCCATTTACAAATGTATTTTTAAAAAATCAGCTTACCAACAAGACGACGCTTGCGTAACGGAGCTGCAGGTTTGCTAAAAATCACTCCTGGAATCATGGAATCCTGCGACATTAATTGAGGATGATTGGTAACAGTGATAAACAATAACTCTTTTGAACAGAGGTTTAACCACTTTTGAAGTTTCATAACCAACAAAAGCACATAGGCGATTTATTTTTAATACAGTACTGACATAAAATTGCGGCTTATAAAGTAATTGGTAATTAAGTTACACAAACATACTCGTATGCAGACTTATATATATGTATAACGTTTCAGATGCAATCATTATACCTAACTAGTTCGAAAAAATCAATGTGAGGCACATTCCTTCACTGATGGAGCTATGACAGTAACATCACGAACGCGATTAGCCTCTCTTACATGCGCCTACCGAACAGCAAGAAAAACTTGGTAAATCTTTATAAATAGTTAGTACATGATTGATGAGGATTGAAGATAATGGTGGGTAGATGGAAAGCTAACTAGTAAGACCAATAAGTATGTATGTTATCAATTACATGTTATACAGTCTATACTTGTTTTTTTCTTCTCGAAATTATAATTGAGAATTCAATTTGCACCTACATAGCCAACTTTCGCAAGTGTCTTTCTCCAGTTGCAAATCACGAGTAAAAGCTTCGTAAATTGACAAAAAAGTATGAAAATGTTAGGAACTTATCTCAGCAAGCAAACCCAATTTCCAATGATTAATAAGTAACTTCTAGCTTCAAAAATATCGTGCAATCAATCGCGTTATCGGATAAAATAGCTGACTCACAACTTGCTACCTAATAATCTCTTACACATGCCAGTTACACTGCTAATGGAGCATTATTCAGCGAAGCTATGAAATTTTGATGTTTAATTTTAGAAGCTTTTTGCATAGAAAATGTAATTTAGTACAGAATCAGAGCTTGCTACAATCTGAATGCCGAATTTCGTTTAAATAGAAGCCGAGGTTAAAAATATAGAATGAAACTACCTCACTAATCTACTTTGGCTTTTACGCCCAATTGTTTGTTTTTTAAGATTTAGAAGAAGAACATTCAAATCTGGATTTCGAGATAATGATAATTTTACATAACCTATAATGTTAATGTTAGCGGTTGACAGCGAAAGATGTATAAAATAGAGTTTGTCGCAGAAATTGGAAATCTGTTACGGCTCAGTTCCTTTCAACCCAGTCTAGCCTTGCCTCATTAGTTTAAAACTGAATATGAATCAATTCACAAATGCATCATTATTCGTAAGAAATGTACTTCGAGCTAGGGGCTACATAATGAATCGTATTGAATTTACAAACGTTCTATATTGCAGCAGAAAAGGACGCAAGTAGATAACGAAATAACTCTTTGGTTTAGCTTTTCTAATCGCGTAGGAAAATATCAGCACTACTTACGTAAACGTTTTCTAGAAAGTTGAGAAATGCATATTTTTTATTCTAAAGGCCCACAAAACTAAAAACTTGCGGTATTCTTCTTCCAAAAACTTACTCAACCTTTCATTTACTCGGCGAAAAATTAGTTGTAGTGATAATTATTATGATGCTACATTGTTAGAATCCGTGAACGCCACAAGGAGGAGCATTACAAGCCTGCAATTTGCAAGATAGGTTGGACTGTTGATACCATTTCAATCAACAATGAAGCATCGAGTTAGAGATAGACATCTTTTACGAGAAAGTATGCTTATTCTCTAACAAAAATATACGTTCCGCAATTCTACATAGGAATCACGATTCTGCGAGTGTGAAAAGCTAACCACCGTATTTTATAATCTGACAGAATCTAATCTATGTTTATTCTAGGATATTTGTTAGCTTACATTAATGTCCTTGAGTGTTCACATTATTCTTCCAAAAAAAATGTATAGCTAAGATTTAAAAGTAGTCATCCCTCAACGTATTGTTCCCGTGACTGCTACACGAACGACGAAGTATTTTTACAATTATGTCACTGATCCAACTTATGTGGACCAACAGAGTATAAAGTTTTCACGTGAACCTCTTCCAATTTATCCCCTTAATGAATTTAAAACATATTTTTCTTGTATAATGTTATTGGTGGATTCAGATATGAAAAGGAATATTTATACACTCACACAATCCAGGTTATGATTATCAGTTTAGAAAGGGGTTTTCAGTTTTAACAGGGGACCATGGATTATTTTGCGCCACTAACGGTTGCAAACTGGGCTGTGGTTGAAGGGGGCCAATGCCTTGGATCTGAAGTTGTTGCTGTTTTTCACGAATCTCATTAATCGAAGGTTTCGATGCTGAACTTTGCGCATGGAACGGATTCACCGTCTGGCTTGTATTTCCAGTTGTCAAAAGACTATGACCACCAACAGGAGCGAACGGATTTTGAACGGCGGGAACAGAACTACCGTTGGACAAATGTAGACCACCAACAGCTCCCAGAACTGGAGAAGAAGCTTGACGAGGATTTGCGGACGGTAGCAGATTATCCAGATTGACTAACGAACTGTTTTCTCCAAGGAATCCTATAGGAGTCATTTTCGATGCGGACTGGGCTGAGGATCCTGTTGTACTGCTTCCAGAAGGATGCAACAAAGTTGAACTCAAATGCTCCATATTAAAAACTGACGAGTCAGAAAGTAATCCTGTACGTTTCGAAATAGTATCAAATTCATCCTCATCATGACCACCGACTGCTCCACCGACAAATGTTGGAGTAGTTGCACCCCGGTTAGGTGACCATGGATCAGCTTTGGCCAAAGGCGGAGTAGACGACGACATCCATGGGTCTGTGACATAAAGAGAATCAAAGTTATTGCCTTTGCTTTGATCTTATACCAAAGTATGACATATTAATTTTAAGCTAGTTGCTTTACCTGCAACAGTTATGGAAGCGGTTGCAGGGGCGGAATGAGCAGGCCCTGCAGCACCCCAAGGATCTTGAGGCGATGCCATACCACTATTTGCTGCACTCCATGGCCCGCGTGAACTACTTCCACCTTGAACGGGTGCCCAAGGGTCTCCAGAAGGCAGAGCAGCAGCACCTCCTGCAGAAGGTAGAGCAGCAGCACCACCCAGTTCCACATCCAGTAGATCCAACAAGGCGCTTGCATTTTCTTTCTTTGTCGCCGGACTGATAGTGCTGCAAATAGCAGCACGGAAAATAAGACGACGCCACACAACCACAATAATCTAAGAAGTACCGCATTGTGTAAATTTGAACGACTCACCGAAACTCTTGTTCACTTTGACTAAGTGCCATTTGCAGTCGTAGATCATCTGACCTTCTTCGTTTTTCTTCTTGTTCTGCTTCTTCTTTTGACATAGCTAGTGCGAGCTGTAATTGTAGTTCCTCGTCAGCAACGGTCATGGGCCGAGCGTTTTCGAGCTCAACATTAACGCGGTTCTTAGCATGTCCGCTGGCATGCCCGTTCGTGCTGATTTCTCCACTACCGAAATGGTTTGCTGTGAATACAGGGCTTGTAGGAGTCGTATCATTTGAATCCGAAGAACCAAAACCAGAAACGGTCTGCGCAAATCTATCGAAAACAAATACAGAATACAAGGAGAATTTCAATAATGCCAATTGAGAGGATTCATGCACAGGCAAGACCACAATTAATTAGGACGATGTCGCCTTGTACTCGCTTACCTTTCTCTCGCTTTTAGAGCACGTGCTCTCTCATTTCTCAGTCTTTCCTCTGAGCTCAAAAGGGTAACTAATTGCTTAGCCTTCTCCCTTACATTTAAACCTTGATCTTTATTTTCCTCAAAATACTGAAAATCTTTAAGTGTTTGGATAGCAAATATATTCTCCTTGCACTGTTGAGCCACCTAAAACCAGAATAAATCGCAATGGTATTGATTTGTTTCAGATTATAAACATGCATCCAAATCATGAAAGATTAGACAGAATACGCTACGCACCCTCTCTGATCCAGTTTTGATCAAATACTCGATCAATACCAATGACTTGTAAACATGACGCCAGTTTTTCCCGTGGTCATTCAATCGTTTCCACAACATTTCCATGATTTCAGCAAAAGCTGTGATGTTATAAGTTAAGTCGGCAATTTCCGACATAAGAGTGCTTGGAGGCCCCCATGGATCATTGCTTGTGGCTTCTCGAACCTTTTTCTGAAAAATCAATCAAATAAAATTCGAGTAAGCTACTTAGGAATTCATTAAATCTGCATTTCAAGTTCAATGAAAGCTAATTTTAATAATTTACCTGAGGTTCGGTGTAGTTATGAGCGATATTTTTTATATTCCTCCGTAAACCTGCCACGCTGACTTGCATTTTGGATTACTTGTTACTTCACAGTTAGCTGAATGGCGAGAAAACTTTTAGTATAAGGTAACCGCTAGCCTCGGATTTTCTTGTTGACTCTGCAATATTGAAACACAAACACAAGGGACGCATTAGCACGTGACCATGAAGACATATCTTCAAATTTAGAAACAAGATCATAGAGCTTATACAATATTCTAAATCTCCAGGATCCACTGATTTCTTCTTCGATAGGAACAGGGCCTGGAGAAGGGTAAAATAAGGGACAACACTACGGTAGCTGTATAACAATCGATTCTAAGGTTGTTTCGATTGCCGATACCCTTCAACAAAAAGTATCGATCAATGGGGTTTCACAGTTCCACAGCTCTGATAACTTACTGTTTGAAGTTATCACTGCGAGGGAAAGCTACAAGAACTCAAGATTTCACAAAAATTGCCTTTTTCGTAGTCCAACCTGACAAAAGACAAGGGTTACGGAGAGCTGGGAAGATAATTAAACATTCTGCAGAAACACCTATTAGAGGACCTGACCAGCTCAGCTGTCAATCCGACTGAAGGAATGAGTCCCACTCGAAAACTGAGAACCGAAAGGGAGACAAACACCAGGAGTGATTTTCGTAATGAACTTTTCGGGAAACAGCTCTACATTACTTTTTACGTGAACAAGAAGAAAGAAGCCTCACAAATAATAAGCTCAGGGTTTATGGGGTGGTGAGTGCACCCTTTCAATATCCAGCACCCGCCAAAGTTGAGATTAATTTTTCTGCACCCCGTGTTTACGCCTAAAAGCTCAATATTTGCTCATGTCGATAATATAGAAAAATGAAGCTCGTCCACACAAAACACGGTCAACTATGTAGTCTTATGTCCCACTTTTCCTTTTATCATTATTATACCTCTCCCTCTAACCGACAACGTGGTCAGCCTTCAAGAGGGCAGGAACAAGTAAAATCCACTGGTTCGTCTTCTTCTGGAGCGAGGAGGAGAAAACTTGCGAAATTACTCTCCGGCTTATGCTAACAATGTAGAATCATATTTTCTTGGCTTCCAAGAAGCAGGAAATATTTAATATGATGACAGTTGCATTCTGCGGACAGCCAAAAAGGGAGAAGAAAACTAGTATATTCACGTGGACGCGCAAGAAGGGCTCAACAGACAAAGTTCTCACTGTGAAGCTTGCTTGTTACCGCAATTAATCATTTCTTACATCCCGACCTCTCCAACACAGCACGTGCTCTGCGAATCCTAATCATCCACCTGCCACTGAACGTGACTCATTTCCACACCTTGACTGATCCACAAACGGAGTACTACGTCTGCCCCTAGATCAAACATCAAACCAAGATCCTGGAAGTAGTACCTTCTCCAAATGTAACGAACGAGTAAATCTCCTCCTATAACACCACTCATCTTCGCTAGCGTGTCTCACAGCAGAGTTAATATACACACAATGACAAGAAGATTCCAGTACTGAAGTAGTGCAATTTATGCAGAAAGTCAATCTAAATAAATACAGGGCTGTTGCAAAATAAAAATATAGTAGAACCCCTCACCTTCACCATAATCAATAGTAATAACAGATGTAAATTACAATGAACGCTCCAGTGCTTGTACTTCTAAGCGGCCGAAACCATATGACGCTGACCAAATAACCTTCGTATTAAACTGACATAAGCGCGCAACCTCCCTCTCTGAGTTTTATAGCAAACTTAAATCAGTAGGCTGAAAGAATAATTTTTGCAAAACTACATAGTATATACCCAAGGGAAATGAGACGGAGAATATCGGTCAAACAAGTTATGTCGCTGATTAGAAGAAGAGAAAGAACTTGTTTAAAGAAGCTGGGTGAATTTAAAGTTTCTGCAGGACAAGCAGGTCATGAGATGCAAACATACTTAATCCTAGTCTAAACATGGTCGCCTCGGGATGATTCATTCATCCTATGAATATGTTTACAAAAACGCGGAAAATTCTATAAACAACATAATGGCTATGTGGAGGGTATTGGTAGACTTTGGCGTATACAAAAAACATACGTGACTCCGCTACAAGCCTTGTTAGGAGAGCAAATGCGTTTTTTAACTGCTACTGAAATCTGCGCATCCATAAATAGGAGTTTTAGGATGACAAGATAACTTGAATATGAGCTGTGAGATTTATCACCCTCACCACTCCCGGCTTCGCTCGCATATCATTTTAATAAAGCTTACGTAAGTTTCGTTGTGGTTTGATTTGATGATGAGAGTACAATTTATGCGAAAGAAATATTTGTTAGCAGAAGATTTTTGCAAATATCGAAGAAAAGCACAAAAATATTGCATCTCTACAACTATTCGAGTATGTTCCTCGCTATGAGTTTCCAGGTCCGGTGGGAAGTTTCTTTAGCTTAAGCGCGTCATTGGCTTGACGCTCCTATGAGATATACTATTACTGAGCCTATCCTTATTGAAAAGTAAATATTTGCCTTGTACCAAACAAAGGCCATGACATTGCTAGTATTGATTAGCTTTGCTGAGGCAGCGAGTGTCCTCCTGTCGGCCAGCCAACTATTACACACAACCACAGCAGCATCGCAGAAACGTATTGCAAAAGTTATTACACGCTTCTCACAAAGGTACAAAATCTACTCAACTTGCTCAGCTGATTCTCTTCCCTTGCCAATCTTCCCACAATCCAAAGAAACAAGACAGGACCTAAACACCTGCTTCACAAAGTTTCATTGCCCTCAAACTTTCAGTTGCACATTGACGGAGTAGGATAAAACAACCTATCGCACCGTACTCAACCGCATGAACTCATTTTTCCGCCATTCTAATCCTCCGTTATGTGATTTTAAATCATATTATTTATCATACGTGTGCCCAGCCGAGACGCTCCCGATTATCGCACAAACACCAACACCAGGATATATATAAAATAATAATTTTCATCTAGCTTAGTATTTAGTTCTAGTAGTTTCAAGAAAGGTTTGGAGCTAAAGAAAATTGAAATATTAGCGTAGTATGCATAATTTCCGTAGCATAACTTCCTCCTTGAAAATAAAGATAAAGCGACCTTCGGGAAATCGCTAGCTGGAAATCAATCTTGAATATTCTTGCTGAAATTTGTTTTCAGACTTTCGTCGTCCACGGGCTAGTCATGCACTGTAATCTGTACATTTAAAAAATATTTATGCAACGACATGCTCTTTATTCGGAACTCATCGACTCATGCGGTTGCAATACCCTCCACCCAGAGCTAATATACTCAACTCCCAACTGGAAATCTCAGGCTGAAAATCCTTGCAAATTTAAGTTTAGCAAGAACACGGGGAGATTCAGCGCATGAATAAGCACACAAACTATTCGATACAAGGTATGTAAAAGCAAAGTTATTTCCTATTCTAGAATCTCTATGGTCAGGAGGAGTGTAAAACAGAAGGTTGGTTGGGAGTTGCAGAGTGCACATTACTGGACATGAGCCGATAAAATCACGGACCTCCATGGTAATACTGGAGGGCATTGCTCGATGATTTCGATTGCGCAAATCTAAATGACGTTAACGACTAACTCGGATCATGGTTTCAAGAATAAGAAGAAGAAAGCCTCAAAAATTTACGACAGCAGCAAGGCGGAATATATATAGTGGTAGGGGGCAAATGTAACTTTCCGAAGAAAAATAACATGCCAATGTGGATGGCAAAGGTAACTTGATGAAAATGGGGGAAAATGTAACATGGGAGTTATATTGAAGCGCGTTGCTATGGCAGTGTCAGCGTATCTTCTGTGCACGCTTACTGCTCCATGTTACATTTGCCCCCGTGTCAAGCGAGTTGCTATTGCCCCGCATATCATCATGTTCTTTTTTCTCTCCATGTTACGTTTGCCACCACAGACTATACACATTGTAATCGAACCGAAGCAAGTACATCTGCGAAAGGATGGATTTGCACGCATTACATTGGCCTCCAAACGGTTAGGAGGAGGAGAGCGGTAATAAATCGAGAAAATTACTCCAAGCGTACAGTGACTTCATGCGAACTTGAGCTTCACCCATTCGTTCAATCCGTTTTTGCAAATATTATGTAGTTGTGGATTAGGTGATGTTGGGGTTGAGAAATCCGCACTCTTGCATCAGGAGACATACTGTACTGAACAGCGGAGAGTGTCTGAGAAACTGATTGTATCACAATACGTGGATGTGCAATAAGGGTTTAAATTTAGGTTCCTTGCTTCCTTGCCTGCTACGACTTCGTGCTTATTCGCAAAACAGAATCTGGGATACAGTCCACAATTACTAGTTCTGTTATACTTATTACACACACCAAATTCACTCACAATGTCATATTTTAGCATCGTTCCTTCCAAGTAGTGCTTAGACGATAAGCGTTTTAGCATTCAATGTCACAGTGCTATGCCAACTTACTCCGTTGGCTAGCTGGCCGCTAGACAACGTCAGTAAGCTGGATTCATAGAAGTCAAGGAGGATGAAGTAAAGATTATGTAGGGGAACAAAGACAGAAGAAGGATAGAATAGTTTAAATGATACTCCTTCTTTTATGCCTTATGCATTGAAGAGGATTATTTGTAAGGAAACATGCGCCATGGGCGCTGAAGGCCTTCTTCAACAAAACTAGCTTCTCAAGCAAGCTACGTAACCAAATTATTATTTTGCTTCCCACAAGCTCTCTTGGCAAAGAGAAAAATGCAAGGCTTGACAGAAGTAGACTTGACTCGAAACCAATGTCAAGTAGTTGAATGAGATTTTCTCTTATATCTCTCCCTCACACCCTAATCTGACTTTACTTCCGTTTGCCGTTTATTTGCAATAAGGAACAGAGTAAATCTGATGAAATGCTCTTCGTGAAGGCAATCAGGAAACAAGTCGCTGTCATGCAACCAACGGAAGAAGAAAACCTTTAAATTATTTTAGAAGTGCAAAAAACTATGCACAGACGGTTGGCATTTTTTAAAATCAAGATATCTATAAGGGAAGAGGGATAACAAAGATTTGGCGAGGGAAGCTGTAACGGCAGACGTAAATATTTGCATGCATTTTTCATCTTCTTCGATCCAGAGCGGTGACAAATCTTTTGTGTATCACACAAAGCCGTGGAAGCCATCGCATAACGGATTACTTCGCTCTGAAAGGCAAGATGAATTATACACATCCATTGTCTGCCTCGATGCCGACTGTCTTATCTTACCTCTCTTGAGCCACTAGTAATTAACGCTCACCAAAATCTAGTTAACTGACTTCGCCAGTTTCTCTCCTTCCAGCCTTTAGAATCACTCAATCTTTTTAAAGGGCATAGGCTGACACTTTCAAGGGTAAAAACCGTTTGATTTTATGCCATCATTAGCCTTAGACCTCCACTCATGTGTTGCAGATTATTATTTCCAACTGCATAATGTAGATGCTAACGCATGACAAAAGCTCTCATGATATTGCCAGAGCATGATACATTGTAAAACTTATTTTATTTTCGCGACTCACGAAAACGTTGCATGTAAATTTTGTAATTTAAAACCAGCTCTAGCTAAAAACCATTCTTAACTTAATGGAGCGAGAATGAAAATAGTTTAAGCATAGTTTTAGCACTCGTTTGCTAAACTCCACGTCTCTCATTCCATCCTCAGTTGACAAATTAACGATTTTCTCTCCCTTAAACCCAAGCTACTGACGTTACTGTTGACATCAACGTAAAACTTTCTTCGCAATTGCGCAAGAGAAAACAAGGGATGACAGGTAGATGCGTGGTTGTAGTTGTAATCATCTTAAACCCAACCTAACACCACCCTTCCCACCTCTGCACAATTACAGGTAGGGTGGATGGGAATTAGTGAGAAAGATGGACAGATACGGATCAGCTTTTCTTGATCCAACTCTGGCAACTTTTTTAAACTAATTCCAGGCTTGGAGGAGTCGCTAAATGTCTTTGAACCAATCAAAAGCGAGCATTAGCGCATAAGTGGCATAAACCCGCAAGTTCAAAGTATATTCCACCCACTTCTTATCACCGGTATCAGCTGAAGCTTTGAACTGCTTTGTTGTGGACCGTTGCGTTGTTGGGAATCAACGCCATGGAATCTACTAGATGCCTGCTAAAGTCACAACTGAACAGGATAAATGCACTTGTAACCTTTACATTGTTTAATTGTCATGGCCGAAGCAAAATCACTCTTGTTCAGATATTTCTGTAACCATCCTGCAGATATGCGCTTTGTTGAATGGGTCCTGTATTGAAAAGACAAAGAATACAACCTTCATGGCAGATAAGAGACTCTCTGATTCCAACGAAGCAACTCTTTTGTCTTTGTTTCAATCCTGATGAAATGCAAATACTGTCAACACACCTGAAGTCTTTCCCGTGAGATATTTTAAAAAATTCCCAACCAACTCTTTATAATCCCAAATTTTTGCCAATGTTACCCTTCAAGTAAGTAGCTAAAAATAATATTTTCATTTCACATTCAGCTGTATTCAATTTCGCTTTTAGGGTAGCTGTCTCCCACCTAAGTTCAGCTCATGATCCTTATGATCAGAGAAACTTGGTGGCAGCTAGGAAAAGTTTTGATAGCAACGGCGCTATTTATGCATATGGAAAGTGTGTTGCAAAAAGTTCCCGATACATCTGCTTTCCTCAATTCGCACAAGTCATGATAGGTCCCTAGGAATGGCAGAACGGACCACGTTATAAATTACGCAAGCTCCCTTTTCATCCCAGAATAGTCTTCATCAACCGCCACCCTCATTCATTCGCTCAATGATTCAATGTGGGGAGAGAGGTAGTTGGTCATGTGTTGGAATTTATGTTTTCCAGTTCGGAGAAGCAGACAGGCTAGTAATGATAAATGATGAAGGGAGAGGACTGACATAACCGGAAGAGCCGATGACATGTGTTGATATACTTACACCCAGGGCTAGGGCTACTAGTATCCCTCATCTAACATCAAGCTTCGCTCTAGTTAAATGACCTCAAAATGATTATGGGATTTACACGTAGACGAAAAGTAATTTCATCCCACTATCTCTCCGATGCGATCCAGGTGAGCAAGTTAAGTTGGAAATCTAATATGGAGCAAAGTCCTAAGCGAGATGCGTTAGTTAGATTCGGGGAAAATATTGCATTTGATTCTTAGGATTGTATTTTGGTGATGGCCACACAGTCCATCCGCCGATATACATTCTTCCAACACCAACTCTGTAATTGTCTTGTACTGAAGCATGTGTAGAACTTCGAACTACTGCGTACAGAAAAGAGATAAAAGAGGTGATGATAAGCTTGACGTTTAGTTGATGAGACTAGTAGACTCTTGATGTGAATTCGTAACCGAACCAGTATCCCTTGAGTATTGTGACTTGTGGCGAAAGTTGTATCGCGAGAGCTAATAATGATAAACGCAGACATGTGCTATCAGGAGAAGCTATCTTGATAGGATTCTTGGAGAAGAATATTTGCGAGGATTTTAAAATTTGAGTCATTCTTCTAAAAATAAGAGGAATACGTTGAGGATGTTCCGCCCCTGAGTAGCTGACTGTATACACCTGGATAAATTAGAGCTAAAAAGCTTACGTGATCAATGAGAATCATAATCATGATAAGGGATGATAGGATAATTTCGGAAGTATATAATATATAATTAATGGGATTGAGGAACAAATATAGAATTACATGTAATACAGGATGTGCGTAAACTTACGGCTTTGTATCTGTGATGATATCGTGACGAATCCGGAAAGGATAGGTATTCCAAAATATACAGATAGGGAACTGGTTGGAACTAGTTACGGTTGACGATAATGATGTGATGTTTAAAGGTATGATTAGTAAAAGGGGGAAATGCACTTGGTATAACTATGTGTATGCACGTTACGTTGATCCAATATCGAAATTACTCGACGAGAGAAGATAGATGATCCCAAAAAATTAGTAATTATACTGAGAGTCTAGTAAAATCACTGGAGCACAACAGTATCACTCTGAATTTTAGTTTTCACAACACTAGAGAAATAACTTAACCCTACACAAAAAACCTAAATATTTTATCTATAAAGAAGCCTTGAGAAAGGATGAAATCGTACTGAAGTAATTGTTGGAGAAGCTAATTGAAAAATGCGCTATTAAAAAAATCTACGGACTCCGTATCACAAATAACAGTATATACTGCGTTTCAAAAAATCTGATTGCAATAACCCAAGTATGTATAGGGTTCTAAATATAGAGAAAAAATATTAAAGATAAAATGAGGATACCACCAATCGCATCTAATGCAAACTTGGAGATGGATTAAAATAAAAATTAAAACTGGATTTGCGTAGATATGTCTGACGATAACTTTTGACACAATGCAGTGCTGGATTGGAGCTACTGTAAAAGTTGTTCGAGTTAATTCACACTCTAGTAGAAGAGTAACAAAGATAAAGTCAAAAGTAATGTATAGTAGCACAAAATATAGAATATTTCTAGTTTTAAACTACTTCAACTTAGCTAGTTTGTATCGTCTACAGAGTAGGAGTAGCAAATAAATTGTAGAATATTGTGGATAAAATGCTTAAAGACGATTGAATCTACACAATATTGATTAAACTGGTGTATACACTCTGATTGAATTACTATCGACACTAAGGGTGGTGTGATGTTTTAAATACTATTTAAATCTAATAACTAGCACAACACTTCAAGTGAAGGTATAAATGTATTCCGTCCGAGTACACACTTTACTCTGAATCGACGTATAGTCGTGGGTTATAAATGGAATACCAAAAATGTATAGTTGGCGACGACAGGGTATTTTGGCCAAAAGTGTGTGGAATGAATGAGCAGTGTGTGTTGTTTATCTTTTTAGGGTCGTGCAACTAGGGATTTTGTATTGGAAGGAGATGGAACTGTACTATAAAATTTGACAAATTAATATGACTGATTTGAAAAATATCTACTTAAATTAAAGGAGAAAATAATTGTGTACACTCTTCCTCTTCTTAACTGCCTTTGTATGTGTCATCTGTGGGAAGATATGACTGATGAGAGGCTCACTTGAATGTGTGCACTTCCCTTTACGAGTTGTTCCGTTCCTCGCGCAATGTCGTACAAAAAGGTTCAGCTGAATTTCTAGAACTCAATACCAACTAAACTTCTCCTCATCGCGGCACTATCCTCTCCTCTTCCTCAATCATGTCCCTGGCCCTCCATTCTCTTTTCCTCTCTTCTCTCCTCCCCCTCACCCTTCGTAGTATTATCTTGTACAGCTTCTACGTATGCTGAAATAACATAATATACACACGTAGAAAAAGCAGTCGGGCTCATGACTACAAAGTTTGTTACTGTGCGCCTTCGAAACTGACATATGACACAATAACTTCCGGTTTATGGAATGATAGGGTCCGTTCTTTGTGAAATGAAATTTTGGCGCAAGCCAAGCGTCTATATATATGCAGCTGCGTCACCTGGTGATTTGAAGGCCTGCTGGATTGTACAGGACACTTCCGGATTCTGTGCTCCCGAATAACTGTTCTGGCGCCAGAGAGCGCTTTTTGCTCTTGCGGGTAACTTGGAGAAGATGTGATGAATAGTATGGAAACTTTTAAATGTTTTTATAATGCCTGTGGCAACGGCCAAAGTTTAGAATTACGTATTTTCTTGTAGCTTCTTCTTTGAAGTAGTGATAAGTGATGAGAAGCGTAAACACGGCTTTATGCGGCGCTCAAGTTGGGAAGGAAAGGTGTAGAATGTGTGTATGCAATTTAGAGAAAAATCCAGCTATGCAGGCAGGTGTATATGGAGAGAGCTCGCGGCTCTGGCTTAGCTTAGTATATCCAAGCACTAGATCTCTTTGGTTCTTGGGCTCACTCAGTCCGTCTTCTTCCCTCGTTTACCTTTTTCGTTAGTAGTTGTAATAAGAGTTAGTAAGTAAGATTGAAACTTGGTTATGGCTTTTCAGTGACTCAATCACTTGTTTCTTCATTCTAACAAGTATTTACATATACATGAGTATATTAACTTACTTAAGCAGCCGTTTCGTCTCTCCCAATGCTTTACCGTCTGCTTCTCATCTCTTTCTCCCTTGTATCTACTAGGATTTATTATTCCGTGGGCACTTTTTCTCCTCATTCCCCTCTCCCTACCTACCATCTCTTCCTCAAAGGGACTAGGACTGGGAAAAATATAAATAATCCTCACTCATTCAACGTCAGAGAGAAACGAGCGTATGTAGCTTTGATATTTTCCTCTTGTGATAAAAGTTTTGCGATTATCTTCATCATAAGCTGATCGAGAGAGGGAGAGAGATGTCGAGGAATTCTGGGAGGAATTAGCGCAGGATATAAGTAGGCTGTTATGGCGAAGAAATGTAGGGAAACATGGCCGGGGATTATTACTCTCGCGCCAAATCCGTTAATCCATATCCCGCTTCATGCAAAAGAATGAATACAAAACAAGCCTGTTGCCTTCATCATCATCTGTCTACTTGATTCCTCCATCCATGTCGAAAGTTGCATTGTCTAAAGACTATTTTTTCTTGCCTCACAAGGTTTTCGCACAAGCCATCCTTCAATAATTTATTGGCAGTTGGCATGTACGGGCTAAATAATCAATAAAACTTTCTTTTCAGTCAGTCAGCTCATTGAGTATTAAAGAGGTAAGGGAGGAATCGGCGATTGTGGCGCGCTTCCTGTGGATTTTGACATGTGAACGTAAGCTAGTCTAATATTGAGGCGTTGCGTCGGAAAGACTGCATGGCTAGTAGGTGAAGGAATTGAATACTCTTGATTAACTAGGAAGGAAATGAACGTTAGTTGCGGTGAACTTTCCCATTTGCGTATACCGAATACTTAGGTTAATTCCTCAAGCTCTTTACGATAACCGTGAATCCTAATCAAGCATGTCGGATTCTGTAGAAGGGCTTCCTTGGGTGAAGAATTGGGAGAGGGTGATAAGAATTTGCGTGCTTACGTAGATGGTGGTTGCGAAATCATTGTCATTTGTCTCTTACATCAATCAACTAGTCTGATGTACAACGTCATTATTATGAGTCTAGTTTGGTTAGCTTTGTTTGTATCTCTTGCTTTCTTTTTTTCTGATAGCGCAGCAGTATTGTACATTGTTAATTGCTAGTATCAAGGGTTCTGGTAGCAGGAAATCGGTGCAGGGGAAATACTTAGGGAAAATCAAAGCTGTTTAAAAGCTAACTTGTTTCTAACAAGCACGAAACGCTCTTTAAAAAAGATTGGGAATTCCAAGGAAAATATACAAAGTCATCATCTATCCATTTCTATGAATGAAATACCTTCAAGGGATTTTTTCTCTTTAAAGGAATACGTTACAAGTCTTACAAATTCTTCCAGAGGGCGCAATGTATTTGGAGAGCATAAAATATTCTCTGGGAAGAACAGCTCTACCAAGAGATGGCGCTAGGATGTCTCTTGGTGACACTATAACTTCCATGCGCAATGAGATAGGAGGAGATCAGCTGGTTTCAGGAACGAAATGTGTGCGCCAAGATATGAAAAGCTGTTGAATTTCTGGGCTGGAGCACATATGCATATTACATGAGTACTGTACGGCTGCGAATTTGAAGCACCTGATGATTTAACGCTGCGCTGTGTGTGTACTCGTGACTGTGACCCGGACATTTAATTATTCGCTGCGTCGATAACTGAGATAATTTCGGGTAAGTGAGGATAAATATAATTCGAATCAGAATTGAAACTGCTTGCGCGAGATTTTTGCATATAATTTTATCCATATTAGAATTGAAAATTCGGGAAATTGCAAACGCCCGAAACAGGCTAGTTAAATGATATACGCTCACTATACTTAAGTCGAGTCCAGAAATGACTTTCTTTATTGCAATACAGAATCAGATCCGGGATTGTTTGAAAATAGGATTTGAATATTTAGAATATTTAAGATGAATTCGAGAGAATACCATTTTAAAAATCATTTGTAAATTCAAAGAAATATGGGTGGTTCGGGTTGCATAGTTATGTTATGTAATGAAACAGAATCAAGGTTCCCGGAACGCATATAGCATTTAATTGGATACTTTTATTTTTATAGTTTTCATCTATCGGACTTGCAATGGCTGCTAGACGAATTGCTGGTTCTTCCATTAACTGGGCTGCTTTTGCGGAACGCGTTCCTGAGGCACAACGCCCGCAATTTTTGGCTTTCAAATCAAAGTCCGATGGGTATTTAAGGAGGTGAGTAAATTGTTTTATGGTTTATGCATGCTTGTGGGGTCTAATAATTAAGATGTTTGTATTTTCCTGTTAACATCTCGGTTCCCTGTATATAGGGTCACCGCAAATCCTGCCGAGCCACCCAAGATTGATTTCTCCGCTTACCAGGGTAAAGTCGCCATCCCTGGATTAGTTGAAAGCTTCCAGAAACAATACGAAGCTTTGAAAATCCCATACCCTACTGAGAACTTGACACCAAAAATTGAAGCCCAAAGGAAAGAAATGGTACGCTGAAATTCTTAAGCCTTGCCCAAGTTGTTATAATAATTCAAAGCTAGATCATTCATGTATACTAATGGCTCTGATGCATGCTTTCGGCTATTGTTTCAACAGGAAAGCAAGATTAAGGCGTTTATTGCTGCATCCAACGATCGCATTAAGCAATACCAAGCTACTGTAGCGGAATTCGACAAGATTATTCCCTACGAGGAAATGACAATGCAGGAGTTGGCTGAATACCATCCGGAATTAGTTGTTGATACGGTTAACAATCCAACCTTGTGGCCTCATCATGATGATGTTCAACCCGGCTACGTTGAACCATCTGTTGGGGCTCTTGAGCCAGCCAAGCATTAAACTTCTTCTTAGGGATGCATTAAATGTTTAAATCCAGAAAATGTAGGAAAATGTACATCGTAGCGAAAATATCCAGGCTATTACAAATCTGCTCGTGCTGTACCATCCGAAAAAAGGGGAGTCTGTAATAATCAACTATTTGCTACTAGGAAGCAACTATTAGTAGTTCTTTTAGTTGCAAACATTCGATTCGTGTTGATAGAATCAACCAAGTTAGTCAACTTAATAAACGTGAAATACAAAAAAAATTGCATTGCTCTCAAAACTACATGAAACTTTCGAGTATCGAACGCAAGTTCGTTTCTGTGTCTGGACGCAACTGCAGCGGAAGCAGTGACCTTACTTCATCGTTAGATTAAGTTTCTCCATGTTCACTCTTGCTAACAGAATTTAGGAATTTACCAGATTGATTCCGTGTATTGTTGTCACAGTCAACAGTGTGTATCTATAGATACTCTTTATGATTTTCCTAATCCTGCTAATAGGTTTCAGTTATTAGTTATTACAATCTAAATGCAAATTCTAAGTAAAGCAACGAGTACAGGTAGCTAAAGTAAAGCATTAGAACTAGCCTTTACTTCAGACCTATGATTAATCAAACTTTTCCTATGAATCCCTTCATTAATTGCTTGTAACGTCTACTGCGGTTACGGTTGGTTCTTGGAACATGGCGATTCTTTGGTACGGTAGCCCACCGCCCCCCAGAATGTAAAAATGTTGTTAGGACTTTTACGCCGTTATAAATACAAAAGCTACCATTTAAATCATATTCATCCATTCAGGAAGGAACTATCAAAGTACATATGTAGTGAGTCTTTCGCATTTTCTGAGCTTACTGCATGCGCTGCTATACATGCCCGAATAACGACAAGTATGAGCAAGTTATCTTCTTCATTTCATAACCGAAAAATATAAGGGGGATGAATTGTTTATACCGTAATCCTGAGACGATTCCCCCCATCTTAGAAGCTGAATGCATCCCCGTTCCCTACCATCCTCGCTAGATTAAAATGAATTACCTTCCATCAGGTACATACTTCATGAATCTAAAGGTGCACAATGAAACTAGAACTGAAAAGAATTTCTGGATGAGGCACACGCCGCTTTTATTCTTTTGAAATATGTGTTGCATCACCTATTCTGAAGGGGCAGCTGAAACTTTTTCGGGCAGGCCGTAACCAATCTTTTACACCGGGATGGCTTGTGCTCGACTTATCCCCGTTCAACGTACAAAGTTTGGGAATGATGGCATCCCTTACGGTCACCACAAGCTGTGCCCCATTGATGGAACGGGTTTAGCCAAGTACTTCCATCTGTAATTATTGCTTACATTCAAATAGGTTTTGACGACAAGCTGTAAACATGAGAATGAAGTGGGCGGCTTATCAGTTTTAAACGATTCTCCAGCCGAAACTCGATAGGTTAACAAGTCCGGAGGTGCGGCGGTTCGAGTGCTAAAAGCCTATACAATCTCTATTTTTCCAAAGACATTCGCAAATAGCCATAAAAAGTGCGAACATAAAACTGCCCATTCATGAAATGAGTCATTCCTGTTTGTCACACAAAGTCCATGAAAGTAAAGACGTAGAAAGCTTTAAGGGATGGCGACACTTGTGAGAGCGAAAGAAAGATGAGGGAGGAGCTCATGGAAAAAATTCTGGTTAAAAATGGAGAATTACACTTTGCAAGGGACTTTCAGTCACAGCTCGGGAGATAACTACGTTCTCGATCTGCGGTGTAAACAGCGTAGACAAGGAAAAGTGTCGTTTTTCCTGAAAGTGCTTTGACGTCATAAGCGCAAAACGAGCTAACCAGCAAGGATAAAAGCGGAAGCGTCCAAAAGAAAAGATATGCATTGAGAAAGTTGATATCATCTAGACTTTTTTCGCAAGGATAATTGAATTGCAAAGAGATGGTGCTTACTGCATAAATGAATCCTAAATTAAGGGAGCTATTAGTCGATTAAAGAAGAGAGTGTGACCTGCTCAGCTCAGTGAGATGGATGTTGCTTAAAGATTCTTCAGTTACACATCTCCGCACAAGGTGAAATGGGAGAAGATGGCAACAAGCGGCGAAAGCCTGCCTTTCCCTGCCTCAGAAATGTAAACGTAGATGATCTCACAGGCTGAAGACTGCGACCTACCTGGTTCTCGCTACGCGTATTATAAAACGATGGAAGATGCTCTTTGAACGTTGTATCAAACGGCTATAGTCAGACCTCTTGAGAACAAAGGCAATTGATACTTTAATGTATCAATTTATTTTAAGGCGCAGATGTGTAGTTTGAATGAGCATGGCCCTTTGAGGTTTAGCAAGATGGTTGAATGGGTGTAGCTCGTGCTGGATGGCTAAATTCGGTTTTGAGCGTTACCTGCATCCAAGACACAGGACTATATGTCTAAGGTCTGGATATTTTTTTCAGTGGATTTCAGTAGCATCTGGAAAGGATATGGAAGATGCAATAGATGTGGAGAGGATAAAAATCTTGTCAAGTGACTAAACTCCATTTAAGGACGGGGGAAAGATGATTATCGGATGAAATGCGGAGGGAAGGTATGGATGGAAGAAGCAGGAGCTGGGGAGGATGTGAGAATTGTTTTTCTTTCACTCAATTTATGTGAAGGCAAATAAGAGAAAAAGGAGGGATGATATGTATGGATGGAGGGCAAGTGTGTGTGTGTGTGTGTGTGTTGTTGTGTACACGGCACGGGTTTGTCGGGTATAAAAATGCATTTAAGGATGTAGGGCTGAAGGAAGAAGGGGCTGGAGGGAAGGGTAGGGCGAGAGAGAGCGAGATGTGATTACTATTATATTGACGTACATAAAAATTTAGGAGGACCAGGTGCGACCTGGGTAAATGAGTGAGCAGTATTTGTCTATTAGTTGGGTAGGTTTGTAGGTAGTAATAGGGTTGATTGTTAGGAGTTGAAGAGAGGATGAGGGTTATTGGATGGATTCTGCCCGAGGGCTGCTCGCTGGAAGACTTGCAAGCTGAAAAGACTCGAAAGCCGCCTTGCTTATGTCACCTCTTTTTTATCATTTCACAGAGAGGATCTTGTGAAGAATCCTGTAATAAATAATCCGCAGAGATCCATGGGAAGTTCACAAGGGTTTTACACGCAATCCAAGAAATTATGTATACATGGAACGCAATGACGACGCTCATCTCTCGAAATTAAGCAACCCATCCACCCTAAGACTCTTGCTGATGGATAGCGTCTCCTTCCGTAAAAACTTGGATTAAATGTGTGTAAGGAGCAGAAGTTATTAACTTGCTGCGGGTTAGACTAGCAGACGCTTCTGGAACATGTTTCAAGGTTCGAGGATCTCAGCCCTTATAAATTTCCCTGAAGGATGTTACAATTCCCCTCCCTGTTGAAGAAAAAGAAGAACATCCTCCAAGGGTTTTTTTCTCTTAATCACCCTTCCTCCAAGGGAATGGGAAGAAGGATTTGGATTTGTTTAGAGAATGAATTAAATGTAGAGAATAATTTGAAATTCCATGACAACTCTTGTCCATGCGACTTTAAGGCCTTCTCTGTTTTCTTCTAGCCAGTTCTGGAAGAAAGGTATGTGCTTGGGTTATGTATCTGCGTTGCGTCCAATTTTTCCCTGGACTTGTATTTTTCCACCGGATGAACCTAAAAGGAGGGCTGGGCATCCAGGGTGGATTTGACGTTGACGGGTGAGGGATGGGGGCGGTGGAAATTGTTGTTTTGAATTGTGAAAACTTGTATGTTGCGTGTGTATGTACCAAAAGTACATGCGTTACATTTGGGATTATTCCGAGATATTCCTTGTGTTTGAGTTAGATTGTATTCCAGCTTTCACTCTCTTGTTCTGTAAAAGCGTGAGTGTGATACGGCAGCTGGTTTTGTTTGTTGTCTATTCCTGCTTAATTTTCAAGATTCGCTCAGGGTTGGCTCTCGTTAGTCGGCCGTTCGTTAGCGGGTAGTATAGCTAATTCTTCTAGCTACTAAAATTACAGAGTGGCGTGCATACAAGACGTATGCTCCGGGTCGGAGAATCGTTGTACATCCTGGAGGAATATCCTTGACTTGCTCAAAGAGACACATATGGATGTGAGGCGGATGGTTGTATGGAGGGCTGGAAAAGATATATATGCTCCAAGGAGGGAATTCTCTTTGTAGCAAGATTCAATTTAAGTGTACTTAAATACTGCAAGTTGAGGGAGATAGAGATAGTGGAAGGCTTGAGCTGAAATACTTTTCTATTTCTTTCTCCTGGAGGCCTTCTACTTTCTAATAATTTTCATGTCCTGGAGAGAATCTGGATGCATGATTACTTACTTAAGGATTAAATCCCTTGAATAGTGGGACGGATTCTAGCCCTAACTCTGGAGGGTATAAGGTTAGAAACGGGCTGTAAACACTAACCAACTCTACTGAATTAAATGTAAAGCGAGGTTGCTAGCGAAGCATGCACCAAGGTCCGCACATTCTTAGCCAAAGGGCTGGAATATTGTTATGGAATTGAACTATATATTAATTTTTCCCTCTTAGGATATAAGTTTCCCTTGAAAGGAAAAAACACGCATGTCCTTTAAGGGACCCTGGCGGAGAAATAGGGAAAAGAATCCATTGATTCGAAGCCTTGTAGTTTGTCGTTGTTTTCAACAGGGTCGCTGCCGCTGGATTTCCGTAGCCATAGCACTAAGAAGGATTTCATCAAGGGATTGCCTGGATGGATACATATGGAGGTGGCCCTTTGCCCTTTGCATACCAGGCTTAGGCTTGGCTTCGCTTGGATATATGCATCCTTCATTTGGAATGGATGAATGTTTGGATGGATAAGGGGGGAGTTGGATGTATTTTTCTCTAATTGAATGCATATATCAGACTGTACGGTTGATGGAAGATATAGGCTTATTTACTATGTGTCTGAGTAGAGAGAAGGATGTAAAACCATCCAGCGGCTTCTACCACCATCTCTCTAAACAATATCCCGGCCTGAGGGGAAAGTTGTATTCTTTTGGATTCCTTCCTGCCCTCCCTGCAACTATAGCCGTAGTGTGTAGCCGGGGAAAAGCTCTCTCAACCCAGAAGATCCCCGTCAGAATCATCCAGATGCATTAAACAAGTAACTGCTTTCAAAGATGACAACAGCCTCTCTGGCTTCCCCTCTGTCTCCGTACTTGCGAGCGAGTTTCAAAGGCGAGCTGAGAAAATAACATAACCCATCATAACGAGATTCCTTTCAAGTGTGTGTTCTACATTAAATATCCTCTTCATTCCTCTTTGATTATCCTAAAGCGCACCGTCCGCAGTCTGTGTCACACTCAATGGCAACATTATTTCTCGCGAACATAACTAATGTTAAACCCTTCGTCTCCAACATAAGCCCGGGATTATTTTTCAAAAACCATCGTTAAAACAAAGCTTTCCGAGAAAGCAAACAAGAAGACTGGAAATTCAAGAGGACGATCGGAGTTGCAAAGTTATCAGGAAAAACTAAATTAAATTCAGTTTAGGTGTGTAAAACAATGATAGTGTGTCAGTTTGGGTCAAGTGTCGTTAATTAAAGTGATTGTCATTTTACTGCTCGGAAGCAATTCTGAAGGAATCAAGTGATACCGGGTCTTAGGACCGAATTTTTCTGCAATGTAAAACGAGTAGAGGCGCTTGTGTTGCTAAAGAGAAAAAAGCCTTGGAGTAAAATATATATTAGCTGTGGATAGTTAGTGAGTGGGGAAGTAGTACAAAATTTTAAAATGGTAAGTGATGAAAATAGTGGAGAAATAATGTAAACGTTGTTGTTGTAATTTTGTAGATTGAGGAAGGCAGGCCAAGGGATTTTTCCCGGGTTTCCTTCCTTCTCAAAAGTTTTAATGTATATATAAACAAGGAAAGTGGCTGGTCCACGAAAGGAATCTGAGGATTTTGCGTACTGAAAATGGAAAGTTCCCGAATTCGGTGAATAAGCGTCTTTTCCCAATGCTCATCCGCGCCTCCCGTCGCTCTATACGTCCTCTTCCTTTTATCTTTGTCCACGATTTAGCGTGGCTTTTGTAGGTCTCTGCTTAGGCTGAATGCGAATGTTCTAGAATAATTCCTTATTCCTATATCCTCTTACGAATCTCACGATATGGCAATCATTACTTTCGGATACCTTAATCACACCAGTGATTACGAAAGAATATAAGATATTTCTGAAATCTATAAGATGGTATAAATGATCAAAATTTAGCGCCCTTGTTTTTAGCTGTAGAGCTATTGAGTTTCTGCGAATCGAGGCTGCAAATAACTGGAATACTGTAGAGTGAAGGAAACGTTTTTACATTCCAGCTCAATATTACCAGTGTTATTTTTCTTGGAGTTTTTTTAGCAAGAAGTGCTGGCTTGGAAAAAGCCTGATTACTCTCCTCTGTTTTCTTTTACGATTATTGAGTCAATGGAATGTTTAGAAACCAGTCGAGATGAGTCCCACCTCCCGCCTCCTCTTCTGGAGAAGATGGAAAACAAAATCCTCTTGAGTCATAAAAAGTGGAATGTGGAACCAGATTTGGGAACACCTCCGTAAAAATATCATGCCAAGTCTTAAGCTTGTCATTCACAGTACCAAAACCCGTATCGATGTATCGATTGAAGCGCTTTCTCGAAAGTTTAACAACGTTAAACGAAAACTAACGAACTCATATCTAGCCAATTATGTAATCTAATGAGTCTCCATACTCTTACTCGGGAAGTTATACCAGGTATGAATATGAAGCAGGAGGAAATGTATTTCCACACTATTTTTCCACATGTTGATCGTTGCAGAAGACTGATCGAAAATCAATTTCTTAGGATGCAAAATATGGAGCAAATATAACGTGGATGACAATTGCAAAGAACTTTACTCTACAGGTCACTACGTGATTCGAGAGATAGGCAAATCTCAAAGAAGGGAGAAAAGCAGCGCAGTCTTTTGATTTCGCAAAGCAGAATATCTTTCCAGAAAAAGTAGTAAATAAATGACAAGTTTGCATGTTGCTCATAAAAATGAAGACGGCTTTTGTAAGGCGGAAAGCTGAGGTTCAGCTTAAGCTGTTGCTGTTGTAGTAAGTGAAGGAAGATGGAATGTTATCGTTAAGTAAATCGTATTCCATTAGGAGTGTTTTCTTTCTGGAAGATTCCTAGGAATTGAGAATTGACTCTCGGGTTAGACGGGTTCGGAATTGGATTTTCTCCTTGGAAGGAACACATTACAAGATGTGTGTGTGTGGATAAGATGAAGCGGAAGACACAGAGAAAAGAAAGGTAGGAGACAGTGGTAAAGATGCTCAGTATGTAATATTGTGATCATTGCACAGATTGATCTCCTCTCCAGGAATACGGAAGAAGAACTCAAGGGAGAAATTGTCTTTGAGTAAGGGATAGAAGGGTTTTGGAAAAATTGATTATGTAAAGTATATCTGGGACAGGGATTTCATCTGTTGGTCTGCGGATGGGTATGGGTAGGAAAGAGAATCCCATCCACCTTGCAAGAGTGTTGTAAACAAAGTGTCTAACGCTAAAGTTAATATCAAATGTTGTTAGCATGCAGTGGCTTTTGCTATGTATTCCTATGTGTCTTGAACAAGTTTATTAGTTGAAGTCAACTTGTTTTTTTCTTCTTCTTACTCATGCACTTGCTCGTTCTTTTCATACGAGCATACAGACAGACATGTAGGTTTACGTACGCTCATTGAACGTCCTCTTAAAAGGACTTTTGGTGTGCTCTTCTGGGATTCTGCGTACATTGCGGTTAGAATAGGATTACATGTTTTTTACCAAAGCTCTGCTCGTCTATTCCTTTATTCTTCAGCTATATTTCTGCTCTTGCTGACTCAAGAGTATTTACAATGGTGCGGAATACGCTTAATTCCTCTGTGAGTATACGTTTGAAAATGAAGAGCTTCTGTATTATAGCTGACCGATAGGAATGTAAGCAAGGACGGAAAAGGAATAGATGTTCTTGCCGCGTAGCTAGCGGATTCTACAGTTTTATGCATTTCGTAATAAGGAAGGAGGAACGTGTGCGAAAAGTTTGGGAGGACTAAAAGCGTACTGTTTTAAGCATGTATGGGTTAGAAGTCCGGTCTAGCGCTGGTTTTAACGCTGAAAAGTGAGGTACATACGAGAGCATGGTTTGAATATTGGACGTAAATTCGCTCGCTCTTCCTTCCTCCTCTTTCCCCGAATCTTTTGTGAGAGAACATCTTTTTCGCTGCTGCGGAGTAAGTTCCGGAAAGTAACTGGAAGAACTGGAAGCGTTTGAATTTTCCTACCAAGGAACAGATCTTGCCGAACTTTACTCCAGGAAGAAACTTTGTCCGCTGCATTACTGACAACAGCTTAATCGAGTGCACCTATAACAGCGCGTGATAAATTATACGCTGCCGTTATTAGATTGTGTATGTTGTTTACGCCGTTCTGGTTGATCCGAACAGTGATTACTTGATTTCTGCCTTGATTGGTTGTGTCAGGGTTCCAAGGGTAAAAAATCCCTAGGAGTTAAATTGAATTCCAAGGGAGAGAATCCGAAAAAATACACTGATATTCTAGGTAAAAGCGTACTTGTTGTATTTCGGGTGTTTGCACTAGCGAAAGTGTTACATTCCGTGTTTGTTTTGGAATTCAGGGATGACATTAGACCGGAATTAGGAGTTGACATTCACTGTTCAGGCGGAGAGCTGCGGAACAGGCTATGGATTATGTATATGATATTGGCGGGAGGATTAATTGGGGAGATATTTGTTTATGTTATGATGTTGAATTTTAATTGATTTGGATTTTCTGTTGTTTTCCAGGCAGAATCGGATGACGACAGGATGGAATTAGCTGAGGTAGGCGAAAGAGTTTTCGCCGCGGAAAAGATTACCAAGAAACGTGTCCGGAGGGTAAGTTTGCATTTTAAATTTATTTAGAAAATTTATTGTGCATTAAAATATTAAATTGTGCCTGGATATGGGAACAGCTATGAAATTTTATTATCTTGGAAAATAGAAAATCTTTAGTGTAATTATTTTAAGGACGTGTTTGCAATTGTTAGCTGAAAGTTTTATGAATGAAACTGTTAAAGTGAAGAATGAATTCATTGTACTGATTTGTGTTTTGATATCCAATTAGCGGTATTGATAAGAGCCCATGTTGAGAAACTCCATATGATAATTTGGAAATTTAGAGAAGACCAATTAATGGTGCACTGATGACTGAAGACATAAGAGTATGAGTGCGTTAGAAATTTTATGGGATTTTAGTTTGGGTTGTTAGTTTGTAAGGTACATCATAGTTTAAAGGGACTTGATTGTTATAAGTTTAGAAGTTACTATTTAGAAATGTGGATTTTGATATAGTATATCAAAGTTATACAATGCAGTTTGACGCTTCTACAGCTCGAAAGAATATGGCATTAAGTAGAGGAATCAATTAATCTGAAGTTTAAGTTTAAAGTCTTAGCAGATGAACGAAGTGGATCAAAAAATTATTTGATAAGCGAGCAGTAAACAAGTTCGATATATATATATATATATATATATATATAATTTTGTGCTCATTGAAATGTTGTTTTTGTTTTCTAGGGAAAAGTTGAATACTTGGTGAAATGGAAAGGATGGAGTCCAAAGTAAGTAAAATTAGAATATTGATT
The DNA here is from genome assembly GCA_906901655.1 of Sminthurides aquaticus. NCBI lineage: Eukaryota > Metazoa > Arthropoda > Collembola > Symphypleona > Sminthurididae > Sminthurides > Sminthurides aquaticus. Next base: position 8,752,950 of record CAJQTT010000001.1, read on the forward strand.
ACTGCGTTGTACCGATGTATTTAATGACGTTATGCTTGGTGCGAGTGGATATATTATGCCTGTACTTTAATACTGATACTGCTTTTGATTTAGGCACAGTACATGGGAGCCAGATGAAAATATTTTGGATCAACGACTCATTCAGGCGTTTGAGGCGAGCCAACGGGATAGTGAACCTCATTCAAGTCGACGAGGACCGAAACCCAAGAAAGACCGATTTGCTACTCAGGTAGTTGGGAATGTTTGCTGTTTTGCTTGAAGCATGCTCGATACGCATATTAGCGGTTGAAAGAATTACAATGGATTTGTGTTTGTGTTCTATAGAGGGAGAGAAATAGAGGAAGCTCGCCATTATCACCGAAAAGCAAATCTAGTGAGGAACCATCAACATCCAAGTCACCATCTCCTGGTCCTGATGAGTCGGGCGATGAGAAAGATAACAAGGATAAAACGCCTAAGAGAGATACTCTTAAGAGGAAGGCGGAAGTTATCAAGTAAGAATGTTGATCAGTTTTGTTGAAATCATATTGTAATCAGTGTTTTTCCTTTTCCTGGAATCTATTTGAACTCAATGCTTTTTGTGTGTTCTGTGTAAAGGTTTTGACTAACTATTACAGTGTTGATTTATTTGTCAAGTGAGGCATTCTTGGGCCTGCGCATGAGTTTTCGACTCCGTCTGCTCTTTTACCTATTTTCAATCTTGTAGGACTTGTCGAACTTCCTCTAACCGCTGCATACATGATTTAAAAGAAAACAGTAATTCATCTAAAGGGTTTTGATGGTAACTGTAGTTGTATTTTTAACAGAGAATCGGGAAAAATCGGAGTGACTATCACGACGACCCCAAAAACTAGTCCAGTTCAGCATAATCAAAGCCAATCTCCGAGGTCATCCGTAGGCTCTCCTCCACCCGCCAAAATATCCAGGACACTGAGTAGCGGCCAACCGGGTCCGAGTCAAGGGAATCGTCATTCTCGGGAAGTGCAAGAGCAAGCTGTGGGATCGTCTCCGTCTAGGACAAAAGAACGAGAAGAGCGTCCAGTATCACCGAAAAGGTCTCATCCACCCGTACACCCCAAGAAAGACAAGGAAACAGAAAATGGGACGAACACTTCGCTTCCTCGAAATGAACCTGCATCCTCAGAACCAGCCGATAGAGAAGCAAAAAATAACAACCTAACCCAAACACCTCCCCCAAGAAGATCCCCGGAAAAAGCTGTCACAACAGGTCCGAAAGCGACTTCCGGTGCTCAGACACCCCTTGCACCTCCAACCACCAACGGTCATGGAAATGGCGTCTGCCAACCAAACCAAGACGAGAATAAGCTGATGGGGCAACGGATCGAAGGGGATTCCAATAATAACGCCCCACCTGCAGAGTATTGGATCAACAAGCAACCTTTGGCCGACCAGATCGTCATCACAGATGTGACTGTAAATCTGATGACGGTAACAATCCGCGAGTGCAAAACAAAATCAGGATTCTTCAAAGGAAATGAAGAATTATCATCCCAAGGCGGTGCAGAAACTCCCAGTGCTCTTAATCACGGGGCTCTCCAAGCCCATCATCAGTATTCCAGCACCCCTACCCACCACGCACACCATAACATCGGAAGACCGAACCCGGGATTTCATCATTCTCATCAGCAACATGCAACCAGTGGAAAGTAATATGAGTCATCGGAATTTCGCAAATGATTGCGTACTTACAAAGAGAAACACACACACACATACACACACTAGAAAACCTGTAGTCTTTTTCTAGGAGACATTGAAGACAAAATCGGATTGCAATAGTTTTCATACTCAAGGAACCATTGTTTGGTTTCAGTAATCAACCTTCTCTGAGGATTGAGAAGAGAGAAATACATAAGTTGACAAAGGAAGGATTCGAAATCCTGTAAGATGTGTACGAAAAATTATTCCTAACTTTTGATTGCTGCTAGCTTGAAGCAGATAGTTGTTGTTCTCTTCGAGTTGCTCGTTTAGTAAGATATCATCTTGTTAATGTAATAATGAAATAGGATACACACATCGTGTTGATGGGACGATGTCGTATGCTCTCATTGGAAGTTTATAGATTAGGCTCATACAAAAGTAGATTTTAGTATGGAAACCCTGTATTTTTTGAAGGATTATTCACATATTATATTCACCGCTAAGTTTTTATGTTAATTTTAAAAAAACCTCTTGTAATCAGCATGTCACCTTGCAATTATCTGTCAGTTTTAATTGTGAACAATATTTTTTAGCTCCGATCACGCGCATTTTAGTATAAGCTATTTTAACGTTTCGCTCATTTCCAATTTGTATTTGCTTAGCACATTCTTATTTGGAGGAGTTGAAGAATATCAAACTTCAGTACTCAATTGTGTTAAACCAAGTGCATTTTACAATACACTTGAAGACAACATAGGCTCTGAACCGCAACGCTCTCAAGCGCCATAATTGTAGTCGAATTTTTTAGATAAAAACATTCACGGGGACCCGAAATTACATGCGGGTAGCTAGTTAGGATTGTAATCATGAAAGAAATAGGGCTGATCAAGTATACTATGTATAGAGTGTAAGTCTTTCTTTTGAAGAGTTGTGTTAAAAGTGGCCCGGAAATAATGTGTAATAGACTCGAAACGTGCCTCTTATACACTATCATTCTCTACTACCCGTCAGTTTTACCACTACATGAGCTACGAAATATCCTTTGTCAGGCTAAGGTACTATCGCAACTTTTAATTACACTCTGTGAGCCTCTACTTAAATACCCAAGAGGACAGATACCCGTTAACGGTAGTCGATTCAGCGTTGTGGAACAATTCTTGCAACGTTTTAATTCCTTAAGACATCAAAAGGAAGGGAAGTGCTGTTTCAAACGACAGAAATAGAAAACTCATTCATTCATTCCCAAAACTATCTGATTCGATACAGTTTTTTTATTTCTCTGTCTCGTGTTATAATCCTTGCGGAAAGTGCAGAAATCAACTTCCTGCTGCGCCCTCTCTCCTGTCGATTACTTCCCCGGAAAACTGATGCATATAAGACTACTTACTAGGAAAGAATATTTTAAGAAAGAACGTCACGTGGATTTTGACGATACGCATTTGAAGGCATAAAACAAATTTTAAAAAGTTTTATCAACATGCTCTACAAATTTAAGTGTAGTGAGTAGAAGAATTTAACAAATATCATTTATATGTTACTATTGGTGTTGGCGACCAACCGGTATGGATTGACCTATGGGATGTTGACATGATTATATAGAAACTATTGAAATATATGAACTCACAAGTTTCACGACATTACAACTGCAATCTGAGTTTTACATGACATTCTTAATTATTTCATATGCAGCATTCGTAAGTTTTCATGGAAGCCATACTGCTTAAATGACAATGATAGTAATAACTTGCTTCATTACATCAATCTACAAATCTGAACCATACAAACAACATGATTACAATTATTTCAAAGGTACAGTTGTTTGCAATTTCGCAACTTAAATTCGTCTCATGAAGAGAGGGTAGAGAGAAGGCTGAAGGCTAACAACTGGATATGTTATACGAACTGAATTTGTTAGCCGAGACTAAACTGCTCAGGGAATGCATTCAATTCAACCTTGTAACCAGGCAAATGTGGTCAATTATGCAATTCAAGCTCTCCAGCAAAGCTATGCGATAAGCAAATAGGAGTAAAGTGGGAATATGAATCAACTCGAGAAGGAGATAACCTTGCTTTTGTAGCAATCATTTAAGCTGCATTAACATGCGGTAGTTCCATGCGTGTGATACAATTAGAAAGTTGGGAAATAGCCTTTACATTGTATACATACATGCATGTGAATTAATCAAAGAAGGGATTTTACACCTTTGCTCTCGTTTCACCTGTGATCTTTCTGATTGAATAAAAATAAAATCGCTCGCTCCCACAACCATGAAAGGGGGCGTAGCTCAGATGGTAGAGCGCTCGCTTAGCATGCGAGAGGTACCGGGATCGATACCCGGCGCCTCCATTACTTTTGCATCTTTTGCTTTGGATGGCTATTTTCGTTTCTAGGTTTATTTCACCTTAACTAACACTGCAATTAAATAGATAATTGCTGATTATTTTCTAGAGACTAAGGGAAATGTTGAAGTTCATGTAGAGGGTATTTGCCTAGGAATTTGCGCCGACTGTAAGAACATTTAACTGCCCCAGCTACTATGGATGCAATAGCAATTTACTATGAACAAATTCGCTAATGTTCCTTCAAAACCTTGCACCGCAATCGATGGATTCTTGAAACGAATTGCGAATTTTATGATTGGTGCTTGCAAATGCTCTGACTATCTGACGTTAGCTGGAATAGATTGTGCGGCAGAGGGAATATGAGTGAGCAAAAGCCGTATTTACTTTACGTGGGGGCTGTGGTGTTCATCTACGCAGAGCTTAAGTATGGTCTACCACACAATGCTGTGTGTTGATAATCAATTATGGCGAATTCGTGGGAATATATGGTGGCCAAAGTCCACTTGTTGATAAAAGGTACGAAATTTGCAGGGTTAGCTAAAATACATTGAATGTTACATGCCTGAAAATGGTAAAATATGAAACGCTGTGACGACCAACATTAAGTTCCTAAGCCCCTGTACATGTGCCCAATTTGAGGGGGAACTTGTCTACTGCAGCGAGAGAGAGAGACGGATTTCCCTCGAAAAAGTGGGCGGGGCTTGAGTTTTTGTGGGAGAATCGGGAAGTGACTAACACCAAAACGTTCTCGTCCACTTTTCATAGAACTACATACCTAAATCACATGGCCACCTTTTCAAAGTGGAACGTAATGAAAAGTCACGGGATGTGGAGGTTGACTGCAAACGCTGTTAGACATAGCTAAGAATGGTTCTAGTGAATGCAGGATAGGTTTTTAGCTGCGGGTAGCGGCTGAGGACTAGAATGTGAAGTACTGTACGGACGGTTCCTGTGAGCATACGCTCCGCCTTGTGACTGCCAACGTCACTACAATTTGCCTCCACCTCGCCTCGCCGAATAGCCAGGGGAAAGGTAGTGGCCATGATGATTCTTAGACTCAGTCTCTGAAGAATCATTGAAAGTATAACAAGTATATAATTTTTGTGCAAATTTCTGTGTCGAATTTCGACATGTTCTAAATACTTTCATCCGCAATGGGGTTCTAGTGGACCACAAAACAAACGCGCACGCAAGTGCTGCACACACAACTATTTTCATCATGGAGTAAGTCTAAAATTTAACAAAATTCTATTAGATTAAAGTATGACGTAATAACGCGGGAGTCATAGCGCTGCGCTTTGCCATTATGGGTTTATCCCTCCGAGTTCAACTCACTTGTGCACATTCCAGTCTATCAATCACCATCAATCAATTCATTTAGCTGTGCCAGAAGAGGCGGGGTTATTTTTAGTTGGCTTCATAATGGGGTGAATATTTAGAAGCATTCTTTTTCGGCCGGGAAATGGGACGGCATGGGGAAGCGGAAGGCATGCCATGCCATGCGGGCATGTTTTCATCAAGGAAGTGTAGGCTCCGTGCTTCGGAACTCGGGAAGATGATTGAGCTTTTCATTCTGAGGAGAATCAAACTTTTGCTCTACTAGGATAGAGGAAAAGTAGCAGAGCAAAACTATCTGAGTGGAATTTTAGTCTGAATTTTGTTATCTAATGTAGGGGCAAAGGAAAATAGAAGGGTTTCAAATTACATAACTACATTTAGAGTTGAGAGAATGCATGCATTCATGGCGGGGCTGTAATGTCTTATTATGGAATTCTAATTATACTTACTGCTACTAGGAATTAGAAATGGTCGTTACCCTATTTACTTAAGCAGTAACAGGTTTGCAGCTAAAGCGTAGATTGTTGAAGACAGCAATGCAGAACGCATTGAGAAAGGGTGATTACTTCAGGTGGTGGGTGAATGCCTCAAGGCACTTAAAGTTAGAAAGGAAGGATTTGATGCATCCATTTTAGAGGTAGACACGCTGCTGTGGATATGTATTCCGCTGTATATATAGGATTCTAGACAAATGTTTGTTGATGGTGAATTATATTTCAGCCATGAAGTGAAGGGGGATTGGAGTTTGAGTACAACGGTCAAGTTGACAATTTATGGGTTAGTACTTGATACAGCTCTTGAATTAAACAGGAGGGAGATAAGCTTTTGACTTTTAAAGAACCTTGAAGGCACCGCCATTTTGTGGAGTGTGTAGAGAACATTTTATGCATTTAACATGGCAATGAATAGTAACTACAGTTAGCGTCGACAATTTAAGTACACACGTAAGGTGCACGTGGAAGCTTAGTGTTCAAGCTGCAAACCAGGGATGTATTGCTTATCTGATGCAGGTCAATCACACGGGGGATTCATTTATAATGTCCTTACATGTAAGGGGCATGATAAAGGAGGAGAGAAGCAGCCTGTTAGTTGCATTATTTATACAATAGGAACTGGTTTCGCGAAAAGCGTGAAGGAAAATCAAGTTGAATTACTGCGACTGATGATGCCCTATGCATTAGGCAGAGAGAGATGAATGGGATGTGCACGCCGAGTTTTACATGAAAAATTTTGCCTGAGTTACTGTGAATGAAGTAATGAAAATGATGAGAAATTAGCATTTGATTACGATGATTGTTGCCAAAAGGATACTGATTCATTATTTAAAACACAGTTTGACCAAGGTGGCAACAGCGTAAACCGCTTTAGTGCCATTGACTCGCTTGGGTACGCAATGGAAATTGATAATGGATGACACTAACTTTCGGTTCATGTATTCTAGGAACTTTTACATCATCAACGGCCCAAGCGGTCTTAATAATCAAGAATCGATTATACATCTACGACAAAGCTTAATTAGCTCGTCAAATTTTAATTCTAATAACGTTTCAATTCAACCTTTGGGACAATTCAACGGAAACAACAGCAGCCATGGAGGCCCTCAACGGCTCATGGCAGTACGAGAATACCTCGTCTGCTAATGAAATTATTTCACTGGGATCACCTCAGTCACCCGACTTCTACTCCCTCCAAGATTACTCCGGGGGAGTTCTCTTCGCAGATGCTTTTGAGAAAACCATCTTGGACGACAGCAATCCTTTCATCGGAGTAGGTGGGGAGTCGCAGCTTCTATCTGCTGCAAACATTTCAAATCCCCTCCCAATCACCCCCGCTTACCATGGAGTTGTTAAAAGCCCCGTCGCGAACACGGAAGATCTTTCAAGTAAGTTTAAGCGCATCCGTCTTGTTACTTGTAATATCGTTCATATAAATGATGAACACATCTTGTCTCGAATTTGATTCACCGTGATTCTAGCCAAAAGGATACTGAAATTTGTAATGAAATATTTAGAAGATAGGTAGTCATGAATATCAGATTAATGTGATATTCCATTTTGTTTAATAGGCGTCGAGTTCGACTTCGATAGCTTCTTGGGCATTAACACCTTAGGCCAGAAGATCATCACCCAAGATGATGTCAGCCAGGCTTTGGACGAGGGTTCCGTCAACCTTGTCCGGGAAGAGCTGCCACCCCAGACCGCTGAAATGGAACAGGATCATGCCTTCGCCTATGAAATCATTGAGGACGTCGGTGCCAACTCCATCGTCGATGTCGAGCCAATAGAACATGCCGAAATTGATGAGGCCATCCAGGAGTTGCTGCTGCAAGGGGAAGCCCTTGGATTCAGTCCCATGAAGGAATACACCGAGGCGGAATACGATGAAAGTGTCAGCAGCTCTCCCGGAATCGGCAGCATTCATGATATGGAAGATCAGGAAATGAATATTGAGTTGAGCTTCGAGGATTACGAATCAATCGCCAGCTTGGCTTCAATCAGCCAAACTTCATCTGCTATGAGTAGCGACGCCGAAGACGACGCTCAAGAGATGACACTGGATGCGCTTTTGCGTCAAGAATACTCCAAGGCGGAAGTCATGGCAAGTACTCTAGGCAGGAGTAAAGGCCGTCAAGCTATCCCAGGCACAAGCAAGCATTCTGATGATCCGGATTACAAACCAGAGAGGAGGTGAGAATTGATTAATAACGCCGAATTTTAAAAACCGGATGATACATTGCACATGTAAGAAAATGATATTAATTTAATGCCGCCTTTTTAGGGGACGTAAACCATCCTCCGCGCAGAATGCTAAATCTTGGACGAATGTCAAGGACAAGGCCCTTCGGAAGAAGCAGCAAAACAAAGCAGCTGCCACCAAGTACAGGCAGAAGAAAAAGGAGGAGGCCTTCGTATCAATGCAAGTCGAGAATGGGTTGATTCTGGAGTTCAACAAACTCACCGATCAAAAGAACAAGCTCGCCGAGAAGGTTTCGCAACTCAAGGAATTGCTCCGTGAGAAGTTGGCAAAAGCTAAAGCGAAGAGAGGGAGTAGGTAGAAACAAAATATTTCGAAAGAATATTATTAGAACGGTAGCGAAATTAATTGCAACGGAGGTAGTGGAAATTAGAAAAATATTTAAATCATGTTAAGGTTTTCGTAAACGAAATAATGCTTTGTAGTGCGCTAAATGCGTAGACTTACTTATTTGTTGGGTTCTATTCGGTCGAATCTGTAATTAATTGAAATCAGTATATTGAGGTTCTAAGAATGTGGAGATGAAGGTGATCAGTGAAGTAATTTTTTAGCAAATCCTCTGCGGTTGAGGCAAACACTGTATAATATATGGTGGCGGAATTCTGATGTAGTATTTATGACGAAGATGTGGTCTTTCGATTTCATTGTTTACAAAGGAGAGCCGCAAAATCAGCCGTGGACACAGATAATTCTGTGTTATTGTTTAGATCATGGGAGTTCGCTCGGACCGTTCTGCTTAACAATCCGTACAAATTCTTCTATTGTATGAGTTCAAAGCTTTTTAACCAGATTTTTATATTTTCGGACGCATCTGCGCAATCTATTGCAGTTGTCAATCATAATTGCATAAACATTTTTTATTACGTTTAATCACTGTCACAGTGCCGCAGACTTCGTTTCGATTATTATTTTCTTGATACAGAGGTTCCGTTAATCCTAAATAAACACCGATCTGATCATTCAAAAGTTGTTCGTATTTCTATCTATCTATCTTTCTTCAGAAAGTAAATCTATCATCCGTAATTAACAATCGAGACGTTCCGAGTTTACAACGTACCAGTTTGCTACTCAAAGCAGTCATCTCAGTCAAATGGATAGATGTACTCATTCGTGTGGCTTCTCTTGATGGCGTATCCGGATTTCTGCAAAAGAAGCCATGACTTTTTTTTGCAGGCCCAAGTAGCCTTGCCGTAGTAGGAGAAAGTTTTCTTCTTCGCAAATCATTGCCTCCATGAGTGCATTAATTTTGTCGTTCACTTGCTTCAGACCATCCGTTAGCGTTTCCATCCTTTCTTCGTTAGAATCTTAAGTGCAATAACAACAGTCATTAGCAACTGATATGCTTAGTGAAGAGAATCTCGGAGCGTTGCAAGTTATTGGTTGTTTCAATCTGATACCTTCATCCCAAGTAGTCACAGCGTTTTTTCTCTCAAGACTTCGTGGTCTAGTAAGGGAAGGCTTCTGCTCCATGTTAATTTTCGTTCAATATTAATTAACTATATCACTTGGGCTGCAGATCATGTCGAAATTCACAATTTAGAATTGCATAATTGTTTTAATTGTTCAATTTTACTTTAACCTGCTTTGTTTGGAAGCAAATCACGAGGAACTGCGAACAAGTGAAACTAGCAGCGTGTGGATTATGTAGTTAGTAGCCGACTGGAAATGTATTTTCTTCATGCAAACTGAAATGTCTACTGACTACAGAAAATACGGAAGCCACAAACCAGGAAAATGACATACATGACTGAATTACTTGCAGCATTAACAAGTAATTGTGGATAAGGAATTGTACAAGAGGGTGAACAAAAATAGCTCGAGCAAGGGAACGTCTATCACGGGTCTTTCCTCAATCCTCGTTTCTGGTTAAGTAATGGCGTGACAAACCAACTCGAAGTGTTTTAATCTTCCCTAAGACATCCGCGTTCGAATTCTGATAAGCGTCTGTTGACCATACGATGGATCCCATAATCTTCTCTGCATCTCCTTCTATCCCTCGCTCTCGTTGCTTCCAATGAAGCTAGCTGTAGAACAAAATATAGGGAAACAATCAAAATATCATTTAGAAAATAGCGATTCATCCTTTATGTTTCTCTTGCGCTTGTTAGGAGTTGACAAATTCGAAAATGTCGTGGCTTCAGAAGTCGTTAAGTTCCAAAACTCTGAAAAACGTTGATGCGACGGAAATATATCACAACAAAAGTCTGTCGGCCACGGTAACTCGTCATACAGTATGCGTTCTGCGGAGACCAAGTAATAAATGCATGCAAGTAAAACACGTTGGTAGAGTATAAGTGCAGGATACCACGTGCTCAAGATTTATTATTAAATTGTCAAAAAGTAAGTTTGGAAGTGACTTAATTAAATTTAGGTTAAAGGTACTGGTGTAAACAGTTAAGGGTCTTCAGTTTGCGTAGAAATGCGGAATGGAATTATAATAGGATAACAACATTTTGGTCAGTTTGCTGGTTTAAATTTAATGAGGTGTGTCATTCATTTATTTCAGCGACCAAGTTAAGTCAAGTGGAGAAATGAAATTACCGGAGGATGCGGAGACCAGTGTCTTGGCAATGGAGGTCGAGATGGAGGTCAAGGAAGAAACTGGCGGTGCTGAAGGACCTGATAATGGAGAAAATATCACGGAAAAGTTGAGAGATTTAAAAGAAGACATGGACGACTCTGAAATCGAGGAAATTACAGATTTGGAACGGCTCCTTGAACTCTACACAGCGACGCTCGGACGGAAGGATTTGATTATCTTCAATAAATTGAAGAAACGGGAAAAGGAGCTGGATCCGCTACCGACGTACGGGCCGAAACGAAGTGAAGCATTGCATCAGTTTTCCAATCCGTTGTCGTCTCACACTGCGCGATCTAACATTGTCTTATCCGGACTTAGTGATACCAAGGCATTTATAACTGCAATTGACTACGATGAAGAATCGGCCGGAAAAGCAGGACAGGATAAGAAGGAATGCTACGATCTACGATTCTTGTTACCCATTTTATGCAATGCCATAGATGAAACGAACGTCTTCGATCCGATGAGAGTTATTAATAACGGTTGGGTCTATTTTATCGTGAGGGGTCTAAGTTTTAAATGCAACGTATTAAGAAATATTTCCTTGCTGGCCTACAAGAGGATGCTCTTTGGTCTGCATCAACCGAAGGTAATTCGCTGTTTCTAACTTTGACTTATAGCTGACTTAAAGTCTCAAAAGGAAATGTGAATTAATTTGATTCTGTTGTTGATCTTATGATTTGTTTTGCAGTTTACAAACAACGGAACAGTTAAATTATGGGTCCATTTCTTGCTTGCAATTAAACGAGGGATCAGTCAGCAAGAAACTTGCCATCTTAGTAATTTACTGTCGACATGGCTAGTTGCAGCATGGGAAATCGTCAAAAAGCCATCGCATTCCTTGTTTCATCTCCTTACGGGCTTCCTCTTGGCCAAACCAGTTTTAGAAATGACTATCTTACCCGAATTTCTGGTATTCTACAATGCCTCTGATGGAAATAAGTAAGTCCTTTATGTATTGAGATTCGCAGTCTCGTTGAATCTTTACTGGTCATTAGTGGAGCTGCAATGTAAAGCTTTATGGTTTTTGCTTTGTAGGGAAAGCAGAGAATGGATTCTCAACGTGATGTACTGCGGTTTAAAGACTGAAGAAGATTGGAAAGTAATCATGAAGCTTCCGGCAATCAAATTTTTATGTTCGTCCTTCCTCTTGGAAAAAGCTCACACGAAGAAGAACATCCTGGGAATTTTAAACCGCGGTGCTGGGATTCGGGAAGTTGCTAATTTAATGGTAGAAAAATATTCTCTGCCACTATGGCTATCAAATATATGTACTACTAACAAGCATCTTCAGCAACACTTGCGAAATCTGTTTACATCTTTACGAGAAAATTCAAACAAGACAGATTCAAGAACCGCACTCTTTAACTACGTTGAAAATAAGTTAAATATTAACCTAGCAAACCGTGAAAATATGAGTAATGCAACATTAGAAGAAGCCGTCAAGATAGCTGAGGACGAAGAAGAAATGGCTTAAATTTTAATTACTTAACCTTAAATACGCGAAATAAAAGTTAAATTTTATTATTCAATAAAACAAAACTAAATCAACCGTATTCAGCCCATATATCCCATTCGAGAAGAATCATCGTACGGCGAAAGCAGCATACGTGTAGTCGGGTATAGAAGCTTCATGTTTGAATTCAACTCTAATGACTCGAGATTTTGGAGCTCCGACGTTTTCGATCCAGTTTTTTCTACAAATGTAGTAATTTGAAATTAATCATAACAATTTAGATTCCAACCGCAGATAATGATAGGCATTTCGCCGCCGTATAAAATAAATTCTCTGACATGTTCGTCAAGCTTCCAGCCTCTCCTTGCATACTGCCGACAATAGTTCCCTGTGGAGAAATCTTGCACCAACCCCTAATTCCTAGGATTTCACACTGTTTTTGCAGATGCTGTAACAGAAAAATTATTCAAGCAACCCAAAACAGTCTTGCGTCTTCCATTATGAGCCATCTAATGTGTTTACCATGCGGAAGAATACCCCTATAAAGAAAATGCTGGATGAACTTAGGATCAACGTAAGTTTTGCTTGATTGTGAAAAGTTTTCAAACTCATTCCCATCACATACCTACAACTTTTCCTAAGATTTCAAATTTTGAAGCGATAAGCTCATGCTCATCCTGCTTTTCGTCCTTTTCAGCCTTAGTGGAATTAGAAGACGCAACTTTTGAAATTTGAGTAGACATCATTTGCCGAAGGCGTAAACCTAAGCCAACCTATACAATTACTATAATCTAGATCTAAGGATTCAATGGCGCGTGGGTGTTAATTTGCGCGCTCAATTTTATGTTAACGATAGGATTACATATTTCTTATGTTTGCCTCGGCAACCAACATATTCGATCTGGAGTACATGCACCTGCAGATGACAGGAGTATGTATACACTTAAATTCTGCCTAACCCCCTGAGGGACTACGCAAAGCTATGCTTATACATAATTTTTGATTTCCATAAAATTTTTTGCCCGCAGGTACCAAGTTTGAAACTCAAAAGGGGAATTTGCGCTCGAGAAAGAAGACAGGAATATATTGGAAGGCCACTTAGCTACACCAGCTTGAAGCACTGTGACTGGCTCCTATTTCTGTCCATGAATCACGTTTGACATTTATGCGAATGCTAATCATGACGCGGCTCTAATTGCGGCTAATGTATGTAATTCTCGACAAGTGCTAACACAAGACGAGAGTATTCCAGTATTAATCAACATGTTTCAAGATACGCCTTAAGGGTGAAGCATCCAGGTCCAAGGTTAGTACTCACATTTGGGCAACACGTGAGAATTTGTGAAGTCATCCTCTAATGCTGCATTATGGTAATATTACACAAAAGCAAAACACTCTATAGCTTAAGCGTCCACCAGTGCAAAGCTAGTTGTTATGGATAATTTGTGAAATGTGTTCATTGCGTAGCATTAACAGTATCATTAGAGTAGAGTAAGCAGCTACTAGCTTCTAGCTTATAGCTACTACATAGTAGATTATAGTAACGACCGTCCATGAAATTAAGAACGGAAAATGCTCAAGACAGTCGCAAATACTTGAAACTCAACGATAAAGCGACGTAAATGAACTCTTCTGAAGCAAAGTTTTATTTTCGAACGTTTCTGCAGTTTATCCTACATTTTATCTTGAGGATGTCAAGTTGTTAGACAAGGGCCGCCAACTGGGAAGGACAGCAGCATAGTGGAAATATTTTGAACGTTAAAATGCATATGGTACATATTTCCGAAGGATCAGAACTTCCGTCAGTCTTGGCTATCTTCCCCGTAGGTTGACGGGAAGAGCAGAGGAGTATAAAAGAATGTCAAGTAATTTTCGCAAATGAAACATTAGGAAAGTGGAGGAGATACTTGATATGTATGATGTCTGAGAAAGATGAAAATGTGATAGATGCCACATGTTGTCTGTTCGAAATTGCGGATTTTTTTTAACTTTCCCTATGTATTTCGAACTTCTTTACCGCTTACGAAATAAAGCCGTATCACCGCTCACGCAGCCTTTCAGCAGCTTTTGCCGTTCTTCCGGACCGACTGTGAAGACTTAGTTTTGCAGCCAAAATTCCTCCTGATTAACACTAATAGATTGAATTGTCCAATCCACGACGGTGGTCTCACTGGGTTACTTACCTAAGGCAATGATAGATAAAGGCGGATTGCCTCGTGTAAGGGAAGGTATAATTATCCCAAATTATTTGCTTGTGTTTTGTTTATGTTTGCAGACCGGGCTACATATTTTACTGGCAAATACTTTCGGCAAACAAGGCGTGCCTGGAGGTAGTCTCCTTGTTTCCTTGGTTCAGTGGGGAAAAACGAGTTGGTACATTCGGGAATAGTGGAATCCATGGATGAGGAAGAGGGAGGATGGAAACATTTGACGTTTCAACAGCCCACCTAGCACGAAGTAGACAATCAACCCGGGATAGCCAAAGGAAGAAGGAATGGCACTCGAAAAAATTGCAAATTCTTCCCCGCTATACTCAGTAATAATAATAGAATGCAAGTTTCACATTAAACTTTTTTTGCAAGTTACAAATAAATAGCCAGGTTGTCAGTCTAATATGGATGTTTTACTATGTGCTTAGGATCGGGTAGAGGGTGAATTGCCAAAAGTGGATTCCGGATTTGCAAGCGATGGAAGATGTGCTGATGAGGATATTATTACTTTACAAAATATGACAGGGGAGCAGGATAATGAATCCTGGCCATGAATTATGTAGGAGGAGTTCAGCAGGGTGGAATCAAGTAAGCTATTTAAATCGCCCTCTGGAAAGGCATTAAAGTATTCCATATTTGTCGTTGAAGACAAAGTAGAAGAAGCACATAGCAAAGCTGTTTTTTCACTCTGCTATCCTTTCTCTCTTTCTCTACTGTATATGTTGGATAGAGAAGGGATTTAATTACAGAGATATGAACATAGGGGAACGTAAAGAGCAGATTGCGGTGAAGTTTCAGTCAGGTTCCTAGTAGGATGAGAGACGGGTGATGTTCGGATGTAACTTTTTGATTAGAATAATTGCCAAGAGTCGAAGTGGGAAAAGCTATGCATATTACGTGCGGATAAGCGTTTGAGTTGGGAATATTTTGTTCAAGCATTCTGGTTTCCTTGCTAAAAATGTTGGTGTCTGTGGCAGAGAAGAGGAGGTTGCGAAAAAGCATGTTGCGAAATATGCTAGTTTCTTTTCTGTCCGAGTGTGGACGTGAGTGGGCTGAGTTTGGTGGTGTCGTGTCTGTCGTGTCACGGCGGCCGTCTTGTAAGTCAAGTAGAAGGTCGGCTGAAAGGGCAGGACTGAATGGATGTTGGAAGGGAATGGTGGAATGAAGCATGTTGGTAAAACAAAGTCGGGTAAAGGAAACAGCTTGTGATCCTCATGACTCTCGGAGTTAACCAAAAGTTTCCGAGGGAAAAGTACATCAAGGCCAAGTGAGCAGATGGGCGGTTTGAAGGAAGAGGAGACGAGAAGAGGAAAAGCGTCAAAGGGAAAGCAGATTACTCCAAGTGCTTTCCTTTTACCTTCAGTCACGAGGAATTTCAAAGTGGAGGATCTCGGTATTGTAAATAAGAGCGCTTGGAGCGAAATGGTGCATAAATTTCCACCCAGGAAGAGAACGAGAAAAAATACGGGACAAGGGAAATAATGAAAACGTAGTAAAAATTACATTAGATCAGCCTTTCCTTCTCCATAGATCTAGGAAGGGTCGGCTCTTATCCTTCCACTCATCGTCCACTTGGTGACTGATATCTGACATGCATACAAAGTAGGTAGTGGCTGTCGAGGAGACAACCAGTTTGTTATCAATGAACCGATATCTATTCCCGGGGGAAGACATTGTCGCCGAAGCTATTTAATTTTCTGTGTCCAGCGCACCCATCGGAAGCGTTTAAGGTCTATGATGAATCCTGAAGGAGGAGGTCTGAGGGTAAAAAGCTACGTGTATTTAGATTATAAGTTGGGGAATAGCGTGACAGATTGAAATATTCTGCAACGTTAACGAAAATGGGATACGAATGGAGGGATAAAAAATTTAATTGGGGAAACCCGTCCTTTATCGAAAACGTCTTTTTGGGAACTGTCTTTTTCTTATTTAAGTAAATTCAAATAAGGCTTTTATCTCCGGATTGTTGCAGTGACTGAAATTTTTAAGGTTAAGATAGGGAAAAAGAAATTGGGAAAGAAGTGGAACACATTTGGAAGGAGTGAGGGTT
Organism: Sminthurides aquaticus; assembly: GCA_906901655.1. Lineage (NCBI taxonomy): Eukaryota > Metazoa > Arthropoda > Collembola > Symphypleona > Sminthurididae > Sminthurides > Sminthurides aquaticus. The sequence goes on from CAJQTT010000001.1 coordinate 8,769,341, forward strand.
TTTATGCTTTTGTGTGACAGGGTGAAATGGATTGGGTAAAGGTGGTTTATCTTGAGGACTTGAGTAAGAGAAACACGTGTACGCGGTGAGTTGCGGCCGTTATGGATCAGGTTCTATTGTTATCGGTTTCATCTATGCGTCTCTCTTCCCGGTAAAACGATAACCTCTCATCCCCTTAACCTTTTCCCCTTTGAAAGGAAATAAAAAGAGTTATTTAGCCCACCTCAGATTATTACCTTTGAGATTGCCTCCAGACCAAGAAGGTTACTCAGATTTTGTTGTTCCGTTGGTGAGGTCTCCCTAAAGGTTTGTGAGGAGAAAGTCTTAGGGTGGAAGAGAGAAGATATAGAATAAAAGAGAAGTACACGAGGAGGTAGGGTTGATGATATTACTTATTCACTCCAAGATTTCAGTCAGACAGACTCTCCTGTGTCTCCTAGCATATAAAGTATCAGACCTCTGGCTGATGGCACTTACCGCACCTTGGGACGGAAGTTGAAGGGAGAGAAAGAAATTTGCAAATTACAGCGTTGAAATTATGTAAAATGAAGGATAGAGGGGACGTACGTACGTAATTCCAGGTTACTTGAAGGAAGGCTGGCTCTGTCTGAGGAATTAATTTCTTAATTTAGGGAGAGTCCGATTGTGGATGGGTTAAGAGGAGCATTAGATTACTTGATAAGTTGACTTGTCTACCGGTTAAGTAGCTTAAGATGTAGTGTTGGTTTGAGGATGAATTGTCTTGCTTGGGTGTCTTGTCTACCTCTACTTTGCTCTTTCCCTGGCTGGTCTCTTCTCCGGACGCTTGATTACATACTGGAAGGTGTAAGCAATTAAGGGTTAATGATTTTCGTGACTGCATTTCCTTTTCCTGATTCTCGTGGAACTTGTTTTGAAATGGAGAGGAATATAAGGTTTTAAGGAATATTTTAGAGGATAAAAAATGTAAAATATATCTTCAATTACTCAGGCCTCCTCCTGTATTTTACATTTTCAACGAGTATGTTTAATGATGAGCAGTAAGTTCATCATCATTCATCTCCTCCAACTCTTATGCGCTTGTGGCATTTTTATCCGGGCTGAAACTTTTCTAAACTGTCCATCTCAATCCTCGTAAGAGCGGCTAATAAATGGGATGTGAATGAATGCTTTCCTAGTGGTCCTCTTGCCCTGTTCTCTTCTGGACGATGGGGACGGGGCACAGAAGGCAAGGTCTGGACAGAAAGACGGACGGGAAGATTGAGGACTGATAAATTATACCAAAGAAAGGGTGAGCGTGTCCGTGCAGAGCCACTTCATGACAGTTGTTGTAAATGGGATTTTGTTTAGCCGATGAGGCGAGGGGCAGATATGTAGACGACATGCATTACTGACTTGCTGATTCTCTGCCTTTTCTGGGTTTAACAAATGTATGTGGACAAGATGCCTGGAAATAGCCGAGGAAGATGCAGAGGAATCTTCATCTTCTACAATTTTGCGGGGTCCCGCCCCCTACCTACCGTCATCTTGTATTGGAATTGAGGAGGAGAGGAAAGCTATTTGGAAAGATATTTCGCCAGGTTCTCAACTCTGCCAAAGCTTTGCAAAGGGAATTCCCTGCAAAGAAGAATAACTTAAATTGGATGAAGATGGCGGGATGCTCGTGGAGGATAAAGCACCTATTTCCTCGCTTGTATGAATAAGAAAAGAAAAGCGTACGTTCCTTCGTGCTCTACAAGGCATCATCGTATGCTGGAGCATATGAGTTTGATTTTTTTATTTTCCGCAGATTTACTTCAGCTAACGCGCTCTTTCTTCTCCATCCATCCAACGAAAGGATGTATACTTTGGAAAACAGGATGCATTCTAAGGAGATGAGCAGGATGGAACGGAGGACTAAAACTAACTGAATGTTTGAAGAAGATTCGAAGAAGGTGCTCCAAGGAAATTAAGTATGTTCCGGCCCGTATTTACATGGGATTGCAAGGGAAGAAGGGTGAGAAGAAGACGGAAAGGAAGAAGAAGAAAAAGATGCAAGAAAGAGCTGGAGCTGAGAAGATGGAGTGGAAGGAGTAAAAGAGTCTCATCTGGAGAATCTCAGGTAGAAATTATAAAAAGACGCGCGGGGAAATGGAAAAAAGTAGTAGGATTGGACAGGGTTACGTTATGTATGATGTAATAATGCTAGCCTTTGTCAGGCTAAAGGGTTGAGATTGGGTTGGGGGAGGGAGGTGAGAAGATTTTAGGACGAATATTGTGTACTTAGGGATGGATAGAAGAAGGAAGGAAGCAAGTAGGTAATATATTTTCATGAGAGAAGCATGTTACATTATTCAAGCCCCGCTCTCTTTGGGTTTCTTGTATGTCTCCGGGCGGTGAAATCTGGGACTTTAGGCTGAGCAACTTTTGGACAGAGTTGATAAGCTCTTTTCTTCTTGGACCGTCATGGTGTTTTGGTAGATGGGAAAAAGCTCTTTTTATCATGGTGAAGAGGGGGAAAGAAGAGAATTGAAAGATGAACAGAACAAGAGCTAAAGCGCAAGGAAGGAGCTTGAGATGGAGCTTTCGGAAAAACTAAAGAAAGGACGACGAGGAAGGCAGAAGAGCGAGGAAGGTGTAAGTGCTTTTGTTTTGCTCTCATTTCTCATCTCTGGAGGATTTAAGACGGGAGAGACAAGCGTGAGATGATTACAGTTGCATTCAAAAGTGGAAGAGATGTAGAAAGAGCGAGGGAATCTAAGGGAATTGTGAGGGGAAAAGTATGGAAAAGTGGGATGATTATGAGGAGGGTGGAGGGGATGCGGGATGCGTGAGGGGACTTGAAGGTGCAAGGTTTTGCAAGTTGGGTGAATGGAGGTAAAGGCCGGGTAATGATGAGTTCCGGTCGGGTCTTTGAGCCTGAGTTGATTGGTGGATGAGGAGGAAGACCGGGGAGAAAGAAGGGGAGGGAGTAGAAATACATGTACATACGTATCGTTAAGGGTAGAACAAAGCGAGGAAAGCGGGAAGGTTATGTTAGGGTAATAGAGTTTGAAGATGAGATTTAGCCGGGTAGGAATTAGGCGGGTATGAAGGCTGGGAAAGGCTGTTTTAAGCGGTTGCTTAGAGCTTGTTAGGTGGGTTGTTGGCGGGTTTGTATGTATTTTGGAACACGAGTTTTCCTCTCATCCTCCGTGTCCTTCCGGGACTCTTGGCACATACAACTGTTACGTGGATGTGTACAGCTAGGGTAGCTCGCAAGGGTTTGCAGAAGAATAAAACCCGAATGAATACAAGGGAAGCGGGCAGGAGGAAGCAGACCATACATAAAGACAGGATGATAAAGTTGAAGGAGACACGGGAAGGCTTGAACCCGTTCCGGGTAGATGGTAGAAGGACCAGGGCTGAGAGTCTGGGAGGTTTCGTTGTGAAAGTGGTAGAGTCCGCGGTCTCCGGGCATTATTTTGCAGGGTGCCTCGTGGATTGGAGTGTATATGAAACCATTTTGAGGATTAGGATGCTCGGGAGTTGTCGGAAAAGCGGGTAAGAGACGAGAAAGCCGAGAAAGGGAGAGGGGAGTCTGTTTGCTAGCAGACTGAGTTAGGAAGCGAGCAGAGTTGCTTCCTGAACCAGGACAGCCGAGCGGTCCGTTGGCAAGGGTGACGGTGAAAGAGCGAGGAGAGAGAGTTTTTGTATACTACTGACTGTGCATGATTTCGCCACTGTTTCTAAGGTGTCAAGATGGGAGCAGGCTAGATGTCCTAGGTTCTGTGCTATACATACCCGGGTATTCTTCCTCATAAGAAGGAAGGGGGAAAGAAGTAGATGCATGGATGGAGGGATGATGATAGAGATTTTAGCCCTTGTAATAATAATTGTCGGGATTGAATGCAGAATATATGTGTAGCCCTCAGAGGGCTGCGGCTGCCCTCCCGCTTATATCACTCAACTCTCAACAACCCGCTTGCTCCTGAATATGACTCGCTCATTCCTTGAGCTCCTCCGAGATGAGGGAATGAGGAAGCTTTTCGGGGATCCATGTGGGATCCGGGTAGGAGGAATGCTGGTCTATGCTGCAATAAAGTTAAGTAATGGATAGGAAGAAGAGAGATATGTGGTAGAGGGAAAGAGTTGTTGTATTCATGTAAGGGATTGAACAAGATTCTTTTCCTCCCGTCACTTTTTAACTCTATTTCTCTCTTGTTCAAAACTGTACTGCATGTGCTTTGCCTTTTCTCTCTTCTTGGGTTCTTTGACACGGAATTGCAAAAGGGTCGGGCTGGGATTGTCTGCAAGAAATCCTGGGGAAGCTATATTGTAAGGGAGGAGGGAATACATAGGGAGGCGGAATTCTTGGGTGTTGTCGCAGAGTTCCTTTGTGGCAAGTCTTATTAATTTCTCTTCTGCCCATTCGTATTAATTGTCCTTGGTCTTCATTAAAGGAGGATTTGTTTCTAACCCAGGGTGAAAAACTGCACTGGCCAAAATTCGGCAAGAAATAAAGTTGGCTAGTCGCTGTTGGGTGTATTCAGTTGTCTTCCCTGATTTTAGCCGCAGAATTGATTCCGACTTTCACCTGAAGCTCCTTGTCCATATTACTCTGATCAGCTGGCGTTAGCCGGAGAAAGCAGAAGAGAAAGTCTGTAAACAAAAAACTGCATCATTATTATCAAGCTGCTTCCTTATAGGCTTGTTCCCCAAGGTGAAAGTGGGATCGGGATTGTAGTAGGAAAAGGATTGAATTACAGGGCGGCAATAATTTTAACGGGATACTTAAGCCTCTTAGGAAGCTGGTACAAGATTTCATCTTCCATCCAGCTTAGCAGCGTTCTCTGTGGATTCCATTGAGCTTGAAGTGAATTGAGTGAGTTGAGGCTTGAGAAGTTGGTGGATAATTACTTGCTTGTTTTAGTGGATGAAAGGCGGGTATAAATATTGACACTTGCTTCATTCCCTATGCTGAGTCAATCAACTCGTGCATATAGGACTCTTCTGACTGGATAACTGAATGGGGATTGAGCTACTGAAGGAGCATAAATACTGCGCGCTTGGCGCTGGATATATTTTGTGGAGAATTCTTCATCTCATCCAGGCAGAGTGAATACGGGCGGGCGGGGTAAAAAACACTGGATTCTGTTTACACAGCCCTCTTCCAGTGCTCTCTTCTCATCGCTGGATAAGGTGGAGAGTGGATGTGAAGGACACTAAAAACATTTCCTAGACGCTCTTTCCGTCCCATTCGCTCCCGAGGTGTGTTGGGGAACAAGTTACAAAAGCCTGACGCCAAGGTTGCAGGCTGAGTACGAATCTCTATTAAAAGTTTCGCTCTCTAGTACCCCTAGCTCTATAGCAGAGTAGTGCCCTGTCTGCATTCCGGCATCTCTTGAATCCCAAGGAGCAGTTGTTGGCTATTATTGTGGGTGGGTAGAGGCTCTTGGGAGAATTTCGCAAAGCTCCAAGATTTCATCTCCAGTCATCTACCATCTTCAGGGCGGTGAGCAAGTGTGTGGTTCTTGTTCCTTTAATTTTAGCCAGTTTCTCTACGCTTGTTTCTACTGCTACGTCCTTCTAGTTCGGTTCGACAGTGCAGACGGTAAATTAGACAAGGACTGTGATAACACTTGCCAAAAAATTAAAGTCATTCACAGGTCAATGTAAGCAGTGAGTGAGCGTTGCGGGTCTTGGGGAATCGGAAAATAATTCGCAAATCTTATGTAACTTGGGCGAGAGAAAAATACAAGTCTCGAGGTGGAGATTGGTGGAGAGCAGAGAGAAAGCTACAGTTGACAAGATTTCTTATCCTCTTCAGTTATTTACGAGGGTGCAGGAGCTTAATTTTGTGGAGAGGTCGTGAAGGAATTAAGCTAATCCCTCTCAAGTGACCAGAGTTTAGTGAATTGTGAGGCCCGGTTGCGGCCAGGCGTGAGCAAGGTTTAATTTAGTGGGAGTTAATGGAATTTTGGTGAGGAAATTAAAAGAAATTGGAGTGAAAAGTGATTATTTCCTTTTGACGATTATCAAATCTTTTTGCTCTCCCTGGTGAGAGAAAGTATGGCGGGGACAATGAAGAAAATATTTCAAAAAAAGAATGTTAACATGAAACCATCCATGTCTGCACAAATCCTCTCGGCTTTCGGTAAGTTTCATGAATTTATATCACAGATATCTTAAATATAAGTTAGGAAAAGTTTGGACAGCAGTTTGTGTGACAGGGTGAAGATTGAGTGGTGATGGGGATAGGCGGTTCGAGAAAGAAAGAAACGTGTTTGTAAAATTACAAGAATCTCTCAATTATTTTCTGTCTCACTCACGACGCCGACAACCGAATTATGTAGTGCATAGTAATGATGGACTTACTAAAATCTCTTCAGAGAAATCAAAACAAATTCTACGAAACAAGAAACAAAATGATTATAATGAAACTGAACGAAAGCTTTCGCTCTTAGTTACAAGATACTCTACAAAAGGCAAAAGGTACAGTAATACCGTGTAAGCATTTGGAGATTAGGAGTTTGTAGTCCGAGGAGGATGCACGCGCTCATATTTTTTTGATGCTGGATGGAATTTCAAGAGATGACAATCTTGAGAGCATTGTTTCATCCCGAACTTGATTTGAGACGTGGGGTGAATAATTATTTATGAATGATTCCATACCCATTCGCAGCAGCCTAAGCCCCAGACAGAAGGCAATCCCATCCGGCCGGCTTTCTGTATTTGTGGTCTTCTCGCTATTCTTTTTTATCTTGAGCATACCCTTACTCTTTTACACTCATCTCATGAATATTATAGTATCTGTCTTACAAATGAAGAGGATGACAATCCTGTCAGATTTATAATACCCACACGCAAAAACCAGGGATATATCACTAAGATCTAGAAGAAGGATTTGTGAAATCCAATATGGTTGATACAGAGGATAGAAGAGCTATAATAGAGGATAAATCTCAATTGGAATCAAAATAGGCAAAATTATAATAATAATAGCAATACAAGTTCAATCGGTCAATCCAATAACTGCGTCATGATAGGAAGCTTGATTATAAGATTTTGATATTCTGACATCATCTCTCTGGTTTATATCATCAACTAGCATTGGAATGATTAATCCTGTCCAGGATTTATGACAACTGGATGGGGGGAAAGGCTAAGGAACGGAGGAATAGAAGGAGGATCTATGGCTGGCTGAGCGCTCTTTGATCTGAAGAAACAATTTGTCATGATTGGAAGGGGGGATTTAAAAGAAATCCGTGTTGGTCATCATGCGGAAGAGTAGCTAGATTGCTGCAGTGTAGAATAGGATAAGATTCCACGTTTACACTGTATGTGCAAGAGACTTTTGAGATATTCTGTGACTACATGGAAGAAGATTGGGAAGGAATCAAGGGAAATGTTGGTTGATATTTTTTTTCGCAAGGCTTAAATAAACCCTAAGGAAAGCTAACCTAGCTACAAGTGAGGAAGGAAGGGAAGATGAGATGATAGAATGCATTAAGTAAACTAATCGTGAGGATGATTGGGTTGGGGTTGAAGATTTGTGTGTGAGAGGACAGTTTAGAGAAGATGGTTCATTCAAGATGACGCATGTATATAAATTGTTGGTGGAAATACACAAATATGGATTGCACACGAACTTGCTCCAAGACATTGAAATATTATAGATGTTCAAAAGGGATGATGATGGGCTTTTGTGCGAGTATGTGTGAGGATGTGATGGGTGGTTTTGTTAATCTGCGGGAAAGATGACCAGAGAGGAGTATCTTAAACTCTTCTTCAGTGTTCAAAAACGTTAAGAAAGCGGCGAAGGAAAGTGGAGGGAAAGATGAAAAAGCTTTTCCAATTTCCCTGGGATATCTGTCTTTTCCAGCTCTGTGTTTGAAGGAGGATGTATAAGGATTAAATGGAGGGGATGGTGGGGAAAGAAGGAAGATGAGTGAATCCAAGAGGTTTTACAACTAAGACGAATCATGTGTCCATGGCTAAGAGGCTGACAGACATTGAGATGAGGGTTTTAAAGGAGATGGAAAGAGAAAAAGATAGTTGAGAAAAATAATAATAACAAATTGCATGCTCGCCATTCAAAAATCTATTCCAGTTAATTTCAAACTATTAACTGGATGTGTAAGTGCTTAGAATTCTTAAGCGGAGGATGGGAGAGACGGGAGAAAAATGAGGAATAAATTGAAACGAAGAAAACACGAGGGAATCTTGCCTTGGCAGAGGAGAAAGACGAGAGAAGATAGTACGTACCGTAAATATAATGTGTAGAAGAGGAGAAGAAGGAGATATGAGGAAAAGTAGTAAATATAAGGAAAATCTTGAAGAGTTAGGGGAAGAGGAGGAGGATTTTTTGGAAAAGATTTATGAATTAGTGCGCGTGGAATGAGTAGAAACGGCGGGTTGTTTTTTTATCCGAGAATTTTTGCCAATGTGTGTGTATACGACAGAAACGTGATAAGCTTTTACATAATTTTATCGCATTTTCTATCCTCATTCCTTCCCAGACTTTCAGATTCCCAACCGGCACACCCCCCGTAAAATCCTCGTAATTCTATGACTGAACGGAGAAACTTTTGGGTGCCCTAGCTATAGTAGGAAATACAAGTTGTAACACCCTCTCAAGATGATGAACACATGTTGTGTAGGCAGAAGGAAAGGATGGAGAAGGGCGTGGAAGTTGAGTGTGACAATATAATTGCCCCACACTCACTTCCCGGGTCATCACCTCGGGCCCGGGCCGTGCCGGGAACTTAGTGAAGTCGTTGGTCTAGAATCGTAAGTCGGATGAGATGAAAGCTGGAAGAGGCTCGTGAAAGGGAATGAATTAGATGATACAAAACTTTTATGAGCATATTTTATTTATTTATTCTGTGTCAAAATGAAAAACAATATCCACTTGTTATAATCCACTCCTTCTTTCTTCTTCCACCACCATCACCCTTAAATAAAAAACCTATCTGGAAAAACATTATGTAATCCAGGTCCACCCTTATCCTCCCTCCATCAAATCCCAATTATTATTCCTCCTCTTTCCCAATAACACTTTAAAACATATACATTATTTCCGTAACCTCTAATCTCAGAGTTCAGGCAGGATGAGAGAATAATTTTGCAACCTTTGACTGCAGTTGACCCCAATCCCTGCTAGATTACAAGGATCATTTGCTGTCAGTTGTAGACGCTGATTCCCTGCTGATGCCCTTAAAGCAAAAGATCGGATTGCAGAATAATTGTTTTAATTTCATTGAGTTCTAAGAGATCACCTGCGGGGAGTCTAAAGTGCTTTGCTTTCATCCATGTGTGTGGCAAAGAATGAAAGCGTTCTTAAAAGCTAGGGATAAAATCATAATATACGATGAAGAAACTAGTGGCCGGTCGGTGGCTGCGTTTTAAAATGAACACGTGGTCGCTCGCTCGCTTCCGCAAGGATTAAAAAGTTCATGCTCAAAAGCTGTTTGTCTCACAAACTCAGAGGCAAGGCAGAGACAGGGACTGGAGAAATAATATTGTAATTGAATCTTTTCATTAAGAGAAAAACGATTAGGAATAATCAAAGCTGAAGCAGTTGTGCGGATGCAAGTATGCATTAAGTTTAAGTTGCGTTGAAGGGAATGGAAGATAAGTGAATTTGGGGTCTTTTAAGGTACATAAAGGGAACAATAAAATAAATAATAGTTCTTCCAAGCTAGATCCGTCAGTTCGCAGGGGTTTGGATTATAAAAAAGATCGTAAAGAGAATTGATGATGGATGATGAAGCGTGAGCTTTGTAGTAAGATAAAGGGTGGGTTAGTGTGTTAACTGGATTTTTCTTTCTTGTTAGTTTTAGTAGAGTAGGAAAAACGTGGGATGGGAGAATACTGGAGGGGATCAATCAGCAATGTGTTTTATAAAATAGTTATGCAAAAGGAGAAGAGAGAAGAATGTGAGGTTTATATGGAGATATGATGTGTGGATAGAGCGAGAGAATGCGTTGAGGAGAAGAAAACTCGATAAGGAGGAATGAGTTGAGGAATTCAATTAGGTCATGTTTTTTATTAGAATCCCTCGTCTTTGCAGTTATCCACACCAGCAGCTATAAGCTAAGCTAGACTTGGAGGCAGTCAGTGAGAAATAAAAGGTGATTCCCCTGCGTTCGTCTTCTGTCTTCTTCCCTCCACAAGAAAATGTGTGGATAACCTTATGTTACTTTTGGCTTGGGTTTAGAGAAACTATTAAATCAAGGCTGGCAGCCAGGAGAAAGAAGTTTTAATGAAACAACTTCTCCTACAAACTCCTTCTAGTTCCATGCTCTCAAACTGGTCCAATTTAGTTTAGGTCGAAAAATATTTTGCTATTCCAATCCTTGTATGCTGCAGGAGAAGTTGGGATATTGTTAGGTTCAGATTGTTGTAGCTAGCTCATACCTTCAATTAGTATCCAGTTTACTCACTTAGCTTCGCTTAAGAGCTAAATCAAGTTACTCAAGCTAATAATGTAATCCACAAAATCCAAAGGATGCGGACAAGCACAGGGTGTAGAGAAACTCGTTGATGTATAAACATATACGAGTGGGCCTGTCAGCTACGTAAACTGTTGGTAATGCACCGCAGTGGTAATTTATACTGACGTAAGAATTTTCAGCCAAATTTCAAATTTAAGTTTACACTAAAGTTAAAGTTGAATATGAAAATTTAAACCTGAAAATAAATGACTTGAAGATTTAAATTTGAAAAATTTAACCTCAGAAATGTGAACGATTTCAATTTGAACATTCAAACCTAAAAAATGTGAACGATTTGAATTTGAAAGTTCAAAATTTCAAGTTCTTGTTACTCAAATTAAAATAGGAAGATATAAATAGTATTTGTGGCGAATTCCTTATTTTTTGCTGTAATAAATAAATTCGGAAACGAGAAAGACGCGTATTAGAGACATTGAGCTTGAAAATATTTTCGAGTAGCATCAGTCATTAGCTCCTCAAGTTGGCAAAGGAAATGGGAAGCACTCTTGTTGTGAATTGAAGTTAGCAAAAGTTTATTTGGCTTTCGCTAGAGTATTCGCAAGAAGAATGTGAATGTTATACTATTCATTCCTTATGGCTTTGAGAAGCTGCACCCTTTTTGGATTCTTACCCGTCATTCCTGTAACACTAAGTAAGAGTGCTTGAATGCTTGGAAGAAGCAAGTAGAAATTTTCGTAAGCCAGTATTATTATGGATAGTCTTTACTGGCTGTAAAGATGCTCATTTGTAGGGATAAGCTGACTTGTGCGTGTGTCTCTTCTTTCTTCTTCTTTGCTTATTCTCTTCCTCCGTTCCTTTAGTTTCAATGTAGCTTCGAGCTTGCATTGGTTAAGGCTAGTAAATCTTTATGGATTGGGCGGTGCGGTGAATAAAGAAGGGGCATATATATTCGCGAGGAAGAGAGGAGGTAGACAAGAAGACAGTTGAATTAAAAATACATGCTGAGTATCCCCTGGAATTCAAAGTACTATTCATCCTCCAGGCAATCTTGCAAGCTGTTTGAACAAATTCAGGAATCTTATTCTGACTTATCATCTTTTCGATCCCATTACAATCTCTCCATTCTAATTCTCCGTTTCTTTTTCCACCTTTCATTCCGCCCAAATGTCGTAGGCCGGAAATCTGGTCGTAGGACACCAGACGTCCAATTCCGTTTTAGTGACGAATATTCTACGGAGCGTACCCAGATTAGCAGTGAAGACTGAGAATACTGAGAGCTTTCCTCACATAAGCATATGGGCACGTAGGGATAAAACTACTTATTTCCAGAGGCGATAGAAGAGATGGGATCGTGTGAAGGCAACTTTTTTGAATTTCGTTCATGATTGCCGGGAAATACATTAATTCTTTCGAACGGAGAGAAGCCGCAAGGCTCCTTGAGAAATCCTAGGACTGGCCGGCCGGCTTAATGAAACTTTTCTTAAGTAAATAGTCTTGTCGGATGAAAGTTGCGAAAATCATGGGACACGCAAAGCTTTCAAATTCTCTACATTCTTTTCAACGTCATCGGAAGAAAGTCTTGAGGGTGCTCGCTATGTCTGGGAAAGAGAAAGTAATGGAGAAAGTCTCGTGCGGATTTTTTGAACAGTTTGAATTTATGCCTACGTGGATGTAGTAGTGAAGGATTTGAGAGATTCATGTACAATGCATATACACTTTGACGATGCAAAATGAGAGTTTAATGCAACATTACACCTTTTATACTCGGCTGAATAAGCGATGCGAAGCATGCATTCTCAGAAGCTCTCATCGCTCTGGAAAATCTTGGCTCATATTTGCAGAAATAAGTACCGGGACATGCCGAGGGGAGAAAAAGCCCGAGGAAACAGCTCGTACCTGAAGCTGAAGTAAAGCAAAGTATTAGGTAGCGCGGAGGTAAATTTCTCCGTACTGGATGGAGCCTACAACTTAGAATAGGGCTGAGTCGTTTGAAAATAAAAGCGTGGTTGGGTTGGAGGAAGGCTAAAGCTTGGGAGAAAATACTTGCAAAGGAAATTGGAAGACGGTTATAATTTTCTTTAAGTGCATTCTCCCTCCTCTAGTATCTAAAACCCGGGGGAAATTGGTCTGTTTTGTCGGTTTTGGCACGCGAATTATACCTAGCTCCACTTCTAACCAGCCTATACTATTGATGTCTTCCAAGGGGAGGTGAATCATGAGCTTTGTTGACACGCAAAACTTGGCGCTTGTTTGATCGATTGGTTGCGAATATTCGCAAAAATACTGCAAAAGTTTTCACCCATCTCCGTTTAAATTAATCTGTTTCAACACAGAGTTTAACCCAGACCTAGTTGAGTGGAGGAGTTGACAGAGTTGGTTCGTGTTAGAATAGGGAAAATCAGTTTGAAAAAATTTCGCGTCGTGTAGTAATTTAACTCACACTCCTTTCCTCCATACCTGTAGGATAATCATGGGAGGACAGTCTGGAAAATACGGTTGGTGTTAATACGAGAGACAGTGACAGTTGGTACTTTGGAGGTGAGTTGTTGGGAGCATTAGTACAAGAGAGTTAGGAGTTGTGTGAGTATGTAGTTATGGTTGTGCGAGGGAGGGGTTGGAATATCCATTTGGTTCTGTAAGAATTACCCACTGACGAGACCTAGAGAATTGAATTGGCTTTTGCTCTGCTTCGTACAAGTTTTTAGCATGGGGGTGGTGGTAAGTCGTCTCTATGTTGGCGGCGCAAAGAGAAATATGAATTAAAGAAAATAATTGGACTACGCTCCACACTCGCTTGTAATCCCCTCGGAACACATGTTTCACTTACAAGAGAGAGTGAGAGGATTTTTTCTACACCTGCTCAGGTGACTCTGGAACTAGACTACAACAAGTCGGGTTTTAACGGCTATCCTCCAGGCAGGCAGACAGGGTTGGATGCATGCACAGAAAACAGGATCGGGAAGCGTAATATAGTGGAGCAGCTCTAAGAGAAACAAGATGCATATGGACGCTTTTCGCTTGGCTGGCTTAGAGGCTATGCATGTTATGTCAAATGGAAAGGAAGCAAGTTTATTAGTAGATTAGCTCCCTCTGTCTCTTCCAAGCATGGGACTTTCGTCAAGCCCAATGATTTCCATACGCTTTTGAGCCACTTACACCCAGTATTCTAATCCCTCCGTATTTTTACTCTGTCTTGTACATCTGATGTTCATTAATCAAAGAGAGAGAGAGAGAGAGAGGGATGGCGGTAAGGGTCTCATTAAGATAAATTCCCTGATAAACTCACTCTCTGTTAAGCTATTCTAAACATAAGGTGGAAAAGAAAAGGTAAAGGACTGTGAGAGTGAGTTAAGCTAGAGCATGCACCTATTTCACTAATTTACTCCCGCCCCCTAAAAAGCAACCGTTTTGTATGCTTTGTGGCGGACTAACTAAATTGTTCCGATGAGTGAAACAGAAAAAAAGTACAAATGTTTATTAGCTCGACTTAAATATTTGTTTGAAATTGAATTTTTTGGGGGATCGATTCGAAAATTGTGAAAGGAGCTTTATCGTAGACATTTGAGAGCCGAATAAATAAGGAAGGGTTGCGGCGAGCTCTCCGGCTTAGGCTCGGATAAGAAAGTAGTTGATTTCCGGACGCAAAATGGCCCGAAGAAGTTTGTGGCTTGAGTGCAGTGCAGGGTTGTGTTTTTCGAACTAGTTTGGTTGACTGACTGAAGATGGGCGGTTGGTGGCTGTCGGGAAAGTTTCAAGTGGTTTCCTTCATGGGTTCCTCAAAACTTTTAATAGGCTCTGATGGGGGGAAGCAGGTGGGCGAAAGGAAATGAGCGCTAATAAGGATGGAAACTATTAAGGGAATACGAAATGAAATGATGATTCCAGTTCCAGTCCCAAAGATTCCAATGGAAACCACAGGCAGAGCAAGCAACCCTTCTTTATTTCTACGTATTCCTTGTATCATATTCAAGTTATCAATATGTTGTGCTACGCGGGCTTTTACTTGCTTGGATGCGTAATAATATTTACTTGATTCCCATGAACTTCGTCACTGATAATTTCGTCACACCGAATTTCGTCACCCAATATTCAGCACCACTGAAATTGGTCACTACTAAATTCACCACACATACAAATCATCACTGTAGATTTTCGTCACAGACATTTGCATCACATAGCTAATTTTTTAAATCTGAGGATGTTGTCCAAATTTTGCATGCGCAAGTGCTAGGTTAGTGATTGCTAGAATGAAAATGATAGAAGTTTTACATATATAATAGGAATGTTTCCGAGTATATATGTGGAGCTTCATGAAGCTTTAGCTGCCATTCTTCCCGCTGACAAGGAGCTCAGGGATACTGTGTTTAGGGTCAGGAGGGCAAATGAATTAGATAACATCAATTTTAATACTAGGTTGGATATTACTTTACCGGAAGGCTTAGCTATAGTTCAAGCAGAAAATTTTGTACTGTACGATTCTGAAGATCAAGACCACATAAGTTTTTTTACGGGAGCGAATTATCAGAAATCTGTCAGTTTGTGGAACCTAGTTAGATCTTTGATGGCAATTTCAAAGCTATTCCTAACTTAGTTCAGCCTTCAGTTAGGAAGATAGCTACGTCCTGCCTGTAGTTTGTGCATTGCTGCCTGCTCAAAGTATAAAAGTTATTTTTTTTATATTTTCAACTATCTCAGTTATATAAACACACATGGACACGTTCTAATTAATAAATGGTTGTGGTGATTGGTGATACAATTTCATAGTGATGATTATCAGTGGTGCATATATTCAGAGGTGACGAAAATCGGTGGGTGCATTTTAAGTGGTGATGAATATTGGGTGACGAAATTCGGTGGGATGAAATTAGCAGTGACAAAGATCATCCGAACGTATTTACTTGAGTGTAGGGATGGATGGAAACTTGGATATCTTACGTGTAAAGAGAATCGTGTGATTGAAGGTGACATGGCAAATGTTGTGGCTGGATTCCATCTCCTCAAGTTGTTCTTGCGTACATGCATGTAAAACTCATATGCTGCGTTCCATTGTTACTTTTTCTTGGCCCTCCTCGTCTTCTTTTATAACATAAATTATATCCTCCTCAAACCGTTTCTGGGTATAGGATGTTGCGAGAATGGATTTTTATTACCGATAAATTCCTAGATGGAGAGAGGGGGAGGATCAAAAGGAAAACCTCAGAGGGAAAGAGTGAGAGATTGTGCTTTCATCCAAGCATTCCTACAGAGGACATGTAACGCTCTCGAATTTCTCGTAACGATCCAAAGGATATGTGATTCCATCACTTGAAAGAAAAAACATTTGTGGTTTTCTCTAGGGCTGGTGGTAGGTGGAGGTGATGGTAAAAATACAACGCGGAAGAACATGAAGGAAAGCGCTTGAGGAAACGTTCCACTAATTAATTAATGTCAGGAAATATGGAATCTTGTAACGAAACAAGAACATAGAATTAACGTTCTCGCTCTTGAAGCCAACGATAAGTTCCAGCACATTAGAGTCTATAGAACGGAATAGACAAATTCCGAGTTTTATGTTCCAAGATGAGTCACCAAGGGATAGATGAGCGTGCATGTTGTGGAATTTCTCCAAGGAGTAACTTGGTTTGACGTCCTTGAAATTCGCCTGGGGAATTGCAAAATCTCAACGGTTATGGAAGAGAGTAGAGCAACTTTGTTCGGGCCTAATCTAATACAACTTGCTAGTGCAGATTAGGGTAACCTATATCCCTATTTCGGTGTATCATACAGCATCGGCAAACATGGAATTAGATCAGGATAGGACTGACCTTTTTGTCGTGCTGGAGGAGAAATGTCAAGGGAGGGAAGAAAGAGGATGTAGTGGAATACGGGAATGGATAAGATGCTAGTGGTAAATGGAACATCCTGTTAATTATCATCCATCCTTGCTTAAATAATCAAATCAAATCTGTGGTTATTTTACCTCTGTGAAGGAATATACCGTGTAGTCCACGATAGCGTCGGTCTGTTCGAACGGTCTCGCGCGCTTCTTTCAACCTATCCCATACTCCGATTCGTCCCGTCAGCCTATCGCAGCACAGCACTGCACAAGTTCCACTCTCTCTCCACTGCTGCGAGAGCGAGAAAAAGTGGGACCTTTGCCTTTCTTCGGTCATTACTCAGCTCACAAGCGTTGCAGCGTTAAGCGGTTTTCATTGTTGCATAGCTTAGGTCTTTTTCTCTCTTTTATACAAAGTTTCATGTCTATATGTGAAATGATGCAGCTGCTGCAGCGCCTTAGGTCAACTCAGTCAGAAAAATGACTTTTTTCACTATAAGCGTTGCAGCGTCCACAAAATTTGTCATACGGACTTGATACTTAAAACAACACAGAGAGGCAAGCCTCAGCTATTCATCAATGCAAATTTTTTTACGCTATGACGCTGAGCCGAACAATGATCGATTGAAAGGGCCAAGGTTTTGAGTTTTCCTAGCCACCGACGTTACCGTGGACTATACGGGTAGTTTGCGTAAAGGATAAATTATAATTGCGGCTGTGGGTAAGCATCTCCAAGAACAATTGCAAGGAGAGTTTAAGAGAAATCTGTGTCATTTCCTGCTACATGAAGATTCTTCACTGACGTATGCTTCCGCGTCTGTCTGATACAGGGAACTGAATAGATTGACAGCTCATAGTAAAATTATGGGTTGGCGGAGCCGAGTTCGCAGGAACTCTGTTATTTGTAGATAAGTTCGCCGAGAAAGGTTCGCATGGATACAAGTTCGCTATGGTAACAATACGCAACGTGCTATATATAATACGGAATAGTAATTATGAATATGCATAATTCAACAATTCAGGCGTACTGCTACCATGGTGAACTTGTATTAACGCGAACCTTTCTCTGCGAACTTATCTACAAATAACAGAGTTCCTGCGAACTCGGCTCCGCCAACCAAATTATGGGTTGCGTACTGTAAAGACGAACAGTGTTCATTCCGTCTTTCCAAAGAACGTAATATCTGTGGTTTGTATACATACTTATGAAGAAGGTGGTGACAGAAGAGGGAACCAAGATAATGTTGCGGGTAGTAAAATTATTTAAAAGTAGTAATGAAATGACATAGTCTTACCCAGTAAACTGAAACAAATCAAGCATGTGGGTTAATGGAACCAAATAGTGGAAAAAGAATGGTAGGGATCTAACCTCAAAGATCAGAGATTTAAGACGTCTGCTTTACAGTTTGTGTATGACCTTGAAGTAAGCGGTAAAATGGAGACTTGTTTCAAGACTTGAAGTTGCAGAAGCCTTCAAGTCCGTCATCGTTGCTGGAGTAGGATGATTAATGTACCTTTACCCTTAGTGTCTATTCAAAATTACATAGCTAGTTTAGATAAAAGCAGCAAATAAAGAATAAGGTTGTGGGTGCATGATGCATCAACATGGAAATGTAATTGGACATGTTGGAAATTTGCATTCTTCTATCTTGCTTTTCAAAGGATATGGAACTAAATGAGAAGGCGTTAGGCGTGCTGTTTTGATTGCACAAGGAAAATATTTCTCCTACGCAGATTCAATTCAGTTCTCAAGGTCTGAGGCGGGGGAACGCAATAGAAAATGCAGTCAGGAGGATGCTGATTTCTGTTAATAGCAAGTGCTTAGCGACAAGTAGAAACGCTTAATAGTTTCATTAGCAATAGCCTGCTTTTAGCATTCCAATCATACCGTGTCCTGGTAAATAATACCAAGCTTTGGAGAACTACGAGCAATCTTGAATGCGATGTCAAATGAGGACATGATTATATATTAAAATATGGGGAGAAATAAATTGGGATGATTATGGGAATGCAAATTTGGAGAATGAAATGAGGTTCGCTCCATAAATATGGAATGAGCAAGGTCAAAGTGCAAAAATGAAAGCGGGAGAGTTTCTTTTGTCTGGAATAAACCATTCCACTTGTGCAACAAAAAAGGTAGATATCATTCATATCGCGATGGAGGGGAGGATGTAAAACTACAAAGAGATTTTAATGCAGGCCTCTGTTTATTTATCTGTCGTGAATTATTCGTTAATGGTGAATTATTTTTTGCAGCATTTGCGGCCGTACTAGCGCTAGCATTCGCGGGAGACGCAGGAAGCGACGCAGGAAGCTCTGTTCCTCAGGTAAGACAGATTTTATTTAAAGTGTTGTCAAAATATGCATCTTCATCTATTCCCCTTCACTCTCAGTGATTAATTATGCAAAACGTTGAAATTGATGGGTATCGTAGTGACGAGAGAAGATCGTTAAAATTTGTTTAGATGAAGAAAAGATTTATTTTAAACGTTAACTCTCCGTTTCCTATAATCTTCCAGGTTCACGCAAGATGGAAAAGATCGCTACAAACGGATCTTTTCGATACGGCGGAAAAGTTGGGGATTGGAGGTAAAATTTACATTTTATCCCTTCTTTTCATCTTTACACTACTGGTCTTGTTCGGATCCGCTAGCCCAGAGAGTTTGATGAAGAACATGAACTGGAAAGTTGTGGAGGTTTGAGAGTTAGGGGTGATAGCGAGTAGGAAAGTTGTACCGGCCTGGTGGCTCTCACTAAAGGAGAAAGTCAAAAGAAAGTTTATTTGAATTGTTTGAGGTATTTGTGGAAGGAGATGATAGGAAAAGATAAATAAACAGTTGTGGAATTAATCTAGCGTGCGCTAAGCCAGGACGGAGAGAAAGAAAAGCCGGTGGTGAAAGCCGGTGAAGTTGTAAGCACGCTGCACGTGCCCTATAAATATGTGTATAATGAACGTGATGTGATTGCAAAGCAAGTTTGAATGATGGGAGGAGAAAGTTAGAATACAGGAAAATGATTCGTGAGTTAGAGCAGTAAACTCGTGGATTGAGGGGAGGGAGGGAGTAGGAAAAAAGGGGAGAAAGCAAGAGAAAGTATTAAATTTCAGCTGCATTTAGTTAGGCTCATTCCTCGTAGACCGATTCGGAGTATGCAACATGGGATAAATGTAATTGCGTGAAGTGATATGGGCGTTGTCGCTTTGACTGGTTTTTCTTTTGTAGTTCAGGGAGGACTCTCCGTTTCCATATAGTAGTTTTGCTCCTTTATGTTGACCCAGCAATTTATTTTCTGCTAATGCTTCTAAACTCCGTGCTGCAGTTAATTTCATGAGTGAAGAGTGAAGAGATGAGGATAGGAGAGATGCTGGGAGAAAGGAGGTGGAAGAGAAAGCAGAGAGGGTGAGTTAGGGAAAGCTAGGATGAAAGGAGCTTAGTTCCATGGTAAAGATATTTCTAAATGTGGATACCCGCAAGGAGTAAAGGAACGGGGAGAGGGAGAGTGAATAGTGAAATCAATAAATCGATTGCCTAACAACCATAGTTCGCATCTCCGTAGTGTTTTCATCGTAATAAATATTAGACCTCGCCACCCGGGAAAGCAGATGGCACATCTCACAATGTCAGGGCTATAATTGTACCTGAAAGCTTGAGGGAAAATGTGTGTAAGGAGGGAGAGGAAGTGAAAGTTTAGGATGAGGAGAAAGAAGGGAAAGGGGAAAGTCGTTTGGAAAGGGACCAATAGTCCTACGGAGGAAATGCGAGGAAGAATGAATTTTTTATGCATCATCCAAGCTAACATTGTGTGTATGTTTTTCCCCTTGATTTCTCCGCCTCTATAACAATTGATGATGACGCTAATGGGATGTGATGTGGACACTTTATTTTGGATTCATTACCTCATTTCTGGTTTGCCAATCCGGGATTAGGCAACTATATAAAGTAAGCGGAAAACTTTGCCCAGACTTTCACCCATTAGAATTTTTTCCGGTTAGCAAGGTAATGAGATTACTAAAAAAATATACGGTGGGCTTTTAATTGACAGGAAATTCCGAAAATTGCTGGAAGGTACACCGCCGACCGTGAAGGATGCCTTTATTGAAGGCGATTTCTCAAATATCACGGATCGTGACATCAGAGGAATGAACGTATCCGTCCTGGAATTTGTTCCAGTAAGTTTTTTATCCGCGTACATATATTCCATGCAGCATAAACACTTTCACTTGGTCCTGGAGCATAAACCGTAATTTATACATGAATTAAACAATTTCCGCTCCACGTAAATGAATTAATTATAACATTGACAGAATGAAACCATGGGAGAGGTTTCCTAGTTCCTAATGTTGTACCCTCCTCTAAGTCGGTTGCATGCCGGAGAAAACGTTTATTTTCCTGATTCGTGGAGCCCAACTTTACTTTAGTGTAACTGCGTAATGGATATAAACTATATAATCTAATTGAAAATGATTGATTTCCTCCTTTCAGCCAAATCTGTTGTCCAAGATGGCAGATAAAAACCTCCCCTTGATCATGCCCTTCATAGAGAAATTCCTGGATTTTAATCGTCCTATTGCACTCGGTCGTCTCATGTCCACTGTTGGTGATAAATTCGATACGAATACGCTGCTAAACCAAATAAAGGAACGAGGAGAACCTAGCGATGGCGAGGTAAGTGCATACACCAATGTTTTACGTTTCAACTTTGCCATCTGCTGACCCCTGACCCTGACCCCCTAATTGATTCCCAAACTTAGCGCTAACGTAATAGGAAATCAAACCTAAATTTGAGGATTACAATATTTTCAGAGAAATGCAGCGCAGGGCGTTCTTCTGTATAGCGCTCTTAACAAAATCGGTGACAAGGGTGGGCTTACTACGCAAAATCTAAGAAGATTGGCAACAGACAATTTGCTAGATCTTGTACCGGAAGAACAGTTGATGAAAGTCAAGGATTCTAATGCAGCAAAATATCTGTAAGAAAGCTTTTTTTCATTGCTAATTACTTCTATTAGCCCGGCGACTATCTCCTGTTATTTCATTCGCCTGTGGAAACGAGAAAATTGATGCAGCATGTTTAAATTCAAATATGACAGGTTAGACGTGTACTCGAAAAAATCCGGAGACGAACTGGATGATGTTGACGACAAAGCCGTCATATACCAACTGGCTAATGCAGCTTACGGCGAACCCTCGGACTGGACATCAGGCATTCTGAAAAGCATTAATTCAAAAATTTTATCTCAGTTGCCCTCATCTGCCCTCAAGAAACTTAGCCCTTCTGTCATCGAGGATTCTATAAGCATCTTCCGGAATGTAAGTTGAAGGAAACGTGTGTTTTTCTACGTCTTACTTTAGTATCATGTTCTTCCTTGTGTGGTATGCACGAGCTCTCTGCTTTCTCCAAGCGTCTCTTAGGAGAAAGCACGTAACCTTTGTAAATGTCACGCTTCGGGAAAAGTTAGCCTTGGTACATGAAGGAGAGCCTGGTGTTGTTTATCCGGTGGTTTCTTTTGTTGGCAAATGGTTTCCCGGATTTCTCACATTAAGAACGGGAATGAAAGGAATGAACCATTAGGTATAAAAAGCATGGTCACCAGTTGTACTTATATGAAAGCTTCTGGGAGCCATCTTCTGGTTCGCCGGACTGTGTGGATAAACCCAATTCTGTTCGAGAAAGCTTGGCTAGGACTTATTTGGGCTGCTCATCTGGTGATCACGCTGTACGTAGCTTGCGCTACTGCTGCTGGAGAAAGACACAAGCTGATATTTGAAGCATGGATAGAACGGAGAAAATGTAATGGTTGATGGTGGTTTAACCGGGATTTTATCGAAATGACAGAACAAGCTGGAATCTCCTCTACAAGGGAAAGCGGTAGCAGACTCGTTTTTGGAGAGCAAAGGATTGAAAGAAGATGAAGACGGATCTGTTGCTGAGGCTCCAGCTAACATGGGGAGCGTGCTTAATTCTCTTGGAAGCTTGGCTGCCTTCGTGAAGCCTTCTTTGGCCAAAGAATCGTCTAGTTTGGGACTGATAATGAATGCATGCGAGAAGTTAAATTTGCCAGCACCCTTCCAAGCTGTTACCAGATATATCTCGGCTCAAACAAAGGGGAAGAGGTTGGAGGATCTTGGGGTTGATGATGTGAAAAGCATGGGGATTGCGGCCATCAAGAATGGACCACCACAACTCGTTGATGCTGCACTTAGACGGAGTCATTAAGTGAAAGCGATTTGAGGGACATTGGGAATGTTAGACCAGAACTTGGCGGAATTGGAAACTCTTTCCTTCAAGGAATCGTAAGATTATCTTCTTTGTCTTGTTGACTTTTCTCAAAGAGTTTCCCTCCATCCTTCTCATGACTAAATAATAGAGAAAGTTTGCTTTCTCTCTTACTTTCTCCCCCGTCTTTTTCGGAAGATGGAAGAGAACGAGAGGTTAGAGGTTGATTGGATCCTTCCTTCTCTTCCCTGCTCCGAAGTTCTACCCTGCCTCTGGGAATGTAGGAAAAGTTGGTAGAGAAAGTGTGAAAGTCATTGTAGTAGAGTTGCTAAATAGTGTTGGATTATTCTGGGAGTATATTTGCATATGGAGAACTTTTGATTTTACCAGATTTCTCAAGTGGCTGGCTACGCAGTAAAGTACTTTACTCGAGGTGGGAAAATAGACTTTGGCAGCCTACCGGGAGCTTTCCTTGGAGCTTTGGGAATCAAAGGTGTGAATAATATCAGAGATGATAGGGACTTGGACGATGCCTTGGCGCAGCTCAAGAAGAATCCAGATGCTATGGATGATGCTCAGAAAGCACTTTTACTAAAAAGGGTAAACAAAGCAAGATAAGCACTTCTCCAACTACAAGATACATGTGCTTGATTATTGATTCTTTTGCACAAAGAAAGTCCTCTGGCTTTCTCCGGAGAAAGTACAAGAGACGTGTATGCTTGGTTATTCGTGTCGTATTTTTCCCCGGCCGGTTTTGTAGTTTGTGTATAAGTGATGTAGAAAAATCTAGGATTTTATCTGTTCTGCATGCTGATTTGGGCTGAAGGGTTTGAATTGCGCGACATGAATGTGAAATCCAATGCTGACTTTCTCTCCGTGTCCTGCAGTTGAAGGAATCTGGAAAGTTGAACGATTTGCCACCGGAACTCGCGGCTCTGTTCTCGAGAAAATCTATTACTACTGATATACCCGAAGGGATTTTGGACGGACTGCCGTCCGACTCTGAGCTCCGCTTGGCACATGGAATGAGAAGACCAAATATAAGAGCAGATGAATTAATCAAAGACCCGCTTCTCATCGGTACAATGACTCCTGCACAAGCAAAACAATTTGACCTCTCTGAAATCCCCGCTGTTCTTGCAGCTGTCCGAAAATCCAGGGATGGGCCACAACCTCAAACGGTAAGGTTTCACGTTGTTTTTGTCTATCCTAGCTTTGTTTGTAGCTCCGGATGTAATTTTCCAAGAGAGGAAGGATTAAGGAGATGATGCTACTGGAACTAACCCTGTCTGTCTGTTGGGCAAACTGAGGGAAGAGAAGATGATGAGCAAAGGGATTTATTTGTGGGTCTTAACTTTTATTTCCAGTTGAAAGTATTGGCGGTTCGATTCAGAGAGTACATTCAGCAAAAGAGTGAGGACTATGAATCCGAGGATAAGAAACTACTGAAACACATTTCTGCTGCGGAAATATCCAAACTTCCTGCCTCTGTTTTGGCTTACTTTGTGGATCCGAAACAAACTAAAAAATTACCGGCGGATGTGAGAAAAGAAATTATGATTGCACTGGGAGAACTTTCTACGAAAGACCATGCAGGGATTCCGTCTAAAACCCGGGAAGAAATTATACTTCAGGGACTTGCCGCACTCGTGAGTTCATGCATTCATTTCCTTTCTTCTTTGTCTGTACCCCCACCTGCTCTGCTCACCCGCCCTGTAAGTAGATCTCGGTTGAAGAGAAGAGAAAGGGATGAGCGGGTTAAGATTTACTGGGATTTGATGTATCCGTCCGTCCGCCCGGTTCCGAGTATTCATAGTTTGGATGAATCTCGACCCAGCCTTGTTGTAGGACAAGGTGGAGAGGAGGAGGCTTTTGTATTTAATTCCCGGCGTTTATTTTTATTTCAACCCGTCCGTATGGCCTCTTCGTATTTGCAGGATGAGAAATTGGACAAGGAGAAAAAACTTGGAGTTCCAGAATTGGCTGCAATTGGAGCAGGAGTGGCGGATTTGCCCCCTGCAAGAATTGAATCACTTACCCCAGTTGCCGTGGAGCAAGCCCTGGAAATTGTAAATGGAATGTCGGATGAAGATGATGACGGACTGAAACAACGGGCGTGTCTGAGCAAGGAACAAAGGAAGGCATGGCGTAATAAATTAGTCCAAATTTATGGGTGAGTATAATACAAAGATAATGGGGCAATGCTCAGTTTGGAAATTTATTAATTTAGCATCAGCGCCGTGCCCTGCAGCGGATAGAGCACAGAATCTTCTTAAGGGAGGATTTCTTCTGAGATGATACAGGATAAAAGGAATAAAATAATTACAACTCTTCCGTTTCCTTTGAATCGATTTTTTATACAGTGATGTGGACAGCTGGGATCCGGCAACAGTGACCTCATTGTGTTGCAGTCTTGCGTTCTTGGAGGAAGAAGAGCTGACGGAGGTGCCCAGGGATTCTATTATGGGCTGTAGATGCCCCGCTGACGATGATCCCCCGTCTCATTTGAAAGAACTCAAGAAATCCTTGGACGCGAATTGTAAACATGAGAACAAGGTTGAAGCGTCAGCACATAAGAAAAGTCTTGAGAATGTAAAGGCGGAACATCTTAACTTGGATGACCTGGAGTCACAAATCATAGCGGGGCGGAGGAGGAAGAAGAGAGACGTCAAGGCTGTCAACTGTTACATGATTCGACTTACCGGAAGTCCAGCGCCTTTTGAGAAAGAAGAGTTGGAAACCCTGGAAGTGAACGACATTCACAATTGTCTATACGAATTGGGAAAAGAGCCTTTGAGCAAGGACGTTGCTCGCGTCCTCTGGGACAAACTCGTCAAGAGCCAGGGTGGCGTAGAGAACATTGGATCCAGCGTCTACACTTACGCTGGGCACATCCTCTCTGGAATACGTCTTGAAGAGATACCCAACTTGAATGTATCTGATCCTGATATCCTCTCATCTTTCGGGAAACCCCTTGGATTTACCAAGACTACTGTGAGTTGTTTTATTCTTGGATGAAAGTCTAGTGGATGAAATTATGTTTTTGTAGTTTAATTGGCTACTTAATAATATACGTATTGACTAATTACAGCTCGAGAAAATTGCTCACCAATACGAAGAGAAGGCACGGAGAGAACCCGTGGATTTCACATCTGCTGATCTCGTTGCAATGAAGAACATCCTTTGCGGATTCAGTCCGAGCAAATTGCGTGAAATCAAATCACCTGCCTTCATCGAAGCTTTGCCAGTACTCAAGGATCTTGATGGAAATTGCGAGCTGACCCGATTGGCGACGCTTGCTGAAACTTTGACCCGGGAAGATATCTACGGAGATGTTTCAAAATGGACGTCTGCTGATGTTCGTGGAGCAGGGATACTATTGATTGGTGTGGACAAGGTGGAAAACATACCTGCGGAATCATTCCTTGGTCTTACTCCGACAGTGGCCGCTGCACTTCCGGAAACGATCCTCTCAAGTCTCACAGCTGAACAAGTCGGATACTTCCCTCGCTTCTCTGCTCAAACACTTAGTGAAGAACAATTGTCCAAGTTAAGCGGAGATGCTAAGCAAGCCCTTGATGTCCATGGACCCCTAGTAACTGGAGCCTCAGTCATCTGTACAGTATCCTTCACAACCTACCTCACTCTGGCAATATCTGCCGTCATCGCACAAAGAATTTTATAAGAATCCCCTATCCTTCCTTCTTGTCCTATTTTATCTACACTATGATCCCGGTGATGGTACAGTCAAAAATCTATTGAGAAATACTGGCAGAATTACCAGTAAGATGGAGTTAATGCTTTAAAAAACTTATTGTCTTGTATATTCCCAAATAACTCTCGTAAACACAAGGGACTGATTACCACTTAATCTTGTGAAAAATCTGTACTCCCTCTTAAGAATTGGAGCAAGGGCCGTTGAAGTATAGCGTTGCAAACCTTTTACTGCATTGAACGACTACTGCCATGTGTTTGCTTGACTTTCTTACCCTTCGGACATTTTTACACTGTATAATGATTTTTGTGTCAAAGAAAAAATGCATTGGCAGAGAGAAACATGTATAACGAAAGAGCTGTTGTGGGAGCTAAGATGGTGGCTTTAAGAAAGGGAATTACGAGAGTCACCAAACGGCAGTACAGTGTACTAACTTCCTATTTAACATTACATCTCATTCATTTAAGGTAGAGAGGTCCACATCTTGCCAGCTTATGAATAGGGAGTTATTGTTGGGTACTGATTTAGAGGTAAAGAGTCATCCGGGGCTTAATGAATTTTTGTAAATAACCTGTATTTAAAACGTGACTTGTGTGATACACCATGTTCGTTTTAATCGTGTAGTAATGTCGTCAAATTTGTGGAGCTTACGGATATAATAGATTAGACGGGAGTGTCGCTTGTATTTTAAGGGTTTTCATAAAATGTAAATATCTTTGAGTTCTACCCGGCACAAGTGTTTGCTATTAGAGACATCACTTTATAATTAACGGAGGCCGTCTGCCACTAGTGCAACCAGTTGAGAGTAAACGGTTTTAAAATTAATTTTCAGAAGCACAGCAATTAAATTTAGGATATGAGTCTCCTAGCCAATCATAACATACTGTAGATTAAGATGCTAGACTGTATTAAAATTAATGGACGACGTTGATGAAGAGATAGAAACTTGGGGAAACGGGGTATAGTTTTTCCTCCTAACTTATTTTCTAGAAGCCGAAATAACATCTACCAGTTCCTTGTTGATAAAATATTCTTGTTAGAATCTCTCATGTGAAAGTTGGTAGTTGTAATATGCGTATCTGTCTTCTGCTGAGATCGAAAGGATGGAGGACAGCTATGAATGTTTTATGTAGAAAGAAAATTTAGAAAATGTTTCTCAAGTTTCCACATTTTTCTACACTCATAGTGTGTTAATTGTAGTTGCCAGCCAGCTGAAAGTTTTAATTGTGTAAGCTTTAAGTTAAACGTGAGAAGTGAGCATAGAGATAATTATGTTCCTAGTCTTGAAGAGGATGTGTTATTTGATGAAGGAATGTGAAAGGTTTGTGTTTAAGGGAAATGTGGATCACTTATTCATTTATGCCTGAGGACAGCTTTATTGTTTACATGATACATGGCTAACTGTAATTATGTGCAAATGATTAAATCTTCCATGAATTGTTCCAGTCAGTTATATACCAGGTAGTGTGGTTGAGAATTATACTCAGTGTAAGTTACGGAACGTAACTAACATAAAAAAAATGTCGCAGTTTGTTTATCAAAGTTAAAATTCCACCTGGTTCTAAATCTCCAGCGTTTGTTTTCCAAAATCCCAGATGACACTGCATGCATGTTTGTTGATACCAAGACAGGGCTCTGAGCCCGCGTTGATGGCTAAAAACGGAGAATTTATAAAAAAGAGATTGAAATTGTAAGCGAATGGATTTAAATAGGGTTGGAAAATTTTGTTAAACATCTGGTTGAAGGAAATGCTGGGAAATTAAATGGTTACGAGGAAGGACGTATAAAAGGGTTAACTGAATCATGAACTTTGGAGTATGGTTTTAAATGTTGTTCAAAACTGATACACAGCTTTTGCAGTGATAGTTTCTATGATTAAAAAATTGTGAGAAATATTGTGAGAATGGTTTGAAGTCATGGGATGAGTTGCTTAGGTTGCTTAAGGAAATGTATGTGGTGAGTACTGATTTTGTGGTGTAGGTAAAAAAGTAATGAGGTTAAGTAAAGTTGTTAATTTAACGTTACGACACATGGTTTTGTTTTCACCGCTAATAGTATTTATGGATGCTGTGCATACTTTAATGCTGCTACTGTGTCCATTCGCATGATTGAGTACAAGGTATTTAGTAGGTATGAAAATGACAAATAAATACATGAATCAGTTTTCTACCATATCGTAGACTCATTTATTTGTAGCGCTCACATGACTTTTGAAATGGATGGAGATGCTTTCTCTGGCAGGTTCCTTTCGTCAGAGATCAGAGAAAGGAAGAAAAAGTAAGGTTGTAGAAAAAGC
Source organism: Sminthurides aquaticus (assembly GCA_906901655.1). Lineage (NCBI taxonomy): Eukaryota > Metazoa > Arthropoda > Collembola > Symphypleona > Sminthurididae > Sminthurides > Sminthurides aquaticus. The sequence continues at coordinate 8,797,780 of CAJQTT010000001.1, forward strand.
TGTGAAAAGAGGATATGTTGGGCCGGGGATTGTTGAAGCTTTTGATGAAGTGGAAGAGAAAAAGCCTCAAGTTTTACGGCCAAGTAATCCGGTAGGGAAAGCGGTGAAAGGCAAAGCTGTATATGTCTACAAGAGGATGCTTGAGGATATTGGTGGGTGGAATTCTTGGGGGAAGATATAAAATAAGGGATTGGTGAGGGAGGCGTGAAGGTGGAGTGGTTGAAATTCCTAAGCTGTTATAAGGAGAAAAAGTTTGACAAAAGAAGAAACGATTATTAAGGATCTACAAGCCATTCTCACGTTTTCCGGAATGGTTTTTCTCATTTAATATGATGCGATTCCGGAAATGTTGGGAAGGGATGAGATGAGAAGCGTGATGAAAATTTTATATGAATGAGATCCATTCGGAACAAAAATGGGTTTTATTATGAGCCATGTGTTCTTCTGGTCATGATATGCAGCTGAGTTATCCTGCAGGTGGGAAACGTGAGGATTCCCTTATTGCTGAAACAGCAAGGAAAATGATCCAGAAGGTATGTGAAAGAATTTTTAGGAGTATGAGTGCCACCTTTATGATTCTGATTTGTCCATCTCTGGAGGTCGAGTCTTCATCTTGCGCTACGGTTGGGGTTGTCAGGTAGAAAAGGAAAAAGGGGAGCGGAGAGATACATTTGTTCTATTTTGGACTGGCTTCTTACAGCAGACTTTTTTCGCTTCACGTGCGTCACTGGTCGAAGGTAAGGATAGAGGGATTTCTTGGAATCCGTCTAGTAGTTTCAGCTAAGGGAATTATTACGGAGATGATCCTGGAAAATGGATAAATTCACATGTCAAATGTCATGAGTTGTTTGGGGGGATGTAGCGGGAAATGAAGAGGGATTTGGAGGAGCATGTGAAATTGATTAGCTCTCCTGTCTAGGAGGGATTCAAGAAGTACACACATCTACTTTCTTCAAGGCCAATCATGTAAGGTGAGATGCAAGGGGAATTGCTCTTACTTTCCCCGCTATCCCCTCCACTAAGTGCGTAAGTCAAGCTGGATGGAATCCCATCCCTAAAGATATCCTTCTTATATACATTCCGCCAGGTCGTCTGTCTCGTGCTCTGGGAGCTAAATAATTGGAACTAATGACAGGAAATTGACAAATCCTGAGGGTGAGACTGCAACCTGGAAACTGTTGGCCTCATGCAATCAGTTTATAGTTGCTAGCTCGCGTGCGTGAGTTCTTGGGGGAAAACTTTCTCCGGAGAAAGTCCAGTCATGAATGAATGTAGAAGTTGGTGAAAGTGTTAAAGAATTTGAAAAATTTATCACTTCTCCAAATACGAGCAAGCTATAGCGGTGGCAAAGGATTCCAAACCTTTTTGTCTTACTTAACTTCATCCAGAGGTAATGAATCCTCTGTCGCCCACTAGTCTGAGTGAAGCCTTTGAGTGCCAATTGCATCTCAATTGTAATCTTGGAGACTAAGGCTCCACTCGCAGACGTTTTGCAAGACAAAACGGGGAGGAAAGAGATGGAAATCTTTAAATCTGAGAAATTGCATTTATCTCCATCCAAAAGATAGTTGGCTCGACTGGGATTTTGGTGGAGAAAAAAGGGTCATACGAAGAAAGCAATTTTTCTTTTTACAACTTTCTCCTTCATACCACCACAGCAAGCTCCAGTCCAAGCTGTGTTGCGGTGCATTGTTCAGTAGCTTACACTTGTATGCTGCATCCAGTATCGAAATATTAGCTTTATCTCTATCCTTTGATGTTTTCTGCAGGAGTTTGAGTGCGATGGAAGGAAAATGTAAATTGAATAAAAAATTTGAATTCTATCGAAACTGGCCCATCTAGGCCAGACAGTAGCGGTAACTCACATTTTTTTCCAACTTTTCACCCTTCAAACCCAGAAATCCCTTGAAAGACTTTCTTCAAGTTCCTTTGCAGATTATTTTTTCATACCAAGCAATCCACATGTTTTGCTAGGAGTAGTGATAGAAAGTTAGACTAAAGCTTGTCCGACCGAACAGGAGGAATAGGGAAAAACTGTAATAAGTAGAACTTGTTCCCCAATCTAGGTTTTGCCATGCTGAAAGAAGTATTGCTGGAAGCAATGCTTCCAGTCTGGTGTTTGGAGTGTGGTGAAGACGACGTGGCTTTGAAAAACTCTGAGCGGACTTTCACCACTGCTCGTATTATTTACTCTCTTGCAGAGACGTAAGTCACTTTTCCCGCTGCTTTTAATACATGAGAATATATATCCAGTTCTCCAGAATTCAATCGTATGGATTATGTGGATTGTGGTACGGTATTGAGAAAGTGATTTTGGCTTTCCGTGTACTCCTTTTGCTCGTTAAGGTTGAGTACAAAGCAAGAGTTTTATTTATTGCTCAAACTGTCCCAAATCATTGTTATTAAACACCAACAAAAGGTTGTGGTTCATTCCAACTGTTTGTATTCTCTCATCTATCTCCTTAGCTTGACACTAGTTAAACCACTTGTTTTTTTTCTCCTTGAAAGGATGTGGCAACTTAATAGCTAGCTATATACAATACCATGACTTACACATGGTATTGTATATAGTCATGCCAAAAAGGCCCCGTATAATTTACTCTGAAGCTAACTAACATGTAAGATAGCAACTATTGGTTTTAGGAGGGATTCAGAAACAGTCTGATAGATGGGTATTGCTGGTTAGGGAGGTGGGGTTTACATGGAAATACAGGGAATAACTTGGTGTCCTTCCATGGTTCCGGCTGGGTACACGTGAAGAGCTTGTGTAAAAGACAAGGAAGGATAAAAGGTTGGAAAATTGAAGCGTCACTTGTTTGCTTTGTAAATTGTATACTAGGCCATGGGCTAAACTCTCTTGCTCTTCTTTTGCCTTTGTCTATGTCCATGAATTCTACGGGTTGTCAATACGGCTAGTCCGGATGACACATAGCCGGGCAGGTTAATCAGTCAACTTCTCTTACTTTCACCCACCGCTCAGTCTCTCCTCCAAGGTTAAAAACCTTGGGAATACAAAGCTCCTTGCCTATGATTTTACCGTCTGCCCCACTTATTCATTATCTATATACTGATCCAGTTTTCGTTTTCTCACCACATCTTCTTCAACTTTCTCCAGCTTTCCCCTCCCAACTGTAAGCTGATTAGACGAGGTAGACTATAAACACACACCGGAGAAGGCGCAGGCAGGCAGTGAATGAAACTAACCTAGCTATATAGTATTCAAACGTTGTATTTCATAAGAGGCAGTTGTTATCCGCCAAATAGTTGGTTTTACAGTATGGAGAAAAAAGAAGAAAAAAATAAAGGTGAAATGACGGCTGGCCAAATTAAAACTTGCTCCTGGGTTTTTTGACTTTCTCCGGGTAACGGCAAGTTCAAGTCGGAAATAGGAAAGGAACACGATACGCTCTAGAATACCCTTAGCAGTTTGGTATTCATGTTCTACCTAATTAACATAATAATGATGCCATTTGCGTGTTACATAACATGGAAATTTAGACTGGTTCACCGTAATATTTTATACGGAGAAAGGTGAAATCAAACTAATTCAAAGCGGTTTAACGGAAAGCCGCCTTTTTTGGTTTACGTAAGAAAGATTGCTTTATAAGATAATCGTGGACGCGGAGCTACGCCATGGAAAGAGGTGTTAGATGCATACTAAGTTTGCTTCTTACCACCTAACGTCCTTGTATCCTGAGGTTTTAAGATATTGATAAGATTTTTGAAGGCGTTAACCAAGATTTCTTGTGGTGTCCCTCCAGAAAAGGTTTATCAATTCCAGTGCGGGTATGCAATTGTTTCCCACGTACTCTCTCATTCACACCATACCACTTTCTCCCCCTATACAATGTACATCCACCCTGCATTACCAGCTAACATTGCATGAAATAAGTATTTGGTAGTGTTGGAAAAGGCAATACATGTTTGAGAGACCGCGAAGCTTGTTTTCTCAAGTTTCCTACCCGCATCCTGTGTGTTAGATACCTGTGTGAGCTCTGGTTTAGGTGAAATGTTGGTTGGTTGCAACTTTACACGGTCCGAACAAAGGCAAGGAGGGCAGGGCGGAACAGGCAAGTAAGGGGCTAGCTAATATTCCAGTACATATATATATATATATATGCCACCGCTGGTTTCCTTTTGGCGGGGGCGTTTGGCGTTGTTGCATCGCTATAAACTCTATCTGCGGAGAGGCTAAGTGAAGAAAATTACCTTTTCCGGCTGAAAATTTGCCGCTTATCATTTTAGTGGGAAAGCTTTCAAGGAAATGGTCAGATTATCGGTATTTGAATAGTCTTTAAAGCTGAGTATCGCTCGCTCGCCCAATGCTTGCAGAATATTGAACCTCCCATTATTATTTTTTCCACCTTCAAACTGAAATAGTTCATGACTTGAATCCAAAGCGGTGACCGCAAGTGTATAAAACAGGAAATGTGGTTGATACGTATATACCTAACTACCTCCACTATCTGAAACCAGAGAAAGTAGTAAATATTTTATGGGAACTAGAAAAGCAATCTTGAAAAGGCCTATTATCTTCTTTGGTGCACTACGGAAAATTATTTTTTAATCATGGTTTTTATCGCCTAAACATTTACATATTAAAAATCGCTACTTCCAGGAGGCTATGATGCTAATTAAAATGCTAGAAATAATAGCGGTTAAAAGTGTGAATGATGTGTTAGCCTCTTTTAAATTATTTATGGTAATTATGGTAGCCAAATAATTATGATGGAGCAAGGTAGGTGGGCTCTTAAGATTAATTTTCAATTTAGTAGAGTCCGAAGAAAATAATTTAAACTAAAAATTATGAGCTGTTTATTGTTTATTATTTTTTGATTATATTTAATTAGAGGCCGGGGTCATCGAATGCACAATATTAGTAGTGCGAGTCTTGTGAATCAATTTTTTAGTCATAGCTGTTGCTGTATAAGGTAACAAAAAACAAAGACTAAATTGATGTATACCTATAACTGTGTAGCCGTGTTGGATGGTAGGGGAAAGTAGGTGGGTGAAAGGCAGGTAGGAGGAGTGCCGTGTGGAAGAATGTGGGAGGAAATGTGGATGATGATATCTGATGATAGAGACTGGATCGGAAATGACTGATAAAATAGTAGGCTAATGAATAAGAAAATTTATTAATTGGCACATGATGACGTTATACTTGCATGAGATGCAGTGTAAGTGCTATGCCTTTTGTCTCAGGCAAGGTGATATAAGAGTGACAGGAACTATAAATACCTTAATTGTGTGGTTTATTTTGTGGTGTCCCTAATTCTTGTTAGGTAGTGTTGGTTAGTTCAGAATAGTATGCGTGTTCGTGATAGAAGAATAGGAACACGGGTTCCGTGATGCTGTTTTTGCACGAAAGATTCGATGTCCCTGTTGCAGATTATTAGGCAGGGGTAAAACCAGGCGTACTTTTAGTTTTAGCATTAACGTTTGTCTTGCTCAACGGCATCTAAGGTGGAATAAGTATGGATATTACAGGAGCGAGCAGAGGAGGAAATAGTAGGCATAGAGGTTTCAGTAAAATGAAACCCGTATAATTATTGAACTGAGAAGTAAGTGTATAGAAAAAATCCACCGCAGTTTCTTTCTTGCATATACTTTGTTCGGACGCATAGAAAAAGGCGAGAAGAATCGACAAGAAGAGAAAGCAGCCTTTCCCTCCTTGTTCTAGGATGGATCGATTCGCCAATGTGTGTGTTTTGCACAGTTTCTTCTGTGCGAAATTTTGGAAGTAGCTTTTATCAAGTGAGTAGTGAGCATATCATTCTAGATAAGATGGTTGAAGAGACAGGATGGAGCTGGAAAAGTATGGTTAAGGGCAGTAGATAAGAAGATAGAGATAAGGTAGAAGCTACAGCTACTGACCACAGAGCGAAAGAGGCATTATTGTTGCCAAAAATGAAATATTGGATATTGGCAAAATAATTGAGGGGAGGGATAGAATGAGGTTTGGAGAAAGCATGTTTTGAAAATAGCAAATGGGAAAACAATGGCCTGCGGGATTAATGATCCTTTTCCTTGCCGTCCGTAGTCCAGGCCGCTCTGGTCATTGTGTATTCATCGGTAAGCAAAGTTTACTCGTGCGTAAGCATGCATATATATACTATATATATATATAAATCTAAACTAAGAATGGGGGTTTTTCTTTCATTTGAGGCGGAGAGCAGGATTTGATTCGGTTCTGCATTAATGATGATGTCTTATCGCTGTTTCCATGAGGAATGGATGAAACAATATGTACTGTTCCAGCTGAGGAGAGTGTGTCCAGCAGAAGATGGAATGAGAGTGGGTGGTTGGAGCGTGGAGAAAGCTAAAGAAAAGAGCTAATTAAAGCTTCCACTTTCTCTGATGGCTCTCTTGTATAAATAATTCACATTTCTCTCCACTTTTCCCTTCCTCAACCAACCACCATAAGCCGTAGTAATCCATGCCTCGAAATTGTTCTTGCATATGTTGGGAAATACAGTGCTACTGGAGACTGCAAAATGATGGGACCTACAGGTGGAGATTAGGTTTTGACTGTGGAAAAAACCAAACTGGGAAACATAACGAGGTCTATGTGGAATAAACGAGGAGTTGTATTTGGAAGGTAGGAGATAGTACAGAAGCAATGCTTGTTGATGAGTGAATGGTGCTAGTAGGCTTGTGATTGACTTGAAAGATACGGGATGCGTGAAAATTGAGGGGGAATAAGTTTAAGTTGTAAATAATTTAAAGACAGGAGGGGAAGGCATTTATTTCCAGACTGAGGGAGTGATAAGACCGAGTTCTATGTGAAATCTAGGGGGAAAGGGAAGGATGGGCTTGTGTTTTTGTTTTGTAGTTTAGAAAAAAGGGAGAGCGGAGCCGGTTGTTTGACCTCCTATCGAATTTATGGTGGTCAAATGGGGTTATTAGAGTCGAACTGTGTGAGAATAAACGAGGAAAAAAATGGCGGATGGAAGAAAAGAGAGGGAAAAATGGGGAGAGGTGTCGTTTGCTCTCTTTTGAGGAAGAGGAGTAAAAGATTTATGTGTGGATGGGGTGGTGAGATCATAAATGGACTTTGTGTGTTTCCTTCCCAGTTGGTGACAAGGATTTGGTATGGACTAGACCAAAGTTTGGCAGGGGCTTGTCTGCTGAAGGAGACAGGGAGAAAGACGGGAGAAGAAATATGAAAGCTTGGAAGCGAGAAGTGATAGGAAGGAGGAAGTATGCGAGTTGGGGGTGGTTGGTAATGTTGAAAGAAGCATCAAGTAGTAGTGTATTTGAAGGAGTAAATATTTTGCCAAGCTTATTCAGCCGCACACTCGTATCATGGAACAGTCTCTCTCAGTCCTTCCACTAGCAATCATCCCAGGGCCCGGAGAAGTTGGAGTTAGAAAGGAGAGGAAGAGAGAAAGTTGGGGCAGAAAGTCTATTACGACCCATCCGTTTCTCCGTGCCAATCTATACAGCTACAATGAAGAAGAGGTGGTGAAAGTGACACTATCTCCTCCACTTGATTTCCTTGTGTAGTTATAGTTCATCCCAATCAAGCCTTCGGAAAAGTTACTCAATCTCTTATATCTACTACAAGTTCTCTTTGTGATCCGAAAGTGAAGTGTGTCTGGCTTTGGTGATAGGGGAGAAAGTTGACTTTCACCTATTTGTCAAATATCAAAGAGGTACATCGGCAAGACTTGGAAACCGCTGTGCGTACTTTGCCTTGACACTAGACTACCCTCAAAAGTCAGAGGTGAGTGAGGAGAAAGTTAATTATGTTTTGTGGATTTACTTAAAACTTCAATTACAGCTCCGTATGTGCGAGGCAGTGTCCAGATCAGAGGAATGATGTGAAAATCAAGAAAGGGAAACTACATTACATAAAGGGAAGTGCGTGGGTGGGAAGTTGAGTGCTGGATAGTTAGTTGGTTGGGGGGCGGGCGGGCTAGGAGTACGGACGGCCTGGGCGGGGGTAAACTGGGCAAATGATGTTGGAATACAAGAGTGAAGGGAATGAAAGTTGATCTAAATGAAGAAAATGAATAAAAGATGAGATGTAGAATCATGTTGGATGAAATTGATTGGACAACGAGGATGGGGAGACGGGAAGAAATTTCTAACTGGAATCAAGTCCAATCATGTGACAAAACTTATGCAAACATTGTCGCCGTCATCAAGGAAGAGTAAGCAATCAAGGTTGTTTGAGGGAGGGCTGAGGGAATACGGCGAATGAAAGGAGTAGCCTTTTTTAAATCTACTTTTGACTTCATACTACCGCTTTCACCCAACATCACTTTCAAACGAATCCATCCGCCTTGTACCTTTTACCTCCTCGGATACGACATGACCGTGTTTTCCAAAGAGCGGTAATAAAACACCACAGGATCCTGTATATAACCACACTACGGACTACTGCCTCTATCTACCACAAACTCACAAGAGATACCATCCCAGAAAGATTTATTTTCTCTTCTAGTCCTATCCAGTTTGAATCTTGGGGAAAAAAACTTTTCCACTTGTTGTTCGATCGAACCCATAAAAACTTACTTGGTCCTCCTCATCCCTAGAAAGAGAAAGGAGGGAACGGAGGAGGCCGTGATTTCCATTGAATTTGATTATTGCGCAAACCAAGCCGCAATATCCGTCTTGTCTTATTGGAAAACTAAAAATCTGGATAAAGACAAACGAGAGTGCTTGCTCATGTGGTAGTGAAAGTGAACTATAACAATTGTATGCTTATCCTATCCTTGTTCTTCTTCGAAACCATATAGACTGCCTTTCAGACGTGTGTTGTTCCTCTATACTTGTTAGTGTGTGAACAATTCTTAAGTGTGAAAAGATTACACAGTTTATTTGGGAATAGGAAATGTAGATTTACAGAAACTACACTTGCGCTCAACTGACAGGAAGGCCTAAGCTTGACAGATTGAAAGGTTTTTGATCCTAAAATTGTAGACGTGGAAGCATCAATTCTTGTTTTTCTCCTCACGGAAGGGCAAGAAGAGAAGAAAAAAGACGCTGTGGAAAATTCATGATTTCACACCAAATCCGCTTCCAAGGTTTGTCAATCATGCTTCTAATAATTTGTCAACTAGATTTTCTTCCCTCTCAGTTTTTTCGCTAGGATTTAAAATTGTCATCTGTGGGTAACAAAATGGGCACGAGAGTAGCGTAGCGGAAGCTGGAGAAAGAAATTCTCCGTATAAAAATATATGGAGAAAGCTCATTTAACTTGTTAATCTGGTGTATCTGGGAAGATTGATGCAGCATTGCGTCTTTTTTTGCATATACAACCAAGATTACGCACTCAAGTCAGTCTCATCATCATTTTGGCTTACTAGTTACATGCCATAATTACGTTTGCCGGAAGGAGAAAGTTGGAGAAAGTTTTTGCTGGAAATTCCAGAAATTCCTCAAAAAATTGACTTGGACGTTCCCAAGACTATGGGATTTAACCTGTATCCTATGTGTGTCAAAGCTGCGGAGAAAAGTTTCCACCTTCTCCGGCCAGGTAGCGTAAAAGAATTTTCCTCCAAGAATAAGTTAAAAGAAGATGGAGCAGCGTAAGTACAAGTCTAGGGCGACAAGAAGAGGGATTGAGTGGAGCGGGAGAAGGAGCATGTTTGAAGCATATTCCAGGTTTTTAACGAGTAATTTACGACAGAGGAAAGCAATTAAACTAGAGATGTAAAATGCTAAGAATTGATAATACACACATGTATTCTTGCCGCTCAGCAATATTTCGGAGCTTTATTTCCCACGACTTCAGGAGGAAGGGAAAGTTTGGCGCGGAAGCTAAAAAGAAATGGAAAAACTTTTCCTCTTCCATGACACAGGTGGGTAGTTAAGATTAGAATTGGGTCAGACGTAGTAATAGCATTTAAAATAAGGATGCTCCTCCAGCTCTTTGCTACTTTAAGCGACGGGATCAACTTGGCTTTGGAAGACCTCGAGGGCCATAGCTTTGATAGACAGGCAGACGACAGGGAGGAAAGGGTGCATACGCTTAGAAGGGAAGGAGCTTATTAAGTATGCGATCTAGCCTACCCTGTCTGACGCAAGAATATTGCTGTAGCCTTAAGCGAATGTTAATGACGCTGGGTAAAGTATATAAAATTGATGAAACAACACGAGGATAGGACTGGCAGCGTAGTAAAAGGGCTATATGTTATGAATGCGTGCCAGCTTTTGATAAGGGGTGAAGGAAAAGTTGAAGTGAATTAATGAATCACGGAATATCCAATCAAGCTTAAGCTAGAAGGGTGACGTGGTGGTAGAATAGATGAGGATTCATGCTTGAGTAAATGATAATAATATTTTCTCGATTCAATTTCGATAAGTCCTACTCCTATCGCCCCCACATTGTTCCTCTGTAGTTTCCTTCGTCACCTCTGCATAGCTTTGCCCATCTCAGTAGTACTGAAGGAAAATCCTCGATTCGTGTGAGGAGAAGAGAAAGCTGACTTTCTCCGTGCCGATAAATCCTCTTACCTCGAGGAGGAGAGGGGTGGTCATGTCGAAAGTAGGAAGAGAAAGATGAGAAAAAAACCACGACCCACGCAAGATTACTTGTAGTACAAGCCACTTACTTATGTTAGCCATTGTATCATATAATGAAAACTTTCTCTAGAGAGTCACTTACTTGAAGAACAAGGCTCAACTCTGTGGCGTTCTCTACCCCGGTGCCCGCATCTCTCCAGTCTGCTCTAATAAATTATGTCACGGAAGCTCGTTCCCCCATCAAATGATTGTCAAGGAGAGACACAATAAATTTTAATTTAGTAATTTCACTCCCCTTTAACCATAATGGCAAGCTCTGAGAGAACATTTTAGTCCATGACATAATGTATAACAGACAGATGCGATGATGGTGCATAAACAAGTGTGCAACAGCCTACGCACATTTGTTTGATCTCTCTGCGTTCATCTTAGCCTTCAAGTCAAAATTGGACTTGAAAATTAACTTTCCTGTTATTGCGTGTCTGCAAATATTTCATTCCCTTGTTCAAGCTAAATTCACACATCATTTTCGGTAATGTGCGTCATTTTTATTTAACGGCGTCCCCGTAATCTGGAGAAAGTCAGATCACACCAGAGGATGTCAAACAAGAACAACTGTGAGAGACTTGCAAGGAACAAGAGGAGCAAGTCTGCTTTCACCTCAAATCTCATCGTACCCGAACAGACTTATTGAGGTCGCGCAACTCGCTGAAGTATAGTTTATGCATTCCTTTACGCTCTTCAAAACAATCACATTCTTGCATACGCTGTTCGCATATTAAATGATAATCGCCCTAAGTTTCCCATTTGAAATGAGTTACTAGCCACAATATTGATACACGTAATCGCTTTCTCCAACAACAACAACAATAGTATTATCATTTCGGATACATGACCTTTAATCTTTATCTTCCAGATGCATGAAGAAGGAGGAACACCGTCTAAGCTTCGAGATTGGTTTTGCAACTGCATATGCTGCAGAAAATGTGGAAATTATATCTGGGATCTTTGCTGCTGCTGCTTTGGCACGGAACCTAGCAGCCAACCTATCATCCGCAAGGAAGACATCACATATATACTTCAATCTGTAAGTTTCATGGTTTCAATGCTCAAGAGTTACTGAATAGAATGCTCATGGCTGTTTATGTCAGCCGTGAGCCGTGACGTATAAGAATGGTGAAAGTAGATGCGTTTTACATGGCTAGAGTTGTATTCCAGAGTATATAGTTTCTCTGTTATTTCTGTAGCTACGAGTTGACAAGGTGTTTTTCAGATTCGGGGTTTACTATAAAACCTTCGACGTTGGTTTCAAACTTAGAGTCCGTGGAGTGTATTTTGAAATACAATTCAGGAGCTGCAACGAAGTGACATCAGCTCCTGTGTGCCAGTCAAAGCTTTTAACGATTCATCCTTTGCGTAGGAGAAATAAATTTATGAGAAATTGTGAGAATGAGGTTTGGAGAAGAGCATAAAGCTCTATGATGGAATGGGAAGAGATTCTAACGTAGAAAAGAAGGTCAAGATTTGAGCAACTCATCTACGAGTGTTTACATACACAAGAAAAGTATGAGAATTCTAAAAGCATTCATTTGGTGAAAGTGGTAAAAGTTTTATATTGATTTCAAGCGATTGGGAATCACCTCCTGTCGAGTATAATGTAAAGAGTAGAGAGACAATTCAGGATTTGAAAAGGTAGAAAACTTGGGATAGCTCACCTCAATTTCAAAATCCTGTAAAGTTTCTCCTGCATGCATCCTACCCAAGGGACAAGGGAGTGATGACAATCCACGTGTTATTTATTTTCCAAAAGGAGAGGACAATGGAAGAGCTTGAGCAGAATTTGGGTCAAATCCATGCCAACTTCCAACTTGGAAAAACTGATTTCTCTACGTTGAGAAATAAATTTGACCTGCTTCTGTTATCGCGAAGAAGAGAATTAAAATCGGAAGGACAAGTTTCCAATTGGACAATTTTGTAAGAAATTCCTGAAGAAAGCCTCATATCCATGTTGTCTCTTACTCTTCGCATCCATCTCTTGTTTGCTTAGCTCTATCCGGAGGAAACCGCCTACGTTTGACGTTTGCTCAGTTCAGCTCCGATTGGGAATTTTGTTATTTATTTGGGAAGTACAAGCGAAGTGAGTTTGGAGACTTGATGTAAGCCCTCCTGTGTATATAGTCCTCCTCTCCTCATCTCTTCCCGCCAGTCAGGCATTGTGTGACCCGAGAATCCAAAATTTCTCTCTTCCTTCCTCATCATCGCAGCCCCATAAAGCTTTCCATTGTAGTTTAGGATTTCTTTGCAAAACTTGTCAATTTGTTTGAGGTTTAGTTAGGTTTACTCGTTTACTTTACTGGAAGGAAGAGGACAGAGTTATGTTGAAAATTCCTATTTACCAGGCAAAGTCTAAAGCAAACTTGTAGACATGGGAACATGTCAAAAAGGTTGAACGGAAAAGTTTAGTCCTCCTCAAACTAACAGAGCCTGGCTATCCGATACAATTCATCAGCATTGCTTTCTCCTTGGCCTGCACGAAACCAAACTTGGGAAATACGATCATTCTTCTATTTTTACACTTTCGTTCTTGTACGTGTACTACGTGAGAAGATTGAAAATTTGAAATTGAATCGCTATAAATTGCTAGAATTTTAAGCATACGAAATGAATCCAATGCTTCTATTGATTTTTAAGAGAGAATCTTAGGTGATGTTGTTAAGTTAAGATCGGGAAGAGAGAAAGTTGCAACTAATTTTCAAGTGAGTCTGTAACAGCTGATGTCTTGTTCCTCTTCTTGAGAAGACAATCGAGAATTTGCCATGTGTGATGGCGGCATGTCAGATGGTGTTCTGTGTAACCGAAGACTGAGCTTGAATTCGAATCTCGACAGATTCAAAAGGAGAGTAAAGGCATTAGAAGGAAGGGAAGTGGTTTTAGGTTTTATCTTCAAGATTAAGACAAAGAGGGGGTTGTAAAGAAAGAAAGGTTTGGAAATGGTTATGGGAAGAGAAAGTTAGAGATGAGAATGATTATGAGATGAAGAGCAGGATTTTATGGTGGGAAGCAGAGGATTATTGTCGTGGAATTTCATTTATATATTTCTCCTCAAGCTTACCTTTCTTGATGAGGGAGAGAGAAAATTTTTAGATATAAAAATACGGAAGGAAGAGGATGGGAGAAAGCAAAGAAGGTAAGAAGGATTCTCTAAGTTTCCCAGGGTAAGAACGTAGGTTGGGGAGAGAGAGAAATGAACGTGATGCTATTCTGTTTCTACGGATGAACACCACACAGGTTTGGAGGAGACAAGGAAAGTATATATATGCTAGTGTTAGTCAGGCAGTTACATCTGGTTAGATGGTGAGGATTCTGAGAATTAATTTTGGAAGAATTTCGTGTGCATACTGAAAGTGACTGACTGAATAATATTGGCTGCTTTACCTCTTCTTAGCTTTGGATTTAGGCTGAAGGAGTGACTTGCGAGAAAGTGTAGACGAAGAGACTTTGCATTTCTTTTCCAAGGAGCTTAGGAATGGAAAGCTCAAGGGGGGAATGAAAGAGTGTATTTTAAGTAAGATAGTAACGAGAAAGAAAGGGGAGATGGGATGATGATAGGAGGTTGAGGAAGATACTTTGAAAGGAGTATCATGGATGCTCCTAACTCTGGAGAAAAAAGAAGAAAAAGCGAAGATGGGATAAGGAAAAGGACAGGAGGACGGATGGAGAGGATGGGGGATGTTGCGCTATCATATTCTCTTGTTTCCTCCGCAAAGTAATCATCCACATGCTCACAATGAAAATTAGCAGTGGGAGTGTGGTGAAAGCTGCTGTGCGTGAATTCAAAGTCTACACTCTTTGGATGAGCGGAGAAAGTAAAATGAGGAATTTGGAGAGAGAGAGTCGTATAAGAAAGAAGTGGGGTGAAAGTTAGTGTCCATGAGGGAGGGATTGTGAAACGTCTTGGCGGACTCGAAGACAAGGTTGAGAAACGGACACACACGTCTACTTTCTAGCTTTTCTCAAACTTGAGTCAACTTGAGTGCGAGATAAAGGGAGAATTCTGTGGGATGGCTCATGTTATGTGAGGCTTGTGGTCTGTGAGCTGTTGTACGTGTTGTCATGTTTTCAAGGAGCTATAGTATTCTGGCTTTTTAATGGATCTGTCTGCTACCTCTTCCCTGAGTGAGCAGGATGGATGTGGAAGAAAGCGGAGGAATAATTTTCTTTGACGTTTTTATCTACCGACGCACCCGAAGTATGGAGGGAGGAAATAAGGAGCAACGTGAGCCGAAATATAAAATGAAATGAAGAAAAGCATTAGAATTTCATTAGGAAATCCTCCATAAGAGAATGATAGGATCAGTTTCCTTATCCCTATTCTCTCAATGTTCCATGAAGCCAGCTTTCTCCTACTTTCTCCTACACTCTCCTACGCCATTCCGGCCCTCAAAAACTATACGTTTTATGATATTCCATCCTGATATTAAAAGTTAACATATGTTTTTCCCATCAGATCAAATTCTGTCTCTCTTTCCATCCCATCCTTCTCTGCTTACTAAAGCAGTGTAAGGGACCAGCTCCAAGTTGGTTAAGGTAACCGTTGAAATGTTTAGAAAGTGGAAACGTATTCGCGTCTAAAAGAAATAAGATCTTTGGAGAAAATAAAGGCCAGACAAAGAATAATCATGTTTGGAAATGCTCTTCTTTTTTTCTTTATTTCCTGGATTTTATGAAACATTGCCGTGATAATAATAAATGACGTCTCTCTCCCTGCATCCGCATAGCTGTCTACTCTCTTTAGTTATACTTTTGTGTGAGTTAATAAATGAAAGTCATAGTTTTTTGGATTCGAAGAGCCCTTGATATATACTTTTATAATAGCCCACTGAAAATATAAATAGGTAGATGCAAACAAATGGAAATTGGAGACTATAATTTTACTTAGTTTTCCAAACTTACTGAAGCAGATCCAATCAAATCTGTCCCTCACCTTATTACAGGAGGAGAGATTCAGGGAAGAGGTCTGTGAGGGAGAGAATGGTAAAATTAGTGAGTGAAAGTTGAGAGGCATAAAAACTGCTGAACCGATTTAGCCTTGCTCTCCTAAAAAGTTTTAATTTCAAGTAGCTCCATTGTACTCGAAATTATGTTTCAAACTTTTACCTCACTCATGTTTCCATGTGCGTAGTAATAAACAAGAAGGTAAACCAGCGTTGTGAGGGAAGTGAAGAAGTTCCATGGAAATCATTTGTCTCTTCTGGCTCAACAAGGATAGCTGGAGGAAGATAGAGAGAAAGTTGCTTTCACCTTCTCTTCCCTCTTTCACTCACTTCTCCCCCTACCTTTCTTGTATTAGGCTCCTAGAATCTCTCTTGTCTTTATTTCTATTAAATACAAGTGGATAATTTTGATCCACTTCTCGTTTCAATGAGTGTAATCTAGGTTCAACTCAACCCTGTGCTTTGTTGTATCCTTCATGTTCGCTTATAGAGATCATGGGAGGAGAGGTTGTATTTTAATGTAATAATAACGTGAAGATGTAAAAGCCGTGAGGTTATGTACAAATGTCAGGTGGCACTGTTAATGAGTGCTTGAACTCATAATGAACAAGGAAAGAAGCTAAAGGAGGCAAGTAATTAACGCTCCAAAGCCTGTGCACAAGAGAGACCAAATAATCTTACTAGCTTAATTACTTAACTGACATTGAAGGATTTGTCGTTAACCACAGTTGAAGACATGGAGATACTTGAGGCGGGAAGAATTGAATTTAAGCATGTAAACTTGGTTTGAAACTTGATTAAACTTTTAATTTAAGTGACATGGAAACCAATTTTATAATCAATTTGGCATGGGTCACAAGTCTTTCCAATTCCTCAGCCGCAAACGAAGATATACATAAACGAAGTGAAAGTTTGAATAACAGGAGGGCGGAATAGTGTAAACAGATGGTTGAGTTGAGGGAGTTGGAGGAATATTGGAAAAAATTCTGGGAAGTGGAGACATGAAGTGAGTATGGTGATGGGCACGATGGAGGAGGGGAGATTGTGGTGGAGGGATTGTGAAATTTAGTAGAGTCTGTAGGGAAATATTTTGCGATATTGTATGCAGAGAAAGTAAAATGGCAGCGGAATAATTTGGTTGTGGTGAAAAGATTTTCCCGGAATTTATTCTCAGGAGGAGAATTTCGATTCTGTCTTGCAAGCCTGATATGGTTGCTAGGTAAGGATTTGTGGTTGGGCTTGGATACAGGAGAACATATATAATACTTAAAGTTGGGAGCTACTACAATGCATATTTCTAGACTTACTTCGGTAAGCTGGTTCTGTGGTGCTAAGCTTATGCTTCATATCGTAGTAGCAGAAGCTTATAGTCAGATGCCATGCGGAATAACGATTGAATATACCCTGTATCAGCCAGAATTACAAGATATACGTTACGGAGGTTGAGAGACAAGATGGGTGGGGAGTGAGGGGAAGGAACAAGAAGGTACAAAGAAAATGTAATTGGCTCAGGTTATTTTCACTTTTCTTATGAAAAAAAGAGTAGAAATGATTAAAGTTTGAAGTTATTGAAAGCTACGCTTCAATAACTGACAAGTAAGTGCATAAACCGTGGTTTTGGAGAGTGTTTTTCTTTCTTGTACTATTTTCTTCTCGAGTTTAAAAATACACGTGTTGTGCATAGGTGAAAGTTGGAGAAAGCAGATGGACAATTTCGATTACAAACTTTTACAAGGAATCCCACGACAGTCTAAACTACGGCTTCAGTCTTAACTTTCTCCGCGATTTCTTCAGATATGCTAACTAACTGAGAATGCATGTGTTGAAGAATGGATGAAAAATGTTGTACATGTGTGGGGGGTGATAAAGTAGGGTAGATTGAGGAAGTGGTGTAGAGTAATGTTAATGTAGCGGTAATCTGTTTAAGACTTCTCTGAAATTTAGTCAGCCAGCCAGTCACATTATCCTTGAATTTAAAGGTAATGCGCGCTAGAGAAAGAGCATTACATTAACACTCCAAGTCCTATTTCAATAGAAGATGCAAATCATGTAATTGGGAAAACGTGCTTTGGAGCCCTTGAGGAGTCGTTAATCCATCCCAGGCGATTCTTGGAACGTGTACACCTCCGGCACTTCTCCCTCCGTCCTGCTCATGTCGTTAAAATTATTGATGTTCGTATCAGGAAAAGGTCGAGTTAGTTTGTCCTCTTGTGGGATTCGATAGAGCGTGGAGACAAGTGACAGCGGCTGAGAAGGTGGAGGTGAAAGCAGCTTTCACTATTTTATTTACTCAAGCTCCATTGGGATCTTTCGAAGAGTGGGGGGACGAAGCACGTTCTCAATGGTCCTAGCCAGGACGAGAATACGAAAGATAAAGAATGATGCTATATTGCCATTTTATTTTACAAAGCGGCTTGGAATTTTGCATAATGGGAAAGATAGGCTCACGTTCCTGCGAGATAATGTGTTGAAAATATGAGCACTTGTCGGGCACTTGGTGTGGAAAAGAGAGCTACTTGCAGAGAAAGTGGATTGGAATGAAGAGATAAACTCAAATTGAGGGAGGGTAATGATAAAGGTGGAATTGGATGGATTTTAGATTGATAGAAAGCAGTGGGCTAAATAATTGATTGTTTTACAGAATAAGGATGCAGACAGTACAGCGAGTGAAACGTACACGGAGGAAAGACACGGCTCATTCACTTCTGCCTCTGTTTCCATTGGATCCAGTTACTCGAGCGGTGGACGGGACTTGAAAGCTGACAGTTATAGTCAAATTGAGGTGAGTAAAATTCATTATTGATTCCTTCCATCAGCCCCCTCCAATACTTTATCGCCCACTTTCCCCTTAAAACTCTTTCAATTATGAATACTCTGCTTTTTCTACGGATTACAACATGTAAGCTTTAAAGGAGGAGGAAGAATAGAGGGAGGGGAAACAGAGGAGGGTTATTTTGTTCTCTTCTCCTTTCTCCTTGCACAGTCTACTACAAGTACGAGGAGGAGGTTTGTGAAGGAGGAGCGGGAAAACTCTTAAAAGGAAATGTGTATATAGGGCTTCGCTTGAAAATCCCTTCCTTAAAAATTTACTCAACTTGACTTAAATCATTGGCTTCGTTCGGGTTTTAAGGCTAAATGCCAACGCTTGTATACGTAAAATGGAATCCTGTTAGTCATTTCCTCCCTTGTCTCTTTCTCCTTTTCCATGAGCTTTCTCCAGAACTCTCTCACCTAGTTTCCGCGGATTTGTTCTGGGCTTTGAGGAGAACGTGCTGTGAGACATACCACCTTGTTTGATGTGAATCCAAGCATTCTTAATTTATGTAAAGGACGCAGGTTACAACAAGAGCCCAGTGTTGCATGTTTTTATTAGGAGAAAATCACACGAGAGAATCTTAGAGGCATGAAGGGTGTTCAATGATTCATGCCTGATTAGAGAGGAGGTGAAGAGGAAGAATGAGTGTTCTTATTTGCTTTCTTCGTATCTAAGTGTTACGCTTGCAAAGATGAGTATAGGGAAGGGAAAATTGAAGACACGGTAGTGCGAATCTCTTCAGAGAGTGTTATAGGCCAGCGTTTGCTCGCTCTTCCTTGTTAGGAATCCCTATAGAAGCTTTTAAATTCCTTCTTCAGGTTGGTCCTCGATTCTTTCCCAATCCTGCAATCTAAGCATGAACGTCTCTGGAGAAAGTTGAATAGATACACGCTAAGTGTAGAGATAGAGGAGGGTAGAGGGAAGCGTAAATTTGCCAACTCCGAGTTTCACTTGAGATGTGTAGTAACTCATTGAGGGAAGGGCATAAGATGGAATTCATGCACTAAATTCAAAGTGCTTCCTTGCTTAGTTCCGCTAAAATACTTACTTGGGGATTGAATAGGGTGTAAGGAAGGAAAGGGGGAAGGTGGGGAAAATAGTGGAGAAAGTGATGGGAGGGCTACGAAGATGGAGAAAGCGTGCGAAATTAGGAAAGGTCCAAAGGAGTCACTATTATTTCTACCAACGTCTCATAAATAACTGATGGGTAATCCCTGCAATTTTCTTGAAAGCTTCCGGTAAACTGGGAATGACGAGGAGAGAAAGTCGGAATATGGGGTGCATAAGTTAAGTTCCTTTCAAGGTGTAAGCTATACGCCTCCCCCCATTCCAATACCAAGAGGAGGAGAAGAAGGAGATTGAGAAAAGTGAAAATACTTTCTTCAAATTAGGTGCCAGGATTTAGAAAGCTGACTGCTGCGCCGACGGTTGAAGATTTAAAATAAAGGAGGAGTGAAAGCTGTCCGGATGCGTAACCAGGAAATAGCATGGCAAGTTGACGTTCCCCCTCATCGTAGATTACTCCATTGCTGAAATTGCTGATGAAAGAATTGGGTGGGGAAGAGGAAGAAAGCGCTTTTGATGGTCATCTTGGATTAGGTAAACCAACTTTGGGGTTTTACAAGGAATTGATGCAGACAAATAAAGTTGCTCCGCTATTCCTTTCCTAGCCGTCAATGTCTTTCTTTAAGCTGATGCATTCTTTTTCTCTCCAAGGTTAGCTTGCTAGTAGAGGGAGACGAGATTCGACTTTCTCTCTCCCTTCAATTGCAAGTTATTAAGGGATTCTGCAAATCTCTTTTTCTTGTGAGCATCTAGTAGATGCCATTTACGCCGTTGAGACTACTCTCTTCGTCCTCACCCTCAGTTGAGCCTGGAATTTACACGCATCAGACTTTCAATCAAGTCTTACGAGACATCGTTCCGCTAGGATGGGGGTCAGGAATCTGGCTGCTTATTTGACCAAATCCAAAGGGCAGTTGTTTGAAAGAGTTGTAGATGATTTGGTCCCTCTCGTTACATGATACAAGACGTATGCTCTCTTGTTTCCTCCGAAATTGATTTCTGAGCTTGGGATGATTTGAACGCGGGGCATGCTAAGGAAAATGCGTCTTAGAAAAGAGTTGATGCGAAGGGAGGAAGTGAGGCTACACAATTGTACGCATGTTTTCCTTGGGAAGCAGGAAAGAAAATTGAAGAGAAAGAAAAAGAACTTGATTGTTTTTCCTAAACGTGTGTTTTTTTATACTCTTTCTTTAATAGGCGCGAAGAGCTAGCAGTTCTACAACGAGAAAGGAATCCACTGCTCCCCTGATTGACCTCAAATCCATAGATTTCTGGAGCGGAATAAGTCGGGGAGACCCTCAACCCGTCCAGCCAAAGCTATTACTGAGTCCAAACAGACGCGATACGATTACATCTCAGGTAAACTTTTATTTTTCAAGCTTCACATTGCTTCTCTCTGAGTGTGTAATTTGTTTTGCTTATCCAATCCGCAAAGCTTTATATCCAGCTGGAATTGTGTGCTTTTTCAAGAAAGAAAAAAGATGAAAGACTACAACTCATAAGCTTATTGTAAAACATTAGATTTTTAGCAAATGGAATTTATCCAGTTCTTGGCAGAAAGAGGCCGACCTTTAGAAGGGAATATATGTTGTTTAAAATTCTGTTTTGGAATCCACAAAAATTCACATGAGGGTAGCACGTATGGGGTTTGTTGGAACTTCATTTTTTGTGGAGAAGTACACATGCCCTCAATTGGAGAAAGCTACAAAGTTATCGCTTTTATCCTATATTACAAGAAAATGAGAGAAGGTGAGAGCCTTTATTATGGAAATTGTGAAGAGATGTATAATGTAATAGGGAAGAGAAATTTTCGCCATTATTTACACCAAGACCAGAAAATGCTATTATAGTTCTCGGATTTCAGAGAGGCGGGTAGGAGAAAGTTACAGAGGGTGAATGGGAGGATTTATATGTGAATCTATCTTATGAAACATTTCATAGAGGTGAATAGTGAAACTGTCAATTCAATCCAACTACCGAGAAACAAGATACTGAAGGGAGTTATTATTTGAGAATGTGGGAAGAAGGGAAAGTAAAGTTGTGGGATGAGAACTTCTGTACCGTTGCAGAGTAGTGAAGAAGCGCGAGACGTCGTGTGAGTCGTATTGCGTGCAAATATTGTGCTTTGTTTCAGTAGTGCTGAAAACCGAGGTGAGAGACCAATATTAAATGTACCCTGTTGCTTGTAGAATTAGATTCCCTGATTTTGTTTCGCTAACCCCTCCAACTGCTTTCTCCTCCGTGAAGTGAAAGTCATGAAGGAAAGATTGCGGTAAATTCGTAAGTGGGACCGTGATCATGGGGTCTTTGACAAAGATATGAAAGTCAGCTTTCTCCCATCTGACAAGAGGGAGTAATAATTTCTGACTTTGGTGCACTATCGCTGTAACCCCAGCATCCAAAGGCTTTACTTTCTTCTCCCAAATCCTAAGCTTGACGGGATGAAGAGAGGTATAATGAAAGCGGGAGGCAAGGCCTAAGGCCGCATACACAATTATAAACTGAGAGTTAGGGTTATCTGAAAATCCTAAATCACCAGAGGCTTTCTCTGTTGACCTCAAAATTGAGTAGGGCGGAAATCTGGAGATTCATTCAGTCTCTTCAAAGTAGGATCAAGGGGAAAGCTAGACAAGGCTCTCCCAGCCATTCCGTTGTAGTATGTAACGACTTGTCCTGGCGCGAGTTATCCGATAACCAGGGAACTGAATGCTACAACTTAGAGATAGTATATAGTAAGACTACGTAGAGCCTGTGACTACCCTGTATACGTCCTGGCTGGTATCCAAGCATGCTAATATATTTAATTGGAATGAGGAGTGAGAGAGAGAGAGTTTGATTAAAATCCAATGAATGGGGATCGGGAGAGAGTAAAAGCTGACTTTCACTGCGCTTTACGGAGCCCGCGCCTTCTTCTTTCGCGTTATTTGCACTCATTTTCCCCATGCTCCATGCACTAAACAAACATGTACATATACAGGATGCGCTTGAGGAGAAAGTTACTGGACGTTTTAGCATGTCTACGTTGTATTGAGCCGTTGTGTTAAAGTACTAAATGTTGCAACGACTTCTAACTTTTTCTACAGAGCTCAGCTGATCAAATACGGCCGGACTTGTATGAGGACTGTGCGGAAGGAAAAGATGGAGGATCAGGAGATCCTCCTTCATTTGAATCCTTTGGCTCGGTTCATTTCTTTATGAGCTATGATATGAATTCAAAGTCTTTGATGGTTCGTGTGATTGAAGCCAGAGATTTACCTAAGCCTATTGCATTGGACGTTTCAAAACAGGATAATGCTCACTCCAATCCTTATATCAAGGTAAGATGCATGAAAAGAGGGAATGTCATCCAATAGAAAACTTTCTCTAAATCCTCTTTAACGCATCATCTTCCATTTAGCCTTGTAGCGAAAGGCTTATCTCTCCTGCCACAATTACAAGGGTTCTGTATCCGTCCATGATATATCCCAGCCCCAGCTATTTAGCTTATAGACTTTCATAAACCTCTTTCTCCTTGTTTCTTTGAGCAGCTGTGCTTACTTCCAAATCAAAAGGATTCAAGGCAAACTTCTTTGAGGAAGAAGACGCAAAATCCAAGATTTGATGAAAACTTTTCATTTGAACTACCTTTCCGGGAACTTCAGCGTCGAACCATTCAGGTAATCCCAGGATTGTTAACACTCCTTGTAAAATCTTGGGATGCTTTACTTCCAAGGTTTCTACACCAAACTTTCTTTAAACGTCTAATCTACTTTACACCTGCGAGCAGAGGATGAGTACCGATGAGATGAGGGGGTTGGTCAGATCAGAAACTGTAGTTTCGGCACTACTTAATTACTTAATGACACGCATTCCGCTCTTTTGAAAAGTTTCTTTTGCAGCTTCAAAAATCTTAAAAACACAATGACGTGCAAGTATATTTCTTTCAGCGCTAAAATTAAACACACTCATCTCCTCCGCCTCCCACACCTCTCTCATACACCACTCACACTGGGTACTTTCTCTAAAACCTTCACATTTTTCACATCCACAATTTTCTTCTTCGGCACGTTCCCACATTCATTCCGAACCTCCCAGAAATAGATACTTGCATCTATTATCTTATTGGGAACCATCAGTGATTGTATCCCAAGATGCCCAAGAAGGAGGGGGATTTTTACCTAAAGCCTTTGTTCTCTTTCTTGATTTCCTTGGAAGCAATTCTTCTTGAGTAGCACACACAGAGAAGAAAGAAACGTGACGGAGGTGAACTGGTTGGGGAAGGAAAGGAGGAATGGAGAAGATAGAGTTGGGAAGGGTGAGAGTTGAGGACGGAGAAAGTCGGAGAAAATTAATGTGCTTTCCCCACACATTTATTCTCGCTTACAGTCTCGGAGAAGCGCTTATGGGAAGAGGTTTAGATGGAACGTGAGAAAAATATACCAACGTATATTCTTCTTCAATGGGCTAAATGCACGTGAGCTCAGCCTGCCAAGGCTCCACAGTCGTAAAGAAGAAAACCAGCGTCCGGATTTGGCCAAAAAATTTCACCTTTCATTCTCCTCTCCTTCACAACCACAGAAATTACAACTACACAACCGCGGGAAAGAGTTTATTGCAGGAGGAACAACATTTGCTTGAACACGCGATGCAGGGTTTTTTTTAGATATTTTCGGGTTATTTTTCTTGAAGAACTATTATGGGAAATCCCACTGTTTCATCAAGATGTAGTAAAAGTATTCCTAGCCTAGTCAAGATGCAAATCTGCATTCCACGAGCAAAATCAACTTACCCTGTGATTGCAGGAATGGAATTCTTATCCTCAGGATACAAAGAATTCCTATCAATCTGCATCTCTCAAAAAAGAGAATCGAATGCAGAATAATTTTAGAATCGAGTAAAAGTGGAACCTAAAGCACCTTCCCACTTCTTGATTCCTTTGTGCTACTGTCCAATGTTTTAGCTCTCAAGAAAAACTAACCGGCTGAACTACTTGATTTATTCTAACATCACAAATTAGCTAGGAGGAAAAGCGTAAAATCGAGGAATGGGAGGGAGAATAGGATGGAGAAAGACAGGTAATTTAAAACTTTCGTAAGAAAGTATTTCTGTTTAAAGAGAGAGAACAAAGAATGCGTAGGAATGAGAAAACTGGACTCTGGGGAACGTAAATGCTTTAGTATTTTTCAAGGTTAGAATACTATACTTTTCATCTCTTGATAAGGAGTTATTTAACATTTTAAAAGACGTAATGGTTCTATGGGGATGAAAGAAAATTTATTCTTCCTCCAAATATTCCATTCCTCTGTTTCATTCTTTGTCCTCATTTTGATGTACTACATTGGGAAGGAGCGGGGAGCCTTGAAGCATCAACAAAAAGCTGAATTATTATCATATGCAGGAAAATAGAGACGTCGCAGGATGGGCTTTGACTTTCTCCGCTGCGCTTTTACATAAAGATTGCTTTGAACTTGCATGAAACAATACGAAATACAGAATAGAAAATAAATCGTAGATCTGACCGATCACCCAATCGTATTCTAGATTTTTATTATGCATCGGAGGTTTTCGACATGCTTGAATTGAGAAATAATGGGGTGTTTGTGTAACGTGCAATTTTCTTTTTGCAGCTTGTCGTCAAAGATTTTGACAAATATTCGAGACATCGAGTAATTGGACAAGTGCTTTTACCCTGTGCGGATGTAAATGTTGTCAAGGGTGTTCATTTATGGAAACCCCTTGAACCTGTTCACTCGGTGAGAAAAAAACTTTGTTACTCTTTACGCTTGTGTACCACAGAGAAGAGTACGTGTATCGTTATTTTTCCGATTTTCAAAACATTTAAAAGATTTATATAAACTACATGAGTTTCATGCGTATAAATACGAATATTTTTCAAATATTTCATCCTCAATCCTGGATATTCTCATCCAACGTGGACAAACTCTTACAGCTCCCTTTATAGTCAGTCTAGTCTCGAGATTTTGAAGAAAGCTCTTAAGTTGAGTGGAACAACGTCAAGTTGGACAACGCACTTTACTTTTGGATTTCTCCAAAAAATTGTGCTTTCTCCTCGCCACAGCTCCTCGTACTTTCACCCGAGTCCCGACAAACTAATTTCCCCCCTTTTTTTGATATATATCAAAAGCTAGACACCACTGTCTAAAGTGAAAATCACAGGCGGGGCCCGATAATATATGCTAGTACATTATGCATTAGGGTGGGTGGGATAGCGGGATTTTCACTCTTTCCGTGGATCTTACGGAGGAATAGGAAGTGAAAGGAAGTTTGGGGGAAAATACAAAAGTATTGGTCTATGGGGAATCAGGCTTATGCCGTTTACGATAAGGTAAAATAATAGTCTGGATCCAAGTTGAAAAAAATACGAGGGTTGATGATGATTAATAAAGTGGAAGACCAATGACAGATAAGATTGGAGGCTCTGCTTGGGAAAAATCCCTTTTAACGAGTAAACTATCCTTTTAGATGAGAAGGAATGGAGTTTATTATAGACATGCTTTTAGTATTGATAGGATGAGAAAGTGGGGGAGAAAGCTGATGGAGAGAAAGGCGTAAATGTTGAATCTGAAATTAGTGGTAATGTGTCCATGGGCAGCCGTAAAAGTGATTGAATGATAACATTTTCTAGGTATCTGGGGAAGACTTGGGTGAAGTTTTATTTTCCTTGTGCTATCTCCCGGCTGCTGGAAGGCTGAATGTTGATATCCTCCGCGCAAAACAACTCTTACCCACGGATCTCGTGGGCGGTGCTGGTAAGGAACATTTATATCTCTATTCTTATTTGAACCCTTAAATACGGGCATGCGCTGCGGGAGTTCGAAGCCTTTATGCATGCAAAAGCAAGAGCTTGATTTAGTCAGCGGTACAGGTAAAAGTTCACAAGTTTCATAGTTTAACAATAAAGATTTAACGAGCTGCCCACCTGCAACCTCTACATGCATAGCTTGAGAAAGTTACAGCATAGTAACCATAAAGTTTAGGCCGAAGAAGAATTGTAATAGTCCAAGTGTGTTTGAAGCGGAACTCTATAGTGAAAGCGCTTTCAAAGGCAAGAGTATTTTCAAAACTATGCACTAGTCAACAGGCGTCTCTAATGATGGCAGAGCATTGTAAAGTCTCTATTCTCAGTCTTTTATTCGCGTGATAAATTTATGTTAACACGAGTAGTAAAAGAGCCGTTTCCTTAAGAGTCTGTATGCTATTAAGTCTGCCCATCTTCTAACCTACCGGAAGTTCTCAGGCTACATGTTCCATTGAAATATAGACATCCTTCAACATGTTCCGCGGTTAACCAGGAGAGGTGTTTGTGGTGGAGTATTTAAGAGGGACGGAGCTTTCAGATCCTGTAGGCAACCGGCTGACAGCATTAGTTATACAACAGCTACACAATAAATTAACGGACGCGCTATGTGAATCGTTTAGAGAAGAGACCAAACGGTGAGGTTGGAGGCAGGAAAATATAATACTTGTTACTCTGTAACGCAGTCAATCTTGCATTGACTGAGTAGATTATTTGTAAACTTGATGCGTGAATTTTGGAATTTGCGTCAAGCAGTCAAGCTAAACTCTATGAATATTTAAGCGAAGGGACCCAAATGAAGCTATGGTTCTGATTAAGTTACTATGTTGACTATATTGGCGTACACTGATTAAAAGTGCTGGTGAAAAGTATGAGTTATGTAAACTACATCTGAATGTTTATTGATTTTACAGCTCCCTATGTTCGGGTATCTCTAGTTATCAATGAGAGACATGTGAAGACCAAGAAAACATCGTGTAAAAAATATACTTTGGATCCTGTTTTTAATGAAAGCTTGAGGTAAGTAAAGGATTTGCTTCCTACTACACCACTCTTACGTCATTAATTAACATTCATGTAATCAGGTCTAGCCTGACCGCGAAAAGAAAGGAGGTTTGAATGCTTCACAAAAGCCTACATTATTGATATCCCGCGTTTATTTTCCACTGAAATTACTGCGCGTTCCAAAGGATGCAACCGTTACGGAGAATTATAATGGCACAACGTGGGAAGAAATTAAGAGGAAGGATGAGGAATTACGGAGCGGGAAACTCGTAATTGGAACTAAGAGGATATATAGCTAGGCATGCCTTTGATGTTGGGGATCCTAAATTAATATTTGCAAGAGTCGGCTGATCAGAGGAGGGCTTCAATTCCTACAACTTTGATGTCCGATGTTATAATCTGAGCAGACAGCGGTGATTCCCTTTACCACATAAATTACTTCCATATCCGCCCACCTGTGAATTAAATATCATGATGATATATCATGCAGTCAAAAAGCGTCCCGTCGTACATGGGACAGGATATTTAGGTGTAATGTAGGATGAAGGTGTGCTTGATGAGAGAAGAGATAGGCCTGGGATGCGATTGTGCGATTGGGCAGAGGAATGAAAGTTTACCTGTTCTTTGCCAGGCGCCAGAGTATTCCGATTTTAAGTTAAAGCTAATTAGAAAATTAAGATAGGAAGTTTGTGGGAATCTAAGGATGCGGGGGGAGCTGATGTTAGGGACGGAGGAAGATACGAAGAGTGGTTTTGTTTGTTGGTTGAAAGGTTGAAAGCTTTGGAGAGGACACGTTCCTTCCCGGCTTTGTTTGTACATGGTA
The DNA here is from genome assembly GCA_906901655.1 of Sminthurides aquaticus. Taxonomy (NCBI): domain Eukaryota; kingdom Metazoa; phylum Arthropoda; class Collembola; order Symphypleona; family Sminthurididae; genus Sminthurides; species Sminthurides aquaticus. Next base: position 8,825,751 of record CAJQTT010000001.1, read on the forward strand.
GTAAAGTTTTTGCTAAGTAAACGCGGAGCTTGTAAATTTGATTGAATTGCCTACCTGGAGAGGAGGGGTAGAGTCTTGGAAATGTGCATAATATATGAAAGTTGGTATTAGTATTAGATGACTGATAAGTTGGTCAGAGGTACTCTTTCTACAGAGTCGACTGCTTTCTCCCTTGCGAGCTCCTCCTTATTGGCTACTTATTACCTACCTATCTGTCTCTCTTACCTTCAAGTTGATAAGCAAGTTTGTGGGATGTTAAATATATGTGGGGTTAAAAGTTTTTCAATTCTTCTACAGCCTTCTCTAGCTAATGGCTATTATCCTGGTTAACGTGGAGACGGGGGAAAGTGGGGTGAAAAGTTTTGGAGGATTCTTCCAGTTACCTGCATCAGAATCGCAGCTTCTTCACATGCACATGATCTACTGTTGGGGCGGGTAGAGAAAGTTTGGTAGTTAGGTGGAGGAGGTGAAATATCGATTCTATTGTATGGTAACTTTTCTCCTATTATCTTGCAAGACACATGCGGACATGATGCCCTGGTCCAGATACGACGAGATCCCAACTTTTACCCTACACCGCCCCTCCACGTAATCAATGACGTTCGCACCTAATCCTGTTTGACTTTCTCTTTTCACTCATTCATTAGATTCGTAATTAAGGCTCTGGATTTGTGTGAAACAGAGGACGAGGACTGAGCGGTAGTACGCTGAATGAGATTTTGTGTGTGAAGGCATCCGTGAATCCGTGAATGAATCACAATGTGTCTGATTCTTTCATTTGTTCTTCTCGTACTCAACATGTGTGAGAATCCAGGAACTCGTTACTCTGAATCAATCAGGCTTTCATGTACTCTCTCCCCTCATAATTATCTTGGTTGTGCAGTATCCGACCGAATGCAAAGGATTGAAACTGCAAATCTGGAACTTGTATACATAGTTGATAATGATTATGATTTTATTCGCCTGGGGTAGTTTGTTTGCTTGAAAATGATTAATTGGATGAGCTGATGAAAGAGAATGGAAAGTTGTGAGAAATTTTAGGAAAACGTGACGCAAAGTCAGCCAGAAAAATGGATGACTTCATGTACAAAATTATTCAGCTGTGAGCAATTATGATGAAATAGTGTTACTCCTGCAGTAATCATAATCCGAACGATAATAATTAATTGTATGACGTGACTAATTCAAGGAAATGCATCTTTAATCCCTTTCTATAAGCCCGTCAGAGTAGGGGAGTGAGGAAGAAGGGATGACTGACAGAGTTTTGAATGCGAATGTACTGGAGAAAGTAATGTTATGGAGCAACGGATGGATTGGTATAGAAGGATTTGGAGAAAGTTCTTTAGGGTACTGTGGAGAAAGGACAAGGACTAGCGGTTGAGAAGATCAGGACGATTGTTTCCTGAAAACATTAAAGGAGATCCAAGAACCAGAGGAGAAAGCAAAGAAATTGAAAACAAAGCAATAAGGCACTAGGCTACCAGGGATGAATTGCGCGCTCTGCCTCGCTAATTGTGTTTCTTTTTGAAATATTAACTGGAGTAGTTTCCGATTTCAAAAGCTAGGAACCATTTTGGAGCTTATGAAGTGCCTGCCAAGCATGATGGCTAGAAATGACTAATAAATGATTGCAAAAAGAATACTGAAAGGGAAAGCTGGTGAGAAAAAGAAAGAGAAGAGGGAAATCTGGATTCCATTCATATGGGAGAAAAGAATAGAGGACTTTGTCTAAGTTGTGTTGATTTTTCTCATTGATTAATGAACTTTAGTATGCTTATACAAGGCGGAGGGAGTGGATGAGGAAAGTCATAGGGAAAGGATACGATCTATAGCGTTGATTTTCATTAGAACTCAAGCACCCCATGTTGACAAAGACGAGAATCCTCTTGTTTCCTATCAAGAGGAGAAAGTAATCCAAATGTAATTACACCCGGACTGAGAATGGACAAGAGGGAGAGAAGAATAGTGTGATGACTCTGCCTCATCCTCGTTGGTTCTTGGTTGGCCGGGTGTGAGTCTTAGCCAAGTCAATCCTAACTAGGGTTCTCGTTTCTATTTGGACGTAGTGAGGATAAAATCTTTTCATTCAATCCTTCGTATATCAAGTGTGTACTTTGGTTGGGCTGAGAAATTTCCCTCAGTCCCTACCTAACTAACCAACGCGGCTAAAGAGGATGGTAAACATGGAGGGAATGTTCTTTACCAAACAAGGACATAAACGTAGGACAAGGATAGGGGTATTTGGGGCGTGAACCACACAAGTAGGATTTCTCCATTTGTTTGCATAAACAAGTGCACATACTTGAGGCAATGTAGAAGAGAAAGCATAGAGAGAAGATTCCATCCCAAGACTGTCATTATTCCACTTGTCTGAACTTAGACCTCAATGAAGGATCGTCTTTAGTTTACACCATCTCCGTCCCAGTCTCTAGAGCTTTCTCTCTGTACAGCCGGATGAGAAAGTATGAATGAAAGAACCAAAGGGGAGTGCTATAGGGTCGGGTTAAATTGACTTCTCCGATGTGCTCCAGCTTTCACCGAGGATGGCTCCATCCTGCGGAATCAGGCCTGATTGAATATAAGCCAATCCTAATGGACAATGAGGAAGGCGATGAGGAAATCAGAGGGATTTTATTTGATTACATTATTTAAACATAGACGTTCGATCTCTGTTAACAAGATTCGTTCGGAGGGACCTATCATCCAGGGTAGTTGACAGGAGGAGGATGAAAGACTTTCCCAGCGGACTTTCTCCACAGGCCTTCTCACCAGTCCTTTCAGTCAAGGAAAGGATGGGCATGCCACGTCCGAGAGAGTAACGAAAATTATTTTCCCATACACGTAAATTAGTGAACAAGCTCTTGAATACTGAATTTCTCTTCTCTTTTGATGGGGATGGGAAGGGTGGAGTAGAAAGTTGAGTGAAAGTGAAGATGAGACAGAAGGAGATAGGATGAAGCAACTGCTGGCGGAAAATACATGGAAGAGGCAGGTAGGCTAGATGCAAAGGTAGAGGAGGATATTTCATCTCCGAGATTTAACTTTATCCAGCTTCTCTCATTTCATCCTTCTGATTAGAATCTGAGAAGACGTGGGCACAACAACTCTGTTTAATTGCAACTTGGAGTGATTAGCAACCGGAAAGTGTGCACTTGGATCAAATCCTGCTCTTTAATCCCCGACCCCGACCTGTCTTCCCTTCGTTTGAAGGGAAAATCTTCTTTTCAGCACAGCCCAGCGAATAGTCTGCTTTATCTCTACAGGTATTGAAAAACTTGGAGGGATTTAAAGATTAGCTAGTTTGGAAAAACATGAAGAACACATATTTTCATCCATTTTCTTTGGTTTACCTTTGTTGTTCGTCCCTTTTCTCATCCTCTCACCCACTCCAAACCAAGGCTTCATCCTTCGCCTTGCCCTCAGCCTAAGAATGATTAATTACTCGCATCTCCTCACACAAGCCTAAGCTTGTGTGAGGAGATGCGAGTAATTAATTGACGTGTAATTGGATTGTATTTTAATTTCTAAAACTTTCTCTCTGTATCATGATTCAAAATTCAATTCTCGTCTTCTCCTTTAAAAAATCTTCCCAGATGATGCTTGGTGATTTATTCTTGCACAGCCTATGCTGTTTTCCTCTTCTTTAGATATCCATGCTTCACAGATGGAGAAAGCTACGGTAATATTATTTTGTTATGTTCCTTCCTGAAGCATGCAAAGGGGTAGAGTTGATAATATGAAGAAACATTGAATGATAAGATAGGAGAAAAAGAATCACTGCGAGGTAGCGGTAGGATTTTTAGTTTCCTTGGAAGCGCAGGATAGAGAGAGCATTGATGAGAAAGTCAAGCTCCCTTAAACGAGGAGAGCAGAGGGTGAAAGTTGATTGTTTTAGATGCTGTTGTTGAAAGGAATAAGAAACTAAATTTTATATACTACTCTCAAGAGACACTTTTCTCATGATGTCCATGAGCCAGGTAGGGAAATGTCCGGAGTGGATGCGAAAGGCATGAAAAGCGAGGGCATGTTTGAGCAAGGTTTACTATAGACGTTGTACAATGATTCTTCTCTGGCTAAGAATAGAAAATGGCCCTCGTGAATATCTTTTGCTTTACCAGTTTAGAATGGGTTTTGTCATTCTGTTTTCGTGTAAAGCACTACTCCTGCCCTAGCATGGACGTCATCAATGTGTAATGTAATTTCCGTGAAAATTCAGATTCTTCGACCTCTTTTACACTCTCCGTGCCCTGGAAGAATGCTGGAATCTACGTGAGAATAGCGGGCAATCCTTTTTAGATTTACTAAAAAGATGAGTAAATTTCTAGTGGAGAAAACAGGAAGGGACGAGGGAAACAAAAGATAGTGAGGGAGAAAGTTGGAGGAAGTGGTTCAGGGCTGGAGCACACGGAGCTACGGGAAACAAAGCCACCGTAGCTTCTTCATACTTTCTCCGGGCTTTCCTAAAGGCATACCTGAAGAGAACCCTGCCGTGTCTTTTCTTGTATGTTCTTCACGCTTCTACTTTGGGAAACAACCCTTACACTCTACTCGTTCCAGATCTGACAAGACAAGAATATTTTTTCTCCCAACCACCCACCGCACTCACGGACGGAATGCACTTTTACTTTTCCAAGTTTCTGAACAATGGGAGCTCAAGGAGGAAGGAATGAGGAGATTTCTTTTACTTTAAAGACATTTTCAAGAGTGACAGGAAAAAGAATCCTATTGAGGATCCTCCTTCTCAACGATAATCATGTAATCAAAGTTGACTCACTACCTCAGACCTCAGGGCTCTCTTCCAAACCCATCCCTACCTAGCCATGCTTGGCAAAATACAGACTTACCTAACTCTCTTCTGTAGAACCCGTCCTTCTAACAAAGAGAAAATCCTACCATGAAATTCCGCTGCTCAAGTCTGTCTGTACGTAACCTAACTCACTGCGAAACCTCTATAAATATTAGCTCTCTGAGAATAGTACTTCTGTCACTCCAAACTCTCGTTCCCACCCTCCATTTCATCATCAATGTTTGCTCTCCATAGCATTTTCTCCAACTTTCTCTTCGTTTCCTCTCTCCCTGGGATCCGATGCATGGATCCAGCCATTGAAGAAAGTAATAGCATGTGTACAAAACACCAATTTAAAACCACATTGTAGTGACAAGATTAAACGCAAGTAAATGTTTTCTTGTTCAAGGGATTACAAACACACAGAGATGGATGGATGAAAGTACACGGTTTTTTTTGGAAAGGGAACTTTAGAAATCTAACTGCTTTCTCTAGCTGCAGTCCTTATGAATAAATGAAACATTCAGAGCGTGTCAATGGATCAGGCTTACTCTTCTTGGTATTTTTAAACACACAAGCCGGACGAGCTACTGGGAGAAGCTCATTACTCTCCGCCTCCGCGTTTTATACGCGCACGAATAAGTAACTACCAGGACAAATTGGTTAAAGTAAGGAGCCGGAATAGAGAACACTGTTGGAGAAAGTTGGTTTCCAGCTTCAAGAAGGACATGGTAAAGCATGACCTGTGAGATGGAAATTCCAGGACTCGTTTATTTTTAATTACTTTAGAAACAACTATTAAATGAGCTTTGAGAGGGTTTTTATTTTCCAAGAGGAAAATTTACAGGGAATTTAATCAAATTGGAAATAATAGGTGAATGATGCAAGTCATCTACCGATAACTTTCCCTCCAAAAGATACATGCACATATGAAAGGCAAGGTGGAATTTATGAGAGTAGTACATAGTAGTAGTGGATCCAGTTCCCGCTTCTGAGGCTTTTTGAACAGAGAGGAAATTTGAAGAGAGTGTATAAAGTGGATTCGTTTCAGAAACAACGTATGAATTTTGTGGAGACATTGACATATATATAGAGACATGCATGTATTTGGGGGTGAGAGAAAGGAGGGAGTACAAAATCTTGAGAGAACTTTCTCCGTCTTTGATGGTCTTTGAAAAGGGAGCGGAGAGAGTTTGGAATTTTTATGCATTGAACAACATGTAATTTAAGATAAAAACTTTTAAGAGAAATGGTCGACCAGGATGAAGAAATTCACCTTTGATCTACGATGACGCTTGGGGACATGCGGTTTTGTTCTCTTTGTATTTATTCAAGTGTAGATGATTTGATAAATTGCTTGCTGGGAAATTCCTCCTTTTCTATGAGTAGATCAAGTTATATTTCAGCCTCAACTTTTGTCCTTTTAACCTATTACACTAGTGGGATGTAAATATATTTTTTAAGGAATGCATAAATTCTCCATACTTTGATGTGTATGTTCTGCAGAATTTTGTCTCCTTTTGTTTTCATGCGTTTCTCGGAAGGAGATTAAAGTAATTATAATTGACATATGAACTACGAGTATGCTCAGGAATAAGAAAACGGAAAGAGCATTTGAGAGAACGTGATGTGGAAATCGTTGCTGGTTTTAAGCAGATTAGTGAAGCGAAGGAAGTTGAACCGTAGTGAAAATTTTAGGTGTAAGTAAGAACTGCGAGTGGACGTAATGTGAGAAAGTGTTCTGGTAGTAAGGGAAGAATGCTGTGCAATCTTAATGATCCTCGTTTTCTCTTGAGTAGTGTAAAAGTAATACAAGGCCGATGCTGGTAGGTTAGGAGGATTTTAGAAGGCTACCTACCTGGGAAGAGTGTATTACACGCAGCTGCTAGAAGTTGAAACGTTGTAGACTTGGGGATGCTCAAAGCGTCCGTCATTCAAGTTTGCTGCTGCCATGCATTAAACATGTAAGCCGTTTGAGGACAGGGTTGGGTTTTTGGGTATGGAATTGCTGTAGGTAGTTTCCCGTTCCTATGCTCGGCGAGTTTCAAATTGCATAAGCTTGTCAGAATTCGTTTGAATCATTGCAGAAAATAGGGTAGGAGCAGAGGAGAAAGGAGGAGAAAGTAGGAGAAAGCTTTGTGGAGGGAATTCATAGAAATCTGGAGAATAGAGCAATCGGAATTGGGGCAGCTCCAACTCCTTCAAGCGTCTTGTTACTTTATAAATCACAACTGGAATAGATTTAAATAGTTTGAAATAACAGGTCCGCTTTTTTGACGTCTGATATGGAATATTCATAAATTCATTATACGCTCAAGGAAACGCCTGTCTTAATGGTTGTTGAAGGGAAGTTTTCAATGTAACTCTCACAGTATTAAGAGGATGCAGCTTGCTTCGGGGGGAAAACGTGCTGAGAGTTTGCCAAGTTAGTGATTGTTGGATAATCAGTTCCAAGTTCCAACGGATTTGATTGACTTGAGAACGGTGTCGTAAGGAGGAAACATGAGCACGACTAAGAATATACGCTTGAGTTTCTGCTGTAGGCGCTGATGTAAAACAAAGCCCTTTTCACTGTAAAAAAGCTACGCTTCCATCTTCTCGACTTTATTTAACCAGTGAATTTGCCAGCTGAATTTCAAATATGCCAAATCACTTCCGGCGATGCCATTTTCAGGATTCACCTTCTGTGTTCACGTAATCGCCTTTCGTATAAGTTTACCTCGTTATATTCTTCCCACGCACTTGTAGACTTTCCATGGATTGATTTTTATTCAATGTCTTACTTTCTACGAGGCCGTCTCAATCTTTGGTCACACATCTGATTAACATCAATTTTATGGGGAAATTTAACCTATCCTGTATTACCTGCTATGGGCTAGCAGCAGATGTTGTGCTGGAAAACTATGACGTTTAGAAATAAGTCGTATAGACAAAGGAGCTTCAGCTTGATGCTAGGATTTACAATGGCCGATGCTATTTCGTTCGCTTTTTTCAATCTTCTATTCGAAACACGTTTGCAGAGAGTCGAATCTTATGTATAGATCTAAGGATGCTATCTTATTATTTGGGGCGGATTTATAAGTCGTACATTTGTTCCAAGTTATGGGACGAACTATAGATGGAATTTTTTCTTTGATTCTAGCTTCGATGTGAACGCAGTTCAATTGCAAGACTGTGCGATTGTGATTTCGGTGCTTGATTTTAACGGCGGAGTTGTAAAAGACAACTTTATTGGAAGAATCGTTCTTGGGAAGGAAGCTTCCGGTAAGTTGATGCCTACATTACTTTTTGCTACGGAGTTTAATGGAGCGAAAGCTCAATATTGTACCCGTTGTTTTAAGTTTGCTCCAAGATACTGGAGTTTGTTGTTATAATTCAGTAACTGATGTTATTTTCCAGGTCCACATGAAGTTAATCATTGGAAGAATATGATTCAATCCCAGCGTACACCAATAGCTCAGTGGCATTCCCTGAAGTCACGGGCTCATTGTGATGAAGCATGTTCTGCCTCGAAAATAGTTTCTTAATATGGCACCTAAACGAGTTCTTGTTCCAGTTACAGTTCCGTAGAAGTCGTTATTGCTGCAAACTGCCAGCTCGTATGATGGGCTAAAGACGGATATTTGCAGCAATAGTTTCTCTATTGCAACTGCTGCAAACATTCTTGATCTTCAACGATTACTTATTAGTTTTAGAAACCCTCACGTTAGGACTAAAAGTAAAGTACATTACAAAGTATTTTAGTTATACATTATAGTTAACACAGAGATAAACTTCCAATTGAAACGAAATTACAACCATCAATTATTTTGAGCGCAAAATTATGAGCAAATAAAAACCAAACTACGGAATATATGATCATGAACTGACGGATATTTTACAACAGCTGATTTAAAAAGCCAACGTTTGCATACCTACGTGCCTCATTCTTTATTCAGATATCAGAATAATTAGATTTTACAGAGATGTTCTCTAAAACTTATATTAGTACAGTCTAGGCCCAAACAACACGGATTGGGATTCACAGGCTCACAATAATCAATGCTTTTCTCAACTAAGAGGTGATGTACATGGGCTACTTAGCTACTCAATCTGAATTAAAGAGCATCGGGTTAGTTTGTACGGAAAAGCATGCGCTAGTTGCGGTCAACGTAAGGTAGTCACATGTTGTAGTCGAGCATCATCCGAAAACTGTAACTAATAGCTTTACACGCCACAAAAGGCGTTGATTACGGAGGATGAGTCAATATTTGCTTCCGCAAAAAACAAGCTGGAAGACTGAACAATCATAAAACAAGGGAGAGACAAGGCTAAGAGATAGGAAATTTAAGGATTATTAATATCAACACTTAAAAAACTGAGTGCATTCAGTAACTTTCACGCACAGATAAGATAAACCGAATTTTCGTGTCAGCAGGTCTGCAGTCTCCATTAGCTTTTATGAGGGGTTTACACAACAATCAGTCCACTTTCATACCTATGTATCAAAATCTTAGACGGCTTCAACCTTGTCCAAAAGAATCATGTCTAAACACCATCCAACGACATTTACAGGCAATCATAGCAACTCCAGCTGTTCCACTGCTTACCACGTTGGAGGACGAGACAGCAGTAGAAACAATGCAAATAATTTAATGATTTAAACAGAAACTAAAACTCCCTACGATGATATTTATCTGGATCGAAATAGGAGGTGACGACAACGCGATTACTGAAACGTCGACCCGCCAGGGCTTGTTGGGCTTTCTGACAATCTCCGCCGGAATTGAATTCAACAAACACTTTTCCACAACCTGGTACTTCAACACCTTCAATAGGTCTTGGAATTTCAATTGATCTAAATTCAAATGTTGAAAGTCAAGTTAAGTATTCATTTCATGACCAGAATAAAACGTGGATATCCGTGTACTCACCTAACGATGCCGTATTTCCCGCATTCCTCTTTTATATCTTCTAAAATATCCTCATACTCGTCCTCGTCCTTTAGCTCGTCTGGAGTCACCATGTTCATCAAGCATAGGACTTCAGTTGGAGGGCCAGATCCTGCCATCATTCCCATACCGGGTACTTGGATTGCTACAGCTGCCAGGCCCGTGGCGGTGGCATTCTTAGCTCCAATGCTTGCTCGTTGTACGATAAGTTTTTTGTCTCCGAGTCCCATGCCGTTGAGACCAGCAATAGCCTATAATTAGATAGTTGATAGTCATGTGCCTTCACCGATTGAAATGACTGAGATATAATTCTTTAAAGAAGTTTGCTTACGTGATCTGTTATGGCTACATCGGCATATTCACAGAAAGCGTAACCCTTGGAGAGTCCAGTAGCTGAATCTTTGACCAAATTAAACGCTCTAAGTTTTCCAAAGGAACTGAGCAATTCTTTAACCTGTAATAGAAAATGACGTTTTATTTTATGCATGAGCATAACCGAAATCGCAGTGCCTCCAACTAGATCTTAAATTAAATGGCGTTTGAAGTATTGTAGTCGTGCTAGAAAATGAGCGCAGATGTCTTCGTCGAAGTCGATGTAGCCCCCTGATAACATAACAGCGAAGAATGCTGCGAAAAAATAAAAACCTGGAAAAAACGAAAATCGCCTGTGTGCCTGAAAAGATAGACGACGCGATGGGACGGATGTACACTATAAAAGGAGCAGTGGAGATGTTTGAACGCCGCGAAGGTGACTATGCTGTATTGGAAACACACTTGTGGAGAAAAACTGAATGCACAGCATTCCTCCATATCATCCGCAAAACGAACAGTTGTTCCACCTAAACATTGCTGCGACAAACTTGACATATTCGTCACCATCATCCAAAATTACTGCTTTTGTACTTACCGTAATTTTGGTTATCTGAAAGGGTTATCTTTCCTGGAAGAATAGTATGACATAGAAGGGTTCCCTTATATAATTATCTCTGTCGGAACTTTCTTCGGAAGGTAGGAGGTAGGAGTTCTCATGTAATTACACGATTAAATGAAGAATGAGATAAATTGAAAAAAATGGAACACTTGCCTGCCGCAGAGACAACAACATGGGGAATTCGACTAAACATTGAGTTTGCAGCCCATTTTGATTGCTTTTTTGCATTCACAACGAACACTTTGCCCACATACCTGGGCTAGATGGAAAATGGAATAAAACAGTAAATAGGTCATTTTAAAATCAATAATACGGTCCATTTTACCATCAAGCAAATACTGCTATCTCATTATCTCATTCCACTTTTGTTGATCTCGCTCAGATGTAAATCTCTAAGTAATCGTTCCTATGCTTCACCTGCCTCATTTCCGACTTCGAAGAAACGTATGTGTGCTTGAAAGAAAACTTACTGGGTAATACCTAAATTCATTTCTTATTCCTGATAAGCAAATCCTGCTAAAACCCTTAACACCGTTTGGCGAATTCAAAAAACTGTGTTCATTCCGTAGATAGAAAACCTTGGACTGAGTTTCATGAAATGTAATAGCTACATTTCACGGACGTTTTGAAGAATACTTTTACAGAGCATTGAATGTAGGGTTGAGTGTCTTGAATTCGGTACACAACCAGTTACTGTGCAGTGTAGTATCTTCTATGAGCATACTGCTTTTTCTTACTTCCTGAACTCTGATTCCTACAGGAAAAAGCCAGGCAACTAATAGATATGTATCAGTACAAAATAAGAGCCAGAAAAACTTTTCAACGGCTTCAAGTTCATTTCCTCTCGTAAATCGCGCAGCGCAGAAACTAATATTATTGTCGAAGCGTTTGTGCCCCTGAATTTTGGTAGTTCCTGCAGCTACTCCACTGCCTAATGCTTCTCCCTATAGGAGTATATGCAACGTATTCCATAACGAAAAGTTAATAGTGCCTCTAGCTGTAATACTATAGGTGGTAAATCTAAGTTAACCAATAAATAAGCATAAAAAAGTTTCCATGGCGAACCTGATCTTCATTGAGATAGTTGGGAAGTCCTCCAATGAATATTTTGTGTGGTGAGTCAGGCACGATGGTACTGACGTTTCCACCTGAAAGTTTTTCAAAAGATGTCATCAGTTCTTAAGCCAGCTTAAATTCGGCTGCTGACAATGGAAATGTCGTAATGTTAGGAATGTTGTTCGATCTTTTGCATACACTCACCGGCTCCATTGCCAATCGTAATTCCAGGATCCATTCCAGGTGTCGGTTGATAATCATGCGGTCTACGAATTTTTAAGCTCTGACCACGGAAGTTGATCCCATCAAAAGCCATGGCTTGAGTTGTTTCATCAATAGATCGGAACTAAGCAAAGAATAAATATTATTTTCAGGGACTGTCTACCACGAAACTCACATAATCCAACTATGAGGAAATTACAGCTCATGTACCTCTAAGAATGCAAAATTTTTATCCAAGTTAACTTGACAAGCTAAAATAGGATTTCCCGCAGCTTGCGCTAAGCCCGACAAGTGCATTTGTTGGTTAAAGAACTCCATCATTTCCTCTTCAGAAATCCCGAACGGTATATTGCCCACGTACAATCGTCGAGCCTACATAATTAAACAAGGTTATTCAATCGAATCGTTAGAATGACACAAATGTAAAAATACATCCATTGGCGTAAGGAATTCAGTTTACCTGACGGGTAACTGTGGATCCCACAACCGGTACTGCCGCCTGGGGTGTATCTAGGATTAGATTCGCTGGTATCTGGCCCGCAGCTATAAACAAAACAACAAGGGTTACTCCAAGATGTCTACCTTAACATAATAATTATTGAATGACTGCTAAAATGCAGACAGTAAGTCAATGCTGATTACATACACGTACCTTGCATGGCTTTATACTGTAATGGGGTTATGTGCTCAAAGCCAGTCGGAGGTATGTCCCACCAAATCGATACTTTCCGTCTTCTAGATGTTTTCGGGCCCGGTGGAGATTCGCCTCCATCTGGTTCTACTGCTGCTACGACTGGAGGAGGTCTTTCCCGGGATCTAGACCGACTCTTCCGTGCCCGATGTCCTCCTCTTCCTTCCCGGTCACCACGTTCTGGATCTCCAGATCTAGATCTTCGTCTTCTCTCTCTGTCTTTGTCTCTATCACCTCTCCCCTTTTCACGATCACCGCGATCCTTGTCCCTAGTACGGTCACGCTCTCTGTCCTTGTCACGAGGAGATCTGCTCCTACTTCTTCGTCGCCTACTTTCTTTCTCTGTACAACAAATAAGCAAAAGTAAGAATTTATAACACGACAAGAGATCATAAAAATTTGCCAATATTTACTTACCAGGACCCTTCTCCATGTCGTTCTTCATCATTCTTTAGAAAACTGTGTAAAACCCTGGTATTACAGGTATTACAACAATTGCAAATCCACTTGAACAGCTAAATATGGTTCACTCGTAATCGACTCCAACTTAACACCAGAGCCAGTTCCAGCTTTTAATATCAACTGAGCAGTCAAACAGCAGTCCTATTCGCGACGACTGACCTGTTTAACATAAGATACGTAAATTTAAATCCGACATTGAAACTATGCTTTAAACTATTTTTATTATTTTAAAATAATACTTTCAGCTATATTCCAAAACAATCACACTGCACCGATATTTGAAGCGTAAATTGTGTAGTATATATTTCGGATGGAATACTCTAATATTGCTCCATTCAATGCTAGTCGGCTTATGTGGTGCAATTCCGAATTTTCTAAATTCTTTATCCCAGCTTTGAATAAATTAAACCGTGCAAATTTCACGCTACTAAGTCGACCTTTTAAAATTATTTTTGGCCCAGACTCATTGAATATAAACTTGAAGCTGTTATTAATTAATTTAACATCGAAAACAGAGTAATTTCGCTTCGCCCTCTTAAGCCAAACCTACATGTAAACAAATTTCACTCGGTCGGTGTTCTCGTTCAAATTACAAGTACGTCACGTAGTCACAGTTTCAAAAACTACAGCAGATTCAATATTTGCTAAGCTAATTGTAATTAAATGCACTCTAATAATATTATCATGATAATTTCTATTTTACCTTATTATGTGATAGTTGGCTGGTCAATCCAGGCCGCTGAAATGACTGCGGCTACACGAGTTTCAATGCTAAAACCTGCAACTACAGGTTTAGCATTTGAGTGAGAGAGCTCGGTGTATGTATATATTACAATGCTTTTGTAATGGAAGCGTTTCCGTACCCTTCCTGTGTAATATCGTACTGTACCCGTCCTTTTTCCATGGGATTTTGCTGCCCCTTTCGTCGCGTTACTCAAGCGCCAGGAGCTTCGGCGGTTTGCAGTAAAAGCTTCTGTGGCGGGATGTCGGGTGTTTGAATTCCATGCGAGCGGTATATAATGTATATATACTAGGCTGAAGCGCTCGCTTCGCTCGCCTTCAGCCTACCCGCAGCCTGTACACAGGGTTTGCACTGTACACACGGCTTGCACTGTACACACGGTTTGCACTGTACACACGGTTTGCACTGTACACACGGTTTGCATGGTACACACAATTTTGCCTGTGCACGCGCTTCAGCGTTACTTAAAACACTCCTGGAACATTTCCATGCAATATTTCTTTAACTTAAACTTGCGTAGGTTTCGAGACGGCTGATGGTCAGCTGAATTCTGGCCATAAAGGGAGCGTTCGCTTCGCTCACGCCGCGTGCTCGATAATATTTTAGCAGCTCGCTTGTCAGCATATTATTCAAGTTTGACGGTTAACAGCCGTTTATAATCTAACACCTAAGTTAAATTGGAGTTGCCACAATGACCTAGGCGTAGTTTGGAATGGAAATGCTAAATTTTAAAGCAAAATAGAACCATATTCCACATGATAGGTTTCTAAGGTTCTAATAAAAAGGCGTGCATAACCGATCCTGACCCGTTATTTCGAAACTGATTCCACAACGTATTCAGCGGTATTGTATTCATTTTTTAAACGCAACGGGTGCGTAAAATGACATTTCAGGTTTCAACTGATATGTCAATTTTACGTGCTAGTCACTTATAATACTATCAGCGCAATGATTTCTTAGGAAATATGATGGTCTGCATGAGTATTCTAACCAGTCAGCAACTGAATCGAAATTAATGCAAAGATTCAGGGCAATATATTCCATATTTGGAATAGACAATTCTCCTTTCATCGATGCGATGACAGCAAGTCTGGTAAGGTATGAAATGCAGTTGTAGAGGATAGCATGGAGTAGCAAAGAAAAATTAAGCAACGATTGTAAAACCTAAATGGGCTAAAGATTTAGGATAGCGTGGAAACATCCCTAGCCCCTAACGCTGCGGTTGTGCTTAACCATTCTAATTATTCTGGCAAGTAAAGAGAACGTTAGTAACACAATTCTAATTTATGAAGCGCAGGTTCAAAGCAGCTCCAATTTTTCGCAGAGCTACATGTAATTATAAAAAAGAGAGAATAAGCGTTCGCTTCGCTCACGCCGCTGGCCCGATAGTCGTTATGCTCGCTTGCGCTCGCTTCTCAGCTTATCATTTTTATAAGGTTAGCGGTCACATTACACATTGTGAAACGTTGACGGTGTCAAGTCCCATGTGTCGGTAGAAGATTTCAGATTTACTTGCAGCGGAGGGTCTTAGAGCATAGTTAATAAAGCGCGGCGGTAATAACTACATTTAAGTATGATTATCTGAGTGAGAATTTCCTCTGGATTTAGAATAGCGCCCAGGCCGCTACAAAACTCGGCTGGTTAAACAGTTCGATGACAGTTTAGTGAATCGTAATAGTTAAACAAAGTGGATGAAGCATGTAGAGCTAGCCATGAAATAGCTTCTCCCCATCAATGCCTCTCACACCAACACAGTCGTCATGGAAACGTTGTTACAAAGTTATCATAGATTATATATATATAGACGCTTAAAATCAATGACTTAGAGGGGCAAGCGCGAATGTTCAAAAGTCAGCGCGAACATTCAAATGAGGACAAAATTTTCGCCAGAGCTACACCGATTAATATAAAGGATACTAGGCTGAAGAGCTCGCTTCGCTCGCCTTCAGCCTACCCGCAGCCTGTACACACGGCTTGCACTGTACACACGGCTTGCACTGTACACACGGCTTGCACTGTACACACGGCTTGCACTGTACACACGGCTTGCGCTGTACACCCGATTTACCCTGTGTACACGCGCTCCAGCGTTTTATTTATTACTTCTCTGCAGATGACCATGAAAATCCAAAACCGATACTTGAATCGGTTTCGGCTTTTCAATGGTTCGCTCTATTAGCATCGCAATAACTCAGGGAGCGTTCGCTTCGCTCTCGCCGGCTCCATGACCATTCAGCTCGCTTGCGCTCGCTTCTCAGCATACAGTTTAATCTCAGCAGGAAAAAGACTTCATTCGCTAAATTGAATGTAGCAGATATATATTTACTTACTGCCATGAGTCAACTTGAGTTACTACAAAGACCGAGTGGCACTTTAACGTTTCAGCTTTAAATACATGTTAAGGTAAAACATAAATTCTGCTCCACTTGTGGAATGTCTCACAGGTTTGAAGGACATGCCTGCATTATCTATTGTGACGATAACCCGTGATTCCGAAACGGATTCAGTAGTACTTCAAGTACTTCATTCAGACTTTACAGGCAATTGTTACAGGCAAAATGTCTCTTTAAAGTTTCAGTTTGCAATTGTCCCACTATCGTTTTTGCGTAAAAGCCATCCTAATTTGTAGTCACTAAAAGGCCACACCAGATTAGTCATGCCTGGCAAGAATTGCTTATTGATATTTTTAAGTTGGTCAGCCATCGGTGGACATGAATGCTTGCATTCTGCCAAGCCGTGGCTTGTACTGTACACACGATCACAACATTTACTTGTTTGCCCTAACGATTTTCCGCGCAAGCTTAAAAATAAACTAATAAGGCGTATGCCCATGTTAGGTTTTATGAGCCAGCTGGCGGTTTACTAAATTTTATATGCAACGCTTGAGCGCGATGGTCCTTCAGCACGCAGGCGTTCGCTTCTCAGTTTATTATTAGAGTTTAGTGGTCAAGCAACTTCGCATCGCTGGAGGTCGCGAGATTCAAACGTAGCAGAGAACAGAGATAAAAGTAAACGGCGGCAGAAATTACAATAAGGTCTTAATATCCGAGAAAAAATCTCTTCATCATTACGGATTGCGTCGGAACGCAGGCGCAACGATTATGCTTAAACATGGATACTGGACGGTGTCGTAGATCATTTTCAAACAAACGTACACACGATTCAGCGTTAATTACAACATTTCCGGCACATTCCGATGCAATATTTATTCAACGGAAACTTGCATAGGTTTCGAGACGGCTGATGGTCTACGGGATTCTTGCTACAGAGAGCGTTCGCTCCGCTCACGCCGCGTGCTCGATAATCTTTTAGCTCGCTTGCGCTCGCTTATGAGCGTATAATTAACAGCCATTTCTTAGCTAACACCTAAGTAAATTGGAGTTACTACCAAGACCTAATGGCAATTTAACATTGGAACCTCAAATTATAAAGCAAAATAGAATCGTATCCCACTTGTTAGGTTTCTGAGGTTCCAGCCAGTATAGAGTACGTCAGTACCACAATAATGATTTATGAAGCGCAGGTTCAAAGCAGGTCCAAGTCTGCAGAGCTACAGGGAATTTTAAACACGAAAAAATAAGCGTTCGCTTCGCTCACGCAGCTGGCCCAATAGTTGTTAAGCTCGCTTGCGCTCACTTCTCAGGTAATCATTTAAGGTTAGCGGTCACATTACACATTACATTGTGGAACGGTGGCGGTTTGGAAACTGGTTCCGCAACGTATTTAGCACTATTACATTCATAGGCAACGGGTGCGTAAAATACCATTTCAGGTTGCAAATGATATGTTATTTTACTTGCTAGTCACTTATCAGTTGAATTATGTCTTAGGAAATATGATACTATGTATGAGTATTCTAACCAGTCAGCAACTCGGTGAATGTTAATGCACGGATGGGATTCCAGGCAATATATTCCATATTGGCAATAGATAATTCTCCTTGCATCGATGCATTGATGGCGAGGCATGAGAGGCAGGTGTAGAAGATAGGAGATCAAAGTAAATTAATTAACGATTGTCTGGCCTAAATAGCCTGATGACTTTAAGGATTGCATGGAAACACCCCTAACTCTGCGCTTGAACATCCCAATTATTCTGGCCAGTATACAGGACGTTAGTGAAACAATGATGATTTATGAAGCGCAGGTTCAAAGCAGTTCCAAGTTTCTGCAGAGCTACAGGGAATTATAAAGATAAAAGAATAAAAGCGTTCGCTTCGCTCACGCCGCTGGCCCCATTGCCGTTAAGCTCGCTTCTCAGCTAATCAATTAAGGTTAGCGGTCACATAAGACATTGCGTCGTTCGATTACAGTTTAACAGAATCGTAATAGTTAAAGAAAGTGAATGAAGCATATAGATGTAGCAATGAAATAGTTTCTCCCTATCAATACCTCTCACACCCACACAGTCGTCATGGAAACGTTGTTACCAAGTTATCATAGATTATATACGGACGCTTAAAATCAATGACTTAGAGGGGCCAGCGCGAATGTTCAAAAGTCAGCGCGAACATTCAAATGAGGACAAAATTTTCGCCAGAGCTACACCGATTAATATAAAGGATTTTCGCGCGACGCGCAATGTATTTATTTTGTGGCATTTGTGGTTTTGCAAAAACACATTGCGAATTTTTAGTAGATTCGTTTCGTTTACTTTGCAGGAATAAATATTTCCGAAAGGAAGTTCATAATTATTAAAGTTTGCTACATTACATTTACGAACTGAGTGAGCGTATTGAAATAGTAGTAGGGAAAATTTTGAAGGGGCTATATAGAAGCAAGGTATGAGAGGATCTGAAAAGTTAAAAGTTAACAAAAAATAGTATTCTCACACTATATATAGCTTTTTGTTACTTATGGTTATATGAAATCAAATTTTAATATGAGACTATGTAATATACATTCTTCGGATCTAGTCCCATTATTGGTTTTCTTGTGATTTCAGGCATTCGACATGAAGCTTATCGAGACAAGGCCTGTTCAAGAAGAAGTGTGCTTGATGTCATGGTCACCTAAGATGGACCTCATTGCACTGGGAACTTGTGAAGGTAGCAGCCATTAAACTGTTTAGAGTAGAAGATCTATACTTTAGGAGTGTACATACTTGTGTAAATCATTCGTTATCCCGTGTTCTAGGAAACTTACTCCTGCATCGGCTTTCATGGCAAAAAGTTTGGCAAATAAAGCTAGTGGAAGGGAATTCTGAAGGAAAGCAGCTATCACTTATGACCTGGCATCCAGATGGGGTGTTTCTTGCTGTGGCAGCGGGTTAGTAATTATGTTTAAGTGTAGTGGAATGGTACTGACATTGTAAAGTCAAAAGTCGGAGGAGGAAGGCAAATAGTTACACGGTTTAAGAACATGCGTTTGTATGTAGGCAGTACTACTTACGTGGTGGATATTGAAGGAGGTAAGATAGTTCATACCCACGAGATGCGTTGGCGGGTAGAAGCAATAAAATGGTGTGCTTCCGAGTATGAGCTTTCAATGGAGGAGGTATGTGACGTTTTTTACTATAAAGCGTAACAATTTGGTCAGAAAATAAGTCAATTACGTTTCCTTGATATGCAGGTACATGCTACAAAAGCTCGACAACGCTCCGATTTTCTCCGAAATGAACTCAAGCTTCAGCGGTTAGAATTATTTCTTAGTGCCCTTTTGATTGGAACGGAAAATGGCTTGATCCATGTATTCACTGGAGGATTTCTATTTGCCATGACTTTAAAAATCCCAACCGAGCTAAATATCCAGTGCATTCTCCAAATAGATGCTACCAGAGATCTACAGTCTTACCATGTTATGCTTGTTCAAAACGATGACACTGGGAAATTTCTGAGCTATACACATTTCCGAACTGAAAATTTTAAGAAAGTTTCTTCCAGTATCGGTAGCTTGGGATTCAAATATTTGTTTATGGCAAAGAATTGGTCACTCATACAGAGTGAGCTGAACAGCTTGAACGATCAGTGGAGTAAGTTTGTGGACATCTATTCGAGCTACATGACGTTTGGATCTGACAAAAATCTATCGGAAGTTAGGGCTGACTACATGGAACTACTGTTTACGGGAATAAGTACTGTGGAACTGGAAATGTTCATCGGCAACATCGGAAGAGAGAAGGATATCAAGAAGCACACAAACATGATCAACTCTATTAGTTCAAGCATTTCTGAACACATGAGAACGGTGAAGAGTGCCATAGTGTCATTGTTAATCGAGCTGAATGAGATTGCTGGATTTCTGCTCGTGTCACGAACCAAAGAAGCTAAAGAGATTGTTGCGAGACTGAGAAAAGCATTTAATTATGTCTACCTCGGATTTTTACACATTGAAAGACTGATTCAGGATGCAGCAGCCGTTTTTCTTCATTTTTTTCACCTGTTACTCAATACAATTCACTTATCAAATGCTCAAGAGGTGCAAGAACTCGGAGAAGAAGAATCGGATGTGGATAAAGTTTTAGAATTTTTGAACATGAAGATTGAAAAAAATGTATTCCATTTCTTACTTCAAAATGCTGAAGACAAGTTTAAGCAGCCTTTGCCGTGCCTGGAACACATTACCACAAGCCCACCTCCAGCAACATCGAGAAAAATCGCCATTGGAGATGCAAAGGGACCACCCTTTCCTTTTCTGAAGCCGTGTCCAGATCAGAAATGGCTAAGTTTCCCAGAGCTAATCCAAGAATACGCTAATTCTAAGCCTGAAGGATTTCCAGGGGAAAGTATCATATTAGATTTTTCTGCCCGTGCCGTCATGGAACTTTTTAGCAATGATATGCCACAAAAAATTAGTAAGATGTTTGATGAGCTACTACAAATACCAACGTTGTCAACAATGCCTTTCGCAGCTAATACCTACGCTTTAGCATCGCTATCTTGTTGGGGAGAGGAAGACGTAAAAATGAATTCGTCTGGTCTGATTATCAAGCAAAGCTCTACTTCCCTATGTTGTTACCTGACGAGTCCTAATGGAATGTCTACTTTCGTCTTTGAATTCAACTTTGTAGAAAAGAATCCATACGTGCGATCATACCGGCTCCAGTTCTCTAGTAAAATTACGGACTGTGATATATTTTCTGATAGTTTTCTGACAATTGTTTCGACTGTCTCTGATGAAGACGCTGGCAAATCGGGTGATCAGGATAATCTAAGAGCTATAGTGTTTCAAGTGAATATGGATAAACTTGATCCAGCCAATACTATCGGAATACCTGTAGATTTAAACAAGTTCATTAAAAGTTCCAAACAAAAGTCAATCCCTGCAGTATCTCCCGGAGAAATACCTCTAGATCTATCCTCGCTGGCTATGAAAAGTGTTTTAAATAGTTCTTCTTCAAGTAGTGCTGAAGCTGGTCAACATCCTTTTATTGAAGGAGTGGCATTCGTAGATGGCTTTTGTCCGTTAGCAGCAGCTGTCAGCGGCCCGCGAAAACTTGGGGCTTTATTGTCTGATAGCAAAAAGTTTGTAGCTTTAATCGACATGGAACCTGAGTCTGGGGATAACTCTTACGATGATGAAGTTACGGCGGAATTTTCGTTTGAAACATTAGCGGAAGTTTCTTTACAAAATTTATAGCGTGCATGAATATATATAAATATATCACAAATCGCAGCAGTGTTTTCCTTCATTTTCCCGTATTTCTGATTAAAACCTCATGATGTCGAATCGAATTTGCAGTGGAGGAGATTAATTTCTACAGCGTGTAACACTAAGGAACCGTCTAAATTACTGAACGTAATGGCATCAACGTGGCTAATTTTGAAGCTTTAAATGACCTGGTGAACGGTTTGAATAATTTTCATAGGATCGCGATCGGGCCTTTAGGGGCTTCTGTTTAGTACTAATTATATTGCACCATAGCAATAAATCGACATAAAGAATTGATTTCTAGGATTCAAGGAATAAGAGGAAATAATGGTAAACGTTCTGTGCGTATCATCCGACGTGAATCCTAAAAATCATGTTCGGCAATGGCAATGATGATCATATTGGATGACCCCGAAACGTAGCTACTGAATTAAATAAACACTTCTAATACAAAATATATACCATCGAGTGAATTTTACGCGCCAGTTTTATACTGCATCGCCCGCCGTTATAGTATGCACGTGTACAGTTTTTTATATATTCCTAAAATGCAGAAACATTATTTCGTTGAATAATAGAAAGAGTTGAGAGTAATATTTGAATATATGATGAACAATAAAAACTTTTCTATGGTGAGAGAAAATCGTCACCGTCACGCGTGATGCCTTAATCCGCCGAGCTGAAAACAAAAACGTAACGTAACCGGACATTTATATTTCATTCGTAGTTAAATCCTATTCTTGTTGATGTGAATTGTCAGCTGTAGTGGCACGTGCTATATGTCAGTGCGTCAGTGTTACATGTGCCATAATTTTATAGAACCTGCATTTTTACTTGTTTCTATGTGTTAGGTTTAGTGAGACTTAAAAACAGTACACATCTATCATCAAAACGGATCTTGTCTAACTGAAGCCCGAAGTTGCACACTTCCCGGAATTTAAGAATAAAATTAATTTGCAAGGGTAGCCTATCATTTGTGTGAACAAAGGGTACGATTTGCTGCTAGTTTGATGAGATCTTTGTCTCTTTGACAGTCGTAATTATTAGCATTTTAACTTCTTTATGTTTTTCCAGCACATTTAACTACTGATGCTGGGAATCAAAGAAGTGGAAACGGCTCCTTAAGAAGCGTGTATTTGGAAAAGGAAGGAATTTGGGAGCCAGGCCGTTATTTTAGAAACCGGCAGGTATATTTTATGCGCTTCATGCTCTTTGCCTGAAATAGTTAATGCAATGTTGTACCGTCAGCGCGCACATAGCTGATCCCTTTCAAACTTCCCGCGCGAGTTTTCCCGTTTACTTTATATTGGAGCTACATAAGGGTGGTCGCCCAGCTATGAACGCGCTTACGGTATCGTTTGTACAGGCTTTTTTCACTACTGTATGTAAACTTGTGTATACATACTTCATTCTTAAGATAGATGTAACTATAAATGATTTCTGGTTCCCTCAAGCAGGGTTGCTTTACCAGCATGGCGTCTCAGGACAGGGATCCAGAAAATACTTTCAAGATTTTGATTGCCTCCGACATACATCTCGGATATTGTGATTCAGACCCGCGTCGTGGTAAGGCCAGGACTAATTTTTTTACGTCTTTAGTAATCCCTGATTCGAAATTTTTCGTTTTTTCTATTGCTGGTGGCTGTCAGAAGCATTATGTATGCGCGCATGAAGTTTGTTCGAAGAAAAATTCCCCAACCGCGGCTGGCTGATAATGCTAGGATATTGGAAATGACATTGCCTTTAACAGTTCTGCTACCAATTAGAGCCGGCAGTCACGTGTAAAAAAGGTAGTAGTTCCTGGCGATACGATTTTGGAACAAATGTACGAGAGCTGTTAAGAATAACGTACTGGCGTTGGACAAAAATAATTACGCTTGCAATAATATTTATTGAATTTTCCTATTTCGTTGTAGCTGCATATAATCTAAGACACGATACAACAGGTGGTTAGTTAAATCATACATAGTATTTGCGACTTCGTTTTAGAAGCTCAAGGTCGTTTCCGGTTCTGCTTATAAATAGTCGTTTCACTTGGAGCAGTTAATTCCAGTTTTGCCCTTGCGCTGAAATTTAAACTCGTATCCAAGGTAGGGATAAGGTTCCGCACAACAAGAGTAGTATTTCTCTACTCTGGTAGCACTGTTTGCAGTAATTTCCCAGTCGGTGATGTCCCATAGATCCGAAAGATCAGCTTTAGGTGTCTGTAATTGCACACGTACGTTTAACGACTGAGACAAATCTAATGTAGCGCTTCTTTGAAGTAGTCATTAACTTACATCGTAGAATTGCAGATCTAGGGAGAATCCATCGAATGTCCAGGAACCGTATTTCAGGGTGCAGGTCTGTTCTCCGTAAGGGGAATGATCCAATGTAAGATTACAGTATGCCTTGACATGACAAGATGGCACCCATAAAACCTTTCCGTCTGAGTAAATAAGGGCATTGGAATTGGAGCACATTACCCGGTCGGGATCAGTAGCACTGTTAAAGGACCCAGATTGAAAAATCAGATTTACATGGCGATTGAGTTTTGCAAATAACGGTTGCATAAACTTACGAATTATAGAGAGTAACATCGG
Source organism: Sminthurides aquaticus (assembly GCA_906901655.1). Taxonomy (NCBI): domain Eukaryota; kingdom Metazoa; phylum Arthropoda; class Collembola; order Symphypleona; family Sminthurididae; genus Sminthurides; species Sminthurides aquaticus. The sequence continues at coordinate 8,849,743 of CAJQTT010000001.1, forward strand.
GCTTCCAAATATCATCGCTTGGAACACGAATAACAGTGTGGCCACCGTAGTCTTCCGGATTCCAGGTTAAACGAGAATCATGCCAAACCTAATCACAAACATAGCTTTAGTAAGTATTGGTAGTGCGCTGAATCAACTGTACTAAATGTGGTGGATAATCTTACTTGTCTAGTCCACAGATCCAATTCTAAGTTGTTCTTAAATTCATCCTAAGGAAATGACAATGAACAAAGAAATTTGTAGATCAATTTCGGATTTAACGGGGCAACATGTTTAGGAAGCTGATGACTTGTAAAACTTACCACATCGAATCGGATGATACTGATTCCAAACTTAAGTCCAGCATTACTGGGGTAGTTATCTTTTCTGTAGCTTGTGAATATGTTGCTCAAAAGTCGATTTCTGTCCTCAATATTACCCGTCTCCGCAGTTGTATGAGGAGTAGAGGTTTCCTGTTTTGTGTCTAAAATGTTATTTGACTCATCATCTACGACATCCAGTGCATCTAAGGTTCCAGAAATAATGTGCTAGTTTAGTTACAATAGCTCTAACTACTATAACTACGATCTACATTGTACAAGCTGTTATCGCAAGTAAATAACTTGAATCTTACATGATGCGCTGCAAGCCCCCGCTATTATGAGTGCGAAGACGAAGAGTTTCTTCAGTGATGGATTCATTTCTTCGATTTTGGGTTGCTTCGCTGATCGAAAAGTACACCTCGAAAGCAACTTTCGTACTATGATATAGTTGACAAGAAATAGCCGATTTTATAGGGAGTCGGAGTCGGATGTTTGTCTCGTTATGCTGATTTAAGTTGTGTAATGCACAAACCGGGATCATCTCGCGTATACTGCAGTACTACTTCATCTAACACTTAAATTGGTTCCGTAGTTTCACTTAAGCTATTTTGAAACATTTTGATTATATATTTAGTGTACGCAGCGAAACTTTCTATAGTGTAGATATTCAGCTTCAATTGAAGCGAATTAGATCCAATTTAAACAGGGGTAAATTTTTTCAAGGCTCCTTCGCTCAAGTCTCATATTTTCCTTACTTTAAGCTAGATCTGTTGGATGCAACATTATTTGCCAGCACCATGAAATTCAGTCGACCTTGGATACTGTTTTTGTAGCATTATTTTGCAAGCTCAAAGGTTAAAAAAGCATATCCGGAGAGCGAATATGCAACTCTAACTTCATGTACTTATAAGGAAATAACCTGATTGACCTTAAGTGAATGTTTACGGTGGTTGTTATTCTCTCCATCGTTCTTGTCCTGAATTCTACTGATTGCAGTCTCGTCGGGACTGTCTTTATTTGCTAGCGTCCGCCACTGCGATGATGGCGTAAACATGTTTTTCATTGCCCCACGCCATGATATGAGATTCACTAAAATTACATCCTGTCCTGGAGTTCAAGTTAAATTGCCATTGCCAGTGTGCAAATGAAACTTTTCTCTGATTGACCGTGGGATGAACAAAAGTACGGTTAAGAAGGTCAAGTAAATGTAATACTCATGCAACTGCAATTCTTACACTTTCCAGAAAATGACAGCTTCAATACATTTGAAGAGATATTTGAAATTGCAAAAGAAGAGCGGGTGGATTTCATGCTGCTGGGTGGAGATCTCTTTCATGATAACAAACCTAAACCAAGCACCTTGAAGCGTACAATCGAAATAATGAAGAAACATTGCTTAGGAAGCAGGTAACAGTTGCATAACAGTATTTTAAAACGATGGTTGAAAATACATCCAGATGAGAGCAATATTATGAATTCTTTTGCAGACCAGTTACCTTCGAATATTTGGGAGATCCTCAGGTTGACTTTAAGGGCTTGGTGGATCCGCAAGTGAATTATTACAGTCCAGACATGAATATAGAAATGCCGGTATTTACAATTCACGGGAACCACGATGATCCTATCGGGAACCAGAAAACTAGTGCCGTGGATCACATCTCTGCCGCAGGATTAGTCAATCACTTTGGCCAATCGGACGGTCTGAATGAAGTCTACATTAATCCGGTCTTGTTACGGAAAGGCGAAACTCTGTTGGCTCTCTACGGTTTGGGATGCATGAAGGATGAGCGACTACATCGATTATTCAGAGATCGAAAAGTTAAATTTGCGAGGGAACCGGAAAATAAGGACTCCTGGTTCAATATTTTCGTGCTTCATCAGAATCGTATCAAGCACGGCGCTACAAATTACATTCCACCGAATTACTTCCCTTCCTTTCTCCACTTTGTGCTTTGGGGACACGAACACGAATGTAGGATTATGCCAATAGACGATATGGCTGGGATTTATGACGTTGCAGACAATCCGGAAGATGCTAACCCAGAAATTTACATTTCACAGCCTGGTAGCTCTGTTGCCACATCACTGTGTCCTGGAGAGGCTGTTGAAAAATTTGTAGGAGTTCTTTACGTCAATAAGAAGGAATTTACCGTTGTTCCGAAAAAACTAAAGACAGTCAGACCTTTCCTATTCGCAGACATCGACACCAGTGAAGTATTTACCGCAGACGTGAAATCTAGAGATCCGAGTAAATTCCTCGAAACGTATGTTGAATCAAAAGTGAAAGCCATGAGAGATGATTCCGCGGACCTACTTACCGGTCATCCAAACCAACCAGTGGAACCACTGGTACGCGTGCGTATCTTATATGAGAACGATGATGTCCTATTTCATGGGCCCAGATTCTCCCAGAAGTTTAGTGATTCAATCGCAAATTCCGAGATCGTCACGTTTAAGAAGAAAACGAAAAGGAATGAATTTCCAGCTGGAAAAATGGATGTGAATGAAATACACGATTTCATTATGGATGAAGAAGTTCACGACTTAGAAGGTCATGTAGAAGAAATTGTACAAGATTTTTTTAAAACGGGTAGAGAAAACAATGATGCCACTAGAATGTTAGACATTTTATCAGAAAGAGCATTGTCAGAAGCTGTGAAATCATGTGTTGAGAAGAGTGACAAAGAAACTATGAAAAATATTATCACGTAAGAGCTAATATGTGGATCATACAGCCAAGCTAAACCATGAAATATTGTTAGCTTAAGCATGTGATCACTATTGAATTCTTTCAGCTTACAAATGGACCGTGTTGTAGAGCATCTGAAGAGGAAAAATGTTGACAGCCGGGAATCTATCCTAGAGGAACTTAAGCACTTCCAAGAAAACAGGTATGCAAATGCTGCCGCAGAAGAGAATGAAATGATTACAGAAGCTATGAAAAATTTCCGAACCAAAACGGCAGCGAATAATGACAGTCGCTCTAGATCATTTGGTAGCAGTAACAACATGGATAGTGATGACGTAAGTAAACATATTCCTTTTTCAGTGGGAAATTTTGAGCCAATTTGATCCCGGTGCTTATTTTCTATCGTTTACTCTGCAGGATAATCTAATGAACGTCAATTCAGACGACGACATAGCCGAAATTTCCCCTCCTCCTTCCCGTGGGAGAGGGCGAGGCAGAGGCTCAAGAGGCGGAGCTCGTGGAACCAACGCTGCAGCGTCCACGTCACGCAGCGCTCCTGCCCGTGGGACAGCTGCACCTAGACGTAGCAGAGCGCGTGCTAGAGGAGGGTTCTAATCTAAATAGTGTATAGCCTGCGATAGATCTTTGTTATGTCACACTTATCTGCAAATCATAGAGATGATTTCCTAAAGACGGATTTTAATTTGCCAGCTTTTCTTAATATTCTGTCTTGTACTGCATTTAACAGTTGTTAATAGTAATTCATACTAAGCGGGTGTTATGATGGTTTAAATTATCGTAAAAGATGAACAGGTTTTTCTTTGTTTCAACAAATTCTAAAATTACCTATACATTATAGTTGTATTTATCGTAGGCACTTAAAAGTTAAATTTTAAAAAATAGTGTGACTTTATGATTGCATATTATATTATTTGAAGGTAGCACGTTGTCCTATCCAGTCTTGGGAATTCTAAACTACTATCTTTAAGCTACTTGTGAGCAGAGCAGACTAGTATCATCTGAACTGGACAGCAGGCGAATCTGAACCGCTTTCACTTCATCTTCTCCTACAGCAACACTGCATTACACGCTATTACTGGATCCGATTCCATACAATTGCGAGTTTAAGCATCCAAAAAAAATTGCGTATACAGGATAAGCTGGTGCGGCACATGTAGTCCATCGTTTCGTTACAGCAGTTCTATAACTCACATGCGTTAAGTTAGCATGCTGAGTTAGAATTCCGGGACTCAGCATGAATCCGTTGTCTGCAACAGAAGCGTGCATGAATAATTCACGTAAATATGACGTATCAATAATGGAATACCAGGCTAAGCAAACTGACCTTAGCGTATGTTAAAAACAAGCTGCCGAATTGAAATCCGATTACTTCAGACCAACATTTCTCATTATTTGCTCGTATACAGTCCATGACATGGCAGCGATGAGGGTTCGGCGCATCATGCGTGGCAGTAATCCCTTGAAGTACCCTTGTATTCCGTATTTCTGCAAGTACCAAAGTCGTAAATTTTAAGATTTTGGGAAATGTGCTTCCTAAAATCCGCTTAATAGTAATTGGTTTTGGCTTTTACCTGATGGATATACATTAATACTGGAGGGACAGAGGTAAACTTGTCAGGGTACAGCTGCATTTTCGTTTTAATAACATCGAAAGGTTGAGTAACTAAGGAAGCACCCATCCCAGCGAAAATGCCACAAGAGAATCTGACATACGGCGCACTAGTTCCAGACTCTATCCAATCTTTCGGAACAGCTTGCTTAGTCCAGGTATACATCATCAGGTACAGGGCGGAAAACGGAACATCTCGCAGCAGGGTTGGAAGAAGTCCACAAGTAAGACCTTTGACACCCTCTCGTTTATAGATACTAGCGACTGCTTGCTGAATACTGCTGTACTGGTATACTTTGCTCTAAAAAAACAAATACATGTGAATTTGCTGAAAGATTGAAATTAAACTTGAGGATGAAAAAGCATCCAGACTTTTTTCATCAAGAGAAAATAATCGAAAAACTATCACTGTGCTATAATGTAAAACCTTTAACTAGATTTAAAAACTGCTAGTTTCTCGCCATAATAATAATTATTTTCTTTGACAAGAAGCCTCTTGATATTTTGCAGAAGCTGTGAAAACGTATACAGAAACCCACAAGGAACGATAAGCTGATAGATCAGTAATCAGCTCATACGATCGCATTTTTGTGATTCAAACTGCAGACACTGTTAAAGTTATATTCAACTTAACACTATCAATTACGACAGCAGACGGCGGGATACAGTGTCAAATGGTATTGCCCAGTCACTCAAGAGCACTAACTGCTAGGGTATTGATAATTTCAACGCTTATACTCCGCGATATAAACTCGATAAATGCGATCTCTGACCCTAAGTGATCTGTCACCACTAAAGAATTGCTCCAAGTTTTCAAGGATAATCTTGACGTGTAACTAACAACGAGTCGTACAGCTACTTTTTCAAAACCCACTCCCTAAGCTATCTTTTTCATTTCCGCCGTTGTTTCATATAGAACGTTTTAGCAAAATTCGAATTTGCCGTATTTCCTAGACTCCTATGTCTTTTGCCCTGATTTTAATTTCAGGATGTCTGGAGAATCTGGACTTCCTCGATTTTAATCCCGAATCTAACTAGTACTTATCGGTGTTTAGCTTATGTAAAGCTTACCTCAAATCTAGTCTTGATTACAGTAAACGGTATCATAGTTACGCCACTGATTGATCTAGCAGTAGCGCCGAGAACTATCGACTGCATGGCGGTTGGTTCCCCTTTGATATCCAGGAGGATCTTCAACTCGTGTATTGATCCAAAATAAAGCCCAACTCCTGGGATGCATCGCGTCAAAGACTGAAAAATTATAGTTTGATTTGTCTAACACAACAAAGTGAAACTAAAAAAATTGGTTTACTCTTTCCGCTAAAGATGTGATACTTACAGGTGTCATCCCCTTCCATAGCCCCAATAACTTTTCATCGCGAACTATATGTCCAACTACAGCTATCATTCGACTTCCTCCATTTAGCTGACTCTGAAGGCGAGTTTTCAATAAGTCCAAAGGTTGGAATAATACAGTAGAGCAGGTGCCCGAAATAGACCCAACTATGAATGACTTGATCACTGGATGCTTGAATTAAAAACACAAAAACAATCATTCAATCGAGATCATGAGAACATGATGATAGGAAAAATTGTTGATCACGCCCCGCCATAATGTAATAATTGAGACTAACGAATAAAGGACTGCTAATCAGTACAGACTTTGGTCTCACGTCTAGTAGATTTGATTGAATGTAAATATTGCATTCACATAACTATCCTGTTAATTCATTCCGAATCTTTTCCCAGGCCGGTAGCCTGTGGTACAGTAATTGTTGTTTTTTTTCTCATATGTAGAAGTAACTAATCTCACACTTATTGAACTGTAGCTTTGCATCTCTATTATGACAGAAAATAAGTGATTCATTCAGATATTTAGAACTAGCGTCCTATTCATGTTGCCGGTTACAATTATTTTCAGTTACAGAAAGAGGTCAGTTAATAAGGTGACTACAATCGTAAACGTTTACATCTGAAGCCTTAAAATGTAAACGTTTACATATAGAGGCCTATAAATGTGAACGTTTACACATGGGGGCCAACAAATGTAAACGTTTACAATTGTAGGGCCCTAAATGTAAACGATTACATCCACAGGCACCGCCATACACCTGTCATGTTAGCTGGGATTTGATGACAATTAACAGAATTTTTTGCAAGCAGAGAAGTCCTTTAAATTTTTATGATTTGGATCAGTCTAATACTGGGTTTTCCCTATTCCAGAATTCAACGCTGAGGAGCCATCGAATAGCATTAGAGACGTACTAACGGGATACTAAAAAGTACCCTTTTTCATATTAGTTTGTATGAATTGTCCACTAAACTGCTTAAATGAAGCTACATTCCCTTTACAATATTTTGCTATTCTTTTACACACAGATTGGAGGATTATTTGGGGGAAATATTAAACAGTGCTGGGTTATAAAGCCCATGGACTTCCCTCTAAGATAAGTGGCAAATATTGATTTTAGATTTTATAACTACGCATCTGTCTATTTAAACGCACCAGAGATAAATCCATCTTATTTGATATTGGACCCTTTTCCTCGGTCAACAGTGTTAATTCTCCAGCAATGCTGTTTGAGTCTTGAAGAAGCACTTGTTCACTACTTAGCCGAATTAGATCATCTTTGGGTTTATCACAATAATTTGTAGCACCACTCTTTTCTACAGTCCTTGAAGGTAGGTGACGTTTTTCCACGGAAGGCGAGTCTTGAACTGACTTAAATTCACTATCTGTGGAACTTTTTTCTGGTACGATTTCTTTGGTCTGAAAGGAGGAATGCTTAAGCACGGACTGATCCAAGGTTGATTGAGAAGTCATGGTTTTATACACGCTGTTATCTTCCTTCAGCGAGTCCCACCATGATCATTCATCCAGCAGTGGAGATATCATTACATCAATCGTATCTTCATACTTTCTTGCGGAGTAAACGTATAATTAAAGACAAGATTTCCTTGTTGAGTCCATGGATCACTACAATATATAATCAACTCCGGTTAGCATCGTTCCTCTCCTAGGCATTATTGGAATTGGACTCAGATGAGAGTGCATAGCTATTAAAGCATAATAAATATCGGAAATACGCATTAGATAAACTTGTTTCTCCAACCTTCGGTTTCCCGATTTTTCGAGCTCCATCAGATGCACTTCACTGTGAATAATGTTGAATGAGCGGCAAACAAAAAAGTTAATATTAAATCAGCTAACCGTATTCGCGTAAATTCACGCGAGAGTTGAATGCGCAAACATACCTGATAACTACTGGGGGCATTATTCAGAAACTAGTCGTCGTTACGTAGCCCCCAGATTTATAGCAGATATAAACAATTTATTTATAGAATCGGTCAAAAACGAACACATCAGTCTCCATTGTTGCCTAATGAAGTGAAGCTTCGGATTGACCTAAAAAAACAACGGAAACCAACAATTACGATCTTCACGTGAGCTAAATTTAGAGAAATATGCCATCTGAACTTACGAAGTTACAAAAGCTGACAATTGCATATGATTCACATTAAACTTCTTATTGCAGATATGCAGTACACATAAGTGCGACACTATGTTCGTAGGGTGTTGATTTTAATTTTCACATGTTGACTTGCTTATTAGAGAGAAAATTCAATTATACAAGTGTTGCATGCAAAAAAAATCCATTGCAAAATTCTCAATCGCAATACGATGCTTTTGTTTACCATCACAGGAGCATCACGTGTCCGCTGCAGTAGATAAACTGGCCGGCAGACCTTGTCGTCACGATAAAACATGGTCGCAGCTAAAAAAAATCCTCAAATGCTTATAGAAACTTCTGGATGCTTCTTGAGATTTTACAGCACAATTAAGATTTCTAGTACATGCTTCATATGCAGAAACAAGTTGAAGAAGACAAATACGTACAGCAACCCAAAAATCTGTAACGGTTCTTTGAAGGAAATGCTTGAGAACTTCTGTCATAACCTGGCAAAACAAATCTATAGCTGATAACACCAGGCAAAAGATTCAGCCACAGATACAAAAGCTACAATGTTCGCTATCGATTGTCGTTTAACAAAGATTAGTCATAGATTGCCAAAAGCAATCATTAGATTTATTGTACAACGACGCAATTATCTGGATTTACATGACTAAGAATCTGTTAAGATGCGTACTTAATATTTGAGCTACAGGATAAATGTTAAAAAACGTCTGACTATCTCTCTTTATCTGGTTGGTCATTACTTTTAACGTCACTGTCAACATTTAGCTTTGGATGATCCTTCCCATCAACTCTCTCAACTGGCTCTTCCTGATAATATTCTTGAGTTCTATTAAAGTGATGCGGCCAGTTCACAAATCTTGTATCACTTAGTCTCCAAACACCAACTTGAAATAGATCAGGCTTCTTTGGATCGAATCCCAGTCCAACTCCTATCCTTTGATTGTCATCCTCTCCTTCGCCCATAATTTTCAAGTTGTTGACATCATCGGTGGCTAAGACGTCCAAATTATCCGTAGGCCCGATAGGAGATTTCAAAGTGAAGATAACTGAGATATCTTTACCAAGACGAGGGTTTGTATCTTGTAAAAAACGTATCCATGATAAAAGCGAATCCTTAGAAGACGTTCCTGTCGCACAACACGCAAGTATAACTCCATCATCTTGCTCATGTACACTCTGAGCAGGAACAATTTGTTTTTCCTCCGAGGATGTTATAAAAGTATCGATTTCGCTAACATCTGCGAATGGAAACAATAAATTCTTCTATTACAATTCTTTCAACCTTGAAGTTGTTACAAGGGGTTACGTGGGCCTTATATCACTCATAATGATATGCATAACAAGGCAAGTTAAGAGAATGAACTCGATATGGAGCTCAGAAATGAATAATTCTGTGCCTGCCCTCGCATGCACGTAGGACATGAGAACTTATTAATTAAATTGAATTACCATCTGGGTCTTGCTCTATAACCTTTGGCTTGGGTAGTGGCTCTGAACGTAGAATGAAGTAGTTCACACATTGGTCGCGAAGCCAAACTCGAAACGCTCCCTCGACGTAGATTGGACGATCAGAGGGGTGTGATTCTATCAAAGACTGTTGTGTTTGACTTTGACCGCTGATAATCCAAGTTTGATCGAGTGCATCTACTAAATCCCCAGCCTGAAAATCACAGATATTGAGAAACATTTCTCCGATAATGCATTGCGCGAGCAAATGATTACTCAATATGTAAGAAGAAACTATTTTACTTGCGCAATGTTACTACTCCATAGAGGGAAAACCACACAAGTCTTTAGTACTAAAACACTATTGACACAGATACGTGCTGACAATGTTTTAATGCGACGCTTTTTATCCAATATGACGCAAACTGTTAGCAATAATGAGAACTCATAGTTGTTGCAACATTCGCAAAGCAGCTATCGCTATCAAAACTTATCTGTGTATCTGGCTTACGTTGTATATTGTAATCTTCGTCTCTAAATCCACAGAGGTTATTCGTTGAATGGCTAATTTGCATAGTTCGAAACCGTCATCCGGAAGGGGATCAGGCAGCTTCCAGGGCGATAAATGCTTAAACTTTGGTAACCAATACATCATTCGTCCATGCTTTCTACTAGGGAAGGACCGGTACCCAAATATATTTCCCAGCATATCTTCAACCTCTCCGTCTCCGATAACACCTGAAAGAACAATCATAAATGAGTGCTAACAGTGACCCGAACTTAATTGATTTGTATTAATGTTACAGTTATATTCATATTAGGTGCAACACTCATGAATCCCAAGCTGATTCCACAAAATATGAATATTGAAGCACTAGTCTGGTGAGTAACCTTTAAGAGCATTTCCTCGTTCTCTCACGTCCTTGAGTTGTGTCATTCATTTCTCCTCTATTACATTAAAGATTTACTGTTTAACATAGGAATTAAATGGAAAACGGGGTAGCCAAAACTTTGAAAAACACTAAACCTTCGATTTCACATAGTTGTAACTTTCAAGTGATCTTGAGGATGGCCTACATTTCCGACTGAGTGTAATTTTGCTTTAGATGGACGTTAGTTCACCAGAAACGTATTATAACTTTTATACTGCTCAAGAAAAAAGTCTACACTGTTGTATGCAGTTACATACGGACAGAACACAAACTTTGGACACCAATCTAATAGTATAGTACACAATACCCTTATTTAAATTACTTACCGTTGTCCTCCATTTGTTCTAAAATATCGATTGCACAGAATTGCTGCTTCGGGTAGTGCATGAACTCAACTTGCCATATTGTTTCCGCTACCATTTTTCCCTTGGGAAAAACGTCGATCAATTTCTTATATGCTTCGAGGTCCTTGTGTACACCGAACTCCTTCATGTGCTTTAAAGCTGCCTGGATAAATTCAACATGTCCCCGCAGAAACTTGTCTCGCGTTGTAAACATTTCAATAGATTCTAAAAACGCTTCCTTATTCTTCTTATGTATGTCTTCGAAGTATCCTTTTGTAATGATGGCGGTATTGACAGTGTATTTCTGTCGGTATCGCTCTTTTCTTTCTGCCTCTCTCTTTCGTTTGCCTTCAGGGCTATCATCTTCTTCGCTCCAACCTTCCGGAGGTTTGTCTTCAGACGGATTATTTGAGGTTGAATAAAAATTAATTGGCTGTCGAAAAGCGCCAATATTTCTAACATATCCAGATTCTGCAAGCAGACATGATTTGATACCGATTCTGGAAACGGGCGATATCTTGGACACCAGATTACGTTGTCCCGAGGCACATTCCAGAAGGTGCCGATAGAATCTCCTTGACGAACGCATCCTCAATGAAGTATAACTGCAACAAAACGGAATAGCTTACTTATCATCATCATTAGCTCATGAACTTCGATAATAAGCAGGAACAGTCTCACTGTGTGTCAACTAGTTTCACGTCTACTTTAACGTATGCATACTAAATTATTCCGAAACAAACAGCTTACATCAAATTTTAGCAGAAATCAAGATACTTTCCTGATATCTCCGGCTGAACAACGTCCTCGGCTTAAAACTTTTTGCCTCAATTCAGCGTATTTCAAAATCGACCATGGTGATTGCGTCGAATACACCTCTGCGACAAATTTCGAACACTTATATACGGCTGGAACGTATAAACATAATACACATGAGTAAAATAAATAGATTTTTGTAAAGTGAACACAGAACACTTACCGATGTTATTGATTCCGATTAGCAAAAATCAAAATCTCGTATTTTCGAGTTCGAATTTCAACTGAATTAAAAAAGAGATAGATTTAGTGCATCGCGGGATTGTCTCATGCGGCGGATTTGGAAAATCCTTGGAACTTCGCGCGTCACTCAAGTATATCTATTTCGACCAATCTGGAGGATGTTATGTTTTCAATTCGTACATTATTTTGTCGAAAACCGAAGAAAGTTTCTTCAACTATGATCAAAATCCTGGAATCTTTGATTTGAATTTAACGTAGCCTTAAGAGTCATATCTTAGGAAGAATGCAGGAAGTTGTGTGCAGCTCCTCCTGTCTCATCCTAACCAAATTCTTTACCTTTACGTACTTAATATTTGTTCAGATTTACGCACGGAATCAATCTTCTTACACGACAGGTATTATATTAGCACGTTCTTTCCACAATAGATCAATACCTATGCTGAATGATAAAATTATAGTCTGCGAGCCTGAACCTATTATTGCAAACATGCCGTCTTGGGCTAGATATAGAAATGATTAGAATTCCGTACAGCACGATGAAAGGTTAAAACATTTAAGTTTATTTATTTAACGACGGTCATTGAAGTTTTGTTCACACAACAGTAGCTAAGTTAGAGGATCTATACTCGCACGCACTGTCGAGCTGTTAGATACCGATACGACACGACTGGTGGTAAGTTATGTGATGGGCACGTGAAAACAGCTTAAATAAAACTGAATTTAAATCCGTACTTTTTTGGCCCGTAAGTGAAATGAACGAGAACATAATTCGTGAGTATCTGGTTTTTAAAGTATCCACCAGATTTACAATTATTTACTGCCAATGCGAAAATTTACTAAATCTCCTGAATACACAACGCCGAATAAATCGGTTCGATTACAATATAAGTAATTAATTTGACGAATAAAATACTGAGTGCGCAGTGCTCTGCTCAACGGAGTTACGTAAACACGGTTGTTAGCGGAGGCTAAATTTCGATACAATACTCAGAATCAACATCGGTTAAAATACAAAGACAGAAATATCGTCACCCCCATTTAAGTAACCTTGTAATATCGTCAAAAAACGGTAGCCAATGATGAATGAAGGGAAGAATTTGAAATTAGGTTGACAAAATTCATGTAAAAGTACATACGTACTGGTATTCAACCCTTTTAGCTTTAAGATCAATTTCCCGTCTGACAATCGGAGGATGAAAAGTAGAAAAATCTTACTACTATGGAGAACTGTGCCGTACAATAGTAATTATTAATAATATTACTTAACCTCGTAATAATAACTCTAGGTGACAAACAGAAGCAGTAACTGGAACTCATTCAGAAAGTACGTTTTTTTCACATAAATCCAACGCTACTTAATCATTCATACTTGAAAAGACATCGTCTCTCCTTTCATACATCCTACCAAAGAATACATTTACCAGGATCCTGGAGCTAACGTTGACGGAAATAATACGACACCAGGAGTTTAAAGAAAACAAACTTTTTGGTAAATCAAAATAATCTAAATACTTCTTAGAATGGAAATTTAACGTCTCAATGTCAGGTTTCGTACTACACGTCACTCATACATACGTTTAATATCCAAACCATACTACTGTCACAAATTTTTTTTTTTTGAAAAATTACCTCAATAAAACGGTACTTATCATAGATGCAGTAGCATTACTAAACGTCCACAAAGATCAAGTTTACTCACTTACAATTAATTACAATATTGGTGTACTCCAAAGTCAAAATGAATCTTGACATCCATTTATGCTCTTTCTCCACGAATTCGGCGGGCAAGCTGGATATCCTTGGGCATGATGGTAACCCGCTTGGCATGAATAGCGCACAAGTTTGTGTCTTCGAAGAGGCCTACGAGGTAGGCTTCGCTTGCCTCCTAGAAAATTCCAAGAAACAAAATGCCATCAGTATTTACATAACCCTCATATCTGATATAAAACTGGCATCACTCCAACCGTTGTAAAACAATGATTAATAATATTATCGCTTTCCGTACCTGAAGAGCGCCAATGGCAGCAGACTGGAATCTGAGATCGGTCTTGAAATCTTGTGCAATTTCTCTCACCAAACGTTGGAAGGGGAGCTTGCGGATCAACAGTTCAGTTGATTTCTGGTAACGACGAATTTCACGAAGAGCTACAGTACCAGGCCTAGAGAAAACAAAGGTAAACATTCAATATTAACCTCACGATCACAATGCCATTCTTCAACACATGAACATATATAATCTATTAAACAAAAAGCCGCTGACTAACTTACCTGTAACGATGAGGCTTCTTCACACCTCCAGTTGATGGCGCACTTTTACGCGCGGCTTTAGTAGCCAACTGCTTACGAGGAGCTTTACCTCCGGTAGACTTACGAGCGGTTTGCTTAGTACGAGCCATGTTTCTCTTTCACTTCTTCAACTGCAATAATTACAAAATTTCAAATTAATCCCGTCCTCAAGATAATGTCCAATACAATTTGCTTCAAATACGCAATACACAAGTCCACCATATCATTCCACAGACAATCCGCAGACCCAAAAAAGTCCCACATTAATAAAGAACCACCCTTTACACCATACACAGGTCCAAACATGCAGAAATCAATGACTATTCCACACACTAGGTGACAAACGACAAAAATCGACAATTTCCCCGACTGAGTTAACAGAATTCTTGCCCTCCTGGCTTGGTGCGAGGCGCGTTAAATATCCAATTACTAAACTGTGAACTGATTCATCTCTGCAAATTATAACAACCCTATCTATATCACTAATGAATTTTGCCACTACAAGGATTACATCACGTTTACCGCCATTGGTGATTTACCTTGAAGAGAAGATAATTTACCTGTTTAACCCAATTCTAAATTTACACAAGATTAAAAATCATACCTTTTCGAAAAACTAGAAAAATAATTAAATACTACACGTCAAAATTAAATAAACGTGTTGGGGAATTTGAATATATACGTCTTGACAACCGAAATTCTTGTAACACAGTACAACAAATTCTACTTTTTGGAATGAATGACCACACGCACAGATTGAACAACACGTCCGTCCATCAAGAGTGCGGGAGAAAGATAAACTAGGCGGGAGGTTTTTTTTGCCAAAGACGTTTCTTCACAAAAGACGGGAGAGAACGAGACCAATACAATACATGGAGCGTATTGTTTTTCCAGAAGGCTTTTGACTCCTATGCTATGTGTCCTCCGGGGAAGATGATGGAGGGGCACCTGGTATGGGATAGCTACGTATCTGATAAAGCGCTTTATTGAGCGCACTTCCCAATGTCACGTATACCTTTCCCATGGAGGAACCCTAAATACCAAATATACACAGCGGACCCTATTCATTGTACCGCAGAGCAGAGCGCACTAAGAGGAGGAAGACAGGGGGGGAGGGAGGGGAGAAATATTAAACTCCTTTCTACCCTAATACGTTCACGCACCACCCCGACGTACCCTCCAATCCACCATCAACCTACATACCTATTCTGATGCAAGGCACACTATCTAGAAAAAACCTACGAGAAACCACCAAGAAGCGCAAGGAAATTCCCCACAAATTCTTCACAAGTTCACTTTGAAAATTTGGGATGAAATTTTGATTTTCCAAAAATGATTTATATCACAAAACGCGTGTCACACTTCAATGTATCGGATTACATAAGTTTACTTACTTGAAATTTTGATTATTTGACGAAATTTCAGGAAAAATTGACAGAAATTTCGAGATTCAGTCGCACAGCACAAGATCGTTATAAGACAAAATGCAGGGTAAGGGCAGAGAAGAGCCAACAGATGAAGGGAACAACAATTGGCGGAACGTACAAGTCACCCACCGTCAACACAATACTAGTTCCGTACCCCCTTACCACCCTCCCGTACCTCCAGCAACCAAAAGTCTCTCCTTTTTCCTTTCTCTTCCTCTCTCATTCCACTTCCTCCTCTTCCTCAACCCATAGCAAACGCATGCATGCGAATCAAATACTTACCTGTCTTGCCAAAGGGAAAGGCAGACCCCCGAACCCCCTCTCCTCTAAGCCCCGCCTTTATGAGCTACGTCATGGATTTCCATGACTCTCATTGGTAATAATAAGACCATCCCTCATTGGTGCGTCAGTTTTCATGCTCTGTATAAAACCTGCCGAGAGTTCACATTAAACGTGTAAGAACGTTATTTCCCTCTCTCCAGCATCTCTCCACCGCCCCCATTGTTTTTTATTCGCATGCAGCGCTTCTTGATATCCCTCGCAAAATTCTTAATTACGCCGAATGGCTCGTCCGCACATGCTGAATCAATGCATGTTACCCCACCTTTACCCAAGCCAAGTGAACGCTGAAGGTGAGCTACTGATGGTGTCGATGACGCTAATACATACTGTGAATATATATAATACGCAAAAACGTTTGCTCTCTCATTAACCGAGAATAGAAGTAAGGATCTTGTTTACGTTGATTTCATATGTATAATATTGAGCTCATCTTTTTGCATCACGTAATACCAGTTTAAACTGATGCTTGACTCCTTGACTAAGTTTATGAAGAGTAAAGATTTGATTGTTTAATTAATTGCTTGATAATGTTTAATTGTAAGAGTAACTGCATATCATGTTTATTTGTATGCATCATATAATAACTATTACCCGGGCAAAATACAGGATAACCGTGGTATATACTTGGTAATCTAGTTTTCAATCAGTGGATTCAGAAGCAGGTAGTCAATTCGTCACAAATATTTATGTAAAATAATTACAATTTCCTTATCCTTATACCTACTTGTCTGCTACGTATAGATACTAGATTGTAGATATACATGTATTCAAGGTATGACAATTCAGTATGGAGGTAAAGGTAAAAAGGATTTTTGTTATTAATCTCTACACTGTGTGGAGTACATGAAAATACATGGCATTTCTGCTTAGAAATAAAATCGGGTAATGGTTCGTTACCATGTCACGTCATTAAAATAGAGGTTTTTGGAGGAATGTGACGCAAACATTCACAAATGCATGCAGTGTTAAAATACAGTACGTATATGCACAGAATCTGCAGCAAGCAGCTTGCTAGTTTCTATCAATCTTGTCATGTTTGTTAGTCTCGCCAAGTTCACATATAACAGTTTCCTTTAAAAAGTCATAGCTCTACAAAAGTTAAATATTGGTGGTACTTGGACACCTGCAGTTTACGCAGTGCCATGATCGTACATGACACGTACGAGCCATGATCTTATGCAGTGTATTTCACAATAATTATCAGATGTCTCTCGAGAGCAGGGACATGACTGAATTTACTATAATCCCACCAGCTCATTTATGTATAATAACGTACTCATTTATCATAGGTAGCTCTCGGATATTAACTGTCATTGAATTGTTGCTAAGCTTTCATAACTAAATCATTCACAAGTACACAAAATGAAAAAAATAAAATACGTGTGCGTACGCACTCGTTTGTTTCTCGGGAAAATCTAAAGATAAGCTGAACCTCCCAAATACATTTGCTGCGTTAAGCTTTCTAAATATTACGATTTTCAATTAGATATATCTTATTGCGTTGTTCTAAAAGCAGTCTATACGAAATTATTCATAGAACCCAAGCGTTCTCTTTTAGACACCGAGTATGTCCTACAGAAATTTCATACAAAAACCACACCGTACTGTTTCCATAATTGTGACACTGAATTTCCTTTCTTTCCATCGTTTCGTCAATTTTCAGTCATAACAAAGCCAACAAGATTAATCTCAAGTAAATAGTAAAATCGTACAAAGATGTACTACAATATGCCGGCCAACATAATATTTCCAGAGAACATTTTTAGAGATATTTCAGGCTTAGGATTGAGGAAGAAGGTAGGCGTTAACGGGAATGTAGTTTTCCTGGTTATTCCAAGGAATAATGGTTTTGGCGATTACACTGACTGCTGTTATGTCTATTGCAAATCTTAAGCGTACAACAGAGTACAACCCGCTTACAAAATTTCCTAGGGTGGTGAACAATTTTTCAAGGGTTTCAAGATTTTTGCTCAATTGGCTCTACATTCCTAGGCAATGTGCAGTAACCGTTATTTGTGCCTGATGAAGGGAAATGACATAAGGAAGTTATTAATAAAGTAAATAAAGTAGAGTATCACAGTGGTACAATTCTGATAATTGATATATGCATAAGAGTTATACGGTTTATTATTATCGAATAAATAGTATTGATAACCATATCAGTACGAATAATAATAATTACTTTGCGGTAATATTCTCTTTACAGTATGGATCAATAATAAAATCTTTTAAGTTACAACGTTTTGGGCATATTATCCACATGTTAAAGACAGTATTATAGCATAGGGAGCTATTACAGTAGAAATATGTAAAAGATCGGCTATACCTATTCAAAACAAAATAAGTATTACACATTTAACACACCATCACCTCTTCCCCGACACGCTAAAGGATCCTCTCTTTCATTGTGTCCCAGCTTGAAATTTCCATGCCCTTGCCATATCTTCGCGACGGCAGGTTCGACGGCAATCAAAACATATGCTAAATCTTGCACTTAATTACAATAACAAACCACGGCGTATCGAAAAACGGGAAGTCAAAACTACCTCGGAAACTGCGACAAAGTCAACATGTCTAACCGAAAAAAATCAATTTTAAATCAAATCAATGATCTGACTGGTGTTACGTATATAACTTAAAACTGCGAAGGCAACACAATAAGATTTATAATAAATGGTAGTCATTCATGTAAATTTATAATTCGAAAGCTCAATCATACAAACTGGTGGGAATATAAAGCCTGACGCTGCATGGTGGTGTCATATTGACTCGAAATTTTGTTTTTGATTGCACTACAGTTTCACAACTATTCATAGTAACTTTAAAAATGTTGTCTTGCTCAACCATCGAACATTCCCGCTGAATAGCTCTTTTTCTACTGTTAGCTTCACTTCGAGATTTGCTTAACATGCAGAAAGATATAGATTCGCCCACATATTCACAGTCAAATTTTAACAACTTAAACTAAGTCTTGCAATTAAAAGTCTCATATTAGAAAAGAGCTACAGAGTTCGAGGGCAAAACTAATGCAGCAACCTTTTAATATCGAACAATAACGTACCATATCAATACGGAAACACAGTTCAAACTGAAATGACGGTACGACATACAATAGAAATTTTAACAACCCTTACAGCATACGCTGAAGCAGCTCAATGTAGTTGAAGATATATAGAGATATAGACACAAGCGTCACAGTGTTTTCTTTCTTCCTAGGGTAGATAAATCTTGCCTTAGCATTATCAGAGGACTATCGATGAAAGATCTGTTCTTCCTCAATCCTTTTGCAGTTATTCTGATAAAATTTTCACATTTTTTCTATTACTGATCAACTGTCCACAAAGCGGACAGCAAAGAACATGTGGGGCACATGATTCGCATAAAACTTGATGATCGCACGGTACTAACACTATTGTCCTCGGTCGATCTGAAAGTAAAGTATAGATTAGTTAATGTCATTTTGGTATGTTTCTACGGTTTCCTGAAAGACCAGAAGTAGCTTACCTTTATTTTTACAATTTAAGCATGAAAAATGTGTGGAATCCTTGCTCTTATAGGATTTCAAAGCTTTAGCTATAGCCTCGGCTTGCTTTTCAAAGCAATAATGAAGCTGTTTCAACTTCTGTTCAGACATGTACGCCAAATCTGGTCGTCCTAAAACATTCATTATTGTTAAATTATTGTGAAGAGATCCATTTGTAGATCCTATCGGGCCAGGTCCACCGCCTCCATTCCCATTCCCTAGTGTGGCTGACATTGGCCCGTTGTTGGCGTTTCCTCCAGCTGCCGTACCCGAACCGCTCAATGAGAGGGAGGAATGATTTCCTCCCATAAATCCGTTTACACTGCCACTTCCAATCGACCCTCGCGGTGACATTGTACTGCTTTGACGGGGCGAAAAATCGAAGAACGGAGCTGAATGATTGTTAGATAATGATGATAATTCAGCAGCCTGTTCAAAAAAAAGTGAAGTACACAAGATCAGCTCAATGATCGTTTGACGTAGACGCGTTTTCTAAGTTCGTAAATTCCGTGTTTAAAAACTTACGGCTGTGTCCAACTGGTCGTTTTTGCTGAACATATTAGGTCCCAACGGGTTATAACTATTTAAATGTGTGTTCATGGGCGATGAGCCACTAGGAAACCTTTCCCGACCGTATTGGAATCCAGGAGCGCTAGGAATGCTAACGGGCTTTGAACCTGTGAATACGAAATATAGCAATAAGCAAATCAAGTTTCAATTGAATTGGAATTTAGATTTAAACGGAAATACTAAACTCTTACCCGCTGACATAGATAAATCCG
The DNA here is from genome assembly GCA_906901655.1 of Sminthurides aquaticus. NCBI lineage: Eukaryota > Metazoa > Arthropoda > Collembola > Symphypleona > Sminthurididae > Sminthurides > Sminthurides aquaticus. The sequence goes on from CAJQTT010000001.1 coordinate 8,869,924, forward strand.
TATTAGGTCCACCGAATGTGTCCGGCTCGTTATCCTTATCTTTGTCAGTGCTAGGAGAGTCGTTTCGGCTAAGTTCATCCCGCCCACCTTCTTAAAAGGAGTAAATCGTTTCAATATTCTAGACAATAGCTTGACTCTTTACAGCACTAAGTAAAACCGTAAACAGTGCCTAAAATAAATTCTAACTGTTAATATTACTTACTTGTACTAGATGCAAATAGCCTGTAGTTTCCTCCTACTCCTAGGTCAAGATTACACTGTATCATAGATTCTAAATCAAACATTACGCCACTTTGATTATTTGGTCCTAATGAGCCACCCGGATTGCTGCCAATTATTCCACCGCTACTTGTCAAATTTGCTCCGCCGTTAAGTAAGTGGTGAGCCTCTTCACTCGTTAGATTTTTCCTATCGTCAAAAAACTTTCCTCCGTGATTTGTACTTCCTTGCTGCAACATGCTTCCACTTCCAACACCCCCCGCAGCAGCGTTGCTGTATGTGGATACAGCCTTCGCAAACGTTGGCCTATACGAACTTCCTATTGTTGTTGCTCCAGACGATGATGACGCTGAGCTTCCGCCCAGTAGAGCTGATGAATTATTCGAGCCTGAAGCGCCTCCTAAGATGTTACTACTTCCAAAATGAAAATCGGGCGACGATGTTAAAGTGTCGGTAGAGAAATCCGCTAAACTGCTGCTAGCGCTGCTTTGTGGTAATGGAATGCCCATATAAAGATCGACGCTAGATCCATTGTTATTCATGCTTGCGTGGCTGTTGTTGCCGCTCATTATGCTATTGTTGTTCAGCAAAGTTTCCCCCTTGGGCAGAGAACTTGATGAAGAACTGCTGATCGATGGTAATGCATGTGACAGGATATCTGCCAAGTTAGTATCCGAGGGAACATTACGATTGATCGACATTTCATGATCGGCATGTGCAAAAGCGCAGAAAGGTCCCCGAGGACAATTTTGATTGGAAAATACATCATGACACTAGAATCAAAGCAACAAAATTAGTTCGAATGTTTAGATTTGCAATTATGACATTGTGAGGGGATCGGAAAATTATGTAACACACGTTTTATAGCAGCAAGAAGCTGACAACGGAACGAAACTTTTGAGTCATAGATTTACAAAGCATGCTGCAAGTTACAATTAAACATTTACCTTAGATGACTTGTAAATTTCGGGATGAAACTGTTGCTCAGTCCTAGTGTGGCAATAAGCACAATTATCACCATCTTCACAATCCTTCGGTTCCCCCCATTCATCTCCATGCTTTACATTTGGACAAGGAGTAGATCGATACTTATGTTTTTTGGGCGATCTTCTGCGGTCCCGCGGATTGTGAAACTGTGGGCATGCATAGCCTTTTTGACATAATCTTAGCTTTTGGCATTTCTCGGTCTTATAATTCACTAAAACGTAATTGGCATCTGTAAAACGAGACAAGAGTTAGCATTACAAAAAACAATTGGCCTAAGTAACTTTAATCGTGTTGCAATTCAAGCGGTCGATACTGGATATCATCCCAAACTTATTCTAGCTCAAAGGTTACAGCTAATTGACTTCAATAACTGAATTGTACCTTGCCATTTCGGATCATCTACCATCATACTTCGTTCTTTATCCAATTGATTAGGACCATTTAGTGTAGGCTCCTCTACGGTCTCTTGATTCTGTAATAAATGTATGACGACATAAAAACTCCAGTGAGTCATTCACAAATGCGAATGGCAAATTCTTCGAATTCAATAGTTGATTTACCTGAATATCTCGAATATCATAAACAGGTGGTCTTTTATCATTCTCACCATGCGCGAAGGCACAGTGAGCTCCATTTTTAGTGCAACACCCTCTGCTATCAGTTTCATAAACACACATGCATGTTTTAAAATATCTCAAATGATATCTTCTTTCCGTATCCCCCGCAGTTCGATGCAAGTAAATGCAACTGTAATTTAAAAATTGAAAAACATTAAATTGATTCTGCAAACTTGCAAGGACGCTCGAAATTTACGAGTTCCCAACATTAACAATGTCAATCATCACTCTATAACTTACTCATCCCCATCCGGACAAGTCCCGGTTGTTTCATCATATCTAGGGCAATAAGTGTCTGGTGAATAGTTAAATGTTCCGTCCCGTTTCCGTATCGGCCTTCTTCTCCTTTGATTAGGAAAATGCCAGTTAAAACAAACGAAAGGTCTATGTTGGGTGCATTTATGTTCCGGAAATAGGGTACACCTTTCAACCCTAAATTCCTTAAGATACCTGCAAAACAATGAAATAATTTGATTAACGAATAGTTCGATTGCGATGAAACTAGCCATCAGAAATGTCAGTGCAGTCGTTAGTTTTGCAGCCAATGTAGATAATTCACATTAAGCGCGTTAGTCAATTTCGAAATTCTAACATTTTTGCATCTACGAGGGCTTTGGCTTTACCGCGTGTGTACCAGCGTGTTCCCTGCTGAAATTCACTTGCCTTCAGAGCTACTCGAATTTACTTAATTCAACATATAATAGTATATATCATCCCACAATACCTACAATTAAACGTAATGTTTCATACTTCCATTAAAAAATAGCAGATTTTAAATTCCAGCGTTGAATTTGCTGGAATTTTTAGAACTTACTCTTCTAACTACTAAAGTTGAAGAAAAGGGGATTTCCCTGTCATTCAACTCTTCCTTTTTTTTAATTCCTATGACCCATCAGCCCTCATCTGGATTGTATACAATCAACAATGAGAGGAAAAAAATATTTAACATAACAAATATGTCAAGCTTCCAAGGCTAGCGTTTACACCGCCAAATGTGTAAAAAATAACAAAAATAATTCTGGAAATTAATTCACTGCCTGCAAAATCATGGGGTCAATTACGGAAGACGATTCAAAGCTGTACGAGAAGTTTTTGATCTTATCACTGACATTGCATTTCCTCTACACGATACCATTAAAATTGGCAATGAATAAGCTTGACAGTCTTATGGAAAGCACTAAGAGAGTTTCAAGATGATGAATATGATAAATTATGATTAAATTCTGTGGGAAAACAAAGAAATTCTCGCAACAGCACAGTCAACAATCTCCAGGGTCCATTTGACATAAACAACGACGCAATTCCAGCTATTTTAACCGAGTCCCGAAAAAGGATAAACTGATAACCGACGCAACACTTGATTCGAAGACGTAGGATAAGTTGACACATTTGTCACGCTGCTTGTTACTTTCAACAAGGATTGAAATAATATTTGAATGAATTAAATTTAAAAACTGGATTCGGATTTAAAAAGATTTGACTTACCGATAATGATTCGGTTTTTCAGGAGGTGTTGGTAACATTTGAGGTTTTGTTTCCGAGGGCATTGAAAAACGCAAATACTCAATGTTGAAATGCCACTAATTATTACTTACTTAAATAAAATTAATGGAACATTTAGCGGATATTATTATTTTTCCGTAGTGGGATTTCATTCAAGAGCAAGAATTTATTAACTATCAAAGAACGAACCAAACCAAATCTGGACTTATGTAGATATTGGGTATCACTAAACTATGTGCTTCCCTCACTCTCCTCACAGTCAGCAGTGAGTCCTCTTGTCTTTTTTCCTTCCTCCGCTCTCCCGCATACAACAAAACACACACATTAATATACTACTCACTCGGGTCGGACGGAACTGCGTATGCACACTGCATGTAAAAATCTCACGGATTCCTCCATCAGCTCACAATAAAAGTAGCTACCCTGTACACACTCACGTAGCACCATCCTCTCCCGGAAGCTAAATAGCCGAAATGGTGCTCCAGCTTCATCCTCCTCTCTTCTCTCTCCTCTCACGACATAACAACATCCAAAGTAATTGTTACCCTATACATGCGCGAATCCTCAATGTCCGAACATGTATACATATGCAACACTAAAACCATAGAATTATCATGGCGTTTTTCTAGACGCTCCTCTTATCCTCTCCGTGTAGCTTTATGTATGATACATATATCCTTGCTCACTCCCCAGAGAGAAGCTCACTACGCTACGTGATCATACGGACGTCATCAGTCAGTAACTTAAAGCCTCTTTACCTCATCCTCGGATTTAAATCTTTTGATTTTACTTTCAGAAGATGAGGAACAAGCGCATCTGACGGACGGGGAATTGAGGATCATCCGCCAACTTCACGCAATACAGTCACTGTGGTCGACATCTCGTACATACTCAACATCCTCTCTTCCTCTGCTGTTAAGTATATATATCTACGTAGTTTCTTCCATCTACAGGGCGTCATGGGAGTAGTGGGAGCGCGATTTATTCCTCTCCTCAAATCTAAAATCTCCTCTCGCGACTGTCATATTATATTGCAGTCTCGTCTTAAAAAAATCCAAACTTCACAAAGCATCTTCGATACGGATGAAACTTCTGATTGTATATAAGCTTGTTGTGTACATCGATTGTCCATGGCTTCCACGGAATGATTTTGGAGGCTATAGTTTTCCAGCATTGTAAGGCAGGAATAAATATACATGTACATTGCCATAAATTTTTATTAAAGCAACAAAATGATTCAGATGCGCGGGATGTTAATTTTTAAGCGCTACGCTGATACATGACAAGCGCCTGAAACGCTTCCCGCGTGTAAACTTGTAAATATACGGTTGGCGTCATTGACGTGGACGCGTGTGAAGTTGACGACATGACATGATACAGCAATGTTGCATTAAAATTACCCGGATATTTTTTGCAGTATACACGCGAATACTTTTTCCATTACAGGATACCATAATTGACACTTACTGCGTACACTGCTTGCTCAGCATGTTGCCCGGTTTGAGCGGGAGCAGGTAGCCTTGAAAGATTGCGAAAATTCGCGAAAAACCCGCTCGGACAAAACCTGGAAGAGTTTAAATATATTTTCTCTTTTGTATGGGATGATGTGGAGTGAAGATGGTGATTTATAACTCTAATCGGTGGCGGGGAAATGGGGAAAATACCTCTGCTACATTTATAATTTGAAATATGTTTTTCTGCAAAGTAACCCACATGCGCTTATTCGCTTGTCTGTTTTCAGGTATATGACCAAAGCGCCATGGACCATGAAAAGGAGTAAGCGCAAGTACAATCGCTTTTGGTTTTGCAGAAACTCAACTCCATCCTTCGCCAACGCTTTGAATTTTGAGGCCTTCTCGTATTTTCTTCTCCTCCTTCTTATTTCTTCCTGGGTTCTACTTCTCTTGTTGCATTTTGCGAGAGTTCTCTCCACAATTTCCTTGGCCCGCCGTTTCTCTCGGAAAATATGGCGCTTTGACGCAGCGTTAACCAGTTTCTCCTTGGAGAAGGAAATCCTTAAGGAGAAATGACCAAAGGAGTAAAGAACAAGATGCGGATCAAGGAATGAAGCAGGACGCTAGCGTCTCCTCAGCATCATACACATTATCATCTTTATCCGCAGCTAGGGAGATGGTGCATTTCCTCTGATTTCTTATTATATACCAGGTTCCGTACTTATTTCCTACCCAAGAGTCTGCAAGGAGCATTCGATCTGTGTTAGATACACAGTCACGTTCTTCTCCATATACGTCAAGGAATACGCTTTTTTAAAAAGCTTGAGGGTATTTGCAGCGGCAGGCTGCAAGTGCTGCAATAGTTTCGACTAATGCTGATGCAATATTTGTGTGTATCGTAGTCTAGCCTTTCGGTATTCCATAATCCAGAATTGTCGCCCCAGCGCAGCGTTTAGGAAGAGCTGGAACTTATTTAACTGTATTTGTGAGCAATAACAGCGTGTAATATCGGAAGTTCGATTTTTAAGATTTCATAGCACGAAAAAGCGCTACCCTGGATTTTTGTGTTGCGATTTTAGGGTTCATGGGGCAGATGCGCATATGAAAATTGCGTATGGACATCAGAACTTTTTAAATGAATGCAATAAAGATGAATCATATCCGGTTTACTCATTGCCAGCAGTCACAAAGCACTGCACTGGCCAAGTAAACATATACGACGGCTTGTGGCTTCTAAAGCCGCTTAGTTAACTGAAAGGAAGAAGGGGATTAGATGATGAGTTTTGAAGCTACGCGCATGGAATCTATTAGAACAAGATTGTAATGAATTGAATTAGGAATGAAGTAAATTCATTAGGTCAAAGCCTAGGCAGACGAGAAGACAATAAGTTTGACTATAAGCTTTGCTTGAGGTTGGAAAACGTTGTAATCTTCCCGGCCTTCGTTCTCCAGTCAGTCTCTCATATCTGACATAAGTATAGTTGGAGGAATCTTCTCTTTCATGAGAAGGAACTTGTAATATTGAATGCATGCATAATCGTAATCATTTCCTCTATCCTTCTCCCTCTCTGTCTGTCGCCAGTAAAGGATCGACTATTTATAATCTGTTTAATCAAACATTAGCGTTTCCAACAATCCCGCGTATCAAGGCAGCAAACAGTATTCTGACCTCTGCCAACGTTTCTTGCACATCGGGTGGGTGTGGATTCATGTGAAACGACGAACAAGACTTGGTCCTATATCGTTTTTAAGATAAGCTTCGCGGAAATTATTTCCATCATCCTCCTAATCCAGATCAGGTAGTCCCTTGTTCTCTCCTCCTTTTTTTCATCCCTTCTTCTCGCCTCTACTGTCTTCTTCTGCTCAAATTCTCCGTATGCTTCTCAATGCTAAACCCATTTCTTTACCCTATCTTATACACTCCTCTCTGGTTTGTGTCTCTGTCTGTTGTACCCAATATGCAGGCTCAGGCTCAGTGCATTGTCATGATAGTTTGAGTCTGTCTTCTTTGAATGGTGGAGCCTCGAAGAGTTGCTGATTCAAAGATTATTGCACCGAGGAAGCAGGGATGCGGCCTCACACTCCTCAAGGTCGTACGCCAGAAGGGAAGATGTGAACTTGTTAAGCCAGAATTATTTGCAAAATTATCTTTTACATCAACTCTAATTCTTTTCGCATCCAATCTGTCTCTCCCGTTGATCCACACACTTTCTGACACAATGCAATATTTTCATCATTGTCAGAATGTTTGCATATTCACCATCTGGTGGAACCACTTTACGCTGTATGCTTCCATGATCCCCTATTCTGCATTCTGTTTAATATCTACACCTCAATGTCAGTCATCTCTATTTGCATGCATGCAGGAAAGCTGGTGCACTTTCAGTGCATGAACCTCCGATGAAACAAATCATTTTTTGATGCTGTGCACCTGCATGGTGCGAGGAACCATATTTAAGAGATGTGAGGATCATTTCGCTGCTACTATGCCCCGGATTTTATGTCGTTTCTCAGCATACCTGCGGAATAACAAAAGCAAATTCAAGCTGCTCCTATTTACAAAGCTACAAAACCAATTAATACTGGCAACCCTTAGGAATTCTATGCTCAGTTTTGAGAAGAGACGTTTTGGAGTCCATGCAATTACTGTCCATTGAACTCATAATGACCGTTGGATTGGACAATGGGCAGGAACGTGTGGTAAACTACCGTTAAAGTGTATCGAATTGATTCGATGAAGAAGACGTAGGATTTCTCATGGTAGGAAAGGAGGACATTAAAGGAGTTTCAAAAATAAGTAAAGAAAATAAAATTCTTGTTTAAAAAGATTGGGTACACCGCAGTAGTTGGAAGAGCCATGGGCAATGTTTACTTATACTTGCATTTTATAATTACAAGTATATATACACCTATAACGTCATCACTGTACACCAATAAAAATTTTGAGCCTTATATACTTGTATTAAGGCAGTTGTGTATAAGCGGATTGCTACAAGAATTTGGTGATGGTAAAGCTAGTTGCAGTTGAGCTTCCGTTGTGTACTTTGTTGTGCTATCTAATATCTCTGGTTTGGAGCGGAAACACGTAAAATTGCAATGGATGACAGCATCCGCTGCATTTTATGCACCTGTGCTCTCACAAAGAAGATGACTTGCGTCTTGTTGACTCAACTGAAAGATTGTGAAATGTAATGAAACATCCCGGGGGGTTAAGTCCAACATTTTTATAAGAGCATGCCAAAGCTGCTGCAGAAGAGTCTTACGAGCACTTACAACTACATACGAGTACACAAGTAGAGGAAAAACTAGTTCAATAAATTTACAGAAGCAAATTCCTAATCATCTCATTCAAAGGCTCGACAGGCGTATCGTGATATGGATCTTGAGCAAGGAAACGGTAGCCTTGTGAAAGATTGAAAATAGAAGAAAAGCATAATGCTTGGATTGAATAGGGTAAGAAGAGAAAAAGAATTGAATGGCTAGAGGCGAAAACGTTCCTTGTCAACCTACTATAATGGTAGCACTAAATAAATACTGTGAGTCAGCTCATATGTGCTTAAAACCAGCTTCATTCTTGGTAGGTTACCGTTAACAACAACTTAATCAAAGGATTCACATGTAATTAAGTTGGTGAATGAAATCCAACCTTGTATATTCTGCTCCGTTGCTGAAGCACGCGGGAAATAAAAAGGTTTCGAAAGATGATAATGTTAGAAGATTTGGTCTCTTACTTTCCTTGCAAAGATTCGCAATCAAAGGACAATCAGTTCAGAATCAGCTACGGAAGTAGCGGCTAAATTTCCAGGTATCACGTACACATTATGTATTTATTGCTGTTAACCTCAACTGACGGAAAGTATAGGGTTTGAGTTTGAGTGAAGAGTGTATTGGATTTCCCCTATAAACTTTTAGTGCTATAAGTGGCATGTCTGATCCAGCAGAATTGAAACGCTTAAAAGTGAGTCAAGGTCCTCTCGGAATAAAACGAATCTTTCTACAAAGGGTTTAGTAGGCACGGGGATTTTGATGACAAGCTTCAAAAATGTCACTGCCTCGTTAATCTGTGGGGCAGTCTTTGTAACCAGGTGACATCTGTCCCGTTTTACGGCTTTTCCAATGAGCCAGAGCCAAGGTCAGTAAGCACGCACAACAAAGTAATATACAAACTGCATTTCCAGTAATTTGGACTCATTGTCCCATCGCCTCCTTTGTGCCGTCACATCATCCTGTTAGTTAAAACATGTCATAATATATATACAAACATCCGTCGCACGAGATCCATTGAAATGGAAAGTGATGATAGCTTCCTGAATATACATGCAAGGTATGCGTGGTCAGAATAAGATGTTGAGGATTTTAAGGACCGGAATTCGGAAGGTAAACGACAATTGCTGGAAGGATTGTAGAGGGTAAATCCATAAAAGTATTCAGATCAAGCCTTTGAAATCGGTTAAGGAAGTAAGTACTTTAGTTTTTACTTTCCAGCCTTGATCTCATGCACATTTGCGAATTCCTACGCAAACAAAAAGTTTGAAAAACCAAAAACAAGGTTTATTCTTAAATAAATTTTTAACAGCTCCATCAAAACTATGCCGTTTCTCACAGATGAATGCTTCGAAGGGATTTTATGAACACGATACCTTGAGTTCATGTTGATACTGCCAATTAGACCTTGATATTATTATGAGTGAACACAAAGCTTTACCCGCTTTGGAAATCCCGATCAGGAGCTGTGATTTCCTCATGTTATTCCTCCCGGTTGTTGCAAGGAAATGATCAGAAGTCAATCCTACCTGACCTGGTCGTGAAGGATGAGAAGTTCTGTCTGTTGAAGCTGAAATCCCGTCCCAAGGACCTGGTGCCTCAGGGATAGCAGGGTCAAGCTGTGAAAATTTGCATATGAACTTTCGATTGTGAGTCCAATACCACAGAACGAGACTGCGGGAGTAGTTGTATATTTAATTGAGTACATGCTTGCAAGCGAGGCCGTGGAGAAGCCGATGAGGAAAATTTGCAAAAATTTGCATTGTTATATAACTGCTTAATTTGTAAGGAATTCCCAAGAATTTGTCGGGCTTTAATTAGGAATTTCGCAAGGATTCCCTATGCCCACACGCAGTGTCCAACTTTAGGAAGAGCAGTATTGCACGTAACGGGTCTGATAGCCAGGAAACCCTTAAGCGATAAGGTATAGGGTATAGAACCTTAGATGCTGTTTCAGCCCAAGGAAGAATCAGGACATATGGCTGAAAGGATGCCTTGACTTGGTACCCAAAAGGGCATTCTCATTGAATACCTGATTATGTAGAGGTGATGAGATTGTTTGAATAGGAATCACGGCAGATCTTGCTCTAGTCTCAATAATGGATCTCCTCGCTATAATTATGGCATGTGCCAAATTAAGTGGCAGAAGTTTTGTGTTGGGGTACGCGTGATTACAATCTGCCAGAATGGTCTTTGTCCTCCCATACTATACACAAGCTTTATTTACTTGAATGCACTTAATTCAAATGGCCAATGTCATCTGATGGCTGGTTCCTCGCTATAAAGAGACTGCCGTGGGTGTTGTTTAGTAACACTTTCATCTTCATTTCCGAAGCGTAAAGCCGTCCTCTGAAAGCTCTACAAAGTGTCACAGTTTCCTCTCCTCTCTCTGGTTATATAACTTTGTTTACACTCATCACTCTAGTTTTGCTACTACATTTGGAGAGAAAAGCGGAAATACAAAAAGAAGAATAACGTTCAAAGTTTTTACCAATTTCAATTCTCAACATGGTTCTGCTCAAGGTTTCTACGGCTCTGCTTCTGGTTTGTTCCTTGTGGGGGCTTGCTACTGCCCTGCCACAAAGAAATTCGGGTTCGGGTGGTAAGGAAACTTTTGTGGTTATTTATGAAAGTGGCTTTCTCCTTTCTTGTTCCTTGCGTCTTACCGACTTTCTCCGGGCTCATTTGTATTCATGGGAGTAATCCGGAGAGGATATTCATTTTTCAGTTGCCGGTGACTGTGCATTCGGTAAAGAATATTTTGACGGATGTAATCACTGCATCTGTCATGGGAAATCTGGATCCACGTGCAGTAGGATGCCAAGTTGCACGACGACGTCCACCACGACTGGCTCCAGCATTAGCAGCGTAATAAAGGGAGCGAATTCCAGACCAAATTACTCCAGGCGTAAGCTTTTAAGATAACAAGTTTAATTTGGTGGCGAGGATAGGGCTTGTGTTGGTAGGGCTAGTAGTAAAAGTAAAGTAGTTGTGCAATTTTCGGAGCTGACGAACTCTTGTGCTTATCCTCTTTATCGTTACCCGACTTTTTTTTATGTAGGACAATGCCCGCAAGGAGAGGAGTACATGAAGGATTGCAATATTTGTACTTGTCATGGTGACCAGGGATACATTTGCACGACTAAGGAATGCTACAATGCACAAAGTATTACTCCATCTCGTCCCGGCACTGTCTCCATTGTCAAAGGTTCTTCCTCTAGACCAGCTGACTCTAGTTCGAATAAGGGTTCGTGATTTTCCTAATATGAAAAGTATTTATGAGAAGAATATATTTTGTGGGAAAATACCTGAGGATATTTACGATGATGCACTATATGCTCATCTAATCTGACATTTTCAGAGCGATGTATCTTGGGGCATCAATATTACCGGGGGTGTGAAATTTGCACGTGTTATGGAGAACATTTCGGATACCGGTGCGCCAAGTCTGGAAAATGTGATGTCGAATATATCACTTCGTCAAACGCTAATAACAAAGATGCTGGACGGCCTGTCGTCTCGGATTCTGAAAGTGAGTTATAAAAATACCAGACACTGGAAAAGTATTTATGTAGACTGCGGTACAGACATTATGATGACGGAATTTGCAAAATTGCAAATAACTCGCCAACATATCCCCAAGCATCCTTATGGTATGAGTTTTACTAATTTTTATTATTTATTTAGATAAATGTCCCAGAGGTTACAGCTACGAAGATGGGTATTACTACTGTGTATGCCGGAAGGATCGCAAAGGATACGTTTGTACAAGCTCCATATCTTCTGCTTAAAGGATGTGCAAAAAGCTATCCCCGGGGCCTATCTCTCTTCTCTTTCTACGTCTGATCCAATTTCGCAAAACCATGCGCACTCTTTCCGCATAACGGGTTACCACGTGCGAAATTTCCCTCCTTTTTGCATACTCTCTACATCCTTGCTTCGTACAACTCTTTGGGGCTAAATGAGTATTCCACCATGATTTGTCTAGATTGAGGAGGGATGTATCTTGCAGAATTTGCAAAGTTGGTATTGCAACCAACGTATTTATTAATTAAATACTCTACTCGATGCGTTTAACAGGGATACACTATTTTAGTATTGTATATACATAACGTGCTGTAAACGCTGGTTGGAGTACAAACCCAGAAGAATAGCTTAAGTCCCGTAACTACAGAGCTTGTAACAATTTTTAGCATAATGTATTTATTAGGGGTCCCGGTTTTAAATGTTAATCTTGATTAAAGAACCTTCTTCCAAAAGACTATGAAATTTAGGGTCTAATGTGAATGGGTGGCGGATGTTCCTTAGCAAGCAAAAGTCACATAAAGCGCATCTTTGAGAACAAAGACGTGATAACTGCAGAAGCAAGCACACAGTTTGAGCAAAGCATCATAGGTGGCGCTTGCAGTATGCGTTACAAAAGTAAAAGCACCACCACAAAATGCATAATATTCGCACAGTCAATGGTTTAACATGAAAGGTTTCGACTGCGGGTTTGAAAACTACCTAGTATTTGCATGAAAATACGCTACACTGTAGTTAGGGATTAGTAGCAACAGAATTTAAAGAGAAATTACATTGGTGATTTTAAATGTGGTGCGTTGATAGGGTTGTTTCTGAAAAATAGTTGCATTTATTCCCATTCTCACAACTCCAGCTGGAAGATTCAACTACAAGACTATGCATAAAATAATTCACAATTTGAGCCAAGATAATTCGATAATGAGTATATATAATTGTATCTCGTACAGTAAATAATCTCTCGAATTCCTTTTTGGCGAAAATAATGAATGCACAAGACGAATCTTATGACATTGACGAAATTCTGCGCTTCGGAGTAATGACGCTGGCACAGCCGTTAACAATTATATAATTATGTACCGTGATTGTCTCCCTCCTCAATGAGAATAAATACAATACGACTGAAAGGAAGACTTAGCTGTGGTAATAGTTCCAGGGCTGGACGTTGCTTGTAGCGGCAAAGACGTAGAAAATAATATCGAGGACGTAAATACCCGCGGAGATGAAGAAGACAAATTGCCAACGTTGCAAGGACGGCTGGAAGGATTGTGTAAGAAGGGTAATTAAATATTAAAAAACAATTTTCAGCAGTTATGAGAATAGCATTCAAAATTGAGTGTTTTAGTTACATTTGATTTGATCAAGAGTCCAGCTAGGGCGGGTGCTCCGAAACCAGTGAGATTGGCAACAGTGTTGGTGATACCCATCAAGACACCAGCATGATTTGGAGAAATGTCTACGTGGTTGACAACGTAGCCGCCGTAAACGACGCCGTTAATTCCAACGGCTATCGATAACAAGGCAACCGTAAGGGTACGATCACAACCAGAGTATGATGCTCCGATCAGAGCCAAGGCAGGTCCCAGTTGAGCTAAGGTAAGGGAATTGCATGAGTTACAGTTAGTATGTATAGCAATTACAAATATTGAGGACACTTATAAGCTGAGCTTGCATTTCGTATTAGTGCGTGCGTAGGTGTGAAAATTCTTGAGGGTCAAGTAGAAAACTTACAGATTATTTGACAAATTTTCCGAACCCAGATAGTTTTCAATATTCTTCTGGAAATAAGAAGGTCAGCAAGTTGGGATGCAAAGATTGATACGATCCACATCATAATGTAGGGGAAGGCGGACATCCAGCTGTTCTGTTTAAGACGTAATTAATGCAGGACGTTACAAATATTGCAATCGTAACAGTTTACCAATTATATCTCTCAGGGTTCCAACGCAATCCAATTACAAAGCTTGACTAACAAAGTTCAGGGATTGAAGGCCAAGGAAAGGTACAGGGGGTGAGCGTGGGACAAAATGAGAACTTGATTCGTTTTTACCAACTGCGTAAGTGCTGCAATCTTTTATGGAGGAATTAGTAGAATTTATTGTTATTATTGATGTTTACCTGCTTGATATCAAAGTGAAGGACCGTCTTCAAATAGGTGGGGAGCATTGTGAGGAGTGTGTATAAACCCCAAGCATGACCGCAGTGAGCCACAACAATAGCCCAGACGGGCAAGGAAGTAAAAATAGATTTCCAGGGGATAGGAATATCGGCATGGTTGCTTGAGTCAGATCCGATTGATTTCTCGATGTATACTAATTCCTCATGAGAAATACGGGGATGAAATCTCGGAGCATCGAACATGAAGAAGCACCAGAGGACAAACCAAATGAGGGAGAATCCTCCAATCACGTAAAAAACTGATGGCCAGCCTCCCATCACATTCCCGTCAATTAAATAACCGCTTATTATCATTGTCGCAGCAGTTCCGAATTGTGCACCTGGAAGCAATTATGTATTTTATATGTCTGTACATTTGTAAGCCTGCATATGCATTATCTTATTTGTTTGCATTATTATCCAAAACTGTATCAGGTACTAAACATAATATAATTTGTGATCCCAGTATAAGGATTTCTCTCGGGCCATCAAGGACTATATATAAGTTCGTTTGGTTCAATTCTTATCTTTAAAAATTTGTTTAAACATGCCGCGTAGAAAAACAAGTTACACTTGTTAGCAATAATACCCTCCTTCAGCGTCCTATATTAAGCTCTTCTTTTCACAAGCGAAGATTCAAGCTTCCGTTTGGATGACAATTTGACAAGGATAGATACATAATCATGGATAATTAATGAATATGACATTGATGATTATGCGTGACATAATTTTCTGCACTCGTTAAAACAATATAATATATATACAAAAACTAATTAGGATTCTAGTGCCCAAGTAAGTTTTATCCCACGGTTGTTTACAACAATTTTGCATCACCTGTGTGACCCAATGATTGCAAAAATTATGCCCTATAATATCTCGTGTGAAATCTATACGACTAATTGGACTGAAAGTGAGCTCTTCTTCTTACACTCCTATGGCTACAAATACATTTATCCTCGAGAGACTGGGTTACAATGTAGATTCTCTCAGCGTTCAGAAAGCTTAATTACTGTGCTGTGGTTGACACTTGTGCAGCATTAATGATTATTTGTACGGCAAAGAAATTCTCACCTGCGTAAACGATGCTTCCGAGTTTGCTTCGTTCGTCTGGTGGCGCCCAGTTGGCCAAGATTGCATGCATTGCAGGTGTGGTGAGTCCCTGTAAAAAGGGTAGAGTGAAAGTCGTAAAGTTGATAAGCTGGATTCTCTCTCAATCACGCTTTTAACTGTCTTGCCAAATATCAACTACCCTATTACAGGGAACTCACCTCGCCAAGTCCTTGAATGACCCGCACGCCCATGAGAAGGAAAACGTTGGTCCGGGCGGCAAGTGGGGTGAGAAGGGCGAAAATTGCGGTGACGAGGAGACCAATTCCAAGAGGCCATTTCCCACCGTATTTGCTTGAAATAATCCCTCCGGGTAATTGAGTAAGAACATAGCCCCAAAAGAATGATCCCAGAATAATACCCTGCTCAGCCTCGTCCCAATCAAATTCTCCTCTGTCAATCCTAGGGGATAAATTCATCCCACCAGATGAAGCGTTTCGCGCGATAGCGTCCTCTTCAAGAAGATTAGCGCAAGTCCCATCTTGCCCTTGAGAAGTGCCGTTTCCTAAGGTGTCGTTCATGCCGAGTTTATCCCGGGATTTAACCATTGCTACAATTGCTATAGACAGATTAAATCGCATGGCGTAGGACACGGCAAATGCCCAGAAGCCAAGGACCGCTAATGTATGTCTGGCTCCCCAACCTGGAATCAAAATTCATTCCACTCAAGTGAAATCGCCAAAATTGCTTGTAGGCAGACATAGTTGTGCAGTCGGACATCTGTGGTTGGAGCATTTGTCTGTGGGTTGATGATGGCCGGGAGAGGTAATAACAAGGGTCAACTGCGATGCCGTGGAAAAGCAAATGAGATTTTCTAACTTTGTTCCTTGAATGGTTTGCAAACAAATTGGTAGGCCGTGGCTGTGATGTCAAAAAGCTGTGAGTGCGGGAACGTAATGGAATTCTTATAAGAGAAAGAATAAGATAATGATTTTACCCGGAGGTTTTCGGATACCAGGTTTGGTGTCTGAAGTAATTTCCATTTTCTCAATTTCCTTCCACGTTATCCTCAGTTAAGGAATTCAGCACGTGTTCCGTCTTCGTTCAAATGTATAACCCGCCTTCCTTCCCTAACCTTCACAGACAAGGACGTGAAGGAGAAACAGCTGACTGGGTGTAAGTAAGAGCAAGATCCGAAACGAAAGTCTGGCCGTGTGGCTGTAGAAGGCGGCGGAGGAAACAAAGTATATATATTAGCCGTGGGAAGTAGACAGCCGCGGAGGTCTTGCTAGGGAAAACAGTAGGGAGAAATCAATGAAAGCTGGTAGGAATGCTCCGAGAAACTTTGCGTCCTCTGCGCTTTCTTTCACAGAAATAGTGCACTGATCTTGACTAAAACAAGGGAATTCACATTTGCAGATTTTAACAAATCCCTTGAACCCTTTCACAGGATTTCCGATAACGTCTGAATAATTAAAGTGCAGAGTGCGATGATGTGGGAGCCAAAAGGAGTAACTCAGTCTTGGAATTGCTATTGTTTTCTATTCCGGAAAAATCAAAGGCAAAGTTGGTAAAAGCTAATTGCAAACTCCATTCTTCAACTTTATGGTCCCGAGTACAAAAGAATATAAGGAGCGTAAATTAATTTGACACTTGTTTAATTAACGGTTCTTCCGGAGGAGAGGGAGAGGGATTACAAACGGGAAAGAGCTATAACGCTTCAGGTCTCAGGGCAAAATTCTCCTGGAGGAGTAATTCCAAATTTAAATTTATTAGAAAAAAGTTTTTGGCGAACCAACCACCACGCGGATTCAAGTCTGGAGTGCGGAAGGATGACTTTTTTAGTTTTTCCGCTGCTCTCTCGACTACCCGAGAAAGAAGTGGGAACTGAGAAAAGTTTGAATACTCCTAGTCCACGCAAGTGCGTCACTCGTAGCGGAACCGACGCCAAGGAATAGCTTGGAACCAACAAGGTTTAATTTTAGATCCCCGCGATTTCTCGTTCACTATTTCTTGTCCATGTTTTCCCCTCAACTACCTCTTCTTCTCATGCAATTTTTTCGGAACCACACACAATAAAGTTGGGACGGAGGATGAAGGGCTGCTGGTTTAAGGGAAAGTCCGAAACTGAACACAGTCTGCGTCCCAACCAAGCACTGTCCCGCTTTTAACTTTTGGCTCCAAACTCATAGAACGTTGCAAGGCTGTGACGTCGGAAACTCGGAGAAGATCATCATTATCTTTTTGACGCTAATGAAGACCACCAACCCTGAGCAGAGTCTTATTCCCCGTCCTCTGAAAGCGTTATCTCGGTCTTGCGAGGATTACTTTGGAAATTTCCGTCTCACAGCCTACCGATACCTTGTTGCACATGCGAAGTTGGAAGCGCTTACCATACATTGATAATTACCAGCTTGTTAAATATCAAGTGTAACAAGCTCCAGTTATCTCGCTTTCACTCTTTCAAGTTTTACTTGTTCACTTGCTCATTTAAATCAGTCACGCCACGGACGCTCGGATCCTTCCAGCTCTACCGTTATTGGACCGTTCAATAACCAATTTTTCCAACTTTTATTTCAAATGTTTCCTGGACGTTAACGCTTCGACATGCACGTCCAGATGCTTCTGCCAGCATCTTAAACTTACTGGTTTAATTTGGCCTTTTATAAGTAAGTTTGGAAGAGAAGGATCTCGACCAGAGTGGAATGACGTCCGCTTTCGAATTCTCCTTTGAAAAAATTCAATAGCCTAGAAGTAATTCATAGGGTTGTCAGAGAAAATACATGCATATATAATCGTTTCCTCTCCTCTCTCCCACATACTCATCTTCCTTGCCATCTTCATCTTTGCATCTAATAGTCCTGTAACTGTAACATGCATACGCTTTGTCGGGACTACTGTTACAGGGATTATATGTGTGGCGTGATTTACTATTTTCGTCTCTGCCCTCCTAGGTCATTCCGCATCTCTTGTTTGCCCTCATGTGATATTTCTAAATACGCCTTTCGGCCCTAGAAATCCATTTTCTTTTCCTATGGATATATATTCTTTGGTCTTTTGAGTAGTGTGAGTCAACAAAAGTCACTTAGGAAAGGGGGGGGGAGCTGATATGTACTTGTGTGACTTGTGGCGAAAGCCAAGGCTGTTGCTTCCTCTTCTTCCGTGGTAGCTCGTAGGTTTGGATGAAAATACACATACGATTCCATTATACCTTATTCTTCCTAGGAATCCTTTCATTTTCTTCACCTCTTTTCGACCTTGCTCTCAAAAAGTTGTTGCCCAAACCGCGTTCTCAAGTGTCACTCAGAAAACTAACATGTCCCAAGTCAGAGAAGAGCCTGGAAAAGATTCCGCAGCAACATTTATCACTCAACTCTTTCTCTCTGGCCCCACCCCACCCACCCCAAGCTCAGAAACGCAAAGAATACCAATTCTTAATATATCGACTAATGAAGCTATCGTGTCCGCGTACCCTCCCCATTCATTACAATGTACTGGACGGTTTCTACCTTATCCCAAGGCGTTCGTCCCGTAACCTACCGCACACAAGAGCATAGGGATATTCGTGTTACCCCTCCTAAAGTTGGTTGGAGCTACCCGGAATACTAATCTTATTCGGGCACATGCCAAAGAATTACTATTATCATCATGTGGTTCAATCATTAAGGATAACGTTGCAAGAGGGACATGGATAATGCTGGAAGGAATATATGTTATTGCATGTTACTCAATTCCTCAATTAAAAGTGAAAACTTTCCTAAGGCGGACTGGACGGTTGACATGCACTTCTCCTTCCTCTAACGTTTCACGCCATGCTTTAGATCAAGTAATCAGCTCGTTAATTAATGACCACCAAGATAATCGGTCCTCCTTCCTACAGGTCCAGACGGAGGAATTAACAAGGACCGTGCAGTCATGTGTACGGTATTCCTCGTTCTCCGTTCACAAGTTTAGTAGAAGGGTGCTAGGCTTAATTGTTACTGATTTCTCACACTGTGACATAATTTCCCTTATCGGTCATCTTCTGGGCTACGTGTCAAGGAAGGAGAGTCCAGAATCTTTAATTACACCCATCACTTCCCTTGGTTTTTGTGCTTTGAAATATTTGTTAGCGTGTTCTTTTGACTGCCTATGACTGTGGTGGACTAGGAATCCGAAAATATTAACGGTCTTTTCCCAGGAATCTGAGGATTGCATCAATGCTCGCAAAATAGTTAAGTGGTTCGTCTGAAGATTATTTTGATGGACACTTGATAATGGAAATTGTAGGACTGAATTATAGTTTCCAGGTACTTATTGAAAGTCATGGCACTCTTTGGAAGTTAACTTCTCAGTCAAGTACCAGCTGGAATTCTTTTTTGTTTCTGAGAACAATTTCCCGTCCTACAGATCTACCTAGTAGGTAAAAATAAATTCAAAAGCCTGCAAATCAGTGATTTTTGAACTATTAGATTTGAGGAGCTTCTAGAGCAGGATTTTGCAGTGAATTATGCGGTGAAGGCGGTATGGTGCGCTAACGTACCGTAGAGTACTCGGGATTTTAGACAACCTAACCCAGCCTAACAATTGACTTTCAACGTTTTTTTGAAAAACTTTTTTTTGAAGTACGTTTTCCAATCTAACATTGCGGAGTATTTTGACTCCTTGATGCATTAATGCTGTCAACCGAGCAAATTCATCAAACGTTTACAGCTCCGCTTCCCACATACACTGACAGCTTAGGATTAGGATAAACTATTCTGCATGCACGTAGATTTGGAGGGAGGGGAAGCTATTATAATAAACTGCAAAGAAATGGATTCTTAAGTGTCGAAGACACTTCCTAGTGGTACCGATGGTGTCCGTCCGTCCGTCTGTGCGCACTCTAAAGCCCCGGGTACAGTCTGGCATAGCAACTGCATAGCACAAGTTGGGCATAAATTTTATGCCGCTACCTGTTTAGATTCTAGCACACACACGTCCCACTGTACACACCTCACTATGCGAAAATTATGCACGGCATAATTTCTATGACATTTTTATGCTATTATACCGTTGTTATGCCAGACTGTACCTTGGCCTTAACTCACGAACGAATGGATGGATTATAATGAAATTTTCAGAATATGTAGATACACGTATCAGGACCATCGCTATTGAATCTCAGTGATATTGGTCAAGTGGTCACTGAGATACAGGTCAATAACAAGATTATCTCAGGTGTACACATGTGATGTACATACGTACTCCTCGTCTCCGACCTCCGACCCCATGCCGTAGCTCAGTTGGTAGAGCGCAGGCACTATACTAGGAGCGGTATAGGAAAGTGAAGGGTAAGGGTTCAAATAGCACTAAGTGCATGCCTTGTGGTAACTTTTGCTAATGATAAGCTTATGGGGAGGAGAAAGCATACGGATGAACGGATGGAACGCGGAAGCATAGGGATAAACGGATGGAACGCGGAAGCATAGGGATAAACGGAGAGCGAGTTGAAAGTTAGCTTTTTCTATAGGCACCATCCTGCTTAAAATTAATCAATAAAACAAATATATTATAAAATTAAAACTTAAATCTACATTAAACTTCGACCCTTCCGTACACGGGCTTAGCCGATTATTGTCTTAACTGCAAGTGAACTAACTGGCGAACTGGAATGCAGGTTCCCGCATAGTTTGAATTTTAGCCGTCCGACAGAAGCGTTCATCCAATCATCATTCGATGGCACAAGGAGCTAGCTGGCCTTTGACGAATCATTCCTCTTGGCAGAATGACAGGGAACCTACGTAAAGATTCTGGTTTTGGCAAGAAATATTTCTGCGTTGTTTCGAGTTTTCCAATTAATATTAACTGAATAGGAGGGAAAGGGTGGGCGTTACTCCATTTGTATCCAGTAGATGTTTACAGAAGCATGTACGAATAGCATTAGCGGGAATTAACCCCCGCTTTAATAGTTTGTATATATTCGTAGTTCCTGATATAAAAGACGACAGTTCGTTAGGATTGCTACGTTTATTTGATTATCAATTTAATATCCGCTCATTGTGCACAAGTCTGGCGGTGGTTTGAGATTCAGGTGATACAAGGTCAGAGGACTGGAGGGACAATCAATGACAAAATGTCCGAATGATTGATGGCCTTGTCTGGTGCATGTTGTTATATAGAGACTATGATTTTCGAGAGTCAGGGTGTTCCGTCTATGCGTTCACGCACCGCACATGCACACTTTTTTACTACGACGTCAAACGCAAGGATCTTGAGACATCTTAATGGTAATGGCAGCAGAATTCTAATCATTACAGTAAACAGAAGAATCATGAACTGCCAAAATGAGAACATGATGAGCGCACGGCGTACAACAACTAACATTGAACACGACTGGACATTGGTTAGCTCTTTTTTCCTTATATGTATACGCATAATGTTTACAAGGAAAAGTGAAAAGATAGAAGGATAATCGGTTTCAATGAGAACTTGACCGTACCTCTATACTTGACAATGCTTCATCCTGTGTGGGATTATATGCAAATTGGATGAGAATGGTTCTACACTGTTATGTAAACGAGAATATTAAACCCAGGGATTTCTTGTGTATACAACTCCTAGCATTTATTAAAAAATACAAAGATTTATTGCAACATTCGCTGTTTCTCCTTTACTCACTCAGCTTCAATCCGAGAGTAATATAAGTATATATACATGAATCTAAAAACAGCATACTCGATGAGCATAAAAATGTGAAAATTTAATATGTATAGACATTTTCTCTATTAATTCTTTGAGAATCCCAGATTGACTTCTTCTCGTTTTATGGTCGAGTTACATACATTTAACTTTCTTTTTTTGCTAGAATCTGGAATCTGTATAAACCGGTTCCACCTTTAATCGAGTGGATTCCATGCAAATATGAAAACATGAAAAAGCAAATGAGCCCAAGGAGAAGGAGCTTGGGAAATTTGTCCACGCGCTTTGCGGGATTCAGCTATGGTCGTCGGCGCTCAAGCGAATTCACAATAAAAAGAAATAAACTCGTGTGTGGCAGCTAATTCTTCTTTTGATTTATGGCTTTATGATAACAATAATGACATAAAAGATAATAATACAAATAACTAATATTTTTGCTGATGATGCAACTTCGATCTTCGGATTCAAATAGAATGCATTTTACGTGCATAAGATACTGCAACGTCCTTCAGTATCTGCAGATCGAGGATGTGCCGGATTAGTCGTCAAGGTTACCTTGACGACTAATCCATCCGGTACAAGTCCTTTTAGAGCTTTCATAGCTTAGCTTTAGATTCCTGTCAGATGTAATACAGAGTATTCAAAGCCTGGGTGGCGGTTCTGATGAATTCGCACGAAGCGCAAATTAATAGAAATAAAATGTTTGACTGCCTTAAATTGACAAGGCACAGTGACAACAAGATGTTCTTATTTTCTATTGGATGAGTCCCTACGCAAAAGAGGGCTCTAGTTTGTGAGGAATAATAAAATGGGTTAATAAGGAGTCGAAACGATGAATTATGACAGTACATGAAACGCATCACTGATTTCTGTAAAACGTTTTTTATATGTACCGTAACTGACGAGCTCTTGGAACAATGTTTATTTACGGGAAAAAGTCGTTTTTCATGCCGAAGATTTAAGAATTTCACAAAAAGTTGTTGGCATGTAATTACAAATCTCTTTTCGTGCGCGGAAGACAAGACGCTGGCTCTGAAACCACATCAAACATGAGGAAGATAAGGTTCTACGAGGTGTTGCAAGAATATGTTAATATAGGAGAACTGGAGAACAAGAGGCTGCGATTTAAGCTACCGATGATAATTATCGCTTGTATTTGTCCGTGCGACTGTAATTACTTCCATCACCTACTTGTATGCTAAACTCAGTGGCTCTTAGGGTAGAAAAATTTGGATTTAATTGAACACTTCAAACAGGAGAGCTCGGGTAATGAAGGATTCCTGAAAACGAGGAAGGATGTTGATAAGACATACGTAGATAAATGTTTTGATCATACACCTTATAAGGTTAATGCATTAGGCGGCAGGTCAGTAATGGCACCTGGGAGTCCCTGGGACCAATCTGAAATCGTCGTCCAGAAATTCGAATAAGTGTGTTAGAAACCAAGTTAGCGCTAAAATTGGAGCCATTACGCCATTGAGGCACTTTAGGGCTATCACTAGCACGTCGTTAGCCAGTCAGAATAAAAGTGTTTTCAAAGACAATCAAGTGCTTTTGAAAGTTATGAATACATTGTTTCAAATGTTAATGGATGGGAAGTATTAGAGAGTAAAACAACTTAAACTGGTTTTGTCGACAAATGGTTCTATAATTAGAATCTACAATTTATCGCAGCTGGCTACTTTTGAAGCCTAATTCAATGCCAAGGAGGATTTGGTAGATCACTTCCAAGGCCTGTGCTCCCAAGGTTTTAATGTGTTGTATAGAGGTACTTATATATTAGTATTCCTGGTTGAAATTAACATATTTAGAGAATTTCGCGAAAAACCTTTATCTTTATCTTATGAGTTTTACACAGTGAGTAAGGTCAGGATTCTGCGAGGGATTGTAAACCAATGACTTCTACCCTTTAAAGTGTGGGATGGGTTAATAATCCAGCAACAGATCCGAAGCTCAAAGGCGCTAATATTGATAGATCAACATTTAAGCTTTCACAGCTATGGGTTCACGCAACATACTGTAGTGTTTACCAAGAGATTAAAGATGGAATAGGATGGATGATTCATATGAGTTCATTATAAAAAAACGCTGAATTTCGAGCTAATGGGCAAAAATATGGCTAATGGCAAAATTAAAAAGTCAATGTTTTGTATTCTGGATGATACTACATGTCTTGTCTGGATCGTTTTGTCCAAACACATTGATTGATGCCTCATTACGTCGTAATATTCTAGAAAAAACTTGACACACAGACATAACCATACCAGAATTGTTAACCATTAACGACAGAGATACATTTCAGGTTGTTGCTCACAAAGTCTGGAAATGTGATGGAAAGTAGTGAGTAGGTTTAATAGTCTAAATCTTTGTTTGATTGCATTGCACAAATACGTAATATTGCATCGTTAGTTTCAGAATGCTAAAAAGTCAAAAGCTTCACCTAATAATTGACATCAGAAGAGTTAAAAGTTTTCGCTAATAAGAAACGCCTGCTTACCAGGCGGCAAAAAGTAGATCCAGTAAGTTAGTAGTTGTTATTGCTTGTTATGAACTGGAGAAAATGCGTGAACACGTCTGCTTTGAACAAGGACAGAAAAGAACGTTCTCTAAAGCTACATATATCCAAATAAGAGACCGGTTAGGAATACCTTGAATGCTGATTTCGCAACTTTTTCGCAAGAATTCTTTCATAGATTACATATTAAAAAGTCAGCAAGTCAATAGAACATGACTAACATGTGGTGGCATAGCAAGTGTTTTTTTAATTCAATTAAATGATAAGCAAAACTTCAAAATTATGACCGATTCATCACACGTGGGATTTTGTTTATTACTTTATTTCTTTGACGAGGTGAGCCAATTCAAGTTCATGTTTCTGGTAAAGCTTGAAGCCAGCCAAAGAGTGTGGAGAGTTGCGGATATAGGTAGAAGGAGAGAAGGTAAAACTTTGCGTGTTGATCTTTCTTACTCCTAGAAAATTCTCATATTTGCTCAGGAAATGTAAGAGAAGAAGAAAGTAAGACATCTGTTTGAATAACCTCTGGAAGGCTATGAATGAAGAAGAGCATACACTGGAGATGTTGTAGGGAGGATTGGATAAGGGAGAGAACCACGCGAAGAATGTGTCAAGTTAAGATAAGGTATTAAAAAATGTATGCATCTATAGTCTACCTAGTTTAGATTCAACGCCAGTCAAGTGACTAGCGTTTAGAACATTGTTGGTAAACTCTATGGTCTTTCCGGGAGTACCATAGAAATGTGCATAGCCATAAGCATACACGCTGTGACGTCAGAATTCACAGAAATGTGAATTCTCAGAATGTTTGTACCCAACTATAGTCTACCTTATCAATGTTTTCTTTGGAGCTGAAACCCAGTTTGATGAAGCCGTCTTTAGTTTTTCCTTTGAAGGTTTTTTGCGCCAGGATGAGGAATATTTTAAAGAATTGATGGATCTGGCAGAGGAGATAATGTGCGGTGGGATAAATGATGGGATTTATTCTATGAAGTTGATGAAACTTCAAACGGAGATACATTTTGTTCCCTCGAAAATGAATGCTGAACAAAAGATGCGACTCGAAAGATGATCGGGAGGAAGAAACGCTGCAATGAATGCAATAGATATCATGCGAATGCAAATGCAAACATAGCAGTCATTGGGTAGATTACTAAATTACACTAAGGAAGGAGGAAGCTGGACATGGGCCTGGATCACGCGAATTATGATGTAGAATTTTAATGCAAGATACGGGAAAATAATTACAAGAATCTGTAACAGTAATTAATTCAATTAAAAAATACAAATTTTCCGCAATATTTTCAAAAACTGCGAAAACTGCAGTAGAATTCCGGATATCTAAAACTATGTCTCTGCAAACTGCATGTGCTTGCTCACGAAAACAATTAGGATATGTTATGAAACTGCATCGACACTCCGGACCATTGCTTTGCTACGAACTTTAAAAAAACGTATGAGTGCTGGAAAAGAATTATTAAAAAATGACGCGATTTAATTTTAATTCATATACTTGATTGGTTTAAATTAACTGACACGCCAAAGGAAAATGGTACTTGGTGAGCTCGTGGTGATGTGGGAATTGGTTGTGTTGCTAACAACGCCTCGACTCGCGCGCTTGCATTAACCAATATCATGATTCCCCATTGAACCTCTTCTACAGAGTAGAACCAGTAGGTTGTGAAGAATATGAGAAAAGAATACATCGAGGGCTCGAGGTTTGAGGTGGAATGATGGAGTAGGGGTTTCGTTCTAACTAACAGGTTAGCAGTTGGCTCTAAGGCTGAAGCCACGTTAGCTTATATGCCCTGGATTAAAACACGTAAAACATTAGCAGGAGCTCATTGTCACAGAAGATGGGGACAAGACGTTCTCTGGGTTTCACATGGATTTCAAACAAGTTATAGTTGCGGACTTTATCGGACAATGATTACAGACCTAATCCAACATAAGACAAACAGTTGAGTGGGAGGGTGAGAGGCGTCATGAGCTCGCTTACAGAAGGGTTATTCTAGAGTAGTCCTCTTAATCCAATTCAATTAGACCAGCAGCAAGTAAGCATCGCAAAGAATTGATCAAGGAATTAGATTCTGAGGACTGGCGAAGGGCAAGACAAGTGTGTCACACTGTGTACTGGAAAGGCGTCGTCCGGTAGAGAAGTCTGACTGTTCTGCTTCAGTCACGTGCTCATTCATCGTTAGTAGTCAGGATGGAGTCAACTAAAGACGTAGATGTTCTGGAGAAACCAAAAGGTGAGTTTGACCGGAAGAAGAATTTGATGGAGAGGTAGGGTCGGTGGAGAGAAAGTTGATTTCCTCTGCTCGTGGAGAACTTGTCTATATCTTTTAGCGATAAGTTAAGCCGTGGTTGGTGAATACAGTTACTTGGGAAATAATTGGGAATAATTTTGTGTAAACGTTTGACATGATGTGAAGATTAAAATTTGCCACTTTCTTGTAGGATGGGGAGCTCGACACAGTTTTGCAATGCTCGGATTTTTCGGGATGGCGTTAATATACGCCCATAGATTTAATCTTTCTATGGCGATTGTCGTCATGGTAATCCGCCCTACTCCAAATATTACAACCATAGCTGGGGCTGATAATAACCTAACCAGTATTTTACTCAATCCTGGAAACGGAACAGCTCCAGGGGTTTGTGCTGACTTGAAAGCAGGTGAGAGGGGAACTGAATCCGTGAGTCCTTGCGAAATTGCGAAATTATTGCCTTATCTTGAAGGGGTGCAGGCTTGAAGTAGGATTGAAGAGGGGAGGATAAATGAATTAAGCATATGTGTGATCCATTTGATTTACCTTTGGTGCAGCGTCCTTGAAGGATTCCTCTGGAGTGGTGTCGGATACTGGAGAATTCGAGTGGTCAGGTGCAGAGCAAGGGTTGATTTTAGGTTCGTTTTTCTGGGGGTATGCTGCAACTCAGTTTCCTGGAGGAGTCCTGTCAGCAAAATATGGGGGAAAATGGGTTTTCGGAATTGGAATGTTCCTCACTTCCCTCTTTGCAGTCCTTACACCCCCATTTGCTAGGATTCATAGGAATTTGCTCATTTTAGCAAGGATAATCCAAGGGATCGGGCAAGTAAGTTGATCTTGCGTATAAAATAAAAGCATAACTTGTTATTACGCAGTCTCATAGCCTGCGTAATGGCGGGAAATTAGGATTGTGGTCCATTTCCGGCGGGATTGGTTTTCATGTCCGGAAATTGAATGGAATTGTTATGATGTGATTTAGGGCGTTCTCATTCCAACGATGCATACCCTCCTCGCAAAATGGTCACCTGCCGAAGAAAGAAGTACACTGTCATCCTTGGTGTATGCTGGTAAGTTGTGAAAGTCTTGGGTGGTTCTCTCCACTTGCTTTCTCTCTTATAGTTTGAGTCTGGTACATTATCCCAATGTCCACCTCAGCTCGTGTATAAAGTTACTTTGCTAATAGCGTTACGGTCAGCATCAAAACTGGAAAGGATGGGGATTATCTGAATTGAGGGTCTCTTATTGGAGCTTAGGTCGAGACTGACTGAATATTAGATATGGAGGGGTTGGAGGAGAAAGTAAAAAAAGATTGCCTTCTCATATACAGTTCTTGTCCTTTGGTGAATAATACAGGATGCCAGTTTGGAACGGCCGTGTGTATGCTCTCTGCCGGATACATGATTGATGCGAACATTATGGGGGGATGGCCGTCTGTGTTTTATATTTATGGTGGACTTGGCTTGCTCTGGCTGGTCTTCTGGTTCGCTTTTATGGCAGAGTCTCCAGAAACACATCCGGGAATCTCTTCTCTTGAAAGAAATTACATACAAAAATCCATTGGAGTTTCAGCAGGGGATGATACAAAGGTAAGGGAGAGGGAAATGAAAGTAGTAAGGTGATGGAGCTCGAGGGAAAGATTGCTAGAGGGAGCTGGTATATTTTCTAGTGCGTGTAGTTTTTAGGTGAATGGAAATATGAGATTCCAAGCTAGTAGTTCCAACAATCTAATTACTTTGATTTCCCTTGCAGCCGGTGAAGACCCCCTGGTCTTCCATGCTTACCAGTGTACCTGTATGGGCCATCATGATTGCACACACTGGCCATGCCTGGGG
This sequence comes from Sminthurides aquaticus, assembly GCA_906901655.1. Lineage (NCBI taxonomy): Eukaryota > Metazoa > Arthropoda > Collembola > Symphypleona > Sminthurididae > Sminthurides > Sminthurides aquaticus. The sequence goes on from CAJQTT010000001.1 coordinate 8,898,247, forward strand.
CATGTACACCCTTCTGGCGCAAATGCCCACGTATATGAAAACAATCCTTCATTTTGATATGAAACAGGTATGCTAGTTTACTCGTTTACACAGCTCATAGTATTCTGAGGAAAATTTCAGCTTGTCCGAATTATTACAAGGTCAAAGGTGACTGGGTCACTGTGCCAGTATTTAAAATGTATGAGCTACGCAGACACCTTTGTGAGTGGGAGAAAGTAGTGATGGGAGTTTAATAGTTTACGTGGGGAGTTATAGGGTTGGGTGGGCTGAGTTTGAAAAGTTTGGGAGAAGCGTTTGTTTGCAGACAGGCGGATGGACAGTAATGAATTCTGAAGGAATAACATTTCAAAGGTCAGTGAAAGTGACGGAAGAGAGTGTTTGAAAGTTGAGAGAGGAGTCGACAATAGTTTGGCAAAGTTACTCAAGAAGTTGACGGGTGACTTAGGTTTGAGGAAGGGCGCGAAAAAGGGTTTTGAAGGTAGGAGTGAAAGCTATGGGTGAGCGGGTAACAGTTGAAGAAAGAATGTGAGTTAATGTGTATGTATGGATGTGGGACATGAATTCCATTTGGACTTTCACCCGGTCCTCCTGTAAAAAGGGGTTTAGGTGCAAAGGAACGTACGTACGTATATGTAGGTGTAGGTGAGCGGGAGTGGCGGATTTGGCGATAGAATAATAAAAAGTGGGGTACAGAGAGGAGGACGGCGGTGAGAATAATAGGGGAATGGGGTAGAAGCAGTAGGAGGGGAAGGATTGGCGGGTGGGAAAAACAATCGGTGAAAATAAGTTGAAATGATGGGGGTTGGATCTATTCGTGGAGTGTATGTGCGGGGAGATTGAGGGAGAATAGATGTGAAAGAGAATAGTGAGAAAGAACTGGTTTTTGGTGTGGCTGGAGGTCTCGACTGGAAAGCTGTCACAAACATTTCTGACATTTGAAATTCTTCTTCTTTTACAGAATAGTTTGTTATCAGCCACGCCATATATTGCCATGTGGCTCACGTGCATTATTACTTGCCGAATAGCGGATGCCTTCATTTCACGGCGTATCCTCAGCAAATTGATGGTCCGGAAACTTTCTCAAGCGATCTGTAAGTGAGCAGGTTGGCAGTTTTCCCATCGTAATTAAGGAATTCTTTCATAAAGCATTCATATCTTGGGACGAAAAGATCCCCTGGCTGCATCGCCTCCTTCAGAGTCTGGTCTCCTCGTTTCCTTTCTCTCATAACTAAGGCTTCAAAGGGAGGCTTCCAGACTGAGAGTTTTGCGCGGCAGTGAGGCAGGAGGGAGGGGTAAATCTAGAGAATAGAGCCTATATCCCCTACGTGTTTAGTGTGTTGCAAAAACCTAACTGGAGCCCTAATCGCCATCTTGTAATCATGATCCGTGGAAACGATGCCTCGTTTCCTCACCCCATTCCTCTCGGATCATCATCCTCCGACTTGTTCCCTATACTCTGTTCATGTCATGAAGCGGTGCTTTATTTTGGGTAAATAACCAACTTTCTCCGGCTTACTATACTTGTCAACAGATCGTAGTTATGTCTCATGGATACATGAGAAGACTATAAAACTCATGGCCAAAGACATGGGATATGATGATCACTTTATCCGGCAGATGGAGAAAATAATTTCATATTTATTTCTTCCCAAAATTCCAAACGTCTCATTCTATTCCCTACTTTGCTTTCTCTGAGACTTTCTCCAGACGGCGGAGAAAGTCATACCCCGCGCGAATACTCCTGTATCCTACCTACACTACACTAAGCCCTATAGTTGTAATCCAGTGTCTTGTCTCTTTCCTCCCTGATGTGTGTACTCAGTGCAATACTTGTAATTTTTTATCATGTTTTATTTTGTAAATTATTTCAATCTTTTGACCGAAAAATACTAGGATAATAATTATTATTATTCTGTTACATGGCCTTGTAAATACCCTTGTCATTGTCAATTAGTAGGATTCCATGAGATGAAAGCCGGAATTATCATGGAAAATCTAAGAAAGCATTGTGTTACACAATTAACGGAGTTGTTAATCAATCTCTCTACGATTTCAGCTCAGATTGGACCAGCGATAACGCTTGTTTGGGCAGCTTATACTGGATGTGATAGGACCCTAACGGTGGTTCTCCTCACGGTCGGTATCGGGATCAACGGAATGGTCTATGCTGGGTTTGTTCCCAATTTCGCTGACATTGCGCCCCGTCAAGCAGGTGTCTTGATGGGAATCACCAACACTATGGCCAACATTGCGGGATTCCTCGCCCCATTTATTGCAGGATTGATAATCGATGGAGAGGTAATACTCACTCACCTCATTAACTTTCCCATTCTACCTTTCACCCACTTTCACTCCTTCTTTCTTGCATCTTGTATTCATCATATTCGCGTTGCTTTCTTCATCTGTCACTGTGAATCTCAGTGGATATTTTCCTTCGTCAAGTTAAACGTGGATTTTTGTGTGCCTGCTTTTTTCAGCCATCTTTGGAGAAGTGGAGACTGGTTTTCTTCTTGTCTGCAGCTGTGTACGTTGCCAATGCTGTCTTCTTTGGCATATTTGCATCGGCGGATGAGCAACCTTGGAATGATCCAGACAAGGATCCGAAAAATGACACAAACCATCTGAATCCATCAAAACCGCTAAAGGACGACAAGGTCTAAGCGGGGGAAGGAATGAATGAGATGGAAGAGGCAAAGTGGCTGAAAAAAATGGACGTGTCTTTTATTTTTTCGTGCATGCATAATATGTAAAATCTGTGGGAATTTTATAAAAGCAAATTTTCTTTTGAACCCATTCAATTTTGCATTAAATATTACCTCAAAGGCGCAGAATGCTTTCATAGAGGCTTCTTCTGGAAGCGGCATGATTGTCATTCATTCCGGCCAAGTTCAAGCACGCCGAGTGCTAAGTTATTCAAGAGAAAGCGCGGACTTTCTTCACTGAAAAAGAGGTGAAAGGAAAGAAGGGAGTGAAATTCAAATGCGGATAATTTGGTGGGATTCTTATTCAAAATTCAAATAGTATCCCGTCTCCTCGGTATGAGATGGAGATGCGGCTTATTGTTTTTCTAATGCCCATGCAAAAACAGGATTTGGTAGTGGCACAAACTGTTTCTCCCACCCACACAACATAAAAGCTAAAAGAATGGGGAAAATATAATGGTTTCACTCCCCCGCTTTCGTATTTTCAACTTTTACATCCTGCACGTTTTTCAATCCGTTAGATAGGAGAAAGCAAGTCTTCTTCATCCAGAGAAAATCATTGGGGAAACTTTAAAATATAATCACTATTATAAATTATGATTGAATCCATTCATGAACAGCTGGCAAACTCTTGGTTTGGATCAAGATTTATAAAATTCTGTTAGTCCATCTTTCCGTACTTGAAACTCTCTTTCAGGCTCCTAACATGAGTGGATTTTACAAGGAGTCTCTAATTCTTAATCGACTTCCTCTGACCACAGAGTGAATCCTCGGAAAACGTCCGTCAAAATGTAGACAACTTTCCAAACTTTTCTCTTCTCCATCCCAACCGCTCTCTCTATCGTCACCACTTTCACTCGGCAATCCTTCCACCTTCTCATTGACTTAGAGTTTTTGCATATGAAGGCGACGTAGTACCAGTCTGTTGAGATTCTACATGGGGTAACAGATTGCGGGCTGAGGGATATCGTCTGGAACACATTGCAAAGCTGTCACAAGTTCATAGCTACCGTTTCTCAAAAAGCATGCCCGAAAAGGGTAAAATTGGGTCGAGTGGGATCTGAACCACTTTCACTCTCAGCTTTCTCCAACCACTTTCACTGCAAGATTCCAATTTTAGATTTGCTTTAAAATAAAGAATAGGAGTAAGCAAATTGGGGAAGAAGTTCATAATCTAGAAAAGTTGTGATTCAGCTTTCTTTGCTTGGCTTAGTATGCCGTTACTAGTGAATATGGAAGACATTATTATCAGACTTTGCGAGAGGATTTTTCATACACAATTCGCCTATGAATTATATGTTGAGCGGCTTGAGTGGTTCACTCCTGGGATTTTATTATCTGAAACTACAAGCTTTTGTCTTGGTTTAGTGTTCCTTTGAATTCTTCAATAAGTTTAGAATGCCGTGAAAGAAAGGGGCTGCGTACATAATTTACAAGTAATTAAACCCTCAATGCACGGGCAAAGTAATTCGTTTGTTCAAAAAACATAATCGCGTTTCCCTTTCCCTCGTTCAAGCTATGGCTTCCATCCTGGATTTTTGTGTGCCCTGCATTTCCTTTCATGGGAAGTAAATGTTCCTTCTTTTCACTACAGTGTCTCGCTCAGGCATATATTGAAGACCAACTAAAAGAGCAATTCCCGGAACTAATTTGGTGGAAGTAGGGAAAGCGGGCCCAGTTCCTTTAGATTTTCGTTTCTACATGCTCGCCTCCTTTCTGCAAAACTGAGAGATGTAAATGAATGATTCAGAAGCGCGATGCTCTACTTCACACGACATAGCAATTGTACCTTTACAAAGACCAATCGCTGCTTGAGCATGACCCGCATCTTCGCAAAAGCTATTGCCTTCCCTTTCGCACTCTTCTGTCGACTGACCAATCCAATTCCTTTCCAGCCCTCTTTGGAAAGATCCTTAAGAATTGGGCTCTATTATAAAGCTGGCCCAACGCATGCTACTCTTTATGAGGAATTAATTCTCCAATGATAGTTTGCAACGGCTCAGTCTCCAGTTCAAGGCATGGCCTAAATTCAAGGGCAAATGCCGGCGTAAATGAATCTGTATACCGAAGTATGACCCAAAGGGTTGATTACCTGGAATGCGCCGGCTGGACCTTTACTGCTTGGGCGTTGCAAGGATTGAATCCTGTAGTGAAGTATTGAAGTAACGAAAGGCTGTCTTTTCTAGTTAATTACGTGTGACACTTGCAGAGAAGATTTTTGAATTGAAAACGATTACTTGCTAGTTCTTCTCAAGTAGATTAATCGAGCGTGAGCTGCAGCGACTTACATGACATGATTAAGAGAAGTTTTATCATGATTCTGGACGAAATTTCTACACCAGCCCCTGGGTTATCTCGTCTTTTGTCAGAGGCTGGTACTTTCTCCGGTGCCAAGGATGATGACAAACACTCGTTTTGACGATTCATCTCAATTCTAGTCGAAACGCTCTACTGTAGTCCACCATAATTGCCAATTAGTCTGGAGAATACAGCGGTGATGAGGAATGAGAAGAGGAGGACGTTTTCTTTGCGACGATTTTAAAGTTGGAAAATGATAGCTGGAAATTGCAAGGAAATGATGATAAAATTGTGACACAGAGAAAGCTTCAAGGTTGAGCGGAGGGTTGCGTTTTAATTGAGATAATCGATAACGGGATTCCTGCCGTTTTTGCATTCATTCTGTAATGAATAGGCGGAGTTAATGAAGCCATTAGAGTTGTATGCTAATAATTACGAGGAAAAATTGGAAGATTCTTCTGGAATTTCTTGTGCTCCTCCTCAAGATCACATCCCATTTGTATTGTGCACACACAACTCAGGAATGACAATCACGTAGGACGTTCCAGTTATTTCTAAAGCCGGAGAGACAACGTGTGTGTGTAGGGTGTACGGGGGGCTCAAAAGATTGATGATCGTGTCGGAAATGTAGGTTGAGCAAGGAGATGGTTTTTTTTATATTTTTTCAAAACATGTGCCATATGATGCCATACATGTTCCTCCAGATTACGACCTTACCGTCTCTCTTCTCTCCTCCCCGGATAAATCTTCTACCTGTAAAGACATTAGGAATTCTGAGCACAAATCCTGCCATCCCAAAATCTGTACCTTTAACCAATCAAGCGATATAATAGAATTAATGCCACCTTCCTTCCCAGCTTTCTCCAGGGAGGGTGACACAAGAGGAGAATGCAGAGAACGTTGTAAACGGATTGTGTAGTTCTCTGAAATGGAATGAGAGGGAGTAAGGTAAGATGCGCTCATGTTTCTTTGGTTAACATTGAAAACTTTTATTTCCAGTCAAAAATTCCAGTTCTGTTATTATGATCAAAAATGATTGCAGCTCTCTTACACACTATAAGTTTGGTGGTAGAATAATATAGTAATTAGTTTTATACATTGAATTGACTGTTGCGTTGTTCCTTTAGAAACTTTGACCGCTTGGAAACCTTTGAGGGTTTTGTTTGGAGAAGCCAGAGCTTTTAATTTATTTAAACCTATTTATATATATTCTTTGTACGACACATTTTCACTGCGCTACAATAGTAAATGCTTTTAAAATTAAATCCACGAGAATTGTTCCTTTCATTACGAAGTACGTGGCGGCCAAGGATTCTTGAGATTCTCCAGCTTCTCTTCTTCAAATATTAGCCTCTCTGTGGGTAAGACTAGGAGGGAGGTGGTGGGGTGGAAGGATTTACTCTGGTTGTATAAGGGTATAAAGATGGAAAAAAGTAGAGCGGTGAAAGTCGGAGAAAGTTAGGAAGGAAGCTACTGAAGAGATGACAGGGATCTGGGTGGTGAAAGAAATCATTTATATTAGATGATGACGAGTGGCCGGGTAATGTAGAAAAGAAGCTTTCCCCAATACCAGCTCACATACATCATCATCTTCCGAGACAATGCTACTCCTCCTTTCTAAGATTCCGCCCTGGAGATTTCTCAAAGGAACATTAATGGGTCGGAGGAGGGATGGTGCGGTAAGGAAGGAAGGGGGAACTGCTAGGGTTTGTAAAGGGAATAGCAGGTATTTAATCATCTTCTTTTATATATTTTATTCCACCGACAAAACGAGTCTTTCCAGCCCGGTTTTAGGTAACAGAAGGAGCCATATGCACACATACCCACCCGTACTTTCATTCCGCACTTTCCCTTTAAACTTTCACTCTGCATTGTTCCGCTTCCCCTCAATCAAACTCTTTAAATACTTGTTTAATTACACCTCTTTGACTTCTTGGTATGGCTCTTGGAACAATCCAGGACTTGTTCATCTGTCACACTGAATGTGGCTTAGTCGTATAATAGGTTAATTTCTAATATTCTCGGATTCAAACCCACACCATGGGAATAAAATATACGTGTTGTCATTCCTTAATAATTAATTGTAACAAATTAATATATATATAGGATAAATTGATTAGATAAAAGGTAACATATGCGGAGCTGGGATGAAAGTAGAAAATTTACAATCACTTTCTCCAGCTCCCGCATGTAAATAACATGGCGTGGTTTGGAATGCACAAGCTTTCACTCATGCACCCAGTCTTATATGTGTAATCAATTAATTAATGAACTCAAGGCATTCTCCTCCATTCATTTAAGTAACTATGCTCAAGGTTAATTTATATTTTCAGTATGTAGGATACATGTATACTCTTTGTTAATTATATTAGGGTTGCAGTAGCCGATGTGGGTTTAAAATTATGCTTCTCTAATGTAATCTATTTTCACTATTTAGAATATGATTTAGTAGATGACATATATAGTTTCTCAAGTTAAATACCACCCAGCGGAACAGGTGAGACTAATTTCCTAGGCTATAAATTATTTTTACGCATTTAGCACTACACGTTTAATTTAAGGCACGTCATCTTACATTTAAAATAAATAAAGTACATTTCTAATTCTCTCTCTACCACCTGTATGCGCGCTCACACTTTTGTAAAAAGAATGACATACCTATCGATTGGATGTAGTATTGGTACATACACAGTTTTTGAACAACACAAATGTAAAAATTACAGCGCTACACACCACGCTAATACAAATTGTTCCATGAACCGGTAGTAGCAGTAGCAGACAAAAGGGAAGTAAAATAACTCAAACCTCAATACTTACAAAAGTTCAATTCAAGTTAGATAGGGCAAATGATCGTTGATATTCTGTATAAAGTCCTACAGCACTGTGAGTCTGATGAGCCAAGGATTGATGCTTGGCAAGTTTGAAAGCTGAGAAAACGGAAACTCATAGGGGATTCTACTAAAAGGACAAATAATTGAAGGAGGAGTTGGTAATTTGTTTTCGATGGTTAGCTAGGATATTATTCCCAAATTTTCTCTCGCTCTTTCAAAGGTTCCATGAAATGGAACTCGTTGAAACCCTTTCAAGTTTTGGAATGAATGTAATTTTCCTGCTTGCAAATTGCATTCACACTTTCCAGAACCTTGAGAGTCCTCGGTTAAAATGTTTCTTTACAAAAACGTCCTGTAGAAACGCTCATTAAAGGTATTGAGGGAAAGTTTTGAGAGAAAGTTGTTATAAGGAAACTCAATCAGAGATTGACATTTAGTGAATTCAAACTCGGAAACTTGCTAACCAGTCTAATTGAATTGCAATAATGATCAATGCCAACGGAATTATGATCTTCTAGTTACTTTGGGATGAATGGAAAAAATAATACAATAAATTCAAGGGAGTAAAAAAATCAAAATCAAATGGATGCTAGAAAGCTTTTTGATGTAGAAATAATTTAAAATGAAGGGAATACTTTCAATTAAATAAGAGTTTAGAAAAAATAATATAATTCCAAACTGACTATTAATGAAGGAACTGATCCGTTGGTTATTTCTCTGTTTCAAATTATAAATTGTTTTAAACTGTTTTAAATGATGATTATTCCCCCTTTCAAATTACTTGGCTTTACGGTGGCTGAGCGGAGAAAGTGTATGGAAACGTTTCAAGGAGGTATAAAAAACAATAGAAAGTTTGACATAATCCTAGTGGTGAGTCCCGAAAACTTTGAAAAATAGGCTCCGGGATAATATTATATTAGTTATGGATAATACACAGATGTATTGATCTTAGAAGCTAATTTAGAATTGAGCTTTAGGTCGGAGGAGCTCTCTAGTGCAGTGGATGCGTTTATAATTTTACTCCCTAGACGTAGGACTTGTAATCTAAGAAGGTTAGGTGGATTAGGGAATTGTATTGGTTTGTAGTTAGGTAAGGTATATAAGATGTAGAATAGAGTTGTAGTAGTTTTTTATGTATAAATATAAGATTATTATGATAGAATAAAGTATGAATATATTTGCAAGGGTCTTGCTTCAGCTTAAACGTTTGACGGAGGAGCTTGTCTGTTTTCGAACAGTCTAATCTAAAGGTTATGGTTGGTTTTGTATGTTCAAGATAATTTACAAAGCGAGTTCTGTAACTATCATCCATAGAAAAAGTGTTCATCGTTTTCTGCCTCTTGTTTTAAGCTTTTAGGGTTGTTTGTATCTCGATCACGTCTTCCAAGTGTGTTACTAAATCGAACGACTTCATTTGAGCGACTCAGGGTTGTCGTCGCTGTCCCACCCGTCACTGTTGACAATGGACGACTCCCATACTGGCTCCCTTCCCCCCTCGCCCCTCGAAGTGTGTCCGAGTGTTCGCGATCAAAGGGGGAAGATCTTTTGAGGATTGAGGGTAGTTCTGTGAATGTGATTTCATTTGGTTCCATGTCCAAACTGAGTTCATCAATATCACTAAGCCCTGAGGAAAGGATCCTGCCCGTGGATGAAGATGCCCCTTTTCCAGCTTCACCTCCTCCGCTATTTTTATTCCCACCACTTGCTGACTGTTTGCTCCCGTTGCGTCGTAGTCGGCTCCGTCGCTCAACCGTTATCTTCACTATGATGACGAGAATTAAAAGAAAAAGGGCCGAGGCTGTGCTGATGGCGACGTACATATAAAATTTCTCCGGGTTCTCTGCACAAACACAATTTTTTACTTTTAAAATAATATTGATTCAACCAAGTTCCTCCTTGATGTATCACACAAGGACCCAGCTCGCTCTCGCTTTCTCTCTTGCTCTCTCTTAAAATACTTACTTTCTCCACCTTCTCTTTCCATTCACATATCGTGTTTCAACTACTTTCATCACTTTCTCCACCGTCCCTATTACTGAGTTTCATATACCCACCCGTCCGTCTTCACCATCCTCCTTATCCACGCTCCAAATCCTCTTTTTGTACATACCCGCTTCTCTTGTGCTTTCTCTCAAGGAGCGAGCCTCCTCATTTCCCACCATGGACTTTCACCTCGTCCTCATGCTACAATTCACAGCTGCTCATCCTAATACAGATCCCGCGATTGAGCACTTACCTTCTTTACCCAGCCAGACAGAGCACCGTCCTCTGGAATGTCCAGAAGGGGTTTTTCTTCTAACTCAGTCGACTCAAAATAAACTCACCGTCTCTCCACGACTCTATACATGATTATCCATCTCCAACTCTTTTTTCGCCCATCTGCTCCCCTCCTTGTCCTAACCAAACCAGAAGGAGATGAGTTACCTGGGAGGGAGGAGGAGGGGACTTGAGAATTGGCGATTCCTTTTCTGTTGCTTTCAGGATTTTAATTTGCAAAATATTTCCCCCTCCCTGGATCAGCCTCTACGCTTGTCTCTCGTCTATAAAACATTTTTATCTGAACAGTCAATTTATTTTTTCCTGGAATCCACTACTGTACTGATACGAAGCCCTAAGTGATGATTTAAAATTGATTGAAGGTATATTGGGGGAAATCCTTCAGGTGGGATAATCATCCTTATGAAAGCAATTTCCAATGAAAATAATCAAGTTAAGAGTCTTTTAACCTCAAAAGTTCTTTTTCAATATCAGCAAAAGATTGAACCTTTCCCCCACAACCATAACTTTAGCACTTTCACCTGAATTAAGTAATGAAAGATTACATACATGAGGGACTCGCTACTAGCGAGTCGCTAGGCACTGGAACTTTGTTAACCTGCTGTCAATTTTTGTGCACGAAGCTGCTGCACTTTATTTAGTCGGAGAAAGTGGAACATGCCAGTATTCAATGTGAACGTTGATTTAGTTCCCTCTCTCCATGTACATCGGAGAAAGACCGGTTTCGCGGAAACCTTTTGTGTGGCCAGGACTAGTTGAGCAAATAGGTGGAAGTTGATTGGGATGATAATAAAAAAAGAAATTGAAGTAAAACTCACTTGAAATATACTCATAAGCATTGATTCCTTGTGAAATAAGGTAAACAACACGAACACCGGGATATGTTCCGTTGGAATCATCCGTGGATCCATAAAAACTATCATTGTTCCCAACATGGCTATCATGTGACGATAATACTGATGAAGATGAGGTCAACAGGCTTTTATTCTCGCTTGACGCTAAGTCCATCCCATCCACTTTATCTACCCGTGAATTCCCTCTTCGCCTCCCTTCTCGTCCTCTTGCTAGATTATAATTGAATTGAAAAAAAATGAGACAAATAAAGAAAATAACCAACCAAACAAACAAAACAAATTCAAGGACTCGCTGTCACAATTTTAAAACACAAATGCACCAAAACCCGCAAAAGCCTGCTACTGTGCCGTTCAAGAGTTCAGCTTGAGTGATTCACATACAAAAACAAATATGCATTGATCACCACAAAGTTTGTGCTAGTAGGATAGACTTGGCTAAGTAGGAAAGCTAGAAGTGAGGAAAGAAAGAATTAGAAAAAACGTATAACGCGTAAATCTTTATGCACCCAAACCAGAGTGAAAGCGTGAGTGAAAGTTGGCTAAATGAAATATCCTGTTTGTAGAGTTACGAATCCTATCTATGGGGATAAGAGAACCAGAAATTGATACGTGAGTAACTGAAGGTGAATAATTCAAAGAAAGTAGATGGGGCGAGACAGAAAAAAATAGAGGAAATGATTAGATGTTAAGTATTTGAAGGTTTGTAGTATTGTATTCTGATCGGATAGAAGAAATGAAATATGATGCATTGAAATTCACACATGGTTGCTCCAGAACTCCTGGATTTGGATTGATAAATGTGAGAGGAGAAAGGCATTCGGATCTCAAATACATATAGTTTCAAACCTTCTATATACGTCCTATTTTACGGACCGGGAATCACTAAAATTGTCCACTCTTACCACTAGTTTTCCGTTTTAAATGCAAATCCATACGTAGAAAGAATAAGGGATCATGACAAGAGGCTGTCAAATCACTAGGCATGGTCCTTTCTCCCTATCCTAAACATTCGAATCGAAAGAAATCTCTTTCGCACCAAAAATAAATCACATTTTCTCCTACTTTTATGACACAAAAGAGCCGCAATTGAGAATGCTATGCGTGGAGCTTTTAGTTTTTCTTACATACCAAATCCTCTGGCCGTATATCTTTGGTTGGTGCAAAGACGGGAACATCAATTGCGAAAGTTTTTCTCATTCTTTATTGTAAAAAAAATAGTTAGATGTATCACCCTACCCAGATCAAATCCAAGAACTGCCTCTGCTGGGGCGTCGGATCAAAAACTTGTCGTTTGATCAAAAACCAAAGCCAAGTCTGAGAAGAGCGTGGACAGATAATAACGAGAATAAAGCGTAGATAAAGGAACGCTTGGACTAAAATTAGGTAGGATTGCCAAAACTAGAAGAGCAAGAGCGCAGCAGTGAAAACGTTTAAGAAACAGATTTACTTTCACTTATTGTATTAACCACTGAATGGAGACTAGGCACGAGTCTGATCTCTGAGCAGCAGCATATATGCTTTGCTGAAGGCTAGGAAGGGAACCTGGGAGAAAATCATGGCCGACCGACTTTCTCTTTGGGTGTGCAAATATTTTCGGAATTATAACTTTCTCCTCTTCTACAGAATATGATGGCATCGTGCTCCAGTGCTAAGGGACTTGGTGGGCCAGAATCCCACTGAAGCTACTTATGGCTTAGAATGATAACCTTAAGAGAGTTTCGAAACCCTATTGTAATCTAGATTCAGTTTTATGAAAAATGATAGCAGATTCATCCAAGGAAATGTGATAAAAACAAACTTGCTCTTTGTATCAAGGAAGGAGTACAGCCTGATAGTCTATAGATATACATTTTTTACAGCGAAAAGATTTCCAAATGTTCTGTATTCTCAGTTAAGAGGTTTGGCATAGCCATAGTATTTTTGTATTGGAGAAAGCGGAGAAAGCACACGGCAGGGCAGCTGTTTCTCGCATTTCGCTACGGAACTTGGTTCTGCGTGCTCAAAGTTCAAAGTCAGCTTTACAATACCGCAGTTAAAACTGTGGAAAAGTACTGGGAATTGGTAAAGAAGGAAAAAGGAATAGATGTATATATATACGCTTGAGGAGGAAGCGGATAAAAGTTTTTTCGAGGAATGAAATAGTTTGTGTAGAAGGGTTGGGGAAAGCGGATGAGTTTTTGCATGGAAAATCTAAAAGTAATCTGGGTGGGGCTAGAGAATGAATCTTGAATCTGTAAACTTTCTATGCTTATGTTCCCGTAAGTTGGAACGCACTTTTCCATTAATGGAACTGCTTACAGGATTGGTGAAATATTTCAGTTATTTCTTTAACGCCGCCACCCGCCACCACCCAACCAAGAACTGGGAAGTGGGCCGTGGATTTTCCCAAGGAAGGAAAAGAAGAGGAGGAGTCGGGCCTATGTGGGAGAAGTACAAGTTTCATTTATTGTTCTATGGTAGAGAAATATGGGTTGGGAAGCATGTTGTCTCATGAAGGAAACAGGGGAAAGGTTAACTGTCTCGTTTATTGCTTGCTTCTCCTCATAAATTCTTTTATAATGGTATAAAAGGGATTACCTAATAAAAAAAACTTTCTTTCAGTTTACACCACGCAACCAAATAATGGTCCAAACTGACTTTCTCCTCACACATTGTCATCAGAAACCTACAGTTTCTACTTTCTCTTACAGACCTCCTAGCATACATTCCATCACAACTTTTTCTCACACCGGGTAGTCATCATACCCCTCTGCTCATGCTCGTTCTTTACCGCTCAGAAGACAGAACTCAGTTCCTCTAAATTCCCAGGCTTGTTTGTGGTCATCTACCTCAATTTCCCACTGTGCCAGTCCTTGTCTTACCCCTGTCTCCTACATTCCAACCTTCTAAAAACAAGGTGAGGTGAGAAGAGAAAATTAGATTTCCCACCAATCCCATTTCCTAATCCGCACGTAGCACAATCATTCATGGATCAAGACCCGTTAAAAGACCTCTAACATTTTTAAACAGATCACACATTTATGGCTAATGAGTCCTACCCAAGGAAAATACAAATGTCATCACTAGTTTTACTTTTCTTCCACAGCTCAGATCACTCTTTTCGCGAATCCGGAAGGGCTTTGGTCTCAATTAGCTCTATGTTGTTGAAGGTGAGGAAAGGACACAAAGAGAAAGTTGTATTAGAGGGTAACGGCGAAGAAGAATACAGGTGAATCCACACTCGAGCAACTAACTAAAGAGAGATAGTGAGTGAGTGAGAAAGAAAGGAGAAGACAGTCTTAACGAATAAATTCAAACCACGTCCCATCAGATGTGGAAGGAGTGCTTGGCGTGGAAAGAAATCCTATGGATTTTCTCCCATCCTACACGCTACCAAACTTCTAGAAGAGAGAAAGCAGAGAGAGTGCAGAATACTGAAGATTTACCAATCGAGTAAACACACAGATTACGATTTACACGAACACATAAATTGTTGTAGCAAGGAATTGCAGTTTTTGGAAGTTATAGACATCTGAATCAAAATATAAAATTGAAGGTTTTTATGCTAAGGCCACTCTTTTTTCGCTTCTTTACTAGATCGCTTGATTTTCTGATTTTTCGATTAGGAAGATTTATAGAAAGAAGACAGAAAGAAGAACTCATAAAAGGACTGAAACGACTTCATGATTGGCTTGAGCAAAATGGTAATTCATTCGACAATCGTAGTATGCTAATAATAATATGTAATTACAGTAATTAGAGCTTTAAGATTCAGGATCCTTTAAACCAGTATTTTGATTTAGATGACCTGCTTCCAAAAAACTATGAAGGTAGTAAAGCCTGCGATTCATCCATGTGATGATCACATGAATGAATGCTAAGGAAGAGATGGGTTAGTCTTTTTTAAAGGTACCATAAGAACAAACAAATTTCAGGAAGACAATAGATGAAATTTTTAGGAAAAAGGAGAAGCAAATAAAAGTATGTTTATGAATAGGGGTAAAAGATGAGAAAATATACCCGGTTCTTGACTCAGAGAATTCCTGCCCGGCGAACTACTATTCTTGGGATGTGGCCAACTTTTGGAGTGGTCTGGAGAGTATATGGAAGGCTGCTCGATTACAGAAGAATCGGGACCATCGTCTTCTGGTTCATCAGGCTCGTACATTTCATCTGGATCTGGCTCTCCCTGATACTTTTCTTGTAGAACTTTCCGGGGAACTGTAATTAATTCAAACAAAACAAATACATTCAGAGACATACAGGATTTTTAAAATATTCACAACTTTCTCCAACTTTCTCTTTTTATTTATAGTTGGCATTACAGTGGATCTCGCGCTCTTAGCTCGATTTAACTCTAGTGATCGGTCACGCACAGGAATAAGTTGATAACATGTGTAAATTTAAAATTGGTTGCTAAAAATCCTGGTTTTTATTTGTTCTTCCAAGCCATAAGCTAGTGGTACAAGTTGTAAGGAGAGAAGAACTGTGTAAGCTATTCCAGTGCTTCGAAGCATATTCCTAAAGCTTGCTCCAGAGCCAGGAATGAGTCAGCACAGAGTTCAACTCATGTAAATAAATATTATAGCTTTGTTTTGTATTTATAGTTTGAAATTGTCTCTTATATTCGTCCTTTCAGGAAACTTTAAAGAATGATTTATCGTGACGTAGCTCTGTAGCGTTCTTAACTCCCGGAACAAAACACCCTCCTTTGGAACGCAATTCTAACCCGACGGAGCCGTGTACAGAAGGCATTGAGTGAGAAGATGGAGCGGTAGAGAGACAAGTATTCAAGACATGATGAATTACGCTCACTCTTATTCGCATATAATGGGGCAGTTTCCAGGGGGGTGCTGGAGAAAACTCGACGAAGGAAACGTAAGGTTGAGGCGGATTTCAAGAAATACAAAAACCTATTCCGTCCTACGAATCCAAAAAAAGAAATCAGGGAGACCCGTAATAAAAAATGCAGACTAAATCCTTTACTAAAGACATTTTACTGCATGGGAGTTTTCTCCAGTTGGAAGGAATTCTCGAAATATACACTTCCAGCGGGATAAGTTTGGATGCATCTAACCCGGAAATAGGCTCTTCTGGGCAGAAGGTTGACTTAAAATTCCTCTTTTCGCTCATTCTCTACAAATGACAGATCTAACACGTTGCTCCCTCCTATCCTCTATGCATCTTAATCTTTTATCTCCCAACCACTCCCTCGTCCTCCCGTCCTCCCGTCATGCGGATTCAACAACTCTTCCAACGTGGATAAAACTCAATCGCTTCCACTAAATCTGCCTTTGGATCAGTCTTATTTTCCCGCTTGGCTCCAATACTTGCTCTCTATTTTCTCACCATCAAATTTAGACTTAAAGAAGAAAAACCGCTGCTCCGAATACTGGAACCAGAATATCTGTCCGACACACTAAATGCCTAAATCCCTCTTTGAATAGCCTATTCTCCTTCCTTTCCACTTTCACCCTACTTTCTCCGAGTAAACCATCACTTCTACCCTACCCCTCCTACCCAATGCATTAGCCTGGGAGGGAAGCTGAGCGTGGAGAAAGTAACCGCTCTTCATCTATTTTTTCACTCTGCTTTACGTACTGGAAATATCCACTTCTACCCTATCCAAATCAGCACATGGAATCTAGAGCCACACTTTGGAGACGCACCTTACCTCTCTCTATTTTCTCTGGAAGCGTATGTATGCCCAATCCTCCTTTCTCACATCAATGCTTTACGGAGTGCGAAGGGGAAGGCGAAAGCACTTTCGTAAGGGAATACACATTTACGACGTGCCCGGTCGGAAGAAGGTGGTCTCACTAGATTTTTGCTTGCTTTCTCCTACGAATTGGGGCTAGCTACGAGAAGTTTGTCACAAAAACTGCCCCTCACTTCTCACACAGTCTACTTCATCTAGCCCCGGTACTGATTTCAAAATCCTCGACACATTTTATATATTCCCTACATCACTTTCTCCTGGCCTCTTCTTGTTCTCCGTCCTATTTAAGTCATTCATCCTCCAAGACAGACTGAATGGGGGGAAGGGGGAGCATAGGCAGAGAGCCTTGAGTAAGGAGCCAATCTCTTGAGCGTACACATCCTGCCTGTCAATTACACTAGTGCATTTGAAATCATGTTGAATTTTATATTGCAATCAAGAAACACTTTTACCCTCCCCTTTTGCTTTTTCTCTTCCCTACCGCCTACCACTCAAGACATTCCAATGAAGTATAATCCATTTAGGCGTACTTGGCCTGCTTACTTGTAATGTAGAGCACTTGGCTCCAGGGTAAAATCTATGAAGCCTTCTATGGAAAGTCAAGAAAAAGACACTTTATCCTCGAACGGTCCCTTATAATGCACCGCTTTCTCCATTTACCTTCTTTCACCTCTCATTTTCCTGTCACCAGAAAAAAACCCAAGGTAGGGAATTCCTGGAAGGTACTTAATCAAAACATGATTCTCTCTTACGCCCGCGTTTCCTTCTTCGTTTCTCCTGTCAGTTTTTTTTACAAATGACATGGGCAGGGTCTGGATGCTTTCCATATGCAACATGAAGTTGTCACGCATTACATGCAGCCCGGATTAAGTATTCAGAAAAATCTCGTTGCAGTATATGTTTCTACAAAATGTAATCCATTTCAATCTAACGTCAGAGCTCTGATGACATTTTTGTGTAGATATGACATTTGCTGCAGTCATGTAGCAGTTTCCATGTTTTTGAGAAAATTAATGCAAGAAGAATAAGAAACGTATAGCTACTGTGAAGCTGCGGGTTAAATTCAATCAATCCGCACAAAATAGACGAAACACGAAACTGTAGAGTTTAAGAATCAAGGCGTTTGCCTGCATAGCTGAAAAATTATTATTACAATCAAAGCATGGTTTGTAACATAACTCGTATTGTGGAAAATGACATGAATTGTTTATGAGTTTGTTAGCTAGACAGTAGAGGCAATGCTTTCTTTAAAGAAACGTGGAGAAAACCTGAGAAAGCTAGGTATAATGGAATATGCAGAGAATTTTTGTAATTTAAGTACCAACTTCCATGAAGCCATATGGGATATCATATAAGTACAAGTTTTAGGATTGATTCCAGGGTTGGTAAAAACCAATCTACAGAGGTCGAAAATAAGTCGATGAAATAATTTTTATTAGCAAAGACTTTTTTGAATTATACCTTGAAGTTGAGTTCAAAATTACGATCGCCTTTAGGGTTATCGGGTGCGGTGAAAAACTGAGATTGAAGCTTTATGGGTTGATAGAAAAGAAAAGATGGAATGAGTAAGTTTTCAGAAAGTTTGAATCACAATCTCGAAGTGAAAACCATTCCTTTGAAGTTTTTCACCTCACAAGGAGACCTCGGGAAGCGTTTTCAGAATCAAAAGAAATGACGACACATGAAGGATATTTTGACATGATTACGTTTACAGCTTCCTGGAAATCCCCCTGTTTGAAAGTGTTTGACACGTGTCTTTCTCTTCTCTTAGAGCGGGGGGTTAAAATGTATGCCTTGGGTTCCGGTTCCGGGTATGACTGGCGGTAAGGGTTTCACCGGTTACCGGTTTGGCCCAAACGAGACGGAGGGATTGATGGATAAGTGTGATATAAAATTGAGGCGAGAGCATGCCACTTTGAGAGCTTACAATTTTTCACTCTTGACAAAAGCGTGGGGAGGCGTGAAAATTGAGATGACATGAGGGGGGAAGAAAAAGTGCGTTACGCAGGTTTAGAAAATCCGGGACTGGTTTCCTTGGGACAAGTTGTACTGACAGGAAATATGGATGGATCACAAATCTATTTCTTGCACTCGCATTCAAACTCTCGTTTAATCTCTGTTACTCAAGGAATGGAAGATGTAGCTCTACTGCATCTGTTTCGTGTTCAAACTGTAACTGCCTCCCTCCCTTTGCCAGATTGAAAATTGAACGCGGGTCCTACTTTATCACACCGGCTTTCTCCACGAAACCCAGTGCATTCGAGACGAAACAAAAGAAAAGAGTCGTGTAATGGAATGCAAAGATGCAGTAAATTCCTTAATAATTCACAATTACAGCTGCAACTGAGCCATTGTGAATGATGTAATATTCAATTGTTTTGCGTGGTATAGGAGAAAGTTAACAAGGCGTGGCCCTTTCCGCTTGTCCGGATGAGAAAGTTTCATCACTCAATTTCAAACTTCCTGTACTCACCGGGAACTGGGAGGACAGGGGAAAATTTGAAATTGAATCTTTCTGATGGATGGGAGGAAAAGATATTGAAAGTACGTGGAAAGGACATGGAGAGAGGGTAAACAGTGAGGATAATGATGTGAAAGTTGATCTACCGCGCCTCATTTTACGGAAGGGAATTGGAGAAAGTTGGGAAGAAAAATTTCTTTTTCAATTCTTTCCCGCAATTTTACTTGGAAAGTACCGGATGTGGAAGAAACAAATTTCCTGGACATGACCCTTTTCCCGTTCATGTCAAAATTGTCTCTTTGCTTTGTCCAATTTCCTTCTTCCCAGAATAAGTCATCTCATCCACATTCTATCCAATCCCAGCTTGTTGGCTGATAGGACTTTCTTCCTACTCATTTATATTGAACGACCATGCACTGTTTCTCCTGACAAGTTTTGTTTGTCTCCAACTATACAGCATAGGATAAAATTCAAGCGGCTAATGGAAATTACTGCGGTAAGATTGATTGCCAGGAAATGCGAAACTGTTGGTACTTTCTCCCCATGCACCGTTCTTCTGGTTCCATTGTCGGGAAAACTTTCTTCACTAACCTGGTCTTCAAATATGGTAGAGAAAGCAAAATGAGTAATAAAATACTCATTATTTTCAATTGACTTACCACAGGTATAGATGACTTTCAGGTACATGCGAGACTCCAGCTTGCAAGGGTTGCCGAAGGTTGCAGGGTCAGCGCTCAAGGCACAGTTACGTTTCCCGTGACACATCTGCATAACTGTCTCTGTCGCGAAGCTCGAAAGACAAGCTATAAAAAGAGAAATCATCATTAAATATCATTGCAGGGGTAAATTCGAGTTAGTTCGCGCAAAGTACAGTTTTGCGAACATTCTGACAAGAACTGATACTCGCCCTTTTAGAGACTATTCATAGTTGCGCATAGCGCATAACAGTCGCCTCTTGGTTGAGACTAACAACTTGAACTTAACCTCAACCAAAACACTACATCTATTTCGAATTCGTTGCAGCTAAAACCTCGATCTATCACAGCATGGCTTCATCCGGTATACCGTACACAAACCTCCGAAGAAAAACTAGTTAAGACAAATGGTAAAATTATTAAACAGAGGAAGCAGAAGATTGTAGAGCTGCAGCTCCGCCAATATATTCTATGCGAATCAAGGACAATTCTACGTTTTAGTATCAATGATAATGTCGGAGAAGATGAAAAAGAACTAGAGCCAAGAATAAGATAAGGATATGTGAGGATGAAGAGCATTTGTGAGGTCAAGGAAGGAAAAGGATGGATGGGACACTTAAAAGAATAAGATGCAAGACTAAGACTGCTGTGAAAGAATTGTCGTTTGAATTTGCTACAGTATTTTCCTTGGCTGGGCTATTCGGCTTTCTAGCATATATTTTTCTTCTGAGCAACCTATGTACATGTATTCAGATGAATTGAGTCCTGCCAGAAGTCTTTGCGAAAGTTATTGCTAGTGATCCGCCTTGCGAATCTCTGACGGTTCAGTCGGTTTGACCAAAGCTTCTACAGGAAGATATAAATGCCCTTCAACTTTCTCACAAGTCCAGTATTTCTACCAATGTCTTCTCCTTTCTCCCGAATTTATATCCGCCCTGGTCACTAGAATACGCAGCGCATAGTCCCTACAGATAGTTTACCGCAATAGGGACAACCATGAAACCAGTGAATACCCACAGGAAAAGCGGAGCCATATCATGGGATGGACAGGGGAAAGAGGATCAGGAGGTTAAGGGTTGGTGAGGAAGGACTGTGGTATATACAGGAAGAGGGAGGTTGGTTGGAAGGAGGAAGAGGGAGCTACACAAAGTCGGATAGATAAAAAGTAATACTGAGAAGAAGAGAAAAGTGACTTACATTCTTCAGGAACTCCGTTTGGCTGAGGACATTGAACACTTTCGTATTCTGTCCTGCCATAGTTTGCAGAATAAATGGCAAGTCGTGAACTCCGATTGCATTTCAATTGGATCACTTCATCCTCACATCCAATGACGCTCTTGAATTCGCCTGGAAGAAAAAACCGCAGAAAAATCCAACTCATTTCTCAAATTCATTGTAGCATTGGGAAAACTCGGGATTTATTATACTCCTTTCTCCTCATCCGATCCGTACACGCTTAAAGGAAGCCAAAGCGTGGTCGCTTACTGCTGTGCTGCATCTGCATGGAGGCTGAGAAAGCAAATTTCACAGCTTGTATTTCATTCCTCCTCTGCTCCCGCCCACAGCACATATATCCTAATGCACAACAGTGTAGCCGTAGCTCATGATTATCTGTCCTCCTGAAACCTTGGACACAAATCTACGAAGCTGTCTACGCGGCTGAACTTGTTGCGAAAATATTCTCCTTTGGGTCTACTCAGGATATATGTCACTGCGCTCTGCATCCTGCCATAAGCTATTTCAAGAGAAATTGTTGCAAAACTTTCTATTTTATAATACCCCCTCGTTTACAACTTACACTTATCCATTGTCCCAGTCCTCATACTATTCCTTGTCACTTATTCTCAAAGCATGGCCAAAAAGTTGTCATGGAGAAAGCAGCACTGGAGAAAGTACTCTATGGTTCCCTTACATATACTTTCCCTTGACCTACTCGTGGCAGCGCAGGCTAAAGTTTCAAAAATTTGATAGTTTTGCTCAGGCACTGCACGTAATGTATATTCGTATTCGATGTTTATTATTTGGAAATAGGACCGGCAAGGTTTAGGTGTACACTTCGACTTCATGGCAGAATTCGAGCAGTCAATACACTGTCTGGCCTGATAGAGAGAGAAAGTGAAAAGAATACTTACACACAAATAGTATGCCGCCTTCTTCCCCTTGAGAGATCAAAAGGAAAGTTTAATTACAGACCATGTTATCGCCTTAATTAGGTGTTTACATATAAGTCCTCATGCCTTGAGACAGCGGCTGCCACTTCCGCCACTATAGGCTTCGCTTTGACTCGTGTTAACTCTTCTATATGTGCTGACTCTTTTACTGATTTTGGCAGTTGACTTTGACGATGAGCTTCACAGTTATGCTACAGTGATCCCTTATCAAGTAACAGTTCTTTCTCCAGCCCTGACTTTCTCCACACTAACTGTACGGATGGGGTGCTTGTACTCTAACGGCGGGAAGCACGTCTCTAGGAACTTCCGCTTTCCTCTTAATTTACTGTAAACTCACTTATTTTTAAGGAAACCACCCAAGAAAGCTAGAACGTTATAGAAAGCTAAATGAAAATAATATTCACATTAACATAAATCACCTTCAACCTCATGTCTATTTAATCTTCCTCTCTATCTCCGCCGCACACAATTTTTCAATTCCCTCAACGGAAATTACAATTTCATCAGAATGGCAAGCTTGCCAGCCTGTACTTTTTCCCACGACCAACTTAGTTTTCACTGTCTACAGAGCAACAAACTTTTTGCATTTGCAGACGGAGTATGGCAAACAAAAAGGGCGAGAAGCTAAGCTTTGTCCACCTTCTTCATTTGCCTCATTGAGGCTTGGAAATGGAAGGTAACAGGATTTAGTGGGAATACATACGTGGAAATAAATTTGTTTTGGCTTGATAAGACTAAAGCTAAATGGCCAATAGAAGCTTATGCAGAACAAGAAAATGTTGCTTCAGATTTTACTGCATATTTTTGATAAAAAAGATGCATCTGGTGCCTAATATATTGAGATTTATTATCGGGAATCTTCAAGTACATAAACGATAGGGGACTACCGAAAATTGGGCGAAATTTGAAAGCTAGGGTATCACCATAAACAGTTGGTGAAAGCAGTGAAAGTAGTTACAGCTTTACTATACGCTCTGCCTTTGCTGACAAATACTTATGTGGCTCACAAAATTCTCGCCTTTACTTTCTCTTTGCCAGCCAGAGTTCTGCAACCTTGGTTTAATATATCTTGTGCCTTTTTGTGAATTTATGAAAATAAATCTAGCAGGGCCTTTAATATAGGAGAAGAAGAGGTAAATGTTGACCTGCCGACATGGTTGAGTGTGGAGCTTGCAGAATCGGAAATGGACGAATGAGGAGAAGAGAAGAGCATGTAAGAGTTCAAATATTTGAGTTAAAAGCACATGCGATTTGATAGTAACTGGGCTTACTTGGACGACATTTAAAGGCGACTTCAACGTACTTCCGACTCCCTGGACATGGATCGCCTCCAAATGATTTTGGTGAAGTTTGAAATTTACAACTAGACTTTTTCTGGCAAAGGCCCACCACAGTCTGCAATAAAGAGTACTACTCCACTTTATTCCACACTTGTCCAAACACGGTGATATGAAATAGAGCAACTATTCTACTGCTCTACACCTACACGCAAACCATATCTTAAGCTATAAGAATTTATATCAAATGGGAATACAAAAGAATCTTTTGAATTTTTATCCACCACACATAAAATCTCGCATAAATCTCCCAGAATGGATGAAATACGGAGAAAATATTAAGAATTAATGGACGCTATTCCATAAGAGCTTGCGTAAATTCTTTTAGCAAAACCTGCAAAAACTTAGTAGATTAGAAGGAAACACCAGAGTTTTTTCAAATTAGAATTCCGGATGAAAAGTTCCAGTGCTTCCGAAATTACAGAGTGTAATTCAAAACATTCTTTTGCACGAAAGCTACCCATATGTAACCCATGCTTTCACCCAGTGAAAGTGAAAGCGTAAAAAAGGACGGGATACTGGAGCTACGAGAAAAACAGGATTGTAAAAGCCAGTGAAAGCAATTTGAAGAAAGCAGATAGTGAGAGTGGAATGTCAGTTTAGACACTTACCTGTATTGCTGGTGGCCAAAAGCAAGATGAATTGTTAGCGGAATTAGAGTCGGAAGTGTTGACGAGATCGGTGATAGAATGACTAGAGGAAGAGGATTGGCACAGAGAAGGGATGCGATTGTTTCTTCCGTATTGAGCCAATTGAACTGAGATTGTGGTTCCTTGTGGACATCTTAAACTCATGTAGTCTCCATCACAGCTACCTTTCTGATACGTCCTTAGGGTTCCGGACAAGAGGGCTGGAATAAAAAAAGAAATGATTTTATTATTTACTTTGTTCTCCCAAGAAATTCAAGACGCCGTAACCGGAGACATTGCTATGATTGTTTTAAGTTGCTTTTGGATTATATGAGACGAATATAGTATAGAATATCCCATCGTTCCGTTCAGTATAGAGGAGATTTCGCTTCTTTCTTTCCAAGCCTGGATTCGTTCAAGTAGAACACATATTACAAGATCCACTTGAATGCTTTCTCTTGTTTAAGTGTAAGTACGTCGATAAATCATGGGAGGGAATCTCCACGCGATACCTACATACTATTCTTTCCTATTTTTTCCTCTGGCCAAAAACTTGTGCCACAATACTACCACGGGATGAAGAGGGACTTTCCCCATGTCTTTGTATATCCAAACCGGAATTCTGCATTAGCAAGAAGCCAAATCGGCCAAAACCCTTGGAAGCGGAGCAAAATTCCCCACCTCTCTGCAGCAGTTAAGCAGCTGGCTAGAGGATAAAAGCAGGAGCCTGGAGCGGTAAGGACGAAAGGATGATTTAATCTAGCATTTTATTATCAGGACGGGGAGACATGATAAAGAGTAAGGGAGAAAGGAGGGAAACTCCTCGTTTTCAATCTCATTTACATAGAAATAAAAATGAATGATGCATTCCAAAATGGTCGTCAGACTTTAAAACATAAAAACACATGTCCTCCTATTATTTTAACCCAGTCATAGACACAGTAAGTACAAAGTAGGCCATCCACATTGCCTGCTTCTCACACGTCCTCACCACCCTCTTACTTATTCACCCACATCTTAAATCTACCTCCTTAACTACTCTCCCGTCTCACAGTTTTCCTCTCAGCTTTCCCCTTGCTTTCCCTTCTTTCCTCCGATCTACCTTTCCAGCACTCTGTAACGAAACCACAAAGAGGAATCACACGGAATCAAGGAAGGAAGCTAAAATCATAATACCTTATGGTAGAAAAGGCGTAGCATGGAGAAAGCTAACGCATGTTTTGCTGACGTATTCTATGGAAACGAACGAAACGTCGGAGAAATCAGTGAAAGTCAGTTTCGAAGGAGAAAGTCTTATTTCTATCAGATATCTCCTCTCCCTCTTTAGTAAAACTAGGGAACCCATACTTTTGGGGAATAAAATATCATTATTCCTGTCATGCTAACTGGCTGGATTTTTTGAAGGCCAAATAAGTTTTTATAAGCAGATCATGAAGTCATAGATTTCGGTGAAGCAAGTATGCTGCCAGGAATTCCTGGGAACTTTCTTCTCGTGCTTTCACCTGTAAACTTGAGAAGTAAATGCTCCGGAATGAACATGAATATGCTGACTGTAGCCGATATTTTATTCCTTTCTCCGTGTCTAGACATTCTACCTAGAGAAAGGAAATTGGGGTTTATACGATAAAATAAATTCAAACCTTTTCTAATGTATCATTCCATTTTTACCATGTCAATGATCATCATTCCTTGGCCGTTTTTGGTTGTGATGAGTGAATCATCTATTGCTCAAAAAACCGGAAAAAGGTGCAGATATTGAGAGAGAATGAAGGAGACGGGAATCATGGGGTATTCAGGGGGTGAGAAGTTGGAAGGAATGAAGAACGCTAAGTTTGAAGCGGAGTATACTGAGGCAAGTTAGAGGAAAATGGGATGGCATTAACGTTTTGGAAACGTGAGTTGTGAATGGTGGAAAATTCATGCAATTCCAGGCCAGCTCTCAGTCTTTTTATCCCATCCACCTACTCACTCATCCACATAATAGTCTTCACGTACGTGCAATCCATTTTAATTCTACCTCTTATCAGAAAGCGAGAAGCGGAACAAGAAATATCCATGCTTGTCCACTGTATTTCCTCTCACCCACCAACCCTCTTCCTTTTCCCTTGACGTATCTCTCTGTATCTTCTTCCTACTTTCTCCACTATTTCACCACACAGATAACTTTCACCCACCCACTCCTTTCTCCCCTGCCAACCCGCATTTTCTTCCCCTGTCTCCACTCTTTGGACCTCTAAACCCTAAAACTGAGAAGCGTTTTCCCCCGTTATCACACCTATCAACGGACTAGAAATCTTGAAAAAGTCATCTACATATCAGAAAATGCCTTGCGGCAATGCCTCCTTGGAAAGTTGAAGAAACTTTTTTCCACGTATTTGCTAAAGTCGAGCCGAGAAGACGGCAGAAAGACTAAGCCGTCGGAGAAAGTTGGAGAAATTAAGCTGTAAAACACTGGAATCCGGTAATAATATGGGCCAAAGAGGAAATTACTATGGCGGCGAGAGAAGGAAATCCCGGAAGAAAGAGGACATTCCAGATTTTCCACTCACTCACAAGACCCTCATTAGTTTGCCCAAGGCAAGCTTTTGATTAATTACTTGGTCCGAAAAAATTAAGTACACAAGCTTGTAGCCTTCGTTTCATTCTCATAATGTTCTTTGCTAGAAAATCCTTCTACTTGTCTCTCAAGCAATGGCCGACTTTCTCTCCAAGTTTCCGAGCCTAGGAAATAAAGAATAAGCTTCTCATGGGGAGAGGGGCTAACATGAGCTCAGAAGAAAATGTGCAGGGTCCGGTCTAATGTAATGTAGCTCCTTGAAGACGGAGGGGTTTCTTCCCAAGGCAGCTTCCTCCTATTGCCGGAAACACAGTTAGGGACAATCCCGGAGTTTGGAAGGATCTCATAATTGATGGGTGGGTAATTAATTTGGATTGCGCGGGCATAGAGTGAGAGGGATGAAATATTCTAATGGATTTTCCATTTCTCACGCATAATTTATCCTCGAAGGAAGCTAATGAGAGTGAGACCCCTTCGTGAAAGCTACCTACCACATATGCCACCCAGCTCTTTCCACAGACTTTAACCCGTCCGTTACATAATATTCGTTCAATAATCGAGGAGGGACGGAGGAAGAGAAGATACCGTAAACTCCTAACCCGCTTTCTCCTCCCTTCTCAGACGGATGCTACTAGGACAAATACATAAATCCTCTCTCTATATTCCCCAAGTTGAAGATATGCCGCCTGATCTTGGGCGTGGACATGATTTCTCCATACTTTCCAACTTTCACCATTTACTTTCCCCATCGTATAGAATAACTGTTTCGTTCATTCAGACCAGGACCAGCGAGAGAGGCTCTACCCAATTCAAATACTCATCTAGTCCATGTCCTCCTCCACTCCCCCTCACATACACACACTTACGCCCGCCTGCCATTAAGTAATGTTAAATAACCGGGACCGGGCAACTAATTAAATAAGTCGCGATTTAGTAGCAAAGGAAAATATCCCACCCCAGTATCTACTTTTACTGTCCCTTCCCTCATCTACTCCTCCTCCTCTTCTCCTCCTATCTTAAGTCCTTTGATCATGAAGAGCTTCGTGGGTGGAGGATGGTCCTCCAAAATCTTAGACTGCCACCCAAATGGGGGAAACCCTAAAATCTATTGCTCTATTCCCCTGGATGGTCAACATAATTCTAGAAATTCGGTTTTAACTGCTTTGGAACTCCGGAAACAGACACGGACGAGGGAGGAGAGCCCTGTAAGAAGGCACAACATGCTGCAAACAATCCTCTGCCTACATCCACAAATTTTCTCTGCTTTCTCCACTTTCTCTTTAAGCTTCCAAGCCATACTTTTACCATATTCCAAGCCAGGAAATCATACTACATGTGAATCTTTTCAGGGTTTCCTCTCCTCTGTGTAAATTTTTCTTCATACCCTTCAAAGAATTCCAGTATCTTAGTTTACCCCTGTTCATAACCGTCTACCCAACGTTATTCCATCAACAGTTCACGCATTACTTGGAATAATCCTACTCTACTCACCTAGGTCCGATAAGTCGCTGCATTTCGGAAAACTTGGTATTTTGTCTACTCTACAAGCAAGTTCATAAAATTCTGAGAAGATGAATGTTTCTGTTTCCTCCTGCGTAGTGTGTTACAACAACAATATGTTAGATTTCATCGCCCTACATGCTTTAGTATGTACATGGGTGTAATTTATTGCAGGGATCTTAACATGTATAAGTGCTCCTAAGTCTGCGAAGCCCTGGTTAATTACTACTGCTACAGCAACTTTCTCCTCTTTTCTTGTTTTCTCCAACTAAACTTGAGCCCGCTTAGTTTCACAAACTGTAGACAATAAAAATAGTAAGAAATTTCAGAACATGTATCAGACTCGTACGTCGTGGAAAATTCAGCTGCTTCTTGAAGACAGATACGTGTACATACATAGGTTAGGATAGAAGATAACTGAAGGGAATGCCCATTAGTTAATTATGTCGGAACGCCTTCCGAAACTGTGGTAGCGCCATCTGGAAAACTGCTTTACCTTCCTTACACCTCTTCTAGGTTTTGAACGAAGCTGAGAAATTTCAAAGTACTCTCAGATAGTTCAAAGCATGAGAAAATATGTAATTTGCGAGCCGCAGAAGTAAGATTCTTTCCCTCCCGTCTTTAAGCCTCAATTGCGTCCAAGGGCAAATCTGTGAGCTGTTCAAGGAATAATCCCGTATAAGAGAAAGAGCAAGGTAGCTTATCCGTCATTTCAAGTGGGGGTTAGCCCTTCCTTGTGTGGCTTAGAGGGAGAATCTTAATGAAAAATACATGCTTGAAAAAGTGAAAGTCTGTGGAGAAGTTTTCTAGGGTTTGCACTAATTTATTGAATAGCACACATTCCATTAAGCCTTCCGCTTTCTCCGTTAGAGCAATGTTTACCCGAGTCTCATTGGATAGTTCTTTAGAAAGATCTTTACTTTTGCAAGGCAGGGTTACCGTCGTACTGCAGCGCTGGTTCTGTGCCAAAGCACGGTCACCAGCTTTCTAAAACTCTTCGCTTTCTCCCGAAACTTTTCACTCCGTAACAGTCTATATACCTCAGAGAGTTTACGTATATTCCTACTGGGGAATAGATGAGAAGAAAGCGCTGAAGAAAAGTAAACCATACCAGGGAGTCATGTATGCAAGGACAAGAGTTAAAGTCGCTTAATGTTTTGCACTACATAATCCTTGGAACCTGCAGCCAATCAGGCCCGTACTTTCACCAACCGCACTTAGCTAGGGCGTAAATATAAAAGAAGGGTAACTGCCGGCGAGGGCACAAATACCTTTCTCTTATAAGGAGGACGCATAATCACAAAAGGCTAACCTTGGTCTCACAAAGGCCCATACCGAAAAAGAACATGCAAAAAGATGCTGTTCAAGATTCAAAATCATTGAACAGTTCAGCTGACTGCTGATTCCCGGGTTTTACCGCCTGCATATATACTGCGTTCTCTACTGTGTAGGGGTTTACATATACATTACCTTGCTCCTTTCGGGGCACATGGTTGAATGGAATATTCGATACTCTCCGGACAAAAAGATGCTAACTGAGTCTCTCTAGACGCAAGTTTCTACTCTTCACTACTGTGTTTACGCATTCGCCCAAATACTTTTATTGGGACAATGAGAATACCACAAATTCAAACTTTCACTGCCATTAAGACTGTACCATAGTATGGAACTCGGCCGAGATTTTAATTTACTTTCTCCTTAGTTTATACTACTTTTCTGCCGACTTCTCCCCGTAGAGTAACTTGCGTCGTCCGAATTTCTTCTAGCTCTCGCTCTCTGTACATTGTGCCTTCGGGCTGAGTTTCTCCCCAATAGCACATAACGCTTCACAGACTCCGGAGGGTCTTTATATGTTTTTCGCCACCATAACTAACCCACTTAAAGCGTTAGCTCATTTGTTGCCGGCTCTATAAATCTGAACCTGGTTTCGCTTTCTCTTCACGCCGAGTCTGAATTACTAAGGATTGGAAGACGCAGTAAGTTATGATCCGTTCAAAACAAGTTGCTCCATGTCAAAATGCCAGAAGCATGCACAGAAAAATTATACCACTTCATAAGAGTTTACACCTAGCAATTAACAGAGTTTAAGTTGGAAATAAATCCGGGAGGAGGACAATGCCTTTCAGGAAGGAACATGCTTGAGAGATTTCACTCATCAAAACAGTATTAACTTTCTCCAAGTCTGGGAGCGACTCTCACTCTCGGATTTTCCCCTTCTCCCGCGGAAAGTGTCACTGTCAGCCAATTAAGTCTTTAAACTTTTAATGTATTCTCTGGATCCGAGACTCTTGGGGCTATTCTCCTGCACTAGTGGCAGAGATGCAGCTACCTATATAGTTACAAGGAGTGCTTCTTCTACTGCAACTGCCAAATTTTCTTCTCCATCACCGCCTTCTAGTTGTGTCTACAGCCTACGGGCTGCAGCTTGAGACACAGGCATTCTCACCTAATCCTATACAAACTGAACTTTACAAAGCTCGTTTATCAGATAGGTAAATCTTTTTCTCTCCTAAAGACATTCTGACAAGAGCTATTCATTCCAACTCCTCCTAAGATTATTCCACCGCTCTAAGGGTAGAGGAGACTGTAGAAAGATCCCTATTCACGTCAAGCTTTCAAGCTCTCAAACTTGGCAAATTACTCAATTTCACTGGTCGTAACAAACTAAGGACTCAACACCATCAACAACAGCATCATCATCAGGCCACGTATTATAAATGCAAACTTTGGCTAATTCTATCAGAAACAATTTTGGCAAACTGTCAAATTTAACTAAATAGCTGCAGCGTATCTTAGAAAACAGAGGCTCTCTGTCCCACTAATTTCCTTACGTACAGCTCCTAGGTATCTACTACGTATGCAGGAATTTTTCTCCGCTGATGCTCATGTTAACGTATTCATGACCCCAAAATTCCTTGAAATCTTTGTGCCAGGAGGTCTTGTACTTCAAACAGGGTGGTTGGTGGCTTAACTAATCAGAAAGAAGCACAACTGAGGAGAATGGTAGGTGAAGGAGAAGAAAATGAAGGAGGAAACCGAGATAGCGTGCGTATTAAATAAGTCTGAATCAAGGAATATACAGAAGTGAAATAATCCAAATATCAAGCAAGCCAAGTATAGCTATAGATCAAAGTGATACACGGAACTAACTCAAGCCTTGACTCCTGGCTAAAAAATATGGCCGTCAACGCGTTGATTTAAGAGATTTCTCTTCCAGGCAAGTGTATAAGGGAAGGGGAGCTCTTGAAACACATGTCCGTCTGAATTTGGTGAACTGGAAACTTGGGCGGAGTTACCACTTTACCACCTCTTGCAAGCCTACATGTCAAAAACTCTTCGGTCACATTCTTCTGAAATACTATTTCAAGTCTTTTTACCATCCAGTGTACGAAGAGAGAAACGGTTTAAAAGCCTTCAGAACTTGTGCGGAAAACTTGGAGAAAGCAAGAGATGAGAAATTGTTAACTATGCGTTTTGTAAATCCCATTACCAGATCTGCATGGACTAGATGACTTGGAGGAGGAGAAAGTTTGCAAGGTTTTGGCGTAGACGAAGGATGGGAAAAGCGGTAGGTAAGGGAAAGGTGAAGAGCAAGGAGCCAATAATGTAACTCCATGTTTCTCAATCACCTGTCAAGATGATACCCTCCATTTATCATTCCTTTGATATTTATTTGCTGCAAAGGACCTACTGAGGGCGAGAGAAAGTTGACTCGAGAGAGAGTTGCATCACTGCTAAATTGACATGCTCTGCGATACGATGCACTTTTGCCGTTTCCATTACTTACTCCGAAGTTCTGTGGGTTCTTGGCTAGGTCGACTCTCTGGTTACTCGTTTTGCTTGTTTTGCTCAGCATTAGCATTGTTGGAGAAAGCTGGCGAGATTATAAAACGGATTCCTGAAGAGTTTGAAAGAGAGAAGAGGTGGGTGTTTGGAGGAGGACTCCCTTTGGAAAGAGAGAATGTGGGAGAGATATTTTTATTACTTTCACACGGGGAAACAAGAAAAGTTTGACTCTCCTTTATCAAAGTTTACCTCTTAAAACTTGAGCAATAACCATAGGAAATGTAATTATTATTCATATCTACACCCGAACACTACCGCAAAAACTGTTCTTTTCCGCGTCCATTTCATTCCTGACTATGACTCACAAGATGTGGATATGGGTTTTAGAATAGTTGGGTGCAAAGCGTCCGCTGGTTCTCTTGGAGTAGGAGAAAGTATGGCTATATATTGCATGGAATGGAAAATATTATTGAGAAAAGATTTTTACATTAGATTAAAGTGGAAAAGAAGGGGAGAGAGAAAGTGGAGAAAGTCCATTGGAAAGAGAAGCTTTGACACATGCTTTCTTTCCCTTATTCCTTGCTTTCTCTGACTTTTTTTCGTAAACGGATTTTTACCCGGTTTCCTTCCTTCCATATCCGAAATCAGCCCAAACTAGTATGGTAGAGAGAGAGAGAGAGAGAGAGTGAAGAAGGACTTTGAATGCAAGACTAGACTCATCCCCTCAAAATCACATCTTCAACCCCAATATCCGCTCCTGTTAACTCTATCAATGTGGAAGATGAATGCGGAATCTTATGGAAGATAACATTTAAGAGGAGTTTTAACACATTCACTTTCGATTATTACCCTTTTATCATTTTTATTTATCATATCAATCCCCAGCCATGGCTTTATCTTCTATTATTTTTATTCCATCCAGCATAAAATTTAGATGGGAGGCCAAGATGAGGCGTGTCCCACACTCCCACTAAAAAGGTTCACGAGTATTAGATCTATCCCGTCCTATTCGCCCTTTTCACTCTCCCCTCCCGCTTTTAATATCCTCCCAAGCTTTCTTAGACTCTTGTAAAATACTATCATCATATAATTATTTTCACCCAAATACTTGTTTAACCATATGTATTCGTCTTCTTTCATTCTCTTTATACTTATTAACTTCCTAGTGATTCTATTTGTCCTGACGAGCTTTTGTTTTTAGTTGTATGATTCCGGGGACGAATATCCACATAGGAATACTCGGAATATCTGTTCTAATCTCGTCATGCATGATAAAAGATAAAACCTGTTTCATGCATCTTAGAGAAAAGCCATCGTCTGTCTGCCATACACAACAAAAACAGGCAGCAAGAGAGGACGGGAAACCAGGAACAAATACAAATATATACAATACGCGTCACTGTTCTGTACGCTCCATCTCTTCCAACGGGATTTTCACCTGGTGAAAGTCAGAGTGAAAAGTTGGGCGTTGTCCCTTGGAAGTTTTCCTCGGTCGGATGCATGGAATATGAGACCTCTTAAGAAGATTACTATTGGACGGAAGAGGAGTAAAATAGGATCAAATAGTGACATAACTGTGAAATGTTTCATTTGGAAAGATGCATAAGGGTAGATGTGGAGATA
Source organism: Sminthurides aquaticus (assembly GCA_906901655.1). Taxonomy (NCBI): domain Eukaryota; kingdom Metazoa; phylum Arthropoda; class Collembola; order Symphypleona; family Sminthurididae; genus Sminthurides; species Sminthurides aquaticus. Next base: position 8,931,666 of record CAJQTT010000001.1, read on the forward strand.
TGGTGAGATAGAGGAGAAAGCGAAGGCATTTTATATGCTTGTTTTCTAGCTTTCACTTTGAAATTCTTGAAAGTTTCTACCTAAACGTTTCCCACGGAAATTGAAAATATCCTCTGTTCTGTGAATGAAGGTGGTAAAAATTTTACGAGGTGATACAAAAGTGGGAAGAGAATAAAATTTGGATTTTATCTTCATATAAGAGCGGTGATGGGGCCTTGGCTGGCTTTGGTGAAACTCGGGGAAAGGATCAGGGAAAAGCGACGAAAGCGACAGGGCTTGCCGTCACAAGGAAAAGTAATGCTCTTTCCTATTCTATTCACTAGAATTATCCTATATGAGGAGGATGAGATGCGGAGTTGCTCGCCAGCCAACAAAGAATATTATTGTGTGTAATAAATCACATGTACTGAGTCGGCCCATTTCTCCAACGGCCCACTTGCAGCGCCATCCATCCTGAGAAGCGCTATGGAGCTATGCAGGACACATTTACCTGGATCCTAAAAGATCTTAGTGTCATCCTTTCATCATGAACAATTGCACAAAAAAGTAATGACTCTCCGAGGTAAGTAGAACTTTCTCCCCCACCCCCAACCCCTTCGCTTTCTCCTTCAGAGCATTAGTGGGCACAAGAAGAAAGAAACATATTAAACATATATTCCCCTCTGACGCATTTGCCTACCTTCTACTCCCCCTCCCTGTTTAGCTTTTTAAGGGTGGAAGAGAATATAAAGTTTATTGAGTTTCCAGTAAAATTATTGTTATACAATCCAAGGATTTTTATTTTCTCTTCATATTCATATTATTCTTTCTACAAGATTTATATCAAACGCTCCATCTTTTCCTCACGGATGGCTAAACTTGCTCAGGTAACGACTTTCTCCCCTCCAACATCCGCCTCTACTCTCCCCTATTTCTTGTAGTCTACTTCCGCTCCCATGTCTCTGTCTTGAAACATGTCTTTTATCAGATGCCATATACATACGCTCGTCCCTACACAAGCTAATAATGTCTTTGGGCATATGTGCCGTGTGAGTAGGGGTGAAGGAATGCTAAAGCTGAATACGTGTACGGTGTTTAATACGATACGTATTGTACGTCTGCTGTCATATATTCAATTGTGAGCAAGGGATTGTGTGTACGAGCTTTTGTTAGGAAGCGTCAATGTGTACATATTGTAAATCGCATTATATACCCTTCTGAGTCGCTGAAAGAAATTCGGGAAAGCACTCCCGCCTACTAAATCATAGGGGAGGTTCACACGTGAGGAAGGAGGGAATGCTGAAAGGGAGGTAGCACGTGGAAGACACGTAATTTATGCTTGCAAATCTTTAATCCAACCACCATTTTCCGAACAAAATCCCTCAGAGTGAGGTGGCGCTCAATGAAACTAAATCTATTCCCAGAATAGCAAAGTGGAATGGAAGCGAATCAGGTTAAATTAAGATTAACCCTGTAGGGAACCTCATGCCTGCTGCATGCAGAAATGTGCCTTACTCTCTTTCAAAAAAATTGGGGGGAGAATCGAGCTCTCGGAATGAAAATGGCACTGAGAATGAAATCTGTAGGAGAAAGTGAAGATTATAAAGAAATTGAAGCTATTTTTCTCCCTGCATTATTTCCTTCACTTCCCTGGGGAATGTCTAAAATAAAAGTTGTGAATGCCTTTCAACTGCATCCTCCACGTCCCATTAACTATCATATTTCAGAATTTGAAAAAGTGTGAACCCAAACTGGAGAAAGCGGGCGGGATTCATGCTTTCGTTTGATAAGTAGAAGCGGATTGGGGAAAGCTAGTCTTAACTCTCCCGGGCATTTCTCCCCCTTTTAATAGAATTAGTTATTGTAGGTGTGAAAAGAGCTTTCTCCGCAACTCAGCTTTACAAGTCAAAGAGAGTAAAAGTGGAAATTTGGAGGGAGAAAGTTTACGTCTTGGAGAGGAGAAGTATATAAAGCGTGTAGTACGGAAAGCTCTGCTTTCTCCATTCAAGCTCTGCTTTCTCCATTCAAGCTTTCACACAAAATGCCGAGCTTGGCAGCCGCTGAAGGCGCTACAGGGCATATTAGCGCTAGTTTATAAATGTTATACGTTGGGATAATGAAGTTGGAAGAAAGTATCTGCAAGCAACTCAGACTGTATAGCTTACTTGAAGGTTCTCCCTCCTCCAGATACTGCTCAGGGTTTCTGTAAGTGAAAGTCGTTGCTAACATGGAAATCTCCTTGGCCCGTCATATTAAATGAATACAGTGGAAATAAGTGGATGTTTCCTGTCATTCACAACCTTACTTTCACCCAGGAGAACTGCTCCTGGATCCAAAAGCAATGAGAAGAGCAAAATAAAGCTTAGTCAGCATCTACTGAGATGGAGAAAGGAGGAGGAGAAGGGTACCGGAGAAAGGAGCTATGGAAATGGAAAAATAACTCTTGATTTTAGAAAGCAAATATAAGGAAGAACGGAAGGATCCGGACGATCTAGATGAAGTGAGACATTTTTCTGGGACTTGCAAAGCTATCGGATTTAGTACTATCCTAGAATTTTCTCAGCATGGTTATTGATTGATTGTGTAATAGAGGGGTTAGGAAGAGGACGAGAAGTAGTGGAATAAGAAGAGATTTAGTTAGTTGCCATGACTTTCTCAAAATCTAAGGTTGTTGGTCTCGAAACTATCCATTCGTGTACTCACCCAGTGAATTTTTTCCGTGGAAGGATGAGGAATTATCCTTGGCAAGAAGCTGGGAAGCTGAGCCCGAGTCTTTGATCCCACAACAAATGAATTGTGGGATGAAAAGGATGGAAAAACATGCCAATTGTCCTATGACACGCAAAACGAAGACACGCCACAAAAACATCATGCTGCTGCTTCCTACCTCCTACTCCTCCTCTTATATTTTCTTCTCTTTCCTATCTTTTACACCCTTGAGACGAGATCCAAAAGTGGGGACCACCTTTTTCCAGTGCACTACACTTTGGCAACTAAACCAAGTCGGCACGGGGAAATGGGCTCAACACTCAAGTTTGAGCTGACCGAGTGGAAACGATGTATCCAGGGAAAAAACTCAACCATTAGAGTTTTCCACACTCGGATGAACAAGTCAAGGATTGGGGGGAAAAGTAACCACAAATATTTCCAAACCACTCAGACATTTCAACTCTGAAGATTTACAACACAAGTCACAGAAACCTCACACGATCGGGTCAAAGTCTGCTATTATTGTATCATCAGAAAGTCACCATTAATGATGGAGGAGGACGGGTTGGTGGCGGACATGGGAATTGTCACACACTTTCTCCGCACTTTCACTAAACGAAAATTAGCACAGACTCTAATATTACACACGTTGGCTTACTCCGTTTACTCCAGTTATCTGTGGGTTGTTGAAGGTTGCCTAGCCTTAGTTTAGTAGCTTGGGCTTGGAATGAGCTTACGCAGAGCAGGGCGAGAACAAAACGGCTATAGAAAAATTTGCAATCGCACTCTTCCTCCCCTCTGGAGACACTAAATAGGTGGGAATGATGCTAAGCAGAAAACATGCAGGGAATTGTACTCTTGTGTATCAATAATAATCGTTCAACAGAGCTTATCTTTGTTGCGTAATCTAGAGTGAACGCATGAAATCAGTAATGATATCAACCTATTCTACGCACTTCCTCCTCGGCGAGGGAACATATGGAACTCGGGATGACAGAGTTAATTAAGGGATGCCATATTCTTGAGCTTGTTTCTCTCAGCTCATTTGCAAGTACAAATAGTTGCAAAGTTGTAAAACCAGCCGATGAGTTTTGCAAATAAACTTTACACTCTACTAACCCCCATAAATGTGAATGAGGCAGCTTGCTTGTAAAGGGAATATAACATCCTCTGGATTTCAAAACATGTAAATTTAATAAGCATAGTGGAATCTGTGGATGGATTGAAACCGTTTGATTAAGGAATCAACAAGTACAGTAAGTAGTGGAGCTTAGGGAGGCCGGCGATGGTGGTTTGGTTTTAGCGAAGCGGGTATATATATGCGAGGAGGGATTGCGTGGACATTATGTATGCGTTTGATTTGGGTTTCTTAGGCCATGAGTCCTGCTGAGAGTGTTTGCTTGCACGAGTTTTCTGGTTGCTTGAATGCTTAAGAATAATGGGTTGGAAGATTGGTGGAGGGGAAAGGATGAGGTAAAAGAGGGCTGGAGGACTATTAATGTTTTAAAAGTTTATCGAATCTCCTCTCTCAACATCTCCTTAACGGATATGTAGGTTGATCGTGGATAGAATTTGAGATTTTTTAATCACAGCATTCAGCATACATCTACTACGATTTCACTAGTTGGAAGTAAGAAGAAGATGGAGAGGAAGGCGGGATGCAGTTTTCTTCACTCTCAATACAGATGGAGAAGGTTGTGCGGAGAAAGTGGAGAAAGCGGTGCTTTAGGGCTGGATAGAATTACTTTGAGAAGAAATAAGCTGAGGATGGGGGGATGCATACGAAATATTTTGAAAGTAATGCGGAAAACAAATCCCGGGAGCCCAAGTTTATCCCATTCAAGAAGAAAATAGCCGAGACGGGAGGGAGATGGGGGCAAATACAGCAAGTAAGTCTGGGAACGTACAAGACGGGAGTGAAGAAAGAAACAACCTTCTTCCGCCTGTCGCTCTGCCTGTAAACAATGTAGAGAGACAGACAGGACAAGGAAGTCGTCGTCGTTCTCTACCTCTTTTCCCAGGATTCCCAGGGCAGCTATACCCAACTAAAATTTGAATTCCCTGAGAGCGTAAAAACAATATTCGCATTGTTGCATCCGGTAGGAGAAAGTGAGGAGTGGGCAGGGATGTTACCGTCAAGTTAGGGCCCACTATTTACTCTGACATCTTCAAAGGACACAACTCATCCTGTATGCATTTCTTCTCTTATTCTTTCTCATCCTATTACACGCTCCACATTTAAATTCACATTTCTTTTATCCTCGCCGTCCCTCCCTAATGAATCACTCTCAATCTCAATGATAATGCTCCTGACAATGAATTGGGCGGGAGGAGGGAGAACTTAAAATTTCAAATACATTTCCTCCCTCCAGCATCATCCTACAAAACTTTCTCTTTCCCGTTTCCAGTAACCAACTTACCCTACCTACACTAGCTTACCGACTTTCTCCTCCAGCTCAGCACAAGACCACGTTGGAATACATCCCTAGGTGCTTTCACCCTACGTGGTTCTTATCCTTGGGATCGCCTCTTCCAGTTTCAGCCGGTAGTAAACTACAGGTCGGCTCAAATATCCGGTATTCTTACTCCGTCCCGCAAATCCTTTTTTCCTTCTTCCCTAAATCTAACTTTTTGGGATAAAATCACCGACTTTCTCGCCGGAGGTAAAAAAATCCCGGGAAATCCCTCTTCGCAAACTAGCAGACAAACAGAGGGAATCCGAGCTATCTATACTTATGTTTTATACACCATCTCCCGATCGCAATTAACCAACTCCTCTTCTACCTTTCTGCTTCACTGCCACGGCGGACCGATCCTGGATTGTTCCTCTCCCTGCTGTTGCCCCTGCTTTCTCTGTCAGACCATCCTAGCAGCTGGATATACATAGCTTTCACCCGCAACTTTCTCCAATGTCATACCCTATGTGGGATGTGTTGGAGGGATGGGGTTCAACGGACAGAAGCTGGTTTACTGGCAAGCTATTCCTGCTCCATTAAAGGAAAGGTGGGGGTCTATTGGTGATGCATCTCCATCCTTCATCCTCGCCCCTCGGCCAGCTTGTAAGGTAATAAATTCAAGGGTTTTCATGTTCCCCACAGGATTTTCTATAACTTGACTAGCTTTCTCCTTATCATTCACCAATAACTCATCCAGGATAAAATCAAGAGGAAACCAAAGGGACGAGCTGTAGCGTCTCCCCACTACTTTCTCCACCTCTCCTCCATACGTTTCCTCAATCCACCAGACTGGGGAAAGCAAACACATTTCTCTTCACACCTGAACCCTAAACATCCAGAGTCGACGACTCCATCCCATCACCTTCCAAACTTTCACCTCCAATCTACAATTCACTCTTCTCTCCAATCACACTCACAGCTGGCCAGGCAGACAATCTTATCTATACCGTACTTTCTCCTCCAACAAAACTTTCTCCTCCTCCTGCCCTCCATCACCTTTACACCTAACCTCCGACATTCTTGTTTCACTTTTTTATCATACTAAATCCTTAGCCCACCTTGGTCTTCCTATCACAAAAATTTCTCACTTCCTCTCCTCCAACTTTCAGCACTCAACTAATCCAGCAACGCACCTCCAAATCCGTTTACACTGATAGCCTCCACCTGATAAAGCAAACCATGCTTGCTACATACCAGATACTGAAGCCTATAGCTTTACTCAAGCCCATCCATCCACATACGCAATACGGATCCAATGAATTCCACATGCCCAATTTCAAGTAAATAGATCCAGTATCCGGTTACAAAATCCTGTTTCTTATTCTCGGAACAAATTCACTCCAATCCAGAAGCTCATGGAGAAAAAAGCGTAAGAGAGGCGTAAAGCCCTTTGTTGTAATCATTGCGAAACTTAATAATAATGGGAAACAGGAGTGAAATTGGTAAGAGTAAATGCAGAAAGAGTTAAAGCTATAAACTGAATCCCCTCTCATTCTTTAACTACATTCCCGCTCAGGCACACGCAGTACATTCCGGCCTTCCAACATCTTGTCTCTGAGAATCTGTTCAAAATGCCGACTCCCCATTCAGAGCAGTATCATAGCTAAGAAGACAACAAACCATAGACTCATGCCAGAACTAAATTGAAGAAGAGAGTATGGAAAGGGTCCTCGGGGACAAATCCAAGGAGTTGAACGAGACATCCTACAACTTAGACCTCCAACGATAACGTCTTCACTCTCTAAAGCGGAGAATTCTCCTGAGAAACTCTAGTTTATACATTGCCTTGCATACACGCTACCCCGTTATTTTTCAACACTCACTCGCAATTCCAGATTGTGCTAAGCAAAACATGCGTGCTGTATGTACGACCTGCCTGCATCAGTTTTTCATGCCAGCTTCTCCATCTTCTCTCTGTTTAACTGCCTTCTTTGCAATATTCTAGAATCTCAAAAACACTGCCAACTAAAATTGTATTTGTGTGTATGTATTCGCTCCTCCTGCTCATAGCTATGTTTCTCTCAAATCTGGTTCGGTTCTTGTAAACTACCATCGCGCTCAAAGACATTCTAACATCTAGAGAAAAATACAGAGGATTACACATAGCGGTAGCGGTGGTACGGAGCAGAAGAAACGAATGAAGATCAAGCCTGGGCCGCGCTGAATGAAGGAGAGACGTTGTGAGAAAATGTAATGGAAGCAGAGCGATATTGAAGAAAGCTGCAGCATATCCCCCAGAAATTCTATCGCGGAATGTAAATGGGATCCTCAGATGGGAATGATAAGCTCGAAACCAATTTTATTTTCTCTTCTCACAGATTATTACCTTATTCTTCTCCCAGATTATTTCTGTAGACAAAGGTATTCTTGGAAAGGAGTGTAACTTGTATTTCTAAAACTTATACGCTGCGTTGGTACGTTAAAAATCCTGGGTAACTAACTACGCACACCTGCAAATCTAGTTCACCTTTTAAAAGTAAACTTGAAACGAGGTGAGCTAACATAGAGATTCACATGAAAATAAGTAGCCAACGAAGCTTAAAATTTTTCTCCACATTAAATAAGCGATTATTCCAGGAATAGGCTATGATCTTCTTCTTGAAGCCTGTACTTGGCATTGCCATTGTATAATAGTGTAAAAATATATCCAATCCACCCTGCAAGATACTTTCCCATAAAGCACGCCATGTCTTTGAACGTCATGCAAATTCCCAAAGTCAAAGAGGACCAAAGCTACAGGAAAAAGCCAAACGTGCCTGCATGCCGTGCATGCCCTCTAACTCTTACTCTGTAGCTTTCAGTTTCTCAACGTTTCACAGAGCCTTTGGGTGAATATAATAAATCAAACTATCATGCATCATCATATCTTAATTTTTTATTCCTCGCGCTTCTCTCTCTCTCTCCCTTACATTCTCGCACTTTTGCTCACATCAACATTAAAAATTCATACGGGAATTTATTCATAACCTATTTCTCTAACATAAATTATCCCTCTACCATTCCTGACATCACACTTAGCTTAAGCATCATCTACCTTTTCTCCGTCACGGACCTCTAAAACGTAGCTCTCAACTACAGATATTTTTTCTTCTACTGTGTACACGCTAATCTTACACATGATTCATGCTCGATAAGCTTACCTCGATAAAGTGCAAAAATGACTCTGAACTCAAGCAAAAATTTACGGAAACTTGCGAATTTTGAGGACGAGGAAGAGTGCGAATGTAAAATATGGAAGGATTTAGTATGCATTTCTGTTATATACTTTTGACAGTACAGACAGACAACACTTTAGATTACAAATTTAGTCGGAGAAAGCATCAGAAGAACAAACTTGATGAAGTTGTAGTTGTAGCTTGAGGTAGTTGATGAAGGGATTTTTGATCATGTTCCAGAATAAAAATCAGTGCATTCTTGTCGACATTGAAGAAACACGTGGTTGTTATGCACGTATATATACACACAAAAGTTGATTTTATTCACTCACTCACTAAGCTGTTTTTACTAATTTCGTAAAATAGGAAATGAAATAGGCTACAATGGTGCAGTTCAGGCAATCCATCCATGCACAACTGCCACGTATGTACGTACACTAACTGAAAAAAGCACAGATCTGACAGCTGGTCTCTTTCGTGTTATTGTTTGGAAGGGGGTCCATAACTTTTGGAGAGTAGAGAGAGCTGTGTAGGCTACTTGGGTTTAATGAAGAAAGTTGGAGAAAGTTATATTTTTCTCTGGATTCAAGAATGAGGGAGGAATAAATCTTGGGAGCACGTGCAGAAATTGGGCAAAAAATTTGCAAATTCCTGGGTCTCGTGAATACCAAAGCTGAGAGGGTGGCTTAGTTGAACCGATTTCAGGAAGATTGAGGATGCAACTGATTTTGGCAAAGCTAAGGGAGTCACATCTTCATCCGTGCTTTCGTCTCTATTTTCACAACTCTCATACACCATCTCCTCGCATTTGAAGCCCGAAACTCAATCCCATAAGATTCCTGGCTTGTTTTCTTGTTTTAACTTGTGGCGTATGGCTTATAGGTTTGCATGACTGCGATTATATTTTCCTTCCAGATTAGCTTAAATTATTAAGGAAAAAGATTTTGAAAAAGCAGGATTCTATGGCATATTTTATAGATTTTGAGTTTCTCTTGCGGTGAAACTACTGTGGTAGCTAGTTTTTTACAATAGGCTTTCTGTAAATGAGCTACTTTTTATCCCTCTGTTGTGTAGCAAGAAGGGCCTAACCCCCGGCTCGGAATGTTTGTGGGCAGGACGAGGGAAAATGTGATTGGAAAGGAGAAGACAAAGTACGGAGGTACAGAAGAGCGGGCATGAGAGAATCTTGGAAGAGGATGCTGGGTGAGGGGTGCGCTTTGCTTGTTCTTGCTAAGTCTTCCAAGAAGCATATCTTCTGGCTTCTCTGTCTTGGAATGTATATTTGGATCCAGTAAATATGTGGTCTAAAAATATGAGCTTTTGAAAAAGTCGTTTCTACGCTTTGATCCGTCCCTTATAGTTTTTCCTCTCGGTTTTTACTCTTGGGTCACAAAAAGTTTAGAGGAGCTTATTCCAGAATCCCTACAGCTCATATTAACCCATCTCTCAATCTATTCGACTTGTTCTTCTTTGGAAGAAAATCATCAAGTAAGAATCCTACTACTTCAACGCACATTTTTCAGGAGTAGCGAGAGTAATCTGCAAGGCCGGAAGTAAATATGGCAACTTTCCGTTTACTTTTTGCAACAAAACTGTGTGCCGGCTTCCTAAAATTTTACTCTGTCACTTTTTTTCCTCCTCCAACTCTGTATAGTCGTGAAGGGATAAATGACAGTGTATTTTGATTTTGTGGCGGCCGCCCTGTATAATCCAGGTTGGTTTAGTTTATTTTATGGGATGCAACTCAACTGAAATTACGCTTCACAAAAGCCACAATAAGCTTCTCTGCCGGCATCGCAAAGAGTTGCTTGGGATAATGTAATCTCTCCGCACGTGAAAGAGGTTTTGGGAGGAAATTTAGTTGAAAAGTTTTAAAAATCTCGAATCGATGAAGGGAGAAATCTTTTAGCACATGTGCCGAAAAGGATATATTGACATTGGCAACTTCTCCTCCTTCTCACTGTTCCCACACAGACAGCAGGGGCATTCTTTTCCGTTAGCTGACATGACAGGAGTATTTCTTTTCTTAGTCGAACAAGACCTGAAAATCTCCCCTCTTTCAAAGAGGTACTTGACCGTATGGAATAACTCAAAGTATGTCAAGCTAAAAAATGGGATTGCAATTCCATTGAATAGTCCAGATGGAATTTGTTGCCAAATTCCTACATCAACTTTTTACTTTCTCCTTTCTCCCTTGATAACCTACCCATTTTCCAACTCAAGGCTTTCTCCTATCCTAACCTCCGCTATGTTATCGGTTATGACTTTCTCTCAGAGTTTACGGACATAAACTCTGGCCCTAGAGTTTGCGAAAATGTATCATCTACCTATTACAGAGAGCTCGGCTAAGTCTTACACATCCTCTCCACATTCTCTTCAATCATCATCAAATTTTAAATTCACACCAACTCCCGCTCCCTATCCCCTATACGCTCTCTCATCTTCATTGCTTCGAGTCTCTTCTCGTAGATAGGGTTGCTTTAATTCCTCAATATATGCACCCATCATAAAGTTTCTCTCTTAAACCTCCGCTGAATTTATTCGAGTGGAGTAGCAAGCTGGCTAAAACGATCGGACCAGAAACTACTTTTACGTTCTCTATGAATGAGGAAATCTTTAGGATTTTCCCAACTTGATCCTTACTTTCTCTCTCCTCTCTGGTATGAAGTGGAAGAGAGAGAGAGGAGAGTTAGTGTAGAAGAGAAACAGGACTTTCTCCGGACATAGTAAAAGAAGAGCAATTTGCAATTTCATTTATACATCTCCTCACTTATTTTTTTAACTTTCAAATAAAATCTTCTTAACTCCTCTCTAGACGGCATTCATGGATTTTTATACTAAGTCCAAAGCTTCTCTTGGCTCGTTACATCCGTTGAAATATGTTTTCTCTCTCATACTTTCTCTGCCTAGCTTGTAGCACACTTCCCCCACCACTCAATCCTGGATGCAAATAGTTTTACAAATAATGTTTTGCCCATCTCAACAAATTACTCGCTTGACAGCCATCTAGAAGAAGGAGGTGATGGGTGGGAGGATGGGAGCCCGTGTATTTAACCACCTCAACAAAATGCAATCACATGGACGTAGCTACAGATATTCTTATTCTTCTCCTTGCATTGCAGGACATCAAATGTCATGTAATATTACAGAGCGCAACAAGCCAAAAGTCTATTACGTAATTTTCTTTGTAGCAGACAAAAAAGAACAAATGTTCACTGATTATTATTGTAAACTCCTGCACTTTCTCTTTATCCAATACAACCGGTATGCAGACTGATGCTTTCACTGTGAAATTAAGCCAAGCTTCACCGCCCTTCCGCCTCCGCTTTCCCCCTGCAGTCCCAAAATCATTGGTACACCTTTCTCGAGCTTTCACATCCGCCCGATCATTTAGTCTTCATCTACATCACACCAGACAACGTCTGGTTTGCGCCATCCTGGTTCTTTATGTATCTTCCCTTCTGATCTCATTTGTTCCATTCTATGCACATTTCTATTACTATTTTAGTAGAAGACTTTCACCTCACTGTTGAACTGGAGAGAAAAGTGTGAAGGGAAATTTGGTGAAAGAGGGAGAGAGAAAGCAGTAGCACTCCTGTATCTGTTCTGTAACTTGAGAAACCCCCCAGCACCATGTAGGATTTTACTTGAAAATCTCTTCCTGTTGCAAAATCCTAATCTTTCTAGCATACTACCTTCTAAAAAACTTTACAGCTGCCGGCAGTACGCGGGCAAATTTTCTAAGGGTTAAGCAAATGCTTCATTTTTCAAACTTTTCAAATTCTAATCAGCGGAATCTTTTAGCGGTTCATGGAATGCTCCATTAATCTAGGAATTTAATTCACTCAACTTGATTTGCAAACTGCCTTAGTGACCCGAAATCTGCACAAGAAAGAAAGTAAGTACTTCACCTTGGAAGCTAACCCAGTTTCATGAATAACCATGCTTTCAAGCTACATGTATGTACGATAAAGTGGAGATACTTTGCATTCTTACCCCAAGTTTAATTCCATGTAATTACTCTTTCTCACCCGTAGTCACATTACCATGTTAAATAAGGTGGATATATTTTCTAGAGAAGACTGTATATAATTAAACTTTTGCAGCCTAGAAGAGAGAGAGGAAAACTCTTTTATTTGCTATCATAATTCCCACGCTACTCCGAGTCGGAGTCTCCGACATCCTTTCCTCTTCCTATAGCAATATTTTACTCAAAAATGAACAAAGAACACTTGAGAGAAACGTTTATTCTATTCACCGGAAATAAGTCACAAGAGGACAGTATGTATATATCGCTGGAACTGGTGACAGGAAAACAAAAAGAGAAACCAAGAAAGCCATAGCCATGGGTTTGAGGTTTTTTTATATACATTTCACGTCTTCCGTCACATAAGTTTGCCCCTCATCATTTTGAATCTAGATCAGAGTAATCAGTCCCTACATTGACAAAGCAACTGTGAAATTTGGGAAGAAGAATCTTTCTTCCAGAATACAAGCCATTAAAATTATTTTTCAATAGCAATACAATACGCTCCAGCTCCAGCTCCTTGACATCATTCCATGATCTTATCAGCAGTTGTGCTGCCCCCCTCCTGAGTTTTGGTGGCTTCTCAGTTATTAACTTAGCTAATTAGTAACTTTACTTCAATTAAAAAGAATCCAGCGGAAACCGAATAGATTTAATTCCTTTGGATAAAGCAGACAGCTCACGTTTTGAGAGCAAGGTTCAGAAATAAAGGGCTAATTTTAAGAACATGTTCTACGAAGGCTGTAAGGTTGTTGCGTTTCCTTTGATTTCTTTTCGAAAGCAGAATCGAATATAAGGAGACGCGTTGGAATTTACCCGGGTAAAGCTGCAAGGTTACAGTAGTAGCTTCCTCAAGATGCGAAGAAAAGAAAGAATAATACAAGGATTTAGAAAATGTGGTTTGAGGAGACGAAGAGGAAGAAATGTAAATTATTTCACATTTGTTAGTTCAACTGTCTTTGTTCTATCGGCTTCTATGGAGGAGCTAAAGGTGGATGAATAATGCCGGGTTAGTGGAAGATGATTCAAAGAGGATTCGAAAAGCCAAAGAGAAAATTCAAAACTCCTGCATCCACTCCACTCTCAAGAAGAGTGAGGGAGTAGTCTGGAAGTGTTCTTTACCTTGGCTTTCTCCTTCCTGCCCTTCAAAGAAGCTTCCTGTCTATCTGCAAGTGAAAGTACGAAGAGGGGGAGAGAAAGAAAGGAGAATGCAAGAGGATTGAGAATGGAATAGAGAAAATCTTATAATCTGACTCCTTCTTTTCTATCATTATCTTAAAATCCAGCAGCTTTCCACCTCTGCCCACCGCCTTCATACTCTGAAGAGAAGTAATCCTTGCATACAATTACACCTTTCCATTCTTCATCTTTTCAGTGAGGATCCCATTCTTCCATTAGCTCCACTTCTTCACAATACCTGAAAGCCAACACTTGATTACAGACTTTCTCTCATTCCCTAAAATCCCCTCATCTTAGCCAAAAAACCTATCTACTTATGTAGGCAGGCTGTTATGCAATGCATTCACTCTCAAACTTTCCTTGAATACGAAATACTTTAGCTGATACTTTCTCCTCATTTCTCAGCTCGAAAAGTAGGTTATGGGTTAAGAAGACACTACCTCAGGCTTGTCTTCCTTCCGCGGTGAGGACTAATTTTCTCAGGATTCTTTTTGAGGAAATTTGAAATCTATGTCTGTCCATGACATTTTAATGCATCTATCAAATGCATACGAAGAAGGATCAAAACCAGCAGGGGATAATTTAGTCTCCAGGAAAAATATATATGTGTCAAAATATTTACTAACAACACATATGTTATCCTGGTTTTAATCTGTGTTCACCCTGAAGCTGAAGCTTTCACTAGAAAGCCGAGGGTTGTTTGCTTTCTCTAAGATTTTGAACCAATCAACAACACGGTGGGGACAATAGTAGCTGGGATTCCTAAATTTGTGCTCGGAACTAGGGCAGTAAGGTTGAAAATTCTTTATTTTGAATAAGCCCAAGCTGCACATAGACATTGCCAGAACGTACTAAGAATATTTCAAACATTCAAGAAAACATTACGAGAATATCCACAGAATGCCGTAAAGCGCCATCGGAAGTTCACCAAATGTCAATAGCGTTACCCAAAATAATGTTATGGTAACAACAACTGATAATGTTGATACAACGTTGTGCGGTATCCTTGCAACGTTTATCTAATGTCCCCTTCACATTTTGAGTTTCTCCATTAATGCTTTCCTTATTTTAATTTTAAATAAAGGGAAGAATTATTTTGGCTTGCAAAGCAAAATTTCGAGCCTTTAATTCTTAACAAGTAACATGAATTTATAAGCAAATACAAATTAGTAGTACTCAGATACACGTGATATTTTCCAGATATCGTGTAATAACTAGAGAGTTTTGATTACATCTAGTAAACTAACTGAACTACGTGGAACAAGTTTGTTATCCCTGAAATTATTCCGATAATAATAAAAGTTGGTTCGCATTGTAATATGTAAACTCATGGATCTGGAAGTAGTGGAATTCTGGCCAATGCTGCTTCAGCAGTTTTCAGCCTGAAAAGATAAAATATAATTAAAAATATACTGTACAAATTCTGGTTCAATAGTAAAATCTTTCTAGGTTCTATTAGTGTTCATGTATACCTATTTTGTATTCGAGTACCCGCATGAACAAGACGTTTCTTGATTGCACATTCAATTTGATGGACAGTTGCATCTCGAAGTCCAACATTTATATGGCCATTTACTGCTTCTGTACACAAACAAAAAAGAAATTTACGTGTATTATGAACAACGGTTGTTCGTTGAGCCAACAACGAATATAATCAGCAAACATAAGAAATAATCACCACTTACCGATTATTAGCTTATTAATGCCAAGGGAACTAAATACTTTTTTCCCTTTGTTGCCCTTCCAGCTGAATAATACCATAACCTCGTCGACCAAAAACTCTGTCAAAATACGCTTAATGGTATCCTGCAAATCCCCACCACCTTGTGCTTTCATTTTAGCAACCTAAGAAAATTTTAATCATTTTAATTACGATAAATCAAGGAAACCGATTAATTACAGCATTCCGAATACGGTTTCATATGCACTTACCAACTGGGCTCTTAATTCCAAATCTGAAAGGGATAGCTCGAAAATTTCAAGGTCTGATTCGCAAGTTATTGGTAATGCCACCGGCATATCTACCAAATTTCCTCCCTTGGAAGAATTCGGAAGTGCCATTACTTGTAAATTTTGAATATCGCTTTTCATATCTTTCTGGTTAGCTAAAATCCTTGCGAGTGAATCGCATACATATTTGCTGAATTCTGAAATAAGTTTGACTTGTGTAAGATATCTATGATAAAAGTCAAAATGGCTGTCAGCTTATCGAAAATTGTTATGTACCTGTAGGAATAACAGAGTCTCTCCCAACTTGGTTGATCGGTTTTGTTTTAGTTAAACAGTCCTTCGTTGAAGGAACAAGAGACGCCGATGTATCAATAGCTGAAACTAATAAAATTAAGTTTTCCTAACATAAGCTTGATCTAACGATTCATAAAAATATCGAGCATTGCTAACCTGATTCAGTACTGTCCTGGTACTCCGTCCTCTCCTCGAAATATGTTTCAATAACATCAGTGCGATTACTTCCTCCTCCAGTAACTTCCAAAATACTTCCGGAAGCTGTACGTGTTAGCATTATTCGTTTTTTCTTTGTTGCCGTGGTACTAGTTGAGGGGCCCGCACTTGGTGCTGTAGAAACGATAGGAATAAGAGAAAAAGGTAGCTGTGAAACAAATAAAGCCATCACATTTTTTACCTGAAATTGTCGTGACCAGTTTGGGAGGATCAGGTAATGCATGTAATTTTGTGTTTTGATCGTTGGATTCATCATCGCTACTTGATTCCTCTCGAACTACACCGATAGTTTCGGTCCGAGCTCCTCGCTTCCGCTTTCCTCTCCCACGGTCTGATTCCTCTAAATCAGAAGTCACTGTTGATTTAGGTAATCCAATTTTCCGGGCAGCGTCGAATGTATCTGTAGGAGTTAACTTAAATTTAACAACTGCACCGGAATATTATCAAAATTTTGGTTCCTCTGATCGAATTTTGAGTCACTCTTACCAAACATTCCTAGGACTCTGCAGGGATGAGATTTCCAATTGTTTTGAGGTGGAAGTTTATTTCGTACCGCGTGTTCCACCGCTTTGTCGGACTTACATGGGGGCCAGAGCACTTTAGTAGAATTTTTAAGAAGCCAACAGCTACAAACTACTGCTGTTGAGTTTTCCTCATCAAAAGCCACAACTGCAAACTCCATTATCTGAAACAGTGCAGAATAGGAATAACAATAATGTCACGCCCATCAGGAAAATATACACACTTCTGAACGTTATTCATAACTCTAGCAGAGCAAGCACTTGTTGGCCATTGACTTTTGATGATTCCGATTTCATCTGATGAAACTGGCGATTTGTAAACATGTGTGGAAGTTTCGAGAATTTTTCCAGTCACTTTGAAACAACGGGAAGGATCTTCCCAAATTGCTGTTATCAGTAGAGTTTTTCCATTTCCAAGTCTACAGCAATTATCAGGTGCTGTGGAGCTGAAGTAGAGGCCATTAGAAATAAAGCTTCGAACTGGTCTGCCATAAATGTCGGAGTGGTCGGATTTTCCGTAGTAACACGTTGTTTCAGCGGGAGGTGAATCGTTGCTGATGGCTTGAATGTATTTTTGTTCCTCTATCCTACGATGTACTTGTGCCAATTGGCCGGTGGACGTTCGAAGGAGCGATTTCAACTTGCCAAGATAGCTCTCGAACGGGAACGCTGAAAATTCATCCAGGCTTCCATGATTTTTTGCGTCATCTGCTAAATGTAGTAGTCCGTGAACATTAGCTGACATACTTTCTTGACCATACAGTTTTGGGTAGTTCTGCACGAAGTATTCAAGCAGTTTCTTAGCATAATCGTTACAAGTTTTGTACTTCGTCGGGTCACATAATATTCGCCCAGCCACATGTAGCACTAAGAAATGTTTGTAAAATTCTGAGTTGGCAAACTTTTTCATCACAAACGGACCAAAGTAAAGCAGAAACAGCCTAAATTCGGTAGCTTTCCATCGGTCCAACTCACTCAGAGCACGGGGTTTACGTTGAAATTCTCGGGGCGTAAACTTTCGCAGCACGTTCTGAAATTTAGATATTTCAGCTAATTGCAAGCTTGATAATTTACAATGCTTTTGCTTGCCTCTTATCCACAGTCTAAGTAGCTTTCGCATATTTCCAAGGCACAAGAGATGCATGTATTCGAATACAGTTACTGTTACAACGTCCAGATTCAGTCGAACAAGCTCACTTATTCCGTTGTGGTGATCTTCATCAATTTGTAATCGGAAATCTTCATCTGTTCTTGGCTGCGTATTACAAAATGGAAATACAATCCTATGCTGCACGTAATCGCCCTTAATATTACACTTAATACAGGAGTGTCTTCCTGAATGGCCTTTTGTGTTTGTTATCATAGCCCTTGCAGGAGTGTCTGCTATTATGCAAGTTACGTTGACATAATAATTTCGGTTTTGCCAGTTGAATCCTTCTTCTTTTAAGATTATGAGCTCTGACACAGTTTGTCTCATAAGCTCATTTGTGTCCTTCGGTTTTCCATGACCACAATATATTCCGATTGGAAACACTACCGACGACTCAGTAATCCTACCCAGTATTGGCCAAAAGCAGATGCTGGAACTCTTCGTAAGTGGAATTCCATCGATACTTAGTTGAAGATTTAGCTGAAGTTTAGTTCCGTCGATTAACTTGGACGCTAGTAAGTTCAGAATTTCATTTGTGACCCCGAAATGAACGTATTCTCCAGGCTCCATCTTCACTATTTTTGTGCTACGTGGGGTGCCGAGAAATGTTCTCGAATCCTTTGGCAAATGCCGGAAACAATGGTGTCCTCGGAGCACTAGTAACAGTTGGTTAATTGCTGAATGGGTTAAACTATTATCAACGCATACTTTTCTTAACGCTGTATCTATGCATTCTTCATTGGACCTCGAAAAACTGTTGTGTTTTCCCAGGATATGAATCTCATTGTTGGTACATATTGACTCAAAAATATCTGCTTGGTCATGGGTCGAGCTTAATGAATGCGTCAGTGTTAAACTATTGGAATTAAAAACTTTGAATTCACTAGTTTTTGACGGCTGTGAGCTTTTTGTAGGCACCAAATAGCTTGCTGCGGCTTGCTTTTCTTTCCGAACGGCTCTATAGAGCTTTTGCTTACGTGCAGCACTCATGGGAATCAAATTATTAAATTATTTACCTCTAAAATTATATTCAAACTTACCAAGTTTAACTGTTTGTATCACTTTAATGTTTGAGGTTAAAAATTTGATGGATAATCGCAATTTAAGCACACAGTACACGGTTTCCAGAAATGGAGCGGAGTGCTTCGTCAGTTGAGTACAAAGCAAAATTTTAGTTTGGCGCTCGCTGTGCGAGCGCTATGAGCGTATGATGCAGGAACTACAATCACGTTCTAAACAGATTATAACGTTAGGAAAATGTTTTTGCAGACCGCTGCCACAATATTTGCTTGGTGCTTGCAGTGTTATGTTGCTAGAATGTCTTAAGTTGTTCTAGAAAAACTCACAATTTTGCAACGTTTATGTGATATTTTATAAATGTTCCGGCAAGTAATATTTAGGTTGCAATGTTGGTGATCTTTTTAATATGTTCTGGCAATATTCAGTGCTACTTGGGAGTCTATTAGTGGTCCTGTCCCCTACGCGAGCTGGTGTTAGTTGTAAACACTGACATTTTGCGACCAACTTTAAAGTTAAATTAAAATTTTAAATAGCTTGAGTTTGAAATTCCCGCTAAATTTCAATGAGGTATTTTGCTTTTATCTTGATTTTGACATTTTTAAGTAGCTGTATGTTGTGTACCCGATCTGTAGCATTAAATCATCGACGCAAAGGAAATTCGCATACTTTTAAGTTTGATTATTTGCTTTCACTCCCGTGACGAAATTGAAGTGAAAATTCGCATGGCAGCACACTATATCCCAAACTTTAAAACAATGTCTACGCACTTCATTCCCACCACCAGGCACTTGTGAAAAGTTGAAACGTCAAAGAAGGTTACATAACGAGAAAATAAGTGGGTAGGAGGAGCGGGAAATTTGAGAATAACTTAAAATGTGAGCCAATTTGATTACAGTTGCGACTAGAATATATTTTCAGAAATTTCTGGTCGCGACATCACTATGCCGGAAATACAACTCTGAAATATTGGAAACAGTGGCTTGCAAAATGTTTCAACTGGTTTTGCAAGGGACTCCAATCGTCACGTCCTCATGTATGTACTTGAATTGGAAGGCTTGGTGAAAATAAAGAAGGTTGGGGGAAGATTTAAAGAATGCGGCTGACGGAGACAGTGCATAAACCACATATACTTGAAAGGGTTGCGGGAGCAACTTTCCTTACTATATGTTCTCAAGCTGCGGCTACTCATGAAAACTTTTGACGCTTCAAGAACGGTACTCAAGTGGAAGTTAAAATAATGTTCAATAAGAGCGACAAGGAATAACAAGAAGCTGCTCCTCTTGAACTTAAACCCCGTGGCATGAAAACTGAAAGAAAATTTAACCAAGACACGCCACTCCACAGAAATTAAGCGGAAGGTCAAAGGAGTTGTTGTAAAATATTCCTTTCATCCTAACTCCTTTAGAAAATTTAATATTCTTGTATGCACAACTCGATGACATAGGAGAAAGTACTATACCTGGAAATGTTTCTAGTATTCCCAGTACTTTCACTTTTTTTACTTAATCTTGATCACATATATGAGGATTATTATTCGAATTCAGGTATGTAAAATTAAGTAAATAGACATCCATAATAAGTTTGCTCCGTTTTCCGTTTTCCATATTATACCTCTATCTAACCTCTTTGCATCACCCTTCTCATTATTATTGTTTGCCTTCTCAACCACACCGCATGCTTCTATTATCCCGAGTCCCATCCCAGTTTGTTTGGAACAGTCAAGACGTAAACGTCATTACAAGAAGCCATAACCGTCGGAGAAATTCGTAAGTAATTTGTACGGGTGTTTAGAATCATGGGGAGCAAGAGAACTATCTCCAGTCTAGCATAATTGGAAACAAGTTGTGAAGAGAAGAAATAGCTGAATTGTATGGCATTTTTCCATCCTGTTAGATTTCCTACAACTCATCTTCAAACGGAGCATTTCACATACTTGCTCAGTTCATCTTCCCTTCTTCCGGCCCTTCTTTCATAACCTTCACATAAATAATTACTTACTTGGGAGTTTTCATAACTTTGTATACATATACACGTCGTCCAGTCACTCACTCTAATGGAGTTTTACCCCAGGTTAATTTGCAACAGAACTGCATCCTTCCATGCAATTTATTCTTGAAGCCTTTGATGTAATTATTTCTCGAAACTTTCTCTGCTTTCACTCTGTGGTCAGTGGTAGGAGGGTACGGGGCTTTTTAAGCCCACTGTACCGTGTTTTTCGGCTCAAAAACGCGTTCCAGAAAACAGAGAGAATAATATTCTCAAAGTCAGGGTCAATATTTGCTTGTCTGTCTAAAAGGCGTGCCAGGAGTGAAAGGAACTCGGGGAAAGCGGGTAACAAAACAAACATTTAAGATTAACATACCCGGGATTTTCTCAATAATTTTACTGGTTCAAAAAAGTAAAACCTTGTATATGTACAAAGTGCGTGACGTAAGGAAGGTAATGTGCTAAAGGGTACATCAGTGGAACGCGATCATGTGAACCCTGGCCTGGTGGCAGCGCGAGTCGGATTCCTTCAAGCGGTTAAGCATCTTTTCGAAGAAGTTGCATATAATTCATGTAAAAGTGGCGGCGTTGAAGTCGGGAAGTGTGGCGAACCGGATGCTGAGCATGTAGTACTAATTAGGCTTACATTTTCACTTGTGTACACAGCCCCTATAATATTTTATCTCTACTGGAAATTTTAAGAGATATAAGCCTATGAGCATGTATAGTTTCGCTTACGTGTACAGTTAGCTTACTGTAGTTTGGGAACAACGGGGGACGAGCCGAGAACATGGCGAAGCAATACTCGAGGGCATAATTGGGATTGACAATAATTGAGAGCAGATGTCAGCAACATCTTTCAACATGCCTATACTCGGCAAGAAGAAGGATTCCAAGCTAAACTCATTCCTCAGCAATAACTTGCTCAACATTTTCGTAAATACGTGTAGAAGGTAAGGGAAGAAGGCGGTAATGGATGGTGCAACACGGGGTTTTCTTGCTTGTACCCTAAGCTTCAGCAATGCTCAAGCTCTGCTCTACCACCCCTGGCTTTTGCCACCCTCCTTGACTTTTTCATGGACGATTGAAATGGAAAAGGAAGAAGAAAAAATGAAAAAGTTGTCAGTTATTTCAGGTTTGCAAGAGGGCAGGAGTAGAAGCCTGATACAATACCGTTCCCGGTACCCGTATGCATTCCGACGAGGAATCGTGGAAAGAGGTGGAGGCATACGGGTGATATTGAAAGAATATGTTCGACTTTTGTTTTCAGCGTTCCAAGAAATGATGACACGACAAGGAGGGACAGAGTAGGAGAGGAGAATACGAAGGACAGCTATGGTTTGGATCGCAAGAGATGGTGTGTGATGAAAATAAACCGGGATGGGGGAATAGCCGGGAATTTGGAATGCATCCTATGTCCTCAGGAAGCCTGCTTCGCTTCGCATGGAATGAATGGAAGGGAAGCGGATCAAAAGTTTACCTTTCCCGAAGGAAGTTTATGAAGGAGGCAAGAAGAGAGTGAGTGAGTTGGACGTAGATGGTATGTAGGAGAAGAAGAAGAAGAAAATATTAAGAATACAAGGAGAAAGTTTGAATGTAATCGCATCGACACGAGATTGTCTGTAACAAGGTTTAACACCACCGACTTCCCGGCTTGACATATTTGGTCATGGAGACATTATTTATTTACTCGCTGTCAAATGAAAGCGTTTCCAACTCGCTGTCTTCCTTAAGCTCTCCTAACTTGCTTTCACTCGCCTCACGGTTTGGTGGGGGACCAAACCGTACATACTTTCCCCTTCCAAGTGAATCCCAGAACAACGACAAACAAGGGGAGAATTGCTGCCGGCAAAAACAACTTTCTCCGACAACAAAAACCAGACTAGAAATTAATATCATCATCCCCAGTATCGACTTTCTCCAAGCTATTGTTGAACATGTTTATTGTCAATTTCTAAATCTTCCTAAAACGGTTGAAATAAACCCATCATCCTACAGTTATTTTACTGCATTATTTTAGTTACTATAACATAGTGGACGTTCTCCTATTTTGTGAAGCTTTCCACAAGTTTATGACAGCAAGAATAGATTTCTCTACTTGAAGGCTTCTGGTTATTGGTCATAGAAATAGCATCCGTATTTAATGCTACTTTTAAAAGTTCCGAATCTTTATCCCTAAGCTAAATACTACGTGGGCGGATGCTGCTGTATCATCAAGCAAAAACAACTTCTTCCAATACAACCTCCAAATAGATTCTTTTAGGGCGAATACGATAAACAAACAAAGAGGAGGATATACTTGTGTTTTCTTTCTCCTGGTTTCCGTCTTGCAAATACTGCAAGCCGAGATTTACAGCCAATCCTCTTACATCTAAGATGACGTCTCAGGGTTCAAGGCACCGGAAACAGGTTTTGAGTATTTACAGATGGAGGATCGAAGAGAGAGTAGGGAGAAGTAACTGGAAGAGGTAAACCAAGACACGTTCAAACATCCGTCTAAATAACTGCGAACCCACTCTCTTCAACCTCAAATCTAAATCCTTCTTTACATACACACAACAAGGAAAAAAGTTTACTGCGGAGGAAATTCGCAAATCTGCCGCACAAGTGCTGGGGAAAGCTCTCTTGAGAAACGGATTACAAGGTTACCTAGGATTCTTGGAGGAGGGCAATTAATTTTCTCTTTGGATCACGCATTTTCTCCCGTAATCCCGGTAGCTCTTCAATCTATCCAGGAGTAATTAACAACTCTAGGAATTAATGAACATTATGCTTCAAGGAGAAGTGCAATAAGATTGAAAAAGAGCTAGTATATACGAAGGAAAATCACGACTGTTATGCGCAATACAAAATTTAATCTAGCCTCTGTCTAACCCTCTTCTGACAATCAAGTACCATTCTTGGAAAAATGAAACTAAAAGTTGCTAATTGGAAAAGAATTTGAAGAAAATCATCAAGGAACATCCGAAATCCTTAAGAATCTAATTTCAATTACTTTCACCAAAAGAAATACATCATGTGTAAAGCCTTTGAAAGACGTGCAGAGCAGAGAGCTTGCTTTTACGTATGTACTTCTAGTTTTATCAGCCTGGTCAGACCAGGCGCTAACGACTTTTATTTTATATAAAAGCCAGCTATTACTTGTAATTTGCTCTGTCTGAGTTGTTGATAATGAGTATGATTAGAGAGGAAATAGTCGCAAGTCGCAACACTGCGTTAATGTTAATTTAAGCTGATGGAATCATATCCCTTAACTGTCACCAGCCTCATACCAGTCTGCAGGTCATCTTCACCCTGTTGATGGATACGATAATCTTCTCCGACACCCCTAAAAAATAAGCATGTTCTCTTCTTGCCAGTTGTGCTAACAGTCTGTCATGTTTCTAATCCTTATGCTTGCTGCATGCCATACAATAATCCACGGCATCCCGCCTCTCATTGTCAGCTTATGGATTTTAAACGAGTTAGAGCAAGTTACAGCACATGTTAGGGCAGTTACCATAGATTTTAAAGGAGCTTGATATGAATTCCATCTTTCATTCACCAGAGATTCTATTTCAAAGAGTTTCCCAGGCATCTCATCCTGGGATTAAGTCCTCAACCAAAGGATGTAAAGGTCCAAAGGGTTACATACACTGCTCTAGGGGGGAGAGACGGGTAATGACATGTAGCTTCTTCAAGTGCCTTGCGGGATTCAATGTAGAGAAAGCGTAAATACACATTTTCTCAGGATATGCTCCCCTTCTCTTGCTTTATCATTTTCCAGCCATACATCTTCGGGCCCAATGAGGTTAGTGTATGTATATAAGCTCTTTTCTTATGTCATCTTGACATTTCCCCTCCTCATCAGTTTCTCATTCCTCCTCCGTCCCCTTCCTTCCTTCTTTTTCTGGAGCCGCATTCTCATTCCTCTTAATCGTTTTGGACCTCACCCGTATTTTAGCCTGTCGCCCGCATATCCTCACCCCTACTTGCTTCATTTCCTCATTTTGTTCCCATACACAAAATGCACACGGATCTCTTGCACACTCGCTCCGCACAGCCATGCTGCTATCAGCCTGTAATGTTTCCGACGAAATATTCCATTGAAAGAGACTCGTTCATTGAGAGGACAAGTTGGTCTAGTGGAGAAAGTTGAAAGAGTTGGAAAAAGTTGCGACGAAACTGTAAAACTCGGCAATTGGTGGCGTCCGTCCATATCGCAAGGGGAGGAAGTAAAAAGGAACTTACGCTAGTTGCAATCATGTTTAAAAATAGCTGTAATAAATGATACATTTTATGAACAACAGGGAGCGGGACACGGGGCTACATCTAGTTCGATGGGATCGGATGAAGGAATTGGAAGGAAATAAGCAGAGATGATTTCTTAAAAGTAGTGTAAAAATTTTCTCTAAAATATAAAACGCCACATAAAGTTTTATACACTACGGCGGAATTCTTATTACTTTGAGCTTAGTGCGTATGAAACGTGAAACTGACGGAATAAACTAGTGGGGCCTTTCATCGCTTGGATGCAGTGGACAAAACAAAGGGAGAGGAAAAGAGAAAGCGAGTGAAAGGGAGAGAAAGTGTGGCTGGACGAGGAAAAATTGGAGGAATGTAGGACACAGACACAGACTGCATGGTAGATAGTAAGACTCGGGTTTGGCGGATGTTGGATAGACGATTGGATGAAATCCCGCAAGCGTTTGTCCGACTCCCGAAGGGAGGCATGTTGATGATACGAGCTGGAAACATATGGAAAGAAGGGTGGGGGTTGACAGGGTGGATATGGGTTACAAATAAGCAAGGGACAAGGAGGACAAGCAGGACTAGAGACACGAGACAAGGCACATGTGTGTCCCGGGAATTACTAACTTTTCACGTCTTTAAACTATGGGAAATTTTGGGGGATTTAAATTCTGGCAGTAAAGGAAATTAATGAGGCGAGGCTGGAACTATACATAAAAGAGCTGGTCATTAGGCACAAGTCACCACTCGGAAACTTATCCCGTGCCCGTCTTCAAAGATAAACTTGATCGGCCCTGACGTGCAACCACTACGCTTTAAGCTTCGTCTTCGTCCACCCTACGCACATTGTAATATACAACTTCTCACCCGCCCATTCCACATATCCGACAACAGCCGTCTCCCTCAAGTACCCCGTCTCGTAGTTTCTTCAATGCTTCCTTGCTTGCTATTCGACTCGCTTCTGCTTCCAGACTTTTGGAATACCCTCAAACTTGTCCCATCAACTTGACCTCTTAGCAACTCAACGAGGAGATGCATGTGTATAAATGCTTGTAAACTTGTTCACAACTCACATCATCCCGCCCACAAACTAGCTAATAGTAGGTCAGAAAACTCCCGGTTTGGGCACGATGAGGTTAAGCTACTTTGTTCTAAAAGTCAAAATGCCCGCTACTGCCGCTACGTAGATGCATAGACTGTCCTGCTTTAGAAGCCTCGGCTTTTCTTCTCTTTCCCCCTTTTGCTTTCTCCATGATTTTCTATGTAGTATTCATTGGATTGAGAGGCGCTAGAGGAAGAGCAAGTGCCATTATGGCAATTTCAGGGCTGAAACAATTTTGATAATTAGCTTTTGAATGTAAAAGGAAAGAGTACATTAGCTGGACTAGTGTCAGGATTCGGTGCTAGCTTGTAAGGAGTGGAGCGTGGGTTATGCTCCAGTTGTGGAAGATGGGAAGTTGAAAGAAAGAAAGGAATCTACCCGGTGGGCGCGGCTGGACCAAAGACGGGTAAAACAAAAACCAAAATGACTTCTACCGCCTAGTAAACAATTTCCAGTGATTAGTATTTCACACGTCTCCTGGCATTCCCTTGCCCCCCCTTTCCTCCGCTCGTCTCTGCTTTCAATCTAAAGGCTGGCCCCCACAAAATGAAGCTTCCATCCGAGTGTGCCACATAAAATAAACGTTGCCAGCCAGCAACACACAGCATAGATCAAGTTTGTGACTGGTGACGGGCAGCGAGAGGGATGAGGAATCCTGGTTTTAAGAGGAACAAGCCAGAGAGGCTAAACTACCCGGGTCTTGTCTTCCGCCCTTGCGGTAAACTGAACTGCAGCTTTAAGCTAACAGCTTTCCAAGAAGATAAGTTAACAGGAGGAGAAACGGAGAAAATACTGGAGGAGATGCAAGGGAAATATCTCACAACTCTTCCCAAGATTCCGGGAAATGTGACAGGCATGCAGGCAGGAGGAGGGAATAGCTCCTGACACATCCAAGTTGCTTTACTCACACAAACATGGACTGTGATAACTGAAGATAGACACGCAAGGGTTTAAGACTTTGGAAGATCCCTTCATCCGCCTTCTCCTTTGCCGTGACTGTAACGTGAGAACGGATTTCTAGCTTCTACCCGGTCCTGAGAGCCTTCTGACTACTACGGAACACTTACAGTACTAGAACGGAAACGCATTTGTTATGAAGACGAACACTTGGTATCCATCCAAGATAGACATCTCTTAAGACTCAATGAGGACTCGCTACGTGTACCTCCTCTCCTTAAACGTGCGTAACCAAATCACCGGTAACCGGCTGGAAAGAAACAACATCTTCCCTTTTTCAGTCAAGCCGGCTATGTAAATGATGGGTGGTGGTGGCTGAGGTGAGTTCTGACTGGATTCAAAGCACATGTAGCCCATAACTTGCAACTAAATTACTGATCTAAGCTTCCGATAATCTTCCCAACTCGTATTTTAAATCATCCCTAATGTCTCCTTCAACAACATTTTCTTTCCCGGCTCGTAGTCGTAGCGCGTCGTCCCGTTCCTCCCGCAAACCATTGCTATTTAAAAGCTTTTGGAAAAAGGAAAAATCAATCCGGTATTTACATAATTAGATGCAGCTCAAAGAGGTGGGAGGGAGAAGTTGATTGGAAATGCAAGCTGGAAGGGCTATATAGTAAAGAAAGAGATGGTTGTTATTCTTGTTCACAAAGGTACCGACTGCAGCGCCGCGGTTCTTTGCAAACGTACAGCCGTTTTGTTTTTGTTGTTGCCAATTTCATGTGGGGGGGGGGAAGTTGAAAATAAAATCTGTAGTTTGACGTGATGATGGACCTTTAAATTACCGTAAACTTGGATTGTTTTCTTCACTGCCCTATCGCGTCAGAAACAAGAGTATACAAAACTGATTGATTCGTTGTGGAAAAAATACTCTCCGTATGCCTTCCTCCCATTCAATTCTTTTATTTATTTCGACTATTGCTTTTAAATTGACACTAAACCTGTCCTGGAAGTCTGGAAGGTAGGGTTATAACGAGGGGGAAGAGATCGTCTTATAGGCTTGATATTGAGCAATATCAAGCCATTTACCTACCAGCTCAACAACCATCTTCTACAATACTACATACAACAGAAGGCGAGGATTCAAGGATGCGGGCACTGGAATCTTCTGAACATTCCTTCTTAAACTCCTCTGGAGAAACTTGCCGGTTCTACTCAATCCTTAGCTACCCTTATTGAAGGAAGCTCTCCCGTGGGATCTGTTGAATTCAGATCGAAGCAGGAACCAGAAGATCGGAGCTTCTGGATTTAAACATTCAATTCATTCTTCTTTTTAGCGGCTTCTTTGCAACTCTGTTGTATTTAACGTGTTGCTTTTAGCCTTGTTCTCCTGGAAGAAGTAACCGCTTTCTCGTCGCTTTATTTAGCTCGGAGAAGTTGGGAAAAGACTTTGACATCAAGCGCTGTAGTGAAGCTTCCTATTTACATTGTACATAACGGGTTTCTTTTTGACTTCTGTGCGTGGATCGTCAAAGGAAAGCGTATTAGTTCTAACGATGACAAAAGTAAAAAACATTAGGTTTCTGACTGAAAAAAGCGGTTGAGCAAGCTAAGAAAAAATTGTAAATGATGCCTTCGAGAAGGAGATGGAAAGATGGAGGGTAGGATAATATGTGGTTTGGAAAAGAAGTCTCTGTGACGTTTAAAATCTCTTTAGTTTTGACAACTAGAGTTGGCAAGATGTGAACTCTTGAATCATTAGAGGCTACTGGGATTATCCTTATTGCACCATCTTGTCCATGAGAGAATAATCTTACTCATTCACAGCACAGCTTCATTTGTATCGTTCTCTGTACGAAACTGTCACGTATCTCGTATGCCTAAGGATATAGGTGCCAGGAGAAAGTTTTCAGGAACATATACATATGAATTTCAGTTTTCAAGTCATTATGAGCTCAAGCTTGAGAATCTGGAAAAACTGATTAAGGAATTTTGACTCAAATAAAATATATAATCTCCTGGAATTTAAATATACGGTTTGTACAAACCTTATATTAAAGCGAAAGATAAGGGTAGAAAAAGGGAAAAGGAATTCGTTGTTGAAAAAGATGCCCCAAGAGAAAAAATCCCTAGGAGATTCCTGCAAGGAATTATGGTACTGGGGAAGCTTTAGAAATGCCGCCAAAGAGCCAAGATCTAATTCCTTCTGATTTCACCAGCTTCTCCTCGAATATGTAGGCAAACTGATAGAGTTTGAGCAAAGGATTAGGAATTTTCTCCTTGGTATTCTGAGATATACGATTCTTTTCCCTGTTTTTTCTACAAAAGAATGAGACTAATCATCCGTTTAAATAAATTTTACGCTAGTTGACCTCATCTCACATATATCAAATCATTGAAGCGTTTACTTTGTTGATTTTCAATTTGAAAAAAAACTTTCCCTATCACCATCCTAAAGACTATCATTATGTTCACTAATGCATGTTCCACAACTTTCCTCCAGGCGGCTATCCTCCGTCTGTGTGTACGTACAGCATAGCGTATTCCTATTCCCTGGTGCATTGTTCTTGACGGAGTAATCTTACTTACATGGGAACTGAATTTCTTGCTAAAACAAAACTTTGGGTTAAATCCTCTACCTTTCTTCCACAATTTTCCATCACTCACTCGGCTCCCATTTGTACGCCTCCCCTCTTCGAGCTGTTATGATTATCATATAGGGTTGTTTGGATAATAGAAAGAGAGAGAGACGGGATTCCTGATTTTCTGCTAGTACCTAATTTTAGGATGCATCCCAGTGTATATAAAAGCTACTGTTATGCATGCGCACAAGCGGAAAACGGTAAAAGACAAATAATTCAGAGCATTACATGCAATCTTGTTCGTGTCCTTGTGTAGCATTCTTGGAATACCTGTATAATATTGTAGTGGATACCTTGTTTGCCGCCACTGGATAACTTTATGAAAGACGAAGGGTGGATATATAGCTCGTTTAACCATTGCAAATCGGGAAAATAAGAGAAAAATGCTATTTTATGTGGATGCATGTGAATTTGAAGGAATATCTTTATAAAAGATTTTGTAGATGCAATTCCACATTTCATACAATGTGACCAGAATCATTAGTAAATGGATTGACAGGATACCTGCTTGCATCCTGTATGATCACTGATCATAGATTTGAAGGTTATTGAAAGATTCGTAGAATGTTTTAAAAAGTTTGTCCTTTACTTTCTCTTTACGTTTAAAAAACGTGAGAGACAGTTCTTGCAGAATGGATTAAATGCAAAATTGTATCTTCCGAGCTTTTTTAGCAAATTCCCCAGTCACGGCTTTCTCCTCACCGTCCTAAGGGAAAAAGAATTCAAGGGTTTGCAGAAAATAATGCACTTTTGTCTGTGGCATCTCTCGTCGCTTTATATTTATATCGCTCTTGAATGCTTGCTCTTTGGGCTTCTTCTCTGCTCTTAAGGGAAGTTTATAGAAATTCCTGTGGTAGAGGTTATCCTTTAAACATTCCATATATTGGTTTCAAGAACGCATTTACTTCAATTTCCTCTCTTGAAATATGTCAGTGTTGATTTGAGACAAGGAAGAGATTTACGAGCTAAATCCGCTCGTTGAATTCTCTTACATCCTGTCGACTCCAAACAGAAAACTGCAGATAGATGAGATAAACAATCATAATGCATTCTCCTGGATTCTACGCGATTTCAAGAGAGGGAGGAGGAATAAGCTCATCTCAGCTGGCTTTAGATGGAGATGGTACAAGGAGGGAAGTTAAAAAGATTCCCAAGAAGAAAATCCACGAGAAACGCATCTTTCCAGAGCCATCACATCCTTTCTTGCTTTTATTGTAATTCGATAACGGCATTCAAAGATACTACATACATGTTTGCGGGCTGAAGACAGGGGATGAGCTGAAGGGGATGTATAAAAGTACGTGAGGAGCGTATTAGTCTATGGGAATATTAGATGTACAGGATTATTGGAAGAGATGGGAAAGAAAGATGCGGTTGGAGAGTTGGAACTTTTCAATCTTCCAAGAAGGATAATTCAATCTAGGTCTTTTAAATAAAGCAAAGTGTGTATTATGGTAGTGGATTGACGTGGGGATGAGGGATTAATGATATAATTTAGCTAATAGGGCTTTAGCTTACATTTCAGAAATTCAAGTCTTTATAAATAAGCCCTCGTTTATATTCAAGGCATATCTCAGGTAAGTGTTGAGAGGATTTGAATGAGAGAATTAAAATAAATATTTGACACTCCAAGAAACAAACCGGTCGATGATAAAACCTATATTTGTTCCTCGGGATTCCGAAATAAGAAGGTCCCTTGAAAAGTGATGAAATATGTAGCTTTTTTCTTTTGCGGATTTCTAGTTTCGTACGCCTTGACCTTTAATTTGCATCTACCTTAAAGAGGAATGCCAAAGGTTGTGGTCTCCGATTTACCATATTTACCTTGGGAACCTCAGTCTCTGCAGTGTTTGCCTTGTAGGCCAAAGTCTTTACTTTGGCGAGGCTCAGTTGGCCGGCTGAGAGAAAGCTTTATGCGGAACAGAATTCCTGGAACCTGGAGGTCACAGTCCTGCCGCAAAGCAATACTAGTACTCTGACTACATGATCCATCACTTTTGCTACATAAATGCTTTCATGGGTTCCGGGTAAACCAAAGTTGAAAAATGATACGGAGGATTTGTAACAGTAGAGAGAAAGCCATGGAGTAGGGGAAGAGAAGGGAAAAGTTGTGGAGGAAAGAGAGAAGAAGAAAACTGACAGAAGAAGACCGGAAATATCCTAGCCATTGTCTGGATATTACTTAAGACCCTTTATTTCATTTTCTGCACTCTTGCCTCTCAAAAATGAAGTGCTTATTCATAAAAGAAAAACAAGCGTTGAAGCTGACCTGTCCCATCACTGACACTAGAAACTTGTAGACACAAATAACTGAATGAGCGGACATTAAGTGGCAAATTAATTCACGTTTCAATGTTGCTAAAACTCGCCATTGTCAATTACACCTACGAAACCAACTAGGTAGTTTCCATTTAAGAGAGAATAATGCTCTCCAAAAAGGTACATGTTCTGTGCTAAAATTATTTTAAGCACTTACGAATCTTTTGAGCCTTACGCAATCACGATGACAGTGCTATGAAGATTTTTCTAAGTTAGTAAAATTAGCAGTTCCAATGAAAAGCTTGTGGTGGGAGTGAGTGTTCAATCACTTGCATCTGTTTGTACTTACCTTTATTTTAATACAGAAGGAGGAAAAGATAGCTTTAGTATTTGAGTGGGAGGAACAAGAGAGCGGAGGAGAAAGCCAACTTTCACTACGTGCATGTAACAATTTAAGCGAATCCAGGCTCGGAAACAGAACAAATGCATAGATCTCAAGACAAGACTACTTACGGCTCAGGTTTTCCCTAAATTTATATGACATGAGGAAAGTCAGAAACAAAGCTGGAGCTTTGGAAAACTTGGTTCTGGATTCCCAAGGAGCATAAAGAAACGAGGAGAAGCAAGATTCGCTACGAACTTGACAGTTGCTAATGTAGGAAAACAAAACAGAGTCCATTAATATATAAATATGCTCCTGTACATGAGCAAGTAGGTTCCTTGACAAGTTTCGGAACAATTGCAACAAGTCAAGTGAGATTAGAATTGTTTAGCTCTTTGGAGTTTGGACCTGGACTGCTTTAACTAGCCTATTCTATTTTCATCAGCACATTGTAACAAGAAACTTGTATTGATTTTGAGCCTGTGCTGGAAAAAACATGTGCGGCTCTTATATAGAAGAAGAAGAGCTGGGATTTTTTTCGGTCTAAACTTTTCCTTTTTCTCTTGGAGAATTCAAAGAATACAAAGGACTAATCCATACTTGGAGGAGAGCATGATTGCCAATTAAGCTGCATATAACATTCACGACTCTTTTTCTGACGGAATCGACAAAAGCAATAATCATGTAGGTATTCAAAGACATGACTCAAGTTGCGCACTGAGGAAAGGTTTTGGAGGAAGGATCCTAAGCTCATACCATCATTGATTCATCCATATATATATTCATATTAATTATATCCCTAGAATTGCATTGCTAACACTAGAGGTGAAAACAGAAGCCTGTGGAGAAAGCTGTGACGTGTCAGATTTAAAACTAAAATAAAAGCATTATTCTAGGCGCGACCCGGAATAATTTTCAATGGAATAATGCAAGTAAAATAAACGTACTTCCACTCACGCTTTGCGATGGGACTGTTAGGAAAGAAATCAAAGGAAAAGAGGTAAATACGTGGGAGAAAGAAGAAAAGGTGGATTTGATTTGAAAAATATTCGATGAATGGGCATTGCAAATGGTATGAGGAGGATCAAGTACTGATCAAAGAAAGAGGGGAGTGAGGCGGGGGATGAGGAAGTGAAATTGGAGGAGAAAGTTGAATGGGTAGTGGGTGTTGTTGATTGTTTGGAATTGTTGTGTACTTACTACAAGAAGGTAAGAGACAGGTGGAGGGTTGTAGGGTGAGTTCTAATAACTGAAATTGAAACAGAAGGAAAAGGGGCTTTGATCTGAAAGGTTTTCTATGTTGCAATCCTAGTTGCCCTGAAGTGGAACAGAGAAAAAGAGAAAAGAAAGAGATGGTTCGGAGAGAAAAGCTCGGAGAAAGTATGGGGATAAGAGATGAAGAGAGGTAGACAAGGAATTTACTCCCATCTTATATAAGTATATGTGCTCTGGAGTAATGTAGGAAAAATAATAATCTCCCATCTCTTTCTCTTTGACTCTGGGAGGGAGGGAGGTGGAGCCAGTCAAGATTCCTTCCAAGAAGAACCCAGACAAAAATCATCCTTCACCGCACTCACTTGTTCATTATTTCACCAAATATTTAGCCTCTACAAGGAGTACAACACAATGCAGCACTCAAACAAGGACACAGTCGGAGGAAATAGTACAAGAAGAGAAAGGGAGAGACAACAACTTTCACATTATACCGCTTCACATTCTATCTCTGCTTCCTCCAAAATGCTCCCATCTTTCCCCTTTAATTTTAATCCCACTCGCCATCCTTTCTTCTTACTACTGCAAGCTAAGAAGAGAAAAGGAATCCGACCACAAATGTACAGTTGCATGCTTTCTCCGAAGTTCTAAGGAAGCTGAAAGTCGGGTGGTTGAGTTGGTGCGGGTGGCGGGGAAAGATTGAAGCTCCGCCTTCTAATCATCGTTAGTATCATCATAGAACCACAACTAACAATTTACAAAGTTGCTCAATCTTTTTATAGGTATCCTCGTTTCAAGGCCTTGCGAACAGAGTCTCTTCTTTACCGTTCTATAGCACCTGTAACACTGGAGAAAGTAACTACATTGCACCACTATCCCGCTTTCTCTTTTCGTTTCCCAAGGCTACGCTTTGCAGAATTCCTTCAAAGACATTATACCGTCTTGAGGAAGGCTAGGGAAAATGAAATAGTTGTAAATTAGGGTGTCATGTATCCTTCGTCCTTGGCGGAATATTTTTAGGAGATCAACCAAAAAATGGGGCCAGCATGACAAAGATAAATCTATGCGCCCACGTCTCTACCTCCTTTCTTACTAATTTCCTCAAGATAAGCCAAAGATTTACATTCACTGCAAACTCACCCCTGGAGCAAAATACTATTCCAAGCCTTCTTCTTCTAATCTTTCTCGTGTCAGAGATAATCACTTGCCAAAAAATTGCAATTACAAAAACCCTCCGGCTAACTTTCTTTCTACTTTCTTCCTCCCCTCCCCCTTTACGCCGGCATTCATCTTGTCGTCTCAAAACCACAAAAATCTTCCTTTAACATCAAGGTTCTGTCCAACGGATCTTATTCTTTTAATACACCACCCACCCACCCCGCCCCTCAAATCAAAGCACAGTCAATGCTAACGACGGGAATAATTTCCCTCCACTCCAATGCCACCACAGCTGCCTTAAGATTGCAATGTTTAGCTCTCTATCTGGTGGAAGCGGAACTGAAAATACTAAGCTTGCTTTCGGCAGTAGAGTTTTGTGGTTTTTGACCTGGGAAAACTTGAAGAGATCAACTTTCCGGAAAAAAACTCTTTCAAGTCCCAACTATTTTTATCCTCCTCGTTGCTCATCTTCCGCTCTCCTGGAACGTGAATCCGAGCTGAGAGTTGATGCCAGGGGAAAAGAAACAAGTCATAGATTCAATTATCTTTCTTTAAAGTCAAAGGTCTTGAAGCCTTGATCTTGATCCATCCTTCACTCCATCTCCTGTCCTTCCGTCATTCTTTTCTGGAAGAGGAGCAGAAAGATAATTGGCGATGCATGGATTGCAGGCTGGCTGGCGGACCTTGAGTCAATGCATTTTCTTTTAGTCATCTCAAGCTAACTCATTTAAGGAGTGAAGGAGCTTCTCAAGCTATTGAGGAATGAAGAAGCGCATCTTGAAGCTTGAATAGAGACCGTATTCCGTCTTCCACCGCTAGCTAGCGTCACTATCCACTATCTCACACAACGTAGGCAGAGGCTAGGATTGGGAAGGCAAGCAAGGAAGCAAGTAATTGGGAAGACGGGTAAAAACCGTCATATTTGATTTTCGTCTTTCTTATCTACTTAAATCAAATGGTCCGCTATGAGGAGAAGGGAAGGAAGGAGAGGGAGGGAGGATACATGCTGACATCTCGGACAGAAATATGCAGAGTGCTCCAATTCTATTCTCCCGTCGTCTCGCTTCAAGTGAACAAACTGCATTAACTCTACGAGTCTCTGATTTCTCTCTCGTTTTCTTCCCGTTATCGCTCTCTCTCTCTTAAGACATTTCTCATGAAAACCCTTAATGATTTTATCACAAGCTCACAACTTACCCCTCTCCTCTTAACCAAACGGCTTCGGTTTCTCCACAACTATAAGCTTTTAGCTTCAAAACTCCACTTCCACCACACCAAATAACACACAAGAAAGACAAGCTCCCCGCTAGATTGATTCTCTCATCCAAACTCGAGGATATCAAGATTCATTAATCCAAAAACTTCTTGGATTTAACCCTCCTGAATTCCTGGCCTAATGCAGAAGAGGGTGGAGGAAGAATTGGAGAAGAGTAGTAGCAGACTGAAAGTCAAAAACCCCCGCTACATCCACAGCTTCTGTCTTAGAAAATCCACAGCTTCCCCACAATAGATCATCCAGCTTCAGCTAGGATGAGGGTTACAAGGATTCTAGGATATTTCCAAAGGGGAAATGTCTGTGGTTCTCAAGCCTTGGCTTCCGCATCATCAGCCTCCCTTTGCATATTTATAGGTGGGAGAAAACAATTATTTATATATACGTAGCATACTGGAGAAACTAGACGAGCTAATGTCTTACTCGCTCATAATGTCTAAATCCTCCACCCCTCCCTCTTGGAGAAAGCACATGAGGAGAGGAAGGCCGCATCTTCTTCAGATCCCCTCTTACTATTCTAACACTTCCTCACGTACTATTCTCATAAGTATAAGGCACCGTAGATTACATTCTCTTCCCATAGGTCCAGAACGTTCATCATTTCAGATTCCGTAGATAAATCATATACACTTACATAAGTATCAAGGAGGCCGGAGAAAGTCAAAGATATAGGGAGTGGTACAGGGAAGAAAGTGAGGGAGTAAGTGCATCCGTGAGGATAAGTTATAGTGCCTCTTCCTTTTAGCCCTTTCCAACTTCTCTGTTTAACGTTAAATAAGACATGTAAAGGTACTAGGTAGGAAGGAAATCCAAGAGAACGCAGGGAGAAAGCAGAGCGAGAATAAGCCGGCTCCATATTCTCAAGTAATCCAACCTTTCTACGCCAGCCATCAAATTTTCCTAGTTTTCCATCACTTTTCCCTCTGTCTTTCTTTTAGTCTCTTCATCCAGCCCTCACTGAAAATCCCTATCCTAGCATATCACCCCGCTTGGCAAATGTCTCAACTAATTAGACATCGTTAAGACCAAGCTCTCCTCTCCACTCTCACTAAAAACAGCTTACATTGCAATTTTAATTCCATAACTGACAAGGAATCCCTCCGTTTACACATCTCTCCATGCTTGAAATGAGAAACCACTACGTAAACCCCACCCTTAAGCTGTCACATCCCAACGCATCAATTCTGATTTTACCTAATTCAGCAACAGTTTTTATTTTAGCCCTCAAAACACGCAATCTTCTACTCTCGCACAGTCAGAGGGAAAAGTCACAAAGCAAGAACGCAAATCATTTATGACACAAATATAAAGTCTGGACTCGCCTCACGTCAAGTCAAGGAAAGCAGGGCAGGGCATGACAGAGATAGACGTAGGAAAAACTGTTCCTCACATTACATTCCGCCAAATATAGCTTTTCTTAAATAAACTGGATTCTTCCTGTTTTCATTCCATTTGTTCAATTTGTTTTACAAAGCTTTAAAAGCTTATTTATGAGTGTAAAATTGTGATGAGCAAGTCTAGGAAAAGTTTTAGAATTGTGGGCACACGGGATTTTAAATATTAGCTAAGTTATACCTTTCTCGGAACCAGTGGTTGAATGCACGCGACTAGCTTTCTCATTGCTAGACCTACGCTTATGGAGAAAGCGTTTATCAATGCCAGTTTACGATTCAACTGTAAACGGTTAAGTAAGAGAAGAAAATAAGAAATGGAGGGATGATGACAAGGGCAAAGCTTCCAAGTGAATGGGCGAAATGAGAATGAAAAGGAGATGGTGCTCAAATTAGGATGTGGATTGAAGGAAATAGGGCGTAAAAGATAGTTTTTTCATTAGAAGAAAGAAAAACTAGATTGAAAGGTCTAGTACGTATTGGTGAGATGGGAGGGACGGAGGACTGCAGACGGTATGAGGAATCAAATGAAAGTTAAATTTGAAAAAGAGTGCATCATTTCTCTAGAAGAGACATGTCCACCCGGGCTTATGGGGAGAGCGAGGGGTGCTTGGCCGGTCATGGGAGAGAGGAAGTGAAAGCTGGAGAAAGTCATAAGAGGGAGTGGTGTAAGTGTGTTAGAATGAAACGATTTTTTATTCCCCTCCTCAACCGCAAAATACATTTGGACATTAAGACGATCCATGACTGAGGAGAAAGCAGAGGCCGCTCTAGTAAACTGGTTTGTCTCACATAATCTGGTCGTCGTCGTAGTTCTGTGCCTGCCCTTGTCTCTCTCTAGTGCTGAGTATGTAGAAGCTGATCCTTTGAAAAAAGGATGTGTGGAGAAAGTCGAGGAGGAAAAAGAGAAATGCCTTTCACCCTCCCCTACCACTAGCCTCTCTTTTATCTTCCCCTTCTTCTGCTGCCTCTCTACATTTTTTTGTCACGCTAACTACAAGTCATAGCTCAGTCAAAGGAGCAGCGGTCTGGGTGAGAAGCAAGTACTTATGCTTAATACACTAAAGACTGGACTCGCTGAAGGAGAATAACTAAAGAGTCAATGTCTGCTTCTGGAATAAGAAATAGATGGAAAATATAAAGAGAAAAGAGAATTTCTAAAACTTTCCCTGTACTACTTTTGTGCAAAATACATATGCACGTATCTCACTATACGCGAGTACAATGCAACCTCTTTATAATGATTGGATGGAGGAAAACAAGTACCTTCATAAGGAGAAAGCAGCTACCGGTTCACTCACCCTATACGAAGGCACAAAATACATGGGACTGCCGCCAATATTTTGATCCACCTTACAGAAGCACAATACTTGGGACAGGACCCTGGGAGAAAGCTGAATTTTAAGTTGAATAAGCTGTATTATAACAATTGATCGATAGGAAACTGGCTTGAACTATTATTTAATTTGAATGCATGTTCCATCAGTCTGGCCATCATCTTTCATAAAAAGGAATTTTAGGCCAGATGCATAAATATTATTGATTTCATTGGAGTGAGAGAGCCCCGCCAGTAGTGAGATTTTATGTACACATTTATTAAGTGTGTGCGAATATTATTGTTTTTACACAATTTCTCAATAGGCATAGCATTCTTGAGCTACTTATACATAGTTATCCCCCTCCTAAGAACATGCAATCCAAGACTGAATTAACGAATGGCTGGCCCTATAATAACGTCTAGTGTACACAACTATGAGCTTTTGGCACGTCTGGCGAAAAACAAAAAGAAGTGAAAGCAGATGGCGTAGCGGAGAAAGTGGGAACCCTCAAATGTTGTCCGTGTATAATGCTCATTGTGTGCCAAGAGAAATCAAAACTGTGGGGTTTAGAAAGAGAAAGGAAGAGGGAGGAGAGAAAGAGTGTGTGTGGGGGGAAGGTACATGGGAGCTGAAAAACGGAAGGGACTATCCTCCAGACGGCAGTAGATTTCTCAAGTCGACACGTGATTTCGTTTCTGATCATGAAATGAGGAAACCACAGGAGGAAGACGCTTAGCAAGAGTTTCATTTCCAGACTAGATTTACGAGTTGTTAATCCCACCTCTCTCCTCAATTTCTCTGGGAATTTTATTCCACCACATCTTCTCCCGTTACAACTCCCAAACCTCCACCCTCCCTCTACCTCAAACAATCCACATGCCCTCCTGCCCTCAATTATTTCCCTTCTCAAGGGCCAATTCCCATCATCCTTACAATTATTACATGTCCGTTCTTATTACACTGTCTTCCATGGACAGCTTCCTAACTCACCTCCTCTCGTATTTCATTTCAAGAGTTGGCTCGGGTTTTTTAATTCAAAAAGACTCTCGGTGAAAGTTTCCCTTCTTAAGACTGTATCTTATATGGATGCTATAATAGCTAACAAGGTTGAGAAGTTTAAACTCTAGGGTGTACCGCCAACTGGGAGGAGTGATAATGCTTTCTCCGACTGTGCAGAAACGGAAATTACACCACAAAGCTCGCCTCCATGGATGACAGGAAAGATGTTGGATCGGGTGAAAGGCGAGTTTTTACTTTGTAGTTGGCTTGAATTATTTCAGTCATCTATACGCTTCTGTCGTATAGCTCTTGCCAAACTATGAACTAGCGGTAACACTATACTGCCATATTTTTACCCGCATCCCTAATGGTTACATGGGAAGTAACATGAGAGGAATGACAGATTTCATTCCAACTCTTCCCCTATTACGTAGAGAGACAGTACGAAGGCTGCTGAGGAATTTTCTGGGAATTCCTAGATTATTTTCCAAGAAAATCGTATTGCATATTCTAGGATTCCGGTGGTGGGTGGGCGGTTGTCATTGTAACCTCAAAGTGTTTCTACATCCGCTCTTTTGTGTTTTTGCGGATGGACAATCATGTTGTGATGGTGTGGAGTGAAAACGGTTTCTCCATGCTCTTAAACGACACTTGAAGAGGACAATTCCCATTTTCCCCGCCATTATCCTCAAATACTGTGCTTTCATCAAACGAGGAGCATATTATGCAAGCAATGGCTGGTTTGACAAGGGAGAAATGTTGCAAAAAACCCTATTGAGGACGTTTACATTTAGATTTTTCGAGGATGAAATCCCTTACGCACTCCTCGCATTCCACGAACAAATCTCATCATCAAGATGATGCAAGCGCTAGCCGTCGAAATCCTTGTCTGCAGGCCATGTAGTATAAAACTGCAAAGCACTGCTGCTGCTTGTAGCTGAATTAGAAGAAACTGGAAAAGTTATACTACTTCCCTACCCGGGTAGGATGAAAGAGATATACTTGGATGCATGTATGCATCTCCGCTTTTACATTCCTAATTCTCAGCGCATACATAAGAATTAAATTATCATTTCAATCTCTTCTCTCCGCCACACATTAACTCTCCAAGCCATGGCTTGACATGCCACTAACTGACAACTTGGAAAGGAATACATGAGGGGAAAGTGAGTAGGGAGGGGAGGGAAGAGCACTAAATAAATACACGTCTTCATCTGTGGAAAGGGATCTAAGAAAACTATGTCTCTGTCGGCTTGGCTTGGCTGGGCTTCCACTTGTAAAACTAATGAGATGAGAAGTTAATAGCTTCTTGAAAAACGGCGACAACACCGCTACAAGACAGGAAAAGAGTGACACAAGAAGCTATAGTAGCCGGATTTGATCCTCATCCTTGGTCCCCATCCCGCTCAAATTATTTACCAGGCAAACCTCCTTGAGAGGTCCTGGATCTTTTTACAACAGCTATCACATGACTCTCTCCAGGAGGCTATTACCGGATACGCTTGCAAGGCAGTACTAGCTTCCAGATTTATTGATTCTTCAAATCCGCACATCTGAATTCCTTCCAATTTTTGTATAAACTCTTCGTCTAGTTCCCCACCCCTTTGGTCATAAAGCTAAGGAACTAGCAAGGGAGGTTGGGGATGCACAAACTAAATAATATGTACGCTGGATTTTGGTGCCAATTTTTTTGCAACATTGCAGTCCTCTTTGGCCAAGAAATTAGACTCTCTCTCTCTCTGTAGTTCAAACCATGTATAAATTATGTAGGAGAAAGCAGGAGAAAGGAAAAGGGAAAGCTGAATGAGGGAAAGCAATGCTTAGCTGCTCGCAATCTGTGTAATTTATTTTCCAAACCAAGAAAAGTCAACAGCTTTCTTGGTCAGGTCAGAAGAAGATCCCTTCGTTTTCAATTCTCTCATCCCTCTCATCCCGTCTCGTATTTCTCAAGATAAACACACTCACAGAAGGAATCTTCCCTGCTGCCTGGGAAAACAAGGCTTGGGGATCAAGTTAGCTCAACGCTCGTCGACCTAATACAACCTTACTCTGACCCTTCCCTGCTGTTCCACCTCTGCTCTTGTGGATCAGATTCAGAAGCAGTGGGTCACATGCATGCATCATCGACATCTTCTATTTTTTTCATAGTCTCCCGTTTATAGGAATCTGGGGAAGCTATCCACAGCTGGATAACTGTGGGATAAATACTTGGCTTACACATCATCTTCAATGCATATGGTGCTTTGATTAACATTTTCGGGCGGTTGTCTCGTACATGTAGCGGGTAATGAGAAAATTTGATGCGGTTTGTTATGATCTCTCTCAGCCTTTTTTTCAGCGTCATCCTCTTGAGTAGCTATGAGATTTTCCCTTGGCAAACATACAAGACCTTGGACAACAAAGGAGTCAATGTTTACATAAATCAAATGCTTTAGCGCCTCCTTTAAATCCAACATATCCGATTACCTACCACTCGTCCCTTGAAACGCTCCAGCATCAAATCCAACAACGGAATCAATGGAGGCTACTGGTGTCTGTACATGCATAGCCAAACACTCCATCACCTCCTCTCATGAAACATGGCTGGAGTTGAGCCTCTTCTCCAGAAAATATCCTCCATCTATCTAGCTCCAGCCCCTAACTTCACAACTACACCAGCCTGTGCTTTGACAGAGACATTAATATTTTACTCTCTCAATATTAATATACCAAAGACACTAAATCACTGGACGCACTGGGTGGGATTCGCTCCAGAGAATCTCCGGATTCCAAATTTAATATCACGCACTTGAAATTCTTACGCCCAATAGAACATAACTTTCCATGCTTTTTCATACTTTGTTGGACTAGTATATTTTATTCTGTTTTAGTTTTCCCTCCTCGTCCTTTTTTCTGTAGCGCCATCATTTTACTTCTGTGTAAACAAATACTCGCCAGAACTCTTTTAGCTATGAAGTGATTGGATAATGTGGCGGAATTTTTATAACCCGCCAATTCAAGATGAAGGAAATAATCGTTAATTATGAAAAACTTATGCAACTTGAGCATAATAAAAAATATAAAGACGATTTTAAAAAAAAAATATTTTAAATACCAGATTTTCAAGTTGAGTTGCAAGGAAATTATCGGTTATTCACGCAACAGCTGCTAAGACAGAAGGTGGAGAAAATGGTGGAAAAGTAGGGAAATTTAGGGAAATTTGTGTATAAAAAAGAAAGACATAAAAGGATTTGAAAAAATTAAAAATACAAACTTTTCTAGCACTTGTTCTATAGTTTTTATTCGTTCAAGTAGGGAAACATAGAGAGAAATATTAAGACAATACTCAAAGCTTTCTGGAGTTTCTGAATTCTCTGAAATCTATCGTGTTTTATGTGTAGAAATGATGAACGGTTTGGAAGCATGACCCTTGGGAGGGTGCATGTTTGTTTTGGTTGCTAACTGTCCAGATTTCTCATTCATAGCCTCGGCGTCGTGTACAACAGTGTTTTGCTGCATAAGAAAGCCCATACATGCTTGGAACCATAACACACACTTCACGCCCGTATGTTCTGCATATGATCATTTAAAACCAGGACCATTTGTCTCCATGCAGTCAAAAAAGGGATGCTGGCAGGCCTGGAAAGATTTTAAACAGACCCTGCTGCTTACTCCTTGGGTGTAAGCAAGCTGTGAATGTGCTTGAAGGTTTCCCTGCCTCCTCCAGCTCCTATGAAAATAGCTGGTTTAAACTGCTGTTTAGTCTTCAAAATTCTAGCTAGAGTATAAGCTTTTTTCTTTAGCGGGTTTCCCGTCTTTTTATGAACAACTTGTTTATGTATTGAAGAGACAAAATCCAGTTGCCCGCTCTACATGAAAATAAATAGAGCTCCGGGAAAAAAAAGGTTCGTGACGAAAGGTCGTCGTAGTTTAAAAACGTGATTCTTGGAAACATTTTCGCTATAAGTCTTCTCTTTTTCATCAATTATGAAACATTCGTCTGCGGTTTCCTTAGCAATTTTTTTTCCATTTCTGTCTACTGTTATGCTATGTTTGTAATCAAGCGTCCTTCTTATGAACAGCAAATGCCAGAGGACGCTCTTTTTGAGAAGGACGGGTGTTGTGAAGGGAGCTTAGCTTGTAAACCGCGATAGAATTTTCAGAAACGGAGCAAGTTTTTCTAATATCTGGCAACATTTTCGGATTTTTGTTGCTGCTGTTGTACATTATTTTCTCTTTTATGCATTCTTCTGGAACGTGATACGGCTGGTAAGATGCAATTCCTGGAATTGAAAGAGCGAGAGCTCTCTTCTCAAGAAGAGCGGTTAAAGATAGAGAAATTGGAGAGATGACATGTTCCATCTCACCTATTTTTTTGCATGAGTGAATCAATTCAAGTAGATCTTATCAAGTTGAAAGGATGCGTTTCCCCTACCGCATCCAAGGAAAACTTTCACCTCTCTCAATTTTACTTACTGTACCCACCTACTCCCTCCACACGTATCCCCCGTGTATGGGACTCAAAGGTTTGCATAAATCCATGGCAAACTAGCTGGAGAAAGTAAGCAGCGCTATATCGTCTTCAGTTAGACCCTCTGGGCTGCTCGCAGACTCGTTGGCATCATGCAGACATGGCCAAGGAGGGAGAAAGTAGACTAAGTTTCTGGGATGGAGGAAAGAGTATGCTGGTTTTCCGCTGTGTCTGAGAGGATGTTACTACGACGACTAGAAGAGATGAGAAGATGTTGGCGATAATGGAATAACCGCAAAAGAAGCTGGGTACATTCAGGCTGATTACAGGGATCTGAATAGAATACAACAGCCTGTGGAGAAAGTGAGGGTGAAAGTAATGGAGAAGCGAGAGTAGGAGGAAAGAGATATTACAGAAGATGCGGGACAGGACAGGTTGGAGAAGACTGAATGGAGAGAAGGAGAGAGTAAATAAAAGGAAGCAAAATGTTTCACCACAAGCAAACTGAATCTTATTGACTTTCTTTTGGTTACTCGCTGGGAGAAGAAGTCAAGTTGATGGATCAAATAATCATTTTCCCACCGTCCGACCAGGGACAAATCTCAGGTTGCGTTGG
This sequence comes from Sminthurides aquaticus, assembly GCA_906901655.1. Lineage (NCBI taxonomy): Eukaryota > Metazoa > Arthropoda > Collembola > Symphypleona > Sminthurididae > Sminthurides > Sminthurides aquaticus. The sequence goes on from CAJQTT010000001.1 coordinate 8,976,238, forward strand.
TGGTACAATTGCATGAGATTGAAGAAAGTCTGGGAGCCGTTGAATAGAGCCGCAGACAAATGGATGGGTGATCACTATTTCCTAAAGATTCCATCACACGCTGCCCTCCAAGGATGTCTTGGTCGGATGGATAATATGGAGGAATCTTATTTCTCTCCATATTCTACTGTATTCTCGCTCACTCTTCCTCAATGATTTCACTTACTCCTCATCCTTGCACAAAATCCTCCTGGCAACAAACAATCCGGTAGACCGAGACAAACAACGAGTAACCTGAAACCCAGACTGAGATTGAGAAAGAAGAGATCCAGTGTGATGATAAAGCTGGAGGAGGAAATGTCGGCCGGCATGTAGAAATACATATAAGACGGGCTTGCAATCTTTCCAATCTGGTTCAACCTAAGCTTGACTCTTCCAAGAATATTTGTTCTCTTCTTGAGTCTTCGCTTACGCTAAATAAACCGCTTGGAGGAGGCAGGAGGATTGCAAAAAAGAGACAGATGTGGGAGGGTGAATAAGGTGGTGGAGAGGACGGGTAATGAAGACATGTGAATTTAGGCATGCATCATTTCCTTGCCCCCTTTCCAAGCCACCCAACACCTTTATTATCCTGAAACGGATTTTTAAAGGCAACATTCTCGCCACAAAATGCTATTAAAATTGAAAAAATTCTAGTATTTGGCAAACTATTGCCAAATGGGAAACTTTATGAGTCATTACGAGGAGAGGGAACGGGCGTGTTGGAGCTTGTGGCCTGAAAGATAAACAGGTTTGGGAAAGGAATAACATTAGGGAAAGTTTTTGCATTACTTTAAACTCCCCGATAGCTCATACCCTTTCATAATAAAGTGGTGAAAGTAAGTCGGGTAGAGAATTGCCAAAGGAAGACCTGCTTGAGCACAGGCGGTACACAGGACGGAGCACGCAGCAAGGGCAGAAGGCTGCTGGCATCATCTATAAAGTCGGTACTTTAAAAGCTGGAGGAGAGACAGCTTGAGAGTCCAGCTTCTTCTTGTTGGAAGTGTGTCCCAGAAATTTTGCAATACACGTAGAGGCCATCCTACATGTTACTTAATATTGCAAAAGATGCGCCCCAATAACACAAGGACAGGTTCTATGGAAGAGGAAATACATGAGAAGGGAAGTATTATCGCTTTCATGAATAGCGAAACAGCTGTTAAAGTTTATGCACAACTCATCACTCCCGGATCCTTCCATACCCGCTTTAAATTTTAAATTTACACCGAAGCGGGGCACTTGAGTTGAACCGCGCGACCAACTCCTGGGTAATTCATCCCCGCGACAAGCCTTCCACAAGTTGAGAAACAAGTCTGAACAGGAATTAGTTTTTGGTGGATGAGAAAAAGCCGCTTTGTTGCATGAAATAAACTTACAGAAATTCCCGAATCTCCCACCTCGAAGGATTTCAAACACATTACAAAACTTGTATGTCCATATTGCTTTGAAAGGTAATATATTTTGGAGGCTGACGACAGTACTTAAATGTTCCTCTAGTCAATCAAACTGAGGATCTCTCCAACCCTATCCTATGTCTTCAATGAGCTCCTTTATTGGACTCGGAGTTGGACGGATATAATATGGGCGCGGCTATATACTATGGAAAGTAAATGTTCCAGTGTTAATAGAAAGTGATCCCTCTTCCTATGGCGTGCCTCGTTATTCCTGTAAATGGCAAAGGTGTTGCTTTACTTCCAGGGCGAGACTCTAGGGTAAATTACCCTTCCGGTAATTTCTCTAGACGCTCGCTACGTCAACAAGAGGAAGAATAATACAAGACAGGCGCAACTTTAACCTGCAGAGATTACATTTTCATCCACGTTTCTAGCTACTATATCCACATTTTTACGCTCTTTAAATTCCATGACGGTTGAATTAGCTCACTGCCTCTCCCCGTTGTTGCACGAAAGTAGAGATGAGTTTATTTTGAGAGAGGATTTCTGATATTATTGACAATGACACTGACTGAAGGACATGAGTGGGAAGGAAGAGAGAGGGGCGGCCTTAGGAATTCGCTATTCCAACAGGGAGAAAGCATCCATGTCAGATTATGTTTTGGAAATAATCCCTTTATTTCCTTCGACCTTCATTCCTCCCGGGTATGAGCTAAACTTCATCTCTGATTATCCGAGAAAGGAGAGAAACAAGTGAAGCGTTCCTCTTGGGCCTTAACAACAAACTTCCGCCGCTCTTCCTCCGTCTACTCTCCCGTTTCCTCCGTACAAGCCTCAACCGCCGTCTTCAACCCTGCTTCTCCTTGGGCCTGTATGAGGTGACGTGACACTGGGATAGTCACATACTCGCCCCGCATGTCAAACTCTTATTAATTTAGCTAGCAGTTATCAATTTCGCTTTACTTCAAAAAGTGTATCTAGTTGACAAGCTGCACGTCGTCGGCTGGAGAGCTGGCTGGATCCTCTTCAAATTCAAGAGAGACACTTGAGTATTGTAAATTAATTTGTCCGCAACCAACATGGAATAATCGTGAAAACAATCATGGAACTAAATTCCCAGCGGCTTTCTCCGAATGTCGACACAGCTCTCTCCGCATCCCAAAGCTTTCGTCTCTCTCCTTCTCAGGGCCATTCATCAAGCATGTGTGTCATCATCATCATCATCATGAGGGATTTTCAAACATCCTTCTGCACACTGTATAGAGCACTAGAAGTCCAAATGGACTGGGTTCATTTCCCTCTTATACAGGAAGGGATATTATATCGTCTCTAATAACCCGCAGCGGGTTTCAATCCTGTATCATCAATAGGGAACTCACAATGGCAATTTAGCAACCAAGCAAAAGCAAGAGCAGCAAGAGGTTCCTTTGTATGGAAATAAAATAATTGGGAAGCTAATGACGTTTTGACAATGGGTAAAAACTACTTGTACACTTGCCACTTTATAACCTGTCTCTTCCATTTACCTGGACAACAGGGCCAGTGAGTCAGTCAGAGACAGAAAGATAATGCAACAGAATCAATGTAATCTGCCTTTTGTTATTCAGTACAATCTCGAGTGGATTACTATGCGGATGGATTTGAAAAAAAATAGTATGTATGTACAGATGACTAAATCCCACGTGGGTTTTAAGAGTTTCAACTTGAGCCATTTTGGTCCGGCTTAAATAAAATGAGCGCGAGACCACTCTCGTCTTTAGCACTTGTAAGTCAAGATGAATAATGATTCTAAAATTGATAACGTTGCTTCCTTCATTCAGTTCAGCCATGCAATTTACTATTATCTGGCTTGCTAGCTTTGAGAGTGGAAGAAAACAATTCAATTGACTCATAAATAATCGAAGGCTTCCAAGGAGAAGAAAGATGCAAATTTACTAAAGAGGCTTACAGGGTGGAATTAACATGGCCTTAAAAGGTGTGAAGTGATGCTTAATTTATTCATTCCAGCTTGGATTGCTCTCCTGTGAAGAGCAAGGGGGAAGAAGAGCACCTTCTTAGCTGGCATCCATTCTAAAATGACTTTTGCAAAGCTTCATCTCGCAAACATTATTATTCACCCGCTCAAACTTACTACAAGGACAATGGAGGGAAAATTATTCCGTGTTTGTCATCAGTCACTGCATAGTGCACACCCCCAACCTCCTCTTTCTGATGAAGACACTGGGTGGTGGTTGTTGTATCTGTACAATCTGTAGATGGAGACAGATGAATAAATTCAAAGTTAACCTCGAACTTTTCTGGATTTGGCATAATTGGAAGCGGTCAAAGGGAAATAATTATTGACGTACAATCAGAAATGTTTTTAACATGACAGCAGCAGCAGCAAAGCTCTTTGAAGTAGTTGAGTTATTTAGTCACCAGAGGACGCAGAACTTGGGGGGAAGGCTCTCTGTACATCGAGGATAATATGTGATAATCAAACGAAAGCTAAATTGCTGAAGGTAACTCGAACTTTAGAATCGAGTTTATTTAAAGTCTGGAAATATTTACACAATCCAAGATTGATACAGATATAGTCGGAGGAAAATTCAAGGGAAATAAATGTGGAGGATTTAAAGATTGTTCCTTGAATACGTTCCAGCGAGTTTGGTTCGAGTAAGTAACCCCATATCAGCAGCGTCGTGTTTGAAAGCTTTAGAAGTGGCGGAGTCAAAGATGGGTGGATCTGACGGAATGAGTTGTGGGAACGTGTTCTCCTGGTAAATATAATCCGAGGTCCTTTAAAAAGGATTGACCCGGCAATTAATTCAATACGTCAACTTTGTCACTGTCTCTTTGAAAAACGCCTCCATTGTGTTCAATTAAAGTTTCAATTTCCATACCCATCACACCAACCTCCTCGCCGCTCTTCACCCCAAACAAAACCAAGCCCGGGGCTCCAGGCTTTTGTGGCCGGATCAGAAAAGGATTCTGATCCATCTATGTAACCTCTCCCCGTCCGTCTGACACCCTTCATTCAACTTTAGCTTGGGTCCGGCTTCAATCCTTAAATTCTAAGTCTACCTTCCTACGCACTAATCAAAATCCCAAGTGATTTGAAGCTTGCACAAGAATTGAAACCGGTTGCTCCTTCTTCAATAAAGAATACAATGCCTATTTTGCTCACTCTCGGCCCTTCAATTCAGAAGAAGATGGGGCAATAGTGAAGATCCAAAAACGAGGAACAATGTACCATTTAAGGCTACATGATTCCAATCCAGCACCTACGAAAACTAAATAGCTGGCAACCTGACTAAAACATCCTTGTCTTCCCTCCTCCATTTATTAATCATTCTATTTCTTTCTTGGGATGGATTCTTTCTTGCATAAGTTGATGTAATTTAGATAAGTAGCAACTACTCACGATGGCTCCTGCCCTAACCTACTATTTGTTCTTTATTCGGGAGGAGAAAAGTCTCAGCCAACCTTAAGACCTTAACCCTTCTCCATCTTCTGACATGTGCCAATCAATTTACTATCAACTTCCATTCTCAGCACAAGGATTTAAAATGGTTTGAATTATTTACACGCTTGATCACAACCCAAGCTTTAGAATTTACAAATATCCTGGTACACAAAATCCATGTTATCGTAGCTTAGCATATTTGGACTGTCAACTGTAGTTCTCTCTGCTCTCTGGAATTTTGTAAACACTTTTTGGGACAAAATTTTAAGTCACTCCTCGGTATTCAAGCCGGTTTACACCTGTGGTCAATGGACCGCAGGTAGGAAGACAAGATGCAGTTTACAGATGGGATTGGGAAATTGATGCAGTTGATGAGCTCGTAGAGAAAATGAATTGGACAGCTTATCCTTTTTACAAGATGGTTCTTAAAGTTTGCAATTTTTGCCAGGGCAGGAGAACCGTTAAGTCTCACGAATTAGAGGGAAGTTTTTAAAAACGTTTAAGTCGATTCCTCCTCTCAAGTTCGTAATCATTAGAAAGCAATTGGGAATTAAGTTAAATTGACTACCGCTTCTTGTTGCAGACAGGGTTGAAAAAATTAGGAATTAATGGAATGGACAACAAGGAAAGGAAGAGAGAGCAAGTAAGATAGGAAATAACATGTTTCTCCTCTCAACACTTTGCCCGGTTATCTATCTTTTTCCACCTCTCTCTCAACCTTCCTCTTCATCCTTTCCCCTCTCCGTGCTTTATCTCTCGACTCTCGACTATGCTGTGGTTCTGTTTATAAATATAAATTACACAACTCCCGTGATTTATTAGGGATGGAGAGGGAGGTTTCACAAAGGGCCACGTGTTTCTTGGCGGACAACATCCAGAAACATGACTTTTGTGTGCAACTTGTTATGGGGAAACAATAAAAGGGCCAATATACCCGTCCACCAATGAAGAATTAGGGGCGTTCAAAAAGCAAGGGCAGAAGGTATAAATGCACATGATTTTCAAAAGTCCCGAGAGATACCCGTCCCGGGTAGTAGTTTCTCTGCCAGTACATATAAACAAGGATGTTGCTGGCGGGCGTGGGATGGAATGCTTTTATATGCTCAATCCTCAAGCTCTTCCCAGGAAGTTAGTAACACCATCATCTTTGTTTCACTAACATCACCGTAGCTTAAGCTCCACATTGCTTTTCACCACCATCAATCGGAATTTGTACGTCTTTTTGCCATATAATCGAAAGGGAAAGCCTTCTGTTTTTTCTCTCGCTCATCCCGCTTCTAACGTTTCGGGGGAAGCACTCAGAAGACAACTCTCAGAATTTCAGTAACTGACTTCTCCTCAAATCTTTAATGGGAAAAGTTTAAGCTAGGATTAGTAGAAGGTTGAGGAGGGTATTTAAAATTTCACCATAAGAACCTTCCGCTGGGACGAGTCTAGAATTTGTTGCGGGTTCTTCTGCTAAACTGTTTGAAAGAGTAAGTTAGCTAAAGAGGAGCCGGCGGAGAAGGCAGTAAATGTATGACCCTGCCTTGGATTATTTTTCACCCTGGGGATAAAATAAAAAATACACAACAGTGCCAGCTTTTCAAACACTCTGGGATGGAACATCCCTATATGCTACCTACAGACCAGAGTGTTCCCACATCCCAGCCTTGATGCTGTAAAAACAAATAAGCGACTCAGGATCCAGACATGAGCCATGCTGTCAATATAAACAGCTGTTGACAGAATCCATCGCGGAGCTGTCAAAAAGCTTTTGACATTTCTAATAAGTGTAAATCAAAATCTTTCTTAAGTTAGTTTCTATGTCATACAAACACCCAACTAACATGTCAAACAGGGAACTAATTCAAAACATGATTTTTTCAACGGTTTTTTTCAAAAACGTTGCTGGACGGGCGCCTCAGAGAGAAATGCGAAGAAGATGGAGGGGGTTATCGGATACGCAGATACGCTTCCCGTAAGGGTCACAAATAAAATCTTAGGATTGCTCTTTTGAGTGGGACTGGGACTGAGGTGTTTGGAAAAGCGGGGAAGATGTAAGCTTGCAGTCCCTCCGTATTAATTTGAGCTAATTACAGGCAGTAAAGCAAAATTACGTCGCTTGTGGAAATAAAAGCAGAGACTGAAGTGAATAAGCGGAGCTTAAGTAGGGAAATAACTTGGATAAGTGCAAATGCAGAGCGAGGAAGACGCAGGACAAGGGGATGACTTTATGGGAGGAAGAAGTTCAAGAAGAGGTTCAAGAATCCTTGTTCCATCTCTTTGCAAATCCCAAAAAAGGAAATGACAAACATAAGCTTCTAATGGTTATCTTTAAGAGGGAGTTGGACGGAGTAATATGAGGATGGAATCCAGAGAATGGATTGTGGAGGAATAATAAATCCTGAATGTTTCTTGCTCAGGATGAAGTCACTGGAAATGCAAGATAAAATTAGCCGAAAGAAAATAAAATTTGTACTTATGCTACTCCCTTCTAGCTAAACAACTGCCACCAGAGGAGCTTAGCTTTCTATGACTGTGTCTCATCAAACCAAAATGCGGCGAAACTGCTTGAGTTGTAAAAAAATTCAACTCAGTTTACGAAAATATTGCTCGGGAACTTAGTAAAGCAATTTCAGTTAAAGGAGTTACGGCGGAGTTTAGAGGGGAAAGTTTCTCCTGTAAAATGCATAGTGCAGTAACATTTAAATTGCATTGAGGATTCCAAGAGTTAATTATTTTATGCTAAGGGAAAAGTTTTGTTGTTGATTATTTTAATGGAGCGGATAAAGATACTTTTGCTGTTTTAATTTGCGAATAAAGCTTGAAATTTTTAGCAACGAGGTCAATGCATACATTGGTGGTGGATACATGATTGCGAAAGGTATGATTTGATGAAAATAATGTTGTTTCTTAAAATCAGAAAATTCAATTTAGTTGTATGCATCTTAATGGTTCCAGGTCACTTCCGGCACGAGTTTGGCCAGTTTGCAAACTATGCAGTGGAATTGATTTGAGAGGGAATGGCTCCCCCAAGCAGAAATACAAGTGTGGATGGAAATTTTGGATGAATGCTCATAACATGCAACTCCAGTTTCTATGGATATGGTTGTATATGATGTGCTCAGCTTATTCTACTGAGCGAGACTACAAGGGAGAAAGTTTTTATCTGAAATCGTGCAAGTTTGACCGCATTGCTCGCAGCTGGGTCAAACTACTTTGGCGGTTTTTGCAGGAGGATTTGAAGTGAGAGAAAACACTTTGAATGCTGTAGGCTATATAAAGAAAAGGCGAAAAAAATGAAAATCACGACGGAAAAGTTCACGATTTAGCAATTTTATATAAACTTTTTGGATTTGTCCAATATTTTTATGAGTTGATTTACGCTTGAGGGATGCACGCGAAGGAGTGCAAAATTGCAACGAAATTGCTCTTTGAAGGTTATACATTTCCCGTATTCCCTCGCGTGCACTTGGCACTAGCAATACTTTTCGTTTGGGATTTACTCAGTTGGGTGGAATTTAGTACGCAGGTCAATTTTGCTGTATGCTATGCTGTGCTTCCGGAACACTCTTTGTACTGGCATAAATCTATGGGAGCTGCTACCTCTCACTTTGAGCTTTTAGTTTGCAGATTTATAATTTGCTGCCTACCCGGGAAGTAGGAAAGAATATTCAAAAGTGTGAAGCGAAGGATTGGTTCATGTCGCAGTAGTGATGATGGATGGAAAAGCGGGTTTTCTAACACCTAATAATCGCCGCAGGAGGTAATCTGTCCAGGATTTGCATATAATCCGCTTCACTGGTTACGTGTAATTGGAAGCCGTTCTTTGAGAATTGCAATTTATCCAAGCGGCTCAGTAAATATGTGAGTGTGTCACCCCGAAATCGGGTAAGATTCCCCCGAGGTTATTGATACTCGACACAGAAGAGTTTACTACTGCAACGAATATCTTGTCACTTCTTCTGCAATGGAGAAGAAACTAATAAATCAAAATACAGTTTCTCTGGAAGTGGACTTAGGAATCCAGGACGGAATCAATGAAGTCTCAGTAGCTGTTCATCCACGAATCTGAGCGCTCGTTAACCCAATTGCCTAGTGCTTATGCTCCTTCCAAAAATTTACTTTAAGCAAGGTACAGCGTATTCTCGCCAAGCCATCTCGCCTCCGGCTTTCGGTGGAAAGGAGAAAGCATGTGAGAGAGAGCAAGAGATGATCATAGTATTACAAACCTGCAACCATATTTATTTACAACCCTCATGAATTCAGCTCAACTCCCCTATGAATACGAATTAGTCGGAATTCGGGCAACATATTTTGCATTTGATACGCTGAATAACCCCGGAGCTTTCTCCTATTCCTTTGCTTTCCCTTCCAACTTTCAAGAGGAGATCAAAGGAGACAGACAGGGAGACAAGTTTGGTATTTCAGTACAATGCAACTTATCATTTTCCTGTCGCACTAATACCGTCATAAACTCACGGAAAAGGATTGATGAAAACAAACGGAATAATATGCTCAAGATTTAACGGAGAAATGTTTACAAAGTGATTGTGTAGAAGATCTCGGGATTTGAGTCGTGAACCTTTTTCAAGAAATTTAACAAGTTGGCATTTCTCCGCTTGTCTCACCCCACGTTTGCAATAATATTCCTAACGGACTTTCTCCAGTTGAGAGGATTTAATGACGAGCAAACCAAGATGCAGCTTGTTCTGATGGGAACGGGTAGCTCGAGAAAAATTCTGACATGGCGAGGGAGTCACAATTTCAATGTAGGAGCGCGGTGCGGTACCGTGAGTAGAGTACTGAATGTGGCTGAATCAGATGGTGATAATAAGGAAGTGCGGAGTGAAAGTTTACTTTCTCTTTTCTCGGAGAAAAGAGAAAGAAACTAGGACTTGAAGGTAGATCTTGTGGGGTTTTGGTAGTGGTAGAGTCATGATACTTTGTCCCCATAAATCAAGCCTCACTCTGAGCCAGTTATACCAGTTAGGGAAGGGGGGATCCATTCCCTGTGACCTGAGAGAAGACTGCTCCGGAAATATTAAGATTCCGGACTGGTAACCATCTCACTAACTTTTCATTCTCCGCACTAATACCCTTGCTAGGAATTCTGCGTACACGTTTCGGGGGAAAAGACAAAGCACCTTGCTGAATCTAGTGCCTGGCTTTCGCAATAATCTATATGTACACACAAGAGAGTGTAAAAGGATGACTTGACAAGACCCTATGGCATATCTCATGACTTTTTGCTCCTGGAAAATACACGGAGGCTCCAATTCCCGTTAGTGTAAACACATTGTGTGTCTGCCGTGGATTATTTATACTCCATATTAGCCAAGTTTCTCCACCTCAGCACACAATAATCATTCCCACAAGAATATCGCTCTCTTTCTCCCGCAAACCAGCTCTTTCAGCTTTGCGTTATTTCCGGTAAGGTGGCCTGCCACGCGGAAAAGCAAAGTCTGGTAGGAAATAGAGGACGTGGCGGAATTTTTTTTAATTATAATTATCAACAATCTTTCTACAACTTTCACCGCACCCGTCATAAACAAGATGAAGCTGGGATCTAGTTTTTTTAAGAACAGATGCATACGCTTTACTTCTCTTGCTTTTCGTGGGTTCACTTTAATAATTTCACGCTGGGGTCTCTCTGTCCCAGGTTTAAACTCTCCCACTCTGTAAACCCTGCTGCAGTGCATGTAGAGAAAAAACATCTGCCGACTCGTTCACATTAGAAGCAGTAAATAAAAAAAAAAGCTAATCAGTACATGACCTAGATGAATCAAACAGGCAAAGGCGGCGGAAATAAGTAAAGCCTCAACCTGTGCCTCTTTTAATAAGTTAAAACAAATAGCCTAAAAATCCTGACCTCTACGGAACCCTGAAGAGGCCGGAAAAGAGGATTGATCCTTAATCTGAAAGAGAAAAATTCTGGAATCTAATGTTGAAAGAAGAGTAAGAGGAGGTGGGACCGGTGAAGGGGGAACATGCATAGGGCACGGTGAAAGTTTAATCTACGTCACTTTCTCTTCCACTCCTTCCATACATCCTTGCGTCCCCGATGCATAGCTTGCGTGACTTTCACCCTTATTTACCTTATCAGTCATTCTGGCTCCGGCTCCTAATTAATGAATACATTGAACACGGCCCTCACGGACAGATTAATTCCCCTAATAAAACGTCATCTAGTGCAAACATGCACACCTTTCTTCCATCCATCCCAACTTTGAATCTTTTAACTATGCAAATGAAAAAGTGGGAGGCAAAACAGAGAAAATACTTGACAAATCTCTACGCCTCCAATCATCCTAAGCAAACGACTCTCCTTCATCAATTCCGTCTCCGCTGCAAGTTGCAATGCAGGAATCGGATGGGATGCCAACAACTAGGCTTTCTTTTCGAGCGGAACTTTCAAACCTCCTCCTACATACTAGATAAATCCTTCAGTTTAGCTTGTTACCCTCCGCTGAACCTGACTCTTCTTTCTCCCTTGATGAATCCCACTAATTTCTACCAATGTTCTTCTCATTAAACCTGTCACAAACGCCTTGCAGAGAGATTACTTTTTCGACCCTTTCCACTTTGTGACTTTCACCTTGCAATTTGTAGTTTATGATGAGCTCTTTTTCCTCCAAGCTACAGTGTGAAAGAACACTGAGGAGTTTTTCTTACATCTCCTAAGCTTTATATTTCAAAGAATTTTCAATGTTGTCAAATTCTCAATTCTTACACAAGCAAGCAAAAAATATTGTAAAAACTGTTACTTTCTTCAGCTTTCTTTACTTGGAAATTTGCGGCTAAAATACTTGGCAAGCCCGGAAAGAAAAAGGATTTCTGCTTTTATTGTCATTTTTTAAAAGTATCAGCGTTCACTTTAAAGATTACTGCCAATTTGGTGGACAAAGGATTGGATGGACACGAGTCTTTCTGGATCTGGGGACTGGACGACTTGGAGGGGGTGCTCTACTTTGGGAGGATTTGTACCACTTGGTATAACTGGCGGTTCCAGGGAACGAGATCAGTGAAAAGAAGGTAAGTGGGCCTAGTAATTTGTATTATTGTATTTGATACTGCGCTACATGTAGACAGAGATGGGTTAGAGAAAAGTGAGAGCTATCTACGAATTACAGGCGGAGGTAAGCCATTAAGAGAGGATATATTTGTAGGTGGAGCAGGGACGATAGGAAGAGGATGGAGTGGATGGATGGTGGGGCAGGAGGAAATTACTTGAAATCCTTGAGAGAGGGATGATGAGGACATAAGAAAGGGATGATAGGAGGTATCAATCATATAGTGACGTATTATGAGTACAACTCTCATACATCTCATCTCATCCTAATCCCATCATTTAAGCCAAGCCTGAGAAGGATTGGTGGAAAAGAGAAAAGTTATTTCTTTCCCTCACTCTCACCATTTTGCCGGGAAGAAAAGCCCGAGAAAAAATAGAAAGCTAAAATATCCTTCAACCTTGCCCATACAAACCCACACGGCCTCGGCCTCTGCCACTAACCTTCCCTGCCATCATAACTAGATTCTTTCCTATTCAAAGCTACTGAGCTCTTTGTGACTCCAGAGGATGCTATAACGTTGCCTTGCTGCGTAGGGAGTGGTAATCCTGGTCTGTGTAGCCACATCCGAGGATTTCTGCCCCTTTCACCGCTTTCTCCCGTACTTTCTCCGGGTTTGGCTGGAGCGAGGGAGAAATGAGAAGCAAATAGAAAAATGTGAGGGGTTACTCCAAGTCACACAGGACGAGCCTACACGCCCCTATGTCTAATATAGTGGAGAAAGTTTCGAGAACTATGACAAAGGAACCATAAAAGCCTTTACTGTGTCTTCAACTTTCTCATCAGATCTCTTCTTCCCTGCCCACATCTTTTTCTCGCTCTTGCTATTTTTGGGAGGCTTATGGCGGGTTTGCTACGCATTCCCTAGCTCAACCACACATCTGAACAGATTCAACTTTCTCCCGCTCTCCATCCAAACAATCAGGGCTTACTAAGAGTAGGGACTTGTATAAAACTCTTAAAATCCAGATAAAAAACGGCTTAAACAATAACTCAATAAACTAACAACACCAAAAGTTCTCCCCTTCTTGATACTTCTTGATACTCCTTCTTCTTCTATTTGTAGCCCTCGCGGCTTTCTTCTACTTTCTCCATCTTTCTCAACTAAATGCTACCGTTCAAGGCTTTCATCAAACCTTATATTCAATATCTTTTCAATTTTACCGAACCGGATATTTCCACTTCACTATCCATTTTCTTGGGATTTGTAATGAAATCTGGTGGTTATAATTTAATGGAAGTTATAACGGGATTTTCTCGAAAAATCCAAGTGATTATATGCAACCCTACGGATTTGCTTACCAAGAACTTGAATTCCACCTCCAGGGTTACAAGTATCCTCAAGATGGTTACTCAATGTTTGTGATTCCATTACCAGCGTGTTAATGCTCTACGCTATCAGCTACCATCGGCATGAATGGGCTTTAACGCCGCTAGAGAAGATCCTAATGGGAAAGATGCTTTCTGTTCTTTTGCCTATGTAAGAGGAGCATATAGGAAACATCGTGTAGGTTTTTGCTTTCATCATCTGAAACTCCCAGAAGGTCTACTTAGTGCTTCTACGAAAGAAAAATAAGACGAAGCGCTTCCCTATAAAGTTTGTAACCCGCTACATAACGGAGAGCCACACTGAACAAAGGCTATGCGTAAGGCAAAGGGGGTTGTGATAGTTAAATAGAAAATGATATTACAGCGTATACTGTGAGAGAAACCGGGAAACGACCTCTATTCTACTTCCATGGAAGAAGAGGTAAAATTAATTAAAGCTCCCGTATAAATGCTTTTTATAATTTCCTGATGGCTGTAGCGTCCTCGCCTGTACTTTTGCTAACTCGGTGAAAGTGTTCGCAACAGCAGGTAATGTGGGGATGCAATGCAGTTAGGAAGATGCTCTGAAATGTTGGCTTCCTGGTCATAATTCTCTCGTAATTGTAAATCTTTTCTTCCTTATCCTCTTAAAAGTATCACAATTATAAATCATGTCTTGGTAAAATAACTTTCTGTTTCGCCTAACCAACAACTGAATTACGGATACGTTCCAAGGCGCCATAGGTTTCTGCGTTTTTTAATTTCACACCATACAGATTAAAATTAAACCAGGGTCCGTGATACGGGCATCAACCCTGCCATCTAATCTATAATCTAAAGTAGGCAATAGATCGTGTTACATGATAAGGAGATTTTGCTATGAGCTGAAATTACAGTCTGACTGAATGTTATTACTGGGAGATTTAGCGTCTTTCCTCTTCCCTGCTGCTTTTATAGCGCAAACGTTGAGGAGGATTCATTAAACTGTTGTGAAGGTTAAGGTAGAACACGCTTAATCTCCAATATAATTCGCCGCTAACGCATGATTATTAAAACGCATAGTAACCGCCAAGCGTTTTCGTTATGGAAACGTTATGCTAACCGAAATTACAGTCTGAAGCTTTCTTTTGCTAGTTGCTACTGAGAAATTATTTTGAAGTAGCCTGCTGCTCTTTTAATGTATCTTTAACCAAGAATTGAACTGAATAGATGGATTTGTTTTAAAAAATGACAATATATTGAAGAAGCTTTAAAGAAGCCCATTTCAATAAACACACTGTTACTACTTTCAGATAATGAAAGTCGATAAATTGAGAAAGCACGAGCTTTATAGCTGCTTTGGGAATGGCCATGGCTTTGTCTGAAAATTTTATGCTAGAATTTGCGGGAGCATGATAGGAGAAAGAAAGACAGGGAACAATTTATGAGCCGGTGGAACTCATGATAGGATGCCATTAAAACTATATTGATAATTGAAAATAGTATTTTGAGGTTGCGTGAATATCAACCGTTTGATTCTCTCATTGTGTTTTTACATGCAGATTAAAACGTTTTATTACATTGTCTCTGTCATGCTGGGAGCAGGTTTTAAGCTAGCCTGCCCTATCAACGCTTAAATCGATATTTGAGAGCACAGCTGCTAACGTCAAAGATTTAAAGGCTCAGTATTGAATATAATATAAAAGGACCTGTGCGACTATTTCAGGAAGCTGATTAGCTGAAGTAAAACTTGGAAGTCAGAACAATGATTTGTGCATTACAAGTTTTACTTTGATATATTGGTAATGCTTTCTCCTTGCAAATTTCAATGCTAGTACTTGGGATGGGAAGACTTTAGAATCTACGGGGCTGGGCTGAGGTACAAGTACTAGTATGAACGGGGAGGGGCATCGCCTTATGTTTTTGCAATGTGTGGTTGAATTTTCATATCAATGCATGTGTTATCCTCACGGAGAAAATAAAAGAGAGCGGAGAAGAAAAGAAGAGTTGAAGAATCAGTGGAAAAACTTTTACAATTTATTGGTAGTTTGAAGAATTTAATCACCGCAACTTTCTCCTTACACCCCCCCCCCTTGCTCCAGCCCATCACTTTCTCTTTGCCATCCTAACTCGTAATTCGGAAGTTTTGAAGGGAATATGTAAAACAAGACTAGTGTAACAACCCCCGCAAATATCTCCCTATCCTAGTCAATGCTCCCTGTCGTCTAGCTAAAACCGAATGTGAAGAAAGCAGAGCTTGCTTGAGGGAGGAGGAAAAAGGAGGGGAAGATAGCATATCGGAAGAATGAGTGCGTTAAGCTGGAAGCTAGTTTTCTACTTCTTTTTGCAAGTTGTGATTTACAAGAGAAGAGGATTCATCTCTTCTTTGTTTTTGCAAAGCCAGCTAAGAGGGAGGAGGGAATGTAAGTGAAAGTGGGAGGAAGTACGAGGGAGAAAGTTTTAGGAGAAACGTTAAAGCGCTTTAGGGTTCTACGTGGTTAAAAGAGTGTAGAGACAGAGGCTATTTCCGTACTTGCTGCGGCGAGAGGGGTAACTTATGAGATTGGAAGAGTTTTGGAGAAAGTATAGTACGTGTGGGAGTGTAATACACGGGAGGTTTTTCTTGTTCGTCTTGTGGGTTTCATGGAGGAAGGAAAACAAGTTTGGAGGGAGGGAAAGAAAGAGTGAGAAAAGTCGTAGTAAACGTGACCCAGTGCAACTAATTTATTTTCATCCATCAAATAATGGTGTAGAGATTTGAGGTTTGGAAAATTTCCCCCATAAAATCTCATCTATGGTCTGTTTATCTTTCCGTTTCTCATCAAAAGGGTTGTTCTTTGAAAACTCATCTTTGTAAAGCGGCTGGCTGGAAGACGATTATTGTAGAAGCGATCATGGCGTCTCGGAAAATTAATAGCTTATGAAAAATCCTATAAAATCTTCTCAACTTATGTAAACTTGAGGCGACAAAGAGGAGGAGAAAGCCGAGGGAAAAAACGCCACGCAGGTTACATCACTTGCGTTGGCGGGTAGGTGCAAGAAGAAAGCGAAGATGGCAATGGCAATCTGGCTTGTGGGTGGCATTGGTTTTATAGGAAATGCAAAAGGATTTCATAAATATTTACTGACGGCACACATATAAAAAAAAGCGAGGAAATTATTTGATGTGAGCTGGAATGTGGTTGAAACACCGGGCTGATGAAAACCAGTTTCCTGAATGAACCGCAAAGGTTGAACAGACTCAATGACAGAGTCGCAAATTATAATATCTTCTTTCACAGTTTCTCCTTGCGGAACTAAACACAACAAGGTAGAGAATCAGAAACACATACTTGGTTCTATATGTTTATCGACGTTCAACCCGTGTTTACATTTATTCTCGCTTGAATCCTCTTCACAGCCTCCCAGAACGGACTATAACCACAAGGCAAGCATATAGCTTGTATTATTTTCTCTATACTAAAATAAGAAGTTTTGAGTGGATGAAACTGATAAGAGACAGATTACTTCGAGTATAAGGTAGCGTAAAGCGACGAGGAAGCAAGAGCGGAAAATTTACGAAGGAAACGATTTAACTATACAATCAAAGAGGTGGTATCCCTATCAACATAAGCCGTCTGGAGAAAGCTTTCTCCATCTTACAGCCACTGTACATAATTGCGGTTGAATCCTACCTTTGTTTGTCGGTCCTGTGCTGCACGCGTAAAATTTCTAAAAGAGAAAGCGAAGCGCTCCTCCTTTCACTATTCATTACTTCTGATTCCCTTGATTTGTGTATAGAAAATATACGTATACCCACTCTGCTTGAAATTCTAGCTTTCTTCAAAACGCAGAATTTCAAGATGCGATTTTGGATAGGAGGACGGAAAGAGGGATGTAAGGATGTATAAAGGGGAGGGGAAAAAGGAGAAATACAAAATACTTTCACCGTCTCTGATAGCTCCGGATCTCATGGCAAAGTTTTGACTTTTATTGTAGTAAAAACTATATTAACCTCAGTTTGAGTTACTCGCTAACCATCGTCTCTACCTGTTTAAAGACTAGAAATTAATGTTCAGGTTTGGGAGCAAGCAAGTATCTTAGATAAGGCATGTCGCATGAGCTATTTCATCAAATATATATATTACCAAGGTTACTTCCACTTTATTTTCTCCTTATGAGTTCTTCCTCTCCTACCAGATTCTAGCAGTACTGAAGTAAACTTGGATTGACCTTACAGAAGGGACTTTGTGCGGGTGAAAACTTTGGCGGAGTTCAAGCATACTTGACGCTACTGGAGGAAAATACCACTGGCTTTCTCTCTAGGAAGTGAAAGTATTACAAACACTGTACTCGAGAATTTCTTGGAAAAAATTCACTTAATTCAATTGCTTCCTATGCTTCTTTGCTTGCTTTTGCTCTCTTGGTATTATACTTGGTACAAGAAATGGAATCCTAGTGCTTTCACTACTTTGAGAAGCATTTGGGCATGCTTATAACTTTTCTCCTCACTTTTGATAATTAATTAGAAATGGGAAAATATATCCAATACTAAGAAATACCATCAACCCATTCAAATAACTACGGTAACAAGGTGGAGAAAGTTAATCGATATCTTTACCAACGTTTCCAAAGAGTCACAAATAGGATAATAACGATAGAATTCGGGAAGTCAGACATTTAGAAGTCTCACTACTTTTGCGAGTCTCTTACCCGTAGATATATACGGTGAAATTATACATGTTGAGGCAAAATCTTTAAGGCAAGTACAGAGGAGATGGCAATTCTGTGACTAGTTTAAATAAGATCCGCTCTCATTCCGCTGTACAGTCCATTACGGATCCTAAGCTGGATGTTACAATCTTAAAGGGTGCGCTTGGTCTTCGTCGAAGAATAAGCTAGCTCCTGACTATAGGATACTCTGAATTTCTTCAAGACTGTGGCGGCAAAATAACTACATAACTCCCGGGGATTTCTGGAGATGGAAGGACGAGCCGAGATGTCTTAGAATATGCTTTCCCAGTCCAAAACCACTCAGCTCCGTCTCAACCGCCAATAATGAACGGTACTTAAGAGCTTTAATCGCCTCGTCGATGGTTATGTGTTTTTTTTCTCCCGTTAGGCTAGCTTGAACCTTACAACTACTGTGCTAGAATTGAGAAACATTCTGTCGTTTGTCCCATGTATTTTACTAAGATTATCCACATGGCGTATTCACAAACTGTAATGACTTTAGTCCTAGCTTACTGATCTAATTTTCAATTTACAAAGCCCTGTATAACTCACTACCACGTAGATGAAGACGCCGTTACATCTTCATTGTATTCGGCGGATGACCCCGAGTTCGGGATCACTGATAAATTCATTCACGTTAATCCAAGAGTTTGCAAGCTTCTCGTTGAATACGCTGGGTGAAAGAGTTTTAATCCACGTTACTACTAGAGAAGAAGAAGAGTGCCATGGAATTGCAGCAAAGCAGTAAAGAGTTCAACTCCTTGCACCCGGTGCGGTGGACCTCGTTAACTATAATTTTTAATTATCCAATTTCCCTCAACCTGGGCTGGCTAAACTAGCAGAGAAAGCACTTTTGCTGTAACGTAAACTAGTAACTAGTGCTGAAATGAGAGTTGGATCACTGTTAAAGTTCCGAGTGCCCTGTAAAAGTTGGTAAAGTTTGAAATATTTTTTAGCTCAAATCCTAGCAGGGTTCCTTGCAGTGGCCTCGGGGAAACTATAAAGTTGAAAAAATATCAAACTTTCACCACACTTCTCAAGGTAATACGTGATTAAGCCATGAAATTATGACTGGCAAGCTTTCTCGGTCGCTACTGCAACGGATAGTTGGATACTTATAACCTTGAACTACGCAGTAGGGAAGTTTGGGATTAATTGTGTAGAAAGAGGCTTTCACCGCCGTAGGCAAAAAAATTGTTACAAGATGTTCGTTTTCGGATAGAGGAGATGGGACAGTGAAGTGAGACAGTGAGAGTGAGGGAGAGTATTAAAAATTTTTGTACCCCCACAAGCAGAGAAAGTTATACACGAAAAAAGACAGCAAATGTTTCAGCTCTTTTAATCAATGCAACAGATATACAAGGGATGATGAAATGAGCGAAAGTAACATTTCTTCCGTTTCCACCGTCTCAACAGACAAATACTACTGGTAGGAAATCGTACTGTATGTACTTAATTTACGTACAGTACGAGTTGAGTAGGAAAGAAAGTTGATTTTCATGCAACTTATTCCACATTTCTTAGCTTCAGTATGAAACTTGCAATTGGTGCTGTCTAGGCACTTGGGTAGAGGGTCGAAGATTTTATAAAGTCGGATACAAAACCTGTTTTCTTGTTTCGCTTCGTCTAGTCGCTGTCCTGGTTTCCATGGTGAGAGATGTAAAAACTTTGTTCGCACCTTCTTTACCGTACCATAATGAGTATGTCTAGTATTGCTCTCAGTTTTTTCTTACCTGCAAAACCATAAAATTTCATTTGTTAAAAACATACGTTCAAATACAAGTAGCTGGTATATATTTTATAAGGATTACTGGACAAATTGTAAGCCTTTTCTAGGACACGCGAGAATACTTGCCAAATTAAAGCATTGTTTGCCAAATATTCTGAATAATTGAATTTAACACCTTTTCAAACGTAATAAATAAAATGGAAAATAATGATAGAGAAAGCTTTCTCCATGAAACCATTAGTATATGTATTTTGTAGTTCTCAAAGGCGGAATTTCTTGAAACTTTTTGCTGAGCGCAGAGCGTTGTAAAGCCAAGAGTTCCAAGGTATCAACCCATCTTGAAATTAATACAATTCACAAATAAAGGTTTGAAACGAGTTTCAATCATCTCGTTTAAAAAAGGAATAATGGATTTTGTCTTTGCATCTTTCAGAACGAACTCTCTAGAAGTTATTGGTTTTATTAGAGTAAAAACGTATTTCTGCCGCTCTCCAGTTTTGAGAAAGAGTTCGGGAAGAGCTGGATTGCAAAACAGAAAACTGGAGACAGCCGAAGGTAAGAAGGAAGGGTCGAGTATGGGAATTGCGGAAGGATGAGGATGGGTATCTAATATTCGTGAAAAAAAATGGGAAAAGGGTCGATAAGGTTTCAATTTCAGGCAAAGCATTTGTTTTATAGGCAATGGAGAAGAGGATAAAAGATTGAAAAAGTGGGGTGTGTCTACTTGACTTGTCTTTACCCAGGAGAGACACAGACAGAGAGAGAGGAAGTGGGACGGAAGGAAGGAGAAAGCTTTCTCCAATACACCTGCATACAACATCATCCTCTCAATCAGGTCGTGCATGCACCATCGCACCTGTGCGCTTTCTCTAAAGCGATTTCTCTCGGGGTAAAATTTTTCTACCCACACAAGTTCCTCCAGCAGTGGTACCTGGTACCTACTACAATACGGGGATTTGTCAGCATACAATATGACCTGTCCATCCTTAGGGTTTTGCAGGCGTGAATGACGCTTGAGTTGACTCGGTAATTCCATATGAACGGATAAGAGGCGAGAAGGGTTGAATTATTGTGCTGATGCAACAAAGCTACTTAACTGGATTCTCGTGAGAGGATATAATTAGATTCGTATGTCTACGACGAACTTCCGTGTAAATCGGGGATGTAACTACTTAAGAGTTAGTGGACAAGGCTGGGTGGCGCAGCGGTGAGATCGAGCGTCTCAGTGCGGTCACACCAGATTTTTGGGGATGGTGAGCTTTTAGAAAAAGAGAAAGGGGTGCGGGTCTCACCGCTCGGTGAAGTCTTGGTGCGCGATGAGTGTCTCATCAGACTGTTGAAATCCATCCCGTGTTTTTCTTACTCTCGGTCTCCTCTTATTGTATATTTCGTGTGGAACGCTGTGGGGTTTGAAATTAAGTGCGCGGATTGTGTTGTTGGTTCCAGTCGTCTATATATGAGCTTGATCATCACTATTGCATTACGTATGGAGCAGGGGTACAGTTTATAACAGCACCCAAAGTGATTTCAAGTTGTTTTTAATTAAAATTAATAATCCCTAAATATTTAATTACAAATCCTCCAGTGTCCCTCAAATATTCAAGAAAGATGAGCCAGGTGGTTTCAAGCGCTCTTTTCTTTTATCGTCAGGTAAAAGCATCGAAAACTCGGATGGTAAGTTACTTAATTAATAATTACTAGAAAACTTAATACATAACAAATTATTGGACCTGTTAGTTATGTTCATTTAGTTTGAAATAATTTTTCTAGACCCGTAAATTGCAATTGTTACGTTTGCTGTTTGTAAATATGAACTAATTATTGATTAATTTTGATTCCATAATTCAGAGACAACTAATGCTGGAGAAGTTGAGGAAAATAGTGAGAGGTATACGCCCATTACAAAGTTACTCTGCTCAAGTCTCCTGGATTCTTCAGGTAAATTGGTTGTATTTAAAAACGAGTGTTAATCATTTATGTTATTGGAATTATGATTGCCACAATTGTGCTCCTATCCGCAGGGGGGAACTCTTTCCTGTCTCAGATGCCTTCCCCGCTCGGGAGTGAAAACATCGATGGATCATTTAGCTTTCGGTCGCCGTTGATGTCTAGAACTGTTATGGGTACATTATTCTATTAAAACTAGTATTAAGTTTTGCTGAACACGGTTTTATGCTGAATGCAATTCCTATGCATTTTTTCTTTGAAACAGGTATTGCTCCACGTGGAGGTGGTCAATCCAAAGTACCACTTCGGGGTAGAAGTCTAGGCAACAGTCCTGTTTCAAGAAAGTTGCCCGATTTCGATATCGGTAAGTTAGCAATACTGATGTGCATATCTATTTATTTCCACCCTTTCTTCAACATTTCCTTCTCTAACTACAGGTTATCCTGACGAAGCAATTTGAGACAAGAGGGATATGCAAGCCACACTGGTAGAAGTGGTGAATAGACTACGTACAATGCAGGACGCCGTTGACAAGCTGCAAGATGTTCCAGAGGCAGTCCATACTTTACGTATGGCTTTTAAAAGCATAGAGGAGCGCCTTGGAAAGACGGCTAAGAAAGCGGGTAGTCAAACCGATCCTGCAGTTATTACCTTTAACGACTGCTCCTTTTTATCCAATAAGTGTTTCATGACCTACTACTTGAAACCGTGCTGGTCATTTACTTGGTTTTTTTTACTGATATTTTGTTATTTAATTCAGAGACTGCGCATACTTCTCTGCAACTCGATAGGTTGCCCCCGTCTCCGGATGCTGTAGTGGACTGCGCGGATAATTTGTAGAAAGGTGCTAAGCGAAAGCTTTCCATGGACTTATCATCTGAAGTACCGGTTTCAAGTTCCGCACCGAAAAAGTTGGCCATTGTAGCAGCAATACCATGTGAGCATTTGTATTGTTGAAAATATGATTTATATTGGGATAATTGTAAGGGTTTTGATGAGTATTTTCTACATTCCAGTACTGACGCTCTAGTGTAACCTTCAGAGCTTGCATGATCCTTCGGCCCGTTTTCTTGCCATACTTTGGAAGAATTATTCCAACATCGACAAGTTCAACGATGGAACATTTGGTGCTGCACCACTGCTCCCACCTGAATTCAATGCTCGTGCTTCATTTTCCAAGACTATATCGAACTTATTTCCTATTTATTGTAGTAGAAAGACTTTGGGTGGTGAGCAATGCATTGTTGGTGCCAGCAACTACGCCGAAATTTTTCATCATTTTCAGCATTCGCTTCATTTACTGGATTTTATTGCCAGCGGATTACGTTGCTTCACATGTGGCCATGAAAACGAACCCCAAAACGACCCACTTTCCCATTTACTGACATGCTGTTCGTCGTTTGACGATAAGGGATACAAGGCCTTGAGTAAGGAATCAGTGAAGCCGTTGTTGATTCGAAAGATGACTCCTGCAAAACTCGAAGAAATATGGGCGCACCTTCCGTAGATGGACTTGTGCCAGTTGAGTGTAATGTCTGCAAAATTAAAGTCAATATGATCATAAGGATCATTATCAAAACTGTCTGATCTCGTATCGGAGCCAAAAGAATGCTGATAAGCGTGAGTCTACGTAAGAAATATCGAGCATTGCCTCGCAGACATTTTATCTTAACAAGGGCTAAGAAATAATAAAATTTTATCAAATTTTTTATGCATTTAATGTGTTTAAATTTCAAAAAAATTGGTATTAAACAATGATGTGCGTTTAAATTAACAAATGTTGTTGTATCGATTGAATAGCATCATTGTCGCAGACCGTTAATTATACTTACTTCGTCTGTTAGCCGACACGGTGTTAACCATGTGCCACGTTGGCATGAGAGTTTTTCGGAATTCGCCAAATGTCTCGCCTTGATTATCATTTAAGGATTGAAGAGCTACATCAAATCATAGGTCAACTATAAATGTGACAAAAATGTATCAGCTCGGATTCGAACGGCAGGATTGATAACTCACCATGGTTTGTTCGAGTCACTTGGGGCAGTACTTGATGAATTAGTATCCCTTGACCCTGTAGAGAGTCTGTCGCAATCGAAAAAGGCTAATCCACGACAATAAACTAATCAGACGAACAAAGAGTACATAATCGTCAACTTCGGGTAATCTTGGTTAGGAACTCGCATCTGAGCTTTTCAAATCTTCTATCTCATATCGAATGACCACAACCACCTAAAAAAAATTATGTTGGCGAGAATGCATGCAGGGAACTTCAAACGGCATTTAACGTACGATGGAATTGATTAAAAAGTATACTCACATCCGCCAGTCTTATAAGACAGTCGACGTAACTGTTCCACCGTGTGGGGACAGCGGCTATTAAACCACGTTTACAAATTTCTCGATATGCGTCCGTCACAGTTAAACGCTTACGATACGTTGCAACTAGCTTGGTAGCATAGTTCAGAACCATGCTCACCATACTGTTTTCAGGCATCGAAAAAGCAACTCTAATACACGACTGTAAGCTGTGAGCTACGCAGCGATACTGTGTATGCAGTTCAACCATGTGTGATAGGGATTTCATTATAGTCTCCATTTGTGCTTCATTCTCTGGGTCTTGAGAAAGGAAGTTATCGTCGGATTCAAGTGGTTCGGAAGACTCAGTCAGCAATTGTTCTTCCTGGAGTACGTCTGAATCTTTGTCCAACAAACGTATTGCGGCTAAAACGTTACTTCCGGAGTCCGTCACAGGAAAAACACGCTGCATGTAAAACAAATTCAGGGTCCAGGGATGCAAAAACCGTCGTATAACACCTCGTAGCATCAAGACAATGAACTTACCTTTTGAGCTAGGCCCCGGTTACGCAAGGACGTGCGTAACTCTTTTGCAATATTTTCTGCGTCATGGTGGCCCTTGATTTGCGTCAAATCCAACAGGGCCGACTGGAAATTAAATTCATCGTCAATGTAAGTCAAAATACTGAGAACTACAGCTTTCTGACCCTTGCTAGTCCATATATCTGTCAAAAGACATATGGCCGAGTTCACACGTTGTAGTTTGGCAGCAATGGATGCATCCCAGAAAGCACATGATAAACATTTTTCCTCAGGTCAGCTTATTCGCGTCAAGGGCTTTTTTATTCGATAAGAAAGCTTTTCATTTTGGAAACAAGAGTGGACTTACTAAGCATTCAGCTTCTTCAATCAAAAGGTTATGAATAGTTTTACGCGTCATTGGCTGGTAACTGGAGTTGAGGAATGAATGATGTAGTCGGAAGTAAGGATATTCAACGTGACTCAAAGGGAAAGTGTGGAAACTAACATGTCCAAGACGTGTTTGAGCTCTTGTGATTTGTCGATTATGCAACTACGGGATCCAATAATTGTTCTTCCCTACGGTATACCCCGGTAAAGCTTCGCAGCCAAACTGGACTCACAATGGTTCTGGTAACATATTGTAAACGGAATCACAATTTTAGATACTAAACAAATTTATACTCAAACATGACCATACGAAAGACCACATACCTTAAAAAGGTGTCGGTACAGGTTTCCACCTTTCTCAATTCCAGATACAAATACAGCCTGCTTTACTAAGGCCGCATCGTCAATACATATCGGACAGCACATAGTGAAGTACACAAAGTTTCCCCTATGAAGCTTCGGAGTTAAATATTCTGACCGATATTGATGACCCCAATAAATAACACCGTGCTCAAGGAACATTGGATATGTATTACACACATCAAGGCAGTATATGAGTGATGGTGGCTCCTTATTCCACCCAATCATAAAACTTCGTGTCGTGACGAAAATAACGGTTATTTTCCTTGGATATACGACGTATGTCCCTAAATCATTCGAAAATAACCTAAACCTTGCCTCATACACAGTTTAATTTAAGTCGAAAGGGGTAAATGCGCACAGCGACTCAAATTGGAACGGTAACTCCCTTCCACTGTCGTCGTCTGTCGTCCGAGTTGCCATCTTAAAAAAATTGTTGGTAACAGTAAACATAGAATTATCCTAATTGTTGTAACTATAATTTCTGCGTCAAATGCTTCAGGTATCGTCAAATTTAGAAATTAATTAATTATTTCTGAGTGGTTCAACAAATATAGTCTGCAAGTCCAACGCCTAACGTAACCGAATGATTCCACAAGTCTTGAAATGCGCGCCAATTATACGCGTCCTTGACTTGCACTATGACAGGAATAATTCTACACAGCATCTTGCACTGCAACGTACTCTTAGAGGAGCAAAGCTGCCAAAACAGCTTGCAGAATCAGCAGAAGCAACTGTAACAAGAACCCGGACAAAGAGCCAAACTCCCGCCAATGCGCATGAGCACAAGAATGACGCGTCAGATAGCATTGGAAAACTAACGCCACTCAGCACGGTGTGACTACATGGAAATAACAATGCAAGAGCCAGATTTAGCAGAAACAACCGTTTCTTACGTCCGTAGACTATGCCGACTAGCCTGAAATACTCACACTACGTCCCCAAACATCCCAGACTGTAAAACACGACATTCGTAACGATTTTTTGTATACGTGGTATACTCACCAAAATTTCCTTACTCATCACCTGAAAAAAAATAAAAATCGAGATTTTCGACTATTCACTCCCCAAACACATGTACAATAGCATTATACACTATAAAAACATGATTGAAGCCAAAAAAACCTGAAATATGGAACATTTTATTTTTTGATGAGATGCTCATCATACCCCCGGTGAGAATTTTCGCGTCGGAGTGATGAGCAACGGGAGAGTGCTCACTACCCAGCCATGGTGGGACTACAGCGAGTCCCGCTTTTAGAAAATTAGAACTGCATGCTAGCCATGAGGCTAAAAGGAAAGCTTGAAGAGGCGGAAGAATGCAAAGCACGAGATACAATGTATGCAGAGGACTTTCTCAGTTTGACAGGAAGACGAAGCAGAAGAGGAAGAGAGAAGGTGAGGAGGGCGGATGCAATAATAAGAATGGAAGCACCAGAAAGCCCGTGAGCAGGGCAAAGGGGATTTAAGATTGCATTCTCAGCATTAACTTAGGGACGGTTGACTTGGTTGATGGGTGCTTCGTTGGGTGGAAGGGAGGGAATGCAGAGAGACTATTTTTCATTACATTAAAAACCTTGTTACATAATAAGGAGTTTTTTTTGAAAACCACACACACACAACACAACTCATCCTAAAGACGACATTTAGCCGGAAAATATTTTGCTTTTTCAAATGATTGTTTTCTTTCTATTCCATCCTCTCGCAGACAAAAACATTCCCCATCCTCCTCTTTCGGACTAACCACTTTGCTTATTGCTTTCAAAATATGTGACACGACCCTCAACGAACACAAGCGTTTACATTGTATTTTACAATCCGGTTGTCGTTCTTTGGAAGCCGTCACCCGGACAGAAGCCGGATTATAGCACAATCTACAACTGTACAACTGTAGCTGAAGAAGCATAAGGAGGAAATATTACCATTAAAACAAGCACAGCCTAAACTTTCTCTCGTAGCCTATCTGTCTTCAAGACTTTTTTTCTATAAATGGTTACGCTTGAACCGGGTAAGCATTGAGTGATTGCATAAATTCTCACTGTTTGCATTCCACATGGAAACCTCCTTGTCCTCTAGCCTAATTTATACTCTGGGTAACGTTTCGGATTCCCTGGATCCAACAGAGCCTTACCAGCAGCAGTGTTCTTGCACAAGTACATAGAAGAAAGGAAGAGACTCCTTTAAACAATCCTTCCATCCATATATTTTGCAATCCATTAACAATCCTCCCACTCCATCCCCAGCCAAGCCTTCTGGGAGGATTTTTTTGGAGAAAATAAGCTAATAACCTCCCTTGGCAATCCACCTTATGCAATGGTAAAGTATGACAATGCAGAGTGGGGAGCTTGCTAGCTCAAATTTTACGCCTCCCTTTAACATGTTACACATGTTCCCTTTCAGCCCCCGTCGTCATTGAAGAATCTTCCGTAATGCCTGTGGAATACGGCAAAGGAATTCCATGTCCTCCCGGCTGTCCACAACTCTATATGGTTTGATATTTTTTCAGTCTAATACAAGGCTTAGAAATTGCTGTGCTAAGCATGTTAGCTAGTTGGCCTACCATTCATATGTAACGGAAATTAAGCGGGGGAGAATTTAAAAACGGTAATGCAAATCCAAGCTTTAAATCTCGCTGGAATTACTCCTCCATAGCCAAAATGTATGGTAAAGTCTCTACAAATGAAGCTTGTGTCAGAACTACATCATTAGATTAGGTTGGAAAGCATGATGTGAATGCTATGTTTTAGAAGAGGATATGCTTGCATGGTGACATGAGATGTAAGAATGAAAGATGGCGTGCTTGTTTAACAATGAGAAGGAGCTGAGAAGTTGCTTGATGCTTACTCTTATGCATCTTCGCTCCTATTAGAGAAGAGCTCTGAAGTGAAACTAAGAGTAACCCGAACTGACACGACTCCATGGTTCGTTTGTATGCTCTTCTTGGGCTCTTATTAACTTAGTGCAACTTGTTTAAATACACATCTACTTATGGAGGCGTATGCAGGGGGAAAATCCAAACAAGCCCTCCGAAGCCACTCCCATCCTGTTGTTTTAAGCCAAAAACCCTGGATATGCAGTAATATGGACAACTTCAAGGTTTGGCAGGAGACACAGGGTCCTAGGCGACTTTTCTGTTTGGTTTAATTTATCCGTCTTGTCTCGTTGCTACTTGGTGATTCAAGGAAAAATTCAGGTAAATGTCTCATTTTGTTAAAAACGGAGCGGGATTTATGATTCTCGTTTACACATCTTTTCAATTTCATGGGATTGAATCTGGAGCTCGGGACTAATGACGCCGCATGTTTTAAGATGCAAGGACGCGTGTAATTTAGTAATTTAAGTAAGTTGGCAAATCTTTTGACTATGTGTTAACAAATTCTTGTTATTGCTTTTGCATAAATGTATGGTGTGTGCTCTCTGGAAGACGTGAGTTGAGGGGATGAAGTTGTTATTCCTCATACATTCTTTCTACTCAGTCTTTAAGATGCTGAGGGAAGGGGAGAAGAGGATGAGGATGAGGCAGTAGGAAGGAGGGGGAGCGAAGAAGAGGCTAAAGGTGAGGCAGGCAGTATTGTACGTAAGGAAGAGGAAAAGAATAGTATGCAGAGGAGAGGATGTGAAGGATGGTGGAAGTAAGAAGCCGGAAAATATATTTACACAACACATTTACTTTCCACCACGCATCTTAATTATGTATGCAACCAAAGTCCCTTGGCAAGGCCGCTGTCATTAAATCCAGGCTAAAAAATAGGGTAATGCATGAAATAATACATGCCAACTTCCCTTCACATGATCACATATGTGCGTATTTTCCACACAAAATACAGAGAAGAGTAAAGAGAGAAAAAACTCCATCTCTCTTGTCTGTCTGTCTACCCCCTTTTCCCCTACACTCTCTTCCCTTCCTTACGCCACCGCAACGAAACATACATCTCTCTTTTAATCTTTCAAGGGCGGCTAACATTAAAGATTTAATGCACATTAACATAGAGGAAGGGGAAAAGAAGGCTTTACTGGGGAGTAAAATAATTTTTACAACCAACTTTGGGTGTAACCTCCTTTTTTATATATTCATTCCAGGACGAGATTTGTCTAGGAAAGGGAGGGGGAAATACTTTTCCAGCTTCATCTCCAATCCGCGTTCTACCTACAGGCCGCTTACCACGAATTTTGAATTGACGAATTTAAAATTCCTTTTTGCTTTCTCCGCCATAGAATATTATTAACGCTTTTTTTCGCCTCTTCTTCCATGCATCTACATGTATATAGTGCTCGGAAGGTTGTCCTCGGTCTTTCTCTTTCTAGGCCTAAGCCGTAGGCTTGTGCTAACTAAAGGGAATAGTTTATTACGCTACTGCAGTATAGGAGGACGCATGCCTCAAGAGCTATGTAGTCGGATGAAAAATATGGAAAAGGAATTTATATAGACCGCAGTGTAGGAAACTACAGAAAGGGGGCAAGGGAGGGAAGAGGAAGGTGCGTTCGAAAGAGTGGACATGTAAATTAAAAGTTTGCCGACTCTTTTAGGAAGAGAGATATTAAATATGGATTGCATCTCTAAGGAGAGAGTGAAAGACTCTTTTTGTTTAACTGTGTTTACCCACCTTGCTAAAATATTTCAAGGACTACGCTACTACGCATTCATTTCTGTACTCGACTTGTAAGAACCTACTACGACCAAGGAAATGCAGAATAAACAATCACAAGGACATTAGCAGCAAGTAAACAGGAGTGAGTATTGCGTATGGGAGAGTAGAAGTAATTTAGAAACTTACTAGATGAGATGGATGTTAAAGAGGGAGGATTGTGGGTGAGATGATGGTGGAGAATTAGTATTCTGTTGCAAGAGAAGCTGTTACAATATTCGACATGACAAGCAATCATGTTTTAAAGCCTACATTCTTATTTCGGGTAGCGTTCCTTGGCTCAACTACAGCTTTTCACTGCATAAAACAATTGTCTCTTTGATAGGCAAAGGAGGTGGAAAGTACTTTAGAAACATAAGGACAAGAGTTTCAAGGCCTGTTTTCCATCTATCCACCAGAAGCTTTACGAAGAAAGTAACTTTCTCCGAGCCGGGAAAGTACGGCTACGCCCAGGCACTTGTGTGCATGTGAACATGCATAGTATCTCAGACATGCTCTTTTATCCCTGGTATTGACTACAAGACGTAGAATTTGTTGGAAATGGACTCTGAAAAACTAAAGTGGACAAGTATATTGTTAGTGTATTAGCGGGAATATATTTACCTTCATTTACTTTCTCCTCCTGTACTTTCTTTACTTGTGGTTCTGACTGGGTTCTGGAAATGATTGAGAGAGGAGGACAATAGCCCTTTAAGACTAATTTTATTCTTCTGCGGGGAATTTGTTTATGTTTCGCAATGGAAAAGTGGGTTGAAGCTAAAATGGGATTCCGTCTGTCTGAGGAGAGCTGAGACCAAGAATCTGCCAGTTTCTTTAGTTAAGAAGATCCGGCTTTTCCATTTCCGCCGAGGCTTGAGCAACTTTCTCTGGAATTGAACTGAGAGAAATTCGGGGAAAAGAGCTTAAGGAAATTCCATGGGAAAGTAGACTTCATAAAGATGGAGTTTATGCAAAGAGGAGTGGATATAAAGTGTGAGAAAGAGTGGCACGCTTCAACCATAAACATTTTCACAACTCTTTAGAACATTTTCAGGCACAATTCTCAGGAATGCTGGAGTACACATTACATTTAACCATAATTCCCAACCGCATTACATGTCTCCTGCCCGTCCGTTTCCTGTGTTGTATACAAAGCCTTGAAGCTTTCTTAAAATATTTAGCGTTTATTAACGTACATCTTATACAGCACACTATTTCTGTGTAGCTTAGGAATTTATATTAGTCAAAAGCCTTACACGCATTACGAACGGTTTTTTCCGGCGTAAGCGTAAGGTACTACTTTAGGTTGTGGTGCACCCTTGCGTCTATTCGTGAGGCTGAGTTATTTCAGGTGATGTAGAAATATTATCGGACGAAAGACAACGTGTCCGATCATTCGTACGCTAAGAGTTCTAGGTCAGAGGGAGCTACGTACTACGAAGGTTTCTGACGGATTCGAAGCGATTGTATATACTGATGAGCGTGCTAAGAAAAGACTTCATCGGCGAAAAGTTTAGGGTTACTCGACGGACGCTCTGAGTAAATAAGAGCTGCCCGCCGCCAATCTTGCTTTTATCCTTGGAAGACATGTTCAGTGTCGAATAACGCTCTACAACCATTGTTTAAGCTCGCAAATAGAGGAGGAGTAGCAGAGCGGTGCTGGCTAAACTGAGTGGGAAGAGAGACATGTTCCTGGAATGAGAGAGGACACTTGGCGGATAAAAAAACTCGGCTCGTTTTCAAAGAAAGCAATTACAAGAAACATGTTTCCTTCATCACCAAATTCGTCTCCTCAGCGGAACTGGTTACATTAAGTAAGCTTGTGGATCAGCGTTTCTTTTGGCTAGCCTACTCTTACTACAGGAGGACACGAGCTCGTACAGTATGTCGTAAATACACACGCTCTTCATACGTAGTAGAGTAAACCACGAAGGAATTGCTGGAGAACTATATTGCTCCTTCCTTAGCTTTGGCCTGTGCGGTCCCAGAAAGGAACTACGAGGAAACGCTTGTAATTTGAAGAAAAACTACATCTTGCTTTGCTTAGGAGAAATGAAAGTTGTGTGCCAGTGCCAATAGCCAAAAAATAGGAGGGAAGATCCAGCTTTGGAGTTATATCCAGGACCAGAATGAGAGTATCAAGGATTTTCCCACGCTCTATGTCTTCCAGTACCAAAGACCCCGTGGCCTGGATTGTACCTACAATGTCAAGATAGCGGCGGAACGTTAAAAGTTAAAGCGTTACGACTATATACGCGAGTCTCCTTCCTGTCTGTCCTTTCTCTATAAGTCTCCCCCAGGCACTGCCCTTTTCATCTTCATCTGTCTTCAATCATATCATAGTATAACCGCTAGGGAGGATGAGAAATGAAAGGAGGTTATTTTAAATTATTCTCAGCACAAAGCGAATAATCGATTTTTATGTCCTTCCATACTTTCCATAAGCTCATGTGCAGATTATTACGTGATCAGCCTAAAGTTGCCTCGAAATTGATGATTGTGTGTATGTGTGGAGAAGGAATAGCCTCGTTTGAATCCAAACTTTCCCCCATTTTCTAAAGCTCATAGATTAGACTCATATTCCTTATTTTGTGGTTATCATTCTCAGCATATGCGGGGAGAAGGAGTGGGAGGGAGATGATAATTTAAATTCTTTAGAAACCGTGTAGCGTTTTCATTTAATTTCATCTATTGTAATCTGTGGGAGCTTCTGTCATCTCAATTTAGGCCGTTTCAATGGGATCTTTCCTAGAAATGGCGGCTGAATACAACTTCTTCAGGGGTTTTTGTACTAAACCAAAATGAAATCTTAAAAGTTACAGCGCAATTCCATATACACTAAGAAGGGGATTGGAAATTACCGCGTTGCGAATAAAATTGCAAAAATTTGCGAAACAGTTTTCCCGGGCGTTATTTAGTAGAGTGAAATAGCATCAAGTTCATCTGGATATGACAATGTCTAGCTCACAAGAGGATAAGGCATGGGAAAAACTGTGGTTGGGTCAACTGTTTATGGGTAATGGGTAGAGAGTGAACTAATTTGAAAATGAAACCCGGGTAGAGAATTCTAATGAGATATGATTCCTTATTAAATTGAAAATAATGTCATTAAAGACGCATGAATTACGGTGTACACAAGACAACAGGATGTACTTAATGTGTGTTAAATCGCATGCGAAAAGCTTATGTGAGTAAAGATTAAACATATTCAAGGGTACTTTCGTATAAGAAGGAAAGGATTTGATGATAAAAAAGGCTATATGCGTTAAAAAATGTACGACGAATTATGTGAGTTCACAGCTCTTTTGAGAATTCTCTTGCGGTTTCGGCTTATGACCTGTGGCCCAGCTTGAATTCGTAACACCGCTGAATGAGAGAATTAGGAAATGGAACCGGAATTTTCATTCTGAAGAAATATCCTTTCCTGTCTACCTCAATTTTGCCGCCGACTGGCCGACTGCATGTGCGTATGAAGCATAGTCACATACATATCCTGTTTAACAGGAGCGGCAGCGTAGCCTGTGGGAATATTTTCCATTTGATTCCCATAATATCACTTGCCCTCCTCTCTGCCACTGCCTGCCGTTCAAAAGCGGAACTCAAAAAGCTCTCCCGCCCTTTTATTACAGCTCCTCTAAAATAATCTACTAATTTACTATTTGCCTCCAAGACCACATTATTCAAAAACTGAATCCCCTGACGGACTCAGTTCCTTTGACTGTATTCAACGTACATTGGCTAGTAATTTCCCAGAGCCCAGATAATTGTGTCGCCTCTGCTTTTACGTGCTCTGCTTTTTCAAAGAAACATATGCATCCATGCACGATGAAGCTTGAATTGAATGGTGCGCTATAGACGGCAGTGTTGATAATGACTGCTAATTCCAATGCGGGATTTAGATTGGATTTAACTGGGGTAGTAGGTCTTCTTCCCTTAATCACAGAACATGGTCCAATGATGTTGATGATAAGACTGACACTCAGGAATATATGGAACTGCAACTAGTGTACAGGGAAGGGAAGGATTTGCATGCCTGCTCGCTTGGCTTGCTTGGTGGCAGAGTAATTACTGAAAATTTCTCCTTGAGTGTGTGCACACAAGCTTGTTTTAATGTTCCATTCCTTGAATAAGTTTGATGCGGCGGAGTGAAAAGAAACTATTAAAGATATTTTGCTTTTATCTTTTAAAGTTCAACTCCAACCAGTCCTCTACTTATCTCTTCGTATACATAAGCATTTCCCTTTCGTGGCGGCTTGCAGCTCTACTTGCTAGGAATTGTTCCCTACAAGGGAAGAAAATGTTCTCAAAAAGGAATGGCGAAGGGGTATGAATGAAGGAGCAAAAGCTAGGCGAGCAGCGAGCATCAAAGCAAAGACAAAAAACAGGAATGTTCAAGAACTCATTCACACATTCATCCAAATCCATATCTTTCACGCATAAAAGGTTATTTACTTCTAGATTGACGCTTTCACTTTTTTAGTTGGCATCTTCCGTCGGTGGAGCTTTTCGGCGTGCTCCATGCTTTCACTCGCTTCCTTGGTCAGTTTAGATGGGCTTGGAGTTACGAGTGGGGTTTATGTTCACGCTCACATGGTAGCATAGGGAGGGATGAAAGCATTCATTTCATAAAGCTTCATCCATCCCATTCCACCATTTAATTCCATTAACATGTCTCGCGGATTAATAATAAAAACGGGGGAAAATATAACCGAGTGAGCGTCATCTTGCCTAATATAAAACCCAAAGATAGGGCTGGAAAAAGTATGGAAATTGAAATATATAGGGAGGCGAGTTTGGAAGGAGAAAGTTTTGGCTTTAGTTTCTTATATACTATTTATGATGCACAGTCTTGTTGGAACCAATGTCTGTATCTCCTACCATTATTCGTAGAAGATAAGATCCAGAATAAATCAGTATGCTCCGGGTTCGCAAAAAGAGCTCGGATAAAAGATGGTGTGGGATTGAAAAGTCCTTCTTACTCTGCGGAGAATTCACCAAAACTAATTCTCTGTATATCCGCGTCCACTACAGTCCGACCTTCCTGTAAGAGTTTCGTATGATTCTGAGAAAAAATCTACAATTCGAGAGAGACTCTTACATACTCGAAGTTAGATAATTTTATTTCTGAAATTGATAATCAATCGGAAAATTTAGTTGACGGTTCATTTAAAAGACTCTCTTTGAACTCAATGGACACATGTTGTAAAACACATGATTTATGCGCTTCCAACAAACGGGTTATTTGATAATCAGAAATGATATTTGGCATACAGAAAACTCTTAAACAAAGTGCAGAAACAATGCGTTTGCATTGCAAGCTTAAAGATTTAGTTATAGAGGAAACTCGAATGCAAAGAAAAAACTTTAGGTAATCGAAATATTGCAGAAGGTGTCCAGCTCCATTCTTACAGCGATAAAACTCTGATTTAGAGGATTTCTACAGCGAGGTCGGACTGTATGTGTGATGTGTATGAGGACTGTGTAACTAATCCACGTTGCATTAATAGAATACCACATTGAACATGAGTGCACCATTGAAATCCCCACCTTGTGTTGTGTAAGCCAGTAATAATAATGTAATTATCATAACACCATTCCACTTCTTTGTACGTGCCTCTTTCAACCTCCTTGACGACCCTTAGCTGCAATCAATGAATAACCCGGAAACCCAATCATGTTCCGTGCTTACAATCTTCAGAGTGTCAGGAATATATTTCCATTGTACCCATTGAACAAAGGTAGAATAGCTTCTATTAAGCGTACGAAGGTTTCGACTGGAGTGAGTATTTCCATGAAATATTAGATACCAAAATAAGATCCACCTGTACGCTACCATGCTAATCAAAACTACGTTCCTTGCGCTTCTTGCGCTGATTTTTGCTCTGCTTCCATCCCAAGTATCTGCTCGCCGCCCATCCCGGTGGTACCGACACCGTGAAAACGCTCATTATCTGCATTGGGAAGAACAGTATAACCTTTGCTGTTGTAGGTACCCGCAGAAACCTGAACCAGGACAGTGTCCTGAATTATTTAATTGTCCACGTCTTCCATGCCCTGGGCCTATCATAAAGTAACTGACCGAAATTTTCCGAATAATTCTCAGCAGGTATGTAAGTCACGTCTCGCACATATACTTTACCTAATTTTCATTGCAAATATTAACAAGTTGCGTTTTACCCGGAAATTCTACACTTTTAACTTCTTTAAAATCATATATTTCAGAAAAATGTCAAGTTTCAACCCAATATGATTCCAGTTTATACTGGACTGCCTAATCTCCACGTATTTAGTCATCCACGTTAATTGGCTAAAAAAATCATTATCATACGAAACAAAATTCCTGGGTTGCACTGTCATCACGCTCCTTGAAATATTGAAATAAACGCCATCAGCATTCATTGCAAATATTTCAGTCCAGTTTGCATAATTATTTTGCCGAGTATTTTCATGCTTTTCATTGAAAACAGCGTGCTATTTCATCGTGTAATCCCATGGAATATTTTTTCCCTTCTTTTCCCAGTCCCAGTTGATATCATCAAAACTAACAAGTTGAGTAATTGGAGCAGAAATAATTAGATGTGAATGATAGTGTTAGCTCAAACCTAGTTTTCATCCTCATTCTCTCATCAGCCAAAGAAACGAATACAGTCCGACCTTCCTGTTAGAGTTTAGTATAATTCTCTCTTACATAGAGACTCAGTTATTTTGTTCCCAAAATTGCAAATCAATGAGATGCAAACTAATCAGAGAATTCAGTAGAAAATACACGCGTATCGTCATTAGAACTCTATTGCAGAGGCTGCTGAGCTTGACTCTGACAGCGAGAGAACTCTTATAGCGAGGTTGGACTTAACTAACGCTATACAAAACTGAGGGTGAATAAGCATCCTAGGAATTGTGGATAACAGAGTCATCTTTTCCTTAATTTTGTATTCCGTATTACTTGAGCTCATGCACCTTGGCTATTATTGTTAGCCGAGAAAAGCTATGGCTCTGCGTGTGCAGTAGTGGGCTTTGGTAGAATCAATAAGTTAATGTCCCCGGTAAATCATCTGTTTCATATATTCCCTCGTACATGAATATGATATTTGGACGTGCGGCGCGGCAGCCAAGAACTCTGGCTGTTTTGGCCAGAGCTGGTTGCGAGATCAGATTCTTGAAAAAGACGGGTGAGTGCTACACAAAAGGTCAGGAAGAGAGCTACTACCACTCTTACTACGACTCCACATACAATTCTTTAATATAATGGATAATTCTTTTGGCCATTTCCTCGGAAAAGTTTCCCAGTCCCTCAGGATGAAGGGCGGGGGAAAGTTACAACTTTCCTTAAAAAGTCAATTCATCATACAAATTCATGCTAACAGCCTATCTTTCCGAGGCCCGAGCTTCTACACAAACTTCTGACCTACTCTCAATCCTAGTTAATGCTAACTAGAAAGAAGCACGCCCAAATACTTTCTCTCACTTACTCTCCCAATCTCATCCACAATACTTTCTCTACTTTCACCACCCTTTCAACACATCTCCTTCTTTCCCTCTGTATGTCCTCACCCGTTCTCCTCTTTTAACTAATGGCAAAAAGACCACGGGGAGACTTTCCAAGAATCCTCTCCTCTGTTCTCTGTAACGATCATAATTGTTATTCGATCCCGAGAGAGTCCAGGACTAGGGTGATAGCTTGCCAAAACTAAAAGCGTATTTCTATTCGTAGCCTTATCATAGCATTCTTTTCGAGAATCCTCTCACGCTTCAATCCCAATCTTCTCCCTACCCTTTCACAAACTCCCCAACGAGTTTGCAAAGAAAATATTCTGCAACATCAACTATTTTAATAGCTTATACAATACTCGGAAAAAAGCTTGGGAAACTTATTTCATTTTTTTCACTACAACCTTCTAGAATCCGCTAACGACAAAATCTATGGTACACAACGTAAAAATAAGCGGATAAGCAGGATTGAGCACATTGCCTTATTTCCAGCTTAGGGGAAAGTAAAACCAGCGGATTTGGAAAACATTTTACCCGTATTCTCGTGAGGAGAAATACTGGGAATGAGCTTGGAGAAAGTTTTAGCCATTTTCGTATGTAATAGTAGTATTTGAGGGGCTCAAAGGCTACTGTACTAAACGCTACAGAATTGTTGATAGGATTTTATACGCTGGCTTCTGCTGAAAGTCAACCCGTTTCAGGATTTAAAAAGTACTAGTTTAGCAGGATTTCCCAGGTATTCTGGAATGAGGCTTACATAAAAACTCTTATTTTTATAATCCTTATAGTGATACAACTCATATGTAGCTCAACAAATTCTTGTAAACTTAATACAGTTGCAACTCAATTACATCGGCATTTAAAAGAACATTCGAATCAATAAAGGTAAGATTTCATGGAATTATTTCCAGTCTACAAGTAAGCTACCTGTGAGATCCTACTTTCTATCCAATTCAATAACATAATAGAAACATTAGGCGGATGACTGGGACACGAATATTATCCGACGTTGATACCGAGGCTCAGATGTAATAGTAACAGTATAAGCACACGAAATAACATGTTCGTTTTTTATTTATATTGCTACAATAACCATGTTTCTTCAACCTAAAAGTGTAGTCTAGAACCCATGCATTCCGTGCAGACAATCACTAAACTTCTACTGCACAACTAATGTAGTTTGTGGATGCTGTTAGCTGCAGATCACATTGAAAGTCATTTGTTCCAAGCCCGGGAGGGAGGTGACAGAAGGACTCTGTTTTTCTTTCCAAAATGTCAAGCTTAACAGCTACTTTGAAATGAAATAGCGCATTTCATTTGCGATGGCAATGAGAAACTGAAATTAGGATCAATAATAACATAACACCCTAACTTCTGAAACAATGAGTACTCAAAACCAGATTTTATGCCCTGTAAAAAGCTGGCTATACAATGAGGAGTAAAATACTGACTGAGACTGAGAGAGAGGCGGGGATAAGTAATAAACCACCGAGTCTGAAACTGCTTCCGTGTTTATGGCATCCCAAATGTTCAGTATATCGAGTGTGTGTTCTGTCCTGTGTTCGCTGCATGTACCTACCATGTAATAGATAGAGCGTCGTCCAGTTACATGTAATCCTAAGCCACATCCCACCTTCCTAGTACGCTGACATCCATCTTTAGCAATCCGCCATATTGTTTAATGCATCCACCATTTTGCGTTAACGCACCCCGCCATATTGTTTAACGCATCCGCCATATTGTTTAACACACCCGCCATTTTACGTTAGCGCATCCGCCATATTGTTAAACGCATCCACCATATTGTTTAACGCACTCGCAATATTGTTTAACGCAAAATGGTGGATGCGTTAAACAATATGGCGGATGCGTTAACGCAAAATGGCGGGTGCGTTAGCGCAAAATGGCGGATGCGTTAAACAATATGGAGGATGCGTTAAACAATATGGCGGATGCGTTAACGCAAAATGGCGGATGCGTTAAACAATATGGAGGATGCGTTAAACAATATGGCGGATGCATTAAACAATATAGCGGATTGCTAAAGATGGATGTCAGCGTACTAGGAAGGTGGGATGTTGCTTAGGATTACATGTAACTGGACGACGCTCTATCTATTACATGGTAGGTACATGCAGCGAACACAGGACAGAACACATACTCGATATACTGAACATTTGGGATGCCATACGTGTTAGCCACTAGCTATGAGTTGTATTGTGTATGAGTGGATTATTTGTGAGCTACAACAATCTGCTTGTGTGTAGGAGAAAGACATGAAGTTTACACATAAAGTTTTACGCTAGACTGTGTCTATACTAACAAGTATGATGGGTCGGCCCGTGGAATAGAAGAGTAAGAGCATTCTAAATTGGACAAACAAGTCAGGAGGGTTGAGGCTAAAGTATAGAGATAAGGGTAGAATGAATGCGAGAAGGTGGACGTATAGAATGCTTGAGTTCAGGTTTTATATTCCGCCTCCAGACAAACTTGTTAAGGGGAGAGGGCGTAAGTAAATTTAGAGTTTTAAAAGTCTTTGTGGAGAAGGTGTGAAGTGGTGTAGCGGGGACTAGATTAAATACTCAGGGACGGCTGACATGATTGCTAGGAGAACCGAAAGGAGAAAGGTTAAAATTTACAATTCCACGCACTACAAGGACGGAGGGAGGAGGAGAGAGACTGAGGTGAAAGTAGAGAGAGAAAGTTTAAGCGGTCAGTGCAGGAGTTTGCTCATAGGTTAAGCACTCGCCCGCTCTTTCTTCTTTCACCAGCTCAGCCCTCCCAGTAGCAGTTAGTACTGACAACTCTGAGAATACTAAATTCTTGTGCTTGCAATATCTCATGCATAAAACATGATGAAAGATTACGGGAAATTGAACGTGTCAAAAGGATACAAGGAAGTAAAGAAAGGGAAAGTCAAGGTGGAGAAAGTAGACGAGGAAAGGAAGGTTATTATTCTGGGAATACATCCTAAATTTTTTATCATCCTACTAAACTGGTCAGTTTTACAGGGAGCGAGTTTAGACAAAAACATTTCCCCCTTCTTTTTGCCTAGGGAGATGGAAGAAATAAGAAATTCTTTTCAAGCACGAGAAGTAAGCATAGCACCCTAAACCCTGGATTTTTGAATAAAAAGAAGGAAAATAAAACAATATTTCTATGAGTCAAAAGGTGTTGAATATTTCAATACAATTTTCAAACATGTTTAAACCTAGCTCCCCGCTACTGTCATGCGTACATACAAGCGTTGCTGCGTAGCTTTCCCCCTCGCGTGCTTTCCGTCAACGTTGCTTGTCTTTCCATCTATTCTAAGCGCAGTGCTTGAATCTCATTGGAAATACAAACTGGGTTTCAGTTTGCTGAAGAACTTGTACTTTCTCCACGTGGACTTTTACCCGGTGCCACGCTGCCCAGAATCACTTCTTTGTAGCAGTTCGTAATAGTACTGGGTGGATACAATTTTCAAAAAAACTTTTACAGAGCTGAATCCCAATTCAAGCATTTCTCATTCTGCTATCTTAGTTCTATGCCCATGTTAGTTTTCTTCGGCATTGTTCGTTGTTTAAATCAATGCAATTTTTACACCATGCCTGCTTTCTATACTTTCACTTTGTCGTCTGAAGAGAACAAAAGTAAAGAAAAAGATACAAGTTCGGGGATCGTTACGCACGGAAAACGCAGTTTTCACCCTCGAACAAGGGTAAAGAACTCAACCCTGAACTCTAATCTAAAC
Organism: Sminthurides aquaticus; assembly: GCA_906901655.1. Taxonomy (NCBI): domain Eukaryota; kingdom Metazoa; phylum Arthropoda; class Collembola; order Symphypleona; family Sminthurididae; genus Sminthurides; species Sminthurides aquaticus. The sequence goes on from CAJQTT010000001.1 coordinate 9,017,233, forward strand.
TTTCACAAAGTAAAACTCACGCGTACACGCATTCATCTTAACTTCTTTGCTGTGTCCAGGGACACATAAAGATGACATGCTAAAAATCTTACACACACTAAAGTCCCTTCACGTTCCTAATACCTGACAACAACTCTGCTCCTCCGTCGTTTCTTTGTCCTCCCCCTCATTTCAATTTATTCTGCTTTTCATAAATTATGGCCATCTTGAGCGACTACAGCTAAAGTATCTTGTATCTATGTTACTTGTTCCCAAATACTCTGTTCCACCATCCAAATGTATTCATTTTCTCTTCATTTGCTTTAACTCTACTAAATCCCAGAAAACTGTCTTTTGGCAATCTTTCTGAAACCCCAATCGCTGTTACAGCAAATGAGAGAAATGAGATGGGGCCAAGGATTAAACTAACGATTCCCCTTAGTCCTCACCTGTATCGAGGTAAATCCAAAAGATCTACACAGAATCCCCAAATCTATGCCTCATTGATAATGATAAACCTTTAAGCTGGAGGATTTACATTCGATCCTCAACTTGGTAGACAACTAGGCTCGTATTTCGATAGACTTCTTTCAACGATATACGTAAAAGTTGCATTCTGTGCCCCGAAACAATAAGAAAATAACTTACGCATTCCCTCTCTCACCCGCCTAGCATGCAAATTTGTAACGCAAGCGCAACCTCATGTTCTTCCTTTCCTTTGTTGAAATCAAAAGAACGGAGTAGCCCCGTTTTTCTCAACCTCGTAGATAGTCGCAGAACAGTCTACTCCAAAGGGATTTATTCCAGCGGATGCAGAAAGACTAACAAAATATTCACCATTTTCTTCCTGACCCTTTCCATGAATTAGGCGAGAATAAGTTACACTTATAACTGCCCTAACTTTCTCCACGCACCCAAATCACAATCTCTACACACTAATTTACCCCACCCCATAAAACTCTGCTATCCTACTTTCACCATTTCTCCAATCACCGCTTTCTCTACTTTCTCTTGTTGGACTCTACAACTTTCTCTTATCTCGCTTATCCCACCTATTAAATCTACAAATTCGCCTTCCTGGACATTCAACCGTATAAAGCCCAGTAAATGAAGCGTGAAAACCTGAAGATTGGATTAGAGAAGTGCGTGGTCTTTAGTTTACAAAGACTTTACATTGTTTCCGTTCCTTTAACTCCGACTCACCTCCTCATTCAAAGGACTCAGTATGAAGCGCTCAATTTGAAGGGGATTAATTTAAACGAGTTCACAGCCATCATCAAAGAAAAATAACCACAGGATTTTACTGTGGACTATGCATATTTTATAAGCACTTGAAAGTTTTCCTACGTCGGAGAGTCGGAGCTAAGAAATAAGCTTGGTCGTATTGTTGAGTGCTAGTGAAAGCACCACAGAGCTAGTGTAGGCGCAGGAAGGTTGCTAAAAAGACTCGAGTATTTTTTAAATTTTACCCACATATCAAAGGCAATTTAATTAAAAGCCCAACTTATTTCCACCACAAAGTTGAGCAGCGGCGTGATAAACGCTGCTCCTTGATTAAGCTTAAGGTTGAGAATTTAGAAGGCTGGAAAATACTTGCATAAAATCCACTTTAACTTGTTGTTAACCTGAATCTATCCATTGAAAAAGGGCTCTCCTTTTCAAACCAAAACTTTCAAGTCAGCTTAACCCTAGGCATGAATTCTGGATGGAATGTAGGTAGAATTGTAGAATGGCGGATGCAGAAACAACTATCTCAGCTTCGCCAAAGAATCTCATTTGCAATTTTAATTGTATGCTTTCTCTTACTTTCTCTTCAGGAATGGATAGGTAGACTCGTAGGTCTACCGTACAGATCTGTTTCAGCTCATTGGACTCAGACACTACTGTCCACAATGAGAAAGGATTTTGTCTGTTCTAATTTAAAATTTCTCTCAACTACCGTCCGTACATGCTCAAGAACCTAGAGGTTCAACTGCAGAAAAGTTTATCTTCTACGCCAATAAGTCCAGTAAGATACTTAAGAGTGGAGATAGGTACACGCACTCGCTATGCATGAGGAAGTGGCATATAATCCCGTTCGGTATTGTAAAAGGCATATGGAAAAGTTGGTAAACTTTCTCTTACAAACTCCTACAAGTTTCACTTCATAAGAATTTAAGAACAAGGAAGAGAGAGTTTAAGAGAGTTTACGAGGGAGAGAGAGAGAGCAAAAAGGTTATGGGGAAACACACGTGTGAAATGTTAAAGGGCTGTCTTAAACGAGAGCTCGTTTTAAAATTTCTCACAAATACATTCTCTAGCTCTTTCTTTGCCGGAAGGGATAAGGATGTGATTGTCATGTATTTTTTATTCCGTCTCTCCCTCTCTTCCTTATTCGTCCTCTTCATCTCTGCCCTAAAGATTTTCTCTGCCTCGCAAAGTTTCCATGGGAAGGGAGCTGACATTTTGTTGGGAAACGTGATAACAACTAACCAGATTTATTGCACATGTCGTACATTTGAAGCGCTCATTTTCTCCGCTTCTCATCCTCATATCCAGCCGACAAGGACAGAGAAGATCCCGTAAAACTATCACTGCTCTAAATTAAGAGACGTAAAAGACAACAAAAGCTCATTTACTACGTCTCCTCCCCCTCCCAGGAAATCACTCACAGAGAATCAGAGTCTTGAACTCTTACAACTGATGAACAAGACACATGAAGGACAATTACGATCCGAGAGATTGCACAAATTCTCTCAATCTTCTCCCCTATACTTAATATCATCTTCATCTCGTACAACTACTTAGCAAAGCTTCCTCATTCCTTCCTGCCCTTGAGAAACTGGGGAAGAAACATTTTTTATTCTCTCAATGACACTCAAATTTAAATTCAACATAAATAAGTTTCGGGTTGTTGTTTTTGTAGTTCTTGGAGTTCCAGTGCAAGGGGAATGGAGTATCCCTTGCCACTGTAGACTGTAGCTATTAAAAGGGCATACACGTATTAACAATTTTCAACTTGTTTTATTATCTTGCTCTCGCCAAAAGTTTGCCCAATTTTCGAATTGTTTTCAATTTGAAAAGAGAAACGTGTCGTGACCCAAATAGATAGCGACTTTCCCCATCTTTTGAAACGCGCTAAAGAGTTTTATAAATGACAGGATTTTTTACATGCTGGAGCATAAAGTGCATCGGACCTTTGAGAAAACTCATAATTCTAAGATGGATTGCAATATTGCATTGGCTGTGTCGTAATAAAGGATAAAATCCAGACTACACAGTATGGATAGAATAAGGGAAGGATGGATGGAGAAATTTTGGAGAAAGTGGAGTTGAGCTAGTGGAAAAATTATACAGGATGTAGGTAGGCGGGGGATAGTATATATTTTTCTAGCTTTGCAAAAATAAATCCCCCACCGGGACCAACAACAAACATGTAAGCCTTCCCCTAAACCCCCTTTTTCAAAGAGAATCCTTATCACATTTATAAAATCTAAATCCTCTTCTCTCTATTGTCTTCTCTGGTCTTTGGCACTAATACTACTCTCCTCGAAAAGGACAAGAGCTGTGGGAATGTTGGCCAGAATGCCATTTGGAAAATTCTTGCTTTCTCCAAAAGAATTATGTATAAGGATGGGTGAAAGCGTAGGGAAGGATTGCATCCGTTTCCTGGGAGTTGTGTTTCCTTGTTGAAAATAATTCTTTGCTTTGCGGACCAGTAGGAGTAACGAGATTGAAAGTTGCTTGAAGCTCTGTACTAATATTGTATTAAAATAGGGAACGTTTACGTTCTGGAAGGAAGAAAGAATGTGTTTATATTTGGTAAGCATCTTGAAAAGAGATAACAATTTGCAAGATAAGTAAGAGGAAAGCTGGATGGGATGATTTGGTAATGGTGGAAAAGATAGCTGGGAAATACTACAGACACTTTAGAAGGAAAGAAAAAAGTAAAGGGAAAGAGAAAGTTGGAGGAGAACAGATTTATGCGTTAGCTGGAAATGCCAAAAATCTTCCAATCCACTTCTTTATAGTACTAAACTGGGACAAGATGGAAGGGAGAGAGAGCGGATATGGGACTCTACGATGGTATGGATAACATTACCCTCGAGTATTTACAATAAGTCCTGGAAGAAAACTGGAGAGAATATCAAAGAAAAGTACAGGACTAAATAACAATGTACGAAATCTATACAGCGTCTTCCCCGTCTCTCCCTGACACAACAAATTTAACTCCTTTCTCCTTCGTCACAAACTCTCACTTGACGTTGTACCCTCCTCCCGATTTGGGACTTTCTCCAGAAGAAAGCATTTGAAAATAACGAGCAGATTTTCTGGTAGTGCGTACAGAAAGTGGCAAATCTGGGCTCGGGTAGGATTGTCCTTGGTTGTTGTGTTTCTCCTGCAGTTCGCTTATTCTTCATAAACTTTCGTCAAAGAACAAGTAAAAGTTCTGTGCTGATGATAGCTACAAAGCCTGGCTTTTTATTTTGATCCAATGGTTTGGTTTGGCTGCTGCAAGCTTATACTGATAACTGGAAACATGTTGAGCGGAAGGAGAGGATGGAAATGTGCAGATTGGGGAGGTAAAATATGGTTTTCAAAGTCTACTTTCTCCATCCTTTACTAGTATAGGGGAACGGGACATAAATGGAAACAATAAAGAATATGTGAATGCTACAAGAATCCGTGAATAAAGTATGTATCAAGAACCTCTTCCTCATTCATAAGTGCATACAAATCTTTTCTTTATGCATAAATGTGTAAAGAGAGAGAAAGCGCACAGAATTGAAGCCAATCTTAATTCAAAATGACGCTTATTCAACCCCTCTCCCTCTCTACTGCAATTTTTATAGCCAAATGGCAAGCAATTGAGGCTATCATCCTACTTTCTCCGTAAGTTCTGCTCCTCCTCCTGCTGCATTACTCTGCCCAGCCTATAACCTGCCTCGAACATCTCTTCCAAACCATTATTCCTTCTTGCGTAAGATCTGTTGCCCTCTGCTCCTGTCCTTAACGGAAAGAAAAGTATGAAGATGAAGCAACCGTACAAGCTCAATGGTTGCGGTAATCGATAGCAAACTCATGCAAGCGAGACACAAGTCAAGATGCTGTCTGGAAGACTTGTAGAAGACGAAGATACTTTTGGATTAGATTTCGGACAAGAGTCACGATGCAAGCTTTTACGATCCATTCATAACCAGAAATTACTATATGGATCATTTAAATGACCTCGGAAAACATACTCGAGCGTGTGATACGCTTTGCTTGTGCGTGCTTTGTGGGACGTAACGTGACTAACGGAGAGATGTAAACCATTTTGTAGAAACTTCGTAACAACGACGAAGAGGAACTGAGTAAGCATAAATACTTTGTTTTCGATTCATGCACAAAATGCCTGGAGAGTACGGGATTAAGATAACAGCCAGATTTGTGGTCTATGGCTGACTATCAAATTGCTTTTTCCTTTATTTTGGCAAGGAATTTGCAGCTGAGAATTTGCGAGGCTCAAATCCCGAATTTGGCATCTACTTTGAGAACAATAGCAATTTGCAATACTTTACTAAAATTCTGTTCCTATTCCTGTCAAAATCAAACTTACTTGAGTGAATAGCATCGATTATAAACTCGGTTTCATCTTCTATTATTAAACGTCACAAAATATGGAACTTTTAAAATATCCCACCACTTGAATATAAATAGAGATAACTTCAAAATTTTAAGTTTAGGTATTCAAACTTCATAATTCAATGGCGGGAAAATTAGATTTTGGATTAAAAGGTGGTAATTCAAGTTTTACATAACCAAGGCAGGAAAATTCAATTTAAAATTACAGGTGGGTTTAAATTTTACGTATTGAAATTTAAAACTGAAGGCGGGAAATTGTAATTTTAAATTTAAAAGCCATATTTCTTTAGTATACAGTAAATTACCACCAGTTCGAGAAATCGAAATGCACAATATATTATTGTCAAATCCGTGTAATATTTTAAATATCGTGTCGAATTTCAAGTTTTCGAACTGGTTCAAAAGGAAATACAAAACAGAAGAAATTAGTTGCTTTTCTGATTACTTCGATGAGTAAACGCAATATTTATAGCGGAAACACATGCGGGAAGCATGGTAGAACTAACCCCAAAGTTTGTGTACGGTTCAATTCATCTCTGTAACAGTTCTCGCTAGGTTGACTTGGAGAGTAAAGCCTGTGTATTGCGTCCGGACATTTTCTTTTGTTTTACTATTTTCATCCAACATTCTATCCAGCTTTGGCTTTTACACGCCAGTATAATTCTTTTGGGCTTCAAAGAGAAAATGAGGGCTGCGAAAATAGGGAAAAGATACTGAAAAAAGCCCGCATGGCTGTGGAAAACTCTTTCCCTCCTACATAATCTGGGAAGGGATAAATCAAAGCCAAAAGTAATCAGGGCATTCAGCATCATTCCTTTCCTGGATGTCGCCCCTCTTTTTGATACCGAGGATTTGGCTTGTACTTGTACTCCGTCTTTCCCCTACTTCCCGCCTACCCTTTTTCCGTCTCACGATGTGGGTCGACAAGTGAACTTGGGGGGATGTGTAGCAATCTGTAGAAGCTTGTGCTTTCACTTCTTTGGTCTAGTCCTAAAATCCATGTAATGAATTCAAATCCCTGTAACTCTCTCCGGGCTTTCTCTCTCCGTCTGTCTGCCCTCTCTACTTACTCTCCGCCCCCTAAACCGAAAACTTGAAAACCCCGTTGAGACTATTCACGCAATTCCCTATTTTCGCAATCACTTAAGACAGGGTTTCGACAACACACATCAGGAGCCGGAGGACAATTTAGGAAATAAAACCCCATTTGCATTACAGTCTATCAATCTCCTACCCCTATCTTCTACCGCATAATGTTTTATAGCAATGAAAGAAGCGGCTCTACACTTTCACGCATCGAACCATTTTCCTCTCCTCGAGATTTAGCCGCTTACACATCGACTGTTCCTATTTTTCTCATTTTAATCTGTCTATGTATAGATAGCGTACTTTCTTCCACTTCACCAGTAGCCACTAGATTGTATATTCAAATGCAGGGAATATTTCACACATTTAACTCAACAAATGTAGCCGACCAGGATTTTTTGCAAGTATTTTAGACACATCTTTCTTTGGAATTATTTTTTTTAAAGCAAAAGGAAATTCGCAAATCTAGGATTGACCTTCTCGACAGGCGGTTCTTCTGCTCATATGCAACTCCATGGCAGCAAAACAAAGACAACGCTACGGCTGCCTTCCCAAATCCCCTTCCCAGCAACACTCTCCTACTCCATGTTGGATATGCCGCCAAGCTTAAGACTGTTGTGTCTCTGGATTGGATATTATCACTGCTATGATGATGGGATGTTTCTTTGACGCTTCATCAAGGCAAGAGAAAGTTTTTACCCCGGTAACAACTTTCACCACACCGCTCGTGACGTGTGACCCGTCTGCCTCCACTTTCCTTTCAGTGAGATTCTTCGTCCCTGGTTTATATCGCAAGATCCTCCAGACGCGCTTCTCCCATACCTTACTGTACATATTCTATGTTGTACATTGTTGCATAAACTGTGCTCACTACCGCAGCTCATATAGATTTAGGCTTGTCATTTTGTGCAAATTTTGCAAACAAATTCTCTCTTGATTCTATCCTTATTTTTAACAAGAAATGTAATCCCTACCGTCATCTCTTCTTTGGAAGTTTTCATCCACTACCTTGAAATTATGACAGTGCTAATTCCTTGATACCTTTTCATTCCCAGGCCTGTGTCTTGTATCGAGGATTCTTGAAACTTGTTACGAAACATATCCGACACATGCATGTACATGTACGTGCCTCTTCTGGATTTATTATTAGCTGTAAAGCTTAACGTAAGGGTGGGAATTCCCAGAGTTTCCCTCATACTTGCCTTGTACATACTACATTGGCATATATTAAGTAGCTCCCCGCAGCTTCTCTTCTTGTTACTCTGTCTCGTAATGGAGCGAGAGGGGAACATTTTGGAAAGAATTTAAGTTTTGAGAGGGAAAAAATTCAAGGAACAATTTAAAACTCCGCTTAGTCCAATATCCTCAAGTCTTTCAAGGAAAAAATGTTTCAAGTAGCAAAGGCAAATTGGATACGGTAAGAGGAGGATGACGAGGGTGAAAGTAAGGTAGTTTTTGTGGATATTTACAGCCCTCCACCATACTTTCACCATTGGAGAAAGCAAAGGGAAAAGAGTGGGTCCTTGAATTTTGGGAAGTACATAATCTACGTTAGGTGAAAGTCGACCTCATTTCCTTTAAGGAGGATTACAAAATGTTTTACCACAATAATGCTCCCTTGGCAGATTGAATCCCTTCTCAATAGAAAATCCACGTCTGAGTACACACCAATTCACTTAACTCCCATAATCATTCTGCATGGACTCTGATTTAACCCTGGCGTAAACACTTTGTGGATGGCTAAGTTTATTCCCTCGAAAATGCAACCTCTTCTCATCGTCGCTCCATAAATCATTTTCTCGCTTAAATTCACTGCACCTATTGTGAGGAGAAATTATGAATGCCAAACCCTTATCGAATCCAATCACGGCCAGCGTTACACCACAAACCAAAACTTGGCACTTGGGATTTCGATTAGTTCTTCTTGTAGGAACTCTATACTTACTACAATATATGCAATTTATCGTTTTCCGTACCTGCTAGCCAAAGATTTATATGGATATGGATAAAAACAGTATTATTATAATCTGGAGTAAATGTGACATGATTTAGATTTTTAAACTTCCTCTTCAATACGCGGTTGCCATCTGCTTGGAAAAGAGGGATGAGGAAAAAATTCATTCCGTAGTCTAGCTTAGGAGGGAAGGTTGCAAAGAGAAAGTAGTCGAAAACTTTCACCCTCGTCATCCGATGGAGTTCATGTACACACAGCTAAGCTTCCGAAATTCTTTCGTATAGAAGCACAGGTAGCATATATAAATACAATCTCGAGATTGAATCCTTTGAGAGTGGATAGAAAGGCATAACGAAATTCTGAAGAGAGCCATAGGAAGATAAGAATAGGAGGAAGCTGTAGACTTGGTTATTTTATGGTTGAAAATGATGCTGGTTATGAATAAGGGATCCTTTGCAAATTTTCAATGGGAGAAAATAAACTACATTACTGAAATAAGGAGAGCGGCTGAATTATAGTGAAGAGTCTGGGTCTGAATGGGATAGAATTTTTGCGAGGGATTTCCCCGGAAAACATACAAGACGGATACATAGCTTGCTTTCTCTTTCCGTCCGACCCCTTTGGTAGTGATCATGGGCTGGGTAGGTTGTGTCAGCGGAATTCGAATATTAAAATATATTGGAATTGGGTATTTGAATTGCATCATGGATAGCACAGTTCCGTTGATGGAAATTGAGGAGAATGGTGAGGGGAGCATAAGGAAATTTAGTGAAATTGCTTGGAGGGAAAGTAGCAAGGACTCATGTTTCCATTGAGTAGCTGGACTGGGAAAGGATGTCGGTGTAGGAATAATGATAATACTGTTATCGAAACCGGAACTGGCTACGAGGATCACGTTATAATTTGATTTGGTATTTGTGTAGGCGCAAATAATATTTTTAACATGCAGTGCTACTCGCGTCTGACTAAACTGGACGGGTTGCTCTGTTTAGGAAGTTGGAGAAAGTCGTGGAGAAAGTCCTCAGATATCCTACTACGCTTAGAAACGCTGGGATGGAAGGGAAGTTCGTGTAGTTTCTCTGTGTTATTTAATGTCAAGAAGGAAGGAAAGGACAGAGGGAGGATGATTTGGCAAAGGGTAAGAAATAAGGAATTCAAAACTTGCTCACGTTTCCCGCCTTCCGTCTTTTTAGTTTTCGGCAACCGGTTTTATTATTATGATTGCAATACTAGGATGAAAACTGAAAGAGAGGAAAAGATAGCAGTTGTCTTCTTTTCAGTCTATAGGACAGTGGTTGAGAGGGAATTTGAGAACTTAAATAAGACATACGCAGAGAAATAAATAACGGCATATACATGAGAACTTGTCTCTTGGGGAATAGCCCGTGTGCGTAAATATTGTAGAGGAGGACGCTTGGAGAATATCATCACATAAGGGAGAAAGCCACTTGAGGCGAAAGCTTAAAGAGTCCAACAGGACTGCCTAACATGTACGCAGGGGCTGTGAAACTTTCTCTAAAACGAATGCCAAGACCATGGGCAAGTTTTTCAAGGGGGCAGACATGGATTGGAACGTCCGTATGTATGAGATCTTTTCCATCCAGTTAAAGCTTAAGCCAGCTTTCTCCTAATTTTTTTTCTGAAGGGCGGTTCAAACTAGGGAGGGTTTTTTTGGAAAAAATACACGTCTGCACAACACCACTCCAAAACATTGTGGATGCAATGTTAAAAAATATTAAAATTTTGATCCTTTTCCAAAATAAACTCTCATTTCCCCCCGCACTTTCTCCGTGTGCTTTCCCTTTAGGTCTGAAATCATGGACTGGAAGATAGGGCGAGACTTTGAACTTTTGCACTTTGTCTGTTGTCTCATAATATGTGTTGAATACACTGAACTGAATCCCGTTCAACTTCGCGGGGGGGGAGGTCGCCTATTTAACATAGCCTCCCGACATGGTTGGTTGCTTTTGCTTAGTTGTCAGAAATTAAGTTACGCTTTTCCCTTTGGGTTAGTTAGTCCTTTTGAAATTTAGTAACCACAAAGTTATCCCTACTTCCTTTGCTTGTTTTCCATATTTACCCACAAGGAACTTGATTCACTATTTACCCCCAGTTTCCTTGAGGATTCAATGCTCAAGCACTTGTAGATCAAGTTGCCCTCGGTGGAGTTTATTTCACACAACTACTCTTTTATGATGACAAGTTTAACTTGAGAGCGACACTTTAATGATGGATTCGCTATGTGAGCCCTTTATCCAAAAGCCAGGAGAGAGAACATGGTTGTACTAGTTGAAGTGAGAAATGCCGCGACGAGGTTGAGAGGCGGTTTAGCTGAATTAACATAGGAGCTAATGTTTCAAATTTCAAACGCTTGTGAAATTCCCCTTTGGAAATGAAAGCCCTGTTGAAGAAGACAATTAGATTTTAATAAGGCTCCTACCCAAAGTTGAAAGTTGCTAACGCCCTGTACTTTCACTTTCACACCCCACGCCTTTCTCCGTTTTGTCTTGGTGAAAGAAAATTCTATGTGTATCCACGCTCACGTGGCAGGCACTCAGTCAGCTTCCCCTGCTTACTGTAAATTCCCTCGTAAAACACGCCATTTCCTCTCTAAAGAGAAAGTTAAGGAGAGGAGGGCTGGCTAGCGGTGGCGGGCAGAGGACTAATGAAATCCGCTCGCGTGATCCCGTCCAGTCAATGCGTGCATACAATGGAGAAAGTTGGAGAAAGTCGATAGAAGTGAAGCTGACTAGGGCTGAAGCCGAGACTTTTACCGATTTCCAATTCATAAAACTTAATGCTTTACTCTCTAACGCACTAACTTACTATCTCACAGGTTTCAAACATACGTATGGCAGAATAAGGGAAAAGTTGGAGCCGGGTGAGAGGAAAGTGAGGATTTTGGAGAAATCCGAAGCCGCGGAAATCATCGTTCCGGCTTCTATTACCCGGCTTTTAATGCACATTTTTGAATATATATTAGGATGAGTAGAATCTGTTGGGTCTTGAATCAATTTTTTTAAGGGCTTACCAGAGAATATTCCAGCAGGGGAAGTGACAGGGAGGGTTGAGTGCAGCGTGAAATGCCTGATTCAAAATTAAATCATATGTGCAAGCTGCACTTTTATGGGAAATTTCTCCTTACACAAGAGAAAATTTTGCACACTCATCTTCAACATTAGATGCACGTGCTTGGGCTCAGGCATTGCCTGAGGATCGTCCTACACTATCCACCACTCTTCTCGTTTCCACAAGTCCGGAGCTAATGCCCATAACTCCCTATGGCTCATTCCATGACAAAATTGCGTTTCCAGAAAAAGAGGTGTGGGGGAAGAATTAGGGAGGGAAATGTTCGGGGGGTGGCTTCCTGAAAAGACGTTTATCATGGCACGAGTCACACCGCACACATTGAAATCTTGATAATGTGAACCATTCCTGTAAATCATTTAATTCTCTACAAACTATCTCTCCCCCTTCTGGACCCTTATGCTTCCTCCCTCAATGGTAAGCCATCAAGAGATTTCACAGAGAGCCACACAAAATACAATATTCTTCTACCTTATTCATCCTCTCTTGAAACATGTATTTCTTCTCCAAAACCTCTCCAAAAATCCTCCACCAATATGGCCTCCACCCGTCCCTCTTTTCTGGCTGGACTCTGCTTTTCATTTACACTTTAAAATACACGCAGATAAGCTAACCCATGTAAGTACGCACAGCAAGGTAGGCATAGTCTTCCAGCACGCAACCGTTTTTATAATCTGTACTGCAAAAACACAATTCAACGGCAAAGCCGCGTTCAATATGCGCCATATATCCTCTTCCCGCTTGTCTTTCATTATTTCAAGTGCGGAAAACGTTAGGAAAAGAGCCAGAACGCTGTCAAACCCTTGAGGCTAATATACCCGGGAAGAATAGAGGTGCGTCCAGGCTCGCTCACAATACAGTCTGCTATTGAGAAACTGCCCGGGAGTTTGCCATAGAAAAGCCCGGCAGAGTGGAAAGCAAAGCTTCTACAACGTAGCACTACACTACTGCAGTAGTCCGGGTTGCTATGTTGGAGGACGGAGAATGGAGGCTCTTCTCGAGGAAAAGAAGCAAGAGTCATAAATTTCTCACCCTTATTCTATTATTTGACAATAGAAAAAGCCACAGAGTAATTTAAATGATAAAAGAAAAGTTAAGCGGCTCTTTAGCGGGGTAATATCGTAAATTTTTAATTTTACCTAATAAACATCTCACATGCATCTTCTCTCTCTCTCCATTCTTCCTTACCCCCTCCGTATCTTTCCACTTCCGCACAGTCTTCTTCTTCTACATCGTGGAAACTAAAGTAACTTCAAAGAGCGTATCGTCACTACTACTCCTAATTTAGCTGAAATTCTCATCTCCTCTCTTTGTCCAGCACGCTCTTACTCTGCTTTAAAGGAAGCCAACTCCCTGGCTACATAATCCACTCTTCCAGTTTTCATATGCACGACGAGGAACGGACGAAGCTTTCTGGAAATATAAGGCTTTGTAGCACCGCACCCCGCCCACCCGTCATTTCCTTGCTGGAACCTGGAACTGGAATATTTAAGTATACTGCTGGAAGCGTATAAGGGCAGTAAGAGGAGAGAGACAAAACTGAGGACAAACTTATGTATCGTACTTGTGGAATTGATGAGATTTCCTTAGGAAGACTAGTCTAATTTCCGCCAAGATTTCTCAAGCACCTAAAGCTGGATGAAACGTGTTCAAGTGTGGGTGGTGTGTGTTGGTGGGCTGGTGCTGGAGTGGAAGGAGATTAAATTATGCTATTGCCACCGGAATAACTTGAAGCAGTAAACAAGGATACGGAATCAAAACCAAGTCAGTATACAAGAGTCTAGGGAGCAGTTTACAGCTGTAATTGTAGTAAACGGAGATTCTATGCACTATAGTGTTATACCTCTGCCGTTAAACTAAATGCTAGTAGCTCTTTCCAAGTAATTGTTATCTTATACGTCGTTTTCTCTAAACTTTTCCTATTCTTTTCCGTTGCTCTCCCCCCTTTAGCCGACAGAGCTCAGCTTATTTGCAGTCATCCTCTTCGTAACCTACTAAAACTTTCCTGAAGAGTTTCAAGAGAGACATTGGCGGCAGAGAATACGAGTTTAGTGAATTATTAGCGTTTATTATGCCTCTTTTATAAAAATCCTGACAAGGCTAGATTTAAACGACAACTTTACAATCTGTCTTCTTTATTCTGGTCCAATTCTGGATGTACTGATGTACGCACGCACTCACGAAAGCGTATGGTTGATTGAACCTATTCTAGGTTACGACGTCGGATATAAAGCCTTAATGAAAATGATATTGCAAACTCGACATTTATTAATTGAAATTAACTAAGTTACGCTTTCAGAAATGACAAGTTGCAAACAAATTACTGTTCCTGTGACAGTCTGTCTCTTATACGGCTACGGTACGGGTCCAGAGTCATGTAGGCAGTAGATTGAGTAGATAGATATACACTCTCTCTCTACTATTTTAAAAATTTTGTCGATAGCAAAAAGAAAAAAGAAATCTTGGAAGAAAATATGATTTAACGTGCTATGACGCTATGAGCATCTCCTCTTTGATATTTCCATTATCTTTTGTAGTTGTCATAGGAAGTGGGGCGGAGGGGGAGGGGATTAGGATGCGAAAAGCGTTCCGCGTTCCATGAAAAGCTATTATTGAGGTACGATATATATAATTTACAAAAGGGACACTAAAAATTCATAAAGGATTGGGATTATTTTTTGCAATTTAAAAAATGTGAAAGCATTTAACTTGTTGCCTAGCAGCCTAGCTACATAACCAATGAGGCTTCGGTCCGATGCAACTATTGTCTACTGGTTTTTTTACATGTAAGAGATTGGAGCAAATTCAAGAATTGAAAAGCGATGACGTCCGTGTAGTTATGCCTCACAATGTTCTAGGAATTTAATTATTTGAAGAATTCCAGGGAATTATTTACAATACTATGTTTACGTAAAGACTTTTGGAGGAGGGCTGCGATTTTTTAAACTGCTTCCTCCGTCCTCCCTTTGAATTCGATTACAGCTTAAGCGAAGGTTATGTATTTTTTATTGAAATTGCAAGCAGGAGCTAAGCATCTCTGAAAAATTTGGAACAATTCCCAACGTAAATCATGTTTAATGATAATGCGAAAAACGTTTACTCACTCAGAGTGGCTGTGTAAGTTGTGTAAGATGGGCTGCTGTGTTGAGGGAGGGTTACTCCGTTTGGCTTTTTCTTGTTGCGCGTAAATTTTTACTCAATATAACTAACTCTCATCTCATATGCATAGTGATGAGGGAAAATCCAATCTTCTCACACGCTTGAGATGTACTCAGGATCCTGATTGAATCTCATCCTGCCTCACTCGCTTCTTATCTGTCCATCTCAGCCTCTATGGGATTAACTCTTGAGCTTTAGAGGAGCGTGCTGACGGGAGGCGATGGAGGGATTTCCTTACGAGTTTTCAATTTTTACAGCGAGATTAAGAAAAATCTCGGATATGACGTAATAAATGTATGCATTCTGCCTGCCCTCAAACTTTTAAGTTTACCTTAAACCAACAAAGGCCCATGTACAGCGAGAAAAGGTGAGAGGTCTTGGGAGGGGGCTTAATCATTTCGTGATTCAAGATTGGTGGTCCCTGCAACAGTGGAAACAGCTACAGTGTTATATTACAATGTTACTGCACGTAAAAGTTGTAACAAAGGATGGTTGATGTGCAAAATAAACACAATAGAATACTGCTGGATTTTATAAAAATATAGATGCGAAAATGTGTTGCCAATATCCCGGGTACTTTGTGCACTCGGAGAAAAAAAGGTGATTTGAAATTGCAAAGTGGGATTGCTTGATGAGATGGGATGGAAAATTGGAGGATTCCTAGGAAAATAGGGTTTTTTGCGTAAAAGATTTAATACTGGATGCCATAAAAGGAGTATTAGTTATAAAAGGCACTCAATGGAAAGAGCGTAGAGTACCTAATTATGTGTTCAATTACCCAAGGGAGAAAAAATGGCAACCCTGGAGGCAAGAGTGGTTTTATTAACTCTTAGACTCTGCAGCAGCACCATTTCCCCGCATAGTTTGCTTACTCTGGTTCTGGTGCAGAAAGGAATGGGAAAGGAAGTTGATGAAGTTCACGAAGGAGAGTTAGACGAGGTTGTGTAAATTAATTTAATTATTTAATGTGGAGAATGTGGACAACTCCATGGTTCGCTGGGTGGAGAAGATGTTTTGGATTTATAGAAATGGAATCCTCTATTCATTCCTTTGTCGGGAAATACATGCACTACTGGGTGTACTTGATTTCAGTTTTCGTAGCTACATATTAGCGATTCATGAAGATCTACATGCATCGTTTCCCTTTTTTGCAGTCCATATGTGCTGTAAATGAAAAGGTGGAGAAAGAAGAGTTATATCTCTATTACTCTTCCTTTGAGCTTCTGCAAGGATTGAGGACATGACGGTGTGTGGGTTTTTGGGACTGATGCGGTTACTCTTGTGCTTCCTGTAAAAGAAGTACAAGTATAGTAGGCTAGGATCCCTTTGTACTTTTGCGGTTGGAGTACATGCCCTGGTTTTAGCGGTTGGAAATTGAAATGGCAAAGATGAAGAGAAAGACGGTAGGTGAAAGGAGGAGATAAACATGGAGATGGAGCGGGAAGAGTACTGAATAACCGAATAGAACATGCATACTGGGTAAGGTGAAAGTAAGATGCGTTAAAGAATGGAGAGATTTTAGAGTTCGTACTTTCTCCATATGCTTTAAAATCAGAACTGAAAAGACGGATTCAACTATTCTGTTATAGCTACCTGTGTCTACGCCACGGTGAAAGTCTCTTGAAGACTTTCACTTCTCATGGATTTTTCGTATTGCAAATCATGTGCAATCCCCTGACCTACTGCGAAACCTCTGGGTGTGAAGTAACTTGGAGGTAAATTAGAAAGATTTCTGGGGAGGGCAAAACGAGGATTTGAGCGAGGCAGATGCCTCTTTCCCCCCTTGTTTATTCACGTCTGCTTTCTCCGAGGTAGGAAAAAGCAGGGAAAGGCTTAGCGTAGTTGGTTGAAGGTTGAAAAAAGCTGGACTTGAACTAAATCCAGCCTCTAGGCTTGCTTTCTCTTCCGCTTGTGGCATTTCATAGGAAGGAGGGCAGGCTTACGATGGTCCGGATAGTTTGCTTGAGTAGATTTAAGAGCCATCTCCGTTGATGTACATGAGCGAGGTAAGTTTTTTAAAATTTGGCACATTTGTTGGACGAGAGAGTTTTTTTCGAGCTCCTTGATATGTTCTCCGTGTTGTTGTATTTATTTACTTGTGAGACCTTTCATGTGTGCTTGAGTTGAGTGGGAGTGAAAGTTTCCACGTAATCCTCCAACTTGCTCCGCTTCGATCCTCCTGGTTTTCCTTGTTAGGAGGGAGTGGATGGGGTGGGATGGACGGAACTGGGTAAATGATGATGTGAATGGGACCAAGTTTCAATTCCGGATGAGGAAATCAAGTGGAAGGGGCGGGGGTGGGGAAGGTGTTGGGAACTGACCAGAACTCTGAGATTCTTAATTCAATCAAGACTTAACTCTCCCACAAGTTTTACAAACCGTAACCTCTATTCGGTAGGTTGAGGTTGGAAAAGTTGTAGAAAGTGGTCAGGGATGTAATTCACTTGCTCCTCATCCAACTCATCTTCGTTTCAGTGGATGGAAGAATCTTAATGGGAAGTTGACGAAGGATCTTCATTCTGAAAAGACTGCTGTGGAGGTCTAGGCCGGGCCTTGTGTGATTTCTTTACTTCCTTTGCTGGGAGCCGCGGATAATGAGGAATGAGGTTTCCGATTCTTTGTGCAAGGATTCGCGACAAGAGTTAATAGAACGTTAATTTGATTTCATGACTCGGATAGTCAATTAGGTTTCCCGGATGAGGATTCTTCTAATTCGAGCCTAGAGAAATCCGGATGCCTGTCTAGGAACGGAAGCGATAGAGTTTAGTCAAACTGACGAAGGGGATTTATTTCCATCATTGAGTATGTCTCTTGTTGGTTCTGACTCCAAGGGCTTTCTCCTTTCCCGCCCAACAACTTTCTCTTGTAAAGAGTACAAATTGTATTTGGAATGATTCTCATCCGGGAAATGGGTAGAGCAAATAGAAACTATTTGTAGATGGTGGCAGCGGCCTTGCAAGACGTTTGGTGTGTATCTTGAATTGTCCCGTAAACGTGACAAATAGTATTTCCCGCCCTAGTGCGCGCTATCTGACGAGGTTAAAAGAAAAGGATTCCGGCAAGTTTGGAAGAGTGCATGAGGTAAGTTGGAAAGGTGGATTACTTTGTTAAATTATCTTGTCTGTGTAACAAAAGAGCTGAGGCTTTTGAAGTGGAGCTAGCGGGAAGTTACAAAATCTTTCCACAGTTTCCCCCAGGCACTAAACTTTAAATTGGCTTCTAAAATAATCCTGTCAAGATTACTTTCCCTCTGTTTTACTCTTAGAATCTGATTTGCCCCTTCCTACTCCGACGTCGGTCGGGACGGATACATCTAAGTAACTTTCACCGGAACCGGAACCTTACAGCTACAGCTTATCAAAAAAAGGCTCAATACATTACCTACACCTTTCAGCGTAATTCTTCTCTAAGAAAAGATGGGATTGAGCCTAGTCTAAACAATGTGATGGAACAAATTATTGAAAAGTGACAATTTCCGTAAACAAACACCTCATCCGTTACAACCGCATAAATTTTGATTTCGCACCGGATTTTCCATCAAAAGAAAAGTCTCATTCTCTGGAAGCTTTCTCTGGAAGTGGAGGAAAGGTGAAAGTTATTCTGGGAAAGTGGATCAAGTAAATGGCAGGACTTGAAATGTGTCAGACAAAATGAGACATGTAGGATTGAAGGAAGTTTGGACGGATTCCATTGGGGGAAAGAGACGGATGAAAGATCCGCACCGCCAAAAACCATGTTTCTTGTAGCGGGTGGGGGAGGAATACATAATAATAATAGAAGAGTATAAAAAATACATGGTAAAAGGTAGGAGGAGAAAGAGATTTCTCTCACTTCTAATACTACTTTCACCTCCCTAGATTCCTCTCACTTTCTCTCCCCCTTCTTGCTAACTTACATTCTTTTCCAATCTCCTCATTTTTTCACTTGAATGCACACTCAGCGCGTAAAACATGTAGAGGGCATAGCCGGATTCACGAGGGAGGGATGCCGTACGTCAAAGAGGAGGAAGAGTGTGGTTTGGGACAGAATCGATAGAAAAATGATCATATTATGGGATGGGTGATAGAGAGACGGACTGGAGGGAATGGGAAGAATAAGGAGACCTCAGGAATATTTCACAATACCGAGTAAGGATCTCCCCACCGCCAACCAACTCTACTTTCTCCGCACATTTCCCCCAGAAGGGTAAGAGAAGAAACTAGAAAGATCCGTATTGAAAAAACCGTCTACTTTCTTCATACGGAGAGTGTAACAAAGACGGCGAGGATGTGTTCACGACTTGGTGTACACTTGTAGGATCCATCAGAGCTTTTACTGCGTCCTCTCGATACAAGGAGAAGCACACATTATTCTTCTGGAAAGAAACAGTTTGCGTCCTACTGTCCAGTAGTCTAAAACAAGCGCTACATCTTCTCTGCGAACGGCCTCTCTGCCTTTGTCTCTCAAGGTACAAGAGGGATGACTCGGAAATCGGAAGAAAATAAATATCTCCGCTTTCTACCATCTTAGTCTCAGTATCAGAATGCTGGAAGCCTACGGAGAGGAAATCCATCAGGAACAAATTTGAGAAAAACCATAAAATGCCCCAACACTTTCTATTTTTTTTATTTTTAACCAGTCTGCTTTCTCCGCTAAATATAACCACATTGTAGTAAGTGTGGTGCGCTGTCCCGTTTCGTAGTAGCAGTTTGTACAAGTATCCAAGAAAAACTACAATCCAACCCTTTTCACTTACTAGAAAATCAACAAGATTGCTTTCTTCCTACCTCCAGTCCCACCAACATAGGAGACAGAGCCAAGTCAAAGTCAGCTAAACTCACAAGTATACGCCCATCCGCCAAAGATGTATTCTTCTGTCAAGAATACACCCAAACATTGTCAAGCAACTAGGGAGACGACAGTGAAAGCATT
The DNA here is from genome assembly GCA_906901655.1 of Sminthurides aquaticus. NCBI lineage: Eukaryota > Metazoa > Arthropoda > Collembola > Symphypleona > Sminthurididae > Sminthurides > Sminthurides aquaticus. The sequence continues at coordinate 9,037,013 of CAJQTT010000001.1, forward strand.
GAAAAAATACACCTTCTCTTCTTGGAGAAATGGCACTAAGAAAGAGAGCCAGGTGGAGGAGAAAGCAACCAAGAAAAATATAACAAGTAGGGAAACGACATGGTTTTCTATGCCAATCATGTCATCATCCCCTTGCCTCCAACTACTTCCGCTTTCACTCTTTGGAATCCAGACACCCAATGGATTCTTAGAGTATGGTCGGCCAAGGGAAACTTGCACTTTCTCCTTCCTTGTATCCCATTATCGAGGCTTCTACAGCGACAAGGGATGACAGGATGGAAACTACGTGTGAATACCAGCTCTAGCCAGCCTCTCATTATTACCCGTCCTATGGTGACTTTTCATCCGGCGGAAGTCAATAATACTCTTTTAGTATCCGAAAAACGCTCTTGACACCTTCTCATTGAAAGAGCGGCTGGGAGAGTGGTGGTGAGAGGAGGAGAGGGGCATAAGCACACACGTGCTACACCCTCAATTCTCTAAGCACCCCATTGATCTTCCCCTCTTTACCGACATGAACTTTCTCCAGCTTTCTCCAATCACCAAGACGCCGCCTTCCATACAATCTTGTAAAAACTATTATGCTCACCGGCACTCTACCTACTACCTCCCGCCATTTCAACACTTTCAACACCTTGAGCAAACTCGGGCCAATCTCAGAGAGCCGGCTATGACAAGTGGAAACGACTCAGGCTGATGATCCGGAATCAGAGCTTGGACGATTTTCTTTAACTATTTTTATCGTCTCGAACAACCCTCTAGCATCCCCCATTTCTCTTCCCACAAACTCCAAGCTCATCCTTGATCAAGTGTCAATATATTTTCGCCAACAAATTTCTTCCTTACCAAACCGCTAACTTACTTACCCTAATGTTGTAACCATCTCTCTCCTTACCATCCAAACTCTAAAGCTATCAACCTATCCCAGCCCATCCATATTCATGACCGCAATTTCCGCATCAAATCAACCTTCCAGCCATTTCTCTCCCTCTCTTCATCATCCAACACTCCCACAGCAATATCCCTCGCATAAGACTCGGCCAAACATCCATTAGTTCTATGTATATGAGCCCCCTCTGGAATAACACCAGTAGCTGTCTCACGTATAACGTACAAGGGCATGAAGGGGATACATGGTCAGTAGGAGGAGGAGGAGGGTGTAGGGAAAGCAGAGGAGATGGATGTGACCAGGGTGAAGGAAGCGAGAAGATGTATGCAGCAGCCTTTGGATGCTGGAGTCTGATGTATTTATGTAGGGGAGGAATAAAGGCCGGTAATAAATACCCCCTCTGATCTCTTTACCTGCTATCCTATAAAAATGATGCATGGGCCAAGAATGCAACTATGAAAAATTCACATATTTCATCTCCTTCCCACACTTACCGAATAATCCAGCCCAGCTGTAAACCTGTGCGTATAGCTTTTCTCCCTCAACCTCTCCCAGTCTTAAACCATTTCCTTATCATTCTTCAAACACACAATTCATCCTCCCCATCCAACCTATAATCGTACATCCTTCGTAACCGTTTCAAAGATACTTAACGGAAATACAGAGATGTTTTATGAAGATCATGTCAGAAGGAAAGTTCCAAGTTTGAAAATTATTATCCTCCCGCTTTTATACATTGAGACTGGAAAACTAGAACTGGAGCGGGAGGATTTATCCGCTATTTGCGCCGACCTAATTCTTAAGAGAAAACATTTTCTCGGCTGATGCTGGAGGAAGCGGCAAATGGAAATAAATGCTGGAAATTAGTGGATTGAACTGACGTTTGATTAGATTTGATGGTAATTGATAACTGAACTCGTTTCTTGTGTAAGCTTGCAAAAAAACAGGGCACACAATTTGAGTACTTGATTGATTGAGCAGAATTTAAAAACATTCACCGCGGTACTACTTAAACTGGATCATGTTTTGAGTTGAAGCATTGCCATTGATTGCTACAGGAGATGGAGCGGCCGAAATCCAGAGCGGGGGAATGTTAATGCGTATGATTTTGAAGAAGACGATAAAAAAATCCCGTGTGGCGGCTTAGAGGAAGACACACCTTGAAAAAGGATTTGGTCCGTCTGGTATTCGCATCCCTGCCATTATTTCTCTCGCATGACCAAATACCATAGCTCATTCTTGGAAGAAATAATCTTAGGTCTGAGAAACAATCTCATGGGCACCCAAGCTCATCTTTGAAAACATGGAATCACTCTTAACATGCATCCCCCGTAATTAGACCACAACGGATCAAGGAAGAAGGGGAAACTTATCGTCCTCCTCCCAGTCCCCCGCGCATTCTCTCTCTCTCTCTCTCTCTCTCTTTTACTTTCCTTGGACCATCATATCCATATTCGTCAAACATGATCCACCCTTTCTTGTCCCATGAAATCATCAACATCCCTGGGAATTATGTATGCAAAGGATCAAGGAAAAACTTGTTAGAAACTTTAGCGATTCAAAGGGCTACGCTTCAATTCCTTCACTCCATGTAGTTTCCTTCATCTTCTTCCCTTTGTCTCTGCAGCAAGTTACTCATCTCATCATCTCCTCCGCCGCCTCAGCTTCTTCTTAAGGAAAGTTGAGGCGTTTTAAATGTCAATCCGATTTTGTGTACGTGTGAGAGTTCTCTATATTTCTCCACACACAACAACATCCCAGACGGCGCTGCTGAGGTTATGTATATCACCATATAATTCCTGGTTTCATAACAGGAGTAGAGGGCGCTTTGTGTATCGCCACACATGGATTAATCAAAGCACCCCCGCCACGAGAAAATAACCCGGAAACCACCCACGTTTATCCACTACATCAGAGAGTATTTCCCTACGCTGAGAATATTACTTAGTGTCGTACGGAACGACTTGACTCCTCATTCCCCAGCAAAACCATTCCAAGATATTATATCATAGGGATCTACTACGTAGGTAGGTGAACAGATCATAGGTGTAAGTGATACGTTATTCTTCCATGCCATTGAGCTGGAAGGGTATTAATCCCCGGGAATTTTACCACCCCCACCTGCTTTGAATACGAGTTGGCTTAGGCTACTAATGTTGCGAATTTTTTTCCACGGGCGTTCTGCACTGTTATACATACTCTAGAGAGCTCTTCTACGTCCCGGTCACTGGAAATTAAGGACAGAGGTAAAAAATCCTTGGGAGGAGGAAAAGAGTTTGTCATAATCATCATTAGTTTACCCCCTTTGTCTTCTTCTCGTTTGAGAAGAGGAGGGATGGATTCTGTGGATGGCTTCTCATATTTTATAGCCTCACCGATATCCATCTCTTAAGGAGGTTCAAGTGTGGAGGAGAGGGATATTGTGAAAATTTTCACTCCATTTCCATTCATCCTTGTAAGCCATCCCTGGAATAATTCCAACCTCCTACTCATTCCCTCCTCAACTCATTCTTCAAGGCATCAAATCCTCGGAACGTCGTCATTTTCCCGCTATCCACCCCCAGTCTACTTGGGATATGACGGGAGAAAGCAGTAAGGAACAGAAGGGAATGCGAGGAGAAAGTGCGGAGCGAATATGAAAATGATGATGCTGTACATATGCTTATACTGTAAGCCCCATCTTTTGCCTCTCATCCGCACATTTGATATTCTCAATTTGCAACTTTCCTCCATGCATCAACGATTAAGGAAATGGCTCTCCGGGAAGGTGACCGAGCTGTCTCCTATCCTATATATAATCCTCATCCAGAGAACTCAGAAGATGAGAATTTATTCAGGAAATGGGGGACTTGCCATAAAGATGATCATTTTGCTTAAAGATAAAAGATACGGGGATTGGCGGAGACAATTTGTCTCCATCTTGTTCCCCTTTTCAGCCATTTCAGCCATAACCCCATCCCGTATTAAACCCGGCTTTCTCCCCGCCTTCTTATACTACCTCTTTCTATGACCTCCGGCCTCCAGTGTCTTCAGTCAGGGAGGAGCTGGAGTAGTACTACTACTGCAGCCAAAGGAAGGAAATTATACCTTTCAGGGAATCAGCATACGCTTCTGTTCTCACCACTACTTACTATAACGGCTTTCTCAAATTCTTCAATAATAGGTGCCCTCCTTGACGTCAGCAATAATTTGGGTTGTGCAATCCCATCTCTTGGGCATGATGGCATATTTAGCTTGGAGTACATGTGTGTGTAAGGCGGGTGAGGACAGCTGGAGAGAGGGATGTGAAGCAAGTTACTAAATTATCCATGTACAGCCTCCAAGGGTTGTAAAATATTACTTGTATTTTCAAAGGAGAAATGGTGAAAGATTCGCGCGCGTCAGCTAGTCTCGTGTTGCTTCTTATAATAAGGGGCCAAGGCAGGGAATGAAACCGCCTTTTTCAGATTAAAACTAGCGAATCAAATATTTTGAAAGGATGAGAAAACAAGGCTTGAATCTCTGCGTCTTTCCCGGGACCTCTTTCTATACTATTCTTCATCGTGTCCTCGCTCATTTTCTTCTGCATTCCATTCTCTTTTGCTTTTATTTCGCTCCTACTCCGTTGCTTCCTCCAGTCTCTTTTGTCTCCTACTACTGTCTACGGTGTTATAAATTATTTCTCTGCAGAATTTTTTCACAATGCTCAAATCCAACTGTCCAACAGCCTCCCGTGTTCTCAGCCAGGATCCATGCAAGTGTCTTCCACTCTCAGCTTCTACATGCTTAACCTCCATGTACAGTACAAGCAAGCGGATTGTATTCTCAAGGAATATTGCCAAAAACTCCATATGCATGGAGTATGTAGAAGAAACGAAATACAAGAGGATGAGGATAACAATACAAGAGACGAGATCATAAATTATAATAAATATCAACCCTTGTCTTCTACCTCCGTGTCTCCCTGTCCTTCTCCTCACTGCTTACTATTTCTCCCCGCATTATTTCCAGTAGCAGGCCACGTTTCATTACAATTTTCTATGCTTTTCTACCATAGGTATAAAATACTTTTTATTTACTTGCGTCCACATGCTTTGTACAGACAGGAGATGAAAAGGATTGGGAGGAAGGCAGTGGAGTAAATCTTTTCCTTCGTGCATTTCAAAGGTGCAGATCAAACGGGAAGAAGAAGCTCTTGGATTTGCTGTACTGTATTTCAATTTGTTGTTTTTTCTGCTGTACTGTACTGTGTTTTACTTGTAACACAACAGAGTAGCCCGCCAGCTGGTATACATATTTTCTTCTCATGCTACCGTGGCTTACCGCTCCTTGTTGCCTGGCTAATTTCTTACAAGATTCTTGAGCAAATACCACTGGCACTGGCCTTTGGAAAACAAGGAGCAATAATGAAAAAACAAGGTAATAAATATATGAGTTTACGTTTCCAACATGTTCTACAACTTGTAAATGGGTTGTAATTGACTTTGATACAAGGGGCAAGTGCGAACGAGGAGTGACATGCTCTAAGAGAGTTAATTGCTTTCCACAACTTTTCTCTGACAAAGTATACAACTTTGAAAAGGTTTATAAAAAGAAGCGTTTGTCCTAACATTTAACATCCTCCTCCTGCGTGTCCTTATTCTCTTTGAAGAATAAAACTTGGGGATAATTTAAATTTGGCAAGAATTGGACGTTACAAAAATAATTGATTGACAATTCTTAGAATGAGTTGACATGGAAGCTATTCTTCTTAAATCACGATTCACGCACAGAAGATGTAGGGCCGGATCTCATTGGAAAAACTTGAGCAAGCTCCCTCCATCTTAGCCTATAACAGCTTTCAAGGTTTGTGATGGAACTGTACTATAAAGATAAAGATAGTATTAGGGAGGTGAGGTGAGATTTGAAATGTAAACTGATCTTTGATTTTATTCAACTCTCTCACTCATTCGAGAAATCCGGAGAAGAAAGAGACAAATGCTAACGTCAGGAGCAGACAAGACAGCAAATTACTACACGACACTATTTTAATGAACTCTCAAGAAGTAGAACAAGGGGAGGAGGGGAAAGATTGTGTTGGAGGGATGTGTTTTGCATTCACATTTCTCCCTCCACATCTTCTTGTCCTCTATTCTCCTCTTTTGCCGATGATCCCTGATTTTCTTGCGAATTTCCTCCATCTACAGTTTCTCTGGAATTTAAGGTAAGCAGAGAGACAGAAACTGGCGGGAGCTTAGGGATTTATTTCGAAGAGAATTGGCAAGTGAATTAAACAACAACAACGGCGCGTCTGCTTCTTCCTCATCAAACTTTTCTTTTGCCCTGTCATCAATGTGCTATAATACCTGGTTATAGGTATGTTTGAAGATTGAAGACACGAGGAGAGATGGTAGGGAATATATTCCGAGAAATGGCTTTCTTGAATGTATTAACGAGAGGAGATCTATGTGAGATGTGAGGAAGAGGAGGACAAGGAGTAGATTGGTGGTAGGGTAGAAGAAAGAGGATTTCAGTCAAGTCAGTGGAGTGAAACTGAGAATTTTAGATGAGAGGATGCAAAGTCGGAGTTGTAAAAAGGAATAAGTAAAATCCCAAGACGAAGGTGCGGTGAAGTGTGTAGAATTGTTGTATACAAGCAATCCCCGACTACCTGGAGACTTGAGTGAGTTGTATCCGCGTTTATCCTCCGTGGAGAAAAAGGGAGAGATGGCAAAGGAGGAGGGGAATGAGAAGGAGTTCCGGCTGGAGAAATTTTCAATAATTTCGGGGCTGGAATAAAGCGGAGAAAATGTATAACTTATTGTAACCCTCGTTAAAGCCCCAGTTTGGATTACAAGTTGAATAACTTGAGGATTCATTTCTTTTACGCATCCCAAATTCAAGTTTGCATAATTCACAGGGATTTCCGCAACTTTTTATTCATCACTTTCCAGCCAAACCCTTATATTATGTATAATCAGGAGGGGGATCAGGGATTGATGAGGAGCTGAGTTTGCACAGGTAATTTATCCTCATCATCTTCAAAGTCTCACCATGTGTCTACACTGTTTCCTCCACGCCCTCCTTCTCCCTTCCCACTATCTAACTTTGACTGTTTGAATCAGATCCCACGACACGCTTCCCGTCTTCGTAACGTCTCCGCCCGCACTTTTTACCTCGTCTCCTCCTCCCTTCCCCTCTACGCATCCTTGTCTCGTGTTTCCCCTCCGAAATATATGAGTTGAATGGCGCGTGTTCTCCCCCCAAACTTTATTAAATGATAGACGGGGAATCCGGGGGAAGGTGGAAAAGGTTTGAGTAATTTAAGGGGGAAGCGAAGCGAAAGTAGTAAATGAGCAATGCAAATAACCTCCTTGATCTTTTATACATTTTACATCATCTTCTTTTGTTTCCAGTTTCCACTTCCTCGCACCGCTTGTAGTAGCTCCTCACCTCTGTCAAAGTTTTGCTTCAAAAACTTCCGAGTTTCTGAAGAATCTGGCTCTCCTTATTATTTACGCACTCGACCCTTGCTTTGACGGTGTAAGGGCAGATGGCAGGGACACAAGTGTACACATTTTTAAAAGACAAGCTTATATAAAAAAAACTTTAGTTGCTTTCCCCTCGTTTGCTACCTTTTTTATCAATTAAAATTACCTGGAAACTCTAAAAATATACTTGTATCGATAGCCAATCCTTTGTGCAATTTATACGTAATAGTTTTCTCGAAGCCATGGTATCGGCACAGAGTGAACGAATTTAATTAAAAGCAAGGAATTCAGCCTTTCTCATGTCTTTGCTAGAAGTAGCGTGCTTTTGACGGCAATTAATTCAACTATACCAGTCAATTGACTGATATGTAAAGAATAAAAATAAAAGACAGGTCCTGATTTAATTCCAGACAGCCTCGGAAAAATAATAAAATAACAACGGGAGCATGGTAATTGTGAATAATTTCTGCGGGGTTTTCAACTTGCAAATTGCAGTTGATTTGAAAAGCAACTCCTTTTCTCTCCTTTAAAGTTCGCAAGTATAAGTAAGAACGACAAAATAATGTAGTGGTGGTAGTCAATAGTCGTCAAGTGTGGCGTTCGCAGTCACAGAATTGGAACTAGAGAAGATGCAAATTGGAAAAATATATATGCGAATAATCTTCTTTACTCGATGACCTTGAATTAATCCAATGACTTTGAGTGCCAATATTTCACCATATCATTAACCATTCTGGGATATATAGTAATGGAGCTTCTGCAGTGTCTGATTCGTCTCCTACTACTCTCTGTAGTCTGCAAGCCAAACACTGCTCTGCAGTGAAGTAAAATTGAGATGTGGGAATGAGGAGGATGAGGTGCACGTGAGTCCAATGCCAAAATCTTCTCTCTTCTTGGACTTTAATGTTAAATCAATGAACCGTACAGAGAAGTTATTGGTTTGGCAAGAACAGGGAGGGATGCTTTGGATTGCTTTCAGAAATGCATGAATAGCCTGGAAATGTTTTGACTAAACCCTATTGAAGCTTGGTTCCTCCTCAAGATGCTCGTACGTTGCTCCAATGTTTTTTTACAAACTAACTACTGCCTCTTTGGAATCATTACTTGGTTGCTGTGGGATTCTGCCGGGTTTAGGATACACTTGGAAAAGGAAAAGAAGAAGAAGGAAGAAAGGGGCAATTTATCTCTGGAAATTAGTTGCACATGTATATTCCTCGTTCACAACTGTATGATAACTTTATTCGAGTACAAGCGGAGATGTCCAATTCTAATGGGATGGAACGGATAAAATTCATAGACTCCATTACCCTTCTCACTGATCTTAATAACATTAAGTTGCATGGCGGTTAGAAGAGTTTACGCGAAATCTCTTCTCTTTTATTATGACGAACTGAAGAAATCTACATGTCCATGATCATTCCCGGGATTTTCAAGGACGTGGCGTAAAACGTAGACTGTATACACTGGTTGATATTTAAGGCGCTTACGCTTACGCTGAATGGAAATATTGGAATTTTTGAACGTGTATGCATGTCAGAAGAGAAAACTATATTTTCTTGCTTCTTCTTCTTCTAAAGAATGGCAAAGAGCAAGCCTCCGATTGCACAAGTTTCCAGCAACTCCCACAATCACATGTGATAATCATCATTATCATCCTTCCCAGTCTTCTTCCCACTTTCTTCTCCCTCCTCTCTGCATTGCATGATAGAGGATAGGAGGCAGCTGGTTTGAAAAGTCTCACTCTTCTGGTCATCCATCTCTCGTAAAGAGCACAGACGGAGCTTTGTGGTCTGTCTGGTTAGCGTTGAGCTATGGATGGGTGATGAGTGTTGGAAGGACGCTATGAGCTGTAAATTATTGCAAAAACTTTGCACTTATTGTGCGAATCCGAGTGCAAATTTCTTTTTCAAATATTACTGCTTTATCTGATCGCTTGTCCATTGTCCTTGCTGCATGGGTTCAAAACTATGCGGTCATTCAGCGGAACTTGTATTCGCTAATAGCTCTTATGATAAGAGCATCGGGTTTCTTATGAAAGGATTCATAGGCTGAATCTTTCATCATATTTTGTAGCTATAATAAAGGATTCGTAACTTGAATATACATTTGCAAGCTCATTTGATTAGGATCCTGTATCTTCTGTCATTTGCTACCAGTTTCATCAAAGTATGGACTGAAATGATAAATGCACGTCATATTCCAGTCAAGTTTTTGTTGGACTGGTAAAACGACTATCGCGGACAAAACCCACGCTTTAAAAAAATCCTCGCCATCGTCTCAACATGTCTCTTAAGGTTATTAAATTCTTCTGGTTGCGGGGAAGGAAGGTTGAATTTGCGAAGTTGCAAAAACATATTTTGTTGACCCTTGGTCCACTTGGAGGATTTTTGCACTGTTTTTGCGAATATTTTCTACAAATACTAGGAAAGCACCTTGGGCTGGGCTTTATGGTACAAAACGTAGGAAGATGGTTGTCAGCAGGTTTTATTGGCAGTGGCTCCTAGAGGAAGGTAAAGGCAAGGTTGAGGGAAAATTGCAGGAGGATCAAATATGAGTTTAAGCATCCTCTCAATCCTCCCGCTTTACATGGCTGTCAAAATAGGCTGGTATAAACTGGAAGGGGAGATGGGGGTTGTTGAGAGAGAAAGTCATCATGTGATCAAACAAGTTTGAGGAAACTTGCACATGTTTCCCCGTAAGTAGGTTTGGGATTAGAAAAATGTGTAGGATGTGTGTAGGACTTTTGCGAAATACACTTCCTGCCCTCGCACAACAGCTTTCTTGGAATCCACCCTGCATTGCATGCATCTCAATAAGGTCCCGTCTTTCTGTCTATCGTTGGGGCTTACTTAATTCAAATCAAGCCTGAAGAGTACTACTATACTCCTGCACTAGATAGAATGATGGGAGGGAGTGTAGGGGATGTATCCCTCCCTTCTCTAGTTGCTTTCATATGCACTTGTATGCTTACGCTCCTCTGGATATATATCCAGTACTCCAGTAACTCCAGTAGTACTTTTCAAAGCTGAAGGATGAATGGGTTTGATAAAAGTGATGGGTTTGAATTTTATATTATTTACACTGTGGGTATAGATAGAGCGAACATTTCTAGAAATAACTTTAAAGTTTTCTAGAATTGATCTTATTGAGGAGGGAGAAAGCAAGAGCCAAGCCATTTCAGTCTCCTTTCTCCTCACAGCTGCATGTGGTTGCTTTCTCTGGTAAAAAATGGAGGGATTTTGTACTCGTTCTCCAGCTACACTACATGGTTATTATGTATTTTAGGTTTAAAGGAGATGGCTTGGAGTAAGGAGACACTTGGAAATGGTATGAAGATTGGCTGAAAATAGGAATTGTTAAAGTGTTGAAATAGAGAAGCGGGTATTTTTGACTCGGAAACGGAAATTCCTCTGATCATTCCATCTCCCTCAGGAATCCTCCAGCTCGTTCATCTCCATCAATGAGATGCTTGGACTGGATAAATGCCTTCTCAACGTAGATTGAACCGCCGTTTTAGAGTGACATCCCTTCTTAGACTCTTCACTTAACGCAGTATCCCTCCCACGCATACATGCCTTCCGTAGCGTAAATTTTGTATTTCGGGTAAAGTAAAACTGTTGTAACAATCTCTGTTACTCCTTTGCATGTATCCACCCTTGGCGAATCCATCTTCCTGCTTGGCGTGAACTAAATCTTAATGTGGATACTACAAAAGCATTGTTGTCCTGCTCGAGAATGATCTATTACAGGCTGCTATGTGCGGATGGATGGTGCGAGAGAGGCGTGTGTGTGAGGAAGGAAGGATGGCAAAGTGGATGAAAGGAGGGAGAAGAATATTAGCCTGAGGAAAGAGCTGTAAAAGATGGATAAGGGTGTCGTTAAATTTAAATCAGAATGTGAACGTGACTATAGGAGAATATACAGAATTGGGAGTTGCATTTCCATCCGTCTACGGTTAGGAGCACATGGTTTAACTCTTTTCTCTCATCAGCCCTTGGATTTGTGATTCTAGATGCGGTAGATCAAGTTTCCGTCTGCGTATTCACTTTCCACCGTTTTGCTAAGCTTTGATTTATTTTAAACCCTCTATTAAACAGCTTGAAATATTGATGCTACAGACCTTGGGATAAGTTTAGGAGTGGAGTAATTCGAGAAGATGAAGAGAAGATTATGCCGTGTTGTGGGGATGGATGGGATGTGTGGTTGAAAAGTTGATTGCTCGTGTCATGTTGCGCGGACGTGGATCAAGATCAGTTTACCCAATAGCAAATACAAAGCTAAGTATAATCTTGTCCAGAGGATTAAGAAAAAAAATTGCCTAGACCTGAGAAACCTGCGGAAGCTTTCCGCCATTAACAAGTGTTTGCTGGAGATGGACGGTGGGAAGCGGGATGAGAATTGATGATTCAGATTATGTTTTATTTGTCTGATCTTATCGCTAGATCAGCATGAGAAATGGAGGATTGATTACCCGACAAGATATAGTGCTGGAGCTGGAACAAGCTTGAATTGGAAATACAAACTTAGATTCTGATATTCCCAGGGATTTTTAATAATTAGCCAAAATCAAAATCAAAATAAGGTAGTATTTTGAAAATGAGTACATTTTTCCGATCGACTACTTGTAAAACAGTTTATAATATGGTGGATGGGTTAGAGTATAATTTTACTATTTTTCTATTTGTCAACGCGCAAAGCTTGATATTAGGAAGGAAAGGTTTGAACTATTTTAGACTAGTTTAAAGCGGGGTGAAAGTCTGGAGAAAGTTCTACATTAGTGAAAGTAGGGAATATGATATTATGGTAGAGGAGCATAGTGGGTGGTTTCTTGGTTTCCTGAGGATTCACTAGGAAAAGTTAGGTTTGGATTATATTTCATTCATGACGTCATGGAGGGAGCAGTAGGTACATGAGGAACTATTGCCTTCCGCCCAACAATAGACAAAAAATCCTAAAGGATAAGAAAGTGAATAGCAGAGAAAGAAAGCTAAAGGCGGCGGGTTTTTAGAATTACCGGGGCCACATTCATCAAAGAGTCCGGGAGGAGGAGGACAAGTTTGGATTGCGGGCATTCGGGGAATAGAGGCTGGGAAGCTGGCTATGGATTGCTATCTCTTCCTTTTGGTGGTGCGGCGGCTGATTTAGTAGTTTTGCTGCGAAGAAATGTAAATGTAATCGGGCGGAGGAAGTTGAGAATCTGCGGGGATTAAGAGTTAGGAGGACGCGTGTATGGGGAATATTTTATGAAAGTTGCACTCACCTAAATTATCGCCGGAAGTCGTACTGGAGATGAATATGATCCAGAGAAAATTCCAAAGACTCCAGGAAGCCATCATTAGGATTTGATTATTGTCCAGACGCTCGGTTTGCCTAGAACTGGATGGAGGGAGGTAGTGAATTAGGGTTAGAGTAATGGGAGGATATGAAAGATGTGTTGAATCCGGGAAGAATTACTGGAAGATGAGTATTATTATGTGTTTACTCTTACCCAGACGCGCACACAAACACTGACACAATCTTGTTTTAAGCTGCCGTTACCAGGGTATAGAGATGATGATTGGAGATGATAGAATGAGGAATCGTAGCACATCTATCTCTAATACTTCCGTACAGGCTTTCAAGGAGTAGAAATTGAGGATGGGATTCAGTTAGGCTATCCTGGGTTTCCAATACTATTCCTTTTATCTTCTCTGATCTCTCACTATTGGTCTAAATCTTGTTGATCTAGTGGGAGGGAGAGGGGTAAAAGGTAAGTAGTTGAAGGTATGGGTGAGTTGGTGAAAGTGCGGTAGTATGGCTATTATACTTTTGCCCGCTTGTTGATATCCTGTAGCACTTGTTTCTCTTGTAGGCTCTCACTCTGTATGATGTTTTCTCCGAGACGGAGTACTTTCACCAACTTGTTTTCCGGATCTCCTTGTTTTCACCTAATAAGAAGACGTAGATGTTGATCATATTCCACCGAGTCCTCCGGCAGGGATGCGGACGAAAAGCTCTCTTTCTTTCTCTCTCTCAGCTGCCCTATATTCTCTCTTCAGAGATCCGTACAATGATAGTAAAACGGAAGGCCAAGGATGAATGGATTTGACAATGACTATGAGAGTCGGGGGGAAGGGATAGGAGGAGGAGGAAAAACAGATTCTAGGGAACAAAGACAGGATAACATGGTTCTTAGTCCCTGAAGGAGTTCTCGCCGCTCTGCGTTTGGAGAAAGTTGGAGAAAGTAAAGAGCGAGTGGAGATGGGGAGTGAGATGTCGGTGAGGATGTAGGAAATGAAAAAGTCTTTGCTTAAAGAATTTATACGTGCAAATTCCTAGAATGGTGCTGGGAATCTTTCTATTTTCCACCCACAATCCACATACACTACCACTGCTACTCAAATGTCAGCTCGTTATTTATTTAAAAAATCCGCATTCACCGACTCTGCTTCTGCTAGGAGAGCTACGGAGATTGCAAGTCGCAGCCAAAATGTTTTCACACAACTTCTCTTTAGCGTATGTGGAACAGGGATCACATTTACAACTTTCCCCACTTTTCACCTACTTTCCCCAAAGTCACAAGGGATAAATCCTGAGGTCGTGTCAAAAATTCAAGGGAAAATGAATCCCCAATCTCACACAAAAACTTGTGATATAGCCTTCCCTAGCCAACTTGAATGATCAAACCTCTTATACTTATTCCTCTTTTGCAAGAATTAACACCAGGATTGGGCTCGGATTAGGTTTGGGCAATAGAGGAACCACAATGGAGCTCTTAGGCAAACTTTGAAATAGTGTCTTGAGAAAGCATGTACCCTGGGAAGTTGGTAGGGAATACGAAAATAAGATTCCCGCGTTGATGATAACCAGAAAGACAAGAGGATATCAAAGACTGCTCTGATTCTCAGCTCCCCCTCCTGCTGAAGGAAGGAAACGCACAGAGTCGGCAACGTAGGGGGAATAATGTCCGTGGAATATTAAGATAAATTTTTTAGACTCCCAGATTTCAAGCCCGTTATGGAGAGGAAGAGGGTTGAAATCCCTGGGATAAGAAGACGTGAAGATGCATAAATTCATATATTCCCACACAAAATTCTATTAAGATACCCCACGGAATTTCACACTTGTCACGATGCCCGGAAACTAGGCTTCAGTCCAGGCTTGAATCTGTTTGCATCACTGAATCTTCTCGGCTATCCCTTTATCTGGTACACAAAACTAACTCTCACTTGTCACTGCCCTTGTTCTTTTCAATATTTCCATAAAACTGACTTATAGCCGCAAAGAAAGCTACCCGAGTTGAGGCCTTAGTAGGTTGGAAATTTTGCAACCTTTTTACTAATACCCGGAATAAAATCCCACCCTATGTTTTCTTGAGTTAGAGCAGAAACAGCGAGGGAAAAAAAGATCCGATGCGAAGGAAAGAACAAGGGAAATAAGATGATTGAGAAAAATATTTTCAATCTCAGTCCCAGCTGGTTGTTGAACTTGAAGGGAGATTTTTAATCCGACGAACAAAAGAGTGAAAGTTTTCTCGGAGAAAGTCAGAATTTTGTGAGCAAGTGGGCTGAGGTATAGCAAGGACGAGATTGCGTGTATTTTGCACTTGACTTGGTTCAAACACACTCTTCCCGCTACTACTACTGACTGCCCTTACTTTATTTATTTCTCGTTTTTCTGTCGTCGTTGATATTTTTGTATTTTTTCCCTTGACGCACTTGTCTAGTTAGTAATTCCTTTATCTTTGAATGTGTGTGAGTGGATCATGAGTTTTGGATAACATTTCCTCAGTTTTTCGCTACGCTTCTTCTTCACCACCAAAATATCTATGGTTCCATCCAACTTATCATCAGCTTTCACATACTCCTCATGCATTATTGATGACGAAATGTTGATTCCCTTCCAGAAACATCCCACCCACTATCCAGCAATGCCCCTCACGGAACGGAAAGAGGACAAGAAGAAGAGGAGGAGGAGGAGGCAAGAAGAATGGATGGATAGAACAAATTTCACCGCAGCTTTCACTGTCTTCCAAATACTTGATATGTGCACCGATGACGACGAGGCTGGTAAAATAAAATACTTTATTTCCACCACGTCAACCCAGACTCTTTAACCAATCCACCACAACCACACTAAATCTCTTCTTCTTATATCAAAATCCAGCCATCATCCGTCCAACAAAGACAAAAGTCGTTCTCAGAATTTACAATCGCTTCTTCCGGTCAAGAGAAAGTTTGTTTTGACAATCTTGCCTTGTCACCCCTTGCCAAAATCATCCCCCTCTCCTCATACCCCAACTTTTGAAATTCTTTCCCTCAAAAATTAATCTTGTGTCCTTCCTGTTAAAAGTGGGATAACCTGTCCCGTTATCCAGTACTTGAGTTATATTAAATTTCAGTTAGGGTCACAGTTTGTAGCAGGATGTGAGCGACAGAACTGTGAACACACTCGTTTTTATGACAATGCAACTTTCACTTACTTTGTCACGTTCACTGCGGAGAAAGAAGGAAAAATTCTTTATCCTTCGCCTCCAGACTGGGTACAAGGGTTGGGGTGCGGTATGTATTACCGGTCACCAGGTATGAGGTGTAATTACGATTATAATTTGACACTGTGTGAAGAAGATCAAAATATGGGTAAAACAGAGACAGCTGCTGTTTAATAATGACAGAGTTATCTTTAGACAGTAATCAGCAAATTAGCACACGGAATTCGCAAAAATTCAAACAATTAGCTGATTTTGAGAATTTTCACTCAAAATATCAAGGAATTTATCACTCACTTGAACCACTTTCAGAAACTTTGATTACAAAATTCTGTAGCATACGCACATGCTAAATACTCTACGAAGCCGTTCCCTCGTTTGACAGAACTAGAAACAGCATTGCTTTCCAGTACCGCTCATCTCATGCTTCTTCACACAACCGCACACATTTCATGACTGAACTCGGCCACAGAATAGAGCTACCTTGACTCCCTCTCAACCAACTCCTTCCCAACCAGCTCCTCTCATCTCTCTTCCAATTCCAATGCTGTAGCAGGCTTTGGAAAGTTCACCCCTACGTGTGTACAGTTTAAGCCGCATGCTTTTTTCATTTAGAAACTCCCCCATAGTATCTCAGGGTGTGCTTCCCGCATCTTCTCCGCATCTTCACAAGCCATAAGCGTCTTAAGGTGCTCAGCACTAAGATGAGGTTTAGACTGCAAGCAGTTCCATTTCATCCCTTATCCCCCTGCACGGTAAATTAGTAGAAGACAAAAGCCAATGTGAGAAAAATGAGGACTTGTTTTCCTTCCTTGACTTAAGCTTTAGACAAGCTACTCATTCAACTCCTATCTTTTTACATTTAATTCCAGAATGCAATCCAGAAAACCTCTCAGAATATTATCCGGACTCATGGATGCAACAACAAAATGTACTCTTGCATATATTGCTCAAGCCGCTTCGTGGAGCTGACTCCAGATGCTGAAAACAAAGTCAACTCCCATCACTCCCATGGGTTGCATCAAGGGCGGCTTGAAAATCTTTGGGAATAAAAATAAATCTGTTTTTCGCAAACATATGACAAGCAAAATAAAATCCGCTCCCACCTAACCCTGGAGCAGGCAGGTGCATTTTTAAGAGGAATGAAGAAAGTTGGATAGCTTTGTAAAAACATTCAAGTACGGATTATTAATTTGCAACACTCCAGCATCATTGGTTTGATGATTATGCAAGTTGGCTATTACCTTTACCGCAATGCAAGGACATTTTTTCAGTGCAATTCATGTTCATCTTTTATTGGGATAATGATCATTAAAATAGTGCAGAAGTTGGGGAAGGCGTGACGCAATTTGAGCGAGAGTGACGATCAATAATACACGGGGAGCAGAAGTGACGCAGAGTTTTTAAAAACTGGCTGGGAATCGTGTGTATATACATAGGCTGTTTTAGTGTGCACAACGAACTCGGTGTTAAGCATCAGAGATATTCCAAGCGCTGTATGTACTTGTCCCAGTTTCGTAAATTGTGTTTAGTGTATTACCAACCGCGCGGCGTTTACCCCACTAGCGTTTGGAATAGGAGAGCTCTGTAAATGAGATTCATGAGCTGCATCTGTAAATAACTGAGCTTCTCATTATTATAATTATTTGGAAGAGCGAAACCGCAATAGCTCATCCACGGCGAAAGGAGGAGGAAACCATTTGCTCCATCTTCTCTGCCATTTATCTTTTTCGCACTTATCCAGGATCCAGCGGTATGTACCTGTAGACGGGAGAGCGGTTCTTGTGCCTTAGAATTGTTCATGTGATGACCGCCGATTGTATCTTCCGCATCCTCTCTTCCACTTGATTCCTCCAAATAAATCAGACAGTACATGCTAGAAACTATATGCCTGAAATACTCTCTGAGGCTTGTAAGATGTATGGATTTCTCCTCTAGTCTCTTCTTGTTTGGGTTTACAATCAAGGAAGTGGAAGCAACGTAGATCCAAGTTTCCGAGAAGAAGGATTCGCTCTCTTAATCTCAGGTTAAGTCATTCGGGAAGGTGGAGTAGGTATGTGTGTTTTGGTTGGGGATTCAGTTAGAATCAAAGCATGCAGATTGCAGGTGTGCGAATTTATTGTGCAAGGACCTTGGGGTGAATTTTGCGAAAAAATATTTGATGATACAAGATGAAGAGCTGCAGGGAATAATCTAAAAAGTATGTTGTTGTCTACCTGTAGAGCTTGTTTTAATTTTTGATAGGATGAAAAAGAAATAATATGCATGTAAGCCTTATCAATTGATTGGAGGAGTGAAGAATGCGCGCACGTTCTTCCAAACCTTTGTGAGCATTAATCAAAAGGAACATGTCCAGGCTTTTTAACTTGATAATAATCTGTTGGAGAATAAACTATTTCTCTCGATGCTAATGAGCCTAATCTACAGTACGAACGTAACTTAATTATCAAAGTAGAGGATCGACAGGGAAAAGTACAAGGAGATTCTCATTCGAAACTCGATTTTGCGAACAGCTACAGTATAAAGAAAACTTTTTGCTGCCTTACCATTGGAACATCAGAGATGACTTGGAGCATTGGTTTGGTGTTGGCAGCGCCAGCAGAATCTTATGAATGACCAGGGTAATGTGAATTTGCAAAATTAAAAGTCGTGAATGATGAAGTATAGAGCTGCAAGGTCGGCCAATAATCATTGGCTTTCTTCGGATTCAGGAATAAAGTTCTGGGGATTGCATGGAGGAACACGGAAGGAGGAACAGGCGAAATGTACAGAAATGCTTGGCGGGTTAATTAGGCAGATCAGAGCACATTCTTCACATGAATTAGTTTTTTATTGATTAGATTCAGAAATCAATGAATTTTAGACTAGTGCTACGGTGCTGTACAACATGCAATCTTAAACACTGCAATACAATATAGCTTTACTTCTTTTTGCCAAATGTGTATGTCACTGTCCCTACGGGTACGTAAGAGCTGCCTCCAAGGTTGGGCCCGCCGAGTTGGAGGGTCAAAGTGCCGCCATTAGCCTTTCGTGTCAGTGGTTTACTGCCAGCTGTTCCCTTGGGCGGTGGTAAGGAATCAGATTGATGAGTCGCGACCTGCATGGTCTCCGCATTTTCTGAGTTTTGTGGCATCTGAAGAATAAAAAAGTATAGTTAATATTATAGAGATAACCTTGATAAAAATTATCTAGGTTGAGACTCTTTTTAATAAAAACTAATGAGAAACTTACAGCTCTTGCCACGGCAATAAGAACAAGGAGAATTAGAAAAAATTTCATTTTGGATTGAGAGTAGGAGTTGATATGTTTCCAGCTACAGTTTTTGGAATGAATATTGTAGAAAGTTGGGACGGTATTTATACTTGTGATTGCTCGCAACGATACAATTGGATACATCTGGAAATCATAACGATGTTATTCTGACAATTCCAGGAAATCACACCTATTCCGTTCAAATTGTGACATATTTTTCTGATTCCGATTATTCATAACTATTTTTACAATTCCAGTGACGGGTAAACCGTGTATAGCAATAAGGATTTGACATTATGCAGCGATTTGACGGCTTAGTTTATTCAAACAGGCATACAATTAAAGCTAAAAGTCTGGCAATTTGTGTGGTAGAAGATTCAGCTCTCTATCTTTAACACACTGTCAGCCATCATGTTTGCAGTCTTTCTGCCTCGATCTGCTTTGTGGTATATGATAAATGAGTACTGGAGAAACTAGACGTGATTCCAGGAAACTCTGTTTAAATTAAAATGCTCATCTGTGGGTTTTCTTTAGCTTACCTCCATTTAACAAGAAATGACTCCTTACCATCCTCCCACCACAGCAACTACATACATGCCCTGAGTGATGGTGAAATGAACAAAATTCTTGGTAAAGTTAGTTGTAAAAGCGACCCATCCGCCAAAATCCCGCCAAAAGTAATTAAATCCTTTACTAAAGAGTTTCTACCCCCACTCACAAGTCTGGCAAATCACGTATTGAAATCTGGCATTTTCCCCGATATACTTAAATGTGCAAAGATTACTCCTGTATTAAAACCAAATAGCTGTAAGCTAAACCCATTGTCCTATAGACCCATTTCTGTCCTTCCCTACCTCTCCAAGGTATTAGAAAATGTACTTGTAATGTTACTCAAAGCCCACTTCTCCTATAATGAACTGCTGAATGAAAGGCAATATGGTTTCAGGCCAGGTAGAAATACAAATGATGCAGTCATAGACTTTGTAAACGAAGTCGTTAAGCTTAAGGAAGTTGGGCGCACAGTAGGTGCTGTCTTCTATGACTTTGAAAAAGCCTTCGATCGCCTAGACCACAGGATTCTTATCAATAAACTGTACTCGTATAACGTCCCCCCCTACCTCATCAGGCTAGTTTGCAACTATCTCCGAAACCGTTTATGTAGACTAAAGCTTGGGGAATATGAGAGTGAAAGTGTACAGTTATACGGATCTTGTGTTCAAGGAAGCACCTGCGGTCCCTTCTTGTATCTAATTCTAATCAATGACGCGAATCATGGCATTCCAAATACTATGTGCTTCTTTGCTGATGATTCTGCTGCAATCTGTGATGGTGACTCATTAGAGGAGTTAAAGGAAAATATGCTAAAATGCACTGATAAGTTTGTTACGTGGGCAGTCAATAACAATATGAGGGTAAACTGGTCAAAGACCAAAGCAATGATTTTCTCGCGACAGTATTCAAATGAGTCTCCACTAAAAATGAATGATGTAAATACTATAGAATTTGTAAAATCTTTTAAATACCTAGGTATCCATATTGATAACAAACTAAGCTACTGTGATCACATCAAAGCTGTGACTGCAAAGGTAGCAAGTAGATGCTTCCTACTAAATCGTGTAAGAAAATCTATCCCTTCCACTACCATAGCAGTTCTATTTAAAGCTCTTGTGTATTCTATTGTTGAATTCGGCCTGCCCATCTGGGGTGCTGCAAACTGTGAAACTATACAATGTACTATTGATAAATTCCTTAAAACTGCGGCCCCTAAGGCCCTAGCCACAATGCATGCGCGCTATGAATTCTTTAATATAATGAAAGTGGCCGAACAACATGAAATAAGCGTCTTAAGGTTAGCTCGTAAGTTCATGATTAGTGATTTCTGTCCTGAATACTCCAAATCTTTACTTAATGTATCCCATAGACGTAAGGTGCGTGGAGAACTGTACGTAATTCTGCCTGCACTAAAACTCAAGGCTGGTAGGATAAGCTTTGCTTACCAAGCCTCCCTCCTATGGAATAAGTTACCACCTGCGCTCTGTAAGCTTAAAGTTGAATATTTCTGCACTAAGCTTCACAATTATGTTAAATCGAAGCGCACTTGATGAATCCATACAACCGTGATTCCCAAATTACTGTATGTTTGTATTGTGTGAATGAGTCTTTTCCTGGAAATCAGGGCGTAAGTCCTGAGGATCATGACTATAAATAAACTAAACTAAACTAAATGAGAGGGAACGAAAATATTTAAACCACTTTTTTCAAATAATCTGCCCGACTGTAGTGTACACAAGGAGCTCACTTCAGTACAACGATTTACGTAGCGAATATATATACTTGTTTGTTTTGCAAAAATGGAATGAAAAATGCCAACTTCAATAAAGTGTGAGCATTTTCACATTATCTGTTTAACCTTGAGTTTACCGGAAAATTTTCTCACTAAACCAGTTCACCGAGAGCCTGTAAATTAGATTTAGCTGGTACAAATGTATATGTGGATTCAAGTTCTTGTAATACGGAGCATTCCGGGCAACAATTCTATCATTGAACTTGTGGAAAATGTAAATGCAGCCAATTTTCGCTGGAGTTAGGACATTTTTCTGAGTTAGCAAAACTTTTTAAAATGCAGATGGTAACTGACCGTTATTCTAACAATGCGAATTGAAATATTTTAAAATTCAAAGTAAAAGCAGCAAAGGAGGACACTGCTAAAGTTTATAGTATCTTGAAACAGAAGAAAGATTGATGATGCATGCATTTAGCAGCGATAGGAAGATGACATTTTACGTGGGGGCGAGTTCAGCAGGAGAGAGAGAATTAATCATAATTTTTCAAGGTACTCTCATTGTCTCATTTGCAGGATTTGCGCATACAGTTTTCACTTCATTCCACATATTTTGTAAATTCTCGTAATGCTGCTCGCAGCAACTCCTGGAATTAATAGATTGTGTGGAAAATATGAATAAAACAAACTGTTATTAAAAGTCTATGTACGAATGTCGCATGATACGTCATAAAATCTCGCCGCTCAAGAACTTGTTGACTTTTATTTGCAAAGAATTAATGATATCTAGGGCAAGCTTTTAGTAAACGTACGCGAAGCATTTCCCTAAAATATTAATGTATTACAGTCCCAATCCATCCGCTTTACTTTTCTTACCGAAGCTCTGTGCTCGGTTACAGAAAACTTTTGATTTTTTTTTATAGAAATGAAGGGAAAGTTTCTCAACGAGAAGGTCTTCAATTTCTTTCGCCAAATACTATCTGAAGTAAGGGCAATTATGAAAGCTTTAAATTAACAGCTCATCTGTCCTAATTAAGTTGATACCTGGAAAATAAAGTTCTTTCATTATGTATGCAGCTAGTATTCAACTACTAGTTGACAATTGAGTAAAACAAAGTTAGGAATACATGCACACATGGGCAGTTGGGAGGATTTATGTATTATCAGGTGTCGGAGAGTGAAAGTCGTGAAACGCTGCGGAGTGTGAACGTAGAACAAGCGTGTTGGGTGTTCGCGGTAGGCAGGGGAGCGGAAAAGAGACTTTTGAGTCTATCTTCTGAGGAAAGTAACTTTTGGATAATTCCCATGTTCAAAGAAGGAATAATAAAGGATTGAATGAATAGAGAGATGGTGCGCTTGGAATTCTGAGTAGTAGTTGAATGTACAAAGGAGGTTGGGGAGGTAGAGATGGGAAAATGTTGGGAATTATGTATTTTTTCACTACAATTTCCATAACTTGAATTTTCTCAACTCTCATCCCCGGTTCTGCATTATTGGGTTTCATAGAATCCAGAATGTATAAAATCTAAACTACTGGGCCAGTCTTAGTTTTATCCGTATTAGTTATGTCTCTTCTACTTTTTCAATTCATGCCATGTACTTTACGTGAAGGATTCCGTGTACAGTCGGGAGCAGTGGGCTTTTTTGTGCAATTTTTGGGGACCCCAAGCAGAAGATTCTTTGCAGACGTAAAGCTATGTAATATACGCCCCATGAAACAAAATCCTAGGGTAACTTGGTTCACACTCCCTGTCCTCGCACCCTCCAACTTTTCATCCTTCCCAGCCTATGATTCTGTGGACTTTCTCCCATGCATTTCAATTCAGAGTTGGTAGAACTCTAGATTAGAAACTTTTTCAGGGACTCCTCCCTCCTGTCCTAGTATTTGGAGAGGGTATATCTGCATTTCAAATTGCTCAAAATCCCTCCCCATCCCGCTCTGCTACTAGCACTTGAGAGCCAATTCTACACATTTCTCTTCCTACTGAGATGATATGATCTAGTAGCTCAAAAAGAGTCCAAGCCCTTTCCAGATTAAATTTACACACGCATAGATTATAAAGTACGCAAAATTTTTCAACTCTGAAATTATACTAGTCCCACCGCTTTCTCTCCATATTTAGCTTATGAGTTGAGCAATTCGGGGCGAGGCG
Organism: Sminthurides aquaticus; assembly: GCA_906901655.1. Lineage (NCBI taxonomy): Eukaryota > Metazoa > Arthropoda > Collembola > Symphypleona > Sminthurididae > Sminthurides > Sminthurides aquaticus. The sequence continues at coordinate 9,060,504 of CAJQTT010000001.1, forward strand.
AGCTGGGTGAAAGTTGGTGAGATTGGAGAACGTCAGGATACTGATTGGACAGAAGAAGAGCAAGCTAACCACACTGGCTGTGAATTAAGACAAAAGTTTATGACAGCGGAGAAAGAGTTTAGCCGCTTACTTTTCCAGAACCTCTAAATTGCATTTTATTATCTCTTCTTTTGAAAGGATTTTAGCAAGAGTCAGGAGCTCAGAACAGAGTCTAGAGCTTCAATTCACAGCTAGTGTATACTTTAACGTGTGGAAACCAGACTGCACCGTTGCATCTCACCGCTGGCGAAACAACTTTTCTATGGAAATATCACATGTAACCTAATATTCAGCTTCCAGACATTACTGTGTGGAGGGTTGCAGTTTTGTTCGTTTCCTATAGTATTCAGCTTCATGCACCGCCACTGGGAATCCAAGTTATCTCTAATCAATAACATCCAGATGTATCACACGGATCATCCCTTCAGCCGCTAAAGCTTGCTCTAATTTCAACCATTAGTGCAACAAGATAGGATAGAATATATCCTTGCAAACTGTCTGTTCAATGCCACAAAGAAAGACAATGCAAGGATATATTATATGTATAGAGCATCGCACAAGAAAATTCATTGTTGTCTTTCATGTGCGTCAAAAGCTAGTGGTTGACGTCACAGGGTTTATGCACTTTTTGTGAAATCCCGCCTCAAACTTCATTTTACTTCCGCTTGAAAAGCAACAAAGTCAATATGGCTTGAGGTGCTGTAAGAAAAGAGGGAGTACTTCGCGACTCCGGTATTCCATAAGTACTAGCAACTAGGCGTCTTGTAAGGGGATTCAAAGAAGTTGTGGTGACGCAAAAGAAGACATGATCATTAAGAGAAAGTATGCTTCCTATACCATTTCCACAATTGTTTCCCCATTGAAGACTAAATCAGATGGGTGAAGAGATTTGAAGCATTATTTAAATGGGGATGAATTGTATCCCTCCGCTTGATAATCAGTCTTTGAGCTCCAGATGTTGGCTTGGAGTAATTGAGCTGGAGAAAGTGCAAAGATGAGAGTAATGACACACTTTACTCTTTGCTATAATCTTATTCAGGAAGGAGAGCTGGATACTTCTCCCGCTATCCGTGGATCTAAATCTGAGAAAGCTCGCGTAAATCTTTGTGGCGATTAAAATGAATTCGCAGTTCGGACAGAGGATGAGACACGAGAAAAGTTTAAAGATTCTATCTCGAGGATTTTCCAAAGTGAAAGAAGGCAAGCCGGCCCATAGTATTTAACTTTTTGTAAACCATTTAGCCTATCTTGCCAGATAACATGCCTTTTATATGAACAGTTATCCGAATGCAGACAGAGTCTGCTCTATACGTGTAAGCCAGAAGGACGGACGTAATTACGGGGCTGGTTTAAAAACCATCTTTTGCCCATGCAGAAAACTGGTTTTCTCAATGACCCTATATTCTTCCAGTTCTTCATGCTCTTTTCTCATCTCATCTTAGAAAGGTAGAACAAGGGCCTCTCTTTTGTTTTATGGAAGGAGGGGACAAGTACTACCGTGGAGGTGGGGAAAGCAAGTGGAGAAAGTGAAGAAAGTCTCAAAGCAGAAGAGGAGAATGCAGAGAATATAAGTAGTGAAGAAAATTCAAAATGCTTTCACTTATTTTCCTCTCTCTATTTCTCCCTTAATTTCTTTCATTATCATTTCTATCTTACTTGTTCACTTCTAACAATACCATCTCACTTAGGTAAAAGAGCTTCGTTGAAATTAAAACTTTAGAAGCAAATGAGTTCTTTTCCACCCCCTCCCACTCCATGCATCCCTAGATTGGGGAAAAGTTGGAAAATCCCTCTTTCTATTCAACTTTCACCGAGTCCTACCTGCTTTCTCTACAACTTTAAGAATGTATTAAAGGCTTGCAGAACTATATCCAAGCAAGATTCTCTCTCATTCTACACTAATATACGATGACTTTACATGCGTGGGAAGTATAATCCCACCCACCGCCAATAAGTTTACCCGCCGCCAGATTTTAACATGTGGGCTGGAGTATATATTCAGTCATCTGGAGCCAGGATGAGCCAGCAGGGTGAAAGTGGAGTGACGGGGTGAAGTAGAAAAAAGTTTTTAACGGAAGAGGGTGATGACAACTATCAGTGCCGCATCTTGATACGAACCTTGAAATTCTGTCTTGGTTTTGTAAAAGATACTTTTATTTACACGAGGACTGGGTGAATGTCTCCACTTAAAACTTATGATTAGATATGCTCTGCTGCTCTTTATGCTCGCAACAATCAACGAAGCGTAGAAAAAAATTCGATGCAGTCTTCATTTATTTCATAGACTATCTATCCATTCTTCTCTACTTAATAGCAGCAAGCAGCAGCATAAACCCGCGCTCTGTACATGTATTCCGAGCGGAAAAGACGGGAGAAAGTACTTAGCTTTCTCTTTTCGAGTGATCCTAAGCACGCACCCCTTCACTCGATCTATGTGAACAAGATAGAGGATGCCTGAGTGGATAAAAAAAGTTTGCTATGATCTGGCAAGATCCATCCTCATTTACGTCCCATCTCAAATATAGAGCCATGAAAGCAATATTCATGCTTAATAACTCTTTCTTCCCCGATTTGAGGACGGATTCTTTATCATCTTATTGATTTCACTCCAGGCTTTGCCCTTCCGTAACCCAAAGCCACAAAAACAGGAATATAAAGTGAGTATTCATGGGAAGCTTCATAAATAGAACCCATCTCGGTCTCTTCATTATAATTATATCCGCATCCTTGAGGAATCAAGTGGATCGGTGCTTCTAAAGGGAAAGTTATCAAGTACACGAATCAAGCCCGACATATGTCCAAGATTGGGAAATGCTTTGTCCCCCGACGGGAATCTCAAGGCTTTGCAACCCGGGTATCCGTCAGAGCCATGTACTTTAGCCCTATGCATGCGTCTACAGCTGCAGCTTTGGGCACATGGGGTTTTGGCCCCGCAGTTTTGTATAGGCTGTTGAAAGAGCGTCGCCTCCGAGGACCTTTAATTTACAACTCGCAATTTTTTTAAACTAATAACAGGCTCAATTTGCGGATATTTTAATTGGATTTTGCAGTTAAATCCAGACAATAATACGGAAGCAAAATAGTTGCCGTAATGAGCTGAATTTTAATTTTAATATGCAGTTCATCATCATTACAAGTAATATCAAATATTACATACGTCCCAAGTTTTACCTTACCTCGTTACCTCACACAGTTTTTTACCAACTTTTTCTGCTGGGAAAGGAACAATCTAATTATTTCTTGCACTATATATTCCGTCTTTATATTTCTCAGTGATTCCAATGAGGTTCCTCTTCGTTTGCATCAAAGAAGTGGGAAACGGATTTCTGGGGTATTCATATTGGTGTAAAGATAAGTTCGATGAGCTCTGGTTACCGCAACGGATATACAAAAAGTGGTACGATTGCATCAAGATTAGCTAACTGACGCTGGGACAAGGTCAAAGGTTTCCTTCTTCCCCATTCGCCAGCATCTTCACCGACATAACCTCACGTAAGTAGATCCAATTAAGAATTGCATGCATGTCCACATGGAATCCCACCTTCCTTCCAACATCTTCTTTGGAATGAATGCAGTTTGGCAGTTTAGCGAGGCGGAGAAAGCTAGGCTGGATGTGAAAACGCAGAAGGAATATTAGAGATCTCACTTGAACTGCCTTTTCTCTAAATCCTCCTCTTCTTCTAGCACAAGGTCGGAATTGGAATGGCGCAGTCAAAAATTAAAGAGTGGCTATGCAGAGCGTACTTCGTGATAAAATTTCGCAATTTTCCACAGTTAGATCTGGAGGGCGTCTTACAAGGGAAGAGAAACTAATAGCGCACGGATGGAGAGAAAATATTAATGCAACTCTTCTTGTCGCCCTGTCTCAGAAAAATGGGCGCAAATGCGAATTATGGATGATAAAACTCGTTAATTTTGAAAATGATCCCTTTGCCCCAGGCCTGGAAGGAAAATCACGTCCAATCTCTGATCTCCCCCGTCAAAGCCTCCGGTCTTCTTCCCTTTTCTGGAGAGGTGGGAGTGGAGGAAGCGAGCGAGTCGGGTAAGGTTCTCATATATTCTCATATTGTTTCTCTTTTTCTGCTTTTTTCATAGACGCTTCTTCCACCATATTATAACAGGCGGATAACTTGACGGCCAATCTTGGTTTCAATCTTCATTCAGGCGAACCGCAAGCATATATTCCAACTCTTAATTCGTCTTGTTAGCATGTACGGAGGAAGCGAGTGCGGGGATGGGATTGATATCCAGTAATTTATGGCTTGAATCAAGCTGCAAATTGGGAAAGAATCCAAATCTCCATAATTAGGGCTTTTGTGGGAACCAGAGGTGGATTGAACCTTACTGGTTCAGGCGTTCCTCATATTCTCAGAGATTCTCGATGACGTCGCATCAAGTGTCACTACAACTTAGGATGGAAACCCATCTTTCTGAAAGGAATAGATGAGTAGATATAGAACACTAGGATTCACAGAGCAAAACGTACAAGCAAACTACATACACAAGAGATACTGAAATCCAGAATTATACTGTGTGGTCTTGAAGATGCGCAGTATCCTCACCAGTTTAAATGCTTCACATCAACTGGAGTCGGCCATATTCAATGCTAACTAAGAATTTTTGAAAGTCACCAATCCAAAACATCCCAGATTTATCGGATGCCACGTTTCTGAAGCTTATAGAATTGCTTAAGCAAAACACTCTGTGTATCTAAAATGTAGCAGGGGAGAACTATTTACATAGCTGAGAAAATTAGTTCTAATAAATCTCACACCGCCCTTCGCGTGAATCGTAGAGCCATCTTGCGCACGAAGATTATACTTGTAGACATGTACTTCAACCGATGATGGCTGATGACTAGAGATGTGAGAAACAGCGAAGCGCCTCGAGGAGTGTATATTTTGAAACTGTAATTCGACGATGATAACATTAAATGCAGCAAATATGATTCACTGTGTATATGCAAGACTGTCTACACAGAAGTTTTGTTTACTTGTGCACTTGGTCACTCCTTGACTAGTGAAGTAACTTTTAAGTTGCTTGTGTAAAATCCTATCTAATTACGGAGTGTGAGGTTACGGCAATAGCAGATCTACAAGTAAGCGCACACCTACTGTCACCAACCATTAGGGATATGTGCTGTACTCTAGACCGCTGCTCTTGTGTTCTAGCATACTTATGGTGTCACCTACCACATTAGATGTAAGCTAAATCCTATTTCCTTGATTAAAATGCCGTGGACATTTTAGTTGCGCATGGATTTTACTAGTTGTTTTTACAAATCATAACTACATGTTATGGGTCACAACAATCCGGGGTGCAAGGAAACGCAGCAATTCACGTTTCCAGGGAAAACTTATTTAAAGTTTACAACTTTTAAGGTAGACGTAAGAATAACGTTGACGGTCAACTTTCCCGCGTTCCTGCTCATGTGGTGACAGCTCTTGTACGCTACGGCCACCCGTCTTGTGGCATTTTGGACACAGCTGCTGTTTCTTTTACACAGCTAGAGTATTCTACGACGGGACTGATAACGATGCGATGTTAACAATTTTCACCGCGGCCAACTTATGTCTACTTCTGCAGCAGTCGCTAACAAACCGGCACTGACCATATTTTCCATTCGTTTTCGAAGATTTTATTACGTGCGCTGACAGGCATACGCTAGTCATTGAAGGCTTTCACTTAAAAATCATGGGGACGAGAGTTATTGGGCTCCGTAGTTGTTGGGCTCGACTGAGGAATTTTCCACATTTAACAATATTCCGAAGAAATATATTTAATCAATCGTATTTTTCCAATGTTTTGAAAGTGTCTACTACGTCGCGATCTGTATCATCTGGCCTAATCAGTGGGGTTACGTATGATAACTCGAAAAATCTTAGCTACAAATGCTGTGACAGAAGATACTCACTCAATAGGAATTATTCAATGTCAGTGAGTAATGTTCACAGGCAATTAGAAAGTGTGGAAATTAATAAGCAAGTCAAAACAATGCCACCACCGGTGGGTGTTCATCAAAACTGGGATTTGAGGACGTATACTCCAGAAGAAATCGGTGCAAAATGTAGGGACATAATCGAAAAATTACGCTCGTTTTTCGATAAAGCAGCTAGCGCTGATAAGCTCAGCTTTGAAACTGTGTTGCAGGTAATTGAATGGGGTTTGCGTGCCATCTTTCGAAAAGTCATCTGAAAAGTACTTACTTTTGTTTTGTGATTATTTAATGTATTATGGTTGTTCTGTAGCCGCTGTTGGATGCTCATCGATACAGTTTTACGCATGGGGCCATCGTTACGTTTCCTAGGCATGTGGCCGAAGCTTCGAATATACGGGATGCTGCTTCATCCGCAACAAAGCTTCTTGATGAAGCCGGTGTTGAAATGAGCATGAGGAAGGATGTTTTCGATAAATTAGTCGAATATAAGGAAAGCTTGGGAAATACCAGCCAACTTGAACCAGAGTATCAAAGATGCTTGGATCGATTGATTCATACTGGGCGAAGAAACGGTTGGTTTTGAAGCCAGTATTAAATTGTGTAAACGACCTTTATGGTAGTTTCGGGCATGTATACCGTTATTTTTGTGTGTTACAGGTCTTCATTTAAGCGAGGATGTACGAGAAAAAGTTAAGATCATTAAAAAAGCTGTAAGTGAACTTACACTTCAGTTCAGCAGGAATCTGGGAGAAGAGAATACAGTCTTGATGTTTGCTCCCGAAGAGCTTGATGGAATGCCTAGTAATTTTATGGAAGGTCTTGAAAAGGTATTCGATTTCAAACCGCGAATACGCTCTCGCTAGGACAAACATGAAAAGAACTAGTTAGAAATCTGACGTGCAATAGACGCACTTAATGTGCTACTTCAGTAACTCATTTACTCATTAGAGCTAAAAGTGCAGAATGGAAAAATGAAGAGAAGATTTTAATTTATTCCCTTCAAGGATCATGTTACGGGAAAATTGAAAGTAACACTCCAGTATCCTCACTTCTTTCCCGTAACTCGAAAATGCAAGGTTCCGGAAACTAGAAAGAAAATGGAAATCGCATATCAGTCTAGATGTATGATCGAAAATACCAGGATACTTGAAGAAGTGTTGGAACTGCGACAGAAGGAAGCTGATCTTTTGGGATATGCCAATCATGCTGCTTACGCTCAGGTTCGATAGATGCGATTACATATAATTTTAATCTTGGAAAGTGTAGTTCGTGTTTTTAACAAACATGAATTTTCTTTTAGGATATGCAAATGGCCAAAAACCCGGAAAGAGTTAAGACCTTTCTCGAGGATTTAGGGAAAAAGCTGCAACCGTTATGGCAAGCGGAAAAGAAAACCATGCTTGAGCTCAAGAAGCGGGAGGTAATATAATCATTGATTCTAAATCAAGCCCAGTATTGTGTGTGATTGCTAGCAATTATTTTTGGGCCTTTGCAGTGCGAAAAATACAATTACGATTACAACGGAAAACTAGAAATGTGGGATTTCCGGTACTATATGTGCCTGATCGAGGAAGAGAAATACGCCGTGGACCAACAAGCCCTGATGGAATATTTTCCTCTTGATGTTGTTACGCAAGGAATGCTAGGAATTTATGAGGAGCTGCTCGGATTAAGATTTACTATCCTTCCTAACGCTCAGAAATGGCACGATGAAGTCGAAGTGGTAAGTAATGTAGTCTCTCCTTCTTACTTTAGTACCCTTCTTACCCATACATGTAATCAATACGCCAGTGTTTTTATTCGTCTGATTCTCTTCATGAATGTAGTACCAAGTAAACGATAAGGCAACGGATGAAATCCTGGGGTACATCTATTTGGATTTGTTTCCTCGCGAAGGTAAGTATGGACACGCTTGTTGTGTTCCTTTGCAACCTGGATGCTTGAATGGGGATGGATTAAAACAACCAGCAGTTTCAGCCATGTTGACTAACTTCACTCGACCTAAGAGCAATAAACCATCCTTGTTAGACCACAAAGAGGTTCGTAACCTTTTCTTCGATGTGGAGCATTTGTCAAAGTGAATTACACCTTATGTAATCTATGCTTATGAATGTATATCAAATATCTTAGGTTGAGACGTACTTCCATGAATTCGGACATCTCATGCACACCATTTGCAGTAGAGCCAAAACTGCCCTACTGTATGGAACGAGAGTTGAAACAGACTTTGTTGAAGTACCTTCACAAATGTTAGAAAATTGGGTATGGGAACGGGAACCCTTACGTCGGATGTCCTTACATTACGAGGTATGCCCAATGCTCGATAAAATCAATCAGTTCTTATAACCAATCATGTTATCATGTGCGTCGAAGTATATGACGTGATTCATATTTTGAACTATCTAATCACAGACGAAAGCCCCACTACCAGATGATATGATTGAGAAGTTATCAGCCTCACAGATCGCGAATGCCGGGGGTATGAATTTGAGACAAGTCGTGCTGGCCACGTTTGATCAGAGAGTTCATTGTGCTGGACGTTCTAACACCCGGGAGGTTTACGCTCAAACTTTACAGGTAATCTATCGTTTTGAAACGAATGGCATGACAAAGTCGTTGTGTGAGCTAAGAATATTTCGGGTATTCGGTTAGGAAGTTCAAAATTGAAAAAGAATCCATAAAAATTAATCAAGCTTTATAAAATATCCTTAGGAAATAATGGGACTAGAAGCCATTCCTGGAACCAACATGCCTGCAAATTTTAATCATTTGTGTATAGGATACAGCGGCCGGTATTATAGCTATTTGGTAAGTTTTGAAATAAGCAGCAGGAAATACTTATAGAATTGAGGAGTAATTTTACATTCCACTCTGATGTTATTTCTCATTGCAGTGGAGCGAAGTCTTCAGTATGGACATGTACAAGACAATGTTTAAAGAGAAAGGGATCTTTAATGCAGAGATGGGAATGCGTTACCGGAATTACATTTTGGCTCCAGGGGGTTCTGTTGATGCTATTGACATGCTCAAAAACTTCTTAGGAAGAGAACCCAACAATGTTGCATTCCTCGAGAGTAAAGGACTTTCGGCGGATAATGTTTAGCTTACTACCTCACACCTTAGGTCTCTGAATACTTGCTCCATCACAGTTTCAATCCTTGATGCAGCTCCTACCGAAGCTGATGATTCTATTTCCTGCCTACTTTTATTAAACAACAGTTTAAATTAAATGTCCGATTAATAGCTTTTAAAGATCAAACACCAATTAGTATCTCGCACAGTTACCGGGTAGATGCATTTCCCTCCTACAACTCATCAGTTCTATCGACGTAATTACGGTATCTCAATCAGTTAATAACACGGGAGCAGGCATTGAGCCAAGTTGTACGCGGGAACCCTCTATTTCCAAAATGAAGATAGATTTGTAAAAGGTTAGTACCACAATGTCGGGGCTGGTAATTTCCCCTTAAAGTTGTGTTATGCTCAGGGTAAGGTGACTGCCCATTAGAATTGTAACTAGACAGTACCATGTAACCCAGGATTAGTTATTTGATATAAAATTACAACAATGATGAATTTTAATCCACCTGGGAATTAATTGTGAATGCTAAGAGTGCTGGTGAAACTCTAGCTTTAAAATTGTCTAATCAACCCTAGTAAATGAAATTAGAGGAATAATATTATCAGTCCACAGTCACATGAATCAAAGAATGTGACCTCATGTGCCTTAAAAATTTGCTGTGATTTAATACTTATTATTATTACGATCATCAGTGGAAAAAAGTTGTAAATTTATTTGCCAATCAAGCTTACTAGGAATTTACCACACTTAATTTTCCAACTATAACTATCCGAAGAGGATAGAAAAGACTTGGGAATGATTTTAGCGAAACTTATAAACTTTTTGACGGATAACCATGTCAGCAGACGGGGAAGTGAATGCATTCTCCTCTACATCAAGTACCACATCCTCAGGTCATCTCCAATGACCTTTGACCTAGCCAGATCTATAACTTAAAATACTTAGAGTTATGTAGGGAAAACATAATTACAGGAATCACTCCGACCCCCGGAACAACCCATGAACCCAAAAAGGACCAGAACCACACTATACTGGACGGCAGAGCCTTTCAACCCCAGTCTAGGCCAAGGGACGTTGTAAACAATTTAAAAGGCTCCAGACGAAGGGATGAAGACGGTAATCACGGAGGCGAGCTTATTACTGGCGCTACAAAAGGGAATGTCTTTTAAATTCTCCTGGAGTGTTTAATGTCTGGGGAAGGACACCTGTAGGTTATAAAATGTGTGGAGAAAAAGTAGAAAATTAGCCGGAAGCTAGGAGAGTACGTCCAGAGGATGTCATCAAACTAGGTGAGGGGCTCCTTATAAACAGGGAAATGATTGGGTGAGAAGGTTTTGGAGAGTGTTTGAGTTGGTAAAGACATAAAGGTAGAAGGTAGGCAGGAGACGCGACAGTGAATTCCAGCCTTGGTGGCTCCTATGTTGTCTTCAGTAGTTCTGTGGGCCAAGGAGGAAATGTTGATACATAATAAAAGTTTGTGTTGGAAAAACTACTTGAAAGTTTTAGGGTTCGGGTTATAGCGGGGTTACTATGTTTGGAAATGAAGTGGTGTCTAGGATATGTGAACAAGTGATAAGGTGGAGGTGGTTTTGTATGTATATTCCATGTGGAAAATAACATATAAACTACAGTATGTATCCACGTACATATATCCATTGTACACAGAGGGTACCCTTGTCTTTTGCTGCCGGAGTTGAAGTATTAAACTGAAAGGAATATTAAGCAAAAGTTTATATACAAAATACATAATCAGGATATTATCTTTTTACAATTCTCCCCTACTACGTATTCAGTAGACGGAGGAAAGAAGACGGACTATATACTACAATTGTGGAATAGTATGTATTGCATATTGAAGCTCTCTTGATTCTCCTCATCATCAAATAAATATATTTCTTCGTCTTCTTCTCCTCTCATTTAACTCTCTTAAAAGTTTTCTAACTTGATCGTCATTAGTAGGGAATATCCTGAGAGAGGACAGATATGTCCATTAAGACTAACCGAGGATTGTGCAAAGTTGGGTATTGTTCTTTGAGCAAAATTTGGTCAAAAGTTGTGGATTAATGTTTGTGAAAAATGTTGCGAGTTTTTTCAAGCTGAGTCGTTGCATTCGAGTGAAGAAGAAGAAAAAGATTTTCATTTGTAAGTGTTGTGGGATTTGGAAGTGAAACTTGTTGGGATTTCGGCAAAAAACTGTGAAGTAGCAGCTATGTAGCGGTGAAAAGAGTTTAATTTCATTGTGTTGTGTAGTTTAATCGCGATCCAGGATTTGGTCAGTATGATAGAAAAGACTATGCCGTGATATTCGTAGGTTAGCATCTCCGTATTATAGTTTTAACATCTTCTTCCTCTTGTTCGTCCTTTGCTAGAGGTAAGTTTTATGAAAGTGATTATTTATTACAAATCCGTTTTACAGTTTCCATTTGTTGCAACTAAAGTCGGAATGGTAATGTGCCGTAATGAAAGGTAGTTTTCTGTAGTGTTTGCCTTATTGAGCAGATGGATTAGCAGTAATTAAGCTAGTTGCTAGTTTTGAGTTTTGCGATGTTAAACGGATGGTAATGATGATTAGAATGGATATAGTGACTTGTTGGGTAGTTGAAGTTTTTGATGAAAACGGTAGGATTTCGGTTAGGTTGGGAATTGTGATTACGTTAAGAAAATGGTTTCCAGCTAGTCCAGCAGTATGGAGCGAGTCAGTTTTGGAATTTGAGGACAACAGTCAACAGTGGCCGGAACAGAGGTTGTTAAGTGGGAGTTCATTTTAGCAAAGTTTTCAAAAAACATTTAGGGTTCAACCAGGATTTATTGCGGGGAAGCTGCAGGGAAGCTTCCCTGCAGATTTGAGAACAGAGAGAATGTTAACTTTTGTAGTTGAGAAACTGATAATTGGATGGTAATATAAACTAATGATGATTCAAATTTTGGTTTGCTCCACGACATACAGCTGGAATTGAGTAGAATTGCAGCGGTTTAGTGAAACAGGCCTTCATTGTAATCCGTAACTGATTATTCCCTCATAATAGAAGCAAGTAGGTTTTTGTTAGGCTTCTATTGGTTAGGGGAATATTGAAAGGAGATATTATGAGCAAATTCAAGTTAAAACAGTTTTATTGATCTCATGTTGAAGAAAGTTAATTGTTTTTAGCCTTCCGGTGAGTTTTTTACTGCTGTCGCTATGATTAATTTCAAAATTGTATGGTGGACACGCAACTGTTGAAGCTGTTGGCTAGAAAATTGAAATTGATATTATCTAACTGGATGGTTAAGTTCCGTGATTAAATAACCTGAAGTGATACGGTACTGAACGATACTAAACAGCAGTGGAAAAATAGATAATGGGACACAGCAGTATGGGTGACATTATTTTGGGTAGAGGTATCAAAGTTTTAGATTTAATTGATTATTCGAATGTAAGTCACTATACAGTTCATAGGTCTGAGCTTTCTGAGTGTTTAGATTTGATTTCTGTGTTTCATCTGTAACTAACGCGAGTTAGTAGGAACTAGGATCAATTTAGATGGATATGGTTCTACGGTGAAAACGGCAATAATTTGTAAATGATCTTAAAAATTACGTAGATAAGATAAATTCTAATCATTTTGTTTTGTTACAGAAATTTTGTTCTTGTGGAATTCGAGCTTACTAATACGATTGAGGCCCGAGCTTAAAGATAAACTTTGAGTCTCGAATCTGGATATTAAGAGGGACTCGAGTTATAGCGTCAAAATATATATGCCTGCTTACAAAAATCAACCTAGACAATAGAAATTCCGCTGCAGTTCTTTGTGTCTTACTTCATCAGAAGACTTGTTTCTTAATTCTGTTGTACTAAGCTGTGCTTCAGATACCACAGCTGGAAAAGAAGACCCAAACTAACTATTTCGACTGCACAGTAAACTAAATTGGCTTCAACGAATATTGGATCGGCAAGTTGCGGAAACTTATATGAAGGTGGCAGAAAAGAGAACCTCATTTGGGATACATCTTTTCGAGTCTAACAAAAGAAAAAATCTTTACGACGGCTTTGGAGTTGCCCTGATAATCTATTGGTTAACGTCGCTCATCGCTGGAGCAGGTAAGCAGAAATCTGGATTAAGACAGAGGATCAATCGCGAGACTAGTGAATGTGTGCATTTTTTCCTGTGTTTACTATTCATGTCACGTCAGACTAATCAAATATCAGGAGCTCATAAAATTTATCTGTTTCTAATTTTCAGCTTTACTTATGTCTTAAATCGGAACATGATTCGACCCTCCGATATATCTATTAAATCAGCTATTGCAAATCACGTATGATACCTATTATTGGATATGATTATAACTATAACGTTATATGAAGTCTCCCAGGTGATGTTCACATTTGAGTGTATATGTATCTGTACATATTTCAGTGCGAGATGAAGATTCAAGAATTAACTGCATCTATTAAAAGGCCCCGTACTACGGAAGACTTTTTACGATTCTGTGATGTTGTACTGTCTTATGCAAATTACCCTGAAGCTTTTTATGAGGATGACGAGGTTTGTATAATTTCTTGCGGATCTTTTGGGAGGGAATTGTAGACTTTCAATCCAAAGAAAGATGTAAAAGCTGTTGTAATTATCTTGTATTCTAGGATGACAGGAAAATAGAAAGTCCGCTAAACAGTATCGGCGAGTCCACACACGCCAGTGCTACTTCAGATACATCAAGTAGATCTTCTAGCCTGGGGGATGCCGAAGTTGACAATGGAACAGGTACGTGCACGTGTACACAAATGTACCCATTCCATTTATTTTGAACTAGTGAGATACTAAAGGGAAGTTATTGAATGTAACACTTTCTGCTTGATAAATCTAGATGAAGATGCATGGAGCATGGTTACTTGTTGGTGTGGGAAACCGTTTGCTGGAAGGCCTATGATCGAGTGCGAGTCGTGCCTTGTGTGGCTTCACCTGAGCTGTGCCAGGGTGCGAAAAAGCAATATTCCGAAACATTTTAAATGTGCAAGATGTAAACCCTCAAAAGGACGGAGGAAAAGAGTTTTCTCTGAGAACTCCGATATGGAATATACTGTGGCAGACAGGAGTGAGCCGTCGTCCCCAACTTTGGTTTTGAACGGTAAAACAAGCTATTCTGAGACCACGAATCCTAATGAGTCAAAGAAAGTGGTTAAACGTAGGAAGAATTCTGTAGGTGGATCTGCAAACATTAGTTCCCTGATGGAGCATTATCAGTCATCTTCACCATCAAACTCAGCCGAGTTGGAGGAATCGCCCTCGAACTCGTATTTGAGTTCTTCTATTCTCAAAGATGACGATAATGAAAGCCTCAACTATCAATTGCCTGTCAGTTCAACAAACAAAAACTCAGCAGTCTCATCCGTTACCAATCGCATTATTGGCCTGAATAACAACGTTTTGCTGAGCAACTCGAAAAAGCTACACCCACCACGACGCAGCGCGCCCCTGCCGGCATTACCACGCCGACCTTCAAAAAAAGCACCTCGTAGTCAAACCCTGGTTCATGAGAACGATGACGCGTTAGCGATACGACTTAATTATGCGGGAGATTATTTCTCTGATAATTAACGTCTGGACTGTACTTTACGTTATCATAGTAGTAAGTAGCTAACGCTTACCTGACAATTAATAGTGATACCAATCCTTCATGATGTGCCTCAGATTTAATTTCCATCAGTGATTTCGACAAGTTGAAATGCTCGCTCCAGGGTAAAAAGCCTCAAAAAGGGATAGATTATATATTTAGGTACAATTTAGTCACTGTTTTGCTTTCAGTGCAAAATTAGTCCATTGTTGAGGTAAGACCAAGCAGCGATTAATTACCAGTTGTGTATCAGTCGATGTCCTGACGTAGTGTGAGCAAATTCTGCAGGGGTTACTGTGAAATACTGTGAGTAGATAGTTATTCCTGTTCAAAGTGTTTTCGGATTCGACGTAGACTAGTTTTATGTTTTGGTGCAATCCTCATGATTAGTGAGTACCTATAAGATAATCAGCATCGGTATTCGATGATGAGATAGGCTCTTGCATGGACTTCGGTCTTGATTTTAATTGTTTGTTTTTATGAAGAAAAGGTTCAGGCGCAAGCTAAAATTTTGGCAAGCAGAAATAGCAAATTATGTTTCCTGTCTGCACTACTTTAGTGCCAGAATCGTTCATAATTGAGGTCTGAGTAAGAAGTAGCTGAAAAACAATCCACAATCAGCAGGAGAGCTGTAAAAGCAATATGTTTTAGTAAAAGGAAATATTCAATGCAAAAACACCTTTTGCAAACACTCTTGCGTCAAAATAGATGTATTAGGCTGAACTGTGGTCAGGCAGAAGGAAACTGTTACAAAGATTTAGCATGACAACTGGGAAATGATAATGCTAATTATATATTTTGTGAAATCCATCCAATCTAACCGAGATTTAAATGATTTAGCAGGCTGTTATTACTCACGAAAATAGTTCATACAATATCATTACTGCAAAGTCTAGTCTGCTGCTTGAAATGTATGAAAATACTGGACAGAGGGCACATGCACTCTGCTTTAATAGGCTACATGCGAGTACTGAAAAAGTGCTGAAACGAAACTCACACTTGAAGCGCTTTTTTCGATAGGGATTAAGGAAATACAACTGAATTTCAATTTCGAGATGTTCGTGATCAATCGCCGGAGAGCAGTCTCACTAGAAAGAAGTGATACTATGTTTAGGCCGTTAGAGTTATAAATTCTTTGATGGCATTATCGTAGCTTGCACCGGGATATTTATGAGCAAGAACATTTATCCATCTTATCGGGAACATTATTAATAATCGAATATAGTGGGGGAGTTAAGTGATTAGTAAATCGTCGGAATCATGTATGCTAGGCGTCGGAAATAGCAGTATGAAAGTTATAACTAGGTGTTGAATAACGTTACATTACGAAAGAAGCTACTTCGCAGCCATCTTGTAGTTGCAAGACTATTGTGCCTAGTTAATTTTATCTTACTGCTCGCCAGAGTATGTCCTCGATTTGAGAATTTATCATCGTCAAGAGAATAGATATGGAAGAATACGCTGAATATTTTCAATATGATATATCTTTGCTAATAAGTTTCTATAGATCATGAAATGTTATCGAAAAGTTATGCATGCATATTTTGGTTTTGAGACGTATGTTAGTAGACTTCTCTATTTTTTAAGAGGGATTACTTTTGTAATGTCTCGAGGGTGCAACCTTAAAATTCTCTTTTTTCCCGTGTGTATCAGTGCAGCCAGCGATTGTTATACATAAGAAATAGTACTGAAGTTTATATTAACTAGATTCAAATTACAGCTGAAACCAAATGTAAATTTTTTCGGCAAGCATCTATCAAAATAGAAGAAGTTACGATTATCGCTTTCGTGGCTGGTATTTTTAATCTCAAACAAAACAATATGTGAATCCACTTGAACTATCACCGGTCTTGTCCTTGTTTCAATTCTTTCTTGGAATCCGTCAGAGTATTCGTATTATGCCTTTACCAAGTATACCTAGAAAAATGCTGGTCAAACATTCGGTTGGTTCGTTAATTAATTAATTTGATTTACATCACTTAAATTGTACTCATTACTTATGTTTTGAGTTAGAGAATCTAATTAGTTTTAGCATAGCAAAATTTGTTCTAAAACGATTTCTGGGTTGGCTAGTTTAGAATTTTATGCACGACATTAGTATCTCAGTGTGTTTTACCTTGAAAAATTCAAAAAAGTTTCTGCAAAGCCCCCTCCGACATGTTGGGCTAACAGAACTGGAAATGTCTTCTCGATAATTTATTTTTGCCTGTTATGTTGTTTTCTTAGCTATTGTGGTGTGGGTCAAGTAAGCACGAAAGTGCAGTAGATCACATGATAGAAATACAGAGTCACGTTTTGGTTGATGTGAACTAGGAACATGAATCTAAAGTTTGGCAAAGGAAATCAAGTGCGGGTGGCCAATGTATAGGTCAATGAATAATTTCGTTCTACTATTATTGTTAATGACAAAAAATAGGCGGCGAATAAACTAAAGATTTAAAATGATAACCAGTAGATACACTTGTGTTCTTTCCACCACTGACTGTTTCGGTAGGTGCGCACGTATATGAATGCAGTTGACTTAATTATGTACATCACGATAACTAAATCATTATAATGCACTAATATCCAGATTCACTACAGGTTAGGATTCGCGCAACCCTGCTTGTGAAGCGCAAGGCGTGCAGAACGCAAGTTAACTATAATTGTCACAATATGAGCTACACATTAACCTTGCAGCTCATGACAATCCATTGTTGCTCTCAATCAGTCCTTAAAACGTAGGCGTACTTTATTTAAAGCATTTCTAGTATTATTTTTATTCTCCGCCCAGTTGTGATTTAGACCAAAATGGTGATACGGCGGTAAGGTATATTTTTCTATTTCTCTGTCTATGATAAAGCACGACGGAAGCATGTAACGAATCAAAGCTGAAGCATATTTATTTACAACTGGTGCAACATATTCGCCAAAATTTGGCAGAAGTTGTACCCATCCTAGAAGTTAATAAGTTGAGACAATCGGTACTGGTAAAGTCTAAACTGCGAAAGCGTAAGTATTTTTGCTGATGCTGTGTTTTTGAATCTCGTTAAATTGGTTAATTTACTAGGAGGAGAGATCAGGATGTGCGTCAAGAGTAGTTGCGTCGGCAGTACTCTTTTTTGCGAGTAGTAATGTATGAAGATCTAGTGAAAACCTAATGTTGAATGTGGTGCAGCCGCTGAGACTGCTGTATACTAGGAACCTATGAAAATCCAGTTGAAGAGATTGATGATATAAGAAAGACCTTCATAGAAATAGGATTTAATTGAATTATTATTATCAGACAAAAAAGAGTTACTTTACATCTCGCCCAAGTTGCAGTTCTCTATTACCCTTCTGTGCTGTCAGCCTCTAAAAGTTGCTAACACTGTGGCACGGAAGCAAGAGTTCATCCTTGTAAATATGTCCAGAAAATCAAAGTTATAGAAAGAAATAATCTTCGCAAGATACTCGGAGAGTTTAACCTTATCTTCTGAAAAGTCCAGCTGATGTAAAGAGAGTATAGGGTAAAGTCAAAATACAATTGCCGATTCAGCTCTTATCCTAATAATATCCCCGTTTATCTCAACTCGGGGGAAACAATAGACTCCTCAAATGGAGCTTTAACTATCACAAACCTTGAATAACACGGGTTGACAGGCGATTAGATTCTGGTTGAATTTCTTTAATCTTGAAGGAGTACAGGAGCTTTTTTCCGCTTTTAGCAAACTCTTAGCTCTGCTACAAAGAATCTAACCTTTCAGCCCAATCAACGTTGCTTCCTATAGCCATTGACCATCACAAGGTAACACCGCTTCACCTATCCACTCTTTCTCTGATTTCTCAGAATAATGCCGTTCTATAGCTTGCATACGATACAAACTGCACATGGTGTGAAGAAGTTAGCTAAAATAATTTTAATAATTCTATGTATGATTTGCGAATTACAGACAGGCGGAAAATCGTCTCTCGTCCCAGAACAGAAACATGACACCGACCATTACTCCTAAAGAGGCTGGACTCCTCAAGGAGGTACGTGTGTGATAATTTGAGGTTTCTCCTTAAGTATTAAGTTTGTAGGAATGGAACGAGAAGCTTGGGTGGGATGCTGACGCGAAGAGTTGTTGCTGTCAAAGATATGGCGCTACGATCGCCGGCTTGAAGCTACCCTCTATGTTTTTTGGATTTTAATTCAGTTGTCGTTACGTGTATTCCTAGTTCCGAGAGAAGCTTGGGGATTACTATACGAATGAATTAAGCGAAGAACAAAGAAAAGAATACAATTTAGTCCGCTGGCTCAGAGGTATGATTGTGAATTGTGTGAAATTAGTTTCATGTCATTCACGAAATAAGCTCAAAAATAAATAAAAAATAACGAGAGTGTTAAATGATTTTGTTCCAGCTCGAGATTACAACTTAGTTAAAGCTGAGGAAATGTTACGAAAGGTAAATGCTATGGCGTCTTCTTATAAAATTCTCGACATGAAAATAAAGCAACTGTAGTACTTTACGAGTCATTTGTATACTTTCCAGAATATGGAATGGCGAAAGAAAAACGACATGGACAATATACTAGCGTGGAGGCCACCGATAGACATGGCAAAGATCCTGCCGTCTCAAATATCCGGCAAAGATAAGGAGGGGTGTTACGGTATTACATTATATTGCAACATGAAGGATTTTCCCACGTTTGCTCAACTAAGCTAGCTAAATAGAATGATGACAATAATTAATCATGTATTCTTTTGGTCCTTGCAGTTTTCATTTTACCTGCTGGAAAATGGGACTTGCGGGATATCTGTGAATCAGGACATAAGGAAACTTTAAAGAAGGGCAGCATGCAGTATTTTGAGCTTATCGCCGAATATATTCGCAAGTCCACTGAAGAAAAGGGAGAACCAGTAACGCAAGTTGTGATGCTACAGGATATGGAAGGATACTCAATGAGACAGCTTCTCTCTAGCGATGGTATAGAATAAATACTCGGTTCATTTTTAGCATGAGTTGTTCTTGTTCCATTCATTCTGAAATCAGGTGCGAATGTACAAAAACTCTATTAATTCTGCGTTGGTTGTATATACTTTGTGTTGCAGTAAGAGAATCCAATATGGAGTGCATGAGAATGTTAGAAGCCAACTATCCTGAAATACTCAAGACGGCCATCGTGGTTAATGGTATGCTGGAATTGAGAAAAACCTTCATTCACATTTTTAATTATTAATGGTTTATAATTACTCAATGCTCCGTCTTTACAGCTCCGAAAGTATTCTCTATGCTGTTCAATATGTTGAAACCATTATTGTCAGCACGGACATTGTCCAAGGTGGAGATATACGATTCAAACCGGGATAAATGGAGGTCAGCCGTGGCGCAACATTTTAATCCGGATGAATTACCCTCCTATTACGGAGGTAGTAACACTTCCTGTCCTAATGTAAGATTTTCTTAACTTTAGTTGTAATCAAAAGTATATTTGCTCGCCTGTACAAGCGAAATTGATTTAATTTAAACTTAAATATTCATTTTTTAGTATAAGCTGGACGACCGCGGGCTTTCTCCAAGAGGCCCATACTACAGTCAAGATCTCTTTGAGAAATTTACAGTACCAGCGGGACAGACATATGAAGTTGAAGTGGATGTACTTGCAAAGGGCACAGTTCTAACGTACTTCAGTTTAATTTTTATTAAAATAAATGTTTATTCTATTTCTAATCAATGTGGTTTTGTATACTTATCACAAGTTAATGCTCGCAATCCCACAGGTGGAACTTCCGTACAGATGATTATGATGTTGGCTTCCATTTAATGTTTGCTGGAAAACGATTATTTGAAAATAATAGATGTGATTCCCACTTAAATGTACAAAAGGGCATCTGCAACTGTGAGGAAACGGGGAAATGTAAGATTGTCTTATCTCTTAATCCGAAAACGTCCAAGGTTTTTATCCATAAATGGATGATAAGCTTAGCAATAATTTGTTGTTTTTATAATTTTAGATACACTCCTCTTCGACAACAGTTTTAGTAAATACAGATCAAAAGTAGTGTATTACTATGTCAATAAGAAAGAATCAGAGGCTAGCGGTTAATGACAAGACACTGCTGCAATCCTTGACACCAAGGCAATGGCTTTAATCGATGTAATCGCAACTTGGACTCAGTTTTTGGAATCTGTGATTCCTTATATATGAGGAGCCGAAGGGATTCAATGTGATACATAGTTTTAAGTAAAGCGACATTGATTCCGGTCTTGGAATACCTCGCCCATCTCTATGGGAATAGTATAGCTCTGTAGTTCTAGCCGTATTTAGATTTAAAAGTCAGTTAGTTGGCGCGAGGTAGGAGTCGTACATACTTGCACTTGCAGTGCACCAACAATGGTTATTAACATCTGCAAGAGGATTGATTTTAAATTTCTATTCGAAATAAAATAGTTAATCGTTAATTCCAGCGGATAGTTTGTCGCATATTGCTTTGCGGCTGCTCCAGTTAGCAATGGGATGTAATTGTGGAAACGGAAGATTTTGGTACTGGGCCAAAATATGGTGCCCGTGGCGTTTAGATACAGTTTACAGCATGGGGTGGCTTCATCTAATTGAATTTGTACGTTTAGATTTGGAAGATATTTTACCTCCTACTAGATCTCTAATACTATTCATTACATGAAGACAGAATCCTTGAAATGATCTTTCTGTCTGAACAGATATTACTGGTTCTCACATTCAGCTTCTCACTTATTACCCAGCCCCATGATATGATATTTAACCAGCATCTAGTGAGCAACGATAAACAGTTTACTGAATTAATGGGTGAAAAATTGCCAAAACAAACAAAATTGTACAGAATACAGCGAGCGGTGGGGCTACTTCTTCAATGGAGAGGAATGTTTGTGGATTCTGAAAAACGGGGAGAAAAGCAGCCTGTATTGACGATAGTAGCCCTTGGGGTCGCCGTATTTAATCTGAGCTTACTATTGGTGGCCATACCGGTTTTTGTAAAGAATTGCAATTCTAGGCTATCACACGATAAGTTTCATCGTCATGATTGGAAAATATACAAAGGGGTAAGTATTTTTAAGTGTATGTCTGTTGACTACTTGCTTGTTTAATTTAAATGTAATCCAGGATTTTATACCACAATTCATAGGTTTTAACCACATTCATTTTGTATAGATCATACCCTTGTGATTCCCAGATTCCTGGATTCATCCTCACATGTGTAATCCTATTTGTGACGGTGCTTCTCTTTCTGGCAGCGATTCTGTCTACGATAGAAGTGGTTCAAACAGAAATGGTGTATGAAATGCAATTTCCTTACTGTATCTACCGAGGAGACGATTTGGATAATTTCTGCTATTACAGTAAACAGGAACTCGGTCACGATGAAGATTATTGCGAAAAAATCAAGGAAGCTTTGGCTAAATCCTACTTATGCCAACATCCTTACAAGTTTGTTGCTTTGGTTCGTAAATAATTTTTGTAATCATTTACTTTTTCATCTCTCAACCCAAACGGATGGCGTAATTTAACTAGAGCTTCAAATTAAAACGTTTTGCAGATGATCGTCTGGCCTGCCATCCTCCTTCACATCCTCATTGTGGTTGGCTACGGACAGATGGCGCACGTGCCTTGGAAACGGGAGCAGCATCTTCGGGCGATATTCTACGAGCTACAAAGAAAGAAACGGGTGGCCGCAAGGGCTGAAAGATTAGGAAAAGCTGCAGAAGATAAACTAAAAATCCTGCAAAGAGAAAAGGAATTGCGAAATATTGAACTCCGGAAATGGGATTTACTGCTCTACTCTCAAAAGGCAGAATATGCTAAAAAATTATTTTCCAAGGCCGGTGACCGGAAACGGCAAAGAATACTATCCCTGAAGGAGCGACGGAAACTTTCGGAACTGGAGAAAGCAGAGAACCAAAAGAGGTTCAACAAGACGAGACAATTTTCAGACTATCCTCCGACGGAACAAACTAATGGCGAGAAAAAGAACAAAAAAAGTTAAGGAGTTTCATAAGAGCAAGAAAAAAGTGTACCAGCTCCATAGAAAATGACTAAAGTTCGGTGGCATAAAAATATCAGATTGATCTTCACTCCATCGTTAGTGCTATAAGCGGTTTGGCTCGCTTCGCTCGCACCGCTAGCGCGGCGGTCATTCGGCTCGGTTACGCTCGCTTTTCCGCAGATAATAGTCTTTAGCGGTAACCCCGCTCACTTCGTTCGCTTAACAGCAGATTGAAATAGCCTGAATGGCTGTTTAAAAATTTACTTGCTTCCTTATATATAAAGATTCACGATAGGAAATTACTAAGGATTCCTGGATAGTCAGGTTCAATACAATGGTCAGGAGATACGGGAAAGTCTCAAAATTGAACCCTAACGATAATTATATCAGAGTAAGACAAAGTAGGATCCTTTCAAGTCCCCCCGCCCCCCAAACTGTTGTGAAGTAAATTACAGCACGAACTACAAAACTCCCCACTTCCCATGCTAATATTAGAATAACGTATGGAGTGCCAATTTCTGAGTTTCGTTCCAAAATTTACGTCACGAAACAGTTGTGAGAGTGGGCTTGAAATGTCCGCGATTTGCAATAGCACTTGTGACCGATTTTAAGGGTTGTACTAAATTCCCGACCCTATATAAATTCACCCGATTCGATTCCCACTAACTGTAGATCGTAGCGGTACGGCCGCGGCTCTAGCGACCTTAATCTCTCTAAACAGTCTCAAGTAAGCGTACACCTGCTGTCACCAACCATTAGGGATATGTGCTGTACTCTAGACCGCTGCTCTTGTGTTCTAGCATACTTATGGTTTCACCTACCACATTCACCCGTGTTCCTGCTAATGTGGTGACAGCTCTTGTACGCTACGGCCAGCCGTCGTGTGGCATTTTGGCCACAGCTGCTGTTTCTTTTACACAGCTAGAGTATTCTACGACGGGACTGCTAAAGGTAATTACCGTTACTTCCGTTCTACAGGCTCTCAGTGCAGAATCCCCGATTTGCCAACTTGCCCCTTAACACTCACATTGGCATTTACGCACTTTGTACCCTTCCTAAACAAACTACTGTTGCGATGCCTGCTATACTGCAATCTGCAATACTCTTTTCCCCACCCAAATACCGTTGCTGCTTTTTAGCCCCACCAAGGAAACTTTGACTTCTCGGTTTATTTCCTCCCCCATTAAATTAACTGATACCATACCTGGTTACTGGTCCTGCCCTTTTTCCAGCAAATTTTCGCTACCTCGTAAATCCACGAACACCGTTACCCTCGTACTCCCATCGTAAAACCTCTAATCTTTTGATTTTACATCCTACCCACTTCCCCACTAAGTTATCGATACCTGACCTGGTATGTCCCCTCTCCCAGTAAATTACTGATTGTGTATCATGCTCCCCTCCCTGTGCTACCCGCTACTTCCGCTCGATTTCGCATGAAATTCCCATACCCAGTCGATACCATTGTTCTCACAGATAATTACCGCTATTATCCAATACCGCCTGAAACTGTACATTTCCGTCCAGCCTAATCTTATTGGTTTGGAGCACGTTTCAGTTACCTAAGTTTGCCATGATCATGCACTTTTAACGCTCAAAGTTTTCAATCAGAATTCTAATTTTGCGTTTTGCGGCATTTCCACAGTTATCGCTTGAAGACTTGAGATGGTGGTTGGTAACTGGAAATGCAGTAAGGCACTGAATTGGGATTCTGATTGGAAACTTTTTGCGTTAATAGTCGACATCATGTTGTAGATGGACACTTGTACCACACAAAACCTCTGACTTTCAGCTTATAATTGATGCCCGTGTGATTATAACAGGTCATTAGGCAGACGTATAATTTGAATTTAATATCAAACCTAAGTTAATAATCAGCCTATATATGTAAAGATGGCTAGATATCCCAGTGTAGTTGTGTTGGAATTTAGTTCAACCCAGATGCCAAGTAGCAAAGCAAGCATTGCATTGTTGGGAGTTTTTTTTATGTATAATTGGAGCTGAGAAAGCAGACCGAACTTAACGCTGCGCTAGAGACGGAGTTTGGCTTAGGATAAGCGTTCTGCCAACCGAACTGCTCCGCTGTCGTATTAGCCCTTCCCCCTGGGAAGTGTCTTGGACGGGTGCCCCAAACAAAGTTTATTTTTGTGCAATCCGACCAATGAAATGGATTTTCGGCACAACTTAAGGATTATATATATTAATTGGCGTGGAACATTAAGGGAAGGTGCCAAACAATCTGCCATCCTATAGGAAGTTATGTAGTAATTTCCCACGGAGATTCACTGGTTTGCTTACGTGTGCTCTACGGCTCTACTGTGTATTGTAAATGCGTTCACTAGAATCTCAAAGTTCTCCAAGCTCAACAGCATCGATGTGATAATGATGACATAAAATTGGTATTTACCTAGCGGGCTTCCAATCCATGTTTACACGTACCCGAAACAAGGCTGAATAAATGGGTCATAAGTCATCTCCTCGGAAGATAATAATCGACATTTTCACCATTTAAGGAATCTGACGAATCATCCTCTTTCTTTTTCCTCGTCACCTAAAGATGGTCTGTAGGGAAGAAAGAGAAGACTGCAATTACTTGGCCGTATCTAAAAATCCATACCTCTTGCCATCATCACAAAAAATGCCTTCTCAAATCATGTAAGCAACCCATCCATCCTCTACTCTGAAATGTATTTTCAAGCACAACCTTGTAACCTTAGACCGACAAACTTGTTGCTCTGTTCTCACCTCCAACCCCCTCCCGCCCCCATCTCTACTAGTGATCAAGCTTCATCCATTTTATGACTCAACAAAGTATAAGCTTCAGCCCAGCAAGAGCTTGTAGACTGACATGGAGGATCCACAGAGAGAGAGAGAGCTAAAATCAGGCCTGATTCCCTCCTTGATGGATGAGATGCAATTACAATCATCTCTGTGAACCCATGCAGATTTGTAATGTATTTTACAAGAACGTTATTACAAGGTTTTCTTGCTCACCTGGTCGCAACCGGGTTTGCTTTCATAACTTTGGATCGTTTTGAAGCACTACAGGCAAATCACCAAGACCGGGCGCCTTCGCGATTTACTTTCACTCACCATCCCAGTCGTGACGATGGTCACACTTCTATCTTGTGGCCGAAAAAACAGATAATGCAAATCATTTCATCCAGACTGTAGAGCAATCTTCTTGTTTTCATTTTAATATTTAAGCTATTTTGATTTGATTACAGCCAGCGTTTTCTAAGATATATTTTTCTCCTTGCCTATTATAGATCGAAACTAAACTAGCTATTGACTCAAGATTCTAATTCTAAACTCAGTTCATATTGTTACTTCTCCTGGAATCCGAATCTATATAGTAACGCCTCCGGATAGGGTGTCATGTGAGATGAAGAGGATGAGCTTTCTTGTGGTTTCCTATCCTTGCCCCTATTTCGAAGGGCCTTCTATCATTCCACGTTAGAGTTGGGGGAGAAAAGTGTTGATTAATGTGTTGACTATGAGGTAATTTGTAAGCAAGAGTTTGATGTAAATGGGCGGGTAATATGGCGTAAGTGTGTTCCGTGTTACATGCCATTATTAATGATGACTCCTCTTTGACTTATGGAATCAAATCTTGTTTGAAAGGAATAAAACTCCAGACGGAGCAGACGCTCACTCTGGGATATGCATCCAGGGCTTTCAGACCAAAGATTGACTGACATTCGGACAGAAGCTCCAAACTTGTAAATTCTTTGTTGAAAAACTATCCGAATTCTATGCTGACACCCCCTAATTACTATCATTATATCCCTTATTCTTCCATCCTACAAATCTTGAACATCTCAAAAGTTTACAGTATACTGTGCTATTTCATTTCCAGTAGATGGTTGGTGTTGGTGGTAGACGGTGGCTGGAATAGTAACATAAGAATAAATGACCCGCCTACCTTTCTAGCAGCGTGCCAGGCAGGCTAAGAATAACAGTAATTAAAGGTTCGTGAAAAAGATGCGGGCTCATTCTTTATGTCCGTTGCGGGATGCAAAGCACTGCCTAAGTTATCTATCACAACTCCTTATTCGCTAATGGTCCAGTTTGCAGTAGTTAGTTAAACACCGGAGAATCCGGTGAGCGCAGTGAGGGCACGTGTCCAGTGTACAGTGTAAGTGCCTCATAATTCTTGGAAGACCACCTCTTTAAGGGCGCGCTTTTTTAGGCGAAGTGCACTGAAATAATAAGTTTCTTTTAACGCGGGTTAAGCGTTAGGCCAGCTTTGCCTTATATATTTTCTCCAAAGATTCCAATTTTTAATTAGGGTTAATTATACCCGTTTAATTAGTGATGAAACTTGGTTACAGGTATTAAAGACGCTTGAGTTCTTGCCTAGTAGAGGCAATATTGAGTATGTACAAAACACATGCTTTATTAAAGCTTGCTATATGTATTTCATCATATCCCAGTATAAAACCTTGAATACAAACTAATGGCACACGCTTTCTGAAGTTCTCAAAAAGTGTATAGTTTAAGCTGCAAGATAACTTTACTACAACACACGCCAAAGTTGCATTAGTACATCTAAATATTGCAGCACAAAACATACATGTATTTTATGCACTGAACAATATAGCGAAACGGATGGGAAGAGTTGCGAAATCATGAAGATGGTCGATAGCAAAAACTGTTCCAAATTGTAAGCTGCAATACCAAATGTAGCCAGGATTATAACGAGATGCTATTATTACGGCTGGAAAATATAGTTAATTGGAGTTGAGGTAGAATGGAGGAGAATTGCCTGAATTGTGTGTGTGAGTGGAGTATTATGAAGTACGGATGTTGGTGCTGTGGGAAATTCATAATGCACTTAAGCATATGCGGAGTATGAATAAAGTGTGTACTGTGTACGGAACTAAGTACTTTCATGCTTACAAATTTAGAGTAATTAAAAAGAAAATGAAACCTTTAAAGGATCCGTTCAAGAGTTTTATTCTTCTTCTTTAAAGCTCTTGTTCTCTTTTAAGGAATTTCTTGTGTAAGGAAAGAAGAAGAACGTAATTAAATTATATGCAAGGGAGAGCGAGGGTTTTACGCTCTTTTTGCAGTCTTTGTAATTATCTAACCGCCGCTTGGTAATAAATGCTGACTAATCCAGGAATACTGTTTGAAAGCTAAAAAATACCGAACTTATACTTAAGCCGTATATTTGAAATATTGTTTATACTTAGTTTTTTTCTTTTCTCAAGCTAGGTTGTAGCCGACTTGATATATGTTGTCAAATATAAACTAAGAGTGAGGAAGAAGACATATTTAAATACCACAACCTCACGCTGTCTTCCTATTCCTTATTGCAAACAAATCAATGGGGGTTTAAAATTTGTAGCTGACATTGTTGTAAACTACTGAACAGCCTATGACTACTACAGATTTCTGAAGTAGTATTTTTTAAAACAAACACGAAAACGACATTATTGTAAGCCGTAAATATCTTGAGTTTCCTTTAAATTCTTCCCAGAGAATGAATGAGTTGCTGCTGAGTGCTGACTGCTATTGGATCATTTGGGAAATATTAAAAAATATCCTTCAATTCTGTCGTCTCGTCGACCGACCCATCTACCGCCAGAGCGGAGGTGGACTGTTTATAAATTCCAGGCTTTGTTCTCCGTGTTTATTTGATGACAGTTCGTAAACAGATTTTACAACAGGAATACATCTCGCTGGGAAGTAACCAGTGGATTTTGTTGCTTGAATTTTTTAAAAATCAGTGCTCTACCACGCTTGAAATATGACATTGTAAAAGGAGGGTCCTTTGGAATGCGGGAAACCCAGGTAGGTAGGTACTGGAGTTATGCGGAAGAGACTTTGGCGAGGATGACAGTCTATAGGGAATGAGGAGATTTTAAGCTGGAAGAGAAATGATTAATAAAAGGGGTGTAAAAGCTTAGGGTTTGAAAAATTTGTTTTCTTAGTCTCCATGATTTTATCACCTAATATAATCAGAAGTTGGAGAAGAAATGAATGCGGGTTCATTCATTCTCTGGAATGTCCTCTCTTTTCCATCCACAAGAAGATTCAGGTGGTATGGCACACTTTACCCCTTTGAAAATGATAGATCCCTTAAGTTGTTCAATTACTCTCTTGCTCATGTGAGCAAGCGGAGGCTATGGACACGGACTGGACTTGCATCTCAAGTTTTATCTTCTCTCTCCTAATCTTCTTTCACCCGAAATCCGGAACATTGTATAGACACTCTACATCTTTGGGGCTCAAGGGCTGCAGTACTTGCTTACAACTGCATGTGAAGAGTCAAGGTAAATTTGCCTTTAGAAGTGCATGCCCACGTGCCACGGAGTCTAACTAGGATGAAGTGGATGATGGACGGAGGGAAATAAGTGCGGGGGCTGAGAGATGATGATAGCCCTTGAAAAAGAAAATACAAGAAGATTTTTAAAGAAGACGGGGACTGGGGACAGGGAATAATAATAAATTAAATGATGATGATCCTCTAGGAAATCCCGCCTAAATATCAAACAGTGTCAGAATGCATCCACCTTCACATAAATCTACATTATATATAATGCTATCAAGTGGAGATGATATTAAAATGAGGATTTATTATTCTACCAACAAGAGCTTCCTTATGGAAGTGTGCGGGTGAAGAATGCTGGGATTCTCTTGTGTATTGTGTACAATGTACAACTTACGATCCAGTACACCAAGTAGTGGGTGATTTCTGGTCTGGGACGAAGCAGGCCAAGCAGGGGTCTTTGAAGGGCAAGGTGGAGGAGGACAAGAAGCTCCTTGCTGGTCAGTATCAAGAGAGGAGATGGTCATCCAGATTGAGGAGAGATGTGAATGAAAAGATGACTGTGATGGAGTGGTGTCTATGAGGATGAGAGTGCGAGAGAAGATGATGTATTCTGAGATGAAATGGAGGGAAGAGCGGATGATGGGGTAAACTATTGAGGGGAACACGTGTTACTCGTGGTGGCTTTTGTACGAGTGCAATATTTGAATTGAATATTATTTTGACGTAATCATATCACCTGTAATGTTAACTTAGCTTTGGAGATGAGTGCGTAGGCGAAAGCACCTTCTCTTGTGTCAGCTTGACAAGTCTTTGTGCCCACCCAATATAATGGCGTTATTTACACGGAATCCCCATTCAGCTCGTACCTTCTCTCTAAGCTGTGCCCAGTGTCCAGCCCAAATCAAACCACACACACACGCTTCAAATCATCAGCTCGTCTAAACCTTGAACACATATCCTCTCTAATCATATCGGGGATAAGATCATAATAGCATTTTTTATATTACGCCTCTTACAGTCTTCGTTATTCGTTATTAAAGCTTCCATGGATTTCAACTTCGCTTTTTAGACTTACTTGAAGGAGCAGGGACCTGGATAAGCGTGTGATTGTATCTTCATGCTAAAGCTGAATGCTAGGCCCTAGCAGCTAGGGTTTAGTTCCTTGGGGTTCACTGCCAAACTTTCGGCCAGAATACATTAAAACCTCGAACAACTGGACGGTCAAGGGTCATATTTTTGACAGGGGTTAGAACAGAGTTGGTTTGAGTAAAATAATGTGAGAAATTGGTAAATCTGCCTTGGTGTAAAGGTAAGCAATAATGTAAACAATGCCAAATATTTACACTACCCATAGCGCTTCCTTTTTGCTAATTTCCCTTGGAATTTCAAAATGGAACTTGACAATTAACTTAAACACCTTAAGTATCATCCTTGAATAACTGGATTCCAGAGGATCAAGGAAGGAAGGAATAAGAAGCTGGTGGAAAACTAGTGTGGAATTCATAGCGTAAGGGAAGAAAGCGTATTATGTTTAAATATATAGCTCATCGTCTCGTCTGTCAGATGGAGACGTAGACAGGTTGAGTCGGAGGGGATTCCAATATATCCGCAAACTCTCGTAAAACTCAGCTCTCATTTCCCATCCAACCAATGAGGATTTCCATTTATGAACTTGTCTATTAGCTGGAAAGACGTAGTCAAAGAAAGAGTCCATTAACTTAGTAAATCCCAAAGAGAGGCGGGAGGAAAGTGAATGTATTTGACTGGTCTGGTATGGTAGAGCTATGCTGGATCTTTCACAAAGATGTATACGGATTTGGGACCAGGGGGATTTGGATATAGGAGGATATTAAGAATGTTGTTAAAATGACCAGAAGAAGTTTGGGATGGACAGAAGAGAGGATCGTGAGTGAATGAGGGTGCATAGCCAAAGGAAAGTCAGTCAGGCTCCTTTGTATTCTTCCCCATTTGCATGAAGGATATTTATTCCCGGCACTATATTCATGGCGTCACAGCTATCGATGTTTACATCTGCATAATATTTTTCTAAAGCTTCTTGTTCCCCTTTCTTGCACAAGGAGCAAGCATCCACGAGGATTCAGAATACAAAAGACTTTGAATCAGGCCCGGTAAAATATGAGAGAAAAGCCCAATTTCTGAAACCAGCACACACTCGCCCATTTAAAATTGACTAATATGGGGAAATGTTTACAAATATCCCCATTATTATATTCCACTAATTTACATGCAAACACACATTGTAATTTCACCTGTCTTCACTCTCCCTGTCCTTACCTGCTTGTCTCTCTCAGTCCCTTAAAAATCGCTATTCCTGGCTATAGCGATATATATACTCTCTCAGATTGCACTTTTTGGGCTTGGAAGAAACAGAATTTTAAATTGAATGGCACACTCTGCTCTGCATGCTTGGAAATTGCTAGAATTTACTTGTTCACCCAGTTTCTGAATTCACATATAGCCATTTATGGTTCCGTTTAAAATTCAAATGCAGGCTATTCTCTGTTTCAAAATGCTATAACGAAACTAAAAAGTAACGTGTTCTTATGCACTTTTGCATTTTATTCAGAAGATACATGTCAGACACAATATTTGCAAAGAACAGCTTGGCAATTTGTTCAAGCTACATGCATAAGAGTTTTAGACTATGTGAAAGTTTAGAGGAAGCAGAGGAAGGAATGGAAATTATAATAGAGATCAAAAGAAGGATACTGACTATATAATCTAAAAATTGGAGGAATGAATATGAGCTAGAAATTGTTCTAGAATAACATTTCTCCAGATTGTAGGTGCCTCAAGCACTACATTGTTGTGTTACTCATGTCCTGCGGCTGACTTCTACGCATTTGATTTTCAAATAATTCATAGTAATATGCGCAAACAATAGTTTGCAAATTAAGTTGCAAATTGCGAATTTTTATCCTGAATTATAATTATATATATTCCTCCCTGTAGAAGCTAAATGCTTCCGGAGAAAATGTTAGCTATGCATACAAGACAAAGCATGACGAGGATTGTGTAGAGACACTTGTCTTGGAATACGTTTAAATTTTCTGCGTAAAGGCGAAGGAAGGCTTTTTCACGGTTTGTTAGATGTAATAAAAATACATCTAATTAACGCTAAAGCGCTGTGCGCTTTTATGCATGCTTGCGCTTAGAACCTACCGCAGGCTTTACAAACAGCACCGTTGCTGTGTCTACACACTCGTTCCTCTTTTAAATTTTACCATATACGAAGCTGTGGGTGCTGTTGTAGCTTTACGTTAAATATATTACAGCGCTCCTTCCTATATATCGCGCATAACCAAATGGACATGAACTTGAAGAAAAATGGAATACGGAGCTCGCGCTCTAGGGTGTATATATGGTATATGTATGCGTATATTTAGTTACCTCTCACGCGCTTCTCATCCCTTAAAACTTACCCTGACATTCATCATGGATCGCTTGAAGGATTTACAAGAAGACAGACTTCTCGCGTCCGCTATTTTAAATCGCATTATCTAAAGGAAACACGTCGTCTTATTCGTAGCTTTTAGAATGCAAGAATTGAGAATATGTGCAAGGAAGCAAGCAGATTTTAATAAGGTACACAAAGTTTAAGATGTTTTAGGAGTGATGAAGAATAAGACAGAGGGCAAGCTGAAGCTGTACATTTCCTCCATCCTCATCACTGCCGGTAGAGATTGCCATCAAGGAAGATGGGTAGTAATCGCTGATATTTTTATTTTTACTTATCTTGGACCTGTAGTCTGTAGAGAGAATACGGCGGATCTTTACTATTCTTTTGACATTGAACTTGCAATGTCAAAGATTCCTTATCGCAAATTACGACGTCGCTTAGTGTCTTTGGAGGGAAAATATTTTACTGCGTCTCCTGGCCTTCCTTCCGGCCGGCTTAACCAAGAGCAATGTCGAGGTAATGGATGCAGGCCGCAGGCTGGTGGAGAAAATATTTGTGGAAGTAAACGACACTGTTGGTTTAAACATAATTGAAAAGGATGCGCAGTTTTGCAAATTCTGTAATAACGCTTCCAGCGACTAACGCTTTTGTTTGGATGAGGATGAGTGGTGGACGCTGTTAATGAAGTGGCGCTGATGATAATGACGAGATATGAATTATTTTAGCTGGTCCAGGGCATGTGTCAGTGTGAACTTCATTACTTTGGGAATTGCTTTGAAGATTAAGTAACTAACGATCTTGTGAGTTGGTGCCTGAAACGTTGAAAGGATAATTAGTGGATACGGATTACGTTGTTAGCGGAGCGCGTTTAGATAGCAAAGACTTGGAGAGAGTATACATAATAGGTTTGGGAATTTTGGGGAATAAAAAATCGAATTAGGGGTAAGTAAATACCGAGCACAAGAGGCTGAGGATAAATGATGTTGAGGAAAAGTAGGAGGATCAATTGACCTCCTGTCCAGGAGCTTAGAGAATAATAAAAAACCCTCTGTCATTAACTGGCCATTCATCCCTTATTGAGAGAGATGTATATATAAATGATGATTCAATGAAGCTTGGTGGAATGGTGTCAATCTTTGGCCCTTCAAAGCATCAATTCCCGAAGCTATAATGCAAGATGCAATGCCGAAAAATATGAGCTAATGGTCGTCTTGTCGTGGAAGAAAGCAGAAAGCTAGAGACAGCTCAAGAGCCTTTTGAATCCTTGATGCAAAGATTCAAGACACAAGGATTTAAGTCATAAGTATACAAAGAGGTAAATCTGTTTTCGTTGCTTCAATTAAGGGAAACCAGGACATTTGAAAGAAACATCTGGATCCAGGAAAAACAAGGTTTGGAAAAAATAAGAAGTTTCAGAGGGACGGCAAGTTGGGGCAGAAGAAGATGAAGAAAACGGAGTGATCCAGGGAGGCAAGGTGCTGTAAATATAGTTTTTACGGTTCACCAGGAATATGCATTCTAAGAGTGTGCAGTATGTTGAATCAACTATATGTTGTTAACCTTTGATTGTTTGAGTACATTCCGTTGAAATTCAATTGCTGTAAATGTCAGGCATTGGCTTTGGGCAGTAAATTTTTTCCTTAAAGCTCAAGCAGGCTTGGATGGGGTACGTTAAGTTCACATTTTCTCACTAACTTCTTTTCAAGATTTCTCTCCAGTTCTCCTCTTTGGTGCAGAGAGTTGAGAGTCCAGTCTCTGATGATGTAACTGCGACGAAGGGGAAATGGGAGAGGAGGAAGATTGACTAATGAAAAATATACAGAGTAAAGCAAATGGAATATGATCATTTATTTTATGAACTGAAATTAAACCGTTCCATATTTCACATTTTAACACTCAAAAAACAGTACGAGTTTTTATTCAGAAAAATATTTTTACCGTCCACCAAATGAAGGTGTACGTAATATGTGTTGTGCGTAATTTTGAATTTAGCAATAACTGCATAGGTATTTCTTGTGCAAATCTTGACTATTTGCCTGCAAAAACCTGGCGTCTCTGGATTCCTCGGTTAGTATGTAGTTGAGTTGTACCAGAAAAAAACATATTATACATGTAGGTACGAAATACAATTGTACATGTACAATTGTATGCATCCCTGTAATATCCTCATCAGCCTGAATGTCTGTAGCCCGTAGAGTTGGATGGATGTTAAAAAGATACTTGACGCTATGAAATATAAATTTATTCATTACAAGTTGAAAAATAGTGGCACTGCTCCCCTGGAGGACGATCAAGATTGTTGTCCGAGTCTGGTGGCGGATGAAATCAAGTTGACCTCTGTATAAGCTCTTTTAGCGCTACATAACATCAGAGCCCTTACACAGGTAAGGACTTGACTCAATCTCCCTCCTCACATACTCACACCTGCTTTAGCTGAAGGTACATTAGAGAATCTGGATTACAAATTTAGAGTATAGCGTGGGAAAAGTGTATTACTCCTCTAATTTATAATATTTATGCATTATTCCGATCTGTTTGTACTCCTGCAAAGGAATCCTACTCTGTCCAGCACCTTACCACCAACCCCGCTTGCTGCACTTGCATTTTATTCTTGAATCCTATGGATGGATTAGTAATTATTATGCGCCAGTTTCTTTCTCTCTCGTCTCTCCATCATTGTTTTGCCTCAATTATGTTTACTCTAAACCGGACGGCCGGACGGCCGGACGAGACGATCCAGCAAATCCAGCAAATCCAGCAGTGGAGCACATGGACGGAGAGCGTAGAGAGAAAAAGTATGGAAACGGGCTGGGAAAATATCGGTAAATTGTGAAATCCAGAGACTTGCTACACACTCATCTACTTTTCTCCCAGCATACACCAGGTACAAGAGAAGATGATGCACAGGCTTATTAAAGAATGAGATTCTCTGACATAGTTTACAATTCTTGGGGGATTCTTGAAACATTTTATACATTTGTAGCCTTGCTTGTTAAAAACCATGGAAAATATCTCATGAACTTGTTATACAATACGGTATACGTCAGGGAAATGGGAATAGCTAGAGCATAGGAGAGCACTGGAGCTAAATAGCTGTACAAACAGGGCAGCAATAGCAATGTTAGCTGGCTGGGCTAGCTAGCTCTAGCTCCTCCGGTTGGTTTTTTAGATTCCTAGTACAGATTACGTTAGGAAGGACTGCGAGGGGAAATGAGGAGAGATGGAGTGGTGGACCAGGTAGGGAAGTGCTGTACCGTTATGAGGCAGGAATGTAATTACAGGTAGGAGTAGAGGATAAGCTTAAAATACACAAGGAAGGAACTTGTTGAGTTGTAGCAAGGCCCTGCTTTAGTACAGAAAGGCCCTTGGATAGCTGGACGCTTCCCTGTACCTCAGCCAGTTAGCTTGGCTTCAAGCTCCCTTATTGCCAGAGAGTGCGTTTGAAAAGTATCCACTAAGGGAATTCACGGCCAAGGGAACCAAGCATGTAGGAGGAAAAGAAGTCGTGCTTTTAGTTGGTAAAGGCCCCGTTCAAACGGTTTCAGCTCCTCACCTGTGCATCTGACTGAGTGTCCAACTTACTTCACCTTATTCCTCTTCCCTGCCCGATCCCCAAGAGCTTCCCTCCTTTCCGTCCAACACTCTTGTCCAGACTGTAAACACCTGAACGGCTCAGTTGACTCGCTTTCTTCATGCAGGTAACAACGTGTGCCGTGCGGCTCTCAAACTCAATCTACTCCAAACGCCTTGTTAGCCCCTACCTTGTTATTTTCCACGTGGGAGTTGGAGCAGATCAAAGAGACAGAAACGTTTGTAGTGCAGCTAGCCCAAGAATTGACAGTACAACTAAGGCTGCCCGTGATTTCCGTGACGGCGAATGTTTTGACAGTTGCGTTTAAAACTTGCGAAAATACCCAGGCAAACTTGTTCCAAAAGTGGAAAATGTTCATTACTAGTGTGGAAGTTAAATACAAATGGTTGACAGAACTTAATTGGCGTTGTTACAATTGACGACAAGTTTACTTACCCGGGAAATCGAGCTTATCTGATTTTTGAATATCACGGTAACTGTGGGAAGAGGATAATAACATTGCTATAGCGAATGCTAAAAAATTAAACTATTGCTGGCTATCAAGACATGAATGTAGAAGAACCCGCTACGATCGGGGAATACCAAGAGGTAAGAAAGAATACAACTTTAATTGTAAATTAATTTTTCTTCAAAACCAATATATAGATCAAAGTAGATGATATAGATATAGAAGGAGGGAGGGTAAATCAGAGTGAGTATGTAGAGATTATTAACAGGGTGGCACTAATTACTTGTACTGTCTCTAAAACTTAAAAAGTGTCCAACTTACAAAGAATATTGAAGGAGCCACGGCTCAAATCAATAAAACTGATACTACTACATACTACTACTAATTACTTGTAGGATGTGTGCAATGGAAGAGGTTATATACATTTTAAAATAGGGATTAATAATTGCAAAATCCTGCAAATCAGTACAAATTACCGGGAGGTGTTCTGTCGGATTTTATGAGCTGATATATACACAAGGCAGGTGAAACAAGGGGGAGTTAAGCATTTAGCACATGTAATTTTCAAAGAAGGCTAAAGATAATGGCCGGGCAGCGAAGCGGTGGAGATTGATAATTTTGCAAAAAGATAATGTGACGTGGACAGGGAAATAATTGAGATGGGATTATTAAAGGCCCTTGTTCCCCATTAACCTGATATAAAAATACACATGTTTGAGAAGTTCAAGGAGCGTGAGAATTTTCCAGTCCACGAAGCCACATACTGGTGTAATGGTTCGTCGTTATCGTTAACTTTATGCCTGGTATTATCATTACATGCGGAGGGGTGAGCTGTAGTTTATTTATCATGGCTACTTCTTCTAAATACTTGCCGGCATGCTGGGTTTAATGAATAATAATCGCAGAGGAGGGATCCAAGAATCCAAGCGTAGGTATTCTTGTAGCGAGAGTGCGTAACGTTATTGCATCCATTCTCTGTTTGTGCCAACCTCCTTCTTGTTGACATCTGATTCAGCATGAGATTTGAAAGGAAATGTTTTAATTTCTAGATCTCTTCTTCCCTCCCGCTCACCTTGACTTACCCCCGTATGTAGATACGAGATTTTAAAGATTTTAATCCACAGCTTGCAGGAGCAATTAATCCGTTAAGTTTAAGGTTAAGCAACTTGTTGGAAGCTCGGAGGAAAAGGCGAAGAGAGCGAGGGAGTGAGTGAGATGTCGGATTTAATTTAAGTCAACTACAAGTGAACCAATTACTACCGAGTTAGCTGAAGGATAAGTTGGATAAGAAGGGGAAGAAAAGGAGGGATAAAGAGTAGATAAGATGTGAGTGAGATGAGTTTATAAAGAGGAAGATGGGACAGAATACGGGATTTGAAGATGAACTATATGATAAGAGGGAAGAAGAGGAGGATTTAATGATTGGCTAACGTGTTTAGATTGAAAAGAGTAGGATTAGCCGGTGGTATGCATAATATTAAGTGACTTGAAATTCGGATATGATTGCATACATCTGTAGGATTGGGAGCAAATGGATAGCTTGTTCACATGCAGAATTAAGAAAGGTGAGGTGATGATGACAAGGAGATTTTTGCGACAAAGCTTATGGAGACGTGTAGAGGAAGGAAGCCGAGATAACGGCTGCGTAATGTGCGGTTACACGATATTTGATCCCTATCAAACCTTGCCTTCCTGTACATGTTAATAGCGTGGCGTAAATTTACTTCGCCTCTTGAGCACGAACAAAGTCTTTGGATTTTTATGAGCTTCTCCGACCAAAGTTAAGTTGTAGTTCCGCGACAGCTACAGTCCTTGAAGAAACTTGCAGTTTCATAAACGAAGCGCTTCTTCGTCTTCTAGTTCTCTTGAAACTTGGTTTGAATCTTGTAGCTTATGGTAGTTTCCGTAATGTCTGAATTGTCTCTGGAATCTTTGAGGATTTATAAGAGTTACATAGTTGAATGCGTGAGTTTTAACAACGGATACTCCAAAGACGTATAAAATGTTTCGTAGGAGGATAAAGTTGTTGCAAAATAAATGGCGTGTATACTAAAATTTAGAATAACGACTGTGGCGATACCATAGAAATACATTGTCTGAACCGACGGAGCTAACGAGCTCGGAGGATGTAGATTGACATGTAGGCAGACCACCACGAAGATATATCCATAGCAAGTGTCAATAAAACTTAACTTAAAGAAGCAACTTACACTTGTCACAATACGAGGGTACAAAGTTGCCTGGAAAATCGGCAGGGACTGAGAGCTTTGGCAAAAATTTCGCGAAGGCTAACCACCTGTTGCGAATTTTAGCCGGGTCATTTACTCGCCAATCCTTATGATCCTAAGCAAGTGAGCTCCCCCGGAGGCAAGGAGGACATTCTCGAAGTATTTTGGAGCAGATTAGCTGTGGCAGCCAGGAATAGAGAGGAGTATAAGGTTGTGAGGATTCCTACCCCTCTCAGCTCAGAGAAAGCCTCCAATTTGTTACTTGGACACATTTAATTGTCTCTCAGCAGGAAGGAATCTAAAAGAGATAAAATAGTCCGGGTAAAGTGTGCCTCTATCTCTATTACCTGGTTTTCTGGAGACCTCATCTAACGGTATTGTTCATCCAGTATCATGGATGCGCGATGCGCCAGAGGAATAAAGCGGAGATGGTATTTTCTAGCTTGTTCCTCCCTAGTCTAGATTTTAGATAGGGCTTGTTAAGAAGAGAAATAGTTGCGCGGTTCCATCCATCCAGGGAGACAGGAGAAAAGACGGAGAGGGCATGGTGAGATTTTTATGAGAATGTTAGTTAGGATAAAGATTAGAATGGAATGTTCATTGTTTTGGGTTCCGGATGATAATTTTGGAAGATCGGAGAGAGAGGCAAAGCCTTGTTAGTCGAGATGTGACGTGTTGGAAACAAATTGAAAGTGTGACAGTAGGTTATAGTGAGTTGCCGACTCGGGTGGGGGGAGTGCTATACCGTGTCGTGTGAGAAGATTGGGGTGAAGTATTCCAGGATTTCCAGCTCTGGAGGAATCTACTAACAGAGACCAGAAGTTGTCGGCTAGACTGAAGACGGGCTTAAGTGTGGGGGTGAAAGCGGGACGGAAAATTGAGAAAGAGTTGTAGAGAGTATTTACAATGTCGTTCCAGTCCTATTATCCTTAGCATAACACAGTTTGATAATTCCCTACCCCCTCGTGTTTATTGGACATTGGACAGATATTCTAATTTTTTTCAACTCCTTCTTGACCCCTCGTGAAATCTTAATTATGTTATTACGCTTGTCGCTTCTTCTTCTCGAAAACGTCTCGCGTCGCGGTTCCTCTGGTCTGTGATCTAAAGTTGTTCTATT
Source organism: Sminthurides aquaticus (assembly GCA_906901655.1). Classification (NCBI taxonomy): domain Eukaryota; kingdom Metazoa; phylum Arthropoda; class Collembola; order Symphypleona; family Sminthurididae; genus Sminthurides; species Sminthurides aquaticus. The sequence continues at coordinate 9,100,205 of CAJQTT010000001.1, forward strand.
TTACACTAAATATATCCACCATAACTACGGTCGGTTCTACTCCGAGACCTCGAATTGTAGACTTGTCCGTCGTATCCTGGGAGTAAGCTATGAGGGTAATTATTATGGCTTGGTTGCTGATAAAAATGATTGTGTGTCGTCCGTCTCGGAGTAGGCAAAGATAAGGTTTGGGATTCGTGTAAAAATCTCATAACGTTCCATCGTTTGTCTTGTCACCGTAGTATATAGGTGAATAAGGAAACTATGGTGCTTGTTGTGCCGTATCTGTCACCCGTAACAGCTCTTGAGGAAATTACATACCCCGAATTGTATTTTGCAAAAAAAACTCGATTAACCAAGATGTAAGACGGTTTAAATTTAGGACAGGAGACTCACAAAATGCGTATTACTTAGGCTTGTAAACATGTGTAACTTGGTTAAGTACATGCGAAATTCTGCTTGAAATCCCAGCTAAAGCAATTCAAATATAGTCCGACGTTACATGACTTCTTCTTGAGAACGAAGGAGAGAGAGAGAAGAATAGAATAAAAAATACTTTACAATGATTATGATTATTGGGAAGAGAGAATATCACATCTCCATATTCCTTGAAGGAATGGGATCTTGTTGGTGGCTCGTAAGCTTATGAGCTTACTATTAAAAGTTGAGCAGAGATATGAAAGATGTATAGAAGATGATGCTGATTGTTGGAGGACAAAGATTGTAATTATTCTTTACCTTTTCCGTCGAAAAGAACTAGGAAAAAGATTGATATATTGTTTTATAAATTAGCCTCTGGGATTATTTCACTACTTGTGCCCTCCTTTACTTGGGATTTTATTCCTTTTACCTATCAGATCTTCTTTGTCTCCCTCTTTCTCTCTATCATTGATAATCTTGCGGGAAAATAATTGAGAAATTCAGTGGACTGGGAAGCGTGGCGGTGGCAGATCCAAGATCCAACTCCATAAATGACTTGATTCTTGTCAAAAAAAGAAACGCATGAATACGCACACAAGCCATACACAGAAAGGGAATGGAAGAGAATGAAATGAATGTTGAAACAATGCAACTCCCTGCCTTAAAAAATGAATCGAGGTTATGCACGCTTACCATCATCATCCAGATGCATTTATTTGGAGGATTTTGGGAGCGTATCATAGCCAGGAGCGCTTGATGAAGATTTCACTTGTGAAATAATTTAAATAAACTATAGATAAATTCATTTGACATTAATTGTAGGATTTTTGCGTGATTTGAATGCAAAATTATTTCTTTCTTTCATTCATCATTCCAAATATTTCATTTCAAAAAAGAAAAAAATCGTTGCTTCAGCAGAAGGGCTGCTCAATGTTTGGCATAGAAATTCGTACAGTATTGAGAAAAAACTGTTTTGATAGTATGCTCTAGCCCTAGGACTAAAAGACTACATGACTGCGTGAATGGGATTAGAGATAGGCTTTGGAGGAGACTAGCTCTCAAGTTTAAAAGGAAGACGCACATATAATCCGAGAGGATGCGCCAAGCTGATCTGCAGTCAAGGCAGGCAAGGGAGGCTTGAATGGCAATTTATAGCGGAAAGCTAAGGTTGAATGGCTGGGAAGAATAAAAGAGTGCGTATTATGTATGGTTGTTGTGTGTGCGTGAGAAGAAGGGTATAGAATATCACCGTGATCATCTTTCTGAGCCTGAGCCTCCCTGCCTTTCTCTGCCCCTCTTTGGAGTGTTTATAGACGTGGGCGTTGAGAATAAATTCAAGTGACTAGAATCTCTCTCCTTCCTCCGCATCATCTCATCTTCTTGTCGCACACCATTCGCTAACAGATTCGCACCCTCCACACCATCTTCCTCTCTCCTTCCTCCATTCCTTCGGGGATTTATCTCACACGTCACGAGTCACGACAGAAGAGCAGACTAAAAACATTATCTTTTAGTTTGCCGTAGCTGAAGGTGGTTGAATTTCCATACCTGACTTTTTCTGTTTATCAAGCTTGCAATTCAAATCCGTAGGATTATCAATGCTGCACTTCAAGTAACTGAGGATTTAGATTCATGCAAATCACTGCTTGCTAGTCAGCTTAAGGAAGAAACTGAAGTTGCATGTAGTAGTTGCCCCGAAGCACGCTTAAAACAGGAGGGGCACGAGTCTTTTGAACTCCTGGTTTTCTAGAATTATTTGACTAGGTTCAAACTTCCTGCCGAAGGTCCATATTCTTCCTAGACTTTTGGTGTTAATGAGTGTAAAAGTAAATGAAAAAAAAATAGTGAGCTGAGCTGAAATAAGAGTGTGAAAAGACGGAGCTATAGTGGCTTCAAACATTGGAAGAGAGCTGACAAGCTCAAGAAGCTTGTCATCATGACAAGATTCGTCGTCCAAGTGACATTTCCGAGTCGGATGGAGTTGAATGTCTTGTACTTCCTCTGTGAATTTAAAAAGACAGTGATCTGTTTACCTTGTTGGATTTACTACAATATAATAGCATCATCATGGCTAACTTCTTGGCACTATATCCGTTCCATACCTGCGCGTTTAAAAAATCGGTTGGGAAATAATGAAGAGACAAGAAAACATAGAAGGGAGGGGAACGATCAGACTTTGCGGAGAAGGAGAACATATTGTAGTAAAGATGTTTTTGTTTCTGTCTTGTTCCTGTCCTCAGAAGAGTGAAATTTCGGATATCGTCAGACAATGTTAACTCCTACTACAATGAAAAATGGTCTTTTGTAAATGGTAGCATCTTGCCACACTCCCGCCGTATCTACTACAGAGGTTTTAAAGGTTCCTTATTGCTTACACCATGTACGAACGCCGGAATTGTGTCCGTCCGTCCGTCCATCTCTCATTCATACCATTCATGGGATGAGAAAGCAAAAGCTAATGATGATGATGATGGAAAAGAGTTGAAAAATATCAAAGCATCATCATCCTCCTGATTATAGTTTTACAGACAGAGAGGGGGTTCCTTTTGTAGTAGAAGGCAAGACGTTATAGCTAGTGGTTTGGGAGAGCTTAGAGTTTTTGAATCCAAAATTTGGAGCGGGGCAACATAGTACTGTAACAAGAGAAGCAAGAAGTTATAAGTTATCAAGGAAAAGGGTGAACTTGAATAGCTTTTATCCAAATGTCTCAATATTGTAGTAATAATGTATGTATAAGCATGCTCAGAGACTGAAATAGAGATGAGATAGATGCTGTTATTACACTATGCAAACTATCATCTCTTGAGTCCTTATTTGCTGTAAATGGGATGTATATGCGTCTGAAAGATGAGTGACTTTTAAAGAGCTATGTGCTCTGTCTGAGTGAGTGACGAAGTGAGTAAAGGCTGCGGAAAGGTATAGATAGAAGGAAGAAGACGTGATATTAGTTCCGTTCAAACAAATTGTTACTCAAATATTTAAATCTTCATCTACTCTGACTTCCTTCCTTCCTCCTCCTCGATCCTCTGCTGCAATACAATCCATGGGGTTCCCCGTCATGAGAAGATGAAATGAGAAAAACTGAAAAGCCAAAGCTACAAGAGTCCTCCTAGTCAAGCTCCACGTGATGGACGTGGAGGAGGAAATAATGAGAAAGATAATATAGTTATTAGAATACTGCTAGAGTGAAATGCTGGAGAATCCTTGTTCCCCTGGGAAAAAGCATAATTTTCCATGTAAATTGAGTGATAAATATTACACTAACTTCAATTAGGAAAAGAATATGATGGAGAAATATGGAATAGATAGAATTCATATAGAACAGAGCGCTGCTAAAGCTAAATGTTCCAGAGTTGAAGTCGTTTTAGCTGTAGAGGTATCATGTATAAGGGAGATGTGGTCTTTTTTTAAGAAATAATTGGTGAAATTGTCTAAGAATATTATCTGATAATAACAATAATAATAGTAAGCAATAATTTAAGCAATTTTCACAAGATTAGAGAAAAAGCCGAAAGATCCTTATAAGGTGGATGGATTGGAGGTGTGTGAGGAAAAACCTTAACACTTTCCTTTTCTCCTCAAAGAAACTATTATCCCCGACTTTTTCCTCAACTCTACCTGTGCAACCTTTAGTTGAAGTGGCTCTCTCGAGGTTGTGGTGCGCTGGAGGAACCCATGCATACATTGTACGCTAGTTGGATGGAAAATATGTAAAGGAGCAATAGGTATTAAACTACCTGTCTGCGGTGTTTGGTGTGTACCTGTGTACATAACGTACTACGTAGAAATACGGAGGTAGGAAGAAAGAGTTGGGATTTGGGCCCGCGCGGCTTTACTTGATTGTTCAAGTAATTTTATTTGAGTGAGTGAGTGGCCGACAGAGAATCCTTGTTGTGACATGATCCATTAGCCACGGGTGAGGTGTGCTTTTTGAGAGAGGTCTTCCCTACAGGCTACGGATGATTGGCTAAATGTCATCTCACATCACCCTCATTTGTCATCCCCCCTTAGCATTCTAAACCGGGCCAACTCATTCTTGAGCGAAACGACGAGGGGGAATATGAGTTAAAGTTTACGTGTGGAATGAGGTGGTTTTTTTATCTATTTTAAATTGAATTTCTAGAGGATGCGCAAGCAAGGTATAGCATGAAAGTAAAACGGTGATTCAATTCAAAGATTTTGATGTGGTTTCTCTAGGGAATTAATTCACGCGCTTTCCAAAGTGTTTTCGTCAACTTTGAAAGACTTATTTGAAGCCTTGATAAAGTTTAAATTTTTTCAATATATAGTAATGGATGAGTAGAAAATTATTTTACTGTCATAATAGCTATTTGTCGTGCACGGAAATATGGAGCGAAGGCAAATTTAGGTACAAAGCTTACCTATGCTTAGCCAAGATTTAAAATCAGCTACGCTGTCATAGTGAAAAGTAAGCATGGATATGGAGAACTAGGTTGAAATCGGTGAAGGTAGTTGAATCCACATGACTACTACGACGCGTGTGGGTGTGAAGGAAAAGTTTGAAATTAGTCTACACTCCGTATTTGGAAGTAAATTAAAGAATAACAATGGAAATAAAACTCGGAGTTATAATCAGTGATTATTATTTGAAAATGATTGATTTCAAGATGGTCCCACCCCTCTTCATAATCTTATCATGCTTTTTTGCCATCCGTATCCTATTTTATTCCTATTTGAGTGAAACAAGGAAGCGAGAATAGTTTATTCTGGTTAGGTTTTTGAACATTTATTTGCAAATTGGTCAGCGGTAAAAAATGCAGGACACAACTTCTGTGATGTTTTAAACGGAAAACGGTTTGGAAAAGTATATGTAAAAACAAGAGAGTGAAATAATTATTAATGAAGTGGTTTTCAAAGCTCTGGATGATTTACTACATAATTTGCTTCAGTGATTTCATATGCACAGAGCCTTGTGAATGAGGGATGGAAGGAGACAGATGAGAATCAAGGAGGCATGAAATAAGGAGGGTGGGCATGTATGGAATAATCTGTGGGTATTTACAAAGGCATTGAGTTAGTATTCGCAGTACAGGGGGGTAGACTGAGGAGATCCCGTTTGGATTTCCAGATGACGCAAGAATGGGTCTTTGCTCAATGAGCCGACACAAGGATGAGAAAATTATTATGCTACACTGTCTAGTGGAATTACATTGACAGTTACGAGAAGTTAATTAGAAGGAAGAACGCGGCACGCGCTTCTCTCACCTTTCAATTCTTCTTGAATGGCCTAATACAATAAAGACGGCTTCCTTTCGGCCCATTTCTTCCTCGGCGGGTTCTTGAGGGGGCCGAAGCCGATGATCGAACCAAAAGCATCAATTGCATTAATCTCACCTTTCAAAATATTAAATTGAGCGTGAGGATAAAAGAAATTGGAGGAGCCGATGAGGTGGTTGACAGGGAGAAGCTTCATTGTATAGCCGTAGCGTATCATGTAACTTCATTCTAGATATTTTACGCTTCGTCTACTTACTTTGTCTAGCCAAAGTTATAGAGATGTGCCGATAATCAGCTTGGCTTCAGTCTGAGGTAGCAGTACGTTTACATAAGTGATAGATACTAGAGCTTTTTCCTTTGAGCCATATATTTGCACGATAAGTTTGATTGCGAAAATAATTTGCATGCGTATTCCGTGAGATATTTTATACGATTTAATATATTGGAGAATTAACTTGACCGTTTCGTTGATTCTTGAGGCTTCAAAGCGAAACTTCTAAGTTGGAGACCTCAGTTTTTTATCCGCCTAAATTCAGAAGCTTTAGCTGGCATATACCTGTTGCTTCCGTCGAATCCTCAGCATCAACGGGTTCTTTACCTGTTGAACTCTTTGAATATTATACAGAATACTGCTGACTATCCAGTATCTCATGAACCCACAAAGCTTGTGGGTAAAAGTCAGGAGAACCCTGGAGTGCGTAAAAATCAAATAATACTAGGACAACTTCCCTTGAAGGGGTCAAAAAAAAAGGACGGGGCACACTAAAGTTGAAGAAAAAAACAGAGAAACCAAATAATATAAAATACAATTCCAAAGGAAAGTGATAGCTTCTGACTGACTGTGAGTGAGGAAGAGAAGGAAAGCCGTAGTTTTTTCCATTATGGATTTTTCTACGGAGCTTCCGATTCTGTGATTCATAATGTTTGCTTACCTGTTCCTGGGGGGATTACGTGGCAGGTATTTATAAAGCGGTGGACGGATGAGTAAAACGATATAGTATCATCATAATCTACACTTGTGTACTAGGCAAAGGTCTGTATAATTTTCGTCCTCTTTAGAGTGTTTGCCCATATACAAGAAGTGGTGAAGAAGAGGGTAGGGGACGGATTCATCCTGTGAATGAGAATCTATATCTCCCCTCTCCGTAACACCTGTTCCATCCGCTCATCTTTGAGTCTGATTCAAGTGAACACTATGAAAAGTGTGATTGCGGCAGAGAGGAAGGGGAAAGATGAATTGGTAGTGGGACTGAGAGGAGTTAATGGAATTTCAAAGTTTGACTTAAAGTACACAAGACGGGAATATGGTGGTTAGTGGATTGAAATGAATCTGAGAATATTCAGAAGAGACAGAAGGAAGAGGGGAAGTTGAAGGAGTTTAGTGTGATTTCATGCATGGAATAGAGCAGGAGTCGTGGTGGTGGTAAGAGCGGAAGAAAGGTAATAATACTCAAGGAACGCTTGAAAGCCGACTTGAAGGAAGTCCCAAAAGTATTTCTATTAACTTTCCGTACAAAGAAGAGAGGAATATATCATCCATATTTTACTCTTTTTGCCCTTTTCTTTTCCATTCTGCATCAGCAATGTTTACCAACAACATCCTCTCAGTCTTTGAAATCATCTTCAAAAATGTGTCAACATTGTTGTTTTGATTTGTAAGCTCATCTTGTACTGTAACTGTTGTGTTGTGGGAATAGTGAGCTCACTGTAAGAGAGAATTGGGGAAAATGTGAGAGTGTCGGTTATTATTGTAAGTAGAGTAAAGGAAACGCGAAGAAAATAAAATCAGTGTGCGCAAATGACAGTCCAAGATTTGAGCTGAACAAGTGAGTAAGTTTTTGTATTCAAATCCTGAGGATGGAATCACATCCGAACCGTGCGAAATCAAAGGTAATAGCGCAATGTACATAATACCTGTACATTTTACAGTTTGAGAAAATGCGTCGAGAATCTGAATATTTTAAGCAAGTCCGATGCACACTAAAGAATAGACCAAGCCACTGTTACGATTTAACTTCCGGTGGACGGGATCTGGGACATGTATGGAGTGGAGAGGGAGGAACGAAACGAACGTTGGATTATTTGCATGCACTAGATATTGGAAAGGTCGGAAAGAGGGTGTGTCATTCTTAGTTTCCCCTCAAATCCTTCTCAGTTATTTCAAGATTCCGAAAAAGAGTGCAGAGAGAGAGGAGCATGCAATAATTTGAATGAATACCCCGTTGGAAAAGTCTTGGAGATTTGCAAAAATTGCAAGATTTGGAAACAGTGAATCAAGATCGTCCTTATCTAAAGAGATCTATTAAAATCCTATTGTTCAATTGACAGACGGAGGTCAAGTGTAGTAGGGCTATGGAGCAGGGACGGAAGGAGGAAATAAGAGTGTTGTTGTCCATGTTGAGTTGCATTTGAAATGACTGAATTTGAGAGGAAACGTTTAGTGCTGGAGGAGGTGAAGCTTGACAAAGATGGTGTGGAGAAGAGGATAGAGGAGTCTAATAAATGGATTCATGTTCGAGCCATATCCGTAATACACCGTCTTGTTTGAAGGGAGGTGGAGGAGGATGGAGATGTGTCAGGGGAGCGATAGAGCATGCAAGTTTCCGTTGCGCGATTACATTTACTACGCACACAATTGCCAGCAAGGAAGGCATAACGTTTAAAAATGTAACTTAACTTGACTAAACATGTCTTGAACTCTTGAAGCCCTTGATTTGACTAGAATCTATAATGGATTTAAAAATTACACCGCTTCCGCTTATTATAGCTTCCCGGATTTGTTACGGATTTTTTTACCCTTTTCTTTTTGGCACTTGTACACTTGTGCGAATATCTTCTTTGCTCCTGCATCCTCAAGCCTACAAGAATTGCGAGAAAAAATCATTCACTTATTTAACGTAATGCATTCCTTCCTGGTTCTAAATCAGATTCTGATTCCGTCATATCCACTGGTCGATGAGCAGTGTATGCTTAATTGTGACGCCAGCACAAAGCTGAATCATTTGAATCCCTAGTAATCATATGTTTCATTCAATATACGTACGGAATGATCAATCCTCCAACTAATTTGCAAAATATATTTTTGCACAAAAAAAGTAACGTCAAATCTGTCTCCTCTATCATACCCCGGCCATGACTTTGTCATCCATTTATTGTTTTATTGTATGAGCAATTGATAGCGCCTTTTAATGAATCATAAACAATGACGGCCGCATCTTAAAATTGTTGGAGAGAAAATAGTGAAAGATGGAAGATATTTTTAGTAGAGACATCCATGACTATGATCGCGTATTTATCACATGGTTATCTGTTCCGTGAATTGCATATGATGAATCCCTATTCAAACTGGCAATTAGTCAAGGAGGCAAAGAGCGCCATGCTGCCCTCAAGCTACGTTCTAGATTTATTGATCACTATTCTTTGTAGTATATGTATATATATATTCGGGCCGTTCATGATTCATACAACTCGTTAGGATAAAAAGGGGATTTCTGCAATAAGTTTCCGTAGTTATTTTGGGGGATAATTAAGAAATATCTTTGGATTACTACGCACGCAATAATTAATAACGGATATCCTCTGATTCAAGGGTTGGGGTGTCGTGGAATTAAAACGGATGCATTATTCCATAAGTATAGACTTGATAAGGCTTGAACGTAAGAGCTAAGTTGGATAAGAAATAATGAATTAAATAAACACTGTAAGCTTCCCGGTTCTTTTGTAACGAGGCAGAGAGGGAGTATATAAATACGAAAGAACGTGGAGGAGATTCAAGTTGGTGGAGTGAAAGAAAAAAGTTACAAGATTAACATCTATGGGATTACATGAGTGTGAATTTGGATTGAATTGAAGGCTCGAGTAAATTGGTTTCGGGTAACTAAAATAAAAGACTGGAGGAAAGGTACTAGAAGAACTCCATAAAAGTGACTCTCTCAATCAAGACATTTCTCTTAATTGGGCAATAAATTTGGAAGGTAGAGTCAAATATTTTAAAGTACTTGTGTCTCTCTTCTGGAGGGGGAAAGAGACAGTTTAAATATGCAAATCAAATTTACAAGCTTCCAGCGTAAAGTTATAGGACTATTGGGTAGTTTCGGGACGAGAAAGGCAAAGATTGTGTAACGAATGACTGGTAGTGGTGTGGTAGAGGGTAGAGCAAGTGAGGCGTGTATGTGTATGCAATATGCTAAAGACTGTAACTACTTGTATGATTTTCAGATGTGGCAAGATATTGAGCGGATGATAATGGCGACAGATGTAAGTGGACTTGGGGTGATGGAGATAAAATCGGAATACGTCCATCTTAGCCCAGCCTCGGATGATGGGAGATGCAACCGTTCTCAGAAATCTTCCAGCCCGTCCCTCCTTACCACTCAGCAACATCACAACGTTAATACTTCAACAGCTCCTAGTCTCAAAGTAAGTATTTTAATTGTAATTCAAATCAAAACTGAAGGGACAACTGCCCGCTCATACCTTAGAGCAGAAGTGAAGATATAGTATTCTTGTTCTGGTAGTGAGACTTTGTCGTCGTGTGAAAGCACTTGGAAGAGACAAACTTTCACCGCTATTCGGTCCTAAGTTTGTACAAGGCTTACGTGTAAAAGGGCAGGGGGCTACGTTAGAGTCTCTTTGAAATGAGTTAAGAATTTTGTGAAATTAAGGTAGTATATAGGAACCAACAAGAAATTGGGTTTAATTATCCTATGGTCATAAAGATGTGGAGAAGATTTATCCCAAAAAAATCCATGTAATTATGCCAAAAGTTTAATTTCGCAAATGGGAAATTTTCAGAATTGTAATTAGTTTTGGTGTAAAATAATAGTTGTTGATTTTGGATTTAGTTGAGAAGAGTAATTAAGAGGTTGGGGTTAATGGCACTTTTGAAGCGGATGTGTGCTGATTTTTCGTTTAAAAAAGTAAAATGAGCACGTGTAAATGGTGAATTACGTAGAGTATATACATAATAGGAGAGAGGAGGAGGAGGGGAGAAGGGGAAAAAACTAGGCTGAGTCTAAAGTTGATGGTTTTTTTAGAGGATTGAAAGAAAATGATCTTTTGGAAGGACTGCGACCCCCATGTTCGTGGTTAGGAGCTGAGATTAATCAAACTTGTTAAGCATGTGAAAAGAATCCACTTCCTCAATGTCTCATCACTATTCCCTTAATCACTTCTCATCTCTTGAAATTACAATTTATCATCCTAACACTCTTGGAAAGAAAAGCTAGCTTGGATTCTGTCGTACTTGAATCTGGAGTAAAAGCCGGCAAAAACCTGGTTTAGATGGCCGGCCAGCGAAGAGTCTGGCACGTACTAAATACAAAGAGTTGTTGTTCATCACTGCACTAAATCTAAGCAACTCTGTAAGACTTAGAAAACTGGTTCGAGTCTTTTATCCAGTGCCTGGATTTCAAGGTTCAGGATTCCAGGATTGGTGAAGAAATGCATGGAAGATTTCCAAAAGATTCGCGATGGGAGAAAAAGATTTAAATAAAATTATAGAAATTTTTGGAAGAGAAGAAACTAGAAGAGGACAGATAGGTAGCGGTAGCGTAGAATTACATGAGGAAATGAAACAAGAGGGAAATCAGGGAAACTGGGTAAAAGTTATACAATTCCTGATCACGTTTCCAGCAAGTGGTGAGTCTGGCTCAGCAGGTAGCAAAGACCAGGGGTGATGTGATTGACATGTTTAAGGTCCTGGGAAGAGATTTGATAAGGAAGCAAGTGAGGAACCCAGGAAGTAGTACTGGTTATGCAAGAATGGAGGCAAGCAGTAGCAGACTTGTATATTTGTTTTGAGTAGGCGTGGAATTGAAGGTCTTAAAGAGGTAGGATTAATTACAGACAGGTGAGACTGTCTGGCGTGCGTTTGATTTGAAAGAATTGACGTTTCCAAGACGGGGCGACCACCAGAGCGGCGCAATCCAGTCTGTCTCTTTTTTATTTGAACTAAATAATGCAATAGCTGTGTATAGAAACGTTTTGGCTCATGTTCACTCTGTCCAGTTCAGTTATATGTTTGCATAAGCACGTTTAGGAATACTTGTAGAATGTCTAGAGGTAAAATGGATAATATTTATGCCAGTATCCATGATCCCTTAATGGACGGAAGGAAGATGTGGTGGTGTGGTGGGTTTTGGGTATGCGTTGCTAGAGCCCTGGACTGTTTTCTTCTGAATCTGTAAAAGCTGTTTGAAAAAAGTAATCTTAGCATTGAATAACATTCACAATATTTACCACACTTTGACCATATACGAAGGAATGTTTATTGGGGGGAGGGTAATAGACTTTCTCCTTATCTTATTATACAATGCTGTATGTCCATGATTCTACCTTGCTTGCTTCCAGTCCAGCATCCCACCGGTTTTATGGCTTTAAAATTGTCGCCAATTCCGAAATTACTTGGAAGAATTTATAGAGAGACTGTAGTTAATATAATGAGATGGCATTGTTCCTTTCGGGGACCAGAGAAAGCCTTGGAACGTCTAATGAGAAACAAGTTGTTTGGAGCGATTACACGAGACACGACCCGGGTATCCTGGATTCAGAACTGGAGAGATGTTGCTCTGCAGACTCTGCAGGCTTTGCTGCTAAGAATATGGGGTCATACTTATTAATTATTCCAGAAGCATGATTGCTAGCGTTGAAACAGATGAACCTTTGACTAAGATTGAGGAGAGGGATGAAAGAATAAAAGTCATGATGAGGATTGATTGGGATTGATCGGGATGAGTGGAGAAATTAGATTTCAACCCAAGCTGAACATGGAAAGAAACCGGAATCAGAGTTTAAAAGGTCTGGAGTCATGTGCCTACTTTTCTTAAGCTGTGGTAGTATTTCGATGATGGAGAGGACGGGAGAAAAATAATGTGATTACTATTCATAATCCGTTGGTAAGGTTGTCGCGACGAGGGAATTAGTAGTATGAGAAGGTGAGATGGAGGGATTAGGAAGACTGATGGGGTTGCGGAAGGTGAGATGTGGCCGGTATAGGTAGAAGGCAGAATTTAATATGAATGAGATGATTTTGAAGCGTTTGAGGCCTGGTTCCAGGACGAGACTGAGGCGACTAGACCTTGATCGGTTCCCTTGTAGTCCTGGTCGTCATAATCATTTTTGAAATAATAACTTTAATGCATGAAGTGAGGTGCGTAAGGAGAAGGTGATTCCAAGCTATTACGCTGGACTTGATGATGACGTTGAGAAAGCTTCTGTAGAGGTTATTAGTTGATAGGATTTGGTGGTGATGGAGGAGGAGGAGAGAGCTGGGAAAAGATACTTGATGAATAAGAAGAAGACATGGGAGGAGGATGGATATTATTTTACTGCTCTTGATTCAGAGGCTTTTGAAGTTTGGTTTTAGATCCTATCAGTACTGGATTGATTTCCAGAGCGTCAGTCTGACAGCTCAGACTTACGAGGATGATGTGCTCTTTTGAAGATTGAAGAGAAGTGTTGTTGGCTCAGGGTTTTTTTCTCCCAGGGATTGCTCTGTCCGGCTATGCATTAGAATAGGAAGGCGCTCTGCTCAATTAGCTCGACAAACAAGGACATAAAACGTGTAGACTGGTGCATGGATTGAAATCATCTATACTACGATACGATACAGGATTGAGGAATAATAAGAAAAGAGGGAGTTGATAAGTTGGAGTTGAGGGGAAAGCTTTGAGGCCCTGCCCGTAGTCTATGGTTCAGTTATGAGCGCTTTGGAGATGCGCCCTTGACTCAAAGAACTTCTATATGTGACCCCTAGTTGATGCCTCAAGAATCTTGAACGAAGAAGGTGGAGGAATAGTAGATTTTTGCGGGTGGATTTTTAAAGGCCAGTAAGTACGTGCAGAATTCATGGACGGAGAAGAGGAAAAACGAGGTTGGTTCATGTGATTTTTGGTAGTGGACTGGATGGACGTGATATGAATACGGTTAATCAATTAATTTCAAATTGTATTATAGCAAGTGCAGCGAAAATCTCCCTTGGATTGAGTAGCTTTGGTGTCTGATGGTTATTATGATGTTGTTATGCGAATTAAATCAAGAGTGTAATGAAATGAAATTAATTAGAATACGAGTGAAATGATGATGGGGTTTCATGGTATGGTGTGTGTAGTGCAGCCGCTAGGGCAAAGCATATAATTGTTTGGAAAATTTGATTATTTGGAATTGATATGGGCTGAGTGATACTGATTGGATTAATTATTTGGAGATTGGGTGAGATAAAGTTTGCGAAACTTGTTTTCATCATCCATACCACCTGACCATCATCCTGTTCCATCCTGTCTGTACTAAAAGCGCCACATTCATCTATCTCCTAGCATAGCGGAATAATTTTGATGAAATACAAAAAAAAACTGGACTGCACTATTAACTACCTGCCATATTTTAGTAGTTGGCCCTCAACCTGTTATCATTGTCCTCTCATCTTGTTCTATCCCACGCAAAAACAATGGATCGTTTTAATTTGTAATTGAATACAAGGTAGGAGGGTAGGGTTAGGAAGGACGGCGAAGGGTTTCTTGTCGTACCTCAAGCTGGAGTGGATAGGGTCTTTTAGTAAAGAGAGAGCTAATGCATAAAACTAAGGACATCCGACCATTGTTAGGGTAGTTGAGCTATTTTTGAATTTAATGAAACGTTTCCTGAATTAAATTGCATAATTTATAATGAAATGTCTCGTCGAAGGTAGAGTATTTTAAGTGAGTTTAATTTTATGGTGGATTTTTTATTGTTTCGCAGGATTCTTTTGCCGGGATGGATTTGGAGCAGCAGCAGACTGGGGATGTTGATTTAAACGGGAGCGTGGGAATTGTGGATTCACCCTCATACGGAGTGGGTGATAATAGCCTGTTGAGTAGCCCGAACTCAAATCATTGCAGGGGAGGTGACAACGTCCGCCTGCAGGATGACCAACAAGTGGTTCCAACAGTGAGCCCTATTTTTCCGGAAAATCCGAGGACTTCCGGTTCCAATCAGGCTACCAGCACTACCGGTACCTCATCTCCGCCCTCCCAGTTTCAAAGCTACTTCACACCTGCTCCGCAGCCCCCTCCTGAATATTGCGGGAGGAAAGGTTCTGGGACTGACCCCATGGATCGGATAATAAAATCGGAAATAAATTTCTCCATGACTGAGTACAGGATCCAGGGTGGAGGAGGAGGGGATGGAGAGGGGAATGCGTTGGAAAATTCCAGGAGTCCTCCTTCGTCCTCCTCTGCTTCCCCCTCGGCTGGAGAAGGGCTGGGTTTGGAGGAGGAGGGTGGAAGGGGTGGTGGTGGAGGGATATTAGCAAGTTCATTTGTTCCCGGAAGTTGTTATACATCAAGGGGATTGAGTAATTTCCCACAACTCACCCCAACCACATCATCGCCCTCTTCATCAACTGCTGGCTATGGAGGAAGTGACTGCCAAAACTTGAATGCTAATCAGAGTATGCACGTAGGACAAATCTCCTCGGAATCAAAAATCAGTTATTCTCATCACTACAACCAAAATCCCCATGCTCATTACCCAGGCCACATCTCCCCTCCATCTACACCCGAATCCCTACTCCAGGGATCCCATGGACCTTCCAATGGTCACAACTCCAATCAGAGTCTGCATCTCTCCCCGCATTCCCATGGAGCAGATACCCGGAATCAGGGCTCGAATTTTCACATGGAGCTTAATCCGCAATCCTCCCCGCCTCAGAGCTATAATAATCTGAATAATCTTGATCCCCTCCAGCTTCCCACTCCTTCCGGAGGAACCCAGGACGCCCAGGAGGAACCTAATTATTCGGGCTATGGGAATAATAGTAAAGCCTATAATGGGAACAACTCTGGTTTCTATAGCAACCTGTCCTCGGGCTCCTCTGCACAACAGCATCAAGCGCACTACACACACGGGAAGATTCTAACCCCTCCGTCATCACCCCCACAGGGCTCCAATGCTCAACAGACACTATCCGCTCAAAGCCAGGCTCCCCCCACTCTCACCTCTGCCTTCTACAACCTTAACAACTCTCTTGGCGGACCTCATCTTCTTGGAAATGAGGGGAAGGGGAAAGGGATGGAGACAAGTTGGACTTGCAACGACTACTTCTCCTCCCTGATTTCCTCACCTCCGTCTTCCTCATCCCCTTCCCCTGATCATCATCGTCAACAACACCATCATTTATTTACTCCAACCCTACCTCAGCAGAGCGGTAGCAACAATCTTGTTTGTCATCCTTCTGCTGGCCAAAACGGACAACACTATGACGCCTTCTCCTCCCCCTCATCCAAGCATCAGCCAGGTGTTCCTCTTCCCTTTTCACATCATCATCCGGCCGCCACTAAATCTCTGCACTTTCGTAGCCAACAAAGCAGTCATGTGGGACAAATTCGCAGAGAGTTTCAGCCTACTGCCAACCAACAACTCCCGCATCATCTTCTCGTACAACAACATTCGAGTCATCATCATCATCCGGGGCTTTTGGAGAATCCCAGCTACCAGACTTTCACCATGCTCGCTGGGGGTAACCCGAGCCGGGTAGCTGGAGGTGGTGCTGGTGGCTCTTCTCTGACTGGAGGAATGAGCTATTTCAGCAATCAAACAAAAATTACTATCCCTAATCACTTGCCTCCAAGTGCCCCTGGTTTGGGAAGCGGAGGGGCTAACCCGGCTGGGGGCCCTGTCAAGAGTCGGAGGAGACGGAATTGGACTCGGAGAAAAGTGATTGTTCATAGTTGTCCGCATACGGGCTGCACCAAAACTTACACCAAGTCATCACATTTAAAAGCTCATCTGCGGACTCACACTGGAGAGAAACCGTACCAGTGTAGCTGGAAAGGATGTGGATGGAAGTTCGCACGATCCGATGAACTGACAAGGCACTACAGGAAACATACCGGGGATCGCCCTTTTCAATGCCGACTATGTGAAAGAGCTTTCGCTAGATCCGATCATTTATCATTGCACATGAAAAGACACCTCACCCTCTAAAAAACCCGTGTGGAACCTATAATATAAGAGCTCGTTTACGTACGTATACTACTTCCCACTGAACATTGAATCAACCTTATCACCTTACCAATTACCTTAATCCGCTGCCCGAATCTACAAGAGGGACGAACCCTGGATTTCATCAGCATCCCCAGTCTCCGAAATCCCGTACCGAACTTGCTTGCTCAAAAAACCAAAGACACGTATCGTTTACAAAAATCTAATCCAAGGAAAACAGTTAGGAATAAGCGTTTTTATATGCATACATTTTTTACTGACCCAGGTAGATTTGTTACCCACAATCAATTGTATTCAAAATTTTTAAGCATTGATGATACTCATTCTCTTCCATCTTCACGGGCATCACGTCTTTATGCAAAAACCACAGGTTAAATATTCAAGAATCAAACTTTCCCACTCTTCCTCTTCTCTGACTGAATGATCCAAGGGAACTCCTTTAGAGCGTTTCAGTTTGACGCAAAGTAGAGACACTAGTGTTTTTTAAATCCCGAAGCGAATACCGGCCATTATTTCCTTGTAAATTCACTTTACCCCCCGCGTCCGCAAAATATTAGCCCTTAAGTACTTCAATCATGTATTATCTGTGAGTGAGTGTACCCTTTGAGTTGTTAGCGATAATAGTATAGCTGAGGTAGACAGCTAACCGGGTGAATTATGCTAAGTTAGTTTTTTACCTAATTATCTGATGCATGAGTCAATCTACTAAATGGCTTGAAGGTTCCCAAGAACCGGGTTCTCTCGTGTACTTAATTCGCAATGCGAGTCCGGTATAATCCTCGGTTTGGATCTAATAGGATTGTAGCTAATTGAAAGCGTCACGATCACGTTACAACAAATTATTATGTAGCTGACTCTGAATCCTGCTCAGGGTTAAATCCCTCACCACCGGATATTTATCAGGCAGCCTTTGCCGGGCAACGTTTGCTTGTACGTTGTAAATTCTTTCTAAGAGCGAAAGGATCATGTGGGCAAGCTTTAAATTTTCATGTCTTCCGGTCTTTTACATGCTCACACAAGCAGTGCCTTAATGCTCAAAGATGTAGCGTAAGTTGTTTAGATCTAGGAGGAAAGGGTGGAAGAATACAAGCTGTTCTTTCAAAGGTTTCTGAACGGGGAAAATTTTCCAGACGTGTATAAAGGAATCATTTATTACCCAGATTATTATAGCTATTTATGGGATATTTCTAGCTATTGTTAAGCAATAGCAGATTCCTCAACTTGTAGCCCTTGCTACCTTGGAAGTAGCCGGCTATCTAACCCTTGTGGACGTGTGAGTGCCTTAGGAGGAGAAGCAGTCCTGGGCTTGCCAAGGGAGACTGTCAGGTCAGACAAAGGGTGATAAAAAAACCTTAGGAGTTTGATACACACACCACTAGAGAGCTATCCCTGGAAGGGCTGGGGTTACTTGGCTTCTTGAACGATAAAAGACAAGCGTTCGATCCTCCGGTTGTTCTTCCCCATGGTATTGTAATTTGTAGTCATCCCGCTTCCACCTGCAACGTACCCTGTTCTCTGGTAGAGAGGAAGCATTAAAATCAAATTTTTTTATTATTGTTATTGTCAATCCTCCTCCTTCTGATCTTTAGAAGAATGAATGAGGTAAAGAAGTTGACCTAGCCAGCGGTAGCTGTTACTTTTCTCGTTGTACAACTACATTTTAGTGCAGCAGGTCAGAATGGATTTTCATGTAAAAATAAATCTGATATAAATCCCTTTTATAAAATATTTAGTCAAAAAGCAAGAATTCATTACTCGTCAGCAATTCTTCCTCGCTAGATTTATCCCTGTAATCCCGTTAAATTAAACCTTCCTGTCGTTTTCATCCCTTGGGGTAGGACTCCTATGGAAGGAGTAAAGAATTCTTTTAAAAAATGTGAAACTTTGTAAAAAAAAATCCCAAAGGCATTCTTCAGTCCCGCTCCCAACAAAGCTTATTATGCTCTTAGCCTTGTGTATTACCTTACAAATCTCCTTTGTCCGGAGTCAAAGGAGGGTAAAAGAATATATAAATATATATATAAATTCAAGATTTTGCATGTCATCAGAAGAGACTGTTGAAAGAAATCTTTCACGTCCATCCTTATTATCCAGAAGCTAAAGGGAATCTCATGATTTATAACGGACTTATTGGTCTATAGAGGTGAAGTTCTGTACAAATGGGGGCCAGAGAATATTGGATGCTGACGCACCAAAGTATGTGTGCAGTAAATAGTATAGTTGCTAATACAATGCAGTAATTAATTTGAGTCTCGATTATGCTTAATGAGTGCAAGGCATTCACTAATAGGTTTAGAGATAACGATAGCCGATTGTCTAATCGGCTGCGGCAGAATTGCTCCCACAATCATAGGTGTTGTAACCGGTTTGGAAAGAAGCCGGTAGAATTTGTAATTAAATATCATGCCCTCACCTTGGCATTTAATATTGGTAGCCTTAGCTTTAGATGTAAATTTTATATGTCAAAATAAATGTTTCTATATGAGCTAAGGAGTGTGATTATAAATATTTTGATTAATTGAGTTAGTATCGTTTGCAAAATTTCGCGATTTTTTGCACAGTGCGAAAGAGGTTGTATATGTTGGCTAGACGTACAAAGATTTGATTTAGATTCGTAATATGTAAACTAGTTGGTAGGGGGCGGGGGCGGTAATTGAATTCTTTGGTTTCGCCAAATGGACCGGGTTTGCGTGCAAATGAATGTAAATAAACAATCGTGATATATAATGAAGGCCTTCAAAGCGTAAGGATTTAGCTTAGAATAATCTGAGTTTGTACAAACCGCTAAAACTACGTTAGTTTTTAAAGAATTCTTTCAGTGTACTCAATGAGGGTTTGAATTGTACAAAGGCGTGTTTGTTATGATACTTAAATTAAGAAATGGCAGGAGTTTGCCAATTTTTATTTCAAGCTTTAATTTTGCACACTTTTGCAAGTTTTAAAAATGGTTTCCAGAATCTGGTCTGAGGAAACTAGCTTCTAGAGTCGGTACATGTATAGCTTCCTTAAATTAGTTACGATCATTAAAAGTACGACTTAAAGAACTGATTATGAGATTTTGTACACGATTATTAAGCTAAGTTTTTTGCAATTTGTGTATACAGATATTTGTAATGCAATTACATAAAGTATTTCAATAAAAATGCTTGAATGCGAATCACAAGATAATTTTTTATATCCCATTATTGCGTCAGTATTCCACCTCATCACTAACTTTTAGCGAACGCTGATTGGCGAATCAAGTGCTGATTGTGGGTTAATTACTCAAGAATATATTTTCACAACTGCTTGGTCTAGAAGTAGAAGAAAAAGCAGATTATAATCATGCAAAATCATGAAAACTTTGAGCTGTTGCACTAAACTCACTTAAAAGGTAATGAAGCTGATCCTGTTCCGAAAGATTGTTTACAAGAGCTTCGAGAAGGATAAAGTACTGGAAGAGTGTATCTCGGGGCCAGAGAGAGGGCGAAAGGTCACCTTCGCAAGCAGATATCAAATCCAGTTGATTCAATACATTTTCTTCCCATTGAATATGCTTGGAGGGTGGGCCGACAAGCTTTGGCTCTCTGTAGACAGGAAATTTAGGGTTACAATTACTCGGATTAAATTCTAGAAAATTTCCTTCTTATCCAAACAACTCCAAGGCTTACAAAGCATGGATTTGGTGAGTTTCAAAGTCACTAGCCATCTTGGCCTTTTGTGAGATTTCATTGGTCTCATCCACAAGTTCTTGGCGGATATTTTGGAAATTGTTTACTGAAATTAAGTTAAATAAAACATTTGATAATTCAGCTACAGAAGCATGGAACTCAGTTTTGTTTGAAAATTTAAAGATATATTGCATGCTCCTTTATCATGCCTCTTTAGTAGTTATATATTTGATGCTGCGTACTGCAACTAGACACTAGGCGACTAGTAATAACGTAAACATGTTATCAAATTACCCATAACTCCGGCAAAAATATTCTTGAATATAAAAGTTCCCAATAAAAGCCAGGTTAGAATGTAAAAAGTTGCAATAGTAAAGCCCATAATTTCTATAAGCTCCCTCAGAATTGGAAACCAGTGATCGATGGTAAAGATTTGGAAAAGGGTTAGGAAGGCATAAGGTAAGTGCTAGAATCCACGCATAATAATAACCATACAAAGATTAAATTTTCATGAAATTAGGATGAGCGTAGAAAAAAATTGAAAAAAAACAGAGCAGTATGAGAAGCAGCACAAATAAAATTTAAAACTCGTAATTTAGGCAAATAACTTACTGAAAATCGGTCGACATATCGTAGATTCTGTCTGTGGGTTTTAGAAAATCGATCAACCAAGTGGATGCCGATAATTGCAAAAATGTAAAAGAAGAGAAGCATGAGGATGGTTATGAATACGAGAGCTGTAAACGTCCTCGTGATGGCTCCCCAAATTAACTTAATCTTGTGAATACGAGTCACGACGTTTAAAGTTCGGAGGATCCTTGCGATTCGAATGTATTTGATCGTGTTCACGAGAGTTTCCAAAGCTTCATCTTCATGACTATCAGGATATGCGATATCAAAAATTGGAGCAAATATAGACTGTAACGAGGGGATTTGATATAATGAGAGCGTGTTGAATTCGTTGGGAGTAAGTTGTATATATTTAGTAAGTATTATTAACTGCTGAAAGACAAGGCGGGAAGAAGAGTAGACAAGTAAAGGAGAGGGGTTGGAGAATTGATGGAAACTGATAATGAATTTTGGGCATACCGCTGCTGTAACAATGAGGTCGAACCAGTTCCAGTAATCGTTCCAGAATCCTGGAAAATCATCCAACCACTTTAGGAGAATCTCGGCAATAAAAATTAAGAGGCAGAAGAAATCCAAAGGCTCACAAATTGCGACGACCAGCCTGAGCGTATCCGTCTCTGGAAGCTCTGTGAACACATCAAGTTTGGGGTGAGATGAGGAGATGGAGTTTGTAATGTACGCGAAGTAAGACTTTAGGGTAAACCCCATGTAAATAATGAACTGCCTTTGGCTGTATAAGAGCCGAAATTCGAAATGAGAGCGAGCGAAAGCTTTGGCAAATAGCAATTAATTTAAAATATCTCAGCCACACCTCCTTCCAAACACATTAAAGCCGAGCTGAGGATTATAATAATGATCATGAATATCTCAAAGGCCTTGGAACGAAGGATCCATCTGGCCCATATACATAAAGGAGGCCAGGATGACTCGATTGTGAGGAATCTTTTTATGCGAACATCCGCTTCCCGACCGGGTCGTCGCGTACTATCTGCATACAAAAAGACAAAGAAAGAAAATCCGTTTGTTAATGTGTAAAAGTCCTTTGACAAACTGTGTGTGCCAGACTGCCAGGGCAGGGAACAGGCGAAAATCGGTGAGACAACAACAGTAAAGATGACAGCGCCGGATTTGACACCTTAGATTACCTATCTTTTTGTGACACATTTACAAGTGAAAGGAAGGCAGAGGAATTTGGAAAATTTCGCAAATTGATTTTTAAACTAAAATCGTTACCGCCGTGCAAAACAACCATCTCCGCTTCGTCCTCCGCTGATGAACCCTCCTCTTCATCTTCTTTTCCACGAGTTTGCTTGTTAGCATACGCTGCAGGATTTATGACACCGTTTGGATTCTCCAGTATTAAAGTTTCAAATGAATTTCTAGCTGGAAAGTAAACAAGTTTAATTAAGATTGATTAAGAAGAATTAATCGTTATGGAATTTAAAAGATGATGGAAAACTTTGAAAGCTACTTTGAAAATCCCGGACGTCCAAATATGCTCTGTCGTAGTATCCAACTTGACTTCTTGCAGCATCAACAAAGTAGAAATCCTGGAAGAGCATCCGCCGAAATGCCTTTGTGGAGGCATTTCTTGCAAGATCGAATTGTGGAACGAACTTGTCCTCGTACTTGGAGGTTGATCCGTAAAATGCCATGGTTCAATTAATATTTTTCACAATTGCTAGGATTCCAACTTGAAGTTGTTATCTTCCAAAGGGTGGATTAATGACAGCAGCAGCATACCTTTGCTATAAAAGAGGAGAAGGAATTTAAAGTATTTTAAAAACCCCTGTAGACGACATGGCATTGTTTGAGCGCATGGGCTCATCGTTTATAATACAGATTAGTAATAGTTATGATGAGAGCAAAGAAGAGATATGAGCGGACACTGGTCAACAAGCCCTTGTTGGTTATGCAGGAGCTATTCAAGGGAATAAAGATGAAAGGTGGGATAATTTTGTTTAAGAATGTTTAAGCTATGGATAAAAGGTTCATTAAAAAATTAAATTGCTAAACAAATGTAAGCCGTCAGATCAATTATAGATGTTGAGCTGATAACTTCTCAGCCCTCCGATAATAATATCCCCCTTGTTGGCAAACACTAAGGATTTTTTACACCTTAGCTAGTGAGGGAGGAATGAAGTGAATGTTGTGGATGGAGATAAAGATTTTCTTGTTATTAGTTCTTGTGTAATTGCATTCTCGCATGCCTTTCAACAGCATCCTAGGATTATAACTGAAGGAGCAGTGTTCCAATAGCTCTAGAATGTGCCAGATCTGCTCCCAATCATCCCAGCTTGTTTCTCTCGCCCTAGTCTTTGACCTGCCTTATCTGCCCTCCAGCTAATTGTAGTGGATAGCAGGGTGAAAGATGTGAGTAAACAGGATTAAAAATGTAATACAGGACCAAGTACGCACAGCAGCAAAGTATGGTAGAAACAATGGAGGAAAGTCTACGTTAGGAAAGCAGGGAGATTGGATGCACTATGATGTGAGCCCATGAGCTGTGCCTTCCTGGAGAAAATACCTCGCCTCCCTCCTCCTGACCTGAGAGACTAGAGGATTGAAGCTGCAAGGAGAAGAAGGTGAAATGAAATCATAAGGATTTATAATCAGGACCTATTAGCGAAGAGTGACACGGAGGAATGCATACAGGAGAGTCCCGTGCCGGCGTTCGCCAGCCGTCATGCTGATCTCTAGGTTAACAGGTCAATCAATAAATGGCCCAGCCTTATTATAAACAATGAAACAACGGGAGCATGGAGGAGGCGGAGAAGAAGAAGAAGACAATCCCTAATCTGTCCAGCTTTTACTTTCCCTGCCACACTCTTCACTCTCATTTTACAGTATCCACCCTCTTCATTCAATCTTGCTGGGATTATAGTTATGTAATGGACAAGTTGAAGGATTTAAATCGTGTATGGCACGCTTGTGGTGGTGATATTTTGAAAAACATGGAAGATGTGGTGGACAAATGTACGAGCATCTTACCAACAAACCCGCGGCGATAATAGTAATTTGAAAATAGAGTGGATGAGTATTCGGGCGGAGCTAGGGTAATGTTATTTAGGATTCCGTGGAGTTACTCAATCAGGGGGACGGGACGTTATCAAAAATCTTGGCCATTTATGCTAATACTACAATGTAATTACCCAATACATTTGTATAATTCCAAGTTAACGTCACTCAAAATTTCGGCCCACTCATTCAGAGTGTTCAGATAAGGATGAGGCTAATATAGAGCTGGAAGGTCCAAGCTAAAAGGGGGATGAAAAGCTTCAAACTAACTTACTGCGTCCCTCATTTATTTCGGAGCATAGTATATAGAATAGAGGTGAAATCTCGGAATCGGGTTCATCCGAATCTGATTCGCCGACCCCGGGGTGCGGATTACCAACCGGTGTGTAAGAAATGATATTAAATAGCTGCACTATGGTTCTCCTTCCTTCATGGAGTTTCCCTTTGCATATCGAAAGCACATCTTTTGGTAATTCAAAAAAGAAGCAAGATGGGAGGAAGAGAAGCTTGTAGCTTAATGCATCTTGGATCGAGATTATAAAGGATATGAAACAGCTAGAGAGGTGAGTGAGTACTGAACCCGGGATTAGATTCATCAGTGGTTATTAGTACTAGATTAGAGGAAGGAGAGAGAATGACGGGTGAGGAATTTAAAAGTGCGTGATGTTGTGATATTCATTTTTCCTTCCTGTAGAGTCTGAAGAAGTTGGTCAAATAGCCTAACTCTAGGAGCTCTTTAATCTTGATCCTAATCAGCTGGTGATCTATACCTGTGTTGCCTCTCTTAACTTTTTGTTGTTCTGTAATTGTTGCACTAATTTAATTTTTATTAATCCCGTGTACTCGTTCCGAGGGTTCTATTCTAATGCAGTCCTGACCCCCGTTTTCGTCCTCCATCATTAATCTAACCTAATACCACCCGGGTAAGAGCTAAACTTCTGTGGAAGAGCTTCCACTTCGCTTTTAACACGATGCTAAGCTAAAGTTAACAGGGTTAACAGGGATAAGGGATGCCCAAGGAAAGCATGGCAATCTAAGACTCAAATTGAGATTAAATTAAAGAGAAAATTTAGGTTGGTAAAGATGGAGTGATTGACAGAGATGGTTTTTAGGATTTCATGTCTTCTCCGCAGAGAGCCAAAGTTTGGTGTTGTTCAGTGTCCGGGGAAGAATTATAAAAAACGGGATCCAGCAGTACGAACACGCTTCAGTCACATTGACTCAGCTAACTTTGGAAAATGACTCTATTGTTCAGGAGCGTGTTAGAGAATGGGTTGAACATAGAAGAGGAGAGAAAGTTGGAACAATAATGATTTCTCTCTCATAGTATCGGATAATCTGGATTGAATCCTGTCCGAGTAACATGTGTGTGTGTGTGCTCACCTGGTTATCGCTCCTTATATCCCTTGTTATTGTTATCACTTAAATGAATTGTCCTCCTTAGTCTTAAACTTGGCGGGAGTCTAATTCCTTCTTCAAACCATCCATCAAACACAAATCAGTTTGGTTATCCCAATTACAGTCCATTAGCATTTACAAATGATGACCAAGTCCCCGGTATCTTTGATTTTATCATCTACAATCCTTCACCTAAGGCGAAGGCCCTGTAACATGGTGACTACAATTTGAAAATATATCCGCCACTTTAAATTCAAAATTCTGGGCGTTTCCATGGAAACTATATGAATCCTATAGCTACTAGAGGAGCAACTTTGAAAGACTAGAATCTGTAAACCATCAAGGATTTGGGGGGCTGTTTTTAGGATGCCAGCGAAAATGTCAAAGGCATATTTCGTAGACGGATGGTTGGTTTTGATTATGGCCAAATTCATTGGTTAGTTTAGTTTTTATAGCTTTTAGCAAGGAGTCTGCGACAGTCTGTAATAACCTAACGGTCAGATGAAAGTATAAAGCTTTGTATACAACACAAAGTGACAATAGTAAAAAAAGATTTGAAAGATTCAATCAGTACTCCTGCTCTAGGACAGGAGCAAGTGAAACGGATTCCATTTCATATTTAATGATGTGGCAGACAGTAGACAGGAGAGACAGTTTGAATGAAAATACACTGGGTTGGAGGAGAAGGACACAGGTCAAAATATTTCCTTGAGGTGATGCAAAAGCCAAGGCTGGAAAAGTAATGATAGAGAAAAGAGGCTGGGTGGAGGGAATTAATTTCAGACTACTATTCATCAAATATGATGGGAGAGTGATGAGGTGGCTCTTGACAAGAGCCGCACTTTGCGGCGCCCTTGACTGTATTAACCGTTTATCTTGTTTAATAACTGAGGGAAAGGGTTCATGCATGCATAATCTTCTATTTAATCTAATATAATCTTGTTAGGAAAAAAGACAAGGAGAAAAGATCCGACCCGCTGAGATCCACCCTCCACAGGTAGGAGAGGACACAGAGGAGCACCAAAACAACTAACTGCAATCCCCCAAGTGTATACGTTCTCAACGAAATCCAAAGCCATCTAGAACCTTTCACCCGCTTCTAGTCTACCTTTAGAAGTCAAAATTTATCAAGGACAAGAATAATACAATATACACACAATCACAATATATACTACTGAACCACCTATCGCACTGCGGTTGCATTCGGCTCTGAACGTTAGCATTATCTGCTTTGCTTTCAGTTAGTTAGATATACTACTAACTAATGTGAATGATCTATGAATCTTTCACGCTCTTCTCCCTTCATTTATCCATATATCATTTATCTTCTAATAAGCTTAACCCGAGGGAAGTATGGAAGCACAATTTACTGGATTCGGTATCCTCTAGGCTCCGGCCCTTCTTCGTGGCGGCAAAATAGCATAAAGAGGTATCAGTTTGTAAGAAAGAGGTAAGTTACACGCTGGTATAAACAGAAAAAAGTATCATTGCGCTGGCTTTCTTGCTTTGTGTTGGATGCTGCTGCTTTAATATTCTGGCGTTTTTAAACGCTAAAATAATTAGTGAATACAGTTTAGTATTATTTAAACTATTTAGCGAATTGCACTGATTTGCACCGACGACGCTTCTGTTAGCCTACTGCTGCATTATTGGTAACGATTTGATTTTCCTGAAATCTCATCCACTTGTATTGAAGTTAAATGGATTGTATTTAAGCTGTAGCTATTGATCTGAAACTCAGCCAGCTTTTAAAGGTTGGCGTCTTGGACGGCGTCAGAATTAATGGGCCGAAGAATTGCTTCTTCCTAATCGTATTAACTTCAATAAACGCACTCCAAGATGGCCAGTGGTTGGCGACGATGAGGGGCTAGATTGCTGGTAGTCCTTATCCTAACCCTTTCTCGACACAGTCAAGCTTGAAACGAGGATTGAAATCAAAGCAGCCTTCAAGTATACGAGTCTGAAAAATACAAATGAGAAATGAAGTTAGGAAACTATACTCTAGTTCAAAGTTTGCCGAATTCTACTTGGGTAGAATTTCTTCGGCGGCAATTAGGTGATTCCTAAGGCTATACGACAGGAATATGAAAATATTAAAAACTGGCTAACTTATAGTTAGTTGAGAACGTTACCGGCACACAGATAAGCCGACAGGCGTATGGTTTGTGCATATGATTATTTTATGGAGAGTTGCTGCTGGAGATGAGGAAGCAAGGAGGAAGGATCAATTGGATTACGACGGGTCAGGTGGAGAAACTTGTTCCTCCGGAACGGGATAGTCAAGACTGGAACTATCCGAAGCTTGTGCATTAACTTGTGGAAAAAATGCATGGGCGGCAGGAGAAGCACGGAGTTTTTTTATATTTCGCTTTAAGTAATAACCTATTCGTCTGTCTCCTTTAATATGTGGTAGTATGACTCCAGTATTATGAATGACCTCTGGAACTCGAGCTTTCAATTCTCATTTATTTCAGTTTTTTCTCATTACCTCCGCCGCCAAACATGATAAAATGCTACTTACAAACAGCTATCGTATCTTGGACGGCTTGTGTCTGTGCTCAATTTCTCTGTCTGTCTGCTACCTCCATTCTGTGCCTGCAAGGAACTATGCAATACATTGTTAAAAGCAGCTTTTCCACAGCATTCCGATACAAATACTAATCAATCGTTACTGTATTGCATTCATGGCTGTTAATCTTGCTTTAAAAAGTTGATCAAGTGTAATAAATCCTAGAAGGCTATGTCTGTCATTCAACTATTCGTTTCTCAAATGCAAAAATCTGTTTGAAACTTGCATCAAGTTGATTTATAGGTTGGATTGGGAATTCAATTTGTGGTTCGGCGTGTATGCTGATTCAAGCAATAGCTGTCAGTAGGGACTTTTAAGTAATTTTTGAATCAAATAACCGACGGAATTTTTATTAGTTTTCAGGCGCTTGTGCTGCCATCTATCATAGGATAGGAATTTAAAACTATTTTAATGATTGGTTCACAGGAGACAGGGTTGCTGCCTATAACATCTCCATTAAAAATAGAATCGGTCTGTAGGGCTGCTTGGCTTGTAAAACAGTGTATGGAGGGAATTTATTAATAAAATAATAACGTATAGTTGTCGGACGAATGTTAAGAATCTGTGTAGGATCGAGGATAAATGAATGTAAAAGTAGGCGGGTTTGAACTGGAGAGAAGGTTTAAGGACTCTTAATAGGCTATTGTTTGAATCTGCTGGACATGTTCCATGTAGGAGATGTCATTTTGTGTTAGAGGGTGGAGTGGAAGATAGGGTCAGAGGTACATGTTCCTTTGGCGTTTCTCCCTTGTTTTCAAAGCCTGGATCAATCAACTATGACTCTGCGTATTTATAACAAGTTGACTGGAGAAGACCAAGAATTACAAGGGGATAATTTGCCTTAATGGCAAGTCTCTCAAGGGATTCGACTGGAAAGAAAAAGAAATAACGACTTGAAATCCAAGGTAAGAAGGGCTGACGCAATGTTAATTTTGATGATGAGGGGACTAAAGGGCAAATAATTCTGAATTTGTTTTCAGAATCTCTTTCTGATTTCCCTCTAAGTGGTACTAATAGAAGAAGGAATGGGTTGAAGAACTAGATGGAGGGAATCTTAATTAATTGTAATTTTCTGAGACGCGAGTCCGCGCGTCACCAATAACCAAAGTGTGATACAGCTTACCTACTACGCTACCACTGTTGCTAGCTGGTCTTTCTTGACTTGGCGCTGCTGAAACCTGGAAACGTTGTCTGAAAAGACTTGTAGTAATTTGGATGGGACGGAATCCATGTCGCCTCCTCTTGTTCCCCTTGTTAATTTCGGATCAATCTGTGGGCCTCTGGAGCGGCGGGAGTTGCTTTCCGCTCGTTCCTGTCATCATCTCCGACCTGAGAATCGGCTACTGTTCCATCAGCCGCATCTACAACATAATTTGAATGAAACAAATCATTAGGAAGGTAGAGAGAGTCAACTGTAAAATTCACGCGTGCTGACCTTCTTCCTTGACTGGCGTGACTCCTGGAAGTGTTTTTCCTGGAGGATGTCGTGATGTGATGCTTCTTGATTGTCGCATCCTCCGTAGGGCCCTTCCTCGGGCAGTTGCGTAACATTTTACGGTACATGACACGACATGCTACTGCACTTTACACGGTAGCTGGAGCTCATCGCAAAGGGAGAGCTTGCTCAAGGGACGGCTGGAAACATGTCAACTTGTCACCTTCACCGAGTCACAGGTCCAAAGATCAAGGCGGCAGGAGAAACAACTGGGCAAAGGTCCAGGAAAGTTCTTCCACGCCCTTTCGGAATCACCTCACCTGTATAAAGTTGAACGTGGCGGACTCTTGAGCATTTTGCGACCTCGTTCTAGCTTCATCAAGCGGTTCTCAAGTTAAGAAACACTTGCGCTTCAAGGATTTGGAACGGAAATGTATGGACATGACGCTTACGATTCAAAACTACTGTCTGCACGTCAAACAAAAGTTATTGGAAGGTAAGTTGTGCATCGTAATTACCCGAAGCGGTAGCAGACAAGAAAATTAAAAGAGAGGCAGATGAGAAAGAATTGTTTTAGTAGTAGGAGTTGTGTCAAATCTGAGTTTGGCAGCAACTAATTTTTATGTCTGTACATAACAATTCCATTTGTTTTTTTTTCAGTCCAATCCATGTAACAAAAGTTGCACTCTTTTAAATGCTAAAGAGCGGTAGCAAATGGATGTGAAATGTGTAATTGTAAACTCGTTCTTGAAATGCAACTTGTAAACTACTTCCTTGACTCATTTGCTTTGTTCACCTTCTGTAGACACTGGGCATTAAAAAGTTGCAACAATGAATCTTTTCTAGAGGAAAAGCGGAGAGGAGTTTGAAAAGAAGTTCATTTCTTAGCCGGGCCGGTTGCATAAATCTTAGAACGAGAACATTAGCTGCAACAACCATAGGCCAGGACAGAAAGGAGCATCTTTATTTTAAAACTCTTTGAATGCAAACCAGACTGGAGGAAGGGGCAAAAGAAACAAGATAGAAGTAGGAGGAAGGTAGGAATAAGAAGAAGAAGAGGAAACGTAAATTCAGAAGGGAGAAACAGAAGCAATTAATTTAGAAATGAATGGACGAAGACTAGTAGCTCATTTTATAATCTCAAACTTCATCATCATTATTCATAGGAAAGGCAAAGAATGAGTATCTGCCATTTTGAGAAATATTAATCCTTTGCTTTACAAAAGATGTTATTTCAAGACCAACTATGGCATCCCGGAACAGACAATAACTGAGCAGTTAAGACGCTATTAGGAGATGGCGGCAGGAGTTTGGAGTGATATCCATAAGAAAGCGGAGGGAAGAGAAGAAGAGTCATAAATTGAATCCAGTGCGTCGTGGAAGCAAAGCTCTAGTAGACGAAAAAGAAATGAGCTGGTTTCTTAAACTCAGTGTCAGCCAAAGAGAAGACTTTTTAATTACAATGTCAAAGCGCTTGACTTGGGCATGGGCTATATCTGGGTTCTACTGTATTCAAGAAGGGACAAGAATGAGCGGGTTTCCAGAGCATGAATTTGAACGGGATCTTGGGAAGGAGATGGCTTTTTTGTCTTGGATAGAAATAGAAAACCCGTGAAGGGAAGCAAATTAATACGCGTGCTCTCCTTCAAGGAAAAAAGAATAACTCAGTACGGCATGAAATCATACTTGCCCAGGATCCAGGAAACTACAAAGCACGGAAATAATGCCCATTTCAAGATAGTTGCTTTTCCAAACTTAAAAAAAAATCTTGATTGTCGTAGTATTAGTTTTGGCAATCATATTTTAGCAATTACATGGCCGTTACAATATAGGCTGAGAAGATGGGGTCAAAATTTAAAATCATCGTACTTGATTAATTTCCTTCTGGATGAAGAAGGGAATCAGAGAGCATGAAGTATTTAGTAGTTTACTTGTTCTGGGTGAATTAGAATCGTCTCATCCATGCTCAAGATTGACGTCTGAAGCCTAAGTGAAGAAATGCTTAAATTCTCTGTCGTTTAGTTCCTTAAGGAACTAACTAAAGCCAGGGCAACTTCCGGTGGATTCAGATGCACGAGTTTGAAGCACAATAGATCAATTAAAAGATGGAGAGATGTGTGAAAATGTTGCTTTTTCAACTACGAAACCAGGTGAAGCGTGTGGATGGATTTCCTTCCATTCTTTCATAGATCACGAACTCGTTTAAATGTCATACAGATGAAGTGTATTTCCTCTTTATCCCTGTCAGTTTTTAGTCTGTAATCCATCCCCAATAAGCAGTTAATTTTACACAGTGCCAAACTATATACACTTGCCCTTAGCTTGGAATGACGAGGGAGAAAAGAGCTATAACTGTTCCTTAATTTATTTTTTGATTTTCGATAACAGTGTAGTCAAAAGTTAGCTTTCTTGGTTATCTAAGAGAAATCCTGAGTGTCTTAATATGTGATTTTAAGTTATTGGAAGCTAAAGAATGCAAACCAAAGAATGAAACACGGATTTTAGGGACACAGATATCACATCTCAAGGAAACCAATTCCAACTTTAGCTTACCCTGTGATTGCAGGCAAGAAAAATCCGGATTTTTGGGAACAATTCACCCGGAAAATCCCCAAAATCTTACAATCAGTGTAGAGAAAGCTTTTAGATATGAATCATTCAATACCTGTCTGGCTAGGGGATTGGCTTGATAAACAATGGGGAATAAAGGTTAATGTTTCTGTGATTGTGATTGCTAGACCATGAGAAAGGTATCGCTCCAGCTCAGAGAAGGATGAGGAAACTAGAAGCCGGGTTGCTTTATGCAGTATGCTTATATGCTGAAACAAGAGTAAGGGCTGTGAAGAAGTTTATTAATGCAGAGTATAGAGGGGGATGAAAAGGACTCGTGGACTCCAGCAAGGCACTGGAATAGGTATCAAAATCCGGTATAGCTTACTACGGATGAAGTGGACAGAGGAGACTCTGGAAAGACAGGTAAATCCCAGTTGGGAATATATACGTAGTGAACGAATGAATAGCAATGTATCGAGAGGTAGAGACTGGATGGGAAGAGAAGAAGAAGAGTTGGAGATTATAAGAATTGAAGGACCACCTATGTGAATCTTTTTCTCATTATTGGCTAAAGTGAATACGTGTGAAATGTTGGAGTTGAAAAGCTTTCTTTTCATAAGCACACTACCACCTTATTTGGAAAGGTAAACGTAAATTACTTTTATATACATCTTCAACAATCAATGCTTTCACATTATCCAAACCACCCCTCCTGCCTCCTGCATACATTTCAATGCTTGTGGTGGGCCTGTAGTCTCCATCGTCTCTTCTCTAACTTCATCTGGATCTGAATGAGAGTGAAGATAATATATACTTACTATTCCATATTTATCTATCGTTCGTTCGTCTTTACAGTTGTATGTATTCTCTTTAGACCCACGGGGTTTTGCACACACGCTAAGAAACAATCCATCTTGTAATATCACATGTATTCCCCTTCAATTCATTTACCATATCTTCAATGGCCACTGTCCGTCGCATCTAGAAATCGGTGTCGCTGTCTAGAAATGAAAAATTGTCTCTGCTGGAATTACACAAGTCTCGCCGTATCCACACAATCTTGATAATTTTCAAAGACCTTTTATATTTTGAAACAATGACAAAGTTATATTCAATTGACCCTAGATTCTCAAAGACAAATTAGACGCCAAAAAAGAGACCTGCTGGTTCGTAGAGTTTAAAACTATAGCACACTTATTACAACTCTATTAGAACACTTTTGCTCAATCAAGAGGACATAACCACAGATAATTAGATGCTGTTATGAAAAGTGTCGCAATCCCAGATTCCCAGGAGGTTCGCTCCAAATCATAAGCAATAACAATGGGAATGTTTAATATACAAGGGGACTCGGAATTAAATTGAATCGTATCTTTAGGAAACCTTTCTCAGTCCCCTACTCAAGTCTCCCTTTTAAAGAGAAAC
This sequence comes from Sminthurides aquaticus, assembly GCA_906901655.1. Classification (NCBI taxonomy): domain Eukaryota; kingdom Metazoa; phylum Arthropoda; class Collembola; order Symphypleona; family Sminthurididae; genus Sminthurides; species Sminthurides aquaticus. The sequence goes on from CAJQTT010000001.1 coordinate 9,133,500, forward strand.
GCAAGGCCTTCGTTTTGGGTACTCTGCAAGCTGCAGACTGTAGCTCAGATCTCTTAAGACATACAGGGATTCTTACTTGAGCTATTTTAAGGGCTACGGTTCTTTAAAATCTAAAGAATATGTACTGCTAGAAGATTATGGAATGATGAGAACATGTTGGTTTTCAAACCGAAGATGGGTTAAAAGTTATCAAGTTTCTTCAAGGATAAGCTATCTTAATGTGTGTATTTTTTATGTGGGTTTAGGGGACATATTTTAGAATTTTTACGTCATCTGGTTGGAGATATGTATTTGGCTTTGTGCTGAGAAGGAGGAAGAGGTAGGGACGGGGTCGGGAAGTAATTGAGGTGCGATTATCTGTGTTAAGGCCTGGGCTGATGTATGACGGAGCGTGTGAGGAAACAGATTTAGTTGACAGAGAGGAACAAGTGTCTAATAGAAGAGTCATGTTCTCTTCACACGTCCTCACTCAATTTCAAACATTTTCTCATAAGATATCCCAAAAACCAGCCGCATAGATCCCGAATTGAGGTACTTGGCTTCGGAAAAGAATCAAGAGATTTCGGAACGCATCCTCCGGCTGATCTTATCATATCGTCGTCGTGGGACGGAAAACGGGACAAAATGTTCCCGTTTCCAGCATACCTGTTGTATGTAGCTGTTGCTGTGACCCATACGCGATGGTTGATATTGGAACTTGAAAACAAATTGTGGGGGTATCTTCTGTGTATTTATATAAAGTAAATTGTGGAAATGTTTTCTCGCTCATAATCTTTACCTAATCCTTAAAATACTTCCCGCCATCATGTTGGGAGAGGACAAGATAGAAAAGCCGTTGATCCTTTGTATACAGCGGCTGTAGCTCTTACTCCTTCCATTCCCTACCTTCTTATCTCCGAGACAAATTCGGCCCGGTTCTCTATTAAACGGTTTTTGACGTTGTCTACGCTGGAATTTGTTCTGACCACAAATGCTAACAACGTGGATGCTTTCATCTTTGGGCCGTATCAACAAACTTACTCGTATGTACTCGTAGAGGATTATTTGAAAATTACAAAACCTTTGGCAAATCTTTTTACGGCGGTCTTTTATCTTTAGGTTTTTTCTCAAAGCATTGTTCATTGTTCACTCATCTTCCTTCATCTCTTAATGAGTGGCGGACAGCGGTGGCGCGGGGCATTACGCTACGGTATGGGCTGTACGATTAATTTTGGTGGACTGATTGGAACTCGCAGTGCTTATTCATTGTAGCGTTCTAACCAACCGCCCCGTAATACAGTTCCTAAAGTCTAGGGAAGAAAGCAAGGAAGAATGGGGGATGTTGTGTATAACCCCTACTCGGAGTAAATGCGATTGGAAGATGCTAGGGATCTAGCGGGCTGAAGGCTGAAGGTGAGAGTGAGAAGGAGGAACTAATCACGAATAAGTAAATCAATGTTTGGAAAAACACTTGCCTCTCTGCAAATTATGAAGAAAATATACACAAACGCTGTATGATTAAATCTAGAGCAAGAGGTAAGAGGTCATATTTTTCAGGCCTTGATTCCGTTTCGTAATTGATTGGAAAGTGGTAGCTATAGTTTGGGAGGAAGAAACTTTTGAAAATAAATTATTAAATGTGGGAGTGTTCAGCTAATAGAAAGAAGAAGAGGAAGAAGCAGAGCTGGAAATATGGAAGCAAGGGAAGGTATGAGAGGCAGGAAGAGATTAGTTTTTGAAGGACGAGAATAGAAGGAGGATGGACGGATGCGGACTCCAGAAGCTAGATGATGCCATTGATAGAGTGAATAGCTAAAAACAAGGATTTTTATGTCCAGGAAAACTGTATGGGGTCGAAGGGGAGGAGGAGGATGGTGGAAAAGGCCCTGATTCCTTGGCCGATATTTTTCTCTCTCTCAAGGGCCTCATGTCTGGAGCGGTGTGGTGTCACTATTCATCCAGCCTGTACTCTCTTCCTATTTCATCAATTGAAAGCTGGAGAGAATCTGGAGGAAAGTCATGAAGAAGATGAGATGAGAGAGGGAAAGAGGTTGGTGAGACATGATAACTTTCCGAATGAGGAACAAATAAGGGAATCAGCGGCTGATCATACTAAAAGGCTCAGGGGAGGGCCAGGGTTAACTGAAATAGGAACATTAAATAATAACCGCAGTGGCTATTTCTGGAAGGAAAACTGAGGGAGGCTAGGATTGATTAGGCTGAGTGGATTTGCTGAATTCAATGTGGTATGGTAGCAGAGCAGCACTAGAATATGTTGGATATAGGCCAGGTCTTTGACGTTCGATGTGTCACTGTGATTGGCTCATATTAAACTGCAGTCTATTCCGTTAGTTTTTCCCATTTTAATTTTGCTTAATTTAATTAACTTACTGCTACCTGTTTCGCAATCAGGGCTTTAGGAGCACAGGGTTGGATCTATGATGAGCCACCGTGACAAACATAGGGAGCATTTTAGAATCCCAGTATGCTAGAAACCATTTTGATAAATCCAGAAGCTTGGCACATTTCTTCTTGCCAGCTAACAAGATTGAGACAGAGAAGGGTAAAATGTAGTTGAGTATTATGAATCGGAGGAAGGAAGCCAATTCTTTGAAGACGAAAACCCAGAGGGTGAATGAGATTGTAAGTTTTAAAGACAGGAGAGAGAAGCTACTGATCTGATATTGATCCGATGGTAGTGAGTCAACCCCCGTGATTGAACCATTTTGAAATAAATAAGAAGATGACTAGTCATGAATAAATAAAGCGCTGGCAAAATAAAGCCAGACCATAATCGGTAAATCCTCGAGGATTCTATAAATCCCAACATCTCATTTCCTTCTTATCCCGCACGCCACTACCCGCATTATAATTGTTCTTCTTGTAATCATGATGACAGACAAAAAAGAGTATCGCATCATAACCCATGATCCCTGTCTCCCGCATCCAATACAGAGAATACCAGACCAGATCAGGTCTGAGGCAGAGGGTCAAACGGGAGTAAGCTGGATCAATTGCAGAATGAATACAAAAATCAGGAAGCTGACAGGCAGGTAGGTGGGTAGGCGTGTGTCTGTGGAGGGTAGCTAGGGAATAATATTGTAATTGCATATAGATTTCCAAATCATAATTCTAATCCAGATCAATGGTGGAAGATTAGAGAAAATAAGAGAATCATTTCCTCGAGATGAGACTTGAGACAGAAGTGGAGTTAAGTGGAAGGAGAGAAGAAGGACTAGACTTGCCAAGAGCTAAGCGGCGGACTATGATCTGTATCACAAGACGGATAACATTTCCGTATCATCCGCTCCCGATAAATCTCACAAGATATTTACGTAAGAAAAATCACTTTATCATCAGCTATCCACCTGTGCGCAAGTCGGTAAGCTCTGATCATACAGAGCCTGGATGGTGGATTCATGTAGAAACAGGATCAAAAGTGGACTGCTTCATCATGTAATCCTGGAATGAAGAGAAGAAAGCGGATACTGGAATTCAGAATTGGGGTGGAGCTGGAAAGCGATCGGAAATTGACTTGGCGGAATAAATTATCGGATCAATCTAAAGCCATACAAGATTTTAAGATTGGTATACCAGTGAGGAAGTGTATCATACACTGTGTATGCACTCCTTAGAAGCATAGAAACCTTTACGTTTCTTGTGTACATACAGAGTTTACCAGCTTACATTTTATTGAATCTTGCCCTATGCCCTTGATCCCTGATCTTGGTCGTATGGAGCTGATAAATAACAAGATACTATCACAGAATCTTATACTGAATCTGCTTCTATAAAGTTTGAATAGTTGTTTGCCCAGTTTAAGCTTGAGGAAGATTTTATTTTCATAAACAAAACTAGTAAGAATTTCCTGTAGTAGTGTAAGCGGGCAAAATACTTGATTTGCAAGGGGTCAAGAATTATTGAAGCACACAAATAGTGTAATTAAAGTGGTCAAATCTATGGCAGCTTGAGCATAGGATATTATTCTGAAAAAGACTGTAAATTCTTGAAAGTATGGACGTTTTAAATGCTTTAAAATCTACGCATTGCATGAATCTAGTTATCCATAGATATAATAACTTATAGTTGCTATAAGAAGAAGAAGCATCATGGATGAAAGGAATTTAATGAGATTAATGAAATCAAATCCTTCGGGTTGTGCAGAATGTAGCATGATTTTGGTAGATGATGATGGTAATAGGCGTATTTGATTTTGTTTTTAAAAAATTATTGACGGGATGTGATATTTATGAGTTGTAAAAATGGCAATAATTTAATATTCAAGAGTGAAATATGTGGAAAATTCAATTTGCAAGGAATTCCTCATCTCATTAATGAGTTTGAACTGAAGCGAGTATGTATGAGGCGGAGACAAAGAGTTTCTTGATCTTGCTTTGCGAAATAAATTATTTGTGGGTTGTGTTTGGGACTGAATGATACAGAGGCTGTTTCACGGATGAGTTTATCTTGTTTGTACAGTCTTTAGGAAGGAATCGTCTTGTTGTAAGACTTGAATTGTGCAGATTCCTCCCTAACGTAAATAATATGGATGAAAAAAAAAGAATTTTGAATTCTGCAGTCTCTGTTGCCTTGATGTTGGAGGTTTTGAAAAATATTCACATTGAAAGCTTTCCTAGACTATCTGTCTGGGGAAAGCGTAGACACGGTTGAGCCTATAATTTAATTGTTGATTGCCTCCACTACGGAGAAGACTTCACACCTGGGACGAGCTCTCATGGCGCTGATAGGAGAAAGGATGGACGAACTACTGTTTCGGGTGAATAATTTATTGTTTACTCTGCTCTCTATCAATGATACAAAGAGTGCGGAACCTTTGGCAGGTGGATGGCTAATGGAGGAAATACAAATACAAAGGGTACGTACAAGCGTTCCACTAATTGTGCTAAGTAAGTAAAGGACAGAGGATAGGATTGTTGCTCTACTGAAGCCTATAAGAGAAGGAACTGTGTAGAGAAACTTGAATCATTTGTGCTGTTGATTTATTCTTCTGTGGTGGATACCCAGAATATCATGTTTTTGTAGAGGGAAGAAATGGGATTTATTCACACTACATCACCCCGTGTCGTCCCGGGAAACCTCAGGTGTTATCTTGTAGGTTGATTGAGGAGCTCAGCTGAGTCCTGGAAATGATATGGACGTGTGGGCAGTTTGTGAAGACAAAATATTTGGAACTTGCTTTGTCTAGATCTGCACGTTTTACATGAAAGTTTAGTGGAAGGAGCAAGTAGCTTGTTGTCCTTGTTGGACGGATTGCTTCGTTTTTCTGCTCCTCCTATATATTTCTCCTTGGGCTTATTGGGGATGATTGAGAAATTGGGAATTAGTATTTGAAATGCAAATGGTTTGGTGAGAAAAAACTTCACAACATGAAAGGCTTGCGTTGGACATTTTAAAATTTATTATTATTTTCTCAAATGCTAGCACTAATATATTTGCTCCTGTTTTCTCCCCTGCATACTAATATAGTTCTTGAATGTATTTATCCTAAGGATAAATTGTCTTTAACTCATTTCTCTTCCTTCGATAACCTTTCCTCCTCCCTTTACTTCTTCTTCTTCTTCTCTAGCTACTTGATCACTTATAATTTCTTTACATCCGCGTTCTCTTTTAAATGCGCCGCTCTACTCTTGAGTCCATCTTCGGTTTCTCCTTTTATAGCCCGTCTGCGAGCTCTGATTTTGAATTTTGCGTAGTTCCAAGGAGAATTTTGCAAATTTAGATTGCAAAGAAGCAATAGTGGAGTTGCAGGTTTGAGCTACGGCTGCGTGCTAGTACTGCTACCCGTGTAAACTTTGATTCAGAATTTTTGAATCAGACGCTAGGAATTACGGAATGTTGAAATTGTTTCGGAAATATTGGATGGAGAAAGACGACGGACAACGGACAAGTAGCCGGATATTTTGAAGCTACCCGTCACACGAATGTGATGGAGCTTTTAAACTGGAAATGTATTATCCTCGATGCCAGAATGCCAGCTAGCCAGGACTTTTAAGGAGTTCCGTCAGAGATGAATGGGAAATGAGGAAAACTATGCAAAAGTGCCCTGCCCTTGTTTTGCTCCTTATTTGTAACAATCTTCCCCGTGCTACTGCTCCTCCTAGGACAAAGGGATCGTGTCCAGTACAGAAACCTTTCCAAGCCCAGATTTATACAGGGCAGAGGATGACTGGAGGGCTGCGAGCGGATTCAAAAGCTGGATGTATCCAGCATTGCTATTCTTATTTAATTGCAAGTAAATACTTTCGGCAAACCGCTGGAAAGAGGAGGCGCAACGGGAATCGATCCCAATTTGTCATCAATAACATGCTCGGCTCAGCCCAAAGAAAGTTTGCCTTTGGATTTCCTTATATTGACTCTAAAAATCCTCTCATTCTTCCATACCGAGCTGCTGGCTGGACGGCTTCCTTCCTCTCACAACAGCAAGTGATCCAGTTAACATGATTTTCGGGGCGTTTCCGTTATTCACTTTCCCTAATTCCCATTCTCAGCCCATCCACACTTACTAAACTGGGCAAATAGAGCAAAAATGTATTCACACTTGGATGGAAATGATGCCCAGCTCAGTCAAGTCCGGCTTTGGCTGGATCAAGCGTAAAATGCCGCCAGGAATGTGGTGGCGGTAAATGATGATGGGATGGAGCCACCAACTAACGGGCGCGGAGAATAAAATAGAAGCTTTTTTAAAGTCTAACTTAAACTAGGCGAGGCTGTAAATGGCTTTCGTGTAAAAATATAGGCTGGATTTGAAGCTTATTTGAATAATACGCACATGCGGTTGATAAGTAACTATAAATAGGTAATATGGATTCCTGTTGGTTGGGGAAAAGGATTTGCTTGCTACTTTAGGATATTCAGGAAGATTGAGGCTTAGCTATTAGTAAATTATAGACGATGGTGTGGAAATATGTAGTACAACACGTAAAAGAAAAAAGCTTATTATGTTGTATCGCACAAATTGAAAAGAAGAGTTTGCGAAGGATTTCAGCAAAATGTCAATTGCACCCTCTTCTAGCAGAACTAGAAAAAACCCTGGGAGGTATCCTTATTTATTATGAAGGAAGGTGATCATTGACAGAAACACTGGGAAGGTATTCACCTAAAGCTGATCACGGTTGATGAGGACTGTATTTAAATAAGCTGGAAGTACGTCATGTAAAAGGTAAATGATGAGGTTTGTTTCAAAGGAAAGTATATATATGCTCTTTCATACATAAGAAGAGACAGACATGCTGGATGGATGAGAATCGGAATCCAAGGTTGAAATAGCATAGAGAACTGACAAAAGCCGAATTCTCTGTGAGGTAAAAAGAAGAATAGTTGGATTAGAGCTATGCGTATTTACAGGCTGAGCTTGGTTAATTGAGAATGAAAGGTACGGGATGGAAGTAGTTGTGGAAGGTGAGATAGGAAGGTGGGATTGCCTCTTATTTTTTGTTACTTCCAATAAATGTAAAATACGTTTTGTTTCGTTCCCGGGTGAAAAAACAGGTGAGCTTGTTCTCTGAGAGCGGACACAGCGGTTTACGGTATAGCACCAGATGATGCCAAGTAATAGATGGACTCAAGTTCAGCAGCGTACCTGTACAGGTACGCATGCAGCTCATGGGTCATGGATCTACAGGATAGGCTGTGCCCTTGTACCATGTACTGGCTGAGGATTTGAGAAAGAGGATAATGAGAGTTTAAGTTATCGAGGAATGAAATTATCCATCAATCTCGTTTAATAAAGGTGGTCGTATATTTTAAAAGATGTTGGAGTTGAAGAGCCTGGGGTCGAGGAGGTAAAGTGAAGCTTGTTCTTCTTGTTAAGCCTTTGAAACGGTAAGAGGCCAATTTCTCATAGGGTACAACAAACAAGCTCGAGCATTCTTGTCTAATGGGCAATTGTGAATGACAATAACATGTGTACTATCTGTATTAGACAGATCTCATTTGACTGTAGGTAGATTGGATGAAGAGGAAGTATTGGAAATGAAAAGCTTGATCTCTTGCTTTAAATCTGCCTTGCAGTTGAGAGTCGAAGCAACCCGTAAAATAAGTGTTTAGTGTTGTTGTTGGTTGTATTGGATTATGCTACGAGGAAAGCGGGTAAAATATGGTTGCCCTAATCTCACAATCTTCTATTCATGAGTAGGGTAATATTTTATAGAAAGCGTCGGATTTTTACATAAAGAATTCAAAATTTAGAGAATTTACCATGGTTTTAATGAGTGCGAATGTTTTACAAGACGGGAAGAGTAGTTTGTGCTAACATAAAACTGTTAACACAACAATCCTTCCCTCGGACACAAACAAACCATATATTTCCCATCTTATTCTCATTCTTCGTACTGTCTTAGAGTTTACCTTTAGTTTACACTCCTCTCGGAGGAAATCCGGTGAGAATGTGAGAAAAGCGAGAGACTCACTTTCCTAATTGCAATAGACGACTCGGTCGGACTGACACAAACTTAAAAGCAATAAAATATAAAACTTTTTCACCTCTACCAAACCACGCTTCACATGTAAATCGCAACAAACACAGCACACGCTACTAATTATGACGTTGAAATGCTTGATGGGTTTTTGAAAGAAACAGGTATACCACCACCTTTTTTACCCTTGGAGTCCTTAAAATTCTTCCTTAAGGAACACAGTTTTCCCTAAGGAGCAAATAAAAATCCTTGGAATACCAGCAAGATTTTACAAGGGGGGAACTTGAATGAGCTTGAAAATCCCATACGGAATAGGGAATCGGTAGAAGTGAATTGGAGAGAGAATCCAGATCAAAATTATTTCACTTAATTTAGGGGTTTGATAAAAAAGCTTTAAAGGTTTTTTGTGTTTTTTCAGTGTTGTTGTTGTGATTGCTACAACTCAATTTACCGGGGAAGGCTTGTCAGATAATGGAGAAAAGAGCTTGAAGAGGATTTATATGACAAGGAGGAGGAGGGATTCTATTTTTATAGCTGATTGAACATGAGTTCTAATTTTACTCGGGCACACTTAGCATCATTCCACTCACCAGATTCCTGGGTCAAGTGTCCTAAAAGCGTAGCATACCTGTTTGGTATCCATTAAGCCAGGAATGCTGCTCCTTCGTCGCTGTTTCTTCCAACTCATTTCAACTATGCAAAGCAAACTGATTGACACCCAATCTCCGATAAAATCCAGCTTTAAGTTCATTCAAAGAAGCCTACTGAACGACTTGATGTTTTAGGTGGAATTAAAAGAATGGAGAGACGTTCATTTAAGGAAATTCCAGGATTTGTTTCGTCTACATTTATAATAAGTGAATAATTCTCAGCTTTCTTGGATTGCCCTGTAATCTAAATTGAAAGAAAGTAGATTCACTGCCAGGGAAGATATTGTAATGTCAAAGTCACAGGTGCCCTTAGCTCTGGTCAACGGAGAGCGAGATGGGATTGAAATAGTTCATTCATAGAAAGAAGAGGAAGTGAAAAAAAATTTTGGTACCAGTAGTGGACAATGCTTGCTTACAAACTTGAATTGTGGACCGTATAAATGGACAGTCTCTCTCACTCACTGATCTCACCTTTATTGCTCTATTCAATTCATGAGATCACCAGGACCTGAGTGGATTATCCACTGTATCCATTAAGTGTAAGTTAAACTTGAAAAGGTTTATTAAGATGTGTGAAGGCTGCTTTGAGCTTCCCAGCACTAGCTTCGCCCCATTGTTAAAATGAACGGATTTTGTTTGTGGATGGGTTGGGAATATGTTGGACTTAATGCATATTATGTGTCCAACTAACTACTACGCTAGGTCCGGATGTAGAAATCATTCTGAACTGGGAAGGAAGGAGGATTGAAAAGCTAAGAATGAAATGGAGATGACTACCAGCCGGGATAAGAAGGGCTGAGGGAAATAAAAGCCAAGAAGGTGAGAAGTAGAGGGTAGAGGAGGGAATTGGTGATAGAGATGATGATGGTGAATGATCAAGGAGATTGTGTGAAGTGATAGCGAATAGATAAATTATAGAGAATTTGTTAAGCGTACGTAGAGACATTGTATCCTTTTCCAGTTTCTCACATGTTTCTAAAGTAAAGGTGAGGCAAGTACCTGGACCTAGACCTATTGGACGTGCTTTAATTTATGATAAAAAATTCAGGTTAGATTCTCAATTCTCATAAATCTAGCGTGTCCACACCATTGAGAAAGCTTCAAAGCTATGGATGCATGGAAGAGTTGAAAGTCGTCTTCTTCTAGGTATCAAGGAGACGGAGGTGGTAGCTCTACATTACGTAGTTGACTAAGATCCTCAGCTATAGTTATCCCTCCTATCTTCATTTAGATTTTTTCAACTTCTCTCTTGGACCTGATCTTTATCTGCATTGAAATACGTTTGAGACTCAATTTTAAGATGAGTTTTTGTAACTTGAAAAAACTAGAATCTATAATGATCGTTGGAGATCTATAATGATTTAATTTTCTTTTAATAACAATTAAGATGCCTTGCTGGGAAAAGATGCAAATTTAAATTAGATTCATCAACAAAAGTCTGATAGTTTTAGTAAGTTTACAGGAGGATAAATTAAGGATTAGGATTAAATGATCGATAATTAAAATTTAAGGGAAGAGGGAAAATGCTGCAGGGAAGAGACGTTAACTTTTTAAACATAAGCGATTAGTTAAATTTAGAGGAAAAACAACTATACTTGAATGTATACAACTTTCTCAGGAATATTTACACTCTAAAACCGTATTCTAAAACTCTAAAACTATTGTAGGAGCGGTCTACATTATGCTCAAAACAATAAAAACACTACTACTACTACTTAAAATTTAAGGGGAGTAGAAGTAAGTGAACTTTAGCATACGTGATTACAAAGCTCGGGTCTACATTGAAGTCATTATAATATTTGATTTAAGACCACTGGATTAAGAAACTAAAATTAAAGCAGGTGAAATTTTTTTTTAAAGTCCTTGGAAATTTCCATTTAAGACCTAGGGTATGCTGTGTATGAAGCTAATGATTGAGAAGCATACGTTAGTATTTAATTTTAATTTTAATCAAGTAGCGAATCGACAGCCTGAGAAGTAGACACGAACCTCTCTTAAATTGCTAATGACATGTGATGAAACCATGACGACAAAGTCCACAGCTCCCATTCAGGATGGCCACAAAGTCTATTAAAGTCAAAAGCAGGGAAGGATTTGCATATCAGTGTAGTGAAAGGAGTTTGAATGATCATAGATTGAATTTGAATGATGGTTTATTAATGTAAATAAATGTGGGAAAGACAAAAGTGGCGGCTACCGCAAACAGTGTTTAATAATAATACAAAAGCGCGGACAGATCTCCCCTTGACGGAGCCTCACTTAGCTATAGGTTACAAGAATAGAATGAAAGAGGATATGATGAATGAGTGAGGATTTCTTCGGTCCTCTTGACTAGATCAATGATAATATTTTGAAGAGGAGGAGACAAGAAGGATTGAGTGGATGCAGTCTAAATCTTGCGTTTCTTTGGTGGGTTCGGGTTCGGGGAGATATTCACTCTCTCTCTTTATGAAACTTTCTGAGCAGATAATTGAATATTCACCTGGAATTTTTTTCTAACCGGCTCTTCTCTGTCCTCCCCACTCCAGCCTGGAAGCATACAAGTGAAGAATATGGAGAGGAGGGTGGGGGTTATAGGAGTTTGCTCATGTTTATAGTGATCACTGTGAGGTGGTGGTGTTGATGGTGAAAAAGAGAGGATATTTAAAGAATCGGATTTTTTTCAACTTTTCTCTTTTTGATATCACAGCATGTGTGATTCAATGATGCTGACGTTGATGAACGATGAAGGGGTTTTAAGAGATTGATGATTCACACGACGAAGAAGGCACTATAGGCTGTATTTTCCATCAACCCTGCCCGACGCCCGACCTCACTGTACTTCCACTATAGTCTATAGCTGTGTCAATATGTTTTGTGTATTGTACATTGAGGAAATTCAAGTGGTGCTGGAACCAATACGGGTAAGCAGTGCCAGAAAAGGATTCAATACAGCACATACAAGAGATTCAATATTATTATTACAGATGATCGTGTATTATAGGATCAAGTCGGTGATTTTATCCAGCAACTACTAAAGCTCTAAAGGATTTTATCGTTGAAGCCTCTCAAGAAGAAGCGAAACAAGAAGACTACATGACGGCAACAAGAGCTCTGAGTGAATGATTGAATTGATTCAAAACTATGGCTTTTGCGGCCGTAAGCGCAAACTTCTCTGTGAAGTAGAAAAGAGCCGATAACATTTACCCCGTGTCATTTAACTCTTAGATTAGTTGTATTGATGAGAATCATAATCAAATTGATATCCTGTTTGTATTGTTCCGCTCCTGGGGTTTGATAGTTTCTCGGTAAAAAAATAATTTCAATCTAACTTAACCTTCTACCTTCTTCGTAGCTACGATAACTTTTGACTGTATTTTATTCTACCTGTCTGTCGGCTTCTTTCACATGATTATCTGCATCTGCGTCTGTAAAAAAACCGGACAGTCAGTCCCAGCAGCTCGTCAAACTAAACTTGTACGCGTTTAGATCGAAGTTCTTGCTTATGGTCAAGACAATCTTTCTGGACATGGTAGACTTGACCAGTTGAGGAAAGCTGGCTAAATGACTCAGTGGTGTGAGACAGGTGAGTTTCTTAAAAGGAATAAGACAAAACTGACTTGTTGAGGTTTGGGTGCGGATTATAAAATTTTGAATCACAAGGATTTCGTACCTCTATTCTTTCTGTTGCCTTTAGAAAAACAAGGGAAAAACCATGCAAAATTATTAGTCTATCTGGTTTGTTGGGAGACAAAAAGAAAGTTGAATTAATGGAAAGAAGATTATGAGGGTGCAGGAAGGAGAGGATTGCAGACAGATGCCGGATTTGGTTACCTAATTGTTGGTCTCTTATTTTCCTATGGTTTATCAGGAGGAGAATCAGGGTGCAATTCAAATAGAATGATAATAAATCTACCTCCAAAGCACGTTATCCGATAATTATCCATATTTTCGTGGAGGCCTCTTCAAATACTGAGGCTCACGACGCGGAGAAGGAGATTCCGAAAATGGGATTTGGCTCCTTGGGCAAATGCACTTATAGGCACGCATCCCATGATTTGTGCGGGTTGGAAGGAAATGGTGGTGGAGAATAATGTATATTACACCTTTGACTTTACAATACTGTTGCTCACACACCTCAGAATTCAGTCAGAACCAACTGCAAATGAGCTCATATGGCACACTAAATGACCTGCCGCAAGCTACACACTAACTCATCTCTGGTGGGGAGACATGGTGGTGGATACTTTGTTGGAGCTGATTTGAAAAGATTTAGCGATTACACACGTTTAAATTCAATGAAGCGTGCCTACTTAGTTTTACCATTAGACAGCTCCTTAAGGTGCTCATCTCATCCTCCTACCTTTTTAAATAATTCCTTTGCACGCACACAACTAACCAAATCCCCGAAATTTAGTGTATAGCTATGTAGAGAGGAGAATAGAAAAATATTAGCCGCCATGGTGAATGGTGGGAGAGAAGCAAGAAAGAACCATATAACACTCTGTAATCGATTTACAATCACTTCCTCATAAAGGCAACCAAAAATATAGCCACAACCCTGCCCTCCGAACTGGTCAGATTAACACGACCATAGGGATCGTGATGGCTATTTGAAAATTTCAAGCCGGAGGTCAAACACTGTCAAATACCTTTTTAACCATTTTGTACCACAAATCAATGGATTTTGAAATTTCTTCACGTCATGCTAACTTATTATGCGGAAATCCATTTAAAATATTAAATGCTTGAACTCTTCAAAGCGGCAGCCTAAAATAAAGCTGCGCTAGTTTTAGCAGTACCGCGCGCTTACCCGACAAGACACAAGCTCATTAATATTACTAATTAGGGCGCTATTCCTTTAAGGAAATCTGAGGCGCATGTAAATGCAGGACGGAACACTGTGGGAGAACGCTGTTTCGGGAATTATGGCAAATTCAAGCTGGTAAAACCGGGTAAATTGCTTTAGATTTGGTTCAAGCGGCAGCAGCGCGGTAAAATTTAAAGATACGAGAGTTTTACTTATTCACTAGAATCTTAGTAGCGGTTCAAGTTTGAGCTGAAAGTCACCAAGATTGAAAGTATTCACAGAGAAGGCCAGGACCAAAACGTTAAAGTCAGAGTGAACATGATAAGCGCAAGCTCTATAACCAGATATCGCTTTGAGGAAACAAGAATGGAGCATGTTTCTCCCGCGTTGGAAAAATTCGGTACGCTTTTTTAGTCCCTTGCACGCAATTCCCTTTTGAATATGAGTTAAAAGGATGATGGAAAATGTGATTTTTAACAGGAGGTTATACAGATTAACGAGTTGCTTATTACTGTCAGAGAATAGAATGTTTGTCAGATGCAATCTCGTGATAATCTACAAGCTATTCAAACAATACTCCTTCTTGTCCAGTCCGTCCAGTAAGCCAGTAACAGCCCAAGGAGGAAAGCCAAAGAGAAGGTAATAATATTGCTCTCAGAATTATTATTACGACCTCATGTCCTGTAGCCTTGGCAGGTAATTAAGGGACAAAAGTGCGCTGTAAATGTCCGTTCAACGAGCATAGTATTCAAGGAAGGTATCCTCTACCACCACCACCGGACCCTTACGATGAGCTACGACTCCCCTGCTTTAATGTCGGATAAAGGGGTCTTGTTCTAAGGGCTGGAAAATAAGGACCAGTAGAGTCAGAGAGGAACCACTTAATACAACTAATGTAATGGGGGATTGTAGAGGAGACGCGTTTCTTGAATTGGATTGAATCTTGGCTTGACTGGTGAACTCCGAGGAGGGTAGATTGTAAAAGTGTTGGAAAAGATGTTAAACGGGGGGTGATTACTGTGGCCCATCTACTTTTCCTTATAATAAAGATGATGAAGATGTCACACGAAGTACGCCAGCCTCGGAGAAGACAGAGGCTTTCTTCCTTGGGTGGCCATTATCGTGTGAAGAAAATTTGGCAATAAAATAGCAGATGATAACCATGAAATTGATCCTCACGAGTGGGCTGGACCTCTGCAAGAGTAATGATTATTATTATGCCTTCCCAACCAAAGCCTACCTTTCAACTACACATTACTTACCCTAACCACAAGCTTGGAGGACGGGGACGTGGATCAACTTGTTCTTATTTATACAGGGAAACATAGGAGAAGACACCAAATAGACTCTCGTGGCGAGAGCATTTTCAATATATACTTCCTCTCCTTCTCTTCCTCCTTGCTTGAGCAAGCAGAGGTTTATTCTGCTACGGTAACAGGTATAAAATGCTCACATTTTACACCGGAAGATTAATCTTTTACGCTTGAAAAAACGCTCTTGTACTTTGCTTCAACTTTGTTTGAGGAGGTCCCTGTAGTTCAGAGACCAGGGAAACATGTTTCCAAGTTTCAGAAGCATCCATAGTCCGCATACAAAGGCTGCAGTCACAGCCGTCATCGGTATATATTTGTTTGCAGAAGTATTTTCAGGTAAAATTATCTTGTGGCTGAAATAATGTTATTTGGAAAACGTTTTTAAGGATTAATCGATGCAAATCGGATCAAGAGGAAAGTAAAAGATGACGTGTTTTAAACCATTAAATCATGGAAGAAAAACTGGACATGTGTTTTTAAAATTTAAATTGTAACATTCCTCGGAAAACAAATCATTTTGACGGCTCTGGATCCATACCGTGCTTCCACAGGCCTTGAAGGGGCACGTGTGGAGAAAAAATTGTTTCTGTTTTACAATTCAAAACTTGGTAAATGATGCAGTGTGAGTGGGATTTGCAAGTACGGGAATGTTATTATCAAGAGGAAGTTAAAAGAATGAATGAACTTTATGAATGGAGTCTGATTCTTTGGAATTCAGGTAAATATTTTAGGTGGTGCCCTGTAACTAGATCCAGATCCGTGACACTAGAGTCAAAAGTCTTAGAGGGATGAGAGAAGATTAGAAAATCGTACAGGTGTAAAAGGGGTTGTAGTGAATTAAATTGTATACAAATTAGATAATATTACCCCTTATTTCTTCTCTTTCAGGTAAACTGATACAGGTGCTGGAGGGTCAAGGGTCTAGGGATTGATGTGGTTTGGGTGAAGAGGAAGAAGATGCGAGAAAATATACACAATCCTTGGTGGCGCTACGTCCCTTCCAGCTTTTTTTACCTTTTTATAAACCAGGAACGCTGCTAGGCTGAAACTGGAAGCGATTTTGGGGTGAAAACGGAGACGGAGGGGGTAAGGTGGCTTTCTGGTAGCGTGTGTGTGATAGAAATGAATGATTGCGATGCTACACATGAATGCAGGGAGAGGAACCTTACAGGATGATGATTATCACCGTCATCATCATCTTGTCCTTCTGTGCGTTCTCTCAAGAATGTGAGCTGGAAGAATTCCTGTGAAATATCATTTTAATGGAAGAAAATAATGTTTCACCCCCTGGAATTCACGTGGACGTCCAAGATTTTTCCATAAAATCTAGGAGAGTGTAGCATGGTTTTTTAGGTGTTTTCTATTGGTGGTAACCACGTAAAACCAAAATGCTACGACCTTCTGTAGAAGGACTACACTTTGGTGTTTCCTGTGCGAACTACGATTCTTATAAATTGTTGCCTACTGGTGTCTATTGTTAAGCAAGCCAAGTTAGAGTAAACTAGTTGCTATCAATTAAACTTTTGTATGTTACGTCTGCTCACGTGTAAAAGATTTTCAAGGTTTTAGAAATAACTATAGTATCAAAAACGTGAACGGAATATGAACAGCATACATCTTAAAGTGGAATTGGATTGGAACTGTAGGAAGGGTTCTCAAATGTCGTTCGGATAGTTATAGAGGTGAGACAGAAAAATTGATCTGCAGTCTTTCAATTGGAGTAAGCTACATGTTGATGGTCATTAACCATCAGGAAAAAGCAGACAAAGGCGGTGAACGGCGAGGAACAAAGAAAGAGAGAAATTGACCCCGTTACTCTGACGGCGGTCAAGCGGCAAACAACAATTTACTCGTACTGTCCCTATGACTTATGAGTGAGTAAGGAGAGTATCATAATGATTCCACGAACCTCCTACCTTTTTAGGCTCCTCGATTGATTAACTATTAGTATTTTCCTTCCGGCAATGAATGGCTCTCCCTCATACCTTCTACCTCTACCACAAAGATCATGATCTGCATATAAACGTTCATAATATCCCGCTCTATGAGCTGAGTGACATATGAGTTACATGAACTAGAGTTCAGAGTTGAAGTGTATGATTCAAAATATTATTTCTTAAAAGATTCTTAAAAATTGTGATCAGGTATCGTATCACCTATTCATGAATTTTGTTTCTTGTATTGGCCGCAGTCGGCATCAATGCTTTTTGGATTTAGGGTTGGTAATGTTATAATACTGTCAGAAGATTTACAATAAAATGTATTCTAAAGTTTCATACACGTAAACAGTATATACAGTGATGGATTTATTTTTTATGTACCAGCAATAACACTCTAGATACCCCTCTCTATCAGTGGACGCACAGGCTAATCTTCCTTCAAAGCGGTTTCGCCATTTAGTAACACTATTCAAACAATCGTTTAATGTAACAGTTTTTTATTGACTCTGTTTACTTAAAGCTACTGGTGTTTTCGTTTTAAACGTAATGGCTTTATTGCATACATACCGAATTTAATGCATAACTCGCTGCTCTATCAGTATGAGGAAAGATTGGTTAAATTATTTACTGTAATTAAGCTACACATGCTGTCGGATGTTAGGCAAATTGTAGACCTCCCAAGCGGTCCTGGTAAGACAAGATATTAGCGAAACATTATAAAGTGCTTACTTGATAGATGATACAAGATAGAAGAGAACAAATCTAAATGTAAATTTAATTGGTTACTAGAAGGGTGGCTTTTATAGTGATTCTATGTAAACAATCTCTATAACTTGGAAGTGCTTCCCTTCTGCAATAAATACATTAAATTACCAATCTGATAATTAATACGTTTGCTCATGCGCTTCCATTGTGATTGGGTTGGTATTTGTTGTGTTTGTTTGTAGAGAATACAAAGCAGAATGATCTCAAAATCAAATTGAGTTATCCTAACCCAGGATGGGGATGCAGTTCAAAAGACACAGTTGAGTTGTAAAATACTCTACAATTAAAGTTATGTTCGGGTAAAAATTGAAATAAATTATAGTGCCAGCAGTTAAATTTCTGATAATCCATGATGTTTCAGCGTTGAACTGAATCCGGTATTAAAAACTGACATGGGAATGCATCACAGTTATTTTCAACACACCCTACCTCGCTTCTTTGACAGATAAAAAGCAAGTGTGAATCAATTAGATTTCTGTCAAGGATATTTCTCCACCCTTGGCGCGATTGGCTGGAGCTGTCATCGAGTTTATATTTGTAATTGGCTCTTAACGACGATGGAAAAGTTTGACATGAGATTGAAACTGGATATAGTTTTGAACAAAAATTCGCATTGTTAAGTTATTTTTTCACCGCTGGATTTACCAGCGAGGGGGGACGAGAAGTATGAATTCAAGAGTGAGCGAGAAGCCTTTTTGGAAAAGAAGAGCGAAAAAATATAGTATTTCCTTGGCATCCACAGCCGTCTTCGTGTCATTTTGACAAGCTACGGATATTCCGTAGGCCGGAGCAGATTTCAGTACATTCATTATTTGACGGAAAAGTCCTACGGGTAGCCGGGTTGGGACGTTGGGAGGGAGAAAGGAGATGACTTGGTGGTAGGGTGCTAAAGGTGGTCGGGAATGATGGGCTTTGAGTGGGAAGGACGAGGAGGACATGAGAAGATTTCGTGTATGAATTATCTGTACTTAGAGGTACGTCAGTCAGGGAGATGATTGAAAAGGGGTGGATTCGTTTCCTTGTTAGGATGAAATACCATGTTATGATGAGTATGACAATTGTAGAGGGGTACAAATTGTGCAGCCCAATTTTGTCATTCCCAGAGAGTGAAGAGTGAGAGAGATAAGAAGATTTCTCATATCTCGCTCCCATCCTCTCCTCTTTCTCGCTATCTTATCCATAGAGCCAGGAGGAGAAAGGGAAAACAATAAGAGACTAATCATAATTTAAAATATTTAACGACAAAGCTTAGGAGGAAAAGCCAATACATGATCCACACGTCAAAATATTTGGAGGACGGACACATATTTTACTCTACTAAAGCCCCCTTAAATCTTAGCTTCATCTGGATTGCTCAGCCTCTTCTGACATAGACTGACTGAGATGTGGCGATGTGGGAGAAGATGAAATTTGTGATGTAACAATAGAATCATCAGCCTCTCCAATCTTGTCGTCCTCTGTTTCCTCATCATTTCCACCACCAAAGATTACTTAAAGGACCACTCGGATTTCTTAAAGGGTAAACGCCTTGTTATTTTAAAAACTTTTTTACTCTCGCCTCTTCTAAGATGATAGATTCTTAACGGAAATCAACATATCTCAATCCACTACCGTCTTACACGGCTTCAGTCGATCTGGCTGAGATCAATCTCGCCTTTGATTTACCTACGCTTTGATAGACAGGGAAATGGTTTCTATTCCAGCAGCTCGGAGAAATACTTTTCAAGAAGACTACACTCAACCTGTCCGTCGTAATCCTACACGCCTTTTGTCTTTATCTTGTCATCCTGAAGCAGAGCTGGCTATTAACCTTAGTTGTCGTCTGGTGGCACTAGTATCTCCGGGAATTCTAGAGTTCTGTGTTTAGAGGACGTTCCCTAGATTCCTCTATCCTCCTTGGAGGGATTGGTTGATGCCATGCAGAATTATGCGTAATAATTAATGCTAATTTCCATGCGCGTGGGAGATGCTCATTAGCTCTGTTATTAATGATATGTTGATTACGGACGGATGAGCTTGAATATCATATGGCTATAACATCTCAACTCTGGTTCAGGCTTAAATTACGCTTGATTATGCTTGAATTGCTGTTGGCATCAGTGGAGTAAAAGTGCAGAAAAAATGGTGTTTTCTCTATGTTGTCATCGTGGACTGCGTATTGTATAAAATGAGTTGTAATAATGCAGGGAAGCTCATACGAGATCCAGCAGTAACTCCATATTTAGACATTATCTTGATTCCTAATGATGGTTTCCATTCAAAGTTGAAATTACGAAAATTCTCTCTCGATTCACTAAACATACCTTCTATGGTAGCATACATCACCACTCTTGGATAACAATGCTGGGTTTTTGTATGCAAACCTAGGATAATTTACTAAAATTTGTAGAAACTTCATACAAAAGAATTTGAAATTTATTCCACACCTAGCATGTAATTTTCTAGCCCAGAGTTGCCCAGTAATGAAGGGCAAAAGAGCAGTTTCGCAATATCGCAATGAACCTCTTTTTCAGAGAACTATCCCAGATACACGTGTAAAATTACGAATGAATTATGAATTTAATATATCTAGAGACTATTATGCTAAGATTCAGGAACATCAAGTTATAGACGACGATCCTAGAAAATTATACACTGGGTGCCCTTCATCGCATTTTCTTCCTAGTATTTTCATTGAAATGAGGAGCGGGAGAAACTGGGATGGTGGTGAGTGGTGGGCAGAATATGAGTGGGTTCAAAGGGGATTTTACACAGCGCTTTGTTATTTTATATATTCAAACTTTTTTTGACCTACATGGAATGGACACTACCTCCAAGACTGACAATTACAGTGAACTATGGTTTGGGAAGTAGGAAGGATCCGCATTGTCTGACTGAGCGAGTGAGCAGACAGTGTGCAGGCATTTTACAAAAACAACGCCTGCAGGCCCGCCTTCAACTCATTCATTACGAAATCGTGTAAAATATATAACAAATTCTTATAGAAAATTCAAATAAGAAGGACAATTTGCTCCGGTGGTCGACGCGCTCTAAACCTTTGCAATCCCAACATTAAATCTTGGTTCGTATTTTATTGGAATTTTTCATAAATCAAATGATTTCACATAAGCCAGACGGAGACACGGATATATGAGCTATTCCTACGTACAGTGTTGAGTAGTATTCAAGCAATAATTCATTCAAAGGCTTTATCAAAGGTGTTGGTAACTGAAACCGTAAATAAATTAACGGCCTACGCAAATCCCTGAAGGCTAGCATTAAACCCATATTGTTTTGATCACAGAATGATAAGGAATATAACCATAGCTTATATATTATTCTATTTTATTTGTTTCTATAGTTTAGAGGAAGATCAATTTTTTGAAAGATTGTAACTTTAAAAGATTGAATCAAAGAATCCAATAGGTAATTAAACTCAACAGTTTCTATCAGTTAGGGCGATAATTTCTGGTTCAAGGAGACATAGAGGGCGCTACAGTCGGAGAGGAAGAGGGCGCTAGGATAGTAGGAAAGACTATCGCTAAACTTGAGGAACTGCCGAAGGGAGCGTAAGGCCAATGTTACTTTGTGTGAAGGAAGAGATGCATGACTAGCTCATGAGGAAAAGACGGCGGCGGTCTGTAGAATGGTTTGGTTTGGTGGTGGGATAATTAAACGCATGTAATTTGTGTCAGGATACAAAGTAATCTACTAATTCTTATCCTAATATTGGGATTAAGGATATTGTGGCGGCGGCGGTGGGTTTGAAGATATGGAAATATTAGGGAAAGCGCACGCGGGCCACCCTTGGAGGTGACATGGATGAGATGAAGGGGTGTTGAAGACATTAATTAGTGCCCATTACGTCTCTCCCATCTCCCTCCTTTGATCTTCCTCACATCTTGAAAGACAAAACTCTAGCTTGCTTGCTTGCTGTTGTACTAGTTCTTCTTTATTTCCCGGCCGCTCCAACTCCTCCAGAAAGCGGAGCGGCCTGGAGTCATATGACTTATATCGTCGAATAAGGCACTTTAAGGCCCGACGTATGGGAAAGTAAGCCTGGCCTTTCAAGCTTTCGTCACTTCACTTATCGTGTTAAATCCGAAAAGCGCAGGCACATACTGTACACTGTAAAATGCTTAATGAGTGTGCAAGTACATGGAGGATAAGAGCTATGATGGGTTGAGTGGGTTGATGATAGGCTATGCAAATGATGGGATAAGGGAAAAGAAGGATTATCACTAAAAGATTATTAATAATAACATCCATATATCCGTACAATCCTCTTGAGAACGTATCAGGCTTACAAGGATGAGCCTCTTCTCACGACTAAATCGCCCCTTTACAAAACCCTTCTTCCGCTAATTCAACCCACAACTGAATGAGAATGACAAGTGGGAATATGGAAATCAGAGGACAAAAGCGTGAATAAATACTCTTAGATCATCGCATAAATATCTTGTGTGTCTGCCCTGGAAAGCATATCTGGTAAACAAAAAGTTAGAGGAATGAATGGAGATTAAAAAGTTTTGCCGGATCAATCCTGCAATCCGGCCAGCCTACCTCCGGTTGTGAGAAAGTGGGAGGGTGATGGAGGTGGGTCCTCGCTTGTGTCGGCCCTTTTGTTCTCCCATTAGTTTGGCCACTGGGAGACTGACTAATACTTAAATCCCATAATTTCTCCACGGCAAACAAAATCGAATCCACGTTATTCAAATTTTCTGAGAGCATACTCATATAACTATCTTCTTACCGTAGCAGAAAACTGAGGAATTGTAGCATAATTTCCTGGCCGCATGTTCTCTTTTCCTTGTTTGAATTATGCACAATTCATAGTGTCCACCCTCTCACTCCCGCCCTTATTCCTTCTCTCTATCTTTGGTGATCTGTCATCGTAATTCACTTTTCTCGGGAAAAGCTTAGCGATAGCAATGGGGTGACAGAAATCTCTAAAGTCATGAAAGTCCTTGGCGCCATTCAATTCTTGTTTTCGTTTTTAGCCTTGGACGGAGGACGGTGAGAGCTAAATTTTATAAATTCCATGAAATTAGTCGCTAATACTTTTCAGAGAAAGATAAAAAAGTTGATTGTGGCTGATCCACCAAATTTTAAACTAAGAATGCAAGAAAGAGGGTGGCTGCAACGACGAAATTCGGCGAGTTATTAAGGGATGCTACAAACAGCCTGAAAGATACTTGAAAAACTTTATAGGATCATTGCTAAAAGTATCAACTGGAACCAAGAAAACCTTTGAATAGATTTGATCCAGTTCGCTATGAGTTTAGCTTTAGTTCCAGTGCTTACTTCCAGCACAGAAGATTAAGCAATCCAGTTCTGGAAAAAGAGGGAAATGCTCTTGATTTTCCCTATCGTCATTTATTTCTGCTTGATTCAGTTCTGTTGCGTGGAGTGAGTGAAAGATAGTAATTACTGTTATGATTATTATTATTATTATTTCATAGGAGAGACGGGACTAATCTGGAGTTGAATACAAGGCTGGAAGAATCCAACTTTGGTCATAATTTAGCCCAAACTTTCCGCCTCATTTGTCCTTACATGGTAATTTCAAATTAGACATTAGGCTTTGTTGCTTTTATACCGAAATATATCTCCACATTCCACGTACTTTACTACTCGGCCACAAGAAACTTTTCTACAAGAAACTTGGCCAACTATCCTCAAATGTCTCATTTCCCTTCTTCCTCTTCAAACCTTTGAACTTTCATCACTCTTTTAGCAGAGCTCGGATATCCCGCTTTTGGGATCTCTACAAAGTCCCTTCAGGCTCAGTCCAGTTTGGGTATTACTTGGAATTGTATGGGCTCAACTAGAGACAAGAAACAATTAGTGTATCCGTCGACTAACTTGTCTGGCTTCACACTACAAGTAAAAGTAAATTGCACAGGGCACAGATAGATGTAATAATTGATTTCTCCAGGATGCATCGCTAGTTATTTCGAGCGAACAGAAGAGCAGGATCTTCAGACAGCAGAACGAGATATGTACATAAGAAGCCATGCTAAAAATGTGCGGGGAAGTCTACACCTCGAGGAAATTAGTTATTTCGCGACGAGATGGCTTAGGAAATGTATTGGGATCTTGAATTTTTTTTTGTTTTTGCCCCCAGGTGACAAACCCTTGACTAGAAGCGTCTTAAGAAGGAAATGTGAAAGAATAAGCTCGGCTTTTTTGCAAAAAAATCCATTGGGTTGCTTGTATACATGACGTTACTTAATACTCTACTATGATTGCATAATAAAAGTAAGTGCAATCTTTTAGACAGATTGGAGATGAAGGATTTTTGAAGCTTGTTAGCAGAGGAGTGAGTGAAGGCACTTGACTTTGGTGGCTTTACACTAACTAACTAACCTTGTACGAGTTAAGGATGGAGCAATGGTTGAGATGCTCTCTTTTAGCTGGGATGATGAGATGTTTAGACATGTGACTGACAAAATGATATGATGAGAAGCGGAGGGATGCAAAAAAACTTGGGGGGATTCCGCTCTGAAATTTCTCTGTTTGGCTAAAAAAGGAGATGGAAGAAGACGAAGAGGAGGATGACACGAAATGATTCCTAAAGGCATAATATATCATTTACTTTGGTGATTCTCTCTCGTTCATAATTTCATTTTCTCCCTTAAACTCCTCTCCCCATGATGCTATAAAAATGTCGGACTCAAGTTAAGGAGATTCAATCAAGAGATGAAGAAAAGAATAAATATTGAAATTAACTACATGTTCATGTCATCCTTTTGTTAGCGGGCGAGAGAGGAAAAAAGAGTATCATCCCTCTCTTGGGAATTCAGATCTTTGGATGCAAAATGTTAAATTAAATGGGCATTTTAACAGGATAATAGTATAATAGCCTAGACAGAATAGTTGGAAGATGTGGCTGATCCTAGCTCATCAGAGGTGACGAGATGATGAGGAATCAAGAATCAGCAGAGCTAAGGTTAGCTGAAGATTAGAGGGAAAGAAGAGAATTGAGGAATTGAGAAGGTGCGGATGGAGTTTGTGAAATTGTGCCGACAAATGGGAGAGAAAAGCTTGTGTTCCCGGAAAAGGTATGATGAAGTCGGGAAAAGATTATCAAGGCGATGATGGATGGAGTGATAGAATAATGAAATGATAATGAGACCGCATGGAAACGTCCACAGGGGGTTTGCTCAAAAAAGCTAAGGCAGGGAGATGTGAGTATTTAGAGGGGATAAGGGGGAAGAGGATAACAAGATTGGTGGTGGCTGGCTGGCGGTTGATGGTTAGGAGAAAAATGCATTGGCTTTAATGGAAGTAACTAATATTTCTCCTAATCCCATCCTAACTGCACGTAACGCAATACGCACTCATCATCATAATTTAATTTAGTCCAAGACACGCACAGCCACGCTATCATCTTACCTCCTTATCCTTTAGTTCGTGCTCTAGAGCGATCATCAAAAATACCGTGAATCGGGTAAATGAACATTACAATAATCATTTAAATTCACACTGAACTGTTTCATCCTCGGAATAATCTAGCGGCCGCCGCCGCCGCCAGGCCCTATGTTTGCTAACTTACAACAAGGCTTGTCGTCGTCGTCAGGCAGCCCTTAAGATAAGTTTGATAACGCAGTGGTTCGCTTCGAAGCCTTACGCAATTCGTGGAATGAAGACGTGTCTTTTAAGGGAGGGGAGAGGAGGACTGTCGAATTTTTCCTGGATTAAAACCCGGTAAGATTGAGGAGCGCACGAGCCACTACCAGCCATCCGGTGCGGTTTGAGTAAAACCGTTTGACGATTCGAACGAGGCGAAAGAGTGTTGGATGAAGAGCGGAAAAAATTCCGCGTTTTCAACATAAGGGCATGATCGGATAATTTATGCATGAGCTTGATATTCTTTTGATTTTTCCACAGGGGCTTTCCTTCAAAAGACAGGGGGACAAATAGAGAGAGAAGCCGGGTGAAATGACTTGGAGGCACGAATATGATTCTTTCTTTGGAGAATGAAGTAAAATAAATAAACGTTCTGATAAAACTTATTACCTTGTGTTGACCCAGAATATTAAATGTATTTCCATGTTCGATTTCGTCATGCCTGAGTGCGACAGTCTTTTCATCTAACCCATAGCCAGGAGTAACTTTCTCCGGCTCCTTTCCCCAGTTGTACGTACAAGTATTAAAAGCAGGATATTCCCTCCCTGCGTCGTACTTATTGAATATTTGATGCGTAAAAAATTATGGTGACAAAATCAGTCAAAATATAGGATTCTTTACAACACCGGCAGGGAGAGGGAGAAGAGGGAAAGTTGGATAAATATATAGAACATAAATTACATTGGCACACGTGTCATCTCAGAACGTTAACGTCCAACTGGAAAGACAGTTGCTGTCTAATCTGAGCGCAACCTCCATTAACGCTTGCACTGGCACTGTCTAAGCTACCCTTTGTCCAGGAAGATAATGAGACGGCGGGAAGAAATGGATAATATGAGGCAAACAGAATTAGTGAAAAATAATTCCCGGATATTTTGATAGCAGATTATGCATAATTAAAAGCTCTCAGAAGAAATCATCATTAAGCTCTACTCGTCATCTACCCCGGAAGTGAATCCAGGCGAGGACACTATAGGGACTTTGATGGGTAGCCAAGGGACAGGTAAGGAGGTCCTAGACACGAATAACTTCATTGTCAATTATTTGTGTAAACAATAGGAACAAACCTTTCATGTGTCATTTTAAATGGAAGAGGAGAAAAGCTACAAAATTCCAAGAACAGAAGAAACAGAGGAAGAAGAAGTGAGATTAACTTGGATGTTTTGTATAAGCTTTTAAAAATACCATTGACTCCCTTGACCCTTTGACACATGAGATTGTGATGGAGATTCGCTCAACTATTTACCTCGCTTAACCGCAAAAGAATTCTCGTTCAGAGGGATAATTTCATGGAGCTGTGATCCTATAAGCTGGTGGGGATGAAGGTGAGTGAAATTGATGCCTGCTATATTAAAGGTTTATTGGCTGTGCTCCGCCGAACTGGTTATCATCGTACTTTGAAATGAGGGTTGCGGTTTGAGTTTGTCTCTGCGTCAGATGATGTTGATAGATATGAATTAAGATGATGTAACTATCTGTCAAGATGAGGCTGAAACTGATTTGTCACTCCTTGATCTTCTACGGCCGTAAGAGAAAGTATACACGGTAATGCAGCTTCCAAAAAGAGTCCATGAGAAATGGGAGGTACGACTTTAATCATCCAGTTGAAATCAAAACAACTTACAGATACTAATCAATAAGTTGAGAGAAGGGAAGGAAGGAAGGTTAGGGAAAAAATGAAATACAATGATGAATTAAAGAATTTGTAAAATTTCATCAAATTCTGTGGCTATTTATGGAGAAAATGATTGAAATTCTTAAAAATGTTTTATAAATTACCTGTAATATGAAAATTATTTTATTAAGCAGAATGAATGAAAGCTTGAATACTAAATGCAAGTTTGGGATCAGATATTTCTGGGATTATATTTAAAAAAGATTGAGAGAAGAAAATTCAGGGTTGGAGTGCATATATAATATACTGGATATACTTGTTTGGGGGGGGATAAACTTCTGGAGAATTATCGTTACTCTATACGCTCATTTATTTCACGGATATTTGTTCAACAAGGTAAATATTAGTACTCCCCATTAAGTCCAGAATGAAAAAAGACACGCTGCAAGATGTGACTAGAGCACATGAATCAGGATCAGGAGAAAATCGTGAGGAGTATGTATATGACAAGGATCAAAGATAGCTAGGATGGATATAACAGTCTGCACCCGGAGGATACGAAACTCGATGGAGCGCACCCACCCACGACGCACCTGAAACAGCCCACGATTACACTTAGGTTATATACGTCTTGCGCCGCATCACAATTACCACCTGTTATAATATAGAGTTTATATTTTCAACAAGAATATCCCGTCCCTTAAACCAGCTCCATGATATACTGATTTACGAGTGAGGGAGTGAATTTGAGAGAGTATTGATAAAAAGTTGACTGAGAGGAGCGAACGTGCCGGGTCCGGGTTTGAAGGGTCTGTCAAAAGGGCCACATTATCATGTAGAGGGAGAATGACGGAGGGTTGACAGAAGAAATCAGATGGGTAACTCTACTTCTTTGTCGGCACTTAGTCCAAGTCAGTTGAACTAATCACATGACATTGCGCTCCATAGAAAAGTCAATACAGTTGTCGACTTGGGGATGATTAAAGAAGGTCAATGTAGGCGTTTCATCATTACTCCGATCCCGTCCTGTCCAGGCACATCACCCCTCAAAATCTTACACCAATCTCCTTAGCTCCCTCCCATCCCTGGATACTTCTTGCACCCCATTGTTCTTCTTTTGAATATTAATTTGCGATACAAACAAAGCCCGAGTTAATTTCTCCTGGCTATTTTATTTACCTGCACTGGAATGGAAGGTGAACTGTTTCGTTTTTTAGCACGTGTGTCGTTAACGAAGGACAGGACGAGGATCTGGATTAAAAGGATGCACAAACAGCACTGATGATAATTTAAAGGCGTATTCCTGGGGTATATTGCTGTTTGTTGCACAGGTTAGTAATTACTTAGAATAGAAGTTCTGGATCTGTTTCAAGGATGAGGAGGGTTCTCAGTGCAGCTATTTAAAGAACTATTTGAAGCTCATTAAAAGATTATTTATGAATTTATGAATCCATTACAGCACTGAATTTCCTAAAGGTCATGTTTGATTGTTGCGATATTATCTATTACAATTCAAGTTTACTCACCTGGATGTCCGAGGAAGGGGAAATCGTTGGCTGGTGACTGAAATGCAATTAAATGTTTTAATTTCAGCAGTGGCAAAGAAGTAGCTGATGAGAATCTTACGCTAGTATCTGTGAAGAACTGGGCAAGCCAAGGAGTTTCACGGGATTAAATCAATAAATGGAGGTCAAGAGTGTGAGGAGTCAGAAGCATAAAAGCCTGCACAGAAGATTCCCGAGGGCGAGAAGGTGCGTTCTGGTCTGGTTCTAGGTTATTTAATGAAATAGTTTACTTGCTGGTTGATGTCGGATCAGTTGGATGGGAGAGAATGAAGAGTAGAAGCTAATAAGCTTGGCGCTTGATTCAGATGATTAGATCACCATGAAGATGGACGACGTAACTACTATTTATAATTGCATCCAGTACTTATTACTTACAGCCAAAGTTGCATAACCCTCTGGGGACACCTGATTCATTAGAAAATTGACATGGTTTTTAAAGATGAACAATATTTTTTCTTTAGCCACAGCAAAAAGAATCCAAGGCAATCCTGATATATTTTTCCTAGGATTCAGTTCCAAGCACACTTGATTTCTGCTCTCAGCTGTTGCCGAATGCAAATTAATGGTGAGAACTTGTGAGAAGAAGAAGAGCTTACTCATATTTTACCAGTGTGAAGTGATAAGAGTTTTGTTGAATGATTATATATTGCATTGACTCCTATTATTGAACAGAATCGTGGAGACGTTGTTTGTTTAGCTTCGGCATGATACTACTTGATTACGCATGACTAATCCAGTTATATTATAAAATATAGCTTGATAGTAACATTAGCATTACTGACATTTAAAGCATTCTGCAGTGGTTTTCAGGTGGAATACTGAAGGAAGACGTGGGGAAGATTCAGATTGGTCGATTTAAAAATAAATGAAACTGGAAATAACAAATTGTAAGGAAACGTGGAAATGGATTAATTTCAAGATTAAAATGTCCAGTTCATTTAATATCTTCCGTTGTATCGTCATGTCTTACATGTTATGGGGGAGGATTAGAAATGTGTGAGAAGCACTTTGACGCTTGGGGTCTTCAAGGGAAAAATGCCCTTGGAACTTCCAAGTTGGAAGTGTGTGAAAATCAGTACGCGTTTGTAAGGGAAGGCGCTCTGAATTCTGACAATTGCTGCTTCTATTTAATTGCTCTCTAATTTAGCCTACGTGCTTAAGATGCATTTAATATAGTTAAATTAAAGTTGAATTACTTAAATGACTTCAAGTGAGCAAAGTAGCTAAAAACTTCATTTCAAAAGCAGGAGCCGAGGTGATGCTGGGCTGTCGTTTTTAGCCAACCAACTCTGAGGCCTGAAAGGAGAAGAGGAAATCCTTGGGGTGGAAGAGAGCAAGTGTGAGAGAACAAGTTGGAGGAAGTTGATTTGTATGTATGGAGAGTAATGACTGAATGAAGTAATCAATCAATCAATTGATCAGTGATGTGAATCCGGACAAGGAATTTTGTAGAGTAATTTCATACTTTACTTGCGGTTGATATGCTACACTGCGCTCTCCATCTCGCACTCTGCAAGGGATTTAAGGCATGCAGAGGGCGCTCTTCTGACAGTGTCAAATCAAAAGTCTCCGCCCTCCCCTGGTACTTGTACAGGAGAAGGAGGTTGGATTCAGAGCTAACTTTTCAGTTTCAAAGGAAGTAGTATTAAGCAAATGAGCTAGAGTCGGGGCAACTGACTACAGGTGAACTGCTGCTGTGTTGAAGAGATTTGCCAGGTAGGGGAAAATATTGGCGGGGATGGATGCGAAGGGATGCGTTGTAAAATTGTAGTAGGGATAAATAGGGAATGTAGAGGGAGAAGGTGGAAAGGTGTGGGCACCTGTTGTATCCATATAACTCATTCATTTCCCTTCCTCTTCTAAACCCTGGTCACCACTTACTTGAAATTTCCTAGTTGAGAACTCACATGATGTGCAGCCCTTTGATTTGAACACTACCTTTTTCTTTTACCAACTACGTACGACGAGAGATAGTTTTTACCTGCTCCCTTTCCAACACAGATCCAATCCACCACCAACCTACCACCACCCTCTTTACCCTCGCGTCAAACTACAATTGAACAGTACGGATGCATGCCAAGAGCGGAGAGGTAATCCAAGCTCCTGAGCAAGCCAAAGCCGAGAACCTAAAGAAAACTGCTTGTTCACCTTCTACACACGCTCCTGTCAATTAACAACTCATCGAAATATACCCGAGTCATCGAATTTTAAATACGAGGTGACAATTTTCAAAAAGGCAAGCGCACTCTTGCAAATATTTTAGACGCCGTTCAAAAACGTTTGCGAAAACGATAGTGTGTGACAAAAAGCAGCGGATTTTTTAAAATATTACGTGCGATCAAAACTTATTAGTGCTTGAACGTTTTGTAGTTTTGCAAAAATTGCAATATATTTGTAAATGCTGAAAGAATTTCAATGGACTTGTCACTGCCAATAAGTTGTATCGTTAATGTTTGATTTTGTGTTTGTGATTACAATTGAAGGTTTGTGAAACGTTTTTTGCTTTTCTTCCAATTCTCTGTCCAGATTTTATACCATTCTTCATCATCTTTTCCAAAATTGTGTGTTAGAGCAGAGGGAAAGTACTTGTGTGGACTAGTTAGGAAAAGGCAGATGTTTTTGCATGCGAATATAGAGTGATTGAATCCAGTCTCAGATGTCACCCAGACCCGAGGGGTGAATTGTTTGTCCCATTAACGCATGCTGTCATGAAATTTTATCAGCTTTAAAATGGTATAAAAAGTAGCAAACGGATTTTTTATTTAATGCTGCTACAAAGAGATAATGGGCTATGCGCGGGAGGTAATGTGGAGTCGTAAAATTCGTATAAATTCACACGGAAACCTTGCCTTGAAATGTATTAATTGACTTAAAAAATCCGAAGAAGAGGCACATATAGCGCTATTCATACTGATGAAT
The DNA here is from genome assembly GCA_906901655.1 of Sminthurides aquaticus. Taxonomy (NCBI): domain Eukaryota; kingdom Metazoa; phylum Arthropoda; class Collembola; order Symphypleona; family Sminthurididae; genus Sminthurides; species Sminthurides aquaticus. The sequence goes on from CAJQTT010000001.1 coordinate 9,165,081, forward strand.
ATCACTGTTTATAAAATTGCATTTTTATTTATTGCAAAGGTAGTTAAAAAGATAAAGTTAAAGGTGAAACCAATCATCAGTATTCAGTCACGGGTACAAGAATTGTCTGTTTTTTGTTTCGCACCATTCAACGGGTGGTACGACAACAGCACTACTAGCATAGGATTTTTAAAATAACTGTTCTTGATGCAGACATGCAAATGGATTGCAAGGAAATGCATTTAATATATAACTCGGAGGCACTTATACCTCCTCTATTATAGCTGTAAGCTTGAATTGGATCCAGGTAAACTTGATCACTCAGAAAGTAAATTAGTATTGTAGATGGACAGGAGGAAGATGAAGGAGAAACTAAATAAGAGATTCAATTACGGGGTTAAAGGAATGCAAAAATTAATAATCAATCTCCTGCGCTCATCTCACCCTGAGAGGATAAATTGTTGAGCAGAGAGTTGAGGGAGGAAAAGGTGATGGACGAGGTGTGGAGCAGAAGCGGTTTCTATATAATTAGCTAATAGTTACCTGCCATCTCTACTGTAGCTGCTTTGACGAGCTGGGGTTATTAATTAATTTCTTTTGCAATCCCACAGGTATGTCGAAGGTGAAAAAATGCTCATCTCCATTAACACTTGATGGACATTGGAGGAAACGAGTCAGTTGGTGAAGCTTGGAATAATTTTTTTAACTAATTGTGGCACTACTTAAATTTAGAGTTTAAAAAGCTGAGGAACTCTTAGAAATTCCATCCAATAATAGAAAAAAAGAAACAATTTCAAGAGTGTTGCCTGAACGAGAAAAGCGGGTTGCATATCTGGACTGATTTGATTGTACGGATTAAAACGTTTTATTCAGTTCGTCCTCGTGAAACAATGAAGTGAAGCTCTATGATCAAGGGTTTTCCCTTTCGGCAAGTAAATGCCTTTGATACAGATATTCTTACAGAAACTATTTGCTATAACGAATGCGCAAGAGATGTGGAATTGTGGAGAAGAGTTGCTATAGTGTGAAGGAATTAACTTGTTGAAAAAGCGGAAGATGCAAGTGTAAAAAGTGTGGATGGATTGAATGAAGAATTGATTTTAAAGAGAGAGAGAGAGAGAGAGAGAGAGAGAGAGAGAGAGAAGAAAAAATCAAAAAGTTTTGTGCGGTGACAGAAGACATGAATGAATACCGAAGGGAGGGGGAGTGATTCCATTGATGTCGTCTGCGTTGACAGTGTCTATCCCGGTCACTTCTCCAGTACACGGTCTCTCCGTTCCGGCAAGTTTAATTATGCCGATGCGATCTGTTCAGTATTCAACGTGCTTGCAAGTTACAATGACAGAGTATCCTGATGTCAACGTAAGTAAACCAGTCTCTTCCCATTAAGAATCCCCGACTCCCGGCTCTGCCGCCACCAAATCTATATTAATTGAGACGTTCATGTCAATCATTTGGAGAAGGAGGCATCATATTCCATTGCTAATAAGCTCAACTCTTGACCTTCTAATTCAACGACTCTGCTCTCTGAAGGAATCTGTAGTAAATTGACTGTGACAGAAAAGTAAAGGTTCATCTACCAAAGAAGAACGATAATTACCCTACCCTCTTTTACTTTACAGTGCAGGCGGGCAGGATACTCTACAAACTCTATTGCTATAATATAAGGGGAGGATATGCAAAAATTGGCGAATTATTCGCCGTTTCAGATCTAGTTTTTCTACCAAATGCTATAAGAAGTGGCGGCAAAGAAATTGAATGAAGAGCAGTAGATTATTATTTCCTCTGCATATAATCTAGCTTAAAGAATGTAAAAAAAAGTATATAAACATTATGCCAGCAATCTGTTTCATGGTATATCCCAACTAAGAAGTTAGCCGATATGGAGGAAGAGGAGGTACTGTTTGAGACAACAAAGGAAGAGTTTTAAAATACAAATGTTTTATTCAAGATAAAACTTGCCACCTTCGTATCCCTCCTCTCCTGTTTCTTCTATTAGTGGATGATGATGATGATAATAATTTAGTTTTAGTAGTGGACCATACTTAATACTGGTCCCATTCTTGCATCACTAATAACGAGTATTACGGCTGCCTGAAATGAAGGATACGATATTCCTCGGTCATATACGCACCGGGAACAAGTCCTGTAATCCAAAACGCTCGTCTCCTCTAGATTCTTTTTAAGAGACTAATTTGATATTCTCTTATCTTCCCCTGTTCCCCGTCACTCTTTTCCTACTATACATTCTTCCGTAGCTTTTTTAGAACAACTGGAACTCGAGAACATTGTTTCACTATTTAAAATCTCTCTTGTCTCGCGCTCAACTTGACCAGCAACTTCATTTAGTGTGGCTGGATCCATTAGTAGCACTAGCAGTTACCGATTTATACGGAGATTATTTCCATGGAATTCATTTCAGAGCTTTGTCAATGGCATATTCTCGTTTTTTAAAACGTTTCAAATGATCAAATCCAAAGCGACTCTCTTTCTACATGACAAAAAAATCGTTTCCTTCAGGTCAGGATCCGTATCCTTCCTGAGATAAGTTAATTTGAATTAACTCAGTTAAGCGTCGTCTCTTTGTAGCGAGAGAATAAATTTGTATTCATTATGTGGGAGGATAAGAGAAAAGAGATTGAGTTAGGAAGGTATAGAGGAGGGAGAAGAGGGGAAAACTGAGAAGGAAGGAAGAAAGCGGGACTTTATGGGTTGATGAGATTATGGATTGACTTGAGGTTATTTCTTGAGGACATGTTTGAGCGCTATCAGAGCGCTGGCTGACTGACGCCGACGCCAGAGGAAGATGTGAAAAGTGTAATGTATGTACAGGCATAGGACATCAGAGACTCTGTAGAATAAAATGGGGTAGGTCAAAGGAGTTTTCTCAAACTTTTAATTATACTTCTTATCCAAAGGTAGAAGGAGGGGTGACAAAAATGTTGCAAAGTAGATCACTTTTTTTATCCGCTTCTTCTTACCGGTAACGAAAAATAATTGCTGGCTATCAGCCAGCTCAACTCAGGACCTACGTAATGTAATCGATACTGTTTTGTATTTAAGGTATTATTTAGTTAAAGAAAAATGCTGTGATGTTGGTGAGAGTGGTGACAGATGGAATGTATCCTTCATGTTGTAATGTAGTATGATGTGGGGTGCTTAAGGTGAATTATTTGGTACATTCGATGCTTGTTGTTTCCCTCTCACTCATTACCTGTTTTAAGCTAAATTGTGGAAGATCTTGATGAGGCGAATGATAGTGTTGACAGAGTTCTCTGAATGTGGAGACTGGGATAATAGATATGTAGATGGAAAGAGAGGATAATTTATAGGGAAATGAGTTGATTGAGCTGTGAGAGACTCGTTTCTTCCTCATCTTTTAGCGAGTATACTGGCTCAAAGACGTTTTTAAGTTTTGCACAGTGGCTTCTCCAAGGAAGGGAAAGCGCAGCGAAGACTTGGACTTGTAGAAGAAAGTGTTTTAGTACATGTATACGAGATAAGTTTGCAATTAATTAAAAGGTGAAAAGTGCAGAAGCCGTCCTCGTCGTCGTCGGCAAATACAGTTTGCAAAGAGATGTCTAGTAGTCTGGATGGAGATGAGAGGGATGATAGGGGATTTATTAGGAATTATATAGGGAGCTTTCCGGAATGGGGGAAGAAGAGATTAAAAGACAAACGGGATTGTACAGGATTTTGCTGTGAATGCAGTACTGCTGCTGTTGCTTTGTCTTCCTCTTGTGTTGTGTGGAGTCTGATTTTTTATGGCCTCGTATAGTTATGATGAGAACTGAGCAAATAGTTCAATTTCTCACACTCGATAAGATTGAATGTCAAGTCAATAAATCTTTGAGTCTTGGAAGAGGTGGAGAAGGCTATATGATGCTTGACTGGATTACGGGCGGGTGGGAGGAGTGAAGGAACAAAGTGGAAAGTAAATAGGAAAGGGGCACGACGTGTGTTTGTAGGTAAAACAAGTTGGGATAAGTGTATTCTCTTGTCCATTACAGTCCAGCCAAGCTGAGGTAAAGGAATAGCGGAGGGAGGGAGGAGGGGGCGGCGGCAGAGATGTAGGTAGATTTACAAGAAGAAGTAACGAGTTGTTTGTGACGAAATTGAAATTGTGGTTTCAAACTTGTCTCCTTCACGTCAGCGGAAAGAGGATCTAAGAGTTGTAATAAGAAGCCCCAGAGATATGCTTGTAAAGGTACGACGACGTGTTGTAGAGTGATGATGGGGGTTGAAAACCGGGAGAATCAAGCAAGTTTATTCGCACAGGAAGATGAATCAATTGATGGACGGTCTCATATAAAATGTGCATGGATAAGATTTTTCGTGGACGTGACGAAGATGTAGAACTGGGCTTTAACTAACTGGGTCTTTTGCGCTGTACAAGGTTTATGGGGGGAATATATAAGGGGGATGAAATGTAAGGAAATAATGATGAGGAGGCTGCATCATCGGTGAGGTTTATGCTGATTTTATGTGCAAGTCAAGTACTGAGCTCATTACGTGGGTGAAAAGTGGCCATCATTTAAACGGAAGAGCAAGTTATTCCCTTTCCAGTAAATTTATATTTCTATTTACATAAATACGATTAGATAAAATATATTTACGTAGCAATAAAAGCTGTGTAGTTAGTTTAGGTTAGCAGGATGTTTGAGTGATGGTTTAGTTGGACTGAACTGCATATGTTTCAAGGTGAGGGAGGAGAAGGTGCAAGGGTTGAAACTGGTACTGAATTGTGCAAGGATTGCAAAATTCAGTATCCAGTTTCAAGCATAGAAGAAAATTCGCCATTTTAAATTAGTTATTTAAGTTTTAACTTTGGAGATTTGATGCTAAGATTCGCGAAATCTTAGGATCAAATTTAGGAATATAAGCAATTTTTGGAGAAAATAGGAACTAATATTGAATTCAGGATTTTTTATTGTATATGTTAGAGTTAAAAAGAAAATACAAGTTTTCTACAAGAATGTATTACTAATGTGCCCTGCGGGCGGGTACAGAGGAAAGTGGATTAAGTAAATTGATATATAATTGTTGTTTGCTCTGGAATGGAAGCAGAGAGTACAAGAATATTGACTGCAGGCTATGATTTGATTAGTTGATGCACTCCTGATTTTTATACGAGCTGAGTTACTTGCAGTTATAGTGGAACTGCATTCATTTGGAGAGGCGGAAAAGTGAGTTAGTTGGAAAAGTAAAGAAGGTGATGATTTCAGCTTTAAATTAGCATGCAAATCAAGTTTGATAAAAAATCAAGGTGCGTAGGTTTGTTTTTTTCGCAGAGAAATATTACAAGTTAAGGTAGGCAGACAAGTAGGAAAACTTATTTTTGCAATGTGCAATGCAGGAGCAGGGGACGACGGAAGAAGTGTAATGTGGATTACATTTCCTTCTTGCGTGGAAGAGGAAAGGGAAGTGATGATTTAGATTAATAAATGGAGCAATATATTGACTTTTGATTTTTTGCAATCTTTCGCGAATCTTTAGCTATCGGAGCGCGGAAATGTAATGGCTACTTGCACTTCAATCTTCATTGACACGTCCCATACTATAGAGTACTTGGGAAGCCTGTTTCAGGACGTGGGAAGGTGGGAAGAGTTGCTGGGATGGGAACGTAAATGGCTGTTTCATGACGTTTAACGGAGATTTGTTTTGTTTGATTTTACAGATGTGGCAGGATATCGAGAATGTGCTTATGAATGAGGGAGGTCAATCAAACGGTGGTCGTCACCCTCAGCATGTGACGATAATTACGAACGGCGGAAACAGCAGCAGCAGTGGCAGTAGCAACAGTGCTAGTACAAACAATAATAGCAATCATAATTTAAATTCTTCGGGGATTCATCTTCATGCGTCTCAGCATGAGCAGCCATCTGTGACGGATACAATCCAGCAGGGAGAAACGTCGTCACCTCTCAAAATGTACAATAGCTCCCAGTCATCTCCCCCCTCATCCGTGTCTTCCACCTCCCCAACAACCTCCGCTCCCCCAGCGCACGGACACTTTGTCAACTACGGGGGAAGCAACAGTAGCAACAGCGGGAGTGGAACGAGCGCTCCTCCGAATCGAAACCCTGCAAATAATAATAACAACACGACAACGATTAACAATAATTATCCCCTCACTCAAGATCATCAGAACGGGAATTCAAGTTTCAACCTAGGAGCGGATAGGTGCAGCAGCAATAGCGAAGTGGTAGATATTAAATGTGAAGTGAATAGCGATATGTGCGGCAGTCCACCGGGTGATAGGAGAGCGGACCATCAGATTAGTAACAATCACCACTCACAACATCCTCCTCTTCACCGCTCCACAAGCAGAGGGAGCAACGGTCTAAGTGGCGGTGGAGGCGGCGGGAGTAGTAATCCTGAAGACCTTCTTCATTTCCGTCATTTCTACGCGGAAAGTTTCAAGGGAAACGCTTGCAGAACTACTAACGGTAACGTTGGGAGTGGCGGGTTGGAATTTTCAAAATCCTCAAACGTTTTTAACGTCATTCATCCCGGAGATCACGCGGGGAATCTGTACAGCTCAAGCATGCGGTGCTACAATACGGGCGGGAATGGGGGTGGTAACGCTGTTACAAGCATGTCTGAGAATATTCGAAATTTTAATCCTTCCTCTGATTCTTACGATCACCATAGCCACAGTATCTCAGCTTCCGGTATGACCAGCCAGGGATCAGGAGGCTACGGTCCGCTTTCCAACTACTCACCTGCTAGTAGCCCCCATAACAGCAATTCCTTGGAATCTAATTCTCCACCGAATAGCCTTCATCATGGCCATCCTCACCATCATCTTCATCACGGACATTTGATTTCCGGTCCACCGCCACCATCGCCACATGGGCTTTCTTCCTCTTATCTAGGAAACTGTTTGGATCATTCAAGCTCTGCTGGCGGGAATTTAAATATTAATTTAAACTTAAACTTTCAAGGTGTTCAAAATAACCTGGGTCGTCTTCATCACCATCATCAACATGGACCGATACCCCCCTCTCATCAGGCTCCGCCCCCTAATGCCCACTACAGTTTCAAAGTGATGACCCCGCCCCTATCTCCGCATCCGAACAATTTTGGATCCCTAAGTTCTACCCGGATTCCTCCACCTCATTCACAGCTCCAAATCCCGTCAATGCATCACGATCCCCACCACCACCTATCTCATCATCCCCCGCCTCATCACCACCATCCTGGTCTGCATCATCCCGGATCAGCTCCTGCGCATCATCATTACCATGGAAACCCAGGAGGATTGAATCCAGTGAACGGCATGGGAATACCCGCTACCGTCCAGTTCCAAATCCAAGAAGTCCCAACCCCGCCCATCACGAAACCTAAGAGGGGGAGACGTCGCTGGGGCCGGAAGAAAGTTACTACTCATTCCTGCACTTACTCCGGCTGCGCTAAAACATATACTAAATCCTCGCACTTGAAAGCTCATTTAAGGACGCACACGGGGGAAAAACCTTATCAATGCACATGGAAGGGGTGCGGGTGGAAATTTGCAAGATCCGATGAACTCACCCGACATTATCGTAAGCATACAGGGGACAGACCTTTTCAATGCCGACTCTGTGAGCGAGCCTTTTCACGCTCAGATCATTTAGCGCTTCACATGAAAAGGCATATATCCGTTTAAAATTTAGCTAACGTCGTCGTAAAAGAAACGATTTTACTATACTACTCCCCCTACTCCACCTTCCAAAAGCGAACCATCAAAAGATTCAAATTTACCGCAAACGTGACCATCACATTCAAAACTGGAGGCTCTCTTCGCCTCGGCCTCATCCAACCGACTTGCTCCGTCGCATTCGTTTTTCGCCATTGCTCAAAAAGGGAACCTTGTCCGATAATTTGATATGATTACGAATTCATCCGCACGCACTACCTACTTCCATGCTTGCCTACTGTACCAACAGAGGCACGGACCCATCATCCACCGTTTTTTTTGTATCCTCCTTAAACTATCCGCATCACGCAATAAACCTTTAAATCTACCTTCACAACCAATTCTCGTCTTTCCCCTGTGATGTCGCGTTCCTTCCCTTCGTCTTCTTCTATTTGCGCCCTCCACGCTTTTGTGTCAGCAATCATGTTACCCACCTCCACACACAATCAGTCTACCTACAACCAGTACCTCCATGCTCGTCAATTCTGACAACCTTTACACTGCTTCCAATAATGCAGAAGGATTCTTTTACTATAATCAGCCTTCAATTATTTGTACCATGCAAGTTCAAGGATGTGACCTAAACAAACAAACGCTGAGTTTGCTAAACCATTTGCTGCTATAATCCTTATTCAGCTGGAACCCTCCGAAGTAATTTCTATTATGCTCCGCTGGCTAGCTCCTGATTTTATAAATATTTTCATTGTCCGTCTCTGTGTTTCGCTTTCGTTTCAAGCTATCTCCGCCGCCTTGGCTAGCCTTTTGCTCAAATCTGTATTATCTTTTAATTTAATCTACTCCTACACTCATCCACCTCACTGACCTCCTCTTTTCTTTACTTAAGCGTGTAGGAATAGATTAAGGGGAACAATTAGGAATTAGCCATCAAATAATCCCTCAATAACCTCCTCTGTAATCTTCTATCGAACGATCCAGCTAAAGAATAATTTTTTTAAGTTGGTGTAGCCAACGCGAAAAAATCCTTCTGCTCCTGCGACCACGCGTACTATGTCATGAAAACATTTAGTGAAACCTAATTTAAGTAAATCCTTGAAGATTGGAGGCGTGTGGTAGATAATGACGTTGACAGAATATGGTATACAGGATCCAGCTTATATTTTATGGTGTGTAGTGTGTTGTTATACGCTATTTCATGTAATGGAAAGGAAAGCAGAAGGAGATTTTATGCAAGCTTGTAAAATCAGTTAAGTCTTCAATTTTCCATAAAGCTGTATGTAACTATCGATACCCAAAACCAGAAAAAGTCAAAAATCTTGTTCAAGTCTGCAATAGCAGAGAATTTAAATTCGATTTGGTTGTTACCCCCTCCACACACACTCTGTATATTTATAAAGACTGTCGTTTGTGTACATAGAATTTCTTTAGAGAAAATCCGTCAATTTTTCACTGTTGAAAGTTTAATTATACATTTTTAATCGTTCATAAGTTATCGAGATCTCGTTCCTTAATTTAGCTCATAATAATAAATTTAACGTTATTTAATATCGTATCCTAGAATTAGTTGACTGCTGTCGTCAATATATGTTAAAACTAGCTGACAGCTTGGCAGCTTTGGCTTGTCGCTGCCTCGAGACTCGAGAGGCGTGCTGTTTATAAATTGTTTTTAAAATCAGAGGTATGAAGGGGTTTTATAAGAATTTTAGATTTCGTATCTTGAAATTTGAAATAAATAATTAAATATGCGATGTACAAAATAAGCGGTTTTAAATATATTTTATTTAGATGTTAAGATATTTTAAGAGTTTCGTAAGTGTTTGAAAAACTTCCGAGAAAACTTGTAATATATCTAGTTATACTTACACGTGCATGTTTTGAAACTATTATTGAATAGTTGTTTACGAACGGAACGAAATAAATATATACTCTGAAATATATTTATTCTAATTAATTCTGTAAAAACTCGTATAAATCTGCGTAGTTCTATCATCAGGTAAAAAAAAAATTGGCTTCCGCGTAAAAATGCTTAGCCCTAATGGAGCATGAATCATTTGGCAAATTAAAATATACTTTTGCAAGCTTTTTGCAAGTGCAATAATTCACGCGTTGGAGTATACAGAACAGATCTCCGTACTTTGGCGTTTGGCATTTAAAAGATTGCCAAGGTCAATTCAACCTAGAATTGAATTAGGAGAAGAAAAGTTAATTACTGTAACTGGTGCAGAAATTCTCCATTGCGTTCTCCGCAACTGCAGGTTGAAGGTCTAATAAATCTGTGTAGGCAATTAAGTGAAACCAAATTGGGAACATTGGCTTGGGAAGCTATGGAAGTGGAGCACTTTTATTGCAGCAGGACGCAGCGCAAACTGAATTGCAATCTTGGGAGAGTTCACTCACGTACATGTACTTATACTTATTCTGTTTAGAAATCAGTGAGCGTGGATCAGTCAGTCCGTGTCATAGATGATTGGCTAAAAGGACCCGGAAAGCTTTTCCAGGGAGGAAGTCCTTAATATGATAGGGTTGGAGTGTGATGTGACGTAAAGTTTTGCATGTTCTGCATGTATCAGCAAAGATAGAAAGAAGGTGATAAATGGAATCTGTTTCTATTGGGTTCATTCTTGTAAGCAAACGTTGAAACATGAGAGGGAAGTTTCCTACAACACTTACCGACTAACCTGTCTCTTGGGCCACCAGCAGGTAGGAAACTTGCAATTAGAACACATACATTATCTCCACAGTCAAAGTACACTCATTTTGACAAGGTCGAACTGATTTGAAATCTTTTTATCTAAAAAGAGCATGTTTTTACATTACACCGATCCGTTTCGGCATTTTATCATAGGAAATAACAAAATCCACAATGGAAACGGCTTAATTACGCATGCAGGACAGAACATCTCTTAATAACATACAAGCCATTCTTTCTCCCAACTTCATTTCCTATCTCACCTGCTAATTGGTGAACAAGGATTTTGCATTAGTATTTATATATGCTACTACCACTGCCAGCAGAAACAGATTAATCTTTACAAATGTATCACACACGAACGCTTCTTTGTTAAACCTTAACCAGTTAGTAGCTATTTAACAAGGCATTTCAACTTTTATGAAGACTGGATTTTTGTAATACATGCTCTTCTGGACAAGGCTGGAAAGTCGAGTCTTTGCAAAACTTCTCGTGCAGTCAATTTAAAATGGCGACAAAATTCGCGAGGACTTGAGATCCATTGTGAATGGAAACAAGTCAAGCCAGAAGCCTATATTCCTCTCTGATAGGCTTGATTATAAAAAATGGCAAGTAGAGACAGAGAGGATAAGAGAATAAGAGTCTAAAAGGGAGAAAAATTGTGAGAAGCTCTAGGGATTAGATGTTAAAATTCTATGAGAGAACATTAGACAGACTTGAAGCTTGGACGGGGAGTTGCAAAAGACGAATCAAGGAAGGAGGTTCTGGTTGCAGGGTTCTGGCTCAGCGATTCCATCCAATGCAACGAGAAGCTTATCTTCACAAGTCTCGCCTACACATTTTCGCGTCTAATCTGCGCTCTGGTTGCTGAAACGCCTACGCAAATGTAAAAAAAACATTCACATGTTGTAGTTTGTAGTACGAGAGTCTGAAGAACTTTTTCAGCACTTTTATTCTTTACAGACTTCGTATACTACGTAGAGGAGAGGTTTTCACAGCAGCGCCAAAAGCGACACAGCACAGCGAAGGATTGCGCTGCAACTTCTCTTCCGTAGGCTATAGAAAGTAAAGGGAACATAATATGAAACCCAATGTACTTGTACACCATCCAATAAGGACGGTGGTAGTGTATGCCGTGGAAAGGTTTTCACCCTTTAGTTTTTCACACTGCTGCCTGTTTCTTAAAACAAAGTATTGGTGCGGAATCCACTCCACAAAGCTAGAACTTGGATGAGATACAAAAGGTAATTAATCACCTGTCAACCAAGAATCAGCATCCCACATTGAGATAATCCTCTCTGTACCAATCTATCTGTCTGCAATCAGGCTCCAAGCCGTCCTGCCACTAACCCTACTATCTGTTGGGTTGAAAAGGTAATTTTTATAGCAAACAATTCTAGCCACCTGTAAAATTCGCCAGGTCCAAAGAGAGGAAGAAACGGAGAATAAAAATGGTGCAACCAGATCGGGGAAATGGAACCAATTAATCTCACAGGTGAGGCAGAGGGTAAACTTTTCGCAAGCCTGTGGATAAGTCACGTGGGAAATGCGTACGTTTCCTAAGGAGGGTCATTGAGAGGAAGGAGAAATCGGTTTGTGGGGGCGGACAGCATTCACAGCATATTGTGGATTGTTATAATTATCTTGTACAAAGAAATGCGTGAGTCTTACCTGCCGAGCACAGTGGAGCGCTGAGAAGGTCGGTAAAATCCTCCTACAGCATATTCATTCCTACCAGCTGGGCTGCATTTCACCCACAGCCTAGAATTGTACTCTCGATAAACTAATTTCTAAACACACTTCCCAATTAAACTCTTGGCAAGGTCGTTTAAGCAATTTAAAACAAGAATTTTGACCTCGAAGAACGCTTCCGATACACTGTTTTTGTTTTCGCTGCTACATGCGGATACGCTGAAGGAATAGGGAAACTCGTTTTTGGATCATCGATTACCGCTTTGCCAGTGGGATGGTGATAAGGATTTAAAGACAAGATGATGAATGAATGAGGGATTAACTCATGGGATTGAAAGTGTGGGGGGATAGGAGCGGTAAGTATTTGATAAGTTTTTTTAGAATTGCTCAAGAGGCCGCGGACACGGGGCCAGAATGATACATATATTACAAGCCTCGTCTCTGTCCCTCTCTGACTTGTGTATTTACCCTGTAGCTTAAAATAATTTAGGGGCGATAATGAAATGGAGGCTGTTTCCTTTAGAATAGACGAGTAAGTAAGTAGTTAATAATTTATGGCGGGTTGTTAAGTCAAGAAGAGGGCATACGGACGGGATCGGGAAGAGAGCCAAAGAGCCTAGTATATTGTGACTTTCCCACTCAACCTTAGGACAGAATTAATATCCGTTGACACTGGTGACAGGACGTGAGGGGAAATGGTATGGCTGAACGCTTTGACTTGTTAGTTTTCTTTATGTTCTGCTGTGGCTGGTGTTAGTTTTTCCAATGGTTTGACTTCTTGTAAGAAGTGTAAGGCTGGACTGGGGGAATTGTAATGCGGCGGTGGAGAGGAAGGAGGGATGACAGAGACACAGGTAAAGAATGGATGGAACGGCGGGCCGGGGAGACGGGTGAATGTACACAAAGTGCATTGCATTTTAGAAACTTAATAGGGAATGATGAGGTAAGCCGGCTATTAGATGATGGCTTTAAGGCTCTCTCTCGCTCTCAGTGAGTCGGATCGGATGGGAGTGTAAAGAAAGGGAAGGAGGGGGATTTGATCAAGACAGGTTTATAATGGTAATACAATGCCTTTGAATTGCTGTCAAGTGAGTGTAAAATAGGGAAATGTTGGTGAACCACAGCGGAATTACTATTTACTTGATTTACAACGAAATGAAGGAGGAAAGTGAGAGAGAGAGAGGGAGAGAGAGAGAAACGGTCCCAGAGGAGAGTTGAAGAGAATTATATGGTTTGAATGATATTCTTGAAGAGAGGGGGGGAATGTGAAAGGAGAATTTAAAGAAAACTCTGCCCTATTCCCTTGAATTAACCTCAGTCAGCCGGGAACCGCAACAAAGTCACAACAAGGGCTTAACACAATAAAACTTTGGGTCAAGCTTCAACAATCACATTCATCAGCCTGCTCTCAACACTTGAAAACTAGCCAGGAGTTTCTTCCAAGCAGACCAAAAGTCTGATGCTGTGGGACAGGAATGATTCGGGACGCGGGGGACGCTTGAGGGAATCAATAAAGTCCGGGATTTACCTTCAGATTATCTCCTGGATTACGTTTGAATGAAAGCTGTGTTTGGGATCTATTTTTACTTTCTCTCCAGATTGAATGAATATACAATGCGGTCTGGAAAAGAATGGGATGAATACACAGGAATTGGGAAGAAACTAGAATGTCAAAATATGAAATGTAACTAGGATTTATGGCTTCCGAAAGATAAAATATACCTTTTCTTCCTTTACCCTTCCTAGGGATTTTCTTTTATTCGCAATCTTTGCGTGTTTTCAAAACTGTACATGGCTTGTGTGAGGGAACCGGAAAGAAAAGAGATACGGGTTTTTCGGATCGAGGTGATGTATAAATTTTATTTTCTTGGATTTTTCCGAATATTCACTCTGTATAGTTTGTGCAGTGTGCAACCGGGTGTACCGGATATGTTGTTGCTCAATGAAGAATGAGAAGAAGTTGGAAAAGGAAAATAATGTTTGGCTTATAGCTTGATGAAAAAATGTTATTCATTCTCAAAATTCTCACGTTCAGCCAAACTAGGGTTAGCTTTTAAGCGCGTTTAGAGCAAAGGCACTTGTGGCTTTTGTCATTGACACCTGATTCAATTCATTCATCAGCTTGATTGTGCGCTTGAGGAAAACTGGTAGATGTTCGTGAACAGGACGTGACTTGGGAACAGTCTTTGAAAACATGATGATTTGATTTATATGGAATTATTAATTTCATTACATATGGTGAAACAAATGAGTGGGATATGGGGAGTACATATGTGCATCTTTCTCCTAGGGGATTCATATAGTTGTCACCTGAATTATTGAAGTGGATTTTTCGATCCGTGGGTTTTCATAGCTTGATTCATCTTCAGTTTCTTAGGGCGTATAGCGACTTTGATGTCCATTTACTTTGCAGTTGGGGATGAGTTTGACACTTTTACTGGTGTTGCTAAAATCCTCTGATTTATCTTCAAACACAATCTTTTTACAAGGAATTCGAATTTTAAGTGAGTGGGCATCTGTACATAAAAAATGTGAGATTAAATAAATTGTAATTTTCAATTTACCCGCCTTAATCTGAATTTATTGCCAAAATTTGAATTACCTGCCGACTGCCGACTAGTAAGGTAAATGCAGAGGTGGACTGCCGACTGACTAATATTTTCCACCATTTGAATAGACGTCACGGGCAATTTTCGACTCCTTATTTTCTACCGTTTAATAGATTATGTCAAGTTTTATAAATTCTGATTTTTCGAAATTTTTCACGTAAATATACCATATATATACATATGCATTTCGTCATAATATGATTTCAAGCAAATATGTTCATAACGAAAACAACTCCTAGGACGGAGCTAAAATCGAATGCAATTATTCAAAGCCGCTTTTGTTCTGTAACACTAAAATACTCTGAAACATCAACATTCGTATTTTCAAGTTTAGCACGAAGTTTTTGGAAGCTTATAAATGTATGTATGAAGGCCTACTTGAATCTTCTACTGTGGATCATCCACCGCAGAAGATGGACGTTGAGAAAATAAGTTTGGTGTATGGAATGGGACTCGTAGTCGTAACATGCAAAAAGATCAAATATATGTACAGCAAACAATAATTCTCTTTTGCTATACATTGTGTCCGAGACCCATGACCAATGACCGAGGACAGCCGTTGAGACAGAAGTTTTATTTGTAGGTGAGAAATTTTCCAAAGGAAATTAGAATGACGGAGCAAAATTGAGCCCACTTGTCTTTTCTTTTTCTCACCAAAGCTCCCCTTCAACTACAACTAATTACCAGTTGTCCAGGTTGAGTAAATTATTGACAACCACTCAGGAGAATTGCTTGTAGAGGCGGGAGTTAGGTAAAGGATGCATGGGAAATTGAAAACCAAGACAAACTAACTACACATCATTTCTGCGCTAAAACATTGCCTCTATTTGCTCAGATGACAGACATTTTTTTGTTATCTTTGCCAATTTTCCTGGCTAAATCCTAAAATATTACTGTATACTAATCCTCGTATTGCATGCTGAATAATCTGCCTTCTCCCCCTTCACATTTTCTTGGACCTTTGTAAATGTCCCATGGTTTGTAATTTGCAAGACGCGCTCTCTGACCGAGGAGGCAATGGGAAATTAATTCAGGCAGTGTTCAAAAGGGAAGTTGTTCAGAGATCTGGATTATTATATTGCTAGTAAAACGGAAGAAGAAGCGTGTGCTTGTCACCAAGATGTTCCCTCCCTCTTCACGCTAGGGTTGAACGAAATGAGAAACAAATGATAGTTTAATAGACGGACGGGACAATCCTCTCCCCGTCCTCTGTTCTTCTCCCAGAATGATTTCATAATGGATGCATAATTCACTTCCTTGAATAAAAACTTGGGTCCTTTCCAAACCAATGATTCTCTGTGCACCGGGAATTCCAAACGGCTACGGCCAACAAACTCTTTCTTGTACAATAATTTAGATGAGCACGAAGGAGGAGTCAGTGAGGGGGAGCAGGCAAAAATTATAAACGGATCTTAAAAATTCTACACATATGTTACATGTTCCTGCGCTGAACTTTCTCTTTGTCCTAAGGAAGGTAGTGTCGCAAAAACTTGCAACGCAATTCCGCATTATACCCTTTAGTCAAATTTCCAGGTAGACTAAAGCCCCGTCCATACTTTATTTTTCACTTCATACGCACAAAAACGTCATAGATAAAGAACACCTCACAAAAACTTCATAGCAAGCCGCTTATAACTTGTTCTTTCATACAAGCTTCACAGACGGGGAAAAGAACGTTTCATAAAGTCCGCTGTGCAAAAGAAATGAAAGAATTATGCAGTGTGTGTGAACAAGTATAAGCAGCCGTTGCCATGGCAGCGTCATAGATTTTATGAAGTTTGTATGAGTGTGAAGTGAAAAAACATTGAGTACGGACTGTGAGGATTTTTGCACTGTCTATCGAAAGCCCGGGAAGAGACGTTTGCATTAACTGCAAAAACATGCTCTCTTGAGCTGTATATTTTTGCCAAAGTGGTTGTTAATCAATCGGAGACTGCTGGAACTAGTAATGCCGAGTATTGGCAAGTGGTTTCAATTCGATGGTCAAAATGTGCATTGGATAATTTTTCGTTTTGTACGCCCCCGGAAATCGCAAACAGTGAGCTGAGAACTTCTGCAAGTTCAAATTTGTATATTTGCACTTCTGTTCAAGCTCGATGCGTTCAGTCGGAATTTTCCGCTTAATATTGGGTTGAAGGCTTCACTGAAAACCTTGCAGAGTCGAGCCAGGGACTAGGGACTAGTCCTGTGTGCTACGCTTATAATATTTTCTTGCACCTGAATCTACGGGGGCTACTGTCTACCTGTATTTCACTATTGTGACACCGATCTGTGAATGCACAAGTTAAGCGATAATAATGATGACGAGCGGATGGAAGAGCGAGACAGGATATGACCTCACGCATGAGTTTAACTCCAGAACGGATATGTCACAGAGAGCAAGTGCAAGAGCCTGGATAGATTATTCACTACCACCACCTCCCCCTCCCCATTCTTCCTAGCAGCTCACATGCATATAATCATTACGTGTGGAATAATGGAATTGTTCATGCACTATGCAACTTTTCCGGACGGAAAATGCCTGCATTCAACCACCTGTGAGATGCATGCAATATTTAGTGGCATAATCTCAGTCTCGCTCTCACATAGTACAAAGTACAAAGAATACATGAGAGAGAGACAGTAAGGAACCCGAACTACCAGGGCATTCTTCGGCTCACTTTATAATGACAGGTTATATTTTTTGATTATTATACAAAAGCAGACATCTAACACGGACTTCGCTTTGATCAAGTGATGCTGCTGGCATCGCAAGACTCATATTAGTGCTTAGCACGGGCCAAAGAATATTCGCGAATTTCACTCACAGGTGCAAAAAATCAAGGCGTCGTTTTGGGAATGTTCCGGGAAACGTTTTCCCTACCTATCTGTGCCGGAACTAAGCTGAGCATAAGAATTCTGTGGTTTTAGTCTTTCAATCTGCTCATTATAAGCTGAAGTTGGTGATGAATTGTTCTCTGGAGGTTCGGCGTAGCACGATTGAATGCAGCGCGGAAGGGGTGCTCATGGTGGAAGGAGTGAGTTATGATAGACAAGGAATAGACAGAGAGAACTGATGGTGGTGGGGCAGAGGAAGGGAGAATGGTAAACTTGACGAGATTGACTCTTAAAATAAGCAGTAAAATACAAAGTATACGAAGAAGTGGGAGAGTAAATTGGATTTTAGTGAGAAGAATAGAAACCAATAGAGCAGAAACAGGAAGAAGGGATAATTTGCTCATGTACTCATGACTGCTGGGCTGCCTTCTATTTATTTATGCACACGGTGAAATGTGGGGAGCAAGCAGGTCGTAGATATTTAGTTCCCTCTCCTATTATGACTATTTTAACTCTCATCTTTTGTTCAACGCACCCGGCTCTCTTGCTTTTTATTTGTCCTCCAGCTTTCCTTTAGCCCACCTTCTCCCTCTTTTTCGCTTTCCCTCGTCTCTTATTCCTAGCTCATCTCTTCTCTTTATTGTGGAGGACTTGCACGCAAAACAACTTGGGGTCCGGATACAGGGACAATCTTCTAAATCCTGTCCCATTAAACTGAATCAGTGTGCATAACTTGAAAGAGCTTTGGGAGCTGGAGTCGTTTCGCCATTTTTCACAATATTCACACACACACGGTCGTTTAAGAGGGGACCAATTCCAAAACTTTTTTAACAAACCGGAAATTAATATTACCTGAATGGCAGGTAAGCGAAGAGGCTGTGGATTTGTATTGTCCTTGAAGGCGATACATAGTTTTTATTTGTTTTCAAACCTTGTGATAAAGTAAATTTATGAACTTGACATTCTCTCTTCATTGCATCCGATCACATTTTAAAGCAAGCGAGAATGCGATACAATGATTTGCGACACTGTGTTGCTGCAACAGCAATAGCCTCGCCACAGAGTTTAAGGGTTTTCTATGTAGCATTAATTCAATTTTACAGGCTTAAGGAGAAAATCTAACATTAAGGATTTACAGCAAGCAATTTAGGGAATTGGATTATCAATCAATGGATTGCTTGAAGCTTGATGCAATGGTATTTCCCTGTACTCCTGGAGGGAAGGAAGCGTGGAAAAGTGGGGAAAATGCGAGGGACAAGAATGAGTTATTGTTAAGATAGATAGGAGAAATAATTTAGCTGAGAGCTATTGGATATCCATCTTGTTACGAGAAAAGGCAGTGTTTGGGGTGAATATTTTAATTGGGAGTGAGTGAGGCTTGGTGAAAAGTGTGTGATTTATACAGGTAAAACAATTAGTGGAGACAGGTGAGGATGAGATAGTGATTACGATGATAGCTCTCAAGCTAACAGGGCTAACGCTTGCTTTAAAAAATTCTCAAAGATTTTTAAAGGTTAGAAAGCAGGAAAGAAGAGTGCCAGTATGTCTGTACTTGTTTCGAGGAATAAACACTGTTCATTCGCGTTACACGACCCGGTATTCATTCAGCATCAGCATCCCTGTTTCACCTAATAGCGACTTTCCATGGACAGGTGTACGGGTCGTAATAGATTCCAGGAGAGAAGAGACTTCTTGATACCTCCCACTAAGTAACACAGGTAGTTATTAAATCGGCTCTGATAGAGGCGCATTCTCGTGCTTAACACGAGGCTCTCTTTATTATATCCTTATCATCATGAGTATCATGATCATCACCATTGTCCCTCTTACAGCCCCATTTATTTTTCTCCAGTTTCTTCCTCTCTTAACTTCTTGGGTGCATCCTATACTTGGCACACGGCAAAAGCAAGGAGATCCATTATTATATACTACTGAACTCTATCTAAACATGCCTAAATCCAGGCTGAACCCTGGTTTAAGCTAAGGAGACGGAATTAGAATTCCAAACATTGAGAAAATAATATTGACTTCATAACCTGACGTGAAGCTCCATGTATAGCAGGCCAAAAAGAGGGTAGTTTAGAATGGGATGGTCAAGAATGAAATTGAAATTCTCTTCCGGCCACATCCACACACAATCTTAATCAGCTTACGAAATGGACATGTTTCTGGGGTTCTGGTTCTGTGGAGGACCCATTCGTCTGTATAACAGCCCTCCTACATATTATTTATTCAGAAGGGAAGCTATGTGAACAAAGGGTAAAAGTTATTCTTCTTCTGGAGCTATACCTTCTACTCTGTATACGGGCAGGAGGAGGAGGAGGAGGAGGAGGTGCTGTTAATTTTAATGAAATCCAGGAAACTATCGACTCTGGATGGAAAGAAAAAATAGTTTCACGCAGAGATCATAACTCATATTCACAATGAGATGAGGAATGAGACAAATGCAGAAGCTTAAGAGACATGGAGAGCCATTCATAAAAGCTGGAAAAGTAGGATAAAAAATCATATAACGGAGGCAAATATAGATGCAATCCTTGTAAAATAACTGGAAACGGCTACTGGTCTTGGATCATACACTTATGCTTAACTCCAGTCCGCAGTTAACTCCACAAGGGGCAGAGTAAAGTGAGCTTGTGGAATTTTCATGCATATGATTATTAGTCCTATGCTTTCTCCCAAAGAACGAAGAAGAAGAAAGAATAAAAGAGTATGCTGTGCGGTATCTCGGGTTGCATCATGATTACTGATGATTTAAGAATTAATTAAGCTTTGCTGAGATGTAAGTTAGTGAACTCAAGTGTTATACGTTGTAAAGATAATCCTATGGTCAGATAATATTTGATGTAGAGTTGGCTAGTTTTTTGCCTTCTTCGCGTCTGCCATCGTCTTCAACTTCTCCATAGTAGGCATTAAAGTGTTAAACTTACGAGGTAATTCAAGTGAATTTGAAATTTTACATAAATGGGTTTCATGGATGGGGGAAGGCAGAGAGAGAGAGCAAGCTAGGATTCCTGCCAAGACAAGGGAAATAAAGAATTCTACACGGAGGCAACCAGAGAAGAGAGGAGGACATTCTTGAGAATCCCTCCTGTCCTCCTCCTCCTCCACCTCCTCGCTAGAGGATTTGCTAACAATTTTGTAAATCATTGAAATCTTTATTCCGCCTCCTCCTTCTCATAATCATAATAAAAAGATGCTCGCGTGCTTTGTAGGAGCGTGAGAGGTGAGGGTTGATGGGGTTTGTGAAGGAGGGAGGTGGTTGAAAAAAATTAAAATAAATAAACTCTATATTTTACCTCCTCGGAATTATTCAAAGTGAGTCAAAGAGCACCCTACACGAGAGTGGCACGGGCCAAGGGAAGAAGAGGAAGCAAGCCGGGAGCACACTTGGATATTAAATGATCCTCGGGCAGACAAAAGGCTTAAGCAAACAATGTGGAATTAAGGCAGGAGCTGGATTCATTCATACTATGTACATGGAAGGTGGGTAAAAAGGAATAAAGGTTTTTGGACTTGAAGACGTGCTTCAAGTCTCAAGTAATGAACAATTCATACTATCTACTACCTACCTTGTACTTGAATTTTACATCATACTTGATACATGATTCCTTGCTTGCTCTTCTTGTTGCACGTGGATTGGGTATTGCTTTGAGTGCTATGGTATGGCTGAAAACTTGAAAAATCATCCCTGGAGAAATTATTATTCACACCGTTTTACGCATACAGAGGGGAAATATATAGCAATCCTGATTGTTTTTATTTAGCCTTTGTGTACATACTCTAGCTCTATAATCTTAGTATTCTCTTGTAAATTTATCTAATAATTTTCAGTGGAAAAAATTTCGAGGGATGAGTGAGTCTATTTAAAATTGAAATAACACTCGGAAAGCTCTTTCATTCAAGGGATATCATTGAGAGATAAGAAGGGATGATATCACAGATTCTACTTGAGTAGTAGAGTGCCAAGAAGTGAAAGATGGGAAGGAAAAAGGGATTCTTAAAAATAATTATGAATGAATCAACTCGAGCTCTGTTCATAAGGTATTCGGCATTTACAAGGGAAACGTTTTACAAGTAGTGGCTACCAGGATACCCAGCACGCGCTCAAAGGGCGCGGACCTTAATCTGCCCCTGATTTTTGAAATAAATAATTCTTACAAAATGTAAGCGTCTGCCAGCCAACCGGATTAATAAATTAACAGGTTGGTATTGCGCGCAGAGGTTTGGATTGTGCTTTTATATGCAGGGCAAAATCTCTGTACAGCGTAATATGCTGCTAACCACTGTGGGAATGAGGAAGCTTAGATAAATGTTTTAAGGAGCATAATCTGGATTAAGCAGGGAGTCATTTGTCATTTGATTGGAAGCCAATGAAGGAAAGAATGGCGAAGGGGATGATGTAGTTTTTATTGCGCTTTCTTTGGGATGGGTGCGACCTGAAAAATTATATTTTTTCCTTCTGCTGCAAGCTGACATGAGAGATGAGTATGTAAACGGGAGGTTTGTTGAGAGCTCCGCGTGAGATAACAACTAGAGCTGCCTATTAGCACTCAAATATTTTTGACCACCCCAAAAATTTCATTTCTCAAAAATGTTATCTCCCCACACGATCCTAATTGAATCCTCTCTTATATAGTAATTCAATGAAGGAGGAGAGGATGTTGCCAACTAACGTAGCTGAACTATACATAGCAGGAGCTCTCTCAGTTGGACTTTTGTGTTCCTGAGAAACGGCTAAATGAATTTTTGATAGGATTCTACAGCGTTGTAATTAAATTAGAAGCTGAGGAACAAGATTACATTCGGGCCATCACGGCTACTACTTTTTCTAGCTTAATACGAACAAGGTACTGGCTGTCTGGCTAAAACTAAAAAGAATTTACGCCGATAAAGAAAAGGAAAAGAAGAAGAAGAAAAACCTTGCTGGACAATCAAGGAAGGAGGCGGGGCTCTACGATGAAGATCAGAAGAGCAAATATTTGAAATATGTTTCAGAATTAGCTCGAACATACAAAGATTTGTATCGGAGGGCACAGGTGTATCCAGGTGGTTGGCTGTGTTCAGTAATTAACTTTTCATGGCCGATATTTTATTAGGGTGGAAAGGATGAGGGGGTTAAGTGTGAAATTTTTAAATATAGATTAGAAAATTCCTGAATTATGAGAGTTTTTGTGGTTTAAATTTTTTTGCAAAGATGCTTGCACAAATATTCAAGGGAACCCCTGGAGTGCGAATCTTCTTTGGCTTGTGGGAAGATACGTTGAGGATGTTTGAGGAGGTGGAAGAATGTTGAGTATATTAATTACTTTGTGAAGGTGGCTAATAAGTCGTTTCTTAGAGACGATCATAATGTATAGACAGTTTCAAGATTCATGTTCAGTTGAGAGAATAGAAAAGAAGAGCATATTGTATTATCCTTCCCTTGGACGGGAGGTTATTGTAAGAGAATATTATTAAAGCTGTCTTGAAAGAATGATCAATGTGACATTATAGGAGGAGTATTGATGCGGGAGGTAAGCTGAATGGTTGTAATCAAATCTTTTGCTCACACAAGAAGAGTGTAAAATGATTAAGTTTCCAAGTGGGAAACATACACAATTGATGGGACAAGATTGCAAAATTCTTGGATGAATGATGAGGAGATGATTCTGATAGAGAGGAGGGATCAATTCCCTTTTTTGGGCAGACAAGGACAACCTTCTTGTGATAAACATGAGCGGGCCAATATCGATAGTTTGAAACATGTTAATGAATATCGTCCTTTATGAAGAAAACAAAACAGTAATGTGTAGGAGCGCGCAAAAAAATATTGGAATTAGTGCCGTGTAAATACAGATACTGCTATTTTACATGCGGGCTTGAATGTTTGCCGATGGAGGGTAAGATAACCGTGTAGTAATGAAAAGTTGATGTATTTTTTAAGAGAAATAATACATGGAATGTTAACTCTTATTTGCTAGAGGAACAAGCAAAAGGATTGATTGCCTACATGCCACCTACGCTTAGAAAAATGCTATCACGATTTTTATCACTAATTGCATAAAGTACATTAATCATTTGAAAATCTCCATTTTAAATGTGCATGTGTGAAAACATTATTTGCAAATGCGCTATTAAAATCGGCGAATATAAGCAAAATCTCTTCCTCGACGACTCTGAAAAACTATCTTTGGGATTCAAACGTGAATAATAATAAATCCCAAAGATGGTCATCTCTTTCTTGAATATTATGCATGTTTTTTACACCTGCCACAAATAAACTGCAAGTTGATATCTCTATGCAAGAAACGCGAGAGGATTTGGAAGTAGTTGAACTCAAACTAGGAACTCGGAGGGAGATAATATAATATAAATTGAATATACAAAATAATATAATCATTTCAAGATGACAAGCATTGAAAATCAGCTAGGTTACGCACATTATGAACTACTCGTGTGGGAGGAAAGACTAAAGTTCTTGAAAAATGTATCAAAAAAAGGAATTTTGAACACATTTTGTTTCAGAATAAAGCGTGGATTTCGTGAACTTGAACTTTTCGCTACAAGCGACTGTCTGTCTTGGTTGGCGGTGTGCATAAATGCTGTGCTTCCTACACGGAATTTGATTCCGTTCTTGAACTGGTTTCGTTTGAGTAACGTTTGTAAAATAGTTTCCAAAGGGCAGAAGGAGAGACATTATCGTAAAATGTCGGAACACACTTTTGCAGCGTTTCTACTCTACAACGTTCTACGTACGTGTCGTGCAACACGCTTAACTATAAACCGAAAATTCCACGCTTGGATGAAAATCCTCACGGTACTCTACGCGTGTCTGCCGATTTACCTGCCAAGTTCAAAGTATTATTTAATTTTATTCTCTTCCTCACAACGGTTCCGGTTAGTACTCCTCCAAACTGTTAACTTACAATGTTATGTAATGCATTCCTCCCAGAAGGTTTGCTTGCTGGATTTGAACTTATGCAAAATGGTCATGTTTCATGTTTCTAAATACACCATCTTTTACTGAATCCCGGATTTGATTCCACTTCCTCAAGTGTTCAAGTTTTTAGCGGGGTTCAACTGTATTCTCGTTACATTTGGTAAATAATCTCTAGCTTTTGCTTCAACTTTGTAAGCATCGAATAGTTAATTGGTGAAAATCAGTAACTCCTCCGGGAGAGCATACAATTCAACTAATTAGAGGTCGATGAAAGAGTAAGAGGAAAGGTGTATAGAAGAAGATGTATGGTTTTCGGGGTAAAAAACGATAAAGTAATTAGAAATTAAAAAAGAATGGACAGAGTAATGAGAGGTTAGAGTGTATGTTATTCTGATTTATAATAAACACTGTCCGTGCTAACAATGAACAAGACTTGGCTGACAAGTGAGAGGCAGGAAATTGTTCTCCGAGTCAAATAACCGACTTGTCATGCATCGTGTCATCATAGTCAATGAGCTAATATTACCCAGTGCTGACTGATGAGTATAATAGAGGCTACGTTGTGGAAATTCTCACTCATACTCGTGCATCTGTGAAAGCGAATGCTGAATTTTAGATTGTAGGATCTCATGGGAACCCTTTGTGGGAGATGAGAGGATCCTGGGAAGAGAGCTTGATTTTGAAAATAATGACAAGGGTTTTTCATTTTAGCCAGTATTATCAATTAAATATCATAAAACTTCAAGAAGGTGATATCTTAGAGTTTCAGTTCTGGAGGCCTGAGGAACATATTTTTGCAGCTGGAAGTTTTGTAACTATAAAGATTCGGTTCTCAGGCGTCTTCTAATATACAGATGATACAGAACTCAGCAAAAATTATGTAAGCGGATGAGAAGTTGAAGTTATAGAAACTTTGATGTACAATTTAGTTTGATTGAGTCAGATAATTTCTATGGAATATTACCTTTCACATCTTCCATGTACTCTTACAAAAATCTGTAAAAAAGGAATGAAAAAGAAGAAAAAAATGAAGGATGAAACATGAAGAGCGAGCTTCAAATATTAAAGGCTAAGGTCGGTGTAAGTCAGCTTACAAATGTGGGAAGAGCGGATGCGTGCTCTTCCGGTGCCGTATGCTTATGAAGTTGGCATAAATCTGGTATAGATGGGTTAAGAATGATGATGATGACCTAAAATTTGCGTTGGAGTCATATCACATTACAGTTGAACCTCCAATTAACATCCTTCTAAATAACATCATACCTCTAATTAACATCATCATTTGAAACCCCCTACAGATTCCTTATGCTTAAAATACCACTCTAAATAAGATCAATTTCTAATTTACATCATGAAATGCAAGCTTTTAGAGATGATGTTAATTGGAGGTTCAACTGTATTACGTCTTCTCAACCTTGGCCGTGAGCAAGTGTAACATGTAATGTTCAGTTGCGCCGTACATGAGGATTACTAAACGCCAAGAGATTTCCTCCTCTTACTAATTCATGAGTCAAACTTCCGCTCATCAAAATTCAATCTAGTGAATCAAAGAGTCGGAACATGAATTTTACAAGCGTGTCTCAAATGCTCAACCTCCTCCAACTGTCATCTTAAAATTTACATGAGCCATGAACTCTGCTTGTTTGTCAGGTGGGGTGGGAGAGACTAGAAAAATGTTTTATCCTCAAGAAACTTGGCCTCGAATATACTTGTTGTAACTTTTTATAAAGATGTAGGTTTCTATAATTCACAGGATTTTGTATCGGTTAGTTCAGTCTCATATTCGAAGGTTGGTTTAAGTTCTTTATGCCGAAAATACTTTAGTATATTTCGAGGTACTTCGTGCAGTTGCGTGCTAGAATTTGAGGAAATTGTGAAGCTTCGGAACAATTCGGGCTGGTTTTTTAATCGTTTGTAAAATAGGACAAAACATTACATCAAAGTTTTCGACAGGAGGTTTGGTTTGGATACGTTGGAGGATGCGGAGTATAGATACTTTCCATCCTCTTTTGAGCTTATCATTGAAAACCTTTGAAGTGAAAGCCGTATATTTTACTTAAATAAACAGATAGGGCTTGTATTAAGCAATAAATTAGGAGGAAATGATAGCTATGATGATGAGGCTGGCTGGAATACAGGTGAAAAGGGTCTACTCCTGAAGAAAGATGATGTGGCAGAAGAAGGGAGTGAGAGAGGGGTCGGGTGGTGTGGTATGAATGAGTGGGCGAAGATGGTGACTATATACTATTAGGACGGAAGATGGTATAAAGGTATGATAATAATGGTGGTGAAGAACCAATCGATCAAGTACAAGAATCCTCGTGGTGACATTTTACAATCCAAGTGATAATACTTGTCAGCTCGCTCGGATGATGAGTCAGTACAAGGAAACTAACTGGATAAGAAAGAGATTTATAGAGGGATTAATAAGGACCTTTTTTGTAGCGTTCCTAGCACCCACGCGTCCCCCATTATCTTCCACTTGAGAAAGCATGCTTAAAGGGTCAGCTCTTAAAACTCCGGGCATTCTGTACACAGAAAACCTCCTCATTTCTCGTCTTGAAGTCTCGTCTATGAAGAATCATGCAGGATTTATCCTTGTGGTACAAACTACTCATTGTATGTGCAAAACTTTACTTTTCACGTTTACCCCTAGTAAAGTACTAAAAAAATTAGTTTATGCGAGATCAAGATCAGGATGAGTCCATGACACAAAGAGTCGTGATTTCCCCCTAATTATTAAGAATATTAAATGCAGACAAATAGGCAGGCCTACATTGCAATTATCATTAAAAACTCGCTCTTGCCCTTTAGTAAGTTCGTCACACACTCTTTGGGTTTCAAGGCTATGAAGGATGTAAGCAAGTTACTATAAAACTTTGGTGGCTGAATCGGCATAAAAATTTCAAAATTTATGATAAAGTGCTCATAAACAATTACGGCTGACGTATGGAGCAATTGCCGTCTCTTAAATGTGCTGAGATGGGCATATATATATATATACTGGTAATTTTTTTTTTGCAAATGTAGCAACAGCGGCTCTCAAGCTAGCATACAAGTACAGCATTAGAAACCAGGCAGCTTCGTATTGGAAGAGAAGAAGGAAAGGATGAAATAAATCCGAGAGCCTATTAGAGAAATATGATTAACATATTACAGCGATTATAATATCATTACATCTATTACAGCGTCAAATATGATTACTTGAGAGACTCGTAAAACCTTTTTCGAATATTACCAAATAAATGATCTCCAAGCGTCAACATGTTAATTCTTCACACCCTTTCTCCCTACGTCTCCCACCTGTATCATCCTCATCCATTCCTTCCCAAAGACCATGTAACCTGTGCTGTGTAACGCACACGACGATTACGATGGACTACGATTAAAGCAAGTATAGTAAAGTACGGAATCCTCTTGGGGAGGATTCCAAAGGAAGGACTTGTCTTGAAAATATGGCAACCGATAATTTACTACAGGTAGACTCCTCTAATTAAGTGAGAACTAGAATTATCTCCTCTGTTTAACATGCACTCTTCTGTCAGAAGTGACATGTGAAAGATCAGCTGTGGAACAAGCAAGGGTTACTAGTAGAACCGAGTGAGAGGTAAAAGGAAGATACTGTACGTTGCTTTCAATACTTTATGAAGACACAGACATCTAGTGGAGCTCAATGTTACGGGGTGGTTGAGATTGCGAAAAGCGTTGTTGGTATGATTCAAGGTGATACCGGTACATAAATACGCATACATTTTTCAAACTTATAGTTTGCCAGGTATGTATAGTTTGGTTTGCACTTTTGGATTCGGATTGGCGGGAGAAATAGGCTGAGATGTCCACAGACCTAAAGGGAAGATTTCAAAAGAACAATACAATGAATTGAAATGAGAGCAACAGTATAATCTAGTCCGTTCGAAACGCATATCCAACTCTTACTCCTTCAATGTCTTCAATTGTGTGTTGTGTGACAAGGAAATTATGGCTCTTGTCATATTACCCCGGGTCGTTGGTTTCATCTTGTCACTTTTTTCACTGCTCTTCTTAATTTCTTGGTCTCGTCTCTTATGTGGAACATGATCATAGGGTTTCCGAGTGAGACAAGACTACTTGCAAATTGTGGACACTGTGGTTAGACTAGCAGTTTGGAGGAAAATTAATAAGATTCTCAAGAGAGCTCAAAGAGAAAGAAAGACGCGCAAGGCTGAGGATGGATGATGCAGATGACAAATGTAACTGCTATGTGTGTGGAACGAAGTTGGATGATGGCAAATATTCAGCGCTGCTTTTACTATTTTCTGCGACTGCTCAGACGGAGAAAAGGGGGCAGACGGAGAGAACAGGTAGGTATAGAAGAAAAGAGTCTTGCCTTCTTGCCACGGTGTCATACAGAGGGAACAGATGAGGCGACAGTATGCGTATGAAAATGGGAGCTCCTTTATTGTCGTTCACCTGGCCTGACTTTCGTCGTCCCACGATTGAAATTAAATGGGAATAAGATTTTAGCTTGGCTCTATGGTCCTGGGTGAGTGCTGGGACATGGGAAAGAGGATGACTTGTAGTTAGAACGGTTGAGTAACGACGAGAAGTCATAATTCGGCATGTCGAGAGTGAGAAATAGGAAACCCGACCACGCCTTTTGCAAAATGTTCTATACCATTGGATCATGAAATGGCTTGAAACTTTTATTCCAACTACATTTCCTCCTCCTTCCATCTTTCTATGGAAGCCTAAGTGGCACTTTTAAACACTGTTCACGACCTGCACACACTTTCGTTCTAACCTACATTTCGTGTGCACAGTCTTTTCAACTACTTAGATAGCCTTAAAAATCTTCATCAGACGATCTTCTTCAAAATGGGGACGATATTCCCAACGTTGCTTAATCCGGGATCATGGTCTTTTAAGTTTTGATGATCGTCATAAAATTGAGAAAATCATGTCAAAAACACAAACTATCGCCTTAAAAAACTGGGAAACTGACCTCTAAAAATCTTTAAAAATAACGTAAGAATATATATACAGAGATATGTTTTCTGCCATGCCCCTATCTAATTCCAATTACATTGATGTTTGGATATTATTCTTGGATATGTATCTCTCCACCCCTATTCTTTTGGTCACAGATTAGTAGAAGCAGAAAGGTAGGAATCAATATACGGATTTGAGAACGAAGGTGGGTGTTAATGTTAGAGATATGACGGAGTATAAGTTAGGGGTCTGCTGTTGACAAAATATGAGCCACAGGTTGTATAGACCTGAGCTGTGCTAACTTACGTTGAGGAATTATATTTCTCAAAGGAACCAAGCCATGTAATCTTGCCGTACTCTCTTTTTATGTCATTAATGCCTCTTCCATCCTCGTAAAGTTAAAAGACTATGTTAAAAATAATGTAGCGTTGGACCTGGATTGATGAATTCAGGGTGTATTATCAGAGAGCGGATGGATGGCCTTAAGGGATAGAGGCGGAAAATGTGAATGAGGAAAACGGGTTGAGCGAGGAGGAGGAAAAGGGTCAATACCTATAATTGGACGACACCAGCCCATACAACTGGATTAAAAGGTTCAATATATAGAGAAAATGTTTGAACTTTCTTTAACCCATCAGTGCTTGGCCAGTGGTGTTCATCTGTTGATTATCAGGACTGAGTTGCTGGTTTGATCCCGGTACTTGTGTCATCCAGTAGACCAAGGTATCTTCGATCTTCGCCTCTTGGCTTCACTTCACTTATAAATACCACTCTTCTCAGTCAATAGAAGTTGAGGTTGTTCACTTCGACGTTTTTTGAAAAAAAATTCAATTATGTTTGGATGATCTTCACTAGGAAGTCTTATTTTCTCTTTACAAACCTCTCTATCTCATAAAATACAATATTAAACAATTCAGCAATTCTATCCCACCACATGAGCTATTTTTTTCTGCGAAAATACAGAACTATAAAACAATAATATGGTGACTATTTGTAACCGCAGATTGCCATCTAAGTGTATTTATTATCTTTGTTGCCTCAGGTGCTGTGGACATGCTTTTGCAAAGAACTTCACATTGAATTCACATAATACAATATATATGACGTTGGCAATGATGGAACATAGCTCTTGCTGAAATCAGGTTGTTGTTTGCCTTCGCATACTTCAGAGATACACCAGTATTTGTAGATCATTGGTATCTGTTTCTCATTTCCGATATCATTTTCATGTTATTTCAACGATTTTAAAATTGCTGCCAATTCTTACCCTTGTTGTTGACACATAGTTCCGAAATTAAGTTATTGTTTTTCTTCTACCCTCGTCGTTTACAACTTGTACATGAAGTTTCTATGTCTGGACTGAGGGCTGTGAACCTTTCATAAAATATTCTATTGTCGCCAAGTTTCTTACGACTACATCTGCAAAGCAATTATTGCAGTCAATATATGACTAGATTCGTATAAAAATGCGAGTATAAGAATTGATTGGAGATTACGCCTTATTTTTGATCCCATGGACAAGTCCAACAGTTGTGCTTGTTACCTTATTGATTGGTACTCCCTGTAATAAATGTTTGGTCTATTATGGTTCAGAATGGTATCCTTAAGGAAAATGCGTGAATTAGTCCGTTAATACAGGTAATTATTGAATTCTACAAATTTAAATAAAACAGATTATGTGATAGACTGCCAGAATAAAATGTTTGGAGGTTTGTGTATACTGACTTATCTGAAAACTCAACAGTATGTTTGAAAGTAGCAGAAATAAATACGTAAACTTGTTGAGTAATAATTATCATATCTTAGCTGCTCATTTTGGCAACTTTACATTTTCATTTAGATTGGCACAGTCTTGCAACGGAATTTAATGTATGGGGGTGGAGTGATAGGAATTCTTTGCAGCAGTGCTCGACAGAATGCAGAGTAGGAGACCGTGGTGTGTAGTAGTGCACACTGTTGAAGAGTCCCACATGGGCTTCCATACATTTCTCTGACTTACTGAACCAAGGAGCTGTAGCGGTTAGAAGCTAAACTTGTACTTATTTATTCACGAGGAAGAAGCAAACCACTCTCAAATCCTCAAGCCGGGATAGTTTACAGTCTAAGAACAAGGCTAATAATTGTATGTTCTATTTGAAGCAGCAACCAAGATCAAACACGTAAAGAAACGGAAAACAGTGCTAATTGCGCTCGCATTTAATTTCAAGCAACAACTAACGATGGTTGAGTAACATACCCGCTTGAGCCCGGCTCGGGATGCAATCGAAGGCAAGTGCTGCGGCTCTTGATAAACGTCAAAATTGATTGCCTGGTAGTAAATAAGTTGTAGTATTGATAGGCCATCTTGAATCTCGAGTTTCTTGCAATTATTTCTGCAGCATCCGGATTCAGCGGAGCTTGTGACTAGGATTTAGCTTGCCAGTTAGGTAAACGCTTCGTAAAGATTATTTATTTTCTTTTGCGTGACAAGCCAAAGTTTCAAAGGTATCCAACTTCGGCTATAACTAATCTGTCATGCAATAGCATTTTGACCAAAGAGGCAAATGATAGAATACGGCTGCTAGTTTTGATTTTAGCTCTAATTTTAATTAAATTTTGCATTTCAGTAAGATAGTTTCTTAAGCCTGGCTGTTTCCCGAACAAGTAAAGCTGTTGCATGAGATTTGGTTGGCGATAAATGCTCGTAGGTAAAATTCACGAGGCTGAAGAAGCTTAGTATTATTTGAATGAAATTGGACGAGCGAGAGGAGGAAACCAGTACTGCAAGTGGGTTTCTTCCTCTCATAGGATTTAACTTGACTAATTCTCATTCTTTGCTCTTATCATCTCCATCAAATTAGGATTCGGAAAGAAACGTACCACCCTTGCAGAACTTGGAAAATGTTGCAAAGAGTCTTCGTGTTAGTCGTTCGCCATTTGCCAGGATGAAACACACAAAATTCATCAATCTCCTTGAAAACCACAAACTAAAAAAAAGATCCCAAGAAATATTTACATTCCAAAGAGGAAATTAATCTGTACTATTTCGCGCAATCATTCCTGGGTATCTGTAAGTTGCTGAAATAATTAAAAGAAAACTCATTAAGATTGAACATGAAAATGTTTCGCTAGTACCATAGGGAGAGACAGGATCCAAATTTGGTAGGACAAATGATAGCCGCAAAGACAAATTCTCCCGAGTGTGTAAATTCAAGGAAATGGAGAGAGAATATACTGCATTAACTGCTAACTGCATCAATCAGGCGCTTTTTAAGCAAACTTACTCTCCGGCCCGCTTGAACCATCCTCAGAATCTGCCATACATGAAATTCTGGATTTACTCCTTTTCCTTTACACAATTCTTCTCCTGCCGTCAGGCAGGACGTCAGGTCAGCAGCAGAGGGAGGGCTCTTGTTCTGCAAAACCTAAGGTAATCATAATCAGAATCAGTGAATTATTGGACATTTTACTTTATTCCTTTGAAAGCAATTAATTTGCAATTCCAATTCTTTTTACTTCAACTCCAAGCCTTCCGGCTATACTAAACGTGATGAGTTCTCCACAAAATGCCATGAAGAAGAGCTTCTTCAGCTTGACTGCTTGACGACAAGAAGTTGTAAGTACTTTGTGCGATTATAGGCTCACTTGAATTGCAAGCTCGAAAAGTATAGACTAAAAAGCTGTTGTAACTGCTTCAACTCATAGACGCTCATCCCGCGTCCCCCACCCCCACCTCGGCTTTCAGGCTTTTCGCCAACGATTGACGCTTGTACATAAAGCACTGCGCTGACTGATTTGCATCCATCTTTAGCTTTAGACTAAAGCCTTTAGTACTCGCTATCCAGGAGTTGGATATGCTTGCTGCGGGAGGTGATAAATAATCTTGTGTTCTCTAGAAATGAGATTATAATTGATATTTTTTGGCCTAGCTAAAGATGACTATATGCTCATCCGACGACTGCACGTAGTGTGGCAATCGGAGCTTATCTTTTTCGCTGTCATTTATCTTTAGTTTATGGCGCCTTGAAAAGACTAAAAGGGATAGCAGAAGAAGGCCTGTATTTATCCGATGATACAAGCAAACATTCGGACAGACTTGTTCTCATGCAAAATGGATGGGGGCATGGGATGAATTGTGGATAAAAGCTGATTGATTTCTTGTGTTTACAAGGAACGTCATGTGATTGGTTTGGATAAGGATCGCACACTCCATATTCTTCGCATAAAATCATGGTTTGCTTACGGACGGAAGGGGTGGAGAAAAAATTAATCAGAACGTAACAATAAATTATTAATGCATGTACTAATGTGTTAATGCTGTTTGTAATGGAAGCCATAAAATATAGTCCTCCTTTCATTCGTCATCTTCGAGCATTTTTATTCATCATTTTGAATTCATATATATACGGGTCACCTTCGGGGTTTAGCGTGAATCTGAAAACTTGTGTGCAAATATAATCTTCATGGTGGTCAACAGTTGGCTAGCCCAAAGCGTTAGGGGGAGGAGGATCAGTAAATGTTTTACGAGGTTCCTTAAACTAGTTTAGCTCTCTTTGTTTAAGCAGGGATATTAGTTGGTGAATTAAGAATAAGAAGAATCAAAAGCTAAAGAGGATTATCCTAGTTAAAGGGGGCTAGATGTGCTAGCACAGCCTGTCGATGCACATCACAGGAGAAAGATTGTGGGGGGGGGGGTAATAATGTGTGAGTGGGGGGACACATGGAAGGTATACTAGTTGAATGAAAATTTGGCACCCCAACCAGAAGAATGCTCGGATCGTTAGTGCTCGGCTAAAACTTTGTGCACACCTTTAAAAGGCGCGACAAATCCGACTCCACCCAAAATCATTGAGGTGTTTATATTGAAATCAATAAATAAAAGTGTAGCATAATCAAGAGCCGTGAGATGTGGGGAAGGTGGACACTGTGAATGCTCAATCCTCACCCCAGATATAATAGTGCTTTCCCAAGGAGACGGCTTTCACAACCATATTTCATCCCCATTTCGGACTGATTGTGCATTAAGCTAAGACTGAATGGTTTTTATGATCCTTTGTAACTTGACCTCCCAATCAAGCAGAAAATTACACAAGGATGGGTCCTCCTCTCAGTCCGTGTGTTTGAATTTGAATAGCCTCTATTGTGTTTGCTAATGAATGATAATTAGGAAAGAAACTCTTGGGAGAGATGCTGCTTGATTCACTTCCGTTAAATTTTGTATCCCGTTTCAAATCCGCACGCTCCTTCTGCATGTGGTGTGGAGGTGGTTAAACTTTGGAAAGAACGGGGAATGTAATGCATCTTTACTTCCCCGTCTTGTCTTGAAGACACGTAATGTTGGTTCAAAGTTGGCAAAGGGAACCGTTCGTTTCCTGTTTCGGGATGAGCGAGAGATTGACAAAAGGAAAAACTTGCTTATTTCTTGAAACCTTAATCCGTTTTAAGAATCTTCCGTTACTTTTACCGAGAATTGTGCATCCGAAAATAGCAGATATTTGACTTTTTGATAGCATGTTTATTTGCTACAGCCAAGCGCAAGTTTATTTAGCTCTACGACGACATCAGAAATGCCACTGTCTTCATCTCCTGACGTTGCCCAAGTAATGACTTGAAAGATTTGCTTTTGGATGAAGCTGTACAAAACTTTTTGCGGAAGTGTGTTTTTCGCCGCCCAAAATCCAAGGGATGGTAAAATATACAAAGGTACGGATCGGGAAATGCAAACTAAAGATTTCCGGTTCCAATTCCAAGCTTTTCGCTTAGAGTAAATGGTAAGTCAGGTATATATACTTGGGAAATGACAACTGAATAGCATGGAGGCAATTGCAGTCAACTTGGAGAAATTTTGAATACGTTAAAAAGAGTCAGAGAGTTGAAGAGAAGAAAAATATGATGTTGTGCATGGAGGCAGGATGGCAGTTCAACCGTTCCATTGTCCCCTATTTCTTTGCAGTTTTGAGTTTGATCTGATGAGGAGGAGACGAAGAAGAAATTGTAGGGGAGATAAGGAGTGTGGGTGCTAGAAAGAGTTTGAATTATTGGTCGAGTTCCGATGACTTGTGAAAGAAAGAGGACAAGGGTGGGTAGGAAGAGGAAATGACATTGCAGAAAGTTACGTGGCAATCACTTTATTTAATTCCTATTCATTCATAGGAACGTACTGAAATTATTGTTATTATTCCTACCGGTTTCACAAGCTGCATTTGGCAAAATCTTTTGATATAAAACAATGTGACGTACTTTTTTCTCGAGGCGCAAGGCTTGCAGTATTTGATGGAAATAATTTTATAAAATAGATCCTCAGGAAGAACGTTAGAAAACAAGAGTTCGGGATATAGGATAAAATTCAATTTATACCGACTATTTAGTTTGTAATATTGTTGGATTTTATAGACTCAATCCACTCACAAATTCAGTTCCATTGCTTTTCTCTCCAGAAAATTTCCTGTCAATCAAAGAGAGCAATCACAAAGCTTGGAGTTTAATTGGAGCGCAGCGATGATGGGTTCCGGAAGAGAATGATACATGAAAATATTTTTGGCAAACATATTTGATTATATGTTTTCGATAATTTTTGTCAGGTTAAAAAACGTACAAACTGAATCCATCACAAAGGATGAGGGACGATCCGAGTGGCTCTGCGCTAGGAGGGAAGGTGCGGAAATTTGATTTCGCCTAATTGTAGCATCCATCCAGGTGATGTGGAACAATGAGATGATTGTTTTGGATGCTTTGATTTTAGTCAGCTGGATGAGAAAATGACATTGCTAGTGTATGAAGGATGGAGGTTGGATGGGGTGAAGGCTTGTGTAAGAGCTTGCTTTGCTTGACGCAAGTTGATTTGATTGCAGGATTTAAGAGTTCTCTATATGCAAGGGAAGTTGACGGAGAAAGGTTGATTGTGGATCATAAGGACAATGTTTCCATTGACAGTGACTGATTACCAAGTACACAATGGCACGTGGGCGAAGAGAATGAGATAAGGGAGAAAAGGATAGAGGTGAAGGGATTTTTCATGTTTCCCAGATGAGACTATCAAATTAACAATTTATCATTCACTCCCGCTGGTGCCTTAACTTAACTGGAGATCAAAGAGGCACAGTTCATACAGGGGACATGTTTTTGATTTAATAAAAATCATACTGATCCCCGGATTAGCCTATGATCTCATGGATTTTGATCTTATTTTGCCGTTTTAATAAGTTCTGCTAAAGCACTATACATTAGGGTATTTGTGAGTTTAATTCGCGAATAGTTTTGTAATGATTATAGGGTCATGATACAAGATTCATGATACATCATCTACCAGACAGGAGTCAACGGATTAAATTCCTGTCAAAATGATAATAAGAATAGGAGCTAATAGAAAGCTACTGAGAGCAGATTTTTTTGACAGTGTGTAGGAGGGAAGGAGTTATAATGCAATATAATCACTCTAATTGCAGGGCACACAAGATCATTCAAAAGGGATACGGGTATGGAAGAAGGCAGGCAGGAGAGTGTGTGCAAGGCGACGGCCACGCTTGCGAAAATTATCAGTTATTGTAAAGACTAACCCTTAAACTGAGATGCACTGATTTGAAGTAACGCTCTCAAGAAATCCCCTCATCTTTCTAATGGCGGTGGTGGTAATTGGTGTAGAAGCCTTGTAAGACGATAAGAGTCCGTTACCTATTCACCTGTTCCCCCGTCCCTCATTACAGGCAAGAACATTTGTTGCAGAATCTTAATTGACGAGTAGAAAAGGTGTTGACACCTGTTTTGGGTTTGGATATCTCTTGTAAACGATTGAACTCAAAAGTGGTCTTGTTTATGGCGATTTACTGCCAAAAAAGAAGAAGAGCTTACAAAGAAGCAAGAAATACTATAGAGAGAAAATAGGTTTAGAGAAAGTATTATATAGGCTTTGAGCTATTCTACAGAGTCGTGGACAGCAAATGCTCAAGGATGAGAGCGAGAAGTGGTATTGTATTAATGATGCAGAGAGCCATTGACACTCACCCGGACTGGAGCTGACAAAATTATGAGGGCGCGGGAGGGACGCCCAAGCGAGGACAAGCGGAAAGATGTTCTGGCGTACATGGAGGGAGACATAAGGTTAACTTGTGTTCCCTCTGTGAGGACGTCGTTATCTTGCGGATCATTGCATTACTGCCAACAGAAATGGCTCTTCCCCTTGTATATTAGCTTGTAAAAGCCATAATGTCACTTTGATAGTTGTTGTTTCCTGATCAGTTTTCTCTCCGCGACGCTAGAAAATGACACGTTCGACATGAATGCCTACGCATGTATTCCAAAAGCACCCCTCCTCAATACCTCTGTCGAAGAGGATAAGAAAGAGGGAATCTTCAATAGAAGAGGGTGGTCGAAGATGCTGATGAAAGATTCACTATCTCCAGAAATTCCGAGGAATCAGAGCGAGTTGCATGGCTTCTAGCTTGCTTAGAGAATTGATGGTTGATCTAATTTAGTTTCCTCGGGAATTCTAAGTGGCCTGGATTCTATTGTTTTTGGCCGATTACAATCCATCCAGTCCTATGATCAGGTAAACGAGAAAGTAATTAAGTTTACATGGAAGGGACTGTGTGGAAGGAGGATAAGAGGCTGTTGACGAAGGTCAATTGTGGATGCAGTCGTAGACGTAATCGTAATGATTCAATTGCGCATTTATTGGATAAAGGACGGAGGATGATCTTAATTTGATTTGAGTGATAGGAGAGAATTAAAGATTGACACAGACATTCTTGTTGTTGGCCGCTATATGGCTGACCATTAAGGAGTTTGCTTATGGCTTGGCTTGGCCCGGACGGACGGATCATGGACGGTGAAGGTATACGTAAGCTAGAGCGTAAGTTTGTCGTAAGCTATAGGTAACGCATCAAATTGATTGCTCGCACGCAAGCTAACGATTATGGGAGACGACATGGGACAGGTGTGTGTGTGTGTGAGCATAGAGGTATATAGGGATAAAAAATATTCCTTCAACTGTCAATTTACTGTATCATCCTAAGGACAAAGAGAAAAAATGTTGAGCCAATGACTCTCACACTATTTTGATACGATTAAGATAAACATAACCTTTCTCCCGTGGTCCCGCTCTTTTTTTTTGCTCTAGAAATTAAGTTAGTCGGGGTTCAGCTATTAAGGAAGAAAAAATTGAGGCAGCTACATATATATAGTCTTCAAGACGCTGTTTATAGTCTTTCCTGTAGTAAACGACTCTGATGTTGGTAGACTAATATATATATTAAATATTATAAGACGGTGACATATTCAAGTCACCCTCCTCGTGCCAACCTGCAGGTCCACAAAAGTGAGCGGGCAAATATTGGAATCGATTAGTTTTCCTCCCTTCACGTCAAGTACACCTGTAGGCGGAAAGGTTCCCTTGAGAAACGCCATGAGGCCTTACACCTCCAAGGAGTGCAGTGTTAATGTGTGCATTATCGTGGACTCTCATGGACACTCTCCTGGTGGTCACCACCACACACATTTTTACAATGCTATCACACAATCACGGTTTGTCACAGTCACAAGTAACTATTGAAAGACTTGGTGTATTCTCTAGTCAAGCTTTTGTCATATACATCCTCCGACCCTTTGCCACGTCACAAGTACCAATCACTATTCAAAGAGTGATCGCCTCGCTTTGTCAGAGAGGAAAATGTGGTTTACAAAACTCTATTTCTTTGCGTTTCTTTTCCGAAATCACGTTGCTTTGATTGTAATTGATTGGATTATTGGATAGGAATCCAGGAATGCAGATTTTTGATGCCGGTAAACTTGCTGGAAGGAATGATATGCGAAAAGCCTGCGTCTGTGTATTGTGTCCACCTGTTGTTAAGCGGTTTTATGCAAGGATAGGGATTAAAAATATTAGATGAGAGGATAAGACGCAAAACGAAGGCCCTTTTACAGGAAATGAACTTATTTTGCAATGTCTTGAAATGTAGCTGTGTAGGAATATTTTAATACCACGTGAAGGGGTAGTTACAGAGAAACGTCTCGAAATAAATGAGTTACCCGGGATAATAAGAGAACTGATCTCCTGATTTGGCTACAATCAGATAAGTAAGTCCCTTTGAGTTAATTGAACTGTTACGTTTGATCGGATTCCAAGATTTAAATACCAAAGTGAAGGAATTATCCGGCTCTAGAGTGACTTAATCTTGGATAAAATAGTATTGAGAAAAAAATAGGAAAAGGCCCCCCTCAGCTATAAGCTCCTGTTCTGTAATAAGGGCAGAGAGCAGATTTAGATTCAAAGACTATGGAGAAAAATCTGAATCTGGGATTGTATAGGAAATGTGGTGGTGGGGAGAGAAAA
Organism: Sminthurides aquaticus; assembly: GCA_906901655.1. Classification (NCBI taxonomy): domain Eukaryota; kingdom Metazoa; phylum Arthropoda; class Collembola; order Symphypleona; family Sminthurididae; genus Sminthurides; species Sminthurides aquaticus. The sequence continues at coordinate 9,204,702 of CAJQTT010000001.1, forward strand.
ATAAAGGTTTTAGAAAAAGAGGCTAGTTAAGCTGATAGGATAAGTGATAAAATCTGAAATTGTTCCGGCGGAGGACTGTGTATTTCCTCTGTGTGGTCCTTTTCTTAGGCGATGATTGAAGGAAATGGAGATGGAAAATGCGGTAGCCAGAGCAGCACCCAGCCTGTAATAGTTACGCTTATGATCCAGGCGACTACTATTTTTCTAATCTTTTCTTTCCAATCATGTAGAAAATAATAATGTCCAAAATATGCATAAATTCGTTATAATTCTCATAATACGAGACCTGCTATGCTGAGAGATTCGTGAATGGAGTCTGCTACAGGTGGGTGACCAAACAGGTGTGCTGGAGGTATTTCGGGTGAAAGAATATATAGAAGATGCTCAACCCAGGCTCACGTTAAGCATTAAGGAAGGAAGGACAGCTCATTTCGGATATTATCAAGACAAGAGATAGACCTTTCCTGCATTAATCTTATGGCGAATATAAGTTATGCAATTCAATCAGAAAAACACTGACGTGGGCCCAATTAAAGTGTGGAAAGAGCATGGCTTGTTAATCATTCATTTTCAAGAGAGACCACCAGGACACTGGGCTCTCCACGCTACGTGTCAACTTCTAGCACCTGCTACCGTGTTCCACATTACAGCCGTCGCCCTGCTCCTGTAGCTTGTTATGTTTCATCAACGTCTTCTTTTGTCCTAAACGTTTATCTTCCAGATTAAGATTAAATTTCAAACTTTTTTATTTCACCCCTCCTCCAGCACATTGATGAAATTCCTTAGCTGTCTCCGCAACACTTGATAAACTCGTAAAATCTTCATACAGCTTTCCTTCATGCAGTTGTTTGCCTACGGATTAAGATCAAGACTTCACCAAGCTCTGTCACCCTCCTTCAGAGGGGATGTGATGTAGAATTTATTGAATGTGGTCATCAAACAGAAAGGAGGATGTGTCGTTTCCCTAAAATACTACTCCTAGCTACTGACCAACGTTAGTTACTTGCTCCTGCGCTGCTGGACCCTACTCATCATGAAGTATACTGTATTATCGTATCTTCGAGGCTTCGGAATGAAAGAATGAGCGTTGAAATCGGTTTGAGAATCAAGATGAGACCAGGAGCTTGACGGGAATGAAAGCACAAATTATTTTACTGTTCGTTCTTGGCCAAAGGAGAGACATTGTGGATTAATTATATAAAATTTACGTATCATTCTCAGATATACTGTCTACTGCTTTTCTTTTGGTCATAGTGTCATATTGTCAATGTCAAACTGCTATTCAGTATGGCTGATTAGCATCTTTGAGAGGAAAGCATGTGGATGGGGGTTTATATGGAGGCAATTTGAGAAAGCTGCTGGATTCCTGGACAGCTTTCAGCAAACTCCACCCGTTTCACTTGTCATCAAACTTGAAACTGTCTTTGCTATAATTTAGTTTACTTGATATCGTCAGCCAGGAGTGTCCTCTACCTTTAGTACAAGTACCTACTTGCTGATTGCAGGTGAGTGTAACATTATTACCTTTGATTCAACATGAACAGTATTGTTAGCGAAAATTGGAAAACTTTTTTAAAATTTTGAAGCTTCACATTAAAACAAAACTATGTTAGCTTCAATATCCTAATTTGCAATGTAGTAGTTATCTGTGCGAAAAAAACAGTATGAAGAATTAATGTTTATAGGAATAGGGTATCAGACCATCAATGTTAAAACACACTGTCGACATCTAGTGCTAGCATTTGAGAAACGTGTGAAAACATAGCGTTATACAAGTACGTTTAACGATAGAAAAAATATAAAACGGAATAATATAAGCTTATGAAGACAGGGTGATCAATGTTATTTACTGTCACAATAATTACATTTAACTTTAATAAGAAAAAATGATCAAACCCTGCACTACAACAATCCAAAGAATAAAAAGGAAGATATAAAGTGCAAGAAGTATGAGGTTCGAGTGTAAAAACGTTGAGCGCAAACGACCCAGACTCTACAGTGGACTCACCTGGCGAGAGAAAATATTACTCTAACCTGAGGAGTTTTGTTTTGTACCCTCTTTAACGTTTCCTGCTACGAAGCTACTCCTTTGTTGGGCTCGTGAAAGTGCTCACTGATCCGTAAGGTGGCGCTACGAAAGAGAAACCAGTTTTTAGGGCGAAATATCTTTTAAATTACTTGTATTGATTGTAAATGTCGTACCTATATATTTATTACAGCTGTCTATTGTCCGCAATGTCTGCAAATAACATAAAGATGCTTAACGTAAGGCTAAATGTTAATCAAACGTGGGATATTCAACTGCTTGCTTTGCTAATACAAGGGTAATTGTGTTGTATGTTGTTGCTATTCGCAAGAACATAGGCAGGATGGAAAGCAGGGGCTTTTTTTTTGGAATCGCTAAGGATGTTTATCCAGGCGGAAAAACCGTTGACGACACAGATAATTACATTTGCATTTCTTCTTCAATGTCGGCTAAGGTCTGGAAATTCTGGCTGAGCGTCTGGACAAGGAAAAATTGTAAAAATGAAGCCAGAGCTGGAAAGAGACGGTGGAAAGGGGTGTAATGAGACTTGTTTGCTAATTGTAAGTAGGTGGTAGGAATACGTTGGGAATTTATTGATGAATAATTTGAAAACTTTAGGTACAAGAGAGACGGATGGTGGAGTGGTAAAAAATGTGATTGGGTAAACGTGATTGAGGATATTGGTAAAAGTGGTGGAATGTTTGGGAAAAAGTGCGTGTTTTTTGTGGATTTACTAATCCTTTGAATTTCGGTGACTGGAGAATTTCATGCAGATCAACGTACCTGTCGAAGGATAAACGGATTCGCATTATATAGGGATTTCAGCCTAGAAGGAGTTTAGTAAGAAGTTGATATTGTTTGCCTAAAATCTACAAGAAGACAAGGAAAAGAAGCTGTAAAGACTGACAGAGACAAACGAGAGATTGATCTGGAGAGACTCATGACTGGATGGAGATTGAATACAAGTCTTTGATGATGAGGCAAATATATGTAGTAGTTAAGTATTGTATGAGCTGACAATGAGTTGAATGTAGTTAGGTTAGGACTGACGGGCGCATGCTTAGGCTGGACTGAGACTGACTGGTTGGTTTAAGGAAAAGGTATCGTGGACAAGGCAAATATACTGTACACGCATATAGAGGAATTGATCTGCGGTGCAGGTTGAGTTTTGATATTGGATCTGGTTATTAATGACTGATATCCAGGGGGTAGCCGTCGTAGAGTTTCATTGTGTGATTCCTGGGATGGAGAATGAGAGCGACTTGGAGGATGTTTGTTGCGTAGTGCTGTTTGAGAGGATGTGAAGACGAAGAAGGATTTTGCAAAGAAGCAAGTAACAAGTTTGAAGGAATACGTAAGTGTAACCGCATTGTGTGTGTCTGTACTGTTGTTGTACAGAGAACGGAGCGGGCCAGGTAGATAACACATTGTAGCCTGCCTGCCAGCCAGGTAGATGAGTATAAGAAGAGAGGGACGCGAGAAGACGCAAGAGAAGAAACAGGAGCAGCAGCAAGGATGGATGGAAGGATGATGTTGAAGGAACTGAAGGAAGGTGTTCAAATGTAGATCTGTAAGAAATAGGTTCAGGTAAAGTGTATCAGTGCATGTTTGGTGGATGGATTTGTTGTAGTAAGTAGTTGGTTGGCCACATGACATGTCCGTGGCTATTCCTACTTAGTTCTCACATGGACACGGCTCTGTTCACTTCCAACACGTGAGCGTCCATAGTGTGGTTCCTATGCTGCCCTATTATTCTCCTTCCTGGAGCTGAATCCCTTATCCATCGCATCCCCTCAGCTAATCAGCCTGCCTCTTGCTTCCTTTTAGTCGCTCTATCGACCGATTCGGATCCAATCTCCTCGTCTCTTACCCGCATCCCCCAATGCGCAGCAGCGCATCCCAAAACCCGGGTTCTTGGAAACTTACCCCTCCTCCTCTCCGTATTCGTTGTGCTTTTGATGGCTGCTCAAACTTAACGTTTCTACCAACTCCTAGCCAACCATTATCATTCCTCCCTTGTGCTTCTGTCTACTAACGTGTGAGTTGTGTCAAAAGGGGGCCGCGTTGAACTTAATTGTTCAAGGAAAGCTTAAGCGTTGAAATCCCGTAGAAGATAGCAAAGCTTCTCGGACTTTAGAAGATTAAGAACATTCGGGAGATGACTGGAGTTTTGATTTACAAAAGTGAATTTCAAACCATAAGTCATAAACACTGCGCCAATAGAAATCTGTGAACATTGTTCAAGTGACGGGCTTGGCCCGAGAAAGTGTTGGGGTTTAGTGAAGTGGAATCCGGGGCAGGGTGGAGAGTTATGCTTGATGAAAGACTGGACTGGATGCACGTAGAACTGACCCTTGAGTGTATTAAACACAATGGCGGATTTGTAAATAGTGAAATGGAAGAAGCAAAGTGAACTGTTAGTTTTCAAACTGACTCGTTGATTGGAAGACGCGTCGCGTGTGGGTTGGGTTAATGAAGAGTTTGTGGTGATTAAGCAGGAGGAAAGGAAAATGATTATTAGAAGGAAGGTTTAAAAAGAAGATTTTAAGATTGGGAGGAGAGAATCATGTTTTACACTGCCTTGGAATTTTGTAAAAATCAACATGTATATAACGGATAGAGCCACGATTAGCGTTTTTCTCTAGTTTCCCCATCCTCCTTCTGGTATTATAATCGTACCACCTTACCTTGAACGTGTAATGTCACATTACTAATGTGGGCCTCATGGATTCTCGTCAATATTACCAAAATCAATCAGCTTCTCTAGCCGTCCTCCTGCCAACTTTACGCTCGGTAACAAGGGGGTGTAGTCAGAGTGTCAAACTCCCTCCAAAACTACCAAGATTATGGTGAAAAACGAGTGAAAAACTAATTACATTTGTATTAAAAATTCAAAACTTCTTCTTTTACAAACGCTATAGTAACAATATTAAGGAATCTTAACTATCGTCATTTTGGATACGAAACTAAAAAACAGAGATTCATGGACCAGATTTTTGTGCATAAGTGATGATTTTAATTGAAAAAACTGAGCAGGATAGCAAACTCCCTCCTCCTAATTACTTGGAAGGATAAGAAACGGATTCATTACCCGGTTCGTGAGTGAAGTGTGCTACTAATTTAAATAAGTGCGCTTCATTTACAATCACGAGTAGCATACTACTATCACGGAATCAAGAATGTTGGAGCAGTTTATAATAGTTTCATTTAGCAGTGGCTAAGAACGCCACCCTCGTTTTACCACCCTGTATCTGGGAGGGAAAGTGAAAACTTTTTTATAGTGGCTAAAATAATCAGATGTCGGAGAGTGGAAGGCTCTTTTCTTCAATCAGTTTGCCGGATAATTCTCAGTCAAATCTATATAATCCAGGCTCGGAATTAACTCAGTATTGTGGTGGTGTTTACCCTACCTTCTCTTGCAACATGTCTACTGAAATATCCTACTTTCATGAGGTAAGTGCTTCCGCCGCCAAAACTTAATTTACAAAACTTTCTTCGCACAAACCTCGATTTGACAATGACGAAGAAACCCAATTTAGATTTTGGCAAACGATCCCAATATGAAGAGCAGTAAATGAAGCCATTAAGGCTGATCATGTGAATACAAGCTGATTGTAATTCACGTTTAGATTATGGTAGAATCTGGTTAATTTTTTATGCCTACAAACTGATATTATTAGCGCTAGAGCTGCTAATGAATGAAAACTCGGTTCCGGATTACCCCATCTTCCTCGGTTTGAGCTGTAAGTTATCTCAAAGCTTAACTTGAAAAGTATGGGGCTTTTGGAGCCCGTAGTTGATTTTACTGTGCGACGGCTATTGCCAAAAAGGCCCGTATTGCCCCAAAATGAAAGCGAAATGGACTAGAAGTATGTAGAATCAACGTCAACGTGTAGCGGATGCGTGCGGAGATGGAAAATCCTTACCATGGAATTTGTCTGTGGAAGGATTGAAAAAGTTGTGAAGGAATTAGTATGAAAATTAAGGGTAATTACCGTAATAAAACTACGAGACGATTATCATGCATGTAGAATAGATGGATATTGGAACGGGATAAAGTTATTGTCAGGAGGAAATATTTTTAAAAAAACTCACTGTACTCCTGCTGTCCTGCTGGTATTTTGCAAGTGTAGAATGTAAGGAGATGCTGGATAAAATATGAAGATAAAATCCATGCTGTTTGTACATTTGCTTTTAGTTACATGTGAGGAAATGTCTAATGTTATTGGAAAAGGAGGCTTGGGAAAGACTGGAAATAACAGGAATTGTTCAAGAAGTTTTTGCTAGAAAAACTAGGTGTCTGGAAATGGTAGAAGATTGATCGAAATTATTGAGTTGTGACGTGAGGCTTTGAAAGGGCATTAAATTCAATCGTCTTCAAGAGCGATAAAGCTTTTTAAACACGTGTGAGAATAATTAAACTGTGATTATATTCCTGTGTTACGTGGGGAATGGACATTGTTGTTATTGTTATCATTGTATTGCGAGATTCTTGGAAATGTCTGGAGACACCTGTAGGGGCAATATACAATATAGAATGAGGAGGAATGGCGAAGCTATTTGGATTATCCCGAACTGGAAGCTTGATAGGTGGGAAAGATGGAGATTGTATAATTAAATGTTAATGGATAATAAATATTCTTGGAGGGTAGAAGAAGAGTGAAACGGGATAAGAATAAATGGGAATTACTGGGTGGCGGTGGTTAATGAAAAGATGGTGAAATTTGGCGGGGTGCTGCTGTCGGAGGAAGAAAGACTGGCTAATACCAGTAATTATGTGTAGATTTGCGAGGGATGAGTGGGGCAGGTCGTGTAATTAGAGTTTTTGCAATAAGTTGAGCTGTATTAAATAATCGGAGCTTCCATGGAACCGGCTTGGGGAGAAGAATTATTTTCGCGAAACTCCCTCATCCCTCCCGTCCCACATACCTCCCCTGAAGAAAATGCAGACGTAATAGCTAAGGTAGAAGCTTAAATTAATCGCGCGGTAATTGAAATGATTTCGCGGAACTTTGACGGGGAATGGTTTGAGGGTAAAAACTGGATTTGGATTGTAGTGAGTGCAGTTATGAGTGTTTCAAAACTAGGAAATGATGAAGAGAGAAGACGTTAATGTGTTGTACTAGAAGAAGACGGGGTGGAATTCGGTGATGTTAGAGTATGCTCTGAGACTTGTTGAAACTCTTGAGGAGTGTTTATTGTAGGCAAATAATTTAGCAGTTAACTTGAACTTTTAAAGTGAACTTTTTTCTTATCATCCCCAGTCGGGTTTGACTGGTACAAGTTGAGACTTATATTGTCTATAAATGTAAAAATTTGTTGATTATTTTGCAATCCAGCAGCCTGTGGTTGCTACAAACATGGGTTTTTTAGGAAAGAGGAGGCGGAGAGGAGCGGAAAAAGTTGTTCCTGCGAACATACAAGTGAGCTGTATCAATTTGTTACGTGGAGAATCGAAGATTATACAAGCTTTATTTTGCTGGATATTTGAAAATCTATAATAGTTTCCAGTTTTCAAATCCACGGCTTTCTTAGGCATGTAATTGCCATTAGTATGTTACAAACTAACTAACTTGAAGCCACGTATCTACTATCCCGAGAAGGCAGCCGTTCTTCCTCCGCCCCTTGGTTTACTCACCTGCGGTAGAAAAGTGTTAATGATATGCTTCTTTTGCGATACATAGTGGGGAAAAGAGGATAAAAGTTGAAGTGCGGGAGGGAGGGAGGAAAATGGCGAGACTGGAGAGAGGAAAGAATCGTTAAGGGCGGAAGATAAGTATGCGAAATTATGTGGATGAATTACTTATTGTTTTCTTGGCTCCGAAAGATGATGAAGGAGGCGTCCGTCCGTAGGCTATGGTGGCATGGTTGAAGGAAAAAGTTGAATTATTAGGGCAAAGGAAAGAAGGATGAGGACTGGAAGAAGTGTGTCTGGTTGTGGATTTACAACTACTATATAATAGTGTCTGTGTTGTGTATGATAATGGGATTTACAAGGTCCTCCATACGCGGTTGAGGTCTGCTGAGAGGGAAGGATGAAGATCGTAAATAGTGAGAGTTGGCTACAAGTTCCACTCTGTCATCCTGGATGGAATAGTAGCCTGGAATAACAAATAAGCCAAGCACTAGCTTTATTGTGGTTATGCGTGTATTAATTACAAGATTGATATAAAGGTGAACTGGTTCGGTTTGACTTGATGATACTAGGATAAGAAATGATCCTCTTAAATTTTTTGGTATGAGTCCAGAGATGAGAGTGCTGAGCTCTAAACTAGAACTAGGAACGGCTGCAGTGTGCAGTCAGTACGTTATAGGAAGCAATAAGCAATCATGGATAAGTCAAAGGAAGCGGTTATTCCTTTGCCAAGTTTTTCTTCACACGACTTGTTTGTGTAGTGTCTGAGGATAATTTGTGAAATATAATTTTCAATATCCCTCTCCATGATCATTAGTGAATTAGCGCCGAGTTCTTGTGGAGGCTGGACAGGTGCGTCTGGGGAAGCGGTTGGGTGAGAGAGTGTGATGGATAGCTGCACCCTAATAAGAGCATTGGCAGACAAAAGCAAGAGTATCCCCCATACCTGTTCCATACATGTAGCTTTCAATCCGGCTTTTGGTTAACAAGAAAATACTGGATCAACGTGTGTTCTTTTAGAGAATCGTTTCTTTGAAGGAAATGCTCCAGATTACGTAAATGAAATGATTGCTTATTGTTATTGCTTTGGTATTCTCAATTCTGCAGAATTCCTTGCGAAAGTGGAACATAAAGAAAGAGGAGCTCGTTTCTTGCTCTTTCCAAGTAACCTTACTTAGCCTTACTTGCATGACTGATCTTGATTTGTTGGAAGAATTATTTTCCAGATTGTATCTCGATATTCTATTTACCTGTTTCTGGATAAAGGTGTGGAGGGTTGAAGTGGATGGAGCTGTGAGGGATTGTAAAGGAGGGAATAGTGAGCATTACATAAACATCGCAGGATGTATCGGCGTCAGAATTTCCTATTATGTTTTCAATATGATTAGATCCGTGCACACCAAAGTAGACTACAGTAGAGTTTAGTAGATGGGCAAGAAGAAGGCTTGACGAGCGTGTGATTTAGTAGTGGTTGTACACCTTTAGCTTTGCTATCAAATTGCGAAGGCGGAATCTCGAGGAATTAATGTACATGGAGGATTATGGAATATTGAACTGATAATGTGAGTAGGAAGACAGGTCTAAATGTTTGTACTCGAGTATGCAAATTAGAACTACTCTGAATTCTTAAATGTCGTCCTTAGGAGGTGTGAAAAGAACATGATTTTAAGTGTAAATCACGTAAAGCCTAAAAAATCAATGAAAGGTGTGCAAATTACTATATTTGTGACTGAAAACATTCTTCCTTAACTTGCACTGTTTCTGACAGTTTCCTCAATTATTTTGTATTTGGAAGTTAGCGTAGGAAAATGGGATTGATTGATATCCATTGCTACTATACTCGTTCTTATTTGTTGTGGCGAAGGGAAGTGATAGCGGATGGGGCAGGTTGCTACAGATTTAGAAAAGGAATCCAAGGAGATTATGGATTGTTTGTGATGGTGAGAGGAAGTGTAAGTTAGGATTGTAATAAGGAAAGATGCGTGAAGAAGGATCCGTTTTGGAAAGCATCTGCTGGTAGACTGATGATAGGCGTAGAGACAGAAAGAGAGGGGATGATTTTGAAGGGGTGGGGGTTGCTGTAGAAGTCTACAAGAATTATGTATTTCTTGAGATTTTGAGCCTATTGGCAAGCGGGGTTGGCAATAAATAATCCCTTCTCAAAGCACTTGTTGAGTCAATTATGAGAGGAAACTGAGTTGGGAATCGGTTGGAAATTCTTTTGAGACTGTAAGCTTGTTTAAAGGAGGTGAGTAGTGAAATGAAAGCATGTCTTTTTGGAAGAGAGTTTGTTTTCCCATCTTCCACCTTGTATCAGTCCATTGTTTGGATATACAGAAAAGAGATGTGTGGATAGGGAGGTCCGAGAAAAATATTTGATTGAGAAACGGTTTCAGCTATCGACAGCCAAAATACGAGCGACGGAATATAGAGAGCAATAGTCTTGGTGAAACCCTCTGGAGCAAATACATTAATTCTCCAAGAGATGGTTTTCAGACAGACCCGTCATCAGCATCCTCAAGATTGTGAAGATGAGGGTTAGTTTAGTATTATTTTGAACATGACCTTATATTTCATACCTGGCTCATTTGTATTCCGTGTGGGCTGCAAGTGCTCCTGCTAATCTACATCATGGTCCTATAATTCATTCATTTCATGTCATCGTTACAGATTAGTTTTCACCTAGAGTGAGTAAGCAAATTTCTAACAAGAATCCTAGTAGACTTCATTCAAGCCTTTAGCCTGCTAGATGCTTGTCAGATGATACAATGTCCAACTTTTACTCTTTGTCCTCAGGAAGTGCGTCCGGGAGATTGATCTAGTTGCCGAGTTGTCTCTGTTTGCTCATAAAAGCAATTAGTTAGCAGACAGTGCGAATGATGTTTGGAATAAGTTGTAATCTTAGAATTGAAAAATCTGGCTGAAATTTAATATTTAATTTTTAATAGGTAGCTAACTTGAGCTCTAAACGATAGTTTATTTTGCAAAATTATTTGGAAACGAGGGCTCAATCAGAGTCCTTGGGGTGAAAAAAATCATTGGTTTTTCTTTCAAGTCCTGGCCAGGTCTCACGATCAGGCAAGAGTCAGAGGTCAGAGTCAAGGAATTATTGAGCTTAGATTAAATAATTGAGATTAATTTAGACGGAAAGAATTGTAGAAAAACGTAGAGTAAAAAGTTTGATAGTAATTAGTCGTTAAGTCAATACATGAAGTTGAAAATACAGATTTGCAATTAGTCTGTGAAGATTGGTGTGAGAGGAGAAATAGAAATTACAATTATATTCTCATCGACAGGGGTGCCAGTTAGTCTCGTATAGCATGAGCTATTGGCGGCATCTGCAGACTGGGAATATGGAGAAGTGAAGTGATTGGAAGGAGAGGAGGAGGTGAAAAAGGAATTAATTGATCTTGTAAAAACAAATGGTTGGAAGATGGATGGAAAGCTTAAGCTGAAGGGAAAAGATGCTTATTCTCGTGATGTGAGTGAGTAAATGAGAGAGAAAATTTTTATTTACGCTCAAAAGGGATTGGAGAAAAACGTTTAGCCAGTTGAACAGAATGGAAGAAGAAGGTATCTTGCAGAGCATCAAAAAAATAATTAACTGCTTACTTACCTTACTTTTATCTCCCTCCTGCAATCGATGATCAATACATATATTGTGAATCGTTTTTGATATAATAGCGGCGTATGCATGTGGCGAAACAATGTAGGCAATATCAAACTCTCAACAAGTTACCAATTGTACTCTGGCTGGTCTTCATCCCCCTGAACCCTGTGCTGCATGGAGTTGGACGGTTGGAGAGAATAATTAGAATGGATGTAATTTATCTTCATTGCGATAATAAGGGAAGGCTTTAAGCCCTAGGAAAAGCATGGGTAGGAGACATATTATACTTGTGATTATGGTCATATCCAGATCACGAAGAGCCACTGTTCGGCGTGATGAGGTCAGGTCTACTAACAAGGAAAATCGTAATGTAATGGCCCTCACTAAAAGTGTAGTGCATGCTCTGCTACAAAACACGATAATCCGTATTTTAATACACGCTAAAGATTCATGTGAGGAGGTTATACTGATCGAGGAGGAAATGTACTTACGTGGTCTTCTCGTGTTAAGAGATTAAGACCATTAATTAAAAACATGTTGATGTATCGCTTCTGTCAGGGGACACGGGAGGAAGAAGATGAACACAGGTAGACAGAGAGAAAGAGTTGAAAGAGGAGCAAAGAAGAGAGACGCAGGGCGCGACTTAGTCCTGCTTTTACAGAACTGCTTCTAATACAAGAAGCTGATAGCTGATACGCAAGGATGAAAAATGGATGGTGGAGAAGACAATAGAACGGAAAAAGGGAAACGGCCTTCTGGAAAGATAGATCATCTGTGTAGTTTTACGGGAAGGATAAATCATTGCAATTAATGAAATTGAGCTTAAGTTGACTCGAGTGATAATTTATGTGGACGGAGAAATTTTTCTCTGCAGGATTCCTTCTCTTCTAATTCTAAAAGCTGGAAGCAAAAATTATGGGATACGATCTGGAACAACTTTTTCTTTCCCCTGGTCTCTCGGAGGATATCCAAACGCAGTTAATCAAAGAAGGTTAATATGCCTTAGGGAAGAGGGAAAAAAGTATGATAGATTCGCAATTTATTTTTCTTTACCTATACCTCATTTTTCATCTGATTATCTGTAAGGTGTTATTGTAACATAAGGCTACGTTACACGCGTAATTACAAGAGAAGAATTTTATCAGTTATTCTCACAATGTGCAAGAGGTTTTTAATACAAAAAGTGACAAAGGTGTGGAATACAAAGGATAACAAGTTTTCAGTTGTGGCGATTCGCAATGCGAAATTTTGGTGGAAAATTGCGAACTTTTGTCTAATTGCAAAATTAATTAAAAGAGAAATGAAGCAGATTCTCTGCAAGACGTTGCAGTAAATAAAAAAGAAGCATTTAAACATAGAATAACGATGACAAGACAGAAGCTAGAGAAGGGGTTAAAGGTGTTGACCTGTAATTTTGATGAATAAAATATGAATATAAATTTTAGATGGAAAAAATATCAAGTCATGAAGAAGGAGGGGATGGAACGTGTGTCGGCGGTAGGTCATGTGGGTAATATTTGCACGTTTTTTACCTTGTAAACTGCACAAGTGAGGAAAAACCAGGAATAATTATTTAAGATCGGGAAGAGAAATGGTTTCAGGCAGGTAAGAACGGGAGTGGAAGCAGTTTATAAGAAAGCCAGCTTAGGTTGACTGTGGCAGTAAGGATTTACAGGTTGTCGAAAGAAGAAAATCGTGCATAACCTGATGCATCCAGAGGTCCAGGCAGGCATGCAGAGCTCTGTTTGAGCGAGCTGGTTGAGGGAGGATCGCTAAGGCTAGGGGTGAAGTAGATGCAGGAGCTACAGAAGTGTAACATGGATTATGCAAATGTTTTAGTGAACCTCCTCATTAAATCATGTGAATGCAGTCAAGGAAGGTAATTACAGGCAACTCTCGCGGATTGAAGCCTTTAGTCATTTTGATGGGAAAACTTATGGAAAAGCTACTACATATACTAGCAATCAACAAGATTAGAGGGTTTTCGTGAATTTTCTATCCACACCGACACCTGGATTATTCCGTCGACATCTCCTCCGTATCCACAAGTAACTATATACACAAGGCTATGTCTTAATCCATGTTTCTTGCTTTGTCTAAAATCCCATGTATCATCTCATCCGACAGCTGGCTTTTTCATTTTCTGAATCCACCCTCATAACAACACTCAAGTGTGCACAACCTCCTCCCCATCTCCCTCCCTCCCGACAATCAATACTTGCTCCTTAAAATTAACTAGATTTTTGCGAGATTATTTGTCCTGCGGGCTGGGGGGAGGCCTTTTGTAACGGGAATGATCTATGGAGGCAAAATAGGAAGGAGGTTTCAAGGATGCTTTAATTTTGCAATGTTTCCCACCACAAAAAACAGTGATCAAGAATTTTAAGAGGATCTCACCAATAAAAGACTGGAAGGAAATCTATTGAAAATATTAAAGGAATCCATCACCTTGATTTGTTTGCTGAAACAAATTGCAATATTTATTCCATAATTTGCAAACTTGAAAATTAATGGGAATATAACCTTGGCTCTTGTTATTCAAGATTGAGGTAGTGGGGGGGGGCAGGGAGGAGAGGTGTATGTGTATGGAGGCGTTTGTTTTGTTACCAGTAGGTTTTAGGTAAAATTTACTGGGCTCATGATATATTACAGGATTTGATGACAGAGGGAAGGATACGGCCGGAGCAAAAAAAATAACCCTTTTACTCATATTTTTACCGGCATAAAAGCAGACGTAAAATTTGCTAATCCCGCTCTTCTTATTAGTTATCCCAAGATCAAAGTATTGGCACGGAATTCAGGTTCCTGCAGAATAGAGGGAAATGCAGTATCTTTTGAAGATTCCAGTTTATAAAGTGGTTCTTAAGTGCAGCATAAATCAAGGATTTTGCTCAAATTCTTCTTGAGCGTGTTTCCTAAATAGAAGCGCATCTTGTAGTCAGATTTCCGCAGAATTACTACTACTTAATGGGAGGGAAGAATGCAGGACGCTGGTGGATTGAACAACTCTGAACTTATTGCCCTCCGTTGGGATCAGTCCACTCCGCTAGCGCTCCACAACCACTGAACTGTATTTATCTGGAAACGCTCAAGGGAAACTGGATCTGCTTAATGCGAATAACTCTTTTTTCATTTACACCTCATTAAAGTGTCCAAGTTGCATACACTCTGCATGTATCTCTGTCAGGATTCAGCCAGCAGTGAGCTTTGAGTGCAAACCAAAGTACGAGAGACTGTGAGAGATGTAAAAGAAAAGGGTTCAGCAGACTGGAAGGTGGACAAGAAATGCGAATGACTAACTGCTTGAGAGCTCTCTCTCTCTCCAGGTTCTGCATGGGTTTCGGTAGATTGAGTATAGTTTTAAACATATTTTCAGTATCGCGAATTATTTTCCAGGGAGTGGGAAGACGAACAGGTGTGTGACTTGATTAACATGCACATTCAATGCTTGAAGCGTTATTTTAAACAACTGAAATTATTGTGTGAGACAGCTTCGCCAACTTTTAATCGCTCCAGATAGATGACTTTATTTCTTAAAAAAAATAAGAGATGATGGAAGTAATAGATATTCCATGTTTTCTTTCTCGAATGCGGATTATCCAAACGGATTGAAAATTTTTGCGTGGGAATCATGTTAAGCTGTTTTTTAATAATTTACAATAAAATTAATTATTTTTTTAAATGCAACGCATGCATGATGCGGAGCTGGAGAAACACGGAGCTCTGCTCTATCCATCTTTTCTACAGCTGAGCTGAAAGCATATTAATCTTATAATCCCTTTTTCTCATTTGCGAATTACTGTCATAGTGATCATGGGGATTCCATATGACCATAAAGCTAAGAGAAAGGTGAAACAAGAAAGAGAGAAACTTAGTTCCAGGTAAATCTTTGAGTGGAAGCTGATCCACGACAAGGCGTCTACAAGAGTTTTGTATTTCATCGTTTTTCTCCTCACATCCATCATTATGGATTTGATTTATCCAGTTTGAGAAGAAGCTTGCCAAAAGTGGGAAAGTGGATTAACTGGATATGGCCAGGAAGGAATGACAGGAGTTGTTGTTGGGTTTAGACGACTTGACTGGAATCAATAGATGCTGTATAACTACATTTTATCTACATCTGCCTCGCATTGTTCAAGAAACTGAAAAGAACATTGTCAATGCAGCTAAACTCTGGGAAACCATAAAATATTGGGTTACAAGATTGCAAATTAATTGAATTATACATTGTAATAGCTCCTAGTTCCCATTGTTGTGAGCCTGCTCTGATTATGGAAGTTGGTTCTTGCTGGGTTGACAGATGCAAAGTTTGCACAGGATTCAAGGACATCTCTTTTAATTATTAACTCTGATGCATCATGAATGAGTTGAGAAGTTTGTGGAAAAGTTGGCTCTTGTGTCCTCCATACTCTTGGGTTGCGTATTAAATGGCCCTCTGGCGTTGAATAGATTCAAATATGCCTAGGGATTGACGGACGACAGACCGACCGGGATTATGATGCAAGAAGAGATGAGGCCGCCCGCGGAAACGCTTCCAACGGTTTTCTCTCTGTTGACAAGTTCGAAATGAGAAAGAGGGATGGATGGATTTTTTAAGTGTATTTAATAATGAAAATGTAATCTAACGCATGCCGTACCTGCCGTTAGGTACAAGGAAGGCGCGCGTTAATAGGTGGTACAAGAAGAAAGCAGTGTTGTTTTAAAGAGGAGTGTGTGGTAAGGGCTCAACTAAGTTTACCCACTGTTGACTCGTACCGCCGTAACTTGTGTGATGTGACGCAGAGGTTCTGAATGTGTGTGGTAGCAGCTATAGCACTCATCCACTGGTTACTGGTCAGTTAGGTTCGGCAAAAAGATTTAATGAGAGGTAGGCAAAGAGGTAATTTTGAAAAGGTTATTTGGAATCACGTAATGAGTTTAAGTAAGCTATACGGCTGGGTTTGATTGAAACCGCTCTGCTGGAGGGTGGGTAGTGAATGACTGAATGAATTACTAATATTATGGCAACATGTTGCTGGGGCTAGTCGGACTTGATTCTCTTAAATGCTAAAAGAGAGGGGCATGGGAAGATTGGATTTGAAAACATTAACATGAGCACGGTGTTAATTAAGTTGAAAAAATTTTAGCCCGGAACGATAAAAATGTGGAGAAGATCAAACGGGATGCGTGTGTGTGTCTATTACATGATGAGTAGCAGAGCAAAGATGTGGCATAAGCGGCTTTCGCGGCGCTGTCAGGGAAAAGTGTGACAGCGCTGACATGAAACGGATTAGAGGGAGGGAGCGCGGAGAAGGATTTAGGGTGGTGGGCACAAGGAGGTTTGTGGAGATAAGGAAGAAGTTGTGCTGAGTGTTGAGTATGAGCGGTGGGGTGATCTTGTTGCAATATTTCCGTCCATGTCCGCTAGAAAATTGATGTTTTGGAAAACATAGGTTCTCATTTAAATTACATGTTAATGAGATTACTTGGGCCGAGAAGAAATATGGTAGCGGGGAAGAGATTATAAGAAAGATTCATTTAATTTTCTCAGCTTCGTGTCAAAGGTGTTTATAATATGCGTATGATAAACGATCCCATGCGCTACAACTACTTCCATGTTTTCCTCATCTACAAAACTTGCTCTCTGATTGCCAAAGACTGGAAATTAGATTAAAGGAGATGTATAATAGCTTGCTCTGCTAAGCTTTGTGCTTGTTGTAAAAGTTGGATATGATTTTGTAATGACGTGTTGAGGGACGATGCTATGTTTTGTATACATACACACACCTGATTCTTCTAAAAGAGCAGGTTTCTGCTCTAAATTCTAGCTGTTTCCGTAACTTGTTTTCCGATATTTAGGGACCTGTTCCAATTAAATTTTACACAATCTTATACCTCCCAAAGCTAGCAGTCCACATTATCTCATTTTATGAATTTAGATTACAAATTTAAATCATGTGGTGCTTGCTACGTCGTCTGTGAATTTTTAAAGTCATTGGCGTCGCATTTGCTAAGCTTTTTCCTTAAATGATATTCATGTAAGAGTAATTTTGTTGATGATAGAGCAGAGGAGGTGAGAGAGACAATGAGTCAAAAAAATTAGAATAATAGGAAATATTTTAAAACCATTTCTATAATAATTCTAATTTGCTTTTGAATTTTATGCAATTGATAACATTGGAAATCCCTAGGAGACATCCTTGAGATTTGATATGAAAATACGAATTTGAATTATTTCCATGAATAACATATCTTTTTCTTGTTTTATTTAGTAATGTCTGCTCTGCGCTGCGTGTGCTTATTTGTAAGCTTGACAAAATTATTTTATTTTTCCTTTTTCGTCTGGTGAAACTCTATGTTTCTTTGTCTCAATTGTTTCCTTTTGAGACAGGTGCATTTGCGGTCAGAATGAAGATTCAAACATTAAACAACTAATAATGTTAGAATTTGAGAGTATTTTTCCACAAGATATATGTTTTAAATGCATATACGCTTAAGCAAGTAGCCTGGCTTTTGCAAAAGACGTCAACAATTATAGTTCTAACTAAATGAAGATACTGTAACAATATTAGAGCTGTAAGACTTTGTTTAATTTAGTCTTTGGTAAGCCTCAAGTGACATATCACAGGGACTGAGGGACAGGAGAGGGTAATGAGAAAAGAAAGAGTGGAGAATGTAGGAAGCTGTATTGGAAATAACTAAAGACGGAAATGGATGAAAGTGGAGTGATGGTTGCGTGAATTAAAATAGATAAACGAAGAGAATTAGATCTGTGGGAGATTTTTAACCGCAAAGAAAAAGAGAGTGTTAGTAGTTTGATTTTCCGTTTGATTGACTCACGATCAAGTTGGGATTTCGGTCAAACGGTAAAGATGGACAGAGGCAGGAGGTTTCTTGGCTCTTTTCATTCAACTTGAACGGAGTTGTTGGTCAAAACTAAGCCAAACATTAATCTTCCTCTGACCAAAGATATATCTGTCTACTAGGAAAATCAAAAAGCAAGCCCATGTGCTTTTCCTAACTTATTCCATCCCTACCACTCGCTCGTAATTACAGTCGTGAGGCTTAATGTGCGGCCGCTGCTCTTTACCAAAATCGATATGGAATCTGTGTATCGGTGAGGGAAGACAGGCGGTGGTGGGAAGTGGATTGACGGAGGAGAAGTAAGTTTATTTGAAGCGTTGCGATATTTTGCGGTACCGGTGGCTTTGCGTCCGTGGAATTGATACATTATTTACCTACTGAATAGCAGAACGAGAGATCTGCATAGGATTTGGTGGATTCGCGTGGCGTTTCTCTACAGAAACTTTACAGTTGGACAGGGTTCGACTTTGAAGTAATAAATCAATCCTGTTCTAATGAGCTCGAGCGACTATTTAAGATCGTTTAAACTAGATGACTCTTTGTGCGTGCCGTGTTTAGAACGAATCTCAAGAAACTACTACAGGAGCACCTAATATCTGTCTTTTCGTTTAAAAGATTGTTGATTTTTCGTGTCAAGAAAAAGTAGAAAGGGGATTTTGCTTAGAAATCAACTGATAAAAACAAGTCATTATTTATTATTTACATTTCCCAACGTCCAATCCGAGTCAGAGCCTTTAGCCTTTGGAGATTTTTTAAAAGCCTTTGTATAACAATATCCCAGCCCCTCTTATAGCAATAACCAACCGAAAATCATTATCATATCAAGTCAAACGTCGTGGTCCCAATCAAACAATCTGAAAGAAGAGAAAGGGAAAATACTATAAATTTGAATTCATTTTTCTTTTTTTTCTTTGTGGCTTTGTCATGCACTACAACCATGTGGTTAGGCTCTACGTGCATGATTTTATAACTGCGGATTGCACAGAGCAGAAAAGAGATAGAACTTGTATTAGGAGGACATTTGGGTAACTTTTCAGAAAGCATGGAAAATAAATGACGAGATTATAAGTTGCATTTATTGTTTACGTTTATTTGGATTGGTCAGGATTATTGAACAAGTGACAGAGTACTGGAGTTGAAGCGTAAATATTATGCTACAATATTCAAACTCTAACAAGGGAATAATAATGTTAATAATTGATAATAACCCCATGCCCTACACCACTAGATAATACGTAATGCAATTTTTGGGTTTCTATCTTGCAAACATTATAAAACTCATAATGCACTCACCTTGTCCCTTGTAACCATTTGAGGCTATGTGGCCAATAATTCTATCATTCATGTCACAAATTTGGGTGCAGGTTCACATTATTTCCTTATTTTCACCCATGCTTTTAATTTATATTATTTCCTACTATATAATCTACTTAATATGCTTGCAAGTCCACCACTCAGGTACTAGGTCAATCAATTGCTGATTTTACTTCAGAGTACATATTTCTACTCAATATAAATATGGCCATGACAGTTGAAAATATTTGCCAAATTCAATGTTATATAAACAAGCAGAAAGCATGTCCTCTAATGTAGTTCGCTTTGATTAAATTGCTCTTGTGTGTGAAACTAAAATGAAAAGAGGCTTAATAAGGAGCGCATTTCCCTAGAACTCTTATCCTTGAGATTGATGGCTCAAAAGTTGCTCTGGATATTCCAGATATTATGAATAATTATATTACACAAACCCTTGTTGCATGTAACATGAGCTTCTGCTGCAAACCAATATTCAATAAAATATGACTGTCCAGAACTTATTCGTAAATTAGCCGTAAATTAAGTACACGAAGAGTTTGTGGCTTCTATGGATAGTTGTATGTAGTAAAAAAGGGATGTATGCTGAACTTTGATATGTACAATGATTGCTATAGACGGAGAAGTTGTTGTATAGTTGACTAAGTAATAATGTGATAATGGTAATTACAAGTCTGAACTACATAGCCGCTATCAGAGCAATGATTCTTGAATCTGTCTCATTTTGGTGCGTGTAATTTCTTTTTTATATACATGTTTAAGAGCAACAAATAGGGACGACGCTTACTTAGATTGGAAGTGACCTTGGGAAGAATATATATGTTTTTACCTGTACAAGTTGCTCGCTTTAGTTAGCTGACTCTGCTACATCTCTCCCAAGAGGCTTCTAGATTGATCTTGTTTGCAATATATTGCCACCACGATAGCCCTAATCCAGGTGATCAAGGATTACAAGAAGACCAAGAGGAGGAATGAAGATAGAGAGAGAGAGCGAGAGATGAGGTGATAGAATTTGCATTTATTTAAACATTCCCACATGATGGAAGGAAGGGGAGGAAAGTGTTTGAAAATTGCATGGACTGACAAAAGTATATTGGCTCACTGAATGATCGAGCGACTTGAACAAGTAAGTACAAGCACTAAAAGTGGACGCAGAGACTGACGAATGCAGACCGCAAGGACTGATTCGCCAGCTTCAGGTGTGCTCTAATTACTCCATCCTCCATGTTATCAATCACACTATCCGATCTTCCACCAACGTCATGTAGTTATCCTCATAAAACGTGAGCAAACAATGAAGACTTGTTCCTGGGAAGGCCGGTGAAATGGTTAATGATCCGTGATGGAGAGTTCAAACCGATAGATGCACCCATGTAAGAAAGATGGAATTAATTTAAATGTACTGTCCCTTCTTCGCACCTCAATACTATCCGAGTAATTGAATCCTTGCATTCAGTAACTGATGATCGTTTGCGTAAGAGTTTTTAAAAATGGTGTGGGCGCTGGAGCGCCCACTGCCCACATAAGAGCGCCTCTGGTTTTTAAGCAGGGTCAAACCATTGTTCTCAAGTCGCATTTCCAGGCAAGTCAACCAACTTTCAACTTACGGGAATCAATGGTCAAACAGGCTTTTGAGGCAAGTGAGATGAGGCAAAAGTAGGCCCGGCATGCAATCGGTTATTAACATATTATCAGGAGGGGTGGGTTTTGAAGGAAAGTTTGAGGATTCAGAAGAAGATGGTTTGGAGAAGCTTGGCAGAAAGTTGTCTTTTCAATTACCTCACGCATCTTTAAGGGAAGTAACTCAATTCCGATGGTTTTTCAAAGACGTTCCTGAGAAGGAGATGGTGCAGCGGATACTTATTATGCAGGGAAGGTAGTGCAGTGGATCATGTTAAGGTTTTTAGAAGAAAAAAATCAGAGTGCTGCTACGACCTAGGAAAACAAGGAAACAAGATGCAGGAGCTTCAAATCCCGTCTTCTTTCTTGTAATGTAACCCATCTTTGGCACGCAAGTATAAGCTTTGGTGAAGCTCGGAATGGGTTGTTACTTTGTTGATTTGTTTCTATGGGTTCTTGACCAAGGAATACAGAAAAGGGGTTGCGCTCTGCCATAATTTAATTGATTCTTTAAGGGAAATATTCGCGAATTGAGGAAAGGCGTAGATTTTAAATGATATGCAAGAGGTTAGAATACGCTGATGTGTGCTCTGGACTGCAGTGTGCCATTTGTGATGAACCGCTTGCATAGATGTGCTGCTGGTAGTTAGAGGGGGGAAGCATATACCAGTGCCCAAATTGTAATGTGGCTTTTGGTGTAACGGTTGCGGTTAGAAGACAGAGACTGCGTAACTACCTGCAAGTAAAATGCAATGATATTCGTCAATCTCTCCTGTAAAAGCACATGCTTTTAAAATAATTGTAGGGTGTCTCTCTTTTATCACCTTTATTAAGTTGAAGACAAAGAGCAAACGATTTCTGCATATACTTAAAATTCTAAAAATTAGAACCATGAAACACAAGGACTGTGCACTTACATATTGTGCTTGTTTACAAATAAATTGGTGGACTAAATGACACCTTGGATACAAACTAGTGTAATTGGGCTGCGGCTGGACGAGTCATTTTCAGCTGAAGAACCCCATCTTTCAAGTGCTCTTTTTCTCCGATTTGCATCCAATTGCATTCAAGAGCATAAAACAAATAATCACACATCTTGATGACTAGCCTAAGACGAATGAGTTCTGGAAATGATGCGCATTACTTGGATTCAAAGCAAAATCCTCTGGAATCCAAAGTGAAGAAACCACTGGCACAGTAGTAGGCGTGGAAACGATATGTGTTCAAGAATGTGTCTTTCCCCTGAACTGGCCGCGGGTGTTCTGGAGCACTGGGGCCGTGAAAAAAGAACTTTTGTTTTTATAAAAGCGCAAAACAGAAAGTACTCCAAGATTAGTTACTGAACAGATTCTTTACTCTCCGTGTGTTCACATACATCCTTTGTTTCAACTTAAACTACTTGATTCTTCTACCTCTCAAAGTAGGCTCCCTCTAACTTGAAGACAGCGAAGAAGAAGAGGCGGAGACGCTGAGAATATTTATGTTGGGAAGTTGTCAAAGCTTTTGTCCAAGAACCTTTTCAAGAAGCTACTCTACTCAATTTGAAGGAGTGAAGGACGCGAATAATTTCGCGAACCCTTTTGTCCGATTTTTTAAAGAGGGGCAATGAAAAGGAAAGGAGGGAGTGTGTAAAGTGCAAGGGTAAGGAAGAATATATAGCTTTCTTGAGGTTTCCTCAATAATCAGGGCAGGAGTATCCTTGTTTTGGCAAATCATCTTCTGCCGGAGGAAGAAGCCATTCTTTTGTATTTCTTCAATCTTGAAATCTTGTATGCATAGAAATCGAGGAAGAATGCGTTTCTTGCGGTTTTTCAAGTACAGTCAACGTTATGTAAGGGAAGAACACTTGGATGGATTGCGGTCTATAAATCAGGAGGACTGAGTGACAAAGATGGAGAAAATGCAAAATTTCGTACTCCATGTCGCATTGAAAGTACAGGTTTCAAGAACGAGCTGAATGTTCCACCCAGTTCCAGATAACATGCTCATTATGCATTAAAACATACATGCCTGAAGCTGGAATCCCTAGAAGCTAGAACACTATATTATGACTCAAATGGATACAATCCTATTATGCGCTGGACATGTTGACCTGCCGTTGTAGTTACAGTGTAATAACTCTCATAATCCTACCTGTCTACGACCGCTACCGCTTTGCTTTTTTGAAGCACTCAAGCTTGATCTTGTATTATAAAAAGCTAAAGGTTTGAACGCTGGCGCAACTAACAAATACTGATTACAAGTTCAGCGCTTGCTTTGCTTGACGATGCGGAGGATGGCGTAAGTGAGCGTGAAGCGGTATGGCGTTTATGGGATGTGTAACATGGTAAATTACATTGGCTTTCCTCTTGTGTAGTCGGTTAATAATGAGTGCGTAAGTAAATGTTGATACGGATGATGATGAGGGACAAAGGAATTTTGATGATGGGATGATTGTGCATTTATCGTGGATATTTCACAGGGGTAGTGAAAAATTGAAAGCATATCATCAAGATTACGGGATGACATTGCAAAAGCACTTGCTACACATTACAGAATCCGCGTTTGCCGCGCCTCAGATGAGTACTAAACATGAGCTCAGAAAATGGATAAGAATAATTTGAAACCATTTCACAGGAGTAGATTCAAAAAGAAGATGGGATGAGGAGCGGAATGTATAAACTTAAAGAACTATATAATGTGTGATGCTGATGAAACTTTTGCGCTGATTTCCTCTGATTTGTCCGTCTGTCCGGCTATGACGTTGAGTGAGTTAACGTTAAGTTCCCATGGTACAATCTCTAACAAAATTAAACTCGAGCAGTGATTTTGATTACCTTGATTTTTGAAGGAAGGGAATACCTTGAGGTAAAGACAATCCAGCCAACGTAGAGTTGGCATTGTTGGCAAGCCAGCTCAACGTTCAAGCTTCATCAGCCACAGACTTTGATGGAGGACAGGGAAGAACGTCATTTTCATTAATCGCTGAACAGGATCGGGGCTATAGAGATTAAAGAAATTTCTTGGAAGAATTGATAAAAAATATAAATGTCCTTGTCGACGGATAATTATTATTGCGTAAGATAAAAGAGGGGCTTAATGTGTGAAATTAAATAGAGTAATAGCAATTTTGATACGCACCTGCCCCCTTGTCTCTTTCATCTCCCTAATCGCGCTTGCCTCAATCCCTTGGTTTTGTTTCCACGTCTAAAAGCCAGAGTACAATCGAAGCGCATGTGCAAGGAGCTGCGCATTCAGCGTCGGAATTGGGAAAGCCTAGAACATTGACAGAAAATCCATTCACATGACTATAACTTTTGATGCTTAGAGCCTATGCAGGAGGAAGGATAAGATAGACGTGTGAGGGATTAAAGGAAGGAAGGCAAGCAAGGTTGGTGAAGAAGGAAGTGGTGTGTGAATGCTTTCACCCTCCTGCTAATGGTTAATGGAGAGTTTTGTTGGGGCTGGGAGGGAGGAGAGAAGGTAATTTACGGGATGAGAGATACCGAAAATTTCACCTCATGTCACTTTACTTCCCACTTGGATTTGCTTCCTCTTCTTAAGTAAGCAAAGGGAGATGATAGCCGAGGGCTATTTTACTCTCTTCTTGAGTGAATTACTACGGCAGCCTCTAAACTCTGCGGGTTAATAAAGTGACCTATGATAATCAACGTCCGCAAGAAGAGAGTCAGATAAGGAGGAGGAGGTGGATTTTAATATAATGTATTGGAAATTGGCAGCAGCTACGCTTTCAAGCGACAGGGAGATGACGTCTTCTGAAAGACAGTAGAAGTAGTGGGATTTCGCATCAGCGTCACGAGTGTCAATTTACAGTTTTTCTAACCCCTATACCCCAGGAGGTTGCAGTCTTTGGAAATAATAATGTATTACGATTGAAGCTGTTTGAGAATCTTTCGAATGCGGAATTGGCAGCTGTGGATGTATAGTGATGAGACAATATTGATAAGTGTGTACAATGCAATGTACTTGCAAAGTACCTGTACTGCTGACAGGGGCTGGTAAGAAGGAAGCGGTAGGTTAGGAATTTGGCTGGGTGAAAACAAGTACGAGTTTAGAAAGAAGATTGAGAAAATACTAATTGGTGGAGAGGAGAATACGTGTATTTGCAAAGTGAAGTGGAGAAGACTAATTTATATGATGCATGTAGCTAAGAGGAAAAATACATTTACGTATCATTCGACTCATGCAATAAAATCTGCGATTGTAATTTTAATATTATAACTGCATGGCGTGTAGCGTGGGTTTGATGCAATCAATAGCTCGTCCCGCTTAACTTGCTAAGCGTCTTCGTCATCAGCGTCCAATCCAAAGATGTAAAGTATGTTGAGAGGATATGAGAGGGATGAATTTATTCAAATTGCAAAATTTGAAATTGCAATAATCTTGAGGACTGCAAAGCCGGATTTAATATTTAAAAAGTATTATTTACTGACACATCAACTTGAGCTTTTAGAAGATGCTGCATATTGAAATAGAGTATTGCAGGTGGGATTAAGGAAATGTTCTTTCCAGTTTGACAGAGCTAATTAATCTGGTTGAGGAGTTTCACAGATTTGCAAGTACTGTTTGTGGAGTAAAGTCTTGCGAGTTTACTGACCAGCGACTCAAAAGTAAAAGATAAGCCATCGTAAATCGATTATTGGTGGGTTGACTGAGGCTAAAACCCGTTTTCTTGTATTAGCTCCTACTTTGGAATAATGTGTCGGATAGAGGAAAAGTGCTTGTTGAGAGTGGTGGAGTGCGTTGTGTTGCGCCCTCTGGAGAGTGATTGCGATTGTTCTGCATCCTTTGACTTGGTAGCTTTTTCAGGGAACAAGTTGTTGAGGAGCTGCTGAAAATCGTGCTGAGATTCAAAGTTCACCACAGCATTTCAGTTGTAAAAAGATACCGACGACGGAATAGAGACCACAGAATATATACAAAGCAAGCAACCGTGAAAACCGCATGCGCCATCTTTTCACCCTTATCATAGTTTCTTTGAGCGACCAAGAAAAGCGCGGACGCCGGAAGCGTCATATGCTCAGCGCTTGGGTGGATGAGAGGGAAATGCACACGCTTTGACTGACTGACATACAATACTGCGCTACGCGCTGCTTGCTAAAGCCATGATATCACACACTAGCGTGTGTCTGGGGAAAACATGGATTTTGTTTCCAAGTGGCAAGAAATTATGCGCGATTCACATCCAATATGTATGTAAAGGGTGTTCCTTTTAAGCCGCGCGGCGGCACGGAGTAAAGTTTCCCCCGTTTAACTCTATGGTACACAGCCTCACTCCTCTCTGGAACTCCTCACCCCAGTCCCGCTGCTCCTCACAGCACCGTCCACTGAGCATGGAGCAGCTGCAGAGAGGAGGAAGGGGAGGAATCGGCGGGCTCCTCTTCCAAAAATACCACGCTCCTTAGCCGGTTAGCCTCCGTAAGAAAACCATTGGAGACCGCGGCTAAAAGGGCAATGTGCGCGCCTTAAAAGGAACTCCCTTTACTTTGATTTCATTTAAGTTTGCTTGACCGGAAAGGGAGAGGGGGAGGGTTGGCGGTGAGTTGAGACCAAAGTCAGAATAAGGGCAATGCTTTTGAGAGAGATTTCATGCATAACTTTGTCACTTTACATATGAATCTTAACCTCACACTGGAAATTTAAAAGATTTATTATAATTCATAATTTAATGGATTCAGACTAGAGCAACCACTTTGTTTTTCCACCACCATCACCACCATGGGATCATATTTGAATATTTAATACGTCTGAAACCTGAGATGCTATAACTTCTCGCTGTCTTCCTGTAAGATTCATGGGTTTGGATAGAGATACCAGGAAAAAGAAAGCTGGACTCTACCGAGCACCATATGTCGAAACTGTTTTGAATTGTTATTTCTGCTGTTGTAATTATCACTGATCGTCCGGTTAGGTTTATAAAATATTTTCAAAAGCTGAACTTTTTATTTTTGCATGCTAATCCAAAGAATTTTGCTAGGTAGAGGTTAATCAGGTCTAGAGAAATGAGACATAAGTTCTTGGATCCGGTATTTGCCTCTGTAGCTGGAAGGATATGTATCCATATAACATAAAGGGTGATTGGCCGCACGCGACCAGAACTCATATAAAATTTAAATTACCCACGGATTGAGATTCAAAACTTACGGAATCTATTTCGACAAAGCTCAGCTTTCAGTCGGTGTTGTTGGCGAAGCTGCAAAAACCTCTGCTAACTTGCCATGTCAGTCAAGCAGATTGAGGATGAGAATTCTAGAGATTTTTCTGAGTTATTACTCTACAATGCTAAATTGCAACAAGTTTGAGAGAAAGAGGCGAATACAATTATTTATTATGTTATATGATCAAGCAAAGGCTTGCGTTCCGAAGAAAGATGAGAATTTAGCACCCTGCAGAGCAAACTGAGAGGATGATAAAATTTTACAAATTCAGAGAAGGAGATTCCTTTGGAGAAAAGTACAGTATGCTCTGACTGACTGAAAGTGAGCAAATTCCACAAGAAAATATCTCTATCGGATGTAAGGATCAAACGTGGTGGAGCAGATAGCAAGATTAGAAGCAGTGAAAGTCAAATGCGATAGCGAACAGTATCATCATACGTTCGTATCATTTAAATGAAGAAAAATTTAAGTTTTCTGTTTTTTCTGTTTGTAAAGCTTGTTTGTGCTGCGGATTGGAGTTGTAGCATGTAATGGCGAGGAAAGTTTCTTTTAGGTCTACTCCGCGTGTGCCAGTCAACTAAAGTAAAAGGGAACACACTTGGAAGATCGGACTTGGACACTTGGAGGGAAGAGGAAAGTGCAATAAGAGATGATTTTTTTCATGTTACATATTTGAAATTTGATATTGGGATGGATGGATACCATTTTAGCAAGAGGCAGCGGAGGAGGTGGTGCATTCCATAATTTGGCTGTAACAATTCATTTGATTAAATGATTGTCATGAATGATGAGGAGAAGCCATATTACGTTGGAGATTTCCATTAAATCCCAAAGCGCAAGCATCTAAATCTTCTCAACACCTACTTGCTTTTCAACAACCCTGCTCTCTATCTTCTGACTCTCTCGTCTCTCTTCTCCCATCTGCAGAAATCTCTATCGACCACTAGTCACTCTTTATCCTGAATACGTTCCCTGTAATCTAAATCTTGCACTTGCCCTCCCGATAATCAACTTAAGCCAATGATCTGTTTATTTGCGTGGGATGAAGGATTTTTAAAAGGGATGAGAGTGAGAATAGCTTTGCTCTAATAACACACACACTCTCTCTCTCTCCTGCATTTGGACTTTTTTCCTTACCCTTTTAACTAGAAAGCCCACAGCTAACTTTCTTCTTCCTTCACGGGTTTCATCTTCTTTCCCTCAAGAAATAAGTTCAATTTCATTCATTATTACACGCACTATAAGTGCACACTTGAAGCTTCAACAGATGCTTCCTGAAGGAGCGCATCCTCAGGCAGGGCTAAACGGTGCAGGATTGGCAAACTTAATTACTTGTAAATGCATTTAATTTTTCAATTCCGCGAATTCCCTCCCTCTTGCAAAACAGCTTTTCTGCAGAGGTGGTACGCACGCAAAACGTCAAGCTTGCATTCCTTGGAGCATGTTCCTCTGATTGCATGATGCGGTGGAGAGAACTGACAGCCAGTGAGAAGCGCAAGCCTTTGAGGTTGCTAATAATTTAAAGTTTTGATTGATGGAGAGATGAAGGAATTGAAGATTAAATTATATGGATAATTACATGAAATAGTGGAAGGGGAAATAACTGCCGGACGCTTCTGCTAATAAGTAGTCAGTTCCATTATTAGCTGTGCTGTTATTTGATGGAAATGCGGCAGTTTCGTTTTTGACTTTAGCTATATGTAGGTTGGCACAACGAGGATAGCTGAAGAACACTTTGAGCAGGTGTGGAGGTGTGTAATCTGGTTCTTTTCCAAATATTGGAAGCAGAATCGCATTTTTACTAAATTTTACCCTTGAAAGCTTACATGTTGGACGGGATAATGACTGCCCGGAGGAGCTACGTACTTGTAATTTTTTAAATGAATATTGGTTATAATTCTCATTAAGAATTGCTCAACCTCTTAGCGTTCATGTATTTGTCGGTTCGAGGATGGGTTGTTATTATAAATTACGTGCATTGGAACAAGTTGCAACTACCTGGTACTAGCTTAACTTGTTAATTGATACGGTAACGTAAGATGAGGTAACTATCTTGTCTTTGTTACCCGGATCTGTAATTCAGTATTACCATAGTAACCATGGATGGAGGGCAGGGGATGATTATAACTGGACTGGATTGAGATTATTCACTACAAAGGATAAGGTTGAACTCAACTTGTTCCTGAATTACTGCTCGGTCGGAGGACTAACTATAAAAGCAAGAATCATGTCAGCGCTCCTTGTTGAAAGATTTAAGCCAGGGGGTGAAATGATGATGAAGGGAATGATGGGGTTGCTCCTTTCCTTGAATCCTTTGAGGATTGTACATATTTTACAAGGCTTAATTGGCCTTGTGAGTGCAAGGAATACCTGGTGATGATGATACATATGAGCGGGCTTGAATTCATTATTCAGCTAGTAGCCAAGTGTAGAGTATAGAAGAACTAGAGCTAGCTGCCTATCCCTGTTTACAACACGCCAAGTGATGAGCTTATGGCCTATTAATGAGTTGAACATGTGTCGAAAAACGGAATGGCTCTTGTTATTGTTCAAAGACTGACTTGTATGGAGGATAAATGCTATTATATATTGCTCCAGTATTGGATGAGGTAATACTGAAGCCATATATACTGACTCAAGTCCTTAATATTTTCTCTTAGCAATAAGGATATTGTGGTCGCCACCAATCATCCCCGCCTCTTTACCCCAAGTAGTTAACGAGGAAATTAAAACTTCTTCCACTTAAAACTCCACTTCCAAACAGCCTCTTCCCCATAAATAACGTTTAATTGATGGAGATTCCTAGCTACATCATCTCCACTGTAAACTCCTCTTCTTTTTAGTGTTTTCTCCACAGGGCCAGCGTTAATAAAGCTTGCACTGATGAATATATTTCTTCCAAGGGTAAAAAAGCCCACGCAAAAAAAAACCTCATTGATTTCGACCAACCTCTTCTCCCATCTGACCCAAGACAGGCTCTGCTTTCTTTATGCACCAAATCAGTGTCCTGGCTCATTGTTAGCATGGATTAATGAGGAGACAAGTAGTTTAGCCAGTAAAGGCGATAAAGGGCAACTTACCGTAGGTTGGGAGCAGAGAAGAGAGGCCGGGGCAGTATATTATAAAACGCTTCATTAGTATATACTACCACTTGCACTGCATTGCGTTTCTACATTTATGGCGAAAAAAGTAAGGAGGTGAGGAGGAAGAGAGAAGGATTTGGCTTCATTCATGCAAATTATGGGAATCAATCCTGCGGAAGGTGTTAATGAATAAGTCGGAGATGAAGTTTTGCATGCGAAATTTAAAGAGTTTTAAAGCTTAAAGGATTTGTAAGAGGGTTTTACTAGGAATCTGCTTCGTTTCATCATCCCCTCGAAGAGATGTTGACAAGCTGTTGAGAAACTTTATGAGGAAGAATGATTTTTTTAGAATTGAAGCCGTTGCTGCTTGAAGAAGAATAAAGTTGTTGCAAATTTCCCTGAGGAGGTGAAATATATAGCTGGAGGCGGGGCAGATTAGGTTGGACGGGATTGAGGAGAGGGTTGTTGAAGAAACCTGTCTGTGATGCTGGTATATTTAACGCGCTTAAAATGGAAATATTCTCGATAAAGTTGAGCGATAAAAAAAACTAGGGAGAGGAGTGAAGATTAGCTCATTTTTATCTCCAGGTTTTTACACTCTGAGATGATTTGCACATAAATGACGTTTATCTCTAAAATAATGCGGTTTTCATAGGCACTTTGGATTGGACGTCAACTATAATTGGATTAGCGGATAAAGATTTATGACGCGCGTTCTTAAACGATTAGAGAATCTTTGCAAAGCAGCGTTAAGTACTCAAAGAAGATGATTGCTGATTGAGATGACGTACACAGACTAAAGCTTCTTTAAAAGGGTGTTTGTAGCTTTAAGGTTTTAGAAAAATGCTGTGAGCAAAGATATTAATTTGAGAAATTCTTGCTATTCCTTTCAGATGTGGCAAGACATTGAGAGTGTGCTACTCGGTGAGGCCTCTTCCGACACTTCCGGTGGGCTTTTGAGCGATCCCTCAAGTCCAACGGATTCTTCCGTATCTTCTGGCTCTACAAGAAGATGCTCGGAATCACCAGTTACTGCTCATGGCTCATCCATACCTTCCATGTCACCCGCCGAAGGTTCGGGCTCTTCCTCTTCTTACCAGCAAATGACCTGCGTGTCCCCTCTCCCCGATGGCTACCGCACCAGCAGCGCCATGGTGGGCATTAGTGGCGGGTCCGGGAATTTCAGCGTTAACACTACAGCAGCAGACACTACTAATTTTAGCAGCTCAGAGGACTACATCGATTTAGATTTGCTCATTACCCGGGCTGCAGAGGATTTATCCTTCTTCCCCACAGGGGCGCCCTCCCCCGTGATAACAATCAATAATAGTCACAATCAAAGTCATAGCTATACAAATCATCATTATCATTACCATCTCTGCCATAGTTTACCTGAGCAATCCAGGGGTGAGCCTCCCTCGGCCCAAGCTCTTCAGTCATTAGGGTCAAGTGGGACTGGGGGTGGTGGTGGGAATGGGTCATCATCATCAGGCGGTCATGTTGTACAGAATGGCGGAAGTAACAGCAGCAGCAACCATCAGATTTTAATACAGCACCAGCAACAACAGCAAGAACAAAATCTAAGAAATCATCACATCAAGTCGGAAAATAGTCAGAGCCCCCTGGAATCTACTCATCAATTAAATCCAAACCAGCATCACCAGCCCCATCTCCCTCCACAACCACACCATCAACATCATCCCCCAAGACTTCATGAAATGTCTACAGTGAGGGGAGGGGGGAGTGTGACAAGCCTGTCCAATCTTATGAGATCCCCCCTGGGTGCAAACATTAACAATATTGAGGATTATAACATCGTCATGACTGTGATCCCTAATAGTAGCTATACGAGCAATGGGCAAATCTCTCCACCTGCCAGCCCTCCTGAAATCAAAGTTTGTCCCAGTCACGGGACGAATTTTAATCAAAATTGCAACAATCTCAACAATATCAACTCTGTCAACCCTAATGTTAACAATACAAACTCCACCTCCTCTCCAAACGCCGTTACGACAGGCCCCTCCCTTAGCAATAATCAATTGATAAGCATGAGCTCTCCCCATGGAATGGACTCTAATGGACTTTCTCACTCTGCTAACTTGACGCTTTTAAATTCAAATAATAATAATAATAACTCAAAACCCAATATCGCAATTACGTCTCCGAGAAACGGAGAAAATGGAATCAATGCGCTGTCCCCTCCGCTGAAAACGAATACTCTGCCGAGTATAGCAACCCTCGGGGTGAAAGGTGGGATTGGGAAGAAGACGGCAAGTTTGTATCAGAGCTCAACAGTGGTACCCGCATCGTCACCAAATACGGGTAACTCCGCTAACAATGGGTTACATAACGGAAACAGCTCATCCTCAACAAATCCCTCATCAATCCAGCTTAAGGTTATGACACCCCCGTCATCACCGAATCTTGTGGAACTTATGGCGTCAAACCAGGGAAGTGGGGGGAGTAGTGGGTTATCAGCTTCACCGCTAACGGCCTCCATGGGTGGCGTGAATCATTTACAAAATCAAAGTCAGCATCCCGCGCTAGTCCCACCTCCGAGTTCTAGAAATACCGGAAGCAACAACGATCCGGCTACGAAAATCGTTAAACGCCCGAGGCGAGGCTGGGGGAGGAAGAAAATCACTAACCATACTTGCTCTCATCCAGGATGCAACAAAACATACACAAAGTCCTCTCATCTCAAAGCCCATCTTAGGACACATACGGGAGAGAAGCCCTATCAGTGTAACTGGAAGGGATGTGGATGGAAATTCGCAAGATCTGATGAGCTAACCAGACACTACCGAAAACATACCGGAGATCGACCTTTTCACTGCCGGCTCTGTGATAGAGCCTTCTCAAGATCTGATCATTTGTCTTTGCATATGAAACGGCACGTGAGTGTATAGATTCTAAGTTGTAGTTCAATATACATCATAAATGCAATTTTCTCGCCAATTTCAATTATGAACCCTGCCTCAGGATACAAAGAGTTCTGGGACTTTCTGCGAACATCCATTGAGTGGGATCAGTAAATCGCATCCCATGCAACTCCATTGATTATGTTGAATTTGTGGGTAGATTTAAGAAGATTTGCGAAAAAATCAGCTGTTGATTCGCGAATAAGTTTCTCAAGTTACAACTTCATTAATGCAGTAATTGCTCACAATTTTAATAAAGTAACGGGAGATTAGTAATTATAGCATATGCTTAACACCTTTTAGTAGGGTTTTAAATTTTGCAATTTTACGAAGAGTTAGCGAAAAATTGCTAAATCCACTTCAAGACTTTATATTCATTTTACCAGGTTTATTCTTTGTATGACCTCAAACAGATTATTATATTCCCTTACCTTTGATAATTAAAGGTTTAACCATTTCTATTAAAGTCTTATAGATTATTTGCAAATCCAAATTTGCTTCCTCTTTTACGTACCTTTTTTAAAAGTTTAGTCTATTATATATCTTTAGTTCTATAGATACAAAATTTTATTACTTACTCATAATTGCGAATATTTTATTATATTTTCAATTTTAAAAAGAAAAGACGATTATTATTTTTAAATAATATCCTTTATTTAATAATTTGTTTCTGGCTCATGAGTACCTTGATTGATTTTTTATTAGCATTAGTTCAAGAACGTTATATTTTGTAATGGATACACCCGTAACTCAAGTTACTTTACAAATTATCGGGACTGCTGCAAGCTGGATAATGCCAAGTCCCTTGTATAGAGAGTAGTAGTATACCTTCTTTTCTTACTGCGATAATGCAGAACAAACGATATTCTAACGTCATCCCTCTTCCTTTGTTAGTCTGTTATTAGTTGACCTTATCATTACATCTATCTTATTATTAAAATAAGTAATATTACGTAATAAAAGAGTTGAATATTATATACCTGTATGTAACTAGAATAGCTTAATTATCGATAGTACATTTAGTATTTTATATGCATGCGTGTTTGCACCCTTCTTCGTATACTTTACCTGTCTCAAAACAAATCCTTTTAGCCTTCCATTCCAATCCAACACTACCAAAAATACATCAACTCCCTCTAGTGGCGACATAGACATTTGTTTCTATGCTAGTTTGGATTCATTTAAAAATGTATTCCCTGTTAGCATTTTACAACTTCACATTTTGCTACTTCCATCAAATCATGATATCATGTAAATCCAAAATATTTCTTATTTCATTTCCAATGCTTTGTCGAGAAACAAATTATCTTCTCATAATGTTGTTAATCTGTATTCATGTACCTTACTTGACACTCTTTTCCCGTTTAGTACTTGATTGGTTAGTATACCCAAATGAATGTTATCTTGAATAGCTTTTATACCCGTTGGAAGTTTACCTCAATTTGCAAAGGCTGGATATTACTCACAGACTCCAGAAGACATACACAAAGCATCTCCATGCAACTTTCTTAACTATATTTAAGGAAGGAAGGCTCCACAGTTTTGTACAAATTCAATAATGCGACTTAGGGATAATACGCAATTCGTGCGTACTTTCTTTTTGTACTCCAGCTTTCACTCTCATCTGATATTATTTTGTGCTATTCCCTATTTAATAGGAATTTGATTTCGTCCCTCGTACTTGTTCTTTTTTCCCCTTTTGTTATCACCAACCATTAACCTAACAGATAAAATGTACTGTACAGCGCATTATTAAATACGTCTAGCGATTGTTTCAAAAATTCGAAATTTAATACAGCACAACTGCACGATACTTTTCATATTCGTATCGTAGTCAATAACTCTTGTTTAGTAACTCGTGTAATACGAGTACGTGTTTAGTGGATAGTATTTAAAATGTTCGAGGAAGAGTGATGCAAATAAGGATTTATGAAAAAATTTATCATCATCTGTGTATGGGATTTAGTTTAGTTATTGATGAAAGCTTGAGAAAATAAAAACAATTATCTATACCAAAACTACACGTGTCGATTCGCTTTGATAATCGGTTCATTTCGATTGTTAGTAAATAAGATGAATTTCCTTGGAAAGAAGCACAACAGTCTACGGAGATAACGTAATTGATTTGAAAAACTGAAGAAATTCTGAATTGATTAGTAATCCTACGGAATGCAGAGCGGCGAATTACGAGTGCGAGTGCGAGCTGAGTCAGAGACAGATAGTTTTTTGATTAATATGATTTCTCTTGGTTTTTATGATGATTGAATTTCTCTCATCATCGTACTCTTGTACTAAGGATGATAATGCTTGGCTACGCAGACTTTAGTTCTGGGTTGGTGTTTGCGAAATATATGTTTATTTCTTACTGGTAAAGGATAGACGACGACTGACGCTTCTTAGCAATCTTAGTAAGAAGGAGGAATCAATGGATCCAATGACTCTTGAATGGAGAGAAAATAATAATTGTGATTGAAAGATTTAAAGCGGAGGGAGACGTAATCAGAGTCTGCCTTTTTGATTCCAAGGCTTTTATTTCTTGGTTCTGGCTCTGGGATGATGGGTGAATGACTAACTAAGAAGTAAGATACGCAAGATGTTATGCTGGAAGCTCTCACAAGGCAATCATCCTACGACGAGCTGAGGTCTCTCTCTCAGCCGACTCATCTTTTGATTACTTGCATATGTAATTGCTCCAGTTTATGTGTCATTTTGTTGTCGAACTGCAGGGGTTGCAATTCAGAATTCAACGCTAATCAACAGGAAAACCTTCTGTATCTCTTCCATGTCTGCTTCTGCTTTGGCGGTAGCAAGGCTGCCATAATATCAACCAGCCAGCAGTCCATTTACACGGAAAGCCTGCAAGAGGCATTACTTGGGCAACGGAGTCTATCATCTATTGACTTGGTCAAATAAGTACTTGACGATTGCAACAAGATTCTAGTTAGGGAGAAGCGAGAGTCTTTGTTGAAGTCCTTGGAGTCAAAATTGAGAGAGAGTCGTCTCTCATCTTCTCTCATTCTCACGTGTGGAAAGGATTGATGAACGGAATGGAGGAGTGTGTTTTTTTAAAGTTAATTTAATGTCTGCTAGATTTGCTGAATGAAATTTTTTATTATCATTACCCTTTAGACATTTGTTTACTTTGAAGATCGTAAAACTGGATGGGATGCGCGTATCCCGGGCTATGGCATCACAGATTATTTACCCTTACAACTGACTCCCTGCCGTCCCTTGTCAATTTTTTAAACAAATATTAATTTTTTTAAAAACATTCGTAGAAAAGGCATTAATCTGGAAATTAAAGGGCAAACTCTAGTATCATGTACCGGAATCAGCAGATCTACTCACCTGCTGACCCGGCCAGCTGACCCGAGGCTTATACCTCATGACCTGTTGATTGGTACAGTCACTACTTTCTCTCGTTACATAGCCGGCCGAATTATAAGAATCTATTATGTGTCAAGTTGGTGGAGTTAGTATGGCTAACGAGATGAATTTACCATGCATGCTGTTGGAACGTTTTTAATTTGGAATGCAGTTCATTCAAAGGAACTAATTATGCTTACCTCATTGTGAGGCGTATCCCTGGTTTTTTACTTCCGGATCAAACCGTAACAGAAAATGCATCACCACCGTACTGTAACGCTTATTGGCAATTGTCAAGGATTGGATTGATACAAGTTAAAAAAATATCTTGGATTGCAGGTAATTGTACCAGTTTGATGGTAGATGGACTTGTAAAAAATTCAAGCTTTAAAGGAGGTATGGTGGTGGTAAGAAATAATTATAGTTTTATTTCCGATAAAGAATAAGAGAAACTATAAGTGCAGTGAGAGAGGGGTTGTGCTATTATTCTTATTGTAGCCACAGTCAAATTATATATTTGCTCGCTGGCACCTGCTCAGATTTGCATAAATTTCCGCTGGGACATGTGAGAATCTATAAATGCTGCTAAAGGTTGGAAATGTAAAGGCATTGCTTTATTCCTGGTAAGAGGGTAGTTTGGAACTGAAGTCTGTAATTAAGAAGCGAATCTATGAATTCATTGTACAGGTAGGTGGAGAGGACTTGTTGAAAGAATTTGAAACCATTGCAGTTTCCGCCTACATGAATAAAATTATCTACTCCCATCTTCTAATGTTTGCACAAGGATTGCAAGTCAAATAAGTATGTTGCGGGCAGATAAACTGTCGGATTGTGCCATTTAAAAAAAATATTTGTTTGGGTCAGTTTGGGTGCGACAAGTAAGTATCTATGCGTTGTTTGTAATTGTTCTGTGAACGATTGACATATTGTCGTGTAAAAGTTTTTTTAAGGCGCTCAGCGTTGTAGGTAACAGCCAAGGAGAGGGTTCTACGATTAATTGTTAGCAGTATCCAACTATGAAGCTAACTAGGGGATTAGATAATGGCAGATGAATGTTAAATCGTGGGAAATAAATAACAGCGTTTCTGATATTTTTAAATCCTGTGAATGCAAAATTGCGGATTTTTACGAATATGAATTAGTAAAAATTATATTATTCCAAGCAAGGATCGAAATGGGACGGCGGAGAAACTGTTTATACTTTTGAGGCTTAACATTATAATAATTACAGTGAATTATCAAGGGGCAGGGCAAAATGTTTCCGAATCATGAGGCCTCTATTATTTTATTTATACAGGAGAAGAAAATATTACACTTGTGTTGCATTATAGTTGCTGTTAAATCCTGAGTTATCGGGAATATCACAATTTATTTAGCCTTCTTTTACTTCCCTCATTCCCTCTTGATTTTGCCTCTCAACTTTTCCCCAAGGTCTGGATTTTGAAGGACTGAAGGATTGGAAGAAAAGATATGCCCCCGAAGAAAATTTCAAGTGGTGCGATGAATAAAATTAAAGTTATTGCCAATTTTTTATTGAAAATACAAGCGTATACTGCACATTTACGTCTGGTAGGTTGGCTTATTTGCACCAAGTGGTGTCGGCTAGATTCATATCTTATTTATGATGGAGCAGGTGGAGGAATAAGAGAGGTTATCATCGTTGTTTCCTTGTGTAAGCTTGTGCTTGAAGCTAACTAGACGAGAGTAAATTGTGGAGGGATGAGGAAAGGTATGGGAGATGACTGAGACCCTGCTCGAGATCTACAGCTAGCGGTCATCTCGTTATATAAATTAAAAGCAGATCAATAATTGTTGTTATTATTACGATAATACTTGCCAAACATTTATTATTTGCCTCAAGCTCATTCGTGTGAAGTCTTGTTGGCTGGTGTGGAGTGGCTTGCATTTTAAGCCTGCTAGAAAGCATGTTATCCAATAATTATTCGCGTGGAAGGGTGTGCGGTTTCTCTGCATTCAATCCGATGAAGTGCAGGTCCAATATTAATCCACATACATCTGGTGGAATTGAGGCGCCAGGTAGGCATCAAAAATCTTGATTCAAGCTTGCCAATTCGTAAACTTGCTGGGGTTAAGGGATGAACTCCTTGTTATTGAGAATGCTTTGCTTTATCCTCCTCTAAATTATAGTTATGCAGCCTGGAAAGGCCTTGTGCTCATTAGCGCTGCGGATACCTGAAGTTACATTTTGTTAATCGTTGATATCAACAGCGACTAGCTGAATTGTTTTTATTATTCGGATACAGGCATTCATTTTTAAGATACATCAGTTCAAATATAATTCAGTTTTACTGGCAATTATCTACGCATTTAATGGATTCGGGGTGAAGATAAATTAGTCAAATGTACTTAATTGCTTGAAATATTGTGGAAATATTGAGAACTGCGCTATTTAGTAATGAACAAAATTTTCCATTTTTGAAGCCGTAGGCGCATGTCTTACGGCGGACGCAGTGCTGTTGAGGATCGGTACTGATGCTATTTTCATGGGAATATAGTAGCATTTGAGAATAACTTATGAAATGACGCAAGTGTCCCAAGTTACTCAATCCTCTGAACTGGAGAATGAATCAAGTGATTGTACAATTTCTTTTAGCATTGTTGTCCGCTCCCATTCTTTCTTAGCTTTTCTGGTTCTTGATCTATCAAATGGCTTACTTGGCTGGTGATTAGGATTGCAGAGTATTTAGTTGGAAGTTAAATTCTTGGAGATAGAATTCAAAGGAAGTTTTATGAAGTCTGGCTGGCTGTGGTGGCATAAGCATTGAGCTTATGAATAGATGCATTGTCCATTGTAAATTTCTAGTGCGGGCATACAAGTTCGCGGAACAATCCATTAGATGTAGCATTTATGGCGGGTTTGTGTAGCATAAAATTTTAATTTTTCCCTATATTGTACTACCATGAATACATGGATTTATTGAGGAATCTGATGAAATTTTGGTACTTGTTCCCCTCCTAAGCATATTTTCGTTGTATGATGTAACTCTCGTTGTGGAAGTCCAAGTTTTCAACTTGACTCTTACCGTACTTGCTGCGATGCAAAATAAAGTCGGTGAAGGTGAGGATTAAACGATGATGAGGTAAAATTTAAATATTATGCTTCTAGTCGTCCTGAGGTTCTGAATTTATAATCAAGGTAAGTCTCTAAGCTGGTAGGACTACAATGTGAGGCAGTATTTCTTGCCATGTATTGCAGTATGTCCGCACATCAACTAATGTTAGTTTCATCTTCAGCACTTGGGGGTTACAAATGTCCTAGACGGGTCGGACTAGGCTATCGTTGTCACTGGATTGGAATCAATTGAATGGGCCATCAGAAGATTCTCTAGTCGGTACGTTAAGGTTGATAGGCGATAGCTTGAAAAGAAAGTACAGTTGTATTACGTAGAGCACAGACAGAGAAAGAGAAATGAAATTGTAGGTTGACGCATGTGCTGTGTTTTGTTTCTTCCGTTGTTGGCTGGTTCACAGGTTGGGTAAACTAATATATTTAGGACGGTCCCCTTGGGCCCACTCATCTCACTCTCATCATGAGAGCCTCATCTCAAGTGATGTAAATTGAAAAACGAGAGCAAGCTTTCATAAAGCTCAAAACATTGCTTTACCAATCCACGCAAGCCTAGGAGCTGTGGAGCAGCAACTTACAATGTGAGCTAAAGAAAATTGAACATTCAGCTGGGACAGAGTGAATCCACTCCCATTCAATTTAGTCTAATTTCTATCCATACGCTCGTAACTCCTGATTATGATCACACTTTGAATTTAGGATCAAGTCCGAGCTAAGCGTACAAGAAGATTGCAGAATGAAAAGTGGAGGTAGACTAGTTCGTAGTCTCTGACAAGCTTTG
The DNA here is from genome assembly GCA_906901655.1 of Sminthurides aquaticus. NCBI lineage: Eukaryota > Metazoa > Arthropoda > Collembola > Symphypleona > Sminthurididae > Sminthurides > Sminthurides aquaticus. The sequence continues at coordinate 9,245,144 of CAJQTT010000001.1, forward strand.
CATCCTCGGGTTGTGCATTACCTTTTCTTACAAAAGAATTAGATATAAGTTACCAAATTCTTTATTATCTCATCTATCATCTATTGTACTCGGACACTCTAAACCTTTGTGTACTAGTGAAACGTATGGCTGCATCAAAAGGAGTAGACTGAAAAGTGGAGACGCTTTGAACGTTTCTGTATGGGCTATTATGGGATAATAATTCATAATTAAAGACGTTCTTAAGTAAAAATTTATCAGCATAGCTCCGGAATCATCATATTTCTGAACTGGATCATCGACGGGAATTTATATTGTTTCGAAGGCCAGGAGCTTCGAAAGCAAGACTACATGTGTCATATCCTGTAGAAACAAGGACCTGCACGGAATAGCTGGAACAGACTGTTAAGAGCAATAGTAGCTTAGAAGGTAATAATTGCAAGTCCGAAAGTGTTCCTCCAGCGGTAATAAATCAAACGAATACTGATTTATAAAAGAACCAAATCTTGTCTGCGGGATGAGCATGGAGAAGAGGAGAATTACTTTTATACATAGGATTGTGAGGGGGGTGAAGCAGAAGGTAAAACAAATACGGCATAAGATATTAATGATTGCCGATGGTAAATACTGAGTCTGTCTCCTACAACGCAGAACGCAGGCTACAAAGTGGAAAAATTGTGAATTAGAATTTCCCGGCAGTTCGATTCAATAAACATAAAAATAAATGAATGCCGAGTTTTCCTCTATTTTATATCCTATAAACAGTATATACGTATGTATATATGGTGAAATAGAACCAATGTTAAAGGATACGGCCAAACGACACCAAAGTAAACTGATACGACAAAATGGCACCAAAGTAAAATGATACGACAAAATGGCACCACAGTTGAAGGATACGGCAAAATGGCACCACCGTTGAAGGATACGGCAAAATGGTACCACAGTTGAAGGATGCGGCAAAATGGCACCACAGTTCAAGGATACGGCAAAATGGCACCACAGTTAAAGGATATGGCACAATTATTGCTTACCTTTAATATGATTTACGTTACGTTTCATAGTCTATTTTATTGTAGTGTAGTGCATGGTGACTTGAACCGAAACTTGTGTTTATGTCCATGAGCTTTTCAGGCGGAGAAAAATGAAAACTGGAATATTATATGGCATAGAGGCTTATAATTGTGAGATTAGCACTTGAAGGAAATAGGTTAGGATTACAACCCGTTCCAAGTGAAATAAAATACCTGGCATATCACTATATACGAAGAAGTGCGATATCTGTCAATACGGACGGAAATGGATACGTAGAGATTTGTTGTGAAGAAACTGATATGTTAGTGCGACGTCGTTACCTAAGTAGCGGAAAACGGGTAGTAATATATCGCCGCTACTTTCGAGTATTTCAAGAAAAACTCATGTTTCATAGCTATCAAGGATTACTTTCTTTTCTAAGAGACGTAATCTTTGACAAACTATTTTGTAGTAAGGTTCAAAGTTAATAATTATTGCATGTTATCTTGAAGGCTGACGAAATAAAATCTTTGAAGGGGATTAAAGAAACAAAATTAATACTTAAAGGCCTTGGTTTGAACAAGCCTAGCTTGGAATTCGTGGGAGTGCGTGTGCCAGTGGTCATCTCACACGCGGACATGTCCGAATTTAACTTGGATCTGGGCTTTTGTCTTGTTAACGGCTTGAAAGAAAAGCATTAGGAGGAATGAAAAAGCGTAGTAAGTGCTTAGAGACACGCGAAAAGAAAGTTGAAAGCTTGTAAAAGGTTAGAGTTAGTTTGAATGTCGGATATTTGGGGAGGAATGGAGAAAGATTTCGTGTTTAGAAAATGTTGTTATTTGTTTTAGACTATTGCAATAGTCGGCGGCGGGGAGTTAATCTTTTAGTTTTTGTTTGAAAGAAGGGGAAGGGGGAGAATGTGGATGCTAAGAGATTATTGCCTATAACCTACTTTCATTTTTCTTCTATTATCATCCCATCATCATCATATCCTTCATGACATTAAACAAACGAAAGGGAGAGAGGAGAAGGGTAGAAGATTTGTGAATGACTCTCTTCTTCTTTAATGCTGAGCCTCGTTCCTTTTGTCAGTAGAGATGCATATCGTTTGCTAGGGAAACGTCTAAAACTAACGGCTTGTGATGGGAACATTACCAATTTGAAATTAATAACAAAGGATATAGCACTTGAGGAGAAGCTTGCGTTCCTCCTTCCTTCACGTGGTGTGTCGTCGGTCAGTCAGGAGCGTGCCTTTTCGCTCTCTTATACTTGAACGCTGACGCTGCTGAGAATTCACATTGCCCCTTCTTGCATTAAAAGTTAGTGTGTTGGTGGTTTGTTTCAATGCTAGGGATTGTAGATGTAGAAGAGGACGAAGAGAGGGAAGACTTTTACTTTCATGCCATTTTAATGGGGGGAAGAAGAAGAGGCTGGGACATGGGATTGCACATGGTCTGTCGTTTTGAATTGTATGGACAGTGGATAGTGATAGGATGAGGGCACAAGTGTGGTGGACTCTCTTTCTTGGCCCACCCCTTTGGAATCATATAGTCCTAATTCCCATTTCCCACTTATTTCTACATCATTTCCCAAATGATTATAATGATAATCATAATTGCAGGATTACAAGGACTATAGTAATCGAGCATGGAGTGCACTAAGAGTCAATGAGTGTTTATTAGTGCTTGTCACTCATTGGCTCTTGAATGAGAGATGATCTTGTAATGTTTTGCAAAGCCTATATCCTCTCCTCTCAGCAGATCACCGTACACATTATCGAAGAGCTAACAGGCTTGTACTCTACAGCTTTAATGTCCCGATTAGCCTCATGTAATTGCCTTGTCCTCGTGTACACGAATAAAGCAAAAACATTATCAAGCTACACCAAACCTTCCAAGACGGCACATGTGCAAACGTTTCTTCTGCTTCAACGGGATTTTTTATTCGTACCGTAGTCCTTCGGTTTACGGCCGAGACAGAGATATAATCTTAAAGATCATTGCGAATTTGTTGGGTATCGTAAGGCTAGGTACGGAATTGGTATCTTTTGATACGCATGTGTTAAAAACTAACATATGAAATATAGAGTAGACAGCATATACCAGAGGAGAAATGCAGAGCAAGTGTGACGATTGAGCAAAAATGTTTGCAATTTACTACAATTTGTAAAAGGTGTTAATGGAAATAGTTTTTGCAAATTTCACCCTTGCTACTGCCCTCTGCCCCGCTTGGTTTTGACGTCAGAGAGGATTTCTACAGTCCATTGTATTACATGACAGAGAGGTAGGTTAGTTAAGTAAACATTTTAGGATTTTATGCATACTATTATTATTTTTAAAGGCTGAGTGTAATTTGATGGGGAGTGAATCACTTGGGAGAGATGGTGATGTTTTTGTTGGAATTATGTATTTGATATGTTTATTACATAGGGGGGGAGAAGATTGTGTAGGGATTGTGTAGAGGATTTATGCGGACAAATGGGATTGTTGTGTTTTTTGATTGGAGTGCAAATAACAGTTATTGCAAAATAGTAACACCTTTCAAATCTTCACTACTGCTTGCAACCCGTCCAGATTACCGACTTGACTACTCCTGTCGGAAGAGCGACTCGCGTTATTTTGATAAAGTCTATATGTTATAATTTGAAAAGTATGGCTGGCTTTGGATTTTTCAAGAGGAATGCATAGTGATGCTTCTCCTTCTCTGTCTGTCTGCCTCTGATGTCCTAAGGGCTAAAAAATGTTCGCCAATTTACCATTATTGCCGTGTAATCACGAAGTCTATTCTTGATTATTTTCGATAAAATCTACTCCTATACGGCCTATAATTGAGATGATGCCGAGAGGGGAGAGATTGTTCCCCGCAAACCTTCCATCATTCATGTATATCCATGCCGTCTTTCAGTCACTGAAACAGACAGCTTCAAAGATTAAGTCGACAACAATGCGCTAACCAGGAGCACGGAGGAATAACAGAGGAGAAGAAAGAGTGTCAGAGTAGAAGAGAAAAAAAGTATCGCGGCATCGCATAAAAAAAACCTCGAGAGATCTACACAAGTCTTAGTGATCAGAAGAGCATCATCCTTCTCTCAAGTAGTGACTATGTCTTCTCTGTCCATAGATTTTATAATCCGGAGGAATGTAATATATAATTGGAGCATCTGAAAAATAACTCTAGGAATACAAGTAGCTGCGCGCGGGTGTAAAAGGTGAAACTTGAGCATGTTGGTTTATTTAAACAGATATTGTTGCAATATAATTTCTCTTCTGATCTGGCCGTCGTCCTCTCTGTTCGTTCGCCTTCTTCTATCCTATCTTCACGTATCATCTGGAATTGCCATTGCCTCTTGTACGCAATGATGCAATAAATCTATGAGTTTCATCTTTCATCCTTAAATGGGATGTAATCATTCTTGTTAACTAGACATGATCAGAGCATTCCTTGTATTCTCCTCCTATATCCTCCCCCTACAATTTTCTCTAGCAGATAGCAAATCTTAACTGGTTGCAAAAATCCTAAAACACATTCTGCAAATCTTCTCATCAAATAATAACATTTTAACTTATTCCTAAATCACGAAGTATACTCCCGCCAGTTTACTTTCACCCTCTATATTTCACTAGATTACGGATTATATATATATATATATATATACTTACAAATTATTTGCCGCGAGAAGGACTTTATGAGAATTTGAATTTTTAATGTATTTGCTGTAGAGATTATCGGTAGTTAATTGTAATTGGCTATATTACTATTTGCGAAAAAATTTGATTTGCACTTGGTACGCTGGTGGATAAAAATTGATAAAAAAGTGAAAATGTAATTTTTGCGAAACTTACATTGATTTTCAGTTAGACTCGTGCTGTATACTACTGTAGGTTGTGACGCCGCAATAAACCGTTGGAAGTTATTTGCAAGAACTCTATGAACTATGGCTTTTTGCTGCGGTAAAATGAGGAAAAGTTAAATGCGACAATTTAGTATTTGAAGGATTTAATAGGGAGGAAAAATGTCTGTTTTGTAACAGGTTTTGAGTGGTGTTGCGAAACGGCTGCGGGGAAACTGGGCTAAGACAAATAAAAGGGTATGAGAATGAAAAGATAAAAGATGTATTTTAAGATTGTGTGAGGACGTGAGTAATGATCTCTTGAAACAGTTAATTCATATCGAGTCAGGTTCAATTAAGTATTGTCTTCACCCTGGTCGGTGCTAGTAAAAGGGGTAGAGGCTGGTGCCATTGAATTTAACGGCAGCTTTATGAAAAATTACCTTCAAATGTCGTATCATGCGTAACTGACGTTTCCATTCACATCCACACATTACGTATCCACTTACAGGACAAAAAACAAAGTAATACTATCACTTTGCCACTGTCAAGAACAATGCCGATGTGAAATAATAATAGCAGGACTATGTAGCTTCAATTTTTGCAATATTTCTCTTGAATCTATGTGCATAATAAATCCACAAAGATTACCCTAAGAAAGCCAGTCAAATTCTTCATAGACTCTTGCCCTCAGCCTTAGGTTGTGTAACCATTGTATTTGTTCCATTTGAACTATATATTTACAGGGAGATAAGGGCGAGTAAGAGGAAAAGCTCAAACTCCGCCCACATGACTTCCTCATGACGACTTTTTCTATTCCTCCTCTAAAGAGAAATCCAAAGAAAGGTCATGTCGTATTAGCGCTTATGTCTGTACATGTACGCTCTTATATTTTGCTAGAATAATTGGAGGAAGGAGAATAAAATTAATAGAAACGTTTGAAGGTGAGATTAATCAAGTATAGATTCAGAATTGACGTTCCTGTAGTTAGCAATGAACCGTACACCATGCACTGGTTTCAGGAGGATTATTATAAGGAGCAACAATTATGTGCACAAAAAGCTTTTTAAAATTACCAGTTCATTGTTGTAGAAATTAAAGGGATATTGCACTTAATGGATTTAATTTTTAAATTATTAATGTTGAATGTGAAGAAACATGGAGTTTTACACGTGTACGACGATAAAATAGCTACAGGATTTTTTCAAGGAAATTCAGGAAGACAATAAAAATCCAGTATGTAGTTTGTCCGGCTATTTGCACAGCTTCACATACTTAATTTAGCAACAAGTGTAATAAGGGTGTGGAAGATAGTCGGATTGGAAGGCGTACAAGTTTTTACCCAATGCAAGGAGGGATATTGGGTGCAATTTTAATAAGTAAAAAGTGCATAATATACGCCGTAAAATTAAGTATGTATGGTCTTTAATCATACTCATAATCGTCTCCACCATTATTTGTTGTCTCCTTCTTGAAAAGTAATATTTCACTACCTGTTCTAGAAATGGATGGCCCTGGAAGTACTGCATAGCAAAGGTAATTGGAAACTTTGTATTTGCTCCAGAGAAGGCGAGGAGGATTGCCAAGCGTCTACATACAGGATTAGATCGTAAATTGGTGACGCTGTGGTTTGGAAACTGTAGCAGTTGAAACGCATAAAGTGCCATGCAAGTATCGTGAGATATGAAAATGTAAACCAAATAATTTTAATCGCCTTCTTCGGTCACCTTTGTATTTCAACAACCACCTCCTCCAACCCGAACCGTCCATATCCGTTTCCTATTTAGTGCAGATAAGCTTGCGTTTTTGCAAAAACCTTAGACATACAGAATAACAGAATAGAAACCCGAAGGAAACCGCATGTACAATTCGCTTTGAACTGCCATAATTTTGCCGCTTCTTATCTGCTTTAGCCTGGTGAAATTTTCTATCATAAAATCTCGACTACTAATCGCTAACCGAAACGTAGGTCGTTCCACAGTCATAGAGGAAACCGCAATTGCTTTATAAAAGCGTTCGCGAATTGATACATGACCTCGTATTTTCCTCCAGCAACTGACCAAGTATCCTGGAAAAGGATATCGTATATTATAAATAATCAGGATGAAGAGCAAACTGCAGTCTAAAGTAGCTTCCTGTTTTGGCCATGAGTGTTTGTATAAAAGCGGGTCCCAGAAATGAGCTGGGTAATCATTCTTCTAATGTACATTTGGTTAGAGATTATTCTAACCTGAGAACTGAATTCCATAGTTATTTGATCAACATGAATTACAAGTTAGCAATTATCCTTTCTGTACTTCTGGGCTCTGCTCTACATTCAGTGAAGGTCGGGTTTTTCTCTTGACGACGGAATTTTTACGATGGATATTCATTACAATATTATATTTTAAAAAAAACGGAATATCCTGGGAGGCATAAAATTGATACAGTATACTCTTTTGCATTTCCAGGGTCAAGAACAAGAGGAAGAAGACACTACATTACGCAATACATCGCAAGAACAAGCATTATCTCAACAGGATGGACAAGCCGGCGTATGTCCTCCTTGCTCCTGCGAGAGGGGAAGCTCTGACTACCGCGACAGAGATTCTACTGGTTATCGTCGTAAGAAAAAGAAGGGAAAGAAGTTTCGGTGGTTGAAGAAAGCTGCAAGAGGTATCGGAGGATGGTTCCGTGGACTTTTCAAGCGCAGACGTAATTAAAACTAATTCCCTCGTACCTTTTGCCGTAACGTTCTTTCGGTAATGTTGTGCACTCAGAAGTCGGGAGCGCCACCTCAGCCGACTCCGCCGTACGTCGGCGACGCGCGGGCCGACGTACGATGGCTGAAATCCGCCTGAGCCGACGCCGAACTTCGGCTAATTTCGACACTTGAGCCGACGCCGACGCGGTTTTTAACGCTTCAGCCGACCCAAATTTTGCATTTATATTGGAAGCTGCGTCGGCTGAGGCATCCGACGCTGCTAAAATAATTATTCTAGCTTTGCTGTAGTTCTGAAGAGGGTAAACGTTAACGAACAAGGAGAACGACGGGTTCCAAAATTACTTCCTTAATTTTTGCTTTATATAGTCGATATTTTAAGGAGGTTGTGCCAGTGCAATTGTCTTGGAGGTTTTACGAATCTAATGATCATATTGTAGGGCAGAGCATAGCGGGCCGACCCATTTTGAAAGCCCGCCCGGCCCATACCCGTTAAAAATTTCATTTTAAAAAACCCGATTAGCCCAAACCCGGAAAATAAATATATTAAAATTACCCGACCCGCCTTTCGGGCTAAAAATTGTTTCAACCAAAAATCCAACCCGCCCAGTGGGCATATATATTTTATTTGAAAAGCCCAACCGCCAGACGATAGTCGCGTTACGATAGTGTAAATCCGACTCGCCCAGTGAATTAAATTGCGATTATTTAACTTTAAGAATTTTGAATTACTTAAAGTTACATCTGCTTTAATTTGTCCTCCTAGTAGTAATTTTATTTTACGCACGCCAGGGAAGGTTACACTGCTGCAAAATAGCATGTGAGAGTAATGCTGATTGTATACTTCACCCAATTGAGCACATATTCAGCAAAACTATAGCAACTAACCTTAGCGTACATATGAAAATATCTGAATATGTGAACAGTTGGGTGATGTATACAACCAGCTGAAGAAACTCGCATGCGCTGGGATTATAATTCATGTAGCTGCATTTAGTTGACACGTTATTGCAACGTTTTCCGAGTCCCCTATACTTCCCTACTGATCGGGTCACCGACAATCTCTTATTGCGATATAGTTTAGCAGCTTATCCCTACCCTTACATGTAGCATTTTGGCTAAGGCCGCAGTCCTGGTCGGGTCCAGATTCATTGGAGCCCGCCCGGTTTTGGTAAGCAGATAACCCAATCCGCCCAACCCGTTATAAATGAATGGTCCCAAAAGCCCGCCCCAACCGTGGAGCAGCCATCGTTTTAAAAGCCCAGCCCGACCCGCTACTCAATTTTTATTTAACCTCACTTCTCTTTGAGCTGTCAAAGAGAAAGGAGGTTTAAAGTGTCCTCTCCAGGAACTTAAATCCTAGTCGTAGCTGGTGCATAGTGTCGATACTAATTACAGTGGCAAGGTGGTGTATCTCAGTGAATTACTCCTAACTGGAACTGATTTAATTGTGATAGGGACAATGAGTGAAAAGAGTCATTCTGCGCCAATGGCTCCGAAACCCCCCGATAAACGATTCGGGTTTGTGATCAAAGGGCACCCTGGTGCACTCCCAGACCACTACCTGGAATTAGTAGGAGACATCGTAGGAGATGAGTCAATCATCTACGCAAGCCATATGGGCCCAAACTATGGAGTATGGGTAGAGAACGAAGAAAAGGCAAACGTATTGCTGGAGTATCAAACGCTTAAGTACACTACGACTGATAAGAGTGAAGTTGAACTTCCCATCTGGCCGTATGTAACAGCTCTCAAAGAAGTGAAAATTTACCAAGTCCCCCCCTTTATCCCTAATGAGCTTCTTCAGCTGAAGCTCAATGAATACGGAGAAGTGAGAGGAGAGATAAAATGTGAACCCAATAGAGGTTTGTCGGCACGTTTTGCGCACGTCTTAAGCTACACTCGATCGGTGGTTATGACAGTGGACAAACAAATACCTGATATACTGAAGCTGAACTTTGAAGGCAAAGAATACAGTGTGAGACCACAAATAGGTATTAGAAAATGCTTCAAGTGTAAACAAGGAGGACATGTATCTGCCAATTGTGAAAGATACAAAGCGGAAAACCCTAATAATTTCAACCCAAACTCAACCTTCGCAGAAGCTCTGAAGAAAGGAAAGCCCTTTCGCGCCGCTAAAAGAAAGACATCAACCGCCACCCAAGATTCTGATATGGATGTCCTCCTGAGTGATAGCGAGTTATCATTCAAGAGGCAGGACACTTCCAAGAATAAGTATACCACGAACATGAGGACTAGATCCTCTGGCAGAACCAAGTCCCAACAAGATAAACAGACTGACAAACCAAGTACCTATTATCATAAGCCAGACTGGCAGTATGCTAAATGGGAAAAGTTAAACCTTAAATATGGTAGTGTGGTCAAGCCGTACGAAATACACGAATTCCTCCAAAGCCTCGAGTTTAATGACACTAACAGACCTATTAATATGTCAAGCATCATACCACAGCATTCAAACCTTCTAGAAATAGCTACATGTCTCCCAGAAATTCAAGCGGCCCTTCCAGCAACGGCAGTTCGACTCAAGGAGAAAATATCAGCAGTAATCCAAGTAACCAAAGACCACCTTCTGTCAACACAAGAATGACTTTTACAATACACAGTCTAAACATACAAAGTCTAGTTAATCTAGGCAAGCAAAAAACCCTCAACAAGACCTCAAAAATTATGAAACCCGAAGTGATGTGTGTACAAGAAACAAACTACAAAGACAATCAAAACCAGTTTATCTGCATTAAAAACTATAATCAGTTCCACAGCCCTAGTGTAACCATGTTCAGTGGTCTATGCATCTTAGTTAAAAATGATATAAGTGTGAGCGCACACGAAATTATCGAACCATCCCGAGTCCAATACGTGAAAATAGTAGTAGCAGGAGAGATCATCAACATTTACAACGTGCACATACCGCATGACAACTCAGCGGCTTTGAAATGCCTACAGAAACTAAAAACTCATTTGCAAACGTTAAACCATGCAGAATTGTGCTTTGTATCGGGGGATTGGAATTTTGTAGAGAACCAATCAATGGATAGGATAAATTCCAAGGAGAGAAGAAAGCAGCTATCAAAATACTTCCAAGAAATTTGCGAAGAGTACGGTTTACATGACTCATACCGGATAATCCATCCAGAAGGAACTCACATGACTCATTTGGGAACTCAAGCCCACAAACCCAGCGCACGACTTGATCGTATATACGTGAACCATAAATATGCCAATCAGACTATTTCACAAACCCATTACCCTTTCCCATCCGACCACAGACTGGTCGAATTAAAATTAAAGCTAAACCAAACGTGCAGAGTAAGCTTCTGGAGGCTTCCGACTTACTTACTTCAGTCCGAGATATTTCAAATCGACACCAAGAGAGAACTAGAAAGATTTATTGCTAAGGAAAATAAGGATCTACGTGCGTATGACGCATTGAAGTCCAGACTAAAGTTAGTTGCCCTACAAACCCACAAATTTATATGTTTCAAAAAGTCGCAAATGCTGAGAAGTATAGCCAGGGTACATACATTCAGTGATTCAATTTGTGCCACAAACTACGACAGATTCTTGGAACAATTTAATATAAACAAAACGGAAGCAAGAATGTCCAAGAAGAACCGTGACTCGCTCCCTTTTACAATTCCCAATGAAGATACACTAGCAAGAAAAGTCATACAAGAAGTGGAAAATCACTTTACTGAAAAATTCAGCCGAAACGTCACAACGTCAGCCCCTCCAAATTTCTTTGATGGACTACCCAAACTAAGCTCGCATGATCATGATCGAATAAAAGAGGAAATTACAGAAGATGAAATAGAATGTGCAATACTCAAGCTACAAAAACAAAAATCTCCCGGGACAGACGGACTAACCTCCGAGTTTTTCCAAATGTTCCCTCGACAATGGGCGAAAATTCTACTTTGGCTCCACAAGGAATGCGTTAAAACCAAAATACTCCCATCCTCTCTAAGGACAGGTTTGGTGCACCTCATCCATAAAACTGGCGACTCAAGTAAGGTGAAGAACTTCAGACCAATTACCCTGTGTAATACTGACTACAAAATTTTGGCGATATGCATTAAGTCCAGAATCCTCACTAGTGTACACCAAATCATAGGGAAATACCAAACTTGCAATGTACCAAACAGGACTATCTACGATAACCTGCATCACGTTAGAGATTTGATAACTGAAGACCCAGATGGAGCTCTTGTCTCCTTAGACCAAGAACAGGCGTTCGATATTATTGATCAAGAATACATTTATAAAACGCTTAAGCAATTTAACTTCCCCTCCGAACTAATATCATGGATCGAAATCATGCACACTGGGAGTGAGGTGATGATAGACTTGAACACGACAATTACGAAAAGAATCTCGGTAACCCGAGGAGTCAAGCAAGGATCCCCAATAAGCAGCTTACTTTACATTATTGCGATTGAACCAATGCTATTCAAGTTAAACAATTCCATCAAAGAGAGCGGTTTTCCAAAACTATCGGCCTACGCAGATGACGTAAGCTATTTTACCAATTGTGAATCGGACTTCAATGTTACTCAATCAATCATTCAAGAATTTATGAAAACCAGCGGAGCGAAACTTAACGTCAACAAGTGTGAGTGCCTTCCCCTTGGTGAATGGAAGAATTTTAAAATTCAATCTCCGTACCCCATTGCAAAAGCAGGTGTTAAAATACTCGGAATTCATTTCGGGAATGAAGATTACATGAGTAGAAATTGGCATATTCTGGAAACTAAAATAAAAACTGCGATAGATGTTTACACGTCTAAATTCCCCACACTGGGACTACATATGCGTGCCAAAATTCTAAATACTTTTGTGCTTTCAAAAGCGTGGTATGTTCTCAAAATACTCGATCCCCCCGACAGCTTTATAAAATGTATCCAGAAAATTGTGGAAGATTATGTTTGGCCGCGGAATAAAAGATGGACCAAAAGAGTGCATATTTACAACTATGAAAAACATGGAGGGTTGAACATCAAGGATATTTCTGCCCAAGTAAACATTTTCAGGACAAGTTTTATAAAACAGTGCATCTCAAAAGACTGCAACGAGTATTTCCTTGATAAAGCGACCGTTCGAATCCTGAATTTAATCCAAACAAATGAAAGTGAAAGTGCGCAACCATTCTACAGAAATATTCTGTGCAAAATGAAAAGTCTGAAACTGTGCTTCCTACGATTTGAAGAAAGTACAGCAAATAATATAAAGCTAACCAATACAAACTACTTTCCAGATCCGATCATATCCATCTTATACTCTGATGGGATCCAAAGACGAAGTGATCTCGTAAATGATGAAAAGATACTCGAAACCATAAATAACTACCCTTCGCAAATAAGACGACGCGCTAGAAACTCCATAAAAAAGTGCACAAAGTATGCTACAGCCATGAAAGTTCAGGATGATGTTTATATGTGTGAGGATCCCTGTATTTCCCATGGAATCCTAGGAGGAAAAGCCGAGTGTACAAAAGAAAATGTTTACCGTGTCAGTGTATGGAGAAAATACGGAGAAGAGGGAGAAAGCATTAAGATGCCCAAAAAGACATGGAAGCTGCTAAAAATTTGCCAAGATGACAAAACGAAAGACACTATGTGGAGGATCTGGCACAATGCAGTTTTAACGCCAAGAATAGCAGCACATTTACGTCTCACCAATACCAGTGATTGTACCTTTTGTAAAAAGTCGAAACCGGAATTTAGCCACTTCTATGAATGTGAGCATTTTAAGGACATGTGGTCCTACATTAAGAGAATAGTGGAAAAAGCTAACTGTACGTGGAAAGACGCTTACGCTAGAAACTGTGATATCAAGCTCCCAAAGTGCTTAAACTATATTATTATGATAGCTAATCACACAATGTATCAGATGGTGGTAGGAAGCATTAACCAGTATAAAATTGAAAACTCAGCGACTGTATTTAGAAAACGCCTGTTTGAAAGGCTCTACTCAGACTTTTGGCTTTGGAAATTGGAGAAGAGGAGCGTAAGCTTTGAATTGCTATGGTTACCAGTTAACTTTTTATATGAAGTAAAAGAGGGCAATATTTGCATTAATTTGTAAACATAAAAGATACTAACAGTTAAATAAAGACCTATTACCTAGTTGAAAAAAAAAAACAGTCAAAATCAGATGAAACCGTTTTGAGCAGTCCAAATCATGTGAATCTCTTCTGAGGCAGTGAAAATTATGTTTAGCTTTTAAAGGTTAGTACAGCAAGCTTTTAAAGCTTAATACACTATATGTAAACAGTATAGGTGCCGCCAAAATCATATAATACATATTGAAAACTAGTCCACGGAGTCCTTCAAATTCTCCTAATTAAGCATGTTTCTCTATTTCTAGAATCCAGTAAATCACGCGCATTAACCAATAAAATAAGTGTTACCGTAATAACATTCCTTTTTCGTAATCCCCGAATTTCCCGCAAAACTAAAGGTTGCATGAAATTTTGAATTTTCTCTCATTTTTTTCTGCAACATAGAAATCCTGCCTTGTTCTTGCTCATTCGGGATAATATGAGGGAATTCCGTTGACTGTGTCGTTGTGAAATGTAGAAATTTGAATAAATTTTGGGAAACAATGTCTTCGGGTAATTTGAGAATACCTAGTCGTCGGGCAAAAATTTAGACATTCGGTCATAACGAATTCGGGTATTTTTAGAATTTTCTTACCATGTTTTCGGGCGGAATTACGATGTCTCAGAAAAGAACTCCGAAATTTGGGCAACCACATAGTCAGGTAAATTATTTTGCAAAAATTCAATGTTTTCTGAAATTCGATTCGGATATCGAAGGAAATTCGCAGAAATTTATCGGCTCGAATTTATTGCTTCTGGGACCATTAAGAACATTTTCCAAAACACCTGTAACGATCCCTACAATATGATCATTAGATTCGTAAAACCTCCAAGACAATTGCACTGGCACAACCTCCTTAAAATATCGACTATATAAAGCAAAAATTAAGGAAGTAATTTTGGAACCCGTCGTTCTCCTTGTTCGTTAACGTTTACCCTCTTCAGAACTACAGCAAAGCTAGAATAATTATTTTAGCAGCGTCGGATGCCTCAGCCGACGCAGCTTCCAATATAAATGCAAAATTTGGGTCGGCTGAAGCGTTAAAAACCGCGTCGGCGTCGGCTCAAGTGTCGAAATTAGCCGAAGTTCGGCGTCGGCTCAGGCGGATTTCAGCCATCGTACGTCGGCCCGCGCGTCGCCGACGTACGGCGGAGTCGGCTGAGGTGGCGCTCCCTCAGAAGTCGCTGCAACCTAATTTCGTTTTTGTATACGCTTAACCATCAAGCGAATACGAATTTATTTTCCCTACGAGATTTTTACAAATCCCAGAGATTGCAGGTGAAAGTGGGTAATAATACAATCCCTTTGCAGCAGTGCTTGGAATATCATAGATAATTAAAAAAAAACTACATAATTTGATGTCTTAAAAATATTTTTAAAATTATTGGAATGCTGCCTTGCAGTTTAATAAAACACGTGCAATATATGTAATATTTAGTTCATTGTTCACACAAAATGCCATAATTTTCAAATCCATCATTTAGCTGTATACTTCAACATTCAACGTTCCATATTATGCATATTTATGCAAGCGATGACAGATGCACAGAGAATACGAAACTAAATCTTGAATGCATTCTTCCTCAATTGACTGGGATTAACGTTAGTTTGGGACAAGCTACTGAGTATAGAAGATATAAATCGTGTTGGCGCTAACAATTAATCATTTGTAACTAGCTTGTAGTTCAAACTGAAAATTAGCAATGTATTTTCCAGAAATGATAAAGTAGCCGGCTGGGTAGTAAAGCTATATGTTGGTGATAAGGCATTATAATTAATTATAGCTGAGAAAACTATGAACAAGTAATGCGAACAGTAGTTCAGAAGAGCGTATCTGCTATCACAGGAATAAGTTCATGTCTGCTAGTTTGTGGTTACGTATGATCTTGAGTCCTTGGGACACTTTTCTTTGATAAGCAGGAAGGTCGAGTGTGTGTAAATAGCTTCCGTTTTCACTCTTTTTTGTTGATACTATCTGTATCCTAAGATAATTTCAATGGGGAGTTAATTGCGAAAAGTAAATAATTGGAGCTGTGCTCGTTGAAACAGAAAAATTCGCAATTTTTTGCATGTTTTCCATTACATTTTGTAGGAGGGATGGTTACATGTGTGGGACGGAGGGGGACATTGAAGCTTGGGCTTTAATATCAAAATTGCCATATGCCAAGGATTGATTGATCATTTATTTCTTATTGACTTACGGATAGGTAGATGGAGAGAGAGGGGGAGGTGGGTTGGTGAATGAGGAGAGGAGGGATAGGAAATACGGTGGCGAAACAATACGGGCTGATTCACACCTTAATTGCTTCTGTCTCTATCTCTACACTGACTGAGTGCTACGTGTCTCGTAGGAGGACTGAAAGGATAAGGTCTTGTTCTACAATTTCAAAATGAATGCTTGCCTAATCTTAATTGATAATCTTTTAAGTCTGGCCCCGGCTAAACAATATAAAGTTGAATGCTGTTAATACGCTTAGATTAAATAATAACCCTGTGTAGTCTCTCAAGACAAGACACCCACGACGACGGTGGAGGAGTAACAATACCTTAGCCTATGTCAATGTTTTTAAATAAGTTTAACATAATTAAACTCTTGCATGTGATACAGAATAATTGTAAGCCTATGGTTATTATTACGGTTACATAGGGAGGGATTATTGTAAAAAATGTTTGGCAATGTTCCATACTTGCTTCTCACACCGGGTTTTCTTCTGCGGATGATGTAATGACGTCCTTGCTAAAGCTAAAATGTAAGCTATATATTAGGTTTTAGTTGTGTCTGTCCTCTGTCATTATGATATTCATTAAAAATTTCAGTGTAGCATAGCATGTCAGTCATCAAGTGATCATGAGAAGTTTCTGCAGAGGATAAGAATAATGGCCTAATTTGTTTTCATATACACTCTCTCGTCTTAATATTGTGCGATAATGTTGGAGAAAATTATCTCTCTTCCGCACACACACAGAGAATTTTATCTATACGGCCAGCCAGTCATCCAACCAGGCAGTTCCCTACTGCTACTACGTACAACTCGCCTCCGACACGAACGCCGTAGATAATTAATAATGATTAATAACTGGCGCAAATCACCATAGGGACCTATTCTCCCCATGTATATCTCTGTTCCGCATAAATTTACCTTCTCTCTCGCTTTGTCCACACCAAGATCCTGCACGCTTTTCCAACAGAGGTATAATTCCGTCCAACAGCTCCCTGGCTTCCTCCTCTACCAGTCCCGATCACCTTTACCGACAAAAAGACCTTGACGAGCTAAATTAGTGAAATTCACGCACACATTTGTCTAACCCGCTGTTTGCTTTTGTTATTAAAACCTTAGGACTAGTCTGTCCTATGGCGGTGGCGGCTCGTCCCTGTGGAATCAATTGCAGTCCTCACAATTGTAGCTTTCAAGAGTAGCAGTGTCAAGAGGATAATCTAACGTTCCGTATTAAAATGTCCGTTTCATGCATGCATTGAACATGGAATCCTACCTTGATAGATTGAGGTCAGTTTCGTGAAATATTCCAACTTTTGTGCAACTGCAGCGCTGGGGATGCCTTCGGATTTTAGCAAGAGGGAAGCTAGCTAAAATTGGCGAGAAGAAAGCAGGAGGAATGTAAAGGAAAAATTAGTATTTGTTCGGGTTTTTTAAAAATATATGCTTGTTTGAGAGAAGGTGACCTCTGGGATTTGGGAAGAGATACGTCTAATTAGCAATCCTGATAATAATAACAGCTCATTGGGATTCTGCACGCAAGGGTTTTTCTTGAGAAAAATGGGAAACTGGATGGAAACAATTTGTACGGCTTCTTCTGATAAGGTAGAAATGGAATGTAGTGTGTAGAGTGGAAGTATTTAATTTTCTCTAAACATGTTTTAATTCTGCATATTTAAAAAACGTTTCAACATTCACGCTGTTCAGCACGAACAGGAGCTACAGGTTGAGACGGTTTTTTTCACTTTGCACGATGCCGCAACGGCACATCTTTACACACCAGCCGCACGCTCCTGATGCAGTCCTGTTTTGGCACGAAATGAACACTATAATTTCCATACGACAGCTTTTGAATTGCAGTACAAGTTTTGGCACAGATTTGCATATTTAGTTGTTGGAACTTTAGCCACCGAAAAATGCAAGGAAGCTATATAAGTTAAATGGAAGTCCATTAGGGTGGATGGGTGTGCATTCTTGGATCTTGGGATTGACAGTGACAATGTTCTGTTGTTTCTTATTCTTCTCTATGTAAATTTCGAATCTTCTGGAGGAGGAAGAGAGTGCAGTTGTTGTTAATATGATTTAGATGCACATGCAACGTTTAGGGTTTCAAGAAGAGTATAGGGTGGAGGCTTGGTAGTTGATAGAGTTAAAAAAGGCTGATTCACATTAAAAAGTATTGGATTGAAGACACTGTGATGATTGCTTCGTTGTGCAGATGATGACAGCAGAGCTCTTGTTATGTATCCCTCAAGTTTTTACTGTAAATATTTTTTACTTGAAACTTTTCAGCTCTCCTTCAAGATTTTTATTTAGCAATAATCAATCTCTATTAGCGGTCCCATAGTATGAGGGTATTGCAGTGGGGAAAAGCTTGGTCAAAGCAGCTGTAGTTTTATGGAAAAAATCTGATCCAGTTTCAACTAATACGAAAGATCCTGGATACATCTGCTAACAAGATGAATGCACCATTTGTAGAGTTTCACTTGCTCATCCGAGGTAACGCTAAAGTGCAGCTTTATTCATTCCAGCAGCTGTGAGCTGCAGTAACACAGACACAAACAGGCAAGTATGTAATAACATATCTACGTTATTCCAAAAAGAAAACCAAGGCTTGAGAAATTCACTGTTAATCAAATCACGTAGCTTTTCCGCCCCCAGGTACGATAAGCCCAGCTTAAAGAGAGGTGTGTGTAACTTTGGTATAAATTGGGGCAGGGAATTGCTTGAACAAGAAGTCAATAGGCTATATTGTACATGCATAATAAGCGGGTATTCCGAGAAACCTGGAGGATTGTGGCCACCCAGGATGAGAAGGGCAGTAAATTACAAATGTCAAACGTGGGTTGCTGTGGGACTGTCTCAAAAGGATCACCAGTTTTGTTTTATAAGCTCGAAAATGTTTTTCTCATCCAATTACTATATGGGTTGAATTATTTTAATCAATTAAGCCTCCCCTTGTTTTTATGCCTGGTTAATAATAATAGAGGAGCTTTTAGAAACTTGCTATATGATCCAACCACACTGGAACTTGTGTGTGCAAACAAACTTAACACAGAGCCTGCTCTCCTCAACTCTCTGAATTTTAATTTCAATCAAATAACAGCTAGGGCAAGGTGTTTGAAAAAAAACTAATGATGCTCGCAGTGTACATGCAAATATGCAGGCTTAATGCAAATAGTTAGACTAATTTAATCAACTTCTTGGCAAGTTTTCGCCCATCTTGTGGGAATCAAAATAATTGAGCTAAAATTACTACCTTGAAAATCAGTTCCTAATGTGCACAATTATTTAGCAAAGCCAATTACTAGCTATGGTTGTAGTTGTAAGTGTGTGGGAAGTTTCTGCGAAAAAGCCACCTGTGTATAATCGGTAGGATGCTTGCTTGCATTTACTTTTTAATCACATGTTTACTATGGCCTTAAGTGAAGGATTACGTTTAGGATTAAAAAACCAAAATGAGATCAGATGAAATAAGTGATCAAAAGTACATATGTATAAGGTGGCTGAATACTGGACATGTGAGGAAAGTTGATGACTGAGGTGAACTCATAATATATTATTGATTGTTATAGTTATCTCTCGCAGTACCGTGTACCCTACCCATGTAACGAGAAAATTATACACCCATTAATTAATTGCACATCACATGGGAGTCGGGTCGGGAAGAGAAGGATTCCCTTGATTTTTAATCACCCTCATGAAAAACGGGAGCATTAGGCAGAGATGGCCACTCCGCTATGCTATGAACTTCAGCTGGTTTTCAGACGTTTATTCCTTTGGATTTTAAAATCCGCGAAAATGCTTCCTTACAGAGGGAGAAAAAATAATGCAGGCAGATAACTACACGTTTTGTGAATAGCTCAGGTTTTTAGCGGGTGATTATTTATTGCTTCTTGTTTTTTCTGCAGCTTGGATTTTAGGTTGTCGTAATGTAAATGCAGTGGGAAAGGCGAAGAAGTTGCGGGGAGGAAAAAAAAACAATTCCTTTAAATGATACCTACCTGTAAAGAACTTCTTGCAAATAATACAGGGGGTGTAAATCTATTTGCTTTCCTTTAAATTGCAAAAGTGTAGTGTGCTTTGCTAGGAAACGAAATGATACGAGTTTCGCTTATTCAATTGCGGATAAAGGTTACACAAGAGGTTGGTCCAGGTTAATTGAACGTCACCTCCCTTGGCTTGTTCAAGTTTTTCACTTTTAGCGGGCCTCTAAACAGCTTAACAGGTAGGATTGATTCTATATTTCAGTTTTTGCTACTAGGGAAGGAAGATCCAAGAAAGATTTAATGCTTGAGCAATTGAACTTGTAGCAATAATAATAGGTGAAATGATTAATTTGAAGATTTTATTCTTACGCATCTTATCATTAAAGGATTATGTATGCATATCAGAGACAGAGAATGAGCTGATATGAGTCGGGAGTGTTGGGAAATGAGTGGGTATTGTTCAGAGGATTATGGATTAATGCCGCAGTTTATATACTCGGGCGGGGATATAAATCAGATTGTTAGTATTTATCTGGAAGTAATCTCATTGTACGTAACGCGGTAGTGGCTCCTCACAAGTTTCTGGTGTTCTTCTAAAGGAACATATTCGGATTTTGAGTGAGCTTTGGGTAAGGTAAAAATTCCCTTGATTTTCCAGCTCTACCTTTGTCTTGCCTTGTCTGCCGTCTGCTTCTGGGGTTGTAAACTTGCGTCGTGATCTGCAGATCTGCTAGTCAGTCAGGTACCTATGGCTGAAGTTGCAGATTGGAAGCTACATATTTCTTGCCCTCTTTCTTATTAACTCATTAGCAGGGTTAATTAAACCTCCTTATTATGGAAGAGCTTTCTGTATTAGTTGCTGCACCCACCCATGAGAATACACCTGTTTTTCGAGCTCCAGCATTCATTTGCTCCCCATCCCATCTCTGTCTGAGATAAGCATCTCTACAAGGGGTGGGATGCGCTCAAAGGAGTAATTAAATTTAATTCCTGGTTTACTTCAACTCTAACTGTACATTTATTGTAGAGCTAATGATTTCAAGTGCTAGTCTTATGATGAAGAGTTTTCTTAATTCATGACCATAACTTATCCCATAGTTTCCCGTGAATCGGGCAGCCTGCTAGCCTGCAGCAGGAGAATAGTATATTGACATGGGATAGGCAAATGTACTATAGTGTCAGACAAATTAGAGTAATGAGGCTCAATCTTTGAAATTAATTAAAACTGTAATCCAAACCTACAATTCTGTAACTCTGTTTGAAGCAACATTATGACTGATGGGGTCAAATTGAGGAAGAGAGGCGGTACAGAATTTAATTATTTAAAATAAATGCTTGAATAATGGAAATTCTGGCACGTTTAGCACCGGATAGTGCTTGCAATGGTATTCCAATTGATTTCATCAATGCAATTTTTTTAAGGTAAAATAATTTACTGACTAGCGAGCGACTGCCTGCGAGTTCGGACTAGTGACCTAAATCACACTTGCGAACCAAGTGTAAGTAAACGCATCGTTCTTCTTGTCACGGTATGGAATACAACTGTTTTACCTTTTGATGGCGACTTGAAGTGTGTATTACTCATCGATTATTTTCAAACTGTCCACTTAATACGGAAGAATTTGATTTGGATGTGAAATCTGTAAAGAATTTCTTTGGAAGGCAATTTTACCTCAAGTAAAATGCGCCCCGTCCTACAACAAGACAGGATTGCTTTATCAATAGATAGATAGATAGATAGATAAATTTATTCGATTGATTTGGCCGTTAGCATTAGCACAGCCCCTACAATGCCGCAGTATTACATTCACATGTTCATTTTGTAATTTGAAATAACATTTCGATTCGCACTCGTGGTACGATTCGAGATCTCTTTAACAAGGTTATTTATCATTCTTCTAGAAAGAAGCTCCTCCTAATCATTGCATATTTCCAGAAATTTTCAAGTATTTTAGCATCTACTGTCACAAGAATTTCTTGTAAAAAATTATCTTTGTTAAGGTTGGCATGTTGTAAAAGTTTCTTAATTTGAAGTCTATTACATTCATATTGTGGGCATTCAATCATGATGTGAAACGCATCCTCTGGCTTCTTGAGGTTACATAAAAGGCAGTTTGTGGGGCTTTATCAATAGTTGAGTACATAAGCCAGAATTCAAAGAGTTTCCTATGACTATGTAGTGCGCAACAAATACTGTGTCGGAATTTTAAAGATGACAACTACAGGAGGAGGCTTTTGTAAGATCAAAGAACGGGAGGTTATTGGTAAAAGTGCGACGGGAGAAAGTCGTTGGCTCTCACCTGCGCAGCCTCAATTTTGCGTTTGATTTCCCGTTTCCGTAGGAGATATCATACAGCTTTCAGTCTACGCTTTGGCTGTGTGGCAACCAAGTAAATTTTCTTGGCAAGTAACAGCTTACTCAAGGCGCACAGCTGTGTACCTGCAGAAATAATATTGGCAGTATCAAAGTCAAATCGCACGCAGAGCGAACATAAAGCAATAATAGCTGCATTTAAATGAATTTGTTAGGAATGGATGATTGGTGCTAATTCTAAAAAAACTTAAATGAAGTCACGGAGGAAACAGCAGGCCGGGAGAGGAACACGGCTGGATTTAATTTTTTAATTGCCTACATAGCTATTAATTTCATTTTAAAGTAGGTAAAGGGCAACGTATTGCTTTCATTTTCAATGGCTATCACAATTTCATTAACTATGGTTTGCAAAATACAAAATAATGCAGCAGACTGTTGCATGAAACGAATATACATTACCTTAAACAGAGTGAGTTGGGAAGTGAGACAAGAAGAGTACGATAAAGGATTGCTGCTGCTACTACTGCTCCGATTGTCCTGCTTTCAGTGCAAAGAGAGCTTGAAGCGGAAAGTGTTTGGATTTTGTAATTTTTAAAAGGATCTTTATGGTTTCATGTAGGCTTGATGGGGTGGTGTAATTATTAAAGGAGAATAATAAAAGATGATGAAAATCCATTCTGAATATGAAAGGATGGCCCCAGGATTAAGATAAGGAGGAAAAGGATAGGATTGTATAATTCATTGCATAAACGACGCGTTCCTTTGACTCTAACTGGCGGGGACTACTGTAGGAGCGGATGAGGTTTTTTGCTCTAGAAATAATTAGGTGCAAGTTGATTAAATGCAAGAAGGAAGGAATGCACCGAAGGCTTATACCTTCCTTAGAATTGAAAATGATTGCCGCACCGTACGTACTCATGTTTTGAGATAAGACTTTTGGATAGGAGTGCAAGGAAAGATTTTAGCAAAAGCTACATTTGCGCGTTCCGTACGGGGAAAAGATAGGACGCAACCAAGTCGTACGTACAAGTGAAGAGGATTGAGTGGCTGAATAGCGTAAAGTCATGAGGATAATGAAGCATTCTTCGCCTTACCTTGATTAATCATTCAAGCGGCTCTCGTTTTCATCAACCCACATGAAGATTACACGGAGCGTAAGAAAAACGCTTAGGGAGGATATACACACATGTTCCCTTTGCTTTTAGCATGTAATCCTTGGATGACTATTTGCTCCAGCTTTAATAATTATAGGATGGGTTGTAAAGCAGGTACTATTTTACAAGAGGCTACTAATTTTTCTATACATCAAAAACAATTTTGAAATAGATCGCTCTCCAGTCTAATCTGTTCATTACGCTCTCAGACATGTTGTAAACAGTAGCTAGTAGCTACTACATAGAAGATGAGATGCGCCGTCCAGAGTAGTCTACCAATCAAAGGTTTTTTCTACCTTAATCGTCCACCTCAGCTGAGGCTGATGATCTCTCTCCCTCTTGTTGTCATTCCTTGCCGCTAATTATCACTTACTCATTTGCCGTAGATTTGCATAAGGTAGATTTACTAACCCAGCGATTGAGTGGAAACGATGATGCGCAGAAAGAGTAATAACGAATGCTAATAATCCTCTAATATTTACAAACTTAAGCCGAATCTATAATCATGTAAGAAGGAAAAATACTTGCGGCTTGACAAGCAAAGTCTCTTGATTTGCTACTAGAAAAGAATACAAGTAGGGAATACTTAGTAGTTTGAATTTTTAGTGCATCTTTGGTTCACCTGAAATATTAACTGAATCCATCTGAAATGCATCTCGATTAATCAAACTGGATTCTAAATTAACACGCAACCCAATTTAAACCCGTTAAATTCAATTTCCTGCTTTTGCATTGGGAGATTATCAGGAAAGGTGGAAGCCTACACTTACACTGTAATTACCTCACTTCTGTGATGAAGTAATTGGCTAAATAATTCCACTTTTCTCTCTTCTGATGACCGCAATTAAGGATTTTAATTTTTTCTAGCATCTTCGTAGGAATGTGCATGTCATCTTTTTAAGTGCTACGGGATGTCTCTGTGGAATATACTGGGAATTTCTTCTTCTTACCTGAACACAAAGCTTAAGGGCTATAGCTAGGTGACTATCTACTCGGCGACAACTTTTGACCGAACCAAACCTGATTTTTCGTGGACATCTTAGGGTAAAATAACATGTACATGTATTTATTAATCGGTGATAAAACGGAATTCAAAATTGGAATTTCCTACAAATTAAATTGTGACTGGCAAACGATACGTCAGCGTCAAGTACCATTGTCACCGTTGTATATACTCTCCTTAAAATTCTAGGCCAAAAACTGCCAGAAATGATTTCATCCAGAAACGACGACAATTTCTAACGGTATCTGGACAATAAATTCTTAAATACAGAAAATTCAAATTTCACCGAATATTCTAAATTTAAAGTATTACTATATTTGTTCTATTAGACAAGAAGACATCATTGCATCCATGAGATTGTTTATAAACAGGAATCAAAACCCACTAAAGTAGCTTAAATGCGTGAAAAAACTACAGGTGCATCAAACTTGATTTCTCATAGCTACCTATCAGAGTTATTCCTCCGCAGCATCGGCATTATAAATGTAAAATATTAACGTTGGTACTTTTTGAGCTTCTGAGATACATATGTAAAGTAACTGAATTTGGCGGAGTGTAATATGAATACTATAAGGACTGCTTACCACGAAAGAGGAACAGCGCAAGCTGAAGTGGCCACAAGATTGAATCATCAGAAAAAAAAATTAAAGAAGATGAGTGAAATAGTGTAATTGGTGTAATATTTTGTTTTTTATGCTTGATCCATCCTTGAGATAAATTGCTCCAAGTACCACGTGCACAAAAGTTCTAGACAGACGGACAGACAGTGCAGTGGTCTGAATGAGAGGGTGAAAAGGACCTCATTCCTTCCATGAGTACTTGCCTTCTTAAACGCAGAGCTACATATCTAATAGGATTATCTGGAAGTAAAGCAAGTTGACTAAGAGACTGTTTACTAACCTAACCGTTATTGAAGGCATAATGTACTCTTCTCCTGCACACACACACACACACACTGTGATGTGATGAAAATTCGAAGATGATGATGAAGAAAAATTGGAAGGGTGTATAAATACTAGATTACCTGTAGTGTCTACAAAAAATCCAACAGTTTGCTTCCTAGGAAGGAAGCAGGCCAACGTGCGTGCATTACAAACAAACATGATCGTCCTGCCTGTCCTACGCACATGTTGTTTACTTTGTGGATGAGAAAGTTACGGAGAAATGTTGGAGAGATATGTTAGAAAAGAGGGAACTAAACTGCTGAAGAAGAAAGAGATGAGACGGTTGTGGTGCTGAAAGGTAAAATTCAAGGGGAATGGATGATGATGTGATGATAGAGGTGGTTTAGCGGTAAGAATTTCATCTGGTTCTTTCCCTCTGTTTATCTACATACAAGAGTCAAGTAAGTGAGGTAAAGGATAGTCTGTAGTAAGTGTGGAACGGTGATGAAGAGGAGGCAGGTAATATATTTGCTCAGTCAGTTTCATTTTCGGGAGTGGAAAGGCAAGGGTAGGAAGAGATGAGGGGAAGGAAAGCTGATTTTTTTAGAAATATATATAAGCTACAATAACATACGAAGGAAATAGAGTGAGACCAGAGAAAGAAAGAGGAGGCAGAGTCCAGGCAGGCGGCGGACTGACTGTTGTGAGTGAATCAGGTAAAAGTGAGAGTGGTTCAAGGTAAATTCAAGGATATTTGGCTTCTGTTATAGAAGAGGGTGAGCGGAGGAAAGAGCTGTAAAATTGCGGGTAGAGGAGGGAGATGAAGGAGTAGATACGACTGCTGAGATGAGATGCATTATATGGTTTGTACAAGTAGTTTTTTAGTGAGAAAACTGCGGGATGGATAGCAAACTCCTGCTCCCTGTATCATCAGGATGAGTGCTCCTCATCCGATGGACGGCACACGAACAAAGAATATAATCGTGAGGAAGTCAAGTCACGACCAAAGTCATTAAGATGCTTAAAATATAGCCAAGAGCCCATCCAAAGCACATCACCTCCCCCTCCTGTCCCTCCATTTATTCCCCATCCCAGGGCTGATCTGTGTAAAAGGACCGGTTGGCTTGGCTTGCGTTCCCTTGTGGAAGCGAGAGCTGGGCTCATCTTGAATTAACTATCCAAGAAGAAATGTGTATGAAATACTTTGATTCAACTCTTTTAACGTCGCTTCTTACAAGTAGATCTGGAGCAAGTTTTAAAGCTTGGCTCCTTCAGGACTCTTTCAGAGATGCTGGAATTGAAAGTGTTGTTTGGAATTATCGCAGAAGGGTTGATGCTCTTCGATGAGCAGCTTGGAGCAGAAGAACTGGAAGTGGATCACCAAGGCTGGTTTGGAAAGTGGGTTGGATAATTGCTACATTCACTACCCATTCAGTTCTAAAACAGCTGAAAAGTTTTGTTAAAAAAATCCATGTTCTCCACTGTAATAACCGAGTATCTTCTTGACCGAGTCACTGGAACAGAATAAAACCATGTTACAAAGAGAGAGAGTAATAAAAGAGATTGGGCTATTATTCTCCGGATTTGATCCGACATTTGTTGAGTCATTGATGACACCCGGCTGAAAATTGGGATGCAGATGCTTGCTGCACCACCGCAATTTATTACAAAAGCCCCACCCGCATATTGACTGACTGCGACTGCAGTCGTCCGCGGGATAGTTGTTCTCCTGGAGAAATTGTCCTAGTAGAGTGAAGAGAGAGTTTAGTTTGCCCACCGGCATTCATACTAAAAGTTAAACACGAGAAAGAAATATGGGATTATTTCACCTCTAGGCCGGTGAGTCCTGTTATTAGGAGTTGATGATGAGCTATGATACGGAAGGGGGTTCAACTGAAAGGTAAGCTTCATATTCTCTTTGGTGATTTCATGGGTGAGGAGGAGTGAGCGAGGATGATGAAGGGTGCGCGTGGTGTATTGGTTGGTGCTGAATGGAGGGCACGTGCGACGTGCCCCATTTTCTCATCATCTGTCTGTTTCTACTTCCCTTGCTTGTATTCTCCTAATAATGTGACAAAAGCTTTTATTATCCTGTCTGAATTCGGTCCCTTTGGCCCTTGTTATCATCAGAGGGATGGAAAAGGAGGCGGCAAAAAGGATTATAGGGATGAGAAGTTCAGGGAGATGAGCTTTTTGCTCTTCTTCTTTCACTTACTCTGCTAGTGGATTTGTGGGATGATGCTATGCTCCTTGCCATAAGGATTTGGCTGGATAATGAGGATAAATAATTTATGGAGTTGCTCCTCTCGCTCCGCTGTCATCCCTGTAATATAATTGACATTTAGCTTTTGACCTTTGTGAATGCTTACGGGTTGGAGGGATGAGGGGAAGCTGCGGTTGTCGTGCATATGTTGCTTGAACGGAAAGGTAAAATGATTGGAGGATTTGCATTTGTTTTTTCTTGTGCGAAATATATCGGGTTGTAAATTGCGGAATGGGCGAGGATTACCCGGGGCTGAAGGAATGAACGGTGGCAGCTTTGGCTATTCTCTAGGAGAGGAGAGCTTGAGAAGGAATTGAAAGGTGAGAGCAATTAAAAGGAGTAGAAGCGTGTGTCAGTCAGGGTTAATTTCTGAAGGTGTAGCGGATGGAGGAATGAGTGGGATTTTCGAAAATGTTTTGGATATTTAGGAAAAGCGTGAAGCATTGGAACTACTCCTTGGTTCTTCCTACTTGTTAAAGTAGGACCGTTTGGTTTCTGAATTTTACTTGGTATGTTAAAGGAGCTGTTGGAAATTCCAATGTCAGTCAAAGTATGAGAAATGGAGAGAAGAAAAGAAGGGATGAGGAAGAGGAGGATTGCTCTTGGTCTTTTGATGGAACATAAATTAAATTACACGCATGATAGTTGATTAAGAGTGGGAATGGACGGGGTTGGTAGCGTATAGAATTAGCGGGAAGAAAAAGACGGTGGTGGCTGTGAACAGCCTTTTGGCCAGTCTCACACCACAAGACGTATAAGACTTGTGTCCACTGTTCTTCTTGGCTCATGGCTGCAGAAGAGAAAGAAATGAGATGGTAGGAATTGTATACGACGGACGGAAATAATGTGGGCTTTGAATCTATACACACGGTTTCCATGAACAAATACCTGCTAATTGTAAGGATTAAATTGCTACAGGCGTGAGTATTATATGGGGGAGGATCATGTGGGAAAGCTCCGTGGCTCTCATTGACTGTACACGGTCTTGGAGGATTTTTTTTCAAATAAATCCCTGGATAGAAAGCTAAAGGCTTGACGGCTATTGCTTCTTTATTGTTGCAGCTAAAAACTCCATTCCCTTGTTGAATTTATGCTGTAGGTTAAAATACTATGCTAGGTCGAATGGGAAAGAATAGGAGGTTTGAATTATTATAATTTCAATATGCTGGCAGCCTCATGCAGGAGCCTCAAGGCGTCAAGTTCACGTACTTGAGAATTTGTTCTAATTAATTAATTGTAGCCCTTCCTCACAGAATCTACGCATCTTTGGCTTGACGCTCCAGCTTGCGTTTGCTTTAACCACATTACGCTTCAAATCTCGATGAGCTGTGAGGACCATTCAAGCCCGGTAATCGGATTTTTGATCCCAAGGATTTTTGGTCCCAAGGATTTTTGGTCCCAGGATTATTGATCCCAGGATTTTTCATCCCAGGATTTCTGATCCCAGGACTTTTCATCCCATTTTTTCTCAGACATAAATAATACGTTGTACACCTTTAGTCAGTTATTACTAATGCTTGGACTTGACAAATTCAATCATTCTGCTGACATTTGCCTCCTCGAGGATCTCCAATTGGGATGCAGGAACAAGCAGAATTCCGAGAAAATGTAGAGTTTGGATACCACTTTTTGAGGTGGAAAATGACTACAGTCAGGAGGATACACAAATCGGCGTGGATTTTAACGCTTCTGAGACTACTTGTTATCCACCTCTGGTTTAGTAAGCGACAGAGTGCAGAGTTGTCGGTAATTAGTAATCGAAATTAACATGTTTAGTTTTATTCCTACTCTCTAAATGCTACTAGTTAAAACAATTTAAAAAGGTTTACACAACACTAGTACTTGTTTTCTGAATCATACATCACTTTATTTATGTCTGAAAAAAAATGGGATGAAAAGTCCTGGGATCAGAAATCCTGGGATGAAAAATCCTGGGATCAATAATCCTGGGACCAAAAATCCTTGGGACCAAAAATCCTTGGGATCAAAAATCCGCAAATCTCAAGCCCTACCTGTTGTGCTGCTGTGAGACACTAACTCAAGCTGGCATTTTTACGTCGGAACATAATCCATTTGACAATCAATTGCTTTCTTCAATTAGTGGCTTGTGTGAGGGGATACGTTTGAGAGAATGAGAGTAAATGGACTTGAGATTGGTCTGCATGTTGAATTTAAATTATTTGACACATGCCTTGCTTCTACTCTACTGAATAATGTTTGTTTAATGAACGTAATCCTCTTGGGAGTTGCTGTTATACCTGTGGATTTAATTGCAAATACTTTGAAAGTAATATCGCGAAATTACAGATTGTAAATTAAGTCTTGTTTACAAGCGCTTATTCCTTGCAGCGCTCTTCTGCACTGATCTTCTTGTAATCTATGAGGTTGGAATGCTCAAAATGTATATAGAGCTCACTATGAATAATATGTGCACACAATCCTTGAAATAAAAATGACTGCTGAATTATATTTAAATGACAATTGAATTGCGTCTAGCTAGCAGGCAGTCTGGCAGGTTGGAAGTGGGGAAGAAAGGAGCGTATTTAACGATAAGATCATAGTGTTCGTACAAGAATGATAAAAATTTAATAAAGAAACTATATTTCGTGGACTCAGGATCAAGAAATCAGGAGGATTACATAAGAAGATTGGGATCGAGGAAGAATACATACAGTACAAGGCAAAAGCAAAAGGTAACTGCGAAAAGAATGAATTGAGAAAAAGGTCTTGAATGCTGCAGTTGTTACTTGTTACAAGATGCCTTCTGGTTCTGATGCTTGTATGAAAGGATTGTGTGCTTTCTCTCCCTCATGGTGAAGCTATTACAGCATCCGTTGTTGTAAATACGATTCTGGTTTCTCCACTGAATAATTATCAATGGAGGACAATCACACTTGTTTTCAAATCTTGGTACTAAAATTTCAAATCATCAAGCTTTCAAGGTTCTCTTTTACACTCCGCCAGTGTCACGGTGTGTATAACTGTCTCATTTTGCACGAGTTGTCTCTGTGTTGGTCAGTCGATAGGATTCAAGAGGTTGGCGTGACCACAGGGTGATTTAGTGAAGTTTGTATGTTTATTTTGGTCATTGAGACTGAAATAATTGTTGCACACGTGCATATATTTTGTTAATATTAGAAACTAGACATTATGTTGCAATTTCAAGTTTGTCACTGCTGTACGCGCTGCCCTAATTTCTTGCTGCAGACTGTGGCCATAACCGAAATGAAAGTGAGGATTACATGGAATAAGCTAAGCTAGTTAAAAAAGATCCTTGAAATGTGTATTTGACCGAAGAGTTTGCTTATTGCAACTCGTTGTAATTATTCATAGAAAGAAAACGCAAGACAGACGGAATAGAATACAATGTTTAAGGGATGAAGAATTGAGACAGATGCAGCACTACTACTGCTCTTAGGATGGACTGGTGTGTGGATTGTGAGACGTCCGTGGTATCAGATGATGTTGGTGAATTATAAAAAGGATATCCCGGTCAGTCAAAGGTAAGATATTCATTATAAAGCAAGAGTTTTGTAATGAATGAGGCTAAACGTTTTAAGATAAGTTGATTCTATCGCAAACGACAACAATGACCAAATATTTTGAGTGACGCTAATTGGGTATATCTGCTTTATAGGATTGTGCAATTTGGCTCTGCAAAATCTATTTCTTTTTGTTCTTATCCCGTATAATAATTGATATTATTTTCTAGTTGTTCTAGCTCCAGGAGGAGCTCCCTCGGAGACATGTCTGTGCTGAAGGTCTGCGTTATGTACCATTACATGCTTTCTCCGAACTCTAAATGTTATTAGCCCTTCTTCAATCCTCCTTCAGGTTATTGGCAACAATTGGATGCCTTCAAAAGGTTTGGCGAATAATTGGGGAATTGCAAAATTTTCGCCATTTTTCATTTACAGTTTTAATGAAAGGGTTGAGTAAACTATGTGTTGGAAATGGGATTCTACACAGGATATAATCAGGAGGACTATGAGAAAAGAGACTAAATGAGTAATAATTGAAGAAGTTAAGGAGATTTTCGATTGATGTAACAAGAGGAGCTTTGAATCAGTTGAGTGACACATGGGGATTGAATGAGCATAAAGTACACTCCGGGTGGTAGAGTTGCTCTAAATTTGCAGAAAACTAAAAATGGATGAAAGAAAAAGTTTATAAGAAGATTGATTATTTTCCTTGTGTCGGACTGACGTTTCTGAATAGTGGCCAATACAAGGGAGGCGAAAGGGAAGGTCTGGAGGGGATGACGGGGCGAGGAAAGACGTACAAGAAGAGATGATGTGGTCAGCTGTTTGCTGAATAGTACATGTGAGAGGGCGAGGTGAAAAAAAACAATACGAGATGATGTTTCGCCCGCATCTTCTCATGTTCTTTTTGTATGGTTATTGATGAAATGTATAGAAAATGACTGACTGGGGAGGAGGCGGGCGGGTATGTTTTTCGTTTACAGGGATTGAGAAGAAGATGAGGACGAGAATGGAAGGGAGGTTGGCGTTAGTATAGACTGACATTTAAATAATTTATTTCTTTACATCTTGATTGACAGTTCGGCTGACTTGTAATCTTAATTGTAATCAAATATGTGAGTACTTGGAAAAGGTACAAAGTACTCTTGGAACTGGACGTTGGATACAGCGGTTTTGCTATTGCGCTGCAGTCCGCTTCCAAAGGATTCACGGGCAGTAACAAGCTTGGACGAATTTGAAAAGAAGAAGGAAGAAGGTCTGATAAATATAATAATAATAAAATGATGGAGATGCCCACGCAAGGCAGGAAGGAGGATGCGGTTTGGTGGATGGATTAAAAAAGAGAAAAAGGGAAATGAATGATTAGCAAGAGAAAAAACTGACTTGTTATCTCATCGTTGGTGGCTCGTGCAAGCTTTTCAAGTACGACTTGTAAACAAGCGTGTAGGAGGGAAACTGGAATGAAGAAGATAAGATGAAATGGATTATCTATCTGCTCCCAAAAACATTTCCCTAACCAATCTTGTAGTAGAATCAAGGAAGGGGGGAGGACGGCGGGACGAGGGAAATTGTATTACACAAAACCAATTTCCTCAATGATTCCACCCATCTACATCCATGGTAAACTTGAATGGGATCAAATCAGTATGAGTATAAAGAATAAATAAAATAATGAAAGAATCTATCATCCAATGGGCTGCAACTCGTTTTCTTTTCTCCACGCATACACATTGACAGTTTAAACGTAATAATCCGGAATGGAATTGCTGATTATGTTATGCTAGTTAGACTTGAGATGTTGAACTTTTTCTTCTCTAACTACACATCATTTCCTAGAAAATTGATATCGAATTGATATCATCATTGGCTCGAATAATAAGGTGAGCAAATACGAACGAAGAGATTGTTAGATGATACATGGCCGGAGGCTTGGTCAACCTTTGACCATGGCTCCATAACTAAGGGAATCAATGATGGTTGACCATGTAAATAAACCGTCTATGGGACTTGATTATGTAATAATGGTAAGTCTAATGCTAACATTTTTCAAAAAGGAGGACGGCTTGACATGGAACATGTGCGCTCTTCACTCCTTTCATGTTTAATGTGACAATGTCAAATGGTAGTACTTCTCCATAAAATACTTGAAAGCTTCCAGAATCTAGATTCTCGATAAATAATCAATTTAGCTAATGGTTGATTACCCCAAGGTTCTCGTCTTGGGTGGACGGGTCATTGGTATGGAATTGTTTGAGGTGCCATTTCCATTTCACAAGAATATGGATATGATAGAATAAAGCAGAGGAGAACTACTTTTTTCAAGTAAGAAAATATGTAGAAAAGAGATTGAGTTAAATGGACACAGAGATAACATAGGCTACATCCGAATCCTCCTACGCAAATATTAATTGTGTCCTCGATTGATGACTTTCTGATTGAATTGGAATTTTAAATGTATTTGTAATCGTGTGTGTATTGGGTTTCATAAACATGCTATCAAATATACCTTGCCAATATTACTTATAATATTTGGTATGATCTGTCTAGAAACTTTAGTAGGAATCAATCAAACCTTTACCTGTCTCATCTGTCAGCGTGCTGTGTATAGACACAGAGAAATTGCAAAAATTAATTCGCATATTTCAGCAAGTAAATTGGCAATCCCTGATTCTATCAGCTGCTTATAAGAATAAGAATGTGCAGATTTTATTGTAATTTCTTCTAGATCTGATTTCATTCATAATCATTTCTTCTTTTAGACTATTTGCTTCTGAGCATAGTAGATTCTTCGTGATGATGGAGTTTGAAGTTGACTTGTTGGTCATGTTACGTTTGTTTGATGAGTATGTTGCTCCTGTTCTACGGGCTAGTACTACTGATTAAATATTCAATTATTGACGCGCAGTTTGAGCAAGTGGGCAGATGTAAATTAAGCAGGAGATAGGAGGATGCCGATGAATGAAAAAAAAAACTTACATGACCTCGTCAATGAAACGCTGACGCGACATGAGTTCAAAAACGGACTTACCAATCCTCCGTACTTGCTGCGTCAATGACGGCAAGCAGAAAACAATAATGGGAGGAAAAGCTTGAGCTTTTCGTATGGAGCCATGAGCAGGCAAGCCATAAGGATGAATTCTCTACATCCGCTTTCAATGAATAATATTCTTTAGTATTATTTAACTGGTTGCCTTGTTTTTACTTTTAAGCTCCGGGATATATACCGAGAACTGGAATACGGAAGATTAAGCGTATGTGCTTGCTACAAATTTGCTAGATGACTAATACATGGATTTAAAATGCAGATAATGCTGAGCTGACTCAGGTCAGGCTAGAGCAGAAACTGCTTCTCTATAATACAAGCCTGGTTTTCCTTCCCACACAACATAAGCATTATCGATGGAATTCTATTGATTTCGTTTCTGCCACTTTGTTATAGCCAAACCGAGGAGTTTCTCTTCTCTCCCACATCTCTCTCTCGTTTCTCCTCTCTGCAGGATATTTATTTAATTACAAACTATAATTTCTGAATCTGGCAAGCATGGGTCATCATTAGGAAAAAATCCTTAGCAGGGGATGATGAACCCAAGATGCTTTACTTTATTAGCTTGTTGAACTACTGGTGTGGTGGAGATGGGAATTGGATCGCTGATTCTTAATGTAAGCATAGTTGGTAGTGATAGCCTGGCTGGGAGTTGACGGTATAGGTCTACGAGTCTTTAATAAAATGTAGGAATTTAAATAAAATTCAAAACTAATTTTAAAAGCTTCTACCACCTACCTGCTCTCGACCGGTCCAATGGCTCCTGTTTCGCGAATTTGCAATTTTTTGTAATCCTGCGCCAATTAGGAATATTTCAAGTAAGAACTGTATTGCGAAATTCTTTGCAAAGTTTGCAAAGGTTTTTCATTTACATCATGTGCTGATGGCTTCTATGTCGATTGTATCTTTGGGTCACTGCTCAAACTACTTGGTGCGCTGCTGAGGAAGTCGAAATGACCAGAGCTATTGCAGCATATGTCAGTCTTCCGCATCCTGTTCATTCGTTATCAATAAACAATACACGTCAATAAATAGATCCTAAAATCTTTCACCTTCGCCTTGTCTGATGAATCATTGTTCATGCCTTTTCAAGCCAACTGTCTCTAGCTTTAGTATCTAACACGACTTCAACGACTTCTGCTTCAAGAAGACGCGCTGAAATGATTGAGGAATTGAAACTATAATGCATCGTATGGTGGGTGATAATTGCTTGCAAAGTTTTCTCGGTATGGAAAGCATCAGTATCCGAAAGTGATGTTTCTAAAGCTTATGCCATGTACTTGGCAGAATAGATCAACTCAACTATCTATTATGCTGTTTGCTGAAAATCAGATAGTTATGTGTAAAGTGAGCACTGTTTGCGGTGGGATTCTGTGAAAAAAATGAGGGGATGGCAGTTGGGAAATGGAGTATCATTTGGTAATAAATAAAATGGAAACAAAAGCTTTTTGTGATTGAGTAGGGCGAAGATGAAGGAGAACAAAGAGAAGGAGAGCTTTAGTATTTTGCAAGTATTTAATTTGGCAGTATGTACGAGTTGACCTTTGCCAATAGTTTTTCTAACGTTACTTCCATGGATTTCTTGTTCCGCGAACGGCAGTTATGATGATGAATGATAAGACTCTCGGCTGGAAAGAAAAGACTTGGATGGAAAACTACTTCTTTTGCAGAGTAAATGATATGCAAGGTTGGAGAATTATGTCAATCCAGAGTATTCACGTGCCGTAATTCTCATCGACATGAGGGATTGGGCTGATGCAAGACGGGCTTGCATAAGCCTCGAAGCTGGGATTGTTGAAAGAATAGGAGATAATCGGAATGGAATAAATCAGTTTGTTAATTGAACTGCTCATTAAAATTACCTTGACATAAGGAACTGCCAGGAGTCAAAGTTGAATGGCTTTCTTATATTCATAAATACTGCCATGTTTAATTTTGTCTTTGACAGGTTAACTTATGCCTCTGGCAGCTCAAAGACTAGTTCTCATGCATAAATTATCCTAATGGGTTTGATTCTTGAAATATCCTTTGCTTTGGTCTGGCGTAAACAAAACTCGAAGCGGATACAGATTTGTATAACAAAATCTTTTCAATGCCAAAAACAGGAGCATGAGTTATGAAATATTCACTGTGTATTGTTGCGCCACATTGTCTGGAGGAGCCCTCCGATTCATCCACACTCATTTTGTAATAGCTGTAGCTTTTCTTGTTTATCTATTCGAGGGAACAGCCATTTACATGTTCTTAGATGGCCATGCATTCGCTCTTCCGCTTATTATGGAAAATATAAGGACAAAACTCCGGACGATCATGAGAATCTTCCCAGAGGGTAGTCAAGAGAAATTGATTATGGAAGCACAAAGTCCGATCATTGAACATCAAAGGCGTGAAATGTGGAAGTTTTCAAACGTTTAGTTCCTCATCCACGCTTCTTTTCATAGATTTTGCGCTAAAACAAATCGTAAATATGTTCTTGTCTTTGTAAGTTACGTTTGGATAGTATTTGTATGCAGTTTGACAGCAATTTTGCGCTAAACTTGCAGTATTGAAAGCTGGTTGCAGAATGGTAGAGTTACAACATTATATAATGAGACTCAAATGGTTTGGACTTCAAATTCTGTACACGGTGAAACGAAACTATGTAGTGCACAGGTCAATTCTAGCTTCTAATGTACTGTACTATGGTGAGCGTAATTGTTCTCACAATATGGAATCGTGTAACCTATTTCAACTTCCTCTATAGGGGTATCAAAGCTATAATTACAATTCAATTCAGTACAGAAAAACCATAGTAATGGTTTAAAAGCTCCTGAAATTATCCCTAAAACCTGGATTACGTCGTCTATTGCCTTCACTGTGTCAATTGCAAGTTTAAACCATAATGGTTAATTTATACACGCTTATTCAAAGTTGTAGTAAAGAATTAAATGCACGTAGGAAGGCGAAGACTTGATGTTGATGATGAATTTGTTTGGAATAAATTCTCCTGGTGCCCCTGTCGGAATTTTGCTTTGATTAAATCGCTCTCCCTCCGCCACCTTTGCTGCGCTTTCTTGTAAGATTTACAAGTAAATAATTCAAGTCGTGCCCAGGATGAGAGTTGCTCGTGTTAAGTCAAGGCAGAAGAGCAGCTGGAATAGGACAAGAGGATCCTGTGGGCATAAATTTTTAATTCCATAGTTCACGCGGAAAGATCGTAGTAGAAAAAACTGGGAGAGAAACCTTATAATTTGACGTATGCACCCGATAGAGTGCACTTATCCTTTATTTCCCCAAGGTTGCGTTCGCTTGACTTTTACCTCTTCTACCTTTGCTAGTTCACCCTTTCGGGATAATTTCAATCTTAGCGGTACATCATCACCTTGTGGTGATTTTGAGAAGAGTCGGATTCCATGCTGCCTTCTCTTTATCTTTTCCCGTCCGTGTTCAATCCCCTTCCCCGATGGCATATAAAACTGGAAAGGCAGCCAAGATAGAGGATCGGAGGATGATGATATCCTTGACTAGGGTTCTAGTTTACCTTTCGGAGGGTGATTGTATTGCATGCCTTTTTTGGGATATGAGAAAAGAACAGGGTAGCAGCGCAATAAAGAGGAGAAAGAAAGATGAATTGGTGGCGCGTGCCTTGTATTATTTTCAGTTTACTTACTCTACGCGTGCTCTTCTTTCACCCTTTTATTGGATGCGGAGCGGATGAGGGAGAAGAGGCAGCCAGCCAAAGGGAGGGAGGTGAGTGAAAGAGGTATTTTATATAAAAACGTGGGCAATTCCCAAGAAAGGTTGGATTTATGATGAGGAAGGGTTAGAGTTAGAGCCGGGGAAGATTGGAGAGGATTGAGGAGGGTATAAGAGCGATGCAAGATAATTTCCGGGTGGTACAAAATTTTAACCAAATCCATTTAATCAGTTGAATAAGCCTGGCCACGTGGGCCACCTCGTGTTCTCAGTGTGGAAGGTAAATATAATTAACGCACTTTCCTTTTCCACCACTACATGCAACTCTTCCATAGTAAGTTTTAATGTACACGTTTAGCGGTTAGAAGGCAAAGGCAGTGAGTCTCCTGAGGATTTGAACGAGTAGAATGTTGGAAACATACCCGACCAGAAGAAACTATGCGCGAGCAAACGACGCTGGGAAGCTTCGCTACAGTTCAGCTTTCACGTAATCTATCGTTTCGTATTGCATCTCACTCAACTCGGATTCTTTGTCTGATGGCGGTAATTGATACGTATAATTTTATGAAAATCATAGCCCGCTTAATCTATCCTATTACTTAAAAAGCTCCGGATTCAGGCTCTCATCAATGCTTTCCAAGAGTTCTGAATTGAGGCGCGGATGGAAGAACCACAGGAGCAGAGGAAGAAGCGTTATGCAATGTAGACGTATTAGGGAAACATTGGACAACCGGAAGAATCCAAGTTGTCATTTGATGCGCAAAGTGAAAGTGATATGATGAGACGACGGCGGAACAATCCAACTAACATCTTCTTAGGTGACAGTTTGCATCCAAGCTTCTGATTACTGTGGCATCGTCTGAAAACATAATATTACCGCGAATATACGACGGGAGCACAACGGCGCAAGAAGTTTTGTTTAGTGTTCAGCACTACCTTTTGGTAAAAATAATAAACACCTATATTGAATGAGCAAATAGATGAAGAACTGCTAAAGCCGGAACTAGGATAAACGTACTATCTCTATGATGTCATCCTAAGCGGAGATTCACCTGAGGCTAATGAGGATTAAGATGACTGCTCAAACTTGTAATTATTAGTTATTAGAAGTTCTAAGAGAGACGGCTTTTGGTCATGACGTGAGGAATCTAATTCCTAGAAGCGATGATGAGAATAAATGGGGAACCGGAAGTGGGATTAAGATGGTTATAGTCTGAGTCAGGGAATAGTGCATGGCTCCTCCTTTGTCTTTGAGATTGGCCCCTAAATCTATTGCGTACTGTTCTCTTCTATGGCTTTGCTCATTGAGACAGTTAGTTGATTGAGTGGAAGTAGAGGTACATAGGAAAGGAGAGGGGGTGAGAATGAATAGGCTTGTTAGTAAGTCAATTCCATCTGATTTTCAATCATGACAAGGCGGAGGGAAATATGCTAATTTAATGATTTTGACTGATGATGGTGAGTGCGATGGGGTTTAATGCTAAATTAAAGTGTGATCATGAATTCTGTCCAAGGGATGGCTGATACAGAAGGATGGAAAGGAACAACACAGTCACTGCAAGGCACTATCCCTCGCTCGGGAACGGCAAGAACGGCAGTGTCAGTTTTGGCACTTCAAGGACACTGAAAACCCTCTAACCTCTACCTCAACATGCCTCCTGTCCTGCTCCTGACTGACTCCTGTTTTCCTCGCTTGAATACTTTTAATTTAGTTAGGTTAAGTCAAGGCTCAATCTGAGCTACAAACTATAGCGAGTTTAATCAGACTTGACTTAAGGGTACGAATGAAGGAGAATATTGTGCCTGGCTAAGTCTGATAGAAAATCTATTGTGTGCATGAAGCGAGATTGTGCGTGGGCCCGTCCGGAGTCCAACAACTGACAGATACTGTTTAGGGTTTTGTCTGTCTTTCCACCACCATGCTTCACTCACAGCCGCAGCCTTGCTAATTGATAGCCTTAAGAGAAATGTGTATTAATTTCCTCGAGTAATCAATTAGGAGCGACTTAAACCTGATTCTTGTGAACGATTTCAAGCTGATTGCTTTCTGCCTCTGGAATGAAGGAAATGAATTTTTTATACGATCCTGAATCAAACAAATTAGTTTTTATCACCCATCATTCTGCTTTACATCTATAAATATAAATGTGGCTTGATTCATGGATTCGTGTGTGGAAGGAAAGAATTTTCAAGCCTTTGCTACCGCAAACTGGAAACTAACGAGATTCTTGCGCTATTACTTCTTTGAAACTTTTATAGAATCAAAATATTATCCTAGTCGTCGTTACAGTCGTAGCGGAGCCTAGCTTGGGATTATTAAAGCTGGGTTAGCGACTGCGTCTTGTTCGCCTATGTTTGAAAAAATATAGAAGTTTTAAGTAGATAAATGGAACAGGGTGAACAAATGCATGCGACCTATCCGTGCATTTTACACCAGAGATTTATCACGAGATGATGAAACTGATAGGAGTAGGGAAACATGTTATTATGTGCCAGGTGAGAGGATGATGATATTAATGAATGCGCTTCATTCCCCGTCCAATAACATTTTTATGAGAGATTGATTATCTTTTGTAATCATAACATCCATGCGAGAGTGCATCCTCATCACCTGGTTTTACTATTATTCCTTCCAACCCTCCGAATTACAATCTGTCGGACGTGTTCATCTCTTTTGCGATGGATAATGTTCTCAGAATCGATCTGTATATTATCTTCTGGTCACGGATCTCGTGCTTAATAGTCTCTGTCAATATTATTAACGCTGTATTAGGCCGGGAAAGATGACTTCAAGGGACATTAAGCCCGGAGCCCGGAAGCGGAGCTGACGGAGGAGATGAAGCTAATGGAGGAATACATTTCTGTCGCACTGTGTTTGGTTTTAAACTTTTGGGTATAGCCTCGATATTATGAAATTGTATTTTAAGCGTTTAACATAATTTGTAGGCATACACTGCATGGTTGTGTATACCGTGAGTAAAATAGCTTTAAAGCAGCGCTTTAGCACGGGTAAGGTATTGCAGAATCTGCGATAACTTTGAGCTTGTTCCAGTTTTGCTTTAAAAGACTGCTACGTTATACAGGAGGAGCCTTCTCCTGTGTATAGCAGGCTTGCTGAAAGCATCCGGTGGTGAAACGCTGTGGCCTATAATTTACAACAAGATGAGTGATGTAGTAAAGGAGGAATATATACCTTGAGTATTTCTACTGAAGCGGATGGAATAATTATGATGTCCATTGCATTTAATTACACGTTAGTTTGAAAGAGGGATTTGGTTGTAGCAATTTGTAGGGAGATAACAGCCGTGAGCTAAGTAAGCTGAGAATACTTTAATAGGTTGCAAATTTGAGTCATTGAGAGATGTGGATTAATAAACTGGAATTAATTAACACGTGGGTAGTTGCACGTTATTCGCATACTTGCATGGTATGCACAAATTGCATCGTGTCAGTCAAGGTAAAGAGTTGGCTTAAGAAGACTGAAGACTGCTAATTGGCGGCCATCAGGTGATCAGGTCCAGCCAGGAATGCGAGCTACAGGTAGGTAACTTTTGATTGATGCAAATTCTCAGGTGCTTTCAGGGCAATGGGATGGAGTCATTTGGGAGAGAAAAATGAGAGGTATTGGGTTAATCGAATGCTGTTTGAGATGTGGTTTGAGTAGGATGATGACAGTGGGGAATTAGATTTGAGGTGTATAATTAGAGGAGTTCGTGAGATGAATTTATAGATTAAAAGCTTTTCTTGTTTCACCTGGGATCTTTTAAAAGTTAAATTAGAAAATATTCTCTCACTCACTGGGTTACGAGAATGTTTAAGGAGGGCTGCTCTGCTATTTTAATAGTTTGCGAAAACAATGTTTGGCATGAAAAGGAAAAAGGTGGATTAGGATAGGAATTCTGAAAAGAACTCTTCTTGTGCACTTTAAAATTGACCAGAGTAACAAGCAAGAAGGAATAATGAAATGGTTTTTCTACTCCTTCAGTTTCTTTGTGGATTCAATAGGGAGATTAAGAGAAAGAAGGAACAAACAAGTCTTTGTTATTCTCCGAGGGAGATGAGCCGCAGACCGCAGAGGGAACTTTTGGATTGAATTGACGCTGATGATTAGGCAGAAGCTTGGAATGACTGACTGGAGAGGGAGACGGATTACATGCATCTAAAGATGCGAGATAGGGATGAAAGTAAAAGTTGAAAGGTGTGCTGGGAAGGTTGGAGGAGGCTCGGGAGTGGAGAACAAAGAGAAAAAATAGGAAACGTTTTTCACTCCCACTTTTATAAGAATCGTGTCCTTGCACAAGGTTAGGATTCCACTGTATGTATCTGGATTTTCTAATTTTGCATTTGGCAGATAAAGGGCAAACACGTGGATGTGGGGTAAAAAGATGTCAAATTATTGTTGGATACAAGATAAGTTGGAAGGAGGGCTGAGGACTGACTGAGAAGGCTGTGATTTTAAATTAAGAAGATGCTGGAATATTTGGGTTTAAATAAACATGCATGTTGAAAATTTTAAAATAGACGCTGGACTACGCGAAGCGTCATTTTGTTTTAATTTCCTTTGTCTCCTCATTGAAATCCTGGAGTTTTTGCAACTTTTCAATCATTCGTCAGCACTAAATCCCTTGTTTAAAAATCATCCAACGTCTTATACAAGTCATCCCGGAGAAAATTAAAAGGAAAGGGAATAAAAAGAGAAGAGGAAGGATTGCTAATCAATAGTTGTTTTTTAAACAAGTAAAATGTTCCGGGATTAGCCTCCGCGCGGCTGATGCTCTTTGTGTCAAAATTCAAAGCTCGTTAGCACGTGGTTGTTTGTCGCGGAAGAGTGGATTTTATAGGACACGCCGCTGCGATTCTCTTATTGATACCATAAAAAACATGTCAACAATTACCACATTCTGCTTTAATGAGCCATCCAGTTCTAGTGCTGGCGTGTCAAAAATTTGATGATCTGGATGGATTTAAAAGCCGATTTTATCGGTGGTAAGTAGAGTTCTTAAATTGCGATTTAAAAATAAATCTGATAAGGTGATGAGAATATACTACTGAAACCATAATGGCTTTGAAGGCAAGAGAATTGGAATTTTCACAAGTAAAGAGACATGGATTCAAAGAATTTGTGCTGCGAATTTATTTGCAAATTACGATTTACGCTCCACACTGCTGCAAATGAATTTTACGATTAATGAGAGTGAATAATGTTGTGGAACTTATGATTAAGACGGGGTCAATGATTGTACATATTTGAGGCTAGCAGGTATTTAAACACGGAAAAAGAAATATTTTAAGATACAACTCATCCAGAGTGGAGACCATAGTGGTACATCATGGCATTGTGCCATACGTTAAATGGAATCATACCGAAGCTTAAGGAGAGAGTGCAGAGTTTTTTCAAATTATTGACTTTCGTATACTATAAATTAAA
Source organism: Sminthurides aquaticus (assembly GCA_906901655.1). Classification (NCBI taxonomy): domain Eukaryota; kingdom Metazoa; phylum Arthropoda; class Collembola; order Symphypleona; family Sminthurididae; genus Sminthurides; species Sminthurides aquaticus. The sequence goes on from CAJQTT010000001.1 coordinate 9,288,237, forward strand.
AAAATAAATAAAACGGAGAATATCAATGAGATTATTTAAAAATGTGAAACGGGCTAGAAGCTATTCATACTGCCGGTTCATATAGTCAGTTTTATTACACAATTTAAAAAGAAGTGAACTGGAAACTGCGAGAAAGCGTTGTTATATATATTTTATCACCATGGTTTCTAGTATATGTCCATCATGTATTTAGAGGGATGGCAAAGTATGGTAAAGTATGGACCCATCATTGATTGCGTTTTATATTATATAACCATATGCTATTTCATATGTAATGTAGGCAATTGTGGACAGCCGGGCAAGTTGATCGGAATAGATTGTTTTACAAACCGACCAAAACTAGGCTACTATATAAGATTTTGAATCCTGAGAGCTCAACGGTTAGGAATTAAAAAGTGTTAAACTTACGAAACAATGCTAGTGGCATGCGAAAAGGCCTTGCAAATTTTTGATGGGGAGGGAGTTATTGCAAAAAACGTATAACTGGAAACTCATGTTTTGTCTATAGTATATAATGTTGTGTGTGATGTTAAAGAGAGTCGCTCCGGATTTTTTGCTACCTTCAATCATTTATGATGCTAATCCCGATCTAATGGAAGAAAGAATGAGCAAGGATGACTCTTGTTCCGTCCACGGCTGCGAAGCTTCAGGAAAACTTGTATGTTTTGCTCAGCATTCGCAATCCCTTTAGGATAGAACCAAAGCTTTTTATCATCGGCGCAGCTGGTTTAAGCCATACAAGAATTACGATGCGATAAAATCTTGGAAAGATGAATACAAGGAAAGAGCCGATGTTATAGTTAGTGGGCTCAACTGCTCAAGATCCTATTCCGGTTCGAGTCCATCAAGCGCACGTATACTTTGCTACTAAATTACACGCTTGGGAAGCATATTCAGTCGATCATGTAATGACTCGGAAAGCTTGAGTTGAAGAGTTAGGCGTAGCATCCATAACACAAGATGATTGAGAAAGACAAGGACACAGGAGGATGTGAATGAGTCAAATATCTGTCCAACTCACAAATCTCGGCTGGCTATCAATCCACATTTTTCATAAATGACTATGGCCCATGTCATTTATTCCCATGACTTTTGACTTGATGTGTCCGGCCAAAAGTTAACAGGTTGGGAGGGAAATCCATTATTTTATTTAATCCCCTCTTCTACAACATCTCTCGCTCCAAGAACAAGCCATTATCCATGGGACAAAGAATTAAAGGTGGCAGGAGGGAATAATGCATACCTTGTGTTGTGAGTCTACATAACGTTATGTTTACCTTAACTCAGTGAGCGCTGTTGATAGTGTCATGTGCTTCCAGTTTTTTTTTCAGATATTACCTGTTCTTCTGGCCAATGCGGATATGATATGGTTATTTTATCACGTAAGCCGGAGGCTTGCTGACAGCTTGTTTCACTCTCCAAACATGTTCCAGGACGGGAATGTCTGGAAGGTTTGCTGGAAAATTAGAAGACGACATTATAGATATGTATGATTTGCTAATTAATGGAAAATGTTCATACTTTCTTCTCAAACAAGGATGTGTGCCTTGGTCATCGAGTTTGTCACGTGCTAGGGTGTTCATGCATAAGATTCAACCAGGTCTTAAATTTGAACACTGTCCCGTCTGTGGTTATCTGATCTTGAAATTAGAGAGAGTTTGGGAAATATGTATTGCTTCTTTGTAATCCAGACAAACTGTAAGTTAAATTGGGAGGTTTAATATCAAAAATCAAGAGTGCAGTAGCAGGAATACAGGCTTGGATTCTGGATCTTACGATTCAAGAAATTTTAATATATGCGTCGAGTTTAAATACAGATTTTCGTGAGATGCAAATTGCTTATTGCAATATGCGATTTTAAAATGGCTGATTTGACAGCGTTGATCTTGTCTGGATTTCAAAAGTTTTAGTTCCGAGTATTTACAACATTCACATGTAATATAATAGGGATACAGTTAGAGATTAGAATTGAAAGAATGTGTGACTAAGAGTACGCAAACACTGGACACTTTATTAAACTAATCCCTTGGAGATGAAGAATTTAGAGAGAAGTTAATGAGAGTTGAGGGCTGAGAAAAAATTGCGGACAAAGAGACAGGATTCGAGGCTATAATTAAAGTTTCTACGTCGTGAAAATGATCGTGCTTTATGTGAACTTGATGTCGTCCTGTGGGGTATCAGCAGGGTTTAACTTGAGCTAGTGACGAGGATCAGTGGTAATGAGGGCTGCTGTAAGAACCTCTATTTAGTATCATAGTGTTGTCTTTGTTTAAGTCTTACGGTTCGACTAAATATTCGCGCGCGCATCTCACCAATCCAAGAAGAAGCTGGGAGAAAATCGCGTCATGAGGATTAATATTGTCAGAGAAGGCTGCCCGCCCGAGCGACATTGTCAGTGACATTGCTCTAGGCAAGACTAAGTAAGACAGAAGATGAAGCTTGCTCAAGGATTAAAAGGAGGAAGCCAGAGAAGCTGCGGGAAATCGCATGCATCCGTAATTGGGAGCGCAGAGTACAAGGAGGGAGCGAACATACCAGCGCCCTCTACACTGCCAAGTCAATGGATGTTGCGTAAGTACGGTGTGGGGAGACAGTGTGACAGATGCATCCATAATGAGCTACATGTCTATACAAGAGGCAGACCCAGAAGAGGAGGACGTGTGTATGGAATACACGTTGTGTCATGAACAGAAATGGTGTGACAAGTTTATTTCAGAGGTATCTAAGGAATAGGACGAGGTCGTTTCGAGTAGGAATAGGAAGAATTATGTTTACAAACATTGTAAGGAGGAAGGACCAGAATCAGTATCGAAGAAGAAGCTGGAGAAAAAAACCAAAGAATTCCAGCAGGCCGTCCTCCTGTCCCTATCCGCCTTCATTCACTCTTGTCTTCTTATCTGATCAAAGCCTTTGCTGGACTCTTAGAATCATTCATCATGTTTGAAATAATTAAAATCTCTCATGGAGTGGACGCTGTCCGCTTGTTCTTTGTATGCTGCTTGCACTTTCCTTCCCGTTTAAATAGCGCTGCAAGTGTCCGTCTGTCCGTCATGGATGTTTAGCTATGGGTGCAAGCTGTATAGAACCAATACATACAAGGTATTCTCATGCCGAGAGAAACCCAAATTAAACAAACCTAAGAGCTGCTTATACAACTAGTACTATTTAAGAAAATGTTTTCAACTTTTGTCCGCCTCGGACCGATCAAATACAACTTACTGCTAAACAGAGAAAATCCTGAGGTAAAAAGCAAAGTGAGTTGAAAACGTTTTGATCTTATTTTCTTTTTTAAATGACAACTGATCTTCATGGATATCAGCGGATTAACAAACAAAATTACATTTTGGTGACTGCCAACCAGCAGCAACTACAATCAACGCAATACAAAGGTGCTCCGCTCCAACTACTCAGTTTTCAAGAGTGAAACGAAGAACAAGTTCCGTCTTTGCTTTACTCAATAAAACATGCATTCTGCTTCTGCCCTATGCACAAAACAGGACATTTCAATGAAACGTGAGAGATGTAAATTACCTTGGATGCGACATGATACTTTTAACTTGAAAATACTTGCGTTGAGTATTTACTTGTGTTACAATCAATGTCTCCTTGGTTGGTCACCTGAAGAGCACAAAGAGATGAGGAAGGTGTGAGTTTGCCGGAAATATTGAAATTAGATCAAGCTAATTTACATTGTCGTATAAACATGATTTTTTCTAACAAGCACACCACAAGCGGAATATACGAATGTAGCAGGAAAGGTAGAATACAATGTGGATTTGGTTTCTTGCTAAAAACAATGTGAAAAATACGTCTCTATTTGCAGAAATAAAATGGTTGAATAATGTCCGACTGCACAAGCACGTCTAAATACCGTGGAGAAGTTTTGAGAATCGGCAAAGGTATTTAGTGCAAAAATATTATTAAATGCTGCGTCATAAAATTATTCACACTATACCAGAGGGATTATTAAATATTCACCCTTGGAGACTAGAATAATTTGAAGAAAATAGATTCAACTTTGATAAAAACCAATAACTGTAAGTGCCAAAGCAGAGAAAGGGGAATGACAACCTTGTTTTATTCTTCAACAGTTAATAGAAAATACAAATGCAGCATTTAATAAACAAGCTCTTCAGTGTAAATTACACACAAGAGCTTACATAGGGATGCGATCTAATGTTAATTTTAACTAGGTTGTTGATGATTCGTATCAATCGTGAAGCACCTACGGACACAAAACTATAGGATTACACGGTGGTATGAAGAAACATGACAAATAGAAAAACGATGGAACCGATACGGATATGCAAATTTGATTTAGCTATGGCTTATGGCAGTGTATTCATATAAAAACCAGATACTTACTCCACGGAAGGCCTCTTTTGCTACTGCTTCCGGTTTTTTTGTCATTGTTGTAATAATCTGGGGATCTGACTGAACAAACAATATAATGAGCTGATTTACACCTGGACGGAAGGATGATTCGTGGAATTTTAATTATTCAGCCTAGACGGGGGATTCAATTCAAGAAACTCTGGTAATGTCCCTTTGATCCTATTTGGAAGTGATAAAGGTTATCGAAATGAATGTATGGAATGGGAAATGAAACAATGAACTAAAGAGACCTTTCAAAAGGACTGAAAGAGAATTGATTGAAATTATTAGCATATTTAGGATGGGTTTAAGCTGATGCTGGCTGCTTGATTTGATACGATTATGATTGAGAGAATAACGTAAGAAAGGTGAGCAGGTAAGCTGGAGTGGAGGTAGGCAGCTTGTCTGGGATACAGAAGAGGGACTGACAGGAGATTTTGTTTGAGTTTTCGTCGTGATCTCCTCTGTCGGTTCTGTGGTAGTTATCTTGAATGATTGAGCCCGGTGAATCATCTCATATTGTTCAAGCTCATCACGTCTCCTGGACCACATGGCAGGATAAAAGTCAAAGGGGGATGTCGGAAGAGTGCTACCGAGGATATCCGAATAAACTATTGTTTCGAGAGAGTATAAAAGTGCACGCAAGGAGCGCTGATGTCTACTCTTGTTCCTTGCGTCATTCAGTTTAAATTCATTCGCTTAATATATTACACTCTCCTCTTCTTTTAAGTGTGTAAAATGATTGTACATTATTCCATTATATGAGCGTTAATCACAGGAGGTTCGATATCATCGCTTGAATGGGCCAAAATGATTCCGGAGGGAAGGAATGTATTGTGTTGGTTGAAAGGTGCTAGCACTGTTGCGTCAGCGTCGTAAACTAGATCTCTGCAACGTATGTGTGTCTACGCTTGCATGGAAATGAAGCGTCGGGGATTGAGAGACGGCGTGAAATAATATTGAATGAAGTATGCGGTAATTGGTCGGGTTTAATGATAATTCATCATACGGATTGTTGCTCCTAGACTATTAATAATCCATAGTCGTTCCTTGTCATCCCTATCTCTTCTTGCCTTCAGCTATTATCCTAAGACAATGAGGGTTTAGCAATGTGAAACCCTTTTGTAAAGCGTCATTAATCCTCAGAGCGGACCACATGCATCTAATTCAAAAGTAAACAAATAAAAATATAGCCCCGTAATACAATTATCTCTTCCTGCAAATTCTGCTTGCAAAACTCTCAGCCTCAGCCACCAGCTATAACCCTTAGGGCATTAAATTGCGTAAGTGTGTTAGTCAGGAGGTGATGCGATAATCTGCGTTCTTAGAGGGTATTCTGAATCTATGAAAAGAAGAGTAAAGGCGTCCCCTAGGAAGAAGAAAGCTAAGGGAATAAGCTGGAATTTTCTCTGTCATTGTCATTGTTTTGGTAACATTCAATACAGAAACGCTGGCTAACGCAGTACGAAGCATTACTATTAGACAAGCTAGGGAATTCATGTAAGGAGTAAAATAGAGGATTGAAATTGGTCGTCAGTGTTGTACTGAATACGCAATGAATGAGCTGATAAGTGGGTAAAGCTAAATGGTTATCAATTTACGAGAATGGTATCAGGCTTTGGACATTGGCTTTGGAGAATTGCTGAATTATTCCTGGGATGATGCGGATTACAAGTGTTGTTGGTAGGCTAGGCACAGAAGGAGGATGGAATGATGGTAGTTTAAGATAATGATTACAGGTTAAAGCTGTTGGAAGAGGCCGCACATAAGTTTTAATTGCTTAGCTCGTACCACACCAGGTAATAATTTCAGCTTGTTCGTATGTGTATGTATGAGCTAAGAATGCACAATTAGTGGAAGGGGAATGAAGGGGAATGGTCTTGTTTGGAGGGATGGATGTGCAGTTGATGTATGTGCATCTTTCAAAAACATAGGATAGGATGAAGGATGCGAGATGATTAGTATTGGGACTGGAGGGATGAAGGGAAATAGCTGGGAAATGGAAATAATATTTAAGATGGCTAAGATGAATTGGAGGGAAGGATGCTAAATAATTCCAAGTTTGATAAGACAAACGATTAAGTTTGTAGTTGTTGTGTAATTATTTGATGTACATGATTAACTTAGTTAGTGCCTTGTTGGTGGTCAGTCAAGTGTTGCATCCATATCTTTTTAATAACTGCCTGCATAAATGAAGGGAAACTTTATTGCGGTCCACGGGGACTTGTTATCCTTGACAAGGATACTACAGATTGTTGGCTGAAGCAGTAGGATGGTCCCGTTTATTACGAAGCTGCCATCTATGTTCTGTCGAATCTTAATCCATGATTAATTCGTCTAAATTTTAATCACTGGAGTAGCTGGAAGTGTACTTAACTAATCGTAATAGTGGCATTTGTCGTAAGTGAAGATCAGCAATGAATGAGTTTGTAACTTAACTTTTTGATACTTTTAAATAATTGTACTTTAGAATTAAGGGGATGGTTTGAGAAAAGACTGAATATGCTTCTCTCCTGAATAAATCCTAAGTAAGTCAAGTTGTTACTGCATTAACTTGTGGCTCAGACCGAAGCAGAACTAAAGAGCTTCTGGTTAGGGTTACGGTTGCCGAACGGACGGGCGGAATGAGAGATGATACGTTTTGGTAGATGCTCATTTCATTTCTTTCTGGTTTCATTGATCCTTGCGTCTTACGTTTGTCTCAAAGACTGGAGGGTTGGAACTGTCAAGGGTTTAATAAGTTGTTAGTTAGAATTCAATCTATGTGAATTGGTTCAAGCTAAACATATAAGTCAAACTTTTGACTTTTACGTCTAATTTAAATGGAGTTAGCAAGAGGGAAATGATAGTAGTCAAGCCAGATGGATGGCCAGGGGGTATTTTTACGCATGAAATCTCTACGTTGCATTGCAATCCTCTTGTGTGGAGGTGTCATATGGGAAACTGAGATAAAAACGTTAAAGCGATGTGTCTGTTCTTTGGCAGGGCGGAATTGCTTTTATTCATTTAGTCCTCCTTAGGATAGGGGATGATTGCATTTTAAAGATTCATTATTTGGATAAACGTTTTATGGTGGCGGCGTCGTAGTTGCTTTGCACTTGTACAATGCGGTACGATATGAGGAATTGAAGTGAGTGAGAGAGCATTTCGCATATTTCAACCTCGGAGCACCTCCTCTTTATAGGCTTGAGGTAATAGGAGCAGCATGAAATGGTATTTGGAATTTAATTAACAGCTCGTCGACAGCAAGTTAACTGTCAATTGAACAGCAGGGCAGATGAATTATGCCGCTCTACGCATTTTACGCACCTTTCATCCCTCCTTACTGTCACCACATGGAATAGTTGCCACTGCCACTAGCTTGGATTTTGAATTTTTTGCAACACTGATTTATACCCTCGAGAGGAATTTTTGAAATCAACAAGGATGTGCGTATAAAACTTATAGCTAATTCGAGATTCCGTCTCATCTCATTTGCCACTTAGCCTGTCTGTTGCTATAGTCCCTAAGGCATCGGAGAATAGACTGATAAATTTTCGCATGACTTGTTTTGCAAATATATATGTGCTGTAGAAAATACCGGAAAGCTATTGTAGCTACAAGTGGTCTAGTTTTGTCGGATTGTTTTGGAGGAAAATATCAAGCCGTGGAAGAAACATCCAAGGGCTTCTTGAAGAATCTGCAATAGAAATCAAGGAAGGAAGAAAGACAACAGAGGCTAAGCTCATTGAGGAAGGATGTGAGAAGGTAAAGGATTTTGAGTCAACTCATTGAGAATAACCAAGTTTACAAAAGTATGTGGAGAAGACTATGGTAAAACAACTAGCTTGCTCTTTACGCTCTTTAAAATGCCAGGGACACTGCGATAAGATTGAGGAAGACTTGTTAAGGAATGTAAAGGAAGATTTGAAGTACATTTGGAACAGGAGGAAAAGCATAGGGTGGTGGATGCATGTGGACTGGCATGGCAACGTGGAGGCATGCAAGAGGTGAGAGGGACATGGGCCATTTCAGTTGGATGGAAGAGAGTTTTAAATGGTGGTTGTTGTGTGTGAGGTGGATGTAATTTAGTTTGAATGAAGATAGAGCTAATGCATTTCTTTGTAGGAGACGAGGGAGAGATTTGGATAAAGCGACAAAATACTCATGTTTCATTGTTGTAGAGGAGATAAATGTGGATATCAAAGAGGGAGAGTGAGAAAAAAATAAAGAGGATTGGATTAGATTTGATTGGAAGGGTTTAAGAGATCCCAGCGGGAGAGTTATCAGGTATGCTGAAAGTTAAATGCTCTTGTGTGTTGGCCATGGATTGCCCATTGAAAACGTTTCTTTCTCCGTGATAATACAATAGCAAGTCTGTAAAATACTTGAAGCAGATGAGTAAAGGAGTAAGACTGCAAAACTGGGACTTGCACGAGATGAGAATGGGAGACAGGGACTAGACTAGATGAAAATAGCTATACCGGATTCTCAACTCTACCTATCGGTGGGAAGGGGTAACCACTGAAATAGAGCATTAGAAACTTATTTACGGTCCTGAATTCGCGGATGTTTCAAAAACTTATTCTTTCCGGAGTGTGTTGCGCAGTTGCTAGGAGTGCTAAGTGCTAAGCTAACACTAGGACACCAGTCCATAAGAAGAGTAGCTATATCATTCCCAATAACCTTTCCAGACGAGAAAGGTAAATCTTATAGGATTGCGAAAAATGGAATAAGCACAGCAAGCACTGGTAGCAGCGATCACAGAGTATTTTCCATGCCAAGAGAAACTCTGAAAGGAAAGCTAGGGCTTCGATTGCTGAGGTAAAAACGAAAAATGAAGATTCGAGAAAAAACTGTACACTGTAAGCAAGCAGTGAGTTGGAAGAGATGTGGTCCAATTTCCAGGTGTCTTAATTCGTTTGCGGTTTGTCAGTCAATGTCGGTGCGGGGTGCCGAAAGTTGGGAGCTAGTTTAAGTTATGCATGCACTTCACAAGACTTCCGTCAGTCTCTAACTGTTGCTGTATAACCGTAACAAGAAACCTGGAATGAGAGCCTATGGTGATGGAATCGAAAACAGAGGGAAATGACCATATCACAATTGGATTTTAAATGTAACTGTGTAACTGAGTAGTAGTATGCTAATAAGCATGATCGTCTGCCAAATAGAAATATTCCGATTTGAAAAATAAGAACTTCTTCGGATCGTCCAGAAGAAATAGAGAAGATAGACACGGATTCCCGCGGGGGAATAAAGACTAGTCGACCAATTTCATGGTCCTCAATCTTGCATCAAGTATGAAGGAAATTAGTGAATAATTTCTCGGCTTTCATAGTTTGAGGTTTGAAAGTTTCAACCGCTCTGGATTTTTGAAACTTAAGGTAGTTTTCAGCGGGATACGCCGTTTTCGCGAACAATTAGTGCGGGGGGATCAAACATTGCGATTCTTTGAAACCTCGTCGTTACGCATACCCCTCTGTGGCGCTGACTTCCAATAATTTCTTCTTTTATGTTTCTTCCAGTTTTTATAGCAATTGACAGGTGAAAGAAGAAAGCGGCAGAGGAGGCGAAGCTGTCATCTTTAAATGTTTCTTTACAGTCCGTGGACTGAAAAAATTAGACAGGTTGGCAAAGTTGAGACGTCGATTGAGGAAAGGGAGAAAGAACGAGATGCGATCATTAAAATAATATTTGTAGTCGATTCATCCCGCTCATATCCCAGGGAAGCGTTTCCGTTAAGACTATTGGAATTGCTCCAGGTCAAATAAACAGTAAATTATGACATGATTTATTATATGTTTTAGTATACCCGCATTTTTTACTATCTCCTGCTCTGCAATCCAATCAATACTTAATTAAAGCTGTGGTCAGTTTTGGTGGAAAAAACAAAAATCTGGCTCTGACACCTACCGAGCGAAAATAATGCCAACATTTCTACAGGAGATGAAAAGAGAGTGCGCGAGAACGCTTAATAGGCTATTATAGTTTCCTAGACAGTCATGCAATGCATTGTAGCTTGGAAGAAAACAATCAAAAGTAAGTTATATCCTCTATAACAAGTAACAAGATGCAGTGGATCCATCAGCTCAAGCTCTATGCTGCTGTCAGAGAATAATAAAGATTCCCTAAACTTCTTCATAGGAAAGAATCTGATAACTTTAACTGCTTCCAGTTTTAAGTCCGACTGATTTCCCTTCCTGAGATCCTCAGGGCTATTGACCATCGCCATATGAGGCAATTAGAGACTCGTTATGTATGGATGAAAAATCATGGAGCAGGTCAAGATAATCCTAATAGACACATAGTTAGGTCATGCACAGGTGGTTTGAAGCTTTCCTGACCTTAGGACTAGGGCTGCTCTTACGTATGTATTCAAAAGTTTTAAGACTAATAATTTTGAAAAGGAGTGAAGAATGGTCCAGAAGTGTCAATTAAGATAAATAAGAAGAGGATAGATTTATAACGAGTTGCGAACTCAAGCATCCTTCGCTCAGCCAGGTGAGGCTTGTTTGTTTGGTAAAGGTTGATTCGGCTAATTAGGGACAAAAATCGCACAAATAAATCAATTCATTTGTCATGGTGTGTAAAGTATGAAATGAATGATCAAATGACTGGCTACAACTTCCATCAACTGTTATTATACTTGTTTTCTCTTCTCTAATTATACCGACCCTTTTGCCGCTTATAAAAACAAGCGCCAAATACTTAATATAGTCAAATCAGAGGAGAATATACGCTCCAAGGACCAAGATTATTTTCTAAGGTAATCCATTATGGATGTGGACGGAAAAGAAATGATTACAGGGCAGAGTTGGACTGAAAAGCTATCAAATCCGACCCCATCCAATCCAACCCCACTTCACAAACCTAACTTGCTTCTTCTTCGGTTCTTGCACGCCGCTAATGACTAACGTATGTAATTCGTAAGCAAGAATCCGTGAATTAACACGTGAAAACCATAGTTAAATGCATAACTCATGAAGAAGTGGATACAGGGATCGTTCCAGCACAATGTACTGAGGCGGTCCCATGTTTATTTTCCCAAAATGCTGAGTTATATTAAATAAGAAATATTATACCTAAGAATGCTTTAGTTTGATCCTTTAGTTTGATGCTTTAGTAGTTAAAATGATCGCAAAATTAAGACTCTCCAGCTAATTTAGTTGTAATAGGGGTAAATATATAAGCTAAGCCAATGGAAGACAGCTAAAGCACGCGCGGTCTAAAATAAAGTTTCCGGCCTATGCTTTTCTAAGTAAACTAAAAATCTTAAAATCGAGAAAACTCAGCAAGTAAGAAACGGATAATAACGATTACTGGCCTAACTGCAGCAAGCGTTGCTTTACAAACCATAACTTAGTATAAGTACAATGTCTTCTATGTAAAAGCCAGCAGTAATTTTATAAATTACTGGGTACCGCAACTAAAAAAGTTTAAAATCCAACTTAGCCACAAAACTTGTTTACCACGTAAAAACTTTAATACGGCAGCTAGAACTATGAACTAAAGCTTCAATGCTAGTCCCTGCAATTCTGATCATGGAAAACTAAAACAAACTTGAAAAGTACATCGCAACAGCGCCCCAATTGTTAGGCGCGCGAAAGATGTATGAAAAAATCGTGGAAACTGGTTCCCTGGCAAGACATTTCTGAGCACACTTTTAATCCCATTTGATAATTTATCAGGTTTTCAAGTTATAATTTTTCGTAAGAAAACATTATGGGCTTTCTTCTAAGCCCTAACTTAGTGTTGTGAGCTTTGGTTAAGATTCTGTTTAAGGAGTCTAAACTTGGGAAAATAAACATGAGACAGGCTGTATATGTATAATTTACGAACCAGTACCTCGGCGGGAGAAGGAGAAATATAGGAAGGTAGGATACGCTGGATCATGTTATGGATTGTTAAAATTGGCGCAGTTTCTAATGTACAAGGGGCAATAGCTAATGAAGCTGGACTTAGTGTTATTGAGAGCTAATGTTGTTGCTTGCCATTAATGATATTACATGAGGTAACCCTGGGAATCGTTGTCAAAGGTACACATGTTTGACTCTTTCTTGACAGAAGCTATAGTTTTCGTGTCAAGTCAACTTGAACTGAGTATATATAAAGATTAATGAGATGATAAATATAATAACAGACTGGTGACTTTTAACCCAGTTATGGCTAGAGGGAAAAGTTGAGGAAGTTCCGAGGAAGACAGTTAACCATTTCAATTTCGACGGTGAAACTTAGAGTAAAAGTACGGTAAGTATTCAAACGGCCTACTGACTGCGCTGTATACATTATACATATTCGGGAACTGGTCGAATCTAGTATCGAGTAGAAGCCTTGTCTGACTGAAATCCGACTTCTACAAAAATTCTACCTAAAATTGTAAGTTTTGCTTAAGTTTCATTCGTTTTTGAACACATTAGGCATCCAAAAGTTTGAAAATACCCGAACTGATGATAGTTGCAATCAGGCTTGGCTACGGCTGGGCCGCATCGGGCCGTACAACAAGTGAAAGTGATGGTCACGTGGTATAAATTGGTACGGCCGGCCGTATTTAACGCCCGAGCAAAATCTACGGCGAATGCGTCCGCCTGTTGCTAAAAACGGATCTAGTTTTGCTGATATTTTGCTTGCGAAAGCATGAAATGCACTCCCATTGATTTACTTGTGTGTCACATGATTATTTTGTGGCATTTTGAACTTTGATTTGCATATAAATTTTCCCGCCGCCACAGTGACACTGTGGTTCTCATTGCTAGGCGTGTTGCGGGTGGAGGCTCTCCTGTGTTGAAGCTGATTTAGTAGCGACTTGTCATGTGAACATTCATCATTTTATTTTACAGTCGTTGGCTTAATTAGTTTTTTATCAGTTTTGCTACTTTTGATATCAGCGCAGCATCAGTTTCGGTTTACTTATCAGAGCTAGTATTGGCTAACAAGGACGGACCCGGGACAGAAGACAAATTCAGTAGAAATTCCCCTAGACAATTACAAGCATTGCTATGAAACCATCCACTTAATGTGGAATTAAATGTACACGGCAAGGACTTCCCAAGCAAACGCTTACCGTCAGGATTAGCAGATTTAATTTCGGAGGAATTAAGTACACCAAATAAAGATTTCCCGGATGACAATTTAAATGTGGAATTGACCTGACCTTCCTGTTCCGACATGGTAAAATTGTGCCCGTTTGCTAAGATCCAACAAAACAATTAAAGGTAAGCAAGTCAAGATGTAGCGATCAATATTTATGGAAACCACAGTGTCACGGTGGTAAGCCAAGAGACTTGTAGATATTACCGGTGGCGGGAAAAATCATGACTACGCCTTTCACAAATTCAAAACTATTCTGCAGTCTTATATATGCTCCAAAATCAATTAATGCAATAATAATAAACTTTACTATGGATGTTTGGTAACGTATAACGGTTCTATGGAATAATTCACTAGGAGAGATCCAAATGCAATTAAACAATATGACAAGTAAATAGCCCTGACAATATGGGATAGCTCACACCAGTTTTTTTCATGTGCTGCTATTTATTTCATACACAAATCGAAAATTTAGGATGCAGAAAGGAGAAAATATGTGTTATAGCAACATGCCAGAAAAAAGATGTTAGCTCATAAATTACAAATATTTGGGAATGTGAGCTCATTAAACTAGGCCTCTTTTGCAACAATAACCCTCCTCCTTCCAAAGGCAGACATACCACACGATCCTTCAAGATGTTCCAGTATTTGAGCATGGCCGCCCAAGGTAGTAGAACACACGGTACAATAGGTTCTAGTTACAGCACAGTATTCAGAATGCGCCACTTGTTTCATGTGACGTTTCACAACATCTAATCGATCCCGACCATACAAACATGGTCCAAAACTGTAGGAGCTTCCACCGCAATAAAAGTTTTTATTTTGGTACTCCAGTGGGACGTTGTCCATCGACGACACGCTTTCAAAAACTCGTCTTGTCATGACTTCTGGGAACCCACTATGCTCGACTGATTTCAGATGGGTAGCGAAAGCTGCCAAGGTGTAACAAGAGTACATACATTTCTCGCCATCAGTCATCAGCTTACACGCAAACATCAGAGCTACAATTCCCAATAATAATTTTGTCAACACAGAAACTAATGAGACACACAAATAACCGTTACTAAACTACAAATAAACGACACTCACCATTCCTTGTTGTAGTATTCCCTGGAGCGGATAGTAAAGCGAGTGTTGGCTCAACCTTTTTCTTCGGCTTTTCGAAGCTCCGTGGGAGTGTGGGAGTAATAAATTCCACGGCCTCTGTAAAAGAAGCAGGTACGTATTAACCACATGAGTGCACATTATGACGAGATATTGAGAGTTTTTCAGTCTAAATACTAAAATAACTCACCTGCCGAAGTCCCTGAGCCATTCTCACCAAGTTCTTGGGATGACTTGCCATGTTTTACCATATCCCCGACAGAAGCTACATAATTTTCCGCAACAACCAAGAGTTCAGAAGTATTGGAAAGAATGGTATGAATTTCATCTACATTGTTCCTTATTTCGTCCAGTAATGGACCATTGTCCACCGGCTCTGCAAAAAACAAAAACAAAACAAATTTATAAAAAACTAACAAGAATAAACATTAACCCACAAAACACTTAGAGTAATAACGGTTTCAGTCGATATCTATATTAACATCCCCACCATTAGACTTTACTTTCAATGAAGCCCTATTCTGAGCTTTGACGGCTTCTAATAAACCAAATTCTACGGAATCCTCAACCACCAATCCCAAAGGCATTGCTTGATCCATGGTCAGTCAATTAAAAAGTAAGAGAATCACTCCCCGCAGTTTCAGATCAGAAAATGAACTTGTTTCTTACACCACTCTCAAACTATCACTGAGTACCTACAACCGGGCGTGCATGGTGAGTTTCAACACACGTGACCTTATCGAATCGGTCTCGCGTGAATGGAACCGTAAATGCACACATCAAATGAATGAAGCAATACAGAAATACATGTTGACTACAGACTTTTATTTACCACAGTGGGAGTTTTGAAAACAATGAGCCGCCAATTTCAAACTACTTTCGAAGGATGTATTGCATAATACACAAACTCGCCCGGTCACTTTGATGGTTTCCAAGTGCGGGATATATTGAGCATGACGACTAACCTTGCCAACCTTCTTGCTAGTACACTTACACACGTTTCCTTTAATGGTTCGATTGCGACAACGGTATATGATGATCCCATCAGCCCGCTTAACCTTACTAATTGCAATATTCTTATGTGGGACTTTCCTCAAGTGATCCTTGTACAACGACAATGTCATCCCTACATAATTACAAGATACATATGATGGCTTCCCTCCTCCGCCGATCCACTTGAGACGGGCACAGCGGAATAAACCAGCTTGAAACCATAAAAGAACAACATCCGCATATACTTTACATTCTGGTCAAAGTTTCAACGACTCATTTAATCACTACTTACGGGTTTTCAAAGTTTCTTTACTGGACCGTACTTGCACTGTGTAAGGACTTGCAGATGCTGGCGAGTCTAGGAAATACAAGTAGAAATTACTGAGGATAAAATATATTAGAAGATATCCACAGTGTCGAGGTGGTAAACACTTAGGAAAAGTTGATGTTAGGAATATTATATTTTGAGGTCTGATGAATTAAAAAGCGGCTGAATTACACTCACGATTTCCTTGTTGTAACTTCTTTGACAGCACTCCATCCGTGTCACTTCCCATCACCATCCTGCGTAGCCGAGATATTGATCCGACAAGGTTGAGGATGGTTTTTTTGTTGTCCAAAGCAGTAGCTTTAAGACTGCTCACTTGCTTTGCTAATTGACGCATCCCTCTGTCAGGTGAAGAACCTGCCACAAGCAGAAACCAAGTAATTGTTTAAACAACCAGAAACAAGTTTAAGCTACTGGGTACGTATGTCTTCCTTCTAACCTGTGGTTTTTACTGCTCGAACCAAAGCATTTTTTCCATCCAGAGAATTTGTTCCAGCCAAACCACTTATCATGGGATCTAGAGGTTTTACTACAAGGAGGCCAAAAAACCGGATTTATTCCTGGTACTAAATGCTGGGATAAGAAGAAATTCTTATGTTATTGTAATAGTCCTTCCAAATAACCTGCAGAAACAGGGTGAAGCTGTAATTGATTAGATGAAATTTCAATCTCGTCTTCGAAAAAAGGCAAGTCTTCGGAATTCACAGGGCCACAAGATTCCGATCCCGCATTTGACATGATAAGGGCAATTAAACTGACAGAATAAATTCAGACTAGATAAAAAGAATAACCTCAACCACCTATGCCCTACAGTTTTAATTTGCAGTTAATTTGATCCAACTACACTCACCTAAGAGTGGCATACGCACTACTTCGAATAAAGAAGTAAGCACTGATACGAGTTCAACTTCACCAAACTTAGAAGCTACCATAGCACAGGGCGAGGAGTGGGGTTTTATTGGACCAGGACTGGGCATGAACCAGTCTTCTTACTGTACGTCAAGATGCTTATGACAATATGTACAGAACTCCTAACAATAAGATAGTAAATGCATATGCATTGCACGCGATATAGAGCAAAGTGGTTGTGCACTGTGTTAATTTCAATTTATATTAATACGCTTTTCAGGCACTAGTAGCATTCAAAACCCACTATTACATGAAAGGATGTGCATGTTAAGTTAGGAATTGTGTAATCTGATGCCAATGTAGTGAAATTCATATTTTCAATTTGTTCATAATCACGGCCCGACGAAATTCAATTTTACGGCCCGGCCGCAGGCCTAATGGGGCGTTACCATAATTACCCCCCGGGCGCGAACGGGCCGCCTGTGGGCGTTGCGGGCGCACCGGTTGTACGGCTACAGTGGCCGGGCCGTAGCCAACCCTGGTTGCAATAAAAAGTTCCAAAATAAAGATTTTTGATTTTATTAATTTAAAATTTTAGTAATTTTGGGGTAGATTTAAAGAACATTTGGAGAAATAATTTGGAAGTAATTTTGGTGCAATATATTTGGCGTAATTTTGGTGCAATATATTTGGCGTAATTTAGTTGCAATATATTTGGCTTAATTTTGGTGTTATATATTTGGCGTATTTTTGGTGCAATATATTTGGCGTAATTTAGTTGCAATATATTTGGCGTAATTTAGTTGCAATATATTTGGCGTATTTTTGGTGTAATTTATTTGGCGTAATTCAGTTGCAATATATTTGGCGTATTTTTGGTGTAATTTATTTTGCGTATTTTTAGTGCAATTTATTTGCAGTAACTTCTGTGTTACAGACCCGGTTTCAAAATCTCCGAATAATACACGGTGTATCCAAATTTTGAAATTCTAAACGAGATTTCAAAACCTCTGAATTCTAAACAGTAATAGTTGCAATTAAGATTCGAGTTCGGCTTTTGAGGGCATGGTTGATTATACGTTGCAACTCATCTACCCTCTGTACAGGAGTAGGCAGCATTGCACAAAGATTAACAAAGGTTTTTCTCAGCATCTGTAGCAGAATTTGTGTTGTGAAAATACCCCCGAGCAAAGCTGGGTAGCATAGCTTGTTTACGTGTAGATATGTAAACCGATGTTTAGTAGAGTCAATCTATTAGAACTAGAACAGCAGGAAAGGAAAAGAGACTTGTGCAGTAGACCATTGATGGAGAAAACTTCCGTGATCATTCTCTTTCAGAATTTCAATGGTTTTCGTTAACGAGTTTCCCCTGGAAGTTGGATGATAGTGATGACATGAGCACGAGACTCATCCATCCTGATCTGTCTATATTTTGTGTTTTAGGCTTTCGGCTTCGGCTTTCTCCGATATTATTAGATAGGAAGAGAAAAGAGTATAGCTAAATGGTTGGACACATGCGATGTGTGTGTGTACTGCGATGTCAAAGGTTTTTTTCGTCCTCTAGTAGCCGTAGACAGGGCTTTCCAAACACTGCCGCTAAGTATAATGAGCTTATGGTTGCTTTTCAGTAGGACCAAAGTAGGAGGATGGTAGAACTTTATCCTCACTTGCTAATTTACGAAACAATATAGGAGAAATGAGAGAGGATTAAGATGAAATTCCTTCTCCTGCTGCGCATCGCGGGTATGCGCACTTATACATGGCTGGCTCTGGTTTGTTTTGTTGAAGTTAAGGAGCTAAGAGTTGTTTTTAAGTATTTTGGATCATTAACTTGATTTTATTCTGATAATAAGGTAATTAGTTGGCGTTTTTGTAAAGTATAGAAACAAAAGGTTTGGCAGGATTCGTGAGGAAGAACAAAAATTGCTTTTTGCTAATATATTCAGTTCACGTCAATAGAGGACCTTACCCGGCGGCATGTTAGCTTCAATACAAGTACAAAAAGCATATAATGACCAAGTGGCGTTAGCTTCCTGGCATGGCTCTGCTCATTAGAGTTGCCTTCTTCCTTGGACATGACGTCAAAATCCAGGTAAATGCGTCCGCTTTCCGAAACTTTCATTTTAGGCCCAGCCAAATAAACAAGAAGCTGCCGCCGCACGGTTCGAGACTATCTTCCTACAAGTGAAAGCAAGGAGAGAATGGATGAATTTTGTTGGCAGGAAGGAAGAGGAGCTGAGGATATGACGCATCTTTAACTCTGTCCACGGGACACGATCCCAGCGACGGTATGGAGAGGATGGAAGGGATGAGCAGCAGGGGATTAATATTTGTAAGCAACTATTAGGCCAATTATCTCAGCTCTCCTGTCGGCCTGCACAGAGGGAAGTGGATCACTTTTGGAGACGGGGTGAAAGTTATGGGGGATTGAGAAATATTTTTGAGGAGCGAACGGAAACGGTAGAAACGTGGCGCAGCGTGGCATAGGTAAACCTTCTCCTACAGACTCTCCAACCATCGCCCACACCTTGTCAAATTAAGGAATGGGCATTTAAAACATGTAGAATAAGGCTTGTGGACGGAAAATAATAAAACTTTGGGATCGTGGCCGGTTGTCTTATTTGTGCTGGAATGTTCAGGGCGAAAAGTTGGCACTTGACTGCGCGTGCTCGAACAATTTCCCCTGAAGCCTGCAATTAGTAAATGACTTTAGCACACGGCGAAACGTTTATCTTAGTCGGGGAATTTTATTTGGGGGATACTTTTTTGGAGGAAGAAGCAGATTGGAAAGTTGAGGAATTCGTGATCATTAAGTATCTATTTCGTTGTGGTCGCCTGACTGAAGGCGACATGGAATAGATAAATAGCTTCATGATATGAATTCCGCGTATCAGCTTGGGCGCTTGGACGTTTGGACACTAGCGGGGCATCACACCGCCGAGATCGTGCGTATGGGTGCGAGTGATGTGATATCAGGAAAATTCAGAGAAATTAGATCACTGATCAGCAGAGCAGCAGCACCTTCCTGTCAAGAAGATGACGCGTAGGATAGAAACCGAGTCGTAGATTTTGATTTCATGCAACAAAAAATTCCGTTTCCTTAAATGTTTACACACAGTTTTAAGCTAGATTCCTCAAATTTACTTAGCACCCATCTTGGTAAAGGCTCGTCCCTCACTCTTTACAGCATTTAGCTAGTTCAATTAGCCAAGTGCTATTCATCAACGCTCAACATGATCAAGCATGACACAGAAATGCTCAAAGCTGTAGGCAAACATAGACGTTATGGGAATAAAAACAATTGCTTCGCATTCTGTTTACTTGGATAACTTATATTACTTTATCTTGCAATTTAACTTTTTAGCACACTTATGAAAGTATTAGAAAAAATAATGCATTGCAGCAACTGCATACATTCCAATTATTATCCAGAGGCGCGCCTTGGATCAAACAGTATGTATCCTGGAATTAAAAAATTGCAAGTGTATTAGAA
Source organism: Sminthurides aquaticus (assembly GCA_906901655.1). Classification (NCBI taxonomy): domain Eukaryota; kingdom Metazoa; phylum Arthropoda; class Collembola; order Symphypleona; family Sminthurididae; genus Sminthurides; species Sminthurides aquaticus. The sequence goes on from CAJQTT010000001.1 coordinate 9,308,444, forward strand.
AAAATGTAAGCTGAACGTTGCTAAAACAAAATTGTAATTTATACCTGGCTGGAAGGAATAATTTGCTGAATAACTGGAACGTTCTCGATGGTAGGTATGTATAGAGGTCCTCTATTAGAGGAGATGAAAACGTGCAGAGGAGGAGGAAGCAAAATGGATAGAAAGGCTTAGGGACGGGCGAATGAAGATGAGAGATAGATAAGTGGATAATTTTTTTAAATTGGTCAATCAATTTGTAAAAGAAATATTAGGATGGAAGCGGGTGTATGGTTTCGACTGCTTTCAGCAGCAGAATGAGGGAGAGTTAGCGGGATGTGGTGAAATAAGGCATGGGACTGGAGCTAAACAAATTACATTCAAGGAGGAAATCTGAGTTAAGAATCTTAATCTAAATGACCGGCCGTGAGATTTTTGGCGTACTTTCTGCCTGTGCATGCATAACAAACTAATATGTTATTGGATTTTTCTCGAGTTACAGACCAGTCATAAGGAATAGTAAAGTGGAGAAAGAATGAGGAAAGTAATTCATCATTATTGGAAATAAAAACTGGATTGTATAATTATTAGTCTCGCTTAAGGTTACACCTTAATATTGGTATTGGGGCTATAGATCTAGAAGAAGTTGGGGCCGGTTTCAATTTCATTCCTTCAGGGGACAAGTCACGTAGTTGCTTGTTGCTTTTTGGTTTGGATTTTAAGCTAACTTACTTAATGTGTAATGGGAGGGAGAGACTTGGTAGAATCTGGAATTTTGTATCAAGGTTTTGCGCACCATGTAATTCAAGCCCTTGTTTTCTACATATAAGCTTCTGCCCAATTACCCCGGTGACTTGGATTGCATTCTTTTGAATCTGTCGCCGCGCATTCATCCGGGAAAGGTTTAGGAAAACGTAGCACGTTCACAGGTCAGCCGCGATGAGGAGGAGCGCGCTATAAAGATGAGCACACATGGATTATGCGCTTTAACTGCGAAGCTTGTTAAGCAAAGAAAACAAATGGATTGTAAGGAGGCAATCTCTGTTTAAGAGTCAAACTTATGCGTTGCATTTTAAAAAGAGTTTAACAGATTCAAAAGGTGTTAACATTGGAGAAAACAAGATGTGCTACACATGTTTATCTGCCGACCTCCTTGTTACTGAGGATTTAATGCAAAGATCAATGATGAGACATGCAGAAATTATTACAGCGGACCTTCCTTCCTTCAGGTATGGATGAATAATGAAGAGGATTTTTGGTGTATGGTGGTGGTGAGAGACTGCTCTTGAAAAAAGTGAGGATGAATACAAGAAATGAGAGGGTTAAAATGGTAAAGGATGGATGGATGAGCGACCATCCATCCCATATAATTGGCAGTCTTCTGATAACTTTATTAGCTGTTGATAGAGAGAGAGACGGGAGCCTTACGTCTCACGTGTGGAGCATCATTGCACAAATATTTAATTCAATATTAGAAAAGGTGTAGAGGAGATGAGACGATGGGGAGTGGGACGAGGACGGGGTCTAGGAAAATTGTTGTTAAAACTGCCGCTACGTGAGTACCATCAGGTTCCGTTTGACTTGTGTGAAAAATTACAATTTTCATCCACCAATCCTTCCCTTCAATTCAGTAAGGGAAGAGGAGATGAAAAGGAATAGTTTTACAAATGGGATTCATAAGGAGGAGGAATTATAGATCATGTTCTCAACGACTTTGTCTCTCACATCAACTTGATTTCTTTTTCTTTCATTGCATTTTGATTGGATGGGATTATACGTTGATAGTTTCGGGAGGGAGAGGGAAGCCTGTTATTAAATCCCGAACCCATATATTTCCACTCAACCTTAAGATTTAGGATGGAGCAAAAGCCTGTGTGTATCTGCAATTAATCAACGGCAATTATTATGCGCTCAAGTCACAAGAACTTTCAACACGTGACTCTTATTGGATCTAAGAGCAAAAGGAGTCAAGGCGTCAACTTTGATATTGGCTAGTGTCGCTTTAGCTCAGGAATGTCCACTGCCGAAACTTAACTTATCTACTATAAACTAAAACACGCGTAATGTACGGTGTTTTCAAGTGATCTGCTGATTTGATCCGCAGCTTCAGGAATCAAAAAGGTCAATAGGATTAATTTTAATGTTAGCTTGGTTGAGTTGTTGAGCTTGTTAATTTGAAAATGAAACAATCAGAATTTTTTGCAGACGTAAAACCTATGAAGGTAATAGTAATCCACGCAAGCATGCTCCGTCTTGGACGTCCTCTGGCGAATAATTGCCGGAATTATGAAGATAATTGTGGAATAACAGTAATTGTAGAAGGATAGAGTAGTTAATTGAAGTGTGAGTGAGTAAACTAAGCCGCCTTGTTGGATCCCCTTGCAAAAACGTCCTTTCAGTATGTTTTAGCAGCCTCCTATCATATCAATTCTTAAATGAAGGAGCACTGTATTTAAATATTTGCTCAACACATTTAATAATAAGAGATGATAATTAGCCCCTTACGACACAAGTATTTAAATAAGCCAACAAATGTTTTCTCCTGGGATAAACATCTACAAGCATGTTCAGTGAGCACTTACTCAGATTGTTGCAATTGCAAGAAGCATAAAGGCCAATGGAAGGAATCAAGGTGCTCAATGCTTGGACTCAAGATTGGTTCTTGATTATTATAACATGGAGAAATGATCTTGGCAAAATATTTGAGCTGTAGACTCTCCGTCCGTTCTGGCTACAGTTGGCAATAAAATATATCATTTGAAGCAATTATCGTTGACTAAACAGAAAATAATTATATGTATACAATGGTATAACGAGGGAGGGGAGAGCTGACTGAGAGGAGTAGGAATGGTAGTTGTACAGTTTGAAACTTATACAGATAGATATTACTTGTTACACAGATGATTGCAAACTTTGCTGAGCTTAACTGGTATGACAATGCTCTATTATTCAACTTGCTTGCACGGAAGCTTAAGGATGGGTGCGTGCGTAACAGATGTGGGAAATAAAGATCTGCAATTTTATTCTGCTCAATGCTGTTGTATATACTTTTAAATTTTTTTATTGTATTGCTTTAAATCATTATTTGTATTTGATGCTTGTATGATTTTCTGCATTGTGAGGATTTACAGGCCTGGTTTGCAAGGCCAGCTGAAAATAGTTTGCAATTTCGGTCAAAGCTTCGTAAGCATCTCCTTTGGAAACCACTGCAAGAACCGCTCCTTACACACTGAAACTTAAATATGTACTTTGCTGGTTCTGCCACGCTGCCAGCAAAGTAAGCCAGTTTGGGTTTTGAAGACATGTTACATATAATGAGAAACCGGGCCAAATAAGAGGAAGAGAAGCTTTAGATTGTGAGCTTATCAAATGATCAGTTAGTTTGAAACTTTTTCTACATTCATAATCTCTGTTGTGCAACTGTAACAGAAAAGGAGAAGATTACCTTCCCGGGCTGTGCAAAAGTCTAATTGAGCGACTTGTAGCCAAGCTTTTGCATTATTTGGTACGATGGAATCATCCAAATCAGTCTGGAGGGAGATCATATGAGGATTTTTTACAGGATGCAGAAGCCATGGAATTGTGTGACCACAATTGCAGCACTTAGAATGTGGATGAGCAGTGGAATGAAGTGCTGATTTTTGGTCCAATTCCCTCACCTTGTCGGAGTGATGAGGTAATGCATGTGATTGTAGAGAAAAAGTTATTTAAGCAACCGCAAAGTCTAACCGCGAGGGGTTGTGACTGAGACTAATATTACGTTCGGTTATGTTTGACTTTGTGATTTCAAATTACACACTTTTCTTTCTTTCTGCGGTTTACGCAAGCTGGTTTAACCCTGATTTTAGCACGTCCGATCAAATTAAATCCTTTTGTTTTTGAAAAGCTAAAATAAAAGTGGCAGACCTTGGAATTCCGAGTTCCGAATGCAGGCAAAAAGCGCGAGAAAAGGTACGAAGATGGTGTATAATTTCTTTAGATTCAGAACGAACCAGTTTGTAATTATTTGATAGCGGAATATTTACGGGTTTGCTGTGACGAAGGCACTTACATGCAAGCTATTTTATTTTTATTATTTATTAGTGCAATTTGAGGTACGATTTTAAAACTTTCTTCAGAATAAAAATGATTTTGGAAATAGCTGGTAAAGGCTTTATAACATAAAAGCTTAAAGATCACGGTTCAGGTTTATCCAGAAATCCAGAAGTTAAAGTTGCCCCTTGGAAACTTTCCGTTCACAAATCTTCAGATAGTTGTGCTTTCACTTTTCTCCCGCTCCTTTGTGTATTTATAAGAGGACGGACAACAGATAAAAGAGTGGAAGAGGAGGAATAGTCATTTGTTAGAGAAGAGGAATTAGCTAGACGTAAACTTTTGAAAGGGGAAAGAGCATGATTTATTTATGGCGGGCTTGCATGATAGAATCCAATATAGAATCTTATCCTTCCCACTAATCTTTGGACAGTGGTCGTAATCTAGCTAAGGGCTTTCTCCAATGCTTTCACGACGGTATAGTAATGATGGTTTGAAGATGGACTTTTACTACGTAAAATAAACTGGAGGAAGGCTTGTGATAATTCCGCAGTATTCTGGCTAAAACATACATGTATCCACATTTTCACATTATCTTCCTCCTCCGTCACTAACGTTAATCATGCAGAGTTAAGTACAATCCATGGCGAAGGCCAAAGCTTAACAACAATTTAAGATGATTAAAGTTTACTCCTCTGAAGTAAGAAGTTTCCACGTGGCTGGCGGACTTTCTTCCCGTTCAATTCCTCTGCTACCGCCTCTCTCCCATCTTTCGCAGGCTTTCTCCTGTGCCACGAGTAGAAACCTTAGTGGATTGGATTTTAAACCCGCTCGCTTACCTGTACAGCAGCAAGCATCCCAGTTTGCCACTATTCCCATCCCGGTTAACATTGTTAAACGGGAATGTTAGATGGTGATCATGCAGTAGTAATAATCTAGCAGAGTTTGGAGTGAGAGGGCGAGGGAAGGATGTGGGATAGAGAATGAATAAACACGGAAAGTGTGTACTCTAGATCACGCGCTTGCTAATTGCTTTTCTTCCTCAATTATTCATTATTAAAAGACGTCATGTATATCAAAATTTGCTATCAGGATGAAGTGAAAGAGCCGTTATTTATGCGCATCCATCAGAGGAAATCCTCTTGTATGGATGTATACAGAGCGAGAACCGTAGGAATAAGCCTGTTCGCATATTCTCTTGCCTTTTGCTTGCTTGGGATCTGCATTACTCCAAGTCCCATTGTATAGCCAATAGCCACACCATTTTGTTCAGTCTCTATCTCTTGTCCTTTGAAGGTAAAATTACCAAGCTACCTGTCAGCAGATACGTATCGGCTGTTTTACGCTGATTATTTTACTGCCAAACACACAGGCAGACATGAAACTTGGGACGGGGGCCAAAAAAGCTAGTTTCGGTGAGGACGCTTCTATGGGATAAAAGTGAAACGTAGATGGCAGATGGGTCTGTAAATTAACCCCGCCACAACAACAGGGTATCCTCGTGTAACGTTTTAGTTTTGGATGGTTATGGGAAAGCCTTCAATACGTTTTGCTGATGTTAGGGATGTGCGAAGAAGTGAGTTTTTACAGGAGGATATTTTTTCGGAGGAGGTGTACAAGATTGTAATTAGGATGCGTTCGCTTGAAATTATTTCAAGGGATTTTTTAAGTTATGGGAAAAGGAGGAAGCAATATCTTCTGGTGTTGATAAGACCAGTAGGGTTGGCTAGAGCTGTGGTTCATAGCCTCATAGCGTAGCTCGCTCATATCATTTGATAGCAGGATTACAGGAGCTATGTGGCAGGGTGACGAGAGAGTGTAATTTGAAAAAAAGTTTAGGATATCAATTACGGTAAAATAGGAGGAGAAAGGATATTGACAGTTGGGGTGATGTGGTGAGCTGAGTAGGTAAGAGTTTGACAGTTTTCAGATATGATTTTCTCTTATTCCAGCGCTGAATATACGAGGAGCCGCGTCATGAGCACAGCAAGTGGGAGATGTTGCAGAAGATGGGATAAGTTGGGAAATGAAATAATATTTTGTAATACAGGCCCATAGCTTTTTGGTGGGGAAGAAGAGGTCTGTTGTGTTGAGGGCCTCAACACAACAGGCTGTCAACAACAGGCTGCCAGGAGTCCTGATTCGGAGGTTGATTTAAGGTTTCTGAGGGGGTGGAGATTGTGGAAGCTACTGACTGTGGATTTGAGAATCATTTGCTGATGTGGAAGCTGATAGGCTTAAGTGTGGAGATTGACTAACTAAAGCTAAAATTAATTAACAGAGAGGTATGTAGTGCAGGTTTGTTAATTAAAAAAAATTGAAAGATAGTATGGATTATTTGATTGTTGTGGGGCAAAGAAAATTCCCAGTATTCCTGTATTTGTAAGGCTAAAAGTTATGGGTTGGAATAAGAAAGTTGAGAAATTTTGTTGGTTCAGTAGTATCATAATTGAAAATTCATTTGAAAGGTTAATGGATTTTAAGCTATGGCGCCACCGTTAAACTTGAGTTGCATAATCTAAAGCGCTAACAATGACTACGTAAGAGTTGCTACCTCTCTGCCCAGTCCTCAGCTGACTATGATGAAGCACTTGAACAAAGTTTACACTTGAAAGGACATTAAAGCACTTAATATCTGAATTGACTCCCTTTAATAATGATTCACATTCATTTTAACAGTTGTAAGTGACATTTTGGATGGCTGGAAGCATAAAATTTGAGGGTTTGTACAAGAAATTAGTTTTGACACAAACTTGTCCATATTTCTAGGCATCCTACCTACGACTATTGACACACATATATAGAGCAAATCGCGTGGTGTGAACTAATCTGCAGAATGAAATGGATTAAAGGCTACAGATGGACACGGTTATTCACACGAGATGGAGGTGGGAGTTGAAGGAAATGGCGTCGTCGTGGAGGATGAATGTTTTTGGGGGCGGCGTTGGTCTGTCAGATACGTGTGTGTGTGTGTATGCGTGTTGTTATTGGGAATACATGAAAATGGCTCTCCTCTCTTCCATGAGTTCTCTGAAATTCTGTAGCAAGTTGTAGAGAAATTTCCTTTTCGGTTGTCAATAAATTATTTATGTGAAACATATGAAAATGAATCCGCGAATAGGATAAACAAATGGTATGGATGAATATAAAGGATTTTGGCTGGGAAGACATTATCTCGCTGCTTGCATGGCACATAAAGCGGTGGCGGTGGGTCGGTTCTTGTAGGATGGAGCGGAGGTGTAGAGGATATTTTATGCGTTTTCAAAAAAGACTTATGTTCTTTGATCCACAATGTTAATTAAGAAAGAGGTGCATAAATTAAGGAGCCTTCTGATTCCTCCTGATCATGTGTGAAGTTTTGCTTTAGGAGGAACACTCGCAAAATCTTTCGTATGCTCCTCCGCTCTTGCTGATCCGCGTGAACATACAGCCATTGGCTATGTTATTTATTTGGCTTATTGCGTGCAAGGTTGCGGAAAGATAATGATTCATTTGCATGAACTCCTCCAACTAAACGAACGGCCACTTTTGACACTTTATGCGGAGCGCCGGGTCAGAGACAGGTAAATAATTATTCTCAGTGCTCCTTAGGATCTGAGTTCAGAGTAAGATGATGATGGGAAAAGAGTTATTGTGGAATGGGCATTTATGGAATGACGGGAGTTACGATCAATTTGGAATTGTCACAACAAGAGCTATGGAGTAATACGACTGCAGTGTAGTAGAGAAGAAATGAATCTTCTCCGGTCAGGCCAAGAAGGGAAGGGAGGGATTCGCAGGGCTGGTGCGTCCCTCCAGGGATATAAATTAAAGAGTGTTGATAATTAACTCATTACATAATCAAATTAAAGGCTTCGCCAAATAAAAAATGGAGTGCCCACGCTCTGTCATGCACCATAATACCATTAACACCATGTTCGTTGCGTTGTTTCTTGAAGTTCAGCAGAGCATTTTGTTTTGTGTGGGCATGTATCGTAATATGTTAACGAAATGTTTCTAGGTGGACACGACACGTGTCGCTGTGTTGTGGATGGATGTAGAACATTTTCACCCACTGCGTCTGCTCTGCATCTTGAGTAGAATTGAAAATTTAGATATTTCATATTTTTGCCCTTGATTTTATACGATTCGATAATTTTAAATAAAATTTGCATTATCAGGGAATTATTGGAAAATTAAAATTTTTCAATTCATGAAAGTTTGCACTAACAAATCATTTAAGGCTGAAGAATCCGATTACTGTTTCAAAACAGTTAGTCATGAATAACATTGTAAAGTAGATGAGGGAAACATGCAAGCATGGAACAAGCAAAGAGCTTGAGCTGTAGTTGCCTGCAGATGTAAAGCATAATGCGAAATTTTGCTCTGATTTTATTTCTTAACAAGGCAGCCCTTGGATTTGAAATGACAATTCGGAGAAGAAATGCTTCTACTGTTGCCCATGATTTTGCTCATAGTTGATGCTTAAGCTAGGCCAGGCTATGATGCAAAGGATATTAAATTTTATGGAGGTTGTGGATCTGAGATGATTGTTGGAGGAATAATGTTACATAATAATCGTATTTCATTGTAGTTGTTGGAAGGAAAGTGGAGTGAAAATCATTTGATCCTTTGACAATGGGAAATGGAGACGAAAGGAGAGAGGAGGAAGACAGGTATTATATCATTTTGATATCATACGCAACATCACTTTTACTCGGGCCGTATCGCTCCATCCAAGTGCTTTTGTACATTCTTGCATTGAGCACGATTGCCATTATCATCTTGTCCTTCCATCCCTGTATTGTCTCCCTCGGTCAAGTGGGATGGAATAACAGTGGAAAACAAGAATAGTTTTCATCGTTTCGGTTCCCAAAGCTACTTGCTCTGAAAAGTAGCAGCGCTACTGAAATTGTGCAGATGAAGACGCAAACGTTTAAAGGGATGCGGTGAAGAAATTCAAGGGATTCAACATAAGGTGCACAAAGGATGCTCATATTCAAGGTAAATTTATGATGAAAAAAAAAACTCGAAGAAGTACACAAAGATTTTGAGAATAATACACGCGCAGAAATTTGGTCCGAATTTTGGCATGTTCCTTGAATCCGTTTCAGCTGTTTTTGTTAACAAAGATATTCACAATACATGTCTAACTTTTGAAGTCTTTATCAAGCTTGGCTGTCATTCATTTGCCGTCTTGGATGAAATTTTCGGCAAACCAAAACAAAGATTCCTCAGTTTTACCCCTCCAGCCCACCTGTCATCTTTCTTCTATACCATCTTTATCAATTACAGAACCCTGAGAGCCAGACGTGTCTACCTGTCCATCTCCTGCCCATCTGCTATCATCGTGCCATTTATTTCCTTGTTTCTCATACAGAAGATGTATAAGGGGGATTTACAATAGTTTTTCTCTCTCTTGAAGCAGTTTTTCGGAATAAAAGCTTGACAACCCCCCGTCGCAATATTCTCCTCTTTTAAGTACAATTAGTACTGCTCCCGTTTTACCTGTAATTAAGAGCTAAGAAAGTGATAAAAAATTTGGCGGTGACGTACCGTGGCGTAATGCTTAATTGAAGCTGATTTTACTTTTAATACTGAGTAGAGTTAAGGAGAGAAGGTAATTTTATTACGCTGCTTTGCTCCATTTTGGTAATTCGCTACACTTTTTTGACAGCTATCGTACAACTGTCTCTTGAGAGTTAAAAACACTTTGCACTTTTTATAAACAGCTAATAGCTTACAGGAGCTCGACTTTCAAGCAAGCGAAGAGAGCAATTAAAAGATGCGAATATTCACTTGACTTTCTCTATTTAAGCTGCGGTCGTGACAGGGATGCCTGGGCGGATTTCTCTTGAGCAAAAAAGTAAAAGCATAAGACACATGCAGATTTTAGAATTAGTGTATCCGGGCCGGTTTGTATTGGATGCATAATTACAGAGACAAATTGTTTTCGGCTGGCCACAAGGCTTTGGAATCTTCTTTTTTAAAATCGCCAGAGGAGATAAAGGTTAATATACTTTGGTGGAGTGTGTAAGTTTTACCTGGTTAGTAATTGGCAGTGAACGGTAGCCCGGTTTCTTCTGGATCGAACATGTGATTATGTGATTGCTTAGCCCCGAATTGCTTTTGCTGTCAAAGTTCATAGTGAATTGCATGTCGGAGACATTACAGTTAACGCAAAAGTCGTGCTCGAAGCTGTCCATAAAGATAAGCTCTGTAAACACACAATAGTTTATGAATGATACAGAGAATTGCTCTTATTTGGAATAAAAGAAGGATGAGAGGGGGATTAGACGAGGCATATAGTGGAGTTTAAAAGCTTTGAAAGTCAATGATTGAGTTGGGTATAGTAAGCACAATGATTTTTTTGCATAGAGTTGTAATCCGAACAATAGAAAGAATGTAATAAGTTTGATGGTGACAAAAAATACAATGACAAAATCTACTTCTGCGTTACGTAGTACCCTAAGCAGAGGGATTACGCTCGTATAGTAGCTATCCTACCTCGTGTACTTCTTATCACTGTCTGAAACACCGTTGAACCCTTTTTTTCATAAAGTACTTGATTAATATCTGGTTACTTTTAGCTCAGCAGTGTCTCATTCAGCTGTGTAAACTTGGTATTCAACTCGTGTTGTTCGGGAGCAGTAGAGTGCAAGTCGTGTTTCGCGGTAGCAGTGTGCCCCGTTGGCTGATTTGTTGCATCTAATTCCGGTAGTAAGAGAAGTTTCAAGTACTTGTTTGTACAAGGATTCTAGGTACAATTTAATGCCGTGGTTTTAAATATGAATTTGTGCAGAAGTTTTTACTCAATTTACTGTTTGCAGCAGACATTACTAGTTTAGTCTCAGCAAAATGTTATTGCAAACTGAAGGGGGTTGCCGTTCCAGTTTAAAGTGAAAGGTGACAAGACGCAGAGGAAATATTTAAGAAAGTCTTGGATAGGAGGAAAGAAATGAAAAATTATGCTAAATGAAGGTGAATTCATGAATGATTCAGTAAAGGAGGGGTGTATTTGGTTGGTGGGCCCTTGAAGCGTCTACCCCCAACGAACAGTCTCGCCGGTGTTGTGTCAAGAATAAATCATTAGAGAAATCAGTGAATCTGGAGGAAGTAGAAGATTTGGCAAGAGTGCATGAATAAGAGGTTAAATGGATTGGAATTGAGGCTCGCTCACGGTACATGTTCTCATTCCGCTGGGGCAGGCTAACAGTTTTCCGGATGCATATTCATGAAGGTGTGAATTGAATGAGACAGAAAGATGAATTGGAAGAAGATGGATTCTTGATACTATTATTGCTGATGAGGAGGTGGGGGTGAGGGGAAGAGTAAGAGTTGAAGGGGATATCTCGTTTCTCTCGAGGAAAGATGAATGAGTTGGAGATGGTGGTGGTGAGAAAAGTGCAAAGTACGGACAGAGCACAGGAGCTGGACAATGACAGTGGAAATTTGTATTCAACTGATAGAGTCTCCAGCTGAGGATAAGTTGAAAATTTAAGACATGGTCTTGAAAAGTGCCATTAATCAGAGTCTTGTCTTGTATTTTATATACAAGCTAAACTATAGTGGCTTATCTACCAGGCAGGCAAAATAGGAAAAGCACGTTGAGGCAGAGTGCATGACCTATTCTCGTATAACATTAAGCAAGAGGGAATATGATGATAGGTGGGTAAAAGAAGGGGTTGTAAGCATTAAAAGTATGGATGAAATCTTCTAAGAGTGCGTGCTGGCTATTGTACATGCAGGCCGTGTCTGATAAGGATGAGAATGGCGGAGAAAGAAGAGAGATGTAACGCGAAAGCTGCGCTAAAGTTAAGACGGAAGACTTGAGATGGATGAAGAAGAGGAGAAAGGATGAGGAGGGGAGAATAAGTGAGATTGAGTGGTCTAGGATGATGTGACCTCTGATACGGGATGAGATTTAAGGCTTGAATTAAAATTGCATTCACTCCTCCTATCATCCTGTCTCATCAATCCTACCTCGGAAACCAATTAATCTTTTAGCACTTTGAATCCGTATAATCAATTGAAAATTATTTTCCATTCATTGAATCCAAAGCTTATCGCTTCACTTCCACTTTCTCAGACAATTCCCCTACGCAATCTTACCGTAACTAATTAATCCCGTCCACTCTTCCTTTTCCCACCTCGGCCGCAGCTGCTTGATTTTTGCATACTTTTGTATACGTTGCACTGGCGCTCACTTAAAAAACTTAGTGACATTTGCGTATTTTTGGGATATGTGCTGCTGATGGCAATGAGGCTTTGAAGCATACTTTTTTAATATTTTATCCTCCACTAGTTTTGACGTTTATTCGTGTAAATAATGTAAGGTTAAACTTTGTCCAGGAGATGATGAAATGTTGTATGATTCGCGAAAAATAGGGACATGCTCCTCGCATTTCCTATAACAAACTAGATTTTTTCTACATGAACGCTCCACGCATCCTGGAGCTGTAAGAATAAGGAAGCCAATGTGTTCTATATAACCCAATTTCCTTACAAGAACTTGAATAATTGGTGTACTTGTTTTGGGTAAATGAATTAGAAAAATTTGCCTGACTCCAGGCGGTAATCCCATTGGGGTTCGTCTCAGAAGAAAAGGTAAACTAGCTGGACAAATTGAAGGTTTATGTAAGTTGTTATTACGTGATGGAGGATGTGGAGTAAAAGGCGGTGGTGGGATACACGAAGGAGTTAGGAATTGGTTTGGAATTGATATGCGAATTTGACGGATACAAGGTGTGAGTGTGTTGGAAATACTGATGGATTAAGTCATACATGATCTACATTTCCATGTGGACATGTCGAGGAATAAGTAGAGGCAATAGTAGCTATGATGAAAAATGTAAAAGATGTAAGGAAGACTTGGAGATTTGTTACGGTTTTTGCCCCAATCCTCGACAAATGCAGATCTTTCGTGATAATTTGAATCTATTAATTAAGCTACAAGCCAGAAGCTAAGATGATCTACGTCAGTTGGTGTTCCCGGCAAGACTGTGTGCTGGGGACGGAACATGATCAGACTCTATCAGTTCTTACCTTGTACGGCCTTGGATGAAATCGTGTGTAGAATGCAATTCAAGGCCGATTAAAGGAATAAAAGTTGAAAATCAACAATTCTATTCCCTTAAAACTGCTCTACTTAGTCGAGAGTTTTATCTGTATTAATTAGTTGATATCACACAACTTTTTTACATCCCCCCTTTCCATTAAATGTGAAACAAGTTGATTCCCTAAAACCAGTCGGCGTGGATTGTGTAAGCCCGATCGCGCCTTTCTTTTATTCACCGAACCGAGAGCTAATCACAGATAAACGGAAGAGGAAGACAAGGAAAACTTGTGCTGAACTGGATAATCTGAATATTATTATGTCTTAGGGGGAATTGATGGGGGATGGAGGGCTTTTTTGCCTTCCAGCCACTTGTAAATTGGTAATTTGCAAAAAGTTTAATAAAGAGAAATGGAAAATAAATGACTGCCTTTTGAGTCGGCTACATCTTATTAAATGCTCTTTGCAAGCCAGTCACATGCAAAATAACTTGGAATGAGTTTGTTCATTTGTGTCCTGAGGCTAAAATGTTTTTCTCCTTGCGTTCTCCTCTTAGAGCGGGCTACGACATCTAGCGGAGAGGAGTATCACTATGCAGACTTCTTAGTGACGTACATTTGACGTTGTTTGTCTAAAGCAGCAACGTTTTAGGAATTAAATTTTAAATTCGTTATGTATTGATAGGGTCAGAAGAGCATGGAGAAACTTGGATTTTCTAATAAAGTTTATAGGAAGTACTCATTTTATAAAAAGAATTACATATTTGACCTAGTGGCGTCGTCTTGTTGCTTGATTTTGTTGCCATAATTGGGCGTCTTACTGATCAACGCAATGTAAGGACAATATGGTTGCTCCAGTTCACGTTCTCATATCCTCACATGTCTGCGCTAAATCACTAGGAGTATATAAACTAGAAATAGCTACACGGCAATGCTCACGATTATCAAAAAGGTGGTAAATTGTATCTAATAAAATCCTCAATCACCTTGTTTTCCGTCTCTCAGGTTATCATATGAATGACAGTTGTGGCTTGAGGGAATAAGTGGTAGAATCGGAGGTTGAAGCTGAGAAGGATTAGATGGATGCGAGCTTTTAATTTCTTTTGATGAAATACTGTAATTTGTCAGAAGTGAAGCGCGGGTGAGCATCTCTATAAACGTTATATATTACTATGTATTTATTACAGGTTATAACGCATTCATTTTCACATTAAAAATAAAAATGTATTAGCTTATATCGGCAGGGTGGAATAAATATCGATAATAGTAATTACTACACGACCCCAGCAGAGGAGATTGAGGAGAACAAGGAAGGCTCTGAGTTTAACTGCTTGCCTGTGAGGCTTCAAGCAATTTGGGAGTGATCTGCGTGATATCTTTGTCCCTGTTTGACCCTCGTGGCTTTATGAAAAGTGGCAGCGTAATGAAATTAAGGAAAATTCTTACTTTACCTGCATAAACTGTACACACCTTTCGAGCCAGCTCCTCCGACGTTTGAAAGACTAGAGAAGGATGAAAGAGTAGGCTAAGCAAATTTATTAAAATATTTTCTGCGTGCAAAAAGAGTTACATGATGAGCCCCGGGTGGGGCATTAAAAAGTGTGATGAAACTATCAATTTTTATAGGTGCAAGGAGGAAGACAATATTATATTCTGAAGCAGCTTATCAAGCCCATGACCTTGCGCTAATTTAAAGTCTTTTAGTTTATACTGCTTCATATTTATCCGAGTAGGCAAGATAAATATGACACTATACTATACCAGAAAGCGATCCGGTTCTTCTAGCGGCATCACAAGGAGACTTGCACTGATGAATAAAAACTGATTTGATCCAGGAAGCTTTTGCTTTGTTCCGCCGATCGTAGGATTTGGACATGAGTTTGAAACCCATTGGAATTCATAATTATGTTATTACAGAAACAACTATACATTGTGTAGCAGTATTGAAAAAATGATATGATCTTCATGACTGCTTCTCCTCTGTCTGCGTAAACAAAATCAAACGACAGCCGGACAGCTTGTAAAGTTTAGACAGAATTGGCAGCTTGCGAAGATACGGACTCATGAAGAATTAGATGAGAAGTTCTAGAAAATGCTAATATTCCATGACATTTAAGCAAACTAATCTTGCGTGTCTGCAAGCTGGACAGACAAAATTGATGATACAGCACGTAACTAGAAATCGGATGGGAGTGTTGGAAGGAATTGAAACATCAAGCATTTCGATATTGATGGTGGTACGTCAGCAAAGGTGCTATTAACCTGCTCTGAGAGAGCAATTATCGCGGCGATTTGAGAAGAAACGAGGAGGTGCTCTTTGACTGATAATTCATTGATTGATAGAGAAGGGCAAGAAGAAAGTGAAGGCAGGTCACAGGCGGTGTCATAATATTTATGTCTGGTGATATAACCTGCTCCAAATTAATGCTTTGAAAATATGCACTCATAAAATCTCGGCGCGATTTCACGCTAATTTTTCGCGAAATAATTCAACATTTAAATACAAATGTGTTTGGTACAAATCTAAGTGAGTCGTCTTCCCAAATGTACTACAAAATTATTAAAAGAGCTGACAACAGGTCTGCAGACTAGTTGATCACAATAAAGTGGATTTGAGAGCGTGAAATGCAGATTGTTTAAAGGTGCGGTTTCAGCAGTTTGGCACGAAAACCTTGTGAAACTAGTTATGCAAGGTTCCAGGGAAAAATGAATATGGGATTTAGGTAATGCTCCCCTTGCTCGCAGATTGCATTAAGATTGCTAAAATAAATTATATTGGGATAGTTTAGTTATTGCCATTACCAGATGTTTTCAACTAATTTCCTTGAAGGATTCCATTCTCGCTTGAACGAAATATATTTGAGGAATTTTAAAAGGAAGAATAAGAAGGAAGGGAGTGCTTATAAAATACCACCCAGATCCATGAAGAACGGGCCTAATCAGCAGTGTTCTTCAACTTTTTACCTGATGGACAAGGTTTCGGCTTAGAATCTATATCATCTCTGCTACGTGCTCCGCATGCTGATGGCATTTGATTTTAATTGAATATGTTTGAAGAATTGCGAAATTGTGAAGCGTCGGTCTAAATCTGATTGTTCTTTTCTATGTAACTATGAGATCTTTCGGGGTGAAGAAATTCTTCAAAGGCTACGCCAGGGCATATCGGAGTATGTAATAAAAGCTTTCTTAAATGTTCAACTACAGGAGATTCCTTAGGATTTAGCTGGATGTTAACATTATGGTGGATAGTGGCAAATACAACTTTCCGAAGAAACATAAACTGCCAATGTGGGTAGCAAAAGTAATTTTTTCAAAATTTGGGGAACATGTAAAACATGGGATGTATTGTAGCACGTTGCTATGGCCGCATAGCATCTGCGTACGCTTTTACTGCTCCATGTTACACTTACTCCCCGTGTCAGGTGCGTTACTTTTGACCCGAATTTCATCATGTTCTTTTAACTCCTCTTAATAAATAGGAAATATTGCAGTGGCGGTCGAACTTTTTACAGCTATAAAACTCTTGTTCAGGGGACTCTTACAGCGAGGTCGGACTATGAGCTACAATGTGGACTGTGTAACTAATCCACGGTGCATTAATAGGATACCACATTGATCATGAGTGCACCATTGAAATCCCCACCTTGTGTTGTGTAAGCCAGTAATAATAATGTAATTATCATAACACCATTCCACTTCTTTGTACGTGCCTCTTTGAACCTCCTTGACTACCCTTAGCTGCAATCAATGAATAACCCGGAAACCCAATCATGTTCCGTGCTTACAATCTTCAGAGTGTCAGGAATATATTTCCATTGTACCCATTGAACAAAGGTAGAATAGCTTCTATTAAGCGTACGAAGGTTTCGACTGGAGTGAGTATTTCCATGAAATATTAGATACCAAAATAAGATCCACCTGTACGCTACCATGCTAATCAAAACTACGTTCCTTGCGCTTCTTGCGCTGATTTTTGCTCTGCTTCCATCCCAAGTATCTGCTCGGCGCCCATCCCGGTGGTACCGACACCGTGAAAACGCTCATTATCTGCATTGGGAAGAACAGTATAACCTTTGCTGTTGTAGGTACCCGCAGAAACCTGAACCAGGACAGTGTCCTGAATTATTTAATTGTCCACGTCTTCCATGCCCTGGCCCTATCATAAAGTAACTGACCGAAATTTTTCGAATAATTCTCAGCAGGTATGTAAGTCACGTCTCGCACATATACTTTACCTAATTTTCATTGCAAATATTAACAAGTTGCGTTTTACCCGGAAATTCTACACTTTTAACTTCTTTAAAATCATATATTTCAGAAAAATGTCGTCAAGTTTCAACCCAATATGATACCAGTTTATACTGGACTATCTAATCTCCATACGTCTTGTCAGCCACGTCCATTGGTTATTGGCTTAAGAAAATTATTAATAATTTGAAAAAAAATCCTGTGTTGGATCTTCATCACACTGCTCGAAATAATGAAATAAAAGTAATTAGCATTCATTCAAACCTTTTCAATCTATTTCCTAATTATTTGTCCTACTATTTTCACGCTCTTCAAGAAAACGTGTTATTTCCTCTTTTCATCCCAATGAATATAGTATTCCCGTCTTTTTTAGTTATTGTGAATTTTCTGAGTCTTCAGATAAAGTTTCAAGCTAAGTTGAAATACCTAAACATTCGTTTGAGCGTTGGGATGACACTGCTATTATGAAATTGTGCTCCACCTGAGTGCTTATCGTGTATAAAGTTAACATTATTCTGGACTTTTTCATTCTCAAGGAAGATAAATCATATCAAGATTATGAGTGCCCGAAATGTAATTTACAGCTTTGTGCGAAGGACGCAACCACGTGTATTGAGAGTCGAAATCTAAAGCGATGGAAAAGCTTACGTGTGAACATTTAGACTTTAATCCTACGGAAATATACGCTGTTCGCTAATAAATTCTGTGATTCAATGAAGGGAGAGTTGGACAAACAGCTAAAATCAAACGTATGTATGAGCCAAAAACAACAAATAGTTAATCAAACCACGTTGGGAGTAAACTAACTGACTCACAAGACTGGAAACGAAAATGGTTTAAAAAACTTTCGCCCTATTACGTTTTCATTTGTGGTCTGTCAAATCTTAGAATTTGGAATTACGAGCAGATTACTGTAGATTTCACCTCCAGTTGTAAAGTTGAAAGTGCAGTATAGAAGGAATAATTTACGAGCTACATGCTTTAAGGGAAATTTTCACAAAAATCCGAATGGATGGCTGATTTCTCTCGTTCAAGAAGCCAAGTTTGATTTCATCCACACAGAAAACATTTTGAACGCGTTAAAAGTATTAAGGTTTAACCACTTTCATCACTCATGTCAGAAAGCTTTATAACTGCAGTTAAGTGGGCGTTAATCCAGTAATAACAATGTAATTAGAACCACTGCACTCCTTTGTACGTGCCTCTTTCAGCCTCCTTGACGACCCTTAGCTGCAATCAATGAATAACCCGGAAACCCAATCATGTTCCGTGCTTACACTCTGCGTAGTGTCCGGAATATATTTACATTGTACCCATTGAACAAAGGTAGAATAGCTTCTACAAAGTGTAAGAAGTTTTCGACTGTAGCGAGTGTTTCCATGAAAGATTAGTTACAACAAACGCATCAACGTGTACGCTACAATGCTCATCAAATACACTTACCTTGCGCTTCTTGCGCTGATTTTTGCTCTGCTACCATTCCAAGTATCTGCTCGGTTTGCCAAGCCAGGAGCAGAGTTTGACCTTTGCTGCTGCAGCTATCCGCAGAAACCTGAACCAGGACAGTGTCCCGAAGTATTATTTTGTCCACGTAGTTCATGCCCTAACGATGAGTACCCGGCATAGATTTAACGGATAAGCCTGAGCAGGTATACATATCACTTCTCGCATAATATACTTTACCCAATTTCCATTGCAAATATTAACAAGTTACATTTACCTCAGAAATTCTACGATTTCAACTTTTTTTAAATCATTTATTTCAGAAAAATATCGCAAATTTTCAGCCCATTATGATTCTAATTCACAATGGACTGCTTAATATCTACACATCCTGTCACCCAATTGTATTGGCTTAGCAAAATTAATAGTAATTCGATACAAAAATCCTGTTTTGTTCCTTGATCACACTGCTCAAAATATTGAAATAAAAGCCATCCGCATATTTCAAATTTTTCAATCTACTCTAGTTCGTAAGTCTTGGTAACGTGTTATTTCATTGCATCGAAAATCTTATTCCTTTCCTCTCCCAGTTGATATCATCAAGACGAACAAGTTGAATAATGGGAATAACAATAATTAGACATGAATAGTAGGGTTAGCTCAAACCTGGTATTCTCATTCTCTCCCCATCCCAAGATATGAATACGGTCCAATCTCCCTGTAAGAGTTTCACATAATTCTAAGAAAGAAAGCTGTTATAGAGAGAAAGGACACTTACATACAGGATCAGTCATTTTGTTTCTGAAAATCAAAATCAACGAGGTAAAGCAAAAACATGTAATTTAAAACCTTCTTTCTTCATCTTAGCTAGCGAAGGAACAATTCTACCACTATGGATAGGAATATCAGATAAGTTAATAGCAAATGGACTACTAGGAAATGGTTGAGGTAGAAAACATTCTGGGACTTGGTCCGGCCATACATGTTGCTGTATATACAACATAAATGCTGCTCTCCATATCTCCGGTAAAAGTTCCCCATTAGTATCCATCTAAGTATTTATTTTTAATATATCTTTCTCCATCGTATTATTTGTTGATTTTCAGTAGAAAATTTGAAACAATTAAATCAAATAATTTACATGCATCATTCTTGAAACGATATTCCTCCTATGCTCCGCTGTGAAACTTGTTACTTCCTGCGTACCGGCGGCTTCATGAGTAGTGGCCCTAGCCCGCACATTGATATGGCTTCCTTTCCTCAGCCCGTGCATGCATTGGAATTGGAGTCAAAGACTACGGGATAATTGATAACAACTTTCTGTGGTTATGTAGCCGTAATTGTCTATAGCCTATTTTTAGAGCGATATGAGCATTGAAATTCAGTTCTGATGATGATTGATGATAACTGCACACTACATATTGATCGGGGTTACTTTAAAATGTTCAGCTGTGCTGTGGTGCATATAAATTTAAGTGCAAATATTTATAATTTACGATAATTACAGAGTAAACATTTTGTGAGAAATGTCAAATGAATCTTGCTATCATATATACTCTTAATTTAGCTATTCAATATGTATTCTTAAAAGAGGAATAAGAAAATACCATGAAACCCTGGTGTCTTATTTTACTGTAAGTTCTTCACGAGAGTGAAAGTGGACATATTCTTTCTGTTCTCCAAAACCGTAGCGCTCTGTTCTATTAATCATTTCATTTGAAAAGTGTAATCGAATGTATGTGTACGTAGAATACAATAAATATATACTGCTGAAAAATGTACTCCTGTTTCCCTTTAGGAGCCATCGACGCTTATTTCGAAATCACACGGCATATTCCATGCATTCCTTTTGCGTGGGATAGCGCAAATCAGGATTTACGAGTCCATGTTCGCAGGAAAACAGTAATCGTAGTGGGAATGTACTGGTTTTGGGTAGCCAATTACACGGTGAACATTTTGCGTAGTCTTTACGGTGCAGTCTTGGAGGGGGCGGACATGGTTCAAATCGCGATGGATATTCTCTTTCTACTTCATAACAGTAGGGATTTGTGGCTATCGGTGGCTATTATGACTGCAAAGGATAAGCATGCAGCTTTGATTACCAAATTCTTCAAATTTAACAAGAAACTAACACGTGAGTTAGATTATAGGAAAAACCATAGACAGATTATAGGTTCAGACAGCGGCGATGCGGTAAACTGCCTGGACTGGATATGAAGTAAAGGTGATTTGTGATGGGGAAAAGATGAGGACAGGTGAGGTACTTTATGAGCTGGCTTGGCAAGGGATCGTGTGGGAAGACAGGATTATGAGTGGCTAGGAAGGAAGGTAAGGTGGTTGAGTGTTTTTCCAATTGTTCTGCTCTCGATTACGTTTCGTAATGGAAATGAAGTCTCTCTTTTAAACAGAGTTAAAGCCGTTGTAGTTATTTGCTCCATTTAAATGAGCTTTTAAAAACTTGTATCGCTCATTATAATCACTCATTAACTTCACTTGAGCTGTCACAAGGTTTTTCCCCTTTTTAACCTGTGCTCCAATCTCCAATAGCTTCGCATAATTAATGATCTTCTCAGAAAGCAAAAGTGTGAGGAATTCCTTCGAAAGCAGTGTGAACTGCAATAATGCGGATACTTTATTAGCTGTTTTTTTTGCAAATTGTATAATCCATGACAGTGTCCAGATCCAGTCTTGTTCTCTTGCCTTTTGTCAGTGCGGCACCTTTCCTCAAACCTTCAACTGGTTCTATTGTTCTCACTATGATACCTCCTACTAAAAATTTGCCGAGGGCTAGCTAAACACTTGACGTGGACTGCGTATCAGTTTGAACCAACTGATTGACTCAGACGCTTTGTGCACAAACTATTTAGTGTCTAATAATCAGGATGCTAATATGTACCTCGCCAAAAGCAATTCAAGCTCAAAATCCCATTCTTCTTGTCTTCTTAACCTCTGCTTTAATATCCCTAAACTGCTTCTATTTCATTTTAACACGGTAACTTCCAATGAGGAGATGAGAGAGAAATGAGGCGTGAATAAGCTTTTACTTAAATTTATTGGAGGATAAATAACAACTATGGAAGTTATGGGCCATTATGCGATCTGTATTTATGATGCAACCAACCCAGGTTAGCGCAAAAGGTTAAATTTGCTCGCACAGAAGCATCAAACCTGTATTGTTTAAAGCAAGCTCCAGAGGATTGTTATAGTGCAACTCTGTATCCATCCCCGGGACTCTGCTTTGCTTCAAAGTAGATCAAAATGGAAAAAGTGCCGGTTACATTGATGTTGACTTTATAATTATGCATGAGGTGTGGGGAATAAAAGAAATTGGCAGGGATACCTGCCTGGCTGGTTGCATGTGGAAAGCCAGGGAAGTAAGGTCTTAGCGTGCAGGATGAGGAACAATGAAATGCTTTTCATGATTAACTCACCTGGTGGTCAGTGATGGAATGAGGATTGATGCTGTGCCGGATTTGCTACCAGTTTACAATTATTATTATTATTTTAATGTGATCAGCTATGGGAGGTGCGGTTTATTGTTTTAATTTCTTATCCCGTAACTGATATACCACTTCGTGATGTAACATGGAGAGATTTTATTCAAATTCTTTGAGAAGCAGCGGCGGGCCAACTAATGCCAATACTTGCTCAAAAACGCGTCCAACCTTAGAAAAGAATGTGGTGGATTTTGTTAACGCAGTTTGGTTCCGAATCTCTAGTAATAGCAACTGAATGGGGGATAATCGATCATGAATTTAATTTTTGATATGTGGCCTCTAAAGTATTCTTGGAATTATAATTAAAAATCAGTAGGAATTTTGCTTGAATAAGACGCAAAACATACTTAGAAGCGCAGGTCCACGTCCCTCATCTATCTCAATGAAAAACAAAGTGGATGAGAAATCATTGAGTGATAATAGGAAACGATTATTATGCTTTCTTAGCAACATTATCTAACTAGTTTTGTATTTGGTTACCGATAAAATAAACATGTTTTGAAGTGCTGGCTCTTATTTACGCCCGCTCTCTTGAAACTTTCCAGCGTGTCATTAAAATATTTTGAATGAGGTAAACGAATCCATTACACTTTAAGTTTGAAGTTACTAGGACGAGTGAGGAGAGGTGTTAATTGTGGTTTAGGTAACAAGTCGGCGTAAATGCAACCTTATTTAAATACACGGGCGCATGCATGAGAGACTAAAATAGTTATTACGTGGTAGTGAAACATGACCTCAGGACATTCAGGGTTACATATATAAGCATTAGGAATGGTAGCAGACGGAGTGGAGCTAATTAGGGAAATCTACGTAAATTTGTCAACAAAAGGAGAAAAGAGGGAGGCGAAATGGAATTACACTGAATAAAATGAATGTTCCAGCTCTAAGATGGGTCTGAAATGTTATTAGGGTGTTACGCAGGCGTAATGGGTTTTAAACTTAAAAAATCCTTTTGGAAGATCATAAATAGGTTTATTCGAGTCTCGAGTCTTAGAGCTTCTTCAAGTCTGGACTGGAGAGTAGAGTTGGTGGGTTCTGCTGAAGAATAGTTTGGAATTTATTACAAGTTTTTGTGATTTGCATCATGAAGTCTGTGGTGGCTTTAGCCCTCGTTTTGGTGGGGTTCGTGGCAATTAGTGTTGCTCAGCTACCCTACCCGCATGCTGTTCCTGTGGTTCAACTCGATGATAAGGTGAAATTGCGGTTCAAAATTTCGGGAAGGTATGAAATTTTGAAATTTCGATAAAAATTATCAAAATGTAAGCTTGAAAGGATAGTTCGATATTTTGTCAGAGATATAAGTAACTGTTTTTAAAAACAACTTTGCATATTACTACCATTAGATCGCTCCCGGACAAAGACACTCTACAATCAATTGATCCTTATGTTGAGTTGTACTACACTGAAAACGACGGAACCGCTGAAACCAAGCTTGGACGCACTGAAACGTTGAACAATAATAAGAATCCAGATTGGTCCGACATTTTCACCTTTGATTTCGATAGAAACAAGCGCCAGGTAAGACACTAGGGGATATTTATTACATGAAAATGCTGCACTGAATCAGTGCCACTGACACTTGTGAGATGTTGTCTTCCCGATATCAGCCATATTAACTTTGTTGTTTTCGAATTGTTACAGAGATGGCATTTTATCGTGAGAGATCACGATCTACTTGCACGTGACGACAAGGCTGGAGAGGCATGGTTGCCTGTTAGCGAATATGTTGACAGCAAACAATACAAACAGGTCAATCTGAAAAAGGGATACCTTATTGTACAGAAGGTGTAAAATCCCTCAAAGTATTTTCATGTTTTGGTTTTGTCTGAAATAATAAAAGAATCAAAGGATATCTGCAAAAACTGTGTAACTCTAAAAGCCATTAGCTGGTTTACTAAAAGGGAACAAAAATATCGGGACAATCGGCCACATTATCCATAACTCATGCAATACCTTAAAGCACACTTTCCCTCCCACCTCATCATCGTTGAGCTGGTGGACACTGAAGCTATTGTCTGGTGGAGTGTTGACTGTTTTCCGACTTGAGACTTTTTAGGATTTAGCAATTGGATTCTTAGGAAGCCCCATAGCTAATGTATTCCAGAATTTGTTTCGCGAAGCTGGGAGTGGAGACAAGAGGAAAACAGGAAAAAATTGAAGTTGGTTTTAGAAAGTTATATTACGGCATTATCATTTTTTATCAGGCTTTACACGGAATTAATTTACGTTTAGCAGTGCATTTAACTGCTCGAAAAAGTCAAATGAGCAGAATCGTTTCTATTTATTTAATAAAATGTTAAGTAATAGAAAAAGCAGACTAGATCATTTGATTACTACTCGCCATTTTATATTTAACGTGTGATACATCTTTGATCTTTCAAAGACAAGCAAACAAATTAAAACATGACGAGAAGAATCATGGTCATGATGGATTGGCTACAATAAAGTTAAAATATGTATCATAATGCCCCATTTCACAAAATAGTTTAAAGTAACTCAACTGGAACTGGAAGGAGAACAGAAACAAACATTTACTGTAGATCTTACTTTATTATGAGAGCTTGAGCTTTGTAGGACTAGCAGCCATTGAAACTGTAGTTCAGATTCAGACCTCAGACGAGTAGTATTGATGAAGAAATTGCTTTCAAATTGCTTACAAAATAAATTTAAAATAATTACGCTACGTTTTACTAGACACATATGACTAACAGTTTCTTAAAAAACAAGCGCACTGTAGTGCAGTGGCACGATGATAAACGCTGAAACCTTCATTGACATTGAGGAACTCTGGGATCCGTAATGTAGATCTCCTTGCTGAGCGGGAACAAGTTGAATTTGAAATAACGTGTGTGTGCATGCGATTTTTAGTGAGCTCAGTATATATTTTTTAGGGACTTTCACAACCGCGTGGTCACAGTGTTTGTCTAAAAAGTATTTTGGTTTTTACAAATTTGAACTTTGACATGTGTAGTTGAACTTAGAAATTCTGTTTTGTGATTATGATGTGACTCGGCTGCCACAGAAAATAATATGTATATTTTTATTTCATGTAGTTTTATACTACGCATAGCATTTTGTGCAGTTATAAAAACAATATAAGAAGATTGTGGCACCAAACCTGAGTACGTTCCCCGTACGTTAAAACGGGAATCATTGTTTTGCGATTTGCGAGAATTGAAACGGATCGAAACTGCTCGAATGATCTAGTATAAGTTAACTTTTGTTTTTGTTGCAGAGAAACAAACGGTTGGGGACTTATAATTACCATATTACTAGATAAACAAGATGTCTAAAGCTATATTTAACGGTGGGCATTTTGCCATCCCGAAGTCTGTTAGCTTTGAACTGTATTCGGCTGACGAGATTAGGAAAATGAGCGTGGTTCAAGTAATTACTCCGTTATCTATGAGTGCGACTGGTCATGGTCTGCCGGGGGGTTTATATGATCCGTTAATGGGTAAGCCTGGCAAAGCATCTATCTTCAAGTTTTTATTGCCTATTGGTATCGATAGAAGCTTTCATGATTACTTTTCAATTTTATTTCAGGCCCACATAATATGGCTGGAATTTGCAAAACATGCCAGAAGAATCTTCTAAATTGTGCTGGACATTTCGGCCACATAGAGTTGCCACTACCTGTCATCAATCCACTCCTAAGCAAAACAGTTTTACAAATCCTTCGCTTGACTTGTATAACTTGCAATTCAGTCATCATGCCAGGTTCGGATAGTATGATATTGTATCAGACGTGGTGTTGTGGAGCACCTTGGTAAACAACTTTAACATTTTGTAAATGTTTTCAGTCGGGCAAAAGTATTTAGCAATCACTCAGCTCAAACTCCTCGAATTTGGTCTTGTGGAAGCAGCGCTGGAAGCTGAAAGAGTACTGGCAGAATTAGTTGAAGATCCACCTGAAGAAGGAGAAGGCGAGGCGAAGAAGAAAAAGAAATCTGAAACAGTTACTCCGGAATTTGCAAAAGCCAAATTTATTAGCTTTTTGAAGGAGAAGTTAACAGGTATGTTACGGTCTATTGCAATTTCTACGCAAAGTGTATAATTATGTGTGAACTTAACGGAAATCTCTGTTCCAAATAGGCAAAGAAGAGAAAGTAACTGAAAATTCGAAGGGGATAGAGGGGCTTAAACATATGATATTAAGAAGAGTGTTACGCTTTGCAATGATCAATTATAAATGTCCGTGGTGCGAAACTGCTTGCAAAAGAATTGTATTTGACCAGTCTAAGATCTTGTACAGTCTTTGTAAGGAGGTCAGTAAAGGGAGAACGAAAAAGTCTCGACTCAATGCCGAAGAAGAAGCTACGACTCAAGATGATGATGGTGGCTCTGTTAGCACTGTTACATCACAGAAATATTTGACCCCGTCAGAAGCAAGGTAAGCTAATTATTAATTTTAACTATAAATTATAAAGTTCTTAGAAATTGAACATGGTGAATAAATATAAATGTGAGGTACTTTGTTTAATAGAATACATCTCCAAGCAGTGTGGATGAAAGAAAAGGACTTTTTAGAATATATATTTCCGCTAATAAAGGCATCAAAATCTGAGTTTCCAACAGACGTGTTCTTTATCGAAGTACTACCGGTGCCACCGCCTAAAAACCGACCGGTAAGATATGCAAATATAGAAGTTTTTTCTGACGTTTCTGTTTCACTCATTTCTTTGTTTTTGTTTGAATCCAGTCTCAAACCGCTAACAACGTTACGATCGAACATCCTATAAATTTACCTTTGCGACACGCCATTAGCTCATGTACAGTAATGCAGTACATTCTAAAGGCTATGCAGATAGGAAAAGAATCTTTGAGTCCTGAAGCGCAAGTAAGTAGATTTCAACTTGTTAATCATCCCTGTCTTGCTATTTTTAAACTTACCATCAAAAGGTACGTCATAACGATTGGGTAATGGCATAAATTCACAGAAAGCTCTTGAAAGTATTATGGGAAATAACTACGAAGACAAATTAGAACGAACATGGAATCAGCTACAATCTGACGTAGATCATGTCATGGACCGAGATAAAGGACTAACAACCGATAGTGCTGGAATGGTAGGATTAAAGCAAATTATTGAGAAAAAGGATGGATTGTTTCGTATGAATATGATGGGGAAAAGAGTGAACTACGCAGCAAGAACTGTGATCACTCCTGATCCAAACATTAACATCGATGAGATTGGTATACCCGATGTTTTCGCCAAGACATTAACTTTCCCCTGTAATGTCTCTCCTGCCAACGTCTATCACATGCGTCAGCTTGTTATTAATGGGCCCCTACAACATCCTGGGTACGCAAATTATTTATATTGAGCTTGGTTAATAAGAAATAATTATTATTTTGCTAATTTTATCATTGTCCAATACTTTGAATAGAGCTGTGGCAGTAGAAGATGAGCGAGGCACGGTTACACGCCTTAATCCATTCGATAAAGCAAGCCGGGAAGGAGTAGCTAATAGATTGCTCGTTTCTGACACACTTTATCAGTCCGAATTCGTAGGTGTCAAAACCGTACATCGTCATCTGCAGAATGGTGATTTGCTTCTGCTTAATCGTCAACCTTCGTTGCATCGGCCATCAATAATGGCACATAAGTAAGTTAGGATACAGTTAAAGTCTTGTAAGTTCATGCTAATGAGGGATAATGAACTCTTATCATGTGATGCCAGGGCTCGAGTTTTGACAGGTGAAAAGGTGTTTCGACTGCATTATGCTAACTGCAAACACTACAACGCAGATTTTGACGGAGATGAAATGAATGCGCATTTTCCGCAGGACGAGGAATCAAGAGCTGAAGCATCTTCTTTAGGTGTGTATTCAGACGAAGGTTGAGTTTCATTTGGTCAAAAAATGCACTTAAACTTGTATCTAATATGTGGTTATATCTTTGTAGTGAACGTTTGCAATCATTTCCTTGTACCGAAAGACGGAACCCCACTGGGAGGTTTAATCCAGGACCATGTCATTGGGGCGGTGAAGTTAACAACGCGAGGAAGGTTCTTCGCAGAGGAAGACTATTACCAGCTAGTGTTTTTTGCCTTAAGTAATCGCCATGTTAAGATTAAAGTGGAGCCTCCTACTATCCTAAAACCGTTACCGCTATGGTCTGGAAAGCAAGTCATCACAACAATTATTAGAAACCTTACGCCGAAAGATAAGCAACCATTGTCATTCACATCGATGGCAAAAATTAAAACAAAAGTAAGCAAAGGAACGATCTCTTGAACGTATTGTGACTTCCAAATAATGGCTTAAGTAATGAATCTCTTAATCTTCTCTGTTAATTTGTAGGACTGGACTCAGTGGCAATCTCGACCCTTAGTCTTTGGTGGTCCCATAGTCGGGGATGAACTCTCAGAATCACTTGTGATATTTCGTGATGGCGAACTTTTAACTGGTATTCTCGACAAAGTCCATCTAGGTGCTACTCCAAACGGTCTGTGTCATGCATTCTATGAGGTACGACCAATATTAAGAGTTAAATTGGCGAAGGTAATTCATAATTATCAGCGGTATTTTGTAACTTAATTTGTTTTTATTGCAGCTGTACGGAAGCCAAGCTGTAGGAATGCTTCTGAGTGCTTTTTCACGGCTGATCACTAGTTTTCTGCAATGGGAAGGATTTACACTAGGTATAAAGGATGTGCTTGTCATGCCATTAGCCGATAAAGACCGAAAGAAAACAATGGAGAAAGCTAAAGAGATGGGATCTATGGCTGCCGCAGCTGCTTTTGGCCTATCAGCTGCAACAGATCCGAATGTGATAGAGGCTAACCTAGAAATGGTTCACCGATCGAGGGATCCCAAAGCTAGAGCCAACGTTGACCAAAGTTACAAACGCTTACTCGACAAAGTTACCAATAAGATAAACAGGTAAACTGGTAATTTGCTTTTGTTCAGATATAAGAAGATCCTTCGGTTGTTTAACTAAGTTTTCTGTGAATTTTGTTAGTGCTTGTCTTCCCTTTGGCTTGGTGTCTATTTTTCCAAACAACAATCTGCAACTAATGGTGCAATCCGGAGCTAAGGGATCAACCGTGAATACGATGCAAATGTCATGCTTACTCGGACAGATTGAATTGGAAGGAAAACGTCCCCCGCTGACAATAGCAGGGAAATCTTTGCCCAGTTTTAAAGCTTATGATACTTCACCTAGAGCGGGAGGTTTCATCTTGGGACGATTTTTGACTGGTATCCGACCACAGGAGTTCTTCTTTCATTGTATGGCTGGACGTGAAGGTTTGATTGATACTGCTGTAAAGACAAGTCGCAGTGGTTACTTGCAGCGTTGTCTGGTGAAGTTAATGGAAGGTGTAGTGACGCAGTATGATATGACCGTACGAGATAGCGATGGCAGTGTAGTGCAGTTTTTATACGGGGAAGACGGGCTCGATGTTTGCAAATCACAGTACCTGAAACCGAAGCAAATGAAGTTCCTCGAAGATAATTCTAAATGTGTTACAGTGCATAAACTCCCCGAGTCTGTCGACCATGATGACCAATTGGACGAGATCGAACGTTTAAAACGCCAAGTTAAGAAATGGGAACTTGCTGATCCAACGCGTAAAACAAGGACCACTGGCTTTACAGCTTTCTGCAAGAAACGAGCGAAAGACTA
This sequence comes from Sminthurides aquaticus, assembly GCA_906901655.1. Classification (NCBI taxonomy): domain Eukaryota; kingdom Metazoa; phylum Arthropoda; class Collembola; order Symphypleona; family Sminthurididae; genus Sminthurides; species Sminthurides aquaticus. Next base: position 9,338,306 of record CAJQTT010000001.1, read on the forward strand.
CAGAGATCTCACAGGAATCAATCCTGTAACTAGAAGATCACTGCAAGCTGAAGCATTAGAAAATAGATGGAGAAGTATGTCGGAAGAAGAGCAAAGCACATATTATCGAAAGGGGAAGAAATCTCCTGCACCTGTCTTGGGTACTCGTTTACCTAGCACATTTGGCGTCATCTCTGAAAAACTACAAAAGACAATTGATGAGTTCGAAGCTGATCCGGTGTTTAGACATGTATTGTATTCCAAAGCTATGGCAGCATTGAGCAACCCTGGGGATGCCGTCGGTGTATTAGCAGCACAGGTACTCATATATTGGAAACTATGATTAATCAAATCAGAAGATAGCTGATATTAAATACTGGTATTTTAATTTTAATCTGCAGTCTATTGGAGAGCCGTCCACGCAAATGACATTGAACACGTTTCACTTCGCTGGTAGAGGTGAAATGAACGTTACATTGGGTATTCCTCGACTGAGGGAAATATTAATGGTTGCGTCCGAAAACATCAGGACTCCCAGTATGGACATCCCCTTTCAGAAACATATTTCAGAGGCTGAAGCGGAGGAATTGAAAACCAGACTGACGAAAGTAGATATGGCTCAAATTTTGGAAAAAATAGAAGTTACAGAGACTTTACATACTTCAGGCGACAGAGGTTATCGACTAAAGTTCGTCTGTTTGCCCTACCAAGAGTATAAGAATGTATTTTTTGTGACACCCTCCTCCATCTTACGTTATGTGGAAGATAGCTTTATAGCCAAAAGATTGTTACCTGCCATTGAGAATGCTCTGAAGTCTGGAAAAGGATCAGCTACTGCACACTCGGAAACTTTAGGTAAATCAAAACGAAAATTGTTTGGCAGATCAAGAAAGGAGGATGGTGATGACGGAGGGCCCGTAGAAACGCAAGATGATAATAACGAAAATGGACGGCGCCCCGGTCGAAATATATTTGAAGAACAAGAAAAGAAAGGGCAAGGTGAAGAGCATGAAAGCTCGGATGAAGAGGCTTTACCTGAGGACGCGGATGCAACGCACAGTCGTCGCTTAGCTCAACAACATGAACGCGAGTATGAAGATGCCGAGGACAATGATGCTGAACAAGTAAATGCGGAGAGCAATGAAGAGGACGACGATGCCCAGGCTTCTAAAGACGATTCAAATGATAAGGATGTTAACGGAGAAATGGACCTTAATGCTGTCCCGGAAAAGCAAAAAGCGAGCAAGTACTCCGTTAAAACGGGAGATTACGAAAGAAGAGTGGCGAAAGTAAAGAACATTGAAGGATTTGTCTCATCCTACTCTTTCGATAAAAGGAAACAGGAATGGTTCACAATTGTGCTGCGAATACCTCAGAGGTACGCGAAATTCAATGTTGGATACGTACTCAAAGAGCTCATGGACAAATCAGTCATACATCAAGTACCAAAGATCAATCGTGCCTTCGTCGTGACTGTATCAAACGAATTTTATTTAAAAACGGAAGGGATCAACATTTTAGCCATGACGAAATTTCAAGACATTTTAGACCTGAATAGACTCCATTGTAATAATATCCATACAATGGCTCAACATTACGGAATCGAAGCTGCTTTGAAGGTGCTAATCAAAGTAAGTGCGGATTTATTTTTCAATAGCTATACAAGATTATGACGTAATTAAATTTCACTGCAGGAACGGCCTTTGTGCTAAATCTTGGAAATCAACGGCAGACGCTTGCTTTGTTGTAATTGCAAGGATTAGAATTGGAGGAAATTTGATATCAACTAGGCTGAAAATGTGGTGATGGTGACCCCAAGTTATTGTCTGGGTGTGTTTTGCAATTGAAAAATTAGAAAAAAATCATCACGCTGCAAAATTATGCAGTTCTGCACGGAAGGACTCGAAGAAATAAAGCGGGTGAAATTTAATTACAGGGTGAAACATTGAATTAAGTTTTGTGGGAATGCAAATTAAATTCGGAGAAGTTGAGGGCTGAAGGGACGGATGTTTGATTTTAAGTTGGAGGCTCTGGAGGATGAACTCAAGATTACGAATGTCAACGGAGTGATGTATCGCTCCAAACAAGAGAAAGAGAGAGTTAGGTCATGTGGGTGAAGAGGAGAGCAAGTGGAGAATATGGAATGAAATAGCCGGAGAAGAGAAAGTTGTTTTGCGGAGGTTGAGCCAAGTGCATCTCGGGAGATTTGAGGGAATGGATGAAAGTTATGCGAACCTAGGGAGGTTAAAAGGAAGAGAAAGATGGGATTGGAGTGGACGAGATGAATTTGGAGAATAAATCTTGGGCGTAAGTATTTTTGGTAAGACAGGATGCTCCCAGGTTCCCACAAGGCTACAAGGTAGAAAGAAAGTGAGAGGGAGAGAAATAGAAGCCCTGTAGTTGTCCAAAATTTAATTAAGTAAGTCCTATTATTTATGGTGGGTAGCGCTAGTGTATGGAGGTGGGAGAAGGGGAAAGGAGGAGTGTAAGAAAAGTTACGTGACGGATTAGATTTTGCCATGAGGTAGCTACTGTTTGTTTGCTATTTGTTAGCCTGGCTGAGTGGATCGTTTTGATGGAGGTTAGCTGGCGGGCTATTATTTCCGACTGGCTAGAGGTACAAGTGGTGATTGAAATGTGGGGAGAGATGTACCTGTTGGTTGTTCTTGATTAGGGTGATGGCGGGTCATGAATTTTTAGTGATTAATTCCTCTTTCCCTTCGGGACGTCAGACGGGTGTACCACGGGGAGAGGGAAAGCTTTCTCTCTTCCCCGCGCGTCCGTCCCTTACTTCTTGGCAGAAGCGGCAGACCGTCCTGTAGACTGGGATTCCAGGCTAGGCTAGGCTAAACGGGGGAAACACTTTGAGAAGCCATAACGCTTTGCTCAACTAATTTAGACAAATGGATCAAGTTAGAGAAGTCGGGAAAATCCGCTAATTAAGTAACTGTAAGGTGAGTGAATGGGATGTGATGAACAAGTCTGGGGGGGGGAGGTGTCTAAAGGATGTGTAGATGTATGTGTGAAAGAGAAAGTCGGTATTCACTCTCTGTTTTTCTGGTACACATGTACGGGAATCAGACAGGATCCGGGAGTTACGTTTAGTAAGAAACCGATTCTGCTAGATGGAAGGATGAAGGAGTAAAGAAAGCAGTAACTCATTGAGAAAGAAAGTCGAGAAAGGATGGTGAAAGGAATGAAAGATTTAGGATTGCTGGATGTTATTTGGCTGGGAGTGGAGGAGATGGTAAATTGTATGCAAAGTTAGTCTGGTTGTTGTGTGGGTTGGGACAAGAGCTAACTTTGGTTTGGCAGTTTGAGAGTGTATAAAGTTTGAATGCAAATGTAAACGTCTTTGTGGGATAAGATTTGATGGAAGTGTTGTGTGAATGATTGTATTTTTGATTTAACCCGAGAAAGAGAGAAGGGCAGGGATAAAGGGGCTGGGGTTTTTTGGGCTAGTAGACAAAGTAGTAGAGCAGTAGTATTGTATCGATTTTCGGACGGTGGATGTCGGAGATGTGGGAGGTTGGGATGAGAGAAGTGAGGCGAAGTGGCGGGTCTGAGTGGGTGAGCTAGTTAGGGAGGAAGAAGTGGAGAAGAAGTTTTCAAATTACATAAGAATTTCGACTTGTTTGGTTAGAGAATAAAATAAGTTTCTTTGTATGGGTATTTTTCCTTCCGTTTGATTTGCTTCAATGATCTTTTTGATGTAGTTTTGATCCCCTCGCTTTCTACTCGAGTGCATAAAGTATTCGAAGCAAGTGCAAGAGCTTACAGAGGAAAGGTTCCTCTCAAATTTCTCCGTCTTAGCTTTCTCTCCGTCTGACTTACTGAGCCCCTGTGTCCTGCTTTTGCTCCTCTCCTTAAGGATTTTCACCGTCCCGAAGAAGGAGAAAAGCTGTAAAGTCGGCGTATTTTCTGGTTTAGGATGGGTGGGTTGGGGTGAAGTTGCGGGAAGGGAGGATAGTTTTAGGGGCGGGGTAGGATCTGAATTCCTATATATAATAAATATGTGACTTGTACTTGGCTGGAATCCATTTACATTAGAGATACGTTCATTGGGACGTGATCGGGTTGAGAAAGGGGGTGGGAATAGGTTTCTCCTCATTGTTCGGGGATGCAAAAGTGAACATTTGTGTATAAACATGTATGCATACTGTATCTTAAGTCCACATTTGAAAATCATCCACGTCGGATACACGAGTTGGCTTGGTTAGGAGGATGGATGGATGGTAAAGGGAGGGATGTATGAGGGATTCCCGGGTTTCGTTGAATGAATAAGAGAATTATGCTTGCTTTCTCCTTTGACAAGGATATGAGAAAATTTGGCTGATCCTGGCATCCATATCATAGGAGAAAGTCAAGCTAGATCCTCTCTCTTGTATCAAGAGAAGAATGATCCCGGGCGTGGATATGGAGGAATGATGATGATGATGATGATGAAAGATGTAGCTGAGTGTGTTGTTGAATTATCATTTTTTTAGGATTCTCGTCTAGGAAAGAGGATGCAATGTTAAAAAGAGATATCCGCACGATGTGAGGACGAGATGAGAATTAGCTTGCATGAGTGACACCGCGGGTTGAAAGGCTACTTTCCATCTGCCGACATCCGATATTTTTGGAACTGTAAATAATAGGAAGTGAGAGGGATGCAGGGACGAGATGTGAGCATATTCCCGTTCAATGACGGCTCTCTGTTTGTTGTTACGCTGGGGAAAGTTTGAAGAAAGAGTTGCTGTTGATGGATGAAAGGAGAGTTTGACTTTGAGAGGAAGAGAAAGTGATAAGTTATTGTGTACCCACAAAATTTTTAATGCTGGCATCCTTTAAAACGGATAGACGTATGTGGAGCTTGTGATGAGTCAGACGTGCGTAGAGTGGAGGCCGGGGAATAACGGCCAAGTCGGGATATGAACGAATCCATTAATACAATTCAGATTTAATAGAGATTGAGGAGGGGCGTGCTTAGTGGAAGGGAGGATGGCATTTGTGAGAGCATTTGGAATGAGCATAATGTTGTGGAGAATTCCAATGGTTTTATTCTTGAGTTTTGCTCAAAAATGAATATAAAATATGTGATGAGGTCATGTTTTAGTTTTCAGTTGGTTCATGGTAGTCGCTTCGGTATAAGTGATGTGTGGAAGAGGAAAGTAATGAATTTGACATGAAAGGAGTGTGGTGATGTTCCAGAAATATCCAGAAGATAGCCCACTTGCACATATGCATATAATGGAGTAAATGATGTGCAGTAGGATTTGAACTGGAGTTGCGGGAATAATAATGTGGGACCTTTTTCAATTTTGTACGAACATGTCTGCGGAAAATGGGGAAGATGCTGTCGGGATTTTTTATTTTATTTCTTGGGAGTTTAAGTGCAAATATGCCGTTAATATGAAGATCAAGCTGTAAGGTTCTATGTTTGGGTGGGGTTGTATGGCATGAAATTGATCAGTTTTCTTCTTCTTTAGATTGCATCATTACTATGCATTTTCAGTGATGCGTGCTTGCTTGAATGTTTGGCGGGGAAAGGAGATTTACGGACTTTTTGTGGCGGGGGATATGCCCAATCACGTGTGTACATACTTCCGTATTGGTTTCTTCAGCTCCCGCCTCTCTGTACACTTGATGCTATGTGTGGATTTTTGTGGATGGCAGTCGATCTACTCTCCTGACTTTCACCTTTCAAAAGCATGACTTGTTCTTTTGTGTTGGAGATAATATGAAAAAAGGAATTCCGCTTTGAAATCCAGAAACGGATTGGGGTCTGTTGGAGGAGAATTGGTTGGACCTCTCAAGAATGGTTCATGAATTTTCTCTCCCGTTAGGGGAAAGCATGGGGGGGATAAATAGGAATTTTGAGGAGAGTGACGGAATTTTTGTGAAAGCGGCTAGCTCAGGCGTACGCACACTCTCATTATCATAGAAAGCTAGAAGTGATAGCAGTTTGGCTTGAGCTGCAGTCATAGTGTGGACTGATATTTTATAATAGAGTTGAACAGGTTGGCGTGACAGTTTTTTCTGTGTAGACTTTCCGCTCTTAGTCTGTGTTCCCTCCTTTGGATGAGAAAATGTTGGTTGGATGACAAGAATAATTTGAAGGGAGAAGAAATAATCCGTTGGGTTGAGGATGTCAGAAATATTGTTTTTAGCTTTGGGATGCGGATATAGTTGATATTAAACGTCTTGGTGTGGAGAGATAGAGTCTCTGACAGTTTGGGATATTTGTGGAATCTGGATTGTGAAAATGTCAGGTTGTTATTCAAGGGGTGAAAGGAAAGTGGTAGCAGATGGCGGGAATACATGCTGGGGGGGGTACCAGTGGCAGGAGAGGCTGGTGGAGAAAGTTGTGAAAATTTAGCGCTAAACTTTAGCCCCCTGTTTGTGTGTCAGAAGTCGGAGGTTGCTGGTAAGGGAAGAGGCTGCAAAAAAGATGGTTTAAGTACGTAGGTTTCTAGATGTACTTGACTGGAGGGGAGGACTGCTCCTGTTGATTTCCAGCCTGGTAGAGACCTGTTCAGGAGATCAGGATAGATGAGTCCGAATGATTAATAAGTACAATGTATGCTTGGTTGGATGAGGGAAATGTATGGAGGATTGTGTTATGGGGAGTGGTAGTTTCTGTGAAGCGAAAGCGATGAGTTTGTTTAAAAGGAGTTGAAGAGAGTGTGTTAAGCTAGAAGATGTTTGGAGAAAGTTGGGGAAAGCGTTCATATGGTGGGAACAGGAGGGGGATGAGATCCGTTCTTGGTCTTTCACACCTTGTTACGGCTTATCTCAGTTTGGGAAAGAGGAGATGGAAGGAGCCGAGTTTTGAAATGATGGTGAGGATATTCCGATCTTTGTATATGGTTATTTAGTTATGTTGGAATGTGGATTTGGGAAATGATAGCATTTATTAGAGGTTGAGTTACGGGGAAGAAACAGAAGTTAAAGAACTGTTGCGGTCGCTTCTAGCCAAGGACGAGAGGAGACGAATAAAAAGATTGGACTGGATTTCGGGATTCTGGATCGGTGATGTGGCATGTATTGGTTGAGGAGGGATTTTATGGTGGTAAGAAGGCCGTGAGAAAAGTTTGATGGGAGATAGAAAAGCTGATGCTGGGCACTAAAAGCGAAGCGTCCATTTGGCAGAGTAGCGGAAAAAGATTGAGAAGAAGTGGGTGGGTTGATTTCTCGACTGCCGTCTTTCTTTCCGGGATATTGGGTAATGGGGAATGGTGGTTGAGAATTGACAGAACTGTAATTTTAGTGGTAGATGTTTAAAGAGGATGTGTTGGAGAGTTGTGGCCGTGCCGAGTGAGAGAGTGGAGAAAGTGGAAGACATCTCCGGATTTTCTCCAACTGCAGAGAAAGAGTAGGGAAAGGGTTATTTCCTTCTTCTCCGATGAATGGATGACGTGGAGAGAGGCTACGAGAAGGGAAAAGGGAAAATATGTGAAATTCCAGTGGAATTGATAAGGTTTTTATTAGGTTTTATGAACAAGGTGCGAAGAATTCTAATTTTCTCTCTCCCATTCTTTCCCCACATATTTCTACCAAGTTTTGTCAGTAAAGTTCTTCCTTTTCCTGTCCACTCCTTATTCCTTTCTTTTTGGTTGGAATCTGCTCGTTGGAGGATTTTATTTCCCTCACTCCCACTCTCTTGAATCTTCTCTAGGCTTCTCTCATAGTTTTGGGAATGAATGTCAGAGTTGGCCGGCTATAGCTGGCTGACTGGTCGGGGTACAGACGGTAAAGGTCAAAGAAGAGAGAATGGGAGAAAGTGTGGGAGTGGAGGAGAGTTTTCTGGGGTTAGTTGGTATGCTAGGACAATTGTTGTTGTAGCATCGGAATTCGAATTACGCTCCCGACGGTTATTATCCTGGACAATCAATTCTTTAATCAATTTTCATTTGTTCTGACTTATTCCACACGATCTCTTCTGTAGGGAAGCTACTATAGAATCTGTTGCTACAGCTCTCTCTTGCCGCATCTATTCGATTTTCTTTCTGAATTCTTTTTATGCTTTTTCCCATTGTGACAAATTTGGAGAGACTGGAGTAAAACACATACTTTCACTGACTTTCACCTCTGCTCTCTTTAAGCCATAGCAAGTTAACAACTCAGCCTTTTCTCTAGGAGAAATACGAGGAGAAGTATGCAGAAATTAATGTCTCCTGCTCAAACACAACCCAGACGGTTCATCATGAGGATCCCGTTTCTCTGGGTTTAAAAGTTTTTATTTGCGCAATAACATTAACGGATGGGACGAGAATTCTCGGCGATATGTAGTATCATGAAAGCGCAACTTGTATCTGGCCTGTAATGAAATTACTTGGTGCAGTGTTGCAAAGGAATGTTGGAAAAGATGCTACTCATTAAAGTATCAGAATGAGTAGCGGGTCTGAAGTCTGAGCTGTTAATGTCGGAGATAGGAGAAGTGTTAGTGCCTTTGGAATCGGAGAAAAGGCGGAAAATGTAGCTTTTGGGATGCAATAAATGAATTTATAACGATGGCGTATCCTTAAGTTGGAAATACGATAAGGAGAAGATACATCGGGGTTATGTGATGAGTACGTTTGTGGTGGGAAAGGGTTTCGGATTTCACTAGTAGGGAAAGCGGGGAAGTGGGCAAGTTACGACAGAGTACAAGCTAGAGGGATGTTGTGGACTGGACACGGGGTAGGGATTGAATGAAAGAGAGGGCACGGTTGCTAGATGTTGACAAAGTGGAAAGAGACAAGATATAGCATAATGGGTGTTTGAATGTGTTGCGCTTGACGACGGTGGTCCTTTGTGGGATTGGGATGGTAGGGAATGGATAGATTATTCGTGTAATTCTCATGAATCACCCGAGTGGGAATTTATGTTATGCTTTTGGTGGAAGGATGGACGGACGGAGACAAGAAGGGATTTTAGGTTTCCCAAGTGAAAGGAGAATATGGCGAAGGGGGAGGGGAAAGACTTTCTCTGAGCTGGGGAAGGGCATTTAGGACTTTAGGACAAGTAGGAGTGAAATCGGGTTTAAGGACAGGGAAATGAGACGGGCGGTGTAGGTCTTTTGAATTTTATACGAATTTATTTGGGCGATCGCTTTATTGCTAGTGGGGTAGGGTAGGAGAGTGGGCATTGTGTGTAGCGTGTAGATTTTGGAGATGGAGGAAGAATAAGGGTTGGTGGCTGGAGAAGGACGTCCATTTGTTGGACCATGAAGATTTAAATTTGTTCATCACGTCATTTATTCTGTGAGGATTTATGCAAGCGTGAAATTACAATGGACTCAACCAGCGTGTTTAGTGGTGCGGTTGGAGACGAAGACGGAACGTCATCGGGAAGTAAATGTGGAGTCGTAATGAAATCCGCTAAAGGGAGGGACCATGTCCCATTATTTTCTCTCCCTCTTTGATAACAATTTGTGAGAGGCAGGATGAAGAGGAAGGCGCTGGGTGGGAAGGATGAGTGCGAACCGGAAGTATCAATGAAGGAAAAGGCTGTGGACACATTTGAGCGATGCACCACCACCCTCGTTCACTTCTCCATGGCAACACCGAAGAATGTGGCGTAGCTGGATTAATACATACCGGAAGTGGAATGGATGTTTTACCGAGGATTTATTTCCCCATAGTCGGCGAAAATACGAGGAGAGACGGGAAGGCATACGAGGATTTTAGGATAGTTACCATTACAGGCTCTCCTCTTCCCCTTCTCTGGGGAAGGGAACGGATCTGAGCTGAATGAAGGACCCTGGTTGGACCAATAGGTGGGAAGGAAAATAAAAGTTGTTGTCACAATAACTTGAAGATTTTTTGAGAAAAAGGGCGAGGAAAGTTTATACTGTTACAAATGCAGAGAAAATAAAAATGAAAAGATCAAATCGTGGGAATTTTAAAAGAAATAAATATTTTCTTCTAATTTCCAAGAAACAGTGCTAGGTGAATTTACGTCTTGCAAGCATTCTGGATGGGATTGGCGTACAGGGGCGAAGGGATGACGTCCATGGGAGTAGAACAGGGGAATCTATTCGCCAATATGTGAATGGTCATGTCCCCGTATGTAGGAGGAAGTAAAAGTGAACTTTTGGAGAGGGAATCTGTAAATAGGAGTGAGTGGTGGGGATCGAAACGTAGAAAGCGAGATGGAAGACAAGCCATCAGGCGGAGTGTGTGACTTGGTGAATGAAAAGTGCAGAGTGCATCGTCAGCCTAAATGTAATTCTTGTAGTTGGAGGTGAATTTGAAGCGGAAGATTCGAAGTCTGGGATTCTGGAGGGAAAACAGTGGGAGAGGAAAGTAAGGAAGAATTGAAAAAGAATGGTTGTAGTCCTGGCTTGTTTTTTCTCTCTTTATTTTTTCTGCGTTGGATGAGGATAAGACATTTGGTAAGTAAGGGTATTTTTGATGTTATGAGGCGCACGTTCGGAGCGTATCAGAGGGTTTGGGTGAAAGTCGTCGGCTCCTTCTCGTACCTTGTCTGAATATCAATTAGTTTGGAAGCTCATTGTGGAAGCTACTGTGGGGAAACAGGATGTCATATATGTTGTTTGACTAACTCCCCTCTGGCTTTCCCATGCGACAGGATCCGGAATCGGAAGGAAGCTCCAGGATAGGGGATTCTGAGAATGGCGTGGGATGAGCGGGATTGTGGTAGACATGTATTAAAAAGAGACTTGCCTTCCCTTTACAAGTCTAGAGTCTGGCTTAACAGGAGTGAGGAGTGGAGGAGTGTGAAAGAGTGGTGAATGGTGAGAGGTGTTGTGGAGAAAGTCAGAAATGATTCGGATTGATGGGCTTGCTCAACAATTTTTTAGCTTCCGAAAAGAAAAGTTATGCTTTAGTCTATGCTTTCGTAATCAAATTAATGTCAGAGTTGATTACAAGCGATCTATTCCAACTTTCTCCTCCGCCCTAACATGATATAATTAGAGGGAAGAAGTGTGAGGAGTCGGAGAAAGCATGTACGTTGATGAGCCTCAAAACTTTTCTTACTCCAACTTGTACATGTATAAGGTCAAAGATTGCCATGTAGATTGAGTTGCAGGCTCTGAGAGATATTGCTGGTTTACGGCTGCAGGCTACAGCTACAGTAAGATTCGGCATGTGGAGGAAATCAGTATCATTTTCAATTGGATCCGTCCATGGGGTGGAGAGTGACCGAGCCCCTTGTAATAGACTAAATTATGTCCGGTTGGAGTTTTTTCAGGAACGAAGAACACGAAACCATATTCTATGAGGTTTCAGTTCTTGGGGAGAATAAAAAGAAGACATAGCCATCAGCAACTGCCATGACTCTGTTCTTGCGGGTGACAAAAGGTAGTTTACATTTGAAAAGAATTGGGAATCAAAAGAGTGTGGAGGCTGCGGAGAAAGGCGAAGACGGGGATGGCGGCCGGTAAAAGTAAAATAGAGAAAGTCAGACTGGTTTGCTTCCCGAAAGAGAAGCACGGAGAAGGATGACTGAGTTGGCAATTATGAGCGGCTCGTTGGCTCTGAATGCCTCACATTTCATTTATTCTTTTCTAATCTTAACGGCTGGAAGTAGTAGAAATGTATGGGACTGCAGGATGGACAATTGAGGGAATGAGGAGAGGGTACGGTGGTGGAGAAATGCGGAGAAAGCATTTGAGAAGAAAAAGAGGAGATTGTAATTCATGACTTGTGGGTAGTAATTGTAACGTAAGGACAGTAAGGAGTGTGTTAAAAGAGTTAGTAGGTTAGCTTGGTTGGTTGGGCAGAGTTTTCAACTTGTTCAGAATACACAAGTAATAAGAAAGAGGGCCCTAATTGAGAGTTTTCTCCCATGGAAATGGCTAGGTTTGCTTTTTCTGTCCCGATCATGATTATTGGGATAAATGTGTGACTGTATTGAGTTTGCCGTTAGGTGGACTACGGATGAAAACGGAGAGTAAGGGCGGAAATGGTAGTCCTGGATGAGAAGAATTGAGGAAAGTAACATCCCATGTAGTTTTTCCAGGATTTGATGAATGGGAATGGGGAATGTGATACATGAGCGAGTAATATTTAGTGGTTTAATGCTCTAATTTTTAAGCTGATGGTTTTTATTTTCAAGAAAGATGAACGATATGGTCTAATTCCTAGTGGTTGAGTTGAGACGGAGAGAAAAGGGAAGAAGGAGAAAGTGTAGACACTGTGATTGTACAGAGTGAGTACAAACTTAGGTTTTGATTCAGAGTTCGAATTAATCTTCTACGCGTTGACCAATGTTATTCAAACTGGTATTACTGGGAAGCTAAAAGTCTGAAGTTTTGTGAGGTGCAAGTTTCAGTTACCTTTCTGCAGCACGACGTCCACTATTAACGTTAAAGTTTCCTGTCAGAATTCCAATTCAGTGACTTCGAGCAGCGTTTCCACAGCAACCATCACCTGAAGCCTTCAATCGGTAACTGGAAATGCTGCAAAACGCTGACTTGGAACTCTGACTCGAAACTTTGAGCGTTAATAGCGGGCCTCATGTTAAAATTGGGTAACTGAAATGTGCACCAATCAAAACTTCAGACTTTTAGCTTCCCAGTAATACCAGTTTGAATAAAATTGGTCAACGCGTAGATGATTAATTCGAGCTCTTAATCAAAACCTAAGTTTATGCTCACCCTGTATACATGGAGTTGTAGTGAATTTTGAGGGGAGCGAAGTATGTACGTTAGTTTTGAGGAGGAGAAAGTTTCGTCTTATCCAGAGTTTTTCTTTTAGGTTTAATTGCGTAACGGATATAGCTGGATTTCGCACATGTTCCCTTGACTGTTATTGCTGCACTTGGAGGGGAAAGCTTTGAGAGAACCATCCCTTCTGTCTGGATTTCATGTGTTGGGGAATTTATGTGAGGGAGTGCACATGTAGTTTGAATGATAAATCAGGTAGAGAGCGAGGAGGAAAGAGGGGAGAAAGTGGGTAAGTAATGGAAAGAGTGACAATTTGTAGAGAGGAAGCTCAATATAGAAATTATTAATGCACTCATAAAACATGTAGTACGTGAGTGTGTGCTTACATACATTTCCCCTTGGAGAAAGCAAGCAGACAGTGGGGAAAGGGCGAGGAAGAAAGTTGGTGCTGTGGATGGGCTGTGATGACCCTGTGGAAGTGTTGCTGAGAAAGGAGAAAGGGTGGTTGGAGAAGGGAAGGCGTGAAGAGATATTATGATTAGGATGGGATGGCCTTTGGTAATGCTTCGCTGACGTTTATGTGTCCAGCATCTCGGTTTCTGGAGTACTTTCGCTGAGAGGGACAGTGAAGAGAATGTGGGGTGAAAAAAGCGGGAAAGATTTAATGAAATGGAGTTTAGGATAAGGTCCGTAAGAAGTTGCTGGTGAAAGTCAGCAAACGGTCACCATTGATGTCCAATGCAGTACCGTGTAGCATTAATAGGGTGTATGCTACTGACGATTTTACATGGTTGCTCATGAAATATCGTAAGAAGTGAACGAGATTTACTCCGGTTTTTAACTGTAAGGAAAATCTAGGGATTTAATTTTGAGCGCAAATATGGTTGAAAAGTACTTAATAACGGGACAGTCAGGACTTGGTCCTGCATTTTATGATGCCGGATGACGTTTAAGTCAGCCATAGTCTAGGTTAAGGGTTGGTTGATAAGAGTGAATGAGAAGAAGGACGTTCTGGAATTTAATCTTGAGCGAGTACGAACAAGGGATACAGTTTTTGATGGAAGGTCATTTATGCCTCCTTATAAGTATCGTTGTGTGTGGGTCTGTGTATGAGTAAAATTTGGATCTGGTTATGTAACTAATGTATGAAAGTGACTAAGGTTGTGGTTGAATTTTGTTTTGCAGGAATTGTCGGATGTGTTCAAGGCATACGGAATCATAATCGATCCCCGTCATTTGAGCTTAATAGCGGACTACATGATGACTTCTGGAGCGTACAGGCCATTCAATCGTGTGGGGATCGGATCAAGTACAAGCCCCTTACATCAAATGAGTTTTGAGACGGTGGTGAATTTCTTGAGGGAGGCTGCCCTGGGAGGTAATTGAAGCGAGTGTAATTGACACGTGCCCTCTGTCGCCTCTGCGTTATGTTTAGTAATGGGATTTTTTTATGTGTGGAATTGCAGGGAAGCGAGATGATTTGCAGAACCCTTCAGCATGCCTATCCATTGGGAAGCCGGTGAAAGTAGGGACGGAGCTCTTTGACTGTTTCGCAACTCCAGATGGGCTGCCCAGAGGAGGAGTGAGTTCAAGATTTCGGAGTGGAAGACATTTACGGAAAGCTAATGATGTAGGAGGAAATCCAAACTACGCCCGTATTTACACGACTGCTATGCCGATTAAGAAGCCCAAGGACGGGAGTGGGAGCGCTCCCTCTGATCCTTTCTCTTATTTGTCGACGACGAAATCCATAGAATAATAATAATAATACCTCATTGTTTTAGGAGATAATTAAAAGTGTATGGCTTGTTTAGCTTGTAGGACTGGGAAAGCTGGGAGCTGTTTTGGATACGCTTCTCTTCTGATGACATGTATTTCTTGTGAATAGAGTAGGAAATAAATCTTATTTTCTCGGTAAGTAAGTAGGCGGAAGGCTTTTATTGAGAAGAAGGATGAAGATAAGAATGAAGCCATGGTGGTGGCTGGAATGAAAGGTGGTATGTTTGTACTAAGCAGACTAAGTAGTTGGTAGGTATGGTATAAATGTGGTTGTAAGGAGACGGAAGGTTTGTGGAGGATGCTGTAGTTTGTTGTATAGTAAAGAGAGTTTATATACTTGTGACATGAGGAGGCTTGTTGGAGTAGTTTGAAAAGTAGAGTGGAGTGGAGGACTGTTAACGGTTTTCTTGAGGTAATGGATGTGAATTAAATTAGGAAGGTACTTTGACTGAGAAAATTGGCTGTGAGGAAAGAGGTGGAGTGAGGGAGACAGATAGGAAGAGGGAGGGAAGGAAGAAGAAAGAGAGAAGAGAGTCTGGGGGTGATCTCTTTCTAAGAGGGTTTGACTCAAGAATGTGTAGGAAGTGAGGGAGGTTACGTGGGAATACTACGGGCGGGTGAGTGAGTATGAGGAGACTGGGAGGAGAGAAGAGGTATAAAAAAGGATGAGGAATTAAATTGTCATGAGTATTGGTGTCATTGGTGATGTAGTTTTGGGTTGTCTTTTGGCAGCTGATGTAAGCTGTTGGTTAGGTCCAAGATGGTGTTTTGAGGACGTTGGTCTATGTGTTGGGGATGAGGCTGTAGTTGGTGGAATTTGTCGACTGTTGACAGATGAGTCTGAAGAGGAACCCTCCCCAGCTGAGTCTTCCCATGGGGAACAATCTGTCACAGTGCCTCGAAGAAGTACAGCTTGTCGTCTTCTAACGTAATGAGAATGGGAATACTTTCTCCTCCTCGGCCTGCTTTCCTCCTTACTACCAGCAGGCCTACTCATAGAAATGGGGAATGACTTCACCCCGAGTATCCTCTCTGGCACGGTGTTGGGGAGGACTGGAGGATATCTTTTGGAATTTATCTTGAGACCTCGCCATGCTCCGTCAGACGTTCCGCTAAATTTTCCTTCCAATCCTTTACGTATGAGCATATTAAAGTCGATTATTGTTAGGCAGGGAGCATCCGTCTCGGGTTCGGAGTGCCAGCCATCCGTTCTCGTCCGTGGGCCCAGCCCTTGAGCATTCGTTTTCCCTACTATCCCACCACCGCCAATTTTACGACCGGTTGATAGTCCGGAACGCTTGTTGCTTCCACTAAATCGCCGATGACGTGGAATATTTCTATCCACTAGAACAAATCAAGAGAAAAGAAAGGGTTTATATTGCTGTAAAAAATGTGCTTCTTCCATTTGTTTCGCAATCAATATTCCGTAATCCGAGAGCGAAGCATGTGTATTTTGCATTACATTACAAGAGGAAGACGGAGGATGGGCGGGAAGGTTGTTGTGAGGAAGCGGCGGGCGGCTCGTTAGAGAAGCAGCCCGTCCACTAACTCGATAGCTTACTTAAAAGGTTGTTGAAAAGCTTTCAACGTTATCGTACCTATTATGAGATGATCAAAGTTGCGGATGGGGCTGAAATCAAATGTTTTGTAAGAGGTTGTCCGCTCTCTGAGGAGATTCCTCTCCGCTGCGGATTTCCTTTGGATTCGAACACCTTTCCTGGAAGGGCTGTAGTTTGTTCCGTCTCGAGAATCTGTCCGCTGTAATGGGAGGGAGGGCTGGCGACTTAGGGGTGGCGGACTTGATGCTGCTTGACGGATTTTTTTATTTTCTTCGTACTTGTCTCGATTGGGTTGCGGAAATTCGTCCCCGCTATTCGACGACTCTGAGGATTCATCTACTTTCTCCATAGTTAGTTCAGACAACTGTAGAACTGTCTTTTCTTGGGAGACGCTCCTCCGCTGCCGCTCTCTCCCGTTTTTTCCTCCTTTCTTTGCTAATTTACATCCTGGAGTCTCCTTAGGCTTTGAAGATTTGGAAACTGATGGTGATTGCTCTTTAGCTGATGACTTTTGATCAGGATTGAGTGCTTTCGGCTTTGGTGGTTTTGATCTGGATCGACTTCTGGAACGGGACCGGGATTTCCTTTGATTCTTTTTCTCAGCTTCTTGATTTATGTTGCTACCTGTTGGCGCTCCGAGGATGTTGGCTGGTATTACTCCAACTGCACGGTAGTACTCGAAGAATGTTCGAGCTAAATTCCTTCCAAGGCGAAAATCTGAAAGTGTTTGCACATTTCAAATAAAACTTTTCCCACTTGCACCACCCACCCAGGATATCAAATCCTTTCTCAACTTTTATGATGAATGGTTGCGGTGCAATCATGCATGGGAGTGACAAGTGACTCGCAATATATACAGCAAGAGTCTATATTCTCCACACTTGGATTACTTGGCTCCTCAGCCTTTTGATCCTTCCATTCTCCACCCACTCTTTCTTCCATTACTTTCTCTCGATTCACTGTCTTCCTCACTGCTTTCACCCACTCTCTCTTCCGTATAGGTCCAAGACATACCTATGTGGAGGAGTGAGAGTGAAGGCTCGTGATGAAGACAGACGATAAACAAATATTTGCTCTTCCATGCTTCCGTAATTAATTACCCTACCACAAGAAGGAGCCGGCAAAGCTTCTGATTTCAAACGGAAGCTACTCCAGCACAAAATTATCAGAATCGGTTACGAGAGTTTCTTCCTTAGTGGTTTCTTATTAGACTTTGAACAAACGCTTATTTTGCTCCACCCCATGAAATTCTAGGGGTAAAAGCAATACCACCCATGGTTATTACTAAATGCCATGCATTGTAAACTCTTATGTGGCTCTTTTTCACGCTTATATTTCCTAAGTTAATTATCTTAATGAAGCTTATGCATGATTACAGACGCAGAACTTACAGCAGTCTTCATTATAGGTGACAAAGTTGTTCGTTCCAGCTTGGTGATAACCGTAAAAAGACACTTCGAGTGTGTAAACGTTGACTGTGCTTCGTAGAATTTCGCATAAATGCCTGAAAATTGGAAAATATGCATTAATATCTCATACATTAAATGTTATGGCGATGGTGCAAACGAGAGAAAATGGCGTCCCTTATGTTTGGGAAACCAAGAGAGCTTGTCGGCAACTCAAAATTTTGTAAGAAATACTAACAGTACAAGTTAGTTAGGGGCATTGCATTAACGGCGGGCATTATAAACGTTGAGTAATAATTTTTATCTTGGAAAATTCCATGGGATATTTAAGCTGAACTAAAATGGAAAGGAAATTCAAATGCCTGAGAAAGTAAAGGAAGGTCCGTACATAAAGGAGAGGGCAGGAGATATTGAAAGTTATCTGCTGATGCAGAACGGATGTTGCAGATGGGATAGTTGTTCTGGTCGTGCCGTATGTGGGTAGGAGGTGGAGGAGATTGGGGAATTTATGATGAAATGAAAACATTTGCGGATACTTAAAAGGTGTCGTCAAAACCGCAGTGACCGATAATAATGTGGGAAAGGGCGGGAGTGAAAGTAGAGAAAGTGGGAAAGCTTGTCTTAGGAAAAGTGGCAGTAACGACGTGGGATGGGTAGGATATATGGGGAGAGGTGATGCTAGATCTTTGAATCAGGTCTGCTCGGTTGACGTTAAGAGGGTTGTGAGCGGAAGAAGGCCAATCTTGAGGTTTGTGCATACATCAGAGTATAAGTTGAGCCGGTTGTAAGGAATCGTGAGAGGTATATGGAGCGCTAAGGGCAAGTGTGTATATTAGGTGGGGTGAATAAGTGAGGGATGAAGAAAGCGGGTAGCAAGCAAGATATAAACGTAGACTATATATCCTATACTGTGCAGGATAAAGGGAAAATAAACGGTCAGTCAGCGAAGGGGGGCTGTGAGTGAATTGAAGCGTATGGGGAGGCGAGGCTGGCTGAATTTAAGATTGGGAGAGTATGGGGGGGGTGAAGAAAGGTGTTGGAGTAAGTGGGTTGGGTGGGAAGTAATAAAGAGATGTGAAAATGTTTCTTGTCTTCAATCTACAAGTCGTTAATTCTGCTCACATAAGGAACTTTGTTATTGACTTTAATGAGAACTCATGTTGTCTCCGTTTATAGGAAAGAGTCCGTAGAGGCTACGCCGGGTGAGGAAGGAAGCATGTCTTTAGCCTAATCTGCTTTCTTCCGACTCTTCCTTTAACCAATTCCAATCCTGGAGTATCACCATTTAGCCATCTATCGCAGAAACATTTCCCAAGGGGTGATCTACATGGGATTTGTTTGCATACACCCTATGCTTCAAGGCTCTTCCTAGGGGTGGGATGAAGTAGGAGGAACTTTGCGAGGAAGCAAAGAGAAAGCTGGAAAGGTGCTCAATGGAGAAAGTAAGGCTTGCTTATTTGTTGATGAAGTAAGGGTAATGTATGGATTCGATATAGTTAGGCGGAGACGCTATGAAAAGCTCTGCGTATGTAGCCTAACGGGGTAGGTGCAGACGCAGAGAAAAAAGAAACTTCAGATTCAACTGTTGTTCTGCAGCCCGGGGAAGAAGATATGGAGGAAGTAACTAGATGTCTGCTGTCTACCTCTCTCCTCCACCCCTCGCTTCGGCTTTTAGCTCTACTTGCTTTCTTGCCGTCCTTGTGGGGGCAGGGAGGGGTATTCTTATAATTCACACGTCCGCATGGATGGGGAGTGCGGTTCATTTGGAGAGACGTGCATAGAAAGTAGTTGGGATTCATTCCAAGGAGGGAATCGTTAGGCTCGGATGAGTTGGTTTTTAATAAACCTTTCTTTTGTACTCCCTTCAAAAATATTCATCCTTAATCCAAGTTTATTAGGGCGCAAGGAATCTCTCAATCTACCCGCACGTCTTCCGAACAGGCAAAATACATTTGTCTTAGTACGAATAGAATTATTGCAAGATCCTCCGTCTCATCTATTACGTCCTTTCTCCAAAATTTTTCTTCCTTGACTAAGCCGCACTTTCCCTACTTTCTCCTCCTATCCGCAATTTAAACATTATAAAGTAAAGGGAATCTTTGACCACGCTTGGCTTTTTTACCACTGGAGATACTGCAGAATACGAAATGTACTGAATAATGAGCCTCTCCTTCTACGTTGATGAGGAAAAAACTACGCATTCAGTTTTCATCCCAGCTACCAGCTAACTTAAATTTGGAATTTTCTCTTCATGGTATATATATACACGCCACATGCTTGCATGTACGTCCAATCATCTCCCTTCTTGTCGCTGAATAAGTACATTCTGGAACAGTATATTAGCGCAACGTATCTAAAATATATACATGCGAGCTTGGAACTATTTCTTCTAAAAACTAGCCAAGATATTCCAAGGTAAGGTAGAGGGGAGTA
This sequence comes from Sminthurides aquaticus, assembly GCA_906901655.1. Lineage (NCBI taxonomy): Eukaryota > Metazoa > Arthropoda > Collembola > Symphypleona > Sminthurididae > Sminthurides > Sminthurides aquaticus. Next base: position 9,358,060 of record CAJQTT010000001.1, read on the forward strand.
CAGGGAAGAGTGATGTGATCGGTAGAGGGCGCTAATATAGCAGGGAAAAGGATATTGAGGAAAAAGCTGGTGAAAAGGCGTAAGACGCAGGTTGAAATGAGCGGTGCTTTAGGCAGGGGGAGAAAATTATACACGGAAGTGTGTTAATTAATCAAGTATTGTTTGGAAATAGAGAGAGAGAGAGAGAGAAAGTGATAAAGGATGAGTCGTTGAGTGGAGTTTGATAAAGAGGCATTAAATATGATGGAGTGGGGTTGGGTTTGGGTGGATGAGGGTAGAGAGATAAATGAAGACGAAAGAGAAATAAAGAGATGTAGAAGAAGAGGGCAAAGGGCTTACCGTCGTGCTGTACCGACTTTGTGAATATCTCTATTGTACATTGTGTGAGCAACCGTGTAGTCTTCTGCGTTGTGTGCCAAGAGTTTGGGGAATAGGATGTGTCGCTCGAATCTAAAATTGCAAAAGTCATTATAGCTTGATGATCTCTCGGAGTAATAACAAGAAGACTGGAAGGAGAGGAGAAAGGAGTGAAAGCACCGGGGAGGAGGAGGGTGGCGGCGGAGAGAATAACCAAAGGGAATTGAGGCTCCTTCATCCATGCAGCTTCCATGCTTGCCCAAATATCCTCTATCTCTTGGCTATAGCTGGGAGGAGGAACCCGACTGAAACATAGTATCCAATTAAGGAAACGTTCCGCGGGCAAAGAAAAATTGAACAACTTGTAGGGGGGAGAAAGTAGGAGAAAGGATATTATTGTGCAGAATGCAGCTTTTGATGCTGAATATTTAGGGTGCTCGTTGGATCCGACTGGAGAAGAGTGGAAGAGAATGTGCGGTTGGTTCCAATAATGTTATACTTCTTACGTTAATCGAAATTTCTTGCAAATTGAGGACATTTTATGGACTGTTTGAAGTGAATTCAGCATAAAATAATATACTGATGCAATGGAGCGAATGAATTGCATTGCTAAATAGGATGAGCAAGATACTTTAAACACGGAGCTTAACCTACGAGGAGAACTTGATAGAATCGCAACAATATGGACAAGCATATGAATATGAGAATGTGACTGGTTTAGCGGTATGTGGGCTGTCTTGCGATGCCTTGTCCGAAAATGATGTGTTCAATGAATCGTGGGCTTGATAAAAGCTAGATTTAGTCGTTATTTTAACTCTGACTACGAGGAGAAAGCCGAAGGGCCGATTTGTATGGGGCAGAAGTGGAGAAAGTTTGTTTTGATTATGTAGGGAAGAAAAAGTTTAAAAAGGCACTTAATATCAAAATTGGGGAAAGGTTGAAAGTTGAAATGGTATAAGTGTGTAAACACATTTTAAGCCTTCTGAATTCATAATGAGGCGACTACTAAACTCATAACTTGCATTTTAGTTGACAAAAGCATCGGGAAATGTTATGAGCGGCTAAGGGTGTCATTACCAACTGTAGATAATTAAAACTTTAATAGGATTGGAGTTGCACTACTGGATTCTGGATTGTACAAGAGAATGTTTCGGTGGAGGGGAATTCGTCCAATGTTTTGCCCACTCAAACTCAATAAAGATTAAGTGCGGGCAGTAGAATGTTTGAGAGATGAGATGAGTAGAGGAAATGATTGGGAATTTTATCGTTATTTGGTCAATGGTTGAGCTATATAACGGGAGGGTGGGGAGGATTTGAAAATTTCATTTCAAAGGCGATGTGATAGTAAAAGAAAGGCGGAAAGTGTTATTTTGTAGTGGAATGTGAAAGTCTCCGCGTTGGCTTAGGCTAGAGTGTAAAGAGAGCGATAAATGTTTTGAGGGGATTCAGGAGTTGAGAGAGTGGAGAATGCGGTTGAAGAGAGTAATAGTTTTTTTGTTGCAAAGAAAAGAAAGTGCAACAGTGGGTAGAGAGTTTGAGAGAAAAGAGAAAGAAGAATGGGACAGTAGGATGGATAAGGATGGAGGAAGGACAGGGTAAAGTAAATGAGGGGGGTTGAAGGGAGAGAAAGTTGATGGAGGGGATGAGAGAAAGTAGTGGAGCTTCGAGTTTTGAAGAAGGGGCTTAGTTGGTGATATTTACATTTGATTTCCAAGTTTGGATGGAAAATCCTTAGGTTTAGTACATTTTTCCTTTATTCCCACCATCAAAGCTCTGCGTTTAAGTTGCAAAAAAATGTGAGAAAGGAACCGAGGATCTCAATTCAAGAGTTTGACGACGCAGAAAATTAGAAAGTCTTCATAGGGTTTGCTAGGAGGGAAAAGGGGATAGTGGCTGGGAAGAATGATTTGAGGAGTGCAAAAGTTGGAGGGATTTTTTCCCAACGCCTGGAACTATGTACAGTATGTTCCTCTAAGGCAAAGAAAGAAGAAGAGAAAGTCACCCGCCGTACCACCCAGGAGAAAGCGAGGGACGCTACGGTCTTTGGACTGGGATGCTGGAAGTCGGGTGGTGAAAGTTTATGGGCATTAGGGTAGAGCCAAGAGAGAGAGAAAGGGAGTTATTCTTGCGGATGGAGAGTGGAGAGACGGAGCTGAAAGTTGTGATGTGTTTATAGGAATGGGTTGGGTGAAAGTAGAATTAGTTTGCTCCTGTAAATGAGCAAGGCTCTAATAGCTTTCCTCTATAGGGGACAATGGGGAAGAATGAATTCCCTGTTATGATCTTCAACCTGGCTGAATTCTCTTATTGCTCATTACATGCATTAAGCATATTTGAATTTAGTTCAAGAGCGAGAATTCACTACCTTTCTACTGTCCGCTTTCCCTACTTTCTCCATTTTGCTACCCCCTCCTAATCATCTAAATTCTGATCCAAGTAATCTACACAGTGAAATTATTTCTCCCACTCCAGAGGCACCCTCACTTAGAATCTGCGTAGGAAATGCTAAGTTGTAGATGAGTAAAATTCATTCGAAGGAAATTATGTGAAATGCATATGCAAGATATGAAAAGAAAATTATAAAAATAAGGAAAGAAAGTTATCGCTGGTTGCAAGGAACAGGCATTGGGAGCTAAAACTCGGAAACTAGACCGAAATCTTTCTAATACCAAGGAAATGCTGGAAGATAAAATAAGAAGAGAAAGTATACTTCAAACACATTTCCATAAGAGGTCATACTAAAGAGATTTTATGCGGTTCCTACTGCTGTCTGCACGGTTTTTTTTGTTCCTATTTTCCCACATATTCTTCTACCCTCCAGTTTGCAGTCCTTTCTTTTCCTCAACCTCGCGTATTGCAGCAAGTAGGGCAAACGGGGAAAGACAACTTTCAAATTAAGAGCAGGGGCCAAAGTTTGAAATTAAAATTTTATTTTCAACAAATTACTTTTTTGTCAACCTCAACATGGGGATTCACTGCATCCACTCCCGCCGCCCTCCTTAATTTCTCCTGTACTTAACTTTCTTTTCTATTTCCTCCAGGATACCCCCTTTAAGTAAGCGTCAACCCTTGATGAAGATGTAAAAGCGGGCAGTGGCGGCGAGAAGTTAAACAGTTTTAGCTGCAGATATGCTCCTACCCAAAGCCTTAGATTCACAACCCTTTAGATTGTAATCATTGTATTATATTTCATTTTTATCGTTCCCCGCACTCTTCGTTCCCCTAATTACACTTTCTGTAGCTCCTAACCAAGCTAGCTTTCTCCATTCTGGAGCGCATAAACTGCTGAAATTATTTTGTCTACAACGGTCACATAAGTGGACCATTGAACCGGAAACTACGCCACTTGATATCCCGAAAGGAACTATGGTTCAAAGTACTATCGTTGTATTCTCTAAGCTTTACAGATTCAAAAAATATCAATTTTTCTAAACCCGCTATGTTGCGAGAATTTGAATGTGATTTAAGTCGTTACTGACACTGATATGGATTATTTTTTGAAAAAGTTATATGGAATCTATGTATGTGCAAAAAACGTTCCAGACGGTCCAGGAAATTGTCAGATTGAGTATAAAAAGAATTGCGGATTTCATTGAAAACAAGGTTTATAACTAATTGAGCTCAAGGAATGAGGATATAATTTTTATAATCGAGGTTGAATATCTTAGCATGTTTCAGTGTTGTAGCATGTTGAACGCTGAGATAACTCACCTGTAGACGTCATCATATGAGTTGCCGTATATGAAAGCTCCTGTCAGACTTGAATGTGCATGCATATCAATCACCATGTCCAGCTCCAGTGTCTGAAAAAGAATATCAACGTAGGCAAGATATGAGGATGTACTAAAAGACAATATTTTATCAACCACATAAATATCATCTTGCCGAAGACTTATGTAGGCATTCGAAAGGAAGAATATCAAAACGCCTGCTAGCGCAGCCAAATAATTCTGATATAGAAAGATAAGTTGGAAAACACGGATCGTAAGAGTAGAGGATGTATTCATGTTGTGTTTTGGATGTGTACTTAGAAGATTATATTGTTTTGTAGTTTGAGAGAAAATCAACCGTTTTCGCAATAAGGTTTTATTGCAATTGATTACATACATACCGGGGCACTGGTGAAAGCAGGAGAAATTACTCCTTCGTCAGAATAGCTGAAGCGCTATACCCGAGCAAAAACCTTGTCGCAATAACGCAAACAATTCAGAAACGGCTGTCTGGAACAGGTGGAATCCTTACAGGTGTTATAATTAATGACCCTAAGCACATAAGTTTGTATGGGAATAACGATATTTATGATTGGGTAAAAGTTGGGGATAAATGTTCTTCAAAGTTAGGACTGGAATTGATGGCTTGGAGGTCTATCGTTGAGGGCTACAACAAGAGAGCGCTAGCATATGGCCGAAACTCCTAGTGCTATATACATGTGTATGCTCTCGTAAATTATAGTTTCTCGGCCAATGTAATTTTCTCTCGCTCATCTGGAATGTTTGCCATTTCTTCCGTTTGCTCGCGATTTAAGGTTTGGATTCCAGGGCATTTGTGATTTTTGAAACCTCTTTCTTTAGAATTTGGATTAAAGAAAAGCGTGTGATGAAAGCCGGGCGTGCAGTTTGCAATAGAGAAAGCTGAGAGAAAGTAAGAAAAGCTAGATGTTGAGGAAAAAGTGATAGGTGATTACAAAGGGAAAATGACTGGAGAAATAGCTGATACTCCTCCTGCTTTTGTTTCGCTTAATAGACTTTTATCCGAGTCATGCCTTGTGTAATCCTGAGATAATGACTCCACCATGTCATTAAACCTTGCACTGATCCTGTCCGCAGCGGAATGACTTGAAGATACAAGCAACTTCCTGCATTAGTTTCCCCTCAAATCCTGCTTCCCTTTCCCTACTCCTGCTCCTTATTTCTTTTGTCTTTTTCTTAATGTAGAAATAAGGAGAAAAAACTTTGAGAGAGTCAAATACGAGGAATTCCACTAGTTCTGCTCTTCTTAGAACGTTCGAGGAGAAAGCTGGAACTTGGGCAGAGCACAAACGAGATATGCCGTACTCCAATGCACACTCCTTCTAGGCTATCTTCTTACAGAGCAGAGACGTTAACTACGCCAGTAGCGTAACTAGAACCAGTGGCTCTAGTGCCTAAAGCCAAGTAAAAAAGAACAGGAAAACCAGAGACATCCTCCAAGGTTGCTCTCCTTATTCTTTCCTCTTAATTCCAGCCATCAATTTGGACGGGCAAAAATGCTTTCTTTGGCTGATCCCGGCTTCTTATCTTGTCAACTCGTACCATTTACTTTGTCCTTTACGTGGCAAGATCATGACCTTTTAGCGGCAGGCATGGTGCAATGTGAGGCAGAGGAAGAGCGGATATAAATCCGAACTTTCTGCGTTTCGACATTCTTGAGAACGACATGTGGATATCTTATTAAACTTCCAATTAGAAATCAAAATAAGATGACCGGAGTAAACCATAGAGATTGAAAACGAAGGGTTGACCTACGAGTAAGAGGTCGTCACGAAGGGAAAAACAATTTAAATCCTTTGAAAATACTGCAAGCTACCGCATTGGGTTAAGACTTTATGCTAAGTCGAACTAGGGCGAAAGTCTAGATACTAGGGTGAAAGTGTAGACTGCAGAAAAGGCCGCTGTCGGAGCCAACAATTTTAGTCTTAAGATTGAAAAGAAGAAGGCGATGTCAGAGAAGGACAGGCTTGTAAAGGAGGAAAATAGGTGATGAGGATAAGGGGCTGACAGATTGGATGACGGGTAAGGGAATTTATAGGTTGACAAGGGTTGTGTGAGCGTTAAGAGAAAGGTGTGATGATGGAGGAATATATTTTGGGCAAGGTTTTAGAGGCTTGTAAGTTAATTGAAGTGGTGTGGGTTAGGGTGGTGAGAGGGAGTGTTGTTGAATTGGGGAGGAGAAGAGATGGGAGAAAGTTTTCCCGGTTGAGCGAGAGAAAGATAGAATCTTGGATTTGTATCAGTTGGAAAATGTGTAGTTTTTACGAGAAGAAATAAAACGTACACTTATTCCGGAGAAGGACGGGGGAGGGAGGGAGAAAGTCGCACCGTTACTAAAGGGAGGTGCGATAAGGCGTTGGTCTGGCGGTGATAGAGGGAATTCGAGACGGAAGGTAAGAGTTTTTAAGGGAACGGTCAAAAGTAACTTCCGTCTAGAACGATTGCAATGCGAGAACCTTATATGCATTTGAATCTGAAGACGGCAGTTTCCAGTAGAGTGAAAGTCAGCGCTTGCATCTTTCAGACACAGGAGACGTAAGGTGAGATCAGATGTGGGAGGTACATGTGTCTGCCTGAAGAAAATATAATACGGTCTCAATTCCAGGTTGGGTTTATAACTTTGGATTCGTGGTCTCGAGTGTGGGTTGTAATACAGGGAGGAGTGTAGACGAAAGACATTGGTCCTGCTACCCTAGCATTTCACTTGATTACTTTTTACGTGCATATATCGCCGCATTAAAAACGGAACAAGACGCTAAAGCCAGAGATTCTCTACAACCCCAGTACATCTTCCCTTGATGGTCTTACCCGATCTTCTATGACCTCTTTAAAAATACCAGACCTGCCTTCCTGATTTTCAGATTCGTATCTTATGGATGTGTATCTCTAATGTGTAAAGGAGAAAGCATTCCAACTACCATAAGGTGTGTACCTATGTCAATTTAGCTTGGGACCAGAGTCCAGACTGTGTGGGACTGGAGAAGGAGGAGAAAGTTGAAGGGGCGACGGCTGCCAGCCGTCGGCTGGGCCGGTGGGTTGTGGCTCAATTTTTTTCAAAGACAGATGAAGAGATGAGGGAGTGAACTGGAGAGAAATTGGAACGGCGGCACTTTTAAAACAGAAAAAATATAAACGATATTGGAAAATGAAATGGTTAGAGTGAGAGAGAGGGAGAGAGAGGGAGAGAAGTTAGTTTACTAGTGGTAAGAAGGCGGAGAAAGCATATCTTATGTACTATTAGGCACTTGGCCAATTCTCTCTACTTTCACTACACACACATACTCGCGGCATATTGGGCTGCTTTTATATTTGAGATACTCTTTCACTCCCGGGCTGTGTTTTTAAAAATCTCCTCTCAGACTACTCCTGTTAGTGCCCATTGAAGGAATGATTATGTTGGTCATTCCTCCCCTCCTTTATTTCAACGAGTGGTCATCATCATGAAGAGACCACCAGAGTTTGTCCAATCTTTCTCTTCTTGAAGAGTGCGATTGTATCCAGAGTGAAGATGGTTCAGATGGGGAGAGGACACGTCGTCAGATTACTTTCTCCACAAGATGGGGATTTCGGCCTGGGAATATCGGAGGCTAGGACTCGGGAGTAGGGTCATTCTTAAATGAAAGCAAGTAAGTGGAAGTCAAGAAAATGTGGTACAACGTCCATGAAGGAGTTTTTTCAAAATAAAATAATGTCCTCCCGGAAAAGTAAAAATAAATAGTCGGATGGGAGCATCCAAAGAAAAACAAAAATCTACTTTCTCCCACAATCTCAAACGAGTCATCATTTACGGAGGGAAGAGGGGAAATGATGATGGGTGTCGGTGTCATGCATCTTTTATGGAAACTGCGGATGGGAATAGCTGAGAAATATGCCTCAAGAGCCAACACATAAATCCAAACACTAAACTTTTCTTTCACATCTTCTATCTCCGGAACGGATTTTCATAATGATAATTTTATTCTCACATACGAACTAGAGACTAATCAACTTTAGAAAAAAAGTACCGCTACAACTTTCTGGACCGCATTAGCCACAGTTGGCCACCTCTTTATTTTATTTCCATGTTCTTAAAACAGGGAATGGAAAAAATAAACATACTTTCAGACAACACATGCGTTTTTCTTTTTGCTTTTTTCGTTTGGGCAACTTAGCTAATGAAGTTAAATAAGATACTAATAAAATACACCATAAGCTCCAACCCTATCCCTCAATCTCTTTGAAAATATGAACCCTACAATTTCAGATGAACTTTATAAAATGCTTCAACTTTCACCATGTGAGATACTGTACAGAGAAAAGCAGATATCTTTAGCTTAGGGACGTTTCCGCTATGAATCGCAGAGACAATGGAAACAATGAAGGAAGATGGGAAGGGTAACATTTGATTTGCATATTATGATTTGTTTTGGAAATTATTGTGACATTGATAGGTCACTTGACCCAAGGCTAAGTGTGTTGTGCCTTGGGACATGTAGGAAAGGAGGACAGTTTGTGTAGAAATATCGCCATTTCTGGTATACTTTGTTTTGCTGTAATTTAAGAGCTGGCAGATATTCTTATCCCGTCTCAGATCTTCCCCCGCCCCTTTAAACTGCAGTCATAGTGTAAGTTATTACGAGCCTTCAAATGCTGAAGGGACTGGGCGGAGAAAGTACGAGGAGCGGAAGGGAAGAAACCAAGAAACGTGTGCTTAGTGCTTGCTGCTCAAAACAAGGTTAATCACTAAAAGCTTCCCCGGGCAAAATCGTGATACGAGTTCAACTCCTCTTTCTATGAAGGAGGATGTGCCCACTTAAGGATTCCTCAAAGGGATTATCTAATTCCACAGGTCTGGTTCTCATTTATTCTTTACTGCCATCTTGAGTTGCCGAAGGGAGGCGATGATGCAGTCTCTCTCGACTCAAACCCCTTACAGACTACAGTATAAGCTTGTATACGAGTCGCTCGAATAAAATTGGTAAAAATTCCATCAGTGATACATCCAAAGAGGGGGATTAAGACGTCCCTACAAAAATTTCCCTAATCATGAAGAGAAATTCGCAATTTTTCAACGACCTAATCGGTTGGCTCCAAGCCATCTATTCCTCTTTTAAGAGGAGACGATGTGCTTTAAGCAGGGGTAGAGGAATTTGAGGATATTTGTCATCAAACATTCTATACTTTGTTGTGTAATTTGCTTAAGAGATGAGGTTTTTATTTGTAGATACAATATTATAATATCTTCGTATGCACATTTTAGCGTTTATTTAGTTAATGTACTACACTATATAGGTTCGTTTTCTGCCTATTACGTATGTACTAGGAAAATGATGAATATGAAATACCGAAGCTGAGGTGATAGGTAGGATGGTTATGCGGCTCTTTTTGTAAAATGTGCTAACTACTGCATATATATCATCACCGAAGAAAATGGAAGTACAGTAGAGCTGGAAGCAAGCATTGGTGGATATTTATGTAATTTATTATCTGGAATTAATCTGTGGAAGTAACCAAAACATGAAGCATGTATGGTTAATCAAATAAATGCATGAGCTAGATTACGGACACTGCGTGCAATAGAGGGAGACACTGTTGACGAAAACAGTAGACATTCCCACTTAGAAACATATCAAAGAAGAAAACAACGCGTGCTTTCTTTCACCCGATGCTTCAAGTTATCATGTAAGCTTGTTGCTGGTAAAGTTTGTACACGAATCTAATGTTTCTAGGAAATTCTAGTCTAGCAAAAGAGTTTTTGCAAGGGTATTAGCTAAATGCAGTACAGCAAAGTAGATGGAGAGAGAGAGAGTGGGGAATGGAAAACACTCTTTCTTGGAGATAAAGAGAAAGTTTTATGAATTCTATGGAGCATTTGTAGTTTCAGGGATTGTGTTTCTCTGAAATCTGTTATGGCCTTCTTGTATTATCACTATTATTATTATATAGCAGGCCGGGAGTGGAACTGTGAGTGGTGTTTTATTTAAGCCGGAAATTCTAGAGTCTCATAACATCCTGTCTCTTTTCCCCGGCTAAGTTAGAATCTTGTGGAAAATATTCTAGCAAAGAAATCAAAGGCTGGACAGAATAAAATTCCCTCGTATCTCAATATTTTCTCAAAGTTTGACGCTAAACTATGCTATATGATTGCCTAGTTTAGCGTCAAAGGGAATACGGTTAATGGAAATACGAATTATATGGTATTGAGAGGATTTGCAAAAAAATTCCTCATAGCTTTGCCATTTAGAGCAGTCATACAATTTGTAGGTCTCTGAAATTGACATTTTTTCGGCGAATATAAATATTAAAATAATGTTACCCGTATTTTAATTTTTCTAGACTGTTTCCGCGAAACAGCGTGCAAACTCGGTATAGTACAGGATGGTTCCTCGGGTTTCGAGTTTTCTGCTGCAATATCAACGTCTTGAAATATTTTTTGCAAACCCATTTTCCACTCGCTCCTTCGGCTTTTAAGCTTCATTAAAATTTCAGTGCTAGCTTGCGTTTTAAGCACAAAAGCTTCTCATTAACAAATTAAGGTAAAGAAAGAAAAGTAGAGGCGGAATTTCTTTCTTTATTTGAAATAGTTTTTCTTCCGAGTTGTGTTAATATTCCACAGTGACTTGATATGTATGTGAGGCCCTTTTGTGAATAATAGTGAAAGAAATTGTGAAAGAATAGCTTTACTCATTCCGAGTGGCTTGATATTAGCAATTGAAATGGTGGTTGTGGCACATGTGTTTGAAAAATTCCGGATTGAATGACACATTGTTTTCCTTGCTTTTCATGGTTATTTTCTCATGTGAAATGGAAATGGCTTACTGCTTCCTTAGCTGCTTTCCATTAAACATGTAGGTAAGAGAAAGCATGTACTTACTTTTGAAACACATGTTTGTTGTATAGGGACGAGAGTGAGTAGTGGAAACGTTGGTGGAAATGTGTATTGAGCTTGCAGATATTTTTGAGGGTGAAAGCAAGACAGAGATGAGAATTGCGGGAAAACAGTTGGAAGGATGTAGGGTAGAGCGTAGAAAGAGAAAGATAAAAGAGGCGGTGAGGGAAGAAATAATGCAAGGGAAGAGTGCGGTTAACCTTGGGTTTGGTTGGTGAAAGGAGGGATGGAAGGGAATGAAATTCAAAATTTAGTTGACAAGGAAAATATTAGTTCTGCACATCCAAGCGCGGAGATAAAATGTAGAGTGAGGAAGAGCAAAGTTTAGAGAGAGAAAGTGGTATTGTAGATAGCGCTCGGAAGCGGAATAAAAGTCTGAGGGGACCTCTCACTATGGAGATGCGTTGAAAATTTGTTGAAGGAGGGAGGGGTAAGTTCAGGCTGGGAAGGAATGTGACCTCAGAGCCCGATTCTACAGCGCTCAAAAAGAATGGCTAAAAACATTGAGACCCTCATCTCGTTCATGATGCTGATAATTCTGTACGCCTGCATAATTTTGCATTTGGATGGATTCGAAAGTGGGATGCCAAGGAAAGGAATTGCGCTTTGGAGGGAGACAAGGGTTTCAAGGTTCTCTCGCCATATTCTCAGGAATTGGAAGACTATTGCGGCCATTATGGAATATAAAGGAGCCTCGCGGTGTAATGTAGCGTGATTGTTGCTCTTAGTTGTTCCTAGTGGAATGACTTGGACGGAGACAGAATGGGAGCTGAACTTTAAAGCTTTCGTTGGAGTTTCTAGTGGGATTGGGAGAAAATAATACGAGTGTGGTTACAGGAAGAAGCTATGGATTTTGTCAGCTATGGAATTCCATAGCTTAACATTGATAGTTGTTGTTGAAAATATCCGGAAGGGAATTTGGTGTTTGTTCTAGTTTGTTTCTTCAGATGTCAGCTTCTCACCTTAAAACATGGATGACATGGTAGCAATGATCATATACAGAGTGTTGTGTAAAGCTGGAGAAAGTTCAAATAACAAAGGATATGGAGAAAGGAGAGGCAAAGAACTTTGCTCAAATTTCCTGTTCTATAATCTTATTGATGCTTCTAAATATGTCGAGAAGAAAATACACTATGGATAGGCTCGCCTACTCATTCTCTGCTGTATAAGGAGTGAAAGTGTAGTAAAAGAGAAAGTTCGCTCCTTTGCTTAAAGGAAGATAGCAGCATAGTGCATCATTGCTTAAAAAAAAATAGGGAAAACAGAGGGATGGTGTCTCCCTTAAAATTAAGTCAATCTGACTAGCTCTAACTGCTGATTTGATCGTGGCTTCGTGTACATGGTATGTGGGATAGTTGGTTGTGTGGAGATGGAATGACGGAAGAAAGTAGTCGGATTTTATTTGGAAGAAATTAAAATAGTTATAATAGTGGCAGTGGGGCTAGAAATGGGTAAAATATTATGATGATGTAGCGGAGGTGAAGAGATGGCTTATACACATTATGGATGGAGTGAATGGGAATTGAGTATGTTACGCTAGGTTGGTAGAGTTCGGGGAAAAGGGGCGATTGGGATTAATTTGTTTAAGTGACCATCATATTTAAAGAGCAGAGAGACTAATGACAACAATGAGGAGAGAGAGAGAAAGTAGAGAGAATTATTGCAGAAAGGATTTGCATTCGTGGAGATAGACAAGGATTAAGCCGGGATATTTATTTCTTTTTCTACTCAACCGTGCCGTAATATGTTTTGTATTCCTCCTTCTCTCATCACCATCGAAACTCGCAGACAAGCCCGAAGAGTACCCTGAATCCAAGTGGTAAATCAGTTCCCAAGGAATAGGAAACATCCGCGGATTCCTCTCTAATAATCTCCTCTCCCGGTTGTAAGAGGAACGTCGGTCGTATAACAAATTCCCTCCAGTCTCCCAGCAGTTAGTTTATTCACATGTGCGTACTTGAATTTACAGAGGTGTTTTTAAACCTCAGTGCCATGCTTTATCCGCCCCATTTCACCCCTTGTAGCTCACAACTTAAGTCTGCCTGGCTAGTGGCTACACTGGTTGCTGAAAGTGGAGAGGGAATTTAACGAGAACTATGTGGGACTAATAGTTGAGTAGCTGTGCGTCTCAGGATTTTCCCCTGGAGAAATATCTTTGGAAGAAGTCATACTTTGAGAAGGAAGCTGGGAACCAGATCCGCAAGGAAGTAGAAAGAGTAAAGGCTAAGGCTGTATGCAGAGAAAAGTAAATGATGACAGTTTTCAGAAATTCATGCATGCTTAAATGTTTATATGTGGAGAAAATAGTTGATTATGCAAAGGTTTGTAGGATCGGGAATAATTCTGTAATTTGATTAATGTGTTGAGTTTTGTTTTGAGAAACCGCGTTTGGGAGGGGATAAATATTTGCGATTTGCTTGGGAGGAAGCAAGAGAAAGAGAAAACGGAAGCTGGTGAAAGTTTTTGAGGAGAAAGCAATAAGATTATTTTAAACGTTTTGTGGGTGCTGGGAGTTTTCTCGGGTCAAAACCAAATCCAGGAAGAAATGTTGGGGCGAAGAAAGTGAAGTTAATTATTAGTGGAGAAATGGTCGGAGTGGGATAAATCATAGAGGAATGGCGCCGGGAGGGAGGAAGAGCAATTGGATGACAAAGAAGGAATTGGTTGGTGTATTGTAATTCCATGAAATGATTTGCCCTTTGACATTGAAGAAGAGGAGGGGAAGAGAAGTGGGTTTGGAATTGTTTGGTTCTGGGTTTGGGCGGTTGGGGTGAAAATGGAGTGGCAGGTTGTGGAAAGGGTAAAGAGAGGAGATCTGTGTCGGAGAAAGTTGGATTTCTCATCTCTCTATACATGTTTCTCTGTCTAACTGGGAGGGAGGGGAGTAGGGGGAGGGAAATTGTGTGTGAGACTTTTTACAAGGGTAGGAGACCCCCTATTTTATCCTGGAGATGATAAGTGAAAGTGAAAGGAGAGAAAAAGATTGGAGTTGCCACTTACTTTACTTGAATCCAATTCTATGAGAAAGTTTTTGACGGCATGCAAAGTGGGATGTGCCCAAGGAGATACTTGATTCCAGTGGCGGTTCAAGTCGTAGCCCATCAGGGAACACCTAGAAATAAAAAAGCTTTCACCAATAACACTTGCACATATACAACTTTCTCCGAGATCAATCAAGAATCTTACAAAGCTTCGAGACAGAGAACGAGTTGGCGTATGCATCAAACATCATGAACGTCAAACTCTCCAGGGATTACCCAACTCTAATCAAGCTGGATGAAACTGGAGAAATTCTTGGATAACTACAAGGGCACGCAGAGAGTCGAGAAAGAAAAAAGTTGAGCGCCTCTCGGTAAGTATTTTACAGTCATGGCGCGAGGGGAAAGTATCGCCTTACGAACATCATGAGCTCGGAGCGGAAGCCACTGAATTTTAAATTCAACCTTTGAAATTAAGCTTAAATAGCCTTCGGGCGAAGTTTTTACGTGTTAGATTTGAGGCGTATGGCCTATGTACATTTCTGAGTTGTTGAAAGGGTTACGGAGAAAGACACGAGGATGAGGGGAAATAATTGGAGGGTTGAGGATATGTAGGAAGGAGGTGGGAGCTGGAAGAAGGAGACAAAGAAGATTGCATCCACTTATTCACAACAAGATGCTTAACTTTAAGGCTTGGAGGTTTACTCAATTAGATTAGAGGAGAAGAGACTGACTGGTAATACGGCTGGGGAAAAGTCTAAGAGAAAGTTGAGGCGACTACAAATAAGGAATCCAGATAGTACACCTACTTGCTTAATTAACTTTGCTCCTTTAAAAATAAAGAAAATTGTTAGTCGTATCTTCCATGTCCTCCCTTTTTCCTTCACCTACTATAGATTGTAATATACTTTCTCTTAGAAGAAACCCCAACTTTCTTTTCGGCTTCCTTAGTCTGTTAACCGTCTGTCTACTTTTTTGTATATATTTGGATTCAGATCCCATCTTCAAGTTTGCTTTTAAATTAAGCATTTCTTCCCAGTCCCTCCTTTTTTGTCTCGAACTAATCAAGCTAGCCTCCTCCCAGCCAGCTCCTACTCCTCGCTCTTCCAATTTAATGTGTGGGTCGGCAGGTGCCCACCCGTAGAAGGATGTACCTAGGAATACCGGAATACGGGCTTCTAGTCTCTTTAAATCTAGGGAAATGAATCAAATTTGAAATGTCTAATACTTTCTCTTCCACCACCTCATTTCAGGAGCATGTCTGGTTTTCCATGGGTTGGGATCGCCCTAGAAATCGCTTACTTACAGTGGTAATCTATGTTAGTGCGTCTTGAGAAATTCTCTCAAGATTATCTAAACCTCCACGCTCTCTTGTCAACTAAATGGAACCCACCTATGGCCCCCTGTCGTAATTGGAGGTTAGACTTGTCACCCAGTACGCGTAATATTAATGCTGGGAGAAAGCTGAAGAGTAGCATGTGTTGTTCGTGATGGAACAGTAGAACTTTGGTGTAGGAGGTGAGGGTAGAAAAGTATTTATTTTCTTCCCTGCCTTCAGGTCAAAGTACACGACTTGCTATCATTTATTTTCCCTGGAGGAGAGTGATAGCGGTGAGGATATCTTAAATAGATCTCAGCGGAAGCTCTAATGTTGGCTGAAAAGAATAGAGCCGACTGTAAGGATGGATGCAAAATTTTACTTTTGTATTTGGCAAGAAATAAAAGTAAGAAAAGAAGAGGAGAGGATGCTGAAATTTGTCTCCGTCCTCATCTCCATCCAACTTACATAGGTAAATCCTAGAACCTCCTGTTTATACTCTGCTATTTTCCTCTGGAGAAAGCAGTAAAATCCTTTGAACACTTTGAGCTGCAGGAAGTAACGAGCTGCTTCCATGCTTCTCCCTGCTTTTATAGGAAAGAAGCAATCTGGAAGCTGGTCATCTAACCAGGAGTTTATCTCTTCCTTTCCCTTGTTTTAAGCAATTCCTAGCATCATTACTTGTTAACCTCCTCTCCTCTTTGTAGAGTGGGTGGGTCTCTATTGTAAGGGGACACAAATATACGAGAATCGAGTGAAGAGAGTAAACTGAAGGCATCAAGCTAGGCGGATATAATCATGCATGACAAAAATTGAGCAAGCACCTTGCGGATTCCGAAAGTAAGTAACGAATAGTGCAGTTTGGGAAGGTGAAAGTAGTGAAAGTATAGAAGAAAAAACTGTGACAAAATTTGAATGTTATGTAATGTATTTGATAGTGCGAGATGAACTTTTTATCTCGTAGGATGCTATTGTACAATAGGGTTGAGGTGCTATTGTAGGAGCTGATTCAGCCAGTGTTTGTTTTTTTTGAAGGGGCGTATAAAGGTACGAGATACAATGGCAAGGAAAGTGGGGAAAGTTTTCAAGGTTGGACAATCTGAGATGACTGGAATAAAGTGATACTTTCTACGGGTTGAGTATAGAAATCAGTGCGGGACATGTATTGCATGAGCTGGATTCGCGAATAAGGTAAGACAAGTGAGTGTATGACGGAGGATATTTAAAGTAGCGTGAGCGGAGAAAGTAGGGCGGCGATATGACTCGGAGAGAGAGGGAGGGTAGGGGAAGGATTTGTGAGAATTGGAAAATAAGTTGGAATAACCGGGATTGGAGAGTGAAAGGTGGGGAGGAGGTGGTTGGAATTAGTTGGAAGTAGATGGGTGAGAAAAATGTGGTGGATGACAAGTTTGCTGAGTTGAGCTCATCTTGAAGGGTAAAAGTGGAGAACTATTTTCTCGACATATGGAGAAAGGAGAAGAAGAAGCGTAAGAGCATCAAGAGCTTGGTTACACTTTTATGTTCCTCTCGTTTATGCCGGGGAGGGGATGGAAAAGTTTATTAGCACCTTGGGTGTCATTCATCCGTATCCCGGCTAACATAACCGGTGTGTTTGTACTGTAACTACTACGACTACATGTTCCTAGTGCAACTCCTCTACTTTTTACTCTTACCTTATTTTTGCCCAAAAATTTTAGGCTTTTCATTTCAAAGCTTTCGCTTTCATGCTTTTACTCCTACTTTATTCCTACGGCTTTCTCCTCTTACCGCCCGCCGTCTACAGCCAGCAACCCGCTTTTTTATATTATTCCCTTACAGTTCCGTTTCGTTTTTCACAAGTAACATGATACAGTACAGATATCGGCGTGAATCTTGGGTTGGGATGCTGTTTGCTGCTCCTTGCAGTCTTTCTAAAGTGGAGAGACATAGACTAGCTTATTTCTCTCGCTCCCATTTTACAGGATTGTACAGCCAAAGGACGACGGGCTTGTGAGAAGGATGGATGAATCTACTCTTAAGTGTTAGAGAAAGATGGTTACTTTTGGCGGAAGGAGGCTGTGAGTAGCAGCTTTGGAGTATCGCTTCTTTCATCTCAGTCTTTCTCTGTGTCAGTAGATGCTAGAACTTTCTCTCAGAACCTGGGAATAAGCTAATCCATAAAAACCCATCAAGGAATATTCACTCTCCTCCCTGCTGCTTATTTCATTTATTCCCCTTTCTCCTCATTTTCTTCACTTCCTCATCCCAGAAACCGTCCCTTGTCTCTAACATTTACGCATATGTTAATGGCTTAAAAGAGAAAGGAAGAGTGGGCTGGAGAAGAGGGTGATTGTCAAGTTTATTCATCCCATAGCTTTCTCCTACTTTTCATTTTATTGCGTAGCAACAACTTACGACTTGCTCCCAATTTATGAGGAAAAATAAACATGAGCCAGCAGAATCGGAATTTTTTCTGTAGTACAGCCTAGGTCTAGAGGGAGGGCTAAGAAGGGAGAACACATGGTGGAGAAAGTATATCATGAAAAGTCTATGTTTTTTCTGACTGCAAATTCAAATATTTGGAGCATTTACAGTTGATATTACGTGTGAAATTTTTGACAGAGTTTAAATAGTACAGGAAAATCCACCTTAAACTTTGAACTGCAGCTTAAAGAATTTTCTGAGCTCGAAAACAAATATTAATATTCTATCATACCTTCTTTACAACGTACACCTACCATCTTCAGCTATCTCTGTTGCCTTCTTTCAAACCTTTGCTGAAAACACATCCGACTACCCAGTCTTTTCACAACCCACAAACTCCAAGGCTTTCTCTAAATATTTTATTGCTCTTTCCTTCAATTCCCTCTCTTTAAGTGTTCTCATCCCAAAACGAGTTTTAACCCTGGCTGTTCTCCTCTTTCTCTTGAATTTTTTATAGGTTTGCAACAGGCTCTTTGATTATCCTATTCCTCAGTTTATGTGTATACCCCAATCCCCCCATCTAAAAACTAGAAATGCTATACATCATCCTACTTCAAACACGCCCTTCTTACTTTTGCCATTATACATTTACAAACGAGACTTTTCAATCCTAATCAAAGTTTCCAAGTTGTAGGCTGAAATCCTTTACATTCCATTGCTAACTGATCAATCAAAGCTGAGGCTTAGATGCTATGGGAATTATATAAAAAGATCCAGATTGATTGATCGGATCCTTGGAAAGCCAAGGGAATGATTGTCAAAGTATGTAGAAGTAGAATGATAGAAGAAATCCATTGGCTATTCTTGAGAAAAGTGCTAAGGCTTTTATACAAAGAATGACCGTCACAAAAGAAAGTGTGAAAAGGCTGGACACAAGCTGGTTTCCCTCCTAAGAGGGAAACTGTGATTTAAGTTACATCGGTTTGATTTTAGTTCCAGCGTTAAAAATGCTTCAAACGATGATGAATGTAAGCGTTTTTATTTCTTAACCACCGATCGGTATCAGAATTTTTATTTTATCACAGTAGTTTTTTCAGTTCCTCTAGTTTGCCGAATTGAAATGATCATCTGAAACCGGTCCTGAGGTTTATTTCAGTCAACAAGAACATAAACTTTAAAAAAAAATCAGAAAAAATAAAATAAGTTCCCACACATGTCTCTCTCGGTTGCTTAACTGTGAAATTTTGAAACATTTGCTTCTTATCACATTGTAACATTCATAAAATTACAGTCAGTAACTAATTATATGGTTAAAGTTATAATGGTTAGTTAAATGCTAAATCAGATTGATACCGAATACCAAGATACAAGATTGATGGTTACAAGCAGAAGTCGGTAGTAAGAAGGAGTTGCCCACTTCTACTTCTACTGTAAACTTTGTGGACAATGAAGTGCTTTCTCCACTGGTTTTTACAGCTTTAAAGGACGCAATGTGGTGTAAAGTGAGAAGAGTGCTAAGTTGGAGCACATTGCCTAGATGAAGGGCTTAAGTTTTTGTGACTTGAAGAGGAAGCTTTGAATACATCGAGTCTGATGAATGAATTTTGTGTATAAAAAAGTGGGAAGAAGGAAATCCTTTGAAGGGAGAAGAAAGTTGGGAATTTGAGAGGCGGGAGCCTTTTCTATCGCTTTCCCTCAAAAGTAAGAAATACATTCTGCAGTAAGCGAGGATGGGAGAAAGTATCATTCATGTATACTTTTATAGACGTTAGTAGAGCCGAGAATGTCAAGTGTGTTGATGGATGACTCTTTTGAACAAGATGAGTGCTGTAAGTTAGATGAGAGATGATCAGAGGACAATCTCATTTTTCATGGAAACTCTTGAAAATTTCATCTCCGTAAACATTTACTTTCTAATAATAGCATGAATTCCTGTTTACAAACAACAAGTTGATTAGCTAAGTGTGCTTTGAGTGAAAGGATCAACATTTTTTAAACTTTCCATGTAATCATCTCTCACTTTCACTAAAAAAAGCCACCTCCATGATGCATTAAATAGTCGTTTTTGAAGGATGCGGGAAATAAAATCCTTCTAGACATGCAGCTTGCTTCCAATACTTTCACCTTGGCTTTGAAGCAACTAAGCTTTTAGAAATCTTCAAAGTCCTCTCTAAGCTTCTTTTCCTTCCTCTCCCTCGAAACACCATTCGCACGACTCCTTCTAGCTAAATCATGTGTCTTCTAAAAAAAGTCATGATAATCAATAATGTTGGAATTATTATGAAAAGTCAGCTAGACCCATGGTAAAATGGTTCCGTGTATATATACATTACGTGCATACAAAGTCATTTTCAGCTTGTACGGTGATTTGAAAGACTTTAACTCCCTACTCTATATCAAGTTACTTAAGGGGCAAGAGGTGAGGCTGGTCATAGGATTTAACGAAACGCCGCTTGATGTAGTTGACCGGCAGCCTGTCACAGTATTTACACAAGGATTGAGGGAATATCCAAAATTTTGATTATGTAACAACTACCCAGCTATAGGTTCAAGGTAACATTGCAAAATCAGCTACATGATTCTAGAATCAGATTATGATTGGGTTTAGTATTTTTGCTCACCTATAGTTTCCTAAGAAGACGCCATCCGGATTGACCATGGGAATTATCTTAAATACAACGTAGTCACGTAAAGCCGCCACCATTGGGTGATTCCCGAGGAAGAAATCTATAAAACCTAAACATTTTATTGCAAACCATTAGAATTCAGCTACAAGCTTCATTTGAAAAAAAATTAAAGATATCACCTTGCATTATAAAAGATGTTGGTGATTCGCCCGGGTGACTCCGGGCCATTAGAACTATGGTCTTTGGTTTTCTGGCAGGTGAAAGTTGTGGTGAAAGCGGGTTGGCTATTGTGAGCACTTCCACCTTGCGATTTTGCTGAAAAATAATATTAATTTTAACATCATAGGTTTCTCAAATTCCAGAAACTTAAGAAACAATTTTTGGGAATTTGGAAGATGAGACAGGAAGCTGGAGGTCGAGCTTCCAGCTTCAGAAGGACGGAAACCTATAAGCATAGGTGCATTTCATCAGCTGGTTGTACAAACAAGACGTAAAATATACGAAAACGGTACAGCAGTGAGGAATTAAAGCACCCATGGTAGGTGCGAGTGAGAAATGGAGAAAGCTGAAATGAAAATAAGTGGATGGCCAGTTGGCAGACAGGAGGAAAGTAAAGATGGGAAATAAGAAGAAGAAAGAGGTAGAGAGAGGAGAAATATAGGGAAGGTGGTAATATTGGATGCTATTGGGAAATGAAGTGTTGAAATCAGTGGGTTTTTGAAGTTGAGCAAGAATTTACATTTAAAGAGAGGAGAAAGTGCGTTGTGGGGCGGGGGAGACGGCGGGTTAGATTTCTCTGTAGTTTAGCCTACACTGTACGTTCCCTCCCGGGCAGTCTTGGGAGGGTTAGGAGAGTGGAATGGAATGGAGTGTAGTGTAAAAGGATGGAAGATTGTTGGACGAGGACGACAAAAATTTACGTGGCCAGAATCTGGATTACTTAAAGATGAGTTAACACTGGAGGTTTATAGCGGAAATTGGAAGATGGGCTGGCGTTTGACTTGTGAGAATAAATTGAAAGTAAGGAAGAATGCGTTGTCAATTCCGGACAGTGGTAGCATACAAACGAAGTGTTTTTTCTCCATCTCTTATTTTCACCCTCACCCCTTTTTCCAACACCACAATCGACTCTTTGAGAGAGCCATTCCAACTCGCTCAACATTTACGTATCCTGTCCCAGCAGAATTTTTGTTGATTCAATACTCGGATATTTTCTCTGAGTGGTGGATTTAAAAAAATTGTCCGCAGAGTTCCGGTCTCCGGAAAATATACTTTACGTTTACTTAGACGTACAATCTTGCTTACACTTGGGAAAATGGCCGTTTTGAAGCACGTTCAGAGCATTGATGATTTCATGCTGATGTATGGAGAAAGAGAGAGGATGAGTCTGGGTTGGGTCTCGAGTCTGGGGGAATAAGGCGTAAGTATAGACATGATGCACTTGCTTCATGATTTGCGAGGATACATTTATTTATATGAGGAGTCTGGCAGGCTTCCAGAAAATTTTGCGAGCAAATAGAAAGTCAAAAAATGTAGTTTAGTGGAAATTCCAAATCGATATACTTCAAATTGCAACTTTCTCCTTGAAAATTTCCTCAATGTTGGTACTATAACTTTCACTATCTTTTTGACGGGTAGCCACGTAGCGTAATTTAAATGAGGCCGGTTGAGTTATTTATCTGTATCAAGGTTTGAAAATCAATTAAAATTGTTATTTATGGGCGAATATTTGGAGGGAAAGGAAATAGGTATGTTGGTCGCCTTTATACAAGTACATCAAGGCCAAGTGGCAAGTTTGCTTTGGACGTAACATTTTATTCAGATACGAAGAGACAGCATTCGTGTTCCTTTCGAGTCTTTAAATCTGTAGGGCATTTTAAAATTCATTTTCCAGAAGAAGAAGAACCTTCCTATCTTAGATTACAAGGGTGTTTTGTGTTATGGATCACTTTCTTAGCCATCCATCTTTAAGATGAGATCCTCATGGAGGATTTTATTCCTCCTTACATTATCGACACACTTTTTAAGGATGTCAAACTCTAAAAGGCTTGAGTGAGTAGGAAATGACTTAAAAACGTTGTGTGGGAAAAATTCATGCAGAACAGTATGATAGTGTCTATATGGACCCGTTCCAGAAAATGGACGTCACAATATTTTACTGATTATTTTCATATTTAGAAATCATGGGGGCGTGCTGACAGTGACAGTTAGCAATGGCTTCCCCAGGAAAATAAAATTGCATATGTACGAACCTTTCTTGACCCGGGGAGAAATGGGATTTGAGGGACTAGGAAACCTTATTCGGGGTTTATTTTCGCGAATAAAATCAAGCTTGCTTAAAGCTGTAACTCGATGCACATTTTTGTTTCAAGCGTCTCAGGAATTACGTTTCTAGGAAAGTAAGGATTTAGGAAGTCGGAGTAAATTGAAAAACGAGAAATGACGAAATCCGTATTGATGCTCGGATGTTAGAGCTGTTGTAAATGATAGCGGGGAAAGCAAGTGGGGGACGTCAAGGTCAAGTACTAGAGAATTGGGAAAGCTAAAAGCTGGGAGTACTCGATTGTTTCCTTTCATTCCAAAATAATCGGAGCGATGAAAGGGAGGCGGAAGGAAAGTAGAGGATGAGGAAAGCAAGATAAAGAGAAAGAGGAGGGTACACTGACTGAAAAGATGAGTTTGAAAGGATGAGGCGGGAGATGAGGGGAAGAGAGAAAGCGAGAGAGAGTGGGGAATCTGTGAAATATCTATCCGCGACGATACTTTCTCTAATAAGACGATATGTTTTCAAGTATTTTTCTTTTTTACAACGTGTGAAAATGTGGAGATGCGGGGGTTGGGATTGGAAGGAAAACATTTTCTGTGCCACAGACTTTCGGCAAGTCAGGATGAGACAAGAAGCCTGGAGAAAGTAGGGACGCCATAGGAGTTGTTCTTTCTTGTACTTGCCTGGCCTACCCTTTGGTTTTTGCCATATGGGTCTAGTCTCCCATATACGTTTGGTTTGCTAGACGAGGGATGGGGAAAGGGGGAAGGGAGAAAAGCGTCGAAATGGAGATATGGATGGAAGTGGAGAAAGGAGGAGAAAGCGTAGATCAAGATGGAATAATGTTTCTTCTCTTTATTTTTTTAATGCGGGCAAACTTTGTCTCCCTGAGCAGAGGTTTATACTGGCACAATTTTCTCCTTGAAGCCACCCAGCCCCTTCTCGCCGCCTCCCTTCCTTAAGGGAAATATAAAAACTGAGAAACTGACAAACAATAAAAACCTTCACGACTTTTCAACTTCCTGATTGTAAATATAGCTTAAGTCAAGCGATAATCCATTGGCTGCTTAAACTTTAGATTTTTTCAAGAGAAAAATGTTCTCCCGCTTTCTCTTCCTCGCATCTTACATACTATTCCCAAGTATCCCAAGTTTTCCCTTCTGTCATCATCCCACATGCCACATAGCGCCCCTAGAAAATAAGAATGGACAATTTGTTTACTATCTCGTTAACAAGTTGCGATATATGTTTTATGCTCTAGGGATTCTCCTTATTTTTCAGCCTCCTTTTCATTATTTTTTATCCTTTATTCTGAACCAACTTTTCCCCGTATCACTTTATGTTCCCAGCTCCTCCTATTACCGTCTCGTGCATGCCAATCTCACCCTGAACAAACAGAAGTGAAAAGCTAGTTAAATCAAATTAAAAAACTGTATTGTACATTTTCAATGTACTGCGTAACTATATGGTCATCATGGCAAAGTTTCCTTTCGAGGAAATTCTATTTATAAACTTATATATTTCACCAAAAGACGAAAATAACGCTTTGCCTACCCAGCAGCCTTGCATCATTTGTAATGGAGAAGAAAGGTGACCTCATCTGAGGACGAGGTGAAATACACTGTAGTTTTCCTTTCTCCAGCTACCTACGCGTACAATCTTCAGCTTCAGTGTATTTAACTGCCTGAGAGCCTCGAGAGGAAATCCTCTTGTGTTTAATATATACTACCATCATAGATCATGTTTTTCAAAGACGCAGGATTGTGAAAAACGTGAAATTCAATTTGCTTCGATCAAAGAGCTAGAAATCAGTGGAAAGTAGGGACTCAATCTCTTCCGTTGTGAGGTTCTGTGAAGACTATGTGCAAAATAATAGTCCATCCATCCAAACAAAGATTCAAAAGAAAGAGAAAGCAGAGAAAGCAAATAATTTTTTCCACCCCTCAGCGACATATTTTTACTCATTCACACACCAAGGATTTTTTGTGAGTGTTGTTTTGTACTGAAATATTTATGCTTAAGTCTACGTACAGTGAGATGTCTGCCTGCTTGGAATGCAATCCACAAGTCACATTACATGATTTACAATGTCAGGAGGGGCAATAGGACGGCTGTGATGCAAGAAAGCTCTTGCTTAATTTCTGGGAGGCTCATATTGCTAAAGATCGAATGTTTGAGCTACTGAATATTTTAAAACGCTTCCTGCCAAAATAAGTAAATTGCATATTCTTATCAAATGAGTTACGCAATGTTTTACCACATAAGTCAGTTTTCCGGTAGTCAAAAATATTCAATAATCCCGGCTATCAATTATTATGATTTCTATAATTTCCTAAAAGTTTGCCAATGGTTTGTAGCGATTAATCTATAATCGTTTTAATCACAATTAAGTTCCAATAATATTTGTATTTTTAAGTTTTGTTATTCAATCTGTCCGTTTGGGGAAAGTTTAACAAAGCTGGCTTTATATCTTGTAGAAGTAGGCGTCAACCGATTAAGAATATTTTAGGAGGAGAAAGCTTTCTAGGGGAGGGGGTTTCAATACTGGGTGCTTGTCAAAGTCAAAGTATATTGAAGTATGTATGTTTGTAGGTAATTTACGATAATATCTTTGATAAGATTGCATAAGAGGAGAGAGGAAGAGGTTTTGAATTGGGTCGTAATTTGAAGAGAATTCATACCCTTTCATTTGATGCGGTACTCATCCCTACGATTTTCTCCTGTGCCCAATGAGCTTTCTCAATAGTGTTCTTTCACTTAGCTCTTTGGAGAAAGTTAGTAGGATAGTGGGAGTTGAATAGATATTTTCTCGGCTCACACCCAATTCCTTTAAATCCAGCATATCCTTCCCATAAAAGAGGATAGAGATTTTAGGATTGTTTTCAGTAAGATATCCATGGGTATATAAGAGGGTATATTCTTTGTATTTTCGCTCTCGGCTTCTCTGACAAGACACGCTTTTATCTGAATGCAATAAATATTAAAAGAATGAGGGTGATTTAAATTTCGTCTCAAATTTAGAGTGACAAAATTTATACCATCTGCATTCATTCGACAAGCTACCTGGCTTTTGCCCCTATTTATTCTTCTCCTTCCCGTCTTTTTCTCCTCCCTGTACAGCAACAAAGGGTAATTGGGAATTCAAACTTTTCCGATCTGATAACTTGAACCATTTTTTACTCGAGACTTTTGCAAGAGCCTCGGAAAAAGGAAAGGAGGAGAAAGCGGGAGGTGCAAGGAATGCTTTCTTTAAGAGGAAAATCCGGGGAATAGAGAGGGAATAGATTTCATTTTACCTGAGCCCTAAATCCGAACCGTTTACCAAAGAACCTACTGTGACCTTTTCAAATAAAGCTCTTCCAGATCTACAGAGAAAAAATAATGTCGGAACAAGTCCGGAGATGTTACCCTCGGGGTAATCAATGTAGCTTGCTGTCGCCTTTGCGATATCTACCCTCTGCAAACCTACTCTATTCCTTGCAACCTTTTTTTGAGTGCCCTGGAGCTTCCGCATCTCTAGAAATTGGATCTTCCGCAAAAGGTTTGGAAGTAATGTATTTCAAATAACCGAATTTGGTTTATCATGGAGAGGGATTGGAAGGAGGGAGTTAAGCACAGACGGGCCTTATTCTTAGCACTCAGAAAGCGGCTTTCAAAGATTCTGATGTTGGCGGAGCTGATGGTATCAAAGAGGAGTATGTGAGATGTGAAAGCTGCTCCGTTTTGACTTAAACTGAGCACAAGATTTGTTGCATTCCCTCGAAATTGATAGGCTAATTTTGATACATTGAAAATATGCATTGAAGATTGCAAACTCATCTTCGGAATGTATTCCACGTACTGTGTAACGTTGAACAACTTTCGAGAGAGGTGTGGCGTCGACAAGATAACCATGTGAGTCTTTTTAAAATTGCAAGCTTGGTAACCTTTAAGAAAATTGGAAAGGGCGAGTTTAACCCAAACATGATGAGCTCAAGAGAGGATCAAGGTCCGGGGGTTTGGGGGGGATGCCGACTTTCTCCTGTAAAGCAGTAGATCAGAGGGTTGGGTGGTGGATTGAAATGAGAGAGGATGGAAATCTGCATAAGCAGTTGTTCTTGACGGGGCGAGAAGAGAAAGGGAGAAAGGAGGAAAGAGATTGGGAGAAGGCCGAGGAAAATATATTGGCTGCTTTCTCGAAGGGAGTTGATGCCATAAAATGTAGATATGGGAGCCCAGAGAAAGTTGTCAAAGCTTTTCAGACAGGAAGAATTGAATAAAAAAGTTGAGATGAAGCCAAGAATGTCAAAGGCTGGAGTAGGAGGATAAGTGAAAAGATTTTATATTTTCTTTGGATATACATTTATTGGAGCAACAAAATTTTATACGGGACTAAAGGTTAAAAGTTGTGCGATTTTTCAAACATTCTCTACATGGAAACTGTGGGAAGAATACAATCAAGGAGGAAATATTCTGGCCCGTCTGCCATCAAATATCTGTGTGGTGGGGTGGGGACGGAAAAAAAACGTGTCTTGCCATTTTGCTGAGAGAGAAATAGAGGCATCTACAGAATAAGATGATCCTCTGGAGGGAATCCTATTCTCTGCTCCTTGAAGCAACGTACATAAAATATAGGGGAAAGTGCATGTTTTCTTAACTGGTTAAGAAAATACAACTGTTGATTTAGATATTTGTAGAAGAAGATGAGATGAAAATTGTATGATTTTTCAACACCCTCTTGCAACTACTCAAACTCCCGCTTTCACCATATCCGGCTGCCGCTCCCATTGGGAATGTTGGAAATGAAACCTTTCTCCCTTGATTCAACCGTAGAGCCCATCGAAGATACTATAAACGCAAACTACTTTCTCTTTTATTCCTATGTCAAATGCCCTTTGCTCTACAGAACGCTGTATTCCTGCAAGCATTACGTTTGGGAAGAAAAGAAAGTGGAGAAAGCAAGCAATCGGCAAGAGAGAAACTAGGAAAGAGGGTTTAAGGAATCAAACTGTGAGCTTGTCTTCCAATGTAATTTCTTATCGTTGAGCAATGAGGATCCTTTGACTGGATTATCCTTCAATACTTCGTTTTGCTGAAGGAAGGTGGATTCTTCAAGGAGTTGCATTAATCTGGGTACTTGCTCGTAATCCTCTTTGCTTTCTATTTGTTATTGCGCGATTTAAGGAGCTTTACTTTACCTCCCAAACACAATCTTTTCTTCAATCTTCTCTTTCGTATATACGTCAAGGAGAAGCATGATTCTAGCCTTAATTTCCAAGATCTACATTGACAAAGTAGTTGTACTCGTATCGCGGCTTTCACAGTTTAAATGGAACGTTCCTGAAAGCCATTTATCAGATGCTGTGTCCAATCAAAACCTGGCTCATGTGGTGAAAGGAAGGTAGACAGAGGATGGTTTATACTTTACGTCATCATGGATACACGATCGTAAAAATGGCTGAAGGGGCAATCGTATGCATTAACAGAACAGGCTAAAAGCATGTTCTAGAGTAGCGATATTCAACGGAATGGGGATAAAGAAGGGAGAGGAGAAAGTAAAACAGCGAGTTGTAAATGACCATAAAATTTGAGAAAATAATTAACTCAGCAATTAACAGCGTCTGTTTTCGCCATTATATGGACCCCTCAATATGAATACTGTAGGTATTGAAGGTTTGAACAATAAACTATATTTAAAGCTTAGAGGGACGTAAACTTGAACTAAACTGCGAGAGAATAATCGCAAGGAAAGAGAAAGTAAGAAAGCTTGGGAAATAAAAAAAATCCATCCAGATCCTCCAAAGTAGCTTTCGGAGAGATGGTTTAAAAGAAAGCAGTCCCAGGATATGCTCATTACTACAGTAACGGACACATCAGGGAACTTTGTTGATGTGCTCTTGAAGGAAGGGAAGTAAATTTGAAAATTTGAATGCGTATTTGCATGGACAAAGAGGGATGATAACGCAATCTGGGAGAAGAGGGAGGTGAAAGCAAATAATTCAGGGATGGAATGTATGCAAATGATATTACCTCCAGGGAACCCTTTTCAGTACAACTAATCATTGAGTACTGGAAATCAATGAATTAGAACTTGTTAAGTGTACGCATGAGGATACTGCAAGAGAAGTACGGAGAGAAAGTACGACATGAGGAGGGCGTGCAACCCAAGACTTCGCGGCAGTTTGGCTACGGGCCGAATACAGACAGGAGAAAGCATATGGGGCGAGATGGTGGATGATGGAGGGGAGAAAGCTGAAGAAAATACTTGGAGAGAGATTGGGGGATGCACAGCTGTGTGAAGCGATTTTAGTTTGGGTAATCTTAGGGAAAACTCGTAATGATTATTGGGAAGGAAGGGAAGAAATGTCCCCTACCTCGTTTACTTTCTCGCCTTTCACTTCCTTTCATTCCCATCCCCTCATCATTTCTCCTAATGTCCTCTTGGTGGGAGAAACAAAAAGTCTGTGAAATTGTGTATGAAAGTTGGCCAAAATGTGGAAATTTATGAGAAACTTTTCAAAGGCCAAGCGACCCCCTGATTCTTCTCAAATACTTTCCGACGTCAAGTCGAGGAAGCAAAGCTTACGCGACCAAGTCGAATCCTCTCTTCATGTCACTAACTGGGAAAACGCGTATAGCGAATTGTATGGGTGTGAAGAAGCCTTGGCACGAGTCAGACTTTATGGAAGTCAAAAAGTTTATTTCCTCATATACCGATGGACGGATCTCTAAGAATCTTTTGGCAGACCTTTAACCTTTGTTCCATCTGAAACCCTCTTTAAACCCAGTTTATCCCGCCGCCAGCTACGTCTCAGCTCAAGTCAAGAAAAGAAGTAACTTGTTGTAGAGCTGGTTTGAGTTGGAGGAGAAATATGGCATGGACCAAATCCTCGGCTTCATAGTACCATAATGCCGCACAACTTTCTCTCACTCTTGACAAGGACCATTAGAAAATCACTCTTAAGTTACCGACAAAGCAATTATAGAGAAATCAGGCCATGTTTCTCAACACATACCGTGAAATAAAATAATCTTGATGAAAAAGATCGGAATACAATCTCCATTCGTACTTTCTCCCACTTTCACCCGCTTCCCAGGCCTGTTTTCAGTGTAAAGTTAGTGTCGGAAAAAATCAAATAACTTCCATACGAACCTGGCACAAGGGAAAGCAAAATACACAATTCTTTTCGCTTAACACGCCCTCCAACGTATTCCGGAACTCAATGAAAGTATTTTACGGTATTCAAGAAATCAATCGTGTCCGCACTGCCATCGTTTTAGGTTACAACAGATTATCCAAAGGCTGAAGAGGCTGGAATACTTTGGTCCAGCCATTTGGGTTGGGAAGATGGGATGAGGCGGATGATTTATTAGGGGTGCATGTAAAGGTCATGTTGTTGACATGTTCTGAGCAGCAGCTTAACCAAGCCTATTCCCTGCAGTCCCTGCTATCTTACGCCGAGCCAGAAAATAAGGTTATGTTGTTGACAAATTGTGAGCAGCAGCTTAAGCAAGCCTAGTCTCTGCTATCTTACGCCGAGCCAGAAAATTTTCTATAGCGAGTCTGAGCCAGGCCATGCTAACTTACGGGAATGATTTTAATCCAAGGGAATCTTAGTCCTGGAGAATTTGGTCCAGCGCGGACGAGATATACAGTAAAGCATATGAGTGAAAACTGTATCCTAAGCAAACATATGGCAAATGGGACATGTATGTACCTGAATGTAATATACGGGTGTAAATCCATCCCCTAAGCAAACGTATAGCCAATCCCGTATACATGAACGCACAATGTTATATAGGGGTGAAAATCCATCCCTTATGAAAACATATAGCAAATCGGACATATACGTACCTACAATGTTATATATATGTGAAAACCATGTATAATGCTAACATATAGCCAATCGGACATATATGTACCTACAATGTTATATATAGGTGAAAACCATGTATAATGCTAACATATAGACAATGGGGCATATATGTACCTACAATGTTATATATAGGTGAAAGCCATGTATAATGCTAACATATAGACAATCGGGCGTATATGTACCTACAATGTTATATATAGGTGAAAACCATGTATAATGCTAACATATAGCCAATCGGACATATATGTACCTACAATGTTATATATAGGTGAAAGCCATGTATAATGCTAACATATAGCCAATCGGACATATATGTACCTACAATGTTATATATAGGTGAAAACCATGTATAATGCTAATATATAGCCAATCCGACATATATGTATCTACAATGTTATATATAGGTGAAAACCATGTATAATGCTAACATATAGCAAATCCGACATATTTGTACCTACAATGTTAAATATAAGTAAAAACCATGTATAATGCTAACATATAGCAAATCCGACATATAGGTACCGACAATGTTATATATAAGTGAAAACCATGTATAATGCTAACATATAGCAAATCGGACATATGTGTATCTTCAACGTTATATATGGCTGAATTAAAGCCTAATGTACAAATATAGGAAAACGGATATCTATGGATTGTTAAGTGTCAAAAAGGCGATCCGTCATTTTCAACGTATCATAAAAGCAGATTCTAACGGAATTATTTTTCTACATTGTTTTGAGTGTTTTCACAACTCATTGACCTCAAAGCAAACCTTAAACGTTGAAAAATGTCCTCTAAAGCGTGTGTGTCCGTTACAAAGTCTTAACAGTCAAGTGTCATTTAATCTTAACGTTATCAACGGTCAATGGATGTTTATATTGGAGATGTTCAAATCATATTGTTATCTTACAGGTTATTATTCTGTTGTGACGAAAGTCATAATAACAAGAAAATAAAGTCAATTACAATTGACTTGTACAAAACATGACCCTGTACTGGACACAAATTTCTTTTGTGAATAACAAAAACAAGCATAAATGGAGTTTGAGGTTATCATCATGTACAACTGAGTGTTTTTGTAAGAGGTACTTCTTGTGAGCTTCTCTCTACGGCAGTTATCTAGGTATCCTCAATAATACTACAAGGACAAAAGTATATTTTTACTTTGCTAGAAGAGCCAAGATAACATTGCGTAAATGGTAGGAGTTTTTGTATAAATAGTGAGACTATCGTCACAGAAATCATCCAGTCTTGTTTCTAAGCTTCAAGAATTACCACTGAAATTTCGAAAATATTCAACAACTTTAATTCATCATGTCTGCAGGGAAGAAGAGTATCATCCCCATCGACCTCACCAACGACGAAGATGAATATGTAAGTATAGTTTTTCAAAATATTCTAACGTTTCGTTAAATTTAATTTTTCAAAAATTAACCAGCATTTCTTTGATTTTTCAGTCCCAGGTGATTCCTACTGGAGATGAGGATTTATGGCCAGGCGCTCAGCAGCGAAAGGAACTTGAGGATGAAATGGCGTTGATGAATAAGAAGAAGACATCACTCTCCCGGAAAATCAAGCCTGCATTACGTCCATCGCTTGAAGTGGTAGCGGGACCCTCAAGGAAGCCCACCGTTTCGAAACTAAACTTTGAATCGGTTGGAGTTCGGAAGAGACTGTTTTCTGAATCCGAAAAAACCGATGAAAACCGAAGAAAGAAGGTAAATGGATCTTGTTAGCATTGAAACGTATTGACTCTTGTGATAATTTACATGTGTATTAATGTTTAAATTGTTGTTTTTCAGCCATGTATCGATGATGAAGCAGAGGAAGGCGAAGCAAGTGCGAGCTCTGACGAGGATGAACAAGCTGGATTCACTGGAAGGGAACCTACAGTAGGACAGGTGCTGGGAGATGCGAGTCCTAGATCTGTTGAAGAAGAGCCTAATTCATCTGATCTGGAGTTTGTGGATGAAGAGAAAGATGAAGAAGTAAGTCCTTTAAAACTTACAGTCGATGAAACACATCTCCCTCCTTTATCTCCGAGGTGTTCTCCACGTTGGTCCCCGGTAGGGATTTCCCCAGAGTCCCCGAAACCGTTAGAGTTTTCCCCAATAAGATGTACTGTATGCCCTTGTGTATGCAATCGTAAATATACTCCTGTTTCTCCTAGTCTGAAGAAGATGAAGGAGAACTTAGAGAGGAATGTTACTGTGCCAGATGCATTGTCGACCCTCCCATTGAATTCAGAGAACCATGTTTCTACTACGCCTGTCGCTTCCAACTCTGTACCCTCAGGCAGTGTCCCTGCTCGGCAGAAGATTATGAAGAATGTTTCTGCGGAACCTGTGACGCCTGTAAAGACGAATTCTGTAAAGAGTGTGGCTGTTAAAGAACGGTCTATTATCGAGTCAGGTCCCAAGTGGCATATGCGTGAAGAATGGATTAAAATTTATAAAATAGATGGCAAAAGAGTTAAAATACTTATGGATGGAAGGCACCCTCATTCTAAATATTCTAGAATAATTACAAGTCCTTCCGACAGACGTTATGTAAAAACTCCGTTGTCTGAGGCATTATGGAATATATATCAACATAATCACATGGAAGATTTGATAGCAATGGAAAATTCCGACAATGATTCAACGTATACTTATTCCCCTTGGTGATTGTTTTCAAGTTTGGATGTATTGTACGATGTTGGATAGTTTGTTGAATACACGAATACTTATACTGTAAATTATTTCTAGCCCGAGAATCTATTTCCGCCATGGGAACTCGGTACAACTCCTGCCCACATGTGCCGAATGCTTGATGAAATTGCAGCTGATTATTATAGGCGTGCGGGTAGAAATGTAATATGCTAGATTTATTTCTTTTGTTTGAAATCAATTGTTCTGAATTGTTGTTGAATGTTGTATTAAATCCAATCTGTTTTCATATTTGAAGTAATATATTTAATGCATATCTTGAACATTTCACAATCAGCACTTTTGATTCCAAACCTTTCCTGGTGTTGTCATTCTATAATTATTTTTGGTTTGTTTTAAAATAGGAAGATAATGTAAGGGAGGATAGTTGGGAGCCTTGGGACCTTGCAGATGAGAATCCTGATGAATTGCATGCTAGACTGAAGGAGATTGAAGATGAATATCAAGCCACTTTACCCAGTAGTTCTGAGACGGTGCATGATGATTTATCGCTGGAACCTTTGACTGTTGAAGATATTGCTTTGCGGGATGAAGTAGAAATTGATGACAATTTCCTTAGAGCATCCGGAGCCACAGCAAAATGGATAAATACTCTGATACGAAACCTTCACTGTAACAAATGCGATATTACCTTCCCTTCGAGAGTACAGAGTGATGAGCATGCGTTTACGTGTCATCAGGTCGAAGTGGTACAAGTAGGTGCAGGGTCAAATACAGATAATGAACCTGAACTTAAGCTAGAAACATCATCTTTAGAAGGCGCAGTGAACGTGTACAGTGCAGATTTATCTGATTCAAATTTCGTTACATGCAGTGCGGTTTTCAAACGTTTAGATACGCAAATAAGGAAGGTACTAATAGAACAACTTTTACTTCATAAGGGGCTAAAGGTGGGATTCAAACTAAAGTACAATTTCCTGAAGAAAAGCTCAAATGAAAAATTTGAAAAATGGATGTCGTCGTTTTCTCATATGCTGCTTCATGCAACTGGGATAAACACTTTGCTTGATGTATGCATGGCTAAAATCAGTGATTTAGTTGAATCTTTTAATGAAAAAGGAAGTGGGCTAGTTGTGCAGAACATAGACCATCTTGAGCTCACTTCGTGTGTTTTTAAGCCTACTCGTTGTGGTACTTATGAAGAGCTGGGTTATCCACTTACTTTGAAGGCTTCAAGTTTAGTTAATGTAAAGAATACTATTGATGCCATGGATCGTGATGGTGGTAGAGAGAAGGATGATGAAAATCGTTGTTTTGTATGGAGTGTTTGTGCTTCAATCAAGAATCCCCAAAATTTTGGTCGCGCTCGATCTGTGAAGACATATAGGAAATACGCAAAGAAAAATTTAAATTTGGATGGACTTCAATTTCCTCTTACTTTACCTCAAATAGCAAAATTTGAGAAACAGAATCCGAAGATTGCCGTTTCTGTTTTTATGTTTGAACGACCAGACGAGTCACCGGAGGCAGCGGATCGTAGGCATTTGAAGGAGGTGGACAAGGTGAAGATCAAATATTTTAAAAAAACAGGAGAAAATCTCAGCACAGAAGATGCGGAAAAGATGGTCAATGATTCAGTTTACCGGAAGGTATTTAGGAACACGATTCCTGTTTATTGCTCAAGTCACAAGGATCGAACGGTTAAACGACATCAAGTTGACCTGCTTTTAATTGAATCCAAGGATAAGAAGACTCCAAACATCCTAGCAAACTATCATTTTGTCAGCATAAATGATTTAGGAGAATTTTTCAGTCAACCAGGATGTGAACGCATGCATTTTTGCCGTTGCTGTTTACAAAGTTTCAAAAGTGAGGAAACCTTGGAAGAACATACAACTAGATGCATTCTGAGGGGTGTTCAGAAGGTCAATATGCCATTCGGCGGATCCATCATGTTTGAAGATTACAAGAAAATGAACTATGCACCTATCACTATCTATGCAGACTTTGAATCCTTCCTTAAACCAGTTAATCGTGAGGATGTAGTGTATTTAAAAAAATGTCCGGACAAATATCAGTACATATTTAAACCTCACGTTCGTAAGGGATTGACTATGTACAAGGATGAACATGTACCCTGTGGCTACGCGTATATTGCAGTGAATGAGAAGAGTGAAATACTTAAGCAGAAAGTGCATCATGCTGTAAATGACGAAGAAGATGTCGCCAAGACTTTTATGGAGGACATTGTGAAAGTCAGTCGGGAGTTTTTAGATCTGATTAAGCTAAAACAAAATTTTGCTAAGCAGGTGATGCTGTTTGACGAAAATCATCCGGATACATCCCCTGATTACTGTGGATTTTGTGATGGACATATACCTCAAAGTGCAGAAGAATGTGGTGGTGAAAATGATTACGAAAACCAGCGTATGTACGAGGATTTCAGGTCTGTGAATCACCATTGCCACTTTTCCTATCAGTTCAGATTTAAAGCTCACTCTAAATGCAACCTAAAAGCACCATATATCAACACTGTGTCAATCGTGATGCACAACTTTACGGGTTATGATGGACATCCCATCTTGCGTGCATTAGATGGTCTGGATGTAAAGGATATAAACATCATACCACTGTCAACGGAGAAGTATATTGCTTTGACCCTGGATAAGAAGATAAAGTTTATTGATTCCATGAAGTTTCTTCCATGTGGTCTCGCAAAGTTGGTGCAGCAATTAGCAGCTGAGGGCAAGTCAAAGTTTAAGATTACAGAAGCAATGAAAAATTTATGGCCAAGGGGAACAAACAAAGATTTGGATTTACTTCTTCGGAAGGGAGTTTATCCTTATAATTTCGTCAAGAATAGTTCATGCTTTTCACAAGACAAATTGCCGGATAGATTATGTTTTCGTTCCGATTTGACGGGAGAAGATATATCTGAAGAAGATTATCGTCACGCTCTGAACGTTTGGGAATCTTACGGTATTCGAAACATGGGCGATTATCATGATTTATATTGCCTGGCTGATGTGGCTTTGTTGGCTGACGTTTTTCAAAATTTTAGAAGTATATTTTATGACACTTTAAAATTGGATCCTGTTAATTACATCTCGCTACCGTCTATTTCATGGCAGTGTGCTTTAAAGTACAGCAAAGTGCGCTTGCACAAGCTTACCGACGTCGACATGTATACGTTTTTTGAAGATTCAGTCAGAGGAGGTGTTTCAGTCGGTGGTCCTCTGAAGCATGCAAAAGCAAATAATAAGTACATGAAGAACTTTAATCCGCTGTTGGCAGAAGCGTATATAACCTACGTTGACTACAGGTAAATTTTAAATCTAGATATGTAGTATTCAGTAACATTGAACGATTCTGATTTGATTTTTAACTTTGTAGGAACCTTTATGGAGATGTACTGTCTTGGGAGCTTCCAACCCGGGATTTCACTTGGGAAGAAATTAAAGATTATAACACAGCTGACAAAATTTTGGCTTTGCCGCCCCGAGGAGAATTTGGATACCATCTACAAGTATCTTTGGAAATACCTAAGGACAAACACGACTTTTTTGACGCATACCCACCAGCTCCTGTAAAGCGTAAAGTTGAAATTTCGGAACTTTCGGACCAGCAAAGGAAAGCCATGGAAACGTTTGGTGTATCTAAGGGAAGCATGAACTCTGAGAGGCTAATTACAGACTTGAACCCGAAGAAGAACTACACTGTACATTTCCGGACTTTACAGTACTACTTATCTCTCGGAGTACGGCTAACTGCAGTTCATAAGGTTTTAAAATACCGTCAGGAAGTATGGTTGAAAAATTATATTGACTGGGCTTCGACCAACCGACAAAATGCCAAGTCATCTTTTGAGAAGGATTTTTGGAAGTTGATGGTAAGTCTGTCTTTTATAGCTGTTGTTTATTGCTTGGAAACGTATTTATGACTCTATTTTTCTAGGTAAATGCATTGTTTGGGAAAACGTTGGAGTCTGTTCGTGACAGGAGACGTGTTTCAGTTTGGAGATCAAATGAAACGGCCATCAAGTGTGCCAGACAAGCGTCTCTGCGAGACGTTGTTCCGTTGAGTAAAGACCTTGTGCTGGCCGTACATGCAACAACAACTTGTAACCTGAATCGACCTGTTTATGCTGGCACGACAGTTTTGGACTTGGCAAAGTTGAAAATGTATGAGTTTCATTATGGATACATCAAGAAGCTTTATCCTACGCAGGCAACCTTGATATTTAGTGACACAGACTCCTATTCGTATCTGTTTGAGGGAGTCGACCCTTACCCTGATATGTTGAAGCATAAAGAGTTGTTTGATTTATCGGAATATGACAAAAATGACCCAAGGTTTGGTTTCATGTATAATACGGAAAATGCGATGGTCCGAGGTCGTATGAAGGATGAGTGTGCTAGCAAGGGTGTTATTACAGAGTTTTGTTTTCTAAAATCCAAAATGTACTCCTATGTTTGCGACGATAATTCTGGTGGTATGAGAGCAAAGGGTATTCCAACCCATTTTGTAAAGACTTACCAGAAGCATGAGGATTATTGTTCTGCTCTGTTTGATGATACGGAGACACAAGTGTTTGGAACGCGTATAATGAGTGCACGTCATAGGTTGTATACTATAGATTTTAAGAAAAAAGGGTTAAATAATTTTGATGCAAAGAGATACGCGGTTTCAAATGTCCGTACTTTGGCGTTTGGGCATAAGGATATACCACAATGAGTTTATAATAAACGATATGCACTATAGTTTCACATTTGCTAACAAACCATGGACTCGGAAGCAGTTGATTTTGACCCACGTTTAAAAGCTCCGTTCACATTAATATTAGCCGGTATGTTATCACCTTTCATACATGCTACAATAAGCGCACATGTATCTTTACAAGTTTTTTGTTATCAGGTCCATCAAGAGCTGGGAAAACGGAGTTGACCAAGTCCATATTGCTGAGGCGGGACGAAATCATTGACACTCCAATTGAAAAGGTTGTGTATTGTTATGGAGCTGAGCAGCCGGAAATGTTTAAGTTTTTAAAGGATCGCATACCAGGCATTAGTTTCCAGCCTGGATTGCCAGAGGAGTTTGGAGACAGTATGCGTACTCCTATGATTTACGTGATTGATGACTTGATGGAAGAGTGTAGTAAGTCCAAGGATATGCTGAATGCATTTGTGCGTGGTTCTCATCACCGAAAAATCAGCATCATCTTTTTGACACAGGTAAAGAGGTTTGGCCCAGTAGCACTACGTGCTAG
Source organism: Sminthurides aquaticus (assembly GCA_906901655.1). NCBI lineage: Eukaryota > Metazoa > Arthropoda > Collembola > Symphypleona > Sminthurididae > Sminthurides > Sminthurides aquaticus. The sequence goes on from CAJQTT010000001.1 coordinate 9,396,399, forward strand.
GATACTATAGTAGGTACCGCCTAGCGGTAGGCTAGTATACTAGGGCTATACCGCTAGGCGGTAGTATAGTACACTAGGGTTATACCGCTAGGCGGTAGTATAGTAAACTAGGCCTATACCGCTAGGCGGTAGTATAGTATACTAGACCGGCACCCCGTTTGACCTCTTTCCTTATGAAATTACAGAACTTCTTTCATCCCGGAATCCGGCCTCTCAGTATCAACAGCAAATACATATGCGTCTTCAAAAACCCTCGGGACACTGCATTCGTTAACATCATCGGAAGACAAATGAACGCCGGACGGAAGAATCAATACATGGAACACTGCTTTGACGACTGCATCAAACGTTCTCATGGATACATGTTTCTAGACTTAAGCCAAGAGATGCAAGATGACTTGCGCATCAGAAATAATATTTTTCCAGATAATGATTGTATTGTTTACAAAAGAAAGTGATTTTATTAAATTCTAATTCGTTTGAGTAGAAACAGTCTTTGCCCTCTTTCTCGGCATAACTTGAACAGGCTCATCAACCATAAACTCCAGACCAAACATGTCATGAAAAGATTTTTCCATCATCCCAACCTTCAAGTTTTCCTCCTCAAAAGTTCTCACAAACATTGACAAAAAGATTAACAAAAAGAAGGATACTTGATTATATATGCCTCGTAAACTCCTTTGTCCCATTATCAGAAAGTAAATAGGCAGTAAAATTAAGAGTCTTTTCAAAGAATACATTAGTGAAACCGTAAAATATTAAATTGAAACAAGTAACTACAAGAAAAGTTATCAACAAGGCCAACAAAACTTTAAGTGGATTCCTCTGTAGACGTGATTGGTCCATTAATCTTCACATTAACCAATTGCTTGCAGTGAGCATGAAACTCTTTCAAAACATTCAAGTTGTGACCTGTCACAATATAATTCTCTGCAAACCTACGAATCAACTCTGGCCCAAACTTCAAGTGGAAACTGGCATACAAATTTCCCTCCTCCTTTGTATTGTGCTGAAGATTGAAAAACTCGTGTTCACCGCACTTTCTCGCCCAAGCCTTTATAGGAGTAGGACTGGAATCCACAAAAATCTCAGACTTTGGCTGCACAGTCTCGTCAATCAGCTTCCCAATAATCGTCAAAGCTTCCTCCAACTCGTTAACGTGGTACTCGCTTTCCAAATACGCCTCCACAACCTTCAATATCAACTGAGGGGCGTACTTCAAGTTGAAATTAAAGTACAGACGATTGTTGTTGAAGGTTGTCCGCTTGATAAAGTAATAGTGATTGTCACCCGATCCTATGCGATAAGTAGTCACAGGCACGTTGCGAGTTACTTCCTCAAACTTCTCAACTTGACTTATGTTATACGTTGCCTCCGGATTGTAGGATGGTTCCACGCCTAGAAAAACATAAAAAAAACGAGAAATTAGAATTTTGAAAAACGTAGACAACAAACGCTGTGAGCGAATGATTACTCACTGATGTTGGAACCGAGATAATTTTTCAGATAGCCAGCTACAAACTGGCACTGATGCATTAACGTGACATTTTGTTCACGAGTTCTAGAACGACAACCAGCAAAACACCCACCGAAATCCATAATGACTTCACCTATAAGAGACATTAAAATTATTAAAAACTTGCTAAGAGTTAAGATTGATTTCAAAATTTCCAACAATTTTAATGTCTCTTACCTCCGGTTCCTGAATATGGTGCTGCGTCCATGTTGTGTACTTTGTAAGAGAATACTTTGAAAAATTACCAAGATAAGTGTCCAAGAGAATCCAAAAATTGAGTGATGAAAATCTGAAATCTTTCCTCCTCTTTTATACTCAGTAGCGAACCCTTGAAAGCTCACGGTGATAAAAACAGCCTTCGAGGATCTCTCCAAGACCGTCTTTTATTATATATGTTCGAGGATTCGTGTCAAGGACTTTGTAAATCGTAAACACTTCAGGCTTGAAACGTTTGCTGTAACCTTTTTCGAAAATACGTTTATCAATCGAGATAAGGACCTTGTCCCCAACTTCGTATTTTGGAGGCGCAATAGCCTTGACGTGTTTATGACCGTAAAGAGTATGCCATATTTCCATTTCGTTCTTCTTGTTTACCGAAGACGGTGCACATTTTATTGATTTATGACGAGAGTTATTGTAATTGTGAAGTAGCTTTGGAAGAACGTTTATAAATCGATTCGTGCCCTTGTGCTGTAGATAACGGGAAACCCGCTCCATTAGGGTTCTGTTAAGTCTCTCAATGTTAGAGCACTTTAGCTCCGACTCTACGTGAAAAATAGTAATACCCACTTTGGCGGCTTCCCGAGAAAAAGTGCCCTTGAACTCAACGCCTTTATCACAGTTTAGTCTAGACGGCGTTCTTCCTGAAACCTTAAGTATTCTTTCAAATGCCTTCCACGTTGTTGTGCTGTATTTATCTTTCAGGGCCATAACCCAAGCATACTTGGAAAGCACGTCAACAACTGTCATAAGGTATTTGTTATTGTTATTCCACTTGGCATACTTTTGTATATCTATCAAATCAATACCCCATTGTTCATCCATACCCGTTACATAAACACACCTTCTTTTGAAACGTTTTTGAACTGGTTTGTTTTCAGCGAAAACAGGAATACGTTCCAAGGCTTTCTTAACCACAGCAAGTTTATGCTTGCCACCACTCTCTCTAGCAAAGAACGAAGCACCACCAAAACTACCTCTTATCCTAGGATTTAGGTACTTTTTCTTTATCAATACTTCCTCTCGGGATGCCATCTTGACTTTGATAATCATTCAATAAAAGCATTCTATTATATAACCATCAGCATCTACATCCACAGCTCCATTCTTCGCTAAGACGTTATAGAAGCATGGCTCCCTCCAAGTTAATGAAAAATCGTTGGTTCATTTTGCGGTGCTGCAGTAAAAATAAAAACCGAGTAAAAGATCAACTTGCCTCAGCTACTAATGATGAGATCGATACACTATCCGAGATTGCTAAGAACGTATATAAAGGAAACGTTACCGTCCCAAAGGTAACAGTCACCCGATTGAGACCCTACAAAAAACATATCAAAAGTCTTAGCTCAAAATCTACTTCACGGAAGAAGAAACGTAAAATCTTACAAAAAGGAGGTGCCTTTTTCGTCCCCCTGCTTGCCACAATTGCCACAAGTCTTCTCAGCAGCTTAATAAAGTAATGGCTAAAAGAATGAAACTCGTAAGTGAAGCTTTGCTCACAAAGCTTCTCGGTAGCCAACCCTTTGAAGAAGCCAAACTAAAACAAGAACAAACAAACGTCCTTACAAGTACAGATATTCCTGACGAGATCAAAGTGTTATTATACCGTGATTACATGCGACAGCTTGGAGATCATAGGAAACATGAAGAATCAAGACCGTTACTTGTTACCTCGAAACCATCAGCTGAACCAACATCAACATCCAAGGCTACAGAGACAGCTACCATTGAAACAAACACAGAAATTCCTCAAACGGAAGAAAAAGAAACACTAACAAACGTTTATGGATCCCTTCCACCTGCAATCCCAAATCTGGACTCTCAAGGAGTTATCGTGGCAAACTACTTTAACAAAATTGGAATTTCCTGGGACTCCAACTATAAGATGAAGATGGATAACGGACTTACACAATACGATATAATTCCACTTATCAAGTGCTTCAGCCATTTGAAAAACTATAAGCCTTCACTGGTCCCTGGAGCTGTTTCACTAAGATGGTTCATTCGGTATACAGCAAAAATAAAACCTGATGGATACTTAAAACCTAACGTTATACAAGCAATGCGTTCTCCAACTACACCGCAGACCGAACAACATAAGGAGCAAGATGACGAAGAAGAAACGTATGAAACACCAAAAGCTAGTGCGGGTCGGGGCAAACCTAGGAGCCTATTTACTCCTGAAAATACATATTCAAGGGGAAGAGGTACTTACTCACAACGCGGAAAAGGAATAAATCTTTTACGTAATTGGGAATTGTTTTAAAATTTATTCATACAATTCATTTTTGTACAACATTGTTTCTTACAACGTAATAAACAGTTGAATTTAACACAACAAGTCTTAACAAAATTATTTACGAAATCATCAACCAATTTATCGTTTGCATCAAAATTTGTATAACTAAATTTCTTGTAAATTAACATAGGATCTACATTATCTAATCTATGCTTATGAAAGAATAACGTGTATTGTCCACAAACGTCACTATCAGCGGCTTGCAGCCGCATCTTATACTCAAACACCCCTCGCTTCTGGTCCCGGACAAAGTCACGTACATATTTAGGAAAATTAACAAGGCCAAGCCCAAAACTATCATAAAAATCAACTGGAGAGTGTGGTGAACTCAAGTGAATATTTCCCCAGTGCTGGCCAGGACCTGTCTTATCATCTGTGTTAAAGATCAAGGCACAAGGAAATCGTTTAACTCTATATCCTTTCAATCCATCACATGGCAACACATCATACTGCGCATTGCGATGTTTACATATACATTTAAGTATGCTATACAATTCATTCGTATCCATTATGCATTAGTCTGAGAATAATCTTTATAATACACGTTTCTCATATGATCAATATGTAGCGTTCCTTGTGTTTCCGTGTAAGCCAAAAGAGTCAGTGCTTTTGTCGTCGGTGCGTTGAACTTTAACTCAATCTCCACAAATCCATGGGATGGTAGACCTTGGGCGTCAGAAACAGGTTTCAACTCGTACACATACAACGTTTTGCCAGTTCTGAACTCATCCAGGGTTAGGTCAATACTGCAAGGTGAATTGCAGAGTCCAAGGCCTTTGAATATATTGTCGTAAGCTTCCATCACTCGTAAATTGACGCCGTCGTCAAACTCCAGCTCTTGAGGATAAGATTGAACGCTATCTCCGTTCACACTTACTTTGATGAAATTCAAGTTATGAGAACCAAAGTAAAACGGATTTGTTGTAGAAGATCCAACTAGATTTGATGTATCGACAATTCCAAGAATAAGCCGAGTAGGGAGCAAACCCGTTATCATACTGGAATTTGTAGTTTGATGAGTTCCAATCGGTAAAGAAAAGCTCTTAACATCCGTCCGACGTAAGTCATAATTCATGACCTTTTGCGATTTCCATTCATTGATGTGCATAAGTTCGATAGCTGAAAGAACTTTCCGACGAGCCATTGTTAAAGTAGCATCTTGAATGACCAGCTTATACTTTGGACTGGAAGCACCTTCCGCTGTAGGCACAGGACAGTGGATAACAAAGTCATCAGAGGCTCGTACAAATTCAAATCGTATGTCAAATCCCGGAGGTAGATACTTGGTTTGAGCAAATAAATCCAAATGAGGTCTCCCACACACCTCAAAAATTTTACTTAACGAAGCTATATCACGGCGCACTTTATAAGATGTATCGGTTCCAGTAAGAGCTACACTGTTCGGATCTTTTTCCTTATAATACATGGCTTGAATGCTCTGCGACTTGTGATATTCCTTAGTAAAGAGCAGAATCCTTTCCAAAAAAGCTTTGTATCCATAATACGTGGAAGGCGGAGTCAGTAAAGTCTCATTCAGATACAGCTTTACTTGAGAGAACATTGAATGTAATAGGTTATTAACTGGTGCAACAACATCAGTAGCAACAATATCATTACCATTTGTTTTCGTAATCTTGCAACGTAATGCAAGGCGAGTTTCACACAAGTCCACATAATGAGTATCAGTTCCAGGCACAATAAACGTGAGCGGTGTCGTAGCATCCAATAAATTGGAGGTTGGGTGGAATTTAGCATTGCACGAGTCGACAATTGAAACATCATAGCCATCTTGTTCAAACAAATTGAGCTCTCCTCTTAAATAACCAATCGACTGTTGCGTACTTCCAGACGCTCGTAACTTGTTTCGTCCCATTTTCAATCAAATAATGATTCGAAACGCGCGCTTTTCCTCTTCTTCACAGCTCGTTTCTTCTTCTTGGAAACTTTTTTGACCTTCCGCCCCTTTTTCCTGGAACCAGTCTTCCTTTTGGGTTTAGTTACTTTGCGTTTTTTCTTGATTCTTCCAGATGAGGATGATGCACGCTTGCGTTTCCTTCTAATCCCACTTCCCGACTGAGTCATTAAATCACGTCCCACTCCTTTTAAGGCACCCAATCCACGGCTCTTCAAAGAGTCCTTAATAGACACGTCACCATCCATCATGTCAAACGCAACGTTCCGTGCTGCTTCTGTTGCACGAGGTAATATGTGTTGCTTTGCAAACGGTAGCATGTGATTCTTAGCAAAAGGTATCAAAGCTCGAGCCATCCGGGAAAAAAATGCTCCAAGACCATTTCCTCGCTGTCTGTATATATTTGTTCGATATAACGATAGTCCGTCTAACCCTCTCCCAAACTGGACTGGCATTATCATGCCATCCAGATATCTTGCGTGCAGACTCATTTCTTCCGACGAAAGTGTAACGTGCACGTGAACGACTCTGAACGTAATGGAGGCTCACGTCCACTTTCATTCGCTATATATATGTGAATATTGTCAAAATTAGGAAAACTAACATCTACGTAGTATGGCCTTTGAAATACCTCCATCACCCTGTCCCCAGTCTCACGCTTCTGTACAACTTTCCGGAGCAAGGGTGCTGTAATATCATTGATATACTGATGCTTAGCTACATTGCTATAAATATACATGTGTGTGTTCCCTGCATGCTGAAGTATTTTCTCTCGACTCTTAAATGTATAGGATGATAGTTTATTCAACTCCTCGGTATTCTTAATTTCCTCTAGAGATTTACCTGCATTATCATTGACTTTTTTCCTCCAGACATATTCAATAGTTTTTTTATGACCGAAGTACTTGTTGAAGTTTTCAGTTATTAGGAAATTATTTTTATTATTTGGAAACAATATAAACAGATCTTCATCAACTAATAAATAACTTAATCCTCCAAACTTGCATACCGTGTCCATGAATTCATTCCAGTTATAAATATCTTGCTCCAAAGTTAAAGTTGATATACTACCATCTAGCTCTAATTTATCCATTACTTTGTCCCCCTTACGACCAAATGGTAAACCAGCTCCGTCAGGATTTACAAAACTTACTTTAGTATTATTCTTAAATACGATATCTACAAAAGGTATATACTCCATCACCTTATCTATTTTTACTTTATCAAGCCCTAGGAGCTGCATTATCCTAGGTGTATATATTATATCATATACTCTGGTTGTAGGTGTATAATTCGAAATAATGTAGCCATCTTCTACAGCAAAGTAATTATTTGAAATAGTAATTACATCTTGTAAAAACATTTCTATATTTTCATAATCCTGCCAATTGTAAATGTCAGAAACTAACTTCCCATTTTCATTAACTCTATGATTAACACCCCTTTTTAAAAGTTTTGACAAATCCATTCCCGGCACAGCCTTAACAATACCCTTGTAAACATACTCTCCAATCTTCTCTCCTTTAGCCACGAGCACGTTTGATGGTAGATAAGTACAGTCTGTCAACGCAACTTCATATTCTCCTTCCAGCTCAATCTGTTGAGCCAGTTGATTTCTGAAATTAGTAATTGTATTGTCAGGATAATATTTATCAGAGCCTTCGCTAGATAAGTACACGTAAAAGTCTGCCATGCTCATAGACGCCTTGCAACTAACTGACTGACCTGTTTTGATAACCTCCTTATTTTATACATCCTGATAGGCCCGGACGTATCCAATTATAAATTTGCGGCAGAGAGGACAACTTCCCATCTGTGGTAGGCAAGTACTGCAACAAACCATGTGAGCACATGGGAGGATGACAATGGTAACTTCGTTTTCAAAGCAGATCTTGCATACTCCGGATTTTGGGGAAGCCGGGTTAGGCTTCAATCTTGATATTTCCACGTAATTACATCGCGGTGAAATCTTCTTGTGCTCGGCATATGGATCGTCGTATGCTGATTCCTCAATAATCCGGCTGCACCAAAAACATAGGGTTTTCTTCTGGTAGCGACAAAAGAAAAATCCAGCTGTTGCAAGTCTTTCCACTGTAGATTCATCTTCAGCAAAGCCTGGAGGATAAGATTTTATCCTCTTTTCTAATCCCCTGTAATGAGGATTACGAGGTGCCGTAAACCTCACAACTCCGCAAACTGTTTCAAGCAGTAGTGGTATCATCAGCTTCTTTGTATTGTCAATTATATTAGCGTTCACTATAGCTCCACCCTCATCGACAACAAGAGGAATATTTCCACAAGGTTGGCCAAGCATTAGTGGGCAGTCCGGTGACCATTTTCGATGTTCAATCTCAGCAATGTCATTTGGCTCCCACATGTAAAATCCTTTGTCACAAAATGCACACATTACACTATCCGGACCGGCAAAGTAGTACATACCCCACTTTGCAACATCTTCTACCCGGATAAAATCCGGCCAGTGCAATGCCCGGGAAAAGGACATCAGACGGTTAAGCTCGGATCGCATGCTGAACAAATCATCAGTCAGAGATATAGGACCGGCAAACGGGCGATTATTGGGAATATTTCCGCTTCCATTCCGCAGAAATCTACAATTTGCAGCTTGTGTGCGATGACCAGCTTCTACTTGAGTCAGCAGTATGTTGAGGGGGTAATCGAAAGTTGTTCCACAAGCAAAGCACTCAACTTTCCGAACACTGTGACGGTAAAAGAATCCCTTCCAGGCCAAGATTTCTTCTTCAGCTCCCGGTGTATAACCATGACTTCCAAAACTTTCCAATCTGCGTTGCTCAACACGCATTTCGGAACGTAGCCTCATAGTTCTTCTATCTTCCCTCGAAATTATGGAACCCATTTTCAAATTTTTGAAAACTATTTCAACTCGGACAGCAGCAGATTTCAGACTGATGGAGTTTTGTCATTTCTTCTCAGCATTTATACCCAAATTCTGTTTACAACTACCGTATAACCGTTACACTGACCTTCGTTCTCACTCAGTTTTATGATGTTTTTCATTTTAAAACAAAGTTCAATACGTTTTACTTGTCCAAAAACAACAAACAAATTCAGTTTTATTATTTCTTCTCGAGATTTATGATGGCTTTCAGTTTTAAACAATGTACAATACGTTTCACTAGTTCTAAAAACAGACAACAACTTTTATTATTATTTCCTCTAGTACGCACTTAAGCAGTTCATGGTCAAGTTGGCTCTATGTATACGTTATATTTCATCTTGTTATATGGGGAGTGGCATCGATGCTTGGTGGCTAGAGCGTCGGATTCAGTGTGAGCTGGGTCTGCGTTCCAATCCCGATGAATCCTTGGAATAATATCCAGCCCTCCTAAAAATCCTTACTCCTCCACCTGGCTCTGTGATACCTTCACGCTCTGAAATAAATTACGAAGGCTGTACGAGGTGGATGTGAAGTTAAGGTGTATCGTTGGTAGGCAATACTGTAACGGAAACCAGTGCAAACTAATGATGCCCTCATAGAATACCGTTCTCTAAGGGAAGACTAGCAACAATGTTAGGCGAGCAAATCTGTGTTAATCTACGGGGTGTCCTGGTGGTCTAGAAAGGTGGTAAAGACTCCAATGAGTGGCTGTGTTTGGCAATCCAGGTTCGAATCCTGGCCACGGCATCCTTTTGCATGTATTATCAAATGAAGCAGACACATGCAATCTCTAGTACCTAAAAGTCCTACCTATAAGATAGGAGGGCTTGGCTCCTTTGCATAAGGATAGATTTTCACCCATATATTACATTTATTTACATACATATCCTATTTGCCATATGTTTGCTTAGGATAAGGTTTCCACTCATATGTATCATAGTTTACCTCGTCCTCGCTGGACCAAAGTCTCCAGGACTAAGAATCCCTTGGACCAAAATCATTCCCGTAAGTTAACATGGACTGGCTCAGACTCGCTATAGAAAATATTCTGGCTCGGCATAAGATAGCACAGCTCTGGCTTTCACAAGCTATGGCTCATATTTTGTAGGACAGGACCTTAACATACACCCCTCATGTCTCTAACATAAGCACAACAGCCACCCACCCTCATTCTCAAAAGCGTCAATTGATTCTAGGGCTTCCACCCCTACTGATTATCTGGAAGTAAGTGGAGGATTGTCAACTTGCGGGGCAATGAAGCCTTTTGTTGCTTGAACCAGTGCTACGTTTGAAAACTGGAGTGTTTAAAAATACGGTGTGGGAAAGGCAAAAGAATGAAGTTTCTCAATCCGTAGTCTGGAAATGTAGATAGAGAGAGAGATGCTAAGAAAAAGCTCGTAAGCGTAATGGTGGAAATGAAGAGTAGCCTGTTTTGGGTAAGGGTTGAATTCAGTAAGGCAGGTGATGAAATAGGAATTTGAAGGATTTCAAGAGACTGTTTCATCCACAGGTATTGCTGTGGGAAATTTACAAGCGGAATCAAGTATACTGTCTACTGTGGGAGTTTCTTTTCTACTGCGGAAAATTTTAAAGTACATAGCATTGCCAGTTATTCCAGTTATGCATGAATGTTTAAAACATTTTCAGTTATCCAAGCCCTTGTACATGATTAATGTTCCGGAATGCAGCCCATGTTCGAGGAAAACTCTTAGGGTAGAAAAAATTCTCTGACGAACCTAGCTTTTATGCCTCTTCATTTGAGAGGATGGAGGGAAAGTTTAAACATGTGCACGTTGAATGACGTATAGGGCATGAGGAAAACGAGTGGATTTAAGGAAGAGACATACTTTGATGTTTTTTTAATCAGTAGCTCACATGTAGAGGAATAAAAGAGAAAAGTTGAAAATGCCAACTAACAAGTTCAAAGTTGCTTTTACTGCATACAGAATATAAAGCTTTTTCCCAAGGAGGAGAAAGTCCAACGATGGTGGATGTATATTCACCTGCCTTCTTCCGCTCCCCATAGCATATATTATCATTAAGTAAGCTTGATGAAGCAACCTAAACGCATTTTGTATCCCAAATTGCTCTCTGACCTTCTCTGCTCCACAATTTAAATCCTTAGCATTTTCTGGTAAACGTGGAGAATGTTGACCAAGGTTAACAAAGAAAACTACATTTTAATGTAACACTAAAGGGATTTGTAGCTTCAGAATTAGCGGAGCAAGTCTAAAAATTACAGCGCTCGTATGCATACATTGGTTTACGATAAGATTTAGGGATGGGGTAATACATTTATTCTAAAGTAAATCTTACTTTATAGTGGTTTTTACTTGCAATGAAGCTAGTATTCGTGGAAACGGCAGGGATGTAAACGTAAACGTATATGGATAAAAGCGTTGTATAATTGAATTTGCGAGTATTCACGTATGTATATATCTAAAGGAAGAAATAAGTCTACTCCATTTTATCTATTGTCTGCTATTATGCGTGTACGTGCGGCTCAATGTTGATTGTGAATTACTATACAAGTTCATACAAGGTACATGAATCGGGAGGAGGATCCTGTCAACTGGCGTATTGTTGCATTGAATATACGGAGTGGTTAACTTGAGATAGCGTCATCAAGTTTCCGTTAGTATTTTGAGCGAAAAAATGTGGGACTATATGGAAATAATAGATGTTCATGAATTGTTGATTGAGTAACGGAATGGACTATTGCATTCAACATGTTTTAGTTACAGCTAAAAATTATGTATTCCTGTGGTGGACAATACATTTACTTCTAACATCAAATGTCCTCATATTATCGCACTTTTACATAGGAGGGCCAAGAATGACTTTCTCCATGCAGATGGACTTTCTCTCTCCCCCTCTCTCTCTCTTCTTTGTCCACAAAGAAACTCTAGATCTAATATCAAGCTCGTAGCCGTATCAATTTAAAATAAACTAACTAACTAAATATTGAATTAGTATCGTTAAATAGTTGCAGAGAAAACGTTTGAAATTCCAACAGCATTACAGTATGCAGGAGTGCCAAAGTAATTTCAGGAATCACAACTTTGTGAGTAATTCCCCGTCTATGCTTCTTTTCATAGCACACGATTGTCATAGCGTTTCCATAATAACCCGTTTATTTAACATTAGCAATGAAACGAGATAGGCATTATTTCACACCATGTTAAAAGATAGTATTGCTATGAGAAACTAGTGCTATGAAAATAAGTATGGAGTGTGCTTAACACATCAGCTCTATGCTTTAGAAAATGGGTGATGAGAAAAGCGAAGTTTTTTGCTGTCTCTCCTTCTCGCCCGCGAGCGCAGCTTTCATGGCTTACAGTGCATAAAATAACAGGACATTTCCCATTTAATCTTCAATCTTCGTATATACCTAAAGGGGAGGAATCCATCCTCCAGGAGGATTCCTCCTAGCGTCAGATTGAGCTTTGATGTGCATATAATTCATGCAAATGTCCGCATTTCTAAGCTGTATGCTTGTTTAGTCTAACAAACTATGAGTCTCGTCCCTGATCATCATCAATTAAGCCTACACTTATTTTCTTTCCTTCAATCAGAGATCTTCCATGAGAGCCTTTTCTGAGTTGGGGTAAGTTATGTTAAATAAACGGGTAACCGAATATGCAATGGGCGGAGCTTTATTAAAAAACCTTGGATTGATAGTATATGTAGAAGTTTAAGACTTCATAATAACAATTAATCCATGATTTAATACTAACTAGGAATGTTGTATGCTCTTATTTGCTATAAAAAGCAATTTCTCTTATCGCCCCGTAATCTGCAGAATTACTATACTGCTAAAACTCACTGGCTCATCAAACTATATGACTAAAACTCAATGGTTTGATGGGAATGATATGCAAAAAATGAGAGTTAGCCGGGATGCGAACGCGCGTCTTTCACCTCGACCCTCGCAAGCTCTAACCACTAAGTCACGGTAGTGTGAACAGTGTTTTCGTTCCAGTATTGTTCAACTAGCTAGTCTCGTCATTGTGTGCTTGTGCGCTGCTTTCCTTTCTCTTTTCCACTCTCTGCCTGCTGAGCGTCCTTGTGAGTGGAACGTATGTATTTCCATGTATGTGATGACTAATTGACTCTTAAATTATCTGTAACTCTGATATTAATTAACCAATATGGACGAAATTCATCTGGGATGGTCCTAAGTGTATTAACTACATATAATGAAAATTTAATGTAAATCCGTCGATCCGTTCGTGAGTTATCGTGCGCACAGACGGACCGACGGAAGGACGGACCGACGGACCGACGGACCGACGGACGTCACTCAACCCTGTATAGGAATGGCTCAGCCCATTAATAAACGGGTAACCGAATATGCAATGGGCGGAGCTTTATTAAAAAACCTTGGATTGATAGTATATGTAGAAGTTTAAGACTTCATAATAACAATTAATCCATGATTTAATACTAACTAGGAATGTTGCATGCTCTTATTTGCTATAAAAAGCAATTTCTCTTATCGCCCCGTAATCTGCAGAATTACTATACTGCTAAAACTCACTGGCTCATCAAACTATATGACTAAAACTCAATGGTTTGATGGGAATGATATGCAAAAAATGAGAGTTAGCCGGGATGCGAACGCGCGTCTTTCACCTCGACCCTCGCAAGCTCTAACCACTAAGTCACGGTAGTGTGAACAGTGTTTTCGTTCCAGTATTGTTCCACTCGCTAGTCTCGTCATTGTGTGCTTGTGCGCTGCTTTCCTTTCTCTTTTCCACTCTCTGCCTGCTGAGCGTCCTTGTGAGTGGAACGTATGTATTTCCATGTATGTGATGACTAATTGACTCTTAAATTATCTATAACTCTGATATTAATTAACCAATATGGACGAAATTCATCCGGGATGGTCCTAAGTGTATTAACTACATATAATGAAAATTTAATGTAAATCCGTCAATCCGTTCGTGAGTTATCGTGCGCACAGACGGACCGACGGAAGGACGGACCGACGGACCGACGGACGTCACTCAACCCTGTATAGGAATGGCTCCGCCCATTAATAAGCTAAATATAAATAGCGTTTAAATTAGTGAAGAGATGTGGACTTGAAAATACAACGACTTGTTTCAGAGGAGCTTGGCCTAGGGCTAAGAGAAAGAATTGAGAGTGGTTCAAAGTGATGTTTTCACTTCCGGTGAAAGTTTTAAGGATTGTCACTTTCCCAGAGGCCAATAATTTTTACGAAACCGTTAAGGATTCGGTTACTATGGAGAAAATGATTTGAGGGAATGTATTTTGAAATTGGGAGAGGGTGGAGTAATAGTCGTTCTTTACGGCTTCTCCATATGTATTGGGCAGGCGGGCGGGTCATAAAGAAATTGGGATGTGATGAATGGGGTTTGGATGGAGGGGAGGTTGACGGGAGAGGGGAGGAGTGGTGTTAAAGTCGGTGGTGGGATAGTGGACAGTGGTGTTATTTGGATGGATGGATAAAGGGATAAAAGACGGGTGAAGGAGTGGAGGTGCGATAAAATATACGTTGGGTTGGGTGGAGTTTATTTGATTCCTGAAAGTCGTTCTTGTTTCTTGAGTGGTTCAGTCTTTTTCCTCAAGATGGACCAAAGAAGAGAGGATGATGGATAAAATGCTCTCGGAGCATGAAATGGAAGATGTCAATGGAGGTTAGGAATGGGGAAGTCATTTCAAAAAATACAGTAGCGGATTTATTCTCTTCTCTGGAGATTAGTTGATCTCCTAATAAATCCTGAATGAGAAACTATCGGATTCATCGGAAGCGACGGAGCAAGAAAAAGCAGATTTAAAAAAGTGCTTTTCTCCAGAACAAATGTAAGAAATGAAATCCGTATTTCGCCAAGCTATGTACAGTCACAAAACGGACACTAGCCATAGGACAGGGAATTATTTGAGGAAGGGCAGATTCTTGGAAAAATTGTATGCACACGGCAAAGAAAAGCGGTATTTAAGATCCTGTATTGCAAGTTTTATTGCAAGGGGAATTCGTCCATTCCTTTCCTCTAATTTTTTATTTTAACGCTCCATCTCGAATAAGGAAAGTTAAGTTGCATTTAGTTGCATAGGTAAATTATGTGTGTGTTGGGCATGTAGTGGCCTTTGAGCTGGGATTGGGCTAGTGAGAGAAAGCATAGCAGACCAGAGAAGTATGGCAAAAGAGAACTGGCCTGTAATCTGGTTACCGAGGAAAGTGTAACCTGGGCGATAAGAAGTTTCGGCCCATACAGATCGGCTGGGCCGGACAACTTCAACCCTATAGTAATACAGATGGCTCTTAGTAGCATTATCGGGCATGTGGTTGCAATCTACAGGTCTTGCCTCATACTAGGGTATTTACCGAAAGCCTGGCGCAAAGCCAAGGTTGTGTTTATACCTAAGCCGGGCAAGTCCGATTACCGTAATACGAATGCCTGGCGCCCGATCTCTCTAACCAGCTTTTTCTTAAAGGGTTTAGAGAGGATTGTGGACCGTCACATCCGCTCTGCGCCAGTAATAAACGAGTTAAGCAAGTACAACCAGTACGCTTACATTGCTGGTGGCTCAACGGAGGCTGCCATCCATAGGGTAGTCTCCATCATGGAGAAAACCAAGCAGTGCTCAAAAATAGCGCTAGCGGTCTTCATCGACATTGAGGGTGCCTTCAATAACATTGATAGATCCGCGATGAGCAGGGCATTGGCTAGCTTTGATATTGATCTGAGCCTACAGAGGTGGATTAATTTCATGCTTTCCAACCGTTCTGTCGAGACCGAACTATATGGGGTCAAAGTTTGCAGGAGTGCAAGTCGGGGTACTCCCCAGGGCGGGGTGGTATCTCCACTTATTTGGAACCTGGCTGTACATTCTCTCCTTGTAAAACTGAAGGAGGAATGCCCAATGCTAGCTTCCCAAGCGTTTGCCGATGATGTCTGTATGATTGCAGTGGGGATAGACCGCAGCACACTCATTCAAGGCATCAAATCGGGTCTACGTTATGTTGAAGACTGGTGCACTCTAAACGGTCTGAAACTAAACATTGGCAAAACTGAAGCCATGTGGATCAATGCTCCTAAGGGCCACACTCCTCTCATTAACTTTAAGAATCGGGTTATTGAAGTTAAGAAAGAGATAAGGTACCTGGGGGTGATAATCGATAATAAACTGACGTGGAGACCTCACATTGCCGCTAAGGTATTAAGGTCACTGCGGCAGTTAGGTCAGTGCTATCGAGCAGTTGGTCTCAATTGGGGAATCAATCCTCGATCAATGCTCTGGATTTACAAGGCCATTATTCTTCCTGGCCTTGACTATGGGTGTTTTGTCTGGATCAAAGGACTCAACACCACAAACATCAGACTGCTTGGCAAAGTTCAACGCCTCGCATTCCTGATGGCCACGGGGGCTATGCGCACCACTCCTCTCGCTGGTATGGAGGCAATATTGGGAATCATGCCGATAGACCTTCACATACAAGCGAGAGCCATAGGTACCTGGCTCAGGCTTCAACGACTAGGGAAGCTGACTCCTAATGCCGGGTACAACAAGGGTCACGTGGGCACGATAGAAAAATTCGTTGCTCAGATTCCTGACCTCCTTATTAACTGTAATCTTATCGATGAAATACCTAGGGAGTATTTCTGCGAGAGAAGATTTGAGACTACAGTTCGTTGTCGAGATGAGTGGGATATGGATCGATCCATGAATTCCCCCGATATCATTTGCTGGACGGATGGGTCCAAAACAGGTGACGAATCGGGCTTTGGTGGCGTAATATCGATACCAGGCAGCGATACCTCACTTCGGACGTTTTCCGCTCCACTGGGTAGACTGGCGACTGTTTATCAATGCGAACTCCAGGGCATCAACACAGCAGCCACTAATCTGCTGGAAGCCAACATATCTGGTCGCTCGATAAACATCTTCAGTGACAATAGGGGCTGTATACAGACTCTGAGTGGTTACAGCACCACCTCAAAACTAGCCCTGGAAACATTCGGAAACCTCAACAAACTCGCTGTTAATAATCAGCATGTTGGGGTGGAATGGATTCCTGGGCACAAAGGTCATAAGGGCAATGAGGAGGCGGATAGACTAGCAAGAGCTGGTGGATCCTCCCCTTTTATTGGTCCCGAACCTGCGTTACCTGTTCCCATAACTGTCTTGAAATCTAAGATTCAGAAATGGGCATGGAAGGAATGGCTTGACAAGTGGAACAAACTGAACACTTGTCGCCAGACCAAGCTATGGATACCGGACCTAGTGGTTCCAAAACGGACCTGGATACGTAGTAGAAGTAGGAAACAGCTCAGACTGCTTGTTGGCGCCATTACTGGTCATGCCATGGTCAACAAGCATCGTCGAATCATAGGTCTTACAGATAACGAAAATTGTATCTGTGGACACCAATCTGAATCCACTACGCACATAATTGGTGAGTGTGTTCAATTTGTAACAGACAGATTGCTGTACCTTGGAAGCGATCGTCTGACTAATTTTAATGAACTCTGTCACAAAAGCGTGTTGTCATTTCTATTGGCAACAGGCAAGTGCTCCGAGTAATATCAAAGCGTGAAAACGCGGCGTTGTGAAACGAGGAAAGCCCGCAATAAGTCTCTTTTGGCTTGGGCGGCTCTGGGTTATCATTTATGATGCCCAGTACCTCCAAACAATACAATACAATACAAAATGGCAAAAGAGAGAAAGAGTAGAAAATTCGAGAAATATCGCAAGTGAAAGCTACCAGTGAAGTGAAGCACAGCTCTGCTAATCCTTATTTTAGAGCTGTGCATATCCTCCCGGTTCGAGGACTTTATTTCTACTTGCCTCAATTCTAGAATAGCAAATGTATAAGTTCAGGATTAGCGTGAAAGTCAAGTGAAAGCATATACAGTTGTACCAGGAAAGTAGGAATCATAAAATCATGCAATTCTATTAATTTAACACAAAACAAACTTTCACTGTAGACGAGGGCCAATTCCTGGATCCAAGGAAAGCTATTTGCAAAGAATAAAAAATCAAATACTGATCGACAAGAATTTTAAAAAAAATGGTACAAGAAAGTCTAACTAGACACTGCCCAGCTCATTGGATGTATTTACCTATGTTTGAGTTTGGCAAGTGAGAGAAAGTTAGAAAGTTCCGTAGCACTTGACATGACATGGTTTATACGCCAAGAATGACCAAGCTGTGTACTTTTCCGACTGAATCATCATATAGAGGATAATATGATAGTGGCAGTATAAGAGAGTAAAAGATGAAGATATTGGGGGAAATATCCCCATTCCTCCCTCTTGTGCTAACCATTACTTGAGCCCCCTTTCTCATCTCCATCCAATCATTCACTTGCTCAATGTTGTCAGGAAGAAGGCTAAGGATTTCCTTTTCTTCTGATATCACTCTGGACGGTATCCAAAGCGAAGAGGATACGGTAAATAAAACCGAGACACAAGCTGGGAGTAGTCTAGTGCTGGTAACTCTTCCGTTACTAGAAGACAGCTGAAGCTAATGCTTGGCGAAATGATAGAGACTAGAAGGAGAAAGAGAGGAAAGGAAGTCGTTGAAAATAGTGTCTTCTATTTCTTGTACTTGGAAATCTCGAGAGGATGTACACAGATTTCTGGAAAGAATTACTCCCAACAAAGCAATACTCATTTCCATGTTATTCCCAAAATAAAATCAAGCCGCGCCTAAGCCTTGTTTAGGAGATACTTGACTAAAGAGACCAAGAATCCAGCTTCTCTTAAGTCCATCTAGGGAGGGAGGGATGAAAAAATAAGACAACTATATATTCTTCGTCTTCCTTCCCCCTTTCCCCCCAACACCACGCGTTCAGGGGTTCACAAGAATAAAATCTGAAGAGGCTATTCAAAGAGAAGAATACTGTGACTCTTGTCCCAGCTTTGAATAGCCGTTGAGGAGAAAGAAGCAGGGGGAGGATCGGGAGTAAATAAGATATCTATTGGAAGGGATATTATAACTACAAGAAGTGAAAGAAAGTCAACTTCTAAGAGCAAATTTGACTGGGAGGAGTAGGACAGAGCTATGACCATAAACACAATTTTTCTCGCAGCCAATTCTTTCTTCCTCAAATGGAGCTAGTCAAGAGATTTTCCATGATTCATTGGAAAAAGAGTGAGAGAAAGCAAGAGTGGGATCCATCCAAGCAACTTTGTAGCGGTAACTTGGAAGATTCGAATGCTAATTTTGATATGCTTTCTCTCAGAAGAATTCTTTCGGTAGTCAATGCTTGCCCTTTCGTTCTACTATGGGTCTCCGTCTTGCCTTCTTATATACAACAATCTTTTCCTCCTTGAGTAGATGGAAGCTTTCAAATCAGGCGGAAAAGCCTATGCTTTACTCTTGAAACGAAGGAAGAAATATGGGAAAGTTTCATCCACTTACATGATTTACTCTTTGAAAAAGTTTTTTTTAAAACTATCCAACCTATTCTCTCTCATTCTCATCTGACTTGCAAGTTAAAGGAGTGATGCCAGTTTCATCCACTGATTTCACTACCACATGAATCCAGATCCTCGTTCACTTGCTCAAATTCAAGCGGATCCCTGGGAGTCGAGAGCTCCTTACTGAATATCTAATACACAGTTTGCGAGGAAATAGAGCAGGAGAGAATGGATGGGAATGAAAGACAATTCCATATTCGCTTCATTATTCTGTTCTGACAATCCCACGCCAACATCTGTCTGTTCATGGTTACCTCGATAATATAGAGATGGAGAGGCAGAGAGGAGGAAGGGTGGAGGGGGGGGGGAGAAGAAGAGGAAGGATTTTTCTCCTTTCTCGCATTTCTGCAAATCTTGAGCTTTAAAAATTCTAGTCAGCTACATATAAGCATCAAACGTTGCGGGGGAAAGATTGGAGAAAGGAATTAAATCAAAATCATGATTTTCAACTTGTCTCCCTCAACCAGGAGAAAGAGGCTCGAAGGAGGAGGAAAACAAGATTCGTAGAGGAATTGGGACGAGCTGGTGAAATAGCTAACCAGTAACAATAGAATATTACTGCTAAAGCTAGCTAAAAAATCATGGGAAAGGAAATGCCGGACTACTGAAGGACGGAAGCAATAATTTTGGGTTTAAGGGAGTATGTTGAATATCAAGTTCTTCTATGTTTGACATTGTAATTCTTGTGATTTGTGGAACTGGATCTGCTCAACTCAGTAACGTAGTTCTTTCTGAAAAAACCAGAATGACCTCGAAAAATAAACCAAATCGCTCATCCTCTAGCCAAAGCAGGCACCAGTCTCGTTTCTCTGAAATGTACATCGAGGAAAGGAGTATAAGCTGTATACGAAGCTGGACCCCGGAGAAAGTCTCCCTATTACTGTTACATAACTTCGGTATCTTGCGCTTTAGTGGGTAAAGTCTGCTGATTGATTCCCAGCCCTTGGAGTGACATACAATACGGAGATGTGAAGAGCTATAAGAGGATGAAGGAGGAGGAGGAGATGAAAACGATCCGATGTTGAGCCAAATACTCAGTTGTAAAAGGAAATTGAGAATTTTTTCTAATTTGTTTCATTCTCTAGTCCCCTAGTAGACTTCTATTAGACTACTCCTAGTAGTATCCGGTCAGAGTGGCGGACAGATTCTAAGTGTACGAGATTATTAGACGGGTTGGCGAGGGTCTGGGTGAAAGCGGATACTATTTTCCGCGTATATACTGGAGAAAGATGGAGTATAGTATAGTTTCTCCTTGATTCTTGTTGTGGCAGAAAGAGTTTAGAAATCTATTCTTTACGAGATACTATATCCTTCATCGGTCAACGCTTACTTGTTAGACTTTCCTTCGATCCGGAAAAGTTTGGGAATCAATAATAATCTGGAGGATATATTGTTCCAGGATTTGTAGTTTTCCAAGAATCTCAAGAGAGAATTGATTGGGGCTTTTACGGCTTGTACATGCATAGCACGTTGCAAGTCTGAGGCAGGGAAGGAGAAAGCTTCCCTTTACCTTCCTTGACGGCTAAGATTGCTTCTTCCTGCCTTGGCTTTACTCGAAGAATACAAGAAGAGGGATCTAGTCCGTGGTCGACAAGCTTAAGCTACCTTTCACTCACTCAGCCATCAAGCGTTTCGGTAACCTTAGGCTCTGATTTTTCGCGAATCCATACGTTCAGGTCCAAAAATGGGGTTGGTTGTTGTGACAGACAGGGATGACGGGATGGAAAACAAGGGAAGGGTTTGAAATCAAGTGAATAGTTTGAGTGCTTGGAGTATTCTCGAAATTTATTAGCATTATATGATATTGTGATGTATGATAGTGGAATGTTGGAGAGAACGGGTCAATCCGTTTCTGGGCAACAGATGCTCTAGTCAAGGCGGAAATAAGCTTGCAGAGTACCAATGGAGAGTTATGTTGCTTGATATTATTGTCAGCTATGCAGTTCAACGAAGAGAAAGGGCCTTGAAAAAGGCATTTGTATTGTATTGGTTGGGGAAAGGACCGTGAAAGTTTGAGGAGTGTTACCGAAATGAGACACAGGTTTTCTCCAGCTGGAGGAATCTGCAACTTGTTAACAGAGGACGTAGGGATATCAGTCATCTGTGACTCTATTGCCGTTTAGTGGAATTGGAGAGTACTACAGGAGAAAATTCCTCAGGTTGTGCTAGAAAGAGCAAGATGTTAACGCTCCCTCGGTCCTCGGTGTCTTTCTTCCCTCCTCTTCCTACAAGTCATGATGATCAAAGAAAATTCCACGTCTCTTTCTCTCCCCGTAATGATTTTCTCTTCTTCCATGATTCTATGATAAAAAAAGGAAGGAGCTCTCGCAGTTATTCCTCTTCTTCGACTTTTTTCCTCTCTCATTTTTCTTTTTTCTCCGACGATTATTTGGGAGGATGAATGATTTCCAGTTAAACGATCATCACGCTCCTTCTACATTCAAATGCAGCTCACATTTCCACTACATTACGACAATCCTGATTTTCCGCAATCTTGTACATTCTTCTTTTGAAAATTTAGCCCGAAATTTCTCAGCTTCCGCTTTTTATTTTTAGCAGCTGCTCTCACTATTTTTTAGCTGTCTCCTTTTCTTTTATTTATTCTTCTGACTCTACTTCTCTCGGCTTTTAAACCCTAGAGTTTTTTACTTTCACTTTGTAAGGTTCATAAATTCCCAAGAATTCATCAACCGATTACTAAACTTCTTCAAGCATTTCAGGCTTTTCACTACAAGCTGTAAGCGAGTGTCTGTTTCTAGTTAAAAAATGATAGCTCTTTGAAGCTAAAAGCAAGATGGTGAGTTGTAATGGCGTAGCTTGGGTTCCATCGGCTGGGTGATTAGCAAAATGGTAGGCTTGGTTGGAAGCCCCGAAAGGATGAGAGAAAGCGGTGAAATTAAATGCTGTAATCTTGGACTTTGAGTTTATGCATCTTTGCTGGATTCCGCTAAGACTTTATTGTCTGAATGGTAAAGGGTTAATGGCTTCAATGACTGTAGATTGGAGGATTGATTCGCACATGTATTTTGAAGATGTCAATGATTTTTACAAGACATAAAATACTAACTGGAAAGCCATTGACTAACCCGGATAGGAAATAGAGAAGTAGAAAGTGCTATTATAGTTTGCGGATGAAAAAGAGAGCGAATCTTAAGTGCTATTATCTTCATGTCCATTATAGGAGATCCAGGCCCATTACTGCTCGGAGATGGCGTAAGTATTTGAATGGGGGACGACGCAAACGGGAAGAGTAAATGGGCGGAGGGAAGAAGAAGAAGAGCAGTGGAAAATATGGTGAGTGCGTTCAAGCTAGAATGATAAACTTCCTGTAGGATCAGTTTGCTGTCGGGGGCTGGTTCAAGAATCTATGTGCTTTTAGCGCATTCCAACTATCCTTTACTATTTCTTAGAGACAAGAAGGACTGGAGAAAGTGCAGATTTGTTAAATTTCTTGGGCCAAAGAGGAAGAATTGTGAGCTTTGCGGAAATCGCCTTAAGACATTCCAGGAGGAAATTTGCTTAAGGCTCGATAGAAAAGAGATGGCGAGGCAGAAGGAGGAGCGGATGGGATAAAAAGGAAGAGATGGAAGAAAGTCGGAGAAAGGGGAAACATGAAGAGAAAGCAGGCGGGAGGATATGGGAATAAGAGAAAAATGGAAGGTAAAGAGAAAGCGGGAAGCATATTAAAGCGAGAAAAATAAAGAAGGGATTGTCTTTACGAGTGAGAGAGAGATGGTTTCCCGTTTGAAGAAAGGCAATTGCTTCTGGTCGACTAAGTCGAGATGAGCCTGACAACGTGAATAAGAGAAGGGAAAGCTGAAAGCGAATTGGTAGACATCTTCCTCCCGATCAAATGCAAAGGCGAAAGATAAAATATAGTGATTTCGATGTTCCGGTGATTTGTGGTAGTACACGTATTTCCCTGGTAATCGCTGCCTGCAAAAACCAATAAGAACACATTACTACTACTGTTTTAACTCGGATTCATAATAAAAAATACATATCCTATCCTAAGGAACAACCCCCCGGAAGCCAGAGCTATTGAGATAGCCAGAAAGCACTTGGCCGTGAAAGTAGGATTTTATTCGAGAAAGTCTATTTCTCGGACTTTTCCACGTAAGATGTAGATTGGCGATATGATTCCATATCACCCTCTTGTCAACATCAGGAATTAGGATCTGGGCTAAATCTACTAATCGTGTATACCTTATATCCAGTTATGACTCTAGTATGTATATTTGTTAACCTGCTAACCTGAGAAAATAACCTCATGTAACCACCAATATACGTAATCGTACCCGGTTACTACCAAAAGAACACTAAATTGGCACAGAATTCCGGCCAGGGGCACCCAAGTGCGGAAAGCCTTTCACCACATGTTAGGTTCCAAGGTTCAAGTCTATAGGCGTTCCCCGGGTATTGAAGTTTGACTTTTTTGATTTATAACTATAGTAACATATCTACAAAGGAAACCCGTGCGAGAGCATGGTAAGTATTGGGAATGAGATGAGCATAGAATGTAAAACCTTATGTGAGAGTATGTACATATCGAATTCGATAATGTACATGATAGTGGATGCTGAAGTTTGGCTGAATAAAAAACCTTGCATCGGTACAATTAATTAGGGTAGTGATGTAAGCTAGCTTGTAATCAACATTACCTCTTCTGCATCAGTGCTAGTGCTCAGTCAGTGCTCCTTCCATTAGCATATATTATTCGTTGGTTTGCGGTCGTGGGGATCATAGGATTGCATGTGATTATTTTGGCATTTAGTTAGTAGCAGTTTAAAGTAGTTTGGAATAGTTTAATAATATTAGGGATTCAATTACGGTAAGTTATTTGTTTTCCACGCATATATAACTAATGGATCTCCCGAGTAAGTCCGGAGTAATAACGTTGCTGGTCCTTATTTATGGATAATTAAAGTGATTATTTTGGTTTTGTTTAACTTGATTTCAGGAAGATATTCCACATGAAACGTTGGATAGTATATAAGGAATAATTTGAATTTATTACTTTAATTGACTCTTGTGAGGAAATAATATCATTTCACTCAATCGCATTAGATTTATTCTAATTCAGTTTTAGGTGGACTTATTTGATTGAAGGGGTCGGGTGGGAGATAGAGGCTGCAGGAATATGAGAGTGAGCTAAACTAAATACGGAATCTGTTGTTGATGGAAAGGTCTATATATGGCTTGAGACCTGGATGTTATATGGAAAGGAGAATTAAGCTAAATGATGGGAGGGAGAAATTGATGACTGTCTGTCGGTGGAATGATAATTTTGGATAATACTGATGGATTTCTTTGATTATTTAACAGTGCTCAAGAAGGCATTTGAAAGTTTTTCTCAAGGGAAGGATTTCATAAAGCCAGACAATGTGGGTGGTATCTTGCGGATGATGGAGATAAAATACAATGCAAATTCACTCAAGGAATTGATTGCGGAGATTGATGAAGACGGTAGGATTGGGATGGGATTTGTGTCTTTGAAAAATTACAACAATTTACCTCCTCCTTGTCATAATGAATTGAGCTGAAATGCAACTCAACTGTAAACCATATATGTGTAGTTTTTTGTTCAGAGCTACAAATGAGTTTGTGTTAAGTTGAGGATCTTGCTGACGTTTAACGATCTGAGGGTTTGGTTTAGGATCCGGGCAGATTGAGTTTCCTGAATTTATATGCCTTTACAACAAGTTTGCGGACGACGGAGATGCGGAGGCTTTGGAGAAAGAGCTACGAGAAGCATTTCGTCTTTATGATAAGGAAGGATTGGGCTCGATTCCAACTTCGTGCTTGAGAGAAATAATATCTGAAATCGATCCAAAATTAACGGATGAAGAGTTGGATGGGATGATCGAAGAAATTGATGAGGACGGCTCTGGCACTGTCGACTTTAAAGGTACAAGGAGAAATTTTCTTGGCCCGACAAAAGAGAGGCTAAGCTAACTTGGTTCAACCCGTCATTTGCGCTCCTTCTCTACTTTCACCCCGAAAGCCACCCCTTTCTCTCTACCGCTCTCACTTGATCCTGAATTGTACCCGGCACGGATTCCTGTTTGAAATTTACCAGATTCATCCTTCCTTCTCCCGCCCTATCCTTCCTCGCTCGTCTCCGTTATCTTTGAAATTGAGGAGGCAACTTAAACTTTTGTCTTCTTCTTCTTCTCTTCAGTATATTCTTGAATACAAGCAAGGATTTTCCCAGAGATTTTCGTTCTTCCTTGTTTCATTATGTAATCAAGACGGGAAGGATGGAAGCTTGGTTGCTGGCAGATGGCTGGCTGACGCTCTATGAGATGGTTTTTCTTCCTTCTTTGCAGAATTCATGGAAATGATGACGGGATAAGTGAAGGATTTTGAAACGCCGCCCGCCTCAACCTTATCCACGGATCGCTTTACGTTTTACTAATGAAGAAAAATCAAGACAGATCATGTAGCAGCCATCCGATTCTTGGAAGGGGGAGAAAGCAAGCCGATCCCGAATTTCTCCTCTGTCTCTTCTCTCCCTTGTATAATATTCTTTGATAGCGGAAGAATGTGGGGAAAGTTGAAATGTTTTGCGGATACAATGTAGGCGAATTTAGTATTCATTTTTTAAATTCTAAAGCGATATTTCGTGTCCGGATAAGGCGGAGGACAGACGGAATTTGTATGAATGATGTGGTATGGCTAATGCGGTGAGCTTGACATATGGAGACAGATTCAGTGTATGATTTCCTGATTCTAAGAAAATAAAAATTCTAGGCTGGATATTTAGGAACATAAATTGGGGATTTTAAATTCATGGATGTGACACAAGGCGTGTACGTGAAATAAATAATTATTGGTCAAGACACATTAGTCATCCAATTTCACGGAGGATTTGCCAATTCAGAGGAAATAGTATGCATATCCTGCCATAGAATGGAGCGTGGGGTTTATACATGGCAGACTTCAAAGTCCTTCTTGGAGATCATGTGAATGGGTGCGGATGGCTTTTAGCGATAAAATTTCCTTCGGACACCAAGCAGGAGACATGCCCCCGTGTTCCGTGTACAAATAAAATAAATACTCTGGCCATTCGAGACCTAATGTCCTCCGTGACAAGTGGAGGATTCATGAGATTTCCAGAAATCTGACAAGCTCTCTCCTTGTACATGTATCAAGTCTCGGGAGAAAGTGAACAATCCCAACTTTCACCAACGCCGTCTAACCCTCACATTTATTCGCAGCACTCTCTTCCTGTCTTTGTTAGTCCCAATTTATTTCATGTACCTCTTGAATCACAGCTTCTTTTTATTCATACCTTGTCTTGGACGCTGAAGGCGGAAAAGACAGAAATTTCACTCCTTTTACTCTGAGGCTGTCTAGTTCTAGAGGAGTAGTGAACCAATTGCTCTTTTGATGCCACCACACCTCCCTAGCTACACTATGTTTCACATGGGTCACTGAGGATCTTATGAGGGCTGCTAGACATTTTCCACTTGCTTTCACCACCAACCGCATATATTCCAGTAACTGGTAGCCCCCTCCCTTATGTTCCACACAATCTATCATACTTTATGTCATCGAACCATCATGAATGATTTAAAGTAATACTGTGAGAGGAATTTTCGTGAAATGCTTTCTACAACTGTAGTATCCAAAGCATTGGAATCATATGAATACTTATAACGGGTTTCAATTTTTCAATTATGCATGAAGAATGAAGAATTTACTTCTATCATATGTTGAAGAAAATTGAACTGAGGACTTGTGCTAGAAAATCAGCCACGAGTATTTCGATTGTGACGGTTAGTTTTAACATACTGTCTGAAAGTAAAAAAGTGTCAGACGTATGTATATAGCTTCCTGAAAAAAGAGGGAATAAGGGCGGCTATACAGGCTTGATTTAACATTATATCCAGGTTTGTAATTGGAGGGTTTGGCTTTGCCAATTCCATATATGAAATTATAGCAAAATGAAAAAAAAACCTGATCTTTGTGGAAATAGTACTAGAAGCTAAAAAACCGGATCGAATTTTACATTGAGATCCTTGTAAATTTTGTATTTTCATTTGCCGGTTGAAGTGATCTGGAGGAGAAAGTCTGTAAGCTAGTGAAAGTATGCTAGTATCATTTCCGCTTTTACCAAGTCCAACTCTTCCCTAACTTATGTCCTAGGAAGCATGAAGAATCCACGCATTATTGCGACTTTGTTAGAAGAAGAAGCTGGGGATGGGATCTCAGATCTCACGTACTCAACTACTTGTTATGCATGAAGTTAGTTAGGATTGTGCTGAGAAGAGCAATAATCTTTTCTCTTGTACCCAAAAACTCGAAGAAGCCCATCTATCTATCTGTACTCCCCCTTTCTCCTTCAACCCTTGTTTCTACAAGTTGCACAAGTGTGAACTTGCTCACATCTTTCAGTTTTACTTTTACCGTATTTCTTGCTTGTCATGAGAAAATATTTCAAAAATTCTACATGGAACTGAAGAGAAATCCTAAGAATTCTCATGCATATACTCAGTATCAGTAATACTTGGGAAATTTTGACATGCTTTTTGCCACCCATTCTGAGGAAGGGAGAAAACGTAAAGATTTGTAGCATCTTGCACTACGCTACACATGGGGTCTTTGAGCTGAAATAAAATGAACGTCACGCACGGGTTTAAAAAGGTATGGGTGGTGAATAAAATTGTCACAACAGACGTTGTCATTAGTGGCTTGTTTTCGTACTGTCTCAATTCTATTAAATGATCCTAAATTCGTGCACATGAGATGCACTGCGTAACGAAGAATGTGGATGGTGAAAGGACGGGGTGAAATTTTAGACACTGATGTATACATTTACAGGGGATGAGAAACATGTGTGGAGGGAAAGTGGATTAGATCCAAGAAAAGAAGGGGGAGGTCGGATGTAATGAATATTTTGAACTGGTGATCCTGTTGAATTTAAAATAAAATTTGGGTAATAATGTATGAGAGGAGAAAGCATATGAAGACATTCTGGAGACTCCAGAGAGAGAGAGAGAGAGAGAGAGAGAGAGAGAGAGAGAGAGAGTTTCCCTTGGAATAATAATGTTGAAATTGGGTTTATTTTATGCCAGCAAGCTTATTCTTCTCCTCTCTCGGTTTCTCCATCGGAAGAAAATGACGGAAGTCTTAAATGGGCGGATAGGCTGGGAGAGAAAGTAGTGGGGGTGTATTCTTCGGAAGTTATATGCGTTCTTTCAAAGGCGTGATTTACAACATAGGATCCTTTCCACCTATGGACTGCCGTCCTGGCTACATCCTCTTATTCATCTTCTTTTCCGGGGGAGAGGAAGGGATGAATGTGAAAAGTAAATGAAAGTTAAACGCGCTACACTTTCTGCCTAACCGATGAAGGGCTAATGACACTTTGCAAATTTCTTCACGCTCAAAAAGTGCCCGATAGACTACTATAGTATCCTCATGGTTTTGGCGAGTTAAAACTTTTGCGCCTCCTCAACTACCACTATTCCCTTCATTATACTTTTACTCTACCAAACCTTGGAGGAATATATACATGTACATTTGTACGCAGCTTTCACTCTAAAATTCTGAGCGATGGGTTTTTTTTCGTCTGGAGTTTTGCGCTTGATTTTTTCCTCCCTCTTCCCCAGTCCGTCCATGCTCCTTTGAATTCAGAGTGTATGGGAAAGACGGATTGATTGAAAGCTGGATACGGATATTTAGTAGCAAGTTTTGCCATCCCTGCTTTCTCTAGCGTACAAAATCAGATGGTTAAGCTGCAAGGAGACGAATTGGGGATCATGAAGGAGTGGTTGGTAATGGAGAAAGTTGAGGCTGCGAAAACTATCTTCGTGCTTACAGTATCTCATCTCTACCTTCTCGTACTTTCTCCGTTTTCTCCAGCTCGTTATCCCATATAATCTATAACAATGTTATGCTTAGGACTCAGACCGAGTGGATCGTAGAGCTGGCGCACTGTTGTAGTCCACGTATATATATAGAGGATAATTTTCAGCGGGATTTCCTCAGTTTAATCAGAGTATCCATCAAGAGAATATATAATGAGCGACGTGGGACTCGCATGCATACGTGCTCTGCGCTCTTCCTACGTGATTAAATTTGTTCATTTGCGTAATGAAGATGGCCAAGGAATCTTAAGAGCATTGACTCCCGGGTCTGGGTCGCTCGCGCCGGCCTTTTCCCCTTCGACCTGTCCTCCCCGCCCCATCCACACCACTACCACTTCTTGCCATATCAGACAATCTCTTAATCAACGTTAGCCCCGCAGAAGTTTGATCTTAAATTGCTAAATTAGCCGAGGACTTCACTTAGAGCTGGCCGAGGAGCAAGGTGGAATTCCTGGAAAAGAACTTGACTTACCATACGGGCCGGCTTGAACTTTTCACCAGAGGAGTCATTCCGTCCCGGAACAAAGTTTTCACTTTGGACAGATTCACTATATTGAAAATAACTCTCTGGAAAACCAACAAAGAGAAACACATTAGAATGAGGGGAGGGAGATGAATATGGAGGAAAATCCAACCCGCCCCCTATTCCCCTTGGCACACCAGCTTAAGAAAATCCTTGAGTAATCTCTCCCAATTCCCAGACCTTTTTTATTATTACATGGATCTGACTCGAAGTTGAGCTTCTCAAGCTGCTTGGAACGAGAGCGAGGTTGAAGGAGAAAGCAAATTTTAAAGGGATACATACTTTCACACAAAAAATCCAAAAGGAACTTCTCTAGCAACATCCGGACTTGGCTTATTCCGTGATGAAACCCACAGTAAGTTGCCAAACCCCTTCATTTTTGTCGTATTCACTCTCACTTAAAGACCTTCCAAACCCGGATGAACTTCGGTGACAAGCTCAGTAGGATGAAATTGATAAATTTTAGTTTTAATGAGAATTTTATTCAGTACTACCAAAAGGAAACTCCATACTGTGTGTATTCATTCTACTATCTCTTTTCTGCTTCCAGTGGACAGTGGAGTCATGATGTGATTGATCGCCAAGCTAAGGAAACCGTAAAGTTTTCGTAGAGGTTGGCAATTGAATTTTTGCCTAATATTCGTACGTTGGCGATGTTTTTGTTAAAACCAAAAATAAAATGCAGAAAATACGCCTGAAATTTCTGATGCTTGGGATTTAATTGAAATTGTATCGCCTCTGGCTCCGTAGATGGCGGTGTTTTGTCCTTATGAGGTAACGTGTACAAGTTTTGAAAATAGTAGAAGTAAAAGTTACTCTAAGTTAGTGCGGTGGCTTTGCTTTGAAAGTATAGAAAAACAAATTGAGGCTGGGCGGAAGTTGTGAAATATTTCTACATCCGTGATGTAATTATTGTTATGCATTGCCACATTATAACTCCAACTTGTTCATTTCTCTGATATGCCTACTAAAGAATTTATAGGGAACCTGAGGTGATAGTCACGTAGAGGATGGTACTGCTATTACATTATGCATGACTATTTGCTTTTGCCTTGCGTTTGTCATCAAATCATCATGAACACACAAAACATATTTCTTCTCCTCTTCCAATTTTACTCTCCGTTTTCCATCGCCAGGTTTCTGTCACTGCGACTAACCGAATGTTTCGGCTTACCGTTTTCAGAGAGCTTTTATACTATCATGTACATACTTGTGGACTTGGAAGATGCAAAAGGTGGGTCCAAAGGAAACAGAGCTGCGTATACCCTAAGTGAAAGAAGATATTTCTGGGGATGCGAGTTGCGGATGAAATGAGACTTTACTGAAAGTGAAGAAAATTTGTAAAAATCTACCATAGAAATAATTACAGTGTCATGTATATGGAAAATCATAAACTACATTCAAAGGGGGAAGAGTATAAATGAAAAAGGAGGTAGGGGAAGGCATGGATGTTGAGAAGGAGAAAGCACTCAGCTTTCTCCTTCCTAGGATGTCCAAGATGAGATGGGTGCAGGAATGGATTGAAGAGAAGATTCAAATTTTGAGATGAGGTTGTGTTCTGGCTGGTTTGTGGGAGGTGAAAACTGTCTCCGCTTAGCTCGTACACTGTATAAATTAGCATGAAACTAGTATTTAATGAAGGAAGGCATAGCCA
This sequence comes from Sminthurides aquaticus, assembly GCA_906901655.1. Taxonomy (NCBI): domain Eukaryota; kingdom Metazoa; phylum Arthropoda; class Collembola; order Symphypleona; family Sminthurididae; genus Sminthurides; species Sminthurides aquaticus. The sequence continues at coordinate 9,427,768 of CAJQTT010000001.1, forward strand.
GGAACATCCCTATCGTTTCTGATTAGCAAGTCTAAAACATAACCAGGTTTCTGTTGGAGAAACCTTACCTCTATCTCTATCAAACATTGTTAGCTTTCCTTCTAACTATAATCCATCTTAAATTACTAATTAACGCCCCACAACTAAATAATTGAAAGCGAATTCCATTAGGCAGACGTTTACTTCCGACAAAATACCCAAATGATTAAAGTCAAATCACAGATTAGCCACCCATTACCTAATCATCTTAACACTTGAATGCTATAACGCACGCTTGGATTCCTTGCCACAATTATTTTTATTCAAGCTGACCTCAGTCACACTTCCCTGCCATCAGCCTCCTACCAACTCATTAGATTAAAAGGTATTAAAACGTTATCAAAAGTCAGAGACTTAACCCTACTTTCTGCTATAGTTCTGGCTCATCCGCCCACTGCATTAAAAATGGCGGTAGTATCCCCACCATATCATATGCTACCAATCCCAACAAAAATGCGTTGACAATGTGCTAGCTTGAATCGGAGAGAAAGTAAAGGAGTTATAAATTGCACATATTGGAGAATATATGTAGCATTGATGACGTAGTGAGTGGGATAGTAATTACTGTGTGTGGGTATATGCTTTGTGTGGAAGCGTATATAAAAGAAAGTGGATGTGGGTGACACGGTGACAAGGATGTTGGACTAAAAGTGGGAGGAAGGGTGGAAAGAACAAAAGGAGGATGAAATAAGAGGAGAAAGCAGGGGGAAAAGCAAGGAATGATGAGGATTCCCTTTGGATGAGAAAAGACGAGGGAGCTAGGAAGAAAGTGAATGAGGAATGAAGTAGAGGAGATGGAGAACGCGCTTGGAATTCTTTTCTTTGAGCGGAATATCTTTCCAATTTCTCTTCCTATTCCAATTTCTTTTACCGCTCGAATTCCTTCCTACATTCGTACACTTGAAACAACATTCCAAACTTATAGATATCCGGATTTTCTTCCAAGCTCACATATTTAACTATTCTGGCTCACCCCTCCTCCGTATGCCTTTATCTCTGCCCCTTTCTTCTATTTTGCCAGAACTGCGGTGGGGAATGGGGAAAGGAAAGAAAGCGCTAAAAGTGAAAGCAGTGGAAAATATCATAAAAATGTGCGTAAAACTGAAAACCATTCGATAGTTTGATCGAAACGTATGCATACACGACCTATTTAATGCTGGAATACGCCTGAAAAATGTACACACGGTTTCTCAAATTGACTTATTTCTGAGGGGGAGAAATATGCACGTGGAGGACTTATGGGATAGATAACTAAACTCTTCTTACCCTCCCTCATGAGGAGGGATGATGAAAAGGAGAATTAATTAGTTGGAGGAGGATTGTAGAGAATGTGTTTACTTTCTCTGGTTTACAACGTATCCGGAATAATAAGGTAAGCGTGTATATAAGGATGGGCTTAGGTAAACTACAGCCTGGAGAATTCTTTCCCCCTCCAACTTTGGAGAAAGCAGCTGGAAATATCGTATTAGCAACTCCTCTGGCCTCTGATGTGGTGTTGGCTTTGGACTACTAATTAAAAAGAGACAAACTTTTACCACGTGTAAGCAATGTGATTACCTCACGCATATCAACTAATATGTATCCAAGCATCCGAAAAAGCCGACATCGGACCCAGGTTTCCCTGCCTTCCTACCCACATCTTCTGCTGGAAGCAAAACGGGCTTCGGTGAATCCTTAACTATTCAACGATGGAAGTTCCATCATGGAACATCATTTTCAAATTGTGTAATGCCAAATAATAATTGTTTTTCAATTCTTGAAAAGTTATGATAGTAAGGCTAGTAATTTTAGAATTGGGTTACTACAATTGGAAAAAATGGCTATAGTAGCAATACCTTTCTCCCTACATTCATTACGCTACACTTGTATGAAAAATCTGCTTTCTATGATATTTAGGAAATCTGTGGTGGAGAAACTACACTGGTTAATATTAAAAGAAAATTCAGCCCATATATGTAGATAATTGAAAGATGGGGATACTAACGTGAAAAGGGGGGCAGTTTTAAAACTTTGAGCAAAAACTGTTGGACCGTATTCAGTTCGGAGATATTTCCCGAATTCAAAAGAGAAACAGGAACTGCGCGAGGAACGCAATTTTAAAGAGACAGGAATAGAAAGAGTTTTCCAAGTAAGATGAGAAGAAAGTTAGTTATAAAATACCTGATCAGCCCTGACGTTGTCAACGACAAAATTAAACCACAGACGGTAGCGTGGGTTGCATGTGTCCGGCCGGATGAATAAATCATACTCAAATTCCGAAATGAAGTCGACCCTTCCAAGATTTCCTGGAAACAAAAACATTTGTGTTTATGACAATGGAGAAATAGGTTTTATACGTAAATGTAGTAATTTTCTGGTTCTGTTCTAGTATTACTTCCTTAAAATCAAGGTTTTTGTTAACTCTGAGTTCCCTTATGGATACATATGTCAAGAAAGACTGAGACACCATTTGAAACTTTCACCTTGAGTTCTGGGCCAATATATATTGATAACCACTGGAAATGGGTTGCTTGGCTCGGCTCGGTATCTACAGTACACATTCAAAGAGAAGAAAGTAGGTGGCAGTAGTGTCGAGGGTATGGTGAAGAAGAAGACAGCCAAAACGAAAAGGGAAGCCTGCTGAGGGATCATCAGTGAGGGCAGCAGGCAAGCACATCTTGTCGGAAAGGCGGTGAAAGTGGTGAGATTTTCACTGTGTACATTCCTGGGCGAAGAATCAAAAAACTTTTACCACTAAACCACTCTAGCCATAAATTTTCATAAACTTTTCCATCCGGATTTCTCCCTATGTAATCTTCGCTTTAGCCAGCCCTATCTGCGAACAACACATGCCTATAATTCTAACGCCATTTTCTTCTGTTCAATCTGGCTTGGTTGTAACATAAAATGCGTTCTCATATTATTGTAAAGGATGGACTCTCCTTACGGCTCCTTTACTTTCTTTCTGGAACGAATAATTCTATTGTATGAACCTACAAAAAATTCTCCTATAAAATTTCCCCACTAATTTGTTGATCAGCTTACTTTTCAAGTGCTCTCAACTGGTAGAAACATTGTAGACGTATAACTCTCTGTCCAATTTCGTCCGAAAATTTTAGAATTTAACGTATAAGAAACTGTAACGTAAGGTTGTTTCTTATGAGAAATAGACTTAACTTGAAAAAAATGAAATAAATATTCTAGATATGTAGACTTTGTTTAAATGTAAGCTCTTCTCTGTAGTCTATACCTGACGTAATATGTATTAACTACTGTTACTACTATAAGCAACCCCTGTTTAACTTCTTCCTAATTAATGTAGTAATTAATATTCGTCTTGTTTATTATGCCTCGAGCTACATGGGAATCGGAAAACAGTTTTTTGTTGATTTGAGATTGTGACATGAGCTAGCTTGTTTCGTAAAACTGCTCATGAGATGGGAAAGGAACAACAAACAAACGAGTGAGTTGCTAATCACGACAAGACTGAATGTTACACAATTGTTATATTTATCATGTCAGTATATCCCTTCAGAAAGTATTATTCGTCATATGTACAAGGATATGTGAAAAATTAATGCTTATGTACTATGTACAAACTTAACAAGCAAAATAAGCGTCCTTCAACTTCCGCTACCAACCAGATTTTGTTTGGTTCCATTTGTTTTGCTCGGTGGTTACAGCTATTCAAACTCATATTTCGGGAGCCAAATATTTCTTAAGTTTCCAACAATAAGCTAGACTTTTAGTGGGATGTAAGGAGATACAATTTTTAAAGCTGAAATAAAAAAAATCGAAGGCTAACAAAATTTTAACGCACTAACGCTAGCGGTTAGAATGCTAACTCGTAGGATAAAAGGAGAAAGTACAGAGAAAGTTGACTTGAATTTCTGAAATATATTTTCATTGTAGACTTCACTAGCGAAAGCTAAGTTTGGCTTGAGTAAATGTTTTTCCTCGAAACTTTTTCAGGGTTCTTGCTTATAAACATAAAGCGGAAGAAAAAGTTGGAGGGAATGTTTTAAAAGATTTTTTAGTTAAGTGGGAAATTGTTGAAAAGGGGAACACGTTTGAGTGGTAGAAAAGAAAAAACCAAGTAAAACTTTCTCTGTTTTCACTCTGGAAGAATCCCAGCATCTTGCGTGCCTGAGAATGCCGCTGCTTATTTTCCTTGTTCTAAAAAAGGTCGGCGTGGTCTTTTGCCCAGAATCCAAAGATTCTCGACACTCATGTGGAGGTTGAAATAAAAATAACGCATTAAGTTTTTAGCTGGACCGAGACGAAGTCTAAGGGAAGCTTTTGTAGAGCCGGTCAAATGCGAATTTATGCTTTTGGACCAGGGCCAAAAGTGTGCAAAAACTCCCGAAAACTTAAAAGGAAAAAGGTGTGAAAGTATGAGGAAATGTGATAGGAGAGGTGTATCTAACTTTCACATTCCCTAATTCCATTTATGCTCACTATTGGCCCTGGTCCAAAAGTAAGGAGGCGCATAAAGAGGGTGATGGTGATGGGTGACTATAAAACGGTTAAAGACTTTCCTCGCACTTTCAAATTCCCTAATTCCATTTTTGCTCACTTTTGTCCCGCATAAAGAGGGTGATGGGTGACTATAAAACGGTAAAAGACTTTCCTCGCACTTTCGCATTCCCTAATTCCATTTATGCTCACTTTTGGCCATGTTCCAAATGTAAGGAGGCGCATAAAGAGGGTGATGGGTGACTATAAAACGGTAAAAGACTTTTCTCGCACTTTCGCATTCCCTAATTCCATTTATGCTCACTTTTGTCCCTGTTCCAAATGTAAGGAGGCGCATAAAGAGGGTGATGGGTGACTATAAAACGGTAAAAGACTTTTCTCGCACTTTCGCATTCCCTAATTCCATTTATGCTCACTTTTGGCCCTGGTCCAAAAGTAAGGAGGCGCATAAAGAGGGTGATGGGTGACTTTAAAACGGTAAAAGACTTTCCCCAGATCCAAAAATTTTGGAAGCTGTCTCTGAAGTTGAAGTGTTTAAAACAGATCCATACACAGGTCAAAATTGGACTTCCGAGGGAACTGAAGTAAATAAATCCGGATTGAGATTCGAAATCAACAGATTACGAAAACTGAAAATCGTCCAACGTCTGTATGGAGAAAAAGTTAAATTCTTATCGCCAGTGTTCGGAGTTTTAGCGAATTTGGAGAACATTTTGATGGAATTTCGAGAAGTTGTGTAGGCAAAAACTGTTGAGAGCATTAAGAGAATATGAAGGTGCATTTTAAGGTGAATCATGAGTGACGCTGACACGTTATATCATTTGGAGGGAATTTGGATGGATTTCAAAAGTATCAGTTTTTGACCGCATTTGATGGGAATATGGACTGATTGCGGTTTCAATTTAAAGGTTAAAGATGTAAACAGAATTAATAAGAAATTAATTTTCATTCTCGATACTATTTTAAGGTTATTTAGAGAGCTATATAATTTAAGGGTTTGGTGGGATCGGATTTGGAGCGAATTTTGACCATATTTAGATGGCATTTCGAATGACTGTATAAACAGAAACTGTCAAGAGCATGAAATGGATATAAAGCTGCATTTTGGGGTGAATCGACAGTGAAACTAACACGGAATATCATTTGGAGGGAATTTGGAGGGATTCTGGAAGGACCAGATTTTGACCGCATTTCTTGGAAATTCGGACCGAATTTGGTGTCAAGTTGAAGTTATAAGCTGTGGAGAACATGAATTAGAATTTTAGATTCATTTTAAGTGTTTTTTGAGAGCTATATGATTTATGGGTTTTGAGGGATAGGAATTTTAGCGAATTTGGAGCACATTTTGATGGAATTTCGAGAAGTTGTGTAGGCAGATACTGTGGAGAGCATTAAGAGGATATGAAGATGCATTTCAAGGTGAATCATGAGTGAAGCTGACACGTTATACAGCGTGGTTTATTGAGACTTGCCGCCTATGTTGAAGCATAAGCCGTCGGCCGTCTCAGAATTGGGGATGGAGGTGGGAGTGAGTGAGGTGTGTCTGTTCATGAGGTGGAATTTCATGCAGGCAAGTAGACGGGACAGGATGCTTCAAGTTGGGGGAGACAGGGTGAGCGGGGGGCGAGACTTTAGTGGCTGCCACCTCCATCCCCAATTCTGGGGGTGCCTATGCTTCAACATAGGCGGCAAGTCTCAATAAACCACGCTGTATCATTTGGAGGGAATTTGGATGGATTTCGGAAGTACCAGTTTTTGACCGCATTTGATGGGAACATGGACTGATTGCGGTTTCAATTTAAAGGTTAAAGATTTGAACAGAATTAATAAGAAATTAATTTTCATTCTCGATAGTAATTTAAGGTTATTTAGAGAGCAATATAATTTAAGGATTTGATGGAATCGGTTTTTGACCATATTTAGATGGCATTTCGAATGACTGTATAGACACAAACTGTCAAGAGCATGAAATGGATATAAAGCTGCATTTTGGGGTGAATCGTGAGTGAAACTAACACGGAATATCATTTGGAGGGATTCTGGAAGGACCAGATTTTGCCGCATTGCTTGGAAATTCGGACCGAATTTGGTGTCAAGTTGAAGTTATAAGATTTGTAGAACATGAATTAGAATTTAAGATTCATTTTAAGGGTTTTTTGTGAGCTATATGATTTAAGGGTTTTGAGGGATAGGAATTTTAGCGAATTTGGAGCACATTTTGATGGTATTTCGAGAAGTTGTGTAAACAGAAACTGTGGAGAGCATTAAGAGGATATGAAGATGCATTTTAAGGTGAATTATGAGTGAAGCTGATACAGAATATCATTTGGAGGGAATTTGGATGTATTTCAAAAGTATCAGTTTTTGACCGCATTTGATGGGAATATGGACTGATTGCGGTTTCAATTTAAAGGTTAAAGATGTGAAGAGAATTAAGAAATTTATTTTCATTCTCGATAGTATTTTAAGGTTATTTAGAGAGCAATATAATTTAAGGATTTGGTGGAATCGGTTTTTGAGCACATTTTGATGGAATTGTGATGGAATTTCGAGCGACCGTATAGGTAGAAACAGTCAAGAGCATGAAATGGATATAAAGCTGCATTTTGGGGTGAATCGTGAGTGAAACTAACACGGAATATCATTTGGAGGGATTCTGGAAGGACCAGATTTTGACCGCATTTCTTGGAAATTTGGACCGAATTTGGTGTCAAGTTGAAGTTATAAGATGTGTAGAACATGAATTAGAATTTAAGATTCATTTTAAGGGTTTTTTGAGAGCTATATGATTTAAGGGTTTTGAGGGATAGGAATTTTAGCGAATTTGGAGCACTATTTGATGGAATTACGAGAATTTGTGTAGGCAGAAACTGTGGAGAGCATTAAGAGGATATGAAGATGCATTTTAAGGTGAATCATGAGTGAAGCTGACACAGAATATCATTTGGAGGGAATTGGGTTGGATTTCAAAAGTATCAGTTTTTAACCGCATTTGATGGGAATATGGACTGATTGCGGTTTGAATTTAAAGGTTAAAGATGTGAAGAGAATTAATAAGAAATTAATTTTCATTCTCGATAGTAATTTAAGGTTATTTAGAGAGCTATATAATTTAAGGGTTTGGTGGGATCGGATTTGGAGCGAATTTTGACCATATTTAGATGGCATTTCGAATGACTGTATAGACACAAACTGTCAAGAGCATGTAATGGATATAAAGCTGCATTTTGGGGTGAATCGTGAGTGAAACTCACACGGAATATCATTTGGAGGGAATTTGGAGGGATTCTGGAAGGACCAGATTTTGCCGCATTGCTTGGAAATTCGGACCGAATTTGGTCTCAAGTTGAAGTTATAAGATGTGTAGAACATGAATTAGAATTTAAGATTCATTTTAAGGGTTTTTTGAGAGCTATATGATTTAAGGGTTTTGAGGGATAGGAATTTTAGCGAATTTGGAGCACATTTTGATGGACTTTCGAGAAATTGTGTAGGTAGAAACTGTGGAGAGCATTAAGAGGATATGAAGATGCATTTTAAGGTGAATCATGAGTGGAGCTGACACAGAATATCATTTGGAGGGAATTTGGATGTATTTCAGAAGTATCAGTTTTTGACCGCATTTGATGGGAATATGGACTGATTGCGGTTTCAATTTAAAGGTTAAAGATGTGAAGAGAATTAATAAGAAATTTATTTTCATTCTCGATAGTATTTTAAGGTTATTTACAGCGCAATATAATTTAAGGGTTTGGTGGGATCGGATTTTGAACGAATTTTGACAATGTTTTGTAAGGAATTGTGATGGAATCTCGAGTTGCTGTATAGACAGAAACTGTCAAGAGCATGAAATGGACACAAAGCTGCATTTAGGGGTGAATCGTGAGTGAAACTAACACGGAATATCATTTGGAGTGAATTTGGAGGGATTCTGGAAGGACCAGATTTTGACCGCATTTCTTGGAAATTCGGACCGAATTTGGTGTCAAGTTGAAGTTATAAGATTTGTAGAACATGAATTAGAATTTAAGATTCATTTCAAGGGGTTTTTGAGAGCTATATGATTTAAGGGTTTTGAGGGATAGGAATTTTAGCGAATTTGGAGCACATTTTGATGGTATTTCGAGAAGTTGTGTAAACAGAAGCTGTGGAGAGCATTAAGAGGATATGAAGATGCATTTTAAGGTGAATCATGAGTGAAGCTGACACAGAATATCATTTGGAGGGAATTGGGTTGGATTTCAAAAGTATCAGTTTTTGACCGCATTTGATGGGAATATGGACTGATTGCGGTTTCAATTTAAAGGTTAAAGATGTGAAGAGAATTAATAAGAAATTAATTTTCATTCTCGATAGTAATTTAAGGTTATTTAGAGAGCAATATAATTTAAGGATTTGGTGGGATCGGTTTTTGAGCACATTTTGATGGAATTGTGATGGAATTTCGAGCGACCGTATAGGTAGAAACAGTCAAGAGCATGAAATGGATATAAAGCTGCATTTTGGGGTGAATCGTGAGTGAAACTAACACGGAATATCATTTGGAGTGAATTTGGAGGGATTCTGGAAGGACCAGATTTTGACCGCATTTCTTGGAAATTCGGACCGAATTTGGTGTCAAGTTGAAGTTATAAGATTTGTAGAACATGAATTAGAAATTTAGATTCATTTTAAGGGGTTTTTGAGAGCTATATGATTTAAGGGTTTTGAGGGATAGGAATTTTAGCGAATTTGGAGCACATTTTGATGGAATTTCGAGAATTTGTGTAGGCAGAAACTGTGGAGAGCATTAAGAGGATATGAAGATGCATTTTAAGGTGAATCATGAGTGAAGCTGACACAGAATATCATTTGGAGGGAATTGGGTTGGATTTCAAAAGTATCAGTTTTTAACCGCATTTGATGGGAATATGGACTGATTACGGTTTGAATTTAAAGGTTAAAGATGTGAAGAGAATTAATAAGAAATTAATTTTCATTCTCGATAGTAATTTAAGGTTATTTAGAGAGCTATATAATTTAAGGGTTTGGTGGGATCGGATTTTGAACGAATTTTGACCATATTTAGATGGCATTTCGAATGACTGTATAGACACAAACTGTCAAGAGCATGTGATGGATATAAAGCTGCATTTTGGGGTGAATCGTGAGTGAAACTCACACGGAATATCATTTGGAGGGAATTTGGAGGGATTCTGGAAGGACCAGATTTTGCCGCATTGCTTGGAAATTCGGACCGAATTTGGTCTCAAGTTGAAGTTATAAGATGTGTAGAACATGAATTAGAATTTAAGATTCATTTTAAGGGTTTTTTGAGAGCTATATGATTTAAGGGTTTTGAGGGATAGGAATTTTAGCGAATTTGGAGCACATTTTGATGGAATTTCGAGAAGTTGTGTAGGTAGAAACTGTGGAGAGCATTAAGAGGATATGAAGATGCATTTTAAGGTGAATCATGAGTGGAGCTGACACAGAATATCATTTGGAGGGAATTTGGATGTATTTCAGAAGTATCAGTTTTTGACCGCATTTGATGGGAATATGGACTGATTGCGGTTTCAATTTAAAGGTTAAAGATGTGAAGAGAATTAATAAGAAATTTATTTTCATTCTCGATAGTATTTTAAGGTTATTTACAGCGCAATATAATTTAAGGGTTTGGTGGGATCGGATTTTGAACGAATTTTGACCATATTTAGATGGCATTTCGAATGACTGTATAGACACAAACTGTCAAGAGCATGTGATGGATATAAAGCTGCATTTTGGGGTGAATCGTGAGTGAAACTCACACGGAATATCATTTGGAGGGAATTTGGAGGGATTCTGGAAGGACCAGATTTTGCCGCATTGCTTGGAAATTCGGACCGAATTTGGTCTCAAGTTGAAGTTATAAGATGTGTAGAACATGAATTAGAATTTAAGATTCATTTTAAGGGTTTTTTGAGAGCTATATGATTTAAGGGTTTTGAGGGATAGGAATTTTAGCGAATTTGGAGCACATTTTGATGGAATTTCGAGAAGTTGTGTAGGTAGAAACTGTGGAGAGCATTAAGAGGATATGAAGATGCATTTTAAGGTGAATCATGAGTGGAGCTGACACAGAATATCATTTGGAGGGAATTTGGATGTATTTCAGAAGTATCAGTTTTTGACCGCATTTGATGGGAATATGGACTGATTGCGGTTTCAATTTAAAGGTTAAAGATGTGAAGAGAATTAATAAGAAATTTATTTTCATTCTCGATAGTATTTTAAGGTTATTTACAGCGCAATATAATTTAAGGGTTTGGTGGGATCGGATTTTGAACGAATTTTGACAATGTTTTGTAAGGAATTGTGATGGAATCTCGAGTTGCTGTATAGACAGAAACTGTCAAGAGCATGAAATGGACACAAAGCTGCATTTTGGGGTGAATCGTGAGTGAAACTAACACGGAATATCATTTGGAGTGAATTTGGAGGGATTCTGGAAGGACCAGATTTTGACCGCATTTCTTGGAAATTCGGACCGAATTTGGTGTCAAGTTGAAGTTATAAGATTTGTAGAACATGAATTAGAATTTAAGATTCATTTCAAGGGTTTTTTGTGAGCTATATGATTTAAGGGTTTTGAGGGATAGGAATTTTAGCGAATTTGTAGCACATTTTGATGGTATTTCGAGAAGTTGTGTAAACAGAAGCTGTGGAGAGCATTAAGAGGATATGAAGATGCATTTTAAGGTGAATCATGAGTGAAGCTGACACAGAATATCATTTGGAGGGAATTGGGTTGGATTTCAAAAGTATCAGTTTTTGACCGCATTTGATGGGAATATGGACTGATTGCGGTTTCAATTTAAAGGTTAAAGATGTGAAGAGAATTAATAAGAAATTAATTTTCATTCTCGATAGTAATTTAAGGTTATTTAGAGAGCAATATAATTTAAGGATTTGGTGGGATCGGTTTTTGAGCACATTTTGATGGAATTGTGATGGAATTTCGAGCGACCGTATAGGTAGAAACAGTCAAGAGCATGAAATGGATATAAAGCTGCATTTTGGGGTGAATCGTGAGTGAAACTAACACGGAATATCATTTGGAGTGAATTTGGAGGGATTCTGGAAGGACCAGATTTTGACCGCATTTCTTGGAAATTCGGACCGAATTTGGTGTCAAGTTGAAGTTATAAGATTTGTAGAACATGAATTAGAAATTTAGATTCATTTTAAGGGGTTTTTGAGAGCTATATGATTTAAGGGTTTTGAGGGATAGGAATTTTAGCGAATTTGGAGCACATTTTGATGGAATTTCGAGAACTTGTGTAGGCAGAAACTGTGGAGAGCATTAAGAGGATATGAAGATGCATTTTAAGGTGAATCATGAGTGAAGCTGACACAGAATATCATTTGGAGGGAATTTGGATGTATTTCAGAAGTATCAGTTTTTGACCGCATTTGATGGGAATATGGACTGATTGCGGTTTCAATTTAAAGGTTAAAGATGTGAAGAGAATTAATAAGAAATTTATTTTCATTCTCGATAGTATTTTAAGGTTATTTACAGCGCAATATAATTTAAGGGTTTGGTGGGATCGGATTTTGTACGAATTTTGACAATGTTTTGTAAGGAATTGTGATGGAATCTCGAGTTGCTGTATAGACACAAACTGTCAAGAGCATGAAATGGACACAAAGCTGCATTTAGGGGTGAATCGTGAGTGAAACTAACACGGAATATCATTTGGAGTGAATTTGGAGGGATTCTGGAAGGACCAGATTTTGACCGCATTTCGCGAATTTGGTGTCAAGTTGAAGTTATAAGATTTGTAGAACATGAATTAGAATTTAAGATTCATTTCAAGGGTTTTTTGTGAGCTATATGATTTAAGGGTTTTGAGGGATAGGAATTTTAGCGAATTTGTAGCACATTTTGATGGTATTTCGAGAAGTTGTGTAAACAGAAGCTGTGGAGAGCATTAAGAGGATATGAAGATGCATTTTAAGGTGAATCATGAGTGAAGCTGACACAGAATATCATTTGGAGGGAATTGGGTTGGATTTCAAAAGTATCAGTTTTTGACCGCATTTGATGGGAATATGGACTGATTGCGGTTTCAATTTAAAGGTTAAAGATGTGAAGAGAATTAATAAGAAATTAATTTTCATTCTCGATAGTAATTTAAGGTTATTTAGAGAGCAATATAATTTAAGGATTTGGTGGGATCGGTTTTTGAGCACATTTTGATGGAATTGTGATGGAATTTCGAGCGACCGTATAGGTAGAAACAGTCAAGAGCATGAAATGGATATAAAGCTGCATTTTGGGGTGAATCGTGAGTGAAACTAACACGGAATATCATTTGGAGTGAATTTGGAGGGATTCTGGAAGGACCAGATTTTGACCGCATTTCTTGGAAATTCGGACCGAATTTGGTGTCAAGTTGAAGTTATAAGATTTGTAGAACATGAATTAGAAATTTAGATTCATTTTAAGGGGTTTTTGAGAGCTATATGATTTAAGGGTTTTGAGGGATAGGAATTTTAGCGAATTTGGAGCACATTTTGATGGAATTTCGAGAACTTGTGTAGGCAGAAACTGTGGAGAGCATTAAGAGGATATGAAGATGCATTTTAAGGTGAATCATGAGTGAAGCTGACACAGAATATCATTTGGAGGGAATTTGGATGTATTTCAGAAGTATCAGTTTTTGACCGCATTTGATGGGAATATGGACTGATTGCGGTTTCAATTTAAAGGTTAAAGATGTGAAGAGAATTAATAAGAAATTTATTTTCATTCTCGATAGTATTTTAAGGTTATTTACAGCGCAATATAATTTAAGGGTTTGGTGGGATCGGATTTTGTACGAATTTTGACAATGTTTTGTAAGGAATTGTGATGGAATCTCGAGTTGCTGTATAGACACAAACTGTCAAGAGCATGAAATGGACACAAAGCTGCATTTAGGGGTGAATCGTGAGTGAAACTAACACGGAATATCATTTGGAGTGAATTTGGAGGGATTCTGGAAGGACCAGATTTTGACCGCATTTCGCGAATTTGGTGTCAAGTTGAAGTTATAAGATTTGTAGAACATGAATTAGAATTTAAGATTCATTTCAAGGGTTTTTTGTGAGCTATATGATTTAAGGGTTTTGAGGGATAGGAATTTTAGCGAATTTGTAGCACATTTTGATGGTATTTCGAGAAGTTGTGTAAACAGAAGCTGTGGAGAGCATTAAGAGGATATGAAGATGCATTTTAAGGTGAATCATGAGTGAAGCTGACACAGAATATCATTTGGAGGGAATTGGGTTGGATTTCAAAAGTATCAGTTTTTGACCGCATTTGATGGGAATATGGACTGATTGCGGTTTCAATTTAAAGGTTAAAGATGTGAAGAGAATTAATAAGAAATTTATTTTCATTCTCGATAGTATTTTAAGGTTATTTACAGCGCAATATAATTTAAGGGTTTGGTGGGATCGGTTTTTGAGCACATTTTGATGGAATTGTGATGGAATTTCGAGCGACCGTATAGGTAGAAACAGTCAAGAGCATGAAATGGATATAAAGCTGCATTTTGGGGTGAATCGTGAGTGAAACTAACACGGAATATCATTTGGAGTGAATTTGGAGGGATTCTGGAAGGACCAGATTTTGACCGCATTTCTTGGAAATTCGGACCGAATTTGGTGTCAAGTTGAAGTTATAAGATTTGTAGAACATGAATTAGAAATTTAGATTCATTTTAAGGGGTTTTTGAGAGCTATATGATTTAAGGGTTTTGAGGGATAGGAATTTTAGCGAATTTGGAGCACATTTTGATGGAATTTCGAGAACTTGTGTAGGCAGAAGCTGTGGAGAGCATTAAGAGGATATGAAGATGCATTTTAAGGTGAATCATGAGTGAAGCTGACACAGAATATCATTTGGAGGGAATTGGGTTGGATTTCAAAAGTATCAGTTTTTGACCGCATTTGATGGGAATATGGACTGATTGCGGTTTCAATTTAAAGGTTAAAGATGTGAAGAGAATTAATAAGAAATTAATTTTCATTCTCGATAGTAATTTAAGGTTATTTAGAGAGCAATATAATTTAAGGATTTGGTGGGATCGGTTTTTGAGCACATTTTGATGGAATTGTGATGGAATTTCGAGCGACCGTATAGGTAGAAACAGTCAAGAGCATGAAATGGATATAAAGCTGCATTTTGGGGTGAATCGTGAGTGAAACTAACACGGAATATCATTTGGAGTGAATTTGGAGGGATTCTGGAAGGACCAGATTTTGACCGCATTTCTTGGAAATTCGGACCGAATTTGGTGTCAAGTTGAAGTTATAAGATTTGTAGAACATGAATTAGAAATTTAGATTCATTTTAAGGGGTTTTTGAGAGCTATATGATTTAAGGGTTTTGAGGGATAGGAATTTTAGCGAATTTGGAGCACATTTTGATGGAATTTCGAGAATTTGTGTAGGCAGAAACTGTGGAGAGCATTAAGAGGATATGAAGATGCATTTTAAGGTGAATCATGAGTGAAGCTGACACAGAATATCATTTGGAGGGAATTGGGTTGGATTTCAAAAGTATCAGTTTTTAACCGCATTTGATGGGAATATGGACTGATTGCGGTTTGAATTTAAAGGTTAAAGATGTGAAGAGAATTAATAAGAAATTAATTTTCATTCTCGATAGTAATTTAAGGTTATTTAGAGAGCTATATAATTTAAGGGTTTGGTGGGATCGGATTTTGAACGAATTTTGACCATATTTAGATGGCATTTCGAATGACTGTATAGACACAAACTGTCAAGAGCATGTGATGGATATAAAGCTGCATTTTGGGGTGAATCGTGAGTGAAACTCACACGGAATATCATTTGGAGGGAATTTGGAGGGATTCTGGAAGGACCAGATTTTGCCGCATTGCTTGGAAATTCGGACCGAATTTGGTCTCAAGTTGAAGTTATAAGATGTGTAGAACATGAATTAGAATTTAAGATTCATTTTAAGGGTTTTTTGAGAGCTATATGATTTAAGGGTTTTGAGGGATAGGAATTTTAGCGAATTTGGAGCACATTTTGATGGAATTTCGAGAAGTTGTGTAGGTAGAAACTGTGGAGAGCATTAAGAGGATATGAAGATGCATTTTAAGGTGAATCATGAGTGGAGCTGACACAGAATATCATTTGGAGGGAATTTGGATGTATTTCAGAAGTATCAGTTTTTGACCGCATTTGATGGGAATATGGACTGATTGCGGTTTCAATTTAAAGGTTAAAGATGTGAAGAGAATTAATAAGAAATTTATTTTCATTCTCGATAGTATTTTAAGGTTATTTACAGCGCAATATAATTTAAGGGTTTGGTGGGATCGGATTTTGAACGAATTTTGACAATGTTTTGTAAGGAATTGTGATGGAATCTCGAGTTGCTGTATAGACAGAAACTGTCAAGAGCATGAAATGGACACAAAGCTGCATTTAGGGGTGAATCGTGAGTGAAACTAACACGGAATATCATTTGGAGTGAATTTGGAGGGATTCTGGAAGGACCAGATTTTGACCGCATTTCTTGGAAATTCGGACCGAATTTGGTGTCAAGTTGAAGTTATAAGATTTGTAGAACATGAATTAGAATTTAAGATTCATTTCAAGGGTTTTTTGTGAGCTATATGATTTAAGGGTTTTGAGGGATAGGAATTTTAGCGAATTTGTAGCACATTTTGATGGTATTTCGAGAAGTTGTGTAAACAGAAGCTGTGGAGAGCATTAAGAGGATATGAAGATGCATTTTAAGGTGAATCATGAGTGAAGCTGACACAGAATATCATTTGGAGGGAATTGGGTTGGATTTCAAAAGTATCAGTTTTTGACCGCATTTGATGGGAATATGGACTGATTGCGGTTTCAATTTAAAGGTTAAAGATGTGAAGAGAATTAATAAGAAATTTATTTTCATTCTCGATAGTATTTTAAGGTTATTTACAGCGCAATATAATTTAAGGGTTTGGTGGGATCGGATTTTGAACGAATTTTGACAATGTTTTGTAAGGAATTGTGATGGAATCTCGAGTTGCTGTATAGACAGAAACTGTCAAGAGCATGAAATGGACACAAAGCTGCATTTAGGGGTGAATCGTGAGTGAAACTAACACGGAATATCATTTGGAGTGAATTAGGAGGGATTCTGGAAGGACCAGATTTTGACCGCATTTCTTGGAAATTCGGACCGAATTTGGTGTCAAGTTGAAGTTATAAGATTTGTAGAACATGAATTAGAATTTAAGATTCATTTTAAGGGTTTTTTGAGAGCTATATGATTTAAGGGTTTTGAGGGATAGGAATTTTAGCGAATTTGTAGCACATTTTGATGGTATTTCGAGAAGTTGTGTAAACAGAAGCTGTGGAGAGCATTAAGAGGATATGAAGATGCATTTTAAGGTGAATCATGAGTGAAGCTGACACAGAATATCATTTGGAGGGAATTGGGTTGGATTTCAAAAGTATCAGTTTTTGACCGCATTTGATGGGAATATGGACTGATTGCGGTTTCAATTTAAAGGTTAAAGATGTGAAGAGAATTAATAAGAAATTAATTTTCATTCTCGATAGTAATTTAAGGTTATTTAGAGAGCAATATAATTTAAGGATTTGGTGGGATCGGTTTTTGAGCACATTTTGATGGAATTGTGATGGAATTTCGAGCGACCGTATAGGTAGAAACAGTCAAGAGCATGAAATGGATATAAAGCTGCATTTTGGGGTGAATCGTGAGTGAAACTAACACGGAATATCATTTGGAGTGAATTTGGAGGGATTCTGGAAGGACCAGATTTTGACCGCATTTCTTGGAAATTCGGACCGAATTTGGTGTCAAGTTGAAGTTATAAGATTTGTTGAACATGAATTAGAATTTAAGATTCATTTTAAGGGTTTTTTGAGAGCTATATGATTTAAGGGTTTTGAGGGATAGGAATTTTAGCGAATTTGGAGCACATTTTGATGGAATTTCGAGAAGTTGTGTAGGCAGAAACTGTGCAGAGCATTAAGAGGATATGAAGATGCATTTTAAGGTGAATCATGAGTGGAGCTGACACAGAATATCATTTGGAGGGAATTTGGATGTATTTCAGAAGTATCAGTTTTTGACCGCATTTGATGGGAATATGGACTGATTGCGGTTTCAATTTAAAGGTTAAAGATGTGAAGAGAATTAATAAGAAATTTATTTTCATTCTCGATAGTATTTTAAGGTTATTTACAGCGCAATATAATTTAAGGGTTTGGTGGGATCGGATTTTGAACGAATTTTGACAATGTTTTGTAAGGAATTGTGATGGAATCTCGAGTTGCTGTATAGACAGAAACTGTCAAGAGCATGAAATGGACACAAAGCTGCATTTAGGGGTGAATCGTGAGTGAAACTAACACGGAATATCATTTGGAGTGAATTTGGAGGGATTCTGGAAGGACCAGATTTTGACCGCATTTCTTGGAAATTCGGACCGAATTTGGTGTCAAGTTGAAGTTATAAGATTTGTAGAACATGAATTAGAAATTTAGATTCATTTTAAGGGGTTTTTGAGAGCTATATGATTTAAGGGTTTTGAGGGATAGGAATTTTAGCGAATTTGGAGCACATTTTGATGGAATTTCGAGAATTTGTGTAGGCAGAAACTGTGGAGAGCATTAAGAGGATATGAAGATGCATTTTAAGGTGAATCATGAGTGAAGCTGACACAGAATATCATTTGGAGGGAATTGGGTTGGATTTCAAAAGTATCAGTTTTTAACCGCATTTGATGGGAATATGGACTGATTGCGGTTTGAATTTAAAGGTTAAAGATGTGAAGAGAATTAATAAGAAATTAATTTTCATTCTCGATAGTAATTTAAGGTTATTTAGAGAGCTATATAATTTAAGGGTTTGGTGGGATCGGATTTGGAGCGAATTTTGACCATATTTAGATGGCATTTCGAATGACTGTATAGACACAAACTGTCAAGAGCATGTAATGGATATAAAGCTGCATTTTGGGGTGAATCGTGAGTGAAACTCACACGGAATATCATTTGGAGGGAATTTGGAGGGATTCTGGAAGGACCAGATTTTGCCGCATTGCTTGGAAATTCGGACCGAATTTGGTCTCAAGTTGAAGTTATAAGATGTGTAGAACATGAATTAGAATTTAAGATTCATTTTAAGGGTTTTTTGAGAGCTATATGATTTAAGGGTTTTGAGAGATAGGAATTTTAGCGAATTTGGAGCACATTTTGATGGAATTTCGAGAAGTTGTGTAGGTAGAAACTGTGGAGAGCATTAAGAGGATATGAAGATGCATTTTAAGGTGAATCATGAGTGGAGCTGACACAGAATATCATTTGGAGGGAATTTGGATGTATTTCAGAAGTATCAGTTTTTGACCGCATTTGATGGGAATATGGACTGATTGCGGTTTCAATTTAAAGGTTAAAGATGTGAAGAGAATTAATAAGAAATTTATTTTCATTCTCGATAGTATTTTAAGGTTATTTACAGCGCAATATAATTTAAGGGTTTGGTGGGATCGGATTTTGAACGAATTTTGACAATGTTTTGTAAGGAATTGTGATGGAATCTCGAGTTGCTGTATAGACAGAAACTGTCAAGAGCATGAAATGGACACAAAGCTGCATTTAGGGGTGAATCGTGAGTGAAACTAACACGGAATATCATTTGGAGTGAATTTGGAGGGATTCTGGAAGGACCAGATTTTGACCGCATTTCTTGGAAATTCGGACCGAATTTGGTGTCAAGTTGAAGTTATAAGATTTGTAGAACATGAATTAGAATTTAAGATTCATTTCAAGGGTTTTTTGTGAGCTATATGATTTAAGGGTTTTGAGGGATAGGAATTTTAGCGAATTTGTAGCACATTTTGATGGTATTTCGAGAAGTTGTGTAAACAGAAGCTGTGGAGAGCATTAAGAGGATATGAAGATGCATTTTAAGGTGAATCATGAGTGAAGCTGACACAGAATATCATTTGGAGGGAATTGGGTTGGATTTCAAAAGTATCAGTTTTTGACCGCATTTGATGGGAATATGGACTGATTGCGGTTTCAATTTAAAGGTTAAAGATGTGAAGAGAATTAATAAGAAATTAATTTTCATTCTCGATAGTAATTTAAGGTTATTTAGAGAGCAATATAATTTAAGGATTTGGTGGGATCGGTTTTTGAGCACATTTTGATGGAATTGTGATGGAATTTCGAGCGACCGTATAGGTAGAAACAGTCAAGAGCATGAAATGGATATAAAGCTGCATTTTGGGGTGAATCGTGAGTGAAACTAACACGGAATATCATTTGGAGTGAATTTGGAGGGATTCTGGAAGGACCAGATTTTGACCGCATTTCTTGGAAATTCGGACCGAATTTGGTGTCAAGTTGAAGTTATAAGATTTGTAGAACATGAATTAGAAATTTAGATTCATTTTAAGGGGTTTTTGAGAGCTATATGATTTAAGGGTTTTGAGGGATAGGAATTTTAGCGAATTTGGAGCACATTTTGATGGAATTTCGAGAATTTGTGTAGGCAGAAACTGTGGAGAGCATTAAGAGGATATGAAGATGCATTTTAAGGTGAATCATGAGTGAAGCTGACACAGAATATCATTTGGAGGGAATTGGGTTGGATTTCAAAAGTATCAGTTTTTAACCGCATTTGATGGGAATATGGACTGATTGCGGTTTGAATTTAAAGGTTAAAGATGTGAAGAGAATTAATAAGAAATTAATTTTCATTCTCGATAGTAATTTAAGGTTATTTAGAGAGCTATATAATTTAAGGGTTTGGTGGGATCGGATTTGGAGCGAATTTTGACCATATTTAGATGGCATTTCGAATGACTGTATAGACACAAACTGTCAAGAGCATGTAATGGATATAAAGCTGCATTTTGGGGTGAATCGTGAGTGAAACTCACACGGAATATCATTTGGAGGGAATTTGGAGGGATTCTGGAAGGACCAGATTTTGCCGCATTGCTTGGAAATTCGGACCGAATTTGGTCTCAAGTTGAAGTTATAAGATGTGTAGAACATGAATTAGAATTTAAGATTCATTTTAAGGGTTTTTTGAGAGCTATATGATTTTAGGGTTTTGAGGGATAGGAATTTTAGCGAATTTGGAGCACATTTTGATGGAATTTCGAGAAGTTGTGTAGGTAGAAACTGTGGAGAGCATTAAGAGGATATGAAGATGCATTTTAAGGTGAATCATGAGTGGAGCTGACACAGAATATCATTTGGAGGGAATTTGGATGTATTTCAGAAGTATCAGTTTTTGACCGCATTTGATGGGAATATGGACTGATTGCGGTTTCAATTTAAAGGTTAAAGATGTGAAGAGAATTAATAAGAAATTTATTTTCATTCTCGATAGTATTTTAAGGTTATTTACAGCGCAATATAATTTAAGGGTTTGGTGGGATCGGATTTTGAACGAATTTTGACAATGTTTTGTAAGGAATTGTGATGGAATCTCGAGTTGCTGTATAGACAGAAATTGTCAAGAGCATGAAATGGACACAAAGCTGCATTTAGGGGTGAATCGTGAGTGAAACTAACACGGAATATCATTTGGAGTGAATTTGGAGGGATTCTGGAAGGACCAGATTTTGACCGCATTTCTTGGAAATTCGGACCGAATTTGGTGTCAAGTTGAAGTTATAAGATTTGTAGAACATGAATTAGAATTTAAGATTCATTTCAAGGGTTTTTTGTGAGCTATATGATTTAAGGGTTTTGAGGGATAGGAATTTTAGCAAATTTGTAGCACATTTTGATGGTATTTCGAGAAGTTGTGTAAACAGAAGCTGTGGAGAGCATTAAGAGGATATGAAGATGCATTTTAAGGTGAATCATGAGTGAAGCTGACACAGAATATCATTTGGAGGGAATTGGGTTGGATTTCAAAAGTATCAGTTTTTGACCGCATTTGATGGGAATATGGACTGATTGCGGTTTCAATTTAAAGGTTAAAGATGTGAAGAGAATTAATAAGAAATTAATTTTCATTCTCGATAGTAATTTAAGGTTATTTAGAGAGCAATATAATTTAAGGATTTGGTGGGATCGGTTTTTGAGCACATTTTGATGGAATTGTGATGGAATTTCGAGCGACCGTATAGGTAGAAACAGTCAAGAGCATGAAATGGATATAAAGCTGCATTTTGGGGTGAATCGTGAGTGAAACTAACACGGAATATCATTTGGAGTGAATTTGGAGGGATTCTGGAAGGACCAGATTTTGACAGCATTTCTTGGAAATTCGGACCGAATTTGGTGTCAAGTTGAAGTTATAAGATTTGTAGAACATGAATTAGAAATTTAGATTCATTTTAAGGGGTTTTTGAGAGCTATATGATTTAAGGGTTTTGAGGGATAGGAATTTTAGCGAATTTGGAGCACATTTTGATGGAATTTCGAGAATTTGTGTAGGCAGAAACTGTGGAGAGCATTAAGAGGATATGAAGATGCATTTTAAGGTGAATCATGAGTGAAGCTGACACAGAATATCATTTGGAGGGAATTGGGTTGGATTTCAAAAGTATCAGTTTTTAACCGCATTTGATGGGAATATGGACTGATTGCGGTTTGAATTTAAAGGTTAAAGATGTGAAGAGAATTAATAAGAAATTAATTTTCATTCTCGATAGTAATTTAAGGTTATTTAGAGAGCTATATAATTTAAGGGTTTGGTGGGATCGGATTTGGAGCGAATTTTGACCATATTTAGATGGCATTTCGAATGACTGTATAGACACAAACTGTCAAGAGCATGTAATGGATATAAAGCTGCATTTTGGGGTGAATCGTGAGTGAAACTCACACGGAATATCATTTGGAGGGAATTTGGAGGGATTCTGGAAGGACCAGATTTTGCCGCATTGCTTGGAAATTCGGACCGAATTTGGTCTCAAGTTGAAGTTATAAGATGTGTAGAACATGAATTAGAATTTAAGATTCATTTTAAGGGTTTTTTGAGAGCTATATGATTTTAGGGTTTTGAGGGATAGGAATTTTAGCGAATTTGGAGCACATTTTGATGGAATTTCGAGAAGTTGTGTAGGTAGAAACTGTGGAGAGCATTAAGAGGATATGAAGATGCATTTTAAGGTGAATCATGAGTGGAGCTGACACAGAATATCATTTGGAGGGAATTTGGATGTATTTCAGAAGTATCAGTTTTTGACCGCATTTGATGGGAATATGGACTGATTGCGGTTTCAATTTAAAGGTTAAAGATGTGAAGAGAATTAATAAGAAATTTATTTTCATTCTCGATAGTATTTTAAGGTTATTTACAGCGCAATATAATTTAAGGGTTTGGTGGGATCGGATTTTGAACGAATTTTGACAATGTTTTGTAAGGAATTGTGATGGAATCTCGAGTTGCTGTATAGACAGAAACTGTCAAGAGCATGAAATGGACACAAAGCTGCATTTAGGGGTGAATCGTGAGTGAAACTAACACGGAATATCATTTGGAGTGAATTTGGAGGGATTCTGGAAGGACCAGATTTTGACCGCATTTCTTGGAAATTCGGACCGAATTTGGTGTCAAGTTGAAGTTATAAGATTTGTAGAACATGAATTAGAATTTAAGATTCATTTCAAGGGTTTTTTGTGAGCTATATGATTTAAGGGTTTTGAGGGATAGGAATTTTAGCGAATTTGTAGCACATTTTGATGGTATTTCGAGAAGTTGTGTAAACAGAAGCTGTGGAGAGCATTAAGAGGATATGAAGATGCATTTTAAGGTGAATCATGAGTGAAGCTGACACAGAATATCATTTGGAGGGAATTGGGTTGGATTTCAAAAGTATCAGTTTTTGACCGCATTTGATGGGAATATGGACTGATTGCGGTTTCAATTTAAAGGTTAAAGATGTGAAGAGAATTAATAAGAAATTAATTTTCATTCTCGATAGTAATTTAAGGTTATTTAGAGAGCAATATAATTTAAGGATTTGGTGGGATCGGTTTTTGAGCACATTTTGATGGAATTGTGATGGAATTTCGAGCGACCGTATAGGTAGAAACAGTCAAGAGCATGAAATGGATATAAAGCTGCATTTTGGGGTGAATCGTGAGTGAAACTAACACGGAATATCATTTGGAGTGAATTTGGAGGGATTCTGGAAGGACCAGATTTTGACCGCATTTCTTGGAAATTCGGACCGAATTTGGTGTCAAGTTGAAGTTATAAGATTTGTAGAACATGAATTAGAAATTTAGATTCATTTTAAGGGGTTTTTGAGAGCTATATGATTTAAGGGTTTTGAGGGATAGGAATTTTAGCGAATTTGGAGCACATTTTGATGGAATTTCGAGAATTTGTGTAGGCAGAAACTGTGGAGAGCATTAAGAGGATATGAAGATGCATTTTAAGGTGAATCATGAGTGAAGCTGACACAGAATATCATTTGGAGGGAATTGGGTTGGATTTCAAAAGTATCAGTTTTTAACCGCATTTGATGGGAATATGGACTGATTGCGGTTTGAATTTAAAGGTTAAAGATGTGAAGAGAATTAATAAGAAATTAATTTTCATTCTCGATAGTAATTTAAGGTTATTTAGAGAGCTATATAATTTAAGGGTTTGGTGGGATCGGATTTGGAGCGAATTTTGACCATATTTAGATGGCATTTCGAATGACTGTATAGACACAAACTGTCAAGAGCATGTAATGGATATAAAGCTGCATTTTGGGGTGAATCGTGAGTGAAACTCACACGGAATATCATTTGGAGGGAATTTGGAGGGATTCTGGAAGGACCAGATTTTGCCGCATTGCTTGGAAATTCGGACCGAATTTGGTCTCAAGTTGAAGTTATAAGATGTGTAGAACATGAATTAGAATTTAAGATTCATTTTAAGGGTTTTTTGAGAGCTATATGATTTAAGGGTTTTGAGGGATAGGAATTTTAGCGAATTTGGAGCACATTTTGATGGAATTTCGAGAAGTTGTGTAGGTAGAAACTGTGGAGAGCATTAAGAGGATATGAAGATGCATTTTAAGGTGAATCATGAGTGGAGCTGACACAGAATATCATTTGGAGGGAATTTGGATGTATTTCAGAAGTATCAGTTTTTGACCGCATTTGATGGGAATATGGACTGATTGCGGTTTCAATTTAAAGGTTAAAGATGTGAAGAGAATTAATAAGAAATTTATTTTCATTCTCGATAGTATTTTAAGGTTATTTACAGCGCAATATAATTTAAGGGTTTGGTGGGATCGGATTTTGAACGAATTTTGACAATGTTTTGTAAGGAATTGTGATGGAATCTCGAGTTGCTGTATAGACAGAAACTGTCAAGAGCATGAAATGGACACAAAGCTGCATTTAGGGGTGAATCGTGAGTGAAACTAACACGGAATATCATTTGGAGTGAATTTGGAGGGATTCTGGAAGGACCAGATTTTGACCGCATTTCTTGGAAATTCGGACCGAATTTGGTGTCAAGTTGAAGTTATAAGATTTGTAGAACATGAATTAGAATTTAAGATTCATTTCAAGGGTTTTTTGTGAGCTATATGATTTAAGGGTTTTGAGGGATAGGAATTTTAGCGAATTTGTAGCACATTTTGATGGTATTTCGAGAAGTTGTGTAAACAGAAGCTGTGGAGAGCATTAAGAGGATATGAAGATGCATTTTAAGGTGAATCATGAGTGAAGCTGACACAGAATATCATTTGGAGGGAATTGGGTTGGATTTCAAAAGTATCAGTTTTTGACCGCATTTGATGGGAATATGGACTGATTGCGGTTTCAATTTAAAGGTTAAAGATGTGAAGAGAATTAATAAGAAATTAATTTTCATTCTCGATAGTAATTTAAGGTTATTTAGAGAGCAATATAATTTAAGGATTTGGTGGGATCGGTTTTTGAGCACATTTTGATGGAATTGTGATGGAATTTCGAGCGACCGTATAGGTAGAAACAGTCAAGAGCATGAAATGGATATAAAGCTGCATTTTGGGGTGAATCGTGAGTGAAACTCACACGGAATATCATTTGGAGGGAATTTGGAGGGATTCTGGAAGGACCAGATTTTGCCGCATTGCTTGGAAATTCGGACCGAATTTGGTCTCAAGTTGAAGTTATAAGATGTGTAGAACATGAATTAGAATTTAAGATTCATTTTAAGGGTTTTTTGAGAGCTATATGATTTAAGGGTTTTGAGGGATAGGAATTTTAGCGAATTTGGAGCACATTTTGATGGAATTTCGAGAAGTTGTGTAGGTAGAAACTGTGGAGAGCATTAAGAGGATATGAAGATGCATTTTAAGGTGAATCATGAGTGGAGCTGACACAGAATATCATTTGGAGGGAATTTGGATGTATTTCAGAAGTATCAGTTTTTGACCGCATTTGATGGGAATATGGACTGATTGCGGTTTCAATTTAAAGGTTAAAGATGTGAAGAGAATTAATAAGAAATTTATTTTCATTCTCGATAGTATTTTAAGGTTATTTACAGCGCAATATAATTTAAGGGTTTGGTGGGATCGGATTTTGAACGAATTTTGACAATGTTTTGTAAGGAATTGTGATGGAATCTCGAGTTGCTGTATAGACAGAAACTGTCAAGAGCATGAAATGGACACAAAGCTGCATTTAGGGGTGAATCGTGAGTGAAACTAACACGGAATATCATTTGGAGTGAATTTGGAGGGATTCT
The DNA here is from genome assembly GCA_906901655.1 of Sminthurides aquaticus. Taxonomy (NCBI): domain Eukaryota; kingdom Metazoa; phylum Arthropoda; class Collembola; order Symphypleona; family Sminthurididae; genus Sminthurides; species Sminthurides aquaticus. The sequence goes on from CAJQTT010000001.1 coordinate 9,453,989, forward strand.
GGAAGGACCAGATTTTGACCGCATTTCTTGGAAATTCGGACCGAATTTGGTGTCAAGTTGAAGTTATAAGATTTGTAGAACATGAATTAGAATTTAAGATTCATTTCAAGGGTTTTTTGTGAGCTATATGATTTAAGGGTTTTGAGGGATAGGAATTTTAGCGAATTTGTAGCACATTTTGATGGTATTTCGAGAAGTTGTGTAAACAGAAGCTGTGGAGAGCATTAAGAGGATATGAAGATGCATTTTAAGGTGAATCATGAGTGAAGCTGACACAGAATATCATTTGGAGGGAATTGGGTTGGATTTCAAAAGTATCAGTTTTTGACCGCATTTGATGGGAATATGGACTGATTGCGGTTTCAATTTAAAGGTTAAAGATGTGAAGAGAATTAATAAGAAATTAATTTTCATTCTCGATAGTAATTTAAGGTTATTTAGAGAGCAATATAATTTAAGGATTTGGTGGGATCGGTTTTTGAGCACATTTTGATGGAATTGTGATGGAATTTCGAGCGACCGTATAGGTAGAAACAGTCAAGAGCATGAAATGGATATAAAGCTGCATTTTGGGGTGAATCGTGAGTGAAACTAACACGGAATATCATTTGGAGGGAATTTGGAGGGAATTTGGAGGGATCCTGGAAGGACCAGATTCTGACCGCATTTCTTGGAAATTTGGACCGAATTTCGTGTCAAGTTGAAGTTATAAGATTTGTAGAACATGAATTAGAAATTTAGATTCATTTTAAGGGGTTTTTGAGAGCTATATGATTTAAGGGTTTTGAGGGATAGGAATTTTAGCGAATTTGGAGCACATTTTGATGGAATTTCGAGAAGTTGTGTAGGCAGAAACTGTGCAGAGCATTAAGAGGATATGAAGATGCATTTTAAGGTGAATCATGAGTGGAGCTGACACAGAATATCATTTGGAGGGAATTGGGATGGATTTCAGAAGTATCAGTTTTTGACCGCATTTGATGGGAATATGGACTGATTGCGGTTTCAATTTAAAGGTTAAAGACGTGAAGAGAATTAATAAGAAATTAATTTTCATTCTCGATAATATTTTAAGGTTATTTAGAGAGCAATATAAGAACATGGCAGTGTTTCTATACTTAAGAAAAAATTGGTAGCCCCCCGATAAATCACCACCCACCCGCTGGCTGTGAGAAAGCTAGAGGGAGTTGCTAGGTAGAGAGAGGAGGAAGATGGCGGCTCGTTATTTAATTGCATAGGTAGTGAGGAGGAAATTCAAATAAGAGCGGGCATTTTTGGTGAAGAAAGCAATATTGGGGGAGGCATTCTTGCTAAACATTATACTAGTGAGTTGTTTGGTGCTATCGCAACCAAACAATCCACCATTTAACAATGGCGGATGAACTAGATGTCCCACTTCCGCAAAAGATTTCAACTCCTGTTCGGAAAAAGTCCCGATGTAACTTTCAAAGCTTAGGCAAAACCTTGGTAAAAACTTACACTTAAATGTCTTAAAACATAACTATGCGTTAACATCCCCCTTTCACTTTTTGAAACTGTCCTGAGCCACTTATCCCGGTGTAAAATTGTCGATTTTAGTTTTGCCGCAGTTACATAAAGTAACATTGTTAATATCCATTTAAAGTTAATTAATTTTTTTTAAAGTTTTAAATTGGATACAGTCGTAATGATGTAGACACATTTAACTTCAGATTAAATGTAACGCACTAATATCAGCTACCGATATTTTGATGCAGCAAAATAAACTTAATACTTATTCATGCAATCAAAATCGGATTGACCAGCTTTGGCCCAGTCAAAATCAGAGTGACCAGTTTTGATGCCGTCAAAACCGTATTGGGCTGTTTTGTTGCAGTCAAAATCGTACTAACCCGTTTTGATACAGCCAAAATCAGATTAACCCGTTTTGATACAGCCAAAATCAGATAACCCGTTTTGATACAGCCAAAATCAGATTAACCCGTTTTGAGACAGCCAAAATCAGATTAACCCGTTTTGATACAGCCAAAATCCGATTAACCCGTCTTGATGCAATCAAAACCGGGTTTACCCGTTTTCATATTGTTAAAATCAGATTAAACCGTTTTAAGACTGTCAGAATCGGATTGAATCGTTTTGATACAGCCATTCTGATACGTATCGGTTTTTGATTTCGATGTTTAACTGCTAATTCTGAGTTTGGCTTTCTCAAAACGACTTCATCTGATTTTGACTACCTCAAAACAGCTAAATCTGATTTTGGCTGCCTAAAAACAGCTTATTCTGATTTTGGCTGCCTCAAAACAATTTCATCTGCGTATGAATGCGTCGAATCGGGTGAACCTGGTTTTTGACTGCCTCAAAACAGCTTAATCTGATTTGACTCTCTCAAAACAACTTCATTTCATTTTAACTGCCCCAAAATAACTTTCTTTCTTTTTGGCTACACTCAAACCACCCTATCGGATTTTGGCTGCACAAAAATGGCTTCATTTGATTTTGGCTGCCTCAAAACGGCTTTACCTGATTTTGACTGCCTCAAAACAGCTTAATCTGATTTTGGCTGCTTCAAAACAGCTTATTCTGATTTTGGCTGCTTCAAAACAGCTTATTCTGATTTTGGCTGCCTCAAAACAATTTAATCTCCGTATGAATGCGTCGAATCGGGTGAACCTGGTTTTTGACTGCCTCAAAACAGCTTAATCTGATTTGACTCTCTCAAAACAACTTCATTTCATTTTAACTGCCCCGAAATAACTTTCTTTCTTTTTGGCTACACTCAAACCACCCTATCGGATTTTGGCTGCACAAAAATGGCTTCATTTGATTTTGGCTGCCTCAAAACGGCTTTGCCTGATTTTGACTGCCTCAAAACAGCTTAATCTGATTTTGGCTGCCGCCAAACAGGTTATTCTGATTTTGGCTGCCTCAAAACAGCTTAATCTGATTTTGGCTGCTTCAAAACAGCTTATTCTGATTTTGGCTGCCTCAAAACAATTTCATCTCCGTATGAATGCGTCGAATCGGGTGAACCTGGTTTTTGACTGCCTCAAAACAGCTTAATCTGATTCGACTCTCTCAAAACAACTTCATTTCATTTTAACTGCCCCGAAATAACTTTCTTTCTTTTTGGCTACTCTCAAACCACCCTATCGGATTTTGGCTGCACAAAAATGGCTTCATTTGATTTTGGCTGCCTCAAAACGGCTTTACCTGATTTTGACTGCCTCAAAACCGCTTAATCTGATTTTGGCTGCCTCCAAACAGCTTAATCTGATTTGGGCTGCTTCAAAACAGCTTATTCTGATTTTGGCTGCCTCAAAACTCCTTATTCTGATTTTAGGTGCCGCAAAACAGCTTAATCTGATTTTGGCTGCCTCAAAACTCCTTATTCTGATTTTAGGTGCCGCAAAACAGCTTAATCTGATTTTGGCTGCCTCAAACCAGCTTAATCTGATTTTGGCTGTCTTAAAGCGGATGCATGTGATTTTGACTGCCTGCAAACAGGTTTATTTCTTTTTGGCTGCCCTAAAGCGACTACATCGTATTTTGGCTGCACCAAAATGGCTTTATTTGATTTTGGCTATTACAAAACGGCACCACCTGATTTTGGCTGCCTTAGTCACTGGCCTATGTGATTTTGGCTGGCTCAAAACGGCTTCATCTGATTTGACTCCCTCAACTGCTTCATTTAATTATGACTGCCTCCAAATAGCTTTCTTACTTTTTAGCTTCCCTAAAACCACCCTATCGGATTTTCGCTGCTTTAAAACGCATCCATCTGATGTTGATTTCCCTAGCCCGGTATTATTTGATTTTGGCAGTAATTATTAACCCATTTAGAAAGCCTAGGCACTTTTTCAATAATTGTGCAGTTCTTGTTTGTTTGCATGTCATTCAGAATGCATGATTTTTCTTAGTGATAGTAGTTATTTTTACTTACGACTAGTTTTTAACGCCTCATTTTCGAGGCAATATATTGCAAATTGTAAGCACAGCATTGGTGCTGATTTAAACCTTAGCTTGGGCGTTTTAAATATTATCATTAGTTGCTTAAGTTAATTTATTTAATTTTCTCCCCAAAAATGAATTAAAAATGTTCTCGGGTGTCGGCAGTCTAGTACATGCGCCATTGTTAAATGAAGGATTGTTTGGTTGCGATAGCACTCGCTAGTTTACTGTTTAGAGAGAAAGCCTCCCCCAGTATTGCTTTCTTCGTCAAAAAAGCCAGCTCATATTTGAATTTCCTCCTCTCTATACCTAGCAACTCCCTCTAGCTTCCTCACAGCTAGCAGGTGGGTGGTGATTTATTGGGGGGCTACCAATTTTTTCTTAAGTATAGAAACACTGCCATGTTCTTTAAGGGTTTGGTGGGATCGGATTTTGAACGAATTTTGACAATATTTTGATGGAATTGTGATAGAATCTCGAGTGGCTGTATAGACAGAAACTGTCAAGAGCATGAAATGGATATAAAGCTGCATTTTGGGGTGAATCGTGAGTGAAACTAACACGGAATATCATTTGGAGGGAATTTGGAGGGATTCTGGAAGGACCAGATTTTGCCGCATTGCTTGGAAATTCGGACCGAATTTGGTGTCAAATTGAAGTTATAAGATGTGTGGAACATGAATTAGAAGTTTAAATTCATTTTAAGGGTTTTTTGAGAGCTATATGATTTATGGGTTTTGAGGGATAGGAATTTTAGCGAATTTGGAGCACATTTTGATGGAATTTCGAGAAGTTGTGTAGGCAGAAACTGTGGAGAGCATAAAGAGGATATGAAGATGCATTTTAAGGTGAATCATGAGTGAAGCTGACACAGAATATCATTTGGAGGGAATTGGGATGGATTTCAAAAGTATCAGTTTTTGACCGCATTTGATGGGAATATGGACTGATTGCGGTTTCAATTTAAAGGTTAAAGACGTGAAGAGAATTAATAAGAAATTAATTTTCATTCTCGATAATATTTTAAGGTTATTTAGAGAGCAATATAATTTAAGGGTTTGGTGGGATCGGATTTTGAACGAATTTTGACAATATTTTGATGGAATTGTGATGGAATCTCGAGTGGCTGTATAGACAGAAACTGTCAAGAGCATGAAATGGATATAAAGCTGCATTTTGGGGTGAATCGTGAGTGAAACTAACACGGAATATCATTTGGAGGGAATTTGGAGGGATTCTGGAAGGACCAGATTTTGCCGCATTGCTTGGAAATTCGGACCGAATTTGGTGTCAAGTTGAAGTTATAAGATTTGTAGAACATGAATTAGAATTTAAGATTCATTTTAAGGGTTTTTTGAGAGCTAAAGGATTTATGGGTTTTGAGGAATAGGAATTTTAGCGAATTTGGAGCACATTTTGACGGAATTTCGAGAAGTTGTGTAGGCAGAAACTGTGCAGAGCATTAAGAGGATATGAAGATGCATTTTAAGGTGAATCATGAGTGAAGCTGACACAGAATATCATTTGGAGGGAATTGGGATGGATTTCAGAAGTATCAGTTTTTGACCGCATTTGATGGGAATATGGACTGATTGCGGTTTCAATTTAAAGGTTAAAGATGTGAAGAGAATTAAGAAATTTATTTTCATTCTCGATAGTATTTTAAGGTTATTTAGAGAGCAATATAATTTAAGGATTTGGTGGAATCGGTTTTTGAGCACATTTTGATGGAATTGTGATGGAATTTCGAGCGACCGTATAGGTAGAAACAGTCAAGAGCATGAAATGGATATAAAGCTGCATTTTGGGGTGAATCGTGAGTGAAACTAACACGGAATATCATTTGGAGGGATTCTGGAAGGACCAGATTTTGACCGCATTTCTTGGAAATTGGGACCGAATTTGGTGTCAAGTTGAAGTTATAAGATGTGTAGAACATGAATTAGAATTTAAGATTCATTTTAAGGGTTTTTTGAGAGCTATATGATTTAAGGGTTTTGAGGGATAGGAATTTTAGCGAATTTGGAGCACTATTTGATGGAATTACGAGAATTTGTGTAGGCAGAAACTGTGGAGAGCATTAAGAGGATATGAAGATGCATTTTAAGGTGAATCATGAGTGAAGCTGACACAGAATATCATTTGGAGGGAATTGGGATGGATTTCAAAAGTATCAGTTTTTGACCGCATTTGATGGGAATATGGACTGATTGCGGTTTCAATTTAAAGGTTAAAGATGTGAAGAGAATTAAGAAATTTATTTTCATTCTCGATAGTATTTTAAGGTTATTTAGAGAGCAATATAATTTAAGGGTTTGGTGGGATCGGATTTTGAACGAATTTTGACAAAATTTTGATGGAATTGTGATGGAATCTCGAGTGGCTGTATAGACAGAAACTGTCAAGAGCATGAAATGGATATAAAGCTGCATTTTGGGGTGAATCGTGAGTGAAACTAACACGGAATATCATTTGGAGGGAATTTGGAGGGATTCTGGAAGGACCAGATTTTGCCGCATTGCTTGGAAATTCGGACCGAATTTGGTGTCAAGTTGAAGTTATAAGATGTGTGGAACATGATATAGAAGTTTAAATTCATTTTAAGGGTTTTTTGAGAGCTATATGATTTATGGGTTTTGAGGGATAGGAATTTTAGCGAATTTGGAGCACATTTTCATGGAATTTCGAGAAGTTGTGTAGGCAGAAACTGTGGAGAGCATAAAGAGGATATGAAGATGCATTTTAAGGTGAATCATGAGTGAAGCTGACACAGAATATCATTTGGAGGGAATTGGGATGGATTTCAAAAGTATCAGTTTTTGACCGCATTTGATGGGAATATGGACTGATTGCGGTTTCAATTTAAAGGTTAAAGACGTGAAGAGAATTAATAAGAAATTAATTTTCATTCTCGATAATATTTTAAGGTTATTTAGAGAGCAATATAATTTAAGGGTTTGGTGGGATCGGATTTTGAACGAATTTTGACAATATTTTGATGGAATTGTGATGGAATCTCGAGTGGCTGTATAGACAGAAACTGTCAAGAGCATGAAATGGATATAAAGCTGCATTTTGGGGTGAATCGTGAGTGAAACTAACACGGAATATCATTTGGAGGGAATTTGGAGGGATTCTGGAAGGACCAGATTTTGCCGCATTGCTTGGAAATTCGGACCGAATTTGGTGTCAAGTTGAAGTTATAAGATTTGTTGAACATGAATTAGAATTTAAGATTCATTTTAAGGGTTTTTTGAGAGCTATATGATTTAAGGGTTGTGAGGGATAGGAATGTTAGCGAATTTGGAGCACATTTTGACGGAATTTCGAGAAGTTGTGTAGGCAGAAACTGTGCAGAGCATTAAGAGGATATGAAGATGCATTTTAAGGTGAATCATGAGTGAAGCTGACACAGAATATCATTTGGAGGGAATTTGGATGTATTTCAGAAGTATCAGTTTTTGACCGCATATGATGGGAATATGGACTGATTGCGGTTTCAATTTAAAGGTTAAAGATGTGAAGAGAATTAAGAAATTTATTTTCATTCTCGATAGTATTTTAAGGTTATTTAGAGAGCAATATAATTTAAGGATTTGGTGGAATCGGTTTTTGAGCACATTTTGATGGAATTGTGATGGAATTTCGAGCGACCGTATAGGTAGAAACAGTCAAGAGCATGAAATGGATATACAGCTACATTTTGGGGTGAATCGTGAGTGAAACTATCACGGAATATCATTTGGAGGGATTCTGGAAGGACCAGATTTTGCCGCATTGCTTGGAAATTCGGACCGAATTTGGTGTCAAGTTGAAGTTATAAGATTTGTTGAACATGAATTAGAATTTAAGATTCATTTTAAGGGTTTTTTGAGAGCTATATGATTTAAGGGTTTTGAGGGATAGGAATTTTAGCGAATTTGGAGCACTATTTGATGGAATTACGAGAATTTGTGTAGGCAGATACTGTGGAGAGCATTAAGAGGATATATAGATGCATTTTAAGGTGAATCATGAGTGAAGCTGACACAGAATATCATTTGGAGGGAATTTGGATGGATTTCAGAAGTATCAGTTTTTGACCGCATTTGATGGGAATATGGACTGATTGCGGTTTCAATTTAAAGGTTAAAGATGTGAAGAGAATTAATAAGAAATTTATTTTCATTCTCGATAGTAATTTAAGGTTATTTAGAGAGCAATATAATTTAAGGGTTTTGTGGGATCGGATTTTGAACGAATTTTGACAATATTTTGATGGAATTGTGATGGAATCTCGAGTGGCTGTATAGACAGAAACTGTCAAGAGCATGAAATGGATATAAAGCTGCATTTTGGGATGAATCGTGAGTGAAACTAACACGGAATATCATTTTGAGGGAATTTGGAGGGATTCTGGAAGCAGAGTAGGCATGAATCCGGATTCGTGGATTCATGAATCAGTGGTTTCAACGCCTCCAAGCGGATTATTGCCCGTACTAAGTGTCTCTTGGAATGAATCAGATTCATGAAGAATCCGTGAATCTGAATCTGAATCAGGTAAAACAAATTTCATTTCAACCTCCAATTCTCAGGCAACTTAATCTACCTACGACGAGTATGGTAATAGATATCAATTTCTGTCTTCTTCCTTATTGCAATACCGCTGTTAATTATTTATTTAATTGTTAATTATTAATTATTTCGATTCAGTTTTACATCAAAGCTTGAAAACAGTGACACATGTAATATCTTTTTGATCTTGACTGCCAGCTTTTAGTTTCAAAGGTAGAAATCAGTTTAGAAGGGTATTATTGTTAATTAAGTTTCAAATGAATTCTTTAATTAGTATTGAGGGAAAATATTTGAAACCGCAGATATTTAACCGTAAGAAGGGTATTAAGAACATCAGTGAGGAAATTCATAAGAGAAACTCAGTGAAAAATTCTGTATGTAGTTTCACGTTAACAAACGGAAGAAACTACCGGTAACAAGCGATTACCCTCAGTGATAGGATTAGGTAGCTATACAGGGTCTTTCTAAACATATGGCAACATATGGCATTTATTTTATCAATGATTTATTATCGACGTTTTAATTTCGTTTTTACGTTAAGTGATGATATGGCAGTTATCTATTTCGACATTACAAATAGTAATTTATGGAAAAAAGTCATATCTATAACTTCAAACCTTACATCTAAATTTTATTTTCATCACTGAGCATTATCTTTCGTCGTTATCTTTAGTGTTTATATACTTCGTCAAAGCGAAATACAGGCCATAATTGCAGTTCCTACTGTTTACTGCCACATTGAGTTGGGCAATTACCATGAATAGGATACTTTGAATTACACTGGTGGTTGGTATTTAAACTGTGCAGCATCAGCCGATGATTTCAATGCATGACATAGCATAAGTACAGAAACTCTATTTGCTATGACTGCCGTAGGAACACATCTGAAATGTATACGTTTGACGCTTTGGCAGTAAATTTTTAAAATTTTAACTGCCACATTAATTATTCACGCATTAAATATATCTAATATAACTTGCTGCACGTTATAACTTTATGGGCATGTCTTAGATAATTTTCTCATATGTTTTCTCAGTGATAAATGCTGCACCCAGTGTCTTATCTTTGCCTGCTTCAAAGTTAGCAAATAAAATGTGCGTAGCCAGATATGTATTATTTGTTTAAATTTAAATAAATAAAATTAATTCATAGAATTAATCAATATAATTAATTTATAAAATTAATCAATAAAATTAATTCATAAAATTAATCAATAAAATTAATTCATCAAATTAATCAATAAAATTAACCAAGAAAATTAATTAAGAAAATTAATTATATTTTACTAGCACTGTCGTATCTTAGGACCTGGTCACTCTGCAAAAATTAGCCTCACTGATAAAACGCTGATTCGAATCAGGAGCGGATTCACGAATCAGGAGAAAGGAAAAAGAGAAACGGACTGCTGAATCCGGATTCACACGAATCCTGATTCATCGGATTCAATAGATTCACCCGACGTGAATCCGCCTGACTCTGGATTCACTGATTCGCTGCCTACCCTGTCTGGAAGGACCAGATTTTGCCGCATTGCTTGGAAATTCGGACCGAATTTTGTGTCAAATTGAATGTATAAGATGTGTGGTACATGAATTAGAATTTTAGATTCATTTTAAGGGTTTTTTGAGAGCTATATGATTTATGGGTTTTGAGGGATAGGAATTTTAGCAAATTTGGAGCACATTTTGACGGAATTTCGAGAAGTTGTGTAGGCAGAAGCTGTGGAGAGCATTAAGAGGATATGAAGATGCATTTTAAGGTGAATCATGAGTGAGGCTGACACAGAATATCATTTGGAGGGAATTTGGATGTATTTCAGAAGTATCAGTTTTTGACCGCATTTGATGGGAATATGGACTGATTGCGGTTTCAATTTAAAGGTTAAAGATGTGAAGAGAATTAATAAGAAATTTATTTTCATTCTCGATAGTAATTTAAGGTTATTTAGAGAGCAATATAATTTAAGGATTTGGTGGAATCGGATTTTGAGCACATTTTGATGGAATTGTGATGGAATTTCGAGCGACCGTATAAATAGAAACAGTCAAGAGCATGAAATGGATATAAAGCTGCATTTTGGGGTGAATCGTGAGTGAAACTAACACGGAATATCATTTGGAGGGAATTTGGAGGGATTCTGGAAGGACCAGATTTTGCCGCATTGCTTGGAAATTCGGACCGAATTTGGTGTCAAGTTGAAGTTATAAGATTTGTAGAACATGAATTAGAAATTTAGATTCATTTTAAGGGGTTTTTGAGAGCTATATGATTTAAGGGTTTTGAGGGATAGGAATTTTAGCGAATTTGGAGCACATTTTGATGGAATTTCGAGAAGTTGTGTAGGCAGAAACTGTGCAGAGCATTAAGAGGATATGAAGATGCATTTTAAGGTGAATCATGAGTGAAGCTGACACAGAATATCATTTGGAGGGAATTTGGATGTATTTCAGAAGTATCAGTTTTTGACCGCATTTGATGTGAATATGGACTGATTGCGGTTTCAATTTAAAGGTTAAAGACGTGAAGAGAATTAATAAGAAATTAATTTTCATTCTCGATAATATTTTAAGGTTATTTAGAGAGCAATATAATTTAAGGGTTTGGTGGGATCGGATTTTGAACGAATTTTGACAATATTTTGATGGAATTGTGTTGGAATCTCGAGTGGCTGTATAGACAGAAACTGTCAAGAGCATGAAATGGATATAAAGCTGCATTTTGGGGTGAATCGTGAGTTAAACTAACACGGAATATCATTTGGAGTGAATTTGGAGGGATTCTGGAAGGACCAGATTTTGACAGCATTGCGTGGAAATTCGGACCGAATTTGGTGTCAAATTGAAGTTATAAGATTTGTAGAACATGAATTAGAATTTTAGATTCATTTTAAGGGGTTTTTGAGATCTATATGATTTAAGGGTTGTGAGGGATAGGAATGTTAGCGAATTTGGAGCACATTTTGACGGAATTTCGAGAAGTTGTGTAGGCAGAAACTGTGGAGAGCATTAAGAGGATATAATGATGCATTTTAAGGTGAATCATGAGTGAGGCTGACACAGAATATCATTTGGAGGGAATTTGGATGTATTTCAGAAGTATCAGTTTTTGACCGCATTTGATGGGAATATGGACTGATTGCGGTTTCAATTTAAAGGTTAAAGATGTGAACAAAATTAATAAGAAATTAATTTTCATTCTCGATAGTAATTTAAGGTTATTTAGAGAGCAATATAATTAAAGGGTTTGGTGAGATCGGATTTTGAACGAATTTTGACAATATTTTGATGGAATTGTGTTGGAATCTCGAGTGGCTGTATAGACAGAAACTGTCAAGAGCATGAAATGGATACAAAGCTGCATTTTGGGGTGAATCGTGAGTGAAACTAACACGGAATATCATTTGGAGTGAATTTGGAGGGATTCTGCAAGGACCAGATTTTGACCGCATTTCTTGGAAATTCGGACCGAATTTGGTGTCAAGTTGAAGTTATAAGATTTGTAGAACATGAATTAGAATTTTAGATTCATTTTAAGGGGTTTTTGAGATCTATATGATTTAAGGGTTGTGAGGGATAGGAATGTTAGCGAATTTGGAGCACATTTTGACGGAATTTCGAGAAGTTGTGTAGGCAGAAACTGTGGAGAGCATTAAGAGGATATAATGATGCATTTTAAGGTGAATCATGAGTGAAGCTGACACAGAATATCATTTGGAGGGAATTTGGATGTATTTCAGAAGTATCAGTTTTTGACCGCATTTGATGGGAATATGGACTGATTGCGGTTTCAATTTAAAGGTTTAAGATGTGGAGAGCATTACTTAGAAATTAAGATTCTTTTTTAGCTGGACCGAGACGAAGTCTAAGGGAAGCTTATCTCGAGACCTTCAAATGCGAATAATGAATTGGGACGGCCCAATTCAGTGAAAAATCTGACTCTAAAAGATAAAAGGCACTAAAATTGGACCGTCCCAATTCTCATTGTGACCCTGCTGTGCCCGGAGAAAATGAAACAAAGTTTTAGTAAATTATCTCAAATGCATCAAAATCGGGCCGTCCCAATTCTCATTGTGACCCAGCTATGGCCGTAGAAAGGGAAATTTAACTTTAGTTCATTAGAATTTAGTACACAAAATGTGTGCACAGCTAGAAACGGGTTAAATATATATAGGAGCCAGGGCCAAGGTAAGACAGTAATCTCAGCTACCATTACTCGGTCCAGCTAGTTAGTTACAGAAGTGGCTTTGCCTAAATTTTTCGAAAAGTGGGAGGCTTTGGACTTAATTTTGAAAAAGGTTTGGCTTCGTTCGAGTCGAGGGAAGAGCTGGAAAAGAGGTTAATTGTGAATTCTTTCTAGAGCGGATTCTGCTGAGACACGAAGAGAAAGTAAAGAAAGTGGGTAGATGCGAATGAATGATTTATTTGAAGAAATGTATAGAGTAAATGTGGGTGGTAATCTTTTGTGGGAACAGTTAGTCAAACGTTTAGTTTTCCTGAGAATCAGGTTAGAATATAGGGAAACGAGAGAAACGGATGATTTTAGAGCTAAAGTTGGAAGGAGGTAGCATGTATATGTAGATTTCAACAAGTGCTCATTTATTTTCTCATTTTCTCATACACGTTGACGCAGGTGGAAAGATATGTTTTTAGGGAATGGAAAAATTTGTAGTCATTATGAGCATATTTAAGTTTTCTATTACACTTTCCCTCGTGGAAATTCATCTTGAAGTTAACCTTCTCTCTTATGTTTCCCTTGTCCACCCGCACTGATAGTCCGCCTATACTCTCCTTCTGAAGATAGAATTAGCTAAAACGGCTTTATTATTACTTTCCTTCCTCCCGCCTACAATTATGAGGAAAGAGAAAATAAAGGTAAAATGGGAAAGAGCTTCGGAACAATATATAAGCGGTAGAAATTTATTGGTTTTATAATTAAGATACGAGAAAGGGAGAGCTCGTGGGGAAGAAGTTTAACTGGACTGCAGACAATGAGGAAGATGAAGAAAGGAGGGAAGAAATATTATGAATACGAGAAGAGAGGTGGTTAGCGGTTTAAGATGTAAAGTAACTTGAGAATTTCCTTCAGACTCCACCAGCACTTGGTTTCAAATATATGCTTACAATAAACTACGGCAATATGTTCAGGAATGTAGGTCATTTAACATTTGCCAGGCCAGGTAGAGCCAAATTCAGCGGGATCTCCTTGAGCTAGACTATTATGAAATAGAGTGGGATTTTGGATTAACTTGGTGAGGGAAAAGCTGCGGTGCTTGCTCGGACGCTAGCACTATTTCCTGCTTGTCTTAATAATTTCTGGCTAAACATTTTATGTTTCGTCGTTTTGAACAGTTGCAGGATGGGAAAGTAGCTTTCTCCACTTTCACTCTTCTACATATATACTCTTCTGTATGATTCAATGACTCCACAGGCTTACATAAGAGTTTCACTCTCCTTCTCTAAACTGAAGATGAATATTTTAGAGTTGAGAGTAGAATTATCTTTGGCCTTGCCTGCAGTTTATCCTGTTTCTCACTCGCTCTAGGAATCTGAGGTAGAATATGGGTAATTACTCGCCTTCATCTGCTCTGTGCTAGCAAGCGGCAGCAGCCTAATAAAGTCTAATTTAGAATCTCATTTCACTCCATGGATTTTACAACATTCCCCTCTTGCTCATTTCAATAAGTGGTTCTAATGATGCTGAGCTTTCCTCTTCTCAGTTTCATATGAAACTGGACTCAAGTTGAAATCCAGACACGTTTTGCTGGACGAGTAGCTACTAAGTGAAAGTGCGGGAATTCAAAGTATGTAGAATTTTATCATTTTTGAAACAGTACACGGGTTTTAAATTCTTCAGACAGAGTGCACAGCAAATATTTAAAAAGGCTTGCAGCTTACTTGTAAGTAACATTGAAAACCTATATAGTACTCAAAATAGCCCGTCAAAATACAACAATGAGAGAAGTTAATTACGTGATAATAGAAAGCAGAGAACGAAGAGAAAGCAAAAACACGGAAAGGTGCCGGAGGAGAAAGCAGAAGGAAACATAGAGTCTCATATGACACTAAAGCCCCGAATAAAGTCTGGAATAACAACGGCATCGCGTAAAAATGTCGTAGAAATTATGCCCTGTATAATTTTTGCATATAGTGAGCTGTGTACAGTGGGGCGTGTGTGTGCTAGACTCTGAACAGAAACTTGTGCTATGCAGTTGCTATGCCATACTCTATTCGGGGCATAAAATACTTGAGTATTTGCTGAGGCTGGTCACAGCAATAGAACATGTAATATGTGCGTAGCTTACTGGACGGAGGAACGAGACGGACAAGTTGCTTCAAGTTTTTCTAATAGCTGTACTATGCGTTTAATCGCATTTTGAACAGAGTCATAACATTTATCTGCGTAGTTAATTTACGGCTCGTGTTTGGGAGAAAGGGGGAAAGCGAACGCCCTCTTTCCGGTCCTGAGTCCTAGCGTCTACATAAAGGTAATGTATTTTCAATATTGTTGTATGCGATACTCATTTTGGATGGGTGAAAGAAAAAGGCCTGCCTGCGAAGCGTCGCTACTTTATTCTTCCTGCTAGCTGGCTACTGGCTACAAACGAAATTGGAGAGAAGGAACTTTACCAGGACTGTGAACACCCAGCTTGCTTATAGCTTCTGATGGGTGGCTCCCGTTTTTTGTTCCTTCCGTAGCCGGCTGTCTCATAGCCCTTGTTCCAGCTGGTTAAAGTTGAGCCCTCTTACACTCTTATTGCTTTACATTCTAGTCATAGGGGTGAAGTTGTAGGCTGAGGAAGGAGCCATCTAAACATAACTGCCCCGTGCAGAATTTCTTAACAGTTTCCCATTTTGCCACTGCAGTTCCGCCCGTCCTATCCTTCCGCCCTCTCATAAAATTCGAAAGATACATTAGACTTACACCAAAAGTATTTTTTCTCTACTCCCATTAAAGGCTAAATAGAAGGGAGAGAGGAAATTGCTCCACGATGCGGCAATCCTATAAACTCTTTTCACGTCCCAACTCAAAGTCCTCTAACTCACTCTGGAAAACTTGCACGAATTCCAATAGTCTTGTCTCCTTTGGAGTATATGACTATGAGGGTTGGACATGGTGCGGAGGACGACGTAGCCTTCTTGAGAAACTCCGCGTCCCATCGCCCTAAAGACAGCATTTAGTCACTTTTGGATATCTAAAAGACTAATGGGGCAAATTACAATCCAGGCATATGTCCCCGCAGTGGCCGCACTTTCTCATTGAAAACCATCCAACCGCAAAGGCGGACAAGACTACACACGTACAACGGTCTTAAAATCCTCTTTTTCATGATGATAATCACGATGCGCCAAAACTCCAAGAAAGCTCTACTATTCAACGCTCCAACTACTTTATCCCAAAGGCTAAGGAATTGTACGGAGTTATTTGAAGTCGTATCATCTGTGTTATATCCTTGCAAAATCCACATCGAGATCAAGTGCGCTTCACCGATTACTTGTATCTGTAATATCTGGGCTCAATAACTTGTATGCAGGTCTGTTATTTTACTAAAAGTTTATACCTGTTCCGGAAGAAAAAGCAGTATAATCAGGAACATTTCTAGCAATAAAACTTGGGATGCTGTCTTGATACAATTAAAATTTTCAACAGGTTTGAATTGGATATTGCGACAAAAACCTTGACATCATAGACTACCACTATTTACAAAGATTCCTATGGTGAAAGCACAGTGAAAGAAATATTTTCTAGGCTGTACTGAATCCTGTACTTTGAATCCCCAAAAAGGATGGGCGTATATAAATGTTTCGAAGATGCTTGTCTAATATCCTCTGTATTAATTTGCGAATTTGGAGGCAGAGATTGCAATAAATGGCGAGAACTTACCGCATTCATAAGAGGAGTCGAAACACAAGTGTCCGCGTTTAGCCTTCCCACTGTGACCTGGAGGGCGGAGAACGACCCTTGTCACATTTCCAAGACCTCCTTCTGCATCACTATCGTCGCTTTCTATAATTAACAATAAAAATGCAATAAACTCGCGGTTCACGTTATCGAATTATGCAGATTACGAGCATCGTTTAGTAGGCTGTAAGAGGGACGTGCTGATTGACGTGCTGATATGGTATGATAGCATCGTGTTTAGCATTTCCTGTCAACGTGTTTCCTTGACTTTTATTATCAAAGCACGAGTCTTCCTTAAAGGGGAGGGGAGGTCCTTTATTCCTTTAAGAGGACTAATCTGTCTACTGCTGAATTTGAGGAGAGCGGAAGTGAACTGCCAATATGGAAGTCCACTGGAAGGTTTTGGCTCAGCTCATTACTACACTACCCTACTCTTTTCTTCACAAATGAAAGCTTTTGTGGGGTTGTGCCTGTGACGTCGTTGAATGTAAAAGTTGAAGATTTCACTACATTTCTCAGGCTGTGAGAGATGAGAGAGCAGGCTTGCTTCGTTTAATTGCCTTATATTTTATCATTTTATCAAATCCTTTCGATCTATTCTCCACTACGTGCAATTCAATTAGGGACTGGTTTTTTAAAAAAAGTTTTTTCAACACCCGTGAAACGCTCTTCGGGAGGGAAAGTATAACGGGGATTGGGGGGGTTCAACTTTTTTTAGGCGAACATGTCTGATACAATGCTGCGGCTTCAGGATCCGCTGATAAATTGATCAAAGGAAAAACGCCTTAGTGTATTGACATTATGACGAATTTACACTAGTATCTGGGTTTGAAGGACGAAGGCGCGGCTGGGTATTTTGGTTTTGAACCTCATATCAGAATTAAACAAATGCAAATAAAGGGACATTAGTTTAACGTTAAACACCCCAGCCCCGTATATCCAATAGCAAAACTTTTATGGTCAACACACAATTTTATATTTTTGGACAAAGAGAAAGCAAAGACTATCAGTAGAAATCCAAGTTACTTCCTGCGAATATCCATCTGTGCAAATACAGAAGATAGAGAAACAATTGCAGCTCTTTAATTTTTGAGGATTGAAGAATAAGCTAAGCTAGTCTTTGAAGCATGTGGTTTCGAGAAGGAAGGAGCTAGAATATTATTGCCAAACGCTTTCTGAGTGAAAGTAAGTTACAGGGTGAAAGTATATAAATTTTAGGTATGCGTGAGTTCCGATTTGGAAGGACGAATGTATGTACAAGAACGTTTGAATGGGACTACAGGAGGACGGATACTTGTGTTGGAATGTTTTGCAGCTTTGGACTTTCCTTTAGCATATAGAAGATGAGAGAATCCGCGGGAAGAGAAAGGGGTGAAGATGGAGAATGCGAGTAGAGTAATGTGTGCTTTGGGTTGCAGGAGCGGCGGGGATGGGAGCTGATATGGGGAGGAATACGAGGATGGATTCTATTAAAGATTCTATTTTTCATTTATAATGACACACTAGTTCTGTCAAGATGTACTTTTATTTCTACTTGACTTTCTCTTCCAATTCTCTTTCCGTATTTCTCCCGTCACTCCCCCTTGGAAGGCCCCACTCCCACTCCCCTCTTATTTTACTTTATCTTGGGAGCGAGTCTCTTAAAAAATTTCTTTTAACAACTTTTACATTCATTCTGGCGAGGATAAGTAAACGGAATGTGGGAGAGTTTGAAAATGTTAAGTACATGTGTGTTTGGTGGGGTCCCGGTCTCATATATAGTTTCATCTTACTGTACCGAGTCTAGTGTCTAAAGGCTTCTTGTGTTCTTTGCTACTTTCCCCAACGGCTCGTTATTCGAATTTCTAATGCTTGAAAACGTGGAAGAGGCAGAGAAGGAGGAGAAAGCCAGGGTAAAAAATATGGGAGAAAGCAAAGAAAATACAAAGGAAGGATACATAGGTCTACAAATGAATACCAGCATCTGAAATCCTTGCTCATTTCTCTGGCTTGCCATCCAGAAATTCTCTAATTCCGCTCGTTCCTCCTCCCCGGAACTTCCTACGGATAGATAGACAGGGAGTGAGACAGATTCAGAGTCAGAGGCTGACAAGAAAGAAACCGCCAGTCTAGTACAACTAATACTTCAAGGGAAATGATACCCGGCACGGCACTCCGACCCTTGATGTACCTAGTTTAGCTTAACTACTTTCGGTCTATTTCCGTATTTTTGGATCCAGAATATCGTGGATATTACCTACGCAGCTATAGCCTAGACAGTAAACTGATCAAACGGAGGAGACACTACGAAACTGCGTGTAATGCATATTCTTTCCGAGATGAACTACAAGATGGAGAAGACTTGTTAGTTTTGTTGGAAGAGATGTAAGGGAAGAGAATTTGGTTTCACGCCTGGAATTGCACGGAAGAAGATTGGGACTGAGAGAGAATCTTTAACGAGGAAGTGTATCCCGG
This sequence comes from Sminthurides aquaticus, assembly GCA_906901655.1. Classification (NCBI taxonomy): domain Eukaryota; kingdom Metazoa; phylum Arthropoda; class Collembola; order Symphypleona; family Sminthurididae; genus Sminthurides; species Sminthurides aquaticus. The sequence continues at coordinate 9,472,826 of CAJQTT010000001.1, forward strand.
CTACGTCCGCTCCTGGATAAATCCAGGATGGTAAAGAAAGTAGAGAGAAAGTAACCAGAATGGAATTTGCCGCAGCATAGACTTGAATGACAATCAGTGATCCTGATTCTTGAAGACTGATATGCTTGGATATGGAAAGGGAGAAATAAAGCTTCTGCTTTCTCTCTATGGATGAGAGAGCAATCTGTCGAATTATCTCTGAACATGTAAGCAAAGATATTTTGGCATAGGCCAAACTTTATTACCGGCCAATATTCCTAAGTACCCTCTTCTCAATATCTGCATGGGGCCTATATTTAGAGCTAATGTCCTCCGAGACGTCTTCCATGGTTTATCCATTTCATTTACTTCAAACGTTTCTTAGGGACAATGACTTAAGAGTAAGGAGAAGTGCTTTTGGCGGGAGGAAGCTTGTTGGAGGAGAAAGTACACACTTATCCTCTGTAGAACACAACAAAGACTAGGGTTTCTCAAAATTGTAAAAAATAAAGCGGACTTGGCAGAAGAGAAGGGCGGAGAAAGAGAAGGGGCGAAGGAGAAAAGACAAGAGGATCGCTAAGACAGTCTAATTAAGAATTACACTATTTCTGTTCCTTTCAATTCCCAAGAGGGCCCTTTTTTCACGTCAAACCAGGGGAGAAAGACAGAGAGAAAAATTCTCAAAGTGCTTGTTAACTACCCTTTGACTTTTATTTATTAACTTTTACTCTCTACCCATCCCTTCACGTTTCAAAATACACTCCTATGATCAATGATTTCCCGCCTTGATTTTATCTACTGTATGGAAAAACAGGCATGTGTTCAGCTCTTGTTTTCTCCTCTCTTGTCTAGTCTCCCTTGAAATATCGCTTCTCCTCAGTCTCCCACCAAATAAAAGCAGATAAATCTTCCGAGTCTCATTTTTCTCTCAACAGCAATCCCATCAAGGCTTGTCGCAAAACGCTCCTAAGAATTTCTCATCTTCTTTATCTTCTCTGCCAAAGGGAAATAGAAAGCAAGAAATAGCACGTGGACTGTCCGGATGGGGTCAGATTGATACTATATAGTCGTAGACTTGGTCAGTAACTTAGCCATTTGCCATTAATACCATTACTTTATGATATTTTTGAAGGATAAAATTAATTGATTAGGAACAGTGTCACATTGTAATCTCATCCGTCGTTGTAATGAAGATCTGCTCTGATTTAAGATGTCAATTCAAGAGTCTGACGCGTAATGTTTAGTTGTGCTTGACCTTGTGCCAATCCACTTTCACCCCTTCAGGCTAGATGAAGACAAAGGGCGCTGAAAATGGGGCTGGCGTGGAGCATGAAAGAGCAACACGTGAAGAATGAGAGAATATGATGATTTTGAATTAGCGCGGATACATAAGGATAACAATTGGTTTGAAATTCGAGGGAGCAGACTTTCACATGCGTATCGAAGGGAAGAAAAGAGCATCAGGTGACAGGATTAGGCCAATTAGCCGAGAATGAAGGTGAAGAAGTGGATGATGATACTTCATTAAGAGGCTGTAAATAGCTTCCAGCCAGCATGTCCTTTTTTGGATGTGGCGGTATGTAGAATGGAGTTAATTAAACTAAGAAAGGAAACGTTCCTGGATCTTCGGGATGAGCACAGGGAATCCTCTTGTCAAACTAGAGCTTGCGTAAGAATTGAATCAAACCCTTGCCTTGAAGTAGAAAGCTGGTGAAAGTAAAAAGGAAAAGGGGAAGGAAAGCTGTGAAGATAGAGTCAGAATCAGTGGTTTTTAAGCCGGGATCTGGCTTGACTTGACACTGGAGAGTAGGGATTCTTTCTAGTTGGTGAAAGTGGAGAGAAAGTAGACAGGGAGGGAGTGATGATGGTGATGTATATTTACTCATGAAGAAGGATGGAGCTTAGCTTTGTCAACAAAAGGGAAGAGAGAGAGAGGAAGGAAAGTGGGGATGTTGAGATTTAATAGGAAGTTGAGGAAGGGAAAGATTGGTGGAATGGGAGGAGGTAGACGGATGTGGGGTGGGAAAGAGAGATGAAGAGTAAAGTTCTTGGAGTGAATCCATTCGGCAAATATTAATATGACATTAGGAGAAAGTAAACTAGGAAGAGGATTTTCACGGTGGATAATTCTTGAATTCTTTTATATTCTTTTTCATCTTTACAATCCCATCCAGGCGCCAAATCCTTTACTCAATCCACACCGACCGACCTTCAACCTTTATCCTCCTTCAATTCCATGTCGCATCCTCCCATCGCTTCCGTCAAGCAGATCAATTCTACAAGATACACATGATTATCGGCTTTCTCGCTCATATTCAAATGAAAAACCCCTGACCGCGGATATTTGTGAGTGGTTTTAGTAACTTGACGTGACGTGAGAGTGTTACGCTCCCAATGTCTAGTTTTATGTATCCTTTCAAATGCCAATGCTAATAACAAACTAACAAACGGTGATATGTTAACGTACTTTCACTAGAATCAAGCAGGATTTTGTATAGGATGCATTCTTGCAACAACCTGTCTCATTTGCTTTAGCTGCGAAATGTTTGGTAGTGGATGCTTTGCTCTCATGTGGTGGTGTGTTTACTAGCTCTCAAGAGGGTGCAGCGGCTGACATTTAGAGCAGATTGAGGGGAGCAGAGGTAGAAGTGGCGATGGGACTTATTTTTATAAATTTGACATTTAATTCCAGATGGTGGTGGAGATATTGGAGTTGCGGGGATGACAGTGGTGTTTGTGGTGGGGATGGAGGAGGAGGATGAGAGTGGTAAAGTGGTAGAGGGTTCATGTTGTGATAATGTGGTGTGGGAAGTATAAATCTCAATTTAGAGCACGTTTACATGATTCATTCCGACGGATTGAGCTGACGAGTGCCATGGCGAGGAAAGGATGAGTTAAATGAACAATTCCTCCCGAGTAAATTGCAAATGGATTACTCGGAAAATCCTCTTTTCTCCTCTGCATTTACATTCGGAAGAGGAAAAGAAAAACAGAAAAGCGGATCCAGTGCTTATTATATTCCAGTGTGAAGAATCTATTTATTTCTCCATTTAACTTTCACTATGCACAAGCTCGGATTGTGTGTGCATCCTCCGGTCTACATAGCATCTAACTCAACAGTGAAAGTTTATCATTCCCTCCTGCCTCCCTCAAGCTTTCTCTTTTCACCAAACACTACAGAGACCGCTTGGGCTCCCTGCCGTCCGCTACTTACTCTTCCTCCTCTTTATTCATCTGCTGCCTCCGTCCTTTATTATTCATGTAACAAATGCGCCAAAGGGATGTTGGAATTCAACCAAGGATTTCCACAAATTCTCCTCGTCTCCAACTACAAAGCTACATGTACAAACAACAAAGGCTGAGATCTCTTATGGGTATTAAACAATTACGCAACCTCCTTATTAATGGGCGGAGCCATTCCTATAAGGGGTTGGGTGACGTCCGTCGGTCCGTCGGTCCGTCGGTCCGTCGGTCCGTCTGTCCGTCTGTGCGCACGATAACACACGAACGGATTGACGGATTTACATTAAATTTTCAGTATAAGTAGTTAACCCACCCAGGACCATCCCTATTGAATTTCGTGGATATTCATTAATTAATATCAGAGTTACAGATAATTTAAGAGTCAATTAGTTATCTTTTACATTGAAAAACATACGTTCCACTCACAAGCACGCTCAGCAGGCAGAGAGTGAAAAAGAGAAAGGAAAGGAGCGCACAAGCACGCCGACCCGTGACTAGGGAGTGGAACAATACTGGAAAGAAAACAGCATCTTTCGTTCATACTCCCGTGACTTAGTGGCTAGAGCTCGGGAGGAACGATGTGAGAGGCGCGCGTACGAATCCCGGCTAGATTTCGGTTTTTTTGCATAGCAATCCCATCAAACCATTGAGTTTTAGTCATATAGTTTGAGCCATTGAGTTTTAGCAGTATAGTAATTCTGAAGATTACGGGGCGATAAGAGAAATTCCTTTTTACAGCAAATACGAGCATACAACATTCCTAGTTAGTATTAAATCATGGATTAATTGTTATTATGAAGTCTTAAACTTCTATATAAACTATCAATCCAAGGTTTTTTAATAAAGCTCCGCCCATTGCATATTCGGTTGCCCGTTTATTAAGTGTCGAAGACACTTCCTAGGGGGGTCGATGGTGTCTGTCTGTCCGTCTGTCTGTCCGTCTGTCTGTCCGTCTGTCTGTCCGTCTGTGCGCACTCTAACTCACGAATGGATGGATGGATTGTAATGAAATTTTCAGGATATGTAGATACATGTATCAGGACCATCGCTATTGAATCTCAGTGATATTAGTCAAGTGGTCACTGAGATACAGGTCAATAAACAGATTATCTCAGGTGAACACATGTGATGTAGATGCATTTCCTACTCCATGCCGTAGCTCAGTTGGTAGAGCGCAGGCACTAGAAGCGGTATAGGAAAGTGAAGGGCAAGGGTTCGAATACCACTATGTGCATGCGTTGTGGTAACTTTTGCTAATGATAAGCTTATAGGGTGTGGAAAGCATAGGGATGAATGGAGCGAGCGCGGAAGCATAGGGATGAACGGAGCGAGCGCGGAAGCATAGGGATGAACGGAGCGAGCGCGGAAGCATACGGATAAATGGATGGAACGCGGAAGCATAGGGATAAACGGAGCGATAGCGGAACATTAACTTTTTCTAGGCACTATTCTACTTAAAATGAAGAATAATTCATGTATATTATACAATTAAATCTACTTGAAGTTACTTGTAGAAAATTAAATCTACATTTATCTTCGACACTTCCGTACACCGGCTTAGCCGTTTATTTTATAATGGAACGGAGTGCTGCTCGTATGGGAAAATAGTCCTCCGTTAGGCATTATCGAAACTCGAAAAAATTTTAAGTAAAGTTTTCGTCCTCAATTTGTCCTAATTTGTCTCAAGGTATCGCTGCTGTCGCAGTAAGAGCAACATATGAAATTTTGGCTGTTTTCATCATTCCTTGAGGTACTTTTACAGCGTTTTAGGCTAATTGATCCAATTGAATCTTTTATCCAAAGATGTTGAAAATTATAGTTACAGTTTAGATGTGATGTTAAAATAAATGCCAAAGTCAAATTCTATGGAAGCCAGCAATGGAATCCATTAAGGACTAGTGGTAAGTACAAGGGATAAAGTCGGAGGGGAAATTAGAAAGGTAGAGGTAGAATGGACATGTAGAGTGTTGGTTTTATAGGATTAAGAGAGTAGTAGGATTTTAAAGGGAGTGAAAGCGGATAAAGTAGAAGGTATGAGGATTTTGTCTATCAAGAAGAATCCAGAAATCGGGTTTCAGTAAAATCCCGGATTTCCATCGGAATTTGAGGGGCTGATGTTACATGTTGTTCTTTGACGATATGATTTTTCTTTAGCGTTAAGCTGAGAGAAAATAAAACGATTTGCCTTTCCTTTCTTTAGCACCCGTCAAGTTTGATGAACAGATCCCGTACTGAGATCAAACTCTTTACGTTTCCGCTATTCTGTCGGATTCTCGTGAAATGAAAAACCTTTCAATTATTATTCCACCAATCTAAGCTCATCTTTGTTGGCTCTTTTTCATTCTTGGTTTGTACACTTTTGCTTTTAAATTCTCAGTACCCGTACGTGTTTTGGGAAGACTTAGCTTGTCTTCTGCAGTTTTCCGTAGTTTATTTTAAACATAAACTATCTAAGATGGCCGCCTTTGTATGCTTACTTGCTTTCTTCTACCATTTTTGGAATTATGTGGTTGTGTTTGGATGCCTCATCCGCTCAAAATCTTTTATTTCTCTTTTAGGCCTTTTCACACTGAAGCGGAACACTTTTGACATAAAGATGAGCGACCTAGCCACAAAACATTTCATTCCCACACGTCACTCCAAATCGTTTACCCAAATAACAATAGCCCTGTCAGAAGTATAAATTCAAAACTACTTTCTCCTCCTTTCTCCCTTACTTTACATCCTCTCTAGTTCGAACACTATGAGCTTTGGATGCATTCGCGATGCTGTCATCCTCGAAATATCCCACTTTCTCCATCAACTATCATCCTACCACGTACATGAATCACAAAATTTGCTCATATTTCTTACCCCAATAGACAGGAGCATGAGCATGTACATCTCCATCTTTCTAAATAGAACTCAAACTAAATCCTTCCATTCTCAAAATTCTCAACCCAAGTAAAAGGCTCCTAAACAGCGTGAAGAAATAGCGCGATGCATGAGAATGCAGGGAAAGTTGCTTTAAAGCCTCATGCAAGTCAATCTACACACATCGCATAGAGTCGTTAGCCTTCTATTTCTATTGGTGATGCGGATGCGAGTGTGACTAAAGGCAACCCCTTGCCTTCCACATGCTTTCTGCTGGTATTGGCATCAAAAAGGCCATTCGTTGGAAGGTTTGACAACAATTTCATGGCTTCATTTTGGTAGTTTTTTAGAATTGCATCCTAATTTTAAAAAACTGCCTGTATACATGAAGCAAATAGACCCAAACATCTAAAGTGGAAGGATATTTATAGATTTGATTGGAATCCATGTTAAATACGTGCAATACGATTATTTCAATTCAAGACGTTAGTTACAATAGCAATAGTAGCGCAATCTGTATCAAAAATTGATTTAAAATAATTTCAGTAGCTCATGAGATAGTAGAGCACTAGTTTTACTGAAAGAAAATTTGGACACGTAACTTTGTATTTAAGATTCGGTCGCTCCTCTTAGAATATTGTGAAGAGCAATACTTAAATTTTACGGAGCCCTCGGCCAGTCAGGAAAAGTGAATTTCCTGAAGTTACTCAATACTGTTGAGTAATCCACAGGAAATTCGCTTATTGTTCGCTGTTGAGTCAACAGGTGCATGAATATTTAAAATTTTGGCTCATTTCAGTTGAAAGAGCTCATTTCTAATTAGTCAATGGAATCAACTAACAAAGTTCTCGTAGCTGGAAAGCCAAGCATTATCGGAATACGAGATTTTTAGGCATCGGATTAGCAGAAAGAGTGCAGAGATCTAAATGCAGCATGACATTTTAGAATTGTACAAGGAATAGGCGAAAGAGGGAGCTAGAATTACTGAATACATAATATAAAGCATTAATAGATAGAAAAATCGGCACTGGATAAAGAAGCTTATTAGAAGAAGTCTTGTGAGACTCGGAAAAAGACACAGCTAGAAATCAGATGTAAATAAAAAAGATAATAATAAATAATGAATGAACTAAATTATCAGATTCCATGCCGCACATTCTTAACTCTTCGGTAACTTCTGTAACTTTTACATTCGTAACAGATCCAAAACGCGAATACTAATATGATGGATTTGACGAAATGTACAGGTTCCACCCGGAACCACGGAATTCCACAAAATATTTCCCCCTAAAAACAGCGTAAGCTATGGACTATATTCCGTACTTTATGGTATATATATATATGACCGGTATATTAACTACGAACGGATGCTTCCACCATAACAAATGTTGATTTCAAATCATACAAGGATGTTTATACTTCTGCATCCTAATGGTGAACGCAATAGCACAGAGTTTCTAAATTCTTATCTCGTTCAGAGTCCTTTATAAGAGGTTAATCCCGATTCCAGTGAAAGGTTTCGGGAAGGAACGTAATAGAAGTGAAGAAAGTACCTGCTTTACGAGAATCGATACCAGCTTGATGATCCAATGGATCCCAAGGCTCCAGATCCGCCATATTTATAATTGCTACATGGATGGGGCTCCCATGAGAAAAATGGGGCAGACTGTAGAATTAAATTGTAGGATCTTATAGTACGGAGATAGAAGTCACAGAAAGGGTTGAAACTCTAATTGTTTGCGTAAGCAGAGGAGTAGGTGGATGATTACTCCAAAACACAAAAGCTGTGGCTGATATAATAACTATTGGCACTGGGCACTCGGGTAACTTGAACTTTTAATAGTTATTCTCTTAAACAACGTGAAATTGTGCCTAGTTTTCGTGGAATCTCCAAAGTGATTATGTCTGGTTGGGTTTAGGGCTAGATTGTAAAGCGGAAGTTAATTTAAAGTCGAACCGAGGATGAAACAAAGGGTCGCAAAATCTAGGTGCTATGTAAGTTGTGTATGCGGAGGGTTTCTCGCAGCCGGGCAGAAAGAAATATATTGTCCACAGTGTAGACGCACACAAGGAAAAGGGCGGATTAGAAATGACAGGGAGAGGACAGTCAAGTTAAGTTGACGGGTTGGTTATCTAAAATTACTGCTGGGCGGTGGGAGAGTATGACTAGTGAAATGAAAGAAGAGACAAAGGAGTGTGTGGAATTTGAAATTTCTTTTGGGACTCGGGGAAGGAGGATAACATTACAGGGAGAGATGGGAATGCGGAAATCCTCTCGGGGAATATTATTGATGAGTTCTGAGGGCTCAAGTGGAGGCAGGATGGAGGTTTACACTGGTGCTAGTCTCTCATTATCTCCAAGTTTGATTAGCCCTGGCTCATATTTGTTTGTACTAATGTGGGCCGATAAACACGAAGAGCTTTGTTAGACGCAGGGGAGGGACATGATGATGAGGACAAGGAGACGCTGGCCATTCCGCGGTATCATAGTAAAATGCAGATTTTGAAGCGGATTTCCTTGGTGTGAGGAGGGACAGGAGAAAGGACATGATTCAAATCTGGCGTGTGCCGGGGTTCCCCGTCCGTCTAAGAGCACACACTTTGGTTTGTCTCTCAAACAAGAAAAACAAAACAAGGGAGCTATAGGAGATGGAGGATTGTAGAGTAAATGTTGCGGCATAAGTTCTCGCTTTCACCAAGACCACCCTCCTTTGACACGGCAGGGAAAAGTTTACACATAATTCCTCATGTCCCATCCCCGTCCATCCATCCCCCGACAAATCAAGCTCTGCTATCAAATAAATCCTCACCTGCATTAGGCGGGGGAAAGCTCAGCAGGAAGATGAACTAGCATTCATTCACTCCATCCAGCCTTCTCCCAACATTACCCGAGTTCTTGCAATGAACACGACAACTTTGAGGGAATTTCAGAGTATAATGACTCTTGGACACAAAATGACATTTGTTTGAATGCTTGGCAATGTTTTTACTCTCCATGCACTCACTCTCATCACGACTAACCATAACTGCTTTTGAATTCCTTATCGCAGAAAAATCATATGGATGTCGGATGAATGCGGAGAAGAGAAAGCAAGCTGACTAAGCATGGCTGCGGGGCTGATTATAAATATTGCTCGGATCATCCTGGGACTCCCCAAAAACCGCACACAATCCTAATTATTTTTTATTCCCTCCAGCAGTGAATGTATTCTTTAGACGTTAGCTTCCTTTATCACACGAGCTTTCATTGAGGATAATGTCCCTCGCCCCTCTGCTTTCACCGAGCCTAACTACGCGTATAAAGCTCATAGACTAGTCAGATCCGACCCCTGGTGAACATCTTGATTTCTTTCTCGTCCATGTAAAACATTTGTTTTCTTCCATACTTTCTCCAATAGCAACTACAGGTTTAATCGATACTCTTCGTGAGCGTATCTCTACGAAACTAAACATCTGGCTGGTGTCCGTTTCGTATCTAATGTCTTTGATCAGCTGGACGATGTGCGCATACGAATAGATTTTGGAATATTTTTCGCAATGATTATAGAACCATATCTAGTCTAAAGTACTTGTCTATGCAACCTGAGCGTTCAAGTACGATACTTTCAGAGAAAACTTGGGTACACTTGCTAGGCGCAAAAGATGGAATTAGTTTTCTGGCTGGATTTGCAATGCCACGGTGCTTTATCCTCCAGGAAGCACTGTATAATACCTTTGGAAACGGGTTGCAGTCAAATCACTCAAGTGCTGAATATGTTTGGCCCACATGCTAAGTTATAGCTGAGAGGAGAGAGGAGGCTGCAAATTTTGTGATTTTAGTATGAAGTATGGGTTTGGAGCAACTCTGTTAATTATGCCACTAATAAAGAGGGAAGGGATGGCGGAGAAAGTACTGGTGCTCATAAAATATGCACACTATATTTCCAAAGTAAATTTTGATTTATTTACAAACTTTTCCCAAGCAGCCCTGAGAGGCTACTCAGATAAATAAAGGATGGGAGGAGAAAGTTTCGTTTCCCTAACCTTCCCTACAGAGGAAGATGGAGGGAGTGGAGGATATAAATGGATTCCATGGTTCCTGTACGGCTGGAATTTAAAAGGACTACGGTAGTTGTAAAAGCTTCTCTAGTTTTCTGAGTGGGGATAATTTTTCATCCGTATTCAAATACATGATTATCCAGTTCGCCTTCATGCCTCCAACTTTGTTCACTTTATAACTTGTTAGTCCCTTGATGGAATGGAATAATGACATTCGATAGAACAAAGTAAGAATTTCAAGAAACAGAAGTAGTACATAAGTAGGAAAACCCAAGTTTTACATCCTATTTTCCTTCAAGGGAGAAATTTGAAATTGGAAAACCTTTAGGCGCTTCTCTTTTATCTCTGCTCCAACTAAACGTTTTGTAACAAATACGGAAGTAGCTTTTTGCCTCTTAACTTCCTCGTCTGTGTTTTGTTTGTGCGTTATAATAGCTTATTTGTTTTCTGCTGCTATGAATAAGCTGATTCAAATGCGTCATTGATTCCTAAGACGATTCAGTCCTGATTAAATTAGTTAATATATATGGATGTATTGTCAAAGCCTAATTTAAAAGGTCTCTAATGAGTCGGGTGGCATAGTTTTTTATTTATAAAACGGCTTATACTTAACTTCACAAAGCGATAGAGTAAAAGGTGACTTACAACAAAGGAAAGCTTTTTATGTAACAGTTGCTGAAATATCTCCACAAGTAACGGAACGGTAGCGAATGTATCTCAAATAGCAGATAAGGACAGAATGAATACTTGTATGCACTCTAAATGCTAATTAATTAAAAAGTTCTCCTCAAAGGAAACTGCTGCTAGCGATTTAAAGTAAGTTACAAGGAGTGGATAAAGTTTTTGCCTTTTATCAAGTTCCGTCCCGGCGGAATGTGTTTGCCATTACATTTATTTATTTTTCTTGTTGAAAGTTGTACTTGTTTTACCGATGAACTCCCCTCAAATTTTAATCAACTCAAATGGAAAAAGGATCAGAGCTTTTTGGTATTCTCTAGCGAACAAAAAGGGAAGTTTCAGTTTGTATTCCGTAAATAGAGTCAATGGGATTTCAACAGTATTACAAACACGACTCTTTTTACGAAAAATAAAATTTACACTGCGAAAACTTATTGATTTTTTTCTAGGATTCAACTTAGTTTTTAATGCAAAAAAGTGGCGTATGAAACGGAAAATTGACTTGCGAAATAAGGTATTAGAATTTTTTGGAATGGTGAAAGCTGGATAAACATACTTCCGTGAACCGGCTGCAAAAGTGAATGTTCACATTCTTGAAGTCAGCAAACTCGATGGACTCGTAAAACAGGTATCCGGATTTTCATCCCCTTTCTTGACTGCTGAGAAGACAGCCAATATGAAAGAGGAGGACTGCAATCCAAACTTTTAAAGGCCCTTTGCTCAGTCATTGTTTAATGGCATTGATTTAAATTGAGCTCATATCATCAGAGGGGAACTAAAGTACAAGAGGGGAAAGTGGCTGGAATCTATAGAAGGCGGGAAATTACTCAAAGCTTAATTCCGTTTAGTAAAATACATGCAGAGACAAAGACAATGGAGGTGTCAAAATCAGTGGTCACATCAAGGAGGGCTTGCATAAAAGCCATATGCAGGAGGAATCTTTTGAATCGCGGGATTATCAGCCCTTACCACATCTAATGTGGACAACCTTGGTCATGAATTTATGAGTCGCAGAGTTCTCTGCCAGATTCCTTCCACCCATTTAATTCAATTCAAGAAACTAAAGAAATAATTCATGGAGAAAATTACATCCTTTCTTTGGATTGGATGCTTTCCATATTTTCTAAATTCATATTTAGCATAGAATATATATGATTGTCATTGGCCCAGGAGTTTCCTACTTTCACCCGTCTTTCTAGAGCTTTCAGCGGTGCAGAGAATAATTTTATGTAGGTTCCTAGATATGTTTGTTCGTTTCCATGGAAACAAAGAATTGATTGTCTTCGTTAGAAATATGTATGTGGGAAAAAATAGCTAACAAGTATCCTTGTCAGGTAACTGTTAAAAATCCGCAAAACGAACCTTGGCGACGAACTTCAATACGTGCTGGATGATCGAGAGGATCCCAGGGCTCCAGTTCCATTGTCAGACAGCAAAATGATGAAAATTCATGTTTTCAGGGGTGACAGGGATGGTGATTGAATTTAGAATTTACTATAGTAGTTTCTAAGCATTTTCGTAGCCCAGAAACTAATATATTTTCAGCGAAATAACAGCACCACTTGAAAAGCACCGGGTTACGTGGAAAAAGCACCAAAGATCACATTTGTGTATGGAGGAGAGGAATAAGCTGGGCTTTTCGCTCCACCATCCAAATCCTCCAGCTATTAATCAAGAATTCCCGGAAATCCTAATCATGCTGAATTAACACACACTATACCGACTTATGTTGCCAGGGTAGGGTTTCCTTTGGATCGCAAACCCAATATTGCACAATATCCTCCTCCGGTAAGCCAACTCCGTGTATCCAGACTAGGTAACAGGTACATGATTGTTAGTTAAAAAAATGCCTAGCAACGGAAACCAGTATGAAGGAAAAAAACAAGTCTTTTCTTTCCTTGGGTTATTAGTTTTTACTGGAGCTAGTATTTGTGTTAAGGTTGAAAATATAGCGAATTTTTTACAAGGTTTTCATTATAAATCCTCCTTAGAATAGTGTGTTGAAGAGACTGATCATTCTACTTGAAGCTGAACATGGATGGGATGGTTGGTGGTGGTGAATTAGAGGTTGGGTTGAAGAGGAAAATTATTGATGTGTCTCTGTTTGTGGGAAGTGGGCTCAATACCGTGGATTTTTGGTGCTAGGCTCTCAATAGTTCCATCCATCTAACAGAGCTTTTCTTGGTCAACAAACTTATTTACTCTTGGCTCAAGTCTACATCCATTATATTGAACTGAAGGAAGGAACGTATGCATTCAACATCCTCTTTTCCCTAATAGCTCCGCTCACTTTCTCTCGTCTCTTCCTCGCAAAAAAAAATCCATGAAGCAACAAGAGCAGGTAGGATAGGAGTCGTTCTCTACCTCGCTGTCTTTGAATTCATTTGTCTCCCTCCTTCCTTCCTCCACATATTCTTTTACATGCACCTTCCAGAGTGTTTCTTTCTCATGTGCTTTCTCCATCCTCTTATCCCTATCATCGTCCCCATCAACTTCTTTCAACTACTACTTGCCTTCTCATTATCCAACTTATCAATCCACTTGAGCAACAACATGCTGTTCATTTATTTATATTACAAAACTCCTTTCATAACCCCTTTTCTGCGGGATACAAACTTTCTTGGATTTCTTCCACCGCCTACTACATGGTGAAAGTACAGGTTATTGTGGAAAACGCTCTATGGGTGGGGCATATACATACGGAGGTATAGCGAAACACCTTTTGAAAGGACTACGAAAGAATACACGACTTTCTCTTAGGATGGACCGACAATACAAATGCACTACCGTAGATATTGACTAATAGAAGAAATAAGCAGGCTGGGAGGACATTCATTAACAATAAGTGTCAGCTGTGATAGCTATTAAAGAATCAGAAAAATTCACAGCGTTGTGAAATGAGGAAATTTTATGACGAACCCGAAAGAAATCGCGTAATACAAATCTGGGTTGGAATGATCCATTGATGAAAGTTTCTGGATGGAGAAAGCAAGTGAAAGTAAATACGCAGAAGAGAGAAAAAAGGAACTTGGGGAAATTTATATGCACAGTTATACAAAGTTTTAAATACCTTACTACGCATATGGTTTTTGATTTATTGTTTTTAAACTTTGGTCAGATTTGCTTGTATTGTATGCTAAAACTGCAAGGTAACCGAACTGCTATTTCCTATTTCAAGCTCTAACCACTGCAGTCCCGATTTGTTTACTTTTTGATAAACATGCTAATGCTTCAAGGACAAAATTTAAAAGTAGTTTCATCACTAGCGTGAATTCTAAATCCGTTATCTCAAGAGTTGTCAGTTATATACGTTGCGCAGCTGGGAATCGTGATGCCGATGGCAACCAGTTTGGGAACTTGGACACTAAAAATATGTGTATGTAACAAAATACTTCCAGGAATCATAATTCAAGTGAAGCTGAAAACACATGCAGAATCTAAATGCTTTTCTCTCGGTTCATCTAATGAGATCTACTATCTACTTTCTCCAGTATGTTTCCTAAATTTAGAGCAAGGGATACGAACCGAGCACCTCTGTGGCAATACAAAGTTATAATACAACAGGGGATTGTATTATTTTCAGACATTTTGCTCTGATTGATGGAGAGGAGAGACATAATCCTTTGATGAAGCGTCTTGTTGCTACGACAACCCGAGGAGTTTAGTCTGTTGTGGCAAACGTAACATAGAGAGTAAAAAGTTCATGATGATATGCGGGGCCAAAGTAATGCGTTTGACACGGTGGCAAATGTAACATGGAGCAGTAAGCGTACAGAGAAGATACGCGACCATAGCAACGTGCTCTACTCTAGCTCCAATGTACCATTTCCCTACATTTTCTACAAGTTACCTTTGCCATCCAAATTGGCATTTTATTTTTCCTCTCCTTGTTACGTTTGCCACCTAGGACTACTTAAGTGATTTTAAAGATGTCGTAGACTTAGTTGTAGGAAGAGAAGGTAAAAGTTATTGAGGAATTTAAAATTAGAGATTTTGCTTACCTCCATTGGACATTCTGCGTGTTGAGAGGCAAAGCGCTTTGCAGAGGTAAGTGTGGAATATATTTTTTCGAATATAAGTTGCAGGAATATTTTGGAATATAAGTTGCAAATGAAATGGAAGAGAACTCGTGAAGAAATATGAACTGTATTCCATAGAGCACCATTTGTGTAAATGTAAATAAGGTATTGTGTTTCCGTGAACACTTGTGGCTCAAAGGAAGGACGGAGATAAGGGTTTGGGTAAATGTCAGTTGAAGTGTATCTTAGCTCCGATCCAACTTTTTGTTAGAGTCAGAATGAGCGAACACTGAATATTTCCAGGTGAAAGCTCCTGTTGACTGTTGATAGATGATATCACAATATTGGGCTGTCATTGTATGTGAAGTATTCAGTAGTATTCACCGTTTGAAATCACAGAGGCGAAAAAGGATATTTCAATACAAATTTCCTTCCGCTTGAATTTCTTCTCAATGCTTTCATCTCGGATGTACACAAACGCTTTCCCCAAAACTAGAGAGAAGTCTTGTACTTGATCTCTTCCTTAACTTTTCAGTTCAAATTCATCTCATTGATTAAGACATGTATTTTATGTCAGATTCGACTTGGCCATTTCGTCTGTTCTTAATACGTATCTTTCAATTCATCCTTTAAGCTGTCACCGAAATATGACCTGCGATCAGATGCATTCACCAGACCCACTTACAAACTGTACAGGTGAGAAAGGAAAGTTTGGCCTTATTTAAATATAAACTTACTTCCACCAAAGTTCTTGCAAAGAGTTTTTGTTTCAATACGTATAAACACTAGAAGTAATTTTTTTGGCAATCACAGTTTCTACGAATCTACCACACAAATTCAATTTGAATCCAAAGTCGATTTGCTTGAGATTTTGACATGTTGGCAGCTGTTGAAAGATGTGGTTACAGATTTTGTGGTAGCGGTAGCAATAATCCTGGAAGTAAAATTATACATTAGCTTTGAATTTCTTGTTTAAAGATTCAGGAGGTTACCAATCCATTCTTTGCTTTCAAAGTAATGAATGACAACTATTTTGCTGTTATTGAGCGTAAAATTCTGTTGAATTTGTCCTGATTTAGCAATAGAAGATGAAATGTTGAATTTGAAGAGCATATATAGCGTTCATTCATGTATTCAAGTTGTTGACAGATGGCTGAAGAGGGTCAGAAACCGCTCAAGTTGATAACTTGAATTTCTGAGCGGAAGGTTTGGATTTGTTTGAGATTTGTGTGGATCAGTTTTCCAGCTGAGTGGAAGATGAGATGAGGAGGATATGGGAGGAAACGGGGAGAAGAGAGAGAAAGTTGCTGGAGATTCGGAGATGGTGCTATGCATCGCTTCCGAAAGCTGACGCTGTATTTGGAGGGATGGATGCATATTTCTTAATTAGTTTTATTGGCCTTTCTAGAATCTTGTTGCATTGTGATTTGTGATCCTTTGGAAGAGAGTCCGGGAGTGAAGAGTGTCAGTGAACGTACTTATAGGATGGATGAGCATAAACTTCTTGTTCGGTCAACGTAATTGAATCCAGAGATCAAACATTGTTGAATGTGGAATGGTGAGGAAGAGAATCCGGAGGGATCAAATCTTCCACTGGTTAGCTGACAGACAGCTCTGAAAATTAGAATAGTTTCAGTTTCAGTAAAGTTTAAGAAACAGAATGCATATTGTGTCAAGGAATTACTTGTATTTTAAGTATATTTGAAATTCCTAAAGTGTATGCAATTATAGCAGTTGGATGTATAGCTACCCTCAAATACAAGAGAGTTTTCATGCCCTAAATTATCAAAAGCTGGTCGCAAAAGCGATACCAAACGGATTTGTGCAAATCAGAGAAAGCAAAAGGCTTTCCTAAGAGCTTAAAGCTTTGGAGAAACAGACCAAGTGCTTGAGATTTTCACTAGATTTAACTCGAATGAAAATGTTTTCAAAAATTGAGAGAAAGTGGAGACAGCGGGCAAAATTCTGCATACCTAGAACTCAACTACGATTTGTAAAATATTGTTTCAAAGGAGTTGGAGAACATATTACTTGAAAGAAATGGGGGAAATGCTATACATATTTAGCGTTAGGCCGGGAATGGGAAAGAGAAAGTGGAATATGAAGAAGAATTGTGTGAGTGTGATTTTGAAAAAGATTGGCAGAGTTTGAGGAAGAAAAGATGGGTACATCATATGGACAAGGAGTTTTGAGTGGATGGAGGGAACATGGATATTGGGTAAGGAGAAAGTTAAATTGTTGGAATGAAAAGGAGGTGCATGTGACAGTTGGGTTGAGGGATTGAGTTGGAAATGGATGGCACTTGCTGGCTGGAGGATCACTTTTGATTCGGGTTTAAAAGAAGGGGCGGTGAGGAGGAGGGGGAGAGAGATGAAAGGGGGATATGGGAGAAAGAAGCGGGAAAGCTAAAGAGTTCTATTACAAAGGGGCAGTGAAAGTGGAAGAAATGAAAATATTGTGTAATGGAATTACAAGACCCACAGGATTTTCGTAAGGCTGCAAGAATAAAGAAAAGATCGAGTGTGAAGCCAGTGTCCAGAATTGGTAAGGATTTGTGAAAGGAGAAAGTGAGGAAGAGCGAGAGAGAAAGATTGTTTCAATCAGTTGTGCCTTTGACAAGATTTCTTTAAAATGGTACAGCAGAGTATGCTACTGTGCGATCCTGGCGGGAGCTGGTGGCTGAGAATGATTTTGGCTTGCAGCATGGAATGGGGATCGGAAGGAGGTTATTACGTGGAAAGATTTGAGTGGGAATCCTTCTATGGTATGGAGGAGTGTTTGAAATGTGAAGAGGAAATTGTACATGTTTATTGAATTAGCTCACGTTTTTTCATCCCCCCCCTGGTCGTTTTGAAAACTGGGTAGACGAGAGAATTTGGGAAGGGAAAGTGCAAATGGGCTGCTCCTGCTCCTTACTCCTTTTATTTCCCCAAACTTACGGTATGAGTCGTACACCCCGATTTCTTGAACCACCATTGAGTGCTGCAATCTGGAATGTATGGGAGTGGTAAAGTAAAAACGGTTTGGTTCACACAAAAACTATTCGTCACTGGTCCAGGAGGGAGCGGGGGGGAAAGCGTTTGAGTTGAAGGAAATGGGGAAAAAGTATTCCAAGATGTTATGATGATGACGAAGAGGATGCTGGATGTGCGTAGGCTGGAGCGACCGGACAAAGGGAGTTATGGGACGAAATAAAATGGAAATGGAGGACGAAAGTCCGGATGGAGTTGTTCGGATGAAATGGTTTTGAAATCAAGAAATCAGACGACGGCGGGCGAATAAAGCAGAATGAGCTTCAAAGAGATATTATTTACAGGGAAACCGAGTACCGTCTTCATCTCAGAGTACTCTAGTTCCGTCCAACACTCTAATCACAAATTCGGGGTTAACTGTTGTGCTTGGAGGATTCGGAGAAAGGCTAGTTAGGATTTTCCCTTCTTTACTCCCGAGTCCATCTTGGTCCCTCTTTATGTAAGCCCTAAAGCTGGATTTATAACCTGGGTCCATTTTATCGGTGGCTTGGGTCACAAAAAAGTACAGGGCTCAAGAGAAACCATACTGGAGAAGGAGGGAGGAGAAGAAAGAGGAGCGATGAAAAAATAGCCAAGTTAAATGCCTTAGCTCCAAAATTGAATGAATTAGCTCCAGCTGGAGCTACATATCTCTGTCTCTCTCGGTTCCCTCAACTGGATATTTCTTGGATGTATCGGCGGCGTTCCTCTCCGCTCCCCTGTCGTTGCTATTATTATTGTTGCTATAGTTGAAAGAATTTTGGAAACGTAAGATATAGGCTCAAGGAAAGAGCTAAGAAACTGCTTAGAGGGATTGAGCGATAACATAAGGACATTAGGTCGACACAGGTGGAATGGGGAACCAAAAGTGTGAAACAAGGTGAAAGTCGAAGAAAGTAGAGTATATACCAAAGATAGTGCTAGATGAAATAGGGAAAATCTGAAGGAACAGGGTTGACGCTTGATACAGACTAATCTGTGGGACGGATTTATTGTAGATATAAGAAAAACAGGAGATAACGAAACGAATAGACGTGGCGGGGAGAAAACTCGGAGTTTGAAAATACTTGGAAAATACGAAACTGGGAGAAAACTATGTAGCGAAGTTATGCACAGGGAAGAATGCAGATTTAGAGAAAGTATTAAAATATGTGAGTAGCTAGGGCATAGGGGGAGGAGGGAGATTCATGAATATTGAAATAGTAGTAAGACGGACATGTGCTAAATGATATTTCTACGGGTTTTAGGTTGGAGGCATGTTTGCAGGAGGGGGAAAGTGATTGGATGCTATAATACATTACTACTTGACACTCTATTACAGAGCTATAGGTTTGCCGAGGGAGAGTTGGGCGGCCAGAGAAAGTAAAGCTGAGATCATCGCCTGCCAACATATAATTTTGCAGATTGTATAAACATGTGTATGAATCCTTGGAACATTGCTTATTGAGTACTACAACAGCTGAAGAAGGGGAAAGCATGGGAATTTTGTGTACGGGTTTTTTCTCGGGCTTTTTCATACATTTAACAGTTTTAGGAGAAATAAAGAGAAGAGAGAGATTGGAGATTGGTCGGTTCCAGAAGGAAGTCAAAGATAATGGGGATGGGGGTGGGCGGCATTATAGGAAGGTTATCGTAAAAGAATCTGATTTGATCTTGTATGCATGTACATGATGGATTTTATGAGCTGTTTAAGGTTGATGAGAGGGAAGAATTTGATATTAATCTAATAACATGCTAGATTTTACTTTCTCCAGAGGCTGATTGGAGAAGTAAGAGGGTTTTGTCATATTTTTTCGTGCTTTCACTCCATAAGACTGTTGTTAATGTGTTGGCCGGGATTTGAATGCTGATGTGATGAGGACTTTTAGGCTGACAGGAGGAGGGAAAGAATGTAGCGTTTAGCATTTATTTTAGTTTTATCAATAACTTTATCCTATTACTAAAATCGTAATCATGAGTCAATGCGATACTATGAAGTGAAAGCGGCTCTGGATCGGGAATCCAGATATTCTTAACGACACCACACTGTACATGTTATAACATGCATCTCCTTTATTTTGCAGTCCTGGAAACGAGGCTAACAGCGCCGCCCTAGCCAGTTAGTCTACTAGGGCTTTTGCGTGTGTGTTCCTGGAAAATATATGCACAACGAGAGTGAGTAGAGTAAAACATCTGCTTTGGAGAGGAGTTGCGATTCTAAGATGGCAGAGAAGAAATAAAAGGGATGTCTCAGGAAGGAAATAGAATGGAGGGAAAGAAAGGGCATATACATGTGTGTAGGCATGAGGCTTGGGAGCGGGACGGAAAGGAGGGGAAAGGCTTTTGTATACGCTTCTTCACCTCGATAATCGTCTCTCTTGGGATGGAATGAAGAGATGGGAGGAGGAGGGGGCATAGGAGCTGGAGAGAGCTGGAGAAAGTCGTGCTGGAGAACATTATATAGTTGTGGGAGAAGGATGAGACTATTTTGTGAAAGTTTCTTATCAGAAAATTGCCTCGTTCTTGATTAATCTTGGAATAAACAGTTTTTTCCACCAAGTAATCATAATTTGTGAAGACGATAATAACATTAGGGGAAGACGATCATCCCTACGTGATTTCTAGACACTCCTTTGGATTATAACGTTCCTTGTTTCTCCGGTCCAAGTCCAGAGGCCATGGTCCTCGTGTCCTTCTGCGACTACTGCTTTCTCTTACTTTCTCCATGCTACTTATCTCGGTCGTATCATCAATGTTCGTCTCATCTGTAGCATATTTTTGGCAGCGATAGTTTGGAGAAAGATGAAAAGAGGAGGATGGGAGGAGGAAGATATTGAAGAGGAAGACAGAAGGCGGTGGTTTGGGGAGAAGGCTGAAAAGAGGAGTTAGTTTTGCTTTCCCCTGGGTAAAGTGAAATGGGGACGAAAGAATAGGGAGAGGTTGCCAAAAAGTTTATCGATTCAAAAAGTTTGATGCCATTTCCTAGGAGATTGTCTCGCGGTCAACTTGATTATTCTTTAAGCCTTTTCCTTTTGTCCGTAATCAAGGACGTGTTTCTCCTTAGCTTGTCCCAAGAAAGCTCACCCTTCGCCCGGGTAACTTTTAAAGGCGATAAGATTTTGAATAAATTACCCTTAGCTTCATGTCACCACTGAGTAAATTGGCTTGTTTACGTGGTCGGAATACTACAGTTGCCGGGGCAGGCGGGGAGGATGTGGGGAGGCGTGGAGAAAGTTTGCTAACTTTTTAAATCAATAGACCGTCTCATCGTGTTCATCTTGTCTCCGACAGGGGGAGGCAGGAACGACGATACTTGTTTCCTGTTAGCACTCACACCAAGGCCAAGGCTAGGGTTAATGGTACATGATGAGAGTGAGGGATGAAACAATGCCTGTGCGGTTTGACGGGGTGTAATTCAGCGTGAATGTAGCTCCGCAAGCTATCGTCCTTCACAGACTGACTTTATGGACTTGGACAGAGAAATGAGCAATTACCTTGTCAAATATCAATTATTAGCAGGTGAGTGAGCACGTGCAATAGTTGGGCAAAGGACTTGGAGTGGAAAAAGGTGTGAGGGAAAGGGAATTAAATGTATTTCATGCTTTGTAATTCATGAGAAAGAGAAAACTCTCCCTGCCTATGGTGAGAGTCGGGCTGGAGGAGGAGAAAGTATGAGAAAAAAGTTGTAAGCTACATTTTCCCAATAGATGGAGCGATTGATGTCATCAGATCTACCGTACTAGAGAAAGCTACCGTAGTGTGGTAGCGTAGCACTATTATCTTCTCTCTCTTACCATGGCCGTAATCCACCATTGCCTTAATTTATTTGAAGGTTTGCTTGCAAAGCATTTACGCTGTACAAAAAGATGATGTGGATAAAATGACTGCGGGACGAAATCTTTGTTTCTAAAGATACATATCTTATGTATACTTGTATACATTTCCCAGTACACTAAGGAGCAAATGCGGGAGAACGCAATTCTGCTTGACATCCATTCTTATAGAGTCGAGGTGAATGAATTTTTAATGCGGTTAGTTGAAGAGGAAGATGAAGCTGATTTAGGAGACGAGGATTGTCCGGCTATTGTTCCATATAATTGGAAGATTGGCTAAGGAACTGAAAAGATGGTCACGGTGGTTAAACAGAAAGGGCTGCAGAGAGAAATCCTTATTCTTGTCTACGAAACGATGAGGGTTGTGTCACTAAGTAGGGAGTAGGGATTGGGAATGATTCGGAGATTTGAGATGACATGGAAGAAAGGAGGGAGAGAGAACGGGAGGAAAATGATGGGAAAGGAAGAGGAGAGGATTTTCACCCAATAGTCGCTATTCCTGACGCTCATTCCTTCTCAGAACTGAGAATTGGATTTAGAAATGAGACACTATGTATTAGAGTATTGGAATTGAGGATACGGAGGTCGCGGAAAGTTCCGGGGCTTGTACAATGCCTGCTGGAACGGGAATCCTTTGAGAAGGAATAGATGAGATGATGCGGGAGAATGGATTGAGTGAAAGGATGGAGATAGGAGGTTTGATGTGGGAAGAGAAAGGTGGAGAAAGTAGGGAGGACGAAGATGGAGGAGATGAAATAGTTTGAAGGTTTCTACATATGTGGTTTTTGAATGATAGGAATGATAATGATTCATTGTGGAGGAAATAGCATATTGGGTGGATTAATTTTCGTGGAGTTGTTAGGAGAGGGAAGTGTGTTTCACGCAACCTTTGAGGTGAAAACTTTTCATTCTCACACTCCTGCGTTTATCGTGTTCGGAAAAAGTTTATCCATTCATAAAGTTTTTGAAGGGAAACTTGGTTACGATGGAGGAAGAAGAAGATGTGTTGAATTTGATTTATCTTCCTAACCGCTTTCTCCTACTTCTCTGTCTCTTCCTTTTCCTCACTTTCTCTATCTCTAATAGGCCTTGCTTCTTGGCTCGCTTGACTCTATCTCTTCACTGCCCTCCCTCGTTTGACAGAAGCTCCAGGAAATACGCTGGGTAAAGGCAATGGCCGCGGTTACGGAATATTTCTTTGATGGCATTAACTGCGGAGTGTTGGTGGTGATGGTTAAAGACGAGAGAAAGTTTGAAGAGAAAGCAGTAGATCATATTCTACAGTAGAATATGAGAGACTTACCCGGAATACTTTCACGGAGTAGAACATAGATAGTATTTAGACTGAATAACTTGGAGCTAGGTACTAGATAGAACGTATTATCGTTGGAGAAAGGAGAGAGATTATTGGATGGGATTGATTGAAAAAATATGTTTACTTAGAGTGTCCACAAGTTTTGATTTACGAGCTAATGGAGTTGTGGTCGAGGTACAAGGGTGGAGGGATATATGGATTGCGGATTTTGGTTTGTCCAATTATCGCAATAGGATTTAGCTTTGTACGCAGTATATTACGCTAAACTGACACTTATAGCTAACTGAATTACAACTCGGGGAGTAAGGAGAATGATGGTGAAAG
The DNA here is from genome assembly GCA_906901655.1 of Sminthurides aquaticus. NCBI lineage: Eukaryota > Metazoa > Arthropoda > Collembola > Symphypleona > Sminthurididae > Sminthurides > Sminthurides aquaticus. Next base: position 9,496,098 of record CAJQTT010000001.1, read on the forward strand.
TTGCAGTAAGCGCACCTATGTGTTTCTGTGTACTTATCTTTAGATTGGTTTGAATTGCCCACGTTTGAAATTGGCCCCTCCGCAATAAGCCGTTAGAGCTTTTCCTGCTCCTCAGAAAATGTGAAGACGAATACGATAAAAGTGTATACGGTTGCGGATAGTAGTTTTCATATTTTTTGTTTCTGGTGGATCAGGGGAATTGAATGGCTTCTCTTTTACCAGGATAAGAAGACAGGGGTGACGGTGGTGAAGACGTTGTCGGCAAAGAGAAAGCAAAAGGGAAAATATAAAGAAAGTGGATACACATACAAAAGTAAATCCAGAGGGAGAGAGGAAAAAGAAAGCGACATGGTGAAAGTTGAGCAATACATCCGCTTGCTATTTAACACAACTGTTCCCGGTTCTCTGGATCGTTGAGGGAAAACAAGGGGAAGGACATATGGATAGTAGTACCCTGGATCTTCTTCTATTCATGGCCAGCCATCAGCCAGAGGATGGACCTTACAAGAGAGTGTAAGAGAAAGCATGTAAGGGCTAAGGGATGGAGTACGAGGGAGAAAGTGAGAGAAAAAGCTTTACGTGGAGATAATGGGAAAGTATTGATTTTTAGTACGATACAGACGAAACGGAAGAAGCTGTGGCTCGGAAGCTGGTCCTTTTCTATCCCATATCCTACCCGTGCAGGGTTTTCTCTCTCACTCTTCAACCTTTTCTTCCTTGGGATGTTGGGGAATGATCCTTGGGAATCCAGTGTACAAGGACTGGGACAAGTATAATAAGGAAAAGAAATACGTCTTGTTAGTTACATAAAGGAGGCGAGTGTGGGGAAAGTGGCGCTACCAACTTTCAGTACATCCAGCTATGGGTAAAGAATCTGCGAGATGGAGATCCTTCCTCTGTTCCTTCTTTACACTTTCCCTCCGGTTTTGAGAGGATAAATGCGGGAGTGGATTCAAGCTTAGCTTGAGCTCACATCTTGTTGGATGGGCGGTTAGAGCCTATCTCCTAGCTTACTATATAGTAGGATTCGGGGACTACTATGGAGGAGCTTTTCTCTTTGAACCACTGCTGCACCGCAGCGCTGATAACTGCTAGCCCCCTGCCTGAACTGCATTGTGGGAAAGAAGAAAAGGAGAGAGAAAGGAGAGAGGGTGAGTGAGTGAAGAGATGGTGCGAATGGAGAAAATATCGTCTACACAAGTTCTGGAGAATGCCAGTTCTAGAGAAACTTTCTGCAAGTTCCTCGCTTGCCTATAGTTCCTCTCTCTTGCTCTCTTGCACGCCTCCCAAGCTTTCTCGGATCGAGGAGAAGGAGGAAATGCAAGGGAGGAATGGAGAGAAGCCTCCACCAGTTTGACGTATCGGAGAAAGAACCTGCGCAAGATAGCCTCCTGGAGAAGAGATGCTCTAAAATAGCCGGATTACACCCTCTGGAAGCCATTCCTCCGAGCGGGAATCCAAACCGAAAAATATCACAAGTTAGATCCTGGATCCATTTCAAGCTTAATATCAAAAACGGCACTGGTCCAGACATGAACGAATTCGGAGATGACTCAGATGGCGGGTAATATGGGAGACGGTATGACGTTGAGAAACTTAAAGCCGGTTTTCTTCCATGCGTTTTCCTCGCGCTTCTCCCTTCAGTAGTTTTCTTCTTCTCTATACATACCATTAGTGAGAATCTCCTGGATAGGACCTTACCGCAAGTTTTCCGAATCGGGTTCAACCAGATATATGAAAGGGTGAGTGGAAATGCCGCTGTAAATTATAGAGTTGGGTGGCGGGAGGAGTTTAAATATTCGGTTTTTTTATTCTCATTCCACCACACTTGCTAAATACGACATTATCCTGTAAAAACCTAAGCGTATTCCACTTGATTGAACTTATGCTGGTATATTAAGTCCAAAATCCATGCCCATAGTCCTTGGTTTACAGCAGTTTCGGAATAGGACTTGGAACAGCATCCTGTAGCTGCTTATACACAGTTCAATACGTTATTAATGATGTTTAATGTAGGGTGCTAGTAGAGGACCTTGATTGCTTTCATAGCTGGGCTGAAGACAGTATTGACAATTTGTGAATAGGGAGAAAGTAGGATGAGAATAGCGAGTAAGGAGAGAGACGCTTTGCAGTTACAGTTTCCAGATGGCCGTTTCACATTTAGAATTCATAGAAGAATTAGGTAAAAGCCGGTTTTCTTCCAGTATGGATCCAGACTTTTGGAGTAGAGAAAGAGAAAGGGAGAGGACGAGGGGAGAGCGGATTTGAGGATGGATGCTTTAAAGGATTTGAGGGAAGAGGACGGAACTGGGTGCGTTGATGGCTTGAGTAACCATATGACGGTGACGAGAAGGTGGAAAATTTCTGGAAGGATGAGAGACTGACTAATACAGGGAGGGAGCCTTCCCAGCGGCTTCATACAGCCTGGAGAGTGAGAAAAGGTGAAGAGGATAGTGTGGAATAGATTGATGGATGCCGGGTAGTATTTTCCCGGCTTCCAGTCCTTGGACTATTGGAATATAGCCCGCCTCGGAGAAAGTGCATGGGATTGTTCGAGAGAGGGAAAGCATAGACGGAGTTTAGGCTAAGGCTAGGATGCAAGTATATGGGTATTCCCATCCTGCAGACTGCTCCGATGAAGGAAATGAGGAGAATAAGGTTATTCTACACGGTTATGGGTTGGGAGAAAGAGAGGAGTAGGGATGGAGATGGGGCGATGGGGTTGGGAGCTTGGCAGGCAGAATGAGGATGAAGGAGAAAGCAAGTGAGAAAAATACTGGAAGGTACGTATGCATTTACATGTTTTCCTACGGCGGAGACAGTGCGGAGGGTGGTGAGTAAGAAGAAGAGGAGGAGGAGGAGATGGAGGAGACGGGTAAGAAGAAGAAAGAAGGTACGGGAGGAGAAAATTTATATGGGGAATCCTGGAGGGAGGTAGGGGAGAAAAAGAAGAGTAGTAAGCGGCGGGGAGGAAAAGGAACGAGGAGAGGGAAAGGTTTCGGGTTTTCCTTTCATTGTAGTTTTGTTTCGGTCATTTAGTTTGTGCACATCCAGCTCGTCAGTTGTGTTCTCTTATCCGTTTGTAGAGGTACGTTCGTTCGTTGGTTCGTTCGTCGTCCGCTCGGTCTTGATTCCTTCCGTTCCATCTTCTATCTATCTATCGTCATACGTATCTACTACTTGTATATGTATAAATATATATTTCGTTCCTTCATTTATTCATCTCTGTCTACGCCTACGGCTACTACTATATCCCTATTAGTACTACCCTAACACCATCAGACTAGTTACGTGTGGAGCCGACGTACATATTGTAGTTCCTTGAGAAGGATACAGAGGAAAAGAAGAATATAATTAACATTTTTCACAAAGTTAAAATTTTCACTTAACTTCTTATACTTACCAACAACCATTCCGCCTCCTCTTCCCTACATACTTACCAACTATATCTATAAACTTTTCTACAATTTCCTCAAGATTCTATCCAAAACTCTAATAATCTTCGCGGTAAAAAAACGAAACGTCTCTTCTTCATCGGATAATGTGCTAACACAATTACATGATAGAGAACTGCAGTATTTTGATTCTTATATAAACATTACATTCTCATTTTCCTTCCAACTGGGTTAATAATTTTGTAATTATATAAATATACATCAACTGAGCGTATAATTTCTCATCCTTTTCATCATTTACTCTGTTCTTCTCCTTCTTACTGAGGTAAGTTTATTTTCAATTTTATTATTGCTACTTATTTTTAAATAATTTTACAAAACAACAACCGGCGAATCATCTGTCCATCAACTTTGTGGTGCCATATTACACACACGTCTTCTCACGTCATGGGATTGTTGGATCAGGAAGCGCTTCATTTAATTATGATTGCATTTGAGGAGATAAGAGTGATTCTTTGAAATGGTGGAGTGGTGAAAAGTGGTGTGATATTTCTTGTGGGTGGATATAAAACTATATAATGGCTTGATTCCTCGTCCGACCTTGTTACAGTACGGTGAAATACCCGGATGAATCTTATACATTATCCGTGGGGGTTGTGGGAAGCTTTAAAGTTAACATGACCAAGAACTGGTTGGGATGATTGGATTTCAGATTTTCTCATCCATTAACCTACCACCGGTTTCCATACTTCCATGGAAGGGACAGGAATCCCACTTTAGTCCGGCCTCATTGTCACGTGGAAGAGTAATTAAATTTTGCTCGTAATTACTCTCTTGACGGTAAATTATCCCTTGTAATCTTAAGCTTTTCTCTCGTAATCTAGAAAATCTATTCAATGGAAAGCACATGTCTGGTTACTGTATTACTCTAAATGGGGGGAAGACTGAAATACTGAAATTGACATTATTTGAAATGAAGGAATGACAATAATTTAGGGTGATAAATACGTATAAAAACACTCATTCTTTTAAATGGCAATAATCGATTGTGGAGGAGAAAGTTGGAGAAAGGAATAACGAATAGTAACGTAGATTAACATTCCGTTCAAGTCAGTTCCGTTATGCAGGTTGAGCAAAGCTTGCACTCGTATTTTAAGGATCATTTACGGATGACAAGCTTAATTAGCACATGGAAGAGCTCTGTTTTGATTACTTTGAGGGGGAGGGGTCGGTGAAAGCATGAAATGACTACGAAGCTATAGGCTACTACTCTGGGAAGAGGTTTACGTAAAGTGATGGCAATGTAGAAGATTCTGGAAGAAATTTAGGATGATTATATTGGGAAAGGGGTGAAAGTAGGAGAAGAATGTATGAATTGCTGACGTGACACTAACATGTGAGTAAGCTGAAAGGTGTGTTTGTGTGTGCGAGCGTCTTAATGCTAGATATTGGATGCAGGTGGAATTTTTTGAAAATTGTTTGAGAATACTATGCAGGAGGAGGAGTTGGAAGCATGGAACATTCAAGGTTTTTCATAAAGTGTAGTGCATACGGGATGATAGGATAGAAAAGGGCAAGTTCGCCGCTATCGATTTACTCGGCACTGTGCATGGTGGGGATGAAATGACGTTTTCCTTTTCTTGGGTATAAGGTCTTCTAACCCGGGTAATGCATTACCCGAATATATGCACATATAGTACATCCACCCGTCCACATGCTTTTCTCCTTGGAAGGATTTCGCTTTCTAGTAGCATATTATATGCTTTGCCTCTCTCCCGTATTCCGTATCTCAAGTCACTCCTGCCTTCTCCCTTTCGCCCTTCCTTATGTAGGATCACTGCGGAGTACTGTAGTACATATACATTTTTATTGTCCTCATCACTCTCAGTGGATCAGGAGCCGGCTCGGAGAATATCACCGGCAAGACGGACACGTATAGTTTGAAAGGGTGCCAAGGCGCGAGAGGACTTTGGAAAAGGCCTTGTATTTAAGGGGAGATGGGAAAGGGATTTCTGTAGCGTATAGTAGCTAAAGGCGGGGAGCTTGTTGGGATGGATGATGGGGTGGGGAGTAAATGTAGAAAAGTTGGAAGCATAACTTTCTCTCTCGCTACCTAATATAAAACCCATGGTCTCATATAGAAGGGAAAGCGGCTGGTAGAAAGGGAGAGAAATGTAGGAGTAGTAAAAGTCAGGGAGAGAAAGTAGTAGGAGGAAGAGAGAAAGGAAGCAACTCCAGCCAGCCCGCTTCCCTCCTTTCTCCACGCTCTCGCACCAACATCCATCCACCGGTTGTAAACTAGTCGTAGTAATATGGGGTGGTGGTAGAACGGTAAAGGGTAGCTGGCTTGGAGTATTTGCAGTTGTTATATATATATTTCTACACGATCCTTATTACCGTTTATAACGGCTACCCATGTAGTTCCCCTCCTTTCTATTACTCTTATCCAGTTGTGTCCCGTTTACTTCTCCAGCTCCTGTACAAATATATCCCAGATACGCTCCAGAATTACACGAAAGCATCAACGTGGATTAGGAAGAGATGCTTTCTCTCTCACCCTCTCTCACTCACTCCTCCATCCATCCACCCCGAAGCGGGTTAGTCTACATAAATCCTCATCCGTGTAATGCTTTCCTTCCACTTATTTTAGTTCTCTCCACCTCCCCCTCCTACCCCAACATTCACGCTTCACCCAGTACAATCCCTAAAATGAGTCTCTACCTACGTCTGACTCATTGGAATAACCAACCAAGTTCCTTGAGCTGTCCTCAGTTAAGGGAAAACCTGGTGTGAGGTTTCTTAGCACACTTTAGCAAGAGCACAAAAATGTATTCTTGGACAGGTTAGGGGAAATCAAGTTTTCTCATGCATAAATTTAGCACGTATGATGAGACTGTCGTTTGAAAATTTGGAGAAAGTTGTCGAGAAGAATAGACTTCCATTCCATGGGCGCACATGTAATGGATTGAAGGAATATACTACAGCGTAGTCTCTTCGACTTTCTCTTTTATAGCTTTCCCTTGTACGTAAAAGTTTGTTAAATTCAAATTCTGGAAGGTAATCTTATGCAGCTTGTTTCTGATACATTTTAAGGAACGAGTCCATCCAATCAGCACTTGGGGGTTTGGGGCAAATTTGAAATATGCGTTGTGCGTAGAAAGGTGAATGTGGAGAAAGTTGAACATGTTGCAGATGAAAAGGGCATATAATGCGGCTATTTGAGAATCGAAGAAAGCTGAACAAAGTAGTGGCTCGTGCTGATATAATTATAGACAGTCACAAGAAAGTGGGATGGCGGTGAAAGTAAATAAAGTAGTGCGGATGAAATCCATTGGTCGGTGTTTGTATCGTTGAACACGGAAGGGGAGGAGGTCACGTGTTGTTTCAATAAATTTATACATTTTCTCTTCGCCGTCTCCGTTGGGGATTGATGTAGGAGAGGTTGCCTCCTCTCCTTTTCTTTCTTGCTATTTACGAACAATGTATGGTCTCTGGTGGATGTTGGATGGACTCGGAAGGAGAATCTATGATAAAATGGGCATGTAAAGAAAGTAGCAGAGGAGGAGAATCACGTTTGGATGTATCTATCTCTACTGGTAGTGGTAGAAAGGTCAATTCCCAAATCTCTACAGTGTGTGAGGGTGACGTTGACGGTAGACTTGAAAGAAAGATGGACGAGTATGTGCCAGAAATAAAGTTTCTACAGCATGTAGATCCCTTAAGACAGAGAATGAGTCAGGAGACAGAGCTACACTACCTATTTTCTATATTTATGGTAGGGGGAAGAAAGCAAAAGGGTGGAGAGAGAAATCCTTTGTTTTACTTTGGCTGTCGGAGAAGGTGTGGACACATGGACCAAGTCTTGATGGAATATGCTACATTATGCCCTGCCCAATACGGATGCTGGCTGGTATCACTGAGGGAGAAATAAGGTGCTTTCTCCGTGCCCTCATACATTATAATTCTTTCATAGTACTCTAGCCATGAAAATATCTTTCTTGTATTGATAGCAGTGAAAGGTATAGGGATAAGGCAAGAGAAAGTGCTCAGAGTTCCTTTTGTGAGTTTTGCAGTGAATTGTAAAAAATTAGGCAAGTAGGGAAAGCAATATTTTTGTCCGGCCTTTGCTTTCCCCAAGCAGTTATAGGTTTAGGAATAAGAGTTTAAACTCTTACAACCATAATACCGAAAATACCTTTGAAACGAAAGTGCAGATGAGCTGTAAGAACCATGAAGAAGGTAATACTTCGGCAAAAGTTGAAGCAGAGAAAATGCTGTACAAAAGTAGGAACAAGAAAATGGAAATCGAGGAATAATAGGCGCCAACATAGGTTTCTAAAAAGATTTTTTTCTGAAATATTATCCAAGATCTTGTGTTTGAGGATTTTCATAGAGAATAGGATGAAAAGACGGAAATAAAATTGATGGGAGGCTTGTGAGGTGTCGGGCGTGAAAAATTGGATGGTTTTTACATTTTAAAGAAGAGTGCGCGGAATTATTTGATATTAAGGATGAGATGAAAATGCTCCTCCTGGATTCATTCTTAGGATCGGAGGTTATTACAGGACGCGGGAGTTGAAGTAAAAGGACGAGATAAATTGCCTCTGATCCTCCGGACATAAGCATAGATGGGTTGGAGCTAATTAATTACTTAAATACCATGATGATGATTGATTTTGTTGACACTGAATTCAAGAGTGGCTCTGATTTGAGCCGAATCTCTGGCTCTGCTCTTCCAATCCATCAGCACAACCCTTTATGGGAAGCTTCATCTCTTGCGGGCCCTTACATGTCATGAACATGGGAACTCTTACCCGGACCAGGGATTCCCAGCTTGAGGGAAAAGTGGGGGAAAGTTGGAAAGAAGGATTAGTATTGCGTATCCGGGAGCTAACTTCCAGTAAATCATTAGAATGGAGTAAGTCTGGATGGAAAAAATTAGGAGGGAAAGTGTGGTGTATTAATATCCGGGAGGGGATGTGGTCGCCGCCGCGTGTACTCAATTTATGCGTGCATACACAAAGTCAATTCGCCAGTCAATTCTGGATAATGAAAAAAGATTGGCCAATTTTCAAATCATGTACTAACTAATCCTCCCATCCAAGACAGTGATAAGTGACAAGTGTACATGCCTTCCTTATCCGGTATGCATTAGGGTAAAAAGTTTGCCCAAGAGATTTCTTCTCCTAGGATGCAAGGGGAGGACCCGGACGGGATTTTGCTATTACTTTTTTCATTTATGCACGCCCTATTATTTACTTATTTCCTCCAATTCATCCTAACCTGTTCTCCGTTCTTTCCCCCATTGACTAAGTGCTGAGCGAAGGAGGATGACTTTAGCTAGCGATCAATGTCTGTCGGAGAGACTTCCGCCAGAAATCAGGGAAGAGAGAGAGTGAAAGCGGAGAGTACACAAATAATGCACAAATGGGTTGATGGGTGTTGGTCTGGCGGAGAATCCTTTCTCTTCACCTGTACATATTTCTCTATTCAATTCCTTTTAAATGGTGAGCGATTTAAATCGGATTGTTAACTCAATTGGGATGCACTCGATCCGAATCTGATTAGTTTATTTCACTGGATTTCCTTCCCGCTTCACATCCGCCCTCCTCCGTCTCTCCTATCCTGCGTGTTTCTCTCAATTGAATTTGCTTTCTCTACCTTTCATATTATGTTTTCTCGAGTAAAGTTTATCTAGAACTTATATGACGCATACATAAGCCACTTTTGGAGAAGAAAGCATGAGACGCTCAAGTGGTTAGGTTAGCGTATACGTGTGAGGCAAAAGGAATAGGTATGGAATCAGCTGGTTTTGACAGATCAATGTGCTTTCATGGAGGAGGTAATGGTGGCAAAAAGTCCGAAACTCAAGAGTAGGTATTTGAAAAGTGGCCATTTTAATGACATTCGGGATAAAATAATTTCTGTGGGATATAATTTATCAAAAAGGGTAAGCTCGCTTCCTCTAACGGCGGGGAAAATAGCATTAAGTTAGCTAAAGGCTGTGAATGATTTTTTTCTCTTGAGTCTCTCCATCATAAGGCTGAGAAAATGTATGGGCAAGCAGTGGAAAAAAAGCGAATATGTTGAGCGTATTCTTACCCGAGGTTCTAGAAAATTTCGAACATGCCCGGCTTGAAATAGTGTGGAAGATTAGCAGAATCGTTTGAGTACATAGCATTTTGAAGAATGAGAGAAAGCGGGAGAATGTTGTCCGAGTTTTGAAATGTAAGCTACAGAAATGAAATTTAGAACGCAGTTCGTCTATCTCCGCTCCTTTCATGCGCGTATATGTATTTTTCTGGAGGAAAATAGTCTATTTCAGCATTCATGACTAAGAGTAACGAGAGAGTGGTTAATTCCAGAGAGGGGAAAGTAATTCAGGTATGGGATGTTATGAGTGGGAAAAATACGAGAGGTGGAAAGCGCGAATCGGTCATTAAATAAATATAATTATCAGCTTTTCATCTCTCCTGTATATCCTCCTCCTACTTTCTCTCTCCCACTGAAATCAAGAGCAACTGCCTTTGAGAGAGCCAACGAAGCGTACTCGAAGAGAAAGTTTGAAATAAAGTTAATCGGGAGCAGTCCGCCTTCTGGCTAGTTCTAATAAGTAGATTCTATTATGCTGTTATTCCATGAACTGGACCCATCCGTCCTGAATATGGCGTTGTGACGCTGACTTGACTGAAGTGACTAGTGAAAGCTGTGTTGGTTGGTTGGCTGAGCTCGTGTAGATTATTCGCTCTCTTTCCCTAATCTGAATTCATGTTGAATGTGGTCAAAAGATTAAAATGGTGATTGATTATGCTGATTACGAGAGAAATTTGGATGGATTATTCCCCTCCAACCACAACGTCCGCCGAAGCCTAAGCTGCTCCCTCCGCACACACGCTTTCTCCGGACTTTTAACTGCTTGGTGCTCCATTCGTAACAGGATTCTCGCCCACCTGCGACATAAAACTCTGGAAGGGACACGAGCTCTTTGGTCCGCTTCATTTGATGGACATGAGCTATAAACGTGCATATAATGAGTCGGACATGTTATCGTTATGCTCGTAGAGGAATAAATGGAGAAAAAGCTTTTTGTTCACGTTCAACCCGGTCGGACAATTCCAGTTCAACCAAAGAGTCCAAGGGCTGGAAATATGCTTACGTGTTTAGAAGCAATACGAATGGGTCACGTTAAACAGCAAGCCTGCTTGCTGGCGTCCGATTCGGAGTAAAGTAAAACCGCGTACAGGAGCGTACACACACACTCCCTCGGCTAGACTAAGCAGAAGGGATGCATGTGTATGAGGATTAATAGGAAGGGGGGAAAGGGTTGTGTGTGAGAGAGAGCAGCCCTAAAGCCTAGGTGAAAGTTAGCGAGGGAGAGCAAATATAGGGATTGCATTCTTTGAAGTGGACAGACTGGGAGTGAAAGCTGATTGCGTGTGAAAGGAGTTGCTAATGCAAATTTATATGAAATGAGTTTTACCACACGTAATTATCACTGGATACAAAGGAATCCATATGTTAAACGATAATACTTTCCCCCCTACTATTTGCTCCCTCCAGCCAGCTCGATATTTTTCCCAGTTACTCCCGCGTAAAGAAACAAATTCGCCCATGCTAAAAACATAAGCACTGCTGATCATGCTGCTTATGCTATGCTCACCTAATAATCAGCAACTCTGAAACCTTGGAATCTTCGTATCAATCTATGAGGGGCTGTTGTGGGCGAAAAGGTTGAATGTCTGAGAAATTCAGTGGACACAAAATGCCGGACTTAAATGTAATTAAAGTGAAAGTAATTAAAGAGTATGTGTACTGAAGGAAACAAGTAGCTAGGTTAGAAATAACTAAGAAGGAGTCTTGAAGGGATCCTGTTTAACAGAAAAAAAATACTGATTATTGTCGATAAATGCTATGCTTTGGCTGCCCTTACTGCTTTCCTTTACAGTCGTAAGCAATGTAAGGGTGTAGAACGTATAGGCTTTAGCTAGATGAGAAAGTCTTTGCAGACGTCTTCTGGTACTCGTTTCTTGCTGTTACTGTTATTACGGATAATGGAAACGGAAATGAGTAAAATAAGAATAAAAGCAGGGTGGTGATAAAATTGTTGGGAGAAAGTCGCTTTAGGCTGTAAAATTCCCAGTTAAGTAAAATCCATCCAAGCAGTTCTGTGAGAAGCCCTCCTATCTTTGTGGCTTAACAGCTGGGGGAAGAGAAATGCATTATGGATTATGTAAGGTGGAATATTGGGAATGATCTAATGGGACGCTTCCATAAAGCTCCTGCTGTCTCTCTTCCTCCTAGGAAGCGTCAATAAAAGTAATTCTGTAGTGCTTTACTTGTACATGGTGGGTGAAAGGTTTAAGGGAATATTTAGATGGACAAGAGTGGCAGAATGAAGGTTAGATGCCTGGCATGACTTGGGTTAGGGCGTATAAGTCTCGGAGACTTTCTCCCGGAGGGTAAGCATATGATTTGTATTATTTGTCAACATGCAAAGGTTAAAGTCCACTTTTACCATATACTTTCCCGGGCTTTTGCTGGCTCTTTAAGCTTGTGAGAGGGAAGGAAGAGGAAAAGTATGCGTAGCCAGGTACGAGATACGTTAGACGAGGAGGTGAGGTCGCTATAAATCTAGTAACACGTTGCGATACTGTATTGAAAAATATGCATCGTTATTCAAAACCCTCTCTCACATTTCTTTCAGGCGTCTCTGCTCTGGTGGTCTCATGGGAGGAGGGAAATAGGGTTGGAGTGAAGAGTGGGAGAAAGCATATTGAAGAAAAAGTACTTTGTACATTACACAAGGTCTTGTTGTGTTGACAATAGGAGGTGGGGTGGGTGGGATGGTTGGCGCGGGAAAAGTAGTTGGGATGTATTTTTTAGGAATTCATGTTCATTTTACTTTTGACGTCAAGAATAGAAAGCATTATAAATTATATCCTTCCTTCTTCCATCGATTTTCTAAAGGGTTTGATTCCCTATCTCATTAATATGCTTTCCACCTTCCTCTCCTGAGGAAACCAAGCATGAATGTTCCTGTCACCCGCTTAGTTCTCTCTCGTGCTTTCTCTCGCACTTTCTCTTCTCTTTTAGCTTCAAACAATCCTATGGAGTCACCTCATTCACTTTTTTCAGGAAGCAAGCAGCAGCCATCCGCCCCACCCTCCGGATTCCTCTAACAGCATTGAGGTCACTAAGACATTATTGCTTCTTTTGCATTCCCCCGGATGAAACACAACTGGTTATAATTCACCCACGCTATCCCCAACTTTCTCTACTCTCCTCCTTTACTTCTGTACTCTTTTTTAGGCCCTCGTCCTTCAAATCTATACGCTTTCATTCAATATCTCTGTCTAATCGATAAATTCATTATAGAACTTTTAATATTCTCAAAGGAACGGACTTGATTCATGTAACACCCTTCCGTTATTTGACGTTTGTATTAAGATGCTACTGGTAGAGTAAGGACATTGAACATGTTGTCACCCTGTTTAGCACATCTATGAAAAAATGTATACAAGCATCAATCTAATCCATTTACTGGATTAAGTTTTGATATGTCCTTGTGCCCTTGTAGGATTCATAAATTAGCCTTCGAGTAAGGACGAAAGTAAGCATGTGTATATAAACCGGAAATTGAAAAATTTTACCCAAGGCTCCAGCGCCAAGAAAACTGCAGGCTAAGAACAATACGGAATATGTATGTGGGTTTACTCAAAGAGAAGGGCTTGACGGAAGAAAGAAAGTATGTATATTGTAGCCGTTCAGGAACACACAAAAGAGATTGAAGGAAAAGAGAAAGTCCCAGCTTAGAGTATAAGAATTTTATCGCAGAGGATGAGAAAAGTGGAAGAGGTGTTGGAATAGGAAGGCAACAAAAGAAATGATAGAAGCTACGAAAGGAAGTAGAGGACACTTGAAAAGGTGGAATGAAGGGAGAGAAATGTAAGGATTATAAGTGTATCCTGGAAAGTGACAAATATTTGTAACTACCCGCTTTCTCGGGGGATTTCAAATAGAATAAGGGTGAGGTTAGAGGAAAGTAAATCGATGAGGTCAATTGCTACTCGCTTTGATCCGCTTCATCACCCTCCAGACTGCTGGATTTGAAGGTTAGACAAAAGCAACATGCATGCAAGAAGTGTTAAAAGTAGAAGGAGAAAGATGTAGGTGGCAGTAGGTGTGAGGAGAAAGTCTGGAAGTTTGTTTAGTAGCGTAGCGGGTTTGTTTGAATGCTTCTGTGTGTGTACGGGACGGGTTTCAGTATAACAGAATGTGGGGAATGTCACATTTTAGGAAGGAAAGTGGGGGGCTGCCGTGACTGGTGCTAGAGTTGACTTTCTGTTTGTCATGGTGGATAATAAATGAAAAGATTGCATGCTTAAGAGAAAGCGATGGGAAGACGAGAAAAAATAAGATGAAGAAGGAAATGGCTGGAGAAAGCCTGAAAGAAAAACGTAATGTTATTGGAGAAAAGCAGAGAAGGAACGGAGGGAGCGACGGGTTGGTTGTTAAGTGGTAGTTATATGCGTGCGAGAGATTTAAAGTGTTTTGACTTGATTCTGATGAAAAGATATAGTTAAAAATTGATGAAAAGCCATTAGTCAAGAGTGTTGTGCTGTGAATGATAGGGGATACGGAGGGAGTGAGCAATGAGTGGAGGAGGGAAGTGAAGACTGATTGTACGGAGGAAAAGAGAGGATCTGCTTTTATTTTCCAGTGACTGCCTTTTAAGGCAATTTGGCAAGTGTTTACAATTTCTTGGTTTCTCTGTTTCCCTTCTTTACGAAGGGGTGTTACCTTCCACTACTCTGCTAGTTCTGACCAAAGGGGAATGAGCATCATCTTTCACTGATTTCCTTGCGTGTCTTCTCTAATGAAAATCAGTTACAACTTCTCCTCGGATAGATTCTTCTAGAGAGAAAAGGGAGCGAAAATAGCTTAGAGCTATTAGTCTGTTTATCGCTCTCGTAACGGGTTATCGAGGTAACTGTAAATTCCATCGGAATTACGTCCATTCCCATAGCCTCTTAAGTTTAGCGGGATAGGGTGAGAAATAGGGATTTTTGTATCTCTTGAAGGCGATTTAGGGGAAATGCAGTGCGTTGTTGGTTTACAGATAAGAAAACAATAAATGAAAGGGTTGGGTGGTTAGAAAAGATTTCTTACATTTCGATAAGAGAATCCCTCTCCTTTTATTTTTACCTCTTATTTATTCTGGAGGGAGGGTGTTTGTACACAACATGGAGAAAGCAATAGGTGCTTAAAACCGCTGATGTAGACTGCTTTGTTATGATATTAGCTGCATTATAAAGAGGGAAAGCATAAAGACATATAGGTGGCGGATGAGAAAATGGAGTTGGAGAAAGTGGAGAAAGTTGGTATGAGGAAGCATGCTGCATGGTTTGCTATGTCCAAGGCTATATGGGAGAGCGATTGATAGTTTCGCTTGAAACGTAATTATTACAGAATAAAGAAATCATTACTGCTGCTGCTCTACTCTTGGTAGTAGGCGGCGGTGAAAGTTGTTACTTGCTAGGCGTACACATTAAATCAGCACTTTCACTCCACCGCTCCAGCTAATGGGAGAAAGAGGCTGAGAAGCGGATGGAAAGTATTTGATTTGAGAATACAAAGCGCGATACGAAGGGAGAACCGCGGATCCCTTATTCGGATCAAGGAAGAGGGGAGGGATACAGAAGAGGAGATATTAAAAGGTGGAGGAAATAGGGAAATGGTTCAATAATGTCTTTCGTATGACTTTCTCCAAATCCATGTATGCAAGCTGCTTGTTTAAAACGCGTTGTCCAGGTTCAGAGGAATCTGTCTGATGCGGGAGGAATTATGTTACTTAGTCGAAGGTATCGACGCTAAGGGTGTTTATCTCTTGAAAGGATGCTTGGCTGCTACAAATTTATCTCCTTGTATTTACAAGCTAGCTTTATATGCTTGGGTTGCTGGGTTAAGAAATGCTATGTGATTCGAATTGATGCATAAGATAAGCTGGGTAGAGGGTGAAAGAGGCATTCAGTATGCATGAGAGGAGGGAGTAGTGACTTTTCTCTCATCTTTCCCATCCTGGATAAAGATGGATAGGAAGAGGACGGTTATCCCTTGTTATAGATGAGATGCTTGGTTGATCATACGTAAGTAGGTGAGGGGGGAGGCTCGGGATAAAGGAAAGCTGTGAAGATGGGGAAAAGTGTGTGGAAGGCTGCTACTGTATTCATTGTCCAACAGGAGCATGGCTTTCCCTTCGAATCTTTTTATAGTGGAAGACACTTTAACCTAGGGAGGGAATGGCGGGATTGGTTGCAGGGTCAAAAATACTGCTGTGCTTCGTAGCTCAAGGTTTGGGAAGTCTGAAAGTCATAGTGTCTCATCAAAGGCTGAAATGTATCGAGTGAGAGAAAATGTGTGTTTTGGAGAGGATGGAACGAGAAGTTATTGAACAAGTACCTCTGTAGGTTATCAAGGGAGTCTTGTAGCATTTGAGTAATCCAATGTGTTAGGACACTCCTGGAGAAAGCGGAATACATTCATGCAGGTAGAAGGGAAGTGGCGGTGAAAGTGGGTAAGTTAGGTGAAAGCATGAGGAAAACCTGATGGAGGGGAGTGTAGGGAGTTGGAAGAAGGGCTGGAGCTGGAGCGTCCTCTCTGCATACACGGTAACAGTAGTGTGTTTTTTTGGGACTCGGCTTCTAGAAGCGCCCATTGTATCGAAACCTCTTGCTCTTGGGAAGAGAATGGGGGATGGGGTGGTGTGAGTGTACGCATGTATCTGTGTTGTAAGATGAAGCGGGAAGAGGATAAATGGCCTGGTGGCATAATGCTGGAGAGGAGAAATAGGGAAGAAGGAAAGCTCGTATCCGTAACTCATTATCCTAAGTACGTTGCAAATCCCATGGAAATCCAGACAGGAAAGCTTTCTCTAGATTTTTTCTCCTCCTGCCTCGTCCTCTCCCTCCCGTCATCATTCTTGTCCTCCTCCTTGTCTCATTCTTTACTCTTTGGCAGTAAAACCACGTCAAAGATCTGGAAGAAAGCTTGCCTGCGAACTCACCATGGCCACCATAAATACTGTACTGACTCCCGTACACGACTCTTCGCTACCACACTCCCTTATCCAGTAGCCAAAGCCGCCACCGCCTCCGCAACAGACTCTGTCACGAAGCAAGCCAAACTTTAGAGCGGATATTCGGAAGATCCCGCCGGGAGGGGCGGTGGGAGGAGAGCGTTTTTCTTGCTACAGTCCTTGTTTTCCTGGCTCTGAAAACTACAAAGTATGGATGAGGAGATGTCCTCCCCCTCCTACATCCTTTGTGCTTTCTCCCGGCTTCTTTTATTCAGGAGCTTAGATCCGGGGATGTCGGGGAATCTGGATCTGAAATACAGGGTCCATACTAATGTGAAGGCGATTTTGGGGAATCCAGCCTACGCAGTAAGGAACGGGAAGAGACTCAATGTCCTTTATCTCTGGAAACGTCCAGAACGCGAACCAGTTTATCATATTTTTTTTCTAGAGGCCCTCCATAAACTGGGAGCAAGGAATGGAATGAATGCCCTTTCTATATATGCATCTATAGCCTTCATCACACCATCATCCTGATCGTCACCACACACTCCACTTCCCATTTCCCTGCACCCCCGCCACTCATCCTCTTCTTATGATGGAGCACTCAGGGTTCAAGACGAGCTTAACCTTTCCTTTTTAGATGCATACAAGATGATCAGAGGATCCTCCTCGTCTACTCCATTTCCCTAAGCCCCTTCCACCCTTTTCCTCTTCACTAAATTTGTTTATTCATAACTTACATAAATAATACGGAGACAAGTCGAGATAATAAAAATTCTCACAACCTACCCATCCGGCCAAACAAATCTTCCCCTTTCACAGCAGGGTCTTACACCGGAAACTCTTCCAGCTTGTCCCCTTCCAATCCGCCCGTCATCCTATTTCCTCAATTTTATGGGTTTGCCTCTACAAAATAGGACACTCTCACTCTCATTGCTTTCTGGAGGTCCTCTGGCGACTTTCTTAGAGACTCTATTTCTATGAGACTCTAAACTTAATTTGCCAGTAGAGAAAGTAGAGTCTTCTTGTATCGTTAGCTAAAACTAAGCGCCGGATGGCAAAAATGGTGAAAGCTACGTTGTAAAGTAAACAAAATCTATTGCCTTTAAATCCAAGAAAAATATTGTCTTGTTTCCTTGCATCCTTTCTTTCACTCTTCTTTCTTCTACTTTCTCATCCTCCAAATGACAAATACGGAAATCCAGGCGCCCTATTTGTCAACCTGGGCTTCAATATCACACACCTTTGCAGAGCAGCCCTTCGGATTTCCCCCTTGTAAGACTGATCGTTGTCACTATTCAACTTCCTCCCCACGAAAGTTAAGAAGAGTTGGAAGGAGGAAGAGGGAAAGGGAATCTGTCAACATTGCCGACAGGTCGTCAAGTCATGAACGGGGGCAGAGCCAGGAAGTAGCACAGGTAGCCGCTCCATACAATTTAGATTGCCAGCAAAGGCAGGAAAGGAGAAAGCAAAAGTGAAGGCATCCGGTGGTTCTTTCATTTCTTTCAGTAAAGGAATACCGCATAGGATCCTCTCTTCCATATGTGTCACGTATCAATCAAGCTGAAAAGATGCAGTAGTGTATCAAGCAAATATCTCCAAGCTGGTCGGGCAGGGGAGAAAGGTGTGATCAGTATTCGAAAAAGGTGAATGCTATTTCCGGAATTTGTACTTTTTTTCTTTCCTATTCCCACTACCTCCTCCTTTCTCCCTTATATTATCTCCTCCTCCCGTTCATTGCTTCTATAGTCTGGGAAGTGGGCTTGGTACATGAAGCTGCGGAATTTCGCGTAGGAATCAGCATGTTTTAGGAACTACTCAAAGTTTATGCATTATTCCGAAAGTTTTTCACATCCCTGCAAGATTTCCTATGCAATAAACGAGTGAGGACTGGTTGTCAGAGAAAGAGGAAAAAGTGCAAACACTAAAGCAAGGTTGCTTTCGTTTAGATTTTGGATCCTTTTGATTGAAGGACGTGAGAGAAAGCAAAGGGAAAGATTTAAGATTTTCACCAAAGAAAATTCCTTCTCTAAGCCACCAGTGTCCCAATTTAAGATAATGTCCTTCAAAATATTTCTACTAAGGAAAAGTACCAAAATCCATACAATTTTATCATGATATACAATGACGTGTTGTTAAGATAAGCTGTAGGGTATATGAGGGTATGAGAACGTGGACGGACTGGAATAGAGAAATCTCAATTTTCCTCCTGAACCAAAACTAGAAATTGAACAACAAAAAGCTCATGTCAAAGGTAACAGTTTCAAATGAAGTTGATTTAAGAGGTAGGGATTTCATGGCATTCCCTGAACCTCTTGTGTGTTTTACTTCTCACGCATATTGTTACAGCTTAAATAAGCACTTTTGTGAAACCGGTAACCGTCATGACAGAGTGACAGAAGACTTTAATTCAGCAAGGTACACCTTGAGGCGAAAATTTCGAATAATTCCATTGAATCCATGCCTCATGTCATTTCGAAATGGAATTTTAAAAAATGGCTACACTGTTGCTACGTTACCGAAAGTTAAAGTTAAAGGAAGGATGCATTGAACTGAGAATACTTTGTATGCTATACATATAAAAAATTGGCAGCCGATGCACTGAACTGACGCAAATGATCTTTGACAAAATTATCTAGGATCTAATGCAATTTCCAACCATTATCACAAGTCCTGCTGGTACAGCTTAAAAAATAAGAAACAAGTCTTTATCTTGTAATGTTAGAATGGACAAAGGTGTAAAGAAGTAATCCGTTTCAGGAAAAGCGCTAATCTTGAATTTGCAAAAATAACTATTAGCTTTCTCCGTATGCAATCCATGTTATCCTTATCAATTCAGCAGCAAGGAAGAGTAATTCTTTGGCTAAATGATACCTTCATTACCCAGCTTTCCGTACCAAGGCAGGAGACGAGGTTGCGCTGGAGGAATATGATGAAGCTTATTAACTTTCCCAGAAATCCGTGACGTCATGGCACATGAAACCCGAGAAGTAAAGTATTTATCCCCCACACATTCCTCTAATATCAATATCTACATGTAGACTGCAGGATTCTAACAAACCAAGCGGCAAAGCACGATAATTACTTTTAGGGTCGTAGAGCATTCGGTGGCTGGTGCTGGTACATATAACTATGTCTTTCTTTTTGCTAGCCACACAACCTGAGCATAATCCTCGAGGTTCGCGGGCGCGTAGGAGTAACTAAGAAGGCACGTGCTAGCTGGTAGATCATATAATTAAATATATATATTAGAAATAATGCTGAAGACACGATGTGATGTACGTAAAAGCACTGCATGCTTATATGTTATATGGTGACAGGCTGGTCGCTGGTAACTGACTTACTTGAGTTATTATCCCGGTAAGATCAGCGAAAGAGGGCAAACGTATGTGTGCCTAAGTACGGGACTAAAATTAGGAGGGAGTGGAAGAGGTCGGGCTGGAAGGAGGATTACCATGGTCCGGTTCCAAAAGCAGGTTGGCTACATTCCTCCTTAATTTCTACGGGGTCTTTCCATTAGCTTATAGCTAATCCCTTGCTTTTTACATCTTCCTCTAAAGGGATATGAATCACCTTGAAGAAAATGCTCCAACGTCAGCCTAGATACGATAGGATTACAAAATGTCATAACCATATCAGCGTCAAACGGAAGGGTGCAGTCGTCTGGGCGGTTGCGATTTAGCTTGTTTCACCCACGACGCTCGCGGTGTATACAGACTTTCTCCTCTTTCAAGTAACCTAGCTGAGTAAAAAGCTAGTGTAATTATAGGAGGGTTTGTGTGATGAAACGGTCAACGTTTACGCGGTGGATGGAAGAGCGGAACAGATTTACCAAGAGATTTTGCGATATCCAGAAAGTGTAACAAAGAAGAAAGAGACGAACACGAGGGAGAAAAGTATTTAATTTAGACTCGGAGGAATTCGAGAAAAAGTTTCTAATCCACTTAGCACAGATTTAACTATTTTTCATGTGAAGATAGTTTCCAAAGTTTTCTACAATTCCCATGTGGGGACTTTCATTTTCTCATTCTGTGTTCCTCTGTACATTCACATTCAAGCATCCGTCATCATCGCGTCGGTAGGATGCAGGCAGGAAAGAGGGGGGTAGCATTTCGAGAGATAGATTTTTGTAGCCAGGTTGTTTTTCCTATTCTCTGAAGCCGCACGGAAATAAAGTTGCTCTGTTGTTCCAGGCCATGTGATTTGCTAAAAGTAACTAATCTGAGGTATCATACAAGAGGGTAGGGTAGTATCAAGGTTATTAATTTCATTATCAGCTACGAAGCAGGTACCTTTTTTGATGAGCTTCATTAAGTACATATGTACATGTTTCGTCTTCCTAGGTTTACTGCTAAGTTTGAATCCCAAGCCAACGTGCAATTAATTGGTATATACAAAGAAAATGTTTAACAACAAACTGAAAGGAAAACAAAAGTGAAAACTGTAAATCTAGCCGATTCAAAACTTCTGGCATCAATCACACGCTACAGGTAAAACATAAGAGGCAGCAGATCCTACTTTTCTCATCAAAAATTTAGTGTAAAATCTTATGCAAGAACAACACAGTCATATGGGAATGCTGTATGTACTCCGTATTCCGTATGACTGAAGACTCAGTTTCTGAATGAGAGAGGATCTTATAATTTTATGAACAACTGCTTTCTTGTAGACGTGTGAATAAGTATTATCATTCTGCGTTTATTTCTTGGTAACTGCCATTAAATGCCTAACTAACTGATGAGTAGAGTGAGAGAATAAATTGCAAAGAAAACATTGAAAGTTTACCAGGTAGAAATCATGGCGGAGATGATTCAACGGAGCCAATGATGAAAAGCCTGATGTAAAGGGAACGTCTTGAGAATTAAATAAACAACAAACAAACAAACCAAGCTCAAGCTATGTGTGCGAATTCTTTTGCTTGAGTTATCTGATAGAAATTGAAAAATAGACCGTACAGTGAAACAGACATGTTCAATTATCAACGTTTTCTTAGTCAAAAGAAGCTCACACTAGATGGCTTGCCCGCTCCTTCCTTAACATCCAATAGCACGAATCAAAACCTCAGGCGGGAAGTAAGAATTCTGTTTGCGCGCCAGTTTTCTTTGTGCAGTCATCATAAAGTTGAAAAAATACTGCGTTATTTCTTTACGTTCGACATGCGAGAGAAACCTACATAATAGTCGTGTTGTTTCCACGTCATGTGAACTCAGTTTTCAATATGGAAATGCTCTGCATTAGAATTGAATATAAATTAGTGATTAAAAACAGACAGTATATATACAGTTCAACGATTATTTTTTGTAAAAACATTTCTCGTGCAATCAGTTTTTATGTTACAGTTAAACAGATATATTTGTGTTTATTTCGAAAATTAGCTGTGTGATCCTAGCGAGGAGATGGTAGCTTTGTTAGAAGCGTGCTTGTTAATATTATAGATTTACTTTGTCAGTTATGTTTAAACAATGGTTTGTTACTGATGTGCCAGTAAATGGTCGTTAAGTGTAGTGTCGCTCATCAAAGTTGGAGAGAAGGAGGAGATAAATAATTTGTAAGAGTTAAATAACCACTGGGTTGACGTTGAAATGGAATTAGATTCGAGTATAGTGAACATCAAGATTGCTTTGCGGTTGGACGAGTACAAAGAAAGTGATTTAGCTGTTGAAAAACTTGTCTCTTGGATTCTTGAAATTACGGATGGAGTCTCGTCTGAGCTAGTTTTTCAGGGCTAATGGTTGTATTTTAATGAAATGTTCTAAGAGTGGATCTGTCTCAAGAATAAAGAGCAATCTCAGTTATTGGCTAATGTAGAGTGATATTATCGTAATTTTGTAATAAACAGAGTGAGTGGAGCCAAAAGGAAACGGAGGATGAAGAGTGAGAGAGATATTTGAAAAATGGCGATGTGCCAATAATATCCGACATTAAATCCAACAATTTTTTAGCACTCGTTTGGAAATTCAACCACGTTTTTGAGGGCTGTCGCTCCCGAGAATATTATGAATAAGAAGGCGTGATTGGAATATCACAATTGTTAGATACAAGCAACTGACGGTGAACTACGGAAAGAAAGCAACGTGAAAATGTCGAGCGTGTTTGAATATAAACTGCTCGAACCCGTGTTCCCATGTTCGAGAACGTACATGATTACATATAATCACTCGTTGTGGTTACATTAGAGAATTTACGACAAAACTTTAAATTAGTTTGGTTGAACATCTTTTTAGATTTTGTAGCTTCTCCGATCCAGTTTTACATAAGTGTACAACGTCAAGTTTGTCCCTTGGATCGTAACATCCGATATCGAAGAGACCCGAAAATTATTTCGAAGCATTCTGCCCGAGTGTTTCGATCGACAGCTAGTATAGGCATCGACAAGCATCGAAGAATTAATAATTTGATGACGAGATCAAAGACAATGAGCAAGATGGAATTCTCGTCGTAAGTTTATCGTCAATAAATTATGCATCTATAATTATAAAAGTAATGAACGTGGATTATCTGCAGTCCGTTTGACTAACGTTCTCCTTTTTTTTGAGTCTCGCAGGCAACTGTAAGGGAAAGATAAGAGAGTCGATCTCGTATTTCGACGATACTTGATTCAAAGTGAAGTTCTTGTTCTTATGGACACATCCGCAAGTATGTCGTCGGTGTACAAGTACGTCTCACTCGTAATGCTAGTGAATAGTGACTAGTCGGAAGGATTTTTCGCGTTTATTCACCTCCATTCAGATGTATTTAACTGTTTATGTCGGGAAGAGGATAAGACTGCGGAAAAGGGCAAATGTCCATGAGAATTTGTGATTGAAGCACGGAATTTTGTACATCCCAGCATTATTCTGAATAATTTCAGTTTTTCCACACTTGCTCAACCAGTGTACTGAATTATGTTAGACGGGAGGACTATTTATGTAGCCGATAATGCATGGGATTTGGTTTTCAAAATTAGTAAGAGGATGAACTCTTGTGTGTCGTTAGGAGAAATTTAAGGAGGCGAATATGTGTGGTCTACTTTCGGTGATGTGTGACTGTGACTAGGAAGGTTACTGCAGCGGTATTACCGAAATTTTACATTTTTTGAAGCAACATCTTCATCACAAGCGTGATTGTAGTACTATGTCGCAGATCACATTCGGATAGTGAAGAAGAAAATCAGACGGTAGTTTTGATTGGTCTTACTTGGGTGCTCGGTGGTTGTCGTTAAGGCTTGATCAGCTACATGCTGCGTATACCCGAGAGCGAATAAAAGCGGCAATGTGTAGGCGTGGTTTGGTCCGGTAACGAGGCGGATTATGATGGTAAAAGCGTGTCCTCGGAATCTTACCGTGTAACTAAATGTCATTCACTTTGATGTTCACATTGCGTAGGCACAACAACTGAAGGGAAGATAATTTGAAGGAATGTACAGAAAGGAGGACAGGGTATAAGAGAGGAGTTTGAATCTTAAGATTTTGTAGAGATTCTTGGCGAGATACTTATTGGTTCAACTAAAAGTCTACGTTCAATAGGACCTGCTTTCTCCAAGATTTATTCCCCTAGATTCTCGGAATTAATTTATACAAGGTTTCAAGTGATGTATCAGATGAAACGTGAAACTTAAGAGGAAGTAAGAAATCATGTGGAGGGAGTTTTGGTTAAGATACAAATGTATAGGCTAATGACGAGGGAGGAGGAAAGTTGGGAGCGGACTCGGATACTGTGAGTAATTTGATCTTTTCCGAAAAGGCACGTCAGTCACTCAAGCAGATAGGAGTTGGTTAGTTGCATTAAAATGTTTCCAGTTTTAGGTTTCTTTCTTGAGAAGTCCCCAAAGCGATCAGAGAGGAAGAATTAGGAATGGAGAAAGTTTTACGGAAGTCAGCCCACCATTTGGCGGCTGGTCATCCTAGGAAAATGGAAACGTGTTTAATTAAGAGTTTATGCGAGGTAGGAGATAATGGATGTAGTGGAGGGACAGATAGGAGGGAATTGTTGGAATTTAGGTAGGATGGAGAAGGTAGTTGGAACTGTTGGAAGGGAATGGATTGTATTTATATCAGTGAGGGGACACAGGTGCATTTGCACCGTTAGCCCTCGCAAATGCTATTTCGCATTTGCACCGTTAGCCAGCTCATTTGTACCAGTATACCGGTGCAAATGCACCATTAGCCCTCGCATTTGCTAAATAAACTCAAACCAAAATTCGTACGTAGGGTAGTGTGTTAGGTACATAAGGGACCAAAACCATAAATGGACAATGCTATTCCCAAAATTTACACATCTGATGGCAGCTCATATTTTCAGGAATAGAAAGGCACGGGCGTTTAACGTCTCCAGGTAATAGAAAATTACACTGTAGAAAATAATTGTGAAACGGAATAACTTTGAAGTTGAGAATAAATTATTTACCTTCAAAGTAATTCTAATAGAATACTAGCAAATGACTGTAGGTAAATGTGAAGGTGCCACGTGTGGTATACCTACATTTTATTTCTGGAATAAGCATAGCATCTTCCCTCCAACTACGATTTTCATCCACCAACTACATTCTGTGTATTTTTTCGTCCCCTATCTAATAAAACCTTCTCTGAGGTGGTCAGGTCAAATTTCAGCTGGTCAGGTCAATTTTATTGAAAATTGTGCTCTTTTCTACGGTTTTTGTAGCAAATGCGAGGGCTAACGGTGCATATGCACCGTTATACTGGTGCAAATGAACAGGTTAACGGTGCAAATGCGAAGTTGCATTTGCGAGGGCTAACGGTGCAAATGCACCTGTGTCCCCTCACTGTATATGGGATGGGGAAAAGAGATAGGAGGCCATGAATATGAGGTAATATGAGTAGAGATGAGAGAAGTGTAGCGTGGAGTTTCCCTTTATTACTTGAGTTTAGGATGATGAAAGTTTCCGTGGAGGACTGCAATGAAATGAGATAAGATGAGGCGTGAATGTGAAGGAGTGTGTAGGAATGAAAGCGGTGGGTTTTGATGGGAGTGGTAATGCTGGAAAGATTGGTCGTAGTTAGTGTGGCATGGGAAATCGGATCACTTCCTCTTTCTCCCTCTTCCACGCACTACATTTAATGTATTTTCTCTTCGGAAATTCCTTAGTGTTACGCAATAAATGACCGTGAGAGAAACTCAAGATCGAAGGCGAGTGGTGGTCGTGTGGGCCCAGTGGGCGATGCATTAGCAGAGACCAAAGAAGGATTCAGACGGAAGAAGTCAGACATATATATATATATATAGTACTCCCGAATGGAAATGGAGCTGACTTTGAGTTAATATTACAATTTCATTTTCTCTAACTCCTATCCCACCACACTTTTAAATGAGACTGGCAGACTCTCTTGGAAATATGGAAAGAGTTACTAAGTCATTGGAGTCGCGGTTGAAGGGAGAGTTGG
Source organism: Sminthurides aquaticus (assembly GCA_906901655.1). Lineage (NCBI taxonomy): Eukaryota > Metazoa > Arthropoda > Collembola > Symphypleona > Sminthurididae > Sminthurides > Sminthurides aquaticus. Next base: position 9,521,948 of record CAJQTT010000001.1, read on the forward strand.
ATCGGGATTGGGGAATGTGAAACTGGTAGAAGTGAAATTGAGGAAATTAAATAGGTCTATTTCAAGTAGTTATGTCTGGGAGTTGGTAGCGGGTAGAAGTAACGGTTGAGGAGGGAGAGGAGAAAAAGATAATGAGTTTATATGAAGGTTGAGCCCTTTGAAAATGGGTTAGCGGCTAAATCATAGTGTGAAAGTTGAAATGTTAATCAGAAAAAGGGTACTGCCATAGGTTGTAGGTGGGAGACGGGTTGAGGGAGGAACGGAGGAAGAAATAGGATTTCGGCAGAAGAGAAAGTGGCTCCGAAATTGAGGATAATGGGAAAATGACGGAAGCCGCCTGACGGTACGATGAAATAAGTTGAACTGGTTTTTCTAATAGACTGCTAAAAGTCCATATTAGTTGTAATGTATAAGCTGTTTGGCTTTGATGGGTTGCTGGTTTACAAGAAGGAAAGAGTTTGATGAAAGGAAGGGGTGGAAGTTGGGGGAGAAAGTTGGCAAATTTACATACTGGGAAAAATGCAAGCAAACTTTGTTACTAATTCTACATTACGAAATGGAACGACCACAACTTCCTTTCCTTCTTGCTCGAAGCTTGCAAAGTGGTACGCAGGAAAAAGATTGCATGCTGGAAAGACGGAAGAATAGAGGGACGGATGAATATTTGTTTGTCAATAGATAGAATCTGGACGGGTGGAGAAAGGAGATGGTGTTACGTGGAGGAGATTGAATAGAGATACTGTCTTACATAGTTGGTGAGTAGCTGGTGCTCGAGTAGAGGGAAAGATCTTTCCGTGGACGGAATGACTGAATTACCTCATTTTCAAACTATTCAGATGAGTTTGAATTGAGAATAAAAGCAAGTAGAAGCGGCGGTGGATATATATATATATACATATAAACTAAAAAGTTTATTAGATAGTATTTGGCACTTTGAAAACTATGCATAAAGTTTTAGTACCCTCTCCTCGGCTGCATGGTGCTTGTACTTGTGAAATGTTCATTAGTACATGAGATTTTTAAGGAGATTTCATTGTGGGAGAATGATTGAGCTTGTCTTGAATAGCTCTTTTGGAGTTGATGTGTGCAAAGTTTGAGGACTATTGTAACACGTAACTTTGTGTGAATGGGATGGAGAGGGAAAAAGTGGGGTGAGTGAATGCCTGAGTGAAAGTGTGGGTGGGGGTGAGTTTTTTTTGAATTAATGGCTTAGCTTTTCTCACGAATGGATATTCTTGGATAAGAGTAGTGGTAGTAGTCGCGTAGCGGTAGCAGTAGTTGTTAGAGACAGAGGATGAAAAAATTTCCCTAAAATATTCGCATCCATCCAATTCACATACGTGTTCTTTTAGAAGCGCTTCCGTAACGGGAGTGGTGATGGTGGTAGGTGAAAAGTAAGTGTGGGTATGAAGACCCGGGGTTTGTACTGCATAGCCGGCTCTTTGCAAGTTTCCTTGCGGCTAGTCTTGCTGCTCCTCTGTGGGTAATAGCAGAGTACGGGAAACCCATTTCATGTATATGTTTACATTGAAGAAAGTGGGAGGGAGAAAGTGTTGAAGTGGAGAATATAATTTAGAGAAAGTCTCCTTTTGGAGGAATGTTCAGAGGTGACAGATTTTGGGAGATGGGGAGATGTGTAAGGGAAGAGGAAGTGGGAACGACTGCAATTTAAAAGTTTGCAAAGGAAGAAGATTGGTTGAGTTGGATGGAGGGGAGGGCGTGTAGTATAAGTTGTAGCTCACATTTGGGAGACATTACAGTCCTGCAGAATTTGCATAAACTTTTCTCATCTTCAAATCTAAGCTCCGTGAGACGGGATTGAATTAATCAATGAATACTTTTAGCCTCATACTAGCAACGTCTTCTACTTGTTCAGCCTCACTCACCGACCTGTTCATGTTACTCGCTTCCAGTATTCCCTATGCTTCCATTCTAGTTTTCAAAGGAAAAGAATATCATGAAAAACTAGAGAATGATGCTTCTATACCGCTTAAGGACAAGGCCATGTCCTTGCTAACTTTAACCTGAGTGCGCTTCCTCGCTTACCGCTTTGTGGTTCTGTCCTGTGCTTTTCTGTGGATCATGATCCCTGGAAGGTAGGACCTGCCGTAGGTGCATTTGATCCTTAAACCTTGTATCTGAAGCAATCTTTCATTCACCTGTCCCGAATTTTTTCCCCAACACTTTCCTCCTCCATCTTCATCTTAATTACTGCAAGTTGTCATCAAATTTGTACATCCATCATCTCGGTATCTGTTGCGACAAAAATTAATACATTGTCGCTACATGCTTATCACCTTTCTCTTCCGCTCCTGTCCCAACAATCTTTATTATCTTTTACATCATCCTCATCGCTTCACCTTCCTCCTGTCCCTTTACTTTGTTCTGCCTTTTCCATCTTCTTTCCTTCAAAAAGTCTTCGCTCCTCCAAAAATGTTTCTCAATCTCGTCTTTCTACTCCCGTTCAGTTTTACTTTTCCCATCAACTTTGTCCTTACCTGCCTGCCTGCCTAACTCGAACATCTCCTACTTTAAGTGGGTGTGGGGAAAGTCGGTGAAAGTTTTGTATTTTCAAAAGTTTCTCGACATTGCAATCCCGGATAAAAGAATCCTCTATGGAATCAGCTCGTTGAGAGAGACACTCTTGGAAATTATTTGTATTGATTTTAAAGCCATTTATCCGTTTTCACTACGTGTAAAGGAATTGCGAATAAATCTGGCAACCTTCCGGAATTGAAGCGAAAATTCCAAAAGAAGTAAAACTTTTCTCCCGAGGGCTTAGATCTGATGAAAAAATCAAGCGTTCCCTATCATTCTCAACTGGCCCCTATAGACGAATGAGAGTAACTGAGTGGAACTCCTTGCTTGTTTCGAACTATAAAAGACGTTGACAATATAGTTAAGCATAGCATAGCATATCATACTGTATGAAAGAGCTAGGTAGGAGAAAGTGCAAAAAATGGCGGTACCTATAGAAGGGAAGGAGGGAGAATGGGCTAATTTACTTTGGGCTTTCTCCCTTGATTTTCAGGAAGCTGCATGATATTTTCCTCCTAATGGTATTTTGATGCCCTTTCCTTACTCCATACGTAAGGGAGGCTACTTTTTTTAATTAATTTGGCACGTTTTATTGGAGGGAGGTAGTAAAGAAAACGTGTTGTAAAACTCCTCCATCAAAGAATACGTAACCACCATGAAGCACTCTCCCTATAACCCTTGTAAATGAATTGTTCCTCCTCACTCCGTACAATAGGAGAACAAACCTGACTGGATGGAGGAGAAGCCCCATTGATTCATTATTCTCCACTAGCTTACCCGTGTTTTCATGCTAGAATTAGTTGAGAATCATTTGGATTGCCTAAAGATTAAGCTTTCTCTCTCATCCTTATTCCTTAGCCCATATCTCCATTCTCTGCCAGGGTAGCTAAAGAGAAAATTGAAGATCTGTAGTGAAAGGGAGGATTCCTCATCCTATATCCTCTGTATTTTCCCCTCTCTCTTCTACTTTCTCTCAGTACCACCACCCTTAACAATTTGTGCTAAATTGAAATTGTCTTTTCTTAGAGTGTGAGTGCTATTGAAAGCGTCTGGCGATGAGAAAAAGACGGCGCTTTCTCTTAATTTCTCTAAAGAAACAGCTCGCACCACATCCACCACCCACCACCCACCCAGCAAACAAATTGATAGAAAGCAGGATGGAAAATTACACTCGAGGGGGATTCTATGTAAGACATACGATACTCTTGGAACTAACTACTAACTAGATTTCATAGTGTCGCGGGTCTTAAGCGATTACTTTCTCTGTTAAACCAAAAGTATTCGATTATTCCGTTCTCTTCAATAGATTAACTCACTGAGGACCTAGAAAGCTTCCTACCCTTAAATGTACAGTATAGCAGACTGCAAGTAATGTACAACTATTATGGGTGGTATATTAGCATAGTCTTCGAAGTATGAAGTTAGGAGAAGGGGAAGAAAACAAGGTCTTTACATGTGCTCTCTCATCAGCTTTCTCCACTCTGATTATCTACGACGTCACTTTGATCATTGAACAATCTTTTTGAACAATAGGCTTGCTAAAAAGTTTTGATTAGTTTTATGTCTTAGAAAATTTTTGAATCTCAGCTTAAGCAAGTTTGAATGATGAAAGTTTTTTAGAGAATGCGGAAGCGCTGCTCTATGGCTTGAAAACGATGATTGATTGACTACTATGTGGAGGAAACAAGGGTAGTTTGTCTTAGGGAGAAGATAATGGGACAAGCTTTATTAGTCTTGGAGAAAGCGGGAAGGGACTAGGGTTATAACTACTCTAGAGAGATTCTTAGAAGTTTGGAAGATAATTTATCAGGGTATTTTACAAATGATGTAGAGGGAGGAGCAGGATGAGCCACTGAGAAGCTTCGTCAATCAAATAGATGGGCTATAGTGTCTACGACTCTGCATAGAACTCCCGGGATTTCCAGCCCGCCGTAGTTCGGAATAGCTGTGATAAAGATTATTACACTTTTGAAGGGCGAGTTTTAAGCCAGATACGGTATAATGCTAGAGAAGTGCTTGAATTGAAATCAAGGTTGCTTTATTGCTCTGTTCCAAAAGTCGATGGGAAATGCGACTTTCACCAATACATCTCTAAGTTGTTCATCAATGGCCTTTACTTACTGCGTCTGCTCTGCAACTTCTGGGCTGACCTTGTTCCTTGTTACTCCTAGGTAAATAGAGAATAATGCTTAGGAAAAGCGGTCAAAACAAAAAGCTGCTTAAGACAGACTGATGACAGTGAACCTTGCGAAAGGGATGCGTCGTTCATTCATAACTGTAAATTTGTAGAGAGGATAAAGAATATAAGGAAGGTGGAGAAAGTTTTGGGCATTATAAGAGTCCTTAGGGCGGAACGGACGTGCATACTGTGAAGAAGAGAGCTAATTTCTGGGACGAAATGTTGCAAAGACTGAGTTGGACAGGGATGAAGAGGGTAAAAATATGAGTTGAAGTTTTCTTTCTCTAGTAAAGATGGTAAATTTTCTAATGCAGCCATTCATTAAGTGAGTGAGTTTTCTGGGGAAAGTTTGTCATTTGGATTTTATGGATGGAAGACGGTTAGTGAGGCGGTTGGTTGGCTAGCGTTAGCTGGAGAAAGTAAGAGTCTTCTATGACGCTTATGCAGCATCTATTTTTCTCCACATTAACTCCAAGGGAGTGAGGAGGAGGGAGAGAAGAAAGAAGTAAAAGGAATAAGAGTAGCGGGAGTGGAGAGACACTAAAGCTGAACAAATGAGAATGTATACATCTAATAGGCCCATCAAAGTAATTAAGTCTAATAAAATACATGAAAGTATTGTTATTTCCTACAAACTTCTCATTTGCATGAGTCTTTTAGCTAAAAGCTGTCTACCTCCAAAAAATTGGGACCATAACAAAAAGATATAGAAAAAGTCGTTGTAAAAAGTAGTTGGGAGATGTATTCCATTCCTCGAGAATTGAGAAGGCGGGAAGAGAAGAAGAGTATGGAAAATATTCTGCTGAGTAAATAGAAACATGTATACGCGTTTACTTCATCTATTTATTCATCCCATTCCCTCTCGGAATGGAATCCCTCTTTATTTCATGCCGGGACAGACGTAAAGTAAAGGCCGGTATCTCCCTAATGACGGTCATATACAGAAGCAATTCACAGCAGTGATTTAAGCATGGTCATGAGATACTAGGATGGAATAGGGATTCTACAGAAAGTTGAGTCCAAGGTTGGAGAAAGTCTGGAGTTGGATGGATGGGAAGAAGATTAGCTGATATGAACAACGTTCTACTGAAAACTACTGAAAGCTTATTTCTGTAAGATTCTAGCTGTGCTTGCTTGGTTTCATGTCATTAATGCTGGTTGTACGTAAAAGCTTTTTTGCTTACACTAATATATTAAAAATGATTTAAGTTTTGCCTACGGTCGTGGATTCAATTCATCATAAAGATTTGTGAGGGAGTTATTTCAGCTGTATCTCATCTCATGTGCTGCAGGGATTTTTTGCTCTAATTTCTCATTTTCTCTCATGAGCTAAAACTAACTCGCGAAATGGATGGAGTGAGAGGAGGGTAATGATACAGTCTCAACGGCTGCTGAGCTAAACTTGCACTAAGAAGGTTTGAAGATGGAAAAATAAGTAGAAGAGTCTTGTGTCTATGCTGAGCTGGCTGAGTTAGTTGGAAGCTGAGGGGTAAAATTAGAATGGTTGAGAGGGGAATCTGAATTTGAATTCCAGTAACTGAATAATAACGGGAGAGCTCTTTTCAGTAATGAACGTCTTGGTGGGATTAAGAGGGGAGAAAAGGCTGAGAAGAGTTTTAGGAGGTGAATGGGAGAAAGTTTAGAAAGTTAATTTTTGGCAAAGAAAGGCTAAAAAGAAAGAGGGAGGATGATACATAACAGTATACAGGATCTATGTATTTCGAGAGTTGGCTGGGATGGAAGAGAGGAATAGAAAGGATATAGCGAGGAAGAAAGAAGAGGACAAAATGTGGAAATTAAAATATTGATGGGAGGCTGAAGGAAAAGTGATAAAAGTGTGAGAGTTGACAGATTTGAGCTTGTTTTCGAGGATTGGTGTGCATTTGGTTTATTTCCCGATTGGTATAGAGGTGGGGAGGAGAAAGGAATGGATAGAAACTTTGTTGCAATGAATCTTTGGGTAGTTGGCTTGGTTTGACTTGACTGGATTGTAGTGGGATTTTGTTTAGGCATCCGAAAAGTTGGGATTGGAAGTAGATACACCAAGTTTCGGGAGCGTAACAGGATAGTGGCTCCCAAAGCGAGAGGCAGGCGCAAGCCAGGAGACAAAGTGGAGAAAGTGGAGAAAGAATATGGAGATTGGCTTCCTCTCCGAGTATGAATGACGCTCTGGGAGAAAGCAAATGCACAAGCTACTGTCGATAGCTGCTTTCACTCCTTCGCATATGATTCCCAAAGGTGTTGCGGTGGACCCAACTCTAGTGGGATATGATGGCATTCTGGAGAGTAGAGAGAGTTTTTACTCATTTCCTTCCGATAGAAGGAATGAGAAAGGTGTGGGTGGCGGGATTGTGGAATTTAAAAGGAAAGTGAGAAGGTTAGCGATTGGAATAAGAGGTTTTTGAAACAGCTAGAAAACCGTTGCTAGAATCGCTAATGCTAACAGGGAAAGTGATGGACTGTGGAAGAAAGTGTGCTCTAGAGGGATTGATGCAGTTGCTGGTGGTGGGGGGAGATGGGTTTGGGGTTGGAAAAGTCGGTGGATTTAAAGTGAAGCGTGTTTTATAATTTCCCAAAGCTTTGGCGTTGGACTTGCAAGTTTCTAGTAGCGTTAGCTACTTTGAGCGTGGTAGCGTATGAAGTACTATGGATGGGTGGGTGTATCATCGGAAGGACAGAGTTTCGTGTACATCTGTACAGAATTTAAGACGATTAGAGAGGAAGGGAGAGGAAGAGGAAGATATAGGGAGAAGAAGAAAAAATAAGAAATGGGGGAGGGGTAGTTTAGAGAAGGAGAGAGGGATAGAGTTAGTAAAAAACGGGAGAGAAAGAGGGCGAGGGGCCAAATGGAAAGACGTAAAATCTTGGAGAAAATGTAAGCGGGGGTTTAAGACGTGGAATTCTAAAGGGAAGGATACGGGCATTTCGGAGGGACGTGGTCTTTGAAGACGCGCTCTCGGATGGTGTATGCTTAGGTGGTGGGGTCGTGGGAGTTCGGATTGAAATGGCATCGTTTCTCTTTCCCTTCCCTACTCCCCCCTCTTGGATTGCCCGGCTCTCTCTCTATATGGTTTTCTCTCTCTCTCTCTCTCTCTCGCTTCCCTTTAGCTCCCCGTGTTTCTCCACTCGGTTTTATTTTACTTCTCTGCCTCTCGCTTACTTCTTAGCCGTCTTCGTCTCCTACTTGTTCTTCTATTTGCTTGCTTTTCTCGGAACGGTATGCGGGAGCGGGTGGATTGCTTGCTAGCTAGGGAAGTTAAGTGAGAGGGACGGAGGAGGGAGTTCGTGTGGATGTTGGGAAGTGTACTGTACTGTTGTAGTGTAGTGTTGGTGAAAGAATTTGGATTTGGAGTTGACTCAGTAGTGGGCCGACTGGGTTCTTTTCCTACCCGGGTTTTATCCACATCCTGTACGAGGGACGGAGGCAAGTGAGTCTGAGCTTTGAGTTGAGCATTGAGGGAGTTGGTGTTCGGTCGGTGGGAAGAAGACGAAGGAGAAGTTTAAGTTAAAATTTCGTTTGTATTAAAGTGTAGTGTTAAGTTTCATCGGGATCTCAGTCAGTTGTTTGTAGTGTTCGAGGGTGTGTGTGTGTGAAGGTGCTAGTGCACTGTTCTACCCGTCATTTTGTAGGAACAGTTTTTTAATTCTGTCTCTCTTTAATTCAATACTTGATATCATTCACACCAAGTATCTATCTGTCTATCTCTCTATCTTTCTAAAATCTCAGCGCTTCTGCTCTTCACTACAACCATCTCTAGTATTCTTTGAAAAATAAGCAAATCTCCCATCTTTGTCTCTCTCTCGTTTGAACAAAAGGAGAGCAAGGAGAGGAAATCCTTTTGTCAAAACATCATCTTCAAATCTTTCTTCTGCTCCGTCTTTACATTATTCATCCATATTCTTATCCCAGTCACTTTCACTCAATAGATTTCTCAACAGTTTCTACATCTCTGTCTTATCACAACCTTTTTCAAGCACCTGCCCGGAGAAAGGCGTAAAGGGTATAAGTGATCTGAGTGGTGATAGGAAGGAAGAGCGGCGGGAAGGAGAAAGGAAAACTTTCTCCGCTTTTTTGCATCCAACTTGTTGTATCCAGCAAGGTGATCCGACTACCGGAGAGTTTGGAAACAAAATCAATAACTGTACCGTAATCCGACAACTCCTCTTGAACATAAGAAAAAAGTTTTGCGGATTTCACAAATATTTCTTACAAAGAGATATACGCTCATAAATCTGAGAACAGAAAAGAGGGTGGCTGATGACGAAAAAGAGCTGCTTAAGTCCGGATACATCTGTTAAATATTTCTTTGACTGAGTTGAGTGAGTCGCTGTAATTTGGAGCTTGCTATCGAAATACCGGCTGATGTCCGATAATAATCCGGTTTTGCGGATACTCTGTTGAAATATTTTTGTGATCAGAACTAAAGTTACTGTTTGGACTTGGAACCGTGATAGTCATTTGATTAAATATTAATAACAGCTACAAGTTGCTAAAAAGTAATCTCCACTGCTGGAATAGTGTGAAACAGTGGTTCTGAGAATTAGTGACAAGTTTTGCAATTTGCTTTGGCAAACAACACTACTACGCGATTAACTAAAGTGCACTACGACAAGGAAATAATAATAGCCCGGAGAAACTTTCTTGCGTGGAGATTTTGGTAAATTTTAAATTGAAATATATACAATGTGCGCGGGCTTTAAAAATGGGCTAAGATATAGAGTTGAAATTATTCCCATGAAAATTTAATCACCACGTTCGCTCATTCATTTCATTTTATGGTTAGCTCAAAGCGTGAAGCGTATACACTGATGGCCTGGGGAAAACGAGAAGGGAAGGAAATTGACTAGGATATTAGTATGTGATACGAAAAATATTTGAGAAAGGAAATAGATGATCAAGCTGTCTTCTAGTATTGAGTGCTGTCTAAGAGAGGGGAGGGAGTTTAAAGAAGGAAACTTAAGGAGAAGCAATTAAGAGAATTAACCTTTGAGGATTTGGGAGAACGTTAAAACTGGAAGAGACGGTAGAGCGAGCAGTCTATCGGTTTACATTTCTCTGTAGTAGTGTTAGCGAAAGTGGATTGCCATTGAGAGGAAGCCGCGTGTCTCTTAAGTTTCACTTTACAGTTTTACTACGGGGTAAGCCCAGAATCATCTAAGTTTTGTTTGAAGAGAGAGCTTTTCTTGAGTAGTGAGAGATAGAGTTCTTGGGGCGCAGTAGTAACAAGCAAACCAACCATAAGGCAACGAAAATTAAGCAAGTTCCTCATCTTTGTGATCTAAAGTTTACTTGTGTAGTTTTCGTTTCTTTGCTTCCCATTTCTCTCACTCACTTTCTCTGTCTTTCTTTACTGATTGTAAATGTCCTCGTATCTTCCCATCCGTCCTTCTAATTATTCTTGCGAAAAAACCTAAAGCTGGAACTTGAACCAGCGCTTTTCGCCTTCTCCAACCAAGCTCTGGAAGAATCACAGACGAATCTAGCCTTCTCTCGGGCCAGTTTCATTATTTTCTATGTAGTCAACCGAACTTAATTGAATCAAAGAAAGGAAGGATTCCAATCTTGTCTGACACCATAGCCTTTTTCTACTAGTGCATAACCAAAATTAGAAAAGCTTTACAGTAAGTCTGGATGGTGGAATATGGGAAAGCATTCATATCATGCGAAAACAGTTTTCTCTTTGATTTCCCCACAAACAAAGCTGAGAAGGCGGGAGAAAGTCAGAGCGATCGCGGAGAAAGCAGATTTCCACTCCTCAAGAGATGATAAGAGGCAAACAAAAATAAAGATGGGTAAACGTGGAAAATTACAAATTTAATCAGCGCTCTCAGTATTTATTTTCTCCCTTTATATCTTTCGCGGAAGAGACGAGGGTGGGATAATGGGGGATTAGAAAAAAGTGTTAAAAAGAAAGCGGGTCATGTATTTTCAAAGAACAAACGCGGGAGATGATTTAAGGGTGCTATGAAGGAAGTTGGGTTGCGTGAAATCAAGCTAGCTGTAAATAATTATAGAAATTATCGTGAATAGTTTCAAATCTCAGTTTAGTTGCTCCCATTCCAGGAAATATATTGACTGCAGTGGAAGGCAGGAAAGATGGACGACGCTATAAGGTTTCCTAAATTGCGTTCTGAGAAAGCGGCAAAACGCGATAAGATTATTCCTTGACGGCAAGGATATTGATTCTACACTTGTGAAATAGCATGTGCTTTAAAGAGATTGCTTGGCTAAAGATAGCCGAGATCATTAAAAATTTCAAAGGATATTAAAATGCGAGAAGGTGCGTTCAAAGTCGATAGACTACGTACACAACGTGCCGTTTCGTAAATCATTCCAACATAATGCATTTATGTAGACGCTGTTCTAATATTTGAAACAATTACACCAATAGCGCTCTGCTGCAGTAATTCGATAAAAAAATGTATTTATATATATATTCTTACTACACAAGCAAAGAACGCGGAAATCCAGTCTCGTTTCTAAGCCCTGCGCTAGAGATAGCTAAATGGAAGTGCTATCTTGATAGAGTCTAACTAAATCCCGATTGTGCTTTTTCTACTCCTTCCGTACTAGCACTGACTGTTGTTGTATGGCTATGGCATTTCAGCGAACGCCACACAAAGGGAAAGATAAACAATAGAAATAAACAGAGGGAAAAATACATATAATAGCTTAATCCAATGCAGTCTACAGTGTATATGGGGGAGCTGAAGGGGATTGAGTCAAAGAGAAAAGTTTTACCAAACCTTTGGTGATTCCTCTCCGGTAGTAAAGGATTTCGTGCCCGATTATAATGTTATTCACGCTAGCGTGGAGAAAGAGCGAACTCTCAGAAGGAAGCAGAGGACAGTACCAAGCAGCTTTCTCTCAATGCTTAAATCTTTTCACGATACGATGTGAATCAAGTTTCGCGCATGCAAAAGAACAGGCATCGTTATATTCTAGTTTTCAGTGTTTCCTAAGAAAGTTCTCTTGGAATCTTTGGATTCTCTCAGGCTCGGACTCGGATAAGGTAGAACCAGAATGTTAGACTCGTATCCAAAGCTGTCCAGTTCAACGGTTATCACTCCCTATATTGTATCCCATACATTTCTTTTCCCCCAAGTTGAATTTTCATCTTGGAGGATGAGGAATAGATGAGAAATTGTTGCCCAGAACTCCAGCAGATCTTAGACAATAATAGTGACGTGAGACGAAAATACGCTTTGCTATGATAGACAGCCATGAAAAGAGGCTTATGGATACCAGTTAGCAAATTTAGAAGGGGGAAAGTATGGATTATTTAAATGCTTACATCGAATCTTGCAAGGAAACCTGCCATGAGAAAGAGAAGTTTGGTTGCTTGGAATGTGCCTGAATGCAAAGTGAAAGTTGGAAAGGCTGTTGAGGATTTTTCTACGCAGGGAATACGTTTCTTGCTTTCACTGTTGGATTAGAAAGTATGGCGGCTGGTGGCGTAGCTCTTGTATTGTGGCCTAAGAGGAAGGAGTTATTGTCTGGATTTAATAGTTTGGCTCGCTTTGAATTGGCTTGTTAGAATGTTATGAAGGATAGGTGGCTAGTGGAGGAGGATGCTAGTACCATGGAGTTGGAAGTGGCAGGGTTAAAAGAAAAAAATCAATAAAGCCATAGATTCTCTTGCTTTTAACTCGAGAGAGGATGTCACTGGGATAGTCTCTACTTCGCTTACATTTTATGTAATAGTGAGTTCGTTGTGGGATTTTCTTTTTTCCGTCAAGCTGAGAGCTGGGTAGTGTTTGAAATGTCTCAGTTGCGGAGTCATTTCGACGTATCCTTTTCTTCTTAACAAGACGAAGACTAAGAAAGGAAGGGGAACAAGTTAACAGTAATAAGTTAAGCATGAGACGTAAAGCTTTAAGCTGACACAACCGACAGAGGAGGAAGCGGGATAGGAGGAGAAAGTGTGTTTGAAAAATCACAGAAAATGCTAACCAACTACTCCTTCTGTCTTGTCTTGGTATATTGCTAAAATAAGAGGGGATTGAAATGCTGAATGGTTTCAGCCCCCCCACCAGTACTTTCCTTTCCTGTACGAGAAAGATGTAGCCGGGAGAAGAGAGAAAGCAAAAGAGAAAGGAAGAGAACATGTTAGGAAACTGCATTAAGTGGTATAATGGAAAGATGCAATACAGACGGCTGGAGAGAAAGGCTTAAATGCGTTGGCAAAAGGCATGGTTTCACTTTCAAGTAGCAAGTTATGAGCAATAAATTCTGATTCCATTCTAACATGTGGTAAAAAATCTTGGTTTTTATTCCCGTCTTCTTCCTTTTTATTGCATCTTTCTTCTCTCTCTCTCTCTACTTGCAATTTTGACTTTTTTAGCCCACAAAATATAGAAATTGTCGCTCTTCTCTTCTCCTTCTCCATGCTCAGTTGCTTTACTTTATGAAGCTTCTGGGAAAGAAGGGGCTGGTGGGAAGCTGGGGAGTCACAAATCACAAAGCTGTGGGATATAAAGTTCGCAGTTGTCTCCTTCCGAGGCTGCCTTGCCTGCCTTGTTAGCCGGATTCCTTCCAGAATGGCATCCTTATTTAGAACATTTATTTTCTTTTCCGCTAAAGCAATCCAATAATATGAGAAGCTAACAAGCGTCGCTGATTTAAAGAAACAAACTACATGAATCATATTTGTTGCATTACGAAATAATATTTGAAATCCTCATTCCTCATTCTTATTTTCCTTGACTTTCTTTTTGAGGGAAAAACTTAGCAGTCTCCCCATTACTTTGCTTGGAAAGGATGAGAAACTCGTAGGAAGAAGCTGCAAAGAAAACGGCGAGAGAAGACTCCTCTTTTCATCACCTTCTTAACATCCCATTTAATCCCATGTTTGACATCAGCAGTGCTGCTGCTTAGTCATATGATAGCAGAGCTCGAAAGCTTCTTTGTGATGTTCTTGTCTTGGATATGTATTTCTACGTTACACTAGAATTAACTCCAAAAAATGTGATGCTGTAAATCCATAGCTACCAACCAACGGGTTCCTTCAGATTAAATCTTTAAAATCCGGATATCGTTGAAACTAGTAAAGTTCAAATGTCGTCGACGATGAGCGCCTCTTCGGCTAAGCGGATTAAGTTAAATTTGAAAACCCTAACTCTCGCCATTTCGTAGAATTAGAGTTGATTAAATTTTACAAAAGAGAAGGGAGGAGAGGTTGTTGGCGTGGGAAACTTTTATTTGAGAGTTTGTGCCAATTTTCTGTATGCGCAATAGTGCTATAAAATATTTTTGAATCGTTGCTGCATGGAGATATGATGTCATGTAAGGCAGAAAAAGCGTTAACGAAAAGAAGAATAGGAGTTCAAAACGGAGAAACAAGATGTCGGATATTGAAGAGAGCCCTCTTTTCCTAATAACGCAAAGTGTGTTCGGATTTCTAGAGTGGAATTTGTGGCCATGGTACGAAGGAGGACAAGGGTCAATAGATTGAAACTCTTTTTTCAAGAGTAGATGTAGATGGTATTAAATTTGCTCTTACTTGTATCTTGGCAACCAAAGTCTGAACAAAATATAGCCTAGAATCCAGGAAATGGTGGCAAAGAAAATACTGATTGTCTTTGACAAAGGTCGTAGTGAGTTGGAAGGAAGAGATGTATCTGAATTGAAATGTTTTGTGTTTTTGGTGACCACGTTCGAAGACATGCTATATAATTTTCATTAAATCCGAGTTTTCCCCACTGTTTAGCACACATACATTATGGAGGTACTTAAATTGAGAATGTTTTCATGTTGAGAATGTTCTGCAACTTTGCAACTGAAATTGTTTATGCAGCGTTTAGCTATACATGGCGACAGCGTGGGGTCGCTGGTTCGAAATGTATTCATCGAGTGGAGGAATGAATGGAATTGTGTGCAGAAGAAGAGGAAATGATAGATGCATGTAAAAGAGAAAGTGTATTTTTAGTCTAAAACATATCTGTTCCTTGGGGGTGACATAAAACTGGAGAGAGGCTCAAGGTTGTGTGACTGTGACATGTGTTGCTTGAGAAGAAGATTCCTATATTGGTTTCGTTGGAGGGAAACGGAGACAAGAATGACGTGTAAAGAAAGGCTGGTGGTCTGGGAGAAAGCGGAAGCGAGAGGAAAAAAGATGAGAGAGAAAGAGAGATAAAGGAAGGTTGAATTCGGGAAAGGATGCGGAAATTGCATTTTAGGGAATTTTTATATTGATTCCATTCGGAGTATCCTGGAATAGGTTTGAGTTGATAAAAAGAAAATTTAATTCACCCCATCCGTTCTGGTTATGATGAGTTAAGGAGAGTATTAGAATTTTTGATGGCGCTTCTCCATTTCTCGGGGCCATCCTCCAGAAAATCTGCCGCTTTGAATGGTAGAAGAGAGCTGGAAATATTTTTTTAATTTACAACACGTACGGGCTTTCTATAGCCAGTCCATCTGGAAGATACAAACGGCTTGAATCTGAGACAAACGGTGTAGCTGATTTATGCATACGAATTGTACGCAGCGGCTGGCAGCGCATACACAACATGTATGCCATGTGATCTCAGGCGAGGAGTGGGGCACTTAGGACAGTAAAAAGCTGTAAGATTTTCCTCTGTTTACTTTATCCATTGCTCCGCTCAAGACCGTCACACTGCCAAGCTGTTTGCATTGTTAGATAGCCTAGGTCTTCTTCTATATGTTAAATAAAATTTCATGCTCGTAGGTCAAAGGTCGAAGATGCTGCATCGCTGGAAGTCTACTGCCGAAGAAAACTGACTTTTTTCAGTGTAAGCGTTGCAGCCACTGTACACTTTGACCTACAGAGAAACAATTTTATATGTAATCCAGCAAACAATCTCAGCTATCCAGCAAGCCAAACCGCTTGACTCTGGGACGTTCCTGAGCGGAGCAATTGGAAAGGGAACTCAGAAAACTTTCGGTTCTCCACAACAGCGGAGAACCTGCTTGCGCGTGAGAATCCCAATGCTTCTCTTATGGGAGTGGGAAATTTGGTGATGCCGCTAACTTTAATTTTTATTTCCTGAAAATTTCCGGGCTGTTAGAGCACCTTGCACCCCGGATTATTGTGTGCGGTAGACTTAAGATGTGTTTTAAAATAAAAAATACGAAAATCCCCCAAGAAATAAAATTTCCACGGCATTTAAAGGGAAAAAAATGATTTCTGCCTACACGAAATGTTCCCGTGCTTACACGGTTTGTATGCAGAAACAAGCTATATGGCCCAGTATACACCACAGCGGAACTCCTTCTGAGATACACGACGTGTAGCTTCCACATGGACTGATAGCCTCAAGATGGATTCAAGGGCAGGATAGGGAATGGATTGAAATTTGAATGCTTATATACTTTATGTTCGGGTTTGCTTGCATGAGTGTGTGTGTGAAAGCTGGTACAGTCATTTGGAGAAGACGGTAAAGAGAAGAGAAGAAAAAGAGGATAATAAATATGAAATAAGTTGCTTGAATTTTACGATTAGTTTCCAAAGATAAAGAGGAATATGGATAGGAGAATTAGGCTAGACTAGGAGAAAATGTAAAGGGAGAGAGGGAATTTTAGAGAGAAAATACCTTGATATTTGATGGTAAATATTTTAGGAGAGTGTTTTTAAACTTTTGTTGATCGGATGGAAGCAATGTAATGGAGAATATAGGGTGAGAAGATGTTTGAATAAAGGGAAAAGGAGCATGGAGGAATAAAAGGATGAGGCGGGCTGGGAAATTTTGGGAGAGTGCCATTTGAAATTTTACGAGTCAATGTACGGGAGCAGAGGCCTTGCTGAGACGAAGACTATTATACAAAATACTCGAGGATTTTATTGATACCCAAAGGATTCTGGGCGGGATTGTGTACAGAGATTTTACAACTTTGTCTCTGCACAAACTGCATCTGGCAAAGACATGGGAAGGCGCTGGGAATTCAAAATTATATCTGCAAAGGATTTATTTTCCATTCAGTTCAGTTATGGAGCTTTGGAACATACTGTAGGAGATGAAACGCCACTAGCAGTCTCCTCGCGATTTATCCTGAAATTAATGACGCAAACTGTTCATAAACATCATACATTTACATTAACTTGGCCTCCTCCAGATGTGGAATGTTGCGGAGGATAAATGACCCTAAGATAAATGTGGGCCAGTATTTTGAGGATTCAGTATCGAATAACCAAGTTCGGGAGCGGCAATGCTGAAATCAGGAAAGCCCAATCGGGTAGTTTATCCCTTCAACGGATTCGTCATAATTATAGTGTTCGGAAAACGCATCCAGGGAGAGTGGAAACTCTGAGCTACTTTATAATCGTGTATGGAGAAGGCTACAATCCTAATTTTATGTCACCAACTTCACCATCTCGTTCTCTGCTTGCACTACCGATCTTCCAGGCTAGGGAAATCAAGGTAGACGTCGGGAGTTATTCTGGCACGTGGCAAGGAAGAAGGGTTCCTTATAGAGATTGTTCAAGTGGGCATTTGATACGGCACTGTTGTTAAGGGCATAGTATTACGCGTATAGTAACACTAGAGGCTTTCTCCACTAGAGGAGTGTACTCCTTCCCGCATATTATGCAGGACAGGAGGTCTTCAGGCCTTGTAGGGACGGGACGGTCCTTGAGAGGGGCTATCAATTCAGGATATATCAATGGGAAACACTAAAGCTAAGGCTACGTGTATATGCGGAACACAAGTTGTCATATCTGTCTCTGCTAGCTTCAAATCAAAGCAAGGAGTTTTGTAGCTATAGGGAGGAAAAAGAATGGGATTGTTGGAAGGAAACGAGCTTCAGAAAGTGGGCTTAAAAGTACAAGGGATGAGCTTAGTGTAGTACATATCCCATCTACTTATGAAGATGAGGAGAGGGCATGAGCAAGAGGGGATGATGTGGATGGAGAAACTGGATTATTTCCCGTCTTGCTTGATTCTCCTTCTTGTTTGGGCGAGGTGGGACTCTTTCCCGGAGTGCGTCCGTAAAAGTTACTTGAAGTGAACGGGTTTGAAGCCGGGAGTTTTTGGATGGGTGAAATATGCTCTACTGTTCAAAGGCTTTACGTATCCATTTATTATGTCACACACTCTGTCCTCTCTCTCTCTCTCTGCATTTTTAATCTTTTCCCTTGGTTCCAACTGGAAACTCTGCAGCGAAAGGCCAAGGCTGACTGCATTCACAATGAGTCTCGTGAGGAGATTCTGTTTCGGCGCAACATCCTCAGATAGAGGAAGCAATGCGGGACAAGGGAGAGTGAGTGGCCGGAATGCATGAATCATATTTTACCCTGGTAACGGCGGTGACTGCAGAAGCGTTGGTTAACGGAATGACTGGCATTGCGGAATACCCGGTTCCATTTTCATGTCTCGCTATTCCTAAGCTTGAACTACGTATGTTGTAGTGCAGCTTATTCTCCGTACCTCCAAGCCATCACATCTGAGACATGTTCAGTCAGGCCCTGCTGTCCTTATAATAAAGGATATTAAAGAGCGGCAGTCTTTGTCCTTTTCCTGCTACGCTTTTGCCGTATGTTTGATCTGTGATCTGGGAGCATTTACTTTCTTCTTTACTTACTTCCTCTACGCCGTAGAGGATTCGGTATGGACGTAGATGAATGTTGCGTTGCATAAAACAAGGTTGGTTGAAAAAATAAATGCTGCTGAGTACAATCCCCAGCACATCTGTCCCTTTCATCAGCTGTTCCCACTGATATCCAACGTATAACCTTCCGTCTGCCCTCCTCCTGTCCCAGATGAAATGGCTGTAAGCACTTTAGCCGGACGCTGATAAGGTCTTTGGTCTAGGGATCCAAGGGGTCCTGCAATCTCCCTTGGTCTGAGTTGATGGCCTTTGGAAGGAAGAGAGTGTGCGGGCTGAGTGAGTTTACTTTCCTTTGTGGGCACTCAGCTCCATTGTATTCTCCACGTCCCAGATATATGGGATCTGACTGATGGAGGGGATTTAAAGGGAATAGAGAGGACCCTTCGGGTTGTGCATCAATCGGGAAGGGAAGGAAGGGTAGGAGGGAGACTACGACTGGTTTGGTTCGTGGATCCAGGTAGGGAGAGGGGATAATGATTACGTGCGTAACGTAGGAAGAGGAGGGAGACGAAGGTATATATTTATGTGAAGGGTACTGGGACTGAATGATGAACAGGGTGGCTGGCTGGTTTGGTTCTATGATAAATTCGGGTTCTTTTCTCATGCGGAAGTGTGTGCGGGGCATGTTGTATTAGTTAGTAGGAGCGGGATTGTGCGAGTTGGATGGAGTGTGCCTAGGATTGCTTGGTTGGGGTAGAGGTAATTGGTTGATGGGCTTCCCCGGTATGCGTCATTCATGTCTGCATCCTTCTGGATGTGTACTTTTGAGATGGAATACGGAATACTGACTTGAAGGTAGAGGAAAAATGTGAGAGTAGAGCGGGAGAAGGAGAGGATTGTGTGTGTGTCTGCGTGTATGTGAAAGGTGTTATATTAGTAGGGCCCGGGTTTGGGTGGGTAAAATGTATGGGTTTTACGTTTTAATGTAGCATGTGTGTGGATTTTTTTTAAAAAAAGAGATGTGTGTATGTAAGATAGGGGAAGAAGAAGGGTGGGTACGCTGGTCTTCGGGTGGAATTGGAGAGAAAGTTGTGGGGCGACGCGACGAGAATATTAAATTTTGATAAAGCGTTCCCTAATATGCTAAAATCGATCATAAATTGTGGATTTAAGCTTATGTGTATATGAGTCTCGTCCCTCCTGTAGTAGCTTGATATTCGGGAAGAGGTCTGAAGAGGAAGAAAAATACAGACGGAGGGTTGAAGGAAGGGCCCGGGTTAAAAAAATGTGGTGTGTGCGAGACTGATCTGATGGCCGTGGTGCGTTCTGTACTGGTTTGCTCTTTCCGGTAGTACATACAGCAAGTTCGGTTTTCGGGTGTTGGAAGTAAAGTACGGACGGGAGCGAATTTTGAGAGGGGAGGAAAGCAAGGTTTGGAACCATTGACCGTTGTTGCTTCTATTCCTTTCTCTTGGTGCTATTTGTATAGGGTCTTTCTTTATTTCGGGTAGTAGAGGGTTTTAGCTCTCTAGAATTGATGAAAAATCCGTTGCCGCTACTGCATCTCCCCCTCCCTGTAGTAGTAAGTACAAGAGGGTAAATTGAAGGAGAGTCTCGAACAGATGTTCTCCCATTGCTCCCGTTTCTCTCTGTCCTTTGCAGAAGCTATAGCTAGCAACTAGGAACTAGAATCTCCCTGGCTCGTGCTTCCTGTCAGTTTAGTTTTGTATCTCTTGAGTTACTTTAGCGTTTCTCATCTCTCTCCGTTTTCTGGATTTTTCTCCAAAGCACAGCCACAATTCTCCTTTGAGTTTATTCTTTGGCGAAAAACGACAAGAGTTTCCTTTCTCTCACCTACATTATCACACGTTCCCCGGGTTTTAAGTTTTCACCGTGAACTCTTGCGAATATTTCCTTGTGTATGTGTCATCCGTGTGTGTGTTTGCACCTTTTGATTTTGTTTTAGCGCGAAGAGGGAGGTGAGAAGAACGTTGAGCCAAGTGTTTTCACTCTGTCTGTGTTACTAACGGTACGTTAGCGAGTGCTAGCTAGCGTTCCTGGATTAAAAGTTTGTGTTTCGCTGACGACTCGCTCTGTTTTAAAAAGTCTGCCATTTCGATTATTGCATATGCTAGTCCTTGGAAAGTAAAATAGTCCAGAACCTATAGTCTTGACGTGCTTAAAGGGGTAGTGATATAGGAAAGTCGAGGGAGTGTGGTGAAAGAGTACTGATAAAGTGGAATCTAGTGGTGGTAAGGGTGAAAGCGGGAAATTGATTTATTACTCCCAGCAGCACACTATCAGGAGTGTATTTTAATAAAGTTTGTAAGTAACAAGGCTTCTACTACTTTTTACTTCTTCTTCGTCTTTGAACGTGAAAGAAGGGAGAATGCGGGCGGCGAGGCGGGTAGAGTGTGCTCGGTGAAGTGAGTTTATCGGGACCATGCAGGGACTTCTCTGGTAGTTGCCGGGAATTGTTTCCTTGTCTTGTCCCTCAAGAATCGCTTTACAATGTGTAATACCCAACTCCTCCCATTGTTTCGCCAGGGTACGGAGGAAGAGGACAAGCTGCGGAATTTTGGATGGAGTTGATGCTATTGAAAATATCAAAATCTTTATTATTATTATAAGTTATTACTTTAGAGACAAGGAGGGAAAGTTGGTGGACGGACTGGTAACTTGTTACAAAGTGAAGAGAAATGAGGAGAAGGGAAAGGCTAGCCGCTTTTCAATATTCTCTACACAGCCCTTCTCACTTTGTTCACCGGGCGTCCGTCCCTTGTATTGTATATACAAATCATCTCCAATCTACACTGTAGATAGTCAGTGAAGAGAAGAATTTTGAATACAGATACTCGGAAGCTAGCGAGGCGGGCTATGTTGAAGAATGGGTAGTTTGGAAGGACGGAGGCCTTCGTGATTTATAAGCGTTTTGGAATGGCGGGAGAAATTTAGTTTTCATGTCATTCCCGGGTGAATATATGACTCTTTTTGTTAGCCCTAGCCGTTCAACATCAGATGTGTAGACAGAGCGCCCTTGTTCAACTTGTGAAGCTCGTTGTGCGTAAAGATTTAATTTTGAATTATGTGCGCGTACGAGATTGATTAAGAGAAGAGCTAACGTCAAGGAAGGAGCGGAAAGCAAGGCGTGAAATGTGTATCGCGAATATCAGATACGGGAGAAGAAAAATTGAGAATACATGGAAAGCAAGAGAGAGAGCATGGGAGAGGGAGAGGAAGGTGATGTGTTTCTTGTTAAGGAGAACCACCTGGACTGCGGTTGGAAGTTGGTTGAGATTATGTAGCAATACTTGTTAGAATTGGCTTCAAGGGACGGGATGACAGTTATTTTCTTCCCAAAATTCCTCTGTCGTTCTTCTATTCTTGGGAGCTTTTGCGGAGTCTGCATGGTTGTGGAAAGATTGGAGAGTTTAAAAAAGTTATGATAGAATCTATTTTCAGACTAAGCGAAACATCCATCATCTCCACAGATTTCATATCCTTCATCCCCCCATTCATGACATATGCAAAGTAGAAAGTATACATGTGTGACAGACGCGGCAGAAGGCTTGTCGGAAATGTAGGCTAAGAACTTGGGGAGTAAAAACTAGCTAGAATTTCTACTGCGAGTCACAAACCGTGACGTATCAACAACAGACCTGTCTCTGGGAGGGTGGCTGAGGACAAATCTTGTTGCCCACCTTTTCTCCATTGCGTTGACATGTTGTAAGGTTTATAAGAAATCCTGCTAGGGCTGCTATGCCTCGAAAAAACAAATCAGGGAAGCAAATGTCAAATACCCGGGCGTTTTTGAACTGCAGAGGAGTGAGGAGGAGGAATAGGAGGAGGAAAAGGAAATAGAGGAAGAAGTTGTCGCTTAGAATGTTCGTGGCTTATAAAATTGAAGGATTGAATGTTTGGAAAGGTTGTAGAATTATGAATGAAAAGATTGAAGGGATGGATTGAGTTAGAGATGGAAAGCGTATTGACATTGGTTTTTCTTCACAGTTTAAAAGGATGGAGGATGGCACTTGGTAAGCTTCCTGAAGTGCGCTCAGCTAAGGATGGGTGCAAGGAAGGCAGACAGTCTGAGAAATGGATGGCTGAGTGGGAAGAGAGAAGGAAGAGGTGAAGAGGTGGATTAATGGAGAATAGATGGGAGATATATTATTAGCTATGCATGTTTTTTGAAAGAACCCGGGATTTAACACTACTTTCCCCACATACATCCATAAATGAAAGCATATGTGACGATTGAGGAAGAGCTACAACCCAATACAGGATGTCACTCTTGCTGAGACGATATGGACGAATGCATGGAGGTTATGTATGTATGTATTCCGCTGCTTCTCGATACTGCCTAAAGCAATACTAAAGGAGCGGGTAGAAGATGCTCTCTTCATGGAAATGGAACAGCATCAGTATTAGTGGATTCAGATGCCGAGTAAAAAAGAGTAACTTCACGTCATTTGGAACTGGAACATCCCGAATCTTGTGAGAGGAATGAAAAAGGTTGGAGATGAGGGTTTTTACCATTCCGCTCCGGTTTCATTTCTTCGCACTGCGAAGAGATGATGGGTTACTGCTACCCGAGTAGAATAGATTTCTGATATGCATGTGAAATTTGTGATTGACGGAATGGATTTTGTGGTCGTTGGTTTGTAATTGGGCGGAGTGGATATGTATGTAGCTTGGCAATTCTAGGAACATGTACAGAGCATTCCGATCAGGGTGAAGCCTAATAAGAACAAAGAGCGAGATTTTAAGGTCAGTCTTTAAAGGTGGAGGAAGAGGAGGAGATAAAGAAGAAGTACGTGTACACAGAAGAGAGAAGGGAGGAGGCTATTTGATTTTTGTATGGGAGAGGAAAAAAAGAAATGCGTGAATATAAAATGAAAGGGTTTCGGGGTTTAAGACCACTTGGGAGTAATGGAGGAAACGGGTAGTTTAAGGATTGACGAGAGGATCGGTAGCGTGGCTAGTGAATTCTGTTCTATGCTGTTAGCTGTTCCGTAGTTATCATGAGCAGCCGTGAGTCAATATGCACTTGCAGTTGGAAGAAGAAGAGAGAGTTGGTTGATGGGCTGGGGTGGGGAGTTTGGTCGGTGGGTACGGAGAGTTGGGATTTGTTTTATTTTTAGTAGCTCTTTCATCATACGCAAGTTTCTGTCATCTCCAGATGATTCGATGAAAGCTTCGGAAGCAATGAAATATTTGTGTGGTTTTTTATGCTCCAGGAATAAATCAATAAAGGGAGATTCGGTGGGAGCTCTTGTTTAAAATGAGAGGAGAAGAAAGAAGGCAAAGACCTGACTCTGCTTCTTCAGGGGAGGAGCGGTAACATGGCTGGCAGGTGGCAGTAGGGGAAAAGTAAGAGAAAATTTGTAGCGTGTGTGTAGGATGATGATTTGAAAAAGTTCAAGTTGGGAAAGTAGCGACCTTTGAGAAAAGCTCCTTGGGTAAGCATAAAGCGTGGAGAAAGTAGGAGAAAGATCGGATAGGTGAAGCTGAACGAGAGTGGGTGGTGGGACAAGAAGAGCTGGAGAGGTGGAAGAAGGGTTGAGGTTTGAAGAGTTTCCGTTTCGGCTCGTAGCGAAGGTAAGAGTTAGAATCCATTGTATGCTCTCAATATAAAGTGATTAGGATTGGAGATTTTAGGGAACATCCAAGTGGAAGTTTTTACTGAGGAGGTGGACGCAATTCTAGAATTTATTTCATGTTGCAAAAAATTTATGGGAAAACTGTAAAGGAGTGGGGGGAGTTATAGGGGGCGAGAGAAAGTATATTTGGGTAGATGTGTGGAGAAAGCAGAGAAGCGAGACGAAAAACCAAGGGGCGGATATAAGTAGTGGAATACTAGGAAATAGCTGGGATAGACTATATGGATGGGGTGAAAGCTTGGGGATTTTGTAGCGGAAATCCGCATATGCATGCTGTAATTATTCCGGCTCTTTGTCATCCTCTCTCCTCCTTTAGTTCTTTAGTCTATACCGCGGTTCTAATTCAGGGTGATATGGGTGAGCGTAAATGCTGGAGATTGGAGGGTAAAGCTTGATTTCTGAGTAGCGGACGGAACTAGAGGATTGAATGGAGGAAGGAAGAGATTTAAGGTGAGTAAAGAAGAGATGATAAAACTCGGTGTGTCTGGCTTGCCTTGGCAACGGACAGAGTCACCTACGCACTACCCACATGTACCTATGATGGATTGAAGCTCTCGGGGATTTGGAAGGGAAAGAATCCGGCGGAAGTATTAGCGGAATTGAGAAGAGGGATCTTATAGCGATAAGTTGGGATTGTGTTGATAGGTTTTTTTCTCCTTGTTGTTTGCTCCTATGGTGGTGGTGGCGGGGGTAGTGTAGTGTGGGAGAGGTGAGTGAGGGCGGAAGGAAATTGATATGCTCAGGAGTCATCTATACATGTCAAGTCGGAAGGCTGGTTTTGAAGAGGGCGAGATTTCTTGCCAGATTCAAAGCGGGTATTCCTGGAGCCGTACTTTTGTTTGTTTTTTCCATCCTGTTCTGCGTGAAAGATGATGCGGGACTGAGGAAAGAGTCTTGCTGTTTGGAGGTGAGAGGTGAAAATGGTCTCAATGCCGGGAGTGCAAGTGGGGAGAGGGAAGATGCTGTGAAAATACCCGTGTCGGGTATTTAGAAATGAGGAATTGAATGCGATCGAGTTGTGTTTAGGAAACTGGAGGTGGAATGTAATCGACTCCTTGTTTGGATAAATATGGAGGGGAGGCGAAGAAAAGGTGTGGAAGGAAGCCTGGATGAAGATGAATCCAAGGAAAGAGAGGAGCGCGTGAAGAGATGAAAGAAAACGAGAGGCTTGGAGGAAAAGGTGGGATTCGTCTGAGTTAGATGGAAATAAATGAAGAAAATGAAGGAGGAGAAAAAGCGGGTCGAAACCGTGCGGCGGCGGGAGATAGAGATGGTGTTAAAAAGCTGTGAGAAAAGTAAATGGATTGAAGACACCCGGTTTTCTTGACTCCTCCTGCTCCCGAAAGGTTTTTTCAAGTAGTTCAAGTTTCTCTACTGCTACCAACATAAAACACAGAATGCCGCCCGGAGCTAGCCGAGCCTTTATCAGAATTCGGTTTGTACATAAGTATGTTGTTGATACTGGAGTAGTTGCTCTGCCGGGAGGGGAGAGGGTGGGGTGATGATTGTGCTCAAGCAGGAGAAATCCTCTGGAAAGTGTGAGATAAGATGTGTGAAAGAGGAGAGGAAGGATGGTTTAGTATTGTGTGGAAATTATTATAGCTAATGCACCGGTGTGTATGTGTGGCTCGTACTCGTGGCTTTTCCGGGTAGGACTGATGGGACTCTGTTGGTCGCATCAATCATTCCAGGTCTGTTATGATCAGGAGAGGAGATAGATGATGGTGGGATAGGAGGTGGCGCAGACAGAGGTGTTTCTCTCCGAGAAATGATGAGCTAAGGAAAACAGATGGTGGGCGAGGGAAATGTAATGAATAGAGTGGATTGAAAAGAATTTTCGCACATTTTTCTTCACCCATTCCCTTCATCTCCCTTCCGTGCTGGCGTAGAAGAAGGGGGAAGGTGTGATGAGAGATTGGAAAAGGAAGGTGTTTGTGTGATGGGGATGAATTGTGGATTTTGAGCATAAATAGAATGCTTTCAATATTTTCAAAAAGCAAGACCGGTTTTAAAATAATTTCAAGGCTTGCATCCATGTACATATTTTATGGTGATGAACGAATCCGAAGCTGGCGTGTACACAGTGGGGGAAAAGCTGGAAGAAAGTGTGATGAATGTCGGGCTGGTTTCCGTGGATTAGAACTTTGAAAATACGGCGCGAATGAAAGAGAAAGTAGATTCTAACACTTGTATAGCAGACATTGGGAGGAATGAAGAAAGTTGATTGGTTTTAAATGGGTGGATGATTGCCGGTTGTTGTTGAAGTTTTCGAAACAGTTCAAATTTGCCACATTATAGCTGATTGTTTAACCGGGTATGGATATTTAATGAATTGAATTGATTCTTGATTTACAGAACCCCTCTCGTTGAGTTCGCATCGCAATTCCGACCGATAGAATCTAGTCCAACTTTAGACTGTTGGGCTGACCAGGTGCACGTACTGTTAAGGCAGGGTTTGAGTTGGGGAAGGGATTACTCGACGTTGCCCTACTTGTCGTTTACTAATCATTGGAAGGGAGGAGCTGATTTGAAGCTCGTCAGAGAGGAATCCGTATACAGTAATTATTATAATTATCGTGTGGACGAGGAGAAAGTTGAACTAGAAGAGGCTACTGAAGCTAAAAGAAGACGTCGAGGAGAAGCTGAGGATATTATTTGGTTGGAGTCATCATCATCTTAATTTTTTCTCGAGAGAAACCAAATTAGCAAGATGATGCAGAACGGTATGGACGTGAGTGCAGGCGCACCGCCACAAGCGAATGGTTCCATTCATGGAGTGAATGTGAGTTGTGGACTAAACCTTCCTGGATCTCAATCCTCTCCCAACGGTTCATCAAACAGCTGCGAAGAAAGCAAAACCAATTTGATTGTCAATTATTTACCTCAAACGATGACACAAGAAGAGATACGATCCTTATTTTCATCTATTGGAGAGGTCGAGTCCTGCAAGCTGATACGGGACAAAATCACTGGTGAGAATATTTAGTTCCTGAACGCTCTTTACGAATATTTTAAAAACATTGCCCTTTTTTTGATGACCCCCTAGTAGAATAAACTCAGATTCTTCTATGATTTCAGGCCAGAGTCTGGGCTATGGATTTGTCAATTATCATCGAGCAGAGGATGCAGAGAAAGCCATTAACACGTTGAACGGTCTCCGACTTCAGAACAAGACAATAAAGGTAAGGCAAATCAAGTTTTCCCTCTACGTCTAGTGTAGTCTATGCATGGGATTTTATTACCTAATTTCAATCCATCCCTTTAATCTTTCTTTATATTACGGTTATTATTATTATTGTTATTATCGTTGCCATTATTCCTATAACTTCCGACGCACACGGGAGACGCTGCTACGAGCGTTAAAAGCCAGCGTATTACAGCGAATAGGAAGAGCCATATCCCACGTAGTATTTAAGCATCTATTTTCTGGAGGGAATCCGATTTTTTCCACCAAGAACTAAAGTGAACAAAATCCTTTGGTTTCGAAGCGTGGGGCTTTAGCGTTTGTAATTTTTTTCGGTCCAGATATCGACTGTGGTAGAGAAAGAATAGTAGAATATTAGTGTCTACATAGTATAGAAAACTAGTATAGGAAGGAGGAAGAGTGTGCTCTAACGAGAGGATGCGGTTCTTAGGAGGAGCCCTCATTCTTCCCCATGTTTCCAGACACTTAGACACGGCGGAGGATTTTTTCCAGGATTCCAAATTCAGGAAGCATAGTTGCCATTAATGAGACAATGAACGGATGCAATTGTTGAGACGTGATTAAATTTGAATTTATACCGAATCTTTTTATGGCCTTCCTCCTCCTTTCAAGTGCTTTTAAGATCCTACAGGATTCCTATTACTTTTACAAGCCACGGAGGAAGAGGGGCGGGTGCAAGAGAGAGAGAGAGAGAGAGAAAGTCGCTGGGAGAAAGAGAGAATGCGGGAAGCTGGAGAATGTATGAGAATCTAATCTTACGATTCCTCTTCCCCTTTTTCAGAATGGAGTCAGAATTGCATTTTTGTTCCTCCTTATTTCTCCTCTCCCTAGTCTCCATTAAGCCAGAAAGGATTCGCCAGGGTTTTTTATCTTACAAAACTGAAGATTAGGCATATCGTATACCTTTGTTTCCTTTAGCCATCCAACCATAATCAAACGAACGAGCTTAAATTCTTTTCCCGTTTCCAACCCTCTCGGTTGTACATAGTCAGCCTTATTTTACTAGTGCACTTTCTTGTGACAGAAAATTGAAGCGTAGAATTAATTAGATCCATGTATTTGAATCCAAATTTATGCAGGCAATTGCAAAATTCGAATCAACTCC
The DNA here is from genome assembly GCA_906901655.1 of Sminthurides aquaticus. Taxonomy (NCBI): domain Eukaryota; kingdom Metazoa; phylum Arthropoda; class Collembola; order Symphypleona; family Sminthurididae; genus Sminthurides; species Sminthurides aquaticus. The sequence continues at coordinate 9,550,142 of CAJQTT010000001.1, forward strand.
TTACTTTCTCTGGCTTTCACTTCGTATAAGAGCAGACCGACTAGAGAATTGTTAGGGAAATAAAAGATCCATTAAGAAAAATCATAGCCAAGTTCGTATTCACAAGTTATTTGAATTAAAGTTTCTGCGCAACTCCTATGGACGCGAGAAAGTGTAGAGGTAGCCAGGAGCATGTCGGGAAATCAGTGAGTCTGCTAGAAATTTTATGAAAAGGGCGCGAGATTGGAGAAAGGAGTGAAAGCAAACCTGGAAGTAGACAAAGGCAATAAAAAAGAATCCAAGCTTCCTGGCTGCCTTGCATTCATCTAAGGTTAAGTGCGCTGAAGGATTGTTCTCGCAGAGAAATATTGACAAGTGGTTCTTCTACTTGACATCACGGTTTCCATGGATAAATCTGCTACGTTTGGCTTATGAACTGGAAAGGCTAGGTAGGCTAGGTGCTGTAGTTTAAGATGCTGTCTTAGAAGATTTCGAAGAGAAGATAGTAAAGATATGTGTAAGTAGAGCGTAGCGCTGGTTTCGTGGAAAAGGAGGACAACGGTGAGAGGAGGCGTGGTTCGTAAAGAGATTTAAGTGCTTGTTGTGGGGTTTTGAAGAAACTGTGAATTAGAGACGAAACCGTGAAGGAATGCCTCCATTTTGAGGATAAGGATAGATGAAGGAAAGATGTGACATGGAAACTAAGTGGGTTTTATGTTTGTAGTTAGGTAGAGATACTATAAAAGATGCAAGCCGTTATTACAAGATTAGTATCAGGGTTGACGGTGGGGAATGTGGCGGAGTTTGATGGGTTGACATTGTGAAAATGAAAATATATCCGCTGCCTCCGTAGACGTTCGGGGAAGCATCTTCCTCCCAGGGAGATGCCGTAAGTAAAAGGAGTAGACGGGAACGTGGAAGGTTTAGTTGTTTCCATGAATAATGCACCGGCTGGAGGATGTCGGGCTACTCTTCTATGCTCTTTGTGAGTGAAAGTTTGGAAAGATATACGGGAGTAATTCCTATGATGTTGAAAAAGCCAGCCTCTGGCATCCAGGGCAAGCTTGAGCTACACGCAAAAGCTTGAGAGGCGAAAGCAGGTGCTTGATGTGACAAAGTTTGAAAACTTGAGTAAAGGCTACGGAAGCAAGAGGTGGAAGTGGGGTCTTGGAGGAGGAAAAATAAAAGTTTAATAGCAGAAAGCTGAGGGATAAGTGGAAGAGGATTTTTATGAAACTCGTGCAACTACAAGGTAAAATATGCTTATAGTTATTCATCCACAACTTAATGACGAGGAGTATAATGTGTGGGGAATTTATAAGAGGGAAAGCACGGATTTAGGAATATATGAGAAAAAGATTGTTTGTTCTTGGGAGGGTACGTTGTTGTAAAAGAAGCTTGTTTAGGATAAGTTTGTTTGGTAGGGAGCTAGCTGGGCTGGAAGTAAGGCGGCGGTATTGATTCGTTGAAGGTAAGACGGATAGAGTTGACTTTGGGAAGCCGGGTTTCTGAGTTTTTGGAGAAACCTTTGCGTGAAAGATAGCGGGCTGGTTCCGGGGGTGGGGTGGCAGTAAACCGGGATTCTATATGGGTAGCAATAATAGACGCTGGAGGAAGAGAGAGAGAAAGAGCAAGGTTGTGAATCTTAAAGTTGCTACCGGAACAAGAGTTGTTTGCGGAGTGCGGGATTTGCCTTTGAGTTGGTCTGGCTTGGAAGTGGGTAGCAGAACAGAGAGTAGAGAAAGAGTGGCATCAAGTTTCGGGGCCTTGCTCCGTTTTATAAGACTAAAACACACTCCTGCTGGGCTGGTTGGTTGCTGAAGTTGATGGAGGAAGCAATGGTGGAAGAGGAGGATGATGCACTTGTATCAAAGTTCATGTGGATCGTTATTCTGGGAATGACTGTGAACAGTTGTTGTTGTTGTTACTGGTGATGGGTATGAGGAGGGGTGGAAATAATTTGCTTCTTTCCTACATGTTCAACGTTTTCATTTCGCTCTGACAAGAGATTTATCATAGGGACACTCTCGCTTACCGCTTCGACCCGGATAGTTTACATTCGGCTCGGATGGAGAAGTAGCCATAGGAGCGAAGTGAAAGTGAAAAAGATACAGAGAATAAAGATTCGTAAAGAAATGCATGTTATACAATATAGAAAATAGTGGTTGAAGTGAATATGTTGCGAGAGAATGATATGGAATTCTCGCGTAATATTGTAGGCACTAATCCTTATCGAAAATCTTACAAATCTTACGGCGTTCTGGTGAAATTTTTGAAGAGGCTTTCAGAATAGAGCGGTATGATCAGAATCTCTTGGATATTGGAAGGGCAAGCTTAAGAGCGTAATAGAAATAGAGAATTTGTTGATGAGAGAAAACAGTATATGCAGCAGAAGGACGAGTGTTCTAGGACGTGTCTAAAAAGTTGGTTAGCGTATAACTCTTAACAGGACAACTCATAATAGACACCAGTACGACCCGTCATAGGTATGAATAGTTGTCCCAGATATGATGTTAACCTGGTTTGAACTATCTCAGCTTGGATTTGTTGGTGGGATGGTGTGTCCGGGAATCGAGAAATTAGCCGGCTATCCTAACGAATTTGCTATATTTGTCCTGGCTTTAGAAAATATAGATAATACGGAAGATGTTAAGAACCCGGGAAGGAGCTGAAGGGAATCTTTTTATTCCAACAAGAGCATTGATACTTGCGACAAGAGCATTACGGTTTCTTTTTATAAGGGGCAGAGGGAGGACAAGGATAAAAGGAAAAGGGGAGAAAGCGGGCGAGAGAAAAGAAGGTAATTCTAAGTTGGATAGAATTGCGAATCGTTGAAGAGAAAGCATTAGAAATCTTTCCCTCGCCTCTCTTCTCGAACATCAACATCGATTTTAAGTGTAACGCACTCCAGAGAGATTCCATGTTACTCTGAGCAGGTAGTTTGAATGGATATTTCGCCTTGCTCTTCGCGTCTAATGTAGAGGATGAGTTGGTAGATAAAGAATACTCGCGTTTATTACCCTACTATAGTTTTTGTGGGTGGTGAACGATTGTAGTTGCATTTGTAAATGGGCATCTTCGCAGTATTCTTTGGATTAGCTTGGATTTTGAAAAGACGGCTGACGGGAAAGGGTTTTGCAAAATATTCTGAAAATTCTGGTAAAATATACGCGCGAAAGAAAGAACCAGAGGCAAAGGAATATCGCACAAATTTCCTGCACGTTCAGATATTGCTCTTGATAAGCTAAAATTGTGGTCACTAAAAATTGTAGTGGACTTGGGAAGGATATGATCCGTTTTGAAGAGCGTGAAACTGTAGGAAGCGTAGAGCAGAGCTGGAAATGTTCGAGGAGAAAGTCAGAATTAGTGAAAGTATAAAGTTTGAGTTAACCCAACAATCTGTGGCTTGGAGCAATCCTCCCGGTCGGAGAAAGCGAGCACCACCATCTGTACTTGAAGGTAGGGCTGTTACAATAAAATGGAAGGTGAAGGAATGCGGGAATGAGTATGATGATGAGGTAAAGATAAGAGTGGTCCCGAAGTTTGCTAATCTATTTCCTCTGTAATGTTTGACTGGAACTTTCAGCCTGGAAGGCGAATTTGGAAAGTTGAATCTCCGATGATAACTTGTACAGAATCTAGCAAAGCTGGAACTGAGGTTTGCCAAATCATTGGAAGCATGTGGAGGAAAAATTAGGTATTCAAATGTTGTTGAGTAGAATGCTAAAGGTGGCATTATTACAAGCTTAAGCTTGGCAGATAAAAATATATTGCGTATGAAGACGAGCCAGAAACGTTGTGGATGGAATATGGCTGTGGAGAGAAGTTCTCAATGATTATGTCCTATTGACTGATTGAAGGAGAGGATATGAAGTAAGAGGTGTACGGTAGAATAGAATGGGAGGAAGAGCTGGATGTAAGAATTTCGGTTTTAGTGTAACTCCAATTGTTCATTTAATTTGATGGGTTAGGGGAAGATGTAAGCAGGATTTTTGCGCTGTTAAATTAAATGGGTAGAAATAGGTTCCGGTAGATTTTACACATATGGTGCACAAACTATTTGCGAGAGGATTTGATGTCGGTAAATGGTGGATACAGAAGAGAGCGAGAGTCAGACCAAATCTTTAGTTTGTGCGGGCGGATAAGACGGGAACAAGATGAGGGAGACGCGGAAAGGGTGGAAGAATTGAAAAAGGAATACATAGGCGAAGGAGGTATGGAAGACGGGTGAAACGTTTGAACACATGGACGGAGATGTGAGTAGTTGACAATTGAAAGTGGATGGAAATGTGGAAGTTATTTGGATGAAGAGCTTGAAAGCTAATTGCGTCATTTGGCTCTACACGATTAGATGGAAGAACAATTTTAAATGTCTGCACACTTGTTCCCAGTCTTCAGAAGCAACGCTACTCCAGTCAGGGGAATAGACGGGAGGAGACAGAAAGAAGGGTTGTAACAACATTGCCAGAAAACTGTAGAAACGGCTTAGACTAATTCAGTGGAATCAGAAGTAAGTTGTAATGGAGGACTCTGTACGAAATTTTACTTGGCTTGGCTAAAGGCAGAGTAAAGATTAGTAGAATTTGAACAAGGGAAAAACCTGCTCGATTATATGGATCAAGTGAGGGAGGAGTAAAGTCGAGAAAGCTTGAGAATGGCGGAGAGTGGGAGAAAATAAGTAAAAGTTGTAAACAGTGAAAGTTGAAAATAATTTGTATCAACTACAGACCCAACTTTTACTCCTTGACCTGACCTCTTAATAGCCACTCCTTTCTTAATTCTATTAAGGAGAAGAAAGAAGACTATAAGGCGAAAGAAAAGAGAGGAAGGAAGAGAGGAGAATACGCTTATTCCCAAGCAGCGACTTGGCTTTCAGAAGAAAGTGCTTTCTTTGGGAGGGTGATTGTGTTGGAAACAAGGTCGTCATACGGGTGGGTGAAGGAGGATTGGAATAGGGAAGTATAAATAATGATACTGTATACATTTGAATGGGCTCATATTTAATTGAAATGGAAGATAAAAGAGGGCAGAAAACGAGGCTAACAAATTACAATGAGGAAGAAAGTTTGCGCTAATGTTTGTGTTTATGTGAGGAGAAAAGTGTGAGGGTGTTTGGTGGCTGTTATGCCCGAGTTAGTATAGCTCTCAGCTATGAATTTCAATCCTACTTTTCCGTTACTCCTGAAAGAATCTCGGAGATGATGAGGCCAAAAGTCGGGATTCCCTGGGCTGTAAAATGTTTTTTATGCCTAATATAATACCGGAACATTAGTATGATGAAGAGAACGGGGGGCTGTGGGCTGATGTTTGCGTAGGAAAAGTTTTACCAACAAGTCATCATGCTCATTCTCAAAAGCCTCTCTTCTGTTTTTACTCTCCCTCTGACTTTCTCAAACTTTCACTTCACAACTAGAAACATTTCCTTGTCGGTTGAAACGCTGGGAACTTGGTTGAAAAAGAAGATGAGATAGTTATACCATGTAATGTGGAGAAAGTGAAGAGAAACCTCGGGTCCTGATTTAAGAAGAGTAGACAAGATATGAGAAGAGGGACGGGGGAGTTGTTGGTTGGAAAGCTGAGGAATTCTTTGTGATGGGGGAGCGTTAGGGGCAGATGTGCATAAAGCCGTGGATGATTAGGTAGAAAGTTTTTATGTTTTCTCTCCGATCAGAAGATGATACATTTGAGAATTTTTGGAGCATCTAGGATCCTGTGTAGAAGTGGGAGTTTATGGAAAGCTCTCCATGGTCTTGAATGGAAATGTATAGTTTACCATCTCATCTTTTCTTTGGTCTAGTCCAGTGCTCAAGACTAGACACTTGCGGGCTTTCTTCTTGTTCTTATGGAAGAATAGCTTCCACTCACTTCCGTTTGAAATTCCCCAAGACTTTTCTCCGTCTCAACTCGTGGCAAGTTTAAAAGTTTGTTTGAAATTTTTAACTCTCTCAACTCACTTCCCCTTTACATATGTATCGAAGCCTTGAACCGTGCCTTTCTTGGGTTTAAAAGCCTTGAGAAGGCTACGCTACAGCCGCTTGGGCCGACTTTTCTCTCTGCGATCCTCTTTCGGGAGTTTGATGTACAGTTTTAGGAGACGAGAGGGAAAAGGGACGAGAAGGAAGGAGCAAGTCTTGTTTTTATCTCGTCTTGTATTCTTCCTGTGCGAGTTGACGTCGTATTATTAGATTTACTTGGCCGCCCACTACCCTCCCCATGAAATATTTATACTCTCTCCATGTTCTCGTCACCAAGCTCCTTCTGGATCCCAGCCGTGGTTGGCTGACTAGGACTCTTTTAAGGCATATGCATCTCGAGTTACACTCTATTAGCGATATGTTCGTGTCCCGTTGGTGTATTCGGGCTTGACTAACGTCGTCGCCAACTAAGTTAGATATACGGTGCTGGTACCAGGCAGGGAGAGAGTCCGTGAAGGAGTGAGGCGGGTATTTTCTCTCGCTCTTTTGGATCTTACCATACGGAAGCGCGTAAGTCATAAGCTGGTGTTGGGAAAAGGTAAGAAGGGAGGAGGGATCTTGTATATCCTCCGGCAGGGAATCCGATCTAACTATTTAGGACTATGGGTACAGGATTGGATTGCATGAGAGGCTGCCACTTAGAATCATCACGCTCCATTCTTTGGGAGTGAAGTAAATGTTTGATAGAGAAGTTGGAAGACACGCATGCATCTCTCTCGGTTTAGTGGGCACATTAGTAGTCTTGGCCAAGACTGAGACTCTTAACTTTTCGCAAAAGAAATGATTGTAAATTATTCTGTCCATCTTCACGCTCCTCTGACCTTCGCACTTGATCCTATCGGGGAATAACTGATGGCCCTTCTGGCTGGCTTTCACTCTGGTCTCTTTCCAGAAGAGACGACCGACGACCCCGTTCTTCCTCTGTAGATTCCATCCCGTCTCGGGGAAGTAATGCTGGCTGTTTGATGCTCTTCAGAATAGCGAGCAAGTTGGATGTGGTAAACGATAAAAGTCGGGGCTGACGTTGGCAATTAAAGCGAGGGGAAAGGCTGTTGGCTGTATCCTCCGCGCTCTCGAGAAGCGTTGAAATTGCAGATGAAATCTTACTTCTTGTTCCTTCATGTGCGAGATGCGAAGGAGAAGAAAAAGATTTTAGTGGTAACATTAGTACTTGGTGATGCGGAGTGGAATGCGTTTTTTCTCTCTTCTATTCCAATTCAGAGCAGTTTCCCGTCTCGATTTCGACTCGGAATATGTTTAACAACATGCTCTGCCGTCCTTCCAAAAATCCTCCACACTTCCCGGGCCACAAAGGACAATGGCTGAGACGACAGATAGAGACAGGGAACAAGTGACAGTTTCGTCGGCTCTTGGCATGTAGTCGACAGTGACAGGCTTCCCTGTTGCGGTAACGGGCCGGCTTACTCCATAACCAAACCAAGCCGTTCCATCTTCCTCGTGCAACTCGTGCATTAAAATTACCCGAGAAAACCGGGACGGAATAGAAACCGCAACTTCCGTCAAGCCCATCTGAATACCCGGATTCGACGGACACTGTCTACGACAGGGGACAGTTGAAAGCGGTAAACGCGTAAATAGCCGGGACAGATGGCTCAGTCATTCACTCGCCCCTTCCCGCTCCCCACATTTATGCCTTTAGTGAGGTTAAACGTAAATCCCGGAGGGGAAGAGAAAACCTGTATTAGCTGACTGGACAAGAGTAGAAAATCATGGGTGAATGTTGTGGGAGGCGGAAGAAAGTTGGCAAGTGTCAAAATATCAGCTTGTAATGGAATTAAATTCGTAATGAGTCACTTAGTCCAGCATGTTGGCTGACTATGGCTAGAGGCGAGGTAGTGAGGTAAAGTGGGTAAGTAAATACCCGCTTCGCAGTAACCTCAGACTTTTAGGAAGGAGGTAAGAAAGGGAAGAGGAGGAGGTGGATGGGAGAAGCGGGAGGGTGGTGTCGGCGTGTGCGGAAATTATCTCTATGCGAAAATCTTCCTTGTCAACCTCCCTCTTCCACTGCCAAGAAGAAGGAAACAATAAGGTTAACGGATGGAAATCATTCAACTCATTTAATTGCTTTACCTCCCTCCTTCTCATTCCGAGCGAACAGTCAAAGGATTTAAGCACCCGTTGAAAAGAGAATAACAAATAAGACGAGATGGAGCAGTCCTTGTCACGGAAGCAGAGGGGAAGGAATAATGTAAGAGAGGAGAGTTGAGAATATCCAAAGAAAGAGGACGAGGATTCCTTGGGGGTATGCCGGAAATATGTATCCCGCAAGAGCTGCTTTTGTAGTATTTAAACTAAATTAGCGTAGAATGAACCGGTTTTGCATGGCATAGGTACTTTAATCACACTCCTCCCTGGTTTATGAGAATTAGCAATTCAAGCTAGCTTCCAAACCCCCAAAATACCCGCCGAATTATCTCCGCATTCTTCCAGTCAAGAGGCCAATTTAACGATTGAAGGATTGGAGGAGAGGGTTGGAGTAGATGAGCTGCTCTTGTTAAAACAATTTAGGTAGGCGGATAGGACAAGGTAATAGGAAGCGGATGTGTTCCTTTCTAGGATAATCAAAGGAGTAACAACATTTTAAGGAAAATGACGGAAAAATGTTGAACTGAGAATTACAGTTAAGTTGACACTCGGGTAAAACTAAAATGTATTCTGCATACGGCCGGGATGAAAGTAATTTGAAAAAGCGAGAATGAGGATCGCAATCCATCTATAGGCGCCAATTCAAATTAGACTTCTGAATCTGCGGCTTATGTATAAATAAAACTATATTTTATCTATTTTCTCTCATACTTGTTCGTCTAACTGATTGGTAAAGGAGACAGTGACTGGATACTCAAACAGTATATTGCTTCCTTCCATTTGGAACTTATTTAGCTGACTCATGGAGAATCTGAAAAAAGAGAAATTATATTTTTAAAAATAGAGTGAGGGTGATGATATTCACAGTAAGTTTCCAGTTACTATCCGATGACGAAGTAATAGGGATTATGAAAAAGAAAGTCGGGCTGTGTGTAATAGTACGGCGGCTTCCCTGCATATAATGGTTACCATGACTAAACGGATGGGATAATTGGATATAAGCAAAGATGAAAGGAAAATAAAATAGGGTTTTATTCGAAAGGAAAAGAAAGAAATCCGGTTGGAGAAAGTTGGGGAAAGTGAATGCGTAATGGAGAGGGGTTGAGGAGAACGCAGAAAAATCTACATCAAGACAAAAGAATGGACAAGAAGGAGAATTTGATGATATCAAAGATGATTCTACAGATTCAAGATGCTTTCACCCCGTCTTTCGAACCTGCACCATTGTGAGGATCGACAAGGATGAGAAAGCAAGTAGATATCTACTCGAGTAGATAATTTAGTTGTGAAGTGCACTTTTGATTTACAAGTAGAATTTCATGGAGGAGGCTTTCATCGAATGTCTTGAGAAGAAAGCCAAGGAGGGTTTTAATGCACTTAACTGTCTCCCCGAGAAAGCAATTTATTCTCCTCTCCCTTGTTTGTCTCTACCATTATTTAAATCAATTCCGCATCTGACAGGCTGAAACTATTATTGTTTTGCCATCCTCATTCCATGCACATCATTTATAGGAGTAGGGTAGGAGTGCATGTAGGTTGGTTTGTAAGGACAGGTTCAGTTGTGAAGTCAAGTATAAGCTAAAAGGTTTAAAGGGAAATGGTTTTGGCGGTGACTTTGCGTCTAGGCTTTTCCGTTTCTCCTCCCTCTCACCAGGAAAATGTGTAGGTAATGGAGTAAGGAAGTATAATGTTAAGTGAGCATGAGAAATATTGCTTATCGCATTGATTTTTCAAGTGCCGTAGCACTAAAGAGAGGAGGGAGTGTTTTGAGACAACAAGGTGTTTGGAACCTTGGATGGTACATAAATAAAATAAATACGAAGTTTTCGTGGTAAAGTAAATTAAGTTGATGCGTTAGTGGATGGAATTAAGGAAAAAATAAGGGGGAGTTGATTATTTAAATAAATGATTCGGAAAAGTTTTGAAGGATACAAGTTGTGTGGATGAGATTAGAGGAAAGGTGTATATAAATATAAAGAAATGCCAAGAGTTGTTGGGCGTATGAGTGTTTCTCTTTCATAAAGATGTACCAGAGGGAATTCACTGAAGCTCGCTTAGTTGGTTAGGCCATTAAGTTTTTTGCGAGGCGGAAAGTAGGATAATGGGTTGAGAGTATGCAAGGAAGGAGGGTGCGGAGAGTGTTGAAGTTATTGTAAAACTTTTTAGTCGGGATGCCTGTGGTAGGACTAGCTTTTTGTGGTTCTTCTCTTCTATTCCTATTCTGCATTTCCTTGGAGTCATTAAGTAATCATTAATTTACGAGCTGGGTTTAGTTTTCAAAGGGGATTTTGCATTTAGAAAGCATTTTTGATGCACTCAAGCCAAACTAACCGCCAGAGCTTATTGTCTGTAACCAAAGTTTGGAAGAGGAGAAAGCTTCCGTGTATGGATATATGTGTATTGGGTTTAAATACGGAATGCGTGACTTTGGAAAGGTTAGGGAGAATTTCGTCTAGAGTTTCTTACGTGTGGAAGAACCATCATATTGGCTCCGGGAAAAGAGTTTGGCAATATAGGTTGGAAGTTGAAAGTCACTACTATTTCCGAAAGTTCCCTGCGTCCACAGTGTGTGTGTGTATGCTTTCTATCGCTGCTTTCCAAGCAAGTTAGGATTCTCTTCCTGATGTTAAAAGAAAAGAGTAAACAAACGTGACCTCAACGAGAACTCTAGAACTGGATGAGAGAAAACAGAGGTTGGGGCGGACTTTTTGGTTCTTGGTGGTTAGAATACAAAGAAGAGAAGCTGACTCGGTTTGTTAGTGGTTCTGTTGGACGGAAGGAGGGAGATTGCGGAAGCGAGGTGTATGTTGAGGATTTTGTGAGAAAATAAACAGGGGATTCGTGCTGGAGGACAGTTTTCTGACGCTTCAAATACGGCTAGTTTGATTGAAGGGAACTCATCTGCTAATATGATACATTCTTTGACGTTGACACGATGTTTTTGTCAGAGAAGACAGGTTGGGAGTAATAAGATTTTGAATGACGTCTCATACGAACAAGGGAAAGAGGAAGAGGGGGAAAGAGGTCAGGAACGTAACAAAAGACCATGTACTTTCTCTCCTGTAAAGAAGAGAAAATAAAAAAGAAATACATTATTGAGCTACTTGATTGAACAAAGAAAGTTTATGTATCCGCTATCCCTCGACTGACCTCTGCCTCTTCTTTCCCCCTTTATCGGGATTTATAAAGGAGGAGCGGGTGGGCATAGAGTTTAAGAATTGGCTGGACAAAATTTCGTATCTGACGTGCCGGAAAATATTAGGGATTTTATTTTCCTCCTCTATCGCCCTCTAGCAAGCAAGGAAATACTATGGTCAAGAATGTGTTGTACAAGATGTTGGCTCTAGGGAAGTGACCCGCCTTTCCAAATCTCGCTTCAACGAAACTGATGCACGTATGCATCGTTTTATGTTGAAGAGTGTGGCAAGTGGGTAGGACGGAGGACTGACTGGCTGGGCTTCGTTTACGATGTTTAGGCCGCTGTTATTATTATTCAAGAGTATCAAGCTTAATCAGAGTCCACTCACTCGACTTGATATACTGTTTCCTTGGTTAGCTATTATGCTGGGAAGGAGGGGGATTGAAAAAACATTAGATTCAAGTCAGGAAGATGTCTGGTGGAAATGTAGCGGAGAATATTGGCAAGAGAAAGGGAATAAGGGGGAGGGGATATATGTACTAGCTGTGTTGTAGTTTATGTTGCAGGAAATTAATGAAATTTGATGATGAGAAATAAAGCTTTGTGAATGTTGAAAGCTGGTGAAGACAATTGAAAAAGAAGTTGGTTTAGGAGTTGGCTGTTGTGTGGGTGGGTGGAGGACGGTTGGAAGATATCAGGGGAAAAGGTGGCGGTGTGGAGAGTGGAGGGGAGGCGGTACGGGCGAAAAGGAATTTTCTCGGGTAGAAGAGATCGGCTGGGTACAGACAGGCGGACGGGCTTGGAATGGAAGAAAGTAGGAGCTTAGAGAGGAAAAAAATAGTGAGAGCTGACTGGCGGTTGTGTGTCCGGCAAATGTGGGAGTAATAAGTTTACGGGCTATCAAAAAGTTGGATCTAGTCTATTGTTTATAGGGAATGGCGGGTCGATTGGATGGATCGATCTGTTCCACTCAGTCCCGTCAGCGATATCAACAAAATATGAGAGGTTAGAACGTTGATAACACCTTTCATCGCTTCCCTTTGATAGGATTGCAGGAGAATTTGAAATGCTTTCTCTCTCCATATGATGGGATGACCTCCAATTCTATAGAATCTAGTATGGATTGAGGTAGGGGGCGGTAGTGCCGGTCGTCTTTGAAGTATTACTTGCTTACCAGCAATCTATAGCGATTCGTTTGCCAGTGATTGCATTCTTCGCTTCTTTAGAATTTCTCTGGAGAGACATGATACTACTCCTCGTACTTGTGTGTCTTGATTTCGAGTCTCTTCAGTCGAAATAGCCGAAGCAAGTTAAGATAAGGAGGGATCCAATACAGGGTGTTTTGTCTAAATTATAGTTTCTATCAAAGCATATGTGTTGGTTGCTTGTTACGGCTATATTTTATTTGGTGGCTATAACTTTGAAAATCCGAAGGCCGTTTTACTGTTCTCAACTTGTAACAGAATTAGTGAGGAGAAAGGGGGTAGCTGTTTTTGGATCTGGCAGAAGAAGATAGAAAAACTGTTTTGTTGAATCACAGCGAGGGATGTGTTACAAGTTGGTTAAGACAGAAAATCGGAAAAAATATAGAACTCTCAGCAGGCTTGCACCAATGCAGCTTTGAGCTTATATCGGTCCTGCAGGTGCTATCGAACTTAGTTGGTTGAAAGAGGGGGATTGGTGATGGAGGGGAATGAGAAATATCTTTGATAGTTTTATCTGGTATCACCAATTAATTCACACGAAAAGGCCCAAAGCTCGCTTGCTACGGGGGCTGGTGGAGGAACAATGGGGATTTAGGGAAACGGGAGTGCTGAATGAAATAATGCTTACTCCGCGGCACAGGAGTCGTGGCCTATTCTTCCGTTCTTTTATTGGATTGTGGATTTGAAACCAACGAGCAGATGGATGAAAGTCCATGAGGAGAAAGTAGGGAACGTAGAAGAAACGGAGAGGTGTGGGTTTAAGGATTGGGAGAAAGTGGTGAAAGCTTAGGCAAGCTACTCCTAGCGGGAGTGTCTTGGAAAAGAGACAGGAAGGCTAGTCGAGAAACTGCGGGACTATTCATCTTGGGAAACGATCCGAATCGAGACATTAATCTTGGATCGAAGAGGAGAGTTGGAAGGGAAAATGGTGGAAAATGGGGAAAAGATGTGAGGAGTGGTGAAATGGCCGAACTATGATTCATAACCGACAGTCATCCCCCATGATATTATATAGATATGACCGCGGCAAGCGGATCCCCTTTTTCTTTTTATGATAAGGAAGAGGAAAAAAGTGGGGCATTTATACAAATAAATTTATTCTTAAACTGCATTCCTTCGCTTTCAAAGGAGAAGAGAGGGATGAAGCCGACAAAGAAGCATATCCTTTTGCCAAAAGAGAAATGTCTTGACTTGGCTTGTTTGACTGGATGGTTTGTTGGCTCTGGTTTTGGAGGATGGTCTTTGGCTTCAGGCTGGAGAAAGCGGAGGTAGAAAAAGAGAAAGGAGGATTGCAAAGGCTATTGATCCTGCGAAGGAAAGAGGATGATACGGAGAAGGTCGCAAGGGCATGAGGGGCAGGAGGAGGAGGTGGTAAAGGAAAGAATAATACAGTGTGACTGGAGCATGTGTAAAGTGTAGATACTCTAAAAGATACTTGCTTCTTTGAAAAGGATCTTCCGTATTTCACTCTCGTCTTACAGCGTGATAGCTAGACACGCTGTAAATATAAGGAGGTGGAGGCGGAATAGGAGACGAAAGAAGAAAGCTTTCAGCAAGCTTGATGAAATAGGATGGCAAGCTCACTAGATACATTTCTTTATATTTACTACTTACGCTTGGTTCCAGTACTTTGTTACGTCTCGCTACTTCTGTTTCGTCGGTAGACGACTGCACACAGGTTTTAATTAAATTATATACGAAGGAAAGGAAGCGGGAAAGATGTATTCTAAATAACCGTTATTATTATTATTATTAGAGCGAGAAAATATGGATGAGAAATATTATATAAATGTTGCAGAGAGAAAATGGGAGGTTGGATATGGAATCACACTACTGTTTTTCCCTCCTTTTCTCCTCTGGTCTCTTAAGACGAACACATTGAATGAGTCGGAGGAGAGAGGAGAGGAAAGCCTTGGGCTTTCATAAATTCCACTTTACGTGACAACCATGAACTTTGCTCCTTGTTCTTCTCGGAAGGAATAGGCAAGCCTTTTAGTGGATCCATCGTCTAAGACGGAGAAGTTGGCCGCTAAAAGATTTCATTCGCTTCTTATCCAGTTATCGTTTCCCTCGCATACCGGCAACCCTCTGGTTTCACTTGAGATGGAGTATGAGGGAACGTTTATTTAGGAGGTAGCCCATATGGAGAGGAAAATTTGTGGCAAATTAAGTACATCTTATGCTTGCTCATAGTGCTAGGAGAAAGTGGTTGTTCTCTATCCGCTTCTTGTGCTAATGAGATAAAAAATTGTGTACACTGGGAGCGTGTAATTGATGCATTTTCGCTACGTTAGAGAAGATAATACGAATATTGATTCTAAGGCGAGAAATAAGCGAGCCTTTTGTGGAGAAAGTAAGGACAGGAAAAGGGGAGAAAGTGCGGATACGGAAGGGATTACACACATGTCTATGAAGTTTTGTAGGGGACTAGAGACGAAAAAGAAGGTTTTTCCTACTTTAAGAGAAAGCTGAGCAAATTTGGATTATTCTGCTAGGTTAGCTTGGAGGCTAGTTGTGTGATGCTAATGTAAATTTGTATCGGATCGATAGGGGTGGAAGAAGGAGGGGTTGAAGCGAAGAAGAATAATGTAGTTTCCCTAAATTTTTCCTATTGTCCTATGCTTCCGATGCCCTGCCCTATGGATGGTTTAAGTTGGATGGTTGGTGGAAGAATGCATGTCTTCTGTGCTTAAAGGGAGTAGGCAGGAGAGGTGCGGGATGATGATGAAGCGGCTTGGAGGATGAGAGAAATTGGGGAAAGAAATGGTGACAAGGCATTGTGTCTAATGGTGTTTGCTTCATTTTTTCTTTCAGGTTTCTTATGCAAGACCTAGCAGTGAGGCTATTAAAGGAGCCAATCTTTATGTGAGTGGATTACCCAAGAATTTGACTCAACAAGAGTTGGAGTCTTTATTCGCTCCCTTTGGACGGATCATTACCTCTCGTATTCTATGCGACAACATCACGGGTAAGAAGCCTTAGCGGATTACTTGTATGACCTTACGTTACACATTTCCCCTTTAGCTTTAGTAAGGCTCACTGGATGAAGTAGAGCAGGCTCCTGGATTTCCCATGCCATATACAGCCAGTCACCCGGCTGACGTATTCTGACTACAAGTTATGTACAACAGATCCAGCCAGTTCTCAGGTCTCCCTGTTGTAATGTGATCAAGCGTGTTACAACTATACCCTTAAGAGCTCTCATATATTCGTAGATGCAGGGCAGTGGAGGAGAAAGCAAGGCCAGGGAAAGTAAGGGTGAAAGCAAGAGGGAGAAGAGAAGGAAGAGAGAAAGCTTGGGCGAATTGTTTAGGCACAAAAGATTTCAAAATAAATGGTCTGTTTCTTTACCTCCTCATCTACTTTCCCCGCACTTACATGTACATATATACCTAGCATTTCTCTACGAAGAATGTATACCTGTAAGCAAGGGATAATATGCATGCAGGAAGAGTGTAGTTGGACGCTTAGCTAGCGCTGATGGAGAAGGGAAGGGTGATAGGGCTTGTGTGTGAGGGAAGGGATGTGTGGATGAGATTTATTGTAGTGTAAAGTTGGCGGAACCAACATCCTTCTAACACTTTTCCGCAATCAAATCCAATGATATGTATCCATGACAAGGATGGTATGCTTTCGGAAGGGTGGAATTCAGTTTTCACTTTACTTAAAGCTCCTTGAAGCGGCAATTTTATTTTTTACGCCCCAGATTATGCATGAATTATGACACATGTGACCAATTTAAAAGCGACGGCTAGTTTTCTGCACACATGGTGAAAGTTGGGGGAAAGCCCTTGGCTACCTAACACAGACTCCTACCATAGGCACGAACCATGGGTTGCGGGAGAGAGACTAGGAAGTGATGGCGTTGTATGACGGGAGGGGGAGAAATGGATGATGCTTCTCCTCATAGTCCTGCCTGAAGAAACTTCCATTCCACTCATGCAAGTGTGAAGGAGGTTGGGAGTTAAACGTCCTTTAGCTTGGAGGTCCAGGGAGAGGATGGATTGTGGAGATGATAGGCGGAAATGTGAGTGGGAAGTGTGGCTTGGTTGGTGTTCCGAGAGAAAGAGGGAGATGGGAAGCAGATAAAATTAAAGAAGGGTGGAAAAGAAAGTCATGGGAGGCGAGGTAGCTGTAATGGAAGGAGAAAGGTCGGTTATGGAGGCTGGAATGCTGGAAGCTGGCTGACTGGGAGGAAGACGGGCAGATGGAGGGACTCGGGAGAAATCTTTTACCCATCCAGGGTATCACATGTGGCCAAGTATCTTAGCTCGGGGAATGGAATGAGACGCCATAATTCATTGTCATTTGGAGGAAGAGGAAAGCATCTAGCAAAGTCTGGAATGAATATTGACTCTTTCCTTCCATAGTTTGAATTTAGACAAGTCTTTGGAAATCTTCTCCATCGGGTCCACATTTTTTACTCCATCAATTCCTTCACAAGAAGCCAGGAGCTCAAGAGGAGTCAAAGATGAGAAGATGAAAAAGGAAAATGAAAGTATACACAATCAGACAGTTGTTTTCTTAAGTACATAAGCTGCCTTCACTCGTGATGGAGCAACTAAAAGGGGATAAATCCAGTCTTTCCTATCCCAGTCAATCCTTGAATCTAGATGGATGTGCAGAGTAGAGATTTTATAAAGGGACATGACGGCTCCGCCTGGGTAAAGTGAGGCACATTGTCCCTGAACTCAGAACTGAGGGGAGTGATTGTAATTTTTAGCAGCCACCGACTCCGCACCCATGAGCTGGAGAAAGCTTAGGTAGTGGGGTGGAGGAGCAGAAGGAAAGAAAGCAAGGATGCAGGAAATGTGAGAGCTTAGCTTTTGACAGGTCTGTACCTTGGCTTAGGGAAATATTTTCTTTTATCGGATAATAATCCCAAGCAATGAAGATATGCTTCAACTAGACTCGTCAGATCTATACTAAATACGCCAACCTCATCACAGTCAATTCAAGACTTTATCCAACCAAACTAGCAATCCTTTTGAATCCCGATGACTCCCAGCCGTAGAGAAAGCGGGGTGAAAGCCTTTCGTCAATGTTTACTCATCATTCTATTGACTTTTAGCGTTTGTAAGTGGAGAGACTTTGAGAGAGGTTTAAAATAATAGTGATGATTCATGGGAAGGGAAATCCTACTGAATTATTATGGCTTATGTACGCTCTCCCTCTCGCATAAATCTCCAATACAATCATCCTTTACGAGCCAATAAATAGAGAAAAACAAAGTCCAAGACTTTACCGCCAACAAAACCATAATAAGAGCATAACAACACTCTTCTTATCCGGAAACAGGACGAGAAATGAAGGTCATTACCTGCTCCCTTTATCTCCCCTTTCTACTATCCTATACGATTACGTGTCGCGTTTACGCATATGTTTCTGTAGGGATGGGTGATTAGGTCATGCGATTCCGCCGACCAGGTACGTTCAGGGAGGGGCGAGATAGCGGTGAAAGTCGAGGTAGAATGAGGGAGGAGGGGTGGACGGACGTAGTGTATCTCTGGAATATAGATAGGATGAGGCTGAAACGGCCGAAGATAACAATAATAATAAACGTTAGCATAGATTTTTCTCATAGTGCCTGCACTACAATTGGAAAATATGTTCTAAAAGTGGGAGAAAGAGACTAGGAGAAAGTTGTGCGTAAAGTAACTACGGTAAACCTTAAACGGTGAGTGGTTGAAGACAAAAGTTTTTTAGTGTCCACAGGATCACCCCAGCTCCCCCATTAATTATAAGCGATAGCTGCGTGGCCAGTTTGATAATAGCAGGGTAATTGGCCATAAAATGTAAATAATAAAGAGGCGGGTAATTTGTTTTAATGTATATCCGAATCACCCTCACACTTTCACCACTATTCAATACCCAAAGGAGGAGAAAGGATAATACAAGAGTATGGTAATATATTGCCAAAATTCATTTAGAAATAATCTATTTATTTTTATCCGGTAATTCCAAATATTGGCGAATATTTGCAAAATTCGCACAAATTTTAGGAGTGAAGCGAGCTTAAATAGGAACGGAATTGCAGACCATGTTTTCGCTAATGGTTCTGTCGTGTTTAAATATTTATAATGTCAGCTATCACCCGGTAAAGCGGTTTTGTAAAAATCCTATTCATTGTCATCCTATCTGCATGGGCGTGAAAGTTAAAAAATAGAAATCAGGCCATAGAGTGCCGCTGTGTGCTGGCTATGTGTGGACGAAAATATATTTTTGATTTTGCCTTCCGTATGGAGATTATAAAAAAGCTCGCAAGTTTTGTAATTATCTTGCTCTTTCTATCCTTGAAGCATCTTTGAGTTGGCGACGCGTTTATATATTTAATAGGATAATAAATATTGGAGGGTGTATCGAATTAATCTCGGGAGCAGCGCCTCGTGCCTTGCGCAGTAGCATAAGATGGACCAGAAAGAGAAGATGAGCATCTTGAAGTGGAATAAGATATGTGGAGGAGGAGGAGTAGAAAATGTAATGTTTATTGCAAACTGGAAAAGAATCGGTAGGAAAGATATGCGGAAAAAACTGATAAACTGTCCTCTGGCGGTTTTCCTTGAGACAGAGAGAGAGGATGAATTTTTCTTTAGATTGGTTGCTGCATGTGGTTTGGTGGGTGGCTATGAAAAAAGACGGGTAAGTTGATAGGAGATAGGGAGGGTGAGGGGAGAATATGAAAATATGGAATACGTTTTCGTATTGCTCCGGGGCCAAGCCAAATGGTTAAGGGGCTGCTATGGTGGTGGATATTACGGAAGAATGGAAGAATTATATATGGAAGCTAAAAGAGATGAGAATGAGAGTAGTAAAGGGCAAAGGAGGAAAAGATGGAGATTTATGCATAGGAAGAGAATAGGTTAGTTTGTACAAGCTAAGTATATTGGACACGTAGCTATTCCGCTGAGAAAATGTTCTCATCTCAAATCTAATGGTGGAATGGAACCGCAATGATAGGATGGAATGAAGGAGTGGAAGTTGTTGGTTCATGCTTGGTTCTACTATCTGATGTTGGCTTTCCTTGCTTGTTGGAGTGAGGGAAGTGGAGGAGAGAAGAGAGATAGAGATGATGGAAGCTTGCCAAAATTGGGAAAATGTTCTTCTCCGTTTGTTTCCTCTTGTAAAGTGATGTAATCAAAGCGGGAGTTGTGTCTATTAAATTGTTGCAATGTGCTTTGGAATTTATAAGGAATCTCCATTATACAGATTGCTAGCCATTTAACATAGTCATTTTGTTTGCCTCCTTGAGAGAGAGAAACTGTACACGCTCCAGAGCATACTACTTGTCTCCCTGTCTGACAGTTATGCTGGCATTCAGAGAGAATGAGTCCCAGCCTTAGGTGGAATAGACAGATTTTGGAATAGGCAAGAGTAAATGCCCGTCTCCTCAACTGCTTCCTCCGACCCTCTGTGTCCGCCGCTTTCTCTCAAAATCATCATTTCCCGCAAGCCTGGGGATGAAAAGTAGGAATAATACAAGTGAAGACCCTAGAAAACGGATTGAGCAGGGAAAGTTGATATGATGTAAAGGATACAGTTTGAATATTCTGAACGGGCTCATAACGTCATAACTGCCCGCCTCCTCCTATCCTGCTCGACCTTAGCGAGATCTAAGCGAATGTGTTCAACTTTTTCTCTCACCACCACCACTCTGATCATCCAGTACTGGGTTCACATAGTGCTTATTATTTAGAACCAAGGTTCTTAAGCTAGGTTCTAGCTGGATGAAAAACAATCAAGGAGTTGACGGAGTACATGAAATAACTTGTAACTATGTGGGATTTTGTTGGTAGAAACATAATGGAAAGCGAGCGGATTTCCTCCACCGTTTCTACCCATTTCTACTATTTTAACGGTTTTAACGTTGTCTGTGCAAAGCTGTGGAGGAAGGGACAGGGAATATGTTGATTTAGAGAAAATGGGACTCGTGGGTACAGAAGATGCAGTCGCTAATGTAGATTGTAACGAGATGTTGTTGCTTCTCGATGTAGATGCAAGATGTAATACGAGAAAGCTTCTCCTAAGCTTCTCCTGTGCGGTGTTGCACACCGCACGGTTGTACTCATTTTTAATGGGATTCCGAGAACGGATTTTTGTCACTTTTTCAAACTAAGGTTGTGTAACATTCGTGGAGATCTACTGGTACGGGTGGGGAAAGTAATGTGGTGTATGGGTTTACACTCTACTACAAGTCGCAGTAATGGCTCTTCCTCCTTGCTCCAAACAAGAAGGGAAAGAATCAAGAATCAGTTGGGGTAAAATAAAGTAAAAATGCAGTAAAGGAAGACGCAGTGCAGAGGCTTTTTGCTCGGTTTTTGTGTGTATTTTTATATAAAAAGGAGAGATGATGTATTTATTTCCCTCGAGTTGTTTATGAGGATTTTTTAAGGATTGCGTGGCCATGTTCTTCCTGAGATTGAGATTGCTGCTAATGTGTAGATGATGTACGTATGCGCTCTTTGAAACTGGTGACAGATATTCTGGGAGACAAGGCATCCCTAGGATTTGGCAGCCCTTGTAGCCTGCCTCCCTGCTCGTCTTAAACCATCTCCTCGTGTTGAATTGAAGTAAAATGGGAGTACGAGTGTGCATGTTTTAAATGCATATGGGGCTGTCGGAATGACGTAGATAGGAACGAGGACGGGAAAGATAATAGAGGAATGGGAAGCGGATTGGTGTAATCCGTGAAATAGTGTGTGTGTGAATTATCCTTTGGGCTATCCGATGAGCCGTGATGGCGTGTGGAAATCCGAGGGGATGTATGCATATTATAGAGGAATTATTGGAATGATGTTTATGTGTTTTGAGAAGATGAAATAGCTTTTCGTTGATATACTGTGTGAGAATTATGGAATTCGGGCTGGCAAATAGAGAGGAGTATCGTGGAAACATTTCAAGAGACAGGACAGGATTAGACAGGAGAGGGGAGGGAGGGGTTAGAGAAGGAAAGGGGGGGATTGCGGATATTTGGGAGATACGTATAAAATATTTGGTGGGAGACATGGAAGGGTGGAGGAGGAGGTGCATGTTGAGGTTGATCGGAGGAAAGGAAATTAGTGTCAGAATGTTATTGGATTTTGGAAAGAGATAAAGTTTTGGGTGGAGGGAAAGACAGGAGAGGGGTGGGTGGCTATCGGATTTCCGCCAACTTGTGCATGCAAAATTCCGTGTTGTTTTACCCGGGAGTTTAATTACAACTATCGTATGACTCCATGACCCGCACCATCTCTCTCTCTCATCAGCTTCGGGCTGGTTGGTGGATTAATGGTGACTGGGGGAAATTGAAGCTTTTACAGGTGGAATGGGGATAGAGAGTGGAATAGCGGGTTGTTGGTGGAAGTGAGAGAGGGATATAGATATGTGTGTGTAGTGCTTGATTTGGAAAATATGGGACGACAAGGAGGAGCAAGGAACTAATGGATGTGATGAAGAAAGGTTTTATTGAGTGATGCAAAGATGGGAGTGATAGATTTATTTGCCTAGTGGTTACCTATGTGATTGGGAGCGAGTGGGTGAGGAGGAGGGTTGGAATTAGCTGGAAAACGTAAATGTAAATTTGGTGGTAAATTGAAATCTATCCGGGTTACTAAAGGCTAGACCGGTTGTTGTCGAAGCAGCTGCTAGTTACTACGAAAGAATCAATCTGCCCCTGATTTTCCGTCTCCTCCTTCCCCGGGTTGTTAGGAGGACTCTGTTTGTGGTTGGCGAGAGGGAAGTGGGTAGAGTATTACGGTCCCGCTTCTAGAGAAGGATGGTTCATCCCAAAGGTGAACTGTGTGTTCTCTGTCTTCCGTGTCCTGGTCATGTTGTCGGTGAGTATAGCAGCGGGAAAGAGGAGTGGAGATGGTTCGGTTACTGAAAGAGTCGAGAATTGGCGGTTGAAGGTGGTGGCAAATTTCTAGCTAGGATGGAGCTGGGTTGTGGTGGCGATTGACATGGGAAGCGATAGTGAGCTGGAGAAAGACGTGGAATGCTGATAGAGGAGGAAAGGCTTGTTAGGATTTCGGGGAAATACTCCGCTTAACGTCATTAGTCGAGGTGGTAGATGGATTGAGAAGGGCAGCTCTCGCTGTGGCTTAAATGCAACCAGCGATGCTTTCCTGAACGGGAATATAACTAGAGAAGGAAGAGTATGAGAGGAGTGATGGTGATGAGAAATGGATGCTAAGAGAAATAGAAAGATGTTGGATAGGAAATAACGGGTAGAATTGGGCTAGTAATCCGGATAGAGTAAAAGTGATTGCGGAAATTGATTCTAACGGATAGAATTCTGTTGAAAGTTAGCTTGTCGACACGTCATCGGGGTTGCAAAACTGCTGTGTTTGTGCTGCGTTCTTTCTGAACCGTTCTGAGGTAATGTAGTGAAGGGGATTTTGAGTACATGTTCGGGTTTTACTTGTGCAAAAATAAAGAAGTGCAGGAATGGGCGGTAAATAAAGAGAGGCTGGAAAAGAAAAGATAGGTTGTAGGATAGATAGATGCAGGAAATGGATTATGAGATATTTAGGGGTGATGAGAAGAAGGTGGGTGGATTGGATTAGTCGGGTTGAGAAATAATAGGGATGTAAAATTTGGAGAAAGTGGAGAAAGTTAATACAAGAATGATACGCGGGAAGAAGGCATGATTCAGTGTTGGTTGGATGGAGTTGGAGGTGCTGGAATAGGCTTGGATTGATCATGGGGTTGTGCGTTGGAGAAAGTGGGATGGAGTTGATGAGATTATTCTGATATCTCATCATGCTTTCCTTCCTTGCTCCTTTTGTTATTCCTACATGGTTTCATTCCCTTGTTTTCTCTCTCGTTCACGTCTCTGCTCCTCTTACCACTAGTCCTCCTAGTATTCCTCTAAATTATCTGCATTAACGTATGCAAATTCATACTGTGTAGCGAATTAAACACCCGAGTATCTGGCTCAGTCATGGATTTGCAAGGGAATTCAAAGGGATAGAGAAAAGACATGGCGGAGAGGTGTGGTGTCGGTGTGGAGATGAGGCTGGCTTAGCCGAAGGAGGAGGCAGTTTGTGAGATTCGGGTAAAGATTGGTGAAAGGATAGAGGGCGAGTATAATTTCGAGGGAGTCTTTGTGCATCTTATTGGGGATGAAGGGGTATTAGTAGGAAAAGTTTGAGCGGGATGATTCCTCTCCTCGCTGGATCCTCTTTGTCTCTGCTCCTGCCGCGTCTCGTCCTTCTTGTGTTAGTTACAAGGATTCGTGTTGAAAGATCAAAGCCTTCTGGTTCGGAGAACGTGAATGAGAATATCAAGTTTTCCAACCCAAACTCTTGTTCTTCACACTCTTGTATAGGGTTAAGAGAAAATAGGGGCGGAAGAAGATTATTAGTAGAGCTCATTATTACGCCCGGTTAGTTTACCTGAGAAAATTAAAACAATAGTTTATGAGCGTAAGGGAAAGCGAGGACTGTCTTGCGGGAGGATTTAGCGCTTGTTCAAATAATTTGTTATCCTCCCTTCACACTCTTTCGAACCTGTTTCTCTTCTACGCTCCCGTGAAATCCTTCGAGTATTATTCCACTGGGTAAACCAGCCATTTTAAAGGAGAAGTGTTGGAGGAGATGGAAGAGAATTTAAATTTAGCGTTTCAAGCTTTGGGATTATGTACGGGGTAGGTAGGTAGTCTGATGGGTGGATGTTCATTTATGAAACCTCAAAATACACATGTAGGCTTTCTCTACCGCTTTGGAACTGCTGGGAGGAGGGATGGTGGTGAAAGTAAACTTTCTTTGTTTATTTCATACTTGCGCTACTTGTTATTCATTATCTTGCTTTGAGGAAAGGGAATATGGACGAATTGGGAAGTTAAGCTAATTCATGTTGTTCGACCTGGTTTGCATGTGTGCGGTGGAAGATTCCCCGGTTGTCTAACAGAATTCTCTGAATAGGAAACGGTTGTGGAAGAACCGCTGAGGGAAAGGAGTTTCAGGGAGAGAGACAGGTGAAAGTAAGTAAAGTGTGTAAGCAAGCGGGTTGGCGGAGAAGGTTGGTTGGTTTTGCAGTGAGTGTGTTTTGGAAAACGGAGTCCATTAATGTAAAATGAGGACGATGAAAGACAGGGAGGAGGTAAGGAAGGATGCGAGAAATCCAGAGGAATTTCGGAGCGTCTAATAGTATAAGCTACTGTTGCGGGTAGTTTCTGAGCTTTCATGTAAGGCCCGGAAGAAGACCGGGTAAAGGAGAAAGTAGCTGACTCCTCTGAGTTTAGGCTGACTCACGTAGCGTTAATTGCAATTCCGATGACAGGAGAAAGCGTGGCGGGAATGAATGATGCACCGGAATTTTTAAGACTAAGCTAGGACTTGTACAGGAAGCACGCCTTCAGGTTTTTTTATTTGAAAGTGAGTGTAGCTGTAGGATATGCATACGCAGAAAAAACTAGTGTTTCACATGCTTCTTTGTACGCAGCCATCGTATGCAGCGTATATATCCTCAAACTGGTATGACAGACACTACGGCAGTCTTAAAGAAGGAACACTTCTAAGGAATTTAGTGAGAGGGAGGAAGGCTGTTTCATTTGGTGCTTGGCTTGGCATACAAACTACATGGAACGGGTGAGGACCGCCTCTTCCCGCTGGGAATCTCCAGCTCTTGTTAAAGCACATTAATTATTTAATTAGTCAAAGTCTGTGATGAATTTGTTTGCTTAGGTTAGGAGGAGGAGGAGTGATAGTTTTGTGTGTTGAAGGATACTTGGGCCAAGGAAGCTGACAGGAGTTTTAGTAGCTCTTTCCCCTGATGTTTGAAATAATGCGAAGTCTTTTACATGACTGCCTTTCTCTTGGCAGCTGGAAGTTACTTTGGTTGAAGTGTTTGCTTCTTCTGGGTGCAAGGATTGAAGGCTACGGTTTTGGGAGAGATGGTGTGAAGGGGTTGATGACGCAAGGATTTTAGTAAAGAAATGAATGGGAATTAGTGCAGGATGAAGGGAAAAGGACAATGGAAGATTGATAATACTTGGTCCAAGTCTTAGAGAGAAGGATAAAGGGGAGGGTATGGTGATGATTATGTGGAAAGGAAATGGTAGATGAGGAATTCAGAGTGGCGAAAATTTTGGATTAAGAAACGATGAGAAATGATTGGAATAATTGAAAAGAGAGAGAAGGAAAGAATGTTTTAGGTTGTAGAAAGGATGGATGAGAGAGGAAAGATTGGGAATTGATGAACTTTCTCTTCTAGTTCTCTCATCCTCCTTCTCCTCCTTTCCCCTCCTTCTCTTCACGGGAAAGAAGGAGTGAGAAAGAAAAGTGACAGATTGACAGAATATCGGAACATGTTCGAAAATGTGTAGAGCAAAAGAATTTTTTAGGACATAAAATTCTTTTGCCTATCATAGGAGAAAGTGTTCCGGTTTCCAAAAACTAAGCTGAACATGTGTCAGCCCTATGTATTGCCCTCCCTGCCATGCCGTGTGCATCCCATAGCGCGGGAAGACACTCTAGAGAATCCTCGCAATCCTCGAATTGTATAATATCACACAAACTTTTGTTTGGCTCCAATTTATTTATATTTTTTATTTGAAATTGAAATAGTAGAAGACAGTTGGGCCTCTATTCCCACATGCAAGCCAGCATCTCGTTCCCTTTAGATAGATTACTATGTTGAGTTCGAGATGGGAGGGGTGGAATTTTCTTAAAGTCGAACCTTTTGTTTCTGAAATAGCGAAATAGAGAATATAGCTGCAATTTTTTCTTTCTCTTACCGAAGACACGGAAGCACAGAGCATACATACGTATCCAGGGAAGAAGAGCCAAAAACTTACCCGGTTAGTAGAGTCTGTGTATTAGGAAGGAAGGTGGAAGCTGGAGAAGAAGAGCGGGAAATTCAGGAAGGCAGTTTAGTTAGGTTGGCATATGAATACATTGGAGAAAGCGGGGTATAAAGGGCTCGACTTTCGTGCCCGCCAATCTACTTTTGGGGATTCGGGAAATGTGGAAGCGAAAAGTTATGATCCTCTTCCGAAATGTTTGGAAGAGAATGCTAATGTTAAGGGAGCGTAAAGACTATTATTTTTTTTTCTTTTTTTTTTCATAGGAATTGGAGGTAGGAGACAAACATTTTACATACATGGAAAAATATGGATGCCATCAAATTTTCGGCTGTCGTTTTGAAGCCGGAAATAACATGAATGGCTAAAAGAAGCAGGGAGAAATGGAAGAGAATGATACAGACTAGCAGAGCCAAAGAGCCTCGAGAAAAAAACCTTCCGAGTGACAATGACAATAGAGCGGGAAGCTGCTTTTCTTTATCCTCCAGTGTAAACATGGATGCATGATAAAGAGTCGAGAAAGAAGACTTTCTCCTATACTTTCTCCCTATCTCGCTTGCTGTCTATCCTCCGCCCACCCCTTGTAACGGTGTTTATATGTTTGAATATGCCTCTGTCCCCCGACTTATTCTTTGCTTGTCCTTCATTTTCTCTATTTTCCTCCCCTCCTTCAACTAAATCCATAAGGCTCACATTCAGAATATTTATCCCTCCCCTTCAAGCTATTACTTTCAACTCGACTATGTTCAGTAAAACTCCCCTCGCTATTCTTGCTTTCTCTTTCTTAACTCCGACATCGCGATGCCATGGTGTGGGAAAGGTATATATTGGGCTGGGTCGTCATTCAACTGAATCCGTACGGACTCCATGGAAATCCAATGCGTCTCCGTTCTTGTCCGTCTCCTTGGCTATTGCCTACCTTAACGAAACGAATTCAAACTACGAGCCTCTTTAAGGAACAGCAGAAGAGGGAAGCCGGCTTGTGGAAACTTTCCAAGCCTTTTCGGCGCATTCTCTTCATGGTGGTATCATTTTGAAATCAATTCGATCTGACTAACAAATATAGGAGTGCTTTGCTATTGGCTTTGACTCAGCCGCTGCTGTTCAATTAATGCCGGAGCTTTGAAGATGTGTAGCCGTAAACTAAAAAGTAGTTTGTAAATGCATACCGTAGACGGAAATAAAGAGGGACGGGTTTACTGTTTTAGCAAATTAACAGTAACGTAATCCAATCATCCAGATCCTCTTCAGCATGTATGCATCCAGGCTTTATGCTTGAATCCTAGAAGCAGTGCATATTGTTGTAATCCTCCGTGAACAAGTGTGAGTTAGGCTGAATTTGCTTAAGGCTAGGAAACAACGTTGCGTAGGAAAATGAATTATAAATCAATAGAGTTGGGATTAAAAGAGAAAGTAATTGAGAAAGTTTATAGTTTTTAGAAATCTGAAGCAATTGAAAAGGGATTTGGGAATGACGGGTTAAAACTGGAATCGACGGAAGTTCTAACAAAGAACCGCATGTTGAGTAGAGGGAGAGGCGGAAGGATGTGGACGTGGGAGAGGTATTTTAAGTTCCGAATATATGTTTTAGACATGGAAGGAGAAATGATAGGATAAAGAAGCTCATGGAAATCATATAAGATTATGGTTGTTAGAATTTAGCTTGAATTTTGGATACAAATTATTTGAGGACGCTAATCGGTTGTGAACAAGTGGATGCTGAAGTGAAAAGAGAAAAATGTATCTTATGATATAGTCTTCCTCTTTAAATAGGAATTGGATCCGTCTGGTTCGAGTAGAAAAGTTAGTCGTGTTACTAGATGGAAGGCAGCTGTGCTCGGGTTCGAGAATATGGAGCCGTGTTGGAAGAGAAGAAAGTAAAAGATAAGTATTTGGATTGGAGAGGTGTGAAGGAGGAATAAAGTCTTTCTAGAGAAAAGTTGGCTTATTTTTCGCCTCAGGTAGAAGCGCTCATGCAATCTTAATAAATAGAATGGATAGATGGGAATGCAATTTGATATTCTCCCGGTTTTTCTACTTTTTCTTCCTCTTCCGCTTTTTCTCATCCTCTATCCAGTTAAAGAAGAGGGGAGAACGGGAACGTATGGAAAAAAAGATGGTTGCACACAGAATTGAGGCAGGAGTGTCTCTTAGCTGACTAACGACGTCTAGCTTCTAGCAGGAACCATGGCTTTGGTTTGGAAGGAAGTTAAGTTGAGAGAAGCGTGGGGAATTCAGGAGGAGTTATCTTGAACAACTTGATATGGTTGATACGTGAGGACGACGAGGGGAGAAGGGATAGTTTTGGAAATGATGAGCAATCAGTTGGGAGAGAAAGTAGAGTGTCAAGTGGATAAGGTGTTGAGAAAATTTAGGCAGTTTTTTCATATGATAGCATCCTTTTAGAGTAATAACTTGTAGAAGTTTAGTCACTACAGCTAGCCGTACATATCTCCAACTATACTTGTTTCCCCTGTCGAAGAAAGCAAGTGAAAGTTGAGGGAATTGCGTGGATATGGGTTGAGTGAAGTTGGAGAAAGTTTTGTGTTTTTTAGGTAGTGCGTTTCTGAAAGCAAGATTGTTTGGGATTGATGCAGGATGATCTTGGGAGTTGGTGAAAGAGTTTGAGGAGGTGAGGGTGGGGGATGGAGGGAGATGAGCTAGAAGATTGCATGTGAGCAATCGTTCCATTTACGATAAAACCGTGAAGAGGTTACATGAAGACAGATGTGTGGGAGGGTGAGTAGGGGAAAATATTCAAGCTTCACGAGAGTTTGAGACGGAAGGGCATGAATTCGAGCTTAAAGTTAATACAGTGTTGGAGCGTTGAAGTACTAATGTGGAAAAGTAGGAATCTGACACTTTATTTTAGACGTATGCTCGTTTAAATGAGATGGGATTCCTTCCGAGAATATCAGGTTTAGAGAGGAAAGGTTGGGAATGCAGGGGCTGGAGTGAGAGTATACAAGGAGAAATATATAGATGTAGCGGTAGAGAAGAAGGATGTGGTGGTTGCAGAGAAAAGAGGAGAAAGAAAGAAAGAGTTTTGGACTCTGTATGGTGGCTGTATATTTATGGGATGGATATATAGGTAATAGAGCTACTTTATTTGAGTATGAAGGGGAAACGTGAACGTATGAAATGGGTTCCATGTGCTGCATTCATCATGAGCATTATGCAAATCCATTCTCAAGTTGAGTTCCTTGTTGGGGAAAGTAAAGGAGGGAGAGAAAGTAAGAGTCCATATGGGATTCCATAAAATCAAAAGGAAGAGGGGGAATTTAGAGGATGTGGGAGTAAAACGGTATTCTTGGTCTTTGAAATCCCTCCCGCCCAAGAGTATGCTGGTGGAATAGACATCTTTTGTGATGGTGTGGCAATGGCCGTGGTGTGCGAGGCTTTCCTTGACTGGCTGGCTCTCTGCGGCCCGCTCCATCCATTCTAGTCAGCCGGACTCTGGTCGCTGAGGATAAAAAATAAATCGCAGATTTTCCAGGAACTCAACAATTCCATATTCTGCCTTTTAAACCAGCTTCTTTCTCCGGGTGGACTTTCAGGGTCAGCCTGTCCAGTTGTCTACTCGTCAAGGAAGGTTTAGGATAATGCTTCAAGGAAACGAGTGCTAGTGCTGAGACGAAAGTTTATGCGAAAGGGGAAAACCGGGTAACAAGACGGCAGAATCGTAATTGTAGAGAAAGCTTGGGTGAAAGTCCAAGAAAGAGCGAGAGGGAAATATGGCGGATCAAATGTGAGATGGAGGGAGGGAGTTAGACGATACTTAGAATCGGAGGGGGAAATGGATTTTGAAATTTGTGAATTTTTTCATACCATGTTATTTGGAAGAGATGTTCCACGTTCAGGAAGGAGGAAGGACGCCGCCCTTTTTTACACGTATGGCGGAAGGGAAAGCCTAGTAAAAACTTAGGAAATAGTGAATGGAAACTACGGGGAGGGGTGGTGAGTGAGAATTCGTTGAATAAATGAATGTTACATGAGCCATTTTCATAGATTTCACTTTTATGGCACCCCAGACAGCTAAGGGATGGTGGGATGGGGTGGAAAAGAGGGATATGATTACACACTGGGCGGGGAAGAGCACCCGGACAATCTAATGATAAGAAAGCATCTTGCCATATAATTTCCTCTCGGACAAATGTACGAAACCATTTTCTTAACGCTGATTTTATCCATGTACATCATTAATATTAATGAAAAAGAAGGTGGGATTTATGATTATCTGGGCTACTAAAATTTTAAGAGGAATTTTTGCAAACTTCAATTTGTGAAAGCCACATGTCTTGAAAGATTGACTGCTAGTTTGTGAGAGTATAGGGGGGACTGATAGAATGAACAAGATAATCTTGGAGAAAGTTTGGGGTAAAAATCCAAGTGTTTCGTAGTTGAAGGACGGGGAAAGGTCGTTTACGGAAGTTAGGAGGAAGAAAGAAAATGTAAAATTCTAAGGTAGGTAGACACACGACCACGACTTGGAAAATGTAAGGTAAATGAGATAAAAAGTTGAAGCTTCTTAGCCAAGGCCAGAAAATGGAGAGATGGAAAAAAGGCTAGTTTCAACTCTGAAAAGTTGTTTGAGTGGCAGGTCTTATGTTTTGGCGAGTGAAAGTAAGTTGATTGGTAATTAATTTGAATGGTTGGGAATGAGACAGAGGAGATTATAATTAGATAGTTGTTTGAAGAGTTTGAGGTTGTTGCAAAATGAAAAAAAGTTTCCAAGTTACAAGATGACTTGCCTGGGGGAGGGACGTAGAGAAAGCAAATAGTGAAAGCATAGCTTCGGGGATGGAAGATGAAAATAGAAAGAGAAAAAGGTAAGGTGGTACAGTGGGGGCGGGCGGGAAGTGGAAGGAATGGAGAACATAATAGATGGAGAAAGGATGCCTGAAAAGGATATGTTTTCCATTAGTTTTCTCAAGATGGATGAAATAACGAAAACATAAGAGCTACTTTTGGAGCAATGTAGCATCTCCATTCTGTTGGCTTTTTCTCTCTGGAAGAGGGAAAGTTGAAAATAAAGAGTTACAAAGGAAGAGTTTAGGTGTAGTCATGGTGAAAGTTTAATAGAGGGGGGGGGAAGGGTGGTGGAGGGCTACACGGCAGGGTTATGTGCGGAAGCCGGGTAATAGTTTGGAATTGAGGGCGGTAAAAGTGGAAGAGAATGAATATATCTAGGAATTATTTCAGCTCGTTCCTCATTTCCTGGAGTACTAATGCTAGGAAGGGTAGGATTGAGGTAATGGCAGGGGGAGGAGAAGTGTTTATGTTAGCGGGGGCTTTAGAATGCGGGGTTGAGTTGTCAGTAATATTTGGGGAAGATCCGACTGACTGAGAAAAGCAGGTAGAGAAGAAGATAGGAAGAGGGCTGGTTGGAGGAGGTTATTTTCCAGTTGCTCGCTTGCTTGGTTCGAGGGGAAAGAGAGGCCGGCGGGTGGGGTGGGAAACTATTTTCTCATTATGCATAGGAAAAGGGAAGGAAAGCCCTGCGGACATGTTAATTTGGACAGAAGAGGAAGTGAGGAGAAGAATCATAAATGATGAAAGGAATGAAGGGATGCTGGTTGGGAAGGATCCTTCCAGAGAACACTTCTTGTTATTGAGTAGTTAGGCGTTTCGGCGAGGGGTTTCCTGCTCCTGAAACCGCTCAGTCCAGGCCACTTCCCTCATCTTCGTCTTAGCCCCCTCCTTCTTCTCCCCCTTATCTCGTTCTCCCTACGAAATTCTCTTTGGTGGGTAAAATTATTATGAAAGTTTATTAAATTGGTGGAGAAAGCATTGCCCATGTATACCTCTGTCCGAATCTTCCGACTTTGCCTAGATCAGAGAGTGGAATTCCAGCAAGCCCTACCTCTGCAATTCCTTCCTCACAGTCTCCGTTCTACCTTGCATCTGTATTTTCCGTAAGGTTCTCCCAACGGGCTGAACCAACTGGATAGTGTTAGGAGAAAGTCCATGGCCAGAGAGTTGTGTTGTGGTGGTGAGGTCTCCTTTCTGTTGCGTATAGTGAACTGTGAGAGTCAAAGAATGAATTGAGTGGAAGGTAGGTCCCCACACGCCCAGGTTTGATTGTTAGAGGTTTACCGGGAGAGAGTTAGTTCTCTAAAACCATGTATCCGAAATAAGAACGGAAAAGCCGAGAAAGGAACGTGACGTCAGATTAGGAAGGAGAGGAGATGGAAGAGTTTGAGGCTCTATAAAATTAGTTGTTTCATATGACCGCTGGCTACATGAGTTGAGGAGTTGTAAGAGAGAATTAAAGCCAGTGTTTTGAATCTGTTGCAAGGGATAGAGAAGAGGAATTCTGAGGAGAGTGGAAAAGAGAAAGTAGGATGAATTGTTGAGATTCTCTGTAATTGTTTTTGAAGAGGTGCGCATAAAGTTGAAAAGAATTCGCAATAGGCTTGGAATTTGTGTAATCTCTTTGATGGGCTGTCTCTCTGTGTTGTATAACGGAGGTGTAGGTAGCGAGAAGGAGGGGAAAGTCCCGCCTCTTGTTACTTTAGCGTATGTAGTTGTTTTATTTATTTTTTCTTCTGTCTATCTCGACTCGCTCTCTCTCATTTTCTCTCTCTCTCTCTTGTCTTGTAGCCGGTAATTCAGTTTTTGAGACTAGAGGGCAAACATATATATGCTTTACGGGTGGGTGGGTAGGTAAATGTGCTTTGTGAGACGGAGCATCCGCTTTCTTCTTCCACGGATACCACTTAGAAGGGAGGGGGTCGTCTTCAAAGGGGCTTGCGGATAAAAAATTGATATAAAAATGTCATTTGCATCCCATTGATCTTGTGAATAAACGGCTGGAAATGATAAATTGTGCTGGGGTATCAAATAATTCAAAGAATATAGAAGAATACAAAAGATAGAGGCGGGCGGAGGGTTTGGTAGATGAGCTTCAAGTTGCAAAATAGGTGTGCGCCCATGGAGAAATAGTTTGTACGGCAGATAGACCTGAGAAACTGGGCTAGAGGTAGATAGATGGAGGGAGGGAGAGAAAGTAAAAACTAGGAGAAAGCGGCTGAGGAAGAATATGATATGGAGTTGAAGTAAGTACCCTAGGGGGAAACAATTTGAGAATAAAGTTTGAAAAAATTGATCCTCTATCTTATTTTTACCTAACCAATCCTCCTCTCGTATGTTTCTCTTCTTTCTTTGCCAGCAACTCAGACTTGCCTCCTCTTCTGATCTGTATTCTTATTTCTCAGGAGCAATCCCCTATTTGTTACCCTTAAAAATGGGATCGTGTGGAGTTGTTTTTCAATTATTTTCACATGCGCGCACTAGAATTCTACCCATACCCTCTTGGAAATTGTAATTCTATCCTTGCACTCTGCATTAGGAAGCTTTAATAGAAAATTTCTGTCTTGAACAAGCTCGTTATTCTGTTATATCCATATCATGTGAAGAAAGCGAAATGACTGGGATGGAATCGGTTCTTGTTTCGGGAAAAATTGAGGAAATACGTTTTTAAACGCCTGGTTTTTAGTACGTGCATAAGGCAGTGAAAAATGCGTTCAGACGAGTTGGCGAAGTTAGTTTTAGCAGCACGTCGTTTCATTTATTGCAAAGGCGACAGTTGGACGTTGTTTCATTGCTATTCGTTAGGCTTTTTGGTGGGTGTATCGAAGAAGCAAGCGGTATAGAATTATTTGTTGGAGTTAGAAAGTCAAAACGAGTGTGAGGGGGTCATTCTGCAGCGTGTTTGCCAAGTTTTATAAGAATTAAGAGTTGGCTGTCAGGTGGTCTTGGATCGGGATGTACAGGGAGGGGTTTCAAAGGGAAGCTTGGAAGAAATACTGTGGCAACTTAAGTTGCTAAACCTGAATGTCAACTCAAGCGAATATTAGCTCCTAGAAGAAATACTTGTTGAGGTGGAATGCATTACGTGGAGAGGCTGTTGTTGAGAAGATGAGTTTGCAAAATTTGAAACGACTTTCTCCTTGGAGCTTTCACTACACGCTGTTTCATCAATTTAATCCAGTTATACCATCTTGAGATTAAGTTGCCACTGGAGAAGTAAGGAAGGAGGCGGAGGGGCGGATGTGGACGTTGTTTCCACAGGCCATGGTATCCATGTTCCAGTTTGAGAGGTCTTATACTCTGCATCATCCTTTTTGTTATCTTCGTTCTAATCAATTACTTTGATCTTTTTTCTACACAACCCTCCCTACCCTTCTTGACAGTTGTCTTGTTTCCTGGGAATCCGTTTCTGGTGGGAGAGTATGGAGGGGAGAAAGCTCTTTGGCTCTGTGGTTTGTTTGTGAATGGCGGCGTATGAAGAAGATGATATGGTACATAGAAGGCGCATTGGTGGGATAGAGCAATCCGACTTGGAGTTTCTTGGAACGGAGAGAAAGGAATGATATTTTTTAGAATATACCATGTTGCGCATATGATGAATGAAATTAATGGATCCTGGATGTGTTCCTCTTTTTCCAGGTTTATCGAAAGGAGTTGGATTCATCCGCTTCGACCAAAGAGTAGAGGCGGAGCGAGCAATTCAGGAACTCAATGGAACCATTCCAAAAGGCTCAACAGAGCCGGTCACTGTTAAGTTTGCCAACAACCCAAGTAACAATACCAAGGCACTTCCACCCCTGGCCGCCTACCTCGCAGCACCTCAAGCTGCAGCCGCAGCGAGACGATTCGGTGGACCTATTCATCATGCAACTGGCCGACTGCGGTACATACCACTTTCTCCACTTTCAAGGTGAGCTACTGCTGCAGCTCATCTCAGTACTTTTGTAGTAGCCTTTGTCCTGCTTATCACGTTTTCACTCTATTCACGCTCTTCTCTGCTTTCACCTCGCTTCTGCTTATTCTCTACATAATCAACCATTCACGCGCTGCCCTCTTTTCTGGAATCGAGAAAGCTTCAGGGTAACATGCATATCCCTGTACACACAATACTTTTGCCATCTCTCTTATATCAATGTTAGTAAAAGCAAATCTAAATGGTTTTTTATATGTGTCCACACGTAATTAATTTAACATTAAATTTAATATATTCCTCATTAAGGCGCCAAAATTATGGCCATTTTGATTTTCAAATACTTTGGAGCTGTGTACAAATTCTCGATGACAGAAATGATAATTATTATTTTAATCACTTTAAATGTACGTTTACATTAATTAGCAAATAAGGAAAGAGAAAATCGTTTCTTTACATAATCAACCCATTGCACAACGGGAAATTGACTAAGCGATTTTAAAATTCATAGCTATAAGCTTTACATGATCGATAGAAAGTCATCGATCTACGTCAGTTTTCCCAATGAGTCATCATTATTGGATGGAAATCCTATGGAGAAGTATTATTAAACTGCTCCATATACCTATTAAATACATTTAGTCCCTAATTGGATATCATCGACTATCAGTTTGGAACATTAAGTACAGCTCTTACTTGGTACAGGGCTCACGGAATAATTGATAGTGTATTAAAGATTCTATTGGGGGTTGTTAAGATTCAGGTTGTCTTGGCGAAGCAGTATTATTGCTGAAAACTTGAGCATGCTTGATTGGATATTTTTTATCAGCTTTGAGCTTGAATGGTGCCGGCGTTGATTAATTGGATTGAATTGTGAGGACGAATATGAAATGCTTACTAGTTTGAGATTAAGAATAAATTTCCTATAATTATCACTACCGAGCGACTTGCGAACAATAAAAAAGGAGGGGGAAGGAATGCTAATCATCATAAAGCTTATCGTTAGCTGATTCAGGCTTTTGAGAGGAGGTGCAAGATAAGTAGGTAGCGGGTCGATAGTCTTCGCTTAGCGTTAATTAAACGGAGTTTTGTGTGCATAGAAGGAAAATAGATTTCGGGATATTTCCGCTTATAGTACATATTCGAGAGAGATTGTTAAAGTTGGATTAGAAAACTCTTTTGAAGAGGAAATGGAAGAAGAGTCGTCGAAGGCACATGGAGGTAGGAGAGGAAATATTGAGCTGGAAGGAATAATTTCAAAATTAGTGAGGTGGAAATGCGCGGTGGTTGTATGAAAGGAAAATGGGTAGCTATTGTTCCAGGGAGGGGTGTGGGGAGGAGTATAGTTGGTTGCAGATAAAGTTGCTGATAAAGATTGCAAGAATGAAAAGGAGTGAGAGAGAATACTCATAATTAGGGAGATCCCACCGGGTAAACGGGAGAGGAGTGAGCAAGGAATAAAACTGGAGAAAGGAGCAAGTGGGGATGCATAGGAAGGTTGGCTTAGTTGGTTGGTGGCGGGGGGACGTGGTGAAAGTTTTGGAATTGTTGTTATGGCGGAATGGTGATAGATTGGGAGGTGAGGATGTGGAGGAGGGTTTGTTTTGGTAGGAGGAAGGGATTGATCAGACATTTCGGAATGTTTTTATACGTGGAAAAAATCAGAACCTGTGCACAGGTAAGGATGGGGGTGTTTGATGGGGGAAAGTTTAATGATTTCTTTGCGTGTTTAGATGTAAGGGAGAGAAAAAAGAGAAAGCTGAGTTTTTGGGAATGGATAGAAATACATGGGAGAGAGCGTGTAATTTTAATCCTGGTCTGCTTTCTCGCTTCTCTGTAATCTTTCACGTGAAATAAAGACGTATTATGCCGATTTGAAGTTGATTCACGTCGTGCCTAGTGCGAGGATGGCGTGCGGCAATTATTCCATCGTCTCTGTATGGTAAACGGCAAGTGTTGATAATTTTTGTATCCTTCTCTCCATTCCGTGTCCGTCCGTGGCACAGAACTCTCTAGCAAGAGTAAAAAGTTTAATTAGTGAATGTTAAGATTGATGGGGGGTCGCGAAGCGCGCCACCTCTGGGGATGGTGCTGTAACTTAAACCTTCCGGCTAATGATTAAGTTGCTTTTGCAAGTGCTTAAAATGAAAAAAATGTGATTATCGACCCAGATCATTCAATGCTGGTTGGTTCTTTGAAATTCCGGAATCGGAAGGGATTAAAGGAATTTTGTTTTTGGGGATGTGGGTATTAGCGTTTGGTAACATGATAAGATATCGAGGAAAGAGAAGCTTAAGTTGAACTAAGTTGTTTGTGTTAGTGAAAGTAGGATAGTGAAGCGTTTATAGGCGAAGGATGATGGCTAAGAGAGTTGACTGGATAACGGATTTAGAAGAGAAAGAAAAAATAAGAGATTGATGCCAATCCTTGGATTGATTTTTCTTTGTGAAACATATGTTTAGAAAATTTGGTAAAGTATTCAGAGCGGGTGGCGTCCAGGGCAGATGAATGTTCGGGGTTGAGTGTGATAAAACAGAGAACGCAAAGGGAACGTAAGAAAAGTATGCTGTTCTTTCTTGAGAGAAACACATGCATGGAAGAAGTCGGAGAAAGTTGCGTTAAGGATAGAAGGAGGAGACGAAAAAGGAAAGAAGAAGATTTTAGGAGAAAGCAGTCTTGTGTGTAACTCACAATTTGTTCATTAGGAGGACTTGGTCACTCAAAGTTTCATCATTACTGGGAAATAGTTGGGCTGGCTATCACTTTTGTAGACTTTTATTTCTCTTGTTAGTCGTAAAGTATGTTGTGGTTGGAGGGCTTGGGCGACGGAGAAGTTGAAGATGTGGGGGGTCATTTCCCGCGTTGGGAAGGGGATTAGGACGAAATAGTTGAAGAATTCCGCCAGGACTTTGTCTCTGCAATTTAGAAAGCCGCTCTGAACTGATGGGATAAGAGGTTATAGCTTGACTTTCTCCTCAAGTACGAAAGTGATGGGAGAAGTTCATGTCCTCCCTCTTGTCACGCTTACGTAAGGGGGCATAGTTTTAGTGTGCTAGGAGGGCGATACGGGTATTAGGGAGGGGGAGGGATAGGAAGCTAGTGAGACGAAAGGTTTAAATGGAAGGGAGTTTATATTTTATTATTTTATGGGGGAGGACGAGATATGATTTGTGCTCGCAGAAGGCATGACAGAGGGGAATAAGCAGATGGAATAATATGCCCCGCTCCCATTTCCTTTGATCAAACTAAAGATGGGTTAATGAGTCCAAGCTTCTAGCATGAGCTTCTAGGAGTGTACATGAAAGGAAAAGCGGGTGATGCAGAGAAAGCTGCTGTACTCTGCTTTTTACCTGCTGGCTTGCCTGCTGGTAAATGGTACACTCACTCATTTCATTCTGTCCGGTTATAAAGCAATGATCATCAGATACAGGCGAATTGTAATCAGTTGTTGGAGAATAGAGTGGATTCAAGCCCTGCGGGGCATGGCATGTCACACAGTTCTTTGAAATTACACATAGCGGTCTAGCGGAGGAATGGGTGAAAGTGAGAAATCTGATGAAAGGAAAAAGAGGGAGTTTTATATATTTACCACCGGATTACTTTGCTGCTTTCTCCTCCTCTTATTCCTCTTTCTAGAGTGTGTGTTGGGCGTAGGAATGATGTGAGGAGCTACTTCGGCTTTCATTTCTGATTTGGACGGCGGAGAACGGAGTAACGTAAAAATAATTAGTGGATATGAGCTTGCGATTTAGAGATTGTATTGCTATTTCCGAGTTCATCATACTCTTGAGGGAATGAGTGCCATGAAGCTGGATTCGGAAGTATCGGCAAGTTTGTACAGGAATTATATGGAGTCTGGACTGGAAGAGTAAATTCAGTTGGAAGTGAGATGGATGTGAAAGACGAGGAATGATTAGGTTTATTTTTTGCAGCCTCTGGATTTCGAAAAAGTAGGGAGTGTAGTAGAGGGCTCCTTCATTATGTATTGTACTTGACTTGTTGCCCGGACTTGGAAGAAAGTTATGAAATAGAAAGTGTTGCCAGAAGCAGGAGAAAAAGTTTGGAATGTAAAAGGCTGATGAAAGCAATGTTTTTTATCCTTCCACAGGAGCTTTTTTTTCTGAAACATTCCCATGTTTCATCATGGGATGGGTTGACAAAGTCCTGGTTCATAAGACTAGTAATGCAGAAAGGCAAAAGAGAAAGGTCACTTGGTTAAATTTGGTGTTATACATTACATATATGGGCTTCACGAAATATAAGAGGCGTAACTTTCCACAAGCTTAATACATAATAGAGGGAAGGAAGATAGCTGGTATTCTGGTAGACAGAGAAATTGCGTAATTAATCATATGATAGATAAGAAGGAGAACAAAATCTAGTTTGAGAAACAGAATACTGAGAAGGCAGAGGCGATCGTGGTGGGGACTGGGGAGAGACGGGAGAGAAAGCATAGGAAGAGAAAGTCCGGGTGGATAAGACGGGTAACCCGGAGGCAGGGTACGTTTTTTTCGTTTGGGAGCACAAATGGGATGAGGAGTTTCGTTGCTTAAGGGTACATAATCCCGTATGATATGATGAGAAAACAAGAATCAAGGAGGAGGCTGAGGTTCCGCTACTTCGTCTGCCGTCTTTTGCCTTTTGATTGGGTGAAAGTGTTAACGGAGAGGATGCTATGAATGGCAGGGGGGAAGGCGTATGTGGTGTAAGCATGGTAGTTAGTTAAAATATGTGCTTTGTGACATGATTAAATTAAGTCGGATTTGATTATTTCCTCGAGTGGAGGCGGTAATGATGAGAATTTTTTTCAGAGGGAACCGAACGAGGCAATTTCTTTTCATCCCCTCTTCTCCCTGGGTCCTCATTTGTCTTTATCTCAAGTTGCCTTCTCTCATAGGAGGAAGAGTGGAAAAGCTGCTCAAAGATCGGTTCTGCGAGATGGATAAAGCGTTCTCGGAGGAGAAGGAGAAAGGCACGTATAGGGCTTATGTGAAAAAACTTGGGTGGAGAAAGTATTGGAGAAAAGAAGTGAAATGAGATATGGAGAGAAGGGGTTGTGTAGGGTGGTTGAGGTTCTAATGGGTAGAAGGATTATGTGGCGCACTTGGTTGGGTTGAGAAACAGTGTTTTTTGGTGTCTTTGTCTTCATCCTCCTAATTTTTCCCGACGAACATCTTTTCTCTTTTCTTTCCTCTTGTCTTGGTCTCATCTGTCTGAGTTAAGCTGCTTTCTCTCTCTATTTCTGTCTGGACTCGAAATGACGGTAGAAAGTGGAGAATTGAGAACGCAGATATTCGATTTGAAGAGAAAGAAAGGTCCACACACAGAGCCGGAATCTATAGTTTTACCATGGAGTTAGGAAAGTCTGAAAAATGAAGCGGAATTAAGATAGAATCACAAAACGTAATTACGTATGTATAAGTAGGGAGAAGACAGGATGAAACCCTCGTCCTTGATTACTTATTGTCTGAGATATGTGTTTGGTTGGATTTAAGTCAGGTGTGGGGTTGTGGAAAATGTGGATCGGAAGAACAGTCTAGAATTATTCAGCACGCGGATGCAAAGAAGAGTAAGAAAATCAATTGTACTCAAAGAACCTAAAGAGTAAAGCAGGAAGGATTATGGTGGATAACGTGGTGAAAGTATTTAAGTAAAAGTGTTGACTGACAGAGGGTAAGACAGACGGCCTATGGTGAGCTTGGTTTTATT
This sequence comes from Sminthurides aquaticus, assembly GCA_906901655.1. Classification (NCBI taxonomy): domain Eukaryota; kingdom Metazoa; phylum Arthropoda; class Collembola; order Symphypleona; family Sminthurididae; genus Sminthurides; species Sminthurides aquaticus. Next base: position 9,590,757 of record CAJQTT010000001.1, read on the forward strand.
TAGAATCGACTAAGCTGTTAAATTTGGTGAAGAAGAAGGTATAAATAAAGAAAGTGATTTTCTTTACCGCCTTATTCCTTCCTTGTCGGCTCATGGTCAAGACACTATCTTGGAAGATTATTTGAACATGCTCTTTGCTTATATGTATCTTGTCCTGATGGCTGTTTGGGGAAGGAGAAGAAAGCTGAGTAGACAGCAAAGGGAGAGAGGAAGAAGGGATTGTTAAATATTCATGGGATGCGAGCGAGGAGGGAAAGAAAATTTTAGACTCAGCAAGCAAGGGCACGCTTGATGTGATGTGGTGAAAGGAATCCCATTTTGATAATAGGCGCAATGAGGTTCACAAGTGATAAAAATTGAGGAGCTGAGAATAAACGGATGGGATTTGGTTTACTGAGGCACATAGTCGTTCGCTCGAGCAGAGGACGGAATAAATGAATCTGGATTTTATGTACATAAATTGTTATAATTTTCTTTGAGTTGCCATGAGAAGGGTGGTGAATGTTAGATGTGGAAATGGGGACAAGTTGTGTGTACATATTCAGACTTTGCCCACTGCAAACTCCTGAATCGTGCATTGTATATACCGAGATATAAATCTGTGAAGAAAGTCTGGAACAGCAACGAGGAAGTATGGTTGGGTGTTGAATGAATGGTATGTCTAGTATGCAGGGAAAGGCAAAATAGGAATGAGTTTTACTACTAAGGAAGAAAATGGCAGTAGCTTTTAGTAATACCGTATAACAATAGAACGTAGTAGGGGGTGGAACGGGTTTTGAGATTGTTAGTTTCATTGATGATAGGATGGGTGTGTGGAGATACTGAAGGAATGCTAGCTGATGGAGTGGCTCAAGATTTGGTATGACGATGAGAGGGGCAAGATATGGCGAGTGCGGGAGAAAGTTAGAGAAAGTGAGAGAGGAAAGTTGATAGGGTGGTGAAAAAGAATGAGAAAGGCTTTAGTCGATAATCAATAGGAAAAAATGTTGAGTCGGAGAAAGTTAGAGAGATGAGAAAGAATTATTCTGGAAGCTAAACGTGGAGACAAGAGTGAGGGCTTGTTTTGTATGGTTAAAAGGGTGAAGGCGGTTGGCTAGAGTAAGAGTTAAACCTCTGGGTTCCTGTTACTTTCTCAGGAGAAAGCTGGGAGGGGAACTAGGCTGTTGTATAGCTGCTGACTCCTGACTTTGCTCCAGAGCTTCCAAGTGCAAGTAACTTTTTTAGTTCGGTGTGGAAAGGAATAGATTGAGGATGGTAGGAGAAGGGGCTCTTTTTCAGAGAGGAAATGGAAATGAATAAAACTAGAGAGACTGTCTATTGCATTTAATCCTGGAGAATGGTTTAGTATTCTTGAACCCTGTATAAAAGATGGGAGGGAATAATGTATAATGTATTTTGTGTGAAAAAATACGGTGGATAAAAGTATTTTGACGGCGGCCCCCTTTTCTCTCTCTTCTCGAAGGGATTTTCTCAAAGGGAGTTGCAATTCCTTACATGTTTATCGAATTAAAGACCAAGGAGAAAGGAAAGATATATGCTTCGGAGGAGGGAAGAAGCTGAGAGAAAAAAGCAGGCTAACTAAGGAATGATGTTGGCTTTTCTGGGAATGCCTTTCTCCGTTACTCAACATACGGTTGAGGTTTGATCGTCTTGTCATAGTCGTGAGACAAGATGTGGGTGTCTCTTCTCTTTCCCGCCCACGAGTTTTCTCTTTACTTGACTTTTTTCTTGAACCAGCCGTGGTCTGATGACGCGGGTTGGACTGAAAGGACTTTCTTTAGAATCCTGCTTTGTTTAAAGTTGGGACAGTGGGAGAATGATAAGTTGCTTATAGCTAGTGAGTTGAAAAAGGCTGGTGTAGAAAGTGAAAGCACCAGGGTTGTACATTTAAAATACTGTACGTTTATGCGTTTATTCCGGAACCCATCCTAGCCGCAAAATTTTAATTCAGGACTAGCTATTCAAAGAGAAAGTTTATTTCAATTCCTGTGTGAATTGATCGATTTACTAAAATAAAAGCAGGAGGAAAGCTTTCGCTTCTTTACCGTTCCAAAGGCTATCGTTTGATACCACAGAGAAATGGGGGAAGAGAGAGGAACGCAAGTTGGAAAACTAGCTGTGCTGACTTGGACTCAGCCATAGCTTTTTAGCTGGCGATCTTCACTGAATGTAGGCGTTAGAAAGTATATAACCGAAAGACAGAAGAAGGGAATGAGATTCAGGGCGGAATTGAAGTGGAGCCGGGGAGGAGAGAGTTAGTTATAATGAGAATGAAGCTATGAGAGACGATGGAAATGAAGATGAGTTTTGGATGGGTGAATGAGAAGACATCCGTATGTTCCGGTTCGGAAGGAAGTATCTTGCGTGTGGGCTGTGATTCCGCTCCTCGCCCCTCTTTGTATGGTTTTGCTAATGATTAAAGTAAATGATTGATGCTTCACGGATTATGGATGCTCAAGTACATGTTACGGCTGGAGAAGTAGAGACCTGGAATGAGTTCAAGAGAGTAATTTATTAGCAAACTCTAAGTAGATGTTACAAGAGTGAAGTGTGGACTGAGTAAGTCCGGCTGCTATGCACGTACAGTGCTTTTCCTTTTTAGAGTGTTAACCGAGCAAGACAGGAGCAAGTGTGCATATTATGGGGAGAAGATTCAAGAAGGAAGTGAGCCTGTTTAGGATGAGAAGGATGTGGGAATTTATTGATAGAGCGGGAAGCTACCAGCATCAGCATCCTGGTTGGAAAGGTTAGGGGTGATGATGATCCGTAGAGAAGAAGTAAAAGGAAGGGAAGTAGGAGGAGGAGGAGGAGGAGAAAGCGGAAATGCGAGTAGGTTTACGTTGAAGTTGTCTGTGAAAGTCATTTGTTGATTTTGACGGACGCCAGAAGGAATAACTGGTGGGATAGTGTAGGGGTGGTAGTTAATTTTCTAAACTTTTGACACCCTATTAAATGAGTGACAGTCGGTTAAAGTTTCTCCCTCAATCTCTACTCCATGTCTTTCTTTTATCATTTCCCATGTCCCTTATCAGTTCTCAACCATACGCAACTTTCAAAGCTAATATGCAAACGGAGGTTGGTTGTGGACACGGAAATTGTAAAGGGAGCGTAACACGCTTTATTCTGCACACTCTTCCTTTCCTATTTTATTCTCTAGAACATGAAGCACTTGCTTAATTTTTCTCTTACAACTAGTAGTTTAGGAGGGTCATGGTAGCTGGAAGGTAGCATTCCGTGTGGGTTTCATTCTTTTCTCGGAAAGAGTTTTGGTATGAATTAAAAGAAAACTATTATGAAGGCGCGACACATCTAAAAATTAATAAAGCATAAAAGCATTTAATAATCTTATACCCAACCTTGGTTCTCATCCTCCTCTCGGAGTGGATAATGCGCCCCAAGTCGCCCTTACGGTTTGTGGATAGAATAGTTTACGGTTTTTTTTGAATAAACTGTTCCGAGATTTAGAGATATTCTTGAGCTCCACGAAACCATCTTGTCTTAGAGTAAGGGCAATATGCAGCGGAAAGTTTCCTGATGGTGAAAAAGTGTAAGGAGAAAGTACAAAAACTTGTAGAGAAAGCAAGGGAAGCTCATCAGAATGTGAGGGTTGTGTTGTGGGTTGGGAGGACGGTACGCTAATGACATCTTGTCATGTGATATCGGGAAGTGTGGCGTAAAATTGCAAATTTCAGGATTAACTCATGATAGTGGTGGGATTTGAGAAGGGGAGGGGGAAAACGAAAGCTGAAATAGGAGTGGGCTACATGGAGGCTGTGTGAAGAGGAAGAGAGTCTGGTTTGGTAGAGTTTGTTTTGTTGGGTTGGCTGAGAAGAATGGGTGGAGGGGATGATGCAGTTGTTTGTGGGAATAGAGATTATTACTTGGGCTAGCAGTGATAACGTTGAATGGAATTCGGCTGTTCCATTTGATGAAGAGTTAGAGAGAAGAAGAAAGGGAAAGAGAAAGAGGATTCATTTGAATGAGAAGGAAAAGAGAAATGAATATGGGATGCGGGGAAAGGGGCGAAAGTATTGTTTATCTGGCCTTTCTTTTATGTCCTCTTGTTCGGTAGAGAGAGAGAGTCATTGCGGTTTAATGTGGTTGATGGGGGGTAACGTTGAAGCGAGTGGGACTTTGGATGGTGCAGACGAAGAAATCGAGCATGCTACTTTAGTAGAGGAGTGGAGATATGGACGAATGGATGGAAATGAAGTAAGTATGCCTGTAGATGCAGTAGGTGAAAAGTGGCTTCATTCTGAATACCAACGAAATTCTCCAAGTTAAAAGAGAAAGTCGTTTTGTGTGGTGGAGTTGAAGGAATTTTCAGTTCCGAAATATGTCATTGATCTGGTTTCATGACAAGGTAGCGGGTGGGATACAAGGAAACAACGAACAGCATGGCATATTTTCTCCAAAGTTCACTCGGAGGCAGGCAGGAAGATGTACAGGGAAGTGCACAGGCTGTAGCAACTTTCTTCATAACCTTCCGCGTGGTCCTTGTTATCTTGGAGGAGAAAGCTGTAGAAGGGGAGTTCTCATAGGCGAGTAGTATGAAGAAGGGAGGGGATGAATTAGGGGAATGTATTACTCGGATTATAAGGGATAGTAATGTTTGAAACAAGAAGGCCCGTCTGCTTTCGGGAAGATGAGGGAAATATAAATTTCATGTATGGCTGGGTGTCAGGTGGTCTTGCATTTTGTTCAAGGGAGGGAGTTACAACTAGTTTTAATAAATTGAAGAAAACTATGTTCTTTCTCCTATAGAAAGGGTGGAGATGAGATGGAATGATAAGGAAGGAGGAGTGAATTGGAACCCTTTTGTTAAGTCAAAAGAGAGTGAATCCAGAGAGAAAGCTTGAAGTGAGACAGTGAAAGTGGTTGTGTCTTCATTGAAAGCTGTAGAGAAAAGACGTAGAAGCAAGTCGAGTACGGACTGGAAGAGCTCATAATAATAAGATGTAAAGGCTTGAGACTTCAGTTTTGTCCCGGTGGAGCCCGTATGGGATTTAATTGAGAAGTGTGTATCCATCTCTTACTCTTGCACTGTTCTGTTGTATATTGAGAAGTTAGAATGGAAAATTTGGAAATGAGAATGCGCTTGAAGGAATAAGTATGAGTTGCATGGAGCTCTGCATAGGAAGGAAGTAGAGCTTTTGGGTAAGATAAAAAGATTTGTACTGAAGAGGTGGGTTATTTGAGTGTGTTTAATTATTTAGTTTCATGATCAAACGGATAGTTAGCAAGTTGAAGAAGAATAGACGGTGATTTGAAGGTGATGAGGAAACTAATGGGTAGGTCTTACCGCTTGAGTGTTTGGTAATTCACAAGGTTGTTAGATTGATAAGGAGAAAGAAAGGGATGAGAAGAGATTTACTTTTACGCCCAGAGGTAACAAAGTCTTTGATGGAGTGAATCTGTGATTGAATGCATTTGAGGGAAATATAGCAAGAGGAAAGCTGTGTGGAGAAAGGCTGGTGGCGGAAAAGGGAGCGGGGAGATGCGGAAGGAGCGCAGATTGTTTCCGGGGGAGATGAATAATGAATGGCGGAATGATGTGATCATGTGGGTAAGGTTAAGTGTAGGAGAGAAAGCAGGTAGTGAATCTATGTGCTAAGAGGGAAAATTAAAAGGAGATGCTTGCTGGATTTATGTGCGAGAATGGATTAGATTGAAGTCATGAGATTGAGTCGGCTCTTTCGTTTATGGTAGCTGTCCACATAGCTATTGAGTAGGAGCACAGTGAGGGAGGCTAAGGTAAAACAATGAAAATTTACGGCTTTCTCAGCCTCAAAATATTCTCATCTTTATAGCTAGGCCGAAGCAAAGGAACGAACTAGGAGGATACGGTAGGAAAAGCCAGATGAAGAGAAAGCCGAAACGCTCAACTTACACTCGGAGTGAATTAATCCTGTGGTATAACCAAAGAACTAAGTTGACTTTTGTCAGACTGAACTTGCAAAGGGCTTGTTGTTGTAGGGTTGCCAGAATGATAGTTGATTGTACTATTATGGTATGCATTTGGAATACAAGGAGACTCGTGCCAGAAGTTGGAGTGAAAGTTAGGAGGAGGTGGAGAGGATTGAAGGATAAAAGGAGGGGGATTGTATATTATTTTATATTTGGACTGGATGGAGATGAAGGACGCTGTAAATTTTTATGTTAGTCGGACTGATACGATTGTTGGTGATGGTGGTACGTATATGTGTGTAGAAAGTTCAATCCACTTTTTACTCATGATTTATGAGAGAGCTGGGAACAGTTTAGGGTTTGGGGCATGAGAATGATTCAAGCGCTTTGTTCAGCACACGTTATGCCAAATAAAGGAACGAGACTAGATTTGTATTGGAGAAAGGATGAGAGGGATTCTACGCTTACGCAATAACTTGGCGGATATCTTAAAAATCCGCTAAACTGAAGCTGTAATCCTTGAATATGTGTGTATGTGATGAGTTATTTAGTTTTTGCTTTCTCCTTGAGATTTTGCTAGCGTCCGGCATCCAATGCAAGGACTTTTGTTATGGTTCTCTGGCTTTGCTTGTAATTTGGCTTGCTTCCTTGCTTGAGTGAGTAAAGTTGGTAATGGAGCTATAAGGATGGAACTGAAAGAAGACAGAGATACATATCTGGCTTGGATTGACATAATAAGGGTTTGACGCCCAGGGAAATGGTACATGCATGGATCCTTCATATATGCTTTGAAGGGAGAGGAAAGATTGGATTTAGCAATTAATAGTATGTGATGGGGTTGAGCTTGAGTCGGTGATTATGGATTTGGAGAAAGTAGGTTTCTTTTTATCTTCTCCGGATGTAATTCGATCCCAATTCATATACTTGACTGAATGCATGTCGGCACTAAAGATAGGAGTGATTGATTGAACTCAAGAGGAGAATACAAAACTTATAAAAAGAATGGGGAGTACATTTAGAAAAGGCCAGAGAGGATTTTTGTGCACATCATCAGGAATTTCAAAGAAAAAAAAGATGAAGGGAAGCAGAAATTTGATGAAATTACTACCCAATCTATGGAGAAAATATGGCAGTATATAGGGTCTTCACGCTCTGCCTTTCTAAGCCACTCAATCCTCGGATTCGAAACCAAGAGATATAGCTAGCCATAATGTTGGATTTGAATGAATGTTCTTGGAGATGCAAGGAATAGGATTGGAATGAAAAAAGTTTTTTTTTGAACGTGTCACAGCCACAGCATATTTGCCAGAGGGATTCAGAGCAAGTATATACTCTGATTGTTATTAGCGGGATGACATCTTTGTGATTCGATTTTTCGCATTGAGCAATTACTCCAACCGATATTACAAGACTGATTTGATTGTTTTGTAGCTGTAGTGAGTATATGGTAGATGATTTAATTTGAGTGCGGAAAATAACGCCTTATTTGTTTGTTTGTTCTCCGTGTTGTTTTCTAACTCGGATTCGCGTTCTCTTTTTCTCTGGATATCCGGAGAGGATTTTTCTGTTGACTTTTCTGATTCTACTAACATTTTGACGGTAGATTTGTGTACATATTTTTGATACTTGTTCTCATACTCAATTTATGATTATAATTACACTATGACTTTACTCTTTCTATATTACAACTTGTTGTATTATTGGTTACCACTGTTGGAGAAGAAAATGTTGATTATCATATTTACAATTTTGGTTCTTACCTTGCTTTTCTCTCTTTTTTGATTTTTAGCACTGGCAAGGCCATGCTGGCCATAAACAAAGGGTTGCAGAGGTCAGTATCCAATCTTTTTTAAGTTTTCTTCATTTTTCAGTAGCCCAGCAAACTGATTCATGCTGCTACCTACTAACTAATATTCTTTGTGAAAACAATTCCGTTCCTCTTAATTTACCTACCTACCTGTATATACTTTCTGGTCTTTACTCAACATTCACCTGGATGAAGCAATGTTCTCTTGTTTCTGACACCTACTTTTAAAAAAATCAAAACTGTTTGAGTATCTGAATTTTTTATCCTCTCCTACGACTTTGAATTTGTTTTTCTCGTCTCATACTCTGTATCATTATTTTTACTTAGAGCCATCTCCATTCGGATTTAACTCTCAATTATTTGCTCTCAGTTATTGGGATTATTATTTGTTAATGTTTTGATTACATTTTTTTACAATCATTTGAAGGCGATACAAAAATGATTTTGCTAAAAGCGGGGTTTAATACTGATTGATTGGAAGTGAGAGGAGTTGGTAAAATCCGGGGTTGTGGCTAATGGTTCCGGAGGATGGTATTAATCCGAAGAGGTTTTTGACTGACTAACGTAGTAACTAATATTGCTCTGTTGTTGACTGGTCCTGGTGAAGGCTTTATAGTAGTGTAACAAGGTGGATTAATTAAAGTGTACTGGAATGGTGGTTGATTTGCTGCTTGATGATGACTTGGCCTGATTTTTTGAATTAACCGTACTAATGAAAGGTGTGTTTCTATCTTATGAATCTGCAGGTACTCACCGCTGGCAGGTGATCTGCTGGCAAACACAGTCATTCCGGGCAATGCAATGAATGGAGCAGGGTGGTGTATCTTTGTCTACAACTTGGCCCCTGAGACGGAAGAGAATGTACTATGGCAGTTGTTCGGGCCGTTTGGAGCTGTACAAAGTGTGAAAGTGATCCGGGATCTTCAAACCAACAAATGCAAGGGCTTCGGGTTCGTCACGATGACCAACTACGATGAAGCAGTTGTAGCAATCCAGTCACTCAATGGTTACACCCTGGGTAACCGAGTACTCCAAGTATCATTCAAGACCAACAAAACTAAAACTGCATAAAGCCTCCCCCCCCAATATGATCGTCAATTGCCTCTCTCCAAAATTTTGAACAAATGAAAAACAACTATATACTATAGTAATAATTTCTGTCAGACAAGGGATTTTTAATCAGAGAAATTTACATAACGTGTAATGGATGAATACTGTACTCTACTACTACTATACTGCTACGACTACTACTACTACTACAATTATTACTACCTGTGTACTTGGGTGTAGGTGAGGAAAATGAAAAGAGTTTGCATATTACTACCAGGAGGGACTGGAAGGGGGCTTCTTTAATTCCGTGTTGGCAAAAATCTCTCTCACGTGGGCTCAAATGTAACTAATGATCTGACCCATCTCGGTCAAGTCCTTGGAATTGACTCTATTTCTTGCTTGTTTAGCGCACTGCCCTACGTCTGAAAGCAATCCGCACAATTACAAGCGATGTATAATCGCGTAAAAACTATTTCAGAAGGTGGGCAGGTGGCGATGTATTTACACCTTACTTGTGGCAAGACGGTGGATTGCAATCAAGGATGAGAGCAAGGAAAGAGAATATATGAGATTTGAAGAGGGAGGTGAGGGTGAGGGAGAAGGAGTGGTGGATCACTGGAGAGATTGTTTTGTGGGCCGGGAATTAAGGATAGTCTGGCCATGTCTGTAATATTAAAGAAATACATGTATAATGGGTAGAAAGAGGAAGGAGAATGTGAGAAAAGTACGGGGCGAAATACAAGTCTATTACTTTTAAAAGAAACTACCTAAGATTACAACATATAAGATGTTAACTATGATTGTTACAAAAAGAGTTAAAGGGAAGGGAGGAAACAACTGATATTATGACGTAGAAGACGATAAAAAAGGAAACCAATCGAATTAGCCCGTAACTACTTGTACTACTGCTATTCTGGGTAGGAGAGTGAGAGAGAGAGAGGAGCAAATTATTACTTATATACAGATACTGCTGCTACGACATACTACAGTACTTATATACATAGATTGAAGACTATTAATGATCTGATAGTTATCTTCTTGTATTGAGAGGACGGTCAACACTATTTGTAATATCGAATGCGCTTCCTTCGTGCTCCAAAATGTAAAAATTTAAGGCTATTATTGCGTCAACTATACTATACCGGGAATAGACACGCAGACACACGTACAGAGAGAATTATTATACCCAAAACTAGCATTATTAACGCAAGGAAATCAATCGAGCCACCACTTACGACTATTATATACACAGACACAGTTTTAAATTTTAAAAATCGCGACGAGGATAAATATAAATTCTTGAATTGAGAAATCTTCACAGATGTTGTTACAGGAAAGTAGGGAATTACAAGGGATAGCAGCTGTTTAATACCTGTGTATAACATTACAAAGTTGAGAAAACAGTTGGAAGAGGTGATTGTTGTTATGGAAATGCGATATTATAGTATCTGAGGAAGAGGAGGATTCAGCAGAATGGAGTCTCTATCCTTTAGAAAAGATTTGTTCTCATGCGAAATGAATCAATGTAGGATCAAGGACGCGGGTTTAATTTGTGCGACGACTAGGGATGGGTGAAGGGGAATCGGACAAATACATTCATATCGAAGAGTATTGCAGACTCGAATACGGACTATTTAAGATAAGGAAAAAATGAGAATGGGGTAGTTTGAGGTGCGGGTTAATAAGAATGGTTTCAAGACCGTTTGTACTAACTTTGTGAGTAGTGAAAGTTGATTTCCCTTTTCTCTTATTCGTCTCTCTTCTCCTTCTTCTTCGGTTTCAAAGAAAGCTCCTACCATACACAGTTTTAGCTCGGAGGCGGTGAAGTGAATACTGTATTACTTGCTACCGTACATGCTGCAGTGAATGTAAGGCTGATGATATTACTGTAGTAGTATGATATTACAAGAAACTACGTGTTAAAGTATATATAAAAAACATTTTTAAGAATTATATACGGAAAAACACAGCTGCAGTTAGAGCATCCGGGGATGCGGCTTTCACCCCTCTGTGCTGGGAGAAAGGTTTGGGAAGAGGATTTATGATTAGTAAGACTTGTATATTTTTAGGAGTCTCTGTAAGTTTTTAAAAATCCGTCTTCTTTTGAGGACTGTTCAGATTTGGGGAGCGTGTACAGTTTTCGGGGCGCATCCATTAGCACTTGAAAACACTCTAGTCAAAAACCAAATACGTAAGTTGTTCTTACTTACAATTATTATTGCTAAAAAATAGTTATATATTTCAATTATTATCCATTATTATCAATATTATTGAGCACGAGCTAATAATTGATTTTTCCAAGTGTGTGAACGTCATTTTATCCGTTTTTTGTCAGATTCCAGTCGTTTATTAGTAGTAACTTTATTGTAACTAATTATGTGCAAACAGAGGATACAGTGAGTGACTACGGAGGAGATTCTTATCCGTACCATATGTAGTGGAGTAATTTTAAATGAACACCAACATCCTAATTACAGACAAACGTGTTTGTCGATTACGTTCTATTCCACTCTGCAGTGGATTTCGGATTGAGCAAGAAATGTATAGCAATTTTACAGTCATCATCAGGAAGAGAAGTTGAGAAAGAAAGCGGAAGTAAGTGATGCTGACATGTGAAAAAAGAGCTAAATACTCAACGTGGTCGGATGAAATTGAAGAATTGCACTCCTCAATTAAGGTCAAACTATCCCTCTCTTATTGTATTTGTGCGTGAACTAGTTTTGTCGTTTTCTCCTATTCTTAATTACCTAATTATACATTAATTACTTATTGTATATTTAACAATGATTGTATGATTGAATTAACATGTGTATTCGTTCTTGCTCGTATATTATGATATATTCCTGTAACTCTAATAACATACTTACTTACCCGGTTTAAAGCTAGAGCCATGATGATGTTGAAGCGTGTTGCGAAAGCGTAGCGCTGTGAAAACTGAGAAAAGGCAAAAAACTATGACGAGTAGGCTTAGAAAGGATTTCCTATAACTTATTATTATTATTATATTTGATGATTAGAATGCGTAAAGGAAGCATATTTACTAATGCTATACATACATTTACTGCATGCATTGCACGATTAACATATTATTCTATTAAATGGTGTATTTACCATGATTGACCTTAGTTTCATAGTTTTGATGTGTATTGTAATCGTACTACTATGTATATCAACTTACAACATAATTGATTATACTTCTTAATGAATTAGTTATCATAACTAACTTGTCATATATATAACTCGAATGTACTTAATTGGATGGTTGGATTTTGTATACTTATGATGATACACACACACACATTCTCCTAGAAAACATCACACTCTATAACTTATAATTATATTAATTACAAATATATAGTTTCTGGTAAGACGAGATTTACAGTCACCGAGAATTTTGTCCTGCTCACAATTCCATCACGAGAGAAATGAGAGTCTCAGTGTCATCAAGTGTGAAAATAGTCAATATTATCAAGGGATTCGGTTGAAAGGTGGAAGAGATGGCCGAGGATGGAAATGTGCGAAATTTGTCGCAGCATGATAGATAACACAGTTGCGAGTCCAGCTTTCTCCGTCTTTCTCCTGGAACCCTTGAAGCATGATGCAAACCGCACATGTCCCCAGTATATACGTGCTAGCAAATAGTAATTAGTTGCTTTCGTTGTTTGTAGTGTCTCTCTTACACTGTGAGAGAAGATTTACAAAAGTCACTCTTTGAATAATTTATTATACACAACCTATAGTACCTATTTCACCTTCGTCCTCTGATTAGACCGAAATCATCTTAACAAGCTCCCCCGTAATCAATGTCGTATTTGTTTCCATAAGTGTTGCACTCTTGAATGACTAAATTTCTGGGGAAAGTTCTCATATCCTTGCTATCTACTTACAGTCTCATCACAGAGATTACGTGTAGCTATTTATGAATGTTATAATACCGCCGCCGCGACAAACTAACGACTACTAATACTACCGCTACCACCACTAAAAAACTTCATGATGATTGTTGTACAAGTTAAACTCCAATTTATTAATATGCTTAAAATATGTACTAATATGATTGCATAAATTCCAATTTTTAGATATATTATAAATCGTTTCACATCCTCTCACTTACATTTGCATTCGTTCTCGTGTGATCCTTAGATCAATGTGTTTATCAACCAAGAATACCCTAACTGTTCGTACATTTAGCTTGGCTTTGCTAGATACAATTCTCCTCATCCTACCACCCTGTTCACGCTGTAATCATCACACCTCTGCTTTCACTCTATCGGATCCGTGTGTTCTTGCAATGCTACTATGTAGTTGTTCCTCACATTAGCTTCGGTATTAGAAATCTTAATCACGTAGAGACACAATACTTGCCATCTACTTGTGCTGCTAACTTTCACCTTCACGGAATGCGAGTTCACGCTCGTACGATACTATATCCGTGTGTAGTACTTAGGCCGATACTATGGTGTTATTAGTTTAATACTGCTTTCTCTTACGAGGTGTTGAGTATGCTTAACCTTTGTTATCGAAGAGGACTTGTGTGAGTACGGTGCAGGAAGCCAGGTAGAGATGCATATGTTTAATGAGTGAAAGACAGATAAAGGGGTTCCGAGTATGAAGTATGCATATGAATAGATTCATCCTTAGGTTTGTTCGAAGCGAGTAAGTGTTTGAACGGGAGAGCAGTTAGTGAGTTTATCTTTCCATCATCGGAGTCATTCAAATTGAGATTCAAGAATCCATTTAAACGAAACATTGTAAATACTTCTTCCAGGCAACAACTGTCAATTATAATAATATAAAATACTTTCAACAACACAACGTACTTGTCATTTCACATAGAAGAGAAGCTAAGGCTGTGCCCTATTCTATTTGTGTGGCAGAGTCATTACTCCAGCAGGTTCACTGTAGGTTTCATCAGAATCAGACCCATGTAACATACCTGTATCTTTCCTGGAAAAATCGAATGAATGATAATTACAGAAAGACGCACAGTTTATCCAGTTTTTATCGGTTCATCAGCTCTATTGAAAGTTGTGACAGACCGCAGAGACGTTTCTTCCTTAACTTATTCCAGATAATATAACTAAAATTCTCCGGATTTAATTGGCAGGCAGTCCTTCCTGTAGGCCATCTAATTAACTTAATGTGATAAAATCTAGTCTGATAAATTCTTCTGCTGTGCTATCAAAAGAATCCAACCGACACTCAAGTTTAGGACAAGGTTTTTTTGAAATTGGGGTTGTGAAGGACTGCGTATTATGCGCTAAAAATACTAATTAGTGTTGACACAATCCAGATTAACCCAGCAGACAGAAGGAACACAAGTCATGTCACAGTCAGATGTAAGTTAAATAAAAGGTTGGAGAAGTATAGATATATTTGTCTCCAGGGGGAGAAAGTTTGTTTCCGAATCAGGACAGGGCTCTATTTCTCTCACAGGCCTAATACGATTGTAGAGACTACAAGATATGATATTCTCTTACGCGAATATATGCAAGAAACTCTAATTGTGTGCAATTCTTTGAATGAATGATGATGAAAGAAGTTATTAAATAATAAGGATATATAGTTTAGAGGAAGGAGGAGGGATTGAAAATTAAGGACATTTCAGACTTAGCTGGAATTGAACATAGGTGGAGGTACATTTAATTAGGTGTATATGGTCTAAATCAGAGCCTTTCCATGCTCACACACATATCGTGCCATTCACATTTAAATAAGACAGGTGAAAGTTGTTAACGGGAAGGTATAAGGAAGTGAGAGTTGTGAAGGCAAAGCTAAAGGGTGTTTAACTTTCACCCGGAGCTAAATTCGTGGAGGAGACAGATCACGTTAAGGTCCTTGCTGCCTCTGCCGCTTAATTATCGCTACAGGTACTGAGTAACATGGACTGCGTTATTACTATTGGCGGGATTGTTTACTGAAGCGGTAGATTCTCCGTGAATCCAGTACATTATATTATCATCTTAAAGAGTTTTGAACCAGGAGAATAGTCTCAATAATTGTGAGCGACAGGTAGTGAACAACGAATTTGAGTCTAATTGGGCGGTAGTTTATGTATAATTCCGTGCTGTATGCATCTGCATCTTTATTTCGATTCTAAACAGCTTAAACGAGTCGCATGCAGTCTTGTCTTACTTTCTCCGCTTTTCTCTAGCTCAGCCTCCCCTTTGCTTTCTCTTGGTAGGGAAGACCGCTAGTTTCCCTAGAGTTCCCATCGTACCTACAGAAGCCCCCTCAGCACAGGGATACAAACACATTCCATTTGTGGTTTCGCAGGAACAGGGGAGAAGTTTTCGCACAACACGGTGATATCAATAGTCAGTATTGCGTTGTGGTACACATAGTGCCATGTATTTGAAAGTAGATTTGAAGGAAAGTTTGGTTTTAGCTGAGAGAGTGCAAGGA
The DNA here is from genome assembly GCA_906901655.1 of Sminthurides aquaticus. NCBI lineage: Eukaryota > Metazoa > Arthropoda > Collembola > Symphypleona > Sminthurididae > Sminthurides > Sminthurides aquaticus. The sequence continues at coordinate 9,605,926 of CAJQTT010000001.1, forward strand.
TCAAAGGGAGAAAGTTTCATTCGCTGAAGGGGTTAACGGCCTACTTTTTAAAGAAACTATTCAAATTATTAAAGGTGAGGAAGTATGGAGAAAGCACACTGGTGAAAGTCCACGACGACTCTAAAACGCATACCAAACTCCTTCGCCCTGTCTGTATCGAAACAGTGATATATATATATAAGTAGCCCATTGTGAAAAAATTAAGATTTAACATTCCAAATCGATCATGCACTTGTCTTGTTTACATCCTCGTTTTGTGCATGGTAATTCTGCTTTCATCTCGTTTAAAATCAAAGCTTGATAATCCTACTGAATACAAGCGGTACCGGTACCATACAGGATTGATTAATTTAATATTTTAAAAATTGGCTTGAATAGAAGAGAAAGCAACATTAATAGTGCACTCTGCAACTGCACGTTTCAAGGAATTGTTTGCGCATGCTAGCATGTAAATACAGAAAGAAAGAGAGAAACGTGAATGGAGAAAGTGTAAAGTGAAAGCATCAAGTAAGGTATGAGTAGTCTGAACATGTTTAGCTACTGAGTATAGTATGACTTTAAAGAATGAAAGCTTTGGTATTCTTTATAATAGGATTCAAGACAGAAAAGAATTTAGATGAGATTAAAATTATTAATAATAATTTTAACGAATATGCCACAGTAATATTGACGTTAATCAAGGATTAGACATAACTGCACATTCACTATAGATGGTATTTCTACCTAGAAGAATTTAATACGGATAAAATAAACGCTTAAATATAAAATGATAAGATGATAACGCAAATTTATACCGTAAAAATCTGACCTGCCCTAAAATAAAACTACCAGATACAAGATTATGACTTAAACTATATATTCTCCGCTATTCCGGATAATACAGACGAAAGAGCTAACTGTTTAACAACTGTAGGGCAGATAATGGAAACTAAATAACTCATTCCTATAACTGTAGTTAGTAGGTAAACAGATACAAAGGAAAGTGATGACTAAAGAGTGAGTAGACGAGATGAGCACAGGTGCACACATAAACATACAGATAAAATCAGTGGAATGAGAGACACAAATAGGGATAACAAGAAGAAAAAAGATACTTCGGACTAGGAGATGATAAATGGTGGAAAGACATGTGGTATGAGAGAGCGGAGTAGGAGATAGGAAAAGTGGAGTGTAATGAAAGTTGATTGAAATCTAGACATAATTAAATTTCAGAACGTAAAATAAATAATATTGTAAGTTAAAGATAATTGTATAGATAATATATATATATATATATCAAGGGAAACTGCGGAGGAATGAAGCAAATTTTGGATGAGGATGATGATGCTGTTTAATGAAATAAATTTAAAATATGGGCTGGATGGATGTACTAAAAGTAGACACGAAAGAGAGGTGGAGAGATGAAGAAGAAATGGGAAACTTGTACTATACACTTAAGAAGACATTCAACTATATACAAAGTACATAGAAGGAAGAAGTATAAATAATAAGTATTTTTACAGTGGCAGTGTGACAAAATTTTTGAAAAAATATTAACTTCACAAGACGCGTCAAAGCACACGAAATAAAATTTAAATAGCTAACTAACTTTTGAGAAAAGAAATTTTGAAGAAATTTTCAGAGCGTGTATGTTGAGAAAGAAGCGTAGGGATTCTCCTATATTATCTGTCTACCTAGAATATTCGATTTGGATTCATCCATTTCTCTCACAGTACTAATAGTTGATATATTAATGGATGATGAATTCCACAAGTTATAAAATGGTCCTGGGCAAGAATAATAATATAATTGTTATTTAAATCTTCTATAACGAAGATGAATAATATGGTTAGCAGTTAGCAACATAGAAACAGACAAGATGAAACATGTTACCTTTATACTAGGAAGCTATAACGAACATTATCACTAAACATGTCTACGATACTCTTACTTAAACCCCGTTTCAATTTACAATAGTCACCAAGTACAGGCCAATGATTTGGATTTATTGGGTTCAATCTCCCATTCCGAGCAAATTATACATGGGTGGGGAGTAACACAACCATATATTTACGGAACTCCGCACTATGAAATTAGTAGTTATTACGATGGCAGTGGCAGATATTCCAAAAGAATCAGATCCTTACTAAATAATCTTAATAAAATAAGCCTGCTTTTTGATGTAACGCTCGACAGAAGTGTATGCCGTGTTTTCTACATAATCCCGAAATCCCGCTTCAAGCTTTTACAAAAATGACTAAATATTACAAAAGCTGAGAAAATAACAGCTACTTTTATACATCAAACTACTGCGTCTCACCTTCCACCGGTAAAGTGAGAAGAGGAGTTTTCGCCATTTCAACTTTCTGTTCACACTCAACTTTCACCCAGTTTGCATTCGTTGCTACACACACCTTGCTTTCTAATTTACGACAACTCTCTGTTAACCTGGGTTAGCTGTGGGGTCATGAATGGCTATATTACTTATAGTTATGTATTTATTATAATAATTACGTACTCTAGTTGTGTCATTTAATTCATCCTTATAACCTTCTCACTCACACATTCCTCATCCTCGGAGAAAGTATTTAGAAAACTATTATGTAATATTTCGAGTGTGTGTTATTCTATCTGATCTGTAGTCATCTTTCGGAATGTACTTAGTATGTTCATTAACATTTATATTTAACGAATACTAAATATTTAAAATGTCAATTGTAGTAAAACCCAATATATCGTTTAATCTACATACAACTCATCATATTCTCTACAAGAGGGAGATGTGCCGAATCCAATTTCTAAAACTGAAACAACTGCCCAGTGGTTTCGTTGGCACAGTTGGCGTGAGCTCTAACAGGGAGTAGAAACGAGGTTGGAGAAAGTACGCTTTCACCGGCTTGGCTCAAATGAAATCAATGACGAAGCTGGCAGGGTAGGGCTTGAATATGATGAGTCAGTTAATACCATGGATTATCCGTTTGTAGAGAGATGAGGAATGTTTGCATCTTTAAAACTTGATATCGTGGCACCTATTATTACTGTACTCTATAATTACCCTATACACATATAATTATTAGTTACCTAATTCAACAAGTATGAAGATTGAGTGAATGATTTCCCTGTACTTCTAATACTTTAGTCAGTAATCTTATAATTGTTCCATTGAATAACGTAATGATGATTGCATTAAATGTAATTTTCAAATATCTAACCAGCATTCTCAAACTACTAACTTCATTGAGATTAACCACAGGCTTTAATCCATTTATCGCCACTACTTTATGACCTTTTGGAGCATACTCATGTATTTGCCTAGTGTTTGTTAACTCCTTTCTAACAGAACTAGAGCATTTTCAATTATGATTTTACATTTTCAGTGCACGGAACGGGCTTCATTAACCACCATCAATTAAAACTTTCGAATCAATCTTCCACTGTGCTTAGCAAGTCCAACATTGAAACTGCAGCTTAAATTTTAAATACATTAATAGTAACCGCATTGACTTAATGGAAGGAAACAATTCTGAACAAATCCGGTCTACCATAGTAGCTAGCTAATTGGTAGAGGACGATTACAGCATGTCAGGAACTGCAATGACGAAATAATTCCCATTGACTCGTTGGTTTGAGAACTTTCTTTCTGGATGATCTGGATTTCTCGGAGGATTTTAACAAAATGGGTAAATATTATCTGCGACATGAACTCCGCTCCATTACTGCAACTGTTTCATATCTCATTCAATCGTGTTTTCCATCATTCTCTGTTTGCTATAAATTTGCTACACGGTAATATGACTTTTGAAATAATTGTGACACTGTCGCGGAAGGATAAGAAGAGCTTTGTTCGAATAGAAAATAGAAAGCAGCACCAGGTTAATCTACCGGGTTTTAATTACCATCGGATTTTTAATTAAACTGAGTCGATGGAAGCTGGGGATATGGAATTTGTACATACATGTTCTGGGTAACACGTTGTATTCAAGTACCCTACGTATGTGTAAACTAAAGTTGAGTTATCTTACACATTTTTTCAGAAGTATATTCATATATTATTATTAAGTATGTAGACATGATAATTTTAATCCTAAAATTTCGTATTTACTAAAGATGTCACTCATTATTGTTCTTGAATGTCAACGTATTAGTTGGAATATGTAACGCAGGTGTAAAAAACTTGATGATTTTATAACTTTAAGGCTTTATATCACTGAGCTATATACACTTAAAATGGGTATGAGCCTTGATGGGTTCACATGGAGCGAAAAAAGGGTCCCAGCAAACTTTGAGCTTGATGGCTAAAAGTGCTACGAGTTTTTTCTACGATGAAATTCTTTGGTTGTTAATTAATTTATTCGTTGTATTTGATTTTATTGCATAGGATTTGGAGAGATGGACGGTCTTAAAATGCAAATGTATACTTATTATTATTACTATGGCTACTAACTTCCACATCTTTCCACCTCTATCAAATTATATTTTGACTCTTTTGAGCTTGATTAAATTATTATGATTATTCTTTGAGCTCTCTAGTTAGTTGACTGTAATTTTTGCCGCACGCAATCCTCTTCTTAACTTGCATCTTTGGTATTCGTGGCTCTATAAATTTTAAAGATTAAAAAACGATGCAATTTATTTGAGTTTATTATTTGATTTTACGATATGTGTTGCACATTTTCCTTGGGTTTATTTCATTTAAATATTATTTATCTCATTTCCTCTCGTAGCCTGTGTATACCCTGTTTCCAACCTTTTCAGCAGTGTATATATGACACCGAAAAGCAGCCCAACCCACATGATTGCCTGTGCTTCATTTAAACATTCCATGTTCCGTCGAGCCTTGATCTCAATCTCGTACATGATAACGAATGTTTATGGCGTGTGTAATTGTCTGTGGGAATACGTATTATCTACAATATCGCTGGAAGGAATACAATATCTTCTTGTACTTCTGTTCTTCCTAGCAATGATCTCAGAAATGTATAATTAATAAGAGAAAGCATTATGGAACCTTTTTTAGCATATATATGATGATTCAGAGATTCATTTACGTGTCACAAATATGCTTTCTGTTTGTGTACTATGTACTATTATGACAGGATTCGTTGGAGAGTAAACAAAAATCGGTATGTTGAATTTATATATTACTAACATTATTTTTTTACAGTTACTTACACAAAAGAGTTACGTCAAGAAACATGCAGCATATGATTATGTATTATTACGTCTGTGGTTATACGATGTGGATGTTATCAGTCTGTGGAATCCTCAACGGAAGATGTCGGAAGAATTAGTACAAAAACATATTTCGGTAAGTGACGTAAGGTAAAACGTTATAAGAGAAAGCCACTTTTCCCTACGTGCTTAATTGGATGCCGGTAGAGGGCGGAGGTGGAGGGTTTCTGAAACATGTTTCTAAGTTCGTGTTCTTTCCGAATACGTATGTACAGGATTGGAATATGTTATACTGTGTATGTCTTACATTAATCAACCAAGTTTTATAATCGGTTACAGCCTATAAATCACTTATTTCTCACGGTAAAAGCAGAATCGAGGGGTATATTGAGTTTAAAATGGCGTTGTGTTTACGCACATGTTAGAATTTATAAAATGTGAATATTTTTCTCATTTTGAATTGGCGTTCAGCTTCAGGTACAGCAATAGATACAGGTATTGTGGAAGGAGAATTTGATAGTGAGCGGCGTTGGAATCGGCGAAGATAACGAGATAGCAACAAAATACCTGATTTAATATCCAGCCTCTGATGACGTCAACGGAGATGATTAGGAAATGTATGAAAAAATCATCCGCTTAAGCTTTTCCTACTTGGATTTTCAGGGAATATCATGCAATATATTTGAAACCAGATTCACCAAATAATCATAACCGGAGCGGTTCAGGATTCATGCAGGATCACGAAACACATTAGTTGTACACCATATGAGTCAAACCACCTTAGATTGGATTATGGGAAATGGTAGCTAGGAAAAGTTGGAGAAAGCGAGTCGCAAGAAAGAGAGAAAGGTGTTTAATGAGAGCTTAGAAGTAGAAAAATGTACATGTGGGAAGAATGTGAAGTCAGAGTGATGGGAACGGAGTGGAGAGTGAGTAAGACTATAGACGATAGATGTAGAGGTTGGATTGGAATAAGATGGGTGGTTAGTGGGTTGCTCGGACGTGGGACGGTGAAAAGAGAAGATGAGGGCTCTGGTTAGGAGTTTTGCCGGTGTGAGAAGTTAAGTTGCTACGAGGAGGAGATGCTGAGGCGTTTGGAGTGATAATTACATTTAAGATGAAAAGACTTTTTTCTCTGTCGGCGCACTGTGTGTACCCTCACGATACTCACCTAGTACATGGGAGACACGCTCCCCCTCCAGCGGAGTTGGGGCGGAGAGGAAGGACAGATTTATAAGAAAAGAGGTAGGTGGACATTGGAGGAACGATGAGACTGATTCTGGGAAGGAGTTTTCCCCGACTTCTCACCTAATACTCTGGGAAAGAGAGGGGGGACGTTGGATGTTTGAGGTTCTACACATGTGTGTATGTGTGTGTCGTGTCGAGGCCAGGGCATGGTTCAGACAGCCTTTAGATTGAAAGAGCTGAGTTAGAAGCAGGGTGGTTGGTAAGACGATGAGAATTTCTGTGTGGACAAAGTCCTCTATTAGAGTTTTACGTGCGTGAAAGAGGGACAGTGCCGAGTTGGCGGCGGAAAGAAGGAGAGGCGGGTATTGTGTAGAAGGAGCCGGTGGGGAAAGTAGCGGGACGGCATTAAGTCTAGCTCTCTGAGCAGTTGAGCTATGATGCATACTGAAATGAGTTTTAAGAGTGGAGGAGACTAATAAGGAGGAGGATGAAGAAAAAAGAGGGGAGCTTGAATGAAACGGACTCTTGTTATGTATGTCTTTGATTCCTGGAAGGAATGTAGTGGTAAGTAGTATAAAAATGAGAGATTTCACAAAATGGGGGAAATGTGAAGCGAGAGAGAGAAAGCCGTTTTTCATCCATCTAAAGAAAGGGCAAAGGCGAATGAGCTTCTACTAGCCGATAGTCCGATACGCTCGAAATAACGACGCGAAAACAAGTACAGAGAGACTATATGTAACACTCCCGCTTCACATTATGGGGGACACAATACAAATTCTGGAATATCCTTCCTACTTTCCCTCCTTTCTCCCTTCCTTCCTAAGTAGTACTCTCGCTTCGTCTAATAAGTAGTCAGTTCCTTTGGAACTTATGTAAAAGGAGGATTCTGTTGGGCAAACCCTGCTACTACGTGCACCGCTATCTCTAGAAACGATAGCTTCCACCAGTGTTTACCTATGCTGCACTACTACATTCATGTCCTCTTCAAGGAGGAAGAATATGAGAATCTGGAAACCCCCTATATCTTTAAGCTCTACTATCAATAGACTTTCTTCTATCTTGAAAAGAAAGAGACACGGAGACAGCTTATGCATACTGTGTACCGTAATGGAGTATAAGTTAAATTTGCATGACAGTGATGAAAAAGCTTCCAGAGTTTTTTCAATAACCCAAACCTGATAACCACAGGTTGACAAATTGAAGGAACTCACTTATCCCCAAAAGAATCTTCTTAGATGCTATCCGAAAGGTATCCATGGAAACTCATAGTCAGATGATGGGAAGCGGAACGTTGCAATGCTCGCATTTTCTGAACTGCATAAAAAGAGAATTTTAAATTTAAGATTACGAGATATTTAAAGTTGGAATTTAAAATTTAAATACAATTTTCACATTTGAATTTAAATCAAAAATTCATCAAATTGAAATGCAAACTATGAGGAAAGATTTTAATTTGAAATTCCAATTTTACGGGAATCCAAATTTGAAAGTTAAATTCTTCGGCATTCAGAATTTAAATTCAAATATGCAGGAAATTCAAACTATGTGTAGGTTTAAATTCGGTTCCACTAGTTTGTGTAGCGAATAGACAGGCTAAGGGCAGTTTTTTACTCCACAAGGAAAACTGAGAAACGAAAATACATATAAAGCTGTTTGGAAGAACTGTAGCTGCTTGGGGGTATCACGGCACAAAAATTTATAAAGATATGAAATAATAAAATTTCTCAAAAGCAATTGTAGGTTATAAGACCAGAAGGTTAGCGAGTAGCAGTATACACAGAACAATCTAGCTCTCTAATTGTTATTTGTTAATTGAAAACATTTAAACCGAATGAGGATAAACCCTTGCCAATATTGAGAGACATAAAACAGGTATGAGCTGGCGTTTGACTACAGAATTTTCATTATTAGAGACAGTAGATTGGTGGTGTAAATAGGGATGGGCAAATGTTGTGTGAGTGGAAAGTTCCATGAGGAACTAGGGTAGAAGCAATTGCAACTATTTGAAGAGAAAGTCCGCCTTCTGGAATCTGTTAGTCAGAAGGGAGGGTAAGAAAGACAGGATGAGTGCATACAGTTATTGTGAACAATGTTGGGTGTGTATGCATGGGTTTTTAAAGTGGAAATAAATGCTTTCAATTTGGACAAGCTGAATGTAAAGGAGAAAGCATTGTGCGAAAGGCCTTTAAAAACATACTGTTTTGACAGTGACAATTTTACAATACATGCTTAAAGAGAGTGCGACAAAAATTAAAGTCAGGTGTAAAGAGAAAGTGCAGGAGTTCGTTTAGGTAGGAATTAGGATAATTTGGAGAATGTGTTCAACAACTTAATGGAATTGTATGGGCTAGGAATAGAGGAAGCTACTGACAGTGGGTTTAACTGATTACAGCTATTTTGGGAAATGAGTTTGCTAGCTTCGGTAAATTTAAATTGAACTTATAGACAATAAGAGATTTAAATATTTGTAAAAAAATGGGGATAGCAGGACTAAACGGATTTGGAATTGAAAATTGTCAAGCGTTTCCTAGAAGCTGCTGCCAGTGGGTCATTCATATTGCACATATATTCTTTATACACGGTGCTCTACACAAACAAGGAAAATGCTACGACGATGGAAGAATGTGGCCTGTGGGTTAGCCGAGAGGATTGCCTTGGAATCGGGTGGTAAACTTATTAGTTGGAAGGACAAGGGGGGGGGGGAAGTAGTGAAAGCAAGTGTGGGGAGTTTAAAAGGGATAGCTTTCTAGAGATGAATAGGTTGGATGCGGCGGAGGAGGTGTAGTAGGCTGATCCAGAGAGAGAAAGGTAGTTTCCTGCACGATGAAATGGGAGATGTGAATCCGGGTTAAGTTTGACTTTTGAAGGCTTTGAAAGAGACTGTGGAGAGTGACGCAAGTTAAGATGAGGTTTTAGGCAGAGACAGAGAAGAGGAAGGCTGGGAGTGTTTGTTTATACGATATGATATAATTTTGATGAGAATGATAGGGAGGAGGTAGAAGAGGAAAGGAGATAGGGACGTATATATAGCTGGGAAGTGACGTCCCTGGGATGGATATGCAGAAGCGAGACATTAGGAGAGTTATTAATAAAGAGATATGGGAGAAAAGGAAAATATCGGCTCTCGTCTCTTTGAAACTGTGGAAAACGAGGGGAGTGACTCGCTGTGGCTACTAACTACTTTTCCAGGAGGAGATGCGGACGAAGAGGAGAAAGTCGGAGAAAGCGAAGGAGGTTGTCGGTGGGAGTGTGTGTACGGGCGGGAGGAGAAGAAGCACGACGGAGAAGACCAGGAAGCAGAAGAAGAGTAGAAGGATGATGGGATGAAGACTTTGGAAATAAAGTTGGAGGGGTGATATAGATGGTTAACTATCAGGGATGAAGGTAGTTGGTAGTTGTGGGAGTTACAGAGTTGTTGTGAAAATGCCCTCCTCTTAAGAGATATATAGTTTTCGGCTTCCTCCGATGGAAAGTTTAGGGCTAGTCTCGTGTAGTATGTGTTGCTTGGGTCTTGGGCTGGATGAGTGAGGGAAAAAGGCAAGGAGAAGAGAAGGAGAAGCAGGAAGGAAGGAAGAAGAAGAAGGCCATAGGAGGAGGACGAGAATAATATTAAAGACTAGTAGGTAGGGGGCAAAAATATTTTTCCAAAAAAATCTCATGGTCAGGTCCAATGGGGAGGAAAGTGGAGACGAGAGAGAAACAGAAGAGAGAGAGAGAAAATTTCATTTCATATTGCTTTCCGTCATTTCAATCGATTGTATTTGGGGCGATTGCGTGGTCTTCTGGCAGCCAGTTGAGGATTCGACATCGAACAACACATCGGTGCATCAGGAGATTTGGGTTGGAAAAAGAAAACGAGAAAGAGAGGAGACGTTGGTTGAACACGTTCATTGGGGGGTCACACCATTTCCTACTCTGCTCCGTCCCTTCCCTCTGTCCACTTATCCTCTCTTTCTCTCTTGCTTTCTCTTCCCGCGTATGCTTCTCCCCACTTCTACTTCCCTTCCTTTCACACTGTATTTCTCCATCCTCGGATATTAAAACTCATACATTCCTATTCCTCTTTATAATGAGCCATCAGTTATAAGACCTCTCTCCTCCAACGACCCCCATCCCCATACCAACTCATTTATCCTCCATCCGTCCAAATCCTCCGACCTCCACTGACCTTTTTCTACATACATTTCTTCTTCAAGAACCAACATCCAACTTTTCTCATCTTCTCCCACCGCAACCTTCTTTCTTCACCTTTACCTTCTTGCCTTCTCATAAAATTTATGACGCATAGTACCCTATATTATACTGCGATCACTGTCCGGCAAGCTCTTGACGCCGTTTCGTCGGATGGATCAACTAATTTACAGATCAACTTTCTCCACTTTACAAGGCCCACATATTACGATTACTCTTATGAAGTTTTCACATGTTGACCGGAGGAAGTACCAGGGGTCGCCTCTTGGGATTTCAACTTTAAGTTTTGACGCTTAGTTCATCGAGTCAACTTTGTGTGATTGATTTAGATCAATAGTCGCTTGCGCGTTTTAAGCTTTGGAAGCTTTGATGTATAATGGAGAACTTGAACATGTAGCTGAAATGTATCACTGTACACTTAACTAGCATTTAAATATTTTATTTTTAAAGTGGTCATGGAATAAATACTGCAAGTTTTAAAACTTGACTTGGACTCTAGAGTTTATTTTAGTATTTAATTTATTTTAAAGTTATTGTATTGCCTGAAACTATAAAAAAATTAAATTTAAGTTTTGCCTCGACTTCATTCAAAGTATATATAACTACTTTGAAATCTCATGGATCGGCAAACCATAAATTAAAATTCTAATGCATTTCCATAAAATCAAAATTATGTTATGGCATATAATAATGATTCTTGTTCAAAATTACAAAGATAGGTGGCATTTACAATAGAGTACCAGGTGCTGGAATATTTGAAAATTAAAATAAAAATTGCATTGTTAACTTGGAAGAATGCCAGCAGGGGTGAGTATTTTTGGGGCAAACGAATAATATTTCAAAGTTGTAAATCCAAAGAGCAAAAAAAATCGAGACTGGGAATGGGAATAGGTGGGAATGAATTCCGTATTCACCTTTCATTAATTCAATTTCCAGGTGTGACGAGGATGAATCCGTGGTAAAATTGAAATCTAAATTTACTTCCAGCCGCACGAGCTTGTGTATAGAAAAGGGAGGAATGAGGTAAATCCGTGAAAATTTAAAGCCGGGTAGCATTTACCTATTCATCCGCAAAAAAAATCAGGTTTCCAAAATAAGGAAATATGGGTAGATTTATTGATAAATTTAGGCCTTTTATTTAAAATTGAGGGAAATGATGTAAAAAGATGTGTACAAATGTAGGATGATGCCCCTTGTCGAAGGGGAAGCGTATGGTTCCGATCTCTTTGGATGAACTGACTGGAAGTGTGCTTACAAAGTGCAGATGGGAGCTAGCTTAGCCGGGGCAGGCAGATTGAGGAGGGAAATAATAAAAAGCTCAGGACGGGGATGCATGGGAGATGGATGAGGTGAATGAGGTACAGAGGATGGAAGGTAATGCAAATGAGGGTGATGGTCTCTCTCATCTGTTTTGGTAGGTTTCAGGTAAATTTCATGACTGGGTTGACTGGATGTGGCTCCGAGTGAGTCGCCGCACTAACTAAGGGCTAAGGGGAGAGGGGATGGGTGAAGTGGGACGAGGGTTTTGGTTTTGGGGCAGAATTGAGGAAAGGGCGGGTAAGAGTGGTTAAGTGTGGTGGAAGAGTGGGAGATGAGAGTGTGGAAATTGTGTGTGTAGCACGCGTTATTTGATTGTTGTCGCCTTTTGGGTGTTCTCTCATCCCTTTCTAGATGAATCTGCTCTGTTCTTGGGATGCAGTTGCAGTGGAACATTGCTAGATGTATGTAGCTTGGAAAGATGCAGAAGTTGGATGGATTGACAGGAGTGACAAGACTACTTAGATTGGAGAACTATAGTGCGTTCCCTAAAATGAAGATAATTGCAGTATATCTCTATAGGAAATGGATTCTCCTTGGGAACATGTTTCAAGCAAATCCAAAGAGAATACGGAATGAGACAGCGGGGAAAGAAGTGAAGGTCGGTGGAGGAGGGAGGGTAGCAGAGTGGACAGCGGGAATGAAAAAGAGGGACAGTTAGGATATTCAGGGGGAGGGCTGAAGGGAGTCGGGAAGGATTTTATGTTGAGGAAGATTAGAGGAAACTATTTGTGAGAAGGTAGAGAAGAAAGAGATGTCGGGATTGGAGTGGGCTTAGCCAGCGTCCAAGATGGACCGTTCACATACCATTGGATTGTAGGTGACTGTGGATTGAAAGGAGAAGGGCTCGCCGGTATGGCTGGTGACTGACTCAACTGGATGATGACCGCAACAAAAATGATCATGATGAGGAGTTTGGTTAAAAGTACGCGGAGGATAGAAAAAGAGACGGGGGAAACGGGAGAGAAAACCCGGGATTTCAAAAAGCCCTGTTATCCAAGTCGGAGGAGGATAAAAGAGAAAACACGTTGGATGAGGTAATCCCATGTGTTGGCGGCGGGCGGGTAAGAAGGAGAGAGAACGGAGCTTGTTCCGTACACGAGGGAGAAAGCATTTGAGGAGGAATCCGCTTTCTCTCAATGCGTGGAAGATGCGGTTGAAGATGCTGTGCTGCTGGCTGGCTTTGAAGAGTTGTAGTAGCTGAGTCTATTTGTTGTAGAAGATGTAGTGTATTGCGTTTTGGGTGCGTTTCGGTTTCTTTTCCATCTTCTTTTGTATTTTCCGACTTTTGTCCAAGCCTGGTTCTACTACTTACAACCCCCGACCGCACATGAACGAGGAAAGAGAGAGAAACCTGAGAGCTTAAAGCTGGCTGGTGTGGTGGGCAACTAAATCTAAAGTAAAAGGAGGGATATATAGCTGAAAATCCTTGGTTTCTACCTCGTTTTCCTACTATTTCTCTCCTTGCTTTCCTCCTGCTCTTCTGGAGCTTTTGAAAAGTTCCAGAAGCAAGGAAGGGAAGGTGCATGTAAGGGAAGTTTAGGGAAGGGTAGTGTGTGTAGGATAGTAATAGTAGATGCGCTTCGCTTCTCCATTAAGTTTCCCAGTCTGCACACAACACACAGAGATCCCTCTTCTTTCCATGACTGACTCTCTCCCGCTCGCACGCTCCTTCACTCGCTCGTCGCTCCCCCCTTGGTTGGTTCCTAGTTTTCCAAAGTACACATTGCCGGGAAGTAGTCAGTCGAGCATCAGCTAAAACTGAACAAGCACCTTGTCTCCACTTCTCTCCTTCAGGGAAGAATTGAAGAGAGAGGGAGATTGAGAATCCCCGGGTATGTTTCATAAGTCATAGCTCCTACACTCCTAGTACAACTACTACCATACGACGGGAATCTGCGAAAGGTTTATATCATCGGACTCAACGTTTTACCCCGTCTTTGTTTCTTCTTGAAACGCTAGAGTCAATCCAACTCTAATCCTTGTTACACGCTACTTTTGTTCAATTTAGAGCTAGTGTTGTGTCATCTATTACTTGCCCCGCCGGTTCTTCTTCAAGATTCGGGAGGACATCCTATCGTTATTCCATAAAACCTAGGATTTTTATTCAACCAAGTGTCTCTTAGTCAAAAAAAAACTCTGGAGTCCAATCTACGCGCTAGTCAATTAACAAAACAGAGTCAGCAAGTTTAAGGCTACAAACTAAATCCACTTGCCAAAATTGAAATCAATTCAGTAGTTGCTTTTAACTAGTCTCAGAAATAGGATTTACAAGCCTAGTCCAAGAGAAATCTGTGCATCTTCAATCTTACAAGTCAAGAGTGAGTTGTTTCCCTGTTTGAATTTGAATTATTCCTCGCCTGCTTTTGTTTTCATGACAACCTTGAATATATTTAAATGTGTGGAGCTGATTTAAAAAAACAAAGCGGTCACATCGGTCTCCAAGTGTGTGAACAGGATTTGGTTAGTTGTGGAATTGAATTTAAAGTGAGAGGGCGCTACTAAATGCCTTGGATTTATTACTTTTCAGTTTTACCAGGATTTGAGTGTGCGAAGGTGACGATCCATTTGCCTGGAAAGAGGGAAGGTGTGTGATTGTGTTTTTAATCATTGTCCTGGTGCGAGAGTGTATTTGTTGCCTTGGACAGATGAAGTTTATGGAGTAGTAGCTTCCATCCTCCTCCTGTGTTCCGTTGATACTTGACTTATTATGATTTTCATAGCGGACAGAGTATGAAGAAGGGGTTTGAACATTTTTCAAGGCTACTTCAACCTGCGTCTTCTTGGACAAGAACCCTCCAAGCGTCCAAACTATCCACCACCCCTACATGTCAATTACAAGGTCAAATCGCTATCCTCTTCAAGTGTCATCAAAGTTTGATCTTTGCAACATTTGAGAATCCTACGCAAACTGGAGGTAAGTGTTTTACAAGATTAATAAAATTCAGAGATGAAAGCACTAGGGTCCACTACATGAGCTGCTTTCACTTGAATGAAAGTTGGCGAATGTATAGTGGTTGAGTTTAAAAAACAAATCTAAAACTCGCGGGAATATTGTTATTATCATACTTTCTCCGCTTTCTCGGAGAAAGTATTTTTATTGAGAAGAAGGGTAAAAACTGGTTTCCCTGTTTAAACCACAAACAGCTCCCCTTGAGGCCACTGACTTTGGCGTGTGGGCCATAAAATGTGTTGCTCGTGAAAAGTTGATGGGGAAGGGATGATTTGTCTAAATTTCAAATTACTTAAATCAGATGAGGGGATAAGCCCAAGGAGGAAGGTTTATTAGGCACGTACGTGGGACTGGGAGGAATGAAGAAACTGATTTCATTTCCTGCACGCAAACGCTATTCTATACAAACTGTACTAGGAGTTGAACAGTTCTTGGGATGGGAATGAAACGAGAGGATTCTATCTTTTTTTCTGGATGAACTCAAGGAAAAAGGAGTTTTCAACTTTTGAATCAAATTTTACTACCAACATAAAATTGAATTAGTAATGTGGTAGAGAAAAGGATGAAACTCAATATCGTCTTGTTAGCTTTCTCCTCGTGAGTGTAAGGGAGCAAGTGTGTATGTAGGTTCGTGAGTAGATTAGATGGAAGTGTAGTAGGTAGTTTGGAAAAGTGCGCTATAAGATTTCCTCGCTCCTAATAGAATTCACTGCATTTCCCTTAAAATTAAGGCTTCCGAGAAACTAAGTCTTGCCTTCACACGTTTCATTCATCCCATTCTAAAATTCAATTGTTAAACGTACATCATTCCTCATGAAAGAGAATGACGAGCGGATTTCTGGGCTTTCCCTCGTGCTTTTCTCCGCAACCTTTTAACCGTAACTAGGTTTATTCCCGTATGAGTTTCAAAAGGGTGGAAGCGTCAAGTTTTAACTTTCCCATGAAAAAAGGTGGGAATGGAGTAGTTTGGAAAATGTTAAGAGTTTTCTCGGAATTAATTTCATCCACAACTTTCTCCTTCCCTGCTCCCATCATAATCTCTGCCGTTTCACAGCCTAACCTGCTCCTGTTGGGATTTTGTTAAAGTGAACTTGAAAGTTTGCAAACTTGTTTTCCGTATTGCATAAATTTTTGAAAAACTTTCCCCTCTTTTATGCCTTTCTCTAAACTTAATCTTGTTACAAGTTCTCGCACAGCTAGCCCACACTTCTAATGGAATGAGGCGCTGAAGAAGTCTGTGGAAACCTAAAAAATTTAATTTCTACCGGATTTACGTAATTGTTAATTACATTCACGTAGCCTATGGATTTAAACCAGGTAATATTCAGAGCGACTACGGCGGTGCTTCCGCAGACTATCGAATGCCGTACATACAGTTATAGTCTAAAGCAAGAATCGGAATCAGTTTTAGGCATCCCTCCCAGAAACAGCAGAGCCTTGATTTTAATGCCAGTCTTGAGAACCTGCCTTAGAAGAGGCCTGTTTGGGAGAAAATCCAAGATTTTCAATTAGATCAACCAGTTTAATGAAATAAACACAATTAGAGAAGACGAAAGAAAAATAAAAAGCTAGGGAGAATTTTTACAAATCCCCTAAAGTCCTACCTGGCCTAGTTTGTTTGAAGAGAAAATTAAAATGTAGGGGAGAAAGTCGGGAGCGAATAAAATAACAGCAAAGGTTGGATGAAAACAGAAGGGATGATTTTGTAATCCAGGTGGTTTTAAACAAGAGAGAAAGTTGGGACTTTCACCAAATCCACATGTAGTTGAGTTTTGAGTATCCCGCGCTGCACATTCCAGGAAAACCTCTGAAAAATGAGGTGAAAGTTTTCTTTTGAATTCAACAGCTCTTTACGTTCATGCACACACCAAATCCTCTCCTCCTATCTTTTCTGTTGTAAGCGAGCCCGTTGAGCACGTAGTTGAATCCGGCTCTTGGTACATACTATACTAGATCCGTGGGAGTGAATGAAAAGTTGTATTTTTAAACTTTCTCTTCTACTACTATGCCCCACGTGCTTTTTACATGAAAGGTTGACGTTACGGAAGAGAAGCCCGGGTAGAATTCCTCAAAATCCTGGAAATCACCTCAACAGCACCCGGGGTTGCACACAAGCTAACCAGCCTTGTCAGACTCTTCCGTCCACGCTTTCACCTTACCTCAACTTCTGCTAAAGGGACTACGCCAAGCTTGATTTAGGCAAAGCAGACATCTCTGGTAACCAGCTCAAATGCCGAATCCCGCTATTCTCACTAAAGGGAAATTCCCGCTATTTCTTAACAAGGCTATTCCTTTGAAGTCCTCCTGTGAAACATGCCGGGTTTCCTCATACGCAGCTGAAAACGTAAGAGCGCCTTCCAGAACAAGTGCCAGACGTTCTCAGTATTTCTGTAGCTTTACACTAGATTAATATCATGCTGTCGTCATCGTAATTCAGGATAGAGGAGAAAGGTGTGTGGCTTGGCTTGGCTATTGATTTTCACATGCAGAATTTACCTCAAAGGTTTGAGCATGGTTTTCACAGATATTCTCCAAGTATAAACTATTAAAGTTTAATTGAAGTTTAATCGAAGCTAAATTGAAGTTTGATTAAATTTAATTAGAATTGAAATCGTTTGAGCAACAGACGCAGTAGCAGGATATCAAACAATTAAGGGCCAGTTAAGGGAAACTGTTTTGGAATATTAAAATAGCTGAGAGGCTCCAGGTTGCCTTGTAAACATTGTTTCTCTCACCGTCAAAGGATTTTCTAGATTTTTAGAATTTAGTGTAACCGTTACCAAAGGACAGATAGGTATTATATGTAGCATGTAGCATGGGAAGTTATTTAAGATGAATTTCGAGAATTTTGCAGAATTTGTAAGTCTTTTATGAAATTCTAGCTGAGAATTTGCGCAGAAATACTGGCGCGTATTTTGAAAGGGTTCAGAAATTAAAAATCGTCTCTAGGTTCTTTCTTGCCATGCTATACAGCCAAATTGTGAAATGAAGCCAAGTTTGTGTCCGACGAGTTTCATAATGGATGTGTTGAGGAGAAATATTTGTGGAGATATGAATCTGAAGAATGGTATTTGGGCTGGCATCCTAGCGTTTTACGAGCATGACAGTTAGTGGAAGAGAAAGCATAAAGCGTTTTCGGGATTATACCGGAGAAGCATTGTTTTTCAATTACTTGTCTCCCTGGAAGTCCAAGGCTGAGCTGGTGGATAATATTAGTGGCTGCTGACATGTGGAAGAGATTTGATGGGAGAGAAAATATATAGCATGTGTATGCATAGGAAGATGGGATTCTATGGATTTGATGTTGCGGTTGAGAGGATAGAGGACGATGTGTTGTAAAAATTGATGATACGTGTAGAGGTTTTGGGTGAGGAGATGATGGGGAAGGGGGATGATTCAAAATGGCTGGCTTTCCTTGTTTTTGGGAGTGGTGAGATGAGAGAGAGTTGGGGAGTATGAAAATAATAAGTGTGTTAAAAAAATGACTTGGAGCAGAATGAATTCAATGTCAATCCCTTGTACGCCGGTCCCATAATTAGAGACATGCGTTTGTATGTGATTGGATTGTATAGATGTTTCACCATGATTCCACAAGGCTGACTCCCTTCCGCTCATGCCGCTTCCCGAGAAATTGCTCCTTCCAATGCAATCATGATACAAATGAAGAGTTTGGGAAGAGAAAGGGAGAGAGAAAGCTGAGGGAAAGTATATATATATATATCGGAGATCGAGAGTTTCGGGTAGGAATAGACGGAGAGAGAAAGCAAGTGGAACAAAAGAGCCGATCAAATCCTAGTATGATGTGGCTGGGTAAAAACAAGTTTTCTCTCCATCATAAAACCCGGAGTAAGGCTGAAGGGATAGGAGGATGGATTCTCTTAACGTCTCCTTCTTGTGGGAGTAAATAACTATATATTGAAGACCATGCTCGTTTCCCCTTTACCCTGATATTTCCCAGATTTTACTTCTATTGCAGTCGATTGCTCTTCTTGTCTCCTTTCGGCTTCATTGCCACTCCTCCAACCTTCTGTTCCTTCATTCCTGCTTCAAACTAAATCGGGCTTTCACAGACAGGGCCAGGGTCTCTAATGGCTGATGAGCTGGCTGTGTATTGAAAAAGAGACTCCACTGGCTTGAATTTCACTCCAAATGACCAATTCCCCATCACGTTTCCATCCGCCCACGGTCCATTCCGAGGAAGTGAAAGTCCATTGAGATGAGTAACTTACTTAACCTCTGTGTTTCTTCAATCAATGAGTAAAGCAGGGAGGAAATAAGATGATGGATCTTATAAGGGAGCGACAGCGAGGTTTGGGATGGAGAAAGCTGGCGTTAGTTAGGGAAGAGAGAGAGAGAGTGAAATTTGAAGGATTTAAAATATGCTTTCTCCTGAATTTCTGAAGCTAAAGCTTTCACTATTGCTAATTAAGGGAGCAATTTCCAGGAGATACTGGGTGTGTGTGTTGACGGCGTGTTACTGTAACGAAGCGAGCTTTTGGTTTTCATCTACCTTCGTCAGCCGGGAAGGAGAGGGGCCGATGGTAAAATTGAAAGTCTGTGGATGATGTAGGTGGAGGCTGGAACGTTAAGTTAATTGGAAGAAGCTCCATTTTAATTATACGAGATATAGACATGAAGAAAGATGTTTTGAAAGCTCAATTATTGAAGGAGGCGGGTGACGTTGGGGGAGTAAACAAAGTTGGTAGGTAGGCTGGTTACATGGATGGTGTGGGATTGAGACAGGAGGATGGTGAAATGAGAGGGAAGCCGTAGTTTGACACAGTTGAACAAATTACCTATAGTTTAATATTTAATTGGTTCTTTAGAAATCCCTGAGTCAGCTCCTTTTGACATTTCTCTCCCTGTATTTGTCTCTCTTTCTCCTTTAACTTTCTCCTTTACCTTCGTATATATACCCGACATGCTGTGCATACTTTCTCCGTATGTATATGCTTTCACTCTAGCTCTCCCGATAATACCTGTAGCTATGCGAAGCAGTTGTGCAATGTTCGAATGCTAGTTTTCTTGCTTTCACCCTAGTACTTTCACTCTTTGGTTATTCTAGTATATTTATTCCAAGGGCGTGCTTAAAGGTTTGATTTGGGCTTTAAACTCAATCTTGTATCTTTGTTTATGTACGAAACAAAACTTACACGTGTTGAAGTTTGATGCATACCCAAGTAAACTGCTCCCCTATAGAACTATTCAAGTTGGGCTAATGAGTGCGTGTGGAGTTTATTACTGGATAAAATGGTTGTTTAGATTTTCCAGTTGAGAAACAAGAAAGACGTGATTTTAAATACATCCTCAATGTTTTTACAAGCATGATGGCGTTTAGTTTTTAATTAAACATTCTCTCTTCCTCCTCCCTTCTTGAAATTACTCTGGCAGTCAAACATTATTCACTCCACCAATATATACACACATATCTAAAGAGTCCAATCTATGGCACAAATTTAATCAATCCCAGTAATTGAGTAAATACGCCAACCTCATAAGTGCTTTTACCCTGTAAACAAGATGAAATGATGAAATTTATCAAGTTTCTATCAGCTCAAATACTATACAATCCAAAATGGGAGAAAACGAAATATTATCAATTAAAACTCCTTCCCTTCTTTCCAGAAATTAAGGACATTTACAAACACACACTCATCTCCTCCGTCAACTAATATTCTTCGTTGACAAGGAATAAAGAAGTATACCTTACCCCCCTGAGCTTCTCAAACCGAGAAGCTCTACTTTCTTGCGTGATAGACTAGTTACTAACACGATTCAAGGAGATCATGACACGTTCAAACATTTAAAAGTTTTACATGGATCTAAATTCATGACGTTAAGATAAGAGGAATAAGAGAAAGTATAAGAAAGCCTCTGCTACTAATGTTCTCGTAAAAGGGAAAGAAGTAATGTTGGCGGGTAAAAGTTCGAGTGATATCCTTGTTGAATCCAAAGTTTTCATGTCTTTATCCAGGAGGGCTGGAACTAACCATGCAAAATAAGCTTAGGAGCAGTTGACTGAGTTCTAACCGGTTGTAAAGTTTTGGGAAAAGAAGGAGGGGTTGAATCTTTTTGTAAAAAGTTTTGAGTGGGAGTGAATCTGATTTGATGGTCATTGAAACTTTAGAATTCTCTTGAAAAGTTGAACAAAAGTGAAGATACGGGCTAAGCAAAACGTTTTTCCAACTACATAAATTTTACCCATTGACCTAGACCTTGGATTGGAATGAAGGGAACGGAAGTAAAAGGATTGGAATGCAGTTTCAAGACACTCTTTCAAAGAATGAACTGATGCAGTTTTCTCCTTTACTTTGAGGGAGATGTGGCAGAAAGCGGGAGAAAGTACGAGATAGAATAGGGAACACTTTTCCCGCGCTTTTCTTACGGGCATGCACTTTCCTTAGAGTGAGGAACGGTTTTGCAGCGATGTAGGAAAAGATCGTGAGGCTGAAACGAAGTGGGATAAGCGAGATGATAGCTAGGACAAGATATAACAGTTGCATAGTCGACGGAGGGGCTCAGTTGTATTGGATATGTGAGGTTAAGTACAGACTTGTAACTGGCTTCTTTTTCTCAGAGAAGAGCGGATGAGAAAGCAAGGAATAAAAGATCGTGAAGGTGCAAAAATCACCTCCGGATGTTTTGATGCGTGTTACCTTCCGACAGTAACGGGGAAAGGTTGTATTCAAACATGCAATAAAAATGGCTTGCCCCCTCTCCTTCAATTTCTACGAAGAAGAATAGGACGACAGGATTCGGATATTACAAGTTTATAAGAAAATACCGCATGTTTGTTGAAAGCTTTTATCTTGGAGCTTGGATGGAGTTGAAACCCTGAAAGAATACAGATGCACGCAGATTCTATTTTTTCTTGTATTTCTATATCTTTGATGCCGAGACTATGGCTTTTTGGAGTAGATAATAGAATGAAAAAGAGGAGAGCGTTGTTACAAGTAGGAGGGGGATGGTCACGTGCAAAAAGTGCGTATGTATAGAGGAGAAGAATGAGGTAGGAATGTAGGAAAGGATGGGAAAGAGAAAGGGTTATATATTCTGTTCGCGGGGCTTCTTGTTGAGCTTTCTCTTTGGGGATCTATGAGGCGTTTACGCTACACTGGAAGGATGTTATCCCCGGGTTTTCGCCACAAGGAAGCGGAAGAATGGAAGGGAACGTAAGGGAGTGAGGGAAGAGTGCGTAAGAGTAAAAAATTCTATGAATGAACTCAGGAGATGTTGTAGCCAACGTACTCGTTATTCCCGTCTGCTTTACTATTCTTGGATGTACTCTTGTAGTGGTGGGGGTCGGGATGGTTGATGCAGTTCTAAGAGAAGATGTGTAAAAAGAGAGTGAGCGTAGCTCTTCTCTATCCTTTTGCATGGGTGAAAAATTTGAGAAAGGGGTAAACGTAATAGGGGACCTGGCGGGATAGAAAGGAGCTTTGATAACGCTACTTTACTTATACTTACCTCAAGGAACTTTCTCTGCATTTATTAGCTTTCTCTCTCTTACTATCATTTTTCCTTTGATTTTACCTGGAAGAAGATGTAACTTGAACATGCCTTCGCATCTCGGAGGGCAAACATTCTATCCTTTCATCCATTCAACCTGAAGAAAGAGATGGAGGAGCGGAAGATGTGTGAGAAAATGCTATGCTCAGGAGACCCAGCTTTCTCACATGTAAAATACCTGTGGTGCAATGGAGTGGAAATTACGTGTCAATGACACAGAGCAACTTTCACTTGCCTCATGGTTCTCTCTTTGCTACTCACCGTCCTTCAAATCCACTTTCTCCGTATTCCACCCCCCAACTTTGTGTTGGTGATAATTTCTTCATCATTACATTTTCTTTCCCATTTGTACGTTTTTTTCAACGTTCCCATTTGTGGACTGCATCTAAGCTACAATTACAGAGGGTAGAGTGGGTGAAAGTACGGGTTCTACATAGGGGGGAGGGTGTATAGAGACTATGAATGCGGATAGAAATTGAAATTGTAAAATACGGCGGGTCTAGTGAAAATAGTTGGCAGGATTTTTGTTCTGCGACAGTTTTTTTGAGATCCGGAAGATTTTTGGCAACTTGGAGCATATTTTTATGCAGCCGGGATTTAAGAGGAATTTAAAGAAGAGCTTTGAAATGGCTGTAGGGTGGAGAAAGGTAGAGTTAGCGTGTTGTATCACATATTGTTCTACTAGCTAGAAGAGTTATTTTGCTGTTAAATGATGAGAAATAAGAAATACTTTATAAGGAGCGTTAGAGTTACGAGAAGAGGGAAAGGATTGAATGACAGAAAGTTATGATTTGGACGGGAGAATCTTTACTCTGGTAATAAGGTGAGGGAATTTCGGGGAAAGACAGTGGGGGAAAAGACAAGGGAGAAAGTTGCATGGACGTTGAGAAAATTGATTTTAGGATGACTCGGTCGGGGAAGAAGGAAGGAGGGGTGGAGAAAGTCGGGTAGGGTACGTGGGATAATTTAACCTAAGAAAGTTGAGGATGAGAAAAGGAGAAGAAGAATTAGAGGTTGATGGAGGTTGAGGAACCTTTGGATGGAAGGAAGGAGAAGGAAAGGAGTGGTGGCTTGTGTTAATAGCATGGCTGGCTATGGTCCTGGAGGGTGGTGTCTGTAGTAGTGTCGGTAGAGTTGAGGCGACTAGCTATATCTGCATGTCCGTGTATATGTTGGTGGTTGGTGAAAAAAAGGAGAGAATCAGTGAGAAGAAACAAGGGGAGAAAAATTGGAAGAAAATCAATTGGCTCTTTTCATTTCGATTGCATTGGCAAAATGACAAAAAATGTTATCAGAATTTTAGCGCATGCTCTGAAAAGTCTCTCCAGTGAAAGCTTCTATACGCTTTCCGATTCAGCCTTCATCCCTCTTCTTCGGAGAGTAGGCTTTCTCCTCGTCCTTTCTTCCTTTCTCTCCTGTCTCCCTCGTCTTTCCCCCTCTTTCTCTTTTCTCCCTGTCTTTCTTCCTTCCTATACTCTTTCTTTCTTGCAAGGCTTTCTTGCTTCCCGGTCTGCCTCCCTTGGCTTTGCTCCTTTACCAACACGTACACTCACAGAGTAGCTAATATTCTAAGAGTTTTCTATAAATCCCTTTACACACGAATTTCCACCCTAAATCATATCTCGTCATGGACCTATAAATAAACCTATGTACTCAAAACTCATAAGTTTACTGAGTTTTTCTTCGATTTTTCTTCTCTACTGAGAGGTTAGGGAACCATCATTCTCCAACAAACTCTCTCCTTCCTTCAAGATTCGTCGACGAGCTAGAATCCTTAAGCCATAGGATTCTCTCTTCCATTAGAATGATGTAGCCTTGACGGGACTCTAGCCCGAATGATGCCCGCTCTGTCCGTCCTTTCTTTGACGACTACGCAACAGAATGGAGAAAGCACGCCAGCACAGATTCCAATTCACATATCTATCCATCCATCCCTTTCCCACGTGCACAACCATCCTTCATCATGGACATGTCTTTCTCCTGCTCGTTCTCTCTCCATACATACACTTGTTTGTAGTTTTCATCTATGATCTATTACAAGAACGCTATGACTTTCCCAGATTTAGAAAAGAAAGAAAGCCAGGAAAGCCTCACTTGTATTTTTTAACATGTAGACAGGAGGACAGTCCTTCCTATCATCAATGTGTTATCCAGTTACCGTAAATTTGTATCGAGCTTTCACCCGCCTACGCTTCTTCTCCACTCCTGAAACCCGGTGTCTCTGCTATGACATCTGTGGGGACAGGGCGTAGGGGGAGGGGATTCAAAAGACTACACACGTCAACTAATACATTTACTGCTTTCTCCACTGTCAAATTTCTCTTTCATCATAAACTAAAGTGTGTGGAGAGAGACAAGTGAAAGAGAAAAACTCGAGGGTTTGTGCTAGTTTGGCGATGGAAGACAGGCTTTTCACTTTCCCCTCTAATCATTACACTGTCTGTATATAAGAATGAGAGGACGAGGAGAAATTGATCTGAGAGGAGGATGAGGGAAAGCTTGTAAATGGAACATGAAAAAATTTAACAGAGCCACGCCCAAATATTCAACTACTTGGATATATAGCCTATTCCATTCTATCTCCTGTCTTTCTCTCCGCTATCCGCTTCGGACAGACTCATATTTCCAGGCTCATTGTCCACAATACAAAATACCGAGAGACACAAAAAAAACTCAAACTTTTTCACTACCTCTAGGAGCCAGACTATTGGGAAACTATTCTATAGATTGTAGATCTAGCCGCCAAACTCGGTATGAAGACCAAACTGGGATATATCACACAAGTCCTCTTTCTACGACTCAAATAGGCCGTTGCTCCAATATATTTTCTTACAATCCTAATCTTTATAGCAGATATAAAAGTTGGCAAGGATATCAGCGGAGAGATCAAATTCTCACAAGTTTTTGCACATTTATGCCCTCCTTCTTAACCAACTTTCACCAGGATTATAACGTTGAAGTTAGAACTGTGAAGAGCGCTCCCACCCTCCCATGACATTAGACAAGAATGAAACTACGATGAATGGGTTATGCTCAACAAGAGGTTCGAAAGTATAACGTGGAATAGAGTATGAGGTTTTGAGGTTCATCTATTGCTCAAAACCCTGCCCTTGATACCTAGCTAAATATTAAGAATAAGAAAAGGTTCCCCGAAGGTGGCGGCACAGGTGAGTAATTCTAATAGAGTTAGGCTGGGAAGGAGGAAAAAGGAAACGGAGCGGGGAGAAAGGTTAAGATTTTGGAAGGAGACATGGAAAGAAATGAGATTTGATGGAGGTTTAAGCTGGGAATAGATTTCTCTTTGTATGGAGTGCATAAGGGATGTTTGTAAGGTATTCCCCGTAGACGACCTATTTCAAGTGTTGGGCGAAGAAAGTTTGAAGGGATTTGTTGGGAGGGAGTGAAAGTATAGTTCGGGAAACTCAATGCTCGATGCTGCTGGGAAGGAGAAAGTAGAGGAGAAGGAAGGAAGGAGGAGGAGAAAGTGGGAGAAGAATAAAAAAAGTGAAAAAATTGGACTGCGTATATCGAGTAGTTTTCATGCTGATCGTTGGACAAGATTTCTCTATGGATTGTGTAAAAAGAAGTTGGTTTGATTTCTCTCCTTTTGTTTTCCTTTCATTCTTTCCCCTCAACCCCTTCCTTTCTCTGTCTTTCTTTTCCTCTTCGGCTTTCACTCTTTATCCCGTCCCCATGCAGAGGAAAACCTTGGTAGCTTTCTTCTTCCTCCTCCTCCCCGCTCCTTTCTCCCCTTTTATGAAGCTCTATACTTCTGCCCCTGCCCTCCCTGCCCTAGCTATCAGAGAAACAAATCAAATACGAGTTTCCTTCGATATGGATTTTTTACGAGACATCATATATTTTTCCTTTTTGTTTTTATTTTTTTTCCTGCTCCATGCACTCTTCTTCTTTCTCGTCTTTCTCCAACTTTCACCCATAGCACAACCCAACTTTCATCCAGAACTCAACATTCTCTTTAATATTACTTTCATTCTCCCCACTTCCCTTGTTATCTTTTCAATTCTCAAATTATATCACTACCTTATAGTCCTATTCCAGCCCTTGCTCTGTATCTCTTCTCCAAAAAACCTAAAGCAATATAAATTGCAAAGCTAAACATGTTCATCGATTAAAATACGCAATATACTTCACGAGTTTCCTTTGTACTAGCCCACTTGGCTTCATTCTACTAGTCTATTGGACCTCGGCCGCCTGCTCCTCCAGCATACAAAACATTCAACTACCTCGGATTGGCTAGAAAATAATCAATGATTATTGATTACATACATTAAACTTTTTAGAAACATATTCTTCCTATGCGAACATTCCTTAACTCCCGGCTACTGGCTGGCCATAACTACCTATCTGATTCTACGACTTCCCATCCACGAATCAAAATTCCAAGCTGAATCCTGCCCCTTCAATCATATAACTTCACTTGAATTTTGTTGTCAAGTTTTGAAATTGAATTAACTTAAATTTAACGTACTTTAAGGAATTCAGGATATTTTAGCCAGCTTTCACTCTTTGAATTATTTCGTTTTAATGTACTCGGAGTTTACAATCAAATGTATTTGCCAAACATGTTTTGTGAATTCATACCATATTGCTTTGTGTGTAGCAAATATAAGTGAAGTTTAAACTTTACTAAAGCTGAGTATGGTCTCGTATCGCGGGATCTTTGCTCGGTAACGCTCAAGGGAAGGAGAAAGTAGGCTGAATGCAGTTTAAGTTTTACTCGTAATGTGAGAACGTTTTAAGTCGAACGCTCCCAAGGAAGCATGTGCATGATGAGTTGTGTATAGAAAATTCGTTTGGATTTTACGATGGTCTCATGGAAAAAAAGCTCATAAAACATGAAAGGCTATTTAAAATTCCTTTTTGATTTGTTCAACATGTTAGATTGGAGATAATAGATTACAGGATAGGATTATAGGGTCGAGTAAGCTACTAATTCAACGTAGTCACTTACATGATCGGGTTTGGGTTGGTGGGAGAAGAGCGGGACCGGAGGAGGACGCCATGCGTACGTCATGTGAAAGGTTCTATGACGAGGAGAAGAGTTATGTCTATAATTTATGTATTTATATTCGAGTCCAAAGGCTTTGTTGTAAAAATCATAAAGAAAAGAAAGGCCGAGAAAAAAAGAGAACACAAAGGGGTGAAATGTGGAAAAGAGAGGAAGGATAAAAAATGTATATATCGGAAGAGGAGAAAGTTTGAATAGAGAAAGCAGGGAAAAGGGCGGATTGAGGTGTGCATCGTATATGTTTGCAGAGGGTATGCATAGACGGGACACGTTTGGGAGGGAGTGTTGTTAAAGTTGTAGAAATTAGGGGATGGTGTGTGTATATTGGGTTGTTTGGAGGATTGCATGGATTTGTAGATCGTTAGTAGCTAGTTTCTTAGTTAGTTAGTCATTTAGCGTAGATGATGATGGCTGGGGGAAGCATAGCATGAGCTGGTAGTTGGTTTTAATGGGACTTGAAGTAAGTTTTTTAGAGCGGGAAGCGGGGATTTGTAAGGCTGGCTGGAGGGAGAGAAAGCGGATGATTGTGAGAATAGATAGAAGAAAAGAAAGAGTTTTTTTTACTTTCCAAGTACTTTGAAGGAAGCGGGTATAGGCGGGGGAGAGAGTTGGAGTAAGCAAGTTGGTTGACTGGAAAAGCTAGCTGGGTGGTAGCTGGGTGGTGGGGATTTTCACATATGGGGTAGTGAACATGTATAGTCTGGGAGAGAGAGAACATTAAAAAAAGAGTGCAGTCAATCATTCAGTCATTTGTCTCCACCCCCTCATCACCGTTTAAAAACAAATGTCTGGGGAAAGGCCATCAGAATTCTATTGTATTTTATTCATTTTAACTCCGTAATAAAGGACTGCAGGCCTGGGAAGAGTGTGGCTCATACATGGTTGTTCTTGATGATGGTGGGGGTAGGAGCGTATGCTGCTTTCTTTCTTGTAGAAGGGCGGAATGGAGAAAGTAGGTAAATATTTTCTCCGATCCATCCAGGCCGTCATTTGTACACTTCGGGAAGATAAAGGGGGGAAACTCATTAATTTTTTTAAAGTCTTTCCTCTCTCTGTAAAGTACAGGGAGGTGGGGCTGAGAGGGCGAGGGGTGGGTGGGGTGGTCTCAGTCTTGCTGCCGTCATTACTTGTGTTTCAAGCCGAGGAGTCGCGTGTATTCTGGTGGCAGGAGTATGGAGATATATATGTGCTAATAAGGCTGGGAGGGGACGGACGTGGGAGGGTGTGTTTTTGGAGGAGCTTGATTGTGTGGGAGCTATTATGAGCGTGTAAACTGACATTATGAGGGGCGATGATGAATTTGCGTATGCATGAGCATGGTGGAGGGAGGAGAAAGTACAAGGCTCCTCTCTTCTCCTACCAAGAAGCCATGACAGGTGTGACAAATTACAACTTTAATTCATTGCACAAATAAACTTTCCAAAGTGAGGAAAGCCTTACAAATTGCATGGAAATGACGACGGCTTCTTGAGAAAGATTTTGAAAATCTTTGAATCAGACAACATAATGGACATGCAGCCAGTCCGCCAGCCAAAAATCTACCTTCCCTCGACTTGGAAGCTAAAGCATGCATGCAAGGAGAGGGAACTAAGGGAGAAAATTATGGTGAGGGAGAAAGCGGGAGAAGGCTATATGGCTCATGGCTGGTGTGAGCAGGAACCTAGGGAGGACGGGAGAGAAGACGGCCAAGGCAGGTGGGCTCCGGGGTGGTTTCCTACCAACATGCACTCCTCCAGTTCCGATATTCATCTCTACATGTGTCTCTCCTTTATGGTCTAATAATACTCGACTATCTCCAAATTCAATCTACTCATGTAGAAATTCCTATATCTTTGATCATCAGCCACTATACTTTTTTCTACACAATCCCTATCTTTTCTCAACGATGAAGGCTTTGCCCATTCCCCTAACTCACTTATGCATTGGCTTGTTCCGTATAGTTTCCATTTTCTTAGCAGTTAAAATAAAAGGCAAGGGAAAATCTCTATTGATTTCTTCCGTACTTTCTTTCTGGTTTCTTTCCTACCTTAACTTGAACTCTATAGCATGACGTATGACGTGCCTGATTCCAGCATTTCTTTTCAATCCATCCTCTTGTAGCAAATACCCTTGAAGGACTCTCCGCAACCTGGATGCCTTACTACCCGCTCTTTCTTTCTCTCCTGCTTCTTCTCTGCCACCTCTGCTCTGTACCTCTCCAGCCGGATTTCTACACGCTTTCCACTCACCCCTCCAAACCCATACATCATTATGTATGATACAAATAAATTAATTCCTACCAACTCAAGTGCACACAACCCTGTGAAATAGCACAAATGTTCCGGAACATCATCGCTCTGCAAACTAATTGAAAACTCTGAGCTAATCCCACCAACTCCTCCTTCTCTTCTACCCCACAACTCCACCTACTCTACCGCAGGATATTATT
This sequence comes from Sminthurides aquaticus, assembly GCA_906901655.1. NCBI lineage: Eukaryota > Metazoa > Arthropoda > Collembola > Symphypleona > Sminthurididae > Sminthurides > Sminthurides aquaticus. Next base: position 9,635,692 of record CAJQTT010000001.1, read on the forward strand.
TTCTAACAAGAAATAATAACACCAGGCAATGGGATAAATTTAGTCAGAAGCTCTACTCGTATGGTGACGTATTTTCCTGTTCATAGCCTCATCCCTATCTGCATTTTATTGAAGGCGGCTGGATACGGAGAAAGTGGAGAAAGTACAATATCCAAAAACTGCCTAGGCCAATCTTTCAAGCCCTTGTGGGATAGCTGCATGAATCATGTAGATATTTCCTTGTCAGGAGAAAGACTGCGAGTGGTGGTGAAAGCATTTAAAAAATACTTCAAGCACCTGTGCTCAATCTCCTGTTCGGGGGGGGAGTGTCTGCAAGAGCAAGTTTTAAATATCTCATGAGAGGATGACTTTGATATATTTTTGATGGAATTAAAACTTTTAAATTTTAAGTGCTAGGCAGAGGTTTGAGTTGTGAATGGAAGAGAAATGCAGAATAAAATAGAAAACTATGAGATATAGTGTGACGGACTGGCGGAGCACAATACTAAGGGAGAAGAATACGAGGAAGAGATAGAATGATAATAGGTGTTGGGTTATATGTGCTCAAAGCTCGCTGTTTCAAAGGAGACAGATGTGGAGGTAAATGTAAATGTTGGAAGGAGAGAGAGAGATAGTAAGAGAAAGGAGGAAAGAAATTGTTGTTTTCATTGGTGTGGTTTGTATCATTCCCTAGGCTGGTTCGATGCTCTCGGGTTGGATGGCTGGCTAGAATTTGTAGAATTGCAAACATTTGGAGGGAAATGGGGAAGGGAATTATCGATCCGACTGAGCTGGAGAGACTATCTTTGCAGAGGGAGAAATGGAAATAATCCAAGAGAACATAGAGACCATGTTCACTAGTGTTTATTCTTTCTACCAATATAATTAGCATGCGTCTTTCCTTAATGACATGGCTCGGGGTATGCATCACAGGGAGAAACATTAGGGAATGAATTCAAATACACATCTTATTTACGACCCTGCTTTCACTCTCGCTCTTCTCTCGTCCTCCTCTTCCTCCCTTATTTCCTTCTCTCTTTTACGCTATCCCCTCCCTTTACACAGAAAGTTTATGCACAACCTGGGAGAATTTACTTTCCCGGGTATATCAACTATATTTAAAGCAACTTCCGTATGGCTCAGAGCAGTTTTATACTATCCATAATTCCTTCCTCTGTTTCTGCTTCTACACAGCCGTTAGACATCAAAGCTCGTGTGTCTGCTATGAATCCTCATGTATACAACTGGAGTGCCAAATGAAACCAAAGGATATGTGTACTTCATTAAAACAGAGTACCCGCATTTGACGACTTATTCCAACAATCTGTCTGTCGTCTGCCCTTTATAGGCTTGCTCGTTCCAACTTTCTCTATTGGTGTGTTGTGTCGATATTAATACGCACTTTCTATCGCAGGGTCTATGCGAGGAACAGGGAAAATATTTTTGCCCCGGATATAAATGTTTGAAGCTTTAAATTAATATTTTTAGCAACATTGAAAATCAGTGAACGAGGTAGAAAGAAAGCTCTGAGAGAACCTTATCTCCTTCGAAGAGGATGAGGCGGTTAGGTTACGGAAAGGGAAAGCATTATAGGAAACGAGAAGAAGCCCGAGGCATGCATGTGGGAGAAAGTACAAGGAGAAAGTTGGAAGCTTGTAAGCGATTTGCTTAATTTTTTGGGATCGGATAAGAGAAAGATTCTAAATGGATATTAAAGTGAGAGATGAGATGATGACGGTTTGCTCGGTTTGAAAAAGAAGTGAAAATGAGCTCCTTTCTCTCGACTGTCAAGGATTTATACAATAAATATTTATAACAAGCATTATGTTATCCTTCCCCTTAACGTACTCTTGATTACTCTCCTACAATAAAGGCTCTCTCACCTGTCTAAATCTACCTCTTTTATCCCTTCTTTTTGCGTTCCCCTTGCCAAGCCTCAGTTTTTGTTAAACAGAGTAAGGCATATTGTACTCTTATATTTCAACAAGATTGCATGAATATTCAAAACCTCTACCGCCTCCCCTCCCCACAAGTCTCTTAGAAGCTAAAACCTTTAGAATCCTTTCCCAAGTGTAAACTACCAGGAAGCTAATTTATATGAGCATAATCTTGTTAGCTAGGTTTTGATAAGCTACGAAAACGTATCTAGCGACTAAAAAGGGTGGCATATATTATTGTGCTGTAGTTATAATATTATTTAACCTGCTTAGAAACGCAACTTTCCAGAATTATAATTTTACAAACTTTTATTTCTACTCCACCCAAAATTTAAATGAGGTTCGGTGAGGTAAGAAGTTGCGTAAATGGAATCTTCACGATTCCATCGCACTAAGGTAGCGTGCAACTAAAGTTAAATTGTATGAGCGTAATCTTTGGGTTTAAAACCCATGTCCGATAATAAACTCTTTCCCTTTTCCCTTGGCTGGATCCTTTTAAGAGGTGAACATGAGTGAGAAAAGTTTTATCTTATTAAAAATAGTGCATTAGCATGTAAGGATGGGTGTGAAAATTTCTCAAAATACTTTAATCCAAACATTTTAAATTGTACAAACTTTCTCCAGGGTTTTTTAAATGAAAAAAGGAAGCATATTTGCTCACCATCATAATATTTTGCTTTACCCAGTGGAGAAGATACAGTAGCAAATGGTGAAGCTAAAAGCTTTTATATTTTATTGAGCAAATAATCTAAATAGCTGTAGGAACTATGGCTACTTTTTCAAAAATAAAATTAGCATGTGACGAAAATTTAATGACGACGAAATTATTATGATTAAGCTCGTATGAAGAAAGTATGAATTGTGAAAAAACTTTGTCCTTTTATGTGTTGTGTTGTGAGCCACGAGAAAGTGGGATTCATGCTAGAGGAAGTGAAAAGCTAATAACGAATCAATATTTTGTATTATCATCCAAATAAATTTCCAAGCTACGTTTCATAACATGAACTGACTCGTGGAACTTTAGTGTAGAATAGAGTTCTTTGTTGAGCTCAATATTTTTTAATGGAAGACAGTTCCCACAGTTTTCAATCCATTCTCGTTCCTAACTATGAAGAAAATTCGAAATCACATAACGGTATAGGTCTTTTGTGGGCGAGTATACTGGAAAATTGAAGAAGCACAAAACATATGAAATATTCACTGGCTAAAAAACCGATGCTTCCGTCCGTCATCCTTCTTTTGCTGAAATATTTTCGCAATAAAATTGCAGCGTTCCGAGGATTCGGAAGAATGACCGTTACATGTCGCGCAGAATGTGAGGTGGGTTGCGTTGTACGGGCGAATTTCGTAGAAGGCTAGAACGGGTATAAAAAACGCATGGTATTCCCGCAAACTTTGGTCAGACTTCATGGTTCTTCTCGTGGAGAAAGCTACCAGAAAGCTGAGGTGAAGTTATAAGAAAAGTTGGAAGGTAATTGATGGATTTTGTTCCTTGTTCCTAGCTTAAGAACTCAGTCATGGCAAGTGCTGTGGAGAGTTTTAGAAAATACAGGGATTTTTGAAACTGTTCATGGCGTTGTTGTAGACATGAAAAGGAGATGCACGTGCGTCAGTACTTGGGAAACAAGGTGTAGGAAGGAAGGAGTCGTAATGACTGTTTGGAGCGAGACGCATTATGTGTGAGTTTAAGAATGGAAGAGAAAGTTGTACGTGTGTTGTATGGCTATAGATATTACCTTTGGCTAATATGAGCTAAGATAGAAGGCAGGGTTGGGATGGGAAGAGGGGGAAATATGAAAGAGAAAGCGCATAAAACTATATAATTCGTATAAGTTTAGAAAAGGAGACGAGAAGGGATTTTCTACTTTATAATTTCCCATTCACCCAGTAATTTTTTTATTTAATTACTGGTGATGAACGAGCCGAGTGTAGGAATTAATGGCTCCGTCCAAAATTTGCTACTTAGCTAGAACGTATGTTGAGTGGATGGGAGAAAATGGCTGATGGAGCAAAACCTGTATTTACGGTTTCACCTAGACGCTACCCCTTTACACGTGTGGAAATGATGGAGCAGGAAGGCCTGCTCCAGAGTAATAAGTTGAAGGATGGAGTTGGTGGTAGATTTTTGTAAAAATTGTGAGCATATCTATATAAACTTACTCCAGCTTTCACAATTCACCAACTTCCACTCTGAAATCGGTAGCTAAATACGCCGCTGGGGGAGGAGTAGCAATGAGGGGTGGGCTCCACAAATTACCAGTATGAGCCTCTAACTTGCTCAAATGTTTCCAACTAATGCCTCTTCCAAATCGGTAGCTGAATGCTGAAACACGTCAAGGGAAGTTACGCATATGCAGGAGTACCACCCTGGTAGAAGAATGACTATTATAAGCTCACTCTTAATAACTACCTCGGCCTATAACTACCTCGGATATATCTTTTCTGCTATAACCGACCCACGTTACTCGCCGTGACGTGCAGATGCCAGTCGAATCCGAAAACGTAGCAAATGCACAGTATAAACCGAGGAGAAAGTTGATTCTAAAAATGGAAAGCAACTGAAAATGATTGTTTCCGATCCAAATACTTTGGACCTTGGACCAGGAGTGCTTTCTCCATTTTTAGTTTCCAGCTTGCTACCCATGTATTCCATGTAGAAATGTCTTTGGTTCGAGTCGGATTTGAGTGACGTTGCGCGCCGGATTGGGAGGAGCATTTAAAAAATTCAAATGCTCAGCCTGACTATGTTTGTCGAGGAGAGCGAATAAAAGTAAATTAGTTTGCTAAAATTAATTCATTCGAAAACTGGTTTAGAGGTGTGGGATAATTATAAATTCTATGGCAGGAAGGTGGCAGAATATTCAATTCCCTCAGTGATTGTTTGTTCTAAAGGGGAGAAAATTGAAAGTCCGTGTAGTTTTTATTTTATTTGCAGTGAGTAAACATTTGAAATTTGCGGTTTTCCTCCAACCTGTAAGGAAAGGCGGAAGGAGGGGCTGAAAATACAAATATGCGAAGAGTTTTTCTTTGCATAGCTCCTTCCTGCTTTTACAGTACGCGGCGGTTCGTATCCTAAAGGACATGAGCTGTAGCATTAAACAATATAGGAAATTTTATAAATTAGGTCACTAATAAATTATAATTACTTTTACCTACTATTCCGGGCGGGCAAGGCATAAGAGGATGAGCAGGGTTATATAATCATGCTGCTTAAATTATTCTGGTTTGACATGTTGCAAGTATGGGGATGGATATTCCAATACTGCATAGAGTGAAAAAAAGGAAACAAGGTGTAGCAGAGAGAATGTGTGGGTGAGTAAAATTCATTTGGAAATGAAAACTAGCCGGCTGGTTGGGAATGTAAGTTTGTAGAGGGAGGTGATGCCGGGGTGGAGAAAGTGCTGAGAAGTGACGAGTTGGAATAGATGGGATAATGTGTGCAAACATGGAAAAGGTCATAAAGTAGAAAGTTTCTCGAGTTTCCTCCTATATTCCTCCCCATGCAGAGAGTAATAATGGGGACGGCGGGAGTCGGAATGAGGATTTGACAAGATGTGAAACTGAAGAGAGAGAGGAACGAAATTTTAAGAGTAAACTTTCTCTGTCATATGGAGGGAGAAATTGCCACATGTTTGTTGTAGACATATAGGTAGGTAGGGCCATGGATAGCTGTAAAAAGTTGGACATGTGAGGAAGAAGACAGGCTGAGCGATGTGTGTTTGAAATAGAGTCCGTATTCCGTATTATAGAGGAGGAGGTGATGCCGGGTAGTATAGTATGCTTGGAGAGAAAGCTGTGTTTTAGAGGATAGGAGAGACTTGGATCGGATCATTTGATGTGCCAATAGGAGGGCGACTGTCCGTGGACAGAGGAGGGCCACCATAAAGAGTTAATAGTCCAGTGTAAAAAGGATCCGGGAGGGAGAGGTTCCATGATTTAGAGAAAAGTAAATTAGAAGAGGAGAGAGGACATTGTTGATTGTATTCCGGGCTTCAGAGCCCTCCTCCCCTCCTTTAGAAACTATTTCCCACCGCTATCATTTTGATGTCCGTTTATTATAGCACTTGTTCAGATACTTTGGCTACATGCATCCTCTCTACATCCCTTCTCAGAGGGCTGATGGAAGAAGTTCTTGCTTTATGAAGCCCATGCATACCCGTATTGAAAAGACGGCCTTTCGAAACCAACAACTTTTAGGAAACAAGGCTTTTTCATGAGTGGCGAAAGGAAGAGTTTGTTCAATTAAATTTCAACTGTTTTGTTCTTCAACGTAGAAGAATGGAAGGAGAAGATGGATGGTAGTAGAGCAGGAGAAAGTAGGAGCACAAAAGTCTGGCGGAAGGCAGCCTACTATTTGTTGCATCTGTGTGTGGTATAGTGTGATGTGCGGTCAAGTTTGATGCACGTGTGCAATTTTCCTTCAAAGCCCAGTCTTATCATCTCTGGGATGAGGAACGACACTGTTTGAGGAAGGAGTTTTATTGCAGAATCAAGAGTACGCGGGTGAGGGTGGGGGAGAAAGTGGGGAAAGTCGGGTGACAGTTGGTTCTGCTGTCTCCTGTCCTCATGTATCATAGAGATGGAGGATATGGTGGCTTGTATAGAGCATAGAGTTTGAAATGGAATGGGTAAAAGAGGATTGGGAATGACTTGATGTCGCCTCGTGATGATTTTATGCGACTTGGTTTTCGTAAGGCTGATAATTTTATAATTGCTCCCAGCGCTCTAGCTTGTTATCGGCTGGTTTGAGTATACATGGACACATGAAGGTTTTGATGCATACTGCGGAGGGTGTGTGTGTAGGGGCTTAGATTGGCTTGTTTTCCTTATTAAACTAAGCTCGCTGGAACTAAGCTTGTTGAGCAGGTAAATTTGTGGTCTGGAGGCTTGGAGATAGAGAAGATATAAATATAAGAGGGAGCAGCGGCAGTTGTGATGATGAGTGAAAATAGGGAAGGTGTGTGTGTGTGTGTCTATATATGAATATTAAATATTATCAACTCTACTCTCCAATTAACATGAAATACCCATCCGTGCTAAATTTTGTATACTTGTTTTCCATACCCGCCCTCCCTATCCCCTCCGTGATGTCGACATAATTGCATGAGCCCATAAAAACTTTTTTTCATCACCATTTATGGACTCTACACGAATCGCAAAACAGGTAAATTAAATACCAATTTTTATCATTATATTTCATCATGCGGTTAGAGGATATTGCCCAAATTATTTTTCGCTTTCCTTAATTAAATACCCGGAAAGTTCCATATGTTCTCGTGTAATTTAAAAAATTTCCCAAACTAAATACATAAAAACTCCACCTGGACAATCATGGAAGCATCCGGATATTTCCGGATTAGCTTTCTCTCACACAGTTGTGATACGTTGTAGATAATAATGAGACTGCTTTTCCTCCGTCCGGCGGTGGCGGTGGCAGGTAATGTAATTTCTTTCTGAATGCTTCATGAAAAGGCTTATGGCTCCAGAATGACTGTGGCGGCTGGTTCACTTAAAACTCTTTCTGGGAATGTTTCCCTTCCTTGACTTGGTCTTCTAAAGGAGAAATCGTGAACGATTTAAATCCAATAAAAGCCCTCATGTCTCTAAGGCGTGTAGCACAAGGGCTGGGAGAATCACATGGGGAGAGGGGGCGTTTGAAGCGGATTTTTAAAGGTGTGACATGTAAAGAGGATAAGTGCGTGGGGAAAGTGTGTGTTGGTTACACATGATTTTTTTCTTGTTGTTCCTTCCTCTTTTCCCATCATGCATGAAGTTGGTTGTTGGGAGTGAAAAGAGGAGGAGGATTACTTGTCCGACTAGTTTGCTTGCTTTGAGAGCTAGTCGGGAGGATGTGAACTGAGAGAAAGTAAAAGGGAAAGCTGGGTGAGTAAATGGTGTTGTTGAGGCGAGGGGAAATTGATAGGTGCTCGTGTTTGGTGGATTGCATAATAGATGTGACTCTGCCCACTTGATGTTTACAATGAAATTCTAAGGAGGGCTAGTTTGAGGAAAGTCCTTTGATAAAAAGAGCTCTTCAGATTGAAAAGCCAGGGCGAGGAACTTGCTTGCTTAAGTTCGGTTCTGTTTGTCTGCCAGAGTGTGCAGTTTTAAGAAGACCGTTTCATTCTTTCTTTCGCTTGTCTATGAAATGAAACCAAACGCGGTCACAGTTTGTGTATTTGAACTTAGCGTGGGAGTGAAGATGCATTATGTGTTTGCGTAAAACGAGTACTGATAAAAAAAACCATATCTCTGTGTATCTAGTTATGGTGAAGTGTGAGGGGTGTTGAAGGAGGTAGGATACAGAGTCAGGGAAGGGAGCTGTGTATGTGGTGAAAGCGACTTTCACCTTCGAGATGGTGATAATGCGGAAAATTCCTTGATTTTAATGAATTTTTTGTTTTTGATTATTGCAGGGCATATTGCGGAAGCCCGTCCCGCCTTCGACTGGGTTGAATCCAGCCACCAAAGTTAATAGAGGGTGGTTGAAACGGTGATGGCAACAACTGCAACTGCAACATTGAATGGTGGGCCAAGAGGCGGGCTCCATACTACAACTTTACTTCGCTCCGATGAACCACAACAAGATGAAACATGTCGCGTGGACAGTAACAGTAGTTTTGACAGCGGTCAGGATGAGAATCAGGGAGGATTTGGAGGAGGAGGGGGAGGACCAGGCCTGGAGGATACTGGAGGCTGGTCCAATTACAATAGTAAGTCTTCTTTTGACTTGGATAACAATCAGGGATTCTCGGACGGGAATAATAAGAAGCGGCGGAAGCAATCCAGGCCTGTTCGCATACCCGCATCCGAGCTACCTGAAAACAGGAGCAACGATCCCAGAAAACGTCCTGGCAGGCCTATGGAAGCTGGTATCAGAGTTCCTGGGAACGGGAGGGAAGACTTCCCCGCTCACCAGGCCGGAGAAGCTCATTCCGCCCGTCCAAAAGCTGGAGAAAGCAGCCGTCTGGCTGGATTCTCCGGCAGTGAGGAGAACGAGAGCGGGAACGACAACGAGTACGAGCCAAGGCGTTACCCCAATGACATGGATGATGACCACTTGGAAGAGGAAGACGAGGATGAGGATGAAGAGGGGCTTGTTCACAGAGGAGGAGGGAGGCGGAGGGATGGTGGAGGGAATGATGGACAAATCCTGCAGAGCATGTTCCTGAAAAAATCCAAACGGTCACATTCCGCCACCCCCTTGAACCTCTCCAACAAGCTTCATGGGGAGGACAGCCTGGACGGCTCTCTTGAGAGAAAGCTAGCCGGAAGAGGAGCGGACATGGGTTCCTCCTTACATTTTAAGATGACATCGTCAATTGACAACGACAAGACTGAAGTACTACCAGGACAAGGGACCAAAGACTTCCACCGAAATTCGAATCCGTCTTTTTCCCCCGGGTTATTCCCTCTCTTAAGTTCAAGTCCGTTTTTCAGTTTTGTTCCCCAAAATCCCCAAGCCGGGTCATCATCATCCCTTAGCTCTGCCCTCCAACTTGGTCAATCCGGGGGGACGTCGCAACAGCAACAAACCTCTGCAACGCATTCATCATCATCATCATCCAACTCATCCAACCTTCTCCACTCATCATCATCTCATCAACAATTCAACACCAACAATAATAATAATAACAACAACAACAATAACATGAATAATAAAACAAACGCCACCAATAATCCCAGTAATAATAATAACAACAACAATGGGAATAGCAGCACCAGCGTTTCCTTGTCTGGAAACATGCAGAATATTCCTCCACATCGGATATTCAATCCTGAAGCCTACTGTGACTTGTGCAACAAGGAGTTTTGCAACAAATACTTCCTTAAAACCCATAAAGCCAACAAACACGGAGTGTATTCCGAAAATACACCTACTTCCTCCTCATCTGGCGGAAATGTTCCCTCCTCCAGTCAAGTCATGGCTGCTGCTGCAGCCGCACTCAGTATTACGTCATCACAATCAGGCTCGTTCTTGGGTAATCCTCCGGCAAATCTTCTATGCTCCACCCTTCCCCTGCCAGGGTCCGGATCACAACAGCACGGTGGTCCGCCGCCGCCCGTCCAGCAGGCGGCTAACCTGAGCTCTTCTTTGAGTTGCATGAGCGGGAAAAATTCCTCTACGATAGATGGTCCTTCAATTCCAATGACGCTTGGCTCCCTCGGGATGGAGAGTTCTAAAGGTCCTGGGAGTAATAGCAGTAGTTCTCAAAGTCGTGAAGCTTTTTGTGACCTTTGCCAAAAGGAATTTTGTAACAAATATTTCCTGAAACGACACAAGGCTAAAATCCATGGGATTCCTCTGGACACAAACACGGGGAGCGGGTCAAATCCAGGTAGCAGCAGTGGTGGCCGCTCCTCAAAGAATTCCTCACAGGCGCCCTCCCGGCAAAACTTTTCGAATGGCCTCAATCCTGACAAGGGAAATATGAATCCGGATCCAGTGGATGACAGACGGAATGACCATCCAAATGAACATGTGGAAGAATCCAGCGGGAGCATGGAGGAGGGAGAGGTGAATTCTTCCAGGAACTTGCACTCCTCTGAGCTCGACAACATGGCCGGAGGACAAACGAAATTTTCCAAGGAATCCAGGAGAAGCTCCAGCCCAGAATCCGAATCACAACAAAACTTCTCACGAGACCGACGAGAGGGTGGCGGTAGTAGCTCCTGCATAGCTGAAGGAGAGGAGGATGTTGGAGGAAGAGGAGGAGGAGGAGGATCAGGGGAAGAGGAGAAAATGGAGATGAAAATTTCATCCCTACCCGCCCACTTAAAGCTCCCTTTGGGACTACCGCAATTAGGTTTGGGAAATGTAAGTGAAACCACTTGCCAGTACTGTTTCCGTGAATTTGCAAACAAATCTCTGCTCCGCACTCATATTAACAAGAAACACAGACTTCTTTTGCCAACCTTCCCGCCTTTTCTACTTCCTTTCCAGGCTATGGGATCCAACATCTTTGAAGAAGCTCAGGGAGGAGGAGACTTGAGAAATGCTGGCTTGGACCCCGACAACTTTGAGCAAGGGGAGGGGAAGGAGGAGACGGATTATGGATGCAATATCTGCGGCAGATCCTTCCAAACCGTCTACTTGCTTCGCATGCACAAATCCTATTTGCATCCAGACTCGGAAGATATGTCAGACATAACGGCGGCTGCAGCAGCTGCTGTCACTAAAATGGAAGAAAACTCTGATGTGGATGATAGCGATCATAATCGGACACCTACACCTAGAGGCGGGCCGGATCATATTCGCAATTCTTCTGAGAGAGAGCGCGCTGGGTTAGGGACAAAAGTTGAAGCGGAAACTGGAGGAGAAGAAAATGAAGAAGATGAAACGGAAGCGGAGGCAACTTCCGATTCCGATGACTTACGGAGACTGCAAACCATGATCATGGAATTGAATCGCGTCTCTTCCGCTGCAGCTGCAGCCGCTGCTTCCTCATCATGGAGTCCTACCCTAGAATCTAATCTTGGAGGGAGTGGTCATTGCAGAAGCCCGGGTGGCCTTGGCAACCCCGCCTTTACCTTTCAAAACAACAATACCAGTGTATCAACTTGCCATCTCTGCTCCAAGGAGTTCTACTCAGCCTACTTTCTCCAGCAGCATATACAGCATTATCATATGGGTAATGCGGACCTTGTCGTCAAGAGCGAATCCCCGGATTTGGGAAGCAGGAAAATCACAGAAAATCTTGATCACTCGTCATCATCCTCCCCCGTTTCAAAATCAATGGGGAAAGATGGGCGCAGCAAGGATGGGGCGCTCCGGGACGGGGCTATTAGTGATAACAATCCCAGCGCATTTTCCACATCAGCTTCGTCATTCCTAACACCTGGACCAAAGACAAGCGGAAGTAATCCCAGTTCAGGCGCATCAGCTCCATTGTCAAACGGTGGGAATGCGGGAAACAAGACGGACGCCTCAGGTAAAAGGCCAAGTCCGTCACTGAGTCGAAGCTACTGTACCATCTGCCACAAGGAGCTTTGCAACAAATACTTTATGAGGACACACATGCTCAAGATGCACGGGATCAGCATTGAGAGTAGCACAGGGCTTGGCGGGGTCACATGCGACATTTGCAACAAGGAGCTCTGCTCTAAATACTTCCTCAAGGTTCATAAGCAAAATACCCATGGAATCGTAGACGACGGTCCGAGCCCTCCGAATCCATCCACGCCAGGTCCAGTACCGCTTTCACTCCTACCCGGTTCCTCACCCTCGGAGTTAGGTGTAAATCTTAGCCCCGGGGGAACGGAACTAGTTCCGCTACTTGCCAACAGCCCGGTGGATTTGCAAAGCCGCTACTTTAGTCACTATTCGGAGGTATGTCCGTTTTGCGGGCGTCGCTTCCGGAGCGCGAAATGGCTAAAAACTCATCTCATGACGGATCACGGACAGGAGGGAAAAGATAGGTGGAAGGCGATAGAGAAAACTCTTCAGCATCATCCAAACAGTGTCTCATCCTCTGGAGGAGGGAGCGGGAACAAGCGGCAGGGAAAATCCAATTCAGGGACGACGAGTTCCTCCAACACGGGATCGGGCGGCGGAACGAGTTCGAAAGGAGGCGGCGGGAAGTCAAGTGGGTCCTCTAAGCAGGGTTCAATGGGGATGAAGGGGAGTGGAGGTGGCGGCGGCGGTTCTTTATTTCCTTTGGCTTCAGCCAATGGTTCAAACGGTAACAAGTGCGCTCTTTGTGGTTTCCTCACGCCTGATATGGAAGTGATGAAAGTTCATCTGATTAAGGATCATGCAACTCAACTAGCTGGAGCTGATCCAGGTGCGGGTAATCCAAACTTCCCGGATCCCTCAAGAATGCTTTTGGATCCACTAACGCTCCTCTTTCAAAAAATGGAAGGGGGGACGAATAAAATCTATCGCTGTTCCTATTGCCCCTTTAGCACGTCCCTCCTCGTTTACTTGTATGCTCACGAGAGAACTCACACGGGTCTCGGGAATGCAATTTCATCGGGAGGCGGGGGTGGAGGGAGCGGTGCCGGGGGAGCTCTTCCTGGTCTGGGTTTAAGCCCTGAAGGAGGATTCCAATGCCCAATGTGCTTCCATACTTTCCAACAGGTGGAAACGTTTCAACAACATTTAATCGGACATCAAATGTCCGGAGTCTTAGCTCCTTTCTTCAATCCGCCCTCCTCCAACCCAGCCGCTCTTCACTCTGCTCTCGGCACTCCGGATAGCGGGAACGATGCTCCTGACGCTCCTGGACAACATTTACCATTCTCAGCCCTCTCTCTGCCCCTCCTCAATGGAGTGGTGGGTCCTCCTGGAGCGGAAAGCTTTTATTGGGCTCTTAAAAATTCACAAAACGGGTCCAGCAGTCTGGACGATCCTCCACAACAGGATGATAATCAATCCAACGATCCCTCAAGCCCTGTACACAACGAGGAGCGATCCATTAAAATAGAGGCAATCACCTCCGGGAAACTCCAACTTTCACCAAGGGATGAGTGTGAGAAGAGGGGGGATGAAAGAGCGTCCACTCTCCAAGGTCATCATGGAGCCTCCGCTCCATCAACCCACGGCAATACGGCACGCTCTAAACGAGTCAGAGAAAGGGTCATTGACGAAGAGGAAGAGGATGACGAGAATGAGAATGATGAGACGCTTCTACTGTCAAGAGTGGGGAAAGCATGTGGGAGAAAGCGGGGGAAAATAAACAGTTTCCGCTGCTTTTACTGTCAAATGGCTTTCAAGTCTCGTCCCGAATGCTCTGCTCACATCCAGCAAAGCCATTCCGAAGAGCAAAAGAAGCGGAGGAAAATCAAGACGAGGGAGAAAAGAAATTTCCGGTGTCGTAAATGTAAATTTTCAACAAACCAGTACCAAACCCTCGTGGTCCACAACCGGGTTCATCATTCCTTAATTCGGGGATATCATGTAAGTCCTCCAACTTTCTTAGCTATTCCAACGTGGGCGTGGTTCAACTTTTTACTGTAACTTCAAGTTCATATAATGTAAGCTTAAAGTAGTGATGGTAGTAGCAGTAGTCATAGCGGTGTAATGCTATCATCCATTTAACCTTAAGTTACCTATGTATACCTTACTCCACCCGCCCGACCTTAAGACTTTCTCTAATACATTTCTTATCCGCCCTCCAACCTCTCCATTCAAAATTTCTTACATGCTCATATTTCATTCCCGCATTCCTTCAACTTCCTTCCCCACTCCTTCTTTGCATCAACTTTGAGGAACTACCCCCACCTTCCTCCTGGCCTTCCATCATCCTCCTTTTTGTAAGTCAATGTTTTTATGTGGTTTCCCACCAGCCAATCCTAGTCCTCTTATGAGTCTAAGCTGGAGTAAACCCAATTTACTCCAGCTTCAATACAACATCAATTTAGCTTTTCAACATTTTAATACGCTTACAAAGGTAATTATCGTCGGAAGACAAGGAAAACATATCCTGTGCCTTTTAATACTGCTTTCACTCCGAACAGACTCGACATTAAGAAAGCTGAGAATGGAAAGAGGGACAGAAGGTGTATCATTAGAGTATTACATATGCTAAGTCCTGGGAAAGATGGAAGAGGTAAAAAGTCAAAATTTCTTTATCGAATTAATGCAAAGAGGCTACCTTTGGAGGACGACTATCTGAGTAGTGAAGGAAGTAGGAGTTGGAAAAGACGGAGGAAGCGTGGAGAAATTTGTAAGATTTCAGCCGAGTTTTAGCCCTAATAATATTTAGAGTATCGGGCTATATACGTATACACACCCATAGAATTTTTTTCCACAGTATTAGACTTAAGAACCTTTCCTGTCATTTAGAACCTATAGTAATAACTTTTTCTTAAAATCCTCCAAAGACAATTTTACAAGGCTTCACTCTCTAAGTCTCAAGTCTCCACATATATTTAAGCCGTCAAGGAGGAGTAACCCTCTTCCCTCATTATCTTATTACAGCCGCTTCATATCTCCTTTTCTACAACCTTTCACTCCTACTTTCTCCTCCTCCTTCTACTTTCACCATCCTTCCTCTCGGCTCTGCCAACTCCATACCCTGCCCCTGAGTACTCCTGTCAGTGCAGCACTGTTATACTGTATGTATTTAATTTAATATACTAATATTCTTACCTAATTCCCTCATTCACTCACTCCCTATGTGCTCCTCTTCTCTCTCATCTAACCTTTCCCGGCCAGTAAGTCACGTTAGGTACGAGATCCTTTGTCAAAATGCCCAACCCATTTAAAGCTTTACTATGGAATTTGCTTCGCATATGATCTCATATTATATTCTACAAAGTTTCCTACAAACTTGGGACTTTCTCATATGCCCGACTCAAATCCCCACACCCCGATTTACAATATTCATTCTCCAATAAGAAATAACAATTTACAAATACAATTCCAAATATTCAATCCCTTTTATTTCTCTCTACAATTTCTCCTAAGACGAAGCTAATCTTTCCCCTCTTCTGTCTACCTTTCTCCCGCGGGGCTTAACCCATGAGAATATTAAGAAAGATATTTTCTTGGGGTAAAAGCTGGCAACTATGTTAACTAGTCTCTGACTGATTTGGGAGAGGAGAAAATACGCACTGCGATATACAGTTCCGAGCGCCTCAACTTTAGCTCTGAAGCTTTCTCCAAAGGATGGTGATGCTTAAGAAAAAGGAAGAGGTGAAAGGAGGAAATGTTTCCTTGGTGGCAGGGAATAGACGGGGGCTGGTGAAAGCATGTAGAGAAAGCGGTGAAATGAGCTAAGGAGGGATGTGAGGGGAAATTACAGAAGCGTATAAGCGTATAAGGTTCGCGTGGAAGTTTAAGTGAGCGGATAGGACCCAAGAGCCTCTTTATTTTTCAATGGTGTCTCATTCAGAGGGTAAACAGTTTTCAATATGAACCTAATTGGATTTCACAAAGTTGGAAGACAACCTCATGGGTCTTACGTCTTACACAATGAGTTCACTTCTCCTTTATTCCATGTCAGCTTTAAGATGAACCCATTCAACATCTAACTAGCATCTTCCTTCTTTGTCTTTATCCACACATATTTAAAGGTTTGGTTGCAGCTTTGGCTGGCTGGCGTTAGTCTATCCAAATATTCGCAAACCTCTTTAGACGTTGCATTTTAGGTTTTATTTTTATTATACATCACCTCACTATGCACTGAAATTCGGTAAATTAATTTCAAGGGAAGGCAGCCCAGGAACCTCGGTGTCAGCTACTTTCTCTATACTACAAATACGAATGCAAGGATAGGCAGTGGTAATTTTCACTTGTGAATTGGTTGTTGACTTCACACTAAATGACCTAAAACTAAGTGGAAAAGACTGAAAACTGGCTGGCAACTGGCTGGCAACTGGATGGTGCAGATGCTTTTGCAAAAGGAGAGGTTCATAGAAAGTTAGATGCTAAAGAGATGAAGTATAAGAGCAATAGAGCTATGCTTGAGACTAGCCGACTTATTCCTTCCTACTAAAAGTCTTTCTCCAACCTTTTCCTTTCACTTCTCTCTGGCTCACTTCCTTTAATGACTTGACTGGCGCATGTTACACAGTCCCATATTCCTGTAAATTTAAAGCTTGAATCCGACTTTCACCGAGGTTTTTACGCAGTAATGGAGATTTACACTCTGATAGGAACGAGCATTTTTAAACTTTGCTAGACGTAAGCTAGAGCATTCGGAGGGGAACGAAGCCTACAGACTTAAAAACAAGCTTGGCAATAACAGATTGGAAAATATTTGAAAGGGGAAGGGGCGGTGAAAGCATACTAAAGTTGGGATCCAGGTGGGAGGCCGAAGAAGAACCGCTACGTCAGGTAGTAATTTGGAAGAGCTTACTTGGAGAAAGCGGAGCTGGCGGAACACGGCGGGCAGCAGAGTTAGTGATAACAATTTACAAGAGAATAAAAGTGAAGATCTTAAAAAAGTAATTTTTAGAAAAGACGTTTAGAGTCGGATGTGGAGCTATGAAGGAAGTTGCATATGGGGGAGAGAGTAATTATTATGAGAATGATGTAAGAGTGGTAAATATGTCGACGAGGGAATAAAGCCATGCTCCCTGGCCCCTTGTTATAAGTGTGATGGAATTTGTAAATATTAATCTAGCGTTATTTTGGGTTGAAAACAGGGGGATTTAATCTCGGATCTAATCTTTGGAGAACACTTGGTAAACGCTATAAAAACTCTCTAAATTGCCTGAGAACATTCATAAAAATGTTATTTCTTCTTCTATGGGCGGGTATTAATTTTAAAATTAAAATAGCCTACTTTCCCCAGGGCTCCATTTGAATATTACTTTATCCTTGCCGTCGTTAGGTTTAGGTGCCTTTTGGCTTTAGATTAGATCTGAAATGTGTATTCTCCAAAGTGTATTTTGTATCGGCCTTTTCTCTTGTTAGTCTTAAAGACCATGCCTACCTACGGACGGATTTCCTCCCGAATTTCTCATCCCTTATTCCATCTTCCGCCTTTCACTAATAGCTATCCGGCAGTTAGCCTAGCAGACGGAGGAGCCTGTATCAAATTTTACTGTTATGACACCCACTTTTGTATAAATCGCGTAATAGATTCTCTAAATTTTTCAATAACGTCACTACACTACCTTCCACATATGAATCCATGGGAGAGAGATTAAATTGTATTTGAAATCCTCCACCCCTCACACTCCTCGTCTCAAACGATCCACACACGCTTTCTCCGCTCTCGCAACATAACATCCTGCCATGAATAGAATATAAATGGCGGCATTAAAAAAATTTTGATGCGTTTACAAAGCGCCTTGAGCTATACACAATCTTCTAATTAACCATAACTCCTGAAATTGCCCCAGTACCTCTTTTTTATTCCTTAACTATCTCCAACTGCTTTCTCCAAGTACATGGGTTTTCTAGCTTGCGCTATGGATTTTTTTGGCGGATTTGTAAAAGTTTGTAAATTTGAAGTGAAGAAACACTCAATTGAGAATTATAAATAAACTCGTTGATTTTTCATTTCCAGTTTGAAAAAGGTGAGAAGAAAGGAAGATTTGGACTGCTAAACTGGAACAAGGACTCGGAAGAAGTTCGAGGTGGAGAAGGAGGAACTCCATGGAACCTTCAGGGCTTGCCCCTTGGTCGCGCTGTTCCGCAAGAGGGCGTCTCTGGAGACTATCTCATGCAAGGCTTTCTCCTCTTCTGCTCCGCGGACGAAGAATCTGGAGGGATCGGGAGCGGAAGTGAAAAGTGTAAAAACTATAAACTAATGGAAAGCAAAGAAGGCGCGGATATAGATCAACCCAGCTTGGGAACCGCTCCCGAAGATGTCCATCTTCCAGACGACAAAGAAGATGATATTGAGGGATGCAAGGAGCTTATGAAGAGTCATCACAACAACAATTACAATTGTTCTCCCAGCATACAATCCGGTCTATTCATACCTTCTCTCGTATACCTTCCTGTTCGAGAAAAGGTGAGTCAGTCAGTCCGTGTCTCGTTTTCTCTAACACCCACGTCCTAGAATAGCCGGGAATAACTCTCCAGTCCCTCGAGTCGCCGACTATTCATCTTCCGTTTATCGCCCAGGAGAAAGCATCGAGGAAACTATAACTGCCCTTATCTTCGTGCCACCGTTCCCAAGAATCAAGTAACCAATTAATTCAGATTTTCAACTAACAGTCGTAATGAAGTCATCTTTGCTAGTCTGCGCTTGAGATGTCCGCGAAATCAACTTTGAGTGACTGTAGTCAAAATAGTGTTAATTTTAATGTTATATTTTACGAGAGCGAATCAGTCATTTATTTTTCAAGTCAAATTAATATATGGCTAATTATACGGATAATGATATACGGCTATGGTGACATCTACGTTAAAATTACACAAACACATACGTTAAAGTCATTAGATTCGAGGACATGAGAAGGGCAAGTTGTGAAAAACCCGAAGGTCACACTTTAATCATGAAGGTAACATTTGCTGTTTCTGAACAATGATTTCATAAACGTAAAGCAAGGCCAGGACAGGAGATAGGGAATACAAGTATTTCCAACTACAAGACGTCCTTGATAAAGAGACTATAAAAGAAACGAGTCAGTATGGATAAAAGTTCGATATTAAACGTATAATCGAGAAAAATTAGTCAAAGAAATTCCTGGGTAGTATAGTAGGACACAGTTAGAGAATAAAATTTGGATTTGTAAAGGATGAAAGAAGTAAGTATTGAAGCTGCTTCCAAAGGTTTAGCTCGAGTAACAGCTGTTGCTGCTAAAGTACTTTAGAGAATAATTAGTTTATGATGATGATGATGGTGTTAGCTACTACGACGAAGAGAAATACAACGATGATGATGATGATGAAAATTACAATGATGTTGCAAGATAACAAGGTTACAAAAAACCCGCAACCTTCTCTTCCCAGTAGACCCACCCCCTTTTGATAACTTACTTGGTAGACTATGTCCCATCTTTTAGGTTTAATTACTTATAACTGAGGATTTAAGTGTAATTAGAGGGAGCTAATTAAAAATGGAAAGGAAGAGTAAAGATACTACAAAATCAGCCAGGTAGATAATACACGCAGAAGCCTAAGTGTTTAAAATTAAAATTAAAAGTGGAGAAAGTCCAGGGCTGGAGGAGACAAAAGATGGCATCTTTCCTAGTATTGAGGGATGATGAGGAGGACTATAACGAGTTTTTAATCTTTAAGCCCTGGAATAGATTTGAGATGAGGGTAGATAATGTAATTATTAGTGCGAACTTGTACAGGATGAGACTTGATAGAATTGAAAGTGTTGGTAAATTTCCCTAAACTCTTTGATTTACTTATCCAAGAGAATATAAGCGAAGAAGAAGAGTTATTGTCAATCAGGACGTGAGCCAGTTGGATTTTACATTTAGCTAGAGAGGAAGGAGTAAAATGAGAAGAAAGTCAAGCTATATGTAAAATAGAAAAAGTAGTTGACGCGAAAGACTAGGAGAAAGTTTAGAATAGTTTTCACTTAATTTGATTATTATATCTTTCTCCACTATTTAGAATTATCTCTTTTAGGAAATATTTATGTTTTAGTAGTGGATGGAAATGTGTGGGGGTGAAAATTTTCAAAATATGCAAGCGTATGTTTAAGAAGCAGATATAATAGTGTTTGAATTTTTTTGGAACATTTACAAAAAGGGTATAACGTATAATTATGCTACTTGATACGATGAGTGAACATAATATTCTTAATACTGTACATATTGTGAACAAGACATTAGAGAGTTGAAGAAAGTGGATGATAAAATGAGGATAATGAATCAAAAGTTTGTGGAGGAGGAAAAAAAGAAACTAGAAAATTTAAAAAAATACGGTCAAGAATGGAATACACTGGGAAAATCAACTGGCGTGTTCGCTCTGTTCCAAACTACAACGACTGTGATGAGAGCACGCCTTTGAAATTCACGGTGATCTATCTATATACACACTTATGTTTAGGAATAATTTTAATCAACTATACACACTAAGTAACACTTGCCTACAGAACCCTATCTTATTATTCTAAAGATACATATGTCAATGTATAATCCACACAAGATTTTGATAACGCTATATTACTATAACATATAACCAACGAGTCACTTGCGCAACTATCACCCACTAGACTTAAAACGTTCTGGATTGGGCGCTATGGGCATCTCTGGAATCCGAAATATACCTGTCCTATCAAAGGACTACCAAAATTAGGTGTAGCTCATCGTGATAGATGTAAAGAATTGAAAGATAATTAGGGAAAACGCAGTCCTTATATAGTCCCTACATTTAGATTATGCTTGTTGACGAGGTGGAATCAATCGCTGATAAACGTTAGGAATTCAATAGTTCGCTCCCTAAGAATAATACACCATTTTGCCCCAAGTTTCTCATTTTTCTAACGGCCCTGTACAATGGCAAATTGTTGTGCTATAAATTATTCTTTACAACAGGGCCTTTAGAAATACAAAGAAATTTCTAGTTTTTATAATTTTCCCACGATTACTTTCTCCCCAACTTTCTAAATTCTGTTGCTACCATTATAATTGCGACCAGGAGAAAGTGGCATTAATCGATAGCAATATCCCAGGCAAGCAGCCCATCTTCAAACAATGGCAACTGAACAGTTAATCTTGACAATTAAGGCAACGAGAACCATCATGCTTTGAGTTAGTTTAGTGACACTGTCCAAAAAAGTATCAAAGTATAAAGCGTGGTACAAAAATAAAAGCTGGTATAGGGGGGGGGGAAGAAATGCAGAGCCGGGTGGGTGAAAGCATGCGGAGAAAGCGCTGTGTGTTTTAAGGTTTTAGGACGGTGTTGTGGATGGAAACGGATATATTCTTTTCTATTGAATATGGGTGAAAGTTGAAGAGCTTAGAGAAAGTTAAGGGTGGAAGGAGAGAAGATGTGTACATGATCCATCTGTCGCTATATATTCTACTCAGATTGGCCCACTCACCTTCAAATCCTTTCTTGTTTCCCTGATGCCTTTCACCCCAACCAATTGCGGGGAGGAAAATGTCAGGGTAAGACTGGCAAAAGTTGGGTTGAGAACATTCAAAGCAATCCTTACGACCAACAACTTTTGACTCTGCAACCACTGTCAAGCCGCTTCGTACTTTCCTTGCTTTCACTAAAACATTTTGGATTCATTCCTCCAGTTAACAAAATACGACTGGCGTAAGCTATGCGAGGAAAATATGCTCATGCCTATAATTTGGAAAGGGTTGGCTTTTGATGGAGAATATTTAAAACTTTTCCTTTCTAAAGGTGAAGAAATATGAGCTGGAAAATATTCAACTTTGCCAAACAGCTCACAACCTTTCTGTACTTTAAATCCTTGATTACATACAAGGAGAAAGCAGCTGGAAAGAAGCTACTGGGTTGGGTCTGAAATTCCCTAAATTTAAGACCCTCATATAAATGATCCGGCTATATTAGGGAAAGGAAGAGCGTGGAGCTGATCTTGACTGGAGAAAGCAATGGACGTATTATAAAAGTAGAGAACGTACATATGCATTTGGAGGAGGACGGAGGAGGAGAGGGAGGAAAAAACTAGTGTATGGAATGGAATGAGAGCCGGGTAGGAGAGTTTAGGAAATGAAGAGAAGAGGAAGGGAGAGTGGAAGAACTAATAGCTGATGGACAAAAATCTAGAGGGAAGAGGCCAAAAATGTAGTTGATTTGTGCGGTGGTTCCGTCTGTTTCCAGCGTGGTTTGACTTGAAAGTTGAACTTGTTCCGAAGAAGAAGCCCATCTATCTAATCGATAAGTTTGACTTAGTCACTACTCTAGAATTCCTTTTTTCTCCCTCCTCCTCTCATCCACTTGTTATTTCCTTTTCTTGCCATGGCTCTCGCTCCCCCATTACATGAGATATTCTATTGCATACTTGCCTGGAAACGTCCCTCTCTACTACACCCATATAACTTGGATTATGTTCCAATGCACATAATGTCTGGAAACGGACATGGGATCCAAAGGAGAACAACAACAACTTCACATCAGCCTTCGGGAATGATGGGAAAAGAGAGGAAAAGACAGACGAATTGTAAATGAGGGCTGGGAGATGGATGCATAGAGGATGAAGAAATATATGCATTCCTTTTGGAGGAATTCATATTTTTCATACGTACAGAACAAACTGGAATATACATGCGTAGCAACTAAGGAGTATGCATTAGGAAGAATAAGAAGGAGGCGGAAAATACCCCGAATCATGTAAACCCCGAGGTTTTTCACAACAAAATACAGGCGGACAGCTTAGGGAGTAGGGGACAAGCTCCACAGCTCCAGGCTTGATAATTTCATAGATGGACAGGGAGGAGGCTGTAAAGAAGGATCCTCTCTTTTCTCTCTTACCCGCTTCTCGTAACTATCTGACTGTGGATTTGGTTTTCAAAGTGGGCATTGACTGACAGACCGTTGACTATTGATTTGATATTTCTTGGTTTTCAAATCTCACTTATTTTTCTTATCCTTCCATCACTGAGAATGTAGAATCGGAAAAACTTATTTACCATAGCCTTTACTCCAGAGATAAAACAAAATGAAATTACTCCGTTTCACATTCCGTTTGAAAATATCCTGACATCATCACAAATATAATAAGAATAATTTAAACCAGATGGGAAATTCTGACTCGAAAAGCATTATTTCTCTCCATTCCCGATTTTTTTCTACTCCTTTTATTTTCGGATTTGGACAAAATGAGATGGCTTTACGACAGCCGTGAGAAAGCTTTTTCGGGAAAAGTTCAAAAAGCTTTCTCCACTTGATCGATAAGTCTGTTAGGATGAAATTATTTCCCAGAAAAATAAAATGACAGAAACCTAAAAACTGCTTCGACAACACATACTTTTAGATTCTTGATGTCCGAATTCACCGAAACCCTAAAGCTTTCTAGTTCAATCAAAACTTTTCCGCTGTCTACATACTGTCAGGAATAACAAGAATGATGGTGGAAATGTTGGCATATATGACGTTCACAGTTCCATACTTGTTCACACTAGCGATATGTTACAACGATAGTACTACCGTTGCCTAAGAATGGATCCGATTATATGGAAAAATGGATTTTTTAAAATTTTTAAATTTTCAAATTAATCAAAACAAAGCCACGAGATATTAAGTTGTCTAGGGATTTTATCAGTTTTTTTTCTAAGAGATTAAAATTTTGTGCTACCTGAATTCCAGGGATTTTGACGGAATAATAGAATTCAAAGATAAGCAATTAATTCAATATATACTTCATTATCTGTTTGAGGCGCTTATTTAAATTCTTATGTAGGAAACCTGGTAAAACTTGAAGTTTATTTCATGTGTACGTATGGAGAAAGTTGTTGCAGAGCAAAATACAAATAGTAAATTATTTTTACTTGCTCTGGCTAATATGGTGTTCCGAATCTTCAAACCATTTTCTGGAGTAGAAGTGTAAGAACAGTTTGTGGAATAGAAAGTAAGGATAAAGGCTGAGCGAAAGCAGACAGACGTCAGTAGACAGATTATTAAAGGCGGCAGGCTGGAAACATGTTGGGGATGAGGTGAATTAAATTAAAAAGCAAAGTAAACTTTTAACGGCTTTTCAAATTTGTTTTGGTCATGCAGATTTTCTACTGATTTTGTGAGGAGAAATCTCTTTAGAAGAAGAGAGTTCAGGACGAGGAGCTTATGGAAATTCCTTGTTTATCAAGAAAATATATAAATATTATAAACTAAAGCATATGGTTATTCGCATGCGGAGAAAGTGCGGTTTCTGTATGCGGTTACCTCAATTTTTGTTGAACAACGGTGAAAGTCTAAAGTCTCCTCTCATATTATGTTTATTAATCGGGGTGAGTTTTGTAGACGCGTATAGGTGAAAGCTATGGTAAAAGCTGGTAGCAATTTTGTTCAGTGTATAGTTAATAACTAATGGTTCAATTTTTCGGTTTGGTCCGATGAAGACTTAGGGCTTAGAAATCCCTAACTATTTGCAGAATAAAGTCGTATATTCTTGCAGAAACTCATAACAATTTCCATTAGGACCTGTACTGTTTTTCCATTAAATTGGATTGATTACAGCCTATACTCTGACTGGCTTACTCGGCTTATGGCTCTTCCAAAAATTGAGTGAAAGTCATATGGCTGAAAACAAGAGGAGGAAGGAGCGGAGGAGGTAGGAAAGGTTTGAGTTTTAAGTATTTTTGGAATCTGATTTGCATTTAATCCGGGTGAAAATTGGAGGAGGAAAATTAAAGCTCCTTCAATCATTTTAACCTCAGGAGCGGGGAGGAGGCGAATGAATTTTCTCCAACTTGCTTTTCAAGGACGGCACGTGGAGAAAGGAAGATTTTGTGCTTGAGTTGAAATGACAGTGTAAACTGACTTGGGTTTAGCTTAGTGTGCCATGCTGGTGCAAAGGAAGAAGCAGAGGTAAAAGATGCAATGCTGGCTGCTAGTTAACGCTAAAAAGACGAAACAAGTCCTCATCATCATGATCCAAATGAGTCATTGCTACGGGCTAAGTTTTCTCTCTCCGTCATTTACTTTACCAAAATTCTCCTATCTGTCCAAGCTTTAACGTATACTCCACCAGCTCACATCTCTGGAGCCGGCATCCCAAAACCACCATAAGCTCCCAGTTGATATGAATAATTGATGTGTCCACAGACAAAATCAAGCAACTCTTCCCAAAGCTATTGGCTATTGCCTCTTTTCAAGTTTGGAGAAAGGAGGAGAAATCTCCATCAAGTTAGTCATTACTAGGATCGAATATATATCTGAAACAAGGATCCTGCTCAAGTTTGTCTATAGCTCTCAGGATTTGGCAGCTCAGGTCTGGTTGCCAAGTCGTTAAGCGTTATAAATCAGAATTTCCTTTGACTTTCCTATAATGATAGGCAAGAATGAAAGAGGAGAGCGGGGAGAGAGCGCGTGGAGGGTGAAAGCTCATCAGGCTTTGGGGATGGAATTGCCTGCTAAAGAAAGCTGTACGGGATATTAGCATTATCGTTCTCTGTTCCTCTGGTTACAAGAAATATTTCCCCGGTTTAATCTAAAACATCCGCGGATTGAGCATGATTTTGTACGTGTATTTGTGTTTGCATTATCCGTGGATTTGCTTTTGAAATGATTCGTACATGCTGGGAAATGCTAATAAGTAATAAGTTTTGGTTTCTGGTCATGGCAAGTGTTCAAGTTAATTTTGAGAGTGCATATTTCGTGTCTTGTTTAATATTTAAATGCATGCCTTGTTTTAGAGATAGTAAATTAAATGTGATATGATGCGTAGTCATTGGTTAAGGTACAGCTTGTCTGATCTGGTCAATTCTAGTTTCATTAAAATCCTGCTTATTGTAATTTTAATTTGTTTTGTTTGAAATATTTAATTTTATCAAGCCTCCCTTTCAAATCATAGATGTAGAATAGTTATACGAATTCAAACAGTGTCTTATTTTGACCAACTTATAATCATAAGGAACGCTAACTTTATCGGCTGTGCCTGTGAGTTTTTACATGTTAATTAACTACTAACCGGGAGTGATTCCGAGAGTTGCAAAGTGTCGCATTCCATGGCAGCAAGCAAGTTATAAAGTAGTATATAGTTAGTTAGCGACTCGTAATTGGAATGATAACAATATAAAGATTTTTGTGACATGTGTTAATAATTATTGTTGGTTAAATTAATTTTGCATGTATGATTTACATTATCTATACGATTCCAAAGCCTTGTTAATGTTACTGTGGTTTAAGATAATTGCCATGGAATGTTGTTGCCTGCCTCGTCTAAATATACTAATATAATTTATAATTTAGTCTAAGCTACGCGCAAATATTGCCCGCATCCAATCTTCCCCAAACTAATCCCTCCCCTGGACTTTACCCTAAAACTTCCTTGTTAATCCGCTCAGGATGGAGCATGGTGGTAGTAATACGTACAGGAGGGAGGATAAATGATAAGATTTCTGTCCCTTGAGTTTACTGTAATTTAAAATACATGCAGTTAATGTATAATAAATTTAAATAATGATTGAAAGATAGCGAATTCAATATTCTCACCGCCTCTTATTATCAAATAAACGATAAAAATTAATTGCAGAACAAATTTCGAGTGCGGTTCAAATGTTATTTAGAAATCTTAATAATGCTCTACTTCCCGGTGTTGGTCCGCAATTAAATCTATGCTCAGTTACTTCTTTTGGCACGCCATCCATAAATTAATTTTTAGTTTGCATCCGCATTTAAATGTTATCTTCTGTGCTATTTTTGAGTTTACACGTTTTGTCTATTGATGGATTGCTCCTAAAATTACAAATCGCATGCATATTTACAAGCTAAACGAAGCCCTAACCCACAGAAATTAACAAACTCCAGCAAGGAGAAAGTTGGAAAAGAGAAAGGTAATTTGGATGTATTTGCTTTCTCCGGATCAACGGCTTGTGTTTGTCGGTAAAGGATGCGGTGGTACTATTCCGCATAACGTTCCGTAGGGTTTGATAAAGCACATTGGTAATTTTGAATATTTCTCTGTGGTTCTCTGCCTCCCACTGAAGGGATAAAACACATGGCTAAATCTGGGAAATTAAATTTTCAGATCGCGTCTCTGATTTAGATACATTTCCAAAAAAAATCACAACATCTGGAAACATGTGCTGGGGAGAAGAGGGTTTACTGTATAAAGAGGCTGTCGAAGCCAGGGTTTTGCTGTCCTTTGCAATAATTGAGGAAAATCTGTCAAAAAGAGCGCAGCTTTTACGAAGGAGGAGCAAGTCAGAAAAGAGAAAATTATTATTCTTCGGTACATGGGGATGAGGCGGTAAAGGAAGGGCAAGGATTGAGCTGATTGTGGAGGAATACGTGGAGGGAGTTTGCTAATTTCATCTGAATCAGTCTCTGGTAAACTGGATTAATTGAGTCAATCACAGATTTCATCCGCTCATTTCTGATTACATGCATGTTAAATATGGCATGGAAGGAGGACAGAATTATATTATTCTTGGAAATGTATAGAAAAATCTACATTATTCTGTACATACGAGCGCGTCGCTGGGTGGATGATGATGAGTTCTAGGAGAGATAAATTATTTCAGATAATAATAATCCACGTTTTCGAGCAACAACTGTTTGAAAAATAATGAACCCATTTCCTGGTTCCTCAATGAACAATCTTGCGGCATTGTACTTTGGACATTGAGTCTACACGATATTGAAGCATAATATAATCAATAATTACTCGATATATTCTGACTGAATCCGGTAAAATTCAAACAAGTTTTGAAGGGGAAGTATAGAGAAAATAGGATGACGTCCTTCCAACATGGGATGCACAGGGCTGACTGACAAGTGGTAGGGTAGTGCATTAAGAAAAGCGTATTATTTTATCGATGAGAAAGAGTTGAAATTAACATGGATGCTGATAATTATTATTACCCCTACTCGTTCTTTTCCAAACATCCATCTATTATTATAATTTCACAAGTGGCTCCCAACAGCCTTTCTTCCTATCAGATATCTTATTGGCGGTATATTTTCCGAGCAAATAACAAACACACGTCTACACATACATGGCCGAATTATATTTCTGTAAAGGAAGCCTAATTCCACCCCTCTCTCTATTATGTTCTCTAAAGTCTCCTGTTCAACCAGAGACAATAGCTCCGTCCTTACGAGTTAACCCTCTCTCCACAAAGTATTCCTCTCTAAACCAATATACATGCTGGCCTCTAATGGAACAAAACTTACTACTATGGGTTTAATCAGCCGCAAATTCTCCTTTAACAACCAGCTCGCACACGTCACCCCACCCCACCCCTCACATTATGCCCTTCCAATAGTAAAACCTAGTTACCAAGACACCCCAAAGCCCTAAGGTCCGCTGAATAAGTCCCAGGAAAATAAGCATCAGCACATCCTTTGTCTACTCCTTGTTTGTCACATTATATTCCACATTTCCTAAGCAAGTAGGAAGATACAGAGGACGAGGCAACCACTGGAAATAATTCATGAATATTTCAACTTAATCAAACTATTCGAGAATATCTACTCGTTCGGGCGGGTTATATATCATGGCATCATGGGATATATATATATATATTCTTCCCGGATAGTTTCCTAGTAGTATTTACCTACTTGGCTTATGCAGTCTTTTGTTTTCCGTTCACACCTAAATGCGTTTCTGTACGACTGGTGGATTCCTTGCAGAAATGGGAGATTTTTGTCATTTTCTAATTCAGATTATCATGAATGATAGTGTGCGGTTCTATGGAGGAAGCTACTGCAGTGGGAGGAATATGGATGGTTAGGCAACTTTTCCTTATATTTTTAAAACAACCCTGTTGATTAGCTACTCCAAGTATGTTAATGACGGAAGATAAATGAGTGCTGCTTAGCAGACAATTACAAGGAGCTGTTGTTATTGGAGAAAGTGCAGGCAGACTTTCTCCGCATGCACAAGGAGTTTTTTGGCGTTCATGTAGACGTTAAAATTGGAATGTTATGATGGAGAAAATCAGGATTGGAAACAAGGCAAGTGAAAATGATGATTATTAAAGAGCCATGGTTTAGTTTGTGCTCCGGTTTTGTTAGCAGTTATATATAGCCTTTTGGTTTTGGTGCTTGAGGATAATTACTCTGAGCATCCTTGGTTATGTATCCGTTTGAACAATTACAAGGGATAGCTTGATAATGAGGGGTAAATGATTGGAACATATTTATCCAGGCGGAGAAAATAAGAAAAGCTGGGGTATTTGAAAAATTTTAAATGATAACTCCGGAATAATAATTTTGTAAATCGTATAATCAATCTAGGAGAGGAGGGTGCTGGTTATGGATAATATTGGAGATTGAGGATTATCATCCTTGTTGGCTTATATTTACCTTATATAAGCATGAGTTGGAAAAGCAAGGCCATTAACCACTGAGACAACATGTTTTCCCTCTGTTTAATTGACATTGATTGGTGGGTACATGAGGGAAGGTACTGAATATTAAAATGATAACACGATTTTATCCACTTCCCGACTCCTTTCAAATCAATACACGTCCTCGCAGCTTTATCAAATCCAGCGTGTCCAGCTTTCTTTGCCGCTTCTCTGCGTGTGATGTTCCTCCTGGTCCTTAGCTGATACTCGGTTCGCTGGTATTTGATATATGCTGTGAGACAATTGCAAGCTGAAGCTCTTAATTTTGGGAGCTGATTGTCCCGTCGGATGTCAAGGAGGTGGAACTGTTGAATGAAAAGTAAATTATCCAGAATGATAAACCATAATAAGGGGCTAGCTGACGGCTAGCGGAAGAGGAGAAAACTTAATTGCCTAATTGACCAGCCTTAGATCGCATTATTAATTCAAGAGATTATGGAAACGTGTAATTAACTTTACTTTGGGCAGTGTTAAATCCAATTATGAATTACCCCGGGCTAAAATTACAAGCATCAAGTACAAGACCAGTGACCATTGGAGAAAGCATGTATTTCGTATCACGCTACGATATCAACCCGATATTATTTCATATGAGCCTTGATAATAAGCGATTTAATTCCACGGGTTTACTGTTTTATTTGAAGAAAATTTGGCTGGGATTTGCACGAAATAAATGAGTAATTGCGATTCATTACTACTGCCAATTACCCGCTTTCACCCTCGCAATGGATCATGAATTATAAATTACTTGCTTTCACTTTGATCTCCAGACTTTGATTTAAATTCATTATAAACGGACAATAATGATAGTGATGCTGGACCTAATTTTGGAAAAATTTCCCACCAGAGTGCTCGTCCAGGTACTATTTTAATTAAGGAGGATCCAGGAACGGAGGTTTAGTGGTGATACTACGTGTGACAACAACTCGTTGCATTTGTACATAAACGTAGCTTCTAGCCAACACATAATTATTAAATGTATACTCAATACCTGATGATGAACAGTTTGGGTATTTGGTTCTGAGAAGTGAGCGCCTCTATGTGCTTTGCTTATACTTATTATACACACCGGATACAATTCTGAGCGAGCAAGTATAGTCTTATCAATTAATATGTTCACATTCTTAGGAAGCATTAAGCTAATACATATATAATATAAACCTTTCTAAAATACAATCAAGAGAGGAGGAAGGAAGAGTAAGAAACACTTCCGACTATATAATCACATGAAACATACAAGAGAACAAGACCTCCAAATCATCCAACTGTGAAGCACTACCCTTTGGACAGGCGGGAAGAAGGGTGGGAGATTGCAGGAGTGGATGGAGGCGGAGGATTTGCAATTTAATTGCAATTAAATGTGTAAATCAAATTGAATTGCGTAGAGGATGTGGTGAAGGGGATGTTGGTGATTCTTTTAAAATTATTATTAGTAATACACATATATATTTGGTAGAGTGTATAGTGATTAAAAGAATTAATGAAACGTTGTTACTTAAGTAGGATCTCAGCTCCGGGTGGGTTGAAGAAGGGGGAGGGTAATTAGTTGTTTGGCCATGGGCTACACTGTGGGGCCTTCCCTTACCTCTTTGGATGCCCTCTCGGGGTTGTTATATACACTTTTAGACTACAATTGACTTTAAAAAATTAGCAAATAGGCAAAACTTAACTACTAATTAAAGGTGAGAAAAAACATAGGATAAAGTCCTAAGTGGGTCTTTTGAGTGTACATTATATTTACTACACACTATTACATAGTAGTGGAGAAAATTCAGGGATGAAAATACTATAACACACACTGCACACATCTACTTGCTACTACTACTACTGTACTACATATACTACGACTATCTTCTACAACACATTTAAATCTACGTTCTACGAACCCGCTACTACTGTCTATTTAGAAGAAGGAAAGTTTGGATTTTAGATGTCTTCAGAAAATTCAAACTGTATTATGTCAGAGGTGGAGGATGTGATGTGCATTAAACGGGTAGTAAAATCCCAGGTGGGGGCAGGAAGGAATTAACTCTGTCGGGAAGATAGAAAAGAGGGGCGAGTGGTGGATGGATGTATAGTAGAGGTACTTTCCTTGATTTGCAATGAGGACAATGTTATAAAGGTTTAAATACATTAATATAACATGCATTTTATGCAAAAAGTAAAGCAAAATATCGAGACAGTTGAGAAAGCAGAGAAAGCAGCTGTAGAATACGCAAGATGAAGGATTCAAGAAAAATATTCAAAAATTTAAAATATTTCAATATTTTCTTCAAGGTGAGAAGAATGCACAACAACAATATCAAGTTTACTACACAAGAACAAATAGTAAATATACATAATTATTACCCATTCTACATACAGAGGTAGCCAAGTGTAATAAGGAGAAAGGTTCTACATCCTTTCATTTCATACCATCACCGTAATATTCTTCCCCTCTTCTAGAGATTTGAGAAAATTTAGAACAATGATAGGGTCTGTATTCTTGAAGGAATTAATTGTATTTATTAATTACAAGAACCAGATTACAGGGACATTTGTGAAAGTCATATTAAGGTCAGCTTTTAAATTGCAAATGGGATTGGATAATTAATATGGGTTTGATTTGGATAGCATTCAACTCCGGTCAATGCCTTGGAAGCCTGCCTCCCTGTTCTAGAAAAATAATTCAAACCTGTTAATTACAACTGCCTGGTCGTGGTGAGAATGCAGGAGGTTGACAAGAAATATAGAAGGTGGGAAACAATAAGAGGAGTTTCTAGAGTGTATAGGAGTTGAGATTGAGAAGATGGGAATGACAAGGGCTAATTGTATCCTGATTAGAGAGATGCGGAGGGATTGGATCATTATGCAAATTACCAGGAGTCATGAGCAGGTGTTAGGGCAGAAGTGGCAGAGAGGTACACTTGGCTAGAATGAATGAGATGCGGGCTTGTTGAGCAGATCTTTTGTTAATTTTTCCTGTAAACTGCGTACGAATAAAAGGACTTTTTCAACTATCACATACAAATACATAATTGATCTTAATCGTAAACAAGGAAACATTATTTATGTATTAGAGAACAGCGTGCGTACAGCTACTACTACTACAACTACATACAGCGACCACAGACGGGTTGAGAGAAATGGTACATCACATGTGCACAATTGTTGTTCAAAACTACAAGTTTAAAGAGAAAGGAGGAGATAGACAGTTTAGAGGAAGAAAAGCAAGTTGAGAAACGTTTTTGTACTGTATTATTATTGTATCTGTAAAATAGGGGAAGATAGAAGAAAATGTAGTGGTTGGGATGTGGATTTGTGGAGATGATGTTAAAACTCACGAGATGATCACACTAGAAACACAGAAGGTACTGATTATTGTGAGAATCTAAAAATAACAATGTTTGTAATTATATATGCTCACGATGATGATACGACGACGCAAATGTTATTACTATATATTATAATTATAAAGCGGGAGATTTATTATGCACTACAAATTAATATTTATAATTATAATAATATAGGATTTAATGTTTTTACATGCGCCATATGGAGGTATCACATGATTTTTATGACTGAGTCATGATGAGAAGGCCATCTTTGTTATAAATGAATTCGCAGTACGGTATCAAATCATTAATCAATTTACAAACTACTACACACGACGACGTAAAAGGGAGAGACGAATACATATGTAACATGATTACTAAATACAAATCCGATTTCGACGATGACTATGACCACTATATATTTAAATTGTAGCATTTTCCCACACAGCATCACGTTAAATGAACAGTTGAGAAAGTTTTTTGAAATTTACACGAAAATTTAATGTAGCTCTAATACACTACCACACTTTACTTACACCAAGCAAGACCCACCACCAACCAATACCAAAAGTTTTGGATTTAAATTTAAACGTCACAAACACCATCACCTTTGTCAGTATTAAAAGCGAGAATTAGCGGGTAAAATTGTCACAACATTAACAAGGCAAAATCAAGGGTTCAATATGCTAATTTTTATTGTACTTTCTCCTAGGAGAAAGTAGAGAAGAAAGCTACGGTTTTGGGTTGAGTGCGATGTATTTTGTGTACTTCTAAAGTGTTGCTTTCACCAGCACCCGGTAACGCTCACACGCATGCATTGTAAAACACGTATTGGAAAGGAATCAGAATTTTCCGGATTGTAAAATTAAACGAAACCTTTGTGTTGTCAATCCTTGAAATATACTTGAAGAATTAAGAAAAAGAAATGTAAACAAAGGTAGAAATACAATGGTATTGGAAGGAGGTTTGACATTCTTCTTGTTACACTGGTGATAAACTGCCTAGAGAAAGTCAATGTTCCAATATGGGTATGATCCTTCTTGCTAAAACCAACTGTCAGATTTAGTTCATTTTAAACATGATTAAATGGGAAATTATTAATGCCATTACCCACTTTGTTTTCATTCAATTCTGCGCCCAGCTTATTTAGAAGCGTCCATAAGATTTGCATCCATTACTTGCTGTTTAAAGGATTATGTAAAAGCCTTTGCGGATTTTGCGCTGCTGATAAAAAAAAAGGTTGCCCGCTGTTCGGAATTGTTGTACTTGATACACCATAGATATTTTACGCATTTGCGCCAAACTTGTTGCAAACAGACCAGCCAACCAGCCGAGCCGCTCAAGATTATCAAATGACAAAGCCGAGGAGTGAGAGAGGGGTGGACACATGGACTGTGGTGACATTGTCGGATGTCGCCAGGGGGCAGCACTTATTACGGACGCGGCAGGAGGAGAAATTAAAGAAGCGGTGGAGAAGAGTATCAGAAGACCAAGAAGAGGAGGAGTGGACAAGAGGCGTGTGGGGAAGAAGAGCCAGCGGGGAGGATGGGTATGATTGTGTGAGAGGGAAATCAAGTAAGAGGATGAGGTGGGAGGGAGGCGGAGAGTTGAGGAAAAATCCCTCTTTTAATTAAAGTTCAATAAAACTTTTTTTCATGGGGAGTGTGGAAAAGTTTCTCGGAGGTGTCCTCAAGATGAATGTACGTAGCCGTGTGATTAAATGCTTTTCCAGAGTTTCCAGCCACACTTACTTTTGATGGTCAGGAGTGCGAGGAGCTAACATGCTCAATAATCAGTTGACCATTCATTTCGGTTCTATAATAGCCTCCTCTGCGTTCCTCCCGGAAAACTCCCAGTCGGATACCCCATCCCTTTCACCAGCCGCTCTACAGCAAGCTATATGGAGATGCCTTTCTTCACTTTCTATATGCAACTTTCCAGCGAAATCCTCCACAGATACTGAGCATACTTCGTGTAGTGAGTGAGGCGGATAAAAGAAAGTTGAAGAGAGTCTACAACTTTGAACGTAAGTATAATCCGTTGAATCTATTTGATTCCATGTCCCTTGGAGCTTTCTAATATTGGAACACATTTTACTTATTAAGAAATCATGACGCCCTTCCCTCGCTCCTTGTTTATTTATATACAGATATTGAAGCCTCGTGTAGTAAAGCGGGAATAGGGAAGCTTTTGTTTGAATTCTCTCTCCCTGGTGGTCTCTGCTGAAATAATTTCATGAACATGATTATACCGATGAGTAAAAGCGACTTATATAATGTAAATGACTAATGAGATAGAATGGTGTTGATGTTTTCCACTAGGAACCATAACTGGCCGAGTGAAAAACAAACTATTATGCTGGGAAAAATAAGGGAAACAAGATGATTCGCGTCACCTGATGGAAGCTTTAGCCTGTTACCTGGAGAAAGCATGGCACAACTATGGAGAAATGCCCTTGTATCGCCCGGAGAAAGCTGGAAGAAGTTGGAGTTTCCAGTGGTGTAGCGAAGGCTAAGAGAATAATATTCATCTCCTCGTTATCTGAATGGACAAGATAGAAGGGAAAGTCGATACTTGTTAGAGATTTGAAGATAAAAATCAAGTTAGTGATTGTAAAAATCAGTCATTCCCTCATCCTGAAAATGGATAGCTTTCTCTTGATTTCATGTACTTCAAATTCAACTCAGACTTGCCACGCTTTATTTTCCAAGAGTGTGAAATTATGTATGTAATGTTTATAGTATTCTAGTATGCTTTCTCCACCTAAGCTCTACATAGAGCTCCGTCATAGACTTGCAGAGAAGTTAACTGGGTCTTTACACGGAATCCCCTTTTCGTGCTTACAATTTCAAGACGCTCCAATAAGTTTAGATTTAAATGCCCGCTTTGACGGCGTATTAGAAAACTCTTTCTTGGATGACTCTGGATGCATGAGCTGTAAAAGTTTATAGAGGATACTTGAATCCTATCCGCGGCTGGATTCCCCTATATCATGTCGTATGCACGCGGGAAGAAAGAAAGAGGTGAAACTGTGAAGGGATGTGAAAACATGTGGAGCCGGAACCGGCTTTTTGGAAGCTTAAACGGAAAAGTTGTAGCTTTCAAGCCTGCCTTCGTCTTCTTCTTCTTCTACAACCTGTCCCCTCCTCTTCTCTTTGTGTTTGTGTACTGTAGAAAACAGGATTTTAGATGGATGGACGGAGAGATATGTAAGAGAGGAAGGAGAAAGTGAAGGGAAAGTCGGGGAAAAGGATACAAGTTGAAAGTATTTCCTTTTACAGTAGCATTTAAAGGTGGATGAATTCTTGTAAGATGTGGTATAGTTAGCTAGTTTTTTATCTCAAACGGTGGGTATTTTACTTGCTAGTTCTTCTACCCGTTTCCTTCAGAGGGGAAAGCTGGACTTTGAAATGACCACCACATGTGTCCAACTTGGATTCTCTTTCACTGATCTACTTCTCGGTTCTACTCTTCTTTGCCCCACAGTACTTACAAATGCAGAAAAGGTTATTAGTTAGCCTCCTCCTATCCTTCCGCTCTACCTTGGAGAAGTGCTGTTGTATGTATGTGCACTATATTCTGATAATGGGTGGCGGCGGTGAGGAAGCTAAGAAAGAAGTGAAACAAGAATACCTCTCATTCCCTTCTCCCCTCCCCCTCCTCCTTGAGTTTTGGATGGAGTGGTGGAGGGAATGAAACTGTCCAAAGGAAGAGGAGGAAAAAGCGAAATTTTTCCACATTGCTTTCTCCCCCTCCTCGTTTTTCTACACTCGTATTTTCCAATGTATATTCCACAATTCCACCGTGATGGAAAGAAGAAATGCTCAGAAAAAGGGACGAGAGAGTGAGAGGGAGCCGCTAGCGGGAGGGGATGAGAGGAGACGTAGAAACAGGAAAAGTGCAGAGGGTTTGGATGAGGAAGACAGAGAGAAAAATCGGTTGAAATTTGTCAGCGTCAATGACGCTCAATTTGATGCAAGCTCTGAAAACTTTGTAGCCGAGTCGGAAGAGATTCTTTCCCTTCCACCTCCGCTCCCCTCCCTACTTTCTTTATTCTACAAGCATTTCTTACCCCAAGATTTCTGTCTCTATTTCCTCCTATTTTTTCCCACTTTTTTTCACCGCCTTCTTCTCTCCTCGTGTCTCCCCTTGTCTCTCCTTCCGTCCTCCACACGTTACCCTCTAAACTCGCCCCCTTTTACTTTTCTCTCTACCCCAATTTCAAAGTCTTCCTTCTACTTTCTCCTCTCATTTGCCCTTCATTCAAGACTATCATGCACTTTTATGTTACCAGTTGTAACGCGGACTGCTAGCATAGTCCATGCATGCCAGTTTATCCTTGACGAAAATCGGATAATGTACTCTGCTCTCTAGAAATACCTTTTAGTGTTGACAATTAGCTAGTAGCTAGCAGACCATCATTTGCAATGTGCGCAAGCTAATGCTGAGCCAAAAATCGTATTTTTCTATTTTCTCTTGGCTTCAAGTATTTAAATGATGACATTCTTGGATAAACCCTGAGATTTGCATTAATGTGCTCGCTCTGATTAGCCAAGCAAAGTGAGAGTCTACTATAAGTTTCTAATACAAACTGAATATTTAAAAAAGTATCATTTTCTCACCGTGCCCCTATTTCTTCATACAAATACTTTCTTTTAGCAAAGGCAGTTAACTGCAGGTAATAGCTGAAAACCGCGAACGGAAATGAAAGGACTGGGAATTGCGGAGATGCATGTTGGAGTGAAAGCATTGCATGTAGAGAAAGTAAGCCTTTTTCTTTGCTTCCGTCATCATATATAGTTTTTCTTCGCTATAAGTTATGCTGGAGTTAAGAAGTACTTACTTGAAAATAATAGCAAAGATGAAAAGGGAGTGCGCCGATACCTATGGATTTTATGCATTTTGTAGAATTGGCCTCCTCAAAGATGAGCAAGTGGAAAGGGGAAGGAGACTTAATGGAAGCGGCTCCTACGGGTAATATATGTATGTGAATGAGACTATATAAGTAGGGCACACACTGGTAAGAAGCCCGGGGCTAATATGTGGAGAAGAAAGCCTGTGAGTGTTGGACGAAGGGAGGTCTGTGTAGGAGTGTCTTCCTTTTCTCATGTATGAAATAGGGGAGAAAGTTTAGTGCCCATCCCTTGAATTTTCTTCATCCCCTGTCCATCCAAATTTACGTCAGTCAACAGGGAGAAGCGTGTAACTTATTATAAGCCTTACATGATTCCCGCTGGAGGAACAATGCTCCGAGGGCGAGGGATAGGTAAGTAAGTAGCGCGCGAACAGAGTCGGGGAAAACGGCGGAAGAAGGAACGGAATCACTTCTACTAAAATCTTCCCGGTCTTTACAACTGGTTACACACTTTCCTTCCTGGAGTAAAGCCCTAAGTATAGGCTTGATATCTTTACAGATTTCTCAGATGATTCTTCTCTGTGTCTTGCATCCTTCAGCCCACCCAAATCACATACTTTCTTTCTTCTCTCGTCCCGTTGTTTTTGAAAAAGCTGCTGATTCCATACTTTCTCGTAGTGATTTCCGTCCTTGCTCTTATTTCTCGCTT
The DNA here is from genome assembly GCA_906901655.1 of Sminthurides aquaticus. Lineage (NCBI taxonomy): Eukaryota > Metazoa > Arthropoda > Collembola > Symphypleona > Sminthurididae > Sminthurides > Sminthurides aquaticus. Next base: position 9,673,834 of record CAJQTT010000001.1, read on the forward strand.
TCTCTCTCGCTCTACTACTCCCTCTCCTCACTAGCTGGCTTTTAGTCGTTCCTTTCTCTTCCACACTCTTCTTTCTCTGTATGCATTCATTTTGCTTTATCATTGAGCTGACATTGATAAAACTACGGGCTGAGGATGCATCTTGAGAAAGGAGCTGGAGGCGGTGCGGAGTAAGTGGGGAAGAGTTCTGCGGGAGACAAGAATTGGATGGAAAATGATGGGTGTCTTGTAATTTCACATCTATCAAAAGTACTAATTAAATATTAATTCTTTTATCTCCATCCTCTTCTCTTTCTCCCTTATCTTTCTTTTTTTCATCTTTATCCAACTAATATTTCCCTGTACGCAGAGTTTCCCTTTGGAGAAAGCTTGATGGAAAATTATGGGGAAAATGCTTTACTACACAGTTTCATTGGTGGACTGCCTTCATTGCTTGCTGCCTTTCCTGTAGGAGGCACCCTATTCGGAGAAGATACGTACATGCGGTTTAGTTTGTTTTCCATGTATTGGTCCAGATTCATGACTGCGGGTCAATTTGCTTACAATTTCCTCCGCTCTTCTCTTACAACTAACTATTAGCCTTCTTGCATTAGCTATACTTGTTAGCGCTGGGGATATTTCCCAGTTTCAAGGCAGAATCCAACACAACTACAGCTTCATATAATCTAGCTAATCATTTCTTTGATTGTTCTGTGGAGGATGATTTGAAGAGAAGGATGAGCGTAAGCTAGATTGCAGTGGATGCAAACTAAGATTATAACGAGGAATAAAATGATGGTTTCTATTTTCACAATGATTTAATGAATTCAATTGACTCCATTCTTGAAGGCTGAGTTGGTTGATGGGGATGGGAGTGAAATGGAAGATTGTTGTAGCTTTGCGGAGAAAGTCCAAGGGTAAGAAAAGGAAAGCATGGTTGGAATGTGATGAATGAAAGCGAGTTTTTAGAACAAGCTATGGATGATGATGGCGAGGATTGTGGATGGAAGAATGGGTGGGAACTTCAAAGGTTGACTGGGGAAAGTGGTAATTAAATTTGAATCCGTTTCCTAACAAGATGGTGATGCTAATTATAGTGAGATTTTCAAGTAAAAACACTAACGAAACAGAGTCGAGGCATGATTAATTAGGAAGGGAATTGTACTACTCCTTGCCTAAAGGCGGTCTAATTACCTTCTAAGCACCGCCCTCACTTATCTTCTCTTCTAATCATCTCATGCAGACTTTGCGAATTTCCTAACCCCTTCCTCCCCATTAGCTCTCTCTCTCTCTCTCTCTTGTGTGTGATCCATACCCCAGACTAAACATAACCTTCTTTTGACAGCTAAATAACGTCAATTACTTTAAACTACAAGGAGTACTTGCAGAGAAACTCAAACTTATGTAGATATATGTGAAATACTGTGTCTGCTTGCTATTCAACAGATTTTTCACTAGTATCACCGGGTATTACAATACCCGCGCTTTTTCTCATGTCCAATCTCATATTTCCCCTCTCTCAGATTCCACTAAGGTCCTCCGTCCGAACCGAAGTAGCAATGGTTATAGTTGTGTGGTAGTCGGGGAAGAAGATGGGAGGTCATGGCGGAAGGGGAGTGTAAAAAGGTGTAAAAAAACTTTTGCACACTTATCACCTTCCAGCTCAACTCATTCATGTCACCAACTGTCCACTACGGACTCGGGATGTCAATTTGGGTGTCAACAGTTTTGATCTTTGTCACAATCCCAGTCTTTCCTCCTGGATTGCATCCTAGCATATCCAATTCCATTGCTATTTTCATCTTCCTATAAGCTTTTTTTAGCTTTTTACTCCATCATCATTGATCATTCAAGACCAGATTTACAAGGAAGAGCTCATGGTTGCATCCATGTCATCCAGATCTTTTGATTTCAAATCGAAGCTGCTTATAGACCCTGGTAGATTATCTCTCAGAGGAAACCCGGGCTCGTGACAACAATCAGACAGGGGGAGGAGTGGGGGAAACGCTTTGGTTTCAGGAGGATGGTATTGGAGGGAGACTACTACTACACTATGGCATATAAATATTTAATTTTTCTAATCCCGTTCAGGTTTATTCCCAGCAGTCCTCCTGTCCTGGCTAAAGTTTCCAGAAATGTGGAAAACAGAAAAAAAGGAAATGAACAGTTGGCTTTTCATCCGGATGGATTAACTCCCTGGATCCGGGAGGATATGCTAGAGACTATTCTGATTATTATAAATGTCAAAAATACAGGATAAAGTAGTGGGATTTATTTTTTCGCAGGATTGGATTTACTAGAGAAACGATTGTAAAGAGATTAATTATTGATGGACGGGATGGATTTTTTTGTGTTTCTTAAATTTCGGAATAACCTTTTTCAAAGGAGGATGATGACCGGCCTCCGGATCGACCGCTCTGTTTGGAGGAAAAAGCCAGAGGAAAAGTTGACGGATGGATTATTCTACTGCGTATATGGAACACTGGGTGCAAACTTGGGTTATCTCTATTAATAAATAGATAAATATAGGATAAAATGGGAAGGCTTATAGCGGAACTGAGTGTTGGGGGAAATAATTCACAAGTTTGTTTCTAAAATCCAGTGATTTAAGTTAATTTTTTTCAAACATTTATCGCTCGTGTTTATTGCAAGGATTCAGAGCGGAGCTAAGCCGTATAGTTTAGGGAGCATCTAAAAGCGCGTAGCCGCAGGCAGGGAGTACATACTCTTTGGAAATGAGACAGAATAAGCTTGGACAAGAAAACCCTTTCTGGAGATAGATTGATTAAATCCCCTATTTGTACTTCCAACCCCTTTTGTAATTTTAAAGAGACGGGGCCAGGGTTGTGACAAGCGGGTTTTGGTTGTTGTACGGCCTGAACGAACTCAGGAACCCAGGAAACGGATGGGATTGTCGGATGGATTCATACAGCCAGCCCGACGCACGCTTTGCGTGTGCTTGCTGGGTAGCCTCTTTTAGGGTGAGGGACAAGTGTCCTAGTTTTTGGTTTCGATTCCCCGTTTTTCAGGTATTATTTACATTCAAAAGGAGAAAGAGAGTCGGGTTGAAGCGAAGAGAGAGACAAGAGAGACATAGGGAAGGGAAGAAGAACGGTTGATGGTGGGTTTCCTAGATTCTGGAAACTTTATAAAGGGCAGGGATTTTTTCCGGGTTTTGCTTGGACAAAAAATAATTTTGTACTCCTCCAGTTACAAGTTTTATGTTTATTATAAAAAAATACTTTATACACAGAAGGAACATGATGAGCGGCGGGAAGAAGAAAGACTGAATGGTTGGTGCGGCGCATGGATGATAAAAGCTCGGTGTCTGCCTGCCTGCCGTCGCCGTGCCGGGTATTTTGTAGGAAAAAGTCTATGTATCGGATTTTAGATTCCGATTTTTCAAAGAGAAGAAACTTAAGTACTTAATATCGGAACTACTTTGTAAAATTTCGTTGAAGAAGCAAAAAAAGTCGGTATAGAGGAGACGGTAATGCGGAAGAAGAGGGTAAATTATAATTAGGGATAGCGTGGACGAAATATGGAAAAATAGAATATAGATTGGATATAATCCAAGGGAGGATTGGTGTGGTGGAAGATGGATAAGAAGACGGGTTGGAGAACAACTGGAAAGTCATGTGTGGTTGCATAAACAAAGGGATTTTAGCATGGATTATCTGACTGAGGGAGTTTGGCCTGGGCTTGGTTAGATGGTCGGTAGCTGTGTGGGAAGAATAGTTTGAAGGCATGGAAACGTAAAAGAGCTTTGTCTAACATGTTGTGAATTTTATCCAGGTGTTTCCATCCCTCTCGTCTTAAATGAAGAGAGAGCTACTGCGGAGCACAATGTGAGACAAGCGGGAGCGGATAGAGGAGGACGGAAGCAACCTTGTATAGTTCGTATGCTTGGTTTTGTGTAGAAAATGAGAGACAAACAGGTAAGGGAAATGTAGGAACTAGGGGATTCAGTGCAGTCCTGGCTTATTCTAACGGGGTAAATATAAAAGCTTGAAAGTAAAATTTGTAATACAAGGGGCAGAGGCAGAAGAGACGAATGTATAATTTTGTATATTTTATCATCGGTCCTCCAATCTGCCTTGTTGGCTTTGGCTTATGGATATTAAAGTTAGTGTAAGTTGCTTGCTTTCCTTTATCTGCCTACTCCTCTCCTGCTACTCCCGCTCTGGATGATAAAATATGGGAAGGTTATTATTGTGGGGCGTTATGGATTTTAGATTTTATAACCAAGTGAAATTATACATGGAGATTGATTAGACGGAGAGGAAGTGGTAGGGGTGGGGGCGGATGAGTGGAAGAGGAGCAGAGGAGAGTTCAACTTTAAGGAAGTGAAGATCTGAAGACCTACGACGGTAAAGCCCTTCTTTCCTCTTGTACTGCCACTGCCACCCTCAAGCTGATGAATGATGGGACATTTTCCAGGATATAAGATTTTAAAATCGATTCAATTTCTCAACCCAAATATGCCTACGCGTAAACTCTGAGTTGGTAGCCCGTAGTACTTGGAGTTCCTCAAGGAATCGGGCATCCAGTCCGATGGATAATCGGGAGGGGATTCTCGGCTGTCAAACTTTGAGTTTGCTACTGTATCAGCCCCTTGTGGTGATTTACGTATCGATATAGATAGGAGCAGAGAGAGGGAGTTCAACTAGCTTCATGGTCAATTTAATGGATGGCTTGTGGAGGGGGAAAAGAAGGAAGAACTAATGGTTGCATATGGGAGAGGAAATATGAAGATTCTTCTTGGAGGATGGACGGGAAAAGTTTTGAACGTCAGTCATCCGGGTTGCTTATAGAAATTTGTTATCACAGACACGATTAAGTTGTTATTTAAGATAAATTGTTTCCTGCTGATAATTAAATGACATTTAAATATACTTAATTTTGACCAAAATTAACAAAGTTTGACAAAAAAGTGCTAATTTTGCTTAAAATGCCCTGTTTTTTGACTATTTTTTTCGATTTTAATTGTTACTAGCTTCATGGTCAATTTAATGGATGGCTTGTGGAGGGGGAAAAGAAGGAAGAACTAATGGTTGCATATGGGAGAGGAAATATGAAGATTCTTCTTGGAGGATGGACGGGAAAAGTTTTGAACGTCAGTCAAACTTGTTATTTGATTTATACAGGAATTTATAATTTAATCAAACCTGGAGAAAGTTAAATCTGGATGATGCATATCCCTTCATGGATTGGCTTTCATGTAAATTTGTACGGGGTTTCTCCATCCGGCTTAAAGTTAATTGTATGCCTGAGGTTTGAGTGAAGACTTTTTATAACTTGTTCTTATATTCATATATCACATGCTATGGTGTAGGAATTCCTGTGTAGGTTTTTTTACTATCACAACGGGATTTACTTTAGCTAGCAGTATATATAACAAATAAAATATCCGTTTAAAAAAAAGCGGGAACTTCAAAATTTCAATTTGGCAAAAAATTTCGACTTTTAATTTGGCAGGAAATTTGAATTTTAAAGCATACTTTTTTTGCAGTGTAATCGAAGGGGTCAGAATATGAGCAAATATTTTAAGGTTTTTAAAGATTCAAGTATTACAAGGAGGACTGTAAAAGTGCGGAGGGACGAATGAATGACAAGCTCAGAGGTGCAGTGTAGTACGAGGTTAGGCAAGGGTATGTAGAATTGTAAATCGTATTATGTGATTGCTCCAAAACTACCAACCCACCGCCCCCAACATGTGTCTGTTTGCGAGAGGGCGGTTCCTGGATTTGTTCATTCATATTTAAATTACAGTTATTGAAGCGACGTGGAGGAGCTGATAAAATAATTTCTGACCGCACCTTTAAAAAGCAGGGTATTATTTTTCTTCTTGGAATTGACATCCATCAAATTGAATTTCCAGCTGTATATACTTTAAGGCTTCTTTCCGTGTACTTTGTGGGAAGGTGTGCATTATAAGCAGTTCTCAGCAGTTTAAGCATTACGCTGCTTCTAAGGATGGGAGTGACGGTATATTTGGATACTAATTTACTTTGGGGAATCGGGAATCGTGATGGATTCCCAGGATAGTTTGACGGTCGACTTGAAGGGGCATGGACTAAAGTTGTGGAGGAGAAGGTAAAAGGAGAGAGAGAGAAGTTGAATGCTGTCAAGCGATATGAGAAGAAAATTGTTTCTTGCATTTGAAAATCCTTGCGTGAAAGTTTGTCCATGTCCTCTCACGTTCTTTCTCGATTTTGTCATCATCATGTCTTCCAGTCCCGGCCGGCCCGTCCAAGAGTTTATAAATGGAACGTTTTCAATCCTATTACTGGTGACAATGTCAAATTTTTTATCTCTCCTAGTTTTTTCCTAGTTTTTTCCTCTCTACTCAATTTCCCGATTTACTCTAAACAGATAATGCACGAAAGACTAGGCCCGCTTCAAAGGAGAAAGTCCTTCTGTTCAAACGGCAGAAGGGAGCAAGGTGAAAGCGAGCGGGTTTGAAACGCATTTTGTATGCAAGCACGTGAACTTGTTTTCTATCATCGCGATATATTCTGGATATTATGATACGCCTGCTATAGCTACAGAAAATGTAGGGAAATTGGATAAGTTAAATCAAATCGGATAAGGAAACCTAAGATTAGAAGAATATATATAAGGCCGAGGCCGATTAGAATTTACCAAGAGTTTAAGATTGCTTTCCCCAAGAGTAATTCCTGCTTCCCCTCTCTTTCATTCGCGATAATGATTTTGTATTAATATAGAAAATTGTTAAAGAAGGTGGTAGGGTAGAAGCTACAGAATACCCGGGTTTGGGAAGGAAGGGGAAAACACGGGTTTGATAAGAATAAGGGAAGGTTCGGAAACGGATGGGGAGTTGGAGAACATGCTCCATGTTTCTAATGCCAGATAAGATTGTAGGACATGTTGGGATAGAGTGAAAGAGGATGTATGTGTGTGGGCGGATGGATGAGTTGAATTGGCTGTTTGGCTTTGGATAAAGGCTGGCTGGGAGAATGAAGTAATCGTACTCATGTTTTCAAATGGGTTAGCTCGGTTTAAAGTGTCGTGAACCTTCCGGGAGGATTGATAATTGGAGATGGAGGGAAAGCTTGCTGGTTATTGTAGAGGAGTGAGGTCGTGTTCCCTTCGAATAAGATGAGGGGATGTGCTAGTAAAAGGTGTGTGTGTGTGTTTGTCTAACCAGAGGAGAGTGACTAAGGGAAGGAAAGCATGTGGGATGGATGATAGTTTATTTATGGAATAGTATAAAGTTTAATTGATTTACATGGGAGAGAGACAGGGACTGAATGAGAGAAGAAATGAGAAGGAAAAGACAGGAGAGATGGGGAAATGAGTCAAAAGATATAGAATAAGGGTGGTGGTGGTGGACATGAAGCAGACTATCGATTATTTAATCGATAGTTTCCAGTGTGGAATCTATAAGATTTAAGAGCACAAGAAATTAGTATGCATGTCCTGGGATGTGGGAAAGGAAGAGGCAAAGAGAGAGGACAGTGAGTAAGGAAGTAAGTAAGCGGGAAAGTATATCGAACACATGGAAACTAATATAGTTAATTTGAGGAGATAAACTACTAAAGCCAGGCCGTATGCTAAATCGCCCGCTTTGACTTTGACTTAACTATCGGGAGAAAGGCAACCTTTGAGAAAGGGAACTAGAATAATGCATATTAGAGGCTACTTTCTAATGTTAAATCAGCAAGTTGACAATGCAAGTAAATGAAGAACTGGAAGCGAGACAAGCCTATTGGGACTGCGTGTCACTGAAATGGGCTCGGCTCGGCCACAGTCTTGACTTGAAGGAATGAAGAGGAAGTGTAGGCAAATTTCCGGATAGTCTTGTCTAGATAGCAAGAGATTGTTCAAGTGATACAGTGAAAGGAAAAACTGATTGTGTATGTGAGAGAAGGACTTTCTCTGAGAGTGAGCGGTGCTCTATTAACTGTATTAAATCAAGAATTCAAGCGCTACAGATAGATTGATTTGAGATAATTTAAGACACTTGCATCTCCTTTTGGTTTTGTCTTTTTGGAGAGAAAGTGTGCTGAAAAAATATTGTATAGCCGTCAACAAAGGTTGATTATTTGTCTTTAGCGGGAAGTTATATGAACTGCTGGATTTTTGCAAGGTGAAAGTTAAACGCAAGCGGGGCATTTTTAGAAAGAAATGATGTTTTATGGGATTTACTGTATTTTGGACTTTCTCTAACTTTTTGAGGCAGTCTTTTTTAAGCGTAAGCTATGGGTAAGGATATACCGCGCGAAGAAGAATGGAGAAAATATCCTTTGGATAGGGTGGCTTGAATAGCAAAATAAGTAGATAGCTGGGAACGTGGACTGGTTCAGAGAGTTGATAGCGCCATTATACATGTGACAAAAAGACGGCTTTCACCGTATGTAATTGAGTCAGGAGAATTATTTGCATGCTCCGCTCCGTTGCTGTCGGCTGCCTGATTTTGATGTCGGTAAAATTTGAGAATTTTAGGGTTATCTGGTGAATTTAGCCGAGTTGATTTTCTCTTTTATTTCTTACAATGTGCAGGCCAACTAGCGTACTTTCTCCAAGTATGGGAAAGTATATGTTTGTCCCGAATTTTCTGAAATTAACCTATCGGTCCTCCGCACTAATAATAAGTTAGTAATGCTTGTACAAGCTTTTTGTAGAACCCCTCCTTCCTATTCGTCGTGCCGATGACGTGGAGTCAATGTCTAAAACAGAGGGAAGAGAAAGTCGGAGGACTTTGTTTCGCTTCACTTCCGAGTTTATTCTGGTGTTTCTCTTCATTGGAAATGAGTAAAATAAGTTATAAGAGAGAGAGAGAAAGAGTAGAAGAAATTAAGTTTGTTCTATGCATTATAGATACAGACGTGTGGGTAGGTAGATATGCTTCATATTTGATGTGCATGGGGATAAAGAATTGTATAATTCTAGAATCTAGATAGAAAGTAGTGAAGGAAGAGAAAGTAGGGCTGCTGCGGGTTGGAGGTGGGTGGGTGTAAGTGATGGCGGGAGAGTTTTGTGTGTGCTGGATTTTGGAGCTCAATATTTCATCATTTCCTTCATCAAGTCTCGTAAAATATTGGATTGCCTAAATAGATATATGGAATCGTTTTGGAATGTCTTGCACACGCTGAGGAAGGACTTACATTTTGTTTTACTACTTTCAATAGTTGCTTTTATGATTATTATTAGTCAGCTACCTTGCAGCTGGAGGAAAAAGAGAGCGAGAGAGAGAGCAATGACAAATAGTACTAACTCACTAACTATTCCATTATACCTTCGTCTTACTTGATTCTTTCCGCCTTTCCTCATCTCCCGTCCATCCACCTTCCTCTAAGCCGACACAATCAACCCGTCGTACTCCCGCCAATACCCGCCCCTGCTCAACTACCGTATCAATAAATGACTGAAAACATACAAATGCCCTGTTCCGCCTGGGTGGCTAACTTGAGAAGCTCATGTTCACTTATTATTTTATAAGCTTGCTCCCTTGTAGAGTCACACAAGACGGGGAGGGGAGGGGAAAGCAAATCCATGAATCTACATCAAAACAACACACCTACAAAAGTTTATACAAAAGAATCCTCTCATACCAATCATCCAAAACTTTCACTTCTTAATGCCAGCCATATACTTTCTCCCGACTTTCTTCTGTATACTATACGTGAATCTCAATCCACATTAATTCAAATAGCATTGGTTGGTACTAAACTCCCTGCGAAGCTCTTTATGCGGAACTTTATAGTTCCATCCGTAATCACCTACCTGCTTTCACCCAGCTTTCTCCTGACTTCCAACCTTTATTCCTATCCATCAACCGATACATTACCGTGCCTTGGTAGCATAGGTTGTAGCAATGCACACATGTTAATAATTCTTTGACTTAATTTCTTATGCGAGCGCTACTGAGTTCCCTTGTTCCAGTTAATTCCAAGAGTTTCACTCCAATAGCTATATTTCTTGTGATGATGACTGAAAGCAATAAATCCAATGGAACAAGAACCCGATAGTCGGAAATCACTCATCGGCCCCTCCTTTACTTCCCCGGTGTTAATTTATGAAAATAACTTTAATCGCAACTATACGATTATTGTTTCTGAACCTATTTTCTCTTCCAACTTGGGTTGTTTCACCGATTCCATTCCCTTATTTCCATCATCAGTCGCAGCAGTCTCCTTCGGAAAACAAAATAAAATCCGAAGGTAATTCTCCGATATCTAAATCACCTTCACATCAGCACAGGCCGGAGAAATATGAAGCTTTAATTTCATACTTTCACAATTTCATATTTTCCTTTCCAAAAAGTTGTACATGTTTAGCAAATATTTGCGTGTTATTCCCACCCCGGACCGGACAGGTCAGTATGATATAAAAACAACGTGGGAAATATAACCCAGGGTTTGCAGTGAAAGCTACGGGTAATCTTATTCCAGCATTAGCTACATCTCAGATGCCAAGGAAACGCGAATCGAATAAGAGTGCTGAGAAATATAAAGGCGAAAGTTATGAAAAACCCTAGTGCAAAGCGTTACTAATGTGGAAAAAATACAAGCATACATTTTCGTGTATATTCACGAGTCCTTCTTCCAATAAGTTACTTCTATTAGTAGCATACTTGTTGGGAAAGCTAGCTGTATCGTTGTTACTAGTTAGGAAAAGGGTTTAAGTTCATGAAGAGGACTGGATGAAAAAAACATGGAGAAAAATCGTGAAATGAGTTAAACGCTCTTACTTGACTTTTCCCATGAGCTCCTGGAATAGAGCTTGAGTTGAGGGTAAGCTCAGGGGAGAGCTGTCAAAATTGATATCGTGGATGATGGAGCATTTAAATGGATTTCCGACCGAGGACGTTGTGCAGAGCTTCTTGTCCGCTCCGTCCCACTCTTTGAGTTTTTCTCTCTCCCTCTATTCCCCATACACTTCTCCCCACCTGGCCGGCGTACGACGATACTTGAACAATTTAAATGCTGGAGAACATGCAAGCTTGAGCGGAAGATAATAATAAAAACAAAACAATTTTCTATATTCTCAACATTCACCTGTCTTTAATAGCTCCTCTCTCCAATTTCTGATATGATGTATAGCTCAATTCAAATTCCTGGATGGAATCCAATGCGCTTTCTCTCTTGTACACTACTCCAAAGTTTAGGATTCACAACGATTATCCATGTAGCTGAAATACAAGCTGGATCGCTGGAAGGGCAGGAGAAGGGCCAGGAGTAAAAGACATGTGGAATTTACACAGATTCCAATCCCAATCCCGCGTAGTCATTTATACATGCCTCAAACCTTCAAGGCTTATTATCCGTCTACACGACATATAAAATTGAATATTGGATAAATACTCTTCCTTTGGAGAAAATCAATTGACATAAGCAACCATATGCATTCTGGCTTCGCTATTGCTTTCTCTCATTCCCATTTCCTTGCTTTCTCTTTCACCTCTGTCCTAGGCCCTGAAACTCTGGTCAAATGTTCTGTCTTTACCTTAAACTATATCCATCTGCCTATACCTTTCTCTTAAAACTCGATTTCTCTTGCTGCTTTAATTCGTTTCCTGGTTCAATCAAATCCAACCCTTCAATCCACTCAAAATAGCTGGGGTATTAAAATAAAAGTTAATTCATGGCTTTTTCCACCGATTAGCCTAGTAGTTGTAATCCTTCAAGTGGAAGCCCAAACGAAATAGCTTGTAGTCTCTCTCTTGGATTGACATGTACCACATTACTCATTGTGCAATCGAAGCAATCACAGATTGTATTCAAGTTATTCATTTTAAGCTTGATCGTTCCTTGAACAATTTTCTCCGTTTCCTATGTAATTAATTCTTTTTTCTTTGGTCAGTTTTATGGAGGTTTTCCAAAATGACCCTGGATTTGTAGACTATCTTTGTGAATTCTTAAACTCTGCCCCTTTTTAAATGCGCAGAAACAATTGCTAAGTGATATGTAACCTCGTAGTTACAGTTATATAAGCTTGAAAATATCATTTGTCGAGTTTGAAAACCTTTTTAATAACTGACCCTGATTCCCTGAATTGTGAACCCCGTAAGTCAATAGTTTCTCTGCCCGATTACGGTAGGCAATGGGGATTTTTTATTTTTACCCAATATTTAAAACTTAATGTAGAGTTTTACTGCTGCTAACATAACAACTACACTGCCGAGTAACAATAACAGTGGCATGATCGTGACCTCCTATAGTTAAATTCACTACACAAACTAGTCAAACTATGATTTTAATTAGCATTATAAACAAACCTTTCCGCATTCAAATTCATGTTTAAATAAAAATATTTCTTGATATTTTCGAAATGAAACTTGAAAATTTCCAAACACGCCAACGCTGTTATTGCAGCAACGAGTTATACACGATTTTCCTTCAACATTGGATTTTGGTGTAGTTAGGATTACGTTATAACAGCGCTCAAGTTCCAGCCGCGTTGGTTTTTTTGTGTTCTCCGGGAGAAATTCTCCCAAGAATGACTTGAGAATTCGGAGAAGGTACATAGTTCCCTTACTTTCATAAATAAAAGTATGCATCCCAAGTTGAATAGAGGGTGTACATATGAAGCTGAAACGGAAAGCATGAAGTACGATAGATGAAAGCATAGTTGATAGTGTTTGCAGAAAGAGAGAGATAGAAGAGAAGGAAATGAGAGGGAGAAAGGAGTGGAATTAGTGGTTGGAGTTTGTCTTTTGAAATATTCAGTTGATGGAACTTGAAAGACAGTGATTAGGATTGTTGAGTTTTGAAAATTGAATGCCTCCAAATTGAAACAAAAGATTTGGGAGGGGATACAGATGGATGGGCGTAAGGACATGTTAACATGGGAAAGAAGGAGGGTCTAAAACTTCACTCACTTCAACTTGCTTGCACTCGCTCACTCACTCAGTCAGCTAGACAGCCCACTTGCACTAATAATAATAGTGATAACGCTCCTTTCTCTCTAGTCACCATCCTTTCTCGCCAACAAGCGAAATTGATTGAGCAGAGGGAGTGTAGGCTGGTGAAAGTCCCAGCGTCTTGAGAAGACAGGAAGGAGGAGGAGGAGTAGTTGGAGATGGAGGAAAGGTTGGAGAAAGCGGCATCCCGGATTTATAAAGTAATCGTCCCATCTTATAAATACTGTAAAACAATGTAAAACTAAATACTAATAAGTATGTCCCGTAACATGTTTCTTGTGTTTTCCGTGAGAGTTTCCAGGGAACACATGTAGGATAAAACTCTACTTTCGCGACTCTTCCTCTGTGTGCTTTCTCTTTACTTTCTCTCTCGAAAATTCAAAGGATAAGGAAGAGCAGATAAGGCTGGAGGAGGGAGGACTTGTAAAGTTTTTCTTATATCTTCCGGACGGGAATGTAAACAGAAAGTTTAAGGAGGTAACACAAGTACGCCACTTCACTTCCAACCCATTTGTTCATATCTTTAATGACAGCTTTCAAAAGGCTTTCCGACAGTCATGGTGTCCTTGGATAAAAAATAAAACAAGCACCATGCACTCCTCCATAAAATCAAAAGCAACTCTAAAAATCGTCAAGATGAAACCTCAACGACCTCATGCACTCCTCTTTACTTATTTAATCTAAAGAGAGCCAATGTTACGAATTATTTTATTTAGGAAGTGAAAAGGATTTGAAAGTAAAGGTAGGACGGGTGGAGAAAGCATTGCTTCCGGATTCTTCCAGCAGAATATTTATATCAGAAGGATATTGTGGCTCTAAGAGGAGTGGAATTATATGAGCTGTAAGCAGAAATGTTTGCAAATTAATCAAGTTGGGTGGGATTTTATGCACATACAAAAGACGGAGAATTTCTCATATAATTATGCATGTTTATGCAAGTATGTATTCTTATGTACCCTTGGAAGAAACGAACATGGTCTTGTTTCAAATTCATATGGATTTCAAGATTGACGCCAAAGTAAATTCTGAGAGGGAAGTCTATTTGACTGGCTGGCTGACTGACTGACTGGTTTGGCTTAAAGCAAATAGTTTTATTATATATTTGGAAGGGAATAATAATTGCTCACTGCTTCTCTACCACTTGTTCTCATACCTTCATTAAGAGGGAGAGAGTTGAGAGAAGAAAATTCGTCTGTTCCATTGTCGAATCTTGTAAATGACATCCAGGGACATGACAGCCTACAATGTGTGTTTACTCAATCAAAACCATAACCACAAATTCAAAGAGTTTATATTTCAAATTCAACTCATATAATTAAAGACATGACATGAAGGCTGAACAGCCTGACAACCTTTCTCCACCTTTCTCCTTTGCCCACTTGTACCCCGGCCGTAGCTCTTACAAGCCTAAACCCTGTAGTGTTGTCGAGTGCTACTTCTGAGGAGCGAAGAGCCCCGGAGAAAGCATGGAGAAAGTTAGCGTAGACGATAACGGAGTCAGTAGCCGCTATAGCTTTCTCTCCAAATCCTACCAATACCAGCCCAACTAGCTCCCGTCCAACTAATCACAACTGCAAAGTAATTGCGAATTCAACGTGTAATTATCAAATTACTTCGCACCTTTCCCTCCCGCTTGCTCACAATAACTTTCTCTCTGATTTCGCTCGAAATCCAACCGGGGGAACTACCTCTCTCTCTTAAATACAAGCTTACCGACTTCCAAGCCTTTACTATGCATCTAAAATTGTAGCCTTCTATCAAAATTGGGATACTAAAGAACTTTGTCAAAAGTCTGAAAATCCTAGTGCTGTTAAGTCCATTCCGGAAACAAGGAAGCGGGCAGAGTTTACACTATGTAATGCTTTCTATTCGTTCTCAGAGTGTCATGGGCGTGCATGTGAGTTTGGATTTGGAGTTTCTAGAACACACAGCTCATGTGATAGGGCAGGTGGAAACATGGGAAATTTCTCTACCTGCTGCGGCCGTCACTCCTGGAACTCAAAATTGTAGATGGAGAAAGCCGAGAGTTTTGCATGGAATTTGCAAACCGCCCATTAGAGCCAACATCAATTGCTTTCTTAGCCTAACACCAAACACGCCTCTCCTCTTCCACTGGAAACAAAGTTCTCCAACCAGCTAGCTCTATTTGCACTTTCTCCTGCTTATCAATCCTACATTCTTAAATACTATAGTCTAAAATTTAGAATGCAATTTACTATTGGACAAAGCCCAAGAGAGTGAAATAGTACTCGCACACCTGCTTCCAGCTCCCGCTCCCTCTGTCATACGCCACACCTCTCGAACTCTACACCATGAGTCCAACTTAGCCCTGCCTGATAGAGGATTGCAAAAGCCGTGCTTGAGTAGTAAAAGGTTATCTGAAAGTATAAATGCAAGGCGCAAGGACGGAGTAGGATTATAGGAATATTGGAGAGCGGTCTGAGAGATTTTGATTGTTTACAAGTTTTACAGGGTAATAAAAAATGTAGCTCTTTTTCCGAATAAGCATTGTTTCCAGGAAGCAGACTGGCTGAGCTTGAAATATTCCTCTTTACCCATTTCGGGATTGGATGGATTGCAATCTTTTGAAATTGTAATTTTTACACAAATTTCCTACACATATTCATCAAGTTTTACAAGAGGAGAGTGAGGAAGAGGTAGGAGCTATAAGCTAGGCCAAAAGGGTGATTCTCTTTTAAATAATAGAAGGGACACTCGCACTTTGAAGAGCCGGCTGTTATGTTTCAGTGGGTAAAGAGTAGAAAGATTATTCTACAATTTCTGTATACATGTTCCTCCATAAAATATATGTTCCTTGCTTTTATTCATTTTCCTAGCGGACACGCGGACAGAAAGAAAGAGCGCGAGAGAGGATTGAAGAGTGAGGGAAACAAGGGCATAAGGGGTGGGGATTTTAGTGGAAAATCCAAAAATATGGTAAATCCTTATTCCTTCCATCTATGATGATAGAATATGCAATTACTGGGAAAAAAATTTACGCTCCAATCCAAACGCTTTTGAAAATTATACAAAATATTATTCAGCTTCAAGGGATACTCAAAGGTCCTCCTAGGCAGGGAAGGCCCTTCCTTACCCTTGTCCTTCTTCCCCTCAGCTACACACCACATGGATTTTAATGGCCTTAGCTATAGCTACTTAAACCTAGGCTCCTTCAGAAGGGCATACTTTCAATATCCCCCGTCCCTGCCGTCCACACACTCTGAACCCAATCCGAGCTATCTCGTCTCAAGCTTGCATTATGATGCAATTTCATTTTTCATAATGGACCTTAGCATGAAATGTGAAAAGGGACGAATGTGCAAGAATAATTTACCCAGTCAGCATAAACTGTCCGCATCCATATGCAGGGAATACTAAAGCGTGAATAATTGTTAGAAGCCGCGGTGGAAGGCTTTGGTGTAATTCATTGAAGCAGTTATAACGAGCCGACGTGAGAGTGAGAGAGTGAATTTCCGGATTTTGGGAAAAAAGGGGGAAGATTTTAGGAAAAACTAGAAACTGTAAACAATATGCAGAATCTATAGGATTCAAGGAGGGGTAATAATAATGTCCTGCACCTTCAGCATCCCTGGACGGATGATTGGGGATACGCATATCCTTTTCCCCCTTTCCGTCCATTTTCTATGCATATTTACATTAGGATTTAGAAAAATTTCATATTCTCCATAATAACATCCCTTTCTCTCTTTCCCGGGCTTCAACAAAGAAAAATCGAGCAGAAGCATTAGAAGCTAAAGCCCATCCGCTGTAATATTTTAATGTGTATGGTTGGGGCAAAATTCAAAAGTTCGGCAAAATATATTCTCTTGATGCTCTCTGAAGTAAGTTAAGCGGGTAGCAGACAAGAGTGCTTGTAGTAAATACGGATGAACGTATACAGGATTTTCAGATAGGGAATGAAATGAACATGGAGATGGGAACTGCTAGAGGGAAAAAGCGAGCGCAAATTTGTTAGTCTGACTTATCATCATTGCCTGAGGCTCAGGCTCTTATGAGATGACAGATCACACTATAGAATATCTACATGAATAATAAATGAATGCTGTTGTTCATGGATTATGCCAAAATCAAATGTATTCTTCTTATGTGCTAGAAGAGATGGACTTCTAGAACTCGCACATACTAAATCAACTACTAGCGCCCTCTATCATTATAATTGGTTTAATTCCAAGTATTGTTTGTTAAATTCCTCGTATATATTTTGTTACATTTTTCAATTGTATATGTGGATGAAGGACAAATAATGGAAATTATTCTCGGATTCAAGGGTATTGCTCCCCGCTTCCGAGAGCCAGGGAGGAGGGAGACGGATCCCTTCATAGATTCCGTCCACTCTTGCCCCATCATCCGCAGAAATCATCGCTGCCCTGGATTTGACTAGCCGGTTGAGGGAAACTTTTGGGTTAGAAAATGGTGGATTTGATCCAAAATCTTTCTAAAATCTTTACGTATACAGCCTCCTTTTGTCCGGTTTTACAACTAATCACAAAGCTCGTAGAGCTACATAGAGTGCGACCCTGCGTTAAGCATTGAAATATTTTTTCGGGAGACAAGTGAACAAGAAAGTCTGTTCTTATCTTAGCCGCATCTACAATTGCTGTGACTTTAATCAGTATGAAACTCTGAGTGTTACACCAATACAGAAATGCCACTCGATCATCGTTATTGTAAACAATGTGAAATTCACAGTGCATGGGTTATAGTAATACCCGAGCTTTTCCTCTGTTAATCAGCTTCAATCATCAGCAATTCGTAGGTAGTATTTTCCTATATTGATGAATTTTCAAATTATAGGCAGGCCGAGTGCATGCAAGTATTCATAATATCCCGTTCAGTGAACCAAAGAGGCTGAGAGTGAAAGCTAGAAATAGTAAGATATAATGTGCTAAAACTAGAAACAGGGACGGAGGATATTGTGGGATTTATGTGTATGCTAAGTTGATGGTTTATATTTTGTTATGTTGCATACATCTGCGAAGGCAAGTTTTACCCGGGTATTTCAGATGGTAAACTACTATTCGGGCAAGTACTAGAAGAGTGTTAGTACAAGTTGAAGAGTTCTATCATAGAATATTAATCTAATCGCTACCCCAATTTCCAGTCGTCATAAATTACAAGAGCTACACAATACCACCGAGCACCCCTCATATCAACTTACCCAAACTCCAGTCGTAGATCCGCCTTTGCAATGCTCGCACTCTGTGCATCTATGTTGAGCATCCTGATTAGCATGTAGCTGAAATTTCACACGTTATTCCAACATGACCGAGGAACATGCACAACAAGAATATACTTACGTGCCTCACACAAGCAGCTACAGCGGTGACTAAATGCACAGCATTACATGGAATTACATTTAGTGGAGCGAAATTTAAATCAAGCGAACAAGCATTATCGGGTCATGATAAGATAGTGGGGCTGTTCTTTAGTAAGTGAGCTACACAATTACGCTGTTCCCTTAGAAACGCTTGATTGTTTCTATTTCATAGCTAGTCGGGTGACACAACTGATTTTCCAATCCTTAGTCCATTCGGGGTGTTGCAACAAAAACGTTAAGGTCGGCTTTCGTAATCTGACCTGGACGATGCGAAATGAGGCACGAGGCCTTAGGTCAGAAGGTTCCGCGAAATGCCTACGGCATTTCGCGGACCGATGACCTGAGGAAGAGGGCCTCATTTAGTGAGTGAAGGTTAGGTTACGATAGACAACCTTAAATTTTTGGTGCGGATTAGGTAACGTTAAAATACTCGGAACACTAGCTGCTACTGCTAGAAGGATGTCACCCGACTACTTGTAGCTCACTTAAATTTCTGTTGCTATGTTTCCCATTGTAGCTCACTTACTAAAGAAGCGGAATCCAGGAGAAAGTAGGAAAATGGGATTATAGTCGTGGTAACATATCCCGCTTCTGTTTCGTACTCGTTTGAAAATGTAAATCCTTAATAATTGGGGTAAGTTGGCAAATAATGGTTACTAGCGAAGAGCAATCCTTGGATTTGTGTAGATCCAGCCCCAGCGGTCAGCATGTACCGTGCTCCATGTAAATAAACTTTTCAACTGAAATGTAATGTGTCAAAAATAGGTGGAGTGGACAGGAAGAATATTTTATAATTCACTTCACACGCATTGAATTATGTATATCTCATGTTCGTAATTCTAGGAATAATATAAGCCAGTGGACATGAGCGTATCGGTTAGAATCTCGTGTCGTGTCCCTGCTGCTGGATGAATAACCTGTGCCCTGTCTGTCGGGTTGGATACCCACACAATGGTCTGCTTGAGGGTTGTGCGTAAAGATGCGAGGAAGTGATATTACAAGAGGAGGAGGGCAGATGAGGTAGGACAATGGCCTTGGGCGTAAGGTAGACAATTAGGCATGTGTCAACTACTCTGGAATAATGCATTAAATAGCCACAAGTGAAGAGAATGATGATGTGATGGAAATGGCAACGGCCTGATGATGATGGAGGCTGAAATTCGCGTGCGCATCCGCATCCCTACGGATACGAAAGGAGAGGTTGAGAGAGGCGTATTTAAATTGTTCAAGGGGACAGAGAAGACTAGGTTTCGGGAAAGGGATAACTAATTGGTGAAAGTTTTTGGAAGATTGACACTGATTTTCTCGTTGGCTTATTCTATTGAATCAACTCTTAGCAGAGCTGCCTTGCAGCCACCTCTGCGGGAGCTTTTGAATCATTTTTTTCTGTAAAACCTTCTCGACAATCGACACAAGTTACTAGTTTTTTTTTGCATTATTATAAAAAGTATATGAGTTTAAGGGTAGGCGGGAGGGAGAAGAAGAGTGGTAGGAATGAAATTCAGGAAATTCAGGAATATGGTATGGGGGGAAAGCCTTCTGAAAAAGATTCAACCTTGGCTAAATACGGAAAATTGAATGGAAATGTATAGAGTTTTTCTAGGAAATCAAAAATTTTTACCCCCTTCTGCTCCCGGGTGAAAAACCATTGGAACTTTAGGCAATGAAGCGAGGAGATTATTATTTGAGAGGGTTTGAGAGTCCAGTATCCGGAAAAGCTAAGGGTCTGTCTGCTAGAACGGTATGGAGGAGGCGAGGAGGAGGGAAGAAAGGGGTTGACACCCGGTGGCTTGGATTGAGAAGCATTAAGTATTGGAAATAAAACAAATTTAGGAGAAAAGCCTTGCTTTTAGGAAATTTAAGTAAAATGTAGCGAAAGGATATTTTTTTGGCCTTTGTTCCAATGTATCCATTTGTGAGGAATCTGATAAATGTTATGTGTGTTTTTATATAAAAAATGTACTTGTCCCTTATACGTAACAAAAGATGGAAGGATATGTTTAGGCTGTAGAAATTTAAAAAGAATAGGAGCAGAGAGAGAGAGAGAGAAAGGGAAAAAGTAGGAGAATCCGGGAATCGATAAAATTTGGAATGAAAGGAAACTTATCTCGCTCTCCCTCCCGGGTTTACTTTGACTACTGTATTACACTTACTACTACCCGATTCCCTTCTTCAGAGGATTCACCCAAATACTGTCGATTGTAAAAGGGGAGTATATATATAATAGAGAAAATTGAATTTAGAATTAAATTTTTTCCACATTCCTTATGTAGAGTTTGGATTGTGTAAAGCCGGTGGAATACACTTTGGAATCCCTGTAGGCATCTGATTTTCCAGATTTCTGTGAAAAAGTAAAACATCTGGCGATTGTAACGCGTGCTGGAACAAAAGGCTCGACCCTCTGGATTCTCCTGTCTCCTCTCGGCTCTTGTATCATTCTTGTTTGTATTTTTCAGGAAAACCAAAATTCATATAATATGCCCTCATTCTTCATTTTACCCTCGAGAAGGTCTACTACCTTAGCTATAAGCTCAGGAACGAGCCGGGATATACAATATGGAACCTTTTCCAATATTCTGAAGGGAAACACAAGAGGTTTGTTGCTAGCTTTAGCTGGACCTTTGAAACAAAGTTTACAGTTTCTAGGTCCTTTCCTAAATTCTCTTCAGTTCAGCCTCTTTCCCTCCGCTCTGTATTGTTAGCGGACAAGTGTTTTTTCTTCACGTTTTATAATTGTAAATGTGACTTTCAAGCTGTGTGATGGGATAAAAAATGCAGGATTTCCTAACAGAGTGCGGTAGATGAGTAGTTGGATTTGTTTATCCGGTAAAAATCCATTTCTTCTCCTCTGCAGTAGTGGCATACATAACCTTGGCTGACACGCGCTGGATGGATATTGCTAAATGAAAGGGTTGCAATACGGAAAGACAGAATGTTGCATTTTTTTAAAATTTCCTTCTCTTCTTCTTCTGCATTGCAATCATACTATTCTGTGTCTGAGCTGGGTGTTATTTGCTTCTATGCAAAATTTTGGCAACAGAATTTTCGTTTTAAGTTCAAGTAGGAGTCCAGGCTGGAACGCTAGAAGATTGGAAGATGCTAAAGCAAGAGGAAGAAGAGTGGAGAGCAGCTATTTTTCTTTTAGTCGAGCTATTCTTGTGGATCAGTGATGCGGAAGCTGTAAAGATTCTAGGTAAACATGTCAATTGCATGTCCAGGTCCAGGATCACGTGTCGTCTTTCTCTCAACTATATATAACACAATAGGCTCCCACCCAGACAGGGATGAGAGGAGGAGAGTAGACCAAATCCGAGCCGTAAATACCCTTCTGTATTAAGGTTAGATCCTTTAACCTAAAATTGGAGAGAGGAGTAGAGGGTGACACAGGTTACTGAGTGCGCTTTAGTCGGGAGAAAAGTAGAGGGAAGTTGAAACGGATCAATTTTATTTTCCCGTGTCTAGCTCTAGTAAAAGTTCAGGATTCTGTCTTGTTCCCTGTCCGCACTGGATTATCTTACCGGTTCCATAGCGATCATATCCGGGCTGAGAGACGGAGAGACTGTGCAAACAATGGATGATTTTAAATTATGCTTTTCCGGGGCAACTTAGGTAAAGTTCTATGGAGCCGATGGCGAATACTAAGCAAAGGGAAAGATGAAGGGGATTTAAAAAGATAAAAGAGGAAATCAGGATAAATTGGATAAAAAATGGATGGAATTTACACTTTTAGAGAAAACTGAAAGTTGTCAAAGTAATACATGAATTGCTCCTAAATTGAATAAAAGAAATGCGGACCTGTCCTTTTCATATATGATTTCGTTCTTGTTCGTGACGTAAGAAGGATTTAATGCTTCCTTTCCCTTGGAGGAATAAGCTGTGGGACAATGGGGGAAAACATTGGTTTTCAAGGGATGATATCCTAAAAAATTAGATAATAGTCATCTTGTGCTAACCCCGTGTGCTCGTGCTTCAAGCGTGCCACTCCCGCTCGTCTTCTCTACCTTTAGTCCTTGGGGTGACAATAATATAGTGAATCCAATGTTCGGGGTAGAGGAAAGAAGCTCCGCCGTTTCGGCATGTTCCTTCAGTACTTGAGGATTTTGAGGCCTCTGTGTATGAGAAATGTTTACTCACTCAGAGACAAGCTTTGGCTTTTCCTAGATGCTTTTATGACAATTTAAAATTATTATTAATTCACTTAAATCGTTATTGACACGCGATCATCCTCCTCCACTATAACTGAACTTCCCCCAGCATAACTCAGAGAAGAGAGACACATGCAATGGCTTTTAGCCGCATGTAACACAGGAGTTTGTCCCTGGTTCGAGCCGGGCGACACGAAATTTAGAAGGTCGACATCCAGATCCAGACCGACAGGATAAGGGGAGGGGCAGGTAGGTAAATTAAAATTATGAATTTTTATCGAGTATGTTAATCGTGTAATCCTCTGGGATCTTGAGAGAAAGGCAGGAAGAGAAAGGAGCTTGGAATCGGGAGGATTAGTGCGCCATCTGGGAATTGATTTTGGTAAAGCTCTCATTGGAAATGATTAGAGAACTCGCAAGTTTAGAATGACTAATCGATAGAAGGAGGAAATAAATGGAAGGGAAGCCAGGGCCAGGGGGAAGAAGGAAGTAGAATGAGGGAATGGCGGAGCGGAGAGAACCCTAAATTAATTGCTGGAAAGGTTCAAATGGAAATTTGTGGCTACAGGAGAAAAAGATTATTAGGGAAAAATCCGTGAAAAAATGTATTATTCTCTATTTTTCCGTCCTACCATTCTTCCACCCTACCTTTGCGTGAAGGGCTATGTGCATATTCGATGCTCGGATAGAGATGAGAGAGGGCATTCTGATTCTGGCATACGTACTGTGCAGTGCAGTAGAATTCTGCGGCACGAGCCAGCCAGGGAGAAAAACATGGAAGAAATGTATTCTTTTTCCATCAAGCTCTTCACATGCATGTTCTCGGGCTTAGGGATGAGATTGAAAGTCTACTACGTACGTGAAGTGAGAACGGGAGGAGGATAGGAAGAAGAAGCAAGTGTTAAATGATTTGAGTTGTGCCAGGGAACATTTGTGGAAAACTAGATAATAATTTAAATGTGTCTAATAAAATCCGCCTCCTTCCACCCCTATTCTTTTCCTTCCTGGCTCCTCTTGATTGGATTGCCGAAGGGAACAAGTCACATTTTACTAGAGAAATGGGTAGATGTGCGTGAAAAAATTGTCTCCATCAGCCTTTACCACCACCGCAAGTATTCCTTTTATTGCCTCTCATCCTTGTTTCATTTACACTCCTCCTCCACTTCTCCAAACATTTTTCATAGAATGCTTCATTCACTCTCTGCGGAGCATCAAAGACGTGGATAAGAAGACGACCCGGGGAGTGGGAAAAGGATGAACTGCGAGATTCAATTCAAGTACTTTCTCCACCCATCCATACCCATTACTATGGTAAAGGAAGAAAGGAGACAATATCCCTGATTTCCCCGCTTGATTCTTCTAAAGCTTTCTCCTCCGTGTCTTCTTCAGTATTCTGTGACATGCATATACACTTTCATGTACAAGTGAATTCAATATTAGCGGACTGGAAGAGAAAGAACAAGAGAGAAAGTATTTCAAGAGAGAGAGAGAGAATTTTATTTTCAAGGGATACGCATTCTTGTTCCTCGCAGTAGGAAGTCCTGTAATATAGGCGAGGTTAGTGGAATCTGCCGGGAGGAAAGCGGTGTGCGAGAAGGAGAATGACATGAAAAACTGTTAACCCCGGCTGGTCATTGACTTGGTCAGTTTCAATTGCTGCTCTACCGCAACTACCAAATGCACTAGTTCATAAGAGAGGAAGAGGAGCAAGAGATGAGTATGGCGATAGAATTGCTTTGAGGAAAAGTGAAAGCCATTGAATTTGCGCATTCGTTTGTTCCATTCCTTCCTACCTCAACCTTTCCTTTGGGCTTCATTTCGGCAAGGTATGCTAAGGGCAAGAGGGGATCAAAAGGTGTTAGAGAAGCTTTACCTGAATAATTAATTGCGGAAATTGTAGAAAATACAATTATACATCCTGGCTTGGCTCATCTATTTCAAGCATTGTCCAGAGCAAGGGCAAAGCTCCATTATTGCTCCATGGAAGAGGAGATGCGAATCAAGAGAGAGAGAGGGAGAGTAAACAAGAAGGAGGGAGTCTACTTTTACCGCCGGCTTCTCTTCTCAACATATCCGGGCTGTGCCAAAAGATTGCGGATTCAGCAGTAGAATGCATCACTGCATCCAGTAATTTAGTGGTACTTTCCTAGCAATTCAAGGAAATGCAATGCTCCAGTGAGGGTCATTGCAGTTGTTGGCTGGCTGGTTAACCTCTCTGAAGATTAATGGACTCAAGAACATATATATTCTGGATGTAAGTGTAGTGAAGATTTAGCACGAGTTCATCTTCACGCTTGAAGCCAGCCTCGGCTTTATTATCTGCGAAAATACTCGAGAGAAGGGTTTATTTATGTCCAGGCATAAGCTGAGCCCTCAGACGGAACCAGGGATTTGCCAAGGTAAATCCGGGAGGTGAAAGAGCCTGAAAATTGGGAGGTTATGGGGAACAAACTGTTGCGCGGGGGATAGAAGAAGAAGCTGGATCAGAAGAAAGAAGAGTTTTTCTCTCGTGAAGCTGTCCTCAATAAGAGCACGAGAGAAATCCGTGGGCTTCATAGCTGCATAAAAGTATGGGCATTTGGAGATGAGGGCTAAATCCTTGTTACCCGGGTGCTTCTCATCCAGCAAGGAGGTATAATGTAGTCCGGGTCTGAAGGAGATGGAGAATACGATCTAGTCGAAATCCTCTCTATTTTTTTAACAATTTTTTCAATCTCGTCAACAAGAGAGTCTCTAGAAGAGAAATGAACAATATACATTCACACATTTATGAATAGATATAGCGAGCGTTGGAGTAATTGAGTGAAAGTTTGCTGGAATTCCCACTTACTTCCAGAGCAGAACTTGGTAGGATTCACACGAACCTACACGGTACAAAAAGTTTTTTACAGAATAAAAACGCCTCTGGCTAATTGTAAAAGTCAACTTTCTCCACTATAACCATAGTACATGCCTCTATGTCTCCTACGAGAAACAAGTATTCGGTTTGGTGATCCTCCTATTCTAATGCCGCTTCATAAAAAGGTGGAATCGGATTCGCAACTTTTTGTGAAAATTCTAGGAACATTGCATCTTCTTCAGTTTAATGGTACAGTTCATATCCTTTATAGTATTTTCAGTATTCATGAGTTGCCTCGAGACTAAATAAAAGGTTGTCTCGAGCTAAAACTGGAATTCAGGAGGACTATAAATGTATTTTAAACTTTCATATGGCATTGCTGTACTTTAAAGTATTCTTCTCCAATCAAAATCCAGCCTGCTGGGTAGTCTATTTTTAGGCTTTGTATTAAGGACGAACCCTTTAGATTTATTGGTGAATTCATAGTGTAAAAAATGTGAGAGTAGTCGGGCCGTAAGGGCTTTGGGAATAAAATTTATAATTTGATTCAATCTCTACCCCTTTGAATGAAGAGGAGAGGATCTAAAGTGTAGGGCATGCAGAGGAGGAGAAAAGAATAATCCTGGAAGGGGAATATATTTTATAGTCGGTCGCGTGCCAGGAGCGGACAAAGGGGAAAGGGTTGGGGTAGGACCGAAATTGGGATAGTGGAGCCACTCTTGTGGATGCTGTGCTATACCCGTTCTCCTCCTCCTCGGATGGAGGAGATGAGAGGAATCCGGGAGGGGAATGGACGAGTTTATACTATGCTAAGCCGTTCCCGGAAAGATTTGGATAAAGTTACAAGATGGAACTGTAAAGGGGGAAGGGAAGTTGAAGATGAGGGAAAGAGTTGGATTCACAATTATTTTCTGCAAGATACCCGGCTCTTGTAAATAACTGCGGAAGGGTTTATACTCTTCGCCGCTATATTGAGAGAGATGAGTCAGAAGGGTTTCAGAGGGATCTGAGCTGGTCAAGGAGGGGCGGGGTAGATTTAAGGGAAATGTGTAGAGTTTCTCGGGGTGCGTAAGTCCTTATAGAAATTTTGGATGGAATTAGAAATGATTGAAGAGAGGAGAAATACTGGAATGAAAACGGTATTATAATTCCTATAAGCAATAAGGTTGAACAGGGATTGTGAGGAAGTATAGAAAAATAGTAGATTAGAGGTGAAAGCCATGGGTGGGATTCAGTATAGTGAAGAGATGATAAAGATGGGAAGGATAGGAGCTGGTAGATGTTTTGATGGAAAAGGATTGATTGAGAAGAGTTTGTTGTTGTTAGTCTGATGACGTTGAATGAGATGCGGGGAAAGTGTAAAATATGTATGACGAATCCATTTAAAGAGGGAGCTGCTGGAATAAGCGGGGCTAGAAGTTTATATTCCTGTTCTTATTGACTGAGGAATAGCCTTAACTCCCCACCCTCCATAATAATACCCGTCCGGGTTAGCGAGATGCAGATACTCAGAAAGAAATAACCCTTTGGTTTTGGAGGATTGCGATCTCGGAGTATAGTAGATATATGCCCCATCCTCTACGGATTCAATCTCTCATCCCGCTTTTACCCGCTTCTTGTATTATTTTCTTTGGGGATAGCTGTCAAAGTTGTAGTCCTCGGAGCTAGTCCCTGCGTTTGTGAATGGGCGTTAAAGGGATAGAGAGGTTTGTGGAGGGAAGCTTTAGGTTATAGCGCGGAAAAGGGTTAGATTGGTGTGGTAGACCTTTCTGCGACCCCGCGGAGCTTAAGCTGAGACTAAGATTTATGAGATTTACTAGGGGAGTGGTAAGGGAGGGGAGGAAGAGATATGTGCGCTTTGAGATTCCATATTTCATTCACACGTGTCAATGTGGATATAAGTTGATATCAACTTTTAGACGGACCAAGTATTCGAATGAATTTCCGCGAAATGAAAAAGGATAGGCAATCATGATTGTGTGGTGGATTCAATTATTCCTCCTCTAACCTAATTATGCATTCGTGTTCGTGTCCAGCTGTGTGAGCTGGAAGAAAAGTGAGGAAGAGCGAAAAACGTGAGAGAAGTGGGGAATCGTAGTGGTTTTCGTAGATAGGTTACTGAGTTCTTCCTGGTTGGACAGGCGAATTGAAGATGGATAAATGGATATAGTTACTCGACTGGAGAGATGAAACTATGAGAACTCATGTCAAAGTTGCTATTTACAAGAAGAAGAAGATGTTCTCGGGAAGTATTCATGTACACGTCCAGGGAGGAAAAAGATAACAAGGAGAAAAGGGGAAAGATTTGAAGGGAGAATGAGAGCGGGAGAAAGGAGGCGGCAAAGGATGTAGTGAATAAATGATTTCGTGATGAAAAAGTTGTACAGCTTTGAGAGGAGGATATATATACTCTTTAAAAGTTTCCCTGCTACAAATCCTCTCTCTTATTCTATTCCCGGACTCTAAGGACACTTTGTTTTCTCCTGTATTATACTTTCTCCATAGCTCAAATGCTGATTACCCGTAAAAACTGGGGTGATTCTCAATCCGGGAGGGGGGGGCTGTTTCTTCCTTGGCTCAAATGGTTTCTTTGACAACCTTACCTTACCCTATGACATGCTTCGTTTTTTGAGTAATAATAACTACATTCTGTATTAGATTAATTATTCAAGTGGAGTTCAGTGGAGCATAAAATTATTTTAGTCCCACATCAAAGGAACTCGTTTCCTTGTAGATTGTATGCAAGCATTGGAGCACCTGAAGTTCTAGCTACTGGAATTCGAATCTCCAAACGCTATTCCACAAATTACCTCAAAAAAGCTTTTTAATCCTTGTCGATGTAGTTAGCTGGGTTTGCGATTTTCAGTTCAATGAAATACTGTCGCATGTAAAAATTACAAGTTGCTTGAAAACACAAGTTCCAAGCTTGCGTGCAGGCTGTATTATTTCAATTATTCTTGATTCTTTTTGAAACGGCTTTCAAGGCTTTGCCTTAGTTTCGACTTTATTAGAGTGTATATTCTTTGAAATCTAGGCTCGCTTGCTCGAATTTAATAGAGAAAGTAGATTTGAAAATTGTTTATACCTAATTAGTGCGCGAAGAATTAGAAAGAAATGTTTTCCCGTTTAACATGTACCACTGATTTTGATTAAGTGTTAAGTTGTGCTTGCAAAATTATAATTAGATAAAGAAAGCAAGAGAGGAAAATAAATGACGAATTTAACGATATAAACATGTAGGACCTTCGTATGCATTCCAAGGAAGAAGAACATACGGGATTGCAAATGGATTGGGAGTATAAAATAATTTTGTTTCTTGTACACATCGTAGTTGTTCTTAATGTTGCCTTTGGATTCTGGCTGTCACATGTAAGCGTACTTATAAATATCGCATTGATTGCTCTTCTGTGTCCTAATCAAACACTCATTTGAACTGTCTTCTAGCTCTGTGTTGGCGATCGGAGCGCTATTTTTAGCTTCAATATTCATTGTAATATTTAATTATTTAATGTTATGTTGTAACTGTAATAGCTATATGTTGGGCGGTAGTAATGATAATTATCACTAACTACATTTAAACCGACTGGAATATGTTCAAAACTATCCTAGTGCGCTTTGTTGCTACGCGTAAAGTTGGACAAAATTGGAATGGCAAAACAATGAATTTAAAATTTTCAGCCACTTTAATGGCCTTTAAAGCCCGTTAAGTTGAAAATTTAAATATCCCGCCGAAAATTTGAATTTCCCCCCAACAATTTAAATTTCTCGCTAAGTATAAAATTTGAGTTTCCTGACCAGTTTAACATTTGAACTTCGTACTAAGTTTTTAAATTTGGATTTCGTATCAAGAGTAAAAGTTTTTACCGACAAATTTTTATTTGTGAATGTCCAATTACATTTAATGGATTTTATGGCCAGTTAAAATTTTGAATTTCTGATTTTTGAAATTAAGACTGGCAAAAGCTTTGCAAAGCAAACTAATATGGCAGTACTGAATGCTACCTTCAATGCTCAATTGTCCGTGTTCGTTTTTTCCTAGCGTTGGCTGCTGTAGCCGATACTTTTAACATAATAAATGCAAATCGGGTTCGGCTGAAGCGTTAAAACCAGCGTCGGCGTGGCTCAAGTGTCAAAAGTAGCAGAAGTTCGGCGTCGGCTGAGGCGGTTTTTGGACGTCGTACAGCGGCCGAAGCGTCGCCGACGTACGATGAAGTCGGCTGAAGTGGCGCGCAGTTTTCAAGACCGGCATTTTTTGACGTTGAATACATATATTCAGTTTCTTACTTAAAATAATTCAAAACTTACTGAATTTTAACTCAGAAGAAGATATAGTTAAAAGCAGGTAGTATGATGGTGATGGTGAGCAAGGTAAGAGGAGCTATGAAATTATGACTACTGAGTTAAATTATCAACAGCGGTTATCACCATGACCATTGAGCTTTAATAGATATTTTATTTGCAGGACAACCATGAGCTCCAAGGACAGTGGGGATGTAGATGAAATAATAAATTTCTTTGCCAAGTCGTTACCGGAATGGCTACTATCTACAGGGAGCATTGTAAATAAGGATGGAAGCAGGAAATAATTCCCCCGTAAAAAGGGTTTAAAAACAAAAGGATTAAATTGGAAGTGATAAGCTTTGATGAGGCTTCCCACAAGTGATGATTAGTGGGAATAGCATTGTAGAAGCTACTCATTATTGATTCAGCTGCCCGTTAAGTCCTTGTCAACAGTTATGGTTCAGTGTGAGCATATATATATTTAGCAAAAGGGCAATAATAATTTAAGAATTTAGGAGTGCTCCCTCCTGAGCTGACACACGAGCATTATTAGTCGGGTAACTTACGTGGACAAGAATGTTTTCCCTGCATACACGGAAATTGATTCTCGATGCTCTCATGTAATTTAAGTTGGGCAGAAACTATATAGAAGGGTGGGATAAGATAGTTAATCTGAAATAATAGAAGAAAGTTTAAGCACGATACAAAGTTGGGAAGTGTGCAAAGGGGCAATTGATTGAGCTTTGCTCAATTCTGAATTGAGTAGAAAATTGGTTTTTGAAATTAAGCATGAGGGTGGTTGATTGCAAAACCTTGTCTCAATTTCTTACTTCCATCCAGCCCACAGACCTTGGATGCTTAACTATGTAAGAAAATATATACGTACACAGATGGAGGCGGTGAAAGCAAGAGTACTTTCACTAGACTTGAACCTTGTGCAATTCTCCCCCGGATGAAGCTCATGTATCCATGCAGACAGGGGCTCAAATGGTCAGATGATGGAGTAGAATGAGCGCATGACAATCTCTTTTCTGACGGGGATCTAATTCCCACTTTTAGAATCACATATAATAACAGCTCGTCTATGATGTATGTCCGGCTGGACTAAAAGCAACATCTGACAGAGCTACATGTCACGTCCTTATTCCTTCGCTTCAACGGAAAATGAAAAGGTGTACAGGAGTGAGTGAGGGAAAAGAAGGCTAAACCAAGCTCATGTACAAGTTCTCTTTCATAGCTTTCTTCCCTGCATCTCAGCTCCTTTGTACTGTTTCCACTAAAAGAAAGAACAAGATTGGGAGAGGAAGGTCTAAATGAAAGATAAACATTTTCATATAACGTATTACCAAAGTGGTAGTATTAACTCTTGCCTTAATAATTCTCTAGTATTTTACACTGGCAATTCTACTTTCTTGGTCGAATCCAAGGGCATTCTGAACGGGCACGTCATCTTAGGATTATTGGAGGATGAAAGCCCTCCGAGAAATCTACAGATCCAACCTCCTGGTTACAGTCATACTTATTTTCTCTCATATGACCATAGTTTCATTAGTGAAAGCACGGAGGGCTTTCCCTTAAGATCTCTAGGCACGCCCCTGTTATCAAAACTATCGCGGCGAAGAGAATTATTTCGGCTATGCTTAAATCATGCAAGGGAATCATTCTAGTATTGAATAACTTTCTCCAGAGCCTACAGAATATTCTGGTAATAATTCACATGAAAACTAAAGAAATTTAAAAAAATTATTGCGAAGAAAGCATGTAAAAAATAGATTCAGTTTAATCAATAATTTAACTCCGTGTAATAAATCAATTAGATTTTTGAATCGTGCATATACGTCTGATTAGCAGGTGACATCTGAAGGTATTCCAATATGAAGCTTGGATTTGGTGATAGTTTAGTTTGTGTCCTTGAACATGAAACACGCATCAGGGTTAATTCTAGTTGAATTATGAGTTTGAGAATTGGAGAAAGTGAGAAGCAAAGAGAAAGTTGGGATTTGTAAAGCATGAGGGTCAAAAGTTGGAATGAGATATGCCCTTTGATGGGAGGATTGAACGAGGGTAGTTGTGAAGGAGAGAATGAGGACGTGTATAATAACTGTATATACAGAGGATATGAATGCAAGTAAGAGGAGTAGAGTGAGGAGTGATATAAGCTCTTTTAATGTCCACTTCTATCCGGCTTTCCATTTATTTTTGACTTGCTTACATGGATCACATACAGAGAGACATGAGAGGAGGAGAGAGGAAGAAGAAGAGGTAAATATTTCTTGGATCGATCAATAACTGAGCCGTCCGATTTTTTTCTGTCCACACATAACTTTTGAAATGCATTGAGAATCTGATAGGAGAGACGGAGGGAAGTTGGTCTTTGAGTTCTGCTACCAGGTTTTTCTTTTTCTTTCTACTACCCATTTCTTTCTCTCTTCCGTCTTCTTTACCAAAGTTGAGTATATTTTCATACTACAGGTTTATATGGGAAGGAGTGTCCAGTCTGAAGCTTTTAGAAGGTTGTTCTTTTGCTCACTAAGAGTCCGAGTACCATTTTTGGACGCATGTAAGTGTCTGTATGTGAGGCTGAGAAAAGCCAAAGGCTAGTATACTAGGAACTAGGAGGAAAGATGGGAAATGGAAGAAGTTCGGGGGATTTTAGTTGGACAGGAGCTGGTGTTTGGTGTAGCGTGTGGGTGAAAGTTATGCCGTGGTTAGTAGGGAAGGAACGTTATATAGCTTGGATGGTTGTAGATGGGGTTGGGAGAGCTAGGCAGAGTGAAAGAGAGAGAGGATAGGTTATTTGGAAGGCTGTATGTAATTGGACATCCGGAGTAAAAATGTTATGTATAAAATCCCAGAAATCATAACTATCATAATATTCTTAAAGTCCTTCCATCTTTCTTCTCCTGGAGAAAGGAGCATAGGAGGAAAGCTATGCAAGTTAAACTACATAGATAAGTGAAGGGCAGGGTTCTCCTATGTATTACCCGGTTTCAACGTTTCAAGATTGTTATGATGGGTGGAAGGAAGGAGAGAGGGAGACGAGTGGGAAAGGGAAGGAGAGAAAGCAAGGTCCGACTTGGACGGATATGGCTAAGTAAGGGAAGGAGAGAGAAAACGGAATTTCACCGATTTTTTCTCCAGTTGACTTTCTTCTTTTGTATGATTTTTCGGGACGTTCCTTTTTCTTTCTATTTTTCCTCTCTTCTTCTTTACTTTGAAAGCTGAAAAGGTTTCGACTTTCCCTCAAGCTTTCTCCACTCCCGGCGTCTTTACTCCCCTAAAATCTACACATCCATCTAGCTTCTCATCTCCCGATTTTCCCTACACACGCCTTAGATTAGTCATATATATATGTGGCTGGTGGTTGTGGTGGTGAGGAAGAGAAAGTAACTAGAAACTATAGAAAATATATTATATTGAGAAAAAATATTCTTTCAATTTTTATTGTCCCTTGTATCACCCACGGACGCGTCTCCTTTCCCTGTCACTTTCTTCAGAACTTGTAAAGCTAAAGAGAAAGCTCGTGGAAAAATCCATATTCCTTCCTCAAGCTCATCCGTACGTGTATAATCCATCCTAAACTTTTATTCTTTTAATCCCATTATTCCATCTCTCATCCAATAAATACTCTTCAGAATTATAGCAGCCAGCCAGCCAAGCGTCCCGACTAGAAGAAGAGAAATTTACTTTCTTTCTGTCTTTCTTCTACTCATCCTTCCACCCGCCATCTTTCTACCTCTCCTTGTCTCTCATCTTTTCTCTTTCTCCAATATTCCATCGTCAGCCCCGGGAAATAATTTAATATGTCTGCGCTAAGCTAAGCTATTCTTTTCTTTCTCCGCTGCTTATTTTTTTATCTTCTTCTCATTTACCTCGTGTATAATCAAGCACTATGGATGGACGGAAATATGGCAGTGGAAGGAAACATGCTCAAATCGATTCCGTCAACTGCTCAAAACTTAAATTTTGTGCATGAGCGGCTCATTTCCTCCACGTCTCAAGATTTAAATCGTTTCAAACTACCTTGTAGACAGTTTAAAACATTTATGCCCTAATCAAGCTTTCAACTTGCCTTCTCTTAGAACTTGTGCTTGAATGGAGTTTAAATGGAGCATGTGAAGATGTACTTGGGAAATCCTAATCCGATAATACAAAGTATTCAGAGTTTTCCGATGTGAGTTTTCTCCAGTAATCGTCAGCTTAAAAATTCTCGCATCGTAAAATCCAAGAACGGATTTTACGCACTGCAACGCTTGTTAGTGTTATATACAAGCACTACTGAAGGGTTATGAATTTGAAGAACATAAAAATGGTAACAAAGGGAAACGAACCGGTAGAGAACATTGAGTTGATTAGCCTAAGAAACATGAGCTATAAATATTTACCTTAAAGAGCGCTCATATCCTGATTCTGATAAAACATGAAGTTTTAGAGAAAAAAAGCAGACTTAGCTTAAACCCTAGAGTAGAGCTAAAGCATGGAAAAAATCGGAGAAAGTATACTTTCACTGCTACCTTTAAGAAGATCAGGGGAGGAGAAGAGGGAGATTGTATGCATATTGTTTTGTTCTTAAATTGGGAAGACCAAATAGCAAGACTTTGTTTTTTCAAGTGCAAGCTCTACCTAATAAGCATGCTTTCTTTCTTGAAATGCCATTTATGGATTTTTGTGAAAAACAAGCTTAGCTCGTAAAAAGATTCATTGAAGGAGCTCCCAAAAATGACACAAGTCACGTTTGTAAAAGCAAAAAGAAAGACGTAATCAGGAATGGTCGAGTAGGATGAAACATGTTTGGCTGATGGTTAGAAGGCATTGATTTTCAAAAGTTGTTATCTTGAACTTAAATCCTAGAGGAACGAGCGCTCTGTGATAGAGGGGTAGACGGGAGATTGGATTTTGTAGGGAAAATAGTGAAACTATGCATGCACTTATATCCTAATTGGTTTTTAAAGGTATATCCTGGAAAGAGGAAAAAGGTTTTTCTGAGTTACTCCTGGAATGTCGATAATATTACCACTATTATTTTCTAAAAGTGATCCAAGAGCTGATGTAGACCTTTCAAGCTTAGACTCTGGTCTATACCCATACTTAATAGCTGCATATAGCATATAGTTGAGTTAGCTAAATTACAAAATGACAATGAGCTATGGAATAGCCAAACTATATAACCAAGAGTCACTATCAGACAGAGTGGGTTTTGGTGGTGGTAGGGGCTGGGGATATGTCGTGAGTTTTTCACATTTTGCTATTTTTCTTTGCCTCACCTTCTTTAAACTAGATATTTTATCGGAGCGAAAGGTTAGAAAGCGTAAAAAGGTTTTAGAGGTGAATGCATGTAAATCCTAGCATTCTATAAGACTGCTCAGGCTGGAAGAGAGGGAACCGTGTAGGATGTGCAAGCTTTCACTATTTTGCTGCAAAGGCATACGGAAAACGTAAAGAGAAAGTATGCGTTTGCATGGTATTTGTGGCTCGAGAATGTTATTTAATGTAAAGTTTAATAGTCTACTCCTTGCCTTCGCACATTGTCTCCGGGTTGAATGAGGACTATTGATGAAAGTATCGTCTGTCCTATCTCAAATCGGAAACTATTTTTTAAAAAAGGAAGCTCTAAAGGGTGTACTAAAAGAAGACAAGTTTCTTCACCTTTGTTTGGTTGACTAAAGGAGACGCTCTTGAGAAAGCCTGTCGTCTTTTCCTTTCTCCTTTTATTTGTGAAACATTTTAAAGCTGCTTTCACCGCTCAGCTTTCTCCTTCCCGAACTCGGTACCGGGAAAGCACATGCACTTTCCCGCCATTCTTTATTTCCCCGTGTATCCGGAGTACTCCGGCCAATGTACTCCACTTCCTACTGCACCATTTACCCTTAGTAAAAGAGATAATAGAGCGAGAGCATGAGAGGAGGCTAGTAGCAAACGCACATCCTGCTTCCTCCTTCAGAAGATGGAATTGGCCCGAGTGAGAAGCCGGAGTAAAGAAAGCAAGTGATACTAAAGCAGGCATCGGGTGAAAGCAGGGGAACGTCAAAGAAGCTAAAGTGGCGTCATAGTTTAAGCTTTTGGAGTATGTAAAGTAGAATAAATAGGGGTGAGGTGAGAGGGGATTTCCAACAAGCCTCCTACACAATTCTCGCGAAGGAGGGGAGAAAACCATGATTGGGAAGAAGAGGGATTCAAGAGGGTATGAAGGGAAAGAGAGCAGCTTGTTTATGATAAATTCATAGTTTATTGTATAAGCTGAATATGTGTTTAGCATGGAGCTTCGGCGAAGATGAGAAGGGAAGAAAATAAGGCTTTAAACTCTAAACGTTATGAGACCCACATGCACAGCCAAGAATCCTTTATTAGGATGGCAACTAACGAAGGAAGATAAAGCAGAAGAAATTCCAGTATATGCATGCCAAGGCTTTCTTACGCATTCATGTCTAAGGATACACAAACCTCTTTGCTTTCTCCATTCATAGCTACTTATGAGAAGAAAATACTTGGAATCATCCAGCTACATTTTTACTTAAAACTAACCACTTGGAAACCTGTCTCAGTTTCCTCTCAACAGTTTTTAAAGCGTGGCCTAAAAGTACGGCACGACTGCAAACTTATAGGATTATAATCTGATGCAAAGACAAAGAATGAAATCAGTGGTATTGAAGGATAATATTTCCATTTTGGAAAGTCTCCGTTCTATATACATTTCCAGTCGTCGTCTTTGGCTCCTCGCCCTTTTTGCTATTCCAGTTATGGTTTTGGGTAGGAGGGCAAGTCGGATGGAATATGGTTCAAAAGAGAGCCGTGAAGTTTTACTTTCTCTTATGAATCTAGGACAAAGAGGAAGTTGATGGAGGGAGAGGAATCTGTTTATACTTAGTGAGTGAATGGAGGTATTTTCTAGGCTGCTTTCTCTCCCTCTTCGTCTTCGCTAATCTTGCCGTTTACATGCATGACGGAGAGGATCTGAGTACGCTGATGTAGATGGATTAATATAAAATTTAAAACATGAGTCGAGAACAGAATGGAGATGAAAGCTTGAGTGTCATAGACAAGCCGTTATCGCAACGTTAATGCATGCAAGTGGGAGTAATAGAATAATTTAAAAGAACTCGTACTTGCTTACAAGATTGTCAGGAGGAAAAGGATAATCTTGCTAGTATTTTCATCTACAGTCTACCTTTCTCATGCCCTTGGACCTTGTCTAGCTTATTCCATTCCTGACATTACTTTCACTGCTTTCTCATTTTTCTTTTCGTACTTATACTTTCAAGCAAAGAATTTAGCCTCTTACCCATTTAAACTTGCCTTGTTTCAGTTTGCATTCTTCGTGCCAATCGAAGGAGGTTTATCATATCTCATAGTGTTAGATGTGTAAAAGCCAGGACGGGAAATTCAAAATCCTTGTACACTATTTACCTTCAGTGTAGCAATAAGAGAAAGCAGGAGAAAGTAAAGCGAGTGGAAGGGAGATAACTTAGGAGAAGATAAATAAAACAATAAAAGTAGAGAATAAAATGAGATGAAATGTAAAAATATTTCCAACTCTTTCAAATATGCATAATGAGCTATTTCTATGTATTCATTTTTCGGAATTCAGGTTATTTAGTATATTACCTTTATTTATTCACTACCCTATTCATGATACTTTAAAATTGCTAATTTGTTTCAAAATCTTCTCTCATTACTTTCTGTTTATTCTCTCTGTTCTTCGTACTTGATGCTTTCTCCGAACCTTGGAGCAGAAAAAGCTAAAGAGAAAGTAAGGGAAGTAGGTAAGGGAAAGAGCCAAGGAAATATATTTTCCATATTTAGAATTTTGTCGGCTATTCTTTCAAAGTGTAGGCGGAATTGGAGGAGGTGAGGAATTTGAAGGTTAAATATTAAAGTAAATTTGCATTGCGCAAAGCTTGAGAATGGGAAGATTAGAACTACTATGAAATGCCGTCTATATCCAAGAAGCCCATCTTGAGAATCAAGACGTGTTCTATGCGGGAAAGCTTTGAAAGATTCAAACGTATGGAAATATGTGGAGAATTTCCCAACGGAACACGTTTTTCAAAATATGTGCATTATTTGACATCAGCAATGTTATTTTTACTTCTCTCAATTTTCTCCAGCAATTACCCAACACATATGATCTACTTTCAAAGCTCAATTCCATTCCTTTTGCTACTCTCCATTCACACGTGATTGTGCCCATGTTTACTCGCATCCCTCCCCATCCTGCCTTGGCCGCTTTCTCTCTATTATTCCATTCTGTTCAGCAATGACTTCCTCGCTTCCTTTACTGGCTCCCTTACCGCCAATCCGCCAGTTAACACGGCTCTTATTCCTTATCATCAACCCTCTGAAAGTCCTACACGTGAAAATAGTAATGCATAAATAAATTCAGATAGGGCGGAACCGAGTATCAAAAAATTGGAGAGTGAAAGCGATTCCATGCTCCACAGAACCCTTTGCCAATCCCACCACGCTGGTAATTTTCTCTTTTCAATCCGTATTTTATTATTCTCTAGTGTGCGGAGGAAAATTAAAGTAAATAAGAAGCTTGGGGCTAAGAAAGCTAGACCTTTTCTGTAAACACTCCAAGAAGCTGGCATGGATTACATTCTTACGTGTAAATATTGTAAATTCGTCAAGTTCATTGAAGAAAGCTACAAACGTTTTGGGCGGTGAAAGCCGTGTGTGAGTATTGGATTCTCGACATTTTGGTATTGTATTGTTTGGAGGTACTGGATATCATAAATGATGACCCAGAGCCTCCCAAGCGGCATTTTGGTAACCATAGTGTAATTAATTTTACATTCTTCTTCCAAATAGCAGTCAAAAATAGACAAGGCATGTGTTCATTGAAAAAATCTTTAAAAAGATCCAACCTAGCTTTGAAGTTATCATATTACTGCGTATTACGTAGTTACGCATGGACTTTGTCAGTTTTTCAATGCGAGATGAAAATAAACAAAAAAGGCTTGGGAGAAGCTGTTTTACAAAGCTGAAACTCGAGATGATTTTACAGGTTGTCATGTCGTTATGACTACGTAAATGATGCACGGCGTTGCTTGATGTGCACGCAAATATTTTACTTGGAAACATCCACATAGGGGTGAAATTAAACTGTAAATACACACTGGTTACAGGAAAAATAAAAAAACAACTTGACAAAAGGTCAGTATTTTTGTGAAACAGGGTTTTTACTAGCGGCAATGGAAACAGTAAACTCGGACGGGAAGCCAGTAGTCCTGAAAAACAACTAATGTTGTGTTTAGTGAAACATGATGATCGATCGCTACGGACTTGATCTGGATGAGATGAAGAGACAAGAGAAGACTGAATGGAAGAGAGGTGGTGGGTGGGACAAGAATCAGATCAAAGCATTGAGTAAAATAACCTTTGAAACCCATCAGGTCTGCAAACTGTTAAATTTTCTTCCTTTTAGCGACATGGTGTTAACACTGTGCCCGATGTGAAATGAATAAGTGCTCACTAATCCGGGAAATACGTTTTACGGTCGGAAAGAATGAGTGTCAATAGTCGGGTGGAAGCAAGTGCTGAGGTTAGGCAGCCGGAAGCCGGTTAAGGGGGAAGAATCATAGAGCAAAGAAGATGTGAGTGAAAGTCGAATTGAAGCATACTTAGAGGGTCCCATTCCCGTGGGAGAAAATTGCTTCTGTTAATGAGCTAATCTATTCAAAGTCGTCCTAGTAAATTGACAAGCATGGCATTTAACTGGAACCTCAAAAGGAATTTGTAATTCTAACCAAAGAGGGTTTACATATACAGAGTGGTCAGAATACCGCAAGGAGAAAGTAGGGATTTTAAAGCTTACATTCTGACAAAGCTTGGATTGTAGAGAGTAACCGTATATTTTGTTTTGACAAGAAGCTTGCATTTTCTCGGGTTTTAGAGTAATAATCATTTCTAGCGGAGACAAAATTCCGACTCTAAGTTGGTGACTGACGGGGCGAGGGTTGGAGAAAGTCGGAATATGAAGGAAAGGGGATGGAAGCGGTAGTGTGCTGTTGTTGTAGTATTGTGAAGATATGGCTCGTAAAAGAACAATTAGCCGGGAAAGTTGGTTGTTGGGAAAGCTAGCTGTTTGTGTACGTAAGTAAGTAAGCTGGTAGGTTATTTGGGTGTTTGGTAAGGCCCATGTCCCATCCCTTGACATCTTCATCCTAGTCCTTGGGTTGCTACTTAAGAGTTGTAGTAAAGCACGTCGTAATTTCCTAATTCCAGCCGAGTTGTACTTAGCACGTTGAAAATGTTCATTCATTCCCCCGGAAAGTTGAGAGAGAATAAGCAAATCCATGTTAGTAGTGAGTAAAATGACTCTTCTCGCCCAATATTATGCCCCCTCCCTCTTTCTAGCTTTCTCTCCCTCCCTCTCTTGAGCTTTCTCTTTTTGCGGAAACCTATTGTTTTCCCTGGGTCAATAGGAGGGACAAACAAAGACAGAGGATTGAAAGCTAAGCTCAAAATGTGACTCACTTATCTCTAGAGTCCTTGCACTACTCCACCTCCTCATCTTCCTCAACCTTGCTAAATTAACTACTTTCTCCTATCAAACTACCAACCAGTTCTAATATCCCAGAGCCACCAGGTATTACGTCTGAGCGTAGCCTTCTGGAGTAGGAATACGGGGGCTACACACTGAATTTGATGGTAAAAGCTCTAGAATCTAAATTCATAGCCTGAGGAATGTACGTCATCCTCTTAAAATTAAGCTTGTCTCATAGCCCTTCTTACTTTATAGTAGAGGTGCACTTTAAATTTGAAAATTAGCTAGAAAATTGGTTCACAGAGAAATTGGATGCGGTCA
This sequence comes from Sminthurides aquaticus, assembly GCA_906901655.1. Taxonomy (NCBI): domain Eukaryota; kingdom Metazoa; phylum Arthropoda; class Collembola; order Symphypleona; family Sminthurididae; genus Sminthurides; species Sminthurides aquaticus. The sequence continues at coordinate 9,714,112 of CAJQTT010000001.1, forward strand.
TTTGGCTGCTTCTTGTGAGGGCAAGAAACATTTCCAAGGCTTTTACTCCTTTCTCCTCTCGCCCTAATGCCAACGCTGCACTTGTCACTAAGTTTCCAAGATAACTAAGCCGAAACATGCTCTCACTACTTTCACCAGAGAGACTCTTAATGTTTCCAGCCTCTCATTTAATTGAATCCAGGAATTTAATTGTCCTCTGCTGAGGGTTTACTACCCGGGTTGACTCCACCTCCCTTCCCTACGCCTCTCTTTCTCCTCAACTTCTGTGCCCATTTACTTGGTTTACTTACTGGAAACTCTCCACAAGTTATTCCTCCAGGACCCATACCAACACGGGGTACAAGCAAAGCTTCGACATAGGAATTTTAAATATGTCCGAGCCCTCGATCACTTTATAATAGTTTAGTTAAGTTTGCGGCTGGCCAAAGTTTCAACAACTTTTCTCACGTAAATAATATCAATTGCTAATCAAACATTCAGGCACAATCACACCCTGGCCCTGGCAAGCCATTCTAGTAGCAGTAGCAGTCGGAATCTACGTGCCTTTCTTCCCAACCTGTTTTAACTCCCATCCCCTCACCTGATGTATGCAAGCAAGTATTGCTGGAAAACCATTAAAATTGTAAATTATTTCCCTAGCCTCCCATTTGCAGCGCCACCATTCTTCATCGGAATTGACCGTCAGTGGGATTAAGTACGCTATGAACAAGACTCAAAGCTACCAGTTCTCCTGCAACGATCCAGAAGAAGGGGCTTGCATCTGCATTTGACCAATGAACCTTGAGAAGGAACCCCCAAAATTTTTTGTTTTAATTGTATGAAAAGGAAAAACTAGAGATCGGTCTGGGTGGAGGAGAGGTTGGAGGGTTGAAGCAGTGGACAGAGCGCTGGAACTACAGTGGCTAAAATTCTTCCAGATTCTTTCATCCCTGTTTTGCCCGAAAGCCTTGTTTTGAGTTTTTCGTTGCTCAGGAAGAGTCACGGTGGACTTGTTTGTTTTGAGAGATGGAGTGAAGAAGAAGACAGGCTGATGAGTCATCTTTGGAATGCTGGACAGGGAAAACAAATGAAGGGCGAGAATGGGTCTCCGGTTACCCTATGATATAGCTAAGGAATATACTGGAAGGGCGGAAGACGCGTAGAGAATGAGCTGCTGGACAGGGCGGATATGCATAGACAGAGAATAAATGATAGAATCTCCTCCACAATTCTCTGCAATAAAGCTTATTAGTATTTATACGAGTGTGCATAATATGAGTGGAATAGAAAATGGAGTGTATGTGTCTCAAAATCTCATCTCCGCTTCTTCTCCTAACCCCTATTGCTATGCTACCCGCCTTTCAGCCTTCCGTCCGCTGACTCTTTACATGCACTGCTGTCTAAGATGGGTATGGTTTGGGATGGAGCCGGGAATTTGCTCCTTGCTGGACAGTATACTGTATGGGACTAAACATGGTGAAATCCAAACTTTTATTTAGTTTTATTTTCTCTCCCTTCATTTCTCGGTCTTTCCCCTACTTTCACCCACTTGGACATTTTGGAATAAACAAGGGGTAGGTCATATTCAACATAACATTTTCTCCGCATTCTCTCCCATAAGCAAGTGAGAAGAAAAACTAGGGCTGGAGAGGGAAAAGAAATTCAAGAAGACTACCCTTCAAACTCTCCAGGTTCAAGACCAAACTCTCTTTGTTTTTCCCAACTCTCCGTCCATCCAAGTGTACATATAAGCATATGTGCCTACTACGCACCACCCTTCCAGCTATCCCCTGTCCTGTATCTAATTGATCATTTTCCTTTTCTCGTCCATCTCCGCGTCTTTTCATGGCCCTTCTCCCTCTACAGTCTACAGTTTGTTTTTGTATGGAACGAGAGAGAGAGAGAGAGAGAGAAATGAGAAGAAGACTATGGACACAATCATCTCTGCTTCTCTCCCTCCCCTCCCACCCATCCTTATATTACCAACAACAACATATTTTTCACAAATTGGCTCCAATAATTTCAAATATTGTATGGAATCCATAGCTTCGTTGTCTATATTTATTTCATGGATAATTTTTTTATTGTGTAGAAAGAAATCCTTTCAGTTGCTAGGGATAAGAGAAAGCTGACTTTCTCCAGAGTTCAAATATCCAAAGAGAAAAGAGAGGAAGGACTGGAGATTATTTACAAATTCTAAGCTTTTTATTGTATTTCTCTTGGAAAATGGAAAAGAAAGACTGTCCAGGGGTTTTTTGACCATTATAAATCTTAAATTGAAATAATATTCGATTTCTATAAAAATGACGCATGGTATTTGCTTGAACCCTTTATCTCGGTCTACGTAAGGCAGGATTGGATTACATCAAGCCTGGAGAGAGGAGATGAAAAGCCATGCTTCCTTGGACACAAACTCAGGAAAAGGTCAAATGATTATATTTTGCAAGAAATAGTTTTGTGTTACGTAAGATTGGTAAGATAGCGAAGCGGAAGAAAAATTCAAAGGTATTAAGACAAATAGGATTTGCTGAGAGAAAATTATAATAATCAATTTTATAATTGTTTCGAAAATTCTATGCTTGTTCTGGATGCAAGGGAGAAGTACGTGATTTTTGGGTTTCTCATAGCAAGTTGATAAACTATTTTATGTATGAAATGACAAGGATAATACCTATTAATGCTAGAGGAGAGACATATAAAGAGATACAGAAAAGGGGAGAAATTATGGAGGAGTAAATGGAGGGAATTGTAGGGCAAGCTGCATGTGTGGTTTGATAAGGCTGGGAAGAATGGCGGAGTGTGTATAAGCGAGGCTGATGTTGCTGGATGAGACGGATGGTTTAGTTTGGTTTCGAGGAGAGAAATATAATTTCATATAGGAAAAGAACAAGTAAAAAGGATTTTCTCATCAGAGTTCCTCATTCAACTAAAGGAAAACAGAATTATAAGAAGAAAGGAGAAAGCAAATAAGGAGAGGAAATTTTCCCTCATTTTCATCTAACCTTCTGATTGCGGACAGGCTAAAACACTCAACATACGTACACAACTAAACTATAGTTGGTTTGTAAGTTGGTTCTCTAGGAAAAGACAGAGATTGGAGTGATGGTTTGGAAGGAGGAACATAACTAAAACCCAAGTTTCTGTGTATATATATATAGTCTGGTTAGAGGTTCGGGGATGTATTGTGGAGCTGTGCTGTAGTTAGCAACTACTTGGTTTTGAGCTGGATGAAAGTAGGGTATGCATGAGGAGAAAGCTGGTAAGGAAGGAGGCATTAGGAGGGAAAGGCTTGTGGAGGAGTAGCCAAAAAAAAGAAAAGGAATAAAAAAGAAGAAAGTATTAAGAGAAAAGTTGAGGCAAGTCTTTGGTTTTGACTTGAGCTTTATTCTCCAGTCAACTGAAGCTAAACTCTGGGCTGAGGCAAAATCGAGCATGTGAATCCGAATAGACTCTTCTCGGATGCGGTTATAGCAGAGACTTGCAGCGAAGGACCGTGGCCAGGCATGGTAAATGGTATCACAAGTGGAAAAGTAGATGAGTTTTAATATGAAAGCGACCATCATAGTCTGTTTGTCTGAAGAGTTTATATCAAAATATCTTCCCACTATCGATTCTTTCCTTTTTCTCAAACTTGAATTCCCTTCTGATTCTGATGAAGAATCTTATGGAGTGGCAACAATCCCTACTTTCCTTTCTCTTCCTTTCTCCTCTTTACACTTATTTTTATTTCTTCTTATCTTGTTACATTAAGTAACTCCGGCTCCATCACATCGCTCCCGCTTACTTAGTCTTATCCTCGTTGCTTGGCCTCCGGTTAGCTTTTATCTTTGTCTCTTCTTCTCATCCTCCCTTCCAATATCCCGCTTTCTCATTATCCTTTACCTCACTGACCGATCTCATAATGAATTGTCTGCTAAATTAAAGGAACTCATGAAGATATTTAAAAATAGTATGGGCCATTACAACGTTGGTAAATCTTTGGACTTGTCTGTGTAATAAGCGTCTAGTCAAGAAATTATGAAGGTAACAATTCCGAAAATTCAGTTACTTTAGGCTCTGGAACAGGAACAGTGAGTGGTCTCATTTGGATTCAAATGACCTTAAGGCATCGTAAGTCGAGGAAAGTATTTAGAGAAAGTTAGGAAAGAGAAAGGAGGCTCGTTGGTGTCGGTGGAGAAAGCTGGATAAACGAGGGCCAAGCTTGTAAAATTAATGCGAGTTTAAAAAAAATTAAAAAGTTTAGCTGAGTGCGAATGTGTCAGATGGGGCTTTTGGAGGTAGAATTATATTTCCTTTGGAGACTGTCTAATGGGCGAAGGTCTGAGGGGTAATGGTAGAGTAATGGCTGCATAAAGCCGACGTGTTTATGTACTTAAAGGAATGGAAAACAAATAAATCATTTGGATTTTCTCTAAAGTTTTTAAGAAAATGTTAGGCTACGAAACTTTGCCGGGTTGAAAGTTGGACAATTTTTCTAGAAATCATCCAAATCTGGTGGTATAAACCGAGATTTTTTCCTGTAGCCTTCTTTGAGCTTGTCTGCAGGATTTTTGGAGCGACCACAGAAGAAAATAGGGGTGGTTGGAGTGAAAGAACTTAACTTGTTTTTATGACACAAACTTTCTCCTTGTCAGATTAAGATAGAACGGAGACGAAGTGAGAGAGGAAGAGACGGTAGAATTTCGGTAGCTTATCCGGAAAGAAAACTTGAAGAGTGTACCCTACAAAAATAATTATAGAAAAGCTGTCTCCCACTCTCTCGTAATCAGTCAGCTACATCCCGGCGTACACATAAGCATGCTTGCAGCTGCTGTAAATGAGTAATCAGCACATTTTTTCTCGACTTGATCTCCTGTGTTCTCATTTCTACTGATCACCAGATCTGAGTCCGAAGCACACAGTGCGTTTTATATCCGAGATTGCGGGGAATCAGACGCACTAGCGACTATTGCTATTTTTTTAAATTTCGTAGATTACAATAAGGGGACTGAATGAATGTCAAGTTTGAGTAAATTTTAGCTTTTAAGATAGCCTGGTGAAAATTACACGAGTCCTATGAATTGGGCGGGCTACAAGTAGAGCTTAGTTTCACTTCCCTTGCTTTCTCTTTGTATTACAATGAGTAGTTAGACTACTATCAGTTTGTCTAAGGTATGATTATCTCTGTTGCAAAGGCTTCAGGTAGAAGAGAAATGTGCAATGAGATTTAGCACATATCTTGATAATGAGTTGAAAGGAAGTATAGAGCAAAAGGTGAAGAAGCTTGAAAATAAAAAGCTATATCATCTAAAGGTTTGATAGCCATGAGAAATATAGAAAGGAAGCGGAAAATATTGTGTTTTACTTTTTGGCAAGTGCGCTACAAATTGTACAACCTGTACAACTTTTCTCAATGTCCGCATTTAAAAGAGAAAGTAAATCCAGATTTGTTTTCCTATAACCTTAAAATATTTCTACAATTCCGTGCAACATAAAAAAATTGGAGCTTAAAAAAGCCTTTGAGAATTTCACGTGCAAAATACGGGGAGATGTAGGTGGATGGAATAAGAAATCATTAGGAATTTATATACCTTATAGTAGAGTGTAAGATATGCAGAGTAGCGCAACGAAAGGCCTACCTGAGCTATACTTTCCCCTTGTTTTATGCTCCTTTGCTCTTTTATTTCCACTTACAAACGACGGAAAATGTGGTTATAAAATAGATAGATTTTTTCCACAACTCGGTCCAAAGGAGAGACGTCTCTAATTCTGCAGTTTTCACAACTCAAGCCATTTCTCCAACTTTTTCCGGCTCCACAGAACATCCCATGATTTAAAAGCATCTTGAATCTTGTCTCACAACAGGGAAAAAGGTTGTGTAAAAAAACTCTGAACAACTCTCCTTCAACAGTTTTAATGACGGCAATTAGTAGCTGAGTTAAAATGTACATTGCTGCCCCTCTCACACATCCACCTCTGCTCTTTATTCCTGGTATTTTTTCCAGCTTTAAAACACGGCTTTCTCAAGCCTTTTGCCCCTCTCAAACTTTCTCGTCCAAGCAATAATGTACAGAAGGATTAAAGAATACGAAGCGAAGGAAGAGCAAGAGATGAGGTACGGGCTATTTGTTTGGGTCGTACAGAGAAAGTTTTACGTTCACTTCACCCCACACTGTTTGCGTCTCCACATAAGAAAACTGGCTGTTCGGGATGGAAAAAAAGTTAGGTGGGGAAAGTATGGGGGCGGGTACTACATAAATGTAAAAAGAAAAGGATTTATCCGAAGAAGGCCACAAGTTGAACTATGTGCTTCTCTCTTTTCCTGCAGCGTAGCGGGATGAGTGGATTTGCTAGTCTGGGAAAGCAAGAGAAAGAACAAGGTTGAAGAGAGAAAACTGTAAAGTTTGGGTAATTCATTTGAAAATTTCATTTGTTCCTTCGCTCATTCCATCAACATGATGGATGAAGCCTTAATTTCCTCCACAAGAAACTAGAATAATATGTGCCTCTGGATAACGTTGCAACTTCTTTTTCAGATTTTCTCTTCCTATCTTGGTTTCCTAAACCCATCACTGATATCTCCAAAAGTTCATTCATGTCTTCCTACGTGTAGTACTTTTATTATTCCGCAGACAACTGGTTGTCGTTAAACCATGGCAATGTTTTCCAACTTTGTTGAATGAGCGCAAGCGCCAAACGTTTTATGCCGCCGTTCCTCTTTCTTACCAGAAAAAGCTGAGAGTTAAAGTCATCCATCGCCTAGGTCTTCTAATCACTGCGGACTTGAGCAGCTTGCAGTAATTTTGATTTTGGTTGTGATACTAAATTTTTCTTTCTCTATGTTTTGTAACTACATGAAATATGTTATATCGTCAAACTACCATGCTCGTTTGGGTAATACAAGCGGCGCTTTTAGCAGCCGACTTTCACTTTATGCTTTCACTCGATTTTCTAGCAAAGAGCGCTGCGTTTCTTGGAAGCAGAGGGTTGTGTACAATCTTTGCACTTAAAAGACTAGAAGATTATATCGATCTGATCCAGATTTTGAAACAATTTGTTAGGTTTTGAAAAGAAGACGGGTTCACGGGTGGTAAGAAGATTGATTTTGAATGTGTGAATTGACAGAGGTGGAAATTGCAGGAAAAGAAGGAGCAGGTGGAGATATGAGGAAAGGTGTTGCAAAAAAACCTCATGGATTTTTTACATCCACGTATGAGAATAGCGGCGGAAGGAACTGGAGATATGTGCTGGCTTGAGTTGGCAAGGGGAAGATGGAAAAATATTGAAAAAGTATTCAAGTTTGTCTAAGAAGGGCGAGTCATTTCACAAAATCTCTGAGCAGTTATAGCCGAAACGCAAAACATGAAAGAATGTAGAGAGAGTATGGAATAAGTAGGAGAGAAAGTGGGATCAAGGTGAAAGGTAGAGAGTATACAGACAGGCTGGAAGCGGAACTCTAGTATAGGGGGAGCCACGCATGGTTTATTATTGCGAAGAAATGAAGCGAGAGCTGGTGGAAAACAAGGTGTGGAAAATAATGGGGATGCCAGAAGCAAAGAATAGTCATTTTGGCCATCAGAGAAATAAAAGAGGCTGCTAAGGAGGATTTCAATTGAGTGTAGAAGCAGGAATAAGGAAACCATCAATCACGCCCAGGGCTTTCCATTCCTCTCATTCACTTTCTTTCTCCCTCTCCAGCTCTTTCTCTTGTACTTTCTTTCTTAAAAAACATTTACGTATGCTCTCTTCCAGAATTTCACATTTAGTATAAGGAATTCCCTTCTCGCAAACATTATTCTACTCCTCGAGTCGAGTGTTTGAATCCTGGATTTTTCCTTTCACACGTCTCTCCTCCCTCCATTACATTCAATTTGAGGATACGTGAAATCAAAATCCATACACAATTTAAATTCAAGAGCAAGCGAATAAATTCTCTTCAAACCTAGAGAAACATATTGAATACACTCAGAAAATAGGATGGTGGAATAATTTGGGCTAAACTTTCTCCAGGACTACTTTCTCCTCGCCCTACACTATATGCATTGTCTGCCGCAGAGCTAGAGAACGCACCAGCTACTATGTATGTACGGTAGCGAAGAAACAAGAGTACAACAAAGGGCCTGACGGACGGCTAAAGCAAGAAATTTGTAAAAGAGAAATACACAGGAGAGAAAGTAGGAGACAAGTTTTACTGCTAATAGTACTATTCTTTTCCCTTCCCCCGCAAGACAGATAGATGCGGTTAAGTTTTGAAATTCGCAAAACTTTGAAACCTGGGTAAATAGCATGTATTGGTTTATTTGCTTGCTTAGCCTATAAGTTACATAAGGCTTGGCGCGTCTCTTTTCTCTCCATCTCTAAGAGTTACTCACTTCCATGCCTCAGGCCGGAATATGGTTCAGGTTTTGTACACATGTAGATTGTTGGTGATGGAGACTAGGCCGGATTTCTCTTCCCGGTAACAGCATGTCGAGGTGGTGGTGGTGATGGATGAACATTCTCAGAGTGTGACTCGAACTTGTAAAGTGAGTTGGGCCAGGAAGGAAATACTTTTAAAAGGATACTGTTGACACATGATTAACAAGTGTACAAACTCATGTAAAAAGAAAGCCAAGAAGAGGAACAAGCTGAAGAAGGAGGAGAGAAGAAATTGTGAAAATGAGCCCAAGGAAGCAAAATAGCCATATACTACATTGTAGTTGGAGGAGCTGGAGAAAGCAGGGAGGTCTAAAGTTTTTCTGTTTTCAAGCCCACACGGCTTCCACCCGTTTTCTTTACTTTTTAAGAAACTATACGTACAGCACTCAGAGTTGATACACACTGGACTAGTTCAAGGAAAAGATTGCTCCATTTCAGACTAATTCCCATTAACCGCAAAACTACGCACATGCAAAAGAGGTAGCAATAGCAACAGAGGAGTGTAGAACACGAGTGAAAGCAAAAGCAAAAGCACCAGTATCCAAGTAGTTCCTTATACTAAAGAGTAGGATGATTGGGTTTTTAGCATGAGCATATATGCCCGCCCTTCTTGGTGTGATTTAATGATTACGCGTGGAGAGAAAGTAGAGACGTGAATTTGTATTGAATATATATATATATATATATGCAACATATGCGTATTACACTAGTTTCTAGCCATCGAATTCGTCTTACTCTACTTAAGATTACGCTCCATCTAACGTTTTTGCTAATTATTTGTGGGTTAGAAACTATAGTAAAAATCGGAAAAGAAGGAAGGGGCGAGTTTCCTTCTCGAAATCAATTCAATTACTATCCCAGGTCGATTTAATTTTTACCCCACACTATCAATTATCATTCATCCAATTTTCTCGTACACCCTCTCACAAAATTAACCAAAATAGGTCTCTGCTTTCTCCACACATTCACGAGTTTTCTTATTTTTCCAGAAACCTAAGAATTTTAAGCCGGTCGGCTAATGATATAAAAGAATAGCTCATCCAATGGTATTTTTTCTCCGTGCTTTCTCCCAAGGAAGGGATGAATCAACTTGTGAGGATTTACACGGAAACGAGGAATAGGAGACGTATGGATGAAATGGAAGAATTAAAGAATCTATGGGTGAGGGTTGGAAGTAAGAGAGTGAAATTCATCAAGGAGAATGTGTGGGAGATTTAACTTGAGGGATTTGAGCGGATGATACTAATCCCATCCCCTGTACACTGCTTTCTCCAGCCATCCCCCACGTCCATAAGAAGGGGAGGGAAAGACTCAAAATCGGATGGAATGACTGGTATAAAATCAAAGCATCTTTCGTTTTTGGATGTGTCTCGTATGTAGTTTTCTCGGCTGGAAGCTTAATGATTGTGAGGAGGAAGACAAGGAAGGGCTGGAGTAGTTACCATGTACAATTGAAGAGGATGGATAGTGAGGGATAATTATTATGTATGCATTAAGAGAAGAGGGTTGGGTTGCTTTTTTCGGGAACTGCTTGGTGACTGTGGAGGGGTGGTGGAGAAGGAGGAGAGGTTTCGCACCCTTAACTCACCTCCGTGATGATAATTACACCCGTGTATTTCCTCACATATGAATTTGGTAGAGCGATAGGGAAAGATAAGAGGAGAAGGACTGCGGGAATAAATTCTAATAAATGACGGGGAAAGTGAGGCAAGTAATTGGTGGAGCACTTCTACTCCTCTGCGACGACAATCTCATTCCATAATTTTAGAAGGAAGAAGGAAAGAGAAAGCGCTTTCACCGTATCACCCTCTTCTGAAATTTACACCAGGAGATTAAACATTGAAGAAATGAGCTATAGAACTACCCCTCAAGTGTAGACTAATGGAAGAGGCGTCATTGATTCTGGTAGGAATGGATGGATTGTGAAATGATGTCGAAGTGGATACATACGCCTCAGTCCCGGAACCGGGGTATTCGATGATAATGAGGAAAGGCGGGAATTGGTTGAGGACAAGTTTTAGGGAAGAGAATTATTGTGAACGACGACTATTTTGTCCGCCGCTTAAATTAGATTGAATGAATTTTATTGATTGTAGGGACGGATTGCAATTGAAATGATTTTTCCATCTTATTCCCGCCCTCTTTAGGCCTTTGGTTGTCATTTGCTATTCCATTCCGCTCATTCCCAGCTAAGTCCCTGATGATTCTTGAATCCTAGCCTTCATACTTTCTCCACTTTCTCTTACCCACCCACGCGTTCACCTTATCATCCATAACATACTTATAGACGCTCCAATCTCTTAGAATCCAAGAGAATTCAACTAAGAAATAATCAAATGCTTCATGATCTCAAAGGATATTTCTCTCTCATCATCATCTTCTCTCTTAGGAAAACGCCATGATATTTATTTCCACCTACGGAATAATAGAATATGAAAACAAATTCAATTTGCAACTAAATTTAGTTAGCTCTTCCTCCCCTCCTCCTATCGCTTTCTCTCAGTCAAAGAGTCTGGAAAAGTCCGCCTCCTTCCTTTCACTGCTTTCTCCGTCTCGCATTGTAATTATCCGCATCTGATTATGTCATGTCTCCAAAACTCTCTCGTATCCTCATTCACATCATATTTCTCCCTCTTCTTGGAGAAAGCATATGGAAACAAACAACTCATTCTATACCTCCCCGGGCTAGGCAAATCAATATAGCTTTTTCCCATTTCACAACCTTTCACTCCATATCATCTGCTAAATGATTCCTCCGATACGGCACATTTTTCAGGACAATTCCTAATGTGTATTCCAGGGAAGTCATGGTCTAATGTCCTTGTCCTCTCTCATCCACTCCTGTCCTCAAACTACCCGGCCCACATCATCCCTCACGGTCATTGTGTATTATAGAGAGAGAGGATTGTGTATGGCTGGCGTCGGGAAGGCACTCAACTCAGAACACCACTATACTGTATGGAGTGAACGTAAATAGACCTCCCGCCATCCCACCCTGGAGATTGACAAGGATCCAGACAAAACCCCACCGAAGCCGGGCTTTTCCGGATTCCCGAAGAAGGAGGAAAATATATAAGCTATATACGAATTTCTCCGTCCAGCTTTTGCCTCAACAATTTATCTCGACACCCATTGTTTTATCTTGTCAAAAATCTAACGTTTCATACACTCAATTCTCTCCCTAGTTTCTAAGCTACTCACTCAGGCAGGATACTGAATCTTTCCCTTTTCTCCTACCCTCTTTCTTTCACTATGCCGTATCTCTCTCCAGACTTCCGTCATGACTTGGACTATGATGTTCCTTTTTTCTAATCAAAATGATTACCGAGTCAATAATATTCACTTCTCTCAACTCTCTCCCTTCATTCCAGTTTCGCCTGAGCGCCAGATAAGGGGAAACTAATCCAAGGCTTCCCACATTACATACAACTGTACAGAATTCCGCTTTTGCCCCGCACAACTACATTAGACCTGAGTGTGCACATGTGCTTTGTAAAGGACACCAAGGGTTATTATCAAAGCTTTCTCCGGTTCTAACTTCATTGAATTTTAATGTTGCGCAAATTAATGACGTTGTCCCAGATATTATTTACTTATTCATCCCTACCTTCAAATGTCAGCCGAACTTCATTTCATTCTGTCATGGAATCAAACCTTGAGAGAGAAGCCTGGGCTCTGGAGAAAGCAAACTGTCATATTTCATTTCAATCCGCACTCATCGTTTACGTTTACACAGCTATGTAATTCTCTTATGATATCATCAATGTCATCGGAAGAGTACCGCGGAACGTATACTTGTACTAAATTGTAACTAAATTGTACATTATTACCTTGAATAGATGGCTGTTCTTTAGTAAGTGAGCTACACAATTACGCTGTTCCCTTAGAAACGCTTGATTGTTTCTATTTCATAGCTAGTCGGGTGACACAACTGATTTTCAAATCCTTAGTCTATTCGGGGTGTTGCAACAAAAACGTTAAGGTTGGCTTTCGTAACCTGACCTGAACGATGCGAAATGAGGCACGGCCTTAGGTCAGAAGGTTCCGCGAAATGCCGACGGCATTTCGCGGACCGATGACCTAAGGACGTATACTTGTACTAAATTGTAACTAAATTGTACATTATTACCTTGAATAGATACGTTATATTAGCTTATTGGTTACAAGTTTGATTCTAGTAACAGCTGATTAAGATGCACGTTTTAATGTTACATAATGTAAGGTAAATGAAGTTGTGATAATATAATTATACTTCCACGCTTGCTCCAACTTGGAACCGGAAGTATGTCGGAGGAAAGGAATAGACAATTAGTGGTGGTAAGAATTGAATCATTCATAACAAAAGCATATAGACTCCAAGTTGGCTGGAAATATACAAATATGGATTCCGATAATAGGATAAAGTTTAAGTAAAAACCGAAGTAGATGGAGCATTTTGTGCATGCTTTTAAGCAATCCAATCAGACATTTAATAATTACCGGTATCATTGATTGTGAAAGTGGCTCGTTAATCTAAAATTATTAGCGAGAAATTAGGATGGTTTTAGTTGAAAAGGTAATTTATTTACGATCGATATTCGAATGAGCAGGGATGCAGGGAATCATCCAGGCTGATAATTAGTAGTTAGTTTTAGATTTACTTCTTTCTCGCCGGTAAGATAAGGTATAATTTCGGTAACGGTAGCATTAATAATAACAGCGAATCTGTTAACGTCATACTCGGGGAGTTTGGAAGAATACAGCTGTCTTGTATTTGCTGAAATAATCGGTATTACAATTAATATTAATTAATTCAACTTAATGGTGTAGAGCCAATGAAGTAGAATATTCGTATATGTATAGCAATAAATTATTCTATAGCTGTTACCCTTGGTGAGCTTTTTGTTGTCGTAGGTTTTAAGTTTTAACTCAGTTCAATACAGTTTAAAGTTGACCACCAATCGCGTGATTGCCTGTTCCGGTTCCAAATCATTCAAGCTGAGGGACAGGGACGGATTTCCAAGGTTTTGAAATCATGCTGCGCACGTAATTATTTATCTCTTACCTATTCAACTAATGGAATACCTGTATTTTCTGGAAACTTTTGTAACTGTTGTGTGCGTGATAAAAATCCCGTTTATGATTGGCAGTACAAGATTCCCTATCTTCAGCTATTATTCAGAACCCAGAAGCAAACGTCACCTTAGTTGTCCAGTCCTCAGTTTTTTATTTATGAGACTAACTACAACCCCCTGCGGATCAAATTTCGTACAAGAAAGCATAATTAAGTTTAGGCGACACCAACGCCCCCTCTGCATCCTTACTGTCTCCTTCAGTTAGAACTCTAGGGTCAACCCTCAGACACGAGGGTTTGATCAACAGAGAAATAAGGCTGGACGTATTCGTCTCTACATTTTAGGGTAATTAACGCTTCATAACAATTAGGCTGTTGTTTTTTACGAGAGATGTGAATTACATTTGTGCCTTTTCAATTAGAAATTTAGAGCTACCCAATACTACAGAATGGAGCATGTGCAGAAAGACTAAGGGCCAAAATATGTGTGAATTGGCAGGCAGGGATGGAATGAGCCATTGAGAGAGAGAGAGAGAGAGAGAGAGAGAAACACACGTGCTGCTTGTTTCTCCAAAGAATACTTCCACACAGATGGTACGCTAAACAATGGCAACAACCTTCAATTGATTTGAATAATTCACACACATGTACACATCTCTCATCTCTCTGACTAATGTGCAATTAACAATTATTACTTGGATTTGTAGAAAAAGGGAAATTCATAAAGTCCCCCTAACCGTCTTCCCATCGTAGCGAATGCATCAAAGCAAGAGCCGAATTACAATAAATTCCACGTCGCTAGAACTTGGATTTTTCGCCTAAAATGGGCAAGTCTTTCTGAAGCTGAAGGAAGGGTGTGGAGTGGGAATGAGCACACGCTATGCTCAAGGGCTAATAAGATTGAATTACAGGATTATAAGTTATTTCATTTAGCTGTTGGTAGATAAATTTCGAAATATTTTTCCAACAAGCAAGTCAAAATGAGACTTCAGGTTGGAATACATTGGCATGAAGCAATATATGACAAAATTGGGGTGGAAAAGTAAAGGAGAAGGGAGGGTGGGTGTTTGGAAGCAGGAAATATAAATGTGACAAAGGTTATTTCCATTGTATCCTTTAAGCGTGGAATAATCCTTAATTTGGTAATTGGATTCTGGATTTGAGGCGCATTTATATGATGAGAAACTATCAAGTGAATATGGCTTCCGTGCTAATGGAAATCATTTACGGGGAGTTGTTTCTCAATTTACCAGAGAGAACAAGCCAGAAATTTTAGTTGTGCGCCTAGTTGGGCTTTGAAAGCCAGAGCTAGATAATTGGTACAGGAAAAAGAGAAAGAATTAAATCCAAATGACAATCAATATTCCAGAATGGCTGGATTTCAACACATGTGTGTCGCACTTGTTTCGAATAAATAAGAATTATTTTACGATAAATTTAAAGGTAGAGGTGATGAAGGGCTGTGTAGAAATCACTATAGACGCTGTGTCTAATTCGCCTCTTGGTCCTGAAAAAGCGAGAAGAACTTGGAAGTTACAAGAAACAATCGTGTGGGGTAATGCGTATAAGCATGGTAATATTAGGCGCAGTTGCTTACAAAATACTTATTTTGAATCAAATAATTTCATCTTTGTTTCTATAAATTAGCAAAGGAAAATGTATACAGCAGAAATCCTTTTATTTTGGGTACTCTGTGTTGTGTGGAAAACAGTCCTACTTCCCGTCTGGTAATTAATTATTTTTCATCAGCTCTTCATATGTATTTAAGGGTAAGGAGAAATGAGGAAATTAAATACCTCATGCAAATCAGAACAGTTCTCGTTTTTCCCCGGACTGGAAGGTGGACGGGGAAAAGGGATGGGATCCGAACCACCCTTCAAATCCTTCACTTAAATACCTAACTGAGCAAATTCATAAAAATTAATTGCACAACCTCATTCACCTTCCTCCATCTGTCACTCATACTCTGGAGAGAGCTTGTAGGGGACGGATTGCTTCAGGTTTACCACCCGCTCTCAAGAGTGTTTTTATGTAAACTGTAGAATATAGCCCCGGAGCCTGTTTCTGCTTCCCATCTATCCCTATCATCCAATTCTTTTGTAAATAGTTTCAAAATTATTGATAAAATACAAGACGTAGTATTACAATTATTTTCGGATTTAACTCAAATCAATGAGGAATAGTAACACTAAATGTTAATTGTACTAGATTAAAATACGTAATGCCCTGTGAGTGCAATTCCGCATGAACCCGCAGATGGTTAAAAATAATTAGCTAAGAAAATTGCCTTCTGGTTTTGGCGCGTACGAATAAAGAGAATGAATAGAGGAGGATTATTGGTAAGATACGAAGAGGGGGGATGTAAAATATAAGCACAAACTAATTCGAGGAGAGGAGATACAGGGAGAATTTGAGGAATAACAAGAAGGCTTCGTGAATCCGGCTGGTAAATGGAAAGCCTTGGATTGCTGTTTTCTGGAAGAGATTAGGATTGTGAAAGGGTGTCATTTTCTTCGCTATCGTTTGAAGGACGAGATAGAGAGAATAAATTGTTTCTCATATTACAATGTCCCATTAATTGCCACCACTTGATTACCTTTCATTTGAGAAGCAAGTCTTCGCCTTTAGAATCAAAGGGAGGAATTAATGACAGATTCCCCAACACATTACTGTTGGCCCTGTTCCATATTGAGAAGCGGGTTGGGGGCGTCGGGCGGGGGTGGGGCCCTAGCGGCTGTCTAGAGAGAAGAAGAGCGGATACAATCCTTCGACTAAGTTAGTTCCTCCAACAACAACCCGGCAATAAGTCTTTGATGATTAAACACTTGCATCAATTAATTCTAAACCCATGTACAATCTATTCCCACTCTTCGTCTCACTAATTTCGGTTTTATCAAATCCCAGTTTCTCTGAACGATGGGTAGGCAGAGCGTGAGTTAGTGCACTCCTTGATTGATGCAATTATATCTCCATTTACTCTTGTCAACCCCATTACACAACCCTATCGTTGCTAGTTTCCGCTCTTTCTTACAAGATTCCGAATTCAGCGCGAACACAAATAGAAAATGATTAAGTTAAATTCAACTTGTTTGCACTGTATAACTGAAGCTGGAAATGTGATGAAATGAAATAATTGCTTATTCACATATGTGAATTAATGTGGAAGGAATCTGCTTTCTCTAGATTCTACAGGGAGGAAATCAGAGAAAGCTTTATGCTACACGTGTATCTAAACTTCATTATTGTAGTTTCAATATTATCTACAGACTAATTACCCATAATTGCCCAACAAAGGTTTGAGCGCCTTCTTGAAATCTTGGAACAAAATGTAATGGCTGTATCTAATCGGTTAGCGGGTGAGAGAAATTAGGATGAAGCAATCAATAATTCCGTGTATTGTGTAATTATCATCGTTATGCGATTAGGTGAAACTATTTGATTAGCTCAATTACAAGATTTAATTCGCTCAAAATATCCAAGTCGGTAAGAATATAAATTCCATTAGTTCTGGAACGAATAATCTCAACTGCTGAATTGTGTAATTGCTATGCTTGGGCAAGCTGAAAGATCCAAGCTATAAGATAGGCGAATTATTCGCGAATATTCTTTCAGCAAGTTGCAATTAACTTGGTGTTGGCTTTGGCTTATTAAGGAATTATAATCCAGACAAGTTTTTTAAGGTTCAAATACTAATAAAAAATTTTTTCAAGTGGTTTGGTTTATGTAATCAATACTGTGTTAGCTGCGAACAGTGTCAAGGTTTTTTTTGTACAACAGAATTAATTATGTATCCACTCCTTTGAGGAGTTGATAATGGGCTGGCTGGGCTGGAACCTGGATGGAACAGGGTCCAGAGAATGCAATAGTTCCATCCAGTATTACTGACAAGCTTCATCCCTGACTTGAGTTCCGCAACAAGTTCCATCAGATAGGTACATAGAGGAAGATATAAACGGACACTTACTGTAGACTGTAGGGTTAGGTAGCGGAGCTTGATCAGGTGGAGAATAGCATTGATACAGTTTACTACCTCTCTGATTCCGAATTAATACATATGCAAGGTCGTTCAGAACCCAGTTCAGAAGAAAAATATTGAACGTGCAAAGAATTCTGGAGCGTCCGAGGAGGAGAAAAAATAAGGAGCGTCGCCAAAAAGGGATCGTTCTTAAACCACGTGAAGCGATTTAGGACGCAAAAAATTATTTATTATATCGCGGCTCCTCAAAAAAAAGTTAAGTAATTGTAGATTGGAACTCGCATAACTTAAAGGCATAAGGCTGGTACTCAGAATATTATGAGAAGCGTATCGCATGAACGCGATTGGCAAGATACACGTATATATGCCGTTAATCTTACGAGATTCGCAGGCTTGAGAACAAGTTTACATGTGATCAAAGTTGGAGATGCATACAATTTTTGATGCTAAGAAAGATGGCCAAAGAACTGTGCCAGATCAGCGAGATTTGTTGGGTGTGACAATGATGGCGACACGGATACACTTATCGAGTCAATTCTTGTTCCATAGATTTTTTACCTAGACTTCATACCTTCTGATATCAAATTCTTCGGTGCTGGTTGGATGAGTACGCAAGATTAATTGAAAAGTGTAAACTTCTGTACAAGTTTATTTATACAAACTTAACTGCAAAGCCAATCATAGGGGGGAGGGTTGAGCTTTAAGGGAGGGTGTACGAGACGGGATGGGAGAAGTAGAGTTTTGCTCGGATAAAAAAGGAATGACAATTTTTGTTGGAGGGTTATAACAAAAGGTGGAGGACATTATTTACAAAACAAAGTTTTGGGCAAGTGGGAGACCTGATTGGAGGGCAACAGCGTGGGTGGTGGTCAAAACTTGGGGTTGAGAGACAAGACGGACTTGGGGTTGAGCGACGGAGAGGACTTGGGGTTGAGCAACAAGACGGACTTGAGGTTGAGCGACGGAGAGGACTTGGGGTTGAGAGACAAGACGGACTTGAGGTTGGGCCACGGAGAGGACTTGGGGTTGAGCGACAAGACGGACTTGAGGTTGAGCAACGACTTGTGGGACAGAGTATCCGACAACGGTTGGGACGGAACGGTAACGGATCTCTGGTTGGTCAACGGTGATGGGTTGCTTGACAACGGTAACTTCAGCAGCATTGTAGGAGACCTTTCCGACAAGTGGGGCACCGAGAGCTGGGCCGGCAGCGTAGGAGATGGCTGGGCCTCCGACAAGGGTGGTCAATCCAGCGTTGGCAGAGTAGGCCAAGGCAACGATCAAGATCTGAAGAAATGAAATTAATTTTGTTTTAAAATTATGTCCCTGTAGCTTTTTGGTGAATTGCAAAGGAAATTTTCAAAAAATTATGTTATACAAAGCCAAAATGGCACTCACGGCGCGAATCATGGTGATGATTTGAAGTTTTGTGGAGAGATTAGTGGAGAAGTTGATGATTTGATGAATTTAGCAAATTCTGAATACAATTGTTCAGTTGCCTCCGTCTTATATACCAGCATGGAGAGGAGGTGGATTCCAGGGGCTTGGACGCTAATATTATGGCTGCTATACAATCTGGGAAGTTAAGCCTGCTTCGGCGAGCATGCAAAGCTTTTGGGCTTTTTCAACAAGTTGCTAGGTTGAACGTGCTCCAGTAATTCGATTGCTTTGTGCTATATTTTTTATTGAACTGTTTGAAAACAAACGGTCATAGCACATAGTTTAGAATTGAATGAAGGATTTACGTCAGAACATTCGTACACACAAGATGAGAACTTGCCAACGCCCTTGTGCAGCAGCTCCTACCCATCCAGACCAAAAAGATTCAAGGAAACTTCCAAGGGATTTTTTATTCTTATCTTGGAATCCAGGATGCGTTACCTATATACATCATCTCTATCTTGTATAGCTTCTCCTCCGATCCCTCCTCTTCTCTCATGCTCTTGCGACGTGTAATCAAAGATTCGCAATTATCATTGTCTTCGCATACCATGGAATCCTAACGTTTTAGTTCTTGCCCTCTTGTCCGAGGAATCTTGAAAAAAAAATGAAGAATATATATATGTGAACATGCAAAAAACTTGAAATCCCTTTGTAACACAAAGATCCTGGAGTTTCAGTATATCCAGTCCTTGCGTACTTCCATCTCAACTGTTCTCTAGTCATTCGCAAATCTAACATGATAATCAGCAAGCTGTAACTAGCGTAAGGTTCGGTGTTAGGGATTTGTCTGATGAAATATTTTAAATCCTTGCGCCATGGCGATTATACTGTGTAGCGAACTTAAAAAACTGCTGGTATGTATAAATCGTATTCCACCACTTGTGATTGTAGATGCCATTTTTATCCTTTGTTGATATCTTTTATGACTGTTTCATTTCAAAGAAGCGGCTAACTGTAAACTTTTTAAACTTGAGACTAACTGATGATTGAAGCGTCATAGCGCAGTGCTAATGAATGATTTAACGACATGGTCAGCATGCGATACTATCAAGGCAGTACGCTAGTACGTAGCCATAAGAGTTTAAAGCGATATATATTTCATAGCGTTAACTACTACGAGGTCTAATTTACGTGGCTATTATCTACGATTGCGAAAGAAGATGGGTGGGTGGTTTGTTAAATACAATACGCAAGAAGGGAGCCGGATGAGAGGAAAAGTAAGACACATGCAAGGATGTAATTGCTCCCTTTGCATCAAGGATTTGATGGTGTGTATTAATGGTAAAACTTGGAGAAAAAGATGATGAGGAAAAGAATTATACAGAAGTATAGAGAAAAGCGGGGAAGGGAGGATTGGAGGATGAGGAGGAGGAGTGGAAGCGGAACAGTGGACCCGGACCCGGGTGGAATCGGTCGAGAAATGAGTAAAGATCTCATGATCAAGAAAACTGACAGATTGAAATGAAAGGTTCGTAATGACACTCAATACGGAAGAAAGCTGGCCGTAGCTAGCGTCTTCTTTTACTTGCTTCTTTCGGAGCGGAGCTTTCTCCAGGGGAGCATATATATATATATATATGGGGATGGATTGGTGCGGGTGGGGATGAGGGGGAATAAGAGAGAGATGAAGTTCTAGAGGAGGATGTGCGCGCTATAAAATGTTTCTCTCTCCATTTTTTCGATAACAAGCCAAACTTGATACTTTTCCGACATTTCTCCACAGAATTCCAATTATTATACTTCTCCAATTATCAGGCTGGGTCTGCAAGTTGAAATTATCCACCGCCACGCTCCCGCTTCCTTGGAAATTTACTTGGTCTTCTTCTTCTTCTCCAATTCCTCTATTTCATTTCATTTCACCACCACCCTCATCGTGTTCTTCTTCTTCTTGGATGCCCTCCTGGCTGGTCAGTTAATCCTACTTCTATTCTGGACACTCTCCTCCGATTCCTCCTTTCCCCTTCCTTCCTTCCTCTATTGTCTTCTCTTGCATTTCCCTATATTCTCTTTCTCTGCCGCATTTCTTACAATTCTGCCGACATCTTCTCCACGTCTATTTATTATTAGATTTTCCTATGAAACTAGAAAAATTTATCACCCTCCTCTCTATCTTCGCCCCTCCCTCCCCTCTACACTCTAATATCTATCCTTCCAGCCCAATTTTATCGAGAATAAAGTTATAAGATATCCACACAAAACCTCACAATACAATACACCTTTCCAAGTCATGGGCGGAAGCCACATACTGCAAATCTGTACGGGAGACTGGCTTATAAACTTTCCCCAGAGAAAGTTGAAATACATATATGATTTCATCCACGATACATTCCTTGTTACAGAAATACCAGAAGAATTTAAGGCTGGGAACAAAGAATATTGACAACTGAGAGCAACTCATATTTACCGTAAATTTTTTCATCCCGATATAAATACTCTTCCATAGTCAAAGGAACCATAAGGGATCATGTCTCCCGAGGAAAGTCAAAAATCTGTACTGATTTCTTCTGCATCCTCCTTGCTTTCTCCTGCTCAAAACTTTCCTTGTGATCTGACTTACTACCCTAAACTCTCGAATACCATATATCTCTTAAAACACTTCTACTGCTTGCAAGTTATGAGAGCCATGGTGAATTCATTTTGTCAGAACGGATTCCAGTGCCACCTTTCATAGTGCTACGCTAGAGCTGGAATCTTGGTACAAGTCTGATCCGCTTGTGATGGAGCAATCTTATGGCTTGTACTAACAGCTCGCCCCAACTCAAGCGTACACAGTGCGATGAAATAAAATTTGGCTTTCAGTAGGATGAATCGTAAGGGTAGAGGATCGCCTGAGGATGTTTTATGTCCTAGATTTGATTTTGAATAAAAATATCAGCGCAGTTGCTTGTGGAATGACATAGATTTATAAAATTGAGTCACAGTTCAACTCTTAAGCTTACTATAAAGTATCTGCTCTTTTCTGTTGTAAGCTGGAATTTTGGATACGTGGATCATGTAGGCGTAGGATAGTGTATACGGGGTGGATACAGATTGAGGGAAGACGGAACAAAACCAGGAGGAAAGGTCACAAACGGAGGGAAAATAAGTTTCCGTCTCTTCCAACTATTCTCTTGTTGTATCTGTCTTCATAGCTTTTCCTAGACAATATGTGCTTGACTTAAAGGAATAAAGAGCTTGCTGAAATCCAGGAACACATTTAGAAATGAAAAGTTTTGTCATAAAAATAAACTTATTTGCGTCATAATGTCATGAACAAAATATCGTTCATATCTAAAATTTTACGTTCTAAAACCTCTCGTCTGTCTCTAGTAGGAACACTCTTCCTATCGCCACAGCTACACCCATTCCAACAGCATATTTATATATCCTCCTTTTTCACTTTGTCGGTAGATTCGTGCCCTATCAAAAAATGTATTCAAAACTCTTTCTTCTCTTTTGCCAGCTAGACAACTTTTTTCAAAACAGCAATGTCCCCAAAGTTGACAATCTCTCTCCCTTTGCCCGAGACGCTCCAATACAGGTTAAGATGAGTACACATTTTTGCACAACAAATCTCTAGTTGGGAAATGTAGCGGTATTATTACAATGGAGCATTAACTTACATATTTTAGGGTTCCTTTTTAGAAACTCTTTTGTCATATTTATAAGAAGCTTTAGCTAACCTAGATTCTAGAATGAGTAAACCTTTCGACCAACGTCGATTTTCGCTAACTGTTTAAATAATAGTGGTGGAGCTCTATGTAGAACAAATTTCTAGATAATAGCGATGAGTTACAGTACCAGTTTTTGCTGATTATAATAACTAAGGTGCTTTCATTCCATGAACCTTTGTCAGCACGTGATTCTATGATGCTCTGCTATATCGTGACCTTGAATATGAGATGTGAGAGCTTTTGCTTGCTTGGAAATGTAGATTTCATCAGTACTAAGAAGAATAACGTTACAAAAGTTGACCTCAGATTCTGAAAAGTAGTGCATGTTGATATGAAAAACTGTTACTGAAGCAATAAGGATCACTGGAGAAGGGCTGCTGAGTGTTTTGTGGTGGGAGAGTATAGGAAAATGGCTTTGGCTGAAAGCTTATGAGGAGAGAAAATATGGAGCTGGATCGAGGGAAACAGATTCCAGCTTTCAAGAGCCAAATGAAAATGAATTGAGCCAACCGGCCAGAAAAATAGTTTGAGGGAGCTACATATTATCATGGTCCTTGTTGGAAGAAAGTAGGGAGAGAAGCACGTGCCACCTGGAGTTGGAATGGGTAGGAATTATTTACTTGCTGCTGCACTTTTTTCAACCCAAAATCATTCAAGCATTTTAAATGTGAACAAATAAGAGAATTATTCATATTTTATAATATGTGGCTTCCTTTCTCATTCATGTCTCTGGGTCTTTCCGCGGGACCCTTTGCCTGGATGCAACTGTAAGCCTAAGCTCAGTCCCCGTACACATTTAAATATTGTACAAACTATCAGCTTTCTGCCAAGCCAGAAGAACCTTTGGGTATTTTCCTCTGGAGTCCTTTTTGGACTTGTTTCTCTCAGCGCCCAGCGCTGATGAACCATTTCCGTTATTTCCAGAATTTTGAAACGGTCATTATTCTGAATTTTACTGAGTCTGGTATTTGGGGAACTAACAAATTTGAGAGCAAATGAACCCAATTTTTCTGTCCGTTATTGGGAATGCAGTTGCTGAATAGATGTCTCTTTTTGCTTTTTCCAAAAGCAGAAGTGTTTCTTTGCTTGAAGCGTGTGTAGCTTCTAAATCTTAACTGTATTTATTGTAAACTACATGGTAGGATTGCTAAAGAGGCAAATTACTACGTAAAACTGCTATATGACATATGACGGCGGAGATATTGTAGAACAAACTTA
Organism: Sminthurides aquaticus; assembly: GCA_906901655.1. Taxonomy (NCBI): domain Eukaryota; kingdom Metazoa; phylum Arthropoda; class Collembola; order Symphypleona; family Sminthurididae; genus Sminthurides; species Sminthurides aquaticus. The sequence continues at coordinate 9,737,831 of CAJQTT010000001.1, forward strand.
GGACGCGTAGGAGTAAATGATATTTTGGAGACGAATATTTGGGGAGAGATTATAGGGAGTTGATGCAACAAATTTAACTGTTTTTAAATCCAATAAAAATTCGATTTCTAGTCGAATGACATCGAATGACAGTAAATGAAAGAAATGATGTCAGAAATGCGTTCTACAAATGTTAATTCCAAGTGAAAGAGCTGCAAAGAGAAAAAAGTTATTATCATATCAGAAGAGGGTTGACACATTTTAGAGTCAAGAGGAATCCTCATTTTTATGATTTCTAGGGAAACTAAAAGGAACCGTTTATCAAAATCAAGTCTACCGTCCGCCAGCCACGCGTCTTCTTATACTAACACCCAACCTTTGTTCCCTTCTTCCGACACTCCTGTCCTGGACATGAGTTTACCCTTTTGCCCCATTTTTTCTAGTTACATACAGTTTGAAAAAATAGATTTTTGAGCAAAAAATTTTATGACCTCCGATTCTTTCCCTCATTCTTGTATTTACGAGTGTTCGGCAGCCGTATCTATTGTTTACATGGGCCGCAGTCCATTTCGCCCCAAACCCATACCATTAGTTTGTATCCTCTATACTAACCACCCTTTTTATAATCTATTTTCTCAATCTAAGAGGAGCATGAGTACGCAGCTGGATTTACAATTAATTTTATATAAAAGTTTCCAAAAAATTCACTCATTTCCGCATATGGTACGCGCCCATCCATCAGATTTTAATAACATCAAAATATAGTTTCACGCAGCTCTGATCTCTCTCGATTACTGATTTCTTTAATAGTTCGAATGTCGATTATTTTATGATGGAATGGCGCCTAGGATTTAATTTGTTTAGCTTTGGAATTTTTATAGCTTAGACTACCCTTCACGGCGGAAGGGGTCAGTTCAGCTATGTGAGTAGCGATTCAGAAATCGTTAACATTTTTTTTCACGCTTTAATAGAGTAATTCCAGCTTTCCGATCTAAACCATCTCTGTTGTTTCTCGTTGCACAGTAATTTTTTTCCGTAAGATTAAATGATACTTATGTATTCCATATTCTTTACATGTGAGAAGGTAGTAGAGCTGTCATTCAATTATAAATAGATCCGCAAACAAAAAGTATAGATTTCGACGCCATCTAGGTATTTTGCTGGCAACTAGCTTTATGACAGGAACTTGCTATGAAATAAAAGATTATCATGATTGCATTGTAATCCAATCCACAAATATCAGCAAAATCCGCTGTATACGCCACTTTATCTTGCATGTTGCATATATGCATATATATATATATATATGAGCTATACTTCTTTTAAACAATGGTACGGGATTGTCTTGGTTACGAAAATTTTATCATGTACGATAACTGCACGATTTTCGCGATTTTGCGGGTCAGGAAAAGTTTACATTTTCCGTGCAGAAACGTGTCAACATCTTCCCGCTTTATTTTTCTTAAACTCTATGGCTAATTGGAGGACTAAAATTAAAATTTTAGACAGGATGAAAAGGAACGCTGCGCTGCCAGATCATCAACACGTTTGACTGCTACAGTTAGTCTAATAATAAATTTATGCCAGGCAGGGGTAGGGATTAGTGATAACGTAAAGAGAATATGTGCAGATTTCTCTCAGGGCAAGCCAGTTTTATGAGGAAGTAACTGAAAAACGGAAATATGTTTATATCATTGTTATCACGTATTGTAATAAGGCGTGACCGTTCGATTACCACTGCAGTTAGTTACTTCGGTCCACGTGTTACATGACTCAAAGCTGATAAGCGTTTATGCATCGACAGCAAGAAATCGTGTTCTTCTTAACAGTAATCAATGTAACACAAACGATGCCCAGTATACTGTCGTGAAGTTTTATTTACGCAGCAGTATACTAGTGAAGTAATTCGCAATTTCGCATCATCAATCTAAATATTATATGACATTTTTCGGGCAGGAAACGGGACCTAGAAACGTCTACCTGGAATGGAAACTACAACACGTATGATAATGATAGCTGTGCAATTCCTGTTCCCCTTACGTCCTGCCGTGTTCATTTCGCTTAAATCTTGCTGAAACTGAAGCATCACTGTTAAACACGGTGCAATCTTTATGCAAACTTTTTAGTCAGTGTCAGTGTTTACACACAACGCAAAACAATCGTTTTGGAACCCCACCTTACATTCAGATTCCTGTATTCATGTGACATAATATGCGGATGCAGCTTTACCTCTGAATGTGCTTCGTTCGCAGCTGTGTTTCCGCACGTAAAACTATCCTCGTATTCACATTCCATGCTTTAAAATACGTAGTGAAGTACGCACTGCTGGGGACGAGAGGACGAGAGCTTTCCTACATACATTTTTACAGATTTTGTTCCACGGAAATCAAAGAAGCTTTTCAGCGATCGACACGTCATTCACGGGCAGTCCTCTACAGCAGTGGGACCTAGCGACTAAATCCGGGTGCATTATGAATGGTTTACTCGGCTTTTGAATTCATGATAGAAGATGCTTATCACCTGTAATTAGAAATATTTCATGCCATTGACTTGGTGCAAGTTGGTCTGGATTTGTATTTATGACAGTTAAGGGGACCTCCGGTTTATAATTTCATCAGATACTATGGAAACCCCTAAAATGAAACTATAAAATGAAGACACATGGATTATGCCTTGAATTTATGAGATACGTTAATACATATGCATCGGGTATAATTTTCAGTATATCATGGTAAATATCGTACTATTTAATGCTTGCATTGGTCCACTCGATTTTGATATGGCATTGCATTGAAAAAAATTGACTAATAGGCAACATTTCATACTCATGGATCACAACTGATGGAATCCGTTTATAGGAACATCAGCATGGGAAATACTAAAAGTTAGACATCACACGTAGCTATCGGGTTGCCAAATGCTTGCAGTTTCTTGAAATTTTCATTTCTGAACATATAAAATACCGGTAGTCGGTATTTTATAAGTTCAGCTTGAATCGGCTTGAAAGCAAGATACATCAATATCTAAATAGCGAATTTTAGGCATAACTAATTTAAGCGTTAACCTGCATTAGGTGAGTAGATAAGCGTTCCTTTAAATGTCGTTCTAACATATGTTGAAATAAACGTTAGCAAAACCTTTTGTGTAGAAAAATTACAACAAATAGTAATGACTAAGATAAATAATAGTAGACATTCGTATTACGCCCATGGAGAATAAACATTGAATCATGATTCCAGTGCATCTGCTTGTTTACACCTGATGCTGTAGGTTGAAAATTGGAGGTTTTTGTGTTAGCATCGCTTAATATAATCACAAAGATAAAAGGACATAAAAGGTTCTTATTAGTGGCGATCGTTATTTACATCAAAATAGCTATTTCTCTTAGTTTTATGGAAGGAGTTTATACGTGAAATGCAAGATTTTATTGTTAATGATATGATGCAAACACACTGCGTATGCAAACGGTACTTTTGTGTATATGCTAGCTACATTTTGGTGCCTCCCCATAGTTACTAGTATTGTCATTTCATTTATTTCGGTGAATCATCAGGATCAGTGGTGATGATGCTGTAAAAGCCAATTTGTCAAACAGTGTTATATATAGTTTAAAATTTGGCAATATTGTCTAGCAACAATCGCATTTTTAATAAATTGCAGCATTAAGTTAACGCAGTAATTGCGCGTTCTACAAAGTACATTGCGGCAAACCATTCGTTATTCCGCACCGCACGGTAAGTTATAATCGGGAAAACTGTTATTTATGACAATAGTTTCACTAATGGCTATGCGTGAATTTAGCAGTAATACAGCCGTATGGTAACCATTTCTGGGCAATGTACGGAAAATTCCCCTGATACGAAAAAATAATAATGTACTTGTTTTATGAATGCAGGTTTTGTAGCTGAAATGGGTTTAACTTTGTCTAGCGTTTTGTCCCGGCTGTTTGGCAAGAAACAGATGCGAATTTTGATGGGTAAGTAGAATGCAATTGTTGTATTAAATGTGTAGCTATGCACTAGTAATAACTGATTTCCATGTGATGTTATACTAATTTTGTAATATTTATTTCAGTCGGTCTCGATGCCGCCGGAAAAACTACGATCCTGTACAAATTTAAGCTCGGAGAAATTGTAACGACCATTCCAACAATCGGTGCGTAGCAAACTTGAACAGTGTGAAATGGAATATCCCAATTCACCTAGTACTTTGTCGATGGCAGATAGGGGTTGACTGAAGTTTACCGTGTTTACCCGATTGAGATATATTGAACCACTGTAATTTGAATGGCTAATTTTGCAGGTTTTAATGTGGAGACGGTGGAATACAAAAATATATCATTTACGGTGTGGGATGTCGGTGGCCAAGATAAAATTCGTCCTTTGTGGAGGCACTATTTCCAAAATACACAAGGATTAATATTCGTTGTGGATTCAAATGATCGAGAGCGCATAGTGGAAGCTCAAGAAGAGCTTCAGAAAATGGTAAGCAATCATTGTAGATTCCAAATTATATTCATCATTTTCAACTAGCTATCGAATGATGGATAACGATTAAGATGGATTGTCATCTCTTCTAGCTACAAGAAGACGAATTGAGGGATGCAGTCTTGCTAGTCTTTGCTAATAAGCAAGATCTCCCGAATGCGATGAATGCTGCGGAACTGACGGATAAATTAGGACTTCACAACTTGCGGAATCGAAGAGTAAGTGAATTAGGATAGTTTTGACTTTGATCAGCTCACCTGTTCGCACTATTCCAGGACTGTTGTTTATGAGTTTCTTTTATTTTAAAGTGGTATATACAAGCAACTTGCGCAACTCAAGGACACGGGCTTTATGAAGGACTTGACTGGCTATCTAACGAGCTGGCCAAAAAATAGTCAAGGATGAAGCATTGCGGAAAAGTTTCGGTTTGTCACGATTTGATACGAATTATTCGTTCTTGATTACTGCAGAGCTGATTTTATTCATTTTTGCATGGGATTTAATGTTTAAGTAAGATAGTGCGAGATGGGTTTAACCTAAGCATGCATTGGTAACATCATGAATATATATCTCTCTGCTTGCTGTAGCGCCGAAAAGAAAGTTATTGTTGAAGAATTCCCAAGATTACCATTTGATTAAACGTAATTACATCTGGTTGCTTTGTAATTATCTATTAAATAATTTTTACAGAAGCGTAGACTATCAGAAGTTTGATGGATTCATTAACGGCACTTTAAGAAACTATTTTGATTAATGCACAGGCTGGTTTTATTCAATGATGGCATTACAAATCAATTTTAAAACTATGATAATAAAAGAGATAGGAGAGTAAATAGGGGCGAAGGTAAGCTTGGTTATAAATAGCACGCTTTAAATTGCGCGAAGCTGCATACACAAAAAATGTGATTACGCCTGCTGCAACGACAAAAACCGAATGTGAAGTTGTTCAGCATCATAGCCCAAGAATTTGCAATTTGCAAAAATACATAATATCGATTACATGCATATCATATGAATTTGACTAATTCACAGACAGAACTATTAAATAATTTTTGGACTTGCGCTAGTAAAGGTATGTGACGACCAGGTTTGACAAGCTTGCTTTTAAAATGTGTCGAGGTACAGGAAAGAAAGAGCAAACGGAAGCAGAATTTATAACTCTGCAAACGTTTCAAATTCCATCACAGTCTCGCGATAACAATTTAAGAAATTTCAACAGTGTATCTCAGCCCGCTTAAAAATCAGCGTTTACAACAATAGACGACATCATGATCGGGCTGTAACAACACTTTTAGCGCTTTTTAAAACGCTAATTCAAATTGTATCGAACATTTCTGATTGGTAAAGCAGATTACAGTATAAAGCAAAATCAGTTTTTAACAAGTTTTACCTTGGTGGATTTCAGACTTTGCGTTAGCTTGCAGAAATAGCGAACCTTCCCCCTTTTTGAGAGCAAATTATGGCTAGTTAAATGTTTTTCTTGAGCAGATCAAGGTTAATGAAGCAAAGAGTAACTGAGAAGAGTAAAGGCACGTTCTCAGGTTCCTCGTACAGAAAAATTGTAAATGGTATCATACAAACTACAATTTAGATGTGATTAACCCTTAGTCCGTTTGTTAGTTTTTATGTACTATTTGATTCTTAAGAAGGTTTTGCCAATTCCGGCTTACTTCCTGTTTTGTCCATAATTAAAAGTGAGGCCTACCATTGAAGCAGATAGTAATTGTAGAGGTTTTAGGAGCTGCTCCGATAACCTTGCTTCTGACGTTGGGTTCTGAACAATTTTGATATTTTGACCTAAAAAACTTAAATCAGTTACTGGTAATTAAGTCGTTAATTTATAGCTGATGGCATGCCTCACTTAATTAACGTTGTTATTATTTTTCGTAATTAGACTTCATTGTGTAGTTTTTTCTGAATTCCGTGTCTCCTTCTGTTCTGTGCTATCGCAACTGTGTTCATAATTTCTTTTCTTTCGTAGTAATCGCCAATTAAGTCACCGAATATTGAAATCAAATCTTGTTTCTGGAGCATTCGCATAGCTTCTTAGCACCAATGCATATCCTTGAAGTTGGACTGGTTCTGGAACATTGGGCCCCAGCTTCCATATTGTTTGTTCTGAGACTGTTGTCCAGATTTGCTGCTGCTAGAAGAGCTGCTGCTGGACGCCCAGGACTGATTCATTTCCATCTTCTTTACTGCTTCCATTCCGGCTTTTCTGTAATTGCAACAGATTATCAGTTTTAATTTTAATTTAAAGTTCAACTTGGCTTGAACAGGAAGAGTTAGCAATTAACGGTTGCAACGTGGTGGCGTGGGCAACAGCTCAGAACAGTTAAAGTTACCTTGCAGCTGGATCGCTGGTGCGGTTGGATGAAGATACGGACATCATGGATTGTTTCTCTCCTTGAACCATTTTGATGCTGTTTATTAAATGTCTTTTGACTTTGTTGACAAATGTCTTCTTTGGAGTGTGTGGTTAAATTGTTGATTCGGAGATGTTTGATAAAATTGATTGTTGTTGATTTGCTTCAAAAAGGGGTGAAGGTGGCTTATTCTGCTGACTCGAAGTTTACTAGATGCAATGTACAGCCCTTTATTCGCTTTTCAAAATAGCTTCTGTAATAAGAAAAGAGTATTATAATTAGTATCATCCCTAGGAAAGAATACATAAAATCATTGTCTCTACTCGTCGCCCCCCCCTGTGGACAGATGTCAGCACTCATAGCGGAAAGAACGATGCGTGCAACAAAGCCTGCTCGTGTCTGGGGAAAGCCAGAGGAGAAAGTTAGACATGTAAAATCAGGGACCACGCCGCTTCGTTTTAAGATTGCTCACTGCTTATGATCTTATGAAACGTCCTTCAGGTTTACACACAGGCAGGCTTGCAATATTCTGCGCTATGTAAACATTGTTTTTGAGTCTGGAAGGATGGTCATATGATGGGAATGATTGAAATTAGCATAAGAAACTGGTTACAATATTCTATCCTCTTCCATGCTGTCTTATGAAGGTTGCCTTGAAAATACTCCAGGATTAACATAGCATGAATCACAACAACTTCTGATATAATCTTTCAACAATTTGTCCTTTCTTTGGCCAGTAATATAATTTTTGACAATGCTCTCTTAAAGTGACCGTCATAATATTTTCAAAATCGCTTTGTAATTCTTGCCTATTTTGCAATACGGTTGCACCTTTTGATTGTGATCAGAATTTGTTTTCTCTAATCTCCAGAGCTTGATAATACAGTCTGTCGGCCTTGGAAATTATTTTGCGTCGATTTGATTTCTTTAGGAAGATTTTAAAAAGGAATATTATTTTGCCTGTTGCAAAATTTCAATTTCGAATGCAAGTTGAAGCTGAAAGCTTATTGTTTTTGGTTGAAAAGATGCTCTTGGTTTCTGTCGATTTTTGCACCACAATAGCATCAAAGCTCAGACAGAGGAAAAGAATGCACATGTAGTCTAGCTAAAGTTACACAATTTTATGGTGAGGTTGGTCTAAGATTTGATAGGATATCTGATGAGATGGAAATGAAGCAGTTAAGCTGGTCTGAATACTTGGTGGACTTTGTTAGAGATTATTGGGCACATGGTTCATGGATGTCGACAGGGAGAGATAGACACGCATACGTTGGAGATGAATGGCATATGAAGGGAAGATTAATAAGATTGATTCTGTAAAATTACCAAGAGTGGCTGAGAGACGTTGAAGGAATTCAAGGAACGTGATGTAGTTGAGTTAGTACACAAAGTTCAAGACGATTGCCCGAATTTCCTTGGCGACTTCCCTTGCGGGTTGGCAAGTTTTTATCAAGTCTGTAAAGGGTGAAAAGAAAACAAAGCATTAGATTATTACACATTTCAGAAGAGGATAAAATAGCATTTCTAGTACTAAAAGAATGGACGAGGTTATTCATAAGTCATGGCTACTAAAGGGTGTCATTATAGGTCTTGGTTTTGATGGTGGATCGAGCTAATAAAGCTACCATTGAATGGAGGAGATGGTAGCGGTAATGGCGGTGAGAAGCAGTAAGTACAATAGCTGCTATGGCTACCAGGAGGATGACAAATTAAATATGCAATACAAGAGTTGGTAACATAAATTATGCATACATGAAATAGAAAAACTTGTTTATTTCAATTATTCCACACACACCTGACATGACTCTATAATATTTTTCTCATTCTTCCCCCCTCATCCTCAGCATCGCTTATGCTGGATCCTAAAATCACTCGCCGACCACATGCTCAGCTCGTGATAGCCGGACAGGTATTTCTTGATTTCCACCAAGATTGCCGAATTAAATATACACTACATAGTAGACACTTACTCCGGCTTCCTAACTGCCCTTTCCTTGTGAATGAAAGAAAATGTAGAGAACTGCCTCAATAAGTTGATTACTTTACTTGCTACTTAAACTATGTACACAAATCCCAACTAATTCTAGTATGTAGTCTCCTTGAATCGCTAGTTTTGCAGGCTATAATAATCCTCACCATGACATTGTCTGATTGACTGTCTTCAGTAGCAAAATCTAGTTAGCAAAAGGCTATAAATCTGTTAGCTATCTTAATTGCATCTTAATCGTACTACTAACTAGCTAGTTATCCGGCAGTTAGGATTTGTTCTACACCGCTTACAACTAGTTAAAATCACATTCTGACAAGGTTTTGGGGATCGTTAAAGTATCATCTTATCAGTGATTTGAGGGACGACTATCGCTTGATGTCACGGCAGTTGTAGGCTATAATTCCTTGTATTGTACAAGTAGAAACTACTTGTAGGTCATGCAGCTGTTCTGTGTAGGCGCTCGTGCAGGTGTTTTGCTATAACTGTGCTAGAAATTAGAAATCTATAATATTTATTCCTGCCTCTTCTTCGAACTACGTGGACTTATCTCCAGACAATCTTAATTCATGGACGACCTACATGCACTCGCTGATAGAAGATTCGCAAGAAAGAAAAACAAATTTCTCGTATAGAAAAAATACGAATTCTAAGCAAATAGTCTGCAGGATCTAGACCGGTAAATAGATGGAGCTGTGGCTTCTCAACTAGAGTTTAATCTCGTTAAGGAGGGGGGATGAAAAGGCGGAAATTCAAAGATGAGGGAAGGGTGGAGAAAGGGTTTGGGAATAAGATTTTGCGGATTTCATTCTTTGGAAGGAAGGGATTGGGAAGATTAAATGATGATGATCGTTTCTCTTACCTTAAATTATTGTAGAGGCGAAAAATTTCTTGGGATTTAAACACAAGACTCCTCATCGACACATATGGTATTCGGAAAACTTGGGGAAAAAATAATTTCAATGATTTGAAAATGTGAAGACACAACGATGACTCCTTGGACTTTCCGTATGCAGTTGTCTTGGGAATTCTCTTGACAAAGAGAAAGGTTCCGGTAAAATGCACTCGACAAACAGTAGGGGCTGGAGAAGATGATGACCAGGAAAGTTTCCGGCTTGTAGGTAGGACGACGAGATGTAGAGGATTTGTTTATTAAAGCTCAGACTGGACTGCAATGATGGGCTTTGAGAAAGATGGACAGGTTTTATATGGGAGTCGCGGATGGAGTGTAAACAAGTCTTGCTGCCAAAGGGTTCCTTCTTCCCTGCTTTCCAAACATTTCTTATGCACCTTACCATTCTTTGAAGAAGGGGGATTAATAATAATATTATGGTCATCATCTTTGCATCGAGAGGCGGAGCCATGTTTCCTTGTCCTATCCTCTTCGTTTCACTGAGATACACCTCGCTTTGTCCTACGACTTACCTGTATGTAACTACCTGCCTGCCTACCGCTTCCCAACATCCCAACCAGCTCAAGATTGCAATTAAGTATTGCGTGCACGCGCGCTCACATGCACTTTGAGCTTTTCTAGTAAACGCGGAACAAATACGATCTGAGCATGTGATCACCGCCTGAACACCTGAAAAAAATGAATGCTCTCTTACCGACATCCTCCATTTCTCGTTAATCATGACGGCGAACATGTCCGTCATCTAAAACTTGTACGACATAGTCGCCTTTTCTCCTCCTTTCTTCCATTTGATCTGTGGTAAAAGTACGTGATTCGTCCAGGCCAGACTATGCATTACATGGAGAACGCGACTGTATGTGTACGGAATTAACCTAGAAAACTTCAATGTGATATGTGTACGAACGATGTAAGATAGGTTACATTCAGATGACCCTTTGGATGTGACCAGTGATCTATCAGGTCCTTTCAGCAGAACACTCTAAAGGTGCTCTGATTATTCATTGAAAATTACAAAATATGCGGAATTAAGACATAATTTACTCAAAAGGACGATGTGTAATTATATACATTACAAGTAGTGATCAGCGGGAGGATTCCCTGTGAAGAACGACGCATATTTTCAACCTCTAAATACGTGTTACTGGATGCATAATTAGTAGAGCATACATTTGTGGAAGGTTTCGTTGTTTGTAGTCACTTTAATTTGTATTTTAGTGTATTATTTTATTGCGTGAAAAGGAATTCGGAGGAATTGACGCTCGTTATTTCGCTATAAAATAATCAAGTCCCAGCCGCCCATAACAGCAGCATTAAAGCACAGACAATAACATCTTATTAAGGTTCTTAGAACCCAGAACTGGACGTAAACAGAGGACGTAGAAGATGGTGGAGAGAGATTCTGAGAAGAGAGGACATCCATGTGGGAAGGCTTCATCTTGCTCCCACATAACTTGTTTATACTACGTCAACAAACTACTTTTTAAGATGGACACAGCCCAAGCGTTCATCTGAGGATGAGATCATTCCAAAGGATATGACTTATGAAAAACCGGCTCTCTAGAATTTTGACACCGACAATGTCGTCCTTATCCCGAACTATATGTGTCATTACTCGTAAGCAAATTATGTATGATGTAGGAATTTTAATCATTAGATACTCAAGCATAATAAAAGGAAAGGACAAATTTCCGAAAACTCAAAGTTTAGAGTTAACCGCATTTAGGAAAAGTTGGCTTCAAATTGCAGATTGTAATGTTTCTTAGCCCTGATAACTTATTTGAAGCTATGGAATGTTTAGTAATTGAGCAACTTGATAGTTTTGATAAGAGTTGATTGCTAATTATCCTTGGACATGGAATAACTTGAGGATCATGCGGATACGGCATGGAAGCATGCATGACAATGTCTCAGACGGTGTGTCGGCATGGAGGAATCTTACCCTTTCCCAATAAATTACCATCGTTAATGATATCCTGCTCGGAGAGAAGGCTTACAAGGAGTCAGTCAAGGGAGGATGGATGAAGGAGTCAATAACTTGAATAGTATAATCTATTCAATAACACGCTTTTAGAAGTATGTTACTGTTTTCTGTGTACCAAGTTTTAAACATGGACTGGTTCCGTAGAAAATTATTAATAAGAGTATAGTAACGTTACCACCCAAAGTAATTACTCCGGCCTTTAAGGATTCTCTCTCAATTCATAGAGGTTAAGAAGAAGATGCTTAAAGCCCTGTCCGACCAAGTTAGCCTCTGCATGCGATGGTTTGATGCAGAAATCTGGCGAACATCACTCAAAACAATTGAACTTTAAATAGGCTCCGATGCAGATCTGCTCAGTGTCACGTATGTCACTCTTTGTCTTGTGAATTTTGATGCAAGCACAAGTTTTTGCTCACTTTTGATCCATGCAGCTAAGATGTACATAGCAGATCACGTTTCTGCATACGTTACAACAAGCAAGATGTGAAGGTATGGATGGAACCCGTTTTACTGGATTTCTCACATAACAACCGCGGGAAGAATGGAAAATGTGTACATAATTTACTGTACAAAACTGCGATTAGTCAGTATATTCAGGGGATGGATTGGTTACGTAAGGGGATGGAATTAAGGAATATTCGCGAAAAATTATTCGTTACTCCCTTTTGTACAAGATGGTAAAAATCCAAAGTCCAAAGAAATGTTTGTTGAGTGCTTCTCTGCGGGAATAATGTACGGCATTATCAAGGGCGACTAGTTGCATTCATTGAGCTCATCATCAACCTGGACAGGAATAGGTAGGTAAACTACGGATTCGATTTACAGCCCGTTCTTGGTCGGAGGTTGTCTTAAAGTTAGCTCTCATCAGACTACTTAATAATAAACAATAGATGATGATTTAGTGTACATTGGTTTTGCAAGCCTATTTTTCTTCAAGCAACCGTTTTTCTGTTTGATGAAGTCCTGGAAAAGAATTTCATGATTCCACAGTGCCCTGCTGCCGAAAATATTTAAAGTCTTAATTCTCGAGGGAATTATGTAAGCATGGCATACTGTGTCTCCTCTGCGCTCTGGGAAGATATTAATTGAATTTTCTCAAATAAAGGTTGCAATGCTGCAAAGGTAGATTTGCCAGTGGTTTACAGTGGAATCAAATCAGGAAATATAGAAGCAGGTTTCACTCTCACTAAACTCAATATCATTAAATTCTAATTAGCTGGAAGTGCTCTGAGGAAAGCAAGTTTGAACTCCACGTTTTGGATAAATCATAAGGAAGTTTAGAGATAATATGCCCGATTCTGGGATTCATGCAAGAAGTCATTAATGTTTTACACAGGATTTACCCATGGATTATATGAAGTCCCGCAATGAGCGTGTGAAAAAGCTGCTTTTATTTCACTTCACTAACTGTTTTTGTTGGAAATATGAATCTTTGTACAATAATCATCTAGCAATCTAAAGATTGTGTAGTCCAATGTCTTGAATATTGTGTATACTATGACCCTTAGTCCTGGTAGAATGGGTCAGCCCTTATTTCTAGAATTCTTAGGATTCAACCTCTGACTACGTGTTGTCTTAAGATTCGTCCTTGTGGAAGACCTACCATTCACTACATTTCTTCTGTGTGTGTTCAATAAAGATTCATTCGTGCATCTACCACCTAATGTCTAGAACGCTTCTCTGTTTCCGTTCTTAGACGATTTTTATTTTAGTTTGTATCTTCAAAGCCTTATAAAAAAGACTAAACGGAAGGAGAAAATCCGCCGAAGGATTTTTGGAGTAGTGGTCTCCAAGAATATCGCATTAATGTGGTCGTAGTTAATCGAAAGCCTTTGATGTGTTGAGTAGTATTTTAACTCTATCCTGAATTAAAAGACTGAATCGCCTGCGTAGCTTACTTAACTTATCAACAACGTTAGTTACATACCTTTTTCGCTAGCTGAAACAAGGAGCCGTTATATCTAACTTAGTGCTGCAAGGAGAATTACACAACGAATCTCTTGTCCTCGACAGGAGTAAATTACTTTAGGACTTCCGGGCCGTCCTTGTACGAGGACGGGCGAGTTGAGGTTGAGGGCGAGGGCAAGGTGAAATACGTTACCGGTGGAAGCAAAATGAATAGGATTTGGTCATACTTTATAATTGTGTCATTGGTGGAATTTTGCGGTAGCGTTCAGCAACAGAGCGGCTACGAAGTATACTACGAATGGAAGCAAATTGACTTTAATTTTCCATCGGATGTCATACGGGAGCAACTACTAAATTCAGGAGGGTTTATCCAAAGGAATGTGGTACCCACAGGGATAAAGATATTTGGTGACAAAATGTTCCTTGCTACGCCTCGCTACTTTCCCGGCGTACCCTCAAGCCTTAACGTGGTTCCGTACAAGAAAACATTTTTGGACTCCGTGCTTGGCTCCAGGACTGGGCCAAAATTAACACCGTTTCCTAGTTACGAGATGCAAGAAGAAGGGAATTGCTCAGCTCTGCAGCTCGTACAGGCGATGGAGGTGGATATGTATAGTAGGTTGTGGGTAGTTGACGCTGGAAGAAGTGACTTGCTTACACCAAACCCCCGCAATAGTTGTCCAGCCAAGATTGTTATTTTTAACTTGCTCCAGAATAACCGAATCGAGCGAAGGTACGAATTCCCGAATAGTGTCGTGCCGCGAGATACTAATGCCATCAAAGATATTCAAGTAGCATGCACTTCTCGGAGAAATTGTTTTGCCTATATCTCAAATATTAACGGTACTTATTCCATTGTGGTTTACGATCATAAAAATAACGATTCATGGTACGCTACTCATCCAACGATGCAACCGAATTTGGCATTTGCAAATATTACAATCCAAGGTGAGTTAGTTTAGTTGCCGAGAAACTGTGTAGGAGACGTGAATTAAAAAATAATTTATGATTTATTCTGTAATCTGATTCTCTCCCAGGTGAAAGCACAATCGCCCCATTTGGAATCACCGGTCTGGGGCTAACCCCAAAAGCAACGAATTTTTCGAGAATATATTTCTCAAAAATTGCAGGAGTAAGGATGTATAGTGTGCCGACGACAGCACTAACGAATCGGGCGCTGAAAAATAATCCCGTGCTTGGAAATGCGGAAGTGTCGGATATCGGCCGGAAGAGATCCGGACAGTCGGATGGAACGGCAATGGATAATAGAGGGCGCTGGTTTTACGGGAGTTTACCCACGTCTTCAATCTTTAGCTTGGATACATGGTCAAATCCTGTGAACGTAACCAGAGCTAACCGTCTGCTGAGTAATCCAAGAGATTTCCAATGGCCTGACACGTTTACCTTTGACGGAATCGGTAACCTTGCGTTTACTTCTACAAGATTTCAATTATTTTCCACCCTCAGGATTAACCCAGCCCAAGTAAATTACCGTGTTATTCGATTTAAAACAAACTCAGTGTCCTATCAGTATCCCAAGTAATTTAATAAATAAAATTAATATGGATGATATGATGGAAAATAAAATTACGAAATGTCTCCGGATTGGTTTTATGACACAAGGAAGCGTGCCGGCGTCATTCGGATTTCGGATGTATAATATCCGTTCGGCTTCGGGCTATACATACATTCAAATTCTTGACTGTTTGCTTAGTGTCTCGTAATCTGCGTGTAAGATGTCAGATGTAATAGAGTATTACAAAATAGGTTGATTTTGGTTGAGGAACCGTGCTCACGGTAAAATGCTCGGAATATATGCACGGTAAACAAGATGCTTTGTAGTAAGTGGGTTGTCGGTTTGCCTTATCATATGATGGGATCGGTGGGTGACATGAGGTGTATTGCAATTCAAATCTTTAGATTCATCAATCAAGTTGTAACATTTATTAAGAGGAACATCTAATGTGTATCAGAGGGAAGAGGGCGACAGTGAAGTAGGGATACAATATATTAATTTGAATATATTTCTAAAGTCGGAAGAGAGCTTGCCTTGGGATCCTACGGATTAGTGATAACAATATTTGATTGTCTAAATTCAGTTCTAAGTTAAGCCTATTGTCATTCAGTTTTATCTGAAACATAGTTGTAATAACAGATTTTAGAATTAAGAGGGGTAGCTCTAAAGACTTAACATTTAGTTTCGTGAATATCTGAATATATATGAGATTGGAGATGTGGATATTTACATAAATATTTCGGTGAGGATGAAGGATGAGACGGGGTTGCGTTTATGTCAACTAAAAACTATAAGTTGCAGTTACTCCTATAGTACAGTGGTTTGTATCGCGGGCTCGTAAATATATATGTATATGTATGTATATATCACTTAAAACTTGATATCAAGGTACAATTAAAATGGAGATTCAATAAAATAGTTAAAACTTTGGAATGGTTTGACAATTTGTAAGGAAAGCAGAGGCTGATTCTGCT
Source organism: Sminthurides aquaticus (assembly GCA_906901655.1). Lineage (NCBI taxonomy): Eukaryota > Metazoa > Arthropoda > Collembola > Symphypleona > Sminthurididae > Sminthurides > Sminthurides aquaticus. The sequence continues at coordinate 9,753,942 of CAJQTT010000001.1, forward strand.
CAAGAAACGTCCTCTCTCCTCATTCCTCTGAGAGAATCAGTTACTTTTGTCACCTGTGTTGTCTGGGATTTTGTGCTTCAGACAGGATTATAAATATATGTCGCTGCTTCCTTTGAGCTTTGATTTGTACAGTAGTAAAATACGGTAATGTTGTTGGGTATGGTTATCCTATATTTACAAATTCTATTCTCTTAAATCCAAGAACCGGATTCATTCCCTACAAAACCCTTACTCTCGCTTCCTTACCACCCCTTGTCTATATTGTACCTTATAAAGCTTTAGACCACACTGGAGAATAATCCCACCTAAATCTCATAATCATAATGACAGTTGAGTAAAAATCTGATCAGTTTTTTATAGAATAAAATCTTCCTATTGTATCAACTCACTATATATGTCTATCCAGAAAATCCTTTGATAATTATTAACTCAAAAATTAAAACAAAATATTATCAACCACAGCATAAATTCGTCCTCGACCCTCTTAAAAAGCTCCTCAAAAATGTATTCAAACCAGAAATCTTTGATAGCAGCATCCATCTTCCATCTCCACTCAATTTGACCTTTGAACAAAGCTAATTCTCTTGAATTAAAAGGACAAGAAGCTTTGTAAGCATCTTCTTGCCATGTTCATAACTAAAAGGTAACGAAGAAGTTAAGTTGTCGCCAGATGGCGACTCTGCTAACAGTGAAGGAGGCGGACTGCTCGCTCAATAGGGTTAGGCTAAAATGCGCTACAGATTTGAATTTTGAATAGATTTAAGAGAGGTGTAATTTAAGCTTAAAAGTTGACTTGAGTTAGGTGTGGTGTATAATTAATTTAGGAGCAACTTCGGGGTGTAAGCTTGCATGGTAATTGGTAGCCACAAGGTCTAATGTAAATAAGGGAGCATAAGGTAAAAGTTGCGAAAGGAATCAAGTAAATTTGTTGTAGCATATTCTAAAATGGGGGGATTTATCTAGGGACTCTGTTGGAGGCTAAGACTATAATGTTGACCTATAAATTATTGAGTGTATGTAAGTTAACGACTGTAGTAGCAAGAAGATGGTTGCTATGAATTACTTACTATTGGAGCTAGTTTCTTTCTAGTCGCTCTCTCGCTCCTGTATTCCCTACTTCTAGGATTAATATTTTGTAATAAGTTTAAGTTTAATACAGTAACACATAGGATGAGCCTTGCATTGGATTAAGGTTAATGTGACTAGCATGATAGTTCTATGTAAGATGGTTTCTCTTTCTAGGGTTTACACAGACTTGGAGGGGGAGGGTGGGGTAGACGGATAGATACGTGGGATCGTAGGAGGCAGACATTTCGGGAGATACGTAGTGAAATGTCGACTTTGACTTTAAGACGGACTTTTAAGGTTAGGTCATTAAAATTAGGTAATTTTGTAAGACCAAAGTCGGAATGGACGACCGTGGTGACGATGGTGGTTCATTATAAGACTGTGAGTAAAGGGATAAAGGGAAGTCAGGAAAGATGAGGGAATAGGTGTCGAAAGTTCAAAGTTTGATAAAGCAAGTGTCAGGTCCCCGTTGGAGGATGTCGTAGACACAAGGAATACTGGACTTCCCCCGGAATATTTGTACAAGCGTGATGGGATTCGGAAAGAAACTTGATTTTCCTGTCTTCCTCCAAATTAATTAGCTGGGTGCGTATATATATTTGCAAGAATGGCAAATGGTGTCAATTCATGTAGAAACTCCCGGGGTTTGGATTAGATGAGGATGATTGACATGAAATTGATAATGGGATGAGAAAGGACGGTGTTGAAGGAAGATTGTAACGTCTGTATGTCACTTTAACGGCCAATTCACATTAGCTTTGATGCCCCCCCCTCTCCAACGGTACGATCTTCTCCCCCCTTGTCTCTCTTACCCTCCCCTCTTCTTGTTCACCTTCCTCTGCGCTGCATGCACTCCCATGGATTTCGCGAATTTATACAGAATACTTGGTAAGGTTTTACGGCTGTACGACAAAGAAATATACACGTAAACTCTTCTCAGATCACAGCTCTAGCTTTCTTCCGTCTGAAATTAGATAAGAATGAGGGAATGTGGGTTAATTTAAGTTGTGGCGATGAGAGGAAGTGAGATAAGTGGTGAGTTTGGTAACAAGATTAGTGTAAATATTATTTATGGATCCGGAGTGAAAGCGCTTACCATGAGTGGGTAAAGGAATGTTGAGACAGAGTCCCTCCCGTAAGGATTCTCGACTACACACGAGTATTCACCCATCTCATTCCAACTTAAATTTCGGATCGCTAGATTCCCGTTTCCATTCACCTAAAAATGAAAATAGAATTTTCAAACTATTTCCACGATACTCCGTGGCTGTGCTTTCACTGAACCTATAATAATGACTGACTATGCAACTGATTATTGCATAAAGATTTATTGTTTGTTATTGGAAAACATCCTAGTTACCTGGAATTTTTTTCCTGACAGGATACGCTGACCTTCGGCGTCAATCCATGTAATCTTTGGGGCGGGATGACCTGCTCCCCGGCAGGGTAAAATGATATCAGCACCGATGGATTCCATGTGAAGGGTTTCTGCGGCGGAAATATAGGCGGGCGATCCACGCTTTCCCTTCTTGTTGAATAATAAATTAGCAAAGCGAAGCTCGCACTCTGGTGTCATCTCGCCGGAAGGGTCGTCCTCTTTAAAAAATAGTGCAGTGTTTTAGCGCTGTACTCTACTTCGAATCCATGAACTTGCACGAGTACCGGCTACTGAAGGTAGCTGGCGTTGAAGTGAAAAGACGGAATTTACCTTCGATGACGACAACGGTGGAAGCAGATACTTGACGGCCATCGTTATCAGCAACACAAGTATATTCTGCTTCATCTTCGGGGCGGAGGCAACGGATGGGGAGCTTGGAAATAACTTTGGCCATTACAAAACCACCCTTTCCGTTTCCTTCCTTGGCATCTACTTGGATCTGATTCGCTAGCTCGAAGGAAGTGTATGGCATGGCCTGGAAAAATCAAGAAAAGGTTTTAATCAGTCAACAACTGCGTCAAAAAAGCTCACTATGATGTTCAAATTTGGTTCACAAGAAAATCAAGAGCGTATTTAAACTCGTTACAGAAATGCTATAACAATTGGTGAAAAATTGTGGTAATGACTTCTGCTTACGTTTTCAATTGGTTTCCCATCCTTGAGCCAGTAAATCATTGGCGGAGGTGATCCTACGGCCTGGCACTCGATAATTAAGTCTTTATGGAGGCGAACTGATAATTTGGCTGGGGGGACTCCCTCAAGTTCAAGCCATTTCTCGCCCGCCAAATTGATGGATGCAGCGCCCTCTGGCACGTTTGCTGGGTCTTCGTGCTCGTTACTTACAAAGGTTGAGAAGTCAGCAACTTCTCGGCGGGATTTAATATCATCCTGAAAGAAAAAAAATCGGGATCGTGTTAAAATTGCCCTCCGCGGAAACTTTCCCAATCCCTCTCGACCCTTGTGACATACTGATATTGAGGTGGAAATTATATGTCGCAGTCGCAGTCGTTAAGCAATAAATGTTTATCTTTCGGATCGTACACATGAGTGCAACCGTGAAGCTTCAGAGGTATGTCTCAATTGTGAAGCATCCAATGACATGGGAAGAGAAGGGCAGGATTTCATGAAATACTGATGATGAAAACGCGGAAACTGTCAACTTATTTACATATAATCCGGCCATGGATTACCCTTTCAACGCACGGTATTTCTTCAATAAAGGTATATGTACGCAGCAAGAAGGTAAGACAGAAGGAAGGCAAACATGTGGACGCAAGACGCATGTCAAGATCAAGATAAAGTGCATAAGTCCAGTTCAATACATTTTAAGACGTTGACGTTCCCGGGCTTGCCTAACAGCAACAGCCCAACCACCAGAATATGTGACTAGAACCAGTGGGCGGGATTTATAACAGGACTGAACTTACTCGTTTGAGTTGATTTGGACGATGATGCATCTCCCGTATGGAGTTAGTTGCCCGTCCAGAGATCAATTTGACTTCATACGTGATACATACTATGAGGATCGCACTAAAGATTCTTCCTCTCATCTTGACAGGATGTAGATGAATGACGAGGTCTTGCTTGAATAATTAAGATGGTAGACGGAGCGATTCCTCAGTTGATTGGCAACTATTACTGAATGTTCCTGTAATACAAAAAAATACATACTGAATGAGTCCTTCCATTCCGATGTTTATGGACATGTATAAGTGTAGTGCAAGGAAACTATGACCTTCCGTCGTAATTTCTTGGTTAAGTAAACCCTTATCATTCCTTCCCCTGCACTCGCAGAGGAATTCGGATACTTGTGTAATCCAAGTAAATATACTCCTACCATCTCCGTTTCCACATCCTCATCCTGAATTTCTATTGTTTCTATCGTATTTTCCCCACCCCCTTTCTCTTTACTCCCTCTTACATTTGACACATGATGACAGAGATGGAGCCCACAATATAGTAAAGCTAAGTTTGCTTACTAAGTTACAGGAGGATGATTATGCGTGATAATAATAGCCCGGCTAAAAGCGGATGCTGAATGCTTATCAACTGACTCTAAAAAGAGTTTTACAGGTAGAACGGTAGAAAGTGGCGACAAGCACCGCGTTGACGTTAGCTTATATCTTCCTTGTCGTTTAAAAATCATGTCCTTTTGTTTAATCTCTGGATCTGCATGGAGGTAAAACAAAGCAAACCTGAGAAATACAGGGTTCTTTCCCTAATTCACGTCGCAACTTTTATAAGGGATGAATGAACGATTAATGACTGTCCGGACTGGACACGTCATGAGTCACAATAACTTCCGGTGTATTATCTGAAAATTTTACTCATGCCCCTTCCGATCAAACGCCAATTTTCAAGCAAAATATAGTTTGTGATAGTTAAAAAATTGCTTCATTCGCAATTTTGCATTCCCTATTGAGTTTCCCAAGAATGTGCCAATTAAGTAGTACTGTATAATATGGCTATTAGGTTTACACCCTCGTTTACCATTAGTTGTGGCGTGGCAAAGAACTCATAATCTTTCTCACAGCTACAACACTAGTCAGCCTTTACTATTTATAAATCTTCCAGTCACATGCCCTTTACCGCAAATGTCTCCTGGAATTGGATTACTACAAAGTTAGCATTCAAGGCTGTGAGAATAAACTGTTAACTGTATAACTGGATTAAAACTAACCAAGCACTTTCCAGAGCTTTTCCTCCCTTAAGACATGCTTGAATCAGCGTTTAAGATATAAAATTTTCAAGTTGATGGTTGGTCGACCAAAGTTGTCTTGAAGGTAAGAACTGACTGACATAAGCGCGTAAAGATGGTCGTAGCTTGCGTGAATGAGTTGGATGAATGTGAAATTTGAGAGAGTCAGTTATTGGAGATTTAATTTATGCGGCATATACCCTCTCATGAAATCTAAGAATCGCCAATGTCCAGCGAATATATTTATGGCATTTCTTGAAAACGTTGGTTGCTTTTTAATTGATGAAAAGGGGTTGATAAAAAGGGATTCTCAATGTTTTTAGTAGGAGGGGCCGATTTGAAGGGGTGACGATGGGAGGGAGATTTAGAAATAACTAATCAAGATTAAGATAAATACATTCCTCTTCTCTTGTTCATGTTTACTGATAATCATTCTGTATTTTGCTAGTAAGTAATTTTTCTCTTGAGCCTTTCATTCATACCCTACCAAACCAATATCCAACATGTCTTGCAATATACAGGCTACGCTGCCGCTAATCGCTCTTCCTACCATCAGATAAACTTGAAAGAAGAGGAGAACAATGAGACGTTGTCTGAAATCTGTCACCCAAAACCTTACAGAAATAGGATTAGTTTGATTGACTAGGAGCTCTGAATGCTTGGTCTTCTCCGCGACGTCGGCCCTTCTAGAAGCCACTAATCGCTTCACTGAAACTCTGTTTATATTTTACGCAATACGTGGAGCACAAGTTTGACCTGTACAAGTTTGATGTGGGAGGACTAGTGATCAAGCATGTGGGCTTGCTCTTTCTAAAGTTTAATGGTGGGTCATGGAGTTATTCCACAACGTTTTTGACTCCCACATTCTGGGACAAGAGCTAACTCAACGACTTTCCACCTACAAATCCACATGGATTAGTACAAGGAGCTAAAGAAGCTGCAAATAAGAATGTCTGACATGACCAATACATTCTCCAATGGATTATCAAAATAGTTTGTTTACAAACACAGAATGATGGAATGTAAAATGTAAAATGTTGGCTTCGCGGAACCTAAGTTCTTCCCTCCTCCCTCGCATCTCCAACCCTTTCAATGCCATCTCAAGCTGAGAGCCCAGCAGCCCTGTTGAGAAGGTTTGCTTTTGGTGAAAGCTTGCTTTTACTTTCCCCCTTCTACCTTGCTGACTTTGCACTTGGACAAACTATCTCCCGTGCAATGTAGCTAAAGGGGTGCGTCCGCAACTTTTGGAGACTTTCTCAGATGCAAATGTAAAACGGGTCGAGTTTCTGGTAAACTAAAACCAGTTTTGGAAATGTATCGCCCAAGGTTTCCATGGTAAAATCCAAAAAAATATCATTTCTCAAATAGAACCGAAGCCTCTCATACGTCATATGGACGTTTTTTAAAGAAAATCCTTCTAGAAACTTCTAAGAGCTCTTTGCTCCCCAATACGGAATTATAGAATATAAGGGGGAAAATAGAATCTTAAAATACTTGCTACTATCATCTGGTGTACCTTAGCTGCTCATTCGCTATATTACTCTTGTTTTATACTGTAGAACTGAAATAAACGGACTAGGAGAGGGATCGTTGTAAAAAACAGAAGGATAATGAAAGATGAGATTGTTGAAAACTTATTAGCTCTGCAAAAGGATGGAATTCCGGGAAGCGAGTAAAACGAATCCACTGGGAAGACGAGGGAGGACACGGACACAAAAGCCGCATCTAATTTTAGAAGAGAGATGGATTGATAAAATATCTGGCCAAGTTCCAGCTTTTGAAAGAAGTGCGGTACAACCTTGTAGAAGAACGTATACAGTTGATGATCACTTGTTCAAATCCTGAGGCTTGGATTAGTAAAATGAACTAATATTGATAAAAGAGTAAGTATGATGCAAGAGCCTCTCCTCCGGTCACAAGAAACCGGGGTGCCGGCTTACTTGAAGTTACAAAGAGAGAAAAGATGATGCAATTGGGCCCTCCGCGAGGAAGCTCAGTGTTTCAGCTAGTTGAGTAGTATCTAAGTTGTAAAGTACGGGGAGCTATTAAAGAAGTGATAGCTTGATAATTACGGAGCAGGTAAATTTTTAGCGAATGAATCAAAAATAAGAATTACCTTTCCAGGAATTTTGACAATGTACCGGAAGAGAAGCCGTGGTGTGGTGGGCAGAGAAACACGTGACTGAGGAACGTAAAGAGGGAGAGAGCGTTTCTTGTACAGGCTCTGGAGCAGATGGTATGGCGGATGATGGATGATAAGAGGATAGGTGTGTTCACCTGGAGGAAAGGAGGGGTAATTCCAGAGTTGAGTTCCGCGTTTGGATAAGAGTGTGTGAGGTAGTGAGCTGGCGTCGAAGACAAGTAAGATGGGAGTCTTTTAGAAGGTTGAAGAAACTGTTTTTGAGTTAAAATGTGAGCTAAAGGATTTGTTCTAAGGTAAGAAGAGGAGGGAGGTGGTAGGAGGTAGGTAATGATGCTTGATCCAGGTAGGACTGGGGGTGAAAGGTTGTAAAGTGTGTGTGTGTGTGTGAAGTAAGTAAAGAAGAAGGAGAGTTTTCTTCCAAAGATTCTCTTTACTTGAGGAGACTACAGTTTGTGGGTAATCTTTGTCGGACAAGAGTCAAGTTAACACTGTCATTGAAGGCGGCAGGGATGGTATTTAAAGACCAGGAAAAGGAGGGGGGAGCAGAGAGAGAGAGAGAGAGAGAGAGAGAGGGAGTATCTTATTGTACTATCATCCAAGTTTGAAGTTGTATGATAAAGAGCAGAGATTTAAATGTTGTCTTATTGATTTCTCCCATATTCTCTCTCTTTCCCTCTTCCTCTGTTTGTGTATATATGATATACGGGATGGTCCTACACAAATAATACTCATCTCGTACGTGCAATGATTTAGGTACATTTCTCTCCCGCACATTCTACACTTCTTCTCTACATTCGGTCGTCGTTACTACGTTAGTCATATAAAGAGAAGGATGGCCCCTTAAAAGAAGATGATGAAGAAGTGAAGATGAGGATCATGAATGATGGCCTTCTTTAGTGAGAGCCTTCACCGTCATTTAGACGGACCTTCCTCCTGGGAATCATTCAGATAGCCTTTATCTTAAACCTCCGCCCTGGCCTGAAGGATTCTCTCATTTGGTTTGTTCAACGTTGATTGAGGATTAAAGGAAGAAGTTAAGGAGTCCAGAGGAGAGAGGACATCCTGCTGACCCTCCCTTCATATGATTATCAAAGTCGACACCGAAATTGACACGTAGACGCGACAGCCTACAAAAGGGAAATCCTACAAACTCAGTCAGTTGGTTTACATGTTTGTAACTCCCCAGAGTAATTGCTACCTCCAGGCATGTTTAGTATTGATGAAGAAGATGAATAAGAGTTGAGTCAGAAGCGGTATTATTTAGGAAACAATAGCTTCATGAACGAGTTTCAAGCCATTCCTGAGCACAACGTATCAACGTTATCGGGAAGGAGCGGAGAAACGTTATCAATGCCAACAGCATTAAATACAATAAGCTGATAGACTACTCTCAAGATTGAAAGTGTATCTATCACCTTCCCTGCTGGCTGTCCACTGATAATTTCGGATGAAGCTTAAAGAAAGAAGAGATCCATTGAGTAGTTTCAGGTTCTACGTAATGATTCTCTAAGTGATACTGAAGGAAGTTGCGGAAACGTGATGATGCTCACGGATTAGCGATACAGTGATTTACATAAGTTATATAATGGAAGACTTGTACAGATGACTAAGAGGGCAGGAGGCTTGTTATTAATATATCAATGCATGAGAATGTTAATTGGAGGTAAACAATGCTCGTAGAGTTTAGGCGTATTTTCATAGAATGCGGTTGTTGAATATTGCGGAAAAAGCCTTGCGTTGCTATGGTTTCACTCTATCCTCTCCACTATATTTACCGCAAGCTGTTCACATAGCATGCGGTTTTTGAGCTATGGCAATGGGCCTTTATTAAAACTATCTTCCCAGGCGGTATAGAGGTGGTTTCAGTGATTAGATATTCATCTCTCCCCCACCTGGGCCTAAATATAATTACAAGATTTCGGACAACGTCTGTGTTTGCTCTGTATATATATAGACTCGTTGTACTGGAATATTGATAATGATGAGCACTGAAATATAAATGTGCTCCGACCTTTGGATTCGCCTTGTAACCTACTGCGTAACGCTGTTTGTCTAGGCGGAATTTTAAAGTGTTTGGAAAGAGTCTACCCGGGGAAGGAATGTTAATCTAGTGTTGCATCTAGAATTTTACGACAATGAGTGCATACACATAGAGAAGCAGATTCGTCCTTGTTAGTTGATGAGTTGTTGACCCGTTGTAAAGAAAGCAGGCATGATTTCGAAACATAGTTACTCTGAGTAACTAACTTTTGAAGATGGAGATGGATGGGTGGAAGACTTTGGGGATTTGGTTTACAGTAGAACCGTTACTAGAATCTGAAATTGGGATTAATCGTAGTAAACTAATTTTAGGGCGGAAAATTTTGAATATTTCTCCAGAAGGAAGTGCTTAAGAGGAGTATGATGAAAAAGGTAGGATGACAATGACGACTGGGGAGGGGGGGGCTGTAGGCGCGGGCGGGAGAAAGTTGGCTAACTTTCCACCCACGTACAAGGTATATATTGTATATATGCAGATAGGAGAGCGCTTTCTGACTTGTGGCTCCCCCTACTCCCATAGTTGACCATCCGTTATGCCCGTCTCTATATACGTGCTTAAAGGAAAAGTGTATAATCGTGGTAGGCGTCTCTTGATTATCAAGTTGCTGGTCCAGTCAAGTACAGAGTTTGTCCTGCCGCCCGAAAATTTCCGGGTAGAGGCGGATATACTTATGCTTGTATACCTTTAATACAAACAGTGGGAGCAGTGGGAGGTGGGTGAGGAGTATGATGATGGGGGAGAGAGGAAAAAAATCCTTGTTTTCTTTGAAACCACATATTTCACATACAAACAAGAGAGGAAAAGGATTGAGCTAATGTTTTCATTCGGATTGGGAAATAAGCTAGGACTTGAACACCGGCTCATTCATCCCACATTTACCCTTTGTCCACAACAGACAAGAATAATACTCCTCCAGCTGACACGTGCTAATTTAGTGAGTCTACATAAGATCTCTTTCATCTGCGTTGTCCAACTATGCCGCAAGAGTCGTACTTAATATCCCTAGTGGAATTTTAAAGAAATTGACATCATTTCCGAAATTTCTTGTTAGTCGCACTCTTGTATTATGATCTATTTATTACACATCAAATATATCGATATTCTATAATCCTCAAAAGATGATGGTACATATATTTCTCCTCGTCTCAAAATGAGAAAGTTCATGGCGGAATTATTATTGAAATTTATGTTTTATAATTACGGAACTCTGAACCTGGGGATTCTGTCAAAGCGGACATTTGCTCATAAGCAGTTTTGCAGATTATTCAAGATTATTGATTCAAAAATTACATTTGCTGCTAATCTAATGTGTTTCGTCCTCCTTCTTTGCCGCTGGATTCAACTTTAATATCCTACGTGATAAACAAAACTGTTTTAAGGAGGGAGCTATATACATTTTGTGCGCTAACTTTTGTAGTACAGTATAGTGTGTGGGAAACCCTCGCGGTGGCCGGAGGGACATGTTGGTAAGTTTGATAGACTTCACCAGAATAAATTATAGCTTCCTCTTATCTACCATTTCTTCCTTGTCTAAATCATAGTTTCTGCTGGAAGATTATAAATGTTGTGATAAAGTAAAGGGAAGGAATCCACCCTAGTTTGCAACCGTCCGAAACTGGAATCTATGAACTTTTCCCTCGCTTTTAAAAAGAACGGCTTAGGCTGTCTAGTACAGAGAGGGAAGCTGGCTAGGAAGATGATAAATGGACTCAGCTATAATTGCAAACAAAGTCAATGAAACTAACGGCAAGCCTGCTAACTTTAACAAGGTTGAGGAACGAGTGAAGGGATTTCGACGGTATATATATCGTCTATTTTTTGTGTTGAAAGGTTTGCAGACTATCAGACTATACAGTGGAGATACGTTGTCGGTCAGGCCATGCCCTACCTTGTCCGTTTATAGGTTTTGTGGCTGTTTGACGTAAGCATAATTTTTATGGATTCGTGGTGTTAATGTTGGCTGATGGTATGGTGGGGAGGGGTGAGTTGGGAGATGTTGTATTATTGAATGCTTCCCTTGATTCAGGATTAAGGGGCAGCCAAGCCTGATTATGATTATGAGTGATTGTAGGAGCGCGTGGTGTGATAGAGGGTGATTGTGAGATGATAGCTTGACACGACAGACAGTCAGTCACCACTCAAGAAAGAAAGACTCCAGGACAGGAGGGATAATGTGAGCCATGATGGGGAGAAGGAAGGACGGGGTGAGGAAAGCTAGAGGGATTACATACTAGTATTTGTGCTTGGGAAAGCAAATAATAATTCTTGATTAGCCCAGGACTTGCTCTGTCTCTCTCTCTCTCTCTTTGGCATAATTCATTTTTCTTCTGGATATTACTAAATACATATAATGGAAAGGAAGGATGCGCTGGATGGATTGACGGAGAAGTTATTTGACTGATTTCCCTATGTTTGAGGCTAACTATACGTATATCCTTAGAGATCCTACTAAATTTTCCACTGTCAATTCAAGGCGCGTGTGTAGTTTTCAGTACAAGTTAGGGAATCCAAGGAATATTTATTTACTACAAGGAGGGATTAAATGTTTAATGTCCTTTCTCTCCAGTAATGTGGAGAAGTCTCTTAAGAAGTTGAGACGTAGAGATGGACAAGCAACGCTGCAGGCTAAGCGCGAGCTAATCCCTCTGCATCATCATCCAAACCATGAGGACATTCACATGACACGGCTACTTAACTTGCTTTCCGAGATGATGGCGCTGTAGCCGGCAACGTTTTATGACGCCACTGTAATGTTTCATGTTCAGGAAATGCTTACTTGTATTTATAATTGTATAATGTAAGGTTGCTTGGGCAATAGTTGGCTGTCTGTCTGACAGGATTGGAGGGCTTAGGGGCGGAGTGATATACAGTGCGTTACTGGTAACTGTCCAGACTTCTTATTACATGGATTTACATGGTTTTGCCAAGAGGTTTATGTAACTGCGGTTATAAGAGGTGGTCTGAATTAATTCAAGTTTGTGCTTTTCCACAAGGATACGTCAGTTTGACGCTTTTACAGCTCAAAGTTGGAATCTATCTTGGATCATGTTCGACAAGTTTCTATAAACTCCCTCTCAAATTCTCTGTCTTTCTTCCGACATCCACAGTGGATGATCCACTCGTATCAATAACCATTTTTAGACAGGCTTCTTATGTGCATAGAATTTAAAAGATGGGGAAAGTAACTGACTATACAGCTGTGGACTCAAGCATAGAGTTAATCCGAGCGGAGAAAAGCCTAGAGATGATATGATCAGGATGAAAATATAACGTGATCTAGAACTCTCTGTTTGTATGGGTTTAATAGGATAAATCCGTTGCCTAGACGTGTGTGCTTTTAATAAGATGAATCAAATTCCGCTATAGTAAATTCCCCATTATTGTCCATTTTTCAATTGCTTACCCTCCCACCTCCGTGACGGACTCCTGGTTTGAGGATAAGCCGAATAATTTATTTTTAATTATTCACATGGCGAAGAGGATGAACCCGATTGGGAGTATATAGTATGATCTTTCGATGTTTAAAATTAAGACGCCCGCGAACAGGCTTGGCTACGACCGGGTCGTATCATGTCGTAGCAAAAGGACAGAGTCAAGTACATAATATTTTTTTCCTACGACCCATGTGTAAGCTGCGACCGATGTTACGACCCGTTACTAAATATGGAGAGTTATTGGTGGTATGACGACTACTAACGAATCTAAGACACTCCCATTTCAGTAAAGAAAATGAATCCCAGATGCTAAGTAATTTTAATTTGGAAATTAATTTGCATAAAAACAATTCTTGCCACCAAAGTGTCACTGTTGTAGGCCATTGCTAGGCCTGTGGTAAATAGAGTAAGTAGGGTTCATTTTTAAATGTTCATTGCGAATGAGGTTGTCAAAATTCTCTGTGTATGCTTTACTCAGTGGAGTTGGTAGACTAGAATTTGCACTCGACTACCCAAATTAAGGGAATAAATAAAGATGTTCTAGAGCAGTGTAGAAACCACACTGTTGTAAATGCGGTTTATTTAAGCGAGGTTAAATCCATGAAAACGTACACTAATCTACAGGACAGGGTGTTGCCTATTCGCAGAGGTGGTAATTCCTAAGATTATATGTAGCGCAAAAAAATATTCAAAACTGGTCATAGGTCGAATCGGACTGGTCGTACGACCCTCCAAGCCTGGTCGTAACCAACTCTGTCCGTGTATGCAGGGTATCACTCAGGAAACGGGGACTGTAATCCTCCTCATCAAGCTTCTCCTTTTAGGGACAGTTTTGACAATAAAGTTTCCATGTCAAGTCTTAGTACTTGACACTTGGAACCATTATTTGTATTGGTTCATCCCGCATCTCCATTTACTTATCCATAGGTCATAATTAGGATGGATTGGGGATGAGTGAGTGGAGGTTTGATTTGATAAATGTTGTGGAAAGTCCAATGCTTTGACAAGCCGGTATAAAAATTCCTAACTCATCAGTCATCAGTGCCTATTTACATTACCTCATGGATTATGAGAGGGAGTATCAAGTTGGGATGGGGCATTATACAAAAGGGCAGATTGGAGAATTTGTAAGGATTATGAAAAAAACTTATAATGGAACTGGACACACAGCTGGATGTGGTACGTGGTACATGTCATATCTGGGCATCAATAACCAGAGGCAAATAAACATGCTGAAAGTCTCTACTCTACTTAATGAAGGTGAAGCGAAGGACAAAAGTGACGAAAAGTTGTTTTATAAACCATTCTAATCACGTGGGTAGGCTTTTTTTGATTAAATGAAAATCTACTTATTCGTTGAGAAATGAGGGGAAAAGGGTAGGGTTAATGAGGTCGGAGAGAGTGACGCTAAATTCATTAACCTTTTGTTATCTATGCATTGATTCTCTAGTGGCTTTTTGCCTTTCTAGCCGAATTTTGATCTACTGGATTACGGTCTCCTAAAGTTCTTCAAATACCGGCAAAAATATGTTTGAAATCCAAGATTGTACAGGTCCTAATTCTAGCTGACTTAAAGAGAAAGTGGGGAAAGTGATGTGGTAGGTATGGACACAGTTTTAATATTCAGCTATATTATTAACCCTACTGTTACCCAGATCGAGTTCCGGTGCAGAGAACCTATATACGACATTAAGTTGCGTGTTTTTATAAAAAAAATTAATCCACCCAAAGCATACGTAATAAGATGGGAAGGACACTTGTGCAAGGAACCACCTGGAGAGGACGCCACCAGCTACATATCGGATTGGTGTTAAGACATAGAGATTAACGTCATGTGGACTTGAGATTTTGGATGAATAAGGTTTGACCAAACGGTAGGGAAGCATAACATGAATCGTAAACAAGGATGACGTCTGTAGTAAAGGTGTCTACTGGAAATATAGTTACACTGGATTTAAGATTTGCAGAAAAAGGGAGGAAACTCATGAGAGGTGGGGAAAAGGAACTGCGTAGGTAAAAGTGTATAAAGTACCAGAAGGTTACGACCCCCTTGGACCTTGGAGCGTTCATGGTTGTTGTGGTTATGATGAGAGTAGAAATCAAATAAAGAAGCATCAGATTAGCCTAAAATCACATCCGTCTACAAGACTAGACGGATGGAGATCATGAAAGTGGGAAGGATTAGGAAAAAAGGGAGATAAGGAAGAAGACATATGCAATACAAGTTACGACGCAGGTACAAGTTAGTACAAGCACCTTTTGAAAGTGATAACGTACGTCAAAAGGACCGTAAAGTAAAACATGTTTATGAAATAAAAAATGTTTTTAAAATATAACAGACTAGATTCTCTACCCGGCTTCGCCCGGGGGTGTAGTAAGACATGTGGCAGAACGACATGGATTCGTATTGTATTGAAGTAGATGTTGCTGCTGCCAAGAAGGCTTGACAACAATAAGATTTTAGAGCTTAACTCGATTACTAACTTGTTGAGTTAGTTTAACGGTTTGGGGGTGGAAGGCGCTAGTGATTTCCGACGAAAAGATGCTCGCTCTGGTATGTTTTTAAAGCTTAATGAAGCGTTTGCTGTGCTGTGTTATTTTGCTCTCGTATGTGTGCCCACAGGGGCTTACTCAGCGGATTAGCAGGGCAGGGGGAGTATGTGGATTTCTTTTCTTCTCTGAATTATTATCGTAACGCAAGGGATGATTGTATACAGGATCGTATCCATATTTTCCATGAAATGCGGGTAAAATCATCCGTCTGCGCGTGTATATGTTCGTTTTGAGGTTAGAGGGCGTTAAGGTAAGATGCTACAGAAGGGACTGGCGGAGACGGGGCGGATTCGGCTGCGGGATCTATGATATGCATTTTGTTTACATTCCAGCCGTGGACAAGCCGTGATTCATGCTGCACACGAAACCCTGAGAATAATGGTAATACAGAGAATCAGAGACAAATACTAGTAGCATTTATGTAGGTATAGATTGTATATAGAAGATACTTATTACACAATCTTGGGGAAAGAAAATAAAGGCATGTAGTTACTAACTACTAGTTAGCTGGAATCATTATATGGTTGTGTGTCTGGGGGGGCTATTTAT
The DNA here is from genome assembly GCA_906901655.1 of Sminthurides aquaticus. Lineage (NCBI taxonomy): Eukaryota > Metazoa > Arthropoda > Collembola > Symphypleona > Sminthurididae > Sminthurides > Sminthurides aquaticus. Next base: position 9,769,866 of record CAJQTT010000001.1, read on the forward strand.
TACATGTGGATGAGTTATTAGCTGATTACTCCAATGATTAAGATGTATAGAAAGTGGGATGAGAAATACAGTTAAGCTTATCCTACATGCTTTCATCGACTATAAACTCCCTCGCACGTTATTGAACGCAATGAGGTTGAGTTTGATGAGGAGGATAGTATTGGCATAGGACTGCGAAGATTCATCAACTTGCTCATGTCCTCACTGACTGTTTACACTGAAGAACATGTTTAGTTGAAGTGGGAATAAAAAATTTATTTTTCTTCAGTAAGAGTCTTACTATAAGACCATAATCGTTTACTCAAAAACATGGACGCAGAGGATACAGACGGCTGTTGAAGAAGGAGAGCCTTAGGCTTAGGCAGAAACTTAGGGCCTTTAGCTTTAGTGCATAAATTCCCGTCTTATTATTCTCAAAGTGATGTCAGATTCCAGGTAAATTTTTCAGAACCGAAAGTTTTTTCTAACTCTTTCGTCACAGATGGCTGTAAAAGTTAAAAGTTGAATGCATTTGTGTATGTTAATCAAGTAAGAACTTGTTTTAGAAAAGATGTTAAAAATAACGCAAATTGAATCAGAACGGATTCATCTGCATCTATAAATCTAGTTTTATTCCAGGGGATGTTCTTGGGGGTTAGCTTTTGCACTCCTATTCTTTTGCATGTACCGGCTGCAAGATGTCATAACTGTTACATTGGAGATTAGGAATTGGGAATAGGCTGAGGCTGGGGCGGATTCCAAAAGAAGGGGTGACGGCGTGTGATGGTGAAAAGATAAATAGGCAAATTGGACTGGGTGTATGATGGATTGGAGTTAAAGGTGGAAATTAAACCTGGTGGTGGTATGATACCATCCGGGTTTTGCAATTGAAATAGGTGTGTGTTAAAGAAAATCTGTGAAGAATCTGTAAGGCGGTTTATGAAATGATGGGAAGAGGGAGGGCAGATGACAAATGAAATCAAATCCAGTATTGCTTGAGATGGAAAATTTGTAGGATGATTCTATAAGTCCTTCCCGCTCTGAAAAGAGTTGAATAATTGTGGTAATGTATGGAAATTTGCGGCTTTCAAGTTAAAAGATTTACTAAAATGTGGAATTCCTTGTAGATTTCTATTGAGAGGAGTAAGCACCAACGGTGGTGCTGTTGAGGTAGCGTGTGGTGTGGGAGGCTTGACTATAGATTTGTAATAGTGATTGTAGAAGATATAAATGGAATAATTGAAGAATAAAATGGAAGCTCTCTTCCTTAAACATTTAAGATTGCCGGGTTCTTAGTATGTGAAGGTGGTTGGACGGTATAATGAGGAAGTAGAGAAGGGAATCGTGGAAGACTTTGAGTTGAGATCAAACGTATAAGATTTTGTTTCTAAGCTTTATGGAAATACTGTCTGAAGATTGGGAATGTCATCACAAGTGGATTGATATCTTTAAGGTTAAAAAGTCAACTTGCTCAGGTGAAGGGGAAAAGGAAGAGATGAGAGCGAAGAGGGATGACAGATTTACTTTCTAGTCGTAGATCTTCCGCCTGCTCTATTTGGCTGCGACCTGGTTAGCTTCTTTGCGGATTGACCACAAATTTTAAATGATTTTTACAGGTTTTCAAGGAATTTGGCTTCGTTTTGCAAAGGGTAATTAAACCTTGATTCTGAGATGTACTCGTTTCCGTATGAACAAGACTGTGAATGGCAACTGCTTGTGAGAAGGAAGCAGGTAGGATTTCGTTTGCCGGTAATGCTAGAAGCGCTCTTCCTTTGTCCCTTGTTTCATCAGTATTGGAAAGAGAGTAAGGCGTTTGCAAATAGTAATCTATGTTGGACGTAGTGCAGTTTTCCTCGAGTGATTCTTTTTGGTTTTGATTGGTTGCTGCAAGGTCAGGAAAGGAGAAATGTGTCGAAATTACCCTGACTTTAAGTATTCCATTGACGCATATGACTAATCTTACAACTAAATTAAAGAGATTGTACGCATCTCATCAATGACTGGGAGTCAGTATGAAGTGCCCTGATCACTCTAAGGACGTAGTCATGCAAATGGAACAGTATGTGGAAAAAAGCTTGGATATTTTGTCTTGACACACTGTGTATATTTTATACAGAGGGCAGGGTGGAGGAATCTATAAGTTACAAAACTTGTAAAAACATAAAATGTTGCCTGAATGAATACGTGTAAATTAAAAGTAATTGAGGCAAAAACGTAAATAGATCAGCCCTATGGTGTATGGTGAAGCTGTTTGTCAGAAAAGCCTGTTGTAAAATATGAAAAGACATGCGGAATGAAGAAGGCGGGGGTTAGAAGTGGAGGAGAGAAAGAATGGAAATTGTATGTGGTTAAAGGAGTAAAAAAGTGGGAAAAGGTCAAGTGGGCTCTGCGATTTGATAATGCATAATGGGGAAGGGAGAGGAGGGAGGGAATGAAGATGTAATATTGTTTGCATAACCCTCACGTGTCAAATTGAAGAGCATGTTCCGGGTAATAAATGTATAAAAGAGTTAAGAAATGATTTTATTTATTCCTCAACTTTTGAAATGCTCTAGCATGGTCGCACATGTCTAAATAATTCAGTTACTCAACCACCAGTGAAGGACTAAAGGGAGTCTCCGCCGCCTGAAAATGTCCAATTGAAACGTGACTATTACTTTTTATAAAAGGGTTAGAATCGCTCGGGAGATTACCTCTCACTCACTTGTGGAACTCCTCCTAAGTGGTCCTGTCGTATCCTCCATCCTCTTCCCTGATTGTTTTAAATTTATCTTATCTAAGCAAAATGTTTTTTAATGCGGAGTAGCTTGTTTTAAGTATCAATAAATCTTAACCCACCTTACTCGTATCTCTCGTATGGAAAGTGGTTAACTTGTTTAGCGTCCCACCACAGCAAGATTCTCGTGCCCAGTAACGGGCGTGGAATGGGCAAACAAACGTTTTAACTTGTCCTCTTATCAATAAATGGAAATATTTACATATATAAACGATGAAGGGGGTTATTTCTACAGTTTTTGACTTTATTTTCGTCTGACTCGGAGAAATATTTATCAAATTCCAACCGGATATAATTGAGTCTAAGGCACATGATCAAGCCTGCTCACGTGCCTCCCAGAAAGTTTGCGAAAGTGCTTTGGTTTTGAAATACAATCTTATCCGTCGCTGTTCAAACGTAGAGGTGCAAATTGGAAGGGAAACCCTCGCTACTAAGAAATTATGAAACTTATGATTGTGGTGACAATGTAGTAAGAGAAAGGATATAGTTATAACCAGCCATCGTCAGTGTTACTCTACCTGGAGAAAATACTTGGAAAAGTCTTCTGCCATTTTAACTTTAACGAGGGTTGATTGGTAGAAAATAAAGTATTTTGATTAAATAGATTATGGGAGCGGAGAGTGTGTACAGGTACAGCAGTCAGGAGAGCAGAGCAGCACAAGCAATTATACCAATATGTAGTGAGAACTGGGACTTAGTATTAGAGAAAGCGCTGTTTGCGCAGTCATGTTATATAACCATTCTTTCTGCTACGTAACCCAAATGAGGAGAGCCTTGAGATGGGTAAGATCAAAGATGGGATATTCCCCAAACTCATACTCAACCCTTGCATTCATGCTTACTTTCTCCATGCGGCCTCTTGGAGAAAGGTGATCCCACATAACTCGTTATGCAGACTAAACACATATAAGCAGCATCAGTATTGAATCTACACAAATAGGAAAGTATAAGTAATCCTGGTGATTAAATTCTAGCAGAGAACAAACGACTACCTCGTAGTATTTACGAACATGTTCAAAACTCTGTTTATGTTACAGCTAAGCTATATAAGGTGTGGAGGAGATGTTGGATCTTATTAATATGTTTCTCGCAAGTGAATTATTCTGTTTACACTAACAAGGGATTTGTGTACTGATTTAGATGCTTGACGCTTACAGCACCTACTGTTTATTGTTCTTTCCTCTCTGTTCCTCAAGCTATGGCATATGGGCAAGAAGGGATCGTGTGTAGGGCTATAGGGCTTTAGTATTGTCCTTTCAAAAACACGTTCTCCTTGAAGAGTAACCTTTTTATCTTTACTTGCTCTAAGATATCGAGATCCGCCTGGTATTTTCTACACTTTCCCAGTGTTAATTAGTAAATTTATGGACAGGGCTCATCTGTGAAATGACTCAAAACAAATGCTTACAATACCCAAAGTCACAAACAGTGTAGCAGCAATTATAAGCGATGGCAAGAGAACATCTATGTAAGAATCAATCCCCTTGTGTTTTACGTATAGGAATGCAGACCCTGTGCCCTGTTCCAAGGTTTGCAAATAAAAGCGCATGGACAATTTGCTAGATAGAATTGGCGACATTGCGTGACGTGCGTATTTCATCCCAGGGAAGTTTTGAATCTGTCCGAATCTTCTGAACTGTGAATCTTGACTCCGTGTGCTCGGACTGGTTGAGGATAATGCATCTATCTTGCAGAGTAACATCCCCTTGGACCAGCTGGCTTAGCTAAACCGAAAAGTAAATGCCGGATCATTTTTGTAACAGTTGCAGAGGAAATACTTTCATAAGTCTCCACAGCGTGTATTGTAGATTGTGTAAGTTGCCTTGGAAACGCGTGATTGCATGCATTCAATGGCTAGTCGGGTGAAACTACTGAATTTCTACTCCTTAGTCTATTCGGGGTGGTGAGTCAAAAACGTTATGTGTTTCTAATTTTGTATTTCCATTGGCCAGGCATTTCGCGGACCGATGATCTAAGGAGAGGGCCTCATTGAGCGAATGCAGGTTAGGTTACGATAGACAACCTTAAGGTTTTGGACGGGGGTTAGGATTAAAACACTTGGAATACTAACTGCTGGTGCGAGAACGCGGTGTCACCCGACTTCTAGTTGGTGACTTATGAAAGAAGCACGTTGGGGAGACTTATGAAAGTGTTACCCTTAAACTGGATTGTGAATGAAACTGGCAGAGGAAATGATACGATAGAGTGGTGCTAAATTGAGTAGATTCCTAAAAGCAGCCTATGAAACAATGGTTAGGGCTGCTTTAAGAGAATAAACTGGTACGATATATAAAAGTGGCAGCGAAATTTCACGAGATTGCGCTGTGTATTTTACAACGATGTAGGATCTACAGCCTATTAATGTAGGATAAACGGCGTAATGATCCAGGATAAAGCGTAATGATCCAGGATCTACATCGTAATGATCCAGGATCTACAGTGTAATGATCCAGGATCTACAGTGTAATGATCCAGGATCTACAGCGTATTGATGTAGGATCTATAGAAATGATGCAAGATCTGCAGCAGGGAATCCTACATCATGGCTGTTGATTGGAGACCTCATATCATAGCAAGAAATCTTGATTGTTGCGCTGTGGAGGTAGGTGGTAACTGCGCAGAAGTGTGTATCACAAATTATTGTTTTAGCTGGAGCGTTAAGTTGGCTGTTTCGCTCCACTCTGCCAACTTGACGCCCTTGCTTCCATAGAGGCTGCAAATGCGTAGAAGTAAGTGTGTGCGAGTTATGCGTTACGACGAGACGTTTGAGAGGTCACAGGTCACGACCTGTTGCATGAAATGTGCTGAAATGCAATAGGCTTCTGGGAAAGGTCATACGGTAAGTTATACCGAAGTTGCATCTGGATCTGTACACCCGTTCGAGAGTTATCGTGTTGACGGACGGACACGACCCTCCCTATAAAGTGGCGCTGCCACTTAATAAGGACGGATTTGAGTTTGAATGGAATTAGTGAGACTGATGCTAGAGGATTCGGCTGTTGGACGAAGGGAGAATGCAACATTTGGGTAATGTAAGCAGGAGATCAATCATTAGGGGGTTGCCTCACATTAAAATTTGAAATGAGGCTGTATAGGTGTGTTAATATGAAATACAAATGAATCTTTAGAATGTAAATTAATGAAAATTATAGAGCATTATTTCATGCTACCATAGATGCTAGCGTCTTTGGTCTTTGCAAACTTATCAGCTGAATCGAATAAAAATAAATCGTCAGCTTTTTGCGTTTCCCAGACTCCTTCGGCCGATTACTTTTTTAAAAATGAATATATTTAATTCAAAGATGAATGATTTTAAATTTCATAAGGATGAAGACCAAAGCTCAAAGCGCCTCCCTTGTTTCTTTATCTCAAATTTCATGTACTCTTAAGAGAAATCCTCCAGAAGAGAGGTTATGCACAGAGAGTTATCTTGACTGAGGCTGATCTGTTAGTCTTTTCGAGCTGTACTCCTTAGCTGAACTTTACATACATATTTTGAGCAATGCTAGAGGGACAAGGGATTATTTCAATTATTTTTAAGAATCGTTGAGTGTCACTGAGTTTACTATTGTGATGAGGAAAAACTATTTGTTAGTTAAATGTATCAAGTTTTCCATATGAATAATTGATTCTAGAAAGGTAGGACATGGTGATGAGGCTGGTAGGGAGATGTGAAGGTGGAAGGAGAAAAGATGAGAAAAGACAAAGGCGGGGGATGAGGAAATGAAGGTACCTGTGGAAGGGGTACGTGCGGGATGGCACAAAGATATTTGAATTCGGACGCGATCATTCCCACGTAGATAGAATTTTGTGAGTACATACATTACTAGGATTGGGACTGGATTTTAAAAAATTCCGTAATGATTTAGTCATCCGAAATATATTTATTAACTCGGTTATTATAGTTTAAGCTAATAGAGTGAATTCTGAAATGAAAGACAGATGTTAATGCTAATTTGCTTTCCTCGAAAGTATAATTTTTGAGATGAGGGAATGTGTATCTCGATGCTTTCCTCCTAATATATATATATATACCATGTATTTTCTTCTCCTCGGAAGGAACCAAAAGTAGTCACACCAAGAATATGTAAAGGTAGCAAATAACTTACCTGGTTGGTTGATGACAATGGTCAACTTTGATGATGAGCGTGGTGGACGGAGCTAAGAAAAGGCGAAGAAGAAGTTGGGAAATGTTCAATTATCTGGAAACATGGAGGGAGATATAAAAGATAATATCTTGTTTAGTGAGATAAGTTAATGACGATCCAACGGAGACCGTGTTATTTCTTCCTGTAGGACGAGAGAATAGTGATGATTTCAATATGGTTTTCGTACTTTTTGGCAGCGGTGGAAACAACGGGGAAAAAAGGGAATCCTTGCAATTTTCTACTTCCGGTTCTTTAAATGTATATATCTTGTAACTCAAAGTTGTTGTACAATTCCTTTATCCTTTGTAGCCGGCCGTAGATTGATAAGAAAATTTGATCTTTCGTATGGAATTTTTCTACCAATTTTCTATTTTACGGTTGTGTAGAAATCTTGTAGTGGCAGCTACGCGAGAAGGTGAAGGAAATCCCCCAAACCCGCAGTCATTCAAAAAGGCGGAAGTGAGGAAAGAAAGCGAGAAATGAATTGATGCTATCTATGGAGAACGTAATCCACTGTTCGCTGGAACGTTTTGGAGATGAGAAGGGAGGTGTGAGAAGGTTGGGAGCTTGTGTGGGATTGGGCTATGAAGTTTCCTGTTTTATATTTTATATGCACACTTCATTTCCCCACCTTTTCCAACTTTCTCCCTGGAATTATCAATCCGCACCCACCATGTTCTACCGCATGACTCTTAAGTTTTACATGAACTTTACGCACTATGTGAGTGTAATTATCATTAATGCTTACAGTACATGGAAAACTCCGATTTTGAAGTTTAGTCTTCAGTGTATGATATACCTATATTATTTAAGTGTGCCAGCAACTCCTGTACCTACCTTCATTCCCTGATAGATGCAACCAGATGTCCGCGTTTACTCTAATTTTTTAAATTGTTGATTCCAATCAAGACATTTGGATAGGACTGAAACTAGGAGGGACGTGGGTTAGTTATTTAATTACAGGTTTTTGGAAAGTCAATGAGAACAGTTACAGATTTCTTCATAGGGATTGAATTGTAATTGAATGTTAAAATATCGCATCGTCAATTAATCCCGGGGCTGTTATAAGGATTCTTTGGGCAATCAATTAAATTTTAACATCCAAATGCGTCATAATGTAACGGAGCAGTGTCTGTGTCTGTTGCTGAAATAACATGAGGGTTTCAAATTTGATTTACGAAGAATCTAAACTAGGAAGACACTGGGAAGGAAATTACTACAGCACTTGCGGGAACTCGGTAAAACAAAATCCTTAATTATTATCAACAGCATTTACTTCCACAGCTTACACAGCTCAAGCCTAACGTCGTGCCGGCCATTTTCTCTTGATTGTCGGAACTCCAGCTTGTAAGAAGCCTTATTGTTTTTATTGCTTCCAATTAGACATTAGAATTGAACTCATCTTCTTCTCAGAATCGTCATGACCCACAGTATAAGTGTATTTTCTTAGCACGGCTTTGGGAAAGTCGAGATGCATCATGCTCCCATCTGGTTCATCCAGCTCATTCCTGGTTAGGTTCTTGCTCTCATGCTGGAAATTAACTGACGGAAAATGATCACTTTTCTTCGTAAGAGTTCTTATATTTCCTCGCGTAAAATAACTCCCTCCATCTCTTCTCCCTCCTGATTCCTGGCTATGTGAAGGAGGATTGCTCTTCTCTTTTAACTTTGTTGGCTTGCAGGCGAGTAAATTAATGAGAACTTTCTCCAGAAGAAAGCGAGAAGTTTGCATCCCCCCATAAAAGCTGTAGGCTTTTAATTTACATTGATTTAAATAGCAAGTAATTTTATCTAGTCAAGTAGTTTCGTATTTAGTTAGAATTATATCACAATTTCTGTGGGTTCCGTGTTCCGTGTCATGAAATTCATTGGATCTAAAAGCGGTAAATTAGTGTGCAGAGCAACAAAATTCAGCTCAAATACTTTTGGTTTTGGTTGTCAGCATTGTAGTATAATATGTCTATATTATTTGAGGAAGTGAAGGGTAGTGAACAGATTCTTGTTTTAATTTGCACTTGAGCCTTCATTGTAAAGCTGTCTTGCTTCCTTCCTCTAGGAGAATACCTTATGGATTGCTGGAGATATTTACAATTACGAGAGGGTTAAGACATGGGAGGGTGTGATTATAAGCCCATCGTCACAGCTTTATTAGGCGTGAATAAAGGCGTACGAGTAATCAAATTACAGGGAGTAACCGTGTAATCACCTAATATAGAACTCGGAGCAATACTAAATTAGGACTCGGAATAGGAAACTCGGGCTAAAATCCCGAAATATTAATTAATTTCAAGCTGGAACAACAAGTGTCAGGGCTAAGTGCCTTCTCTTTAACCCGACACCCACAAAATTCAATTAACTTTAATGATTCCGCGCGTCCTTGGAGTTCAGGCTTCTTCCGATTCAATCTCATCCCTAGCCCTATCCATTACTGTCTTACTTGAGTTTCCCTTCCTCAGGGGAAAGTGGTGTAGACGATCCTTCCTAGTTAGGATGTATAGCGTCAGCGTCTGAAAAACTACACCAAGCTTGGCACATGCTTCACAAATAAGAGCTCTGTCCCAGTGACTGGCTAAATATAGTTTTTCTACATCATACATATATACGTCAACTGTTCTCAGACGAGAAGATCTCGGAAATCTCAATAGAATTTAGTGTAATATGATTGCTAAAATCCTAATCGCTTTCAGGTTCACAGCCTATGAAGCAGAGGCTCAAGTTTACAAGATTTATAGATGGTAGCGGTTTGGCAGTATGACAGACGGTGAGACGGTGGTAATCTTGATGCGTCAAGCTTTTGATCTTTACGCGTATTTAATGTACTTATAGTTTACAAAAGAGTAGGAATTACTCTATAGGATTCGATAAAATGCGTAGGTTAGATACTTACAACACATCTAATATTTTATTCCTAGACTTGATCTGGCTCCCTTGTACAGTGATTATATTGAGTTTTCAGAAATATATTACAACTACAGGTTTGTTGGAGGGAAACAAGTTTAGATTTTGATCCGACGACGACGACTGCTTTATTCAGCTTATTGTGGGGATTTTTCATGAAATTGCAATCTGAGGAAGCATAGATGCACCTTACAAGCATACATCTTCTTAGGTTTTTTAATCCATGTAGCTACTAGAAATCGCCGTCTTATGCATACCTGTCTGCAGAGGTCTCTCATGGGAGACGTGTTCTTACGCTAGGCAATGCACGCTTTCGCGGAGCTCTAAACCTAGAGATTTTCGCAGAATTCCAAAATTAAATACGTGGCTACTACACAATTCTTGGATAAACACAAAAATGTATGTCAGTGGTCGCAGATTTTATTATTTTTGAAAATTCGTGAGACGTCTTTGTACTATTTGCTTTGATGGTAGTATGAAAAGAGTTCCGTCTGATCAGGTAAGGCTTTTTAGTTCAGGCTTTATGTGATTTTGGTTTTGATGAAATCCAATACTTAGATATAATTAGTTAGATTGAAATTCAATTCTTCAATTCTCATAATGACGTATAGAGCCAAGGGGGAATCGCATCTTAGGTGAAATGAGGATTGATTTCAGGACCAAGAAAAGGTCTACAGGAAACAAAGAATGAAAAGAAAGATGGGCTGTTTCCGTTCTGAAAGAAATTGTAAGACGTTTAAGCTTTAAAACGTTTTCGCTGCTGTTGCTTGCGTGGGCAATAAGCAAGAAGGAACGTGGAGGTTGGCTGAAAATTGACTCATCACTGCCCTCTAGCTGAAGGCTGGGTAGGACCCCACCTCGTCCTAATTTGTTCCAATGCATCCATCCTGGGTCAACGCTTTCTACGGTAGACATTTGGCGAGGATTCAAACTTTGCTGTTATCCGTCCAATATCCCAGTAAATTGCGTAGACGATGTTGATGATTCATTTTATAAATTCTTACTACTAAGAATCAGAGGAGGATTACAAAGGTTTAATGGATTTAATGAACCACATATATGAGGCTAGAGTGGAATGGGGTTTAGTTTAGGGATATCCGGAGGAACTGAGATGTGCAGTGATATGGTAGCTTACAGGGTGTTTTTCCATGAAAAACTTGAATGATACATCAGCATAGATAGCGATAGGAGAATGCTATAGATGTGTAAAATAATGGGAAGCTTAAAAAAACGTAAGATTGTACAAATGAGAGGGGGATGAGTCTGAATTCCGAATGTCGGGAATTTGAGACAATACAAACTGCGTTGTGGAGCAAAGACTTTGTGGAAACATTTCTACCTCTGGTTCTAGGAAACGGCGATTTGGAAATGTACCAATTCCTTAGAAGTTTTATCAAGTTTAGGTACTAGGTGAAACGGGAAGCGGCTAATCAATAAAGAAAGCTGTAAATAAAGCTGGAATGAGCAAGCCCTATGTGACACTATCAGTCGGTTAAGTTACACATATGTGAGGCATGAAGCGTAATCCCCGGATCAGTATACACGGAATGGCAATTACTTCCTGGAAGTTATGCTATGATACACACAATTTTGCGTTTTTCTTTAGTGGGGCAGGATGCAAGAACTAAATCTCCGATATTGCATCATACTTCACTGCATGCTCTGCTTAAAGATACTGGCACTTGTTGCTCCGTTCCCACGGGTGAAATGTTTCTGTTATCCCTTTGAGATTAACTGGTTCATTTTCAGAAATTATTTTAATGCCTTGAAGGCTAGGGATTTATTGATATTTGATGCACAGGTTTAGCTAAAAAGTGGCAGAGTGTGGAGGAAGCGAATAACAAAGAGGGTGTTGTTGGAAGATGATCTATAATTTTAAGGGGAAATATGTTGGGGAATTCCGTCAAGACTCGTTCGTAAGAGTTTGATATAATAACTGATATATGTATTGTTACACTCTGGCAAGTATTTATTAAAGTTGATCTGTCATTTTCCAGTTATCTATAAGTTTTTTAACGTTTGAAACCATTGACAGGATATGAAGGAAAGGAATCAAGGAAGGCAAACAAGAAGAAGGGTGGGTTGATAAACTAAAGTGGCCTTGTTCTTAACAATGTATCACCACGATATTTACGCCCTTAAGAGAAACTCAGTGAAACCAACTAAGCTTCTTAAAGAACTTAGGTAAAAAGGTGGAGGATTAAAAAAATGTTTGGTAGCACACCCTTCATGCTATCGTCAGTAATACTAACAGAGCTGGAAATAATTTAATAAGATAGCTTCATCAACTCTCTAGACTGAGCTTTTGTGTTGCTGGGTATTCTCTGGCCATGCCATGTCTAGGGTTGGTATCAATAAAGAATAATGTGACGTGTGTCTTGTCGACTACTTCCTGTATCAAATTTGTCACGGAGCAATTATATAACTTGTATGAGTTACACTTTATTTCTGTATACAAGTATTCCAACTTTATCAACATATTTTTTAATTATTTAGTATTATCCAGCAGTTAAACATGGTTTATATTTTTAATTTTTCATAGATAGCGTTTTCAAACGTTGTAGAAGCTTCTACGCCAACAGATGGATGCTTACATAATTGCTTAAAACATTTTCAGGAAATGGGTACATGATTGAAATGCATTCTTGTGGATCACACAAGCCTTGAATCCTCTACAAACTGGGGGATGACTCGGAATGAATAGCTATAGCATATTTTTAAGTTACCTTTACTCCATCAACTGAAAAATACTTAACCATGCAATTTGAAATGAATAGGAAGGATTCTGTGGAAACGGCGACAAAAGAATTAAGAAAGTCTTGTTCAATCCAAGCTTAATGCAGATAAGGGTTAGAGGCTATGCTATGCTGCGCTACAAGGAGAAAAGGCAAGGAAAAGAATGGTTCTTCTGTGTATTAGTTGTGAATTCATAGAATTTTGTGCTATGCAGATGGGCAAAGGTATGAAGCGGGGGAGGCGGGTTTATATTAAAGCTGCTGTTTTTCTACTATTTGGCCCTTCCTACCTTTCCGTCACATCTTCTGTGCGTCAATTGTCTGTTTGATTTTCTTGGAAGCAAATCCCATTATCGCCGGCAAGAGAGAGAGGGGGGGTAGAAGAATTGGGGGAAGAAGCAATTACTGAATTCATTATCATACTTTTTAGTATATAATATACGTGGGTGGGGGAATTCGTTTCCTTCTCAGGTCGGCGCATCCAATATGGACGTCGAAAGAATATGATTCCTTGACCATCTTTCACTAATCATCACCCCCTTTCTTGGGTTTTCTTGGAAGTAGCACACATTCCTTCTGGATGAAAATCTATAGCTATTGTCATCTGGACGTGAATCTGTGAGTATAGGGTGAAAGGTTTAGAAAATGTTCCAGGAGGGAACATTTCTACGAAGACTGCTTCTTCATTGACGCACTGCATAGTTTGTGCGGTGGGGATTTTTGTGAATTTTTCATATATTGTGGTGTTGACCTGGTTGGATTGTGGGAGCGAAATTCTCGCGAGAATTCCGGATTGGTTAAAGCTTTGGAAGAAATAAAACTACACACCTCTGAATTGGAATGTTGTTTTCTTTTTGTGCTAAAGGGAATTGAAACGAGTTTTTACAAATGCCGCCTACCACCGACAGACGGCCAAATTAAAAATGTCCTATTTTTAAATCCCATTTCCTGCCTACTAACCTATCGCAAACTGTTTAGTTTGGAGTGAGTGATGATACCAGGTTGAGATGTTTAATGGATGCAAAATCATGGAAAATCATACTCAATTCTTATTCTTCTAGCTTTCGAATTTCCCTTGTTTCTCAAATCCGCGAATTTCAGTTTGACAGCTGTATACAAATATTGCGAAGTTGAGGTACTTGGATTTCCGCTAATTTCTTTTGAACCCATTCCATATCCTTGCTCTGGCGTGCGAGCAATAAAGTGATTATTCATGATTGAGGCCGACGTTTAACACATGTCAGTAGTTTCTGACAGGCACTACCTGCTCCGTTTAAAATGAGGGGTTTACAAGACACGTTACTGGATTCTACTCATTGATACAATTTTGAAAGAGATTCAAAAGACAGGAGGAAGTAAAATCATGAATGGGTGTAAAAGATGGAAAGGAAGAATTATCTACTAAGGATGCAGGATGTGGGAAACTTGTACTTCCTCTAAAGATTCAAATGATTGTGGTCTGAATTTAATTAGAGGGAATTTAATGGAAGCCTTTGACAAAGGCATGAAAATAGTATGTAAATTATATTGGTACCGGTAGATAAAAAGTCAGGATTTAGCAACAACATTGAGCTGGAGGATCCACGACGACAATTGTGCATCCGCTGTTTTCTATTCTCGCGGATCGTCGGGATGGGCATAAGTTAGTATCCACGACGGGCGGGATTTTACACAACCTGGTTTTGTAACTAAAACGGACATGTGAATTAGTATTTTGTGAAAAAGGTTTAAGATACGTACAGAATTTTTGCAGATGAGACTAACTTCATGGAACGTGGAGGCAAAAGAGGAGGGCAGGGACAAATTGAACCAGGTTTCCCACATGCATGTCTCCAAACAGGTCGACAACAAATGCAATTCGAGCTGCAACAAGGCCGGGGGTCTGGTGCAGGGCAGTTTGAAGGAGCTGGGCATCCAGTGGGACAAACTCTTGGACATACGGAGTAACAAGCATCTCCGCAATCACGTGGCATCATATTTACGGTAGGACAACTGCAAGAGCCAGGGATCCTTCTTGCTGGGTGGACCTCTTTGACTATGAATCCGCAAGACCTGTTTGGATTGCATGGATTTCTGTAGCGTTTCGGAATGGGAGGAGGAGGTGGTGGTGGTGGACATCCACGGCGTTGGCATCTACACGACGGACGCCAGCAAGGACCGGACGAATATGATCCGTAAATCTTGTTTTTGAGGAGAAATTAATGTTCACACATGAAGGAGGCTGAGATTTGGGTAAGACATGGAGCTGAGAAAAATATAGCGTAAAAACCTGTGCTTTGCACTCCTGCCAATTTTGTTTTCCGCAAGGGTCTAGCGTCATGTCGAATACATTTCGCTGTTGGAGAAGCAGTAAATAATACTAATGAGACGGACTTTTACTTTTTAAAGCTGGATAGAGAATTATTGGATTAGCAAGCGGACACTAATCTTGGCTGTGAAATGGTAAAGAGCAACTTACCACTCCCATAACCGATGTCTGTGGACAGCAGAAGTTGCAAGACCGCTATAAATTAATACATGTTGCGTTTAAAAAATCTTATGAACATGTTAGGAGATATAGTTAGCCGGAATGACATAATTATTTGACAACTTACCTCTGCTTGGGTGCTGGGTATTGTACAGATTGGCCCGTAGGGAACTGTCTTCATTGTTGTGCCTTGCGTGAAATTATATTTTAAATGATTCTATGATGATTAATGAAATTAAAATTAAAACCTGATAGACTTTTTGAACACGTACGGCAGTAATCAATAAACACCAGTGTGATTATGATATTCGGAATTTTTAATTCAATGCTTTAACAGAAATTTGGGCCTAACGGTTAATATTATCGTCCCATCATATTATTCGAATAAAAATTGTATTACACTTATATTTAAGACCTGGCTATAAGTTAGCTACTGATTATAAAAAACTTATTGATATCGTAGCCGATTCAATATTCCCTCTAAATGGAGAAACCGATTTGCGACGAGGAATGTCTACGCCGACATGTTTGTTGCCATGGCTCCGTTAGTTGAGGTTCATACAATGACTACTAATGCAGACATCCGGCATTGCTGATGCCCTCTGTCTACAGTTGCTGTGAGTGGCATTTGGTCGGTACTATCACAAATCATGAATCCCATTGAGCCTTTTCCGTGCCATTGAGTTGGAGCAAGAACCAGAAGCGGGAAATTCATGTACCATGCTAGAGTTATTTTTCTCGTGCAAAATATTGGACGTTTAGCGGATTTAACACTATATTTGTTAAAGTATATAGAATTAATGGATCAAATGTTGATTGCACTATAAACGCAAGTTTCCAATATATATTTGATTGTGAAAAGTAATATTGAAAGGTGTTTGCTATTCCCTGGCCGGCTGTAAGTTGTATGTAGGGGCGGATAGACGACAATTATTTTATTAGCTGCGCACGCTATAACAGTAAAGCCGGTTGTTGTCTCGGTCTCGGGATTAACTCATAGGAGAAGGTAAGGAGATACTGTGTCCAGTTTTTTATGTTTCTTTCCTAATTGTTAAAAGCTGAACTATTGACTATTGTCTTATTTACATATTAACTTAATTACATATTTGATTTTCACAGACTACTTCCTCTTCACGATAAAATGCATGCGGCTGTAACGAAAAGATGCTATTTGGGAATACGTGACCTTAGAGTATTCTCTTCAACGTTGCGATTACGACATGCAACATCCACTCAGAATCAGTTGCACGTCTCGCTTGCTAAGGATAAATTCAAGCAAAAGCTAGAAGTTTACCAATGGGTTAACAAAGTTTTGTACAATAGCTTTCTAAGTTCATATGAAAAAAATATTCCGCAACAGATACTAATAAGATACGCTCAGAAAGAAAATGCTATAAAATTAGAAAAAGCAAATCAAAAAATTAGCAGCAGGTGTGCAGCGTTAAAGTATTTTGAAGATGTCCAACCTGCAGAACCGGAAGAATTACGGAAGCTCGAAGAACAATTGCGAACAGTGGAAACCGAAGGCCCCACGCAGTATCCATTTAAGATTTATAGCAACATCGATACGAAGTCAAACTCTCATCCAAATCCAGAGCGAGCAACTGATGGTTCTGAAGAAAATGAATATCCATCTCCGAAAACTTGGGTCCACAGTTACGGTATTCCTGATCCAACAGTACCAGCAAGTAAGGTTCCGTGCGGGGGTTGTGGAGCTCTGCTGCATTGTCGAGATACCGGGATCCCAGGGTAATGAATTTTCCGTTCGTGCTACTATTCAATAATTGCAACACTGATGACGATAGATGAGTGATATACGCTTAATCTTTTAGGTACATCCCTAGCGAAAGCTTTAAGAAATTAACTGTAAAGGAATTACGGACGCAAATATGCCAGAGGTGTTACTATCTTAAAGCCCACAATGCTGCATTGAATGTCAATGTATCCAAGGAAGATTACCCAAAAGTTTTAGAAGATATAAAGAAGAAAAAAGCTTTAGTACTACTTGTAGTTGACTTAATAGACTTCCCGTGTAGTATTTGGCCTGGTATAGCCGAAATTATTGGTAACTACATGATTGTATATTATAAGAAAATATTCTGGGTAATTTCATTTTATTCTACTACTAATTTGGATTGCTTGTTTCTAGGTGATTCAAGACCGGTGATCCTCGTTGGGAACAAAGTAGATCTACTTCCGAGGGACTCACAAAAATACCTACAGCATGTGAAAATGTGTCTGCATGACGTGGCATGTAATAATGGATTAAGTACTACAAGAATAATTGACACTGCTCTAATCAGCGCAACTACAGGGTACGGTGTTGAAGAGCTGATCACTAGCATATATTGTAAATGGAACATGATGGGTAAGAATTAGTTACAGTAATCTAACAAGCAGGACTGAGGCATTAAGTAAACAATAATTATATGGCAATGTATCTTTGTATGGATCTATTGCAGGGGACATTTACCTGATGGGTTGTACGAATGTAGGGAAATCCACACTTTTTAATGTTTTACTGCAAACCGATTTGTGCAAAGTACAGGCTGTAGATTTAGTGCATCGAGCGACAGTATCGGAATGGCCGGGTACCACTCTGAGCTTGCTGAAGGTAAATGCTGTCTTTCCTACACTTAAAGATAAGATCGGGGAATTGTGGCTAATTTTGATGACCGATTATTTTTCAGTTTCCTGTAATCAGGCCAACCAATTGGGTTAAATATCTTCGAGCTAAAAGACTAGATGATTGGAAAGAGGAAGACGAAAATGAAAGACAAATTCGAGAGTTCCAATTGCGAACCACCAAGAGCCCGCTGTTCGCTCAGCTCATAGGGCGTGTGGGCAGAAGCTATACTGACTCTAGCAAAGGAGAAGAAATTGAATTTTTAAATGACCACGCGCAAGATATGTTCCAGATTAATCCTAAGTCAGTACAACCACCTCGACTTACTAAGGAAGGTGACTGGGACCCAGAAGATGATGCATTTGCTATGGGCAGATGGTGTTATGACACTCCTGGAACAGTAAATGAAAATCAGGTATGCCAAAGTTATATATCAATTTGTAACCTTTACGCGACTAGAAAAATCTATACGCGGACTCAGTTTCCATCTTTTCTTTTGCGCTTGTTTCCAGATAATTGATCAGTTTCAGTTGGAAGAGTTAATGGAGGTGATCCCAAAAAAACTTATCTGGCCTAGAACATACTACGTCCGGCTGAACCACACGGTTTTTGTGGGAGGTATATGTAGAATAGATCTTGTGGATGGCGACTACCCTGTTCGATTTACCGTGTTTACATCGGAAAAGCTGCCCATTACCATTACGGAGACTTGTGATGCAGAAGAAGTTTTCATGAACGTAAGATTAGATTAAACGGGTTAACTGTCATAATTACGGAAAATATGGTTATTAATAACTTGGAAATGATTCTTCTGTAGGGTTTTGGCACACCTATAATGGGTGTTCCTAGGGGTGATGCGGAACGATTAAGTCAGTTTCCCCCTCTGCAACCAAATAATGAGTACGAAATGATCGGGGAAAGTCATAAATATAGTTGCGGGGATATAGTCATATCCACAACAGGTAATTTCCGTACAATATGAGTTACCTACGTGAAATCTTAAATTTATCTTTTATATACATCCACTGATTTGCATTTAATTTCTTCAGGATGGGTTGCTGTAACTGCAGCGAGCGGGGCAAGGTGTAAGCTAGTGGTACATTCGCCAGGTGGAAAAGGGGTATATTGTCGACAGCCATCTTTACTTCCCTACACTGTTAATTTAAAGGGGAGGCGAATACGAGGATCCTACGCTTACGAGAACCATAGACTATATATCCCTAAGATACGAACGGATTGACAACGTTACCAGACTGTTTCAGTTTCTAGATTTTATTACATAACTGATTAAAGTAAATAATTTTTAAATTTTCCAATCATTTCAGAGGTAGTTTGCTTTCTTAATTATAAAATATCACAAGAAAAATCTTTACCATGCAGCATTATGCAAACGCGCTACTTTCTCTATCATTAGCTTGTGACAGGCGTACAACATGAGATTTTTGTTGATGTCAACCCACTCGGCGTTTTTTGCATCATCGCCAGCCTTCAGTGGCAAACACAGTATTTTCTTATCCTCGGTGTGAAAATTTTTACATTCTGTCTCAATCCAAGCGTTATCCGTATTCCGGGGATCATCCACGTAACCTTTGTAAATATCACTGCCTCCACAGAATAGCTCCTTGAAAGTTATTTGGAGCTCAATTTTGCCCTCGTCTGAAGCATCGTCAATACTGAAGACCTCTTCTAAAAATTCTCGTTTCAAAGCTTCGGCAGCCTTCTCTCCAGGATCTATCATACCTGCACGCAGATAACGTCTATCGTGTTATCGGATAATCATCTGCAAGCATCAACAGTCTACTCAACGTATTCGTTTCGGATGAGAACGCCTTACCTCCGGGTATAGCCCACTCGCCAGTGTCACCTCGCTGTATTGATATGAACTGAAGGGTCCTCTGTCCTGGTGACGGGTTTTCACATTCTTTCCATCTGTGATGCAACGATACCATGGTTAAACTCAATTCAACTATAATATTACAATCATATAAATACTGTTTCAATGAATTATACTTGTGAACCGTTTTAGGGTAAATTACCGTGTTACAACAGGGTCAGCGGCATGGTTTGGTCCCCATTTCCCCAAGTTTCCACGGCCCTTAATGCCTGTCCTTCCCACCGGATTCAGAGGATATCCCTTCTCGTCCAATCGATACTCTCCCATATGGCTATTCCGGTTAAGATCTCCATCGACATCGTTGAATCTGATGCCCTTTACGTCTTCTGGGTCTGCCCACTGTTTATTCTTCAACACCTTATCGGTAACAAAGTATGGAGGATGGTAGGATGGGCACTGAATAGACCATTCTACTTTGTCATCAGGAACCACTTCTCGTACAGGTCCTCCGAAAGGATACGTTCCCTTGATTCTTCTTCGAAGATCCTTTAAATTCCAGTCCATTTTTACGAATCTGTAAGGAAAAGAGACAAATAAGAGTTGAGTTGTAGCGGAGTTATTGATTGCTGAACGGAGAAAGAAGGGAGCCGGTTATGCCTTTGAAAGTTTTCCTTTCTTTCTGTCCAGTATTCTGTCCAGAACCAACCCTCACAGGCTGTAACAGCTGTCGCTGTCATACACCCGAATTCTCTGAAGACTGTCACTTATAAACTAACTGTGTAGAAGAAGATGAGAAGAAACTTGTACGTACTACCGTAGTAACGAAGAGGTAAATATTTTCCCTGTTTAATTTAATAGCTGTAATGTTTTAGTCGTGCATTTAGTTACACGAGACTTAAGACAAGACTTGAGTTTCTCGTCCATATCTCCTAGTTATCCTTCAGCGCCCAACTGGCCAGCTTTCGCTTTTATAAGCTGGCATTAAATCCCTACGTAAAACCTAGTATATGGGGGAAATATTTTTAATGTCATTTTTACATAGATAGTTAAAATTCACCAATTATGGTCAACTTGCAGTTTTCCTTGTAGCATTATTGAATTTTGTGGGCGACTATGGACTGACTGAAACTTATTAAAGTTCTATCGAGCCGACTTGATGTATATGCTAAATAGGTGCTTTACTATATCTGGACAAGTTTCCTGCAGTAGTTGAGGAAATATTTTTACAAACGTTTGCAAAATTCACGTGCTAATTTACCTGCTCAGCGTCGAACTTACTCTCATGGCTGTGTTTAAGTAGTAAAACTGTGTAATTTTTTCCCGCGAATCTCTTTTCAATCAACCGATAATCATTTTCAAGGTAATCTCTGGTTTTCTCATCTTCACGCAACTCATTGGCATTACGTAAAACTTTAAGGAAGTCCTACTGGATATTTAGCGAGGTCTTTGTTGCCGCTTTCCATACGAAGTTATTGAGAATGCCATTCGGCATGTACTCTTGAGTATAGCAATTAGTTTACAATTAAGTTAGCTTCGCTGGGATAAATGTTGTTGCCAACATTTACCCCTCTGCTTCTGCTCATTCACATCAGTTGGTCGCTCCTATAAATTTTATGACTCCGTTCACACCCTCCTTATGACTTATGACTTCATAGCTATAATGGGAAGTCTCCAGTACAACTTGCAGTTGCTGGAGCCTCTTCCCTCTTGTTCTAATTATAAATAGCGATAGTTAACTGAATAAACTATATATATATACAGTCTCTTTTATTCTGCCAAGAACGATTCTCCTCTCCATGCACCTAATTAGTGCAGAAATCCTAACGAAATTAGCGTGAGCTGTAAAAATCAATCAGCATCAACAGCTACGAGTAACGCGTCCTACATTATTTGAAAATGACTTGAAATATTGTACTCATTATGATGTTGGCACCATTTTTAGAGCAAGTATTGTTGCAATTTCATCCTCCATGAAATTTTACGTTTCTTCTTCAACGTGGATTACGTTAATTGGTATGTAGCTAGGATTATGTTTTATATAAAATGAAGGCGCACGCACTTTGTGCGTGCCAAACTGATTGTAACTAGGATACGCGGATGTGAGAAAGAGATTGTTGTAAACAGTTAAGTTAACTGCGTAAGCAGGAAAATGAGAGACTCGTTGGAAGGATCTTGAAGAATGAACATCTCTTCAATCCTTCTCTTCCATCTCCGTTCTCAGAAGCGTCTCTACCAAACTTGTAGCTTGGAAGGAAGAAGTAAAGGTGAATAAATATCTTATCAGTGAACCTTCACCAATTTACAGTTCAGTGTTATTCCCGAATTGTAATCAGGGATTACCCTGTATTTGCTGAAAGGCAACTGCTAGACGATGGTTGAGAGACCACCGAATATAGGATAGGGAAGTTCCAACTAGAGGCAGATGTGATCCACACACGGAGAATAAGGGTGGGAAGAGTTGGGATCATTTAATACATAAATACCCCAAATAACACCTTCCCATAATGCATATCTACTTAGCAGTAATAGGCAGCTAAAAATTAGGGAAGGGATGCTTCCGAAATCGAGTCGGTTGAACCGCGGACTGTAATGACACTTGTAAAGGAGGGGCATGTTGGTTATCAACAGGCGCCGACGTAGCCTCAAACAGGCTAATTGCGTAATTAACACTTACTATATTAGTTTCGAAAGCTACATTTATGTGGGGTGTGCGAGAATGAAAATATTGTGTGTAAAATTGATCTGTTGCGGTCTGCTTGGCTGAAAAATGTGAAGTGTGCGAGTGTGTACGGATAACATATTTTAGCTTTTTATTTACTGTTTCGCTTAAGAATATATGTGATTGTAAACGCAAACGTTATATGGAACCGATAGCCCAAATTAATAGTAACAAGTAAAATTTTATCCAATACTATATCGTAGATATGAAAATATGGAATATATATTAATGCAGGAATTATATATTTATAATATTTAAGTATCAGTTGTAACTTGGCTGCTGAGTTGCAGATTTCCCTTGTATTAGCTGTGGATGACTCTATTCTTAGAACACATTAATGATTCCCAGTTAGTATCATATGTCCATACATTGGACTAACCGATTTAAGGGTTTACACGTTTCTCATATTTTACATGAGCATTTTTATCCAGAAAGCTATTGATCCCGGTAGGGGTTACAAAGAGTCTCGTTTAGGTACAAAGTAAGTTAAAGCTTTAAAGATGTTCATGAATGAGTGTACGAGAACCTGTTTTATCTTTTACGACTACACATCTGCTCTCCTCCTGCACAGACATCATTAATACATTTATAATAATGTATTCACCATTTAAAAAATATGTTGCTGGCGTCTGGGCATGTAAGTTGCTTTGAGCGAGCAGACAAATTGTTTCATTACGTGATGTGTACTTGGTCATTACAAGGAAATGTCATGTAATCGTTGCCGGCTTCTTGCTAGTAGTCTGATGAGAGTTTGTAGCCACGTTAAGTTTCTGAATGAAGCAAGAGAAGCAAGGAATCTGACGAATGAGCAGAAAGTTATGTTCCAACTAGAGATGGTGACATGTATTTAGTCGTCATTTACTGTTCAAGGGGTAATGTTGCAGACCTTTGTAGAGGATAGAGGAAAATGTAAGCGAGTATTTACCGTACCTATTAGTCCAATTCCAGGCTATGTGAATCATCCCTAATAATTGTGAATCATAATCAAGGGGCCTATGCATGCGACAGGGTGGAAATAGTATTGTATGGAATTGGAATTTTTCTGTATTACAGCTTATCTCGAAACCACCCGTCAATAAGCTAATCTAAGAGGAGCAATATGAGTGAAAACTGTAGCAACGGACAGGTGCCGAAGCCTGGAAATATTGAGGGATTCGAAAACGTTCAGGACCAAGACGCCGGAGCGTATGTGGCTAACTACAAAGCTCATAAGAAGGGGATTAGTCATGAAGAGATGGTTCAAGCCTACAGCGAATGGGCAAATAATTACGATCAAGTAAGATGGAGGGTAAGGAAGATTAAGGTATAAAATATTCTGTGTATTGAAACTAACTTTATTTGATCAATTTCGTGCAGGATCTATGTCCAGGACGCTACAACGGGCCTGAAATAGCAGCGAATGCCTTGGAGAGGCATTTTCCAGAGACGGCTCGAAGCACGGTCAGAATATTGGATGTCGCCGCTGGTACTGGCAGAGTCGGCCATGAACTTTACAAAAAAGGATTTCGGTAAATCAAATCGTCAGTGAAATAAATACAAAGCTTGTTGAATCCTCTGCTATGAAATTTCATAATGTATTTTTGAAACGTGATAGACTTCTAGATGCCTTAGAACCATCCTCAGGAATGCTCAAAGTGTTGATGGGTCGTGGAATCTATCAAGAGAGCTATGAAACTCCCATTGGATTTGATAGAGTCAACATCCCGAGCAGTAAGTTTAGCATTAGCAAAACTAAGTGTAGGGTGTAAGAGTGGGACGGAATGTTGCTAAATTTATCCCCGAAATTATATTTGTGTCCTTTACAGATATGTATGACGCTCTTGTCATAGCAGGTGGTATGGGGGAAGGGCATATTCCGGTCAAAGCCATTGACGAAATGATCCGAATTGTTAAAGCAGGTAACGTCAAAGATTTGTAAATTATGGTCCTATACATAATACGTATTGTAAAAGAGGCTAAATCGGAGGATTTGATCCCATTGAAATGTTTTGTTGCAGGGGGAACAATAATCATAGTTATGAGAGAGGAGTATTTACAGTACGTTGAAGAATACGTAGGTAAATTAGAGCCTTACATGGAAAATCTGGAAACTGAGGGCAAATGGAAGCTGGTATGCATAAATATTAATTTTCTTTTCGCTAATTTCTACCTTGTCCCAGTTGTTTTTCGTATAAATCATACCAGACTAATTGAAATGCATCTGATTAATAGATTAGCAGAGACATCGTTCCAGAATATTCCTTCAATAAGAATGGTGTTGTTTATAACTACGAAGTTTTAACGCCTGACACGTAATGCAGTCTGCTTGAAAAGTCTTGGACAGTATAATGCCTGAGTTTTGAATAAGCTTATGCGCAATAAAAGAAAATGATTACAGGATTTTGAAATGTAAAATTTTCAAGATTGATTCTTTACATGTGCGAAAAAACATTAATAAATCCTTGTTTGTATGCGTATCAAAAGTAAAGTGAAATTTTATTTTCCGATGCGCTAGTAGCATGACAATTTGCGCTTGCTTTAAACAAAATGTAAGCGTGAACTTACGTACTTTGGGAGCTACCCAAGCGCTCCTTTACCACACCGTGTGTAAAATAAACATCCTACCGAGTGGATTTGAAACAAAAATATACTATGTATGTACGCATAACCATTCGATAGGAAATCTCTAAAACATTCATCGGAGATTTAAAATACTGAAGGTACTCACTCAAGGGGGGTCGTCGATGAAACCTTCTTTGCTAAGCGAAAAAATTCATTCGGTTCAAGCACAGGGACTGTTAACATTCAAAACTAAGGTAACTTTAAGTGCGAATTTTGTAACAAACTAATGTTCAAAACGGAGATAAAAAATACATGGTAACTTTTCACTTTGGAATGATGACAGGATGTAATATGGGTATCCGCCATTTCCCACAGCTTGGAAATCGTTAAGGAAGCTTTCCATCTTTAGGTTTCCCTCCAATACCGAAGCAGGCACATTTACTCTGACGCTCGTACACCTTGATGATGTATTCATCACAACATCCCAAGGTTTCGCTAGCGTTGTAAGTGGTTACATACTCCAGCTGATGAGACCAATTATGAAGGCCGTGCACGCGTCGGGCGAACATCATTGTAGCGGCTGCTATTAGCGATGGAGCATACTTATCGTTTGGTTCATCTGCAATGTTAATTATCGGTGAGGATTTGACCCATCAAGAAATGTAGGTTTTAAAAGTTTTTAACGTACCATACAATAACAAGTCCACCGCTTCAACAGCAAACGATCGGATAGAGTGTATACTTTTCGGCGAAAGACAATCCTCTTCAAGTGTACATTGACCGTGCATGCTGCTATGAGGATTGTTGTTGTTTTCAATCACAGGACCGTCCATATCACCGTTCCCAACCCTTTCAGTAGAATCAACGACAAAGAGGAGGAAGAATTCAAGAAAAGAAAAGGCGTTGGGGATGAGAAAGGACCATTTGAAATAGTTGACGATACATTTTTCGATTCCAGCGTAAAGTTTAAAGGAGAAATCCGGTGCGGGTGGTAGGTAAGATCTTAGTTTCTTCATCTTTGGTGTCCGTGTGTCTCTTTCTTCTAGTTTTCCTTGAGATTTAAAAACATGAAGTTTAATTTGTAAATTATTGAAGCAATATCTACATTATGTTAGACAAAATTTATTTTAAAATAAAGATATATTAATCAAGTAATTAACAGAAACAACTCCATCAATACTTACCCGCTATCATGATGCAAGTAACTGCTGCCAAAGATATTTGTGTTACCGGGATGTCATGATAATCAGCGAATCTATCGTAGAGGTAAACAGCCAGGTGTAGCGTTGCACGCGTCAAATTTTCCGCTTCCGCAATTTTCATCATTAGCTTCACCAAACTCGGCCTTGCTGCAAGCTACATTTAAAATACGTCAAAGTGGAATTAATCTTTGTACGTCATTAAAGCACTGTGGTATATTAGTAAATTATATTGTATTTTTTATGATAAGAAACCTTCCTTGATGGCAATGTAAAAATTATTACCTGTGGAGATGATCCTTTGTAGCACAATCGATTCTTTTCTCTTTCCAGGAGGACGGAAACATATTCGTGGACTTGGCGGCAAAAATGGTCAACGTTATTGGTTCCAAAAGCGCATTTCATTGCCTGGACTCTATTCATTATTTCATCCACACCTGTGCTAATAATAGCGGTTGGTGGCACAACCGGAACTGACTGTTGTCGGGAATGTCCGTTACTTCCATCATCAAGGTCTTCTCGACACCAACGTTTCACAGCTGAGGCAATATCCGTTGAAAATCTTACGTTTCCTCTATCTTTGGTATTGATCATTTTTACCCCGTTGTCCGACATGGGAATTGGCTTAATGTATTTGGGAGGAAACCTCTAAAATTACGGCTAATACCAAGTCGTTGACATGCCTTGATGACAAGACCTAGGGACTGTTGTAGGCGATAGCTGATTGTTTCGTTTCCAGCAACTGCGTTCAGGAAGCACCCAAAGGTAACGAAACTTTAATCTTAGTGACTGGCTAAAAACATGTTTGATTTGAGTTTAAAATACTATAATCATTTTCACACGTTATCTTCTGAACTATACTGACTAGAAAAGACCTCCGGGGCTTATTTCTGGTAGGTAGAGTGTTGATAAAATGAAATTTCACAATTTTTGATTTATATTTAGCTTCTCACACGTTTTCAGGGATAGGAATCATAGTTTGTGCCACCATATCCCTGCATGAGGCTTTACTAAAGGTTATTCCTGGTCCGCAAAAGCTCAGGACCTTGCCCCAAATCCTTGAATGACCATGTTTCTCATCCCAAAGTGTACAGGCGTATACGAGATGAGTTGGATAAGGAAAGTTGAGCGGAAGGGAAATTGTAGATAAGATTATAAATTTCCATAATTTTTAAATCCACTAAATTCCTGCTCCTCCGCATGCACATTTTATCCACTTTGTAGCTACTCAAATTTCGTGAAATGACATTCAAAAATGATATGTGAATTACTGATAACAATTGCCGCTAATTGCAACTCTTCCTCTGACAAACATTCTTTGGAAGCTACCTTCCTTCAGGCTAACGTTCCGTAGTAATTTCATTAGAAATGTACAACGCTGCAGGCAAATACCGTAGTAACATAGTGCAACTTACTCACGTAAGATGAGTGAGTGAGTGAGATCAGCCAAGAAACCGGGCAATAATGTTCGAATGGACTTTGACAAACGTTTGGCGCGTTATTTCACAGTATAAAGTTCCCGAAAAAGCATCTCTAAATGCATTATGTTGAATGTGAAAAACAGAATTACAAATGAGCAGGCACATACAAGCTTATCCTTCAGCGTTAGGGAGGATAAATCACACAATTCATTACCTTTGAGGAAATAAAAAGAAGCTCACAGAAGCTTTCTATTCTCGGAGTCGCTTCTCTTTCTTGTTTGTAAAAGAAGCGTGAAAATGGCAAGTGATGTCCATATATTCAAAATTCTAGCGCTGGAGCGCTTATGCAATATCGCAGTCTCTGGCTAGATACGAAATAAAAATAAAAGCCACCTACGCTTCAACTTTGAAGCTACATATACATACTGTTTCATGGAGCTAAGGAGAAAAAATTCCTAGCTTGCCTGCTGTGAGGAGCAGCATTTTAATCTTGTATCATGTTCCGGTCTCTCATAACACATAATGTAGCTCTACCGGGCCCGGTAGGATAAACGTTATAAAATCTGCAAGAGGATTTTTGTACGCTCAAGGTCTTGCGACAGCAGAAGCGAGCTCGGATTAGTATGCGGGTAATAAGATTCCCGACTTAGAATTCAAGCAAAGCTGGTACTGCCATAGTCTTATTTTACACATAACAGGATGATACGGAAATAAGAGGACGTGGACTGTTTTGAAAGGGAAAATAATACGGTGTGAAGAAACTAATCGTAAGATTAATATTTCAGAGCTACTGCTCCGCGGTCTCAGCCTAGGCCTAGACCAGGCTGAGAGCCAGAATCAGAACCATGAACCAGGAGCCACCATATAATAGAGGATACAGAAGACTTTATGACAATTGTAGTGCATTGTGAAGAAGAAAGCATCAAAACGTAGACTCCAACGTAATCGCAGTTGCAGTTAGCATGCAAAATGTGACACGATGACAGAATTGCAGCCAAGGTATGCAGACAAAATGTTGCTTTTCAATAATCCGCGAAGGATGTGAACTTATTCTGTCTCCACGTTGTTCTTGTCCTTGTCCAGCGTTTTATGCAAACCGGATTAAGGGCTGCTGTCTATATTATTCAGGTAACTTAAGGCTAACGTTGCCATTTCTTTCAACCGACTTTACAGAGCATTAACCTTCCGCTACTATATTTACAATCCTCAGTCCTTTTGGATAAGGCTGGGTTTGATGGTCGTAACAGACGTTTATGAGTATTATTAATACGTATGTACAAAAGAAATCATTTCCTCTGAAACACCACAACGTCCGCCACCAGAAGAAACTTTTACCTAGAGTATATATAATTTTGCTCCCGCAGCGCCGTCCGGAAGCGGCCGAGCAGCAATAAACGTACGCTTTTTGACCAAAAACAAATCGTATTCAAAGGATTTGGTTTTCCTAAATGGATTGAAAATACTCTTGGTGACACAAATGCAAATCTGAGAAGAAAAGAATATTAGAATAGAGGCAATAGGGAGGATGAGGGCGGTGGGTGTTTAATATGTACTGTATTATGTGCTGGAGTGTATTACTCGCATTAAATCGAGAAGAATTGCATACCGTTTCCTCGTTTTGAGGCGAGACTCTGCTAGAGGATTTATATAGTGTAGTTGCAGAGTTGTTGTAAAGTCAATCAGTTTGTGATAAGAAAGTATTTGGTCTTGTTGAATTTAGTGTGCCAGAAGAACATGTTGAGGGAGAAAGAAGGAAATCTGTTGCAGGAGCAGGAGTGGCTTTTAACTTTTTTCAAGGAGAGGGTAAGAGAAAAGTTAGAGGTAATAGCCTTTTCTTTCTTGGCACCAGATTCCGTCTTGTCTACACGGATTTTCGTTTTTTACATAAAGTCGATTGACTATAAATAGAGCTACTCCTCCTGTACCATTTTCGGAAGATGATAAAAAGAATTTTTAATAAAAATCCTACGCTTTCCCACATGTAACCTTACAACCTGTCTCGCCCTGAAAACTAATCAGGAGCTGGACACCGGACTTAAGTTAGCCGGATGACAGACAATGACACGAAAATGTGTACGGCCGTGAATGTAAGCTATGCAGTCAGTCATCCATCTCTTTCCCTTGGCAATGCTCCAGTCAGACAAGGGAAGATTGCGTATAATTTTCATAATTGCAATAGCTTAACTTTCGATTGCAGTAAGGAAAAGGAATCAGAAACGGGAGATCACTTCAGCTTGTGCTCTGTAATTCCGGGTGTATGAGTAGTAGTGTCGTAGTCGTCGTAGTGTGAGCAATCTGTGAGTGAAAGGTTTGCAAATCTATTGGAGATTCTGCAAAAGCTCATGCCCATAAATGGATGTTTTCCTTCTACTAAAACGCGAGCATTCTATACATGCTCCGACACAGTTGATGGGAAGAGAACTTATGCATGTTTATGAAAACTTGAAAACGCTTCGCATCATATCAGTGCAGGAGGAAAATACACGTACTGTCCCCTCGTATGTGTTGCGCTTTATGTATTCCAGGGCATAGCCCGCGTTTCCAGGTACAAAAAGTGTAAGCGGGGAGACATTTCTTGTACGCCGATCTCAGTTTTCTTGGTTTAGATGCTGTGGAAATCTTCATTACAAGCGGATTCTGAAAATTATTTTTTTCAATCATATCTGCAGCTGACACCGCACAATATTCTGGGCTGCAAGGAAAGGTGGCGCTTATGGTTAAATAGGAAACCATGATTAAAGTTTGTCTAGCGAACACTTTTGACGTTAGACTCGCCTTTAGCTCTCACAGGGAAACAAAAAGTGTATCCCAGCGGACATTTCTTATGCTCTCCGTGGCATACACCTAATGTTTCCTTTCGACACCCTTTGTATGATAAACATAAACTGCATATGGTGACCATATTATGATCAGAAAAGGCTCATAGCTTGTCTATGAAGTTGTGCACAAAACTTGAGAGCTGTAGGAAGAAGCGGAGGAAAATGTCAGCGCTTAATTCTCCATCTGTCATATTCCGCTTTCGATGCTCTTACGTGATATCGGATTATCACTTTTATAGAAACTTGATGACTATACAAGGAATACTCTTCGTATTCGTTGAGCAGCCGGTGTGTGCAAATAGCACACGTCTTTTAGGGCCTTATTAGGCGAGGCCCAGCGTTGGAGCGTCATGATATGCAGAAAATGAGGTGCACAAAGGACAAGTTGTGTGAAAAGTCTCCAAGGGCTTTTTTCTCTTTAGGGGGAATTAGTAATCTCCGATTTCACGCTGCATCTAGCTCCCAAAACGAATGAAATTCCGTGAATTCTAAACGCTGGGATGATTCAATGGAAGAAGACCGAATCTAGGCCTGGTGAGACGCTGTTTGAGCTGTGGGCAGCGTTTCATGCATTTTTCTATACAACATTACTCTTGCGTAAAATGATTGATGAGTGGACAATGTGTTACTAATTTTATCCCATTTATAGTCCCCGCTTGCACGCTATTGAAAATTTCTTGAGATAATCGAGACATTCTTAGGGTAAATGTCGGATTTTCTTTGAGAAAATATTATTCTGCAAATGCTTAGATTGCCAAGGAGGAAGCGGATAATCTTTTCCTTTAAATTCGTACGCATCGACAAGTCGTTGAACGGTGGAATTGGTGCGGCCGTAAGCTGCTTCACGTATAGCTATAACAATATTTCAACTTCAATACAACCAGACTGAATGGGATAAATCCTTGTAAAATATAACAACAGCATGGGACGAGAGCTGCGGATGAGCTCTGGTAAGTTTTTTATAGTGAGAGTCATATTTCTGAATGCTATATGGAATGAGCTGCATGTTTTGGTAGTGCTTGTATCCTGTACTGCTGATTACATTAATATGAACTGGATGTGTTTTAGCAGTGATTCATTCAGTGTGAGAGCCATAAGAAAGGCGGAAGTCGGTTGGGAATCGGTGTGTCGGATTTGTATCGGAAATAGATTCAGTTGCGGGTCAGCTTTTTTATAGGCTTGAAGGTGAGTGGGATCAAATAAACATTCCTGACAGCCTACACTAATTGCTGTCAGCTGCCAGTTATTAATTGACATTAATTATTAGCTTAACATGTACGACCAGAGGAGTGGCCGGTTTTAATTGTGGTTTAACAGGAATGTCTATCGCCTGTTAAGATATTTTTAATTGCGGAGTAGTGGATTAAATTGTGTTTTATTAGTTTCAAGTTAATGTCACGTACTCGAAACTTGAAGACGACAAAGTGCGACGACAATAGACTTTGATTAATGTTAATTGTTGTCAATGACAGTAATAATTAGTTGATTCTTTGAATTTGTTCCTTAGGACGCTTTTTCGAAGAGAATCAGTATACTGGAAGTATTTGCCAAGCATTAATCAGCTTGCCAGAATTGTACAAGAATATATCCACCTACCGGCTGTGTTTAATATTTTACCGGCAAAATGTCATATTCTAACCGTAAGTTATTCAGAGATTAATGATTTGGTGACGATTCAATACATGATCTGTCAATAGCCTGGGGGTTGATAACGACTTGATTGTAATTTCTGAGAATGACATTATAAACTGATTGAGTTCAATGTGGTCGTAGGTTACATTTTCGCTACTCTGCCAAAGACGCAGAGAGGAAACCCCATTGTTTTGGGTGGCGATCCCAAGGGGAAAAACTTTTTGTATACTAATGGCAACAGTGTCGTCATTCGTAACATTGAGGTAGGTTGATTTATGTAAGGTGTAACTGTAATCATGGGAAATTCTAAACACGGAATTGTAGCAGTAATAACGCGAATTTTTGCAGAATCCTGCCATATCTGATATATACACTGAACATTCTGCTGCTACGATTGTTGCCAAATATTCTCCGAGCGGTTTTTATATTGCTTCCGCAGGTATGTAACTCGTGAATAAGAAGATTTTAATCTAGTTTAGCAATGCATAAAGACAATAGCATGTTAGAAGAATTTGATTTTAACTTTGGTGAATAATCGTCCCGGCTTTCAGATCAGAGTGGAAAGGTTCGCATTTGGGATACTGTAAACAAGGAACATATTTTGAAGAATGAATTCCAACCGTTTGGTGGACCCATCAAGGATATTTCGTGGTCTCCTGACAGTCAAAGGATGGTTGTAGTTGGAGAAGGTCGGGAGAGGTAAGAAATGATTTTTATTATGTATATATATAACAGAATATATTATCTGAAATAGTCCTGGTTCTGATCTATATACTGTGTAGGTAATTACGTAAAGAAGTGCATATTTTTCATGGGAATATTTTCTTTTAGGTTTGGTCACGTATTTATGGCTGATACTGGGACTTCAGTCGGAGAGATTTCAGGCCAATCTAAACCTATCAATTCCTGCGATTTCCGTCCTACAAGACCTTTCCGAATCATCACCGGAAGTGAAGACAACACGATCGGTATTTTTGAGGGTCCTCCTTTCAAATTTAAAATGACCAAGAAGGTACGATCTACGAGATGTTGAACGATTTAAATATTTATTATTACGTTACTATTAGAGAGTTGATCATAATTCGAGTTGAAACTTCGCAGGAGCATGCACGATTTGTACAAGCCGTACGTTACTCACCTGACGGCGAAAAATTCGCCTCGGCGGGCTTTGACGGCAAGGTCTTCATTTACAGCGGAAAAGATTCTGAACTCATCGGAGAAATGGGATCTCCTGCCCATGCTGGAGGAGTTTATGGAGTAAGAGAATTTAAATTTTATTGTTGCCTGTACTTATTCCTGAGTGTATGTATTAGAATTGATTTCAACCCCACTTGGTTCGCCTTAGGTTGCTTGGAGTCCTGATAGCAAGCAGCTGCTGACCGCCTCTGGGGATAAATCTTGCCGATTATGGGATGTAGAAACTAGGAAATTGATTTCTGAATTCCCAATGGGAACCCAAGTTGATGACCAACAGGTAATTGTGAAACGTATAGTTTCCGCCGGATTGTTACATGCGGACAAAAGGTCGCACCAGAAAGGTTGTCACATATTCATTGGGGTTTTCTTTTGTAGGTGTCTTGTTTGTGGCAAGGTCCTCATTTACTGACTGTTTCGCTGAGCGGATTTATTAGCTATTTGGATGTGAACAACCCAACTACACCGCTCCGAGTTATCAAGGTAATGCATCACGAATCATGAGGGAAAGGCTTTTTTGATTTTATATTATAAATGTTGTCTATATGTACTTGTTATTCGTCGGGGACGTAATCAAGCTTGCTAACATTCTTATGTTTATTCATTTCCAGGGGCACAACAAACCCATCACCGTAATGTGTCTAAATGAAGATCGTACTAGAATATTTACCGGATCCCATGATGGATGGGTCACCCATTGGAACGCTGCCGATGGAGTTAACGATCGTATCAGCGGAGTCGGGCATGGTAACCAGATCAATGGAATGAAAGTTGTTGGGCAGACGTTGTATACTTGTGGAATTGACGATAATCTCCGTCAAGTGGATCTTGCAACAAACACATACACTGGTGTGAACGACATAAAGTTAGGTTCTCAACCTAGGGGAATGGACTTCAAAGATAATCGTGTGATTATTGCTACGGTGAAAGAGGTATATAGAAGAATCTGTACTGGAAAAATAGTTAGCATGGCAGTCCTGAAGGCATCTAACAATACATATTTTCAATTGTGTGTGTTCAGCTCCAAGTTTGGGAAAATAACCGGAAGACAGCCAGTCTAAGCGTAGATTATGAACCGTCAAGTTTGTCGGTAAATTCGGATACGGGAGATATCGCCGTCGGAGGATCTATGGATATGAAAGTACGCGGGGTGAATATTAAGTGTGACATTAACTACTGGCTAGTTAAGCAGCTGAATTCTAATGCACGGGTTTGGTTTTAGGTGCACATTTATGTCCTAGCGGCATCTACGTTCTCCCAAAAATCCACACTTGATCATTTAGGTGGAGTAACGGACGTTGCTTATTCACCTGATGGAAAGTATTTAGCAGCATCTGATGTTCATCGCAAAGTTATTGTATACAGTTTACCGAATTACGAGGTAACAGATTGAAATACTCTACCTACTAAAATTTAAATGAAGGGATGTGATAA
Organism: Sminthurides aquaticus; assembly: GCA_906901655.1. Lineage (NCBI taxonomy): Eukaryota > Metazoa > Arthropoda > Collembola > Symphypleona > Sminthurididae > Sminthurides > Sminthurides aquaticus. The sequence continues at coordinate 9,804,288 of CAJQTT010000001.1, forward strand.
CCATTGAATATGATATATTACAGTTGGCTCATAAGCAAGAATGGGGCTACCATAGTGCGAGAGTAAATTGCATAGCCTGGTCCCCTAACTCTAAGTTGGTTGCATCGGGGAGCTTAGATACAACAGTTATTGTATGGAGCGTTGATCAGCCCGGAAAACATCTTACCGTCAAAAGTAAGTTTACTCGTTCAGTAGATTGTCATATTTGTGATAAGCGAAGTTTTTGCATGTTAAACAAATCGACATTGTAGGATGTCCTAATAATATTTTATTTTCATGTATTCATTAGATGCCCACCCTCAGAGCCAGATTACAAAGCTGGCCTGGCTGGATGATAGCTCAATCGTCTCTACCGGACAGGATGCAAATACCAAGATTTGGGATATCTCCGCCTTCCCCTAAGCACAATACGTCAAGAGATACTAAGAAACGGAAAGCGTACCTTCGATTTTGAGGAGGACCAGAGCACTTGAAATAACTTATTTATTTACCATGCATATGAGATTGAGGGTTTGGAACTCAAAGACTTAACGCCTTAACATTGTACGCTATACCAAAGTCAGTTACATACCTTAAGCATTACAACCTATGCCTAAGCTTTTACTTTATCAAAATTATAGTTTGAGGATTCGAGGCTAGTTATTGCCCAAATATGAATTCAAAGCTTTAAGTTGCAGTGCTTACATCGCTCCTATGTGGCATTAGAAAACGCAGTATTGATCCTAGATCGTATAGGTTTGATCGAAAGTATCACTACCCTGTTAATTATGTGTCCACTTTATTTTCCACAGTTTCGGTTCCGCATTTTTGTTTGATGCGTATGCATCAGCTATCGCATTTTTTGAGTTATAACAGCATTAAAGTTTGTGCACATTCAAACGGAGTACAAAAACAGCCTCAATAAGCGAGTTGTTATGCACAAGCTTAGAAATCAATCTCACTCTTGTTTTATTGACACGCCAAGCAGAGAGAGTCTCACTACTCCAGCTAACTGCCAACCAGTTCTCCAGCTGGTTTCAATTTAGCTTGATCCTTCGCAGGAACTAGATGGACTCTGTCAGAAGAACTCCACGGAGATTATAAAACCACTAGTATCTCCAATCACTGTGCCAATCGCTATTTTCGTGTCAAACCATTCGCACTACTATACACTTTGTGCATTTCGCTTGAGTTTTAAAAAAAATCAGAATGTTCAAGTTGGAAATTCTGTTTTTTGGCCTTTTGGCCACCAGTCTTGTACAGTGCCAGAATCAGGGTACATCTCACGTTGAGGTCAACACCGCAACGAATAGCATCAATCAACAACCACAGGAAGGAGCAACTTCTACTTTCACGTCTTCCTCAAGCAGTTCAACCGCTCCACAAGCACCTGCTGGAATTGGCGCACACGCTGCTACCGGTGCAGACGCTGCTGCCGTTCCAGGCGTCGCTGCTGTTCCAGGAGTTGCTGCCGTACCAGGAGTCGCCGCGGTACCCGGTGTCGCCGCCGTTCCAGGAATTCCTGCTGGTCTCGCTGGATTAGGAGGACTTGGTGGACTTGGAGGCCTTGGTGGACTTGGGCTCGCAGGAGGAGTGCTCCCTGGATTGGGTATATCGAAAAGTTTCGATTTTAATGCTGGACTTGGTCCCCTTCTAGGAGGAGGATTAGGTCTAGGTAAGGAAACTTTTAAATTAACATTTTCCATTTTTTTGCTCAAAATTTTATCAAAGCATCTTAAATATAAAATCTTGAAATTTTTTTCTAGAATTTCCATCCGCGATCATTCTCACTAAGTACTTTTCTCTTTAATTTGAATTGTAGATGCTGGAGCTGTGGGAGGCGCACCTGGATTTATCGGAGGACTTGTTGGACCATCATACCTGCCATCTACCTGGTTAGGATCGGCCCTTGGAGCGAAAGGAGATATCCTCTTCCCATTGGTTCTCTTTGTGTTCTTCGTCGTGGGAGTATGGACGGCGATTAATTTTCTCATGGCCTTACTTGTTCCCTTGATCGCTGCTAAAGTTGCCAAGGTAGAAAAGGTGGGTGAGAAAGTTGGTGCAGCCAAGTTGCTTAGGAGCGTAGATCCACAAGATTTGGCTAATCCTAGTCATGCAAATGATCTCTCTGTAGCAGAGTTGTCACAGAAGATAGCAGATTGTATCAGCAAAGGAGAAATCAAGTTTGGTCAAGCTATTAACTCAAATAATTCTACCCAAAAGGCTGATGATCATAAGAATAAGATTTAAATAGAGGATATGATACTACATTGTTTCACATCTGCACGAGTAGACTGATGATGTAAGAAGAGTATTTGTAGCTTAGCTCAAACGAGATATTTTACATTATTTTTTATATGAATTTACATACATTTTAGCAGAAAACGGTGATACTTAAGAATAAGGAATACAATTAAAATTAGCATACTTTAAATCGATTATCTTCAAGCGTGTTAAATAATTGAGCTTTCAATACCTTAATTTAGAATTTTAGCATGTTTTTAAACGCTGTAAACCATGATTAAAACCCGGTAAATTAAATACGCAAATTTGGTTACAATTCAACATCCTATCTTTCATCGAATTTCCTCCTCTCTTCGCAGCTTTAATCTGCTGCAGCAGATGACGACTTGGAGGAACATTTTCCAAGCTTTTAGTGCCACAAACTGTGGTAGGTGATTACTTCGGATAGAAAAGTCTACTAGGTTTCATGATTTATACCTTACTAAAGCTATTTTAAGTGTTGATTCATATTTGTGCATGTCACTTAGTCAAAGCAGTTCTAATAGTTTTGTGTACGCATTCCTTGAGCTGGATAATTTTTCAAGCGCATCGATAGTTGGCCTACACATTTTTACAACTGATCACGTTCAACATTCTAGAAGCATTGCCCTCAACTCGCTACTTTACATTATAAGATAACTTGGATGAAGTACTCAGGCCTACTGCGTGTTACTTAACTCATGACTTCAGAAAGGAAGTCCTAGCAATAGCAATTGCTACTTTCGTTAGAATCAGAGCAGAAAGTCATGAATGAGTTGCAAGATGACCCATCAGAGGTTACGTCTTACAATTGCCGGGCATAAGACGACGTAGAATTTGCATCCTTGTTTACTATTCCAGATCGTTTACATTTGCTTACTGCACACATGAGATGGATCAGGGTTAAGGGATTCATGAAGTGGAAATGGTATAATAGAAGCAGGAATTCAAAGGTAAAACAAAGCTGGGATAAATATCGCATTTAACGGTCCAGTGAGCGATGAACTGTAAGCTTTTTTGGTTTCATATATGACGTCTGCAAAGAGGATCATCGAAAAGTTCGGAAGAAGTAAAGGTAAATGCTGAGAGTAATCTGGGGATGCATACTAGCTTCTGTCAGAATACATGTATGTGACTTAGAAAGAGTATGGATATTTACTGAGAGTCATTCCAACAAACTCCAAAGTATTATACAGTCATTGGTCATGGGAGGTAGTTCTAGTGTATAGTGGCTTAACTACATGTAAATACCAATTACTGTAAGTATCTTGGTACGCACTCTGTCCTTCTAAATGAAGGGATGTGTCAGAGTTGTTGGTGGATTCGGGGGTTTGTAACGGAACTACTAAATTTTTACAGTTTCCCATACAGTGGCTGCGGAATTGGCTGAAAATTGTTGGCACTAAAATGAATGATGAAAATAAAAAAAGAGGAATTGAGCTCCTTTAAAGTACAACAAGTAAGTAATACAGCAACACCTTGAAACTTGGATAACGAAGGAATTCGTAAAGTCAATGAATATTTGGGGATATTTTGGGGGATTGTATGTGCGGAAGTGTATCCGTGGAAACCAAAACTTTGGAAACTCAAACGCCGTAGTAGGGACTTTGGGAAAAATATATGGGTGGATACTAGTCCGTGGAAAATTGTCCAGAATGAAACTAAGACGCGGAATGCAAATTACAAGCAAACCAGACTCTACAAGCGCTACAGGATCTTTGCAAAAATTTGACTTTTCTGTTTGTTAGCAAAACAACAATAAAGACAGAGATTTCCATGGCAACGTTTTTGCTTCCGCGCGTATAAACATCCACGTAAATATTTCCATCCGGATTGACTTCCACCCGTACCAGGATTCGCGTACGAATATCCAAGTTTTCAGTTCCCACGGATACACTTCCTAACATCGGGGGATTGATGTGAGCTTGGGACGAAAATACGCTGGAGTATATGCTGGAGTTTCATCCAGGTTCCTTTCACTCAAACAGTTCAAGTTTAAATGCCTTGCGCACCCGTTTACTTCAAAGGTCATGAGACCGGGAGGGAAGCAGTTTCGGATGCATTCATTGTAGAAAGAAGATTGGAAGAGAATTAATTTATTATCGCACACGGCTTGTGATCCTAGTTACAAATCTTATAGAGAAGCTAACTGTACCATAATATTGGTTGAAACGAGAAGCTTATTATAGAGAGGGATCATATCGCTTACAACTACAACCTTTCCCAAGGTACGTTGTACTCCTTTTAATCAAGGAACGCTAGCTTTTGGAGGTAGCGTATGTTACAAATCGGCTTTGGTTAAAATGAAAGGAGAGTACTAGTCATCCTTAGTCTCCTTAGAGAAGGGAGGATTCTTTCCCTTAGGAGGATTACTTCCTGACTGAAACTCACCTGTCCCTTTTGGTTTGGGGCGATGGAAGATTTTCGGCAGAATCTATAGACACTTTGTATGAGAAGGAGTTGTGTTGTAAATCTTATTGCTAGTAGAAGGACTTTTACTACGGCCTTGATAAAGACCCGGAGTGGATTGAATTTTGCTTCCAAATTGCATGCAAATCTGTTTTTTGTACTGCATACTATTTTTTGCATATCATACTACACACGAGAGTAGGCAAGAATATGAATGTTTTGGACAAGGTTTAATCCATAATCTGGGACATTCCTAAGAAACGACGGTAGTGACTGGGGGAAGCGGGACTTGTATAATCTAGTACAGGTAGCGTTCGAAAAAATTTTGAAAAGTTATTGACGAAGGAAATCTAGGATCTACATTCTGCACCTCATTCTGTAGTCTTTACACTTGTCACACAATGATAATCTGGGATTATTTGGGATGAGAAGGCATCCGTGTATCATGTGCTTTGTAATGCGGCTTGGGGGAAAGCCGGCGACTTTGAAAATGACTCTTGATTAACGCCAGCGCGGTGTACTTTCCCTTAGAAAAGTCCCGAACACAGGAAGGGAAAACGGTACCCTATGACATGTATCCAGACCACACAAGAAAAGCAAAAGTTGAGCTGTTGGAGTCACGCACTCTTTGGAGCTTAAGCTTTCGTCACGTACTACACCTAGCTAATTGTCAACTCATAATTGATCCAGTTGCTCGGCGCTTTAAAATACTTAACAACACAGGGTGCTCCAAGAATAGTTAATCCAAGAAGAGGATTATCTTGCCTATCAAGGGAAAACATGTTGATGCTTCAATAAGAAACGGCAATTGTTATGCTGGGTTAAATGAGAAACAGCTGGTTTCCAAAAAGGAGTTAAGACTCGAAAGCTCATGGAAGAAAATTAAAGGAAACATTATATTAAGTATTCTAACTGAACTTTGAGTAGAAACATGAAAGATAGGGCGTTAGTTGGATTGATGTCAACTACGTACCTGTAAAACGGGCATGCAAGTTGGCTCGGTTTTATGGTCTATATTCGGTTTCGTTTTGGATTTGCCGGCTAACAAGTCATAGACAACTCTTCTTTCGAATTATGTTAGAATAGAATTGACGAAAAGAAACCGTACATGAATGAGGGGATTTACACAGAATGTTGAAAAGCATCATGACGTTGACTTTTGACCCTGCGAGTAACCGGGCCAGTAGATAGGGAGTCACACGTAAGGTAAATCAGAACGTGGACAAGCAAATAAGGATTCACGGTCATTTTTTCCCTTAAGTATATTTAACGAACATGGTTTTCCAAATAGCGGAATATGTAGGACAGTTTGAGAAAACTGATGAATAGACTTCTATTTGCTTCCTTAGTTTCTACGGTCTTGTATACCTCATACCTGTTGAAATAAGGAAGAGAGTGACTCCTGGAAAGAAGAAGGGGTTGATATTGGAAAGGTGCGAAGACTGAATTCAGGTACGAGCGTGACTCTGTGACATTTGCTGCAGTGAAATTAGTTGTGAAGTGAGTCTGGAATGATGAGGATTGTATTCTCTGGGCAGTTATAGTATTTGTGGAAAGACTTGTTAATTGTTGCAGTTTGCTGAGAGTCTGCGGCTGTTCTAATTCCGTGAATACTGTCACAGCTTTTTTCTATTTGAGTTGGTGAATTTTATCAGGTGACGAAAAAATTTTGGAACTGGTCGAGGAAGTTGAGGAAGTGAGAAGATATGCATGTATATATTGCCGAAACTAAATGAGGGACTTTTAAAAGAAGAGTAATTAAAGACGGCCAAGAGTCGTACGGCGGGAGTGATAATAAGGTTGAAATCCTAGGGTAAATTGTGCATATTCTTGTTAATAAGGTAGCTTTGCTAGAGATATGTACAGTGTACAGAGGTGGTAAGAGGGAAGGAAGTAAAGTGTGTTGATACATAGATGTGAAGACCATGCATTATTCATTCAAGTTATGGAAATGAAACTTTTTTCCTGGGACAAATACATACATGACCTAGCGGTTTCATAAAACCTATATAATGAAGTGCAAATCCGTTGGTCCGGGCTCAGTGCCGTAAGAGACGTTAAGTTGTTCAACTAACTGGGCTTGCACGTCCAAGACCGGCTTGTAAATTCTCCAGAGCCGTCAATTCAACCCTTCTCACCTTCCCTCGCTCCTCTCGTACCTTTCAACTCCTAGTGACCAAAGGATACTTTGTCGTGACCGTTCCTGGCCTGCTGAGTTTTGAGTTTGTCTCCAAAACCTTCTTAAAACTCAATGATCCCCTAGTTAATGCATTTAATACAATGGCTGGCAAATTATTGTCTTCCGATTCAGCAGTCCAAAATACACAGGCAGAGCCGTAATTCAATTAGTGTCAAGTGATTAGTGATCATCAAAGGTATTCAAAGTGAAGAAAAACTGTAAGGGTTTTCCACAGAGCAGTAACGTGAGAGTAGAACTGAAACCACTTTGAGTGTGAAACACCTTTCTTCTACCCCTGGATTAATTTATATGACCTGGAGCAAAATGACAATGAAGTGTCAATTGTGTGTAGTGCTGCTTGCTCTCCTACCTTGTTTCACATTCTCCGCTGGAGAGCGAAACGTTTTGGGCTATGGAGGATTGCGTAACAGGCTGTACAGTACCGGTGAGGAAGTTCAAAAGGGACCGAGGCAGGTTGCCATATTTTGGGACTCTACTGGAATTGATCGAGATTATCAAAAAGAGCTCCTAGCTTCTGTACAAATGGCTTTCAAACATGTTAACGATGGGAACGTTGTTTTTGCGCAGTATATTGACATCGGCACGCTAAAATCCTCTGCTTCCCGTTTGGTGGCTAGCGTAAAGTTGATTCTGAAATCCGAAATTAATATCCTGATTTCACTCCTGGATCCTGAAACTCTGAGCGCTTTCACATACGTCTACGAGGAGTTGAGCAAACATCATCCTGAATCTCATCTCAAAATCGTCTCGCCCCGTCTCCTGAAAAAGAGTAGCAGAATGGTTAAATCCTCAACACTGTGCCTGCAAATGAGCGAATTGGCAATGAGCACTGCGCTTCTTAACCGCGTGGAAAAAGTTGGAATCAAAGCGCTTATCCCCGTTCTGGATAGGGGAAACACTGCTCAGCTAGAACTTTTGGGATATTTCATGGAAGCTGCAGAGCATAGGATGAACCCTATCGGTCTAACGCCCCCTATCGTCATCTCGCCAGGGGAAACCAATGCTGACCTTGTTGCAATCCTCAATGATGAAAATAAGGGCAGGCAGGAACATGGTATACTACTACTGGCCACTGAGGGAAGTCAAACTGTTATGGAAATTGCGAGCCGGAGTAAAAATTCATTTCTCATGCGATGGTTTTCACCCAATATAATCGAAAACGAGCAATGGGCCATGAAGAGTGTGTCAGAACCCGATCGTTACTTGAATTCTTCTTTTGGGGTCTACTCTGTCCAATACGTCGGTGGAATTGGATGGGACAATCCGACAAGGAGGAAGACACTTCGGGAATTACATCATAATTTAGGTTAGTTCTTTTGTTGGTTTTACTCAAGCACGAGAGCCATAAAACGAGGAAAACTGAATAGTGAGTAACTGAAAGGTAGAAGCATTAACATGGACTGCGCGGCCAATGTAATGCTAAGATAAGCAATTCTGGGTAAGACAGTAAGATTTATAGCTCACTGTTACACTGATTTGCATTTGGAGCCTGTGACGCTTGTAGCCAAAGTTAGTCACCTGAATTTTAAATCCAGTTTGTGGTGTTGGTGCATCGGCTTAATTGTAGCAATTACTAGGCTTTTCGGAAGCAGTAATAATCGTGGTCCGGGAAAAATCGGGTGTAAAATTCAGTAAAAACGAGTGCATTGTGGGAACCCGCAAACAAGGTGACATCAAATCAGAGAACATCAGTTGGTTGTTTTGATGATATGCATGGCAACTGCGTCTTGAGAAGACACAGATACCGCAAGATCTAGAAAACTACAAAAGCACATAAACATTATGCAAACATAGGCTTTCAAATGTACTGAATTCTTCTTTTGCTTCTTACCTGTCTCAGCTCCCGCTGATGAGAATCAGAAGTAATTTAAAAGTGAGATTCAATCAATGCAGCGAGAACGCATACACTTGATACTTGAGTATCTCAGTTTAAACTTACTGTGTGGTTTGAAGGCAGGATGAGCTGGTATTATGCAAGGCTGCTCCAAATTTCTGACAGCTCTTAACGACTGCTAATTTTACGACCATTCACAGCTTTCATAATCATTTGCAGAGCCCAGTCCCAGAATTGTGTCTTCTATACTTGCGTATGATGCTGCATGGATGGCCATGAAGAAAGCTAAGCGTGAGCTAGTCCTCCCTATGCAAGGCTTGTCTGGAGAGATTTCTTTCGATGCTGATGGCTACAGGGCTAACGGGTATTACTTTGGGATGAGTGCCGTCCCGGAAGCTATGACAAACGATGTTGCTTTACTTCAACCCTCTAAATGGATACTTGAAGATGTTTTGTACATCGTGGAAACTATTGAAGGACAGCACCTAATCACCGAGTACAATGTTGCTACATCTTCTATGTTGACCAAAGAGGAACTGACACGGTTTGCTGTTCTGACGTCAAATTCTTCAGACTGCACGGAGCACTTGATGGAAATCAGAACCCACGATCCTTTCAATCAGCTGCCGACAATGTATCTCTTTACTAAAGAAACGCTTCCGAACCACATTCTAATTCCCAACCAGCACGGATACGGCATAACCTTCCTGTGCCAACATAACGACAAAAGCGAAACGACTCTGAAGCTGGCTTGCATTCCGGGTGGACGTTATAGCGATCCGGTGACTTGCTTCCGATCCCACTTAAAACTTAGACAGCGTCGCCATGCTTCAAGCATCAGCTATAGAGCCTATCAAGATACTCCAAGATATAGCAGCCCAGACAGTCCAGTTTACTATGATTCTTCCAGTTATTACGACACAAACAAGTACCTTAGCCGTCGGGATGATTCTTACAGCAATAATTACTATCACTATGGACCTCCAAGCGAGGGTGGGTATGGGGCCGTAACACCGGACACACTGTCAACGTAAGCATTTGAGACGTAGTTCAAGTAGACATTTTTTAAAATGATTTAACGTTAATTTTAAAATGGATAATTCTCAATAGACGCTTCGATACTCCGATTGTGTCGGACGATGCTACTCAAACGACACCAGTACCTGCTCCAAAGGTTCCAGAATTAAGGCAAATCCTTAAGGCTGCAAAGCCTTTTGTTGGATCTTGTGTTGGTGCGGCAACGGGTTGCGCCATGTGCGTTTTAGTCCTCGGACGTCTTCCCTTGGGAACAAACCCTCCTGCTTGTACGGGTCCTTGTTTTGTGGGTGTTTTCGGCTCATGTGGAGCTTTGTTGGGCAGGGCTTTCTCGGAAACTACGGTGATTTGTACCGAGCTCTTTAGACAGGGATATCTGGACATTGACACATTCTTAGCAGATGCTGAATTCGGGAAAGACCTCATGGAAACTTCCCCTATGACTTTAAAGGTGAGCGGATGTTTCTGTCCTGTCGGCGGAAAACAATTAATATTCTATTTTATGCTTCAACTAATGAACAAAAAGCAAAGTTACTAATACTTTTGAAATCCACAATATAGGGATACCAAACATTGGCGCAACCATTGGTGGACCGGATGAAGTCATCAAATAAATTTTCCGCTATTGTTGCAAAATTTGCTGTCCCATGGGCCAAGTATATGAAGTACAAAATGGGCTATTCTGAAGAATTCGACTGGCTTGGATACACCCTCAACATGATTGGCACTCCTATTTGCTTTACGGCCGGTCATATTCAAAACCTGCTCAACAACACCTTTAGCTTTAAAGTTATTCCCAGTGACATCAGCATTTCCACAGCTTTACTCACCATACTTTTCATGACCTTACTTATCCACCAACTAGTTCAATCTAAAAAGAAACATGTACGGAAGCACTAAAAGTTTGGCACCTACTAATGCAGATGACGTTTGTTCTTCTTAGGACAATCTTCCATAGCTTTTTAACGATTGCCAGAATATTGTTTGACTTTTGATATAGTATTTATTTATTATTTATTCTTATTGTTTAGCTGACTTTTATAAAACGACCAGGTGTTCAACTTTGAGAGCGACAATAATTTTAAGACAATCCGTCGATAATGTTAGTTGTGTGAAATTAAATCCAAATTTAAGATTCAAAACTCTAATTTCAGGAAATTCATAACTGCATGTCCAACCAAAATCTGGCTGCAATGTAGGCTTCGTACGGTCCGTAATTATAACTCGAATGTGTATTCTACATGCATGAAAGTATTCAAGCAGCAGGATATTGAAGGATATAATGAAGATTCTCTTTAACTTTTCTAAAAAAGTTCAAGATAAGTAATTAATACAGGCACCTTCGACTAACTGATATAGTCTATGCTATTCTTACTTTCCCATCATTCGTATCTGTACAAAAATATGTCTTCATATAACTTCATTCCGAGTCGAGCCTATACATTCTAGCGGAAAATCTGTAGAATCGTAATGCGGACATTTTAAACATTTTCGTCAACTAATCGGGACTTGAACGAGTCATTAAATAGTAGATAACGAAAAGGAACAAAGTTACTGCTACTCCAACTGTGCATGTTAAATTCTTCCCAGCGAAACCACGACTTCTGGTCAGACTTCGCAACCTTCCAGAGCTACCACCCATTCTCGAAGATGTAGAGTCAATATTATCACCAAGATCGTCCAATAAAGGAATGTGATCACGGGTCTCTCCGTCCAGATCTATTGCAAGCTGAAAAGCAAGACGTTATACATATTTCAATTGACAACATTATCCAGCTTGTTATGTATGATGTGTAATTCAAAATATCGACATTTTGAGAGAAGCTATCAAGGCAAAACTTACGCTTTTTAGTTGGCCGACTTTCATTGACAACGCCTCCGCCATCGACTGATTCATTAAGTCCATGGTATCCTCATCTAGTGAAATTAATCAATTACATAGGTAGTGACAATAACAAACGTTGTCGCATGCATACAAATTCCTTCTAGCAGATGTTCATTATACACTTCCTGTCTTACTAATGTCACTAAGTCTTTATGCTGCATAGTGAAATTCTTGGACGCGAGTACTTTTTGAATTGCAAATGGCAAAGCTTCGAGGGTCGTGGTAGTATGTACTCGCCATATTATTAAGCAAGATCACGTATTCTCTAGTCTCAAGAACACTTGCTCTATGGTAATATAAATATACGAGCATCATCTAGATGAAAACAGTTTCTTCTGCCTATCCATGTCCATCCATGCGAAAGGAGATGCTTGACCTATGTGCATTGCTCTTATAATCGTATTCCCTTTGAGGTCAAAATTTTTAGGCGTACATAACTATCTTTATACCAGAGGGCAGCTTCGGCCAGTAATGATAGGGAAAATTTTGCCACTTAAAGAGGTTTCCTCCAACCCGAATCTCACCATCGACTACTGAAACTGAGGATTTACTGGAACTTACCCTGGTTAAGCCCACCAGCTGATTTATGAAATCCTCTGTAATTCGTGGATCCCATTATGTATATGCAGTTTCTGGATTAATACTTTGGAAAACTCCCACTTTAGCCACACTCAACTACACCTTGTTCATGGTATTCTTATTTACAAATCCAACACAGCCGTTTCTCTTTATAAAATTCTCCGAAGGACAGCGTTAACTTTAAAGTTTTAGTTTCCTCCAATTTAAGCTAAAGTATATCATTTACTGGTAGAGAAAATTAACGACGACGTCGGTGGTAGTTTGAATAGACATTTACGGGGAAGAGAAATAAATTACATTTCCGCGTTATATCCACGTCAAAGTTTCTTGAATTGAGCGCCTTGCAATATTTTAAATTTGGAAGCGGGAAAAAAGTAAACATTGTGAATTTCGGAATCCAAATAAGAATTTTTATCAGACGTTTAAAATTTTGTTTTAACAATTATATTAAAGTAATCGTGGGAAAAGTGGGAGGGCGTGTTATTATTATTCGAATTAGTCTGAAGAATATTTATGAGTAACAGCTATTATTTGAGCCTATTATTTCGGTGTATTTATGGATAAACATTAATACATACATAGTAATAGTATCATATTGCGTGCGTAATCAAAAGATCTCACAAACCCTAGTAAGCCCAGAGGTAGGAAAGCGCATTTGTTACACAGCTTATTTTTTATATTTTTATTTTGTAATGATATATATATTATAGAACACGTGAATCTATTACCAGTAACTGGTAATCAGTTGCACAGAGCGAGGCATTGTTGTAGGATTTTATATTATCTATTATCTGCCAAACGAATTTATATAATTGCAACCTAATTGATACTCTTAAAAATTTGTTGTAGGTGCTTGAATTGATTATTAAAGAAGAATGCCACCAAAACTAAGATTACCGAAGAAGAAAGTTACTGTTGACGTCAAGCTTGGTCCATCGGAGCCCGATGATGATGGCTTCAAGGATTCGTTTCCTGAAATTTTCGATCTGGAGATGGATGATGATATCGAAATTGTTGCGGCAGTGGAGGGAAAGAGTCCGATTTCGTCCATAAACAATCCTCAGATCACTACTGAAGCTAGCGGACCTACTCAGAGATCCACTCAGAAATCAATACCGAAGGTCTCGAAACCGGCTGTGCGAAAAGGGTTAGGGTTGTCGAGAGGGAAGAATTTTAATGTGAAGAAACTTGAAGCTCTCGCAAAAACCAATTTCAAAGAACCGAATGATAAGCAAATAAGTGCAGCTGATGAACAGTTGGTATGTTTACCTTGGGTGGACAGAAATTTGCCTAATACTTTAGACGAATTATTCGTGCACAAAAAGAAAGTTCAAGATGTTCATCTCTGGATGAAACACGCTCTGGCAGCTTACGATTCGGGAAAGTCGGTACGCTAAAAATCGTAAATCATATGTAGATATCCAGTTATTTTGTTTTTCATTCATCGAATGATTTGCAGCCGATGTTGTGTCTACTAACGGGTCCTTCGGGGAGTGGAAAAACGGCCACCACAATTTTAATAGCTAAAGAAGTTGGTGCTGAAGTTAAAGAATGGGTAAATCCGATGACTTTAACTCAGTTTTCGGAAGGACGCTACAATAGTGAAGAAGTGCAGGGTAGAAGTCAAATTGAACTGTTCTCAGATTTTTTGACCCGATCCTCACAATACTCGTCCCTACCAATGAAGAACAGAAAAGCAAGTTGTCATAGATTAATCGTTGTAGAAGATTTTCCGAACACGTTTTATCGTGAACCGCAAACTTTCCACTCCATACTGAGGTAACTATATACATGCATACAACGCTTAAAACCTACGATGGACGACTACAGAGCAATAAGAAAATATAAAGTATTCGCTTTTTTGTTGCGTTATAGGAGCTATTGCGCTAGTGGAGCCGCTCCGATCGTATTTATCGTACCTGACAATGCCGCTGGGGAATGCAATCCACTACGGTTATTCCCAAAGACGTTCATTCAAGAACTGAAGATCGTACAGTTTTCGTGAGTGGAAAGAGTGAAGAGGTCACTGCTGAAGTTTGCGGCGTGAGCAATATAATTCTTATTTTTTTACAGATTTAATGCAGTTGCACCCTCGTTGATAATGAAGTTTTTGAGCGTCATCTGCAGCAGAGAAAATGTCAGCGTAAACCCAGCTGTTCTGGAAAGCGTTGTAGCAACTTCCAGTGGGGATATTAGATGTGCCATCAATACTTTGCAATTCAAAGTTTTGCAAGAAAAACGTACGGTGCTATCATGGTTTAAGCCATATCTGTTAACTGGAGATGTGAATAATTTTTAAGCGTTTAAAAATAATTCTAGGTCTAGGATATCATATGCAGAAGAAAAATATAAAAAAAAGTTTGCATTATGTTGTGTGTTACAGCTTCAAAATCATCTTTCGGTTTCAAACGTCCGCTTCCTAAAATTCCCAAACTCAAGAAAGACAAAATGCTCCAGACCTCAGAGCTCATGCAGAAAGATGAATCCTTATTTTTGTTTCGGGCTCTCGGGAAAGTTCTGTATAACAAGCGTAAGTGTGGAATGAATTGGAGGGATCTGTAAACCTATGGCTATGAATTTTCCTCATTATAACATTTTTTGTCATGCATTAAATTCCAGGAGACCGTTCGATTGAAAGTGCATTAGAAAAAGAACTAAGTGAAAATCTCTCGAAGGAACGTCGTCCTTTTGCTGCGCTGGAGAACCCCGAAGATATCTACTCAAAAATAGAAGTTTTGACCGACACGTTTTTAGGATTCCTGCACCAAAACTATCTTAGCTTTTTTAGTACCATAGAAGATTGCGTTGCGGCATCAAATTATATGGCCAGCGCAGATGAGCTTGTATCGAGGTGGAACTCACAAGATAGTTCATTAGCGTCGAGAAGCTTTAAGGTAAACAGTTAAATTATGCTGCATATCAAATTCAGTGAAAGAGAATTGTGATATCAAGAGTTTTACTCTTTTATACACAGACGCAGGATACAAGAGAAAAAATGGCTTTGAGTATTGCATTACGCGGGCTAATGCATGCAAATCAAGCCCGAGTTTCCTCCGAGTGGAGACCTTTAAGAAAGCCACTATGCGGTGATTTACACACTAAAATTACCCAGAAGTAAGAATGACATTTATAAAAACTTACCGCGGATTAAAATTGAGGATTGCGATTGATTACACAATTTCACGAAAATACTCTAATTTAGTTTTTCCCAAGCGAAATATCTATTTCCGCCAACCCAGCCGGTCGTGGAAAGTTTCTATACTGAAACACTTCCTTTTATGGCGAAGTCCCTTCGTAGAGGTCTCAGTGCAGGTAATGTGGAAATATATATATATATACTACAACTTTGCTTCAGTCGAAGCTCATTTTTCTAAATGCTAACTGCACGTGGATTACAGATCAGCAAAAATTTGCAATGGAAGTAGGATTGTATAAAGACAGCAAGCAATTCAAGTAAGTAATTATGGCACCTATAGCTAAAATATTCATTACCAGTGCTAACGTTGTTCAAAAATGTAAAATGAATGCAGAAAAGCAAAATGGGGTGAAACTTTGGATGAAAAAGCCTTGGTCGAAGAGGAGTCTGAAGCAACCATGGATGTGGATAACCCAGAGACGTCTTCGCTGGGTTCTGCCGACTCGCTCGAAATGAACGTCGGTAATGAGGCTACTGTGGAGATCCCGAACGCAGAAGAAAATAATGATTTCGTAATTGAAGAGTACGAGGACTAGCTGTTTGGATACTCAACTGGACATTCAGATTTCAGAAGAGCATTTTTATGGCTGTGTTCATTTTCCAAAAGTGAAATAAGTATAAATGGTTTTAGAAGAACATGAGTTCAACGTCACAGTTTCGTAAGAAAGGTAAATAAATTACAGGGAAATACTCACCAAAAGTATTGCAGAATTATCCTCAACAAAGTATATAAAAAATACGGATGCTTCATAGACTGGAAATCAAGTACTCTAAGCATGCTATCACTCAAGAAGTGCAATGACACTCTGTTCTCATGTTACCCAAGGTAACTGGAGAAGGGCGCAACGTAGAACTAGAACAACTCCTGGAGTTGGCAGCTGTGTGTGATCGTTAGTAAACTACTAGATTTAGTAATAAGTTGAATAACTCCTTTGATGTTCCGGTAACGATGGGACGTGTTACAGAGAAGAGACGTGCATTAGTGTCGTTCGCGCTGGCTGCCTTCGATATGAATTGTTGAAGAAGTGATGAAGATGAAGGTAACGAAGTAAGAGGATGATTGATAGATAGTTTGAGTTGAATATGCTTCGGTTGATTGATTCATCATCATCCATGGCATTCAGATTTGAGGTACAAAAGAGATATTTCCTATAATGTTATATATACTTCAGATGTATTTATGCACGTAAGAAGGACGTAAATATGTATAATACGCAAACTTTTTTACACTCTTAGGATATCATAAAAAAACGTTTGTTGAATGGCTAGCTAGAATGATTTGCTAATACATCTAATAATAATAGGGAATCAACTTCCCTGGTGATCACTAGGAGGCTTATCTCCGGACCGGATTATATATTTAAAGAACGACATTTTGTAAATAGCTTGCTCTTCGTTCTTTCCAGACTCTGGTCTTCAATTTTTATTCTCCTATTTGGGAATACAAGCAGGGGTAGCACGGTAGCAGAAAAGTAAGGAAATGATAATTTGGAAGCTGTAAGTTTGCACTAAGTTTGCAACATTCCCGTTTCAAAAGTTTTGCAAAATAACACATAGTTGAGTATCTTGATGATGAATTAAGGGCAGCGGACGCTAAGGCGATAGATGCAAACGGAGCGACGGGTTTAGAAGATGAGAGGAAGAGAAAGTGGATGAAAAAACGAAATCGGGTCAGGACTCAGGACGCTGTGGGTAATCAGTGTTATGTGACTGTGACGGGGAAGTTGAGTGAGAAAAGTGGGATGATGTGAATGATTGAAGATCCCTAAGAGACTTATGCATAGGGCGCGAGCGGGGGCGGCGGAAGACGTGTAGGCAAAAGAAGAGGGAGTGAGGTGTAGCGGTCGTAAAATTGGTGAGACTGTAAATTACGTTTTGATGCACTCATCACTACATTCTCTGCATCAAAAGAGGATTTCTCTGGGAAAACGTTCAAGGAGAAAAGGAAGAGAATGACCCGGGCAGAAGTAGAAAGATATATTCTGGAAGAATCCGGAGAGAATAAAGGAGAGGCTACTCCCCAAGACAATAGAGTTTATTCATAGCCCATACATAGCCAGTTTGGTCTTTAGCCGCCTCCACTCTAGCACAATAGAGGTATTAAATCATTTTTGGAAATATTGAGTTTATTCAGTCGACTCGGAACGGAAAAGTGGGAGGCGAGGGTTGAGATCTTTTGAAACTATGAGGAAATACTCTGTAAGTAACTGGGATCTAATTTTGAATCGATTTCGAGCGGCGGAAATTCTATTAGGATTAAGCGTTATGCATGCTTTCTGGAGAACTAGAAAGTTGTTACGCTGCTACTACAGACAAGGTAACACTGTCCACTGTAAACGATAGTATGTATTTGAAAAGAAAAGACATGTAACTCATCTCTTTGAATCATCCATCCTTCGCTTGAGAAACATTAGACTTGAGATGATGGTGGTGATAAGGCGGAGAATTGGGGTAAAAAGAAAGAGGAGAAATGTGCATGTAGGATAGGAATTGAGATATGCGGAAAGATTGGATGAGTTGCGGAAAGGGAATTGGTTTTATTGCATACTATAGGATTGTTTATGCTGGGACCGTTGGAAGTATTGCATGGCGCCGAAATTATTCTGAATTATTTTGAAGGACTCAATTTTCCAATTCGTTGACTTTTATTCATATTTGGATCGTGGCAATATTCTTCCCCGTGGATGACAGGACCATAGCACAGCCTGGCTCACAACGGAACCAGCTAAAGCCTGGTCCAGGACTCGTGAAATCTCTCCTCAAACAGTCTCATTCCACATGCACACGCCGAAACGCCCCTCAATTTTAAATCGAAGTGAAAGCAAGTGAAAGTTTAGGAGAATATAAATTCCTTCGCTTCCTTGAACCGCCTAATAATTTTTCTCAAGACTTTCCCTCACTATCGTAGCTCTCTCATCCTCCCAGCCTCTACCCCTTCCCTTCCGACTCGGCCTCACTCCAAAACTTTAACTCTTCAGCTAATGATTCCCTATAAATATGCATTTCAAAAATAATTTCTATTTCAACTTCATCCCTAAATCTTCTTAGCTCTGTAATGACCCAATGAAGCTCCAAATCATCCCGAATGAGAATAATTGATGTACTTTTCCCAGTAACTCGTTTGTGCATGACGGAATCCTCATTTACAGAATTTCTTGGCTCGATAATGCTTTCCTATCATTTTAATATTTTTCTGGACGTTCTACTAGCCAAGCCAAGCTAAATCAGCTCTGCAATTGCCTCAAGTTTCTAGTACCAAAAGATTCTCGTTTAAATTTCTTTTTTCCCCATGCTGCTTCGTAACTCCAAACTCCCGTGTTTTACATCTGATAGCAAAACTCGTTACCATCACAAGTTTGGAATGATGAATCCCTGTATCCCAAACTTGGGCAGCTCTTATAGTTTATATAGCCATTCGCCAAAAGGTCGAGAATGGCAGCATTTTGTTAACAATTTTGACAAAGAGGACCTAAAACAGATGGACTAGAGGCTTGAGGATGGGGAGAACAACGCCCATGGCATCTGGACAACTGACAGATGAAGAAGGTGAATGCTATCCACGTAGCGACGAGCTGTATGCCCCGAGGTTTGTAATATCAATCATGATCTTATCTACATTCTTCGAAAATATTAAAGACGGGCTAATGCGCTTAAGACAATGCTACGATGGATGCTTAGCTTATCGTTGAGAAATAACTTCATGCTTTTCATTTCAGGTGTTGGACGTTTCATACACAGCTTGAATGACGCACAGAGAGAGTCTTATTCCTTCTACTCACCCTTGTTGACATGTACAGGATTTTTACATTACCTTGAGCTTGTTACCTCAGTGCTACTTTATGGTCTGGACAACGTCAACTGAAAACCTGTTTACTGTGTAGCTTTGCTTGGATTCGATACAGCAATGCTGTAACAGCATGTATGAAGAGAGCAGGATTGTTAAAGCAGTAGAAAGAATAATTGAAGCAAGATTAGTCTGCTCACTCTTTTCTTCTTGACTCGCACTCTTCAAGGACAAACGTTATATTTGTTGGCTTCATCAACTCCACTTCTGCTGGAATTTTGCATTCTATAAGAAGCGTATAATGTCTATTTCATAGCTTTTACAAAAGGTGAGTGGCGAGAAGCAAATGAACCTGGGGTTGTTTGTTACATTCTCTTGTGGGAGTTGGGATTAAAGACATTTCATCTCCTCCTGTTCCTGTTAGTTCTGTTTCCTCTAAAACCAAGATACCGAAGATACGAGTTGATATTACCAAGTCTGCTCGCTACGTAAACGTAACTGGTTACATCTTGCAAAACACGTGGCTTCTAAGAAAATATCTTGTAGCTCGTCGCTCTCACCCTTTGCCCTTGTCGTATCCTCCGTCATTTCAGATGTATTTGCAAAACTGGTCTATGTTCCTTGGATTTGACATTTTACCCTAACAGTGCTTCCCTCTTCCCTGCTGGCGACTGGCGGGACACAATCCAGACCGCAAGGCGTGAAAAGGCTGCAAAATTATCAATTTTACCAGACTTAACAGCTCAACCAATTTAATTCCTCGCATCATCGTCCTGAACTGGAAAGAAATGTCAGAAAAAGGTAAGGTTCTCGTTTGGTACGTTTCTTTCTAGCTTATAGCTTGAGAGAAATTTGATCTTCGTTATTGTGGTAAATTTGGGAACAGCGTCATATGACTGGAGCTTGATGAAGTGAATCTTTTCTACTGTTTACTTTCAGGCGCAGCCATGCCTGGCTTTATGGGATCAAGACTGAGCTGGACACGTAAGTGAAAGAGAATCTGCTTCACAAGAACTTTCTTTGCGTATAATCTTTTGAGAGAGTTACATGTGCTGCTTGTTTTGGAATGATTTTGTGTAACGTTGTCTAATGCATAGCTGACCAGAAACGAAATAAGAGAGCCTTTGCCCTCCACACTCATGACAAGAGAGAATCCCAATGTGCAATCGACTATAAAACAAATTGTATGGGAAATTACGAAGTGGGATTTTTGAGCGGGAAAGAGAAGATGGGATTTGCGTTACGGGACCGGGACTTTCTCCGCAACCCCCTTGTAAGGTTTCCAAATCTGTTCCATCCCCCTGTTTTCACATTATAATGGGCCAATAAGTGAGGATGTTCTGATAAGGTTGAAATATTTTTAGGAAATGGTACTGACAAACGAGGAAAACGTCGTGGGTACTATATGTGTGACGGGAACACTCACAAGCCGGGCGTACAGTTTTGGTGAAACCGGGAGCATTTCCTTCAGTGCCACTACTTTCAATGATAATCACCGAGAGATACGTTGTCAGGTATTTAGAAACGAATACTGTTTGAGTAATGGGTGTAAGCAGGAAATTACGGTAGTATTTGGTTCCAAGAAGGGGATTAACATGCGAATTGTTTGGAGGGTAGGATTTGGTAGTAAGCAAGCTTAACCTCTTCCCCACCAACACATTAGAAGTATTTTATAACTTTGAACTTAGTGACCGTGTTGTTATGACACCTGTGCACGGTATATACCAAGCTCAAGCATCTATTCTAGAACGCTAGGCTAGCATTATAATTTAAAAAATTAGTTAATTGTAGATTAAATTAAAATTAGTTAATTGTAGATTAAATTAAAATTAGTTAATTGTAGATTAAATTAAAATTACTTATTATGCATGCACCAAGTATGGTAAACTAATTTCTAAGCAACGCCAAAGTCCATCTCAAGAACATTTTATCTTTGCCGCTCTCACAAGTTTTAGCTGTAGTTATATTTCCTATGCATAAGAGATGCGGAATGAAATTCGAATTTATGCAACACTGATCTAATGGCCAGATCATGCGGGAATTTAACTATGCAACGTTGTTTCTAAAGTCCCGCGCTAGGTAAATAAAACTATGCACCAGTGATCTTCATGTCCATGACAACTGGTTTTAAAACTATGCAGCGTCTATCCTTTTGGTGGGGAAGAGGTTAATTAAGATATATAGTGTAATGAAACTTGGCAGTTTCTAACTTTAAGCATGATGTTACTGCTGGGAAATTGTTGCTAATTAATAGAGTTGAAGAATTGCCGGGTGATGAAGTAACGAATGACGCCAAGCCCTCTTATTTTCAGATTGTTGGACAAACTGCACAAGAAGGAATAATAGTAGTAGCGGAACTGCTTCACAAGATTGGAACGGAGGAAGTGATTTACAATTTCTCGGAAATCCATAATTATGATTCGAATCAGATGCAACTGGTTAACACGTGTCTTACGGGGATTTCAGTTTTAATGGTAAGCGGAAATGAGAGAACTTACTTACAAGCACGAAGCAAAACTTTTTTTTCAACTATAATTTCAATTTTTTCAGGCGCACGATTCTAACGCTCTCCGCAAATTTTTAGAACGAGATTCTGTTGAGCACAGAGCTATGGAAATTTTGCTGATATAGAAGAAAAATTTGGAAGAAAGTTAGATTAGATTCAGACAAACTTGCAACGTATAGCGTCTACAGCACTCTTCTTTCTTGACTAATTATGCCAGGAAGAGAGAATCGAGTTACTGAAACAATATAAACTACTACAATGTAGCTTAATTTGATTAATGCAGCTCCACTCAACCTTGAATTCAAAAAGTTGAATTCACTACAAGAGTGTTTCTTAGATTTTTCTTTTATATTGTACAATTTGTTCTTTATTAACTGCGGTAAGATGGATGAGGTCAAGGACAAAGCCTGGTTTATCAAACTTTTGGAGTATCTAGCTTCCCCGGGGAATCCTAGAATTTTTGGTGATTCGAAATCGGAGAAATGGAGAGTATGCTGATAAATGAATGTGAGTTAAAGTTATACTGCAGTCAGTCGGAATTAAAGCTATTGTTGTCATACTATAGACGACTTTGATTCGTTCCTTGTTAAAGTTTTACGTTGGAGTCAACTGGTCTTAAGAATTTCCTGGAAAGTAAAGAATTTTTTAAAGCAAGGAAACGGATGAGGTGCTATTGTCTGTGCTTAAAACATTGGGACTTGAGAAGGACAATAAAGATATGGGTGCGACTCTTGTTGTAAAAAAGGATTCTTGAAATATACTGTGTTTAATACCAGTGTTTAAGGAAGACATTTTCTGGGTTGTCTCATTCTTTGCAATTTTCTCTAGATTATATCACCACTTGGTCCTTTCACAGGACAGGATCATCCCAAAGGGTGATCCATGTATTTAGTCCTGGTAGAGGAGGCTATGGGTGAAATAGAAAGCTGGAGAAAGTCGTGTGTAGGTCATTGATATTAAGAGGAGGGTAGAGAAAAAAGACGAGGGAAAAGGGGAATCAGATAGTACATGTTGCGGAAAAGTGTCCGATATTGTAATGTTACCACATTTCGTCCTCGTTAATGGCATCACCCTAGTTTTATGTTCGTAGTCCGTAGCGGTAGCATACATGTGTGTAGACGGTGGGATGTTAGAGGAAGTTTGGAAGAAAGATGATTTTTTCCTACTCTGGAGCGTTATGAAATAACCAAAATTCCAATGGATTCTCTAGCCGTTTCTTCCGAGTCAGGGAGCTTAGGATGGGTAAAAAATGCTGGTAAAACAATAGGAGTGTGTGTGCAGAACTTATTGAAATCGAGAGCAAAAGTGAGGATATGTTCAGCTGTGGCTATAGACAGGGTGGAGGAAGAAAGTGTAGACAATGACTTGATTTTGGAGGATAGGTTGCGGGGATAAAGAAATGTGAGACCGCAATGAGACAGAGAGTTGACTCTAATGGCTCTGCTGAGTTTTTCTCTCATCTCAGCCTGCTGACAACAAGAAAGTAATCTCATTTTTCATTGTCCATTAATGTTTTGATTTCGAGGCTTATTCTGGTAGAAGGAGGAGGGAGGGAGGGGAGGTAAAGATCTTGTTCCAGGTCTATGCTACGGCTGGGTTGGATGGAACTATGAGAATCTGCTCCGTCCTTGCAATCCTCTCTTCACACTGTCATATCGCATAACTTTTTCCCAATCCTCTTTTTCTTTTATTCGCTTTCTCTCTCATCTCTTCCTTCTCCCTCCCATGTCCAATCCCTTCCTCAATGCAGTGAATCTTGTCCAGGACAATTTTATTGAGCGCCTCGAGAACAAGAGGGAAAAGCCAGGGTTGACCTCATGCAAAATTTTACTCACATTTCAGCAAAACCTATTCATTCTGTCGTTACAATCCTTTGTAAGAAGGAGGGGTCGAGGAGGGAAGCAGAATAAGGTTTCAAGAATTATTCAGTTTTAGATATAAGCTAACCTCATCTCGCTACCAAACTCCTCCACCGGTAATCTCTGAATCCGGTCAGGTCGAAAATTGGATTTGCACCCATTCTACCAGCATATATTCTTTCAATTCTCTCCATTTGACCGATTGAAGGTCGAAAATGTTCTTTCCTTGTTCAGGATTCCAAAGATTTCTTACATGATTTCATTTTCTCCCGCTTCCTATGTATAACGGGAGAGAAGGTAAGGGTGAAGAAGGCTTCCGGCAAAGATCAACTTGGATAGTGTTAAATAAAATCCTACTTCTTTGCATTGTACTACAGTGATTTTTCCATCTTTTTAAAAGCCACTTTCTTTCAGCGGGATTCCAGTACCTCTTTTTATTTCTCACATCCTTTAGTATACAAGTTAGTGCACGTAAGTTGAGAGTTCGCTCTGTATTGGTCCGGTAACGTCCACCACAGAAGATGAAACAAATGTAAAAGACATGAGAGTAGAAGGGAAAAGATGATGGGAGAGGAGAATTAACACTTTGGTAAGCTGGACTTTATGCATGGTAAAAGTTGAATGCCGGGTTTGAGTTGTGGAGATTCGCGAAAAGTTAGCACAGTTTCAATCAAGTCTCCTGCTGCGCTTTTGACACTCTGGAAATGAAAGCAACCAACTTTGTTCTTTCATGTAATGCGTTTGTAGTAATTTACACAATTTAATTGAAGGGATAACAGTGTTGTGTTTGTGTACGGAATTAAGTTAAAAACGAGCTGAACCCAATTTAAAATTTTCTTCAGCATTTCTGCTACAGAATTTTATGGGGAGCTGAGTTTTGCGACTTTTTTTGGTGGAGATGACCAAATATTCAAAGCCCAAAAGTTCTGTTAGTAAGCAAAATGAAGACTGGATTGGATAAGATTGGATGGGCTGTTGGGAAAATCAAAAGTGTGATGAGATGGTAGGAGTACTAAGTTGGTTGAAGGGAAGTTGGATTTGGTATTTGTTTTCTCTGACTCTCGGATTGAGTGTTGGTAAGCTAAAAACAAAGGTAAATCGGGATAAATGAAGCAGGAGGGTTTGCTTTCAGGACTCTGTATTCAAAGGCGTAGCTGACTGATGAGATGATGAATGGGAGGGGGTGAAAGCTTGTTCAATGTTCAAAGGTATTCTCCTTCTCATTCCGATAAATGAGTCCTTTCTTCCCATCATCACTTCCTGCCGGTGCTTTTGCTGGTTCGAGAGGTAGGGTCTTCTGAATTGAAGATAAAAACTATCTTCAAACTTTCGACTGATGAGAAAAATACGAGGGAAAATGGAAGACTTGTTCTCCTCCACTTTCTCCACCCTTGATTATTATTGATCATTGTCTGCAGTTAAGGAAGAGGAGGGTGACTGAGTGGAAAGCGTGAAATTCATAGCACAATCTCTTTTTTATTAGGTGAGAGTGGTGGGAGAAAATCTGTGAATGGCTTTCATCATCACATCTCGGATTTTGTCCACCTATAAATGACAGCGTGAGAGAGATGGAAAAGCAAAAGCTGGTGTATATATTGGAGATGATAAGGAAGAGGTGGACTGATGGGGAAAGTCAATATTTCCTATCGTGATGGATGAAATAATAATCACTTGACGAGAGGATTTTTTTCTAGCTAAAGCATATCTTTTGCTCTATATCATTTCCAATTTTGACTTTCTCTCACTAAGTCTTGGACATAGCGCTTGCAGTAATTCCTTGCAAACATTACGTATGCTGTATTGCATAAAAGAAATGAAGCAAATAATACAATTCATAGGTTTCTCTTATTAGCTGCTAATCTTAGAGTAATGCTAGCGCTACGCGACATATCCCTAAATAATTCCTAACATATCTTTCACCGGAAAGAGAAATTACTTTGGTATCGCATCCTGGATACGATGCCTTAATCGCATTTTCTCTCTCTACTGTCTCAAAATATATTGGGTAGGGTAGGAATTACTGGAATGAAATGATGGGAGTGAGAAAAAAATCTCAATTTCAGCATGTCCTACCTATTCGTGCCGTTGTTATGTGGGAATACTAGATATAGATATAGGAAGTAAAATATATATACGTCGTCCTAGTAACATGTTTGAACTCTTAAACTTTTAAGACTCAATCATCTCATAGCTCACTGAGCATGGAATGCGAGGAAGTGGGATGAAGAAAAGATGGAGGGGAGTAGGCGGTGAAAGCGGAGAAAGTAAATACAGAGACAATGTGCAGACTATGATCAGGCTTGACTGCTCGACTACCGAATTTTATCAATCTCTGCTTCATCCTGCCCAATCCAGGGTTTTCTCTTTCATACTTGAGCACGTGCTGAGCAAAGCTGGGTTGATTCCCAACTGACGCTAAGTACTTATCTCGTTTGTATCATAGCAGGGAAGTGGAGTGCGGATGATTCGGAAATACTTATTTCAAGTGTGCTCCCAGTCTCAACTTGGTTCGTAAATCAAGTTTCAAGTTTGGATTTAAGAAACACGCGAGCAGATGCGTGAGACCTTTTGTGGAATTTTTTATCAGTTAGTTGTGAGTTGATGAGTTGGTGAGTCGAGATAAAATCTTTTGATTAATAAAAATATACAATGGGGAAAACTTTTGGCGAATAACGTTAAAAAATTCATATCCTCCAGCTTTGCCGTTTCGTTGCAATGATATCGGGCGGAAGCTCAGCGTGGTTGAATTGATATTTACCTTATTTTAGCGTAATGAGCATAAAAATTAGAGCCATGGTTGAAATAACTTTATACTTTCACGGAGTTACTTACAGCAGAAGATAGTATAATTGATATGTGCATTTTGCATAATGAGCATAATATTTATTAGGGGCATATATGTTAAAGTTACTTGCATTCACACCTAGATGTTTTATTACATCCCGTACAAGTTGGATGAAAGAGAATGACTGCAGCAGTATGGATGGTTCCGCATTACTTGCTGAAGTTTACAAAAGATATATTTCGTTTCCATGAAATTATTGTTTAGTGAAAGTGGATCGGAAGCCTCCAATCTTTTAATATCTCATCTCATATGCTTTTGAACACAAAGAAATAATAATTAACCTGTTTGATGCTTTGTGCTTATTTTCAAATTAAAAAATGCAATGAAGTGAGATCCTTATATTTGTGTTGTGTAGGAACCTTGATTTATGTTACAGATCTAGGTTCAGCTGGTGAAGGTGAAACGAAAATTTACTATCCTACTAAACGAATATATGCGGTTAAACATAACCAAAAGCACAAATTCTTTTATAGGGTTCAAGGTAACACAGTCATAGGTTTGTTTTATCGCCCACATCCTTGCAGTACTCCTGCTCCTGGCAAGGTCAAACAAGCTGGTTTACCCGGAAAACAAGACATTGTTCAAAGGATGCAGGTTAATACAAGATTGAGCTCTTGCCGGAAGTTAAAGGTTTGTCAATAGGTAAGAATCTGATTAGAGTCGGTCTCTTAATAGCAGCAGCAACAGGAATTGTTTCATTGTATTGCAACTCCAATGCTTTCACTGACAGTACCGCACGCCGCACACTCTCACGTAGAAACCGAGAAATTTGAAATTTAGCTAAATCTCATCAATATGGTTGTAGTTAATATCCCTGTTAGCCAATTTTCCTACTTTTGCCGAATTCCGCTAAAATTCAATAAAAACACTAGGAACTATCCACAAATAAGGTCAACAAAATTAGGTTCCCGGCGATTAAGACATCGTAATATGTGAAAAGTAGCTTATGATCGTCTTACACGATAAAACTAAATCGTTCTGGACGATGGATGATCAGCAAAATGTAAACAAATCCAGCGTATGTACATGATATCGAATCCTGTACGCTTGAGTGACGAAAATCTGTCTTGTTTTACCGTAGCGATTATTTTTGCGTTTCTGAAACTCCATTTTGATATTTCGGCAAACTTTATTTGAAAGAATCCAATAACTTGCCTAATCCAATCATTTTTGGTTTTTATAGTTCAATTATTTGCTAAAAAATGATTAGAACACGATTGAATAATATAATATGTGCGCGGGCCCTGTAGTAAATCATATAAGAATTTCGTAACTTCGAGTTCGCTTTTCTCGGTAAAAACGAAAAAGTAGGAAAAATTGCTAATAGGGATATTTACTACGACTGTAAGGATGAGATTTAACTACATTTCGAATTTATCGGTTTCTACGTGAGAGTGTGCGGTACTGTGGAGTATACATAAGAAAGCAAATGAGGAAAACGGATTCTTTGTCAGAGCTTCTCTGTAAGACAGGAAGACTAGGGACTGCTGAATTTACAATCGGAACTGGAACACGAAGGAATATAATAAGACGAAGGGGATACTGCTGACGTTCAGTTGGAGGAGTTGGAGGCTATTTAGAGTCTTGGACTTTCTCTCGGATTTGCCTTACGTTTTCCGTTGAAACATTGAAGAAAATAAATTTAAAACTTAATCAGTTGGAAAAAAGTGTGATCCTATTTGTTGAAAAGGCGACTGAGTGGAGAGAGCATAGAAGCTAGAAGGAGCGAAATAAAATTTAATATGATGGCCTAGTATACAAGTAGAAAGATTGCTTTCACTGGAAGCATATTATTCTATAAAGTCTTAAAATTGTCAGGGATTTTGCCCTACCAAGACTTGCTGGTTACTTTTTTGAGAACTTGACTTGTGCCCTTGTTTCCTGTTAGCAGCAGCAGCCGTATTGTAGGAAATAATTTGTCGGAGTCGGTACTGTGCGTAATGGCGGAGCCTACAAATGGAGAGATTACTAAAGGGGGAAAAGGAGAGGAAAGTAAAGCAGATTGTTTTTTCCGTCGACTGAAAAAATACTGCTGCCGTTTTGTTTGTGCGTTGTACGTACTCAGTTTGAGTAAAAAATACAAGATACAACAAGATACTTTATTATTGTGAATAAATTTTGCTGTCATCTCATTTCCGGAAAATATGTGCGTGCTATGGGTCTATAGGTGGGAGCCTTTAGCCTCATACGCTACGCACGAGGAACAGAATGATTTTATTAAGTGTACCCCCGTTTCCTCTCAGAGGGAAAATCCCTGCAAAGGGTTGCATAGTTAGAGAATTAATGACCGTGGAAGATATGAAGAGGGAGGGGTTTCGGAGGGTCGGAAATTCTATCGGCCTACTTCCTCTAATTACAAATGTCTTTGAAGGGACAAGTGATGTGTTGAGAGGAGAGATTGACAAAAAAGTAAAAGAGATTCAGCACACGTGCCCACCAATCCGGGATGAGGGTAGTTGAAGAAAGTTGCGAAGCTCCTTGAGTTAAGGAGAAGTGAACATGTTTTCGAATATCCCCATCCTGTCCACCTCCCAAGCTTTGTTCTTCTCAGCTTGGGTGCCAAGAGACGAGGGTAAAGGTTAGATTAATGGACCATGTGCACTGAATCTCATGTTATCATACATACCCGGAAGGAGCTGTAGTCGGAAAGATTTCTTTCCTGGTTTTTATCCAAGCTCTTTTACTTGCAGCGACCCTTCTTTTCATTCGTCGCTGTGTGGGGAAAGCAGTTCCAGAGTTGGGTGAAAGCAAGTGAAAGCAGTGTGAAAAAATTCTCAGAGAGCTGTCAATCTTTCCTTCCTTCCCTTCTACCGGATACAGTAAAGTAATACAAGCCCCCAAGGTATAGCAAATAGTAGGTTCACCAACACAGGCTGCTGCTATTATGTACGCTATATCATCTGCGAAATTATATCGAGAAAAAGTATGTATGTAAGCTATGTTAGTCAAGCACGAATAGAAGACTTTGGATGAAAGCAGGCTAAACAGAAACTGCCTACCACCTTGTTCTTAATTATCTCCCGCTGTTCTGATAACCACTTTAGACAGGACAAAAGCCACGAAAATTCAGTGTAAACAGATACTTATATTCCAGGAAAGGACGAGTGGATAAAGGCCTTGCCCCAGTCAATTATTCCCAGCTTGGGGAAACAAAGAGAAAATTGAGGATTTAAGCATAGTTGATATGATCTAGAGGAGATTTTAGAGGAAATAAATCCATCCGGCCATCAAGCCTAATTCGCAAAGTATCAAATAAAAGAGAAATAATGTTGTCACCCTGAATAAATTGGCTCTTTGTTCTCAAACGAATTAGGAATGGATTCCTAGAAATGAATACTATTGGGAGTAATCTGTAGATCAAATGGAGGACCATTCAACATTTTAGGATGGACGTGAAATCATGACTAGGATGTATCGAATTCTCTCTCGGAGAAATGAGCTACGAAGGAGGATAAAGGAGGAAAGGGAGAAGGGAAATCTCTGCTCCTCTCCTGGAATCGTTATATAATTCTTTTGTAACAGAGAAATCGAGGCGGCCTCTGAATGAAGTCTCTTCTTCGAATCCCTCGAAGCTAATAAGAGTCTTCTAATGAGTGTTTAGTTTTGTAAAGGCAAAGGAGATGTCTACACAACACAGACTGCACTGGCTGCCTAATTACTTTGCAAAGGATTATAAAACTTCCTCTTCACACATTCCTCAAAATGTGAGCAGTAATTACGAAACGCTATTATTTAACATTTGTTAATGAAAAATAAATGCAGATTCCGCTAACTCTTTACTGCAGTTTCTCTACTTTGCTCTTTTTTTTACATCAAAGCTCTATCAATACGAATGTGTGCTGTTTGCAGTTGGTGTAAGCGCAACTTTCGCATGGGATTACTCGAAAATAGCTGCAAGATGAAAGCATGCAGAGATTTTAGATACCACACTAGACTGACCAGACTAAAGGAAACAATAATCTCGGCAGCATCATCTTTACGCACGCAAGTTGGAGAAGGAAATATGTGAAATTAAGGGGTTTCCTGGATCATTTCTTAGTATTCTTGGATCGCCAAACTTTATTTTTCAATCTTGAAAAAAGGATGTTGGTGAAGTGGAGAGAATTGCAGATTTTGGATGAAACTGTCACACGAGGAGTGACTTAATAGAATAGGATACTTGGAAATGTGTATGATCACAACTTTCTCTCTACACCTTTTAGATATCTTCAAGGTGTCATATATATACTTTACAGCAAGATTTTGGAAATCCTTCCGGGACTTATTCTCAAAACTATCACGGAATACTCTTTCACTCTTACATAATCTTACCATCGACCCACTCAACACTAGCCTCGCTCGACGAAAATCAGAAGTTATTCAGAAATAGGGATTGAGTCCCCATTGCTTTTTATGTGCGTTTCCTTCTTTCCCTTAAGTTGTAATATCATGTAGTCTGCATTCACCGAGCACGTTAGTGTAGGGAGATGATGGGGTTAGGCCTGGAGGGAGGAGCTGAGGTAAGGATTGAAAGGAACGGAAAGATTATTTACTGGGACATATCAAAGGAAATGAAAAAAAATCAGGCGAAAATGTTTTTATATTATACAGGAATGATGAGGACACGTGTAATATTGATAGACATTTCTTGATCTAAAGGATATGGCATGTGCCGAAGGCGGAGTTGAAAGCGTCCTCCAAGTTCGACGAGCTTGCTTTTGTATTCTTACAATTTTAGAAGTTGTCTAGAAAAGTTGGGGAAAGTTTATGCGCATTTGAATGCGGAGAAAGGTTATAAAATTGCCGAAGAAATGCAGCGACGATCCAGATGGGTGGGTAATGAGACAAAATGAGAAAGTAAAGCCAAAATTGAAAGTTGATTGAAGCGCCTGAAGCGATTGCTTAATAGAGGATCTAATTTCACCTCAGGAGGAAGTTGTGAGAAGAATGCCGGGGATCGGAAGAGAGTAACTTCGTGAGACTATATATATTGTATATGCTCCATCCAAGTACAATTCATACCAACTTGACCTTACATCAAAAAATCTTGATTATCCGATGATACGTGTTTATTATCAGACAGTTTAAGTCACTTTTTACGATTGAAATGATGAAAGCATTTAAACATTGTGTGTTCTCGCAAACCTCTTTTAAGCTTGTAAAACCGGGATTTGGCAAAAGTTGAGAGGACCTGAAGGAATAAGGCAAAAAGGGCGAGGAGGAAAGTTTGGGCCACGTGCAATCGAGTCACACAAGGATGAAAAAGTAGTTAAATTTTCATATAAAAACTGTGGAAAGTTGTTGGGTTTCGAGGTTTTAGAGAGGGGAGGATTACAACGTCTTTTGATTCTTACTTTCCGTGGTTTGGGGTATAGTGCTTGGGTAAAAGGAGGCCCTGCTCCGCTTTGGGGATAGAGATTAGCGAGATTCAAAGGCTGGAGAAGGGGATGAAACGAGATGATTTATGAGGAGACGGATTCAAGTTAGGAGAAGGTAGTAGGAGTGAAAGGAAAGCGGTAACGGTAGACTAGTTTCCGGTGGTAAATGACAGGTGAACCATGATCCGACTACTTTCACCCATCATCATTATAATGACTGCCTATTTTCAATCCGCTCTTCCTCGTCCTTGGTTCTTTCACTCAGTATTTCCTAACCTAGGATTACGCTAAGAGAATGCACTGGTTTGTAGGGAGGGGGAGGAGGGACGAGTTAAGCCGATGGGATTTTGAAAGCGTTGCTATATAGCTGCACCAATTCGATTTGGGATATACAAGGGAAAATGTAAAGTGATAATTCTAATGGGCTCAATCAACCGAAAGGGATGGCACATATATCCATTCTTCCTCGTTCGAGGCAAAGTTTGGTTGGAATGGGAGGTATCGAAGAAACAATTCATAGCGGATGGTGAAAATAAGTTTTTAAGCATGCCCTACTCTAGGCTTTCTGCTTGCATGGATATGATTGCGGGGTCACCCTTCTCCCTACCGATCACCCGGCTGTATGATATGTGATTGTAAGAGGAAGTGTGGGAATTAGGCAACTGATATGAAGCGAAGCTTATTAATTTTTCATAAAAGCAGAATTATAAGCTGTAAAACGGTGGATTTTCAATTTTCTTGCAGCCACAGATTCAATTTCCGCTGATGCATGTCTCTATGTGTGTGGGATGAGGATTAAAATTAATATAAAATCACAGAGCTTAACACTGTGATTTTATACTTATGTGGAGGAGAATGAAGAAATAGGAGTTCTGCGTATTACAAAGAAAGAAAATTGAGAAAGCAAGAAGAAAAAGTTTGAAATCGTGGCGAACTCTCCAGTAGTTAAGTGTTTGGATAGCATTAACTTCATGAAGCCCTGGAATTTGTCTCAAGTACTCAAGGAGCTAATAAAGTGAGGGAAGGAATATGATTGATAATATAGACAGGAGTTGATGCGAAAGGCTGAAATATCAATTCATAGAATACGATGATAAAGACTCGAGTTATTTTCCCTCCTGTAAGCAGATTATACTAAATCTGGAGGATGTCTCAGCGAAGGAGTAGAAATTGAGTCAAGGAGGATAATCCTAGCTTGTCTCCTCTCCTGAGGCTGATATCCTATTGAAGAGAGTACATAATTAATAGAGCAATTTCCTCCATCTTTCCCTAATAAATTCGATACTATCTCAAGTACACAAGATTTGGAGGATTGAATTAATGATTACAGAGGAATCTCGTCTTGCAAAGAGCGGGTGAAATATATTAGCTTACAAAAATGGTGTTTAGGGAAAAACTTAATTATATGCCGTGGAATATATGAGAACTCTTGGATTTTTTATTATTACAAACGGAAAATTGTATTCAAACTATACTTGAAGTTTTTCAAGTGTTATTATTGTAATATAATAAATATTTCACGACGATATAAGATTGTAAATGATGATTTTGGGTAGGGGGGCGATGTGCGACTTGTGCATTGTTTGTGACTCGTTAAGTCCACTTTCAATATTCGTCTCATATCCTTGGGATAGGAGGATAAATCTTTAGTTAGGTTGTAAAGGTGCAAAAGATTTCAATTCTTAAGCGTAAAAGTGTTTTCAAATAACAATCCATGTTAACGGCGGTGAACATATAGCCAGAAGCAATAAATGGAAAATAGTAAGCTAATTTGGTGTTTATGTAGCTACAGTTTCTGGTTGAATACAATATACAACTAGCCACTAGGAGATTTTTGAATTGAAATTAATTTCCACCTCACACTACAAATGTTGCAAACCCATAACTTTGATGATTTAAATTGTGAAACGCTGAGCTTTGTAAAGCAGACCCGGCGGGGTTTTCATCCCTTATGCTAGATTACCTAGAAACCTTGGAACTCGTTTCTCCATTACTGGCTCCCCAGAGGCGGAGGACTCGGAGAAAGTTGGTGTCACCCTGCGATCCTATATGTTTTCCGTTCTGAAAAATGTCGAGAGTGAAGGCGGAGATACAGAGATAAAGAAGGCACGTGGCATGAAGGTTAGATTAGGCTTGATGGATAATAATTTGCCAAACAAATCCTGTACCTTTCCGGTAATATGTGATGCTTAAATTCCTAGCTGGCCTACTACGGCTCATACAGATTTACTTGGGATGCCCCGTGTGTTCATTCTTTGAATTCATTTTACCTTTGTTATTTGCTCTTCATAGTCTCTTGCTTATTGCTCCCTTTTACCCTTCAGATTTTAATTGTCACCTCCGCCACTCTTTCTCCATGTTCCAAGTAGAAGGGGAGTAATGGAATTATTACGTTAATTAAATTTTCTTACTTGAGAAAACCTTTCAGAACTACTCCTGCCGACTTCCACTGCCCTGAAGGAGATCTCCTCTGTGGGAAGTGGTGCAATCATCTGCATCTCCCTCTACAAAATTCACCGAAATGCACTAAAACTTTTAATTGAAGCAACCCTACCCTAAAAGCGGCATATTTTCATTCTACATACTATATATTTCATATTGTTTCCTTACTTGGAATTCCGTAGCCGGTGGGTGGGATGGAATTCAAGCAAGAAATTGAACTTTACTGCTACATATCTCCTATGACGCTTTCAAGCGTTTGCTTGATGATGAAGCTATACAGTACTAGTATTTTTAATGCAACCAATGATCCTTGATGAATTTCAACAGTACATGAGAATTTCCGTGACGAGAATAATATTCTCTACCCCACAGTAAGAAATCGATTATCCTACGCATAAGAATACTTAGGCACGGCATAAGCAGACGAATCTGGATGGAAATTTCAAAAGCATAAACACCTTCATGCATGTACTGATATACGTTTATTATTTTCAATAAATGTTTTCTTTATTAAATCAAAGCTTTTCATTAAATTTAATTTAATACCTGGAGCATAACACATGCTTCGCAATATAACACTTTCTCCTCGTATTATAGCCTCAAACTTTCTCCAGGCCTTGTAAAAATCATTCAGGCTTTCCGTGTTTCAAACAGCAGAAACACCGTACTGTTATCCGCTAAAAAGAGTTAAAAAGCAAAAAATTTCTTGAGATGCGCGTGAAGGTTAGAGCTTTCTCCTAAAAGCTTTAACACTCCAGAGGGTAAAGGTTAATAGTATCGGATTAAATTTTACACACTTACTATATTAATGCTATTTCGACGGCATATACGATTTTTGGATGTACAATTAAGTTCTCTCATGTTGTATCAAACAAACACTATTAATTATTGAATTTAACTAGGCTTGAGTGTACTGAAGAAAATACAATGGAGCAGTTCTAGCGGAAGGATTGTTTATTGTATGACTACTGGTGGATGGGGAATTTGATGTATCCGAATGAGAAATGAGAAAGCCGGTTGTGTGCGAGTTATTTGATGGTAACAAAACTTGATACTAAAATAAAATTTGTTAAAGTAAAGCAAACTCAATGGAGTGTGTTGTGCTGGCTGATTTAGGAAAATACATGCAGCTCATAGTAAGTTCTGCGTGGGGGAGACCCTGTGGTGTGTGAGTTACTGATTCGGTTCACAGTTAAGTTCAGTGATGCTGACTTGCTGGGACTTTGGATGGGTGACCCGTACCGGGAAGTCAATCCTAATCCTAAGTGGGAGGAAGTGAGTAGTTGATCTACCTCTTTCTGTCTCTACATTCTTGGGTGAGATGAGTAGTTGATCTACCTCTTTCCTGAGAAGTGGAGCTTCCAATGTCTACTTGGCTCTGTGGGTGCTGCAGCTTGGGTACTAAAGACCTGGGACTACGTAATATGCAGCCGGTACGGGGTAGACAACACTGGGTAGTTTGCATAGCATGGAAAGTGACCAAGAGCGGGTTGGTTTAAGTTGATTAGATTTACATTCATAAGGTAAAGCTTGATATTCGGAAGTTAAGTTTTGGTAAGCCCAGGACCAGGATGAGAACCGATACATGATTATAATATTCATACTTGAAACATTCATTCCTTTATATCCTTTTCCCCTTCACATGTTCCCTATAATTTCTAGGTTCTAGTACTAGGTGTACAAGTACACTGAGAATCAGGAAGGAGGATAAGAGGCATAAATTAAGGGGAATAAATAAAGACCCATGAGGACTTTGAGGACGGATTGTATATAATCGTAGGGAGCTTTCTCTTCTACTGCATGCGTCTCTATCCTTTCTCCACTGATGAAGTATCAAAGGAGAGAATGAGGGGAAAGTTGGGGTAGGTTTTGGAGGTGGGTTGCTTGACGTTTCTACAGACGTACGGCGCTTTGTTGATTATTGTTATTCGGAATTACGGTGGTTGATGGAAGTTACTAATTATAAATCGTGAGAAAATAGAGAGATTTCAAGGGACATCAGCCAGTGTATAAAATAATCCGCAAATAGAATAAAACCACATCTCAGCTCAAGGACGGCTATTATCCCACACAAGTTAAACCAGGAGGTACATACAGTTGCTAGAATTTAAATTTTGGACGACTAAGGCTAAAACTTCAATCTTCCCTGACCACTTTATTTTAAGCTCTACAACATTGAATTTGAGCTTAAACTGTAGCTAGGTTTGTGGTCAATGCGACTTCTTCTTGCATTTTACTGGATATGGCCAATGCAGGACACACCGCCCCCACGAAGTTGCCACCCTAGAAATCTGATGGAAATTAGTCTTTGGACGATTTCTTCTGATTACCTATTTTCAACACTTAATTAATAAAATTTGAAAAATCTTTACTCAATATCCTTCCCCGACTCCCGAAGATCCTGTTGGGTTGAAGATTAAATATACTTCATTCACAGGTCACGTATAGGTCACCAGATAAGGTTACGTACTTTTCGACAGTTTGCTTTTCTTTGTGACCTCTAGCTTGACCTTTTAACAGGACCAAGGTGGATGAAATTGTATCACAACGTAATGAGGAATTGATGAGGACCATTTCTAGGCATAACAATCTCCATGCCGCCATTTATTTCGTTCATTATGAGAACGGAACATTAAAGTCCCCTCTGCTTAAACGGGCTCGATGATGGAAACTTGACCTGGTGACCCTTAAATATAGTGCAATATTAGCAAACTGTAGCTCTTTTTGTAGCTGAACAGTATGGCTATAAGAATACGTATCAAAGTTGGAACTACATCTTACACAGTTGTCTCAAATCAGGATAACATAATCACAAAATGGGTTAAAATTTTTTCTTCCATTAAAATACATTGCGAGTATTGGAAAAATGACAGTTTTCATGATATTACCCCGATTTAATAAAACTGTGTAAAATGTAGTTACAACTTTGATACGTAAACTTATAGCCATACTGTTTAGCTACAAAAAGAGCTACAGTTTGCTAATATTGAACTATATTTAAAGGTCACCAGGTCAAGTGTCCATCATCAAGCCCGTTTAAGCAGAGGGGACTTTTATGTTCCGTTCTCGTAACGAACGAAATAAATAACGGCATGGAGATTGTTACATCTAAAAATGTTCCTCATTAAGGTATGATGTATATTTAGCCACCTTGGCCCTGTTAAAAGGTCAAGCCAGAGGTCACAAATAATAGCTAACTGGCGAAAAGTACACAACCTTATCTGGTGACCTTTACGTGACCTGTGTAAAACGAATATTCAAGTTTCAACGAAACATGATCTGCGTAAGTCGGGGAAGGAATTCAGGTTAAGATATTATAAGTTTTCTTAATTTAGCGTTGAAAATATCTGCTCAGAAGAAATCGTCCAAAGACTTATTTCCCTCTGATTTCCAGGGTGGCAATTTCGTGGGGGCGGTGCACTCTACATTTGGTTTATGCAGTGACATACGATACGGAGTTATATTCAACACAGAACTAGCTACAGTTTAAGCTAAAATTCAATGTTGTGACGCTTAAAATAAAGTCGTCAGGGAGGATTGAAGTTTTAGCCTTCGTCGTCCAAAATTTAAATTCCAGCAACTGTACATGCATGGGAAAGAAAGATTTTTAGCATTACTCCTGAAAATGAATGGAAAATGGTTTCTTGTTTGTGTGGAAGGGATTCTGGTCTGAAATAATAGTCGTTTGGAATTAAAGGAGGCTGTATGTAGGGAGGAAAGATGTAATCCGGAGGAAGAGCGGGGTTCACTGGGAATGGAATCGATGATTTAATGGGAATTATAGTTCCATAATGTTGTAAGAAGATGAGGAGGAGAGTGAGGGAATGAGTTTGGAAAGTTGGTGTAGAGGAAGCATTG
Source organism: Sminthurides aquaticus (assembly GCA_906901655.1). NCBI lineage: Eukaryota > Metazoa > Arthropoda > Collembola > Symphypleona > Sminthurididae > Sminthurides > Sminthurides aquaticus. The sequence goes on from CAJQTT010000001.1 coordinate 9,842,318, forward strand.
TATGGGTGATTGTAGAGAATGGAGAAAGTTATGGGAGAAAGCGGGTCCACCAGGAAATGAGCTACACGCCGGTGGTAACATGGTAAACGGATGTTGCAGGGCGAGGAATGATGAGAAGAGATGATTTAGTGCTGGTGTGGTTGTAGGTAGGTTGAGGTCTGCAGCATTGCGGTTGGAGAGATTGAAAGGCCCGACGAAATTTAACATTAAGAAATGCATATAGGACGGGGTTAATGCAAGAGTTGGATGAGCCGAGCCATTGAGCTATGGGGGTAACTATGTCGACAATACTGTCTTCCCAAGGGTTGAGAGCGCTCCCGAATTTGACCCGGATAAAGAGCATGTAGAGCGGAAGCCAACTTAGGAGGAAAGCAAGGACGACGACAACGAGCATTTTGAGAACTCCGATTTTTGCCTTTTGGTGTACTTTTTGAAGTGCATCCGCAGAGTCAGTCGGGACGTGGCGACGGATAACCCGAACCCATATCAAAAGGTAGCACATTGAAATCCCACTCAAAGGGAAAAGGTAACAAAGGAATAAATTTCCCACGAGGAAATACATGTCACCATTTACCCCGCTTGGCCAAACTTCAACGCAAAACTCCTGGGAAGAGTCTGGTGGACCGTGAGTTATCAAATCAAAGTATAGAGCCCAGGGTGCAGCAACTGTGCAGGCTGCGAACCATATTATGACGATGATTATCCGAGCTTTCCCTCTCGTCAGCCCGCCCCACAAGGGAAACCAAATTGCGATAAACCTGAGGCCAGAATGAAAAGAAATCCAGTCACAAACTTATCAAGTTAAGCTATAAAAACTATATGAACAAGCGAGAACGCATCAAAGACAAGTTATTTTCCCGCCGCAAACATACAAGCATGCTCCCTTCAATGCCCTAAAATACACACAATAGCTGGGCACTTAGTTGTGTCCTACAAATTGAGGCGAAAATGTCATGTATCATGTAGCGCGCTGAGGTATGACTGTGTGACTTACACCATGTGAGAGAGGACCGAAGATGACTTTCTCTCGGTATCTACATCTAATTTCTCTTGATCGACTTTCATTAGTTGGATTCTGCTGTAAGTGTAAAGGTAGTATGCTGCTTTTTGATGAAAATAAATATCATTACGAAGGGCAAACACCTTTATGCAAGCAGTTCCTTAATTCATAAGACTGATGAGATTATAAGACCTACCGGCTGTATTAATTAACTCTATATGAAATGGAGGCAAAGCTTACCCCGCTTATGATATGTCATACTAAATCCCTCAATTGGAATGGAAGTGACGAAATACGCTTGTTGCGCGAGCAATAGTAGAGCAAAAAGTATCTCCAGAGTATGGTAAGCTGCTGCTGCTGCTGCATCGAAATGACGAAAGTCATCTTTTTCCACTGACATAATAGCTAACTGCGATAATCACCACGGAGCGTAACATGTTACGCACACAAGCCTCCAGGCAGATAATATTAAATATTCGATGGAAAGTTAAAGAAGGAAAAGCAAAGGTTGGAGTAGATAAAGTGGGTAGTTTTTGTGGAATCTTTTGTCCCGCGACAAATACATGTTTTTCAAAGAATGCTTCGAATTAAAAATTGGAGCACACGCTTTCATGGATAACTTTAGGATGATCTAGAAAAAATGACGTCATACTCACAGCCATGGCGGTCAACTGTCATGGTAGCATTACCGAGGGAGGTGTTGTCGAAAAAGTAAAATGTTGAGGTCAATGAAATCAGTTTGACAGAATAGAAACTGACTATAGAAACACAACGGTTGTTTGCCACGTGCAAGCAGTACTCGTGGAATTTTTCTCGGTAATATTTTCCTTTAAGTTAGTGGATACCAAATTAAGTTTGACAGCCTGCGACATACATATAGAGGCGTGTTAAGTATTGAAAAATCCCTCTTGATGTGGAGAAGGGTTGGCGGCTTAAAATAAAACGAATACATTTATTGAATCTGATGAATGATTGAAAGACGCCTGTAGGTGGAAATGACCGGGAAATCCAAGGAAAACGCAAAAGAAAAACACAGTAGGTGTGAAGGGAGCTTAGCTTGGCACTTCGCGGCTTAGGTAATAATAAAATATAAACTTTGTATATGAGTATATAATATAGTAAAATACCTGTCCAAAGAAACGGCGACAAGGGAGTATACGGACGCACACACGGAAATACCTTGGACATAGGGTACTGTCTTGCACATCCACCATCCAAGAACCCAAGCTAAAAGAGAAGAGAGAACAGAGGATGAGTTTAAATATACCCTTGTTAATTAATTGCTTGTTCTTCTGATGTTAAATGAACGTTTACTTCGCTTTATATAGTCTTTAACTAAGATTCTATTTTGGAAGTGTTTTGGCTGATAATTTCGAGTCAGCCTTGAGAATTATGCTTTGATGAATCAAGTTTATTAAAGTAAGACTAATGCAAAAAATAGTCCTGCGTGGGGTGCAAGATTCTTTCGCCTGAATCGAACGTGACTGTTGCAAACATCCGGGGAGGAAGCAGTAAATTATAGAGATAAAACTCTAGCCTGAGGCCACGAAACATACCAATTAGCATAAAGCATAATGTGGCATGTGGCATATTTGCTCAACAACAACTGCATTTCACCAGAGCATGATGAAACTCCGGGAAAGAAAGCTTAGAGTGTGAGCTTAATCCGCAATCCTGTATTTAATTATATTATCATGGGATCAAAAGACTCAGGCTTCGAAAAAGGTGGAAGAATACGCTGATCATTAGTTGGCAAGGCTGTGTGAACAAGTCAAGATCATTCCAGTACTACTACGATAGTACAAGGAAACTATAGCTTTATATATAAGTTGAATTTAAGAGCTGGTCATGGTTGGATGATCTCCCTTGGATCATTTTGGGATACTGGAAGAGAAAGCAAACCCTGATTTAGTTGGAGAGAGAAAGAGAGTGTGAGAAGAGAAGGGAGGAAAGATTGAGTTCCGATTAGGTTTCTTGGTTCGCGTGGAGATAAAGGGGACTGTGTAATGATTGAGAAATGGTTAAGAGAATGAGAAAATGGGATATCTTCTCTTACGCTCAATGCTTTTAAGATGTAAGTTAAACCCATTATGTTTCCCTGGAAATAAGGATATCGATGGACGGAGTAGAATGTTCACAGTTTGTGAAAAAACTACCGAGATGAACATATGGGGAAACAATTCACAATTGGGAGTGAGCCCATTCTGCCACCCCAATTCCACTTCTCTCGTCTGAGACAAGAAGGAGAAGACAATGGTTCTAAGAGAAAGTTACTTTCTCCGCCACACACATACACTTCTTATCTGAAAAACTGAGCCTCACGCCCAAGCTATATAGTCTCGCGCGAGTGAAAGCGAGCTGGTGAGAAGAGAAACAGAGTGGAGCTTTTCACCGAGTAAGTAGAGAGAAAGCAATGCAAATTGGGTGATGGGGCTATTGGTCGGATCCGAGTCATTCAATCTGATAGCCTCCTCAAAACAGGAATTATGTGTGTCGTCAGGAGGAGGGCTACTTAACTTTAGGGAAAGGGTAAAACAAGGGAATTAGGAGGAGAGAAAGTCTATGGGACAGCAGAGTTGTACGTAGAAAACTAGCCGGTAAGGACGGGGGAGGGGATTGGCCGTTTCACAGGTCCAAAGTCGTAACGTTAATAACTTTGTAAACTGCGGTGGGGAGGTGAAGCGGAAAGGGGACTCGGATTTTATTGAGTCTCTTGAAGAAATTGGTGTTCGTGTCTTTAAAACTTTGCAAGTGCCAGAGGATCCGCAATGTTTCCGTCTATTTGAAACTCGATACGGAGGGAGTAGAGGTAGAGCGGAGAGACGGAGAGGCAAAGAGTGAAAGTGATGGGGAAAGTAACTTTCTCCTTGGATGAAAGTAGACTGGTGAAAGCGGTGGTAATTTAGGGGGAAGATCGGTTGGGTTGAAAAATTTGTAGCATTTCGCCAGTCGACCAATTCAAGTTTCCTTCCAATTGCCCACTAATGTCGATTCTGGATCCTAAATTCGAATTCATTTCATTTGGCCATACAGTTAAGCGATCTGGTTTAAAGATAGTGGGACTAGGGCGATGCCAGGCAAGTTGCCCTACAGCCTCTGCAATGGTTATACATGGACTTTAAAACGCTTCACCAACCTTCTACAGTATTTTCTATCTCCTCCTTTTCTTTCTTCCACTGTTTCAAAATTGCTTTCTCAAGGATGCCAGGAGGCTTGTGCATTCATAACTTTACATTTCTCCTTTTCATCTATGCTGTAGAATCACGTATTCTTCAATACAACCTGCCCTTCCCTTAAAAACTGAGACACATCCTTGAAAATACCACCTATTATTATCCTTAGTACCGAGGGCGGAAAAGGATTCTTTAAGGATCTTTTAAGGAGTTCCAAGAATACAAGATACAAAAAATAGCTATTCATCTTATAACCTTCGCCTTCCTTTGGCGAATAAAAAGCGGATAATATTCTATCTCCACCTCTTGCATCCATCCGAATTGATATTGATACCAGCAGCTGAGCTAGTTATTACCGTAACAGGATTTGTTTAAAAAGATTCAAACAATCTCTGTCTACCTCAACCTCATTATATGCCAAGGGTCTATAATTTGTGTTTGGTTTTTAGTGGGAACGAAAAGAGGGAGAAAGTCATGTTCTTCTCTCTAGTTTCTGTATCTCTCTTCTTGGTAATGGTGGCTAACTTGACATATACTCTCGCGGATAAAAATTGAAGCTTCATATATCCTTGGTATTGTGCCGCCGTATTGCACGCCCGATTAACGAGCGGTTTCTTTGTGTCATGATAACTTTCACCTTGGATGCACTGAAGGATTGAACTTATGAATTATTCTCTTTTCCTCTCTCGGTGACATTTCGAAGATCACTTTAATAAAATTACGTCATATGAATATACCGTCACTTTGCTCAAGGTTAACCAAAGGGATCGGAAACAAGCTCCAGCTACTCTGTTTGTGCTTTACATTCGCAACTTCTCAAGCCCAACTCTTCAATTTACGCAGCTGTTAGGAAAGCAGATGTCAGCTATTTCTAACACCATATTTTCTTGAAAAGGATGCATAAAGTTTGACTCGTGATGTGGGGAACGTGGGCCATATTTCCTTTCGCAAAACCGTTAACTGCGTATCCTCAGCTGGCAATGTTACGTGGGCCTTGTTGCTGTATTTCATCGATTCCGACACAACGCATACTGAAAAAATCTTTGGATCGTAAATAAAATCTCCCCTTTGTAAACGAACTATACCCAGGTGGCCGAACTGGGATGGGAGAAAGGGCCATAAGTTATCATATACTATCTGCTTTCACCGAGTGCTTTCTCCTAGATTTTGAGCCAAACACCACTAAAAAATATTTGTTCTATGCCAGATTCTTGGGAGGAAAAGAGAGGGGAGAAAGGAGGAGAAAGCTACAAATCCAATAAGCTCCATGCCCACACCGCCCACACGCTCTGGCTCCTGGTTTGAAAAATATTTAAAGCGTGTCTGACTTATTCAAAAAGAGTTGGACGGTCAGAGTGTTTCTGAGAATTTAAAAGTATTTACATTTTTATGGGGATAACTTGATAGGATTGCTTTCCCCACAGCTTTCTCCTATCCCCTTTGAAATGCTCTTCATTGTTTCTCCTCACTCCATATAGTTTTCTGCTTTCTCCTAAACTACAATCCTTCTAAAACGTAAATCCCAGATTGGACTTGAGCTCTTTGATGTTTAAGTCTATTGGTTCTCTTCTCCCCAGATCCAACGTTTGGAAGAAGTACTAGGAGGGGGGGGGTACGGCGAGAAACGCTTAAGCTTTAATATTACTCGAGATTTAGCCCGCGGGACTCATTAGTCTGATGACATGATTCATGGAATTGCCAATTCATTTTACGCCTCTGATTCTAAAGAGAAACATATTTTATCCTTGAGACGAGTAATTATTTATACAGCTTCAACCCCACCCACCCAGTCTGCCTGGAGATTTGTTCTTGTCGGTGTGCCTTCTTCCAGCCAGCCCGACACCAGCAGCCACCACCTATATATCCGAGCCTGAGATTTCCTGGTGTAACCTTTTAGGAAGGAGTAGTTGAGTTTTAAAAGGAAATGGTTTTTCCAGGAAACTATAATATTCCATGAAATCCTTTCAAAAAACATTAAAATCTCCCTAGGCTTTCATCTGTGTGGTCGTCGTCGCAAGAATAAGCTATGAAATGAGCACAGATGTGACGTAGAGTTGTTGGACGTTTGGCGGAAAATTTAGCTTTCTATCTAACAGGGATTAAACAAGATGCTATATTTATTATTGTACTTTTGTTGAATTTTAGGCTTTGCTCGTACCAGGAAATAATTTTTACACTCAATATACTGGAGAAAGTCAAAGAAAAGAAACTACTTTTCTTTCCTCTGCCCTTCTTTCCTCTCTTTCGACAAAAAAACTTACTCTACTTAATCAAATGACTCTGCTCCATAATACAAAATATTAATATATCAGACTGCTCTGTCTGTTTCACGGAGAACAGCGAAAGTAGAAAAGTAAACAATATTCCTGCAATCCCCAGAGAAAGTCCAAGAAAAGTTACGAAAGCACCAACAACGGACGAAACACTGTATGTTGTAAATTTCAAACTGGGTTTTATATCGGATTTGATTATTTCTGACATACTGCGAGCTAGCTATTAATGAGCTAATTGCAGAATTGTTTTCATTTCATTGCTTACAAGACTTGAAAAAATCATGCTAAAAAGTGGTTGATATAATTGTAGTTGTCATTAAAGCTATGTGATACGTCTTATATGTGTGCTCCTCAGCCGCACTCTACTGGCTTCGCGAAAAATTCATGAAATAGATCCAAGTATGTGTTGCTGTTCTTGTTTATATGCATGAAACTATTCGGCACCTTTGAATTACTTTTGCCCTTTTAGTCCTGCAATTAGCTTATTACAATGATAAATGCATGCGCGTACTCTGTTCTCCCACATCAATGGGCCAAGAATAGAATAAAATAATTCTTATAGAAACCTGATAAACTTTTTGTTACGTTGCTCTTTTTCTCCTACGTTTTGTCTCGATGAGTACAATGGCTGAAGAAAAGTTACAGGTCATGCACGAGCAGAATACTTAACAATTTACACAACTACCGCTATTAAGTTTTAGGTGAGATTCCTTCAGTTTGCATAAGCAGTCTCAAACTTAGCTTAGTTCTCTTCCAATCCCCAATTCCTCTACCCGTCAACGACTCAAAAATTTTGATTCTTTACAAAAGTATTCTTATTTTATCATACTCTCTAAGGAACGCGGGAATAAAATTGGCAGTTTTCACGGATCTTTTTTTACAATGTTCAAAGAACTTTAACAACACAGAATATTCCTTGCTCTGCCTGTATTACTTGTAGCTACCACTTCCACTCATCCCCCTGGAGTTTTTTAGACTAGAAATGATGGCAGATGTGAAATTTTGTGGAAAATTTGCTTGCCTACACGTATTAAGGGCAGAGGGCCTCTCCTAGAGGCAGTACTTAGAAAAGCTTAGGAAGAATTGACAAAAATCTTGAATGTATCAGCGGGCCGCCAGAATTTTGCAAAGAAGTTGGTTTCAATTTTGATTTCTGGGAATCTGTAAACTAGATATTTATACGGGTAAGGGAGAAAACACCATGGTAAAAAAACCGGCTAGGTAAACTTACAACACGGAGCCTGTAACTGTAACGCTGGGCATAGTCAGCCTGAGAATATTCCGAAATCATTTTTTACTTTCACAGTTGCCACCGTGGCCCTAGGCCAGGCCTAGGCATGCCTGCGTGGGTTTCGCTGGAAACGGGTTGGAAATGATACAGGAAAAAGGCTTCTTAGTAATCATTAACCGCTAGAAACCATGTTTGAAGAAACTGGGCACAAACAGGATCATTTCTCGTTCTAGTGTAGAGTAGAGGGTGTTTTTTTGGGTTGTACGACCACAAAGTTAATCTTTAAGAACACAGAAGAAGATGTCCGGACCTGGAGGATTTCCGTAGTGGAGAAAACAAAGCGACAGGATGCTATTTTTCCGTTACTCGGAGGAGAAAGCTGCCGATCTTTGATTTGCTTCTTTGTTTCTTCTACACTCTTATGTATATGCCGTTTATTCCTTCCTGTGTTCCACGCTAGACAAACAAAACGAGGCGTCTTGGATACAACCTTGAATATTACTCGGCACGGAACTGGACCCTCTTACTACTGGGGAAAGCTTCGATAAATTGTCTCTTGATAGGTCAATGCTTAGCTGCAGGTAAGATGCCTAGTTACTAATGTTAACAAGAATAAGGCCTTTTATAGGAATCTGTAAATGAGAAAAAACTGATATCGTGGCGCTTGGGGCAATTTAACTAACTCGGACGAGACTCATAGGAAAAAAGGAAGAGGAATAACAACAAACAATGCGAAGGCATAAAATATGCAGTAATTTCAGAAACTAGAGTACAGAGCTTTTAAAAAGAGAGGAACAAAAGGGCGAAATTAGTCATCAAAGAGGACTTTCCTAAGGTTTACTTTCGGTATCATCCATAGTGTCTACAGTCTACACGCTTTGCTTCACAATTTGTATGTGTGGGAGTAAAACTTTCAAAGAAAAGCCAAAACTTTGTGTAAATAAATATAGTAAGGATCGCAGAGGACTTTTATAAGAGAAAAAACATGCCGAAAGTTAATTCGGAATGTTATGGCTGAGGGAGGTGACGACTCATGGAAAGGAAAACGGGAATTGTACACAGCTTATCCCCATTTCTCGCTAAGATTAAAAGCATGGATTTGTAGCGGAATATTAAGGAAGACTGTACTATGAATTGTGATCTCTTTGTAAGCTCAAAGCGCTTCCGGCTAAAGACCTTGCTACTGTTTTGATTTCAATAGTTTTACTCGAGGATGTTAGGTAGCGAATATTCCGACTTTAATTAGTTATCGGGCCTTGGAAAAAGTACTAATGGATGCTGCGCTGTTGTTATTTTTAGGAGGAGGTCGCCAATGTGATGGAATATCGATAAGTATATATGTAAACGGTTGTACTAGCCCTGCTGCTAACCACTGACTCTTGTTTCGTGTACTCATGACCCCTACATAACAAGGCACGTTTACCTGAATTACTGCTCTTTCTGACTACGGGTTAGCGGCCGTCAGAACAAGACAACACATGGATTGCAGGCTAGTTAGAAAGCTTGAAAGCCACATTAAGAAAAAGTGAGGACAAAGTTTTGTCGGCGGGGGAAACTACATGGATTCAAAACATTTAGTCACAATTTACGTTTCTATTTTTCTGGGCGCAAGTGCAATAGGCAAGAGTAAGAGTTAGGTCCGAAGATTACGTGACATGCAAGGCCAATGCTAACTTGTTGGAAGTGAAAGTTAAGCTAGGACTTTCTCCAAGGCTAGTAAGTAAATACCAGATTCTCGCGCGGCTAAGGTAATGCTGTAAAGCTTAGCCTTTTCATGTTGATTTGAGGAACGTTTTATTAAAAGAAAGATGAAGACTTTTTTCAATTAAATTTTGAGTACACTGACACTGACTTCGAAAAGATATTAGTTGTATAGGAAGTATAGGTTGTGTAGGATGAGTAGCGAAAAGGTCTGCTAAATTAGTAATCACAGGAAGTTCAGTTTGTGCAACCATGCAGATTTTTACTTTCGTATTAGTTTAAGGATGTAGTTCACTTGAAAAAAAACTTAAGCAGTGGCGGTAGAGAATGGGAAGAAGAAGCATTTAATCTATTTATGTCATGTCGAATTTGTACACACCGGTTATGGAAGGAGAGTTGGAGTCAGATACCTCACATGAAGGACAATGTATCTCAAGACTCCTGGAAGCATGACATTTAGACACTCTGATGCTGGAGCCCGCAGGGATTCAGAGTAATTAAAATAGAACATTTAATGCTTTAGGGACTAGAATGAGATATGTAATATTTTAAGAAATGTATTTCATGGAGTGGGGCGATATGAAATACATACATTACTACCTGTCTGAATTGAGCTGTATGAAATGAACATTGGATGCTAGGTCAACAACTGTGCGTTAGAGATACGGGATAAAGTTCGTGGAAACAAACTTGAGGCTATGGGAAGAAATAAAGGGTAAAATTGTACATGCCTGAGGCGTGCTTAGTGATCCAATTTCGCTAACGCTCGTATTTACCATATCCCGAGAAGTTCTGTCGTAATACACTTGATGTACAAATAGGAAAGAAAAATATAACTCACGGACGAGAATATTGGAGAGGAGATTTGGAGGTAAGCAAAATATGACGACAAGTAGATCAGCGAATGCTAAATTCATGATGAACAAGTTAGTAACGGTCCTCATACGAGGAGATCGGAGAACAACGATCACAACTAAGCTGTTGCCAACAAAACCGATTGTGAAGATAACTATGTAAGCGCATATTATTACAATAGTTACGGGGAAAGAATGGCGATAAAATTGATTTTCTCCACTTTCACTTAAGTTAACTTCCGCTCCTCCCATTCCAAACTCTCCACTCAAGTTTGCCATTTTTATAGCGTTAATTATTGATACAGTTTTCCCGTGTCTGAAAGTTCCATAACTTGGAAGAATGAATTTCTAACTGAAATTCTTCTGAAACCAAATTTTATTGTGCCGTTTTTCTAGTCACTGTTAGAAACTACGAAAACTGAAAATAGCTCTTGCTTTTAAGCTGCACAAGTGGGGGAGGAGGTTAACCAAGAATGTTTTGTATTCTGGGTGTGAAATGAGACACTCTTGTGGCCAGAATCCTGTGCGTAAAGTTGCTCTTGATCATCCGTCTCAAGATGGGGTACTTATGAAAACGTATAAACTGTTTCGTGCGGATGCTTGCGTGGAGTTGGGAGGACTTTCACCGGTGTAATGAAGAAACATTCCGAGGCACACCAGGATTTGTATGGGAAAAGCAAGAGATTTCCTCCAAAAGTTGGCTCCTCGCATAGGCTACAGAAGGCTGGCTTTCACCAAAGCTGACTTTCTCAAATATTTTATACTTGCATGATACATCCCTGTACGCCTGCGTTCCTACTAGCTGTCAAGATTCACACCTACGCTGTTACTCCACTCAACCTTAAGTTTTAACAATAGCTCCTACACCTCGTTTGGAACAGATGGTATATCATCAATTCCACTCAGTGAGTGATTTTCTTCTAATGACTTGCCCGAACAAATCATCTGCTGACACATATCACAACCGAGTAAAATTAGTTCCTTCTTCCAGAGCATATCCGCTGTTATATACAATTAGAACATACCTGGCGCTAGCTGTTGCTGCGATGCTTCCTTCATTAGACCAACTACGTTATAACTTCTCTTTCGACTTGATAGATCTCTTGCCAAAAATATTCAATCCGGCTAATGAAAATGTAATATCTTGTACATAAACGTGCTACAAGGTTACAACGAGACGCTTGCGCAAATTTTTGTACATACTTACTTTTAATTTTTACAAGGTACCAACGTATAAATACACACAGAGAACTTATCCTAGTTTTATCTGTAAAACAGCGCAGTTATACTCAGAAGTTATGTATCGGAACCAGAACAATTCTCATCTCCACAATATGCTGTGAAGAAGTTTCCTTTCGTGCTTTCCTTCAAATTCCAGAAGTAGTTCGTCTATCTCGTTATCCAGATCTTCGGCATTATCCAACTATAAGATACAGAGCAAAAGTGTGTCAATAACCGCACTGAAAGTAGCAAAAGCAGGATTGGGATGTACAGCAATGTGAGTAAAATTAGATTTGAGCTTACAATATTGACGAGCTCTGTGATCAAAAATGCTCCTATCGTCGCTTCCTCATGGTTGTCCTGAATGTCTATATTTACAAGATGAAGAGATTCGTTCTTAGGCTTCCACAAACCGCCGTACATAGATGTGTCCAAATCTAGAATTGCAAAATTATTAGCCCGGTACTATCGAATACAATACAAGTGTACCAGATATATTCTAATTTAAACTTACAATCAAACGCTTGGTCGTAAACACGTTCTTCACAGGTAATAATCAAGTTGAATTTCTCACTTGCAAGTTGAAACTTCTCGGGCATAGATTTTATTCTTCGATTACGATCTAGCATGTGCAGCAATCCGTTTTGTGTGTACCTGTTAATGAGCAAGAAGAATCGAGATGCTTATTCATATTCATATTATTATTCCAAAACTATCTTTTCGATCAGCGATACTCCATATCTATCATCCCAATGGTGAAGGCTCGAAACTTACATGTTTTTATCTTTCTGAAGCAAATCCTGATAAATAAAGTCATACGTGGTCCCAAACTCATAGACGTTAGGCTTGTCTGGAGCAGAACCTGGCAATTTGACTTTATCACCAGTTCCATAGGATTTGACGTTGTATCCCTTTTTAGCGAGAAAGGCATGAGCTTCCATACTACGATTCATATTACTTGAACAAATGACAGCAATTACTAATTCGTCTGACTTCCTTGATTTGCTTCCCCCTCCTCTTGAACTGCTGTTGTTCGAGTAGCCTTGCATCCTTCCTCTAGAGTCACGGTAGTCCGTAGAACCACCATCTCCCATACCTATGTCCATTGTTCCGATATTTGTCCGGCAGGACTTCACCTCAGGTTACTGGAATAGTCTATTGTAAACGCAACAAAACACCGTGTTTAAAAGTATCTAGAACGGTCCTCTACAAAACATGTTAAATTGAACAAGTTACAATGTAGATTAATACAAATATACAACAACGTAAACAGAAAAAAAGTGACACATTAGAAGGAAATGAGATAGCGAAACATGAACTATACCTCTTTATTGTACTTCTCACTTTAGCTAACACAGCATGAACGTACGATGTAGATGGAAGTACTTGTCGAATTAATATCTGCAAAATGTACCACAACCTAAGAGATGCCTTTACTTAAATATAAACTTAATGACAGAAATTAGTCAAATTTTATAAACGTAATGTTTCAAATTCTATAATTTAATAATCATTAAATCCGGCTTCTGTCACGACAGTCACAAAAGAGTTGAGTTTACACGTGTGAAAAATAAATTGTTCGACATCTTTTTAAACTTTCCCCCGCTTTTTTCATTTCGTACAACCCGCCGTTTACCTACCGCGTCTTCTATGGCGTCATGTTCGCACTCATTGATATTAAGTTCCCCAGCATGCAATGCAGATAATTCCTTGAGCATTTTATCAGTGGGAGCAGATAGAACAGTTTGCATGGAATGGATGCATCCTCACATCGCCCATCCGTTATGCTTTTATACATTCTCGTTTGAACTTAAAAAATCTACTCGGGCTATCTTCTTGCAGGAGAGTATGCCCTATGATTTACCTTGAAACCATTGCACGGAAACCGTAGAAACAAGGAAGGAGGTTATACATGGCTACGAGTTGCCAACAAGCACACACTCAAACTGGACGACCGCCTTAAAATTCTATGATTTTTGGAGAATTTGCGGGCGAAAACATTTATTTGAAATAAAAGTGCAAAATTAAATGGTTTTAGTTTTATAAAAACATTTAAAATCAATCACCATCATTGGTAAACAAATTGTGAATCGCCGTAACCCGAAAGGCTGTGAATGTGAATCTCGAAGCTGTGGAATTAATTACTGAACAAATTCTTGGAGATCAGTCGGACTCAGCGAAAAGATTTGTTTTTTCGAGTGCATCTTGGCTAAACTCTTTATTGCTGTAACTTGGATTTATTCCGATATATAGGCAAACGTACTGGTACAACTGACGTAGGTAATCATAGAAAATAGAAGACGATTTATTTGTTTTATTGCTGGTTCATGCTGTTATTATTGCGAAATTTTGGATCTGAATGGTGAGGAGTTGCAGATACAACATGATTTATTATTGACGATGCCATCGACTTTATCATCGCATATTAAAAAACATTATTGCTGTTTTGATTATAGCCTATTAAGATGCGGTTAAGAACGAATCCGAAGAAGACGGAGAAGGCATTGGATATGCCTTCTCCTGCGCCCGGAACGCCTCCAAAATTGCAACCTCAGGTGAAGGCGACTCGAAGGAATTCAAGCGGTCCATCGGCGACGAATCCTGTCGCAAAGATAGATGGAAAACCTACATCTAAGGCATCCCTAGTGGCGGAAATTGCAAAGGACTCAGCGCCAACTAGTACTCCGATTGCAACAAAGGGTAAAGAAAAACCGCAAACTCCTAGTACGTTAGCCAAGGGATCTTCGAGTACTACCAAGAGCGAAAAGGCTCCTACTCCTTCGGAGGTTGCTGACAGTGAGAAACGAAAAACAAGAAGGGTGGAAGATTCTCAGCCTGCAAAAGAAGCTAGAGATGTAAAACCAGTGCTTCCTGTAGCGATAAAAAGTGTACCCAGCGAAATAGCTGCGAAGAGTCCCGTGGAAATCATAGAGAAGCCAGTGGCGGAACAAGTCGAAAAATCTTCGAAAACCGACGAAGGAAACAATGAAAAGTCGAATACGGCTGTGAAGCCATCTACAAGATCCCGGCTTTCCAAAGTTGGCGCTTCCGCAGTTTCTGAAAGAAAAACTCAGTCTCCAAATTCGTCTGCGATGCATACAAAAATGGAAGACGTCGCGAAGCTGATTGTAAGGGATTCTACGAAGAAAGAAGGAGTAGATAAAATTAGCGCGAGGAGAAGTGAAGCTGAGCAGGATAAAACACAATGTAAGATGAACAAAATGCATATTATGCTTGACACGATCAAACCAGATTCCAGAATTTCGTGGACGTCTGTTGACCAATGTAAAATTTATTATTGTTTCCAGCTAAAGCGGGAGCGAAAAAGAGCGAGCGAGTTTCTGCTCAGGTTAAAAGGAAAGCAGCGGAACCTGAAGAACTTTTGCAGACACCTGGTAAACGTATACGACTGTCAAGGATCAAAAGCCGTGAGACAAAAGACGTTGATAGCGGTACTGAGACTAACGATGACAAGTATTTTGAACGTTTTTACGCCAAGGTTAAAACTTTGTGCGCCGTCTCAGAAAAATGGAGTTTCGGAGGTGTTCAATGGGATCCCAGTAAATCAATGAAAGTATTTGCCGTCTCTGAAGTCGATTTAAGCTCGAATGGAAACATGCGATTGAGACGTAGTATACAGGTAAGTTAATCAGAATGTTATGCCTTGTTTTTAAGCCAAATTTTGGATATTTCATGTAATTCGCTGTCTTTTGTGTCGTTCACGCAGATATTTGAAAACATGACCGTCCGGATTGTCGTCGAAGGGTCTGAGATGACTAGCCACTACTTGCCAGCCGAAAAGGTCGAATCTGCTAATGATGTCTCTCAACTTATTCATAAGGTTGCTACCTCGAAGATTTGCTCGGGTATAAAGAACTTCGGGACAACGGATAAAGTGTACTTTCCACACTGTGTTCTTCGTGGAGAGTCTTATTTTGCACCTGAGTGCCCCATTATAGTTGATGCAGGGGTTGTAGGACCACTTTGTCCCCATTGCAGCCGACTAAGAAACATGATCCAAAGACGTAATGTTAAGGAAACTACCCTGTTACACTCAAAATTTAGCAGGTATATGGCAATCATCAAACACTTTCACAGTTTGTCCGCGGATTTTTGTGGGAGATAAGATACAATGATAATAAGCGTGGGTTATACAACTTCAGCGTATTCGGGTTCTAATATATTAACTGTTTGTATTGTCAGAACTGCCGTCAAGAATGTCCGCAGTGGTTTCGGGAAACAGTTATATAGCATGTTGACTGATATGGTGGAATCATCTTCCATAGAAGCCAGGAAGGAACGAAAAAAGTTGAAACGAATGGTTCCAGCTAGAGAATACCCATTTGGAGATAAGTCGGTGGTTACATCTGAGGGAATGGTGGTTGATGAAAACATGATTCATGTCGGGCAGCATCAATACTTGAAGAGTGATGCTTCCGGTAACATTACGATATCATCGGTACCGGGTACTTCTAATGGTTCGGACTACATTCGTCTTTCCAAGTCCTTTAACAGTAATAATGGGCAGTCTGATGTCATGACGATCAATGTCGTCCCTGGGCAACGGGGCTCATATAAGGTATTTTGGAAATTTAATTATCTTATGCAATCTATGGTGCATGGACAAAACCTAGTTTCATCCGCTTTTGAACTCCGCCATTGGGAACTGAGTTTGAAATTTATTTCATTGCAGGTGTCTCGGGAGGGCGGTAATAATAATTCTACAACCATATCAGGCGGAAATCTTCTAACTCCAAGTAATATTTTCTTAAATTCTAAGATTTCTTTGGATTCCATATTTTAAAACTTGGCGGCTAATTGTTTAGTAATGAATTAATTTTTTATGTATTGCAGGTGAAATGCAAATGGTAGAGCAACTAGTTATGCAAGAAGGTGGGGATGTCGGTAATGTTATCATTCAAAACAGTGGGGATTTCACTCTGGCGGAAGGGCAAGAGTATGAACTGATTGGCGAAGCCGATTCATCAAACCCTATCCAGGTTCTCGAAGTGCTTAAAGAAGAGAATGAAGAAAACAATACTATAGAAATAATTGAAGTTGATGACCAAACATTAGCTCAACTAACAGCTCAGAACATGGGCAACTTCATTATTCAGGAACCTAATTCAGGTTTCGAGGTTCAAGAAATTGATGCCAACGATCCTAATTTTAGACATCTTGTTAAAGCTTTGAATCCAGGAACTGTTGTTTATCAGTCGTAGTTATCTTGTTGTAACGATTGATGCCTTCCTGCATATATTGTATGTGTAAGGTATAGATTTTCAACACAAGATTTTGTAGTTATAAAAGACTTTGTTAGCACTTTGTTGGTAGACGTTTCTTTTAATTGTTTTGTCTTCGAATTAGCTTGGATCATTTAGTTTCTTTCAGCACAAAAAAAAAATTTGTTCAATGTTGGAATTGGTAAAACTTAAGTAATGTTCAATGAAGTTAATAGGAAAATATAACTTTCGGTTCCCAAATATCAAATCGATATGAATATTTTGCCTGCAAATCTCCCTTTTCTACGCTCTCCTTGTTACCGGAACTATTAGCAGTTTCACCTCGGTTATTACTGTAATTTCTGATTACAAGCAGCAGAACTACACTTACCTCCCTATGGGAGCGTTACAGCATATTTTTTTTATATAGTGCAAGCGTATTCTAATGTTCATGAAAGTAGCTGTGTAGGACTTACGGAGAAACACTACGACGTAGTGTTTCTCCGTAGAATATAATAGAATTTATGCCTGCATTAGTTTTGTTCAGCACCTCTTCCAGGTATCAATATATTTTCAAATCCAAGTTTAGCTCATAACTGACTGCCACCCTCGTAAGAGTAAAACACGCTGAAGTTTTCGTCTAGGTTTCGAGGAATGATCCCAAACTGCCTTGCACACATTAAAGCAGCACCTACAGAAGCAGGTACCGTGAGTGACACTAAAGAAAACTTCTTCATCTGTGGTGTTTGTCCATTCAGTAATCCAAGACGGGACTTGAATCCAGATTGCAGATATTTCCAAGATTTCCAAACGGAGCCTGTGCACACAACCAGCAACCCTTGAGGTCCCTCAAAGAGTTCCTGTTTAGAAAGACGATTAAATTGGAGAGTGACTAGAATTTGCAGCAAGTTTTAAGCTGAATCAAAAGATAATGAATCTTACTTGATATATATCCTTTTTCACAGCTAGGATATGCTTTGCCAACTCTTCTCCACACATGTGAAACAGATGCTGACACAGCTTATCTCCCTTTTGAGCTCCTTCTGCAAGTTTGATGGTGAGGCTGGCATAAAACGGCTTATTAAACGCATTGTGGCTGTGGTGGAGCAACCCGAATCTGAGAAACACAACCTTGATTACTTTCTTAAGTCCGTTACTGCCTCCTACACATTTGATGTTACCCGATTGCGTAAATAACGATGTAATACCTGTCTTCTACATCGAAATGATTACGGATCGCCTCCCAAACGTATTTTGTATCATAGGGTGGCTGTTCGTAGTTATCGTGATCCAGCATACAGATTTTAACAGCCTTGTAAGCTACCCAATATGCTAGAATACATGAAAATAGTTATACATACATCATTTTTATGGAATTCTAATGAGCGTGACTTTTTTAATCAAACGGCCAGACGAACTCACCGGATCCTTCATCCCCAAGCATGTAGCCCCATCCACCGCAACGCCCGGTAGTTCCGTCCGGATTCACAAGAAGACAATTCGACCCGGTACCGGATATTAGAACAATGCCACCTGAACGTTGTAAAGGAAAACAGGAAAACTTATTAGGGAAGATAATTAAGTCGATCGCTATTGATTGGGCATTAGTAAGGCAAGTAAAGCTACAAGTTAGTGAAAATGCTGTATGATATGGGATATTATTACCTTTCTCACTAGCCGCGGTTATGGGGCTGACAGTATCGGAAGCAACGACGATATTTTGTACATTAGGTAATTTAGATTGCATAATTTTTTTCATTTCTGCGTTAGTTTTCTCATCCTCACATCCACTTAAGCAAAGACCCTAGGAAGAAAGTACAGCCTGATTTAACTCTGTACCTGTGTACTGAACGTTTCAAGAGTATTCTACATTTTTAATTACTAACCAGTCCGACAAGCGCGTCTTCGCTGCTTATTTCGCAATGCTTTAGAGCCTTGAGGACAATTGATGCCAACAGGTTGCAGCACTCCTCTTGACCTAAAAGCTAAAAGAAGGAAATATTTGAACATCCATAAGCCAGACAGAGTTGAATAAGTCGGAAAAGATGATTTTAATTGGTGCAACTAGAGTTTTTAATTTGAATAGTTTCGATTTACCCAATGATTGGTAGCCGGTTCGTTGAGCAGTTCCCCCATCTTGTTTCCTTCAAGATCCAAAATGACAGCCGTTGAGTGAGTGGCTCCGCTGTTAATTTTATAAAACAAGGGGCAGATTGTAAAATTTTAATAGGCAAACATTAAAAAAAGCCGACCACTTAATTTTCAAATACAGACTATCAGCATGAATTCAATTTTCTTAGCTCTATTAACTTTGATGGATTAAATCTAGTTGACGCTCAGTCTAGTAATACAGAGAAGAGTTATTTTCATTTCCAGTAAATGCTCTCTCAACTTGCAGCCATGATTTTGTTTCAATACTTGATCATTAATCAATCTTGACATTTTGATCCTAAGCAGTGACTTGTTTGCTCTACTCACGCCCAGACTAGGCGGTCCAGTTGATGATCTTAACAGGATGGAGATGAGTTAAACATATTATTCCAGCCGCAACCCCTTCCACGCCCACCATTCATAAAACGTTGCTTCTGCCCGCGTCTAAAGTTACACTTGAAGAGACCGACGGAAAATATATTATCCCGACGACAAAGAGAACAAGATGCAGCCAGAAATCGCGATGCCATACTCATTCGGCTGCTGACTCAGATACTTACTCTAAACAGTTTAAATTAAATTGATACTAGGCCTAACCCTGACAAACTTTCTCAAATCTACGGGAGAACAATTCTTTAGAAAAGCTTGATCATCCTTTTACTTTCTATCTTGTATCTTAACCCATATGCCAATTCATTTGCACATGACAATAAATATCTTTACATCATGCTGATTATTTTACATTGAGAAAGTGGCCTTACGAAGTAGAATTGTAATGAGGAGAAACCTAGTTATGGGGTGGCTTTGCAAATTGCTGCTCATAAGCAAAACAGTGTATAGTTCTATAGTCTCTTCCTCTTTGCATTTTCGATAACATGCGTTTTTCACGCCTTAGGCCATCGTTGAATGCTACATAATCGCAACTGTCGTAATGTGTATAGAGTGAAAAAATGCATTCCCCACACAATGCACAGTATACATGTTTTTGATTGAATAAATGTATAAACAGATATAACAATTAACAATAATATAGAGAAAGAGAAGGATCTTGCATTATTTTTTTATTAGGGATTCCTTTTTGATTCGCGACCGCTGAACTCTAATAAGACAGGAAACCACTGACAGAACCGAAGGACGTGCAAAACCATGATCACGAAGCAATCAGTCAATGTCACGGTCCAATTTCAATGCCTCTTAACTTACACGCTAAATGCACTTAAAATAGACGTTATTCGCATGGTATTCGCATACCTACAATAGGAAAACTTGCCGCGTCTCGCACTATATGCTATTCATTAGTACACTCGGCGTAGTGAAGCTCAAAGTCTATTAATCTGCGTATACAAGAGCATTACTCGCGAGGGATTATGTGCTTGACGGGAAGAATGAATTTGAGATCGCACTTTACTATACTTTATCTCCTTGGTAGACGTCAGCAAATAGATTATTGATTTCTTCTCATGCTTTAGCTTTAAGCCTCTTAAACTTGAAGATAAAGTATATAAATATTTCTGTTCTATCAGTATAAGCGTGCCTTTTACACTGAACACGCGTATGTTGGCCAGCCCCTCGTCCACTTCATCGCTTTTGTGCCAAACTAATGAATGATGATGAGCGCAGGGGGATCTAAAGGTCTACCAGGTTGGCCTAAAGATAAGCTTGGTACAGTAACACCTAATCTTTATTGAGTAAGGTAGAGTAATTATAGCTCGAGGATGCTACTCCCTGGCTACCTGGAAGACTCTACGGTGGATTAATATTTCTCAAACTCAAATACAGAGAGATTAGAGAAATATTCGAGGGAGCAATCTTATTAAACTATGTTCGGAATTCCAGGTTTCAAGTTGCTTTGGAATTTAGAATATGTTGGATTGTAATTATTTTAGTCCGGAGCATTATAAAAAACAAAACAGCTAGAATAGCGGATTCAAGTTCGTCAATCCTAGATTAAAGGCGCGTGGTAGCCTGAGTAGACTGGATCCTCAGTGGTATCAGGCAAGGAAAAGACAAATGATCAACTCCAGCGAATCAATCAAGATCAAGGACGTACACTCCCGCGCTCCTATCATATCTCGGTGTTTATTCAAAGTCCAGGTGTAATTACTGGAGCACATCTTATCTGAGTCTCAATAATAAGAGGCCGGATTATGAAAATACCTAGAAATTAAATGAACAGGAAATACGAGCATTTGGCTTATTTGCATTTTACTGTAGCTCCGTCATCATAGGGGGATCCTTGATATCCCAAGTTGCGTCCCTAAATGAACTCATTTCCTGTTACACGTGTGCGACGCGTCTATCTAAGCGCCCTCTGGTAAACAGCAATACTGATTTGGTAAAATGTGACAGGACGATTCCTTTGATAATTACGAGTGATAATGATATGACGGAAGATGAGGAAGGAATTATGCCACCGGTTTTACTATTGAGATACTTAGCTACTAATATAGGTAATCAACTTCCTGGCATTCCGAGTACTGATTACTGATTACGAGACGTGGCATAATCAGGCTGTGTGTGACAAGAGTTTGAGCAAACGTTCCAGAATTTGAGCAATAGTGAAAATATATGTACAAGCTTACAAGAGCATGTACATCATCTCATCAAAGTGGGGAACGTAATTAACACTGCTAGCCTGAATACCACTACCGGTCAAAGGGCGGTAGGTAATATTAATTAATTGCTTATCCAAATTGATTTAAGAGAGCTGTGGATAATAATATATGCAGTTCATAAGAGCAAGAAAATGATGGTGAATAAACCGAAGTTGAAAAGAATAAGGGTATAAGTATAATGCCGCTAGATACAGCCTGCTCCTCCCTCGGTACAACAAAGAGAAAGCATTCGAAGGACGTTCCGCTATTCGGATCGTATACTCTGTGGATTCGAAGGTTGGAGAATTGATAGACAAAATAACATGGAAAAACTTTCACTTACCCCTCAATCCCGCAAACATACTTCGCACTAGTCATTTTCCCGGCAAGTTAAAAATGTCCTATCCGCCGTTTCCGAAGTACACGATTGGACCACCCTGACGCTTCAGAGGAACTGAGTGAAAGGGAGGGATAACTCAGACACGCTGATAACACTTTCTCTTTAGTAAGGCTTAAGCTGTCAACTGTCTGCGTCCTGCGTAATAACGTGCTTGAATAAATAATACTCTTACAGTTTGATATCTACTGCTTAATACTGCCTAGTACGTTCTACAAGATGATGCCGAAGCCAACCGCGTGGGAAGAGGAAGTGCTTTGTTTGATGTTGAGAAGTAGTGTACAACCCACGGGGATCTAATATTAGACGATAAGTTAGATGTATGCGAATATTTCCAGAGCCTCTTCCTAGAGTTGTTTTCCAGATTTTTAATTTTCCTCAAAAAAAAAGTGATCACTTTTCCAGCAAGAATGTCACGTACGAACGTTTCCAAGATGTTTACCCTCTGGAAGACTTAAATATTCGCATCGGCTGGAGCCAGGAAATTCATTCAGGAATTTTCTGGACAGGCTACAGTAAGATGGGTTTTTCTGCGGTGGGAATATGAAATGTGTGATTCCGAGAAAGATTTTGTAGCAATGCCGCTCTTTGAATACGCCACTGGTGACTGGAGAAAATAAATTTTCTTGCAACTGCGTACTGGAAAACAGGGTTGGTTGTTATACTGCTATGCCTGCTGGAGAGAACAGGCTGGGTTGGACAAGTTGTTTGCAAAGAGCACTGGAATTTATATTGCTTTTTTGACTTTCAAGGATTATAGTTCAGCACCCTCAGGGTGTTGGAAGGGTTCGGTAACGAAATGATTTTGAAGGGCTCGTGGACTGTAGACTGGGCTATAAAACTTGGAGACAGATAACGAAACCCACTGGGAATGCGAAGGAGAGGAACGCTAACGCTACGTCTGGTGCTGGTTTAATGCGCGGTACGCTTCAGGGTGAGATGATAATATAAAGAGAGAAACACTGCAACAAGCTCTCGCAAACTCCTGACTGTAACTGAAGGAGAATATAAAGGATGTGAATCTTTAATACGACAAACGGTATGATGTAGATTGCATGCGCGTTGTATTAAAGGAGATTAGCGAAGCTGTAGTTGCATGGTCGCTTCATGATTATTATTCTGATTAGTGTATTGTATTGGAAGGATAGGATTATGTATGCAATGAGCAAGAATTTCTATCCCTAATAACCTACAAGCTTCTTCCTTCAGGCTTCATCTTTGGGGCTTGGCGAGAAAAAGCGGTTCGGACAGAAGGCGACGGAATGTAAGTAATAAAGTAGAGGAAGAGATTTGTGCATACATAAATAATTACAAAAATATATTCTGCTACTACTCTCATTATTGAAGGATTCTCACACAATCGGTTGTGCATCATTCCAAAAACTAGAATTGTCTTTAAAGCGTATGTTGCGGAAAGACGGGAAGGGGAATCTTTGTAAGAATTATCCGACGGACGTACATGATTTACAACCCTTCTCCACATACTCAAGCACAGGCTAAACGTGTGCCTGTACCGTCTCTCCCTGAGCCCCTGTTGCTCACAGATCTATTCCGTTTTTGAAGGACAGGCGAAGTTAATGCACTGATAGTATTGTCGAGGACACATTTTATTTTTCTCTGTGGCTTTTTCCCCATCTTAATATAAATTGACCAGCAGGAGTTTTTGAAAAACAATAACAACACCAAAGATCTACAAGCTACCTGATCAAGTTAACTTGGACACACACTTCAAATCACACACCCGAATTCCTATACAATTATCAGAATTATAGTGGTAACTATTACACTGCAATCACTATTCAAGGGTTTCAGATCTTACTGCCGCTTATTAATTCGAAAACGAACCCAAATAGATCACAGTAACAATAATATACGTAAAACCAGTCATAAAGGCACCACGTTTCACTTATTTTATTTGTCCTTTGAATTCGTGAACTTCTGAGTTTTCCCTTAAATGGAAAATAAGCTTCGTATTGAAAATTCCCTGGTTTCACTGTAAACCCGACGATAAATGTCTCTTCACTCAATTTTGCGCCTGCTGTTATCTGCGACAGTTCAAGATGTCTACAGCGTCGAGGAAGGAAGCCGTTTATTTCAGCGACTGCGGTTTTTGCAGCGTCCTCTATCAAAGCACTGTGTACACTTATGGGCTCCAAGTTTGAGCAAGCACAAAATTCTGACGGTATTCCAGATGCACTACAATTTCGGTTGGACGGGATCGGTGTGAATAATGACTGGCCGTAAAGTCTCTGGATATCCTTGTCCTGAGTAACGTTATCACCGACAGGAACACTTGCTTCGTTCTCAAAGTCTTTTAAATCGTACAGCTTAAGTATGTCTACTAACGTGTGGTAAAAGTCAAATGCCGTCGTCAGTTTCCTGGGAAAACATTAAATGCCGATTGAAACATCAAATTGAATTGAAAACTTCGTGGTGTGCATTTTTTTTCGATAAAACGCTTAATGACTTACCTTGTATTGGCTTCCAGAGCCTCCAAGCGTTCCTTCCCAAGAACTGCTTTGACGCTTTCTGGAAATGTCATGGTAAAAAACGGAAGCTTGTCGTTGTACCATCCGTTGAAACTAGGACGATCACTTCCGTAACGGAAGCCGTGATCCGCCATTAAGACTAGAATTGTATTGCTCAGATCTAATGTAGGCAGCCAGGAGGAAAATATATCGTCTCCGTAGGGCAGTAGGTCCCGCCCTTCGTGGGCCAGAGAGGTCAACCAGGAAAAAAGGAACAAAGGCTGCTCATACTTGAGAAGTTGTCCGATACCCTCAAGGACAAACTGCTCAGTAGTCCTACTTCCAGTACAGGGAAATACAGTTGTCTGAAAACCATAATGAGTTGTTAAAACAGAATAAGGGGAGTCAATAAATTGTAGCAGAAGCTAAAGTAATAAACGACAGAGTCGGAGTAGTTAAGGGGCGAATGATTCCGGTATTCCACATGAAACGTAAATTCTCTAGTTAAAACTGTTTTGTGTAAGTGAATGCCGCTCCAAAAGCAAGAAACACAAATACGGCAGCCAGGACTCGAACCGGCGCCTCTCTCATGTCCTCACGATAACATACGAACGCTCTACCCACTGAGCCACGGCTTGGAAAGCCTACGCAGCATGGGGTAGATAATTGCCGTATGTACGTGCTGTGTTGTTGCCCATGGATAACCGGAGGCATTATCTTCTATAAACTGTAACCTAGTGATGAATTACCTAATCCCAGTGAAACTAAATAGGCTTCTTCCTTAACGTATTAGCTAGATACCGGTGAAAACAAGATGAAAATCCGTCCATCGGTTCGAGAGTTACAGTGCCTACCGTCAAAAACGGTTTAACATATGTACATACCATGTGTTAATTTCATAGGTGATGAAATTAATTATCTTTCATCATCTGTAGCTCAGAGATCATTGAATCAATTTGACTGAATTTGAATAGGCATGATCTACAGTAAATTTGCAACGTTTTGGCGCAAGTCCCGTGTAAATCCGTCCATCCGTTCGTGAGTTATGTTGCGTACAGACAGACAGACAGACAGACAGACAGACAGACGTCACCAACCTCCCTAAGAAGCGGCTTCGCCCCTTAATAAACGGTTAACCGAATACGGAATGGGCGCAATTTAGAAACGATTAAATTGGAGAGAATTATTTGAAAAGATAATAATATTATTAGTTGCACATTTAGAAAAAGTTTAAATGGATAGGATTATTTGAAAGGATAATTATAACATTAGTCATGTTTCCTTCAAAATCTAACAGCGCAATGTGTACATATTCAATTCCAAGCAATCACTTTAAAATCTGACTCTTAAATTAGATGTAGCATCAACGTAAATACAACCACATAGCCAAAAAGGGAAATCTCTAATCACCCCTTACAAAGCAGAAATAATTTATGTCGGAAACTCAATGAGAAGCTTAAACTATATGATTTAAAATCTGCAAAAATAAATCAGCTACCTGGATTCGATCCCCTGTCCTCCCCTTATACATCACGCACTCTTACCACTACGCCACGCAACATGTTGCTTCCAATAGTCATATTTTTTTCGTGTCTTGTTCCACTCGCTAGCTATGGAACTGTGTGCTTGTGCGCTACTTCCCTTTCTCTTTTCCACTCTGTGCCTGCTGAGCGTAGCTGTGCTTGTGACTGGAACGTATGTAATTGCATAGTAAGTGATGACTCATCGCGCTTTAATTATCAATAACTCTGAAATTAATTATTCTAAAATTCTGAAATTCAATAGCGATGGTCCCCTGTAGCATATACACCTGTGTTGTAAATCTTATTTTAATCCATGCATCCGTTCTTGAGTTATCGTGCGCACAGACAGACTGACAGACCGACCGACCGACCGACCGACCGACCGACCGACAACATCGAACCCGCTCTAGGAAGGGCTGCGCCCATTAATAAGTGTATTTTGGCTTGGTCGGCTCTGGGTCATCATTTATGATACCCAGTACCTCCAAACAGAAGCTAAAAATAGAAGTGAAGATAAAAAATATAATAGAAAAAGGTACCAAAGGAGAATACTCGGTGCTGACCCGGAGCATGAGCGGCCTTAAGTAATGATCGGCAGGAGGATGTAGAAACCCAAATTTGAAATAGTTAAATATTCCTATATGAGGTGCATCCTCCAGGAATGCTGTATTCATTCTAAGATTCTGCCAAATCATAGGGCAAAAATCTATGGGTCGTGTGCGGTTGTAACAAAATTTCAACGTTTGCTCTTCTTTGTAACCAGTCAAAAAAGCTATAGCGTTTGGAAATGTATTTTCTCCAACTGTAAATATTGCAAAATTTTAAGGCCATTAGTGAAGCTTAATAACACAAGAGCATTCAAAATGGCACAGCATTCAGTATTGGCTACACTTGCACTCACCTTTAGTATATCCAACGAGTTCAAAGGATCCTAAGGATTGTAAATATTTTCTGGTTTTGGGCATCATAGTCTGGAAGTGAAAGCGAGACACGGAATCGATACCGATGATTACGATATTTGGAGATTTCAAATTCTTCTGGTAATTTCCTTTAGACTGGACTATAAAATGGTAGTCATTGTAAACTCTGCCATGGACATCACAGACTGCAGCTACCATCGAAAATTTTTCAACTTGGGTTCCTGTTCTTGAGTCTATTTGGTGACAAGTCTTGGCAACTCTTGAAAATGTGTAAGAAATGTAATTTTGTTTTATTTTATTTTCATTTATAAAGGCTTATACTGTTGGAATTGCTATCAAAGGGAGTAAACTGTCATCTGTTTGATACCGTAATACAAATTAAAAACTCTAGTTAACTTACTTGTATTTGTCGTCAGTCCCAAAAACCCGAACGATTCCTTTGTAACAACAAGCTGCATGCTTTGCACTGGCGTTTACAAAGATTTTCTGAAATAAAAAGAATCTCCCGCACACGTTATTATTCAACTTGAGTCCAGGAAGATCATAAATTGGTCATTTAGAAGGTTAGTGTCATAATTTCCACTTACATTCTTCTCTACATACGTATATTTTGGCCTATTTCTATCACAATTTGGTTTTTCAAGAACTTCTTTTGGCTCCCTTGGCTTTCTTTCCCATGGAATTAAACATCCAGGTAAGTCTATCAAAATCTCTCGTTCTCCATCCAATTCAAAATCTAAACAGAACGCAAAAACAATGCGCGATAAGTTTAATGAGATTTCCTAGGTTTTTAACGGACTGACGAAACATTCAAAAGAATTACAGTTGCTGCGAGGGATATTCCATCTGGACTGGGTCAAAGAAATGTACATCAGAGAATACATAAATGATGCGGCGACGAGGAAGAAAATAAAGACAAACTTTCTCCGCTTCCCTCTGAACAATTTTGGAACATTGGGTCCTGTCTGAAATTAAAGATGCTCATAAAAAATGATTTCCACTAATGAACGATTAGAATTTGGTCACCACAATACGTGGATTGTTGTAGTATTTGAATATCGAAAGCAATTTAATCGTAGTAAGTATCTTGAGCTTCGCTAAATCCAGTCAGTTATGATGGATTTAAATGAAGGGAAACTATTACTGGGAAGAAAATGAGGAAAACCTTTGATTTTATTAGTCCTACTTCGAACATCTTACCCATTCCTTTCTGCTCCCACTATGTTTCGGCCTGCTACATGTCGCCATTTCCTAGCAAACTTGTCAATTTTTTAATGCAAAAAGTTAACCCAGGGCTAATACTTTCTGGAAGTTGAAGCCTTCTTGAAGAAAACAAATACTGGAGAAACTTTTTCACAACTTCTTTATAATTGGGTTTCTGTCGCTGTCTATCAAAAAAAATCTTGCCTGTCCTCTTAATGCCTGGGAACCGATAATGAAATAAAGCAATGCGGTCTCATTCATACAAGCGTCATCAAAATCCATCCACAATCATTCACATGCATAGCCACTGAGATTCTTTACCATCCAACATCCAACCAGCGGATTTGTACATATATATATATATATTATGTCTTTGTGTAATAATCTTTGCGTATGAACAACCTTCGATGTTGTGATAGCTGCAAATTCTCAGAGATGCTGAAAACGTCAAATACCTTACACCCCATTGATTGGCTGTGATCAAAGAGTTTTTTACAGTACTTCATAGGTCTGAACCTCTACAACATTGTCGTTGCTTTTGTAAAATACTGCTCTGGATGGGGATCAAAATTTGGCATTGGTACAGAAATCACTAGTTGCCTGGGAAACTGTGTCTAATATTTGGATTCAGGTTGGTCATGAATTTCTTCAATTCTGCCCTAAGGTTCCGACCGCTAATATACACATTATTGCCAAAGCACTTCCTAGCACTATTGAAATCGAATAACTGAACAACAATTGCCTCTTTTGATCGCGTACCATACCGTCAGTAGTCTGCACTAATTATCTGTGGCAAATATAATTGTTGATTCTAACAGGATCAAAATTTCGTATAGAAGGCACATCAAGACTTTTTTCCAAACAATCTTTCATCATCCTCTGAGTAGTCATTCTCATCGCCATTGCGTTAAAATTAGTAAGAATGCGCGAAGAGAAGCAAGTGGGCCCTAATAACTGAGTCAATTGATTGTTGTGTTGCGGTACACGTTTAACTTGAAAGGATTGTCTGAGAGTAGATGATAAAAGCTCCTTGTATGGGATGATTTAGTCGTAACTATATTGTAACCTGTAAAGTAATCACCGAGGCTATAGTATGTAGGCATACATATAATATTAACGATGCAGTATTAATAGTTCCGAAACGATGATAGGTTAGGAAATCCAAGACTGGTAATTCTGTTTGCTTGAAGATTTTATTTTTAACTTATATATTTCTTTTTGGCATATATACTTTCGACCAGCAGTTTTTGAGAAAAATTGAAAAAATACGAGATCAATTAGCTTCTTGCGCCAGCGTTCGGCTAGGACCGGTATCCACGGAGAGTAAACATATGATTAAATATTTTACACTACAATATAATTTGTTGCACCGTCCTTAAGGGGCTTCAATAACTTTTCTTTTTTCCGAGTACAAACTCGGAAAAGTATCCAAATGGATCACAGTAACAATAATATTCGTAAAACCAGTCATTAATGCACCACGTTCCACTTATTTTATTTGTCCTTTGAATTCGTGAACTTCTGAGTTTTCCCTTAAATGGAAAATAAGCTTCGTATTGAAAATTCCCTGGTTTCACTGTAAACCCGACGATAAATGTCTCTTCACTCAATTTTGCGCCTGCTGTTATCTGCGACAGTTCAAGATGTCTACAGCGTCGAGGAAGGAAGCCGTTTATTTCAGCAACGACTGCTTTCGCAGCGTCCTCTATCAAAGCACTGTGTACACTTATGGACTCCAAGTTTGAGCAAGCACAAAATTCTGACGGTATTCCAGATGCACTACAATTTCGGTTGGACGGGATCGGTGTGAATAATGACTGGCCGTAAAGTCTCTGGATATCCTTGTCCTGAGTAACGTTTTCACCCGCAGGAACACTTGCTTCGTTCTCAAAGTCTTTTAAATTGTACAGCTTAAGTATGTCCACTAACGTGTGGTAAAAGTCAAATGCCGTCGTTAGTTTCCTGTGCAAAAATAAGATGTAGATTAAAAGACCAAAAAATGAAATTAAAACTTCATGGTATGCATTTTTTCGATAAAACGCTTAATGACTTACCTTGTATTGGCTTCCAGAGCCTCCAAGCGTTCCTTCCCAAGGACTGCTTTGACGCTTTCTGGAAATGTCATGGTAAAAAACGGAAGCTTATCGTTGTACCATCCGTTGAAACTAGGACGATCACTCCCGTAACGGAAGCCGTGATCCGCCATTAAGACTAGAATTGTATTGCTCAGATCTAATGTAGGTAGCCAGGAAGAAAATATATCGTCTCCGTAGGGAAGTAGGTCCGGCCCTTCGTGGGCCAGAGAGGTCAACCAGGAAAAAAGGAACAAAGGCTGCTCATACTTGAGAAGTTGTCCGATACCCTCAAGGACAAACTGCTCAGTAGTCCTACTTCCAGTGCAGGGAAATATATAATTCTGGAAGAGAAATATGCATAAAAAATATGTTATTAAAATATATGCTGTTTCGTTCAATTATATTGGTTACAATTTATATTTAGAATGGAATCTGAAGTCTGAGCTATCAGGTAAAGTTAAAACGTACCAAAGGATAATACTCCTCACTGGCTAGGAGCATGAGTGGCCTTAAGTAATGATCGGCAGGAGGATGTAGAAACCCAAATTTGAAATAGTTAAATATTCCTATATGAGGTGCATCCTCCAGGAATGCTGTATTCATTCTAAGATTCTGCCAAATCATAGGGCAAAAATCTATGGGTCGTGTGCGGTTGTAACAAAATTTCAACGTTTGCTCTTCTTTGTAACCAGTCAAAAAAGCTATAGCGTTTGGAAATGTATTTTCTCCAACTGTAAATATTGCAAAATTTTAAGGCCATTAGTGAAGCTTAATAACACAAGAGCATTCAAAATGGCACAGCATTCAGTATTGGCTACACTTGCACTCACCTTTAGTATATCCAACGAGTTCAAAGGATCCTAAGGATTGTAAATATTTTCTGGTTTTGGGCATCATAGTCTGGAAGTGAAAGCGGGACACGGAATCGATACCGATGATTACGATATTTGGGGATTTTAAATTCTCCTGGTAATTTCCTTTAGACTGGACTATGAAATGGTAGTCATCGTAAACTCTGCCTTGGACATCACAGACTGCAACTACCATCGAAAAGTCTTCAACTTGAGTACCTGTTCTTGAGTCTATTTGGTGACAAGTCTCGCCAACTCTGGAAAAAAGTAATAACTTCATTACTTTAGGTGTTATTTTAATTAATAACATCACTGTTGCAATCAGACGGTAGGCTTTGTTTGGTCGATATCGTAATACATACAAATAAAAAAAACTCTAGTTAACTTACTTGTAACCATCGTCAGTCCCAAAAACCCGAAGGATTCCTTTGTAACAACAACTTACATGCTCTGCACTAGCGTTTACAAAGATTTTCTGAAATAATCAGAATTTAACACATATTATTTATTATTTATCGTGAATCCAGGAAGGTTAGGTCAGATACTCTTAGTTTTTAAGCTTTTTTTTATTATTTTCACTTACATTCTGCTCTACATACGTATATTTTGGCCTATTTCTATCACAATTTGGTTTTTCAAGAACTTCTTTTGGCTCCCTTGGCTTTCTTTCCCATGGAATTAAACATCCAGGTAAGTCTATCAAAATCTCTCGTTCTCCATCCAATTCAAAATCTATCAAGGATAGAATTCAAGAAATAATTTGGGATTACGTTTACACAAGATTCTAATTTCATAGATGCCTTTTAGGGATGGTGCACAAACGTTCCAAAAGACTTACAGTTCCCACCGAACAAACCCTCGACGGGCTGAGTCAAAGAAATGTATGACAGGGAATACATAAATGATGCGGTGACGATACAGAAAATAAACACGAGCTTTCTCCGCTTCCCTCTGAACATCTTCGGAACATGGGGGCGTGTCTGAAATTATCAGAGGACAAAAATGTTAATTTCCTCACGAAACTGGCAAACTTATAGCATTAAGAGGTGCGACTTTGTCGGATAATTGTAGCTTGTCACAGTGGCGAATATTTCTTGCCAACTTTCACTGTCATAACAACTGCTATTACATCATACAACAAGAATTTTACATGCAAACAACTGTTATTCACAGCTCTAACTACTACTGAATTTCCATTAAGTTTTTACTACCAGCCTTATATAAATTTAACTATGTGTTTTTAGTTTGTCTTTGCAACGAGTACGTTTGTAGTGTTTCCTGTCCTGCATCACATCTATCGCATTTAAAGAAACTTAACATTCGTTGTTTAGCTAAAAGCGATCTGTTCGGAGCTGGCGGATTTAATTAAAGGAAAACTGTGGGAAGGAAACTGTATTATTACATACATACGCAATTTTACAGGCTCCCTGAACCCGGCATGACTTTCCTTCCTGACTTGTTCCCATTTTAAGCAGGTTAAACATGGAGGACAAACGACGGGAAAATAACTGTGATTTGTAATTTGCCTTTCAATATCTCCCGTGACAGGGAACATGCAAGCCTGAATGACTGATTTTTTATCAGTCGGGCAACGAGCCAGCTTGCAACTTTCAACCTGTTAAGCGCAGTGCCACCGTAACCCTGGAAAATATCGATCACTTGGATTCTCACTATATATGTATTCTTTTGTATTTTCTGAATGCTTCTGAGTACTAAACCTACTCATTTACTCATTACGAAGGGTTAATTCTTATGCGTGCTTTCTACAATCTAACCCATGCACAGTTTATAGAAGAAAGTTGAGATTTTATGACAGTGTACCCAGCCAGGGCCCTCTATCTCCAATCCACAACCGCGAGCGGTGCCTGAATAAGCGGAGTAAGAATTCGATCCGAATACATCCGTACCTTACAATTACAACACCGCAGTGAGTGCATTTATCCAGAAAATCAATGTTATATTACAATACATTTTTGAGTTTTAAGCTACAGTAGATGTAGTATGGTGGGGTTAACGAAATCCCAGTAGGACACGTACATGATTCACAATTGGAGAAAGTGGAAAAACTTACTTTCCTCAGACACTTTCCCCAGAAACCCATTGAAAGCAAACTGTGGAGCAAATCACACTGCCAATGCAAAGACGGAATGTGAAACGCTTGAGTTCCTTAAAGTCATCGCACTAATATGAACCATGCAGAGCTGTTGTAAAAGATTGGAATGAAATCCACGTAAGAGAACACAAGGGGACCACACAACTTCCCCCGAAAATGGTACCCACTTTACCCACCGTTAACTGAACATGAGCAATTCTTGATTCATCATTTGATCAAGGCTATCTCGATTGTAAAAGTCAAAGGCTAGGAATAGATCCATCACTTCTCATCCATTCCATCACTGCAATGTATGGTTATGGTTTAATTGTAATGGTGGAGTAAAAAAGTGGTATAATAGTGAAGACTTGAGTGCAACTCTGGCAAATAATATTTTCAGCTTCTGTTCAGGGGACAACCCACGTATAATTACTGATCCTCACTAATACAAAAATTGATTTAAACAGCAACTCTCTCCAATACTAAAGCATAAGAGAGAGTTTGCTAATCCGTCTGATGATGACCGGAAGATGATCAGACCAGTTCAGGAACTCGGGAGATGCCCGGCCGGGCCACGTCGACATCCTGACTGTCCACTGTTCCCACATCCATCCCTGCTATTCTCCAGTTCACCCTCTTTACCTTATGTTTAATTGATAAACTGAACACCACACTCCAATACACCTCGGACTAATCAAAGATAATATCATATGCAGTGATTGGGGTTACGAGGATCGATCCCTGTTTAAATGAAAGCCAGAGTGCTGAATCTAAGAGGACACGGAAATCGGGAGTAATCATCCTGATCACTAACACAGTAACATTGTACACAAGATGAGCTAGGAGCTTTACATTGCACTGCAATTCTTCCTATCAAGGGTTAAATCGATTCCTTTACCTCACCTTCTTCCTCATCCACATCCGCACTAAGACTAGTAGAGTCTTCTAGGATTTCAAGGGCTTCCCAGTTTGTTTCTCATTACGCAGCATTATAGATCTCTCCCAGAATAAATCCACTGTTTAACTTCTCTCTTGGCGGCGACCGCGTAACTCGTTATTACATAGACTGGATTCGGATGAGGGAAGCTTAAGGCGGTGCTAATGGAGCCTTCTCTTGCTTTTAAATGAACAGCTTGTGTGCCGCATATGGTTTTACGCAAAAGTAATGACTCTGACCCTGGGAGCCGCAAATAAGTTATTCCACCGTTTTAAACTAACACTCACTCTCAACTCAATTGAACGCTTCTCTGGCTGAGTATACGCTGTATGCAATTAATGGCACGCATACACACG
The DNA here is from genome assembly GCA_906901655.1 of Sminthurides aquaticus. Lineage (NCBI taxonomy): Eukaryota > Metazoa > Arthropoda > Collembola > Symphypleona > Sminthurididae > Sminthurides > Sminthurides aquaticus. Next base: position 9,876,560 of record CAJQTT010000001.1, read on the forward strand.
GATGAATGAGTGGCCTATTTCAAGAGAGCATTCCATTACTTCAAAGGCAGCAACATAAATTAGCGCTCATCTGTCACTCTGTATCATATTATTACGACACTGCTTCATCAGATTGGGGAAGAGAGAATACATCTAACGGCAAACTAATAACATGCTTCATACCTTTCCGCTACCTATCAACGCTAGAACCCATCTATTAATAAACCAAGTAGACAGAAATGAAATTAAATATTTCATGTATTCAACAACTCCATTCCACCCATCCTTGTACCATTTCCTTTCGACTACCATGATATTCCGGTCCGATACCATTCTCCATGTTTCTTCTGAAACGTGCCACTGAACTGGCTTCAAACACGGCTTGACACAGGGCTAAACGTTTCTGGATATTAACCAGGTGTCAAATTTTATGAAGAACAGGATTCAAACCTTCTCTCAGTCAGTTTTGGCACATGAAACAAAACAAAGGAGGCTCTGTACACGTGTAATATGAGTCCGCCTCCAAGAGTCAAATGACTTGCACCGTTTCTTTGCACGATTGGTTTAGTTCACGTGAAGCAGGTTTGATGAACAGCGGAAGGAAGGAATAGAGGTTTACATATATGTCTGCTTTGAAAATTTGCTCGAGGATTCAGCACTATACTAAGATCTCTCCACTTCCAGTTAAACTAATCCACAAATACTGTTAACTTCCACTGTGGAAACATAATACATGAGGTCTGATAAGACAGTATGCTATCGTTATAATATAATCATGACGGAATCTTTGAAAAGTAATACGATTTGGTCAGCAAGACACTAGTTATGGGATTAAACGGGGGAGGGAGAAAGCATCTCTCAATAGTTGATAATTTCTTCCTATTTAGTATGAGTCAGATTTAGAATCTTCCCATCTCTCTTGATACGACTGCTGTAGACAGAAAAGTCAAATGTCAACAAAGAACTGATATGTGACACAATACGGACGAGGTTACACTACGAAACGTTGGATCAAATCATTTGCACATGGATTACACAAGATGGAGGGTTCTACAACAGGCTTGACCTTGTACTTAACAGTTGCAATTCATTCGAAGGTATAGCATGAGGATTGAAACCATCCTTCCTCCTTGAACTGTATGCGTTCTATCCTCTGCTGTCCAAATTATCATTTTGTTCGGAACATGTCAGTCGTGACGTGACACTTGAGTTTTGCAGGAGTTTTTACACTGCACAAAGTATTGGTAAATACACTAAGAAATTAATTATACATTCAGGTCACCAGCACTTCCGCCCTAACGTATACCAATGATATCAATTCAACACAACTTTATCGAATTTTGAACTAAGATTGAACTTGGAACTATACACTAATGGGAGAAAATTGGAATGAAAGCAAGTACATGATACACACCTGAAAAGTAGTGTGAGCAGAGGCTTCCTCGATATAGAAACAGAAATAGAAACAGAGGCAAAGAAGGTGCTCTGCGTTAAGTCAATGTCTCTGTCTAACAAAATAAATACGTCTGCCTTCAGCCACGAGAGTAACCCGGAATTACTATCCTTGAATTCTGCTCCTGGCGTCACTCCGTAATGGATATGCATACAGTATACAACGTGGCTGAATAATTATGCTGCTCCTCTTTAGCTCCTTTAAATACAGTTATAGTTTTCCTTTCTCCGATGATAGAGATTTATAATATTTCCCTTCCAGCATATAGGATGGAACACAAGGAAACGTAGGGACAGGAGCGTGGAGCGAACGGATTATTTGCGGTGGTCTGTTAAGTGGGATGTGATGTTGGTTGTTCCCCAATTACTGGTATTATGGGCCTGGGATTAAATGAAGGGGTAAAGGGATAAAGGAGCCACTGTCTTTAATTAGTGTACAGTAAGTGAGCGAGAATTAGTCAGAGGCGAATAAGGGGCGGATACCTGAATTAAATGCCGTTGCTTTGCATACTTGGTCCTAAGCTTTTCTGTTGAAAGAAATAAAAGAAACCTCACGAGGAACTGTACACGGAGTACACACTGTTTGGCTACCTTCATGAAAATGTATATTTAGATTCCATCTAAATACCGCCTTGAACTTGTGGCACGCAAACGTAAGCTAGCACTCGAAGAATTGCAATTTTATAGATATAGAGCTGACAACCTTACTTTAATTATCATATCATAATGTTAAATATTTACATTTGGTAATTATGTACAAGCTTGGAATTGAATTCGTGTGGATATTATTTATAGTTAGTGGAGTAGACTCTGAAGGAACTGCCAGTGGTTAATGACACTCATTTTACACGGAAAAAATCCTTTAGAGCAACTCCTCCAATGCTTAAGCGGAGGGCAGAGATTGCTCTTATACTTCAAACTAGGGAAAATGACCAAGATGCTCATTCAGCTCATTTAACCGGTATCTTCAAGACGTCCGGCCAAGCCTTCCTACCTGACATCGATCTACTTTCATTACTGGAACTCAGAACTACCCTTTCCGTCACTTAATACCTGCAATTTCAAGAAACTCAACTTAATTGTAAGCTCTAGCTGAACTTCTGGGTATCGGCCTGGGATTCCGTGACGGAAAAAATTAATTTGCTGTATAACTTTTTATACAACTTTTAAAAGCTTCACCTGCGGTAATGTGTATTGGAGACTAGTTAAATATTAACTTGCTTGTGGAATGCTAGCCCGGATAGGTTTACCGTAGAATAGTCACGAGATTGTGGCAACATGACCGCTACCAGCTTTCCACAAAGTCGGGTACCAATCAATCAGTTTTTCTCTGCAAAAGCTTAAGATGAACTGAGCGTAAATCATAATGGTCCATTCATTCACGGACTCGGCTGTACACACTCTGGAAACGTATCAACTGTTTTCTTGTGCGCTGCTAAGCGAATGGGAAACTCTGAATAGAAATGAACTGTCTTTGACTTGAGGCTGCTGTGGGCACAGGTAAAAAAAGAAATGACAATTTAAGATGAATATTTGTTTTCACTCTACTCAAGGAGTCAAGGATACTTGAGGGTACAATCCGGACGAGCTGACTCACCATTTTATACTTCACCCAAAGGCACAAGCAGATAACATAAAGACGAAGGGTAAGAAAATATTGAAGGTGCAATATCCCGACCATGGCTTGCATAACTCCTATAATTGATTAAAACGATATTTGAAAAGTAAAGCTGTAGCTGCAAACTTCGGACCCAACAAAAGCAGACTAACTTTTACAGAAGGCTAACTGACTAACTTTTAGGCTCAGAGCAGTTAATGCTGATCGGCTAAAGAATTAACTTATTCACTATTTCGTGCACAAGAACCACAAGTTGCACCTCATGCATGCATGCATTTACCGTGATCTAGAAGTACCACATAAAGTAATTGGTTTTAATGGCTTACCAATTCTTACTGAAGACTGTCCAGTCCGATTCCGGTCGTCTTCCTGTCCAACAAGAGGGGGTTGTACTTTTGAATGTACCAGGAGCCGGCTGATGTATATACATATACTACAGTATACGTACTTTTTGCACTAGGACGAAGAACGCAATTTAAGCGAACTAATTTATTATGGACGTGATCCTGGACTTGAAGCTGGGATTGTCACATATTTACTTGACCCCGTCTGGATTTGTAGATGACACTTGAGAGAATGCACTACAGGAAGTCTTGACATAAAAATCTCAGGGGTACAACTCTCTGTAGAAACAATCACAATAAGTAATTCTGGTATCTTCCCAATAAAATGAATCCGTCCGAGAACTTGTACTTGCTTATTGCCACTTGTAAAAACATGGGGCATTAGGCTAAAGGTTCATTAGCACGAAAGCACTGTTTTCCTCCTTCAATCCTGGTTGGCGGAGATGAGTTCGCAGGAACTTTGTTATTTGTAGATAAGTTCGCAGGGAAAGGTTCGCTTGGATACAAGTTCGCTATGGTAACAATACATAACGTGCAAACAAATGCTACGAAACAGAATTAGTAAATAATATGGTTACCAGTACCAGGCTACATAAAGTTGGGCTAATGTGGCAATGCGTACTAGTGTATTTCTGGTTAGCTTAAACACGGGCAATTATTAGAAGAATAGAAGGGAGCGGACGAGAGAGAAAGAGAGACTGCTTAGCTCTCTTAGAATTAAATTAATATGAGCACTTTACGTTCCGGGTAGGGAAATATGATGTCGGAGTTTTCACCGAAAGCTAGAACAGATAGAACAAGTAGGAGAGGCGGATGGGGAAAAGGGGAAACCTGCATGATGATGTCTGAGAGAAAAACCAAGGGAGAGTCACTTTCGGAAGCAAGTTCCACGCTATAGGGAAGCCAACAACGTTAAAGGTTTAGAGATGGAGCAGAGGCATGCTTTGAAGGGAAAGCACGATCCGGGAGGAGAGAAACAGTCTTTTTCCGAAACACCATCCTCCTCCGTTTGTCTCACTGGGAATGTACCGGTACAGGAGAGAGAGCGGGAGAGAGAGAGAGAGAGAAAATCGATTTCTCTAGCAGTAAAAAGCAAGCAACCCCCCTTTCTCTGCTTTCACTTGCTTCTTTCCCTGGCTCTCTCTCACCTTCTTCATAGCTTGGTTTGATATATATATATATATAGGAATTTCTGTGTGTACTTGGATTGATCCTAGCAGGGAAGCGTGAGTTTAGAATGCATTGCTTCTATCATCTTTGGCCATTGGAGGTGCTGAATCTTGGAAAGAATACAACACCCGGCCAACCCGGACAAGAGAACGTGAGAGACAGAAGCTTTCGCCGACCATTCCCCTCTCTTGGTTTAAATCCCTGACTAAACTGTAAGGAGGAGGGGAAGAATATCCTAAAATCCGTTTACAACCGTTGATGTTGCGTACCTCCTCCTTCTACTAATGAATTTCTATCGGATGCTGTTCCTATCTTCTAAAAGTTCGGCAAACAAATTTCGTGGGAATGCTAATCCGCTACACTGGTACGAACAATGCAAAGGGGAAACACTATTATATAAAAAAATATTTTGCATTATGCCTCACTACATTCAGATTCTTGCCAACCAAGGTACAGAATGCAACGTTGCTGAAGGTTTCAAACATTCTGGACACAGAATCCCCGGAGATTCCCAGATCTTAATTTGCAATTTCTGGGAGTACGTGCTTGCTATACATTGTGAGCAAATGAGGTGAGAAGCGAAGATAAGGGACTGGAAGGAAAAGGGAAGGTAGAATTGATGTCCGTGTCCCGATTTTTAGCATCGAAATGTTTGCATTATAATTTAATGACGCCCTCGCTAAAGTTGTCAGATTGGTGAAAAAGTTATTGAATTTTTATAAGGTTCAACAAGTTGGTTAGGGGAGTGGAAGGTTTAATAGGAGGAAGTGGTGGAGGTGGAGGTCATTTCATAGAATCCGTGTCGTCTCCTTTTAGATTTGAGGAAGGCATTCTGAATTGTGTTTTGGTGAAACTGAATAGAGACTAATGGTGGTGATGAATGAGTGAAAGTCAGAGGGAAAAGGTGAATGCGTGAGTCTTGCGGACAAAGGATATTAACCAAAGAGTTCTGTGTAGGCTACTCGGGGACGGGTTGATGGATAGCGAGGATGGGATTGTGGGCACAGTGAGTGAGGACGGGAAAGGGAGAGCGATGCCCGGTTTTAGGTTGCGTTCGTCTTCCGGTTATATCCAATGGACATGTCTTGGCACCCTCCGTCGTCACGTTAGGTTGGTGCGTGCCCACGGTGAGTGTCTGTATGTATACCTTTCCTTGCGTTGATGGGAATACAAAGCAGCTTTGGTAGAAGAGGAATTAAATATTTAGTGTTCCATCCGTAAAGGATGTAGGGCACACCTGAATGCTACATCCCCTTTTTTCATGCCTTTCTTGTGAATGATGCATAATTCAGGCGTTCACGCAAACCCTTTTTACCATCCAGTCCTATCAGTGCATGACAATCACTTATTATAATACAATAATACCTATTATGGGTTATTTCTTACGTGACTCCCGTTGGTGAAGAGGTTAGGATCTGGTTCAGACCGAGGGCCAAACGCAGTTGGAAAGTAGAATGAATGTTGAAGCTGGAAATAGTATCACGTGCCGTGGAAATAGAAAACTTCGGTTTCAGTTCACTGTCTGACAGATGCAACAGTGCCCGGAGAAAAGTTTTACACGCTTACGGTTATGAAGTTTGATGGTTTTGAATTGAAAGTTGATCCGATTCTGTTATTTTATCAGAGATTTCGAATGTGCGCCCATTTTTATTTTTCAGGCTTAGTGACTTGTGTAATTTCTAATATCTGAGCTGCAGTTAGGTCTCGGTAGCTAAGTTTTATCTTCTTTGGGACGTCCGGAAGTGATGGAGAGGATGAGAGATCCACTGGAGCAGTGGATGGTGGCTCCTTGCTGAGAGGTTTCGCGTAACCCGGAATACGCTGTGATGATGATGGTTTCACAGATGTGCCAGTCGATGGAGGATCCATGGATTTAAATGATAGGTTAGAGCTCTTGGCACGCTTGGCATCTTTGGTTACATCGACGGGTTCGGGTTCCGTAGATGATACCCGTTTCCGACTAGTTGAAAATACTTGACTGGGTAATACAGATCTCTTAGATGAATAGGTTTTGCGCGATGTCGGTTTCCGATGAGGTGTTGTACTACTGGAACTAGGAAGAGGTACAATCGGTTTCAGTAACGATTTCGAAGATTTCGATTTTAAATCCATAGGTTTGGGGAGCAACGAACACTGATGCTTCTTCGGAGGTACGTATTCAGGAGATAGCTGTCGTTCTGCAGGCATAACCCTGTTCGGTAGTCCCCGACGTGTCCGAAATCCAAATCCACGACTGATACCTGGTTTCGGATCTGTCTCTGCGATAACTGGTTTCGGATATGTCTCTACGATAACTGGTTTCGGATATGTCTCTAGGATAACTGGTTTCACATCTTCTGGAAATCAGAAAGAACAAGAAAAAGGCTTTAAAAATCGCCACAGTAAACAAGACCAATTGCTATGTACGGAACATAACTGTGCACGAACTACGCAATGATCCGAAACGCATTAAATTACTTAATATAACCTTGGGTAGGTTTCCGTGTTATGCTTACCCGTATCAGAAATATTACCATTACAGTTTGCACTTATTTCCACTGGGCTGCCAGAAATACGTTCAAAGCTAACAAGTTCACCTTCCTCATTTTGTAAAAGGATTTCAAATTTCTTCCGGTCACTAAAAGCTTCTTCAAACCTCTCGATTTCAGCTTTGCGGGCCATAAATTTGTCGTACGTTGGAGGAGGCAACGGAGGAAAAGTAAAAAGAAACGTGGGTTTCTGGACTCGAGAATTTTTAAAACGCTCTGTGTTCTCTGCGGTGTAATTTGAAAATCCAGCCAATGGTATTTGCACGACTTTTTTGCGATTAGCTGCATAATTATTGCTAGTTTGTTCTTGCTGTGTACAATCTTTTGTAATGTCAAACGTAAACAATTTTCGGTTTGCCTCACGAATCCTTCGACGTTCTGCTTTGGCTTCACGCGCTTCGGCTATCTCCGATTTAGATTTGACTCTCTTGATCTTCTGGGAATTCTCTGAGGTTGCTGGCCTCAAGCGCAAGCTGTAAACTGAATCTGACATTTCTGATGCGTCAGACTGTAATTGCTGATTATCGGAATCACAATTGAAAACACTTGGTGTGGAAGCAGCTGATACACCTATCGGCTCAGGAGTCACGTCGAGGAGATTATTGCAAGTCAAAACATCGTCGTTAAAAAGAAATGAATCGCCGAAATTTGTAACCAATTGCTCCGGGGAGTAGTCTTTAACAAACTCCAGCAAATCCTCATCGTTCCACCCAGGAATTGTGTTCGAGTCCAATAGAATTGCCGCTTCTTCTCCCCGCTCTTCAATGATGTCTGGTACCAATCCATACGCAGCTTCCGTATACTCTGGTTGCAACCAAGAAGTACTGAAGACTTCTTCAAAACTATCACCTACAATCGTCTCTGGAAAAGAGGTTGTGGTTTTAGGAATTACTTCTCCCACCTGTCCGAACGTTGCGCTTGTGGCAATACTGGAGATTACTTCATCCAGGCGCTGTCTAATTGATTTCACTTCAGCCTCCTCCGAGATGACATCGGAAATTACTTCTCCTAAAATTTCAAAGTTTGTCGGCTCTTCGAATTGCTCCATAAGAATTACAATTTCAATAATTCTTTCTAGAGTTTTTGCAGGAATTGAATTTTCAGTATCTTCTGACTCCATTTTATGAAATCCTCAATGCTACCTCGATTTCAAAGAAAACTTAATCGTTCAACAGTGCAAGCCCTACCGCCATACGGCTAATTCTAACACTGGAACAGTGCTACTAATTTGTAGCGTGAAGCGCATTTTCTTTTGCCAGAGTTTGTCCTTAAAGTCCCTTAATTGGGAGGACTATTGTTCTCCTGTATTCGACTTCGGGAATGGTAACGATGCGATGCGCTGCGGGTTGTTAAATGGTGTGGAATTTGAGCTAATAATCAATTTGCTAGAATAGAATCTACAGCATCTTAATTTACGAAGTCTATTGGAACCATCTATATACATAAGAATATTTTAATCACTGCAGTTGGGTAAAATATACAGTTTAGAACGCCTTTCCACGTGAGCGTGAGGATGTATGCAATGTTGTCGTTCAAAAGGCATTTCGAGCGGGAGAGCAATTAGCAAATGGTATTATGTCAAGAATTGATATTATGCGTTCCTTAAAAGTAGCAGATTACGGCCCATCGTTTCTAATTTTTCTAATTATAGGAGTGTGTACGCGAGCAGGAATTAATATCGAAGCCGTTTAAGTTCAAACGTTGGCGCCCTAAAAGTTCTGATGACGCATTTTAAGTGCCCAGAACTGAATGTATCTATCAAACAATTCCAGTGGACAGCCAGTGAAACCTGAAGTATTAGCGTTCAATGCGCAGTTTACGTAATTTTAGCGTAATGGGCCGTTCGCAAGTGTGGGTGATACGCACATCGCGTATTTGTGACGCATACTTGCGGGCCTAAGACATACCGCCTGCATCGGAAAGCAGAGGTCGCGACAGTCATGAGGTACAGAAACGCACGACCAGCTGCAGGTTTTACATAGAGTGAGTATAGTGAGGACAGCACTAAGTGTAGCATATCCATATAGCAGAGCAGAGACAATGGCATTAGATGTTGCTATGCATACATTGTGATGCACGTACCACTATATCATAATACGGTTTTTGCATAGGCACCTGGCGCAGGATAAATAGGGTATAGGCATCAGATGGGCTGTGGGATACATTAGTATAGGGTGTCTGTCTGGAGCCAAAATATGCTGCGCGCAAGCATTGCTTTTGTTTGCATGGTGCTGCATACGACACGGTAGAAGTGCAGTGCAGAGACCTCCTGTGAATGGACGGTCATGTCAAAATTTTAGCGGAATTTTAAGTTTTATTATAGTTTTGGTGGTTTAGAGAATACTTTTTGAAAAATCGGTGAGTGACTCAATTTGCCGTTTCAGATCCTATTAAATTTATAAACAAATAACGTGTAAAATAAACGTGGTCATCACCAGTATGCAATATCATTCATACTGTCTCACTCACAGCATTATTGGTAAATGTAAACAAATATTTTTAGCATTGTGTATTATTGCAGTACAGCTTGTGGGCTACTGGCTGGTGTAATTGCGATTACTATATTACGATTACTTGTTGAAGGAACAAACAATAGGATTAATTAGAGTTTTGGTAAAAGCCGGATTTACATTTCTCTTCATGGGTAGCACAAGGGGTAATAGTTGCCGACTTTAATTAAAAAAAAGTATGTGTCTTACACTACTTTTAGTAAAACAGTGAAGTGCATACCTCCGTAATTAAAAATTAAGAGCAGCATTGCAAGTTGGAAGAAATGAAAAACAGATGTGTTATATCTGACACTTGCAAACGAATTCGTAATCGTGTCAGTTAGTTGGCATTTGTAATCGTGTTAAACTTGCAGTACGCTGCAGTACGCTGTAAATTAAGGTGGCCGTAAATATTTATGCGCATACTTTGTAAAGCATGGCGTGGAAGAAGCTTCGGAATGCGATGGCATTACCTATAATCTTTTTATTTTGAGGTATTAATTTTCGTGGTTGTTTGTTTCGATATAGGAGGATGGATCTCGCGTGAAATAATTTTTGGAGCTTTGTAAGCAAGACCGCTATTTAAAGAAACATCGTGATATTGATTCATCGAAAATTCGACAAATATATACTATAAACATCACTATGGCTGACGACGAAGATAATGATTTACAAATTGTAGAAGATAATACATCACTTTTAGAACTTAATTATTGGGATGAAGATCTGAGCCCGGCGCAGAAAGCTGCGGAAGAGGTATGATAGCTTTTACAAAATTTTGCAACAGTCAATAGTGTCGAAAGTGGTGGGATATTTGATGGTTTGCTGAGTCGTTATATATTAAATATAATATGTCATTATATATTGAATATAAATATTTCAGACTGTTCGTAAAACCTATGAAAGATATAAAGAGCTGAAGAAGAATATCTTACATTGTCGAAAAAGTGGATCTCTTGAATTGTGGACTAAAAAACCACAGAAAGTGGCTGTTTTGAATGGGGTGAATCAAGTTAGCAGAGTTGCTAATGTCGGGAATAAGACGTTCCAAGCTGCACCGGTATCGGGAATGACGACATCACCCATTTCTCGTATTAGTTATATAGGGACATCTCCTACAGGAGCACAGTTACGGCCCAATATATCTGGACCCCGTCAATTAAGGCCGACTCTTTCCGACGCTCAGTCTGCAGGTTAGAAATCCGTTTTCAGTAATTATAAACCTGACAAGAGTTCATGCCTTGCTTCATAAATTGAATTATTATTGCAGCACAACAGAGGAACCAATCAAATTTAGCCAGATCTTTGTCATCTGTCCCTCAGCTACAAAATCTTATGTTTGACCCTCAATCGGGACTTATCCTTCAGAATCAAGGCGGTTATTCCAATGCAAATAATCAAGGTAAGAATATCCGTATCAGTATCCGAGGTAAATTTTTGCTACGACCAATACGTTATAAATTTGTGTAATATATAGGTGGTGTCATGAGAAGCCCTGTAATTCGACAAGCAGCTGTGCCCGTTAATGTGGCCACTAAATCACATTCAGCGGCGGTCTTGCCGATAAACTTACCTAATGCGAGGGCCATTAATGCTACCGTTGGAGGGCCCGGTTCTAGTGCTAAAATGTCCCCAGTAATACCAAAAGGTGTTCAGTCATCCTCTATTGTGTCTAAACAGTTAAATACCCTCCCTATCAAAACTATATCTATTATTGCTCCTCCGAAGCAAAACGTAGTACCGAGACAACAAGGTGGGCCGGAGTCATCACGGAATATTTCAGCCGTACAACTATCCATGAACAAAGCTAACCCGATGAGCAATAGCGGTAATATTCCCATTGGTGCAAAAGTTCAGAATACCCAGTACACCCCTGCTGGCGAGCAGCTAATTAATGGAGGAAAACTTCCGCTCCCCGGTGTTAGTTCCGTGAAGCCTCCACAAAGTGGCTCTAGTGCCAGTAATAGTCCAAATCCAAGTGATACTAACAATAATAATAACAACCTCAACAATTCCAAAACTTTCCCTTCCTTAGTTGTGACAGTGAAACCCTGCTTGCACAATAAGCCCACAAAACAAGAATTGAATGCGTCTCGAGCTGAATTAGGTGAGCTAATCTCGGACCTGTTTCGGCTTGAATAAATGACACATTTACATGGAATCGAGCTGCGTTTACCAGATATATAGAAATTTTTGGAAGTATCTAAGTATTTAATGCTTTTGCAGATCAAACGGTCAAGAATGCCTTAGTGAATACTCCTTCAAAGTTTACTGAATGGCTGATGATGAAAGGACTATTGCGACTTGAGCACAAATGCTACATTCATACTGGACAGGATGGACTACCGATGCCTATGAAATTAGGGATGTACCCAGATAAAGATACTGAGACATTTAGTGGGGGATACGTCTGGGTTGCAGATTGTTGCTCGGGACGACAAATCTCCGTATTTGACGGGTCAATTTTTGATCCATCAAACCATCCCCCCATGACTATTCTAAAGTTAATATACCATTGGGCTTGTCAGACCTCCGCAAGTAACGTTATGAACTGGTGCAAGGTAAAGTTCAGTTGTTCATCGGATTTTAGTCCTGCCTACCTGTAAAGATTTATAATAGTATCTGTATTCTATTCAGGTTTCTGGAGGTTACCTAAAAAATTTCTACACATTACTAAGAAGTATTTGTGTCGGTGCCTTACATGAGTTGTGCCCATTCCTGGGTGGCCAGGGAAAATTGATTGAGGTTGGGCTGATAACTTTGGGAACTGCATACACGGTAAAAGATATTTTAGGTCACTTCACGCGTTTATCCTGTGTTAAAATAATTGATAGCTCTTCATAACTAGGTTTCTTTGAATTGACAGGCTCCTGCAGGAAAGAGGCAGTTTCAGATTGAAATCCTCGGAGTTTTCGACCCGGAAAGTAAAATAATTCGCATGAAAGTGATTAATCCTCCCCTGACAACAGCTACAGTAAGATCATTTATGGATGCGATAAACATTAAAAAAGGATAAGATAATAATTCTAGGATATACGGACGAGTGTATCGCAACTGCATATTGTTCTTTGTATCGTAATAGCCCACAGAAGCCAGTAAAAATAGGAACACGCAAATTGTTACACCCTTAACATCATGGGTTAATAAATCCAGCAAAGTATTAATTGACGGGAGTATAGAACTGGTAAGTGCATAAATGTATCGATCGGGTTCAGTCTCGGGTGGGTGTGAGGTTAGTTTGTTATAACGATTCTGCATTAATTATCCACAGAGTTTACTATTGGAAGCCGGGTTTTCAAATGTGATACGGTGTAAATCTGCGACAGACGAGGGTTACGATGCTACACAACCTACAAACATCAATGTAATGAACTACTTGAAGCACGTAGTTCCAAAGATGTTCCAGGTAATATATAAATAGAATACTGTACTCAGACATGTATGCTACAAAGGATTAGATTCATATTCGCACTGGGAATCTCTATTGCAGAGTACTTTGTGTGTGTTGAGTAAAAGCCTGATACAACAGTTCCTTGATGAATTATCTTGGCGAGAAATATGGGGGAAAAGTGCAAGTCAAGCATTTGATATGATGCTGGACCACATCAAGACCATGACAAACTGGGATTTCGGTAAGTCTGTGTACAACTTATAGAAGTTCGAAAGTAGGAAAGCAGATTAGGAGTTGATTATGTCTGCGTCTTTTTAATAGGCCCTTCTGGTTCCCTGATCGGATATTTGAATAAAATCTCCATGAACCCATTCCAAGACTGGTCGTACACAAAAGAACATACACAAAAAACCTTATCTGGAATTGATCTTCTCCCGGAGAGCATTCGATGTACTTCCGCTACAGCATCTTATCAAATAGAGGGAATGAAAAGGGCAACGAATGGATACAATAACAACGCAACCTTGAATAGATCTACGAAACTTGATGTTACTCCAACGAACTCCGTCTCAGTTAAAAGGAAAGTGGAGACAACAGTATCTGGACTGGTAGAATATTTTAATACGCAGGCCAAGAGTTTAGTACTCGAAAGCTTTTATTATGCAGAAGTGCCGCCTTCCGTGGACGATCCAAGTGGAGAATTTCCCCAAAATATAAAGGTAAAATAAATACTTAGCAATAAGTCAAAGCGAGTAAATAACCACGATTATAACCCATTTTTGCATTTATATATATTTCAGTGTCCTCTGTGTTCAAAACCACTACAGTCAAATCTGGATGTTTATCGCCACATATACTCCCACGTTAATACTGTTGGCAGAGCCGTTATTACAGCTAACTATTGCATGTATTGCTGTAAAGAAATATCCGCGTCAACTCTACCATCACATATTGAGGAGGTAGCTCCCTCCCATTCTTTCGTTGCAATTCGGATTTAAACAGTGCAAAATATTTACCTACTTAATTCTGGATCGCAGGTTCACAAAACTAAAAAACCAAATTCATGTAGAATTTGTCAAGAACGTTTTCCGAACGAGCTGGCGTTTGTAATACATATGTGGGAGAATCATAATAGAGCGGACACGCCTTATAGCTGCAATATCTGTGCCTACAAAACGTCGTTTCACTATCAAGCTGTCGACCACTACAACGAAGTAAGTCTCGTATTAACTTCTGAGATGGTTGAACTAAGTCTTATGAAGCAAGATTACGAATTTTGTTTAAGAGCGAAGCTGTATTTTTAATGCGTTTTATTCGTTGTTATTCTTCTAGGTGCATTGTGGGAAAGATTCTGTATTATGCCCCCTTTGCATGGAAATTCTTCCAGCAAAGTCACCGAACTGTTTGCAAGAAATCACCGTCCATATTCAGGTATTTCATGTTCCTTAACTGTTACGGTTTGGCCAAGCCTGAAACAATTCATAATGTGTAATTTCATTGGCTAACTCAGATTCATCAGGCAAGGAAAGGTAAAAAATGTCCGTCTTGCTGTTTACAATTTTGTGGACCCATCGAGTGCCAAGTTCACGTATCGAAATGCCATTTGAAGGAAGGGTCAGGCGTGTCAACTTCTCCCAGTAAGACTTTAACAGATGTCATTATCGAAGCTTAGATCGTCCAACATTGGCAAATATTTAACGTAATTCCTGTTTGACCGTAGAACCTATCACGTATCGTATTACAAGCGAGGAAGGGACGCTCATGGCAAAACCCCCTCAAACTGCGAAGACTTACCTGCAATCATTTACCGTAAATCCGCAAAAAAAACGGAAACCAAATACTTATGGATCAGATAAAGTACCAGCATACCGCAGCTCTGTTATCGCTGAAGATGAATGCACGCTTCAAGAATTCAAAGTTGTAATGCATGGCGCCACAGACACTGATTGTCTAGAGTGTACTCAGAAAGTCGAGGACCCCAATCATTATCCGTACGTCTAATTAATGGTGAATTTGCTTGTCTCTAATATTTTTCCCAGAATCATGAATTGAAATGTAAATTTGCAGAGGGCATATGAGATGCATGAACTGTCGTTTTGCAACTTGCTGCCGCCAGGCAATGCGAAAACATCACTCTCAGACGCACCCTGTTGATGGCAAGGGGACCCACTATGGAAGCATAAAGGTCAAACGAACGGAGCTTATGGAGAAGGCGCTGTTATGTCAGTGTGGATTCGAGAGCATTAATCCAAACCGACTAGGTAACACTTCTGTTAGCTTTTTCTATAACCAAGCTTGACAGTGATGTGGACTTATGATACGAAAAAAATCATATGAATCTATATAATCTTTGTTTTTCCACAGCTCGACATCTTGCAAAATGCGAAAAAACCACAGCTTTCCCTCCCGACTGGGAAGAGCAACAAAGTAATTACCTATTCAGTTATTTTAACTTCCTTAAGCAACAGTGAAAGCTACAAGTGTCGATTAGGTGGTAGTTAGTGGTGCCATGATATGTATAATGTTGATACTTATTATTATCTTATTTTCTGTAGAAGTCAATGCTGAAAAACGTAAAGAATTACAAGCTCTATCGGCTCAACTGGAACCCGAACCGGAGAACTCGACATAATCTACGGACACCAACACACCCCTGTCCAGTTAAGGCATTCCTGCTTCAAGGTGCACTCCGACAATGTAATTGATGATAGTTGCTACTTATCGTATTATAGCAACCGTGCTTGCGTGCTAGGACGTTCTTATGTTATGTATTTTTTATATAAGGATTAAAAAAAATGTTTCTACCATTTAGATGTTTACGTTTTTCTGGCGTGTACTTAAGCGTTTTTTATTTCGACTTAATCGATACTGCTATTCATGAAACTGGTAAAGTAGAGTAAATGAATTGAAAGATGCAAGTTAGAATTCCTGGATAAGTTCGCGCCACTTGAAGGGTCACATTTGTTCATAGCTTGTTTTGTGTACCCCAAAAGTAATAGAGAGTAATTACATTTCGAAGGAAGACCCTCCTGAGAGCGTGGCAGATGGAACTTTACATTTTGTAGCTGTGGGAGTTGAGTTTATCCTTTAGGCAAAAAATATTTTATAGGGATTGCATTACAAAAGTATCTGTTCATGTACTGACTCATGTGTGACGTTATTTTCAATGTATCTTCCCTTTTTTTCAGAAAAACAAAACTAAACCGTGTAGCTTAGAGTTGCCGAAAGCTGATTGCATTTACTGTATCAACAGTACAGAAGTATACCGTCAAAGTTGTAGAACGAAATAATTCTTCTGTCATTAGCAGATAATGTTGATAATGATTAACAGGAAGTTCTCATGAGAAACATAGAAAATATTAATATTATGAAGGCCAGAGAAGCTATAAACTTTTTTGTAGAAAACTAATAATAATAGCTTCGCAGTGAACGCTAGCTTCGATCCTTCGTAGGCTATGCCTCTCTCCAGGATACAGCTGTAAAAATTAAGCAACAAAAGGGTGATCACGGGTTTTACTTTCCAATCCATTGCAAAACGCTGAATAGGTAGTTTACCTGTAATTGGTACGGTTTCCCGGCTTTCACCATCGCATTTATGAACTGAGAAGTATGGGTAAAATGAACGTTTTCATCAACCAAGCCGTGTATAATTAACAGGCGATCTTCTTCATCCGGGAACTGTTGGATATATGATAATACTGATCCTTCCTTATATCCCTGAGGATTGTTTTCAGGAAGATCCATGTACCTCTCGGTGTACCCGGTATCGTAAAGCTCCCATGAGGTGACCGGAGCTCCAGCAACAGCGACCTAAAAATCAGCGCAAGACACCAATATTCAGCTTTTACTTACATGTCGTTTAAGTGCTCACTATTTATACTGCCCTCACCTTAAATACATTGGGATAGTGGGCTAGACCCATTAAACTAAGGTAACCACCATATGACCAGCCAAACAACCCGACTCGGCTCAGATCTATACAGTTGTATTTCTGAGCCATCCATAATAGCACCTCGACCTGGTCTTTCATTTCAACAGTTCCCTGAAAATAACCAATGTTATCGCGATTAAGTAAACATACACTAAATTGCTTTAAATCACGTGCGGAGAGTTAATAATCACCGGCGTAGACATACTTACCATACGGTTCTTTATGTGATTCTCAAATTTCACTCCACGATGCTGAGAACCCCTAGAATCAATCTGTACTACACAGTACCCTTGAGATACTAATAAATAAAGCCAGAAATTGCCGATTCCCTGTAGGAGTAGAGGCAAAAAATCTTAGTATCAACATTCAGCTGAAAAATCTTTAGCGCATGGTTGATACTTATTTACTCATGTACTTTGTAAGAATTGTATACTAGTTGAACTTCTGGGCCACCATAAACGTGTAATATCGTTGGATATTTAATACCAGGCACATAATTATTGGGCTTATGGATCATTGAATACAGCACATGTCCAGTTTCGTGCTGAAAATAGGTGGTGATTTCAGGTGCCTCGAATTGGGAATCAATCGCTGTGTTCAATGCAGCTGTAAGTTGAGATTATAATACAAGATTTAGGATTTTGACATTTTCTATAACTCTTACATTCATCGTATATCGTGAATTACCTGGCCTCGAAACTAGAAATGTGATGGGCTCCAGTGAAATTCCTCGAATATCAGTCCCGCTGTATTTGACCGCTAATAGTCGACAGATAGGCGAATTTTTCGTACTGCTATATGTTAGAGTTACTAAAGAGCAGTCATTGTTAAAGCTAGCTGAATAGGAGTGACCAAGATCCGTCAATCTTCGAACTTCACCCGGACAGTGTATACTCACGACATATAAATGTCTTTCGATTGGAGTATCACATAGTCCGATAAAAAACAAAAACCCGAAATTGTAGTGTAATGCCATCCCAGAATTAACCACTTCCCAGTCTCCATGTGTTAAAGCGACTTTGGCGAGTATTAAGGGAGAAAGGCATAGAGCTACAGGACATCCATAACAATGATAAATTAGATTAGTATGAAAAAAATTCTAAAACTCGCATATGTACTTATTTAAGTGGTTTTCTTACCAACAGAAGGCTTCCCACACCATGGTTGCGTCAGTGCAGGTCGTAGTTCGGATTTAACAATGTAAACATGACGGAATCCCGTTTCCTCACTAGCCCATAAAAACATGACTGCTTTGGGGTCATCGCACGGTAAAAATGTAAGCATATCATTAACCTGGCAAATGAAAGTACATGCTCTAAGTAAATTAAATTGTAATTTTAACGGCGAATCCTTGTAAAACAGATAAGAAAGATGACAGTACTTACATTTAGCCATATATTTGTAGTTTCCCTATAAATTACGTATGCTGGAGCGGACGGTATAACGGAGCGCATATTCGGATACGCAGGCACATATGGAAACAGTACAAGCTCCAATCTTTTCTGAGACCTCTGCAGTAGCTGTGCCCATACACTATAAACGCGAAAATGTACATCTAATTACAAAACTGAAGAATACAAGTGTCACGGAACAAATGAGTTATGGAAGTTAATATAATACTGAAAAATCTTAACTCACTATGTTCCATCGGGAGTCCAGCCTGCTCGAACAATGTACTCAGCCCAGCCAAAATGATAGCTGATGGGATAATACAAGTTTACGATACGTATGTTGGCAATTCCATCGTCTTCGTCGACTGTGAATTCCACAAGCTTCAACGATGATGTAGCATTAGGAGTACCGGGATGCGGGAACCTGTATTCTTCAGGCCCTTTTCCCGGCAAGGTGGTCAACGTGACTATATTGACTTTACTTTCGTCAACTTCTTCGAACAGTATTCTATATATACCATCTGCAAACACAAGCTAACTTTACGACCTGTTTCTATATTCCTAGCTTCAGCAAAACATATTGTGCTGCACAATTACCTAAGCACACAGGCTGCCACCAAAACCCATGAAAACGATTAAATTCTTCTTGTACAATGTACGAAGGAAGACCAGAGCTAATTGGATCATCGGTAACCTTTGTTGAACCTTTATGAGTGAACGTCAATCGCTCTTCTTGACCTATTTGACGTAAAAATTGCGCATGAGTCCGCAGTCTTCCATAAATGTTTGTGAAAGTAAAAATTACAAGATATGAGTTACTTTACCTGTTCGACTATTTAGCACCCAAATGTCTCCGTTACAGACAAATGCTATCAAATCAGCATTACTAGGACACATCTCGGCATTCAGTCTAGCTCCCGTAATACTGCGAGAACTGATTTCAGTAGGGGTGAGTGGGCCGGACTGAGATAAGAAGATTTCATTAAGTAATGATTCTCGACACAAAATAATTAAAATCACTTGATTGGTCCTTGCCGTACCGTGTCATTGTCGATACACTCATAAATGGAAGGAGATGCAATGAAAATAATTTTGGCGGTTTGTTCGTGAAATTCATACGCGGAAATCCCAGTCGGTGTCATTCGTTTTCGTTCCATCATCAACTCTTCTTCCTTAGTCGGAGGTGCAGAACCCTGAGTCATTCACCATAACAGGTTAATATATCTGTGCCAGTATTTTAGTTGCATTCATACGATTTCACGCAGCAATATGTAGTACCTGAAATCCTGGCGACAGAATCTGAATCCAAGGGTAAACATATCCCTGTTCATGGTCACGGTTATCCGGGATATCAACAGCATGCAAGGAATTTTCCCTCGAATTAGGAGGACTTGACATAAAATAGATTCTCGTTTTACCAGGCATCCTTCTAAATGTGAACGAATGGGGAAGCCTGACCCCTAAACTCCAGAGCTTCCTCCGGAGATTCCAAACATCATCCCGGAGTTCCGCCCATGACTTTTTTTTGGTAAGCCGCTTCTCCGCGTCATCCTGACAATTGTTATCGTTCATTTTATCCTGAAATCCCAGTCAAAAACTTAACGTAAGTACTAATTCTCCGTTACTTTTGACTCGGCTGAAGCATCGCTTGAGTTACTAGCTAGCATATTGCAATTTGGTTTACTAAAAAACAGAGATATCAATATTTAAAACTTACGAGCAAGTTGCACCAATTACTGACTTTTTAAGCTCAGTCTCCGAATAGCATGATCAGCATCTGGATTTAAATAAAAATATCAACTTTACGCGGTATTCATACACTTAATCCACATGTCAAAAAAAGGAAAAACGGAAGGAACAAACAATCCTCACCGCTCATCGAAACAGCATCTACTAAGTTAGTGCTGGTTAACTTTTTACTTTCACCATCAAGCCTTAACCAGAAGGATACTAAACAGAGCGGTCAAGTAATGCCAAGCAGAAAGTTAAGCACAGCCGTCAAAAGGATCCTACAATAAAAGGAAACAATTACCACATACTCTGCTTGCTTATGAGCTAATTTGTTTTTAAACCGAGTCACATCTACTACCACCCATTTAATTATATCTACTCACCCGCTCAGGAAGAAAAGATGAACCCTACAACTGGAAGATTTTGTTTCTAAAGTTGGCACTTAAGTTATCATAGTCTACACATAATATGGAAGATGTGCTCGCAGAAGTAATTTTAAGTTTTGCATAAAGCTAAAGTCAATACGTTTCCAAGTCGAAGACAGTTCTCGGTCTATAATTCTTCTCTGAAAAAAAAAAGATTGTACGGACATTAGCATAACCCTCATAATTTATATGAAACTTGTAAACTTTTGAATGACAGCTCATTTTTACCAGTCAAAACGTTGAGCAAATCTCTTCATCGCTTCTAATCTAGGATGAATCAATAAAATAGTTAGAATTTGTTTAAAACATGCTTGCAGTTGTAGTATCGATGTCAAACTCATTCCGATAATAATACATAGGTGCAACTTACGCTGAATCAGCAAATCCACCGAACCGACCTACCACAACACTCTTAACTGTGTACACATAAATACGAGCAATTTGCGATGTGTAACCGACACAAGATAATCAATGACAAGAGGCTGCTTAATTTGAATATGATTGTTGTTGAATCTAATGGAACTAATTCTAATAGTTAATTAAGAAAACTACAGTTAACGAAAGCTTTAAAATTAGAAATATATAAATACGCGGGCTTGACTTTCCCTGCGATATCGTAATAATATGTAAATATAAATAACTTAAATGCGCGCAATTGAAATAATTTAAATCTGTCCAAAAACATAAACGGTCACTACGTAGCAGATTTTTGACTCTATTGGTATGGAGACACCGAACCCTAGAATTAACTAGCAGCTACTAGCACTAAAAGTAGCTATTTTTCAATATATTTACCTAACATCCGGCAGGTCAAATAATTAACTTGCATACGCAGATTTAAATGGTAAAAGATCGCATATGCGATCCTCTTTGATCTGTCTTCCGCACCCACTCTATAGGACACTGCCTTCTTTCCTGTAAACTTGATCACTTGAGCTGACTAAATATGCAACATGTGCACAGAATAAGAGAAGAGATTCTACGAGTGCACACTCTCTCATTCGCACTAGATCCTATTCTAATTTATTCTTCCTTAACGAGGGACGTGCACCCATCATCACACCGGCTTAATCATCTCCTAGCAAGTCTAAATCTGTTCCTAGAACGCTGATTAGCCGACGACAGTAGCGCTGAATCATCTAAGTGCTACAAATCAAGGTCAAAGGTCAAGCAATACATGTACCTGAGTTAAACAGGAATTCCTGGTTATCAGAAATGCGTGCGCCTAACCGTAGGAATGCATCCAAGATCTTAACCGGATTCTCCCGGTTTTTCATGAGGAGAACGTGTAAAGATGGGATTAAAAATTGGCAGCGAACCAGATTCGGAGAGGAACCCAGATTTGCGCAATCTCAAGGGTGCAACAACAAGTTGATTAATTAAATGTATAAAAAGTCCCAGCCGTTTTCCACCACGCTTTCTTCTTCATCGTCTTATCTTTCTCTATCCGGAGTCAAGCAACTTTTCCTCGAGGACTTTTCGCATTCAATTAAGTTCCTTGTACGTGGAACGTGGAACCACAAGGCTGTTCAAGCCACCAAGTGGAGCGACCAGTTTTTTAATGCCCCTCTCTCTCTCGGTATGTGACTGGCTTAATATAAAACCTTGTTTGCACTCCTAACGATTCTGAACTAGCTCTTGAATTGTAAACCCATTTTATGCAGTCCGATTGGCCCGTGTGCTCGTTCTTCTTTTTGGGGATATGATCTCTCTGCACCTTCTGCAGGAATACCGAAAAGCTCGGTCATCAACCATATGTGGCTGGAATTCAGAAGCTGGAGGAGGGCCGGGGTTAAGGTTGATAAGAGTAATTAGCTAAACGTGTTTTAGATGTGACCGCAACCTTGAGAGTATAATTTCGTGTTCTTCTGATTGTATTGTAAGCATAGTAGTGTGATATGAATGGGATACACCATACACCTTGTCATTCAGTGTACAATGCTCCCATGTATACAAAATGGAGAGTTTAGTTAAACAAGATGAAGATTAGCTAGTGGCTATACGATATCATAGAAAAAGTCTAATCAAACCGTACACTTCCATGTCCTACAATCAATTACCCCGATTATAAGTACCTTTGTTATGTAAACTAATTGCTTGTAATTGTAAACAGTTGGTAAAAGCGCAGCGTATGAAAACGCTGATGATGAAGCTAGATGAAAATGGACATGAAAAAACCCAAGGAAGAAGCGTCCGAAAAAAACGTAAGGCTCAACAGCACTATAATAGTCCAGACACGCCGGCCAATCGAACGGTGTTTGAGGGTCAAAGTTTGTACCGCAGGTTTATGTTCCAAGTTAAGGTCCTACCGTGTCCAGTCTTGGGAAATTAACTAGTAGACCAATTTATTATACTTTATGTAGAATAATGCTCACTCTTGGGGGAATTGAACATGATCAAAATGCGTTGGAATTTCTGAAAGTAACGCTTGTGTTGTTAGTCAACGTGTATATCCAAGCTGATCGTTATCTGTACATGGCTTCCTGATAGCATAAACGTTCTATTGACATCTGTGGATAGTTGGTAACGTTTATAGCTTCTTCTTATTTGCCAAATGTAAGAGTCAGCACCAATGCCACCTGAAACTGTAGGGCCAATTCGGGTAAATAAAATTAATTCTATGCTTGATAATGGTAGCGTCCTCCACTCAAGCATCAGTGAAAGTTTCACTCGAGGAAATAGAAGCCTAAAGACTGCGAAAGTCATTCGAATATTTCTGGCGGGGTTCGTCAGGAGATTTGTGGAGTTGCACATGCAAAAAATTAAATTTAAAAAGCGGAATTTATATTAAAGCCAAATAAATTAATTCAAACTACACATATAATTAATTGCAAAATATTTTGCACCTATGCATCGTTCAAGCGTAGCGCCAAGTCAACCCGAATAGCCTAAAATAAGACATGTTACTGAAATAATGTGATTTTCGGCCTGTTCGGTGAATACCAAACTGACGGCATAGTTATTTTCAGGAGGTCGTACAGTGTTGCAAAAGTTGGATTTGGGAGAACATTATGACCTTAGTTCTGCGAAAATTGCCTTTTAGGCGATACCAATCAGGTCGGGCACTAAGCCTGTGTTGTGTTCGTTGCAAGACTACTAGTGCTGCCAAAGCCAAGAAGATACAGAAACATCCGAGCAGGGAGATAGATGATGTTTGGTATAGCTGGTCAGAATTATTTAAACGGGTCAACTGGGAGAAATTACTAGGAAATGAAGAAAACCGGAAACGTTCAGAGGAAAACTGCCATCGAAGAGGAGTGGACGTGGATTTCAGCAGAGTTATAGAATTGTATGAAGACGTTGTTAAAACCGGCTCTGACGGCCCAACTAGCAAGGAGTCGCTCTACGAACTGATGACACAAGTTAACAACATCCCAAATGACACTCACACTGAAGCTTGGGAAACCCCAGATGATAAACCGGGAGTAATACATATGGTTGGGGCTCCGCCATCGGAAGAGAAAACCGAGTTTCATGAGGTACGCTAGACTCATACGCATGGGTTTGTTAAATGTTGATTTGATTTTCTAAACCGTCTAAGCCTGACTGTTCTTGTTTTTCCAGTTTTGTAAAGGAAAGAACTTGATAAAACTGGACAACTTAGGCACGTTTTGTGGACATCGGGCTAATGTGCTGAAGGTAAGTAAGAATAATTTGCTTTAAAGCGTCGAAGTATCGATGTCAGTAGAGCTTATATCTGTTTATGTACAGGGTCCAATGGCTGAATGTCAGCAGGCATTAATCAGATACTCCATCGAAGCAGTGTGCAATAAGGGGTTTCAGCTAGTATCTGTTCCAGACGTATTGTTTCCCCAAGTTATTGAATCATGCGGTATGGCTACTACCGGAGATCACCATCAGGTACTAGGTTGCTATCAGCAATATTTGGCAATGTTTAAAAAAGTAGGAAGTAATTATGATGCCTTCTGTGTAGATCTATTTCCTTGATGAAACTGATTTGGAACAGCCAAAACTTGACGCTTGCTTGTCTGGAACTGCGGAGATGGCTTTAGCGGGTCTTATTCATAACCGTACATTTTCTCTGGAGGAACTTCCATTAAAATTAGCCGCAGTTAGTAGGTGTTATAGAGCTGAAGCTTCATCCGTCGCTGAAGAACATGGGCTATTCCGAGTGCACTACTTCACGAAGGTGGAAATGTTCGGTGTTACATCGCAAGAGACTGGAAAGGAGAGTAATGACTTACATTTAGAATTTCTTGAAATAGAAGAAAACCTTTTTAAAGAGTTAGGCCTGCATTTCAAAACCTTGGAAATGCCTCCTTATGAACTTGGACTTAGTGCACACAGAAAGTTTGACGTCGAAGCTTGGCAACCAGGAAAGAAATCATTTGGCGAGATTTCAAGTTGTAGCAATTGTACCGATTTTCAAAGTAGACGCTTAAACGCACGATACAAATCAAAGGATGGAAGTTTAAAATACGTACATACCGTTAATGGAACAGCTTGTGCAGTGCCGCGTATGCTTATCGTTTTGACGGAAACCTATCAAACATCAGACGGATTTGTGGATCTGCCTCCTGCATTGGCGAAGCACATGCATCGGTCTTGGAAGGAATCATCATTACAGAATCACAAAATTGATTCGTACTTCTTAAGATCAAGATCTCAGATGGATGCCGTGACACAGTGCTACGTGTAGTTAGTTAATAGTTCATCATTAATAGTAACTTCAGCAGTAAGTAAAAGAGGGAATGATCGAATGCAAACTCAACCCTCGGTTTTCTAGTCCCAATTCCTGACATGGGGTGAGCAAGTTGGGCTTGATGAGCAATATTCCATTATGTTTAGTAGTCGCATAATTAAAGTAACGTAAACTATCAAGATGGTCAGATAGATCATTTACTCGTTATTCTCTCGATTAAAAGTTTCCGAATTTTCACGAAGCGGAAAAGTTGGTGTATCGCATTATTGAAAATACTTTTTATTGAACTGTAGTACGAGATCGGAATAGGAAGTCATGTGCCTCGGTGCCTGTAGATTTACTCGTAGGAAGGTAGTCTGTGCAAATTGAATTTGGAAGCTCCGTATTCTTGTCAGAGGACATAAAAACATATATATTTATTTGTTTTACATGTATTTTAAGATTGACATTTTCATCTTTTTCATGCATAGTTTAACTTTGACATGATGCGTGCGTCAACATTAATTACAAGTAAGTCAGACAATGAGCTCAGATTGATCCTATGTTAGGATTCACAATGTTTGTGACAGGGATAAATCCTTTTAAAATTATATTTTATGGAAGAGGCTCAGTTTTAGGTTGGGCTTGGACTGCAACTAGGGTTGTCGTAGGGTAAGGAATGGAAATTTTAAGCTTAATAACTCATGCAGTTCTTGGGGTCAGTTCTTTCCAAGATTGAAAATATATAATTATTGTACATGACTAGAGCTCCACATACCTAAGTTGGCAGCTGAAGAAAATGTATAATCTTTCTACATATTGTAAATAGAGAAAATTTTGATGTAAACATATTAAAAATTAGTATCATAGTCGGATCTGCGACGGGTAGGTGCGTACCCACTATCCCCATAATAGTTGCCATTATAGTAGTAACCATTCCATTCAGTCTTCCAGCTGTCGTAGATGTTATATTGTGCTGAACTTTTTCCAGAGCTCGAAGCCCGCTGTAAATTGAATCAATAGTAGATTAGTTCACAGTCTGGAGAAACAATAGAGCATGTGGAGAAATATTTATTTTCTAGAACTTGAGTTTACCTTTCCGGGTTTCCTGTCAAAAGTTCGATCCATGTGCGGTTGTTTATCATTCCAAACATCATCCATGTTATAAAGGTCATCCGCACCATAGTTGTCAACGCCAAGATGACTTTTGTTAAATTCACTAAGCATTTCTTGTGTCAAAGATACAGCGTTTTTCTTCTTTGAGTTTTTGTGACGACTTACAAGCTGTGAAAACAAAGAAAGAAAATGTTAGTTAAACCAAGTCTTCTAAACTAATGGCAAATTACCGAAGCTATAGAAGCTACTCGAGTTTATTTTAGGTCAGGTCACTCCGTAGATGAACGTCGGATTTAAGAGTAACGTGGAATTTAATTTAAAAGTAGTAGAAGAACGTAAAACTTTTAAAGTCAAAGAAGAAGGATAAGCTTGAGGTAGAGACAAAGGGAATGATGGCGCAACCATGAAATTACGCGTTCGTTACAGTTTCAGGTGAGAATGATTTGCGGATTTCACAATATTTTGGTTATGTTGAACATGGGAAAGGTAAAGAATGCGTGGAGTGGAGGATATCAGCTATTTAGGTTGTGTTTACAAATTTTTGTATCACAAGCATGTTTGCAAGGTAATCAAAAGAACGTTGTACATGCACGATTCGCTTATTTCACGGAAAACTAGAACTTGCAATTTTGTGCAGCAGTAGTACAATCCGGCCTATGTCTTGGACATGGTGGAGCTGTGGTGATTGAGCTTTGACTTGAACTTTAGGTATTTAATCATTCAAGAATCTGGAAAAGGGGTTCGGAAAAAAAGGATACATGTGCGGGAGTTAAGTAAGCAAATACTTTTACTTACCACGGTCACGCCAAAAATGACGACAAACATAAGTGAAGCTAAGCCGATGACAATGACTGCAATGCCCCATTGGGGAAGTGGTCCCTCCGATGACGAAGCTCCGTGAATGGCGGTCGTGGATTCATTGCGAACTATTAAATTCATTAATGGTTTTTGTAAGACAAATTTTCATCATTCATTAATTTCTGCATATACTGAAGCAAATATTTGCAAAGAAAATGTATTTCGCGTCCACAATTTCTTCTTGTAGGAGGTAAGGCGCACATGACTAGAGCTCTCTTTAGAAGTTTTGTTTTAGATTACTGACTAGTTCATGCGTGGTTTTCTTTTCAGCGTCCGCCGCAACTACGTTACGTGTTTCACAACGCTTTGTCACTCTGACATGAGTGAATCCGATGTGTTTCCCCTAAACACGTATTCGTTCTTGACACAGTAAAAAACGTTTGGAGGGAGCGAGAGAAGTATAAACGGGGGAGAATGGAAGCGTTTGATAGTGAAAAGGTTTTCAAGATTTCGTAAAATGGGAACGAAAAAATGTATGTGATAAATCAAGCGGATGGACAATAAAGTGTGCACGCGACGCTTTGGACTTTGCGGTAAAGTCGTATGGCTCGATGTCCGACTTACTCTTGAAATCCGTGTAACTGGGATCAATGTAAAATCTTCCGAGGCGAAGTCGCTCATTGGATGGGATTTCTGATGTCTCGGATTCAGATTCTTCCTCCGGAAGCTCATGATGATCTGATCGGGGAAGAGATTTATGGAAAATGTTTTGAATATTGTTGGATGTGAGATTTGCGGTCACGTTCACCAAGTTTACAAAGTAGTCCACGATGATTCCCTCCCTGTTGTAAGAGGAAAAAAGAGTGATTGTTGGAATAGTATGGCACTCACTTTTTGAATTGGATTAAGTTTCAATCTGAGGAAAGGACGACTTACGTGAAGGCTTCAATTTCAACGGATCGGTAAAACTCTGCAAGATTGCTGTTTTTGTAGGCTGCATCCAGCTATTGTGATAGAAAATGAAAGAATTGTTATTTTTACAGAAGGAAGTTTAATGCGTGGAGAGGAAACGAAAATAATTGGAGTCGTGCCTGTGGGAATGCTGAGACTATATAGGGTTTGAGGTTAGAGAAACGTATCATTGGAAATAGTAATAACGAAGGTAATTTACTCACCGCTCCCTTGACATCTCTCTCAAGCTGTCGCCATTGTTGAGTGTTTTTGGTGGCCAATTCAGGAACCCATCTTTGACCCACAACCCTCATTACAGCTTCCCATCTGCAAACGTTCCCGTTACAAGTACTAATGGGGCTTTGCTTTGGGGGAATGCGGGAAGTTGTTGCCCGCGGCGTGGTGGTGGTCGGTCGAGGTGTTGTGGATGTTGACGAAGTTGTTGTTGTTGTGGTGGTGGTTGTCGCCTCCGTGGAAGAGGTTGGCCAGCCGGTAAAATCCGTTGTTTTTCTGAGTAACATGATAAATGAAGTGTAAGTTTATGAAGAAGCCGGACACAGTAAGAGGAAGAGAAGGAGACAGGTGAAAGTAATTCTAACTCAAAGTTATTCACAGTTATTCGGAGGAAAGTGAGAAAGGTGGAGAAAGTGGGAGACAAAAAAGGAGAGAAAAAGAGAAGAAAGCGGCGGAGAAAGTGTGAAAGGTGGAGAAAGACTGACTGAGATTGAATTGTGATTTACCTGGTAGGCCATCCGGCTTGAATAGTTACTTTTGGTGGGGGAGGACTTTCTGCCTTGGGTGGTTCGGTGGATGTTGGTCTTGCAGCCTTAAATCCACCGGCGCGGGTGGGGAAAACTAATTTGTTGAGGGATTTCTCCGTGGGCTTTGGTGTTGTTGTTGTTGGGGAGGTAGTCGTTTCTGGTGCAGATTGAGAAGGTTTTGAGGGATCTTGATACTTGAAGCCTGGTGGGAGGAGGCGACTGATGTCGTCATAGGGAACTGTTTGTATTAGCGTATCTATTCCGGATTTTGGGGGCGGAGGAGCAGTTGTGGTAGAAGAGGCAGTGACGAGGGACGGGTCGTAGCCGGGTGGGAGGAGGGACTCAAGATTGGAATTGAATTTAAGTTTTGAAAACAAAGACTCAATTAAGTTGTCTTTCACGGTTGTCGTCGTGGGGGTGGTGGTTGTGGAGGAAGGGGAAGGGGTTGTGCTGAAGACGGGAGATGGGCTGCTAGCTTTCCCCTTGTTTTCTTTTGCCGCTTGGAATTGTTTAATGTAATCCTTGGGTAAAAGGATTGGGGCCAAAGGCGCATCGAATCTGATACCCGGAGGAAGTAAGCTGTTGAGAGTGGTGGTGCTGGGTTCTGGTTTACCGGTTGTTGTCGTTGTGGATGGAGGTTGAGGTCGGGAGATTTTCGTTGGAGGTGGTGAGGGTAAGACGGTACTCGTGGACGGGCTTTGAGTTGTAGTGTCAAGTTTAAAATCTGGAGGGAGGAATGCGGATACATCCTCTTTGAATTTAATATCTTTGTAAATGCTTTGAATATTAATCCCTTTCCCATCGTCTACAACCCCTTCTCGGTCTAAGCTTGATATGAGCTGCAAAGGCTTTCGCCCGGATGGAATCGACTCCTGGACTTGAGAAAGACTGGCTTGGGTTTTGGATGTAGGCTGTGTCTCCGGCTTAGGGCTGCTGGACTGTGGAGCCTCCAGTTTCTCACGGGATTCTGAAGCGGGGGCGGATGGGCTTGGGCTGGCTTCTTCTGGAGAGCTTGGAGATGGATCGTTTTCCGAATATTCTTCCTCTTCATAGTATTCTGAAGCATCTTGCGGTGGATGCTGAGAACTGATAAAACGATTTTGGGATGGGGTTGCAATGCTTCTGCTCGTCTGAACAGAGGCAACAACGATAGAAGATCCAGTGGCCCGGCTAAATGTTACTTTTGGTGTGGTTGTTCCAGGCGGGGCTTGGGTGACAGGCTTGAAATTGTTTATGCTCTGAGCGGAAATTGCTCCATCTTGTATGCTTCGGGTGGTGGCAACAGATATCACAATACCCGGGCCGGGTGTTGCCTTCAAACGCTCCAGTGGTGAGGGCGTTGGAGTTGTAGCAGTGGTCCTTGTCTTTGTTGAAACTGATACCGTGACTTTCGTCTTTGTCTCAGGTACTTTGGGAGGGGGTGCAGCCACTTTGGGCTTCTCCTCTTCTTCCACCTCGTCTTCATAGTATTCTTTGGGCTCTTCCAGGTAATACTCCTCTTCGGATGGATCCGAAGAGGGAGAGGGAGGAGCTAGCTGCTGTCTGTTTGAATTTGATCCAGCAAATCCATTCTTGCTAACAGATCCGACGGCTCGAGAAGTGGGAATTTCAGAAGCTCGATCCTTGTTGTTTAAAGTACTGTAATCCACTTCACGGCTGAAAGCAGTGGGCGGAGAAGGTCGGGAGGTGAGGACGAAGCGGTTTACGGGACCACGAATAATCCCGGGTCTTCTGTTCAAAAGGGAGGAGGCTGCAGATGTTGGGGCGATTGGTGGAGGTGGTACACTTCGGTTGCGAGTAATTATAGAAGTATTTCGCAGTAAGGATGGCAAAGGCGTTGGATTTGGTGAGGCGGCAACATTCCTGGAATTAAGTTGAGGATTTACGCTACGACCTTTTAGAGCCAGGCTGGGGTCAACTAAGGGCTCCTCATCTTCCTCTACGAGCGGAATGAAACCAGACTGAGATTGCTGCTGGACGTTGCTTTGTTGACGGAGGGTTAGCAGAGGCCTCGAAAATCTTGCTTTGGTTCCGCTGCTACTGCCACCAGTTGGCTGGGGTGGTGGCACGGGAACGGGGTTTGTGTTCTGTTTACCGCTTCGTTGCCCATCCGCAGGATCTTCCTCAGAGTAAGCGTACACAATATCTCCGCCACCTTGACCCTCTGCACCATCGTAGTATTCGTACTGGACATCTCCTTGACCATCTTTATCGTTGGAGTTACCACCGGAAGAAGATCCACCGGATGCGAAGGATCCTGGACCTCCAATCCTAGCGTTCCCGCTTGGTCCTACTGAAGCGTACTCTGGGCGAATGTTTGCACTGCTAGGTCGGATTTGAAAATGCCCGTTTTGTATGGAAGGAATGACTCGGGAATTCCTTCGGCTGTCAAAGCCTCGGGGAAAATTTGATTCTGAAATCTGAGGCTGGCTCTGAAATCCTCCAGGTACTATTACTTGTTGTGGGAGTTGGTGATACTGTCCTCGATGGTCAACTAGCGGAGAGGCAGCAGGAAAACCGGAGAGGTAAAGTGGGTTCCCTGTTGGCAAACAAAATAAAATAAATTAAAATCAGTCCAAGAAATATTGCAACTAATTCTACTCGGAAGTTACTCATTGGAATTGGAACTGGAATCCGATTCGGGTAAGAAAGGGAGGAGATAAATGAATTAAAACCAGCAAGGAAAGGATGCGAGCATTAGCCGGGAGCTATAAGGATTCGAAGGCCCTTGAACTCGACTAATGGTTATAATGGGTACAAGGAGGCAATTATCTGGGATCAAAGCCGATTGTTTACAACCACATTGATTACTTGATTATATTTCCGAAGGCAAGCTTGCAGCATAGGAGGAGGGCATTGTAAAACGACCAAGAGAGAGGGGGGTTCAGTGGGTTCGTTCTTATTAGTTAGAAGAGGATAGTATGCGGAATTGTTTGCACTGATAAATAGAAACAAGGAACATTTACTTCCCACTACTTTCACATCTTTTCGGATTTCATGCCAGCCTGCTACGTGCTTTCACCCGGATGTTCAAGCAGCGAACGAGCGGACACAAACTTTCACCAGCAGCAATCCTCCCAAGCCAAAAGACGTCACAAAGTATACAGGATATAATAGAACCAAAGAAACCATGAGCTTTCACATAAAGATAATAACGTGAACGTGAAAGATGGCGGCTTTTAATTCCTCTCAATTGCCCCCCGAAAGCGTACTCGAGTGTTTGGAGAATCTCCAATTAACCTTGGGCAAGTATCACATAAGAGACGCAGGAGAATTCCGGAATACATACATGTAACATTAATCTACGTCAATCCTGTCACTCCATTCGAATCGTTCTGAAACCATAGAATTGCAACACGCAATTTCTTTAAGTGGTTAACAAAAGTAAATCGTTTCAGCGAAGGAATCCGAGGAAAAGTTTTACTCGAGCAAGAAATCCTTGCAGGATACTTCGCAGTAAACATCTCCTTGATTCCCGGTTGGTTCCGAATTTCCCAGCTTCTTTCTACCCGCATCAATTTCACAATCCCAAAAATTATGTACCTGACAATAGTATTAATAATCGGGCAATATATAGTGCATATAAACACTTGTTTATGTACATCCTTTTCTCGTCAGCCTATTAGCGGAAGGCATAACCGTTCTCCGGAGGAAGACAGTCAACAGAAAAGCAGTAGCACATCTAAACGATTATAGATATGACCAGTCTCCCCTGGGATTATCCCAATCAATGCCGCTCTTGGGCTAATCTTTATTAGCGTGCAAATGTAAAATCATTGGAATGGACTGTATACAGAGGGACAGTGGTTATAAAACACGGCTGGTTCCTAGATTGGAAAATTTAGAATTCATATCCTACTAGATTCTCTCGGTCCTACTTCTAATACCCTGAGATTTTATTAGACAAATTCTAGATTATGACAAGGGAAATGGAAGAGTGCTCAGGAAACCTTCTATCCCAGGTACAGATTAAACTTTGCAAGGAAACGGAAGAATCAAGACTGAGATGTGCATATGTTTAGGGAAAAACATAAGCCTCCTCTGAGAAATATGAGCGACAGATCCAACTAACCCTTAAGCTAGCCAACGAAGCGTTCTTTTCAAGGGATGAATATCAATGAAGGTTACTATCGTAGAAAGAGAAGAAGAAATACTGGATCTCGTTAAATCTAAGGCAGAGATTTAAATTCCTACAGAATCTACCAATAAAAATCAGTTTAACCTAGTAGCCTAAGCTGGGCGGTATTCTTTTGATTTGTTGGAGAAAAAGTTGGCCGTAGGGACAAAATCCTGGAGGGACGGAATGGTCGGGCGACGATTATCAACTATTATTATCTTTATGGACTTGAAATTCAATATGCTACATGTATATATAGAAACGTTACTTAATTTGCAAGGGGATTATCAGTCTACCCCTTGATAACAGCGACAAATACATTGTGATATACCTACATATGACATAAGAAAGAGTGAGAGATGCGTATACGAACGAGACTGGGAGAAAGCAGAGGGAGAAAGCAGAGTGAAAGTATGGGGGTCGGATATGGAGGTTGAATGTGGAAGAGGAAATGGGAGAAAGAAAATTGCTTTCAATGTTTTTGCAAAGGATATTGGCTATTTCGGTGCGGGTATTTGATTTTGAGGAGAGTAAGGTAAGGTTTGATTCCAGCTATCAAAGTTGGGAAGAAGATGA
Source organism: Sminthurides aquaticus (assembly GCA_906901655.1). Classification (NCBI taxonomy): domain Eukaryota; kingdom Metazoa; phylum Arthropoda; class Collembola; order Symphypleona; family Sminthurididae; genus Sminthurides; species Sminthurides aquaticus. The sequence continues at coordinate 9,909,970 of CAJQTT010000001.1, forward strand.
GGGGTGGTGGGCTGGACGTGGTTGTTGATGGATTTGATGGGCGTTTGAGATTTGAATGGGTTTATTGGCGCTATTTCCGTGTACTAGATGGAGAGTGGGTTGGGATGATAAGCTGTATAATGGCGGAGGGGAAGTGGGTTTAAAAATGTGATGGAGGAGGAAAGATATATTTGAAATTCAAAGAAGTGGTTCCCTATGGGTGACTAATAAAGGTGAATTGAAGTTGAGCCTTCCGTTGTGGTGGTCTGGAGGAGGACGTGTCAAACTTGATCTAAGGACTTTGTACAAAAGGGTCGGGGGAAACAATGAAAACCATGAGGGAGCGTGCTTCCCACAAAATGTTCAAGATTTAATAGCCCTTCAAAGTACATCTCTTCCTGGTATTTTTCAGGGGGTTACTAAGCTCTTGTTCAAGGATGTGGAGATGCTTGCTGTTGCTCTAAACGACCCGCTTCATCCCTCGCAATCCCATTTCCTCCTCTTCACAGGATGATGGAATATTCATCCCAAAGACTTTTTGTTCACAATGCTTTTCTCTCTAAGCTCTGCCGTTAAAATTTACTATTTTGGGATATCAAGGGCGCAGTCTTTGTGAATTTATTATATATCCTTGATCCGATCGGAAAATGTAAATAACCAACGTAGTCATCCTATAATCTAACATTGAACTGAAGCCTGTTGTCTAGCAACACCTCACCGCCTTTCCTAGTTTAAAATTTTATGAAGCGCTCATATTGTGAACTCGGAGCAGTTTGAAAAAGTGTTCAGAATGATGCTTGAGAAGTAAGGATCGCGTAATGAAAGGATAGTAAGGACTTGTATAATTAGCTAGAGCTGAAATCACTATATAGTTTATGAAGTAATGCCTAGGATTAATAATTGGGATTTCTAAATTTTGTTTTAGAGAGCACAGGCCTTTGATTTATTTGTTTGCCAAGCTTGCACAATCTGATATTATGTCCCCCCGCCGTTTAACCTTTCCGCATGGCTAATCTTACAAGACTAAAAGAGTTGTAATTTTTGTTGGAAAAGATCAAGGATGGATGTAGCTGCATCTCAGAGATGCTTTCCATCCCAAGCTTTCCAATTCCCTCTTAAGCATGAGCGGGCCGGAGAAGGGGTTGAAAAGTATCAAAGATGTGTGATTCTTGTAATCTTTATGGAGGATTATGAAAGATGGATTTTGGCACAAGTTTGATAATTAAGCATTGCTAAGCTACCGAAGCAAGGAGGAAGCGTCTCTCTTTTAGATGTTATATGATCACGTTTAATAAGAGAAATGATTAATTTATCAGTGGAATACGGTGTTATACAAATATATGAGTATTGTCTATACTCCAGTCAGACCTTCCTTCGATCCGTGTTAATCCTTTTGGAAACTGATAATTAGTCTCGCAATTTGATTACTTACTTAATCAAAATTTGAGTGGATGTAATGGGCGGAAAAAAGTATTTAAAAAAAATTTGGAAACTATTTATTCCTTCAAAGAAGAGATTTGAAGAGAAATCCAAATCATCAACTAAGGATGACTGGTTAGAGAATTTTTACATGTTTCTAAATCTGCCGCTCCTGCCGCCCACTATCCTCTTTCTCTCTGATATCAACTACGATAAACTCTGTTTAGGATAACAACGAGAATTGAGTGAATCTAACGCTTTTGACGTTGCTGCGCTGCGCTCCTAATGATCATGCGTAAAGTGCGCATGTATAGGAAATTCAGCCATAGTAAATTTGGATCTACCGTTGATCACGTCATAATAAGAGTAAAATGATTTATACTCGCTACGTTAAAGCCGCAACCAGCTTGCCAAGGAAGTTGAGAGGAAGAGACGCTGCTATTGAGACTTAAGCTTTGAGCCAAGCGTTGTAATAGCTCAAGGAGGGAGCCAAAGCTTAAAAGCATCTCTGTCTACGACCGTCTCAGAGGTGGAGGACATAAAAAGCCGCAACTTTCATTTTTGCCAGGGACAACAATAGTGAGTTGGATTAAAATAATTCCCTTATCTTCCATCTCGTACTCACAACAAGAACCCGAACTATCGTGTCTTTCTTTTTGCAAGGAATGTATTTCTGATTCCTCATCATCGCTGTCGCTTGTACTAAGTGCAAAGTGTGGGGCGGCAATAGGAAAATAAAATATAGAACAAACCACACCTTTTTGCCTTGTCTACAACTTTAAGCAGCGTTTCTTTATCCCCGATGAAGCTTTGTCAAGGAATTCAGCCTCATGATGACTTTATGTTGTAGGAAGGAAACTGAACATACATGCATACTAACGTTTTCCATCCTTCCCAGATGCGAGCAGGAACGAACCGCAGTGTTCTCATATTTACCTCCCCTTGCGGTATCTGACAGCGTAAGCGTAGGAGGCAGAGTCAAAAACGCCACAAGTACTACGTGCTAGGACTAACGACGGTGGGAGTAAAATGTAACCGTAGAAAGAAATAACCCTCAGCTAAGGGCATGTTTTACTTGACGACATATACTCTTAAGCTGATTTTATACTTCGCTGAAATGGGCTTCATCATAAATGTTCCCAATATTTGCCATAACAACTACATTTATGAATATGTAAACGCTTTTATACTTCACAAAAAGCGTTCAATTCATATGCTGCCTCAATATGTTCCCGAAGTGTTGGGAATATTTTGAAGTATAAAAGGCCGTTGCCATGGGCAACATCACAAGTGTGATGAATATTTAACATATTCAGAAAAGTCTGTATTCAGCATTATTGCATTTATTTTTCAATCTTTAAAGCCTTTTCAATGTCTGATTCTGATGTGGAGCATATGGGGCTGGGCTGGAAGTGATATGTGTAGATTTTGAAAATAGGGAACCTTAGAATTCAATATGGTATTCATAGCGCTAGTCCATGCTGCCATCTATGTATCTACAGTCTTAATTCCAAAAATATCCGCTGTATATATAGATACTAAATACAGGCTCAGGCCCGTTGCTGCAAGAGTGAAAAACTTTTTCAAAGCCCGAATGTCACCCGCAGAATTCATTCAACTGTCATATTCAAGAACAAAGTTGAAATAACTAGAATAGTTTTCCTTCTACGCTCATAATTTAAGGAGCTTACGCTGGCTCCCTCTGAGCTTATTTCCTTGTCGGCTTTGATGCTACTTTCTTCCCTTCAGTCGTTCTACCTTCCGCAAGCTGTGGTCGAATCTCGTGTACATGGTTAACAATTTGAGATACAAAAATACATGATTTTCTCACCACCACCTTCTTAAAATATAATTCACATATCAACATTATTAGCACTTGGCAATAAGGAAAGAAAGCCACAGGCCACATTTTAGCATGTTTTTCTGTGGAAGCTAATACACAGAGAGGGGGGAAGGAGCTTTCTTTCTCTCGTTTTACAAGATGGAATTACAGCCAGCCAGCCTCTTTCCAATCCAATTAAGGCTATGGCTGGCAACAAGGAGGAAGGAGGGAAAAAAATATGAAGGAGTTTGTAAAATTTGTAAAAAGTTGTAGAAACTTTTAAAATTATCACAGCTGTAAAGCGTCTTTTACATTTAATTTCCGCCACGGACGTGTGAATATGCCAAGACATGTATCTTGAATTGGTAAGGACAGACGGTGCAAAAAGATGAAATTTCATTACTTGCCTCCTTTCCCGATGACACACTAAAAGCGTCAAGGGACGCTTGTGTGTGTCGCTGGCACTGACCATCTCAGTTCACCAGGAGATGTCTCTTCATTTCACCACATAATCAAAATGGTAATAAGTTACGGTCATTGCCCATCTGTCAAAGCCAATGGCACATAATACATCTACGTAAATAAATACTGTGTGTATAGGGTAAAACATGGAGCTTTGAATTCCGTGGATTTCGAAGAAACCATTATTTTCTCTTCATTCCAAATTCGTACAAGAAGGAAGAAGGGCTTGCCCTCCCTAAGATTTTTGCTCAAGCCGGATCTTGTTTCAAGTTTTCTAAAAACGAAACAATTTTAACACACAACATAATTATGCATGCTTGAATGACTTTTCTTTCTTCTTGGTTTCTTTGACATTGCCAACTTGTACGAGAGACTTGAGAAAGAGATTTGCCCTATATGCGTCCTGCATGACTGGGAATACATTTCCTTTCCATCTCCGTACCCTTGCTGTCTCCGCCTAAAATTCTTATTTGTTTAAAGGGGCGGATGAGAGAGATCTGCCCAAAGCATAGATCATTGACGAAGAGGCTCTTGAGAAGCGCTTGCTTGAAGCATTCCTTCCGAAAATATGAGAAACAAATGTTAAAAAAACCTCCGGTTAAAATAGGGTTTGAAAAGCTCTCTTTAGTGTTAATGGATGTCCACCTTTGAGGACGGTTTTAGTATCGTTAAAAAGGGTTGCTGATAGGACGGGAGGGTAGCTTCAAACTGTTTCCCCTCACATTGCTATCTTCTTTAGCTTGCAGGAGGTTTGGAAGAATAAGTAAGCAAATTTTCCAAAAAATTCAAAAAGGATGTTGTATGGGAGATTTTGCAATACAATTTCCAAGCCCGACGGCATTTGTTTACTTGTAAACAGATTTTCTCACTTTCTACGCTTCGCTTTCTCTCCCCGGTTTTCATCTTGCCATCTATCCTATCTATCCTGAGCTCTTTCTCTTGTTTCAGAATTTGGAGGTGATATTTTTCACACACTTTCCCGTATTCTCAGGTTCAGTTACTTGCACATAAAACCCAATTGCGCTGCCGCTCAATTCTCTGTGGCAGTTTTATTATGTTCTAATCATTATTTATAATTAGCATATTCATTTTACGGGTTTCAAATGTCCCAAGAAATTAGTGAATGAATGAGGAGAACAAGTGATTCGGGATGATAAGTCAAGGCTTTCGTTCCACCTCTACACCCCTTTTTTCAAGTTAGGATCAAGGATGAAACGTAGTGTGAAATGTAACGGCTTTGAGTTTTACAATGCAGGGGCGGCTGCAGTTGATTAACATTGTTGAAAACAGAAACTGAGAGTGCACTAATATTCATTTATCTCAGGATGAGAGTGAAAGAATGAGAATATAAAAGATTAATACTCGTGTGATTTGAAGAGCCATGACTCTCCTTCCACAACTAGGAATTTAATCCTTGTTAAATTACAATTATAAAATGATGGATTAGATAAAGATCCTGTAGAAACTGCAACTGACTAACTGACTGTATAAGCTTGGTGATGAAGGTGTAAGAAAATATTCAGAAGCTTCACAAATAACAAGTTTAAAGCCTCTCTTATCAGAAAACCAACTCATTTCACATTCCGCGTATAATTTCTCATCATCATGATTCTATCTTTCCCACCCTAAAACTTGTAAAACTTTCCTTCTTCTTCGTCTCCTCCAATTTGCAACATATATATCATCTTCTCCCTCGTTCATTTCGTCCTTCGCTCTCAATAGATTCTGACGCTTGAACCAGATTCATCGTTGATTATGGTAGAGGTTTAGAAGCCTTAACACGTGGACGAGTTGAAATTACTTAAGCTGGGAATAATTCAAGTGGAGTCAATCAGTAGGGGTAGAGAAGAATATGAACTTGATTTGGATGGGTGAAAGTAAGTTTGCCAAATCCCTTGGGAATAAATCAATACTTTGATCTAATCGAAAGTAATGCAAATTCAAAGGCAGGTACACAGAGACCAAGTGACAAGTGCTTCAGACTCAGAATGAGAGTGCAGCGCTGCGCTCACCTTTCCAAGGGAGGGAAATTATTGAGAGGATGCAAAACAAATTGAGATTTTCAAACGCGCCCCATCTCAATTATACGCTTGAGCAAGAAAAGCGACAGCTTATAATCGGAAATAATAATATTTCAATGTATTAGCGAAATGAGCAGAGAGGAGGAGGATGAAGGGAGGAGGAGGAGAGACAGTCTACAATGAAAGAATGGTGTGGAGAACATGATTCAGGTTTACGGATTGCTTGCTTTGCTTTTCGATTGACAGGAACTGGATGCAGGCAGCTCAGGCTCATTATGATGAAAATTGTATTAAAAATTGGGGAGAGGAAGAAACTGCAGTAAATTAATAGGATCTGCAGAAAATGAAGAGGTGTATGTAGGACAATAGGAAACTCGGGGAACTGGGGAAACTGTTCTTAGATCATTCATACAAACGAAAATATGTGTAGATGGCCCACTCAATTATGAATGAGAAATTAAATGGATTGTTTTCCGCTTTCGTTTTGAGCAATGTAGCCATGATGTCAAGGCTTCTGTAGATGATATTTTGTCCAACGAGCAACGGGAAAGAAGATGTCATCTTCTTAGCATCAAATATTAAAGCAAGGAGTCCAGGAGGATTTAATATTAATTGTTATCCTTCTTGTTAAAGGTCTTTTCTTGGCCAACCAAGAGAATAAAGAATGAGCATTAAAAGAAGATGAAGACGAGGGTGGTAATTGCAAAATGGGAATAGGCAAAGGAACTAAAAAAAGACGCGGTAAAAGGGGACGTGATATAATCAAGGTTGCGTTACAAGATACATATTAATACGGGATTTTTATGAAAAAAAGGCTATCATTTACAGCTTTAAACAAGGAAGCCGACAAGTGTCAACTACAGACTGGGCAATCACTTTGATTTTATGAATTGAAACGGTTCTATATTGAGAGAGAGATACAATGTACAAATATGTTGCAGAGTGCGTGGAAAATACAGCAGCGTCAGTGCCAGTCGAAGCTCTCTGAAAATTGTTGCAGTTCTGTAAAGTAAATGCATGGGATGGGAAATGGGGGGAAGACAGAGAAGTTTGGCATTATACGATGAGAATGAGGTGAGAAAAGGACGAGAGAAACCGGCCAGTAGGACTGACCTAATAAGAGATTGGTAGTGGAATGTTGGTGTGTTGTGTGCGTATGAATGAAGGGCAAGATGCCTCTAAGCTTTTGCTTAATGCCAAAAGAGAATATGAATTAAGTGTATACATATGTGAAGGGAGAATTTAATCGGATTCGTGATGAATATGTGGCTCATCAACTGTAATTCACCTTCCATTTCATTAGCGAAATGAAATATGCAAAAAACTTGTCAAGAATAAGCAACGCTCCCATCCACAGCTACCTACTTGCCTTCCACCACGGCTACCATCCTCAATAGCAGCAGGCTAAATCCCTGAATGTATGCCAAAAAATTTCCTCGGTAAAGAGATGAGTTTTACGCTTAATATTTTTGCAAATTGTATAGGAATATGCTTGGTCGTAAGAGGACCCTGTCCACTCTGGAAATAGCTGGGCACGTAGCTTTGCTAATGCGTGTGCTGTGTGTTGCAGCATTTGATGCTTGGAAATACAAAAGGTTCCTGCAACACTCATGCTTGTTTCCTTGCATAAATTTTGCTTTGATTCCAAATGTTTGCAATTTTGTGAAAATTTAGACAATGTCTGCCATTTATTTGGCAACAGCACTCGCAAAACGCAAGCCCAAACATTACCATCATAAACTCATGGGAAGAGCTAGGAAGAAAGAATTCCTTGAGACAGGATTGAATCAGTTTTGGAATGACTTATTCGACAGATTTGTTGGGAGTTTTGGAGGGCCAACTGCCGTTACTAGGGCAAAGGTTTTTGAGTAATTGCTTCAGGATCAGGTAGGTCGCCTTTGGTGTTGGGTTGGCTGGGAAGTTGGGACGGATAGTAGCGGCGTTGCTTTCGAAGATGTGTGATGGAGATGGATGATGGGAAAATGGGAAAATGGGTGATGTCAAGAGCAAATGGCGTTAATTATGACACAATTTGACACGGTTGACATAACTCAATTTCAAATCTTTCCTCTCTCATTAGCCTGTCAAGCTCTCTTGTTTTATGAATCTGCGTAATCCTTCTTGTAATCCCCATTTAGAAACACATCACTTGACTTTTACATCATTCTGTTCTAGTTATGCTGACAAATGCCACTTGAATCCGCAGCCTACATGTATTCCCAGCCTGGAGCTACAAGTTGTGTTGCTAGCTATGATTAGATTAGAAGCGTCGGGGATCAAAGCGCAGCGCGCGGTTCTTATTCTTACCAAGGCGTAGAGAGCGAGAGATGCTAGAACGCGCAGATTTTTATTCTCAGGTAATCCATTCAAGTCATGAAGAAAATTGAAACTTAAATCGATTTAGCTCCCTACTCCCTGCTCTTACAAGAATCAAATAGGTTTCTTAAATAAGAGCTCAAGAAGTTGAGTGTAAAGTGACGTGGACAGTTGTAATTGTAAGCTCAGTTCGTACCTGTCGGCCACGGCTTGTATTGAAGCTCAAAAAGAATTATCAAGTTTTTCGTAAAAGCGTCGAGAACGGAGACAGCGGATGGAAGGGATTCTGAATGTAACTCGGAGTGATGTTATCCGAGATGAAGTGTAAGCGTTCGCGTATTACTACCTTCAAAAGGAAAAGATTGATTCATCCATGTCTTTTGAGCATAGTTCAACTGTTCAACTCGGTCCAATTTACGACCTCTTCTAACACTCATTTTGTAATAGAAAGTGAATCACATTTTAATGGTTTCATGCATCATACACGTGTGGAGCGTAGCAGCGTCTTTCTAATTTTTTTATCCGTTGCCGTCTCTGTCTAAACCTTTATGCACCAAGTGTCATTCATCCAAAACGCTACAAAAACTTGCTTTTACATACGAAACTATTAACGGTGACTGAGCTAAGCTCTCGTCTCTCGTTTACACTTGTGTTCTGGGTCGCTTATACACTAGTTTAACTATAAGCGTCCGAAGGAAGTGGAAAGTAGCATAGCATGAGCTGAGCGCTGTTTTGGCTTGAAATCAAGTCAATGCGTAGAGGATTCAAGCTGGTGGAACAACCTCTGCGTTTGCGAAGGTCCAAAGGAAGAAATTATGATTTCAAGCTTGTAGATTATTATTAAATCCTTACTAGAATTCCAAACCAATAATTATAGACTCACTACTGAGCCTGACCTGACCACAAATCATAGAAACAAGAGGCTTGACCAAGCGAACAATGATATGCGCTATGGCGCAGTGGCTCTACATTTCTGGTCACTAACTAAATCGGAAAGCCACCCCTGCCGCTCCCCCGCACACCACACCGGCCAATTTACCATAATTGTAATTAAAGTATGTAGATTTCTAAAGTTCTGTATATTCTATCGAGGGTAATCCCATGTAAATCGAATGGCAAATTTAGTTGCATTCCAAAAAATTCAAAATGAGAGAATCTTAGAGAAGAGCTCGAAAAGATTTGATAATCAGCGTCTCTGTCGGTAATGTCTAAGCGTTTCTCACCTACGCTTTTTAAAACGCTCCTGAATTACTGTGTTGGTCTTGAATAGGATTTACTCAGTTTTGCTTCTGTGGAGCTATAAATGCTCATTAGAGCAGATTACGTTTGTAATGGTAGGTTGATAAAGGAGCCGCAAAAGGTTTATTCTCGAGGTCTCGTGAGGAGTTAATGTGTGGCAAAAAAATTGTTAGATTTTCGGAAGGTCTGGCTGCGGTTAGGTTTAGTTTACATGAAGACATGGTTAATGCGGAGGAGAATGCATTGGCTACTGACTGGGACGCTGGTCAGCATCAGCGTTACGCAAGCTCACTCTCTGCCTATAATGACAGCGTATCTTTGATGGAATTGTGGAGCGTGTGGTGGACGCTGCTCCTAGAAGAGCATGTACATTGTCTAGGAGTCATAGTCAAGTTAGTAGACGTTTTTCTGAGATAGAGGTCAAGAAAAAGTAGATTAGTAGAGTGAGGAGTGAAGAGCATCTCTGCACTAGAGATTGCTATATTAGCAAGGAGCAGGACCGCCATGCAAGCAAAGGAGGTAAAAGCCGAAACTTTTATGTTCTGCAGTAATCCGCCCTCGTCGATACGCATCAAATTGCCATAGACGAAAAGGAGGGAATGGAGGCCTTTTCTGCCTAAGCGTCAGCGTCTTCTTAAGACTTGCTTCTACTAACCTACAGATATGAAAGCATGGACTTGAGATTCAGGCGCTGCTGTGGGCCTTTAGTTGCGCTGTTCCTTAAACCCTGGCGGAAAGTCGTTTCGCTTTACCTTGATACAATTATTTTATCGGTTTCCCCCATCTCTCGCGCTTGGAGCTAGCAATCTTCGGCACTGGTTTACACTAACATAAGTAGACGTACAAAAGAGCATGGGTGGTTTAGCGCAGAAGGAGCGCAATTCTACCTCAAAGGTATGTATGCGCAATCCTTGAACAATCCAATTTTTAATCGAGAGCCAAGGGGTGTATGAAATATCAAAGGCAAAGGCAACAGTGCGTAAGCGGGTGGCAGCGTCTCCACCCGTTGCAAAAGAACGCTGGCGCGTATCCGCGCGTCCACGGCTTGCGCTTCACAGTATCAAAAATAATCTCGTCTCCTTCCTTGCATCTCCTATCCTACTGCTGCTCTCTCACCTTAGTCTTGATTTTAAGAAGTCGGGATGCTTGTATATGCAGAGTTGTAAATTTGGATGGATAGGGGTAAGGAGAATGACGTTTTGTAAGATTCGCAATAAATCTACAGATATAGAAATCAGAGCGATGAATCTTGCTCTTGATCCCATTTGGGCTGCAAGAGCACAGAGAAACGAGAGGGCAAATGACTGCGCCCCATTCACAATATTACAGTTTGCAAGACTGACATGAACTGCAAGGGATGAAATTCAAGAGAAGCGCAATAGTAACTCGTATAGCTTGCCACTATTGGACAAAAGAAACTATTAAATGACCAAATTCATTTGCGCCTTGCCTCCTTGCTAATGACCCTTGTCGTCATAACTTTACAATTATACAATTCACATGAAAACAACCCTTCATATTTCAATTAAACCACAAGCATGTTAGACCTGCTAATGGAGAAATTAATGCGGGTTAGCCAAGTTGAAGAACACGTAGTTACAGGATGGACTACGCTGCGCCAACGCTGGGCAACATTTGGGAAAAAACTTTGCACACACATTTATAACATTAAATTTAACTGGTTTACTCACATGCATATGCGTAGGCTGAGAAATAGGATGCGTGATTATAACCGGCCCATTCCTGCCCCTGACTCCTGGGTAAATTTGCAGGGCCCACGTTCGTAATTATGATCCTAATAGAAATTTGTAAACTTAAGAGGGTACACATGCAGTTTGCTTTTATTTACTTTGGCAAACTTTTACACTGACATACTCTTGTTCCACGAAAAGTATGTAGAGTTTCTTTCTTGATGGTTTTTGGCAAAGCCAACGTTTTCATCATGCACGCTGTTTCCTTTCAGACAGGGAGCGGGAGCTTGAAAAATTTTCCCCGTTAGCAGTATGTATGTAAGATGCTTCACATACATGCTAAAGTTTAGAGGGATGACAGGTGAGAGAGTGTGTGTTGTGTGATCACGTCATAGCCTTCGATACCAGAGAGGTAAAGTAAGTAAGGAAAAAGAGGGCTCGACCAAAGAAACATGAAGCAGAGGCAGATTATTGCAGTAGGAATATAAGCGAATAATAACGGCAGGGTTATTAACGAAGGAAAGAGAGCCCCTTCACTTATATGCTAGTTTCGCAACCATATTTTCGCTTTCTCTTCTCACCTAGACGAGCAGATGCATATGAATCGTGTACACATTCCTACCAAAGTATACCAATACTGGGGAGGGAATGCTTATGATATTGCAGAAACGCTGCAGAAACGCTGCATCTCCAAATCTGCAAATCTTAGAGCGACGAGTGGGGCACATTCAAGAACTCTCAAGCGAGGGTGCGCTACGAAGCGTCTGCGAATTTTGCATTTGCGGTCGCTCAAATACTTAACATCATCACCACAAGACGGAGGCTTTCCCAATCCTCCAATCTATATTCCCTTTATTCTCCAACGCCCAAAGAAGCGTCTGAAACTTGCATTAGCTTGGATGTCACCCCGCCTTGTAACCATTGTGCTTGGGCTCGTATGTATACTTCAATCAGAAATCCCTTTGAAATCACATATAATATTCCTTATAATTTTATTCTTATAAAAGTACTTGTAATCCATTTACTTTAAAAGGAGGAACTCTAGCTAATAAACAGCCCTCGAAATATGTATTCCACAAGCGTGTTTCACCTTATTTATGTCCATGTGTCCTACCGCAACAAATTCTAATGTTTCCCTGGGTTTTCATAGATGGTTTGAAGGACCATTTGTGTGTAATGATAATTCGATAAGTTACAGTGGGATTATAGTTTGTGGCTAAAGCGGATAAAAGAGAGAGGAAAAAACGGTTGGGGAAACAAAGTGTTTTTTTGCAGGTTGATGCATTCCCATTCAGCGTTGATGTGATAATTGTTGAGACTATTTGATTGAAAGTCAATCGCGTGTCTAATCTATTTTCTTGTACACGGGATATAGGACTGACGTGGATGGGGAATTAAAGGATTCAAGAGCAAAAAGTATCCAAACTGTACACGGAGAATGTTCCACGCTACCTTGAAACTATTAAAAGCGAGCGTATAAATGATTAGCGGAACCATTATGTTTTGCAAGCGCTGCGCTTAAAATTGGTAAGCGATTTGCAAGAGCTTGAAGTATGGTTTAAACGCCGTTTTTAAGCCACACTAATTCAGGCTCGTGGCTAATTGCTGAACCTGTGTATTTTGGCTTAATTTTACAGATATTCGATCAATTACCTTAAAATCAAAGTCCTTGGTTTATAGAGAATCATAGGAGCAGATTGGGTAAAATAGAATTCAAGGAGGAGGTATTCAGTCCCGTATTTTTTACTAGTTTGCATATAAACTAAAAACGCTAGTTTTTAATGCAGGATTTGCGATAAATTTTATATCCAGGATCGCTGCGACTCTACGACAATGTAAACTTCATAAGAACACTAATTCGGTTATATTAAAAGAGAAATGGGGTAGAAAGGAAATGAAAAGAAGGAGAATGAGAACACAAATTGAATAAAACATCATTTAATGAAATTTTTAAGTAATTTGAAACATAGTTCAGAAGAAAGCAGAGCGAGCGGAAATCAGTTTTGCTGCTACTACATGCACAGAGACTCGTCTGAAGGGGATATTTCGGGAAGAGATGATTGAATCAAAGTAAATAATTGAGTGTTTGTAAACTGAAATATAATTATTTCTTCCATCCCAAGAGCCTAATAACAGTCAAGAATTTATTGATTGTGAGGACGTTTACATGGGCCATAAAACAATTTCATCCGTCTATAAATAAACTGCATGTTTACCACGTCGTTCTCTACGATTGGCGATTGGCTTTGTGTACAAATCGAGAGCAAGGAATGACAAGCGCTGGCTCAAAGGAAGTAAGGGGATTGCGAGATTTATGCGTCTCTTAATAATTGTGCGACGAAGGGATGGAGGCTCATGATTTTCGTTTACATGTAGACAAATTAGATTGAGGAAAGTTAAAAGTCAATTCACTTTTACTTTGCATCTCCTCAAATCGTGGACGTGATTTCAATTATTATACACCTTTTAACTTTACCGGAAGATATATAAATTAGCCTTAGGAAAAAATAATCATTCGCATCTTTGCTTGCATCCCATACTCTCGCCATTGGTAATCTTTTCTACTTGAACGTTTTCCGCATCTTCTTCAGCTCCTCATCCTCCCCCACCAGGAGATGCTCATGCCACTGATTTTATCAGCTGTTTTGTGGACCACGAAACTACTTTTATAATAGTCTAGCCCAAAATTTACAATAAATTACGTGCCCTATCATCTTGACCCTATCATAATATTTGAATAAGTAATAGCAGAAGAGTATCCTTTGCTGTGCACGATACTTGTTTCCCCTAGTTTTTCCTACAACTGAAGACAGCTTTTTATTTTGATAGATTTCGCACATGTTGCAGCAGCACAGGTGATATCCATAATAATACGAATCGTAATTTGGACTTTGAACATAATCTTCATCCCTCTCATCTTGTATCATCTTCTTTGTATAATTTTTGTAACAAGTGCATACAGCGTTTCCTAGTCGGACTGATTGCGTTAAACACAGATTTGTGTTCTTGCGAACATCAAATCTGTCCACACTAGAATTAAACTAAGATCTAGTTTGTAATTTTGACACAGGGGGAAAGTGTTAAAATAGCAGAATACAGCTTTAGATAAATTCGCATGCTGACATGCTGAGAGGATTTTCTAGTGAGGAAAATATTAAAACTAAAGCGAATTTTCCAAAGAGCCTTTGTTTCTATCAATGTCTCTAACTGAGATTAAAAATGATGTGAGAACGTAGTTTCATTAAGACCAATTAAAAATATCAGTTGTATCCAAGAACAGGGGGTTCGCAAGCTCAAGTCTCAGATTGCCTCTACGCTGTGCTTTATCAAATAATGCCAACCGCTCTACGCTACGACTGGGTTGGATTAATGAATGATGGAAAGGTTTTAAGAACAATTACTAAATAACAAGAGCATTAACTGAGGAAATGTTTTTCAGCTGAGCCTACACTTACGTTAATTCACAATAGAAACCAAAGGCCATGGGGCTGGGAAAAGTGTGTAAAAGTTTGCAAAAAATGTTATAGTTCACACAAAAGAAAAAAAATTTGCCAACCAATTATAACGGTTACTTGCTATGATATAATAACAATAACTCGTAAGCTAGCTGTGGTCAAGCCTGTTAAATCACACTTTCACAGAGAAATATATAAAACGCAATCCCTGCTCAATGGATTCCAACGAAACTGGTTGAAGACCTAAGTCATAGGCTCATTCATGATCGGTCGTGTGGGTAGAGTTTACGTATGTCCCACCGTACCCTGCTTTAGTCTCCATGTTAAGGATAACGGAAGCTATTTAGCTATTGCAGCTGGTTTGAAAATGAATAGAGTTTTAAAGGATAGTGATTAAAGGTGCAGACTATATGCACGCATGTCGATTATATTAATTGGGTGAGAGTGAATGAAGCGTATTACTTTTACTAAATAGTAAAGTGGTTAAAATGGCTATGGAGTCTGCTCGTTAACTAACTAACTACGGTTTCCACTACTGTATTCTCAATTCAGATAATTTCAGATTCCTTTGTGCCAGTAACGGAGGATCACCACAAGACAGTACAAGCTATAGGGATTGATTTAAGTACTGAGCGTTGAATAAGGCTCCCTTAGAGGGATTGAGGTGATTGCAAAAAGAGGCATATATACGCTTTGCAATCAAGGAATGTAATAGATATAATAATGTCTGCTCCTAATTGTCGACCCTTTTTCTTTTATACTTGTTGGAGGATATTTATTGCGGGGTTGGTTGATAGCTGTGTAGAGTAGAATAATAGGAATGGGGAATGGATGGTTTGATAGCAATAGCTTTTACCCAGTGACTTGGTTCTGTCATTCCCTTCCTGAGAAGTTTCTCATGTCTTCATGAAACAATTACTTTTATTCTTCATCATGACCTCACCTACCTGAGGAGGGAGGGGCCGAGGACAGGTAAAAGTGTGTATTTAATAGCGTAGGTGTTAACTTGATGTATTCATAAGGAAATGTATATATAAACTCAGAGAATTATATTCCACCTCCAATATTTTCTCACCCTACCACAAACGCCGACAGTGAGTAAATATTCACATGGATTTTTAAGCGCGAAGTTTTTCGCGAAACTGTGCCATGAGAATACATTTTTTCCCGGATTTTCCCGTAAATTCGTATCCAGAATTTTACTGATTGTAACAATACGCTTTTGGCTCTAAGAAGGCTGTTGTAGAAAGGGAGGGATGAAGTTAAAAAAATACTGAAAGCGGATTTTTGTGCTAAGCAATTGGGAAACGAGGGGGATACTAGCAGTAATGGATTTCTGTCTACTTCTTGTAAGGATGATATAAAGGCACTATTTCCTTCCATATACTACGGCGTCTTTATCATTTAATTCACATTAAACTATCTAAATAGCTCCGATCACCAGCTTGTAAGGGCAATTAAAATTTGACGTGGAGCTGGTCCCAGACTAAATTTATTATAATGTACTCTCCATTAAAGGAAATTTTTCTCGTGAAGAGCCGTATATGCATCATGGCTTAGGTTGGAAGCGTGACAAGGAAATGGAACTATAGATACCACTTGAATGGAAAAAGATAAAATATCTACGTCTCCTAGCCCTATAGCCCAACCACTATCTCCTCTCAGCCAATTTGAAGACAAGAATTATATAACTCTGGATTTAATCAACTATCTCATCCGCTTTAAGTATATACTTTTATATTCCCTGCTTCCTAGCCTGCTATATTTTAGCTCTCATCTGACAGTATTACCCTTGCGGTTACTGCAAGCAAATACATTACAGTTGAAGCTGCTAGTAGCCAGCCGCTTCTCGCAAATCCATATTTTCGCAATAAAAAAACCAGGTTTTTGTTTTGAATTTACCGAAAATGAGGAAATTCATCCCCATGAATTTTCTAAAAGGAAAAGTTCGGAACTGTTTGCTCTAAACCATTTTGCACTAGGCTGGAATACTGTATGCTAAGTTTTTCTATGCATTGTGGCGTGGCCAAATATATAATTTTTGCGAATGAGAAGGATCAAAGGATGGACGCTTGGGGATTTAATAAAAATTAGAGTAATTATATGCTGTCACCAGTTTTTAAACGTTGGATAAAGCAAATAGATATTATGCACCTGGAGATATTAGGAATGGATGTAGTTTTAGCAGAAACAAACCTTGTAGCTAGTTTTTGTTTGGATTGATTGAGGTAATTTTTAAGAGATTCTACACGGGTGCTGAATCATTTAGCTGAACAGCGCCACTACTTTCAGGGTTTGCTGCTGGAAACTCAAACTATCAAGCTCAAGAATACAGTACTTTTGGTAGTAAAATAAAAGAAGGAATGCGAGGGAAGGGCGGGGTGAATTGAAGGAGAAGATGCATAAAAGTATGCGAAAAGAGAGGATTTATACAACAGAGAAAATGTTGCTTTGTTCTTGGCTTATTGCTCTTGAAAAGATTCTGCACACGTGTCCGCTTTAATAGTTTACGCGTGCATACTAGTTTACTGGATCACCTTCATGGAACGGTTTTTTAATGGGATATTTACTGTAAGGATCTATTAGAGTGTCTGCATACTTAAATGTGTCCAACGGCATAGCTATCTCACTTCTTCCCTTTTCCCTGTTGATCACAATCCAGTCTCATGGTCTATCAAGGTTGTCAACTTTATGGCAAGACTTTTAGCAGCAGAGGGAAGAGAAGATGTATATGATGGGCTCCTTTATTTCAGGTGATGTATGCAAAGCTATAAAATATGCATAACAGTATATAAAACTCTCACTTTCAACGGGAAAACACTTCTGCAGAATGAATATATGGAGTTTACTCCCTTTTACCTCATTGTTCTCCTCTTGACTATATATATACTTGCTCCTATGGAATTAAGATTCTAAAAGAATTCTGATTCCTCTGAATTATAATCTGATGAGAGGGAAATTGAGAAGATTTTGCATTCAATTTTTTTATCCAACTCCAACAGCATATTTTAATTTCAAGACTACCTCTCGTGATTAGCTCTGAAGTCGTTAGGAGCATTTTGTATTCATTTGATCCAGAATGTATCATGTATATACTCCTCTTCATTCTATGTCTTCGGAATACTGAATTATCTAATGGGAAAGGTAATACATGCAATATGCTGAATGCTAAATACAGGACGCTATGCGTGGTGGATGAACCACTGAAAGAAGGAGAGACAAGTTGGTTGATTGCTAATCCATTTTGACATGCCATGTCAACTGTGGGATTAATATCTGGAGATTTGAGTTCAAATCCGGGTTGACATTCTGACATTTGCGGTGGTGGTGGCTAACGAGTGTGAAAGGGTAGAAGCAAAACTAAAGCCAGCACAGCTGGAAACTAGTTTTCGCTGTAATACATAATACATATAGGAGGAACAATAGTTATAGAAGCTAATTGGTGAGAATGGAAGCAGAAATCCGTCTTTTCTATAATGTCCTTGAATGAATAGAAACCGTCTTTTCTTGAGCAGCAGGACACATGTGGAAACTAGTTGTTTTTTCTCCCATTTTAGAATATCATGCAAATAATCGGCAACGCCCAAAGAACGAATGATTAAGCTTGCTGTACAGGTCCAGTTTTGTCCAGAGGCTAGAAAGTTTCTGACCCGGATCACGTTCTCACGTGATTGCTTGCTAAATGAAAGGAATTACATCGAACTAGAGGAATCATGGAAGGAGGTTGTTATGCGTGTGGAATAAAAAGTAGATGAATTAGGAAAAATATTTCAGTGTGGTAAAGAAGAAGAAGGATTCGAAGGAATAAAGAATAGGAAGAGTAAGTAGTGTAGAATACGAAGTATGTATGCGCAAAAACTAGAGATTTTCAAGTGAGCGAGGAGGAGATGAAGAGAATGGGATTTGGGCGGAAGTAAATTAAGCCACGGAAGAAACCGGAGATAATCCAGGGTCAACTGCTGTATCATGTGGTTTCCCACTAAGATTCCACGTTATAGAAAGGCAGTCAAGTTTAACGACGATCCACAAATAATTGACACAGATTCAAAAAGAATCTTACTTTAAGAGGAAGAGGATACGAAGATCTTGAGTAAGGAGGGAGGATTGAAGGAATTATAAGCCTTTTCTATATGAGCTATAAAAATCCTAAGGAAGTAGGGATGGGATGATGTTTATGCGGTGCGCTGTGGGGGAAGCGGAAAGCGTGCTAATGAAGACGCTCAATGTGTATTGTAGGCTATGAAGGAAACGCTTGAGAGATAGACACTCTCCTCACTCAGACGCTGCTTGTAGGACAATAGAGGACAAAAACGTTTAAGAGGGACGCTTACGATGCAGATTATAAGTGTATCGTAAACATAGATTTGAAGGGACCATGTTCACGACTTGTAGTGAGCACGCGACGCTGCGCTGCAGCGAAGTGTGCGCATGTCGTCTACTGATACAGGATACTAGGGAAATGAATTCAATCTAGTTCTCTCCTCTGTCATAAGGAAGATTAGAGGGATAGATTAGAGGAAGGTTAGAGGATTTATTTAGGTGATTTATTTTTTCGGAGACGATACAGCGTAAACGCTGGTTTTAGCTGTAGTTGCATTGATAAACTGTAGAGTATAGTGGTCTTTTAGCTACTAAAGTTAGTTTGAATATAAATCTTGCGGGATTTTAAGAGTGCAAAAACTAGAGCTTTGGAAATTAAGGGCGGAAAAGGAGGAAGGTATAAGAAGAAAGTGTTAAAATGCTCATGTCCTGTGGTTTCCTCCTGCAAGCCGCACATCTTCATCCGCTTCTTGTTGCAAAACTCAAGGAAGGAAGAAAAGTAAAGCAATCTCTATTATTATTATCATCCCTTCATCCCGCGAGTCAACTATGCGAAGCTATCGAGACATAACTCATACGCTCCTTGATCCTTATCCAACCCAGTTATCTATCAATCCCCTTTTGCGGTCAGTCTTTATCATGAATTTTATTCCCTGTATTCATATTAAAAAAACTCTCTTCTTCTTCTCTTTATGCTCTTGGCTTTTTGGTTTGTTGGCTGTGTGCTGTGTGTGTGTAGATTGTTGTTGTAATTTTCTAATCTGTGGCCGTTCGAACATTACAGATGCTAAAATATAGAGCTCGAAATCGAATTTTGGAGTTAGCAAAGCTAAGAATTCGAGCTAATAAAAACAAGGGTGGGGAAAGCGTAAGAAGAGGAAGATAATTGTGAATCACAAAGTAATAAAGTAAGAAGCAAAAGGTTTTGCTGCTTTGTGGGAGGTAGACGATGGTAGTGAACTTTTGGTTTTACGTTATAAAGGCGAGGAAATTTTTTAAGGAGCACAGGAGAAAAGAGAGGGGGAAAAATGAGTTATGAATATAATTTTTTCCATTTGGAATCCCAACTTTTTAAAGTTGATTATGTGGAGGATAAGTGTAAAAAGGCTGGCGGAAAATAGGAATATGAAAAGGAATTTTTCAAAGGTGGTAGACTAATGAAAGAAGAGTAATTCCAAAGGATTGCCTCTGTGTAAAGAACTGTGTCAACGAAACGGAAACGGAGGTAGTTTACGAGTTTTTGCTTTGCGAACCAAAAGATTTGACGTGGTGAAAGCAAGGGAAATGAAAGTGGAGGAGAAAAGATGCGGCTCAAAAGTCTTTTTGAATTTCTTTCATATTGTGAGAGGATGACAGGACTGAGGAAGCGAAAGATGTCATGACATTGGGTACTAACTGAGTAAGGAGCTGGAGAAAGCAAAAGCTTGTGGACAATAAGAAAGTCTGAGCTCACCATGTTATTATACCTATCCAGATCTAGAGTCGGCGGGGCTGATACGAACTATAAGTGACTGACTGCAAGAGTATATTACTGCCGCTTGTATGCTAGATTTTTTGGATCTCGAGCTTATGGTAATTGAGACGGATGTTCAATATTAAGAGAGGATGAAGAAGAAGAAGAGGTGAGAGGAGTTGAAAGAGAGAGGAGGATCTTATGAAGTTCGGTACTCACATGGATTCTTAATCTAAGTCCATATCCTATCTCCTCATCGCCATCCCTCCTCCACCTTTTCAGGTGGAAAGACCTTGAAATCTGGATTGAAATATTGCTAATAAAATTATCATATTATATTTTATTTTGTCGTTGATCTGGATGCACTGACGCTTCCTGTGTGATGATGAGAAAGGTAGATGCGTACAGGACGAATAGGTCAGGACGGAAGATGCGGATTACGTAAATGAAGCGGAACTTGAGCCGAATTCAAAGCTTTGATACAGAGAATGGAGAAGAAAGATGCTTTTTGGATGTAATAATAGGGAAACTATTTTCTTCTTTTTGAGTATCAGAAAAAGGATGAGATGCGAGTATATATATAATAATAATAACAATCGAGATTTTCGGGTAGTGTAGATTCTAGATGAAATAATAGGAAATATGAGGAAAATAGATGATATGATGTTATCAAAATATCAAAGAGGAAGGTGTGTATATCTATTTCTCTGGGGTGCGATTCTGATTTTGCGTAGTTACCGGATAGAGTTGCAAAACTGTCTTTCCTTGATGCTGATTTACGGTCTTGTTTCAAAAAAGTTTCACAGCACCATGTTTACGAAGAGGGTAGAGGAGGGGAGGGAGCGGGCGGGCGGGGAGGCTGAGAACGTGTGGGTGTTCAGGAGGGAACGTGTGAGGAAACCGGGGTTTGCGGATAAATTATTACAGTGATGAGTAATCCTTGTGTGACACAAGACGGGAGATGGGGCAAGCTGGAATTGTTGATGGAAATATATACATAAGCGAGTGGGTGGATGTTTTAAAGGAAGAGTACTCTAAATTTTAATTTGAATGCATCGTTTATTATAACTTACTCGAAATAGAGTACTGGGAGGGGAAAGATGAAAAATAAAGATAATAAAAGGACGCGGAAGGAGGGAGGAATGAATTGTAAAACATTTCAGTTTTTTGTAATAATCTTTTTTGGGTTAGCTTAAGCTATATTTCTAAAAATTTCAATCAAGAAACCAATTTAGTGTAGATTCTATTGCTCAGAATTAAAAGTTAGTGAAAATTTACATTGTATGGTTGACAGGATTTTTCATGAAATTCGCAATGATTGTTGCCAAAACTCTGGAAGAGAGCTCTAGAAAATATGGAGAAATGAGCTAACTGCTGGCTACACTAGCCGTCTTGTTTCCCATAATAATTGGCAAATGTAAATTGCAATTCCCTCTTGGCACATTTGCTTTCCTCTTGATTGCATGGTTGCTTAGAGTATAGTTGCTATTTCCTTCATCCACCCAATCCTCCTACCACAGGACTTGGTTTTAACTGTTTGAATTCTATTTGTTTTGCTGGTTTTTTACACAGAGTAGTGCCGCAAACATTTGCTAGATTGCAAAGATATGAAAAATGGTTATTGGCTCCGCTTAACTTTGTATTGTTTCATGGGATTCCTAAAATAATAACCTATAGTATAGTATAGTATAGCTATTCTGAGAAGGAGAGATGTAATTATGGAAATGATTGTTACAATGTTGTATAACGAAGGAAAGAGGGAATAAGAATGCAAGAAACGCATGTCTGACTGCGGGAATACACGCTATATAAGATAATCTGTTGGAGTGAGTGTTCAAAGTGAGGGAGTATTGGATTGAATCCCTATTGTGATTCTGTGCGTCTGTCTTGTATGTAAAGAGGAAAGCGTAAAAAGTAATTTGCTCATCCTGAGGTGGCTGAAACAAAGCACTTCCTTCCCGTTCTCATCATGTATGGGGACGAAGAGAACTAGCTGATGGAATAGTTAATAGTTGGTGGGAAATATATGGGAAATTGCGAAAAATACTCTTGAGACGAGACTGGAAATTCTCTAGGCAAAAATACGCCCATGCCTATGATGCTTGAAATGGTTTGTACTCTCTTCAACGACAAGAGACACGGACGGAGGGATATGAGAAAAAAAACAAGATGAAGGAAATGGAACAATTACATGATCCTTATGAAACTCTTCCACATTTAAATTATATTATACGTTTACTCAAGTCCCTCCTTCCGTAATTACGCCAGCTCCTTATTCCTTATAACATGTATTATTGTTCTTGCTTCCAAGTAATAGCAGGTCTACAATTGGAGGAATGTGCTTGTGTGTGGAAATCCTCAAAAATCATGGTTTCTTGTAATTACGCATTCTGTGCTGCTCAGTTTTGTAACGGGTGCGGAGAAAATGGAAGAATTTGAGTAACTCCGGGTATTTCGCTATCACTGTTATTATCAACAAAATTGAATGAGATGGGCGGATTTGTAGGTCTCTCATGTGCTGGAATTAGAGGAGGGGCGTAGAAGAAATGTGGCGGGAATTTGATACAAAGCTGGAGGGAATGAGGAGCAAATTCGATTAGAGAATTAAATGCGAGAGAATTTGTAGTTAATTTAATCAAGTCTTTCTCGTTTAATTTAATGTAGTGTATTGTAGCCTACACATGTAGAGGAATACTCGAGAGGATTGGCGGGAAAGAATCAACTCAGCTCTCACAGCCCTCTTGTATCGTGCAAGTTGGCACAATCCAGCAATTATTGCGAATGTTTTAGAGCATTTGCATAGTCAGAAGGAAGGAAAATTGAATGGGATGGTGATTTGAATTTGTATTCTTTTAATGTAATCCGAAATTTAGTCAAAGCTTTCACCGCTACGCGTTACGAACTAACTACTAATGCGTCTTCTTTTATCTGGATTTTGGTATTGTTGATTGATGACAATATTGACAAAGGACTGAATACCTTGTAAGAGGGAATTGAAAAGTTTTACCGTCCACAGTCTGGCTGGATGGACAAGATATTATATATTATATCCAGCTACCCTATTACCCCGGTTCCTTTGCGCACCCGTTTATTGCGCGCAGCTAGATTTTTGCAGTATTTTTTCCCCAAAACCCCGTTTATGCGCGCACCCGCCTAATGTGCGCACACAATAGCTTGAAATTTGGAGCAAAAGTACAAGGAGCAAACATCTGATTACTAAGTTTCTGTAACCATTGGATGTAGCAGTCAATAAATCTTTCAAGGCCAAAATTCGAAAGTTATGGTCCGAATGGATGAGAGACTCCAAGCCAGGTGTTCCTGACTAATGGAGGGAATAGGAGAAAGCCGGCTTTATCGACTGCATGCAATTTCGCAAGCATGGCTTGAAGATGTAAACCCTGAAATTATCGAGAATGGATTTCGAAAATAAGGTATTTTCTACACTGAGAATGAAGAATTATAAGACGACTTGCTGATGCTTCCTGAAGATGATCTAACGGTAGATATCGGAGAAAGCAAGGAAAATATATTGTTAGGATATACTGAAGACGAGAAAGATGATGAACAAAGTGGACATGGCGTCGTATTTCCGGATATGTCGGCGACGTTTTTGATTGTTTTGAAGATATATGATGAGCTGATGTTATTTTATGAATTATAAAAGAGTTTTACACGGATACATTAACATGAAAGTTACGATGCATTTACAAAACCAGTGTAAACCCCGTTTATGCGCGCACCCGCGTACTGCGCGCACCCGCATTTTGGCGCACCCTCTCGAGCCCTAAATTCGCCTACTGCGCGCACGCAGTATCCGGGGTAATAGGGTATTGGAAACGATGGTATGCTTTACTTTGAGGTATGGCAATATCCAAGGGGGAAGAAATGCAGTGCCCGTGTGGAGAAAGCAGAATTTTGAGTATGGAGCTCAGCTGGAGAAAAGCCTGACACATTGTCCTCGAGTTTTAATTGCTTTAGGTGGGAGAGAATAAACTGTGAAATGGAATTATATGTCGGTCCCTGGCTGGCTCCTCTCCCTCATCCTCATTTCCTTTGTAAATAGCTCCCACATTTGTACGCCCCCGTGTTACAAAGCCAAATGAGATGAAGTCATGGGATGAGATAGATAGCATCCATCCAAGATTCTTCCAGAGAGTTTTCGGATGACTGAGGACAGCCAGGGCTAGCACGACGTGGAGAAAAATTTTCGCCCACGCTCAGAGATGCTTTCTCTTTTACGTGCTTTCTCCGCTATCAGTCTATCACCTCTTGGAGGATTCCGTACTTTCTCCAAGTGTCGGAAACCTCCTACCACACGTACTTTCCCTCCTCATCCTTCCTGACGTCCCCAACTAAAAAGAACCGCAGGAACATGATGATTTTTAACTCGGCTCAATTCACACACAAACAATTTTGCCCTTCATCTCACACGCACATCCCCCACAACTCTCTTCCCAATCTTTGTTTACTTTCCAATTAATTTTAGACTCTCGTCGTGTAAAAGTTTAGCCCTGTTCCGGTATCATCTATCAACTACTACATTTCACTGCGCGTTCCTTCCAAGTCCAACTTCTGGATTCTCCTATAGTTTCTCGAGATCCTTCTCTCTATAATCCAGATAAACGGCCTACACTAAGATCACATCTTAAAGCCTTGAGTTCTGCCCTATCGGTGTTGGCTGACGTTAGCTTGGTAAAATCCTGGAGAAGAAACTGTATGAGGAAGGAGCTAGGAAAAGATGTGAGGTTAAGTAGCAAACAAGTATAAGTAGATGGAGTAAAAGTTTTACGCTAAACAATGTGTATCTTTTTCTGTTGATGCCTCTGCGTCTTCCATATTATTTCCACACTGTAGACTGTAGCTAGTGTGAGTCTCTATATTTTTCAACTCAAGCCTCACGCACGGCCTCTTTCACGGTTCAAGAAATATTCTGACAAATTAATTACTACAAACGTTGAAGGGAACCAAGAAGAGGCTCATCCCATCCTTGGCTAATTCTCATGAATGTATATGTAAGCTTGAAGAGCTTAAATTTTTTTAAAAATGTGCGGAAATTTTTAAAGAATCTTCTTTTTTCCCTTCAAATACCACACAGACATGCAATAGAGTTTGAAAAATGTGATACATTCGTTTCTCTTCCGTTTATTGTATCCGCTTCCAACTCGTCTCTACTATTAAACCTTTGCATCCTTCTTCTTAACCTTTAATATTTGTCTAGCAAGTTTTCCACATGTTTTATCATGACCGCACCGCAGATTCCAGTTACAAACTTTTCTTCCTCATCTAAAGATTATGCAAGCAGAGCTGAAGGATTTATAACACATATATATGCTTGAAAAATACCTATGTCTCTCCACCCGCTCATCCTTATCCTGTCACGACTTTCCCCAAAAACAAAATACATGACTGCGTGGTTGGATTTATAAGGGCTGCTGGAAACTATAGTAGAATATGCTTAGAGGAAAGAAGAAGCTTAACTTCTCACGTCGTTTCTCGTCCGACTTTTTAGAGTTGAGCGACGGAGTTTTGCTCAAGGATTCCTGGATTTTTCCACCTAAACAACTCTTTATTCTTTAAAGCCTGGAGGGGGAGGGGAAGGATGAAATTCCTCATAGTTTTCTCCCGGCTTTTGGCTGGAAGTTGAAGAGGTGAGCAATAAATTTCCTAATCTTTCTTCTCATAAAGATTCTCGTATTCCTCTGCCGTTTGCGGATGAATGAGTGAAGAAACATGAAGGAATTTTAACACTCTCCCCCCCCCTATAGCTACAGCCAATATAGTCAAGGAGAGGAATTAAGCAGCGTGGTGCTCGTAACTATTTCTCCAGGAATGGGGAAGAGCTACGAACTTGCTCATTACTAGGAACCTTGTAACCACGTTAACCTCAATCATTACATTTCGTGGCTTGGAAGCATGCAGGGTAGACAAGGGAGCTAATATATGGGTAAAGAATTGAAAATTTGTTTAAGCTCTCTCTGCTCTTTTAATTTAAAATTCTTGAATTCTTCTGAAATGCTGTAGATACCCCCTGTGTCGGGGCAAACTTGTTGCGAACACGTTAATTTGTCGGCAGGTGGTTTAATTACGTCCTCATTAATTTAAGATCCCGGTTATTCAAAGCAACAACTTTCCCTGTTGCCATGTTCTGGTAAAATCCATATGCATAGAATAATATTTAAAGGAATGGGCTGCAACAATCTTTCGTTTAATAATATTCACGTTGTGTAAACCCTCCCCATTGGCACGGAGTGGGGATGACAATAGAGGAAATCGTGAGTACCTTAAATACACAATTAGCTCTCTCTCTTAACTACATTCACAGCCTGTATTATACCACCCTCGTTTCGGAGAATATTATGATTAGCTGTGGATTGAGCTGAGAAAATCCATTGCATAGAAGGTTTGACGGGCTGAGCTGAGAATGGCTAACGCTAATAAAGGTAATTTATATTTTAGTCCATGGAAGCATACTTGTGAATAAGCATCAATTGGTTTTACCTTAAGGTCTGTTTGATTTACGGAGAAGAGATGAGGGGCTAAGTTATTGGATGATAAAGATGGAGAAAAGTTTTGCCCGACACGGATTTGATTATCTGTACTTTCGTATTATGAAAGGTGAGGAAGGGTCTCACCTTGAGCCTTGCCCAATTAAAAGTTGGGCCAATTATTTCGCTACGTTGGAGGAGGAAATTTCAGTAATCGCTATGCTCCGAGTCAAAGATGCTCCACGCGCCCGATTACGTCTATTTATTCTTGTAATTAGAAAGAGGAAGAAGCGTGTCAAAGTTTAACACCATTTATTAACCAAATCCTACAAAAACTTTGTTTCACATCCCCGCACCCTCCCTCCTTCCCTTCCTCAAGGTTAAGGGGAAGGATTGACCCAGGTTGCAAGTAACCCGCTTTGCTAATTATCCTCCTCGCTTTGCTTTGCCTACAAAATAGAATGCAGAGCTGATCGAGGATTGGGAATGTAAATAACCTAGAGAATTCGCCCTTAATTGGCGCGTAAATGTGTATTTTATTTAATTATCGAATCAGAATGTGACTGATTAAGTCGTCTGGTAATTACTCCAATTACGTAATTGCTCTGCGCACAGTTATTATACACTCTGGCTTTGCTCTCGCGTCTGTAAGTTTCTCGGTTATGATTTAATTGGGATTAATTGGCCCAGTCGCCCAGTTTTTTATAATGCAGCCTAATTTTTAGGTAATTTAAGATTGGAGTTTATAGGATACAAGTAAAATGCGTACAAGAAACATAGTGTCTAATTGGAGGAAGAAGGTGATGAGGTTCTCTCTCGATTCCTTGTTGATACCATTTCAGCAAGGTCGAGAAGGAGATTGTAAATGTTTAGGAGTAGGGCTGAAATTTTGATATCTCATTTAATTTGGTAAATAGTTAAACTGAAAGAAGATTAAATTTACATACTATTTCATCCCCTTGCCACGCCTCCCTATTAGTTTTCTCAAATCCCTTTTAATAGAAAAACTCCAAGGGATTCATTTTTGGCAAATTATATATTTTTCTCATGTAAATTGATAATACGGAAGGGCGCTTGCTTCAAGTTTGATGCTCGTTGGTTTTTTTGCAACATGGAAAAATATAATCTTTGATTGCTCTCTCTCTTCCTCATAATTCCGTCTCCTGTCTTTCAAAAATATATGCAATATGCAAGCTTTAGAGGAACACTACAGTTGTTTAGGATTAAGATGCATCCTATGTTTTATAGGCATGTTCATTTTATTGCAAGTCTTTTATCTGTACGTGTGTAGTAAGGGCGTGAGGAGGAAAATCATAGAGCATGGAATAAGGGTGGGTGTAATGTTGTATGTTTGCTTGGATTTGGCTCTACGTTCTCTCTCTGTAGTCCGCTCGCTGCGCTGGCTCTGTTATCTACTTTAGAATCCATTGTTTTATCTTGATTCTTGAGGTTTTTTTTGAGGACAATGTAAGGAAATGTTTCAACTAATTGTATTTCAGAGGTGACAAAAGAAAGACGTCCAAAACTTTACCGCCACGCCCGTGCAGTGCTCTGTATGTCGTACATACTTGGTCTAGTCATAGGGCACTCCCTTGATTTTGGATTTGCCTGCTAGGAGCAGGAGCAGTCAGATTGAAAGAAGACGGAAATGGCGGAAAATGCATCGTTTTTAAAACAGACATACAGTACGAATAGTTTCAAAGGCTAGACTTGAAATGGCAGAAGTGAACGCCCAGAAGGATTTAAATTTCATGGCCTACAGCTCTTTGAATTATTGAGGGGTGGGTGCTGGAAAGCTGGATGTTTCGCGTTGTTGGTGCGGGATGTGCGGGGATGGGGCAAAGTGTAATTAATAAAAACATTTGCGCTACATATTTTATAGTACGCAAGCCCCGCTCCCTTGCTTACATCCCAGCCTTTTTAATGAAAAGGAAGCAGTTGAAGAATTATGTGATGATCAATTACTGATCAAAACCCTGCAGAAGAAGAGATGAGACTAAGACAAGCATTTTCATTCTTGGACAAAACAAGCTCTCCTAGTTTATGACTAAATCGGAAGACTTTTGGTTTCATTATTGCTGTAGATGACCGCATTATTTGATTCTTTTGTAGTTTTGCTATAAAGAAGAAGAAGAGGCTAGGGAGACGAGAGAGAATTGAGGATGATTATTATTGTGAGCTTGGCTGGGAGGAGGAGAAGTGGAGGAGAAGAGGGATGGAGGAGGAGGGAAGAATGAGCAAGTTAAAGAATAAAAGAAGAAGAAGACGAGTCCAAGAATTGTGTGCGATGACTGACTATGGGGTTGTTGTGAGAAAAGTATGATGAGAATGAGGACAACAAGGGGCCTTGCACAAGTCGAACGGTAATTTTGTTTGACAAGACGACGGACGGATGGTCAGCTAGAAAGGAATGAAATAATGATTGCGAGGACGCAAGATGCAAGCAAATCCACCACAAACAAGAGAAGACAATATATATATCCAAAGAGAGAATTTCTTATTTCCCTCACTTGAACATAATGGAATGCGTCCAAACGTCCAGAAGAGAGCGTGGTGGAGGGTGATGGCCAAATTGCAAATGGGATACTCTAGAATACTTGGTTGATGGCTACGACTACAGCTTTTACAAAAACGGCAAGCCTTTTAGCAAAGTAGTAGTATGAAAGAGCGGAATTGAAAAGAATATAGCGCTTGTCTTTATAATGTGTTGATTGTGATGGACAAGGGGAACTGTTCTTATGGGAAAGATGGTGAGGGATAATATTGTGTGAGAAAGAATAAAGAATCCTCATCGGAGTTTGTGCAAGGGCTTGATGTGAAAAATAATTGCAAAAATTCGATTGATTCCCTCGTACTCTTTTTTCCCTTCATTCTTCTCCGTATACCTTTCAAAGGTAAACGGGATTGACAGGGAGGGAATGACTTGAGTAAGTGTGTAAACCTGGGTTGTTTCCTCACTTAAAGCAAGAAAAGCAATGTAGGAGGAAGAGTGGAATAAAGACGTTGTTGAGGTAATGGCGACATTACAGAAGCTATATACCTTCCTTTGTTACTCCAATTAGGATGTGAGAGAACCTGAAAGGGAAGCGTATTTAGCTAGCATATATCCCATTTCCTCGCTCCGGGTTTTCTCCTTTATCTACTTGCATGAGTTTTTTTCCTAGGAAAAAGGGTGGGACGGTTTTTTGGTTCTGATGGAACTTGGCATACGTCGGTTTTTTTATTCTTCCACTACTTTCCCAATAACTATTCAAGGAAGTAATATGATTACTCTCCTACAAACTCGCAGAATCTTCTCGGAGGATAGAAGGGAGTTCCAGGAATTTAATGTTATGGGCAAACTATGCTTGGATCCTTTAAATTGTAGGAGAAAGCGGTAGTAGAAGAACCCTCTAGAGAGAAAGCAAGCGGATGGAGGAGGGAAAAAGGTTATGGGTTAAGGCACGTGAAGACCTGGAGAAAGCAGAGGTGGGAGGAGAAAGGTAGGGAAGATGCGGGTCTGGGGTCTGGGGGTGATTTCCTTCTTTACTCCTTCTCCAACCCAGCTTTTGTAGTTTTAAGGGCTTACTTTTGTAAAGTGCAAGATCGCTTTACAATTTTGCAGGGATTTCTTTTCACCCGCCATGAATAAGTGTAGAAAGGGGACGGCGGGGAAAGTAATTATTTTGAATGGGACGATTCATGAGAACACTAATAAAATACTACATTTTGGCCAAGAGAAACACTTGAAAATAATAAGCGGGTGGGTGTACACTAATGAGAGGAATAGAAGGAGAATTTTGCGAAAGGGTTTGAGTGGGAGCATAAAATTGAATAGATAAAATAAGGAGAGAATTCGGTGATGGTGAAATTCATGCCGGGATGAAAAGCTCTTGTCACACTTGAATATTTTACGCGGACTGCAGATAGATAAGGGAAAGGGGCACTTGATTGAGGTGACATACAGGTAGGCTAAGGCTAAAGGACGTAGTAGTATGAGGGTAAGAAAAAGGGACTAAAAATATTATAAATTCAGTTTATTTTGTATAACAATTTCCCTACCACCTTTCAATATCACGTCACCTTGGAGAAGAGTTTCTCGAGTTGATCCTTGTGTTTCTGCTTGGGTTTCAAATTATTTTCAAGCTTTTTACCTGTTATAATTTGTGATGATGAATTTAAATGGAATTTTCTTGATAGTCAACAAGGACCAACTTAATTAAAAGAAGCAAGAATGAAACTATTTGCATATATCATGCTCTCATCATTAAATAATTCGAGGACACACACGCAGTTTGTAAAAATCTTTGCCTACATGTACGTCAAAGCCTACTAAGGCTAGGAGGGGCAAAGTGAAGATGGCTCCAAGGGATTAATGGAATCACTTCCTTCTGACATTCATCGTTGTTGCTCATCAAAATGTCTTTGATGCTCCATTGATTTTGCTTATTGCTTGACGTTCTCTAGTTTGTCGGAGTTATTCCGAGTTTTTGTAAGATCAGATGGATGCTATAGTTTTACTCAAGTTGGATCCCGTAGAGACTAGAATCCTCATCTTCTTTTGTCTTAAATCCCTAGGATTCCTCATGAATGAGGATGAATAAGGGAAATGATTCAATTCCACTTCAAGGGGCTCTCCTCTAGCTA
Source organism: Sminthurides aquaticus (assembly GCA_906901655.1). Taxonomy (NCBI): domain Eukaryota; kingdom Metazoa; phylum Arthropoda; class Collembola; order Symphypleona; family Sminthurididae; genus Sminthurides; species Sminthurides aquaticus. The sequence goes on from CAJQTT010000001.1 coordinate 9,941,258, forward strand.
TCTGCATATATTTATTATTATTAGTGATCCAAGCAGACAGAGATGATAAAATTGAGTGGATGATGGTAGTAGTACTGCTGACTCTGCAGAGCTCTGGGATGACAGCATGAATGAATTTCATCATTGCATCGAATTTTGTCAATACACTTTTGTTCTCTATCCTACATCAAGTCCGCCTCCCTCCACCCACGCACCCCTGCTTCTCAGCTGGAAAGAAATTGTAAAATGACTCGGGAATAAACTTCCAAACACTGCGCTTTACATCATCAGCAAATAGTCAGGAGTCATCAACTGTGGATCGTTATCGTGGATCTGCTGGTGCTATCCATATTCATCGACAGCTCTAATAATCCTGAACTACGAAAGAAGGGGCTGTGAAGAGGGATATTTTTCAAGATTGGTGACTTGAGATTTAAACGAGCAGAGGATCAAGTATCTACTTGTGGGCTTGGCTTGTGGATGGCTTGGATTTTGTGGAGTTGTATACGTGGGTTCCTGTAAACCAGGTACGGGCTCAGGAAAGAGACAGATGGAGCCAGGGATTGCGTAAGGAGCGAGAGTGATATGCTTCTACTGGATGATTGAATACATGGTCAACTAATGATGGAAAGGTGATTTAATGGCAACCGCCGCACGATGCACCTTGCAACAATCAACGCCTACACGGGCTGCCTTTATTGCAAATATTTTTTGCATAAACTTTTACTCGTTGTAGGCGACCTCCAAGGACAGATTATTGCGGAGGGATTTCACATTGCGGCTTCCAAGACAACGGAGCTACATAAGTTCTAAATTTGAATTCCTGTCATATATGAAAGCCGAGTTGGTGGGTTAGAATCGTAGTAGGCGCAGGCGCGCGCTGGTAGACAAGTGAAAGAAACTGTAAATCAAATAACAAGGTGTGTGTAATTTTAAAATAGCCCTAGCTTTTACACGCTTGTCATTCCTTGTTGTAGTGCCGCTGCACCCAAAGTACGGATGTTGTTATCTCATATAAAGCTATAAGAGTTGGGGATCTAAAAGAGAGTGGTCTGTGCAATGTGTGACCATTGGAATGATGTATGCAAGAGACGCTGCGCTGAAGTGTTACTCCCTTGTCGCAATTCTGCGAGTCGGGGAGCATGCGCTTTTTAGTATTGTGTGTGTACGAGCTGCAAGTTTAAGGCCCAGAAAGAGGGACAGACGGAGAGATGGAAATATAGTTTGGGATTTGCAATTTTTGTTTGATTGTATCACATTCTTCGGACGCAATTCATACCTCGTGATGTTATTTAAATACATGAATAAAAAACAGAGGGACAGCGGCAGCACTACCGGGGAGCTTCTTCTATTTCAGACGTATGGCCATTGCGATATTTTGTTTGGTATGGGAAAATCTTGCATAAATAATTTACATTTAGAGCCAAATCAACTCACGCATATAAATCCTAGTCAACGCTACCGTTACGCATGGAAGCTGCCAAGGATTTAAACGTTTCGAAATTTAACTTAAATGTTTTCATAACTCTTAATTAGTCTCAGGAAGAAGCGTTACTAATTCTGAGACAGCAATCTGCTGGGCTCTAGCCCCGTATATTACAAAGCTTGAATGAGCTCATCATGCCCAGACATAAGTAGAGCAAGAATACAGGCTTAGCTGAACATTAGACTATAATAAATGCCCCACGTGAGAGAATCCACATGAATGAATTGATTGCAAAAAACAATATTTGCAAAATCATGTCGGAGTTTTTGCTGTGAGCAAAATGAGGATTTGAACGTTCGCACTTGACGGAATAATTTCCTCTGACTGGGGATGGGGATTCAAAAACCGTGGGAATATCAGAGATAAGTATGCAACATTTGAAATATCCAGAAGGGCATGTGCGAGCACTGAGTATTGACCATTTATGGCGACAGATGTGCTTTGATCTATTTCGAAAAAGAAGCAGACCCAATTCAAGGGTATATCGTGGAATTTTATGCACACGCCATAAGATTCAGTCCTCGTTTCTTCCCTGTTCCATTATGCAGTAGGTGGATTGAAGAATCGGAAAGAGGGATGATGAGATGCGGGTAGGTTTGGTAGGTCAGCGATTTGAAAATACAAGGAAGAAAACCGACGGATGCAGCTATATATATACTGCTACCCACACCAGGCCACGGTAGACCATGTTTTCTTCAAATCGAAATCCGCTTGACCACTGCACTCACCACGGTCTTCTCTCAAAGAAGCGTCTTATCTGTCCTTGATCATGCAGCATTGATAGATTCTAAGGATGAATGATGTAAAGAGACGCAGCTCACATGTTTCCTTGGCTAAGCCTGAATATATGTATACAGTCTGTGTGGGAGCGTAAAGGAGACGCTGCTGTAGAAGCGTACGTACGCTTCTTGTTTGTTCTTGTGCGGACTACTGGCCGAGTGCTGCTGAGTGGGGTTGAGGAGTGTGCGGTGTGTGTGCTGCTTTGGTATTGAACGGTCAGAGAGTAGTAAATTGAAGAAAGAGAAAGTCCAGATTTACAAGTCCATCATGCCCTAGTTTAGAATTGAGAATATAGTAATTCCGTTCCACAATCTACACAGGTGTGTATGTACTACCTCATCAGTCTGCTCCTCCACATATACACGTCGTCGTCTCGGACTGTATTACCTCAAAGGATGTACGCTCTTAATGTAGAATGTGTATGCTTGAGCATACACGCCCAGCAGTCAAGGGAATGAGACGACCGTCCTAACCTATTCCTTGGAGTGATGTTCAAGGGAATGGTTTTGCGGACTGGGGAAGGATTCCTTTCATGATGCTCCCATTCCTTTTAGAAATATATACGATTGTGACTGAGAAGAGACGAAGAGAGAAAGAGAGATGAAGAGGGTATAAAATTATTTTTAGTTGCCCACCTAACTACATTAAATCTACCTCATTCTTGGTTTCTCTCTAAGTTTACACGCCATCCCTTCTCTGATCTTATTTGAGGGATACACAAATTTAAAAATAAACCAGTCACCTGATTTCCCTGTCCGTGTGGCTACTTGTTAGCTGTCTGTATTATATCCATAGGAAACTGTTAGATGCCCTCTTTACCTCTTGGCCTTGTGACATTCTTTCGGGATTTTCAACAACCTTCAGACTTGGATAATGAAAAGATTATAGCTTAGTCCATACTAGGGTTGTTATAGGTGTGTGAAGAGATATTTATAAAATCCAGGTAAGAAGGTAAGATTCCAGTTCCAATTTGTACAAGAAGCCCGAGTAAGGTTTCTTGGACGGTATTCCTATTATTATTATTATTCTTGGAGGAGATGATATGCAAGGACAGACTTTAAAGTGTTTGGGGGGCTGTTCCCTTTAGTAAAGGGCTTTTACATGATGATGTGGGGATTGATGCTAAAAGTATGATAAACAAGTTTCTCGTCTACTTACCTTGCTCAACTGAACGTCCTACTTGGAGTAAAATGAGTAATGCTACAGCAAAGGATGCTATAGATCCGAAGCCTTGAATATTTCTTCTTGGACTCGTTTCCATTTTGAATATAGATTTTGCTGAATAAAGTCTGTCAATCAACGGAACAAACAACTGTTCACTGTCACTGGTCTCGATAAAATACCAATAGATGTGCAAAGAATATTCTTAGTTTGGTCGGATTTAAAATTCACAAACACTTGCGCACTTGTAATTATTATCCGGGTTTTTAAACTTTGTTTCACAATCTCTTGTTGTTGTTATTCGATGCGAGGGTTGGGATTGTTGTGTCTTGTAAAACCCTTCAAATAGTAATCCTCCTCCTGGAGGCTTGGTTTTTGATGGATAAAATCCAGTGAAACTGGATCTTGGCTTGGAAAGAAGAATAGGATAATGATGATGATGACATGTCAGTGAAGGATTTGATTGGCGGAAGGGGGAGGCGTAAGCCGTGGAGGAGATGGGTGGGAAAGTTGTTGTTGTTGTTTTTGCTGCGGCTTCTGGGATGGTAGCTATCGAATTTCTCAAGAAATCAATCAAGCAAAGAAAGTACAAGGAAGGTAAGAGAGATAATGAACCTGGATCCTGTATTATCTTTCTGAGGGTGAAGGGGTAATCAGGGAAGCTGAAAGAGATTCCACTCTAGTTCTCGCTGTGTCTTTGTCTCTCCACTCTCCACACTAGATTTCTAGAGGTCAAATCCGTGTATAGAGGAGGATCGGGAATTGAGGGCACTCACTCGGCCGGCTGGAATCAGTTAATTACTTGTTCTACTAAACTCGTGTTGTCCAAGGGAAGCGAAGAAGAAGAAATGATGAGTTTTCTTTTTTCTTCCAGATTGCTCTGAGAATGTACCAGCTTTCCCCGTCTTATGTAAGTAAGCTATAGAACTGGAGCGGGCGGGAAACCAAGGAGGGAATCACTACAATGTTTTCCCTGGAAGGGATGCTTACAAAACAACACTAAACACCCACAAGTTGAAGACGGGCTCCCTCTTCTTTCTCCCTGGTTATCAGTTCAGGGACAATCCGTTACTGAGGAGAAAGGAGTAAGTGTAGAAGAGTGGGGAAAGTAGGTTCAGGTCAATGGATATTGGATGGGTCTCCGGTCTGGTGCTGGCCTATTATAATGGGGCAATGTGACATGGAAGAAATTTTGCCCGAACCTCTTGCAAGACACTCGGACAGTGATGATTCAAGGAGGTGGGGTGGGGATGAGGATGGAGACTTGACGGTAGTGTTATTGGAAAATTTCATTAATGTTCCACAAGAAGGAAGAAGCAAAAGTCAACTCATCTCAAGCCCCCTTGGGTTCTTTAATTATTTAGGTCCATCTTTTCTCCTCTTGGAAGAAGCAGTATTCTGTCCGTTCACACACGCTCCCTTGGAAGCAACCTTGCCGGGAGAGACAGGAGAAGGTATTTACTTTGTCCGGCAAGAAAATAGATTTGGACGAAATCCTCGGTCAGAAAATCAATCCGTAAAATACGTTGCACTATACTTGACGCCCTCCCAGCAGTCCCGTTGTCATCCCTTCAAAAGTCGGGTGATTGAAATGTTTTACACTGAATGTCACTTTTACACTTTCCAAGATTCAAATACGGAATCCAGTCTGAAAAAAAGTACAAATTGAATAGAATTTCAAGCGCCTTTATTGTTACCTTCCTGTGTAATTTATAAACAGCTACATTTCGTGGAATATTGAGCAAAATATAGTTGGAATACTCGCTGGAGGAGGAAAGCATTTGGGTTACCCCGTGGAAGATCTGACGGATTTGAGGGATTCTACAAGTCGGGAGGAAAATGTAAAATTCGCAATGTCTCTCCCGCCACTTGTTGACTACCTTGTTTCAGAATTCTGGGAATAGAAATATGAATAAGGATAGCATGTGTGTGTGGGTGGGTGGGTGGCGGTAAAGTTAAGGGAAATGAGAAAGTATACCGGGAAAACGAATAATCAAAGCAGGCGTCGGAGAGACAGGAGAAGCAAGTCATGGGAATATATAGTGTGCGGGCGGGTGAAAGCATGACTGAAAACAGTGGGACTTGGTGGAATACCGGGAGAGTAGAGAAAGAGAGGAGAAGGGAAGCGGGAAAGTAAATAGTATTGGTGAAGTAGAGGAGGGAAATAGTTTAAAGGGAATCAATTTGACGGAAGGAAGGAAGAGAGGAAAGAAATAAAAGAAATTGCTGAATCACACATCCCTCCGGCTCTTCATTATTATTATCGAGTCTTTCGAGCTCAGAGCGTCAGACAGAGCTAGTCAAAAAGCTAGGGCTTCGTTTTTCTCATTCATCCCAACAATCCCAAGATTTTTAGGATGGGAGAGAGATGAAGACAGAGGAAGAAGAGAGACGTCTCTGGGAATTTTGCTCCTATTCAAACTAACTCTCACTCTTCTCAACGAGAGGCTTCTTCTGATCCTCAGGAGAGTTTGTCTGGACAGTCTACGGGGATACGCTTGCAAATATATATATATATATTACCTTTCCTGTACTTACAATGCCCTGTCCAATCTCTCAGTCAGCTGACTGGCAAGAAATATTCAACTCTGTCTATCTATCTGTACCTTGCTCCGTTATCTCCCTGAAGAATGCTTCTGAGTCAATACAGGACATTATTTCAAAATATACAAGCATTGAATATGAGAATATTTTTGCTATTTTATTCCTTCATACCATGACTTTAGAAGGGTTGTATCGCTGGAGCTGGGTTTATTTTTGTAGGAATTTCCTAGAATTTTATAGACAATGTACATGTTTGCTCGATTGGGCACCAGGGTAACGGTTGAAAAATGATCTCGGGTTTGTTTTGATATTATTTACTGCCTCCCAGGATAATCGTCTGTATCAAGCATTTTTTCGTGAGCTCGTTACTTGATCCTCCGGTTTGCCGGAATTGTTTGAGTATAAAAAACCGTCTTCTAAGTTACTTATTCCTGGGATCCAGGAAACTTGTAAGCAATGGACAACTGACGGGAAGAAAGGGTAAAAAATAAGATTTCTCCTTACAAATTCGTTGCCATATCATTCGCTAAAAGATTAAGGTGTGGACAGTGGGTATAGTTTTTTGGAGATCTAGTTTACTTTAAATGTCCCTTGGAATATAAAAATTAATCCTGAGGGCGCACTACTAGTATACCTATCAAGAGTTTGGGAGAAGGACTGTACTTGGTATTAAGGAGGAGGGGGAATTGTCCTGGACAATTTCCCTAAAGACACAAAGATCCGCTAGCTTTCATGAAATCAATCCTTGTTGTGTGTGACCGTGTCGCTGTGGCACTTTACGTTACCCGTGAAACAGCTCCCACATGCACATGACGTATAGAAAAGATTTCGAGTATCTTTACTCGGGCCTACCCGCTTTATCATTCCTCACTGACCACCGAAACGCCACCCTCAAGAAGGAGGAAACAAAACGTTGGACACGATGATCCAAGAATTTCCAAGTAATTTTGCAGCAAGATAAGACATAGAAGGGGAGGGGAAGAGATCTCACCAGCTTTGTCTGTCACATTCACTCACAATCCTTCCTTTGGAAAAGGCAGTTGATCCAAAAGCCAAGAAGTTTTACGGGATGAATTGTGTGTGCCCACTCGGGACTTTAACAGAGTCCGCACTACTTTTCACTCTTGGGGGAAAGTTTACCGATTTCACTTCCTCACGTTTCACTTCCTTGTCTCAGGTTTCTCCAGAAAGAATTCCAGCTCAAGATACTATTCGTGTTCTATAAACTACAGCGAATTGGCTACACTGGACTCTAGACTGGGTTGAGTGGGAGAAATTGTGGAATTTTTTATTTTGAGGGAGGCGGGAAATCCTGTGGACTAAAAGCTTAACACTTGATCCCTTTGCGAATTGGGCACAGTGGGATTCTCTCCTTGTGTACTTGTTGGGTAGCGGTTTGAGAATCCGGGTAGTGGAGGAAAGTGGTGGATGTTCCGTGGGCAAGAGTTGATATCAACTCGTTCAAAAGCGGAATTGTTTAAAAGAGAAGACGACGTGAAGTCGTAGTCTCGTCATACCCTCAAGGATGGTAAAGAGCAACTGATTCTGAAATGTTTGGAGGCAGAAGGATTGGATTCTGTTTACCATCCACAGCATACTTGAGCATAGGAACGTGAAGAAGAAGGGCTCGTGTTGGAGAAGTTGGAGAAGTTGGAGAAGAGGGAAAGGACGGAAATGGTATCTACCTCCTCATCTCCTCCTTGCTTTTTCCATCAAGACAGCGTGCAGGAGGCAGAGAAGAGATGAGAGAGAGGGTGTTTTGGAGGAGCGCAAAGGCAAAAAGGCTTCTTAGAGACGCGACTCACAATCCATTCAATTCTATACTCTCTTAACTAAGACGAAGCTACTCTCCTTGGTTAGTTGAGCTTTTAGCATACTCTCCCTTTCAATCAAAAGGGAACAGGTGAGTCGAGTCAAGACGAAGGGAATATGGGAAGGAATGAAGATGCTGAGGCAAAGAGTAACTGAGAAACAGCTAATAGCATCATGGCAGGAGCAACGTTGCTGCAACAATAGCAATAGCCAGCCAGTGAGCCAGGTAACCCAGGTGAGTAAATTAGTTGAAGGTAGGTTGCTGTTGTTTAACCTGATGAGAGCTGAGAAGAATTGGTTGAAGCCTCCTCTCCTGTCTTCCAAGGGAGACATTTAGATTAACGCAACGCAATCTTGTCTCTCTCCTCCACTGCAAATTCTAAGAGGTAGACTTTAAAAAACTTGCATTATATTAATATGTTGGCTTGGCAGGCAGGTAGGGAGAATCTATGCTATTTCAACCTACTCCCTCCCTCCTACTACAACTGCAACCTCTGAACTGGATGTACAAGGAGAGAAGCAAAGGCCCACGAAACCACCAAAACTTGAGTCTCTTTATGTTTTGTAATAAGATGTGGGCTTGAAAAAAAATGAGAAGATATATGCGGATGGATGCAGGCTGAAGGAAGGAATAGTCAGTCTGTGCAAGAATGCATCCCAGATTGCAACAAGAACCAAGTCTGGTAAAATACGTTTTGCTCTTAATGTTAACGCTCTAATATTCCTCACACCTTCATGGCTTAAACTCACGGCGGATTTCTTCCTCTTCTCTTAATATCTTTGAACTAAATCATACCTTGGCGTTGTAATATCTTCCGTCCCCCTCCTCATCTTGTCTTGTCCATTGTCGTGGGTTTTAAATTGAGAGAAGTGTTGCAAAGGGGCAGGAAGGGATTTGTTTCCAAGAATTTAAATTTTTTTTATTAAAATGACTGGACCAAAGCCAGAGATTTCCGTGTATTTGCGGCTTATAGGGTGTCCTTGTTTTGTATTTTCTAAGCTTGTATATAGTTAGATTATAGTTAGTTAGATTTTAAATTTATCTAATTTAATCTGATTTTGATGAGACTAACGAATGCAATGAGTGTATTTATTTCTTTATCCTCTTGTTCGTCACTTTCTTGTACTGGATTAGATGATTGCCATTCATTTGTTAATTTATTTAACGCTAATAAGAAATTTCACAGCTATTTCTATGCTGGTGGCTGGTGGTGCTTGCATTATAGCTTGTTTGTCTCCTTATTTTTAATATCTTCCAGATGCATATTCAGCTTGACAAGAACACTAAGGAAGAAATTGGTGTAGAATTTAGAACTACTGGGGCCTAGGAGCTAGCTTTGGGAAGGTAAAATAAGAATATCCGCTATTCTCTGTATTCTCTGTAATCTGGTTTCCTTACACTCTGCCCTACACAGAGGTAAAGTATATACAGGAAGAGGGAAGAAAGAGCCATGAAACTAATCGCATTGGAATCCAGAAACCTACGCAAAATCACACCACCTGCAAAAAATTACTTTCCCATCGTTCACAACGCAGACAGATGCATAGGATACGGCACAATACCTTCCTCCAGCCTTTCCTTAATCATTTCTGACAAAAGTCATCGTTATATATGCTTGTGTCACTTTGCTGGAGAGTGGAAAAACGTGCTTGGTTCTGGAAGGCTATGGAGAAAATTCAAATGGAATCCAAAGGATTCTCATGTATAATTTTACAAAAAAGACTCAGATATGTAGCTGCTTTGTCTCCAGTATGACGCGTCTTGTGTAAGGAATATACTGAAGGTTCCAACGACAAATTGCCTGCATGGTTGGGGTCGGTAGTGGGGGATGATGACATCAATTTGGATTTTTTGTATTCAAATCTTGAAAACGGTACAATTGAATGATTATGCATAGAAAACTAGCTAAATCCTTTATGGTCTGCGTAAATAAAAGAGGAGGGAAAGAAATTGAAAAATAATACAAAATCAATCACAGGAAATCTTTCCTTTTACTACGGGTTGGAGGTGGAGCGGAAAGAATTGAGAATTGAAAGATCTTCTCCAGGAAGGCGGGCATCTACTATACTGATTTGCAACTTGTCATAGAGGCCTTCGGGTTTCTCTGTTTCTATTGCAGGGGAAATAAATCTGAACAGGAGCTCCAAGCTTATAGAGAGTGAAGTAGATAAATTTATAGGAATCCCTATAGCTCTTCTTTTCCTTAGGCAAACAAGGGGAGTTGAGAGAGGAAGGGGCGGGGTAGGACTGTAGTAGCTGTCCTATCTGCTTCGTAATCCCTGTCAGCGTTTTTTATTCTCTACAAAGTTTTATCTCCACATCCACGCCCCATTATCCTGGATTGATTTTGCAACCTTTCTCTAAACCTTAGGCTAGAATGTTCTCAAGCCGTAACGTGACTTGACACAAAACTTGACCTCGTGATTTTTTATCTTCCATCCTCCTCCACCTCCTGTCAAAATCCGGGTGACTACTTGAAGACTCGGCGTCAGGTAAATTCACTTCCATAGAGACAGGACTTGCTTGAACACATATACGGAAGCCAATTTTCACCTCCTCCTTCATTCCTTCCCCTTCCTACTCATGCACACTGACGGTATTGAGGGTATGATGGAGCGAGCGGGACGGAAGAAGGAGAAAGCGGGATAAAACTCGACATTTTTTTACAAGGTCGGGAAAAGTTGGGAAGACAAAACTTTCACCACCCCTCTCAGCACCCGCAGAGTCAGCATAGCATAAAGTTTAACCTCAAAGTCCTGGAGCAACTTGTACTCGATGCTTCTTGCTGACGAAACGTGGACATATTCCGGTAGTGGTAGTTATCAGAGCTGTCGAGTCGTCTAAGGTCTCTCTGGACATCTACACAAGGCAAGAATATACTTTGGGTGACAGAGAGGCGGAAAAGCTTTGAGCTTACTTTGCATCAATACACTGTATAGATGGATGGTGAAGAAGAAAGTTGTTTAAAAGTTTTGAGCTTTTGACTTGATACTTGACGAATCCTATTGCGTAACACGTTCCTTACTTTTCATTCTTGCTTGAACTTAGAAGGACTAGGGCGGACACACCTTTCCAAAACCCTGCTGGAATCAAGAATTCTATGTGGAAAGGGGTGCGTACGCGTAGAGGAGAAAAACTTTGAAGAAAATTACCGGCCTCTCTGGACGCCTGGAGTCTTGATCTTGGAAGGAGCTGGACTGCTGGAAGAGAAATAGAGAAATGATAAAACCGTGTAGGGAATAATATAAGTTGTTTTCCAGTACGAACGATTGTGTGCAGTTTACAACTTCTGACTCTTAACAATTCTCTCCAGGAAGACTCTTCATACAAACTTCATTTAAGGAGAGTCAGAGAGAATGAATGAGAAAAAATGGAATGGACCAAGTTCTATAAGTTTTGCTTAAGTCTTGTTCTTCCAATGAAACTCTTTTTCCACTTCTCCAGCAGTCACAATACGGAGAAGAAGGGAACGAGAGGAGACAATGAAAACGAGAAACGCCTTCCCTTAATCGGTTTCCAGAAGACAAATTTGCATTGAAATATCTTAAAGAAATTAGATGGGTGCATGAAGATGGAGAATTTGTAGAAAAGAATAAGCGGAGCATGAAGACTAAAATGCTTCACTTTTTTTAGAATTAGCATTAAATCCAAAGAATAGAGGATGGAAGCTGAGCCAGTATAATATGCATGCGTAAATGAGAAGAGATGGGAAAAGAAATAAATTCATTGTCCTCTTGTATTAAAGAAAGAAGAAATGAGAAAAAACATGCTTGATTCCGGTTTATGCAACATTTACTTTTTGAAACTATGGAAAATATATCAAATCCATAGAACGCAAGCAAAGAAAAGCGTTAGTTTTTGAAACTAAAATCGTATAGCGTGAGTCAATATTAAATTACAGTAGTTCTCGAAAATGTTGCAAAAACCCTGAGATTTTCTAGCGCCTCAATTTTGTAACCACTTTTCATGTAAGTTTTCGTAGTAAATCACTGCACGAAGTTTTTTTAATTTCTTTCCGGCGTGGAATAAGTGAAGATGGAGACACTCAATTATTCTATTCAGTCATCACCACAGCAGTGTTTGCCTTTTTCAGTTTATTGATCGATACATGTCATTATGAGATGGAATTTCGGGCAGATCTAGCAAGGAAACATGACATTTTCTTGGAAACTGAATAAAACATTCTATGCATGATATTGATGAATCTAGCATTTGTTCATCGTAGCGTAGGTCAGGGTAGAGGAGCAAGGAGGAGTAATTCTACTAATGCTACTTCTGATTACTTTAATACTCTTCCCCAGCCTTCTCAAATTTCGTTTCCCAATTTTCTCCTCTCTGCCTGTCTCCAGCCTATTAACTTCTTACGGGTACTACAGCTACAGCCCTGTCTTAAAATTCCAATAATCTTGTAGAAATCTCTAGAAATTTCTCGAAGCACAAAGCATGAAACTTTCTTATTGTTACCGGGAAACTAGGGAAACATGAGTCTCTTAGGGATTACAAGTAAGATGAGAAGTGGTGGGAAGGGAAGGCCGCATATATCTTTGATTACCCATTCCATCCATCCATGCCCAACAGCAATGTTTTACTCCTCATCCTCTCCTAATGGCTTTGAGATATTCTACGTATCCCAGCCCAAACTATTCCATATTCATTAAAGCTGAAGGAGGCCCATCCTCTAGAATCTTGGTTAAATTTTCATTAAGAAATTCGATATGGAAGGAGAAAATACTAGCGAAAGTTAACTGACATCAAAACTTTGCTCGTCTGTTTTCTTCAGTTTAAATTGAGCTTGTTCGTGCTTTCTCCGTTAAAGATTTTCATTTCGTCTTTTACCACGCCTGTCAATCATGAAGTTTGGAACCTACATTTTTAGAAAGAATCCCAAGGATTGGCTCGTCTTGTTGGAACTTACTGAAGGAGTACATTCCTGAGATGCATAAATCGGAGGAATCTGTTCTTCTGTTCTGTATACTCTTACTTTTGTTACTATTTTACCAGAAGACAGCACATTGCTCATAAATAAAATCAGAGACAAATAATTCCGATACTGCTTTCACCAGTGTCAGGTTCTGCAAGCAAATACTAGCCTCCGAAGGAGTAAGTTCTCGGTATTCAATTCAGCCATTTATTACACTGCAATATATTGGAGCGCTTTTAGAGCCGTTTTATTGTAGCGTTTTTGGAGCACTTTTGTAGCCGATTTAGAGCGCATTTGATGCGCTTTTGGAACGCTTTTGGAGCCGTTTTGGAACAGGCTTCGTGGAATTTAAAACCAAGACTCGGAAACATTTGCGGATGTTTTTGTTTCAATCAAGGAATTCTCGGTAGTTTCTCTATTTTAGTTTAGTTGTTTTAGTTATATTTGTGAATATTCATATTTTGTAATAGTGTACTCTCCTGCAGCGTACTTGAAGCGTTCTTGTCCCTCACAAATGGAAGAGGAATCACATGCAAACGAGTGAAACGGAGCAACACTCAATACTCCAATCAAGTAATTTCGTTTAGCTAAACTCAACTTGCTAAACACAAGTAGTAGAAATGAATAAAAATCTGTTAGGTATACGGAAGAGAAGTTTACGTTTTGTGAAATATATATACGTTTGCATTAAATAGGAAGGAGAATATTTTATAGTAAACGGAAAGAGATGAGAGGCGGCGATGCTTGTTTATATCCTAAAACTGCACTGAAGCAAAGGTAACGTTATACGTCTGTTGTAAAAACTGTTGTGTGCAATATTTTTAGGAATGTCCGGATAAACTTCCGCTGCTCTGTAACAAGCTGATCGGCTGATCATGACTGTGTGTTGAAAAGTGTGTGGTCGTGTTTGTACATTACGTGTATTTCATGTATTTGCTAAATCTCTTGCTAGTCTATCTCTTTACCACACAAATCTGGCAAGACTTGGAACATTAATCATGAATGTACTTGTACCCGTGAGTGTGTGTATGTGTCAACGTGAAATATGCATCTGAAGAGAAGAATGTCTGCGGAGCTTTTAGAGGGAAAGGAAAATTTTGGCAATAGCAAAGAAACTTGTTTCGTAATTATTCTTTCATCTGGAAAGGTTTCGGATGAAAAGTAAATTTACTTTGTCCCTTTCAAGTTAAGTTAAGCCGGTGAAGCATCTCATCCTTTTTCAAGTTTACAGAGCGTAAAGAATTTTTCAGAGAGGTATTTGTAATCTAATTACTAATACGAAGGAGCATTTCATCCCAAGTTGTGCAATAGGTAATGCGAAAATAAGGGACGCTCGGAGCGGGATAGTGGGCGCAATCCGGTAGCGTCAGCTTTCTCCCACGCTCTTTCTTCCCACTTCCATCCCATCCCGCCATATCCCTATTCTATGTCTGCCTCTCATTACCTTTGGACTTATGCTTGATGGACTGATGAGGGCGGTGTATCGTTTCATAAAGGATGGAGAAGGCGAATAGTAAAATGCTTTTGATGACCGACCTTGTGTCACTCAACCTCCAGCGTTGAAGTGTTTCCAAACCGCTAAACTTGTACATACCTCCAGATAAAGTAACATTATTAAGCAAAGGTGGTTTTGCAAGTTTAATCTTTGACATGAGCCAAACTCTCAAACCCGCTTCCAAAAATAGCCAGCGGTTGAGAGTCATTTGCATTCACCTCACCACGCACCTCACACACGACCCTGGAGTTCCAGAAAAGCCTTGTTATTCCTCCTAACTTTCTCCGGCAGTGCAAACAAGCTGCAATAGAATATTTTACAAATAAGTTCCATCATCCTCTTCCCTGCCCACGCAATCTTTGCTAGGGGGAAAGCGGCTCTTTAAGCTCGTCTAAGGCGGCATCCATTATATACATTATTTTCTGCAGATTTCAAAAGGCTGTAGCATCTACAAGCATACGGCAACTTGAGAAGTCCTTGAAATAAAAATTATCAAGACTAATTCTACGTCACATTTGATTACTCATAGAAGGGATTTAATATACTATATACAGGCTGTATTTTACAGGAGAATTGAGAAGGAAGGAAGGCAAAGATTAAATTGAAATTTAAGAAGGAAAAGCGGATCAATCTTTTATGAATAACAAGGAAATGATTAAGTGAAATTTGTTAATTGTGAGTGGGTAGAGGAGAATTGATTATTGAATAAACCAATTGGAATTCTGCTCATTAGCAGCTTTCAATGGTACATTTGTAAAGGAATTGGATTGTAATTGCGTACTTATGTTATTTTTATACGAAGCTGAGGTTGTGGATTGAAATCACTTGAAGCTTGAAGATCATCTTTCAAGCTTCACGCCACAGTATTTATGGCCAGTTGACGCTCCGTCTCCTCTACATATCAAAGCGGCGAGGAGAATCCAACACAAGAGGGAAGGGAATTTATATCGTGAATCTAGATTTAAATTCACAGGGACAAGAACCGCACGAGCGTTACCCTTACCTTTTGAAAGGGCCAAGAGCGAGATTGAACAAAATGATTGCATATTACATCAATCGTATTGGACGGGGTGCTAAATGCACTTAGGCTTTTGAATGCTAAAATCTTTGCAAAATACGCTACCTAGCTCTATTACCATAACAAAGCAAAGTGACGACCAATGAGAACGAGGAGAGGGAGTATAACTAAACGGAATTCATGCTAAATAAAACATGTAGAGGAATGATACAATTTGCTATTTCAACTTTGCTGTACTGTCAGAGAGAGGAAGCTCCCATTCAAAGATAAAGTTTGATTATGCGGAAGTTAACGACTCCGGAAAAGAATGATGCGCATTTGTTAACCCATGTATTTCTAGTTGTGGAATGGGTAAATGGGTTACAAAGGATTGTGGTGGTCAAGTATGGTTTGAGCTAAGTTACAAGCTTGGCTTGGGTCATAAAATTATAGATTGGGATAAGTGATTGGATATTTAGAATGATTAGAGAGGAAGGAAAGGGTTTGGGGTTGTGGAAGTAAGGAAGGAAGAAAGGAAGCGGAGTGGTATTTTTAGTGTAAGCATCGTACAGAGGTCCTCCTTTCAGCGTTCGCTTTGATACAGCACTGTTGCTGTTACTGAGCTTAAATCTATCTTAATTATGAATTATGAGAAAATTAATTCCGTTCGGATTGGTATCAATTCGGTAAAAAAATACAAATTATATAGCATCTTCCGTTTCCGAGTAATGAGCTGAGTTACGTGGTGGAAGTGAGTGGACGAATGGATAAACACGGTAGGGTTTATCAAAGATGGATACATCCTACCTGTAGAATTTCCCTCATCAACATAATTAGCTGTTAGCCCAACTAGTTTAGCTGTTGGCTTGATATTCATGCGGGAGCTTGGAAGAATTGAAGCAGCGGATGCTATTAAATATTCATGTAAGGCTGTGGGATAATAGTTGAGGAACGCTGCGCTCTGAGGCCTCGCAGTATGGGTATCTTCCATGGGTATGTTAGCCAACCTTACGTCAGGTTGTCAGGTAATACAGGGAGTCGATTTTGAAAGCTGATCCCGCGGAAAAAGAATAAGCCCTCATCATCAGAGATGAGTTTGCAAGGAAGGAAGAAGAGGAAGGAAGGGGATGAAGACTTGGAAGATGAGAGGTAATTATGCTAAACAATTTGTACTTTGCACCCGAACGACTACCGGCTCTTTTGGAAGAAGATGAAACAATGCATCCTAGCTTGCGCACCACCAAAAAGGGTATTGGCATCTGTCGGATTCCTTGTTGAGTTTGTTAAGAAAAAATTCCTCATGGACTTATTACAATGCCGTCGTGCCGGACGTATAGCTGCTCCCGGACTGGATAGACTGAGCAAGACAGATTCTTCCGACTGATGATGAAGTATTCAGCTACAGGTAAGGAGGGAGGGGAAGGCAGTAAATGGACACAACTTGTCACTAAATCACGATTGTAGTCCTAGGATTGTCCGACAAGTCATAGCTGCTGCTGCCTGGACTGTGAAGCTTTTCTAAATTGTCCATCCGTGCGTTGGCTTATCTTCATATCCCCAGCGTCGTCCATTTATTTTTCATACATGACAGCCAACAGCCATTAGGTTCTTAACCTTGGTCGACTCGGGCTCTTTCCGGGTGCTGATGCGGGATGGAGGAACGGGCTGCGAGGATCTTAAGTTTGAAGTTCAGTAATGAAATTATTCTGTATCAAGGATAGGATGAAGAGGATAATTGATGGAATGTATAAGAGACGAGAAATGTTGGGAAGGATGGAAGGAATATGAGGAAGGAGATGGGTTGATGGATTTCAAGGGTTTTTTTGGACAAAAAAAGGACGACTATGAGTAATTCCTGTAGATGATGACACCAGCGTGTAATAGGTAAGAGGTAGATGCATCCCAGATTTTACTCACAGATTCCGGCATTTGGATGAGTAAAAAATCTGTGTTTGTCATGGTTTTTATCACATTAGACCGAGGGGTTTGTGCGTTCACCGTCAGGATTTACTCTTGACTCTTTGATGACATGCGTAAGATGCAGTTGTCTTGTGAGATGAAGATGAAGTTTGAAATGGTGGATATGAATTTTTGGAAAATATCGTCTGGAATATCTAGAAGCTAGCTAAATAGATGAGTTGAATATTTTAATTAAGCTCGGAAAATGTCAACCTGTTCTTGAAATAATACCCTAGAGATGGGGACACATTGAAAAATTATGAAATCCCAGAAAATCCGGGCAAGGAGATTTCTCCAAGGAGAAACAGGATTTTGCTCCATCTGATTACAAAATTCTTGTATGTGAGGAACGATAATAGGTTGGACGCTGGAGGGAGAAAGCATGTATTGTAGATGGAAGATTGGAACGGAGGTTAGAAGATTGCAATTTTTGTTCCTTCGAGATGGTTATTGACATTGAATACTGTTGTGTTGTGTTGTGGAATGGTTGGGGTGTTTGGGCGGAGAGTGAACTGTAAGTAATGAATCCGGGTAGCCGTAGGGCATTTGCAGAATGTGTCTTGCATGCATATCCTCAGTCTGGCTGGGATTGCGGAAGAATGAGGGGGAAGTGAGGAGGAGATGGTGAATTTAAATTGAAGGTATGTAATAAAGAGGAGAAAGAGGGAAAGATGTTCAAGTAATTGAGGGCTTGTAGCTGCATATCTAGCGAGACGCTAGCATCGTTGCTTGTTATTATTCCTAAAGCCCAATACTTTTGTATCACTAAAGGAAAAACTTGGATGCATGCTGCTCTGGGTATTCTGGCCTTCAGAAGGGCGGAGCCCAGTTAACTCCTCTCGATTGTTCCTCTCTGTCAATCCGTATTCTCTTTCTTACACCTTGGACGGCCTTCAGGGTTGCCTTCAAGGACCTTTCCGTCCGATACAGAAAACTCCCTGACTCATACACAGTCTAAGAATCCTAAAGACTGACTGCAAATCCTTCCAAGAAGGAGTCAAGGAGGAGGAAGGTAAAGATTCTTACTTGATCTTGTTATTGCACTCTCCCTCGAACCTCTCCAAATATGCAATTCTGTCTTCATCTTCTGCATATCCCATATTTAATTTCCTACAATCTACCTTACTCGATCTCGGATCCCTGTAGCCAAGCTATGTATACATATTCCATGCAAATCCAAGCTTACTCTTTTTTCACAACTTTTAATTTCAGTTTCCAATCTCCGTCTCCATATCCGCGTACATTCAAATATGAGATACTCTCATCATTGCAATGCACCTCCTATGTGCGTATTTGTTACTGTGGATTTTCATGGGAAAAACTACCTCTGGCAACATTATTATGTATTCAAGCCAAATATTCCCAACAAATCAGCGTCAACGTGAGGGGCCGGCTGTAAACTGTAAAGAACGTTATTATGTTAGGAGAGTTAACTGACGTAAAAAAACTGTGCGAGACGTAGGGCACAATTCTTGGGATGTGACTCAAGTGCATTCATAACGACTTTGCAGGTCTGATGCAAGTTTTGCAAACTCACTCGCCAATAATTTAGATGCTGTCATATGGAATATTGGTTGGAATCAACCTTGAAATCAGTAGTTTAAAACTCGAAGCATAAATTACTCTATATTATAAATACAAGATTCTATCTATTGTTTCGTTCTTTTCCTTCACTTTTTGTGCGAGTTCTTTGTCAGAAGAATTATACGGATCTTTAAAGACTAGAGCTCAGACCTCTGCTCTCTGCCTACTTGTAGTGGACTGGTTAACAAACCTGGAGGAAATGATGATGGAACTAATTGGAAAACTTTTGGATTCTTCTACTACATACCTTCCCTGTCCTTTTATGTTTTTCAATTTGAACTTGCACTACTTTCGAGAGAATAGAAGGAGGAGAAGGTGTGATTGTTTAATATTTTTATTTCTCTATTCTGTACGAATCAATCATTATTGATGGAAACTCAAAAGAATTGATTCCATTCCTGTGTCTCTGTCTCTCTCAATCGTTACTTTGATTGACCATTCTGCTGCGAATTACAGTCAAACACATATACAACTCTAATTCTCTTCACTATCGTCGACTCAATAAGCAAATTGTGTATGCACACCTACACTCATAACAAAAATAACAGCATCAACAACAGTATTTTGTAGACAGCGACTAACCTTTTGAAATGGAATTTCAAGGGCATGAGTTAAAGATTTGAGAATGACGACCACATGAACGCCTTTCTGATTCATGATCTAGTGACATTCCAAAATCCTTAAGCGCGCCGCTAACATCTACTAAATGTGTAGAGCATTTAAACTCGGTTGGTTAAGAGAAAATCTTTGGGTTCATTCCCAGAGACTGTTCTCAGATGTATACGATTTTGAAGCCCAGAAGGCTTGCTTTGGCGAAGAAACGCCCTCTACTTGTAGACAAATAGATTATTATCCGCGTTGGAAAGAATTGTGTTACCCACGGAGGGTGGACTACTATAAAAAAGTTAACAGATAACAGGCAGATACAATGTTTGATCTTCATTGGGGCGGCTGTCGGGGACTGTTACTGGGTGGTTGGTTGGTTGGTTGTCTGTGTGTGGATATAATACTACGTATGTACGGTTGATAGCATAGTATTTTAAACGTTCTGCGCTGGGTAGCCTGATTATCCTGTCTTGTTTTATCAGCTTTGAATCTATACGCTTGTTCACCTAATTGGACATGGAATGAGCACTTGTCCGTCGCTCTGATTATCATCAGAGTAATTCATCAATAAAGTTTACAGCGTTACGGGAGCACTCAAATCAATACAATGCCGTCAATTATGGAAACAAATACCCACAGTTATTATCCTTAACTAACCTCCACACAATCCACGTTCTCTTTTTTCCATGCGCTGTAGTACCTGCTCAAAACAACATTATAGGAGATTCGGATTTGTGGCCGCAGCGTAGCCGTTTTAGCGACTGCGTTCAACAAGTTACCGCCTTCCCGTCGGACAGCACAGGGCCATAGCCTTCGAGTAGTAATTTTAGTATCGGACTGACAATAATCTAATTTCAATCTGTTTTATTATTATCATTTGTGGCTTCTCTAGAATACAAGACTGATACCTTAACTATTAAGAGCCGCATCAAGGACGTGTACGTGCGGAACTAATACTATTACGCTTCAAGCTATAATTTCACTGTGGATTTGTTAATAAGTTATTGCTATTAAATCACATGCAGTCAGCACCAAATTATCTTTAAAGCTTGCCCGCAGATAGCACATTCAATTGACCATATTAACCGCAAAGCTGTTACTTGTATTTTCTTGTTTACCAATATTTTTGCAAATTATC
Organism: Sminthurides aquaticus; assembly: GCA_906901655.1. Classification (NCBI taxonomy): domain Eukaryota; kingdom Metazoa; phylum Arthropoda; class Collembola; order Symphypleona; family Sminthurididae; genus Sminthurides; species Sminthurides aquaticus. The sequence goes on from CAJQTT010000001.1 coordinate 9,961,721, forward strand.
GAATCCAATTGACCGTTGGCGCTAATGTTTGCTAAACATGGCGGAAGTATTGCAAGACTGTATGGTTAGGATTTATTCCCTAACCGTGTGCGAGCTAATTTCAGGAACAATCAGTGAAAAAATTATTAGCACGTGCAATGAATTTAACTTATTAGTGTACTGTTGTGGTGGCGGTGGGCTGCTGCTCATTGCCTCTGTATATAGATAGGAGGCAGAAGGGTGAGGACGGAATCATGGTGTAGCCATTAAAGTAAACCTTAATTTGTCCTAAACATTCTAATCCTTAGTTTAGTAACCACGACCTACTAAAATGATACACGAATTGATAAAATTAGTTTTTTTTTCCCGCCAGCACATATGGAATTGAATTTACGTTAGTAATGTATATACGTATCCTGTTTCAAAGGGAAATCCACAAAGGTAGGCTGTAAAAGGGATTCACAGATTACGCAAAATCCTTACATTTTTCTCCAAGGACTGCCATGATTACCAAAATATTTTTCGCTTATAGCGTTTGTGTATGTAGAATTGTACATTGATAAGGAGGGCTGACTCTGAATTGTAAATTGAGCGATTGTCACGAAAAAAACCACATGTGTCATTCCGTCTCTTACCTCAAAAGCTTATGGTTACATGTATACTTGAAGCATGCCGGTCATCCTTATCCGGGTGACGTAACATTTAATTTAAAGGTTAATTAAGAGTGCATTTAAATTTTCCTCATGGGCATATTATACAGTGCATATATCCTCAGTTCAGGGCGCATATAAGCAATCATCAGTCTAGTTTGGATACAGGTAAGAGGAGTTTTAGAGAGTAGTATATATGCTAAAATTTTGCGAATCTTCTTGAGCTTTGGGGTGATGACTCAATATATGGAAATTTGGAGGCGAAAAATGACTTTGTTGCATAATAACAGTTTACAATTGACGTCAACTTTGGTGGTATATATATACACATGTAAATGTCGAGTGTGGAGATGAGGAAGGGAGGATCAAGTGTTGTTACACTAACCGTAGCCTCAAAATCAAAACTGCATTACGTTAACGTTCCCTGTTTGATCCTGCATAAATGATGCAAAGATTTGCTTGCATTATAATAATAAGTTAGCTGAGGAAATAATTGGGGTGAGAATATAGAAAAAAATAAACGTGTGCTATGAAATACGGTTACGTACGTTTTATATTGACAAAAACTGGGAGGAGGGTTTGTGTTATTATGCTGTGTGGGTGGCGGAGAGTGAGAGAGCGTATTATTATATTCCGTTATGACAAAGGCAAATTGAGTGTTAGACATGGACGTGGAAGGTGTTGGTTGAGGAATAATAGAGAAATGACATAACCCAAATATTATCAAGTGTACCCACACTCACCACTCCAACATATATAAACATGTCAACAGATTGTTTGAAGGGATAACCTCAGAGACCGCAAGGGTGCTGAGTAACTATATACAATTGGTTGCTTTTAAAGTTCATATTATTTCCTCACAGGATTCGCAAAAGAGTCATCTATCTGATATTTTTGCAGAAAATAAGATGTTATTAGGACTTGGGATTTTGTTGGATGAAATTTTGCAAGTTTTATCATCGCCCTAGCTGTTATATGTGCAAATAATCCTCTCACCTCAACTTGGCATGATGTATCCGACAGTGAGTGTTGTTTTACGCGCTATATACGCGGTGCTGCTAGTGTAAATGTGCTAATTCCCACAAACAAGAAACCTTTTATGTACCGAGAGAGACTGATCTAAATCAAAAGCGCAATATCATAGTAATGCCAGAGAGCTTTTAGCTTGTTCATTGTCACCAAAGGATTTTAATTAAAAGCTGACTGAGGCTGGGTGTTATCCTGTTGTCATTGTTTTTAAACTTCTTTTAAAAGCCACTCTATGATGGCCTTACCTTCGCCCACACAGTAATTAATGCTTCACTTGTCACGATTACCTCCATCAACGTCGTTATATTTACCTCTTTTACATGCTGTATGGAATCAGATTTATTTAGGGTGGTCTCCTTGTGCGGGGAGAATATGGGACGCTGGGGTTATTTTTTTAATTTTTAACCGTGGCTTACAAAACCAAAGCGGAAGCGTAGTGATGCTCTTAAACACTGAAAGTTGTGGATACTGTACAAGAGATTGAAAGAGGCTGCTGATTCCTGAAATACTTTCGTGGAGATTGCAATTCATACTGTCAGTCAAAAATTCGTGATAAATTAAATTCGCCGCAAGGGATTGTGGGATTTGGAGTAATTTAAATATCAAGGGATATTGTTTATATAATATCACGGATTTAATTGTGATTTATTCTGCAAAGCTTTGATCTATCCGTTGGTTAACTGCAATTATAAATAGCATTTCTTCGCCTCCGGTCAAACAAAACTCAGAGAGATAGTAGATTGAGATTATAATCTAAAGATTGCAACATGGATTTTGCTTGTTTAGCAGTAGGTGGGATTTTTAAGCTATTCTTGCATAATCTGCTCATCATCTAGTTGTCCAATTATAACCAGATTAATAGCTTGTTACTACACTATCCCTTAAAACTTTTCATATCCTTTTGGCTATATTATTTTTAAAAATATAATCAATTGGGGCAAGATAATTAGGGAGGAAAAGGAGCATGTACGGGATAAGAATGCACATATATTGCTTTACAATCTTCTGCTTCTAACAAAACAGATGCACACTACAAAGGGAAAAAATTAGCGAACACAGGGGCTAAAGCTCAGAGATCTAATTAGTGTTTTAAGTCTTGAGCCGCGTGTTCATCGGCCCACGCAATTAAAAATTACTTTGTGATATAGACAGGCGGGGATGAAGAGAAAGAGAGGATAGGGTTGCAAAGAGATAGCATTTTTAGCTTCTCCTCCACATCCACGTGCAAGTGTGCATCTTACCTCTGCAAGATCAGAAGGTGTGAAAGCTATGAAAATTTAGTAATCCTTAATCTCAGCTCTTCTAATTCAATTACCAGGTCACGCGGAATTATAATATCGTAAACGAATTAAAATTCCATGCAATATAAGCAATTTTAGCAAGCTACTAGTACGATAACATTGCAAGATCAAAGCTAAATCCCGCAAACGTTTTCTTCTCCTTATAGTGTATGCACGCTTCAACATAACAGCGTATCTAACATCTAACACAACCGATCCGAATCTCTTGACAGAACATGATTTTCTTTCACTCTACTTTCAATTCAAGCATGTACATCTTTGCCATAATCTTTCTCTCTTGTTTACCCTGAGTTTGGCGCTCTCTTCACAGACTGAACGGGATTTGTAATTTATTTATCTGAGGAAGAAGCTTGATGAAAAATCTGGTGTTTTTCAATGCTCTGAAAACTTTGTAAATGTCAATCAAAAATTTACACGGTGATAGCGCTCTACAAGAGAAAACACGGGAATCATGAAGATGCGAAAAACTTAAACAAACGGAGGAGAATCTAATTTAAGATGGGTCGTAAAAGTTGTCACTCTTTTTCAATATCAAGGGTGCGAGACGAAGGATGGGATTCAATCAGGCAGAGGGTACAGAGGTAGGATGAGGACGGAGCTAAAAGAAGAAGGCTGAGGAAATGGTGGGGAAAGCCAGCTCAAATATTTGCAAACCTACTTCCCACCGAATAAATCTTGACATTAATTTTTAACACCACTTTCCATCCATAAACAAAGTTAATGTGAAGAGAGTGAGTGGGAAATTGAGGCTCTTAACGATGGAATACAACAAGAGCCAGATGTTTGTCCACGCGTCCCAGTAAACTGTGAATCAAATTATTTCTGGATGAATTACTCTCAAGCATTCAGAATTTAGGAGGAAACTATTTAGTATGTATATACACTTGAGCTTCCTATTTTGAGAAACTCAAGAGTTGATGCATACGATTTGTAGATTCAGGTCGCCAGACTATGATCGAATTCTCTGGGTTCCTGATAAGACAAAACGGTTTCGCAGTCAATATCGCTAACGGCAAGAAGTTTGGTTTTTAAGTGTAGAATTTACTATACAGAATGAGAATAGTAACTGGGAAATTTCAATTAATTTTGGCGTAGCTCATAAAAACTAATGGACTCTTCATTTGATGTTTTCATCAATGTATACTACACGTAATTAATTATTTGTTCACAGAAACTGATTTTATCCGTTTATGTATTTATTCATCCATGTTCTTCCCTCATCTATTTGTTCAAGTGTAGAATAGATTCCAGAATTGCGTACTCGAGTCTTAGTTATAAGCCGTGAATGAAATTGCGCATCGCTAAATCATAGTACATAAAAGCAAACAAATATCGGACGAAGAATGAAGGCTAACATAAGAAATAGCGGTTTTAATAGATTGGCTTATAGAAATTTTGGAAAACTATCGCCTATCCTGCGGCATGAATTTTTTTAAAAATCAAATGATTTAGTTTGTATTCAAAAGGAGTTTTTGTGGATTGTCGAAGAAATCCATCATCATTAACGAAAGCTTCCAGCTTTCTCCTGACTTTCATCAGTTAAGTTGTCTTGGATGATACTTGCACTAGTCGGATTTGGGATACGCCTCGAAGATATTCACGGCTTAAACAATACTTGCATCACACTGATAGGTTTTATATGGGAATACAAACAATTAACCAACTGCTACCAAATACTGTAATTCGGAGCTATCTATGTTTGGCTCGGCTCCACTAACAAAATATAATCTGATGTGACAGTCGGAGGAAGAGATCAATCATGACTGTCCAGCGATTGAGGATATGATTTGGTAGAAAAACTGTGAAGTAATCAGAGGAAGCTAATCAACCCCGCCCAGAACAAATATGCGAATAAGAAAACGTGAACCTACAGAGCAGTCCCAGGGCGAGGAAGAAGGGAAGGATGCCAACTGCATGGTATTGGCTATACGAAAAAAAGATTACAAGGATTCTCTCCTGACGGTTCGTGAGGGTATAATCCATATTATTTCAGCCCACCGGCCCATGTTGATTGTTATTCAATACTCAATCTGTATTTAATGAGCCAGACTGAGATAATTACAATTGATAATTTATATTGTAGAGCAAGGTAACCCCATGGGCAACGCCACCACCCACTCACGCAGCAAAGGGGCAAGCTAAAACTCAGCTCCTGTTCATGGTGTGCATTACTTCCGCTTTGCCAAATATTGCTTCCTTGTATCATTCAAAATATTGTTGGAAAAGCTGGGAGGGATTAGCTGCATTGAGTAGTTTCGGTTTAAGGGACATAACAATGCTAATCCTCGAACCAAATATATGTACCAAAGCTTATTTAGTTTGTTATTCACGCTCGGAATATTATTTGGAAAAGCTTGAGGGGTGGATAAATGTGGAATACATGCGGGATGCAGGATTATGGAGAATAGGCCCTTATTTACTATTAAGAACGGATTGAATTCTGTAGGACACATCCACTTTCTCCTTGTGTATTGTGGATTGGTGCAATTACTTTTGGATTCGTCCTCGGGAGGAATTGGAGTTGGATGTAAAGAATAGAAGCTACCATCCATGCTATAACGTTTTAATTGCCTCTAATCACCCTAATTCCGATGAATTAAGTACATTCCTTGAAGCTCTTGTGACTTTTGTGAAACGATTGCCTCTGGGTTAATGGAAGAATTCAAGGGGTTTCCTCCTTGAAATGAGGCTGTATTACTCCATGTAAGACAGGAGCAGTCAATGTCTTAATTAACTATTTGTACTTAATTCAGTATTTGTGGCTTCTTGGAAGACTTGAATGGGTTACAGAAGTTAGTAGTTATTGTTCGCTATTCCTATGTTATTATGGCGTTTTACGTCAAATTATGGATTCCAACGGCGATGCCGATATCCTTGTTTATTCTTTACCAGTCTCATACAGCTTGTATGGAGCACGGATAGTTTCAATTATGGTGGCATATGGCGGATTTAACTGGAGTTACATTTGTAAGACATGGATGAGAGGGTAAACTATGGGACGTGTTAAAATTTTCGTGTTTGTTCTGTAGTTATTTAATGTAAATAGGGAAATTAAATAAAGATGCGGGTATCAACATGGCGGCTTTATTCACTGTAAAAATAAATCGCAAGGTAGACAGACAGGTAGACATGAGTTTTATATGACGGCCAGTATATAGTTTTGTTGGCCTTGAAGAATATTAAAATTTTGCACATGTATAAGCTTAAACGTTGCTTTATCTTCCAGGGATCAGGGAAGGATGATTGATTGAGTGAAAAGGGAGGGAGCGGTCCCAGAGGCGAGACATTTATGGAATCCAGATCAAACAAGTTAAAGGAATACTTGGAAAGGGAAGCGTGCATAGTGCTCTGGAGAGGATCAGTTCAAACTTGTAGCAAGGAAGGAGGATGACGGGTGAAGTCCTTAAGGGAAAGAAAGCAAGAGGTAACGGATTAATGTTAACTTGAACAAGGTTTGGGAATATAGCGAAGAAGCGCTTTGAAAGCATCATAACTCCAGGGAAAGATCAAGATTTGAGCATTTGCAAACAAGAGGAAATACTGGGCTACTCACTACGGGAGAAAGATGTAGACATGTAAATACGCGTCTATTATAGAGGGGAATTCAGTTGGCGTTTGTTTACACACTTCTTACAGGTACACAAGTTCAAAGTTGACAGGGCTGAAATGGAAAGCAATTTGCTTAGAATATGTAACTGATCGTTCCCTGAGGATAATCTTGGGATTGTGGGAAGTTGGAGGCGGGGGACGTAGAAGGGAATCTAAACTGAAGAAGACATTCCGTAGCACAGATCTTTGATTAAATCCAAAGCTAGGAGTGGGAGGATAAGCGAGGAAAGAGAAGCGGGTTCGCAAGAAGTTGCGCCCTCTGGGGGACAGTATCATGGCGCGTCCTCCTACTAAAAGTTGGATTTCAGAGTATACTAGCTTTGCTACCCGGCTTCGCCCGGGGGTTGTGTGGTACGAATACAACAAAACTCCCGTCGAATGGTTAGCTCTTGCGTCGAATCTTTACCTCTCCTGTCTATTCTTAACTCATCCGTCGAAACAATAGCTCTCCCGTCAAATCTGTAGCATATGGTTGCAAACCCATAGTTCTGTCGCCGAATCAATAGTTCTCCCGTTTTCCTTAAGTTTTCACCTTGAAACAATAGCTCTCCCGTCAAACGCATAGCTCTACCGTCAAACACAAAGCTCTACCGTCAAACGCAAAGCTCTACCTTCAAACGCAAAGCTCTACCTTCAAACTTATAGCTCTCCGGTCAAGCGGGGCAGGGGAGGGAAGGGGTGGAAGAGAGAACGCAATATATCCCTAATGGGACTTTGCGCCTCGCTCCACGGGGAATGAGGAGGGTAGGGGGCAGGGGAGGCAAGGGGTGGAAGAGAGAACGCAATATATCCCTAATGGGACTTTGCGCCTCGCTCCACGGGGAATGAGGAGGGTAGGGGGCAGGGGAGGGAAGGGGTGGAAGAGAGAACGCAATATATCCCTAATGGGACTTTGCGCCTCGCTCCACGGGGAATGAGGAGCGTAGGGGGCAGGGGAGGGAAGGGGTGGAAGAGAAACCTATGGTCAAACCTATGACCCCTCCGAATGAAAATGGGACACAGTGAAAGTGAAAATGAAAGTGAAAAAGGGAATGTCACAAACAGACATTGAGATTTATAGTATAAGAAGATGGGACTTTGCGCCTCGCTCCACGGGGAATGAGGAGGGTAGGGGGCAGGGGAGGGAAGGGGTGGAAGAGAGAACGCAATATATCCCTAATGGGACTTTGCGCCTCGCTCCACGGGGAATGAGGAGCGTAGGGGGCAGGGGAGGGAAGGGGTGGAAGAGAAACCTATGGTCAAACCTATGACCCCTCCGAATGAAAATGGGACACAGTGAAAGTGAAAATGAAAGTGAAAAAGGGAATGTCACAAACAGACATTGAGATTTATAGTATAAGAGATGCATGTAGCTACAAGTGCTTAAAGGAGTTGTTCAGGAACAAAGTATGCGTGGCAGCTGATTCTGTTTTGTATGCTCTCGGTGATTGGATGATGATAAAAGAAACACTTGAGATTCAGTTCCTAAATCCTGGAGATAAACAAGTTGGAGAAAGTAATTAAATCTGGAAGCTCAAGGTTGGAGCTGCTCAATGTGCCTGTAAATCTGCCAGTTTGGAAGAATCAAAATGGATAAACTAATGAAGGAATTCCGCAATCATGGGGAAAATGTTAACATTTCCAAGGTCAAGATAGATGAAGGTAGGATAATCCTAGAAAATGTTTTCTTGTATCTTAATTTACCACTAATCACGTTGAAGTTTAAGAATTAAGCGTGATGCAAAATCAAAGGTTTTGGAAAATGTGTCATTGGATCAGTCTTATCCCCTCTCATCTTGGCCAATTTACTTCCCTTTGTGATAAGGTAACATGTTGTGTGTTAGTGGGGAGAGGTAGAGGTAGTAGGAGGAGTGTTGTAAAAGATAATCAGAGAAACTACATTAGTTCTGCAGGAACCTGGAATGCTACCAGGCTGGAGGCTGTGATTGAAAGCTCGGGAAACTGCAGATGCTTGCTTTCACATCATCTGGGCTGAATTGCCTGGAAGGAGGAATTCGGAAAACTCATCTTTCACCCGCAGAACGGAAACGGAAATCAAACACTAGTGGAACGCGGATGCTACCAAGGCTTCAATCAACATGTTGTGCAGCCCAAATAGTAAAAATACTATCTCTTTCCTCATGCTGCCTTTACTCAACCTTTAAATCCCCAGGCTTTCACCAACCATCCTGTGTACTCTAGTAGGTATAAGTAATCATCTCGAATCCACCTTATTTTTCAAACCTCTGTAGTAATAACAAATCCCCATCTTCTCGAAAGTCTAAAATCTGTAATTCAGACATAATTCAACGAATACCTAAGAGCACCGAGCACCTTTGCTTAATCATGGACACGTGCTCCTATTATTGCCTCTCATTTTGCAAAATGGACTACCAGATTTTCCTTCACCGACTGGATCCCGGTCCTCCTGCTTGTAACTTCATAACCCTCAGCCAGATTTACAGATTGGAGTTGATTCAATGGGAAAATATACGGAAGTCTAATGGGATGCTGTTTCACATTGGAAAATCTCGGATTGCTTATAGACTACCAAACTTCCTCTTTCCATCTTCTAAAATTGTCAGAAAAAAAATTCCTGGTAGATCTATACAACATCCAGGATTATAAAAAACGTAGAATGAAAATTCTCCCTCTGTTCGGAGCTCGCTGCTCATTTAAAACGAGACTTTCAAGGTTATGAGTTGAATAGAAGCCTACGCATCTACGGCAAGACAACGGTTGGCTTTCATCTCATCACGAAAAAAAGTATGAGGAATTACGCAAGTAAGGCCCGGAGTATTTGGGGAATCCTTTCCTTATTGTGGAGTATACGTTTTTGCGAGTGGATTCTTTTATGTCATGTGATTTTTATAGAAGATTTCAGACAGCGAATTTCTTGCACGGTGGGATTTTTAGGGATTCGGAAAGTTATTAAAGGATGAAAATCTAATACTTCTTCTCAGCCCCTATTTTGTAGAACTCGCAGATGGTGGGACTACAAGGAGCAACTTGTGTGTTAGGTAAAAAGACTAATTCAAAAAGATCACAGGTGTAATGAGAGAATACAGTGAATTCTTTTTTTTTTGACTGGTTAAACGGACTACTAAATTAAGAGGTGTTGCCATGAGGTGACCGAAAGTACTACGTGATGTTCTACAATTCTGGGGACTTAATATGAAGTAAAAAATACATCTATCCTCGAATGAAGACGAACTCTTTTCTGGAAGATACAAGCTATTTCTGAACCGAGGTGAGCAGTGAGGAAATGAAAAAAGTAAGGAACGTTTAAAAAGAAAGCAACAGCTAGATAATCACACTTTAATGATTTAACAAGTTAACGATTATTATAGTTTGGTAAAGGAGATTTGTTGGTATTAACGAAGAAATTTACAGCTATAATGTTTGTGGTTTTGATATTATTCAGCATGCGATGGATTACATACTCTTGTATGTAGTTTTTAGGCTCTTACCCTGGTAAGGATAGAGCCGAAATACCTCGTGGCTGTTTCGTAAATCTCATATCTATGAACTGACAAGCTTTGCAAATTATAAGTACTTATTGGTATACATTCACTATTAAAAAGTCTTGTATGGTTCCAATATACCGTTTAAAGGAAATAAGAGTAATTAGTCAATGATTTAAATATATTCATGTGGTACAAAAAGGATGCATACATTATCTACGTCGCACAAAATGTTTACAACTAAGTTTATGGGGTTAAGGAGATTACAGCCTATTTCGTCATTTAAGTATTCCTAGTGGAATTTTAAGATGGGTGAAGGTTTATGATAGTACTTAATAATAATATATATATGCTAAGGTTCTAAAAGAAGAACAAGTCTATGAATAGGTACAAATGCTCATACAAATAAAGAAGTTTGACTTGATCAACGATTCTTCCATTTGAAAAAGCTTGCTTTAGAGTAAAACATGGCGATGTTCACTTTAACTCAATTTATAACTAAATGTAGTTAAGATGTTACCACTTCTATATTGGGACATTGTTGACTGAGCTCTGACACTCGTTCTGGCGATAATGTTCTAGGACCTAATATAATTTGACGGAGAGAATCTACATCTCCAAGACATGCAAAAAGATTATCCCAATCCATTTCTTCTGCTGAGATCATTTTACGGAAATCTACCACTTCTGTGCTTTGCTTCTTCAGGAAAGTTGCAAACCCTTCAATGTCCGAGATTCTGTGATTTTTCATCTTCAAAACTTTCCACTGTTAAAAAATAGTACAACCGTCATTACAATTCTCTCGATATTATGGGTAGAGTTAGCTTCTCTGAATTCAGTGGAAGTTATCTTACCGATTTAGTATCTGTTGAAACAGCGTTCCATAGGCGGCACACTCGTGATGCTCTTAGTAGATCTTTCACATTTAAGTACCTAAAGACTTTTTCTACAACAACCTTCTCTGTTCCAAACCTATGTGAGGTGGCTTCCTTGGTTTCAGGTTCATTCTGTGCTGAGTCTTTTTCCACAATTTCTTCAGCTGCGGCACAGGGCTGTTCAACGCCAGCTAAGCTAGCAGGTATCGCCTTTTTAATTGTTTGATTGCTCTTTTTAAGCAAATTTAACTGCTGCATATCATTCCCACGCGGAACTGCGACGAATTTCTTCGTACCAATACTGACAATACTTTGCGGATACCTTTTAAATGTTGGGAAACCGCCAGGGCCCTTGTTTAACAAAGAGACTGGGGAAGGAACTATTGGCTTTAGTCCCCGTGTCAATTCTTTCATGTCTTTTAATAAAGATTCCCCAATTTTTCCTACCGGTGAACCTCCCAATCCTAACGCTGGTAAGCCCGCCCTTCCTTTCGCAGATGCAGGACGCTGCTGTGACTGGTATTGTTGGCTACTCTTCAGTTTTGGAGGTGCAAACTGAAATTGCAATGACTTTCCTTTAGTCATTGGCGCCAAACTAGGGACAGGCAGTCGAGGTCTCATAGATATTGGAGTAATTGTCAAATTCCTCCCTGATAAATTTGGTAACGATCGTGTATCCTTTGGCGGACGTCCCCTTCCTCTCTTCATAGTTATGGGTGAAATTGACATACTATCGCCGGAAGGTCGCAACATAGGGATCGAAGGTCCTACTTTGCTAAACGAGTTTCTATTTGCACTCAGCTGTGGAAATCCGCGACCCAGTGCTGGGGGGACGCCTAATTTTGGTGGATTTAGTTTTCCTTTGACATTTATCCCTTGAAATTTTCCGAACTTTGAAAATGCGGGCAGTAGGGGAGGGGGAGGCTTCTTTAGTCTGACAGGGGGTTCTCCAATTTTACTGGGCAGCCATGTTCCTCTCGGTTTTTTTGCTTGATCGGAACTATTAGATTTCAACTGGCTGATATTCACACCCGATCTAGGAGGTGACGGTTCGACAGGCTCGCCCTCACAATTCTATAAAGTTAAAAATTTGGTGATATTAGAAATAAGCTCTGTTTTTGAATCATTTCACTGCCGGGAGGAATTAATATGAATTTTATTTAAACCAATGAAAAAGTTTCTTACCGCACACAAGAAGTTCCTGAAGTTCTGATTTGGGGGGAGTGCTAAACATTCTGGATGATACAGACATAAACATCTCGTACATTGTAGTGTAGGAATTTCTCCTGTCATACCTGGGCATCTGATTGAACAAGGTAAAAGCTCTTCCGAGCGATCAGTCTGTCCACCAGAGCGGCCTTCCATCCCATGATCTCCAGAATGCATCATTCCTCCGTACATGCTACTATTCGAATGGGCGTCGTCAATTCTAAAAGAAGAACGAGAACTTAACAACTGAAATTTCAACACCGGGATTCGAATGAATTTTAGAAAGCATACCCTTCGAACAATGACGATTGGGAGTGGTTATGAAACGCCGAAATCTGAAACAATGCACTGTCATGCTCGCCATTATATGACCCTTCAAAATCTTCCTTCATAGGTATCTTTTTCGTAGGAGGTCTTCCTCTTTTCTTCACGGCATTATCCTCTGCATCGCTGTTATTACCTCCACTTGCAGCGTAATCTTCTTTTCCCCTGGGATACTTAGGAGGCAGCATTCCCATTTCCATGTCGTTGTCACTTTGGCTAAGCGAGATAATGGAGGTGGCACCATTAAATATTTGCTTAAAATCTTACTGAATGCATTCTACAATAATAACCAAATTCTTTATAATTCTTACTATTCCGAGTCTTTTTTTGTCCCCATCTTAGACCTTTTCTCCGGATACATGAAAGCTTGACCTGTTGCATAACGTTTGGGTGGTTGTATGGATCGACGTGATGAGCTGCTTTTCAGTTTTACTGATGCTGGACTTTCGCCAAGTGAATTACCGTTTCTTACAAAATCGTAGGGAGGTAATGAGTTAGGTTTCTTGGGTATCTTCACCATTGGCCGCGGTGTGGCAATTACAGGAAGTCTTCCGCTGTTAATGCGACGAATTATTTCTTTTCTGGGATCCTTGATTCCAACTGGTCCTTTTGCAAATGTGAAGTTTTTAATACTAACGCCCGGCAATGGATTTTTTTCCACTGCGAAATAAATATTAAGGTTAATCACGCAGTTCTTAAGAATCTTTCCTTATGATCAAGCTATAAGTTGAATACATACGTGTTACGGCGATTTGCTTCATAGATCTTATTTTGTTTCCCTCTGGATCCCTATAAAATACCTCTCCGATTGAAGTTAAAGGACCCTCACCCATTTCAACTCCTGGAGCAGTGGCATGTATGCGTAATACGACCTCTCGAGTCCACCCTATTTGTAAGAAACACACGGAAGGAGAAGTCATTGAATGACTGTCAAGTAAGTATTGTTTTTAAATTTCTTAATTTCATTCTTAACTTCATACTTACCATGATCAAATGGAGCTCGATACATTTGTTCAACTTCTTCAGGATCGCCTAATGCTTTCCTCTGTTCTTCAAGTTCTAATTCAATCAGCCGTTCTTCATCTAACTTTTTGGAATCTTCTTCTTCACAAATTTTAATAGCTACAAAAGAACCACCTTCCTCGTCTAAAAATTCGCGTGGAAAAACTATGGCTTTTTTGTACTTTCTTAAAATGGTAATACTTTCCTCTAATTGCTCCTCCTCAAGCTGCTGTACAATGTCATACAGTATAGCAGATTTTCGATCTACAAGTGGACATATCCTCTTTTCTTCTTCATCAAAGCCTTTAACAGGATTAGCAATATTCCCTTTTGTTACACCATTTTTAGGGATAAGCAGAAACTTGTTCTCTTCCACTCCTTCAAAAATTGGTCCATTATATAATACACTATCTTCGAAATCAGTTGCTATTTGCATGCCGTAGTCATCCTCCATTTCTCCTGCATATTCCATATCCGGTGATGCAAACGATGCACTGTCGTCCAAGTCCTCCATCTCTGAAAATCGTTCAACCTCCATCTTTTTAGAAGATCTGCGGATAATAATAACATCAGTATTAGCATACCTTCCAGTATATTCAGCTTTAAAACCACACCAGTTTTACAGATACATGGAACAGCTGTTGATAATCTGGTTTTGAAACGGGAATTTGTTAGAACTAAGCCGAGCTACTCTAGCACGGCGAGGATGGATACGGCAACTTAATTTTGTATTGCAAGGAATCTGTTCTTTTGAATTAAACTAACCATAAAAGGTTAAACTGAATCAGAGCTGACACGGTATTTGCAATAGCAGTTACTCCTGTTAACTTTCCTCAAACTATATGAGAAACCTCAGCACGAACGGCATTACACGACTTTCAACTACCAGCTAGTTAACAAGATGACCTTGAATCAAGGCTTGACTCGTTAATTATCACATAACATTGCCTAGATACTACGGTCAACTGGAATGACATGGAACGAGTTAACAAACCTGTTTAAAATTATCACACAGGATACTCAAATTAAAAGAAATGGACAGGCCGAGAATCCAGGGTTTGTAAACAAAAATTCCAAAATCCTTGCCTGCGCAGTTTTCCAAGATTTCACTGAGCCGAATCCTTTGGATCCTATTAAAAAAACAAAGTATATAACTTACTTTAGTAAATATTCTGATTCAAAGTACTATTAAAAATATCACTAGACATAAGTATATAATTTACATAGGTTCAAAGTAAAATAATTAGAACTATATACCACTATCATTTGGTTCATATTTCTATAAATAGCAAATAAAAATTCAAGCTAATGCATAATACAACAATTACATTAATCCCACAGGTGTACCTCACATTTGTCAAGAACACCTGACTCGACAACAAAGTATTATCATTCACTGCACCTCCTATTGTTGAATATAAATATGGCGTAAAGTTATTTAAAAATTTATAAACAAGCAAGCAAGTATGCTTCATCAATAATCTATTGTGTTTACTTACACAATTCAAAATTAACTCGGAATTGAAGTCGGAACTACGTATGGTGTTTAATTTCCTTTTCGCTACGAACACAGTTGCGTAGACTACATTTTAATGCGGCATTCTCGAACATGGAGGACACTTTAGATTTTACATAATTTAATTCAAGAGTTAATAGGAATTTCTGGTAAAAGTGTAAGCGACGCCGGTACGATATACGGGCAATCCACACCACAATACTCTTGGAGAGGCTATGTTTAATTGTTTCAAGGATTCACAAACTCGACATTAAACACTTGAACAAATTTAAGTTGGAGTTGGGTGGATAACGAAGGGTAGGATTTCCATTATTCTGTGTATGTATGTAGGATAGACGGGAATAAAAAAACACAATGGACTATTGTAGCCCGAGTTTGAATTAAATCACCTTCAATTTCTACGTGAGATTCGCCAGAATTGTAGCAATCGTGGCATTCGGCGTAAACTGTGCGTCTTTCTGGAACAAGTAATGGTACTTAACTCTGGCGGAATAATTAACAAGCTAATTTTAGTTATGGGGAGAATAACAGGGGAAAAGGTTTACGTACTTGTACTGGGTACGGGGTCGATTATTACACAGAGATAAATAAAAAGCTGACTGAAATAAAGCGGCTTGGAAGGATTTGGGCTTTTATCTCCTTGCTCTCGCTGTCGTAGGCGCTCGTTTATTGGATGCTATTCTTCTTTAGGCTCGTAGCAGACGAGACAGACATAATATATATATATGGCGCTCGGGAAGCATAGACTGCAGCAAGCTATGCACATATACGAAAAGTCTGCATCAACTCCTGCATGTGATGCATAGGCGCGAATCTTTAAATTTTACCTCCCTTCCGTTTTTATGCGCAAGATTTATCCTCTCGTTATATTGAAACCAGTAAAAGAGTACACGTATTGTCGTTCGATCCACGAACATGTGCGCGCTTGGTTTTGTTGTGTGTACGTGTTCCATTGTGGGTAATTGTATTGTGATCGGACTTGTTGTTTGGGTGACACGTGAAATTATTTGCACAGTTTAACCATTCTTTCCCATGTAAAACGTTTTACAAAATGTGCAGCCATTTCATAATAATGCAGTAGCAACGTTTCCTAAAAGATGTGGCTAACTTTTAAAGTTGTCGCGTAACTTGATTATTATTGTTGAACGTTTTATTTGTTGCGAAAAAGTTGTCAAAGGGGGATTGAGTAAAATTCGTATTGGGCTGAATTCTAAAGAAACGCTACAATGGACGACAAAGACAAACGAATCAGTGGGAAAAAGTTTGTTTCGACCAGCGGGCGTAAGTATTGTTCTATTAAATGCAATTTAGATATAATCTCGCCTTTGAAATTACATTATTGATGTGGTTGAGGTTGGCTCAAGTTGAACACTTAAGTTTGGTTTGATTATTTGCAGCAAAAACACAAGGAAGGCCCCCAAAACTCAAAGACAGTAAAGACGTTGACGAGGATGAGGATGATATGGATGTATCGGAAGGGAACGCTAAGAAAAAGCCTATGAGCATCTTCGCGCAAAGGATGGCGGCTAAGAAACGAGAAGCTGAAAAAGGAAGCGCATCAAAACGGCCTACTGTGGGAAAGTTGGAAGTTCAGAAAACAGTTACTGCCGAAGGAAATGGCAGTTTGCCGATGGAGGTAGATGAACAGGAACGAATGAAATTGGAGGAGATCAAAAAATGCTTACAAAGTTTAGGAGTTGTGGATACTGCCCAAACAGTTACCCCTAATGATGTTTTGCAACTGCGAGAGCAAGTCCTTAAAAGTGTTACACCTAAAAGCCTAGGGTTTTTGGTAAATCGGAAGAATAAGCCGAATCAAGATATCGAGAAGTTCGGAGGAAAGAATGGTAGTGGTCAAGATAAGGCGGAACTGCAGGGATTACCTTTTACTGTTGATGAGCTTAAGAAGTATCCGAATATGGACATTGTTGAACAACCGAAACTAGAGTGGATGAAGGTACGTGTAAATTGGATCGTTTCATAATTTAACTGTAATCGTAGGTTGGATGTAGTTACTTTTCTCTTTATCTTCTACAGGAAGCTCACGGAAAACCTGAGAAAGAGAAAACAAAGGACCCTGGGGAAATTCAAGCGAGATTTGATTTGGAAGGAAAGGTTATGTCATGGAAGATAACGTCTGATGATACTTGGTGGCAAGCCCTTCATCACCATGGCGAGGAAATGGATCGGCCGGGGTACACCTTTGAGGAGTATTTACATTATGCGAGATCCAGTAACCCGTCTCAAAGAGCTTTCGCCATGACCGCCATGGCTGCTGTCTTTAGCAAAGCTCATGATGGTATTACAAGATATAATTTCGTGATTTCGTGAGGCAATGCTACTTCTTCTGTAACGCTGTCATTTACTTCCAGGTCTATATGATGAGGTTTTGAGCGTTAGCCCATTGGAATTGATCGCAAATGTAGATGTCATGTCGACCCTAAGGGTAGCCCTTGATTTTGAGGATATGGTTACCTTAGATGCTGCGGTTGCATGCTTGGCTTCATTACTGTTTCCCGAATCCGAGGAGGTATAATTCTGTACCTAATATACGAGGATAACTATGGATGGGAATCTCCAAAGAGCTTTCACTTTATGCTGTTATTTTAAATTTTCTAGGAATGCTATGACGTAATTCATCTGTTTCCTGATCCGAAACCATATTTATGGCACAAAATACTAGATTCAGATAAAGGGATTTCTGCTGCAGATCCTAAAATCCGGGATCATCAAGTGTTAGTGTTTGATTTAATCAGTTTCTTGATCGAGCGTTCTCATCTTATTGAACGCATCAAGTACTTGTTTTACCAAAGAAAGGAAAGAATTAGTAAGTCAGCAGAAATAAATATACTGAAGATATTGATTCGGCTAGCGAGGCACTCGCCAGATGAAGTAACCAGACATGAGGATCTACTGTATCATATTTGTGAGAACCTTATGGATGCAAACTGGATGAAGCTGTGTGAATGTGAGTCAAATTTCATTTTTTGTCAGTTTTTAAAACGACTACTGTGACAAGGGAAGATGATAAGTTTTGTGTTCTCTTTATAGCTCCCATGTGCAAGAATTCTAAAAATCCGGAAATAGCGAATTGCAATCCGAATGCGATTTCCACATGGATGGCAACAAAACTCTGTCGTGTTCTCATTCAATCTAGCTACAAAAATGCTTGCGTGATACATGAGAAACTCCATGTTATGGATAATGTTGTTACCTATCTTGTCAGTTCAACTGCGTAAGTTTGCATCCTGAGAATAAGAATTTTGTATCTGCTAAAATATTATCTGATTGTAAACCATTAACTCTACCTTATCAGGGGAATTGCATGGCCATGCTCGCACGGACGGTTGTTGTTATTAGAGTGTTTCAGATTCTGGAGCAGTTCCATTGACATGGGATTAGCAGTTTCGCAGTTCGGGTAGGTTCAATGCATCATCATGACTTAAGTATGGAAACCATGCATATCCAATTTGATGTCATGGTACATTTTCAGGATGCTTTCCGGAGCTTGGTTTACTGTGTTCAAGAACCTAAGTGATTGCAAAATAACAAAATACGACGGGTACTTCGCTGCTTACTTGATTCACTTACTCAACACGATCTTGCGGTGCGGCGCAAGGCAGGATTCCTCGCTTAAGAACTTCGAAAGTGCTTGGGCAATGGTGAAGAGTTTTGACATTGGTGTTCTCACACTGACTATGAACACTTGGGAAATTCTGAAGACAGCTATTGAGGCAACCTCTTGATTTCGCATTCGTGAAATATTAATGATACGAAGAGCTTGCGTGACAAATTTTTAAATCGGTAATTTGAACTTTTTAGGATTGGCACATAGCCGTGATAACACAAGGAATGAAATACCTAGAAATCGCATTCAAGCATGGAAAAATGGTAGAGTATAAAAGTTCAGTGGCGAAGTATGTGGAGAAAAGTGACCTTCATGCAGCCTTCAAGCCTATAACGTTGGTGATACACCGGATCTAACTTTATAGCAATAATAATAATATTATGGTAGAAAAGGTGATCTTACATGTATACGTTCTTCTATTGCAGGGCACACTCGATACTTTTGGGACCGAATGCGATGAAGAATCCCTATCCTTCTAACTTCGTGTCATCGAATCATGTCGAAGCTTCTGGTCGTGCCATTTCAATCGTTGCCCCTTTAAGCCCATTTCAGATGCTGAAGCCTTGTATTGACTTCCACAAAATTTTCGGATCTACCGACAAGTGTCTTACTGAGGATGTGATGAACTATGTGATGAAAGTAGCGGAGAAACACCCTTTAGTCTATCCAAATTCGTTCTATTATAAATTCGAAAAGCATGCGCTATTTTCACTTTTAAACATTATACCTGTTCAACCATTTGTTAAAACTATTCTTATTCATTTCGTTTGTACACTTTCACGAATTGATTCCTCATTGTTTCAAGCTGTTATAGAAAAGTTAGCAAGTATGGTTATGATAGGTCAAGAAGTAGAGCACACTGTCAATCTATATCTGGCTTGCTATTTTCCGAATACTACTCCAGAGGATTATGGCTCAGATTTATATGAGTTTTCTGAAGATATTATACAGCATAAACCTATTTTATTTACCGGGTTGCCTCGTAAACTAGTTCGAGGGAAATTTTGGATGCTAGATCCTCTGCAAAGGCTATGTGATAGGTATGTTACTAAGAGGAACGATTTAAAGGCATATTCGAAATTGGTCGCCGCTGAAACGCGAGCTTGTCTTAGCTTCGCGGAAAAGATGTTTTCGGAGACATCAGTTTATTCTTCCGGTCACGATTTGGTCACAAGTTATATCCTTGTGTCCCAGGTTTTCCTCATGGGTAATTCTGCTTATATTTCTTCTTTTCTTCCTGGTAAATAATGTGATGAAGTAACTATATTCAACTCTGTTTTACAGGAGAAGACCTAGTTGGAGAGGAAGGAGTTACGGATGGTTTGCGAAGAATTTTGAAGAAGATGGTAGAATGTTGGCAAGTAATAGGAACGGACAAAAAGCAGTTTTCTGAGTATAAGCCCGGGCCGGATACAGCTTTTATGTCCAGTTTTGAAGAATAGTAAGTTTCTCACACACAAAGTTCATATTATCGTTATCGTTTATACATATCACAAGCGTTTCTAAGTATTCACGAGCAATACGTCTACCAGTTACAGGGATCTAGTCAAAGAATTTGAAAGTACTTCGTTCGGCAATGATGTATTTGCTGCTTACTTGCTTCTACCTCAACGTATAGCGGAGTCTACTGAGCTGAAGCAAATCTTCTGGTCGATGCAAGGAACTCGATTTGTTCGCTTACCACTTCAAAATGTAAGTTCCAACGTTTCCTACCGATTGTAAGTTAGCAGCTTTAAAGAATATACAGCTATAGCCTTAACTATTCCATGTATGCTTTAGATTCATACGAATATTACCTTATTTTTTAACAGGATATGCTTCCATTAAAGTACTTTACGAACAAGACTGAAACTAATCCAGCAATTCTAAAACTGCAAGCTGCGCTGCTGTATGGAAAAACATCAATATCAGAAGCTAATAATCCGTTTTTATATCACATACTGAAGGAAACTGTTCGAAACTCCTCACTCAGAATCAATGAGGAAGCTAAGTAATATGCTTGTGCAGTACGACCTGAGTGAACCGTAGTAAGGTGTAAGTCATTTAGAACGATTATTTGACATTAGTGACAACTGAAGTGGTTTTAAACGATGAAAGTTGACCTCTGTGGTTTAAAAAACTATAATGTTTTGATATAAGAGGTGTCAAGAAAAGGAGTGAGCTAATCTGTGATCTTTACAAGCTTCCATCTGATTAATGTATAAATATTAAGATTTTGATGTTTTTGAGAGGGTCCCAAGATCGGTTAGCAGTGGCTGGTTGAACTTACTCAGCATTTCGCTTTTTTTGAACGTTTATCCACTTGTTCTGCTTCTGGGGGTGCTTCCGTCATGTAGTCTACAATAGCGGCCGCATAGCAGTCCCCAAGTACGTTGTTAGTTGTCCTCATACGATCTCTGTACAAACGTAGCCAGAATTATAAAATTATCACTCAAACAGCCTCGTGCTAAGTGTATTAGAGATAAAATGTATTTCCAGTACTTACACAAGCCAATCGACTGCGAATAAGAGTCCCAAATCTTTCAGTGGTGCATTTATTGTAGTTAGGATGATGCCCATAAGTGTTATAGAAGCGCTTGGAGCCGCAGCTGTAGCAATACTGACTGCTGTTGCCATAATACTGTAAATCCCCATGACATGTTCTAAACTGTAAAAATTATTGAATGATAATAGATTTTCTTTTGCTATATTTGCTATTTAGCTCACCAAATCGTAACGTATGAGCCAAAGTTAAGCAGAATGCCGTTCATCTGAGCTATAAATATAGACGAGATGGTTACAAATAAAGCTGTACCGTCCATATTTACAACTACACCGATTGGCACGACAAAGTGGGTAACTCTTGGATTGATTTTTGCTCCCTCATCTAAACATTGTAGTGTCACAGGCATAGCAGCAGAGCTTTCAAAAAAATATATGAATTAGCCATACATACATCTATATAATTTACTTGGAAACTGGCTATTCTAAAAACGATAAATCTTACGAAGAATCTGCCGAAAATCCAGTTAGCGCTGCAGGCAAAACCTTAAGGTAGAAGGAGAAAGGATTTTTCCAAGTTACGAAATAGTAGATAGCTTGCATGAAGATCCATTGATAGAGCAGGATTCCAATGGCAACAGTCCCAATAAAAGAACTAAGTTGACCCATTATTGTCCACATATCCCGAACTTCCAGGATTTTTCCGCATACAATACTTGCAACACTAATAGGTGTCGACCTAATTTCGGAGTTTATGCATTATATTAGCTCAAAACAACGTCTCAAGAAGGTAGGAATATGTAGATCATCTGCCTACTCAGGGGATGGACTCACCATATTATGTAATTGGTAGCTTTTATGAATAGGGATTCCAACGTTTTGGCAGTCTCAATCAGTTTCATGCCTTTCTCTCCTAGAGAGCGCGCCAGGAATCCAAAAATCAAGGTAACAGCAATTACGCCAAGCATATTTGTTCCGTCTCTAAAAAAGCCTACGAGCTTGTAAATCGAAAAAATGAGATGACAGAATTAGCTTTGTATACATATATTTACCGTGTAGACAAAAATCGTTCAAATCCACCATCCACTTCCTTGAAAGCTGTGAAAGTCTGCAAAGAAACATTGACTTAATCCGTATGGCGGTTAGGGAGGGAACAGGAGTGCAGTTAATGTGATCAAGGATCTGACCTGCGTCGTTAAAGCTGCAAAAAGATTTGGAGGAAGTAAATTTCTTCCAATATCCATAAAACTATCCAACATTGAACGCTGGGCCAAGCCCATTGTAAAAGATGGATTTCCAATTGAAGAAGTTGTATTTGGCATTGAAGTGTCTCCTGGACGAATTGTCACTGCCAATGTGGCCCCTAAAGCTGCATTGAATAACGAAGTTGCCAAAAAGTATGCAAACGTTAGACCTACAAGTCTTCCGTTGGATTTTCCGTCCAAACTTCCAGCACCTGAAAGGGATCACTACATTGTGGACAAACTAAATTTAAACTTTGAAGCATTGTAACTTTTGCAAAAAGCACCGAATCGTCTTACCTGCAAACAAGCTGCACATTACCAGCGGAATAATCATCATTTGCAAACTACGGATATAAAGCTCGCCGGGGTAAGAAACTAGCTGCTGTACTGTTTCACTTGGATTTAATGGTTTGAAGACAAATCCTGGAGAAAAATATGATGTTTACTCTGAAATCCTGTTATAAGTGATTAACAATAGAAACTCAGTTGTTTTACCCAGTACTAATCCAACTATTACTCCGCCCACCGTTCCAACAAAGAGAGCATTCTCCGTTATCCAAGCCTTGATTTGTTGGAGTTTGACCTCCATTTTGAAGATCCTAGAAAATTTCAATAATAAATATGTAAAGCCTTAAAATTTCAATCCAAAAATCAAAAAGACTTTGAAAATTGGTTTGAATGGGCTAGATCCGGGGTGTAACTCTGAAAGACGGGTAAGTATACCGAATACGTGCTTCTGGTGAGCTACAGGCTACAAAACGTTGAATTTAAGAGCGACTCAGGATGCGACTTTCTTACAACTTCCTCCTTCGGAATTAAAGTCAGTCCATAGATTGTTAAACCTACGAATTTCACAGCTTCATCTCTAAATTCTCACGCCTGAGTGATCAGCTACTGGGAAAGAATAGCCGAATATGCCTACAAAGTAAGTTTCGGCATTCACTCAGCCACTGGCTTTGATTCGTCCATGCCAGAATAGGAAGACGTTCATTAGTTCAATTAGGTTAAATTGCGTATGAAAAGAAGTTTATTCCCGTCGAATACATTGAGTTTAGTGTTCTAGTTCTGAGGTCATGATAATGGCAGGTTTTAGATTCTTCTTCTGTCTGTCTGACTGTTATGCCCTTGTCTTTTAAAGCGTCTGCAAATCAGAATGACAACCAGGCATGTAAACTGGAATTCAGGGGTGACAAAAACTAAGTGCAACACAATGCCGCTTTATTTTTGGCTCTTCAGAAGCTTCATTAGCATCAGCTAAACTTAAAGAACGTTTAGATCTACGTTGTAACGGTTTTAAAGTCCTAGAAGCTAGTGCCTTATTCAATTTTTTGATCTCCAATTCTACTGAAGTATGCAGAGCGTGTCTTATGCCATTGACGGCCGAAATTCTGTATTCCACCAGCTAATCCTGTAAGGGGTTCGCTGATGTGATCAGATATTTTCTTCGTCATTGAAATCTGATTTGCTTCAAGAAGAGAAAAAACTCCAACACCTGCATTTTAAATTTTAGCTATGTTAAGAACATACAGGCTTTGAAAATTACGTACAAAATACTGCAATGCAACTGCGGAATGCAACTTTTGAATTTCAAAAATGATTATGTGGAACTGAACGTGGAGAAAAAATTGAGAGAATCTTCGAAGTTCATCGCGCCATCTGTGGCTGAGTTTGTACTGAAAACTTTGCAGTTACTGTCACCTTGCAATTTCTTTTGAGGGAGGATAATGATGACCACGGTTTCCACCATCCGCCATATCCCATGCATCAGAGGCATCCGCTTCCAAGAGGCAACCATAAAGGCCAAGGGGTGACAATTCCACTTGATATTTGCTAGTTGGCAGTTGATCCCGCGTTGGCATTTTATGCATATTTCTTTCATTCCATCGAAGTTTTACTCCTCGTAAAAAAATCCTTGAGTACAACGTGATAGAGGAGGATTTTTTTGGAAAAGGCACTGATCGAGAGAAGCAACCGAATTATTTTGGTTTCAATAACTTTCAGAAAGGTAAAAAGCATTTTAAGTTTTCTTCCAAGGTACTTTTATTATTCGCATCACAAACCCTTTTGTGTAATTCATTATTAACTACTTATTTACAACACGCAGTTGCTTAATTGAGGTTTGCATTCTTTGTCGTCCTAACTGATTGACCTACACTACGTAAGTTAATAACAGCTAGCTAACTTATCGGAGTTATAACTAGTTTCAAGTTATCATAAGGTGATCGCGCCAGGGGCGTTTAGTCGTTTCTATAATAAAAATCATTTTTGAGAAAATTAAATGGGCATCTCCCCCCTAACTAGTTAGTTGCATTTTTATACGATGCACGCACACACAACTTTAAACCGACCTTTTGCTCTGCTATTATTATCATTATTATGGTGTTGACTAAATCAAACGAGCTCATGCCAAACTGTAAGCGAATAGCTATCAATAAATCGAGCGGTAGCTGAGTACAATCTACATTACGGGTATCTTCTAATAACCTAGTGTAATAGTAGTATGGTTCTATAGTTACTTGATATTTACATTTGTTTAAACCGCACAAGAACAACATCAGCGAGTACCTGAAGAACAAACAACTTATTCTGTAATATGACACATTTGTGAAAAATACATGTAACACTATGCTTACAGTAATGACGTATTAATTAGCACAATGATTTACGGTGGTAGCCCTATGGACCTTTCGAAGCGTAAGTTTCAACTCTCAGTACAAAACTGCAGATTACAAACATTCAAGAGTTGAGACAACAATGGTAGAGGTAAATAGCGGAAGTAGACTCGTCAGCATTTATGTTCTGTCGCAAAGCCCACTAGAGCTTGTAACAGACATAGTTCAGTTTTGTGCATTACTACAATACGCATTGTGGTGAATAGATTTAAATAATATACGTTTGCATCTGTGAGAGGTTCAAGTTCATAACAATGCAAATATTTTTTTTTTACCTGACATAATAGCTGCATGATTACAAGAATTTGAACTATAATAAAAATTTAACTCGGTCATGAATTGCAATAGATTTTATGGAGAATTTCTTAACGATGTAGCTTTGATACAACAGTAATGTACCCCTGCCTTGCATCCATAGTTTTCTTTTCAGCCGTAGAGAGACTGTTTTCTTTGGCGTTTGCATCCTATTTACTTTTAATCTATCATCACTCAGTCACACATACCGTGTTCCCACTCGCCAACATTCACAACTCTATTTTCAACTAAGAGTACCCTCAACGTTACCTGATCCACAAACTATACGGAATAAAGTTATTGTAATTTTGCCAGTCTCGTTTATATATACAGAAATGTTTAGCCTAGTAACTATTATATCTGGTATCTTAATTAACTAGTATGAACAGCAGTAGATAAAGAATTTTTGACACTTTATAGGACAGGACTAATACTTGCATTCTGTGAGTACTATTTTAACATATTCCCTTCTAAACATAAATCCGTCAATCTTAATAAAATATAGTATGACAAGAAAAACCGACGCTTTACGTCACAATCTACCGAAAGTACCTATGCACTTCCACTCCTATAATCCTTATATGATTACGATTTTGTACATGTCCTTCATAACGTAATTAATACAGAATCATGGCCAAACTCACTAACTGCATCTCATACTTCAACGACTGGTACTGTACATTCCACTGGCTTCAGAATTACATACAAGCTGCGCTGGGATCTTACCGGGAGCTGTAGTATAGATTCTATACCTCGAGAAAGTTGCTCGTTCCGGCTTTAGTTGATAGTTTCTGATAAACCAGTTTCCTGAACCTGAACCTTTCTGCCAGTGGTCTTAATTCAATACATATTCAAGTAACTTTTGGATTATAAATGATATTAATAGTTCTTTGATGCAAACTTAGAAGCCCCTCCACGCCAGCTTTTTAGCCCCACCTCGGAATTTCAAACAAATGCCTACAACTATCAGTCTATAGGGACATATAGATTCATTCGCTTATGTATCAGGAGCAATGAAAGCTGCAATTAGTATTCCGACTACTTGTATATATCTGATACTCAGTACGATAAAAATTGAGCACTTAGCACTATTTTGAAGCTGTGACAAACATTCAGTAGGCCATACTGTTGTATTGAAAAAACTGATTCTTCAGTATGAGTGACAGAATCCTGAAATCTGGTACAACTCACCAGAAAAAGGTTATTGACTGAATCAAGTACTCAAATTGCAGCTTTTCTGCAACATTCATATAATAATAAACAGTATAAAACTTGTACCAAAAGGAATGTTGAAACCTTATGAAAATTAAGTCCTGAAGATCATTCTGAGCTCCTACGCGCACATACTCTGAAGAACTAATGCGGGTAGCTATGCCGGAAAGTCTTGTTTTCCAATACTTGTTCCACTTCATATCAAGGAGGATTATTTTGAACTCTGGGGTCCACGAAGAGATTACTTGGCAGAATAATAAGGGGATTTATTTTAACGGTAACAACTATTTCTAAAAGCTAGTAATCAACAAAGTATCATGTATATCGCCTGATGGATCGCTCGCTCCCTATTCATTCCAGCCTTAAAACTGTTTAAACATGTATAACTGAGTTATGGCAAAACTCTAACTAGATTACAGATGAGTATTACGTTCCATACTTTCATGAATATTTTAAGGATGTAATCAGAACAGTAAATGTAAACAACAAGCTTCGAATGCTAATGCTAAGTAAGAACAATTAGAAACCCTTGATGGAAATACTACATACAATAGCAAGAATAATGTAATCTTACACTTTTCCGTCAATACGACGGTATAAATATTTGCAATCACCGTATCACATCAGATAGTCAGAGAAGCTGATACTTCGCTTCATTTCCTGAAATTTAGCAAAGACATGTATAGTGTTACGGCTATGCATGCGAAGAGATTGCATATAATGTTAATTAATTCGTGCTCGGAATACGTGAGACGTGTTTCTTCAGAGAAAAATCTTTCAACGGTCCTTTTCAGCAAACATTTTGGGGAGTAAGATTGTGACACTAGCATCGCCGGAGTGGAACATTTTCTAACTCTTCTGTGTAGGCATATACCGCTTCAAAGATTTTTCAATATTCATTCTGTGGCCTAGCTTCTTAATTCCAAGTTCCAATAATGTGGCATTGTCCATTCGAATGAGTTTTTTTCCATCTATTGAACGCTGTTGGAAGATAACTTTGTATTCGGGCATGAATAAGCTATCTAACCAATCGCAAGCATCGACTACTGACCAGTCTGGAAGAGCTTTGTTGCGGAATTCTCGGCGAACCCTGCTGGCCTGCTGCTGCTGTTGTTGCTGCTGCTGCAAAAGCATCTGCTGATGAGCATGAGGTACTTCATAATGATCTTGGGAGGGCTGCTTCTTCGGAATGGTTCCTACAATTCTTGGTCCATTGTCAACAAGATCTAAAGTACAAATCAAAAGTGAGACTCTGATGCGACTATTCTGTTGTTGCAAAAAGTTGAAAGAAAGAAAATCATCGCACCACAGTAAACAGTACCTGGAGTGTAGCGATGCACGGGATGAAGCTTTTCCGGGATGTACTTGCCTCCAGGATTAGAAGGAGTCGCAGTTGCACTGGGGGCAGCGGATGACGGCGTAGATGAGCCCTGCTGATAATAATAGCATTTAGGATGATGTTGATGTTGCGGGAACATGGCTGAACTTTGACTTGCTTGTTGTTGTGACACTTTCGGATTCCCCAAAGTTCCATAATGTCCATAAGCGGTGGAGTTGTGTACACCTTGTCCTTGGGAAGAAGAATAAGCCTGCAAGCGACTAAGCGTTTGATAAGCTGGCATGCCACTAGTCATATAGGTTGCTTGCTGCTGTTGTTGTTGCTGCGATGGTGGATGACTAAGTTGTTGATACTGCTGCTGTTGAGCTTGAGCTTGAGCCTGCGCTTGCTGCATTTGGTATTGCTGTTGCATTAGCTGCTGCTGGTGCATTTGTTGGCTATACTGCTGCCGAGTCATCGTTGGATAGCCGCTATACATGGATGTCCCGCTAGAATGTGCATGACTAATTGACCTGTACATTGGTGACTGACGGTTGAATGGCTGCTGAGCATTCAAATGTGCTGGGTTAGAGGGATCTACAGGATGTGCGTGACTCTGATTAAATCGAGTTGCAGACTCATGGTGATCTCTTGCATCCGAAAATTCCGGTGGTGGGGCCAATATTGGGGTTTGATTTCGGAGCCCAAATTCCGGAGGTGGAGGTACGACATTGGGATGGACAGTTTGCTGTTGCTGGGCATTATGCTGGGTATTCTGATGAGCATTCTGGTTAGTAGCTTGATGGGAGTTTTGATGGGCTGTAGGAAACTCTTGCTGCAATGTAAACAGAAATTGAATGATAGAAAATTAAGCGTAACGCAATGTAATCGACAAATATTGAGAAAACACAAGCCGAGAATCATACCTTTAACGTAGCCATATGCATTTGAATGAGCTTAAGACTCTCTTCTATGCTCTTTTCTGCTTGCCGTGACTGAGGCGTTTGGTGCTGGAATTGCTGAATTTGCTGTAATTGTCGGCTCAAATACTGTTGCTGATCACCGAGCATTGTTCGTGAACGTTGAGGTTGAAGTGTATGATACATTTGGGAGGTGCCACTTCCAACGGATTTTTTCTGCGCTGGAGGATCTTTCGGGCTTTTTGATTCCTCTGTCTCACTCTCTAACTCGATTGGAGGTGGTAGTTTTGCAAGCGAAACAGCATTTTTTGTAAGGTTGCCACCCGTCCCGTGACGGGCTGCTTGTTGTGACCTACTGATTGTACCGTAAGCTAGTACATTGTTAGATGCGCGGTCAGACTGTTCTGCGGCTTGTATCTGCATCATTTGCTGTCGATAATTCCGTTCTCGCAATTGTGCTTGAGAGGTGACGGTGACATGTAATGCTGCGGCAGCCGTTTGCTTATATTCTGCTTGCTCGTCTACTCGAGGTGGAGGCGGAGCGGGAGGCAATTTATCACAATTATTTCGTTTAATTTCATAGTCATTGCTCACGTTAAGGGGTTTGTACATTTGACTGCTTTTAACCTCAGCGTTATTCTCTTTTTCAGCGCTGTCATCCTTCAGAATCCAAGTTTTGTCGCTCAAGTCTTCGGAACTATCAGATTCTGGGTTAATTGGTACACAAGTAACATAGTTTCCTCCTGCGTTCTTCGCATTATCTTGTCCTCCATCTGAGCTAACGCCACTGGAAGAATTACCATCTACTTCTTCCTGGCCTAGGTCATTAGGGAATGATTTCGAGCTCTTTAAGCTAGTTTTGATCTTTTGTATTTCATCGACACTCATACTATGCGGCAGTTGGTTTCCAGGCTGACTGTGCGTTTGAGGATCAGACTGGAAAGTGACTGTTTTTTCCACCTTTCGTTGCAATCTAGGTGATTGTTTCACCTCAATTCGGATCTTAGTCGGTTCAGCGTTAGAAGGAGCCGGACTACACTTTAGCACAGGTTTCACAGGTTTTAACTTTTCTTTCGCTTCTGCCAACGACTTCTGAGGATCAAATACTTCCTCATTCATTGCTTTAGGAATCTCGATTTCCAATTCAGTATTGCATGGAGTTGAAGATGACCCGGAATCGCTACTGTTGATACTAGCATTAGTAGGCGTTGGGGCATCGGAATCATCGTGGCGACTTCCATTGACTAAATCCGGCATATTATCTTTGTTCTGATTCCGTACTGCGTCAGGCTGAGCATAGTCACCTTTCACACCGTTGGAATCCCGTTTTGTCGGTGGTAAGCTTTGTGCCCGAGCTTTCTTAAGCGTTCCGGTATTGGATTCTAGGCCTTGTTCTCTGTAGCCAATAGAACCAGTTCTCAGATCGTCGGGAGATGCGTATAACTTGGCACTATCAGTAGGTTTAAAGCTAGACATGACTGATGAATTATCTCTTCTGGGCAATGTTGTTGAAGCGATATCCAAGCTAGCATACTCTTTGGATTTAGATACGTCAACCTTGATAACTTGACCTGGGGGAACCATGTTATTGATTGTTTGTTGTTCCGCTGAACCAAGGGTGCATCCGGTACTCGCGCGCCGTGGCAACGTTTTCGACATCACAGGGCGTAAGGGTTTTGTCGTTCGGTACTCCGCGTCACTCAATATAGGCGTTTTAACTGATTTGGGTGTCTCTTTGCCAGATGAATTCGTAGAACAACTTGCTGTAGATCCATCGCTCTCTTCTCCATCATCGGTCTTGATTTTCTTGCTCTCTTTTTTGTTTGAACCTTTGTCAATATTTTTCCACGAATTTTCATAGTTTCTTTCCAGAAAGCTTTGTGCAGTGGAAGATATGCATGCCCAGGAATGCCGAGCATTTGATTTGAACTTATTTAAATTATCTTGACTAAGAGATTTAGTTTTCCCATCATCAGCTTTGGTGACAGAACCATTTTTCTCTTTCTTCAAGGTTGACGAATCCTTCAAGTCAGGAGTGCTGTGGAAGTCCTTATGAAGTTTAACCAGTTCCTTGCTTTTCAGCCCGGACTGCAAGTAATTTAATATTGTTAAGAATTAATGAAAAGGCATAAACAGTGATGAAAACATTAAAGCTTAAATCCTATATGTTAATGGAAACTTTTAAAGTGCAATCTCTTACTTTTGAACGTTTCATCTCAGAAACACTCGCATATATTTTGTGACCAGTTCCAGATAATGGAGAAGGAGGACAGTTCCATGAGGACTTGTCGTCATTAGCACCACCGTTGACTGCATGTTCTGTGAAAATTTCATGGATTTCGGAAGCCGTAATTCTGCTGGAGGTAGGACGAGCCCGAATGGACGCTGTTTTTGGTTGTGTAACGGAATTTGAAGAACCGTTAGAAGTTGGAGGTAGAGGAGGTTTTCCTGTTATGGAGTCCACAGAGTTGGCTTTGCTGCCTACTGAACCATCAGTAGCACTAGTTTGACCCACACCTAGTAGTAAATAAATTAAATACGTTAGAAATGTTACTTGTGGGAAATTGAGTCAAACAACAAAAGATTTTGACATGATTCCGTATTCACATACCAAGATCAGCTAGTGCGGCAACCATTGATTTCGCCCTTGTTCGCCCAACGCTCAAACTTGTACTAGGGTCCCTTCGAGGGGGAGATGGTACGTTGGGTCCACTAAACCCTACAGATTTTAAATAACGCGTTAAATCCAACCTGATACTAAAAATATAGTTTAAAATAAGCAAACTTTATGATTCCTTACCGGAATACTTTCTTGGTAGTGTAGCAAAATGATATTGGGCTTTCGGAGTACTGTTTGAGCTTTGCTCACACGTCAAAGATGATGGAGAGCCTGGTTTTGAGTTCTCTTCTGGAATCGCTATTGGGAACGATAGTCCTACCACAGTCATTGAGACTAACTCTCCAGATTTTCGGATAAGATCAACAACAGTCTCATGTGACGACTGTGTAACATCCATACCATTGATCTGAAAATAAAGCAGTTCAGCAGTTAATACAAAATGAGCTTAATCTGATTTTTTCTTACGTCACACACGATTAATATATTTGACCTGTCCACTTACTGCAAGAATAAAGTCGCCTTTTCTGAGACCAGCTCGATCAGCTACTCCATTCAAATCCACATCGTCCAAATACTGTAAAGCTGGGAATCTATCCGCCGGGTTCAATTCCATCAGAGGTGAATCCGACTTGGCACCACGGAGAACAAAACCAAATCCCTTTTGTCCACGATGTAAAATCACAGTATGTGGTTCGCTCCATCTGTAAAAAATAATACAATAAACAAGATACTGAGGAATCACAGTCACGCATATGAAAATATCCTATGTTCAGATACTTAAAAACCTTAAAGGCGTAAAGTACTAAGATTGAAAAAGAAGGCAAATTACATCTTTTTAATCCGTGCCCCACACGGATAATTTTTGGAGTTAGCGTCTCGTCGTCCCTGTGTCCTACCGGGAGGGGCTAAATTATTGCGATTTTCATACACTTTCATACGAATTTCCTGAACACATGATGCTGGAAATAATCCCATTTGGCCGCGTAATGATCCTTCCAAAAGACCCGTGTCTGTCGAGGCCGTGACTTTTAGAAAAACCAAAATTAGTTTACATCCTCAAAAATCCTTTCCACACATTTAGTGACCCAAAATATTCAATTACCTTCGATTATGTCACCCTCTGTCAGTTTCAGGTGACTCGGGGACTGGGGAGTAAAATTTTCAACACATACAACCATCATACCAGGAAGGATCAAAGCTGGATCGGTTGGTGTAGCATCGTAGCTGGATCCGCTTCCACCGCTATTACAGGTCCCAACGCCGGAACTATCGCTTGTTATGTCACTGTGATCCAGGCTCTTGTCTATTAGTGCATAAAATACATGATTACCCATTTTATTCCGATGCTTCAAATTATAAACCCGTACTTGTGGTTAAGTTAAAACTGTGAGTTAGTACAGTAGCTATGATTATAATTGTGTGGGGCTATTTGTGATCGAATTGCTTGCTGTTTCTCCTGATCTTATAGTGTTTAGGCTCAGGCTCATTATTAGATGCTGTTGAACACGTGTGTTACACAATTAAACATTGTTAGTGCACCGTGAAACAAATTTTCTTCAACCTTACACAATTACACTTTACATTATAAGTTTGAAAAATATGCTCTCTGTGCGACATCCCCTTCATTATCAAGTCGGATCCTATCGAATATTATGCATCACATCCGTATTTCCTCGGTCAACTAATAAACCAGTTACCCTAGTCTAACTTTTTTAACCGCTTACAAAAATAATACAATACAAGCCATATCGCTCAACTTCCTCTTAAATCGAAAGCAAGCAAGACAACTGGGTCAGAGCCCAAAGAACAAACGCCGGCATGTATTAGTTATGTCTAATTTTGGCAAGCCTAGGCCTCCTCCTAGGTTAATCTCTTCTACTTTGATTAAGATCTTGAATTAAAACAAAAGAAAAGAGCAGAGTGAAAATTCAGTGGGAGGTACTGATTATATTTAACGAAAGTTATTCAAGAAAGATGCTACCATCATTTGCCCAACGGCATCCGTACAAATCATCCCTATTAATAAACTGCCAAATTAACTTTCCCATATCGCACTCAGCTTGAGTATGGAGGAACTGCTCTAAACGGCTCATTTTTACTGCTGTACTCCTAAAATTAACATTATGAAAACAATGTTTGAGTTCCTACATCAGCTTCAGCATGTTAATAGTAATTTGAATATAGAGCCCTCATTAAGCATTTGGCTCAGCTTTCCGCATCTACCAATTGATTAATGGATATCTCTAAATCTAACTAATCACTACAATAATGTTTTGAATTTACCTACGAGAGAACTCCCTTCAGCTTTCTTGTCTAGCTTACAAGTTGTGACATAATCCTCCTGGCTTAGAAAGAGAGAGAGCGGTAAAGCAAGCTAATTAGTTCTTCATTTCAATA
Organism: Sminthurides aquaticus; assembly: GCA_906901655.1. Lineage (NCBI taxonomy): Eukaryota > Metazoa > Arthropoda > Collembola > Symphypleona > Sminthurididae > Sminthurides > Sminthurides aquaticus. Next base: position 9,995,444 of record CAJQTT010000001.1, read on the forward strand.
AGTGCTAAATAAACCCTTGGCTAGGAGGAATAGGATTAGATTGGTTCTAATATTACGAAAAGATGGACCTATATACTCCACCAACTCTTTGCTACACTGGGAGACAACGGAAACTAGGATTTTAGTTGGCAAACAGGGTTCTAGAGTCAGCTAGCTTATTTTGCAATTAGGGCAAGTATACATGACAACAGTACACCTGCTTCTATCCTATTCACGAAAAAGAGATTACATAAACCGTTCCACATCCTGTCTCTCCTCTGATGCATCCCTTCCTGTTGTGTAGTGTGCAAATTAGTTTTGCAAAACTAATTTGCACACTATTGTATTACGGCAGTGCTCTACAAAAAGGTGGCGGATCTCTATGGATCCAAACTGGGTGGTAAAATGCATGCTCATTATAAATTTAGTCCTTATCTCCGCAAGCATGTCATTTTTCTTGCTTGTTTGTTATTGGGCCTTAAACGAACGCGTTGCGGGGATTATTATGGAATGAGAACGTCGAGGAAACTAGCTGCATCTGTTCTTAAATGCCTAGTTTCCGCTTTAACTTAATCCTACGTGTGTATAATGAGAACACCTTACAATTAACTCGAGTGATGAACCGTGACATGGAGCAATATTGAAGTAATTAATTTGGAGTATCGCGCAAGTATAACCACTTGATATAATACGCAGAATGAAGTTAGAGCGACAATCTGTCTTCCTCCGGAGGGGTTGTCTACGTATTTAGTGGAGGAGGCTAAAAACCTCCACGGATGGATTTACACATACATCATGCTTCTAAACGGCATTTAAAAGTTAACAGTCATTTGAGCAAAGCTTTTGCGGAGTGTGCAATCGTCTCCTCTACATTGAGCTCAAAGGATATGAATCCGGAGAGATGCAGAAGGCAAGCATCAAATAAGGCTAACGTCATGCTCAGCATTGTCTACAACGATCACAAATAGTTTTCAAAAGAGTAACATAACGGTAATAATAATAATAATAATATACTTGATGCATATGCAGCCATCATTCACCACCGCTTCATCAGATTCCTCTTAGAGAAATCAGCTACCCCGTTTTTAGCTAACTCGCTAGTATTAGCTAGTATATATATTCGTATTTGTTGAAGTTACTTTTGCTTGGAATTTCTAGTCCAGCAAACGCTGAAGAGGGTATTGCTGCTCTGCTTGCACATTTAATTGATGATGACATGAGGGCATGACAAAGATTTCACGTGGGTGATGATGACTGTAGACGCAATGAAGTTTTGTTTATATTTAACAAGTAGAAGTATTGAATAACCCGTGAAGGCAGAGCCACAATTGTCCTCGCTCCCAAAGTGGCTACTTCCTCCAGAATAACAGCTTGAATCAGAGCAACTTCCCGAATGGGTATTAGTTGAACACTCGCTTAAACAGGATGAGGCGGAACTAAACGGTGGCAGGGATCTATTGGACGGGCATGGACTAGGAGGACCTCGAGAAAGTCTTCCTACGAGGCAAGTCAGAGAACCATTGAGCCGAGGGTCAGACAATGCTCGGGAAATGATGCTTCGACGCTTTGGATTGTACTTGGGCAGATCACGAAACGGAACTACAAATTTAGAAAACAAGAGAAAAACAACAAGACAAAATCAACAACAAAAACAATTATCAAAAGCAGCATAAGCTCGCATACCATAATAATAATAATCGCAATGAAAAATTGCACTCCAGCATTCCAAAATAAAATAGTATTTCGCTCTAATGTCAAGACACATTTAAATTTAAATAATGTAGTTAAAGAAATTACTTAGATTTACAAGACTCATATATACTTAGATTTATGCATACACACAATACCACGAAATCATTCACTTCAGGCCACGAAACATAAATTATGGAGACGAGCAGCATAATCATAAGATTACTGCTGTATTCGCAGCAAACTTAACATTTCACATCGCATCTAGGATTTCATGTCAGGTTGTTAACTAACTAATATTCTGCATGCACGGCTATACGTTACTCCCGGCAAGATTAATCTGAATGTAGGGACAAATCCCGAGATTACATTCCTATCTGCAAATTAAGCTATTCTACTTCATCATATATACATCATTCACTCCTTTGACTGCAAGGCAGAGGAGAATTAAAGAGTGATTTATCATCCTCCTTTTACCTCACATTCCCCTTACTTCCAACATCTCAAACGTAATGGACTTGACGTCAACTTCTCCACAACTTTTCACACACCCGCAAAACTAGATATTATATTCTATATTTACTTGGCGGTTTTGAAAGGGAAACTTTTTCCAGCAAAAAGTTTCACCATACAATTTTTTCTCCTTGGAACATCGTTTCTTCCTTCGTTCTTCTTTCCAACCCCAACCCACAGTCTGCAAAGTGTGTGACGTCCGCTTCGAATATAAGTACATTACATTTGTACAAGCTAGCTAATTTGTGGCAGAGATTTTCTACTATAAAAAGCTCCTTTCACGTACCACAAATAGAAACCAGAAGCTTGAACACAAAATAATATTTACTTTCATCTTGAAATAAAAACGTAGAGTGCAGCACGTAGAAACTCACTATTGCGATTCCCGAACCTGCTGCTGCTCAGCTTTTACACGCATTAATACACGGAATCTCCTCTCCCGTAACCAGTGCTTTTCTCATAAATCCTAGAAAGATTTACAGAAAAACTCTCAATGTAAGGGACAGAGCTTTGAAATCTATAGCTTACAAGTTATTGTTCAATATAAGGGTGATTAACTGCGTCTGAAGAACTGGAGGCCAAAGGAGGCCGACAAAGAGTGCAATATTAAAAGGTTGGAGGCGCAGCTGCGTTCGCAATGACAGCTTTCTCATATTTCTTTGCCAAAAATATTTAATTTAAATGCAAGAGCATCCTGATTAGTTTTTTCCAAATCTTCATACTCTTCAAAACTCTGCTCCTCCCTCCGGACTTGAGTCTCATTGAAAGCATTTATCACATCTACGATTCCTGCAGTGCCCTCAGACAAATACCGGCCAAGCCTATGGCTCCTCCTACGTGATTTTTCTTCCAAGAAAAATCCCTTCATTACAAACTCTGTAAAAAATTTCTCCAGTCTGAATTTTAATTAGCATACCTCTGCAACGACCACAATCCTGCAGCAACCAGCATCACACCTCAGACACCTCTCACTAACTACCGACTATCTCATTCAGCCACGAGAAAAGCGAGAGTGACACTATCGGAATACTAAATAAATTAAAACGCTAAAATTCATGAATTGCAAGATAGGATTATCCAGCGTTGCAGAAGGTGACTAGCCGTTATCACTACTGTACGAACAATTTCTGCATCAAACTCGTGTGTTTTAAACAGCCATCTTTAAAAACTCTAGACTTTTCTCCCTCTTTCTCTCATTGGAATGGTAAGAGGTGAAAATGACACGCTTCCTACACCTTCTGTGATAACATGCAAGGGAAGGAAGAAAGAGATAAAAGAATGAGGAGTGGGAAACTAAGGTTCGGCAAATGTTTTCTCCTTCTACGCCTAATTCCTTCATTCAAACTGCATCCTGACAATAACATTTAAGTGCTTGGTAACATGTTGGAATTGCAGAAAGTATGTGGGTGGTGGTGGGGACTCTGGGAAAACTCGTTCTTCCCTACCTCCTACATGAGGCGATTATGCATAACTGCCAAGTTTGGAAAAAAACTTTGACACTGACTGTGTCATTTAAATTATTGGTGTGAAAAAGCACCATGGAAGCTACTCCCTTGGGCAAATGTCTCCATGAGTCTTTCAAACACCTTCCTTGGAGTGAAAACCAGGATCGTTTCAAATGAAACAATTAAAAAAACGCGAAACCAAGCTAGGGAGCAGCAGCAAGCAACAGCACATTGACTATCCTCCCTGTCGTATCCGTCCGTCGCCTTTTATCTGCTTGAAACATTATTCTTGCCCTTCAAACTTTCATTTGAAAGTGATCATTTTCCCAAAACAAATCAAGAATCTACAGCTTGCTAAATCAATGCTATGGAGATGAGCGTCCCCGGTACGAAGGGAAGCATGATGCAGAAAATTAATACCAACTTGTAACTCCTTGCCTTGGAGCTCAATTTTCTTTTACGGTTAATTCCACACGTGTCCAGGTCTTCTAATTATCTCTACCCTTTTACTTTCATTCATTCCCAATTCCACTTTAACTCATCTATGGACTATGTGTAGGCTCCGAGTAATTTAACAATTACTAAATCAAGGCGCTCAAAGTCTAAATGACAGTGTGCCTAATCAAAGGGCGCAATCAAATCAATAGGAGAGAGTCATTCATTTCACATTTACCACCCTCCATATCTACCCATCTATCACCCCGTGCTTCCTTCCTAAATTTTAAATATCACCTTCCCTCACGCAAGCAGCAACGACTGTGTAATCCTAATCAACGCTTATAATCCGGCAAACTCCTCACTATCAGTGCGTCCAATCAAGGGGAAACTATCAACAACATGCAACTTCCCAAACCCTTCAAATCGGATTAAAGAGAAAAACGTTTTCCTCTTCATTGGTCAGAAAAAAGTGTGGAGGGTAAAATTATTTCCA